>OY979446.1:20000-10020000 GCA_963855545.1 Ethmia dodecea
TAACCTAACCTAACCTAACCTAACCTAACCTAACCTAACCTAACCTAACCTAACCTAACCTAACCTAACCTAACCTAACCTAACCTAACCTAACCTAACCTAACCTAACCTAACCTAACCTAACCTAACCTAACCTAACCTAACCTAACCTAACCTAACCTAACCTAACCTAACCTAACCTAACCTAACCTAACCTAACCTAACCTAACCTAACCTAACCTAACCTAACCTAACCTAACCTAACCTAACCTAACCTAACCTAACCTAACCTAACCTAACCTAACCTAACCTAACCTAACCTAACCTAACCTAACCTAACCTAACCTAACCTAACCTAACCTAACCTAACCTAACCTAACCTAACCTAACAAGACCAAACCAAACAAATCTAAACCTAACAACCCAAACCTATCAAGCCAAAACTTAACAAACAACAACATATCAAGCAAAAACCTAAACAGGACAAGCCCAAACCTAACACAACCAAACCTAACAAACCCAAACCTAACAAACCCTAACCTAATAATCCAAAACCTACCAAAACAAAACCGAAAAAGCCTAAACCTAACAAACCAAAACATAACAAACCAAAACATAACAACATAACATTGTTAGGTTTAGGTTTGTTAAGTTTAGATTTATGGTTTGTTAGGTTTAGGCTTTTTCGGTTTTGTTTTGGTAGGTTTTGGATTATTAGGTTAGGGTTTGTTAGGTTTGGGTTTGTTAGGTTTGGGTTTGTTAGGTTTGGGCTTGTCCTGTTTAGGTTTTCGCTTGTTATGTTTTGGTTTGTTATGTTTTGGTTTGTTAGGTTTAGGCTTTTTCGGTTTTGGTTTGGTAGGTTTGGGATTATTAGGTTTAGGTTTGGGTTTGTTAGGTTTTGGCTTGATAGGTTTGGGTTGTTAGGTATAGATTTGTTTGGTTTGGGCTTGTTAGGTTTGGGTTTGTTAGGTTTGGGTTTGTTAGGTTTGGGCTTGTTAGGTTTAGGTTTGTTAGGTTTAGATTTAAGGTTTGTTAGGTTTAGGCTTTTTCGGTTTTGTTTTGGTAGGTTTGGGATTATTAGGTTTAGGTTTGGGTTTGTTAGGTTTTGGCTTGATAGGTTTGGGTTGTTAGGTTTAGATTTGTTTGGTTTGGGCTTGTTAGGTTTGGGTTTGATAGGTATTGGGTTTGTTAGGTTTGAGCTTGTTAGGTTTGGGTTTGTTAGGTTTGGGTTTGTTAGGTTTGGGTTTGTTAGGTTTAGGATTGTCCTGTTTAGGTTTCCGCTTGATATGTTTTTTTTTGTTAGGTTTTGGCTTGATAGGTTTGGGTTGTTAGGTTTAGATTTGTTTGGTTTGGGCTTGTTAGGTTTGGGTTTGTTAGGTTTGGGTTTGTTAGGTTTGGGTTTGTTAGGTTTGGGCTTGTCCTGTTTAGGTTTTCGCTTGTTATGTTTTGGTTGGTTATGTTTTGGTTTGATAGGTTTAGGCTTTTTCGGTTTTGGTTAGGTAGGTTTGGGATTATTAGGTTTAGGTTTGGGATTGTTAGGTTTGGGCTTGTCCTGTTTAGGTTTTCGCTTGTTACGTTTTGGTTTGATAGGATTTGGCTTGTTAGGTTTTAATTTGTTAGGTTTGGGATTATTAGGTTTAGGTTTGTTAGAACCCAAGCAAACCTTAAATCTAAACTTAACAATTCTAAACCTAATAAGCCCAAACCTAACAAACCCAAACCTAACAAGCCCAAACCAAACAAATCTAAACCCAACAACCCAAACCTATCAAGCCAAAACCTAACAAACCCAAACCTAAACCTAATAATCCCAAACCTACCAAACCAAAACCGAAAAAGCCTAAACCTAACAAACCAAAACATAACAAACCAAAACATAACAAGCGAAAACCTAAACAGGACAAGCCCAAACCTAACAAACCCAAACCTAACAAACCCAAACCTAAGGTTAGGTTTGGGTTTGTTAGGTTTGGGCTTGTCCTGTTTAGGTTTTCGCTTTTTATGTTTTGGTTTGTTAGGTTTAGATTTAAGGTTTGTTAGGTTTAGGCTTTTTCGGTTTTGTTTTGGTAGGTTTTGGATTATTAGGTTTAGGTTTGTTAGGTTTGGGTTTGTAAGGTTTGGGCTTGTCCTGTTTAGGTTTTCGCTTGTTATGTTTTGGTTTGTTAGGTTTTGACTTGTAAGGTTTGGCTTGTTAGGTTTGGGCTTGTTAGGTTTGGGTTTGTTAGGTTTGGGTTTGTTAGGTTTAGGATTGTCCTGTTTAGGTTTTCGCTTGATATGTTTTTGTTTGTTAGGTTTTGGCTTGATAGGTTTGGGTTGTTAGGTTAAGATTTGTTTGGTTTAAGCTTGTTAGGTTTGGGTTTGTTAGGTTTGAGTTGTTAGGTTTGGTTGTGTTAGGTTTGGGCTTGTCCTGTTTAGGTTTTTGCTTGATATGTTGTTGTTTGTTAAGTTTTGGCTTGATAGGTTTGGGTTGTTAGGTTTAGATTTGTTTGGTTTGGGCTTGTTAGGTTTGGGTTTGTTAGGTTTGGGTTTGTTAGGTTTGGGCTTGTCCTGTTTAGGTTTTCGCTTGTTATGTTTTGGTTTGTTATGTTTTGGTTTGTTAGGTTTAGGCTTTTTCGGTTTTGGTTTGGTAGGTTTGGGATTATTAGGTTTAGGTTTGGGTTTGTTAGGTTTTGGCTTGATAGGTTTGGGTTGTTAGGTATAGATTTGTTTGGTTTGGGCTTGTTAGGTTTGGGTTTGTTAGGTTTGGGTTTGTTAGGTTTGGGCTTGTTAGGTTTGGGTTTGTTAGGTATTGGGTTTGTTAGGTTTGAGCTTGTTAGGTTTGGGTTTGTTAGGTTTGGGTTTGTTAGGTTTGGGTTTGTTAGGTTTAGGATTGTCCTGTTTAGGTTTCCGCTTGATATGTTTTTGTTTGTTAGGTTTTGGCTTGATAGGTTTGGGTTGTTAGGTTTAGATTTGTTTGGCTTGGGCTTGTTAGGTTTGGGTTTGTTAGGTTTGGGTTTGTTAGGTTTGGGTTTGTTAGGTTTGGGCTTGTCCTGTTTAGGTTTTCGCTTGTTATGTTTTGGTTGGTTATGTTTTGGTTTGTTAGGTTTAGGCTTTTTCGGTTTTGGTTAGGTAGGTTTGGGATTATTAGGTTTAGGTTTGGGATTGTTAGGTTTGGGCTTGTCCTGTTTAGGTTTTCGCTTGTTGCGTTTTGGTTTGATAGGATTTGGCTTGTTAGGTTTTAATTTGTTAGGTTTGGGATTATTAGGTTTAGGTTTGTTAGGTTTTGGCTGGTTAGGTTTAGATTTGGGTTTGTCAGGTTTGGGCCTGTTAGGTTTGGGCTTGTCCTGTTTAGGTTTTCGCTTGTTATGTTTTTGTTTGTTATGTTTTGGCTTGATAGGTTTGGGTTTTGAGGTTTAGATTTGTTTGGTTTGGGCTTCTTAGGTTTGGGTTTGTTAGGTTTGGGTTTGTCCAGTTTAGGTTTTCGCTTGTTATGTTATGGTTTGTTATGTTTTGGTTTTTTAGGTTTAGGCTTTTTCGGTTTTGGTTTGGTAGGTTTGGGATTATTAGGTTTAGGTTTGGGTTTGTTAGGTTTGGGCTTGTCCTGTTTAGGTTTTCGCTTGTTACGTTTTGGTTTGATAGGTTTTGGCTTGTTAGGTTTGGGTTGTTAGGTTTAGATTTGTTAGGTTGGGGATTATTAGGTTTAGGTTTGTTAGTTTTTGGCTTGTTAGGTTTAGATTTGGGTTTGTTAGGTTTGGGCCTGTTAGGTTTTGGTTTGGGTTTGTTAGGTTTAAGCTTGTCCTGTTTAGGTTTTCGCTTGTTACGTTTTGGTTTGAGAGGTTTTGGCTTGTTAGGTTTGGGTTGTTAGGTTTAGATTTGTTAGGTTTGGGATTATTAGGTTTAGGTTTGTTAGGTTTTGGCTTGTTGGGATTGGATTTTTAGGTTTAGATTTGTTAGGTTTGGGATTATTAGGTTTAGGTTTGTTAGATTTTGGCTTGTTAGGTTTAGATTTGGGTTTGTTAGGTTTGGGCCTGTTAGGTTTTGGTTTGTTAGGTTTAGATTGCTTAGGTTAGGAATTTGAAGGTTTAGGTTTGCTTCCTTATTAACTTTTATTTTTGTTTTAAAAAAAAAGTATTTTTATAGTTAAGAATAGGTTAGGTTTGGGATAGTTTTAGTTTTAGATAGTAACACACTATATATATTTTAATTTTTTTTGGTAACATTTCCTCAGTGTTTTTAGTAAGCAGTAGGACTCTATTGCTTGATTATTTTAAAGTACTTTTTTCATTATTTTTTACGGGAAAGGTTATTTTACAATTTTTTCTTACATTTAAAAACATTTTTTTTAAATTTTTATATCTGGCTGGTACCTTTTTTCTGTATAATGTTCTTCCTTTCGACGAGACCTTTCCAACAAGTCCTCGCGCTCCCTCCTGGGACGTCTGAAAAGCAAAAAAAATCACCCCCCCACCCACCCATTCTCGATTTGCTAGGTGGGCTGAGTCCCTTTACCGAAAACATTATTTTGTTGTTATCTTCGCTATATCAACAAAAACTAAAAACAAAATAATATTATTATTGAAGGGAAAAAAATATATAGCTCCCCATACAAAAAACGTATTTTTTTGCCGTTTTTATAGATAATGGTACAGACCAATTCGTGCGCGGGTCCGACTCGGTTAGTTTTTATATTATCTTTTCTTGGTATTGAAATATTTTTTTGTAGTAAATTAGTACCCTTAATGTCGACCCAGATATTCAGTTACCTTCACAACAAATTTTACCAAAATCAGTCAAGTAGTTTTTGCGTGATGTGGGTTCAGTCAGACAGACAAAAATATCATAAAATTTTTGATATTTCAAAAAAAAAAACTTGAACTTACAGACACGGTCTCGGTACAGTTTTGTTACATGTACTTATAGATTATCTACTTTTTATATTTGAATAAATAAAACAATATAAAAATCCACGCTTTCTATCCCCGAGGGGGTAGGCAGAGGTATTCCATTTCTGGATATACTTACCCACTTTTCACCAGATATTCTTTGGACCCCTACACGTGAGAGGTGGTGTGAGAGTGTCCGGGTTACACCCGGACTCTTTCCAAAAACCCCTGCCGGACGGCCCCCGGACGCCCTTCAAACTAGGACAAATCCGGGGAATTCCGGACGGATGGCAGCCCTATATCAAAATCACCGGTGTCTAAAATTATCACCGATAACACCATTTTCCAAAAGCCGTATTTTTGAAAGTCACACGCTGTTTTCAATAAATCGTCGCAATCACAGAATATCACAATCGAGCCCCGCTGCTAATTCTTCCGAAAAACATACTTTGGCACTTTTGGTAGTCGTCACATACGTAAACTGTCAAAAACAATCGCATGGTGATTTCAATTACGAATGGGTGGGGGCACTCGTAAATCGATATCATAGGTATGACAAATGTAAGTCACCGATGAGTTTCAAAAATACGAACTTTCGGAAATCACTCACATCGGTTAGAATTAGTCACTTGGTGAGATTCAAAAATCGCCCCCGGGTCGGTTTACACATGTCTCAGAATTAGTTCTGAGACCTGCGGGTTTCCTCACGATGTTTTCCTTCACCGTCGAACTAGTAATAAATATGTAAGTACATAAGTTTTAAAAAACTCATTGGTACATGACAGGATTCGTTCCTCATTGATTTACATCGTGTGAAGCAGGCTCTTTATCCGTAAGGCTATCACTGCTTAATAATGCTATCTGCTTGTAAAATAGTACTAATTAATTAATTCTGGGACCTGTGGGTTTATTTACGGTGTTTTCCTTCACATACGTAAGCTTTTGATAAACTCGTTGGTCCAGTCAAGAGCACAAGAAGCTTTACACTTTTAGTGCGAGTCTGACCTCTAAAGCGATTGTAATAAGAACGTTAAAAAGTCCAATGTGTCAAGCTGTACGTGCTCTTAGCTGTACAGGCCAGGCCTCACGAATGAGAAGCGGGCTCTTTAGTCACATGGGCTATAACTGCTATTTATCTTTTTGATATTAAATTTTATATTTTTTTTTGGGATCTGCGGGAATTACTGTATACAGTATGTATCGATTACATGGCAGGAGGAGGCAGACGATAGGGATAAGTTGAGGGAGGGAGGAGAGCCCTTGCTCAGCAGTGGGACAATACATATGCATTTTTATCCTATTTTTCCGCGCTGCGTGGAGCACACATCGTCACATACGTACATAGTATACGTATCTACACCGGCCGCGGCGCACGGGAGGGCGATTATTTTTCTATTAAGTATGACATAGTAAATTAAATTCGTAATATCTTTTGAATAGGTACCTGCTTTGAAATATTTGAATGCTTTTTTTAAAGCTGTTGTCTATGGCACAGGTTTTTCCTTTTTTAGATAACAGCTGTTACTACTTGAAATGTAATGTAACAAATGTAGAATTTAATTAAATATTATTATTAATGGAATGTCGGATTAGAATAATTTAAAAAGTATAATCTACAGGTATTGTAACAGTCTTGAATATGAAATGATTTATTTGGATAAGGATACAAGAAAAATACAAATCTTTCCTCCTTATAATAATAGTGTAGATGTAGAAGTGTAGATAACACCGTGTTAATGCAATTCGGGCGATTTTCACCTATCATTTTTAAAACTCCAACAAGAAATGTAGGTACTTGAAGTTAGCTAGCTAGCCTAACCAGACAGATAGACAGACAGACAACCTTGTGCTGTCGGAGCCATCTGAGATATAACTGCCAGCCCTGTCGTCAGTCCAGTCGTCACGTAACTTGAATACCTACAACATTATTAAGAATTTTCATATAATATTCGCCACTCGAATCACCCATTAGGTAGAACTCAGCTACTCCGGCACAGAAGATAACCAAATCCAGCTGAGGAAACAGCCCGTCCCGCTTGTCGTCGTTGGGTACCTAGATACCAGCGTTGCCAGACGTCCCGATTTTGGCGGGACGTCCGGATTTTTAAATCAATATTGGACTCGATTCTGCAAACCACCTAAAATTCCTAATTTTAAGTTAGCTCTATTCTTTTCCACCGCTTTGGAAAGGAAAGGGACAGAAATAAGCGCCATATTTATTTACAACGTCACAAATGTCAAAATAACAAAATTGAACCTTAAAGACGCATTCAAATACACGTTTTTAGCAATTTCAGCAACGATGTAAAGAGGTCATAAAAGTGACAGATAAGACATCAAATTAGTCGGTTTTTACACGTTTGACATTACTCTATAATCTATGGTTTGTTTCTGTCCGTTTTCTTCCGTACTCTATAAAAAAGGATAGGCTAACTTAAAATAAGGAATTTTAGGTGGTTTGCAGAATCGAGTCCATTTAATGTCCCGCGCGCGACAGGCTCAGTCCCGCGTTTCGAGTATAAGATGAATTTAGAATGGTCGGATGACAGAAATAAAGGCTCCGTAAATTTAATGAGAACAGAATCCAGTTTTAATCTACAGATATAGTAAAGAGTTCTTCGTTTTTATTAAAGAAAAAAAAAGAAACTTTAAAAGAAGTTAAATCATCTCAAATAAATAATTATTCTCATTATAAGTTGCACTTTTTAACACTCACTCCTCAGACTACCTACTGTTTGAAACGCCATATTTTTGTAATGAATAAAACTTTTTTTGATTTTGATTTCGGTTTTTTTTTATTTAGAAAAATAATATTATTTTAAATAAAAAGATAAATATTTAAATGCTGATTAATATACGTTTTTTATTATGTCCCGCTTTCGACGAAAGAATCCCGCTTTTTTCACTCAAAACTTTCCAAAATCCCGACTTGGCAAAAAAAAACAAATCTGGCAGCGCTGCTAGATACATACTTTGAAAGTTTGAAATATAAGTATCAATTACGTTTTAAACAAGAAAAGTCTCACTGTGTTCATTAAGTAACTTAAATACCTACTTTACTTAATACTATTTTACAAGCAGATAGCATTATTAAGCAGTAATAGCCTTACTCTCCGTCCAAAGAATATCTGGTGAAAAGTGGGTAAGTATATCCAAAAATGGAATACCTCTGCCTACCCCCTCGGGGATTAAAGGCGAGATATTTTTTTCAAGCTTTTAATTAACTTGCAATATACTTGCAATGTATGTTCGGCTGGAATCTTGCAACTCAATTTTGAAGCTTATATTATCAACCGATTGAGCTGAAATTTGGTATACAGACTACTTGTAAGGTCGGTGACAATGCAATATTATGGTACCACCGAGCTGATCTGATGATTGAGCCAAGCGGTGGATATCGCAATCGCAACTCCTCAAAGGCTACTCGTAAGCCCATTGAGTTTGGCTCATTACATTTCTTATGACGCGTGCCATACGTCATACCTAGATACTAAAGCTTGTTTTTTTTTATTTTCATGAACTAGGTATAATGAGTTATTTACTTTTCTGTCAATAATAATAATTCAATAATTCAAATCATTGAAGAAGAGGAGTGAGTTTATACGGCCCTGCTTGCGTGAATTGGATGAATGGAACGCTGTTTCCACAGATAACAAATTCTTGTTTAGGTATCTATTGACTCAAGAATTCGTGACGCAAAAAGATATGGGGTCGACCCTGAAAACTGATATCGATAAATGGAGACGCCCGCGTACCAGCCGCGGCCCCCCTCCCCTCCTCCCCCCTCCCCCGGGAACCCCAGCGCCGGTCCACGGAGGTTTATGAATATACCGATGCTACGAGTAGGTAGGTACTTTTTGAAAACTGAAGTTATTCATAATAATAATAATATAATCTCACGCCTTTTATCCCCGAGGGGGTAGGCAGAGGTATTCCATTACTGGATATACCCACATTTCACGAGATATATTGGACCCCTAAACGTGATAGGTGGTGAGCCCATCGCCGGACCGGGTCTGTTTACACATGTCTCAGAATTAATTCTGAGACCTGCGGGTTTCCTCACGATGTTTTCCTTCACCATCGAGCTAGTGATAAATATGTACGTAAGTTTTTGAAAAACTCATTGGTACATGCCAGGATTCGAACCCGAGCCTCACAGATTTTCGGCCAGCTCTTTAACCGTTCGGGCTATCACTGAATTTATTATCTTTAAAAAATAAATATTACCTTTGTGTTAGGCAGTGGTGTTGATTTTTTTGCACCGCATCACTTCGTTGACTCAGCTAGGACACTTTCTGAAGGGGTGTTTGACATTATTGGCTATTAAGTAATCAATAAGTTGGATAGTAAAATTTTAGGAATAAAATTTCGGATCGTCAAATTCCTGGAGAGGGCAAGTACCAATAAGTCTCAAAATTTTACATAGGTACCTATTTATCACTAGCTCGACGGTGAAGGACAACATCATGAGGAAACTCCGATGGGCTCACCACCTACCCAAGAATATAACTGCTAAAACTTGGGTGTTTAAAGAAATGGAATACCTCTGCCTAGCCCCTCGGGAATAAAAGGCGAGAAACTATTCATTTATAGGCAAGCAAATAGTAAAAATCGGCCTACCTCCGAAATAAGTGTCTAGGTTTGGCACTGACTGACCAAACCTTTAGCCTTTTGGTCCCATTAAGGGGACACACTTCCATAATAAGTAGAATAATTCTTAATAATAATAATACCCTAGATAACTTTTATTAAGACCCATGCACAATATTCATTTAATAAAAAATATTTTATTTTTGTAGCTTGAAACCACATGAGTAAAGATACGGAACTTTACTCATGTGTCGACACTCTTCATTAATAGCCTAAGCAATTTTCCTTGAAAGTATTTTTTATTAAGTACTTACGTTCTTACTTCCTCCTTTTTCATTTTCAGAATTTTCCACAACGTATTTCAAAAGTTTTGGGGGGGGGGGGTTAGTTTCGTTTAATAATAGTATTTGTATTTTATGAATTGTTTTATTTTACTTACCTATCTTAAAAATTAAATTACCTACCTACATTACGAACATTTCGCCATCTTATTTTTCTGTACAACCGAAACCTTTGACAAAGATGGGCCACTACACTAGAGACGTACAGCCAGCAATCACCGTAACAATGAAATAAAGTTGGGTAGGTTAGCACCAATTTAAAAGTAGGTATATTTTTCGAGCAACGGTAGCTGCTGAAACTAGAGGACAGACAGAGCGGCACCATAGATACCCTTTATCATTCTGCTACGAAACCCTAAGGACAAGACAATCCGATAGAAAACTAAATTCCAGAAAGTGTGTGCGTCAGTGGAATCCTAGATTTAAGTGTTGGTTTGGCACACGTAGCCGGTTACGACATGGGGACAATCGTGATGGATGTTGGCGAGGGCGGATGCCTCGTTCTGTGGATGGCGTGAGCGGAAGCGGCCTCGCGCCCAGCGCCCCATCTCGAGCTCGAGCGCGGAGTTTTTACTTGTGAAAGAGCCAAGCGGTTTTGACTTTAAGTTTCACAAGTTTACCGTACCCTGACCTGAAGCTGAAAGTAAGGTTACCAAGTTACCATACAAGTCGTCAGTATGAATGTGGTCGTACCTACTTAGAAAACTACACAATTATTGTTTTAAGTAAGTCTTTTATTTTGGTGAAATATTGAATTATTTTAGGGCTCCGTACCCAAAGGGTCCCAACCCTTTGCTAAGCCTCCGCCCACTGATAGTCCTTTTGTCTGTATGGCTGGCTGTCTGTGAGCTGGCTGTAGGTATCTGGCGAGCGAAAAAAACATTATTTGGGTTGATTTCAAAAAAATTGTACGTAACACAAAATAAACACAATGGAATATTGAAATTTGGGTCACACAAAGAAAGTTATGTCACAAAATATCACTCTATAATTATTATTATTATAACCAATGTACATGTTCCTTAAGTTCTTTTGTGTAACGTCACACAATGTTACACAAAAGAGGTAAAATTACCCACTCACCACTTCTTAAAACACGTGCAAATAAAAAAATTAAAGGAATTTCTTAGTTCCTGTATGATACATGTTTTAAGCATTCAATAGTGTGTTAATATATTAAACATAATATATAATCCAAAACATTCAACTTATCAGGTTTATTGCGTTACACAAGTAACTTTTTGAAAGTGACCACCCACTCTGCACCACTAAAACTGTGTGACAGCCAGAAAACTAAGATAGCTAACCTATTGTTTTTAATATTCCTAGTAAGTTCGAGAGTTACCAGATTTAAAAAAGTACAGATGCCTTCCTAAACTCTAGGAACACGTTGTAACTTCGTTACACAAAGGAATGAAATTTGGGGACACCACTTTAACTTTGATTTTTATAAATACTAAGCAATATTTTAAAAAATCGAACCGATTTCTCATAAGCGGTGACCCTTCTGATAAGATTCTATATAAAAACTTCTGTGTAACTAGGTATACGAAGAGGTACTCGATTTTTTTTTGAGTAGAGGTCGCATAGAGACACTTGTTTTTTGTATGGGGAAAAAAACTGCACTTCAGTTATATATATACATATATCGATGGTCTAGAAGACAAACATGCTAACTACAGATTTACCAATTTTACAGGAGGACTGTTTTTAGTTATTCAAAACTTCCAGATGCTATAAATTAAAACTATACATAGAAATTGTGTATCTATTGCCTATACTTAGTTAGAGTATTTATCTTCATATTTTTTTATCATAAATTTAAACATCAATATCTAAAGTATTCTATAAAAATACCAAAATAGTAAAAAAGAGCGTCACTTAGTACGTTTGTACACAAACTTTATATTATTTTGTTCACTTAACACTTTCGTGTATGCAACATTTAACGTTTATTTACAAAGAAAATATACATTCCTTTACAATTTACTTTAAATCAATACATGTAATAAAACTCTAACCGGCCCCGTTAGAGTTTTATTACATGTATAGATCATCAAAATATTTTATGTAGTGTCTGTACATAAAATATTTTTTGAAAATTTTAACGGTAGTGTATATGTTATCGATGTAGATACCAAAACACAAATTTATGAAATTTTTGTCTGTCTGTCTGTGCACGCGTCACGCAAAAACTGCTAGACGGATTTTGATGAAATTTGGCATGAAGATAACTGAGTACCCGAGTCAACATCTAGGGTACTTTTTATTCCCGAAAATATCTCATTCCCACGGGATAATATAAAAACTGGTTAAAAAGAGAAATACGTAATATTCCGAAACAATTACACCTAAGAAACTAGAAATACGATATGCAGGTCTTGAAATATGTCATCATCACGCAAAGACGGATTTTGATGTTTGGTGTGGAGATAACTGAGTAGCTCAGTCAACATTTAGAGTACTTTTTACAGCGGGAGAATGTCTCAATCCATCGGGAAAATTAAAAAAAACTGGTTAAAAAGACAAATACGTTATACTCCGAAACGATAACACCTAGAAATTTTAAATATAGTATGCACACCTAGGTGTGTATTATATGTCGAAGGCAACCGCTATGAAGGGATTCTTTGAAATTTCTACGGGAACGGGAATAAACTGGATTCGCGCGGGTAACGCCACTGGGCCCCCACTATTTGTATGTAGGTGTCTTATACGAGTACCTATGTCATAGGCAACCAATCATCATCATCATCATCATCAGCCGGAAGACGTCCACTGTTGAACAAAGGCCTCCCCCATAGAACGCCATAACGAACGGCAACTTGCCGCTTGCATCCACCGGCAACCAATATGAAGGGGTTTTCCGGAGGAATTTTGGAAAACCCCTTCAGTTTTCCAAAATTCCCACGGGAACGGGAAAATACTAGATCCGTGCGGTCAACGCCGCCCGCTAGTTACAGATAAAAAAATTCCTCCAAAGAGGAACCATGTGGGATAGTGCCCAAAAGACTGGCCGCATTCCCTCTGGATAGCTAGGCTGATCCTTTGACAGAGGTAGTTGTCAGCCCTCTGGTCACCTGAAGCCTCGACCAAACGCACTGACAGCTCTTTGAAAAGCTGCCGCTCCTCCGGCCCCCACGGTCCCATGGTCTCCACCCCAAACGGCACAAACATGTAACCTAATAAACATTGAGGCGTTCAGCGGACGCAGCCGCCGCATCGCCTACAGAGGTGGCATCGATGTGGGATGGGGCAAATGTGTCGGCACATCTTTCATCCTACACCAGCGACCTACCATGTTTCCATGGCCCGACAGTCATACCATCAGGCCTCCCGCCACTCATCGTTGTGATGCCGTTAGGCTCAAGAATAGCCGGGATACCAGCAGCGGCGAGAGCCCTGCGGATGAGGTCAGTGAGAGACGCATGCGGCCGGGCGCTACGTGCGCAAGAGATACGATATTATGAGATGCAACGTTATAAGTAGGTAGTATGAAAATATCAATCATAATGATATACTTTTTAATATTATTATTCAATGCCTTAGTTAAGTAAATAAAAAAACTAATACTCTCAGGTACCTTTTGTTTACCTACTTAGAACTGTGTCGTTAAATCATTTATAACACATTTGCTCGTAAAAGGTGTCTTATTTCACCAATTTTAATATCGTACCTATCTCATTACGCCCAAGTGCGGTAAGTGTAAAGTAAAACGCACGGTTTATCAAGATGCTCCGTCTTAAAACGAACGGTACTTTTTAAAATCTCAGCAAAGAGTTTTTATTTCAAAAAAGTTGTCAACATTTTATGATTAAAATTAACTTTGGTAGATAAAATATATTAAAGAAATATTTATGTACATAATTATTTAATTTAATTAATTTTGACAGTAAATTACAACCAATCTCTAACAAAAACACAAAAATATTATTTTACTTTATTAGTAATAAGTACTGGCTGTTTTTTGTGCCTTTTCCTAAAAAAAATGATGATGCGCGCCGCGCGCTTTTTCTTAACGCTGTATTGTTTTTATTCGTTTACCATAGTCGGAGTTTTATTTTATTTCCTCGCAAATAATTACAGCCTCTGCTGACTTGTAACAATATCGCCTCGGCTGTAATTTTCAACCTACCGCACTTATATCATAATGTACTATTACAACATTTGTCTACATTTTATTCTTTCTGGCATAGTATTTTTAAAGCACTTAATATTTTTTACTATTTGCTGACGAGTGTTCAGTAGTACTATAAGATCACTTAAACCATTTGTCTACCGGCTCTTGAAGAGCTTAACATCCTTTAAGGTAATTGGGAATTGAAAGGTATAAATTGACAAAAGTAATAAAAATATTTAGCTTATTTGTCAATCATGGTTAACACAAGCGAAATGTTATAAATCTATTTAGCATTTTCTGTAGTTTCAACTGATGGTAAATAACTGTCATTAAGTACTTCTTTTGGCTTCAAAATTACATCACTTACAATTAATGTACAACTACAGTTTAGACAGAAAGAGACGGAATTATGCCATTTGGATGAGTGCGATCGGTAGAGCATGCTCATTTAATACATTTAGCATTAAAATATCATTTTTCAAAATTTTGCACTTAGCATGTTTGTCTTCTAGACCATCGATATATTTTTTGTATTTTCGTAAGTTTAAATTGAGCAAAACTTATTTATACTTGTACATAGATATGTAGTGATTTATGAAAAAATATTAAACTGCATATTTATTTCACTCTAGGATTTTTTACAAAGTTAGTAGTGATGGGCACACGCGATTTTTCTCAAATGTACAATTTTTTTGCAAACTACCCATTCACCGACGTGTACATAATAATTATTATTGATGAAATAAAAATAAAAATAAAGGTGAAGAACCTGCTGCCACCTCTTGTATGGTGTAACCAGTTTTTTTTGGGTCATTATTTTTATTATAAGATGATACGCTACGTGTAAGAGTCCAAATTGCACTTCGCCGGTGTTTTTAGGGTTACAGAACAATAAATGGCAAACAATATTTCGTCTTTCCCATGATTACAAGAACTACTATACCTAGACTTTTTATTTAAGTCAATTTAATTTAATAAATTTACAAAAAATGTAAAAAAATTGGGGAAGGAGATCTTAAAAAAAACTCAAAGAAAATTGGTTAAAAGAAAAAAAAAACTTGCTTATTTTATCCCCGAGGGGGTAGGCAGAGGTATTCCATTTCTGGAAATACCCACTTCTCACGAGAATATTCGACCTCTAAACGTGATAGGTGATAAGCCCACCGGACCGGGTCTGTTACACAACACATGCCACAGAATTAGTTCTGCTACTGCGGGTTTCCTCACGATGTTTTCCTTTACCGTCGAGCTAGTAAATTGTGAGCTAGAAAATTGGTATGAATACCTAAGATATTAAGGTAGGTACTTTTCCAGGAACGGGTTATTTCCGGTTGAACACGTTGTTTTAGTTAAGCGACCACAGAAATAACTGTTTTTCATTGTCTTTGACTAATAGATATATCGGAAATTAAAATATCAAAGAATTCAAAGGTATAGGTAGACAACAACAACCCGTTAAAGTACTTAGGTAAAGGAAAGTCAAACCTACCTTTGTTTAGTGACTTTATAACATTATGTGGAATATAATACAAATTATTTACATAATAACTATTTAAAAGAAAAATACCACTGACTGACTGTCGCTCTCATCATGAAATCTTCGAATTTCTAGAAAGTTGAGAAAATTTAGATATATATAGAGCAACAATAATAATGAATTTCAAATGGTATGCATGTAAGGAAGGCGCAGTTTCAGATTCTTTACTTCCCGCACGATGCACACGACACGCTGTTCTCACAGTTTTTCTGGTGACTTTTGTGTGTACCTACCTACTAATAAAAAGCAACGATATTAAATAATACAAGATTAATGGCGTATTGTTTTAGTTTTTATTATGTGTACACACTTTAGTGTGTTTTATTATCACAAAGTAGCTGGTAATATGTTTATAGACATGTTTGGCAACATCTCAAATCTCGTGTCACATGAGAATCTATGCTCCGCAGTCGCGTGAGTCGCGAGCGTGACGCTGACTCACGCGCCGCTGCGGTTAATCCGTTGAGCTCCTAAGCCCGCTCTGTATAGTTCTGAATGAAACTAGAGGGCAGTCATAAACGTCTCAGGCTAAAACTACACGCAGACGCATCGTGTCGCGTTGTTTGCATAGTCCTGCGCAGCGTGCCAGCGGTATGGTATAGCATTCAATCCGTGACAAGGTTTACAGGAAAATTGAAAAGTTTCATTAAAAACCATTATTACACACAAAGTAATTATTATTATACACAAACTATTATTCACGATGACGTCGTCGGCA
The DNA here is from genome assembly GCA_963855545.1 of Ethmia dodecea. NCBI lineage: Eukaryota > Metazoa > Arthropoda > Insecta > Lepidoptera > Depressariidae > Ethmia > Ethmia dodecea. Next base: position 36,151 of record OY979446.1, read on the forward strand.
AATAGGTAACACCGACAAACAGCGTTTAGCAGTAATTGCAGTCATTTTATCTGCTTGCACTTCGCAACGCCTTGCGCACTCGCAGTCTTCTTGTTCCTGATATTGCCTAACTTCATAGTGGTAGGTATTTCAAATAGTTCTTGCCACCAACCGCCGGAAGTGCCGGCACCGCTGCGCTGTCGCAGTCGTCAGCGAAACCACTCGACTCCTATCGTAAGCCGTGGATTATTCGTTGTACATACAAACAAAGAAACTGTCAACACTCAACAGGCACTTGAGTCGGCGCCGTATCGCGATATAGCCGTATCGCACCTGATAGCGGGACGCGAGGCGCGTGCGAAACCAGGATGGAATTGTACTCCTACGATTACTTGACTCCGCTGTCGCCCAGCGAGCGTCACGATAAGCGAACCGCTTGATCCGAGTTGAATAAAACTACCTACTTAGCCCCTTTTCGGCTCTAACTGGCGGAGGTAAAATTACCTAGTTAATTAAGTACCTACCTAGTTACTTCATTTAATAAATTAAGAATATCATAATATGAAATCGGTGAATAATACATTTATAATAAATAAGCATTGAAAACAAATCATCTTCCCGTAACAACTACAGCTGATCGCATTCTACCAATTGTCAATGATTCATGCCTGAGTGGCCCATGGTCGAATACAATTGATAAATCCGTTGCTTGAATTGAGAAATATTAAATCGAGGATATAAATATGTATACGTAAGCTGTGTGTGTACCTACTTAGGTACAGCTAACCAACTCAATCAAAACAAGTTCCGCGAGCACCGATAATCCCTGTCACAGATAAAATTTATTTATTTACAGTTATGGTAGGTAATATTCGTAGTGGCATACTCTAATGTAAATTGAAGTAAATTCGGGCTTCAGCATGTCCCATAAAAGGCCATTATGTAGGTATTATCTTTTATAACACGTTTGCTCGTAAAAGGTGTCTTATTTCACCAATTTCAATATCGTATTGTATCTCATTACGCTTAAGTGCGGTAATGTAATGTAAAATGCACGGTTTATCAAGATGCTCCGTCTAAAAACGAACGGTACTTTTAAAAATCTAATCAAGCAAAGAGTTTTTATGTCCAAAAATTGGTCAACATTTTATGAATAAAATTAACTTTGGGAAATAAAATATAATAAATAAACATTTACGACTTAAAACATTTATCTGTATGTATGTAACAAAAACATAAAAATATTTATTTACCTTATTAGTAATACTGGCTGTTTTTTGTGCCTTTGCCTAAAAAAAATGCTGATGCGCGCGCATCGTTAATTTGTGAACAAGTAAAAAATATTCCGCGCGCTTTTTCTTTTTGCTGTAAGTATTGTTTTAATTCGTTTATAAAAGTCCGAGTTTTATTTATTTCCTCGCAAATATGTTATAAAACGTCCTATGACACACGTGCGCTTTGATAATTACCTACAGCCTCTGCTTTCTTGTAGCTCTCGCCTATGGCCTGGGCTAGGAATAAAATATGGCTTTTGTTACTAGCTTTCCATTGGTGAAAGAATTTTTAAAATCGGTCCAGTAGTTTTTGAGTTTATTCATTACAAAGATACAAACATACAAATCTTTCCTCTTTATAATATTAATAGTATAGATACCTTAGATACCAATGTTCCATAAAACACCTGAAACTATCGATTTGGAGGTTTAGGCGTTGTAGAAGATCTTAGAAGACACGTAGGTAATGCGTATGTGGCTCATTTTCTACCAGTCTACTTAATACTCGTAGGTATTAGGAGAACACGTTGAGAACTAGATTGTTTGCAGAGAACCTTGTGAGAATTTGTTGAAGACTGTACCTACCTATTATACCTACTTCACCTAGAAGAATGTTACCCTTATATCTTAGACGTCTCCAGTTTGACCATATTATGTTCTTGAAGATTATATAAATTGTTGAATAATCTCTTGGATACCCCTGAGCTTTTGCAAAAAATCTATTTCAAAATTCCACGGACTGTACGCCGAACGAACCAGTTATTTTCGATACCTCCAGCCTCAACCAACACTTACACTCTTACTTTAGACGCACTCTCTCCAATTATAACAAGGATTTGTCACATATAGATTTGTTTTCAAATAACAAAAATACATATAAGAAACTTGTAATTGATCACCAGTTCAGTAAACTTCAGATATCTTCTTAGAAAACCGTAGCAAATTGCTTTGTGAAATTTGCCGTTTCCGAATCACATGTTAATTATGTATTTACTTTTAATTTGTTGGTACTCTAAGTCTATAAGAGAAACTATGTTTGTATTGTTTATGATACATGACTGTCTGTTACCAAAATAAAACAAAATAAAAAAATAAATAAAAAAAAGCATTTCATAATAAATGGTTTATCCACTTTGACAATAGGAGATGTATCAGGAGACAACACTATCTTTTACAAACTTGATCATTTGTATAGGTACCTACCTACAAGGCAGATTTTTTTTTTGCCAGGTCGGGACTTTGGTACATACTTTTTGAGTGAAAAAAGTCGAATGGGGGACCTAGTAAAAAACGTACTTAAATGTGATGTGACATAACAATAGCTGACACCAAAAATAGCCATAGAAAATTTTATAAAAAAATTGATATTTTAAATCACGGGATTGAGCCTGTCCAGCGCGGGACATTAAAATCGGGACGTCCGGCAACGCTTATAGGTACAGTCAAGAGCACGCTGAGCTTAACACTTCGGACTTTGAACCGGCGGCCGCCCTGTATTCTATCAATTCTATGGCGCGCAGTATAAATCAGAGCTCAGCTTAAACTGGTAGTGTAAAGCTTGACTTGCTCTTGACTGTACAAGGATAGAAAACGACCAAGAATCGATCCTTGAGACACCCCAATTGTCACGGATTCGTCCTGTGATTCGGATTATCTAGCTTTTTGTAAGTAGGTAGGTACCTACCTACTTATCCTATTAAATTAAGATATGACTAAAATATTTGGCGCTTTATCTTTGACTCTATTTCGTTTCCCTAGCAGTCTCATGGTCTACGCCTAAATACACCTAAACTACCTACCTATAAGACATGAGCCAAACTATTACCTAGTTATTATTCTGGGTGACATTTTTCCATAGTCAGGCTTTAGTTCCACTTGTTTCGTAAAGTGGGTCTTCCACACTCTTGTCATTAACATCTTTGATTTTATTATAAATATTAACGAGCTTCTTTTTTAAATATCCTTTATTTGAAATTTTCTTTGATAATCTAATACATATTTAAATAAACTTGGTATACTTACCTACTTAAATAAGTTTTGAAGAACGCGCATCATAACTAAGCTGCTACTTACAAACCTACACGTGGTACCGGTTTATAATGTTCGCCAAAATACTTGACGTAACTATAGGCATGTACAGGTACAAAAAATACTTATATGGAGGAACTTATTATATTACATAGTTAGGTAGAGGTATCTCCACTCTTCGCCTTTTTTGTTGTAAGCATAAAACCGGGTGCTCTGCCCAGGCGACTAACGGCCCCGCAATGAGGAAAAACATAAGCAGGTAACTAATCGGCCAGTCATATTATCACAAGACAAGAAACGGTCTTTTAGGTAAGCAGTGCGAGAAGTGATAAAATAGATGGTTATGTAGGTATCTGAGAAACTAGTAGACTTAGGTACATTTAGTAGGTAGGTACCTGTACCTACCTGACTATATATGTACTCGCTCGTACCTACATACTTATTTTCGCGGCACTGCGAATATTTGAGACGCATCTGCGACGGGGCGGGCACCTATCATTTCGTTCCTATTATGATTAATAATAGTAATTAACTAATAATAATAATTGTGGGACACAAGCAGCGTTGTCAGATTTTTTTTTTTTGCCAAGTCGGGATTTTGGAACTTTTTGAGATTAAAAAGCGGGATTCTTTCGTTGAAAGCGGGACATAATAGAAAAATGTATATAGAGGATGGATATTTGAGATGGGTCGGCCAGGGCAGCTACCTTAACCGTTGTAGCTAATAGACGAAAATGTTCTGAAGAGACTATCCACCATTTTTGAAAATATTTAGAACTGCATTTAAAGATTTTTGAAAAATGGTACAGTCAGCGAGAAAATCTTCGATTCCCACAAAAAAATTTTTTGATGCCATTCGATCCAGTTTCAGATAAGGATCAAAAGTCTCTAAGAGACTAACTGAGGTCAAGGGGGTAGAAAAGTCAGGAAACGCAAAAAACGTTTTACATACATTTAGTAAGGAATAAAACTTCAACCGGAAAAAAAGTTCAATGAAATGCTAAAATATCTTTGTTGGTGATTCTAATTAGTTCAAACTCTGTAGACAAAGTCCTTAGTTTGAAGCATTGAAGGTAGGCAGTTAGTAGGTACCTAATTTAATTAAATGACAGACAAATTAAAGTAGGTACAATAAAGTTTATTTGTTTCAATCAATTAAAGATCAATGTTTCAACAATAATTTATTTTATTTATTTATTTTATTTATTTTATTAGGTCTACCAACGTTTGGATACACTGAAACTTACTCACTAGTTTAACAACTACTTAAATCTATATAATTATACTATCTAGCTAAGTGCACCAACCATTTAAAGGTAAAAATATATATATAAATATAATCTCACGCCTTTTTATCCCCGAGGGGGTAGGCAGAGGTATTCCATTACTGGATATACCCACATTTCACGAGATATATTGGACCCCTAAACGTGATAGGTGGTGAGCCTATCGCCGGACCGGGTCTAAAGGTAAACACCACTTGCAAACATAATTTGAAAATATTGTAGATATTTGTAAGTAGGACATTAATTTGGTAGTAATAATGCTTATGCTCACGTTAAGACTTTAAAATACATTTTTTCACTTCTCATGCTCTAAAAGTACGCCAATATAGCCTTACGAAGCGGGACTAAAGTGACCACTTTAGTCCCTAGGGAGTATAAAGTAATTATTTTTTTAATTTCCTTAATGAGAAAAAGACAACCTCAAACAGCCAGTAAATATCTGTAGAGTGTGGACCATCTTCATTGCGAAAATGTGAAGAGTTTTAGTTCCATGGTTTTTCCGCGAAGAAGGTGGCGCCATGTGTTTTAAATTGTTTACCTGCAAAGAGATATAAATCTCTTTGTTAATCTGTGACAGCCTGACAGGTTTAGAAGAAAGAACTGACCGCGAAAATTTCTGAATTTTTGTCGAGTGTAAATTTGTTAGGTTTTAAATAAATTTGTACTAAATTGACAATTTTTCTCGCACTCAAAGTGAAAAGTACAGTTTCCACCTCGAGACTAAACGCCAACTTAATATACCCTCGGTTTCATGACTCCTCTGGTATATAATGGCTTCGTTTAGTCCTTCGATATAAAATATACTATTACGATATTAAATTTTCGAAGTGATAACCGCCTTGACGGATGCATAGGGTTGCTCGTTATCGTACTGAGCTCGTAGCCGCCAAAATTTTGCTTGCGTGAATTCTACTCAAAACACTTCGCAATGCATCTTTTAACTCCCGCACACTATCGTATTTTCTCTTATAAATTTCAGTTTTCAAAGAAAAAAATCTAGGGGTGTGAGGTCAGGACTACGAGGTGGCCATTTGGTTGGACCGTGTGTTCCGATCCATTGAGTTCTGAACATCTGGCTCAGATGTAGGCGCGTTTGGCGACTGTTATGTGGCGGTGCGCCATCTTGCTGAAAATACACTTTTCTCAACTCTGCGAGTGGCAGGTCATCCAATCGATCCTGAAGGCCCTCTAATATTAGGTCGTTGTACGTATTAGAGTTCAGTGTACCTTCATAAAATTCCACCATTACCACTCGGTTTGTAATAAGACTGCACCAGCAGTTAAAGGAAAAGCGAACTTGATTATGGCTTTCCCTAAACCTAAGGGGATTTTCTCTTGACCAATAATGATTATTTCGTCTGTTGTACATTCCATTGTTGGAAAAATTGGTTTCATCTGACCATACACAATGTATTTCAGAAAATTTTTATATTAGTGTTTAATTTATGGAACTCGTAGGTCTATTAGTTATAGTATTTAAGTTTATTTGTTGTGTATGACTGTATGTTTCCTGAATAAATAAATAAATAAAATTATGGTCCATGCCAATTTTTCCTAGCAGCCATTGCCAGAAAGTCATTCGTCGGATATTATCTTTAGAATGTAATGCTTGGACTATTCTGCCCTGGCGATAGCATTTGTACTTGTATTTTCTCCAAATCTTCAGTACTTGTGCGTGTTGGATTCCGACTTGGTTTGCAACTTCTCTTGAAGATATTTCTGGATATGCTTCAACTAAAGTTAACACTGCCATTTCGATATTTTCATCAATAATTCGTGGTTGTCTTACCAATCTTTTCTTGAAGGAACCACCGTTTTGAAGATTCTTTAAAAGATTTTTAATAACCTTTGGAACTCCAAAGGTTATTAAAAATCTTTTAAACCGGCAATGTTCGCAGCGGATATTTCACCCCATACCACTGTAACGCTGCTGATATGTTTTTATTGTTAACAAAATAACCCTCTAATAATTCCAGTCTTTCCTGATTTGACAAGGTCATTGTTAAAAGTAATTAAAACAACAGAACACACATGACAGAAGCTTATGTTAGAAAAAAAGAAATAATACTTACCAAAAATTTAAGTTCGAAATTCAAATTATCTTTGTCTTCTTCAGACTAAATATCGCGCCAAGTTGCCAAGTGGCCAGTAACGTATTCTAAAAAAAGAGATCTTAACTGACATTTAAAATTTTGGCAAATAAGAAAAGATAGTATACCATGTTTTCCAAGGAGAAAGCTGCTCAGATTTATAAGTTGAATCACCACTAAAGAGATTTTAGCATTTCATTGAACCTTTTTAAAGAAAGAGTTTGACATAAGAAGAAAGAGCAGTGATAGCCCGGACGGTTAAAGAGCCGGCCGAAAATCAGTGAGGCTCGGGTTGGAATCCTGGCATGTACCAATGAGTTTTTCAAAAAAACTTACGTACATATTTATCACTAGCTCGCCGGTGAAGGAAAACATCGTGAGGAAACCCGCAGGTCTCAGAATTAATTCTGAGACATGTGTAAATAGACCCGATCCGGCGATAGGCTCACCATCTATCACGTTTAGGGGTCCAATGTATCTCGTGAAATGTGGGTATATCCAGTAATGGAATACCTCTGCCTACCCCCTCGGGGATAAAAAGGCGTGAGATTATATTATATATTATTGAACTTTTTTTCCGGTTGAAGTTTTATTCCTTACTAAATGTATGTAAAACGTTTTTTGCGTTTCCTGACTTTTCTACCCCCTTGACCTCAGTTAGTCTCTTAGAGACTTTTGATCCTTATCTGAAACTGGATCGAATGGCATCAAAAAATTTTTTTGTGGGAATCGACGATTTTCTCGCTGACTGTACCATTTTTCAAAAATCTTTAAATGCAGTTCTAAATATTTTCAAAAATGGTGGATAGTCTCTTCAGACCATTTTCGTCTAGCTACAACGGTTAAGGTAGCTGCCCTGGCCGACCCATCTCAAATATCCACCCTGTATATTTTTCTACGTTTAAAGTTCTCAAAATTTGTACCTTTTTAATTGAGTTCAAATTGCGTTTACGTGACAATAGATAGCAAAAATAGCCATAGAAAATGTATATTAATAAAAATATGATATTTTAAATCAGATATAGACTATCGTTAAATAGTTGAGTCTTATTCGTCTTCTGATTAAAAGACACAAAATAAAGTTCTGAGTGATGCCTACCCGAAAAGCGGGACTGAGACGGTTCCGCGCCTGACATTAAATTTTGATTTAAAAATCGGGACGTCCCGCCAAAATCGGGACTACTATACGGGACGGGGAATAAATACTAGACAGGGCCTTTACTATGGGAAGGTAGTAAACAAATGCTAAACGTAGGCACTTAAATAAATATTAACAATCTCAAAATCCAACGCAGGACACCGTGATGAATGATGATGGTTCGCTCCAAATGAATACGAGCCGCAGGCCGCAAAACGAGACCGGCATCGGCACCGCGGAGAGAGGAGTTCGCACGGCTCCCCGCGCCCCGTCTTCCGAGGATACTTTCTAAACGAGAAATGCACCAGCATGACGTCAGCACACATGGCGCAGCACGGACCGGTTCCCCAGCTACCCGCGGGCAGTCACATGACGCGCGAGCCCTCCTCCCCCCGCGGCGCGCTGGGAGGTCGTCGACCTCACCCCCGCCGGCGCGTGCGCAGGTCGCTCCCGCGGGGCGAGCGCGGGGCGGCCTCGTCCAAGGCGCACGCGGCCTACGCTGCGCGGTTTACCTCGAGCGAGAGGTCCGCTTTTTATTTCCTTTAGCGAACAGATTGCATGAACTCCATAAAAACGGACAGGTCCTCGCGTGGGCGAATAGAAAATGGCCAGCGAGGAATCGGCGGGAGGGCAATAGTCACGTGGCACTCGAGGGCTCCGCGGAGGGCGGGTGGTCGCGGCCCCGCTCCTCCCGTCACCACCACGTCACCACATACATGCAATTGCATTGCAATTTGCAATGCACGTGCACTAAAAACATAAACGCGTGATATTTCTTTGTTACGCATTTGTACTTATTAGTCATCCCTTGCATTCATTAGGTACGTACCTATCTGTTCGAATTGACTTTACATTTTAATTTGTGAATCTCTACTAATGACACATAGTTATATGAATAAGTTGTGCGCGCACAAACGGTGCAAAATTATTAACACAGCCATCCAAGGGGCTAGTCTGAAAAGCAGCGCTGAGTATCCAGTATGCCTAGCACAGCTGAGACTACTTAGTACCCATTGCCAAACTTAAAATTAGTAATTTTAACTATTTTTGTTATTTTTTTTTTATAAGAAAAAAGGGGCAAACGAGCAGACGGGTCACCTGATGGTAAGTGACTACCGTCGCCTATTATGGACACCTGCAACTCAAGAGTCACAACTGCGTTGCCGGCCTTAGGAGGTGGGAATAGTGGTATTCATTTATACACAGCTGATTGTTAAATTAAATTGTATAACTGTATTTTTTGGCAATAAAGATTTTTATTATTATTATTATTATACGAGTCGATAGGCAATACGTAGTTATGTTGCAAACTGGTGTAGGTAGGTAGGTACAGTGTAACTAATATTTATATTCACAACTGACTCACCCTTACAATATATATTTTTGAAGTAAACACATGAGCTAAAACTAGTCTCGTTTTTAATGGTACCTCTCATTATTGTAACAGCTACAATAAACTTAACATTAATCGAAATGAATCTGTCAGATTTTGATGCTTAAGGCATACTTGAATACCTAAATTCGTTTACCTTTTAATTTTGGCATAAGTAAGTAGGGGAAGGGGGGGCATGATGGGGTATCGAGGTAAGATGGGATGGGCACATATACAAGAAACGAGAAGTTTGTGAATAGAAAGCAATAAGCCAATAGGAAGCCTCAGTCGACCAACGGTCAGTGCGAACAAAACTGTGAGTGGGGGTGCATGCGTCTTTTGTTTACAAACGGAAAACTGTTTTAACGTTCCGTCGATCTAATTTTGTGTAAGGTCCAACGTCATTATTTTAATCTAATTATGATCACTACATTTGTGTCTTTTTGATCTTTGTTTACTAGTGTTGTTTATTTTGATATTGTATGTTGTTTGTATGAATGCAATTAACATTTTATTAGTAAAAATTTTTTTTTGCTCAAAGTTACCCTATGAGGCAATATGGGGTATTGGGTGTAGGGTAACTTTGGGTAGCCTGCCAGCTCCATGGACGTTGGACTGACAATGCTTGTGCTGGCGTGGACAATGACGATCTGGAGGAAATACACATTTGTTTGTTTGTGAGAATAATTAGCCTTCCCCATCATGCCCCAACTTCATAACCCCATCATACCCCATAGTATGGGGCAAGATGGTTTTTCGGAATGGTCCTATTTAACGATTTATTATTAAAAAATGTGATTTTCCAAAAACTGTACCAAATCATAGATAGATTAATGACATAACGTGCCATAAATTAATAAGAGTAATAAATATAGTGATTATGCTGTATTTTTTGTTATATTCCTTAGGTACCCCATCATGCCCCCCCTTCCCCTAGGTCTCAAACTCAATCGTTAGACCACCTCCCATACACTGCTGCCCACTAATTTTGGCACATTTGCAGATTCGTGTAAGCGAGTGAGGTGAGGTGAGCTAGGCATCTATTTATTAGACCATCTAATTGTTACGATTTGAGCAATCAATAAAACTGCTACAACAGTTAGTAACAATAGGACAGGTACAAGTCAAAAATAATAATTTTTGGGACTTCTGTGGGTACTGAACAGCTGATAAACATACCTACTTAAATAAATACACCCAAACACGAAGCGAACAGACATGTTCATGCACACAAATGTCGGCCCGACCGGGAATCGAACCCGCAACCTCCGACTTAGAAGGCAGGTTCACTACCAACCAACTGAGCCAACAGGCCCGTCTAACTAAGGTTTATGTTGAGCTATCTGTTTCAGAAATTTCCTACTAAATTCTGACGCGAGTGTCGATTTCAGCCTTGGTGACCCCAAGTCCTGTGAGTCAGTCTACCACAAGCTGAACCAGTTACAGGTAAATTCCCAAGGTCCGTTCAATTGTACCTATTTTGTTTCTGCGGTTCCTACGGTGGTCAGAACTGCTATCGGTGGGTTTCAATGATATTGAAACGAATGGTAAACGGTGCAGTACTGGCCGAGTCATCGCTCTCTAATAATATTAAAATGTCAAAACTCTCAAATCTCAGTCAAATGTATTTTCTCAGCTCTCAATCTTTGCACTCAAGTTCACTCAACATTTGGTCCTTCGAGCCGGATATGAACCAGCGACCTATGGATAAGCTGTTTTTTTACAAATACTGCATGGGTGTCCATTTTCACTCAAGGACTGGTTAACATTCACAACATTCTTATTTAGGTCACCAATAATTTTTAAGTAAACACGAATTATTTTTATTTTTTCAAAGTTTTCTCAAAAGCTCCCTTACATTGATTACTATTGTTAATTTTGCCCTATTCTGAAACGCTTCCTTGATTTAGAAATTTTCCAAACCCTCTTGTTGCTAGTCCTCCACTTGCTCTTGACCTTGTCCTCCAAAGTCAAAGGGAGAGAGAATCTTCCGCGACTAGGCCAGCTGTACTCTTCCCCCGTCGGGACAACAGGCGCGGGCGAATTGTTGTTTAGCCCTCCTAAGTACCCGTACCCAAGTAGGCGATGTGTCGGAGCCAAACGATCAATAGGTAGGTAGTTGACAGAAATACCTACGTAGTTGACAGAAATTTCCAAAAAAGGTAAATAACAAAAAAAAATATATATATATGGTTTTCGAGTGTTTTCGCCAAACCACAAAGCGTAGGGATCTGAGGCGATTAGTGTAATAAATAACAGAATGTTAAGTTATAAAATGATCGATTTAATTTAGTGTCAAGTTTCCTCAACATTTTAATACCCTTACAACACGGTGAATTTGAAAAAATCAAAGAGTCCAGTACAGGCAAGTAGGACAGGCTTAGCAGCAGGTGTGATTTCGGGCTCGTCGAGCTGGGGAGGGAGGGCAGCGCAGCCTCCCTGCGCCGCGCCGCGGAGGCTGCGGGGAGGCGCAGTCGCGGCGGCTCGGCTGGGCGAAGGCGAAGGCGGGCGAGGCGGCACAGCGGCCGCCGCCGGCCAAGGGGGCACGCCGTGCCGCTCCTCGGCCGCTCGGCTTCGGCCGCGACTCGCGCTCCGGCCGCTCCGTCAGTCGGTCCCGCGCCGCGCCCCCGCTCGCACGTCGCCCGACACTCGCTCGCTCCGCCCTGGGCACCCAACTATCGCGACGCCACGCTCGATCCGCACCCGGCCGCAGCACGGCATGACCAGCTGACACCGGCCCGGCTCCAATCCTGACAACCTCGCCCGTCCCCACCTTCGCAAGTGAGTGCATCGGATCGTGATCCTTGTTTTGTGCATTTCCGCGCAGCATCCGACTGCTGCTTCCCGATGAGATGCCATCGATATAGTTTACGTCTCCAAATCTGGGGAGCTCTGCAAACGGTTTCGTCTTTACGTTTTCACTACGCCGATAATGTTCGTGATGTCAATGGCAATATATTGGTAATACAAAGTGAACCAAATTTAGTTGTAGAGTCGGCACAGGGTGGCACTGGACCAAAACACAGGAGCTCCCTGACCCTTCCATTGTGATATAGGTACCTAACGAATTATGCATGGCAAAAAGCCATCCCGGAGGTAAGTCGCGTCGCGACCCAATAGGTAGGTACGTTATTTATTATTTATATTAAATGTGATTCTCAAGTCAACTAAATTGACTACCTACTTAACTATAAACATGTTAAACGTCGTCACCAGTCGTAACGAAACGCAGGAAAATATAAACAAATTGAATTCATATTTAATGTTTCTTGACTTTTGTGGTGTTTAATTAGCTACCATGAGTGATTTTATTAAATCAGTACGGTTTTTTGCCGAGTCACACACACTGGTAGTGATCGCCAACACGCTTAAAATAACCATTAAACCAACTTGACTCCATTCATGTTAGGAAGAGGGTGATGAGTGATGACCAGTATCCTACTTATTTGATCCACCGACTTTCGCCCCGGTGCGCGACCAAATGTTGGCGGGGAACCAGCTAACAAACAATACATTCCCAAAGAGGGTTGGCATCAGGTAAGCGGCATACCGTAACAAAACTCATAAACGCAGGTTCATATCTTTCGTAGCATGGATAACAAAACCCAGGCGACCCCAATAATGGGAAATACCTTTGAATTTTTTGCGATACCTGTCTTGATTTATTACTTGGGTACCTACTAATTTTTGACTTCAAAACTTTTTCGTATTATTTGTCTGTTTGTCGTTATTACTGCGGTAAAAAACGAAGCATTCTTTTAGACTTTTAGGAGGTCGTAATTCTTTTGGTAATAATTTTTTGAAAAAAAGGCTAGGGCACGCCTACAGCAGACCTACATTTTAATAAAAATAATTGCCATAGAAAATAGCGGAATACATTATTGTGTATTAAGAAAATGCAGCCAAATCTCCGTTTTTAGTATCGAACTAATTAATTATTGGTTGTGTTTTATTATTACCTATTTTAAGACAAGAGCTTAAACTGTTTATCAAAATAATTTTTTAAATGTTAATAATTAATATTATTTTGAATACATTTGCTTAGATTGTTAAACAAGGGTTAAAAGCAATCCATCGACATACAAGGTTTAGATGGCTACAGGTAGTCCTACTATAGGAATTTATTACTTTCTCCCGTTGTCACTTTTTATATCGAATACAAGGGAAGTAATAAAAAAATTTCAACAAAAGATTAAACCGCTGAAAAAACTGAAAATCATAAAATAATAAACAATTGTTGTTTATTACTAACAAACTATGGATCTTGTTATCTGAAACGAAATCATTTTTATTTATTCAACAATAAATAAACAAAGTTCACACCTTTTTGGCGCCGACTCAAAATTAGTCAAAATTACTTAGGAAAGTATACTTAATTTAGTTTAAGAACTTAGTTATTAAGGTTCAATAAAAATGTTTTATTATTTTATGCTTTTCAGTTTTTTCGGCAGTTTAATCTTCTGTTAAATAAAATAATAAATAATCTCACGCCTTTCATCCCCGAGGGGGTAGGCAGAGGTATTCCATTACTGGATATACCCACATTTTACGAGATACATTGGACCCCTAAACGTGATAGAGGTGGTGAGCCCATCGCCGGACCGGGTCTATTTACACATGTCTCAGAATTAATTTTATTAGAGCAGTGATAGCCCGGACGGTTAAAGAGCCGGCCGAAAATCAGTGAGGCTCGGGTTCGAATCCTGGCATGTACCAATGAGTTTTTCAAAAACTTACGTACATATTTATCACCAGCTCGACGGTGAAGGAAAACATCGTGAGGAAACCCGCAGGTCTCAGAATTAATTCTGAGACATGTGTAAAACAGACCCGGTCCGGCGATGGGCTCACCACCTATCACGTTTAGGGGTCCAATATATCTCGTGAAATGTGGGTATATCCAGAAATGGAAAACCTCTGCCTACCCCCTCGGGGATAAAAAAGGCGTGAGATTATATTATTATTATTATATAATTAATTCTGCGACCTGCGGGTTTCCTCACGATGTTTTTCCTTCACCGTCGAGCTAGTGATAAATATGTACCTACGTAAGTTTTTGAAAAACTCATTGGTACATGCCAGGATTCGAACCCGAGCCTCACTGATTTTCGACCGGCTCTTTAACCGTCCGGGCTATCACTGCTCTTATCTTATCTTCTGTTAAAAAGTTTTTATTTTATAGTTTTTTGTGATACACGACTTAGCATTAAAGTCTGTGAGTGAACAATAAGTAAATCACCCCTATTTTCCCACGCTAAGGGTAGGAATAATGTTTATCAATTTTATATGATTCCATTCCGAGGTAGGTACCCTACCTATCCAATAAAAAAAGAATTATCGAAATCGGACTATGTACTCTGTAAAAAGATACAATCAATGAGTGAACAATCAATCATCCAATGTTTTCCTAGGTAGGTACCCTTTGGATGGTTTTTTTTCCAAATTTATATGGGACCAACTTTGGAATAGAAAAGAATCCAACCCTTTCCAATAGAAAAAGAATTACCACAATCGGACTACGACGACTTGCGTGATCATACAAAAAAAAATACTTACGTGTCTAGTTGAGAACCTCCTCCGTTTTTTTCCTCGGTTGAGAATAGTAGTTTATTTATTTGTAAGAATAACATTAGTAGATACCTACATCCTAACATGATTTTATTTTCTTGCCTGCTCGCCACTCCATAAGTCATTTTACCTAATTATTTAATTGGGTGCTTATCGTTTCTTTGAAACTGACAAAATACTTTCGATTACCGTTTTTGTGCCTCGTCTTTAATCGATCTGGGGTCAGCCTTTAAGAATAGCTTGAACTCATTAGGGTTGCATTGCAGCAGCAAAATTAAAGAGGCCTACGAATCATTTGCGAAACATGCGTTGCGTGCAAAAGTCACTGTGGACTTCGTGATGAATAAGTGAGTCAGTGGGATTCCCTTTTATACTACCCGCGTAAATTTACAATATATGTGGTGGAAAGAGCAGTGATAGCCCTGACGGTTAAAGAGCCGACCGAAAATCAGTGAGGCTCGGGTTCGAATCCTGGCATGTACCAATGAGTTTTTCAAAACTTACGTACATATTTATCACTAGCTCGATGGTGAAGGAAAACATCGTGAGGAAACCCGCAGGTCTCAGAATTAATTCTGAGACATGTGTAAATAGACCCGGTCCGGCGATGGGCTCACCACCTATCACGTTTAGGGGTCCAATGTGTCTCGTGAAATGTGGGTATATCCAGTAATGAAATACCTCTGCCTACCCCCTCGGGGATGAAAGGCGTGAGATTATATTATTATTATTGTTGCCCATTACCTACTTTTATTTTTTTATTATGGTACTTACTTACTGACATTTTTATCAAATTGAACAATGTTAATTATTAATTTAATTTAGGTACCTAATTCAAATATCCCAGGTGACTAGTCATAGAGATGCTTCAACATTACTAACATCATTATTGTAGGTACACCTATGACTACGAATGAATAAATGATATGATTGATGAGTCCGTCCGGTCAGCGTCAACTTTCGGTTATCGCATCCCCTTCCTTCCTCAGGATGTAAGTAAATAAACTATCATCCTCAGACAAACATAGAGACATAACTGTTTGACTAAACATAAGTTTAATAACAGTGTCTATGTTTATATTTTAGTTGTGACCTAGTATAAATATAGACATAGTCAATTTTGCGCTTATAAGTAGGTACTAGTAGGTAGCAGCTGTGTAAGCTACATTAGGTATTCCAGTCATCTGCTGAATATTTTTTAGATTAGGAACAGTACCTACATAGATCCATAGATTACCTAACTCCTACATACAACTTGACCTCTTAATCTTTATTAATTACTATGTAGATTTTGTTTTATGCTGCATACCTACCTAAGGCATTGATAAGGATATTCTCATAAAAAGTAATTTTAGGTAAACATGTTTTGTTCTCTAGGTACTAGCAGTGATAGCCCGGACGGTTAAAGAGCCGGCCGAAAATCAGTGAGGCTCGGGTTCGTATCCTGGCATGTACCAATGAGTTTTTCAAATAAAGATATTTCATTTCATTTCAAAAAAACTTACGTACATATTTATCACTAGCTCGACGGTGAAGGAAAACATCGCGAGGAAACCCGCAGGTCTCAGAATTAATAATTCTGAGACATGTGTAAAACAGACCCGGTCCGGCGATGGGCTCACCACCTATCACGTTTAGGGGTCCAATATATCTCGTGAAATGTGGGTACATCCAGAAATGGAATACCTCTGCCTACGACCTCGGGGATAAAAAAGGCGTGAGATTATATTATTATTTTTAGCTGTTCCGCGCGATTTTTCGTGGGAATACGGTGATAAAATATAGCCTAGTTAGGTAGGTATGTTACTTCTAGAAGAGTAAGCTGTCACTTGATAAAAGATTTTTTTAAATTTGTCCTGTAGTTTTTGAGGTTATTCGTAACAAAGATAAATTAATATTAGAAAAAGGGCTTTAAGAAAAATGTGATATCAGTTTTTTTTTTAACTAGGTATTTACCGAATTAAACGTCTATCCTTGGTATTTTATGTAAGGATTTAAATCGCTCAAAGAAAACCGTCCTCACCTATTTAAAAAACAAGATAAGCCACGTATTGAATAATTGAGTACAAGCGTACATTATTAATTATGTAGGTGTGCAATCGTTATGCAGATAAGCAAAACAACGCCGAACGCATCGGCCGCGGCCCGCGCCTCCTCCCGTCCCGACTCACGAGCTCACGGCCCGACGGTTATTACGCCATTATCTAGTATGAAGTACGTACCTCTTAAGGCAATCTCCAGAATCTCATCACTGGACTGTAATGACTAATGATGGGTCACGAGCACGACTTTGCACGAGACTGCCTGCCGATTCGGCACAACTAGCTAAATGTTCGAGAGTAGCCCAGCTTGAAAAAGTTTGACAGTTATAGGTGCCCACTAGCCTAACACCATCTCCAATCATTAGATTATGGCCCATACTTCCTCATGTGTGAGGAAAGTCCCTAGCTCCGCAGAGGGATGATATTTTAGAAAAAAAATAAGTTTGAATGTGAGGATCAAAACCTTTTTGCCCAGGTGTCGAATTGAAGTTTAGCCCCCTCACGTGGAAAAGCGATCACACGGCAAACACAAGACAACTCGCGAGCAAAGGGAACATTCATCATTACAGGTTGATTATAAGTCTTTCATCTTTATCCGCGGTAGTTTAGCGTTTGAAAAGCGTTGTAAGAGAGAGAGATTACCTAACTTTAACGGGTAAATTGCTTTAGCATAAAGATGGAATGTTTTGTGTCAAAAATGTCACTTCACATGAGTCTGATATAGCTCAACAGAGTCCATCATCCCAGTGGCAGTACCCGAGAACCGATCAGCCTGCAACTGCCGCTGTTCAAAGTTTACAGGCAATTTACCGGGGAGAAGATGTAATCAATCACGCAATTAACAAGGTCGCGTGACAAAACAGATAACACAATACTTAATTATTCAGAGAGCGTCTTTAAACCAAATTGATGTATCTACCTGGATACCTACTTCGTTAAACTTATTTCGTTTTAACGAATACTAATAAAGCGAGAATTTACGCGCCACTGTGTCTATAGGTAGTTAGTGCCTACCTACCAGTAGGTAATGAGTTGTTGGAGCCACGTCCAACCATAATGAAATCTAAAGGTTCTGCCCTGGTCAAATTAAATAATTATTATCTATTATTCGCCTTTTCAAACCCTTAGCACTCGATGTCTGAACCTCGCAGACTCATTAATGACCATTATCTGAGACGGAGGGGCTCGTCTCCGGGCGTCGGACTTGTGCTTCATTAGTATGAGCAGTATTAGGGATAATAAAACGCCGGGCGGCAGTGAACAGGCGATCGGCGATCGGCGCACAGCTGGGGCCGGTTCGGCATCCAATTAGCGACGGGCGCGGGCTGATTGGAGTCAAATGACGCGTCAATTGGCGCCTGGACCCGCGCCGCCCCTTCACGGCCAACGAAGAGCGTCGGCAGCCTCGTAGCTCTGGCCTGCGCCGGGCTGCATCTCCACACGGAGGTGCCATGAGTAACAGCTAAAGCAATACATATAAGCGGATAGGCCAGCGTCTAGTCGAGTTGACCGTCTCAGGGAATAATGATGGCAATGAATTCCCTCTAGCGTGGAGAAGGCCTGTGATCTAGGCTGCTGATGAAGTAAAATACCGCGCCTACTGTCTCGGTCGGCCGTCCGTCCCAATAAAAAAATTTGAGTAGGTAGATTCGAAGCAAATAACCAGTGAGTTATCACTTATCAGTGTTCGCTTTATCGTAGGTCTATATCTTTATCAGGTTCTGCTTTTCAACTAGTTCCTAAATACGAGTAAGTTACACCATAATCTTATAATTATGCATAATCCCTTTAGAGATGTTTTTTAACTACAGTAAGTATTTATTTACTTATATGACTATTTGTCTAACCCATGCCGTCGCCGTTTTACATCTTGATATTTGATGAAGACGTTTCCTTATGGTTCTGCGGCTAACGCTATATAATCCCAGCTGTAAAGCAATGACTCGTCGCTATTGTGGCGCAAAACAATTCAATATTATGTACGCGCGCGATGCAAACAAGTGCCGGGTTGCGGTAAGTGGCATCACATGACGGGCGGGCCAGCTGATCAAACACTTGTTGATCGGAGACATTTCGAAGACAGCAGCCATTCCGGGGCCCGCAGTGCACCGCGTGGCCCCGACGAGACATGTCCTCGGCGTTCTGCCTGTTGGGCCGCTCCAGGCCCTCGCGGCCGGCCCACCGTGCGCGAGCCCTTCCGAAGGCACAGTGCATCTACGTCCCCATCCGGCACTACAGCGTAAGCGGGTACCCGCGCAAGTCGAAGCAGCAGCTGTACTGCAAGTTATGCCAGGGGTAAAGATCGCATCGAGTCACCTTCCCAGTTCCCACCGGCCGAACTGTTGTTTGAGGCTCGATTCTGGTACTTTTGCGGAAAATTACGAGAAATTGGTTATTGGTTATTTTATTACCCATGCGACCATTCCTATTGAATACACCACGTGTGTAGACCGCGGAGCCGGGGTAAATAAAACAATGAGTCATTTAAACTAAATTACTAGAACGAGTAGGTAGGAAGGTAACTTAGTGTGTTGTGCAGCGGGTTATTTTTTGTTCGCTAACAATATCATCAATCCGGAATCCGGATGAGCTCACTAAACCGGTTGTTTGGTCAAATAAATATATACTTAAACTAATTTGATATAACTTAAATTTTAAAAAAACCCGACTTAAAAATACATAGAAACACAAAGAGCTGTTCAGATTTTCTTGAACCATATAGCTAAGAACACTCGATCAAGTCACCGTCCAAATAATAAAAACGAAATCAAAATCTATTCAGCCGTTTGATAGACATACCTACACATACACACGTCAAACTTATAGCACCCTCTATTTTTCGTCGGAGGTTAAAAATATGCTTCGGACGGAAGTTTTAGCCCTCTATCTCTCTGGGCTTCGTACTTTTGCATCTTTCTATACTTAGAAAAAAACTTGGTAAGATCGACTCATTGCATTACTACCTATACCTACTAAAAAACGTAGTCCAATAAATCTACTTCGGTACTAGGTATTTACCTAAGAGGTTGATATCTTACAGAGATAATACAATTTTGGTACATTACATTACCCACAGATAAAAATTTAAAATATCGAATAAGAATCAGTTTACTAGTTTGTGCACATAATACTACCTGTCTATGTTATTTTAATATCTACGTATGAACCTCAAGGTCTTTGTGGCAATTAATAGTTGTTCATATTAATTTACAGCTGTATATGGTTTCTAATGTATAAACATTTAAAAAGTAGTTCTGCCCTCCTAGGTATTCTTCATAACAAAATGACAAGATATACTTTTATATCCCATTTCTGCTCCTTTGTCTACTTTTTTGTCAGTTATCTATACCTACTAATATTATACTTAAAGAGAAAATATTTGTATTTTTCTATGTTATTTACGAATAAACATAAAAACTACTAGACCGATTTTAAAAATTCTTTCTCCAATGGAAAGCTAGAATATTACTGAGTAACATAAGCTATATTTTATTCTCGTTTTCCCACGGGAACGGGAACTACGCGTGTGAAACCGCGCAGTAGACTAATAAATACGTTATTGGATTCTTCTTTGTATTCTGCGACTTGTCTGAAGCTCATGTTTTTCCCCGATTTCACTGACGTCTATATGTTATACAAAGCCACTTGGGTTGAAAGGACGCACAGGTCCGACTTGCTAATCGCTGCTAGTGTAGCCGGTTTAGTAGGTACCTACCATTAGAAACTGTCGGCTAAATCAAACGACCGCTCTGTAACTTTTTCTGCCTCCAAAATGTGGTCATTCGTATAGTAACTTGGTACCTACCCAATAACGTTTCTATGCGCAATAATGCGCATACGCGAGTTCCAAAATAAGAATCTTGGCTAGGCTAGATAGGTACGGATATCTGGCTTTAAGTCTGGCTGCAAGTCCAGATTGGTGGCTTTTTAAACAAAAGTTGCTGAGGTAGCATGACAATTTAAAGTTCTGGGAAATTTTAATGGCTTAGCCGAGTACCGAATAAACCTATAAGGAAGGAAACGTGGAATACCTATTGGCAATAAGGTAAAAACGAGCCGTGGTTTTTGGGGTTTCACGTGGTTTTGATCAATGGCTCGGCGACAGGGAAAACACCGACCGACGGGGCTGCAGTGCGTCAGCGCCACACTGGGAGGTGGCAGATCAGATAGTAGGTGTGCTTGTCAGACTGCGGAACACTGCGCCAGGGATAAGGCGCTCCTCGTTTCTACAAAGTAAACTGTTGTTAACTTTGACGTCTAAACTGTTGAACAGATGTTAGTTAAATTTAGCAGGAAGATAGCTTTGTATCTGCTCGTGTTATTCGGTTGGTTTAAATGGTGAAGTGACTGAAGTGCCTCCTTGTCCGCAGCATGATCCCTCGGCGCAACCACAACGCGTCGTCCGGCTCCTTGCCGGCGCCGCCCGACGACAAGCACGCCAGCAACGACCACATCCGTGAGTGGCTCACCTTCTTACCTTCTTCGGGAATTAATTTAACCGGAATAAATAGTAGTAGTCCAAAGTAGATACCTACCTCCTTAATTAGATATCGCAAGACTGAGTGAGTGATCGTCTCTCGCGTCAAGTTCCGCAAATAACTTTTCCAATCTCAATAATAATTACATTGCAATGATGGAGTAATGGAGTAATCGGGCGCGTCGACTAGTCGCACTTCGGTCACGCTCGCGCGGCAAGGCGGCCTCGAACTTGGCCGCGCCGTCGAGCGCTAGACCTCTCACATGCTCTGCCAGGGGCAATAGGTGAATGCGTCGATCGACGTCCTCGCGTTGAAGTCCCGGGGCACGGATGAGCGCAGGGTGACGAAAACGGTAAATGGTAATAATTACAAAGCGTGTGTACGAGTGTATTAACTGCGCAGTGGGAGAGAGCGGCAAGTCGGCGCGCGACGGGTGGCGCGCGGCGCTGCGCCGGCGCTGCAATCGCAAGACGCTGCAGAAGCGGCTGCCCATCACCGCCTGGCTGCCCAAGTGAGTCGCCGCCCGCCTGCCGGAACGGGCCCGTCGCGTCATTGTTCGTACCTATACCCTTTACCGTGGTGCTTCGCAGGTACAACGCGGAGATGGCGGTGGGCGACCTGATCGCCGGCGTGACGGTGGGGCTGACGGTGATCCCGCAGTCGCTGGCGTACTCCAACATCGCGGGGCTGCCTCCGCAGCACGGGCTGTACGGCTCGTTCCTGGGCTGCTTCGTGTACATCGTGCTGGGCGGCTGCCGCGCCGTGCCCGCGGGGCCCACGGCCATCGCGTCGCTGCTCACGTGGCAGGTGGCCGGCGGCGTCGTCGAGAAGGCCGTGCTGCTCACCTTCCTGGCGGGGCTCGTGCAGCTGCTCATGGGCGTGCTCGGGCTGGGCTTCCTCATCGACTTCGTGTCGGGGCCGGTCTCGTCGGGGTTCACGTCCGCGGTGGCGCTCATGATCGCCACCTCGCAGGTCAAGGACCTGTTCGCCATCTCCGTGGAGGGCACCACGTTCCTGCAGCAGTGGATCTCCATCTTCGGCAACCTGCACGGCGCCGCGCTGTGGGACCCCGTGCTCGGCTTCTCGTGCATCGCGCTGCTGCTGCTGCTGAGGGTGAGGCGCGGGCCGAGGGGTGGGGTGGGGGGTGTGAATGGAGGGGGAGGGGAGGAGCAGTGACGAGCGCTTGTGTCCTTGCAGTGGGTGGGCATGGCGCGCGTGAGTGGCGCGGCGGGCCGCTGCCTGTGGCTGCTGGGCGCGTGCCGCAACGCCATCGTGGTGGTGTGCACGGGCGCGCTCGGCTACTGGTTCGTGGCGCAGCACGGCGACCTCGTGCCCTTCCGCCTCATGGGTGAGATCACCGCTCCTAGTCCC
Organism: Ethmia dodecea; assembly: GCA_963855545.1. Lineage (NCBI taxonomy): Eukaryota > Metazoa > Arthropoda > Insecta > Lepidoptera > Depressariidae > Ethmia > Ethmia dodecea. Next base: position 58,777 of record OY979446.1, read on the forward strand.
GTCTGACAGACATAAGTCTTCCAAATAATTATTCTACTAGATAATTCTAATACGAGTTCAAAGAGCCTCCCCTCATAAACTATAGTTTGACAAAAAATACGACCCTGGTGTGGGAGATTAATGTTTCCCCCGCTGTCAGCAAATACGCGCCTGGTGCCGGCGGAGACTTACTCACACCACACTGCTCACTCTTTTTGTTTCCATCGCTGCCTCCAGCGGACAACATCCGGGGCGGTTAGTAGTAGTACTAGCGTAGAGACTCCACTAGCGAGGCATGCACCCTCTCGTAGTTGGCATCCCCATCATCACCGCGCCCCGCCTCGTTCACCCCATCGCCTAGAGCCCCGACCGAGCCCGTGACCCGAGCGAGCGGTTCCGCAGGTCCGATCCCGTCGGGCGTCCCGGCGCCGTCCCCGCCGCCGCTGTCGTACGTGCGAGAGGACAACTCGACGGCCAACCTGCTGGAGATGCTCTCGGAGCTGGGCTCCGGCATCGCGGTGATCCCGCTGATCGTGGTGCTGGAGGACATCGCCATCTGCAAGGCCTTCTCCGACGGGCGGCCCATCGACGCCACGCAGGAGATGCTGGCGCTGGGCGTGGCGGGCGTGGCCAGCGCCTTCGTGCGAGCATACCCGGGAGGCGGCTCCTTGGCGCGATCCGTCGTCGCCAACAGCTCCGGGGTGCGCACGCCCCTCAACGGCCTCTACACCGGTCAGTCCTACACGTTTCTATGCGACCCCAGTTCAGTCATTACCATTTCACAACAGCTTTGCTAAACAATAAAGCGATTGTTCTAAGACTTAGAGACAACACGGCTTTGTCCGCCTAACGGGCGAGCGCTGCGTGGCAGCCCCGCACTACCCCCTCTCCACGCTATCGGGAACTGTTCCACCTTTGTGTTGCATTGAGGTCTTTAGGTAGTATGTTAAAATCCTTCTACCTCTACAATGCAGTTTTGTCTCTCGGCATAAAACAATTGCATTGTTATGTAAACTTATGTTCTAAACAATATAATTTTATTATATTCTGTGCCCTTGCAGGCATAGTACGACCGCCTTGTGCATCTTCGTACACAAAGCCGTCTTTATGTATATTATTGCAGTTGTACCTTGTGTAATAGTGCGGTGTAGGTAGGTACTTATTGTTTATTGTACGGTCGCTTTTCCCGCAGGCGTGATGGTGATCCTGGCGCTGCAGTTCTTCACCGGCTACTTCGAGTACATCCCCAAGGCGGCGCTGGCGGCCGTCATCATCTCCGCCATCCTCTTCATGGTGGAGTACGACGTCGTCAAGCCCATGTGGCGCGCCAAGAGTGAGTTCCGCCCCGTTCCCATTGCGCCGCGGTGCTATCCGTGAGCTAGTGCCAACCTCTACCTGTGCCTGCAGAGCTGGACCTGGTGCCGGGCGTGGGCACGTTCGTGCTGTGCCTGACGCTGCCGCTGGAGCTGGGCATCCTGGCGGGCGTGGTGGCCAACCTCGTGTTCATCCTCTACCACGCCGCGAGGCCCAAGTTCTCCGTGGAGATGCTCAAGGTAGGGTCCGCTCGATGCGCCCGACGTTGGCGCTCGGCCCGGCTCCTAGCTAAAGCGTCTCCCTCGGCCGTTGCAGACGGAGGCGGGCGCCGAGTACCTGATGATCACGCCTGACCGCTGCCTCATGTTCCCGTCGGTGGACTACATGCGCCGGCTGGTGACCAAGTGCGCGGCCAGCAGCAGCGTGCCCGTCGTGCTCGAGTGCACGCACATCTACAGCGCCGACTACACGGCCGCCAAGAGCATCGAGCAGCTGATATCGGACTTCAACGTGCGCGGCCAGCCGCTCTACTTCTACAACGTGAAGCCGTCCGTGTGCTCCGTGTTCGAGGCGGTCACCAAGCCCGAGCACTTCATCGTCTTCTACGAGGGCCACGAGCTGGACCGGCTGCTCGCGGCCGACGAGAGGCCCAAGCCCGAGCCGCCCGTCTAGCGCGGACGACTAGACAATCATTTGACGGAACAGTGTGATATTTTGGAAGGAGACATTATTTATTTAAAAAAATATATCTATACCTAGTTAGGATAGGACCTGTAAATAGTACCGGCGGCGAGCACAGCTCCGTCGCCGGATCGACGCCCGGCGCCGATGTAAAACGCAGCTACGCAGTAGACGGAGGCTCTATTTTGGTAGAGGTTTAGAAGGGGAAGGCGGCCCGGCCGCCTCGGCAGCCTCGGGTCGCGCTGTGATGCTAGACTATACATGTATATTTTCCGTACTTATTAACTTCGTAGTCAAACTCGAGCACTCAATCGTTAGTACCTACTACTGATCGTGATATTCCTAGTGTTTAGTGTCGATCTATTTATTTTTAGGTGAATAAAGTACAAGCTAGATCGTTACTGCGAATATATAGTTTATTCCGAGCTCTAAGAACATTATAGCACGATCGAAATATGAAGTAACAAAGTACCTTCTTAGAAGGTAAGAGTTCAAAGAACAAAATCACTTGAATGCATAATTAAATGATTCTCCGAGAGAAGCACGTGGTTTCACTGGACCCTCCCCGCTAGCTGCGCGTCTTGTTGCGCAGCGCTCGGTAGGCCGCCACGGCCTGCAGGCGCGCCCGCTCCCTCCGCTCGGCGTCGGCGCTCCCCCTGCCCCCCGCTGCTCCCCCCGCCCCCGCTCCACTCGCCCCCAACGCCCCCCCGACTGCCCCCTTCGGCCGCAGCAGACTGCTCAGCAGCAGGTCGCGGCCCCCGGCCTGTGCGATTGTTACGTAATTTTACTTGTTTTTAATATAATCTAATATTCTGGTTTTAGAAATAAATTTATTCTTATTTTTAGTATTACGATATATCGAAATTCATTATAATCTAAGAGTCTGGTTAGTAGTGACGATGATCATGCTTTTCTGTGAAATGCGAGTGAGACTATGTCGCCGGCACTTTAGACCGTACCCGTAGGTTTGGGAGGATCATTCGCTCTTCTAGGCCATTGATTCTGTCAGTTTGTCTCTTTCCCTCGACTTCCATCTATATAATAGAATTAGAAATATAATCTATCGATACACCCCAGCACAGAAAATATGATTTATTTATTTACAATTATGTATGTACCTAAGTACCCTAACCCCGGTTTTTCGTATTGTTTTTGATTATTAGATAATTGTAAAGTATTTAGGTGTATTTTACAAATTGTTATATAACAATTGAAGTACAATAGCGTGACCTGATGAAATTACGTAAGTAATACCTATGAAAAAATATAATGGACACTCCACTCCATACAATGCCACACAAGTAAATGACGGAAGAAAAAAAATATTTTTTAAGAGTTTTTCAGGTGTTTACTTATATGATTTTTTAGAAATTTAGTGACTTTTTTAATCAAGTCAATAGTTAAGTGAGATATCGTCATAACATCGTAAAAAGTGTACCTCTCCCCTCTAAATTTTAACTTTGGAGCCGCAGGATGGAGTAGAAAATTATGAAAAAAATAATTACATTCTTATTACGAAACCCTCATAAGACACTACGCGAACGGATGGGCTGACTTATTACAATACTTAGTAATACTATGATGTCCTACGAGGAACACGTTATGGTTTACGACTTCCAATGACAGAACAAAACAAGTTATGTAAACAACACATACACTCGGGCAGCGGTGCCTCCCTGGCAACACCGCACACCCGTCACCGAGGCACCAGCCAGCGAGGCGAGGCACAACGCCTCTGAGGCAGTGAGGCACTGACCTTGTGCGCGGGGGCAGCGCGTCGAGGCAGAGCCAGCTGCGGGGGCGCGTGCGCTCGCTCGCCGAACTGCGGCCGCTCGGCCACGGACCACGCCTCGCGGGCCTGAGGGGTTCGACGATCATACAAACAGAACCTTAAGGAGAGTTCGATACTAATCCGTCATTAAGATTAAGACCTACCTATACTATAAGTAATAAAAGGTATACATACTCTGAGATGTTGGTTTCTAAATACTAGAGGGGGCTGACTGAGCAAATTACCAATCGGGTATCAATAAAATATGATGTACCATCCGGAAAAGGGATATTCTAAATCTAAATGGTCGAGAGACGTGACTTCGACCGAGACCCTGCGGTTTCTTGGGTACAGAAGCGGGGTCGACTGCATGGAACTCGATACGAGATCGAATTGCGCAGGCGGCCCCTCCGCCCCGAACTCGGGGAACCTCCGGGGGATGAGAGCTCACCTCAGCTTTTCGCGCCTCCTTCTCGGTGCGGCGGAGCGCGAGGCGCTGCTTGCGGGTCGGCGGCGCGGGCTCGGCGGCGGCTCGGCCTGCCCCCTTCGAGCGCCCGGCGCGGCGGCGGCGGTACGCGCGGAACTCCTCCATGCGCTGCCCGCGCACGTCGTCCTCGTCGTCGAGGTCGGGCTGCGACACGAGGGGCGCGGTGAACGACAGAGCGACCGATGCCCCACCTGGGCGATCATCCGGGCGGCTCACGCACCGGCGGCTGGGCGTGGGGCGCCACGAGCGCGCGCACGGCGCCGGCGATGCGCCGCGAGAAGGCCCGCCCCGGCTCCCCCGGCAGCCGCCGCAGCCGAGACACGGCGCCCTCGGCCGGGGAGCCCGCCGCACCCACTGCCCCCCTTTGCCTCTTCCCTTGCGCCTTGGAAGAGCCGGGGGCGCTGGTGTGGGTCGACGCCATCAGCCGCAGCAGCGACCGCGGCACGGGCTGCTCGTCGGGGTCGACCGGCGGCATGTTTATCTTCCCCTGCAAGCTGACCCCGCCGGCCTCGACCGTTTCATAGTGTGCATCTGGATTGAGGGCCCACTTTTTAAATTATTGCAAAACGAAATGATACTTACAGGGCATTTACTTAAAATTTTGTAAAACCTAAAGCAAAGATTCTTAAATTTCTTAAACGTGAATCAAAAGAGTTATGGTCAAATAGCTTGGGCCCTCAATCCTGACGCCTGCATAAAACGGCATAGTCGAATCTCAGAAAGTACTATCCCTGGGATAATAATTATTATTCGAGTATTTAGTTAGGAATTTGTTAAATACATTAAGAAATTGTCAAGTCTTAAGAATGCGACAATACAGATTTATGGCGGTTTAGCTTGGGCCCTCAATTCAGCAATTTTGATATTGTAGAATCAGCAAAAAATATGAGTTTTTCTAAGGAAAGATATTAATACGACTATAATATATTTGAGTTCCATATCTCGGAAAATTTGTTAAAAAGAAATAACGACACAAAAGTTAATTGTTAAAAAGTTATTGAAATTCGTATTTTTTCAAAACGTCTGAACTGAGGGCCCAAGGTTTTTGTCAGTATTGACTAGGCTAAGCCTTCTACACTACCGCACTTTAGACTAAGTATTTTAACAAATTTTTAACTAAAAGGCTACAAAGCGTCCATTCTTCTAAATGCCGTACTTTAGGAGAAAATTGATTTTCGATGTTTTATATGAGAAAATTCAGTAGGGTGACCATAATGTTTATCGTAAGTATAAACAAGTATTCGTCGTGATCATGTAAGTAGTATTTTGTAAAGCGCAGATACAATATATATAATTATACAACGCGTAACAGAAAAAGCGCAATTCCTCATACATTCCGGTTAGTAAATTAATATACTAAAAAAAAGATGCAATCGAACTTTAGTTGTGTCTAACCAATTTTCTTAAATATCGATCAATAATAGCACGATTTCCATAGATAGCACTGAATTCAGCTATGCTAATTAATTTTTCGGAAAAATTTAACTCATTAAAAATAGATGAAATCGAATAAGTAGTCGATACTGAACAAACTAATTTCAGGAATTGCGCTTATTCTGTTACATATTGTATATAATATATAAAGCTCGATATAATTATATACGCCTAGCTGTGCTGTGCCCTCACCTACGTATGCGTGGAAAAATAAAATAAGAAAGTGCCAATAATCAATGAAATTATGTATTGGACGTATTAAAATTATAACCCTGTATATTAACAACTAGCAGTGCCTTGCGGTTTCATCCGCGTAGTTCCCGTTCCCGTGAAAATACGGGAATAAAATATAGCCTTTGTTACTCCCTGGTAATGTATCTTTCCATTGGTAAAAGAACTTTTTAAATCGGTAACGTGGTTTAGGCCTGTTCCCGTGGGAAAATTATAGCACATGTTACTCCCAGAAAAGTACGCTTTCCACTGGCAAAACATTTTTTTTAAATCGGTAAAACCGGTAGTGTTGGAGCCTTTTCAATACAAAAAATCAAAAAATTCCTCAATCCAATATATTCCAGTTCCCGTGGGAATATCAAAAAATCCCTTCATAGCGGTTGCCTACGACATAATATAAGACGCCTACATAACATATTAGAAATTGCGCGTGCCCATCGGCGTTTCCTGCGCGGATCCGGTTTATTCCCGTTCCCGTGGAAATTTCCAAAAATCTCTTCATAGCGGTTGGCTAAGATATACAAGACACCTATATTTCAAGTTTCTAGGTGTTATCGATTTCTTTTTTCACCTGTTTTTATATTTTCCCGTGGGAATGAGATATTTTTCTGGAATAAAGAGTACCCTAGATGTTGACCCGGGTACTCAGTTATATCCATACCAAATTTCATCAAAATCCGTCTAGCAGTTTTTGCGTGATTCGTGCACAACCAGACAGACAGACAGACATATATAGACAGACGGACAGACAGACAGACACAAATTTAAAAAGATGTTGTTTTGATATCTATATCGATAATTATATAGACTAGATAAAATAGACTCGTTAAAATTTTCAAAAACATTTCATATACAGCCACGGCCCCGTTAGAGTTTTGTTTTATGTATAGATAACATTTTTACATACTTTAACCTTAATTTGTTTTTAACAAGAAAATAAAAATAATATGAAACCCTGCCAAAATCTTTATTATTTTACATTATAATCTGCTAAAACATATGAAATTGTATGTATATAATTATATTATACTATCACTAATATGAGTCAAAACCCGAAATACACAGCAAAATGAAAATTAAACAAAAAACATGACGGGAACGCGCGTACGTCAGGCGTCAACAATACGAATACTATGATAACCATTTAAATAACACCCTATAATAATTATTGGATCACAACAAAACGTAATCGCTTCCGACAACAACTATTCGCTTATGAAATATCTTATATGAGGATACATGCTGATTTGTCTCAAAAAAGTAACAAAATCATATACACCCTACTGAATTTTCTCATATAAAACATCGAAAATCAATTTTCTCCTAAAGTACGGCATTTAGAAGAATGGACGCTTTGTAGCCTTTTAGTTAAAAATTTGTTAAAATACTTAGCCTAAAGTGCGGTAGTGTAGAAGGCTTAGCCTAGTCAATACTGACAAAAACCTTGGGCCCTCAGTTCCGACGTTTTGAAAAAATACGAATTTCAATAACTTTTTAACAATTAACTTTTGTGTCGTTATTTCTTTTTAACAAATTTTCCGAGATATGGAACTCAAATATATTATAGTCGTATTAATATCTTTCCTTAGAAAAACTCATATTTTTTGCTGATTCTACAATATCAAAATTGCTGAATTGAGGGCCCAAGCTAAACCGCCATAAATCTGTATTGTCGCATTCTTAAGACTTGACAATTTCTTAATGTATTTAACAAATTCCTAACTAAATACTCGAATAAAAATTATTATCCCAGGGATAGTACTTTCTGAGATTCGACTATGCCGTTTTATGCAGGCGTCAGGATTGAGGGCCCAAGCTATTTGACCATAACTCTTTTGATTCACGTTTAAGAAATTTAAGAATCTTTGCTTTAGGTTTTACAAAATTTTAAGTAAATGCCCTGTAAGTATCATTTCGTTTCGCAATAATTTAAAAAGGTGTGCATCTGGATTGAGGGCCCACTTTTTAAATTATTGCGAAACGAAATGATACTTACAGGGCATTTACTTAAAATTTTGTAAAACCTAAAGCAAAGATTCTTAAATTTCTTAAACGTGAATCAAAAGAGTTACGGTCAAATAGCTTGGGCCCTCAATCCTGACGCCTGCATAAAACGGCATAGTCGAATCTCAGAAAGTACTATCCCTGGGATAATAATTTTTATTCGAGTATTTAGTTAGGAATTTGTTAAATACATTAAGAAATTGTCAAGTCTTAAGAATGCGACAATACAGATTTATGGCGGTTTAGCTTGGGCCCTCAATTCATCAATTTTGATATTGTAGAATCAGCAAAAAATATGAGTTTTTCTAAGGAAAGATATTAATACGACTTTAATATATTTGAGTTCCATATCTCGGAAAATTTGTTAAAAAGAAATAACGACACAAAAGGTAATTGTTAAAAAGTTATTGAAATTCGTATTTTTTCAAAACGTCTGAACTGAGGGCCCAAGGTTTTTGTCAGTATTGATTAGACTAAGCTTTCTACACTACCGCACTTTAGGCTAAGTATTTTAACAAATTCTTAACTAAAAGGTTACAAAGCGTCCATTCTTCTAAATGCCGTACTTTAGGAGAAAATTGATTTTCGATGTTTTATATGAGAAAATTCAGTAGGGTGACCATAATGTTTATCGTAAGTATAAACAAGTATTCGTTGAGATCATGTAAGTAGTATTTTGTAAAGCGCAGATACAATATATATAATTATACAACGCGTAACAGAAATAGCGCCATTTTCTCATACACCCCGGTTAGTAAATTAATATAAAAAAAGATGCAATCGAACTTTAGTTGTGTCCAATTTTCTTAAATATCGTTCTATAATAGTACGATTTCAATAGATAGCATTAAATTCAGCTATGCTAATTCATTTTTCGGAAAAATTTAACACATATTAAAAATAGATGAAATCGAATATGTAGTCGATACTGAACAAACTAATTTCAGGAATTGCACTTATTCTGTTACATATTGTATATAATATATAAAGCTCGATATAATTATATACGATTAGCTGTGCTGTGCCTTCACCTACGTATGCGTGGAAAAATAAAATAAGAAAGTGCCAATAATCAATGAAATTATGTACCTATTGGACGTATTAAAATTATAACCCTGTATATTAACAACTAGCATTGCCTTGCAGTTTCATCCGCGTAGTTCCCGTTCCCGTGAAAATACGGGAATAAAATATAGCCTTTGTTACTCCCTGGTAATGTATCTTTCCATTTTTAAAAGAACTTTTTAAATCGGTAACGTGGTTTAGGCCTGTTCCCGTGGGAAAATTATAGCACATGTTACTCCCAGAAAAGTACGCTTTCCATTGGCAAAACATTTTTTTTTAAATCGGTAAAACCGGTAGTATTGGAGCCTTTTCAATACAAAAAATCAAAAAATTCAAAGCAGAGCCATTTTACTAAGATTAATAATAATAGGAAAGTAATAAGGCTATTAGGCCTAGAATCCAAAGGCCGCTAAACAATAAAAAAAAACCATACAAGTATGGAGCGATTGTGGGTCTTTTTTTTTTAACAAACTTTTTTCAACAGTAAAATAATAGCACTTTTACTGATGACTTCATTAAGACTTCTTGAGGCAATCCAAAAATGTTTATCCCTGGCATTTTATCGAATTTCCCATTCACTGCACACTGTCACGGACCCTTGCTACCACAGAGCTAGATTAATGATCTGTGCTTGCCACATAGGTATAATATACTATCACTAATATGAGTCAAAACCCGAAATACACAGCAAAATGAAAATTAAACAAAAAACATGACGGGGACGCGCGTACGTCAGGCGTCAAAAATACGAATACTATGATAACCATTTAAATAACACCTTTTATTAATTTTGGATCACACAAAACGTAATCGCTTCCGACAACAACTTATGAAATATCTTCTAAGAGGGTACATGCTGATTTGTCTCAAAAAAGTAACAAAATCATATACACCCTACTGAATTTTCTCTTAAAAAACATCGAAAATCAATTTTCTCCTAAAGTACGGCATTTAGAAGAATGGACGCTTTGTAGCCTTTTAGTTAAGAATTTGTTAAAATACTTAGCCTAAAGTGCGGTAGTGTAGAAAGCTTAGTCTAGTCAATACTGACAAAAACCTTGGGCCCTCAGTTCAGACGTTTTGAAAAAATACGAATTTCAATAACTTTTTAACAATTAACTTTTGTGTCGTTATTTCTTTTTAACAAATTTTCCGAGATATGGAACTCAAATATATTAAAGTCGTATTAATATCTTTCCTTAGAAAAACTCATATTTTTTGCTGATTCTACAATATCAAAATTGATGAATTGAGGGCCCAAGCTAAACCGCCATAAATCTGTATTCTCGCATTCTTAAGACTTGACAATTTCTTAATGTATTTAACAAATTCCTAACTAAATACTCGAATAAAAATTATTATCCCAGGGATAGTACTTTCTGAGATTCGACTATGCCGTTTTATGCAGGCGTCAGGATTGAGGGCCCAAGCTATTTGACCATAACTCTTTTGATTTACGTTTAACAAATTTAAGAATCTTTGCTTTAGGTTTTACAAAATTGTAAGTAAATGCCCTGTAAGTATCATTTCGTTTCGCAATAATTTAAAAAGTGGGCCCTCAATCCAGATGCACACGTTTCATACACGAATAGAGAAATAAATAAATAAAACGTATTTGTCATTTGGCAACATTATTTAGACTGTTTAGATAAGACCAAGCTATTGGAGTGAAATGTTTATGCCAGATAGTGGTAGCATATTATGCCCACCTGCCTCAGGAGAGTAATGTTTAATAACAATACTGCATATTGTTCTATAATTCTAAACAATTGCATTCAATTAAATTAGGACAGCAAAAAAAAAGTTATTTAAAAAATCAAAAACCCAACTGCCTAAAAAGCTGGAAATAAGACCTATTAGTGAAGTAGGAAGTATGGACCACCTGCTGCACAATCTGACAACAATCTCATGCAGTCAGCAGGAATGTCTTTTTTTTTATACTTTTTAGTTTGTAACCAATTTTAAACAGTTAAATAACTTCTAATTGGTCATTGGAAATGAAAAATGGTAAAAAAAACCTAAACATGATTTTCAAATACCTATTCAATGATACCCTACTTAACATATTTCGCAGATTTTCTTATTTTTCTTTTTCACAATATGGCATAGAAATCAGCCATTTTTTTAAATTAATATTTTGATATACCCAGTGTCACTCTCACGCTAAAATCCATTGAGCTGTTCAGGCCACAGAGAGTGTGCCTAACAATTATACATACATACATACATACTCTCGAAAAACATTTAAACTCTCTTTCTGGCGCAGTCGGGTAATTATGAGTTCAAGTCAAAGCAGTGACTCCAGCTGGGACTCCATATAACAGACGGCTTTTTAATCTCAAATAGGAAGAGCCTGTGCTATGGGTACAACAACTGATAAACTTACTAAAATGCACATAAACACCAATAATCATGTTCATGCACACCAGATTAGACTTGCAAACTCCGACTCAGAAGGCAGTGACCCACTACAACTGACCTGACAAGCCAGTTACTTTATTATTTTATTTTACACATTAATATTATAAATATGAAAATAACTATGTCCGTTTGTCAGGTTCTTAAGCCTATCTCTTTACAGACATCAGACCTAAACGGCTGGACCACCTAAATATATTTTGCGTATTTTAAAATTAACAATCTTCAAATTATAATGACGGCCCTTTTGGTTCAGTTGGTACTTATTAGTGATCTTGCCTTTTGAGTAGTAGGTCGCGGTATGTGGTAGTGAATGAACATGTCTGTTGGCTTTGTGTCTGGTTCTTTAATATTTATTTAAGTATGTTTATCAGTTATTTATTTTTATATTTTATTTTATTTAAAAGGTTTGCCAACAGGTATACATCTGAATATTGCTATACTACGTACAAACATAAAAATCTTTAGAGATGTAGCCCCAATTATTGGCAAACACAGCATGCGCAGATATCTTACAATTATTTTAAAGAATTTTTAATAAAAATGAATCGGACTTTAAGTTTTGAATTTTGTGTCGTGTAACAACTTCCTAAATCTGGACAATGAAATATTGAGTATATCTATATTGGTGGATTGAAACAAACTGTTGTGCTCGCGACATATCCTGGGCAGCAAGCCCAGTACCCATAGTACAGGCCCTGTCTAGTTTGGGATTAAATGACCATGTGTGAATAGGGTTGTGTCCTACCTAGTCAAATCAGTTACTTTTTACGATCTGTCAAAACAGAATTTTACTATGGAAAATGTACTGAAATAGCAAACCGTGACGTCATAGTTTGTAGTACTCAATTGCAGCACTTTTTTTGATTGTTTTATTATTTTTAAATTTGCTATAATTGTAAATTGAAAATCGAAATACATATTTTGAGGTGCTTTGGGATAATCTTTTTAATGTATGACTACTCGCAATTTAATTTCGATGCTGTCAACTACCCAGTTGTGTCCCACAATATATTATTATTATATAATATAAATATCACCAATATATCTGGCCGGGCAGCAGCCATTAGTTCAATGTTACTATTATAAACACAATAATAGTATAGATAGATGAACTTTTTGTTGTGATACTGTATTGTGCTTTATTTACAAAGCAAAGCCTCTGTCTGCATATCAGCCTCACTCATCCCAGAGATCAGCGAGCAGTCGGCACAACCTGATCTATGAAAGTCTTTCTACGTACACATGCACATGGGCACATGGTTATGGTTCGATTACGAGTACGAAGCTCGCTAACATAACCTACCTTTTGACGCGTCTAGCTTGCTGTTCCAGCGGATCTTTGACACCCCGGTGTTTTTTCGCTGGGATTTTACGCCCCATCCTTTAGGTACTTGGAGTCCGTATTAATGTAATTCTTTGCCCTGTTGCATGAAATGGGGTTTTTAGATTACTGTTTCGTCTATTTCTTGTCTTGATTTGAGCAAACGCCAAAAATTTGCAGAAAGCTCGTCCTCGCGTAAGATGCCACTCCAACAGGGGCTCCTTGATGCTGAGAGCGGCTGATAGACTCGGGGCTGCAATATGCTGCAAGGCAACACGACATGTAGTTACTAACTTCGGAAATATATGATATGTAGAGCAAGATTTAGAATGTATTGAAGTAGAGGTAGAGGTATCACTTACTAAAAAATTATTAGTTTCCGAGATAAATATGTACCTGTATATATTTTTTAGTTTTTATTTTTGAAGAAATATAAAATACCACTTATTTATAACCTCAAACTTTAACCAACCAACCACAGGTTTGTTTACTTAGTTATGTTCTTATAAATTTTAAGTGATGACTTTGGATATAAGTCCTGAACTTAAAATTATTTATTTCGTTTCGGCCCACACCTTTTATACGTCTGTGTTTCGGCCCTGCTATTACAGTCCATGCACCATAAATATAGTGTCAATATAGATAGTTCACGATATTTTCTTTCAAATGGTACCTTATGTACTTTTCCTTGTAGTGGTTTCTTTTTTGTGGGTCAGGAGGCCATAGAGGAAAGGAAAGTAATATACCGGGCCAGGCTCACTCCAGCGACTGAAAACCACCACCTTAACGACCCATTTACACGAGGGCAATCCACTAAGACAATCCACTAAGACTGCATACAAAAAAAACTTGAGGACAATCCATTCCATTGTCCTCACGTTTTTTTTGTATGTAGTCTTAGTGGATTGTCTTAGTGGATTGCCCTCGTGTAAATGGCTCGTAAAATTATTATTGCATTTGCATTAGTATCCGAACGTCAGTAATGTCAAGTTTTCATTTATGTCATAATTCAACCAATGAGAGCACGATCAGCTTTTCTGTGGAGGGGTGACAAGGGATTGCGGAGGCGATTGTCTGCCTGCTTTGTGCGGGAGGGGCTTGTTTTTAGCAGCAAGGTCGTTCTTTGTGTCAAAATTGTACTTGTGACGAATTTTCTGTATAATACAATAATTGTTCAGTATTTGTTTATCTAGTGTCTTGAGTGACGGTTGTATAAAGTTTGTAGTTCGTTTATGTTGTTTGTTGGTTTTAGAACAATTCGTGCACTTCATTATTTCCAATGAGTTTGGGGGCAGGCCAGAACACCGAGGGACCAAATGCAGGAGGAATATTTGTTCAATTTAATCAGGACTGCACGTAAGTCTAGTCAGTATCATACGTTAGTCATGCAGAACCTGGACGATGGCAAGTCGCAGGAGCGCCAAGGTCTCGGGCTGCTGCTTGCGAAAGCAAACAATGTCACGAATTAGCGTCGATTGAGGCGAGTGCGCCTTGGTTCGATGATGCAATATGTCATTGCCAACCGTGTCGTAACGTCTCCTGCACAACACAACAAAACACGTAGCCGTAAACAAACATGGCGGACGGCGATTAGCAGCTGGTGGCGGCGAGCGCCGCGGCCAGCTGCTGCGCCCTGCCCTTGATACTCACATTGAGCTTGTACAGACAGAGGGTACATTTCTGTTATCACTTTACCTAATAATGACATTGAATCTAATGAGTTGTAACATTTTCCATATCAACAAACTCTAGGTGACTTCGCTGATACAGTCTCTTATTTTTCGACATTATACCTAGGATGCTTTATTTGCACACATCAATTATTTCTTCAAGCCTGAATTAATTCCCGTCTGTTACTGTTATTAACAGTGTGACTACACAGTGCACAGCATATGAATTATTTATTTTTATAAACAATGACTTGCTATTTAGTCATTGTTTGTTGGAACTTTTTTGATTGTACCTACCCAACAGTCAGTCCTAGTTGGGGTACCAAACATATTGTACATACAGCCAGATTTATTTGGTCGTATCTCACACTCATTAATCATAAAGGTAGAAATTTTAGGCTGATCTCTACAATTTTTAAATTGTAGTGTAGAAACCGTCACATGCCTGGGCATCAGATCTTCTATAACCATTTTTGTACTTGTCTTTTCTTATTTCAACATGATGAGGTAACTCCTTACCCCATAATCTTAACCACCATTAATACTGTAAATATATTTTTTGGGTCCCTGTCTGGTGCCATTGGTCAGCATTGCAGTTAAATATGTTATTTTAAAAGTCACTCTAAATCGACCATTTATTTGAACACAATAAACAGTCATGAAAATAAACCCCATACAATGCTTAATATATAATCTGAAATTACACATTTTCTACACCTGATCAACTAGATCTAGTGATATGTATATCAATGTCATTCTGAAATTTATGAACAAAGCTATACATACACTAGCTGTTCCGTGAGGTTTAATCCGCGTAGTTCCCGTTCCTGTGGGAAGATGGGAATCAGGGGGCATGGCAGCGGCCCAGCCAAGTCAAGCAAAAAAGCAGCATGGCCATACCATCCTTTTCTCGAAGCAGCTTAGACCAATTTCTACCCTGAAATCTTTCCTATTAATGTAGCTTTCCCACAGGCCTGAATGCTACTAAAGTTTGTGAGTATGGATGTTTGTGGCTCTTTCATACAAAAACTACTGAACGGTTTTTGATGAAACTTTTCCAGTTATGTAGCTCTCATAGGCTATATTATAGGCTATATTTTATCCCTGTATTCTCATGGGAACAGGATCTATGCGGATGACACCACGAAGTGCCTCTAGCCTTTATATATCTGTGAGCTTTCCACTAGTGAAAGAAATGTTTAAAATTGGTTTAGTAGTTTCAAAGCCTATTCAATATAAACAAACCAATCTTTCCTCTTTATAATATTAGTATGGATATAATACAACTGTAAAAAGAGTGTCTACATAAAATTTTATTTAAATTTTTGCAGAAGTGTAGATAGTTATTGATTTAGATACCAAAACATATTTTTTTATAATTTTTGTCTGTCTGTCGGTTTGTGTACGCATCATGCAAAAACTACTGGACGGATTTTGATGAAATTTGGTGTAAAGATAACTGAGTAACTGGGTCAACATTTATAGTACTTTTTACTACAGGAAAATACCTCATTTCCACAAATATGTACTATACCGAAACAATACCACCTAGAAACTTGAAATATGGCATGTAGGCGCGGTCTTATATGTCGTAGGCAACTTCTATAAAGGGATTTTGAAAATTACCACAGGAACGGGAATAAAATGGATCCGCGCGGTCAAAGCCGCTGGGCATCCACTAGTAAATAATATAATAGGTACTTCAATTTATATAGAATTAAATCCAAGGGTATAAAAATGAGGTATTTATTATTTGTATGAGTCACAAAAGTATTTCGAATAATGAAGTATTTTCGAAATTCTCATTATACCGATAACTTTATTTTCTACATCTCCATCATTATGCTGCAACAATGTTCTATTGTTTGGGTATTAAGAGTTACAATATTGATAAGTACTATCCTTTCTAATTAATATAGCTGTAACACTGACCAGCAGACACAACACACTGCTTAAATTGGTTAGAATCAGGAAGTTTTGCACAGGAGTTCCTTGTTTAAGCTCAGTACTAAGAAAGGGCGTGGTTCACGTGTCAGGTCGCTGGTGGCGGGCAGCGGCAGCGGCTACCACCTGTTCGCGCTGACGCCGGACGACGGCCTGGACGAGATCTACGCCAGTCGCTCGGGGCAGGACACGTGCCTCGTGGACCGGCTCTTCAGCAGCTCGCTCGTCGCCATCGTCACCGTGGCCGCCCCGAGGTCAGTGCCGGGCTAACCCTTGCAAAAGTCATACCTGCGCATACTCCCAATCCGCGGCGGCGTTAGAGATTATGGCCCATACTTCCTCATGTGTGAGGAAAGACCCTTAGCCCAGCAGTGGGCTAGAGGTTTCGAGAAAAAAGGAGCACTATGGTTTCAATGTCAAAAATTATTATTATTTTGTTGTATTGCTCATGTCTTATGCAACATCTAAGATCGGTACTTCGTTTGACGTTTGGGGTTTTACCTTTTTGCTGTAAGCGTTACAAAATAAATTATAATTAAGTATTGTAGAGTATTTATAGCGCAGGTCGGTTATTTCGGTGGACTGTCCTCTGAGGGGCACGATCGAGGTCGCGGCGACTCGTGAACTTGGCCGTGGCTGCGCTTATACAACCGCTGCAGATCTCGGCTAGCCGCTAGGCGGGAGAACACGGTTCCGAGCTTAGAAATGGGAAATTCGAAATAGCCCCTATAAAGTTTTATTCCGAATTCTTAACTAATAATATAATAATATAATCTCACGCCTTTTCATCCCCGAGGGGGTAGGCAGAGGTATTCCATTACTGGATATACCCACATTTCACGAGATACATTGGACCCCTAAACGTGATAGGTGGTGAGCCCATCGCCGGACCGGGTCTATTTACACATGTCTCAGAATTAATTCTGAGACCTGCGGGTTTCCTCACGATGTTTTCCTTCACCGTCGAGCTAGTGATAAATATGTACGTAAGTTTTGAAAAACTCATTGGTACATGCCAGGATTCGAACCCGAGCCTCACTGATTTTCGGCCGGCTCTTTAACCGTCCGGGCTATCACTGCTCTTTCTTAACTAATAATTCTTAACTAAGAAACTAATAATAATAATAAAAACGTTTAGTGACAACTTTTTTATAAGGGTTTTACACTATAATATTTGCGCCAAACTGTAAATAACAATTTGTTTTCGCATTGCTCTTTCACTAACTGTTTATATCTAATATTTGAGTGAAGAGAAAATAAGTGAGCTTTTACAATAAATTCATCTTTCGAGTCATGTCGGTAGTAGGTGTCATAGGAGCCACCGAGGAACTCTCTGTCAGGTTTCAAAGTATTAGAATATCAGATAATGGAGTCGCGCTCCTCCCGCAGAAAGCTGATCGTGTGCCACTACAAGAAGGGGACCGAGATATGTAACTACAGCTACAGCAACACCATCCTCGCCGTGAAGCTGAACCGGTCGGTGAGTAGAGGGGAGGCGGGGGCGGGGGCGGGTCGAGCCGAGCGGGGGTGACCGTGACGTGTTGCAGCGGCTGGTGGTGTGCCTGGAGGAGTCGCTGCACATCCACAACATCCGCGACATGAAGATCCTGCACACGATCCGCGACACGCCGCCCAACCCGCGCGGGCTGTGCGCGCTCTCGCCCAGCGTGGAGCGCTGCCTGCTGGCGTACCCCGGCTCGAGCGCCGTGGGCGAGGTGCAGATCTTCGACGCGGTGCACCTGCACGCCAAGTGCGTGCTCAGCGCGCACGACTCCCCCCTGGCGGCGCTGGCGTGGTCGCTGTGCGGCCGCCGGCTGGCCACCGCCTCCGAGCGCGGGACCGTCATCCGCGTGTTCGCCGTGCCCGAGCGCACGCGCCTCTACGAGTTCCGGCGCGGCGTGAAGCGCTGCGTGTCCATCGCGTGCCTCGCGTTCAGCGCGTGCGGCGCCTACCTGGCGGCCACCTCCAACACGGAGACCGTGCACGTGTTCAAGCTGACCGAGGCCGCGGCCGCCGAGGAGGCCGGCGCCGGCGCGGCCGCGGCCGACGCGCCTGTCGCCGACGACGACGCGCCCGCCGGCTGGATGGACTGGCTGTCGCGCGGCCTGCAGGCCGGCAAGGGCTACCTGCCGCAGCACGTGGCCGACG
Organism: Ethmia dodecea; assembly: GCA_963855545.1. Lineage (NCBI taxonomy): Eukaryota > Metazoa > Arthropoda > Insecta > Lepidoptera > Depressariidae > Ethmia > Ethmia dodecea. The sequence goes on from OY979446.1 coordinate 77,247, forward strand.
TGCTGGCGCAGGGCCGCGCCTTCGCCTCGGCGCGCCTGCCGCACGTGGGATACCGCGCGCGCGCAGCCATCACTAGGTAAGTGCCTCCTCTCCCGCCCCTCCCCTGTTCCTTGGCCCCCTTGCCCCCGGCTGTTAGCTGACCCCGCCCCGGCGTGTTGCAGCGTGTCCCGCGCGCCGCGGCTGCTGGTGGCCACGTCGCAGGGCGTGCTGTACGTGTACGCGCTGGACCCGGCCGAGGGCGGCGAGTGCGCGCTGCTAAGGACGCACCACTTCCTGGCGGCCGCCGCGCCCAACTCCGCCCCCGCCGAGCTGGCAGGTACGCCCCGTGGCCCCCTCGTGGCCCCATGACCCCGTGGCCCCGTGGCCCCCATCGCCCTCACCCCACCCGCCGCCGCACCGCCCGCACCTCGCGCTTGTCGCTCGCCGCGTCGAGACGATTAACCTCCGCCGCCGACGCACTAATCCACTATTTGTATGTATGTAACATTTATCCGACACATCATTCGACTGCGCCTAGGAGCGGGAGGAGCCCATCGCCCACCTGCCGACTACCGGTATCACCATCATATTATACTTGTATATATACGCGGGTGGAGTCCGTTTGCCGAGCGCCTTTCTTTGGGTCAGTCGCGCCGAGAACCTCTGACTGACATCGGGCTAACGCTGCACGCAAAATGTTTCGGTGGCTTTTTTTATATAAAAATGAACACAAATATGACATAGATATAGAGCACACATAATATTTTGCGGAAAGCGTCAACTTTGGCCCACTGCGTTAGCGCACTGCGAAGTTGCCGCTTTCTGCCTCCGTCGATCAGAAAAAAGTATACACACCTCGGAAAGTAAATAAGAAAGCCTCAGATCACATGGTACATATGATCTGAGACATTTCTTATTTTACTTCCCTTGGTTCATAATATAGATACTTTTATATGGATACAACTACACGTCGCACCCATCGGAGGACATCCACTTTATAGAGAGCCGGGCAGCGGACTCCATCGTATATTGTATCTATTATGTTTATGTACTTATATACTTGTGCCCCATCCCGAGGTCCCCCCGGGGCGCGCCCGGCGAGGCGGCCCCCCCATGTCGTGTTTGTGCAGCGGCGGCGGGCGGGCACAGTTACGCGGGCGCGCTGCGAGGCAGGGAGGCGCGCTTGTCAGGTACGGCCCCGCCGTGGCCCACTGGCCCAGTGGCCTATAGGCCGCCACTGACGTGTCGCGCTCTGTGTGCAGAGTCGGAGCGCGCCGGCGAGCTGGGCGCGGCGCTGGAGGGCTCCCCCCCGCGAGGCGCCTTCGACGTGCGCGACCTCAAGCACTTCCCCCCGATGCGCGCCGCCGCCCCCGCGCCCCAGGAGTAGCCTCCAGCCCGCTCCCCGCTCTAAGATGACTAAACGCAAAAAAAGAAGATACCCCGGTCCGGAGCCCCGCCGACCCGCGCGACGATCGACGACCGGGAATACAGTACGGCCGTTTTAACTTTGCTGCTCCGAACACAGGCTCCGCCTGCGCACACCGTCGCTAAAAAAATTTATTTAGAGCTGCCAAGTTATAACGGCCGTACTGTATCTTAGCGCAAGCGGGGACGTTTCGTGCATCTACGTTTCGAAATTCCAAGTATTGATTCACGACACTGAATGCCGTCTTTAGGGAAAGGGTGTTTTATTAAAATTTATCCACCTTTTAGGCTCAGCAGGCAATTAATATACAGTGTGACTGGTAAATCGAGAAATTCTTCTCAAGGGGTGAAAGAGTAATTGATCAACATTCCGAATAATAAACTCTTCTTTTGCGAATTTCTAAAGTAAGGGTCGCAGCCCGCAGCACCGGGCGGTCATTGACATCGCGCAGCGGATTTTGCTAGTATACCTACGCTACACTACAACTGAAGAGTGAAGAAGAGAAGAAGTGTTTTTTACGTAATAATGCTGAATTTACCTGTCACATTGTATAATAGCCAACTCTCATTCTTGTTACTTCTGTCTCCTTTTCGCATCTCAATGTTCTACTTTATTAGGATTTTACTCTATCTATAGAAATGAGGGATATTGCATCTAAACTGAAAAAAACTTAACATACCAATCTTGTGAACCCAAAAAATCTGCATCTGCTTGTGTTAAAAATACTGCATACATCCCCAACATCCCTTATAGAAACCAATATAAAAATACTGAACCAAGTACATAATCAAGTAACTAACTAATTGTAACGTATCTTTAGGACAAGGTATTATTTGATAGTAGCACGGTGATGGGTTACGCCATTACATCACGTACACCTATAAGAATTAACATTCTTGTAGGGGCTCTCCATTTTTAGTTTGTTGTTAATAAAAAAAAACTTAACAGGCACAGAGAAGTGGTTAGAAATCACAGACCATTAATCTAGTAGAAATCCTAGTTTCGTATTGTTAACGCCGCGGCCCTCGAGATGCGAACTGTAAACGAACTATGCGTAAGGAAATAACTAACTAGGTACATTCCAAATAGAAACGCGAAAAATCTAGTTTTTATTCGACGTAAGTAAGAACTTCTCATTCATACCGGAAATCGATATGTCTCCGCATAACTTATTGATATATTATGCCTACGCATATCGTTTCCGCGTTCAGTGCCGACCCCGAGGAACGACGACGAAACGTACCCCCGCACGCGCACCTTGTACATAGTGTAAACTAGGACCTGTAAGTAGCCGGACCGCGATGTGATAGTGAGCCGAAGACGCCCCCCTGTCCGGGCCCTCATGTATGCTTGTAAATAAGACGGCCCGGAGGAGGCTGGCGTCAGCGAGGCCGGCCGTTGAGGCTGCCCAGACGCCTGGCCTCGCTCTGCATAGTTACTAAATTGTACATAATAAATATTTTTACAAAACTGATTCTTTACATTTCATTACTAATTGTCTCCCAATTCCATTCCTACCCAAAACAACGACTGACCAACAAGCGTCACTAGGCGAAGTATGTCACTTCGCAGGGGGAAACGGATTGACATTAGAATCCTGGAGCCCCGGACCTATAGAGCTGGCGAGTGGCCTAAGTTATTGTAGTAGAAAAATGTCTGAAATATTCGAATATTTTAAGAATGTAACTTTCTCGATAAAAAAAATTAAGTGTCATTCGTAAAGCACAATCACTTCTATAATCGAGTACCAATCAATCAAAATTCATTTATTGCAGTAGGTATACAAAACACAGATATCTTTAACTAGTCGGTGTACAAAATACACTTTGAAACACTACAATACAAGTAGGTAACAATTTTAAAGTTTTAAAAATCTGCATCAATTTTTTTTTTTTTATTTGATTCCCAACAGATTTCTTTCCCACCTGAAGGTTCTGCTGTTATTCTCCACCATACTAAAAGCTACAGTTTACGTGAATTTACCTACTTGCTTTCTATACGACTGATCTAAAACAGATAATTTATTAGAGTCCGACCGAAACTGGTTTTCCAGCCGAAACTGAAAACCGAATATTCGGCTGTGGCTTCAGCCGAATGAAACCAAAACTCACGTAGTCAAGTAGATAATAAATTCCTTAAAATACCGAAATTTGGTGCATTTTACCCATTATTCTGCATTTAATTAGAGCATGAAATGGAAAAACAGTACAAACTTATATTAATTTAGTTATAATCATTAATAAATATAATATAAAAAAATATTAATATTTTTTTTTTCAAATTGGTTATTACATTTTTAAAAACCATTACATACATACATAAACTCACGCCTCTTCAGGGCCTGATCTATCATAATATGGCTTTTTGGGCTTCAGCCCAGAGCCCCGTGGATTCCAGGGGCCCCCAGCTAAGTCAAGTCAAAGTAAAAAATAGACGATAATGCGAAAAAATCTATAATATTATTAAATTAAACTGATCGTAAGGTTTTCAGCCCTGCGATTAATCAAACCCATTAAATTCATGTCTACGTTGTGTTGGTACTTCGAACTGAACTGAGTAATTAGGTGGGCCCCTAAGTAGTGTTAGTCCAGGGCCCCCTGAACTCACGGTCCGGCCATGTGCCTTTTCCCCATTGGAGTAGGCAGAGACAATAGACTGCCACTTGGTACGAACCTGGCATATCTCTCGTGCTTCCTCCACATCCATCAAACGACTCATGCATGCTCTATTACAAATAAAAAATGTCGTCTTAAGTACCACATCGGGGCAATATTCCCGAAACACTGGCAGCATTCCCCCTCTGAACAGCTATACTGATTCTTTGGGAGAAGTAGCTGCCAGCCAAAATTAAGTTTTTGTAGTTTTTGTCAAATGTATATTATAATCTCACGCCTTTTTTTTATCCCCGAGGGGGTAGGCAGAGGTATTCCATTACTGGAAATACCCACATTTCACGAGATATATTGGACCCCTAAACGTGATAGGTGGTGAGCCCATCGCCGGACCGGGTCTGTTTACACATATCTCAGAATTAATTCTGAGACCTGCGGGTTTCCTCACGATGTTTTCCTTCACCGTCGAGCTAGTGATAAATATGTACGTAAGTTTATGAAAAACTCATTGGTACATGCCAGGATTCGAACCCGAGCCTCACTGATTTTTGGCCGGCTCTTTAACCGTCCGGGCTATCACTGCTCTTTTTGTAAAATGTTTATCAGTTATTAGCAATAATCAAATCACTAATTGTTACTGTTTCATTAAATACTAAGTATTGGTATTTTGAAATCTTATTAATTAATACTTTAGTTTGTATTTGTACCTACTTAGAAGAATCATCAATCTCTTTTAGGTACCTCTTATATAAAAATAATAATTATTATTACTAAAATTACTATTACCCTCTTAGCTCCAGCCTAAACAAAGATAATTAGTTAGGTGAGCGTGCACGACAACTTCCGAAATCAGTTCGGTTTCGATCGGATACTATAATTTATCGGATTGTTTATATTTCGGACGCGAGTAGGTATGTTGTTCAACCTTCGGTAATCTCGTAGGTCGGTGCAAAGATGTAAGTGTCGTTGAACCCAGAAACGTACCAGAGCGTCTTCAGTCATTGCGTCGACTTATCAATAAATATTGTTCATCAGGATCACTGTGTGCTGGTACTGTGACCACGGATTGACGCACGCAGAGGAAGGCTTATCTATTCGAAAGTTGAAATTGTCCGTTTTCCTTCTGCCGAATCCAGCCTAAATCTGACACTGCCATTACTTAAGCCCGCAGTAGTAGGGAACAAATAAAAGACCAAGTCGCGGATAACGCACACTGTATTCAGATTCTCATATAAAAATGGGCCGGCCCTACACTATAACAATATATTACAATAAATAAACGTAACGGACAGTCCTGTGAACATCACAGCCTCGAGCGAACGGACTCGCTGGTGCCGCGGAAGGGCACTCGCCCGAGACGCGGATCGGCCATCGGTGCCGCGGTCCAGGTCACGGCTCACATTCCACTATTCCTGAAAAATACGAGAAAAATGCGGGGAGTAATAAACCACCGGGCAAGGGTCTCGGGCGGTCAGAGCGAGTCCCACCTGGGCATGGCGCACATCTCGCAGGCGTCGCGCCGCGCCGCGTTGTGGAACGTGCACAGCTGGCAGGTCCAGACGCCGCCCTCCGAGCCGCTGCAACGGGACGAGGGGTCATAGGTCATCACCACCGGCGCCGAGGGGGCGGCGGTGATGATGATGAGGGTCGTACCTGGCACGGGCCCCTTGCGCGGGCTCGCTGGCGGCGGCCTGCGCCAGCTGGTCCAGCGTGGCGGGCAGAGGCCCCCTCCTCCAGGCCTCTGCGGCGGCCTCGTCTCTCGCCGCCACCGCCGCCAGCAGCGGGTCCAGCTCGTCCGGCGGCAACGGCAGCGCCTCGTTGGTGGCCATGTACAGCAGCACGTGCAGGTCGGAGGCGGCCTCGAGGAACGAGGGCGAGGCCCGCAGGTGGTCGTGCAGCGCGCGCAGCGTCTGCAGGTGCTTCTGCAGCGGCCGGTGCGCCGGCGGGAAGGAGGCCCTCGGGCTGAAGGTGGCCGCCGCGGGCGCGTTGGCCACGCCGCAGGGCACGTCCACCAGCAGGTAGGCCACGGGCAGCCGCTTGGCCGACACGCCCACCTCGTTGCCGTAGGGGTCGCGCTCCTTGTAGTACACGTCGGGCACGTACTGCGCGTCGGCCGAGTCGCGGATGTAGCCGAGGTCGGGCGCGTCGCGCGTCGGCAGCAGCACGGAGTCGCGGACCAGCGCCGCGCACTGCCCCGACACCTGGTAGCCCTCCAGGTGCACCTGCTGCGAGGCGTCGCCTAAAGGAGCAGGGAGCACGTCACTGCCCACTCCCCCGCTCGCGAGGAGCGAAGAGGAGGGCGGCCCTCACCTGTGACGCAGACGGTGACGAACTTGGAGCCGAAGTGGCCCGAGGCGGCGTGGCGGCACGCGTTGGGGTGCAGGTTCTGGTAGTGGCCCGCCGTGATGCACTCCTGCGCCGACAGGAAATGAGACTCCCCGCCCCTGCGCACACACACTTCGTACTAAATTTCTTCATTAGCGACTCTAATACTATCACACCTTGTATAGTCTTCATTCGTCATAGTATAGTTACACCTTGAACACAAGCGATAAAATGTATGAAAAAAACGCGTTGCTGCGCACAGTCTAAGCTCGTGTCAGTGAACGCGTATCATGCTCTGCGCACCTTGTCGTCGACTCGTCCTAGCCAGCCGGTGACTGTGAGACAACCAAGCGCGGGGTGGCGGCACTTTTAGCGGGAGGCAGGGAGTGGCCATACTGTACGCTAGTACTATTTATTATACTGTGGTATAGTATAACATTGCTCAAATCATTATAAAATATTTTAAAAATATCTTACTTTATGTAGGTATGACTTTTTTTAATTTGGAACGATTAAAAGTAATTTATTTCTGTAGGTACAAAAAGTACACTTACAAAGGTCAATAGTTTAATAACAAGGCACTCAACTCGTCCATGAAGATTAGAAACAGCAGCCCATGTCCACCGACGAGTTGCTGGTTCCAAATGCAGTAGGTACCCCAAGAAGAACCAGCAAGAAACTCAAGAGTAGCTCTCCAGAAAGTTCAAGAACTTGACAGTACCCCGAGATTAGGTTTTGAATTCCCAGATTTTAAATTCCCGAGCGAGATCAGGCATATTTATTTCAAAAACAGAATAATCTGTGTGCTCTACTACATTACAAAATTATTAGGTCAATACAAACATAATCAATTAACAAAATAATAATAATAAAGTCAATCAAATAATATCACAATAATAACAAAACAAATAATGTCAATTAAATCAACGAAAATCAAAAAAATTAAAAGTCATTAATGTATAACAATTCAACTCCAATAATAATAATTTCAATTTGTTTTTAAATATACTAACACTACTTATTGTTTTAAATTCTCTTGGAAGTCTATTGAAAAATGCAACCGCTTGATATAGATGACTGTGCTTCACGACATTTAAGCTTGGCTTTATGGCATGTGTAAGGTCTTTACGTCTAGTCTCTAGACGCGACTTCATCTCATCCTCTGTCTCAAATACCGATTTGTGTTTGACTAGATCTACTAACAGTACCAGAATGTATAGACTAGGAACTGTCAAAATTTTATATTTTTTGAAATACTCCCTACAAGATTCCCACGAAGAAATTCGGGCAATAGTTCGTATTGCTCTCTTTTGTAGGATGAAAGCCTTAACCATAGATGGGGAGGAGAGCGCGTTGCGCGTTGTGCTGACCGTATGTGCTTGACGGTCCCGGCGGCCACGTCGTCGGGCAGCAGGTCGGTGAAGATCCATCCGACTCGTCGCAGGCCGAGGCGCGAGGCCAGCCGCTGCAGCAGGGGCTCCTTGGGGTCGGGCTGCAGCTGCACGAAGTCGCGCCCGCTGGCCTGCGGGGGCTCGTAGATGGCCGCCACGCGCGCGCGGATGCCTGCGGACACACTCGCAGATAGCAACGGCCGGCTTCCTCAGGTTGCTATGCCTTCTGCGGCTGGACATGACACTGCTCACATAGGTATTACTGACAGCCCTCTATGCAGAGTGTGCATGGATCTCCAAAACGCCACATTCGCATAATGCCACACTCTCGAACATACAAGAAAGGGAGTTGAACAAGTATGGCACTTTGTTAGTGTGGCATTTTGAGAATGTGGCATGTTGCGCCTAATCCATCCAGAGAAAGCAGCAGCGCATGTACTCCTCAAGTGCGCCTGCGTTGCCTAGATCCGCAAGGAAACCCCAGAATCCCTTGCAGATGTCCTAGTAGACTCGGAAAATTGATCTGCTTCGGGAGGGAGGGGGTCTGGTTGGAGTACCGGTCGCTCACGTACAATGGTTCAATTCAAGAACAAAGTGCGAAAACCTAACATAGAAGTGGTGTTCTCACCGAGCGGCACGTCCGGATGGCGCTCGTAGCGGCCGTAGAGGAACCCGACGCGCTGGTGGCCCGTGGCGCGCCAGTAGGCCAGGAAGCGCTCCACGAGCGCGGGGTGCTCCACCAGCACGTTGTCCACGTGCCTGTAGGGCTGCCGGGTCAGCGTCACGGCGCCCGGCTGGCACGACGAGCAGATGCCGCGCGGCCAGGGCGGGTGCTCCTTGCAGCCCGGCTTGATCTTGCAGGAGAGCTCGTTGAGCGAGACGAACTTGCCGGCGGTGATCTTGCGCAGGTACGCGTGGAAGGACATGTGCTTGATGTTGTGGTCGCGCAGGTAGCCCTCGTCCCACGGCTCCAGCGGCGAGCAGTGCACGCAGCAGCCTTTAGAGTTGTGCCGGCACCTAAGCAATATTGCTTGCGCTTTATGACAATTAGACCCATATCATATATGATCCTCGAGCATGAAACTCTGATTGAGCTCAGTTAGAAAGGAATGTGGACATCCTCAAACGGAATTTTTTTTCTTGATAAACACTCTGTAATGTGGATCTACTTGTATGGGGATTGTATTTAATTTCCTAAACAATTAAAAAAGCTGCAAAACTATAACCCTGTTTTTTAAAAGGTGACAACATAATTATAGAAAAAATAGAAAATAAGTTTTTTTAGTTGAGATGTAAAAAAAAAAGAGCTAATTCATAATAAACAGTGTCCACACACTAATACCTAATAATGAATTAACTGCTTATGCCCAAAGCTAAACACAGCTACATTCAAATTTAATAATTTCAAAATTATTAATATGAGAAACAGCTGATTTCTCCTTTCATGCAGCAACTGATCAAAATGATTTACTGCATAGAGATAGTTAAAGGATTCACGCAACAGTCCTTAAAATATTTTTTATGCTAACTGGATTGGGAATCGGAAAACATATGGATTAAATTAAATTTAGTATATAAATAGTACTTCCTTAATTCGCCATCTATTTGTGAATAACTTAGTGCTCTTTAAAGAAATTCTTAAACAACTCCAACAATTGACATGATATGATAACTTTTAACTAATAGTAAAAGAGTAGGATTAGAAATTTATACTACCGAAATGAAGGTGATGACAAACACTACAAAAACATATATAACTGACAAAAAGGGCAGGAGGAAAAAGCAAGAAGTAGTGGGTACACTTTGCATAAAAGCATTATTACAATTTTTCATCTCGTTGCCTCTGAATATTGCCAGACATCTGGTAGAGCTCAAGGTCCACATCGTCCTCCACAGGGGTCTCAGAGGGTACAGCACCAGTCGATTCCTCTGGACGCTTCACCGACTCCTTCATGGGGTCATCTGTGCTCTGTAAATTTTTAAAATCATTATTAAGTAGTTTACATTTGCTAAACACCTGTATCTAGGTTTTCTACTTTCAACATTTGTCATTACATCGATTGATATTTTTTTTATTTGTCTCCTTTGTTTTGACCACTGATTAAAGATTACTTCTTCAGACCTATACTACTATACTGACTAATACCGCTTTAGGAATGTGGGAGGGTCATCGTGTGATGCAGCAGCAACCAATTTGAGACGGCGCGCTTCTAGATGGGTACTACAGTCACATTCAATTCAACCATGGTTCTAATTCTAAGCACTGGAGTAACTCCTTTGTCATGGATCTCATACAAAACGCACGGACCCACCTGCGAGGCTCGGGGCGCGTCGCCCAGCGGGCTGAGGAACAGCAGGTCGCCGTGGCGCAGGCCGAGGTCCTTGAGGCGCTTGGGCCCCGCGGGCAGCGGCTGGCGGCGGGCGCGGTCGAGGTGCAGCGCGAAGGGGCCCTCCGCGCCCAAAGCCAAGCGCACCGCCTCGTGCAGCGCCGTTGCCGTAGCCGCCTCCTCCAGCTCCACGCGAGCCGTGCCCTCCGCCGACTGCACGCGCAGCGTCTGCACAGAAAGCGACTCGTGGGCGACCTTCCTCCCGAGGCTGCGAGTCTCCGTCCCCGTGCTCATGTTCGTCAAAATCCAGCGGTGATAGACGAGCAGCGAACGTTGCAAAATAAACAAAGTTCCGACGAAAACATCGACCTCCTCGCCCTGGTCGACTCCTCGCCGAGGAGGGTATGGAAGCGCGAACCCAAGTTTTATTTATCTACATTCTACGGGCACCCATCCTGAAGTTCTCTTACCATTTTCTTTGTTGTAGACATATTTCTTTATTCCTAGGAAAACTAAAAGGCTTACAAGTGGCTTTACATGACAACAGCCACAGAGTACATTATTTTACAACAGCCATGACTTGACAACTTGACAATCTGACAGTTCTGACACACTTGATTTGACACCGACTTTGTTTGGAAAGCATTGGCAATTTAGCCATGAGTCTAAGCTCGACACAAATTCACAGATGTTTCGGTCAGTTCACAGATGTCAAATTATAAATCTAAGTATTGTAAATATCGAGCACAAAAGTGTTGAAGAGTCAATTTTTTGTAAAAAAAAATAAGTAAGACAAATTATAGGAATTTTTTATCATTTATTTAGGCATTTTAAGAAGACTGCCACACTTGAAACTAGAAAAGGGCAAATTAGACGGAGGCGTTCATACATTTATCCAATTAATGAAGACAACAGTAAATGATGTAAATGGTTTTTGTACATGAAAGTCTGCACTAAATGGGAGAAATTTGAAAAAATAGGTGGGATGTTACTTTTTAAAAACTTGAAACTTCCAAAAACTGTTTAAAAAAATATAAAAATTATTTTATTGTATTCGTTTCCATGGTCATGACTTAAGATTTACAATAAAAAAAAAGAGCTGTCATCTGTCACAACACAGCTGTCCTATCGAATCAGTACCTATGACTTTCTTTTTTAGGAAATAAAAATTTTAGGAAACATAACTATTATTCCGGTCTTCTAGAAATATTGAAATGGTAAGTGAGTAAAATCTAAAAATTTACTGAAGTGACTGATATTCATGGACGCAGTTATGCTTGTATCTTGTAAACCGACTCGCTGACCGTAGACCCGGCCTCTACCTATTTAGAATGATTCGCATTCCGAACGGCTAGTAGAGTACCGATTAGCTAGCGAGTCTAGAGAGGCGTAGGTATCCATAGATTAGTGTAGGTGAGGGCAATGCATAGATGCGCCCGCGGAAGGTGCGACGCGCATTGTGGTAACCCGGTGTATTAATAGCGGCCCGTAGCGCGAGCCTCGTCCGCACGCACTCCCGCGCGCCCTTGCAGTGCAGGTGCGCGCCGCTATCGCTTCCCGCTTCCCGGCTCACTACTACAACTCCGATAGTTTCCTATGGTGTTGGATACTTTGACATAAAAGTGTTAACCAGTTACTGCAAAGTGTTTGTGCGTTATCAGTTTCATTTATTTTACTGAGATTAAATATTATAAGCTTCAATTTATGTTATTTAAATTAGTGTTATTTTTGCCGTCTTGCTTCTCAAACTTTGAGTCCTGAATAAGTTTCCTAAATAAAATAAAACATTAGATTTTTGTCTCCGTTTCGGTTCCCTAATGGCATAAGTATCATTTGAATCAGTGAAATAACAAGCTGATTGTTTTTTAGAAAATCTGCCAGTAACTCACTGACCGGGACATGGCATCAGAACAAAGCTATCCCGTAGAGCTGTACATCTACGACCTCACCAATGGCCTTGCATCAGTGCTGTCTCCAGCCATCCTCGGTAAGAATCATTAAATTTTGTCTTGCCTTTCTGGGAATGTAAACAAAACTTTTCATTTTGTAACATGTTATATAATTATCCAAACTTGAAATAGGAAAATCGAAGATAATAAAATGAGTGCCAAACTAGTGGTGGATTCAGGATTTTTATTTGGGAGGGGCTTGACCCTGATGAGGGTAGGTTTTATCAAGTAAAAAACAGTAAAAAAGCACAAAATGTTATTTTGCTGAACACCTTAGGTGCCTCTGGATCTGATGCCAAACCATGCATTAGCTAAAAAAAATGCTGATAGGATGCAATTTTGTTGCTGTAATACCATCCCTGGGGGGATGGTTTAGCTACTCACTTTATTATATGCAAAAGCTACTATGGGTATATTTGTAATACACAATAAAAAAAAAATTTTGTTTTTCTGCTTTGTAGCAATCTGTTCGAAACCAATAAGCCACTTTTATGTTTTACAAATTACAAATGTTTCCACCATGTACTTAGACTGCCATTGGGCTTTAGGTGAGCAGCCACTCTTCATCAGCAGCCCCTGCGACTCAGACAAAGAAATTGGTATGCATTCACCGTGGTGTAGCGGTTTTCTCTATGGTACTCTGTCCTGCTGCATAGTGCATGCTGAGTGTCAATGATCAGGGCAGGTGCCGCATGTGGCTATAAGTCGTTTGATCATTGTTGTGTACGTCCGGAGCATAATAGACTAATAAGTGATAACTGGATTCAATCAGTGAAGTTAGCACTGCCAAGTTTTACACTAAATATATTACACAAAATAACTGACTAATTTTTTTTGTAAATAATGCAACTTAATATTATTATGAAATGTTTTCGTCTTTCAAAAGCCAAGAGAGGTTCTCTACGCTTCACACAATCACAGCGGATATGTACCGGCACGCGAGAAGTTTTCGCGACCTAGATTCGCAGTTCGTCGTTCGTCCCACTCGCCACCGGATCCGTTTCAAGGACCCCGAAGATAATCGCTACTTTAAAAATAGTAATGTTCCACGTGTGTTTACCGTTGGATATGTAAACTTGAAAGATTGAATCGGGTAATCGTAACATGTCTCAGGCCGGCCGGTTGACGGCGTGTGGCACACGGCGGTGGTGGTGCACGGCCAAGAGTACTTCTACGGCGCCGGAGGCATCTCCAGCTGCGCGCCGGTGAGTACCTGCACCCCCAGGACACGCTGCACCCGACAAGCGAAGCACGCATGCGACGATGGAGTGCATCCATAACTGGTTATAAATAAACACGACGACGCTCATTCCTGCGCAAAGGCCAGCGCACACTGTTGCCTGGCGTGGACGACGATATCCTCATTTTCGCGCGCTAACCTAACCTATGTAGCGATAAACTTCATGAGACGCTTTTATTCGCCTAATTTCCGCCTCGCGATAATGGGGTTAATGAGGAGTTTAAGAAAAACTTTGACTTTTTGGACTTTGACTTTGACTTTTCCCGAATGAATGCAAGGCACAATAATCCGGTCAAGCCGCGTAATCAGGAAAGAATAGGATTATCTATTGTAACTGATCGCCCGTGGTGAACTGCTTGTTAGAGCCTAGAGCATTATTAGCCTAAAATACTGTCATTTTAGTGCGATCTAATTTATGATTTGCGTGGTCGTTGCAATTTTATCACATTTATATGACAGATTTATTTAGATTTGAGTTTGTAGTCGTCCGTGTGAGCCCTTTTCGGCACGACGCGCGATGAATTAGAATCGCCCCCCTCCCGCGCGCTATTCTTAGACATATTTGTACACGGTGCAGCGAGGTGGCGCGCTCGTTGCGCCCACGCATTCTATCTTGGTAATATCATATTGATGCGAATCGTTCGCACGTTGCTATCGGGCCCCTTTGTCAACACACTTTTCGAGTAGATCTTCCGAACAGAACTCCAGGAAATCGCACTTTTGCGACGGTTACCTACCTAGTTAATTAGTTGCTTTCCATGACTCTTAATAATATATATAATATATAATAATAATAATTTCACGCCTTTTTTATCCCTGAGGGGGTAGGTAGAGGTATTCCATTACTGGATATACCCACATTTCACGAGATATATTGGACCCCTAAACGTGATAGGTGGTGAGCCCATCGCCCGGACCGGGTCTGTTTACACATGTCTCAGAACTAATTCTGAGACCTGCGGGTTTCCTCACGATGTTTTCCTTCACCGTCGAGCTAGTGATAAATATGTACGTAAGTTTTTGAAAAAACTCATTGGCACATGCTAGGATTCGAACCCGAGCCTCGCTGATTTTCGGCCGGCTTTTGAACCGTTCGGGCTATCACTGCTCTTATATTTTTTACTTATCATTTTTTACTTAGACGAATCGACTCTAATACCTGTTAATGGCTTAAGTTTAAGTTTGTTAACATATAAACATATAATGTATTTAAAGCGGTTGGTATTCCGAATAAACAAAAAGTAAAATAAATAAAATAAGCATAATAAAAACTAGCTACTCCGCGAGGTTTCATCTGTGGCAATATTAACACAAAGTCTTTTTTACTCTTCTTTCTTAATAGTGTTTGGAAGAAATTTCTCTGTAATGGAACCTTTTAACAGAGAAAATTTCCCTCGGATGTTGTTTTGAATTTCAGAATGGTTCCCGAGATCTTACAATAATACTTAAATTTATACATTTCAATTCAACACCGCGTAGGTACCTACCTACAAACTTAGAGACAGACAGACAGACAAAAAGGCAGCCGCTAGCCTACCGATATGTGAGCGCGTCTGTTGCAGGGCGGCACGCAGCTGGGCGCGCCTCACCGCGTCGAGCGGCTCGGGGAGACCTTCGTGCCGCCGCCCGTGCTCGCCGACTACCTGCAGGGGCTGGCCACCTCCAGCTACGCGTGAGTGCGGGGGAGGGGGAGGGGAGTGGGGAGGGGTGGCGTAGGGCGTCTCGTGACCCGTCTCGTTGCAGGGGCTCCGCGTACCGGCTGCTCGAGCACAACTGCAACCACTTCAGCGACGAGGTGGCGCAGTTCCTGTGCGGCGCGAGCGTGCCCAAGCACATCCTGGAGCAGCCGGAGCGCGCTTTGCCGCCGCCGCTTCGGCTCGCGCTGCAGGCGCTGCTCGACAACGTGCTGCCCGACGCGCAGGTAGGCGGGCCGGCTCAGCCGTCGGCGGCTTTTCGACGGGACGGATCCCTCAGCGGCCGCGTGTCCGCAGGCGCCGCGCTAGCCCGTGTGTTGCCGCAGATCCCGGTGTACGCGCAGGGCGGGCGCCCCAGCCGCAGCGACAGCCCCGACTACCGCACGCTCAACGACCAGATCGAGGAGGCGCGGTGAGTGAGGGCCGGCGGCGGCGGGGGCGGCGGCGGAGGTCGTAACGAGCCCCGTGCGCAGACGGCCGGCGCGAGGCGGCGGGGGCGGGACCGCCGGGCGGGCCGCCTTCGTCGTGCTGCTGGCGACGCTGCTGCGCCTCGCGAGCGGAGGGCTCCCCGTCTCCGGTCGCGCGAGGCTCAAGCTGGCGCTCGCGGCGCTGCTGAGGGCGCTGCACCGCCACGCGCTGCGGGCCCGGCGCCTCTGACGCCCGCCCCCGCCGCCGCTCGGCCCATAACAATCGTAAAACCGCCCGTGGGCAGAGGTCCGAGCGACCCCTGGGCGGCGGGTGACCCGGTGGCGTGCGCAGGGCGGTGTCGCAGGAGCTGGGGCGGAGGCGCTCGACGCTGGCGGAGAAGTTGGCGCGCAAGGAGCGGCGCCGGGAGCAGCGGCGAGCCAAGAGGGCCGGACGGGGGGACGCGCCCGACGACGGTCAGTGCGGTCTTTTTATTTATTTATTTTATTTGTTTAAGTTTCATTCTACTTACATACAAAAAAAACCGGTGTCAAGTAGATTAACTACACATCATTCTGCATTGTAGTTCTCTGTAACTTGCGTCTGTTATATTTGTTTTTGTATGACGCCACTACGAGAATACTTCCCTAAAATGAATCTAGCGACACCTCAGTTATTATATGTCCATTGTCCACCTGTTTAGGCTCCAAACGGTGACGTCAAATTAATTGATTCATTCAAACACAAGAAAAAAGTTGTCCTCCTCTAAAAAGTCCGATCGGGTAAAAGGAATACTTAGGTAACGGGGGATCCAGGTCGAAGTATTCTTTTATGACCGTCCAGACCGTCCGTGGTCTCATATTTACGTTAGGTTAGGCCACGTGGCCAGCGATCCCCGCCGGCGAGGAACACGCGACCACGAGTCTCGCGCCTCTCTGCTAACTCGGCCGCCGGTTAAATATACCCGCTGGCGCGACGCCAGGCGCTCGGGACGCACTCCGCGCGCGACCCTCGCCGCCGCCGCACGTCTCGCAGACATCCCGTCGCCCGTCCGCCCAACGCACGCCGCACCAGGTGCGCCCTCCGGCCCGGCTCGGCCCTCCGACTCGGCCCGGCCGGACCTCGCTGGCTCACCCTCGTGCTCTGCGCAGATATGGCGGAAGCCCTGGAGCAGTCCTCGCCGGTGGAGCTCCCGCGGCCCGGGCCGGGGCCCAGCTCGGCGCCCGCCCCGCTCGACGCCCGCGACGAGGAGGAGCAGCGCCGCCGCGCGAGGGACCCGCCCATCGTGTACCGCGACATCGACGTGAGTAGCGGCCGGTCGATGACCCGCTCTCGAGAGGTCGAGCGCGAGCGTGAGATTCTTTCGCAGGGCGCGCGAGAGTTCGAGAAGCTGGCCGAGGCGCTCGGCGGCGGCACCCTGAGCGAGGAGGAGAAGCAGAGCCTCGACGAGCTGCAGCAGTACCTGGTGCAGGGCGAGGGCAGCTGGGTGCTCGGCGACGAGTTCCTGTCGTTCGTCGGTGAGCGGACGGCGTCGACGGCTGGGCGGGGTCGGCCCGCGGGCAGGGCGTGACCTCGATGCGTGTGCAGGGCGGCTGCTGCGCGACGAGGCGCTGGGCGGCGCGGTGCGCGTGGGCACGCTGCGCTGCCTGGCGGCGTGCGCGCTGCGCGACGACGTGTCGCTGCTGCTGCACCAGGACCGCCGCCACCACGCGCTGCTGCACTACGCGCACAACATCGACCGGCACCCGCTGCCCGAGCAGCTGGCCCTCGCGCTCTTCGTGAGTACCCGCCCCCCACCCCCTCGGCCCGCCCCCTCTTAGTACGAGATCCGGCCGCAAAAAAGTGTAGGGATCGAGTATATGCTACAAACCAAATTTTTACGCATATTTATGATCAAGAGAATATATATCTATAAGGGTGCCCCTATCGAAATATAACCGCAAGAATTTGCAATAAGTATATATATTTTCGTATGTGTGATTGTCCTTAGCAATATTTCAAAATATCTTTATATTAGTGTTTAATTTATGGAACTCTTAGGTCTATTAGTTATAGTATTTAAGTTTATTTGTTGTGTATGACTATGTTTCCTGAATAAATAAATAAAAAAAAATATAAAAAAAATTCACAGCAATACGCATAAAGACTGTTTTCAAAATCTTTATGTATTTTGCTCCTTTATGTATATTGCCGCTTTATGTATAAATAATTTTTTTCATGATTTTTCAGTCTTTATGCACATTGCCGTGATTTTTTTTTTATTAAAAATACTTGCGGCTATATTTCGATAGGGGCACCCTTATAGATATATATTCTCTTGATCATAAATATGCGTTAAAATTTGGTTTGTAGCTTATACTCGATCCCTACACTTTTTTGCGGCCGGATCTTAGGCTATCACCCTGTCCGCAGATGTGCAACCTGTTCGAGAACGCGTCGTCGTCGGAGTGGCTGCTGTACATCAGCGAGTGGGACGCGGACGGGCAGCCGCTGTCCAACATCCGCGCCACCACCAAGGTACGCCGAGGGCCCAGAGCTCCTCCTGCCTCGCGGGGCTCGTATAACTGATGGTACGCCTCTCTGCGCAGGTGTGCGTGCACGCGGCGCTGAGCGAGCAGCTGGAGCTGCGCGAGCTGGGCACGGCGCTCATGTACAACGTGGCCACCAAGGAGGTAAAGACCGTGGTCTGTATCCGCTCCTATCACTATCTAATGCATGCTACAAACGGCGAATCCACACCCGGGGCCGTCGTGCGAGGGTAGCTCAAAGATTTTTATTAAGTACATAGTTTATTTAGCTCGCTCTCGTAATGGACGCGGTTCGGACAGTTTATGTTAAGTTGGCACTCGCCATTATACAGCCGCGGGTATATAAGGGTGCTGTACCCGCGGCTGTATAATGCCGTCCCGCATCGCCTCTCCTCCGCCCGCCGGCTCGCCAGTTTTTCTATTGAAGGGTATAAAAAAATTTCTAGAAAATACTTCGATCAACTATACCAACGTTGGTATTGTTAATCGAAGAGCGAATAGGCTACTTGACAGTGAAGTAATAAAGTAAACAAGTAAGAAAACGTAAGTAAACAAGTAAAAAAGTAAGTAAAGTTCGATAAACATGATGAACAAATGCAAAGCTCGGTCAAGTAGCTTCTAAGGGGCCGTCTCCACGAACGAGAGGATCGCGACGATGTTATCGTCGTTGCCACGTATTTCTATACACTCTCTAGCACGTTATCGCGACGAGAGATTGTATAGAATGGCCGCGATCCTCTCGGTCGTGGAGACGGCCCCTGAGCTAGTTGTGGCGAGACGAGTCGAGGCGAGGCGAGGTGAGGCGAGGCGAGGCGAGGTGAGGCGAGGCGAGGCGAGCGGTGTGCAGCGCCGGGTGTTGCAGCGGCTGGGCGCGGGCCGGGCGCTGCGCGACCTGCTGCCGCAGAGGGCCAAGAGCAAGGTACAATCTGCCATTGGGGTGACTGGGCGCACGATTTGATCTGTAACGTTTTCACAAGTATTTTTTTCATATCATTAATGCGAAGATCACGATATTTTAAGTGATCGAGTACAAGTAAACAGATGTTTCCACTCGACCTCGTCCGTCGTGACGTCATGACGTCCCATCGCCGGATTAAAGTGAGTGTCTAAATATTTCATACATAAGGCTCACGCCATTGTCCCACAGGGGTAGGCAGAGACGATGGATCGCCAAATTTGCTAGATATCTGCATACTTCTTTCGCTTCCTTTACATCCATAAGCCTTTTCATGCACGCTCTTTTATTCTTCGCACTCCGGATCCGAGCTTTTTGAAGGACGTCACATATTTGATCCGTGAACGTCGTTCTCTTTCTTTGCATCCTTCAACATTCGCACCATAAATCTCTTTTGTTACTCTTCTTTATCCATACGTTCTAAATGACCAAACCAATATTTCACGCTTCAATTTTAAGCCCAATACCCATGGACGCGGGAAAGCAGTAACCATCATCCGTGGTAATATTATGAACTATAAAAATTTTGTTCAGAAAATATGGTGTCGGAATCTGATCCTGAACTTGATCTTTACATATCGAATTGGTGTGACCCTGCCTTCTGAGTCAGAGGTCACAGAAACAATATGTTTGTTGGTTACGTATCTGGGTGTCTATATTTATAAGTTACATTCATCAGCAGTTTAGCACCCATAGTATAGATTGCCTCAATAAAAAAAACGTATATAGAAAGGCTTCCTTAAACAGACGGATTTTTCCAATCGTGAGTATTAGTTTTCATAAAAGTACTTATTCAATGTCTCATCCTTTAGAAAGAGTGGTGAAAGAAACTGTTACACTAAGTACTTAATTAATGTCCTGTTCAATGATTATTGACGAGAATCTCATCCATATCCATTTATAAGATTTATAATATGCTGACAGACTGACCTCTGAAAGCACGAACTTTTACATTTATTCTTAATAGGTACGTCCTAAAGTAAACCACTATTACCTATAGGTACTTAGTATTAGGTATTCTGTGCCTACGCACGCTAGGTTGAGGGTGGCTCACGGTGCACAGGAACCGAAAAAAGCGGGTTACCATTACGGTTAGGTTAGGTGAGATAGATATATACAAAACAAAATATATACACACACATGAAGCATAAAAAAATAAGCCCTAAAGCCATTAAAAAGTCCCAATAAAATTTGTCCAATCGAAAAAACAGATTAGAATTTCGTTCGTGTTATATTTAGATCTTGCATAATTTTCCTCAAAAAATAATCGGCCTAACCACATAACGTTGATTACGATTAAATACTTGCTCGAAACAAACAAAAAACATGCTGTCGCGTCGCTTTTATCATTATTGTCAAAACGTGACAGCATCTCTTATAAACAGTGTTTAATTCTATACCTACACCGCTTTGTGGCAATACCCGATCATGTAAAAACAGATTTTTCACACCACATGCTCGACAAAGCCGGATTATATATCATATAAACGTCACCGAAAGCAAGACATTATATCCTTTGGCTTTAGCCGGGTTATAATGTTGTATGGAATTTCATTATAACCCTAGGTCAATAATGTAATTTTCACTTTTCATAATCCTTATTGCTATGACGATCGAGTCTAATTTCGTTAAGCAAAATGTGGTGCACGGTCCTGGCCACCTCGATTTTCGAAAACCGAAGCCGCGACCAACTAGATTCTCACGATCTTCATTTGTTAAATCAAGTAGGTCACGCCGACAGAAACAAGTTGCTGTATCCATTTTATAGCTTTAACATTTCAAAAAGAATATCGAAAATGTCGAGTGATGAAAGTACTTTAACTTCAGAGTCTATTATACTAGATGCCATAGGCATTGTCAATATACTACTACCATGCAATTGCATTTTATTGTCTCGCATAAGGTGAGAAAAGTAGAGTATATAACTCGGGAATAAAACTGTTTTTATCTTGGGCGCTTAAATCCCTCACTAAACTCAGGACTCAGTCTTAATTCCCTCGCTTCTCTTGGGAATTAAATCATAACTCCTTCGTTACGTTCAGGATTCAATGTCGCGCCCATGACATAAAACAGTGCTTTATTCCCTTGTTGTATAAGTAATCTACTATTTCTAGAAATGATTCGAAATGAACATAATATGGAGATTATGATATTCTGGGCGAGTGATTCAGCATCCCGCTGCGGCATTCTTTGGTTGGGACGGATTTGCATTGTACGTAAAAATGAAATGTGTGCCCAACAAAAACAGTGCAAGCACACGACAGCGCTTATCGCCGTGTTAATATTGGTGGAACAACATTGAATAATTTATAATATAGCATAACCCACGTATTGCAGACTGCAGAGAGAGGGATTATGGCACCGGCTTGCAGGTTTCATAGAAAAGTGCGGAATGGTATTAGGATTTACTGTGAGACGAATATTATGTTTCATTCATTTCTTTTGTTCGCCCAGTTGTTTCTGTTAGATATTGCATAAGTTCGCCATGTCTACATCTTCTTGGTGTCGTGCCCCAGCACGTGTTGTCCCGTAGGACGTAGGTAGGACGGGAGCCGCGACGGGCACGTGGCCTGCAGTGCTCAGTTAGGGATGTGATATTGATCAAAAAAATATCTCTTTTCAATAATAATCGTTTTTCTAAAAATAATCTATTATTTAAAAATCGATTATTTTTTGACATTCCTATGCGCAGTGCGAGATCGCAGAGGATATTCCGGGAGAGGTTACTCACGCGCACGTCGACTGACCGCTAACGACAACTGGCCATTTCCACGCCCAAGTCTCTAATTAGATCACTTCTATTGAAGTGTTGCTTACGTCGCCTCCATGGTATTATTCGACGCAGTTTCACAAGTCACAGGAAACGTTTTGTACTAAATAAAACAAATATTTTCTACCTGAAAGATTAAGTTCCACTAGGACAGATGTCAATGTAAAACAAATCTTAGCGATAAACGCGACTAAAAAGAGAATATCGCGTCCGGAAGCTGGTAAAAAATAGTGGTACAGCGCACGTCGCGCCAGGCCCCTTTATGTTCGTATTTTCGTAATTGATTACGCAGCAGGACGCGCACTCCGAGATTAAGCCTTTTGTTTTTATTCCGCTTGAGATTATTGCGTAGTTTATTACCGTAATATAGGAAGACGTACTTACATTTTGTTTTTATCGCAGGCAAGCGAATGGAGTATTATATTAGTTCCTACAGTTTTTTCATATACACTTGTTCATCGATGGGCTCATCCATCACCTATCACGTTTAGGGGTCGAATATTCTCGTGAAATGTGGGTATTTCCAGAAATGGTATACCTCTGCCTACCTCCTCCGGATAAAAGGCGTGAGATTATTATTATTTGTTCATTTTCCGAATAAAGTTGTCCCACCGTCTGTAAGAAAAATAATCTCGGAACACTCGTCTCCGAACGCTTAAGGCCGGATTCGACATTTCGCCAGTCAATTCCCGAGTAAAGCTTGAAACAAATTATCGGACGCGGCTGACGGACGCGGCAGACAGCCGCGACTGATACGTGTACACAGTCTTTTGAATTCAGCACGCCAGATTTCTGTCGGACGTCCGAACGCTCAAGGTTACGTCCACGACTTACGTCCGATAGTTGTGAGGGCGTTAATCGTGGTGGCGGTTGTAGGTGTTCGACGAGGTGTGCGCGGAGCTGGCGATGGCGCTGCTGCAGCTGCTGCAGTGGGCGCCCGCGGAGGAGCACCTGTGGCGGGCGGTGGCCTCGCTGGCGCGGCTGGCCAGCCACTCGGCCGACGTGCCGCAGCTGGTGGCGCTCGTGGGGCCGCACCCGGACGCCTTCCGGTATTACCGCATGTCTGTGGGCTATAATTGGGCATAGGCAAAACCTATTACAAGATGGAATAAGTCTGGTGTGATTCGACCGAATGACAGCTCGCGTTCACACTAACTGACATGACGCTTGAGCTTCAAACATGCTTCAAAGTTTTGTATTAAAATATTCCCAATGCCCTATATATTTTAATATCTTTGGCTTGTACACAAGACTGCGATGTGTCGTCGCTTCGTAAAAATTGCAATTTATATTTGCTATTTTTGTATTGCAATTCTGCGTTGCGAATTCGTAGCAGTTTTGTGTACAAGCCCTATATCTGGTCTGGTCGCGATGAAAGACAACATTCTGCACAAACTTGCCGGCCCAAAATGGTGGCGGGACGAGAATACATAATAATGCAAGACATGTGTTTTGTTGTGTGTATATATTTTCTACTAAGAATATAATGAGTACCTGAAAGAGACCAAGCTTCGCTCGTTCTAATACCACGCCGTCTGCCGATGAGTGGCCGTATTATTTACAAAATATTTTTTGTTTTTAAAATTTCGTCGTCGGTGCTAATCAGTGGTACCTCCTGAAACAATTGTGTTAAACCTGTAAGACAATTTAGATTGTTATATAGCTATAATCATTAATTTGTCGTTGTTTTCAAAATAACAAAAATAAACAACTTGCGTTGCAGCGGCACGAGCCCGCGCATCGACGAGCAGATCGACCTCATCGCGAAGACCATCAAGTAGCGGCCGCCATTGCGGGGAGCGCATTTCACCGTCAACTTGACATTTATCAGTTACCAAATAGCTAGTGGTTTGACTCGAGTCTCGGGTTCGACGCGAGTTACCGGCCGAGTCAATTCACTGCTTAGATAGCCTATTTATATAGCTAGCTCTTTACACAATAAAGAATAATGTAT
Source organism: Ethmia dodecea (assembly GCA_963855545.1). Taxonomy (NCBI): domain Eukaryota; kingdom Metazoa; phylum Arthropoda; class Insecta; order Lepidoptera; family Depressariidae; genus Ethmia; species Ethmia dodecea. The sequence goes on from OY979446.1 coordinate 100,802, forward strand.
TATATTGTACGTGTGGTATGTTTGTAAAGCATTACTGCTGCATTTGTTGACGCGGAGTGGTTTGTAGTTACTACGGCCGCTGGACCAGTAGACTCGCTATTTTAGATTTTCATCATCAACATTATTCGGACTTACATACCAGATACCCGAGTGAAAACATTTTGTTATACTAGAGCAGTTTATAATTTAAGTGAAATATATAGAATCCTATGTTATGTACCGGTTCGTTGGGAAATTTAGTGTAAGTACCTGAGGTTATGAGGAACTTGTTGTATTATATTATGGTATGGGGGGGAAGGGAGAGCCGCGCGGCGGCCTTATTTAAATATTTAAGTATTAAATCTATTGTATATTGGCAAAGTTTTCTTATTTTTGACTTTCCATCGACATGTTACCTAATTTCAACCCACAAGTATCTCTAGAAATAAGCTTTTGCAAGTAATAACAGTAGATAAATCATTTATAAGTATACGCCAGGTCTTAGGAAAATAATATCGCCTGCGTCAGTGGGTAAGTATACCTATTAATGATAAGACGCCGTAAAGCGTCAACACCACGCGGCTCCTCTACGCCGCGTTTTGGGGGTGAGGCGAGTTATGCAGGCAGAAATACCTAATCGGATTTTTCTGACGTTTCACAATGTTGAGACTCAAAAATTCCTAAAAGGAAAGAGAGAAAGGTACCAAAGGGTTTTTACCACTAAAATGGCGGCGGTCAAAACTTTAGTCTCAATCCGGAAGGAGTTGCTGCGTATCAGAGGCTATTAGAGTAAGCTGTGGCTTAGCAGCATGTCAACAGAGCTCCCGCACACGCAAAAACTTATATCTACGTTTTCATAAACCAAGTCTTTTATTTATATTATCTACACTAAACTAATATTATATAAATGTTTGTAACGAATAAACTAAAACACTACTGGACCGATTTCAAAAATTCTTTTATCAATAGAAAGCTACAATATCCCTGAGTAATATAGGCTAATATTTTTATTCTCGTATTTCCGCGGGAACGGGATCTACGCGGGTGAAACCGCTAGCAATAAATAAAGTACCTATAGTTACTTACATATATTCAAACGAAGTAGTTAGGTTGAATTTAATTCTCGATTTTTTTAGAAGGCTAATGCATAAGAATTCAGGGAACCCAAGTAAAAGAATCTAAAGAATTACCAAGATAATTCTGCCTAAAGAGCCAAGTACGAACAAGGAGGGTCACACGAATATTGCGATGACTTTCTACTGCCTGCAGAATAGCATCTATCTCGTCATGCACGGCAATTACCTAAGTTATGTAGGCCGGTCAATCAGTTATGCAGATTCAATCTAGGTATAGGTACTTATTTGTGCCCCAATCGCATCAACTGTTAAACTATCCCTGTGTAGCGCCCCAAGACGCCCTCAGACGGGTGTTGTTATTCCGGGTGGCGCCCATTGCAATGACAGGTGACGGGCAGGACGTGTCGCCGCCGTTATCTTTACGGCCACCGTGTTTGCCGACGTTTGACGAGGGCCGCGCTCAGCACGGCGCCGCCGAGGCAGTGTCGCCCAAGGAGCCGAGCGCGACGCTACCCTGCCCTCCTTCTGTTAGTCATCGCGTTCCGCGCTCTCCTACCCCACTTTGAAAAGCCCAAGCCGTCATGGATAGCGAGCTAGGCCCCCCCGGCCTCGGGCGCAAGCCGACGCCCCGCTGGCTGAGGCTGGCCAAGCGGCGGCTGCCCGTGCTAATCTGGGCGCCCAGCTACTCCCGTGGCGCGGCTCTGGCCGACCTGGTGGCGGGCGTCACGCTCGGCCTCATGCTGGTCCCGCAGAGCATCGCCTACGCCTCGCTGGCCGACCTGCCCGTCCAGTACGGCCTCTACTCCGCCTTCGTCGGTGAGCACCGGGCCTCACTCCTAGTTCGGACTAAGCTAGTAATTTAATGGCTAAATGTTTATCTAAATGTGTGCAACCATACAAAAATTGTCAAGTAGTTTAGTGAATGATCAAGTCGAGTCGATCCATTTTATTCGGGCGCCACGCCTCCGTACTCACTGGTTCACTGGCTAAACGAAGCCGCAAAAGTGAAGAAAATTTACACAACTTTCGGACATTTTCAAACTATCGAAGTATTCTTTGGGATCTTTCAATGCTAATTCCTTCAGAGGACAATTAGTACCTACTTAGCTCTTATTTTATCTCTTCTATCGATCCATTTTCTTACCTACAACTTTTTTTTCTTAATCAAACAAATTTCCATCCACCTCTTCTAAAATAGCCACTACGATTAATCAGTTTATTCACAAGGCAATAGCTTGCAGATTGTTCATTTTGCAAAACATCACTCTGCTGTACTGGACCGTAATGCGAACGATTTCCGTACAGTAGCGAATAGCTTAGCCAATAAATTACTCGCTACTCTACTAAATTACTAATGTAGTCCGAAGTAGGCCTCAGAGATGCCTTCTATCGCCTTCTCGCGTGTGCAGGCACGATGCTGTACGTGCCTTTGGGCACGGTGAAGGAGGTGTCCATCGGGCCCACCAGCCTGATGGCGTTGCTGACGCTGCAGACGTGCCACGGGCTGCCCGTGCAGTTCGTCGTGCTGCTCTCCTTCCTGGCGGGCTGCGTCGTGCTCGCCATGGGCCTGCTGCGGCTCGGTAACATACACTCGTACTAACAGCTCCAAGGAAATGGTAGTGTCCTTAAAATAACCATGAGTTAGCCAAGTCTCTTAGCCGGCTAAATCAATTTAAGCAATTGAATCAATACTTAATAGCATTATCTTCTCCTAGATCCTTCGTGCTGTGGGCTACCTACTCGGTGCTTACTGTGATAGGAACAATTAGCGCTGTTTCACATTTACATTCAAACATGATCGTGATTAAAAAAAGATCTTTGCATCTGAAAAAGTGGGATGCCTAATGTAATGTAATGTAGGTAATGATTCTCAAATATGTTACGTAACGCGAGTTAGGTAAAAGCAGACTGGTCTCTGGTAAAAGCAAACCTTCATCATGAAGAGAAGTAGGTAAATTAGTGATGAAAATAAGCAACTTTTTTTTTATTGAAAGTTTCATAGGGATTGAGATAAAGTTGAAAGTTGCACATTTTCTAAGCCAAAATTATAGCCCACTGCATATATGACTGTTCTATTTTATTTTATTCGGAACAAAGTCAAAAGTTTTTGTTCAATGTAGAGGCTGTCCTTTTATTGAAAGTCATTGCGACTCTACCGCTTCGGTATGAATAGTTGCACCTACAGCTATACCTAAATACACATAATTATTTCCATGACATTGTGTACCTCCTCTTATCGCACTAGTTGTGATATCAGCGCATTTAATTACAGGTGGTAAATACACTTCTTACCCGTTAAGCAGATTTGTTTACAGCGTCAGATTTCTATATAAACGGCGCGGAATTTCATTACCATAGCATTATAAAAGGTGTAAATATTTACCCATCAACGTGACAGTGCGACGCGGTAACTCATTATTCTTTATCTATAATTAATCTGGGAATACAGCAACTGTATTTAAGACGGTAGAAAAGGGTAGTTACGCTGGTTTGGTCATTTAGAAAATATGGATTAAAGAAGAGTACCTAACGAAAGAGATTTATGATGGTGCGAATTTTGAAGGATGCAAGGAAAGACGAAGACGGACGTTAGCGAATCAAATTAGTGACGTCCTTCAAAAACTTGGAGTTCGCAGTACGAACAATAAAAGAGCGTGAATGAAAAGGCTTATATGGATGCGAAAGAAGTATGCAGAGATCTAGCAAAGTGGCGGCGACCTCAGTCCTTCTGGACAAGGTTCCATTGATAGGCCCCGCGGCCTCTCGTCGACCCGCGTGCGAAGTAAGAGTGGTCCGGACAGGGTTCCTGGTGGACCTGATTTCGCCGGCGGTGACCAGCGGGTTCACGTCGGCGACGGCGGTGACCATCATGGTGGCTCAGCTGAAGGGGCTGCTGGGGCTGAAGTTCACGGCCGAGACCGTGTCCGAGAACGTGCAGCTGATCTGGCACAACGCGCTCAAAGTGCGCCGCAACGACTGCCTGCTCGGGCTGGGCTGCTGCGCGCTGCTGCTGCTGCTGCGGGTGAGGGCTCCGAGCGGTCTCTTTGGGGCGCGGGGCTGGGGGGCCGGCCGAGGGTCACCACGTTGCGCTGTTTGCAGAAGCTGAAGGACGTGCCGGTGCCGGCGGAGCGCACCTCGCTGCGACGCGCGCTCTGGCTGTTGTCCATCGGGCGTAACGCGCTGGTGCTGACCGGCGCCACCGCGCTGGCCTACTGCATGCACGACCCCGCGCGGCCGCCGTTCGCGCTCTCTGGTATATAGGCCCGCCGATGCGCCGAGTCACCGCGGCCGGGCGAAAGCACTCCTGCCCTCGTTGTGTGCGCAGGTCTCGTGGAGCCGGGGCTGCCGCGCGTGAGCCTGCCGCCGTTCAGCGTGGAGCTGGGCAACCGCACGGTGCCGTTCCTCGAGATGGCCACGCAGCTCGGCTCCGGCATCGCGATGCTGCCCGTCATCATGGTGCTCGGCAACAGCGCCATCGCCAAGGCCTTCAGTGAGTGCCGCCGCCTACCCCCCGCCCCCTCGGGCGGGTCGGTCGCTGACCCCCTCGTGCGCAGGTGGCGGCCCGCTGGACGCCACGCAGGAGATGCTGACGCTGGGGCTGTGCAACGTGCTGGGCTCGCTGGTGGGCGCCATGCCCACGTGCGGCGCCTTCACGCGCTCCGCCGTGGCGCACGCCAGCGGGGTGCGCTCGCCGCTCGCCGGCCTCTACTCGGGTACGACTGTCGCGGGGGGCGGGGCACCTGAAGCCCCGCCCCCGCTGACCGGCCTCCCGCTCCGCAGGGCTGATCGCGCTGCTGGCGCTGCTGTTCATGACGGAGTGCTTCTACTTCATCCCGAAGGCGGGCCTGGCGGCCGTGCTCGTCTGCGCGGTCGTGTTCATGGTGGACGTGGCCACGGTGCGGCAGCTGTGGGCGCATGGGCGCGTGGAGCTGGGCGTGCTGGTGCTCACGTTCGTGGTGGGCGTCAGCTGGTCGGTGGAGTTGGCGCTGCTGTGCGGCGCGCTGGCCAGCCTGGCCGTCGTGCTGCACGGGCTCATGCGCCCGCCCACCACGCTGCAGCTGCACAAGGTGGGTGGCGGATGCTTCTACCCTACACTCGATACGACTCGCCCACACGAAACGATATTCCCTTAATTCCCATTTTGTATCCGCTCGAAGTCGTAATTTTTTAGAGATTCATTCGCGCCATCCTCCCGGCCCGGGAGTTCAGTGCTTGCGAGCAGTCCAACTCTTGTTATTATAAGTAATTCTATATACGCAGACTCTTTGTTCATCATTAATTTTAAATCATCTCGACAAGTTATTACAGTTAGGTAGTTACCATTGAAAATAGGTTATCCAAACTTAAACTGTCATTATATTGAAGAATAGGAGATACAGAGTAAGCCCATGACAAGAAGTTCGTTCGATGATGATCTAGTCGATTTTCTACGCTCGGTTGGAGGCTGGAACCCAAACAGTTTATTCAGAAGCGGTTCTAGAAGCACCTTACTCACGCGTCGCAGGGGAACGTTCGCGGCGATAATAATAGCACCTTTTCCACTACAATTAAAATATATAGCTATATTATTCGCGGCGAGGAGCTCGTCCCCCCGAGCTACCTAGGCCCCGAGTGACCCCCTCGAATCCCCCTGTGCCGCAGACGGCGGCGGGCGAGGTGGCGGCGCTGCAGCCGGCGCTGGCGCTGCTCTACTTCAACGTGGAGCGGCTGGCGGAGCGCGCGGCCGAGGTGGCCGGCGCGAGGCGGGGGCCGCTGCTGCTCGACTGCTCGCGCCTGGCGCTGCTCGACCACGCCGCCGCGCAGGTGCGTCCCCGGCCCGCGACCCGGTCCCGCCCGCGCCATGGGCGGCCGGACTGAGCTCCCTCTGCGCAGGGCCTGGAGCGGCTGGCGGACGCGCTCGCTGCCTCCGGGCGGCGGCTGGTTGTGTATCGCGCCACCGGCGACGTGGCGCGCCGGCTGCTCGACATGAGCCGCCTCGACACCCGCGCGGTGCGCTGCCTCAGCGTGGACGAGGCGCTGCTCGCCGCCGCCGCCCCCTTCGCCGCCTCCTCCTCGGGCGCCCCCTTGGCCGCCTCCTCCTCGGGCGCCCCCTTGGCCTCCTCCTCCTCGGGCGCCCCCTTCGCCGCCTCCTCCTCGGGCGCCCCCTTGGCCGTCGCCGACGACGTGTCCCGCGTCGCTACCGCGCCGCTGCTGGAGGAGGCGAGCGATTGACGAGACGCGCCGCCCTCGCCGCGGAATTATAATAGATTATGTATGACTATGTTAATAATAATTTATTCTTTATATGTACCGGACATCAATATTTTATTTTATACTAAGTACCTACCTATCTTTGGTCTGCAGACTACAGCTTCACTTCACTGCCTTTGATTTCGGATTGATCATCCTTCCAGAACAGCCAAACAATCATGAACATTTCCCTGACATCACCACCTCGCCTCCCACTGTGTCGTTCAATTTGTGACCTTATAAACTGTGACTTATAAACTATTGCACTTTCTGCATATACTTTCTGTTATCAACAATGATCGAAAGCAGAGCAGTCTGTCTAATGTCTTTAAAGTCTACCACAGGTAATAGAACCAAAAAACTAGCATCTCTACTAAGTCTGTGCAAAAAACTTTGGATTTTGGTTAGGTTGCCTATGCCACAATATAAAAAAAAAACGATAAACATTCGTTCTCAAAATCAGAACAACATTCACTCACAGCTCAATAGAGTTGCAGCACGAAAACGTTTTAAATATTTCTTCGTAATATGATATCAATGATCCAGTGTAATGAATGCTGCTAATATTTATTTGATAATGAGGCTTTTTATAAAGAATAATAAGTTCTCGTTTTTTCGATGGATGGCAACGTCTTAGGCAAATGCATAATTGTCATGGTTTTTTTTCACATTAATGTACAATAATGTTTATTTGATTAAATTAATGCAGTGATAGCCTTATTAAAGAGCCGGCCGAAAATCAGTGAGGCTCGGGTTCGAATCCTGGCATGTACCAATGAGTTTTTCAAAAACTTACGTACATATTTATCACTAGCTCGACGGTGAAGGAAAACATCGTAAGGAAACCCGCACGTCTCAGAATTAATTCTAAGACATGTGTAAATAGACCCGGTCCGGCGATGGGCTCACCACCTATCTCGTTAAGGGGTCCAATATATGTCGTGAAATGTGGGTATATCCAGTAATGGAATACCTCTGCCTACCCTCTCGGGGATAAAAGGCGTGACATTATTTATTTAATTTTTTATGTTTATTTATCGCTATCTAATGTTTGGTTTGATGTGTGTGTGTTTCTTGGTACATTTCTTGAGTATAATTTGCAAAATAAATGATAACAATTTATTTAGACGGTTTTATTCTTTAAACGTTTGTCTTCTGACTTGATTTTAATGTAGGTATTATTTGTGACCGAATTACGATTTTTGTACCTCCTTGGATATCTAGTAAAACGTAGATATTTTTTAAATTAACTGCAAGGTAAATTACGTAGTAATTTTTAAAGCAATCTCATATTTTAGTAATAATTGGTAATATTCACTAAACTTCATTATGTTTCGAGTCCCACATCTAAAATATGTGAGTCTTTTCTTTTTCATTAATCAAATCAATCAAAGTTTAAGCTCGGATTTGTCCACTATGTGAAACGATTAAAAGCGCATGGTTATATTCATTAGTTCTTTTAGATACATTTTTGACAAACATTTTACTTACTACTATTTAAAAAAAAACTTAAATATCTTTGAAATAGTTCACTTTTGCATAATGCATTATAGGGTCCAACCCAATAATAATAAGTCATAAAAATACATCAGAACATTGTACAAGAGCAATGGTGTTACAGGGTAAGAGCAAAGGAATAGGCATCGACCTCACTAGAAACGGAGCCTGTGTTGAGGCCAATCTTTGTTTATTCTGTAAACATGCTCTACTAAAAGTATTAGGAACTTAAAAATACTGAATATTATAAAGTTATTTAACTAAATGCAAATAAACAAGGTAGAATATAAAATTTGAATTTAAATTGCAAGATTTGCAAGTGACTTGTGCTGGATAAAATCCCCAGTAACCCTGTATACATGTAGAACTCACAAAGTTGCTAGACATATTTAAAAAAGCAACGATACAAGATTTTACCTATAATATACTATGTCTATGGAGAGACCGTTAAAGAAATATTACCTTTCTTATTCTCTTTCCTTGAAATCCGAATAGTGACAACGTTGCCAGAGTACAGGCACACTGTATTATGTAATATGTACATACATACGCTTATGCCTTTATTGCGACAGTAATGTACATACAACCACAGAATAATTAATAGTACTACGTACAGAAGGCTCACTGTAAACAAATTCCCTGTTTAGGTACTTCAAACGTACCTAAATGTGGAAATCTCTTTCTATCGCATGCAACGTGCTCTTTCAGAGGCGGAGCCTTGGATCTAGGGTTGCCAGCAGCTCGACCCATTAAATTATACGTTAGTAGTAGTAGTTAGTATAATAGTGTATTTTACCTGCGATATTACGATTATTCTTTATTTAGGTACTAAAGACCACCCAACTAAACAAAAGCTGTGTAATTTGCCTTTAGGTTATGTTATGACTTCAAAACTGCCTGTTTCTTCAAAATGTAGGACGAAGACATACAACTTGGTTATCTACATATCATTATAATATAATGTAAAGAAAAATAGTTTATTAAAATTCAATATCTACACAACCAACGCGCGGCAACCATTACTAGACCGCCGGGTGGCGGCCGGCCGCATGTACTTGTAGCGGCACGATGACATCACGCAGTGTGCCTCCCCTGATACAACTTATATTATTTCATTATGTAATACATACAATATTATACTACTACAATATTGTACATGAAAAATTTATACGCCAAACGTGTTAGTTTGATTAAAAATAAATACTGTGAAATAGTATTATATACTGCAGAACCTCATCTCTATTCTCTAGCCAGTCAGTTCACATTTCATTCGATCAATGAATCTGATTGCTTGTCAGATTTCGTTTCATTCACTCGCCGTTATTCATCGACCGACCGACTCGTCGCTTGTTTTCGTGTACGGTAACAAAGGATCCGCCTAAAAAATGGAAATCCTGACATAGAAGTTTTACAAAATAGGCTCAATAAATATAAGTTGTGTATTAGCAATTATTACAATCGTTCTCATGAAGGTTCGTCGAGCGTCGGTCACGGATTTATCGACCTTTCGTGTTTATGTTTAGTAAACGGGGTATCTTTTTGTGTTTGTTTTGCAAACAGATAGTTACCCTCAAAAATAAACAGTGAGTGGGTGAGAGGCAGTGGCCGTGTAATGTGTTAGTGGTGCGCTAAGGAAGGCCACGATGAAGGCGGGCGTGTGGTGGTGCGTGGTGGCGCTGGCGGGCGCGGCGGCCGCGGCCGACTCGTGGCTCAACAGCATCGGGCGCAACCTGCGCTCCGAGATGGCCGCCGTGCTGGACATGGCCGTGGTCAACTACTCGGAGCCCGTGCTCAACGCCACCTACGTCGCCAGCGTAGAGTTCGACATGCGCGCCATGGGCCCGCTCTACAACTCCACGCACCTCGTCATCGACGCCATCGTCAACAAGCAAGCCTATCCTGAAGGTAAATTTTAACGATACATCAAAATATGATTTCTGATCAATTGATCATAGAAAATATAAATAATCTTTTATTTCATATGATGATACTCTGACCTTTTATTTACTTAGGTGCACCAACAATGTACGATTGATAAACACTAAGCCTGATACATTTAGAATAATTGTTGCTTGAAAGCTCAACTTTTTACTACCCCGCCCCTAATTAGAGTTAAACAATCAAAAGCCAGTAACATTATTTTTTTTTCTATTCCGATCCATTCATCGAACCAAAATCTTCATAAAAATGAAAGAAATTCTTTTTTGTAATTGTTACTATAAGAGAGAGCTATGAGGCCTCAGAGTGGGAGAAGATAGGTGCTTGCAAAAATGACACTTAGGTGCATCAGGCATAACTTTTACTTCTAGTACCTATTTCAAACATTATAAAGTAACTTATTAATTAGTAGTAGTAAACCCTTAAAACTTGTACTTAGTATTTTATTGATTGTTTAAAAGAATAATGTGTTAAGGAGTTTCTTGCCCCGCTTTTTCTCCTAAACTATACATACCAAAGCAGTTGAGTCGCAAATACTTTCAATAAGTGGACTTATAAGCCCCTATATTGAATAAAACACTTTTGACTTTGACTTTAGTACTCACGTTTGTGTAATAGAAAACAATATTATTATGCTAAGTTAAACCCTCAAGAAACAGGAATTGACCAGTCATGAGGGAAGTGCTTTTGTGATATTTCTTATTAATTTATTCAATTCAAATTCCCACATTTCCTTTTATAATCAAAGCCTTACAAACACAAGCTGTTAATCACAGAAGTTACAAAGCATCATTATAATATGAGTTTTACTTTAACATGATTTTTGGGAAACTTAACTTGCTACAATTTTTGGCATATATATTTATTGTGTAAAACATACTATGCTGACCCCAAATGATGGGAAAAGGGCAAGAAAATTATGATTATTTTTATGAGTTCGATTTTAATATCCGAACAAAAGATGACTCCCTGTGAGACCAGCCATGCAGACACTTATTATGCAACCGAACCTCACAAGAAGTGTACGCAAGATCAATGGCATTTAACAGCATATTGTCAGCTTGCATGCCGAACAGAAATACCACATTTCCATACAATGGCCGTGTAACAATGGCGCTTCAGTCCAGAACAATGATCTAGCCTGCCGTGCACTATCGAGGATCACTGACAAGTAGGTCTCGGATTGCAATTACGTTGTCTCTTATCATGTTGTAATGTTTTAACAACTCTTCATCAAAAGATAAAATTAATTAAGGAAAATGCAGTCAGGACAAAATTAATCATAATGTAATATGTTTAAATCTTACTAATATTCCAAAAATGCTGAAGTGTGTTTGTTGGTGTGTCCTTCTTTCACAAAGCAACAGCTTGCTGTGACTTTAGTTTAGGTGATCTGGAAGTGAACACTGACAAAGTTGTGGGCAAAAGCCAGGAAATAAGTGTTGGTCTATTCTAATAAACATCAAAAATGGTTTCAATCCAACCACATACTTGAATTCTATCCTTAAAAAAGACTAGTATTATATTAACTAATGGAGAGTCAGCTATAATAAGTTTGACAATTTTATAATAGCTTCACAGTTCACAGTAAATATTAAAATTTGCTTATCAGAATGACTCATAACTACCTATGTTGATAGTGATGCATATTATTTCTTGAGATTGTGTTCATTGAAGGGCTGGGAATACCATACAGCAAAATGTTTTGATAATGATAGTTGTAGTCACATGAAAGGCAGGCAGGCAGATTAACTTATTGTTTTTACAATTAGTAGATTGATGAGGTACAGCAGAGTCAACAATTTATATTTATTGAACACTAATATACTCAATAAAGAGTGGGACACAATTCCCAAACTAGGCGGAGCCTGTACTTAAATAAATATGAAACACCTAGACACAAAACCAACAGACATGTTGGGTTTAAAGATAATTTATTCTCATTAAAAACCTACAGTCACTTACATGTTCATGCATTGTGTGCATGTTTGTGTGTACCGAGCTAACAGACCCGTCTAAGTATGAGGATCTGTATTCATTCATGAGCAGACAAACTACCAAAATGATAATTGTTATTGCATTTTGGTATAATCATACTTTCCAAAGAATTAGGTACATTATAATAACAATTGGGTATTTTACAAAATCGTTAAGTGTCCGGACAAAAAAGATTGATTGCCAAGAAGCAATTTACAAAAGGAAAAACATATGATCAAGTTCCATAAGGAAACTTGGTAATAGATTATTAAGAATGATCTACGGGATCATTATCAGTGACGAGGTTGTTTCATGACATTGAGGAGAGAGCAGGGGCCGGCCGCAGGCGCGGTGGCAGCCAGCCCCGGCGGATGCACACAAATATAGCTTCGGCCCACACGCAACAAAAAAGGACAACCGCGGCTTATTGCGATCGTATAGCGTCTCGCTTCTCGGTCGTCGCCGTTTCTGTTCTAATCTAATCGCAGGCTATCGGATGACCTTCACCTTACAACAATCTTCTAAAAAGTATGAGTGTTCCCCGAATGGGTGGACTGGACCGATTTCAAAGATTCCTGTTCCCAAGATGATGAAGATGAGCGCAGTGACCAACGACAGAGATTTTACAACCTCCGCCTGTGCCTCTGCATACAAAATACCTATTCGAATGTTTGTTATTCTATCTTATCAAACTGCACACTATTGGAGGCCGAACCACTCATTAAGCTCTTTACACTCCGTGTGTTTTGCCTGAGAGCTTCATTGTGCATTGTGTGGTGGGTACTTGGGGGGTATGATATGATTAAATTAAATTAAACTAATTGGTCAATATGGTATCTGTGTTTAAGTCCAATCGTTCCATTCTCGTCTACACTGAGTGACCTAGTGGTTGAAGCATGATTGTTCATGAGGGCGGATTGGTAGGGTATTGGTGTAGAGTGCAGAAGCCGCGCTGCGGCCGTCGCCGTATTCCGCCTGGCAAGAGGTCCTGTACGCAGGGCTACCTACCTACTGGCTGGCCTGACATGGCTGTACACACTGTGTAGTTAAGTTGGTCAATAAACGTTGCTTCTATAAACGGGTACATGAATCCATACATAACTACATAGTCGTCCGTACGCTGGACGATGTACTGTAACGGTGAAGTAACTTCTATAGTAGGTAATGGTTGACTACATCTAAGCTATCTTCGTAAAACAAGTCTGTTCAAGCTGACCCTGCTATGGGCAGCTTTTTCCTCGGCGTTGCCAATGTGCAGCTGCAACGCAACTAGTTCCGTTCCTTACTATAATTAAGCTACTATTGCTGCTGTGTACAAAAATTCCACCCGCTTATGCCCCGTACCTTTTTTTTCCTATCGAGAGTAGATCTCAGCTAATTTAATTTAATGACGTTATATTTAAATAATGAGGTTGTAAAACAACCGTACTGGGCGGTAACCAGTTGTAAGAGACAGCGAGTATAGTAATCTGCGCGGGCGCAGTCGGTGCGATACGCGGCGATAACGGTCGCGCCGGTCAGCGGCACCGCACTGCACAGCCGCATTACGAGGAAATTAAAAACTTTATCAAATGGCTCCAATGTTGAAAAACGTACTTAATATTTCTACCGCCCAGTGATGAAAGCCCTATAGCCTGACACGATTGCTACAGCTTCCTCATTCTATTTCTTTCTACTCTCGGTTCCGTCATCTGGAGAATTCTGAGTAATTTATTCAAAGATAACTTCATTTTAAAGATATTTCAAGTTTGAATACAATATCATTATCACTTCCTAATTCATGGTAGGCCGTCGCCGCACCCTGTGGAGTGTGTAGAGCAGCTCTAGAGTGTACTGCGTTTTGTCTGCAGCATGCAGCCGAGTCGAGATGGCGATCTGTCGCAATGCAAACGGGTGCCGCAACCGACGAGCCATTCTCTCGCCGCCGATTGTACTGCAGACTGCATACAATTTCATGCCGATCGATCTGCTGCGTAGCTGAACGATATAGCGAAATTATACTTATGTCATTGTTACTAGTAAACTGGTATGGTGGTATTATTTTAAGGAACCTCCAGGTCTGTTGTCATACCTAACTTATTTTTAACATCGCCTGAATACGACTGTATGAGTGCTAAAAAAAAGTAAATAAATAAATACGGGTCTGCTCCATTTTACTTGTGCAGAATAAGAAGTTGTGGTCGCGTATTTTAAGAAGCTTGTTGTTCAAAAATGAAGAATGTATTTAATGTCCAGTTAAGCCCAGCGTTCAGTATACGTATGCGCGGGCGCACTTTCACTAGGGCGATGATCTCATCTACCCTTTAAGGAGCGATTACAGCCTTCCTTTGTCTTCGAACTGAGAACAGTGGTAGCTCTGCAATACCCCAACAAGAATCGACGGAATGATTCATTCCCTGAATTCGAGTGAATGTTCAAATATTAGTGTTTACTCAACATTTATATTCAATGTGGTAATAATTCACACAATTTGATGAGTATAGGCAGACAAGAATGATATAATCAGCCTGCTAATCTTTGTTGAGGCTGAGTCGAATTAGTTTTTGCAACATCAGCACGTCGCGCGTGAGTCATTCATTAGATTAGCCTCATTAAGGTTGTTCGCGCTGCGCCCACCACGAAGCCCACGTGTGGGCTGCCCCACTTTCCAATCGGGGCAATAGGCTTTCGCGGCTGTGCCAAGGTTACGCGCGTATTGCTGACGCCTCGATCGTGGCCGATACTGGCCGCCTGTCGCGTACATACAATACAGTGATGTTTGGTTTAGAGCCATGACGCACTATGTCTATCATGTGTACGCAGTGGTCAGTGGTTGGGTCAATTCGCCTGCAATTAAATACTAGGAACGACTGAACATAAACATGAGTCAAACATGGCAGTTGTTGAGGATATTGAATTAATTATCCGGTTCTTAAATTAACTGGAGAGTTCATCATCAAAATTTATTATTTGCTAAATATTTAATTAAAGTGTTTGAGGCATTTTCATAATGCAATAATGATCACAAGTATGGTCTTTTAAAGTTATTTTAAACTATAATCTGGTCCCGCACCGGAAATAGACCTAACAGGAAAAATAAGCTTTCAAAATAAAAAAGTTGGGCGTCGTATCTTACCGTCATTATGTATTTGATTTTTCTATGAATACGAGTACGATCTTAACGTTGGAGGTGATTTATAATGAGGCTGTTTGTTAGTTTAATCAGCCGTTCATTCCATTTCCACGTGTTTAATAATGAATCTGGCTTTCTTACAACATCAACAGTTACAACAAGCTGGCCCAGTAGTGAAGTAGTTTCGAGTTTGGTACCTAGTTAACGAGGAGCAGTAAACTGGGCACTCGTGTTAAGTCGTGTTGTGCCGAGCAGCACAATTTGAAGTCGTGTAGGTGGTTGACCCTAAAACCAATGAGTTAAGTGCTCCGCTGGCGACGTAGCGGTAATAGTCATCTTGGCAGATTGGCCCACTGCCGGTGCTGGCCAGTAGCTACGAGAAGTGTATGTTTTTATTACACTCTTCATTCACTGTTATTTAGAAGAGCCTGTATAATAGACAATGAAAAACTGATAAATGTAGTTGAAAAAATATTAACACCCAGACGCGAAATCAATAAACATACCTACAAATGTTGGCACCGGGCAGAAATCGAACCGCAGGGGCACTACCAATTGAGCAAACAGGCCTGTTAAAATTGCAAACTTCAGTATACTTTCTCAATGTACTAACTCACTCAAAGGGTGAAGGCAGACTGACCATGAGGTGCCTAAGAAAAATAAATACGGACGCGACGGAAGAACCGCCACCCCACATCCCAATTAGTATATTAATATAAAAAAATATGATGCATTCGTACTTAAGTTTTGTGTAACCTTTCTTAAAGGTTTCCATAGGTAGCCCTAAATTCAGTTAAATACTAATTAATTGTTCGGAAAAATTAACACATATTAAAAATTGCTGAAATCGATTATGTAGTCGATACTGAACAAATTATATATATATAATCTCACGCCTTTCATCCCCGAGGGGGTAGGCAGAGGTATTCCATTACTGGATATACCCACATTTTACGAGATACATTGGACCCCTAAACGTGATAGGTGGTGAGCCCATCGCCGGACCGGGTCTATTTACACATGTCTCAGAATTAGTTCTGAGACCTGCGGGTTTCCTCACGATGTTTTCCTTCACCGTCGAGCTAGTGATAAATATGTACGTAAGTTTTTTGAAAAACTCATTGGTACATGCCAGGACTCGAACCCGAGCCTCACTGATTTTCGGCCGGCTCTTTAACCGTCAGGGCTATCACTGCTCTACTACTGAACAAATTATTGCGCTTATTCTGTTATATATTGTAAATAGGAAACATACCACTTTGATGCTAGACAGCTGATGCATCAGCAATAACTCCGAGGACGTGAACCGGAAAACATCGGTCCGTGAACTCAGCAGGAAAATCCAAAATAATTCTTATGTCATTTGCACTGGAAGCTTTATACAGTTGCAATCAAATTATGATACTGTCTTTCAGGGCTCCTATGGTTTATTGTCATTACTTTTGCCCTATCTCAACTTAAAGATCTTGGTGGGTACAGTTTCCCGGAGTAGTTTTTTTTTATAGTATAGGGGGGCAAACGAGCAGACGGGTCACCTGATGTTAAGTGACTACTGACCGTCGCCTATCGACACCTGCAACTCGAGAGTCACAAGTGCGTTGCCAGCCTTTGATTAGTAACGTAGCGTAAAGCGAGTTGCAAGCGTTGCCCCACATCCGTGTCGACTTGTCTCGCTGGAGGATGTGCTCGCCATTGCCACTAACATCTAGTGATCATGCTTCGTAACGACTTGTTTCCACATGATAGACATATTTGTTGGATTGTTCTTACAATGGCTGTTTGTAGCCTGTTACTATAGCCTATTGTTTACACTCAATAGATGCATTACTATTCAACCGCCGAGAATGTTAGCGTACAAGCGTTTAAAATGTATTTTCACTGCGCGAGTTTTGAGGTCGAGTTTATTTAGGGTTTCGAATTCAAATGTGAGCTTTTATATTGTATCTTGTTTGTCCAGCAAATCACAACCTCCCTCTGTACAATCGGTCGCGGCGCTATCGCCAAGTACAGTTTCGAATAGGTGATAAGAATGCCCATAGCATTCCACCGTACGGTAGCAGTGGCCGCAGCCACTATGAATGAGGTTCAGCACAAAATGACAGGCATCAATCTGATGTAATTTGAGATAACGTTAAACCGTATATGTTATTTTAATTAAGTAAACGTCATTATCTAGCTAGAATTTTTTGTTGTATGATGCCCAAAGTTCTTTATTTATTTACCCTATACAACCGCTACTACTTTTAAAGCAGTAATATTATGCGCCTTGTTATTTTATTGACACTTCAGTTCAACAAATTATTCAAACAGTTTATCTTCTCGAAGTGTGGCGTGTCAAATGTCAGTCACCGTGTCTAATTTTAGAGGCGGCGCTTTTTGTTGCGCTCCCTTCACTTCACTTGACAATTTCGTACTTCAGAGAGACATCCACAGCAACAGTTAAAACACTGTCCTTTATTCAATTTTCATTTTGTCTGTAATCCGTTAAGTAGCGGTTGTACAACGTATTGAGCAGGTAAATTGTCTTTTATAACAACTACGTAATACATGACGTGATGTGTACCATGCCATGCTTCATCTATAGAAATATCTTCTAGTAGGTACGTTACAGTTAATAATATAATTAGATTTATTAATTATTTATTTTCCGTTTTCTAATTATAGAATTTTGTGTAGAATTTCTCAATTTTCGATAAAATTTCGCATATTGGACCAGGTTTCCATGAACGCGCATCGGTCGGTGGCGGACGCCACTGATAAGATATCCGCGGGTAACCGCAGAACCGCGGCTAGAACAGATGCGCGACGTCACGCCTCGCCGCCCGACGCCCGCGCCCCCCCGCGCTCGCCTGCACTGATAACAATGACTGCTATCGGCTCATGCTCGCCTAGTACTTTTTCAGGAGGTTCGGCGCGGAAAGCGATTTTCACTGCGACGTCATCGCGCGAGCGCGTCACATGAGATAACGCCCGGCATTTTCTTCTCCCACTCTCGAGACAACACTAATGTTTGCTTAAGTTGATCTGTTTACTCGTCTGAAATCATCGCGTACGCAATTGTTATCGATGTTGCGTTTTTGGCACATAGCCTAGTTTCTTTTTTGGACCTTTTCTTAACACATTAAACGGCTATCTGGCTAGGTTAGCGCAACGAGTTTTGCGTGATAGTTACATTCGCTAATTATAACGATAAACAAGCTGTTGTAATTATCTGATGACGACTCTACCACATGTAGATTTATTGAATCATTTGTTCAACATCTGTGACCATTTCGCCGAGAGTATTGGACTCTGTTTTATGCCGTAGACAGACAGACTACATTTGTTTATAACATGGTACCGATATTTAGGGGGTGTTCAGAGTGGGCCAGGCCGGCGAGTGGCGGCGCTCGCTGTCCCGAATCCCCGGATCTGGGTCGCACCTGCATTGCAGAGTGCGCGCCCGCGGCCACTCGACCTCTTTCATAATCGGTGCATTGCGATTTTCCTACCTCCGTACCGGTGAGCGAATCGGTACAGCTTATCGAAAAGGCTAAGACATCTTCACAACAGACTCGTAAAACCAAACTGACAGGTGGCTCCACTTTACCTAATTTGAGTGTTATTTGAATTGGTAAAAAGTCTCGGAGAGTACTTCGGAATCTTTGTAGCAACTCCTCTCCTACTGAGAGTATTTGAAATGGAGAGTCTGTAGACGTTGTCTTTTTTTAATGGCTTTATTTAGGTTTTCATGCCGGAGGTTCTGCCGCCAATTCAAATCACCGATAATGACCCATTTTTTTTCTTGTATACACACCTTTAGCGATACCTCGGCAAGGGGCTGTTGTTGATTGAAACAGCCAACTGCCAATTGCGAACTGTCTGCAGAGCAGGCGCGGCGCCGACGCGTGCAGCGAGGGGAGCGCGGCCGCGGGCTCGGAGGTCGAATCAATTGCACCCATTACATCGCTCTATTTGCGTTCGGCTGATTGCCCCGCGCCGCGCTCCACTCTGCTCAATAGAAGGCATGGTGTACGGCTGGCATTGCCCGAAGCGCGGGCTATACAATGCTGCTGATATTGTATAATGCAGCACCGCACAACAATGGCTGTTTGGTCGATACCGATACCGTCGGCCGTGGGAACCGACCGAGCGAGCCTATTCCGGAAACATCTTACGAACAACATTCTCGCCTGGGGAGCTTCATAAAAATTACGAATGAAACATTAGTCTACGTAGCCTTCGCAATCGAAGTATGTATGTTACTCGTCAAGCATCGAAAACAAGACACAATAAGCGCGGCATCACGTGACTTTGGTGAATAGAAAACCTCGTAAATTATGGTTATCTTATCGGTAGTTCGTGATCAGTTGTTATTATCCCTACTTACATCAATATGTAAGTCTACAATTAGACCTTAATAATTGTTTCGATAAGTTTCTACTGATCAGATAACCTTAAAATATACATTTGTCTTGTTGTAGTTGAGTCAGTTTAGTAAGTCTGCATCAGGCTTAGCCAGCAGTGATCAGATTCAGTTGCAGAGCAGCTGCGCGCAACTGGGGCGCACTTGCACAACACGGCGCATGGTTATTTAAAGCCATCGCAGCTACTGCGTTTATTGTCCGTTTATTATCTGCAATAGTGCTTGCGATGATTACACCCATTGGGCCGCCCAGGCGGGCAGGAGGGGTCTGCGGAGATATCATATTTTCAGTGACGGATGTCTTAACCTGCCCGATTGTCTAACTATCGACCTTCAAAATGGGGTGTCAGTGTTAGATTTCGCTTTCATTTTCATCATCATCATCATCAACCTGTAACAGCCCACTGCTGAGCTAAGGGTCTTTCCTCACACGTGAGGAAGTATGGGCAATAATCTCCCACGCGAGCCCACCGCGCATTGGGAGATGGTGTTAAGCTAGTGGCCACTTAACAGTCAGAATTTTTCAAGTCACCCAAGGGTATCTGACATGGCTTAACGACATGGCTTTCATTTTGCTTACGTATAATAGCAATTTTCCTCCTTTTTTTAATGAATGACTCACTCAAACTAGTCATAGGATGAAGTAGTCAGACAAGACAATAATCCGAAGGAAAATATTAAGAATAAAATCAGAAATCGGAAATTATTTTCAAAAGTTCGCCAGTTGCTGGTATATCTGATATCCCAGTAGACAATAGTACATGACTGTTATTTGGTTGCGACGTCAATGCGCCATCAAGTATCAGCTCAACTAGGGCATGTCAATAAAACGGAGTCCCGCCATTCGCCAGTGTTTCGTAACGGGGCGCGCTTACAAACAGCTTACAAAGTAGTCGGGATCAAAGCGACGGCGGCCATCTGGCCAGCGGGGCTAAGTAGCTCGACGGGCTGGGCAGTGGCGACCCTAGTGAAGTTGCAAACAACAGTTAGGCACGAGGCCGGTGATTCACGGCTTGTGCTTCAAGCGACTCTCCACTCAGTCGTAGCGGAGTAGCATCCAAAATGGCATGTCACCCGCGGGTAAAAGTGACGGTTGCAGCCAGATCTGAAGGCTGGTTTGCTGAGCTACTAAGAATGCGGATAATAAAGGAAATTGTAAAGATACTATAATCGGAGCCTGATTTGTCTGATAAGCATTAGATATGGTATTGAGACTTTGGGTTTGCGGTACAAACATGATAATGAATACGAAATTCAACGATGGAAGAGCTATACGTTTAGGGCTGAGGCCCTTCGGCTGCGTGAGAGACCCCCAAAGATGGCATGCATTAGGTGTAATGCTCACTTGAGCGACAAACCGTGTGCCTTATTATATACTGTCTAGCGAGTGACTGTATTCGATGTTTCTCTCGGAAATATTTAATTGGATAATTTTCCTGTGTGAAATGGTGATTTATGGTAAAAGGATACAATCAAAGTTTAAATGTAATTTCTGGATATTGTGATGGTACTGTATTGAAATTTGGCTTATGTGTCTCATCTCCCGTATGGTCTAGTGGCTAGGATACCTGGCTTTCACCCAGGAGGCTCGGGTTCGATTCCCGGTACGGGAATAAATTTTTTTTATAGACTAATTATATTGTTCCTATTTATATCACAAAATAAGGTTAAGTATATTTAGTATTTCTCATTTATGAAATACTAGTATTTTTTGTACAGTAAAATTTCTTTCCAACAGATTACAATTTCTGATAAAAACATCTGTTACAGCCCATTATGTGGTGTTTGCAAAGTAAATACATATTGTACTTGATGTGATAAGCTCGCTTGTTGAGTGGACTGACGTATTCACTGTCACACGACCGACACTCGGTCTTTGCAATCTTGTACAGTGGTTACTATCTCAAATGATTTCAACGTCGCTTGAAGCTCTCATGTTCTTCTCGGGCATTTGGAACCAGCAACTCGTCGGTGGAGATGGGCTGCTGTTTACATTTAGCCAATCTCCATGGACGAGTTTAGAGTGCCTTGTTATTAGACTATTGACCTTTCTAAGTGTACTTTTTGTACCTTCAGAAAATAAATGACTTTTGACATGGTAGACGTGAATTGTGAATTCACGTTTATTCATCAAACATCAGCAAAATCAGCATGTCTTATCCCTCACACACCGGCGCGTGACGTCACACCGCTCCTCATTTTCCGCTCGCGTTCAACAGATCATTTCATCCCGCAGCGTCACACACATTATTCACGGCATTATGCCGACACGGATACTTTATTCCGCTACGTCTCACGATCATGAGATGATATAACAATTGCAGGCTTTGCCTTGTGCTTCACGGAGTATGAAGCGTGGAGTTAATGACAGGGGCATGACCCATGGGTCTCGTCACCATGACTGGGATAGTATTAATTTGTGGGACACACTTTACCCACGGTTATTTAGTGCTAAGCTAACAGCGTACACAACAATGGAGTGTAATGGCCAAGGTTGGGAATCGATCTCCCGAATCGGAAGGCATCGGGACCGACCACCATCAATTGTAATAAAAAACACGGGTTGCACTCCGGGAGTGCCGGCAGAAGTGAAAACTTGATTATTAACGTTTGTGCATTTTTGATTTATTGGAATAGTTAGGGAATAGTATTTAACCTCTCTTGACAACATCGTGATTATCTTCTCTCTGCTTCTCTAGATATTTCTGCTAAATCTTATTTACCCAAAACACAAAGGAGAAGGGAATACGAACCTGTGACACGTGATGACATTGACATGTTTACTTAGCAACACCATTAATTTAATAGCAATTTATTTATTTTTATATTGAAAATACTCGATAATCCGAATTTTCCGCCTATAAGTTGTCGACTCAGATCGACTTATTTTTTACGCTCTTCAAATTGATGTGCGTTTCGTTTGAGTCTACCGTAGACACAGTTTTTGCAGCGTAGGCCAGAATAGCTCGCAGATGGTAGATCTTACGGTATTTCTTCGATCAGCACACGTGACCTGACGCGAGTTTCACAGTTTTTACCCATCCCACAACAAAAGTGCTCAACGCCGCTAAAGAAGTTTTCACTTCAAAAACTTTGCCTTATATTGTGATTTGTGATGGTTAGGCTCATGGGCGCGATTACTGGTCATCATCAAGATGGTATTTGTTTACCTCATCAGGATTGCAGTTACGGGGAATTACTTTTATGATGTATATTATATATAATTAATCTATGTAAATAAGCAATTAGATACCAATCCGAGTTTATCTTATCTTCGTAATATCCCTTGTTTATTAGCGAGCAAATTAAGCTTCTTATCGTTGCCTATGACTGTAAGTACTCTTGGTCGTTTGTTATTTTCTTATAAGAATTTCAGGAAAACAGATTTTTAAAATAAAAAATATTAAATATCTAATGTGTAAGTGACCCATTCGGCGATGTTGCCTTGTCGCCGTTGTTCGTATCTATTTTGAACCCGGATGGTGCTGTCTTTACACCGTCTTCTCTGCAATGATAACATTAATTTTGTCAGATAGAATTATCTACTTATCACCAACTTTAAGGTTTCCGTTGTAGACATAAGACCTTCTGTTTGCCCTTGTATGATAGGGAAGTAATAAAAACTAATCTCTGCAATAAAATTGCACATCGCTAAAAATCGATAGAGCTGTTCTATATCCGGCCTTGCAAGCGCGCAGCCCGCCCGCGGCGAGGCAAGCGGCGCCGGGGCCCGGGGCCTAGCTAGGTTTTATTGCGCTGTCGAGGACGTACGCACAGTTTCAGTTTCAAATGGACTTGCGAATTTTCAACGTGCATTTCGATATCACGAATGTAATTCAAATTTATACTGCTTCACACAGTATTTCCACATAGTTTTACTACCACTAGCATTTTGAATTGTTTTACATAAGATCAAGTTATGATATGATTTATGAAATGCAAGTTAAAAAATGAACTTAATTTCAATTACGATAACGAAAAATAACCAAATTATGCTACCCAATTTAGTATTAGGTAAAAGTTGATTAAAATAATAGTGTGTTGAGGAGTTTCTTGCCCCGCTTATTCCCCTCAACCATACATGCTGAAGCGGTGGAGTTGAAATGACTTTCAATAAGTGGACTTATAAGTCTCTACTTTGAATAAAATACGAGTATTTTGCCTCTGACTGCAAAACATTTGCGTTACGTTAGGTCGTTTCGAAAATTGTGGTTGCTTTGACCAGTGAGGGTAATAGCGGAGAAAGCGTGGCTAGCTACGTGTTTTATTTTCGGCTTGGGATAGAGCTGCGCACGCGCTGCGAAAGCGGCGGTTTTCACCATTGTGCGCGTACAGTCTGCAGCGCGGTGGGAAATTCGCCACGCGCCGCGGTCACGGGTGCCGCTAGCCCGCCGCCACCACAGGCGCCTATTGTTTCTTATCTTTTCTAGGTCTTCCCATATATCAGCTAGAAGTCTAACGGAAGTCTTCGAAGAATTCCGTCAATTTACTTTGTTGGGTGTATGTTACAATGTACTACGAGTATAGCTGTTGTTTGGTAAACAGCGCTTTGCTCGAGCGCTTATGATTAATGATTAGATGTATATCTTAAATTTTGGCGCCGAGTCAATACTCAATAGCCGCGAATGGTTATTCAATGCTATTCATATTGAATAGGCGTCGATAGTGGAACCCACGTGAAGCGCGGCGCTCAGCTCCTGCCTGTTGTCGTGTGTAACAGTTTTCCTTGGTGGATTATCGTAAATACAGCTCATTATCTCCGTCACTGTGACTGCCAACTATAATTGAAACTGACAGTTCATTCCTCTAGACAGCATGGCGCTACTTCCTATAATTATATGACTTGTCCTCGAGTAGGTACATACCGCAGAGATATTTAGAAGGAAAACGATGTGCATGAGGAAATTTTGTTACATAGCCGCTGTTTATCCTCATATTGGAGGAAAGAGAGATTCACACGTCCACAGTGGCGTTTCGAGATTTTCCATTTAATAAAGAGCTGAGATTTCATATGAAATATTCTACATTGTAAGGTATTCTAAGTAAGTGTGAAGTTCGCTGCCGTCTAGTTGATAATTAATAGGACTTTCCAAGCTCGTAGCCAGAGAACTTTTCCGTCGGCTTGGGCCGGAATTAACAGTTACCGATAATGGGACTTTCGAGGCGACGAGGCGAGGCCGGCTCGCTGCACTTGCTTCTTTCGATACACGTGTTTCTATTGCACAATGCTTCGTTTCGATATGGGAGCGAGCTGTTACATCTATAATGTCCAAAACAGTTCTTTACGCACGCACGCAGCCCAGCCAGCATAGACAAGTGGAAAACCAATTTCTATTCAATTTCTGCATTCGCCTAATTGTACCTACTATTCATTAAAACTACGTGTCGGTGAATCCTCTTCAAGAGAATGTTGCGTCGATTCAATATGTAAAGTTTAAAAAAATATATCGATTCCAAAAATCGGCGACGCGACGTCATTTAGAAAGAAAGAAAAACATTTATTTGCTTGGTCAACACACATACACGTACAATACAAACAAACAGAAAGAAATTACAATCTATACACAAAAGATTGGCGTGTAGCAAAAGAGGAGATGGTCCTTAACATAACTTTATGGTTCCTAAACAAAAACATAATTATTGAAATTAATTGCTTCGACGTGAATTTAATCGTCTTTTAATCGTAATCTTTTAAAAAAACTTCATAAGTAGGTACTTTCCCTATTTTATTTGGGCGTCCTCACTTTTTTCCCAGCAACAGTCGATAAACATAACAGAACTTTTTATAGCTTAATTCTATCTCATACCTACTTTTATCATTCGATTCTGCCCCTTTGTTGTTGTAAGCTATAAGCGAGACCAGAATAATTACGAATTTGTTCCACTGTGGAACTTCCACATCACAAGTGTACCGTATTGAATTTTTTAACTTTCGAATTCTTTAATTAAGAAGATTGATCAACTCATCAAAACAAAGCGGTGTAAAAGTATACTACTTCCTGCGGCCAGCTACTGGCCTCGAACTTGATTCCCCCCTCATTGCCACAATAACGATGTGTGGATGAAATTACCACATCACGGTATATTGCTAAATGTACCTTGTTTTTGCATATTTAGAAAATGGCGGGAGAATTGGGGTTGTCTTATAAATTATAACTCGCCGGGTATACTAGCGGCCGAACACCGACCGATCCTAACGAGCCATTGAGTCGAGTCAGGGGTTCCGTTTGACCCCTGTGCTTACTTTGCACTATACTTACTCTTTCAGGCCACTGAATATCTCGTAGGGTTGCTGTATGAGGGAGACAAAGGGTTGATAACTGCTTCATCAGATTTTGTCCTACTGGGCGCCTTTCAATTATATTTCACTCGCGAATTGTATTGTTGCACAATGTCTTTCTCGACATGTATATGTAGCACATATTGTACCTGCCTGATTGTAGATAAAATTAGCACTTGAAATTCCAACCATTTATTATACTGATAATGATGAATCATTCGAAAATTAATAGTGATTTCCGTCACAGCAATATAAAAAAAATTTCGTCTAACTGTAACTTTCCATGATTGAACTTAATCTAATGATAATTCTGTATTCATTTAAGGCAAGCTTCTTCATTGGGTAGCTTTCGACAAAAAACAGTCAACATGTGTTTATAATTAATTGTAATCGCAATCGTCTTCATTTTGACATAGGTACGTTGCTTCTTCCGTACATATGTCAATACAGCCAGTGAAAAGCACTGATCGCGTAACAAATGTCTATATTACAGACGATTAAAATTATAAATAGGCCCCAGTTACTGCAAACGTAAGGGAATGCAGGTAAAAGTAAGTTACTAACATAGTCCATGAAGTCATTGTTCAATTTATTTGTGAAATGTTGGGTCTTGATTTTGTTCTGGTAAATCGGAAGATGAAATCGAGTCTATCAGGTATTACTTTTTGATAGTGAAGCAACAAATTACCAAGCTACGGGTGCAATAGACAAAACTACTGATGAACTATAGCTGCTAAAACACAGCTCAATGTGTTCTACGATCATTGTGCGCTATAAGTGCACCTGGGTCATTCGCGTCGCGGCTCTCGATGCAGCTAACTCGACACTTGATACGCTTCTCAGAAGCACTCGCTGGCGATAGCCCAGCGGGCTCCAGGACCAGCATGCCAGACCTCCTGCGGCGCAGCCACGGGAGACAGAGGGAGCTCTCGGCAGGCTGGCTCGCTTCCTTATTGTCGTTAATTTAACGACCTACATGCATATCATGTTGCTCGTCGAGTATCAGAGCCCGTTTCAATTAATGATTCGAGTCTAGTGACAGCGCTGTATAGATGCCGAGCTATCTCTCTTTATTTATGTGGCAAAGCCACGTTACAGTTCTGCGCCGCATTCCGAGTGGGAAGCATAACAAGCCATGTTTCATAAACAAACTTCTGGGGGATAACGTTCTATTTACGAAGTGCTACCGCATGAATCATGTTTACGTGGCAGTGAGCCGCTATGGAGTGGCACCTTTGCCGTAAACCTGTTGAGTTGGTCTAACGGCGCGGCGAAGTGGCTCCCGCACAATGATGTTAAATGTCCCGCAGAAGCCCGCGAGCGCGAGCTCACCTCGCTCGTGTTTGTCGCCTTTCACTTACTAACTCAATGCAAACCAGGGACACGCTTCTCGTTATGAATGGAAGCTTGTATTAAACACTAGGAATTTATTATGAGTCCCTGTATTCGGGGTACATATGATATGAGCTCTGAGTTTGAAAAGTTGACCAAGTAATACTGACTTTTAAACATTGTACATAATAATGGGTTATGTAACATGGGTGCGTGTTCGCCGCAGAATTATGAAATAAAGGTGTTGATAAATGCGATTTACCTGTACAATGAACGAGTTAGTCATAGTTGCCAAATGAATAAACGCCTAGTTTTCCAATAGTATGTGCCCATTGGCAGCAGGAGCAAGTGTGTATGTATTCCCGTCTGCGGGCGGCGCGGCTATCGATCGGTGCATGCACCCGCAAAGGGCTCCCCCCCCCCTCTGCCCCCTCCGCCCCTCGCTCCCCGCCGCGCAGCCTTCAGCAACAGGCTCCGTGAATACGGGTACAATGACCGGGCTTTTTGTCCAAAACATCAGTACTACATATGCCTAGTGTAGGTATATGATCCCACCACATTATGTTAATCCGATCAATATAGATAATGAAATAAAAGCGTTATCTAAACCTACACGAAATAACAATGTGACATTCTGTTGTTTGTTTTAAATTGGTCAGTTTGCTCGTGTCGTGATAAGATAAAAATATTGAGCGCAGTTTAGTATCTCCCGTATGGTCTAGTGGCTAGGATACCTGGCTTTCACCCAGGAGGCTCGGGTTCGATTCCCGGTACGGGAATACCCTTTTTGCTAACATTTTTATTTGGAACATTTAAAAATGTGGAAATTCCATTTTATTACGAGTTTTTCCTAGTATTTTATTATTTTACTGCAACTTATGATTATTACGTAATCAGCTGTGACCGCCACTTTGTCGACCGAATCGCAATAGTCACGATTTACGAGCTTCCATTTTTCGCCATTCTGCGCTTGTCACATTTCGACACTTCTAATTTATTACAATTGTATTTTTGAGTGACTGATATTCTTCATATAATTAAAAAAAATCTCACGTCTTTTATCCCCGAGGGGGTAGGCAGAGGTATTCCATTTCTGGATGTACCCACTTTTCACAAGATATTCGTTGGACCCCTTAATGTGATATATTCTTCATTATTAAGAAAAATCTACGCGTATTCCTGTTTGCAGAAGAATATGAGCATAGGAGAACATAGATTTAAACAAGTGCGTACCTTAGTATAGAATTAGTACGTCACCGAACCCCGAGGCCTTTGTAATTGAATGAAAACCATGTTAAGCAGCGCTACTGAGACTGGGTCAAAGTCGGTCGCAGCCTGCGGAGAGTGCGGCTGGCAGTGCCAGGCGCGGAGGACTCTCGAGTGGCAAGGGGTCGGAAAGTAATTGGAGGGCCGAGCGAGAGCACTCGGGGCATCCAGCGTCACGAGTGGCGATTCGAAAATCTTCCTCAACCTTTGAGCAGAGGACACTTCGACCGGAGCCACTCATACCTATATTTTGGTGAACAAAAGAAATATCGCTAACCAAGATTTGTTATGTTCGTGAGTGCGACGAAATCGGAGCAAGGTGAGAAACGCAAGCAATAATTGCATGGAAACGGCGCGGGTCAGCGGGTCGCACGATACTCGTACCATAAGGCCTTTGTGCATGAATCTTTGAATGTTTGCAAAATAATTTATTGTCATCATCATCAAAATAGTCGTCTGCCGCGTGACCTTTGCACTTTACGACGGGTCTGGTATGCAAGTAGATAATGTTATTAATGTGCTGTTTCGTTTAACCAAAAAAATCATTTCGCAGCTTGGAATAAAATATAATTGGATTGTGCCCGTATGTTTGAGGTCTGCGAGATGGGAAACTTATAATCCACAATATCGGCATAGGGATGGAGGAACTTTCCTCTGAGCTGAGAACTAGATGTTTGGAGTAAGGGGAGTATATAAAACAACCTTTTTTAATCCTGTCCTGGTAATAGGAGGATGATTCCTATGGGATGTTATTTTTTTATTATTGCTTATGGGTTTACTCTTGACCCCAGATTTGCCTGAAGGCAAAGACGGGGCCTACAATGGGACGAGTTTGCCCAGAAGATGCCTGTTCACTTGAGCCTAAAGGGTTAACTCGGAAATACAGACGCCGGCAGGTGGTTCCACTCCTGTGTGTTGGATGTGTTGGAGAGTTGACTTGCTGTAGTCTAGGCCCGTCTTTGGGCCCCGGCTGATATCTTCAGTGTTACGGGGGTTACGTGGAAATCGTGGGATGTGCAAGGCTGCGCGCACGCATTGTTTGTAACACCTCACATGTTTAGGAAGCTGTTACCTCGAGCGGCAGAGCGGGACCGCGCGTGCGCACGGCCAAGGTCTGCCAAACAAACTCTAATCTACATGCGCATAATACAATTAGCTAACTGTGCCGGATGATTCATTTATTATGCTGCTATTTGCTTCTGAAATTGTATAAACCCAAAGGTCATGTTATCAGTGTGATACTGACCACATCGTAAATCATAACTCGACCCCGCGGGTTTCGATAATGTTTTTCGTGAGATGTGAGTACGTACGCCCGTACCCGTATATCGTCTTAGCCTACTACTGAACTATGGAACTTTCCTTTCTTGTAGCACAGCTTGAAACTATCGCGGATTGGTAGACAGCTAAGATACTGGCAATTTCTATTATAAGTAAATAAAAGGTAGGTCAACTTATCCGAAACCGGAATCCAGTGCCTTCCGAAACATGGAGGAACTCCTTCTATTTGGCTTCCAGATGGAAAACAATATAAAAGAGCAGTAAAAAACAAGCGTCTACACTACAAGAACAGTCCAGGACTTGACATGGGACGGCACTGAATTTACGAGTAACAAAAATTAAATAGTGATGAGTACCAAATCTGTTTACAAAAGGTTGCCGGTGCATGACCTGACCACCCTTCGCTCGCTCTCATCTTGTACTGTAGGGTACCTGCAGCTTTTTATCCAACGTTTACTATACCGCTAGGCGCGTGCGCCCGGCGACATTTTCAGAACTTCGTATAATAATAATAATAATAAACATTTATTACATAAGTATGAGATCGATGTTAAAGAATTCGAGAATCAAATGTCGCTGATACACACAAAAATATGCTGACATCTGGTACACTGTATAACATCATTCAAGGCTCTCTCCGTGAGGCTAATGACTGACATTTTTCGGGGAGTGCTGCTAACTGGCATGTACTAAATAGTACTAATCATGAATGATGCAGAAAGGAAGCGAATGAATGTGTTTTAAAGCCATTATCTTAATGTGTGTAATGTGTAACCTTCAAGTCAACTCCAAAACCTTGTAAAACTTAGTTTTAAACTAATGCTCTTTTAGTAATTTATTATTTAAAATTTATCTTAAAAACGTATCACAAGCATTACACACAAAAAAACATGCTGCAAAGCGGGCTGGGTCCCTAAACATGTAGTGCAAAGATTGAGAAGTGTCAGTACCCATGTAACATCTCTACTAAAATTATCTTTAATTAGCCACTAAAAAAAATAAAAAAGGATTTGGGCTCGTCCGGGATTTGAACCCGGGACCTCTCGCACCCTAAGCGAAAATCATACCCCTAGACCAACGAGCCGGTATTCGGTTAGTCGAAATTGCGGACTGACTGACGCAGCGAGGCGTGCGGTCGCTCACTCGACTCGTGACGTCACGTCATGTTATCAAAAGTAGAGTCTCGGTCGCGATAATTCGAGCGATGAACCTGCCGCGGAATGAACTCGTATGTTACAGATTTTTGTCGTTCCGTCCGATGTCGTTGAGTACTCTACTACGATGATGTAAATGATTCATTCATAGCTGTATGTGGTCTGTTGACATGAGCTCGACGTCTTCGAACATATTGGAATAAAGAAAGGAATTCTTTATGATTTATTTATAGATAGCAACAGATATAAATACATGTAGCGGATGTAGCTCGGCCATATTATTTACTGTTATTTTGCTCTTACACATGAGACTCGGACGTCAGTAAAATAAAAAACCGGCCAAGTGCGAGTCGGACTCGCGCACCGAGGGTTCCGTACAACCTTGCAAATTTATGGTTTTCGTAATTTTTCCTTTATCTATGCTATAAGACGTTGCTTCGTACCAAATTTCAAGATTCTGAGTTCACGGGAAGCACCCTGTAGGTTTTGATTCCCTTGCAAGTGTCGAAAATTTGCGGCATAAACGGCTGTATCTTTTGATTGCGTTGGCTTAGAAGTTTGATTTTTTCACAGCTTCAAGGGACAGTAGACCTGAGTAATTGATATAAATTTCAGCTTCATACCTCCACGCGTTCCTGAGAAAAAGGGTCTTGACAGACGGACGGACGGACGGACAGACGGACAACAAAGTGATCCTATAAGGGTTCCGTTTTTTCCTTTTGAGGTACGGAACTCTAAAAAGGATGCTCTGATGCTGGGATATGGGGACAAGTCAGTTTAATAACTAGTTTTACAAGGTGAACGCGGTACCGAGGTGTAATATTAATATATCGGCTACAACATCAACAAAAAGTGTAGAATTTGACTGTGTGCTGGATAACGTTTATATTTTTCAGCGATGACTCAAACTGAGGATCATTAGAGACTTTAATGCTGCAGGCTAGATTTCTTAAATCTAGTTGGTATTTTATATTATAGTCCTCAGGCTCGAGTTCGAAAGCTAGCATGTACAAATTAGTTTAAAAAATATATATATACATACATATTTCTCACTACTTTGACGGTGAAAAGTCCCAGAATTAATTGTACGACATGTCTAATGGGTATCTACCACTTATCACTTTTAGGGGTCCAAAGAATACTAAACTATTATATCCCTGCCTATCCTCGGGGATATGACGTGTAATTTTTTGCATAGTACGAATATTAAAGATTAGGGTGTTGTTTTACGCAGGTGTGGTGAGCGTGTCGGACGGTCACCTGGAGGTGACAGCGACGTTGCGCGACGACTGGAGGCGGCTGCTGGCGCACTACGCGGGGCCACTGGCCGTCGTGCTGATCGCCGCGCTGCTCGTTGCTGCGTTGCCGCTCGCTGGGTAACTACTGAGTTGACTACCCCTAGAGGGCTAACCTTTTCGCCCTCACCAGTTGGCGCCGCTGTCGGAGAAGGTCCGGAAGTATATCTGATAATGGCGGTCAAAGTTTTGTATTTTTTAAAAGATTTGTATTTTTCTATGTTTCACACGAATAAACTTAAAAACTACTGGACTGATCTTAAAAATTCTTTCGCCAATGGAGAGCTGCATTATCACTGAGTAACGTAGGCTATGTTTATTCCCGTGTTCCCACGGGAACGGGAGCTATGTGGGTGAAACCGCACGGAACAGCAAGTTAGAAATAAACCCGTCCATCCACAAACAGTGACATTTGGCATTTCGGAGATCTCACGCTACAAGCGCCCCCAGCGGCGAACTCAAACGCGGTAGCCCTCGTTTCGCACGTTTCCCGTAAAAGTGGCACTAACACTGAGTATGATGTAATGCAAAGAGATTAAAATATAATAGTTCATAGAGGGGACAAAGCGAGGAAAAGAAGCCAAAAGTTATTCCAAGTAACATAAGTCTAGTACAATTTCGACCGAATGACAGCTCGCGTTCATCACTGACATGACGCTTGAACTTCAAAGTTTTGTATGAAAATATTCCCAATGCCCCCTCCATGTCCTATTATATTTGAATCTCTTTGATGTAATGTGACGCAGGCTGTTCTGGTGCTGCTGCTACTGGTGCCGCGCTGGCAGGCGGCGGAGGCCCTTCGACCGCAAGTACGACGCCTGCCTCAAGGCGATGCTCGCCATCCTGCTCATCGCGCTGCTGACGTTGTTCTTGTGAGTACCGACCGTCCGGATCTACGATTTTTTTTAAACCAAAGCAGAAACTTGATAGTGAAGCGTTATTTTCCATCAATATATTTTTTTATATTTTAGAAAATAAAGAAAAAATTTTTTGGTATTTTTTTTTTCTGGAAAATATATTCAATAGATGTTTTTGGTATTTTTCGGTTATTGATAAAAGTGAAGAAAAGTTTGAAAAAATTTCAAGTAAGATTCCCGAAATTAGATGTCAATAATCTGTCGCGTTGCAGCTGCGCGCAGCGCATATCAAAATATATTTTTAATGAAATCTTTTAAACTACTAATTATACTAGCAACTTGCCGATTTCAATCAAGTAGTCACTACTTCACGTGACAGCGTTCAAATCCTAATTGACTGCATCGGAAAAATAATTTAAGTTGAAAGCTAAAAATGCTACTTGCAATTTACAAAAGGGCAGTGACAGTATAAATATTAAGTTGCGAGTTAAAAAGATTATCCCAATACTTATCTAAACAAGCAGATTTTAAAATAATAAAAAAAGCTTGATATTTCTATTAGTGCGAGACTACTATTAGTGACACAATGCCTGCACAGTGCGAAGGGCAATGAGTGGAGCAATAACACAGTATAATGAATAGTACTAGCGTACAGTATGGCCACTCCCTGCCTCCCGCTAAAACTGCCGCCACCCCGCGCTTGGTTGTCTCAGTCACCGGCTGGCTAGGACGAGACGACGACAAGGTGCGCAGAGCATGATACGCGTTCACCTACACGAGCTTAGACTGTGTGCGCAGCAACGCGTTTGTTTCATACATTTCATCGCTATAGTCTATTTCACACCAAATGGGTTCGGTGACAGTTCACTGTTGACAATTGAAGTGATGTGTCCTAATGAAATCATATCGATTTTTCATTTTCATTTTTAAGTTACGAGTAAGTTTGTAAAGGAAATGGAATCGATTTTATACTTTATTGATAGAATGATTTTTCAAGATTACTTTTTATTGAATATGTTTAAATTTCACAGGTTATATAAGGGAAAAACCAAGGTAAAATAAAAAAAAAGTCATTGACTTTTTGATGCAATACGAAAATATCATATTATCGAATCTACAAATCACTGCACACTTTTACAGACCCCTGCCACATAATACACTATTACTATTTTAAACCCAAAGGATACAACAAAATAAAAAAATTACAAAAACATTGCATCTTTTTTCGGATTCCCGCCAAAAGCTTCGATTAATCGATTTAATGTAGATTAAGTAGTGTCAATCCCTATGAGTAAAAGTTCCGTTCCTAGCAATACGTATTTTTAGGATATCTTATTTATCTATTGTTTTTTATATTTTTCTTGACTTATAGTCTGAGATTTTGATTTAGAATTTTAGAGGCGACAATTATTGTATTTTAGCAATGACATAATAATAAATTATTCATTATTTTTGGAACAATCTGTTTTTCTTACTAGAAAGTTGTATGCGTAAAAAGGAAAAATGTGAACTGTCACCGAACCCATTTGGTGTGAAATAGACTATAGTGTCCAAGGTGTGGTAATAACGAGATCGGTCGCGGCAGGTTCGGCGTGGTGTGCGCGTTCGCGACGGACGCGCAGCTGGAGGAGGGCGCGTCGCAGTCTGCGGGCGCGGTGAGGGCGGGCGCCCTGGACGCGGGCACGTTCCTCAACGAGACGCAGGCGCACGCGAGGTGGCTGCTCGTGCGCAACTACGCCGAGCTGGAGCGCCGGCTGAGCGCCATGCTGGGGGGCAGCGGGATGACCGTGTCCGTGCAGCTGGGGGAGTACTCGCGGGCCGTGTCCGTCACCACGCTCACCGGGATGGTGCGCCAGCTGGACGGCGTCAGGGAGGACCTGGCCGCCGTCGACGACCTCACCAGAAGGCTGCGCGCTGACGCCGACAGGCTCAACACGGGTAACCGCCGCGAGTATTCTATGGAACACGATTTTAATGCACAGTACGTGTGTCTGACACGTGCCGCTAACGCCATCTGCCGGAGAGTGGCGGAATTATTCAAAAATATTTTTTTCATACCATCTATTCGAAAAGTGACGTTTTGGTCCTCAATAACAGGGATCAAAGTAAGTCTTTTCCGATAGGATTTTAATAAGTGCGAATAAAAGTGTTTTGAATTTGGAATTAAAAATATCCCGCAACATTCTTAGCCAAAAAGATTAACAAAATAAGTTTGTATCTAAGGTTGGCGCCACTGTAGCTTAAGTACTAAAACAAAACATTAGTTCCATTTTTGCCGCATTAGGCTGACAAGCATAGAGTAACTTATATGCTGACAAGGCTGAATGGGGTTCGATGGTTGTGCCACACTGTCAGAAAAATTGCTGTGGCAATGCGCGCGCTTTCATACTTATTTTTCACAATTTGCATTTTGTTTTACTCCAAATTTTCGAATTCCGACATCGAATTGTTTGTGTATTTTATATTTTCAAATAAATTCAAGTAGCAGTGACTGCAGTGATAGTTAAACACCGGAAAATATTGGACGGACGGACGGACGGTCGGTCGGTCGGTCGGTCGGTCGGTCCGTCCATCCGTCCGTCTGTCCGTCGGTCGGTCGGTCGGTCGGTCGGTCGGTCGGTCGGTCGGTCGGTCGGTCGGTCGGTCGGTCGGTCGGTCGGTCGGTCGGTCGGTCGGTCGGTCCGTTCGTCCGTCGGTCGGTCGGTCGGTCGGTCCGTCCGTCCGTCCGTCCGTCCATCTACTATCATAACTTGGCTTTGGATTATGCCCAATAAACAAGCCACGCCTCCGTGCCCGTCGGAGTGGGGAGCGTGAGGTTTTTTCGTTACGGAATTTCTGGATTCGGTCCCCGCGCTCAAGGCCCGCGATAGAAGCTATGCAATAGCTTAAAAACCGCATCAAAATCTGTTGTGTATTTTTAAAGATTTAAGCATACATAGGGACATAGGGACAGTAAGCGACTTTGTTTTATACTATGTAGTGATATGCAGCCTGACCCTGATAAAAGTCGATAAATTCTCTGGATCGTTAAAAAACTGCCCCTGTCTCCGTCAGTGCTGAACAGCGTGCGCTACCAGCTGCTGGAGACCCTGAGGCACTGCGACCAGCCGCAGTGCAAGCGCCTGCAGGAGAAGCACCAGATCGGACAGCTCTACGCGGAGATACACTACTCGCAGGTACCACATACGACCGGCTCTATGCTAATATTGTAAACAGGAAACATTTTACGAATAAACTCAAAAACTACTCCACCGATTTTAGAAAATCCCTGAGTAACATAGGCTATATTTTATTCCCGTATTCAAACGGGAACGGGAACTATGCGGGTGAAACCGCGTAGTACCGCTAGTGAAAAATAAAATGGGATACTTTCTTAACCTGGACTGTCCAGCCAAAGCTATTGTGAGCGCGGCTTTCTTTTACAAACAAAATGAAAATGAAAAAATATTTTATTAACTTTAAAGGATGCTTAACATTGTAATTGTAAAGGCACCCTATTAAGTATTTAAATACTTGTGCCAGGATGCCCCACTCTTCCATTGCCATACAGTACAAAGATAAAAGCCAATCTCTTCGTTATCTATTTTAAATACAGTGTGCCGTTATTATAAATTTAAACCTAACACGTACATTCCTGCCCTACGACTATATAAAAGACTTGGGATCGGTTATGGTTGAAGAAACCACAGGAATGTATGTGTGTTGGAGGGGGGGGGGGGGGGGGAAATACCTCTACAAATGTTAGCCAACATCATGTGTAGAAATATAAAAAATATTTCATTATTAATTTAAATACACAACTACTACTGACCTTGTATGAATTGTGGTCGTGAGCTTACAGCTCACTCTGGGCCCATAAGCGTCTCCTTGCATGGTACAGAGTGACCAATACCTGACATATAAACCACTTCCTCAATGAGAGCTTAAAAAAATCTCACTTTGTGACTCTCAATTGATAGTATTTCGTAGGAGAGTGATCGATGACGTCATGCAGAAACGCCAAAACCTTATTTAACCTTGTTACTCGTAAGTATGTCGTAAGTTGCTAACAAAACTTCATTATTAATCGTATTATATTGCACATAAATGCGTAACTCGTGAGTTATGGGTGAACTGTGCTCATGTATAATTTCCCTGTCTATTTTTCACGCTTCATTAGATGCTCGACAAGTACTTCCCGACGGTGAGTATGGTCCAACTCGATTCCATGGTTGTTGTGTATGTGTACAGTATCAAATATTATTCTTTTTATGGCACAGTTAATAGTAATTTTGCTAAGAATGCTAGCATTAAGCTATCGTAGATGTGCAATCACTATTCCGGTTAAAATATTCATTTATATTCGGTTCAATGATTGACTAAAACGATGGTTTTAGTTGATGTCTTAGTTTTGGTTAATGATGATCAATCATTAAATTATGGCAAAACGAATACATGCCGGCTCCTTCCGAGTGCAAACGCATGTTCCCTAAATCTGCATGTGATAAATAGCATATCACTATCACTACATAGTATAAAACAAAGTCGCTTTCTCTTTCCCTATATCCCTATGTCCCTATGTATGCCTAAATCTTTAAAACTACGCTACGGATTTTGATTAGGTTTTTTTAATAGATAGAGTGATTTCAGAGGATGGTTATAGTGTTAGCATTGCACCCGTGCGAAGCCGGGGTGGGTCGCTAGTTTTTTATAAATAATTTTGAAATGTATTTGTGCCTTTTGCAATTGTAGTGTTTTAGTACTGTTGTAGCATCATGCAATAAATGAATGACCTCAGATACCGGACGTGTCCTCCCTGCTGCGCAACGTGTCCTCCCTGCTGGACAGCAACATAAAGGCGGACGTGGAGGAGGGCCAGAAGGTGTTCCGGGACATCCAGCGGGAGATCCAGCGGTCCGTGGACGAGCACATCCCTAGCGTGCAGGACGAGCTCAATGAAATCGGTATGGACTCGTTCACTTCTTTAGCTGTATTTCACTAGGCAGCAGTTGATTTTGCGTATCTCAAAAGCTAGGTTGATTTTTTCACTTTCAGAAAATTTAGTTAAAAAATTATGGGAGCACAAAGCATAATATACAGGGTGAATTTTTCAAGTGGGCATGGTTTTCTAAATCTTAGACCCGATTTTGATGAAAACTAGTTTTCCATTTTTAGATTTTTGAAAAATCAATATTTCATATACAGGATGTCCCAGAAGTCAACGATAAGCCGAAAACCAGCGATAAGCCTAGTCATGAGGGTAATCAGAAAAATATAAAAAATCTATGTTCTTTTTTCAAAATGTTAAAAAAAAATGGAGACGGACTCATAATTTTGAAAAGATAACCTAACAGGGATTTTTTATTCGTACATCTTTTGTTTATGTCATTTGTTTGATGGCTTTGATTTAAATCCGTCCCAGAAGTAAAGATTCTGGAGTCTGTTGCTTAGATTGTATTTGCGTGTAATTACGAGTTCGTAACGTGAAGTTATCATGCCAAATAGATATACCGTACAGGAGTACGCCAACATGCATCTTATTTACGGAGAATGCTGGTGAAGGAAGGCCCCTCTTGCCCTACGAGGACGAAGTCATGCAAGCTGTGGAAGAAGATCATCACTGCTTTTAAGTACTCCAAGGCTTTCCTCAATTCCACGTACGGATATACTTGGATCTTCTTCCACAGCTTGCATGACTTTGTCCTCGTAGGGCAAGAGGGGCCTTCCTTCACCAGCCATATGATCAGGGAATCGACCTTCGGATAATGATCGATGCAGATTAATAAAAACTCGGTAATCAGGATGACGCTCTAAGTTTGGGTAACTCTCGCGATACACCCTAGCTGCAGCATTGGCGTTACATAAGCATTCTCCGTAAATAAGATGCATGTTGGCGTACTCCTGTACGGTATATCTATTTGGCATGATAACTTCACGTTACGAACTCGTAATTACACGCAAATACAATTTAAGCAACAGACTCCAAAATCTTTACTTCTGGGACGGATTTAAATCAAAGCCATCAAACAAATGACATAAACAAAAGATGTACGAATAAACAAAAATCCCTGATAGGTTCTCTTTTCAAAATTATGAGTCCGTCTCCGTTCAAAAAGATTTTAACCTGGATTTACCTAAGAAGGTTGCGTTACCAACATTTCACCTCATTAAATTAGATTGGCATAGAATCCGGATTCATCGAGAAAAAAAATTTTCATGCCTCAAC
This sequence comes from Ethmia dodecea, assembly GCA_963855545.1. Taxonomy (NCBI): domain Eukaryota; kingdom Metazoa; phylum Arthropoda; class Insecta; order Lepidoptera; family Depressariidae; genus Ethmia; species Ethmia dodecea. The sequence continues at coordinate 139,685 of OY979446.1, forward strand.
TATAACAAAACCTAGCATGTGTTATACCATTTTAGAATTTAGACTAAATGCGTCAACTTTTAAGTATACTTGCCAAAATAGTAGCCATACATTTTTTTTACAGTACAGCTGGTTTAAGTTGGTTGATGAAATTATTTAGAATTCAATGTTGGAAACAAATTTAACTTTTTACTTAAAAGTGAGGCAGTTATGTAATTATTTTTATTGTAAATTGTAGCACGGCTATTCGTTATAGCATTACAGAAAAAAAATATTCAAAAAGTAAATATTTACAGTCACGGTACAAGAAAGTTCATTACAGGGTGTCCGTTTTTTAGGATTTTTTTTAAACCTTCATAACATTTTGAAAAAAGAACATAGATTTTTTTTTATATTTTTCTGATTTTCATGACTAGGCCTATCGCTGGTTTCCGGCTTATCGTTGACTTCTGGGACATCCTGTATAATAGTTTTCGATTGCTAGCTAGGAATCGAAAACTCTAAAGTATACATGCCGAAGGGCGTTGCAATAATTTAATTTCCACAAGCTTTTATACTTAGAATGTATGTATGTTTGAGTGGAATCTGCAACTAAATTTTGAAGCACATAATATCTTCAATCGATTGAGCTGAAATTGGGCATACTTATATAAGTTTGATGACAATGTAATATTGTGGTACCACCGAGCTGATGTGATGATATTCGAGCCCGGAGGGGGATATCGCAACTCCTTAATGGCTAATCGTAAATGTCTCGAGGATTTTTTATGATGAAATGTTTTGTTTTAATTTTGATTTCGAATTTCACACTCGTTCCTTGGTGCAAGCATCCAGCTGCTCGGCATGTGCAACAGACTCACCACCTGTGCTACCCTCTCGTATATATTTCCATCGAACGTGTTCACATATGTCGTGCAGGCGCCCAGCTGGCCGGCCTGGCGGACAACCTGACGTGGGCGGCGGGCAACGCGAGCGAGGCCCTCCGCCAGCAGGGCGGGGCCGCGGCGGATGCGCTGCAGCAGCTGCACCTGCGCTACGGGCCATACAGGAGGCACGCCGGACGGGCCGTCGCCGCTGCACTGCTGGCCGTCAGTACAAAGATTCTTATTTATATATAATTAAACAAGACATATGTTTACCACTTTTATACAATGCGTAACAGAAAAAGCGCAATTCCTCATACACCCCAATTAGTATATAATTTTTTTTTATTTTTTTTTTTTATTTACTTTTAGGAAGACTTACAGCATTTTACATCAATAAAATAAAGATACAATAAGAAATATTACTAGCTAATTATAAGTCTCCACAATATTTAAAAAATATGATGCAATCGAACTTTAGTTGTGTCTAACCAATTTTCTTAAATATCGATTAATAATAGCACGATTTCCATAGAAAGCACTAAATTCAGCTACGATATTTCTTTTTTTTTAAATTTAACACATATTAAAAATAGTTGAAATCGAATAAGTATTCGATACTGAACAAACTAATTTCAGGAATTGCGCTTATTCTGTTACATGTTGTATAGTCTTTTCCGAAAGCTTGGCAGTTAGCTGCTTACTGACGTAAACCACTGTTTACGTAAACACTGGGTCGATTTAAATGGTGTTAAATTAAACCACAGACGTGAATATTGTCGAGACTTGTATCCACTTACTTATCGATACTCAAGTATAAATAAAATATTGTTATGTGTTGCCCTGGCACCGCACACTTCGCACATAGGGTCGGCTCGGGCCTGCTACCGCGACACACTTCACTCTACATCTGTGTTGCTCTCCTAAATTCGACTTAATTTTCGGACCGGAGGTCATCCATGACCCTTCTCGCCCCCCGCATATAGGGAACCGTCTCAGTTAAGCGGTAGACTTATACTAATAAACACTTGGTATGTGACTGCTTGCAACAACGGTTAACTTGCGTCTAACAACAAGTGCTATTGTTGGCCCCGACCCCGCCTTTGCTAGAGTACGGCCGTTTTGACTTGGCAACTCTAAGGTTTCGCAAATGGCTGACCATTTGACGGTACGAGTGAGATTACGCAGGCGAAGCCTATGTTCCCAGAAGGCAAGTTAAAACGGCCGTACTGTACGTTCTCTTTCAAACCCCAGGCCGTTGGTTTCTCCGGCTATGTGCTCCGCCCCATTTCAATTTCGCTTACGTCGATGATTTCATTTCGGGTGAATGAGCAAAAGCCCGCTGAGCGACTTTGAGCCGTACTCTGCTGGTAGTAAGCTTTGCAATGGTGCTGTCAGGTGACCTGCCTGCTGGTGTGGGGCCTGGTGTGCGGCGTGTGCGGCAAGAGGCCCGACGTGTACGGCGCCAGCGACTGCTGCAACAAGGGCGCCGGATCCAAGTGCCTGCTATGGTGAGACCAACGACAATCTATTCATATACTCTACTATTTACAAGACTTACAATACAATACAGCAACTGTTTATTGGAACGAAGTTTCTTATCGCGCGTTGCGAAAGGGGGCTAGACGGTCAAAATTAAGACCAAATGTTGTAAAGACACTTTTTGTTGCCAATTGGCGTGCGCGTGTTTCTCTGTCTGTCTCTCTCTCTCTCGGTTTTTGTACCCCAAAAACAACACAATATGGATACCAACATTAACTAAAGTAAGATTTGTATTTACGAATAAACTCAAAAACTACTGGGGTGATTTCATAAATTCTTTCACCATTACAATGCAGCAATATCCCTGAGTACCATAGTTTATATTTTATTCCCTTATTCCCACGGGAACTACGCGGGTGAAACCATGCGGAACAGTTAGTAATATTAAAAAGAGGAAAGATTCGATCTTTTTGTTTGTTTTTATTGAACTGGCTCCGAAACTACTGGACCGATTTCGAAAATTCTTTAATTTTTTACCAATGGTTGCTTATTTATTAATTATGCTTAAGTTATTATTTGGCAGATGTCAAAAAGAAAATAGATTATCAGAAAAATTTTTGGATGTCTCTTGTAAAATTTTATTTCATTATTCCAGTGGGGACAACGTGAAATTATATATTATACTAGCGAACCGCCCCGGCTTCGCACGGGTGCAATGCTGAATTTTCTTTGCTATAAACCTTGCGGAGCCCTAGACCTTTCCAACGAATGCAAAACCATGGAAATCGGTTCGTCAGTTCTGGAGTTAAATCGTCAGGAAGGAAAACCCGACTTATTTTTATATATTATATTTTTAATAATTTTCTTCAGTTTCCGTTGTCCCCAAACAGTGGGGATACCGCCAATGGGGACAACATACTTACAAAACAGTACCAAAAACATAATTATGGACGGTGGAGATGGGCTGCTGTTTACATTTAGCCAATCTTCATGGACGAGCTTAGTCCTTGTTATTGACGTTTCAATTTTGATTTGATTTGATTAGGTAATTAGTCACCTAATAAGGTTTTTGGTACAGTTTTGTAGGCGTTGTCCTTCCTTCCATGAAATGAGTGTATGTGTATTTCCGTCTGTCCGTTGCAGCGGCACCGGGCTGATGTTCGTGGTGGGCGGCCTCTCGGCGCTGGCCGTGCTGGCCTACTTCGCCCTCGGCGTGGCCGCGCAGAGGCTCGTCTGCGACCCGCTCACGTACGTAGACCATCTATGCCTTACTAAAATATTGACGGGCCTCTTGGCTTCGCGTCTGGTCGTTTCATATTTAGTTGTTAGTCTGGCAACACAGAGACGACGCGACACTCCATTACAAGATGTCAAACCGCCTTGTAAATTCTTTGAATATTCATAATTTAAACTATTTTTTCAAGATTAACGAGTTTATTTGTTCTTTCTTAACACCCATAGTACAGGCTCGGCCTAGTTGAGGACTGAATAACCGTGTGAATTTGTGTCCCACAATTTATTATTATTATTATTCCGTTCCTCAAGTTCACTGTGCAAAATTTTATTATAGAGGCAGTAATTCAAAAAACATTTCGAGATTTTTCAATTAAAAGCCTTATTTTCATATCCTTAGTAAAGGATTGCGCTAAAATATGCAAAAATCATTATGTGACAATCACGTTCATTTAATAAGAGTCATCTATTTTTCAGACTTACTATCGCATGCTCGTTTAGAATTTCGTGTCTACCTAGATGACGTTATAACATAAAATCTTTAAAAACATTACGAGTTAAATAGTAATCTAATAAAATACGCTACTCTTATGCCATTCAAAGTATGGATGGAGGTTCAAAGTGCCTTAGTTAACGGTTACTTGCTGCGTAGACCGCATACTGTGTTGAGTACTGAGCGTTTACAATTATCTAATCCGAAACCTAAAGCTTCGACCTTCTACATCCATACTGTGAAGTCCATCCATTATCCATTATATCTCACCCAAATAATAGTATGTATGTGACTTAAATGTGATTCGGCAGTGAGCCCCGCGGCAACCGCGTGTTCTCGGACGTGGAGCGTTTCGTGGAGTTGGAGCAGGTGGTCTTCGGGGAGACCACCGAGGAGGGCTTCAACCTCACCTTCGTGCTCACCAACTGCCACAGGAACAGGACCATCTACGAGGTACACCTAAGGCTAACTTGATATCACCGCGCGGTGAAAGCATTCACATGACTGCATATAGAGGCTCCCATACAATAAACGTGGTTTTTTTTGCCATTTTTATAAACAATGGTACGGAAGACATCGTGCACGAGTCCGACTCGCACTTGGCAGGTTTTTTTTTGGAACCGCATTTTGCCAATCTATACTAATATAACAAAGAGGAAAGAATTATATTTTTTTATGTTTGTTACGAATAAACTCAAAAACTACTGGACCGATTTAAAAAATTCCTTCACCAATGGAAAGCTATCTATATATATCCCTGAGTAACAAAGGCTTTATTTTATTTCTGTATTCCCATGGGAACTTGAACTACGCGGGTGTAATTTAAGGGACGGGGGTAAAAAGTTATTAAAAAGAAGCATTATATAACGCGTAACAGAAAAAGCGCAATTCCTCATACACCCCAATTAGTATATTAACATAAAATATGATGCAATCGAACTTTAGTTGTGTCTAACCAATTTTCTTAAATATCGATTAATAACAGCACGATTTCCATAGAAAGCACTGAACTCAGCAATGGTAATTCATTTTTGGGAAAAATTTAACACTAAAAAAAAATAGCTGAAATCGATTAAGTAGTCGATACTAAACAAACTAATTTCAGGAATTGCTCTTATTCTGTTACATATTGTATAGTGTCCTTCGACTTGGAGCGTTCGTGGAGCCATAGCAGCAGTGTGAGACTTGTCCGTGTGCGCAGGTGTTCCAGCTGCGGCGCATGCGCGACGTGCACCAGCTGGCCGACGAGCTGGGCGGGCGGGTGCGCGCCAGGGCGGCCGCCCTCCGCCCGCCCTACACGCGCAGGGGGGTCACCATCCTCAAGGACACGGCCAAGGCCAAGCTGCAGCAGCTCGCCGCCACTGGACTCTCCGACTTCGACTTCGACAAGATACTAGACGCGGTCAGTACACCACTCCATTCCTTTTTAACTCCTCGTCGTTTTGTTTAAAATGATAATTTTATTTTGATAAACATAATATGTATAATATTAGCCCTCTCTACTAAGTTGCAGTGCTCCAAGAGGCGTCACATGGTAGTTTTTGTTGAACACATTTTATTATTGTGACTTGCAATAAACGTGTTTGAGTTTGAGAACTTCAACATTTAATAGCAAAAGACTACTTTTCCTTTTTCTACTTTTTCTCCTAAACCATACGCCATGCTGAAGCGGTGGAGTTAAAATTACGTTCCATAAGTGGTCTTGTAAGTCCCTACTTTGAATAAAACATTTTGACTTTTGACTTTTTTGACTACAGTTTGCGAGATTTATTCTCGGGATAAGTCTTACGTAACATTGGAATGCGGCCTGACTCTTACGTAACAATCCCCGACTAACAGACGATAAAATTAAGTGTAGGATCATATTATGTTATTGAGTAAGTAGTTGAAGTTTATGTGTAAAAGTTGCTAACTTTTTAAATTTTAATTAACACTGCTAATTGCAAATAAATGACGCTGATTACTTCAAGAACAATGGTGATAAACCAATTTCCTGCCCTTAATAAATATGTAAATATGGTTTGTAGATTCTAGTATAGAGTCTAATGAATAGACAAAATAATCGAACAATGGCGTGAACGCGGTACGGTCGTGCCGCTTTTTGCTCGACTTGGCGGGGGCAATGTTGTGCCCCCAGATAGGAGTTGTTTAGAAGTAAATTACATTCACATGATGATTACTCTTCATTAGTATTCTGACACATTCTGATGGGCCTATCTCTCACATCAAAGCAATACAATATTTCACTGTATCGAAATTAAATTGCGAGTAATGAAATGGTTTTTATTTGCCTTGATTTTGGTGCAGGTAGAGATCGATAACATTTTGTTGCAGAGTCCGGCAAAATCTGTCTATTATGACGTGCAAATATTTAAATTGTGTGAAAATAAATTACAAATAACATAACAACATTTTGTACAAGACACACATTATGAACATAATCAATAGTAATTTATATTAAAATTAATGTATAGAAAAAAAAAGTCACATATTAAAAAAATAGCAATAATAAATTATAAGAATAATTATTAATAATACAAATATTGGTCCATGTCATAAAATAATAAGCAATAGCAATAATTAATAAAATCCATAGTCAAATAATAGTCACAAAACATGTAAGTAAAAAAGGCCATTGATAAAGTTGTGACGTCTAATAATATGGAAACCTGGAAGTTACTTTTATTGTTCGGCTATCAAACTTTACACATACAAGAGTGTGAAAAGTCGGAAACACTCACGCAGAAAATTAAAAATAATTGTGCTGCTCCAAAGCGACAGGTAATTAATAATACCGGCAAAATTAAAAATCGTCCATTTGACATATCAAAAAAAGTTGAGTCCAAGGTAAGCGAAGGCGATTTAAGAGGAGCAGCAAACTTATTATCTTCCCATGACATGATTGCTGAAAATAATTTAGACACAGTGGAAGCCCTCGTATCCAAGCACCCTCAATCATCAATTTCTAGTCATCGGACGGACCCTCCACTAGCATCTAATCCTATGCCGTTGGCTACTTGTGAGGATGTCTATAACGCCATCATGTCATTTAGGAGCGGTTCAGCTGGTGGACTTGATGGTTTGACTCCACAACACTAGAAAGACTTAGTTAGTGGATATGTGGGTGACATTGGGAAGGCACTCTTATCTAGTCTAGTGTCTTTAGTGAATCTTATGTTGTCCGGGAAAGTTCCATCAGAAATACTGGAGATTCTCTATGGTGCTAATTTATGTGCTCTGAAGAAAAAGGATGGAGGTATCCGCCCTATTGCAGTAGGTACAACTCTACGGCGAATAGTCTCAAAAATATGTTGTAAACATTTATTACCGCAGCTTTGTGACAAGTTTCGCCCAGTGCAGTTGGGATTTGGTTTAAAGGGTGGGTGTGAGGCGGCAGTACACGCCGCTCGAACTTTTATTGAAAATAATGGAGGTGAAGTCCTACTTAAAGTTGATGTGAAAAACGCATTTAATTCCGTTGATCGGGCAGCTTTTTTAAATCAAGTTAAGGAACGCGTGCCTTCGGTGTTCCCCTATTTATGGCAATGTTATAGCAGCCCAACTAAATTAATCTATAAAGAGCACCAGTTGGATTCCTCAGTAGGTTGTCAACAAGGCGACCCCCTAAGTCTAGCGATTTTTAGCCTTGCCATAGATCCTGTTATTACGAGTCTTAAATCCAAATTCAACATCTGGTACCTTGACGATGGAACTTTAGGGGGAGAGTCTACAACTGTACTGGCTGACCTAGAAAATTTAGTAACTGCTTTTTCCAAAATTGGCTTACAATTAAATTTTAGTAAATGTGAAATTTATGTTCATCCGTCAGTGTCAACTAGTAAAAAAATCCTAATTATAGATAATTTCCTTAAGGTTGCCCCCAATATTGCTATCCTAAATGATAAAAATTTACGACTTTTAGGTTCTCCGTTACTAACTGAATCAATCCCGGTTTATATAGAAGAACAAATAAATAAATTCCGTTCATGCACGGATCGACTCAAAGTAATTAACTCCCATATGGCGCTCTTCATTATAAGGTTCTGTTTGTTTGTACCTAAATTCACCTATGTATTGCGTTGCTCACATGCATGGAATTCCCAGATTTGCTCGCTAATGTCGACCACTGCATTAAAACCGTTTTGACCGATATACTAAACTGTCCTTTTTCAGAAAGAGCTTGGGATCAAGCATCTCTTCCTGTACGTAACGGTGGTTTAGGTATCCGAAAAGTGACTACAGTATCTCTGCCTGCGTTTCTTTCATCGGCCCACGGTTGTAAGGACCTCTTTGGTAGTATAATTAACCCCACATTGGGTTCCATTGAGGTCTCACACCTGTCGGAGGCAAGAGATGCCTGGTTGCTTTTATGCCCTGATCCAGTTGCCCTTCCAGTGTCAATTTCCTCTCAAAAACAGTGGGACGAGCCAATATGTAAGAAAATCCAAGAAAATTTAATTGCTGCTTGCGGCAATCAAAACGACAAAGCTCGTCTTTTAGCTGTTTTTGAGAGAGAATCTGGATTTTGGCTACAGGCTCTACCATCAACTAATTTGGGTACCCTTATGGACAACTGTACTTTTTCTTTGTCTGTCAGCCTTCGCTTAGGTGTTCAAACCAACCAACCTCATCGTTGTCGCTGCGGCACCATGGTAGATGACTTGGGACACCATGGTCTCTCATGCCAGAGGAGTGCAGGTCGACTATCACGTCATGCAAGCCTCAACGACATCATCCGCAGGGGTCTTGCCACCGCTAATGTGCCATCGGTCTTAGAACCAAACGGAATATTTAGAACGGATGGCAAGAGACCTGATGGTATGTCTTTAATACCGTGGAGCCATGGAAAATGCCTGGTGTGGGATGCCACGTGTGTAGACACTTTAGCCCTGTCCCATGTCCCGTCAACTTCCAACGGTGCTGGTGCCGCAGCCGTATCTGCAGAAGCAGTAAAGCGTAGGAGGTACCAGGGTTTAGGAGACACCTACATTTTTGTGCCAGTGGCAGTAGAGACCATGGGCCCATGGGGACCTGAAGCAAAGACATTTTTAAAAAGTCTGTCAGCGCGCCTAATAGAGGCCACTGGCGACCCAAGGGCTGGTAGCTATTTCGCCCAAAGGATTAGCTTGGCTGTCCAAAGGGGAAATGCTGCCAGCATCTTGGGTGCCTTACCTCAACTTGGTGCGCTAGAGGACATTTTTTATCTTTAGTCTAGTTTAGTTTGTAAATATTATGTGTATTTTATAATTATTATTGTTTAGTAGTGTTGTATATGTCCTGTAAATAAATATTTGTAAGTAATTAAATAATAGTATTTTATGTCAGGTACATTTAAATTCATCTAAGGAATAGAAACAGTTTTCCAATAGCCACATTCGCAGTTTACTCTTAATAGAGAATCGAGTAATCATTAATTATAAAGTTTATCTTAAAACATCTGTACAAATTCATTTCGATTTACATTTTACAATTACCTATAGTCAATTTTTATTTAATATATCAATAAAAAAATGATGCAATTGAGTTTTAAAAACGATGATGTCACAAAGTCAGTACTCTGTACATTTTTCATAGTAAATTTTCGTTTCGTCAGATCATAAAAAGTAACTCATTTGACTAGTCCCTAAATGCCCTATTCAACGGGCGTATTCACAGATTCGATATTCGACTCGGAATATCCTTATGTCAAATATGACATTTGCGAATAGCCCATCTCGAAACCTTTCGACAGATTTTCCGATTCCGAGTCGAATATCGAATCTCCGCGAAATACGCAGGACGTTCCTCTGAGTTGAGGGCTTGCGTTACTCCCCTCAGCTGGAGACGAACATGACCTCCCTGGCGCTGGACTCCCTGGCCGCCCAGCTGAACCAGACGGCGGCCTCCCTGGCCCCCCGCAGCGGCTTCTCTTCAGTGGCTTTAAGCCTCAGCAACGCCTCCTCGCGGCTGGAGGCCTGCCACAGGGACATGTTGCTGCCCATGCTCAGGGACACAGCACAACTCAACGTGAGCACTCACCTATACAATTATTTTTTTATATAAAGATAAAAATTAACTGACAATGCCAAATGAATCTATTACGTATTTTTCCAGACGTAAAAAAAATCAGGCGGTATAAATGAAAATGTATTTATTTCTGTAAGTACACTTAGAAAAGTCAATAGCTTAATAACAAGGCACTCTAAACTAGTCCATAAAGATTCGGTAAATGTAGGGTAAATGTAAACAGCAGCCCATCTCCACCGACGAGTTGCTAGTTCCAAATGCAGTACCCCGAGAAGAGCCAGCAATATACTCAAGGGCAGTAATAATAATAATAAATTGTTGAACATAATTCACACACGGTTATTTAGTCCTAAACTAGGCAGAGCCTGTATAATAAATAACTGATAGACATACTTAAATAAATATTAAACACTTAGACACAAAGCCAACAGACATGCTCTTGCACACAAATGTTGGCCCCAAGCAGGAATCGAACCCGCGACCTCCGACTTAAATTTAAAACATTGTAGGTAAACGTAAGTAGTAACTACATAACACACATGATATAAGTACAACGAATGAATCTAAAACCACGTGTCATGTCCATTGCGCGTGCGCAGAGAACAGCTCTGAAGCTGCGCGACGGGCTGCGCTTCAACCACTCGTCGCTGAAGGAGGCCATCTCGTACCTGATGCACGAGACCACCGAGGCAGAGCTGTTCCTCAACACCAGGGGGCCGGACCTCATCCAGAACGTGAGCACTTACATTTACTTGATCTAATCGAAGACAGTTTTGAAAAAATGGTCTTTCATTTCTCCGGGCGGAAAGCGGCAAATTTCAGCCCGCTGCGCTAAACGAAGTTGCCGCTTTCCGCATCCGTCGAAAAGAAAAAAAGTATACACAACTCGGGAAGTAAATAAGAAAGCCTCAGATCACATGTTTGTACATGTTATATGAGACGTTTTTTATTTTACTTCCCTAGATGTGTAATATACTATTATATTTCTCCCACAAGGTTTTAAATAGTAACACAATAAGGCTAAGATAGTAGAGGATAGGTAGGAGGCAGGAGCCTAAACTAGGATAACCTGTGCTATGGCTCTCCTGGCTCCACTGTAAAGTCAAATCGACGACTGTAAAGTCAAACCCATCATTCTGCTATCCACATTGCAACAGGTTACGGCGGATATGACTCTTCTCTCTCTCTCTCTTCACCATTCGGCGACCGGAGCGAAAAGGTCAAATATAATTTTGGCCGCCTCTTGCGATATACTGACACCCAGTAGGGTTGGGAAGGTTCACAGCGGTATAAAAAATATGTTATAAAATTCTCTTCAAAACTGGTGGCTGATTGTCTATTTACGATCTCAATTGTAAGCGATATTGACGTACATTGCTTCGTTAGTGAATGGATATGCAAAGCAAGCACTGGCCGACTCCTAATTTTAAATAGACAATAAGGTTTCGGAAGGTAAGGCTTTTGTCCAGCAGTGGACAGCAATTAGCTGAAATGATAATAAAGAAGGTAGATGGAAAGTCACTGTCGGATTTATTTTATTTGTAATATGGAATTATCGAAACGAATACATTCCCAATTTTTTATTAATATTATAAATGCGACAGCGACTTTGTCCATCTGTCTGTCTTTTCGTTAGTTACAATGTTATCTTTTCACATTGGTAACTTTTCGACCCCAACCCTATATACACATATATGTTCTTATAGTACATTATGATATAAGTGCGGTAGGTTGAAAATTACAGCCGAGGCGATATTGCTAGCCCGAGCCGTAGGCGAGGGCTACAAGTAAGCAGAGGCTGTAATTATCAAAGCGCACGTATGTCATACGACGTTTTATAACACATTTGCGAGGAAATAAAATAAAACTCCGACTATGGTAAACGAATAAAAACAATACAGCGTTAAGAAAAAGCGCGCGGCGCGCATCAGCATTTTTTTTTAGGCAAAGGCACAAAAAACAGCCAGTATTACTAATAAAGTAAATTAATATTTTTGTGTTTTTGTTACAGATTAATTGGTTGTAATTTACTGTCAAAATTAATTAAATTAAATAATTATGTACATACATATTTCTTTATTATATTTTATCTTCCAAAGTTAATTTTAATCATAAAATGTCGACAACTTTTTTGACATAAAAACTCTTTACTGAGATTTTAAAAAGTACCGTTCGTTTTAAGACGGAGCTTCTTGATAAACCGTGCGTTTTACTTTACACTTACCGCACTTGGGCGTAATGAGATACAATACGATATTGAAATTGGTGAAATAAGACACCTTTTACGAGCAAATGTGTTATAAAATGTATTTATCACTCCCTGTTTATAGGTTAAAACACAATTTTTGACACCCCACCAATTAATTGACACCCCAACAGCTTTATTAAAAATTAAAGAAATTACCATATAAATTTAGAATAATTAAATAAACACGGTGGTTTTATCTAATTATTCTAAATATAATTGTTGTGTCGTAATTTCTTTAATCTTGAATAAAGATGTTGGGGTATCAATAAATTAAGTGTCAATAGAAATAAAGAAAGTAAAATATTTATCAGGAACACCTTTACATAGGAGATAAAAGATCTTAAAGATAAAAATCACAGAACATATTTGAGTGTCCTAACGGGACCCCACTCAGCACAAGCTGCGGCAATAATTTTGTGTTTTACCCTGTCATGTTGTAAGAATGAATAAGAGCGATGACTTCCGTTGGGCAGATGACCCGTGAGTTCGCGGAGGCGGTTGCGCGGTTGCTGGAGGAGTACCTGCAGCGAACCGCGTCCGCGGTCAGTGAGGACGTGGGCCGCTGTGGGCCGCTGTCGCACGCCTTCAACGCCACCAGGGACGCGCACTGCCGGAAGATACTCATGCCCACGGTGAGCGACTTAAGAACAAGTGAAAGGCAGACTTATGGGAGTAATGTTTATTAGAGATAACTCCAATGAGTAAGAACACTTAAATCCTAATTACAATAGTATTTATATCTAATTAAATGCTAACATAACACTAAAACAAACACAGATTAAAGTTGAGGTTACTATTTTACTAGGTTGCTGGTGTAGCAACCTCCTTAAAACTAGTACAATTAAACATGTGTTAAGTAAAGCTGACATCGGTCTTCTTCAAGGCCGCCGATGTAGTAGCTTCCTTAACTCGCGCCTGTCTGGGGTCAACGCCCAGAGTAGTTGACAGCATCCAAATTTAATTGCGAAAGATTATCCAAAAAAATACTTTTGAATATGTATTCGGTTCTCAATTTACAATTATAAGAAAATTAAAAATAAAAAAAGAATAAAAAAAGTGTTCCAATTCAGTACTAGAAACTATAACGTCACACCATGCTATTTCAGTAAATTTTTCATAGTAAAATTTTGTTTTGACAGATCGACAATAGTAACTGATTTGACTACCCTATTGTTGACACCCTAGTTCACCTCACCACCCTAACGGATTTACAACGGCTGTCCGGTTTACCGGCGTTTCCCATGGGAATACGGAATAAAATATAGCCTGTTACTCAAAGATATTGTAGCTATCCATTTATAAAGAATTTTCAAAATCAGTCCAGTGGTTTTTGAGTTTATTTGTTACAAATATAAAAAAACTAGCAATCCGCCCCGACTTCGCACGGGTGCAATGGTAATACTAAAACTTTTCTCTTGAGTCACTCTATCTATTAAAAAAAAACCGCATCAAAATCCGTTGCGTAGTTTTGAAAATTTAAGCATACATAGGGACATAGGGATATAGGGACAGAGAAAGCGACTTTGTTTTGTACTATGTAATGATACAAATCTTTCCTCTTTATGATATTAGTGTAGATTAAGTACTTGAGTGCACAGTCCTGTAGCGACACGCCAATAGAAGTCCGAGTTACATAGAACGCGCCAATAGACGGCCGAGTTCTAAACCGCGCTATCGGAGTTTTCTAATGAGTTGGTATAAATACAACTGTCCAACATCAACCGTAGGACCGCGGTCCCCAGGCACGATCACCTCGCCAAAAGGAAGATCTACCCTTTTCACGATGGAGGAGCATTCCACCTCCGCTCCCCCATAGTCCCTTTAACGTTTGTATCGATATAACGGAGTCGTTGGTGTTCCCCAGAACGGCTACTGGATGTCATTGTCGTGGTGCCTGGTGCTGTTCGTGCCGGTGATGGTGGTGGCGCAGAGGCTGGCCAGGCTGTACCTGCACGTGGACCCCTACCCGGGGCCGCTGGTCGAGGCGTGAGTACCATACGTAGCACGTACGAGACACGAGACACGAGACACGTACCCCACACGTGTCCCGGAAAGTGGCACGGGAATATGTTCGAGTCAATAGCGCATAGGCTGTTCCTGGGGGAGTTTGGTCCTCTGAGCTAGATTGAGTTGCAAATATGTATAATAATCCCAAAAAAAAATGTTAACGTTGGCTTGAGTCTCTATTCGTAGAAATGTGTAATAATTATATGATAAGTGAGACTCATAAAAAAAAGAAAATATACCAGTGACACTAAAGGAAACTTGACCCTGGAAGGTCTAAAATGTCGCTCAGCTCCCAAGTAAATGTAAATAAGTGAGAAAACATATATTTTCCTTACATTGAAATATAACACAGAAAAAATTCGTACCCATCAGTTTTAACATACAACAAGTAATCACCCGTTACATAACTAATAGTTTCCTTTTTATTTTAAACACTAATTGATGCACTTTCCGGGACACGAAATAATACATTTACTTAATCATACATGTCTTAAAGGGGTTTGGTAATAAAACGACTGGATAAAGAGTTGGACCGTCGTTTCATTACATATCCAACAACTAAATATATATCTCTCCTGTCATACTAAAATTATTGAAACTGAAACTATACGAACACTCCGAAAGGCCCCAGCCATCACCGACATCTTATATTTTGTGACTTATTTATTATGCAACAGCTTCAATAGTTTTTGTGTCATTTTACAACACTCCCCAGTGTTGTGCCTACAACGCCCTGTCGTAGCCACAACGCGTATCGATTAGGTTAAGACATCATTCATCTACCATCATCTTATTACACGTTCGATATCACCACGAAGGGTCGCCGCACATTGTGCCATCGATATGAAACGCCACCTTTACGCTCTCGCTGTGCCGCGACCTTTCGTGCGAACATTTGATTTGTGTTATTTCAATTTGTTTCGTTTTGTTGCCTCGGAACTAATTCACTGTTGAGTTTTTGATATGATTTGACATGTGTTAACTTTTGGTTGTTATTTGAGTTGTCTGGGTTTGTTTTTCCACCCCTCGCCGTCCGTAGAGGCCGAGGCCGAGAGCGGGGCCGCTGCCCAACCGCCTCACTACTCATAGGGCCAGACTGAAGCTAGTTTAAAATCCCCCGTGAGGCATCGCGGCGGCCCCGCTCTCTGGCCGCGTAGAACTTGTATCATTTGTTCTGTCGCACGACATAATACCTCCTCGGCACCGCGGGAACCCTGCTGGGCCTAACAGAACTATACTACGTGACCCCTCTAATCGTCCTCGTGCTGACGAGGACCTCCATTCCAAACGAGTGTGTTTTCGCTCGTCTCCGAAGGCCGCATGCCCCCGGCCGTCCGCTCGCGGCTTCTCTTATTTTGTGTTGACGTTATGTTGAGTTGTCACCCACCGCCATCCCGGGAGCGTCAGCGGGGCCCCCGGGCTGCTAGTCGGGGCCGCATAATAGAGAAGCTCCGGGGCCCCTCGAGAGTAACGCGTGTTGTGGGTGTTCTAGCGGCGAGTATGAGCCGATGTGCCGGCCGCGCGGCTGGTGGCGGTGACCCCGCGCCCCCTCCGGTACGCCGCATGCCCCTAGGAGTGCACTCGTAGGAGTAGGAGGCGAAGCCCCCGTCGCCGCCTCGCCCGCTGGGGAACTCCATAACGAATACCCAAAGAGATTAAAATACAATAGGGCATAGAGGGGACAAAGCGAGGAAAATTTGAAGACAAAAGTTATTCCAAGTGGAATAAGTCTAGTACAATTTCGACCGAATGACAGCTCACGTTCATACTAACTGACATGACGCTTGAGCTTCAAACATGCTTCAAAGTTTTGTATGAAAATATTCCCAATGCCCTATTATATTTTAATCTCTTTGCAAATATCCACGGATTCGCGGAGTTCCCCGGCGGGCGGGCCGCGCGTCGCAGTGCTAGTAGTGATCTGGCTGGTTGTTGTCGCTCGCTGTCCCCGCCCCTTGCATTCTAAGTACGTTTGGAAATGCGGCAGGGAATGCACTTTGATTTATTTAATAGCAACATTCAAAACAGATTCGCGGTCGTCCCTCCCATGACTTGGAGCGGGCAAGATATGTGATGTCGTTATTGTGTAATTAACACAGTAAAATTTGCCCTAACCCGCTGCTGTCGCATTTCCAAGCGCCTCTGCCCGCACGCAGTAGCCGCTCGAGTTTATCTTTAGTTCCTTCTTTTCGGTTTTTATTGATTTTATTTATTTTTTCATCGACATCTACCATCTTAAAGTAAACACATAGTATTACAAATTGTACAATATCGTATGTGTCCAGTTTCTTAGATCGATCTCTCAGCTAGTGTACCTATAGTACAGCTACTATAAGAATAAGGTTAGGAGGATCGATGGTAGTATATTTTCACAAGTTTACTTTCTTCGAGGCTTCCATAAGTCATCTGTTAGTTATCACTTAGGCTCCTCGACATTCAGATGTAGCTCCATCGCCCATGAATCGCTACCTCCCGTTGTGCGAGTACTTCACCCATGCGGCTTGACCAGTTCCCCTTTTATTGAGTAAACCGAGCTCCCGAGTCCGGCACTCCCCCGGCCTAGTAGGCACGTTTGTATCGTAGTGTTGTCTGTCCAAATATCCGCGCATTGTATGTGTTCGGCCTCGCCCCGCGTCTGCCCGCCATGCCCTTAACTGTACGCTCTAATAAGTGAAAGTGGGCCACATGGCAAGGAGCGCGGGGCGTGCGCCGGCGATGGCGGCGACTGACGGTCTGTTGTCTGTTGCAGCGAGTATTTGTATGACGCGTACGCGGACCGCGATAACGTACCCCTTGCCAAGTAAGTGCCACCTAGCGCCCTCCAGCTCCCGCCGCTCGCATGCGCTTGATCCGCATGATTGTTATTTTATTTTGTACCCGGTGTGCCCCCGGCTCAGCGCCGGTCTGTGCCAATGGCTGCGAGGCGGCGCCTTTGAGTCGCCGCGTCGCGCGCTAAAGTTGAGGGCACACCACGCATGTTCCGAAGCATGATGCGTTTTTGATCTTAATCGCTTAGTTTGTTCTATTTTTTCGGTTGAGGACTAATATTATATTGTAATTATATTAAGATATAATATTTAAGTATATTTGTGTACAAACTAAGATAAAAAAATATATCTATAAGTATTATCGGTCGATACGAGGCGGAAGCATGTTCCCGACTAATACACAGCACGTTTACTACTCGTGTTACTGGGCAGACGAACCGAGGAGCCGCATGACCCCGCATGAGGATTTACCTACTTCACTTACGTTCAGTTCAGTTGTTACTTTCATTTCCGTTACTTTTATGTTTAACGGTAGGGCCACACTAGTCACCTAGAAAGGGGCCGCGACCCCGGGCGGACTCGACGACTTCGCGGGGAGCTCTCTCGCCTAGTGAGCCTTTGACGAGTTTCAGTAACAAACGGAGGGATAGCCGTCGAGTCCCCTGGCTAGCGCCCTAATAGAGTCCTCCTGAGGATCTAACGGGGCGGGGCGGGGTCGGTAGCGGGTCCAAGCGCAGCACGCTCGACATCGAGGGCAAGATCGCCGAGTGGCGCGGCCGCAGCACGCCCTCCGCGCCTCCCGCGCCCCCCCACCTCGAGGGCCCTGGGGTCGGGGGGGTCGTTGGGGTCGGCGGGGTCGTTGGGGGCGCGGGGGTCGAGGGGGCCGCCGCGACGCAGCTGCTGCTGGAGGGCCAGGAGGTGGTTTGCCAGCTGCTGCCGCCCGCGCTCATCGACGACCTCAAGACGCGCCTCGACGCCAAGGACGAGGACAACGAGTCCGGCATACACGAGTCCGACTAGACGAGCGATTGCACCAAAACTCCCACATTTGCGCGACGCGGCGACGTTATCTATTGATTCCAAAGAGATTAAAATATAATAGTGTGGGATGGAAATAATATGAATAAGCCCGAGCAGAAGATGTATATTAAATTAAAGATATAAAAATAAAATAATATTTCACCGTATCATTTCACGTCTTAAAACAAAAGCCTCTCCTCATAGACAACAACAAATATCACGATCTTCTTCCAAAAAGCATAGATACCTATTAGACACCAATCTCATTCCTACAATAGGGCAAAGAGGGGACAAAGCGAGGAAAATTTGAAGCCGAAAAGTTATTCCAAGTGGATTAAATCTAGTAAAATTTCTACCGAATGACAGCTCGCGTTCATACCAACTGACATGACGCTTGAGCTTCAAACACGCTTCAAAGTTTTGTATGAAAATATTCCCAATGCCCCCTCCATGTCCTATTATATTTTAATCTCTTTGATTGATTTATTTATCGATTCTAAACACCGATTTGTTAAATTTATTATATGCCCGGTTGGTTGGCAAAACTAGTCGTTCGATAGAATATTTTGTACAATGTTGCTCGCCGTGTTCTGTTCTATTCTATTATCGTAGAATGTGAGTTAATGTTTACACGAGATTTGTAACTACAAAAATAAACAAATGTTTTGGATAGTAGATTTGTATCGAAAAAACAGGGTTTTTTTCGAAGCTTCGAGTATTTGACCAATTTTACTGTAGTCAAAATTAGTTTCTGTTCTAAATTGTCTTCCAGAACTTAAGTCATAGACATGTTTGCTATCAATGAGGCAATGATATGTCCGTTTGAAATGTATCCATATCAATTTTAGGATCTTAATCCACAAATATATAACAAAGATAAACGGCGTACATACAGTCCATTCATGGCTAGTAGTTACATCTGAAGATTTTAACATCATCATCACTCTGTAATGGCTGATTCGTAACTACTTATTAAGATTTAGATACGCAGCTTTCCATTTACACGTAACTGCTTCATTTGTAGGTCTAACATAAGATACTTTTCATATTACTTATACTATACAATATAGGTACGTCATCAGTCCAGAATAAATTATATTAAATCAGTATCCATATGCTAGTATTTATAGGTATCCAGTATTCGCGCTTCCACTCGCAACTCGAGTCGTCCATTCGCTTGCTACTCACGCCTCGCCACAAACACGCGGTTGGGAAAACATTGGTTAAGAACACCACATTCTAATAATTATTCTCAGAAAAGCTAGAGCAGTGATAGCCTTACAGTTAAAGAGCCGGATGAAAATCAGTGAGGCCTACAGGCATCAGGAATCCTGGCTACATGCCAGGATTCGAAACCAATGAGTTTTTCTAAAACTTACGTACATATTTATTACTAGCTCGACGGTGAAGGAAAACGTGAGGAAACCCGCAGGTCTCAGAATTAATTCTGAGATATGTGTAAATAGACTCGGTCCGGCGATGGGCTCACCACCTGTCACGTTTAGGGGTCCAATACATCTCGTGAAATGTGGGTATATCTAGTAATGGAATACCTCTGCCTACCCCCTCGGGGATAAAAGGCGTGAGTATTTTTTTTTATTCTCAGAAAAATATTACAAAAAAATATTTGTATTCTGATAATGCGCTGAAATTCTATGGATATGATTATAAAAGTAAAGGCAGCACAGTAGACTACTGGCCGATGTTTTCTCAATCGCCTCAAATTCCAGTATACTATTGCAACGCTTGTACAATTTTGATCTCACTATTGCAGATATACATTTATCCATACTGTAGCGATTTACACTTTATGATACAATATACATTACTATACGTTTACACGTAGCGGTTTGGATGGGATTTTCATATTATAGTTTTGATACGGACTTATGGAAGTAGAGCTAACAATTTGTATGCATTTACCATTGTTGAGGGGATAGCTAGGAGAGAAGGCGAGAAGGAATCGCTGTAGGTTTTTTATTAAAATACCAGTCTTTCCTTTTACAACTTAACAAAGAATGTGGCAAGATTCTATTAGCATTTGAAATCACGAGTGGTCTATTACTTTTAAGGCAGGTATACACAAAACAAAATTTTAAATCAAAATTTCTAGAGCTTGAATTGTAAAAGGAAAGCCTAGTTACAGTACGGCCGTTTTAGCTTGGCAGCTCTGAAGTTCCGCAAGTGGCTGCGCAATAACATTTTTGACGACCGTTTGGCAGTAGGAGGGGGTTTGCGCAGGCGGAACCTATGTTTAGAGCAGCCAAGCTAAAACGGCCGATTTTGTATCTTTCATATCAATATTGTACTCCTAAGATAAGGCAAGGCTTTACGAAATGTAGGTATACATTTTTATTGTACTTTAATCATATAATGTTGTGTACCCGTAACAGTAAGCATTCATGAAATGATGCACTGCAGAGAATTGACTTGGGAGGACGGTTAGGTGACGTGTATTTAGGTAATGTAGTTTACTATTTGGCATTATATTCTACATATTGTTGTGTACGGTTGTCATTGTTAGCTTGTAAGTCTTTTGGATGTGTTTATTTATAATACTAACTAATGCTAATAATAGTCTGACTACAAATCTATAGAACTAATCATAAATTTTCTATAAATAAGTGTTGTCACGCAGAACAATATCCGAGCACCAAAATAGTTCTAGGTTACCTTGTTAGGTTCATTTATTTCCATGTGTATAGTAATTTTTGGATACGAATATGAGTGACTTCATTATAATCAAATAAATAGAAATAAGTTGCTACAATTCACTTGTTACTAATGACGTCATGGTGCAGGCTGAACAGTTTGACCACAAGAATTTTAAAAACTATAAAAAAACGCGTTGTAAAACAATTTACCTCAAATATTTGTCGTTTTGGACTAGAAATTGGAGAAATGGGCTTCCTATGTCTTGACGTTATTCAAAGGTGAAATGAAGGACGAGTGGTTTCAGGTTTTTTTTTGTATAAACACGGTCTAAATTATAAATAGAATTAAAAATAAGATTTTAGTTTTTAACTCGAATCTTGTAATGTGTGGTTAGTGGTGCTCGGTGTCTCCTGTTGTGTCGAAACGTAGAGAGTCATGATGGCGTGCTGTGTATGCGCCGGCGCCTCGCGGGAGTTCGGGCGAACGCCACTGGTACAGTCATGCTATTGTCTCTTTCTCACTTTCGCTTCAGTATTGGTGCTCCTTTTCTTTTCGCGTGTTTAGTTTTTTAGGTTATTTCTGGTGTACCTAATCATATATCTTATGTGTGCGCGTCTATCTATATCTAGTAATATAGTACGTAGTCTATATGGTTTTTAACATGATAAAGTAATCGCATGAGTCGGTCTCGGTTCTGCCGTGATCAGAGTTTCCAATAGATTTGATGTATTGCATGCGTTCCTTTCTCTCTTGTTGGCTAAGTTGATTTTATAAGAGCAGTACAATAGTTTTGTTAAATAAAAGTGTGAGCTTCGAGTTTGCTCTGCACCTTATGGCTCTGAGATCCTTGCTTTACTGTGGAACTCTCACTCGACGGGGACCAGCGCGTTTTCTCTGCGCGGTATATTGAAAAATATTATATTGTTATGTCAAAGGCCAAAGCTAAAGGATGCATTTCGAGCAGAGTCGACGCAGTGGTCTTCGGCCCCGAAATGAATATAGTAGATCGTCATAAACCCAAACTCGTAAAACGCAACTTATCATAAGTATTCAGAACTCACACATCTCTCGTATAGTACAAATGAGGGTTCATTTCAATTAATAAGTTGTTTATATCATTGCAAAAATAAAAATTGTAATTATCAGAATAAAAAATTAAAAAATGAGGTGAGGAAATGACGAGTCTGTGCTTACGACGACCTGCTACGGATATAGTGGAACTGTGAGTAACTATGTTTGTTGTGTCGTAGTGCCTACAAGGCCGAGAAGCGCGCGGGGCGCGAGGCTCGCCGCGGGCCCGCCGGGGCAGGGGCCGGGCCCGCGGGAGGGGCGGGACCGGGAGGGGCGAGGGCCGAGGCCCGGGGGGAGGCCGCGGCCGTGGCGCCGCCTCTCGACGCACACCACGCGCGCAGATATAATGATATGGCGCCAAAGTGAGTATACATACCTACACACGTACATACTCTCTATTACTTACACACACGCACATGAAGGAGCGGAGGTTGAACGCTCCTCGATCGTGACTAGATGATCGTGCCTGGGGATCGCGGTCCAATGGTCGATGTTGGACAGTTTTATACCTACAAACTCATTAGGAAACTTCGATAGCGTGGTTTAGAACCTGCCGTCAATGGCGCTTTAGTTACTTCTATGTAATACCGCTAGATGTCGCTACACCTGTATTAGTCACACACACGTTACCTTGCACCTTCTCTATTACAAACTATTCTCCTGTGTGACGGTATTACAAAACGTAACTCTATCACAATAACAAGAGCGGCATATCTTGCTGACTGTCCTCAAAATATTTGCACTCAAGTTACAGGAATAATACAATCCTCAGTCACAGAGATCACATACAATTTGTAACCACGCCCTGTCTGCTTTCTCTGTCACTTGTCCGTGTATGTATGTATGTAGAACATGTTGGCACAGTGTACTATGGCCGGCAAGTTACACCTAGAAATACGAAGGACAGCGTCCTTTGCGCAGCTTGTTGTGTGGATTGTACTGAGCTGGTGACGGTTGCAGGCACTGGGAAGAAGGCCCCCCCCGCTACCACGGGCCTACTGAGTACGAGCGACCCCCCCCGTACTACTATCCCGGACCAAAGTGAGTATCGCACCGGCTTAATGGGCTGCACAGGGACTACGGTATAAACGATATATTTATTGTTTTAAGTTTTTTGACCCGCTTCTTCTCCTCAACCGTATGCTGAAGCAGTGGAGTTGAAATGACTTTCAATTGGTGAACTTATAAGTCCTTACTTTGAATAAAACATTTAGCTTGATAGTAAATGGAGCAATTCCCGCCTCCGCGTAAATATGCGTCGGCAATGCGAAAGTGATGTGATTATATAATCTATGATAGAACAGTGATAGCCCTTACGGTTAAAGAGCCGGTCGAAAATCAGTGAGGCTCGGGTTCGAATCCTGGCATGTACCAATGAGTTTTTCAAAAACTTACGTACATATTTATCACTAGCTCGACGGTGAAGGAAAACATCTTGAGGAAACCCGCAGGTCTCAGAATTAATTCTGAGACATGTGTAAATAGACCCAGTCCGGCGATGAGCTCACCACCTATCACATTTAGGGGTCCAATGTATCTCGTGAAATGTGGGTGTATCCAGTAATGGAATACCTCTGCCTACCCCCTCGGGGATGAAAGGCGTGAGATATTATATACAATATTGTATAATCTATTTTAGCGTGTGCTCTTTGGATTTACGAGCTGTTCAAACGATCTTATCAATCCCTACTTGTATTATAAACTAGCGACCCGCCATCACTTCGCTTCAAATAGGTACATCTGAAACCTTTCAATTTCAATTCTCTGGACTCTTGACCGCTCACGTTTCACTGGTGATTTACACCAAAGGAAATATTTATAAAGGGGAATTTAGTTTTGCATACAAAACGTCAGACGTCATTATCATCCCCTTTTTGTTGCATCATTCCTCTGTAATGCCTTCGCGGGCCTTGACAATATTTTCGAATAAAAATATCCAGATTCTTCAGAATTAATATTTAAGTTTTAGCTATTATAAAATAGGTCTATTAGAATAATTTAAGCACCTCCTCATTGCCTGTATCATAATCTACAAGTACAGTTCTAACTCGCTTGTCTGTTCGCAGTGATAGACAGTAAACTGGCGCTCACGGAACTGGACGACGATCTGCTGAAATACTGAGACCCATAGTGCCCCGCGCGCGCACCCGCGGGGCAGACGTATACCACGGAACCTGTCCAGCTTATACGTGGTTAGAGACAACTGTGTAGGTAATGGGGAATACGCGGACAGTTTTGTTACAAGGTTGGAGTTTTCGTTCGTCCATACTGTTTGAAGTCTAACAGTTAACATTAAGTTGCAAGGTGCCAGATTTTTATTAGTAGACGAAATGTACCTATTTTGTAAATTCCCTCCGCCTAAAGTTGGTGAGCGAACGAAAGCGACACTTTGCCACGGGAAGCGAAGGCCGCGGCCGGTGGAGCATCCACCCGCGGCCATATTAGTCCTAACCATATTGAATAATCAGTAGGATCTACATGTGCATAGTTGTAAGAGTAAAAAGAAAATAACAAAAAAAAGTCTGGAGTCACAGAAACTGCCATATTTCGACTGTCCAATGTTTTACACTGTTTACTAGATTCATTTCCGGCTCAACTCGTGCTCGGGGTCGTCTCCGTCGCACACAATTCCGTGATTAGTATATATTTTACATGATATCGTCCGTTAGTGAGCGGGTCGGACGACCGCACAAACGTTTCTTTACTATATTCGAGAGATTCTTTATGTTAGCGTATTATACACTGTAGTTGTAAGCGTTCTCCCGCGGCGCTCTCGCTAGAGGTCGCGGCGGGAGCTGTGATAGGTAAGTAGGTAATGGATGTCACTCGTTCACACGTACACATCACGGCGGCGAGATTGTAATGCATTTATATTTAACTAGTTAGTAGCAGTTTACTCTGTACTGTAAGCGTAGCGTAAGGTATGGGGTGCGGGCGCTAGATGGCGGGTGTTCTGTGGCTCTAACGAGAACAGCCCGCGTTAACTTGGCATACTCGGGAGTCCCGTCGCGGCCGCACTTGCCACTCAACTATTATTATTTCGGTTAGTGCTAGTCTAGCAATCACTAGCCACCATTATATCATATCCTATTTAGTAAATTTTTGTGATTATCCATTTATTAGGTTAATTATTGATGATTTTTTAAATTGTTGACTGGTGCGAGGTGAAGTGCAAATGTTTATCGATAGGAAAGTGTCATATTGTATCGTTAGTTAGGCCATTTTTTGATGCGAGAGTGCAATGCCAAATGAAACTTGTCGATGCTCCGACATTGATTTTGATTGAATACCACGCGTTTTTGCTGATGCCAAAAATGAATTTCACATTCGTATCCAATCACTGCCAAGTGGCCGCCAAATCGGCTCCCTGTGCGGTATTCGTTGAAAACGCATTATATTAATATTGTAACCCGAGCGACACAGCTCTGCTCACTTTTTCCTAGACTTCAACTATTGAAGATTTATTTTCGTTTGAAAGGAATTATTTAAATGTATGAATTTATCCTCTGCTCAATTGTTCTGCTGTTTTGGCGATTCGGTGCTATGTACGCACCGGGAGAAAGGGTGGGCGGCGTCACTGCTCGCCGCCTCTCTAATGTTATAGGCCTTGCGGGGAGCGGCGCTAAGCTCAATTTCAATTGTCATCGAAGCTTGTCTAATGCCACCTGCATGGAAAGCTTTCTGCGGTGTGACCCGGTGCGACATTAATTTCACAAGAGACAAGTTATAGTGAGAGCTTGCGCCGCTCCCTGCACGTGTACAGTCTGTCGCGAGAGCGACGTAGCGTAGTCAATGTATGTTTATATGTAATTCCACTGTATCTCGTAACGTGTAGTTGTAACCAAAAACTTTTGTAAGGACGCGCAGTGGGCGAAGGCTGTGTAACCGCAGGCAGGAGTGTTCGATGATTGGAAATAAATACAACTTTAATTATCTCATATCTGTCGTTTCATTATTCCTTCGTCGGCGACACTTGAATGGTATCTGATATCATATATTATTTCCTTATTGAAGATCCAAAATCAAACATAAAATCGTCATACACTTTGACTGGCATATGAAATGGTGGTCACGCCGTTCCCAATTTGGACGGATAACATATAAATGTGATCCACAGTGGAATCAAATAAATACAACGGAGTAACCAACACTCTTTTATTCTCAAACTGTCAAAAACAACCTCGTCTGTCTAGCTACCTGCAGTACTATGCTACGTACTAGGGCTACAGTTATAAATACACAATATACATGGCGGGGTAGCCGCCAAGGGAGATCCGTCGCGCCTCGCGCCAACACCAGCGCGCTCTGCGGACAAGCGAGTATGTACGTAAATAACAAGTCTTTCTTATATACACCAATAGTAACTGGGACACGTATGTACGTACACAGGAGATTTTCAATCCTATTGCTTAATTCTTAGCAAGGCAGTGGACAAATAGGTAGCACTTTAAATTCGCTCTATGTAATTGAAATAAGATTCAAAACCAATGGAAAATTAAAAAATCTGCCTGGCTAAGGGTTAAATGCAGTTAATTTATATTTCGGGTAGGTATCTCGGAAACGGCTTTAACGATTTTGATGAAATTTTTTATACAGATACATACAGTTTTGCATTTTAACTTCAACTGCATAGTTGTATTTCATGTAAAAATGCAATTTTACATAAAAACAATTTTATTAATACTGCCAATCACCGGTAGATGGCGTGAAGCTCGATCTCCCAGTTAGAAAAACTTAATATTAGAATTTTTGACCTGTTTGTCAAACCAACATATCACATACCATCAATGTTTTTAACTGGGTCAACGGGGGTGAAGTCAAAAATAAATATGTGGCAAGTGGCCCAATGAGAATGAGCGGACTTATCGCCTTGAGCGACTGTTATCTGAGCCGCACTCACAGGTGGGCTGCTTGCGCCGGCTGGCCTGCAGCAGCAGCCGGTCCAGCTCCTTGCGGCAGGAGCAGTGCAGGAACTCCTTGGGGCGCACTCCGCGAAACACCTCCGCGATGGACGGCTTCACGTTGTAGAAGATTATCGTCTGCCCGCGGGCGTGGAAGTCGTCGATCAGCGACTTGATGCCCTGCGATCAAATATAATGCGCTTGTAGTATCCACCCATCTCTTCTGATTACGTTTCACGTTTAGATTATGGTATGCCGACGAAGAGATGTTAAAGTTTATATTTTATCACTACATTTTTATTCAAGTGATAACAATCTATACGGTAATAACGCCGATGTACCTACTCCATAGACATATTAACACGCCTACTCAGACACCTACTTAGTTAAAACTATATAATATATGTATTGTAGCAAACAATTCTTGTTAGCCGACTGCGGCGTAGCTATAACAAGGTTTTTTTTTATATTAAAAAAGGGGGCAAACGAGCAGACGGGTCACCTGATAGTAAGTGACGTCCGTCGCCCATGGACACCTGCAACTCAAGAGTCACAACTGCGTTGCCGACCTTTGAGGTGGGAGTAGGGGGAGGGGACGGGAGGGGAAGGGAAGGGGGATTGAGGCCTCCGGTTACCTCACTCACTCAACGAAACGCTATGCATTGCTTTACGCTGGTTTTCTGTGAGGCCGTGGTGTCACTCCGGTCGGGCCGGCCCAAGCGTGCCAAAGCATGGCTCTCCTACGGTTATGTTTTACAATTTCCAATCGGTTACTTAGGTACTTAGTACAAAGCTAGGTAAAGTCTGCACTACGAAATAACTGATAAGTACCAGACACGAAACCAACAACGTTCAAGTTTATGCACACAAATGCTGGCTGACCCACGGCCTCTAAGACAGAAGATGACTTCTAACCGAGTCAACAGGCCCGTCCGTATTTGCTATATCTCGGTATCTCCTGTACAAACTTCCTGTGGGTCTAAAATGGACACTTTGAGCAATTCCTCCTTTTATGAATCCCCAGCAAATCCTAAGCAATTCCTCTAAATTTCGTAAAATGGTCCCTCATTTTAGACCCCCTGATGTCACAGTTATAGGATCCCAATCGTGTGTTGGTTCTTGTACCTTGGCGGCGGTGAAGTCTGCGGCCTGCACGTGCGTGGCGTCGATGACGAGCGGCGAGCAGTGCCCCCTGTCGGCCGCCTTGCGCAACGCCCTCCGCACGAACTCGGCCGAGGGGAAGGCCAGGGCGCGGTCCACGGCCGCCACCACGTGCTCCACGCCGTCGCTAGACTGCAACAGGCACACCCGCATACTGACGCTCTTGGGAACAGAATACCAAATAATCCAAATGGTTAAGTAGGTAACTGTCACTCGTCTATCTACCGTTCGTCCCCCGATATTAGGTAGATGAGAAATTGCTTACATATTCGGCTTAGCTTGGAATAAAGGTCTAGTCTAAATATATATATATATATATATATGACTATCATAAAAAGAGATATTCCACTTAGACGTAGATGTAGAATTATTCTAATGTAATTTAATAACTTCCTGTTCTCAAGGAGCGAGTGCATATTCGTGAGAGCATACCGATGCTACTTTATAAACGGGCGCATATTGAGCTGCAGTGTGTCAGTAGCATATAAAGATGTAGAGTATGCAAAGATGCATAATGTAATTAATTTTATCCATCATTTACTTGCCCTTTTATCATTATTTAATTTTATTATTCAATAAAAAAAAACTAGACCTCTAAGAATACACTCGTTTGCTCAAGGTGTGCGAGTTTTGGGCTAGAGTAAACAAACGAGTGGTCGCGTTTAGTAGTCGCCATTAGTGGCTTAATGTGCGGAGGCTCTAAGAGGGTGATA
Source organism: Ethmia dodecea (assembly GCA_963855545.1). Lineage (NCBI taxonomy): Eukaryota > Metazoa > Arthropoda > Insecta > Lepidoptera > Depressariidae > Ethmia > Ethmia dodecea. The sequence continues at coordinate 168,285 of OY979446.1, forward strand.
ATAATAGTGTACTGACGACAGCATGCGTGACTCGCACGGATGGCCTCGCGGAGGCGTACAGCAGGAACATGAGGTTGACGGCGATGCCGATGACGATGCCCAGCTCCAGGCGAGTGAGCAGGCACGCGCTGAACGTCACCACCGCAGGGATTATGTCCAGCTCTGGGGGGAAATGAGGCGTTAGATGCTCCTATAGATACTATAATAATAAATTGTTAGACACAATTATTTAGTCCCAAACTAGGCTCCTGTACTATGGGTATACTAAACAAATGATAAACATACCTACTTCAATAAATATTAAACGCACGCACACAAATGTTGGCCCCGAGCCGAACCCGCGACCTCCGACTCAGAAGGCAGGGTAACTTACTACCAACTGAGCCAACTACAGACCATTAATTAATGGTCTGTGGAGCCAACACACCCGTCAAAAGTTGACAGCAATAGTGTTTAACTTTCGCAACGCGGGTTACCGGGGTATGCAAGCAAGTTGCCATTCGTTGTTCTATGGGGTAAGGCCTTTGTTCAATAGTGGACGTCTTCCGGCTGATGATGGTGATGATGATGATGACTTTCAACCCTGCTTTTGAAATAGCCCCGATGGTATTTGTCTAGAGGTAAATTTGTAATGTAATGTTAGTATCGAATCGGTACTGACTCTTGGTCCGCCAAATGGGTTTGAACACGTGCAGCTCCATCATGAAGACGACGGCCGCGATGATCACCGCCGCAAGAGACGCCTTCGGGATGTAGAAGAAGTACGGCGTGAAGTACTGCGGATGGAAACGAAGCTTGGATTAAATCTACAAGTAAATGTCTAACGTTTGGGTACCGTCTAACGTTGAAATCTCAAAGTGAAGTGGCCATTTGACTGTCAGAATTTTACAAGTCACCCAAATGTATCTTACAAGGCATAACTACTTTTACTTAACGACTTCCTCATAAGCGAGGAGACTCACAGGTCAGAATGGGCTGTTACGGTAAATAATAATTTTTTTTTAGATCACATGTGATCTGAGGCTTTCTTATACTTCCACTTCCTTTAGCGCAGCGGGCCGAAAGTTTACGCTTTCCGCCCGGAGAGATGAAAAATAATTATAATAATGCCTTTTTCTCGTTGTTACAATTAGGCATTCATTTACACGTAGCTACTACTTATGTCTCTTAGTAAGTCCGACGCTGCATGCTTATCTAGGTTATATAACAGTCTGGTCACTGAAAAACATACATAACTAAGTACGAACTATCCCGATTCCATGTGAGATCATCTGTTCTGAGAGACCGTTAGCTCGGCAGAGGTTACGGGTTGACGATGAACCCGGCCATACACCCAGTTCTAGTGAATGCAGTATTCACCTGCAGCGAGAGCAGCACGAGCGCGCCGGTGTAGAGCCCCCCGGCGGTGGTGGCGACGCCGGACGCGTGGTTGACGGCGCCCCTCGAGAGAGCGCCCGACACCGGCATCGAGTCCACCAGAGAGGCCGCGATGTTGCACACGCCCAGCGCCAGCATCTCCTGCGTCGCGTCCACGTACTTGCCCTCCGCTATCGACGATATACACAGGGTCATTATATTTAAAGGGTAGATAAACAAATCAAAAAGAAACTATTTTCCGCATTGATTTTTATTTTTCATATGCTACTTTACTAGATAACATCGATTACAACAAAATATAAAACTAATTAACACGCTGTACATAAACAATACACGCTCACTACCCAATCAAAAATTTCGCGAAAATAACAGCAGAGAAAAAACAATTGAAGATCAGAAATCAGTTCTGTGACAGATATATTTATTTTATATGTAGAGGGAGTTTATGCTCTAGATCTATTTTAGAGTACGCATTTTACTTTAAAATATACTTTTTCATATCTCATACTCGGAAAGTAGTGTATGTTTGATCTGAGTACCGGGTCGGAAGCGATGATTCCCACCACAGAGAGATTCAGGGCTGTGACTCCCGCCCTTGGTCGGGAAAGACTCATAGTAATTGCTTCCGGCCTTAGGGCGGGAATAAATAAAAAAAAATAGTACTAAATTTGGCAATGACGTTTAAAGAAAAAGTTTCTCTAGGAAAGAGAATGACTTTCTTCCAACCTCTTTGGGTACTTAGTAGGGATACGAAACTTTTTACATCAATTAGAATAAGCAAAAAAAAAAGGTGCGGCCTTGTGAGTGTAGGTATAAACAACAGAAACTAGCCCGCGCGCGGGGCGGTACGCGTTCCATATTTAAAATAAAAAAAAACAGTAATAATTTGGTAAGCTGTTCCGAAATTCAAAATCTTGTTTTTCATCGGCACTAATTAAGCACAGAACACTATTTAAAAGTATTATAAAGAGGAAGGATTAGTATATTATTTTTGTAATGTTATTTAGGTTAGGTACTCTATGATGTAGTATCCAAAGACGTTTATAAGAAAAAGTTTCTCTTTCTTCCAACCTCTTTGGTTGTATTGTTGACAATTTTGTATTTTTTTTGTAGGTATTATTGCGTTTTTGCATGTTTGAATTTTTGTAAAATTGTATTTTTTTTTGTTTACTTTCCTTGAATTCGAAATGAAAAGTAGAGTGTTTAACGCGGGTGGAAGTTATCAATTCCTACTCGGACTATATCCGCCCTCGCTGCGCTCGGGCGTCTAAATACCTCGTATGGGAATTGATTCCTTCCGACCCTTGTATATCAATCTACTATTGAATGAATAACACAACTCACTAAGTTAAGTGAGGGTTAAAACATTAGTAATTCCTAGGAATGCTAACAGACAAACGAATACAAATTCGCGATTTTCAAGAAAATTAAAGCGATATATATTGAAAACCGTCATATTATAAAAGAAAGATCGCAATGATATCCCAGGGGTTAAGGCGTTCGCTTCTTATCCGAGGCTCGGGTTTGAATCCTAGCATGTACCTTCCAATGAGCCTCTACCTACCCCCACGGGGATGAAACGGGTGAATTTTTTTTTGTTAAAAAAGGAAGAAAAATTACATTTCGGTGAAAATTTACTTACTCAGGTCATTCATCTTATCTGAAGCCCAACTATCTCAATCCAGTGTCACACTGGCATGCTTGATTTGAGAAATCCTGTATAGCTACTCGTTGCAGAATTCGGATAATATTAGGTACTCACAGAAAACTTTGGCGAGCGCGATGTTCTCTAGGATGGAGAGCAGCGGCACCACGAAGATGGCGGAGCCGAGCGTGGAGGTCATCTCCATGAAGGTGTAGGTGTGGTTGCCCACCGTGGCCGAGAACGGCGGCAGCGCCAGCTCCGGAAGCCCCGGCTTCACCTCGCCTGCAAGCACCAATCATTCGTTCACTGTCATCGTCAAGCAACAGCCCACAGCTGAGCTAAGGGTTTTTACGCACACTTTGCGCATTTTTACGAACTACCTACGGGTTTTTACGCACGTTTTTACTCACACGCATGAACGGAAGCTACGAGCCTGTTTCTTTTTAACCGACTTCAAAAGGGAGGAGGTTGTCAATTCGTCTGGTTTTTTTTTATGTTTGTTACCTCAGAACTTTCGACTGGATGAACCGATTTGGATGATTCTTTTTTTATTTGAAAGCTGGTGCTTTCAGATTGGTCACAATTTCATCCAGTTTTGACAACGTCATCAATGAGAAAACCATATAGTCGAAGATTGAAGTCGGTTTTTTTACTCTTTATTAAAATACTACTTCAAATATTTCAGTGTGTAATATTGACTATAATTGAGTAATGCATATTATGTATATATTAGTTTAAGAAAGAAAAAAATATTTCTTTTTTCAAGTTACAATGATGAATCTATTACACTCACCTATCACACCATATTTTTTTCCAGACAATAAAAAAAATCTAGTATAAGACTGACCGGTGAGCTGGAAGGGTGCCTGCTGCCTGGTGTCGAAGTAGTATGCGAGCGCGGCGCACACGAGGACGACGGTGATGTTGCGAGTTGTGGACAGGAACCACAGCGCCTGCGCAACCACGCCGCGCAGCCGCCTGCCCCCCGCGCCCTCCTTCGCGGGGTTCACGTTTATGTCCTTCACTTTCTGAAAACGGTGGACACGTGCGTGAGAACAGACTTTCAGATTCGACTGGTCAGTGAAATCTACACTAATATGTTAAAGAGGAAAGATTAGTATTTTTGTATGTTTGTAAGGAATACACTCAAAAACTACTAGACCGACTTTCTTCAATGGAAAGCTACATTATCACTGAGTAACATAGGCTATGTTTATTGGAAATACGCTGGTGAAACCGCGCGGAACAGCTAGTATTAAATAATAACAATTCATGTCAATGGGACAAAAAACGTCGCAGGACTCAAGTTTTTGTTTATTTATTTGATTAGTTTCTCATTATGATTAATTTCTCAAAACTTACGATAAAAATCATAGGTAGGCACTACCTCGTATTAACTACAAAACTTCGCGGTATTTATATAGGTACCTACCTACATGTGGGTGATTCGGGTGTATTGGACTTTCGTTTGCTACTATTTTCCGGGGGCACCTGGCGCTTTAATATCGAGTTCCGAGGGAATTTTAAAGCGACTTATCACTTGGTGCCTTGCCTCGGAAAGCGTTATAGATACCTACCACTGGCTCTCCAAATCTCTCATAAAACGTCTCTCTAGAACACTCTACCCAATGTAGGTATAAGACCGTTAACCACTTATTATACCAAACTGTAAGATAGGCTTCTTTCTGCATTAGAGCGACTAAACTTATTTTAATTTAGTCCTGTCATTTTCTTTCTCCTAGAAAAGAAAAGAGACGACAGATATTTAGTCCTGTCAAATTAAAATTAACTAAGGCGTGTTTAGCAATTTTAGCGACGATGTAAAAAGGTCATGGATAAAAGTGACAGATAAGCACGTTCATAAGGTTCAAATTAGTTGGTTTTTACATCTTCAATCTGTTGTTTGTTTCTGTCCTTTTTCTTTCGTATTCTATGGAGAAGGATAGGCTAAATTAAAATTAGGAATTTTAGCTGGTCTTCGGAATCGAGTCCAGTGTAATAACTAGATAAGATTTTTTGCTCAATTAAGTAAGTACTAAGTAACACCGTGTATACTTATTACATAGAATGAATAGCAGACAATAAGTGAGACCCGACACTGCAATGATGGAAATAATGCCCCGTAACGCCGAGATAATGTCATAGTTTATGCGATACTGGCTCCGAACACAAAACAAGCTGTTATTATTGTTGGGATGCACCGATTCTTGCGTGCAGGAAGTGACACTCTTCAATAGATGCCTATAACTTTGATATGATCTGAATATTAAACAAAAGAGATTGTTGAACAGTACATGTACTTAGGTACCTATTTAATGTTTTATTTCCCTATGACAATAGAGGCTGTCACAGTAGTTAACTTTTATTTTATTGTAAATAAACTGGCATAAATCAAAACTATCTTTCCAAGTCACTACCATAATTTTGAATATGAGCTTTGCAAAAAACCATCTCCCAATCTACAGAGAGCTTGCGTGAGGCGCATATTTCCTGGTTCCTCAGAAAGTGGGTAGACACCCATATTTCAGCAGTGGGCTACTTTTACAGATTGATGATAATGATGGAAGAAACATACCCGCAGCAGCAGCAGCACCACGATGCAGGATACGCCCAGCACGGTATCCCAGAGCCGAGTCTCGCCGATGTGCTCGTATAGACCCGTCCAAACCTGACACACAAAGCACTTTTACTACAACTGAGCGTTTCCATGAACTCTTACAGCAAGACTACCATTGGGTAAAAGGGACCCAGGTAGGTATAATTTAGCTAGGTTTAGAGCACCACCTTCTTCCATCTGTTTATGTCAGCTACATCCATCCTAAAATAGTCTGGAAGAAATCTCTTAAAGCTATAACCTATTGTACTTTTTTTTAATATGTCACTGAAAATGTGTCACTTAGTATACATTTTTATTAACTACTCAGATACTTTAAACTTTTTTTAAGTTCTTGTCTTAAATCTGGAGTATACGAAGTAAAGTTAAACAAAAGAACTGATGATTAAAAAATAATAAATAATCTCACGCCTTTTATCCCCGAGGGGGTAGGCAAAGGTATTCCATTACTGGATATACCCACATTTCACGAGATACATTGGACCCCTAAACGTGATAGGTGGTGAGCCCATCGCCGGACTGGGTCTATTTACACATGTCTAGAATTAATTCTGAGACCTGCGGGTTTCCCCACGATGTTTTCCTTCACCGTCGAGCTAGTGATAAATATGTAGGTACGTAAGATTTTAAAAAACTCATTGGTACATGCCAGGATTCGAACCCGAGCTGAGGATTATTTGGTTTATTAGTCAATAATATTTATATTAGGATATCATGCACGAGCTCTAGACATCAGCTACAGTTTGTAGGTCCGTGTAAGGAATACTGGGAAACGTGAAATGAGTGACTAATATGCTACAATTGACGATTGGCAACCAAGTGATAAATAGGGCCAGCGAAGGCCGATGGAAAGTGGCAGCTAATCATGAACCGAACAAAAACAGAACAGTTGATTCGCCAAAAAACTCTCGTCGCAAGAAAAGTCAGTAAGTAGTTTTACCACTGCTTTAGATTAGATTGTTTCTAATCAAAGGCTTTCATTCGATAAATAGATGGATAAGGATTTTGTTTTCAACACAATACATACCGACACACATCACAATGAAGTTATCATTATCAAAATAGAATATAGCCGGGGCGAGAGGGTCCGCAAGCTTCACAACATATCTTGTAAAGGTACTTAGTTGTGAAACCTTGACCACCGTACGTATAACAATACTAGTTTTTACCGGCACTACAACAGCGTTTCGAGATCAAAAGTAAGGCTACTTTTGTGTGTCCTTCCTGAAGGTGAAATTTAGCACCCTGACCAATCAAGATTGGATCAATACTGAATGGGCAAGTCGGTAGAGGACGACCTAGGCGTACTTACATCGACCAGGTAGGCGATGTATTGAAGAAAAGCCAGATAAAGAGTACCCGAAACCGACGAGCATGCATGAGTCGTTTGATGGATGTGGATGAAGCACGAGAGATCTGCCAGGTTCGTAGCAAGTGGCAGTCTATTGTCTCTGCCTACCCCAATGGGAAATAGGCGTGAGATTATGTATGTATGTAGGTCAATAGTGTATCAATGAAAACGTATAACAGATAGACAGCGTTCCTTGCAAGGCATTCTCTTCTAACTTACGTATGTCCAAGACCACGTTAAGCGACGAGTATGTGTGACACAACACAGATCGTGATCGTGACGTCATCGGGTGACATCGAAATAAGACTAGCTCGAGTGTCGTACCTGCAGGAACTTGCCGCCTGGGAAGTTGAGACCGAGGATGTCCTTGATCTGCGTGGTGGCGATGATGATGGCGGCGGCAGAAGTGAAGCCCACCGACACCGGCCCGCTGATGAAGTCGATCAGGAACCCTGCGGACAGACCCTGCTAGTATTGACGCTGCCTTGAAGGGCGGATCTATCTTACCTACCCAAAAAGGAATATTGATTCAAGTGTGTGGTGTTAAGTGTCCTAAAGGTGACCAAATAAACAGGTAGGTAGGTAATTACAAAATATACACTGTATTATGACTTTTCCAAGCACACGACAGGAGTTATGCATTACTTACACCTGTCAGTGATGAACGATTTCTTACACGCCAAATACATTATTTATGTCACACTTAAAAGACTAACGTGTCACTACAATGGCATTGTGCTACCGAGTAAAGAAAAATAGGTAAGTACTGAAATGTGAACAAAGAGCGATGGTATTGTGGCATTTTGTAACTTTCATTTAATTTTCATCATCGACTACTACGATGTCTACGACATAAGTCCTGTAATTGCGGGCGTATTCACGGAGATTCGATATTCGACTCGGAATCGGAAAATCTGTCGAACGGTTTCGAGATGGGCTATTCACAGATATCGGTATCGAAAACCAATGTCATATTTGACTTTGATTAAAAAAAATCCGTGGATTCGGAAACTCACACTCTAGCTATTTCAGTCAAGGCAGGCATTCGAAAATTTTCGATAGATTCTACTTCGGAACATTTCTCACTCGATCTAATCTAATAGTATAATCAAATAAAATATAATCAAATAATCTCGTCACTATAATTTAATAGTAACACCATCTTCATATTCGCGGTGAGCTGATGAACTCACGTGGGCGATTGCAACCTCATGCGAAGATAGTCTAATAACAGAAATATTTCAATATTTTCAATGGAATACAGAAAGTCCGGGCTAAACACCAGATTTACATAACAATGTCCTGGCAATTGACAAGTGCCTACGAATCCGGACATGTTGGCTCAATTTCGAAGCAATAAGGTTTGTCAAAAGCTTTGTTGATCGCCGAAGGTCAAAACCTTTATGCAGTTTGAAGTTACTACCAGGAAACCCAGCGGAAATAGGCACTCTATTTCCACGTCTACTGGCGGGTCATCACTGCAATAATAGCTTATCTACAGCGCGATAACATTGTGCACTAATTGTCTTAGACGCTCCGGCGGACATCGGAGGTAAACCACCAATCAGCACTTCCTGCTATTACGGCTGGTCACTTCAAGGAAAGCAGGAAAAATATAACTCGTGTTATAGGTCACTATGGGAGATAAGATTTTGAGGTAAGACCACCTATGTCCCGCCTATTCATCATGGTAATAAGTACATAGTAGTGAGAATTCTAATCCTATGATTGTAGCTCATTTTAGAGGACAGCTCCTTTTTATATTTAAGTAATACTAGCGGTTCTGAACGGTTTCAACCTCGTAGATCCCGTTCCCGTGGGAATAACATATTATAGCCTATGTTAGTCAGGGATCTTCTAGCTTTCCATTGGTGAAAGAATTTTTAAAATCAGTCCAGTCGTTTTTTAAGTTTATTCCTAACGAACATATAACTACAATATACAAAAATACAAATTTTTCCCCGCCCTCGCCGTGACCCGCATTGAAGGACGCGTTCCCTGAACTTGCCATTGAAGAATCGACTATACACCTGTTCGCAGGTAGATATTTGGAAATATTAGAAAGTTGACAAAATGGTACCATTTACCAACGGGACCCTATTGCTAAGGTCCCGCTGTCTGTCCGTCGGTCTGTCTCAAAGCTATATCTTTTGTACTGAACCGTAAGGGCGGACACTTGACATTTTCAGTGTGTACCTATTACTAGGCGGCTGTAATAACGAATAACAAACTGAAAAAATCTGGTTGTCCCTATACAAGAAAGGTGTTGGTTGAAAGTTTATTGTACTGTGGTACAACACTCTTTCACAATTGGGCGGTTTTTATAATTTTCTCGATCAAAACAAAGACATCTCAACTTCTAATCCAACCTAACCTAACCCGCCAGTCTTAGATTTCGTAGACCACACATAACTAATACCGCATATACTAGACTATGAACGAGGCTCTTGTTCGTATAATCAACAACGTGACAACTGTCAGCTATGCTGTAACTGCCAGTTAAACAAACCCAGAGACAGCGCGGCATACCTGCCCCCTGACTCAGCGAAGACAATGAAAACTTGCGACGTTTGACAACAAAACAACCAACGATCTGCGCACACGTCGCGCCTTCAGTTGCGATTGAAAACAAACCGAAGAATATGAAATCACTGGAATTTTCCGCATATGGCCTGAAAAACAGGCCGATCGATTTCAGCATTGACCATTGTGTTCAGTGGCTTTTATTTAATAGCTTTTGATATTGGATACCGGCACAGATATGTATTGTAAAACTGTGATACAGGCATGGTTGGAGGCATCTGATTGCCAAGACAAGCATACAGTTCCATTGTCCTGGTTTTCAGCCGTTAGAGATGTTAAGATATGAGCCCAAGGTTTCATTTGCTTAGTAGCTAAAGAACTGCTTTACGAGGTAGGTAGGTATACTTTTTTTCTACTCGACGGAGGTGGAAAGCGGCAACTTCATTTAGCGCAGCTGGCCGAAATTTGCCGCTTTCTGCCCGGAGATGAAAACTTTATTTTCTTTTAGTTACGGTTTATGTGCGGAGATGCTAAATTGTGCTGCTTTGCAACTCGTGTAGGTCATGATATGTCGCTGCTGTCAGCACAGTTGAGTGTCAAAATATTTGCTATTATGTCATTAATTATAAATAACGAACAAACACTTGAATCACAACCTCCGATGAGCTACTTGAGGAAGTGGATTTACATAAAAATGGTCTTTGCCAACGTAACAATAAAATAATGAATAACACTAAGCGAGTTTGACACGGCTAGCTACGTTATAGCAAACAATCGCTGTGTTCCAATACAAGACCATGAAAACATTGAATAAATAGCATACCTATCATACTAAATAACTGTATGTCCGTGGTACATTTCCACTTTTAATTTTCCAACTTGTAAGTCTTGATTTCACACCGTGCACTTTTACAAGTAAAATGTTTGAAAGACACTAACAAAGCCGAATAAAATAATGTTATCTTTCGACGGTGTGTTCTGTAAACAATATCATGAAATCACTTGAATAGTTTTTCGTATGCTCTTCATCTGTTTTCCTCCAAAATTTTTCAAAGACCTTTTTATTATGACTACGTTTTTCTTGCTGTTATGCCTCTCGTGCTTCTATTCATACTGTTTTTCTTGAAACCTATACTACATATTCTACGTACGATCTATCTAGCTAGGAAACAATAGTTTAATAAAATACGGGGTCAGCCGGAGTTGTTCCAGCACACCGCTATTTAGTTACGTGTCAGAGAGTTTATTGAACGAAGTGATGATAGAAAATACGATGTTCGTAGAGAAGTGTTTACTACGACGTAGGCGTTTTCGCGGCTATCAAATAAACAGAATAGCAGCAGCGCTTTTACCAAATACACTTTTGACGTTTTTGTTTTGAAGAATCGCGTTAAAATGAGGTAAATAGACAACAATAACAAAAATGGAAAAAAATAATAATATAACAATGTTATTTTGTAGATATTTACGTACAAATTGAACTAAATAAATGTCCACAATACCAGGTGTCACATTTAGCCTGTTAAGAGACGATACTTGCACAGCTGTTAACTTTACATTTGAATCAGAATAGCAGAATAAAATTTAATTTAACCTATTCGTACTCCAAACGCAAAGAAAGAAATACATTTAGCAATGACACGTTCGATTTCGGCAACTACCTGATTAAAAAAATAAATCTAACGCCTTTAAGGATAGGAGAGGTATTCCATTTCTGGAAGTACCGTTTATAGTTGCAATTAATTTTATATCGATTTAATCAGAAGTCGAAATATCGGGCAAATTGTAATCCCTAGTGCCATGGAACAACGGGTAATTAATTAAAATTGACCGTGGACCCGGTAACGGGTCGGGACCACGGATAAAATGTGCCCACGTTTCACCAGTATTCTTTATTCTTTGGATCCCAAAACTTGATAGGTGGTGAGCCCATCGCCGGCCTGAGTTGCTGTTAATGTGGTTTTTGCGTTTCCTCCCTGTTTTCCTTCACCGTCGACCTGGTGATAAATATGTACTTAAGTTTTTTTAAAACTCACTGGTACCTGTTCTCCTCAGGATTGGAACTCGAACCTCACGAATGAGAAGCTTTCTCTTTAACCATAATTCTTAAATTGCCATATTTTGAGTACAGATCACGCAGTTTATTTTAAAACAAGTGCAAATATTTTAAGGGTAGGTATATAAAAGAAATAGAATTGACATATAAAGATAGAATAAAGTTAGTTTTTTCTGACAAAAAAATTATTAGTTCGAAGCATGCTTTGCATTAACCCTCATTGCCGCACTAAAACGCCACTTTTGTCAGCTTTTTTTTATTTATTTATTAATTTTGTATTTTCTGCACAATTTATTATTTGAGTATAGTGTGCGTGTGTTGCTTATGCACAGCGTGTTAGATTTTTCATAATTTTTTGTAATAATCGATGTTATCTTGTAAAGTAGAGTATGAAAAATAAAAATAGATGACGAAAATAGTTAATTGTAATTTTTTTACCTACCCTTAAAATATTTGCACATGATTTAAAATAAACATCAAGGATGTCGAACCAAATTTTCGAACAAACTATAAGCAAGGACAATGTCTCGTGTTCACGTATCAAAAACTGTGTAGGTGACTCTTTACTTATACATAAAATTAAACTGTCAAGGGTCTACTCACCCAGCTGCAGTATCCCCATGAGCAGCTCGACGCACCCCGAGAGAAATGCGAGCAGCACTGCGAATTCAGGCCCGAGCCCATGCAGATTCTCCCTCGTGAGGATGGCAGCAATGGCCGTCGGCCCGATGGCAGAGTCCTTCACCGATCCGAACACCGTGTACATGAAGCACGCCATGAAGGAGGAGTACAGGCCATACTGCGGTGGGAGACCAGCCACGCCAGCGTACGCTATCGCTTGCGGGATCACCGTCAGGCCCACTGTCACGCCTGCAACGAGAATCTAAGTCAGTTGTGGTCAAGGGAATTGAAATAGTGAAGGGTGAGGATTTGGTCGTAGCACTTGCTGTATTTACGTCAAATGGAGACGGTTTTATGCTAAGAGATTTAAATATATTAGGGCATAGAGCGGCTAATGGGAATATTTTGGTTCAATATTCTTAACCGTCAGTGCAGCAAGTACGCGAGCTGTCGTTTCGATGTACATATCATGCTAGTTTTACCTAAGGTAATAAGTTTTAGATGTCGATTTGGTTCGCTTTGGCCGCACTATCCCTATTTAGATCTGTTTGGTTTTATGTAAGACGAAAAACGTGACGATAGGTAGTATATCATAAAACCAGGCAAATAAGATAAAGTAGTCGTGGATTAAAAGACACCTCGTAGAACATTCATTGCTGAATAATCGAAACTTTTTAACAATACAGCCCACTCATTGAACGTCATTGAAGCTACTACCGCCTTTCGATGTATTATAGCTGGGAAGAAGGCCGCTCCTAGCAAAAAACTTGACTAAAGCATTTAGTTGAGCATTTCTCTGTAAATATAATTGTATAGACCATTTACACGAGGCCATTCCATGAGCATTCCACAGAGCCAATTCAATAATGGTCTCGTATAAATAGGGACAGTCCACTGCATTGGATCGTCCTCAAGCCGTTGATGAAAGCAGTTTGGATTGGCTCAGTGGATTGTCTCGGCCATTGGCCTCGTGTAAATGGTAAATTATGATGTAGGTAGTGCAAAACTGCAGTGTAGCTTGCATTGTGGGCCAATCCCGCCGGAACCAGCGCAGCACAATGCGAGGGCAAGGCTGCCGCGGTCTCACTCACGTAATCTTGCACCAGGTATGTCTACCATTTGATTTCACTGATATATTGTTTCGCAACGAGTGCTGCCAGTCCCAGACTGGATAATATATATAATATAATAATATAATCTCACGCCTTTCATCCCCGAGGGGGTAGGCAGAGGTATTCCATTACTGGATATACCCACATTTCACGAGATACATTGGACCCCTAAACGTGATAGGTGGTGAGCCTATCGCCGGACCGGGTCTATTTACACATGTCTCAGAATTAATTCTGAGACCTGCGGGTTTCCTCACGATGTTTTCCTTCACCGTCGAGCTAGTGATAAATATGTACGTAAGTTTTTGAAAAACTCATTGGTACATGCCAGGATTCGAACCCGAGCCTCACTGCTTTTCGGCCGGCTCTTTAACCGTCAGGGCTATCACTGCTCACTGGATAATAGATCTTATAAATACCAATATTGTTGGTAAGGGGAAGGCGTATCTTGAATCGACGCGAAGGTCGCCACACGCTCGCGTATTTTATCGTGCGATCGCCTCGGCCCGTGGCGAATCTCTTTATTAGATCTGTAATTTGCGACGGACAATAACAAGGAAAGCAATCAATCGGAGGAAGAAATAATTAAAGGTTGTCAATTGTTCTATCCTTTTAATTCTCGATGTAATTGCAGGAAGATCTTGTCGCGTGATTGGGTAAAAACAGAATGCAGGCACGAAAGACGCATCCATTTTATTACTGTTAAAATTCCTGATCCTCGGAAGTAGGATGAGATATAATTCGATATATAGGATGTCGGTATGGTATGATATGAATTCGATATGTCTTAACCCTTTAACGAGCATAGGCAGTTTTAATTTTGCAATGGTTTTGAATCTTATTTCAATTACATAGAGTTCAATATGTGGCGGTAACTATTTGCCCTCTTGCCCGTTAAAGTGCTTCATCGAGTATACATCAGCGGCGTCACGCGCTAGTGCACGCCGCGCCCGCGACACTTCTGTAACATTGGCGAAGAGGATTGCAAGTAGGCACCTAACTTATTAAATAAAATGAATACATATTTCAAGCAGCAGTGATAGCAGCCTTACGGTTAAGCTTCACATGATGATAATCAGTGAGGCTCGGGTTCGAATCCCGGCATGTACCAATTGCCTCTTGTACGCCGACGACCAAGTCATCCTTGCATCGTCGGCGTCCGAGTTACAAAAGATGGTGGATATAATGAATGCAGCATTTGAAAAAAAGGGCATGAAAGTGAATGTTGCAAAAACGAAAGTGATGATTTTTGAAAGAGAAGAGTGTATGACAGAGTGTGATATAAAGATTGATGGTGAGAAAGTTGAGCAAGTGAAAGAGTTCGTGTATTTAGGTAGCGTGTTTACAAGGGATGGCAAGTTTGAGAAAGATATTGAAAGAAGAGTATTGAAAGGAAATTGAGTGAATGGGGCTCTGAATAGCCTTGTGAGTAGCCAGGTCATGTCTAAGAAGGCAAGGATGGCTATGCATAACGCTGTTCTGGTCCCGACGCTGATGTATGCGAGTGAATGTTGGGTGTGGCAGAAGAAGCATGAAAGCAAGGTGAACGCAGTGGAAATGAGATCTTTGAGGAAAATGTGTGGAGTAAAATTGTGTGATAGGGTGAGGAATGCGGATATACGAGAGAAGTGTGGTTTGAAAGAAGATGTAGTGACAAGGATAGAAAAAGGTATGTTGAGCTGGTTTGGTCATTTAGAACGAATGGATGAAAGAAGAGTAACGAAAGAGATTTATGGTGCAAATGTTGAAGGATACAAAGGAAGAGGACGCCCCAGCAGAAGGACGTTCACGGATCAAATTAGTGACGTCCTTCAAAAAGCTGGGGTCAAGAGTGCAAAGAATAAAAGAGCGTGCATGAAAAGGCTTATGAATGTGAAGGAAGCGAGGGAAGTGTGCAAAGATCGGGCAAAGTGGCAATCCATCGTCTCTGCCTACCCCTGTGGGAAGAAGGCGTGAGCAGTATGTACCAATGAGTTTTTCAAAAACTTACTTACATATTTATCACTAGCTGTACAGTGAAGAAAAACATCGTGAGGAAACCCGCGAGTCTCAGAATTAATTCTGAGACATGTGTAAACAGACCCGGTCCGGCGATGGGCTCACCACCTATCACGTTTAGAGGTCCAAAGAATATATACTGAAAAGTGAGTACTTATGTCCAGAAATGGAATCTGCCTCTGCCTACCAACTCGGGGATAAAAGTCGTAAGTTTTTTTACATATTTCAGTACCTAAGTTACTTTAAGAATGAGACTACTGAAGCTTTCGTGTAAGGTATGGGCATATTATACCTGGATAAGAATCCCTGCATTTCAAAACTCTTCACTATTGTGAATATTTCATCATAAAACCGCCTTATTGATTGGCACTTTTCCTTTCGTCTCAGATTATCCTTGAGCATTTTCTCAGCCACGGCAATGCGCGGCTTACTCGCCTTATCTGCGTTTAATGAACTTCACGCGCTGATCCACGCATTTCGCGATATTAAAGTAAATTAAATTTTCACCGAAGCAGTTCTAAACGCGCCATTGAACGGAGTCAAGTTTAAGGCATTCTACAAGGCAGACAAGACGATCTGAATACGTGCTAATGATCAATAATTCTGCCAGTTTTTCTTGCTCTTTCCTAGAAGGACAGGTACCTAAATGGGAGAAACCAGAAAACATCAGATTGCCAATGCAGATTTACTCCGCAAGTCCAAGCTACCAGGCACGCAGGAGTTTAAAGAGTCTCCTTCGGTTGCCACACGTGTATTCCTGATGACAGAAATGCGCGTTACTCACCTGCGATGACGTCAGCCAGCCCGCTGCGCAGCGAGTACTGAGGTAGCCAGGCGAGGATGGGCACTCGCCGCAGAAGGGTCTTGGCGGAGCAGCAGGCCCTCGCTCGTCTGGCTGCACTCCGTCGCCAGCCATTGCTGCCATCGCCCGGGTCCTTGCCGGGCAGCGGGCTCGGGTGGCACGAGCCGTTTACTGGGGGCAACAATTGGGTGTGCTTAAAAAAATTAGAGGATGTTGCTTAAATATATCACACTATATAGATACCTCTTTCAATTTTTTTTAGATTACTATTGGCCTTGTAAGTCGCTGCTGGGTTTCCAGGATGAGCTGGCAGAGTGGAACCGTTCCCAGTTTCCCGCCATCACACGAAATAGGCATAGAGTTGGGGAAACAAGCCCGCTTTACCATACCATAGATCCCGAACTTCCATTTGGAGTTAAAAGTATTCCATATCTGGAACTATAATGACTAATTAGTTTTAATCGAAGGAATTTTCTGACCCATAAACATGACATGTGATCCAACGCCGGACCTTCTTTATCTAAGGCATGTGGGTTTCCTTACGATATTTTTCCTTCTTCATGGAGCCAACAATAAAATATGTACCTACTTACATAAGTTTTTGAGAAATACCTGTCCTGTTTTGTCAGTCCAAAAGACTGCGTAAGTACCTCTAAAATAAAGAAACATTTACTTAACTAATGAATATAAATTGGGTACTTTAGCTATTTTGTGGTCATTGTACAAACATGCGAAAGTAAAGAATGCGTAGATGATTGATGATAGTTTATGTTACATTGATAATGGAATACGCGGAAGCGGGCCATACTAACTGCAAGGCAAAAAATATGCGAAAACATTCTCAAGTGGACAATAGTTCTTTACGCTAAAATTTTACTGTTGGGCGTTGTGTGTTATTCAAAGCGTGACGTGACGTCACCGGCGGGGCGTCTGGTTGTTTGTCAATATTAATCCACAATATGTCAACTATAAATAAATAGTACTTCAACAATAAATTGTAGTCTAAAAATATGTAACAGGCATTTTGTATGTATAACACTCGTTGAAACAAATGAAATGATCCCAATCTCGAGGGGTTTAGGGAAAAGTTCCATCATCACTCATCAGATTAGCTCGATAATACCATAGCATTGCATTGTCAGTATTGTCACCGACCAGTTTTTTCCAATTTTCAACTCAATCGAAAGTCAGTACGGTCTAAAATTCAGTTGGAAGATTTGACCTACCCTAACCACAGAAACTAAATACAAAAATTGCAAGTTACAGAAAAACTTGTAACGATCAAAGATGCTTAAATAAAGATCAAATAATCTATAGACGGGGTCAGTTGTAAGTATCCTGCCGGGTTCGATTTCCCCTCGGGCTCAACATATGTGTGCATGTATGAATGTGTGTACTAATTTAAGTATGTTTATTAGCTGTTAGTGTCAGAAGCCACAACAACAATTATGACGCTGTTCACGGTACTAAGGTAACATTCAGTTAAAAAAAAAAGTCGAACTAATAAGTAGCATGAGCATTTTGGAAAATTTTGATAGTGAACTGAGAGTTCGCAATGTCGACAACCTGTCACAAACACAAACGGTCAGCTGACACACTTGACCCTGATGACCCCGTTTCGCATCTCGGGGGACCGGGGTCACTGCGATCAACAGGTCATGAATGTTCTAGGGGTGTGACGAAAGCATTTTTTCTTTTATAAAAAAAGACTACAAGGGTGTATTCACGATTCGTTTCAAAATTAATTTTAAAATGATCTTATTGTTGACATAATAAGGTCTTATAAATCGATGAAGAAAAAGTGTCACGTTCCGCCTGAGCCGAGCGTGCAAGCGAGAGCGCGGAACAAGCGATAGAGAGGCACGATCGGCCTAAGCGTTCGGCTTGTGACGCATATATCTCTTCCACTCCAGTATGCAATTTTTCATAAATGTTTTTCTTATGATGTTATCACGTAAAATTATTGTCCGTAAACCGACTGAAAAAAATATTTTTAATCTATTTTATTCGGTAGGTAATAAGAATTGCACTCACCAAAGTCAATAGTCTAATAACAAGGCACACTAAACTCATCCATGAAGATTAGCTAAATGTAACAGCAGCCCATCTCCAAAGAGTTGCTGGTTCCAAATGCAGAGAAGAACCAGCAAGAAACTCAAGGCAGCTCTTTTTAATCTCATGTCTTACTAGTAAATAAGGTTTACAATAATAATTATAATTAATAGCCTTACATAGCGTCGAGTCGGTTAATCCCATGCATGTTGGTCTTCTAAGTAGTCTGTAAATTTATAGTAGCCTTTTTTTGTATTTTTTGCTTAACTATTGTTTTAAATTTGTCAAAACTTTACAGACAATGAATTTTTTTTCTTAGCATTCCGTCTGAGTGGGCGTCGGTCAGTAAGTCAGGATTCTGAGAAAACCTGCCAAGATCCTCGAGCGGCCGAGACGACAAACTTCGGCGAGGACGAGGGTGGCTGGATCCGATCGCGAAATTCAATGAATTGGATGATTGCCGCCATGAATCGTGATTCCCGTGACAGCTGTGACTTGCAACTGGTGAATACTGGTGCTAACACTGAGACACTGAACTTGGATATTACATTTGGGGACGGATTGTGAATATGGGGTTGCGATATTACGGGTTCCGTTTCCGAGTTATCGAAAGTCCATTTGACAGATACAGAGGTTATAAATATGACTAATGATAGTTATTCTCCTGTAGAAGTCGTGAAACCAAACCAATTTCAGACATACGTGTTTTAGGATGCGATTACAGAACGATCCTTGAGCTAATACGGTCCAAGTGTTGTAGATCCCAGTTTTCCCTAGTTGCCTATGGCCTTGCGCTCCGGTCACCGAATGGTGGTAATTTAATCTTCAAAAGATTTTGCAGTGGATTACATAGTGTCGCCTACCCATGTTCAAATAACAGCAGTCAAAGAGGTTTTATGAACCACTGCGAATTGAGAACGTCCGCAAGTTGCTTATTGTTTCGCTGTGTTGACGAGACATGATGACTTAATGACTTAAATCTGTTTATTTACACTTTACATTACATTACACTAATATTAAAAAGAGGAAAGATTTCTATTTTTGTTTAACTAGTAAACTCAAAATCTACTATAAGTATTTTAAAAATTATTTCACCAATTCAAAGCTACAATATCCCATTAGTAACATAGGCTACATTTTATCCCCGTATTCCCACGGGAACGGAAGCTACGCGTTAATAGTATGATATAGTGTCTAGCAGTTTATCTACGGTTATGGCTGCACTAACAAAGAGGTTTGGGATTTCTACTTAGAATTAAAAACTATACAATGATTTTTTTCCTTTAACACCTCTATAGTCATTTAGATAAGAATTAAATCCGCTAAATGTACCAAAACTACAGGTAACGTAACGCTACGTATCTTGATAAGTTCTAGCTATTTGGTCATTCTGGCTCTTCTTTATTTTTTACGACTGCCAAGACGTTGTCAAGCAAGTTGGTTGCGCTTCAAGGGATGAGGTTCAAGCGTTTTTGGAGTGAGTAAAAATTATCTTTTGGAATCCTAATGCTTGGAGCGATCAGAGAAGTGCTTTTAATTGAATACAATTAAAATGAGGACACATTTAAAAATTATTATTGAAGCAGATATGTGAATCCAAAAGTCTTAATGCCTGCTCAGGACATAAAAATATTAAGAAAAGTATGTATCTACATTATCTAAGTTGCCCATTTAAACTGTCATACAATAAATAAAGATAAATAACGCTACTTAGGTTGATGAAGGTCTTTGTCTAAGATTTAAGCAAAATTCGATTTCTATGGTGATGCATCTTCCAAACCCAACAGATTGTTAAATAAGTTAGATCGAATTCTTATGGCAAAGAAGCAGCTTTCCATCAAACAACAAATCAGAACAACAAAACGCCCCGGTCGGCAAGCTCGTGACGTCACTACCAAAGCGCTTAGTCCTAAAGCACTATCAAAGTTCTTACAGCAGTCTAAATAAATAAGTTACGGATTAAATGCCACTGCTAGAATGACGTCATCCCAGCAGCGCCACAAACTTCACATTTCTTTGAAAGTACTTTTTTTTTTTAATTTATTTAACATCTTAACATAGGCAAAACATTATAATACATAGCATTTAAAAACCACTAAGGTTTGCTTAATGCTATCAGCAGTCTGCATCGGCATTAAATAAATATAACAAACTAGGTAGGTAGCTAGCATACAGACTTCATACAGACTGGAATCGATGGGTACATTTCTAAGCCATTGACAGTTCAGTGTGCTGCTGGAGATAGGTCTTAAGAGTAGATTTAATATTTTTACGAGTAATTTTAGTACGCAAGTCATTAGGTAGGTTATTAATCAGGCGAGGAACCAGATACGACGTCATCTGATATTTGACACTTTTTATAAAATTATATAGGGGGCAAACGAGCACCCTAGACTGGTCTCCCGATGGTAAGTGACTACCGTCGCCCATGGACACCTGCAACTCAAGAGTTACAAGTGCGTTGCGTTGTTTTTGACCACTAGTGACAGATTAGTGGCTAAATTAAAATCCGTCTTAACATACACATCGCTTTCTCCTGTGCCTCGACGCCTCCCCGGAGCCCGTTCACTGGACCGACCGTTATCCGCATTAGCATTTGTTTACGAGTGAATTGCGACTGGACTGCCTATGCCGGTCCTTGTGCCGAAAGTGAAACTAAGGTAGTCGCGCTCTCTGGCGTCGCCCGTCATCTCGACTAGGATGTAAACGTGTTTGACTGGAATGGTCAGTTTATATTATAACATCGTCGTGTGTTAAAGACGAATACGAAAGACCGGGATGGATGGAGGCAATAACTTAGGCTGTCATTGTAGAATATACTGTAAAGGAACGTAGTTTCTTGCTGGTTCGGGTACTGCATTTGGAACCAGCAACTCGTCGGTGAAGATAGGGTGCTGTATACATTAAGCCAATCTTCAAGGGCGAGTTTAGAGTGCCTTGTTTTTAGACTTACCTACATTTCTTCCTACAGATAAATAAATGACCTCTAATTTTTAAAATTTTGTTGCTATTAAGTAAGTTAAAACTCTTCATTATACACCAATAAAAATATACAATCAGAGAAACAAAGATTAAAAAAAAGTTGAATAATAATACCGCCCGGTATTATCGCTTCAAGCGACTTCTTCCAGACAACCTTAGGATGTATCGAACTATAATATGCTGTACATTTTTTTTTTATTAAACTCTTCGAATTTGGATTCGTGAGCAGAACCTATAAGTTATTCTGAGAACTAATGCGCAATGTTATCAAGCCAAGAATAAATCCTAAGCATTCAAACATTCAAACCCCCGAAATCAGTCAGTCAATTGGAAGTATTGGAACCCTCGACGTCAGGATCTAACTAAAGTATTGAGATTTGGTGGTCCATTAGGATATCGGGCGGAAGTCAGTTAATGTGTCCATGCGTCGCGTCGTGTCACTGCGCACTTGTAGAATAGTAGATTGTTATACAAGGGTCGGAAGGAATCAATTCCCATACGAGGTATTTAGAGGCCCGAGCGTAGCGAGGGCGGATATAGTCCGAGTAGGAATTGATAACTTCCACCCGCGTTATGTTATGTTATGTTAGGGGGTTTGGTTTCCGCACTTAGTCCTGAAGTGGACCATTGTACGTGAGCCATGGCGGCCGGTTACTCCAACCATCCTACCCGCGTTAAACACTCTAATTTTCATTTCGAATTCAAGGAAAGTAAACAAAAAAAAAATACAATTTTACAAAAATTCAAACATGCAAAAACGCAATTATACCTACGAAAAAAAACAAAATTGTCAACAATACAACCAAAGAAGTTGGAAGAAATAGAAACTTTTTCTTATAAACGTCTTTGAATACTACATCATAGAGTACCTAACCTAAATAACATTACAAAAATAATATACAAATCCTTCCTCTTTATAATAATATGTAAAAAAGTACATATTCTTATAAAGCCTTCTGTGCTGATTAGTGCCGATGAAAAACAAGATTTTGAATTTCGGAACAGCTTACCAAAATTATTATCTACTCTTATTTTAATTTTCAAATATAGAACGCGTACCGCCCCGCGCGCGGACTATTTTCTGTTGTTTATACCTACACTCACAAGGCCGCACCTTTTTTTCTTATTCTAATTGATGTAAAAAGTTTCGTATCCCTACTAAGCAAGTAAGCACCCAAAGAGGTTGGAAGAAACTCATTTTCTTTCCTAGAGAAACTTTTTCTTTAAACGTCTTTGCCAAATGTAGTACTATTTTTTTTAAATTTATTCCCGCCCTAAGGCCGGAAGCAATTACTATGAGTCTTTCCCGACCGAGGGCGGGAATCACAGCCCTGAATCTCTCTGTGGTGGGAATCATCGCTTCCGACCCGGTACTCAGATCAAACACACACTACTTTCCGAGTATGAGATATGAAAATAGTTTTTTTATTATCACCTATTACTTAGCAGCTTTCTCGATAACACGTAACGCGGTACAGCTGACGGCTGTTGTGATAAGCGTAAGTACACGTGCAGCGAGTGCGAAGTTGTCCATAAGAAAAATAGTCATAACTTTATTGTCAATCGTCCATTTCAAAGTCACCTATATTAGGGCCAAGACAAAGTGGCTTAATTTACGTGCACATACTTAATTCAAAAAGACATATGGTTTTCTCATCAATGCCATTGTCAGAACTGGACCAAATTAATTGAAGACCAGATTTCAAAGAAAAAAAGAATCAACAAAATCGGTTCAACCGTTGAAAGTTCTGAGGTAACAAAAATAAAAATGCAGTCGAATTTAGAACAGGAGGTTCTAAATTTCCTTTTCAACCGACTTCAAAAAAGGATGATCGGCGATGGGTTCACCACGTATCACGTTTAGGGGTCCAATGTATCTCGTGAAATGTGGGTATATCCAGTAATGGAATACCTCTGCTACCCCCTCGGGGAAGAAAGGCGTGAGATTATTTATTAATTTAAAAAAGGAGGTGGTTATAAATTCGACTGTACGTTTTTTTTTAAATCGGTTGAAAAATAAAAAGAAACGTTTTTCCAAACGTTACTGTGTATAAGAATTATAGAGGAGGATGTAAGTATCAAAAAATGTATACAATTTTCTATCAGAACTGAGCGTGTTAAGATGAGATTAGGGTTACGAACGAATAAACTTCACACAGAATAAAATGCTAGATTCTATATTTATAATTCAAGACAATAGAATAAAAAATAATTATCATTTTAGTGTTGTAGCAATTGCATTTGCTGAAGTTTTTGCCGAGAAACCGTGTTCTTGGATAATGTCGTGTGGCGATCACGTCGTAATAAGCGACCGGCTGCTGAAACCTAACTAACTATGTCATCAGCATCACACCTGCGGCCTGCATTATCCTCTCTCTAGATTGTTCCTTACAAGTTACAATCAAACATAAACTCCTGAAATCATGTCAAGATATAAAACCGTCCCCCTAAATGATCCTAGGTTTTTATAATTTAATTTTAATTAAAGTTGTTTTATAGTTTTACGCAAATGTTGTTCGTGATATTAAGTGGCGAGCATAAATGTAATAGTTTTAGTCTACTTTAAGTTCAAAGTGTTATGGTATGTTTTGCTAAGCAAGCATGCCTAAGTTACACGATAATGAGCTAAACGACGCACCAATACTACGGGCCTACTATCTAAGACTACTTTTGAATATCCGACCTCGTCATATGGCATTTGGTTGCGATTTAATGTTCAATCTGACGTTTGCGATCTTAATCGAATCCATCGAAAAAAAAAGATCCTAGAATGATTCTAGAATGATTTTATAATGTAGGTACTAGCAGTGCCCCGCGGTTTCACCGTACTTCCCGTTCCCGTGGATAAAATATGTGTGCCTATGTGTTATTTTGATCTATAAGCTATATTACTGTAAACTTTCATCAAAATCAGTTCAGTAGTTTTTGCGTGAAAGAGCAACAAACATACTCACAAACTTTCGCATTTATTAGTAGGATTAACGAGATGTGTAAATACCGAGGTGTGCCAAAATCAAAGCTGTCGCTGCGTAAAAGAACAGACCGACAAAGCCACTATTGGATTTATAATATTAGTAGGCTAGAGGTTGTATCTACCTACGTTTTCGTCTGTTGTTATTTAAGTGCCTGTTTCAAGGCTTTTTATTACGAAAAATGATGGTAGGTATAATTATACTTGTAACATTCTGATTTGGGATTCAGGAAGCAGAGTTCGTCGCTTACTAATGCCCGATTTCGATTTAAGCGCCATTTCCGGTCTGTAAGTGCTACGTGCCAATATTGGTGACGCAAAACGATGGAAACAAATGACAGTCATTAGAAAATCACACAAGAACAAAAACGTATCATAACATGGTTCGTTAGGACTTTAATTAGTCGAGCAACGCGTTACAAAATAAAATACAGTAACATGCATAGAATAAGCGCAATTCCTCAAACCTCATACAATTAGTAAGTACTTATATAAAAATATGATGCCTTCGTACTTTAGTCGTGTCTAACCAAATTTTTTAAATAAAGAGCAATAATACGGTTTCCTTATGAAGCGCTAAATTTAGTTACGCTAATATTTTTTTCTATAATTAACACGTATTAAAAATATAGCTGAAATATTAAGTAGTCGATACTGAACAAACTGATTTTAGGAATTGCGCTTATTCTGTTAATTAATGTATAAATTTAAAAGACTAATCCATCGCAGAACCGCTAACCTAGACTGATTAGCTAATTAGCATAGCGAAAGCTTTTGTTTGTTATGCGCCGCGCGCGCAGGCTCGTAGATCATGCGGAGAAATTCGCTAACACGCTTTCTATAGGGCGCGGAACAGAATATTCTAGACTCCGTATCCTGACAGCTCTACATACTTCAAGGCGAACATCCTTATTCCTGACTATACTAACACGTGAAGTGTAAAGCTGGGGTCCCACGGTCCGCTATTCTACGGATCAGCTACACTCAGCCGACGAGCACGGACGGCGACGCACCACAGGCAGGGCCGGTCCAACGGTGCGTGTCGGTGTGTGTAGATGTTTTTATGTTGTCATAATGCAAAGCGAAAGAAAGAGGGAGAAGAGCGCACCTTTGAAGTTACCGACTCACGATGGATACGGGCGCACCGCCACAGACGTTCTGTGCTATCACGGACGAGGCCGGTCCCACGGTGCGTCGTGCGAGCTGGTCTGCGTGCATCCGCGATTTTACGGACCGTGGGACCCAAGCTTTATTACTGCATATTGTACTTCAAAGCGAAGTGTCAATGGTCAGCGAGTATCTACTGAACAGTTGCACCCCTATATGCCAGGGTGACAAACCTTTGCAAAACTACAGGTTATACGATTTAGATAGAGTAATTATTACCACAAGCATTTCCGAAACAAATCTATTAGACCAGCAACGATTGTAAGGTAGATAGACATTTTTAACCGACTTCAAAAAAGGAGGAGGTTATCAATTCGACTGTATGTTTATTACCTCATCCTTTTTAATGTTTGTTACCTAAGAACTATCGACTGGGTGAACCGATTTGGATAATTCTTTTTTTAATTAAAAAGCTGTTGCTTTCAGATTAGTCCCATTTCTGTTTCGTCCAGTTCTGACAATGGCATCCATGAGAAAACCCTATAAGTTTTAAATTTGCATTAAGTATGTGCGCGACAAATGGACGTATAACTCAATATCACGCCAACTGATTTCGATGATTCTTTTTTTAACCGACTTAAAAGATGGCAGAGGTTCTCAATTCAACTGTATTTTTTTAGTGTTATTCGTTGAAGTCGGTTTTTTATTCTTTTAGAGTTCTATATTATGTGTTTTAAGATTGAAATAGCAAATACAGCAGTTTCAATAAGATACATTATACTTACATATTATAAGACATACAATGAGTTTTGAGGTTTAACAGAAAAAATTCTTGGACTAATTAGCAAGAAGAAAAATGTGACTAATTAGTTACTACTTTGACTATTTTTATTCTCTTCTAATGACCGAAGTCACGTAATCGTGTTTTCTTATTCATAAAGTCATAGATCATATAATAAAGAACCATATAGGTACATAAAAATAAAGTTCATAATAGATCACTATCACTACATAGTATAAAACAAAGTCGCTTCCCTCTCTTTCGTCTGTCTTTCCCTATGTATGTTTAGATATTAAAAAAAAAAAGCTACCCAACGGATTTCGGTGCGGTTTTCTTAATAGATAGAGTGATTCAAAAGGAAGGTTTATATGTATACAACATGTAACGGAATCAGCGTAATTCCTGAAATTAGTTTGTACAGTATCGACTACTTATTCGATTTCAGCTATTTTTAATATGTGTTAAATTTTCGAAAAAAAAAAAGAATTATTGCAGCTGAATTAAGTGCTTTCTATGGAAATCATTAATCGATATTTAAGAAAATTGGATAGACACAACTAAAGTTCGATGGCATCATATTTTTTTTATATTAATATACTAATTGGGGTGTATGAGGAATTGCGCTTTTTCTGTTACGCGTTGTATAATACATATAACATAGTAGAGAAACACTGATAATAATCATATAAATCTAAGCGAAGGGGCGGGTCGCTATATGTGTAAACTTATTCATCTAGTAGAACGAAAATCCAAAATGAGAGCAGTATTAGCTTTACGGTTTTAAAGAGCCCCTTCTCATGACGATAATCAGTGAGGCTCGGGTTCAAATCTTGGCATGTAGGTACCAATGAAATATTTATATTTATAGACGGTGAAGGAAAATATCGAGAGGAAACCCGAAGGTCCCAGATTTAATTTTGAGGCATGTGTAACAGACATGGGCCGGCGATGGGCTCACTACATTACGTTTAAGGGTCGAATTCACTCTTGAAAAGTGGCTATTTCCAGACCTCTGCCTACCCCTTCGGAGATAAAAGGCGTGAGATTATTTATTTTTATTTTATTTTTAAAGAAAATCCATAAAATTTGAGAAGCATCCTCTTAAATGAAGTCTCTCAGTAAATATTACAACAATTTGTGTTATATTATTACAATGATATTATGTTACTATCATAATATTATGTGAATTGTGAATATTGCGATATAAATGTATTTCTACCTGTAATGCTGCGATTTAGCTCTAATTGCGATTATGCCTTCCGCGGCATCACGTGCGGAATCCAGTTTCATTTGCATAACATTATCATTGTTATCTGTTTACTGTGAGACGTTACTCCAATAAAACAAACAAATCATAAAACACTTAATTAATTCGGTACTTGTTTGTTTGTACCTTTGCTTTCGACTTTTGACAGGCGTGTTATGTTATGACATCATGTGGATTGTGGGTTAGTGTTTGGGAACTGCTTTCATTAAAGTGGTTTGTAAATACTTTCTGAGTCTTATTCTAGGGAAATCGTGCTTGCTATCGGTAATTTTTAGAAATGTTATTAGTAGGGTTAGTAAGGTTCCCACATAATACCAGCGTTGTGGCGTTTCACAAACCGCCGCAGCTTGTGCTGAGTGGGGTCCCGTTAGGTACATGCCCATCCAGTAACACCCCTTCCTGTAACACTGTTACTGGCTGGGAAAAAAATTCGTCATCGAGTAACAGTGTTACTGGTTGGTGATAAATTAATTCCCATCGGGTAACACTGTTACTTGATGAAACATTTTATTACCATCGAGAAATACTAGGACATTTTATTTAAATTAGGTTCCATCCAGAAACACTATAGCTCGTTATAGGTAACTTATTTTTGTCTGCTGTATTACTATCGGTTGGGATCAAATAACATAATATATGTATTGTGAGCTATAGTGTTTCTGGATGGAACCTAATTTAAATAAAATGTCCTAGTATTTCCCGATGGTAATAAAATGTTTCATCGAGTAACAGTGTTACCCGATGGGAATTAATTTATCACCAACCAGTAACAGTGTTACCCGATGGGAATTTATTTATCACCAACCAGTAACACTGTTACTCGATGACGAATCTTTTTCCCAGCCAGTAACAGTGTTACAGGAAGGGGTGTTACTGGATGGGCATATACCTCCCGTTAGGACACTTAAATATTATGTTCCGTGTTTTTTATCTTTAAGATTTTTTATCTCGTATGTGTTCCCAATAAATATTTTTCTTTCTTTCTTTTCTTTCTTTTAGTAAGCATATAGTCACAATTTAAGTGTGCCAGCGGCGATGCCCGCGCGAATTTCCCAAAATCCCTTTATAGCGGTTATCTATGACTTGTGAGACACCTAGGTACATGCCATATTTCAAGTTTCATGTGTTATCGTTACGGAGTAGTACTTACGTATTTTTACTTTTAAACAATCCCCCCCCCATCCTAGATGTTGACCTAGCTATTCAGCTATCACCACGCTGCATTTCATCAAAATCCGTCCACTATTTTAGACAGACGAAAATAAAAATAAATGGTGTTTTGATATCTACATCGATCTATGTACACTACCGCTGAAATAAAAAAAAATTCATGTACAGACACGGTCTTGAAACAGTTATATTTTTGTACCTATACATGTAGATAGTCTCAAAAATATCACAGAAAATAATGGTTTCTTTTAACATTGTATTGTGCCGTTCTCTAGTCGTCGAAGCATAGTCTTTGCTTTCATAATCCAACGGAAACAATTGTCCTTTTAAAAGTTTACCTACTCCGTGTGCGGTGATCATATACTTACTCTAGTAACTTAGTTTTTAGTTTTAGTCTAGTTATAGCGTTGTGTGGATGAATAAACGTTTTATATATATTTTTTTATCTACGATGACTACGATCACGTTTCAGCGCGCGCAGCCGATCTTCGCGGTTGACCGGCTGCAACGTATGGTGCACAATGTACATCGAGATCAATCTCGTGAATCGTGTCAGGTTTCGATATACAGAGAACTGCGTTCGACACGCCATAACGCAGTAGCAGGGGTGGTAATGCAGACAGGCAGACCCGGAGCTAGATTGAGAGCTAAGGGGTTAGGGGCGTTAGGGTGTGTAAGTCGTTGGTAGGTTAAAAAAAAAAGCTTACGTACATATTTATCACTAGCTGTTCCTCGCGGTTTCATCCGCGTAGTTCCCATTTCCATGGGAATACGGGAATGATATATAGCCTATGTTACTTAGTCATTATGTAGCTTTCCTAAAGTGAAACAATTTTTAAAATCGGTTCAACAGTTTTTGAGTTTATTCGTTACAAATATACAAAAATACAAGAATGCAAATTTATCTTTCATCTTTCCTCTTTATAATATTGGTGTAGAAAGAAGAAACCGGCTGTCTGGCTGATCGATCAACGGTAAGCGTGAGGTCCGCTGGACCAAGTGCGATATTTACTACCTTTTTAGTACTAAAAAGTACAACAATGTGCTGCATTATACAATATCCTTTTAAGTACTAAAAAGGTAGTAAATATTAGCAAAGAAACAATTAAGTTATATTGTCTCTAACTATGCGAACAAAATCTGGTCCAGCCGACCTGACGTCAGAATGGCTGACCACTTTCTTTTCTTGTTTTTTCACTGTTCGTTGAGGTACTAATTTTTATAATGGAGGTACCAAATAGTACTAAAAAGGTAGTGAAACTTGATAGTCTCCAAACATAAAATATCGCACTTGGTCCAGCGGACCTGACGCTTACGATCAACACACAGCTGAAACAGCTGGCCAATTACCCATCTACACTCGGCGTCAAAAAAATCGCACCTTTGAAAAACCACTTTTAATTCCATTTAGAATCAATGATGATGGGACTATTAGGTATCATTCTATAGGTCTAATCATCAACATTCAGCAAATCGACTTTAGTCTTGCTAGGTCATAAAAAAAGAAGTGATTGCAAAAGAAGAAGAAAAAGTTTGTTGACAAAGAATTAAAGTAAGACAAAAAAATGCTTAAAAATTACTTAAAACCTAGTTTTACCATTTTATACCTCTAAAAGGTAGCGCAACTAGCGGCCCTTTTATAAAGTAACTAGCGGATGCCCAGCGGCGTTGCCCGCGCTGATTCCGTTTATTCCCGTTCCCGTGGGAATTGCCGAAAATCCCTTCATAGTGGTTGCCTACGACATATTAACCTACATACCTACCATATTTCAAATAGCGGGTGCCCAGCGACGTTTTCCCGCTTGGATTTAGTTTATTCCCGTTCCCGTGGGAATTTCCAAAAATCCCTTCATACCAATTTCCTATGACATATCAGACACCTTAATACCATTTTTCAAGTTTCTAGGTATTATCGTTTCGGAGTAGTACGTATTTCTCTTTTTAACCAGTTTTTATATTTTCCCGTGGGAATGAGATATTTTCCTGGAATAAAAAGTACCCTAGATGTTGACCCGGGTACTCAGTTATCTCCATACCAAATTTCATCAAAATCCGTCCAGTAGTTTTTGAGTGATGCGTGCACAACCAGACAGACAGACAGACAGACAGACAGACAGACAGACAGACAGACAGACAAAAATTCCAAAAATTGGTGTTTCGGTATCTATATCGATAACTATATACACTACCGTTAAAATTTTCAAAAAATATTTAATGTACAAACACGGCCCCGTTAGAGTTTTATTATATGTATAGATTATGCATTATTTTTGTATAATGTCGTTATTTGGGTGAAATGTTTTTTTTATGGCATAAATGATTGTTAATTTTAATGTCGTTAAATTAATGTTTAGAATGATACTTATTAGTCCCATCACCATAGATTCTAAATGTGATTAAAAGTGGTTTAAAGTATTATTTTTGGAAGGTGCGATTTTTTTGACGCCGAGTGTAAGTATGTTTTTGAGGGAGTCCCTCTACCAACAAACTGTCTTGCAGTTTGGCAGAAGAAAAGTGTTGTAAAAAAATAGGGTTTGTTTATCCTGAATAAATGATTTTATTATTATCATTATTTCACTAAGGTTTCTTAAATGACGTAGATAATTTTGGTAGTTCCCATCGGAACGGGATTAAACAGGATCTACAGGATCGCAGGATTGCATTGCAGTGCTTATCATTACAAAGTACCGGAGAATAGTTTGGGGTCTCATAAGTCCCCAAATCTGTCCCATGATTTCCGGCCTGTTAGGGTTGACTATGCACTAGGCTACGTTAAGGGGTGGGGAAAGGCAACTGCGCACCGAGACACGGTGCAAACTGCATTGTGTGCATCGAATGCAATCACCAAAGCGACAAAGTCTAGCAACGCTGAACCCATTAACTTTTTTGAAATCAGATTTTTTTTGCGCCCCCTAAATTATACTTTCAGATTGGGTTTCTTATACACGTTTGATATAAATCTGTAATACTCTATAGCGAGCTAGTAATAGGATAGTCAAAAATTATTTATTTTCTGTAGGTACAAAAGGTACACTTCAAAAGGTACAAGTCTAATGACAAGGCACTCTACACTCGTCCATGGAGATTGGCTAAATGTAAACAGCAGCCCATCTCCACTGATGAGTAGCTGGTTCTAAATGCAGTACCCCGAGAAGAACCAGCAAGAATCTTTTTAATCTCATGTGTTACTAGTAATTATGGTTTACAATAATAATTATGATTAATAGCCTAACACAGCCTCGAGTCGTTTAATTGGTGAATTGAAAGCCTCCTCCTTTTTTTAAGTCGTTTGTAAAGTAAAAAATATAGTGTCACCCGCAGACAATAACTAATTGGGTAGTTGACAGCATCGAAATTAAATTGCGAGTAGTCATACATTAAAAAGATTATCCCAAAACACCTCAAAATATGTATTTCGATTTTCAATTTACAATTATAGCAAATTTAAAATAATAAAACAATCAAAAAAGTGCTGCAATTGAGTACTACAAACTATGACGTCACGGTTTGCTATTTCAGTACTTTTTCCATAGTAAAATTTCGTTTTGACAGATCGTAAAAAGTAACTGATTTGACTAGGTAGGACACACCCCTATTCACAGTGGTATAAAAGCGGCACTGCTACCGCGTTTCGCAAAATCAAGGCCTCGGTCATCGGAAATCGTTAAGAAACTTCGAAAATGCAAATGTTCGCTGCATTCGTGGTCTCATGTCTACTGCGGAGAAATGGGAAGAGGGTTTACACTATGCCTGTGTATTATGTCAGGAACAATAGTGTACTGTGTACCCTCAAATTGCGTCTCGGCAGAAGAGCAATGGGGCCTAAAGGGCCTTACTACACAATACATGCACTTCACTATAAGTTTACTCGATTGCAAAATGGGAAGTTCCAGAAAACTTTTGTTATCGGCGATAAGGCATTTAGAATATTATATAATAGTTCCCGTTCCCGTAGGAATACGGGGCTAAATATAGCCTATGTGTTATTCTGATGTATACGCTACACAACTGTAAAGTTTCATCAAAATCCGTTTAGTAGTTTTTGCAAACGTAATTTGCAATCATAAGTGGTCTTCCGATAGCATTTCCTCCTTTTCATTGATCATTCTTGTGACATTGTTATTGATATTTTAACTATTGTCTTTGTCTTTGGGGCTGAATAGTTTAACATTTTCTACCCGTTTCTTTCCTCTCCCTTACGCAAGTGTCGTGTAATCAAAGATATTATATATAGAAAGACGTAGATATGTTACTAGAGCACGGAAAATGAGGCCGACAAATGTAGCTAATTAACCACATTTTATTTAGTAGCATTGTATTTCAAGTCGTATTTTAAGCGCAACTCTTAAAAGATAGCGCTCTTTTTCTTTATTATTCGTTCC
Organism: Ethmia dodecea; assembly: GCA_963855545.1. Taxonomy (NCBI): domain Eukaryota; kingdom Metazoa; phylum Arthropoda; class Insecta; order Lepidoptera; family Depressariidae; genus Ethmia; species Ethmia dodecea. The sequence continues at coordinate 201,096 of OY979446.1, forward strand.
GTATCATCTTTCCCCGTCATTGTTGTATCCTATAAATACGCTAAGAAGTAAGTATGTACATGTTGTAGCACACTCGTAGGGGATCAATTTTCAAACGCAAGCAGTATGAATATAACTCATCCTTACTTTAATATCTTTGCGTGTAATCAGACCGGATGCAATGCGTAAGGTTAAATTCCGGCTAGTTTCGTCAGCACGCCTGGCTGGTATTGTCTGCCGGCGACCAACGTGACAATGGCACTGTTGACACAAAGCGCCACGTCAAGCCGATTTGCTTCGTTTGCCACTCACATTAAACATAAAAAAAGATAATACGATTCTAAAATTACAGTTAAACTTTAACAGTCAATTTGAACACAGAAATTGCGGTGCGATGAATTCGCCTACATAGCCTGCGATATTAATCAATATATAATAGTCACTCTTATCTACTATATAAAAATAAGTCGGGTTTTCCTTCCTGACGCTATAACTCCAGAACGCCCGAACCGATTTCCACGGTTTTGCATTCGTTGGAAAGGTCTCGGGCTCCGTGAGGTTTATGGCAAAGAAAATTCTTATAAGCATTGCACCCGTGCGAAGCCGGGGCGGGTCGCTAGTTGCTAATAATAATACTTATTACAAGAAATTATATGATTCCTGTCTCCCAAACTAGGGTAAAACCTATATCTTAGGTGTCAGTGAGTCTGTCTCACAATTTAAGAAAATAATTACTTCAGTTGAGTTTACAAGCAAAAAAAAAATAAAAAATGAGACAAAATGAGGTAATAATAATAATAATATACGAAATAAGTAATTATATATAAATACGAAATCGATTACAATATCCAACAAGTTCATTGAGCACCAGAAGATATTCAATTATCTGAAAGTAATTGCAAGCAAACAAGATGTGGGCGAATTATTGATGAATCAATCATGCCGAACCACAAGCAAATCCCACATGTAATTTGGCATAATCCTTATTATTCTTAAAGACAGCCTAAGACCTATTGATAGATATTAGTTTACTATGTTACCTATCTTCTTAGGTCGTCGGAATAAATAATCACATTGTATCCGGAGCTATCTGCCCGTGCCGGCTGCCGCTGGTTATATAAATCACAGCGATTGTACAGAGGAACTACCTAAGAGGAGCAGAGAGATTGTTTTCGTTTCAACGAAATAGGTGTCTGTCTGACTGACCAGCTCGCTGAGATTTGAACTTTGGACAATAATAGCTAGTCAATTACCATTATATTAGTAAAATATCCCTTAGTCAGTGCAGGACCTGTTGCTTCTTCGGTGTTGGCGTATATGGACCCACAGTACACCACTTTGCGGTATCCATAGCTTTAGCCTGCTGTGTTTTGAGGATAATTCAATTTACATCAAAATTCAAAATTATCTGGTGGTTCTTCTCAGTTTACTGTATTTGGAGCCAGCAACTCGTCGATGGAGATAGGCTGCTGTTTACATTTAGCCAATCTTCATGGACGAGTTTAGAGTTTATTGTTATTAGACTATTGAAATTTCTAGGTGTACCTACTTTTTATACCTACAGAAATTAATGATTTTTTGACTTTTTTTATCCTCGAATCTTGTAACTATTCAAGTGTACGAGGTTGGCAACAGAGTTATTAATCAACAGTTTTAGATATTCTTTAATATGGTTGCTTTATTCGGGTTTTGCACTTGACGATTTTTCTTCGTATTTTTCACCCTTTGTTCTTTTATCCTTATCGTTTCTTATCATCGCTGCCGCTAAGTTGCTTCTGCGACATAAGACAAAGGCTGGCTGGTGCGTTCCCCGAAGCGGCAGATTTACTCAGCGTAAACAGTGCCCCCGGACAATGGCCGTTCGTAATCCGTTACCTACGTACGATTCATCATGCGCCTGTAGTGTCTACAAGTCTGCATTCCATTCCTATTTCATTGAAAGTATGGAAACATTAGATATTGATTTAAGAAACTGACTGACTTTGGTACGTGGGAGAGCCATGCTTCGGCACGCTTGGGCCGGCTCGACCGGAGTGATACCACGGCCTCACAGAAAACCAGCGTAAACCAATGCATAGCGTTTCGTTGAGTGAGTGAGGTAACCGGAGGCCCCAATCCCACCTTCCCCTCCCCTCCCCCTACTCCCACCTCAAAGGTCGGCAACGGGCAACGCAGTTGTGACTCTTGAGTTGCAGGTGTCCATGTGCGACGATAGTCACTTACAATCAGGTGACCCGTCTGCTCGTTTGCCCCCTTCTCTTATAAAAAAAAGAAAGTTGCAGAGCTTTTTGCTGGTTCATCTCAGGAGACTTGGAACGAGCAACTCGTCGGTGGAAATAGGCTGCTGTTTACATTCAGAAAACCTCCATGGACGAGTTTAGAGTCCCTTGTTTATTACAGGTGCTATTAAGGTTTCTAAGTGCATTTTATTATCTTCAGAAATAAACGAATTTTGGTTTTTGATATTGATCCGTAAAATGCGTAACGGGCGTATTGTATATCTTTTGAAAACGGAGCGTCTTTTTCTTGATTTTCTTTAGTATTCTAAGTAACAAAGATTATTCTAATTTTTATTGAAAATTGGTTCGCACTCAACTTCAATCAAATCCCGTAAGTACCTAATATTGGTTACAAAAACGATATGATAACTATAATGATGGATGAACTTGAATGACCCAACGGTGAGATAACAACAATTGACAAAAACGAGTACGATTTGGGAGCTGCTCTATGGAGAGGTACCGACCCTGAGATTTGACGCTCATAATCACAATGTAATTCACCGGAAAACAATTCCGGAAAGTTTTATATCAGCGTCGCGAGCACGTGTCAGTTGTGATCACGGGGTATCGAGTATGGCGGAATGTGAAGGCTATGGGAAGAGCGGACCCGTGTACGTAACACGATATGACTCCATCGGGACACGAGGCTACGTATAAACATGCATCTATGACGTTTATTCTGTGTGATTAACTATTACGCATTTAAAATTTCGCACCTGTCTATACAAGACTGCAAGACCTGCAAAAACTTTTAGACCAAGGAATATTCCTTTGTTTATTGTACTTGTTTCTAAAACTATATAATAAGTAGAATTTGAAAATTGCGGTGTCGTAAGCTGTCTTGTTGGTTGCGACTAATTTCAAAAGATTCGGTCTGGTGCTACACAACTACTCATTTACCAAGGTGCACATATTATAGTAATTTGCAACGTATTGCTCGGTACAAGTGGCATACGATCGTATGGGAGTACTGGATAATTCCACCGCCTATGTATCTATCTGAACTATGCCTGGTATTGTGTGGAGTCATCACGGGCACTTTGTCGCGGCTGATCGACGCCGGCCGGAGAATTACTCCGAATTGAAACAACAACAATAGGTACATACACGACTTTGCAATGCGAATCGAACTTACCCGCTACAGCGATATTGTCATCTAGTGGGTTCTCAGCAAAAAGCGCTGAAAAAAGTATATGAACCTCGAGAAGGAAGCCGCAGATGGCTGCCTGCCTTGACCGCGCAATTAGTGGCTGTAAAAAACTAATTAGCCTTTCCAACTGCTCAGGAAATTGAAATTGTCGCAAAAACTCGTAGGACATAAGCACTGACAATCATGTGCCTTTTATTAGATGCGATGACAATGCAGAGAGAACGAAGACACGTTGTTGACGTCTATGAGGCACTACGATACGAATCAAATTAATAATCAATAATAATATAAACACTTAAACTATCTATGAGTAAGGTTAGACTCAGGCATGGTGCATACAACACATTACATACGTATATATTCTTCGATATATAGAGGTAAAACAAAGATGCTCACTAGCTTACTGATTAATCACGACAACTTAGAAAGTACAAATACTACAAACTTGAAATTTGACGTGTACCTACAGTCAAGAGCACATGAAGCTTTACACATGTATGTAGTGCGAGTCTGACGTCTAAGGCGATTGATGATTGATTGATTAAGGCCAGTGGCAGTAGAGACCATGGGCCCATGGGAACCCGAAGCAAAGACATTTTTAAAAAGTCTGTCAGCGCGCCTAATAGAGGCCACTGGCGACCCAAGGGCTGGTAGCTATTTCGCCCAAAGGATTAGCTTGGCTGTCCAAAGGGGAAATGCTGCCAGCATCTTGGGTGCCTTACCTCAACTTGGTGCGCTAGAGGACATTTTTTATCTTTAGTCTAGTTTAGTTTGTAAATATTATGTGTATTTTATAATTATTATTGTTTAGTAGTGTTGTATATGTCCTGTGAATATATTTTTTTATTGTAACTACACATAAAATAGTTGTATAGGTACTTGGACAATGTTAGTTAGAATTCATCATCAAACCCCTCAGGCGATTGTAATAAGAACGTTACATAGTATAATGTGTCAATGTGTGATATCCGCTGAGGAAGGATTTTTCGGAATTCCAATGGGAATATGGAAACCAGGATCCGAGGCCAACACCGCTGGCTGGCGCCTGCTACTAGGATCTATAAATACCAGTTACCCATACAAAAGAAGCGAATTATTAACTAGACGAGCAGCGACGTTACATACATGTGCGACGCTCTTAGAATTTTTAATAACCTTTGCGTAATATACAAAAAAGCGTCAACACATTAGGCAATTCGTTTCTCGGGCTGGTACAAAAGGACACACTTTTTGCAATTGATTGGAAACTTAGATGTCCTCATTATTTTATAAATACGAGACCATTGCAACAGTTTGATTTACACAATAGTCAGAGGTGGGCGTTTGCAAATAATATGTTAATGTTTTCAAAGGTTATCTATTAGCCTTTTTAAACTTTTTTCGACTAACAAAGCCAGTCAGGTAACCTGCCTACATCCTCAATAATTCAATACAAATAATTAACACTTCACTTGGGTATGTACCCAAATGTAATGTGTAGTGTATCCTAATCAATGTATACTTAGGATTTGAAGTTTACAGATGACGCTTGCAATCCATGAGAGATCCTGCCTTCCCACTTCTTGCAATACCACGGATCGAGGAAGTAATAAAACACTAATTGAATTCTGAAAAAGTATTGTCTCAGAATAGCCTGCCGATCCAATCCAACTGATGACCTTACCAGGCAAAATACCTAAATGAGGAAATCATCAAAACCCATCTTTGATATATCAGCGGAAATCTGTCAAATGGTTGTTTATTAGTCCTTCTGACGAAATTACGAAAATTGGCTAAAATTGAAATTCGGAAGGTGAACAGGAAGTGTGTGACGAATACACAACTAAACAAACAGTTGTGACGAGCAATTCAGGTTGTGTAATAGCGATTGGAGTGAGAACGGCCGTGACCAATGCTGTATCTGATAAACACCAAAGTGCCAAATCTAGCGAGACTTATGCGAAACGTGCTTGATCTGTGGTTTGTATAGTAAGTACGGTTTTACTATACAAACCACAGAACAAGCTTGTTTACCTGCAACGGTTATTAGGTGCCAATTCAACGTTGCTCTTTTTTACGTAATTATGTTACAATTACCGAGAGAGAGTAAGAGACCTTGATTTTATTTATTTATCAATTTGTCTTTTATTCGTTAGTTGATTTCATACACAGTTGCTATCAGCAGATCAGATCGGGTTCATTGCAGCAGGTTTGATTCGGTTTTTTAATGCTTTAAAGACGATATTTTGTCTTTAAAGCATGGATGTACTATCTACATAGGTACTTAAATTCCCCTTTGTTTCAGTATAGCTACTTTCACGTTTTTATCACTCGTTAAATTGTGTTTAATACCTTATGTAAACAACAAAAAAAGGCAGCTAATCATGATCACATCAAATCAATACATTTATGTAGATTTAAATTTATGCGTGAACATAAAACTGCATGTTTCACAATATTGTATTACAGGCCGCGAGTCGCAACGATTATCGGGTGCACATGCGCTACGTACAAGTTCATATAAGTACGTGTTCTTTTTTAAGTAACTAATTTGTTTCAACACGCAGCAAAATATATGTCACGTTCAAATTGTCTTTAATAATCAAAGCTATTATATCGTACAAAAATATTACCCTAAAATAGATCCCTGTGGTACGCCACAGGACAAAAGAAATTTTTGGTAGTATAAGTTTCGGTCTTCACAAATGTTTGTAATAAGTAAACTACACAATACAATGACAACACTATTTATATGATAATCGTAACAATAATAATAAGATTTAGGTTTTTCTTATAAATATTACTCAGTAAGAATGATGGCTAGAATCACGATTTTTTTAGAAAAATTTATAGATTTCTAGGATGCTTAATTTTTTTTTGTACATCTGGGTGTCTCAAAACTGACGAATACTAAGTCCGAAAGTCAATAATATGTGAGATCATTGAATTAACTTTAATTTTATGTTATTTAACCCGATATTTCGAGAAACTTCCGCATACAGAGAGAATCAAATCAAATCAGTGATTGGCAGGCCCACACTGGCCTGCTGGCCGTCGCCAATCCATCAGCTGTGGCCGTAGCTTTATCTTCTATTCGTTTTTGTGACCTGCGATTTTTGTTCATTTATAAAGAAATAGATTAAATTATTTGATTAGAAAAAATATTATTTGGAGTCTAGGTGTTGGGAGGACTCGAGTGGTCTTGCAAAAACCTGAACGCCGCTCGTATTAATTATACCTACGTAACTATCCGGTATTTGTTTTCAATTATAAATCAAATTGCTTGTTATAAAAAAGTGCTATAACCGTCGTTTAGACTACGGAAGTTATTAAGTTAATTCAAATCTACATGTATGTTTTTTCTTCGACACAAAAACTGTTAAACAGGTTGCAAAAAAAATTTCTTTGTCGTATGTAGGTACTCGGGTAGAAATGAAAGGAGTTTTTATTCGGCCATGGCTTTCTTGACACCTGGTTAACCCTAACTTGATGAAAGTGAGGCAACCGTAGATTAACTTCTTGGGGCAACTGTATTGGTTAAATATGTCGATACAGATTGTCGTACAATCGAACGCTGTCTATCAAATAATCAATCTCTAATGATTATAGCATTTATAGCATCGTGCATGGACGGTTTCTCCTAGTTCTAAGCCTAGTTATACTGAGTATATCGACGTAGTTATCTCCGACATCTCACGATCGCTCGCGACCTTGATCTACAAGAGAATTCTGAACAGGATTTCTCGAGAGAGTTTGAACAGCTAAATACATTCAATAGTTGTAAAATTCAGCCGCTTCCTGATGGAATGACAACGCTGGAAACCATGAGCCCTATTCGTGTCGCCTTGATCTGGTTGGCGGTTGGAGAGTACAGTCAAGAGCACGTTGGACTTTGTAACGTTCTTATCATACACGCACTACAAGTGTAAAGCTTCATGTGCTCTTGACTGTACTATCTTCAAATTCATCAGCCTCTTTCCAATTCTACCCAGCGTTGCTGGAACACACTAGTTTCGGTCACACTTCAGAGAATTGAAATAGTGTGGTAGCCCTAACCAGGCGCGCCCGGGAAGTCCGAGTCACTCCGGCGCAGAATTGTCGCAATCAGCTCGGGAGTGACACGCAACGTGCGCATGCGCAAACAGTGCAATTTATTGTATAAATATTTATAGATCTTCATTACGAAAACTATAGAAGAAAGACTTGTCTATTTTGCACGTGATTCAGAAGATGCCACAAGTAATGAGACCGATTAAAGTAATCAATAAGTAAATCATCTTTCATTCACTGATGATAATGATTACGCGTAAAAGCGATGACGTTAGGTAATCAGGACCCATGATTCTAATTCCTAGCAATTACAAAGTAATGATTTAGTAGATGTGTCGTTGATTAGTAGGAATCTATGTGTTAGTGGTAAAGTAATGTAAATGATCGGCTAACTATGTAGATACGTAATATTTATGTATTTTTAATAACCCACATAACCATTTTAGATAAGTAGTTATAGATAACGCATCGTATGTAAAGGCCAAACTAAGAATGCAAAGAAGAAGTAGCGGTCTCAATACAAACAAAAGCATTATTCAGGACACGTGTGTTCCGTGAAAGGAAAGTAAACCGTAAGTCCGCAAACAACAGGTGTGATGAACCCCATTTGATGTAACTTCCCCGTTAAGATGACGCATGCGGTTCGCCGATCGACACCGAGTCACGGTAGTCAGTAGTGTCAAGATAGTCGCAGTAAATATTTACGTGCATGTAGCACCATGTAGTAGGTAAGCAGAGTTTAGCAGAGAGTGGTCGCGCGGAAAGGAAATGTAATATGGAAATTAAAAACTGCGATAAAGTTGGCATGCTGAGCATTTACGTATTTTTGGTTGTTTCCTAGACGCATACGATTGGTTATAATTTTTTCATGAAACTCATAATACGAGTATAACTTCGAATTTAAATTTTGATTATGGAGTTACAATTTTAGTAAAACAGTAAAACTATCATCCCACATTTTCCAATTATAAATACGACGATATTTCGAGTATTCGACAATGCCAAAATGAGTGTAGAAAAGGGCAAACTTTCTTATGAAGTTTTGATAAATTGAATTTAAATTTCAATAGTGTCAGAAAAGATCCTCCAAAGTAAACCGTCCTAGACGTTGCTATACAAAATACATGTCGTTAACAGAGTCAGTAACAATAGAGACAAGATTTATAATGTACACTAAGAAACAAGTGTTGGTGCATATCATGACACAAACCCTACTATATCCTTGAAGTATAACACTTGCCTATAAATCAGTAAGTATATCATGCGCCAGTACCATGACTCACAAATAGGTAATTGGGTATTTCTATTGTCCAATACCAAAGTTCCATCTTTTATTGTCCAACTACTATTAATGTTGTTTTATGCTAGTTTTTACTGTTCGGTTTAGACTACTTAGTCAAGTTTTGTGTTAGTGATGACGTGAGGTTCTAACCACATAACTATGTAGATATTTGTAATCAATTAATTATGTGATGACTACTATTGTTTATTTCTTAACGATCTGTGCCTCCTTTTCTTGATATGACTTTAGGGTGCTTTTAACATGTAATCCAAATTGCATTGCTGCTCAGTATGGCCGGTCTTGATTACCTTCATGGATAGAAAAATCAGGTCTTTTTGCAAAAGGACCAAAACCTAACCTTGTTGCATGAAAGAAAATAATTGCAAACTGTTACAAGGTCATCAACCTCAACTTTTAGAGAAAGCCTGTATACGTGCCAGTCGGACACCTGACCAAATTTGTATTGTTTCTGTTGTTTATATTTGCTATGTCACGGACTACGGTCCAATGTGGGAAAGTTTATGTTACTCTCTACAAGTTATGATTCGATTTTTAATTTAAACTTGATTACGCAGACGGAGTTCCCACGAGATCGGTTTGAATTCTTACGTGTTTTGGTGAATTCTGTTAGAAAACACCGTCGCTACTTATCCACGGAGATTTCTTAGAACCTCTCCTTTCAGGCCAGTCCTCTTCTTTAGTTTTTGAATGTTTTTATTTGTATAGATATCAATGAGTGTTGCAATTAAATACCAAGAAGGAAAGCTAAAGATAAGTTAAACCTTAGGATACTTACGGGTGTAAGGTGCGGTGCAGGCGTTCCCGTGGCAGGCGAGGCAGGCCTCCTTGCCGTCGAGGCTTAGCGAGAGCGTGGGCGCGAGGCTGGGCCTTGGGCACAGCTTGCAGCCGCCGTTGTACTTCTCGCAGAGGCACACCTCCGTCAAGCCCTCAACCCGCAGCTCGTTCAGCCCGAACCGCGCGCACTCCTGCTTGGCCAGCGAGGCCGCGAGCTCTCCTGACTGCTGCAACAGCTGGCACGAGTGTGGGCACACTTGACACGCACGGTTCTCCAAGTTCCTATTCTGCGGGCTCAAGCTGTCGTTCTGGTTCGTATCTAACTCCGGGATCGGGTAGTGCCGCTCCTCCCGCTTCCCTGTGTTACTATTGTCCGTATTCCCCGGCACGTACGACGTCAGAGTCACCTCCGTCGCGGACCGCGCCGCGTTATTCAGCTTGTACTTCGTCATTGTCACCTGAAGTTTTTGCCGTAACTTAAAAAACTGTTTTGAAAACTGTCCTCCGAGACATTTTACTTTGAGGTCGTAATGGGAAAGAAGGTTCACAACACTTATAAATTAGAATCTTTGGTTGTTGTTGATATCACAGGTCGCGTCGGAATGTTTTTCGTGTTCCGTATGTCAGTGCGGGTAGCGGCGGCCGGCGACGCGCGCTGCGTCCGTGGTGCGAGTGGCGCGCGGCGAGCGCGGCTTGTCGGCCGGCGGGCTGTGACGTCACCCGCACCACCCGACTCTGAAACGAGAACCTGAAAATAGCGGCGAGTTTACAATGGCAGCTAGTGCCTTTCTCCTTGATACAGAACACCTTTTGGACACCCACCCTCGAGATACCTCCGGTTTCCGAACGGCATATCAAGCCGAAATTAAACAACCAATCAGAAGAGTTAATGAGACAGATAATTAATACAATAAATTAGTTTGATTTGCCCTTCGGAAACCTAGAGTAATAAATTTGCGTTATTACTCTAACCTCCGTTAATATCATTCTTATTCTCGTTAGTAATGACTAATGGCACAGAGTACAGGAGTAATGGGTTATTTTGAAATTGGTCTCACTTTTATTGTTGAACTTGCACTTGGTCTATTAACAATTGACATGTAAATTGTGTCTCAGATCAGATCATCTCTTCAAACTTTAGACTACTAAGTAATATAAAATAGCACAGTGAATATTTGGTCTTAACAATGGAATTGTCGAAAAATGTTGACTAATATTTTTTATTCACGTTTAACCCCAAGAGTATTATTTAATTGAAAATTTGATTATTCTAAAATTATAGATTTCCAAAAGTAAATTTTTGTATTATGTAAAAATAAAAAAGAGTTCGTGCTGCCAGATTCGATGCTTAGAATTATTTTATTGTTTACAGCTCTTTTTCAATTTTAAAAACAAATGACGCTGATAGATTTATTCAACAGACAGAAAAGATTTTGTTGGATTTTGATTGTTTAGATCCAGAAATAAATAATAAAATGTTAGTAAAAAAATAATGTCTGCTTTATAAACTCCACACAAAACGTCAATTTCATAGGTAAGCACCTAATATTATTTACTGTGCAAATAGCCCAAGCAATCAGTCCAGGTAATACCTATAGGTACACGCTATTGTTGTCGGGCAGTTGTTCAAACTTGGCTGAACGTTTATCTATTTACCGTCACGGCGCGTTGCTTCCTAGGTATAGCGACTAGCAATTATAATAATAGCAGTTAAAATAACTATGAAGTAAGTTTTGAAAAAAAAATCACTAAAATCTTCATAAAATACTAATAAAGATTGTATCATAAAAGCAAAAATAGAAAAAAACAAGGCCGCCCGAACAGGGACTTGAACCCTGGACCCTTGGATTAAAAGTCCAATGCTCTACCGACTGAGCTATCCGGGCTTACAATACGTGAGTGAAATTACAATACTAGTGGTTCTCAGAATAAAAATAATGTACAGATAGGAGCAAAACACGTTTATTGTTCTCAATTTATTAATTAAAATAACTTGGGTATGTAGCGATTTCAATTTTACATAAGTAGTACATACATATATTATTGTTTTGAAATCCTTTTTGCAGTAATCAATGAACATAAAATTTCTTATAAATTATTATCGGTAAGTAATTAATGACATGACAATTAATTGACTGGACACATAAATTGATTTTTTTTAATCATTTACATTATGGAATTAAACATTAAAAACATGCCAAATATGCTTGCCGTCTGTTCAGCTTATTACTACGATGTTTACGATGTGTATTTAGCCACCCTCCCCAGGCTACTGGAAATTTACGAGTGCACGCACCCTTTCTGTGCTTATAAAGCAATAAGACGCGGCCACGGGCACAATGGACCTCAAGGGCACTGGTTCAAGGTCAAACATAGCTCCAAGGGGGGACAACCGCGCTTGGAAGATGCACGTGTTTAATAAGGTTAAACACGTGCATGATTTACTTTTATCTAAGTGTTTAACTTTCAAAGTGAGTTTTTGATGTGTTTCTTATTGACACGAATTATGTTTTTCTTTCTAACTACCTATCTATCATTTTAATAATTTGATTAAATTATTACGTTAAAATACTTACCTAGGTAGGTACTAATTAAGTAGGTAAGATACTCTATTACATCTTTTTATAAGTAATTTATAAACAACATAATTTTGAATTAAGTATCTACTACATAGTTATTTAAATATAAGTAAAATGATAAACTGACTGACTGATTGGTGATATAGGTATCAACGCAGAGCCTAAACCGCTGCTGGGTCTAGAGACTTGAAATTCTGTACATAATGTAAGTAGCTATGATACAAAGAATACAAAGTAGGTACCTACCTATACATATACGAGTACCTACGCAATACCTAGGTACTCAAAGTTATTGTAGTGTAGGGTACTTTATTGCTTCGTCACTGGAGTTCCGGAAATGTATTGTAAGATACATACATGGGTACCTACCCAATATTATTTATAATAATTTACATATGTATAAGTTAGGTACCTACTTACCTAATACAAAAACTGGAATTATAATGCGAATACCTGCTTTAATTGGAAATATTCGGTTAATGAATATGTATATTTAATGAATATAATATTTTACGATTTCCATTATTTATTTAACTTCTAAAAAACAACAAAAAAAGGTCGAACGACGATAATGTACAATAACAACATAATTATAAATAGTGATGAAAATAGAATGGAATATTTTTGGGAAATAATTGTACCTACCTGCCAATAACAAATTCTTATTAGGATAACATAAAAAACCCGCGTGTAAAAAGGCTTTGAAAATATTTAAAACATCCTCCTTCCGATGGAGTCGAGTAAAAATATCACCTATGGCCTAACACCATCTCTTAGTCCGCGGTGGGCTCGCGTGGGGGTCGATAGCCCATACTTCGTCAGTGTGAAAAAAGATCATAAGCTCAGCAGTGGGCTGGTGATGATGACGTAATAGTGAGTAAGTACTTATATTTAGGTGTCGGTAATCGTAAGGAGTTGTCAAATAACTTGGCATAAAATCATCTGTCTTAAATATTACGAACTAATCGCAGCCATTACGCGAGACTTCCACAAGAAATAGTACCCTCTATCTCTTGCACTTTATAATCATGTTCCTTGGTACCGGAATGACGCTTTCTTCTATGCAAGGTCAGTCCGTCCGTCGCGAATTTAGAAAAAAATATGTGTTAATTCACGTTATAATAAACTACCTATCTGTTTGCCAAATTTAGCCCAAATCCGATCAGCAGTTTTTGCGTATTTGTAATTTAAACAAACATACAAACTTTCACATTTATAATTAGTATGACGAAAACATTATATTGCGTTATTCCTACCGAAAACTTATTGTTCAACAATAGATTTGCAATCGGAACTCCAAAGTCAAAAATTACGAATGATAGAATAATAAATGTGTGAAGGAATATTCTTTCATCATTCAAATTTCGTAAATAGAAATTCATCACTAGCTCGACGGAGAAGGAAAACATAGTGAGGAAACCCGCAGGTCTCAGAAATAATTCGGAGGCATGTGTAAACAGACCCGGCGATGAGCTCACCGCCACCCATCACGTTTAGGGGTCGAATATTCTCGTGAAAAGTGGTTATTTCCAGAAATGGAATACCTTTGCCTACCCCCTCGGGGATAAAAGGCGTGAGAGAGAAATGACGAGCGATTCAAAAATTGATCCCTGCCGAGCTGGAGTGCGATTTTTGAATCTCACTGGTGATATCAAAATCACCGGTGACTAAAATTATTACCGATTACTTTTATGTCACCATTTTACAAAAGCCGTATTTTTGAAAGTCACACGCTGTTTTCAATTTCGGGTCAAGTTCAAGGTAAAGAGTTGAGGATGTCGGCACAAATACTAGCATTACGTTACGTCCAAACCTCTATACGCTACTAACTAACACCTGCCTAAAGCGTCTCTTTCAACTATCAAAAATAAATATACTTAACGTTATCCATATCATTTGATTATTAGTCCGGACTTCTTCAGTAAAGAGGCTTATTACCTTTAGATTGAGGCCGAGTTCGTCAACACAATAAAAAAAAAATCAGGTGCCTTCAACAGCACCACAGGTGTTAACATAATATGTTATGAAGATTCAGCAATCACGTTGACAAGGTACAATGACAGATTGCGGTGAGGCGGCCTTTGACCTCTGGTTTTGTACTAATAACCTTACGTTAAATATGGATAAAACCAAAATCATGCAATTTGGATCCACAGCAAAAACTAATGAGGTGCTAGATGTTATGTTGGGAAATTTAAAAATTGAACCTGTCAATACCGTAAAAATTTTGGGAATACACATAGACTCTAGTTTAAACTGGAGAGACGAAATTTTAAAAATAGAGGCCAGAGTCAGCTCCGCCTGTTATGCTCTGAGAAGACTACGGGATGAACTAAACATGACGCAGTTCAGGTCAGTTTATTTTGCCTTGGTACAATTACATTTTCGTTACAGCATTAAGTTCTGGGGCAATAGCTATGTTTACAATATAAACAAGGCATTTGTCATCCAAAAAAGGGCAATAAGGACAATGGTTCGAATTCCACAATGGGTGTCGTGTACAGAATACTTCAGGGAACTATATATACTCACCATACCTGGTCTATACATTCTAATAATATTAACTGATCTTGCTAAAAGGCCGAACAAGTTTGAACAACCTGAAGACAGGATAGTTCGAGAAGCCACGCGTAGAAAGGACCTACCTAATGTAATAGCTCCAAAATTAAAAATTGTAAGTCATAGCGTCCGGTACCAGGCCGTTAAAATGTTTAATTGTCTGCCAAATAATCTTAAGTCAATATCAAATCCCCTTTAAGAAATCATTGAAGAAATTTCTGTTGGAAAAATGTTTCTATAGTATTGATGAGTTTGTATCGCATAAAATTTGACAAATTAATTGATCGCATTTTGACATTTAGTGACATTTATTTTATAACTCATTCATAATGTTGACACTCTAATTGAAAAATATTGTATTGTTTTACCAATCTTGACATTATTGATTGCACTTCTTTATATTTGTTGTGTTGTTAATTATTTGTACTACTTATTATTGCTATCTATTGTTTCTTGTATATTTTTTTTTATTGAATTATTTAATGTTATTATGATTGTACATTTCCAACACAGATGAACTGTTCAAGGAATAAAGAATATGAATATGAATATGATTTGGTTGGACACCTTACTCATTTCGTTATAACGAGCTTCCACAAATGGGAGATTTTTAATTTTGTGTGTTAGAGTGATTATCCATAACCGCATAGATACAATAAATCTTACATGCGAATGGACAAGGTCATATTTATTTTTTCTGCTGTAGTATCGATTTTGGCATCAGATTCTTGTTGTCGATGCATTTGGGCTAGAATATTTATCAGATTTGTATTCCGAGGCAACTACTATCAATTATTTTTAAAGGACCCTGTTATCAAGATTAGCAACTGTAAATAAAAATAGATTTCTGTATAATCACTGCATAGTATAAAACAAAGTCGCTTTCTCAGTCCCTATATTCCTATGTTTGCTTAAATCTTTAAAACTACGCAACGGATTTTGATGCGGTTTTTTTTATAGATAGAATGATTCAAGAGGAAGGTTTTAGTATTAGCATTGCACCCGTGCAAAGCCGGGGCGGGTCGCTAGTTACTTATAAGTGCAGATTGAACGGCATTTGTGCCAATACATTCGATTCCAAATATAAATTATTGCGTAAATACATAGCAGCTGAAGTTTTTCATCTTGTATAACAGACTACGTTTGTTTAGGTGCTATTATAGCCGCTAGCTATCTGAATTCGCTGAACGATATATTATGTCACATTCGGTTAGCAAACTGCAACTTTTTGGTCATCTTTGTGACCATTGATGTCATTTGCTAACCTATGTTTTCCCATTGAAGACCTGTGCAGAGTAGGTACACTAGTATCTATATAACCAAAGTTTTAAAAACCGTTAAAAGTTTTTGTCTTTATCTCAATTTAAACAACTCACATCTAACCCTAGGGCTACCAGTAGAAGTTGTACTTTCAAATTATACTATAGAGTGGCGATGATGACTATCTCAAGCTGCTGAATCTTCCTCAGGGTAAGGAAACACATCGTGACATTAACACCGCCATTGGATTTCACGGAAGATCATCAGAAAAACTCACCAAGATACCATGGAACTATATTGTGCCTGTATACCTACCTAGTTGACCTAGTCCTACAATAAACTCTTTTTATCAGGACTAAATGGTAAAAGAGTAAAATGTGAAACATAAAGTTTTAAATTTAAAAGTAGGTATGCTGAGAGATAAAGCCGGTACTCTTCAACTCACCAAGCTAGATCAGTTATTTGCAGATCATCTGACTGCTAGGGAGACTCACGCGGGAGGATGACACGTCCAACCCCGACGGTGGCTGCACCGCGACTGTCACCTGCTGCTCTGCTCTCATGCGCTTGCGCTGCTTCATGTGCAGCGTTGCCTTGTCAAGGGTGCTGCAAGACAGTGAGGAGTGAACCTGAACAAATGCCGGCAAAACTGTCAGTTTTACCTTTGATTACAAAGCTACATGGTGTAGTAGTTCTATAGAACGTTCTGTTTAGATCTCTTTTGTTGGTTCTTCAAACAGCCTGTCTAGATCTGCTTGGGATGTGAATTGATCGGGGCATTGGTCACAAGCAGACGTAGGCTACTAAAGAACGTTTGATGGGAGTCTTTATGCAGCTGTTTAGTCGTATGGCGTTTTAGTAAACAGTCGATAAGAGTAAGACTTGGTTCTATTTATAGATCTAGTGATGATTCGGTCGCCCCGTTGCCCGTCCCAAGCCACAAGACATTCTGTAGCGGTGATAGCTTAAATGACTTTTTATCTAAACTTGTAAGTTCAAGTAAAATATTAATGCTTCAGTTGACTAATAGAATTTCAACGAATTCTAAACGCTAACAAATCTGTTTTTTGTACGTATCTTTATCTCACTTTTTGTTATAATGACGTCGTCGAATTAGTTCAGGTGAAAAGTGAAGGTGCATGCTAATTGCAGTGCATCGAACAAAAAGCACTTAACTAACGAGTCAACTTGCCGTGCGTTGATCATAAACCAACTTGTGTTTTGGCCACAAATTCTGAGATCAAACACGGACATATAAACGCGACTTGATACATTTATGTCTTCATTTGCATACATAAATATGTTTTATTGTCCAATTATTGGTTACGTTATGTCATAAACATTCATCAGCATAGATGTTTTCTTAACGTTTTGCACTAATGTGTAACGATTATTATGAATTCCTTATTATATAGGTATTCCAAAACATAAATCATTCTGTTCAATAAATACTATTGTGTGGAAGTTTTTGCAATTCTTAGTTATCTTGAGTTGTCATGTCTGTTTTTTTTACTCGACGATAGTTTATTTTATGTTTAAGAAAGGCATTAGCTTCGGTGACAGCAGGTACCAGGGTACCATGTTTATGAGACATGAATACATTAATAATTTAAATACTAAATCCAAAATTATGGAGATTTCTATTAAAATTGTTTGCTATTTGAATTTTGCTGCCCTTTATTTTGTCAAGAAGCTAAAAATAAACTTTCTTTAAATTAATTAGCACCTTATGTACTCGTACATTGTTTTTCGAAAATATGAATATAATTATCTCTCAGCGTCAGATAGCTCGAATGATTGTTAAAATCCTTAATGAGCACTAACGTTAAGTGATAATCACAAGATTTTCAGAAATAATTGTTATAATAATTTAGTGTCTATTGTTTAAATAATAAAACACTAACCCATGGGAAGCTGTGTTCAAAAACAGCAGTTTATGCTTCGTAACTTCGCAATTTATTAAGTACCTACAGAATTAAATGTAAGTATTTCTCGAAAATTGTTTACATTAATTGCGATTGGTTTGCTGATTAAATCTATAGTACCTATTTTTATTATTATCAGTTTTTTTTGCTTTATGGATAAACTGGTAAAATATGTTATTAAAATCTACTCAACTATCCAAATTAAATTTAGAGTCATTCAATTCATTGAAAAGATTAAACCTACCAAAACACCTCTAAATTATATTGACCCTCTATCTATCTCTATAGTTGGTACATTTTCCATAGTAGGTAACTTCGTTTTGCCAAATCACAAAAAAGTGACTCATTTGACAAGTCAACTAGGTATTGAACTCGCTAAACAATCACCTATGATCAAAGAGTAGGACGAGGCTAATAGATAAACCGGCGAAATGGATGGCTATTTAAATTTAGCTATTGTCAATTACAGTACAGCACCCATAGTTCCTAGGGCATCTGTTTTTGCGAGGCGCGGAAGGCGCGAGGTCGACCTGCTTCCGTGTTTCCCGCCAAATGGCCGCCGCGAAATGGCGGCCGTGAGAAGATGGCGGCGCTAACGTGAAGCGGTGATGCTGCTGGTGAAATGTTGCTAGGCGTCTAGCTAGACTCAGTGAGTTGTGAAGGTTTCTCAATTTGGTAGAGGTATAGAGTCACTGGCGGACTAAGGGCGGTCCTAAGGGGCCTCCAAATTTAGCGGAAAATTCTCTTAGTTAAATCCTAAACAAGCAGTTGGGTGTTGGTTGGAGGCACCATAGATACAAATACGATTAAAGCTACACTAAGTTTGGAGGCCCCCTGGTCCTGACCAGAGGCCCGCCCTAGGTCTGGGGGGCCTCCACACCGAAAGTTCTGAGACCTCATTCAGTTTTTCCGCATCGGGCCTCCGACAGGCTTAATCCGGCACTGGGTCGAGTAGCGTTAAGTAAATAAAAAATATCAAGTTAAAACCCCCGACACAAAAAAAGCAGATTCTCGGTGATGCTGGTACAGTATGTACCATAAGGTAAAATTTATCATGTTTTTTCAATACCATTGAACTGAATCGATCAGACCTTCGATCAACAACTTGTCAGACTAATGGATGTTACCTATACTCTTAAGAACTCTTTCGATCAAGGCATTTCATAAAAAAACGAAATCGAAATGGGTTCAGCCTTTGGGAGCTACGGGTTCACAGACAGACACACATTTAAGTAGACACTTTTAACTTTACAAACCCTCTGTTTCATTCTCTCTCTGTCGGTATAGCCAAATATCAAATGTTATTAGGTACTTACAATCCGAAGTAACAAATTCAAAAAATTCAAAATTCAAAAATCGTTTATTTTCTATTGGTATTAAAATATACACTTAGAAACGTCAATATTTTATAATAACAAGGCACTCTAAACTCGTCCATGAAGATTGGCTAAATGCAAACAGCAGCCCATCTCCACCGACGAGCTGCTGGTTCCGAATGCAGTACCCCGAGAAGAGCCAGCAAGAAACTCAAGGGCAGCTCTTTTTAATCTCATGTCTTACTAATAACTACCTACTTGACTTTATATTAAAGTCTTGACTATCAAAAGTAGAAATTGACGAAGTAGTGGTTCTTTTTAGGTCCGTATAAATGAGAATGAAACAGTAGAAAAATATGGTGAACATATTGGTGAACATGCTTTCATCTTTGTTGATGGCATGGCAGTAAATAGGTACTTAGACAATGTTGTTATTGGTGTATGACGCACGCCACCCCGCGGTGTCTTTCGCAAATTGTATACCCTTCCCGTTTCCCGTCGCAGTTACAAAACAATACTGACATGATCTCATAAAGTCGGACTGCTCGTAAACTGCTGAACATTGAGTTTGCCTGTTTTTGTTTGGCACCGACATTTATTTTCATAACTTTGAGTAACATAAGAGATCAAAATAAAACAAATCAAATTGGGATTCTTAAATAATGATTAAGAATACTAGTCGATCCTAGAACCTTCTTTCAAAAGATGTACATAAGAAACTAAACCATTGGAGTATTTTTGTATTAAAGTGTCATCTAGTGGCAGCATTAAGAACTGCGATAGATTAGTGCAACCTAACGAATGTAGTAAAATACAGTTCTGCACTCGTAGCTGGATGATGTAGTGCAAATAATCTCCGTTAGATGGCAGTATCCAATAATTTCCGTTTAAATCAATAGATGCATCTCTCTTAGATATTTATGTGGATGCACCACTATGGCTAGAAAAGATGATAAAAAATTTGTACAGAAGAGCACGTGGAGCTTGACACATTGGACTTCGTAACGCTCTTATTACAATCGATTTAAAAGTCAGAATCGCACTACAAGTGCAAAGCTTCATGACGTGCTTTTATGTTTGTTAGTTTCTCTTATTACTTCTGTCTGATTAATTATCGATTCTAACAAGAACTGAACCACTAGGTTAACGGAATGATTAATTAAATAAGTAATTCAATTTCATACGGAGTATGACAAAATTTATGTTTCCGGTTTCGATACTACAAGAATTACAACAGAAACGTAATTAACAGTGAATAAATTAACTCATGTAACGGTAGCAAAACGGCCAATCTACGTATTTTGACTAGGAGCACAGACCTACAAACAGTACAGTAACTAGGAGTTTGTGAAGTTAGGGCATGTAGAGTTAGAAGCTTGGCTCTACATGAGATCTGATAACTTTTTGACTGTGAGAGCCATGATTTCTTCCGCGGTGGGCTCGCGTGGGAGATTCCTCATGTGTGAGGAAAGACCCTTAGCATAGCAGTGGGCTGTTGATTATGAACATCCTGCTGATATTATAAATGCGAAAGTTTGTATGGATGGATGTATGGATGGATATTTGTTCCTCTTTCACGCAAAAACTACTGAACGGATTTTAATGAAACTTTACAGTTATATAGCTTATACATCAGAATAACACATAGGCTATATTTTATCCCCGTATTCAAACGGGAACGGGAAAAACGCGGGTGAAACCGCGGAGCGCTGCTAGTTTTACATAAAAATGTTTTTGTTGGGATTGCACTTCTTTTGTAAGCTCCTAATGACAGGTTTTTTATTTTGTTTATTTTTCCTTTTTTTAGGTGTATTTCTTGCACATTAGATTTGCCTTTTTTCATGGTCCACTCCCTATCTTTGCGTTTTTTTGTTTTTTTGGTTTACTGTTTATAATCACAGCAGGTACACGTACATTAGGCGTTTTGAGCGCACTTCCTTAATTTAAAGTGCTTCCCGTGCGGTCCCTTTTGAATTTGGTCCAGTTTTGATAATGGCAGTGACAGCCCGGACGGTTAAAGAGCCGGTCGAAAATCAGTGAGGCTCGGGTTCGAATCCTTGCATGTACCAATGAGTTTTTCAAAAACTTACGTACATATTTATCACTAGCTCGACGGTGAAGGAAAACATAGTGAGAAAAACCCGCAGGTTTCAGAATTAATTCTGAGACATGTGTAAATAGACCCGGTCCGGTGATGGGCTCACCACCTATCACGTTTAGGGGTCCAATATATCTCGTGAAATGTGGGTATATCCAGTAATGGAATACCTCTGCCTACCCCCTCGGGGATGAAAGGCGTGAGAGAGATTATTTTGATAATGGCATTCATGAGAAAACCATATAAGTTGAAGACGGTTTTTTACTCTTTAGAATTCTATGTTATATATATAATAAGTCCCCTTGGGTGGTTTGAAAAATTATGACAGTTAGGTGGCCACTAGCCTAACTCTATCTCCCACTACACATCATGTGTGAAGAAGGAATACGTACTGGGATGTGAGGGAATTATGATGCTGGACGAAGGTGGTATTGGTCACAGTGGTCACGTTTGTTAGATAGCACTGATAGCTTTACTAATCTATACTAATATCACAGATTTTACAATTCTATACTAGTGCTAGTAAGCTGGTTTGGTCATTTAGAATGTATGGATGAAA
Organism: Ethmia dodecea; assembly: GCA_963855545.1. Taxonomy (NCBI): domain Eukaryota; kingdom Metazoa; phylum Arthropoda; class Insecta; order Lepidoptera; family Depressariidae; genus Ethmia; species Ethmia dodecea. Next base: position 222,909 of record OY979446.1, read on the forward strand.
GAAGAGTAACGAAAGAGATTTATGGTGCGAATGTTGAAGGATACAAGGCAGAGGACGCCCCAAAAGGACGTTCACGGATCAAATTAGTGACGTCCTTCAAAAAGCTGGGGTTCGGAGTGCGAAGAATAAAAGAGCGTGCGTAAAAAGGCTTATGGGTGTTGAGGAAGCGAGAGAATTGTGTGAAGATCGGGCAAAGTGGCGATCCATCGTCTTTGCCTACCCCTGTGGGAAGAAGACGTGAGTTGTATGTATGTATGTACATACATACATACATACAACTCACTCAGTATGTACTAGTGCTAATATTATTAATTAATTAATTTAGGATTGCTAACAAAGCTGACACAAAACATCGGAACATGTTTCTGATAACAATAACAGATTAACAGATTATAAAGAGGAACGATTTGTATTTTTGTATGTTGGTTACCAATAAACTCAAAAACTACTGAATCGATTAAAAAGAATCTTTTACCAATGGAAAGCTAGAGTATCCCTGAGTAATATAGGCTATATTTTGTTCAAACGGGAACGGGAACTACGCGGGTAAAACCACGCAGAACCGCTAGTTAAGTATTTTTTTTTTCGCAATGAAATCTCAACAAAGGATCTCTGATAAACAGTCTCATGTAAATAAAATGCAAATAATCTTTTTAAAAGTAAGCCAGTGCCGTCACCGGTGCAAGGCTCGCAGTGAATTCCCTTGCGAGTAGCGTGACCGTCGTGCTAAACAGCTCCTTATAAGCTTGGACCTTGAGGCCTGGCATTTTCGCCGGGCTGTGGCAACACTGGCAACATGCATAATTTATTACTATTCTACGGTATAAATGATGTAAGGCTAGTTATGACATGATGTGAGATGTCCAGTTTATTTATGACTAGCTGTTCCCCCCGGTTTCACCCGCGTAGTTCACATTCTATTTGTACGGGGACAAAATATATTATAGCTTATGTTTTATTCTGAGCCTTAAAAATAAGTTTCAAGCTTCTAGCTTTCAAAATGACGTAATTTCCATACAAAATTTCATCCCCTATTTCAACCACTCACACCCCTTTTTTCGCATTAAAAAGTAACCCATGTTCTTTCTCAGGCCTTAGACTATTTCTGTACCAAATTTCATTTAAATCGGCTCAGTAGTTTAGGCGCGATTGCGTAACATACAGAAAGACAGAGTTACTTTCGCATTTATAATATCACGTATAAATATATAGTAACGAAACGTAACTGGAATTAATGTAATGACAACTCTATGACCACGAATTTCTTTGGATTACCCATACTGGACAGCCTATGATATGTAAACAAGAATATCTATAGAAACTATACATATGGAAATTAATACCCCAGACATTTACTACAGACGTAATTTATTTATTTACAGCTAGCGACCCGCCCCGGCTTCGCACGGGTGCAATGCTAATACTAAAACCTTCCTCTTGAATCACTCTATCTATTAAAAAAACCGCATCAAAATCCGTTGCGTAGTTTTAAAGATTTAAGCATACATAGGGATATAGGAACAGAGAAAGCAACTTTGCAGTGATAAGTGTAGCGACACTACATAGAACGCGCCAATAGACGGCCGAGTTCTAAACCGCGCTATCAGAGTTATCTAATGAGTTTGTATAAATACAACTGTCCAACATCAACCGTTGGACCGCGGTCCCCAGGCACGATCATCTCGCCAAAAGGAAGATCTTCCTTTTCACGATGGAGGAGTACTCCACCTCCGTTCCTCCATATTACATGTTTTAACTTGTAAGTATTCGCCAAACTGTAAAGCAGTAATAAAAATTTTGGGACGTGTAAAGACTTCACGGTCAATCTGACGGTAATTTATCACCGCAGCATGACATCTGTAATGCCAGGGGAGTCACCGACACGCCCGTCGACCTTGATGAACCGTTCCCTTTTTAAATAGGGCTTCCCCTTACCATATTGAGGAAATGCGGACGGCGCTTTCTCTATACGAAATTATTCTCCTATTTTGTCCCTGGATTATGGCACTACATTATTTATTTTACAGACTTCAAAAGCACTTCGTCGCATATGTTTTTTTTGTATGTTAATCTATATTATGTATGTTAATCGAATTTTAAGCATGTACAGTCAGCACGTAGAGCTTGACACATTGGACTTTGTAACGTTCTTAGTACAATAGCCTTCGAGGTCAGACTGTAAAGCTTCATGTGCTCTCGACTGTACCAACGAGTTTTTTCAAAAACTTACGTTACATGACTATCACTAGCTAATCTCGGAATGGAATTCCTCTGACCATCTTGGGGACAAGGCGTGAAGGTATTTTTTTAAACTATTATACTTATACGCTAGGTCTCCGATAGTCTCCATTTAAGAATCCTTAAAATAGCTTAGTCACATCGTCGTCCAGTATACTTTGTCAATATTATGAAAATAGAAAAATTCTTGCAAAATGTGAAAGTGTAAAAAAGTGTGAAAGATCCCGTCCGACGATGGGCTCACCACCTATCACGTTTAGGGGTCCAACGAATATCTCGTGAAAAGTGGGTATATCCAGAAATGGAATACCTCTACTTACCTCTCGAGTATAAAAGGCGTGAGATTTTTTTTAATTTTTTTATTTTAAAAAGCCTGTTTCCTCTTAATACGCGATGATCCAATGTTACTCATGATAGTGACCTTACGTTCCTTCCTAAACACCTAGCACATCAAAGATTTCGGTCACAAGTTTCCTGTTCACTGGGCCCGACTCGACCCAAGGTGGTAGCACCCGGCGTGATTCCCCTGGCATTCGTGATAGTTGTACTAATCACTACATTATCACTGCACTATATCCCTATGTTTGCATCAATCTTTAAAACTACGCAACGGATTTTGATGCGGTTTTTTTAAATAGATAGAGTGATTCAAGAGGAAGGTTTTAGTATTAGCATTGCACTCGTGCGCAGCCGGGGCGGGTCGCTAGTAAGCTATAAAGCGAAGGAAATAGGGTAGTGTCCTGACTAGTCAAATCAGTTACTTTTTATGATCTGTCAAAACGAAATTTTACTCTGGAAAATGTACTGAAGCAAGGTATGACGTCATAGTGTCTAGTACTTAATTGCAAAACTTTTTTGTTTGTTTTATTATTTTAAAATTAGCTATAATTATAAAGTGAAAACCGAAATGCATGTTTAAAGGTGTTTTGGGATAATCTTTTAAATGAATGACTACTCGCAATTTAATTGCGATACTGTCAACTACCCCATTGTGACAGGCGTCTCTCCCAATCCGCGGTGGGCTCGCATGGAAGATTATAGGCCATTCTTCCTCATATGAAAGGAAATACCGCTCTGCAGTTACGGGTTGATGATGATGAGCAGAAGCTTGGGATAAAGTCTTTGTATGAAAATATTTTCAATTGCCATTTTATTATGGTGCAGTATATACGAGTATACAACGCGTAACAGAATAAGCGCAATTCCTCATATACCTCTATTAGTATATTAATATACAAAATAAATATTATGCCTACATACTTTAGTTTTGTCTAACCGATTTTCTAAAATAAATAGCAATAATAGTACGATTTCCATAGGTAGCACTAAATTCAGCTATGATAATAAGTTTTTCGGAAAAATTTAACACATTAAAAATATCTGAAATCTAGTAGTCGATACTGAACAAACTAATTTCAGGAATTGCGCTTATTCAGTTACATGTTGTATAAATATCTTTGCATGTCACGTAGCTCTTGCAGTCTGCTAACATTTTTAAAACTACTGGACTAATTGCACATGAAAGTATATTGAGAAACACACCCATGCGAACAAGAGAGTGTCAGTAAAAACGCGATACGAGACGCTTGGCAAACGCCGCCATTTTTTCAAAGGAAAAAAATGGACTTCAACGAATAATATTAAGAAAATTCTAATTGATAACCTCCTTTTTTTGAAGTCGGTTAAAAACGTCGGTTAAGCTAGTGCTTCCAGTGTGGTCCAATTTGGTCCAGTTCTGACAATTACATCCATGAGGAAACCATTCAAGTTGAAGTCGGTTTTTTTAATCTTTGTAATTATTCTTAACGTTGTAATTATTGTTGTGTTCAACACAATTTAATTATATTATGTGTGGATCTAAGGTATCAATAACACTTAAAACGGTTGTGACAAAAGATAAGAATTAAAAAACTGCAACGGAAGAAAGAAATTATGTTTTTGTATCATCGACCTCGACATTTAATGGATGGCCACGGACAGTATGACTGTGATACTGAGAAATCGACTTAAACACCTTTATTATGGAATTCTAGAGACAGGTCTTTTAAAAATCCCCGAGTTTGTGGCTACAATGCGTGACAGGCACAGTATTACAGTAAAGTACACAGGCGACGGATTTCTACTCCTGAAAACATACAGATAATGTTTTTTCTCAGAGTTGAGACCTAGCTGGATCGATTCTTCGCCCCGCAAACAAATGGGGTGTAAATACCGTCAAAATCGATGGAGCCGTTTACAAATATACACTCAGGTATTTTTAGGAATGTAAAACCTGCCAACCTCCTCATAGATGATATGTTTAGTCTATCTGATATGTTAAGCCAATTCCTCCTGAAAGGTAGGACAGCAGTCGCCATCCGGGCTCGTTATTTTTCTGCCTAATGTTCGCCTCTAAGCTTATATTTCGCTTGTTTTCAGGACTATTACATCGCTTTCTATTACGTTTGCCTTTAACAATTTTATTTGAAGTAGAAAAATCATGAAAAGTAGGTGAATGACACGCACAAGCTTCAACAAACACAGCTCAGATCTCTATACTTGATTTTGTATTGTCCACAGGTTATTATTTGTGTCCTTCCATCCTATATTCAATGTTCAAGTCCTATGTTCAAGGTTCAATCTATCTCTATACTAAATTTGATTAATATCGGTTCTCAGATTTGGGCGTCAAAACGTAACAAACAGAATAAGCGCAATTCCTCATACACCCCAATTAGTATATTATATAAAAAAATATGCATTCATACTTTAGATCTGTCTAACCAAATTTCTTAAATGAAGAGCAAAGTACGGTTTCCATAGACCCTTCTAAATTAATGAGTAGAACCCATCGATGGAATTGAACCATAAGTTGTAATATTAGCATATACAATACGTAACTAAATAAGCGCAATTCCTGAAATTAGCTTGTTCAGTAGTAGTAGTCTATACTACTTGTAATAGATTTCAGCTATTTTTAATATGTGTTAATTTTTTACGGAAAAAGAATCAGCATAATTGAAGTACAAAACTCATTGGTACAATATGCCCTGCAGAATTCGAATATTGGTATGTAATATACATTTTTTTGTTTTTGCTATTACTGATCTACCTACATAGTAGTTAGTTTTGTTTTGTTAATAATAATAAGGAAGTGAACCAATTTGCATCCTTCCTCATTTTTCACACCGTTATTTCAGCTGTGTAGTTTTCCTCAAGATGTTTTCCTCCACGTAGAGCTACTGTAAGTAAGTTTTAAAAGATGAAAATCAAACTGCAAGAGTTCAAGTATCATTACCTCGACAGTAACGGCAAACATCGTGAGACTTTGAGGCATTTGATATAAGCTCACTTTTATAATAAATATTTTTCTTTAAAGAGCAGTGATAGCCTTATGGTTAAAGAGCCTGCTTCACTTGATGATAATCAGTGTGGCTCGGGTTCGAATCCTGGCATGTACGAATGAGTTTTTCAAAAACTTACGTACCTACATATTTATCACTAGCTCGACGGTGAAGGAAAACATCGTGAGGAATCCCGCAGGTCCCAGAAATAATTCTGAGACATGTGTAAAAGTCCCGGTCCGGCGATGGGCTCACCACCTATCACGTTTAGGGGTCCAAAGAACATCTCGTGAAAAGTGGGTATATCCAGAAATGGAATACATCTGTCTAACCCCTCGGGGACAAAAGGCGTGAACAGGATAACTATAATTAGCCACGGGGCACGTGACAAGTAAGCACTTAACCCATTAGTAACAGCTGGATAGCAACAGCATGTGACAAGTGAATCAATGGTGACGGAATGTTGAATCAGATGCTACGTGTAGCGTTTGAGGGTGACGGGCGAGAATGCACGTTCTGAATCAGAAAGGCACAGTAAATGAATAAGTTGAAACAGTAATGCAACTGCGACTTTTTTTAGAGATATTTATTTCAGGAAGGTTCGTGCGTTTTTATCGGGTCAGGCATAAATTGTTCGAAAGAAAATCATCATCTTTAGATTATTTTATGAAAGTATTTTTGTTTTTATGTTTATTACGATATATATAGTATGTATTCGTTTATTTTATCAATATAAATATAAGTATTAAGATTTACCGTTGTTTTTTTATATTATTTCACAAATTATTTCGGCTTAGCCTGATGGTTGACTGGTAGATAATGACTTTAGGCATTAAGTTCGCCATGTGTACATTTTCTTGCTTCATGAAGTTAAATAAATAAAAATAAATTAATATTTACAGAGAGTTAGTATTCAGTCATTGTTTTAAATTAAAAAGTTATCATTATATTTTTAAAATGTTTGCCTATGTTACTCCTAGAAAAGTAAGCTTTTCATTGGTGGAAGAATTTTTAAAATCTGTATAGCAGTTTCGGTTCAAACAGGAAAAATAGAATATTTCCATTTTTAAATTATATTATTTATACGTTAGTGTTACGTAGATACGGAATGCTTTGTTATAAAATTTTATAACGCATTTATTTTAAGATCGTTGACGTTCAGCGGATGCAAAACATAACTATACTTACTACTCAACGCGGAGCCCGTAAATGACTGCATAGCGAAACTCTCTTTGAACCTGGAGCCTTATTGTCTATTTGTAATTGTAATCGCAATCATCTTCATTTTAACATACGTTGCTTCTTCCGTACATCTGTCAATGCAGCCAGTGAAAGAAGAGCAAGCACTGATCGCATAACAAATGTCAAATAAAGACGATTGCGATTATAATTATAAATACCTAATAAGGCCTCAGTTCTGGCGCGTGTCTGTGTGACTGCGTTACCGTACTGCTTTAGCTAATACTCGTATTACGAGTATATTGAATGTGCTGCGGGGTAGGAACGGCCAGTGACGCTATTACGCAAAACTATTGTTTGCGAAACCGCGAATTACGCTGTAATTCTGAGAGTCACTACCCTGTATGTGGAGTAGTGGGTTTGATCCTTTAGGCGGAGTACGTCATTTTCTTTACCAGTCACTTTCTGGTTAGGTCACGTTCTGAAGACGCCACTTTCTGTGGACGTCACGTTCTAAGGAGGCCACTTTCTTAGAGCGTCACGTTCTGAGAATGTCACTTTCTTAGATTGCCACTTTCTGATTTCGTCACTTTTAGGTACCTACAAGAAGTTTATTTTATTTCGCGTAGGTATTTCTTTTATACTTACGAACATGTTTATTACTAGCGACGCGCTACTTCTTCTCTTCGGTTTAACAAAAACATGTTTTACGACAATCAAATTACAAATATTTTATGTTCTCGAATTTTCTTTACTGCATGTTTATATATATAAATCTCTCTCTTGAATCACTCTGTCTATTGATGAAAACTGCATTAAAATCCCTACAAAGACCTAAGCGTACAGACGGCCGGAAATGACTTTGTTTTATTAGTGTAAAAGTTTACTACTACGTAGTCTCTAAGTCTCAGTCTCTACGACTACGTAGATACTAATTCGACTTTAAAGGAAAACTTCGTGAGGAAACCCGCAGGTCCCAGAATTGATTCTGAGGCATGTGTTGCAGAAGCCTGGTCCGGCGATGGGCTAACTAGGTGTCACTATCACTAGGGGTCCAAAAAATATATCAGTCAGTAGACCGATAAATGAAACTTGCCAGTCAAAGTCTAACAAAGTGACTCAAGTAGATTCTAATACACCCGAAAAAATTTCCCTCCTTCTTGCCCATCCGACTAAAATTACTTACAATCCATAGTTTTGAGTAAATCTGATATACGAGTAAAGAAGAAAGAAAGAAAGAAAAAGTGTTTATTCACAGAAACAATTTCTAGGTACAAGACACATTATTACCTCCGCCAAACTGCAAAACAGTTTGTTGGCAGACGTATCCCCTTTTTTTTTACATGTTTAATAATTTTTATAAAGACACTTTTTCTAATTAGTAGATATTATTAAAGTAATCCTATTATTAATATTAGTAATTTTACGTGACTTCCATATTTAAAAAACTATATATTTTGATCAGTTTTGTAGCAGAGTTCGGTATTGTGGGATAGCCTGCATAAGTTTCGTAATTGAGAGGAAAACGTTAACGTTAAATAAATGAAATCAAATACCTAACTATTTTAATGTCATAAATAGTAATGACATGCCATGGTTTAACCGCGATACTAAGTTATGGTATTACGTGCGGTTTCACCATGCGTGGAATTTCCTCATGTCAATTTTAGAATTATAAAAACAACATACCTATTAGACCTACCTATTGTAGTTATTAGTTGCAATTGTGTAAATCATTGAAATATTTAAAAAGTCACAGAAATGAAAATACACTCCTTTTAGTGGAGTCGGGTAGAATTGTAGACCACAGCACATCTACAACTTATTTTATGAAGAGCAAAGATCTGCGTATTTTTGTATGTTATAACGAATAAACTCAAGAGCTACAGGACCGATTTTAAAAATTCTTTCACCAATGAAAATTCCGGTAGTAACATAGGCTATAATTATTTCACGGGAACGGAACTTATCGAGGTGATATCGTGCAAAACAGCCAGTCTGAGATAAAGACGAGTCAAGACAAGAATTTACAAAAAATCTATAATTATATTTATGCGTTATTGTGTCTATCGTCCGCCATTTTGTTTTTTGGGACGTCGCGTCCCCCACCCAGTAGCTTAACCCCGATTTCGTGTAAAAGGCACTGAAAAACTAAAAATATTACACCTCTGGCGCCTGAGCGCACTACTTCTGATGAAGTCTGGTAAAAATGCAGCCTATCACAGGTAGGGGATGAAGGCAAATACAACAACACCTAACATTTTAAAATCAGTCAAACGGTGTAGGCTAAAGGAAGGTGTATGCACCTGAATAATTGACCCTCCGTCTGAAGCAATCGGTAAAAAAATCAAAATAAAAATGTTTCGACAAAAAAATGCCCGTACAACTTTTATAACCTAAAAATGTGTTAAAAAAATCATGTAAAATTCACAAACGGCTAGTTCCAAACTAGGCCTCTGTTAACAAATATAATAATAATAATATAATATAATCTCACGCCTTTTTATCCCCGAGGGGGTAGGCAGAGGTATTCCATTACTGGATATACCCACATTTCACGAGATATATTGAACCCCTAAACGTGATAGGTGGTGAGCCTATCGCCGGACCGGGTCGTCATTTTTCCCAAATATAACATAGGTAAATAAATAATATAAGCAACCACACAGGAAAACAAACATAGACACAAATAGGATAAATGTATGAATTCATGGTCAGTTTCCTTAACGTGTTCTAAATCAACTTTTTCGACCATAAAAGTCTAGCTTTCTGTCGCTCAGTTTCCATTTCGTTGCGCAAGCGTCGCCCCTTATTAACAATATTTAAATAAAAGCTGTGAACGCGATAAGCGACCACAGCGCTAATGAGCATTATCACGGGTCCACAATGGCGTTAATGACGCAGGCGCGATAGCCGCAAATAGCTGCGCAGAAGTGCCGATACCATGGCTCTTTGCCGTGCTCGCTTGCACGTTGGTGTTCAATCAAAATACAGTATTTTATGAAATTATTATTAACGAATTTGTAAGCTTTTAAAATTATATGGCCAAAATCTGCTGAGAACTTCTAGCATGTCTGCTATTAAGTTAACAATAACTACCAACGTTTTAATAAAAAAAAATATTTTATACACTTTGTAATTACAAAACATACATTATTTACAAACTAAACATAAAATATGTTCTACAGCGCACCCTGTTGAGGCAGAGCATTCAAAATGCTGGCAGCATAATTTCTTCTCTGGACAGCCAAGCTAATCATTTAGGCGAAAAAGCGACCAGTCCTTGGGTCTCGCCAGTGACCTCTATTAGGTTCCATGAAAGGGTTTCTAATTAAAAAGCTGTGAATTTTACAAACACCTAAGTCCTTTTAGAACTTCTGATATACCGCCTGATTTTTTTAAGGTCTGGAAAAAAATATGGTGTGATAGGTAAGTGTAATAAGTTCATTTGGCATTATTACTTAAAAAAAATTTTTTTTTCCAACTTTTTTTATTCAATTGTAGTCAATCTTACACACTGAAATATTTAAAATAGTATTTTAAAAAGAAACAGGCTCGTAGCTTCCATTCGTGCGCAATTTACCTACAACCTTCAGAGTTCAGCTGCTACATAGTAGTGTGCGTAGTTTTCTAGATTGTATAAATTACATTTTAAATTTAATAGCAGCAGTGATAGCGCGGACGGTTAAAGAGCCGGCCGAAAATCAGTGAAGCTCGGGTTCGAATCCTGGCATGTACCAATGAGTTTTTCAAAAACTTACGTACATATTTATCACTAGCTCGACGGTGAAGGAAAACATCGTGAGGAAACCCGCAGGTCTCAGAATAAATTCTGAGACATGTGTAAACAGACCCGGTCCGGCGATGGGCTCACCACCTATCACGTTTAGGGGTCCAATATATCTCGTGAAATGTGGGTATATCCAGTAATGGAATACCTCTGCCTACCCCCTCGGGGATAAAAAAGGCGTGAGATTATATTATATATTATATAATATTTAACAATTAATTTCGTGTACAACTTTGGCTCTAGATACCTTATATGTCAAAGATATTTAAGTAAGGATGACTTATATTTTTTGTTATTATTTCCTGAAAGAGCACAAACATATTATGATTCCTCTCCTCACTCACATATGCAACTTATGTATCACCAAAGGCGTCTTCCCCATTGCCTTTAAAAAAGCCATTGTCCACCCAATTTTTAAATCTGGCAACAAAAGTGTGGTCTCCAACTATCGTCCAATATCTGTTCTCCCTGCTATGTCTAAGGTGTTGGAAAAAATAATTATCTCTCGACTCGTATCTTACCTAGAAGACAAGAACCTTCTTTCCCCTAATCAGTTTGGTTTTCGTTGCAATAAGTCAACATCGGATGCTGTCCATTCTCTTACTGATTATGTAGCAACCAATCTCGATGGAGGTAAGAAATGTCTTGCAATTTTCCTCGACCTTGCCAAGGCATTTGATACCTTGTCTATTCCCCTGCTCCTAACAAAACTTCAAAAACTTGGTATTAGAGACACTCAACTATCCCTCTTCCAAAGCTATCTGTCAAACAGAGTCCAAAGTGTCGTTTTGGATGGTGTGGTTAGCTCTGAACTCCCTATCAATTTCGGTATCCCTCAGGGCAGTATCCTTGGCCCCACGCTCTTCTTGACATTTATTAACGAGTTGTGTAACATAAAGCTGTTTTCGGGAAAAAATATTTCCTTTGCAGATGACACTGCACTCATTTTTACTGCGGACTCCTGGCCTACTGTTTTTGGTATTGCACAATCTGGCTTTAATATTATTACAAAGTGGCTTTATAAAAATTTCTTAACTTTAAATGTAGACAAAACGAAATATATTACCTTTTCTATCCGAGAAAACTTCAATTACCTAGAATCTCTCTCCATTTCGGCTCACAGACTGCACTCTCCCCACTATTCTAACTGTTCCTGCCCCCACATCGATAAAGTTAACTCAATTAAGTATTTAGGTAGCTGCATTGATGAGAAACTTCGTTTTGTTGATCATATAAATTACCTTGCTTCTAAGGTGCGTAAGCTCATTTATATTTTTAAGCAACTTCGCCATGTTGCTGAACCAAAAACAGTTAAAATGGTTTACCTAGCCCTTTGCCAATCCCTACTGTCCTACTGCGTCACCTCATGGGGAGGTTCCGCTCGTACCCATCTTATAAAACTAGAAAGAGCCCAAAGAGCTGTACTTAAAGTTGCCACCTTTAAACCATTTCTTTTCCCAACCACACTTCTATACCAATACTGCGAGGTTTTAACTGTAAGACAATTATTCATTCTCCACACCGTACTTCTTCAACACACAACCTCATCCTATTCCATAAGTCAGACCCGTAACAGAAGGAAACAGATTATTCCTGCTCAAAATCTGAAAACCACCTTCGCTCACAGGTTCTTTTGTTACCTCGGTCCACATCTCTATAATCAAATTAATAAAACCGAAGACATTATTTCACTAAATAGATATATATGTAAAAATAAAGTAACTTCATTTCTCTATAGTCGGTCATATCACGAAACAGAGGATCTTCTATCCCATGTTTCTTAAAAATAACACAAACACCCATACTCAAAACCCACACGTAACAAACCCATTTACTTACCCTTACATAGGTACCTACCAACTAGTGGATAGCTGTCTATTGATGTTTTTTCATATAGACGGATATCCAACCCAAGACACCATTACGGCATCGTAGGGCTAGTTGGTAGCCCCCCCCCCCCCCCCCTAAAACAGACACATACTCACATTCAGACATACCTAATATGCTCCCATTCATCACCCACTCCATATATGAAATTATGTGATAAAAATGTGTTGCCCTAATATACATTGTAGACATCCGGGAAGTACATCTTGGGGTTCTGGTGATCCTAAAGCACAGGCTAACGCCTATTTTAGGTGCCAGTCTCCGTGTGTACGAACCATAGTATAGATCCATACAATTGTACCTTTAAATTAAGTATATGTGGAGAAGAAAAATAAAGGTTATTATTATTATATATTATTATTATTATATTCATACTGCTTGCGTTTGAAAATTGATCCCCTACGAGTGTGCTACAACATGTACATACTTACTTCTTAGCGTATTTATAGGATACAACAATGACGGGGAATGATGATACGGAACGAATAAAAAAGAAAAAGAGAGCTATCTGTTAAGAGTTGCGCTTAAAATACGACTTGAAATACAATGCGACTTAATAAAATGTGGTTAATTAGCTACATTTGTCAGCCTCATTTTCCGTGCTCTAGTAACATATCTACGTCTTTCTATATATAATATCTTTGTTATACGTCATATTTTTTCCAGACGGTAAAAAAACATCCAGTATAATGTTGTCAAGACGAGACAATATAGATTGCACTGTTAAAATATTACCAGATCTCATGTAGAGCCAAACTTCTAACTCTACACGCCTTACTTAACTCATACAGACATCTATAAGAACATAAAAATGGAAAAGGAAATATTTGATTTTAACTTTGACATAAAATATATTTTTAAAATATATAGCAATTTTTACAATAAAATCTCTTTGGGTTTAGGATTACGCCATGCCATACCTATTTATTTTAGGACTTGTGGCCCAGACGTTTTCCTAGCCACAGACAATAGCGCTACCTATCGGTTTCAAATGTGAATCCACTCAAACACAAAAAAATGGTCTACCCATTTTCGAGGTTTTGCGAGACAAACACACAATGATTTTCATATACCTAAAGATGTTGTAAATCATGAAACTAATAAGTTTTTTTACCTGTTTATATGCAACTTGTTATAAGCAAATTTCTTTGTGAGTCTTTTGGCAAAAAATCTTTTAACGTGGCTCTGACTACAAGGAATCATCTGGAAATACGACTTTTATTTTTTCTCACAAAGAGTTTCGATCCTTTGTCAAGACAAAAAAATACACACACCGGCACAATTAGCGGAACAGAAAAAAAAAGGAGAAAAAAGAGGGAATTTAGAACAATGAATGTAATTTTTAAACAAGATATTATTTAAAATGAAACAACAATTAAATTAACATGTTTTGACATTCATTTGTAACACCATACTTAAAGTTTAATAAAAATAAAAATTAAATTAAACAAAATACATTTTTCTTCGATTTTTTAATTATAGAGAAACAGCAGAAAATTCAAAATTTTCCAAAGGTTAACATCAATTTCAATGACTGTTCAATATCGAGTGTTTCCTCCTCGTGCTCTGATGAGGGTTTCCATCCGTCTGGGCATGCTGCGGATGATGTTATCAATGGTTTCTTGGGGCAACCTCTGCCATTCTTCAACTAATGCGTTTCGCAACTCGTTGAGATTATTGGGAGGTGGCATTCTTGACTTTACACTCCTCTTTAGCAAGTCCCAGACGTGTTCTATAGGGTTCATATCGGGGGACCGTGCTGGCCACTCCATCACCGTTATACCAACATGGTTTAGGTATGTCTGTACTGTGCGAGCACTGTGAGCCCGAGCATTATCCTGCATTAGAATGAAGTTGTTACCAATAAAGGGGGCAAATGGCACAACATGTTCTTCTAAAATCTCCCTGATATACCGATCAGCATTCAGATTCCCGCCATCGACTACTACTAACTCCGTACGAGCTGCTAAACATATTCCTCCCCAGACCATAATTGAACCGCCGCCATATGCCACTGTATTTTCAAAATTAGACTGGATATACCGTTCTCCTTTGCGTCTCCTTCCTCGCTGCCTTCCATCAATTTGATTTAACATAACTCTGCATTCATCAGTAAAAAGAACCTGTCCCCAGTCGTCGAAGTCCCAATCACGATGTTCACGACCAAAGTGTAGACGGTTTGTGCGATGATGTCTCTCAAGTTTTGGGGCTTTGGCGGGCACATACGAGCCTATACCCACTTCTTCGAATCTTCTACGAACTGTCCGCTCACTCATCCTTACTGCTCGTACCTCTTCCAGTAAATTTCGAGCCTGCACCGCCGTTAGTCTCGTGTTCCGTCGGACTTGAAGTTGGAGAAAACGGTCATCCCTCCTTGAAGTACACCTTTTCCGGCCTTGTCCTCTCCTTCTCACTAGAGTATTCGTCAATCTGTATCGTTGGATGCTACGATGAATCGTTGATAACGATCGACGAAGGCTTCTGGCAATCGATCTGTAGGTTTGACCATTTCTCCTCATTTGATCTGCCCTAATGATTTCTGATGGCGTTAAATCAGGCATACTTAGATGCTCGTAAATTATCAATATGCGAAAAAACTCAAAAGCCTCAAAAACTGCAATTCAAAGATTTTCAAGTGGAATTCACGAACCTTCTAAAAACGGACAAGCGGTGGAAAAAAATTAATCAATGAAAATTAAAACAAAAGAATGAAAAAAAGGGTAGTCGCTTAGTATTCCATTTTTAAATTAAAACCCAAATTTAAAAAAAGCTTATTTAGCCGGCCAGTAACACGCAAAAATGCGTAAATACTCCCTTTTTTTTCTGTTCCGCTAATTGTGCCGGTGTGTGTATATTGAAGTACGTAGTTAGGTACCTACATAATTTAAGGAATTCGCCAGCCAATTTTCGACGTAATTACCAACAATTTGACCGATTTTTATAACAACAAAAACATTCTCGTGTTTCGTTCCATGATAATCTGTCCTTAGTCAGAAACAGTGCTATACTATTCTTGTTAAGTATCAGTATGCAGACGCCACGCAGACGCAATAGGATTACAAAGAGATTTAAATAAACTACAGCAAGACCAAAGCGACCAAACAACAAAATCGTAATCAAAAACCTTATTACGTCTAGTATACCTACCACCGAACGACAGCTTGAAAATGAAAATGTATTTATTTTCTGTGGGTAATTGAAAATTACACTTAGAAAAGTCAAAGTTCACAAGTTCGTAAAGATTGGCTAAATGTAAACAGCAGCCCATCTCCACCGTCGAGTTGCTGGTTCCAAATGCTCGAGAAGAACCAGCAAGAAACTCGAAGACAGCTCATGTATTGAAATCTAAAAAGCTGAACCACAGATATCTTTAACTAGAGCTGAACTGACGTTTTGAATGACAAATTCCCATTAGCTACTCTATGCCATAGTATATTTAAATCTCTTTTCATACCATCTATTCGAAAAGTGACGTTTTGGTCCTCAATAACAGGGATCAAAGTAAGTCTTTTCCGATAGGATTTTAATAAGTGCGAATAAAAGTGTTTTGAATTTGGCATTAAAAATATCCCGCAACATTCTTAGCCAAAGAGATTAACAAAATAAGTTTGCATTTAAGGTTGGCGCCACTGTAGATTAAGTACTATAACAAAACATTAGTTCCATTTTTCGCCGCATTAGGCTGACAACTCATAGAGTAACTTATATGCTGACAAGGCTGAATGGGGTTTGATGGCTGTGCCACACTCTCAGAAAAATTGCTGTGGCAATGCGCGCGCTTTCATACTTATTTTTCACAATTTACATTTTATTTTACGCCAAATTTTCTAATTCCGACATCGAATTGTTTGTGTATTTTATATTTGTAGCAGTGACTGCAGTGATAGTTAAACACCGGAAAATATTTAAAAAAGAAGCAAATAATGTCATCAACAATTTTTCTCATAGAGAGGTATGAAAAGCAGAGTGTATCATTCGGTCGCAAAATTATTTTTACCTTGGGCTACGTACTTTAAACCCCTCACTTCGTTTATGATTCTACATTAGAATCCCTAACGTATTCACTATGTTCGTGATTTAAAAAATCGCCCTCGCCGTAAAAATATCGTTTTGCTCCCTTATGACACAATCTATTATTCTAGGCGCCTTCATGATTCCATTCATCTCCAATATTTTCCGCAAATAAACTGGTTCCTTGGTATATTTTCCTTCACAGAGCCACATTGTTAATTATTATACGTATTAACACGGAAAGCGTGTTTCTCCACGTCACCTAACTGTGAACAGCTGATCGATTGTCAAAGGTAAACTGTTAAAATCATTTTTTCCTGAGAAGCGTCATCGGGAAGGAACTCGGAAGTTAGCTAATGACGATTGGGGAAGGAAGTTGATATGAATTATACAATATAAGGAACATTCAGTCCATTCAATGTTAAAGAAGCAACAGGGATGTGTCGTGTTGTTGATGTTGCTATAGTAGCAGAGTAAATTGAGAGTCCGCATATACTACCCAGTGCAACATACCTCAGCTCTCAACACAAACTCTGAAAAGGACTGCACCAAAGAAGTTGGAAGTAATTGTGAGAGAGAAAATTTTACATAAATACATACATAAAGCTCACGCCTTATTCCCACATGGGTAGGCAGAGACGATGGATCGCCACTTTCCCCGATCTTCGCACAATTCCTTCGCTTCCTTTACATCCATAAGCCTTTTCAGGCACGCTCTTTTATTCTTCGTACTCTGGACCCCAGCTTTTTGGAAGACGTCACTAATTTGATCCGTGAACGTCCTTCTGGGGCGCCCTCTTGCCTTACATCCTTCAACATTCGCCCCATAAATATCTTTCGTTACGCTTCTTTGATCCATACGTTCTAAATGACCAAACCAGAAACTTTTAAACAAACAAAAAACTGGTTTGAGGACCTTTTGAAAAGTTATTAAATACTATTTATTTATCAAAAGTAAAAAATGTATCCCATAAGACTAAATTAGAAATACAGACAACAACAAAATGTTTTATGGATTATTTTCCAATCGAGTTCTGAGCATCTGCAACTACCAAAAGGCGTTTTTTGCTCTGCGATTCCGGTAGATTTGTAACATCACACGTTCATGTGATTGGCGTCTTCAGTCAGTGAAAGGTCTAGTGACTAGTTGAATCAGTAGGTACTTCTTCCGAGTTTAGGGACTAATATGCATACAAATATAAATTCTGGAATATAAATAATCTGTTTATATTATTTAACTAACAGCACCCAGTGGTTTCACCTTTCACCCGCGTAGTTCCCGTTGACGTAGGAATACGTGGATAAAATATAGCCTATGTGTTATTATGATGTATAAGCTATTTAACTGTAAGGTTTCATCAAAATCCGTTCGGAAGTTTTTGCTCGAAAGACCAACAAACATACTCACACAATTTTTAGTTTGTAATATTAGTAGGATTTTCATAATCATGAACAATCTTCCTTCTCCTCTCAAGGCTCCCCATCAGAAGTAATCGAGGCTAAACTCATACCTTTTGGTGATAAACTGTTAGTAGATACCGAAGGTTTAAAGCTGAATCGACGGGTGGTACTAGCCGGCCCTGACCTTAGCAGCTCAAAACCACTCGCTATCTGAGATCGAAACGGCCGCGACGTGTCCAGAACACCAAACGTCGCTTTTCAAGTTTAGACCCGTCTATATCACGTGAGGATTACCCACCTACATGATCTTACGCCTATTTCACATCGGGGTAGGCAGATGCATTGACTCCCACTTGCAATGAACCTGACAGGTCTTCCGTGCTTCATCCACGTGTCCACGTCCATCAAACGACTGCATGCTCGTGGATTTCGGGTACTCTTTATCTGGCTTCATTGAATGCTTCTCCTAGGGAAGCAACCGCTGTAGATCGAAAATGGCTTTCTATGAATTTGGATTAGGCAACGAATAGCGTATGGGATATTAGTCCTTGAGTTGATATGGGATAAACGACATCTAAGTAATAACATGAAGATATAGGAGTCAGTGGGATCACACACGACGGATAAAGCGCGAAAACACTTAGATTGGTGGTAGTGCGTGTCAGTGTGTTGTACAGTAAAAAGAGCCGCCCTTGAGTTTCTTGCTGGTTCTTCTCGGGGTACTGCATTTAGAACCAGCCTCTCGTCGGTGGAGATGGGCTGCTGTTTACATTTAGCCAATCTTCATGGACAAGTTCAAAGTGCCTATTGACTTTTCTAAGTATAATTATCAATTACCTACGGAAACCAAATATATTTTCATTTTTCACAGTCAAGAGCACGTGGAGCTTGATACACTGGACTTTGCAACGTTCTTATTACAATAGCCTTAGGTGTCGGACTCGCACTACAACTGTAAAGCTTCATGTGCTCTTGACTGTACGACACGTTCTTTACAAGCAATGTATGCAAAGAGGTTGGAAGAAAATCATTCTCTTTCCTAGAGAGAAACTTTTTCTTTAAACGTCTTTGAATGTATATTTTTGATGGTCGAATCTTGCAACTAAATTTTGAAGCACATAATATCTTCAACCGATTGAGCCGAGATTCGGCATACTTATGTGAGTTCTGTTACAATGCAATATTATGGTACCAAAGAGCTGATCTGATGATGGAGCCAAGAGGTGGATATTGCAACGCCTTAATGGCTACTCATAAACCCGTCGAGTTTGGGTTCATTTTCTTTTTTATTACCTTCTTCCCACAGGGGTAGGCAGAGACAATGGATTGCCACTTTTTTTATTTTTTTTATTATTATTATTTATAAACTTTTTTATTACTTATAAACTAATTACTTATCACGTCATATACCTAAACTGAATTCATCCGCTACACCGCGCTCCGCTATGGAGCCCGTTGCAATGTGATAAAGATTTCAGGTATAAATTGATTGGTCGCCAAATTACAAATGTCAGCAGAAATGGTATTTAAGAACTGAAAATAATAATATAATAATAATAAATTGTGGGACACAATTCACACACGGTTCAAAGTCCCAACTTCGGCAGAGCCGCAGTAAGGGAGTCTAATCTATAGGCACTTCTATACTAATATTGTAAAAAGGAAAGATTTGTATTTTTGTATGTTTGCCTACGAATAAACTCAAAACTGAACCGATTTTAAAAACTATATCACCAATGGAAAGCTAGATGATCCCTGAGTAACATAGACTATATTTTATTCCCGTATTCCTAAGGGAATGGGAACTACGCGGATGAAACGCGCAGAACCGCTAGTTACTTATATATTTTCTGAAAAGAAGATAATTCAATACTAAACTTCAATACAATAGATTGAAAAAGGATGAAGTTAGCTGTAGGTTGAGAGGAAGCATATTTATTAAAGATCTTAATGCACTTTTGATATCACTAACCAGACAGCAAATGGCCTTCATAATACTATTATTATGTTAATATTAATTAAAACTAACAATTAGTAGGTACGTTAAATCTGTGAGCAAATTTCCTTATATACTAATTACCTACATAATTGTTGTCCATATACAGGCGTGTTCGTGCGCCCGCGCCGGACGATGTAAAATATTTGAGTCACTTTGTTGCTGGCGAATTGAATATCTAGGTGGGTAACAACATGTTGTGAAATTTAAAATTATATATCTAAACATATCTACATCTACACTATTATTATAAAGAGGAAAGATTTTTATTGTTGTATATTTATAACGGATACTTAAACTCAAAAAATACTGGACCGATTTTAAAAATTCTTTTACACGGGAACGGGAACTAGTACTAAATATTATAAATGCGAAAGTCAGTTTGCTTTTTTTTGTTTGTTTTTCACTCCTAAAGCACTAGAATTATTTTAAAAAATCCTTCACTACTGGAAAGCTACATTATCAGGGAGTAACATCCTAAATAATTTGAGCTCGCTGTCACAGTGAAGCCAATATACACCTCAATGATCTAGTAGATCTTTTCGTAGTAAGAATGTATTGACCAAAATAATAATAATAATAATAAATTGTGGGACACAATTCACACACGGTTATTAAGTCCCAAACTAGGCAGGGCCTGTACTATGGGTACTAAAAAACTGATAAACATACTTAAATAAATATTAAACGACCAGACAAGAAGCCAACAGACATGTTCATGCACACAAATGTTGACCCCGAGCGGGGATCGAACCCGCGACTTCCGGCTCAGAAGGCGGGGTCACTACCAATTGAGCCAACAGGCCCGTTATAATGTATTGATGAGTTTCTTGTCCCGCTTCGAAAGAGTAGAAACTCAACTATACACGCCGAAGCAGGGACTTGCAACAACCTTCAGAAAGTGGACTTATAACTACTTTGAATTATGTACTTAAGTACTTTGAATAAAATCATTTCAATTGATTTCAGTAGCCAAATAAAGAGTACCCGAAACCGACGAGCATGCATCAGTCTATTGATAAGTGGATGAAGCATTCTCATGCTTCATCCACTTATAGTTATACGGCCACTTGCTACAAACCTTTGGGTTTAGGTTTGTAGCAAGTCGCCGTTTGCCTCTGCCTACTCCAATGGGAAATAGGCTTGAGATTATGAATGGATGTATGATTTGATATGATTATTATTTGTATAAGCAACACAACGGATTTATTGAGAAGCAGATTATTGTGCACATTTCGATGATTAATATAAAAGAAGATACAAAATCAAAATCAACTAAAGATTTACAACTTTTCAATCAACACCCTAAAAATGACGACGCACTTTTGTTTTTAGTAGGGTTTGATAATATAGTCATGTTAAAGTAAGTAAGTTAGTAAGTTCAGCAACTCCTTATTGTACAGTCAAGAGCACCATATTGGACTTTGTAACGTTATTATTACTGTATGCGCTGGCTCCTGCGCATCCAGTTTTAAGAACATTAGTTGTGTGTATTAGCTAATAAGTTATTTTTATGTGTGCGAATTATGCATCTCAATTTTCAAATGTATTGCGTCCGCCTAACGGAATAAAGTTCATATTGCATTATATAAATTTTATTACCTGCTAACTCTGCCGGGCTCGGGTTTAACCCTACCTTTTTAAATTCACATTCTGTCGCTAATCGTCGCCCGAGTCACTCGATTCTCTGTATCTATTTATACCAATTTTGAGCCAATAATTAGTGCAAGTTCAACCAAATTTCTATGTTTTATTTTCCCCCTTGTTCTGTACTGAACAAAGATTGGCGACCGTGACAGGACCTGCACTATAATAATAATTGACACCCTATTCGAAGTCAGATTGCAGATCCTTTGTTCTTTCGGACGAATTGAGGTCAACTCGCCACGTGCTCACGCTCAACGGCCCACGGCGCTTCGTCTACGTTCTTGGGAGTCTTGTATAAGGGCCTCAAGGTTTCTTCAGCATCGTGTTTGGCTATCAAAGCAGTACGTGCAGCCAATCCCCAATTTCGTCGGAACAGAAGGTTTGCGGACACATTCAAGTGATCAACAATAGGCGACGTCTTCAGGTGGAATCATCATCAGGGTCAGCGGGACTGCGAGCAACACCAGGCATCGTGTATAACCGCCCTGACCATTCAAAAGTGAGCCCGTTCCATTTTTTCCTCCTTTATTTGTGAATTCCGAGAGCTAGTTCCTTAATAATCTAGTGCTTAATCGTGCTACCTAAGTGTTTCTCAATTGAATATTAAGTGCTTGCCTTCTAATTAATAAGTCTTTCTTCGCTGCGCACATAATTACATTACTCATCGTAGCACGCCTATTCATAACTATTATTACCTATGCAATTTCTGCTCATGCGCTGATTGAGTCTTAAATATTTCTATATTTCCCTAAAAGTTATTTTAGTACTCATTCATCCTTAATAGAACTGTATTTAAACATAGTGTAGCTAATCTATCACTTCTTCATTTCATTATTCTCTTATTTGTCTATTTAAATTGAATTCTAATTCGCTCCATCAATGGCACGCTTCATTGTTTAATTGTGAATCATTCTATTATTCACCCGTCCGCTTCGGCTTGCATTATTAGCAATTGCACCGTCATTTACGCGCTTGCACCAATCTATTCCAGCGTTCGAGCGCTTAGCCGTGCTCCTGTGGCTAGACGCGGTCTGCTTGCATGCGCTTCGCACCGCTGCATTCCGCGCCGTGCTGCCGACCGGTTTTATAGCTGCGCCTGCGCCCAGCCAGTGGCGCTAGTACTACACTCCGTGCGTCGTGTTGTCAACAGAACGAGGAGCGTATCGTATGCCATTGTTTATTAGATATTGAATTGTGCGGTTTAGTTATTTCTTTTAAACATGTCTAATAGCGATAGTGATGGTGCTGAGAAACCTAAAATGACTCTTAAGAAATTAAATGCTAAGCGTAGTTCTATTAAAGGCCGCGTCACAAAGTTTAAAAACTATTTAGACACATTAGTTTCTCTTGAAATAATTAGTCCTTTTGAAATTATTCAACTTCGTACTAAGCTTGCCAAGTTTGAGGAGCTATTTAATGAATTTAATGATGTGCAAAATGAGATTGAGTTCATCAATGTGGCAGATCAAGAAACGGAATTGTGTGTTAGGGATATTATGGAACAGGATTTTTATTATTGTATAGCTTTGGCTCAACAGACTATAGACAGTAACACTCCTGCAAGGAAGGGAAGCGGGTCTCAGTCCTCGCGCAAGTCTAGTTCTCATTGTCATGATCATGGGGAGTCCCTTGGTTTTAAATTGCCTACTATCAAAATTCCCAATTTCGATGGGACTTATTATAAGTGGTTGGAATTTAGGGACACTTTCGCGTCACTGGTACATGAGAACCCTAGAATCAAAGGAATTCATAAATTTTATTATTTAAATTCTTATTTAGAGGGTGAGGCAGCGCGCGTTATTTCCAATTTAGAGGTTACCGATAGCAACTATTTTGAAGCTTGGAACCTCCTCTGTGAGCGTTACAATAATAAACGCCAATTAATAAACAACCATTTAAAGTCATTGCTTAGTCTTGAGACAGTAAGGGAAACAGAAAAGTCTTTGCGTTTTGTTATTGATCATATAACGAAAAATTTGCGAGCCCTCAAAGCTTTAGGTCTACCTACTGATAAGTGGGACGCTTTGATCATATATTTAATTACTAATAAATTGGATCCCAAAACTAGCTTTAAATGGGAAGAGAGTAAAGGGTCGTTGGATGAAATCCCTTCCCTTGAAGACTTTTTTAATTTTCTAAGAAATCGTGCTGATGTGTTAGAGTCTGTGAATCGCAACAAACAGCCTTCAAAGAATTTATCTCATGTACCAGAAACCAATCCTCGCAGTAAAACAAGTACAAAGGTTCTTATGACCTCTACTGAGTCCGATAAACAGTCTTCTCAAACCTTCTCTCTTGCTTGTCTTTGTTGTAAAGGTGAGCATCGTGTTTATGAATGTTCTGCATTCAAGACTAAATCTGCGGAAGATAGGATGACATTGGTCTCGTCACTAAAACTTTGTCACAACTGTTTAAGGACAGGTCATACTACACGTCGTTGTCGGTTGCCAGGTGGTTGTAAAATCTGTAAACAACGGCACAACTCGTTGCTACATGATTCATTATTTAAGAAAGTCGATGATGTTTCTAAAGAGGAAGTTGTAATGTCTGTTTTGTCCTCTTCAGAGGTACTGCTTTGTACTGCTGAAATTAATTTGGTTAATCCTAAAACTAACAATTCGATGACGGTGCGAGCGCTGCTAGATAGCGGGAGTCAATCTTCGTTTATTACAGAACATGTAAAGCAAACGCTACAGTTGACTCCTCAGCCTTCCAACACTAATATTATTGGAATCGGCGACACACCTCTAAAACTTAAACCTGAACGATGTACTGCACTTCTTCAGTCTAAAAATAGCTCATTTAGTGCTGTTATTTCTTGCTTAGTGCTGCCGTCTATATCTGGTAAGCTTCCTAAAGTCTCTTATAGTAAAGAGCAACTTAACTTATCTGGTTTATCATTGGCAGATCCTAATTTTAATAAGTCAAATTCAATTGATATGCTTATTGGAGCTGATCTTTTCTGGGAGTTAGTGGAGTCCAAGCAGCAATCTTTAGGTGACAACTACCCTGTATTACGAAGCTCAAAGCTAGGCTGGCTTGTAGCGGGCCCTATGTTTCCGTTGAAAAGGTCCTCCGCTAAAGGAGAAATTCATTGTAATTTGTCTCTAAATAGTAATGATAATCTCACCGATCTTCATAATGATTTGGTTAGGTTTTGGGATTTGGAGAAGGTTCCTGACACGGTGGTCTTGTCCGAAGAAGAGAAGCTGTGTGAACAAAGCTTTCTCGCTAATACCACTCGTACCACTGATGGTCACTTCTGTGTCCAACTCCCACTTCGTGACGATAAAGTTTGTCTGGGAGACTCTTATCGTCTAGCAAAAAAAAGATTTATTAATCTTGAATCGCGTTTTAAAAGGCAACCCATTCTCAAGGAGCTCTATTTTGATTTTATCAACGAATATGCTCGCTTGGGCCATTTGTCTGACTATGAAGAGAGTTCATCTTCTACAGTAAAATATTATTTACCTCATCACCCTGTGCTTAAGGAGAGCAGTGAATCCACTAAGCTTCGCGTGGTGTTTGACGCTTCTGCACGCACGACATCTGGTTTCTCCGTGAACGATCTCCAAATGACGGGGCCTACAATTCAAGACTCTCTTTTTAACATTTTAATACGTTTTCGTTTGCACAAGTATGTGTTATCCGGGGACATCGAGAAGATGTATCGCCAGGTATTAATCGATCAATGCGATCGTGATCTGCAACTTATTTTATGGCGAGAGGATGAATCTCTACCTTTGCGCACTCTACAATTGAACACCGTTACGTATGGTTTCACAAGTGCCAGCTTTCTCTCCACGCGATGTCTTTGGCAATTAGGTGAGGAGAGCAATGATTCTCGAATTAAAGAAATTATCCAGCGGGATTTTTACGTCGACGACTTATTGACAGGTGCTCAGACAGAGGCTGAGCTTACTTTTATTCAGCAGTCTGTGGCAGCAGCTCTAGCTAGAGGTGGTTTTCATCTTAGAAAATATCGCTCTAATTTACCCACTTTGATTGGCGATGTCAATTGTGCTGACAGTAATAGCGATAAACTCGTCATAAGCAATGCTACTAGCACATTAGGTATAGGATGGAGTCCTATGTCAGATGATCTCCATTTTCCGATAGAGCCCATTTTATTGAGCGACATTACAAAGAGAAGTATTTTATCTTCGACTTTTAAAGTCTTTGATCCTTTAGGTTTGTTATCTCTTTGTACTATTAAGCCAAAAATGCTGTTACAAGAGCTGTGGACCGAGCTTAAGTGTGGCTGGGATGATCCTGTCCCAGATTTTATTGCGTCCAAGTGGCTTAAGTTCGTCAATGGTGTAGAAAGTATATCTCAAGTAAAAGTACGTCGCAATGTTTTAATTGACTGCCCGGCTCATGTAGAAATGCACTGTTTTTGTGATGCGTCTGAAAAGGCCTACGGAGCATGTGTATATTTGAGATCTGTGAATGCACAAGGTGAAACAGAGGTTCATTTACTCTGTGCCAAGTCACGGGTCGCCCCTGTAGCACCTACGACGATTCCTAGGCTGGAGTTATGTGCTGCTCTGCTAGGTGCCCAGTTAGCATCCGCTGTAGTGCAAGGCTTGAGACTCAAAGTCAACCGTCAAATATTTTGGACGGACTCCAAAGTTGTGCTGTCCTGGTTACAAACTTCTAGGAAATTAAAAACATTTGTTGCCAATAGAGTCAGCACTATTATAGAACTTACCGACCATTCTCCCTGGCGATACGTGCCAACCTCTCAAAATCCCGCGGATCTTGTGTCCCGCGGAGTTGACCCACAACACGTACCGGGATTAACGATGTGGTGGAATGGGCCTTCATTTTTGCAGTCAGGAGAGTCGTCGTGGCCGTCTGCAGAGCCTCAGGAAGTACAGCAGGTGGATTTGCCTGAGGTCAAAGCTCATCCCGCTTTGGTGGGGGAGTCACCCTTCGATCTCTCGAGGATCTCGAAGCTTATTATCGCTCAACGTGCTTATGCGCGAATCCTTCGTTGGTTCCACAATTCAAAAAAGGATAACGAAAATAATAAATTAACTGGTTGTCTTCAAGCCTCAGAACTTGATAGGTCTTTGAAGATCCTAATTAAAATGTCCCAGCGTTACTCATTCCCAAATGAATTGGCTGCACTATCCAAAAAGGAACCACTCAAACCAAATTCAAATATCGGTTCTCTCAATCCTTTTATTGACGCTGAGGGAATCCTTAGGGTGGGCGGCCGTATAAATAAATCGGCATATGAGTATGATAAGCGGTATCCAATACTTTTACATGCTAACACCCATCTTACTAATTTAATTTTTCAGCAAGAGCATAAGCGTTTAATGCATGCTGGCCCGCAACTCCTGCTCACATCTACTAGAAATCGGTTTTGGACTATAAGTGGGCGAAATTTGGCTAGACGCACGAGTCGTTGTTGTAATTTATGTAGTCGATTTAGAGGGAGAGCCCTAGCAAATATAATGGGTAATTTGCCCCCAGAGCGCCTTAATCCTGATTTTCCGTTCATAAATGTGGGAACGGATTTCGCTGGGCCCTTTTTGATTACAGACCGTAAAGGGAGGGGATGTAAAATAACTAAATGTTATTTATGCATTTTTATATGTTTTAATTATAAATGTATACACTTGGAGGCCGTAAGCGATCTTTCCAAGGATGCCTTTTTATTGACACTCAAACGCTTTATTGCACGAAGAGGACTTCCTAAAAAGATATTTTGCGACAATGGCACAAACTTTGTCGCCGCGGCACGCGAAATTAAAGATTTTTTAAACTCGAAATCTAACATTGAGTCTATTTTAGATTTTTCAGCTCAGCAAGGTATTGAGTTTGTATTTACACCGGCATACGCTCCTCATTTTGGTGGCTATCACGAGGCCGGGGTTAAATCAGCCAAATTTCACCTACATAGGGTCATGGGGAACGCGCACTTAACCTTTGAGGAACTATGTTCTTTGTTTTCACAAATAGAGGCAATCCTTAATAGCCGTCCCTTATGTCCTCTCAGCCCATCGCCGGATGACCTGCAAGCCCTTACTCCGGGTCACTTTTTGATTGGCAGGCCCCTCACTGCGTTACCAGCTCCGGTCATGCTGGCTCACAATGCAAGCCGTCTTGACCGTTATCATCGCCTCGAGCAGATGCGCCAACACTACTTGCAGCGCTGGTCAAATGAATATGTCGGAGAGCTCCAGCAGCGTACCAAATGGCGAGCAAGATGTAGAGACCTGAAGGTTGATGACTTAGTTTTATTGAAGGACGA
This sequence comes from Ethmia dodecea, assembly GCA_963855545.1. Lineage (NCBI taxonomy): Eukaryota > Metazoa > Arthropoda > Insecta > Lepidoptera > Depressariidae > Ethmia > Ethmia dodecea. The sequence goes on from OY979446.1 coordinate 250,646, forward strand.
CAATGCTCCCCCTTTATGCTGGCGTCTTGGCAGAGTTGCAAGAATTTTCCCGGGGTCTGATGGAGTTCCACGCGTCGCTGACGTCACCACCGCCCGCGGCATAGTACGTCGCGCCCTTAACCGCATTTGCCTTCTACCTGCTGAGGACCATAAGCAAACTTGAAAGCTATGGAGTAGCTTTCAATGGCCGGGAGGATGTATGCGCTGGCTCCTGCGCATCCAGTTTTAAGAACATTAGTTGTGTGTATTAGCTAATAAGTTATTTTTATGTGTGCGAATTATGCATCTCAATTTTCAAATGTATTGCGTCCGCCTAACGGAATAAAGTTCATATTGCATTATATAAATTTTATTACCTGCTAACTCTGCCGGGCTCGGGTTTAACCCTACCTTTTTAAATTCACATTCTGTCGCTAATCGTCGCCCGAGTCACTCGATTCTCTGTATCTATTTATACCAATTTTGAGCCAATAATTAGTGCAAGTTCAACCAAATTTCTATGTTTTATTTTCCCCCTTGTTCTGTACTGAACAATTACAATCGCCATAAAGGTCAGAGTCGCACTACAAGTGTAAAGCTTCATGTGCTCTTACTGTACACCAATAAAAATATGCAATAAGTCACACAATGTTAAAAAAAAGTACAATGGGTGATCTTATCGCTTTAAGCGTTAGCGTTTAGTTACACAGAATCGTTAGTACCCAGTAACTCACACGCTCGTTCAACATTTTCAAACACACATACTCACCCTAACACTCCCTTACATACCACACATACTATACTACTTGGTGACACAAATGATTATTTCTTTTTAGTTTTTAATATTAAGTTTCTGTGTTCTATCACCCAAATAACAGCTTTTAGCTAGTTTGGGAAATAGTTAGTCATTAAACAATAAACTGTTAATATTTTCAATATTGTGGCTCACTAGATTTGCCCCCGATTTGTAAACCCAAAGTGACCCTGTCAGCATAATGCGGCGCCACCTGAAATACAGGTTAAATCCTACCTCAGATTGGCGTCTCAAAGTGTTGCCAGCGTCTTTTCTACTGTGTATGCCATTAATGTTTTATAACAGAATTATTGTTATGTCAATTTAAATGAATAAAAAAAAGCATATACTATGTGATGTTGTACTATAGTTACCAGTTACCATTATAACAGATTGAAGCATGCACGTAATGTTTTCAGGTATATTGGTTTGGCAAACTATATCTTTCTGTATTCCGTAGGATTAGTAAGATTATTATTTTGATTCCGGTTGTTGCAATAACATACATATGGTCACGCCTTTTTCCCGAAGAGGTAGGCAGAGACAACAGCCCGCCACCTGCTACGATCCTGGCATACCTCGCGAGCCTCATCTACATCCATTAATCGGTTACATGCTCGTCGGTTTCGGGTACTTAAAAAATTATAAATAAATAATCTCACGCCTTTTATCCCCGAGGGGGTAGGCAGAGGTATTCCATTACAGGATATACCGACATTTCACGAGATATATTGGACCCCTAAACGTGATAGGTGGTGAGCCCATCGCCGGACCGGTTCTATTTACACATGTCTCAGAATTAATTCTGAGACCTGCGCGTTTCCTTCACCTAAGTTTACGAAAAACTCATTGGTATATGCCAGGATTCGAACTCGAGCCTCACTGATTTTCGGCCGGCTCTTTAGTCGTAAGGCTATCACTGCTCACTCTTCAAAACTCAGTACTCAAAACTCGCAATTGTTTTGGGCCGTGTCTGTCCAGTGACCTTTTCACATATACCCCAGTAAATATATAAGCTTCTTTATTTATTGTGAATATACAATGTTTACCTATGCATTTATGTATATTGCTGCCACTATAATCAATAAGTGTGCCAATAGGTATGTTACCGAGGGAATTCAGCGCAGCACATAATAATATATTAGCGAATAAGGAAACTCGTTGTATAACCGCTAGTTTTCCTCGCTCCAGAGGTCGACTCCTTAAGAGATTTTTACACATAATAATCCCCGAGGGGGTAGGCAGAGGTATCCCATTTCTGGATATACCCACTTTACACGACTATATTCGACTCCTAAACGTGATAGGTGGTGAGCCCATTGCCGGACTGGGTCTGTCACACACGCCTCAGAATTAATTCTGTGACCTGCGGGTTTCCTCACGATGTTTTCCTTCACCGTCGAGCTAGTGATGAATAAGTGTGTACGTAAGTTTTTGAAAAACATTGGTAAATGCCAGGATTCTGATTATCATCATGAAAAAAGGGCTTTTTTAACCGTAAATCTATCACTGCTCACACATAAACAAAAAACCTACACAATCGATTCCACGTGTAACTATTAAAGAATCGTTTTCTTCAAAAAAAGCTGACGCAATAATTTGATAACTCATAAACAACATAACAAATTAACCTTTGATTTAATATAATGTAAAATTCTGATGAGATGGAAACTAGGAAGGTAAGGCACATTATATACTTTAGTACATGATTCAAAACTTTTTCATTTGAATTAGTTTGACAGCGGTCCCGTGACAATGAATATGGAAATTATGGAATCTTTTGAATCCAAAATCCAAAAACCTGTAGCAGTTAAATGCCAAGGAACAAGAACGACTCGACGCCAACGCTCTGTCATAATGCACATCTCGGGTTTTTGCGACAGGGTTTTTTGTTGTTTTGTTTTTTATTATTTTTGAATTCATCGCCCCAACCGGCCGGACTGGTTGGGTGAGGTTAGGTCAATTCGAATACACGTGTATACTAAAACATTTTTTGTAGAATACATACATAATAAATCGTTTTTTTTGTCGGAGATTGAGATACATTCGGGCTTACCTACTCTTACTCTATTGAAGCATTAGTCTAGCGAGACCAAGATAACGTGTCCTTGGCTCCGGTTTCTTCTATTTGTCACTTCACTTCACAACTTCACGTAAGCCACTCCCATTTGGGTGGAGATTCCCATTGTCACCATCCTCGTTGGTGATCGTGGTATGAGATGATCGGTTCTGTGGTAAACCTGGGCCATTCCCTGATACACTGGCAACTTGTATTTCATTCTTCCTGATCAACTTTTGCGATTGGGCGAACAAGAATCGACTGATTGCCTTAATAAAGTAGATTCTCGTCATAGTAACAGTTGCCAACAGTCAAAAAACTATATAAAAAATCGTTTGTCTGTAAATCTGGTTTACTGACGATAGTTGAACGTGACAACAAAAACAACTTTGTAAAATGGCATATTACAAACTAGACGACTATATAAATGACAATGATGCTTGGAACAGATTTCCTCCAGTCCAGCGCAATACGATAGCGAAAAACAAACGAAATTAATATGTAACCCAATTTAGTATTAAGTAACAATTGATTAAAAGAATATTGTGTTGAGGAGTTTCTTGCCCCGCTTCTTCTCCTCAACCATACATGCTGAAGCGGTGGAGTTGAAATGACGTTCAATAAGTGGACTTGTAAGTTCCTATTTTGAATAAAACATTTTGACTTTGACTTTGACAACGTCATATGAAAATACTGATGGAATAGATTGTGCCCCTTTGTCGCTCGTTGCGCGCTCTCGCTTGCACTGGAACGATGCATACGTCACACTTTTTCGGGAATGCCGCCGGCTCCATCAATTTATAAGATGTTGTCACGTCGAATAAGTTTCCTATAACGAGATAGTGCTTCTGGATGGCAATAAAATGCTTCATCGAGTAACAGTGTCACACGATGTAAATTATTTTATCCCAACCAGTGACACTGTTACTCGATGACGAATATTTTTCCCAACCAGTTACAGAAGTGTGTGTGTGACATTGTCTATGGTGTGACAGAAGGGAGTGTTACTGGACGGGCATAAACCGTACTTTTACCTGTGAGTCGATTCAATAAAGCATATACAATATGTAACCGGATAAGCTCAATTCCTGAAATTTGTTTGTTCAGTGTAATGTGTTAAATTTTTCCGAAAAATGAATTACCATAACTGAATTTAGGGCTATCCAAAGATATTTAAATATAATAGGGCATAGAGGGGGCATTGGGAATATTTTCATACAAAACTTTGAAGCCTAAGCGTCATGTCCTTGTCATGTCAGTTAGTATGAACGCGAGCTGTCATTCGGTAGAAATTGTACTAGACTTATTCCACTTGGAATAACTTTTGACTTCAAATTTTCCTCGCTTTGTCCCCTCTATGCCCTATTATATTTAAATCTCTTTGGGGCTATCTATGGAAACCGTACTATTACTACTCTTTATTTAAGAAATTTGGTTAGACAAACCTAAAGTACGAATGCATAGGTAGTATTTTTTTATATTAATATACTAATTGGGGTATATGAGGAATTGCGCTTATTCTGTGACGCGTTGTATAATATGTGTTTCCTCTAAAGCTACGCTCAAATATCAGTGAAAAACACATGACAATTAGTCTAGAAGTTTTGGAGGTTAGCGTGTTCAAACAAGGTACTTCAAACAGGCAACGTTTTAAAAGTGGTCGTATTGTTTTTATTCAATGGAGGTGATTTATAAGTCCACTTCTTGACAGTAATTCAAACTCCACCGCTTCAGTATAGTTGAGGAGCAAAGTTGGAGCAACAAACTACTTAACATATTATTATTATTATTTTAACCCATAGAATATATATAACCCAAGAAAATGTTATTTGATTTTGACGTTTTTTTGGGGCACGGGGGTGCAATTCAAATTCCGCGCGTCGTTCAACTTTCCCAAAAAAATTATCACCTAAAAAAAACTACTTTGATTATTATCCTACTGTTAATGTATTTTTGTCTATGGATAGATTATGTGCTGCCACATGTAAAAAACAAAGGGGTACTATGAGTCCAAGTCATTCATTTCTGTTCGTAAATAAAAACCTGGACCTGTTTCGAGAATAATCACAGAATAATCGCTACCAATATTACCACAGTACTCAAATTTATAAACAATGTTACTAAACACCAACTAGAAACATCGTATTATACAATCAACACAAAACCAATAATATAATTATTACACCAAACATCATTCTCAGTCAAATACTCATCTAACTTATATACCTAATGCCATTTTACATAAAACGCAACATAGGGCTGTGAAAGTAGCTGAAATAGACAAGACGTGCTGTCTACATACGACCAGTAAGTCACCTCAATCTCGTAACTGCATAAGCATTCAGTTACATGAGATTAAAAAGAGCTGCCTTGAGTTTCTTGCTGGTTCTTCTCGGGGTACTGCATTTGGAATCAGCAACTCTTCGGCGGAGATGGGCTGCTGTTTACATTTAGCCAATCTTCATGGACGAGTTTAGAGTGCCTTGTTATTAGACTTGGTGTACTTTTTATACTTACAGAAAATAAATAATTTTCGATTTTTGGTTACATTCCTTACATCAACCGAAATCAGTTTTTGGAAAATATGTATTTTAAACTGGCGACCTGCCGTCGCTTCTTTTCGGTTTAAGCGCACAATTTTTTTTTGTAAAATGACTTTCGTCATCCTCAACATCGTGAGGAAACCCGCAGGTCTCAGAATTAATTCTGAGACATGTGTAAATAGACCCGGTCCGGCTCACCACCTATCATGTTTAGGGGTCCAATATATCTCGTGAAATTTGGGTATATCCAGTAATGGAATACCTCTAACAAGGCGTGAGATTATATTATTATTATACTTCAAAGTGGGTCCCATATTTGTAAAAATCAGATGATAAACTTCAGGTGGAGAACAGAACTCCTCAACGGACATCAGCAAATCACTCGCTACCAGCATAATTAATGGATGTTGAATATGCTGAAGTCGGTTTGTATTTTTGTTTAAAATTTTAATTAATACTATGTAGAGATTTAGATGCAGTTTTTTTTAATAGATAGAGTGATTCAAGAGGAAGGTTTTAGTGTTAGCATTGCACCCGTGCGAAGCCGGGGCGGGTCGCCAGTTTTTATTATAATACATATTGTAAACTGATATCGCGAAGCAACGTAATTCGTGATTCGGTACCTATATCATAAAAAAATAAATCTCACGCCTTTATCCCCGAGGGGTTAGGCAGAAGTATTAAATACTCACGTTTTCCCAGTACATTATTTGGACCCTTAAACGTGATAGGTGGTGAGCCCATCGACAGGCCGTGCCGGGTTTCGTCACGACGTTTTTCTTCACCTTCAAGGTAGTGATAAAAAACTCATTAGTACATGCCCTCACCAGGATTCGAACCCAACCTTCTGTATCCACAGGGCTATGACTACACATTCGGTTTTTTTTGTAAACAGTGTTAGTTACACCAAATTCTCAGTTTTTTTTACTCCTCCAAAAATTATATTCTTTGATTTACTAACATATTATCATAACGACCTTTTGATGACGTCACACTTTGATTTAAGTATTGGTTTTTTTTGTATTTTTTTATAATTTTATTAGTTCAATTTTAATAAATTCAAATTTAATTTTAAACATATTAGACTGCGGTCTCTTATTCGGCACGAGTAAACATTTTTGAATTTTGAATATGCCAATTAACAAACATCACGTGTTATTATGATATAATGTATGATAATTGTGAATAAAAACATATCACGCAGTGGGCGCCATCTTTAATTCCCACCGAGAGGTGTGTCTGCGCCGAGAGCCCGCGAGCTAACCGCCTGTGCTCTAACCTGAGTCTTAGCTTCATTCAAATAGCTCGCTTTTTCAAAATCAATGTCTATTAGTGTCCATTTTTTATCAACTGAAGGACAAGTGCCTGCTGCGATGTAGTGATCGTTATTACCATAAATTAAAAACATATTATTATTGATCGTACAAGTTTCGCGGGAAATACCATTAATCGAATTACTATGTAGCGTTATGTTATGTAATGTTATCCTTATTGTTGCATTGTGAAAATTTCATTAGAAAGAAGTCTAATTCGTACAAACAATTGAAGAAGGATCGGAAAAGCTTGGTGAAAATAAAAATAAAACAATGTGTGTAGTTGAAAACAGGAATAAGACAGCGGATTGTCCCCAACTTGGTTTGCAGAGATATTAATTTCTGGAAGGAGTAGTAGGGTGAAAAACGCAATTGTTGACATCCCTCCAATTATTCGGCACCCAAACAACTATATTAAAAGTAATCGAAATTTATTTAGAAAATCAAATTGTTTAGAACCGCTTAAAGTATTTATTTATCTAAAATCATAAAATCAACACAATTAAAATCCACTTAAAACTAGTAACAAAAAAAAAACAAAATAAAATAAAATAAAGTAAGCGTTTATATACAACTGTCCTTGTGTTGATTATTTTTGTTATACATACTTATATGTAGCAACTTTTTTCGTTTTCTAAAACGCAAAGTCATCTGTCACTAGACACTTGATCTAACGTTTCGAAATTATCAACGATTGTAGCGATTTTTCAATTGGATTCCGAATACCAGCTAAAGTTTACAGTCCACTTTTTATTAACACCCATATCCTCAAAAAACCTAAAATAGACGTTTAGGGATTTTACAAAAAAACACGTTGGTAATAATCTCACGCCTTTTTTATCCCCGAGGGGGTAGGCAGAGGTATTCCATTACTGGATATACCCACATTTCACGAGATATATTGGACCCCTAAACGTGATAGGTGGTGAGCCCATCGCCGGACCGGGTCTGTTTACACATGTCTCAGAATTTGGTTGACTTTGGTTTTACCTAAAAAATCTGTTGGGGTGTCAATTATATGGCAGCATGAACTAGGGTGTCAATAATTGGGTGTTTTACCCTAAGTTGTATGTATGTTATATGTATACCTCTGCCTACCCCCTCGGGGAGGAAAGGCATGAGATTATATTATTATTATTATTATTATATTATTGTATGTATAAATTCGGATAAAAAAATTGCTTCAATTAGCAAAGCACATTGAAATTGCAATCATTGGTTGCATAACGCATCCAAACAGGCAGTCTCGAAAACAGGAAAGAAAACCATATCAGATGCTAAACAGAACTCTTGGGTTTCTCCGTAGAGACCTTGGCGTTTTGGAAAATGTATTCAACAAACCAGTCGGCCCGTCATCGGAGCGGCCCCATTGCGGCCTTGCCCTCCTACAAGGATAATAATAATTGTAATTCTTGGTAGTAGGCTTTCGACTCCGTTAGCTATAGGGTTTCCCGACACATCACCGTTGACTCGTGTGCTTATCAATTACAAAAAGTTAGACAAAAAGCTGTATAGCAACGAGACTTCGCGGAGGTTTCTGTTAGATGATTCTGAATAATTTTGGATTTGGTGCGGCGTTTTCTGATGGGACTGTCTTATGGGGCTATCTTCTCAGTTGGTTGCGACCCTGCCTTCTCAGAAAGAGACAGAGAGGGGGTATGATTCCCGCCCTAGGTACTTTTGTGTGCAATACATGAACGATTTTACGTAAGTTTGTTTGCCATGTTATTTAACACCCATAGACAGAGTTTGCCTAGTTTGGGTCTAATTAAATGTGTATTTAATAAAAACTAGCAACTTTTATGATAACTTTTTCAAAAACTCTTTTCTAAGTACAATCTTCGTCCTAAAGATAAAAACATACCACTTGGATATTTGGCAATCCACCACTGTGAGATTCTCACGAAACTTTATGCCTCGCACAACCGATCTGTGGAACAAATTGTCGCCGGTGGTATTTCCGGACCGATACGACCTTCAAACCTTCAAGAGAGCGTACTCCCACCGCAAAGGGTAGCAACGCACTTGTGACTCTTGAGCTGCAGGTGTCCATGGGCGACGGTAGTCACTTACCATCAGGTGACCCGTCTGCTCGTTTGCCCCCCTTTTTTAACCGACTTCAAAAAGGAGGAGGTTATAAATTCGTCTGTTTTTATTTTTGTTACCTCACAACTTTGGACTGGGTGAACCGATTTGGATGATTCTTTTTTTATTTGAAAGCTGGTACTTCCAGATTGGTCCCATTTTAATTTCGTCCAGTTCTGACAACAGCATCTATGAGAAAACCATATAAGTTGAAGATTGAAGTAGTTTTTTTTACTCTTTAGAGTGGTTATTTAAAAAAAAACTACTGAATCGGTCGAGCAGCTCTCAAGGGATGATCTTTCATAAATGCAGCAATTGACTTTTATTTGTGTAGTTTTAATTTAATTCAAGGGTAATTAGTGATTAGGCTGTGCTACAGGGTCTAATTTCTCGTTTTAACCCTAACCGCTACAAACTTAATTAAGTGAATAAATTAAAAAGTAATAACTTTACAGAAATAATACGTCCAAATAAACAGGCAGTCGAATTCTTTTGGTTTTCTAATGAATTGATATAGGTTTTAGAGATAAATATAGTATGACAACGACACTGCTCGGTTAATAATGAAACTCCTGTTGTATAAACTCCTGAAGACCATAACTTATACAAAAAGAAATAAGCAACAAAAGTCTTTGAACCACCAAAGAAGAAACCAAAATCTCTCAATAAGTCAAGAATCTCAAAACATATGCGAGCATAATACCTACAAGTGAGGTCCTTGCCTTCGACCCCAAAGATTTGTAGTAAGGATAAGTTATATTCATACTACGCGCGTTTGAAAATTGATCCGCTTCGAGTGGCTACAACATGTACATATTTACTTAGCGTATTTATGGGATACAATAATGACGCCGAAAGATGAACTACTCGCACGAATTAAACATTACATTAAAAAAAAAACGTACTGAACGAATATAAAGAAAGGGACAGCTATCTGTCAAGAGTTCCGCTTGAAATACGACTAGGTAAAAACTGCAAACATTGCGACTAAATAAAATTAGGTCAATTACCTATATTTGTCCACCTCATTTTCCGGGCTCTAGTAACATATCTACGTCTTTTTATATATTATCATTGTTCGACCCCACAACAATGACAGCACGCAACGTCGTATGCGCCGATGGCTGCGCGCGCGCAGGTAGCTCCGTGGGAGCTGACCTTGGCGAGTGCGCCCGAAATGCTAACCCGTTTGGGTTTCCAGTTTGCAGGTACTTGGTGTTCAAAATTGTTATTGGCATTAGCGATGATGGATTTCATTTTGAAATTCAATGTCAGATCGCTAGACATAATAAATAATGCAGATATGTTTGTCTGTTTTTTTGAACTTCGTGATTCGTCCGCGAGATTATTATTTTGTTGGTCAAATTTTTGGTTAAATTGGTTAAACGACTTAGCTCAGCAGTGGGCTGTTACGGGTTGTTGATGATATTATTGTACATGTAATATACGTGCTGGCAGTTCTGCTTATCTCTTCGGAGGATGCACTTCTTCGTTCTTCTCACTAATTACCGCGGACAATAATTGCACGTTAATCTAAATAATAAAAAGTGTACGATAAATAAAATATTGTTAACTAGCGACCCCCCCGGCTTCGCACGGGTGCAATGCTGATACTAAAACCTTTCTCTTGAAACAAAAAACCGCATCAAAATCCGTTGCTTAGTTTTAAAGATCTAAGCATACCTACATAGGGACAGACAGATAGCGGGAAGCGACTTGGTTCTATACTATGTAGTAGGTAATCATTGAATTTTACTATAATCTAGTATCTTATTTTATAATTACTACATACCAAGATTTTTTTATTAATACAAAAAATAAAAATAAAATATGTTTTAATAAATTGAGAAACAAATTTTTTTTTTATTTAAGACAGAATACAATCAATCAACCAATCAAAGGAGACGTTCCATCTTGGGCCTTCACATTGTATACCAGCGTGAAATATAGAGAAAAATCTAGTGATTATCAGAAAAATATAAAAAAAAAACATTTCCATCTATTTAACGTGCACAAAGTAATTAAACTTCAATGGATCCGCATGGAATCATATTGAAATAATACTATTTCTAACTTCTTAAGCCCAATTTCCATGTTATTGTGAATTAGTCCGACAAACATCAAAATAATGTCTATTGTCATTTACTGGTCACGTCGCAATTATTTTTTTCGGTCGCCGCGATGCTAGTTCAATGAAAATTAAATGTTATTGTACAACTAAACTAGACAAATATGTGCAAAAACGTGAATAAAACTATAGTTATTTTATTTATATTTATCTAAAAACTGGTGTACATGGTGCAGGCCCAGTCTTCATACATTCATGAAACGTCTCCTTTATTTATTGTGAACACAAGTTACAGGCCGTTACCTATCCTGTAAAAACATTTCTGTACTTCCAAAAGATTGTCTAAGAATTTCTTTTTTTTCTTTACTAGGTACCTAATTAATCATAATATATTTTATTGACAGTTGATAGATGTAAATGAAATATTAAGGAGGAAACATTGCGCCGACCCCAAATCATGGGAAAAGGGCAAGAAAATGAATGATATTAATTGACAGCATAGCACAAGTTCTGTACAATATATAGTACAGGCCCTGCCTAGTTTGGGACTAAATAACCGTGTGTGAATTGTGTCCCACAATTTATTATATTATTTTTTAAACGAGAAAGTTTGTGAAGATGACTGGATGGTCAAATTTTACATTTTTTTGGCTATGCCCGGCCTGCAGAAGTGCTACAGCTTTGGCGGCAATTTCAGGCCGAGTATCCATATTTTTTGGTCAAAACTGGCTCAAAGTTTGAAGTAGCCATATTAATTATTGAACCAATAATCAGAAACATAAATAAAAAAATCCAAATTTCGCAAATTAAAAAAGTTTTCTCCTCCCTTGCATCGTTGAAAACAATGAACAGACTCGAATTTTCTTATTTTTTTTCACAATTCTGAATTCGAAACTTAAAAAAAACATACCAAAAGGTTGACCAATAAATCAGCTTCAAAACTGCATACCAACTTATTGCTCCACCTAATATTTATTTTTAGCTAGGGACCGTCAAAACTTAAAACACTAGGTGGCCCGATAGATGTGTCCGGGAGTGTATTACACATAAAAATAATAGGTACATACTTCTTATGCCGCAGTGTAGACGAACTTAGTGGCATAAGCATATATTCTAGTGGTAGGTACAACATAGAAATAACTAAATCGCCAACCTCTACATATTGACCCAGTTACTCAGTTATCTCCACACCAAATTTCATCGAAATCCGTCCAGTATTTTTGGAGTGATGCCTGCACAACCAGACAGAGAGACAAAAATTTTAAAAAATTATGCTTTGATATCTACATCGGTAACTATATTATAGATGTGAGTTCACGCGATGCCTCATTAAAAATACATCTAAAACTAATATAAATATATAATACATATATAAATGTAATGAGAATACCATCATGGTTATAGCTTGTTAGTATGTCAAGCTGTTGCTAGTTTTTTATAGTTTAGCTATGAAGCTCGAACGGAATGACTGATTTAGCGGAGTACATACGTTATTTATGGGAATTATATTTTAATGCAAAATGTAATTACGAGTACGATCATTAATTACGGTGTCGTGTTAATCTGCGCAGCAGTTAACAATGAGACTTTAAATTCCTTAATGCAGTGGTAAGTTGAAGATTGTATCGGAGCCGCTTTTTGCACCAGTTTTTTTAGAGTTCCATACGCAATTTATCAATGGGACCCTATTGCCTACTAAGACTGCTCTGGCTGTTCGTCGGTCTGTCTGAACCGGAATAGGAGACATTTGAAATTTTCACTATATATGAATAAAAATAAACAGTAGACATTTTAAATGTTCACCGAGAGTGAATAAAAATAAAAACTTGAAATTTTCACTGATTTGAAGAGGCAATAAATAATACAAGAAAAGTGTTTTTTTTGTACGGTAAGTACGATGGTACGGAACTCTTTGTCTGGAAGCGCGACTAACACTTGGACGATTTTTTTAATGTTATTAGCGAACTTTTATAGACGGTTTTACCCTGGTTTTGCCATTTCCTGGTTGGCGTTGTCTATACATACAATAAATCTGTAGTAACGGGACCGTGTCTGTACATATTTCTTTAATTTTACGATTACTATTACGATAGTGTAAATAGTTATCGATTTAGATACTGAAACGCCAATTTTTTTTGTCTTGTTTGTCTTGTCTGTCTGTGCACGCGTCACGCAAAAACTACAGGACGGATTTTGATGTTATTTGGCGTGGTATCTCCACGCCAAATATATGACTGAGTAACTGGGTCAATATGGTACTTTTTACTACAGGAAAATGTTTTATTCCCACGGGAAAATATAAAAACTGGTTAAAACACCTAGAAACTTGAAATATGGAATGTATCTAGGGGTCTTATATGTCATAACTAACTGCTATGAAGGGATTTTTGGAAATTTCCACGAGAACGGGAATAAACCTCGATTAATGAATTAGGCGCAGTTGGTACAATTTGTCAATTTGTACAATTCTCAATTCCTTCAAATTCCCAGTTCGTGCAATTCGCAATTTGTACAAATAATCATTTGGTTAAAATTCTGGGATTAAGAGATGGGTTAGTGGCCATTTAACTGTCAGAATTTCTCAAGCCACCCAAATGTATCTGACATGGCTTAACGACTTCTATTTTGCGTAAACACAACGAAAACAGGGACCAACAATTTAACGTGTCTTCCGAAACACCGAAGAACGAACGCTCGTGACATAATACCACCCATTCAGTGACTGACCGCACCCAACTTTCCTTAACCAGTGTGATCGTTACAGACACCATTATCGCAGGGCTACGAGTTCAAACTTTATTATTTTCATCATCATCATCATCAACCCGTAACAGCCCACTGCTGAGCTAAGGGTCTTTCCTCCTTTATTATTTTATCAAAGCGTAATTATTCATAGTGTTACAGGTACGCTGTAATTGGCACGTTTTATGACTTTTTCCTTATACAATTTGCATACCTACATTAAAAGCGCCAATATGTCTTTAAAATATTAAAATATATTTTAATCTCTTTGGTCCAATCCATTGATTCCTATTTATTTTATTTACCGTTTCATCTACACCTGAACTATGGGTCTTTCCTTAAACAAGGAAGTAATAGTACATTATGGTACAAGTGAGTAAAGTTGGTGATTACCGCTGAGGCGCCATTGAGACCCGAGCCGTAGGCGAGGGTCATAAGAGAGCCGAGGACGGTAATCATCAATACACACGTGTATCATACGACGTTTTTCAACACACTTGTGAATAAATAATACTAAAAAATCATTTTAAAATAATCATTCGCAATGGCGGGGAAAATTAATTGGTTTTCCAATTTTTTATTTATATAATTTGGAAAAGGCAAAAGGATCTAGGCCCATACAGCCTCGTTTTCCTATGCGCTCGCATCTTACAATGGCGATCGGCCATGGACTAAAAAAATTAGGTTTCTTTTTCTTTGGTTTGTCGTGGATAGCGTTTTAGCCACGTACAAAATGGGGTATTTAAAGTTTTTACAGAGAAAACCAAAGTTATATTTGAGTGAAAGTTTTGTTTATTAAACACGTACAAGTTGAAATGATCTATTTAAATACGAAGTTGCATGAAATGAGCAAGCCATATTTGTGTATTAATTTATTAGTACGATTGAATACGATCTTTTTTGTATCGAAACTTTTTTAAGAACAAAGCAACTCTAGCAACAAAATTGAAAAAAAAAATCTATAACTCACTAGTGAATAATAGCAAACAAAAAGTCTCAGTTTGATTATAGGTGTCATTATGTGCCTAATTGCAGTGAAATTAGAGCCACTTTATGAGCAAGTGTGTTGAAAAGAATTATTTACAAGCCGCTAGCGAATGAGTCATCACAAGGAAATGGAACCTACGACTTGTTGCTCCCAAAACTTGGAGAGTGTATGTGGCAGGTAACTACTTATGTTTTCTCTATGCAAATGCCGGAACCAAAGACGTTTAAAGAAAAAGTTTCTTAGAAAGGAAAGTTTCTGGCATGTATCAATGAGTTTTTCAAAAACTTACGTACATATTTATCACTAGCTCGACGGTGAAGGAAAACATCGTGAGGAAACCCGCAGGTCTCAGAATTAATTCTGACACATGTGTAAATAGAACCGGTCCGGCGATGGACTCACCACCTATCACTTTTAGGGGTCTAATATATCTCGTGAAATGTGGGTATATCCAGTAAAGATTATTTATTTTATTTGATTTTTTTTCTTAGGAAAGAGAATGATTTTCTTCCAACCTCTTTGGTCGGAACTCTCGACTCTGAGAAGACTGACCCATTGACATGATCACATAATAATAATGATTTATTATTATGTGATCATGTCAATGGGTACACCACATCATATATCTACACCGTTAAATGGAATTTAGATTGGATTTATATCTATGAGTACATCTACACTATAATATAATAATGAGGAAAGATTTGTATTTTTGTAAGTAATGAATAAACTTAAAAACTACTGGACCGATTTTCAAAATTCTTTCACTAATGGGAAGCTTACTTTTCTGGAGGTATTACGAGATATAATTTTCCCACGGGAACGGGACACACTGGTGAAATGAAACTGGAACAGATAGTAGAATTATAAATTGATGGAGTGCGTTTATAAAGGGATTCAAAAATTTGGTAAAAGCTTCTGCGCTTATTTAGCTATTTACGGACCACCACAGAGTTACTTGGAATATTAAAAGCTCACCCAAATGACCTTACCTTTATGATCTTCTGGTACTGCATTTGGAACCAGCAACTCGTCGGTGGAGATGGGCTGCTGTTTACATTTAGCCAATCTTCATGGACGAGTTTAGAGTGCCTTGTTATTAGACTATTGACCTTTCTAAGTGTACTTTTTATACCTACAGAAAATAAATGATTTTTGACTTCGATTTTACAAACACAGCAGCACCGCAACGCTAAGAAAACACTTTTCCATACACGGTCTCGTAAAATAAGCCGTAAGTATAAACATTTGGAGCCAGAATCAATGTAGTCGAAATCATATCAGTAAACAACAGATTGCTCGATTGTATAATTAATAATAAAAATTTATAAATACCCACTTAGTGGCCTAAAGGCTCTATACATATACAGGGTGTACAAAATACAACTTTATCAGAGTTTAACTGATTAGGTTAGGTTATCAATCATAAAATACACTAGATAATATTATAAAGAGAAAAGATTTTTAAATTTCGAATAAACTCAAAAACTTCTGCACCACCCATTTTAAACATTAAGATGGAAAGCAGCATTATCAGGAAGTAAAATAGGCTGCATTTTATTCATGTATTTCTACAGGAACGGGAAACCGCGCAGAATAGCTAGAAGTATTATAAAGATTACAATCTACTTTCGCACCAGAGCAACATGGTTTTTAAGGCGCAGATCTACTGTCTCTAATTTATTGGATTTTAATGACTATACTACGATGCATATGGACTCTGGGGCACAAGTGGTCCCTCAAGGGTCTTTATTGGGTCCTTTATTATATTTAATTTTTATCAATGACATTAACTCATGTTTCATTTATGCCAGATTTTTATTATATGCAAACGACACAAAAATATTCATGGTCGTTACCACTCCTGCTGACTGCAAGCTCTTGCAAAGTGACCTCTGCAATTTTGAACGATACTGTGTCAAAAACAAACTCGACTTAAATATATCCAAGTGCTTTACAATGACTTTTACGCGCAAACTCAAACTTATTCAATATCAATACACTTTTAGAAACCAACCTCTTTCAAAAGCATTAACCATGAAAGATTTAGGACTAATCCAGGACTCGAAATTATTATTTGACAAACACATTGATTTTGCAGTCAAGAAGGCTTCAAAATCTCTCGGTTAGGTCTACCTCAAAATTTAAAACTATAAAACCTATAAAAGTCCTTTTTTGTGCATACGTGCGTAGTATCCTCGAGTATGCTTCGGTGGTTTGGAGTCCGCAATATTGTACAAAACTCGTATTGAATCAATCCAAAAACGATTTCTGAGGTATCTGCAGTTCAAATGCAAACGACCCGACAAAGGATACGAGGCAAGATGTAGGAGACATCATTTTTTGCCACTGGAAAAACGGCGGCAAATGTCGGATATCCTATATTTACTAAAAATTGTCGATGGAGCAATTGATTGTCCTGCCTTGCTTGAGAAAATAAATATTTGGGTACCACGTAAACTACCGATTAGACATAGTCAACCTTTAGCAATACAACGAGCCAACACTAATTACCGTCGTAATGCGTTCTTTATACGCGCAAGTAGCCAGTTTAATAACATCGTAAAAAATTATAGTAAACTAGAATTATTCAGGACGAAGCCGGAAAGTGTGAAGAAAACATATTTTTATGAATTTTTCGGGACCACATCAAACACTGCTGCAAATTAAGTAATTTTAAAATATTATCATATCAGGTCATGTATGCTTAATAGTTGAATGTTTGTTTATTCTCACCTATATTTTTATAAGCGAGTACCTGTTTATGGCTAAGTAGATGTTTAAGTTTGTTAACATATAATGTATTTAAAGCTGTTGGTATTCCGAATAAACAAAAATAAAAAATAAACCGGCCAAGTGCGAGTCGGACTCGCGCACCGAGGGTTCCGTACAACCTTGCAAATTTATGGTTTTCGTAATTTTTTCTTTATCTATGCTATAAGACGTTGCTTCGTACCAAATTTCAAGATTCTGAGTTCACGGGAAGCACCCTGTAGGTTTTGATTCCCTTGCAAGTGTCGAAAATTTGCGGCATAAACGGCTGTATCTTTTGATTGCGTTGGCTTAGAAGTTTGATTTTTTCACAGCTTCAAGGGACAGTAGACCTGAGTAATTGATATAAATTTCAGCTTCATACCTCCACGCGTTCCTGAGAAAAAGGGTCTTGACAGACGGACGGACGGACGGACAGACGGACAACAAAGTGATCCTATAAGGGTTCCGTTTTTTCCTTTTGAGGTACGGAACCCTAAAAAATAAAAAAATTACTAATGCTACTATTAGATTTTTTGTTAGTTTGTATTTAGTATAATAATAATAAGTATAAGTATAATCTCACGCCTTTTTTATCCCCGAGGGGGTAGGCAGAGGTATTCCATTACTGGAAATACCCACATTTCACGAGATATATTGGACCCCTAAACGTGATAGGTGGTGAGCCTATCGCCGGACCGGGTCTATTACACATGTCTCAGAATTAATTCTGAGACCTGCGGGTTTCCTCACGATGTTTTCCTTCACCGTCGAGCTAGTGATAAATATGTACGTAAGTTTTTGAAAAACTCATTGGTACATGCCAGGATTCGAACCCGAGCCTCAATGATTTTAGGCAGGCTCTTTAACCGTCCGGGCTATCACCGCTCACCGCAGTTTGTATTTAATAAAGTAAGTAACTACTTTTTTAAACGGGACTTACGCCTGTTGTTTTATAAACTCATAATACTAAACTTGACTTTACACCTAGGTACGTGTCAATATCTACACCTTATATGATCTATAGTGGTTCTCGGTAATAACGCGGCCAATTAGCGGCGAGTCACGGATTTCCGCGGCACGTGCAGAGTGGGGCGCATGCGCGGGCCCCCTCCCCCCGTACGAATTGTAAACAAACGTAGCACTTTTTCTACGTGCTACGACGTAGCTAAGTCGGTACGTACGTTTGTTATACTTGTTCTACTCAACTAAATATGTAGAATTGAGCCCGTTCGACTGAAATGAAATGAAATGAAAATGTATTTTATTCTGTAGGTAACAAGAATTACACTTAGAACAGTCAATAGTATAATAACAAGGCACTCTAAACTCGTCCTTGGAGATTGGCTAAATGTAAGCAGCAGCCCATCTCCACCGACGAGTTGCTGCGACTGACTTTGTACTTGACCGGATGATACCAGCCAAGATGCAAGCGCTAACGAAAGCGTATGATTTTGTATTTTGACATGTATGATAGCTACATGGAAGCTATAGAAATCAAATAGAGAGTAATCATTAAGTTAGGAATTCCATTGAAGGACCAGGATCCCAGGACACAGGATCTACCTAGTTTAACCTCCTTTCTTCACTAATGTTCATCATGTCATCTTAAAATTTATATTTAATCTTAAAAAAACAGATATTTTCATAATAAAAATTAAAATAATTTTCCCTAAAAAATTCTATATCTCTCTCGATTTTTATTTACAGCATTTTTTTAAATAATAGAACAATTAAAAAAGTGATTCAATTGAGCTATGAGTACAAATAATATGACGTCACAAAGTCAGTACTCAGTTCCACAGACTTGAATGACTCTTCTCAGTACATATTTCGTAGTTTTTCTTTTTGACAGCTCATACTCCAGCTAAAACTGTGAGTAAAAACTACCCAAGAACTCACGAACTAACAAAAAAAAGTTAGCAAAATCAGTCGATCCATTTTAGAGTTTTTGCGAGACTAACGCCTTGCAATTCATTTTTAATGTATAAAAAGTATTATTATTGCCCCGTAAGTCTAACTACATCGTTATTATAGTCAATAATAATAAAAAAAACAGGTTTAGCCCGCGTCTGATGATATCTGTTCGATAAATAAATAACTAGGTAACTCTTGCCCAGTAAACACCCACCTATTTCCAATTTGATGCTAATTATTTCCTATAGGTACTCACAAATACAGTTTTGATAACGTTAACAGGTTAGATCGAGTTCTAATGCTGCGCGAGTCGTGTGCCACACGCCACTAAAATGGCGCTGGCCATTAAATAAGATTAGCGACGAGTTTTTGGGAAAACACTAAGCATGTTTTAGTTGACTGCTTAAGCCTCTATAAAAGAAAAATACGCTCACCCTTTATTATCCCTGAAGGGGTAGGCAGACGTAGGTTAATATAGATTTTTATCTTTTGTAACTTACATACTTAGTCTATGAGCTATATTGTTGTTAACTGGTATAAACTTAGTACTCTGAAAAAAAAATGTTATTCCAACTACCCACTTTTCACCAATACTCATAAAATACCTATACATTTTTGGACCCCTTAATGTGACAGGCAGTGAGTGATATATTCTGCTAATGCACTAAAAGTGTAAATTTTAAGAAATTTTGATAAAATGTATAGCTTGAAAATCGAAAAAAAAAAAGTAATGAAATAAGAAAGTGTATAAAATGCTCACAAATTGATTTTTACTATTATTACCTTTGCACGCTGACAAATATTGTTTATATGTAATATAATGTAATTGTAATCTAATTACAAAATGGAAACTACATAATAGAGCGTCAGTTTAGCGGCCCGCGCGGGTATTCCCCAGCGCGTATTTCCCGCGGTCCGCTGTGTTTCCCTGCGCTTAGGAAACTGCATTGAGCAAAGGGTCACTGACCCGCCGTAGTGGGGTAGGCCTAATAAGGGTGCAATAAAGTGGAATACGAAAACGCGGGCACATTATATAAGAGTCTGCTTATCATGCGTGAGGGTCGGATTATAATCCTGCGATGTTACAGTGAGTTTTTTAAAAAATAGCGTAAATATTTATTTTTAAGAGCAGTGATAGCCCGGACGGTTAAAGAGCCGGCCGAAAATCAGTGTGGCTCGGGTTTGAATCCTGCCATGTACCAATGAGTTTTTCAAAAACTTACGTACATATTTATCACTAGCTCGACGGTGAAGGAAAACATCGTGAGGAAACCCGCAGGTCTCGGAATTAATTCTGAGACATGTGTAAACAGACCCGGTCCGGCGATGGGCTTACCACCTATCACGTTTAGGGGTCCAATATATCTCGTCACTAATCCAATGCGACCAGTGCCATTTTATCATAGCACTCCAGAAGATGTAGCCTCATATCATCCTATGCAGTCGAGTAATAAAAGAAAAATTCTAATATAGTGATGTTGTTACTTTGGTATAGCATTTTTTCTATCAATAATAGGCAAACCATTTGTCTGCCATCTCACCCGATGGAAAGTGATGATGCAGACGACGATGGAGCATGTTTGCCTAGATAATGCCTATTCACTCTTGCCTTGAAAAGGCCCAGGTTATAACGTTCCGGAAACAGATCCGCAGGCAGGGAGTTCCATTCTTTAGCCGTTCGCATTAAAAATGTTGAAGTATTCTAAAGCGCGTCACACACGGTGAAGATAATGTAAAATATATATTATCTTAGAGCATATTTTAGAATATCACTCACCATAGAAATCCTATGAACCATCACACACGACGAAGTTAATTTATATTTTATCTTCAGTATCTTAAGATACCGAGTGAATACGCAAATATGGAAATATATATTTCGTATCTTAATAAGATAACATCTTAAGATACGAAACATACATCTTAATATAAATACATGGTGTTTTTGTGTCGGGCTATGTGCGGACGCAGCGCGGGGTGCTCCGGGAAGGGAGAGGAGAAGGGGTAACTTCGCACGAAAGCTGTTGCCTTCTCTGTCTACCTAAGCTAGTTTACTACGCTGCTGTATACCAGCCATACTCAACCTTTTTTTTATATGGGCCACAAACACGTTTCAGTCATGGTGTCGAGGGCCGCAAGCAAAAATTATTTAGGTCTTATTTAAAAAAACGTGATTCCAAGTTAACGATGTAGTTAAAAAAGAAGTTTTAACAAATATGTTTATATGTTTTAATGCGATTTTTGATACTGTGAACACTTTTTCAGTACTTTATCAAGGTCTGGCTGGCGATTAGATATTTTTCTTTTATATTTAGAAGACACTCCTGACATTATATTGACACTAAAACCACAATTACTGGGCGAGATTAGCTATAGCTGATAGCGCTCGGCTCACATTCCCGTTCTGATACACCCATTCTCTGATGGGCGCGTAATTTAAAATGTTTTACAATAAATTTGTAACTTCAGATGGGCCAATAACAAAGGTCCGGCGGGCCGCATGCGGCCCGCGGGCCGCAGGTTGAGTATAGCTGCTGTAGACTGACAGATCTTCATATAGGTTAAATTCGCCGCAGGTTTTTCTCTTTTTTATGGGAGGCTCTATCCAAATTTTTCTCCTTTTGGAATGTGCTACTGCAATCTGCATTTCACATTCTATATCAGAATCATAGTCTGAGGAGCTGTCTAATAAATCAAGAAGTAAGGCAGTATCACTCATAGTCAATCATCCTGTATATAGAACTCTAACAAGGAATACGTGTGGCACCAACGCAGACTCGTAAGGAAATGAACAGGTTTTTTAATATTATCGTATCTTAGCCGTGTGTGATGCGCTTAATATCTGTGCTTTAGTAGACGTATATTCGATCATTACGATAAGCCTACGCAAGCCAAGCAAGCAAGTTCAATTCGATCAAAACTTTTTTATCTCTCAATAATTTAATAACAAGGTACTCTGAACTCGTCCATGGACATTGGCTAAATGTAAACAGCCTGCAGCCTATCTTCACCGACAAGTTGCTGGTTCCAAATGCAGTATCCCGAGAAGAACCAGCAAGAAACTCAAGGGCATTAGATTTTCAATAATAATTTATGATCAATAGCCTGACATAATTGAATGAATTGAATAATATCACTGTAATAGTATGCAATCCACCAGTATGCGGTTCTTACGAGACTTTTTGCCTCTCACAACCGCTCTGTGTCACAAATTGTCGCCTACGGTATTTCCGGACCGATACGACCTTGAAACCTTCAAGAAGAGAGTGTACTCCCACCTCAAAGGCACCGCAGTTGTGACTCTCGAGTTGCAGGTGTCCATGGGCGACTATATTCACTTACCATCAGGTGACCCGTTTGCTCATTTGCCCCCCATACAAAAAAAAACCGACAGTGAGTTAGTTAATCTCATGTAGGGATGTGAAAAAGTAATTGATTTTTAGAATAATCGATTCTATTATAAATAATCTATTTTAAATAATCGATTTTTTAATAAAAAAAAAAGGATTATTAATTAATCCATTGTATTTTAACACATTTTAATAGATTTTTGCAAACAGCACCATCTGTGCTACGTATGAAGAAATTTTAAGCAAGTTAAAAGGATAAAGAATGTGAAAAATTTATCAATTTTCATATTAATTGGAATTGTTTAATAATATTAATAGATTTTTCAAAAATCGATTTTTAAATATCTAATAGATTTTTTCGATCAATGTGTCACATCCCTAATCCTATGCATGTAGGTCTACTAAGTAGTCTGAAATTTTATAATACCCTGGTTTATGCAACTTTTTCAAGGTAAGTCTCACCTTAAGTTATCCTTTTTTAAAATTATTGTGTTACATATTATTGTGTATTTGGGTAGTTGACAGCATCGAAATTAAATTGCGAGTAGTCATACATTAAAAAGATTATCCCAAAACACCTCAAAATATGTATTTCGATTTTCAATTTACAATTATAGAAAATTTAAAAATAATAAAACAATCAAAAAAAGAGCTGCAATTGAGTACGACAAACTATGTCGTCACGGTTTGCTATTTCAGTACATTTTCCATAGTAAAATTTCGTTTTGACAGATCGTAAAAAGTAACTGATTTGACTAGGTAGGACACAACCCTTTTCTATTGTTGTAGAATAAAGAGTTGCTCTTACTTACTACGTTGGACCCGTCTGCCCATAGTCGCCTTACAACAACTTCAGTAACGGGTTTAACGTTTTTAGAATTCAAATAAACAAAATCTGTTATTTTGCAATAACATTTGTTAATTACTAATAACCATATATGTATTACATCAACATTACAGCTCGGTGATTTGATGACACATTAAGCGAACACAACAGTTTTCCTTAAAAACAAAATGAAGAGGAAAATTACCCATGAAATGTAGGCAGCCGTGAAATTTCATATTACATATTAAACGAGTGTATAATTGATTATTTAACACTATTTTCCGTTTTTTTTGCCTTTTATGCAAACTATTGTTAACACTTTGTAATTCATCAGTCATTTTTACTTTGTAATACCTTTCAACAAACTATATTTTTAGCAGATTTACATGGATCCATCGTGTCTTCGGATTGTTTTAAGCATAAAAAAATAATAATAATAATCTCACGCCTTTCATCCCCGAGGGGGTAGGCAGAGGTATTACATTACTGGATATACCCACATTTCACGAGATATATTTGACCCCTAAACGTGATAGGTGGTGAGCCCATCGCCGGACCGGGTCTATTTACACATGTCTCAGAATGAATTCTGAGACCTGCTGGTTTCCTCACGATGTTTTCCTTCACCGTCGAGCTAGTGATAAATATGTACGTAAGTTTTTTGAAAAACTCATTGGTACATGCCAGGATTCGAACCCGAGCCTCACTGATTTTCGGCCGGCTCTTTATCCGTCAGGCTAACACTGCTCTTGATGCATGCTTGATGATATCCTTCACATAATCTATCCATTTTCTTTGGTATACCCTTCCTTACTCTTCCTTTAATCTTCCACTTTCATACTCGTATGAAGCCGTCTTTCAATATAACTCTCATTATTAAATCTCATTATGCTTAAAGAGCCGGCCGAAAATCAGTGAGGCTCGTGTTCGAATCCTGGCATGTACCAATGAGTTTTTCAAAAAAACTTACGTACATATTTATCACTAGCTCGACGGTGAAGGAAAACATCGAGAGGAAACCAGCAGGTCTCAGAATTAATTCTGAGACATGTGTAAATAGATACGGTCCGGCGATGGGCTCACCACCTATCACGTTTAGGGGTCCAATATATCTCGTGAAATGTGGGTATTTCCAGTAATGGAATACCTCTGCCTACCCCCTCGGGGATAAAAAGGCGAGAGATATTTTTTTTATGCGTCAAGCTGTGCAGCAAAGTCAAAATCAAAATGTTTTTATTCAATGTGGGTGCTTATAAGTTGGTAGTGACCCTGCCTTCTGAGTCGAAGGTCGCGGGTTCAATCCCCGCTCGGGGCCAACATTCGTGTGTATGAAAATATGTCTGTTAGCTTCATGTCTGGTCGTTTAATATTTATTTAAGTATGTTTATAAGTTGTTTAGTACCCATACAGGCTCTGCCTTGTTTGGGACTAAATAAACGTATGTGAATTGTGTCCCACAATTAATTATTATTATTATAAGTCTACTTCTTGAAAGTCATTACGACTTCCCGCTTCGATATGTGTAGTTGAGGAGAAGAAGCAAGCAAGAAGAAGGGAAGCTAGCATCATGAGCAAGAAGGAAGTGAATGTACAAATTTTATGATGGTTGATAAATTGAAGGACATGGTTGATAAATTTAAATATTAACTTGTATAACCATGTATGTATGCAATAATAATGTTCATTTCAAGGTCTATACTACATCGACCCGAAATAATGGAAAAGGTCAAGTAAACAATGGTTTATCACTACATAGTATAAAACAAAGTTGCTTTCTCTGTCCCTATATCCCTATGTGCCTTTGATGCGTTTTTTTTTAATAGACAGAGTGATTCAAGAGGAAGGTTCTAGTGTTAGCATTGCACCCGTGCGAAGCCGGGGCGGGTCGCTAGTATATACATATAAAATGATAAACTGACTGACTGATTGGTGATGGATGTATCAACGCACAGCCCAAACGGCTAGGTCTAGAGACTTGAAATTTGGCACATAGACAGCTTATACAGTGTAGGCATCCACTAAGAAAGGATTTTGTAAAATTCTGCCCCTAAGGAGGTGAAATAAAAGTGCGCGAGCGAAGCCGCGGGTAAAAGCTAGTTGGACATATTATAGCAATCCCCATTTTCTGTTTCAAAGCCAGCCGTAAAAACTGAAGTCACTTGTTACAACTACTGTCTGCACGAGTGGGACCTTAAAGACTCGCCGGCATGGGACTGTGGCGCACCTCAACAAACCGTTTTTCACATGGGTCTACTACGCAAGTTCGAATGACGATTATGGAGGAACTTTTTACCTATTCGGCATGGAAAAAAACAGAAATTACAGTAACATAAGTATAAAAACAATAGGAATTTAGATTTTGCTTTATAGAGAATGCAGGACTATTTTTCAAGGCCGTACGATTATAATATCTAATAATAATGTTTCATTATTTATGGATCGCGCAGTACGTTATTCTATACTTTCCTATTTTAAAAGGCTTTCGAAATTTTTACTGCTGGACAAGAGCTTCACGTCCCAGAATTGATTCTGAGGAATGTGTAACAGCGATAGGTTCACCGAGTGTCGTTAAGGGGTCCAAAAACTATACCTACTGAAAAGCAAATCTGACAATTTAAAAGTCTGACCAAATGCAAACAAAGGGTTTGATTGTACCAAATCTGACCATTTGAAATTCTGACGAATTGGAAAACTGACCATTTGAAATTCTGACGAATTGCACATCTGACCATTTGAAATTCTGACGAATTGGAAAACTGACCAAATGCAAACAAAGGGTTTGGTTGTACCAAATCTGACCATTTGAAATTCTGACGAATTGCTAAACTGACCATTTGAAAATCTGACCAAATAGTAACAAACAGAATCCGACTTGAACTTCGTCTTTTGTTTTGTCATAATCCTAGTACTGAATGCACTAATTCTGTGACTTGACTCGGTCATTGTCCTAAGACTTGGGTGTTAGTGCACCAAGCTAGTGGCCTGTGGCGACACATGCATGACTACTACAGTCAGGTTGTCTGGTGCTGGGAAACCACGCTGAATCAGCCTGCACACTCATATTACTTACGCATGTCGTTGTGATGACCTAGCTAGCCTAGCTTGCAGGTAAGGGGTCGTCCATTAATCAGGTGAGGTTCGAAAATCACGAAATATCACAAGAAGGGAGGTGGGGTGCAATGAGATATCACGTGTATTTATTTTTCATTGACCGCGCGATTTCTCAACCAAGCAATAAGTAGCACGTGACTTTTTATTGCTTAATTTTACAAAATTTTATTTCGTCATCGAAAATTTCAATATACTGTCTACCAAAAAAATACAAGTGATTTAGGTATGGGGGGATAGTCTAAAACCTCACCACACATCACCAAGGGGGGAGAGGGTTCAAAAAACATCACGTGATTAATGGACGACCCCTAATATCTGTAGCGAAATTTACCTAACTCCAGTTAGAACTGTTTGTCAGTGTACCGGGTAGTGAACCCATATTACTTACGCATGTAGCTGTTATGATGACTTAGCTAGTACGGTAGTGAAATTATTATGCAACTCCAGTTAGATGTGTTTGCCACAGTACCGGAAAAAAAAACAAAAAAACAACTGACTTCTAAATATTCTAGACTGATTTTGTGATCTTCATCAGTTTCACTTCACCAAATGATATATTCTGAATTCAAATGCTCGAAATGATGTTACCTACTGAAAATATCAAAATCACTCTGCCTTTAAAATTTTAGAAGTTACCTCTATTTCTCTTGGATCCCATAATCAGAACTGGATTTTAATAAAAACGGGACCTATCTGAAAGTAGGTATATTATCTTAAATAAAAAAAAAATATAAATCAGGTTTGGGTTGGAATCCTGGCATGTAACAATGTGTTTTTCAAAAACCTTACGTAGATATTTATCTTTAAAGTTCGTGAGGAAACCCGCAGATCTCAGAATTAATTCGGCGATGGGCTCACCATCTATCACGTCCAAAGAATATAATCGAATACCTATCTGCTTAATACCCTTCTGGGCTAAAAGCGTGAGACTATTTATTTATTTATATATTTCGCACCGGCTTCGCACAGGTGCAAGGGTAATACTAAAACCTTCCTCTTGAATCACTCTATCTATTAAAAAAAACGCATCAAAATCCGTTGAGTAGTTTTAAAGATTTAAGCATACAAAGGGACATAACCAACTAACTGCACATTTATTACTAACATATTACTAACATCTAGTTACGTAAGGTACTTTTAATTATGTTTTAACACAACTAACCCTCACCTTTCTTAAATGAGATACAATTTGTTCATTCTGTGCACACATCTTGTGAGTTGCAATCTAGTTTTAAATTTTACTATATAATTTGTGAAACTCTGTATTTGATTGTAACTTGTTTTGTGAGCCATAAATAAATAAATAAAATATATAGGGATATAGGGACAGAGAAAGCGACTTTATTTTATACTATGTAGTAATGATAGTGATAGTGATGTAGTGAAATGCATATCACGTAACAATGTACAATGTGTATACAGTGTAAACTTGGGCTACTTAATATCTGTTTTGCATAAAGACTAAGACTTTTTTGTTTATTATTAATTTCAAGTGACTTATCGCACATGAACTCATTCACTCGCATTTAGTCTCAGGGTAGGTAGAGTATACTGATGATAATAATTTATTTAACCAAGAATTACCTACAACTGGGAAATTTGTGAAATTACAAACAGATTTAGGAATAATCAAATGCACAGCTTACAGCTACCTACGTTACAATTATAACAAGATTAGCAGACAATTTCCTACAACGCCTGTATTTTGGGAAACCAGTTTCTTATTGAATTGTTGTATTGACCGACAAGAAGTACGGGCACTAAGTAACTGATAAGACATAGGCCTTGCTCTTAAGGCCAGGACCTAAGGCCAAGGATTAGGCATAAGGATGGTATAAGTAGTTATATACTGAACCTGAACGAATTAGGGCAAGGTACACCACAGTCGTTCTAATTAATGAAATGGGTCATTGTGCTAAGTGGTAGTAAATTTGTGTACTTTATTGTCCGTCAAGTAAAAAATATGCATGCCGTCGTGTAGCTGATAACACCGTTTCTATATAAAACTAGCGACCCGCCCCGGCTTCGCACGGGTGCAATGCTGAATTTTCTTTGCTATAAACCATCCCTGGACCCACTCGAACCCACACAAAAAGTTTCATCGAAATCGGTCCGGCCGTTCTCGAGTTAAATCGTCAGGAAGGAAAACCCGACTTATTTTTATATAGTAGATAATAAACTGACTGACTGATTGGTGAAGTATCAATGCACAGCCTAAACTGCTGGGTCTAGAGACTTGAAATTTTGCACATAGATAGCTTATACAGGCATCCACTAAGAAAGGATTTTGCAAAATTTAACCTCGGGTAAAAGCTATCTAATATAATATATTTTTTTATTATCAGTCTCAAATAAAATTTACTATCAAGCCAAGACACCAAGCAATAATTACTATATTTCCAAAACATAATTAACAGAATGTAACTCGAGATCAAAGAGTACGCTAAGTGTAGAGTATCCTTATGGGTGTCTTACGCGCCACGCGCCACGCGCCTCGATCGCTGGCCGCATCTTGTAAACAAACAATCGAGTCGCGTGGATAGTATTCATAAGGCGAGAGAGGCGCGCGGCGGGAATTCATTCCGCCGCGAACCGCCGGCCGCGCCGCACGCCGCCATGATCGACTACGCGCGCCCTTACGACCAGAACATGTGCGACATATACATGCCCCCCACGCCGCCCGCGCCCGCGCGCCTCGACGACTTCCAGGTCTTCAAGAAGAGCACCTCCTACATCTACGGGAACTACTACACCAACCCCACGTACGACCCCTACATGGAGGAGATCGACACCGCCGCCAACGTCTACCACAACCTGGTGTCGCGAGAATGCCACCGCGACGACTGGCGGTACAAGCTCGTGATCGACTGGAACGAGGACGACACGGCCGCCTGGGTCATCGACACCACCCACTGCATGGGCTTCAACGACTTTGAGATCCCCTACTTCAACTTCAAAGTGACCGGCATCGAGTTGCGCGGGATGACGCGGGAGGAGATCTTCAAGCGGCTGCTGCAGCCGAACGTCGACCCGGCGCTCTCGAGGAAAATAGGGGACCTCGTCTTCGACAAACTCCACAACAGACTCAACGAGGAGATGCTCAGGCAGTCGACGGTGTTCCGGTACGCGGAAAGTGACCCTTACTCGCAGGAAGTGGTACAAACAGTGTTGGACTTGGACTCGTTGGAACACAAAAACAGAGGGTACACATCGGACTACAAGCCGAACGACAGCAGCATCTTGACGACGGCATGCGACTCGAGTGACGACGCCGAGGACCCGTTCCGTTCGTCGCCGGAGTGCTCGTACGGCAGCGACAAGTCTGACGGCGGTGACGATGATGATAAGAGAAAGATGTGCAAGCGGCCACCTGGCAGGCCCAAGGGCAGCGGCCGGAAAGCCATCAAGCGCCCCCGAAGCGTCTCCGTGCCGGAGTTCCTCAGAAATCTCCTGCTGGACCCCAAATACTGTCCCTCCATCATCAAATGGGAGGACCATTCTGTGGGCAAGTTCAGGTGAGTGTCAGAAATTAAGGTGTAATGAGGGTGATGCAAAAAGCGCCGCGTCGTGGGCTGCATCTCGCGCTCATGTATTATTTATAACGCCGCGGCACGTGGAGTGGCACTCGCGGCAATAAACTGTTTTACTGCTCAACTATCGAGAACTATGATGGCAACAGGTATCAGACGATATACGGTGAGATAATTGAAGATGCTTTAGTAACTATTGTCTATTGTGGAATGAATGTCGTCGAAGCATAAAACTAAATTGTGACGTAAGATGTGGTCGTTAAGATAGTGGTCAATTAAACGAACATTAAGTTTCAATCAGGCTGAAGCCAGAGGACGTGAGCTGACACTGCGCGCGCAATTAGCTATCTGCAGGGTCACTCCGTCTACTTGGACATGCAAATCCCAGCAACAACCTTACTGACTCATTAACGATCAATTGACGGCAAATGATGATGAAACT
This sequence comes from Ethmia dodecea, assembly GCA_963855545.1. NCBI lineage: Eukaryota > Metazoa > Arthropoda > Insecta > Lepidoptera > Depressariidae > Ethmia > Ethmia dodecea. Next base: position 281,143 of record OY979446.1, read on the forward strand.
AGATTAGTTTATGTCTTCAAGTATCGCTCTTGAGTCTATGTTTATCTGCCTAGTAAACTTGACATCGATTTCGAGCTATAAATTCTTTGTTTTTATTATCATTACCGAGACCTACGTTTTATTAGTCGTTACTTTCTGCTATTATCGTCTGCGCTAAATATACGTTTCTATTTATAATGCACGCGGTACATTGTATTGGGACAGTTTATCTATGTGGGATTGTCTATTATAAGATAAAGTCGCAAAAGACGAGACCGAGCGTACAATACGGTAATTCTTTGAACACAAAAACGTGTACCCGAAAACAAACAACTTTGATGATTTCGCAAAAGATTTGTAAAAAAATCAAGGCCTTAATTGTGTGGAGAAAAAAATATAAATGACGGCAGGCTTAAGAATTGTATTTGAATAGATTCATAAACTAAAAAGTTAAATAACATTAATATCTATTTGAAAAATATACACCTGAAAAAGACATGCCATGATATTATTATATGACCGCGTTTTGTGACATCAAATTCCATATCCAAATTCCATATCTTAACAATAAATAAAAATATATCCTGTATAATGACTAATGAGTAAGACATGTAGCAGAACAAATATAAAGACAATGTAAAACTTCACTAATACATAAAAATAACCAAACGCAAACTCTACAAAACTTCCAATGTTCTATAAAAATAAATTAAAATATGACACATTCGTACTTTAGTTTCGTCTAACCAGCAATAACAGCACCGTTTTGCCATAGGTTGCCGTAAATTATTTTTTCGGAAAATTTTAAGTTATTGTAAATAGCTGAAATCGATTAAGTAGTCGATACTGAACAAACTAATTTCAGCAATTGCGCTTATTTTGTTACATATTGTATATATGTTGGTTAACTAACAGTCAACATGTAAATAAATAGATTTGAAATCAGCGAAGGTTGCTGTAATGTCTAGTCCTCGAACTCGGTTTGTTATGCACAAGTTTTTATCACTCGCCTTAACCTTGCCACGGCGGTCCCGCGGTGGCCTTGCTTAATCGTTCACACGTCGACGATACAAAGTTAGCTCATCCACTCCATCTAATCTGTACTCTGTGGTGATACAGTCTGTTTTTACTCGAGCAATCTACGGAAACTACGTCTTTACAAGTTCAACCATTCAACTAGTTGTAAACTACGTTTCAAACATTTATTGGTAGACTTTGTAGCTGATGACTTATTACGAGGAATAAATTGTACCGAACACAGTATTTGTATAGAACAAGGACGTATAAGATTTTAAATTCCGTCTGCTCTTCATTTACATAAAATATATCTACGATGTGTTGCTAGGCGGTGTAGTGTAGGTACAAAAACCAAACATGTTTTGAAAGATGTGCGAAAAAAAAATCACGAGACACTACAAAAAATGTTCTTATCTTTTAGATTAAACATTACAAGATAAACTAGTTTTAATTTTTTATGCAAAACCTAATGCCTGTATGTTGTAATTTATTCATTGATAATTTCTTTGCCGATTCTGTTTTATATTAATGTGTATCATGTGAGTGAGTGATTTACATAATTAATCAGGTTAAAACACTTGTAGTATTCAGTGGTTAAACAGGTCTCTTGTTACGCCTTTGAGATAAAATCCTATCAAGACAATCTATATAATAATGGTCAAAGTAGGAAAAATGCATTTATCATATAAAATAAATGATTGTTTTTGTTTTCGATGTACATACAAATTCCTAGTATTTTTTTTTGGTAAACAATGATATAAATATTAAATATATACTTGTCTTACGTAAGTTTTTGAAAAACTCTTTGGTGCCTAGTACCTACAGTTCTGAATTCAAATCCGACTGTCCTATATCTGTTCTACTCTTTCGAAGGAGGACGTTATCAATTCGTCTGTATGTTTTTTTTATGTTTGTTACCTCAGATCTTTCGACTGGGTGAACCGATATGGATGATTCTTTTTTATTTGAAAGCTGGTGCTTCCAGATTGGTCCCATTTTATTTCGTCCAGTTCTGACAATGACTTCTATGAGTTTTTTACTCTTTATTTGAAGTCACTTTTTAAAACCTCGCAAAACTGACGGGCACTCAACGTATACACAAATGTGGGTCCGTGTGTTTGTTGTATCGTACAAGTAGTGATCTCCACCTTGCGCGGGCGCGCGGGCGCCGGTCATAACCGGTTCTATATTTCGCTTCTTGGAAGTATCGCTTCATACTATATGTTGTATTGCAAGTATATACCTATATAGTTAATTATACATGGTCAATGCAAATAAGTGTTACATAACATGTGTTGAAGCATATAGTAAACACTATATATACTCGTTTCTATAGCAATTTATTATAATAAAACCGATTTGTTAATCTTTTGAGCAATTATTTAAGTTGTTTACGTTATTTCGTGCGCTGTGACTTTTCATTAACATTTCCAAACTGTATCCTACTAATATCCTACTAATATTATAAATGCGAAAGTTTGTATGGATGGATGTCTGGATGTATGGATGTCTGGATGGATGTTTGTTCCTCTTTCACGCAAAAACTACTGAACGGATTTTGATGAAACTTTACAGTTATGTAGCTTATACATTAGAATAACACATAGGCTATATTTTATCCCCGTATTCCCACGGGAACGGGAACTACGCGGGTGAAACCGCGGGGCGCTGCTAGTATCACATATATGAGATTTAGTTGACGTTCGTTAAAAAGACTCTACAATGATTGGACTGATTTGTATGAGTTTTTTGTATGGGTTTGAATGATCTGGGTGGTTTAGATTCACAATTAGACCCGTAAAATATCATATAGCAATATTGTATATAGCAGGATAACGTTTGCCCGGAAAACTAGTTTGTAATAACAACATATGAATCGCAATTAAATAACGCACACACCCAATTGTTGACACTCCAACAATTAATTGACACTCCAACAGCTTATTTCAAAATAAACGAAATTTCGATACACAGTTATATTTACACATGTATACACAGTTATATTCACCCCCTTAGGGGTTGAATTTTGCAAAATCCTTTCTTAGTGGATCCCTACACTGTATAAGCTATCTATGTGCAAAATTTCAAGTCTCTAGACCCAGCGGCTTAAGGCTGTGCGTTGATACATCACCAATCAGTAAGTTAGTTTATCATTTTATATATATAGATAATCAAATAAACACGATAGTTTTATAATTTTTTTTAAATACAACTGTGTATCGTAATTTCGTTAATTTTGTAAAAATCTGTTGGGGTGTTCATACATTGGTACAGTGTCAATAATTGGGTGTTTTACCCTATTTATTTTTTACTTTACGCACGATAACATAGTAATTAGAGAGATGGTGGGCCTCTCGCTTGAGGAAACAATTTTAATTCGGAAACTCAAAGGGCGTGCGTTCAAGACACTCTAATTTGTGTGTTTGATGCAATTAATTTATTATTTAATACCTTTTTTTGGTTTCTTGCAATGTTTGTTAAGAAAGATACATAATTTTAACTCTGTAAATAACACAGTTACGAAATAGTACATTATGGTACAAGTGAGTAAAGTTGGTGATTACCGCTGAGGCGCCATTGAGACCCGAGCCGTAGGCGAGGGTCATAAGAGAGCCGAGGACGGTAATCATCAATACACACGTGTATCATACGACGTTTTTCAACACACTTGTGAATAAATAATACTAAAAAATCATTTTAAAATAATCATTCGCAATGGCGGGGAAAATTAATTGGTTTTCCAATTTTTTATTTATATAATTTGGAAAAGGCAAAAGGATCTAGGCCCATACAGCCTCGTTTTCCTATGCGCTCGCATCTTACAATGGCGATCGGCCATGGACTAAAAAAATTAGGTTTCTTTTTCTTTGGTTTGTCGTGGATAGCGTTTTAGCCACGTACAAAATGGGGTATTTAAAGTTTTTACAGAGAAAACCAAAGTTATATTTGAGTGAAAGTTTTGTTTATTAAACACGTACAAGTTGAAATGATCTATTTAAATACGAAGTTGCATGAAATGAGCAAGCCATATTTGTGTATTAATTTATTAGTACGATTGAATACGATCTTTTTTGTATCGAAACTTTTTTAAGAACAAAGCAACTCTAGCAACAAAATTGAAAAAAAAAATCTATAACTCACTAGTGAATAATAGCAAACAAAAAGTCTCAGTTTGATTATAGGTGTCATTATGTGCCTAATTGCAGTGAAATTAGAGCCACTTTATGAGCAAGTGTGTTGAAAAGAACTTTGTATTTCTCGTATAGCAACGACACAAAATTATTCATAACAATTAAGGTATACAAAATAATAAAAAACCTGCTGACTCTATTAAATATCGTGATCTTGAGTTTAATTTAATAATCGTCTACTTAAATTCGTTATTTTATAGAGTTGATTTGGATTTCTTTGTATAATTTCGTTTCTTTTATGTAATGTGTTTATATTATTATATTATTATAAGTAAACACGCCTGTCGCTAAGACAATTAATCATTACAATGTAAGTTATATAATTCTGTTGGTTTTTCTTAAAAACAAGTGCATTCTAAGTCTAATGCTAATTATTCTAATTAAGTTACTAATTATTCATTTGAAAAATAAAATAAATACCCTCACCCCTTTTATCCCTCAGGGCTAGAGGTATTCCATTTCAGGAAATACCAACTTAAAAATAAAAAAATACTCATTTAAAAATACTCTGAAAAAGTTCACAGCATTTCTACGTATAAAGATTGATACAAAAATGGGCTAAATCTAAAAAAAAAATACATGTAAGATCCGCAATTTTGTCACTAGTATTTCGATTTTCGCTTCTTCTCCTTCTAGGTAACTATAACACTTTTCGAAGCGGTGGCAGACAACTAATAATATTGACATTCAATAGGTGAATTCCACTTTCCAATATCGACACAATATATATATATATATTTTTTTAGCACTTGCAACAAAGTGTTTCTATAGCCCTCGGTGTCCGGAAGGCAAGTAAATCTCGTGTACTGATTGGTTATTGAAAATCATTATGATTTTACTCAACCAATCACACCGGCTAACATCTCGTCTGTCAGATTTTGAATTAAATTGAATTTCGAAGACCGGCTGAAGTGTTTTTCGTCTTTGCTAGTCACTATAACTACGGAACTCTTTACTTTTGCACTGGCACTTGAGTTTTTCTTTGTTTACTGTGTCTTGACGATGAGACAATGCAATAGAGCAGAGATAACGATATTTTTATGTAAATAAACTCTTTGTATCAGAGCATGTTTGTTTTACATAATCTGTGTCAACGGCGTCTTCTGAGTAATTTACTACGATAGGGTGAATCTTAAGAGGAAACAGCAAGATAAATTAGAAATATTTTTTTCTTAAAAGTACTTTTGTTATTGAAATATTGGTTTATACCGCTGTGTGCTCTGGAGTGTACTCGTGAACCCTTAGGAACCGTTTCAGAAGTTTCTGGAACAATTTGAATATGTTTAACATATCAAAAATTTACGTAGTAATAAATGCAGTTACCATATTATTATCTTCTCTCTGTACTACTAACTTTGACCCCTATTTCACGAAACCTATGTTCTTTAAAATATAAACTATCTCCCTGTCTTTCGTTAAAATCGTTTAAACTGTTTAACCGGTAAAACAGAATTACTTTCGCATTTGCACGACGTAAGTCTTCAATAAGTTTAATAAACTAATAACAAAATGAAAGAGCTCTATAATTTTCTAAATAGAGTCGTGACACGTTCTAATTGCGCATCCCTAATGAAATGTTAACCCGTAAATTGCTATTAAAGTTAAGTATATTATGAGCGTAAGGAAGTGGCGTGGTTTGGTTCGTGACTACTAAAACATTGCAGTCAAACTGATCAGCAGACGTATTCACAGAGACTCGATACCGTTTCCGTTCGATTCGAGTCGAATCTATCGACATCGGAAAGGAATCTATCGACATCGGAAACGAATCTATCGACATAGGAAACGAATCTATCGATATGGGCCTTTGAGTAATAAACCAACAGGAGACGTCACGCGCACTAGTTTCTTAGCAAAAAAGTCTGAAAATTTCTGCGCGGGGGACGAGGAAACAAACACAAATAATGTTAAACTAACGCATTTTTTGACAAAACAATTAAACACTAGCTTGAACTAGATGCACACAAATACATTCACCAATCCAAGCACTCTGTGAACTCAAAAAAACTAGTTGTATTTATCAGGTATGCGTGTTGACCGACACCTTTTTTTTGGCAGAGGGGAACGCCTGTCAGTGGCGTCTCCGGTTGGTTTAATACTCAAAGATATGGGCTGATGTTAGTATCGAAAATTAATGTCACATATGACAGTTGGTGTCACATAGGTATGACATTAGTTTTCGATACCAACATCAGCCCATCTCGATAGATTCGTTTCCGATGTCGATAGATTCGACTCGAATCGAACGGAAACGGTATCGAGTCTCTGTGAATACGTCTGCAGGACTACGGAATTAATTTTTTTTCTTTTTTTTCGGACTGTAAAGTCTATTGACGCTATAAGTGACATTAAATATCAAAATACGGTCTTTTATAACTATTATATCTGTTAGTAGAGCCAAGTACTAAAACCAGTCGGATGTAAACAAAAATAAGGAAATTGTTAATTCGGTAAACCATTTTGTCTCATCGAAGTTGTACCTAATATTTCTAACACTGTAAGTGCAATTTACGATACAATACGATGATATTTCAAATTGAATGCTCCGTAGACATGGATAGATCACACGTTTATTTGTTAGTACAGATATCAAAAACATTTCCAAAGGCAACATAATATCTGTGTGCAGATCATAGCTCGGCGTGATTATACCAAAAGAGTAGTGTTGGTTGTTAGCTCGAATTTTTTTCTGCAGTTTTTAATTCTCCCGCTCTCCCCTCCGCTGCGTGCCGTACAACTAGGCCGCCCCTGCACCGACTACTCTAGTATAGATTTTTCTTTCTCTTCCGGCACGTTGCTACGCACCCCAAGGCCGGCACTCGCTTCCGGTTGCTCTGCCCGCTTTCCTTCGGGTTACACGTGTACTTTTTCAATGCTTATTTTAGGAAATATTTCAGCAATTACGCTGTATCGCTCCGGGATTTACTTTTTTCCGTTCACCTTTCCGTCGTACTTGAAATTAATTAGTGAGTGGGCTTTCGAGAAAGTTAAATTGTCAGAGGATTTCCGCATCTCAAAGTTCACGTCTGCCCGTATAAAGAAGCCTGTTTAAATTGTGACGTTATTGTCCGCAACCGTAGTATCAATACACAAATGTTGTAGAGCGAAAAAATATAAAGTACAGTCCCCGTTCCCGTGGTAGAGGCAGCCCTGCGGTTGCCATGGCAACGCGCCCGGGAAGCTTCGAGTCACGTGTCGCGGGAAGTTGCTTCCGCGTTTTTCTTTTTCTCTCGCTCCACGCGCATTTTTTCCCCCCGGGGGGAGTCCCCCTCCCCCGCCCCCGACAGCTCGTGTACGCGACTTAATTGCGTCTGTGAGTGTGGTCCGGAGAAATTAGAACGCGAGTAGTTTACGGTACAGAGGCAGCAAGTTAGTTTTCTTTGTTTTGCTTATACTCGGAACTGCGGGCGTATTCACGGAGATTCGATACTCGATATTCGACTCGGAATCGGAAAATCTGTCGAAAGGTTTCGAGATGGGCTATACACAGATGTCATATTTGACATGAGGATTCGACAGATTTTCCGATATCGACTATCGAACCTCCGTGAATACGCCCGCTGGTATTGTTTGCTATATTTCTGAATTAACCATACTGAGTTAGGTTAAGTTAGGTAAATGTACAGTGTACAGCAAACGAAGCTTTACACTTGTAGTGCGAATCTGACCTCTAAAGTGATTGTAATAAGAACGTTACAAAGTTCAATATAAAATATGATTATTTGAAAAAACCTGCAATGTCTGTCATAAAAACTTGAGAAAGAATATACAATTTTATTTTGGGTCAACAAATACCCATGGGCTTTCAGATAACCTTATCAAGTGCCCTTGTTCGAGTCGTTTGTTTACCGCGGCCACCAATTAAAACTATTATTACACTTTGAGCTCAGTAATTAGTATGACATAATTATAATTCAATTAATTGAACATATTTATTAACATAGCCGTAACCACGTCCGTTAGACAGATAAAAAGTATTTACGCTATGGGTTAATCCACATAACATTATAGGAACGGTAGAATAAAATAAATAAAATAAAATTTTCCTTGTAAAATGAAAAATTAATTATTAAACAACATGTAATATTGCACCAATTGAACCACGTAATGTATAATAACATTTCAAAATAAATAACTAAGTGGAATTACAAGATATCAATTTCATAAAATAATTTTAATTAATACAGCATTATAAATACAAAAGTAAACAAAGAGGGTATTATTATAAAAAAAAATATTGTCTCTGTCCGCACGCTACTCTGTGCGACGCTTGCACCAAGTCCCTGTAACATTTCTTTTTCGTGAAAATCTATTTATAACTAGGGCAGCCTCGTGCTACCGTTTAAGCCGCCTTATGTACCTTATATACACTTGTATAAGCTCCAGAATCGCGTGTACCGGGTATATAGATACATTTTTTCTCATAGTGGCTCTATTATATTGATTAGTCAGTCCCCTCGTCGGGGGCTGGTGGTCTTTGTGGGATATATCTTGGAGGTCCTTTGTTTTGCGAGCCAGGCGGAGCCGGGTGCGGAGCTAGTGGCACGCGGCAACTTTTAGCAGGTGATCGGCTTCCTTGAACGGCTTGAGAACGTCACGTTTCTTTTATAGTCGGTCTCATTAAAATTACTTTTATTTTTCTCTCGTGATCGTGATAAATTGAGTTGTTGCAAAAAGATCACGTTGAACCGTTGGTCCAGGGGGCCAATTCTACTAAATTTCAACGGTTACAGTTGGATGACAATGATATGGTCAGTCGATGGTGTTATTTGCTCTGAAAAGTGTCAAAATAACACCATTGTCTGACCATTTATATGTCATAGTCATCCAATTAAGAGAGAGAAGACATTTAGTAGAATTGGCCCCCTGGTTTTGTCACTCACAATGAAAGTCTTTAAGCGATGTTAGAAATCTAAATATACAACGCATCACAGAATAAGCGCAATTCTTCATACGCCCCAATTCCTCATACACCCCAATTAGTATATTCATATAAAAAAATATGGTGCATTCGGAATCTAGTTTAGTCTAACCAAATTTATTAAATAAAGAGCATTAATAGTACGGTTTGCATATGTAGCGCTAAATTCAGGTATGCTATTTCATTTTTCGGAAACATTTAACACATATTAAAAATAGATGAAATCGATTTAGTAGTCGATAGTTAACAAACTAATTTCAGGAATTGCCTTTATTCTGTTAAATATTGTATAAATTGTTAAATTTAACTGCACCTCCCAATTTGCAATGGACTGGCGTCTTTTTAATTTTTCTACGTGTAAATTCGTAAAATACGTCAACAAGGCTCCACGATGAAAAAAAAATGCTCACACCTTTTATCCCCGAGGGGCAGGCAGAGGTATTCCATTGTTGGAAATACTATTCACCATTTTTTGTTTATCCCAAACGTGACTGACGATGAATCTGGGACTTGCAAGTTTCTTAATGTTTTCTAGTTCGAGCTACTAATAAATATTACGATTAAAATACTTAACAAATCTACTAATCTGAAATACACAGATAAACTTTTTCTTAAGAATCTCGTTTTTAGACATTTTGAAGCGGTGTAGCAATGTCTACGAATGCGTAGCTCCACTACGGCCCTCTATGGATTTTGCGCTGAGTAATATATCTATATATTTATATCACACTCCATACAATGTGTATGTGTCCTTACTTCAATGTTTATAAGAGAATATAATAAGAACAATACTACAATTTCCCAATGACATTGTAACAGTCATACCCGCAGCTTATAATGATTTCGCACGCGAATTCTCGGAAACATAAAGTTAACTATTCCCTCAATGATGTTTTATATAAACTGAGGTAGATGCATTACCAGTACCCAAAATATGGAAATAAAATTCCGATGACTACCAAAAAAAACAGGTGACAAAATAGCTGTAGGCGCGTATGAACTAGTCCTTGGAAAGTGTATTTTTTCCGCTTATAATTTATTTTATTTCGCAACTGTGATTAATTTTTTTACTGAAATTGAATATCGTGCAAGTGTGCGATCTTGAGACTTAATAAACCTAGAAATATTAATTATTTAATGTTTATTTAGAGAACACTCAATTATAAAATACTTCAATGTAATCTTCTGACAGTTTCCTTGTTAGTGTAAGACATGATTTTATAAAAATGTACTATACTACTGCCTATTGTGTACTAGTAAGTTAGGGAAAAATCGGGAGCGATTTAATACATAGCCATGGCCATTTGCCTGAGTTTATTCCCAAGTACCCGCTACCATAATATAGCAAACAAGTCGGCAGTACCATGCATTAAACTGTCTATCATACCTGGCAAAATGTGACAAACCAAATAAATCAAGCATTCTCGCAATTCAGTCCATTGTGTCTACTTATAAAATGTCATTGTACTTCCTGTTCGAATTTTTAGTGCTGTCCTTCGCAGTACACGATTATCAACTTACTGAATTAAGTTAATAAAACTTATACTCGTATTTACTTTATGATGATGGAGATTTAAAAGTGTGACGTCATTCGATTTAATGCATCTGGCGAGTTCATGTCATGTTTCTTTTTTTTTTTACTTTAATGTATTGTCATGTTTTAAAAGTGTAAAGCGGGTTTGTTTTGAGTCGAGAGTAAATAAGGCGGTTGAGGTGAACTGGTGGGGAATAAGAGGTAACTTTGAAAATGTAATTTGATTTTTATCGTCTGCACGATAAGTATTAAAGTAAATAAGTTGAGAAAATGCAGGGATCTTTTGTTTACTTTAATTTTAGGGGATTTTTAAACATTGTATTTTTATAATTTATAAACATCGACTGACAAAAAGGTATTTAAATTAGACATCAGATTTAGACTCTAACTTTAAACAATGTATAAATGAAATGCAAATATATATCACTAGCTTAAAGGTGAAGGAAAACACCGCGAGGAAACCCGCAGGTCCCACAATTGACTCGGAGGTATGTGTAACAGATCCAAAAAAATACTGGTGAAAAGTGTATATATACAGCTGCAATGTTGTACCTCTACCAACCCCCTCTTAGATAAAAACTAGAGCACATATTTTCAATGCTATTTACATTACAGAACAATGACACTGTTTATTACTAACATTGCATTAACTGGTAAAAGTTCACGTTACGCAGTTTGATCCGCGCGGTATCTTTCCTGATAGTCTTACTGTTCACACTGATCCCCCCCGATTTACCCCCTTCTTAATAGAAAGAAAGAAAGAAAGAAAGAAATAAACTTTATTCGGCATAAACAAAAACAAATAGAAATTCCAGTAGCACGCATAAGAACAATTTTATACCGAAAGGGCCACAGCTCAGCATAATGCCACAGCCTGGGCTGAGGCGCTGATTTTCAGCTGCAGCCGTTAATGAGGCCAGATGACCACATACAAAATAAACAAGTACAAACTTATTTTATTATATAAGTAACTTACATTCTACTTATTAATCTAATATAATAGGTATGTAATATATAGTGTAAAAAATGTTATTTGAGAAGGTGTATAATATGGAGCAATGTGGGTGTGTGATGTTCTTATGTAAATACTATAAATGTGTAAAACTGAGAATGGCAATAATTTAAATAACGATTTGATTCCGAGAGAGTTGAAGAGTTAAAGAATTTGATGCTAAGCTAGCTGTCGAGACCGCCCAGTTGAAGGCATAAGAAATATTCTTTAATTTTAAAACTAAAAGTAGTCGTAGACAAAGGGCTACGCAAAGGGGGGGGGGGGGATATTATTCCAAATTTTTGCGGCGGAGTATTTGAAACTGCCTTTGAAAGCAGCTGTTTTGTGGGGTGGAATAGTAAGAACAGGAAGACGAGAAATTCGAGGCAGTCGTAATCGAGAAGACCAAGTAAGTTTATTATAAAGGTAGAGAGGTTTGCAACTTTTTATTATACCAAAGAGAAGGGAAGCAAAATGCACAGATCTCCTAGATGCCATATTCAGTTGTTTGGCTTGATTAATGAATGGTGAAACATGATTCCTGGATGGGATATCAAAGCAGAATCGAGCACAAGCGTTCTGCACACGCTGTATTAAAGATTTAGTTTTTGCCAATATCCTTGGTCCATAAACTGTATCTGCATAATTAAATTTGGAAAGAACTAAAGACTCGACAAGATTTATACGCAGATTAGTACATAGCAAATTAAGGACTCTGTATAGCACCTTCAGGCGATAGAAGCAGTTACGTACTATCTCCTGAATATGCCTCTCGAACCGTAATTCTGAATCAAAGACTACTCCCAAATTGCGTGTTTCCTTTGTAAAACAAACATCTTCACCACCTATCTTAATCGATGGTCGCTTTGAAATAATTTTAGCCACCTGCTGTTTAGAGCCAAAAATCATAAACTTGGACTTGCTAGGATTTAGAACTAAACAATTTTTACGCGACCAGTCAGACACTATCTAAATCTTCATTAATCTTTTTAACCGCCGATTCAACTTGATCAGGAGAACAAGATAGATAAAGCTGAATATCGTCAGCATATAAATGTACTTGACAATTTTTAAAGCAATCGATAATATCCGTAATGTAAATAATAAACAATAAAGGACCCAGTACGGATCCTTGTGGTACACCACAGGTGACTGCAGAGATAGAAGAGGACATCTCAGATCCATCACTACTACGCAACCGAACAAATTGTTGACGATTTTGCAGATAGCTACTAAACCACTTAACCGTTGGAATATCAAAACCGTAAAATGATAATTTAGAGAGCATTAAAGATATATTTATAGTATCAAAGGCGCGGGAGAAGTCCAAAAGTACTAAAATAGTACCCAAACCAGAATCTTGTGCTTCCAGAATATTGCCGGTAACATCTAGTAACGCAGTAGCTGTGCTTCTGCCTTTACGGAATCCTGATTGGACTTGAGAAAGAATATTGTTACTCTCTAAATATTTTATGAGCTGTAAATAAAATAAATGTACAAATGTAAATAGCCAACCGCTTCTTATGAACAACAGCGAGGTTGCAACCGCTCAATGTGAAATCTCTGTAATCGAGCATTCTCATTCACAGCACGCTACGTATAAATATGTCACTCGTGTTGTTTATGTGTAATTAATTCAGCCGCGATTTAGATCACATAAAGCCATCCGACTCATGTAAATTAAAACATGTGCAGAAAAGTAGATTCTACGACTAAACAAAAACATCCGCTTTTTTGAGGTTATGTAGGATTTCTTCGATTGAATCTTCGGCTTGTGACACTTTCTTGGTAGCGTTTTACTATTATAACAGCCCCGCTCCGTTTCGGTTTATATGATAAACAAACCTTCAAAAATCATTTATTTTCTGTAGGTACAAAAAGTACACTTAGAAAGGTCAATAGTCTAATAACAAGGCACTCTAAACTCGTCTCGTCATTGGCTAAATGTAAACAGCAGCCCATCTCCACCGACGAGGTGCTGGTTAAAAATGCAGTACCCCAAAAAGAACCAGCAACAGACTCAACATATAAACATAAACAGATATTTGCAAGGCGGGATTCCCCGAGACACGATGCGCACACGCAAGATACCGCGCGAGTGTGAGAGCTGTGACGTCATGTTGCATGTATTAAGACTAACTTGACAACATAGGAAGTGTCTAGCGCAATTAAATTCGTGTTTGAAGGTGGACAGGTCAGCGCATAGGTCATACGATTTATCGGTTTTTTTGTATGAAGTTATTTTCATTGTCTTATTTTATACTAGCTGGTGCACAGCGACGTTGTCAGTTTAGTCATGTTCTCGTAGGAATTTACAAAAATCCCTTCTTATGGCTTGATATATATACTTCTTATGAATTGATGATAGACTTAGGTCACCTTTGTGCAAAAATGTCTTTTATATATACGGATAATACACACACCGGCACAATTAGCGGAACAGAAAAAAAAAGGAGAAAAAAGAGGGAATTTAGAACAATGAATGTAATTTTTAAACAATATATTATTTAAAATGAAACAACAATTAAATTAACATGTTTTGACATTCATTTGTAACACCATACTTAAAATTTTATAAAAATTAAATTAAACAAAATGCATTTTTCTTCGATTTTTAATTATAGAGAAACAGCAGAAAATTCAAGATTTTCCAAAGTTTAACAACAATTTCAATGACTGTTCAATATCGAGTGTTTCCTCCTCGTGCTCTGATGAGGGTTTCCATCCGTCTGGGCATGCTGCGGATGATGTTATCAATGGTTTCTTGGGGCAACCTCTGCCATTCTTCAAGTAATGCGTTTCGCAACTCGTTGAGATTATTGGGAGGGGGCATTCTTGACTTTACACTCCTCTTTAGCAAGTCCCAGACGTGTTCTATGGGGTTCATATCGGGGGACCGTGCTGGCCACTCCATCACCGTTATACCAACATGGTTTAGGTATGTCTGTACTGTGCGAGCACTGTGAGCCCGAGCATTATCCTGCATTAGAATGAAGTTGTTACCAATAAAGGGGGCAAATGGCACAACATGTTCTTCTAAAATCTCCCTGATATACCGATCAGCATTCAGATTCCCGCCATCGACCACTACTAACTCCGTACGAGCTCCTAAACATATTCCTCCCCAGACCATAATTGAACCGCCGCCATATGCAACTGTATTTTCAAAATTAGACTGGATATACCGTTCTCCTTTGCGTCTCCATACTCGCTGCCTTCCATCAATTTGATTTAACATAACTCTGCATTCATCAGTAAAAAGAACCTGTCCCCAGTCGTCGAAGTCCCAATCACGATGTTCACGACCAAAGTGTAGACGGTTTGTGCGATGATGTCTCTCAAGTTTTGGGGCTTTGGCGGGCACATACGAGCCTATACCCACTTCTTCGAATCTTCTACGAACTGTCCGCTCACTCATCCTTACTGCTCGTACCTCTTCCAGTAAATTTCGAGCCTGCACCGCCGTTAGTCTCGTGTTCCGTCGGACTTGAAGTTGGAGAAAACGGTCATCCCTCCTTGAAGTACACCTTTTCCGGCCTTGTCCTCTCCTTCTCACTAGAGCATTCGTCAATCTGTATCGTTGGATGCTACGATAAATCGTTGATAACGATCGACGAAGGCTTCTGGCAATCGATCTGTAGGTTTGACCATTTCTCCTCATTTGATCTGCCCTAATGATTTCTGATGGCGTTAAATCAGGCATAATTAGATGCTCGTAAATTATCAATATGCGAAA
This sequence comes from Ethmia dodecea, assembly GCA_963855545.1. NCBI lineage: Eukaryota > Metazoa > Arthropoda > Insecta > Lepidoptera > Depressariidae > Ethmia > Ethmia dodecea. The sequence goes on from OY979446.1 coordinate 296,512, forward strand.
AAACTCAAAAGCCTCAAAAACTGCAATTCAAAGCTTTTCAAATGGAATTCACGAACCTTCTAAAAACGGACAAGCGGTGGAAAAAATGAATCAATGAAAATTAAAACAAAAGAATGAAAAAAAGGGCAGTCGCTTAGTATTCCATTTTTAAATTAAAACCCAAATTTAAAAAAAGCTTGTTTAGCCGGCCAGTAACACGCAAAAATGCGTAAATACTCCCTTTTTTTTCTGTTCCGCTAATTGTGCCGGTGTGTGTATTTTATACCCGTTACACTGGGACAACGGGAAGTATTTTTAATAATTTTATTCAATTCCCGTTGTCTCCACTCATTGGGGATATCATCAATGGGGACAACGGGAATACACCTTCTCAGACTAACTACTCGGACGTTACTCGGATCATGTAAGCACGTCGGAGTGTACTCAAACGATGATCTATTGACTCGTACGAGCATACTGCGTCCAAGTGCGCTCGTATCGAGGAGATGCTGCTTTCCATAGAGATCAATGTCTTCAAACCAAAATGTAGTAACAACTGATTTTCTGGAGTTGTTGAGAATTATAGTATTTGTCCATTCAAAACAATGACCTAATATCGAGTCTTTTTCCCTATACGCTGTCAAGTGTAACACGGTTACAACACTTACAACACATGTTGGGTAGGTACACTAAAGTTCTTAGGGTTCCGTACCCAAAGGGTAAAAACGGGACCCAGTCTGTCCGTCCGTCCGTTTGTCTGTCACCAGGCTGTATCTCAAGAACCGCGATAGCTAGACAGTTGAAATTTTTACAAATTTTAATTATGTATTTCTGTTGCCGCTATTACAAAAAATACTAAAAATAAATATTTAAGATGGTCCCATACAACAAAATCGATTTTTTTTATGTTTTTATAGATACATAACCCTTCGTGCGTCCGACTCGCACTTGGCCGGTTTTATTCAACTACGGAAGTGATCTCTTATAAAATTCGCGGGTCATGAACTTCTGAAAGTACTTTCACTAAACAATCTCTAGTAAAACATCGAAAGTATTCATAGAGCGGGATTTAAAAGTTCATTGAACTCTACAATTGAATGTTACACGAGCCTTATCTTTTTAACCGACTTCAAAATATAAGGAGAGGTTCTCAACGATTGTATTTTTTTCGATTTTTTAATTTCACAGGATATTCTTTTAGATTGGTCCCGATTCAATCAAATCTAAATCAAGTTCTGATAATACACAGTTAAGACAACTCCTATAACTTTATAGGTGTATACAGTCAAGAGCAAATGTACCTTAACATATTAGACTTTGTAACCTTCTTATTACAATCGCCTTAGAGGTCAGATTCGTACTACATGTATAAAGCTTCATGTGCTGTAGACTGTACAATACTGTACATATAGTGATTTTGATATGTTAATTAACATTATATGCATTACATTCAGATTGTCATTTGGTGAAGTCGAACTGATAAAGAAGACAACAACTTCTGGAACGAATATTTAATTTTTGTTGAAAATGGAAAACAGTTTTCAAAGAGGTTTAAAGATTCTTAGTTTAAAGTAAATAAAAAAAAACACTAGGCAATTATCTAAATACCAAATTACGTCTTTTTTACATACTGCCAGTGGCATATCTACGTAACAGCCACCCACATGCGGCTGCGCAGACTTAATCGTGTAAGGTGGCGTACACACTAATGAGCAAAGATAACATATGTTTTATCAATATTTAATTATGTTGAAAATAAATTAAATATTTGGTCATTTTTGTTAAAAGAGTTCTTGTATTTGACTCATGGAATCATGATTCATGACTTATGGTGAGTGCTGGAGGGCTTTTCGGTAGTTATTTTAGGTATTACACAATTGGTTTTATGAAATTTTTAAATATTTTTTCAAATATTAAAAACATAAGACCAAGTTTGTTCAAATATCACATATCTACTAGAAGTTTATATACTTTCACAATACACGAATACGTACAGAATCTCAAAAGCAAAATAAACTAAACAAAAAAAACTAGTACTAGTGTTCAAATATATTCAATTAACGTTTTTGATTTCAGTAGTTTTTATTAAAAAAAAACACGCATTTATCCCCGAAGGGGTAGGCAGAGGTATTCAATTACTGAATATACCCATATTACGTTTTTATTTCTAGGACAATAACACCTAACATAAACAATATAGATCTACTGTATTCAACAGTATGTCACACATAAGACTAAGAGACATAACGTAATTATATAACCTCAATCAGTAATCACTTTCACAAGCGACAGAACATAAATATATAATAAAAAAAAACGCGATACGAACTGCTATATAACGCGACTCTACATCGCTACAATATACGGGTCACGATATAAATACCGTTCATAGTAATCAAACTTTGTGCGTCTCGCTCGAACACCTACGGACGGAAAGAGATGGACTGAGGAAAATCGCGAAAAAACTTGTCAATAGTTATCAGAATCTATCAGAGGTGGCAAAAAAGTCGCTCGCGGCTGTGACGAATACATAACGCTGTGACTGATATTGTCAAGTTGTTTATTTGATAAAGAAAATCTCTTCTATTACTAAATTAATCATTTTGTAGAGGCCAAAAATGTGTTTTAGTTTTGTCTCAACATCAACTCGTAACTGGTTTAGAAACAGACTTATTTACGTGTCCTATGGCAAATCGAGTTTAATGTAATAAAATTTTGTAAAATGATAAAAAACGCTAGATAAGAAATAAAGACGAAGAATCAATACCTACTTTTTGTATAATTATCATTTTACAATAGCGGATGACGAGCCTGTTGGCTCAGTTGGTAGTGACCCTGCCTTCTGAGCCGGAGGTCATGGGTTCGGGGGCAAACATTTGTGTGCATCTTGTCTAGGTATTTAATATTTTAAGTATGTTTAGTGTCCATAGTACAGGCTCTTCCTAGTTTGGGACTAAATAACCTAGTAAATTGTGTCCTACAATTTATTATTATCATTATAATATTATGTTAGAAAATCGACCGGTAAATCACGAAAAACGAACTATGTCTTGATATTTTGGGAAGTATTACAAGAATAAAATATTTTTTTGAATCACGGTCGGGAAAGCTACGGAAACCGCGCGGAATCTCGCCAACTTTGACAAATGAGACGAAAGATACACGCGATTGCTTAGCAAGAGAGAGAGCGCAAATGTTGCATTTTTCACTGTTATGAAAACAAGGACAGCTATTTGTTAGAGAAAATGTGTAAGTAGAACCACTGAGCTGGATGAGCCGATAACAAGGGTAGGATAATATCGGAAACTTTATTATTATTCTCAATTATCTTGTATTGCTGTCCTAGAAATTGTAATGATGGAGTTGCAATGACTTGGACATATAAAAGCACTAGCAGCGCCCCGCGGTTTCATCCGCGTAGTTCCCGTTCCCGTGGGAATACGGGGATATAACCTGTGTTATTCAGGGATGTTGCAGAATCCTAACTGTGAAATATTTTTTTTAATCGGTCCAGTAGTTTTTAAGTTTATTCGAAGAGCAGTGATAGCCCGGACGGTTAAAGAGCCGGCCGAAAATCAGTGAGGCTCGGGTTCGAATCCTGGCATGTACCAATGAGTTTTTCAAAAACTTACGTACATATTTATCACTAGCTCGACGGTGGAGGAAAACATCGTGAGGAAACCCGCAGGTCTCAGAATTCATTCTGAGACATATGTAAACAGACCCGGTCCGGCGATGGGCTCACCACCTATCACGTTTAGGGGTCCAATATATCTCGTGAAATGTGGGTATATCCAGTAATGGAATACCTCTGCCTACCCCCTCGGGGGATAAACGGCGTGACATTATTTAATAATTTTATTTTTATACTTAGTTAATTTACTGATTGTAAAACTTTCCAAATCATTTTTAACACTCAAAAAAACTACAAATCGCTCATACTGTCTTCTTGTACGCCTCTTAAATAAACTAAAGCTAAGATTTAGCTGTACGCAAGTTCTGTAGGTTTGTTCCTGTTTGTTTTCACAAAAACAATCCTGTTGCCATGACCTACTTTTAAGGGGGATCTCCCGGAGCGCACGCCAAGGACAAGAAAAACTAACAGAAATTCTTGAGGAACAATTTTCTTTCGAATTTTTCGCCAGAATACTTTGAGACATCCATACTACCTACTAATATTATAAAGGCGATATTAATATGTGTGGATGTTTGCTTGTTTCTGTAGTTGGCTATTCGCACTTCACTAAAATTCAGTACCTACTAGAGTTCTATAGTAGAATTAAATAAATAAATATAGCCTTGTACTAAGGGTACTAAATTACTGATAGACATACTTATACAAATATTAAACACACAGACACGAAGCCAACAGTCATGTTCATGCACACGAATGTTGGCCCTGAGCGGGGATCGAACCCGCGATCTCCGACTTAGAAGGCAGGGTCACTACCAACTGAGCCAACAGGCTGTTGTGGAATTCGTAACCTATTTGATGCCTATTTGTGCTAAGGTAGCTGACAACATTAAAATGAATTATTATTCGGATAGGTATAGAATGACAGATAAACAAAGTTGTGCTGTCAGTACGTAAAGTTTTTTGAATTTAGAATTTTTTCTCCATTGTTTTTTTTTGTGTGAACAAAAACGACCGTTTATTTTTTGCGCGTCTGCACGAGTAGATTAAATAAAAAAACTTCTTAAGCAAAGGTTGTGAATAATAGTTTTGGGCTGGAATTATTTTTTTGTTTCATTATGATAAATGTCAAACTCGTAAATGAAGATAATGACTGCGAGGAACAAGCACATGATTATGTTATAGCAGCTTCGATCGCGCACGTTTATTTCACCCCCTTAGGGGTTGAATTTTGCAAAATCCTTTCTTAGTGGATGCCTACACTGTATAAGCTATCTATGTGCAAAAATTCAAGTCTCTGGACCCAGCGGTTTAGGTATGCTGTGCGTTGATATATCACCAATCAGTCAGTCAGCCAGTTTATCATTTCATATATAGATTTCAAACTAATTTCTACCAATTAAAAAGATTGAACACACATACTCACACAACCAGCCAGTGCGAGCATACAGGGGTATATATGTCGTACCATTTCATGAAATGGTCGGCTACATCATGGGGAAATCAATTTTATGATATGGCCACAACATATACATGTCATATGGACATTAAAATTCCGTGCTCTCTGGGGTGGCGATGATTCTTTGAGCCCCAAGGTAGCTGACGCCGCTGAACACAGTGCATTCTTGGTCCACATCCGACACTGAAAAGACAGTCCGACACTAAATATCACAAATTCAATTTGTGATATTTATCGAACGATTAAATAAATAGATAGCTTACTAAAATGTGTCAGACTACGATGCATTCTTGTTTTGTGTGAAAAGTTGGGATAAATCTTTACAGAGATTTGGCATAAATTGCGGGACAGTAAATGTTACTAAACATTTTTATAATCCTGCTGATTTATTTCTCAATAAATTATGCAAAGTTTTAAATCTTGTCAAGATTTTTTGAGATAACATCGCGAAAACCCCAGAATTGGTTTGCATACATGCATATGTAACAACACTTTTTATTGGACCTCTATGTGTTTGTGAGTGTGTGTGAGTTCGTCAAGGAATGAAATACCTCTGCCAACCCACTCGAAGATGAAGCGTGATCGTTAATTTATAAAAAACTAGCGGTTTCACGCGCGTAGTTCCCGTTCCCGTGGGATTACGGGGATAAAACATAGCCTATGTACATACTGATTTACATTGGTGAAAGAATTTTTAAAAATGGACCAGTCGTTCTTGAGTTTATTTGTTACAATGATATCAAAATACAACATACTTAAAGACGTATTTAGACAGTTTCAAAGTTGATTTCTTAATCTACACGTAACCTACTCTATACTATATTAAATAAAAGGAAAGATCATATTTTATGTTTATTTGTATTGAAAAGGACCCGAAACATCTCGACAGATTTAAAAAATTCTTTTACTAATGGAAAGTTTACTTACTATTCATGTAACATCCTACTAATATAATAAACGCGAAAATTTGTATGTATGGATCTTTGTTCCTCTTTCACGCAAAAACAACTGAACGGATTTTGATGAAACTTTACAGTTATATAGCTTACACATCAGAATAACACATAGGCTATATTTTATCAACGTATTCCCACGGGAACGGGAACTACCCGAGTGAAACCGAGGGGCGCTGCTACTGGGCTATAATTTCCCCCAACTTTTAGAAGAATTTGGAGCCTTGTCAAACCAAATGTTAGAATAATTAATAACCACTCTAACGAGTAAAAAAACCGACTTCAACTTATATGGATTTCTCAAGGTTGCCATTGTCAAAACTGGACCAAATTGAAATGAAACCACATGGGAAGCACCAGCTTTCAAATAAAAAAAGAATCATCCAAATCGGTTCACCCAGTCGAAAGTTCTGAGGTAACAAAGATAAAAAAAAAAAAAAAACAGACGAATTGATAACCTCCTCCTTTTTGAAGTCGGTTAAAAATTTAAGAATTTCCTTGTATGCACAATCACTATGGGACTTTTTCGCTTGTATTCACCTAGTTCGGGTGATACAGTGAGCGATAAATGCTAATTAATGTAAATATATGTAAATTCTTGACGCAACTGGTGATGCGGGCAGGCTACTCGTTGAAAGTTCAACACTCTTGTTTACAACAGATGTTCCAATGTATGGAAACAAAACTGCTTTTTCATAATTCCATGGAAAAAAATAAGACGATGTATATAAAAAGACTAAACTACAGTGAATAGAATATATTCGTGTCTTGATTAAATAAAAAAAAAAAACTAACCAAGAAACGTTCAATAAACACAAACACGTTTCTTTTTCATTTTCCAATTTAAACTAACTTCTTCAAACGTGTTATACAGTCAAGAGCACATGAAGCTTTACACTTGTAGTGCAAGTTTAACCTCTAAAGCTATTGCAATGAGAACGTTAGAATATGTCAAGCTTCACAACTGTACAATATTTATGAACAGATTAAAAATATATATGAAACATTTTATAAGTATATCATAAAACGACGCACGCTGGCAAAGATCAGGACCTAAGTTTATTAATGACTAGTGGTTCTGCGCGGTTTCACCCGCGCAGTTCCCGTTCCCGTAGGAATACGGGGATAAAATATAGCCTATGTGGCTCACGGATATTGTAGCTTTCCATTGGTAAAATAATTTTTAAAATCGGTCCAGCAGTTTTTGAGTTTATTTGTTACAAACATACAAAAATCTGAGCTCTTTATAAGCTAGCGGTTCTGCGCGGTTCCACCTACGTAGTTCCCCTTCCCGTGGGAATAAGGAAATAAATTATAGCTTGTGTTACTCAGGGATATTGTAGCTTTCCATTGGTGAAATATTTTTTTAAATCGGTCAGTAGTATATTAGGAATTGGTCTTTTAGCGTTTGACGTCACGTCTCTACTTTATAATTTATTGAGTTTGCGTCAAAGTTGCGAAAGAAGACCGTGGTGGCGCGTGTCTCGTGATACCAGGAACTCATCAGTACCACAGCGCATTCAAAACTCGCAGATAGAGACAACCGCTCATCCAATTTGAACACTGTTTCTTAAACATTAAATCACTTTTTCGGAGAACGCCCTCTTAATGATATGTAAAATCGCACTGCGTATCGGCACCGATTCGAGGACTGACCAAATAAACACAAAGGCGGTTTTGAGAAATCATTAATTTTTTTATAGAGAAGCCCAAACTCCGCAGTAGCGTTTTACTGAATATTTTGTTTACTTGATTTTTTTTATACATAATTCAGGTTTAATTTGATATAATACCTACTTTGTCTGAACGAAACACTCAAAAAGTGATGGAAGCAATACCACGTAGGTTACTTCGATCATTCATCATCATCATTCATCAGACTAGACGAAACGGTAATAGGAACTGTATACTTAAAAGGCTAGACTTTAATCTAGATACCTATTAAGATATGTCGACAAATCGGGTTAGTCGCATTATGTCCAATTCGCTTTTCGCATTTTGAGAATTGAACATTTTGAGCCCACTAGACATTTTGCAAATTGGGCATAATGCGATAGACCGGACTAGGACGCATCGTTTCGCCAACGTTCAACGCTACAAAACTATCATCCACACCACTTGGATAGTTAACAATCCATTACTGTGCGATTTTCACGAAACTTTTTGCCTAACTCAACCGATCAGTATAACAAATTGTCGGCTGCGGTATTTCCGGACCGATACGACCTTCAAACCTTCAAGAAGAGAGCGTACTCCCACCTCAAAGGCAACGCACTTGTGACTCTTGAGTTGCAGGTGTCTATGGGCGACGGTAGTCACCATCAAGTGACTATTATGCTCATTTGCCCCCTATTCTAAAAGAAAAACGACAAGACGGTGATCTGTTACAGACTCCGTAGGTCACGTCCGGCGTGACACTGTACGCTGCCAGACGCTATACGTCGCTTCCAGCATGTGTTGTAGACCACCGCTAAAGAAATTGGTTGTAACATCGCCGTCATCGTACAAAAGCAGTATTTCACATCCTTATTTAAGGTTGTCGGCCAATTGGGCGAGAGCCAGCACCGCCAGAGTCGCGCAACTGTACTCTGTTCGAATCACGAATGAGGGTTACTACATTCTTGCCCAAGAGGATTTGTAAGGACCAAAAGTTGGAGAAAGAGATATTAAATAATAATAAATCAATTGTTTCACATAATTCACACACGGTTATTTAGTCCCAAACTAGGCAGGGCCTGTACTCTGTGTACTAAACAACTGATAAACATACTTCAATAAATATTAATCGACAAGACACGAAGCCAATAGACACGTTCATGCACACAAATGTTGCCCTCGAGTGGGGATCGAACCAGCGACCTCCGACTCAGAAGGCAGGGTCACTACCAACTGAGCCAACAAAGAGATACGGAGTAGTTGCGTCAGTTGATTTCACACAGTTGAGCTATTACTTTCAGTTTTATTGGGTACGGGATATGTCGGATATCAGAAAGATGGCACAAGAACTAGAAGTGATTAGGTGAGAAGGTAGGAAGACGAACTGAAGTTAGCATTGGGACCTAGAATGATAGTGGGAATGGAAGAAGTTAAAGGAGTAGCTGAAGTAAGAGATACAGTGTAAACTGTAAAACATGGTATTAAAAGCATTTTTATTTACTGGTGAATCTAGAAAATATGAAACTGACTATGCAATACTAAAAACACAAATAAACTTTGTTTTTGATAACCAGAAGCTAACTGTCATACAGCTCGTCGTTAGTTTAAACATAAACAGTCCTAAAAAGTCCACACACAAAAAGTCACTGGTAAAGTGACCCCCACAATCCACATAATAAATTAAATAAAACACAAACTATATATTATATTTGCGATGTTATCTCTGATCAAGAAAGTCTTTGTAGGACAAATGCATTCTAAAAATATTACTTTACTCGTTTTTCTGGAGTAGCTGATAATGCGTAGTAGATAACGTGGCAGTCGTAGTTATTGGTAATACAATTGTTATCTATGATAACGGGCAGCAGTTGACAGATAACCAGTCTGCGACGGGCGACGTCATGGTTTTGTATACACTGGATACTAGGGTCTACTCGTATGCCCATACGAACACTTTCAAATACATTGGCTGTAAAAAGAAAGTTGCCAGTATCTAGGTTAGGAAATTAACTAGATATTCAGATTCATGGGCTCCTTTGCTGCTGGTACGGGGGGGGGGACATTTTGACTAGACTCGTGGTATTAGTGATATCTAATTGTCTGATATTCAGATACTTAGTAACACTGCCATCAAATTCGGAAGATGTTGCTTATGTTTTCGAAAAAGAAGTAGACGCTTGAATAAATATAGTTTTTCAATGTACCTATTATAAAATTTAGTTTGGTTGCAATGTTGTTACAAAAGAAAAGTGAAATATTATAATTTATAATGCAAAAGTAGGTTTATTTGATTGTCTGGAGATGTTATTTGCGTATAGGCTACTTTATATCCCGAAACACGGACGAATTCGAATGCAAAATCAAGTAGGTATAAAGAGCGAGCGCCTTTTTGAAGTACCTATGTTAATTTGTAAAAACTTTTGGCCGTCGAAGAAAATCTTACCAAATGAGTTGCAATTTCCAACCTGTTTCAATTCATAATCGTTTAATATTAAAAAACGATACCGGACCAATGACGCACGTAAGACACGAGATGATATCACTGCAGACCTGTTGCATCCCCCCCTCGCGAAACGTGTCCGGCGACTTTCGTAAACAAGTTTTCGAGACCTCCACTTTTTGTTTACCTGTGATATATGTAAATTATATGTTTTGACTGCATGTATTCGCGCAAGGTGATCGTCGCAATATCTGTAACTTGTGTTGTTATGTGAATTTGCTTACGAATTGGTCCATTAATCACGTTTTTTACATGTGTTTCTTTACAAAATTGCCCGGAAACTTGCTGTAGGCGTATTTCAATCTTTTTATTTAAGTTGTAAGTAGGTATTTAGAAAATATATTTTAACCAGTAATATATTAAGTATTTATTTTATTCATGCTCCACATATCCGTTTTTTATCGGAACATAAAAACTCAGAGCAGTGATAGCCCGGACGGTTAAAGAGCCGGCCGAAAATCAGTAAAGCTCGGGTTCGAATCCTGGCATGTACCAATGAGTTTTTCAAAAACTTACGTACATATTTATCACTAGCTCGACGGTGAAGGAAAACATCGTGAGGAAACCCGCAGGTCTCAGAATTAATTCTGAGACATGTGTAAACAGACCTGGTCCGGCGATGGGCTCACCACCTATCACGTTTAGGGGTCCAATATATCTCGTGAAATGTGGGTATATCCAGTAATGGAATACCTCTGCCTACCCCCTCGGGGATAAAAAAAAAAAAGGCGTGAGATTATATTATTATTATTATTATAAAAACTCTAAAGACTTTTTAGTAAAACACACTTATCCTATAGTCATTATGGTTAATACGACACTAAAAAATTTTGTAAAATAACTACGAGTAAACCAATTTTTGTAGACATATATTTAATACACCAAATCGAAAATAAATAATAAAAATGAAATGTAAAAAAACTCAGCGCTACAATTCTCGGGGATACAAAAGCGACCTCAAACCTTCCCAAACGTGATCCTCATGGCAATGTGTCGCAAAGGTCGAGCACCTTACCGAGCTGTGAGTAACTCCTGGGCTCACGGTTGTGATGCAGGACACGACTCGCCATTCACAGTTAGGGCCGTGGCCAAATGCTATGAGCTATTTAATTAATTCTGTAGATATCTAAGGTCGATGCAACCTTTATGCCTTCAACGGCGTTGGAAGAATCATCCATAATATGAGTCCACTTATTGAAATTTGAAAGTCATTGCAACTCCACTACTTTTTCATGTATTGTTGAGGAGAAGAAGTCAACACTTTATTCTTATAATGAATTTATAATTGTTTATTTTCCACTGTGCTGGAGAACTGATCACTGACAAAATCATATATTTGAGGAGAGATCTTTGTGAAAGTGTCCAGCTTACTATTGAGAATAATACTGTTGCCTGTTGGGAGGTTGCAAAGTAGGATAACATACTTTGTTATTACTTGTCGTACCTTCTATGGTGATTCAACCACTACTATCACTACATGTGATTAATCACTAAAACTAACTGTAATGCGCCAACCGATTATTGATTCCGATACAATTAACGTTTACTGAAACCTCTATCGGTGTCTAAATAGGCTTTCTCATCAATTCTTAACGCAAGTTTCAAATGATCGCTCACGATTAAGCTAATTTTATTGGTTTTCTTAATGGTACGACTAGATTCTGTCTTGATGCTTTTGTTTCTACCATTATTGCTGCATCTCGTTTGTCTCTGTTTGCACCGTCCTTTTTTTTACATAATACGGTGAACTACTTTGGATCTTTTTTGATATTGTTGTCTGTCATTACCCAAAGTTCATTAACGACTATTTTTAGCAATTCCAAGGATTTTTTATTAGACTTTTTCACACATGAAGGAATATCTGTAGAAGTTTGCCATAAGTTGCTGATGAAATTAATTTCGCCCACCATTTCTTACACGCCTAGTCATTTACATACCTACTGATATTATAAATGCAGCAAGTCTGTGTTAAAATTTCACTACTAAAAATTGAACGGTTCTGGATGAAATCTGTCAGAGATCTCTTTTACATCTCGAGCAATAGAGACTTCAAAAAAGGATGAGGTTATCAATTCGACTGTGTTTTTTATGTTTGTTACCTCAGATCTTTCGACTGGGTGAACCGATTTTGATGTTTTGGTGCTTTCCGTGTGATCCATTTCAATTTGGTATAAGTTAAAGACAGTTTTTTTACTCTTGAGAGTTCTATCACTTTCTTCGAAAACTAGTATGAAGATATTAAGATCCAAAGCCGATAATGCTCTAGAGTGTCGATGCGTGTCACGTAGCGTGTCGTCGCGTAGGGTCGGATCCTTGGCCCGTGCGCCCGCGACGCAAGGCCGCGGCCTCGGCGCGCGCGCACCGAGCATCCGAATTCGAGTGACTCACATAGATTGCGTTCACACGAAACAATGGACCCACTTGAATGGGTTATGTCGCTATTACATGTCAAGTGAAATGTTTCAGTGCCACATGTATCTATGTACCCATTACCCCTTGTGCATCTCTGAGTGCATTCCCTTGATCATCATCATTACATTTGGAAGTCTGCATTGATCGGTTGCAATTTTCATCGTGTTTTCTTTTCAATCTATTGTCTTGATTTTCATTGCCTTTCTATTATTACTTCTCTTAACGATTGTGTAATTTTATAGCTATTGAATAATAAAAAATAATCTCATGCCTTTCATCCCCGAGGAGGTAGGCAGAGGTATTCCATTACTGGATATACCCACATTTCACGAGATACATTGGACCCCTAAACGTGATAGGTAGATTGCCAGACCGGGTCTATTTACACATGTCTCAGAATAGCTATTAATATTCCTAGAAATAAATATATTTTCATAGAAAAAGACGTTCTGCAATTGAAGCTAATCCTTAACATTTAGGCGTTAGTTTTTCGTTTTCTGTGCACGAAATTCAAAACTGAGCTAAAACAATAACTCTTGAAACACCAGAAAAAACTTAAACAAAAGATAATCGAACCTCAAAAACGGACTTTGTCCTTTTTATCGTATTCACGTGAAAATAGGGTAATGTAATCCTGGTCATGTGCTCATGACGCCAAGGTTAATGATCCGGCCACATAAATTTTGGAGCAACATTGTTTTTATTTTCATTTGGAAGGCTGTTTACATCGTTGCGGCCAGTATGATCGCAGCTGATAACCAGCGACGCTATCAGAATATGTCACGTGGTCATAGTAAACATATTATGTGAACTTATTCTATTAAGATAAAAGGTCGCACTAGGTGACTAGTAGTCGACATTTAATTTAATTTTGACTAGATCTTTGTTAGGTCAAAGGCCTCGGTTCAATGAAAATGAATTAATGGAAGTAGATCGATGTATCAAATTAACAAGTATTAACTTAAAAAATGTTACGGGACTTAATAGAACTAAAAATGCTTTTTTTTTTTATTTATTGAGAGGGCTTTGACGCTTAGCGACCACAAGAATTGATTTGATTTAATATTAGAAAAAGTTAGACCAGAGAATAAAAAACACACAAAAAAATACTTAATCAAACATGCTGTTTTATGCAATCCACAACTGTAAAAAACAATGACGAAAAGTCAAAGAAGAGTTAACAAAGCTAGAACTAATCTTAATATTTCACACAGGCTGTAAATTCGCCTAATCCAAATGAGAAACATTTGCGACTGTTCAATAAAATGCAACAAAATAGCAATATTTTGTTGCAATTTCTTTGCATTTCTCTGGCCATCGAGTCACATTCAAATCAAATCTTGGTTTGAGTAAGATATTTAATGTCGCATACAATCTTATTTACGTTTGTGCGACAGAAATTATTAGTGGAGATAAATATAATAAAACAGGTCGACCCGAAAGGAACAATCAACAATGTATAAGTGTAAATATTGATGCAGATTGCTTCGCGCTATCATGTATTAACGCCTTGACTCAGCCACTCGTGTAGCAATCTATCAGGATGTGCAGTTGGTAATAAAAACAGCAATTACAGCGATGATGCCGGTGCAAAAAACCGCTCCAGTCACGCTACCGTCTGTCAATGCCATGGCAATAACGCGGCAGAGCCGTGGAGATAGTCGATTAACCATCAAATATAGTTTTAAAACCAATGTAAGCAATTGGATATGTACTTGTGAAATTTTATAGTTGTTTTCCTGACTGAAGGCTAAAAGCAGACTTAAATATAAGATACCAGCGATTCTGAGCGGTTTTACAGGCGTAGATCCCTTTCACGTGGGAATACGTATAGTATGTTACTAGGGGATATGGTAGCTTTGCATTGCTGAAAGAATTTATAAAATCAGTTTTTGAGTTTATTCGTCACAAACATGCAAAAATACAAATCTTTCTTCTTTATAATATTAGTGTAGATCAATACAGGCAATGGGAAAAGGCAAAGATAGTTGGTGTGAATACCGATCCTAAAAGATTTAGCTGGTTTGATCTGATCAGTAAACTAATTATGGCATCGCAAAACCACATCGCGCCTCTAGACACATACGACCAAAGATTTATCACTGCCCGCCTGTTACACAGTTGCTTGGCGTCACATTCCAACTTCTCATAAATAAAATAACAATCATAATATCTATCAGTTTGTAAATGGCGTTAGTGGGCAGTCCGTCAGCTTGTCAGCCATCACGTTTGCTGATAATGACTGCAACAAGTAATCCTTGACTCCGATTGCAATTATCTGGACACTTTGCTTCGCTGCTTGACACGGTTGCTCGCGGTTGCATCGACATCGGCTGTATACGACTCAGCCAACGGCGAGAATTCATTTAATGAGCAGATAATTGCACGACGCGCTATATCATTAGCTCTGGTTGAACTTGACTAGTTTGTTATAGTTGTAGAATCCTATACAATATAGTGATTATTGTTGAAGATAACTAAAAAGGTGATGTACAGCCTTGTTTAAAAATGATTGCGCTTTAGAACCTTGATCTGAAAGAGGTTGTGAAAGAAATAGAAATATCATTAGTATAGTCGCTAGCGGATGGCACGAAAGTATCTTCTTGTTTAGAAAATTGTATCGACTCAAGGTTTCTTTTAATTGTTTAAACGGAAGTAGTAGAGATTGATTCTTTTTTTAAATGAAGTGTACCTAATTACAAACGGTTTGATTTCATATACTTTTATAAAAAAACAAGGCATATTGCACAATATTTCTTTTTGTATATCCCAAACAAAAACTGGCATAAGCCCTAATATACTTTTTACATCATTAGTAACCTGTTATTTCTTTTCCAGGTTCGTGAAACCAGACGAGGTGGCGAAGCTGTGGGGCAAAATGAAGATGAACGAGAACATGACCTTCGAGAAGTTCAGCAGAGCCATGCGCTACCACTACCGGCAGTTGGTGTTGATCTCCGTGCCTACTGCCCGCCTCGTCTACCAGTTCGGTCCCAAAGGCCCTGACTTCAAGACCGACAACCCCAACTTCGTGAAAGTGAAATCAGAAATGGACAATTACGAAATGTACTCCTAGTTTAAATTTAGTGTAACATGTTGGAAATCTTGATGCTCACAATAAGGAAGGTGGTGTTAACGTTACGTAAGTGTAAGAAAAAGCTCTCAATCGATTGATTAGACGATAGATAGTTAAAGTTCGAATGTAACTTTTCAATTTTGAAAGTTGTGTAAAGTTGGAAATCGAAATAAATAGCTGTAATAACTTTGTGGCTCTTGATACGTCATCGCTGATTCCAAATTGCGCGGACCAAGTATTAACCGAATTATCATAAATTGACAACATGTAGCTCAAAGTGCTATGGCCAAATAAAGTGCCAAAGCGTAGGTAGAAAATTCCAGAAGATTCCAGTATTTGGGATCAGCGATGGTTGTGGCCCAGATCGATTATCGATTAGCTAGATGTTTCCGGAATGTTATGAGTGTGACTAGTATAGGTTTGATGTTCGGCTCGGTTAGTCTCGGTGGTTGTATAATGTCACGGAGCCGGAGTCTGTAGGGCGAAGCCACTCTTCACGTCATTGAAGAGGTTATGATTTGTTGAGTGTCTCATCTGCGAATGCTGACTTGCATTGTCTTGCTCATGTATTATCGCTAGAATAGTATAGGTACAAAATGTTAAAGTCACAAGAGATGAAGTTCGCCCCGCGGTCCCGGCTGTCGTGTCTGCAATTGTTGGAAGGCATGTCCCGTCAATTAAAGGTTATAAACCCTTGTTGAAGTGTCCATATTATTTTTTAAGTAATTTTTATTCTCAATGAGATTCTTCGTGGTTGGACATTTGACATTTAGAACTACGGATTTTTGATAAAATATTTTTAATGTTTTCATTGTTGTTACCATTACTACGAGAGTGAACATTAGTAGGTAATAGTTGAACAAATATACGAACATTCCGATTTTATTTATACTTAATGTTATTTTTTAAGTTATTCTTTAAGTTGGAAATGTTGGAATTCTTTTCTAGATTACTTTAGGTACTTGAAGATGCCATACGTGTGATTTAGTAATGATGTACTTAATTTTGGTCGTCCTTTGTCACCATTCATTGTAGTATTTAGTATGCTCCACAGCTGACTATGGACTGCTCCGAATGAACCAGGATATCCAGGTAGACCTACTTTAGACTACAGGAAAAGTATTTTTTCAATCAGAGCAGTTCGCAGATGGTTTTATATATTATATATGTTATTATTTAAATGAAATTACGTCTCAACCCAGTGTTAGTTATATTGTAATAAAATTGGCACGAATGTGCAATGAAAACGAGAAAAATGATCTGCAGGCCAAAGATTAGTTGACAAAAATTAAATGTTATTTATAAGATTTAAAACAATGAAATATAATTTTTTGACAATTTTATTATAGTGTTTAGTGTTAAGTTCACGACTCTCAGGCAATTGCTGTGATGTAAGATAAATTATGAATCATTTTCTGTATTATAGTTTCTTTACTTTTACCATAATAATCTATACTTTCATAGTTATAAGTTGAAGTTGCAATAATAATTTGATTACCTTTAAATATCTATTTACTATCACAAAGTTTAAGATTTTAAGTATATTTTATTTACTTTTAAAAAGTATTAGGTCACTTGATCGTACAGTACAAAAACTGTGTCTTATAAAACAACGATTTTATCATATATTTTACTATAAACTGAACGGACTTGTGGCTGACTTCACATCCCTAAGCAGTTGGAGAATCTCTTAAGTACACTATTTAAAACTAACCTGAAGTTGTTACACATCACGTCATTATCGAGCACCCAATCAAAAGAGCACAAAACGAAGTCAGTCACGATTCCACATAACCTAAAATCATGAACACTTTCTACTAATATAATATTACAATAAAGGTGCATAATTTCCAGTACAATAGTGTTAAGCGTTGATATTGTTCTCAAATTATTTGATAATTTAGTTTTTTAGGTTAAGTACCATTGTTGTGTTGTGCACGTGCGCTGTATGGCGACTCCTAACTTGATCTTTATAACGAGAGGATTATACGATTTATGAATGTGAATCTAATAGTTGTTTCATTCTACCCTCATCAGAAAGAAAACGTCATTAACGTGAAGTGTGATTATATTGAGGCGATTATACAGGCAGTCCAAAAAATGTTTATCTGTGACAGATCATCTTTAGCTAAAAATACGAAGACAGCCTCACTTGAGAGTAACTTACCTCTTCTGGCGGTAACTAACCAACCAACAAGGGTTATAATATAACAAATTTTAACAATAACATAGAACTATAAAGAGTAAAAAAGGACTTCAACTTATATGGTTTTCTCATGGATGCCATTGTCAGAACTGAACCAAATTACAATGGGACCAAACGGGAAGCTTTCAAATAAGAATCATCAAAATCGGTTCACCCAGTCGAAAGTTCTGGAGGTAACAAACATAAAAATAACATACAGTCGAATTTATAACCTCCTTTTTTGAAGTCGGTTAAAAACTTAGTCTTTCAGTAGGTTAGGACCCGAAAATTGACCAAGTCTAGTGGATTTGTAAACGATACGCAAACGTCAGTCGAATTGAATGACAAATTTAAGGGATTGACGCGTTCGACTTGCCGTTATGACGCGACCAAGTAAAATTTACGCAACACTCTATAGAAGTATAGGCACTGACACGTGGTTCTTAATAATTAGTATTACAACCAAGCGAACATTATTTTGAAACTACTTGGTTAAAGGGCCGGTACAGCGAGGAATACTTCCAGAAATTATAAACTTTTAATAATGTTTAAAAATAAATATAAATATAATCTCACGCCTTTTTCATCCCAGAGGTATATTAATAATAGGTACATTAATAATAAGGTAATTGTCTCACCTTGACTAGAGACAACAGTGCCGTCCAGAGAGTTCTGCCTACTCTCAGTGCAGTCATAGCGTGACGATATAATTAAATGATTAATTTGGAGAAACCCAAAGCAATATTGGTCGGACTAGAAACAAAGTGACTTTTGGAATTTCAAAAACCGCAAATGAAATGAAATCATAATGTTACCTATTACGTTGTAAAATGGAATCATGGGTGATATGTCCGATGAGTCGTTATAAGGTTGAACCAAATTACTTTATTTGGTAAGTTATACAACATGTAACAGAATAAGCGCAATTCCTGAAATTAGTTTGTTCAGTATCGACTACTTATTCGATTTCAGCTATTTTTAATATGTGTTAAATTTTTCCCAAAAATTAATTAGCGTAGTTGAAATTAGTGCTTTCTATGGAAATAGTGCTATTATTAATCGATATTTAAGAAAATTGGTTAGACACAACTAAAGTTCGATTATATTATCATATATTTTTATATTAATATACTAACTGGGGCAGAGATATTATATATAGAAAGACGTAGATATGTTACTAGAGCGCGGAAAATGAGGCCGACAATTACTGTAGTTAATTAAATATATTTTATTTAGACGCATTGTATTTCAAGTCTTATTTTAACTCATCCTTACTTTAATGTATATAATGCATGTAAGTGTATATAATGCATGCAAACTCAAAATTAATTTATTTCAGTAGGTGTATAAAATACACTTTGAAATGTCAATAACAAGGCACACTAAACTCGTATATGAAGATTGGCTAAATGTAAACAGCAGCCCATCTCCCCCGACGAGTTGCTGGTTCAAAATGCAGTACCCCGAGAAGACCCAACAAGAAACTCAAGGACATTTTTTTAGCATAATAGGTATACAAAAGTAGTATCGAAAAAGGCCTAATTTTCATGCCCACATTCAACATGACCAACAAAAACGGTGGTTTTGAGTAGAAAATAATATACCACGCCCTCTAGTGCCATTATTGAGTAAGCGCAAGGAAAGTGGAAAAGAAAATTTTGATGAAAACCCATGTTTTGTAGTAGCTTGTACTTCAAGGAAGTTTTAACGCCTATCGATAGATGGCAGCATACGCATGACTTAACAATTCAACGGTTCTATTTCACAAGATTGATACAAGATACAAATTATTACCTACTTACCTACATAAAATTTACAAAAGTTGACAATTAATTGCTTTGGAAAAACATCAAAAATACAGGTTTAATTTCCAAAATACAAACTATCTACCTACTAACTTCTATTTTTGTTAAGACACCTTATTATAATACTTACCTACTCACATAAAACAATTATATAGATACCTAGTAGGTACCTACTTACTTACTTTAAATTAGAAATTAATGATATTTCATCGACAGAAGTATTTTTTTTTATTTTTTTTAGTGTATTACCAGAGACCAGGTATTAACTTAGTACCTAATACTTTTTAGAATTGTTTTTATACTCTTATTTTTATGTCTAAGATTATTGAGTAGGTACCTAACTCTTCCTAACTGGGTAATTGATCCCTTATGCTTTCCGTAGTTGCTTCACAAATCAGTAATTCCAATCGGATAATTAAAATGTATTGTCTCAGCTCAGCTTTGCGCGAGCAATCCTAAATACAAATATTTGCAATCCTATATAAATAAGTATTTAGCTACATGAATATTTTTCAAAATTTAAAATTCGTCTTACCTAATAGATCAGAGCGAGATGAATGTCCGGTTTTGTTGACCATTCACGATAATGAATGAATGATTCGCACGACTAAATCTCCAAAAAGAAAAATGTCCAAAAAGACGAATGTCCAAAGGCTTGTCCAAGTGATAAAATTGACAAACCTTAAATAAGTCCAATAATAAAATTACCCAAATATAAAAATGAATAATATTTATATAGTCAAACCTGGTCAAACTATAAAAATGTCCTTAATAAAATGGATTTTTCATATCTCATACTCGGAAAGTAGTGTATGTTTGATCTGAGTACTGGGTCGGAAGCGATGATTCCCAACGCAGAGAGATTCAGGGCTGTGATTCCCGCCCTCGGTCGGGAAAGACTCATAGTAATTGCTTCCGGCCTTAGGGCGGGAATGAATAAAAAAAAATAGTACTAAATTTGGCAAAGATGTTTAAAGAAAAAGTTTCTCTATGAAAGAGAATGACTTTCTTCCAACCTCTTTGGGTACTTAGTAGGGATACGAAACTTTTTACATCAATTAGAATAAGAAAAAAAGGTGCGGCCTTGTGAGTGTATGTATAAACAACAGAAAATAGCCCACGCGCGGGGCGGTACGCGTTCCATATTTAAAATTAAAAAAAGAGTAATAATTTGATAAGCTGTTCCGAAATTCAAAATCTTGTTTTTCATCGACACTAATAAGCACAGAACACTATTACTCGGCTAAAAGTACATATTATTAAAAAGAGGAAGGATTTGTATATTATTTTTGTAATGTTATTTAGGTTAGGAACTCTATGATGCAGTATCCAAAGACGTTTATAAGAAAAAGTTTCTCTTTCTTCCAACCTCTTTGGTTGTATTATTGACAATTTAGTTTTTTTTTTGTAGGCATTATTGCGTTTTTGCATGTTTGAATTTTTGTAAAATTGAAATTTTTTTTGTTTACTTTCCTTGAATTCGAAATGAAAAGTAGAGTGTTTATCGCGGGTGGAAGTTATCAATTACTACTCGCACTATATCCGCCCTCGCTGCGCTCGGGCGTCTAAATACCTCGTATGGGAATTGATTCCTTCCGACCCTTGTATAACAATCTACTATAACTTAAAAATGACCAGTAGTGATATTGAATAGGTACCTACCTATCTAAGTAA
Source organism: Ethmia dodecea (assembly GCA_963855545.1). Lineage (NCBI taxonomy): Eukaryota > Metazoa > Arthropoda > Insecta > Lepidoptera > Depressariidae > Ethmia > Ethmia dodecea. Next base: position 317,845 of record OY979446.1, read on the forward strand.
TTTCACAAGATTAGGAAAAACAAAAAAGTTGGTTCCTATTTTATTCATCTCGTGTTTTCATTATTCATATACCGGTTGAGTCACGTCATGGTTGTGAAATGATTACACCAGATTGCAAATTAAAAAGTAATGGCCGTTGTAAATAGGTACCTACCTAATACTTGGGGAATCGGGAGCTATGAATCTGGCGGAAACTAAGCAGGTTATCTTCGAACAAAGAGGAAGTTTACTCCTGAGATTACCTAAATATCAAAATACATTTCAATCTAAGTAATATTGCTGTAGTTTGGGCGTTATTTAACAGAGGGCGTTAATTGATATAACTACCTTACCATACAGATTAATAATGTAGGTAGGTATTTACCTACCGGTCGAGTTTTTAGAACCGTTTTCAAGTTCAATTGATTATTATAGTAAAAAAAATATTACATTACACATAAGGTTCAGGTAAATTTTCTTTCCAAGATTCCCCAGGTAAATTTCACTGTAGGTAAATTATTGCCTAAATAAAATAATGATTATGTAATCCTTGCAATGAATAAATACAAGCGATGTAGCTGATTTCAAATGATACCTAATAACGCAAATTTTAGCTGTCAACAATACTTTATCTCAGATTAAATATTATTTCGATTACATCTTGGGGACATAATCAGTGAACGATAAATATGCATATTTAATAATATAATTATTTTACACAATGCAGTAAATTTAATAATATGTAATTATGTGTAATATAATATTCAAATACAATGTATATTGTGATAGAATAAATAAATAAATAATAAATAAAAATAAAATAAATAAAGAACTCTATTTATCCAAAGAACTCCGAATGAAAATGAACGAAAGAGCAGTGATAGCCCGGACGGTTAAAGAGCCGGCCGAAAATCAGTGAGGCTCGGGTTCAAATCCTGGCATGTACCAATGAGTTTTTCAAAACTTACGTACATATTTATCACTAGCTCGACGGTGAAGGAAAACATCGTGAGGAAACCCACAGGTCCCAGAATTAATTCTGAGACATGTTGTAAACAGACCCGGTCCGGCGATGGGCTCACCACCTATCACGCTTAGGGGTCCAATGTATCTCGTGAAATGTGGGTATATCCAGTAATGGAATACCTCTGCCTACCCCCTCGGGGATGAAAGGCGTGAGATTATATTATTATTATTATTATTTATAACTCCGAATGTAATATAAATATAATGTTTCTTCCTCCATGTGAAAGAAGAAACTGTCTTGCTTATTGATAAATCTAAAGAAAACAGCCAAAACCGCTGGGTTTAAAGAATCATGAAATTTTGCATGAAGGTTCCTTACATAACGTAAATTAGCAGTGAGCACTAAGGTCCGATCCTGTGGGAATTTCCAAATATCCCTTATATTTGGAAATTCCCACAGGACCGGGACTTATTAGAGTACTTAGACTACTTTATAAGTACCTAAGTAGGTATAAACCAAAAAGATTAAAAGATGAAAGTTAAAGTTAATAAAAAACTTAACTAAAGGAAATGGTATAATTATGTAATACATAAATAGTTATACAGGGTGAATTTTTCAAGTGGGCGTGGTAGGCTAAATCAGAAACTATGAGGAATATCGAAAAGTACTTAAGAGTCTCGGGCCCGATTTCGATGAAAACTAAAACTGCATCTTTGGATTTTTGAAAAATCAATAATACTATCCAGGAATCGAACCCGTTGATTTTGGAAAAAAAAACTCAACCTGTATTATTACACCATTCGATAGTGTCGCTAAAAAGGATCGAATTCTGGGAAGAAATTACATACGAAAAACTTAAGGAAAACGTTGGATTTTAATAAAGTGATTCATATTTTAAAGTACCTAATGCCTTAATAGCATACCTGCATTACCTGTACATTGTCCAAAATTATGCTCAATAATTTTCTCAACATAGACCCGTAGCGCTGTCATCTTCACAACCTTATGTTCTAATAATATTTTTTTTATTATCTCTTCGCGGTTAGCCCCTAACCGCGAGAATATAATAAAAAAAATATTCCATAAATTACGTTACACGTTAAGAAGGGGGGAGGGGGTCGACGAATTGTGACATTGTGGACAAGGAGGCGGGATTTTTGTGACGTCGCATTTCAAAATCTTTTTTTTTTTTTCAAATTTATTAAAAAGAATTTAAATGGAAATAAAACTAATTACGGAACTGCTGTTTTAATTCAACGTCTAGTTCATCATTTTGGACAAGGTACAGGTAATGCAGGTATGAAATTAAGTCATTACTTTAAAATATGAATCACTTTATTAAAATCCAACGTTTTACTTAAGTTTTTCGTACGTCATTTCTTCCCAGAATTCGATCCTTTTTAGCGACACTATCGAATGGTGTAATAATACAGGGTGAGTTTTTTTTCCAAAATCAACGGGTTCGATTCCTGGATAGTACTATTGATTTTTCAAAAATCCAAAGATGCGGTTTTAGTTTTTATCGAAATCGGGCCCGAGACTCCTTTAAGTACTTTTCGATATTCCTCATAGTTTCTGATTTAGCCTACCACGCCCACTTGAAAAATTCATCCTGTATACACTAGCGGGTGGCCCCCAGACCAAAGGTGCCCATTACGCTGACCGCATTGCCGCGTTGGATAGCTAGCTTGCATGCAACAATTGCTGCACCAGGAAAGCTCCGACACGGGGATCACCGCCACGTTCCCTCAAGCGTCGCCCTAAGTCCTACACAATTTTTTTTGCGGCAGTGCCCCATACCCCTGAAGGCTCCACTGCGAATGGGACAAAATAGCTCTGCCGTAGGTCTGAATACTTAATTAGTTTTTGGCTTGCCGACCGACCATTCCGCAGCAGAACCGGCAGAGCGAGCAGTACGGGGCAAGTGCGAGGTCGGAAAAGAGCAGGCACAGGTCGCGTTCCACAGAAGACATCTCCTCCTCCCTCAGGGAATGAGAGTCAGCCCGTCCGGTCTCTTACCGTCTGACCGGAATAATCCTGAGCGCTCTAAGAAACAGCTGACGAACAAACGAAAGACGAACGTTGGCCGTTACTAACGCACGAAGAGCATGGTGGCGTGGATGTCTACCGGCACACAATCTGCAACTAAGACCGTGGCGGACACTAGAATCCACCCATGCGCCACATCTGCAGGCATGAGGTTCGCACACCTTGCACCAAAAATATATTTGGTATAAGGTTGATAATTTTCAACACCTTTAATATTAGGCTATATTAATTTGACCTGACTCCAACCCTGCCGAACAACATAAATATAGAAATCCCACTTATATACCGAAGTGATTTCCCGCGCTGCTCAGTGTCCATCTACGCGTTGTGAACACGAGTTGTGACGTAGTGTCCATTACGTAACTGTGACGTAATTAGTAAACAAGTTTGTTTTGCGAAACTTGTTTTGATTGTTTATTTTCACATTGAGTTTTTACTGCATTGGAAGTTCTGAAACAACAAGTAAGATGTTTATGATTACCTTCATATGTAACTCGAAGGGTTGAATTTAACCAACAAATTATCTGTAGATTATTCTACATCCAAACTAATATTATAGTGGATGGGCTGCTGTTTACATTTAGCCAATCTTCATGGACAAGTTAAAAGTGCCTTATTAATAGACTATTGACTTTTCTAAGTGTAAAATACATTTTAATTATTCATTTTCATTTATGAAGAGGAAATAATTTTATTTTTGTTAATTTGTATGTTTGTATATTTATATGTTTGTATTTTTGTATGTTTGTTATCTTACGGATAAACTCAAAAACTACTGAACCGATTTTAAAAATTATTTTGCCAGTGGAAAGCTATAATATTCCTGAGTAACATAGTTTATATTTTATTAACGTATTCCCACTGGAACGGGAACTACGCGGGTGAAACCGAAGCCCTGGATAAATTGAAAAAAAGCAGGGGGATCATGCATGAGTGATTTGGAACTGACATGTGATAGATAAAAATCCGCTTTCAGACAATGTTGTTGTGGATATGGGTGGTGGTGGCGTTCTGCGCACTCATGCTGTACCTCAGACGGGTATACTCACGCTTCAGCCGCGCGGGGGTCAAGAATCCACGGGTGGTGCCTCTGCTCGGGAACATGGCCCCTGTTCTGCTCAGAAGAGACCATTTCGTGGATGACATTTTGAAGTCTTACAACGCTTTTCCCAATGAAAGGTAATATTAGCACGCACTGACAGCCTATTCCCGAGGGGAATAGATGAGGTTAGAGGGCTTTTAAGCTATTGCATAGCTTCTATCGCGGGCCTTGAGCGCGGGGACCGAATCCAGAAATTCCGTAACGAAAAAACCTCACGCTCCCCACTCCGACGGGCACGGAGGCGTGGCTTGTTTATTGGGCATAATCCAAAGCCAAGTTATGATAGTAGATGGACGGACGGACGGACCGACCGACCGACCGACCGTCGGTCGGTCGGTCGGTTGGTCGGTCGGTCCGTCCGTCGGTCGGTCGGTCGGTCGGTCGGTCGGTCGGTCGGTCCGTCGGTCGGTCGGACGGACGGACGGACGGACGGACGGACGGACGGACGGACGGACGGACGGACGGACGGACGGACGGACGGATGGATGGATGGATAGGTATTGCATAGCTTCTATCGAGGGCGTGCATTGTCTAACGTCGTTTGTTTTCGGCAGTCTTGTTGATAAAAAATGATATGCAATAGCTTTACCGCGACAGTCCCCGAGTGCCACACGTCTTTTTTCTATTACTCGCATGTATTAGAACAAAAGATTCTGGAGTAATCTGGGTTTTTACGTACCTACGTAAGTTTTTGGAAAAACTCATTGGTACAGTCAAGAGCAAGTCAAGCTTGACACTACCAGTTTAAGCTGAGCTCTGATTTGTACTGCGCGCCATAGAATACAGGGCCCGGTCAAAGTCCAAAGTGTCAAGCTTAGCGTGCTCTTGACTGTACACCAGAACCCACCAGTTTACTAAAATACAAAAAAGTTAATAGAATAGAACATCTTTCCAGTTGAGTTTCAGATGGGCCATTCTAAAGATGAAATGAAAATGAAAAAATATTTATTTTGTAAATTGAAATAAATATTTGTTAAATTTTTGATTTCATCTTTAGAATGGCCCATCTGAAACTCAACTGGCAACAGTCGATTATACCAATTTCTTACTATAAGAACCAATTTTTACATGAACTTAGGTATAATGATTAAAAAGGACTGATAATAATAATAATAAATTGTAGGACACAATTTACCGTTTAGGCGGAGTACGACATTTTCTTTACCGGTCACTTTCTGGTTAGGTCACGTTCTGAAGACGCCACTTTCTGTGGACGTCACGTTCTAAGGAGGTCACTTTCTTAGAGCGTCACGTTCTGAGAATGTCACTTTCTTAGATTGCCACTTTCTGAGTTCGTCACTTTTAGGTACAAGAAGTTTATGCACGGTTATTTAGTCCCAAACTAGGCAGGGCCTATACTATGGGTACTAAACCACTCATAGACATATTTAAATAAATATTAACGATATAGTGGTCGTTTAATATACACTATGTGGCACTAAAAGGCTGACATTTTCCATGAAACATCTTTCTTTAAGATTCTTCGGTAAGTTCGAGTTGGTGAAGGCTGTTACGATATTGAGAGACTTAGAATTGATCAAGAAGGTTACCGTGAAGGACTTCGAGAATTTCTTGGACCATCGAACTCTGATCTCCGAGGAAAACGACCCGTTGTTCGGAAGGAACCTCTTCTCGCTTAAAGGTACTTGATGAACCACACCAAAAGATGCTGATTCGAATGTTAATTTAAACTATACGCTAAGATTCTTGTACTTAGATCACTTTTTCCGTAAACGTCTGTGTAAAGGACGGGATTTTTGACCTTGAAAGTATGTTTAGGATCTAATACAACAGGTTCATAAAAAGTTTTATCCCTTCAGGCCAAGAGTGGAAGGACATGCGTTCCACGCTGAGCCCTGCGTTCACCAGCTCAAAGATTCGCGTAATGGTCCCCTTCATGATGGAGGTCGGCGACCAGATGATAGTCTCACTCAAGCAGAAGATCAAGGAGTCTGGTGGTAATTGGTCTTCTCAAATCTGTAGTTTTTTAATATCTGGGTCGTCATTTATGTAATTCCGATATTTCTCCTAGAGGACTTCGTGGATGTGGACTGCAAGGACCTTACTACTCGCTACGCCAACGACGTGATCGCGTCGTGCGCCTTCGGCCTCAAGGTGGACTCCCAAACGGATTATGACAACCAGTTCTACAAAATGGGAAAAATGGCTTCTACCTTTACCTTCATGCAGACCATCGTAATATTTATGCAGTTATCCTTCCCATGGATTTTAAAAGTAAGGAACTTTGCTTTTGTAAGGATACCCGATACAATTCACACACGGCTATTTAGTCCCAAACTAAGCAGAGTCTCTACTATAGATACAAAACACCTGATAAACATAAATAAATATATACACACAGGCACGAAGCTAACAGATAACGACTCAGAAGGCAGGGTTACTTGAGCTAACAGGCATGGGCCTGTAACACAATGGTGTTATACTTTTGAAAAAGAGAATTAGAAATGTACAAAGTAAAGTATTTACAAATCAAGTAACGGAATCCCATGACGACCATAACAAGGTCATTGATTGAAAAGGGCCAAGAGTAAGCCAACCAAAAAAAAAAAAAAAACTCAATACTCAATCGTTCATAGTTCAATCAAATACATAGGTGGTCTTAACTAAGTTAAAACAATTTATGGACCCTGTCTAGGGCACAGAAATAGTAGAAGAGAGGACTACTTTATAGATTTATGTTAAAGATAATGAATTTAAAATTAGAAAAGTACAAGTATAAAGTTTTTATTTAGGTTTTATTTGTGACTTAAAATTGATCATCGAAATATTCTTTAACACTGTAGTATCTTTTGTTTACTAGCATTTTCTTTAAACTATTTGTATTTTTTTTACTTTTTTTACTCAATTGGAGTTATCAATCGACAACTACTTACATACCTGTATCATAGATTCCATAATATAATAGAAAATCACACTCAAGGCGAGATAAATTTATAATTATAAAATATCATATTTTCGTTTTCAGAAAATGAAATGGTCCCTTTTCAGTGACGTCACGAAGAAATTCTTCACAGATTTAGTCTTGGATACGATGCAGGACCGAGAGACGCGCAAGATCGTGCGCCCTGACATGATACATCTTCTCATGGAGGCCAAGAAAGGTATAATAAGGCTGCAGATATACACTAATTTATTGTGTTAATTTAGTGTTAAAAAATAAATGTAGTTCCAACATTTTTTTCTCAAAAGTTATTAAAGAGCGGTGATAGCCTTACGGTTAAAGAGCCCGCTTTTCATTGTGATATCAATGAGGTGCGGGTTCAAATCTTGGCATGTACCAATGAGTTTTTCAAAACTTACGTACATATTCATCACTAGCTCGACTTTGAATCCCGCATGACATGTGTAAGAGACCATCCAAGATATCACGTTTAGGGGTCGAATATTCTCGTTAAAACTGGGTATTTCCAGAAATGGAATACCTCTGCCTACCAACTCGGGGATAAAAGGCTTGAGATTATTAATTATAATTTAATTTAATTAAACTTATTTGAATTTCTTTTTGGTACATACAAGTTTTATGAGTAAAATTGAAAAAGTTTTAAATATATCGTAGATCCGGAGCTGCATTTATGAAGTATAAACATTCAATTCATTTAATTATATAGACCCCGGCAGTCTTCGGGTTGAAGGCAATAGAGTCAGCTCAATTACGGGCACGTGATGTGACGTTATTGGGCATCGCGTTCAATTGTCATTTAGCACTTGCACTAAACGAGTTTTTTGATTGTATGCCGCCAGTGTTATTAGAAATACTTACTGTTATCAGATCTAATCAGAAGTGTTTTTACCTCTGATCATGTTATTTTAATGAAAGATAAAACTGCCACACATTTACACGTGTTTGATTTGCGTGTCTTGTAGTTTTCCGAAACATACATACATACAAAGGGACATAGGGACATAAGGACATAGGGATATAGGGACAGAGAAAGCGAATTTGTTTTATACTATGTAGTGATAAGAATTTGATTTGTTCATCGTCATCATTGAGCTTATGAGATTGTTTGAAAGCTGCAAGATCGTGTAATCATACGCTATCCTATTTCAAACTTCTAAATCAAGTAGGTAAATCTATTGCACTTTAGAAAGGTTACTGTTTTAACTATTGGTTTATTTTATAGGACGGTTATTGCACGAAGACAAGTCATCTCAGGATGTTGACGCTGGGTTTGCTACAGTCGAAGAGTCAGTCGTCGGCAAAAAGGACATAAACAGAGGTAATTGTACGAAAGGATATCATCCTCCTGCTCATTATTTGAAATAGGCGTAATATTTTCCACACTGCAAAAGGTTTTGTAATTTTTATAACAAGTTTTCATTAAAAAATTGTTATTCTTTGCAACATGGGACTTTGTGATAAGCAAAACGGACATTCATTCTAGGAAATGATACATTAATGACCAAAAATTACCAATGAGTTTTTAAAACTTACGTACATATTCATCACTAACTCGACGGTGAAGGAAAACACCGCGAGGAAACCCGCAGGTCTCAGAATTAATTCTGAGGCATGTGTTACAGACCCGGTCCGGCGATGGGCTCACCACCTATCACGTTTAGGGGGCCAAAGAATATCTCGTGAAAAGTGGGTGTATCGAGAAATTGAATACCTCTGCCTCTCGGGGATAAGAGGCGTGAGATTTTTATTTATTTATTTATTAATGGAAAGTAAGGAGTCATGGAAGTTGTCATGGTGATGATTTGACAAGATATTAACAACACTATTTGAATAAAACAAACCAAACTTGTGACTGCTTGTTTGTCGCCTGGACGCAGGTGACAGACTAAGCAAACGAATTAATATATATTTTTTAATTACAGTCTTATTTACTAACTGAGTCCCTTTTTACTTAATGGAGCCTGTGCTGTATAAAAGTAGATTCTCGAGTTTATGAAACAGATTCAGAAGATTGTAAATGATTTCGCAGAGTGGACAGAAACTGATCTCGTTGCACAAGCGGTGCTGTTCTTCATCGCGGGCTTTGAAACGGTCTCTTCAGCCATGTCGTTTCTGCTGCATGAGCTGGCTATTAACCCTGAGGTGCAAGAGCGGCTGGCACAGGAGATTAAAGAGACTGACGCGAAGAACGGCGGCAAGTTTGACTTCACCTCCATCCAGCAGATGACTTACATGGACATGGTCGTGTCTGGTAAGGACCTCAGTTGCAGTTCTTTGAAGATGTTTATGCAGTGGACTTTAAATGTTTACTTTGGGAAATCCAATACCTTGTTTGAACTTTTTGTTGCTCACGCTTAACCGATTTTCTTATTCGTTCACTTGAATTTTTTAATTTCTTATGGAACACTTAGGGTCACTAAGGAATAATGTCCTTTGAATTTCAAATATTATGTAAGTCCACCAGTTTTAACTGAGCATTGGCTGTCAGTCAACCGTGGCACATTTTTTTTAATTGTGTCACAATTCACACACAGTTCTTTAGTTCCAAACTAAGCAGAGCCTACTATGGGTACTAAACAACTGATTGAGCCAAGTGATTAAAAAGAGCTGCCCTTGAGTTTCTTACTGTTTTTTCTCGGGGGTACTGCATTTGGAACCAGCAACTCTTCGTTGGAGATGGGCTGCTGTTTACATTTAGAAAATCTTTATGGACGAGAATAGTGTGCCTTGTTATTAGACTATTGACGTTTCTAAGTGTATATTTTAATACCAATAGAAAATAAACGATTTTTGAATTTTGAATTTTGAATTTTATTATAAGTGTAATTCTTATTACCTACGGAATAAAATACATTTTCATTTAAATTTTTAATTGAACTGATCATAAACGTGAGTTAAAGTCAAAAGTCAAAGTCAAAAGTATTTTGTTAAATGTATGTATGCTTATAAGTCCTATTATTGAAAGTCATTGCAACTCCACCGCTACTGTATGTATTTAAAATGGTCTGTGGTATAGTTGATTAGAAAAAGCGGGGCAAGAAACTCCTCAACACATTATTCTTTTAAACAATCAATATAACAAAAAGTACGTAAGTTACATGGTTTTAGTGCTTTGCTGAGCTGGAGAAAATTTACACCAAACATTATTTTCATTCAAATATTCATCTAACTTATAAAATGCGATTTTACATAAACCCTTATGGAATTATTAATTTTACTTAATCTGTAATGTGGTTGCTCTATTTTATTTTTTCGTGATGTCAGTTTTACCAAAGTTTACTTTGCAAGGCAATAGTACCTAAATAGTACATATTTATCACTAGCTCGACGGTGAAGGAAAACATCGTGAGGAAACCCGCAGGTCTCAGAATTAATTCTGAGACATGTGGAAACCGACCCGGTCCGGCGATGGGCTCACCACCTATCACGTTTAGGGGTCCAATATATCTCGTGAAATGTGGGTATATCCAGTAATGGAATACCTCTGCCTACCCCCTCGGGGATAAAAGGCGTGAGATTATATTATTATTATTTATAAGTACCTAAATTAAAATAGGTACTTGCAGCTATAAATATTATACTCTGATACTAAATTGTAACTGGTTTTCCAATATACCTACAGGCCTTATCTATTTTGGGTATGTACTTCTGCCTAGCGAATGCAAATAATTACTCAATTGAGCAATGAAAGTACTAGTAGAACGATGTTTTGTAATTAATTTCTGGTATTCTATAAACTATTGTACTTTCAGAGTTGCTAAGGTTGTGGCCACCTGGCATCACCCTAGATAGGGTTTGTATGAAGGACTACAATCTGGGAAAACCTAACGACAAAGCCACGGAGGATTTCATTGTAAGTTTTTTAAACCATCTACAGGGTGACTTTTTTTACCGTCTGGAAAAAATGTGGTGTGATAGGTAAGTATAATAGATTCATTTGGCAATGTTACTGAAAAAAAAATTTTTTTTTCGGAAAAATTTTTTTCTTGCTTAAACTATTATACATTACTCAATTGTAGTCAATAATACAAACTGAGATATTTGAAACAGTATTTTAAAAAGAAACAGGCTCGTAGCTTCCATTAATGCGAAATCTACCTACAACCGCCAGCTGCGCGTAGTACTGTGCGTAGTTTTCTAGATTTTGTAGATTGCACTAAACATGACTATATTTAACAATTAATCTCGTGTATAACTTCGGCTCTAGATACCTTATACGTCATATTTTTTTCCAGACGGTAAAAAAAATCATTCAGTATAATATATTACGAGATAAAATAAAAAATTAAATAAATAATCTCACGCCTTTTATCCCCGAGGGGGTAGGCAGAGGTATTCCATTACTGGATATACCCACATTTTACGAGATATATTGGACCCCTAAACGTGATAGGTGGTGAGCCCATCGCCGGACCGGGTCTTTTTACACATGTCTCAGAATTAATTCTGAGACCTGCGGGTTTTCTCACGATGTTTTCCTTCACCGTCGAGCTAGTGATAAATATGTAGGTACGTAATAACGAATAACGAATAATGTTTGGTGTGTTACCTTACCAAACCGAATATTCTTCATTTTCATTCATACACATCTCCTACCGGCTGCAAAATCATTTTGGACCCATCACACCACTGGCCATATACCTGGTGGTCTTGTGGGTATTGTAGAAAAACTATACCACCGAGTACTATGAATAAATAAAATTAAATTAAACGTAATCTCGCGTGCATAACACTAATTCAATAAATAAACTGCTGATCTGATTTAGATGTTCTCTGGGATAATAATAGATCGATATCAGGGAATTAACTTTAAAAAACATACAGCTAATAATGAACCGAATAGTATTCAGCAAATAAACCGAATATCCGTATGAATACGCAGTGCCGGTTTTAGAACTACCAGCCCCCTGGACGAGATTTCAACGGCGCCCCCTATCTTCTATATCTGCCATTCAAACCCAACAGAAAAAAGGCAAGGCAAAGAATTAAAATTATTTTTTTTTAATTTTTATTTTCTAGCCTTTTTTATCGGCGAATTCTCTTATTAAGACTCCAAAGTCCATGTTTGTCGACTAACAAAGTTGCCAAATCTGTCGATCTAGATTGAGATATTGTCGATCGCAGATAGGTTTGATCAGCTTACTTGAAGAGACTCCATTCACCAATAGCAATCTTTACAGGTATAGTTATCTTTTGGCGCCCCTTTATATCTGGCGCCCTGGGTGGTCGCCCAACCGCGCCCTACCCTAACGCCGCTACTGTAAATACGAATATTTGGCGCATCTCTAATTACAAAATTGTTTTCCTGCCAAAATAGACTAGTGTCTATGACTCTTAGGAGGTGGTCTGCTACGTGTATGTAGCTTCTGACTTATACGGCATACAACATAATTATGACCGCCGCGTATACCGCGTCGCATTTTCATAGTAAAGCTAATAGAAATATATTGCGTCGGGTGGTGTTTTCGGCGCGCCACGAGTCCATCGGTTTCATGCAATAAGTATGGTAAGAACTACACTTCACTCGCGTGTGTCGTAGCTAAAGTGTCTCTTTCTCTTTTGTGCTTTAGTAGATGTATACTACGCTGGCACAATGTAGTTTAACCTTAAGCTGTTGTCGGCCGCGTACAGCGTCACTCTGGACGCCTTATTTTGCTAGGTGGAACCTTCAGAAGTTAATTAATAAATAAAGATAGTCCTAATGGTTTCAGGTCCGCAAAGGAGAGGCTGTATTCATCCCCGTGTGGGCGATCCACCACGACCCGCAGTACTATCCCGACCCCTATAAGTTTGACCCCGAGCGGTTCTCGGAGGAAAACAAGCACAACATCAAACCATTCTCCTACATTCCTTTCGGGCTTGGACCCAGAAACTGTATCGGTAATTAAAAAAAAATATTACTTTCGCGTTCATAATATTAGTAGGATTCTAAGATTCAACTACTTATAGGAAACTAGGAAATATGAAAATATTCTTGCATGCATTTTTTTTCTATTTGTTTAGTGATTTGGATCTTTAGGTAAAAGGTACTTAGATTCTTGACAATTGTACAATTAAATCTCACCACTGTAGGTAGATTGCCAGTTGGTTATTTCGAATTAGTTTTGAATACTCGTGACATAATGCCAATTCAACTGTACCATTTAATACTCCAATCATGTGAATATCAAAGCTTTGTACTTACCCTCTGATGACCCACAGGTTCCCGCTTCGCCCTGTGCGAGGTGAAGGTGATCGCGTACCAGATCCTGTGCCACATGGAGCTGTCTCCAGCAGCCAAGACCCAGATCCCAGCGAAACTGGAGAAGGATACCTTCAACCTGCGAATTGAAGGAGGTCATTGGATTAGGTTCAGGGTCAGGAAGTAGGAAGAACAAGTGCAAGAAGAGGTCACATTTAATTCATTTCAACTCATTTCAATTAATTTGAATTAATTTCAATTAATTTAAATTCATTTCTATTCATTTATTCCTTTAGGTAAAAAAATACACTTATAATAAAAAAACACAACTCAAACACATAACTGGGGTGTGTGTGTGTGTTGAAAACAATAAGTAATGTTTATTATATTATACTAGCTTTTACCCGGGGCTTCGTTCGCACACGTTTATTTCACCCCCTTACTGGTTGAATTTTGCAAAATCCTTTCTTAGTGGATGCCTACACTGTATAAGCTACCTATGTGCAAAATTTCAAGTCTCTAGACGAAAAGGTTTAGGCTGTGCGTTGATATATCAGCAATATATAATATTATATAAAATGATAAACTGACTGATTGCAGTCAGTTTATCATTTTCTATATATATATATATATATATATATATATACAACATGTAACAGAATAATAGCAATTCCTATAGAAAATAAATAATAGAAAAGGTTTAGGCTGTGCGTTGATATATCAGCAATATATAATATTATATAAAATGATAAACTGACTGATTGCAGTCAGTTTATCATTTTATATATATATATATATATATATATATATATACAACATGTAACAGAATAATAGCAATTCCTGAAATTAGTTCGTTCAGCATCGACTACTTATTCGATTTCAGCTATTTTTAATATGTGTAAATTTTCCAAAAAAAAGAAATATCGTAGCTGAATTTAGTGCTTTCTATGGAAATCGTGCTATTATTAATCAATATTTAAGAAAATTGTTTAGACACAACTAAAGTTCGATTGCATTATATTTTTTTCATATTAATATACTAATTGGGATGTATGAGGAATTGCGCTTTTTCTGTTACGCGTTGTATAAGATGAGTAAGTACAATGTGTGTGTAAGTGTGATAAAGAGCTGTAAAATAATTTGAGTTGTAAGCATAACTAAACTAAAAAATCTTTAAGGTTTATATTATGATTGTTTCAAAAATAATATAATTATAATAAATATTGTTATTAAAATGTTCTTTGTTTGGATGTTGATTGAACATGGACTTAATGATTAAAGTTCAAGTTCATTATGTATGCCTGAATATTAATCCAATTATGATAACAATAAATAATAAAAAAACGGTGATAACCTTACGGTTAAAGAGCCCGTTTCTCATGATGACAATCAGCGAGGCTCGGGTTCAAATCCTGGCATGTACCAATGAGTTGTTCAAAACTTACGTACATACTCATCACTATCTCGACGGTGAAGGAAAACATCGTGAGGAAACCCGCGGGTCTCAGAATTAAATCTGAGGCATGTGTAACAGACCCGGTCCGGCGATGGGCTCACTACCTATCACGTTTAGGGGTCGAATATTCTCGTGAAAAGTGGGTATTTCAAGAAATTTAATAAAGGTATATTATTTGGACCCCTGAAGTTCAGGGCCTGAACGTGATAGATGTTGAGCCCATCACCTTATACCAGGTCTTTTACATATACCTCAAAACTAATTCGGGTTAAAAACAAATTGGTTGTCTTTAAAGTCAGTTTGAAAGAAAGAAAGATTTTTTTTTTATTAGGAATCTTAAAGATAAAAAACACACAACATATTTGAGTGTCCTAACGGGAGCCCACTCAGCACAACATAATTTTACGTGATAACGTTGTAACGAAAACATTGATGAAAAATTGCTTTCTGAAGTGGAACAGAGATAGCTTAGGCCGATCGTGCCTCTTTACCGCTTGTTCCGGGCTCTCGCTTGCACGCTCGGCTCCGGCGGAACGTCCAAAACGCTACTCGATCGCCGTGTTTGGAGTTTTCTGTCCGAACAGTGTGGAGTGGAGCCTTCAAGCAACTGAGTAGTCGATCGCCGATATCTTGTCTGCACTGCCAACGGGCGCTAACGCTAATGTCAATCCCATACATGACAATCTAAAAAAACATTCGATTAGATTGTGCAATGCCACTTGCTAGGGGGGCTGAGCTAAATCTGAATGGGACAGTAAGTATCTACTCCTTAAAGAAGAACAGTGAGATCTCGTTATCTCGCTCTGTTATAAAAATAAAAAATATATATACTGGAGCAAAGAGCCGCGCAACACAGTTGACCCACCTGTTCCTGAACAAACTTAATTTATCAAATCTTTGCGAATTTTAGATATTGGGCTAATAATACGATAACTACTTGATACTAATAATAATAATAATTAATAGTTTTGTATGTCGTAATTTTTTTTAAATTACCTTAGTTTAAGTTAGAACTTTTAACTGTTTTATAATTGTCATCTTTTTTTCTTTTATAACATTTCATTTAATTGCCGTGAGCCCGTGTAATCCTACAAAATGTAATTCTTTTACGCTGATCTCCACAGGACAGGCTGTGCCTAGTGTGGAGATCGTCGTTACAAATATGTACAAATTGGTCTTAGTAATAAATATTTTTTATTTTATTTTATTTTATTTATACTGGAAAAATATATAAAAAAATCTTCTCAATTCGGAAAACCGGGAAAACGAAGATATTATATATAGAAAGACTATGATGATCAAAGTTAAAAATAAATAAGATGACAGGTTTCACACAGTTTTATTTTGGAATATGGAAGTTCTCGAAGAAAAACTTGGGATTCAAAGTAATATTACATTTAATACATTAGAAATTGTATTTTTTATGACATTCAGATTTGTCATAATTAACGTAAATCTATTTCTGGACATGGCGTTGTATACTAAAGGCATACCACAATCTGCAGCATTTTGCATTTCTAGGTAGTACGATATACCCATTGTAAAGAAGTATACCAAAAAAAACACATTTCATCTGTGCTGACACAGATGCTGTCTTATTTTTTTTGGGCTTCATACAAATTGGTGTAGTTTAAAAACATATTTATGGCGTCTTCACCAAACACCATTTGGAAGTATTGTAAAGGACTATATTGTGTATCAGTGGTCTGCATGTGCTGCCATGGCTCAAAACTAGGCCGAATGTCTCGTGTTACCCAATAAATGTCTTATTTTTGGAACAGTTGTATCAATCGTAGAACCGCTATGGTTGAAGTAGACTAAGAAGCGTGATCTGATTAATCGGGTCTGTGTTTTGAAAACTATATGCGTGGCACATCATCTTCATCACTACAATCATCTCATTGAAAATAGACCTCCCCTTGTGCCCGTAACCACAGAATAAGTAATAGTACTACCGTAACTGAGATCCAGGTAAATTGTTTAAAGTTATACCACAGAATAAGTAATAGTACTACGTACAGAAGGTTCACTGTTAACAAATTTCCTGTTTAGGTACGTCAAACGTGCCTAAATGTGGCCATCTCTTTCTATCGCATGCAACGCGCTCTTTCGGAGGCGGAGCCTTAGATCTAGGGTTGCCGGCAACTCGACCCATTAAATTATACGTCAGTAGTAGTAGTTAGTATAATAGTGTATTTTAACTATGATATTACGATTTTTCTTTATTTAGGTACTAAACACCACCAAACTACACAAAAGCTGTGTAATTTGCCTTTAGGTTATGTTATGACTTCAAAACTGCCTGTTTCTGCAAAATGTAAGACGAAGACATACAAATGGGTTATCTACATAATATATACATTATATAATGTAAAGAAAAATTGTTTATAAAAAATTTAACGAGATTCAGAGCGCGAACGTGTGTCCCGTAGCACTGCGCGGCAACCACTAATATACCGCCGGGTGGCGGCCGGCCACATGTACTTGTAGCGGCGCGATGACATCACGCAGTGTGCCACCCCTGGTTATACTTGCTTTTCATCACCTGAATCTTCGTCAGTGACGTCGGCGTTGCAGTTTTTGGTAGGTAAAATAATGATGGAATCCGGTACTTCCTCTTTTCGATCCTCTTTTTGGTTTCCAAGTACATGTAGGTACATGTTTTTGATCAGAGTCAAAGGCCGGGACCACTTCTTCTTTCGTAATCTGATGCACATCATTAGTAGTACATATTGCTATTGGTGTTTAAAAGGACGGCAATTTAAACTGTATAGATTAAATATTTCAAAAAAAAAAAACAACACTAATATTACTTGTATTCGTTAACTAACGTTCTATTTTAGAATAGAATAGATTTTAGCTATCGGAGTGCCGATGTCTATGCAGGAAACTGAAGTCTTTTCTTGCATATATAATCAGAACTTAGCTGATAAGTTAGATAATTCGCCACTAGAATCAGTTATGACCTCCATCAAGTTGAGCCACAAATCAGGGAAGAAGAACGCCGAGACCTGCAATTATATAATAATAAATAAATAATAAATAAATAAATAGTGGGACACAATTCACACACGGTTATTTAGTCCCAAACTAGGCAAGGCCTGTGCTATGGGTCCTAAATAACTGATAAACATACTTAAATAAATATTAAACGACCAGACACGAAGCCAACAGACATGTTCATGCACACAAATGTTGGCCCCGAGCGGGGATCGAACCCGCGACCTTCGACTCAGAAGGCAGGGTCACTACCAACTGAGCCAACAGGCCCGTCAATTAATATAATAGAAGTACCATCAGCTGTACGTAAAGCCCTTATAACCAAAGACAGAGTTTTTGTGAACTGGTCATCGTGTCCTGTCAGAGACTACACTCTAGTGACGAGGTGCTAAAAGTGCCAGCACTATGGTCATGCGGCCAAATCATGCCGGGAGGAGGCTCACACCTGCGGCCATTGCGGCGATGTGCCACTCAATTGAGTGCCTAAAAAGGCAGAGTCCCCAAAATGTGCCACATGTTTGAAGTACAAAAAGCCGTGAAATCATAAAACAGGAAATGCTGACTGCCCTGCTAAAATATTGGCGGGAAAAAGGTACATTAACTCTATAGACTATGAAGGCGCCCAGGAGCGCCATCAATTTGTGTATTTTTAGATCTTTTTTACTTATTACCTTTAGTTATAGCTGATATTTTAATTTACGTAGGGTGAGGCCAAACGAGCGTAATTTCGGTTGTAGAAATTCTGTTGCATTCGGTTTCATATAAAAGTCCTATTTGATTCACACGGCGACGCAAAATGAGTTGAAGTTTTATATGAAACGAATTTCTGCAACCGAAATTACGCTCGTTTGGCCTCACCCTTAGGTAAGTTCTCTGTAATTAAATTTCCCATCTCTTGCAATAATGACAAACTCGACAATAACCGATCATAGAGCTGCCCTACTAACCTTAAATCGTAAACTAGGTACCTAAATTGGAACGCAAGAACGCAAAACGCAAATGTAAATAAACTAGTAAAAGAGATATTATACTTATTCAACATTGAATAATAACTATTAACCCAGTTTACAATTTTGCTGATGATTATGTCCTACGAAGATACAGAGAACTTACTAGTAGTGTCATAGTAAATAAATTTTAATTGTGTTATATTATTATTGTTTATACTTTTTTATGTGATTTTAGTTTATATGTGATTATGTGTAATTATTAAAGAAATATTTATGGCCTTGTTCGCCTGAAAAACAGGGTATCCTAGTTCTGTGCATGTTACTGTATTTTATTTTGTAACATAGTTCAAGAATAAAGTTTTATTAATATTATTATTTATTATTTAACTTAATTCTGTGCTTATGAAAAAAAGTACATAATTTTAATAGTAAATTCCTAACCTTGAATTCTCCATACTAAAAGAGTGTTATTCGAAATTAATTATAAAATAAAACACTGCTTAAATCCTGCAAAATATAAGTTACGTGTCCCCTTTGTACACTTGAGACCTATCGAATTACTATAAACAATATTTTTCTGAATATCTACATTGTTTACAATAATTTTGTTTATCTGGTGTCCATACAAAAGGACGATAGCAACAAGTGGGTATGTAGATTGGTGTTACATAGTGTATAAAGAAATAAATAAATATTTTTAGTATCAGCTCATTAGCGTAAGTATCAAAAGGCAATGATAGACTGCAAATAATTTATTTTACTTTATATTATTTCATTCAAATAGGAAACAGAACAAAAGTTCAAAACATCACACATTTAAAACATATTATCCATCGGTATAAATCTGAAGTCAAATTAAAATTAAATTAATGAATTTTCTCTTTAGCCATAAGTTACTCTAAGTCACAGAACTTAGAGTAACTAATTAAGTAACTAACTTGTAGGGCTCAAGGTTTCAATTAACGTTTTTTCATTAACATGATGAACGTTCTTTTGTTTACTTAGTTTAGTCTAGTTATATTTTTCGCTTTGTGTTAATAAATTATTTTATTTTATTTATACTACGCGTATTGCATACCATAATCATTTATGTTCAATGTGTTTATGTATTTATCAATGTTATTTACGTAATTTTAGTATTAAATTAATCTCTACCAGGAATTCAGGAGTAGAGCTTTAGTTTAAAACTATGCCAACATTTCGATAATACCCTGAGAGTAAATATTGCCCTGAGAAATAATACATATAATGTAGCTTGATTATACCTCTGTGACTGTGATTGTACTTTAAAAAATAATGTTATCTCTTCTTATTTATTGATTAAGTAAGTTATTATGACCTCTTATTTATTTACAAATTTACTTATAGGCTATACCTAGTATAGGTACCTACTGTGAATCACACACATCACATCCTGTGATCCATGCAGTCGTGTTTTGCAGAGCCTATTTTTAGAGTTCTATACCCAAAGGATAAAACGGGACCCTATTACTAAGACTCCCTTTACCATCCGTCCATTCGTCTGTCTGTCCGTCTTTCACCATCTGTCTGGCTGTATCTCACGAACCGTGAGTAATAAAATCAATATTTAAGGAGGCTCCCATACAACCAACGTGTTTTTTTTGCCGTTTTTATAGGTAAGGGTACGGAACCTTTCGTGCGCGTAATTTTGAAAGAACATCAAATCAAAAAAAGTTTATTGGAGCTACCAATGATGTTCGTGCTCTTCACCGTTACCTTATTTCTACATTAAAAAACCTGTAATAATTGACTTTTCTGCGTCCAAACATTTTTTATATACTATACAGGTGTTAGGAAAACGCTTTCGAAAACAGAGGTGATGCTGCTGATTCTTGACACAATACCATAAAAAATGCAAAAAAAAACCAATATTTTATATTTATATTTTTTCCAATTTTTTATTCGTCATCGTGAAATGAAACGATAACAATTTTTTTTCTAAATTAAAATTTCAAATAGGTAATATCATTGTAGGACACAATGCACACAGTTATTTAGTCCCAAACTAGGCAACCCCGTTTTAACATGCTGCCTGGCTTTAGAAGCTTAAGCTAAAGGCTATAATATTAATTTGACCTGACTCCGACCCTGCTGAACAACACAAATATAATAATCACACATATATACCGAAATGATTTCCCGCGCTGCTCAGTGTCCATCTACGCGTTGTGAACACGAGTTGTGACGTATGGTCCATTACGTAACTGTGACGTAATTAGTTAACAAGTTTGTTTTTCGAAACTTGTTTTGATTGTTTAATTTAACATTAAGTTTTTACTGCATTGGAAGCTCAAAACAACAAGTAAGATGTAATTGAACTTATTGATTACCTTTATTTGTAGCATAAGGGTTGTATATAACCAAAAATAATATAAATGTGTTTTAAAAACGTTGATCAATACTTACTTTTTTTGACATTTTTCTACCCACCACTTGAACATAATATTTGAGGTTATATTTTAGATTCTTTTCAAAATGTTGTTGTTGAATGTTCAAAAATCGTTTCCAATAGCAAATCCTAAATAATTTGAAAAGGGCAGAAGAATGATCAGCGACAATGAAAGAAATGTATTTCTGTAGGTAATTGAGAATTACACTTAAAAAAGTCAATAGTCTATCAATAGTATAATAACAAGGCACAATAAATTCGTCCATGAAGATTTTCTAAATGTAAACAGCAGCCCATCTTAACCAACGAGAGCAGGTTCCAAATGTAGTACCCCGAGAAGAACCAGCGAGAAACTCAAGTGATTTGGGACTCTGAGCTGTGATTGATAAAAATCTGCTTTCAGACAATGTTGTTGTGGATATGGGTGGTGGTGGCCGGCGTCTGCGCACTCACGCTGTACCTCAGGCGGGTATACTCACGCTTCAGCCGCGTAGGGGTCAAGAACCCACGGGTGGTGCCTCTACTCGGGAACATGGCTAATGTTCTGTTCAGAAGAGACCATTTCGTGGACGACGTTTTGAAGGCTTACAACGCTTTTCCCAATGAAAGGTAAGATTAAATTCGAGCACATTTGGTAATTTAGAACCTTTTTAGAACGTATGGATGAAAGAAGAATAACGAAAGAGATTTATGGTGCGAATGTTGAAGGATGCAAGGAAAGAGGACGCCCCAGGAGGACATTCACGAATCAAATTATTTTTTGAAGTAAACACATGAGCTAAAACTAGTCTTGTTTTTAATGGTACTAGCGACATAAATAGGTGTCACTTGTACCATCAATGGTACAAATCGGTGGTACTACTGACACCACGCCAAATTAGTGACGTCCTTCAAAAAACGGGGGTTCGGAGTGCAAAGAATAAAAGAGCGTGCATGAAAAGGCTTATGGAGATGTATATGTATGTATGTACCTACGTTCAGCCTATTCCCGAGGGTGCTAGATGAGGTATACATACCATTTCTGGAAGTACACACTATTTTACTTTTCTATTACTCGCATATCTTAGAACACAAGGTTCTGAAGTAATCTGGGTTTCTCATCGATCTAGTAAGGAAAGTACCATCGTAAGTTTTTGAAAAAACTCGTTGGTCCATGCCTTGACCCGAAATAGAACCCATAAGTACTTGGAAAATTACAAAAAGTGAATAGAATAGAACATCTTTAGAATTTCCCATCTCGAACTCAACTGGCAAGAGTCGATTATACCAATTTCCTACTTTAAGAACCAATTTTTACATGAACTTAGGTATAATGATTAAAAATGACTGATAATAATAATAATAAATTGTGGGACACAATTTACAGCACTGTTATTAGTAGCAAACTAGGAAGGGCCTATACTATGGGTACTAAACAACTGATAGACTTAAATAAATATTGAACGATATAGTATATACGTTGTTTAATTAATATTCACTATGTGGCACTGGCACTACAAGGCTGACATTTTCCATGAAATATCTTTCTTTACCCAAGATTCTTCGGCAAGTTTGAGTTGGTGAAGGCTGTTACGATTTTGAGAGACTTAGAATTGATCGAGAAGGTTACCGTGAAGGACTTCGAGAATTTCTTGGACCATCGTTCCCTGATCTCCGAGGAAAACGACCCTTTGTTCGGCAGGATCCTCTTCTCGCTTAAAGGTACCACATTAACACAGTATAATAAATAGTACTAGACATTAATAAGGTTTTTTGCTGATGTTATTAATTTAAAGTATGCGCTAAGACTTTGCTCGACTTGGTGGAGGCACTGCCGTGCCAAATCACTTTTTCTGTAAACGTGTGTGTAAATGGACGGACTTTTTTCAATTCATTTATTCATTAACCAGTTACACTGTGTGCGAAATATTTATATTTTATAATGTACATATTTAACTACCTAAACTTAATACCTACTAAAAAGTCCAAACTAAAAATCCAATAAAAATATCAAAAAATTAATACATCTAGAATAACAAATTTATTTTTATAGTTAATTACAATAAATTATATTTCATTTATATATTTCCATACTTCCTCATGTGTGAGGAAAGACCCTTAGCTCACCAGTGGGCTGTTACGGGTTGATGATGATGATGATATATTATTAAATTCATCAATATCATAAAAAAACTCCCTCAATCAGTATGTCTTTCAGTCTTTTCTTAAAAATGTTAACATTATCCGATAATTTTCACATCAGTAGGCAATCTATTTAACGTTATAACAGTCTTATACCTTGGACAGGGCTTGACAATATTTAGACAAGGAATAATTTCTTGTTTTAAGTTTTTCTTCCTTGTGTTTATCCGTGAAAACTTCTCCTGCTCGGACTCAAACTGATTCCTTTTCTTAATGAAAGCTACTAAAAGGATCAGGATTATATCCTGATCCTTTTAGTAGGAGGCCAGGAGCCGTACAAATTTTGAATTTCCTAAAATTCCTGCATTCCTACACGATTCCCATGGAGGAATGCGGGCAATGATTCGATCGTTTTTTTTTGTATAGTCAAAGCTCTATTCATATTATATTTTTAACTTTCTATTAATAATATAAAATCAGTGAGACTCGGGTTCGAATCCTGGCATGTACCAATGAGTTTTTCAAAAACTTACGTACATATTTATCACTAGCTCGACGGTGAAGGAAAACATCGTGAGGAAACCCGCAGGTCCCAGAATTAATTCTGAGACATGTGTAAATAGACCCGGTCCGGCGGGCCGTTTCTTGGTGGTCATACTGGCTCACCACCTATCACGTTTAGGGGTCCAATGTATAGCGTGAAATGTGGATGTATCCAGTAATGGAATACCTCTGCCTAACCCCTCGGGGATGAAAGGCGTGAGATTATTTTATTTTTTATTTTTTTTAACTTACTATTATCCCAATCATTTAATTCTGTATCGCAGTTTTGACTCCACAAGTGCAAAATAGACGGCCTTCAACTGATCATGCGTTAGGGGGATATTACATTATCATATATCTCTGATCATTTAAATGATCATATATTTGATCCAGTATAATTGAATATTTGAGTCATATCTCTGTATTACACTATCAAAGTTCTTTGATGCTATTTTACGTCATAAGTGGTTGCAAATCGGTGGTGTGCGCTACTATTGCTTCGGCAGGTATTGACGTCAGGGTTACCAGATCGCAGAGAATTTGATTTGTCAAAAAACATTGTAATTTTTAGTATGGTTTGTTTTTTGTTATTTCAGCAAGATAATGCAAGTATATAATTAGAAAAAGAACTACATTACATTATTTGAAACATATAGACGAACAAGAAATCAAAAACTGTCTTTTTATATTTGCTTTTAAATACCTAGTGGAAAAAAATAAAAAATAACTGGCAACACCTGTTTCTATGACCGTATTGGATCCAATCTCTCAGCAAATGTCAAAAATCTATGATCAAGGAGAAAATGAATCATATGTCTATATTACATTATCCAATAACATTGACTCATAGATCTATGATCCAAGATAAATGATAGTGTAATATGCCCCTTAGTACGTCTTTTAGAGTCCTTAGGGCGTAGCAAGGAGAACCTATACTGGCATCTGCTTCACCTTACTCAGTTCTCCAGTTATACGAGTCAATATGTATACCTAAAAACCTAACGTAATAATATAATATAATCTCACGCCTCTTTTATTTCCGAGGGGGTAGGCAGAGGTATTCCATTACTGGATATACCCACATTTTACGAGATATATTGGACCCATAAACGTGATAGGTGGTGAGCCCATCGCCGGACCGGGTCTGTTTACACATGTCTCAGAATTAATTCTGAGACCTGCGGGTTTCGTCACGATATTTTCCTTCACCGTCGAGCTAGTGATAAATATGTACCTACGTAATTTTTTTGAAAAACTCATTGGTACATGCCAGGATTTGAACCCAAGCCTCACTGATTTTCGGCCGGCTCTTTAACCGTTCGGGCTATCACTGCTCTAAAACCTAACGTCCGACTCAATATTGACTTCCTGATTGTTTAAGCGTAAACCTAAAGATTCTAGATTTCTCGTAGTAGATCCAAAAATAACGGCATTTGTTTTGCTTGTATTAGGTCTGAGGTTATTAATCTGCCCTGATATGGCAAAAGGTACGTGCAGAAAGTTGATTTCGAGAAAAGCACAAAAAGGTGGCAAACGTTATTTCTTGACCTGTGTGACAGATAGCGCGAATCGGTCATTTGAGTTTAGTAGTATTTATTTTAATTAGCTTACGTTAATCAACATGTTTTATGACAATTTAAAATGTATTTTTTTCGTTTATCTTTGTGTTTTTTTTCTCTTGGTTATAATAATAATAGATATAAAGGACGCTACCAGTACCTTAACCTCCTTCTTGCGTATGAATTTTATTTTCCCCTTTTTATTTTGTTAATCACTAGCGACCCGCCCGGCTTCGCACGGGTGCAATGCTAACATTAAAACCTTCCTCTTGAATCACTCTATCTATTAAAAAACCCGCTAGGGACATAGGGATATAGGGACAGAGAAAGCGACTTTGTTTTATACTATGTAAGTGATAAGTGATTCGACAAATAGCGGTTATGTTATTTAGCTGCTTTCATACTTCCGAAATCATATGAAATTAAGAACGATAAAATGTAAATAAAGCCGTTAAACCCTATAAGTCGTCTTTTTTAGTATCAGATAAGATTTAAAACTATTTAACATGGACAAAACTAAGTAAGAAGGCGGTTAGTCTCGTATGTTTTAATGGCCGCCTTATGTTTTAATCATAGTATGAAAAATCCTAACTATTTACTGTAAAGTCGGTTAAGTCAAATTTTTGGGAGCATTAAATATATAGAATAGGTGGGAAATAATAAGTTTTAAGTAGGTATTCAAAATTATCATTCAATCAAATCAAAATAGTAAAAGGAAAAAATGGGAATTTATTATTATGATTTGACCTTTTTATTTGAGATCAACTCACAGGTTCATATGTATTTCAAAAGTTATTCAAAGTAACATCTCTTAGTTATATATTAATCTTAAAAGCTTTAAAAAACAACCAAAAACTATTCCTATATCGTTTTAATTTAACCTGCAGGCGTATTCACGGAGACTCGATACCGTTTCCGTTCGATTCAGATCGAGTGAAAAATTTTCCGAAGCCGAATCTATCGACTTTGGAAACTTTGTAGACGTTTCTTTACAGCCACGGAAAATTTCTTAATAATCCTTATGTCATATATGACATTAGTTTTCGACACCAACATCAGTCCATCTCGAAAGTGTTCGACAGATTTTCCGATATCGAATATCGAAGCTGCCTGAATACGCCTGCTAAAGTATGTATTTTACTCGGGTGTATCCCACTATTCCATTAGGTATTACTATTGATAGAAATACTGGGCCTGATTTAGACTGATTGTGCCACTATTTCTATTGCTGTCGGCTGCGTCAAAAAGACGCTGCATTATCATTTATCTTATCACCTCTTATAACGTCGTGCATACAGAAACTATTTATTTCAATAAATAAATAAATTGTGGGACACAATTCACACACGGTTATTTAGTCCCAAACTAGGCAGGGCTTGTACTATGGGTACTAAACAACTGATATAAATACTTAAATACATATTAAACGACCAGACACGAAGCCAACAGACATGTTCACGCACACAAATGTTGGCCTCGAGCGGGGATCGAACCCGCGACCTCCGGCTCAGAAGGCAGGGTCACTACCAACTGAGCCAACAGGCCCGTCAATCCTCCTTTTTGTTACTTGGGGACATTTAATTTCGTTTAAACGAGTATTTGTTTTTTTAAGGGTGTTATTTAAATGGTTAGCAGAGTATTCGTATTTTTGTAAGCAGAAAAATATAATCTGTAAGCAGAAATAGCTAATTGGTCAGCAACTCATGGCCAGCAAACATTACAAAACCTATCAGCAATTTATGTCCTTCTGGATGGCTGTAATTATTTTTGAGCTGCAATGAGCTGCTACTGTTTAATAAAATTTTGGTAAGCACTCAGAGGGGAAGCAAAAAAATATTTTTTGAGCTTCTTATAAAAGTAGCAAAAACAATCTCAGCAAACTTGTCATGCGCAAAATGGGCGCATTCCTTACGTAGATTAGGAATGACTTTGGATTATGCAACTTTTATGATTATGATTATTATTACGCTTACAAGTAGTGGTGGTGGTGGTGGTTTTAGTGGTAGTTGCAGTGACAGTGGTGGTGGTGGTGGTTGTGGTAATGGTGATGGTGGTAGTGGCAGTGGCCTTGGTAGTGGTGTTGGTGGTAGTGGTAGTGGGAGTGGGCGTGGGAGTTGGGAGTGGGAGTGGGGCGTAGGAGGGAGTAGGAGGTAGTAGGAGGGAGTAGGAGGTAGTATGAGGTAGTAGGAAGTAGTAGGAGTTAGTAGGAGTTAGTAGGAGTTAGTATGAGTTAGTAGGAGGAGAGTTAGTGGGAGGAAGTAGGAGGTAGTAGGAGGTACTAGGAGATAGTAGGAGGTAGTAGGAGTTAGTAGGAGTTAGTAGGAGGTAGTCGGAGTTAGTAGGAGTTAGTATGAGTTAGTAGGAGTTAGTAGGAGTTAGTAGGAGTTAGTAGGAGTTAGTAGGAGTTAGTAGGAGTTAATAGGAGGTAGTAGGAGTTAGTAGGAGGTACTAGGAGGTACTAGGATTTAGTAGGAGTTAATAGGAGTTAGTAGGATTTTGTAGAAGTACCTACCCCATCCTACTACCTCCTACTAACTCCTAGTAACTCTTAATAACTCCTACTAACTCCTACTAACTCCTACTAACTCCTACTAACTCCTACTAACTCCTACTAACTCATACTAACTCCTACTAACTCATACTAACTCCTACTAACTCCTTCTAACGCCTACTAACTCATTCTAACTCCTACTAACTCCTACTAACTCATACTAACTCCTACTAACTCCTACTAACTCATACTTACTCCTACTAACTCATACTAACTCCTACTAACTCATACTAACTCCTACTAACTCCTTGTACCTCCTACTAACTCCTAGTACCTCCTACTAACTCCTAGTACCTCCTACTACCTCCTACTTCCTCCCACTAACTCCTACTGACTCCTACTAACTCCTAGTACCTCCTACTAACTCCTACTAACTCATACTAACACCTACTAACTCCTAGTACCTCCTACTAACTCCTAGTACCTCCTAATACCTCCTAGTAGCTCCTACTTCCTCCCACTAACTCCTAATAACTCCTAGTCCCTCCTAGTACCTCCTACTAACTCCTACTACCTCCTACTAACTCCTACTACCTCCTACTAACTCCTACTACCTCCTACTAACTCCTACTACCTCCTACTAACTCCTACTACCTCCTACTAACTCCTACTACCTCCTACTAACTCATACTAACTCCTACTAACTCATACTAACTCCTAGTACCTCCTACTACCTCCTACTTCCTCCCACTAACTCTCCTCCTACTAACTCCTACTAACTCCTACTAACTCCTACTAACTCCTACTACCTCCTACTAACCCCTAATACCTCCTACTAACTCCTACTACCTCCTTCTAACTCCTAGTACCTCCTACTAACTCCTAGTACCTCCTACTAACTCCTGGTACCTCCTACTAACTCCTGGTACCTCCTAGTACCTCCTACTTCCTCCCACTAACTCCTACTAACTCCTACTACCTCCTACTAACTCCTACTACGCCCTATACCTCCTACTAACTCCTAGTACCTCCTAGTACCTCCTACTTCCTCTCACTAACTCCTACTAACTCCTACTAGCTCGGGGTTAGGCGGGCGTAGGAGTTAGTAGGTGGGGGTAGGAGGCAGCAGGAGGGGGTATGAGGTAGCAGGAGGGGGTAGTAGGAGGGTGTAGGAGGTGGTATGATGTTGTAGGAGGCGGTAAGAGTGTATAGGAGGCGGTAGGAGGGGGTAGTAGGCGGTAGAAGGGGGTAGTAGGCGATAGGAGAGGGTAGGAGGGGTAGGGGGCGTAAGAGGGGGTGGGAGTGGGAGTAAGAGTGGGAGTGGGAGTAGCTATTGTATAATTATTCACGACATGTTTTCTCTGCTGTTCAATCATGAAGTCTTGCTGACCAAGTAGTTATTTTGCGGACCAAGTAACTGTTTTGCGGACTGAATGTTTATTATGCAAACCCATGTTATTGTAAGCTGCCTATTTCTGATTTAATTTTTGACCATTATTAAAATTATTTGCCGAACAAGGATTGCTGCCTGATTTTTTTATTTGCGAACAAAATCTTTGTATGCCGACCAAATGATTTAAATGCTGATTTTTTGTGGCTAACCAAATTTTAAAATTGCGGACCATTTAATTACTTCTCTTTTTTTAATACCGAGATGTCGTGTTTTAATTTTAGTCTATTCATAAAATATGTAACTGCGTTTTTTTGTCGCAATAGAAATAATGGGATACAAATTCAAAATATCGCTTGTCCCACTATTTCTAGTTTGTATTTCCATGGAAATAGTGGGATACACCCTTTTACCCCCAATCCGCAGTGGGCTCGCGTGGGAGATTATAGCCCATACTTCCTCATGTGTGAGGAAAGACCCTTAGCTCAGCAGTGGGCTGTTACGGGCTGATGATGAATGATGTATTTTAGATAAACTTGATGCTTTGTTCTTCGAATCGACGTAATGTCACAAATATCAATGAAGTCAGTAATTTAACGGTTAAAGAGCCTGCTTCACATGATGATAATCAGTGGGGCTCGGGTTCAAATCCTGGCATGTACCAATGAGTTTTTCAAAACTTACGTACATATATTTATCACAAATTGCTCACCGCAGGTCCCAGAATTAATTCTGAGACATGTGTAAAAGACCAGGTCTATCACGTTTACCTCGGGGATTAAATGCGTGCGTTTTTTTCAGTAATTTGATTTTTTTTACTCTTTAAATAATTTTATGATATTATTTGAATTAGACTTGATGGTGGAAATGATCGCAGCTCATAAACGTGTGGCCCTTTTAAAAATAGTTATATTATCTCAGTGGCACAAATTTCTTCAGAATTAAAAAGATCGGTTAAAAAGAAATAGAGCAGCCAGTTTTCATCTGCGCCGCACAATTGCCATCCATAAATTAATGAACTCATAATCACAGATTGATAGAAATAGTAGATTATACAACAAGGGAATAAAGCACTGTTTTATGTCACGGGCGCGAAATTGAATCCTGAACGTAACAAACGACTCCCAGTTTTCGCTCGGGAATTAAGACTGAGTCCTTAGTTTAGTGAGGAATTTAAGAGCCCAAGACAAAAACAGTTTTATTCCCGAGTTATATACTCTACTTTTCTCACCTTTTCTGAGACCATAAAATGCAATTGCATGGTAGTAGATTATTGACAATGCCTATGGCATCTATAGTCTATTTCACACCAAGTGGGTTCGGTGACAGTTCACATTTTTTCTTTTTACGCATACAACTTTCTAGTAAGAAAAATAGATGGTTCCAGAAATAATGAATAATTTATTATTATGTTATTGCTAAAATACAATAATTGTCGCCTCTAAAATTCTAAATTAAAATCTCAAACTATAAATCAAGAAAAATATAAAAAACAATAGATAAAAAAGAAATCCTAAAAATACGTATTGCGTGAAACGGAACTTTTACTCATAGGGATTGACACTTCGAAGAATCGAAACTTTCTGGCGGGAATCCGAAAAAATATGCAATGTTGTTTGTAAAATTTTCATTTTGTTGTATCTTTTGGGTTTAAAATAGTAATAGTGTATTATGTAATGTAGTGTATTATTATGTAGGGCTTGCAACACTCACGGAGCCAGAGTCCTTGGATATCTTATCCCTTCCTACATCAACGAACTCCCACATAACTTCCAACAGTTGTATTTAGAAAATAAGTTATATAATTATAGACTAAAAAAAATCTATGTTCAACAGTCAGGTGGAAAGACAAACTGAGTAATAGGCGTAAAATTAAGCTAACCAAATAACTATGTACCTACGTAGTAAAATCCTTACCTACTTATATTATCACCTTATGTAGGTAGAACGGCTCACCCGCACAAATAAACCCTGCGAGGTTTTCGTGTTGTGGCCACGTAGACATAAGAACAAATTGTATTTATATTGAAATAAAAAATTAAAAAAAATGTGGCAGGGGTCTGTGGAAGTGTGCAGTGATTTGTAGATTCGATAATGTATGATATTTTCGTATTGCATCAAAAATTCGATGACATTTTTTTTTATTTTACCATGTTTTTCCCTTATATATGCTGTGAAATTTAAACATATTCAATAAAAAGTAATTTTGAAAAATCATTCTATCAATGAAGTATAAAATCAATTCCATTTCCTTTACAAACTTACTCGAAACTTTAGAAAAATCGATTGGATTTCATTAGGACACATCACTTCAATTGTCAACAGTGAACTGTCACCGAACCCATTTGGTGTGAAATAGACTATAGTTTAATAGACTCTAGAGTCAAAGTACTTTCATCATTCGACATTTTCGATATTCTTTTTGAAATGTTAAAGCTATAAAATGGATATAGCAACTTGTTTCTGCCGGCGTGACCTACTTGATTTAACAAATGAAGATCGTGCGAATCTAGTTGGTCGCGGCTTCGGTTTTCGAAAATCGAGTTGGCCACGACCGTGGCAGCAGGCGGGTGCACCACATTTTGCTTACCGAAATTAGACTTTATTGTCATAGCAATAAGGATTATGAAAAGTGAAAATTACATTATTGACCTAGGGTTATAATGAAATTCCATACAACATTATAACCCGGCTAAAGCCAAAGGATATAATGTCTTGCTTTCGTAGACGTTTATATGATATATAATCCGGCTTTGTCGAGCATGTGGTGTGAAAAATATATTAAAGGCACTGATTATATCTTGTTGCTTTCTTCCAGCTGTTGCCTCGTGCCATAAAACAGCTAAAGGTTTAATGGTAGATCTCCCTAGAGGCGCAAAAGTCTGATTATGAACTACCATAACATAACATAATCTCACGGCTTTCATCCCCGAGGGGGTAGGCAGAGGTATTCCATTACTGGATATACCCACATTTCACGAGATATATTGGACCCCTAAACGTGATAGGTGGTGAGCCCATCGCCGAACCGGGGCTATTTACACATGCCTCAGAATTAATTCTGAGACCTGAGGGTTTCCTTACGATGTTTTCCGTCACCGTCGAGCTAGTGATAAATATGTACGTATAAGTTTTTGAAAAACTCATTGGTACATGCGAGGATTTGAACCCGAGCCTCACTGATTTTCCTCCTTCCTGACCTCTTTAACCGTAAAGGCTAACACTGCTCTTTATAAACTACCAATCGTGAATAGAACACGACTTCTTTAAAAGTTTCCATCGTCGACAGCATAATAACCTTTTCACACCACATGCTCGACAAAGCCGGATTATATATCATATAAACCTCACCGAAAGCAAGACATTATATCCCTTGGCTTTAGCCGGGTTATAATGTTGTATGGAATTTCATTATAACCCTAGGTCAATAATGTAATTTTCACTTTTCATAATCCTTATTGCTATGACGATAAAGTCTAATTTCGTTAAGTGTGGTAAATTCGTAAAGAGTGTTCGTAAATGTGGTGCACCTGTCTGCGGCCACAGTCAGGGCTAACTCGATTTTCGAGAACCGAAGCTGCGACCAACTAGATTCGCACGATCTTCATTTGTTAAATCAAGTAGGTCACGCCGGCAGAAACAAGTTGCTGTATCTATTTTATAGCTTTAAACATTTCAAAAAGAATATCGAAAATGTCGAGTGATGAAAGTACTTTGACTCCAGAGTCTATTAAACTAGATGTCATAGGCATTATCAATAATCTACTACCATGCAATTGCATTTTATTGTCTCACATAAGGTGAGAAAAGTAGAGTATATAACTATATTTGTCTTGGGGCCCTAAATCCCTCACTAAACTCAGGACTCAGTCTTAATTGCTTCGCTTCGCTCGGAAATTAAAACATGACTCCCTCGCTGCGCTCGGGAGTAAAACTGGGAGTCCTTCGTTACGTTCAGGATTCAATGTCGCGCCCGTGACATAAAACAGTGCGTTATTCACTTGGTGTATAATCTACTATTAACGTATAATCAACCTAAAATTAGCCTGTAACTACTTTTCTTCTTATGGACACTCTAAAAAATGTGCATTTAGCCTCTAAATAGCTTACGATATGGCGGGACCGAATAAACTTACCTAGTATGCTGGTGGTACAGCCGCCTTCTTCCATATCAAGGCAAATTTGCAGAAGACCAAACATTTAAAGCTTCGAAATTTTGCCCTTGAAGTTTAGGATCTAATGCAACAGGTTCATACAAAAGTTTTATCCCTTCAGGCCAAGAGTGGAAGGACATGCGCTCGACGCTCAGCCCAGCCTTCACCAGAGCCAAGATTCGCGTAATGGTCCCCTTCATGATGGAGGTCGGCGACCAGATGATTATCTCACTCAAGCAGAAGATCAAGGAGTCTGGTGGTAATTGTTCTCGCAGCATGACATGAGATTAAAAAGCCTTTCAGTTTGTTGCTGGTTCTTCTCGGGGTACTGCATTTGGAACCAGCAACTCGTCGGTGGAGATGGGCTGCTGTTTACATTAAGCCAATCTTCATGGACGAGTTCAGAGTACCTTGTTAGTTAGACTATTGACTTTTCTAAGTTTTTTTATATACAGAAAATACATGACACACTTTGACTCTCAAATATCTAGTTTTTTAATGTCAGGGTCGTATATTATATTCCTAGAGGACTTCGTGGATGTGGACTGCAAAGACCTTACGACTCGCTACGCCAACGACGTGATCGCGTCGTGCTTCTTCGGCCTCAAGGTGGACTCCCAAACGGATTATGACAACCAGTTCTACAAAATGGGAAAAGTGGCTTCTAACTTTACCTTCATCCAGAACATCATAATTTTTATGCAGTTATCCTTCCCATGGATTTTAAAAGTAAGGCACTTCTCTTTTGTTAGGATACCCGATACAATTTACACAGCTAGTAATGTAACTCAGTTATGTACGAAGAACAAGGGGCTATTTAGTCCCAAACTAGGCAGAATTTTTACTATGGATAAAAACACCTGATAAACATAATATACATCCAGACACGAAGCTAACAGATATTGTCATTTAAACAACTGTTGACCACTTAGAAGCCCTCGACTCAGAAGGCAGGGTTATTTGAGCTATCAGACCCATTGTTATAGTTATGAAAAACAGAAGTAGTTTACAAAGTAAAGTAAGTACAAATCAATTCAAAATTCATTTATTTCAGTAGGTATGTAAAATACACTTTGAAATGTCAGTAACAAGACTAACAAGGCACACTAAACTCGTCCATGAAGATTGGCTAAATGTAAACAGCAGCCCATCTCCACCGACGAGTTGCTAGTTCCAAATGCAGTACCCCGAGAAGAGCCAGCAAGAAACTCAAGGGCAGCTCTTTTTAGTCTCATGTCTTACTAGTCTAGGCAATGAAGCGGATTTTTGTATGAAGACCCCAACATTAATTCCTCAGTCGATGAAACTTTGCAGGATTGTAGTATAGTATGAGACAATACTTGCATAAGAAAATCCAAAAAAAAAACCTAACCGAAGTTAGATATTTTTACTGAAATACTTATTTATTTGATATCTTTGCTGGGAAAAATGCTCAGTCAAAATTTTCTTCTCCAGCAATATTCATGTGTGTTAAGAAAGCTATATGCGAAATATCCAAAAAAATCTCCTGGTAGAAACAACAAAACTCAGACGTAAATGTACCTTGCTCGGGAAAATTGCTCAGTCCATTTTTTTAACTGGAATGTCATTTAATGGTCGCTGTGGACTTACAATAGGAAAATCCAAAATAAAAACCTTCTCGCTACATTATTTTTAGAAATTCTCAAATAATCAACCAAAAAAAATTTTTTTTTTTAGTATAAAAACCTAACTTCGGTTAGGTTTTTTTTTTGGATTTTTTTATGCAAGTATTGTCTCATACTATACTACAATCCTGCAAAGTTTCATCGGCTGAGGAATTAATGTTGGGGTCCACTACCTTTATTGCCTAGACTATACTAGTAAATATGGTTCACAATAATAATTATATCTAATGAATAGCCTTACATAGCGCTGAGTCGGTTAAACCCATGCATTTTGGTCAACTAAATAGTCGGTAATTTTATAGTAGCCTTTTTTATGTAATGTTTGCTTATCTATTGTTTTAAATTTGTCAAGAGGCAAATTTTGTAATGCAATGGGAATCTTATTGTAAAAGCGTATACATTGAGCCTTATATGATTAGGTAACTTTAGATAATCGAAACATAAGCAGCCAGTTCATTCTTATTTCTAGTGTTTATACAATGACTGTCACAATTTTTTTTGTAAAGTGATATATTCTTTTTGACATAAAATATGTCAAAGAGCAGTGATAGCCCGGACGGTTAAAGAGCCGGCCGAAAATCAGTGAGGCTCGGGTTCGAATCCTGGCATGTACCAATGAGTTTTTCAAAAACTTACGTACATATTTATCACTAGCTCGACGGTGAAGGAAAACATCGTGAGGAAACCCGCAGGTCTCAGAATTAATTCTGAGACATATGTAAACAGACCCGGTCCGGCGATGTGCTCACCACCTATCACGTTTAGGGGTCCAATATATCTCGTGAAATGTGGGTATATCCAGTAATGGAATACCTCTGCCTACCCCCTCGGGGATAAAAAAGGCGTAAGATTATATTATATTATATAAAATAAGTTTTCGTAAATATACTGTGACGCCAGTGTCAGTATATTAATTTCCTTGAATTTTTCCCTTAGAGACATCCTAGACCCCATTTTCTGAATTGCACTAATAGCTCGTTTCTGCAAATTAAATATTCTCTGGACAGCAACATTCCCCCAATCCCATGACAACCTGAACATGGTTGAAAAGGTGTGGCTTCTAAGAGACTTATGTCCAATAGAAAGTTAAGATCTGCTGATTAAGAAAAGGATTATGGGAGGCCAGGATCCAAAATCCATTGTTCCTGTTTTGGCGTTTAACTTGACCAGCCTCAGCATTCTTGTTAACTCAGCCGGTATCCTTTAAGCCTCGAGTGAACAGGCATCTTCTGGGCAAGCTCGTCCCATCGTAAAAGTTTAAAATCATATTTTCATCTCCGAGCGGAAAGAGTCAACTTTCGGCCCGCTGCGCTTAACGAAGTTGCTGCTTTCCGCCTCCGTCGAAAATAAAAAAGTATAGACACTTCGGGAAGTAAATAAGAAAGCGTCAGATCACATGATTGTATCGGTCGACGATTACATGTGATATGAGACATTTCTTATTTTATTTCCCATGGTATGTAATATTATTTCGTTTTCAGAAAACGAGATGGTCCCTCTTCAGTGAGGTAACGAAGAAATTCTTCACAGACATAGTCTTGGATACGATGCAGGATCGTGAGAAGCGCAACATCGTACGCCCTGATATGATACATCTTCTCATGGAGGCCAAAAAAGGTAGAATAAGACTGCAGATTTACAACTTTATTGTGTTAGGTGCAAATGGTGACAAATATTGAAAAGATAAATTGAGGTAGGTATTAAGCCCTCTGAGATTAAGCTGGACCAAAACTCTTTTAACAGACAGATTTGAATTTTTTGAGTACAAAAACATTTTCTATCAAAATCGACTCGGAAACCGGGACCAACAATTTAACGTGCCTTCCGAAATCCGTGTCACCCACCTACTGACTGACCGCACCCAACTTTGCTTAGACAGTGTGATCGTTACAAACAAACTGCCACCGCAGGGCTACGAGCACCTCGGAATTTTACTTAGTGGAGCCTGTGCTGTAGAAAAGTAGATTCTCGAGTTTATGAAACAGATTCAGGAGATTGTAAATGATTTCGCAGAGTGGACAGAAACTGACCTCGTTGCACAAGCAGTGCTGTTCTTCATCGCGGGCTTCGAAACGGTCTCTTCAGCCATGTCGTTTCTGCTGCATGAGCTGGCTGTCAACCCTGAGGTGCAGGAGCGGCTGGCACAGGAGATTAAAGAGACTGACGCCAAGAACGGCAGCAAATTCGACTTCAACTTCATCCAGCAGATGACTTACATGGACATGGTCGTATCTGGTAAGGACCTCAGTTGCAGTTCTTTGAAGATGTTTATGCAGTGGACTTGAAATGTTATATAATAATATATATATATATATATATATATATATATATAATGGGGTAGGCAGAGGTATTCCATTACTGGATTCCACATTTCACGAGATATATTGGACCCCTAAACGTGATAGGCGGTGAACCCATCGCCGGACCGGGTCTGTTTACACATGTCTCAGAATTAATCCTGAGACCTGCGGGTTTCCTCACGATGTTTTCCTTCACCGTCGAGCTTGAGATAAATATGTACCTACGTAAGTTTTTGAAAAAGTGATTGGTAGATGCTAGGATTCGAACCCGAGCCTCACTGATTTTCAGCCGGCTCTTTAACGGTTCGGGCTATCACTGCTCTCTTGAAATGTTTACTCTGGAAAATCCAATACCTACCTTGTTAGAACTTTTTGTTGCTCGGTATTTTTATCTGTTTTCTGTAGATTTTTTTAAAATACTTTCTTAGTGAACACTTACGGAATATGTCCTCCAAATTTCAAATATCAAAGTCCACCAGTTTAAACTGTGAATTGTCTGCTAGTCAATTATGGCACTTTTTTAATTGCGATACACAATTCACCCACAGTTCTTTAGTACCACACTATAACAGACAGAGCCTACTATGGGTACTAAACAACTGATTGAACTGATCTTAAAGGTGAATATTGGTACTTGTAGCTTTAAGGTTTCTAGCTGACTCTGATACTAAATTGTAACTCAAAATTCAAAATTCAAAATTCAAAATCGTTTATTTTCTATTGGTATTAAAATATACACTTAGAATATACACTTAACTTAACTGGTTTCCCAATATTGCCTTTATTATTATATTTGATTGCATTGCCTACTTCTGCCTAAAGAATGCATATAATAACTTAACGGAGCAATGAAGGATGATTTGTAAATTATTTTTTATTGGTCCCAGAATTAATTCTGAGACATGTGTAAACAGACCCGGTCCGGCGATGGGACCACCACCTATCATTTTTAGGGGTCCAAAGAATATATAGTGAAAAAGTGGGTATGTCCAGAAATGGAATACCATTGCTGACCCCGTCGGGGACATAAGGCATGAGTTATATTTTTAATTTATTTTCTGGATTCCATTAAACTATTTTTTAATATTTTCATTTTCGTATCTTTTGTAGTTGTATGTACCTTTTATTTAAAACTTTATAATTTCAGAGCTACTAAGGTTGTGGCCACCTGGCATCAACGTAGACAGGGTTTGTATAAAGGACTACAACCTGGGGAAACCTAACGACAAAGTCAAGGAGGATTTTATAGTAAGTTTAAAATAAAATAATCTCACGCCTATCATCCCCGAGGGGGTAGGCAGAGGTATTCCATTACTGGATATAACCACATTTCACGAGATTATCTTTGGACCCCTAAACGTGATAGGTGGTGAGCCCATCGCCGAACCGGGTCTATTTACACATGTCTCAAAATTAATTCTGAGTCTTGCGGGTTTCCTCACGATGTTTTCTTTCACCGTCGAGCTAGTGATAAATATGTACGTAAGTTTTTGAAAAACTCATTGGTACATGCCAGGATTCTATCCCGAGCCTCACTGATTTTAGGCCGGCTCTTTGACCGTAAAGGCTATCGCTGCTCTAGTAAGTTTTTTAAATCATATTATCTCATACTGTCTAATAGTGCAGTATATAAAAGTAGCAGTGATAACCCTGTAGTTAAAGAGCCTGCTTCTTTCTTGATATTTTAAAAACAAATCCTGGAGGAAAAAGGCGTGAGATTTATTTCATATTGTTTATCGCAAGTACCTACTAACCACAGATTAAGGTCTATGGTACTAACTGCCCATTGATCTTCTTTTTGAGTCATATTAATGCAAATAACTATTAATTCTATGCAGATAGCAATAATTAGAACATTATTTTCTTGGCAAAATAGCCTACGTGATACCTCCTATAGTGTTACACAAATAAAAGTTCACAAAGCACTATAGAATACGTACAATTTATTTCAATATTGGATAATTGGATGAGCAATGAAATAAGCCTATCCTTTTAAATTTAAAACATCAGCTTCCAATTAGAATTATGGGTGAGAATAGTCTTGAGCACAAAAACAAAAAAATCAATTATTACATGCGAAAATCACGTAGCTTTTTACAGCACAAGAGACAGTCCAATAATGCCCAGCCCCCCTAGCCAAGTGGCATTGTAGGTACAATCTAATCGAATGTCATGTATGGGATTGACATAAGCACTTGCTAACGAGCGCTAGCGCTAATGTCAATCCCATATATGTCAATCTAAAAGAACATTGGATTAGATTGTGCAATGCCACTTGGCTAGGGGGGCTGTTCAGCAGACGTATTCACAGAGACTCGATACAGTTTCCATCGATTCGAGTCGAATCTATCGACATCGAAAACGAATCTATCGAGATGGGCTGATGTTGGTATCGAAAACTAATGTCATATGTGACACCAACTGTCATATTATGTGACATTAGTTTTCGATACCAACATCAGTCCATCTCGATAGATTCGTTTCCGATGTCGATAGATTCGACTCGAATCGAACGGAAACGGTATCGAGTCTCTGTGAATACGTCTGCCGATCTTTGCATGACAGAAAAAGGAATCAATTTAAAATTTTGAAAAATAAAAAAAAATAGAAACGATTCTAATCGGCCAGAGAAATTTTTTATACTCTTTACTTTGTATTCCAAAGTAAAGAGTATAATAAACCAACGCTCCAATAAAAACTCTTTACGTAGCATGTTAATGCTACACTCCCTAGCACAGTTTACGTTAGTTCTAGCTTAAGCTTCCGTGCAGCGTAACGCTGTACGCAGCCGCAACGTTTGTTAGACAACCGCTTAAGTTTTGCTAGGTTAAACCACAGAATAAGTAACAGTACTACGTACAGAAGGTTCTCTGTTAACAAATTTCCTGTTTAGGTACGTCAAACGTGCCTAAATGTGGCCATCTCTTTCTATCGCATGCAACGCGCTCTTTCGGAGGCGGAGCCTTAGATCTAGGGTTGCAGGCAGCTCGACCCATTAAATTATACGTTAGTAGTAGTAGTTAGTATAATAGTGTATTTTACCTACGATATTACGATTATTCTTTATTTAGGTACTAAAGACCACCCAACTAAACAAACGCTGTGTAATTTGCCTTTAGGTTATGTTATGACTTCAAAACTGCGTGTTTCTGCAAAATGTAGGACGGAGACATACAACTGGGTTGTATGTCTTCGTACATACATACATACATACATAGGTACATAAATTATATAATTTAAAGAAAAATAGTTTATGAAAAATTCTATATCTATACAACCAATGCGCGGCAACCACTAATAGACCGCCGGGTGGCGGCGGCCGCATGTACTTATAGCGGCGCGATGACGTCACGCAGTGTGCCTCCCCTGGTTGAATCTTAGAAGTGAACCCCCGTTTAAATAGTTATGTTTTCTAGGTCCGCAAAGGGGAGGCTGTAGTCATCCCCGTGTGGGCGATCCACCACGACCCGCAGTACTTCCCCGACCCCTACAAGTTCGACCCTCAGCGGTTCTCGAAGGAAAACAAGCACAACATCAAACCATTCTCCTACATTCCTTTCGGGATTGGACCCAGAACCTGTATCGGTAAAGAAAACAAATTATTACACCATTACAGTATGGTTTATGACAGCAAAATATGATTAGAAAATTACAGTTTTTTACGTGGGAGAGCTATGCTTCGGCACGTTTGGGCCGGCTCGACCGGAGTGATACCACGGCCTCACAGAAAACCAGCGTAAAGCAATGCTTGCATTGCGTTTCGTTGAGTGAGTGAGGTAACCGGAGGCCCCAATCTCCCCCCCCCGCCCCTCCCCTCCCCCCTCCCACTATTCCCACCTCCTAAGGCCGGCAACTCAGTTGTGACTCTTGAGTTGCAGGTGTCCATGGGCGACGGTAGTCACTTACCATCAGGTGACCCGTCTGCTCGTTTGCCCCCTTTTTCTTATAAAAAAAATAAAATAAATAAAAAACCCATTTCGAAGGTATAAAGATATTTGACACTTCAATATATTGTCTTTATATTTAACCCTTTTCACCCGGACCGGGTGTGTTATTCTGATGTATAAGCCATATAATTGTAAAGTTTCATCAAAATCCGTTCAGTGGTTTTTTGCGTGAAAGAGGAACTCACATCCATCTATCCATACAAACTTTCGCGTTTATATAATATTAGTAGGATTCTAAGATTCAACTATAGGAAACTAGGAAATATGGAGACAATATTGTTGCATGCATTTTTTTTCTATTTGTTTAGTGATTTAGATCTGTAGGTAAAAGGTACTTAGATTCTTGTCAATTGCGCAATTAAATCCCACCACTTTACGTGACGGGTTATTTGAAATAGATTGCAAGTGGTTTATTTTGAATTAGTTTTGAACACTCGTGAGTCGTGACATAATGCCAATTCAACTTTAACATTTTATACTCCAATCAGCAGTCAAGGAGCAATGATAGCCTTTACGGTTAAAGAGCCGGCCGAAAATCAGTGAGGCTCGGGTTCGAATCCTGGCATGTACCAATGAGTTTTTCAAAAACTTACGTACATATTTATCACTAGCTCGACGGTGAAGGAAAACATCGTGAGGAAACCCGCAGGTCTCAGAATTAATTCTGAGACATGACTGTGTAAACAGACTCGGTCCAGTGATGGGCTCACCACCTATCACGTTTAGGGGTCCAATATATCTCGTGAAATGTGGGTATATCCAGTAATGGAATACCTCTGCCT
This sequence comes from Ethmia dodecea, assembly GCA_963855545.1. Lineage (NCBI taxonomy): Eukaryota > Metazoa > Arthropoda > Insecta > Lepidoptera > Depressariidae > Ethmia > Ethmia dodecea. The sequence goes on from OY979446.1 coordinate 359,795, forward strand.
ACCCTCTCGGGGATAAAAGGCGTGAGATTATATTATTATAATTTATTATATACTCCAATCATGTGAATATCAAGGCTTTGTATTTACCGTGTTGTGACCCACAGGTTCCCGCTTCGCCCTGTGCGAGGTGAAGGTCATCGCGTACCAGATCCTGCGCCACATGGAGCTGTCTCCAGCAGCCAAGACCCAGATCCCAGCGAAACTGGACAAGGATAACTTCAACCTGCGAATTGAAGGAGGTCATTGGATTCGGTTCAGGGTCAGGGAGTAAGAAGAACAAGTGCAAGAAGAGGTCACATTCAATTCATTTCAATTTATTTATTCCTTTAGGTAAAAAATACACTTAGAATAAAACAACACAACTAAAACACATAACTAGGGTGTGTGTGTTGAAAACTATTAGTAATGTTTATTATATTATACTAGCTTTTACCCGGCTTAGACCTTGAAAAGGCATACGACCGGGTACCTCGTGAGGTGTTGTGGTGGGCTCTGAAAGAGAAAGGCGTGCCAGGGAAGTACCTATGTGGAGATAATCCGTGCTATGTACAATAGGTCCTGTACACGCATACGGACAGCTGCCGGCACTACCGACAATTTCAATGTGGCTGTTGGTTTGCACCAGGGGTCTGCTTTGAGTCCGTATCTTTTCCTATTAATAATGGATGCGTTAACATCAGAGTTACAGGAAGAAGCGCCCTGGTGCATGCTGTTTGCCGATGACATTGTTCTTGTTGGCGAAGACGGAGTCGAGGTACAGAACAGGCTGGAAAAATGGCAACAAAAACTGGAGAATGTTGGCTTGAAAATCAGCAGATCCAAAACGGAACACATGTTTTGCGATTTCGGCGGTCTCTCCAGTTTTGTGGCCCTTTCGCAGGATGGCATAACATTACCAGTCTGTTCCGATTTCAGATACCTCGGTTCAGTCATACAGCAAGATGGCGACATACACAGGGACGTACAGCACAGGATTAACTCAGGGTGGATGAAATGGCGACAGGTTACGGAAACAACTTGCGACCCCCGAATGCCCCTTAAACTAAAGGGCAAAGTATACAAGGCCATGATAAGACCTGTCGTCACGTATGGATCGGAATGTTGGGCCCTTAAGAAGGAGGATGAAAGGAGACTGCATGCAGCGGAGATGAGAATGTTGAGATGGATGTGTGGAGTGACAAGAATGGATAAAATTAGGAATGAGTACATAAGAGGAAGTCTGAAAGTAGCACCCGTGATGGAGAAATTGAGAGGTAGGTAATCGTCTGTCTTGGTATGCACATAATGAGGAAACGTTGTAAGGCTAGTGCTTGATATGAATGTGGAAGGTTATAGAAAGAGGTGTAGTCCAAAGAAAAGATGGATGGATTATGTGAAGGATGTGCGAGATGGAAGTGAATGCAGATAGATCTAAATGGAAGGAAAAAACATACTGCGCCGACCCCAAATAATGGGATAAGGACAAGTACATGATGACTAGCTTTTACCCGGGGCTCACGTTTATTTCACCACCTTAGGGGTTTAAATTTTGCAAAATCCTTTCTTAGTGGATGCCTACACTGTATAAGCTACCTATTTGTAAAATTTCGAGTCTCTAGACGCAAAGGTTTAGGCTGTGTGTTGATATATTATCAGCAATCAATCAGTCAGTTTATCATTTTATATAATTATATAAGATGAGTACAATGTGTGTGTAAGTGTGATAAAGAGCTGTAAAATAATTTGAGTTGTAAGTATAACTTAACTAAAAAATATATATGATTTATATTATGATTGTTTAAAAAATAATATACATATAATAAAGATTGTTAATAAAATGTTCTTTGTTTGGATGTTCATCGACCTTAAAATGGACTTAATCAGTTAAGAACCGCCGGTTCCAATTGGAATCGAGACACAATTAAAAATCTATTGTGTCTGTGATTCATGGTCTGAGAGGTTAATGATTAAAAGTTCTATCCTCACATCTAATTAAGTATGGACTTTAATCTCCCACGCGAGCCCACCGCGAATTGGGAGCTGTAGTGTAGTGTGTATATACAAGGTGACTTTTTTTACAGTCTGGAAAAAAATGTGGTGTGATAGGTAAGTGTAATAGATTCATTTGGCAATGTTACTTAAAAAAATATTTTTTTTCTCATAAAATGTTTTCTTGCTTAAACTAATATACATTACTCAATTGTAGTCAATAATACACACTGAAATATTTGAAATAGTATTTTAAAAAGAAACAGGCTCGTAGCTTCCATTTATGAGCAATTTACCTACAACCGCCAGCTGCGCGTAGTACTGTGCGTAGTTTTCTAGATTTTGTAAATTGCATTATACATGACTATATTTAACAATTAATCTCGTGTATAACTTCGGCTCTAGATACCTTATACGTCATATTTTTTTCCAGACGGTAAAAAAAATCACCAGTATAGTACACAGAAATTTGACTACTGGCATAGTGAGAACTTTCAGCTCAATTAGAAAATATTTACTCGAGGGCTGATTTTGATACATTGTATATTTCAATCAAGATTCTGATGAAACAGTAGCGACTCTACATACAGTTTGTATAAATACAAATGGCCAGCATCAACCGTTGGACCGCTTTCCCAGGCACGACCACCTCGCCTAAAGGAAGATCTTCCCTTTTCACGATGGAGGAGCATTTCACCTGCGCTCCTCCTTAAAACATTTTACAAGTGTACCTTTATCCATCTTGTATAGATCTATATCTATCCTATATTATAAAGAGGAAAGATTTGAATTTTTGTATATATGTATCTTTTATACCAATCAGAAGCCGTGGCGCTGCTCAAGATCATGAAACAATGGGATCTGTGAGACTGATACTTAAATTACTGAAAAGAGCTAAAAAAAGCTTCTAGTTGGTCAACGTAGGGTGATTTTGCTACTACATCAATTCTTGTGATAGCCCAGTGGCTAAAGGACCCAGTTTTCATTCCTTAGACTCGGTTTCGAATCCTGGAATGTACCAATGAGTCAAAATCAAAATGTTTTATTCAAAGTAGATACCTACAAGACCACATAATGAACGTCATTTCAACTCCACCGCTTCAGCATGTATGGTTGAGGAGAAGAATCGGGGCAAGAAACTCCTCAACACGGTATTCTTTTAATCAATTGTTACTTAATACGTTTTTTCAAAGGCTACATATTTATCACTAGCTCGATGGTAAAAGAAAACATCGAGAGGAAACCTGCTGGTCCCAGAATTAATTCTGAGACATGTGTAACAGCATTCAGCATTGAGGATAAAACGCCTGAGATTAATTTTAATTTCAATTCCTCACTGAGATTGAGCGACTTTCAGCGTTTGGTGCGGCATCTAGTCGAAAACACACCAAGGATGTTGAATCAAAGAGTTCAAAATATAATAGGACATAGAGGGGGCATTGGGAATATTTTCATACAAAACTTTGAAGCATGTTTGAAGCTCAAGTGTCATGTCAGTTAGTATGAACGCGAGCTGTCATTCGGTCGAAATTGTACTAGACTTATTCCACTTGGAATAACTTTTGGCTACAAATTTTCCTCGCTTTGTCCCCTCTATGCCCTATTATATTTTAATATCTTTGTGTTATATATACATTATTGTTGATCACCATGACTTGCGTCGAGCTGCTACGAGCGTCAAAAAACTAAAAGCCAAAATTCATTTACTTCAGTAGATACAAAAAATAGATTTAGAAATGTCTATAGTATCAATAATAAGGGACTCTAAACTCGTCCAATGAATGTTGCTGGTGAGAGAAGAACCAGCATCAAAATCAAGCAACTGAATAGCCTATCGCCGATGCTAAAAATATCGTCTCTGCTCAGGCCTAATCATATAGGGGACCGTAAGTAGATACTCTTAAAGAGGAACAGAGAGATTTCGTTATCTCGCTCTTGTAATAATAAACATATATATTGGAATAACGAGCTGCGGTCCACAGTTGTTATTGGTAAACAGATTGGTGTGTTACGTAGTGTTTATGGAAGTAAATCTTTGTAGTAAGGTACATAAGCGTAAGTACCAAAAGTCTGTGATAGACTGCAAATAATGTATTTTACTTTATCCATGGTAATTTTAAAGGGTAAATCAAATAAAGAACAAGATTTTTTTGCATAGATTTATATTTTCCATGCTACTTTACTGTATAACATCGATTAAAAAATTAGAAAACAAACTAAAACGCTGTACACAAGCAATACACTACCCCAGCAAAAATTTCTCGATAATATCAAAATAAATAATTAAATAAATAAAAAAGCTGACAAAAGTGGCGGAAACAAAAGCTTACAACATAACACATTTGAAACATCGGTGCCCTTGCAGGGTGTCACATGTCCTAGCTCCTAATTTGTTGTAGACATCTTATAAACACCATGTGATATGCAAATAAATAAATAAATCGATATAAATCTGAAATCGAATTAAAATTATATTTCAATAATGATTTTTCACATTTAACATACCTCTGCTATTTTTATTTATAGGAAAACGGTTTAAGTCGTATACTACATGTACTTTAACCCATTGTTAACTTTAGTCTGTTTATTTTAGTTAGGTACCTACATATATCTTAACGTTGTCTCAAAGAAGTCAAACCGCACAAAAATCGTTTTTTTTTAAATTATTGTTCACTTATTGTTGTACTGTGTATAGTGTATTGTGTATTTTTATGAGTTGTTACCAACTTACCACAATTATTTACTTCTGTATGTCGAAATAATATAATAAAATATAATAGGTCATCAAAATGACTACTTTGCAGAGGATGTTGTTTTGGATCTGGGTGGTGGCGGTGCTGTCGGCGCTGACGCTGTACCTGCGGCTAGTATATTCACGCTTCAGCCGGAAAGGGGTCAAGTGTCGACAAACGCTGCCTTTGTTCGGTAACATGGCTCCTCTGGTGTTCAGACAATCCCACTTAGCCGATGACCTCATGAAGGCCTACAAAGCCTATCCGAATGAGAGGTTAGTTTTTTCCTATCAATATCAATCCTTAACCGCCCACCGCTGAGCTGGTCTTTCCTTACACATGAAGAAGTATGGGCTATACTCTCCAACGGTAGCTCACTGCGGATTGGGAGATGGTGTTAAGGTAGTGGCTATCTAACAGTCTCATTTTTTAAGCCACAAGGCGGCTAGATATCTCACTTCAACTTCATTCATAAAACAACTTGTATGCTTAATTATTTCGGATATTCTTGACTTTTTCTTACATACTTCACCAATCTGGTCGAAGTAAATACAGTTAGTTCGTCCTATACAAGTCGCCCACTCACAACGCTCTTGTTTTATTTTGTCTAATTTGTATAAACTTCTGATTGTCGCTTTGACACGTGACATCATCGATTTTTCTACTGTTTTCAACCACCTATGAATCATTTATGCTTGTCCAGCAAATATATATGATGCATACAAACAAGTTTACTTCAAAAGAAACTTCCTTCTTTCTTCTACAAGGAAATAATTAATGATAATTTTTATAGTAGCTTTCAATCTTCACTCCATCTTCTTTCTGTAAAGGTTCTTCGGTAGATATGAGTTCCTGAAGCCTGTCGTAGTGATCCGAGACTTGGACTTGATAAAGAAGATCACCGTAAAGGACTTCGAGTACTTCCTTGATCATCGGCCCATGATCAACGAGGAGACAGACCACTTCTTCAGCAGAAACCTTTTCTCATTATCAGGTGAACATTTCGTAAATAGTTTTAGTTATAAACTATTTTGTACTTATCATTTAAATTTGTCGTGATTTTCTCATCAAATCTCCTGATCCTGTCTATACATGTTTCATCTACGTTAATTAAATTGCATTCTATACTAACTATACATAATTGAAAGGATCTATACTGGCTTAGACTCGATAATAGTTCTCATAAGTGATGGATGAAATCATCACCATCACCTACATATCGCAATCCATCTCTAAGTCACGACTCAACTTCAAGTCTTTATAGGACTTGTAACCGTACCATTCGTACCTTACGAAAATTCCCGTAAGCACTAGTTACCGCATATTATCATATTATTCTGCAATTTTTTTGGAACCAAATTCAATTTGCTGGATATTGTAGCTACAAGATGTTTCACCTTGTAATACAACTTTCCAAACATCCCCTCAGGCCAAGACTGGAAAGAGATGCGCTCGACGCTGAGCCCGGCGTTCACCAGCTCAAAGATTCGCGTGATGATCCCTTTCATGGTGGAGGTCGGCGACCAGATGATAAGCTCTGTCAAGAAGCAGATAAAGGAGTCTGGTGGTACGTTTTAACTAGTTTGAATTAAGATTAGAAATTAAATTCTTTCAACGCAACCAGTCCCTACCCACATATCCTTTGCCGTTTTTCAAGGCACTTATAGCATATAATGGGGTTTTCATCCTAGCTGATTTCTTGGATTTGGACTGCAAGGACCTGACGACACGATACGCCAACGACGTGATCGCGTCGTGTGCTTTCGGCCTCAAGGTGGATTCCCAATCGGACAAAGACAACCAGTTCTACGAGATGGGCAAGAAAGCTTCCTCATTCACCTTCTGGCAAACCGTGATAATATTCATGCAGTCGTCTTTCCCATGGTTGATACGAGTGAGTATTCTTACTTCGCTTGATAATATTGTGTATCTAGTATGTAGTACTCTACACCGTAAATAGGATGTTTACACTGAGTTTTTGACGTGATAACGTCTTATAAATCGATAAACGCTGGTTGTGTCACGAGAGCGCGGAACAAGCGATAGAGAGGCATGATCGGCCTAAGCATTTGGCTTGTGACGCATCTATCTCTCATCTACTCCAGTATGCAATATTTCACCAATGTTTTCTTATGGCGTTATCACATAAAATTATCGTCCGTAACCAGACTTTCCAGACAACCAAGTTTTTTTGCTATACGTTTAAAATGGACGAATTTTTTTTGTCATAAAAGATTTAAATTCCAGACTTTGCTTTATTGGTATAATTACAGTAAATAATCATGCGTCGTGTATATGTAGGTAAAAGTGTAATTCAGGGCCTAGATAAGTATCTCATACCTTTTTCAATATAGATCTGTGCTAAGCATACTTCTGATTGTGTGCATACGACAAAAATACGTTATTAGAATTCAAGGCTGCGGTCACTTGCGGGCCCCGTCACGGAAGTGTGTTTACTCTTTTGTCAATTACCTACTTGCCAATTGTCCGTTGGAACAGTATCACAGATTATTTAATAGCACTGTCACTATTTGGAACGGAGATAAAACCGTCCTCATCATCAGATATTTTCTTTGAATTTGATGTTGGTTTCTTTTTGTCAAACTCAGAATCAGCATCTTTATAAAAGTATTATTATAAACAACTAGTATTTTATCATTCGTTCCGAAGATAGGGATCATCTGATACAAATTTTATGTTTAATATTTCTTGGAATCATTTTTCTACATCAAGTTTTTTAATTGACTCTTTTCCCATCTTTTAGAAACTGAACTTGTCACTATTCTCAGAGGAGTTCAAACGATTCTTTAAGGATCTAGTGCTTGACACAATGAAAGAGCGGGAGACGAGGAACATCGTCCGACCTGACATGATACACTTGCTGATGGAAGCCAAGAAAGGTAGCTGACTACTTTGGTATTTGATTATTAAAATTTCTAGATATATATCTACTTATCTTACTCTTATGTTATTGTTCGCATTGTACAGTTGTTGATACATATATTCATTATTTCATAATATAGGTATTTCTACTGCGTATTATTATTCTTTATCTAAACATATAATTCATAATTCATAAATAACTCAACATTAGTTAGCTGTTGAGATTAATATAAACAATGACTATTAAAATATCTATGGAGCTTGATCGTTTGTTTGTGTTGTACTATAATTGTTATTATAATTACTTATAGTAATAACAACGTAATAAAATACGTTTTGTATCTCTTAAAACAGTACCTACACCACAATAAAAATATGACGGCTATTTTTCAAAGGTCCGGTCTGCTCTGATAAGACACTATGGTACAGAAAAAACATTTATTGGAACGCAAGATATTATGTACTGTATAAAACAGTTATTTTAAAATATATTATTATATTACTTTTATACACCTATTTAAAAGAACTGAGGGTGGGGGAATGGTGCTGATGTTGAGAGCATATTTATTTTGCTGAAACTAGCCGAGAGAGCAATTTATAAAATGGGGTCTAGGATGTCTCTAAAGGAAAAATTCAAGGAAATTAATAAACTGACACTGGCTCACAGTATAGTAACGAAAACATTTTGTATGTTAAAAAGAATATAACATTTGAAAAAAAAAAGTGACAGACATTGTATAAATAGTAGAAATAAAAATGAACTGGATGCTTATGTTCGTCAATTACTCTTTTACAATAAGATTCCCATTGCATTACAAAATTTGCCTCTTGACAGTTAAGCAAAAATTACTTAAAAAGGCTACTTTAAAATGACCGACTTCTTAGTACACGAACATCGACGCACTATGTAAGCCTATTATATTAATTATTATTATTATTGTAAACTATATTTACTAGTAAGACATGAGGTTAAAAAGAAATGCCATTAAGTTTCTTGCTGGCTCTTCTCGGGGTCAGGATAAAATGAAGAACTCAGGGAAATAAAGCAAAAAAAAACAGGGGGAAAAACTAGAAAAAAAACAGTGTTTTATGATTTTCTAAGTTGAAAAAAAACTAATTATTGAATTATCTATGAATTTTTCCGTTTAAAAAAATTTAGTATGTTTGCAGATTTAAATAAAAAATGAAAATGTATATATTTCCGTAGGTAATTGAAAATTACACTTAAAAAATTAAATAGTCTAATAACAAGGCACTCTAAACTCTTTCATGAAGATTGGCTGAATGTAAACCGCAGCCCATCTCCACCGACGAGTTGCTAATTTAATTTCGATACAGTGAAATACCCTACTAGCCATGAGATTAAAAAAAGCTGCCCTTGAGTTTCTTGCTGGTTCTTCTCGGGGTACTGCATCTGGAACCAGCAACTCGTCGGTGGAGATGGGCTGCTGTTTACAATAAGCCAATCTTCATGGACAAGTTTAGTGTGCCTTGTTATCGAAGTTTCAGAGTGTATTTTATATACCTACTGAAATAAATGAATTTTGAATTTGAATTTTACAATAAGTATTATTTTAGGAAAGCTGATCCACGAGGATAAATCGGACGATGCTGACGCCGGTTTTGCTACAGTAGAAGAGTTTGCTGTAGGGAAAAGACACTTAAACAAAAGTAAGTACAGAATATGCCTTTATGGCCGAAATGTTTTTAGGAGTAAATAATCTTCGACCTTACTTTTTTTCTTATAGCGTGGTCAGATACAGATCTCATAGCACAAGCGGTCTTGTTCTTCATCGCGGGATTTGAAGGGATTGCGTCGACGATGTCTTTCTTGATGCACGAGCTAGCAATGAACCCTGAAGTGCAGGAGCGTCTGGCGCGGGAGGTGCGTGAGGCTGACATCAAGAACGGCGGAAAATTCAACTTTAATACCATTCAGGAGATGACTTATCTGGACATGGTTGTGTCAGGTGAGAGAGCTCAAAATATTGGTTACAACCTTTTCTGCCAAACTGGGGAATGGGAAGGCCACGTTTGTCGTATGAAGTCGGACAGATGGGCAAAACTGCACCAACTGGCTCCCAACGACCAGTCGCCAAAGAAGACCCCGAAGGAGATGACAGGATAAGCTGGACGCCTTTAGGACATGGCCTTAGGAGGCCGAGGATACTGAAAAATAGAGGGAGGTAGGAGAAGCTTTTCCTCGGCAAAAAAAAAAAAGACAATATGGACAACATACAGACGACCTTTTAAAAATCGCAAGAGATTACTAGAGGCAGGTTGTTGACCGGTCGTAAAAAACCGCAATGTTCTTTCATAATAGAAGACCGTTGAGATTATAGGAGGATTAATTCAGTTATATATTATATCAGTCTTTATCTTGCAATTTCTTATTTTTTTAACAATCATTAATGGTTATTTTATAAGTATAATTTTATAACACTTTCCTACTATTTGCTGGGGTAGAAAAAGATAATGCCACTTTCACCAAACCTGGCAGATCTCTCGTGTTTCATACATATCCATCAAGCGACTCATGCATGCTCGTCGGTTTTGAATACTCTTTAAAATACTTTAATTTTTCTATAGAACATAATAAATCGAGTAATTCCATAAATGCTTTCAGAACTGCTGAGGATGTGGACACCAGCCATAAACTTGGATAGACTGTGTATCAAGGACTACAACCTGGGGAGACCCAATGACACGGCCACTGAAGACTACGTCGTAAGGCTTAAATGCTTTAAGCTTCGTTCGAATACAACAATTTGCAAAAAAAATATATCGCAAACCCCATTTCGATAAAAGGTTGCTTTGCGTAGATTGGAACAGCGACAAACGTGCGAGCGATAAATGGAATACCTTTGCCTACCCGAGAAAGGTAGGCAGAAGTATTCCATTTCTGGATATCCACTTTTCATGAGATATTCTTTGGACTCCTAAAAGTGATAGGCAGCGAGCTCATCGGAGGACCGGGTCTTTTACACATGTCTCAGAATTAATTTAGGGACCTGCGGGTTTCCTCACGATGTTTTCCTTCACCGTCGAGCTAGTGATAAATATGTACCTATGTTTTGAAAAACTCATTGCACTTACCAAGATTCGAACCCGAGCCTCACTGATTATCATCATGTGAAGCAGGCTCTTTAACCGTAAGGCTATCACTGCTACTTATGTATACTTATCATATAAACCGTAGCAAAGTGAGGTCGCGTCGCTAGTTACGTACGTGTATATTTCAAACAAGATTCTGATGAAACCATTTGCAACTGCTACTTTTATTAATCTTGTAGCATGCTGTTTGAGCTACCATGTACCACCCTCTGAAGTAAAGAAGCTGTTCTTTTCCGTAGGTTGTGCCCGTAGTGCGCTTGTGCAAACATCTTAAACGCACAGTAGACGCGAGGTAAACCCAACAGCATCCAAAACCACTATTAAATTGCACACGTAGAGAACTAACCCACCTTTGTGCAAAGTTGGTCCATAGGTTGCCCGCATATAGATGAATGTGTACGTTTTCCAGATTCGAAAAGGCGAGGGTCTATTCATCCCCTCTTGGGCGATCCACCACGACCCACAGTACTTCCCCGACCCCTACAAGTTTGACCCCGAGCGGTTCTCGGAGGAAAACAAGCACAACATCAAGCCATTCTCTTACAGTCCCTTTGGAATTGGTCCTAGAAACTGTATTGGTAAGTTGCAAAGATATTTAGACATGTCTACTTTTTCAAACTTTTAGACAGTACCAAGTAAAACGTTAAGCCGAGTCAAATATCCTGGGGTGGCTAGAAAAGTTCTGACAGTTAGGTACAATTATAAATAATATTATTATCTACTTATCTTATCTCTCAATATGTGGGCTTGATTAGGAGTTTTAGCCCATGGTTACTTGTTATGGTGATGGTGGTCAAAGGTTTATAGAACCAGTTAGATAAAGGTAGTCTAAAAATATACTTAGGTGCTGTTTCTTCTTAGATTCTTACTTTCGCATATTGCATTTTGACAAAAGTTTTATAAGAGGAAGGATTTGTATTTTTGTATGTTTGTAACGAATAAACTCAAAATCTACTAATCTAATATAACGGGGTATAATTTTCCCACGGAAACGGGACTTATATATTAGCCAGTGACATGGGGGGGGGGGTATAGGAGACCTCAATAGAAGCGATAGGTAGGTAGTTGATCAGGTTGATTCTGAAACTTATCACAGCCAAACAGGTTTGATTTGCCCGTCCCAAAATTTGCTCTTCTCTTTATCACGGTTGGGTCTTCAACCGACTTCAAAAAGGAGGAGGTTATCATTTCGACTGTATTTTTTATTTACCTCAGAACTATCGACTGGGTGAACCGATTTGGATAATTCTTTTTTTAATTAAAAAGCTGGTGCTTTCAAATTAGTCCCATTTCTGTTACGTCCAGTTCTGACAATGGTATCCATGAGAAAACCCTATTAAGTATGTATGCGACAAATGGACGAATAACTAACTCAATATCACGCCAAACGATTTAGTTTTTTTTTTTTAACTGACTTCATAAAAGGAAGAGTTTCTCAATTCAACTGTATTTTTTAGTATTATTCATTGAACTCAGTTTTTTAGTCTTTAGAGTTCTATGCTATTGATGTTATCATCCACAGGTTCCCGCTTTGCTCTGTGCGAGGTGAAGGTGATCGCGTACCAGATCCTGCATCACATGGAACTGTATCCAGCTGCCAAGACCCCGACCGCACCACAACTGGATAGGGATACCTTCAATTTGCGGATGGAGGGTGGCCACTGGGTGCGGTTTAGGGTTAGGGAGTAACAACATTGATCAGATCACAACAGCTGACTGAGGAGGCTGATCATCTGCTTATATAAATATAACGTCATTTCAAATCATGTGCACATATTATTTTAATCGGTCAAGAACCGCCGGTTCCAATTGGAACCGATAGCAATTAAAAATCAATTGTGTTTGTTATTCTTGGTCTGAAAGGTAGGAAGGCACAAATATGAAAGTGAAATAGAAGGTTTTTTCTAACAAAAAAAAAAAAATTTTTTTTTGAAAACAAGTGTTAGACAAACCCTGACTTCTGCACTAAAACGCCATTTTTGTTGGCTTTTATTTTTATAAATTTATAAATTTTGTAATGTGTGTGTGCACAGTGTTAGGTTTTTGCATTATTATGACGTAACTTTTCCAACTTTTTGAATCGTTATATCTCGGAAACGGTAGCTTGTAGGAAAAAAGTACCCTTATTGACCTTTGACCTCGATTTTTTTTTCCTTACAGGGGAATGATGGGGAACTTTAAAATTTTATTTAAGTATAAATATATTTTGAGCAATTTTACTTATTTTCAGCTTGTTGTAAATGTATGTACCTTCGAATGTCTAGATCAGGGTTTCTTAAACTTTTTGCAGCCACGGACCCCTTTACAGAATTTAATAGCTCCACGGACCCCTCTTAAAAATATATTAGGAAAAGAAAACAAGAGTTATTTATGTAATAAGTATATTAAAAAACATTTTTTTCGTTAGTTTAATTACACATACACTAATAAATTAATGAGAAGGATGCTGCTGCTTGCCCTCAACAAGGACATTAATTTGTGGAGTAGTCTTCGACAAGGCAAGCTGCATGTCATCTGCGACATTCAATCGATTGCGATTTTTTGTTTTACCTATTAAATTCGCCAGCCCTTCGCTCGACACTGCTTCTTGGTTAAATAATTTCCTGATAAGTATGTTAAGGTTTAACTGAGCTACCGCGGACCCCTGACACATAAGCCACGGACCCCCAGGGGGTCCGTGGACCCCACTTTAAGCAACCCTGGTCTAGCTTGACCGAACTATGCGCAAAAGGGCCATTTTTCAGCATCGGGACTGACTGCCTGTTTAGTCAGCCAGAGCAAATTAATTGAAATACTTAAAAAAATATTGAAGTAATACAAATACCTACATAATATTTATAGCATTTAAAATAATTAACCAATCTAGTGAATTTGAAACTAACGATATATTGTAAAGACATTAAAATTTGCAATCTCACTGTTACATTTTATTTCGTTCATAAACTGACCATAGGGTCTAGCCAACAGGCTTTATAAAACTTATTAAGATAAGTAGAATAAAAAGTTAAATCTATGGCATTGATATTAGTGCTTACTCCCCATAATCGTCTAAGGATAGTCGACTAGACTTGTTAATGCACGTGGCTTGAGGCGCGACCGAGTAAAATTGACGCAACACTCTAATGAAGATTAGTCTAATGTCTGACTGACAGTTATCAATCTTACTATCTTGAGCCGTCAGTTTAAAAACGAACAAACCAATCAAAGAAAGTATTACAATTTATCGCCCGCATTATGGCTTAGGAGGCTACTCGACCACAGAAAACTCGGCCAATGGTCGAGAAGCCACTTGTTGAATGCTTAGGAGGCTACTCAACCACAGAATTCTCAGCTAATGATCGAGAAGACACTAAGCCGTACTCTGATTGTAAAGGAATATTAAGAAGATGAGTTAGTTGATTTTTTTTTGTTTTCGTTGGAGAATCGTTTAGGGTCAAACTTTTAAGGGCCAGGGAAGTAATGGGATCAAGAGATCCTTGTTTGCATGTATCTGGAATTCACGTAATCGGTGACTCGACACTGATACTTCAAATAAATTGCCCCTGAGTTTCTTGCTGGCTCTTCTCGGGGTACTGCATTTGGAACCAGCAACTCGTCGCTGGAGATGGGCTGCTGTTTACATTTAGCCAATCTTCATTTACGAGTTTAGTGTGCCTGGTTATTGACGTTTCAAAGTGTATTTGAACTGAAATAAACTAATTTTGTTTGAGTGAAACGAAGATTGAGTTTGATTAACAAAAAATTTTGAAGCCGGTTCCAAATAGGATTTGAAAGTATGGATATGATTTTGGATGAATGAGAGTTTTCCGGTGTTTTTATCATCCATTTGACGCGCACATACTTTATTCAAATTTAATACTTAGGTTTTCCCATGCATGCCATTGTCAGAACTGGACCAAATTAAAATGGGACCACACTAGATAGGTAGTCTAGGCAATAACAGTAGTTGACCCCAACATTAATTCCTCAGTCGATGAAACTTTGCATGATTGTATTTGATGGGACAATACTTCCAAAAAAATCCAAAAAAAAACCTAACCGAAGTTAGGTTTTTATACTAAAAAAAAAATATTTTTTTTGGTCGATAATTTGTTAATTACTGAAAATAATATAGCAAGACGGTTTTTATTTTGGATTTTCCTATTGTAAGTCTACTGCGACTATTAAATGACATTCCAGTTAAAAAAAGTGGACTGAGCAATTTTCCCGTGCAAGGTAGGTAAGTACATATTATACGTCTGAGTTTTGTTGTTTCTACCAGGATATTTTTTTGGATATTTCGCATAGGTATAGCTTTCTTAACACACATGAATATTGATGGCGAAGAAAATTTTGACTGAGCATTTTTCCCAATAAAGATATCAAATAAATAAATATTTCAGGAAAAATACCTAACTTCGGTTAGGTTTTTTTTTTGGATTTTTTATGCAAGTATTGTCTCATACTATACTACAATCCTGCAAAGTTTCATCGACTGAGGAATTAATGTTGGGGTCTTCATACAAAAATCCGCTTCATTGCCTGGACAGCAACAGCTTTCAAATAAAAAAAAGAATCATCCAAATCACTCAGTCGAAAGTTATGAAGTAACCAACATAAAAAAACATACGTGTTGAATTGAGAACCTCCTTTTTTGAAGTCGGTTGGAAATATCGTCTCCTAATCTGAATTGGACAGTAAGTACATACTCTTGAAGAGGAACAGTGAGATTTCGTTATCTCGCTCTTGAAATAATAAACATAAATATTGAAGTAATGAGCTGCGTACCACAGTTGCTATTGGTATACATGTTGGTATATTTAGTGAGTTTAAGGAAGTGAATCAATCCTTTTCATTTCTCATACTCGGAAAGTACTTAGTGTATTTTTGATCTGAGTACCGGGTCGAAAGCAATGATTCCCACCACAGAGAGTTTCAGGTTTCATTGACTTTCTTCCAAACTCTTTGGGTACTTAGTGGTAGGATACGAAACTTTTTACATTGATTAAAATAATAAAAAAGGTGCAGCCTTGTGAGTGTAGGTATGAACAACAAAAAATTCGTTCCATATTTAAAATTTGAAAAACGAGTAATAATTTGGTGAGCAGTTTCGAAATTAAAAATCAAAAATAATTCAAAAATAAGTACCTACTATTATTATAAAGAGGAAGGATTTTTATATTATTTTTGTAATAAATTTTTGTAAAATTTTTGTAATAGTATTCAAAGACGTTAAAAGAAAAAGTTTTTCTTTCTTCCAACCTCTTTGGTTGTATTCTAGAAAATTTATTGTAGGTATTATTGCGTTTTTGCATTTTTGAATTTTTGTAATGTTGTATTGTTGTATTTTTTTTTTGTTTACTTTCCTTGTTATTCGAAATGAAAATTAGAGTGTTTAACGCGGGTGGAAGTTATCAATAATAATTCTTACTCGGGCTATATCCACTTGTATGGGAATCGATTCCTTCCAACCCTTGTATAACAATCGTCTATTTAGTATCAGCACATAAGCGTAAGTATCAAAAGTATTTAATCAGATAAGAACCGCCGGTTCCAATTGGAACCGAGACACAATTAAAAATCTATTGTGTCTGTGGTTCATGGTCTGAGAGGTTAATAGACTGCAAATAATTTGTTTTCATTTCTCCGGGTGGAAAACGGCAAATTTCGGCCCGCTGCGCTAAACGAAGTTGGCGCTTTCCGCCTCCGTCGAAAAGAAAAAAGTATACACACCCCGGGAAGTAATTAAGAAAGTCTCAGATCACATGTTTGTAGACCTCGGCTTGGCCTCGGTCAACAATTACATGTGATATGAGACGTTTCTTATTTTATTTCCCTAGGTGTGTAGTATACTATTTACTGTACCTATTTTATTTTATTGAAATAGGAAACGGAATACAAAGTTCAAAAATAACACATTTCAAACATCATTAAAAATCTAAAATCTAATTAAAATTATATTTAATTAATGGGTGTTATTTAAATGGTTAGCATAGTATTCGTATTTTTGTGAGCAGAAAAATATAATCTGTAAACAGAAATGGCTAATTGGTCAGCAACTCATGGCCAGCAAACATTCCAAAATCAATCAGCAATTTATGTCATTCTGGATGGCTGTCATTATTTTTGTACAGCATATTAATTATATAAGCAGCACTGAGCTGCTCCTGTTTAGTAAAATTTTGGTAAGCACTCAGAGGGTAAGTAAAAAAATTTATTTTGTGCTGCAAATAAAAGTAGCAAAAATACTTTCGTCATGCGCAAAATGGGAGCATTTTTTGACCATTATCAAAATTATTTGCGGAACAAGCGGATTGCTGCCTGATTTTTTTAATTGCAAAAAAAATATTTTTATGCCCCCCAAATTATTTAAATGCTGTTGTTTTGTGGCTCACCAAATTTTATAATTGCTGAACATTTAATTACTTCTCTTAATTAATGACATTTAAGTTTTACAATATGCTATTTTTATTAATACGAAAAAGTTTAGCCATTTCTGTATGAATACGTTTGTTGGTCTCGTGTCTAGGTATCTACATAATTATGTTTATCACTTATTTAATACCGACAAGTACTAACACTACAGACCTGAATCGAAGAAAATTTGCAACACAAATTATGACAGATCATCATTTGCAGAGGATGTTGTTGTGGATTTGGGTGGTGGCGGTGCTGTCCGCGCTGACGCAGTACCTGCGGCTAGTATATTCACGCTTCAGCCGGAAAGGGGTCAAGACTCAACAAACGCTGCCTCTGTTCGGTAGCATGGCTCCCCTGGTGTTCAGAAAATCCCACTTAGCCAATGACCTCATGAAGGCCTATAAAGCCTATCGGAATGAGAGGTTAGTTTTTTTTATTAATGATGGGCTTACATTTGACGACAGATTAGCCCGAGAGCAAAGACGGGGCCTACGAACGGACGAGATTGATCGGAAGATGCGTGTTCACTCGAGCCTTAAAGGCTGACGGGTCATATGAACTCAGAAATACAGATGCCGGCAGGTAGTTTCACCCCATAATAAAACGTCTTAAAAACCGCTTCGTACGTATACAACATGTAACAGAATAAGCGCAATTCCTAAAATTAGTTTGTTCAGTATCGACTACTCATTCGATTTCAGCTATTTTTAATATGTGTTAAATTTAAAAAAAAACAAAATTATCGTAGCTGAATTTAGTGCTTTCTATGGAAATCGTGCTATTATTAATCGATATTTAAGAAAATTGGTTAGACACAACTAAAGTTCGATTGCATCATATTTTTTTATATTAAAATTCTAATTGGGGTGTATGAGGAATTGCGCTTTTTCTGTTACGCGTTGAAGATGGGATATCCACCTCTATTTAAACTGGCAGGCATTGCTGTCTCTTGTCTTATCAATCCTTAGCAGCCAACTGCTGAGCTGGTCTTTCCTCACACATGAAGAAGTATTTATTTTATGGTCGGAAGACCAACAGCTATAAGACAGGTATTAAAGTTTAATTAAATAAATTGAGTATGTGCTATAATCTCCTACGGTAGATGGTGATGATGATTGGAAGATGGTGTTAAGGTAGTGGCCATCTAACAGTCAGAAATTTGTATAAACTTCTGCTTGTCGCTATGACAAGCGACATTATGGATTTTTCTATTATTCTCAACTACCTATGATCAATTACGATGCTTGACCAGCAACTATAGAAGATGCAGACAAACAAGTATGCCTACTTCAAAAGAAATTTCTTTCTTTTTTCTAAAAGGAAATAATAATAAAAAATTAGTTAGTAATTTTCATAGTAGCTTTACAATCTCCACTCCATCTTCTTTCTGTAAAGGTTCTTCGGTAGATATGAGTTTCTGAAGCCTATCGTAGTGATCCGAGACTTGGACCTGATAAAGAAGATCACCATAAAGGACTTCGAGTACTTCCTTGATCATCGGCCCATAATCAACGGGGATACGGACCACTTCTTCAGCAGAAACCTTTTCTCATTGACAGGTGAACATTTCGTGAATAGTTTTATTGAATTATTTTAATATTTTGCCCTTATAATTTAAATTAGTTGTGGTTTCCTCAATACACAAATCTCCTGATCCTTTTTATAGATGTTGCAGCGACGTTAATTCTTTGAATTCTAACTATGAGTAATTTTAATGTAACAATTATCTATACTGGCTTAATAGTAGGCTGGATAATAGTACTCATAAGTCATGAAATCATCACCATCACCTACAAATCGTAGTCCAAATCCAAGTCACGACACAACTTCAAGTCTTTAGAGGCCTTGGTCAGGTGAGGTGATGATAAGTACGAATATTCCCGTAACCACTAACTACCGTATTACATAACTTAATATATTTGTATGTGCACTGTTTATTGTAATCTCAATTTCTGTAAAGTTTTGGAAGCAAATTCAATTTGCTGGATAGTACCTACAAGATACTACAGAACTTTCCAAACATCCCCTCAGGCCAAGATTGGAAAGAGATGCGCTCGACGCTGAGCCCGGCGTTCACCAGCTCAAAGATTCGCGTGATGATCCCTTTTATGGTGGAGGTCGGCGACCAGATGATATGCTCTGTCAAGAAGCAGATTAAGGAGTCTGGTGGTACGTTTTAACGAGTTTGAATTAAGATTAGAAATCAGAACATTTTAACGCAACCAGTCCCTACCCACAAGTGTATATCCTTTGCCGTATTTCAAGGCACTCATAGCATAATATAATGGGGTATTCATCCTAGCTGATTTCGTGGATTTGGACTGCAAGGACCTGACGACGCGATACGCCAACGACGTGATCGCGTCGTGTGCTTTCGGCCTCAAGGTGGATTCCCAATCGGACAAAGATAACCAGTTCTACCAGCTGGGCAAAAAGGCCTCCTCATTCACGTTCTGGCAAACCGTGATAATATTCATGCAGTCGTCTTTCCCATGGTTGATACGTGTGAGTATTCATAATGTCATTACGTCGCTTCATAATGTGTATCTAGAATGTATTACTGCACCGTAAATAGGATGTTTAAACTGAGTTTTTAACGTAATGACGTCTTATAAATGAAAAATATTACTGAACGCCGCCGGCTGCACGCTAGAAAAATTTTCACGTTCCGCCTGAGCTGAACGTGAAAGCGAGAGCGCGGAACAAGCGATAGAGAGGCACGATCGGAACAAGCGATAAAGAGGAATTATCGGCCTAAGCGTTCGGCTTGTGACGCATCTATCTCTCTTCCACTCCAGTATGCAATCTCAAACTCAAACTCAAAATTCTTTTATTTCAGTAGGTATAAAAAATACACTTTGAAATGTCAATATAAAAAAGGAACACTAAACTCGTCCATGAGGATTGGCTAAATACAATTTTTCACCAATGTTTTCTGATGACGTTATCACGTAAAATTATCGTCCGTAAACCGACTGTACAGACAACTAATTCTATTTTGCTAAAATTTATTATAAAGTAATTATCTTGCGTCGTGTATATCTAGGCAAAAGTGTAATCCAGTGGATAGCTAAGCATCACATACCTGTTTCAACATAGATCTATGCTAAGCATACCTCTGATTGTGTGCATATGATAAAACTATGTTATTAGAATCCAAGGCTGCGATCACTCACGGGTCGCGGTTGCGGAAGTGTGTTTGCTCTTTTGTCAATTACCTACTTGCCAATTGCTTATTGGAACAGTATTACAGATTATTAAATATCACTGTTAGTCTAGGCAATGAAGCGGATTTTTGTATGAAGACCCCAACATTAATTCCTCAGTCGATGAAACTTTGCAGGATTGTAGTATAGTATGAGACAATACTTGCATAAAAAAATCCAAAAAAAAAACCTAACCGAAGTTAGGTATTTTTACTGAAATACTTATTTATTTGATATCTTTGTTGGGAAAAATGCTCAGTCAAAATTTTCTTCTCCAGCAATATTCATGAGTGTTAAGAAAGCTATATGCGAAATATCCAAAAAAATCTCCTGGTAGAAACAACAAAACTCAGACGTATATACCTTGCTCGGGAAAATTGCTCAGTCCATTTTTTTAACTGGAATGTCATTTAATGGTCGCTGTGGACTTACAATAGGAAAATCCAAAATAAAAACCTTCTGGCTACATTATTTTTAGAAATTATCAAATTATCAATAAAAAAAAAATTTTTTTTTTAGTATAAAAACCTAACTTCGGTTAGGTTTTTTTTTTTGGATTTTTTGATGCAAGTATTGTCTCATACTATACTAAGTATTGTCTCATACTATACTACAATCCTGCAAAGTTTCATCGACTGAGGAATTAATGTTGGGGTCCACTACCTTTATTGCCTAGACTATGTCAGTATTTGGAACGGAGATGAAACTATTCTCATTCTCAGTTATTTTCTTTGAATTTATGTTAACTCAGAAACAGCATCTTTATAAAAGTGGCCAACTGGCATTTTATCATTCGCTCCGAAGATCATCTCATCTGATACAAATTTTACATTTGATATTTCTTGGAATCATTTTTCTACATCAAGTTTTTGAATTGACTCTTTTCCCATCTTTCAGAAACTGAACTTGTCACTATTCTCAGAGGAGTTCAAACGATTCTTTAAGGATCTAGTGCTTGACACAATGAAAGAGCGGGAGACGAGGAACATTATCCGGCCTGACATGATACACCTGCTGATGGAGGCCAAGAAAGGTAAACAAGTTTGGTATTTGATTATGAAAAACACTAGATACTTATCAATGCTCTTATGTTATTGTTTACATTGTTAAGTGGTTGGGCATTAGGTAATACATTTATTATTTCATATATTATTGCTACTGCGTATTATTATTCTTTATCTAAATAGATAATCCATAATTCATAAATAACTCATCATTTTAAAGTTAGCTCTTGAGATTAATATAAACATTGACTATTAGAATCTGTATTGAAGAGCTTTATCTGTACTATAGGTAATTGTTGTTATAAGCAGTAAGCACTTAAAGTGATAACAACGTAATAAAATTATAATATGTTTGTATCGCTTAAAACGGCACCTACACCATAATGACTTACAATAAAACTATGACGGCTATATTTCAAAGGTCCGGCCTGCACAGGGTATGTACCGTATTAAATAGTTCTTTTAAAATAGTTAGACGTCCTGAAAATGGTATTCTGCTACACATGCTCTTACAAATTTTACCATATACAATTGCTTTTAGCAAACATATTTTTGCTTGTAGTAAATTATCGCTGCGCCATGCCGCCGTAAAATTTTAAATGTTTCATAAATTATAAGGCACCAATGATGAGGCGTAATATTCTAATTTTGAATGAACTGCAAATTACAGATCAATACAAAGAATGGTCTATAGAATTTTACTATGAAAATTCTAAGCTTCCTTTATTTTAGGAAAGCTGATCCACGAGGATAAAACGGACTATGCGGACACCGGTTTTGCTACAGTCAAAGAGTCTGCTGTCGGGAAAAGACACTTAAACAGAAGTAAGTATCGAAACTGTCTTGTTTTAAAAGTAAATAATCTTCCACCACATAAAGCAACTTAAAATCTCTTTTTTTCTTACAGCGTGGTCAGATGCAGATCTCATAGCACAAGCTTTCTTGTTTTTCATCGCGGGATTCGAAGCGATTGCCTCGACGATGTCTTTCTTGTTGCACGAGCTAGCAATGAACCCTGAAGTGCAGGAGCGTCTGGCGCGGGAAGTGCATGAGGCTGACACCAAGAACGGCGGAAAATTCGACTTTAATACCATTCAGGAGATGACTTATATGGACATGGTTGTGTCAGGTGAGAGAGTTCAAAATATTGGTTACACACAACCTTTTTTGCCAAGAAGAAGTCGGACAGATGGGCAAAACTGCACTAAGTGGGTCCCGACGACCATTCGTCGACGCCGAGGCAGACCCCGAAGGAAATGACGGAATAAACTGGACGCCTTCAGGACATGGCTGGAGGAGGCCGAGAATAGGGATAAGTAGAGGCTTTTGCTCAGAGGTGGGACAAAATTTAGGCTCTAATAAAAATTTTAAGATTTGCCGAGGACAAAATACAGATGACCTTGTAAAAATCGCAAGAGGTTACTAGACGCAGGCTGCTATATTCTATCAGAGTAGAGGACTGCTGAGTAAATGGAAGGATTAATTTAGTTATTTAAAACAGTATCGATCTTGCAATATCGTATTTTTAACAAGCAATAAGTAATGCTTATTTACATGCAGTCATAGTCATATAATTTATTGCGGCGTGTGGTTGTCAATAGTTGGTGAAAATAATATTATGTTTACGCACATGAACGTAACATGTATACGTAAGTATAATTTTATAATACATTCCTATTATTTGCTACTGGGGTAGGAAGAGACAATAAACTGCCACTTTCTACAAACCTGGCAGATCTCTCGTGCTTCATGCACATCTATCAAGCGACTCGTGCATGCTCGTCGGTTTTGAGTAGGCTTTTAAATACCCAAATTTTTTTAAATAACTTATAATTGCATAAATGCTTTTAGAACTGCTGAGGATGTGGACACCAGCCATAAACTTGGATAGACTGTGTATCAAGGACTACAACCTGGGGAGACCTAATGACACGGCCACTGAAGACTACGTCGTAAGGCTTAAATGCTTTAAGCTTAGTTCGAATACAACATTTTGCAAAAAAATATTATCGCAAACCCCATCTTGATAAAAGGTTGCTTTGTATAGGTTGAAAGAGCAATAAACGTAGAATGTTTTTGTATAGTATCATACGAGTTTAAGCCGTACAAAAGCGAGGTCGCGTCGCTAGGTACGTGTATATTTCAAACAAGATTCTGATGAAACCATTTGCAACTGCTACTTTTATTACTCTTGTAGAATGCTGTTTGAGCTACCATGTACCCTGTGGAGTAAAGAAGCTGTTCTTTTCCGTATCTTAAACGCATAGTAAACCCAACAGCATCCAGAACCATTATTATATTGCACACGTAGAGTACCCACCTTTGTGTAAAGTTGGTCCATAGGTTGCCCGTATAAAGATGAATGTGGACGTTTTCCAGATTCGAAAAGGTGAGGGTTTATTCATCCCCTCTTGGGCGATCCACCACGACCCACAGTACTTCCCCGATCCCTACAAGTTTGACCCCGAGCGGTTCTCGGAGGAAAACAAGCTCAACATCAAGCCATTCTCTTACAGTCCCTTTGGACTTGGTCCTAGAAACTGTATTGGTAAGTCGCAAGGTTTCTACATTTTTCATCTTTTAGAGGTTTGTTACAATATCTTTGATGTAAGACGTTAAGCCGTGTCAAATATCCTTGGGCAAGAAATGTTCTGACAGTTAAGTACAATAGAATAATACTTACTCGTATCTTATCTCTCAATATGTAGGCTCGATTAGGAGTTTTAGCGCGTATTTCCTAACATGTGAGGAAAATTACTTGTTACGGGTAGATGATGACGGTAATCAAAGGTTTGTAGAACTATAACCAGTTAAAGGTAGTCTAAAACGCGGTGCTGTTTCTTCTTAGGATCTTACTTTCTGATATTGCATTTTGACAAAAGTGCAACTTTCACAACACTAATATTCTAAAGAGGAAGGATTAGTATTTTTGTATGTTTGTAACGAATAAACTCAAAATCTTCGAAACCTTACTTTTCTGGGAGTGACAAGTGGTAGGTATAATTTTCCCACGACAACGTGTCTCGGCGGTATAGGAGACCTGTTTTTCTTCACGATTAATAGTCGTTACAATAGAAGTGATAGGTAGGTAGTTGATCAGCCCCCCTAGCCAATATGCATAGGGCTAACGAAAGCGAATGATTTTAGAGATTGACATGTATGGGGTTGACATAAGCACTCGTTAACGTTGGCGCTAGTTGGCAAGTGCTTATGTCAATCCCATACATGTCAATCTATAAAATCATTCGCTTTATTGGCTGGGGGGGCAGGTTGAAACTTAGCACCGACAAACAGATTTGATTCACCATTCCCAAAATTTGGTCTTCTTTTTGTCACGGTTGGGTTTTTGATTGTATCATCCACAGGTTCCCGTTTCGCTCTGTGCGAGGTGAAGGTGATCGCGTACCAGATCCTGCGTCACATGGAACTGTCTCCAGCGTCCAAGACCCCGACCGCACCAGAACTGGATAGGGACACCGTCAATTTGCGGATGAAGGGCGGCCACTGGGTGCGGTTCAGGGTCAGGGAGTAACAACATTGATCAGATCACAATAGCCGACTTAGGAGGCTGATCACCTGTTTCTAAAAATATTTAAAAATATGCTTTTCTGGACACCTTCTGATCAATGTATGTAGATGATTTAGAATAAATGAAACCAATGCTGAAAATTGTTTTGTATAATTGCAAATGTATGGCTGGGAGATACTATGAAAATAGGCGACAATCATGACGTGATAAAATTGTTGGAAATACATTATACAGGGTGACTTTTTTTACCGTCTGTAAAAAAATGTGGTGTGATAGGTAAGTGTAATAGATTGATTTGGCAATGTTACCTAAAAAATAATTTTTTTTTTTTCAAAAATTTTTTTTCTTGCTTAAACTAATATACATTAGTCAATTGTAGTCAGTAATACACACTGAGATATTTGAAATAGTATTTTAAAAAGAAACAGGCCCGTAGCTTCCATTTATGCGCAATCTACCTACAACCGCCAGCTGTGCGTAGTACTGTGCGTAGTTTTCTAGATTTTGTAAATTGCACTAAACATGACTATATTTAACAATTAATCTCATGTATAACTTCGTCTCTCGATACCTTATACGTCATATTTTTTTCCAGACGGTAAAAAAAATCATCCAGTATACAGGGTGTAGTAAGTCGACGTCAATCCAAAACCGGGTGACAAACTAAGTGGTAGGTACCGGTCATCAGATAAATTTAAAAAAAATATGTTACATGTTTTCAAATTATAGGCAATTAAAAAACTTTTTATGCTGCTGGTCATTGAACTAACGAAATATAAAGTTTTGTTTTAATTTTCTGTTAATCGGTACGACGTAGTCTGTCACCCTGTTTCGGCATGACATTGACTCACGGCCACGGGACACCCTAGACAGATAGTAAATAACATTATATTTATGAACCTTGTATTATATACCTTCTAAGATCTAAAACAGAAAGTAGGTACGTAGTTTTGGGAAGAATTAATTTGTTTATTTGTAAGTGTGTGAATTAATTTAAGTGTTCTTATCACTAGCAAAATATAAATCAAAAAATAATTTAATGGAGTTTGTATTAGGTGAGTACTGAGTGAGTCTTAAAGCTAGGTAAATTCGAATCAGCTTTCAGTGATACGCGTTAAGAAATTAGTCAGTCAGAAGATTCTTAGTCAGTCAGATATTCTTTATTTTTATAAATTTTGCCTTTTGCTTATGGCATCCAATGAAAGCAATGAGGCACTAAATGAGCTTGAGAAAGAATTAGGTTTCTCAAAGGTTGAACGCCTCAGTGACTACTCTAGTGTTAGAGATGTCCATGAACGACGATGACAAAAAAAAAAACAAAATTGAATGGGATTTTTTCGAATTATTACAAAAAAAATTGGTCTGTAAAGTCGGTTTACTGTCGATAATTGTACGTGATAAAGTCTTAAGAAAACATTGATGAAATGCATAGGTACTGGAGTGGAAGAGAGATGCGTATCGAACGCTTAGGCTGATCGTGGGTCTATCGCTTGTTCCGCGCTCTCGCTTGCATGCTCGGCTCAGGCGGTACGGTTGCGAGCGTATAGCAGCCGGCGTTCATTGATTTAAAAGACGTTAGGTATCATGTAAAACCACATATATACAATTTATAAAAGTACCAAGCACGGACAGACAATGAAGGAAGATAAGAGTGAAGGTCAACCTAACAAACATGATACTTGCCACTAACCAGCGAGACGGTTTTGTTCAATTTATTGAACTTACAATAATCAGTAATTTATCGAAAGGTTGATAGAGATTGGCATAATCGCTTCGTTATTGACTTTGAAAATATGATTATTATCTCATCACTAATTTCCATTGTTAGTAGTCTCAAATACACTTGACATTCAAAAGCTGTCAAGTGGTCAATTAAAGATAACGACGATGGAGTGAGTATTACGCCAGAGTAAGTATAGAGTAGGTATAACATACACGTACTGTAAGCGCACTTATTGTAAATACCGCCTATCTAAATATTTCGCTAGGTAGGTACCTACTTGTGGAGACCTCTACTTAATTGGCTTACTGATGTCTAAATTCTTTGCTCATTATTATTAGAAACCTATTATAGCTGTAGGTATTCCTAAATTAAATAAATAAATATAACCTAACCGAATGCCTTCGGCAATGCACAGGTATTCTATTCTATATACTTTAACTGTTTTCGACCTGGAATTTTGGAATGTTCATCTACCAACCAAAGTAACTAAACAGGCAAATGATGTAGGCAAAATACCTACTTGAGACACAGAATTTGCTTACGTTATTTGCAAACTGTTTTATTTACAACGTAAATATTTTTTGTAATTCAATATGTGCTGCCATCTGTTTAAATGTTTTGATACTTTGACGTAATCTATGTACTATTGTAGAACATACAGGACTTCCTCGCTGTTACTGTCCAAGTGGTCGAGATGTCTTTACTTGTACTGTTTTTCATATCTAACCAAAAAAATGTTTTTCATATCTCATACTCGGAAAGTAGTGTATGTTTGATCTGAGTACCGGGTCGGATGCGATGATTCCCACCACAGAGACATTCAGGCTGTGATTCCCGCCCTCGGTCGGGAAAGACTCATAGTAATTGCTTCCGGCCTTAGGGCGGGAATGAATTAAAAAAAAATAGTACTACATTTGGAAAAGACGTTTAAAGAAAAAGTTTCTCTAGGAAAGAGAATGACTTTCTTCCAACTTCTTTGGGTACTTAGTAGGGATACGAAACTTTTTACATCAGTTAGAATATGTAAAAAAGGTGCGGCCTTGTGAATGTACAAGCGTAAGCGTAAGGTACACGTTCCATATTTAAAATTAAAAAAAGAGTAATAATTTGGTAAGCTGTTCCGAAACTCAAAATCTTGTTTTTCATCGACACTAATAAGCACAGAACACTATTACTCGGCTAAAAGTACATGATAATAAAAAGAGGAAGGATTTGTATATATTATTTTTGTAATGTTATTTAGGTTAGGTACTCTATGATGTAGTATTCAAAGACGTTTAAGGGCCCTATTACATTTCGAGCGTGATTTTTACGTTTATGGGCCATCTTTGGCTTCTTAGATCTGAGAAACTAGAAGACTTGAACAACTTTTACTTTCCGAATGGTAGAGGAAATATATTATTATAGGGGCTAGTGACCTATTTTATTCGATTTTATCGTAGTTAACTGTATAAAAGTAAAAAATCCAACACAAGTTTTTCGAAAAACGCGCGACGGCACTTTTTTCTGTTCGTTGATTGAACTAAACGAGTAAGCAAATTAGATGAAAAATATGTAATAATATTGCTTATATAGTGGTTAAGTGATTTGTGGCTTAAATTTTTTTAAATAAATATTGATTATCTAGAAATTAAATCATATTCGAGACCGTGAAATTGCCAAAAACGCTTGGAAATAACCGTTAATTTCTCCTTACTATATTAACAATATCACATTATTTTTATATCAAAAGATACTTTAGTTCATAAGGAATTCAAACATCATACATGTTTTAAAAAATATTTCATTATAAACCTGAAAAGAAAAATAATTCGAACTGCAAAATTGCTACATAAAGCAAAGTTTTGGGCGGGCGAGCTCAGCTCAGTACTGCGCGAGCGCTCGTCGACGTTGGACCTGTGTCGGAATTTTGCGCGCCGAAAGATCGGGAATTTCGTCGTAATTATAGTGCGACTACCTATAACAAGTTTTAATCATAACATGTTTTAGGGTGATGGTTGTTTGTTTGTTTGTATGTAGCAGATATCTTTAACCGATTGAGCTGTAATTTGGTATACTTATGTAAGTTCGGTGACAATGCGATATTATGGTATCACCGAGCTGATCTGATGATGGAGTCGGGAAGTGGATATCGCAACTCCTCAATGACTACTCGTAAACCCCTCGAGTTTGGGCTCGTATGATTTGTCTTGACAAATACTTTGGTGCTAGATGGTAACCAGGGTCTGATGATGGAGCATGAAGATGACCATAGGAACTCTGTAATTAAACGACACAACCCCATCGAGTTTAGGCTCGTATGATTCGTCTTGACGAGTACTTTGGTGCTAGTTGGTAACCAGGGTCTGATGATGGAGCTGGAAGATGACCATAGGAACTCAGTAAATAAACGACATAGCCCCATCGAGTTTGGGGTTGTTTGATTCATCTTGAAGAGTAGTTTGGTGCTAGATGGTTACCAGGGTCTGATGATGGAACTGGAAGATGGCCGTAGGAACTCGGTAACTAAACGACACAATCCGATCGAGTTTGGGCTCGTTTGATTCATTTTGAGGAGTACTTTGGTACTAGATGGTAACCAGGGTCTGATGATGGAACTGGAAGATGGCCATAGGAACTCGGTAACTAAACGACACAATCTCTTTGAGTTTAGGCTCTTATGCGAATCATACGAATCTTGACGAGTACTTTGGTGTGTCTGATGTCAGTCGTGTCAGTGTCTGATGATGGAGCTAGAATATAACCAATTGAGCTGAAATTTTGTATACATGTTAAGTTTGGATGACAATGCATGGTTAGCTACGTGAAGTCATTTTAAATCCAACTAAAAAGTAAAAAATATTTTAAGAGGAAAAAATTTTTTTTTAAATAACCTTTTATTTGGTGTATTCCCGTTGTCCCCATTGATTTTAATGAGCTAAAAAGAATACAATAAACTCTCCCTTTAAAACTTCTACTATCTTAAAACGTCATTACACAATTTATTAGGTAATAAAAGCTTTTCGCGAGATTAAAGTAGGTACTCATAATATTTAGTTACATTGAAAATTCTAAAAATTTAGTTCAATCAGTTACAGTAACATATATTTACTTAAACATAAATCTCGCGACATACAATAAATAATTTTTCGTAAACAAATTAATAAAAATAAAAAAGCGCCGTAAATAAAGTGTCGGCTCAAGTAGGTAAATATTAATCATGAAAACACCTAATTAGATAATATGTTGACTAACTTTGTACGTGGAATATTATTGCATGACAACAATTTATTTAGTTTGTTGTTTTTGTGTAACAAGTTGCTACTTATTTTAGATACATACCAGTGAAATTACTTCGTTATAAACGGAAGATTCAATCCAGATCCATATTACTCCCGTTCCCGTTTACAATTTGTGAAAATCCCTTCATAGCGGTTGCCTACAACATATTATACTTACTATAATACCTACTAAGACACCTACATACCATATTTCAAGTATCTAGGTGTAATCGTTTCGGAATAGTACGTATTTTTCTTTTTAACCTGTTTTTACGTTTTCCCGTGGGAATGAGATATTTTCCTGGAATAAAAAGTACCCTAGATGTTGACCTGGGTTCTCCATACCAAATTTCATCAAAATCCAGTAGTTTTTGCGTGATGCGTGCACAGCCCGACTGACAAACAGACAAAAATTTCAAAAATTGGTGTTTTGGTATTTACATCGATAAATGTTTAGAAATAGACTAGCAGCGCCCCGAAAAAATATATAGCCTATGTTATTCCCAGAAAAGTAAGCTTTCCATTCGTAAAAGTTTTTTTTAAACGTAGTATCGGAGCCTATTTAATACAAACAAAACAAAAAATCAAACCTTTCCTATATCCAGTTAATTCCCGTTCCCGTGGGAATTTAAAAAAATCCTTTATAGCGGTTGCCTACGACTATAATACACCTACCTAATATTTCAAGTTTCTTTGTATTATTGTTTTGGAGTAGTACCTACGTATTTTTCTCTTTAACCAGTTTTTAAATTTTCCCGCGGGAATGAGATAGTTTTCTGGAATATAAAGTACCCTAGATGTTGACCCAGGTACTCGGTTATCTCCATACCAAATTGATTGAATTGTGCACAAACACTTACAAAAAATTGGTATCTAAATCGATAACTATCTACACTGCCATTAAAATTTTCTAAAAATATTTTCTGCACAGACACGGTCCCGTTACAGTTTTATTATATGTATAGATGAAAGACCCTTTATAAGAAATTTTATGTGAGAGAGAGAACAGACATACTTTTTATTTCAAGGTCTGTCCGTACGTACGTACCTATATCTAAATACATATTATATAAACTATAATCTCTAATTGAGTATAAATTTTATTGTTATAAACTTTATTAACATACGCCGCTAAAAAAGTCCAACACAATACAATAAAAAAATAGAAAAGTATCAAGTGGTTAAGTCGCTTGCTTGCCGCTACGGCAGAGTAGTACCGTGAACTCGTGACCCTGAGCGAGCGGGCCGTCGCGTTCAAATGCCTAATCTTGAGGAGCGTAGTTTTGTGATAGGGCTCTTAAAAGAAAAAGTTTCTCTTTCTTCCAACCTCTTTGGTTGTATTGTTGACAATTTAGTTTTTTTTCGTAGGTATTATTGCGTTTTTGCATGTTAGAATTTTTGTAAAATTGTAATTTTTTTGTTTACTTTCCTTGAATTCGAAATGAAAAGTAGAGTGTTTAACGCGGGTGGAAGTTATCAATTCCTACTCGGACTATATCCGCCCTCGCTGCGCTCGGGCGTCTAATTACCTCGTATGGGAATTGATTCCTTCCGACCCTTGTATAACAATCTACTATTTTTATTGTACAGTGGTATGAAACCAGTCATATCGAGTGCTACTTTCGGGTGGTCTTTTTTCTGTAATCATGTCCCCTTATTCTCCCGAATTATACCTAAGATTTTTCATTATGGATTTAAACCCAATTTTCAACATGACTGGTTGTCTTACTCTCGTGCTCTGATCCGTACGACAAACCCGCCTTTTGGTTTCGCCTGGAAATTCTTCAAATCCATCTCCAGTGGTACTTCCATCTTAGGACCCGGAGACAGCTCCATGTGCCGCAGGATCTGGTACGCGATCACCTTCACCTCGCAGAGAGCGAAGCGGGAACCTGCAGATATTGGATTCCGTCAAACAACGACTCAAAACATAGCACACGACAGCCCTCTATGCAAAGCGTGCTTCAAACGCACTCGAGGAGCACGTGCGCTACCATGGAGGCGGAAGAGACGGTAGCGCACGTGCTCCTCGAGTGCGTTGGCGTTGCCCAGATCCGCGAGGAAATTCTCGGAACAATCCCTTGTGGATGTCGTGACTCGAAAGTTTGATCTGCTTCTGGAGAGAGGTTGAATGGTTGGAATAACCGGCCTGCACCATGGCTCACGTACAATGGTCCGCTTTAGGGACTAAGTGCGGAAACCAAACCCCGTAATATAGAACATAATATAACACACACACTCCCCCCTGCCACACATATAACACCCCCCCCCACATCCGACTCACCCTCACACCTTTCACAAAACCCGTTGCATGTAAATGATAGCTGATAGCTTAGATTATTTAGAAATACGATATTTGTATTTATTTCATAACTGACTGCATATTATACAGGTTTTCTTTATACCTTAATAGGTTGGCTCTGGCCTTAGTCTGAAGCAAATGCCTTTGTTAATAATATTTAAATAAATATTTTTAATTCTCTTATTTTTTTAAAAATTATTTATATTCAACACTGGAGTATCACTAAAAAGGTCAAAAAAGTCTAATTTTTATCTTTGCGGCTTTGATAAGTATTCAAGCTGACGAGAAACTCAACAACAATTTCTGCCACATTATTTTTGTTTTTCCAAAATGATTATAACAAAGTCGTAGTACATTTTTAGGTTATATGACTACGGTACTATAGCTTTTACATGCAACTTCCTCCAAATTCCGGATTAAAAATAATTTAGGTGTTATCTATGTGCCAATTTAAATCGCTGGTTTTGCGTGCTTCAGTAACACACATTTAAACCTACGAAGTTTCGCATGTAAATAATATGAAACTTTCTCTGACACTCTTGATTGTGTATTTTTTATTTTTATTTTTTTTATAAGAAAAAGGGGGCATACGAGCAGACGGGTCACCTGATGGTAAGTGACTACCGTCGCCTATGGACACCTGCAACTCGAGAGTCACAACTGCGTTGCCGGCCTTTGAGGTGGGGGTAGGGGGAGGGGGAGGGGGGGATTAGGGCCTCTGGTTACCTCACTCACTCAACGAAACGCAATGCAAGCATTGCCTTATGCTGGTTTTCTGTGAGGCCGTGGTGTCACTCCGGTCGAGCCAGCCCAAGCGTGCCGAAGCATGGCTCTCCCACAATAAAACTTAGTTCGTTCAATATGACGCAGAAGTACCCAAAATACATACTTATTTCGAAAATTCTTAGCAGTTTTTTATTATTATTAATGATGAGAACAAAGACGGGGCCTACGATAGGACGAGCTTTCCCGGAAGATGCCTGTTCACTGGATCCTTAAAGGCTTGTGGGTTATAAGAACTCGGAAATACTATGCAGTAATTAGAACTGAAGGTTACTTACCAATACAGTTCCTGGGGCCGAGTCCAAAAGGCATGTATGAGAAGGGATTGATTTTGTGTTTATTTTCGTCGGAGAATCGCTCGGGGTCGAACTTGTAGGGGTCAGGAAAGTACTGCGGGTCGTAATGGAACGCCCACACTGGGATGAAGAGATCTTCGTCTGCATGTATCTGGAACATCAATGGTGATTCTTAGCTGTTATTGGGTGCTGTTAGTTTAATTTAATGTATTGTTAGCCGATAAATATCGATTCCAGCGAATCCTAGTTGATCTACGTCTCTACGCGTAACGTCACGAAGAACTGTCAACAATCCCGCGTATTCTGGCTAACAAGCTAGGCTGTGGCGAGTATTATAAATGTTTGACAGAGTCTCTGAAAGTCTGTAACTTAAATAATAAACCATAATATGTAAGGCTATCGCCTTAAAAATTAATCCCCATAATAGTATGAAGAATCTTGAAGCTTCGCACATAAGTTAAAAACATATTTTGAAAGAGGTTCTTAGGTTTTTCGAAGTTTGCATAAAAAATGTATAAAACTTACAGAAGAATCTCGATGGTAAACTTATAGGCAGATGAGTATTTGATAATACAAAATAACCAAAACTTAATTTATACAACACAAAAACATAGCCAGTGCAGTAACCAAAGACGTTTAAAGAAAAGTTTCTTCTAAGAGAATAATTTTCTTCCAACCTCTTTGCCAGTAACATTTCTATAACATAACAGCTCGATGATTGACCTACGTCTGTCTATTGAGCTACAGGACCTTGTCAGTCAAAACAAGGTCATGGTGATTTTAAATAAACTTGTCGGAACAATGTAGCACACTATCTAACTACACTCACTATGTAATCCTGGGTAGCTCCATCATTGGGTTTCCCTAAGTTGTAGTCCTTGATGCAGGCTCTGTCTGTACCGGCGACCGAAGGCCACCGCCTTAAGACCTCTGAAAGAGAATATAAGTACACTATTTGCATAGGATTTACTAGTTCCATGATTCCCGTCAAGCCGCAAGATCGCAAAACAATTATCTATTGTCATTGGTCGTCCGTTGGACTGATGCTTGCCTTAACAACACAGCGTTTCCACATTATCCGATCCGATATCAGAGTCGGACGACGATAACCGATAGCCGAAACCTATTGTTTTACATATTTCCGACTAAATCGTTCCGATTGGGCCATTTGCTCGATACTTTTGGGGCAGGTCCATCCTGGCAGAATATAATAGACAACTTTATTTGCTGGATATATTATATTTGAGACACAAAATACCAAGTAGGTGTCTGATCCGATAACCGATATCGGAACGGACAATGTGAAAGGTAGATACATATTTCATACATTATACTTGCCCAGATATCGTATCGGCATCCGACTCCGATATCGGATCGGATAATGTGGAAACGCTCAATAAAAAATATATAGCGACAGATTATGCATGTAAAAGACACCTGCACACCATGTACATTAGTTCCAAGACTTCCAATCCAAAGTAAAAGAATTTCTCACCGGACACAACCATATCCATGTAAGTCATCTGCTGGATGGAGTTGAAGTCGAACTGACCGCCGTTCTTGGCGTCAGTCTCTTTAACCTCCTGTGCCAGCCGCTCCTGCACCTCAGGGTTGGCAGCCAGCTCACACAGCAGGAAGGACATCACGGATGAAACAGTTTCAAAACCCGCGAGGAAGAAAAGCAATGCTTGAGCGACGAGGTCATTTTCAGTCCAGTCTGTAATGACATTGAGTAGATAATTCGTTTTGTCATAACTTAGAAGTGCTACATCACTATGATGCTGTTATTTTAACCTACTGATTCAGTGGTTTTCACAAGCTTGGGCACACAAATCATCAGAATTTATTTTAGCATATTATTATAGAGAATGCAAGTGGCGGTCTATAGTCTCCAATGTAATGTCTATATTTCTTTCCTTTTGGAACTTTATTTGATACTACTTATAGATTCGATTTCTACAACTTACTGGCATCGACTCGCTTACCTCTGATTATCTTTTTCTTTCCCACGGACGATTCTTCGACTGTAGCAAAACCTGCATCCACATCTTTGGATACTTTATCATCGTGTGTTAATCTTCCTACAAGACAAAAATTCTGTTGTATACGAGTATATAAAAAAATAACCATTGCTAATAAATTGTCTTTTTTACCATACCTTTTTTAGCCTCCAAAAGCAAGTGTATCATATCAGGACGGATTATATTTTTTATCTCTCGATCAGCCATCGTGTTTAGTACCAGATTCGTGAAGAACTTTTTGGTATCTTCTGGGAATAGAGACCAGTTCATTTTCTAAAAGAAGAAAGCAGAGAGAAATCAATTAAAACAATAGGAAAGAAGTGTA
Organism: Ethmia dodecea; assembly: GCA_963855545.1. Lineage (NCBI taxonomy): Eukaryota > Metazoa > Arthropoda > Insecta > Lepidoptera > Depressariidae > Ethmia > Ethmia dodecea. Next base: position 395,340 of record OY979446.1, read on the forward strand.
CCTCAAGATTCTGTTTTTAAATTTTTCAATAGATATATTTTCTGGCAGTAAATCTTGACCTCTTAATATAGATGGCTATTAAAGTAAAATAGTATTATAGCAATTTAAGTAAATTAGCAAATTTTACTTAGCTGAGTGACAATAAATAAATGCCATAATTATGTCAAATACCTTTGAGTATTAAACCAACAGGAGACGTCACGCGCACTAGTTTCTTTGCAAAAAAGTCTGCCAATTTCTGCGGGGGGGACGAGGAAACGCACACAAATAATGTTAAAACAAACGCATTTTTTGACAAAACAATTAAACACTAGCTTGAACTAGATGCACACAAATAAAGTCACCAATCCGATCACTCCGTGAACTCAAAAAAACTAGTTATATATAACAGGTATGATCGTTGACTGACACTTTTTTTTGGCAGAGGGGAACGCCTATCGGTGGCGTCTCCGGTTGGTTTAATACTCAAAGTCAAATACAGATCTGGTCGTGTGGACAGAAATACAAGATGCTGTACTTGTAACTAAACGGAAAATCCTCTTCACCAAAAGCATAACATAAACAATAGCAGCGTTACAGAATGTGTTATATTTTAGAGGCATGGACTTACTTTTCCAACTTTCGGGAAGGCGCGGCCAACAAGGATCACAATAAGTCGCCTAAAAGTTAAAGTTGTAGCCTTCTTGCCCATCAAGTAGAACTGGTTTTCTCGTTCTGAGTGGGAATCCACCTTCAGACCAAATGCACAAGACGCGATCACGTCGTTGGCGTACCGCGTCGTCAAGTCCTTGCAATCCACATCCACGAAGTCATCTGGGAGAATTTTGGATGTAAATTATCTTCTTGATTAAAAAATATATATATCTAGATGGCCTAAGTCTTACTTCCAGACTCCTTAATCTGCTTCTTGAGCGAGCTTATCATCTGGTCGCCGACCTCTACCATGAAGGGGATCATCGCGCGAATCTTGGAGCTGGTGAAAGCTGGGCTTAGCGTCGAACGCATGTCCTTCCACTCCTGGCCTGGGAAGACACATGGAATGTTTTAATTGGTACACTAATTTTGAAAAAGCGAGTAGATTGTAAACAGTGTAATTTGGAAATTAAAAATACTTAGATGGAAGTAAATAATTTGAGTTGTTTGAGACAGTTTTTTTAACCGACTTCAAAAAGGAGGAGGTTATCAATCCGTCTGTATGTTTTATTTATGTTTGTTAACTGAGAACTTTCGCGTGGGTGAACCGATTTGGATGATTCTTTTTTTATTTCAAAACAGGTGCTTCCAAATTGGTTCCATTTTCATTTTGTCCAATTCTGATAATGGCATCTATAAGAAAACTATATAAGTTGAAGTCGGTTTTTTACTCTTTAGAGTTCTACGTCTATTATTTTAATTGTAATGAGCTACAAAAAAAATTATCGTTCGACAAATGCTATCGATAAATGAGTAAGTAAGTGAAATATTTCAAGTACCCCTGAGAGCAAACAGAGTCCTTCCGAAGACTTGATCGTTGAAAACCCTACGGTGATCCAGGAAGTGGTCGAAGTCCTTCACCGTGACCTTCTTTACGAGCTCCAGGTCTCGCAGTACCACCACTGGGCTAAAAAACTCGTATTTCCCGTAGAACCTTTGGAAAATATTATAATATGTAATATATTATATAATATAATCTCACGCCTTTTTATCCCCGAGGGGGTAGGCAGAGGTATTCCATTACTGGATATACCCACATTTCACGAGATATATTGGACCCCTAAACGTGATAGGTGGTGAGCCTATCGCCGGACCGGGTCTGTTTACACATGTCTCAGAATTAATTCTGAGACCTGCGGGTTTCCTCACGATGTTTTTCACCGTCGAGCTAGTGATAAATATGTACGTAAGTTTTTGAAAAACTCATTGGTACATGCCAGGATTTGAACCCGAGCCTCACTGATTTTCGGCCGGCTCTTTAACCGTCCGGGCTATCACTGCTCTTATATATTATAATAAGCCTCTTTAATTCCAAAACTAGTCACATATCATCATGTGACTCTGCTCGTTTGACCCCTACATTATTTACACTAACGGTTGTGCGTGGTTTCATGAGCATAGTTTCCGTTTCCGTGGGAACACGGGAATAAAATATAGCTTTTGTTACTCAGGGGTTTTCTAGGTTTAAATTGGTAAAAGAATTTTTAAAATTGGTCCAGTAGGTTTTGAGTTTATTCGTAACAAACATACAAAAAAGACGTGTGGGACTCGGGGACTGCCGCGGTAAAGCTATTGCATAGCATTTTTTATCAACAAGACTGCCGAAAACAAACGACGTTAGACAATGCACGGCCTTCAAGCCACACCTCCGTGCCCGTCGGAGTGGGGTCGGTCGGTCGGTTGGTCGGTCCGTCCGTCGGTCCGTCCGTCCGTCGGTCGGTCGGTCGGTCGGTCGGTCGGTCGGTCGATCGGTCGGTCGGTCGGTCGGTCGGTCGATCGGTTGGTCGGTTGGTCGGTCGGTTGGTCGGTCCGTCCGTCGGTCCGTCGGTCGGTCGGTCGGTCGTTCGGTCGGTCGGTCGGTTGGTCCGTCCATCCATTCATCTACTATCATAACTTGGGTTAGGATTATGCCCAATAAACAAGCCACGCCTCCGTGCCCGTCGGAGTGGGGAGCGTGAGGTTTTTTCGTTACGGAATTTCTGGATTCGGTCCCCGCGCTCAAGGCCCGCGATAGAAGCTATGCAATAGCTTAAAAATACAAATCTTCCCTCTATTATAATGTTAGTATTGATATAGAGATATAAAAAAACTTCCCTTACAGCTGTTGATTTTGATGACATAAGTAATCACATTTTATTATATTCTCCACATTATTCTTAACTAGTAACCCGGGTTTCGCTATCTATATTCAGCTCTTCGAAATCCTGCAAGTCATTGAAATAGAAAATACCTACCTATACGAAATCTTAAGTTAACATTCTTATTTTATCTCTAAAATTTTCATTGAAATCCCTTGATATATTTTGGGACCTATTCAAGACAACGTTTCAGAAAGACAGACAGAAATTCAAAGACGGTTATTTAATATAGGTGTAGATTTCACCTTTCAGTGGGAAAGAGTTTGTATGTCCGCACCAAGTTGCCGATGAAGTGCTCGGTCGTGAAGAGTACTGACGCCATGTTTCCGAACAGTGGCAGCGGCTTCTCGTTCTTCACCCCTTTGTCGCTGAACATCGAGTACACGCGCCACATGTACATCGCAAGCGCAGATAGCGCCACTGCTAGCCATATCCATATTAACATGTTCTGTGGAGATATTATCAATTAGGCCTCTCTTTATACGTTTGTTCATCATCACCATTCATCATCTTGTTTTTTCTCCATTATTTGGAATCGGCTCAGTATCTCTTCTTCCATTTGTATTAATCAACCTTTGTATCCACATTCACTTCCTTCTTGCACATATCATCAACCACAATCCATCAATCATTTCTTTTGTATATAGCTATTCCTACAACCTCCTGTTCCTTCGTTTTATAAGTCCACATAAGTCCTATTCACCAGTGTTATGAGTGCCTCAACCTCGTAAATAACACTAATTTTATTTGTTTGTCTTTTTTGTGCAAGATCATTTTCCTCAAGTGATTGCATTTAAATACGTGTTTTCCTAACTCCGTTATAAGTACTAACAGGTCCCCATACAAAACATAGTTGCTTGACTTCCGTAGGTTGTTGCTGTTAATGATATGATTGATTTTTTAAAATTTATTTTCATAAGACAGTGTACTTACTAGATACGTCCCCATGTTAGAAAAAAACATTTACCCTGCCACGTCCAATAGAAATAAGCCTGCAAACAGTATATTAATTTTGTTTATATTAGATTCATAAACTTGCCAGTGTTGATTACAAGTGTCAAGTGTATCGCATTGTGTTAGGCAAATAATAAGTAAATTCCAGTAAACGTAGATGATTCGAGAAATACTATTTGGTATTTGAGGTTTAGGTTAGTGTAGTTCGAAGCGCTAACAAGCATTATGCAATTTTATTTCTCATCCCCACCAACACAGTAGTAGAATCATAAAAACCGTAAGAAATAAAAACATTATAAATTGTACAATCCTCGCATTTATTACTTATCTACAACTGATTTCTCATAACACATTTGAGAAGTATGCTACATAATTATAATACTTAGCTTTTGTTCTTATTACTATTATATAATGCGTAACAGAATAAGCTCAATTATCTACACCTCAATTAGTAAATTAATATAAAAAATATGATGCCTGTACTTTAGTTGTGTCTAACCAATTTCCTTAAAAATAAAGAGCAATAATGGTACGATTTCCATAGGTAGCACAGAAATTAAAATATAATAGGACATAGAGGGGGCATTGGGAATATTTTCATACAAAACTTTGAAGCATGTTTGAAGCTCAAGCGTCATGTCAGTTAGTATGAACGCGAGCTGACATTCGGTCGAAATTGTACTAGACTTATTCCACTTGGAATAACTTTTGGCTTCAAATTTTCCTCGCTTTGTCCCCTCTATGCCCTATTATATTTTAATCTCTTTGGGTAACACTAAATTCAGCTATGCTAATCCATTTTTCGGAAAAATTTAACACATATTAAAAAATAGCAGAAATCGATTAATTAATTAATTTCAGGAAATGCGCTTATTCTGTTACATAGTATAACATGCTACTAACGACCAAAGATCAAATACCCATTTATTTTTGGAAACAGGTTTCTTTGACTTTGCTCAAAATCAAAAAACAGTGCTGTGAATCTGTTAAGCCTTGTAAATAAACAACAACAACTTACCTATTATATAAATTTGTATTTCTCCAACAACTGCGCACAAACCTGTGTATATGGTAATTTTAGAAGCGAAACGAGATACTTCATAAAAACAAGTTTCCGCCGCGTCACTCACGTGCTCGTCACAACGCACGAGTGATCGGACGGACGGACAACAAGATTAATGAGGATTTCGTATACTACATTGGAATTAGGAATCGCTGAGTTATTTAAGGTATTTTTAAATCAAGTGCATATATTTTATGAGTTGGTACAAACATATAAGAGAAATATAATTAAAATGTAAAGAAAAGACACAAGGTATTATTTTTCTTGTTCTTTTCTAAAAATAATAATATTATTTTGTAAACATGCTTTGCACTAAAACGCCGCTAATGGACTCGATTCTGCAGACCAGCTAAAATTCCTAATTTTAAGTTAGCTCTATTGTTTTTCATCGCTTTGGAAAGGAAAGGGACAGAAATAAGCGCCATATTTATTTACAATGTCACAAATGTCAAAATAACCATATGGACGCATTCACATCTTATTCAAATACACGTGTTTAGCAATTTTAGCGACGATGTAACAAGGTCATGGATAAAAGATATAGATAATGACGTTCATAAGGTTCCAATTAGCTGGTTTTTACATGTTTGACATTATTCTATAATTTATGGTTTGTTTCAGTCCATTTTCTTCAGTATTCTATGGAGAAGGATAGGCTAATTTAAAATTATGAATTTTAGCTGGTCAGCCAGAATCGAGTCCATTGTCTAGTGCAGTCAAAATAGACTAAATTATGATTCCAGTTTGCATTAATTCCCAACAAGCTGGATTTTTGTGCAGGCCTTGGATGCGTCATTACAAATGACCTGTGAAGAGGAAGAAACGAGTGACTATGAAGAATTTGAAGATGAACGATGATGTAATTTTCTTGCTGTTAAAATTTTCATTAAATTGAAATAAAAAAAAATCATCAATAAAATAGTGTCCCATTACATTCTCTCGATCAAAATATACTGTGGACTATTCCTACTGGGGAAACCACGGTAAAAAAAAGCGCCGTGTACACTACCTCAGATGTGTGCATATAGTCGAAAATACGACTTTCCTGCGGTCTAAAGACACGATATCTCGAAAGCGATTCTTTGTAGAAGAAAAGTGTTGAGATATTTTTTGTAGACAGTTTTACGATCTACAAACTTTGTTTGAACCATTTTTCGGTAGCTCTCATTGTTTCAGAGATATCCGCAAAAAACGCAATTGTGGAAAAAAAACAACGCACAAGCGGGATCGATGGGGACTTTTGACATATCATTTGAAATGACGTATTCAAGGCCTGCACAAAAATCCAGCTTGTTGGGAATTAATGCAAACTGTAATGTCTATTTTGACTGGACTAGTCGGCTTCTTTCAATATTTTCGAGCGCAATTTTTGATTGTGTAGTAAGCGTTTATTGTTTTTTATAGAGCGTATTAGTTTTTTTAATTTTTAATAATTGGTGTTATCTAGTAACGTAGCGTATGAAAAAAAAGTGTTTAAAAAAATAAAATAAATAAATAATCTCACGCCTCTTATCCCTGAGGGGGTAGGCAGAGGTATTCCATTACTGGATATACCCACATTTCACGAGATAATATTGGACCCCTAAACGTGATAGGTGGTGAGCCCATCGCCGGACCGGGTCTATTTACAGATGTCTCAGAATTAATTCTGAGACCTACGGGTTTCCTCACGATCACAAAAAATGGTTTCTTGTTTATTATTGATCACCCTATAATTTTTATAAATAATTGCACTTAATTTAAAAGGACCATGTATACGACATAGTATAGGGAAACTTATTTAAATATTCAAGGGTATAGAGTTTCCAAACTGAACAAAATCTAAAACTTATTTATTACCAAAGTATAGTATGATTACGTCCAGATGCGGCTCGCGATCGTATCTTGCTTAACTGACACTTGAGTTCAAAGTTTTGTATGATAATATTCGCAATGACCGCTCTATCATCATCATCGGCCGGAAGACGTCCACTGCTGAACAGACGTCCACTGCTGAACAAAGGCCTCCACCATAGAACGCTACAACGCACGGCAACTTGCTGCTTGCATCTACCGGTTACTCGCGATCTAGACGATGTCGTCGGTCCATTTTATGCCATAGTATAATTAATAATTATGTTTACTAATATAAGGAGAAAAGATTTGTATTTTTGTATGTTTCTATCTTTGTTACGAATAAACTCAAAAACTACTAGACCGATTTTAAAAATTCTTCCACCAATGGAAAGCTAGAAGATCCCCAAGTAACATAGGCTATATTTTATTCCCGTATTCTCACGGGAACGGGAACTACGCGGATGAAACTGCGCAGAACAGCTTGTTTCTGATACACCGACAGTTTACATAGGATTTGTCTAAGCCAAACAGAATGCTACTTGCGGAGGGGAGTTAGAAAAATTATGACCTTTGTCCCCTATTTGACCTCAGAGGACAGTTTTTGGTATATGAAATTACATGCTTCTATCAACCGGTTTAGATTGTGCATTATCTGTCAGTCGGCGTTTGAGTTTCATTTAGTAAATTGCTTCTTTAATCGACCCGTAATTGTTGAGGGATGACGTCACACCATTGTAGGAACGGTTATTAAATAAAAACTGACCAAGTGCTAGTCGGACTCGAGCACGAAGGGTTCCGTACTTTAACTTTAAAAATGTTGTATGGGGCTCCCTTAAATATTTATTTTGATTCTGTTTTTTAGTATTTGTTGTTATAGCGGCAACAGAAATAATAATAATAAAACTTGATTCTTGAACTCTGTTACAAAATAAAATACTGTAACATGCATAATACTTACTACAGAACACAAATATTACTTGTGCCTGAACTAGGATACCCCGTGTGAAATACACCATCTGTCTAAATATCTTACCGTACTTCTTATTGACATTTGTTTTAATAATAATTAAATTTGACATGATACAAGTAATGTTTCTTTTGTAAATTTTTCATATGACCAGTATTTATTTATGTTGTTTAATGTACACTGACATTCTTTAATTATGTTTGAATATTGATTTCTTCTACTTAATCTCATAGTAATTAATGTTAAAATTTTGATAGATTTTATGCGATTAAATCATAGTTTAAATGTTTGATTAAATGTTACATTTATATTATTGTACAGTCAACAAAGTTGTTAGGGTTACATGGCCAGTAACTAAGAACTCATTTTTCTGGGTATCTTTCAAAAGGTATCTTTGGACCCTATAATTTAGCAAAAAAAACCTATACATACCTACATTTAAGGCTTTCTCCTGAATCTTAGTTTCTGGCCATGTAACCCTAACAACTTTTTTGACGTACGTCCGAAATGGATTCACTGTTGAGCCAAACCTAATTATTTTATAAGATCTTAATTAAGTACACAGTAAACAATAGAGATTTACCTTATCTTATCTTATCATTCAAATTATGAAAACAGCCGTAGATCCAAACAACGTTCTTTATAGATTTGCTGTTGTAGTAAAATAGTTGGCTTTGTGAATTAGATAATGTTGACATAGAACAAGTTTTATCTAGATGAGCTCAGTAGTTTGAAAATGACCAGATAGATAGAGTTACTTTTGCCTTTATTAAATTAAAGTAGCTATATGCAGTATGTATATCCAATAGCGACTCATTCGATAGCGGATGGATAAGTTATTCTGACGTATAAGCTATGTTATTGTAAAATTTCATCAAAATCGGTTTAGTAGTTTTTGCATGACAGTGTAACGAACATCACTCATCGTCACAAACTTTCGTTAATTGTATATGTAAGTAGCAATCGGGGTGAAATCATAACGGTTGCAGGAGCGATAATAAAACAAAAGAAGTTTTCTTTTATCAAATTATTTATATTTAAATAAAAATTAGAAATATTTTTTCTTACAAATATCATTCTTAATTATAATCACACACATTTTGCTACAACACTAAGTTTCGTACAGTAACACATCTCTTTTCTTATTGACATCAGAACCTTGGAGCTCCGGAGCTACAGAGCTGGCGAGTGGCCTAAATTATTGTAGTAAAAATGTAGTAGGCAAAAACACATCTCTTTGAATTTGTAGTTCAGGAGTTAATCCCTCAAAGCCAAAAATCATCAGGTCGGTGTAGCCCCGAGATCTCAGTAATTTGGGAAGTAACGGACGTTTGCTCTTAGACAAAGTTTCTGTCATATTTAGGTAATGGACAGAAAAACAAAGAATATAATTCGTAGTTCAACATTTTGGCAGAACTATAGAACTAAAAATTCAAAGAGATGTGTTTTTGCCTACTACATTTTCACTACAATAATTTAGGCCACTCGACAGGTCTGTAGCTCCGGGGATTCTGATGTCAATCTTTTCTTATAATTATGGAATAAGTAGAAAATATAATACTTTAGCATATAAGTTATTTGTATTTACTTTTACAAGCAAATCAATTCAATCTACTCCAATCGTTGGCAATATTGGTGCCTGTTACTTCCTGACCCTGAACCGCGCAAAGAACCCGCCTTTTGGCTTCACCGTGAAGACCTTAGGGTCCATCTGCAATGGCAACACGGTCTCGGGGCCCGGAGATAGCTCCATGTGGCGCAATATCTGGTACGCAATCACCTTCACCTCGCACAGAGCGAAGCGGGAAGCTGAAATATTAAATTGACCATTCAATGCTTGAACACGCGCAGCACTGAGAAGAGACAAATGGCATGTAAATATTTAAAAGTCGGCATAAAAGCAAAAAACTCAATGAAACATGAAAAGTCGGCATATCGGGAAAAGATGTATGACTTTACAAAAAAGTCGGCAAAATGGGAAAGTCGGCAAAAAGGGCAGTACCCATAATTTTATACCGCCTGATTTTTTAAGCGTCTGGAAAATAAATATGGTGTGATAGGTAAGTGTAGTAGATTCATTTGGCACTGTTACTTATATTTTTTTTTCTTTCTTTAACTAATATAAATATTATAAATTACTAAATTGTAGTCAATATCATACACTAAAATATTTGAAATAGTATTTTAAGAAAAAACAGGCTCGTAGCTTCCATTCATCCGCAATATACCTACAACCGCCAGCTGCTACATAGTAGTGTGCGTAGTTTTCCAGATTTTGTAAATTGCATTAAACATTACTTATACACGAGATTGTTAACAATTAATCTCGTGTAACACCTTATATTATGTCATCTTTTTTTCCAGACTATAAAAAAAATCATCCAGTATACAGCGCTTGTGGTTTTAGCGTTGTGAATAGCTCAGCCCCCCTAGCCAAGTGGCATTGAACAATCTAATCGAATGTTCTTTTAGATTGACATGTATGGGATTGACATAAGCACTTGCCAACGAGCGCTAACGCTAATGTCAATCCCATACATGTCAATCTAAAAGAACATTCGATTAGATTGTACAATGTCACTTGGCTGGGGGGGGGTAGGAGTATGCTTTCTATCTTTTGTAGCTGTAGTGTTGCCAGAGGTCCAGATAAAGCCGGACATAGTTAGGCTTTTTGATTGCGTGTCCGGCCTGTCCGGCTTTTCTTAGGATTTTTACATTTCGCAAATGAGTACAATTTTGACTAGACAACTCCCTACCGACACATTGCCATTGCCATGCGGAACCCCATTCTTTCTTAAGCTTGTTTGGTAATTTTGCGGTTAGAACAAATATGTAGCGAAAAATAACCAAATTATGTAACCCACTTTAGTATTTTCTTGCACCGTTTCTCCTCGACCATAGATGCTGAAGCGGTAGAGTTGAAATGAGTTTCAATAAGTCCCTACTTTGAAAAAAAAAACTAAATTATGGAAACATGTAACTACGACCAAGGGATCGTACTGAATTTGACAGTGTATAAATTGTAGGACATAACTCACACATAGGCACGTACTATAGGTACTAAATAACTAAAAAACATACTTAAATAAATATTAAACACTCAGACATACAGATAAAAAGAGATCTTTGAGAACTTCTTTCACTCCAAACATTTTCCATACTATGGAAGATATCACAATTATGTAGAGTTAAATGAATAGTATTCTCACCAATACAGTTCCTTGGGCCAAGTCCAAAAGGCATGTAAGAGAAGGGGTCGATTTTGTGCTTGTTTTCTTCGGAGAAGCGTTCAGGGTCGAACTTGGAGGGGTCAGGGAAGTACTGCGGGTCGTAATGGAACCCCCACGATGGAAGGAATATAGTCTCGCCTACTCGTACCTGGAGACAAGGGATCAATAATTGCAAAAAACCGAAGGGTTCTATCCGAATTATCTATAAAACGGCAAGAAAAAAACACGTTTGTTGTATGGGAGCCCCCTTAAATATTTATTTTATTTTATTTTCAGTATTTGTTGTTATAGCGGCAACAGAAATACATAATTTGTGAAAATTTCAACTGTCTAGCTATCGCGGTTCTTGAGATACACCCTGGTGACAGACAGACGAACGGACAGATGGACGGACAGCGAAGTATTAGTAATAGGATCCCATTTTTACCCTTTGGGTAAGAAATCCTAAAAAGTACAACAACAGTAACTCCCTAAATGATCTAAGTCGTAACTTAGTAACTAAGATATTAGATCCATGGAGGTAAAAAAGGTCAGTTTAACAACATAATTTTCAACTTGAGTATAAGTTAGCCAGAGACTAAAATTTAATGTTCACAGCAATAGACAACTTTGACAACCAGCATAAGACAACCAAAGAACATAAATAAGTAAGTATATATAAAACTGCTGAAGTTGGTGATGCTGATGATAAACAAATGAAAGTACAGTTGGCAACATCAATTATTGAAATCATGACTCACGATGTAATCTTCAGTAGCTCTCTCATTGGCTTTTCCTAAGTTGTAGTCTTTGACGCAGGCTCTGTCTGTACCAGGCATTGGAGCCCACTTTCTTAGGACCTCTGAAAACAATTGTATCGTAGGCTAAAATTGGACAGATTCTTTATAAAAGAGTAGAATTTAAAGATTTTCTTGCCAGAAACAACCATGTCCAAGTACGTCATCTGCTGGATGGAGTTGAAGTCGAACTTGCCGCCGTTCTTGGCGTCAGTCTCTTTAACCTCCTGTGCCAGCCGCTCCTGCACCTCAGGGTTGGCAGCCAATTCACACAGCAGAAAAGACATAACTCCTGATATAGTCTCGAAGCCCGCGAAGAAGAAAATCAGCGCTTGCGCAACGAGGTCGTCATCAGACCAGTCTGTAAATGATTTTATTCGGTTTTAAATGTTTTCGTCTAATGGGGAATAAACCAGCATCTCCAGTGGTTTATTTCCACTTGCACTTAAACCTTCTTTCATTTAAAATACACTAAGCTTGATTAAACGTTGACTGATTCAGCTCATTTACCTCTCTTAACATGTTTCTTTCCCACGGAAGATTCTTCGACTGTAGCGAAGCCTGCGTCTACATCATTGGATGATTTCTCGTCATGCGTTAACCTTCCTAGAGACAATATTAGTAGATATAAATAAATACATTATTTTCAAGTAGTAGATATTCAATAAACTTTTCACACCACATGCTCGACAAAGCCGGATTATATATCATATAAACGTCACCGAAAGCAAGACATTATATCCCTTGTCTTGCGCCGGGGTATAATGTTGTATGGAATTTCATTATAACCCTAGGTCAATAATGTAATTTTCACTTTTAATAATCCTTATTGCTTCATAGCAATAAGGATTATTAAAAGTGAAAATTGACGATAAAGTCTAATTTCGTTAAGCAAAAAGGCCACGGTCGTGGCCAACTCGATTTTCGAAAACCGAAGCCGCGACCAACTAGATTTTCATTTGTCTCTTCTTCTTTCTCGAGATCTTCATTTGTTAAATCAAGTAGGTCACGCCGGCAGAAACAAGTTGCTGTATCTATTTTATAGCTTTAACATTTCAAACAGAATATCGAAAATGTCGAGTGATGAAAATACTTTGACTCCAGAGTCTATTAAACTAGATGTCATAGGCATTGTCATTAATCATTCAATAATCTACTACCATGCAATTGCATTTTATTGTCTCGCATAAGGTGAGAAAAGTAGAGTATATAACTCGGGAATAAAACTGTTTTTGTCTTGGGCGCTTAAATCCCTCACTAAACTCAAGACTCAGTCTTAATTCCCGAGCGAATAAAACTGGGGGTCCTTCGTTACGTTCAGGATTCAATGGCGCGCCCGTGACATAAAACAGTGCTTTATTCCCTTGTTGTATAATCTACTATTATTATATCAAAAAGTAGTCCTGTTTATCATAATTATTGTACTGATAAAGTTAAAGCAGTCAGTACACTCACTCAGTTACATTGTAGCATGTCATGTATTAATGTCAGATAGTGAAACTAATCAATAAATAAATAATCTCACAATTTTTATCTCAGTGGGGGTAGAGGTATTCCATTTTAGGTCATACCTACATTTCACCAGTATAATCTTCGGAATTAATTCCGAGACCTGCGGTTTCCTCACTATGTTTTCCTTCACCGTCGAGCGAGTGATAAATATGTACGTAAGTTTTTTAATAACTCATTGGTATACTACATTCCTAGATTCGAACCCGAGGGGCATAAAAAACAGGATTTTTATACTTTACACTAGGCTATAACTATTTTTATGACACTCAAGTCTCAATGACAATTAAAATGTTAATCAAACAAGGTTTTTTAGTTGTACCTGTCTTAGCCTCCATGAGCAAGTGTATCATGTCCGGCCGGACGATGTTCCTCGCCTCTCGGTCCGCCATCGTATCTAGCACCAGATCTTTGAAGAATTTTTTGGTGCTCTCCGAGAAAAATTGTAATTTCAACATCTGCAAGAACCATAAAGAAAATCATTCATTAGTTTATTTTAAAATTCATTTAGAGATAAAGAGAATAAAACAGATCAAAAATTCAGTCATTGTCATTATGAGGATAATATTAAATTGAACAGTGTCAGGGACTGATAAAATATGTCAGAACTAAGTATCAAGTTGCAGAACTTAATTTGCAGTAACTAAGTACATGGACGCAAAAGGAGTATACAATATATTGTCTTCAAACTTACTTCTATGAGCTTAGGGGCAGCACTTGCTAATAAGAATAGAAGAAGCTTCGGAAAAGTGAAGTTTGTGGCTTCCTTGCCATTCAGGTAGAATTGGTTGTCGCGGTTTGACTGGGAGTCCACCTTTAAGCCAAACGCGCACGACGCAATCACGTCGTTGGCGTACCGCGTCGTCAGGTCCTTGCAGTCCATATCCAAGAAGTCAGCTGGGAGGATATTGGAAGTAGATAAATAATTCAACCTAGGTAAAAAAACTGTTTGAGATAAACATAGCCTTACCACCAGACTCCTTAATCTGCTTCTTGAGCGAGCTTATCATTTGGTCACCAACCTCTACCATGAATGGGACCATAACGCGAATCTTGGAGCTGGTGAAGGCCGGGCTCAGCGTTGAGCGCATTTCCTTCCACTCCTGGCCTGAGAAGACACATGAACTATTAATTGTGAGGTGATGCATTTCGGAGTTGTGTAACCGGTAAGATAAGTGTTAGAAATGAGCAAACTTTTCAAAATATAAAAAAACTTTATTTCGCTTGAAATGAACTACAAGAACCTACAAGAAGATGGTCAATAAAATGATAGGTAATTCACACAATTTCACCATAATCTCATAGATGCAAAGAATGCTGAATCAGGTTATGTAATCGATTCAACAACTGAAATAATAATTACGATTTTAGCCATTCAGTAGACTAAGGATATTTATATTTAAGTAGTACCTTTGAGTGCAAAGAGAGTTCTGCCAAAGACGGGATCATTGAAGACCGTGCGGTGGTCGAGAAAGTGGTCAAAATCCTTCACCAGAACCTTCTTCACGAGTTCTAGGTCTCTAACAATCACGATGGGCTTGAAGAACTCGTATCTACCGATGAACCTTTGGGAATAGTTGTTGTGTTATCTATACATATCTATACATATAATAAAACTCTAACGGGGCCGTGTCTGTACATTAAATATTTTTTGAAAATTTTAACGGTAGTGTATAAAATTATCGATATAGATACCGAAACACCAATTTTTGGAATTTTTGTCTGTCTGTCTGGTTGTGCACGCATCACTCAAAAACTACTGGACGGATTTTGATGAAATTTGGTATGGAGATAACTGAGTACCCGGGTACTTTTTATTCCAGGAAATTATCTCGTTCCCACGGGAAAATATAAAAACTGGTTAAAAAGAAATACGTACTACTCCGAAACGATAACACCTAGAAACTTGAAAAATGGTATGAAGGTGTCTGATATGTCATAGGAAATTGGTATGACGGGATTTTTGGAAATTCCCACGGGAACGGGAATAAACTAAATCCAAGCGGGAAAACGCCGCTAGGCACCCGCTATTTGAAATATGGTATGTAGGTGTCTTAAATATGTCGTACTCAACCACTATGAAGGGATTTCCGGAAATTCCCACGGGAACGGGAATAAACGGAATCCGCGCGGGCAACGCTACTGGGCATCCGCTAGTCTATACTAATATTATAAAGAGGAAAGATTTGGATTTTTGTTACGAATAAACTCAAAAACTACTGGACCGATTTCAAAAATTCTTTCAACAATGGAAAGCTAGAAGATCCCTGAGTAAGATAGGCTATATTTTATTCCCGTATTTCCACGGGAACGGGAACTAACGTGGGTGAAACCACGCAGAACCGCTTGTTTTGTATAATTTTACTAGGTATTTGGTAATGATTTATATAAATTTAAATAAACGGTGACTTTGACTTTTAAAACCACAATAATTGAAATGAAAAAATGTAAACATGTTTGTTATGTCATCGAATAACACACAGTGTGAACACGTGATAAGGAAAAATAACAAAATACACATCTAAAGTAAACAAATCAGAGGCACCTTGGAAGAAAATAATTTAGCTTTGACGGTACGACCGCACTAGAACCCAGTATCTCTACTCTACTCGGAGGCTACTCGTATCAATGTAATGTCATGATCCAAGTGTACTCGGATTCCGACAGCAAAGGTAGGTAAATGCATTTATTTCAGTAGGTATTGAATATACACTTAGAAAAGTCAATAGTTTATGATAACAAGGCACTCTAAACTCGTCTATGAAGATTGGCTAAATGTAAACAACGTCCCATCTTCACCGACTAGTTGCTGGTTCCAAATGCAGTACCCCGAGAAGAGCAAACAGGAGATCAGACGGTGATCTATGTGACTCATCGAGCTTGTACTCTGAAAACGCGGTGTAAAAGAATTTCTAAACAACAAACCTTTTGTCTACCTACACATACATGTAAATTGTACCGGAGTTTAGTTGAGCTGTATTTTTATTCCATTACCTATAATGACGATGAGAACATTCGGCTCTAAAGCACGACAATTTTTAAAATGAGAATGAGAAAAATTTAGATTTATAGCGAACGCAGAACTATTTTGCAAAGGCCGTACGATAATAATAATAATAGGTACATTTTTCTTTTCTTCTTATTGAATGTTCCTTCCTTACCTTTCATTAGGAAACATCTTGTAAACCCGCAACAAGTTGTCAACCATGTGCTCTGTCCTGAATATTAACGGAGCTATATTTCCAAATACTGGAAGAACCCGCTCGTTCTTCACTCCTTTGTCGCTGAACGTCGAGTATGATCGCCACAGGTACATCGAGAGCCCACATACCGCCACAGCCAGCCATATCCACACCAACATGGTCTGCGGATGTAAAAAACTTATTGTTTTGGTCAAATATAGCATCATCATCATCTATTAGGCCCTTTGAGTATTAAACCAACCGGAGACGCCACTGACAGGCTTTCCCCTCTGCCAAAAAAAAGTTTCGATCAATGATCATACCTGTTATATACAACTAGTTTTCTAGAGTTCACGCAGTGCTCGTTCTTGTTAATGTATAAGTGTGCATCTATTACAAGCTAGTGTTTAATTGTTTTGTCAAAAAATGCGTTTGTTTTAACATTATTTGTGTGTGTTTCCTCGTCCCCCTTGCAGAAATTGGCAGACTTTTTTGCAAAGAAACTAGTGCGCGTGACGTCTCCTGTTGGTTTAATACTCAAAGATTAGCCCTCAGGTTGTGTGTTAGGGTCAATTCACACCGAGACGCGACGCGACGCGACGATACTCAAAGAGGCCAATGATTTCGCGCTGCGCCGCGCGTCGTCGCGAGACGCATCGCAACGTCGCGAGGCGCATCTTAATATCGTAGCAGAACGAGACGCAGCACCGCTCTTGCACGCCGCGCGTACCGGCGATGCACCGCTGCGTCACGATACGTCGCGCTACGCCGCGAGGCACCTCGAGGCGCAGTGCTGCGTGGTGCAACGTAATCTGAATTCTCACAATGTAATGTGTATCTTTTCGTGTAGTGAATAAAGTATATTCTGGGTCGCTCTATGAAAAATGTGCGCGCAGCGTCGCGCCGCGTCGCGTCTCGGTGTGAACTGACCCTTAGTGGTTCCTAGAATATCTATAAATTGCAGTTCTGCGCGGTTTCACCGTAGTTCGCGTTCCCGTGGGAATACAGGGATAAAATATAACCTATGTTTTATTCTGATGTATAAGCTATATAACTGTTAAAGTTTCATTAAAATCCGTTTAGTAGTCTATGCGTAAAAGAGGAACAAACATCCATCCATACATCCATCTATAAAAACTTTCGCATTTATAATATTAGTAGGATTATAATTTATGACTTTATTTTATTGTATTTTTGTTTAATTATTTTCAACTTTGGGTTTTCGCCTGTAAACATGTAAACATTATTATTATTATTCAAGTCATCATACAGCGATACATCTAATATGTGTAAGCGATTTTCTTTCTTCACGTTAGCTTTGTCCATGATAGCTCTTGATTTATTTTTAATATCCATGACTTTGCTATTGACCTCAATCTAGCATGACGCAGATGACGTCACGGGTCGAGCGTACCCAGAAGTCTCTTCACTTGTGACTGCACTTGTGGTCTCAGCATAGCCAGTGTTATAATAAAATGTAAAATAAATAATGAAATGTTTTTGTACTAGCAAGCTCTTGTGGTTTCAAAGAGTATACATTTCATAGATAATGTTATATTAATTTAGTATTGGATTGAATTATGGGTTTGGTTTGCAAAATGACTTTAGAAATACGTAGACTGTTGTAAAAACCTAACTATGTTATAATATTTATTTTTATAAAGATACTTACAAATTCTATCCACGAGAACTGCGCACAAACTCGTTTGTGATGATACAAAAAGAACAATACAAAATCCACTCATCCACACGTAATGTGGCCCAAACATATATTCTCTTAAAGTTTTAGAGCGGTTTCAATTTGCGTGCTCGTCACAACACAAGACACGAGTGCTTCGGTGGACAACCATGCGTCACTGTAAAACAAGTTAAGTGTTAACTTATCAAGATACAGAGAAATGAATCGCCTATGATACGTAATTGTGAGCGCTTGCTCACAGACCTCGCTGAAGCGGTGGCGGAAGCGATTGTAAAATGTATATTCCTATTACTTAAACGAGAAATTCTTGTGTCCACCCCCCCCTCCCCTCCTCTCCCCTCTCCCCCTACACCCACCTCAAAGGCCGGCAACGCAGTTGTGACTCTTGAGTTGCTGGTGTTCATGGGCGACGATAGTCACTTACCATCAGGTGACCCGTATGCTCGTTTGCCCCCTTCTCTTATAAAAAAAAAATGTATTAATGATAAGCTTACTCTTGACCCCAGACTTGTCCGCAGGCAAAGACGGGGCCTACGATGGGACGAGTTTGCCCAGAAGATGCCTGTTCACTCGAGCCTTACAGGCTGACGGGTTGTAGAACTCGGAAATACAGACGCTGGCAGGTAGTTCCACTCCTTGGCGGTGCGCATGATATAAGATCTTGAGCGCTTCGTGCGTATAAATGGGATAGCCACCAAGTAGTGATGAAGCCCAACCGTAAGCCTTCAAGTCCGATGGTAAAAAGGGGAAGGCGGAATGACCTCGTGCAGTTGGGCACACTCCCCGAAGAGCAATCTGTAGGATACCGAGACTAGCCACTCAGTAGGTAACCATAGGACACTGCTATAAACGTGCTCAAACACACGTGATTGGTGTATCTTGATTACAGAAGTGGCCGATGATGACACTGCTAATTTAGATCCGTATGTGCATCCTGTTTTGATGTTCAATTGTTTTTTTAAGTATTGAAGTGTATTTTCTTCACAAGATTAGATAGGATTGGTAAGAGGTACCTTACTGATAATGTAGTTCTTCAAACTGAGCAATCAATTGGAAATTATAGGTTGGCCTCGACCTTTAAGATAAGCAGATGCCAGTTTTCGATACTTGGAGCTCACATTAAGTTATATTTCGGTTATTATATAAAGATTAGTGACCCCAGACTATTCGGAAATCTATACATACAATAAAATTGTAACTGGCTTATCTATACATATAATAAAACTCTAACGGGGCCGTGTCTGTACATGAAATACCGATATAGTTATCGATATAGATACCGAAACACCAATTTTTGGAATGTTTGTCTGTCTGTCTGTCTGGTTGTGCACGCATCACTCAAAAACTACTGGACGGATTTTGATGAAATTTGGTAGGGCGATCACTGAGTACCCGGGTCAACATCTAGGGTACTTTTTATTCCAGGAAAATGTCTCATTCCTACGGGAAAATATAAAAACTGGTTAAAAAGAGAAATACGTATTACTCCGAAACGATAACACCTAGAAACTTGAAAAATGGTATGTAGGTGTCTTATATGTAGTAGGAAACCGGCACCCGCTAGTATACAATAAAATTGTAACTGGCTTATGTTTGGACATAGGAGATGTTTCAGAAAACATTCTAGGAGTATAATTTATAAACAAATCAGTCATAAATCAGTTGAAGCCAAAAAATCCCGAATAACGACGAATATCTGTACGCGCATCATACAAAAACGTCTGGATTATATGCGGTTTTCACAGTTGTATTATTAACAGTCGGTCTATATTAAACTCTGGAACACGGATCTATTGTCTCTGCCTATCCCAACCATTGTCTTCGTTTTTGAAAGTTTTTCCCATATACCCTGTATAACAGTGGTACTGTTATAACAAGATGGAGATGTTGAGAGATAATCGTTTGTCGTGGTACGAACATATTATTATGAGGAGAGATGAGAGTAATGGTGTAAGGCGAGTGCTTGATATGAATGTTGAAGG
The DNA here is from genome assembly GCA_963855545.1 of Ethmia dodecea. NCBI lineage: Eukaryota > Metazoa > Arthropoda > Insecta > Lepidoptera > Depressariidae > Ethmia > Ethmia dodecea. The sequence goes on from OY979446.1 coordinate 415,369, forward strand.
TTATAGGAAGAGGGGTAGACTAAAGAAAAGATAGATGGAATGTGTGAAGGATGATATGTGCAAGAAGTAAGTGAATGTAGATAAGACGTGTAATAGATCTAAATTGAGAGAAAAAACATACTTCGCCGACCCCAAATAATGGAAAAAGGGCAAGAAAAGAATTTTATAAAAATTAAATATATTTTATTACAGTAGTTAATGTATAGTTACAGTTGTTTAAGATTAAGAACACCTCTTATATTCTATACATACATTTTTGAATATGTTTGCAAGACTTGAATACTGGCTTGATTATTGAATAAGTAGGATTCATATGAAACCGTGTCTATTTCCTGATCCGGAAGCGCAATTCCCATCCTCCTTTGGGTTTTAGCTGGAAGGACTTCCGATCCAGTTCCACAGGAACACAGGAGTTTGGTCCTGGAGAGAGCTCCATATAGCGTAGTATCTGGTAGACAATTACCTTCACCTCGCAAAGAGCGAAGCGTGATCCTGTGGAACATATATTCGTTCATTCAATAAGTGGACTTTGAACATAACATTTTGACTTTGATATTAAGGCGTATGTAGATACGATACAATTTGTTCATTGTAGTGTAGTTCAAAATGGTAAGACAAAGATATAAGCTACTAGTTGTTCCCCGTGATCTCACTCCCGTTCCCGTGAGAAAAGTGAGAGAACTATAGCGCATGTGACTTGCAAAAAGTTAGTTTTCCATCAATACAATATTTGCAGAGTATATTCATTACAAACAAACATACAAAATAAAACAATTGGTTCCTATTAGTGTAGATTTTTTGAACTAGACTGATTAGAATTTGCTGCAACTGCTGCTAAAATTATCAATACTGCATCATCAAAGTGTAGGTTTTTTTACCCAAAGGGTAAGGGTAAAACAAGACCCTACTATTAAGACTCCGCTGTCCGTTCGTCTGTCTGTCCGTCTGTCACCAGGCTGTATCTCATGAAACGTGATAGTTAGCCACTTGAAATTTTCACAGATGATGTATTTCTGGTGCCGCTATAACAAACGGAACGAACTGGGTCGGTTTTCTTACGAAAGTTTTTTGGTAAACGAAAGTTTTATTTTGTAAATGACCAAATAACCGACTTTAGACAGAACCGACTAAAGACAGAATATTACATTCTCTTACCAATGCAATTCCTGGGACCGATACCAAAGGGCATGTATGAGAGTGGTTTGATTTTGTGCTTGTTCTCATCGGAGAACCGCTCGGGGTCAAACTTTTGAGGGTCAGGAAAGTACTGTGGGTCGTGGTGGAAGCCCCAAATTGGGATGAAGAGTCCCTCTCCTTTGTGTATCTGAAACAAGATTTTATTAGTTCCACCCGTGGCATCGAGTGACACCTTATTTACATGCGTGTGCAGTATAACAATGCCTTCAGGGTGCTGATAGGGTTGTTACGGTTCTGCAGAGCCTCCGCTATGTTCACCGAAGCTTGTGTCGACAGCTTTATGGCTGTGAACAGAATTCGTGTCAGCCCCAACAGCCTCCTGAAGACCATTGCGGAACGGGTTGAATGTCCAGTGATGAGGCACTTAACCCCAATTACAAAATCACTTGTAAATTATAATAAGTACTAACATAGTTTTAAGCCTAATTACCAACCTAGTGGATCTCTGTTGTCCCCAATAAAAAGTTTTGAATTATCAAAATCCTATGAGTAGTTTAGACGCTAAGATAGTGTAGTCGTGTAAAAAAATTATATCTAAGTAATAAAATAGTTCTTTTTGTGGTATTGTATTCAAGTTAATAATGGGAACACTTTTTGTTTACGTTATGGTAAATAGATGTTTTATACGGTTTTGTTTATTCATTGGTATCATTACACCTTGGTCTCATTCACAAATCCAGGAGACTGAGTAAATAATAATTTGATCAACATAAATTCTATCTTCATTAAGCTACTTGCTCCTTGTTAACTATGAGTATCCGGCTATATTGGGTAACATTTGTTGTAGCTACGAGTTCTCTTTCATGATATTTTTTTGTTAAGTTTGTTTAGTGTCAAATGTCAATGTATTTACTAACGATGTAATCTTCAGTAACTTCTTCATTGGGTTTTCCCATATTGTACTCCTTGACGCAGAGCCGATCAGTGGCTACAGCGGGCGGCCATAGCCTTAGAACCTCTGAAAGCATTATCTTTATTAGCAAGCATTATTATTATTACTACAGTTAAAAGGAAAATGAAAATTTAAGATATAACCGCATTCAAACTTTGGGTATATTATGTTGTGATTAATATAGATGTATGTAAAATAACACTGTTAGTCTCGTGTTTTAAGAATCAAGCATCTAGGTTGGATCCAAGATATTCTCAATCTTCAAAAGCTCTACGTAATATTTGTTAATCACGGCGCTCGAATTACTACCTCCACGTTAACCGCAATACCGCAACGGTTCAACGAACCGAAGTTATTTATTAGGTTTGAACTGTGATATGGTAAGGAGGTATGAAGGCTAGATATTAATTACAGCTCTACAATTGTATTCAAAATCATTAATACAAATAAAACTCATTACAGTTTGCTTAGGTAAATACCGGGAAAAAAATAGTTGATGATGAGTGAAATACAAAATGACACTTTTTGGAATAATTGCCTTCTCTGTTTATTACTTTGCTTACAGTTTGATGTTCAGTTATATCATCATTAATCCGGAACAGTCCATAGCTGAGCTAAAGATCTTGGATGCTAGCTAAGCTAATTCACATATTATGAGGATGTTGAGTTCTTGTTGTAAAAAGGGTTTCACTCTTAAGAGTCTAGTTCCCTCACCAGATACGACCATGTCCATATAAGTCATCTGCTGGATGGAGTTGAAGTCGAACCTGCCACCATTCTTGGCGTCAGTCTCTTTAACCTCCTGTGCCAGCCGCTCTTGCACCTCAGGGTTGGCAGCCAGCTCATGCAGCAGAAACGTCATCGACGAAGATATCGTCTCAAAGCCAGCGATGAAGAACAGAACCGCTTGCGAGACCAAGTCATCATCCGTCCATACTGAAAAGCATCTTATTTTAGCCGATGACTTTGATTGTGATTAATCTTTTGACAGAAATATCATCAAAATGTTATTAGATATCATTATTAATTACGCGTGGAATCATTCTGTTATAATTAAAATTATCTTTGTTACAAATTAATTAACAAAAGTGTATTCTGTTATCATATTATTAAAACCTGTTGTTTATCTAGCCCATCAAAGCGCAAAATCGCGGAACAATAATAATAGTATCTATAAGTAGCTGATGCTTGATCGGTAGACTGATAAATTGCATACTTCACACAAGTATGTAGTTGTGATAAACTTGATGATGACTATCAGATATCTCACCTCTGTTTACCTTTTTCTTTCCCACAAAAGATTCTTCAACAGTTGCGAAGCCAGCGTCTTCGTCTTCGGTAGATTTCTCTTCGTACATTAGCCTTCCTACGGAAATGAGTTTTTCTTTATATTGGTTGGTATACACAAAGGATAAATTGCCTTTGACCTCTAAAAGCAACTACGTTCAATTACTTGGGAGACCGTCATCATCATTATTCATTTTCGGCGCATAAACAAAGACCTTGAACATGACCCCGTGTGGGCGATGACGTAATCGTGTCGGCTTCAAATTCTAGGTCCTGTAATTAGGACTACTGTGTTTGTCCAGTGGCCGATTGTATGGTTATTTTGAACAAACATAATTGCCCCATAATTGGGCTTCACAATGTAGCAGGGGCATTCGGAAAAAAAAACTGTGATTGATAAAAATAATAGCATTTTAAATAATGCACACTATCAGGGTCTTTTTTGTTCAATGTCTAATTTTGCTTTATCTTACTGATTAAAAAGGTATTTATTTTATTATTATTGACCTTGAGGATCATTTTGGTGTGATTTACAACAAATTGTACAAGGCCGTTAAAGTTCTTTTTTATGCCATACTACTATAAGTTCATCGAGATAAATACATATACCTACATAAGGGCGCCGTGAATGGGCGAGTCGGCAAAGAACGACCTAGGCGTACTTATATCTAGGTATTGAAGAAAAGTCAGATAAATTACCTGAAATCGACAAGCATGCCATGAGTTATTCGATGGATGTGGATGAAGCACGAGAGATCTGCCAGGTTCATAGCAAGTGGCATTATATTGTATCTGCATACCCCAATGGGAAATATTCCTTTAATTAGTTTAGTGCTCAACGCTAAGAAGACCAAATGTATAAAGTTTGTACTCCCTAATGTTAGACGAGTAGAGAATGAGATAATTTTAAACAATGACAAATTAGATTTCGCTGATAATACAGTTTTTTTGGGGATAACGATAGACTCCAAACTTCAATGGAATTCTCATATTTCTGCATTATCTAACAGACTGAGCTCAGCTGCTTATGCCGTCAGAAAAATCAGATGGCTTACTGATGTAGACACAGCAAGACTCGTTTATTTTAGCTACTTTCACAGTATAATGTCCTATGGCATCTTGCTGTGGGGCAGAGCTGCTGATGCAGAATCTATTTTTATTTTACAAAAAAGGGCTATACGCGCCATTTACAAATTAAGATGTCGTGATTCCCTAAGAGAACTGTTCAAAGAAATTAATATTTTAACAATGCCTTGTCAGTACATTTATGAAAACATTATGTATGTACGGAAAAACATATTACTGTATACTAAAAACTGTGACAGGCATAATTGTAATTTAAGGAATAAAAATAAACTAGAGCAACCTCAGTCACGATTAAGTAAAATTAATAATTCCTTTGTGGGGCTTTGCATACGCTTTTATAATAAAATACCAGAAGATATTTTGAAATTGCCTGAAACTGTGTTCAAAACTCATGTTAAACATGTACTTTGTAAAATGGCATATTACAAACTAGACGACTATATAAATGACAATGATGCTTGGAACAGATTTCCTCCAGTCCAGCGCAATACGATAGCGAAAAACAAACGAAATTATGTAACCCAATCTAGTAACATGTAACAATTGATTAAAAGAATATTGTGTTGAGGAGTTTCTTGCCCCGCTTCTTCTCCTCAACCATACATGCTGAAGCGGTGGAGTTGAAATGACGTTCAATAAGTGGACTTGTAAGTTCCTATTTTGAATAAAACATTTTGACTTTGACTTTGACTTTGATTACCTTTCTTGGCCTCCATGAGCAGGTGGATCATATCAGGCCGGATGATGTTCCTCTTCTCTCGCTCCTGCATCGTGTTCAGCACCAAGTCCTTAAAGAATCTACTTCCGGTCTCCGAAAATATTCGTAGGTTCAGTTTCTGGGAAAAAAGTTAGTTTTCTCATTTTATGAATACCGAGTTTGTGATACACCATATTATGTTTTTAAAATTTTATATTACTATTTTGTAATAAGTTCTTCAGCTCTAAGAGCTACCTGTAATGCAGGTTTTTTTTTCGTAGGCTTAGCTGCTAATGCTGATTGTTGGTCATATCGGACATTGCTTTTATAAAAAAATATCTCACGCAATTTTATTTCCGAGAAGATAGGCAGATCTTTCATAAAAAAAATGTATTTGTGAAAATGCTATTGCTACTGGGTGGGTGACATTTTCAATAAAACAACAATATGGCGATCTCTAACCACCATTTACAAAGCACAAGTGGAAATACAGATTTTAATCTCAGAAGTATCATGGGCTACATTGTTAACCGTCTTTCGAATATTTTAGAAAATATGGTCAAGCATTCGGGCGCACAATAACAATAAATATATAAATAAATAAATATAATCTCACGCCTTTTTATCCCCGAGGGGGTAGGCAGAGGTATTCCATTACTGGATATACCCACATTTCACGAGATATATTGGACCCCTAAACGTGATAGGTGGTGAGCCCATCGCCGCATATTTACACATGTCTCAGAATTAATTCTGAGACCTGCGGGTTTCCTCACGATGTTTTCCTTCACCGTCTAGCTAGTGATAAATATGTACAGTCAACAAAGTTGTTAGGGTTACATGGCCAGTAACTAAGAATTCATTTTTCTGGGGAAGTCATAAATAAATCTTATTGATTAATGTTTATTTTGATCCCTATAATTTACCAAAAAAATACTATAAATACATTTAAGGCTTTAAGAGAAAAGTGAATCTTAATTTTTGGAAATGTTACACTAACAAATTTGTTGACTGTACGTAAGTTTTTGAAAAACTCATTGGTACATGCCAGGATTTGAACCCGAGCCTCACTGATTTTTGGCCGGCTCTTTAACCGTCCGGGCTATCACTGCTCAATAAATAACAATAAATAAGCTAGCAGAATTGTTACCGTACAGGGTTACACTTACGTTTGTCAATTTAGGGAAAGCATTTGTAAAGAAGAAGGTAAGAAGCTGCTTGTTGGTGAAGGTGGAGGTCTTCTTGCCCATCTCGTAGAACTGGTTGTCTTTTTCCGATTGGGAATCCACCTTGAGGCCGAAGGCGCACGATGCGATCACGTCGTTGGCGTATCGCGTCGTCAGGTCCTTGCAGTCTACATCCGCGAAGTCAGCTGCGAAAGAATGAAGGAATGTATTTTAATATGGGCCGGACATGTCTCCAGGCGGACGCTAGAGCCGACACGTGTTGGAGTGGAGACCGCTTTTAGGCAAACGAAGTGTAGGGCGCCCTGCGGCTCGATGGACCGATGACCTAAAGGAGGTGGCTGGCGGCGGGCTGCTCAAGACCAGAATGGTTGGTACTCCTTGGGGGAGGCTTTTATCCAGCAGTGGACAGCAATTAGCAGAATAATGATGGCCGATCATCGGAGTCTTGCTGACATGAGGGTGCCTCACAAAAACTTTGTGGTTTTAAAATACTGTGAGGTAAAAATCCAGTCTTCAGTCCTAATTAAAATTATTTTGAAGACATATTTATTTGAAAAGATAATATAAATAATACAATATTTACACTTTAGTGGATCAAATTGCCTATTTGCCATCGCATTACGTATTTCCTTAATCCTTGTATGAGTTGGGAACCATATACCGGTCTATTACATCTTATCTCAAATAATATTATTAACTTTTAGAAGTTCCTTGATCGAGGGTCGCGACACAAGGCCAAGCTGGCTACTCGATCGACTTGGATTTACATCAGGCAAATTTATAAGAAATGACCATAGAGTTTGAATTTTGAATTGTTATCCAGATCGACAGCATGTCCAAGGTATACACTGATTTATAGATTAAATTGAATGTCTTACTACTAGAGTCTTCGATCTGCTTCTTAAGAGACAGTATCATCTGGTCTCCGACCTCGACCATGAAGGGCACCATCAGTCTCATCTTGGAGCTGGTGAAGGCTGGGCTCAGCGTCGAACGCATTTCCTTCCACTCCTGGCCTTAGAACAAAGGAAATTATAATATTATATTATTACGTGCATATATTATATTACAAAAATAAAAAAATATCTCTTTATAATATTAGTGTAAACCCCCTGTAGTGTGTCCCTCCCTGAACGCCGTAATTAAAAATCGAGTATTAATATTTTTTGAAATGTCTGTTGAGTCCGGTCATACACCGGCGGTGACGTCACAGAGCGGCGCGAGTGGACGGTTGTATGGCATTGCGCCGTGACAGTTGAAGCGAACCACATCATTTTTAATTAAAATAATTTTATATACTAAAATCACGAATAAACCTATTGTTACAACTATTACGGAGCTTCATTACAAAAAACCCACTAAAAGAAGATCAGCGCAATCATTTGGTGACCCCGACGTGATTCTAATGCAAGAAAATCAACGATTTTGCCAGTGACGACATCACAGCCTAATTACCTGCCAGAAAACGGACTTATCCATAAGGATCTCGCCAGCCAGCAGCTGCAGCCATCAATCCGAGGGAAGTGCGTTTAGGTTTTATAAATTGTTAAACTAATTCTCCTTCAATTTGCTTGAATTTAGTTGATAACTTTATCCTTTGTTCGAATGTTTTCGATTCACCCGCACAATCATATTTTCTTCTTGCATATTTTATGTCCATTTCATACAATCTCATACCTACTAATTTAGCTAAAAACGTAACCCTATTTGTCTAAAATAAATCTATAAAAACTTACTTCCTTTGTAATCATCACATTTGATGTAAATTCCTACGTTTACGTGCATCATTACCCTACATTCGTTTACACCGTGTTTCACTGTGTCTCATGTGCCCTACTTGTTTTAAATTTTATGTGCCAAATCACTTCATTTTCAATAATTCCCCATAATTAACATTATTTTAAACACTGTCTACAATATAATTGCCGACTATTCCAGGTGTACTTCGAGAGTAGGCTCGCCAGATTTGTTTACAATCTTGACGAGTTTATTGCCGTGTCGCGGCGCGCTTTCCAACAAGTGCACCGTGTCGCAGCGTGCATCAGCGGCCAGCGCCTGCGCCTGCCGCGAAACCAGTTTGTTATCACTGCCCGTGTTCGGTTTGTCTACTAGCGGGGTAACATACCTATTCAATATATTTACCTAATTGTTTACATCTGTGTTTAGTTGTTTGCGTCGATACAATGAGTGCTATAAAAGAGTTAATTAAGCAAAGGGGAGCTATAAGAGCGCGCCTTACACTGTTTGAAAAGTATTTAACACCATTAATGGAATCTAAAGAGATAACTCAAGTAAAAACAAATGAACTTAGCTTAAGATTAAATAAATTGCGCGATTTATCATGCAACTTCGAAGAAGTTCAGTCCCAGATTGAGTTGTTGGATGAAGACACAACTAAACAAATTCAGGAACGCGAAATTACTGAAAATTTATTCTTCACCTTGACAGCTCAAGCTGAGGCTTTATTAGAATATTTCGAAACCGAAAATAAGGTTGAGCGTTCATCCAACGGCACAAGTAAATCATGTAGCACTAACTTAAAGTTGCCACCTCTGAAGATCCCTCCTTTTGACGGAGATTCGAGCAAATGGCTTTCATTTCGTGATACCTTCTTGTCATTGATTCACAATAATGAAAATATTGACGATATCAGTAAATTTCATTACCTTAGATCGTATTTAGAGGGCGCGGCTAGTTCAGTTATTAATTCAGTGATAGTTTCATCGAAAAATTATAGTATCGCTTGGAATTTACTTTGCGAACGATTTGATAATAAACGCCTGTTATTAAATGAACACATAAAGTGCTTGTTTTCTATTGAACTATTACAAAAGGAAACCGAAAAGGGTATTCGCGATTTAATTGACACATTATCAAAAAATTTAAGCGCTTTAAATTCTTTGGGTGAACCAACCGACAAGTGGGACACTATTATCATCTATATGGCATCCACCAAGTTGGACAGCGTCACTGCACGGAAGTGGGAGGAATTTAGGAGCAATGAGGACTCGCCTACTTTGGAGGATTTTTATTCGTTTCTTCGTCAACGAGCAATGGTTTTGGAAACCACGAATGCAAGTAGGTCTTGTAAAAATGAAAAACGGCATAATTTAACAAAAACAAAATCTTTTATTGCTTCTTCTGTAGATTCCCCATCCAACTATCGGTGTGCCATCTGTAAACAAAATCATAAATTATTTGAATGTGCTCAATTTAAATCCTTACCTGTTCATGAGCGGATTACTAAAGTTTCTCAGTTGAGATTGTGTAACAACTGTCTTCGTGAAGGCCACCAGTCCTATCAGTGCAGGCTGAGTGGTTGTAGAATCTGCAAAAGAAAACACAATACTTTACTGCACAAAAAACAAGAACACATGCAACAAACACAACATTCACCACAACAAATAGTTATTGAGCAACCTACTACTATCCCTACCATGCAAACTACTAATACTAAAAATGCTGAAAAAAGTGAAACAAACTTACCCAATCCTGTAGTTCATACCACTGCATCTGCATCCGGACCCTCAACTTCTATTTCGATGTCTGCTGTCTCCGCCCATCAAGCTCTTCTTTCAACAGCGTTGGTCAAGGTGACAAACAACGACAAAACAATTGTCTTGAGGGCTTTACTGGACTGTGGTAGCCAATCATCCTTCATTACCAAAAAGGCTCAACAGAAAATTGGTTCCTGCAAAATAAAAGATTATTATCACTGTGTGTCTGGGTTAGGCAATAACACTTTGAACGTGTCTGAGCATAGCAAACTACAATTGCATTCACTACAAAATTCATTTAACGTTTCTATAAAATGCTTCATAATACCACGAATCACAGATCGTCTACCTCATGCCACAGTACGCATCCACGAATTAGGCATTCCAAGTAATGTCCACCTAGCGGATCCAAAGTTCTACCAACCCGCAGAAATAGACTTGCTGTTGGGTGCAGACATATTTTGGGATTTGATAGGAACAGCTAGGATTCGTTTAGGACCACAAAAGCCAATTCTACAAGAATCATTACTAGGCTGGATAGTAAGTGGCCCAACGGGAGTAAATTATTATAGCGACGAGAAAACAAGTATACATTGTCATTTTTCGCAAGACATCAAACAGCAACTAGAAAAATTCTGGGAACTTGAGGATATTCCTAAAACCATTGAATACAACAAAAACGACGTTTGCGAGGAACTTTTTGTAAAAACAACTCGCCGAGAAGACAATGGTAGATTCTGTGTACAAATCCCACTTAAAGCCCCTGTAGAAACTCTAGGTGATTCATATACAATTGCTGAAAAACGTCTGTTACAACTTGAAAGAAAATTAAAAAACAACCCAAAGCTCAAACAAGACTACCACAATTTTATTCATGAATATGAACTTTTGGGACATTTGTCAGAGGTACCCAAACCGATTTTTGGATGTTATCTTCCACACCATGCTGTGATAAGGGAAACAAGTGAGACAACAAAGCTTCGTGCTGTCTTCGATGCTTCTGCTAAAACATCAAGTGGTGTATCCTTTAATGATATACAACATGTAGGTCCAGTTGTTCAGGATGACCTATTGTCAATTTTATTACGATACCGACAGCACGAATATGTAGTCACAGCAGATGTAGAGAAAATGTACCGCCAAATAATGGTAGACCCTGATCAAAGAATGCTACAAATGATATTATGGAGAGATGAGCCATCACAAGCAATTAAAATATTTCAATTGAACACTGTTACGTACGGGACGGCATCAGCCCCGTTTTTGAGTACAAGATGCTTATTACAACTTTCAAAGGAATGCAATGATGAGAAGATTTCCCAATTAATCAGGGAAGATTTCTATGTTGATGATTTTCTTTCAGGAGCTTCCACTGAAGAAGAATTAAGTAACATAGTTAAATCTATAACGGAAATTTTAAAATCAGCCTGTTTTCCTCTACGTAAATTTCGTACCAATGCACCATCAATTTTTCAAAATGAAACTAATACATTGCTTCCAAAAAACTTATCTTCTCCATCTAGTGCATTGGGTTTAAATTGGGATCCATCCAAGGATACCTTTCAATTTCCAGTCGATATACAATTTAACCCAAAGGTGACCAAAAGGTCAATTCTTTCTAATTCAGCAAAGCTATTCGATCCCTTAGGTCTACTTAGTCCCTGTACAATTATTCCCATAGCCATAATTTTTGTAAAAGAATCTTTGTTTTACAAAAATTATGGCTTACTAAACTAGATTGGGATGATCCGGTTGACCCAGCATTGGAAAGGGAGTGGTACAATTTTGTAACAAATTTAAATGACATATCAAAGGTAGAAATTCCTAGATACGTCCTCATTAGTAAACCAGAAACCATCGAACTACATTCATTTTCAGATGCTTCTCAAGTTGCATACGCTTCTGCAATTTATCTGCGATCCATCGACGATGCAGGCAACATCCGAGTTAGGTTGCTTTGTGCTAAAACTAAGGTCGCTCCTATTAAACCTACGACAATACCGAGATTAGAATTGTGTGGTGCTTTATTATCGGCACACTTAAGCACTAAAGTATTAAAGGCTCTTCGTTGCAGTATTGATAAGGTTTTTTACTGGACTGATTCAACAGTTGTTTTGGGATGGCTATCATCTCAACCCAAGGACCTAAAACCTTTTGTGGCGAACCGTGTAAATGAAATACAAGAACTGACTGCCTCAGCATCTTGGAGACATGTACCAGGAGATAAAAATCCAGCAGATTTAGCATCTCGAGGATTGAGCCCTAAGTTAATTCAATCGGCTACTTCATGGTGGCAGGGTCCTGCATTTTTGTCCAAAGATATATACGAATGGCCAGCGAATACAGATATAAAAAATCATGACGAGTTACCTGAAAAGAAAGCTTATCCTAAAAACCTAACTGCATCTACTACACTACAGGTTACTACACTACATGCTACTACTACACTACAACCTAATACTAATAAATATAATTCTACTGATCCCCAAGAATCATCTAGGCTTGTGAATTTTGAACGATACTCAAAGTTTACTATCCTTCAAAGATCCGTTGCGTACATGCTACGTTTTATTCACAATATACGAAATAAAAATGCAAAAATTAGTGGAAATTCTTCTTCAAAAATGTTATTGAAACTACATCAGAATGAATGTTTTTCTAAAGAAATTAAAGTTTTTAAAAATAATCAAAACTTACCTCCTAAATCTCATGTGTTGGCTCTTAGCCCTTTTATAGACGAAGATGGCTTTCTGTGTGTTGGTGGTCGTCTACGAAACGCCGATGTAACCTACAATAGGAAACATCCAATTTTATTAGATACAAAACACATCTTTACTAAATTACTGTTTGAATATGATCATAAAAAGCTCTTGCATTGTGGACCTCAACTGTTGCTCAGTGGATTGAGAGGCAAATATTGGCCTTTAAAGGGTAGAATACTTGCTAGAAGTACGGTAAATAATTGTAAACTATGCGCCATAATGAAGGGTACAAGTTTGAATCCCATTATGGGGAACTTACCTGCTGCTAGGGTTACTCCCAACCTTCCTTTCGAGTTCAGCGCTGTCGATTTCGCTGGGCCCTTTTACATCACTGATCGCAAAGGTCGCGGTTGTAAGATCACAAAGTGCTATATGTGTTTATTTATTTGTCTTGCAACAAAAGCATTGCATCTGGAGCTAGCGAGCGATCTCACTAAAGACGTGTTTATATTATGTTTAAGACGTTTCATTTCCCGCAGAGGAAAGCCTCTTCAATTATTTTGTGATAACGGCACGAACTTTGTCGGCGCAAATAACGAAATCACAAACTTTTTAAAATCAAATAGTGATGACATTTCTGGTTTCGCTGCCGACGAAGGCATTCAATTTAAATTCTCGCCAGCTTACTCTCCCCACTTTGGTGGGCTTTGGGAGGCGGGCGTTAAGTCCGCAAAGTACCACACGACTAGGGTTTTAGGCGACAAGCATTTGACTTTTGAGGAGTTGTCAACTTTATTCTCCCAAATTGAGGCAATCCTCAATTCGAGGCCAATAACTCCACTTTCGTCTGATCCTAACGATTTTGAACCATTAACTCCGGCGCACTTCCTGATCGGTCGAACATTGACATCGCTGCCTTCACCGAACCTACTTGATGTCAATTTGTGCAAGGCTGACAGATTCAGATGCCTAGAGAAAATGAAGCAACACTTTTGGAATCGCTGGCGCAACGAATATTTAAGCGAGTTGCAGCAGAAAGGGAAATGGAGAATTAAACAACAAGGACTCCATGAAGGGGATTTAGTCGTCATAAGAGAGGAAGACTACATGCCGCCCTTGAAATGGCGTATGGGGCGCATTCACCAGTTGTACCCTGGAGCTGATGGAGTAGTGAGGGTTGTTGATATAAAAACTTCAAAGGGAATCATCCGTAGAGCTGTTCATAAGCTGTGCCTGCTGCCTCTTTCCACTTCGCCTGGATCATCTCGAAACCCAATGCTTTCGAGGGAGGGGGAAGATGTTGAGTCCGGTCATACACCGGCGGTGACGTCACAGAGCGGCGCGAGTGGACGGTTGTATGGCATTGCGCCGTGACAGTTGAAGCGAACCACATCATTTTTAATTAAAATAATTTTATATACTAAAATCACGAATAAACCTATTGTTACAACTATTACGGAGCTTCATTACAAAAAACCCACTAAAAGAAGATCAGCGCAATCATTTGAACCACAAATGATTGCGCTCTGTGACGTCACCGCCGGTGTATGACCGGACTCAACAATGTCCATATCTAAATCGAAGCACCTGCCCAAAAAAGAGTAAGGTAGTTCGCATTTCTTTGCCTTCAAGAACATTTTTATAGTAACAATCACTTTTAAAAGTTACCTGATGTTCAAAATTTCCTCACAGGACTCGTTTTGTCACCCCAATTTATTTTGATCGAACTTTGATAGCATTTTTTTTGGTTTTACTAATTGACATTTTGATCACTTTATGAGCAGTGGATAGCCTTACGGTTAAAGAGCCTGCTTCACATGATGATCATCAGTGAGGCTCGGGTTGGAATCCTGGCACGTACCAATTAGCTCAACGGTGAAGGAAAACATCGTGAGGAAACCCGCAGGTCCAAGAATTTATTCTGAGACATGTGTAAACTGACCCGGTCCGGCGATAGGCTCACCACCTATCACGTTTAGGGGTCCAAACAATATCTCGTGAAAAGTGGGTATATCCAGATATGGAATACCTCTGCCTACCCCCTCGGGGATAAAAGGCGTGAGATTATTTATTTTTATTTTTCACTTTATGTTTATGGCCCATGGTTTTTATGGTGACCCTACGTACCTGTAAGAGAAAACAGATTCCTGCTGAAGAGTGGATCGGTAAATACGCTGCGGTGGTCGGTGAAGTGCTCGAAGTCCTTCACTGTGATATTTTTCACCATCTCCAGGTCACGTATCACTATCAGAGGCGTCATGAAGTCATATCTTCCGAAGAACCTTGGGGAGACACTTTTTTATTAATCGATTGTGTCTGGCTGTTTAATATTTTTTAGTTTTGGTATTAAATAAACTTGTGATCTGTATCCCACGATTTTAAAACATTATCATCACGGTAGTGTCTGAATCTTTTATTGGTGCCGTAACATTTTCAAAATTTCAAAGTTGTAACAAACTGAGAATTTGTACAAACCAAGAAATTGTGTCAATTGCTCATTCCATCCCACGGACTCTTTAAAAAACGATGTTATATAAATTATACAAGCAAATTTTAAATACTTGGTAGGACTGGAGCTACAAATAATATCGGCTAATTATTGAATTGCTGCAAGAAAAGTTTATAAGCATATAAAGCAGGGCAATGCAAGGCGTATTTATTGCTTGAATGACATATATCGGAATGATGGTAGGTAGGTAGGCCATTGATCCCAGCTAAAGGAATCCTAACGTAACGGTATTTTCAAAAACAATGCACTTGGTAAAAGTCTCATTTTCATATGAAAGGAGATAGCTATTACGTTTGGCAAGATTGAGGATCTAACTCTATAATACTTGACTGTACATGAAGTAGGTATAAAGGTGTATTTTAAGTTCAAAGTAAAGAAGTTACCAAGACAGCTAACTTAGCTTACCAAGTAAGGTAGGTAAGGTTCTATTAACTTTAAGGTAACTGCTACAACTCTTGATGCTTACGAGATTCATTCCTGCATTATTTCCGGATCTTTAAGTATACGACCTTCAAACCTTCAAGAAGAGAGCGTACTTCCACCTCAAAAGTCAGCAACGCACTTATGTTGTAACTCTTGGGTTGCTTTATTCACTTACCATCAGGTGACCCGTCTGTTCGTTTACCCTCTATAGTAGGGTTTCTTAAACTTTTTGCAGCCACGGACCCCTTTACAGAATTTAATAGCTCCACGGACCTCTCTCAAAAATATATTAGGAAAAGAAAACGAGCGTTATTTATGTAATAAGTATTATATTAAAAATCACTCTTTTCGGTAGTTCAATTACACATACACTAATAAATTAATGAGAAGGATGCTGCTGCTTGCCCTCAATAAGGACATTAGTTTGTGGAGTAGTCTTCGATAAGGCAAGCCGCATGTCATCTGCGACATTCAATCGATTACGATTTTTTGTTTTTATCGAAACCAGAACCGAGAATCCTGCTTCACAGAGGTACGTTGTAGCAAATGTGTTCCAACCGGAACACTGGACTTGCCCATGACTGTACCTATTAAATTCGCTAGCCCATCGCTCGACATTGCTTCGTTATTAAATAATTTCCTGATAAGTATGTTATGGTTTAACTGAGCTACCGCGGACCCCTGACACATACGCCACCCCACTTTAAGAAACCCTGCCATATGTATAAAAAAATCTTTGTCCTTTTCTTACCTCTCGTGGGGGAAAGCATTACAGCTTCTCGAAATGCTGTCAGCTATGTGCTCCATCTTCAGAATCACTGTCGCCATGTTGCCCAGTAACGGCACTGGGAACTCGTACCTCACCCCTTTGCCTCTGAACCGAGAGTATGCCTGCCGCAGATACAGCGCAAGCGCACCCAGCACCGTCGCCAGCCAGATCCACGTCAGCATTATCTGTAAAATTATTGTCATTGATCAGAAAAAAGGAATAGTAATATCACCTTCCAAGGGAAGTAATTACATGTGATCTGAGGCATCTCTTATTTACTTCCCGAGGTGTGTATACTTTTTTCAGCTCGACGGAAGCAGAAAGCGGCTACTTCGTTCAGCGCAGCGGGCCGAAAGTTGACGCTTTCCGCCCGGAGAGATGGAAATGTAGTTTGGTTTCTGAATTGGCGACTGTGTATCGGAAGACGTGAAGTGAAAGTCACGGGTACGCGATGAATACAAAAGACCGGTCATTATTCCCACGGGATCAAATAATAATAAAGATTATTATTGTTATTATTATTATCGGGAACGCTAAAACGATAGTGATTTATAAAAAAGGTAGAAAAGAGTTCGTACCGTGTGTTGCCCGATTTGATACTAGGGTGTATTAATATTCCAATAGGTAATAATTAATAAGTAACTAAACAACTTTGATACTTAGATTCATTTTATAATGTGAGACACAGTTCACATGGTTATCTAGCTCCAAGCTAGACAGAGCCTTTTATTTTGCCATACATGCACACATACAATCATATCCTACTTCCAACTAATATAAAAAACCCGAAAGTCTCTAAGAATAGTTGGATGTTTGTTATTCTTTCACACAAAAACTTTACAGTAACATAACATACATTTGAATAACACGTTTAGGCTACTTTTTTATACGCACCCAAAATTGTTTCTGTTGACTAAACCGAATAAATATGGAGGAAAGATTAATAGAATCGTCAAAATAAATCGCCATTTCGCTCCGTGAGTGATGACTGATGAGTGATGAGTGTGTTATGGAGATTTGATTGCGACAGTTAAAAACATTTCATGGAAATGTGACTCTATAAAGGGATTTTGAACTGTAATTTTGAAACGAAGTGCTGTTAAGGGTCGAATTGTATCAGACTATTTAGGAAAATAAATCATATTAAAATATTAATGAAAAACCGCACAGTTCCATTCATGCGCAATCTATCTAGGTAGGTTACAACCGCCAGCTTCTACATAGCAGTGAGCGTACTTTTCTAGACTTTGTAAATTGTATTTAACATGACTATCAATAACTTCGGCTCTAGATACTTTATACGTCATATTTTTTTCCAGACGTCACGTAATAAACAGTCATTCCTTTTTTCGATAATTTAGAAGGAAGGTAATTATTTTACATTTATATGTATAATATCCTACTTGTGTATGTAATGTGAATAACTCGATCCATATAATAGTTTAGCGTGTCTGTCTAACTATAAAATACAGGATGACTTTTTTTACCGTCTGGAAAAAAATGTGATGTGATAGGTAAGTGTAATAGATTCATTTGGCAACGTTACTTAAAAAAATTTTTTTTTTCTCGAAAAAAATTTTTCTTGGTTAAACTAATATACGTTACTCAATTGTAGTCAATAATACACACTGAAATATTTGAAATAGTATTTTAAAAAGAAACAGGCTCGTAGCTTCCATTTATGCGCAATTTACCTACAACCGCCAGCTGCGCGTAGTACTGTGCGTAGTTTTCTAGTAAAAAAGTAAAAAAAATCATCCAGTATAACTTACAAAGTAAAATAATTTAACAAAACAGAATATTATCTTGTTACAAAAGGACAATGGGAAGAGGCGCTCGTAGAATTGCCGTGTTTCAAACGATCACACAAGTTAAGCAATGTTGAACGCGGTCAATCAGTCTGTGAAGATCTACGAGTCTTAGCGATATCATGTTACGGAAGACACTTTGAATGGTTGCTCGCAGTTTTCATTGTATTTCAGCGAAATGGAAAATGTTAAAAAAATCTGACAGGTACAGACAGTCAAGTGTACGTGGAGTTTGACACATTGGACTTTGTAATGTTCTTATTACAATCGCCTTAGAGGTCAGACTCGCACTACAAGTATAAAGCTTCATATGCTCTTGACTGTACATAGTCATCTTTGAAATTAAATTATCTTTCGTTAATCTTCTTTCATCCATACGTTCTAAATGACTAAACCAGCTTAACATACCCTTTCAATCCTTGTCACTACATATTCTTACTAATCTATACTAATATTATAAAGAGGAAAGATTTGTATTTTTGTATGTTTGTATCTTTGTTACGAATAAACTCAAAAGCTGTTGGACCGATTTTTAAAATTCTTTTATCAATGGAAAGCTACATTATCACTGAGTTACATAGGCTATATTTCATCCCCGTATTCCGTTGTGTGCGGGAACTATGCGGGTGAAACTGCGTTACTAGTAATAAATATATTTCGACATACATAAAGATATTTATATTTTATTTGTATACCAGTAGGTACACCAAAGGGAGTGCGGTTCGTAAGTCACAAATATAATTATCAGTAAAATAACATTAGTATCACAAAAAATATTTACACGTTGCCATAACAACGCATAGCAAATATCTATATTATGTAGGTAATAACATGCGCAGACGACGATCGTTTACCGTGTAAATATGCCACTTCTATTTTAATCTGTGATCTAAGGTCCAAGTTACATCTTACATTTACTAAATACAACTTAGTGATATCAAAATCAAAGTCAAAATGTTTTATTCAAAGTAGGACTTACAAGTCCACTTACAAGCGTGCAAGCGAGAGCGCGGAGCAAGCGATAGAGAGGCACGATCGGCCTAAGAATTCCACTCCAGGGGGTCGATTTTTGAATCTCACTGGTGATATCAAAATCACCGGTGACTAAAATTATCACCGATGACTTTTATATCACCATTTTCCAAAAGCCGTATTTTTGAAAGTCACACGCTGTTTTCAATAATTCGTCGCAATCACAAAATATCACAATTGAGCCCCGCTGCTAATTCTTCCGAAAAACATACTTTGGCACTTTTGGCAGATATCACAGACGTCAACTGTCAAAAACAATCGCATCACTCGTAAATCGATATCATAGGTATGACAAATGTAAGTCACCGATGAGTTTCAAAAATACGAACTTTCGGAAATCACTCACATCGGTGAGAATTAGTCACTTGGTGAGATTCAAAAATCGACGCCCTGTATGCAACTTTTAATCAATATTTTCTTATAACGTTATCACGTAAAATTATCGTGCGTAAACCGGCTTCACTGATAACCAATTTTTGGTAAATACTTAACTTGGCCAGGGGTTTTTTTTATAAAATGTAATAAAATATATAACTTACTTATTGTATTGTTAAACACTCCGTAAAAAATCAATTCAACGAATATTATGTTTACACACAACGTATCCGCACCACTTTTGCTAAGTCTATGTCGCGCGAAGCGATAAACACTGTACAGTCAAGAGTACGTGGAGATTGACATATTGGACTTTGTAACGTTCTTATTACAATAGCATTAGAGGTCAGACTCGCACTACAAGTGTAATGCTTCATGTGCTCTTGACTGTACAAATAATTCGGGTTTAAAATGGCTATTTCTTTCTTTGCTTGAATAAAATGTATAAAAAATATTTTTACATTTTTCAGTGTAATAGAGTACCTAATGTAGCCTAATTATATTTAGAGTTCCGTAGCCAAAGGGTAAAACAGGACCGTATTACTAAGACTTTGCTGTCCGTCCGTCTGTCACCAGGCTGTAGGTATCTTATAAACCGTGATAATTACACTTTAAATGTTCACAGATGATGTAAGTATTTCTGTTGCCGCTATAACTGCAAATACTAAAAAACAGAATAAAATGAGGGCTCCCATACAACAAACGTGATTTTTTTGCCGTTTTAATAGATTGTAGTACCGAACTCTTTGTACGCGACTTCGACTCGCACTTGGCCGGTTTTTTACAGATTGGTTCTAACTCAATCTTTAGATAGAGTTGGAACTAGTGAGGCTTATAAGTACTTTTTGTAAATATATATTGATGCCACTAACATAGAGTTTGAATTTACCAACAAAATGGACTGTATATTGTCTGAAATAAATGATTATTACTATTATTATTATTACCTATTGAAAGTCTGAGCGGGATTTCAATGTCTTCGAAATTCTAATATATCTCGGATGCTCTGTTCATTGAACCAGGTACCCCGCCCAAATGAGCTTTATCAATTTCTCCTTGAACAATTACCAACTCATTAGATACCATTATCTCCGTACCATTATCTATAAAAACGACAAAAAAATCACGTTTGTTGTATGGGAGCCACTTTAAATATTTATTTTATTCTGTTTTTAGTATTTTTCACGTGACAACGTCTTATAATTCGATGGAGCCGGCTGCATGCACGAAAAAGTATGACGTATGCGGCGTTCCAGTGCAAGCGAGAGCGCGCAACGAGCGACAAAGAGGCACAATCCAAAATGTATGACGTTATCACGTTCAACTATCGTCAGTAAACCGACTTTACAGACAACCGATTTTTTTTATTATAAACAGAAATACATCATCTGTGAAAATTTAAACTGTCTAACTATCAAGGTTCATGAGATACAAGCTTGGTGACAGACGGACGGATGGACCCTTTGGGTACGGAACGGAACGGAACGAATTAATGATACTAGGAGTGAACTAAGTACAATTTTTTTTACTGCAGGTCAATAGGCCATTGTTAAATATCTACGTTATCAACTTCTTCTTTCATCATCATTTTCATCTTCATTTAAAAGTTCCATAAAATATATGCAAGTTATTTTAATGCTATCTATCTTGTTTTTCTTTATATACCTATTTTAAAAAGTAACTACCTACCGACAATTACAAGTACAGTCTACATTATAATAATAATAATATAATAATAATATAATCTCTCGCCTTTTATCCCCGACGGGGTAGGCAGAGGTATTCCATTACTGGATATACACACATTTCACGAGATACATTGGACCCCTAAACGTGATAAGTGGTGAGCCCATCGCCGGACCGGGTCTGTTTACACATGTCTCAGAATTAATTCTGAGACCTGCGGGTTTCCTCACGATGTTTTCCTTCACCGTCGAGCTAGTGATAAATATGTACGTAAGTTTTTGAAAAACTCATTGGTGCATGCCACGATTCGAACCCGAGCCTCACTGATTTTCGGCCGGCTCTTTAACCGTTCGGGCTATCACTGCTCTACAGTCTACATTGTTTGTATTTTAAATGAATCAAATAAAAATGTTTTTTTTCGAGTGGGGTCTTATCTATATAAATCGAGCTTATATTTATATTATTATTTATATTATTTATAATAAATGTTTGCTTATTGAAAGTAATTGCAACTTCACCGCTTCCGGATGTACAGACAAGAGTACGTGGAGCTTATTGGACTTTGTAACGTCCTTAGTACAATCTCCTTAGAGGTCAGACTCGCACTGCAAGTGTAAAGCTTCATGTGCTTCTTGACTGTACCTATGTAAAGTTGAGGAGAAACAGGGTACGTAAGTAGGTACCTATTAATCTAAAAATCTCCGTCGGGTTCTATCTGCCTACCAACCAATTATCATTTTAATTACTTTTAGTATTGATGGACATACGTAAATTGTTTTATCTATCTGCAATAGGACTTTACTTATTGACAAGGCGATCAATTCGCACCGAAATTGGTTCAACTATCCAAGAAACTTAAAATAGTTAACTTGCTAGCCGACACCGCTAACTAACCTTGCTGAATTGAGTGGGGAACTTAACGCTCCCGCCACTAGCCGGGGGTAGTTGAGTGCTTTAACTTTAGAATAGTTCAATTGGCACTCTACATTACTATTATTAATACAACAAGGACAAAGGAAGCTCATTTTGATATTGTGATAGCAATTTATCAAACTAAAACTATTGCTATTATAGTTAATCAGGCGTTCAAGAAGATACACTACGAGGTGTAAGACTGTAAGTAGATTTTGAACTTTACAGGTCGAATATTTGATTACCTACTTACGTAGGGTCTTGAGCTCTATTCTATTCTGCATAGTTGCCGATATTGTAGCGACATTGCCACATTGAGGGCGCAACACTAGGTGTATGCAGTACCTATAGTCCACACATACCGACGTTACCTTACATTTTTAGAAAAATAGTTTTAGTGTCGGTCTTGATAATTTACAAGAAAATGTTTTCTAAGTACCTTTTACCTAGGTTGGACCAAAAAACATTTTTATGCTTATTCAAATATGAACTCGCAAAATAAATAGAACTGAGTCTTTTGCAATGTAACCTCAATGTACCTAAAGTTTATTGAAAGAGGATTGATACGGTTTTAGATAATACTTGATTGTTGGCAATTTGACGATGAGTTAAAAGCCCGTGCGCCCAACGCCATTAACTACAACTAGGTATGTATATGTGAACATCGTGCTCACGTGCCCTCACTGCGCACTTGGATTTGCCGCAAAAATTGTGTACATTAGTCATATTCGGGTGCACCAGCGTCGCCAAGCTGAAAAAGAAATCTCACGCCTTTTATCCCTGGCGGGTAGGCAGAAGTATTCCATTTCTGGATATACTTACCCACTTTTCACGAGATATTCCTTTTACTCCTCAACGTGAGGTGGTGATGAGTCCAACACCGGATCGGGTCTGACACATGCCTCAGAATTCATTCTGGGACCTGCGGGTTTCCTCACGATGTTTTCCTTCACCGAGCCAGTGATAAATAAAATTATCATCATGTGAAGCAGGCTCCTTAACCGTAAGGCTACTGCTTTGACAAGCTGACTAAGAGTCAAAGTGGTAGCCATGGCTGAAAACGGTCGGAGTTCATCACCAAAGGTCTGCTATAGAGAATCCAGCAACACGCAAAACCCTCGAGATGCCACACCAAGAGCCCGCAGTCAAAAGTACACCACCGTCTTAGTGTATCTCCTAAGACGCCATTGTAACCCTGACTTCATTAGCAAGTCAACCTGCTTCGTTCATTACGCGTGACGCAGGATTAAAAGATAGAAAAAGGTGAAAAATTGCGCATCGCATCGGCGCAGATTACGCTCGGATTACGCCTGCGTCATTTATCAACTTCATGGGGTCGCGCAAAGCCGGGTCGGTGAATGTTGCGGGCGGTGGAGATAATAGGATCATTACATTTTCTTAAATCAGTGACTGAATTTAGAATGTAAGAAGCTTCTAAAATCAGCAACTATTTTCTGTTTCTGAATTTAGGATCTTATGTGACTTAACGCAATACACCGTCGTAAATTAAGTTACTGAAACAGTGACTGAATGATGCAGTAAATGAATTTTTGAATCTAAAATGGCTAAGTGAAATTCCTAGACTGCGTCTGTATGAATCTATTTAAATCGTAGGATTTTTCTGAGTGAGCTAATTCCATCGTCGAACTTGTCTGTGTTTTCTGGGCTAGATTGAAATGAAGAGAACGCATATTCATATTCGTTCCCTCGTATCGTATTTAAGAAACAGTCAGTGAAAGTATGTTTAACAGTTGTCTTGAAAGGTTGAACTATTACGAATCGAGTTCCACAATTTGTATTTTTTTTGTTATTGGCCTACCCTTACGGGTATGTAAGTAATAGCAGAGACCAGTTTTTATTTAAACTGGTCTCTGGTAATAGTGATGGCGAAAAAGCCTGATATTTTGTAAGTATCTATCATGGTTATAAGTACCTAATCAATACTTTATTGCATTATCTACGTCTATTTACAGCTTTCAAGATAGACTAGCAGGCGTATTCACGGAGACTCGATACCGTTTCCATTCGATTCAGACCGAGTGAAAAAATTTCCGAAGTCGAATCTATCGACTTCAGAAACTTTATTCTAGGCGTTTCTGAAATAAATGACATTAGTTTTCGATACCAACATCAGGCCATCTCGAAAGTTTTCGATACCAACATCAGCCCATCTTGAAAGTGTTCGACAGATTTTCCGATTCCGAATATCGAAGCTCTATGAATACGCCTACTGGATAGAGCACAGTAATCTAAACTAAAGCTGAGTACTTATTACAAAAATTGATAATATGAAAAACTAGGTAATATGAAAATAGTCTGGATTCTCGTAACTCGAACCACACCCAGGGAAGCGCCGTGACAAGAGCGTCGGGACGGAGCGGATTCCCGACACCGCGGAGGCATTTTCGACAAATAAAAAACGTTTTAAATTTGTATCCATCTCCTTTATTTACTGAGGAAAGAAAGAATTTTAAATATTCTATTTATAATATATTATGATGTAGATAAAATGTTACTAGAATTGACATTCTAGCTTCTGTTCTGTTTTTTACTAGCTTTTGACCTGTTTGTTTGTTAGTTAATTTGTGTGGATGGAATTTTTGTAGCTAGATTTGAACCATTTCCTCTTGAACTACGGGGTTGAAATAGTTGCACGTTCAGTACTACTGATTAGGCTACCACCTAACCATCTAAGACAGGACACACTCCTTTAGGCCTTTGTACATTTCCTGAACACGTAACGCCTAAGAAAATTTTGAAAGCAAAAAAATAGACCCTGAAATTTGCTCCGAGACAAAATTACTCGAAAAATATACTTGAAATGAGTTACTTTACTTACTTATGTTTTTATGTTTCATATTTAGATTACTGAAGAACCATGCGATATACATGAGTAGGTATAAACCTACTATTGATTCTATACTGGTATCGCAACCAAAATTATAAATATGCGACAGTAGCTAAATTTTTTTATTTGTTACCTTTTTAAGGCTAAGCAGCTGAGCCAATCTTGATAAAATTTGGTAGAGACATAGCTTGCCTCTGTTCAATTTTGATAAGTTGTGTGAAATTCTAATATCAAGTCCTTCACAATAACTTTTCAAGTCATACGTAACCCGAAACGCAGCCAAATTGTTACCGAATCCCTAAGTAAACAAAACAAAGTAGATCCCTTCACAATTCCCCCCCTTTACCTAAAGACCCACTTGTCACCGAAACGCGGGTGAAGTGGTCACTTTGATCCGATTTTCTCGGTATCAATACGTCCGTTATTTCCCCTCTTATTTAATTCAAAGTGCCTCCATGGTTATTTACTTAGTCATTGAATACTGATGGGACATTTGACCTTTTTTCTCAGAATTCATTCTGAACGACGCTAAATTAATAAATAATAATAATAATAGAATAATATTAGCAGACTACCTATAGTCACTAATTAGTTAGTTATATGTGGGGAGAAACATATAGCTTTTACAAAATATTAAGTAGAAAAAAAATTCTCACACTTTTTTATAGACAGAGTTATTTCTATTTCTGGAAATACTATTCTTTTCACGAGAATATTTGATCCCTAAACGTGATAGGCGGTGAGCCCATTTTTTCAAATGTACCTACCATAATTAAAGGAAAGTGGACGAAGCGAAACAAGTATGTAAGGATCGTAGCAAGTGGAAAGAAGTGGTCTCTGCGTACCCCTACGGGAAAGAGGCGTGATTATATGTATGTTTAATTATATGAATTTAGTTTAAAAAAAATAAAAAGCAGTGATAGCCCAATCGTTTAAGAGCCCGCTTTTCATGCATGAGGCTCGGGTTTGAATCCTGACATGTACCAATGAGTTTTTCAAAACATACGTACATATTCATCACTAGCTTGACGGTGAAGGAAAACATCGTGAGGAAACCCCGCCCGCAGGTCGTAGAATTTATTCTGAGGCATGTGTAGAAACCCAGTTCGGCGATGGGCTCACCACCTATAACGGGGTTAAAAGAATATACTGTAGGGATGTAAGATTAAAGGAAAATAATCGATTAAATAAAAATAGATTTTTTTTTCTTCAAAATTAATAGATTTTTTAAAAATCGATTAATGTTGAAAATAATCGATTATTCTAAAAAATTGTTTTTTTTCTCTAATAGGTACATATTTAAAAATCTACTTATATAATTATTAAATATGATTTTCACATTTTAATAATAAAATCCTAAGAGATTCATATTACCATTTTAACAGATTAAAAATGAAATAAAATAATATGAATAAAGAAATAACAAAATAAAATTTCGATTATCTTCAAATAACAATGGCAAAAGTCCATGTGTTTTGGGTACCCCACTTACACCTGCCCACGGAAGACGAAACCGTGTAAAATCGATAGTTCTTGGACAGACTAAGATAATATGTAATCATACCACATTTTTATAAGTTGGGGTTTAAAAGTTATTCGTTACCTAGTGTATTTTTTATAGGTTATTATGAGATTTTAGGTACCAAAGACGTGTAAAGAAAAAGTTTCTCTAGGAAAGAAAATGATTTTCTTCCAACCTCTTTGTTAGAAAATAGCACTGCCTACCACATGCCATATAAGTTACTCTATGCCACATAGTGGCAGTAAATGATGGCTTGGGCAAAAAATATCGATACCTATATTAAAATATCGATATTTTTCCAAATACATAATTAGCATATTATATAATATACAGTCGATATTTTTTAATGGCGATATATCGACATTTATTGTACAGTATCGAATTCGTATCAATTTTAATATATTTTTAACGCAATTCTGGTTTCGTGTTTCATTTCATATTAGGTACTAGATACTTGTTTAGACTCAAGCATTTATAAAAAAATACTATTTTCATCGTCCTTTTTTAAGAATTTGAGAATATGTATAAATAATAATAATGTAAAAACTGACGATATATTGATATTTTTCACTCGATTTTTATCTACCTATAGTATTTAGAAATGTCGATACGATAAATATCAATTTATTTTTTCACTTGGCCATCCCTACTGAATGACATGGTTGACGTGATGACACGACGTTCAATTTTACCACAACAACATAAAAGTATTTGTATTTATCAAAGACATTAAAATATAATAGCATAGAGGGGGCATTGGGAATATTTTCATACAAAACTTTGAAGCTCAAGCGTCATGTCCTTGTCATGTCAGTTAGTATGAACGCGAGCTGTCATTCGGTCGAAATTGTACTAGACTTATTCCACTTGCAATAACTTTTGGCTTCAAATAATCCTCGCTTTGTCCCCTCTATGCCTTATATTATATTTTAATCTCTTTGGTATTAATAGATTTCCTAATCGATCGATTCGTGTTTCTAAGATATTTCTGTTTTATTTGACTCAATATTTCCAACTGCTAGATTAATAAAAAAATATGGAAAATTTCGACTTGTTATAAGTCAATATAACAAGCATAGTGTAATACCCCGTGGGTGTCTATTTCACTGGGTACCAAAGCTGCCGATGTTATTTAAACAATAAAATAATTTATAATAATTAGTGTCACAAATGTCCAGTCCTCTTTAACATTTGACTAGTATTAAAATAAAATACCTACTTAAAAAGAGAATCAAAAAACTAAACGACTACGTTATGGTCTCAAAAACTAAAATAAAAAACAAATCTTTCTTAATTTTTTAAGTTTAAACAGTCCAAAGACGAAAAATAGTAAAAAATAAGAGTACTCGTAGTATTAATATAAAATGAAATTATAAGTAAAAAAGCATAACGACAACGTTATGGTTCATCCACCGCATAGATAGCGCTGTTTTTAAAAAATCGATTAAAACGCGTAATTTATATAATCGATTAATTAAAAATCGATTATTTTTATTTAAGAAATCGATTATTAAAAATCGATTATTTCAAAAAATAATCGATTATTTTAAAAATCGATTATTTTTTTACATCCCTTATATACTGGTGAAACGTGGGTGTTCCAGAATTGGAACACCTTTTGGATAAAAGGCGTGAGATTATTTATTTTATATTTATATTATTATTTTTGTATTAAAAAAATCTAATTACCGTAACAAGTATATTTCAAAACCCGAGCTCAACCCTCAAGCTAACGAACGCACTGAAGCCTCGTCACTCTCACTTCCCTCATTATTTCTCAGCCCCGCACAAGAGGGTTGATAAAAAACTGTATTATTCGATGCGTGAATAACGGGAATATCTCATACAGGAAAAAGGTTGGCGAGAAAACATTGTGAAGGGCTGACCCGATTTTTTTAAATTACTGAATTCTGATTGCCTTGCGGAACTGTGGGTAATATTTTATTTTCTTTTCTTTTAAAACAGTTACACAATAGAATGTTATACTAGTGCTTATAACATAGATAGGTAATTGTGTAACCAATCTCAATAACCACTTATTAATAACAATGAAAGTAGGTATGCTAATAGGTGGATAATATTAAATTATAAATATAATATTAGTGCATAATAAATATAAGAGCAGTGATAGCCCGGACGGTTAAAGAGCCGGCCGAAAATCAGTGAGGCTCGGGTTCGAATCCTGGCATGTACCAATGAGTTTTTCAAAAACTTACGTACATATTTATCACTAGCTCGACGGTGAAGGAAAACATCGTGAGGAAACCCGCAGGTCCCAGAATTAATTCTGAGACATGTGTAAATAGACCCGGTCCGGCGATGGGCTCACCACCTATCACGTTAAGGGTCCAATGTATCTCGTGAAATGTGGGTATATCCAGTAATGGAATACCTCTGCCTACCCCCTCGGGGATGAAAGGCGTGAGATTATTTATTTTTAATATTAGTGTATATTAAGATTGACACTTCTTTTTCTTTATTATTATTTTATTGAAATTTTAAGTGTGTGTAAATGATTGTGTGATTATGTGTGAGAGTATATCTGTTTGTAAGTGTATTGTGTGTCATAATAATGAATGAAGAGTAATCTAAGTGACATTATAGTGATTGGTGCATTGTAGTTTCTTTTTTATATTGTTGAATAAATCAGAAAATGTAAGTTATTTTAATTTACTTATAAGACAAACAATATACTCACACGCACATAGGCTATCACATCAGATCTCTTATAGTCATCTAACAAACACAATTGCGAATAATAACATAAGAGAGACATTCTGTTTAAAAATAAGCTCATTTTAATTCCATTTATTTGCTTATTACATCACTACATAGTATAAAACAAAGTCGCTTTCTCTGTCCCTATATGACTATGTCCTTATGTTCCTATGTCCTTATGTTCCTGTGTCCTTATGTCCCTATGTCCTTATGTCCCTATGTCCTTAATCATGTCCCTTTGTATGCTTAAATCCTTAAAACTACGCAACGGATTTTGATGCGGTTTTTTTTAATAGATAGAGTGATTCAAGAGGAAGGTTTTAGTATAAGCATTGCACCCGTGCGAAGTCGGGGCGGGTCGCTAGTACAATATATTTCAGATAATTTAGATCTATGACATGTCACCAACTGTAAGGATACCGCAAAGCTGATGGAGAGATTGGCTTTTTTTGTCCTCTTACCAAAAAAGAACATTTTTTTTATCTCGGATCATAGAGGAAAACTTTTCTGGATTTTTGGTATGACGCAGCCTTATTTCACACTAGCAGCGACCCGCGTAGTTCCCGTTACCGTGGGAATAAGGAAATGAAATATAGCCTAAGCTCTACAACCGTAAAGTTTCGTAAAAATACGTTCTGTGGTTTTTGCGTGAAAGAGCAACAAACATACTCACAAACATTCGCGTTTATAATATTTTTAGGATTATTATTAGAAGGAAATTAAATATAGTATATTTCATATCGAAGGACTAAACGAAGCCATTATATACCAGCTCGGGAGTCATGAAACCGAGGGTATATTAAGTTGGCGTTTAGTCTCGAGGTGCAAACTGTACTTTTCACTTTGAGTGCGAGAAAAATTGTCAATTTGGTACAAATTTATTTAAAACCCAACAAATTTACACTCGACAAAAATTCAGAAATTTTCGCGGTCAGTTTTTTCTTCTAAACCTGTCAGGCTGTCACAGATTAACAAAGAGATTTAAATCTCTTTGCAGGTAAACAATTTTAAACACATGGCGCCACCTTCTTCGCGGAAAAACCATGGAACTGAAACTCTTCACATTTTCGCAATGAAGATGGTCCACACTCTACAGATATTTACTGGCTGTTTGAGGTTGTCTTTTTCTAATTAAGGAAATTAAAAAAAAATTACTTCATACTCCCTAGGGACTAAAGTGGTCACTTTAGTCCCGCTTCGTAGGGCTATATTGGCGTACTTTTAGAGCATGAGAAGTGAAAAAGATTATTAATGTTATTTGTATTTTTAATCAAGTGCACAAATTGAAGTTAAAAAACACTATACAACCTCTCTAACAGGCTTTGAGCCTTCAATAAGCCAAGCAGTGCCACTATCAGCCATCTCGAACACCTGCACAGCTGCTCCCCCCACTGCCTCTACCTTCTGCCAAGGCAGGCCCTTTAAGTACACGAAGAAATCCAGCTGCAAATGCTCATCCTTCCAGGTCTTCGGGTTCGACGCCAGCTTCGTCTCCGTGAACCCCGGACAGATGGCCACAACTCTCACTCCCGTTCGGTTGAGGTTGTACTTATGCCCCAATGATCTGGTGAACCCCATGACAGCGTATTTCGACGCTTGGTAGATAGGGAGGAACTGATCGATTCTGAACCCGTAAATCGAAGCCAGGTTGACAATGGTCCCCCCTTTACCGCCTTTATCCATCCTCATGTGTTCCCAGAACTTCATGGACCATTCTATTAGAGCAGCCACATTGATTTCAATAGTTTTCCTTGCCGCCGTATCGTCCAGTATGCCAGCATTGTTCACCAGTACATCCACGGTTTTGTACTTATCGAATATCTTCTTAGACACTCCTTCTAAATCAGTGGTGACGTCACATTTGAAGAAGTCTGCTTTTTTGTTCCCGTGTTTGGAAGTCAGGAGACTGACCGCTTCACTTCCCAGTTTCTCGTTGATGTCGAGTAAGACTGCAACTTTGGCGCCTTTCTCCAAATACTTGTCGGCTATTTCAAATCCTATCCCCACAGCTCCCCCTGTGATGACGACTACTTTATTTTTAAGTTCCTTTGCCATGACGAACCTATCTTGCGGGTGTAAAATTAAATGAAATGGGATGTATTTGTGTGTACTATTTAAATGAAATCTTAGTGGCAGAGGTCATATCTACTGCGTTAATGCATTTTCTTATCGGAACAACAATGACGGCATTTTCTTAGAATAGTTATACCCAATTAAATTGTTTATTAGGATCATCTGATAACAATTAGAACCTAACTGACCTTTCTGAAACATATGCTTACGCCTTTTTTCTGAAGGGGTAGGCAGATACAATAGCCCGCCACCTGCTACGATCTTGGCAGATCTCTCTTGCTTTATCCACATCCATCAAATGACTCACGCATGCTCGTCGGTTTCGGGTACTCTTTATCTTGCTTTCTTCAATACATCGCCGATCCGGTCGATGTAAGTACTAGGTCGCCCTCTACCGACTCGCCCATTCACAACACCATATACTGGTGATTTTTTTTACCGTCTGGAAAAAAATATGACGTAGGTATAAGGTATACGAAGTTATACACGACATTAATTGTTAAATATAGTCATGTTTATAAAATACGCACAGTAGGTACTACGCTCAGCTGGCGGTTGTAGGTAGATTGCGCATGAATGGAAGCTACGAGCCTGTTTCTTTTTAAAATACTATTTACAATATTTCAGTGTGTAGTATTGAATACAATTGAGTGTTGTATACTAGATTAAGCAAGCAAAATATTTTTTTAAAGTAACATTGCCAAATGAATCTATTACACTTACCTATCACACCATATTTTTTTCCAGACGGTAAAAAAAGTCACCTGTATAATGATACAGATAACAGTCGATTTTCAAAACAAAGGTGTCCACAATACAGAACACTGAAAGATTTTACGGAACCATCGCAAAATGTCAGATTCGCAAAATGACGGATTCGCAAAATGTCAGAATTCTGACATTCTGCTTATCTGACCATTTGCTTTTCGCAAAATGACAGATTCGGAAAATGTCGGATTCGCAAAATGACGGAATTTTAAAGATACTTCCCACGAAACTAGGATAGACGAATTTGAAGTCTTGTCGATTAAATGATGATAATCTAATAGATATTTTGAAGAGTTCAACAAAAATAAATAAAATAAAAATAAAAACTTTAGGTAACTTTCATAACGATCAAATCTCTCTAAGAAACTTGGCAAATTAAATGAACCATTAAATATTTCACTTATTTTTTTAGTATGTAAAAAAAATACCATAAATCCTAACTTATTCTAATTGAAGAAAAAGGGTAAACTAACATCTTCATTAAATACGGTAATTAGTTTCATGAAACGAGCTCCATTTTGTCGGATGCCCTAGCGATTGATACAATAAAAGTACAGGATGTTACTGTTTCAGATTTTAGCTGGTTCGAATTCCGGGTGATACAAGCGAATTTTAGAAAATCTTTGAATACACTTTTGTTTCTTTAAAAAATGAAGAAATGATTCCTATAAGTAAACTGAGCTAACTAGCGGCCCGCCCCGGCTTCGCACCGGTGGAAATGTACATTGATATATCACCCATCAGTCAGTCTGTTTATCATATTTTTTTTATATATATAGATTAACAGATTTTTTTGTTGAACTCTTCAAAATTTCTACTGGATTATCATTATTTAATCGACAAGACTTCAAATTCGTCTATCCTAGTTTCGTGGGAAGTATCTTAAAAATTCCGTCATTTTGCGAATCCGACATTTTGCGAATCCGTCATTTTGCGAATCCGTTATTTTGCGAATCTGACATTTTGCGAATCCGTCATTTTGCGAATCTGACATTATGCGAATCCGACATTTTGCGATGGTTCCGATTTTACCAAGATTATTACCGAGGAGTTTTGCGGTAACATTTGAAAAGAGATGGAAGTGAAACATTCATAAGCTGACATCTTATGAAAGCCATAATGGTTGTTTACTTCACATTATTTCCTTAATATTTTTGAAAAAGTATTGTATTTATAAAGATTTCACCCGCATAAGCCCCGTTCCCGTGGGAATAGGGGGATAAAATATAACCTATGTTAGTCAAGGATATTGTAGCTTTCCATTAGTGAAAGAATTTTTATAATCGGTACCTTAGTTTTTGAGTTTATTCCTAACAAACATACAAAATACAAATCTTTCCTCTCTAAAATATTAGTGAAGATAATGTAGACTAGCTGTTCCACCCGATTTTACCCACGTATTTCCCGTTCCGATGGGATTACGGGGATAAAATATGGACTATATTACTCCCTGATAATGTACCCTTCCCTTGGAGAAAGAATTTTCAAAATCGGTTTAGTGGTTAAGGCGTAAAAGCATAACAAACCATGTCACTTTGGCCTTGACAATATTTCTAGGATTCGTAAAGAATAATTCCTCTCAAGTAACCATTAAATTCGTGAGGCTCTGTTTCGAATCCTGACTTTAGACTCCTTATTTAATTTTTTTTCCGTGGGAATACGGGGACCAACATGTATAGGTACGGGGGCCATTTTGTAAGGCATCGAATTTAGGGTTCGTGACCCGTGCACCCACTGGCTTCACCCACCGGTGACAAAATCTTTCTGGCACGAGTATAATTTTAAGAGATTTGGCGTTCATGTGGTTAGTGCCATGGTTTACTGAGACCAGCTTAGGCTAGCGTGTGATCTGCCAAAGATACCAAACTCACAAACTCATCAAGATTTTATTGTATTCTTAAAGGGGGGTTTGTGACAGAAAGTTGATGTTGTGGGAAGGCTGCTGTAGAGCAGCCTCTCTGATTGAAGAGCTGGACCAGTGGTACAACGTGCTTAGATATTTTTATCATTTTACACAACTTTTCGTGTTTATATACTATGAACAAGTATCTCAAAGGTCGTAAATTCTTTCTGGTTTTTTAATCTAATCGAAAGATTATGTGACACAAGATAAAAGATATATCTAGAATATTATATAAAATATTTTTATTTTTGTTCTAAGTTAGTCTTAAAACCTTTGTTTACAAGAACATACAAACATGACTAAAGATTTAAAAAACAAAGTTGTAGCTATTACTGGTGGTGGTAGCGGCATTGGATTTGAAATTGCAGACAAATACCTAGCAAAAGGGGCCAAATGCATCATTATTCTTGATATTAGTGAAATTATTGGCACAGAAGCTGTAAAAGTGTTAACATCTAAATATGGCAAGAAAAAAGCTGTTTTCTTTAGATGTGATGTTACTCAAGACTTGGAGAAAGTTTCAAAGAAACTAATAGACAAATATAATAAGATCGATGTGTTGGTTAACAACGCAGGGGTTGTAGATGAAATAACGTTAAGGAGAACCATTGAAATCAATACGATTGCTCTCATAGAATGGACTATGAAGTTCTGGGAGCACATGCGAACAGACAAAAACGGAAATGGTGGTACTATAGTAAATATGGCTTCCATATACGGGTTCATAACAGACC
The DNA here is from genome assembly GCA_963855545.1 of Ethmia dodecea. Classification (NCBI taxonomy): domain Eukaryota; kingdom Metazoa; phylum Arthropoda; class Insecta; order Lepidoptera; family Depressariidae; genus Ethmia; species Ethmia dodecea. The sequence goes on from OY979446.1 coordinate 449,994, forward strand.
CATATCTCCCATTATACCAGGCGTCGAAGCATGCTGTGATGGGGTTCACGAAATCATTTGGACACGAGTCGAATTACAAGAGGTATGGAGTTCGGATTGTAGCTATCTGTCCAGGATACACCAGGACGAACCTCGGAGGGGACTTGCTTATGATAGATATGGCAGTACGTGATGAATACTTAAAATATACGGAGACTGTTAACTGGCAGACACCTGATTTGGTGGGAAAGGCTGCAGTGGAGGTTTTTGAAAAGGCTGACAGTGGAACTGCTTGGAAGATCGAAGGTGGTGCGCCTATAGAACAGGTTTAGAGTTCTAATCTAAAAAGTCAATGTTAAATAATGCATTTAATGTCCATAATTTAATTTAAAAATTTAATGCATTATATTGTTTAAGTTATAAGTATCAAATTATTACTTATATATATGTAACTATATAGTTAGTTTTTCGCATTTAATGTCCTTATTTGCTATCATGTATCATCTTTAATTGTTGATTGTATTTTTATTTATCTAATATATAACAGTGTGTACAAATGTTAGTAAACTTAAATAAAATCATGATCAACCCGTAACAGGTCACTGCTGAGCTAAGGGTCTCCTCACACATGAGGAAGTATGGGCTGTAATCTCCCAGAGACCACCGCGGATTGGGAGATGGTGTTACGCTAGTGGCCACGTGTCAGAATTTTTCAAGCCACCCAAGGGTATCTGACATGGCCTTACGAATTCCTATCTAACCGAAGGGGCTTCTCTATTCGAACTCAAATCCATGAAAGCTAATAAGCTTATTGGTACAGTCAACAAAGTTGTTAGGGTTATATGGCCAGTAACTAAGAATTCATTTTTCTGGGGAAGTCATAAATAAATCTTATTGATAAATGTTTATTTCCAAAGGTATCTTTGATCCCTATAATTTACCACAAAAATACTATAAATACATTTAAGGCTTTATGAGAAAAGTGAATCTTAATTTTTGGCCATGTAACACTAACAACTTTGTTGACTGTACATGCTCTTACGCATGCATCAGGAACAAATTAAAATTTATTTTGAATTGTCCAAATTAACCTTTCAATTATATTTTCTTTTATTCAATTAAAGTTAAGCAGGCAATATTTATTTATTTATTTATTTTAACATTTTCGGAAAACTTACAGCTATATTATAATAATGTAATACAAAATATATGTTCATCTACAAGTCATTTACAAAGTTTTCGCCTGTAGATCTAAAAATTAAATTTTACACTCAAAGGCATAATTTAAATCACAAATAAAAACACAATAATGCACGGTAATATAGAGATATTCCCAAGTTCTAAGTAGATACCATTGGTAGTTTCTTAGATGAGCAGTGATAGACAGTCAGATAGCCTGGCATCATAAGGTTTATGATACGAAACCCTCAAAATCAATAGAACGTTTTTTTTTTTGTCAGAAAGTTTTGATATTTGCTAGATTCGAGATCGATTACATGACTGCCATATTCAATATAAATAAAACGTCACAGTATCCAACTGGTGATGATATCATTTTTTATTTTATCTATACATTATACATTGTCTCAATCATGTTATCATAATCAGATAACATTTGCATAAAGGGTCGCACACAACAAGGTGACTAAAGCGACTGCTAAGTAACAGCGTAAGGTGCCCTTTCTTTAAATAAAGCTTCTCGTGGGCACAAATACTTGACTATGTACTTCAGGGACGAAGTAAGTGATATTAATAAATATATAAAAAAAAATTACATTGAATAGACGGCCTGCTTAATCAATCTTTGTATAAATTAAATGTATGCGGTCGCACCACTATCGCTCTGGTGTACACTTTATTCGCCCCCTTCGTTTGAGTAACCCTAACAACTTTGTTGACTGTACTTAATCAATGTTGCACTTCTTATCTAATTGTGCAGTTGTACAGACGACGTAAAAATGTCTAAAGACTTAAAAAATAAGGTTATGGTTATCACTGGTGGCGCGCAAGGCTTTGAAATAGCAGACAAATAGACCCTGTTAAATTCTTGACCGTTATTTGAAGCTTACAAGCATGAGATAGGCCTGTCCCTTTTCCCTTTCTACTTCTATATATCTGTCCCTCTCGCACATCCCTTCTACTCCCCACCAGGCAGGGCCTCGCACTTCGAGTGGAGAGCGACGAGGCCGTTACTTCATTGGCGTAGAATTTTCCGCCGAGTAGGTACGTTTCTACCATATCAGACCAGAGTCTGCCAGAAAAACGTTGCGATTTTAAATATTTAAATAAATAGTTTCAGTATTTTACAGTTCTATATAAATTTGTATTTTCGCTGCAGTTCGGAACAAGTGAATCTAGTGAAAATTTTTTCGTGCTAACGAGTGAGTAATTTATGTTTCTGTTCTTCAATTTCATAACAGTTTTACTGTTCGGTATTTAGTTTCAAATTGATATATATATATATGTACCCACATACTGCTTAATTTACTGAGTAATAATTTCTTTGTCTAAAGTTTTACCCTCAGTTGTTGCTATGAGGTTTTTACCTTTCTATTTTTAACATTTCTGCTTCTACCTACAAAAAAAGAAAAAAATACACGTGTTTATTTTAGCTTGTATAATGATAACGACAACGTGGATAATTTAGCATTTTTAGCTGATTATCTCACGATGTTCGACATTATAGGTGACTTTTAAACCGACAACTTGGATATTTTATCTGATTTTCTGCTTTTTAAAGGCACGATGTATAATGCTTTATTTTTATAGGTGATTTTTAAATCGACAAAATGGATAATTCGGCAACGAATACATCCGACGACCCGCCCGCTGCGCCTTCAAGGACTGCGCATGCCTCAAATGAGCGAGTACCACGTGTTTCACCATCTCCATGCACCAATGGCTCAGCATCGCGGTCAAGGAAGCGAACCAGGTCAGTCAGTAGCCGTTCAAGTTCATCAAGTTCATGTGATAGTTCATCTTCATCTAGTACATCGTCGAATTCCAATTCAGTTAAATCAAAGTCCAAAAGGAGACGTGCGCGTCGCCGTCACCACGAAAAAAGGGGGGGCAAACATAGTCTTAGGAGAAAAAGCGAACTCTTTAAGCTCAAACAAAAGGTGTGTGAGCTTCAAAAACAAGTTGTCGGGCAGCGCGAAAATGCTTCCTCCTCTAATAATGTTTTTAATATTAATAATTGTTTGAACTGCGAAAACGAGAACGATGAACTATTAGATGATAGTGTGAGTGGTATTTTATATGAGCAAAGTGGTAATGAACCACACGAATCTGATTTAGATCAAGAAAAAATGCAATTTCATCTGGACCTCGTGACAAAATTAAAGGAACCCACAGTTTCTAAAGCTTCGCAAGCTTTTTTAGATATGCTTGATAGTATACAGCATTTTGAAAAAGAAGAATGGTCTGAGGTACGCTATGCTGAGGTTCAGAAGCTTTATAATCAAACCCCGGGGTTCATAGATCTAGAAGCGAATGAGGAGATACGTCCTTACGATCAGTTGCGACACCTAGCATATGCCGACAAGGCTTATGCTGCGCTTACACTATGTGTTTTTAAACAAAGAGAGGCTTTGAAAAATTTTTATAGGCCCTCGCAGGGCACTAACTATAGGTGCTGCGCAGCCCTGCCTCACCAGGTTCAGAAACCTCAACCCTCGCAGGGTCCCTTTCATAGCCATCCCTGTCAGGGATCCGGCAACTATATTGCCGACCGACGCCCGGGGCACAGTTCAAGAGGGTCATTTCGCCCACGAGGCGGTGGTAAGCAGAATACTAAATATCAAGGCCAGTACAAAGATAACCGCAAACGCCCCGGAGGACCTTCAAATTCCAACCTTGCCAACAAAAAAAGAAGGTATTGACTCAACATCGTTCAGGGCAGGGGGGTTAATCCATTATCGCAAACGTTGGAAACAGCTGGGAGCCCCGAGTTTTTTATTACGCATTCTGAAAGGTTATCGAATACCCTTTCTACACAAGCCACCTTTAATTATGCCCAGTTTAAAGAAAGGCCCTTATTGCACGATAGAGTCCGAAGCAATGTCTGCAATAATATCTCAAATGAGAGATCAAAGAGTACTCGAAGTAACTCCATGCACTCCAAGCTTTGTTTCCACAATGTTCCTTGTACGAAAAAGCGACGGCACCTACCGGCCGATTTTCAATCTAAAAGCCCTGAACCAATTTATATACACGGATCGCTTCAAGCTAATAAATGTTTTTCGAGTCCCCAGTTTTATTCAGCCAAGGGATTGGCTTTGCAAGGTGGACCTCTCCCAAGCGTACTTCCATCTACCAATTGCCAAGTCTCACAGACGATTTTTACGGATTGTGTACCAGAACGAATTGCTTCAAATGACGTGTCTGCCTTTCGGACTCAGCACAGCCCCAAAAGTTTTCGCAAGCTTAACCAACTGGGTTGCCCAAGTTATGAGAGAACAAGGTGTTCGGATAATCGTATTTTTGGACGATTTTCTGATAGCTCACCAAAACTATCAGCGCCTGCTAGAGCACGTTCAGTTACTGCTGAACCATCTTCGAAATCTGGGATGGATGGTAAATGTCAAGAAATCCATTGTGATTCCTCAAAGATCCCTTGTCTTTCTAGGCATTCTGTGGGATCCTTGGACAAACCAAAAGTCCCTACCAAACGAAAAAATAATCGACATTACCCAAAGAGTTCAGACAATGTTAGACATCAGGACAACTTGCTTAAAGACTTTGCAAAGCCTTATAGGTGTACTAAACTTCGCAAGTTTTGTCATACCCACAGGCAGATTGCACTTTCGAGCTCTACAAAGATTACTCAATTCCCTTCTAAGCACGCCCAGCAGTGCGTCATCTCACCTACCGACCGAAGCTTTAAACGAAATGAGATGGTGGCTACTAAATTGCCACCAATCATCATTAATTCATCCACCTCCTCCTACTCACATCCTAACAACGGACGCTTCCGATTTGGCTTGGGGGGCACAGCTGGACGGTTGTCCAATATCAGGGAAGTGGACCACTCAGGAGAAATACTTGCATTGCAATGCAAAAGAGATGCTGGCTATCCTCAAAGTTCTCGAAACTCATGGAAATCTTCTGAGCCGAGCCACAACCTTGGTGCAGTGCGACAATCGGACCGTAGTAGCATATTTGCAGAAAGAAGGCGGGACAAGGTCTCTACCGCTAATGAATCTAACGATCAAGATATTTCATCTGCTAAAACTTCATCAGATAAATCTAACGGTTCAGCACATACCCGGCATATACAATGGCAATGCAGATCATTTGTCCCGTCATCGAACCACACCGGAATGGCATCTTTTGCCTCAGGGCGCGGAAATCATTTTCCGGAAATTTGGGACTCCAATATTAGACCTCTTTGCATCAAATCGTGCACATGTGGTGGCCAATTATGTGTCATTAGACCTCAACGATCCACAGGCCCTATATCACGACGCTTTCTCTCGCCTGTGGAATTACCACCTTGCATGGGTTTTTCCACCACCTTACCTAATTCCGAAGGTGCTATCACACCTCAACCTAGCGAAGGACACCTTTCTAATATTGGTACCCCGATGGAATCAAGTGTTTTGGCGGAGCGACTTAAAGTCGCGAGCACTGACAGCACCGTTTACCATTCACAATCTCAAGCAGAGCCTGATCGATGTAGTAACGGGTCTCCCGCCCCCCAAGGTTCAAGATATGATAATGGAGGTATGGAAGTGTGGGGGTAGTCAAGGAGTTTGACGGATTGGAACGACAGTCAATTAAATTTGTTACATAATTTTTGGCGCCAGTCTACACGTAGAACTTATAAAGTAGCATGGACACGATGGCTAAGCTGGGCTAACAAATATGATATTGATCCATTACACCCAACTGGATCTATAATAACTCGTTATCTCGCAGATTTATTTCTTATTGAAAAGTTATCATATAACACAATTTTATTACACAAATCTGTAGTCTGTACTTTGTGTAACACAGAAGATGCTGGTATTTTGAGTTCTCATGTCCTTATAAAACACATTTTAAAATCGATTGCCATATCAAAACCAATTTCTAAAAAACCCCCAATATGGTGACACGTTGGTTTCTCATCTTTACACAAACACTCCTGATGAAAACAGTATGTTTGATACCTCTAGGCATACGGCTACGATTTTGCTTTTAAGCTCTGGAAGACGAGTACACGATTTAACATTATTGTCAGTAGATTCAGATCATTTGACCTTAAACGACAATAGCTTGACCTTGTGGCCCATTTTTGGATCCAAAACAGACTGTGCCAATTACATGAATGAATATGAAATTTTATACGAACCCAGATAATAAAAATTTGGATCCAGTTTTTTGGATTAAGCATACAGTACAACTTTTAGAGGAAAGACGTAGTAAAGCCAAGTCTACATCGCTTTTCATAACTATTCGAGGTGAACCTAAAGGAGCTTCCCGAACGGTAATAGCCGGGTGGATTAAGACCCTTTTAACGGAAGCCGGAATTTCAAGCACACCGGGTAGCCTGCGATCAGCAGTAGCCTCAAACAATTGGTCAGAGAATTTTCCTCTCGATGAAATTCTCTTAAGAGGAAACTGGAGGTCTAGCAATACTTTTGCACGGTTTTATAGACGAGAAGTTATGCAAGCACCTGCCAGCAGTAATATGACTAGACTGTTTAATCCAGTTGATTAATTAGTATAATTTTTTCATAAATTGATATTGCATTATTCTTGCCTCAATAATATGGCCAAGAGTTCTTTACTATAATAATTATATTTTTGGTATATGATGTTATATACGTCCCCTTTTTATTGTCATTATAAACATGATAATCAAGTTGAATGATTTTGTTGCAAATTGGATATTATATAGGTACATACTTAGATATTCATTTGACCTAGACTTCCTACCTTTCCTCATTTTATAATCAATCATTTTGGTCATAATATGATGTTTTGTGATTATAGCCACGATAGTGGTCATACTATGTTGTTCTTGTTAATTTGATACCATGATAACATACCTAATTGATGAAAGTTATCAAAATAAATGAAATATTATTATTTTTCAATATTAAAAAGATAATAATTGATGTTTTTCTTTTGTTCTGATTTGTACGAATGTTGATTTGCTCAATAAAACATATTATTCTGTGTTAAAATGTGGTTTTCTTTACAGAAAGTCCTACCTTATCTGTAAATTAAAATAAATAAATTATAGCTTACCATGGAACCACGCACATCCCTAATAATTTTTATTATTTGCAGAAATTTTTTCTGGAGAGTATGATGTCTTATTACAGATTACATTGTACTTATTTAACTATTAGCCTTCACATTGGCGTCCCCCACCACCAGGCGATAACAAACACGTCTCATGCTTGTAAGCTTCAAATAACGGTCAAGAATTTAATAGCAGTGTTTTACCTGAAAATAAAACACATATTAAATACTTACCTTATTTGAAGCTTACCTTTTTAATGCCTCGTCGCTCTCCACTCAAAGTGCGAGGCCCTGCCTGGTGGGGAGTAGAAGGGATGTGCGAGAGGGACGGATATATAGAAGTAGAAAGGGAAGGACAGAAGTAAGGCGGAAAAGGGACAGGCCTATCTCATGCTTGTAAGCTTCAAATAAGGTAAGTATTTAATATGTGTTTTATTTTTAGGTAAAACACTGCTATTATATCAAAACAAGTAAGTCTGCATAATAAGTAGGTTATACAAATATTTTGATATGCAAAATATATGGAACCAAAGAAGTTAAAAGAAAAAAATATAGAAATTGGATTTTTTCTACCCTCTTTGGTATGAGCTTTCAATGAAAAATACAATAATTTTTCAATAAAATAAAGTTTGGCATAATTTAACTATCATAAATCAGAAGGAGATTGTATTATTAGTTCCTGAGATAAGTAGTAAAAGACAGCCACATAGACCAGCACCATACATTTTTTTTTTATATTTTTAGTACGAATCATCATCATCATCATCAGCCTACATTTGTCCACTGCTGGACATAGGCGTCCCCTAATGAGCGCCATAGCGCCCTGTCTTCGGCTTTACGCATCCAGCATCTGCCTGCAGCCTTTCGCAGATCGTCATCCCATCTGGCCGGAGGGCGTCCTACACTACGTTTGCCGAGTCGCGGTCTCCACTCCAGAACACGTTTACCCCAACGGTTGTCGGTTCTTCGCGAATTAGTACGAATATACAACTAAAATGTTAGGTTTAAATAAATTTGTTAGAAATGCTTATTACCTACCTCATTAAATATTTATTTTATAAATCTTTGCAATTCTGTTATAATGTTTTATTTTATCTCACCTACAATTTCCTTATAGTATTAGAAGTCTGGCTACGCTAACTCTGCAATGGAATAAACGGGCAACCCCAAAAACATTTGCATATGGCAATTTTTTTTGTCAGTAAATTCGTGGTAGTTGAGTTGCCAGATCGAGTTCGAATTTGTTGTTTTTTCTAATTTTAAAGAAATATAATGTTGAAACCTATAAGAAGTGGCTTGCGGGATTTATTATATAATTATGACACGTAAATTCAATGATGTGAGAGAAGAACAAGATATGATCCTTAGCAGAAAAATACTATGTTTACAAGTTATAGAAGAGTTGACAAGTAAGTAGATAGAATGATTTTGATACATTATTGATATTCGGTCACTTCGAAAGCTTCATATTAATTAATATATTTTACTATATCAAACGCCCCGGCGGCAATAAATAGTAGATTATACAACAAGGGAATAAAGCACTGTTTTATGTCACGGGCGCGACATTGAAACCTGAACGTAACGAAGGACTCCCAGTTTTACTCCCGAGCGCAGCGAGGGAGTTATGATTTAATTTCCGAGCAAAGCGAGGGAATTAAGACGTAGTCCTGAGTTTAGTGAGGGATTTAAGCGCCCAAGACAAAAACAGTTTTATTCCCGAGTTATATACTCTACTTTTCTCATCTTATGCGAGACCATAAAATGCAATTGCATGGTACCTAGTAGATTATTGACAATGCCTATGGCATCTAGTATAATAGACTCTGAAGTCAAAGTACTTTCATCACTCGACATTTTCGATATTCTTTTTGAAATGTTAAAGCTATAAAATGGATACAGCAACTTGTTTCTGCCGGCGTGACCTAGGTACTTGATTTAACAATTGAAGATCGTATGAATCTAGTTGGTCGCGGCTTCGGTTTTCGAAAATCGAGTTGGCCACGACTGCACCACATTTTGCTTAACGAAATTAGACTTTATCGTCATAGCAATAAGGATTATGAAAAGTGAAAATTACATTATTGACCTAGGGTTATAATGAAATTCCATACAACATTATAACCCGGTTAAAGCCAAGGGATATAATGTCTTGCTTTCGGTGACGTTTATATGATATATAATCCGGCTTTGTCGAGCATGTGGTGTGAAAAGTTTAATTTAAAAGTAAATAAATCAAAACATTGAACATTGTGGTTGAATCTACAGTAAAATCTAAAAAGGTTCTTATTATTTACTTTTATTCCAGGTGGCAAAAAAATTACTTATATGCGTTTCGTGGACTAGTGAAGGTGTCGTTCACTACAGCTTACTTAAATTTGGCCAGACGATTACGGAGATGTATATTGTCAGCAACTGCAAACCATGATGGAAAAGCTAGCTGCTAAACAACCAACTATAAATAGAAAAGATTTGTATTTTTGTAACGAATAAACTCAAAAACTAGTTTAAAGTTTTTTTTTTATTCTCTCACCAATGGAAAGCTAGAATATCCCTGAGTAACATAAGCTGCATTTTATTCCCGTATTCCCACTTCATATATCAAAACACTATATTTTTCTTATTTCAAATTTGTTTATGGTTTCCAATAGGTGGTATGGGTACACAAGAAATACAAGTATCAAATACGTTTTCTGTAGTATAGATAGTATTACCATGTGCAGTTTTTTTATTTCCACATTTTTTTTTACTTCTGCAGAGTTAGCGTGGCCAGACTCAACATTTGAATAAAAAATTTCCCTCACCAAAGCGACTGCGAAGTGACACCAGACACCATGAAGACGGCCTAATTTTGAATGAAGCTACCCGTTGGTATATCTACGAGACAACAAGCGATGAAGGAAGTGATATTTATAAATAATATTAATTTTTATACCAAAGAGAGGCCTGTTCAATCTTTTTTTGTAAGTTTAAACAAGGAAGAAATGTGAGTAAGATAACGTAATACCCATCGTCTTTGAATGGCAGCTTGTTTACTGTTTGTTTTATATTTAGGTATGAAACCTTTTCAAAGACAAAAAAGATTTTTTTGTGATATTCGTGGAATTAGATGTAGAAAACGCCTCATTAGTTAATAGTGTTATCATTATTTCAACAGGCCATTAATTTTAACGATCTAGGTTATTTCAGATAACATTAGAATAAAGGATTGCCCACAGCAAAGTTACTGCGAAGTGACACCATCGGAATAGATGCCACGCCAAACTTTTTAAACGAAGCTTCTCGTTGGCAAATCTGAATGACAATATAGCGACGAAGGAAGTGATGTCAATAAGTATATTAATTTTTTGCACACTGAATCAATTGCCTGTTTAATCTACATTGGTATAAATTAAACCTTTATGCTGTTTCATCACCGTCACCCTCTTGCACGAAAAGTGACGATAAAGTATCGCTCTGCTTCGCGGATGCTGGCTCGCCCAGGTTTGAGCAATGCTGTAATCGGTGTCAATGTTTATTTATTAAATTAATTATATTTGAGTAATTTAAGGTTTGAGTAAACACAGAAATAATTATTAATTAATATTATAATTAGGTATACATTGTTGCTTTATAAATATCATATCTTTCTTGTCGTTTCTTCACTGTTCAGTTATACAGAACACGTAAATATGTCTACAGATTTAAAAAATAAAGTTGTGGTCATCACTGGTGGTGCTGAAGGCATCGGCTTTGAAATAGCAGATAAATATCTAGAAAAAGGAGCCAAATTGATTATTCTTCTTGATATTAATGAGGAGCAGGGAGCAAAAGCAGTAAAAGTATTAACATTTAAATATGGTGAAAACAAAGTGGTTTTTAGAAAATGTGACATTACCAAGGACTTGGAAGAAGTTTCGAAGGAACTCCTAGAGAGGTACAAGAATATCGACGTGTTAGTGAACAACGCGGGGACAGTCGACGAAACTTCAATACGAAGAACCATTGAACTCAACACTGTAGCTCTCATAGAATGGACTACAAAGTTCTGGGAACACATGCGAGCAGACAAAAACGGGAAAGGAGGCACAATAATAAATATCGCTTCCATATACGGGTTCCGTATAGACCCATATCTCCCATTTTATAATGCATCAAAGCATGCAGTGATGGGATTCACCAAATCATTTGGACATGAATCAAACTACAAGAGGTATGGAGTTCGAACCGTAGCAATATGTCCAGGATTTACGAAGACGAAGTTAGCAATGGGGGCCTCTCGTACAGCGGAAGAAACAGTACGTGATGAAATGGCAGCACTTTTAAAGACATCTCCTTACCAGATGCCTGACGTTGTAGGGAAGGCTGCAGTGGAAGTATTCGAAAAGGCTGACAGTGGAACTGCTTGGAAGATTGAAGATAGTACGCCTGCAGAACAGGTTTAGACATCTAATACTAAAACCCTCTAATACGTTTGCATATTTTTCTTTATATTTACATTATGATATTACTGTGTGTACACCTGTAAAAATAAGAAAATGTGAAACTTTGAATTAGAGTTACGATCTGCAACTACACCATTTTTCCATACACAATAGAGCACTTATCACTTGAGTTTAGTATATACTAGCGACCCGCCCTGGCTTCGCACGGGTGCAATGCTAATACTAAGACCTTCCTGTTGAATAACTCTATCTATTAAAAAAAAACGCATCAAAATCCGTTGCGTAGTTTTAAAGATTGAAGGGACATAGGGATATAGGGACAGAGAAAGCGACTATTGTTTTTTACTATGTACCAGTGAAGAGTGTATAAGTTGCAAATTATTATAAATAGTATATACTGGATGATTTTTTTTACCGTATGGAAAAAAATATGACGTATAAAGTATCTAGAGCCGAAGTCATACACGAGATTAATTGTTAATTATAGTCATGTTTAATGCAATTTACAAAATCTAGAAAACTACGCACAGTACTACGCGCAGCTGGCGGTTGTAGGTAAATTGCGCATAAATGGAAGCTACGAGCCTGTTTCTTTTTAAAATACTATTTCAAATATTTCAGTGTGTATTATTGACTACAATTGAGTAATGTATATTAGTTTAAGCAAGAAAAAATTTTTTTGAGAAAAATAATTTTTTTTAGTAACATTGCCAAATGAGTCTATTAAACTTACCTATCACACCACATTTTTTTCCAGACGGTAAAAAAAGTCTCCCTGTATAAATAATTCAAATCAAGTAGATACCTACTTACAATCGATGTTAGAAAGTTTACTCAACTTATCGCAGCTCATCATTATTTTTTACATCGTTGCCTAATACCCTGTAATATCAACCATCAACAATATTCTGATAGAAATAGAAACACAATTTATATTGACTGTGACAATACGAGCTAATTTTAGAAATAATTATAAGCTTCCTTAATTTATAATTTTAATAATATTAAATAAACAAAAAGCTTAACAATTATTGTTCCTTGATATCCCTTACTTCGATCTACAAATAGTTTTTGAATCCACGGAACTAATGCCAAATGCAATAATAACTAAATAAGAAAACTGTGTGAGTCAAGTGCATGTCATGAAAAGTAGTATGACAATAATGATAAATGATAAAAGATAATTTACAAGATTAGTTTCCATCAACTGAATTCACGGAAACGGACCCGGACGTCGGTCATCTAGATAACAACCTAGCAACAGTGGATGTTATGTGTAAAATGTTTGGTAAATAACTAATGTTTGTTGCTATCATGTGTTTATTTATCTTTATAGTAACGGTGTTATCGCAATTTTAGATAACAGTAATAAAGAAGCGCACACACGAAGAGGAAGAAAGCTACTGGTAATTGATAGCGTCCGACGCGCGGAAGTTTGCGACCTTATTTTTAAATTTAGCTGAACGTGCAAACGTTCACCTACTTAGGATACACACACAAGGACTTGGAAGAAGTTTCAAAGGAGGTATACAAGGAGAAGAAGGGGCCTGAGAAATTTCTTCACATATTATTTTAAACAATCAATACAATGCAAAGTACAAGTTATATAATATGGTTACTTTATCAGAGTTTTGCTATGCTGGAGAAAAATTACATTATCCGTAATTTTGTAAACAATTTAACTTCCAATGTGCAATTTATATAAATCCATTTATTATGTTATTATTTTTCAGTCAAATCTCCAACAACTTTAGGTATCTTGTTGTAAAAAATAAAAACATCTAAAATTATAATTAATAGCCTTACTTTTGAAGCGAACGCACGTATAATCATTTTTTAACTTCACTCCATATTTTTGAGCTACCTACGTAACGTCTTATTTAGTTATGGTTTATTGCGACATTCTTTGATTAAATATACTGCAAGTGTTTTCATTCAGACCTGTAATTTTACTATTTAATTTAATTAAATATTTATTATAAAGCATTACATATTATAAATATAATAATTTCTAATCTATAAAAGCTTGTACAATAGGTATTTGTATTTAAGTATTTTATCAATATCATTTATATATATTGTAAAGATCATTCCTATTCGATATCAGTCTTGCAGATAAGTTTGTTTAGTTTGACAAACAGGCTGATATTGAATGTGTTAATTGTCATTACTCGTCTAATATCACTTCTCAATTAACTGTTCAGTTGTACAGAATACTTAAACATGTCTAAAGACTTAAAAAATAAGGTTGTGGTCATCACCGGTGGCGCGCAAGGCATTGGCTTTGAAATAGCAGACAAATATCTAGAAAAAGGAGCGAAACTAATTATTTTACTGGACATCAACGAGGCGCAGGGTGCGGAAGCAGTAAAAGTTCTAAGATCTAAACATGGTAACAACAAAGTAGTTTTTAGAAAATGTGACGTTACCAAGGACTTGGAAGAAGTTTCGAAGGAACTCATAGAGAGGTGCGAGAATATCGACGTGTTAGTGAACAACGCGGGGATAGTGGATGAAACTTCAATACGAAGAACCATTGACCTTAACACTGTAGCTGTAGTTGAATGGACTATGAAATTCTGGGAACACATGCGAACAGATAAAAATGGCAAAGGAGGTACAATAGTTAATATGGCTTCCGTAGCCGGGATCTTCACAACCCCATATTACCCATTTTATCATGCATCAAAGTATGCAGTGATGGGATTCACAAAATCATTTGGACATGAATCCAACTACAAGAGGTATGGAGTTCGAGTTGTAGCAATCTGTCCAGGGTTAACCAGGACGAAGATAGCAGAGGAAATCTTTCTTACAGTGGAAATGACGATACGTGATGAAGCGATGAATCATGTCAAAACTGTTCCCCTTCAGACAACTGATGTGGTAGGGAAGGCTGCAGTGGAAGTTTTTGAAAAAGCTGACAGTGGAACTGCTTGGAAGATTGATGATGGTGCGCCTATCGAACAGGTTTAGCGTTAGTATGGCATTTTATTCTTATGGGATTTTAAATTTATAAAAATTATAATTGATCGAGAGTATTATTTGTTTAAGCTCCGAACCATGGTTATCAAAATAAATTAATACTACCCTGTTATATCAAAATTAATGAGTTTGCATAAAAAGTATTTTCTTAAAATATTTTGATGTGCAAATGAGGAACAAAAGAAGTTGAAAGCAATAAACTATAGAAATATGATTATTTCTTCTAGTTTTTGGTAACACTTTTCAATGAAAACTACAATAAAAATAAAATAAATAATCTCACGCCTTATATCCCCGAGAAGGTAGGCTGAGGTTTTCCATTTCTGGATATACCCACTTTTTGCCAGATATTCTTTTGACCCTTAAACGTGATAGGTGGTGAGCCCATCGCCGGACCTCAGAATTAATTCTACAATACTATACCTAATACCATACTTATTAAATAAAATAAAATTAAGCATAATTTAAAACTATCCTAAATTAGAAGTAGGTAGCAGAATATTATTAGTTCCTGAGATAAGCAGTGATAGACATCCATATAGACCTATACGTGTTTTAAATATTTTTACCACGATATTATACAACTAGAATGTTAGGTTTCAAGATTTTTTCCAGAAATGCTCAATTCTTTGAAAAAATGTCCATTGTAATTTAACAAATATACTTAAAAATATATTTTTACGATTCTGTAATCATTTTTTTTATCTCACCAACAATTTAGGTACTTATAGTATTATCATATTTCTGATAAAATTTGAATAAAGGATTGCCCTCACCAAAGCGACTGCGAAGTGATAATAGACGCCTTGAAGACGGTGGCCTAATTTGAAATGAAGCTACTCGTTGGCACATCTTATTATATTAATAAATAAAATTATTTTTGTATCCAAAGAGACAGCATGCTAAATCTAGATTTTTGTAAGTTAAAAGTTTGTTTATAACGGTCGCTGTAGTGTACACAGAAAATTTCGACAACCTATGGCTCAAGGTTTCGTTCGCGATTCGCAGACATTTGGTCGATTAAGTTAGACTGATGCTTTTTTCTATCGTTTTGTTTGAGTAACAGACTGATATTAAAAGTACCTATTCAATGTTCTTACATCACTTTTTTTGTCATTGTTCAGTTGTACAGAACACGTAAAAATGTCTAAAGATTTAAAAAATAAAATTGTTGTCATCACCGGTGGCGCCGAAGGCATTGGCTACGAAATAGCAGATAAATATCTAGAAAAAGGAGCCAAATTGATTATTCTACTTGACATTAATGAAGTGAAGGGTGCGGAAGCTGAAAAAGTTTTAAAGTCTAAATATGGTGACAACAAAGTGGTTTTTAGAAAATGTGACGTTACCAAGGACTTGGAAGAAGTTTCGAAGGAACTCATAGAGCGGCACAAGAATATCGACGTGTTGGTTAACAACGCGGGGTTAGTGGACGAAACTTCGATACGAAGAACCATTGAACTCAACACTATAGCTGTCATAGAATGGACTTTGAAATTCTGGGAACACATGCGAACAGACAAAAATGGGAAAGGAGGGACCATACTAAATATGTCATCGATATTCGGGTTCATCACTAGCCCGTTTTTTCCATTTTATCAGACATCCAAGTATGCAGTGATGGGATTCACGAAATCATTTGGACATGAATTAAATTACAAGAGGTATGGAGTTCGACTTGTAGCAATATGTCCAGGATTTACCACGACAAATTTCGCTGCAGGGTCCTCTGTAACAATGGAAATTGCATTAGAAGATGAAGCGAAGATGAGTATCAAGAATTATTCCTTCCAGCCGGTTGATGTTGTAGGGAAAGCTGCAGTTAAAATTTTTGAAACGACCGACAGTGGAACGGCCTGGAAGATCGAAGGTGGTGCGCCTATAGAACAAGTTTAGCATACTTATTGCATATACAACTAATCTATTAGACTTTCTTAAATTCAATTTATATGTATGGTTCATTATTACAAACAAAGAAAACAAGACTTTAATTTGCGAGCCATTATGCATTGGCTTTTGGTGAGGGACACATTTACCTAGTTATATGATTATCTTGTATAAAATTGTATGGAATATAGCAACTGCTTTTGTATGGTTTAAGTGTATTATGTATAAGCTGCAGATCATAGTAATGGATATAAATAAATAGTACCCTTCAATACCCTAACCAGTAACAATTACAATTTCGACGGGCGTGTTGGCTTAGTTGGTAGTGACCCTGCTTTCCTTTGAGTCAGAGGTCGCGAGTTCGGGGCAAAATTTACACACGGTTATTCAGTCCTAAAGGTATTGCCTACATTGGGACTGAATAACTGTGTGCCTGGGTACTAAACCACTGATAAACATCCTAATAATATTATAAACGCGAAAGTTTGTATGAACGGTTCCTCTTTCACGCAAAAACTACTGAACGGATTTTGATGAAACTTTATATTTATATAGCTTAATACATGAGAATAACACATAGGCTATATTTTATCCCCGTATTTCCACGGGAAAGGGAACTACGAGGGTGAAACCACGGGTCGCTGCTACTCAAATAAATATTAAACGACCATGTCGGCAAATACGTAATAGTACATTATGATATAAGTGCGGTAGGTTGAAAATTACAGCCGAGGCGACATTGCTAGCCCGAGCCGTAGGCGAGGGCTACAAGTAAGCAGAGGCTGTAATTATCAAATCGCACGTATGTCATACGACGTTTTATAACACATTTGCGAGGAAATAAAATAAAACTCCGACTATGGTAAACGAATAAAAACAATACAGCGTTAAGAAAAAGCGCGCGGCGCGCATCATCATTATTTTTTTACTCAAAGGCACAAAAAACAGCCAGTATTACTAATAAAGTAAATTAATTTGTAACAAAAACACAAAAATGTGTTTTTGTTACAGATTAATTGGTTGTAATTCACTATCAAAATTAATTAAATTAAATAATTATGTACATAAATATTTCTTTATTATATTTTATCTCCCAAAGTTAATCTACTCTAAAAAATAAGTCGGGTTTTCCTTCCTGACGATTTAACTTGAGAACGGGCGGACCGATTTTGATGAAACTTTTTGTGTGGGTTCGAGTGGGTCCAGGGATGGTTTATAGCAAAGAAAATTCAGCATTGCACCCGTGCAAAGCCGGGGCGGGTCGCTAGTTTTAATCATAAAATGTTGACAACTTTTTTGACATAAAAACTCTTTGCTGAGATTTTAAAAAGTACCGTTCGTTTTAAGACGGAGCATCTTGATAAACCGTGCGTTTTACTTTACACTTACCGCACTTGGGCGTAATGAGATACAATACGTTATTGAAATTGGTGAAATAAGACACCTTTTACGAGCAAATGTGTTATAAAAACATATATAATAAGAATGGCAAATGGATACGTAATAAGCATATAACTGAAAAAATTTAAGATAGTTGTTGAATTGGTTATATTATAGCTGAGCGTATAGGTACTTTGGGAACTGAGGTTGACCATTTGTTATAACATCTACCTACAGTGTACCCCAAAAACAGTTGGCTTAATGACTGAGGGCCTATAGTCACCTCCGACCATCCTCCGACCTCCCCTAATAGCGAGCGACATCTTACCACACATCTGAGTTTCTGAATTGTTTTGCATTCTGAGCATCTGAGCATGATCCACCGATCATGTGCATTTAACTGAGTCACAGCGAACATTATAAATAACCCGTGACTAAAATAGAAGAGGTTATTCCGGTTTCAGAATACTCTTATCTTATCACTCGTAACATAAGAATATGCAATAATGAAAACACTAACCAGAGTTTCATGAAACACACAAATAACAACCAATACAAATCTGCGCGGTCTGACTTATAGGTATTAGGTAGTCTGCATAGAAATTTGACGTAATATTATTTTTACCTACCTACAAATAAATTCGTGGCTAATCGCGACATACCAGACACGAAGCCAACAGAAATGTTCTTCGCGACCTCCGTCTCGGAAGGCAGCAAAGAGATTAAAATATAATAGGGCATAGAGGGGACAAAGCAAGGAAAATTTGAAGATAAAAGTTATTCCAAGTGGAATAAGTCTAATACAATTTCGACCGAATGACAGCTCGCGTTCATACTAACTGACATGACGCTTGAGCGTCAAACATGCTTCAAAGTTTTGTATGAAAATATTCCCAATGCCCCCTCTATGTCCTATTTTATTTTAATCTCTTTGGAAGGCAGGGTAACTACCAACTGAGCCAACAGGCACGTTATTTTAGCTGTTTTAAGGAGCGAATACATAAGACAATAACTTACATAGAACTCTAAAAAGTAAAAAACCGACTTCAACAAATTATACTAATAAAAAATACAGTCGAACTGAGAACCTCTCTCCTTTTTGAAGTCAAGAAAAAAATTGAAATCGGTAGGCGTGCTATTGAGTTAGTTATTCGTTCATTTGTCACGCACATACTTAATGCAAATTTAAGACATATGGTTTTCTCAAGGTGCCAGTGTCAGAACTGGACCAAATTTAAATGGGACAGCACGGGAAGTACTAGTTTTTGAATAAATAAAAGAATCATCTAAATCGGTTCACCTAGTCGAAAGTTCTGAGGTAACAAACATAAAAAAAAAAACAAAAAGACATACGTGACAGTTTTCAAATAAAAAAAAGAATCATCTAAATCGGTTCACCCAGTCGAAAGTTCTGAGGCGACAAATCTAAAAAAAAAACAAAAAAAACCACGCGACGAATTGATAACCTCCTCCATTTTTTTTAGTCGATTAAAATTATCAAAGCTAGCACAATTACACGCGCGAGAAATTGCGATATCGACCGACCTTGAAACAGTCTACATTCTGGAAAATTCCACAAAAATGTTTAGCAGAAGGTATCTAATGATTGTTGCTATTGTGTTTTATTTTATCTTCAACTAACATTTACCGGCGGTTTCGCTCGTGCACATTTATTTCGAGTCCCTTTGGGATTTAATTTTGCAAAATCTTTTCTTAGTGGATGCCTCCACTGTATAAGCTCTCTATGTGCAAAATTTCAAGTCTCTAGACCCAGCGGTTTAGGCTGATAGGCTTCATCTTTCACCAATCAGTCAGTCAGTTTATCATTTTATACATATATATGCAATTTCATGTGTTATCGTTGCTTCAGATAACATTTAAATAAAGGTTCGCACACACCTAGGCTACTAAAGCGATTGCAAAATTGTAGTGCCAAACGTTCGGTAGATGCTTCTGTGGTTTTTAAAATTTGAAAACATACTTGAGTGTATTACACGTATATGTGAGGTAAGTGTTGTAGCGAAATAAAAAGGTTTTTAATGATCGACATGTGTATTTTTTTTTTATAAAAAAGGGGGCAAACGAGCAGACGGGTCACCTGATGGTAAGTGACTACCGTCGCCCATGGACACCTGCAACTCGAGAGTCACAAGTGCGTTGCCGGCCTTTGAGGTGGGGAGTACGCTCTCTTCTTGATGGTTTGAAGATCGTATCGGTATTTCGGTCGTATTTGTATTTATTTGGAGATATTCATTTAACATGGATTTACAATATATCTCAAGAAACTTTACCTAAAGTCAGTTTACAAATCTTAGCCAATGAGATTAAAGTATAATACGTGATGCTGTCCCTCTCGCACACTATATACAAAAAATGCGTTTTGCAAGGCGTAGGAGGCGGCGCTAGGCAGAGACAGTGAGAACATGAAGTATATTATAATAAAATAAGTTTTAGCTTTGGAGTCTGAAACCGACTAAATTTAAATTAAATTCAAGGTTACCACGGTGACTCGAATGTGAATGTGTTTTATCAAAAATACGCAGAAGTTTCGCTCTGCTTCGCAGACTAATCAGCACTACAGCCACTCAGGTTTGATCGATGCTTTAGTCGCGGCCTCAGTGTTCGCTCAAAAGACAGATATGCAAGGGTATCTAGTGTTGGGTATTTAATATCACATTTTTATTTACGGTTCAGTTGGAAAGAACACTTAAACATGTCTAAAGATTTAAAAAATAAAATTGTGGTCATCACCGGTGGTGCTGAAGGCATCGGATTTGAAATTGCAGATAAATTTCTAGAAAAAGAAGCCAAATTCATTATTTTACTGGACATCAATGAGGCGCAGGGTGCGGAAGCTATAAGAGTTTTAACAAGCAAATATGGTGACAACAAAGTGGTTTTTAGAAAATGTGACGTTACCAAAGACTTAGAAGAAGTCTCGGAGGAACTAATTGAGAGGTACAAGAATATAGACGTGTTAGTAAATAACGCTGGGATAGTGGACGAAACATCAATAAGAAGAACAATTGAACTCAACACTATAGCTGTCTTAGAATGGACAATGAAATTCTGGGAAAAAATGCGAACTGATGAAAATGGAGAAGGAGGCACAATTATAAATATGTCTTCGGTTGCCGGGTTTGCCACAACCCCATATTATCCATTTTATCAGGCTTCAAAGCATGCAGTGATGGGGTTCACAAAATCATTGGGACATGAATCAAATTTCAAGAGGTATGGAGTTCGAATTGTAGCAATCTGTCCAGGATTCACTAAGACGAAGTTAGCTTTGGGATCTTTTCAAACAGTGGAAATGGCAGTACGTGATGAAGTGTTCGAGCTTGTCAAGACTACTTTCTGCCAGACTCCTGAGGTTGTAGGGAAAGCTGCAGTGGAAGTTTTTGAAAAGGCTGACAGTGGCACTGCTTGGAGGATCGAAGATGAATCTTTAGAGCAAGTTGATCGTTCTGTTGATATATACAACGACTCTTAATTGATCTATTATTATACGTCTAATGCTATCGAATACTTGTTTGATTTTTTATTTTTTTTAATTAATGATGGGCTTGCTCATGACCACAGTTTAGCCCGAGAGCAAAGACGGGGCCTACGATGGGACGAGTTTTCCCGGAAGATGCCTGTTCACTATGAACTCGGAAATAGATTCACTCCTTTACGGTGCGCATAACAAAAGATCTTGACAAGCGCTTCGTGTGTATGTGTGGGTTGGTTGTTTGCTTTAATTTAACACTAGGTGTTCCTAGCAATTTTGTGAGCGTAAGTCGAGTCAAAATTGGAACATTTTAGACCATGTTACTCCCAGAAAAGTAAGCTTTCAATTGGTGAAAGATTTTTTCAAATCGGACTATTATTTTGGTGCTTATTCAATACAAACAAAAAACGTATCTCATCTTCTTTTAATACTTTTGTAGATACATATTTATTTATTTATTTATTTCAAAAACAGAATAATCTGTGTGCGAAAATTGTTTTCTTAAAATTATTCCTCTACTACATTACAAAATTATTAGGTCAATATAAACACAATCAATTAACAAAATAATAATAATAAAGTCAATCAAATAATATCACAATAATAACAAAACAAATAATGTCAATTAAATCAACGAAAATCAAATTCAATTCAAAATTGACTTGACTTGACTTGACTTGACTTGAATCAACGAAAATCAAAAAATTTAAAAATCATGTAATGTATAACAATTCAACTCCAATAATAATAATTTCAATTTGTTTTTAAATATACTAACACTACTTATTGTTTTAAATTCTCTTGGAAGTCTATTGAAAAATGCAACCGCTTGATACAGATGACTGTGCTTCACGACATTTAAGCTTGGCTTTATGGCATGTGTAAGGTCTTTACGTCTAGTCTCTAGACGCAACTCCATATCATCCTCTGTCTCAAATACCGATTTGTGTTTGACTAGATCTACTAACAGTACCAGAATGTATAGACTAGGAATTGTCAAAATTTTATATTTTTTGAAATACTCCCTACAAGATTCCCACGAAGGAATTCGGGCAATAGTTCGTATTGCTCTCTTTTGTAGGATGAAAGCCTTAACCAAATTATATTTATAACTATTTCCCCAGTGCTTAATACTGTAACGCAACCTTGATTCAATTATTGCATAATAAACGGATTTCAATTGTTCTAACGTTAGTATATCCCTCAGGCTTCTTAATGCATAACATGCAGAGCTGATTGATCCTTCCAGCTTATTTAATTCTGGCTTCCAGTTTAGTAATGAATCTATATGGATTCCTAAAAACGTAACTTCATTCAATATCTCTATCTTCTGATTATTTAAAAATAGCGTAAGGTAATCTTGACGTCCAGCAGTTGATTTAAATAGAACTGCGTTAGTTTTTTGCGCATTTAGCAGTAGATCATTTGCCTGACACCAAGCGTCAAAAGCAGATAATGTCGCATTAGCCCTGCAATTTAGCTCTTGAAGGTTACGACCTGATACAATCGCACTTGAGTCATCGGCGAACAGTACTACTTCGGTGTCAGGTACCCTGGAAACAACGCAGTTAACCAAGTCATTCACAAATATTATAAAGAAAATAGGACCCAAGATGGAACCTTGGGGAACACCTCGTGTAATGTTAATTAATTCAGATTTTGTAGCAGTTTCCAACGCCTCGATATTCATTGATGTAATTTTACAAACTGTTTTCTATTTCTGAGATAGGATTCTATCAGAGCCAAAACCCCATCCCTGACGCCATAGTGTTCAAGCTTGTTTAATAAAATCTCGTGATTTACCATGTCGAACGCCGAACTTAAATCTAAAAATAAGCCTAAAACTTTTAATTTCATATTTAAATTTATTACGATGTCATTTATTAAGGCATCAATAGCATCTGCAGTACCCATTCTTTTTTGATAGCTGAATTGTCTTGTGTTTAAAACATTGTTTTTTTCCAAATGAGCAAGTAATCTAGATTTGATGAGTTTTTCAAAAATCTTTGATAATATTGGCAACATAGAAATTGGCCTATAATTTTTGGGATTTAACTTACATTTCTTCTTATGAATGGGTACTATTTTTGCTATCTTTAGCTGGTCGGGAAACGTACATTTTTCTATACATTTGTTATAAAACAAAGCCAGACCGCGATCTAATAGGTCAATGCTATTTTTTATTATTGCAATAGGCATCTCATCATGCCCATAAGAACTTTTCGTTTCCATATTTCTTACCACAGACGAAACTTCCTGAGCAGATACAGCCTTGAAGTCCATGTTATTCTGGATTCTTTTAGTATTTTCCCGTAATAAATTTAATGCTTTATATCTACTTCCAGAGGAACACAAAAGATTGTTGTCGAACTGCTCAGAAAAAATCATAGCTATTTCAGCAGGGTCACACACAATCTTACCATTCAGCTTTAACATTATATTTTTAAGTTCGTTTGTGTTCTTTCCTTTCTCTTTATTAACGACTTTCCAAACCCCTTTTGCCGTGTACCTTTCTTTACTAATTTTAACTTGTACTGCTAAAAGCTTAGCTGCTCTTAGTACTCTCCTATAGATACTCAAGAATTTCTTCTTATAGTTAATTATACTAATGTCATTGTGGGTAGAGTCCACGTTACACATGATTCGTTTCATCATACTGGACACACATAAGAATTTAATTTAATATTTATCTATATCATTTGTTTGTAAGCACGTTTAAATGTTCCAGGTACAAGCGAACTTTGTGTATAAAATATCTAATGCCATCAAAAACATAAATTGTAAAAAAAAGTCTTGCAACTCAGTTCCTCTACAAAAATTGTGACCTCCATGTGTTAGCAGTAATGTTTAGTTAATTTATTCAGTCTCTACATTCTGTCTTAAGTTATTAACTAATTAGCTAACCTTACAACTTCTTATAGTGACCATATCAATAAAAAATCTTTTATATCACAATGTATCTCACTAAACTCTCTGATAAAAACTGCACATGGTGTTATCATTTCTGCAGATAACACTCCATTGCTTATGTAACAGACAAATATTAAATTATATGTATCTATCGTTGCTCATTTTACAAATTTTATATCACTTATCAATTCAGTGTTCAGTTCGACAGATCTCGTAAACATGTCTAAAGTTTTGAAAAACAAAGTTGTGGTCATCACCGGTGGTGCTGAAGGCATCGGCTTTGAAATAGCAGATAAATATCTAGAAAGAGGAGCAAAGTTGATTATTCTACTGGACATAAATGAGGCAAATGGTGCGGAAGCTGTGAAAGGTTTAACGTCTAAGCATGGTAACAACAAAGTGGATTTTAGAAAATGTGACGTTACCAAGGACTTGGAAGAAGTTTCGAAGGAACTCATAGAGAGGTACAAGAATATCGACGTGTTAATTAACAACGCGGGAACATTGGATGAAACGTCTATACGAAGAACCATTGAACTCAACACTATAGCTGTCATTGAATGGACTATTAAATTCTGGGAACACATGCGAACAGACAGAAATGGGAAAGGAGGCACAATAATAAATATGTCTTCCGTTTGCGGAGTCGTCGTAACCCCATATTACCCATTTTATCATGCATCAAAGCATGCTGTGATAGGATTCACGAAATCATTTGGACATGAATCAAACTACAAGAGGTATGGAGTTCGAACTGTCGCAATCTGTCCAGGATTTACCAGGACGAAGTTGGCAGAGGGGGCCTTTCTTACAGTGCAAGCGGGAGTACGTGATGAAGTGATTACACTTATGAAGAATACTTCTTACCAGACGACTGAAGTAGTAGCAAAGACTGCAGTGGAAGTATTTGAAAAGGCTGATAGTGGAACTGCTTGGAAGATTGAAGATAGTGCGCCTACAGAACAAGTTTAGCGCTCCAATTACATATAACTAGTGAGGCATTCAATCCCCTTCAATATTTTAGCTTGTTTTTCTTATAAACAATTTAATAATTATATTATATCTACATTAAATTTTAATTTCAGTATATCAATGTATAAGCTGCAAATTATAATAAATAATTATTATCTATTAATAATTCCAATTAAATACATCTACTTTTAATCTATTAGTTATTTACCATCGCTTCGCTTAGTACCCCGTAATATCATTAAAATTTAGCAACAATATTCTGATAGAAATAGAAACACAATTTAGATTGCCTACTAGTGCCCGGGTAAATATTGTACTGCCACCGTATAAACCATTCCTAGACCCACTCGATGCCACACATTTTTTAAATCAAAATAGGTCCTGCCATTTTCGAGTTTTAGCGAGACTAACAAACACGATTGGCTTTTAGGGTTCCGTACAAAAAGGGCAAAACGGGACCCTATTACTAAGACTCGGCTATCCGTCCGTCCGTTCTTCTAAGCCTCACGCACCCCTCACAAAAAAAAAATGATTCTACGATAATAAGTAAACGTAATTAACATTCTCAAAACAAAACTCATAACAAAGAATTGTTCTTTAATCCCTTACTCCGATCTGTAAATAATGTTTTATTTCATAACTGATGCCAAAGACAATACTAACGAAGAGAAAAAACCGTGTGAGTCCAGTTCATGTAATGAGCAGTAAGACGACAGGTGGCGTGGGGCGACTAAAAGCTTTGCAACATTAGTTAGCATCAACTGCGTTGAAGACGTTGAAGAATACACGGGGAGGGAAGTGGGCGAACTGGTTTCTAAAAAGGTCTGTTTATTTCAATGTTCTACTAAAATATTAGGTACTAGCTTTTATCCGTGGCTTCGCTCGTTTATTTCACCCCCTTAGGGGTTGAATTTTGCGAAATCCTTTCTTAATGGATACTTACACTATATAAGCTATCTATGTGCAAAATTTGGAGTCTCTAGACCTAGCGGTTTAGGCTTTGCGTGGATATATCACAAATCAGTCAGAAAGTTTATTATTTTATATAGGTATATAGATTTACCTACCTTACTGTCTTGTTTTGTTAATCATGTTATACTTATATCTCGTTATATATCATATTCCAGCCTTTGATAAATAATTTAATGCTGGTGTTATCGTTAATGCTGATAACATATAAATTAATCGACCTTTGTGTTGGAAAACCAAAGTAATATTAAAACGTTATTTATAAATTGCTGTTCATTTAATATCACTTCTTAACTCAGTGAAGTATAAAACACGTAAACATGTCTAAAGATTTAAAAAATAAAGTTGTGGTCATCACTGGTGGTGCTGAAGGCATTGGATTTGCAGTTGCAGATACATTTTTAGAAAAAGGAACCAAATTGATTATTCTACTAGACATCAATGAAGCGCAGGGTGCGGAAGCAGTGAGAGTTCTAACAAGTAAATATGGTGACAACAAAGTAGTTTTTAGAAAATGCGACGTTACTAAAGACTTAGAAGAAGTTTCGAAGGAACTCATAGATACATACAAGTATATCGACGTGTTAGTGAACAACGCGGGGACAGTCGACGAAACTTCAATACGAAGAACCATGGAACTCAACACTGTAGCTCTCATAGAATGGACTACGAAGTTCTGGGAACACATGCGAACAGACAAAAACGGGAAAGGAGGCACAATAATAAATATCGCTTCCATATACGGGTTCCTCATAGACCCATATCTCCCATTTTATAAGGCATCTAAACATGCAGTGATGGGGTATACGAAATCGTTCGGACATGAGGTTAACTACAATAAATATGGAGTTCGAGTTGTGGCAATGTGTCCAGGGTATACCATGACGAAGCTAGCAAAGGAAATGTTGTCACAGGATGATGTTTTGGGAGATGAGTATGTCAAGTTTCTACAGACTGTCGATTGGCTCGCAGTTGATGACGTAGCGAAGGCTATAGCTCAGGTTTTTGAGACAGCTGACAGTGGAACTGCTTGGAAGCTCGAATTTGGCGCACCTGGTATAGAGCAGGTGTAATGTTTCTGAAAGCAGCATCAAAACGTTAAAAGTGGGTATTTAATTTAATAAATAATGGGCGTACTGGAAAGTGTTTGGAATAGTGTTACCTATTTATTTATTCGTATCTAATTAATCAGCTTGCAGTTAAAATTTTGATGTGTCCCCGTTATCGTTATTGGCCGTATCTAAATTCAATTGAATAAAATTATTTAAAATATTTGCTGTTGTCTCCATATTCTAACCCTATTGTTATATTAGTTTAAAATAAAAAT
Source organism: Ethmia dodecea (assembly GCA_963855545.1). Classification (NCBI taxonomy): domain Eukaryota; kingdom Metazoa; phylum Arthropoda; class Insecta; order Lepidoptera; family Depressariidae; genus Ethmia; species Ethmia dodecea. The sequence continues at coordinate 477,553 of OY979446.1, forward strand.
ATTCTCTTTGTAATGAGTAACAGTATCGAACATCAACATCTACGTAATTATTAATGAACAGTGAAAATCTACTGCTTTTAACAGTACTTGATTTCAATTGTTATTTATTTTATACTTTACTAAGGAAACAAACAGCCTATACAATGAAAACTTATAGATATTTTATTAAATATAATTATTACAGTAAGCCAACAAAGTTTCCACTAATGTTTTGCACCTTAAGTTGCAACGGGTGGAGTTGTTTTGATTATGAATCCTATGGTAAGCCTCTAAGGCTCAATTCAAACCGAGATGGCAGCAGCCGGCAGCAAAGCGGCGATCAGTTTCAATGTGATATAATTTTAAACTTTATCTTCATTACTATAATACCTACACCTCGCGCAAAGGATAAGTTTGCCATCCAGCGCGGAAATGCCGCCTGCGTGATGGGCACCTTGCCACGGGGGCCTAATTTTTTACATCTCTTGTAGTTTAGTTTAGTTCGTAGTTTTAGTTTTACTCTTAATTTTACTTTTAGTTTACTGTTGTACCTACCTCTCCTACCTCCTTTTTTTCTTTTTATGATAAAAAAGGGGGCAAACGAGCAGACGGGTCACCTGATGGTAAGTGACGTCCGTCGCCCATGGACACCTGCAACTCAAGAGTCACAACTGCGTTGCCGACCTTTGAAGTGGGAGTAGGGCTAGGGGTGGGGAGGGGTGGGGAGGGGTGGGGAGGGGAGGGGGAGGGGGGATTGGGGCCTCCGGTTACCTCACTCACTCAACGAAACGCAATGCATTGCTTTACGCTGGTTTTCTGTGAGGCCATGGTATCACTCCGGTCGAGCCAGCCCAAGCGTGCCGAAGCATGGCTCTCCCACGTCGAAGGTTTATTATTAAGGGGAAAAATAATTTTATGAAAGTAGCCGAATGCATTAGTAACCAACAAGCTCCACGCAAGTCCCAGCCGTGTGGTCCCAATAGCAGCACAGTAAACCCGCTGCTCCCACAAAGTTGTTCCCACACTTTTATTATGCTGTTCTGCTGCCTTGGGGATTTTTCTCGTAATTTTAAACTTGTGAAAACTCCCAGCATTAGCACGGTACGACGCTGCAAAGTAGTAGCTTCTTTATGGCCACCTGGATTCTTGAGCATTTTATACCGGTTATCAACAAAAAAACTTTACGAATGATTTATTTCGCATTGGTAGATTCCTCACTTAGTTACGGCTTAAGTTGCTATGGTCGAACCTTTGACACATACCTCAAAGATATAAAAAGTCTACAAATTAGATTCTTGAAATATTTAGTAAACAATAAAACTAAAATGAATTGTAATCGAGATTATAACAAGCTATTTTCTAAATGTAAGATTCTTCCTGTTAAAGCCAAAGCACAGTACTTAATAATTGTTGAGAACTATCTTAATGAACACTTCAGAAACATTGTTAACAATAGATACAATGCTAGGCGGGTTAGATTTAAAAAATATTTGCTTCCTAAAGTCAAAAACTACTACGGGCAAAGAACGAATCAGTTCTTACTGCCAAAGTTGTTCAATGAAATAGATATTTTAAGACAAGAGACTCAAATGAGTAAGGGTACTTTAAAGCAAAAATTAAAAACGGTACTATTTGAAAATACTGTATAAGTAAGTATGTGACAACCCTTTATTGAACACCAATAAAAATATGCAATAAGTGACACAGTTATCTAAAAGAAGTATAATGGGCGGTCTTATTGATGTAAGCAGTAATGTATTAGGTAATTTAATATAAAATAATAGTTAAGTATGTATTAGCAATAAGTGTTTATTTATAAAACAGAGTGCAAGCTTGCCAACAAACTGCTATGCAGTTTGGCGAGTACTTATAACTTCAAACATGTAATGCTTATTGTAAGTAAATAAATAAATAAAATAAATAAATAAATAAATAAATAAATACAACATGTAACAGAATAAGCGCAATTCCTGAAATTAGTTTGTTCAGTATCGACTACTTATTCGATTTCAGCTATTTTTAATAAAAAAAAAAATTCTTACACCTTTCATCCCCGAGAGGGTAAGCTGAGGTATTCCATTACTGGATATACCCACATTTCACGAGATACATTGGACCCCTAAAAGTGATAGGTGGTGAGCCCATCACCGGACCGGGTCTATTTACACATGTCTCAGAATTAATTCTGAGACCTGCGGGTTTCCTCACGATGTTTTCCTTCACCGTCAAGCTAGTGATATATGTACGTAAGTTTTTGAAAAACTCATTGGTAGGTACATGCCAGGATTCGAACCAGAGCCTCACTGTTTTTCTTCTGTCACTGCTCTTTTTAATATGTGTTAAATTAAAAAAAAAATGAATTATTGTAGCTCAATTTAGTGCTTTCTATGGAAATCGTGCTATTTAATTATGGATCGAAATTTAAGAAAATTGGTTAGACATAACTAAAGTTAGATTGCATCATATGTTTTTTATATTAATATGCTAATTGGGGTGTATGAGGAATTGCGCTTTTTCTGTTACGCGTTGTTTAATAGGTTCATTAGTATCATTATATGCTTGTACATTCAAGAGCACGTGGAGCTTGACAAATTGGACTTTGTAAAGTTCTTATCACAATCGCCTTAGAGGTGAGACTCGCACTAAAGTACAAGTGTAAAGCTTAATGTGTTCTTGACTGTACTAAGCGTTTTCATATGAAGGCTACAGGTGAAAAACACAGCGTCGTCGCTATTATCATGAGCAAGATTTGAATTTTGCGGTTTTCAATTCGGTTATATATTTTGTATGTTTGTTACTTTACAACTCCGTCATTTATAAACAGATTAGGAAAAATATTTTTTTTTGATTTAAAAGGATGTAGTTTAAGATTGGTCCTGTTTCTATCAACATCCAGTTCTGATGATGGGATTCTTGAGAAATTGAGGGAACTCCTCAAATTTTATAGGTGATTTTGATATTTTTAAGTAACATTTCAAATTTGCATTCAGAATAACATTTGGGAAAGTGAACCGGATGAAGAAGACACATAATTGAAATACTCGGTGTCGCATATAATGAATTAAATCAAATCTCAGTAAAAATAAACGTCCATTTTTATTATGAAAAATTAATCGGTATTACCAACATAACCAAAACATGCCAACATAACAAAACAATCTATACTCGATACCAAGGAGTTTCTACCTTATTCCTTATTATATAATCTTCTTGCTCGATACTAATACTAGTTTCATAATAATATATAATAACAGATAGATACAAAATAACGGTGACGCTTAGGCACCTTAATACTAGATACATACTCGCAATAATAGGTAATGATAATTCTAAATAGCAGTGACGCTTCCACATATTTCGAAGTCGTTTTTGTATTCACTATCACTATCACTAAATAGTATAAAACAAAGTCGCTTCCCGTCTCTCTGTCCCTATGTATGCTCAGGTTTTTAAAACTTCGCAACGGATTTTGATGCGGTTTTTTTTTAATAGATAGAGTGATTCAAGGCGACGGTTTACATGTATGTAATACATGCATAATATAGTAGACAAAAACTAAACCGAAGCGAAGCGAGGGCGGGTCGTTATATGTTAAATTAGCACAAAACTGTTACCGTTACCATTCTGATTAAAAAGAGCTGCCCTTGAGTTTCTTGCTGGTTCTTCTCGGGGTACTGCATTTGGAACCAGCAACTCGTCGGTAGAGATGGGCTGCTGCTTAAATTTAGTAAATCTTCATGGACAAGTTCAAACTGTATAATATTAGACGATGAAATGTTCTAAGTGTAATGAGCAATTACCTACAGAAATAAATAAATTTTCATTTCATTTTCATCATCTCATTTCTGAACCAAGAATGGTTACCAATGTGTAGTAAAACTATCCTCTAATCAAGAACTCACAGCTCTCGTGAACTTTCCTGCATCCTCATTAGCGATAAAATATGTTCATTCGAGTTGGAAGCAGTTCGATCACCCATCTATCGCCTGCTAACAAGGTGGGGAACCATGTATTAAGTAATTTATTAGCTGTAAATAATATCTACCCTCGCTTGGATTCGGTTTATATTTTCGGAATTTGTCTACTACATGCATTATTTTCGTCTATTTTACAACATGTCACAGAATAAGCGCAATTCCTCATACATCCTAATAAGTACGTTAAAAATAAAATATGATACATTTGTACTTTGTCTAACCAAATTTCTTAAACAAAAAGAAATAATAGTACGGTTTCCATTCAGATATGATAATTCATTTTTAGGAAAAATTTTACACATTAAAAATAGATATAGACCCGGTCCGGCGATGGGCTCACCACCTATCACGTTTAGGGGTCCAATGTATGTCGTGAAATGTGGGTATATCCAGTAATGGAATACCTCTGCCTACCCCTTCGGGATGAAAGGCGTGAGATAAAAATAGCTGAAATATCGAATAAGTAGTCGATACTGAACAAACTAATTTCAGGAATTGCGCTTTTTCTATTACAATTTACATATTATATAAAAATCTCGTGAAACTCTAATTATAATGTTTCTTTTTTATATTTATTGTTATATTTGCTAGACCAGGTATGAGAGTAGGTCGTAAAGTGTTTTTTAACCTCGTACCCCTCATCCCATTTATAGGTTAGAACAATGTTTGCCAGGTCAGCTAGTACCTACATAACATAAACCTTTGTCTTATGGATCATTCTGTCTGTTGCTGGCAGCCGCATTGAAATAGGCGTATAGGGGCTTCGGGAAGCGACTTTGTTTTCTACATATATTATTTGTTTATATAAAAATAGATAAAATAAATAAATAATGTCAGGCCTTTTATCAGCGAGGAGGCAGGCTAAGGTATTCCATTTCTGGAAGTACCCACGTTTCACCAATCCTTTTGCCGCCTAAATGATAGGTGGTGAGCCCATCGCCAGACCGGGTCTGTTACCTCAGAAATATTTCTGGGATCTAATGGTTTCCTCACGATGTTTTCCTTCACTGTCGAGCCAGAGATAAATATGTACCCAAGCTTTTTGAAAAACTTTTTGAACCAGAAGAAAAGCGGGCTCTTTAACCGCTTTGGTATCACTGCTCTATATAAGTTGTGATAATTTTATAAATTACTCTTGTTTAGGGTTCCGTACCAAAAAAGTAAAAACAGGACCCTATTACTAAGACTTCGCTGTCTGTCCGTCTGTCTATCTGTCACCAGGCTGTATCTCAAGAACCGCGATAACCAGACAGTTGAAATTTTCACAAATTATGTATTTCTGTTGCCGCTATAACAACAAATACTAAATAAAATAAATATGGTATTAAAGGGGAGCTCCCACACAACAAACGTGTTTTTTTGCCGTTTTTATAGGGACAGAACTTACTCAGCTGAAATGGCAAGGCAGCTATGCCGTATAAATTTCACGGTGTCACGAACATGTGCTATTCAGTTCAAAACAAAGCGATTTTATGTATTGTTCATTACTCATCTCTACCGTTAACCTTCACTCTTGGACTGTCAGTCTGCGCGCACACGCAGTAATAAATAAAGAATCAGTAGACATATTCTGATAATGATGTATCTTTGCGATAAAAAAAGAGCGCTATCCCGCCAACAAACTGTACTCAGTTTGATACTTTTTTTCAAGTCTCACGCAGATGTAAAAAGGTTCGCCACCCCTGGGGGCCAATTGCACTAAATGTCTACGGTTATAGTTGGATGACAATGACATATCAATGGTCAGTCGATGGTGTTATTTGCTCTGGAAAGTGCCAAATTAACACTATTGACTGACCATTGATATGTCATTGTCATCCAACTGTAACCGTTGACTTTTAGTGGAATTGGCCCCCAGGGGTGGCGAACCTTTTTACGTCTGCTTGCCACTTAAAAAAAGTATCAAACTGAGTAAAGTTTGTTGGCGGATAGCACTCTTTTTTTATCGCAAAGATACATCATTATCAGAATATATCTACTGATTCCTTATTTATTACTACTAAGCATGACATGGCATTAGCATAATTATATAGTTTGTATTAATTTATTTTATCAAAATGTATTATAAGTATTAGGATTTAACGCAATGTAATGATTCACTGATTATTTTTATTATTTGCGGTCAATTCCGCCAAATTATTTCCGCTTAGCTTGATGGTTGAGTGGTTGATAATGCCTTTAGGCTTTAAGTTCGCCATGTGTACGTTTTCTTGGTACATGAAGTTAAATAAATAAATGACATTCAATTAATTATTAATTAAAAAATGAAGAGCCTGCTTCACATGATGATAATCAGTGAGGCTCAGGTTCGAATCCTGGCGGTACTGAGTTTGTCAAAACGTGTAATGAGTTTATCAAAACTTACGTACATATCTATCACTAGCTCGACGGTGAAGGTAAACATCGTGATCTAGTTAACATACTTACGCGATACCGGTTCTTTTGTAAAGCTCACTTGGAATCTGACTCATTAGCCGACTAACCAAATGAATAGGTAGGTACCAAGGACGTTTAACTGTAGGTACTTGTGCGTTCGTACTTCATAGATACATTAAGTTAATTTTAGTGTCATCTACCTACCTTTACTTTGTGAACAGTACACATACACATAACGTAAAATATGTATTTTGCAATTCCTCATGTAAGTGAATGTTTTGTATTTTCTTTTGAGGAATAAATTCTTAACCACAAAAATAATAGTAATGATTTATTAGTCAACGCTATGTTTGTTACACAATATTACATCAAGTTTTATTTTATCTGATATTTTTACTTCTGATATCCAATTTACTAGTTATTATCTGCGTATCATCGTGATTGCTCCTAACATAATGAAGTAATCTATATTCTTGGTTCAAACAAGCTATTATTAGAACTTTACGAGTATATAAGTATTCACTCGCTGTACATTTGATATCAGTTCGAAACTCAGTGCGGTATAGAACACGTAAACATGTCCAAAGATTTAAAAAATAAAGTTGTGGTCATCACTGGTGGTGCTGAAGGCATAGGCTTTGCAATTGCAGATACATTTTTAGAAAAAGGAGCCAAATTGATTGTTATACTGGACATCAATGAAGCGCAGGGTGCGGAAGCAGTGAGAGTTCTAACAAGCAAATATGGTGACAACAAAGTAGTTTTTAGAAAATGCGACGTTACTAAAGACTTAAAAGAAGTTTCGAAGGAACTCATAGATACGTACAAGAATATCGACGTGTTAGTAAACAACGCTGGGATTATGGACGAAACATCAATACGAAAAACCATTGAACTCAACACAATAGCAGTCATAGAATGGACTTTGAAGTTCTGGGAACACATGCGAACAGACGAAATTGGGAAAGGAGGCACAATAATAAATATTTCTTCAATGTACGGGGTCACTGTAGACCCGTATGCGCCATTTTATATTGCATCCAAACACGCAGTGATGGGGTTTACGAAATCGTTTGGGCATGAACTTAATTACAAGAAATATGGAGTTCGAGTTGCAGCAATGTGTCCACGATTTACCATGACGAAGCTAGCAAAGGACTTGTTGACGAAGAGTGATGTTTTTGGAGCTGATTATATAGAGATGTTAACAAATGCGGAACCTTTTTCAGCAGAAGAAGTGGCGAAGGCTGTAGCACAGACTTTTGAGAAAGCTGATAGTGGAACTGCTTGGAAGCTCGATTTCGGCGCACCTGATATAGAGCAGCTGTAATGTTTGTTGTGAGTTTATACGCCGTTTCTTGGTGTCGAGATGTTAATTTACTAGTGTGACGTCAAACCAGTGCTATACCATCAGTGGCGGGGCAAGGGCGTGGGCAAGATACATTTTGAGAGGCCCCCGGATGGATGATGAGAGGACGGTTTTTTTGATAAATACTAATTTTTATATAAATTTTTATTATTACGTGTTGTATACCTCAAACAATTATAGAAACAGAAATTTTGCTGCTCTTAGAAATACGGAACTCCTTAATTTAATAACTCTCCTCTCCTTAATAAAACTCCTTAGTGAGACCAACTATTTGTAATAGTCAAATAAACGAATCTAGTTCTATTGTTTTTATTATTTATTGCTGGATAAGTAATTATATATATTTTTGCGTTTGGGGGCCTTCGAGGTGCGAGGCCCCTTGGACCGCGAGGCCGTAGGCGGTGGCCCACGTCGCCTTCGCCTTACGCCGCCACTGTATACCATGTGCTAAACTAAAGATGTTTGAGTGGATATTGAATTTTTAATTCTCATTTTTAAGAAAAATATTTTTTTTTTAAATATGCCTTTATCCGTTTCTATGTTTACTTTTTCTACATCACACACTGGATTTTGATCCTGTTGTAGAAGGTTTACTTATAAACGAGTATGTTATAGTTAAAACCCGAAGTGAGACTGTACCTAGTTGTAGCCGGTTAGCTTTAGGTTACGTTACTACCCTTGAGGTGAAATAAGAAAAAAAAAAGGTTAGTTTTATTAAAAAACAAGACACTACAACTAATTCTGTAAGAGGATATAAAACTAGCAGCGCGACGCGGTATATCACCCGCGTAGTTCCCGTTCTTGTCAAAATACGTTGATATAATATAGCTTATGTTACTCCATGATAATGTAGATTTCCATTGAAGAAAGAATTTTGATAATCAGCGGGAATCTGTTATTAGCTTTTAAGAAATTATTTAAGTTTATTAGATGATGATTCTCCTATCAAAAATAAATAAATAAATCGTTTTAGTGGTTTAGGCGTGTAAGCAAACAAACACATAAAATTACTTTTGCACTTGTATAATAATTAAGGATAGCGTAATAAAAATATTACTTTATTTCTTAGATAAAAGCAAAAGAGGAAGTTACGGTATAGTCATAGAAATCATCGTTCACATTTGGACTACATACAATTACACGCGCAAATAAAAAAAGAGATAGAAAGACGTACTCGGGCACAAGCGCGAACGAGTTGACTACAACGAATTACGCTACTTGCACCTAATTTAAAGGATCCACGCGCGAGGCGCCGGTACCGTATCTTCCTCTTTTGCTTTTATCTAAGCTTTATTTCGATGTCTTATTACAATCAATGCTGCTCCCAGAATATTCCATCTCTGGAACGCGTGCCTTAGATTCGCCATCCCTGCTACACTCTCCAATATACATAAGTAGAACAGAAACAGAGCTTAAAAAACGTTTAATAAAAACCCAGCTAAAATTTGCAGTGGTTAAAGAATTTGCTTGTTGTAATCCTGGTCTGCGGCACCACCGTGTGGTTTCCATAATGAATTCAGCTCTGGTTTGTCTAGCGTGTATCTATATTTAAATTTTATGAAGAGGAAACATTTGTATTTTTGTATGTTTGTTACGAATAAACTCAAAAACTACTCAGCCGATTTTAAAAAATGTTTTACCAATGGAAAGCTAGAAAATCCCTGAGTAACATGGGCTATATTTTATTCCCATATTCCCACGGGAACTGGAACTACGCGGGTGAAACCACGCAGAACCGCTAGTACTCTATATTTGGATCTGAACACGGAGTGGGCGGAATTGCAAATTGCGTTATGGTTTGTAAATTAACATTTTGTTGTTTATCGCTGACCTCGAACGAGGTCTGAACTTATTTCCGTACTAGTTTTGTTGCCCATGGGATTTGGAATTATAACGAACTAACTATACATGTCCATATATAAATATAAAAAAAAATCTCACGCTTCTTATCCCCGAGGGGGTATTCAGAGGTATTCCATTACTGGATATACCCACTTTTCACGAGATATTGTTTGGACCCCTAAACGTGATAGGTGGTGAGCCCATCGCCGGAGCGGCAGGCGTATTCACGGAGACTCGATACTGTGTCCGTTTGATTCGGATCGAGTGAAAAATTTTCCGAAGTCGAATCTATCGACTTCGGAAACTTTATTTTAGGCGTTTCTGACAGCCACGGAAAATTTTCCGAATCCTTATGTCACATATGACATAAGTTTTCGATACCAACATCAGCCCATCTCGAAAGTTTTTGATACCAACATCAGCCCATCTCGAAAGTGTTCGACAGATTTTCCGATATCGAATACCGAAGCTCCCTGAATACGCCTGCCGGTCTGTTTACACATGTCTCAGAATTAATTGTGAGACCTGCGGGTTTCCTCACGATGTTTTCCTTCACCGTCGAGCTAGTGATAAATATTCGGTCCGTTCGGGTTATCACTGCTCTAATTCATATTAATGTATAAAATAAAATATATAAAATAATAAACTGACTGACTGATTGGTGATATATCAACGTACAGCCTAAACCGCTGGGTCTGCCTACAGTGTAGGCATCCACTAAGAAAAGATTTTGCAAAATTCAAACCCTGTAGGGGTAAAAAATAAACTTGCGCGAACGAAGCCACGAGTAAAAGCTATATGTATAAAATATGTCGCAATAAAGTTTAATATGTAAGTATTTTTTTGTGTGCTCATAACTACGTTTGCTTAATATGGTGGTCTCAAAAAATCTGTTATCGTTACAGACAATTCGTTACCTTTGGAGCCGTTATAGCCCGAACGGTTAAAGAGCCGGCCGAAAATCAGTGAGGCTCGGGTTCGAATCCTGGCGGAATCGAATGAGTTTTTCAAAAACTTACGAGTACGTACATATTTATCACTAGCTCGACGGTGAAGGAAAACATCGTGAGGAAACCCGCAGGTCTCAGAATTCATTCTGAGACATGTATAAACAGACCCGGTCCGGCGATGGGCTCACCACCTATCACGTTTAGGGGTACAATATATCTCGTGAAATCTGGGTATATCCAGTAATGGAAAACCTCTGCCTACCCCCTCGGGGATAAAAGGCGTGAGATTATACTATTATTATTGGATCCTAATATATATTTTAAAATTAATGTATTTACAAGTTGTAAACTGTGACTAACAGTGTCTGAACTGAGTCCCACAATGTATTTATTTAAATTTAAGAAAACAAGACCACTAAAAATGATGTGACTTTGATAATGACGAGTTTTCAGGTCAACTAAGGTATAGCTATATTAATTTTAATCTCGGCTTCGTATAAGGAGACTTCTACTCAAGGGACCCAGGCCCAGTTTAGTTTAATTATGTAAGCAAACGAGAAACTCGTCCTAAGACACCTCACAGCCACGATTAACATAATAAATTCCATTTTTCCGTACCTGTTTGAGTTACCGAGGGTCGCCGCTTCTGTTTGTACACAAGTCTATAGAATGAGACTGTGGTAGGTTTTTAATTAAAAATTGGTTAAAAAAAATAGTAACAAGATGACCTTTCTTGTAGTGCAAAAGATGGTATTTACTTTCCACTTTACTAATGTCATCTTGTTTCCAGCCTTTTTAAAGTTCACTTTTTAGTAGTTGGTTTTTATTTTTTTAAATTAACTTTTTAAAAAAAGTCCTGCCATATAAATGGGCGATAGGGAAAAATCACTTGGCGACCTATTCTCATACCCACAAAATATACAAAAAAAAACATTAAAATCGGTCTTTTTACATATTAGGTTAGATTAGTTATAGGTTTTGTGGTGTTTTATTTGTAGTTAAAAATTCGTTTCTCAAAAGATTACAAACATTCACTTATATAAGAAATTACAAAAATAAATTAAAAGTGGCCATGGGGTCACCACCTAACACGTTTAGGGGTCCAAAGAATATCTCGTGAAAAGTGGGTATATTCAGAAATGGAATACCCAACCCATGCCTACCCCTTGGGGATAAAAGATGAGAGATTTTATTAAGTTAATTTTTTTCAAAGTGGGTAGGTAAAAAATTAATGAAAAATAATTGTTTTTTAAGTTTAAGGCATTTGTTCACCTGTCTGTACTCTGTACAGTCGTTTACAGCTCAATAACAACTTCGGAGTAGGTATTAGCGAGCTTCGAAGCTGATAATCCCTCTCGAGGGATTAAGGTGCGTCTGCATTGGAGTGATGTGAGCGAGGCCTTTAAAGGCTTGATATTGACAGCTACCTATAGTTAAGTCGGAAGTCGATACGGCTTACCAGTAGGTAGCTTTATTCAGGTGTGCCGGTGGAGATGCTTGTAGCGCAGCGATGCCGGTGTGTTTGCAACGATCGCACAGGTTAAGCAATGTTGGACGTGGTCAGGCAGTGGATGGGTGATTGGTACTCATACAAACATTACGTGTGTTTTGTAAGGTTCTCGTTGTGGATGGTTTCTGTTTGCGTTGCCATGTCAGATAAGAAGAGTATCAGTGGCTTCAAAAATTCTGTCAGTTAGATTAGAAGGCCCACTAATCTTTCAATCCACGATAGTCTCGTCTGAAAAGAATTAGAAAGAAATTAGGAAAAAAATAAAAAGAGCTGCCCTTGACTTTATTGCTGGCTCTTCTCAGGGTACTGCATTTGGAACCAGCAACTCGTCGGTGGAGATGGGCTGCTGTTTGCATTTAGCCAATCTTCATGGACGAGTTTAGAGTGCCTTGTTATTATAAAATATTGACGTTTCTAAGTGTATGTTTAATACCTATAGAAATAAATTATTTTTGATTTTGATTTTGCTTCAGGTGACCAGAGGGCTGGCAGCTATCTCAATCAAAGGATCAGCCTATAGCTATCCAGAGAGGGAATGCGGCCAGACTTTTGGGCACTGTCCGACATGGTTCCTCTTTGGAGGACATTTTTTATCTGTAATTATTGTAAATTAATGTATTTTTTTTTCGTAAATAAATGATCGTTATCAGTATATACCTACTGATTCTTAATTAATTACTACTAAGCATGATAAATGGCATTAGGATATATAGTTTATTATTTTATCAACATATAGGATTTATCGCAAGGTATGATTAACTGATTATTTTAATTATTTTTAATTCCGCCAAATTATTTTGCTTAGCTTGATGGTTGACTGGTAGAAAATGCCTTTAGGCTTTATGTTTGCCATATGTAAGTTTTCTTAATAATTTTTTTTATGTTAAAAAAGAGGGCAATCGAGCAGACGAACAGTAAACAAAGATAAATAAAAAACAAATAACATTAAATTAATTATTAATTACAAAATTAAGAGCCTGCTTCACATGATGATAATCAGTGAGGGTCGGGTTCGAATCCTGGCATGTACCAATGAGTTGATCAAAACTTACGTAAATATCGGGTGTTATTTAAATTGTTAGCAGAGTATTCGTATTTTTGTAAGCAGAAAAATATAATCTGTAAGCAGAAATAGCTAATTGGTCAGCAACTCATGGCCAGCAAACATTACAAAACCTATCAGCAATTTATGTCATTCTGGATGGCTGTAATTATTTTTGAGCTGGAATGAGCTGCTACTGTTTAATAAAATTTTGGTAAGCACTCAGAGGGGAAGCCAAAAAAATTTTTTGAGCTTCATATAAAAGTAGCAAAAATAATCTCAGCAAACTTGTCATGCGCAAAATGGGCGCATTTCTTACATAGATTAGGAAGGACTTTGGATTATGCAACATTTATGATTAATGATTATGATATTATTACGTTTACAAGTAGTGGTGGTGGTTGTGGTGGTGTTGGTGGTAGTGGTGTGAGCGTGGTAGAGTGGGGGTAGGAGTGGGGGTAGGAGTAGGGGTAGCAGTGGGGGTAGGAGTGGGAGTAAGGAGTGGGGGGTAGGAGTGGGGGGTAGGAGGGGGGTAATAGTGGGGGGTAGGAGTGGGGGGTAGGGGTGGGTGGAAGTGGTGGGGTTGTAGGGGTGGGGTGTAGGTGTGGGGGGTAGGAGTGGGGGGTAGGAGTGGGAGGTATGAGGGTGTGGGAGGTATGAGGGTGTGGGAGGGTCGCTCCACACGCTCCTAAGCGCTCCCACACGCTCCCATAAGCTCCCACACGCTCCAAAACGCTCCTACACACCCCAGCACGCTCCCACACGCCCCCACACGCTCCGTAGTGCTCCCACACGCTCCCATAAGCTCCCACACGCCCCAACACGCTCCCACACGCACCCACACGCTCCCAAGCGCTCCCACACTCTCCCATAAGCTCCCACACGCTCCCACGCGCCGAAGCACGCTCCCACACGCTCCCAAACCCCCCCAAATCCTCCCACAACCTCCCACACCCTCCCAAACCCCCCAAATCCTCCCACACACTCCCACATCCTCCCACACACTCCCACACCCTCCCACACCCTCATACCGCGTTTGGGAGCGTGTGGGAGCGTGCTGGGGCGTGTGTGAGCGTGCTGGACGTGTGAGAGCGTGTGGGAGCGTGTGGGAGCGCTTGGGAGCGTGTGGGTGCGTGTGGGAGCGTGCTGGGGCGTGTGGGAGCTTATGGGAGCGTGTGGGAGCACTACGGAGCGTGTGGGGGCGTGTGGGAGCGTGCTGGGGTGTGTAGGAGCGTTTTGGAGCCTGTGGGAGCGTGCTGGGGCGTGTTGGAGCGTGCTGGGGCGTGTGAGAGCGTGTGAGAGCGTGTGTGAGCGTGTGGGAGCATGTGGGAGCCTGTGGGAGCTTATGGGAGCGTGTGGGAGCGTGTAGGGGCGTGTGGGAGCGTGCTGGGGTGTGTGGGAGCGTTTGGGAGCGTGTGGGAGCGTGCTGAGGCGTGTGGGAGCGTGCTGGGGCGTGTGAGAGCGTGTGGGAGCATGTGGGAGCGTGTGTGAGCGTGTGGGAGCATGTGGGAGCGTGTGGAAGCGTGTGGGAGAGTGTGGGAGCGTGGGAGTGGGAGCGTGTGGGAGCTTGGGAGCGGGAGTAGGAGTGGGAGTGGTATAATTTTTACGACATGTTTTCTCTGCTGTTCAATCATGAAGTCTTGCTGACCAAGTAGTTATTTTGCGGACCAAGTAACTATTTTGCGGACTGAATATTTATTATGCAAACCCATGTTATTGTAAGCTGCCTATTTATGATTTTATTTTTGACCATTATCAAAATTATTTGCCGAACAAGGATTGCTGCCTGATTTTTTTATTTGCGAACAAAATCTTTGTATGCCGACCAAATGATTTAAATGCTGTTTTATTGTGGCTAACCAAATTTTTTAATTGCTGCCCATTTAATTACTTCTCGTAAATATCTGTTACTAGCTCGACGGTGAAGAAACTCGCAGGTCCCAGAATTATTTCTGAGACATGTGTAACAGGGGTCTGTTACACATGTCTCAGAAATAATTCTGCGATGGGCTCGATTAGGGGTCCAAAGAACATCTCGTGAAAAGTGGGTATATCCATAAATGAAATACCTCTGCCTACCACCTCGGGCTTAAAAGGCGTGAGATTATTATTATTATTAACTAGCGACCCACCTCGGCTTCGTACGGGTGCAATGCTTACACTAAAAACTTTAAATCACTCAATCCGTTGCGTAGTTTTAAAGATTTAAGCATACATAAGGACATAGGGATATAGGGACAGAGAAAGCGACTTTGTTTTATACTATGTAGTGATAGTGATTACAAAATTAAAAACCGTAGGCTAATCTACCGGCAGTGGCACAACCTTAGTAATGACACACACAGTATAATCAATAGTACTAGCGTACAGTGTGGTCACTCATGGACCATGGTATATATGGTCACAAGTGCCACAGTTACCGGCTGGCAAGGACGCGACGACGACGAGGTGGGTGAAATCGAATCTGTACTCTCATAATATTTGTGTAGATTAATGGGATGATAAAGTAAGGTAAGTAATGCTACTTATTAAAAATCAAATAGTTTAATAAGCAAACTTATAATAATAAGTTCATAAAATAGAGTTAACCCATTCCTTTTTTGTTTATAATTAATTGCAAGCACACAAAATTTATTCGACGGCGCTATTACAAGGTCATCTCATAAATTTCCCCACATTGCATTCCTGATTCGCGAACGCACTGCAAATAAATAAAAAAAATAAAATCTCATGCCTTTTAGGCAGAGGTATTCCATTGCTGGATATACCCACATTTCACGAGATATATTGGACCCCTAAACGTGATAGGTGGTGAGCCCATCGCCGGACCGGGTCTGTTTACACATTTCTTAGAATTAATTCTGAGAACTGCGAGTTTCCTCACCATGTTTTCCTTCACCGTCGAGCTAGTGACAAATTAATTAAAGCATAATCAAATGGTGGCAACCCTAGCATTATCTCACTCACTTAAGCATGATACGCGTTCACCTACACGAGCTTACACTGTGTGCACAGGAACGCGTTTGTTTCATACATTTGATCGCCCGTGACCGGGGTATGATAATGGGCCTTGTGTAGGTTCCATTCTTAGTTCTTATAAGCACCGCACGGATATGACAGTCTTTACCAGGGAAAAGCTTGATTACTATAGGGGCCCGGTATGTGGTAGATGACCATCATCTAATGATTAATATTTTTTTACTATTTCTAGTTCGCGTAAAAATAAGAAGGCCACATCTAGTTAACATGTACTTGCGCGATACCGGTTCTTTTGTATTTAGCTCACTTGGAATCTGACTCAGAGAGCAGTGATAGCCCGGACGGTTAAAGAGCCGGCCGAAAATCAGCGAGGCTCGGGTTCGAATCCTGGCATGTACCAATGAGTTTTTCAAAAACTTACGTACCTATTTATCACTAGCTCGACGGTGAAGGAAAACATCGTGAGGAAACCCGCAGGTCTCAGAATTAATTCTGAGACATGTGTAAACAGACCCGGTCCGGCGATGGGCTCACCACCTATCACGTTTAGGGGTCCAATATATCTCGTGAAATGTGGGTATATCCAGTAATGGAATACCTCTGCCTACCCCCTCGGGGATAAAAAGGGCGTGAGATTATATTATTATTATATTAATCTGACTCATTAGCCAACTAACCAAATGAATAGGTAGGTACTTGTGCGTTCGTACTTCATAGATACATTAAGTTAATTTTAGTGTCATCTACCTACCTTTACTTTGTGAACAGTACACATACACATAACGTAAAATATGTATTTTGCAATTCCTCATGTAAGTGAATGTTTTGTATTCTTTTGAGGAATAAATTCTTAACCACAAAAATAATAGTAATGATTTATTAGTCAACGCTATGTTTGTTACACAATATTACATCAAGTTTTATTTTATCTGATATATTTACTTCTGATATCCAATTTACTAGTTATTATCTGCGTATCATCGTGATTGCTCCTAACATAATGAAGTAATCTATATTCTTGGTTCAAACAAGCTATTATTAGAACTTTACGAGTATATAAGTATTCACTCGCTGTACATTTGATATCAGTTCGAAACTCAGTGCGGTATAGAACACGTAAACATGTCCAAAGATTTAAAAAATAAAGTTGTGGTCATCACTGGTGGTGCTGAAGGCATAGGCTTTGCAATTGCAGATACATTTTTAGAAAAAGGAGCCAAATTGATTGTTATACTGGACATCAATGAAGCGCAGGGTGCGGAAGCAGTGAGAGTTCTAACAAGCAAATATGGTGACAACAAAGTAGTTTTTAGAAAATGCGACGTTACTAAAGACTTAGAAGAAGTTTCGAAGGAACTCATAGATACGTACAAGAATATCGACGTGTTAGTAAACAACGCTGGGATTATGGACGAAACATCAATACGAAAAACCATTGAACTCAACACAATAGCAGTCATAGAATGGACTTTGAAGTTCTGGGAACACATGCGAACAGACGAAATTGGGAAAGGAGGCACAATAATAAATATTTCTTCAATGTACGGGGTCACTGTAGACCCGTATGCGCCATTTTATATTGCATCCAAACACGCAGTGATGGGGTTTACGAAATCGTTTGGGCATGAACTTAATTACAAGAAATATGGAGTTCGAGTTGCAGCAATGTGTCCACGATTTACCATGACGAAGCTAGCAAAGGACTTGTTGACGAAGAGTGATGTTTTTGGAGCTGATTATATAGAGATGTTAACAAATGCGGAACCTTTTTCAGCAGAAGAAGTGGCGAAGGCTGTAGCACAGACTTTTGAGAAAGCTGATAGTGGAACTGCTTGGAAGCTCGAATTCGGCGCACCTGATATAGAGCAGCTGTAATGTTTGTTGTTAGTTTATACGCCGTTTCTTGGTGTCGAGATGTTAATTTACCAGTGTGATGTCAAACCAGTGCTATACCGTCAGTGGCGGGGCAAGGGCGTGGGCAAGATACATTTTGAGAGGCCCCCGGATGGATGATGAGAGGACGGTTTTTTTGATAAATACTAGTTTTTATATTAATTTTTATTATTACGTGTTGTATACCTCAAACAATTATAGAAACAGAAATTTTGCTGCTCTTAGAAATACGGAACTCCTTAATTTAATAACTCTCCTCTCCTTAATAAAACTCCTTAGTGAGACCAACTATTTGTAATAGTCAAATAAACGAATCTAGTTCTATTGTTTTTATTATTTATTGCTGGATAAGTAATTATATATATTTTTGCATTTGGGGGCCTTCGAGGTGCGAGGCCCCTTGGACCGCGAGGCCGTAGGCGGTGGCCCACGTCGCCTTCGCCTTACGCCGCCACTGTATACCATGTGCTAAACTAAAGATGTTTGAGTAGATATTGAATTTTTAATTCTCATTTTTAAGAAAATTTTTTTTTTTTAAATATGCCTTTATCTGTTTCTGTGTTTACTTTTTCTACATCACACACTGGATTTTGATTCTGTTGTAGAAGGTTTACTTATAAACGAGTATGTTATAGTTAAAACCCGAAGTGAGACTGTACCTAGTTGTAGCCGGTTAGCTTTAGGTTACGTTACTACCCTTGAGGTGAAATAAGAAAAAAAAAAGGTTAGTTTTATTAAAAAACAAGACACTACAACTAATTCTGTAAGAGGATATAAAACTAGCAGCGCGACGCGGTATATCACCCGCGTAGTTCCCGTTCTTGTCAAAATACGTTGATATAATATAGCTTATGTTACTCCATGATAATGTAGATTTCCATTGAAGAAAGAATTTTGATAATCGGCGGGAATCTGTTATTAGCTTTTAAGAAATTTTTTAAGTTTATTAGATGATGATTCTCCTATCAAAAATAAATAAATAAATCGTTTTAGTGGTTTAGGCGTGTAAGCAAACAAACACATAAAATTACTTTTGCACTTGTATAATAATTAAGGATAGCGTAATAAAAATATTACTTTATTTCTTAGATAAAAGCAAAAGAGGAAGTTACGGTATAGTCATAGAAATCATCGTTCACATTTGGACTACATACAATTACACGCGCAAATAAAAAAAGAGATAGAAAGACGTACTCGGGCACAAGCGCGAACGAGTTGACTACAACGAATTACGCTACTTGCACCTAATTTAAAGGATCCACGCGCGAGGCGCCGGTACCGTATCTTCCTCTTTTGCTTTTATCTAAGCTTTATTTCGATGTCTTATTACAATCAATGCTGCTCCCAGAATATTCCATCTCTGGAACGCGTGCCTTAGATTCGCCATCCCTGCTACACTCTCCAATATACATAAGTAGAACAGAAACAGAGCCTAAAAAACGTTTAATAAAAACCCAGCTAAAATTTGCAGTGGTTAAAGAATTTGCTTGTTGTAATCCTGGTCTGCGGCACCACCGTGTGGTTTCCATAATGAATTCAGCTCTGGTTTGTCTAGCGTGTATCTATATTTAAATTTTATGAAGAGGAAACATTTGTATTTTTGTATGTTTGTTACAAATAAACTCAAAAACTACTCAGCCGATTTTAAAAAATGTTTTACCAATGGAAAGCTAGAAAATCCCTGAGTAACACGGGCTATATTTTATTCCCATATTCCCACGGGCACTGGAACTACGCGGGTGAAACCACGCAGAACCGCTAGTACTCTATATTTGGATCTGAACACGGAGTGGGCGGAATTGCAAATTGCGTTATGGTTTGTAAATTAACATTTTGTTGTTTATCGCTGACCTCGAACGAGGTCTGAACTTATTTCCGTACTAGTTTTGTTGCCCATGGGATTTGGAATTATAACGAACTAACTATACATGTCCATATATAAATATAAAAAAAAATCTCACGCTTCTTATCCCCGAGGGGGTATTCAGAGGTATTCCATTACTGGATATACCCACTTTTCACGAGATATTGTTTGGACCCCTAAACGTGGTGGTGAGCCCATCGCCGGAGCGGCAGGCGTATTCACGGAGACTCGATACTGTGTCCGTTTGATTCGGATCGAGTGAAAAATTTTCCGAAGTCGAATCTATCGACTTCAGAAACTTTATTTTAGGCGTTTCTGACAGCCACGGAAAATTTTCCGAATCCTTATGTCACATATGACATAAGTTTTCGATACCAACATCAGCCCATCTCGAAAGTTTTTGATACCAACATCAGCCCATCTCGAAAGTTTTTGATACCAACATCAGCCCATCTCGAAAGTGTTCGACAGATTTTCCGATATCGAATACCGAAGCTCCCTGAATACGCCTGCCGGTCTGTTTACACATGTCTCAGAATTAATTCTGAGACCTGCGGGTTTCCTCACGATGTTTTCCTTCACCGTCGAGCTAGTGATAAATATTCGGTCCGTTCGGGTTATCACTGCTCTAATTCATATTAATGTATAAAATAAAATATATAAAATAATAAACTGACTGACTGATTGGTGATATATCAACGTACAGCCTAAACCGCTGGGTCTGCCTACAGTGTAGGCATCCACTAAGAAAAGATTTTGCAAAATTCAAACCCTGTAGGGGTAAAAAATAAACTTGCGCGAACGAAGCCACGAGTAAAAGCTATATGTATAAAATATGTCGCAATAAAGTTTAATATGTTAGTATTTTTTTGTGTGCTCATAACTACGTTTGCTTAATATGGTGGTCTCAAAAAATCTGTTATCGTTACAGACAATTCGTTACCTTTGGAGCCGTTATAGCCCGAACGGTTAAAGAGCCGGCCGAAAATCAGTGAGGCTCGGGTTCGAATCCTGGCGGAATCGAATGAGTTTTTCAAAAACTTACGAGTACGTACATATTTATCACTAGCTCGACGGTGAAGGAAAACATCGTGAGGAAACCCGCAGGTCTCAGAATTCATTCTGAGACATGTATAAACAGACCCGGTCCGGCGATGGGCTCACCACCTATCACGTTTAGGGGTACAATATATCTCGTGAAATCTGGGTATATCCAGTAATGGAAAACCTCTGCCTACCCCCTCGGGGATAAAAGGCGTGAGATTATACTATTATTATATTATTATTGGATCCTAATATATATTTTAAAATTAATGTATTTACAAGTTGTAAACTGTGACTAACAGTGTCTGAACTGAGTCCCACAATGTATTTATTTAAATTTAAGAAAACAAGACCACTAAAAATGATGTGACTTTGATAATGACGAGTTTTCAGGTCAACTAAGGTATAGCTATATTAATTTTAATCTCGGCTTCGTATAAGGAGACTTCTACTCAAGGGACCCAGGCCCAGTTTAGTTTAATTATGTAAGCAAACGAGAAACTCGTCCTAAGACACCTCACAGCCACGATTAAAAATTGGTTAAAAAAAATAGTAACAAGATGACCTTTCTTGTAGTGCAAAAGATGGTATTTACTTTCCACTTTACTAATGTCATCTTGTTTCCAGCCTTTTTAAAGTTCACTTTTTAGTAGTTGGTTTTTATTTTTTTAAATTAACTTTTTAAAAAAAGTCCTGCCATATAAATGGGCGATAGGGAAAAATCACTTGGCGACCTATTTCTCATACCCACAAAATATACAAAAAAAAACATTAAAATCGGTCTTTTTACATATTAGGTTAGATTAGTTATAGGTTTTGTGGTGTTTTATTTGTAGTTAAAAATTCGTTTCTCAAAAGATTACAAACATTCACTTATATAAGAAATTACAAAAATAAATTAAAAGTGGCCATGGGGTCACCACCTAACACGTTTAGGGGTCCAAAGAATATCTCGTGAAAAGTGGGTATATTCAGAAATGGAATACCCAACCCATGCCTACCCCTTGGGGATAAAAGATGAGAGATTTTATTAAGTTAATTTTTTTCAAAGTAGGTAGGTAAAAAATTAATGAAAAATAATTGTTTTTTAAGTTTAAGGCATTTGTTCACCTGTCTGTACTCTGTACAGTCGTTTACAGCTCAATAACAACTTCGGAGTAGGTATTAGCGAGCTTCGAAGCTGATAATCCCTCTCGAGGGATTAAGGTGCGTCTGCATTGGAGTGATGTGAGCGAGGCCTTTAAAGGCTTGATATTGACAGCTACCTATAGTTAAGTCGGAAGTCGATACAGCTTACCAGTGTAGGTGTAGCTTTATTCAGGTGTGCCGGTGGAGATGCTTGTAGCGCAGCGATGCCGGTGTGTTTGCAACGATCGCACAAGTTAAGCAATGTTGGACGTGGTCAGGCAGTGGATGGGTGATTGGTACTCATACAAACATTACGTGTGTTTTGTAAGGTTCTCGTTATGGATGGTTTCTGTTTGCGTTGCCATGTCAGATAAGAAGAGTATCAGTGGCTTCAAAAATTCTGTCAGTTAGATTAGAAGGCCCACTAATCTTTCAATCCACGATGAAAGAAATTAGGAAAAAAATTAAAAGAGCTGCCCTTGAGTTTTTTGCTGGCTCTTCTCCGGGTACCTACTGCATTTGGAACCAGCAACTCGTCGGTGGAGATGGGCTGCTGGTTTACATTTAGCCAATCTTCATGGACGAGTTAAGTGTACCTTGTTATTAGACTATTCTAAGTGTAGGTACTTCTTATTACAGAATAAAATACATTTTCATTTTTTGGGAGAGTATAGACTATATCCTCATTAAGTGAGGAAAGACAGCTCAGTAGTCGATTGGTTGACTATGTGAAATTATAAGGAAAAGCGACACAATTTTAGATTAACGATCATTAGTATATACCTACTCTCTTTGTCTTTAGTATTAAGTTCACCCGATCAAACGATTTCTATGTCATGTTTCTCAATTCACCATCTTCTCATTTTTACTTTTTTTTTGTGTCACCTCTTCAATGACGTTCAAATAATATTATGTCGTCCCACAATATGTCACTTGTAGCAGCGACTTTTCAATTCAATTCAAATCATTTATTTCTGTACGTAAAAAAAGGTGTTTTGTTTAGAAACGTTACTAGTCTAATAACAAGGCACTCTAAACTCTGTGAATGTATTCAGCAGCCTATCTTCACCGACGAGTTGCTGGTTTCACATGTAGTACCACGAAAAAAACCAGCAAGAAACTCAAGGGCTTTTTAATATCATGTTTTTTAATCGGGTACGTTGGCGACTCTGAGACACTGTGTGCTTCTTGATTGAGCATTTCGTAAAGATGCTTAAATCGTCATAACGCCCGTCGCGCCGACGTGCGACTTTACAATCGCCTAACCATTTACGTCTCAGATCACGGAGAGCTCGTCAAACAAACTCGTTTTCGGTCCATTTTGAGTCACGAAAGCTCATTAGTGTCGAAAAAACGAGTTTTTGTTGAATCATGTAGTAATTTTGTTGAGCTGAATAAACAAAGGATGATGTAGTATAACTGAGTAGTGGAGATAATCGAAAAGTCGTCTATACAAGTCTACATTAATATTATATAGAAGAAACATTTGTATTTTGTATGTATGTAATCTCTAAAATACATTATCACTGAGTCACTATATTTTATTCCCGTATTCCCAGGGGAACGGGAACTACGCGAAACTGAACAGCTAGTAAAAATATGGAGATTTTGACACGAAAACACCAAGTAACCCGACTATGTGTAAACTACCCATGGGCGAGTCAATCTAGCACACCAAGGGGTCTGTACCAAGTTTCTATATGAGAACTCCCTTTATAAATAAATTACAGGGCACAATTCATACACGGTTATAGGTACAGTCCCAAAGTAGGCAGAGTATGTACTTTGGGTACTAAACAACTGATAAACATACTTAAATAAGTAATAAACAGCCAGACATGAAGCCAACATATTTGTTAGCGATAGAATAAAACCTTATTTTTAAGCCTTTTTACTTTTTCTATCGCTTGTCATTCTGCTTGATGTTTTAATAAAACAGTTGCAATCACGGAAAAAATCAGGTTTTTATTTCAGCCGAAAATATAGAATTTTAGCTTGTAAGTAAGAGCATCGGCTACAAATTTGGTGTCAGAAGTGGGATGATTGGTGTCGGGATCTGTCGGGGCTGCTCTCAGATAGCGTGCCGCGGCATTACCTGAGGTCAAAATTGGCTCACAAGGCACAACTTCACGTGTTCGCCGATGCAAGCGAGTTAGCTTATGCTTGTGTCGCATATTGGCGTTTTGAATGTACCGATGGACATGTGATGTTGAGCCTCATTGGAGTCAAGGCCCGGCTGGCTCCACTCAAGCCCTTATCGATACCTCGGCTCGAATTACAAGCTGCTTTGATTGCAGCCCGTTTCGCGGCTTATATTGTAGAGGCACACGACCGAAAACCGGAGAAGGTATTTTACTGGTCTGATAGTCTTACTGTACTTAAATGGCTTCGAAGCGATGCGCGATCCTATAAAACCTTCGTGGCGCACAGGCTAGGAGAAATCGCGGAAATCACCGACGTTGCAAACTGGAGGTACGTACCCTCTGCTTTAAATGTTGCCGATGACGCTACTAGGGTTACTCAAAAGCTACAGTCCACCTCCCGATGGTTTTCAGGGCCATCTTTTCTTGAGCAACTCCAGTCCGAGTGGCCCAGTGAACCACCCATCTCGTCTACTTTTGCTCTAGAAGAGATCAAGCGCAACGCTTCTAGCTCTCTAATTGACCCGGTGGCCTGCAACGCTACAGATTTGCCTACCCTACCTTCTCCGATAGTTGCTGACGTGAGCCGATTCAGTAGCTGGTTGCGTCTTCTGCGAGCTACAGCGCGTATTTTACGTTGCGCGAGCATTTTCAAACAATGTATATCCCCTAACCGAGGTTCCTTTTCCTTATCCGCTCCACTTGTTAGTTTAGGCCCAGAGGAACTGGAAAAAGCCGAGACACTTCTTCTCCTCCGCTCCCAGCTCAATTCCTTTACTCAAGAGTACGTCAACATTCTCAATGGAACACCGCTGCCACGTCAGAGCCGCCTTAAGCGCCTAGCAGTATAAATAGATAAGAAGTCTGGCCTTCTTTGCCTGTCTGGACGAATATTCGCCGCTGGAAACCTAGAAGTCTCTAATAAACCAATTGTATTAGATGGTAAAGACAAAATTGTCCGGCTGTTGATTACCCACCATCATCGTCGTACGGCTCATGGATTTAACGAGTTGGTGGTGAATGAGCTTAAGCAGAAGTATTTCGTCTTGGGACTTCGAGCTGCTGTTCGATCCGTTGCTAGTGCCTGCCTTATCTGCAAGATCCGGAAAGGGCAACCGCAGACACCACCAGTCGGAGACCTTCCACTTGAGAGACTCAGTCACTACACGAGGCCGTTCAGCTGCGTTGGCCTGGATTACTTTGGTCCTATTTCTGTTTCCGTCGCTCGCCACACAGAGAAACGATACGTTGCATTGTTTACCTGCCTTACAGTAAGAGCCTCGAAATTGTATCGGATTTATCTTCAGATGGCGCAATAATGGCTCTGAGGCGATTCTTCGCGAGACGAGGAGTGCCGTCTACCATCATTAGCGACAATGGGACGGCTTTTGTTGGAGCGAACCGTATTCTGACAGAGTCTTTGGCGGATTTCGCGGCTGAGCGGGGGATTCGCTGGAAATTCATTACCCCAGCGGCCCCGTTCATGGGCGGAGCTTGGGAGCGGCTGGTACGCACAATAAAAAATGCACTTACGGCAACCCTTCATCAGCGCTCCCCGAAGGAAGAAGTTCTAGCAACCTTGTTAGCGGAAGCGGAGGCTCTTGTTAACTCGCGCCCGCTGACTCATGTCGCTGTGGACCCCGGCAGCCCCGAGGCAATAACGCCATTTCACTTCTTAATTGGTACATCTTCACCGTATACCAGGACTGCTGAGGTCACTGACGACGACCTGATTCGGCGGGTACGGTGGAAAAAAGGACTTCGGCTCGCAGATCATTTTTGGTCGCGCTGGGTCAAAGAGTACTTGCCAACTCTTGTACCCCGTCCGGCGACAAACCCAGCGCGACCGCTTAAAGTTGGAGATCTGGTACTTGTGGTAGACGGAAATTTACCTCGCGGTGTGTGGTCCAGGGGTCGGGTGATCAAAGTTTTCCCGGGCCACGATAGTATAATTCGGTCTGTGGAAGTCGCCACGAGTGCCGGCACCCTAAAGCGCCCCGTAAGGAGGCTTGTTCTAATTATGCCTAGTGAAGCCACCCCCTCCTCATAGTATTTTTTTTTCTTTTCTCGCTTATATTGTTTTCCAAATTAGTTTCGTGTCTTTTGACACCGGGAGCGGCCGTGTTAGCGATAGAATAAAACCTTATTTTTAAGCCTTTTTACTTTTTCTATCGCTTGTCATTCTGCTTGATGTTTTAATAAAACAGTTGCAATCACGGAAAAAATGGGGTTTTTATTTCAGCCGAAAATATAGAATTTTAGCTTGTAAGTAAGAGCATCGGCTACAATATTCATGCACACAAATGTTGGCTCCGAGCGGGGATCGAACCCGCGACCTTCGACTCAGAAGGCAGGGTCACTACCAACTGAGCCAACAGGCCCGTCAACATTTTTATATTTATTTTGATTATATTTTTATTTTTAATTGTTGTTATAAGGGTCATAGTAATAGACGCTCTGTAAAGATCGGTTCAACGAAATTACTGCTGAAATCAAGGCGAACACCCTAACTCTGACTGTCAGCTATAAAAGTCTGTCATAGAAGGCCCTTATTTTAATGAGCAAGACAGACCAAGACGTCTGTATTTTTGTACCTAATAAGGTACGTGAAAAGGTCGTGTAAAACCAAAAACACGTCCCACATAATTGCCCAGGTCTTGCCCCCCTCCCCCACACGCATTAATCACAATCACTCGGGGGCTCAGATTTTTCCGATTGTCTGAATCTGGTCCCATAGCTCATTAATCCGCATTTTTTAAAACTGTATTTCCCTAAGCGCTCCCTTCGGTTATAAAGGCGGGGTCGCAGTTATAGCGGTTATTCTACTTGATTTAGACATAGCAGCGTGTCGAGCCAAGTTCAATAAAAAAGAACTTAGAAACGCCTTGTGTTATATTACACGAAACATTTGCAGCCATACTAATCTATATATATAAAAGGAGAAGCTAAATCTAAAAATCAAGGCCCAGCCCAAACCGCTGAACATAGAAACATGAAATTTTGTGTGTAGATTACGTTTATAGTGTAGATGCTCGCTAAGAAAGGATTTTACGAAATTCAACCCTTAAAGGGGTGAAAGAGGGGGTTGAAGTTTGTATGGGATAGTGTGATTTCTGCGTGTATCAACTTTAAACTTGGCACAAATACTCTTCAAAACACACTATGAAATATTAGTTCTAGGATTTTTTGAAAATCATCCTCCAAGGGGGTGAAAGTAGGGGATGAAGTTTGTATGGAAAACCTTCATTTTTGGGTGTATCAATTCGAAACTTTGTAAAAATACTCCTCAAAACAAACAACAAGACACGTATTTCCGGATTTTTCAAAAACCATCCCCTAAGGGGGTGAAACAGGGGAGTGGAGTTTGTATGGAGACGTGTTGTTTTTTACGTCTATCAACTTCAAACTTTACATAAATACTCTTAGAAATAAATTATGAGACACATATTTTTGGATTTTTCGAAAATCAACCCCTAAACGGATGAAAGTAGGGGTTGAAGTTGATACGAAGTAAGTTTAAACTTTTTACAAATATTCTTGAAAATAAACTTGATATATTAGTTCTAGGATTTATCGAAAACCATCCTCCAAGGGGTTTAATCCCCTTGGGGGTTGAAGTTTGCATCAATTCATCAATTCGAAATTTTGTAAAAATACTCCTCAAAACAAACAACAAGACAAGTAGGTATATCTCGATTTTTCAAAACTCACGGGTGAAACGGGGTTGGAGATTGTATGGAAACGTGTGGTTTTTTTACGTCTATCAACTTGAAACTTATCACAAATACTCTTAAAAATAAATGATGAGAAACGTATTTTTGT
Organism: Ethmia dodecea; assembly: GCA_963855545.1. Taxonomy (NCBI): domain Eukaryota; kingdom Metazoa; phylum Arthropoda; class Insecta; order Lepidoptera; family Depressariidae; genus Ethmia; species Ethmia dodecea. The sequence continues at coordinate 505,469 of OY979446.1, forward strand.
TTTATTTTAAAATCATTCCCTAAAAGGGTGAAATTAGGGGTTGAAGTTGGTATAGAGAAAAGGGGTTTTTTGTGTCTATCAACTTGAAACTTGGCACAAATATTCTATAAAAGTCTCCATACAAAGTCTATTTTTTTTATAATTTAGTATGGATTGCTAGGAGAAATTTGTTTGTGCATCCCAAATTGTTAAAAAAATAAATGTCCACCCGTGCGAAGCCGGGGCGGTAGTGCTAATATTAGAAAAGTGAAAGTTTGTTGGTATGGATATTTTTCTCTTTTACGCAAAAACTAATGAACGGATTTCGATGAAACTTTACAGTAAGTAATATTATAGCTTACACGTCACAATAATATATTTTATATTGGACGAAGTCACGGGCGTTTCCTAGTAAATCGCAGTGTGCTTAATAGAAAATTGAAACGAACCTTTATACAAATGTTCATCCCCTAAACCCCATTACGGGATGAATTTTCAAAAATCCTTCATAGTGTTAGACCAACTAGTAATTGATAAAAATGTATTTTTAACAATTCACAAGAGTCGGTCATTGAACCCAAATCCAACAATTGTAAATCTATGCAAGGAGTACTATTATTAATTAACAACTGCTTCATTTTGTACCATGCAAGACATCTTCACCAGTTCAGTCAATATTAATAGCTCGATACAGTATTAAGTGTATTTTGACACCTATCAAAACATTTCTAGTGTTGCGATAACGTCAATGTCAAAACAATAACGGCTTAAAGCCTTGAAGTGGATGCATTTTGCATTACATGATAGTTTTGCGATTGTATATGACAAGATCTTGGTTGATGATGATAGGATATAAGTACCTCTTTAGTTTTAGTTTCTATTGTCTATGTTAACCATAAAACCTGTAAGTGTAAACATAGATAATAATAATAATAATATAATAATAATATTTATTTCAAAATTTAAGCCTAGTACCTATACAATACAATAGAGTGCATAGGTACATGGGTTACATTAGGTGGCTCTTTGACTCCTAAATATATAATGCAATAAATGATTGATTGATTGGTTATATCTGTTTTAGGATTTAGTTCCAAAGAAGCAAAAATAAACCGTTAAGGTGCTGCTCTGTCTATCTGACTATCAGAGCTGATTAGGTATATCGGCAACTACTAATGCTATCAACTTGTTAAAAAAAGTTTTCAATAGAATATAATATACTAGCGGCCCGCCCCGGCTTCGCACGGGTGGACATTTATTTTTTCAACATTTTGGGATGCACAAACTTTCTCCTAGCAACCCATAGTAAATTATCAAAAAAAATTAGACTTTGTATGGAGACTTTTAAAGAATATTTGTGCCAAGTTTCAAGTTGATAGACGCAAAAAACCCATCTTCTCTATACCAACTTCAAACCCTAATTTCACCCTTTTAGGGAATGATTTTAAAATAATACAAAAATAAGTTTCTGATCATTTATTTTTAAGAGTATTTGTGATAAGTTTCAAGTTGATAGACGTAAAAAAACTACATCCATACCACCCGTGAGTTTTGAAAAATCGAGATATACCTACATGTCTTGTTGTTTGTTTTGAGGAGTATTTTAAAAAAATTTCGAATTGATACATCCAAAAATGAAAGTATTCATGCAAAACTTCAACCCCCAAGGGGATGAAACCTCTTGGAGGATGGTTTTCGATAAATCCTAGAACTAATATATCAAGTTTATTTTCAAGAATATTTGTAAAAAGTTTAAAGTTGATACACGCAGAAATCACACTATCCCATACAAACTTTATCCCCCCCTATTAACTTTCACCCCTTTAAGAGATGATTTTCAAAAAATCCAAAAACACGTGTCTCATTATTTATTTCTAAAAGTATTTGTGCCCAGTTTCAAGTTGATAAGACGTATGGAGACGTGTCTCCAAACGCTACTTTCACCCCCTTAGGGGACGATTTTCGAAAATTCCTAAAACACGGGTCTCATGATTTATTTTTAAGAGTATTTGTACCAAGTTTGAAGTTGATAGACGTAAAAATCAAACACGTCTCCATACAAACTCCAACCCCCTGTTTCACCCCCTTAAGGGGTGATTTTCGAAAAATCCAGAAATACGTATCTTGTTATTTGTTTTGAGGAGTATTTTTACAAAGTTTCGAATCGATACACCCAAAAATGAAGGTTTTCCATACAAACTTCAACCCCCACTTTCACCCCCTTGGAGGAAGATTTTTGAAAAATCCTAGAACTAATATCTCATAGTTTGTTTTCAAAAGCATTTGTACCAAGTTTCAAGTTGATAGACGCAAAAATTAAACTTCTTCTTATCAACTTCAACTCCTACTTTCATCCGTTTAGGGGATGATTTTCGAAAAATCCAGAAATACGTATCTTGTTATTTGTTTTGAGGAGTATTTTTACAAAGTTTCGAATCGATACACCCAAAAAATGAAGGTTTTCCATACAAACTTCAACCCCCACTTTCACCCCCTTGGAGGAAGATTTTCAAAAAATCCTAGAACTAATATCTCATAGTTTGTTTTCAGAAGCATTTGTACCAAGTTTCAAGTTGATGGACGCAAAAAATAAACTTCTTCGTATCAACTTCAACCCCTACTTTTATCCGTTTAGGGGATGATTTTCGAAAAATCCAAAAATATGTGTCTCATAATTTATTTCTAAGAGTATTTATGTAAAGTTTGAAGTTGATAGACGTAAAAAACAACACGTCTCCATACAAACTCCACTCCCCTGTTTCACCCCCTTAGGGGATGGTTTTTGAAAAATCCGGAAATACGTGTCTTGTTGTTTGTTTTGAGGAGTATTTTTAAAAAGTTTCGAATTGATACACCCAAAAATGAAGGTTTTCCATACAAACTTCATCCCCTACTTTCAAACCCTTGGAGGATGATTTTCAAAAAATCCTAGAACTAATATTTCATAGTGTGTTTTGAAGAGTATTTGTGCCAAGTTTAAAGTTGATACACGCAGAAATCACACTATCCCATACAAACTTCAACCCCCTCTTTCACCCCCTTAAGGGTTGAATTTCGTAAAATCCTTTCTTAGCGAGCATCTACACTATAACCGTAACCTACACACAAAATTTCATGTTTCTATGTTAAGCGGTTTGGGCTGGGCCTTGATTTTTAGATTTAGCTTCTCCTTTTATATATATAGACTAGCGGCCCGCCCCGGCTTCGCACGGGTGGACATTTATTTTTTCAACATTTTGGGATGCACAAACAAATTTCTCCTAGCAACCCATAGTAAATTATAAAAAAAAAAAAATAGAATTTGTATGGAGACTTTTAAAGAATATCTGTGCCAAGTTTCAAGTTGATAGACGCAAAAAACCCCTCTTCTCTATACCAACTTCAACCCCTCACCCTTTTAGGGAATGATTTTAAAATAATCGATATAATAATATGACATCGACTGCACTGCACCAACACCACAGCAGTCAAACGCTTAGTGTCAAACAACTTTTTTTTTGAAAAGCCATAGCAGATTTAAACTAAGTGCACGTGGTATTTTCTAACTGCATTGTTAAATCAGATAATTATGTAGGTACTTATGTAAATAATTGTGTTTGGTTCAAATTCTAAATTTTTAAAGTCTAAAGTAATTTGTTACCTATAGGTGGAGATTAGTAATTGGCATATTGTTATTTAACTTATATTACTCAATTTGTTATTAAAGCTGTTAATCTTCCAAACAGTAAATAAATAAATAAATAAATAAATAAATAATACAAAAATACGTTTCTCATCATTTATTTTTAAGAGTATTTGTGATAAGTTTCAAGTTGATAGACGTAAAAAAACCACACGTTTCCATACAATCTCCAACCCCGTTTCACCTGTGAGTTTTGAAAAATCTAAATATACCTACTTGTCTTGTTGTTTGTTTTGAGGAGTATTTTTACAAAATTTCGAATTGATACATCCAAAAATGATGGTATTCATGCAAACTTCAACCCCCAAGGGGATGAAACCCCTTGGAGGATGGTTTTCGATAAATCCTAGAACTAATATATCAAGTTTTTTTTCAAGAATATTTGTAAAAAGTTTAAAGTTGATACGCGCAGAAATCGCACTATCCCATACAAACTTTATCCCCCTCTATCACCCCTTTAAGAGATGATTTTCAAAAAATCCGAAAACACGTGTCTCATCATTTATTTCTAAAAGTATTTGTGCCCAGTTTCAAGTTGATAAGACGTAAAAAACAACACGTCTCCATACAAACTCCAAACGCTACTTTCACCCCCTTAGGGGATGATTTTCGAAAATTCCTAAAACACGGGTCTCATGATTTATTTTTAAGAGTATTTGTGCCAAGTTTGAAGTTGATAGACGTAAAAATCAAAGACGTCTCAATACAAACTCCAGCCCCCTGTTTCACCCCCTTAAGGGGTGATTTTCGAAAAATCCAGAAATACGTAACTTGTTATTTGTTTTGAGGAGTATTTTTACAAAGTTTCGAATCGATACACCCAAAAATGAGGTTTTCCTTACAAACTTCCCCCTTGGAGGATTATTTTCAAAAAATCCTAGAACTAATATTTCATAGTGTGTTTTGAAGAGTATTTGTGGCAAGTTTAAAGTTGATACACGCAGAAATCACACTATCCCATACAAACTTCAACCCCCTCTTTCACCCCCTTAAGGGTTGAATTTCGTAAAATCCTTTCTTAGCGAGCATCTACACTATAAACGTAACCTACACACAAAATTTCATGTTTCTATGTTCAGCGGTTTGGGCTGGGCCTTGATTTTTAGATTTAGCTTCTCCTTTTATATATATAGATTATCGATGCATGTTGCTGTGCAAATGCCACCCAAGTGTCCATGATAATATATTTTTACACAGTTTTTCAGACGTTCATCTAATTCATATCAAAAAAAAGTATTGAAATTGACACTTGTAACACCTTTGAATCAAAACTCGCTTGCGGTTTTGTTCTTCCTGATCTCACTGGTGCTCCACCTGTACCAGGATTACATAAGACGGAAGAGCCTCCGAGTGGAATAATCAACATTCTCGGCCCACTTATACATCACTCGAAAGAGCGTCCACGTCTCGGGTAAAGGGAAAGGCAAGGGGGGGGGGGGATCCCTGAAGATAGGGATAGGTACAGTCAAGAGCACGTGGAGTTTGTGACGTTCTTATTACATTCACACTGTGCATAATTTATCTATTAGACCAACGTAAAACCAAGTGAAGAGACTAAATTAAGTTTTTAATAACCGAAATGTTAACATTTAGTCAGTTGTAAATCTTAAATCGATATCAAATCCTGTTCCCATTAAGAAGTAACTGAAAAATGTCTATTAGAAAAATGTTTCAATTTTTTCTGTGTATTGTTGTATCGCATATAATTTAACCTTTAATGACAACTTATTACATCGCATTTTAACATTTAACGATTCACACAAATAAATATGAAAATGGGTGAAACAATACAATGTTGTGTAACACCATTTTCTCAAGACTATACCCGAGGGGGTACTCAGAGGTAGGTATGCCAATTTGGGGTGCAAGGTAGTCGCCTCCTCGCGGCGCACCCCGGGCAACGGGGCTGGCGAATGGACACAGGGTTGCTGTGTCCGTTCGCCAGTCGCGGCTAAGACTACCACAGGGGTCTCTCCGCGTGTCCCTCTGATTAGCAGAGGGCACAGTGGAGAGGCAGGGGCGGGCTCGGTGTGCACTCGCACTGCCTCCGAGCAGGCCAGGGGGAGCGTCTCCCCGGCCACCGTCGGTACACCGTAATCCCGCTTCCAGGATGTCGTGGGACCGGGGGTCTTGGCTTAACCGCCCGGACCGCGAGGAAGGAAAACCTCTATAAAAAACCTGAGAGGGAGCGGTGGAGAGGGACAGGGAGGAGGACCCCTCTTCTCTCCCAATCCGCCGCAGGAGGAGAGCCTGTGGTTCTCTCCTCCTCCCCGCCCAACGAGGCCCGGGTGGTGATGCGGGGGCATCACCATCCACAGGTTAGGCCTCGTCGCGAAGGCGCGCGTGGTGTTCCCACGCGCCTTTGGAGCGTCCGGGACAGGGATCACTCCCCCGTCCCGCAGAGGAGGGCCTACCGCGCAGTTGTTGTGGTAGGCGGCCGCCGACGTGGCTGCGGAAGTAATGCCTCGGCCTCCCCGTGGTCACGTCCCTATGGCGTAGCGGAGGAACACAGTGGGGTTTTAGCCGGTAGGAGTCCGGCATAACCACACCATCCCCCCCGGTGGTGTGTGTATCCGATGAAGGATTTTCCCACTTAAAAAAAAAAAAAAAAAAAAAAAAAGGTATGCCAATTTAGGAAATCCCCACAATTTCCCAGTATAGTTTAATTAACTTCTTTATAATTTTTGCAAGTTGCTAATAAGTTGTAGTTCCAACCCTAGTAAATGTCTTAACCAGTCTTGTTGATTGAATGTCTTTATCAGATAGCGTCAATAATCACAACGCCACAATAGTGTACTCATTCATGACACTTATTGCACTTTGCAGTTATGTCATAAAAAAAGACGTTCCACAATATTCGATTTGTACATAACAGGCTTGCGGTCGTATACGGGTAAATTTTCAAAGCGGGCTTTTTTTCGTCATTACGGTGGCAATTTTTTTTTCTCATATTTTACCTAAACTAAATGCTTTAGATTATAGATTAAGATGCTGTGAATCTAATAATTTGTGAGGCGCCCTTGGAAACCCAGTACTTTCGGAGAAATATATTTTTTTAAATTTTTGCGCCACCGTAATGACATTTTCTTAAATATTTCAAATAAAAAAGCGATATTATGTAACAACATGTTTTATTTTTTAGTAATCAACTTTTTTGGTGCCAAAAACATTACTAATATTGTTTATTTCTTTAATGTATGTAGCCTTATAGGGTTACAACAGTTATACCTAGATAGTACGTAAATTTTACTAAATGCTATTATCACGGTAAAATACTTACACCACAGTAATAATATATAAAAAAACAAGTACTGTGTCTTAATATATTATTAGTAATAGTATGGATTATACAGGCATTCATCATTACGGTGGCTCATTCGTCATTCTGGTGGCCCACTGCGCCACTGCAATGACGCCACCGAAATGACGACCAAATGGTTTTTTTCAAGATAATTACTCAACTACCTAATTAACTTGGAAGATATTGGCAGGTCGTAATATCGAGGTAATTATCCACAACATACTAAGTTGACGATACAATACATCACTCTGTTCATTATCTAAAACATGCCACCGAACTGGCCGCTCACGGTGACCAAAACACATTTCAGGAAAAACTTACCTCGGGAACATGTAAAAACTTGCGTATACGCCATCCTCTCTACACACAAGTTGGGGTCCGACAAACGCTTGGGTGGTACGATACAAAAATTTGGCGTGAAATCGCTTGACTAATATGACACAAGTAGTCAAATGCGAGCATCAAAAGAGCAGTTTTACGCGGGACAAAAATATATTGGCTTCTCAGTATTTCTATTCAATAGTTAGTAAAGTTTTTGTGATTTTGAATATGAAATGGAGTAAGTATCTTTAAAATGAGATATTTTGATAAAATATACGTTAAAATTTCGTGTTATAGTGAGTCGTTTTCTGAGCGCAATTTGAAGTGGGACAAGCCTCCCAGAGGTAGGCCGCCATACAAGTCGGATTATTCAACGTGGAATATCTTTTAAGTTTATAATATTAATTCTAATTGGTTTATATATATGGTTAAGCTACGAGGTATATTTTCAAAAAAGCATGTGTTTAGTCTGTTTTGAATTATAGTTTCTTTATAAAGGGCATAGGACGCCTAAAAAAGTACGCTCAAAAATTTACCCATACACGAAGATACGATATTCGATATTCGAATTGCAATCGGAAAATCTGTCGAATCTTTTTGTCAAATATGACATCTGTGAATACCCCATCTCGAAACCTTTTCGAGCCGAATATCGAATCTCCGTGAAAACGCCTGCTGAACGGGGCCAATTCTACTAAGTGTCAATGGTCATAGTTGGATGACAATGAGATGTCAATGGTCACTCAAGGTGTTATTTTGACACTTTTCAGAGCAAATAACACCATCGACTGACCATGTCAGGACTGGTTTTAAACTTGTAGTATGAGAGTTCCTACTTGTATTTAAGGAAATAAACGTTTTTTGCTCTTTGGGACCCTCTTGTCTTATTTAATATCATTGTTTGGGACCAACAGAATTTGCTATATGAAGCACTACGTTTCCTCCGTCCTCCGGTTTGCGGGGTGAAAAGTATTTTCATTCGAATTCCTGGCGTTCCCCTCCGATAGGCAGAGATTTGTTTGCGACCCGGCTTCAGCCAATCTCGCAGATTGGTCCGTGGAGCGAAACCCATTATTTTTGCGTTACCACAGATAACGAATCCACGGATTAAAGCTGCGACTTCTCGCAGGAATCCTTCAAGGTTTGGTCTGAATTTCAGGTGATAAAATTGATGCGGAAAGTTTTTGTTTGTCGGATCGGTGACAAATATTTTTCGCATGTTTTCTCTCAGTTGGACCTGTGCTGTGGTTGGACCTGAAAGTTGTGGGGTAATTCGAAATCTCTTTTTGTGCATTTCTGTTTTTGTGTTTTTACTTCAAGCTTTGATCAGTAAATCTTTATAAAACCACAGACCTTGTCCTAGCGGTTTATGATATCATAAATGTTGATAAAACGTAATGATAGGTGTATGGGATTGAAATAAGTTTAGTTATGCTGATAATCTCGTATCAGGAAAGAAATATTCACAATCTATACATAAAATAAAACTGTAACGATGCCATGTCTGTACATGAGATGATTTTGAAAATTTTGCGGTAGTGTAGGTATATAGTTATTGATGTAGATATCAAAACACCAATTTTTGAAATTTTAGTCTGTCTGTATGGTTGTGCACGCATCATGCAAAAACAACTGGATAGGTTTTGATTGAATTTGGTGTGGAGATGACTGAGTAACCGGGTCAACATCTGAAGTGCTTTTTACAGCGGGAGAATTTCTCGTGAAAATTAAAAAAACTAGGTAAAAAGGTACTACTCCGAAACGATAACACCTTGAAAACGATAACAAACTTGGAATATGATATGTCTTACATGTCGTAGGCAACCGCTTTATAGTTTGTATTAGAAATTCCCACGGGAACATAACGCGCGGGAAATACCGCTTGGCACCCGCTAGTAATAAATAAATCTCAAATAAATAAAAGCAATCGCAATCGAATCGATGTAACTGACATACCGTCACGGACGTGACGAAAATAGGTACGGCCCTCTCTTTATTTATGCTTTCATTCTTCCGATTTGAATTTTCATTATCGAAGTAACTTGAGCATTGAGAATGGAATTGAGGTTTTGCTTGTGCCTTATGTTTTGTTTGTTAAAATGATTCTGATTTTAAATATCTTGTTTCGCATTGGTTTGTAAAACCCTGCAAGACATAAAAAGGGATTTATGTTAAATTCCATAAATCATCATCGCTGTTTCGGAGCCTATAGGTACATCGCCAACATACAGACAATCAAAAATATTTAAAAATAAATATGATTAAAAATACTAGCGGCCATATTTCGATAGGGCACCCTGGTAGATATATATTCTCCTAATCATAAATATGCGTAAAAATTTGGTTTGTAGAATATACTCGACCCCTACACTAATTCTGCAGCCGGATTTCGTACTATAAATAGCAGTTTTGAGTTTTGACAGCCTTTTCAATGTTAATTATTGGCTTAGATGTAAGTTCTATTTTATTTATTGTAGTGTTATATGCTACTCGGATCCCACAATTTTATTTTATTTTATTTATTTGGATTACCAACAAGACATACACCAGTACAGTCTCAACACTAAACCTGTGAACATTTTAAGAGTTGTCATAATTAAAGGTTACCACAACATTCACAACAAAAGACGTTCTAAACTAAGGAATAACTAATATTTTAGTTGAATAATTTAAACTAAAAATTTTGTAAATCAAATTGTGAAACAGTTTCACGAGGCATTATATTATTTTTTTATAGTTCATTGTTATTATGATTTGTTCCTTGTTCGTCCCAAAGTTGGAATTCTTGTTTCGTCCCAGTTTTTATTCCTCATTCGTCCCATTTTGTATTTATTATTATTTTATTCCTCATTCGTCCCAATTAATATGCCTGATTCGTCCCACTTTTGCTATGCCTTAGATTTCACATAATATTTTGTACCGTTAGCATAAAATTCGTTTTATTTTAGTTACTTCCTTTACCGATGGTTTGACGTCAGAAACATACAAGTTTCAACCAGTAGCATTCCTTCCCCTGTTAACTAACAACTACACTCCCTTTGTAAGACGACATCTCGAGAAAAGGCGCCATTACAATCTGTATCGGCAGTTGGAAACAATTCGTTTGAGCACAAGTCCGCGGTTTGCGTGTAGGGTCGTGCCTCACTGTCGGCGGGTAGCGGCCAAGCGAGCATTTTTTATTAAAATAAAATAAATAAATTATTATATAATTTACATACTTACATCTAATATTTATATCTATTTAAGTTGTTTTTATGTACATATTGTTAATTAGTCTTTAGATTTATATATTTATTGTCAATTGTAATTAGCTTTCAAATAAATAAAAAATAAAAATAATAAACAGTATTAATGAATGAACTGAAGTTTATAATACACAAAACGATAATAATAGTAATAACGTTTATTTCTCACCACAATCGAAATTATAAAACGCCAGAAAAATTACACAAGCTGGGTCTATTTGGGATCTGGATCGCTAATACCTGTGACGTGGTACACAAAACGAATTTTAAGTAGGTACAAAAAATAATGTAGCAAAAAACGTGCTATTTTTCAAAGAGCCCTTTTAAAATGGCGTTAACGTTACAAAGATCTATCAAATAATGTAGTTTACTTTAAAGCATAATACATATTTATGCTATAAAGTAAACCACCTAACCGTACTTTCAATAATTTTCTTTCTTCTTTCTAAAGTTTGACCACCACACGGTATCCCGAACACAATACAACGGTAGGCAAAACCATAATATCTTTATCAACAAGTAAATTATTAACAGATTACTATTTTCATGGAATTTGTGACGAAGTGGTAAAATTCTTTTTTATTATCATCATCAACCCATAACAGCCCACAGCTGACCTAACGGTCTTTCCTCACACATAAGGAACTATGGGCTATAATCTGGTGTGTGATGGTGTTAAGCTAGTGGCTACATAACAGTCAGAATTTTTCAAACCACCCAAGGGTACTTGACACAAATTGGTAAACACAAAAAACATTCTTTTTGCGAGAGGTAAAATAGTGCACCGTCATTCTTCCCCGCTGTTAGTGGGGCCGCGCCCGCCGTCAGCGCAACTTTTGCTATCTTAGCTAACTTCACCGCCGTTATTTAAGTTTAAATTGTAAAGCTTAGCTCAGGTTTTGTTTCACTTTCATTTGCTTTGAGGTGCTTACGAGCAGTAACTAATGCTCGGTGCGGTTGGAAACTTAGATCCAAATTAATTTTGACAATTCAATTTTGTTTTGTTTCGTGTAAATTCAAGATTTAATTATTAATGTCATTGGTCGTGAATATAAGGATTTATTCTGAAAAGGAGAAAATTATTTCATCATTGTTCAAATCTCGGAGAAATCATTTGTGTACAAACTACAAAGTCTATCGACTTTACAGTTATTTCTGTAGAAAGAAAAATTTTACGTCACCCAATGGCTCAAAAATCAAGGCACATCACCAATAAGGGATTTTGGATCCAAGCGGAGAATGCCGCAGGGCAGCCGGTAGTTCTATATTTATTTCAAACTAGTGGCCCGGGCAGACGTCGTTCTGCCACCGTATAAACCATCCCTGGACCCACTCTAACCCACACAAAAAGTTTCATCAAAATCTGTTCAGCCGTTCTGGAGTTTTAATCAGACTAACGAACATCAATTCATTTTTATTTATATAGATTATTGCACAGTACATATAGGGTTACATGTTTACATATAACACTATTTTTAATATAACTTCCACGCAATAAAAATAGAAGCCGCAACACAAAAAATTGCACCCGACATTCTTGACACCCACATCATTACGCAACTGTCTTCCAATAGCTTCCTGTGCCGTGACACTTCGCCCTCCAATTTCCGCAACACGAAAAATCCAGTCAAAAATTCCCATTGACGTGACAAAGCGACTGTCACGCGTCACGATGTTGCTGGCGAATAAAAATTCCCATCACATATTTTTTACGTGACGCCGCCAGCGTGGAGCAAATCGGGAATATTCCTGATAAGATTGATCGCTCCTGTGACAGGCCGATCTGGGTTAAGGGAACAGGAATTGCAGCTTTTAAACCTGCTTTACAGTCAGTAATAAATCTCTGAGGCAGATGCTTCATCACAGTTGAGTACTTTGAGTACAGGTGTAGTTTTCACCGCCTGTTATCTATACTAATATTATAAAGAGGAAAGAATTGTATGTTTGTTACGAATAAGCTCAAGAACTACCAGTAAAACGCACTCTAAGTGTTGACCCAGTCAGTACTCAGTCATCTGTACACCAAATTGCATCCAAATCCGTCCAGTGGTTTTTGCGTTATGCATGCAAAGTTATACAGACAAAAACTTAAAAAAAATGTGTTTTGATATCTAAATCGATAACTATCTAGACTACCATAAAATTTTTTAAAAAAATATGTCATTTTACGAATTTTGTCAAAAAATATGTCTCGTTACAATTTTATTATATTATTATGTACAAATAGATTTCGGAGAAACTTCGCCTTAACATCGGAACGTCCCAAACGCCCTCGAGTCTGGCCACATACGATCGTATAATGGACATTAAAACACCCCACATGATAGTGCACTCCCAGCCTGATTGGACGCAGCACAAAGATAATAAATAAAGAAAAAAGAAAGACGATAAATTCATAACAGCTACCCTTTCACGGGCAAACCGATAAACTTTTATTTTCACTAATATTATACACAGGATCCCCAATCCGCGGTGGGCTCGCGTTCGAGATTATAGCCCATACTTCCTCATGTGTGAGGAAAGACCCTTAGCTCAGCAGTGGGCTGTTACGGGTTGATGATGATGATACACAGGAAGAAAGAAGGAACAGATAGTTTACATAAAACTATTATTATGTGAGATCCCAGTTTTTTTTCTGGCAAATCTACAACAGCTTCATGTGGGTATGTTGTTCTAAAAACGTAAACTCTTATACGACTTATTACTTCTTCTGAATCTTTAATGTGGTTACATAGTATAAAACAAAGTCGCTTCCCGCTGTCTATGTATGCTTAGATCTTTAATACGCTAAGAATTTTGATGCGTTTTTTAATACATAGAATGATTTAAGAGAAAGCTGTTAGTATCAGCATTGTACCCGTGCGAAGCCGGGGCGGGCCTCTTAAGATCATCGCATCAAAATAATAAAAGAAGGTACTTCCAGAAATACCTTTACCAACTCTTTCTTTAATAACAACTCTTAGAGAGAAGGCATGAACAAAAATTTCTGCACAATTTACTTAGGAGCAGTGATAGCCCTTTCGGTTAAAGAGCCGACCGAAAATCAGTGAGGCTCGGGTTCAAATCCTGGCATGTACCAATGAGTTTTTCAAAAACTTAAGTACATATTTATCACTAGCTCGACGGTGAAGGAAAACATGAGGAAACCCGCATGTCTCAGAATTAATTCTGAGACATGTCTAAATAGACCCGGTCCAGCGATGGGCTCACCACCTATCACGTTTAGGGCTCCAATGTATCTCGTGAAATGTGGGTATATCCAGTAATGGAATACCTCTGCCTACCCCCTCGGGGATGAAAGGCGTGAGATTATTATTATGAATCTACTTAACAAAAGTTGAAACCACAGTCGACATTAAATGATTAACTCGGGACAGAGCAACTCCAACTCACGCTAGCTATTAAATCAAAATAATAACTATAAACTGGTTAAAACCAGTTAGGATAGTTAATCTTTCCATTTGAGTTACAGGCGAATGGTGGGGAGCATTTCGCTTTCAGAGTTGCAAATGAACCGGCAGCCAGTGCACTGGGTTAAACAAACGACGCGGTACCGCTAAAGCTGTCTTGTGTCCCGATTTTAGCGGGACTTCACTATTCTTGAAGATTTACTGGTACTTTAATTGTTACTAACGGTTCTGCGCGGTTTCACCCGTGTAGTTCCCGTTCCCGTGAGAATACGGGAATAAAATATAGTTTATGTTGTTCATTAATTTTCTAGCTTTCTATTGGTAAAACTTTTTTAAAAATCGCTCCAGTTAGTTTTTGAGTTTCTTTGTAACAAACATTAAAAAAAAACTTTCCTCTTTATAAAGAGGAAAGTTTACTAACTTCTATACTAACATTATAATGTTAGTATAGAAGTATAGACTCACTAACTTTTGTCTGCAACGTCGACCACCTTCTGGCGTTAATAGTTATTATGTCACTTCCCGTTCCTTCAATTGACCATTTATTCAATGTATATGAGATGTAGTATTTCATAAATATGACCTTTGTAAAAACCGTTGCGAAGTTTTGCAGAAACTAGCTCTGTTTATACGTAAAAATACTGTGACACTTTGTGAAAAACAATTGTGACTTTTTGTGAAAAACAACGTCTTTTGCTGAAAACAACTGGCGCTTTATGAATTGCGAATGTGAAATCAAGACTACCAAAACTACTGATACTACCAAGACTTGTACCTATGATATTATATTCTTGTAAGAAGACACCTATTATTCTAGTATAACACTCAAAGATTCGTGGTAGAAACATGCATTGAACTTGTCCCGATTTTTGTATGTCCCGATTTTTGTATGTCCCGATTTTTGTATGTCCCGATTTGTAACCAAACCCTGACTACTCCGGCAACACTACGTCCAATGTCTTTTCGTGTTGGAAGAATGCCAAGAAAAAGGCAGTCTATTACCGCCGGTGACGGGATAAGACGACAGCTCTAATTATTCAATTTTACTTGCAGCGATTTCGCCGGACCGTTTAGCCAATTGCATTGGGGCTTTCCAATAGTTTTTGTAATTGTTCTGACGAAAATTTATGGTTTGGAAGGAGAAACTGTTACAGATAGCTGTCAGCAGACTCTCTTTCGACTTTTTCGACTTGTTGACATTTAATAGTGAATAAATTATGATTTTTGTTAGAAAACAACAAGAAAAAAATAGTATATTTTATATCGAGGGACTAAACGAAGCCATTATATACCAGAGAGTCATGAAACCGAGGGTATATTAAGTTGGCGTTTAGTCTCGAGGTGAAAACTGTACTTTTCACTTTCAGTGCGAGAAAAATTGTCAATTTAGTACAAATTTATTTAAAACCCAACAAATTTACACTCGACAAAAATTCAGAAATTTTCGCGGTCAGTTTTTTCTTCTAAACCTGTCAGGCTGTCACAGATTAACAAAGAGATTTCAATCTCTTTGCAGGTAAACAATTTAAAACACATGGCGCCACCTTCTTCGCGGAAAAACCATGGAACTAAAACTCTTCACATTTTTGCAATGAAGATGGTCCACACTCTACAGATATTTACTGGCTGTTTGAGGTTGTCTTTTTCTAATTAAGGAAATTAAAAAAAAATTACTTTATACTCCCTAGGGACTAAAGTGGTCACTTTAGTCCCGCTTCGTAGGGCTATATTGGCGTACTTTTAGAGCATGAGAAGTGAAAACGTTTTTTTTTATATACTTATGTTAATTCTATTTTTCTTACATATTTGTACTATGAAGATTATTATTTATAACGCAATAGCCTTATGATGGTTTATTATTAAGTTACAGACTTTCAGAGACTCAAGCAAACATTTATATCAATATTTACGAACCACGGAATAGCTCGTCAGCCATAATGGAATTTTTTACAGTTCCTCGTGACGTCACGCGTAGAGTCGTAGTTCCAATAGAGTTCGCTCGAATCTATATTTAAGGGCTAACAGTACCTACCCTTATAATATTTGCACTTGATTTAAAATGAGCTTAGATAATCCGCACCGATGACGTCATTAACTTACCAAAACGCCGCGTTTTCCGCGTCCAGTGCGTCACCGCCAGTGTATCGGGTCCGTGCTTGTGACAACCGGGTGATTAGTAAAGTACACTCAACTCGCCCGCGCTGATTCCGTTTGTTTTGTAGCCGACTGTACATTTGTGGAGTTGTCTTTGAGTGCGAATTAACACTAGTTAGTGACAGTTGCCGCATATTAAGAGGCTAGCGGCGATATTGGGTGCGTCCGTACTTCCGTTTGGAGAGAAATTTTTATCCTCATGCAAGATAACCTTGCTGAGATTATACAACGCGTAACAGAAAAAGCGCAATTCCTCATACACCCCAATAAGTATATTAATATAAAAAAAATATGATGCAATCGAACTTTAGTTGTGTCTAACAATTTTTTTTAAATATCGATCAATTATAGCGCGATTTCCATAGATAGCACTAAATTCAGCTAGCTACTCTAATTCATCTTTCGGAAAAATTTACCACGTATTAAAAATAGCTGAAATCTATTAAGTAGTCGATACTGAACAAACTAATTTCAGGAATTGCGCTTATTCTGTTACATATTGTATAGGCCTTTCCTCACATACTAGGAACGGTCCATAATATCCTACGCGAGCCCAGCGAATTGGGTTATAGCTTATATAAAATAAAAAAAGGAAGATACGGTACATTCATGGAAAGCATCGTTGACATTCGGACTACATACAACTACACGCGCCCGTGGGTTTAATTTTTTATTTTAGTGCTATTTGTACACTACATAAAAGCACATGAAGGCATTTGATTCTATAGCGGTTTAACCATACAATGTGTTTCCTTCTCGTCGACTATCACGTACTGTCGATACTCCGACCCGATTGAGACTACAGCGAATTAGGTTCCTTGGACCGAATTTAAGCGGTCCTAGTACCGGATCTTCCTTTTTTGCTTTTGTCTATGGGTATTAGAAATAATTTTCCAAGCCCAATCTAACATAGCTAAACGACTTCCATTGTGAAAAATGGTACCAACGGTTTAACGTGCCTTCCAAAATGCGGAGGCTTTATATAATTAATGTCAATCTAGACACGCGGTAGCGTGTCAAGCCGAGTTCAAGCAGGAGAACGGCGAGCAGCACCGTGTGTAATTTTACACGAAACATTTGGAGCCACTTTTGACAACCTCATAACTGAAAAACTATTTCACATAAACGTGTCAAATTGGGCTCATATTATTGAGACTTGCAAGATACATACGTGCTCTAAATTTCATAAACATATCTCAAACGGTTATTTAGATATTAATGTCCAAAAATCTACATTTTTATCACTGACTGACCTATAGACCAAAACTCTAACCCAGTTCCAGGTGACCTAGAAAGTTCAAATTTGGCATGCAGATAGGTAATTAGGTGAATACAAAGGAATCAATCAGAAACTGGTAAATTTGTATAATTTTATTATCCATTTAACTATTATTATGGAGTGAAGTGTAGTTTAGTTCCGCTATCTGCCGATAGATGGCGCCGCACGTATGTAAACCCAATTATTATGGAGTGAAGTGTAGTTTAGTTCCGCTATCTGCCGATAGATGGCGCATAAGACCGCGGTAAAACGTTATACTGAAAAAAATTCAGTTGTAGATAAAAGATCGTCGACGTTTTAATATGAAAAGAAAAAAATATCGTTTACTAATGGAAATGACATAATTAACAAACTTACAGACAAAATTGGAAAGCAGAAAAGGTTAGAAGCTGAAAGAACTGTAAAATGGGTTACTGAGCGTCGCAAAAATATACTAGATAATTACTGTAAAGTTTTAGATCGCGTTCAAAGAAAATACAGTAGCTTAACAAAAACCATTTTGAATTAATTTTATTATAAATAATTACCTACTAATAATTTATGTACAAAAAGTAATGATATCCCATCAAAAACATAAATGTGAAATGAGAGCCAAGTTCAATATTATGCCTTGGTTGTTGACTTCAACGACAAAAGAAGTGAGATCTAAATGGGTGCCAAGTTCAACGGTCAGTCCTGAAATTTATTTATAACAACATAAAATACCATTTCTTCCTATAACTTAGGATAATATATTGTAGCCTAAGGTCTGACTTGGCTAGTTTTCATATACGAATTATTGCTTATTGCTGGTAGAAACTAGCCATTGAACATAATACTTATTATAGCCTTCGCAGGTTCTAAACCTGTTACTTGTTGTGTCTTATTTTATTATTCCGAAAATTTGGCTTGCTGGTAGAAACTAACCATCGAATATAATAATTGGTATGTGAAAACTAGCCAAGTCAGACCTTAGGCTACAATATATTATCCTAAGTTATAAGAAGAAATGATATTTTATGTTGTTATAAATAAATTTCAGGACTGACCGTTGAACTTGGCACCCATTTAGATCTCACTTCTTTTGTCGTTGAAGTCAACAACCAAGGCATAATATTGAACTTGGCTCTCATTTCACATTTATGTTTTTGATGGGATAGACAGTCTCGCCAGCAAAACTGCAAACTGCTTAAACTCCTCATTAACATAACATCTACGGGTAGGTATATGTATCAAAACGCAAATAAAAATTAATAAATGTCTGTAGTTACCCATTCGTAGAATGACCACGCTCAACATTGCTTAAACAGTGTGATATTAAATTTACAAATACCTTCAAG
Organism: Ethmia dodecea; assembly: GCA_963855545.1. NCBI lineage: Eukaryota > Metazoa > Arthropoda > Insecta > Lepidoptera > Depressariidae > Ethmia > Ethmia dodecea. The sequence goes on from OY979446.1 coordinate 524,159, forward strand.
CAAAGATATTAAAGTAAATATGACTTATATTCATATTGTTCCGCTACGAATGGCTACCACACGTATATACTTACCTCTTAGAGTGTTATAGTATACAACAATGAAGGCGAAAGATACACAACGAATGATAAAGAAAGAGACAGCTATCTGTCAAGAGTTGCGCTTGTAATACGACTAGGTGGATAATGCAAACATTCGCTGCTACAATGCGATTAAATAAAAGACCAATCTACATTAATGTTGCTGCCCTCAGTTTCCGCGCTCTATTATGATATCTACCTCTTTTTATATAGAATATCGTTGCCTTCAAGGCCTAACAGAGCTGCGATCGACACAAGGGATCTAAAATGTACCCTTCTCAAATTACACCGAATATAACCATTCTGAACATTGGAAAATATGGAAACCAAAGAAATGGTTAGTCAAAATATAGGTACCTGTAAATATAGGACAATGTTTACCACCATAAAGTTTATAATTGCATACACACATCTATGTCGTAAGGTCGCACGTGATTTTATTATCATTTTTAACTACTGGACCTATTTAAGAAATTCTTTTACGTAACATAAGTTTGTATGGATGGATGTGTATGGATGTTTGTTCCTCTTTCACGCAAAAACTACTGAAAAGATTTTGATGAAACTTTACAATTATATAGCTTATACATCAGAATAACACATAGGCTATATTTTATCCCCGTATTCCCACGGGAACGGAAACTACGGGAGTAAAACCGCGCGGAACAGCTAGTCTTGAATAAATCCGTGAACGATCACCCAGTGGGCTCGTCTGGGGCATATTGGGAATATCTCTACGGTCCCTCGACATCGAGCTGACGCTATCCCGCAGATAATTGACACAAATATTTACCCTGCTCACTTTAAGAGCCCCTACAACTACACAGTCGTTTAAACAAAAATAGACAAAAGACTAATTAGTCAAAACATACGGTACTTACGTAAGCAGTGATAGATCGTGCCTCTGCATCAATTCTTTGACCTGCAGGCTTCCTTACGAGTCTTCTTTCACCGTATGTATTCGTAGTTAAAGTCATAATTATACTTGTAGTTGTGTACATACAGCGTCTACATATTATCCGAGATATAAAAATATAATATATAATATAATATAAATATAAGAGCAGTGATAGCCCGGACGGTTAAAGAGCCGGCCGAAAATCAGTGAGGCTCGGGTTCGAATCCTGGCATGTACCAATGAGTTTTTCAAAAAACTTACGTACATATTTATCACTAGCTCGACGGTGAAGGAAAACATCGTGAGGAAACCCGCAGGTCTTAGAATTAATTCTGAGACATGTGTAAATAGACCCGGTCCGGCGATGGGCTCACCACCTATCACGTTTAGGGGTCCAATGTACCTCGTGAAATGTGGGTATATCCAGTAATGGAATACCTCTGCCTACCCCCTAGGGGATAAAAGGCGTGAGATTATTATTATTATTATTAATATATAATAAACACTTATGAAACGTCAAAAGTTTAAACAAAGCATTCTAAACTCGTTCATGTAGGTTGGCACCACGCGTACTAACAAAAAATCATATGAGCCCAATCTCGAGGAGTCTGCACTGTAGCCATTGAGATCATCAGATCAGATCGGTGGTACCATAATATTGCATTGTCACCGAACTTACTTAAGTATCCCAAAGGAGACGTTTCAGGAATGTATGGAGACTGGACCTGCACCGTGTACACCAGTTTTTTAGATAAATATAAATAAAATAACTATAGTTTTATTCATGATTTTGCTCATATTTGTCTAGTTTAGTTGCACAATAAACTTTAATTTTCACTAAACTGGCAATGCAATGACCGAAAAAAAAATGGCGACCTGACCGGTAAAATGACAATTGACATTACATATTAATTGTCGGACTAATTCAAAATTACATGGATATTGGGTTCAAGGAGTTGGAAATAATATTATTTGAATATGATTCCATGAATCATCATTGAAGTTAAATTACTTTTGTGCAAGTTAAATAGATGGATATGATTTTTTAAAATATTTTTCTGACAATCAATAGATTTTTCTCTATTTTTCACGCTGGTGTACTATGTGCAGGCCCAAGATGGAACGTCTCCTTTCAGCTAAAACGGTTGAAAATGTCTGCTTCAAAATTGAGTTCGAAGATTCCATTCGAAAAAACATACATTGCTAAATAGATGCTTGCAAAAAAAGTACTAACGCTCCCTTTGATCAGTTATGCTCTAAATACCTAAAAATGGGAAAGAATTAAAAAACTCCAGAAATTCCTTCCCAAAAAACAGCAAAGAAAAAATGGAAGCAAATTAACAAACTCGCAAAACATTTAAAAGCCGGCAGCGATTCGCTGGATAAATAAACAGAATTCTTTTTTTGAATATTTTATCAACAAAAATGTCTCGGCCAAGTTTCCGTAGCTCGCCGGGGGGTTAGTGAAAAAAATCGACACTCAAAGCGACTCGTAATATCGTTTAGGCAAGTTTCGAAACGATAACTGGCCTAACTAGGGATGATTGGCCTTAAGGGCCGCTGCGAATTCTCAGGGGCCAAAGATAAAGCAAAAAATGTTCTTCAATAGATGAGTTTTTCACGTTTGTCGACTAGAAGTGAAGCGTGCAAGATACGAACTTATAACTAGCGGTTTAGCGGTTTCACCTGAAATACGGAAATAAAATATAGCCAATGTTACTCAGAAATATTGTAGCTCTCCATTGGTGAAAGAATTTTTAAAATCGGTCTCGTAGTTTTGAGATTATTCGTTACAAACATACAAATCTATCCTCTTTTAAATATTATGTAGTATAGATGCAATAGTAACCAAAGAGGAACATTTTATTATATTTGTATTTAGTTTGAGTTTAATAATTACTTAGATAAAGAGCAGTGATAGCCCGGACGGTTAAAGAGCCGGCCGAAAATCAGTGAGGCTCGAGTTCAAATGCTGGCATGTACCAATGAGTTTTTCAAAAACTTACTTACATATTTATCACTAGCTCAACGGTGAAGGAAAACATCGTGAGGAAACCCGCAGGTCTCAGAATTAATTCTGAGACATGTGTAAACAGACCCGGTCCGGCGATAGGCTCACCACCTACCACGTTTAGGGGTCCAATATATCTCGTGAAATGGGGGTATATCCAGTAATAGAATACCTCTGCCTACCCCCTCGGGGATAAAAAGGCGTGAGATTATATATATATTTTAATATTATATTAAGATTCGAAATATTGTTATTATTACCTGCGAGTACCCACTTTTCACAAGTTAAGTCAAAAAACATTTATTTTCTGTAGGTAAAAAAAGTATTGACTTAGAAAGGTCAATAGTCTAAGTGCTCTTGACTGTACAATATACTTTTGTAATGCTTAGTCTTTACTAAATTTGATTACAGTGTGTCTATTGAAGTAAATAATCACTATATCTAATAACATTTTCTTATACGGGCATTTAAATATGTATAGTTTAAATACCAAAAGCCAGACAGTATAATTGTCTTAAGGCATATCTATTGGTTTTCATATCGAAAGTGGAGCCGATTACGCGATGGCTAATAAAATAAAAGAGTTCTGCTATCGCGTCGATGAGTTATTCTTCGTCCGTGGTCATCGAATTCTTATCCCAATATTAATACACTCTGGAACTTTACGAGGATAGACTGAAACTCGGGGGAATAAGGTCTGAAATTGGGTATTTTTGCTTGTTGAGGGACTTTCGCAAAGAGATTTAAATATAATAGGGCATAGAGGGGACAAAGCGAGGAAAATTTGAAGTCAAAAGTTATTCCAAGTGGAATAAGTCTAGTACAATTTCGACCGAATGACAGCTCGCGTTCATACTAACTGACATGACAAGAAGGACATGACGTAGGCTTCACAAATTTGTATGAAAATATTCCCAATACCCTCTCTATGCCCTATTATATTTAAATCTCTTTGGACTTTCGCAATTGGGTTTGAATTGTTTTATTAAGTACCTTCTTAGTTTTTCGAATTCTGAATTCAACTACACAATATGGTATTTTTTAGAGTTCCGTACCCAAAGGTTTCAGTTTCCAACGGGACCCAATACTAAAACTCCGTTGTCCGTCCGTCTATCTGTCGTTCTGTGGGTTGGGCACATTTTGTTTAAGGAAGTGCAAAGCAAGACATAAAGATTTGATACGAGTAAGAAAAATGCTTCCTTCATTATCCCACAGGGGATCGGCATATATAGTATATCCATTGAATAGCAGTAAATAAAACAAATCTCCTCTGCAAATTATTCAATACTAGCAGCGCCCCGCGGTTTCACCCGCGTAGTTCCCATTCCCGTCCCCGCGTAGTTCCCGTTCCCGCAAAGTTCCAGTTCCCGTTCCCGTGGGAATATCGGAATAAAAAGTATCCTATGTCCGTCTCCTGGTTCTAAGCTCCCCACCAACTTTCAGCCAAATCGGTTCAGCCATTAACGCGTGATGCCGTGACCAAGGGAAAAAGGGATTCATTTTTATATATATAAGATTTTTTAAGTGATACGTTTTTTACATTTGTATAAAGACAGAAACTTAAATGGTTGGAGTACTGTTTCGAGTAGATTTTTTTTTATAAACAGAGGCGGCAAACGAGCAGACGGGTCACCTGATGGTAAGTGACTACCGTCGCCCATGGACACCTGCAGCTCAAGAGTCACAAGTGCGTTGCCGGCCTTTGAGGTGGGAGTACGCTCTCTTCATAAAGGTTTGAACGTCGTATCGGTCCGGAAATACAGCCGGCGACAATTTTGTATATTATTAGATAGTATTTTGAAATAATCTTTGAGCGTTAGTTGCCGAAATAGGTATTTTGCTATTACAATGTGCCTAGGCAAAAGAAACATGTGTCCACCCTCTGTGGAGTCATCACAGCAATTTGCAAATTCGCCACTGTCATCCATGACGCACGAACGTGATATTAGGAATACGACACCATGTTGGATATTACTATTATAACTGCACTACCCATAGTGCAGACAGACCCGGATCTAGGGAGCAAACACATACATGTATTATATTATTTACTAGCTTTTACCCGCGGCTTATAAATAAATAAATAACTTGTGGGACACAATTTACACACGGTTATTCAGTCGCAAATTAGGCAGAGCCTGTACTATGGGTACTAAACAACTGATATACACACTTAAATAAATATTAAACACCCAGACACAAAGCCAACAGACATTTTCATGCACACAAATGTTGGCCCCGAGCGGGGATCGAACCCGCGACCTTCGACTCAGAAGGCAGGGTCACTACCAACTGAGCCAACAGGCCCGTCAAGCGCTTCGCTCGCGCGCGTTTAGTTCACCTCTTTAGGGGTTGAGTTTTGCAAAATCCTTTCTCAGTGGATGCCTACACTGTACAAGCTATCTATGTGCAAAATTTCAAGTCTCTAGACCCAGCCGTTTAGGCTGTGCGTTGATACATCACCAATGAGTCAGTTAGTTTATCATTTTATATATATATACACGAGTAAGATAGATGGAGCACAAATCTATACCATACTATTTAACAGAATAAGCGTGATTCCTCAAATTAGTTTTGATCAGTATTGACTACTTAATCGATTTCAGATTTTTAATGTGTAAATTTTTTCCGGAAAATTCATTAGCTTAACTGAATTTAGGACTACCTATGGAACTGTACCATTGTTGCTCTTTATTTAAGACATTTTGTTAGACAAAAGTAAAGTACGAATGCATCATAATTTGTGTATACTTATTATACTATTTTTTATAAATAATAACATTTATTTACAAAGAAAATATACATTCATTTACAATAATTATAGATAAAAAATGTCCTCCAAAGAGAAACCATGTGGGACAGTGCCCAGAAGGCTGGCCGCATTCCCTCTCTGGATAGCTAGGCTGATCCTTTGACTGAGATAGCTGCCAGCCCTCTGGTCACCTGAAGCCTCGACCAAACGCACTGACAGCTCTTTGAGGAGCTGCCGCGTCTCCGGCCCCCGAGATCCCATGTGTAAGAAATTGTATTATTATAAAAATATTGTTCTTGTTAACAACCAATAGATGGCGGCTTATTCTTAGTTTATATACGCATTTAACTGAATAAAGCAATACTGTACCTAACATGAATACTTTGTTTTGACTGGTTGTTTAAATCGGCATTTCTGATTGGCTGCCATCTTTGGTTATGAGTGGGGAAAGGAAAGGGTAGCATCGAAAGTGTATAAAATAGTGTGACGCCGTTGCATTCGGGCAGTGTTGTTGTGAGAAGTGATAAGTGGTGAGTAAGCAGTTTTTATGTAAATATTATTTAAAGTGAATAAATGGGTGTGCTATATCGTGAAATATGACTTTTAATTCCGTTTTTCTACGCATGGTCTCGACCCCATTATACTAATTGGGGTGTATGAGAAATTGCGTTTTTTCTGTGACGCGTTGTATAACAAAGAATGCAGTTTATGGTTCGTATTCTAGCGTTAACAAAATATCTCTTTCAGCCTATGTCTATGCCTACCACCACCTCTTAAAAAACTATCATAGTTCAAGAACGTTTTGTTTCAAGCTTAAAAGAACATTACTCAGATTCGTACCACGACCTCTTATAACAATCTTGTTTCATTCCTACAAAGTAATGTAAAAGAACGAATCATTGTCTCATAAATGTCTATTTCATAACGAAATGTAGCCTCATTTTCAAGTACCATGATCAATTTTGCAGCTAAACAAGCTTAAAGAATGCATGTTATTTGATTTGACACAAACCAATTATAAAACAAGCTTACTTTATAAGGACGTCATGGTATGAAGATCATCATCATCAGCCTGTCATTCGTCCACTGCTAGACATGCCTCCTCTAATGAGCGCCATAGCGCCCTGTCTTCAGCTCGACGCATCCAGCATCTGCCTGCAGCCTTTCGCAGATCGTCATCCCATCTGGCCGGAGGGCGTCCTACACTACGTTTGCCGAGTCGTGGTCTCCACTCCAGAACACGTTTACCCCAACGGTTGTTGGTTCTTTTCGAGTTCGAGATATGGCCGGCCCACTGCCACTTCAGCTTACTAATTCTTTGACCTTTTGTTTTAGTATTGGTCTGAAGATAGCAATCCTAAAACAATACTGTTCTAAGCTTGTTTTAAGAGATGGTGGTACGGGCCCAGGTTCTTGTTCCTTTTGAGAACAATCGTAGATCCGGCCCTGTCATAATGCTGTAACAGTCGATGGGCATTAGCCGAATTGACGCGCCATTCCGATGGACCCCCAAGAGCACATGAAGCTTTACACTTGTAGTGCGAGTCTGACCTCTAAAGCGATTGTAATAAGAACGTTACTGCTCTTGACTGTACCTATATAAAACGTTTTAATAACGCTAAAAGGCAACACCATACAATGAGCTTCGGATATTCGACGGCTACTGTATTAATATAAATGTTACTACAGTTATTGTACGCAAGCAAGCATTCAATTTGATAACAACCCCAAATAGTAAAAACCGACTTCAGCTTATATGGTTTTCTCATGGATAGGTACCATTGTTAGAATTAGGCCAAATTGAAATGAGACCATACGAAAAGCTTTCAAATAAAAAAAGAATCATCAAAATGGGTTCACTGAGCCGAAAATTCTTAGGTAACAAACATAGAAATACATACAGACCTCCTTTTTTGAAGTCGGTTGAAAAGATTGAAGGCTACACATTTAGAGATTCAATAGATACGCCTCAGTGTGTAATGGTGGGGGGTGGTTATATTTTAGGGTTTCGTACCTAAAGGATAAAACGGGACCCTTTTATTAAGTCTCCGCTGTCCATCTGTCTTTCCGTCTATCACCAGGCTGTATTTCATGAACCGTGATAGTTAGACAGTTTAAATTTTCACAGATGATGTATTTCTGTTACTGCTATAACAAAAAAAAAAAATGATAATCTCACGCCCTTCATCCCCGAGAGGGTAGGCAGAGGTATTCTATTACAGGATATACCCACATTTCACTAGATATATTGGACCCCTAAACGTGATAGATAACAAAAAATACTAAAAAACAATAATAAGAATAAAATAAATATGGGACTCCCGTACAACAAAATTTTTTTTTGCTGTTTTTATAGATGATGGTACGGAACCCTTCAGTCCGACTCGCACTTGGCCGTTTTTTTTTTACTACACTCGCTTCTGTTTCTGTGATGTGTGCACGCAAGAAATATCAATTTCAACTTACATTTTTCGCTGTAATATTGTAATTAGTTACACCAAAAACTCGCTTTGAACTTTAGATGATTTATATTCTCTTTAATAAGTTTAATGAGTTTCAGTTTTTATACGAAAAGTTGTTTTAGTACTATTTTTGTTTCGAGTGTAGTAACTTTTACATTCGAGTCGAGGTTCGTTAAACTAGTTCACTTTAGTGCACCACCTTTATTTGTTTATTTATTTACACTCATGCTAAAGTTGTCTGAAAGAAATTGCTGAAATCGATGGCTATTGTACCTTTTTTTTTCACACAATTCACACACAGTTATTTAGTCCCAAACTAAGCATGACATGTACTATTGATACTAAACACTTAAATAAACATTAAACCCCCAGACACGAAGCCAACAGACATGTTCATGCACACAAATGTTGGCCCCGAGCGGGGATCGAACCCGCGGCCTCCGACTCAGAAAGCAGGGTCACCAATGGGGAACTTGCACTAAAATTATATTGACAAATTTTAATATTTCAATAATGATAGTCACTAAATGTGTAAATAAAAAAGTCGGTTGTCTGTAAAGTCGGTTTACTGACGATAGTTGAACGTGACAACGTCATACTTTTTGGATTGTGCCTCTTTGTCGCTCGTTGCGCGCTCTCGCTTGCACAACGTCATACTTTTTCGTGCACGCAGCCGGCTCCATCGAATTATAAGACGTTGTCATGTAAAAAAATTCTAAAATTATGATTTGTTCGCGAAATGTTTGAATTATAAGTAACGCTATATATGGGACGTAATTTGAAACACCAATCAGTGACGAGTGACGTCACTCCATCGCAAAGCGAAAAAGAGGTAAGGAAATACTTGTATGTTTGAAACGAATAGACTCAAAAACTACATAATTGGTTTTAAAAACTCTTCCACAAATAGATTGCTACATTATCCGCTAGTGTTAAATAAAACTGAAAATCGCCATGAAAAGCTTACTTCATAAAATGCGGAGTGGCGTCACGTCAAGCCAATAGGCGTTTACGCGCGAACTCTGAAATGTAAATTTTTGATTTGCAATAAATAAACTATTTGTGAATATTTTAACTTTTCTCTTTTTGGTATCTTTATGTAATCCTTAAATCTTTAAGATAAATTAAAAACAAAAATTTATGCAATTTCCTCTTTGAACAAATAGGCCCGTTAAACTTTTTTTTAATGGTATCCACTATTTTAGAATAATTGTCGATGTAATGAAATTCGATGAAACATTTTCCAAATCGTCTCTCTACTCATAGTGTAACAATTTTTGTCCTCTCATCTACCCACCCCTACCATTGATATCCTCGTCCTCAGCATTACAAAGTAATATATTCGAGAAAGCCCTAAATGTCCCGCAGGGGACGAGTGACGAGGGACAGCGGGACACTAAGTTGACGTGACGCGGGACACATGTCACGGAACTTTTGTGGCGGATTAAAAACAGTTGTAAACTGTGACTCTTGTTCTATGTTATCAAAGGCCTTTGTCATGCATAATTCTGTTAAGTTGGTAGTATATTCTTAAGTGATACGAGTTACCTATTCAAATTAAGTTTTTATTAAAGTGACATTTTGATGTAGGTTCTTGACATTTAAGTAGCTAAAATATAGTTGGTTGGGGACGTAGTATCCACTTTGATATATTTTTAGGGTTCCGTACCCTTGAATACAACGGGACCCGTCGCTTCCCGTCCGTCTGTTCCTATGTGTGGTTAAATCTTTAAAACTACGTCACGGATTTTGATGCGTTTTTTTAATAGAGTGATTCGAGAGGAAGGTTTTTATATACCACTAGCGGTTCTGCGCGGTTTCACCCACGTAGTTCCCGTTACCATGGGAACACTTGAATAATATATAGCCTATATTACTCAAAGATCTTCTAGCTTTCTATTGGTGAAAGAATTTTTAAAATCGGTCCCGTAGTTTTTGAGTTTATTCGTTACAAAAATACAAATATTTGCTCTTTATAATATTACTAGCGACCCGCCCCGGCTTCGCACGGGTGCAATGCTAACACTAAAACCTTCCTCTTGAATCACTCTATCTATTAAAAAAAACCGCATCGAAATCAGTTGCATAGTTTTAAAGATTTAAGCATACATAGAGACATAGGGATATAGGGACAGAGAAAGCGACTTTGTTTTATACTATCAGAGACCAGTTTTATTTAAACTGGTCTCTGATACTATGTAGTGAAGTATAGATATAAAGCGAAGCCAAGCGAAGCCAAGCGAGGGCGGGTGGCTATATTTTACCTTCCTATTCTCACGGGAACGAGAACTACGCGTGTCAAACCGCGGGGCGCTACTAGTAATCATTTAAGAAGGATATTGCTCAATGAAGGATTCATGAGTACATTCATAATAGGTATACCTTCCCAGTAACAGGAGACCATGTAGTATTTCTGCGGCTGTGTATTATGATACACGACATAGGTTGCGTTACACATTTCCGTGAACCAATAACCCACAATAACACAAGGTAGTCTACTCACGTTCACCCCGTCTAGTTATTGATGAATCCATATGAATGTTTCAGAAAATACTCCTAAACGTTTTCGAGAATGTACTAGTAAGTTCTGTTTACTCGTTTGTATGGCTTTGAAGGTTTACAAACGGAAAACGAAGTCGAATTAATTATGCGAAGATTGTCTTTGGCAAGACCCTAAGATAGTCACGGTGAAAAGTGACTATATCTCTTTTTTTGATTTAGATATAAAAATAAATACGCGTCATCTCCGAGGGGTTGTCAGAGGAATTTTTCGGACTCCTAAACGTGAAAGGTGTGACTGGTTTCCGACGGTGTTCCACAATATCATAATAAATTCTGTTGCTTTCCTCACGATATTATCCTACACCGTCGATCACCAGTTCGACGGTGAAGGAAAATACCAACATGGAGGAGTGTATTGGCGATTTCGCAAATTGTAAGGGGCTGGCCCAACTTGAAAATAACCACAGGCTTAACACGCAATCCAGAAACACCACACATATAATATTTTTGTAACGTGTTAAAAGCTCGATTTTACCGCTACAGACAATTCCAGGAAATATTAAATTTAAAACTTTACGTAAAAGTTCCATATTTTATGAATACCTACGGTGTACTTTTTAAAGTCAAGTATTGTTAAAGTGTGCCGCAGCGGCGCAGTTGTGACGGCGACAATTGCAGCAGGTTGGCACGACGCGCCGCGGGGACCGAATTATTATGTAAAAAATGACGAAGTGCATCTGTGCGCGATTGTACTTCGATGCTGTAGGGTTGTCATAATTTATTTTTTCATGTTTCATTTCAGAAATAGTGTTCTAAGTTTTAACAATAAAAATGAAGTTGTTTGAAAAAAATAAGGACGACAAAGTTAGTGTAAGTTCGTTCGCTAGTTTTGCGACGTTTCCAAATTCAATTTCTTCAACTAACTTCAAGTTTGAAAAAAGTTTCGCTATTCAATATTTAACTAGTTTGAGGGACCAAAATGAGGAAGCAAGGACGCAATTTTGTCGTATTTTTAAGGAGGTTGAAAAGTTATTTTCCGTTCGTTGAGTAGTTATTCTTTTTAAACGACTTTAAAATTAAAATGGGAAGTTCTAGGGTTACCTGTATAACTTCGAACTGATGCAAGTTGATTTTTTATTATAAAGGAAAAAAAACTCACGCCTTTTATCCCAGAGGGGGTAGGCAGAGGTATTCCATTTCTGGATATACTTTTCACCAGATATTCTTTGGACCTCTAAACGTGGTGGTGAGCCCATCGCCGCCGGACCGGGTCTGTTTACACATGTCTCAGAATTAATTCTGGGACCTGCGGACTTATAAAGGACTTATCTAACATATCCTTTTTATTTAAAAAAATGTTTTAATCATGGTCCTATAAAACTAATAATAAAGCAAACAGTAAACGTCGCTTTTATAAGATAATTTTATACTGCCAATTGTACCTTCTCTTTTTCTAACGATATCGCAACACATATTTTTTATTGGTGTACAAAACAGAGTTGTTACTTATTCAAAAAAGTCACTGTATTATTTTATTTTTATATACAATTTATATATGAAAAAAAAAACAAATTAACATTTTTAGGTACCAAATATCTAATTCACATTTTTGTGTATCTAAAATCAATTCATTTACATGATATACTTAGATCAGATTTACAAAAAAATACAAATCGGTTATTTTATTGGTGAAAAAACAGTTCTCGATTAATTTATTCCGGATCGCCATCCCTAACCGTTTTAATAATACAGAAGTATTCTTTCCTGTGCTTCCCTAGCTACGGTGAAGTAAAATCACACGATTACACTCTAACAGCTACGCCGAGTGTTAACCGTTATCACTGCCATTACACCGTCTGTGAAGCAGTCATTTACACTCTGTAAACTTGACATTTGAGGTTATACAATATGTTACAGATTGAGCGGAATTCCTGAAATTAGTTTGTTCAGTAACGACAACTTAATCGATTTCAGCAATTTTTGATGTGTAAAATTTAGTGCTACTATGGAAATTGTACTAGTATTGCTCTTTAATTAAGAAATTTGGTTAGACAAAACTAAATTACGAATGCATCATATTTTCAAAATATTAATTTACTAATTGGGGTGTATGAGGAAATACGCTTATTCTGTTACGCGTTGTAACGCTTCTCCGATTTAGAACAGTTTGACCGTCACTTCGAATCAATAAGTGTCAAAAACCGGCCAAGTGCGAGTCGGAATCACGCACGAAGGTTTGGAAGGACAGCCGAAATGTTCACAGATGAAGTTATAGCGGCAACAGCTATAACAACAAACTAAAAAATAGAATACAATAAATATTTATGGGTAAGGAACCCTTCGTGTGAGAGTCTAACTTACACTTGGACGATTTCATTTCACAATCATTTACCTTAAAAATTCCACCTCCACACCACAACACGACAAAGGGAACTATAAACTAAAAACGAAGTTTCCAAACGGAAGTTTCAAGACGACAGAACTAGCAACTATCCTCAACGTTACGAGAATTTATCCGGAAAGTTCCGGAATGTTTCGGAAATTTCCGGAATTTCCCGGACGGGCGACTAGAGCGATCGGACCCGCGTCAAGCCACACTTCTTTACAGATGAGGGCGACAGGAGTGCGATTTTTGAATCTCACTGGTGATATCAAAATCACCGATGACTAAAATTATCACCGATGACTTTTTTGTCACCATTTTCCAAAAGCCGTATTTTTGAAAGTCACACGCTGTTTTCAATAAATCGTCGCAATCACAAAATATCACAATCGAGCCCCGCTGCTAATTCTTCCGAAAAACATACTTTGGCAGATTTCACATACGTCAACTGTCAAAAACAATCGCATGGTGATTTCAATTACGAGTGGGTGGGGACACTCGTAAATCGATATCATAGGTATGACAAATGTAAGTCACCGATGAGTTTCAAAAATACGAACTTTCGGAAATCACTCACATCCGTGAGAATTTGTCACTTGGTGAGATTCAAAAATCGACCCCCAGGTATGATACTTAGAGCATTTAACCATCTCCGAATTATATGACTCAATGTCTGTTGTTATTAGTGAATAAATATATTTTAATAAATCATAAATTGTGGGACACAATTCACACACGGTTATTCAGTCCCAAACTAGGCAGAGCCTGCTATGGGTATTAAATAACTGATAGTTTTAAATAAATATTAAACACCCAGACACGAAGCCAACAGACATGTTCATGGACACAAATGTTTGGCGCCAAGCGGGGACCGAACCCGCGATCTCCGACTCAGAAGGCAGGGTACCAACTGAGCCAAAAGGCCCGAAAGGTACGAGAATAGACCGTAAAGTATTCTTCACCCTACTATAGAATATCACTACCCGTACGTATGAGATGAAGCCATGGGACTGCAATATTGGGGAAATTTCGATAACTTTCCCTGGTCCCTTATTGAGGTCTCGAATTTCGGGACCAACCCCAGTAATTACTTCGGCTATTGATCCTAGTTGTTATTACGGACGGACTCTGGACTCTGTGACGTCATTACATATCATTACTAGGGTGGCAGAGCCACTTGGGGTTTTGGAAAAAGAAAAATAGAAAAAAATAAAGTTTATTTTAAAGAAGCTAACTACAGATCGAATGAAAGATGAATGAATTAAAATTTTGAATTTCAAATATAAACTAAAAAATAATAATAATAATATAATCTCACGCCTTTCATCCCCGAGGGGGTAGGCAGAGGTATTCCATTACTGGATATACCCACATTTCACGAGATACATTGGACCCCTAAACGTGATAGGTGGTGAGCCCATCGCCGGACCGGGTTTGTTTACACATGTCTCAGAATTAATTCTGAGACCTGCGGGTTTCCTCACGATGTTTTCCTTCACCGTTGAGCTAGTGATAAATATATATGTAAGTTTTTTTTTTAGCTTTTAGCTAGACTAAAAAATAAATGAAAAATCAAAAGTACAAACAGACTATATACAATATCTGCCAAAACTAGCAATCTCTCTCGATAGATTTTTGGCATTTCCGCATGGCTAAAATTTTTTAACATTCTAAAAGGTATTTTTACTATGGAAATATGCATGCTAAAACTATAATATCTAGGATTTTGAAATAACTCCCCCCTGGCCTTGAAAATACAAATATTTCTTCTTTATTATACACGCAGTTCTGCGCAGTTTCACCTACGTAGTTCCCATTTCCGTAGGAATACGGGAAGAAATCAATTTAGTTGATATTCTAGCTTTCCATTGGTGAAAGAATTTTTAAAATAGGTTCAGTAGTTTTTGAGTTTATTCGTAACAAAAATACAAATCTTTACTCTCTATAATAATTTTATTAGTATAGACAATATTAGTGCTAAAGAATTCTTACATGACCAGTCAAACGCTTATGTCAATCCTATACATTTGTCATTCTATTCGGTTTACGTTTTCGTTTTACAAAGCTACTTTGTTAAACTCTATGGAAGGTATTTTCCTTATAAGTGAGATACGATTTTTAGTCTAAATGAACTGGTGTTTTTCTTATAATTGTAACAGTCTGTAAAAGATATTTCAAAAAAAGAATTAGAAAATTAAAAGTTCTTTTTTAAATCAAATATCACCAGAAAGAGAGAAAGAGAGAGAAAAATACGTATTATTCCAGCTGAGAACACTGAAAAGTCAGATGGTCTTACCAAATGTCCCGTCGAGACTCGATCCAGAACGTACTGCCATGCGGACCCTCGGGAACCATAGCGTTGAGTGCACCTGAATTTTAGAACAGTCGTAGCCGGAGGCCGTAGTAGCAGTGCCGTAGACCTCTACGGCGTAGAGGGGCAGAGGCGTAGCAAGAGAAACTGGAAGAATTCAAACTTGTTTTGTATTCAGAGTACGCCTTTAAAATAATAATAATAATATATAATAAAATCTCACGCCTTTTTTATCCCCGAGGGGTGGGCAGAGGTATTCCATTACTGGATATACCCACATTTCACGAGATACATTTGACCCCTAAACGTGATAGGTGGTGAGCCCATCGCCGGACCGGGTCTGTTTACACATGTCTCAGAATTAATTCTGAGACCTGCGGGTTTCCTCACGATGTTTTCCTTCACCGTCGAGCTAGTGATAAATATGTACGTAAGTTTTTGAAAACTCATTGGTACATGCCTTTAAAGGATAAGTAAAAAACTATAGTATACCTACGGTCACGCCTTTTTTCAAAGTCTAAATTGTCATAGTATTTACAAAAAATTATATTGTCAAGTTAGAGCAGTGATAGCCCGAACGGTTAAAGAGCCGGCCGAAAATCAGTGAGGCTCGGGTTCAAATCCTGGCATGTACCAATGAGTTTTTCAAAACTTACGTACATATTTATCACTAGCTCGACGGTGAAGGAAAACATCGTGAGGAAACCCACAGGTCTCAGAATTAATTCTGAGACATGTGTAAACAGACCCGGTCCGGCGATGGGCTCACCACCTATCACGTTTAGGGGTCCAATATATCTCGTGAATTGTGGGTATATCCAGTAATGGAATACCTCTGCCTACCCCCTCGGGGATAAAAAAGGCGTGAGATTTTATTATTATTATTATATTGTCAAGTTTTTCGATTTATTTTATTTTGAGTAATCTGTTTCTCAAATATCTCTTGTGACTGTGACACATTTTCTTGTTATTTTCTTTTATTAAGTTTCTCCGCCGATTAAGCCGCTTGATTCCGTCCCTGCACTATGCAGTTGCAGTATTACTCCAATACCTCATGCAAAACTAATGCAGGTTGGAGAGATATCTTAAAAATGGTCTGCGGATACATTTTCCTTGTGAAACAGCTGACATACTAGTAGTTTTGTATAACAACTCTGTATAACCATTTCTTGCACTGGTGTAGTTGTAACAAGCCTGCATAGGTATAAGTAAAAAAAAAATACATAAAATAAATAATCTCACGCCTTTTATCCCCGCGGGGGTAGGCAGAGGTATTCCATTACTGGATATACCCACATTTCAGGAGATATATTGGACCCCTAAACGTGATAGGTGGTGAGCCTATCGCCGAACCGGGTCTATTTACACATGTCTCAGAATTAATTCTGAAACCGGCAGGTTTCCTTACGATGTTTTCCTTTACCGTCGAGCTAATGATGAATATGTACGTAAGTTTTTGAAAAAACTCATTGGTACATGCACGGATTCGAACCCGAGCCTCACTGATTTTCGGCCGGCTCTTTTAAAATTTTTTTTTTCTGTATTTACTAAAGGTACACTTAGAAACGTCAATAGTCTAATAACAAGTGACTCTTAACCCGTCCTTAAAGATTGTCTAAATGTAAAAAGCAGCCCATCTCTACCGACAAGTTGCTGGTTCCAAATACACTACCACGAGAAGAAGTGTGAACAATAGTGCTAGAGAGGCGGCACTTACAACAAGGTATTACTCATCACTCTTCAAACACCTCCGAATTAGAAATAATTTGTTGCGTACTGTTCATTACAATAATTGGCCAAGAAGAATGATGGTGACGAGACGAAGGCGACTGCAATCCTTTGCCTATTGGTGTAAAGTTGCCAGTCTGCCGGTGTGCCCAAGAGCTGCAAGAAGTCATTCCGCCTTCCCGTTTCTACATTCTGACATCCAGACATACGGCTGGGCTTCCACTTGAGGATATCCCATCTATACGCACGAAGCCCTTTTCAAGGTATTTTATTATGCGTACCGCCAAGGAGTGGAACCACCTGCTGGCGTCTGTATTTCCGAGTTCATATAACTCGTCAGCCTTTAAGGCTCGAGTGAACAGGCATCTTCTGGGCAAGCTCGTTCGTAGGCCCCGTCTTTGGCTGCGGGCAAGAGTAAGCCCAAGAGTAAGCCCATCGGCAAGTGGAGAGCCATGCTTAGGCACTCTTGGGCCGGCACGACCGGAGTGATACCACCACAGAAAACCAGCGTAACGCAATGCATTGCATTTTGTTAAGTAAGTGAGGTAACTGGAGGCCGAATCCCTCCCCTCCCCCCTCTCCCACCTCAAAGGCCAGCAACGAAGTTGTGACTCTTGAGTTGCAGGTGTTCGTGGGCGACGATAGTCACTTACCATCCGGTGACCCGTCTGCTCGTTTGCCCCCTTCTCTCTTATAAAAAAAAAAGAAATAAAAGACATTTTCAGATGGAATTGGTTAATAATAAAGTTCTTGGAACGGAGTACCTAATTCAGCCATACAATACTTCTCTTCAAACCTCAGAACCGATACAAGCTTCTGTTGTAAATGCACGAAGCGAGAGGATATTTAAGGCGCTGACAGTTGCAAGACTAGCACCACTCTAAAAAAAATCTTTATTCTATCGTATTACATTAAACGAGCAATTCTTGTACTATGTATGTATTTATATTTCAACAACTAACAATTTTGATGGTTTTGTAGACAGATACAGTTTTGCATTTGAAGTTCAACTTCATAGGTGTATTTCCTGTAAAAACGCAATTTTGAAAAAACATAATTTTTTAAATAATACGCCTACTCACCGACAGATGGTGACACTGGTCTTAGAACTGGTAGTGTCTAAATTTTTTTTAACAATGAATCTGTAAGCTTATGTTCAGTAATGAAAAAACCGATTAATAGACCCTTTATCTTGTCGCACTGTATTTCGGAGGTCTGGTTGGCTGCGTTTTCATAAGCCGATTGCAATGATTTTTGACTTAATCGACGCCTCTTAATTTAAAATTCGAATTTGAATTTATTTTCAGTAGATAGATATAGAAAATACACTTTGAAAAGTCAATAGTTTAATAACAAGGCACTCTAACTAAACTCGTCTATGAAGAATGGCTAAATGTAAACAGCAGCCCATCTCCACCGACGAGTGGTTCCAAATGCAGTACTCCGAGAAGAACCAGCGTTAGCCTGTTCTCTGTTTTTAACTTTATTTTCTTCGATTTTTTTATGTGGAAGACGGGGTTTCATGTTTAAACAAGGTTTTTGGCAACTACAGTCGCCTTAACCAAGCGCCGTGGAAATCCGGTGCGAGTGGGGACGCCCCATCTATATGTAGATGCGCCGCCGATGCGCCCGCACCCGCGGATTACTGCTACACACTAATTGAAAACTAGTTTTTATTCTTCCTTTAGACTCTTCACCCATTTTCTCGTTTGGAAACCCTACTCCAAAAATTTTACCCGAATATACGAAAAGAAAATTACCTAATGTTTTTCTAGTGTAAAATGTGAGCATATTTTATTTTAACAAAACAAGTTTAAAAGGGGATTGTGTATGACTGAGTCGCAGTTATCATACTAGCGTAGTATAATCTATATATATAAAATGATAAACTTACTGACTGATTGGTGATATATCATCGCACAGCCTACACCACTGTGCGTCTAGAGACTTGAAATTTTGCACATAGATAGCTTATACAGTGTAAGCATCCACTTAGAAAGGATTTTGCAAAATTCAACTCCTAACGGGGTGACACAAACGTGCGCGAGAGAAGCCGCGGGTAAAAGCTAGTAAATTTATAACCTACATCGATATTATGTTTAGTCGTTAAGCCATGTCAGACACCCTTGGGTGGCTTGAAAAATTCTGACTGTTAGGTGGTCACTAGCTCTCACCACCACCTCCCAACCAGCGGTGGGCCCGTGTAGGAGATTGGAGATACTTCCTCACGTGTAAAAACAGACCCCAGAGCTCAGCGTAAATAATATAATTGTGTAGGTATATTAATTTCGTTAATTTTGAAAAAATAGTTCGGGTGTCAATTAATTGGTTGTGTCAATAATTAGGCGTTTTACGCAGAATGTATCTACCTAACAGAATAAACGCAATTCCTGAAGTTAGTTTATTCAAAATCGACTACTTAATTGATTTCAGCAATTTTTTTGTGTAATTTTTTTCCGAAAAATGATTTAGCATAACTGAATTCAGGGCCACCTATGGAAACCGTACATTATTGCTCTTTATTCAAGAAATTTGGTAAGACAAAACTAAAGTACGAAGGCATCATATATTTTTTATATTATTATACTAATTGGGGCGTATGAGGAATTTCGCATAGTCTGTGACGCGTTGTAACTATATTCACTGCGGCCATATTTGTTTGGGACCGACCCAGCGTGTATCTGTGTTTTTATAGGCTTTACAAGTTGGATGAACATTCGGATATCTACATTGAATTTTGTTTGTGTTTTGAAAAATCGATATCAAATATTGACTTAAAAAAAAAATAAGGAACGCTTCCGAATCGAGGGAGAAAGTTGAAACAGTTTTGCCTGGTTTGGGACTAATCAACTGTGAATTGTGTCCTACAATGTTATTATTGTATTTGGCATAGGAATAGTAAGTTAGAAAATAATAATTATTGATTATTTTACAACGAGACGAAATAAAACTTTAAAAAAGATTTTTTTCTTTTTTATAAAATTGTGTCAAGAATAACCACCTTTCTTCGTTTTTGAAAGCGTTCCCCATACACCCTGTATAAGCTTGAAGAAATTCTGTCCCATCCATTTCGGCATACCTACGCAAAATAGAATACTGACTACTTAGATCTAAATGTTACTGATTATAGGACTGTGGACAGAGGCGCGGCAGCTTGTCAAAGAGCTAGTCGAGGCTGCCAGTGACCAGACCAGGCTAGCAGTTATTTCTAGAAGGCTATAAAATAATAAAAAAAAAAAAAAACACACGCCTTTTATCCCCGAGCGGGTAGGCAGAAGTTTTCCATTTCTGGATATACCTCTATGAGGCTATATATAATATAGAACTCTAATGAGTAAAACACAGACTTTGACAAAATGAAAAAAAAAAAATAAAAAAAATATACAGTTGAATTGAGAACCGCCTCCTTTTTTGAAGTCAGTTAAAAAAAACCTCGAAATCGGTTGGCGTAATATTAAGTTTCCATTTCTCGCGCACATACAGTACTTAATAAATAATAATAAAATAGACTTAATGCAAATTTAAGACTTATATGGTTTTCTCTTGGATACCATTGTCAGAACATTGACAAAAGCACCAGCTTTCAAATAAAAAAAGAATCATCAAAATCGGTTCACACAGAAAACCCGAAAGTTCTGAGGTAACAAAAATAAAAATATAAAAAAAAAACATAGAGTCGAATTAAAAAGGAGTTCCTTTTTTAAAGTTGTTGGTTGAAAAGAAAACCCGACGTCGTCATTTAGAGCAGAGCACTTAGTAACACCAAGAGCTCCTTAATTCAGCAACGTTTTATAGTAATTTTCCAATTTCCCGCGTAAGCAGCGCATCGGATCGGGCCGTTCCCGCCATTCGCGATAAAATGTCGCATATTTAATATTTATCGGCGTTTTAATGTCGTTGCGGCGGATATTGCCTCTAAATAGTTGAATAGGTGTCGTTGACAGCGCTGAGAGGGTTTGGTGGTTACGGTTTGCAGTTGCATACGGCTTGCATGGTTGCCTTGACTTTAAAAAAAGAGGAGGTTCTCAATTCAAATGTAAGTTTTTTTTTATGTTTGTTGCCTCAAAACTTTCGACTGGGTCAACCTTAATGTTTTTTTTTGTATTTGAAAGCGGGTGAATTTATTGGTGGTCTAATTCTGACAATGGCATCCATTAGAAAACCACATATGAAGGAAGAATTTTTACTTTTTACAATTCTATGTTATGTAAGAATCATATTGTGTGGAGTGGTCTTTAATATCCTTGTGATACAGACAGACAGAGAGAGAAAAACTTTGTACGTTTTGCCAAGACCGTTTTCCTCAAGTAATTTTTTACTGTATTTAGGTATGTTTTAGTTCTTTTATTATCAGGTTACATGGAACTGGAAACTACATCACGCAACAAACTCCTATGAAAAATAAATATTTAAATACCTATCATTGAAATACAAATAGTCTCGACTTTGTAAAAAGAGCTCCACAAAGGAATGGCTCGCAGTAAAACTACGCCCCCGAATAAAGGTCACAGCACACTTATCAACTCGGAAAGGGATCGTCACCGTATCGCCTCGAGCCGTTCAGTATTGTTTGTATGAAACTCCCTACTGCAACGCACACTAATTGGAAACGTAACGTAATCGCCTCGCCTCGGAACAGGCTCCGAACCGCGATGCGGTGAGTGGTCAACTTGCAGTTCCCGCGATTACGGCTCGCTGTCCCCTCGCTTACGTCTCTCCGTACGCGAGCTCACGGCTCTTCGTCGATTTGGCGCCAACCCGGTTAGCCAGAGCGGTCGGCGAGGCGTAAGCGCGGTGACGCCTAGCCGTAGCCGAGTTGACGTACAGGAGCCGCTGCTACGCTTTGGTTACATGCATACGTTAGGTTGACGCCTGGTTGACGGCGAGGCGAAAGGCGATACGGTGCCGATCCCTTTCCGAGTTGATATGTGTGCTGTGACCCTAAAACAGCCTTAGCAGAAGTTCAAAGGGAAAGGAAAATAAACACTCGATCCGTCCGGTGGAGCATCTCATTAATTCCTCTGCTTGGCGACGCGGTGATTGATGACGTCAGCATTAGTAACATTCGAATTTTTAAAATTTATTCTAAGTTTTTTATGATGAATGATATTTTTTACAAGCTTGCAATGTATGTTGTTCGCGGAAGCGCTCGTAGCCCTGCGGTGCCAGTGTGTTTGTAACGATCACACTGGTTAAGCAAAGTTGGGTGCGGTCAGTCAGTGGATGGGTGACCGCCTAGTGGCATTTATATTACGACCGCTTCCGTGTTTCGGAAGGCACGTTAAATTGTTGGTCCCGGTTTTCGTTGTGTTACGCACAATGGAAGTCGTTAAGCCATGTCAGATACCCTTGGGTGGCTTGAAAAATTCTGACTGTTAAGTGGCCACTAGCTTAACACCATCTCCCAATCCGCAGTGGGCTCGCGTGGGAGATACCTCATGAGATAGATGCCCATACTTCCTCATGTGTAAGGAAAGACCCTTAGCTCAGCAGTGGGCTGTTACGGGTTGATGATGATGATGAATGTATGTTGTTCGGGTGGAATCTTGCAACTCAATTTTGAAGCAGATATCTTCAATCGATCGAGCTGAAATTTGGCACACTTATGTAAGTTCGGTGATAATGCAATATTATGGTGGTGGAGCTGATCTGATGATGGAGCCAAGAGGTGGATATCGCAACTCTTCGATGGCTACTCGTAAAACTTTCGAGTTTGGGCTCATTTATTTTTTTATAATGCTTGCCATCTATACAAAAGCTTTTTTTTTAGTTTTCATGAACTATAATGACTTATTGTATTTTTCAACATTGCGCTACCGTGAGGCGGCTTATACTTATTATGTCAGTATATATAGGTAAGTTATATAAGTATTAAAACTTACATGTGTGGTCTGTCTACTGTTAGTGTAAGTTGGTAAATAAATAAATAAATATTTTTTAAAAGCGTAGAACTTATTTGTTTGTTATACGTTAAAAAACTGTCGGCAACATAATTGTATTTTCCACTTTACGACAGAGATAAAACACCTCTACCAGCCACCTTTAGGCTAAGATCTTCGTACTTATATAATATACCTAATAAAATAAACAGTCTTTACCTCGACGGGGTAGGCACAAGTATTAAATTTCTGGAAATACCCACTTTTCGAGAGAATATTAGACCCCTAAACGTGATAAGTGGTGAGTCCATCGCCGAACCGGGTCTGTTAGACATGCCTCAGAATTAATTCTGGGACCTGCGAGTTTCCTCACGCTTATTTCCGTCGCCGTCGAGCTAGTGACAAATTTGTACGTAAGTTTTTGAAAAATTCGAAACCGAGCCTCACTGATTATCATCATGAAAAGCGGGCTCTTTAACCATAAGGCTATCACTGCTCTTTATATAATTACTTACTTTTATAAACAAAATAACGACTAAACTTGACCGTAAATATAAATAATAATATAAATAATATAAATAGTAGCCCTTTTACAAATGTGAGCGGAATACTTCGAAAAAACTTTGCCTGATCAATATGGAACAGTTCAGCAAACAGTATAGTAATAAGATTTAAGAATAGGCAAGACGAGTTTGGTTTGTGTTTGGAATTTGGAGAAGCAAGGACGTGCCTATTGCGCATGTGCGAGCTAGCCGGCCGGTGTATTGCTCGTGTTTGTTGCCATACGTTACTAAATTCCCTTCAAATGGGGACTTTTACGGTTTTCACGGCTTTGCCCAACTGCCACCTGCTAGTGTACTTCAATTTACGATACTTAGGACGTTAGAGAGTTTCCACATTATTCGATCAGATATCTGAACTGGTAGAAACTACAAGATGCGTCTTAGAGAAAATTCAAAATTTCATACTCCAAGATAATAATTGGCCAGTATGTGAATACTTTGAATATAAATATGAATACCGTCTCAACGCCTGCCACGGTGACCTGCGGCTAACGTATTAATCTATACTAATATTATAAAGCTGAAGAGTTTGTTTGTTTGTTTGTTTGTTTGTTTGAACGCGCTAATCTCCGAAACTACTGGTTCAAATTGAATAATTCTTTTTGTGTTGGATATTCCAGTTATCGAGGAAGGCTATAGGCTATATAACATCACGCTACGACCAATAGGAGCAAAGATATAGTGGTAAATGTGTAAAAAACGGGAGAAATTATTTCATCTTACGGGAACTACGCGGGTGAAACCGCGCAGAACCGCTAGTCTACAATAAAAGCATGTACATTACACGCCCCAATATGAATAGTTAAGTAAAGAAAACACATATTACATAATATCGAGAGTATCAGAATTTGTGAGAAATTTTGCAAAATGCAGAAAGTACGTAAAAAGCAAAGGCAATCGCAATACAGTATTCATAATACTATATTCTATTTAAAGCATTTATAGATCTGTTTGAAATGAGACATTCTCTTATGCCTGGAATGGGTTCGATACCTGGTCAACGAGGATGGAAAAGGTCGTAAGGAAAAACGAAGCCCCAAAATTTGTTCGGATACATCTGTAAAAACATGAGGCTATAACCAGAAATGGAATACCTCTGTCTACCCCCTAAAAGGTGTGACATTATTTATTCTATATTTTTTTGGCTTATTTACGAGTTTCTGAGGAGTTGTGGAACAGCGAGCAACCCCGACTTTATATCTTATCACTCCGTCCTCAGTGAACTTCGGACGTTAGAGGGGGTTGCACGCTCCCTCCCTCGAGTTACTCCGATCACTCTGAGACGTGATAGTTCGATCGATTACAAAATAAAAATAAATTCGAAAAAAGAACGTGGAATTTTATCGCGGCCATTAAAACATTGAAATAAAAAGAAAAGTTAATTTAAAAAGTTTTAGGCGCGAATGTGTGACGTTTTGCGTTTAGTGATTGATTTTAAGTTGTGATTATGTGATTAAGTTATGGTTGTTGTGAAATAGTGACAATTAATTCAAAATGGTCATTTTATTGTTGATTGGCATGCTAATTGGTGAGTTTAATAATTGATTAATATTATATTAGATTTTTCAAACTAAGTGGGAAAACAAATTCGAATTTTTCAAAGAAGTCTTCTTCGTCGTCGGTTTAACTAATTTTATATTTTTCCTAATATTCAGTATTATTCAATTTCTTGTAAGTAAGCAGAATGACTTTAAAAAAAATCTAATAATTTGTTACTGTAGGTATTATATTTAAATATTGAGGTTATTTTAAAAATATTTTAATCATTATCCATAAGAGGGTTATAAATAAAAAGTTTGAGAACATTATAAAAACCATTAACTCTTCTCAAAGTTAGAAATTTTCTATACTTAGGTGTTTGCCGAAAACAAGCTCTTCAGATATTAATAGCTACTAATAAAAAAGACTGTTATAGGCCGAGTAAGATTATATTATTATATAATCTCACGCCTTTCATCCCCGAGGGGGTAGGCAGAGGTATTCCATTACTGGATATACCCACATTTCACGAGATACATTGGACCCCTAAACGTGATAGGTGGTGAGCCCATCGCCGGACCGGGTCTATTTACACAAGTCTCAGAATTAATTCTGAGACCTGCGGGTTTCCTCACGATGTTTTCCTTCACCGTCGAGCTAGTGATAAATATGTACGTAAGTTTTGAAAAACTCATTGGTACATGCCAGGATTCGAACCCGAGCCTCACTGATTTTCGGCCGGCTCTTTAACCGTCGGGGCTATCACTGCTCTTAAGCCGAGTAAGATTCTGATAAAGAATGTTAAAAAAAATGGGAAAACCGAGAGGGATTCTAAGGGACTACAGGACAACGTCTCATCTGTCGGATCAACTAGTCTTCTAATAAAAATCTCGTGTCACGGCGCTTGTGATTGAACTTCTCTGAAACGGCTGGATCGATTTGAATGATTTAATAAAAAATTGTTAGGTACGAGACAAGTCGTAAATATTTTTTCACCCCGGTAGTAAGTGTTTTGGAGTGGAGACCGCGACTCGGCAAACGTAGTGTAGGATGGGATGACGATCTGCGAAAGGCTGCAGGCAGATGCTGGATGCGTCGAGCTATGGCGCTCATTAAAGGAGACCTATGTCCAACTGTGGACAAGTTTAGCCTGATGATGACGATAATTTCATAACCCCGCTACCTCCCGTTTATATGGCAGAACAAAGTTTGCCGGGTCAGCTAGTAGATATAATACTGAGTTGAGAAACCCATGTAAGCATGACTCGGCTGGTGACCCAAGGGGCCCCGGGCCGTAACTTTATGATTAATGTAACAAAACTCTTATCCTCAACCAATCACAAACACGAACACTTATATAATCTCTCGATCAACCAATCAGCACTTTGCGTTTCGTCAAAAGCAAAATGACGATTTGACGGCCGTACATGGTCAGTTTGTAAACCTACGATAAAAGATGCGTTAGATTGCAAATTTTAGTAATTGTTTACAATCTAACGACAGTTAAGATTTTACTAATAATAATAATAATCTCACGCCTTTCATCCCCGAGGGGGTAGGCAGAGGTTCCATTACTGGATATACCCACATTTCACGAGATACATAGGACCCCTAAATGTGATAGGTGGTGAGCAAATCGCCGGACCCGGTCTATTTACACATGTCTCAGACTTAATTCGGAGACCTGCGGGTTTCATCACGATGTTTTCCTTCACCGTTGAGCTAGTGATAAATATGTACATAAGTTTTTTTTTAAAACTCATTGGTACATGCCAGGATTTGAACCCGAGCCTCACTGATTTTCGGCCGGCTCTTTAACCGTTCTATCATTGCTCTCTATTTTAATTTGATTTCTATAATATTATCACAAAACCAGAACACAATTCTATCTTTACTGTCTCTCCACTCTATCCAACATATTCTGGGAAAGATATGAAACGCAGTAGCTCACCAGTGGGCTACGAGATAACAAAGAAACATAGGAATATTTTCCCTTTCTGCTATAAGCCAACCCCGTTCCAAAAAGCCAAAACAAAACACTGTTCCACCAAAACATCTAACGCAATTAATCGCTACTCCATTCCATTCTGTTCCAAGAGGCCATAATAAGCATAATAAGCGTCGCAGAAAGACAATATTGAGATCGTATCACTGAATAATAAGAAAGACAGTGGACAAACAAAGCGTGGCAGTGATAGTCTGTCCCTCTCTAACATGTGTCACGTAAATGGCAAAAGGGGAGATAATGTCAATAGACGCTGATACGTTTGTGTTACATATCCATCCATATTTTGTCGTCATAAGGCTTTTTTGGGACTAGCTTTTGCCCGCGACTGCGTCCATGTTACATGTCCATGTTACCAACTTCTTGAAGATCGGCAATAGGATCTTACCTACTGTATTTAAAACCACATGAAACAATAAATAATACGACTGTGTTTAAATGATAGCCTTTACGGTTAAAGAGCCGGCCGAAAATCAGTGAGGCTCGGGTTCAAATCCTGACATGTACCAATGAGTTTTTCAAAAATTTACGTACATATTTATCACTAGCTCGACGGTGAAGGAAAACATCGTGAGGAAACCCGCAGGTCTCAGAATTAATTCTGAGACATGTGTAAATAGATCCGGTCCGGCGATGGGCTCACCACCTATCACGTTTAGGGGTCCAATGTATCTCGTAAAATGAGGGTATATCCAGTAATGGAATACCTCTGCCTACCCCTTCGGGGATAAACGGCGTGAGATTATTCTGTGTTGAAATGACACCAAGAAGCTATTTTAATCACTAAATCAGTGAAAAGAGAAGGTATCAGGTAGGTATGTATCAGAAACCACATGCTATAGCTAAAACTTATAACAAAGTTAGATTATAGGGTAGGTAGGGATCCGCTAGAAAAATTTTGTATTAATATTTTCAACAAAAGAGAAGTAAAAGCCAGGCTCGGAGAAGATATATGTCCACTCGGTGAAGATGCTAAGAAAATAAGAAGGCTTTTTACTTCAGAGGGATTAACAAAAGCTTTGGGTAAAAAAGATTATCCAAATAAATGTGGACGCCTCTCTGCTAAGTGCCTAATTTGGGGAAACAAGGAAGAGGTTAAAATTTATAATCTCACGCCTTATATCCCCGACGCAGTAAGCAAAGGTATTTAGTTTCTGGATATACCCACTTTTCACTATAGTATTCGACCCCTAAACGTGATAGGTGGTGAACCTATCGCCGGACCGGGTCTGTCCACGGGTTTCCTCACGATGTTTTCATTTACCGTGGAGCTAGTGATAAGTATGTACGTAAGTTTTGAAATACTCATTGGTACATGCCAGGATTCGACCCCGAGCCTCACTGATTTTCATTTTTCATCATGTGATGCAGGCTCTTTAACCGTAAAGCTATCACTGCTCTTGGGTTCGTTCAAGTTCAAGGAAGTGGTACTCGTATCTCAGACTTTCTTTCTTTTTGTCTTTCTTTCTTTGATTCAAAGAAGGCGGGACAGCGCCAAAAGTATTCTTAAAATTCTTTCTGATAGTCACGACTCATTAATGCTTGAACACTGCCGTAAAATATCGTCGAGGCGGGACGAAAATTTACGTTAATTATTATTTCTTTTTATCGCTTTTTGTTTATTGTGTTCTTAGGCCTACTAACATAATCTTAAGTGCATTCATACTAACAAATTGACCTATAGCTGTCTATTTTTTATTATTATTATTAAAGCATACAAAGCAAACGAAAACTTACATTGTTTATCAGACGTTTATTGATTTATTTGCATGTCACGTGGTTGTCAAGGTATTACACCTGTTTTGAACCGAGTGAGTGAGTGAGGTAACCGGAGGACCAACCGCTCCCCCCCACCCCTCCCTACTCTCCTACTTCCACCTCAAGTTGTGACTCTCGAGTTGCAGGTGTCCATGGGCGACGGTAGTCACTTACCATCAGGTGACCCGTCTGCTCGTTTGACCCCTTTCCTCTTACAAAAAAAAAAAAAAGAAAAACTACTTCAAAAAAAGGAGGTGGCTCTCAATTCGTAGCGTTTTTTAAAAATTTGTTACCTCAGAACTTTCGAGTAGGTGAATCGATTTTGATGCTTCTTTTTTTATTTGAAAGCTGGTGCTTCCCGTGTGGTTTATTATTTTTTTAGAACCGGTTCTATAAACTGTGAAAGAATAAAATGAAATCAAAAAATCTGGGGTCACTGCTGACTTGAAGATCATTGTGTCATAATAACACGCAAAACTTAACCAGGTCTTCAGTCTCCAGCTTTAGAAACAACTTCAACTATCTAATAATGGAGTAGAGAAGAGCTGTTTCGGAGGCATGTGGGCGTACACTAATCAAATATGATTACCCGTGTCCCGCAAGTTTTGAGTGCTCCAAATAATGTGCTGGTAAAAAGGGTAGCCAAGTTACCAAGTCGTTGTCAGTGTGTAGTGCTTACCAACTTGAATTAAAACTTGAAGGGTTGTTCAAAATAATGGGGTCTATCTATATTTTTGTGATTCGGTACTTTATTTTGGTGGAATTTATTTTAGTGACTAACTTAGATTGAATCGAGTTTTTGTATTATTCAATGAGATGAAATTGTTTGTTTTCTATCAATAAGAATTTATCGAATATGGTAATGGGGAATTTGGTTGCATAAAAAAAAAACACTTAGAAAATGTTTTTACCACCAATAGTGTATCAAAATAAATGATGATTTGTTGTTTAAATTACATAATAATTATATAATTAAAAATAATAATAAATAATAATATAATCTCACGCCTTTTATCCCCGAGGGGGTAGGCAGAGGTATTCCATTACTGGATATACCCACATTTCACGAGATATATTGGACCCCTAAACGTGATAGGTGGTGAGCCCATCGCCGGACCGGGTCTGTTTACACATGTCTCAGAATTAATTCTGAGACCTGCGGGTTTCCTCACGATGTTTTCCTTCACCGTCGAGCTAGTGATAAATATGTACGTAAGTTTTTGAAAAACTCATTGGTACATGCCAGGATTCGAACCCGAGCCTCGCTGATTTTCGGCCGGCTCTTTAACCGTCCGGGCTATCACTGCTCAAGTATAAAAAATATATTTATCACTATCACTGCTCTTAAAAATATGATATACAATACCATATTTTTTATAGAATACCTACTTAAAACAACACAAAAAATAAATAAAGTACAACTCATTCTAAGTAATAATATGATTTTAATTGGGTTAAGGGATTTAAATAGGTACCAAGCTTATTAATTATGCGAACATTTATACTTTTAAATATATTTTTTATACTTGAGCAGTGATAGCCCGGACGGTTAAAGAGCCGGTCGAAAATCAGTGAGGCTCGGGTTCGAATCCTGGCATGTACCAATGAGTTTTTCAAAAACTTACGTACATGTTTATCACTAGCTCGACGGTGAAGGAAAACATCGTGAGGAAACCCGCAGGTCTCAGAATTAATTCTGAGACATGTGTAAATAGACCCGGTCCGGCGATAGGCTCACCACCTATCACGTTTAGGGGTCCAATGTATCTCGTGAAATGTGGGTATATCCAGTAATGGAATACCTCTGCCTACCCCCTCGGGGATGAAAAGCGTGAGATTATAATAATAATAATTATACTTTTAAATCACTTTAAATGAAAATGAGAAATTGACGTCCCACTTTTGGTCCCGTCGAGTAAACACCGTCAAAGTAGGAAGTTGCGAAAATTAATCAAATTCGTAGATTGTAATCTGCGAAATTTACTTTTCGATCGAAAATAATTACGGTGGATACAAAATTTATTGGTCATCGAACTTGGCCCCAGTGATGCCGTTCAAACAGTACCATGTCCCTGCGGATGGTTATTTAAATTTAGGATATAGCCTAATGTTCCGAAAACGAATAAATTCCATTTATTGATGTTTATGGCAGAACCGGCGCGTTATTTTATGATGTATGGAAAACATTCAGATCTGAACACAGAATTTCAATAATCATTAAGGTATGTATCACAAACCTGTGTAATTTTCCAGCTCATATGGGTGCAGTTAGAGGGAATACCAAAGACCGTTTTGTAGAATCTTTCGATACTATGAATCAGAAAGCCTAGGCAAACAGCTTCCTCTTATTTACTCTTTAGATAAAAAAAAATCACGCCTTTTATCCCCGAGGGGGAAAAGCAGAGATATTCTATTTCTGGATACCCACTTTTCACGTGATATCATTTGGACCCCTAAACATGATAGGTGGTGAGCCCCTCGGCAGACCGGCTCTTTTACACATGTCTCAGAATTGATTCTGGGACCTGCGAGTTTCCTCAGGATGTTTTCCTTCACCGTCGAGCTAGTGCTAAATATGTACGTAAGTTTTAATAAACTCATCACATTACACATGCCAGGATTAGAACCCGAGCCTCACTGATTATCATCATGTGAAGCAGGCTCTTTAACCGTAAGGCTATCACTGCTCTCTACATACATTGTATAAAATAACGCTAATATAAATACGCTAATTCCTTCTAAACGACGCAACAAATTTTGATGCGGTTTTCACTAATGAAAAGAGCGATAAACAAGGATGGTTTTTGAGCAAAGAGATTAAAATTTAATAGGGCATCCAAAAGTTATTCCAAGTGGAATAAGTCTAGTACAATTTCGATCGAATGACAGCTCGCGTTCATACTAACTGACATGACGCTTGAGCTTCAAACATGCTTCAAAGTTTTGTATGAAAATATTCCCAATGCCCCCTCTGTGTCCTATTATATTTTAATCTCTTTGTTTTTGTGCATATAAACTAGAGCAAAGCGAGTTCGGGTCGTTAAAGAAGACCTTTAAAGTACGTCCTACTAAAACTGGCGCAACACCCATACAAAGTTGCATTACTGTCACTCACATAGTTTTTAATAGTTAGTAATCAAATTAATGTTTGTAGACGCGGAGTAGTAAAGTTTCTTTGGCCACTTATCCAAGGATCCGGGTTTCGTTTATCGGTAATGAGTAAATTCACTTTCTCAGAAGTATTTTCTCATATGTTTATACGCTTATGATTGATTCAAAACTTTGACTTCATATACTAGAATTGTCAGGTTTCTGGGCGTTGCTTATAGTATTATTTGTAGGTATAGACAATAGACTGAGACACACCGAACCGGGCATCCTTGTTTGCTTGTTTTTTTTTTATTGTTTAGGGGGCAAACGAGCAGACGGGTCACCTGATTGTAAGTGACTACCGTCGCCCATGGACACCTGCAACTCGAGAGTCACAAGTGCGTTGCCGGCCTTTGAGGTTTGAGTACGCTCTCTTCTTGAAGGTTTGAAGGTCGTATCGGTCCGGAATGAGACCTCCAACCCCGCCATACAAGCCAAGTCGCTCAGGTGTCGCCATCTTGCCGAAAATTGACATTCAAAATCTGGTAAAATTTATCCTTTTCTTTGGGAGCCAATCACAAGGGCGGTCATCTTGGATTTTCAGTTTTTCGGATTTTTCTGGTAAGCTACGGGATGTGCCTAAAAAGATGACGTGCCATTTGTAACTGCATAACGTCGGCAACCATGCTACTAACTCGGGTCAAGTGGGTTCTACAATAGCCTAAACTTTGAAACATTACTACGCGGCCGCCATTTTGTTTTTTCAATTTTTTTAATTATTTTAGTTATCGGTTGTGCAAGGAAAAGTTTATTTGTTAGGCGCCTTTCATTCATTCACTAAATATGACCTGGGGGCCAATTCCACTAAATGTCAACGGTTATAGTTGGATGAAAATGTCATGTCAATGGTCAAATAACACCATTGACTGACCATTGACATGTCATTGTCATCCAACTATAACCGTTGACATTTAGTGGAATTGGCCCCCAGACCTACATGCAAGCTTAATGAAGTATAATGTATTTTTAGTTTGTTTTCCCGTCTTAGGGCAAGAGGAAGATCAAAATGGAGGGTTTTTAGTCAGTGCAACCTGGTTATCCAAGCTATAACCAGTACACGGTATGCGTAAGGCATTTTCCCTGCATTCCAAACAAAAATAATACCTAATAAGCATTGCAGACGACGCCAAACATCAGCATAGTGTGTTCCTACACTTGTTTTTTTTACCGTCTGGAAAAAAATATGGTGTCATAGGTAAGTGTACCTAATACTAGGTAGTATCACAGACCAGTTTAAATAAACTAGTACTATTTCTTATTCTGTGCTAATTCATTTGGCACAAAAACCAAAAAAAAAAAATACAAAAAACTTTGACACACTGAAATATTTGAAATAGTATTTTAAAAAGAAACAGGCTCGTAGCTTCCATTCATGCGCAATCTACCTATAACCGCCAGCTGCTACATAGTAGTGTGCTTAGTTTTCTAGATTTTGTAAATTGTATTAAACATGACTATATTTAACAAATAATATCGTGT
The DNA here is from genome assembly GCA_963855545.1 of Ethmia dodecea. Taxonomy (NCBI): domain Eukaryota; kingdom Metazoa; phylum Arthropoda; class Insecta; order Lepidoptera; family Depressariidae; genus Ethmia; species Ethmia dodecea. The sequence goes on from OY979446.1 coordinate 557,599, forward strand.
ATAAATTCGGCTCTAGATACCTTATACGTCATATTTTTTTCCAGACGGTAAAAAAAAATCATCCAGTATAAACATACTCGAATCTCGTTCAAATATTCCACGGTTTCCTCACCGTTTAGAATAACATAAGTATTTATGGCGCCCCATAATCGCTTTGCTCTGCGACACTGGTGTCACGTCCACACGTGACAGCGGAAGGAGTGTCGCTGGGGATTGTGCCGTGACGTTACGCGGATGTCGACAGCGCTAGGCCTGTGTCACGTAGAGCATTACTCCGATGGCTTTTGCTAGGGTTCTGTGGGCTAGTTGAAACTTTACTGTAGAATTAAACACTATATTGATACAGTGGTGAAAGTTAGGTGTTTCTATGAATGATATAGGAATGAAAGATCTCCACGACACTGTCAATACAATGAAAAGATGATTGTATTCCCAAAATTGTAAAAAACCGGCCAAGCGTGACGTACCATCGTATAATAGAAAAAAGATTAAAAAACACGTTTCTTTTATGGCGATGTCGATGTTATAAGTGCAATAAAAATACACATTCTGTGAAAATTTCAACTATATACCTATAACGGTTCTAGAGAGCCCACTGACAGACTGATGGAGGGACAGCGAATACTTTTTACGTACAGAACACAGATAAAATACCGTAATCGATTCAATGAGCACGGTACCTGTGCCACAATAAATAGAAACTCAATTCCAACTTAATCGATCGATACGCTTGCAGCACAGCTAGCATACATTGAGAACATTATTTCCGTTTCCTTGTATCCTCGAGCACAATTTATGAACTGAACATGTTCGCAATACATTGTGCGCGGATAGTTTCTCGCGGGGATTTTACTTACGGAGATGGGAGCACTTAAATTTTGCGCTATAGATTTGTTTTCTTATTGCCTACTTTGCTTGTTGTTTGTATGCAAATAAGAAAGTGTAAGAGGCACGGCGGTGTAGGGCCAAGTTGAGATATACGCAAAGTAGTTGATAATGATTATAAATTATAAATTTCTTTTTATTTGCAGAGGTATACGTATAGTATTTTTAGTATCTTTTCTACGCAATTTATGAGATTTCCAATGGTAGCAAAATTTTTAAAACACAGGCCAGTCGTTTCTAAGCCTGACTCATTACAAACAATCATACAAATGTACAAAAAAATAATTAGATGAAAATCGGGTATTTACAAGAATGGAATACATCTGTCAACCCTCTCCGATATAAGGTATTTCAAAATTGAATTAATGATTCTGATACATCTTAGTCATGACTTAATATATTTTGATTTTTGTTAAATAATCTTTTAGGTTATATAGGGGATAGAGACACAAAACTTGGCCTAAGTTTTTACAGAGAAAGTTTTTGATGATATTATACTTTTACTAGAGTAAGCTAGGTAGTTTTATCGTTCAATCTTTTTAATAAATATTTATTGGTATGAGAGGCATTGTACCTACACAATAATATTAACACATAAACATAATGACATCGGACAAACAATCGAGAACTTTGTAATTTAGGGTAAATTACAAAGGTCTCCGTTGTTTGTCCGAATTACCAACAAATAGTAAGTACACGATATCCGCTACTTATCCAATTATTTGTCACGTAACTTCCCATGTCAGCTCTATACATCTATTAGCGTGATCACCAACTTCCCGAAACCACGTAAGCTCGGAGTGCCCGGTACCAGTAACGGGAGAATGTTTTTATCAACCGACATAAAAAACGAAGGAGGTTCTCAAGCCATAACTTACACTTAACTTTTTACAGGGTAGTCCGATTGTGACAATTCTTTTTTTTATTTTGTATTCCTCGAAATTGGTCCGATATAAATTTGTTAACAAAATTCCTAGCCTAAGGGTGGGAAAATAGGGGTATTTTATTGTTCACTCACAGATTTGAATGCTGAGTTGTGTCTCACAACAAACTATAAAATAAAAAAATTTTAACAAAAAAATAAACTGCCGAAAAAACTGTAAAGCAAAAAATAATTTATACTTTTTATTAAACCTTAATAACGAAGTTTTTAGACTAATATAAGTATACCTAAGTAATTTTAAGTCGGCGGTTCATTGATTTTTGGTCACATATTAGTCAAAGATTATTAGTCACGTGACTTACCATGTAAGCTCCATCCATCTTTTAGCGTGACCCCCAACTTCCCAAAACCACGTAAGCTCGGAGTGCCCGGTACCAGTTACGGGAGAGTATTTTTATAATGGATCAATTTGCATTCGCTGCCAGCCATTTGTTTCGGTCACGTATCGAACACGGAACGATCGGGGGATTCCCCGTGGAACTGATTGCTGCATTTTTATCGCAGTTGAATTCCAATTATCGCAGAGATATTCCCGTTTTGGAATTCGTTGAAGCTACGTTGTTTCCCAGTAGGTTTGGTACTATTGAACCTCTTTTCAACCGACTTCAGAAAAGCAGGTTATCAATTCGATTGTATTTTTTTATGTTTGTTAACTCAGAACTTTCGATTGGGTGAACCGATTTTGATGATTCTTTTTTTTTTTTGAAGACGGTGCTTCCAAAATGGTGCCATTTGGCAGTTCTAAAAAGAGTGCCATTTACAAGTTAAGATGTCGTGATTACCTAAGAGAACTGTTCAAAGAAATTAATATTTTAACAATGCCTTGTCAGTACATTTATGAAAACATTATGTATGTACGGAAAAACATATTACTGTATACTAAAAACTGTGACAAGTATAATTGTAATCTTAGGAATAAAAATAAACTAGAGCAACCTCAGTCACGATTAAGTAAAATTAATAATTCCTTTGTGGGGCTTTGCATACGCTTTTATAATAAAATACCAGAAGATATTTTGAAATTGCCTGAAATTGTGTTCAAAACTCATGTTAAACATGTACTTTGTAAAATGGCATATTACAAACTAGACGACTATATAAATGACAATGATGCTTGGAACAGATTTCCTCCAGTCCAGCGCAATACGATAGCGAAAAACAAACGAAAATATGTAACCCAATATAGTATTAAGTAATAATTGATTAAAAGAATATTGTGTTGAGGAGTTTCTTGCCCCGCTTCTTCTCCTCAACCATACATGCTGAAGCGGTAGAGTTGAAATGACGTTCAATAAGTGGACTTGTAAGTTCCTATTTTGAATAAAACATTTTGACTTTGACTTTGACTTTGTCTCTTTAGAGTTCTATGTTTTTATTATTACATTTGTCAAGGGCAGTAGTGGCAGAAACACATTAACATTATATTTATAACTAGCGACCCGCCCCGGCTTCGCACGGTTGCAATGCCAATACTAAAACCTTCCTCTTGAATCACTCTATCTATAAAAAAAAACTACTCCCAGAATTAATTATGAGGCATGACTGTGTGACATTCCCGGTCAAACAGTCAGATATTACTGTAGATGTACCTAGATGGTAAAATATCTCCATTTTGTATAAAATAGTAATAATAATATACTCTCACGCCTTTCATCCCCGAGGGGGGTAGGCAGAAGTAATCCATTACTGGATATACCCACATTTCACGAGATACATTTTACCCCTAAACGTGATAGGTGGTGAGCCCATCGCCGGACCGGGTGTATTTACACATGTCTCAGAATTAATTCTGAGACCTGCGGGTTTCCTCACGATGTATTCCTTCACCGTCGAGCTAATGATAAATATGTATGTTTAATATAATATATAGATAGATTTTTCGTTAAATTTGTTTCAGTTAATATCGTTGAACTTCTTGTGTAGCTGATTTACATCTCCAATTATCCAGTGTTTAGTTTAGAGCCAGTATCTAGACTAGAATGGTTCGTGTATTAGTCCAATAAAGATCTTTTCCACTAGATTGTAGTCGGATATCGATATTAGTGGCATGTTAATCCTATAAATATTTTACTGGTCTGTTGGCTCCGTTTAGTCGAGTCACTACTGCTGCCTCTTGAGTGGGAGGTCGCAGGTACGATTCTCGATCGGGACCAACATTTGTGTGCTTGAACATTGAACATCTGTGTTGTGGTCCGGGTATGTCTATAATAATGTGTAAGTACTATCAGTAAAAGTTCTGCCTGATATACACCAAGTCTCATTTTTGCTAGCACCTATCTTTTTCCACCTTGTGGCGACAAAGCCTTATCTTATAGTAACAATGAGAATTACAGAAAAGTGTTCCGTTCATGTTTATGACCCCTTAGTGTCGATGAATAGATCGGATTGGAAAAAAAATGGTGTTACGGCTTCTGATTGTTTAACTCTAATTAGGGTCGGGGTAATAAAAACTTGAGCTTTGAAGCGACAATTCTTTTAAGTGTATCAGGCTTAGCGTTTGTTGATAGGGTGTATTCCCGTTGTCCCCATTGACGATATCCCCATTGAGTGGGGACAACGAGTACCTATAGCACATGTTCTGTGTAGTTTGGGACTAAATAACAGAGTGTAATTTGAATTAAAAAAAATACTGTGTTTTTTTTCAAAATGCCATCGAGTACGGCTATCTTTATAAAGCTAAAGTATTACGTCTTGCGCATATCTAAGTATGGGCTAAAATATCCCAGCTGTGGGCCGCAACTGACTTCTGATAATCACAATCACGTCCTTTACAAAATGGGTGATCATTTTTGGCGCGCAAACGTGGGATTCCTTTTACGTGCTTCGCATGGAAGTGTAAGGGAATTGGGTTAAGCATATTCTAGTACTGCAGAGCATATTCGGAATTTAAAATGTATCGAAGAAAATTATGGCAATTTTGCACATTATAAGTCTGTGACAAAATCGGTTATGCACAATTATCGGTTTGAGATTATCAAAATAGTTTTGTCACCAACTTATCTACACTAATATTATAAATAAAAATAAAAAAAAACATTTATTTCAGGCAACACATTAAAAAAAAAATATATATTAGATTTTTTATGTGGGACAGTGGGACACAATTCACACACGGTTATTCAGTCCGAAACTAGGCAAAGCCTGTACTATGGTTACTAAACAACTGATAAATCATACCTACATAAATATTGAACACTAAGGCACGAAGCCAACAGACATATTCATGTACACAAATGTTGGCCCTGAGCGGGGATCAAACCCACGACCTCCGACTCAGAAGACAGGATCACTACCAACTGAGCCAACAGGCACGTTTTGTTTGTTTGTATGCTCCGACACTACCTAATCGTTTAAATTCTGAGACCAGCGGGTTTCCTCAGGATGTTTTCCTTAGCCGTCGAGCTAGTGTTCAATAAAATATAAGATTAAGATTTTCAATAAAAAGATAAAGATTTAAATAAATAAAATTAAGATTTAAATAGATAAGATAAAGATTTAAATAAAGATTTAAATAACTAAAATTTATATAAATATATTCTAAACCCTTGTCTGGCAAAGCATCCCTGGAAATAGTGTGTAGGCTAAAAAGGAAAACCAAAATATTAATGTAGCAGTCAAACTAAAACGATTATACTCGTACTAGTATCCATTCCTAGACTAGCCGAAATCCATCTGCGCAAATAATGAACACTCCATCGATGGGTTATAAATTTTGATCCCAATAGATGGGTGCAAAATTCAAAACTTGCTTTTGCTGCGGTTTTATTTGTAAATTCTTAAGATGGAACATTCATTCATTAAAAAAAATAACATAACGCCTTTCAAATTTCATCAAGGGGGATAGTGTTACTTTCACATATATAGTGTTAGTACGGTAATAGGGGCAGGGACCAGGCTGAATGGCGAATATAAATGAAACGACACATGTTCATGCACACAAATGTTGGCCCCAGGTGGGAATCGAGGATCAATCACTACTACAAATTTACCACTTACAATATTATAATTATCAATCCACGTTATACCTAATTAGGTAATTAATATAATTATTATCATTACAAATTTGGCAATTCGTTAAAAGAGTAGAAATTATTTACAAGGAGCCATTTGTGCTCACTCCTCGGCTGCAACCAGCCAGCACGTAGAGATGAGAGAACGAAGTCAGAGTGAAGGTCGGGGTTCGAAATAAAGAGATTTTCAGCAGTCAAAGTGGGATTTATTGTATGAAGGAGAGTATGAAGAAACACAATTTTGTTACTGCAGACATGGCTTATCTGGTCATTGTAGCACAATTTGTATGTATCAAAATATATTCTATTTATACAGGAGCTTTTGTATGTGGAAAAGCTAATTTAAAAAAATGTGGATGTTAGCTCGGAAGAACCATCGAGCTCAAATTTCAGGTAAAAAATAGAAGAGAACGATGTAGTTCTAATTTCAAATTCAAATTATGTGGCCAGATAAAGAGGTTAAAAGTTCAAAGAGTTGATAAGATTAGGAAGAAAGGAGGTATGATAACGAGTACCTCGTCACAATGAGCAGTGATAGCCCGGACGGTTAAAGAGCCGGTCGAAAATCAGTGAGGCTCGGGTTCGAATCCTGGCATGTACCAATGAGTTCTTCAAAAACTTACGTACATATGTATCACTAGCTCGACGGTGAAGGAAAACATCGTGAAGAAACCCGCAGGTCTCAGAATTAATTCTGAGAAATGTGTAAATAGACCCGGTCCGGCGATGGGCTCACCACCTATCACGTTTAGGGGTCCAATGTATCTCGTGAAATGTGGGTATATCCAGTAATGGAATACCTCTGCCTACCCCCTCGGGGATGAAAGGCGTGAGATTATTTATTTTTATTTTTATTTATAACCTCGTTACAACTTGAGGTACCTTTTAGGCACATCTATTAGTTCTCACATCGGAGCGCTCACGTCAAACTGAGCCGCTCAAAAGTTTATGCGACCCAATTCCGCATCCGCAAACTGTATTACCTTCACCCGGATCTGGAATATTCAAAGGCTGCCACAACTCGATCCGGAGCGCAATGGTTTCGCTCGGTTGCATTTTTAGAGTCTCAAAGTTAGGATTTGAATGTGTTGCGGAAGAAAATATCGCTTGGCACCAATAGGGTATAACGGGTTTCCTATAAAGTGTCTTAGTCGTCACTATCATTACTATTAAGAGGATTAATTTATAACGCGAGAGCCTTACATATTATGGTTTATTATTTAAGTTACAGACTTTCAGAGACTCGGCAAACATTTATATCAATTAACTATATAGTACAGTGAATAGAGACCAAATAAGGGGGGTTACCTTACAAACGTTCCGGTAGTTCTAAATTTTTTACATGTTGTCTAGGATGGTTGTTAAGTGTTTAAAATGCAAAATGCACAATTGCCCCCCCTCCGCGCCCGCCACCATCTTGAAAAAACCGAAAAAAATCGGCACTCTTTTTAGATTTTCACTTATATCTTTGTTTCGGTGCATTTTAGCTACAAAACAGTTCTATTCAATGTTGTAAAGAATAAAATTCCCTATAATATACGTGTTAAATTTTGTTTGTAGGGCAGATAGTTCACGAGATATGATATTTTTAAAAATATAAAAAAATACGCATTTTCCGGAAATTTTTCAAACTTATCAAATAAACAATATGCCGTTGTTTTCATTTTAATGCTTACTGCCCCCTCCATAAGGTTGGTTAAAAAAGTATACATCCATTTTGTAGGTAATTAAATTCCCTACAATTTTTATTCTTAATACTTGTTTTTCTCAAATAGGCCAAAATTGAATTACAGCGTTCTAAAGTTAGAAGTTTGAAAAATTTGAAAAAAAGTTTGAAAAAATGCGTATTTTTTTATCTTTTTAAAAATATCATATCTCGTGAACTATCTGCCCTACAAAAAAAATTTAACACGTATATTATAGGGAATTTCATTCTCTACAACATTGAAAAGAACTGTTTTGTAGCTAAAATGCACCGAAACAAAGATATAAGTGAAAATCTAAAAAAAGTGCCGATTTTTTTTCGGTTTTTTCAAGATGGCGGAGGGCGCGGAGGGGGGGGGAATTGTGCATTTTGCATTTTAAACACTTAACAATCATCCTAGACAACATGTAAAAAATTTAGAACTACCGGACCGTTTGTAAGGTATAAGCTCTCTATTCACTGGGTTAATACGCGCCACAGCCTAGTTCGTCAGCCATAATGCGCGGGATTCTTGACAGTTCTTAGTGACGTCACGCGTAGAGACGTAGTTCCAATAGAGTTCGCTTGAATCGATATTTATGGGCTAACACTACAAGTCATGCAGACCCTGCCACCCATAATCGCTGACAAACCGTCTGCGCTGGTTTCGGAACAGCGGAGTCAGCGCATTCTTTAGACAAGCGCCTCCTGCGCGAGGCCTAGCGTTAAGTTGGTTTAATAAATAAAATCAGTCTCTACCGAGCTTTGAAAGAACATCATCTCTCTTATAATTCTTTTTAAAAAGCCCTCTCCCGAGTGTCCCGAAAAATCTACATAGTATAAAACAAAGTCGATTTCCGTCTGTCCCTATGTATCCTTAGATCTGTAAAACGGATTTTGATGTGGTTTTTTAAATAGATATAGTGATTCAAGAGGAAGGTTCACATATTGTATATAATACATGAATAATACATATTATAGTGTAGAAACACTGATAATATATAAATCATATCTCTCTGTCTTAATTATAGAAGGGTCCAAAAATATCTTGTGGGTATATCCAAAAGTGTTAATATCCAGAAATGGAATACCTCTGCCTCGGGGATAAAAGTCTTGAGATTATTATTTATTTATTTTTAATCTTTAATACAGATAGTATTAAAATTATCCTACTCCAATTGGGGTGTGTGAGGAATTGCGCTTATTCTGAGACACGTTGCATATTATCATGTGTGTTTATTTATACACCGCTGAGTATTATACAAATATACATGCGTGTATATCCTTTCTTTCCGAAGTTTGCTGGCAAAGTTCTGCTCTCTGTTCGTAATATTCATTATTAGGCTGCAGTGAATTACGGAGCGAACTTGTTGTAATCACGAACTTTGCCGTGGTCTGTTCCCGTGTATATTTAACCAAGACAATGTTCATTAAAAATGCAATAAATCATTCTTACACATTTTTGGTATCCGCGGTATTTGACTTGGAAGACAAAGTTGGCTCAGTTGTTAGTTCGGGCTTCAGAGTCGGTCATATTCTATTTTAGGGCATGGACAACATTTAAATAGACTTGTCAGCTGTCGTATCTGTGTAGTTACTAGTAAGACACGAGATCAAAAAGAGTTGCCCTTCAGTTTCTTGCTGGTTCTTCTCGGGAACTCGGGAACTGCATTTGGAACCAGCAACTCGTCGGTGGAGATGGGCTGGTGTTTACATTTAGTCAATCTTCATGGATGAGTTTAGAGTGCCTTGTAATTAGACTATAACCTTTTTAAGTGTACCTTTTGTACCAACAGAAAATAAATGGTTTTTTGTGTGTGTTATAACGTACACTGTCGAATAAAACTTTAATCCATCTATTGCTCACGTAAGTTATACAAGATATGCAAATGTGTGTTTTTATTCATTTTCCGCATTGAATTTATTTTCCTCGTATGTCAATGTATGGAAAATGCATGCCGTTTGCAAAGGCACTAAAGCCTTAAAAACACATAATAGGCAAAAGAATTTCCTTAACATTCTTTTCAAGCAGAAAGTCACATCAAAGAGTAGAATTCCATTCACGTGCATAAAACTTTCCAATTCGAACAACCGTCAAACGAGTCGCGTAATTTTTCATTCATTCTGCATATATGAGTGGGAAACGGTAAGGGTGGTGCTACACAACGATGAGAACGTTTCAAACAGTAACGTCACAATTTTCTTGGCCTTTTGCCTTTATTTGGCGTCGGTGCAGTATCTCTTCTCCTTCCATTTGTACATATAGCATCACGCGTGCGGTTTCTGCGTAGTTCCCGATCCCGATTAAAACGGGGATAAAATATAGCCTATGTGTTATCTGATGTATATGCTATATAACTGTATTTCATAAACATTCATTCAGTAGTTTTTGCGTGAAAGAGCAACAAACATCCATACTCACAAACTTTCTTGTTTTATAGGTAATATTAGTAGGATTTAGGAAAGGATATCAAACGTCATTATACTTCCTTCTTGCACATATCATCCTGTACACAATCCGTCATTATTTTCTTTGGTTTTTGCTCTTTCTATAACCTTCTACATTCTTGATAAGCACTCGTCTTACTTCAATACTTTCATTGAAGCTCTCTAGAAAACTAACCTCAAAACGATTCGCATGTTACAAAAGCGCTGCTTTGAGGTTAGTTTTCTTTCTAAAATTTAATAACAGTAACACAAATCATTTAAAATGTACTCCATGAGTAAATTAATACTGAAATAGTACCATAAAGTCAGGATTTCAATACTTGAAGTGTGAGACTTCTATGTAAGCGATGAAAATTAATTTAGACGTAACGCTGTCAGGAACGATCTTTAAGCACCGTAAGATAAAAGGGTAGGGTAGTGTTGAGTCATCATGTTTGAATATCTGGCAGTATACCGGAATAATACCACCCAATAATTTTAAATCACTAGAAGCCGAGAAGCCGAACGATAAGTAAATTGATTCTACGTAGATAGTTCCTTTACCTCTGTATCTGCAACTTTTTCAGACAGTACTTATTTATTTAATGGCCGGAAGATTAACAGCTATAAAACAGGTCTTCACAGATTACAATAAAATAGAAAAAAAACATATTTTTGCACACTAAATTAGAGCAATAATAGCCTTACGGTTCAAGAGCCTGCTACACATGATGATAATCAGTGAGGCTCGGGTTCGAATCCTGGCCAATGAGTTTATCAAAACTTACGTACATATTTATCACTGGCTCGATGGTGAAGGAAAACATCGTGAGGAAACCCGCAGGTCCCAGAATTAATACTGCGACATGTGTATAAGCGGGTCTTTTACGTACCTATTCACGGAGGCTCGACACCGTTTCCGTTCGATTCAGATCGAGTAAAAAATTTTCCGAAGTCGAATCTATCGACTTCAGAAACTGTATTCTAGGCGTTTCCGACAGCCACGGAAATTTTTCCGAATCCTTATGTTAAATTTGACATTCGTTTTCCTTTCGATACCGACATATTATTTGAATTATAGTCCATCTTCGACAGATTTTCCGATTTCGAGTCGAATATCGAACCCCCGTGAATACGCCAGCCGGTCCGGCGATGGGCTCACCACCTCTTACGTTTAATGCCTGCAAGCAGTTAGATATTTTTTCAAATCTTGGAAATGATTTTTACTTTGAGTGTTGTGGAACTGAAATTTTAGGAATTGGTCTCATTGTTATTAACATCTATAGAATACCAAAAAAAACAAAGGCACATATAGGTGTTTTTCTATATAAATTAGAAAAAATGTTAGAGATGTTAACTTTTAAATATAAAACCAGAAAAATAGTTTTATGCGGGGACTGGAATATTGACCTACTGAAACAAGACACTTATGCTAAAGAGTTGCAAAGTGTTCTTTCTAATTATAATTTTGAGCTACATATTAGATCTCCAACTAGAAAACAAGCTTGTATTGACATGATAGCTAGCAATATAAAATCTGTAAAGGCAGATGTATTACATTTGGGACTTTCAGATCATGAGACTGCACAGACCTTGACTTTTGATGTAAATAAAGTAAAAGCTTATACCACCTGGTTTGAGCATAAAAGAGACTACAATGCCAAAAATATAAAAAAGTTTAAGGAATGTATTTCGGCATTGTCATTTTCAGAAGTAATAGATTGCAAAGATGCTAAGACTGCTTTTGAACTGTTTTACGATTTAGTGTGTCTATTCTATAATTTATGTTTCCCGACGGTCAAAGTAAAGATTAATAGTAGGACTCAAAACTTGCGCTGGTTAAGTAAAGGCTTAAAAAAATCATGCAAAACAAAACGCTCTCTCTACTTAAAATATAGGAAATTTAATTACAACAAAAATTCAAACAAACAAAAATTCAAAGAGTATGACTGTGTACTGAAGAAATGTATCAAAATTGCTCAAAGATTAAAAAATTGTAAATACATAGCAAAACATAAGAATAAGTGCAAGGCAACTTGGAACACTATTTCCTCATCAATTTCAAATGACATGCATTATAATAATATAAATAAAATAAAATTTAATGATATAGAATTTTCAAATCCCGTTGACATTTGTAACATTTTTAATAATTATTTTATAGATCTGACATATACTCACAATAATAGTCCTAATGATAATAATATGAAATTAAATAGAGAATCATTCAATCAATACACTATATTCTTGAGACCAGTGACGGAATCAGAAATTTATAATATTATTATGTCATTAAAAAATAGTAATGCTTGTGGATATGACAACATAATCACCAGGATACTCAAGTCGTGTGCCTCTTGCATATGTTATCCTCTAGCACATGTGGTAAACCTCTCTTTTATAGAAGGGGTATTCCCAGAGCGACTAAAGATTAGTGTTGTCAGACCACTGCATAAAAAAGGAGATGATTTAGATCCGTCAAATTATAGGCCCATATCATTGGTCCCTATATTATCTAAGATCTTTGAAAGAGCAATGCAAACAAGATTAAATGAATTTCTAATCAAGTACAACATTATTCGACCAGAACAATATGGGTTCCGTAAGGGATTATCGACTGTTCACGCATGCTTTGAATTAGTGCGTATTGTTACTCAAAACCTTAATGATAATAAACTGTGTTTAGCTCTGTTCTTGGATATGAGCAAGGCCTTTGATTTTGTGGATCACTCCTTATTGCTTAAAAAACTTGATGCATACGGTATTAGAGGCAAGGCGCTTGATTGGTTGGACAGTTTCCTCAAAAACAGAAAACAATGTACAGAAATTTCAAAAATTTGTAAATATAATAATAGTATTATGAGACAGACTTACCGATCCCACTATAGGAAGAACAATGCTGGAGTACCCCAAGGCAGTGTACTCGGGCCATTATTGTTTGTCTTATATGTAAACGACCTACCAGGATCAATTAATCAAAAATGTCTTCAATTTGCTGATGATACTACATTAATTATTGAATGTAAAGACAGAGATAGGCTAGAAGCAAATACTAGTAGTGCTCTTGAGGACTTAATTGGATGGTTACAGGTCTATAAGCTGCAAATAAATATTGACAAAACTAGTTTCATGCAGTTTCGTTCTTATAACTCAAGCACTACACCTATGCAGCTCAATTATGATAATAAAATTGTAGCAGAAGTTGAAAAACTTAAATTCTTGGGTATTATGCTAGACAAACATTTAAATTGGAAAGCTCACGTTGATTTAGTCTGTAGCAAATTGAATCGCTTCGTCTTTGCATTGAGAAAACTGAGACAAACCATATCCAAAGAAGCTGCTTTAACTGCCTACCACGGGTACGTGTCGTCTGTCCTCAGCTATGGTCTGATACTCTGGGGTAACTCAGTAGATGTGGATGGAGTCTTCAAATTACAAAAGAAGTGCATACGTGCAATATGCAACGCAAAATTTGATGAGAGCTGTAAACCGCTGTTTAAAAAACTTAACATACTGCCACTACCATGTATGTACATAAGAGACGTTTGTGTTTTTGTTGCATCCAATCCACACTACTGGAGAACCCGAGGCGATGTCAGTCAAAGGCCAATAAGAGAAAAGTTAAAGAACTTACTATGTCAGCCTCCTGCCCAAAGACGTACATTCATTTATACAAAGAATATATTTAACATGTGCATTATATTATATAACAACCTTCCAGTCCAATTTAAAAATATGAATAAAGTATCACTCAAATTGAATTTGACAGAGTGGCTGCTAGAACACTGTTTTTATAGTAATAAGGAATTTCTAGACCATAAGTTTTGACATTCTATCTATATAATATTATTATTATTATTATTATTTTTTTTTTTTTTTTTTTAGTTTAATTTCATATTGACATATATTTCCTTTGACATTCAGTATTATTAATAATTCTTTGACATTGTATAAAATCTTATAAATTTGCATGCTTGTTCTTCTTGCTGAAAACACTGTACTAAATACTAATTATTAAGACCTTTTTTTACTGTTTTCTTGCAAATAAAAAAAATATTATTATTATTATTATTAATGGTCCAAAGAATATTTCGTGAAAAGCGGGTATATCCAGAAATGGAATACCTCTGCCTACCCCATCGGGAATAAAAGGCGTGAGTTTTTTTATTTAGAGCAGTGATAGCCCGGACGGTTAAAGAGCCGGCCGAAAATCAGTGAGGCTCGGGTTCGAATCCTGGCATGTACCAATGAGTTTTTAAAAAACTTACGTACATATTTATCACTAGCTCGACGGTGAAGGAAAACATCGTGAGGAAACCCGCAGGTCTCAGAATTAATTCTGAGACATGTGTAAAAACAGACCCGGTCCGGCGATGGGCTCACCACCTATCACGTTTAGGGGTCCAATATATCTTGTGAAATGTGGGTATATCCAGTAATGGAATACCTCTGCCTACCCCCTCGGGGATCAAAGGCGTGAGATTATATTATATATATTATTATTTTTTTATTATTTTGAACACTGAATGCACAATCAAGTACCATAGCTGTTTTTTGAAGCGAATTTATTACTCAAATTATTTATTAGGTGTTAGGTGACCAATAGCCTAACACCATCTCCCAATCCGCGGTGAGTTCGCTTGGGCGGTTCTGGCTCATACGTCCTCATTTGTTAGGAAAGACCCTTAGCTCAGCTGTGGGCTGTTACGGGTTGATTATGGGTAAATTACCGTAGCTCATAAAGCCTCACAAACAATTCATCGATGGGCACCATTGACAACGTCAACTGCCAATGAATCCGTTGAAAAAAATAGATTTACTAACGTCACTATAGGCACCACTGACAACGTAAACTGCCAATGAATTCGTTGGAAAAAATTGATTGACTAACGTCACTATAGGCACCACTGACAACGTAAACTGCCAATGAATCCGTTGGAAAAAATTTATTGACTAACGTCACTATAGGCACCACTGACAACGTCAACTGCCAATGAATCCGCTGGAAAAAATTTATTGACTATCGTCACTATAGGCACCACTGACAACGTCAACTGCCAATGAATTTGTTTAAAAAAATAGATTGACTAACGTCACTATAGGCACCACTGACGACGTTAACTGCCAATGAATCCGTTGAAAAAAATAGATTGACTAACGTCACTATAGGCACCACTGACAACGTCAACTGCCAATGAATTCGTTGGAAAAAATAGATTGACTAACGTCACTATAGGCACCACTGACAACGTCAACTGCCAATGAATTCGTTGGAAAAAATAGATTGACTTACGTCACTATAGGCACCACTGACAACGTAAACTGCCAATGAATCCGTTGGAAAAAATTTATTGACTAACGGTCACTATAGGCACCACTGACAACGTCAACTGCCAATGAATTTGTTTAAAAAAATAGATTGACTAACGTCACTATAGGCACCACTGACGACGTTAACTGCCAATGAATCCGTTGAAAAAAATAGATTGACTAACGTCACTATAGGCACCACTGACAACGTTAACTGCCAATGAATCCGTTGGAAAAAATAGATTGACTAACGTCACTATTCTCAGTGTGGCAGCGCCTTTACAGTGACACCCACGCCATATTTATTGCTCTTACCAGTTAGCGAGTTAGCTGTTTGTGATTTACTGGGACGTTCGATGCCTTGTTTTGGAATCTTTGCGAAGTTTAGGGAAGTTTCTGGAAGTTAAGAGACTTGACTTCTTTTGTTGGCTGTACATTAGCTTAATTATGCATAGAATTTATTTGTGTAGTTTAATTCATGAATTGGTTAATGAATAGTGACACAAACAAAAATGATTGATAAGTTAACACACTACAAATAAATTAATAAAAAAACCGGCCAAGTGCGAGTCGGACTCGCGCACCGAGGGTTCCGTACAACCTTGCAAATTTATGGTTTTCGTAATTTTTCCTTTATCTATGCTATAAGACGTTGCTTCGTACCAAATTTCAAGATTCTGAGTTCACGGGAAGCACCCTGTAGGTTTTGATTCCCTTGCAAGTGTCGAAAATTTGCGGCATAAACGGCTGTATCTTTTGATTGCGTTGGCTTAGAAGTTTGATTTTTTCACAGCTTCAAGGGACAGTAGGCCTGAGTAATTGATATAAATTTCAGCTTCATACCTCCACGCGTTCCTGAGAAAAAGGGTCTTGACAGACGGACGGACGGACGGACAGACGGACAACAAAGTGATCCTATAAGGGTTCCGTTTTTTCCTTTTGAGGTACGGAACCCTAAAAAGCCAACGAAAGTGCCGTTTTAGTGGGATAGTGAGGGTTTATGCAAAGCATGTAAGTATACAAAATAATATTTTCATCTCTCCAACAAAACATTGCCGCTTTCCGCCTCCGGCGATAAGAAATAAAGTATACACACATCGGGAAGTAAATAAAAAAGCCTCAGATCACATGATTGTAGACCTCAGCTTTGCCTCAGCCAACAATTAGATGTGATCTGAGACATTTCTTATTTTACTTCCCTAGGTGATAGCCTTACGGTTAAAGAGCCTGCTTCACATGATGAAAATCAGTGAGGCTCGGGTTCGAATCCTGGCATGTACCATTGAGATTTTCAAAACTTAAGTACAGATTTATCACTAGCCCGACGGTGAAAAAAAACATCGTGAGGACAGCTATTTTTTATGTGTTAATAAAAAAAAAAAAAATTATCGTAGCTGAATTTAGTGTTTTCTATGGAAATCGTGCTATTATTAATCGATATTTAAGAAAATTGGTAAGACACAACTAAAGTTTGATTACATCATATTTTTTAAATATCTGTATACTAATTGGGGTGTATGAGGAATTGCGCTTTTTCTGTTACGCGTTGTATAGGTACGAGTATAATCTCATTTCTGAAAATACCCATGTTTTATCAGTATATCCTGCTGTCCCCTCTACCCCTATACCAAGCCAAGAGTAATTATTGTTCACAATATCGCTATTATAGGCAGAGTTATTACAGACCGAACCGTTATATTATAAAGTGGTAAAATTCTTTCATATTTTGCCTTCGCCGTGGTACAGGGTCGTGTAAAATTTGCATAATAACTAAGTTTTTCCATTTTTGTTATCAATACCCTTGTGCGGCCTCACTCACGCCATGCCTGTCGGAAATTGAGATGCTGAAGGTAAGCCACGCCTTAAAACTACACCTCTATAAGTATAAGGTCATGTTAAATTTATTAGTAAGACATGGGATTGAAAAGAGCTGCCCTTGAGTTTCTTGCTGGCTCTTCTCGGGGTACTGCATTTAGAACCAGCAACTCGTCGGTGGAGATTAGCTGCTGTTTACATTTGGCCATTCTTTATGGACGAGTTTAGAGTGCCTTGTTATTATAAACTATTGTGTAATTTTCTAAGTGTATATTCAATACCTACTGAAAATAAATACATTTGACTTTGACTTAAATCACCTGAAAATATCGAGGAGCGGAGGTGGAATGCTCCTCCATCGTGAAAAGGGAAGATCTTCCGCCAGGCGAGGTGATCGTGCCTGGGGACCGCGGTCCAACGGTTGATGTTGGACAGTTGTATTTATACAAACTCATTAGAAAACTCCAATAGCGCGGTTTAGTAGTAGTGTAGTGTCGCTACAGAGAAATAGAATAAATATTTTTTTCTTGTTCTCTTCTAACAACAAAATATTATTTTGTAAACATGATTTGCATAAACACCACTTTTATCAGGTATTTCATTTATTTATTTATTTTGATGTTTTTGTGCAATTTTTTAATTATAATGTGCCAGTATTGTTTTAAAATATTTTCAATTAATTTAAAAGATGTATATAACAATAGGGTTGGACCTACTCTTTAACCGGATACCCTTACACAAACCCCGACTAACCCTAAACCTGGCACATAGCGTATGAAGCTAAGTGTTTAACCTGAAGTAATGGTTAACCCGCTTTACGGCAGCGAGGGGCCGTATAGACCCTCTTATTAATAAATCGTGTGTCGAGCGCATTGTAACCTTTACAGCCAGGGCTCTATTGTGCCGGTTTAACGGTCACGGATAAATCTGCATAGAAGTTACGGGGTCATGTCACGGTATTTCTTTGCGTGTTATAAAACCTTTTAGAATCTAGGTACACTAATAATATAAAAAGGAATGTTGGCAAGGAATAAACTCAAAAACTACTGGACCGATTTTAAACATTCTTTCAAGAGAACAGATTTCCTCCAGTCCAGCGCAATACGATAGCGAAAAACAAACGAAATTATGTAACCCAATTTAGTATTAAGTAACAATTGATTAAAAGAATATTGTGTTGAGGAGTTTCTTGCCCCGCTTCTTCTCCTCAACCATACATGCTGAAGCGGTGGAGTTGAAATGACGTTCAATAAGTGGACTTGTAAGTTCTTATTTTGAATAAAACATTTTGACTTTGACTTTCATCAATCTAAAGCTACATTAACACTGAGTAAAATAAGCTATAATTTATTCCCGTAATCCCATGGGAATGGGAACTAAGAGGGTGAAACGTCGCAGGACCGCTAGTATTCTATAATCTGAGCCGTGTGTAAGCAGTCAGCAGTGTGACCTACAACGGACAATTAATAATCATATTGTGGCTATATACTGTGGTTTGAAAGGTTAATTATAAGTATAGTTCCAGTGGGATTTTTTTTAAATCCTTGCTTCGCTTACGTTATATTAGGAATCTTTTTTAAAATCTCAGCCAGACAGTTTGTTCTTTTATATCGTTGCGACTCTACATAGAACCCGCCAATAGACGGCCGAGTTCTAAACCGCGCTATTAATGTTTTATGAGTTTGTATAAAGACCGCTGTCCAACATCAACCGCTTGACCGTCCACAGGCACGATCAACTCGCCTGAAGAAAGATCTTGCCTTTTCACGACGGAGAAGCATTTGATTCCAACTCCGCTCCTGAATAATATGTATAGATGGACAAATAGAGAAGTAGGGTATAAAAAAAACTCACGACTTTTATCTCCGAGTTGGTAGGCAGAGGGATTATATTTCATGATACCGGGTATTTTACACATGTCTCAGAATTAATTCTGGGAGCAGCGGGTTTCCTCACGATGTTTTCCTTCACCGTCGTCGAAGTAGGGTATAGTTCGGTAATAATTGAAGTTCTGCGCCCCTATGTTTAATTTGCGTGTGCTGATATTTATTATCGCAAAGTTTTTGGCGTTCATTCAGCGGGTGGCCCGCGGGACCACTAACTTTTGTTATAGTGCGGCGTAGACCACTCAACACTGTATTATACTGTCCATACTATCTACTCGTATCTAGTTACATAAATAATAAATAAATAGTGGTCCAGACTAGGCAGGGCTAGTGCCATGGATACTGAACGACTGATAAACATACATAAAAAATATTAAACGACCAGACACGAAGCCAACAGACATGTTCACGTAGACAAATGTTGGCCCCGAGCGGGGATCGAACCCGCTACCTCCGACTCAAAAGGCAGGGTGACTACTAACTGAGCCTGTTGGACCCGTCAAGAGATCGACTTACACTACCCACTTTTAAATCAATAATTTCTATTATACTTACTTCAAATCTGACGATGAATCTGACTGATCAACGCACAGCCGAAACAGCCGAAATCGCTAAAAAGCATGAAATTTTGAGCAAAGGTTCCTGAAATGACGTAAGTGAATGGTTTTTGGAATCTCCCACAGGAACAGGAATAAACTGTACCGCGCAGGAAACGCCGCTGGGCACCCGCTGAATGTACTTTTCACGTTTGTACTTTTTCTACAATAAAAAATTGTTACTTACTTAATAAATTATTCATTTTCATAATACCCGAAGCTTCCAGAAACACAAACTGATTCGTAGAAATTCCTTCAAAGCGTACCTACATAAAAGGTATATCTGTATTTGTTTGTAACTTCGGAAAGGCCAGCAATATACACGGCCCTTCGCCTCAAATATTCGATAACCCTTCCCAGAAAACTATGGTAATCGTAAATGAATATTGTATTGTTAGTTCTGGCCTAGGCTTACTGAGTGCCCGGGCAATTTCACTGCTATTTTACACCACGCGAGACGAGTACGTGACGGCTTGTGTTATTGAAAATAATTATCAGTTTGACGCTCATCCTCTAACATGTTTTAACCGACTTCAAAAAGGAGGAGGTTTTCAATTCGTCTGTTTTTTTTTAATGTTTATTACCTAAACCGATTTGGATGATTCTTTTTTTTTATTTGAAAGCTGGTGCTTCCAGATTGGTCCCATTTTAATTTCGTCCAGTTCTGACAACGATATCCATGAGAAAACCATGTAGTTGAAGATTGAAGTCGGTTTTTTTACTCTTTTTTTTCTTTTAGAAACTGACTTTTTTGCAATTAATTCTAAGTTTTAGCTGGACAAATGCAGCTTTTACGTTAGTACCTAACCCATCGCTATGTAAAGCTATCAATCATAATTAATATTGTAAAACATAATTACTAGTAGGACATGAGATCAAAAAGAACTGCCCTTGAGTTTCTTGCTGGTTCATCTCGGGGTACTCCATTTGGAACCAGCAACTCATCGGTGGAGATGGGCTGCTGTTTACATTAATCTTCATGGACGAGTTTACAGTGCCTTTTTATTAGACTATTGACATTTCTAAGTGTACTTTTTGTACGTACAGAAAATAAATGATTTTCGTATTCTACATTGTTCGACAAGCTCGTATCGGTCCGGAAATACCGCAGGCAACAATTTGTTCAACAGATTAGTTGTGTGCGATTAGAAATGTTTCGTAAGAACTGCACAGCATGTATAGTTGAGGAAAAGAAGCGGGACAAGAAATGTCGTATCGTATAAACATTCTCTCTCTCTCGCTTCTACCTACCAATTTGGATCGCAATCCTTTCGTACATTATGTAGTGAGGACTTCAGGCATTCCAAAACGTTTCTGTACTCACCCCGATCTTAATTTCGATCTGTTCTTTCTTTGAATTCTAATCTCGAGATTAAATTCGAAGACTGCAAAAGACTATTGAGTTTCAATGGATATTGAAAAACTGTTTTATGTAATTAGGTAGCTACGTTTTGTTTTGGAATTCTTACGAGCTTTCTTTTTAACCGACTTCAAGAAACTCCTCAACTCAAAAAAGTCAACAAAAAATCCTCCGGTTATCAATTCGACTGTTTTTTTTTTAATTTGTTACTTCAGAACTTTCGAACTGATTTGGATGATTCTTTTTTTATATGAAAGCTGGTGCTTTCAGATTGGTCCCATTTTAATTTTGTCCACTTCTGACAGTGGCATCCATGAGAAAATCATATATAAGATTATAATAAATAAAATAAGAAGATACATACATACATACATATGCTCACGCCTTTTTCCCGAAGGGGTAGGCAGAGACAACAGCCCGCCACCTGCTACGATCCTGGCATACCTCACGTGCCTCATCCACATCCATCAATCGGTTCATACAAGCTCGTCGGTTTCGGGTAATCTTTATCTGGCTTTTTTTCAATACATCGCCGATCTGATCGATGTAAGTACGCCTAGGTCGCCCTCTGCCGACTCGGCCACTCACAATCCCCTTATATATTTGTCTCGTTAGACGCCTTTCATCCATCCGCTCGACATGTCCAAACCACCTAAGCATTCCTTTCTCAATTTTAGTCACTACATCCTCTTTCAAGCCACAACGCTCTCGGATTACACTATTCCTCATTCTATCAATCAATCGTACTCCACTCATGCTTCTTAGCGATCGCATTTCTACTGCATTTATTCGACTCTCGTGAAGAATAAGAAGATAATATAAATATAAACTCAAATAATAAAAATAATTATATGTATAATATAATAAATATTAATATACAAATCTATTACTTTACAGGTCTTTGGTAAAAATAGACGTGAACTAAATGAAGTTTCTTTCTTCCCTTTTCAATCTGCACCTGATAAGCAAGGTGTATTCCCATTGTCCCCACTGGCCGTATCCCCATGGTGGGGATAACGGGAAGTCAAAAAAATGTCTTCCCATTGTCTCCACTATAGGGATACGGCATACAACAGGAATATGTAAATTTCACGTGTCGATATCCCCATTAAATACAAGAAAGTAATAAAAACAGAAATAGGGGCATTATTTTCTAATTATAATTGTAATCGCAATTTAACCGTCGGTCTTCATTTTGACGTACGTTGCTTCTTCCGTACATCTGTCAATACAGGCTGCGGTCCGTTTTGTGCAAATAGTAAATACTTTCGTAAGCACGCACACGACTGTTCAAAATGATTACGATTGTTAGCATGCAAACAATTTGAACAGGTTTTCGTTTGTCAAAAATGACAGTTCTTTTAATATTTAGGTTGATACTGTTCTGAAGTTAAATTCAGTCGTATTTGAGTCGTATAGTGTCCCCCGAAGCTTCACAATGTAATGCTTCTGTTAATATTAATGACGACATACCTAATTTTAATTAATCGATTACATAACGAATATGAAAAAAGTTCGCGGGAAAAAAAATACCACGCACATTGAAGTTTGACAACTGTTTGACAGATCCGGAGACATTGCACTACCTCCCCGTTGTTAGCACTGTTTGCACCAATCGATGACGTCATCGATGATGTCACAATGCTCATGTCAGCGTACCACAGCGCAATTTGAACAGTTGTTTGCATGAATATAGCGCACACGAGCGCAGAAAGTGCAATTTGGACCGTACCAACAGCCAGTGAAAGAAGAGCAAGCACTGATCGCGTAACAAATGTCAAATAAAGACGATTACGATTACAATTATAAATAGACAATAAGGCCCTGAACTGAGTTCTGTTTTTTAGGGTTCCGTACCTCAAAAGGAAAAAACGGAACCCTTATAGGATCACTTTGTTGTCCGTCTGTCCGTCCGTCCGTCCGTCTGTCAAGACCCTTTTTCTCAGGAACGCGTGGAGGTATGAAGCTGAAATTTATATCAATTACTCAGGTCTACTGTCCCTTGAAGCTGTGAAAAAATCAAACTTCTAAGCCAACGCAATCAAAAGATACAGCCGTTTATGCCGCAAATTTTCGACACTTGCAAGGGAATCAAAACCTACAGGGTGCTTCCCGTGAACTCAGAATCTTGAAATTTGGTACGAAGCAACGTCTTATAGCATAGATAAAGGAAAAATTACGAAAACCATAAATTTGCAAGGTTGTACGGAACCCTCGGTGCGCGAGTCCGACTCGCACTTGGCCGGTTTTTTGTTTTTAAATAAAAAAGAATATTCAAAAACATTCGAAGACGAGCCGTTGATTCATCATTGATGGCGTTTTATGAATGTTTTTCTCCAGGGAGGGTCCCGTGGGCGTCGTAACTCTTCCCAGAATAATGAAAGCGCAAGACGGCTCCGGCCGGTAAACACCGGTTTATACCAGTTTATACCAATTTATTCCGGTTCCCGCTTGATGATGTTCAGTATAATCGTTGTGGATATTCATGGTGCTTTATTACAGTAAAGGGAAAACCGTGTTGGTATACTTTTACTGCAGCGGTTGAGAAAATAAATACTATATTATTTATAAAGTCACGCCTTTTCCGCAAAAGAATTGGGGGGATATGACAATTTTTGTCATTGTATTTTTCTACCTATAAATGAAAGATGAGCCCATAGGTACTTATTGTATAACTTGTATGACATCAGTGAGGCTCGGGTTCGAATCCTGGCATGTACCAATGAGTTTTTCAAAACCTTACTTACATATTTATCACTAGATCGTCGGTGAAGGAAAACATCGTGAGGAAACCCGCAGGTCTCACAATTAAATCTGAGACATGTGTAAATAGACCCGGTCCGGTGATGGGCTCACCACCTATCACGTTTAGGGTTCCAATATATCTCGTGAAATGTACCACCTCGGGGATAAAACGCGTGAGACATTTTTGAAGTGAAAACTTCTTTAGCGGCGTTGAGCACTTTAGTGGGATGGGTAAAAACTATGAAATTCGCGTCAGGTCACGTGTGCTGATCGAAAAACCGTAAGACGGTTGGAGAGTAGTGTTGTAACACCGAAATCGATAATCAAGTTTTCACTTCTGCCGGCACTCCCGGAGTGCAACCCGTGTTTTTTTTTATTTGTAAGCTTTTGTTTTATGATTCTAAAAGTTAGTTTTTTTGAAACATTGCAAACTGTTTCTTTGTTAATGTTTTTCTTGACTTACACCACAGCATTTTCATTTTATGAAAGAGATGATTAGTCGTTAGACATATTTGGATAATTACGATGTACAGTCAAGAGCACGTGGAGCTTGACACATTGGACTTTGTAACGTTCTTATTACAAACGCCTCAGAGGTCAGACTCGCACTACAAGTGTAAAGCTTCATGTGCTCTTGAGTGTACTTACCTATATTTTGTACTCATATTTTGCAGAGTTGCTTTGGGTATGGCACTAACATTGTAACAAAAGTTACAGTACACTCCCAGGAGTACAGTTTCACGGCGACGAGCTTCACCAAGTAAATACATATGTAGTTTAACTTTCTAGTCCCAAAACATTAATGAAACAAATATTTATAGCGCATGTAATAATTACAGCACACCCGATTTTGTTTGTGGTTTATATTATGTGACTTTTATAACACTGATGTAGTGTGAGACGCGTGTACGAGTATCACGTCGGGGTCACCAAAATGGAGTGACTTGAAGTTTTGCACATAGATAGCTTATGCAGTGTAGGCTTCCACAAAGAAAGGATTTTGCAAAATTCAACCCCTAAGGGGGTGAAATAAACGCGCGCGAGCAAAGCTGCTAGTCGTACATATTTGTCACCAGCTCGATGATGAAGAAAAAAATCCAGAGGAAGACCGCAGCCAAAATTGATCAGCATGTGTAATAGCACCCTGGTCCGCCACCTGTCACGTTTCATCCGAAACACTGTTGGAAAGTTGGTATTTCCTTGAATTGAGTTCTTATTCCGACCCCCGAGTAATGAGGCATTTTTATTATAAAAGATAGCCTTTTTCTTTCCAACGATTGAAATTGTGTTACAACCAGACTGTAGTGTAATTATAAACATTTTCTTTTACTCTCCCCCTCCCTGTTGCCATATCGTGATCATACAGCCATTGTCAGTGAAAATACTTTTGTCTTTTCAATGACGATAAAACAAAATTTAGGTACTTTTAATAATAGAACATCAAAATCAACAAAAGTCCATTCTAATAAAATTTTGTCCTTCTAATTCTATGGTTGAAACTAATTGAGAGGTGACCCAAATACTAACTAAACGGCTTTCAGCCTAATCTCCAGGGCACTACGGTATCAAATTGGATGAAATATACCCCTAGGTCCGGACTATCCCTAAAATTTATTATAATCTATGAGCCAAGTTATCCGATAACGCGCAAACTGTAGACCTTACAAACTTTATAGACCATCAGAAGCTCGTTATTAAAATAGGGAAGAGAATACGCAGAAAAAATGATATTTTATTCTGGAAACTGTGCTTATTTTATGATACTATCGCCTCCAAATGGGTAATGGTTGAAGAGTACTGCGAAAAACAGAGGGTAGTAACAGTAACTGAAGGGAATCATCTAAATGTCCTATACTAATATTATAAAGAGGAAAGATTTTTTTTTGTATTTAACTAGCTTTTACTCGCGGCTTCGCTCGCGCACGATTATTTCACCCCCTTAGGGGTTGAGTTTTGCACAATCCTTTATTAGTGGATTTCTACACTGTATAAGCTAGCTATGTGCAAAATTTCAAGTCTCTAGACCCAGCGGTTTAGGCTGTGCGTTGATATATCACCAATCAGTCAGTTTATCATTTAACATTTTATATAAATTATATAGATAGGTTCCGAAACTATTAAGCCGATTAAAAAAAACACTAATGGAAAGCTACATTATCAGGTAGTAACACAGGGAATATTTTATTCCCGTATTTTCACGGGAACGGAAAATACGTGGGGCGATGCTAGTAAGAAATAAAAATGAATGCTCGCTTTTCCCCCGAGTCGGTAGGCAGGGGTAATGTATTCCTGGAAAAACCCACTTTTCACCACTTAATATTTGGACCCCTGCAGAATACCTACAGATTTTTTTCAATGTAGGTACCTGTAGTTTGTATTGTGACTGTTGACTCTCTGGTTGTCAGAACTTGTCGGTTCAATACCCACCCGGACTCAATCCCTGTGTGTAATGACATAAAAATAAAATAAATAATCTCACGCCTTTTATCCCTGAGGGGGTAAACAGAGGTAGTACATTACTGGATTTACCCACATTTCACGAGATATATTGGACCCCTAAACGTGATAGGTGGTAAGTCCATCGCCGGACCGGGTCTGTTTACACATGTCTTAGAATAGATTCTGAGACCTGCGGGTTTCCTGACGATGTTTTCCTTCACCGTTGAGCTAGTGATAAATATGTACGTAAGTTTTGAAAAACTCATTGGTACATGCCAGGATTCGAACCTGAGCCTTACTGTTTTTTATCATGTGAAGCAGGCTCTTTAGCCACGTTTCTTTACCGTAAGGCTATCACTGCTCTAATAACATACCTGTTGGTTTCAGCTGGGCGTTTATAACTGTGATATTATCAGTGTTTCTCTACTATATTTAAATGTATCATATACCACATAAACCTTCCTCTTGAATTACTCTATTAAAACCCCGCATCAAAATCCGTTGCGTAGTTTTAAAGATCTAAGTGTAGCGACACTACATAGAACGCGCCAAAGAAAGCCGAGTTACATAGAACGCGCCAATAGACGGCCGAGTTCTAAACCGCGCTATCAGAGTTTTGTAATGAGTTTGTATAAATACAACTGTCCAACATCAACCGTTGGACCGCGGTCCCCAGGCACGATCACCTCGCCTGGCGGAAGATCTTCTCTTTTCACGATGGAGGAGCATTCCACCTCCGCTCCTCCATACTACGGCTTTCTATTTGGCATGTTCTATGTATTGTCGCTACATAAGCATACATAGGGACAGACAGCGGGAAGAAAATTTGTTTTATACTATGTAGTGATTTAAGCAGGCATGTTTATACAGGTTTTAGACCTAACTATACACTAAAGCACTGGTGAATTGTTTCGCACACATCATAGATTAAAAAGTTGTAAAAATATGAAATATTTTTCATTCTTCATTGATTTGAAACATACATAAAATATTGTTTAACATTAGGAAAGCGATAATACTTACCTACGTAAATTAACCCTTTCCCGCCGATCATATAGAAGTTACTAACGAAGGTTGAACTCCATTCGTTATTGATTTTACGGGTAGCCCTAGTCCCTTCATTCCTACGGTGGACGATAGGCAAGTTGTAGGTACTTAGCTGACTGCCACATAGCCTAAAAGGGGATTGTTTTTGACCTGTCATGTCATGACCAATAAAAATACAAAAAACATTGATAAAAAAAACATGATTATGCGTGAGATTTCACGCCTTTTATCTCCCAGTGGGTAGGGAGAGGTGTTGGATTTCAAGAAATACAATGATAAACTGACTGACTGATTGGTGATGTATCAACGCACAGCCTAAACCACTAGGTCTAGAGACATGAAATTTTGCACATAGATAGCTTATACAGTGTAGGCATCCACTATGAAAGTATTTTGCAAAATTCAACCCCTAACGGGGTGAAATAAACGTGGGCGAGCAAAGCTGTGGGTAAAAGCTAGTACTATACATTTCTGCAAATCGCAGAAGGTCTAAGTCGTAAAACGAGCAGGCCGCGAAATGTGCAACTGGTAATTACCGGATATTTCTTAAATCTCGCACGAATTGTCTTCTTGAAATGTATTTTTCTCTCATTCGGAGTAGGAGTAGCCTTCATTAAATTTTATTTCGGGATTCCAATTTCAACAAAACTCAGTCCGCCCCCGCCTGAAACACAGGGTAACCTAGTTTAGGAAATCCTGTTGTAAATTTATGTACCTAATTAAGCAGTCTTGTTAATCTTATTTTTATTTTTAGCAAAAATTAATTCAAGAAACCTTATTCTTATTTTTAAATGTAAACCGACTTTAAAGATGATGCAAATAATCTCTCTCATAATATCCCAAAATATGACACCAGATAATTCACATTTATTATGTGCAAAGAGAGTATGGAGGAGCGGAGGTGGAATGCTCCTCCATCGTGAAAGATCTTCGGCCAGGCGAGGTGATCGTGCCTGGGGACCGCGGTCCAACGGTTGATGTTGGACAGTTGTATTTATACAAACTCATTAGAAAACTCCGATAGCGCGGTTTAGAACTCGGCCGTCTATTGGCGCGTTCCATGTAACTCGGCCTTCTATTGGCGCGTTCCATGTAGTGTCGCTACATCACTCCCCCTCCAAGACCGGAGGTCGATTTGATTATTTGTGCTGCGTCGTTGCTTCGTAGGTAGCTTGCAAGTGCCAGTGCTGCTCCAAGTCTGCGGTGAGTCGAGACTGAGCGGGTTGCTGCGACTGTTGAAGTGCCCGTAGTTCAGTGTGCAGAGACCGCCACGCCGGCGAGGGTGACCAGCCGCTGTAGATCCGGACGTGGGCTGCGGTGAACTTTGCGTGGGCCGAGTGCTGTCGCTGTGAGTGATGAGCCTGCAGGACCAGGTAGCACGGTGCGTCGGCTGAGTATGGACCTGATTAGGCGGAGTCTGGCTTGCTGTGCGACTGCTGCTGCTGACCTTGAGTGAAGGTTGTTGTGGGAGTGATGTGTGATGGCGATGCGATGATGCTTCTGAAGTCCAGGTGTTCCAGAAGGTTGCGCTGATGTCCAGGTGTCGAGGGTCACCAGTACGGAGGAACGGAGGTGGAATGCTCCTCCATCGTGAAAAGGGAAGATCTTCCGCCAGGCGAGGTGATCGTGCCTGGGGACCGCGGTCCAACGGTTGATGTTGGACATTTGTATTTATACAAACTCATTAGAAAACTCCGATAGCGCGGTTTAGAACTCGGCCGTCTATTGGCGCGTTCCATGTAACTCGGCCTTCTATTGGCGCGTTCCATGTAGTGTCGCTACAAGAGTAACTTGTCTACTTATAAAATGTCACTAATATGAACTTTAATACTTAGACAGACAACAGATACTCTTAAAATATCAACCCTGACTTGCTAAAACTCAACAGAGTCACTAATATGAACTAAGCTACTAAACAGACAACAGATACACTGTTAAAATATCAACCCTGACTTGCTAAAACTCGACAGTCACTAATATGAACTTGTCTACTAAACATACAACAGATACACTGTTAAAATATAAACCCTGACTTGCTAAAACTCAACAAAGTCACTAATATGAAGTAAGCTACTAAACAGACAACAGATACACTTAAAATATCAACCCTGACTTGCTAAAACTCAACAAAGTCACTTATATGAACTAAGCTACTAAACAGACAACAGATACACTGTTAAAATATTAACCCTGACTTGCTAAAACTCAACAAAGTCACTAATATGAACTAAGCTACTAAACAAAATATCAACCCTGACTTGCTAAAACTCAACAGTCACTAATATGAACTTGGCTACTAAACAGACAACAGATACTCTTAAAATATCAACCCTGACTTGCTAAAACTCAACAAAAACATAATAGCATGATGGAGGGTGTCGAAGAGTGCAAAATATTGAGGCTATATCAGACGCCGCGTAAAAACGGCATCAAAACAAATTGATAGCAGGCCCTCGCGCGAGAGATTTATGATTTCATCAGCCGACAGATGGGGCTTTTGTGTCGTGTTGGTGGCTGCGCATAGAACTATAAGCTGAGCTACAAGTGGAGCGGTGAGCGAAGCGTTTCAGACTTTTACACTCACGTTTTCTTCTTTCAAGTAAGTAAGCCTAGTGGCACATCAAAAGACTCACTACTTCTTCGGACTATCAGTTTTGTTTTGTTAGTCAGTCAGTTTTGTTCAGATTATATGATTTATTTTATTTCATTTGTTCAACATTCTATATCTATAATCATCAATAGGTGTCAAACCTTCAGCTACGCATCATACAAGTTAATATGATGTCGATGGCATTACAGATTTAGCTTTTAGATTTAGATTTAGCTTTTTCTTTTACTTTGATTATTTATCTATTCGTGTTTACTTACAAGCCATTAAAAGATATACGCATTCCTCAGAAATTTAAGCCCCACTTCGGTTTGATTGAAGTAGAAGGTCACTTTAACCGACGGTCGTTTTAACTTGGCAGCTCTGAAGTTGCGCAAATGGCTGCGCAATAAGATTTTAAGCTACCATTTTGGCGGTACGAGGAAGTTTGCGCAGACGAAGCCTCTGTTCAGATAAGCCAAGTTAAAACGGCCGTGTAAATTAAATTCCCTTTACTGCCTTAAACGACTCCCGGGAGACACAGGGCGGTTCAGGGACCATGACGCTATCTCCGCCCCCTCTTATCCAATAAAACCCAACCCTTTCTTCTTCATAAAACAGCATACGTTTACGAGCAACAACTTACATTTTTAACGCGTAAAAAGAAACAAAAACGTACATTTGGCGAGGACCAAGAAACATCACTCCTAACATCTGTATAACTGATGAGCCTTTTGGAACACTGTAACTTTATACAAGGGAATACATTTGCAAACTAATTTAACGAGAGACGGGAACGCTGAAATTTTAACCGACCTCCTCGGAGGATCATGAATTGTTAATCCATATTTATTACACCTTTGGCTCTTTACATAATTTATAAGTGGTAAATATTGCCTTTAAATAGTTCTGTTTCGTTTTCAGTGGGTATTTCATCTGCGTAATTTTCTTGGGTATCGTACCCAAAGAATACCAACTCAATGATACTCTATTACTAAGGCTCTGCTGTCTGTCCGTCTGTCATGGGGCTGTATGTTCTAAACCAATTTTAACTAGTAATACTACTAGAGCCGCTATGACAACAGATAATAAAAATAAAAAGGGGGCTCCCACAGAAGAAAAGTTTTTTTAAATATTTTTTCCACCAATGACCAGCAATCTTACCGTATTCATATCCACCAATCCTATGATGTCACTTTCATCTCACTCTCATAATTCGTAATTCAATTCAAATCATCTATTTCTGCAATGAAAAAAAATACACTTAAAAACGTCAATAGTAATAACAAGGGACTCTAAACTCGTCCATGGAGATGCTAAATGAAAACAGCAGCCTATCTCCACCGACGAGTCGCTGGTTCCTGCAGTACCCCGAGAATAACCAGCAAAAAACTCACGGACAGCTCTTGGCATTTTCAACGTCATCTCTTACTAATAATTATAATTTACAATTTATATATAGATTATCCCATCCATGTAATTTTACAAAGTTGCATTCCCACATATATTTATTACCATATTTAATTGATAAAATAAAAATAAAATAAATTATCTCACGCCATATATCCCCGAGGGGGTAGGCAGGGATATTCTATTTCTGGATATACCTACTTTTCACGAGATATTCTTTGGACCCCTAAACGTGATAGGTGGTGAGCCCATCACCGTACCGGGTCTATTTACACATGTCTCAGAATTAATTCTGGGACCTGCGGTTTTCCTCACGATGTTTTTCTTCAGCGTCGAGCTAGTGATTAATGTGTACGTAAGTTTTGAAAAACTCATTGGTACATGCCAGGATTTGAACCCGAGCCGCACTGATTATCATGTGAAGCAGCCTCTTTAACCGTGGGATATCACTGCTCAATTGATACTGGCTAAAGAAGTACTATAATACAATATTATGTCTATTTCGAAGCAAATAATATCTATAAACAGAAATTCTAGACAAAAAATATTGCAGTCATTAGCCCAAATCGACATGTTACATATAGAGTGACTAGCACTAGCTCTATCCATTACATCCGGATGAAATACTATTACCTAGTCCTCTGACGTCACAGTTATGACGTCAATGAACCATTATTCTCGGAGATTTGCTTGTCAGGTGAGGGCTGCCGCAATATTTTCTCCATCGCCAAATATTATATGCGCATAATCTCTGAAAATATGTATGGAAATGCGTTTGACTGACACCTAATAAAAGGGCCACTTGGTGCACAGCGGGTTAAGATTTAGGACTAATGAAATATTGTAGTATATAAAGCAATATTATAATTTTATAATTTAGTACTAGCTCGACGGTGAAGGAAAACATCGTGAGGAAACCCGCAGGTCTCAGAATTAATTCTGAGACATGTGTAAATAGACCCGGTCCGGCGATGGGCTCACCACCTATCACGTTTAGGGGTCCAATGTATCTCGTGAAATGTGGGTATATCCAGCAATGGAATACCTGCCTACCCCCTCGGGGATAAAAGGCGTGAGATTATATTATATATATATATATATGATTATAAAGCAATATCCGAACTTCAAGGTCGTTTTGAAAAAACGAAGACTTCGATTGTATCGGTTCATGTTCGATCAACGAGAATCGAGCTGAATGGTGTGCTATTGGAGAGGCCTATATCTAACAAAGGACTGCCATAGTCTGACGACGAATGGGGCAAAAATTTCCCTAAAAAAAAAAGCTGAAATACAATTTACGGTTTGAAAACGTCGACCGAAACCGAAAACGACCGAAAGACAATCTCGTAAGGGCTATAGCTGGTAATGTCGTACATCTATACAATAATGATCGAATCATATTGTGCGGTCTCTTTCAATATAGCCAACAACAGCTAAGGTAAACGCAGCTATTAACGACCCATCGAAAATCTGCAGGTATTGCCGACCCATTCTGCTTATTCTTATTTTTATCGGTTTGGAACGATTTGAGTCACAAGAGAGTATAATATACACACATGTTTGTATGTTTTCTAATAAAATTACTGGTGTTATTGTACATAGGTTCACGGGAATGTGACCAAATACGTTAGTTTCTGTGAACGTAGCGAGTGCGCCGATCGTGTCATACTAACCCTTACTTCCTCAGGTAAGTACTCGATTTTTTTGCTTAAGATATTTTATAAATAAATATTTACGTTAAATTTATTCTGAATAACTCAACATATTCCTTTATTTGTATATTCCACATTTCGCAACTAAATTATTATGTTTAAAGGAATTTTAAAAAGTATTTTTGAAATTAAAATAGAACGGCAATAGCTGCAGTGCATTTTAGTAGTGCAGTCATTGCCGACCCATGGATCGGCAATGGCTAAGAGGTTATGCTTTATATTTATAATTTTTCGTTAATGCTTATAATAAATTAACAAGTTTTTATAACACCATTTCAATCTTAAGTATTCTAAAATTATAAGCATCTATTAGCGACATACACCATGTTATATTATAAACTTGTTTTTCCACGATAAACTGCCACGCATTATTAAACATTTAGACGTTTGATATAAAAGAAACTACTTACAGTTTTCTTCGTATTTATATGAAAATGGTGTATTTTTTTATAGTTTAGGACTAAATCAACAAATTATTGTATTAAATCGGATGGGGAAATAAAAAACAATTAATATCGATTATTTTTCGTGGCTCGTTAAAAGATTTGTTCACTTTTTTATTGAACACTAATTACCGATCCATATGAATCGGTGATTGCAACAAAGAGAAGCTATCACCGATTCTATACCGAATAATTGGTATTTTTGGATTAACGGTATGTAATGTCTAAAAGTAAAGCTACTAATTTGTTTCAATAATATAATGATTTGATTCAATAAGTTAGGTTCGGTTTAATTTCATTTCATGTCATTAGATAAATTTCATTTTCATTTCATATCCATAAAAAAAAAATACTGAAGACTTGGCTGTATGTATAGTTCCCTTTGCCTACCCAGAATGGGTGAAGAAAACAAAAAAAAAACTCTGCTTTTAATCTTTTACGGTTGGCGCGATTTTCCAAAAATGTTAGTCGAGTTTATTGTATTTTTATTATTTTATTAAATTGCTTAATTCAAAGTCAAAGTCAAAGTCAAAATGTTTTATTCAAAATAGGAACTTACAAGTCCACTTATTAAACGTCATTTCAACTCCACCGCTTCGGCATGTATGGTTGAGGAGAAGAAGCGGGGCAAGAAACTCCTCAACACAATACTCTTTTAATCAATTGTTACTTAATACTAAATTGGGTTACATAATTTCGTTTGTTTTTCGCTATAGTATTGCGCTGGACTGGAGGAAATCTGTTCCAAGCATCATTGTCATTTATATAGTCGTCTAGTTTGTAATATGCCATTTTACAAAGTACATGTTTAACATGAGTTTTGAACACAGTTTCAGGCAATTTCAAAATATCTTCTGGTATTTTATTATAAAAGCGTATGCAAAGCCCCACAAAGGAATTATTAATTTTACTTAATCGTGACTGAGGTTGCTCTAGTTTATTTTTATTCCTAAGATTACAATTATGCCTGTCACAGTTTTTAGTATACAGTAATATGTTTTTCCGTACATACATAATGTTTTCATAAATGTACTGACAAGGCATTGTTAAAATATTAATTTCTTTGAACAGTTCTCTTAGGGAATCACGACATCTTAACTTGTAAATGGCGCGTATAGCCCTTTTTTGTAAAATAAAAATAGATTCTGCATCAGCAGCTCTGCCCCACAGCAAGATGCCATAGGACATTATACTGTGAAAGTAGCTAAAATAAACGAGTCTTGCTGTGTCATTGCTTGCAGAATTTTTTCGCAACTGTATTAAAAATAGTTATTAAGTACACGTGCGGAACCGTCATTGCAACTTGTTCCGACAGTCAACCCTTACCTTCGGCTGCGCTAAACTTGGGAAGTTCGAAGAAAATTTATAGGTTTTTTGGGAAATAAAACAAAGGGTTTAAGTAATTTTGAAATAAAATTGTCTAATTATTTTTATTCAAAACATGTAAATTATATATTTATAATATTTTTAGGGTTCCGTACCTCAAAAGGAAAAAACGGAACCCTTATAGGATCACTTTGTTGTCCGTCTGTCCGTCCGTCTGTCAAGACCCTTTTTCTCAGGAACACGTGGAGGTATGAAGCTGAAATTTATATCAATTACTCAGGTCTACTGTCCCTTGAAGCTGTGAAAAAATCAAACTTCTAAGCCAACGCAATCAAAAGATACAGCCGTTTATGCCGCAAATTTTCGACACTTGCAAGGGAATCAAAACCTACAGGGTGCTTCCCGTGAACTCAGAATCTTGAAATTTGTTACGAAGCAACGTCTTATAGCATAGATAAAGGAAAAATTACGAAAACCATAAATTTGCAAGGTTGTACGGAACCCTCGGTGCGCGAGTCCGACTCGCACTTGGCCGGTTTTTTTTACTTTTATTTTCAGGTTTGTGACTCTGACTTAAATAGTAGATATAAAGTATTAGTGCTAGTCACGGTGGAGCAAATCATGATTCATGTGTGTAGAAGCACCAGCCACTATCCCAACTTGAAAAAATCTGTGCTGAAAATAAAACAGTTTGTTTTTATTTTATTAACATCTACATATTTACAAAATTATATCTGAATTTTGATAGTGAATATTTATGTTTCAGGTGATTCAGTTATCCCCTATGTCAAACACAATTGACACTACATGGAACTGCATTGTGAAGTAACAGCATTGACATTGTTTTAAAAAGTAATTACTATTAAGCAGGCTAATCAATTAGAAAGAAAGGCTATGGTAACTATGGTTTGCACTACCTGGCCAAGCAGCAGGTTTCCGGGGGCGCAAGATAACAATACATGACCTATGTTCTCAATTTGATTTAATGAATGTTATTCTATTTACCATTTCTATTAAAGTCTATTTTCTTATATTACTAAAATTTCATTTATGTCCACCGAGAAATCAATACCTTTATTTTTTATTTAGGTCCAAATGTGAAAACAATCTTTTAAAGAATCCACAAGCATTCCGAGGTTCACTGCGATTAGTTAGAAAGCATGGGCACTAGAAGAAGAAATCTACATAACAATGAATTTCACGTTGGTTCTATTAATTTTTGTTTCACCCCTTACAGGATAGTCAAAGGCATTACGCCATGCAGCCTCGTCATTACTTAATGATATCCTTG
Source organism: Ethmia dodecea (assembly GCA_963855545.1). Lineage (NCBI taxonomy): Eukaryota > Metazoa > Arthropoda > Insecta > Lepidoptera > Depressariidae > Ethmia > Ethmia dodecea. The sequence continues at coordinate 593,515 of OY979446.1, forward strand.
AGTAAATGGCTCTGCTTCAGAGTCCATGCACAAAAATACAGTGTCTTCAACACTTTCTACATCCTTAACTTGGTTATCAACAGTAAAATAATAGCATTTTTACTGAAGACTTCATTGTGACTTCTTGAGGCAATCCAAAAATGTCCATATCTCGCATTTTATCGAATTTCCCATTCACTGCACACTTTCACGGACACTTGCCACATAATAAACTATCACTATTATGATGAGTCAAAACCCGAAATACACAGCAAAATGAAAATTATACAAAAAACATGACGTCCCTCTTCGGATTCCCGCCAAAAAGTTTAAAGTCAAGTTTATCTCCATTTTCAGATTATTTTAGTAACTATAATTATTGTAATGAATCAAGTACAAAAATGAGAAGCAAATAAAAGTAAACGGGACATTTTGAAACGGGATATTTTGGGAAAGGGATATTTCGCTCAAATTAATAATTATTTTGAGAATCGAACGTGTAGGTAGGTATTCTGTAAAAAAAAGTATGTTTTATTTACTTACGGTCGGTGTTAGATTCATAAAAATCGGTAATAGCTTCAAAGCGTTTCGGGTGGGTCGGTGATAGAAACAATTGACTTCAACAATCCTTTGATTATTTTTTCAATGAAAACATGATATTTATAAACAAGTGAAAATATAAATATAAAATATACAATCTATATTTAAATATAAAATAAAAAAATCTGGTGTGTTTGCAACCACTACCCTTAATTCTAATAATCAATTTCAAAACTTGCTTAAGGGGGTCGGTAATAGCTGCGTTTACCTTATAAATAAATATTTACTAACCAATCCATTGTAATGATGCCTGTTTGATGGCTCTTCCGGATTCGAGAAATGTTGTTCGATTTGTCTTGGGCTAACGTTGTCTTGTCAATTTGTTCGGCTCTGTCGCCCGGAAAGTCGGTGGGGAACCGATTATCTTAATATTTTCCTGTCCCAACAAATTTTGTGGAAGGTGTCACCGCGGATGGAATAAACGACAGGCATATTGGGGATTTATCTTTAGTGGCTCTTTTTGAGGTTGTCTGGCATTTGATAAGACGACACATGGAGTTCAGACTTCAAAAAAAAGAAGGAGGCTATCAATTCGACTGTCACGCTTAGAAAATCTCGTGAAAAGTGGGTATGTACAGAAATGGAATACCTATGCCTACCCTCTCGTGGATAAAAGTCGTGAGATTATTTATTTTCTTTTATACAACGCGTAACAGAAAAAGCGCAATTCCTCATACACCCCAATTAGTATATTATTATAAAAAATATATGCTGCGATAGAAATTTAGTTTTGTCTAACCAATTTTTTTTAGATATCGATCAATAATAACACGATTTCCATACAAAGCACTAAATTCAGCTACAATAATTCATTTTTCGGAAAAAATTTACACATATTAAAAATAGCTAAAATCGATTAACTAGTGAATACTATAATATAATATATTTATATAATAATAATAATATAATCTCACGCCTTTTTATCCCCGAGGGGGTAGGCAGAGGTATTCCATTACTGGATATACCCACATTTCACGAGATATATTTCACTAGTCGATACTGAACAAACTAATTTCAGGAATTACGCTTATTCTGTTACATATTGTATAGGTATATATAAAGCTCGACTACCACTCACTCACTGACTCACTGACATAATTGTTCTCCCAGAGAAGGAGTCGTTTTGGAGTAAAGTCATATATGAGAAAAGTGTGCAAGATGGCGGAGTGACCCCGGGAAAATTCCGACTTTTCAAAAAAACAAAATGGCGGCCAAACCTGCCCATCGTATCTCTTTTGTTTTCCGGCCGATCCGGTTCAAATTTTCGGCATCTGTAGTATTGCTTAGATGATTTACGAATATTATTTAAAAAGTTGAAAAAACAAAATGGCGGCCGCGTAGTAGTGTTTCAAAGTTGGAGTGGTTTTAGACCCCACTTGACCCGAATTGATCTCCCAGATGCCAATATGCTAAAGGGATGTGTTTGATGTCATCGCATAGGTCATATCCTGTAGTTTACCAGAAAATCCCAAAAATCTGAAAAACCAAGATGGCCGACCGGTGATTTGCTCCCAAAGAAAAGTATTAATTTAATCACATTTTCACTGTCGATTTTCGGCAAGATGGCAACACCTGAGCGAGTTGGTCTGTATAGCACAGTTGGAGGTCTTGCTACGTAGTGTTGCCGTGTTGAAAAATTTTCCCGGAATTTGGAGTATTTTTTTACTTTTAACGCAAAATGTCAAAAGTCTAAATTTTACCATTTTGCAAAAACGAGTGACAGTTAATGGAACATTTTATCTCTCCCTATGACCTTTTGTAGGATTTTTGATTTTCGCCTGGCAACACTGAAAGTTATGGTTGATTTAATTTTTAGGGTAGACCTCAAAAGACCCGAATTGATCTCCCAGATGCCGATATGCTACAGGGATGTGTTTGGTGTCATCGCATAGGGTGTATCCTGTAGTTTACTAGAAAATCCCGATAAATTGAAAAAACAAGATGGCCGCCCCGTTATTTTTGTTTTACTGAAAAATTTCAATTTTCTTAATAATAATCGGCTTTTTTAGCCAGTTGGCAACACTTTGGAAAGTTGACTTGTATGGAGCTATTGTGGGTCTCAGTAAACAGTGTTGCCATGAAAAAAAATATTTAACAAAATTTTATTATTTTTCGATTTGAAATGGCTAAAACAAGATGGGCGCCCAAAATTTGACTCTATTTTTCTGTCAAAATAAGACCCCACAGAGACACGCGTGGCCGCTTGCGGCCTCGCGCACCGCGCGACATCTAGTTGTATAGGTATATAGATAAAAGAAAATAGTATAAGTTTTAGTCTTAATAGACGATGAGAAAAGAATAATTTATCGGTCGTTAATGTCGAAACATAAACTAAGCTGACTTTAGATGAAAATAACTAAATAGAACAAGAAAATAAAGCAGTTTAGGTAATTCTGTTTCGTGCGGGCGTGACTGCAAAACTGCTACTGCTAGACAGTCAATTAGGTTTTCCAAGCTGAGATGTTAACTCGTTGAAAGTAGTAAAAGATAATAAAATAATATTCTCTTAAACAATAAATAGTCCAAGATATAATAAAATAATGTTCTCTGAAACAGTAGACATGGCAGTGATAGTATACCATGTAATAATGGTGTATGGCTATTTGAAAAGCTCTTTTACAATGTTACCTACCTACATGAAAAGCCTGTTCATAATAATAATAATATAAATATAATAATTTAATTAATTTAAGGGGTCCAATGTATCTCGTGAAATGTGGGTATATCCAGTAATGGAATACCTCTGCCTACCCCCTCGGGGATGAAAGGCGTGAGATTATTTATTTTATTTATAATAATTTTATCTCACGCCTTTTATCCCCGAGGGGGTAGGCAGAGGTATTCTATTACTGGATATTACCCACATTTGACCTCTAAACGTGATAGGTGGTGAGCCCATCGCCAGACCGCGTCTATTTACACATGTCTCAGAATTTGTCCTGAGACCTGCGGGTTTCTTCGTGATGTTTTCCTTCACCGTCGAGCTAGTGATATATAAGTATGTAAGTTTTTGAAAAATTCATTGGTACATGCCAGGATTCGAACCTGAGCCTCACTGATTTTCGGCCGGCTCTTTAACCGTAAAGGCTATCACTGCTCTTCCTGCCTTCTTGCTTCAAAGCCTGATCCTTGAGGATTATTTCACACAATCGACTGATTGTTGTTGGTAATATTATGCTGTTACTATATTTTAAAATATCTCTAATATACAGATATACTTTAGTCTCCCGAAAAGTATCTATACTTCTAATTATATGTATGTACTAATATTATACAGAGGAAAGATTTGTATGTTTGTAACTTTTTTAATAAACTCAAAAAGTACTGGCCGATTGAAAAAATACTTTTATCAATGGAATGATAGAATATCCCTAAGTAGCTTAGGCTATAGTTAGGGAGGCGAATAGGGGAATTTTCGGTAATACTCGAGCGTGGCAGTTTAAGATATGAGAGATACCTTAGACCTAATAGAACAACTTTGTCAAGTATTTAGCTCTATAAGTATTGACGCGCGCCTAGGATAGACGATCAGATTAGTAAAAAAAAATCGATAGTCTGAAATACTCAAGCGCGTCAGATTAAGATATTGGGGGTTGATTTTAGTGTTTTAAGACTAAATTTAACTAAAATAAACCAAAAAACCTTTTTCGGTCAGATTAAGAGAACCCACCAACATTTTTGTCAGATTAAGAAAATATGCTTTCAGGAAACCGAGATAAACCTCCCCTATGAAAATCTGACGCGCTCGAGTATTACAAAAGAACTATTTTTTTTTGCATTTTCAAACACTTAACTTGGGACCCGGTCCGGCGATGGGCTCACCACCTATCACGTTTAGGGGTCCAATGTATCTCGTGAAATGTGGGTATATTCAGTAATGGAATACCTCTGCCTACCCCCTCGGGGATGAAAGGCGTGAGATTATTTATTTTATTTATAACTTGGGGCCTACTTAACACCCCTTCCGAAAATCTGACGCGCTCGAGTAATTTTTTTTTTTTTGCATTTTTGACTACTTTTTATGCCTACCCCCACCACGCAAACCGGCAGATTAGTATACCGTTGTTATCAGAAGCACTTGGGGCATACGTAGTATGAATATCTGACGCGCTAGAGAATGCCCAAGTAACAGTTTTTTTTAACATTTTTGAAAAACCTTACACGCCAAACCCACCGCTAAAATGGTTTTTACCATACGAGCTTTTCTTTTCGAAATAATTTTATCTTTCGATTTTGATAGGTCTCGACGGCGCCGTTGAATTACGCCATTTAGCTACCTCGCCTCCCTAACTACTATATTTTATTTCCGTATTCCAACGGGAACGGGAACTATGCGGGTGAAACCTGACACCACTAGTCTTAAATAAAGTAATGAAATCTTTTCCAAGATACCACGCCTGAGCAATAGACAGTGATAGTGGAAATACCGTGTAATATTATGTAGATATCCGACACTGAATCATCAAAAATGAATCCCTTACCTCACTCCAAGAAGACATTGCCCTCGGAGACCCTTACCACCCCTTATATTAGGGTTGCCGTCCTGTGTCCCAGGACATGTCCTAGTTTTTTTAGTGTCCTGGGATGTCCTGAATAGTTTTGAAGCAGCGTCATGCGTTTTTAAGGCATCCTGATAAGGTCATGTAAAATTTGCATTCACTTTTACAGTTCTGATATTACATTCGGCGTCATAGCTCGCAAGTGTTCAAATTCAAACTCGTTTATTGCAAATCAGTAATAAAAGATGTTCAACAAAAGAGTAGGTGCCGTGTGACGCCCCGTTGGAGCACAGCAACTTAGAAGAGAGCGCTGATATTATACATAAAAGTTTATCAAAACAAAATTATTAATTATGTTCTCACTACCACTCGGTAACATCTCTTTATTTCACTACAACCTGTGGAACCATCGCAACCTGTTTGTCCTACGAGTAGGTAGTTTTTCCAACTTAAAATTCTAGTTTTTACAAGCTTTTATTTAACCTAATTTATGTGCTGTAAAAGTCAATAATCTTTTATCTATCTATCTAACCTGCAATATACTTTTGTTCGGGTGGAATCTTGCAACTCAGTTTTGAAACAGATATATTTAACAGATAGAGTTGTTTGGCATACTTATGTTAGTGACAATGCAATATTATGGTTCCACAGAGCTGACCTAATGATGGAGCCAGGACGTGGATATCGCAACTCCTCAATGGTTACTTGCAAACCTCTTGAGTTGGGGGCTTGAGGCTAATTTAAATTTAATAAGTTTTCATGGTCTATTATTATTTAGGGGTTGGCAACCCTACCTCACAGCGACCTTAAATTTGCCAAAAAAAATCCGTGCCCCGCATTCACAACGCGCTTAGCCTTATAAACTGTGTCACCGGCTCTCGCACCCTCAGGCGATAAATTTTAATACAGTCTAGGAGTCGTAAAAAATCCGTAGAAAAAACGGCCAAGTACGCTCGACTTGAGTGTTAGGGAGTTCCCCAGTTTTAAATCAAGTACAGATTGCAGAATAATTGCATCCAAGATGGTTGGAAGCTTCCAATATTATTTTGGAGGTGCTTATTTACAGGTTTAGTATTTCTATGATCTTCATAGTGTATTCTTTTCAATGCTAACGCTAGGACGTAACTGTAATGATGTTTGATCTTAAATTGTCCACAATTAATAATTAAAACGATTAATTCAGAACACATTGAAAAATTCATTTCAATTCTGTCTCTGATGCGTGAGGGGCCGTAAGGGTCGGGTTCGTATCCTAGGGTAGGTATATTACCTCTTGCCTCCATATTCCGGTTTACGATACAGGCCAATAGTCCCCTAGTTAAAGTATGTAGGTAGTACAGTCAAGAGCACGCTAAGCTTGACACTTTGGACTTTGACCCGGCCCTGTATTCTATGGCGCGCAGTATTAATCAGAGCTCAGCTTAAACTGGTGGTGTAAAGCTTCTTGACTGTACCAATAAGTTTTACCAAAAATACTTACGTGCCTATTCCTCAATACCTCTTACGACGATAAAGGCGAGAGCATAATAATAATGTAAGATTTTATTTATTACTAAATCTCAAGAATACAATTCGATGAAGGAACCCCAAAAACGTCAGGAAAAAAACATGAGCGTTATGTAGTGCGTGTCTACCGTTGCTCAAGAAAAAGTAGCTTAGCTGGAAAACTTACAGTTGTCTCACGCCACGACTCATTGTATTTCTTTTTACAGAAACCTAGACCTTCTATGACAAAGGACATTGTATAACTTTTATAAATGGTCGTTAACGACGATTTATGTTCCGCAGAGCCCGCCGAATGCTTTTGTCGAGTCTATTTTTTCAACGCCCTTGTATTATTGAATTCGGAATAAATTATTTGGCGATCCATCAGAGTGGCGACTGTTGTCGGTTTTAGTTGTTTTGTTACATTCTTGTTTTTGACGGTGACATCAAAGATGTTGCTTTTATACTGAACTTGCAGAACTACTTTTATTTAATAGCTTAACTAGCTGATCCACACGGTTTCACCTGCGTAGTTGCCGTTCCCGTGGAAATACGGAGATAAAATATAGCATATGTTACTCATGGGATATTGTAGCATTAAATTGGTAAAATAATTTTTAAATCGGTCCAGTAGTTTTGAGTTTATTCGTTACAAACATACAAAAATACAAATCTTTTCTCTTTATAATATTAGTGTAGTGATAATGATGAAAAATGTGTGTTTGTTTTTTTGTTGGAGGTAAGACCTGAAACCAAAGAACCGATTTTAACAATTCTTTCACTTTAGTGAAACTAGTAGGTACCTATGCTCCATTTTCCTAAATAATTAAGATTATATTTTAATCAAAAAATTTTCAGCTTACAATATGTTTATTAGCTAATTAAGCCGGAGAAAATTGCAGCTTTTCTGCTTTATCGGGGTATCTAAGGTAGCTTTACGTATATTGAAGATTTTTTTAATAGGTCGGCCAACAGATTATATCCTTCTAAAAATATGTACCTTTAGGTTCCTTAACTTAATCATTATTTTACTCAGAAAACACGTAGATATGTTACTAGAGCACGGAAAATGAGGCCGAAAAATGTAGTTAATTAACCACATTTTATTTAGTCGCATTGTATTTCAAGTCGTATTTTAAGCGCAACTCTTAACAGATAGCTCTCTTTTTCTTTATTATTCGTTCCGTATCATCTTTCCCCGTCATTGTTGTATAGTAAGTATGTACATGTTGTAGCACACTCGTAGGGGATCAATTTTCAAATGCAAGCAGTATGAATATAACTCATCCTTGCAGAAAACAAACATAATTATAACTTCAAAACTAATCTTATTTGGGAGACGACACCGACATCTGTATGCACTGTGTGTCGTCTCTGATGCCACTGGCATGCTTCCTCAGAACCGCATAATCGTATCTCCTTGTGCGACAAGTTATAACTATAAGTTGGAGAGGAGGTGGAATGCTCCTTCCGTAACCGTGCCTGGGGACAGCAGTCCAACGGTTGATGTTGTACAGTTGTATTTATACAAACTCATTAGAAAACTTCGATAGCGCGGTTTAGAACGTTAGTTTTATGTGCCATAGATGTCGCTACAACTATTTCCTTATTTACCTAACAATATGATGAATGATGATAAATTTAACGAAACAGCAGTACCTACCCACTTTGATTGATTCTTTTTTTATTTAAAAGCTGGTGCTTCCTGTGTGATCCCATTTTAATTCCCAGTTCTGGCAATGGCATCCATGAGAAAACCATATAAGTTGAAGTCGTTTTTTTTACTCTAGAGTTCTTTTTTTGAAATTTATTTTTCACGCTGTCATTGACCGAATGGGGTATTCGGCGAATAACAATGGTCACAGATAAGATAATTTTAGGTTAATATTGACCTTTGGCAACAAACGACCCCTAGGACAGGCTTCGCCGATGTCTATCAAGTTAATCCTTAATCCGGTCAGCTATATTCGCTCGAAAATTAAATGTACTCGTATTGGAGATAGCCGATGTTATTCTGTCGGATCTCGAATAGAATTACTCGTAGACTGGACTTGATTTATTGGAAATCCGCTTATATTACTTACATTCTATGGTTTAACAGTTCTTTATAGTCCACAAAATATGTCTTGAATTTTACTTCCTTTTCCGAATACATATCTACCTACACTAAAATTATAAAGAGGAAAGATTTGATAATTGTATTTTGTGATTAATAAGCTCCCCAATGAAAATGAAACGGAAATTAAAATAAAATAAATAATCTCACGCTTATACCCGAAGGTATAGACAGAGGTGTAACTCATTAGAAGCAAGGGGGCTATGTTAGTCCACTGCTGGACAGGACATAGGCCTCCCCTATTGAGCGCCATAGCGCCCTGTCTTTAGCCACGGAATACATTATAGTATTAACGTACAGAAGACTGACTCACGTACTTGCCTTTGAGTATTAGTAAGACGAAAACGAATAAAACAGCAAAATACGTGTGCATGCACGGTCAACGCTTGGCAGTCTGTCGCCGACGAGCGCCCTTTGCGACTCGCCTGTCGAGTAGGCGTGCGCGCTGTAGGCAAATTTTTATACGAAAACTGAAAGACCTTACAGAAAACCACCGTAAAGCAACGCTTGCATTGCGTTTCGCTGAGTGAGTGAGGTAACCGGAGGCCCCAACCCCTCCCCCTCCCCCTCCCTCTACTCCCACCTCAGAGGCCGGCAACGCAGTTGTGACTCTTGAGTTGCAGGTGTCCATGGGCGACGGTAGTCACTTACCATCAGCTGATCCGTCTGCCCGTTTGCCCCCTTTTTATTATAATAAAAAAAAATTAAAGAAAGAAAATATTTTTTTAAAACACCTTGAATACAAATATAATTCAGTGTCCTAACGGTACCTCCCTCAGCACAACTGCGGAGTCGGAAAGGCTTGCTTAAGCCTTCCGAATCCAGCATCTACCTGCACCCTTTCGCAGATCGTCATCAAAATCTAAATCAAAAATAAAAAATAATTTATTTGTATAGGTATTCAACATACACTTAGAAACGTCAATATTTTACAATAACAAAGCACTCTAAGCTCGTCCATGAAGATTGGCTAAATGCAAACAGCAGCCCATCCCCACCGACGAGTTGCTGGTTCCGAATGCAGTACCCCGAGAAGAGCCAGCAAGAAACTCAAGGGCAGCTCTTTTTAATCTCATGTCTTACTAATAAATAGGGTTTACAATAATAATTATAATTAATAGCCTTACATAGCGTCGAGTCGGTTATCCCATCCTACACTACGTTGGCCAAGTCGTGGTCCCTACTCCTTTTTTTCGTGGTCCACACGTTTACCCCGGTTGTCGTTTCTTCGCGAGATATGACCATCCCACTAAGAAGTATAGAGAAAATTTTGCTAAATACCTACATTTTTGTTCCCAGCCCGGAGCTTCTCACACAGCATCACCTCGCTGGAGATCCCAAGGTGGGCAGACCCGCTACGCGACGCCGAGCTGCGCTGCGCATACGCACGGCTGCAGCACGATCCGCCGCTGCACTCCGTCAAGTGGTATCGGGGATCGAACGAGATATTTCGGTACACGCCGCAAGAGGTAAGTCTCTCCTGCCTCCCTAACTATGGGGTCTCATTTCATACAACGAAACTTGTAGTTTAAATTTGTCTCGACAAAAAACAGTTATGATGAAACATATATTTTTAAAATAAATATGTATATACCCTAAAATGGAAAAATCAATAAATCAGCCCCTAAATCGAAATTAAAATAGTTTCAATTTGGTCCTCTAGCGGCAGAAAAAAAATACTTCCTGGGCTTTCTGCGTCTACATTGCAGTTTGTTCCACATGACGGAAAGTAGACCTAGCGCAATTTTCCTGGCTGACACTAGCGCCACCTGTCTCAGCGGTAGAGCAACCCAAATAATTCGCCCAATAATTTCGCCATATTAGCCCGGTCGCGTAACGTTGTATATCGTGAGGTATATCTACTAGTATAGTATTGAAAGTATTGTAATATCCGCGCCCTAACCAAGATGCAAGCTCTAACGAAAGCGAATGATTTTGTAGATTGACATGTATGGGATTGATATAAGCTACGCGTTAACGTTAGCGCTCGTAGGCAATCGTATCGTCGTATCAAAAAAATTCGCTTTCGTTAGCGTTTGTATCTTGGCTAGGGGGCTGCATAGAATTACATGTGACTATAAAAAATAGTGTCCGACCGAAAGTTCAGTTTCGGGTTCGGCCGAGTTTCGGCCAAAAATCAAGTTTCGGTTTCGGCCAAAATTGGCCGAAACTTTTGCTGAAACCGAAACTGATTTCGGAAGTTGTCGTGCACGCTCGCCTAACTTCGTTTAATTCTCGCGGCAACGCTTTGGCGGACGCTGGCGGCCCTGTTTGGGAATTGCCGTGCGTTAATATTTTTTTATATTATATTAAATAAATGGTTACAACAATACTAATATACTGTGTTTCCATTTCATGGCCTAATGAATGCAGAATAGTGGGTAAAGTACACAAAACAGTATTTTCAGGATTTTTACACTCGACCACGTGACTTTTGGTATTTAGTTTCGGAAACCGAAACTGAAGTCACGGCCGCACATTTGGCTTCGGTTTCGGCTGGAAAACCAGTTTCGGTCGGACACTAATAAAAAAGGTAGTTGACTGCGTAGTCGAATATGCTACTTTTAGGGTTCCGTAGGTACCTAAATGGTGTAAACGGAACACCTCATTAACACTATTATTGATATTATAGTAATATTAAAATGATTATATGCTTTTACTAAGCCTCTGGTGCCCGCGAAAACTATAAATGTATTTTTGAAAATTCATGCCCAAATCCTATCGGTAAGTATTTACATAAAAACTAAACATAAAAAATACCTCTGCCTACCCCTTCTCGGCACAAAGGCGTGAGATTATTTATTTATTTTTATTTAGTAACCACAAAAATATCCCCGTAACCTATAACCTTAAAACTTGGTGGGTTAATGTCAGACAGAGAAAATGTTTTTCGATATTCATTCCACTTTCTGCTCCTCAGCTGGAAGACTTTCCGAAACTCTGTTAGATAACTATTAGCCAACTTCCAATGTTGTATAAAAACTTTTGATTTTGAAGTTCGACTCCCAAAGGAACCAAAAACAGATTTCCACGCATTCAACAAATAAACAAATTCAAAAACATTTTTTTTTTACCTACAGAAAAAAAAACACACTTAAAAAACGTCAATAGTCTAATAACAAGGCACTCTAAACTAGTCCATGAAGATTGGCTAAATGTAAACAGCAGCCCATCTCCACCGACAAGTTGCTGGTTCAATATGCAGTACCCCGAGAAAAACCAGCATGAAACTCAAGGGCATCTCTTTTTAAACAACAAAACCGTTGTTCATACTACCCCAAGCCATTACGGGCCTGTTGGCTCAGGTGGTAGTAACCCTGCCTTCTGAGTCGGAGGTCGCGGGTTCGATCCCCGCTCGGGGCCAACATTTGTGTTCATGAACATGTCTGTTTGCGTTTAATATTTATCTAAGTATGTTTATCAGTTTATACCCACAGGTTCAGCCTAGTTTCTAACTACATAACCCGTGTGTGAATTGTATCCTACAATGTATTATTATTTTTACAATAACACGAACAACAAACTGGTCACACCAAAACCTTTGACACTTGCGCTCAAAGCCTTACAAAGCTAAGTCTGCACAAAGCGTACGTAGTAAGTGGGTGGATTACGCTAAGACGGGAATCAAACGGGCGCGGGTTTACAGCGGGATTTAATGGCGAAAAAAATTTAAGGCTACCAAAGATATTATATATAAAAAGACGTAGATATGTCACAAGAACGCGGAAAATGAGGCCGACTAATGTAGGTAATTGACCTCATTTTATTTAGTCGAAATCTTTGATTTTTTCACCTAGTCGTATTTCAAGCGCAACTCTTGACAGATAGCTGTCTCTTTCTTTATCATTCGTTCCGTATCATCTTTCGTCGTCATTGTTGTATCCTATAAATACACTAAGAAGTAAGTATGTACATGCTGTAGTCCCTCGTAGAGGATCAATTTTCAAACGCGCGCAGTATAAATACTACTCATCCTTACTTAATATCTTTAAAGGCTACAGAGAAACCATCGAGAGTCCGGAATAAGGACGTGGCTTAAGGGGAATCGCTTCGATGGTTCTCTGAATAATTCAGACGGATTAAGTGAAATCTAAGAATCTTTTGTCAGTTGGACTTGAAAGTCACGTTAGATAACAACGTTCTCATTATGATCGGGTGTTTATTTGATTGCTTAGCTGTGTCCGATGAGATTCGTAAGGAATTAACTTCTATACTTTCATCCTTTATAATAATAATAAATTGGAGGACACAATTCACACACGGTTATTTAGTCACAAACTAGGTAGAGTCTACCCATACAGGGTACTAAACAACTGATAATACTTAAATAAAAATTAAACAACCATACACAAGGCCAACATACATGTTCAGCACACAAATGTTGGAATCGAACCCGCGACCTCCGGTTAAGAAGGCAGAGTCACTACCAACTGAGCCAACAGACCCGTCAATGTTATGTAAAGCCCTTAGCGAAATAATTAAAAAATATATATATTTTATTCAATACTAACGGGTGCCATTTTGATTATACACCCTGAAAGAACCAACTATCAGTTCGGCAGTTATGCCACTTACAATTGTGCGACATTGAATTAAAATACTGTCGCAAACTAAACTTAGAGGGTTAAAGACATTACTCCTTCTTGTTTTGCTCCGATAACATAAGTCACGAACAACATTCAACACTTCCACTTAATATAAATTCTCTAAACATATAAATCTCTGTACCGCAGCGCAGCACAATGCAAGCAATAACTTATGGAGCTCTCAAAAGTTTAATAAGATGAAGCCCGAAGCCCGCAAAGAGCCAGAACTTAGCTAACTTCCCGTTTCCGTAATCGGTTCTACTTCATATTTCGTCGTACCCTACGAATAAAGCCCTAACGGCCATAAGGGCTTTTTGTTTTTATTTCGGATTTGGATTCTACAATCAAAATGCCATATTTACAGCTCAAAATATCATAAAAAAGTTGGTTTTAGCATGTAGAAATTAAAGTTTAAAATAAAGACATAACTGCGCCCGCCCTATTTTGAACGACGAATATAGCCATAACCGCCATGATACCTTTTTTCGCGTAAAACGCGGGAGTCGGGCGCGGGCGCTAGCGCCATTGCTGCCAATATTCGGCGGACAGTGAAAGACAGCGAAAGAGTACGGTGTGTATTCGTTTCACGGAAATATTATGAAAACAAAACGCTTACAAATGAAAAATGAAACGCAGACAGGGAGGTGGACAAATATTAATGCAAATGGATAGGAAAGATGAACCGGATATCCCAAGGAAGAAATTAAAATGTAAACTCGAAAATGCGGTCGATGAGCTTAAGTTTTATTTTTTATAACGCATTCACTGTGGAAAATCGCATCACCGTAACATTGTAATTTTTATTTAAACATTTATAATATGTATTAAAGTTTATTATTAACTTTATAAAATACAGATTGGTGTTGTGAAATTGCTCAGAATTCGTTTATTTTCTACAGTAGTTTCGTTTCCGCAACTACGCGGAATAAGGCCACTATTGCACTTGTGGCTCTATTCGCTGGAAACTCTTTTTTGTATTACTAAGGAGAATTTAAAGCTCTAATGACACTTAGGTCTTTATTCTACGGTGAAATTTTATATTGTTAAATATCTCTTTATATCACAATATTAACACAATAATTTTTTATGCTACTTGTCTACTTAATTATACCCTATAAATGAAATTTCCTCTGGGGTGTTTCAAAACCATAAAATTTATAAATATATGTATTTATTTTTGGGCCATAATGGCGGTTAGGGCTTTTTACTTTTAGTTAAAAAGCCCTAATTCGTTTCATGCTCTAATCTACTATATAAAAATAAGTCGGGTTTTCCTTCCTGACGATTTAACTCGAGAACGGCCGGACCGATTTTGATGAAACTTTTGGTATGGGTTTGAGTGGGTCCAGGGATGGTTTATAGCAAAGAAAATTCAGCATTACACCCGTGCGAAGCCGGGGCGGGTCGCTAGTATATAATAAAAACTTTAAGATAAACTTTAAGATATTAAATAAAACTTTTAAGATAAATAAATCAAGGATAATTTTATTTTAATTACAAGAACATTATGAACTTTATGTACAGGTCACATATTTTTTTTTAATTTTATTTAGTTTTTTTAGGTTAGTGATTTTATTTTTATTTATTTATTTTAGGTATCCGGGAAGGTAGATATTCACCTGTAATGTGAAAGAATAGTCAATTGTGGAATTATTTAAAAATATTTTCAATCAACTTGATTTGGTAAGATAATTATACACTTAATCATGCTTTTGGAGTGGGTTGGTACGAGGTTCCATTTCTAGAACTATACCCACAACTTTTCACAGGTGTAATTTTAGTGTGATAGAGATATTCATATAGCCGAGTTGGTGTGCTAATAATAAACATATACTTGACATGGTATTATTTTTATTATAATAATAAATATATAAATAATCTCACGCCTTTTATCCCCTAGGTATTCCAGAGGCAGAGGTATTCCATTACTGGATATACCCACTTTTACCCACGAGATATTATTTGGACTCCTAAACGTGATAGGTGGTGAGCCCGTCGCCGGACCGGGTCTTTTACACATGTCTCAGAATTAATTCTGGGACATGCGGGGTTCCTCACGAAGTTTTCCTTCACCGTCGAGCTAGTTATAAATAATGTACAACGTAAGTTTTGAAAAACTCATTGGTAAGTACATGCCAGGATTCGAACCCAAGCCTCACTGATTATCATCATGTGAAGCATGCTCTTTAACTGTAAGGCTATCACTGCTATTATTTATTACAGAATTTGTGAATTTGAATAAATATACTTTTTTTCTTTCCATGCTGATAAACGGTATCTCTTACAATATTCTCTTCTTCATCTTTACACTTCTATACTAGGTCCCTACTTATAATCATATTATAAAAAGGTTAAGTCATGTGTCTATATCCAGTAATGGAATACCTCTGCCTACCCCCCGGGGATAAAAGGCGTGAAGTCATTTATTTGTAAGAGATTTTTTACTACCTACTGATGCGATTTGGAAAACTCTTTTACTGTTGTAAAGTTAAATTGTTTTAGAGTAAAATATGTGCAAAGTTGATTTAAACCTTAATAAAATAAAAGTAAAATAATTACCACTTCATTTTCTTTATAATAATCGTAGAGAGTATTTTGTATCTTGGAAATATAAAGTAAGTAAGTAACAACTCTTTATTGTAGACCAATAAAGATATGCAACAAGGGACACAATAATAAAAAAGTACAACGGGCGGTCTTATCGCATTAAGCGATTTCGTCCAGAAAACCTTAGGATAAAAATAGTCCGTAACGTTTATTTTTTTACATTTTTAATAACTATATATTTCTGTTTAAAGTCAAAGTAAAATATTAAATGCATAATTTACGCTATTACGTTTTCATGGCTATTTGACTGAACTGATTTTTATAAAAATTGTCAGAGATATAACTTGCATCTTGAAGAAGGACAAAGACTTCTTGTAACCTCGGAACACGGACAAAGTCGTGGGCAAAAGTAAGTAAAACATTACTAAAAAGCCACTAATGCGCTTAGGCTTATAAGAAAATCCCTGGAATAAGGACATAAGAGCCATTAGGCTCCATTTTTTTATTGATATAACGGCGAATAACGATTTAAGGGACAAAATTGATATGAAAATCTATCAAATTAAAATATTATTTATTTTAAATGAAGCTTAGCACATTTATGGACTTAACTGCATCGTTAAAAACTTTATAAATTCCGTACAGTTCGAAAAAAGTAAAAAAAACCTTCTCCTGAAAAGTAGGGGTTTTGCAATTGTGTCCTTTTTCGTAGGGTACGACGATTTTTTTCAACTCATTCCGGATGATGAAGTAGTATGAATTAACGAGGCTTAGTGAAATTTGGGCTGCATTTTGTGAGGTTTAAAACAGTAGCTACAATATCTATTAATAAAAAATGTAAGTGGATAGATTCTGTATAATATTTATTTTTCATTTATTTATTTAACTTCATGTACAAAGAATATGTATAGGTACAAGGTGAACTTAATGCCTAAAAGCATTATCTACCAGTCAACCATGAGGCTAAGCAGAAATAATTGAGCGAAATTCGCCGCAAATAATAAAAAAACAATGACACATAAAATCACAGTAAATCCTAATACTTACCTATATATGTTTATAAAATACACTATTACATACATACTATACATATAGCGTAATAAAAATAAATACAAAAGTACTTATAACATAATACCTTAAAATATACTGTACCTAGTCCTGGTTAGTGAGCTTCTCAACCGTAATTCTTGGGTTCGAATCCTGGCATGTACAGTCAAGAGCAAGTCAAGCTTTACACTATCAGTTTAAGCTGAGCTCTGATTTATACTGCGCGCCATAGAATACAGGGCCGCCGGCCGGGTCAAAGTCCAAAGTTTCAAGATCAGTGTTGACTGCACCAATCTAGACACGCGGTAGCCTGTCAAGCCAAGTTCAAGTAGCAGAACGGCGAGCAGCACCGTGTGTAATTACACGAACCATTTTGGAGCCACTTTTGACCCGGTCATAACTCAAAAACTATTTCACATAAACTTCTTTGATATGAAAACTAGCCAAGTCAGACTTTAGGCTACAATATATTATCCTTAGTTACAAGAAGAAATTATATTTTATAATGTCATAAATAAATTTCAGGACTGACCATTGAACTTGGCATCCATTTACATCTCACTTCTTTTGCCCCTAAAGTCAACAACCAAGGCATAATTATATTATAATATTGAACTTGGCTCTCATTTTAAATTTATGTTTTTGGTGGGATGAGCTTAATCAAAACTTACGTACATTTTTAACACTATCCCAACGGTGAAGGAAAAAATTGTTACTTCGGTGTCACACTCTCTCTTTTTCGTCAAACGACACTTATTTCGTTGGTAATGAAATTAAATAAGTTTTCTTGAAGCTGACGTCGATTAAATTAGAACTCTTGAGCATCGACACGAGAAATATTTAAAAAGTTACGAACTTATGATCGATCACACTCGCGGGACGGCCGACGGGAATTTCGGTGAAGGAAAGTATGAAGTTTAGAGTACAATAATGGAGAGAAAATGTAAATTTTATACCCAAGTCCAATGACCCTTGGTTCAATGTGTTTTCGAGTAAGAACGAGTAAAAACTGACATCAACGAATAATACTAAAAATAAAGTCAAATTTAAAAGCTTTTCCTTTTTTGAAGTCGGTTATAAAAAGAATCTTTGAAATCGGTTGGCGTGATATTGAGTTATTCGTCCATTTGTCGCGCACATACTTAATGCAAATTTAAGACTTATACGGTTTTATCATGGATGCCATTCTGAACTGGACCCAATTAAAATGTGACAAAGGAAGCACCCAGCTTTCAAATAAAAAAAGAATCATTGAAATCGGTTCACCTATTAGTATTTTATGTGCCTATTCTCAAGAAATGTTTATCAATACTGTACCATGAATGTACCTCGTTTAAAAACACTAAAATACTCACATTTTTATTTCGCTTATCTTTTCGTTCAGAGTGTGATGCAGTGCAGTTGATTGGCCATTTTCATTTTCATTTTCATCTTCATTTTAACTTATCAGTAATTAAAATAATTCACGAACACAAACTCCTCTCACTATACAGGATCCATAACAACCTTAGGTACTTAGCACTACTTTTGCACTCAACAGCGATCTCGTTCAATGGAAACCGGTTTCATAGCCTCCGTGAAGTAAACAAACGCACAACTACGAGTGGAATAATCATAATAATAAGCTACTACCAGTATCAAATGCTCCGGCCATTAACTGCTAACCATATTTACATAGTCGCTGTATATAGATATCACCGGTTCTCCTAAAACTAAATTCCTAAAATTAGCACTATACAACGCGGGGTCCTTAAGTACAGGTCACGATGACTTTCTCGCGGCCATGAATAAATACAACGCGGACATTGTTGCAATTAATGAGACATGGCTTCGGGAGGGACAGGAGCGGCGCGCGCCCATGGTGCCTGGATACAGATTGCGTAGTACTCCTCGCCCGACCTCTATGCGCAGGGGGCGCGGGGGAGGAGTTGCATTTTACATCGGGCACGGCGTCCGCGCACGCACAGCCACCTACCCCGCCGCCAATATTGAACAAATGTGGTTGTCATTGTCAGTTAATGGCCTTAATTTTATTGTAGGGACTGCTTATCGACCTGACTGGGTTAATATTGATTTATTTATTGATGCACTGATTGAATCGATTTCTTCTTTTGCTGGCTTTGATCATGTAATTCTTTTGGGTGATTTTAATGTGAATATGCTTAATTCCGCTAACGATAAGACACAAAAGTTGACACACTTTTTACAGTGTATGGGATTGGAACAAGTAGTTACAGAACCTACTCACTTTTCCTCAGACACAGAGACCCTTATAGATGTGGTGTGTACCGACGCCCAAGTCCGAGAAGTTACAGTGACAAATATAACTGGGGCTCTAGGACATGCCATGGTGAACGTCACATTTTCAATTAAACGTATGAAAATACCTCCCAGGGTTTTCACATATCGTCCTTTCAAGGATATTAATTTACAAGGTTTTGATAAGGATCTGGAGACAATAGACTTTGAGTCCTTATTAAAGCTAAACTCAGTGGAATGTATGGTTAGTATGTTTAATTCTACTGTTTTGGCCCTTTTCGACTTACACGCCCCTTCAAAAACTATTAAAATTAAAAGGAATAAACAGTGCCTTTCTTGGATTACGGACACGATTAAGCACATGATAGACCTACGAAATGAGGCGCACGACCAGTATCGGCATTGTAAAACGGATAGTAGCAGAAAGTACTACTTAGACCTAAAGAAACTGGTTGTTAATAGCATTTTCCAAGAAAAGCGCGCTTTCTTCAATCATAACATTAACCGATTATCTAACGACAGTAAAATGCTCTGGAAAAATCTGAAAAAAACTATTTTGCCCGATTATCATAAACGTGATTGTCTACCGGACCACTTTAGTGACGCTAATGTTGTTAACAATCATTTTCTAGATTTACCGGGAGATGATCTTGTGCCTCTCTCTGAGCTGACTTTCTTTGAGTTTCACCGCTTTGGGGATATTTCTTTTCATTTGAAGCCCGTTGAAGAGGCTGAAATAGCTAAGCATATTTTGTCTATTTCCACTAATGCGGTGGGTGTGGATGGCATTGGAAGAGAAATGATTATGCTCACACTACCACAAAGTCAAACTATTATTACACAATTAATTAATTCATCCATTTTAGCAGGAATTGTACCTACGGTGTGGAAATCTGCATTAGTCACCCCAATCCCAAAGATTGATAACCCAGCTGATCTTAAAGATCTAAGGCCGATCAGTATATTACCGTTTCTATCTAAAGTGCTGGAAAAGGTGGTATATTCACAACTTTGCAAATTTGTGGAAGATAACAATATACTACCTGTTTTGCAGTCGGGTTTCCGTAAGGGTATGGGTACAGTGACAGCTTTGGCTGATGTGGTAGACAATATACTTGCAGAGCAGGATGCTGGTAGGGGCTCAGTTCTTACGTTGTTGGACTTTTCGCGCGCGTTTGAAACTATAAATGTACCACTGTTACTCTGTAAGTTAGCTTATTATGGATTGGACCAAAAATCGATAGCATGGTTCAATAGTTATCTTAGTGGTCGGTCTCAGTCGGTAAAACTAACCGGGGAGGATGGTACGTCTTTAATATCTGACTCAAAACCCTTGAAGCGTGGGGTACCACAAGGATCGATTCTTGGCCCATTGTTGTTTATCTTATATGCAGCCGATATTACTAAAGAAATTCGTCACTGTAACTTCCACTTGTATGCAGATGATGTACAATTGTACATCTCCGCTCCACACGATTTTGCTGATGCTGTAACCAAAATGAACGAGGATCTGAATAGAATCGTTGCTTGGTCTCAGAGAAACAGTTTGCTACTCAATCCGGATAAATCTAAATGTATGATTTTGGGGTCTATAAAACAAGTATCTTATATTATATCCAATAATCCCAACGTTAATGTCTGTGGTAAAACCATTATGTGTGTGAATGAAGCTAGAAATTTAGGGATACTCTTTGACAGTCGACTACGTTTTGAAAATCATATTTTGAGTTTAGCTCGTTCATGTTTTTATCGTCTCAAGATTTTATACCGTGTGCGTCACCTTCTAAGTGAAACCGTACGCATCACTTTGTGTGAATCTCTGATTCTATCAAGACTAAATTACGGTGACTTTATTTACGGCCCACGTCTCCTACATACAACTCGTAAGCTGGTGCAACGTGTTCAGAACGCTTGTTGCCGCTTTTGTTATAATATCCCACCTAGAAGCCATATTTCACCGTACATTAACAACGCCGCTATGTTAAACATGACCTCGCGCAGACACTTACATCTCGCTTGTTTATTATTTGATGTCCTAAAGTTCAAAAAACCAGAATATCTTTATAACAAACTAAAATTTTCACCCTTTCATACAAGATATGGTACGCGTTCTACGAGATGGCTGTTGGAAGCACACCCTCATAAAACAGCAGCTTTCACCGGTGGATTCCGCTACCTAGCAACAAAGTGTTGGAATAATATTCCTCCTCCAATAAGACTCTTGACATCCAAACCTAGTTTCAAAAAACATTTTAAAATTCATCTTATTGAGAAACAAAAGATAGGAATACCCAAAGGTTGCTCGGTGGCGGATTTTGCCGTGTGAAAGTCAAAATTCAAAAAAACATTTATTTTCCGTAGGTATAAAAGGTACACTGTCTTATAAATGTCAATAGTTTAATAACAAGGCACACTAAACCATAGATAAGAATATGCACTAAACTATACTAAGCTCGTCCACTCGAAACTCATAAAGAACTGGGCGGTTTCGCTGTATTATTTTTTAAATTATATTATAAGTTGGATATATTTTAGGTACAATATTCGTTGTATTATGTTACTCGTCTGCGGTCTACTGACCTAATTAACGGCTGCAGCCGAAAATCAGCGTCACGGCCCAGGCTGTGGCATTATGCTGAGCTGTAGCCCTTTCGGCATAGAATTGTTTTATGTGTTGTTGTACTGTAATTTCAGTTTTGTTTTTGTTGCTATGTCGAATAAAAAGTTTCTTTCTTTCTTTCTTTCTTCTTTCACCTTGTCGAAAGTTCTGAGGTACCAAACATAACAATTTGGTAAGTTTCGAAAACAAAGATTTATTTTTACGAATAGATAAATAAGTAGAAATAAAAATAAACATACAGTCGAATTGATAACCGCCTCCTTTATTGAAGTCCTTTGACAAAAGTTTCCCACGTCTCTATTCCTGAGGTTTTTACCAGTATGTTTTATGGACCCCTAAACGCGATCAAAGTCAAAATGATTTCATTAAATGTATTGTCCTATAAGTCTACTTATTAAAAGTCATTGCAACTCTACTGCAAAGCGGGGCAAGAATCAAATTTTCTGGAATATTTGATTCTGGGGTATTGTTACACATACCTCAAAATAATTCTGGTACCTGCGCGTTTCCTCGCGATGTTTTCCTTCACGGTCGAGGTGGTGATAAATATGAAAAAAAAAACTCACGCCTGCCTCTTTCGTAATTTTTTGGAAAAACCTGGTTTCCTCACGATGTTTTCATTCAAGAAAGAAATTAGCGGTATTTGGACGAATCTGCCTGTTTTTTTATTGTAACTAATAAAATGCACTCCACATACGAACTTTCTATGGTTCAAAATTCAAATTATTCTATTCTATTGCTGCCTTTTAAAACTTTAAATCCAATTTGGTAAACTCAAGACTAGAAGCCGCACTAACAAACCGACGTGGAATCGGAATTCAATCTTGAGTGCGATCTCGATCTGCTATCAACCGTAAAACTGACCTTAAAACCGTTTGGTCCATATAAAACTAGGGAATAAACGGTCGCAGGATTGGACCGCAGCCAAGCCCAACCGCGGGAATGTCGCCCAATCAACCGCTAACGCATTTGGCAAGTACTTCTCTTGCTATCTGTAGATAATATAATAGGGCTGTGAAATGCATAACAAAAGAATAATAGAGAGGTTTTTGTTTATTAGTGACTAGCGCCTTTGCGCGGTTTCACCCGCGTAGTTCCCGTTCCTGTAGGAATACGTTAATAAAAATATAGCCTATGTTTATCAGGGATATTCTAGTTTCCATTGGTGAAATAATTTTGAAAATAGGTCCAGTAGTTTTTGAGTTTATTTGTAACAAACATACGAAAATACAAATCAAGGAAAGATTTTTTATAATATTCTATAATATAATATGTTACACTAGCGGTTCTGCGCGGTTTCACCCGCATAGTTCCCATTCCCGTGGGAATACGGGAATAAAATATAGCCTATGTTCCTCAGGGATCTTCTAGCTTTTCATTGGTGAAAGAATTTTTTAAATCGGACAAAGATACAAATCTTTCCTCTTTATAATATTAGTATAGACTAGTATAGATGGGCTTGCGATGAAGTTTAAAATCGCGTCTGGTGATTCAATTCTTATTACATAAAAATAAATTGAGATTCTACGAACTCCTTAATACAAGTGGTGAACCACCGGACGAGGGTGCTGTTACACATGTCGTAGAATCAATTCTAGGGCCAGCTGGTTTCTTCAGAAATTTTTCCTTCACCGTCGAGCTAGAGATAAAAACGCAAGTAAGGTTTAAAAACTCATTGGTACAGTCAAGAGCACTTGAAGCTTTACACTTGTAGTGCGAGTCTGACCTCTAAGGCGATTGTAATAAGAACGTTACAAAGTCCAATAGATCAAGCTCCACGTGCTCTTGACTGTACAATCCCTTTCCTTTTCAAACCTGACCTTCACTCATGAGATGTGCACAACACAAGTATATCACTGTCACAAAATGTAGATAATAAAATGGAATTTGAATAAAAACTCATTCATTAACCCCAAATCGATTCGGTTAAAATAAACAAAGAAACTTTGTTAATTTAAAATGAAAAACGTTAGATGTCAAAAGGGGCATAACCGTCCCGACTAATACCAACAAGCTTAGGGGGCGCAATTTTTTTAACCCAATAACGCTGGGCCGCTCATAAAAGTAACTAAGGCGTGAGGAACAACCCCCCATTTCTCTTCGCGTTATTGTGACGCGTGAGCCGTGCCGCGAGTTCGTCTTTATTATTATTTAGCTTAGGGATCGTGCAGGCTAGCGGTTGACGAGCTTTTATTTATTTATAACAACAAACAATGACATAAAGAGCTCGCTTTATAATCTTCACTAGCGACCCGCCCCGGCTTTGCACGGGTGCAATGCTAACACTAAAACTTTCCTCTTGAATCACTCTATCTATTTAAAAAAAACCGCATCAAAATCCGTTGCGTACTTTTAAAGATTTAAGCATACATAGGGACATAGGGATATAGGGACAGAGAAAGCTACTTTGTTTTATACTATGTTGTGATGATTTACGTATTAGTGGCTGTGTAACCAGCCCTGTTGTCCCCAAATTAACACAAAAAACAGAGTAATAACCAAAAAGATGAATGCGGCAGACGGCTCATTGAACAACGTTCATTGATATGATTTTAGGATCAGATATCAGAATAAAATTGTAATGTCAGACAATTTCAACCGACTTCAAAAAAGGGATGAGGTTATCAATTTGACTGTACTTTTTTTTATGCCTATTACCTAATTTGGCCCAGTGCTAACATTGGCAGCCATGAGAATTTGCATTAAGTATGTCCGTGACAAATGGATAAATAACTCAATATCACGCCAATCGATTTAGATGATTCTTTTTTTAACCCACTTCAAAAAATTAAGAGGTTCTCAATTGGACTGTACTTTTTTAGTATTTTTAGTATGTAACCGACACAAAAAAGACGCGATGGAAGACTTTTATAATTTGACGGGCCTGTTGGCTCAGTGACCCTGCGGGGCCAACAAACAGCTTATGTTGGCTTCTTGTCTGGGTGTTTAATATTTATTTAAGTGTCTCTATCAGTTATATAAGTTCCCATAGCACATAGTCTGCCTAGATTGGGACTAAATTAACTTAAATTGTGTCCCACGATGTATTTATTTATTTAATACTTACTTGTAACTATCGGTTGAGTAGCTGCGTTTCTTTCCCATTCCCGTGGGAATTTAAGTCATTTAAGGAACATTCTTGCAAAATTTCATGCTTCAGGACTCAGCGATTTCTGTACCACGACTGCATTAAATGCGGTTTACCACTAAAGTAGTAATAAGTTTATCATAATATTGTCCATAGTTCGATCAGAATCATGGCAGATTTAAAAGTATAACTGATATCACTAACAACGTACCGTAACTGATATGTTAAATACAAATTAATTTCATGATACTTTTTCGGATAAAATCTTATAGGTATATTATTTACAATTTTACAAACAAAACTATGTAATCCCCCCTTTAGCAAAGAGTAAATAATTACCAGATCTATTTTTGACAACTGACTGTGATTTAGTCTTGTCGAATACGACCTAAGTCACCTTCGACTTGCAAGTCTCACACTCGAATCATATTGATTTTCAGCATTTTGGAATGGTAATGTACCAAAATAATTTAAAGAAATAACTGATATTTAACACATTGAAAATAGTATGCAAGTGTATCAGGCGGTTCGAAAATATTTATGTAGTTGTAAAAAAGAGTAAAACTGTCATTAATGTTGATCAATGTAATTTTGACAATTGTTCTACAAATCGCCTAAAGTGTTCGAGTTGCGACGAGTTGTCACGGGTCAAAAATACGGAATTTCCTATACCACAAAAATAGAGCTCATGTAGTACAGTCAAGAGCACGCTAAGCTTGACACTTTGGACTTTGAACCGGCCCTGTATTCTATGGCGCGCAGTATAAATCAGAGCTCAGCTTAAACTGGTAGTGTCAAGCTTGAGTTGCTCTTGACTGTACCTACTGACATAGTCTGGCGTAGAAACCGCCAGTGTGAAACGGCTCTTAGGGTACCGGTGGAAGGGTACACAATTTGTATTCTGGTTAGCAGTGACAGGTTAGTTAGCGCGAGGTATTTGCAAAGATTGTGGGTTTTATTGTTTGCGTTAGGCGTGATATTAATTTTTGGTACTTGTGCTGTTTTGGAATAAATTTCTGGAACTCTGCTTGACATGGGTCAAAGGTGAACATAAATTCGGCGTGAATAGGTTATTATTAGAGAATCATACATACATACCTATAATCAAGCCTCTTTCCCGTAGGGGTAGGCAGAGACCACTTCTTTCCACTTGCTACGATCCTTACATACTTGTTTCGCTTCGTCCACTTTCATTATTCCTTTATACATGCTCTTCGGTTTAGGGTACTCTTGACCTGGCCTTTTAGGGAATCCGTGCTTATTATTTACTAGCTCCCGTTCCCGTGGGAATACGGGAATAAAATATAGCCTACTAGCTTTTTTTCTTCCGCTCGCTTTCGCTCGCGCACGTTTATTTTACCCCCTTAGGGAATGAAATTAGCAAAATCCTTTCCTGTCTACTCTGTATAAGCTATATATGTGTAAAATTTCAAGTCTCTACACCTAGCGGTTTAGGCTATGCGTTGATGTATCACCAATCAGTTAGTCAGTTTATAATTTTATCTTACTATATAAAAATAAGTCGGGTTTTCCTTCCTGACGATTTAACTCCAGAACTGACGAACCGATTTCCATGGTTTTGCATTCGTTGGAAAGGTCTCGGGCTCCGCAAGGTTTATAGCAAAGAAAATTCAGCATTGCACCCGTGCGAAGCCGGGGCGGGTCGCTAGTATAATATATAGACTAGCGACCCGCCCCGACTTCGCACGGGTGTAATGCTTATACTAAAACCTTCCAATTACTCTATCTATTAAAAAAACCGCATCAAAATCCGTTGCACAGTTTTAAAGATTTAAGCATACATAGGGATATAGGGATAGATAAAGCGACTTTGTTTTATATTAAGTAGTGAAGATGTTACTCAGCCTTTTTTGAAATTGGACCAATAGGTTTTGAATTTATTCTTTCAAACATACAAGAATACAAATCTTTCTTTTTCTTTCCTCTTTATATTATTAGTTTAGAAGTGTAGATACATTGTGTGTGTCACATTAAGTATTTTCGTTAATTTCACACCATTGTTTCTGAACACATGGCGTTTCAAAAATATTTACATTAGGTACCATTAAACTGTATCAATTGTCGTTCAGTATTTTGAATTCTTATCTTGTTCTGATGAACCAAGCCAAATCGTGAGCTAACTAGACGGTAGCGCCATCTATTGTCACGTAATATAATCAAAACTATACGTTGCAAGTTTGGGTTTATTTATAGCAAAGAGATTAAAATAAAATAGGTCAGAACATTGGGAATATTTTCATAAAAAAAAATTGAATGTCAAGCATCATGTCAGTTAGTATGAAGTTAGGATATCACACTAGACTTTTGCCCACTAGTAAATAATTTTTGGCTCCAGCTTTTGCTCGCTTTGTCCCCTCTATGCCTTATTATATTTTAATCTCTTTGATTTAAAGGGTTAATTTATTTGAACTGATTTTGGTGCAGGTACAGATAACATTTTGTTGCAAAGTCCTGCAAATATTTAAATTGTGTAAAAATAACATAAACAATAGCAACTTATAATGCTAAATGTTAATTATTTAGTTTCGGCTGGTGTCTGATCAGAACCGAAACTGCGACATTTTTTTTGTCTGAAACCGAGACCTCAGGCATCTAAGTAACAGCACCCCTTTTGATGCGATGAGCTCATTGCCGAAAAGTGTACCTATTGTGTCAGTGTCATGTGACTTATGTAAGGGTATTTGACTGTATCTATAGCCTATTTCACGTAGAATGGGTTAGGTGACAGTACATATTTTTCCATTGTACTGATACTACTGTTAACTAATAAAAAATATTGTATTTTTAAGGTTTAAGATATTTATTTCTCTTTAAGAATACAATTCACTTAGCAAGAGAAATACAAGAGAATACTTTATGTGCACAACTTAACTTAGCCTAGTAAGCGTCTTCGAACGGACTACTTTATTCGATAACATACTCGTATTTAACTACACATAAAGAATGCAAAAAATAATTATGACAATATTTGAGTCAGAGGTGGGTAGAACTTAAACAAATGCAAAGTTGAAAACTGACCAAGATGACAAAAGCACTTATTAGGAAACAGTTCCCATCACAAAAGGCGATAGCAATTGTTATTGATTAACAAATTCAGAGAAATCCTTCAAAATGTGGAATTTAAGTTTGATTTTAAACAGTGAAAACGACTGTATTTCTTTAAGGTCAATTGGAAGTTTGTTATATAAGTTAGCTCCTTCGAATAGAATGTTTTTCTTCCCGTAATTTGTGCGCGGTGCTTGTAGATGTATGTGGCTAGCTCGTCTTAATACACGCTTTTGCAATGATAAAATAATAAAATATTATTAATTTTTTAATAACATATTTTTAATGAGCAGTGATAGCCCGAACGGTTAAAGAGCCGGCCGAAAATCAGTGAGGCTCGGGTTCGAATCCTGGCAGTAACAATGAGTTTTTCAAAAACATACATATTTATCACTAGCTTGACGATGAAGGAAAACATCGTGAGTAAACCCGCAGGTCTCAGTATTAATTCTGAGACATGTGTAAATAGACCCGGTCCGGCGATGGGCTCAACACCTATCACGTTTAGGGGTCCATTATATCTCGTGAAATGTGGGTATATCCAGTAATGGAATATTTCTGCCTACCCCATCGGGGATAGAAGGTTTTTTTTATTTATATTTATTTTAAAATATTATTTATTTTTTTATAAAATATTTTTATAAGTTGAAAATAGTAAGTTTACAACGGAAAAATGTGAACTGTCACCGAACCCATGGTACGTGAAATAGACTATAAATCAAATTGACAGTAACAATGAGCTTATCCCAAAACACCTATAAAAATGCTTGATAATAATAAATTAGGAGTTATAAAGTCACATCTCTGTATCACTACTGTTAGCCCATAAATATCGATTCGGGCAACTCTATTGGAGTTACGTCTCTACGCGTGACGTCACGAAGAACTGTCAAGAATCCCGCGCATTGTGTCTGCCGAGCTAGGCTGTGGCGCAAAGATAATAAAATTGTTTTAAATGTTTGCCAGAGTATCTGAAATTCTGTAACGTAAATAATAAACCATAATATGAAAGGCTATCGCGTTATAAATTAAATATCCAATACTACATAGTATAAAACAAAGTCGCTTTCTCTGTCCTTATATCCCTATGTATGCTTAAATCTTTAAAAATGCGCAACGGATTTTGATGAATTTTTTTTAAAAGATATACTGATTCAAGAAGAAGGTTTTAGTATTAGCATTGCACCCGTGCGAAGCCGGGGCGGGTCGCTAGTTAAGTATATTTTCAGACGTTGAGAACCTTATCGACGTCGATGCGTATAATACATAATTATGGGACTAAATCTCAAAAGTGGAATTTTTAAGGGTGTGCTTTCGCCACGCACTTTTGTTGGAATCTTTCGCTAGAACTTAACTTGGGGGACTCTTCTGGGTTGACTTAGTAGGATTTAAAGTGGGCCAGCCGATTTAATAATAATTAAAGGAAATAATAATAATTAGAGCAGTGATATCCCGGACGGTTAAAGAGCCGGCCGAAAATCAGTGAGGCTCGGGTTCAAATCCTGGCATGTACCAATGAGTTTTTCAAAAAACTTACGTACATATTTATCACTAGCTCGACGGTGAAGGAAAACATAGTGAGGAAACCCGCAGGTCTCAGAATTAATTCTGAGACATGTGTAAATAGACCCGGTCCGGCGATGGGCTCACCATCTATCACGTTTAGGGGTCCAATATATCTCGTGCAATGTGGGTATATCCAGTAATGGAATACCTCTGCCTACCTCCTCGGGGATGAAAGGCGTGAGATTATTATTATTATTATTATAAAGGAAATATACGCCATTTGAAAAAAAAACGGAATACTGACTTTCGGAATGCTCAAGTCCAAAAAACAGACATAATACAATAAACGATTGAAACAAAAATTGATCCACGATGTTACAAAAACAATAATAAGAAGATAATCTGACAGTTAGAACATTATTTCAATGATTTATAAGTCAGTATTCCACCAGCTGTCATCAGTATTCCGTAAACCGTCAGTATTCCGAACGGAATACTGACTATTACTGACGTGGAATACTGATGAACCTGTAGGTTTTTGGCTAAAAACGGGTATTTAAAGTATATTTCGCAAATTTAAAACATTAGAAATAGTAAATTAAGTAAACCTTCCGTCGTTCTACATTAAAATAAAATCAATAATCATAAAAATTACGGTAGTAATTACACATTGAATTGTTCAGAAATCATATTTCATTGGTAATATTAAATATTTTACTTGTTGACTGTACTTTTGATATATTTAGAAAATGGGACGAATACGGAATCCAACATCAATGTGAGACGAAACAAGACTTTTTTGGAATGTGGGACGAAAGATTGGTACCAACGAGGAACAAACCACAGCACTTTCCTCGTCGATGATGCGTTCTTACTGAAGGACCGAGGGACGTTAGTCTTTCAAAGGATGTGTGGGGTATAATACGACGCTCCAGAATTTGGACCCAAAACCGAGTTGCAAAATGCAAAATGATTTTAAACCTTCTATTAGTGAAATATATTTACAAAATAACTCTTAAACAGTCCGGAAACTATTCTAGTTTATAGTTTTACTGTCAAAGTCCGCTTTATTCTGTAATTAAATATGTAATAGAACATTAAGTAAAAAGGGAAAGGCCAGTTGCAACCGGAATACTGACGAGATGGGGTGTTTGAAGTAATTTTTCAGGTATTAATTGTAATTAGATTTTACCAAAATCGGGTGTAGAACCCAAACACAGTCTAAATATTAATCTAGTGCCACCAAACATTTATATTTTCTGTAAATACCAGTACCACATGCCAGTACGCACAAAACTCCACTTTTGTTATTTTGTCCCATATATATTAAATTAGTACAACACGTAACAGAATAAGTGCAGTTCCTAATACACCCAAATTAGTAAATTAATATTCTTAAATAATAATAATAATAATATAATCTCACGCCTTTTTATCCCCGAGGGGGTAGGCAGAGGTATTCCATTACTGGATATACCCACATTTCACGAGATATATTGGGCCCCTAAACGTGATAGGTGGTGAGCCCATCGCCGGACCGGGTCTGTTTACACATGTCTCAGAATTAATTCTGAGACCTGCGGGTTTCCTCACGATGTTTTTTCTTCAATAAAGAGCAATAATAGTACTATTACCGTGCGGAGCACTACATTCAGCTATGCTTATTCATTTTTCGGAAAGATGTAACACATTAAAAATATCTTGAATCGATTAAGTAGTCTATACTGAACAAACTAATTTCAGGAATTGCGCTTATTCTGTTACATGTTGTATATATAAATATTTTGTTGAAAGCAACTTATTTCATTATGCATTCAAATAGGTGTTGTTGGTACACTATTCAATTCTGAAATGCAAAACTTCTACCAATTAACTCGGACAAACGGATTGCATATAAATGTTAGAAGATTACGAATCAGTCCTTTATTACTTAACGCCCAAGGTTACCGAACAAGTCCGTCTCGGTCAGGGCTTGAATAACCGAAAAAATTTAGGTTAAAACGGTTAGGGGTATGACGTCATACCTTTATATTGCGATATCTTAAAATAACGGTACCGCTTTTTTCTGGTAGTGCAAAATAACGATACTGCTATTTTCTGGTAGTGCAAAATAACGATACCATTATTTTTTTACGATACTTAAATTTTTAAATAAAGGTTTTCTTTAGGTATAGGTACCACGCCGAACGCCGGGGCACCGCGCGCCGGCTTGACCGAGAATTCGAGTTGAGCGACATGTTATTAAAAGCTTTTATTTAACTTGCAATGTATGTATGTATGTAACTATGTATGTTCGGGTGGAATCTTGCAACTCAATTTTGAAGCAGATATCTTCAACCGATTGAGCTGAAATTTGGTATACTTATGTTAGTTCGGTGACAATGCAATATTGTGGTACCACCGAGCTGATCTGATGATGGAGCTGGAAGATGGCCATAGGAACTCGGTAATTAAACGACACAACCCTATCAAGTTTGGGCTCGTTTGATTCATCTTGACGAGTACTTTGGTACTTGATGGTAACCAGGGTCTGATGATGGAGCTGAAAGATGGCTATAGGAGGAACTCAGTAATTAAACGTCATATTTCCATCGAGTTTGGGCTCGTTTGAGTTGTCTTGACGAGTACTTTAGTGGTAGATGGTAACCAGGGTCTGATGATGGAGCTGGAAGATGGCCATAGGAACTCAGTTATTAAACAACATAACCCCATCGAGTTTGGGCTCAATTGATTCGTCTTGACGAGTACTTTGGTACTAGATGGTAACCAGGGTCTGATGATGGAGCTGAAACATAACCAATTGAGCTGAAATTTTGTATACACGTTTAGTTTGGATGAAAATGCAGGGTTAGCCACGTGACGCCATTCTAAATCCAACTAAAAAGTATATAATAAATTAAGAGTAAAAAATAATTTTTAAAACAAGCTTTTAATTTAATGCACTAAAAAGAACAAAATAAACTTTTCCTTTAAAACTTTTACTATCTTAAAACGTCATTACACAATTTATTATGTAATAAAAGCTTGTCGCGTGATTAAGTAGGTACCCATATTTACTTAGTCTGAAAATCCTAAAAAATTAATTCAATCAGTTAGAGTTACTTATACATATATTTAAATAAATAATAATAAATAAATTGTAGGACACAATTCACACACGGACCACGGTTATTTAGTCCCAAACTAGGCAGGGCCTGTACTATGGGTACTAAACAACTGATAAACATACTTAAATAAATATTAAACGACCAGACACGAAGCCAACAGATATGTTCATTCATGCACACAAATGTTGGCCCCGAGCGGGGATCGAACCCGCAACCTCCGACTCAGAAGGCAGGGTCACTACTAACTGAGCCAACAGGCCCGTCATTTACTTAAATATGAGTACTCAGATCTCGCGACAAGCTTTTATTACATAATAAATTGTGTAATGACGTTATAAGATAGTAAAAGTTTTAAAGGAAAAGTTTATTTTGTTCTTTTTAGCGGATTAAAATAAAAGCTTGTTTTAAAAATTATTTTTTACTCTTAATTTTTTCAGTTATTTAGTTTCACCCGTCCCAATGTTTGTCATCAAATCACAAATCACAATGTTTGTCATTAAATTTGATCCACTTCTCGGTTACCGATTGAGCTGAAATTTTGCACACATGTGTAAATCACGTGACATTGCAATATTATGATGACACGGTGCTGATCTGATGATGGAGCTGGAAGGTGGCCAAAGAAACTATGCAATAAAACGACAAAAAGTTTGGGCTCGTTTGCATCGTCTTGACAAGTAGTTTGTCTTTCAATGGTAACCAGGGTCTGACTGATGATGAAACTGGAAGGTGGTAGGAACTCTGTAATGAAAGTACGTAACCCCCTCGAGTTTTGGCTCGTTTGATTAGTCTTGATTTTGTTTTTAGATGGATAAGTATAAGAATGGCTAACAACTAAAACTAACAACTAACAACTACCACTAACAACTACAACTACTACTCACAACTACAACTAACAACCTACAACTAACAACTATTAACTACAACTAACAACTACGACTAACAACTACGACTAACAACTATGACTAACAACTACGACCAACAAC
The DNA here is from genome assembly GCA_963855545.1 of Ethmia dodecea. Classification (NCBI taxonomy): domain Eukaryota; kingdom Metazoa; phylum Arthropoda; class Insecta; order Lepidoptera; family Depressariidae; genus Ethmia; species Ethmia dodecea. The sequence goes on from OY979446.1 coordinate 627,006, forward strand.
TACGACTAACAACTACGACTAACAACGACGACTACGACTAACAAGTACAACTACAACTAACAACTACAACTAACAACTACGACTAACAACTACGACTAACAACTACGACTAACGACTACGACTAACGATTAACGACTACGACTAACAAGTACAACTACAACTAAACAACTACAACTAACAACTACAACTAACAACTACAACTAACAACTAACACCTACAACTACAACTAACAACTACAACTAACAACTACAACTAACAACTACAACTAACAACTACAACTAACAACTACAACTAACAACTACAACTAACAACTACAACTAACAACTACGACTAACAACTACAACTACAACTAACAACTACAACTAACAACTACAACTAACAAATACAACTAACAACTAACAACTACAACTAACAACTACAACTAACAACTACAACTAACAACTACAACTAACAACTACAACTAACAACTACGACTAACAACTACAACTACAACTAACAACTACAACTAACAACTACAACTAACAACTACAACTAACAAATACAACTAACAACTAACAACTACAACTAACAACTACAACTAACAACTACAACTAACAACTACAACTAACAACTACAACTAACGACTATAACTAACAACTACAACTTACAACTACAACTACAACTAACGACTACCAACTACAACTAACGACTACCAACTACAACCACGACTAATGACTACGACTAACAACTAAGGCCAACAATTACGTCTAACAATTACGACTAACAAAGACGACTAACGACTACGACTAACGACTAAAGACTACGACTAACGACTATGACTAACGACTACGACTAACGACTACGACTAATAACTACGACACTACGACTAACGACTACCGACTAACGACTACCGACTACAACTACGACTAACAACTACGACTAACAACTACGACTAACAACTACGACTAACGACGACTAACGACTACGACTAACGACTACGACTAACGACTACGACCAGCAACTACGACCAACAACTACGACCAACAACTACGATCAACAACTACGACCAAAAACTACGACCAACAACTACGACCAACAACTACGACTAACAACTACGACACTACGACTAACGACTACCGACTACAACTACGACTAACAACTACGACCAACAACTACGACCAACAACTACGATCAACAACTACGATCAACAACTACGACCAACAACTACGATCAACAACTACGACCAAAAACTACGACCAACAACTACGACCAACAACTACGACTAACAACTACGACACTACGACTAACGACTACCGACTACAACTACGACTAACAACTACGACATACAACTACGACTAACAACGACGACTAACAACTACGACCAACAACTACGACTAACAACTACGACTAACAACTACGACACTACGACTAACGACTACCGACTACAACTACGACTAACAACTACGACTAACAACTACGACTAACAACGACGACTAACAACTACGACTAACAACTACGACTAACAACTACGACTAACAACTACGACTAACAACTACGACTAACGACGACTAACGACTACGACTAACGACTAACGACTACGACCAACAACTACGACCAAAAACTACGACCAACAACTACGACCAACAACTACGACTAACAACTACGACACTACGACTAACGACTACCGACTACAACTACGACTAACAACTACGACATACAACTACGACTAACAACGACGACTAACAACTACGACCAACAACTACGACTAACAACTACGACACTACGACTAACGACTACCGACTACAACTACGACTAACAACTACGACTAACAACTACGACTAACAACGACGACTAACAACTATGACTAACAACTACGACTAACAACTACGACTAACAACTACGACTAACAACTACGACTAACGACTAACGACTACGACCAACAACTACGACCAAAAACTACGACCAACAACTACGACCAACAACCACGACTAACAACTACGACACTACGACTAACGACTACCGACTACAACTACGACTAACAACTACGACTAACAACTACGACTACCAACGACGACTAACAACGACGACTAACAACTACGACTAACAACTACGACTAACGACGACTAACGACTACGACTAACGACGACTAACGACTACGACTAACGACTACGACCAGCGACTACGACCAACAACTACGACCAACAACTACGACCAACAACTACGATCAACAACTACGACCAAAAACTACGACCAACAACTACGACCAACAACTACGACTAACAACTACGACACTACGACTAACAACTACGACTAACAACTACGACTAACAACTACGACTAACAACTACGACTAACAACTACGACTAACGACGACTAACGACTACGACTAACGACTAACGACTACGACCAACAACTACGACCAAAAACTACGACCAACAACTACGACCAACAACTACGACTAACAACTACAACCAACAACCACAACAACGACAACTACCACAACTACAACAACTACAACTACAACAACTACTACAATTACAACAACTAACAACTACGACTACTACAACTACTACAACAAGAAGTAACAACAACTAACAACAACAATAACAACAATAATTAATATACGAGAGAATGTAATTCTATGGACAAACTTCCACCTGTTTACTGCCAACAACGAAAACATTTTTGGGATTTTTGTCATTTTTGACATTTTTGAACTTTTTGACATTTTTTTTTTTTTTTTTTTTTTTTTTTACTAAAAAATGGGCTTGCTCTTGACCCCAGACTAGCCCGAGAGCAAAGACGGGGCCTACGTTGGGACGAGCTTGCCCAGAAGAGTTTTTACCTTTTTGACATTTTTGACCTTTTTGACATTTTAGACATTTTAGACCATTTTGACATTCTTTGACATTTTTTGACATTTTTTGTCATTTTTTGACATTTTTGACAGTTTTGACATTTTTGAGATTTTTGACATTTTTGCCCACGGGTCTGAAATTCAAACTCGATCGAGGTATTGACCTAACGTATCTACTGACCGAATTTGAAGTCAATCGGTCCAGTATTTCCGGAGATATCCTGTCGACAGACAGACAGACAGACAGACATCCTACTCAAACAATTAACTTCCTCTTATAATGCTACGCAGGAGGAAGTTAATAATTAGCTTGTGCCTGAAATAAAAGTTATTTGATTTTATTTTTGATTAATAACTTAACTCCTACAAACTACAAACAAACTAAAAAGAGTAGTGATAGCCTGATGAAGATGATTACAATCAGTGAGGCTCGGGTTCAAATCCTGACATGTATCAATGAGTTTTTCAAAAACTTACGTACATTTTCATCACTATCTCGACGCTGAAGGAAAATATTTCCTACTAGCGGATGCCCAGCGGCGTTGCCCGCGCGGATTCCGTTTATTCCCGTTCCCGTGGGAATTTCCGAAAATCCCTTCATAGTGGTTGCCTACGACATATTTAAGACACCTACATACCATATTTCAAATAGCGGGTGCCTAGCGGCGTTTTCCCGATTGGATTTAGTTTATTCCCGTTCCCGTGGGAATTTCCGAAAATCCCTTTATACCAATTTCCTATGACATATCAGACACCTTCATACCATTTTTCAAGTTTCTAGGTATTATCGTTTCGGAGTAGTACGTATTTCTCTTTTTAACCAGTTTTTATATTTTCCCGTGGGAACGAGATATTTTCCTGGAATAAAAAGTACCCTAGATGTTGACCCGAGTACTCAGTTGTCTCCATACCAAATTTCATCAAAATCCGTCCAGTAGTTTTTGAGTGATGCGTGCACAACCAGACAGACAGACAAAAATTCCAAAAATTGGTGTTTCGGTATTTATATCGATAACTATATACACTACCGTTAAAATTTTCAAAAAATATTTAATGTACAGACACGGCCCCGTTTGAGTTTTATTATATGTATAGATTGCTATCTCCCAGCTCCATCGTCAGACCCTGGTTACTGGTTACCATCTAACACCAAAGTACTTGTCAAGACAAATCAAACGAGCCCAAACTCGATGGGGTTGTGTCGTTTAATTACTTTAAGAGGAGTCATTGAGAAGTTGCGATATATACCTCCTGGCTTTATCGTCAGATCAGCTCGGTGATACCATAAATATTGCATTGTCACCGAAATTACATAAGTATACCAAATTTCAGCTCAATTGGTTGAAGATATCTGCTTCAAAATTGAGTTACATGATATTCGCAAACACATACAAATATATAGGTAGGTATATATACGGACGAATTGAGAAACCTCCACCTTTTGAAATCTGTTAAAAATACAATAAAATAAATATTTAGGGGGACTCCCATACATCAAACGTGATTTTTTGCCGCTTTTATAGATAATGAATACGGAACCCTTCGTGCGCAAGTTCGACTCGCACTTGGCCGGTTTTTTAGTTTTTTCCCCATTAGTGCAATCTATGTCTATGTATTTAACAGTCGATAAAACTTTGCTAAAATAACGTACTTTCATATAGGTAGGTACCTAGAATAGATGAGTTATAATATAAACGTCACGTCACCACAGCTCACAATAATGCAATATGCAAGAAATGAGATTTCATTCGGCAAGCGCCCGTGCCTCGGCCGAGCGGTTTGGCAACGTCGCGCTGAAGTCTCACTCGTTCGCGTTTTTTCGGTACCGAAAATGATTTCGATGAGGTACTAGTAAAAAACGGTACCTTAACCCCAATTCTTACCTTTTTGGCTCTACCTTTAAATCAAAACGGTACCGTAATTTTATACCGCTAGCTTAACCCTTAACCTTAACCGCTTTCAAGCCCTGGTCTCGGTACATGAGCATTTAAAAAAATTGAAATTTCATCTAAATCGGTGAAAGTTAAGAGTGTAGCTCCCACTTCTTATCTGTCCGCGATGAGTCAAACCATAGCGCGTTCCAATTCGATAGTAGCGCTATCTATTATCACGTATTGTAACTATATTAATACGTTATGCAATATACAAAATTTTGTTTTATTGACAGATAAGTTTTGTTATTTTTATATTAGGGTTGTGTCCTACCTAGTCAAATCAGTTACTTTTTACGATCTGTCAAAACGAAATTTTACTATGGAAAATGTACTGAAATAGCAAACCGTGACGTCATAGTTTGTAGTACTCAATTGCAGCACTTTTTTTGATTGTTTTATTATTTTTAAATTTGCCATAATTGTAAATTGAAAATCGAAATACATATTTTGAGGTGTTTTGGGATAATCTTTATAATGTATGACTACTCGTAATTTAATTTCGATGCTGTCAACTACCCATTTCACTTAAATTATACTAACAACATTCGTATCGATTAATTTTACTTACACTGTTTATTAATGCTCATGTTACCAATCGAGTCGGTACAATAGCATTTTAAAAATTTAAAATTTCATCAAAATCCGTTAAAGTTGCATGTATAGCTCCAACTTCTTATCTGTCTGCGATGAGCCAAACCATAGCGCGTTCTAATTTGATAGTAGCGCCATCTATTATCACGTATTATAACTATATTAATACGTTATGCTATTTATATTTGTTTTTTTAAGGGCGAATTGTTCAATGGTCAGATAAACTTTACCTGTAGAATAATATTATATTGATGCTGTCACTGTCTGACAATATAATAGAAAAGAAAATTGACAGGTGATATTTATTATTTATTCTTCAGATAACTTTTGACTGACTATTGAACAATCAGCCCTCACTGACACTGATAAGTTTTGTATTTTTTTTTTAATTAACTTAAATTATACTAACATAAATCCGCACCTATTAATATACCTTACATGGGTACGCTGTTTAATAAAGCCCATGTTACCGAACAAGTCGGTACAAGAGCATTAAAAAATTTTAAAATTTCATCAAAATCGGTTAAAGCTGCATGTGTAGCTCTTACTTCTTATCTGTTCGCGATGAGTCAAACCATAGCGCGTTCTAATTCGATAGAGGCGCCATCTATTATCACGTATTATAACTATATTAATTCGTTATGCTATTTATAATCTTTAGTTTTACTAACATTTTGATAAGTTTTGTTATTTTTTATTTCACTTAAATTATATTAACTAAAATTTGTATTTATTTTTTATTATATACACAGAGTGCAGTCAAATAATATAAAATAGATACTTCTATACCCATTTTTAGAAGATATGTCATAATCATTATTTACTAGCTTAACTAACAGAATAACGAAGTTATAGTATTGTCTGGTTTTATATTTAATTTCGTAATTCGTAATAAAAAGTTTTTTTGCTGTACTAAAATAAATTATCCGAAATCTGTTCCTGTGTTTGTTTTATAAAGGGGTCTTTGAAATTGTGCTTCATTTTGTAGGGGTGGCCTGCAAAACGCTGCTCTAGAGGAATACTAGAGTCAAAGACGTTTAAAGAAAAAGTTTATATCTCCTAAAGATTATCTTTCAACACCTTTGACTACAGGTATTCCATTTTTGGAAGTACATACTAAATTGTTACCAGAGTATTTTTTAAACCCTACGCAATAGAGAGATACTTTTCATAGAGAGAAACTTTATCGCAGACGCCACTGACAGGCGTTCCCCTCTGCCAAAAAAACGTGTCGGTCAACACGCATACCTGATAAATACAACTAGTTTTTTTGAGTTCACGGAGTGCTTGGATTGGTGAATGTATTTGTGTGCATCTAGTTCAAGGTAGTGTTTAATTGTTTTGTCCAAAAATGCGTTAGTTTTAACATTATTTGTGTTTGTTTCCTCGTCCCCCGCGCAGAAATTGACAGACTTTTTTGCTAAGAAACTAGTGCGCGTGACGTCTCCTGTTGGTTTAATACTCAAAGACTTTTATAGACCACATCGAAGATAAAGGGGTGACAATTTTTTTCTGATGGACTTTATCATCTCTAGTGTACTTTACATTCTAAAATGCGAGCCATGTCGAGGGCATAAGCTAGTAGAGTTAAAAGATGAGTGTTAGCATTATACAAATTGTAAAGTTTACTTTAATTAATGTCAGTCAATATTTCTTTAGACCCTTATTCAAATCTTAGGTTTACATTTTACGTAACGTTGAGAAGGACTCGTATCAAAATTGTGGATCTATTTGTACAGTTCTAGCTTTCACCACCGTTCGAGTGAATTTCGAGTATTTAATATCAGCGGGAAATACATTATTCAGTTAAGAGAAATAATTGACACAGATTTTGCAAAATAATAGACCGTAAATAATTTTTGAAAAGCGCTTTAGTCGCCATCACGATTTTCGAAGGTTCCTCATCTGGGATGCCATACTTGTACCTGATACCTTATCATGGTACCACCGTCGAGATATCACCTTTCCAATGAAAAAAGAGTCACTAAAATCGGTTCATAAACCACTAAGTTATCCGCGAACATACATAAAAAAAACGGTCTAATTGAGAAACCTCCTAATTTTTTGAAGTCGGCTTATAATAAATAATGGTCTCGCCTTGTATCCCATTCGCAAGTATATTTTTTGGATCCCTAAGCGTGACAAGCGTCTATCGAATTGGATATTTTTCTTCACAGCTTCAGAGCAGAAGCTTTTTAAAAAAATCATTAGTATAAAGAATACGAACCCGAGCCTCACGAATGAGAAGCGGGCTCTTTAACCACTGGGCTATCACTACTCTTTTGAATATTAGACAATTAAATAGAAGATGAAAGTTAATTAGTCATTTTTCCAAACCCATCGGGCACACAGCTGGTTGCATTGCAATAGAACATCATATTTTACAAGTAAATTTATTTAATAGTTGATCAATTTGTTTTTTCTAAGTCTACTACGCGCCACTTTTTGGAGGCCTTTCAAAATAAAATAATAGTATTTTAAATTATTCGAGAATTTCATTACTGTGGTAGGGTTTCGTACCAAAAGGGTAAAATGAAACCATTATTATTGCTGCTCTATATTTTCTTTCAGCGTACATGATATTAAGCTATCGGCTTGAATTTGGAATAGTTTTAAATAAAAGTTGCCAACTCTATTGTAAAACAATAAATTGTGTTCTTTACTATTTCATAGTAAGTAGGTACCTTAACAAGTAACAACTCTTTATTGTATATACAATATATAATCCAGGTATTCCATTCCTGGATACACCCACTTTTCACGAGATATATTGGACCCCTAAACGTGATAGGTGGTGACCATCCAGCCCATCGCCGAACCGGGTCTGTTTACACATGTCTCAGAATTAATTCTGGGACCTGCGGGTTTCCTCACGATGTTTTACTTCACCGTCGAGCTAGTGATAAATATGTATGTAAGTTTTGATAAACTCATTGGTACATGCCAGGATTTGAACCCTAACCTCACTGATTATCATCATGAGAAGCAGGCAAGCCGTAATGCTATCACTGCTCTGACAATGACACATAGTTTCTTACTTATGATGAAAAATGTTTGAAACCCCTTCTTTCCACCTATCTATGAAGTTTGCAAATACGAAATAATAGATGACAACGTTTTTGTAAACATTACAGTTACTAAACATCTACATATTTTTATTTCGTAAAAGCGATTCGATAAACGATTTGCGATTACCTACGAAACACCATCAATAAGGATTTGAAGGACCTAAGTTTCTAAGCGGCCCGTCTATAGAACCAAAGCCAACTTAATTACAGGCCCGGTCTCACTTCGCAACTCTCAAGGGTGGGAGTGGGAGGAGCGAACTTCCATCTTTTAACTTTCCTCAAATTGATTTTGAATTGTTTTAAATTTCCAATTAAAAAGTATTTTCGGAGAAAAGTTTTTGTGGGGTTTGTCGCGAAAGTCTTTTCGAGTAACTGTGATTTTGTAAGCGAAGGAGGTATTTTTACGTCTCAAAACGTAGGTACATTTTTCGTGATGTTAAGCTGTAATCATTCATCGTCGTCGTCTAGGCCAACACTACTGTAAAGCAAAATAATAAAAAAGTAATAGCTTCAAAATCCACTTTAAACAGCAGCTAAAAAAAAATAAAAAAAAAATCTCACGCCTTTTATCCCCGAGGGGGTAGGCAGAAGTATTCCATTACTGGATATACCCACTTTTCACGAGATATATTGGACCCCTAAACGTGATAGGTGGTGAGCCCATCGCCGTACCGGGTCTATTTACACATGTCTCAGAATTAATTCTGAGACCTGCGGGTTTCCTTCACCGTCGAGCTTGTGATAAATATGTACGTAAGTTTTTGAAAAACTCATTGGTACATGCCAGCATTCGAACCCGAGCCTTACTGATTTTCAGCCGGCTCTTTAACCGTAAGGCAATCACTGCTCCTACTACTACTGCTGCTCCAAAATGTGTTTTGGACATTTATCCTGGAACCCGTTCGCAGTCGTGAGAACCAGTAGTAATCGTCTTTACTTGACATTTGTTACGCGATCACTGCTTGCTCTTGTTTCACTGCTGCATTGACAAATGTACGGAGAAGCAACGTACGTCAAAAATGAAGACGATTGCGATTACAATTATAAATAGAAAATAAGGCCCCTGCGAAATAATATAAATCCATTTGAATAGTCTTTAACTAATGAACATTGAAATCGACCAAAAAACCAATAGCCGTGTTTATCCATAATAAACAAAAAGCTATTTGAATTCATAATGAAAAATAAATAGATTTTCAAATACGTCAATCATTGCGGCCGCTGTCGGTGGTCGTTGAAACATTTTCTGATCAGTGAATCAGAATGAACGTCAAATTAGATTAAGGGGATTTAAAAAAAAAAAGAAATATTATTAATTCGATCACGCTTCATCCGCGAGCAGTTGGTGATATATTCCATTCCTGGAAATATGGTTTTTAACAATGTATTTTTGACCCCTATACTTGATGAAAGCGCTCGTAGCCCTGCGGTACCAGTGTGTTTGTAACGATCACACTGGTTAAGAAATGTTGGGTGCGGTCAGTCAGAGGATGGGACAGCCTAGTCTTAATCGTTAAGCCATGTCGGATTCTGAAAAATTTTTACTGTTAAGTGGCCACTAGCTTAACACCATCTCCCAATCCGCGGTGGGCTCGCGTGGGAGATTATAGCCCATACTCCCTCATGTGTGAGGAAAGACCCTTAGCTCAGCTGTGGGCTGTTACGGGTTGTTGATGATACTTGATAGCTGGATCAGGGTGTTGTTTCACAAATCAAATCATTTATTTGCGAAGGTAAAAAATATTAGAGATGCACGCACCGAAATTCGTTTCACATTCGGTAAAACCAAAGTTCGGCAACTTTTACCTAACCCCTAGGAATTATGTTTTTTTAAGGATATTAGTAATTGAGCAATAGTAGTCCTACTTGCCCAATTTCATCAAAATCGGTTCAGTAGTTTACTAGAGAAAAGGGAAGCTGTAATTAAAACACCTCATAACAAGTCGTGACCTGTCCGGCATAAAAGCGCATAGTCTTACCGAACATCGGCCGAAGTTCGTCTTGGGCAGATTTTTGAACCGAACATTCGGACGAATTCGACATTCGGCAGAACCCACATTCGGTGCATCTCTAAAAAATATACCTAGTAAAAGTCAATAGGCACTCTAATACTCACAATCATTTTTATCTGGGTGTTTAATATTTATTTAAGTATGTTTATCAGTTGTTTAGTACAGTCAACAAAGTTATTAGGGTTACATGGCCAGTAACTAAGAATTCATTTTTCTGGGGAAGTCATAAATAAATCTTATTGATTAATGTTTATTTCGAAAGGTATCTTTGATCCCTATAATTTACCAAAAAAATACTGTAAATACATTTAAGGCTTTAAGAGAAAAGTGAATCTTAGATTTTGGCCATGTAACACTAACAACTTTGTTGAATGTACCCACAGGCCCTGCCTAGTTTGGGACGAAATAACCGTGTGTGAATTGTGTCCCACAATTTATTTATTTATTACATAACAAATATACAGGGTGTTAGGGAAACGCTTCCAAAAACGAATAAAAGTAGTGATGCTGGTCATTCTGTACACAATTCCATAAAGAAGCTGTCAAAAACATTTTTTTTATTTTTTCTCATTTGTCCTCGTGAAATAAATAATAAAAATAAATAAATAAATTCTAAGACACAATTCACACACGGTTATTTAGACCCCAACTAGGCAGGGCCTGTACTATGGGTAGGTACACTGATAAACAAACTTAAATAAATATTAAACAACCAGACACAAAGTCAACAGACATGTTCATGCACACAAATGTTGGCCCCGAGCGGGGATCGAACCCGTGACCTCCGACTCAAAAGGCAGGGTCACAACCAACTAAGCCAGCAGACCCGTCACGAAACGTCAAGAAACCATAGTTTAATTTTTCTAAATTATAATTCCTATAAAAAATACACTAAGAACATTGTAGAACACAATTCCTACAGTTATTTAGTCCCAAACTAGGCAAAACGGTTTTACCTCCCAGGCTTCGTTTCTTGAACATCCTGTATACGAAAGATTGATATAAACCGGGCATATAAATCTACATTTGAGCAAGCCTTACAAAAATAGTGCTGACCGAGGAACGTTGATAGATAGGCCGCCTCGAGGGTCTAAAGGAGCACAGCCTCAGAATAATAATAACTCAGAAACTGCGGGGGTTAGTCCGAACCAATAGGGGTTAATACAAAATAAACATTCGGTTCAGGTATAAGAGAAAAACTTACGTGCCTACATATTTAACTTGCTCCAAATAGTTTTTTTATACTAGCGATGTGCCGTGGATTTAAAAGAAATACCCTTCTATACAAACTTTGTTCTGTAACTAACACAACAAAAACAACATCAAAATCGGTCGAGCCTTTCGTGGTGATCTTTATATACCTTCACGCGGCAATTGATTCTTATTTAAATATATTGTGGTTGCTTCGCTTGGTTTGGGACTAAATAACCACGTGGTTATTTAGTCCCAAACCAAGCGAAGCCTGTACTAAACTGATAAGCATACTTAAATCACTACGTAGTATAAGACAAAGTCGCTTTCTCTGTCCCTATATCCCTATGTATGCTTAAATCTTTAAAACTATGCAACGGATTTTGATGCGGTTTTTTAATAGATATTATAACAGAAGGGCTACGATAGAACGGAAACGAGCGGATAACGACAAATACTTTATTTGTTATTTACTCGCACAATTTACAAAACGAACTGAATTCAAATTGACAGCCATCTTCTTTATATAACATCCGTTACCACAGACAACCAAGTGTTGCCAGTATAATGAAAATAAATAATTACCAATTGATTACAGAATACAATCATCAAGTAAAATTGTAAAATAAATAAAATAAAATAAAAGAAAATAAACAAATCTATAAGAAAACTCTATATTATTAAATTTTTATGCATGTGAATCTTACAATATAGTGATTCAAGAGGAAGGTTTAAGTATTAGCATTGCACCCGTGCGAAGACGGGGCGGGTCGCTAGTAAATAATAAACACCGACATGAAGCCAACAGACACGTTCATGTTCACAAATGTTGGTCTCACAGAAATTGACCTCCGATAAAATAAGAACTCTAAAGAGTAAAAACAGACGTCAACGAATTATACTAAAAAAAATACAGTCTAATTGAGAAACTGTTCCTTTTTTGAAAACGTTTAAAAAAAGAATCATCGAAATCGGTTGGCGTGATCTTGAGTTATTCGTCCATTTGTCGCGCACATACTTTATGCAAATAGACTTATTTGGTCTCTCACGGATGCCATTGTCAGAACTGGACCAATTAAAATAGGACCACCACCACCAACTTTCAAATGAAAAAAGAATCATCAAAATCTGTTCAACCAGTCGAAAATTCTGAGAAAAAAAACATTAACAAAACATCCGCGACAAATTAATAATCTCTTCCTTTTTTTAAGTCAGTTTAAAAAAGAAGGCAGAGCTAGCTGAGCCAAGCCCGTCAACCAAATAGATTTTAGAATACTCTTGAAATATGTACCTACCTGTGACGTCACAGTCAGCAAAACAGCCGAAGGATGAACGCAAGCTTCTAAAACCACTAAAGTTACTGTCTCCGTTTAGAGTAGAACTTTCTGGAAATTCGCTGAATCGCTCCGACATTTTATCGCAGAATTAACTGCAGTCAGAATCGACTGTCGAAACTTTTGTTACTTCGTGAATTCTTCTTGTTCGCTCGTGGTTTTGGGAAAGAATTTGTTAGGGGAGGGTAGAACCTAAAATAATAAGTTCTGTTTTATAAAATGATTTTTAGGGTTTGCTTGTCTATACTAATATTATAAAGAAGAAAGATTTCTATTTTTCGGTTTTTGTATGTTTGTTACTAACTATAGTATCTAACTGTTATTTTATTTATATTTATATAACAAACTGGTGTACATGGTGCAGGCCCAGTCTCCATACATTCATGAAACGTCTCCTTTAGGCATATAACATGGTATATCATCCAGCATATGTCATGTTCGCGTCTATATGAAGCTTTTTATGGCTAGGCTTTACGCCGTTCAGAAGAAATAACCCTTTATTTTTTGTCTATAACCGTTTTTATGAGGGCTTTATTAAACTGTCTCGGGATTCGAGAAAATATACGTTTATTATGTTATGTTAAACGATGTTTTTTCTGCGATAGTGGAAAGAAGAAATGGATAAATTAAATGAAATAACAAAGGACTGTGAAGAGTAAAAAACCGACTTCAACGAATAATACTAAAAAAGTCGAATGGAGAACCTCTTCCTATTTTGAATTCGTTTAAAAAAAGAATCATCGGCATCGGTTGGCGCGTCCATTGGTCGCGCACATACTTAATCAAAGAGATTAAAATATAATAGGACATAGAGGGGGCATTAGGAATATTTTAATACAAAACTTTGAAGCATGTTTGAAGCTCAAGCGTCATGTCAGTTAGTATGAACGCGAGCTGTCATTCGGTCGAAATTGTACTAGACTTATTCCACTTGGAATAACTTTTGGCTTCTAATTTTCCTCACTTTGTCGCTTCTATGCCCTATTATATTTTAGTCTCTTTTTACTTAATGCGATTTACCTAATACTTACGTTTTCTCATAGATGCCATTGTTAGAACTGGACGAAATTAAAATGGGACCACCAAGGAAGCACCAGATTTCAAATAAAAAAAAGAATCTTCAAAATGGGTCCACCCAGTCGAAACTTCTGAGGTAACAAACATAAAAAAAACATACAGTCAAATTGATAACCTCCTAAAACTTATATGTGGTGATACTTCTATGTTTTCCAATAACCTTTGATGGCAATAATAAGCAACTGCTATATTACGAAGGCCTAATCTTATTGGACGTCTGAAAAGTTCGTTATAAGTATACCCACTTACTTATTCTACAACTTTCAACAAGTAGGTACTCCCCACACAACCAAATTCAAAGTTAATTCAAATAAATCATGTTTCTTTTTTACCTGTCTACACTAAAAGCGTTATATTTTAAATGTAAGAAGGTATGTTAGTTTGAAGAGTTTGCGTTTATGACTACTGACTGAGGACGCGGAGTCAACGTATTGACGCCGCGTATAGCGCACGGGAGAGACCATTATGCGTTTACTTAATAAGAGTTTATCGGTTGCGTACAACGTCAGCATCAAGCTCTACGCGGCTTACGGTGTTTGTAACAGATTACCGCCTTTATTTTATTACAAAGTCTGTAATTTTATTTTTAGCAAATAATCTTGAATGTGGTTATTATTATTAACCTCTCAGACCATGAATCACAGACACAATAGATTTTTAATTGTGTCTCGGTTCCAATTGGAACCGGCGGTTCTTAACTGATTAAGGGTATATATATTTATCACTAGCTCGACGGTGAAGGAAAACATCGTCAGGAAACCCGCTCATCCCAGAATTAATTCTGAGTCATGGGTAACAGACCCGGTCCGAATCGGCTCACTACCTATCACGTTTAGGGGTCCAAAGAATATCTCGTGAAAAGTGGGTATATCCAAAAATGAAATATCTCTGCCTACCCGCTCGAAGATATAAGGCGTGAGGTTTTTTTTTTATTAAGGGTTAAAAAAGAATGACTCGGCTATCTGTCCATCCGTCTGTTATAGAACTGTGTCATTTGAATTGTAATAGATTGAACCTGAAATTTTATAGTATGTATCACTATAACCACGATAGCAACTAATTATGATCAAAATGGACAAACCCCAAACAAGAAACTTTTTTTTACTCTGCCATGGAAGCCTGACTCGCACTTGGCTGGTTTTCTAAATATAGCTAGACCTGAATTTATTAAATGTTCAGCAGAAATCCCAGGATAGCAACGCAAATGATTAAGGTAATATGTTTAAGCTATATTTCTAGCCAGTGGATACAAAAATGCTTAGCTTCGTCTTGCAGAGGTTTAACGCAATACCTCCAGATAAAATATAATAGCAGTAAATCCGTTTGATCCCCATCCGAATAAAAATACCATTACGGTAGCAAACGAGCCAAGTTCTGCTCTATATAGTGATTTAATTCTTTCTGGAACAGGTTTATCTTAGAATGTTTCGAGTTAGGAGTGGAAGTGAGAAAAGAAAAGATATCTACCAAAAAAATATTCAAAAAAAAAAATCTCATGCCTTTCATCCCCGAGGGGGTAGGCAGAGGTATTCCATTACTGGATATACCTACATTTCACGAGATACATTGGAACCCTAATCGTAGGACCGGGTCTATTTTACACATATCTCAGAATTAATTCTGAGACCTGCGGGTTTCCTTGTGATGTTTTCCTTCACCGTCGAGCTAGTGATAAATAGGTACGTAAGTTTTTTAAAAACTCTTTGGTACATGCCAGGATTTGAACCCGAGCCTCACTGATTTTCGGCCAGCTCTTTAACCGTAAAGGCTATCACTGCTCTATTCGTACATTATTTTTGTATATTTTTTTTAATAAAAAGCAACAATGGTAAAGTTTCCCTAGGTAGCCCTAAATTCAGTTATGCATAGTTTTTCAAAAAAATTAACACATTTTTTGAAATAGCTTACATCGAGTAAGTAGTCGGTACCGAACAAACTAATTTCAGGAATTGCTCATATTCTGTTAGATATTGTATAAGTCAGTCAGTGGTATTTTATACGGCTTTTTCCCGCTCCTTTTGTTCTGTGAAAAAAGGACAAATGAACACGTTTTCGCATTTGTAATATTATAGTTGGATATACAAGGTGAATTTTTCAAGGGGGTGTAAATGGCTAAATCAGAAACTATGAGGAATAGCGAAAAGTACTCAAAGTAAGAAGAGATAATAAAAATAAATAAATTAGAATATAATGTTGTGAAGATGAAGATGACCGCGTTGCGGATCTGTATTGAGAAAAGTAATTAGCATCATTTCGGACAAGGAGCAGGTAATGCTGGTATGAATTAAGACATTAGGTACTTTAAAATATGAATCAGTTTATTAAAATGCAACATTTCTTTCCAGAATTCGATCCTTACTAGCGACACTATCGAATGGTGTAAATACAGGGTGTGTTTTTTTTCCAAAATCAACGTGATCGATTTATCGATTTTTCAAAAATCCAAAGATTCAGTTTTATTTATTATTAAAATCGGACCCGAGACTCCTTTGAGTACTTTTCGCTATTCCTCATAGTTTCCGATTTAGCCATCCACGCGATCTTGAAAACTTCAGCCTGTATATTTCGCCTAACTCAAAACAAATTAGGATAGGATACTGAACCCGACCCAAATCTTAGAACAACATAAACCCGCGGCAAACTTGTCTTGTTTCGTTTCATCTGTGACAAACAGGATTATGGGTGGTGTGTAACGGGAACATACTTTTCCTTTTATAGTTCTCGTGTAAAGAAAATTCTAGAAAATGTAGCTTTGTCATGATGCCAATCTAAACTGGCTTCATCAAATGCTTGAGGAGAATCAAATGCAGTGGACTGTCTGACCTCTATTTACACGAGACCATTATTGGATTGGCTCTGTGGAATGGCTTATGGAATGGCTATGTGTAAATGGTTCATAAGTCCGTAGGCATGGCATCTTATCAAGGAGCTGTCACCGCATTTGGTTGGCTTCGAGATGACTTCGAGTAACCAGAATGGTGGCTGTTATTTCTGGTAAAGGTTCAGCCTGGCCTAGCTACCCAGAGAAAGAATGCATACATCCTACTTTATGGCAATAACACTCAGGTATTATCTCTGTCTCTCTTTCTAGGACATTTGTTTTGTGTAAATATTATACTAGGTATATAAAATACCACCTTGTCAAATCCCTCATCGAGTTGTTCGTTAATTCGCAAGAAAATGAATCGCACGATCGTGCTAGTTGGCAACATTTGATTTTGCCAAAAATAATTGTTGACTGGTCAATTACATCTTTTTGCTAGCTTTTAGAAATCGCGTGGTTTTATTCTGTCCTGTTGGTGACACTATTATACCTATTATTATCTATTTTGTGCTTATAGTTCATAAAGTTGGTTGGATACATCAAACCGCATTAAAAAAAATCGGAACGATTTTCAGGAACATTTAGATCAATAAAATAAGCGGTATAGAATTGCCTCTACACATTATCCGTTCAAAAACAAATAAATTGTGAGACACAATTCACACACGGTTATTTAGTCCCAAACTAGGGAGGGCCTGTGCTATGGGTACTGAACAACTGATAAACATACTTAAATAAATGTTAAACGACCGATACAATACAAACTACAAGTTACATGGTTATATTTTAGTGCTATGCTGGAAAAAATAGACCAAACATCGCCATTAAAATACTCACCTAACATTCATATGACGACGGGCCTGTTGGCTCAGTTGGTAGTGGTTCTGCCTTCTGAGTCGAAGGTTGCGGTACGATTTTTGTGTGCATGTCTGTTGACTTCTTGTCTGGTCGTTTAAGATTTAAATATGTTTATCAGTTCTTTAGTACCCATAGTAGGTAGGTACACTATTATTTATTTATGAAAGATAGAAATATTAAAACTGCCGCCAGTCTTCTTTACACTGTCCCTCATGGTTCCTCTTTTTATCTGTAAATATTGTAAATGAAAGTATATTTTCTTTATAAATAAATGAGTTCAATATGAACTGAGAATTCTAACAAGCAAACGGTAAACCAAGAAACAAATTTCTCCGGCTACAAAATACTACGTACACCATAAATACTCTTAGAAGCTCTCTGTTTACTCAGATTTTGAGAAAAACAAAGATTGCGTAAGAACCTAACGAGGAATACGCAAAAAGAAATGCTAAAATGAGAGCCGATAAAAGGTCCCATTTGGTTCCTTTTAGAGGATCCCTGAAAGCGCTGAGCCGTTTAAGTTATTAGGGAGGGAATTCCGGGAAAGTAACGCTTCTTATTTACTACAAATTGAAATGAATTATGAAACCTTTCTTGGGAACCTAGCATGAGCTCATATATCAAGATAGGTAGTACCTAGAAGACCGAGCATTGCTCGCTATAACGCCATCTGCCGGTGACTAGCCGTACTATTTTTAACGCCATCTGCCGGTGACTGGCCATATTATAAAAAAAAAATGCGTTTTCACAGGAAATACAACTCTATGCAGATGAACTTAAAATGCAAATCTGAATCTGTTTACAAATTTTCATAAAAATCGTTAGAGCCGTTTCTGAGATAGGTACCCGAAATATAAATACTAATGTTTTAGAGTTTATAGTAATGGGATATACCTACCATTGACACGATGCAGATAGCTTACAAGTAAGTTAATCTCTTTCACTCAATAGAATAGAGCCTTTCCCTCTAGCCTCTAATCAAGCGGAGAACGAATGACTTATTAGTCAAAATCTACATCACTCTCATTCCAAATTTTAAATTAAAAGTTTTTATCAGCCAGCGATTAAGGATGTGCCTAAAAATCTTTCCTTTGTTTCTCAGAACATTCTTTATAACGATCTGTTCCCAGCAATTCCGTTCCCGTTCCCGTAGGAAAGCTCATGTTGCTCCCAGAAAAGTAAGCTTTCCATGTGTGAAAGAATTTTTAAAATCGGTCCAGTAGTTTCGTAGTATTATACAAAGAAACATGGAACCATCGCAAAATGTCAGATACGCAAAATGTCAGATACGCAAAATGACGGAATTTTAAAGATACTTCCCACGACACTAAATCCTTCCTCCTCTTAATATTAGTGTAGATGTATCTATAGCTTTTAAATCTCAGAGTGTTAGGGAAACGCTTCCAAAACGAAGACAAGTGGCCATATAAAAATTAACAAGACACGCAATAGTTATTAAAAGATATGTTTTCATTCGTCATAAAACGATAATTAAATTTTACTTAACTAAAATTGCAATAAAAAAAAGTTATAACATTGTGGGACACAATTCCTTAACAGTTATTTAGTCCCAAACTATAGAAAACGGTTTCAATAGTACATTACTTCGTTTTCCTAACACGACACCTTTATATCGAACACGACAACTTACATAATATTGCGATTGACAAATTCCTCCCTTGTTCTACAGTAACGATTTACAGTAATTGCCCTGTGTAATTGAGAACGTCTAAAACGGTCATTAGTCACTTACAGCATCGGGTATCTGGATAAGGGCCGAGCCCCAGTGCAAGCGATTAGTTAGCGAGTACTTTAATTTGCGCGATTTTCTGATCTAATTAGTCTCAACAGTCCTCTGTTGCTTTATAGTATTGTTAGCGATCTACCTATCTTACTCCGTAAACGAACTCTTAGGTATTACCTATAATGGTCCTCGTAAACGCGAATCGCGGGCTTTTGACATTGACAGCTCGCTGACAGGCGGGGATTCGCGCGGCAAGGGTGGTGTGGTTTGACATCGGCTGAGATAGGTGATATATAAAAATTATAGAAATAATAAAACGTGTAACTAGAGTAATTCATTGAAATATAAGTGTGAAGATTCAACATAATATAATAATAATAATATAATCTCACGCCTTTTTATCCCCGAGGGGGTAGGCAGAGGTATTCCATTACTGGATATACCCACATTTCACGAGATATATTGGACCCCTAAACGAGATAGGTGGTGAGCCTATCGCCGGACCGGGTCTGTTTACACATGTCTCAGAATTAATTCTGAGACCTGCGGGTTTCCTCACGATGTTTTCCTTCACCGTCGAGCTAGTGATAAATATGTACGTAAGTTTTTGAAAAACTCATTGGTACATGCCAGGATTCAACATCTTTGTATTTATTCAACAGTATGTACTATAATTGCTCAAACAAGTCCACTTTTGTTTTGTTTATTAGACTACACTTTGTCCGTTGAACAAAGACCTCCCCTTCTTATTCCTGTCTTCTGCGTCCGAAGTACCACGGCTGGACAAATGCATCTACTTTCTTATTCATTAATCAGTTATGAACCGCCGGTTTCAATTGGAACCGAGACACAATTAAAAATCTATTGTGTCTGTGATTCATGGTCTGAGAGGTTAATGTCTTATGGCTGTCTGACTGCATACGACAGATATGAAAAATCGGTGAATTTTTCTAACTTCTGTGACTTATATTCGGGCTAATTGTAAAATTATAGAAATTGTAAACAAACACAATTATCCGAATTTTTCATAAATTTCATTGGTAAGGACCCAATACTTTTGCACACACACACACACACCCTATTACATACTTTTGCTTACAAACCCACCCATTCACAGCCGAACAAATGTGTGTGTGCGTGTGACAAATACCGAAAAGTTTCAACCGGAATCCGTACCCAAATAAAACGTAATTACTTAATAGCAGATGTAACTTCTGCCTTTAATTATTTTATGCCGGCTTGCTTTTAATTCGAGCAACGTAATAGATTTACGACTCGCCTCTAAATTACTCCGCTAAGATGAGCGCTCGCCACGTGTACCGACAAATGACTGTTTATTTTTAATTAATTAAATTTGAAAAACAGCTGTAGTGATTTTGTGAAACGACTTGATATGTTACGTTACGTTACAACGCGTAAAGTAATAAGCGTAATTCCTCATCTTGTTTTTGGTTGGTTTAATACTCAAAGTTCCTCATACACCCCAATTAGTAGTTATTATAAAAAAGTTATGATGCCTTCTTACTTTAGTTTTGTCTAACCATTTTTTTAAATAATGAGCAATAATAGTACGATTTCCATAGGTAGCACTAAATTCAGCTATAGTCTAGGCAATAAAGGTAGTGGACCCCAACATTAATTCCTCAGTCGATGAAACTTTGCAGGATTGTAGTATAGTATGAGACAATACTTGCATAAAAAAATCCAAAAAAAAAAACCTAACCGAAGTTAGGTTTTTATACTAAAAAAAAAAATTTTTTTTGGTTGATAATTTGATAATTTCTAAAAATAATGTAGCGAGAAGGTTTTTATTTTGGATTTTCGTATTGTAAGTCCACAGCGACCATTAAATGACATTCCAGTTAAAAAAATGGACTGAGCAATTTTCCCGAGCAAGGTACATATACGTCTGAGTTTTGTTGTTTCTACCAGGAGATTTTTTTGGATATTTCGCATATAGCTTTCTTAACACACATGAATATTGCTGGAGAAGAAAATTTTGACTGAGCATTTTTCCCAACAAAGATATCAAATAAATAAGTATTTCAGTAAATATACCTAACTTCGGTTAGGTTTTTTTTTTGGATTTTTTTATGCAAGTATTGTCTCAAACTATACTACAATCCTGCAAAGTTTCATCGACTGAGGAATTAATGTTGGGGTCTTCATACAAAAATCCGCTTCATTGCCTAGACTACTAGGCTAATTCATTTTTCCTAATAGCTGAATCGATTTAAGAGTCGATACTGAACAAACAAATTTCAGGAATTGCGCTTATTCTGTTACATATTGTATCATCACTACATAGTATAAAACAAAGTCGCTTTCTCTGTCCCTATATCCCTATGTCCTTATGTCTCGTATGTCCCTTTGTATGCTTAAATCTTTAAAACTACGCAACGGATTTTGATGCGGTATTTTTTAATAGATAGAGTGATTCAAGAGGAAGGTTTTAGTATTAGCATTCCACACGTGCGAAGCCGGGGCGGGTCGCTAGTAATCTATATATTATATAGAATGATAAACTGACTGACTGGTTAGTGATACGAGTATATCAAGGCACAGCCTAAACCGCTGGGTCTAGAGACTTGGAATTTTGCACATAAATCGTTTATACAGTGTAGGCATCCACTAAGAAAAGATTTTGCAAATTTCAACCCCTTGGTGAAATAAACGTGCGCGAACGAAGCCGCGGGTAAAAGATAGTCTTAATTATTATTGTAAACCATAATTACTAAAAAGACATGAGATCAAAAAAAGCTGCCCTTGAGTTTCTTGCTGGTTCTTCTCGGTAAAGCATTTGGAACCAGCAACTCGTCAGTAGAGATGGGCTGCTGCTTACATTTAGCCAATATTCATGGAGTTTAGAGTGCCTTGTTTTTTTTTATGATAAAAAGGGGCAAACGAGCAGACGGGTCACCTGATGGTAAGTGACGACCGTCGCCCATGGACACCTGCAACTCAAGAGTCACAACTGCGTTGCCGACCTTTGAGGCGGGAGTAGGAGGAGGGGAGGGGAGGGGGGATTGGGGCCTCCGGTTACCTCACTCACTCAACGAAACGCAATGCATTGCTTTACGCTGGTTTTCTGTGAGGCCGTGGTATCACTCCGGTCGAGCCGGCCCAAGCGTGCCGAAGCATGGCTCTTCCACGTCAAAATCACGTTGTTATTAGACTATTGACAATTCGAAGTGTACTTTTTGTACGTGTACAGAAAATAAATGATTTTATTATTATTACTATGTCTACCAAATGTCATCACACTACCAAACGCCAAACAATCTAGCGCACAAAACAAAATGGGATGGGATCGACCATAAAACGAATTTACCTAGAAGAACCCCGTACACTCGCAACTTATAGATTCGGGTAATCTTCGATTTGTACAAACGCAGCGCGGGTTTTACTCTTTGACTGCGTATTATGTCATACTAGTGTAGGTACCTAACGTTGTCATACCACCTTCATTATTGACATCCTTATGGAATAATAATATTTTATTATAGTGGTTTAGTTGTCTAATTTGAATTTATTTATATTTCGAATTCTTCATTTTCTTTTGTTTCTTCCTCTTACCTAAATTCCAAAACAAAAAGAAAATGTGAAATTCGAAATATAAATAAATTCAAATTAGACAACTCAACCACTGTATTCGACGTCAGTTGAAGGAGGTAGTAGTGACAACGTTACGTATGCGAATACTACCAATGGATCTCAACCAATTCGGAAAAAACAAACTTTTTTCTAGATTACCAGCAATATGCATTACCCAATGATACCAACTTCGAGAACACTTTATCCTAACGACCCCCGTTGAAGCTCGCTAAACAAGCTTAATTTGACGAAAACACAAGATCTCTGGAATGAGGTGGATCCGTAAAAGGACTTAATCCTGCGTAATCCAGTTTGCATCCGGCTTGAGGCCATGACACAAGCGATTTCGTATAATTTATTTTATTTTAATTAATAGTACCTATAAAGATTAGTTTTATTATTATAATAAAAAAGAAATAAGGTTTGAAGCGATTAACTCTGTGCATAAGTGCTATTATAAATGCAAAGTAGTTTGTAGATTTGTCCGTAGTGTGGTGAGACGGGAGCAGATCATCGCTCCCGCTCGCTTATCTACCTCTTTTCTATCTCTATTCCCCTCCCGCGTCTGTCAAACTATAGATATATGAATAAGACATTATACATAAAAAGAGGTACGTGTCTTACTTAAGCGCGGAACCTGAGGCCTACAAATGGAGATAATTGGTTTAATTTTATTTAGTCGCACTGTAGCAGCGACTGTTTGCATTTTCTGGTCGTATTTTAAGAGCAACTCTTGATAGATAGCTGTCTCTTTCTTTATCATTCATTTCGTATCATCTTTCGCCGTCATTTTTGTATCCTATAAGCACGCTAAGACACATATTATCCTATAAGTACGCTAGAATAACAAAGTAGGTACATACTTACCGTATGTACATGATGTAGAATATAACTCAATTTTACTTCAATTTTGTCTAGCATTTGACAGCAATGAGCAGAAATTCTTACTTTAATATCTATGAAATATAAATGTTTTACTTCTTTCGACGGGTACTCAAAAGTCTATTTTCGCCGAATTAGTGGCCTCGCGCTGACAGATATGTTCCAAGGATTGCTTCTGACTGAAGCATTCGATAATGAAATTTTGTATCGGATCCGTTTCGAGTGATTTTAAATAGGACGCCGAGTGCCCCTCCGCAATTTGGTGGCGTAACGAACCGACGCGCTCTGCGGAATCGATATTAGGATTTAATATTGAATTATCTTTATTTGCGAAACGTTGATGGAGCTTCATTGTGAAGGAGGCAGATATACCTCTCATGGCTCAGTCTGTTAGAAGGCCTTATATGTTTCTTTTCTTTATACCTAGGTACTTTAACTATAGCTGTTCCGAGCGGTTTCACCCGCGTAGTTACCGTTCCCGTCGGAATACGGAAATAAAATGTAGCCTGTGTTACTGAGTAATAATGTAGTTTTCAATTGGTGAAAGAATTTTTCATATCAATCCAGTAGTTTTTGAGTTTATTCGTTACAAACATACAAAAATACAAGAATACAAATCTTTCCTCTTTATAATACTAGTGTAGATTAACGTGGAGTGGCACCTCATTTTTAAGGTTCCGTAACCGATGAATGCCAACCCTATTACTATGCCTCCGCTCTCTGTCCGTCTGTCTGTCCGTAAGTAAGTAAGTAATATTTATTTGCATTACTTACTTTGGGCCAGTAGTCTCGGGGCCTATTAATTACAAAAAACAAATCATTCCTGTTTATAATATTAATGGGCTCGATTCTGCATTACAGCGACTAAACTTATTTTAGTTTAGTCCTGTCATTTTCTTTCACCTAGAAAAGAAAAGAGACGAGAGATATTTAGTCCTGTCATATTAAAATTAGTCCTGTCAACTAAGGCGTGTTTAGCAATTTTAGCGACGATGTAAAAAGGTCATGGATAAAAGTGACAGATAAGTACGATCATAAGGTTCAAATTAGTTGGTTTTTACATGTTGGACATTACTCTTCAATCTATGGTTTGTTTCTGTCCTTTTTCTTCCGTATTCTATGGAGAAGGCTAGGCTAACTTAAAATTAGGAATTTTAGCTGGTCTGCAGAATCGAGTCCATTGTTTACTTATACATGTTTTACTTGTTCAGTTATCGAATCTACGAATAAATACCAAATCGTTTTAAGTACAAGTTGAGTTCCTCAAACGTAGCTGGACGTAGAAAAATTTCAAAGAAAATTGATCTAGTTTCCCCGAACCGAAAGCAGCGCTGTCCAAAGGAATCTTTAAATAGTTCGAGCTATTTGCGAACTCTCGCAGATGGAAGTTTAAACTACCTGCAGTCTCAGTTGAAAGAGGACTCGAAAATGTTACAATTCCGAACAACTTTCAAACTATTCGGATCGTCAAATGCACATACGAATGGACCTATATGTAAAAGCATATGTATCTACAATATTTTCAAAAGTATTTTTCGAAGTGGTGTAGTTATCTATAGATATAGGTATATAGATGGTGGTAAGTATATCAACGCACAGCCTAAACCGCTGGGTCTAGAGACCTGAAATTTTGCACATAGATAGCTTATACAGTATGGGCATCCATTAAGAAAGGATTTTGCAAAATTCAACCCCTAAGGGGATGAAATAAACGTGCGCGAACGAAGCCGCCTTTAAAAGCTAGTACCTAATATACCTTATCATGTAGTTTTTACTACATAATATAATAATAATAATAGTATAATCTCACGCCTTTCATCCCCAAGGGGGTAGGCAGAGGTATTTCATTACTTGGATATACCCACATTTCACGAGATACATTGGACCCCTAAACGTGATAGGTGGTGAGCCCATCGCCGGACCGGGTCTATTTACACATGTCTCAGAATTAATTTACTACATTAATATATTAGGTTTATTAATGGTAAATGATGCTTGAAGCTGATTTCCTCGATTCGATGAGCACAGCGCAATACGATGGCGAAAACTAACCAAATTATATGCAACCCCATTTAGTATTAAGTATGAACTTAACGAGTTGAAGAACTGAATGAGTTTCAATATTCCCTTTTGTCGTAAAAATTATCGAAAAAGCACAATTATCATTCGTGCATGATCAACTTTCGAATCCTATACTTTTTGAAGTTGGCTAAAAAGTAAACGCCATTAAAATGATGATGATAACATGCTTACAAACATTGTCATCACTCTATTAAGATATATGTAGAGTCAAGTATATATAACATACCTATTTCTTTCTTTTCTTTACAGTACGAGACTCGAGCGTTCAACAGCAGCGGCATCTTGATAGTGAACTCGTCGTGTGACGCACGCCTATGCGGCATCACCGTGCGTCCTGAGCGCGGAACGGAGAAGTACACATGTGAAGTGTCCAGCGAAGGCCCGCGCTTCGCCGTCGACCGCAAGTCTGCCAACATGACGCTGGCAGGTAAGGTCATGAACAAGTGCACTAATTTAAAAAAAAAACAGCCATATGTGAGTCGGACTCGCGTACGAAGGGTTCTCATCCTGGCATGTACCAATGAGTTTTTGAAAAACTTACGTACATATTTATCACTGGCTTGACGGTGAAGGAAAACATCGTGAGGAAACCCGCAGGTCTCAGAATTAATTCTGAGACACCACCTATCACGTTTAAGGGTCCAATATATCTCGTGATATATGGGTATATCCAGTAATGAAATACCTCTGCCTATCCCCTCGGGGATAAAATGCGTGAGATTATTTATTTATTTTTACGTATACCAGCCATTCTGACACTCACCTTATTTCCTACCATAAATTTCATAATAAAATTACACCAGCCATGGAGCATTCCCCACGGCAGGTTATCCAAAATCAAAGAGATTTAAATATAATAGGGGCATAGAGGGGACAAAGCGAGGAAAATTTGAAGTCAAAAGTTATTCCAAGTGGATTATTCTAGTCTAGTACAATTTCGACCGAATGACAGCTTGCGTTCATACTAACTGACATGACAAGGACATGACGCTTAGGCTTCAAAGTTTTGTATGAAAATATTACCAATGCCCCCTCTATGCCCTATTATATTTAAATCTCTTTGTCCAAAATTAAAACAGTTGTGCTTCTCTATTCCGCAAGTCTGCCGGCATTCTGGCGGGAAAATATGAACACGGAAACACTTTTCTATTGTGCCATGAGGTGTTTCACAATTGGCAGCACTGAACTTTACCGAGACATTTGCGAGTTCGTTCCCGAATATTCTGTAAATGAAAATAGAACATAAGACATCTCGTGATCATTCATTATTTTTGTGCTGACTGCCTTCGGTACCTACTGCAGAAAAAAATTAAACCTTTTTTAGTGTTGAATACCGATTTTTTAAAAATAGAACCATTACACAAACATTCGGTGTTTCTACATATTATGTTTGCTACAGCCTGTTTGTTAATAGGTATAATATACTGTTTCACGTAGAAACTTGAAATTTGATATCCATAGAAAATAGTGGACTAACTATTATTGTTCTACGGTAGTGACCCAGCAACTAAAAAAAATTTAGGAACTTAGTTATGTGCAATGAAATAGGAAGGAAAAAACTTTTTAAGACTCCCGAGTAAAATCAAACGAAAGAAAAAAGTTCACTGCATGAGGTTACTAGAACTCTGATTCCCAACAGCATTTGGCCTTTTTCATTTTCTAAATCCTACATCCAAAAAGAAAACCAAACTTTAATCATTTCAACTGGCACTATTCTCGTAAGTACAATTCCTTGTATACCGACGTCAATTCTTTCCTCTTTCCTTAGCAGGTTTTCAGCTTTCGCGTGGCACGTAGGTATAAGCCAATGCCAGTAAGCCAGTATTGTTAGCTATCGGCGCGGAACGCGGCACGCTGAATCGCCAACCGGAAACTCAGAATTGTATCCGAGAATTTTTAGGGTTCCGTACCCAAATGGTAAGAACTACTACTCCTAAACTCCCCCTACTCCCACCTCAAAGGCCAGCAACGCACTTGTGACTCTTGAGTTGCAGGTGACCATGGGCGACGGTGGTCACTTACCATCAGGTGACCCATCTGCCCGTTTGCCCCCTTTTTATTATAGAAAAAAGGGACCGTATTACTAATACTTCGCTATCCGTCTGCCTGTTACCAGGCTGTATATCAAGAACCACGATAGCTAAATAGTTGAAATTTTTCACAAATTCTGTATTTTTGGTGCCGCTATAACAAAAAGTACTAAAAACAAACAAAAAATATTTAAGGGGGCTCCCATTTATAGATAACTAGCTTTTACCGGCGGCTTTGCCCGCCCACGTTTTTTTTCACCCCCTTAGGGGTTGAATTTTGCAAAACCCTTTCTTTTTGGATGGCTAGACTGTATATGCAAAATTTCAAGTCTCTAGCTAGACCCAGTAGTTTCGGCTGTGCGTTGATACATCACCAATCAGCAAGTCAATTTATCATTTTATATACATCGATTACTCAGGGATAATCTCGCTTTCCATTAGAGAAATAATTTTTAAAATTGGTCCAGTAGTTTTTGAGTTTTTTAGTAACAAACATACAAAAATACAAATCTTTCCTCTTTAATATGTAAAAAGATGGTACATAACAATTCGTGCCCGAGTCCGACTCTCACTTGGCCGGTTTTTAGAGCAATAATATTCTCCAAGTGCTCAAGAAAACGATAGCGGAGAGGAAACCGGCTTTGCTTCGAGTGTTGTAACTTATTTAGAATTATAGAATAAGCCAACACTTACTTTTTGAAATAGGAAATTCTTTGGGGACTTTATGAGCTAGCAAGAAACTCAAGGGCAGCTCTTTTTAATCCCATGTCTTACTAGTAAATATGGTTTACAATAATAATAATAATTTTAATTGATAGCCTTACATAGCGTCGAGTCGGTTAATCCCATGCATGTTGGTCTACTAAGTAGTCTGTAATTTTATTTAACGTAGCCTTTTTTATGTCATTTTAAATTTTTTGCTGAACTATTGTTTTTAATTTGTCATAAGGCAAATTTTTTAATTCAATGGAAAGCGATAATGTGTATTTTTAATTATGTGTTGACCCATACAACCAATTTTGATGATTCTTTTTTTTATTTAAAGTTGGTGCTTCCCGTGTGGTCCCATTTTAATTCCCATATATGAGAAAACCATATATCTTAAATTTTAATTAAGTAATTGCGCAACAAATGGACGAATAACTCAACGCCAACTGATTTCGATGATCGTTTTCTTTACCGACTTCAAAAAAGGCAGAGGTTCTCATTTCGTCTGTATTTTTAGTAAGTAGGTATAATATCTCGTTGAAGTCGTTTTTTTACTCTTTATAGTCCCATGTTATTTACTTCTATATTTATTTAACTTCATGTACCAAGAAAATGTACAAAAATGTATCTAAGCCGAGGGCTACATATTTGTGCCGTTTGGGGTGGAGACCATGGGACCGTGGGGTCCGGGGCCGCGGCAGCTCCTCAAAGAGCTGTCAGTGCGTTTGGTCGAGGCTTCAGGTGACCAGAGGACTGGCAGCTATCTCTGTCAAAGGATCAGCCTAGCTATCCAGAGAGGGAATGCTGCCAGTCTTCTGGGCACTGTCCCACATGGTTCCTCTTTGGAGGACATTTTTTATCTGTGATTATTGTAAATCAATGTATATTTTCTTTGTAAATAAATGTATATTATGCCCATCTAAGCCGATAGCTGATATACTGTGACATAAATGGCAAGAAACGGAAGCGTTGGTAGGCCCCCCACCAGGTGGACCGACGACATCGTCAAGGTCGCGGGTAACCGGTGGATGCAAGCGGCAAGTTGCCGTTCGTTGTGGCGTTCTATGGGGGAGGCCTTTTGTTCAACAGTGGACGTCTTCCGGATGATGATGATGATGAACTGGAAATTCTTAAATATTATTTTTCCCACAACGGTTTCACGGAAAACGTTCAATATCACAAAACTTCCGTACTTACTGTCAGCAAACTGTTTAAACAAGAACTACTCGGGCTGCGGGAATCGTTAAAACTTTTAATAATTCAGCAAACGGGTGTATTTCTTTGTTGTTCGAAGGTGCCCACAGGAGTTGGAAACTTTGTGGAGGTTATTAAAGAGAAATGGGGTTAAGTTGGAGCAGATCTGATTAACATCCATCCGGGGATTTGAATTTTTAAAGCCATAGAAATACGAGTAACTACTTACTAATGAATGACAAGGGACTAACTTGTAAATAAATATTTAAACCCATCTCTAGACTAACATAGTCACTTTGACATCACTACATAGTATAAAACATAGTCGCTTTCTCTGTCCCTATATCCCTATGTCAATATGTATGCTACGGATTTTGATGCGGTTTTTTTTTAATAGATAGAGTGATTCAAGAGGAAGGTTTTACGGGGCGGGTCGCTAGTTTATAATATTTAGGATTAAGGACTGCGGTGTTAATCGTTTAGTTCATGTTCCCGTGGGAATATAGGGATAAAATATAACTTATGTTACTTCCTGATAAAGTAGGTTTCCATTGGTAAAGAATTTTCAGAATCGGTTAAGTGGTTTAGGCGTGAAAGCGTAACAAACAAACAAGAAAGGCACTTTCCCATTTATAATATTTAGGACTAGCAATTCTGTGGGGTTTCACCGGCGTAGTTCCCGTTCCCGTGGGAATACGATAATAAAATATAACCTATATGTTACTCATGGATCTTCTAGCTTTCCAAAATCGGTTCACTAGTTTTTTAAATTATACGTAAGAAACATACAAAAATACAAATCTTTCCTCTTTATAACATTAGTATATTATGTATCGATATAGACTAGTATGAGTTTAGTTAATTACTAGTGTTTTTAAGCAAATAAATAAATTATTATTATTATTATAGATGTAAAGGTAATATTTATTGTGAGAATAATTTTAGCAAAATCTTAAACAGCTGCCGTTGCTTAAACTTGTCTAGTTTCCCAACCTTCTATTAAAACTACTTACAGCTTCTGAATTATAAGCAGAGCCCGTTCTCTGCATCACCAAGTGTAGAATAATCACCTCACCGCTACAACTCTACATGACCATATCATATATATGATGTCTATGACTCATAGTCAACATAATGATGAGACCATTTATTCTTTGACTTTTTTATTTTGATTTAGCTATAAATCTATATATATATATATATATATATATATATAGGTGAAGCTAAATTTTTAAATCAAGGTCCAGCCCAAACCACTGATTATAAAAACATAAAATTTTATGTGTAGGTTACGATTTAAGTGCTGGCTAAGAAAGGATGGCTTTTCATCATCAATATTATATTCACAGCATCTTTATATTTATAAAAATAAATAAATAAAATAAGTCCCGCCATGAAACATACTGTTCCTGAGAAAAAGAGCACAATACCCCCTCCTTCCCCAACACACTACCAACCCGCACTACTGGTAGTGTCGTGGGTATTTTTACCCCAGGTGGGCGGCTAAGGGTCATGTCACAAACAACAAAGTGGACAAAATTGGCCCGATTAGCCCCCTGCAATCAACGCTCAAACACCTACAGAAATTGAGTTATAATTGCTTTAAACAATTTCTTTGATCGCTAATTACGCTTCCAGCAAATTGGGTACTTCAGTAAAAGGTAATTTAAGACGTTGAAATGTTTTCCGCTGAGGTACCTGTAAATTTGTAGGAATGGGGGTCGTTTTCGAATAATAAATCCTGAGGGATTGGCAGAGGTATTCTGGAAACACACTTATTTTGCAAACAATGTTTCGGAAGAAGTTTTTTTTTTATATTTTTTTAATTTATTATTTCTATAACAAATAATAATACAATTTTGAATTACACTCGCCAAACTACAATGCAGTTTGTCGGCGAGAATAACTCTCTTTTCTTTTGTTTATAATTTGCCATAGAACCCTACACTTATCTATTTACTTATTTAATTTATTTTAAAAATTTTACTTATAAAAAAATAATAAAAAAATATCACTCCTTTTATCCCCGAGGGGGTAGGCAGAGGTATTCCATTACTGGATATACCCACATTTCACGAGATATATTGGACCCCTAAACGTTACAGAGGTTTTTTTTTATTTATTTAAAATTTTAAAACTAAAACTCTGTATGAGAGTGTATTACATATAATCCACAAGCTTTTAAGGATCGAGTGAACAGGCATCTTCTGGGCAAGCTCGTCTTATCGTAGGCCCCGTCTTTGCTCTCGGGCTAGTCTGGGCCTACAAAGATTAAGAAGGACTTTGGATTATGCAACTTTTATCATTTTATTTATTATTACCATTACAAGTAGTGGTGGTGGTGGTGGTAGTGGTGGTAGTGGAAGTGGGAGTGGTGGTGGTTGTAGGGTGGGAGTGGGAGTTGGAGTGGGCGTGGGAGTGGGAGTGGGGGTGGAAGTGGGGTTGGGGGTGGGAGTGGGAGTCAGAGTGGGAGTGGGACTGAGACCGGGACCCGGACTCGGACTCGGAAAGGAAGTTCCTATTTTGGATTTTGAATATTGAATTTTGAATTTTGAATTTTGAATTTTGAATTTTG
Organism: Ethmia dodecea; assembly: GCA_963855545.1. Taxonomy (NCBI): domain Eukaryota; kingdom Metazoa; phylum Arthropoda; class Insecta; order Lepidoptera; family Depressariidae; genus Ethmia; species Ethmia dodecea. Next base: position 659,539 of record OY979446.1, read on the forward strand.
AATTTTGAATTTTGAATTTTGAATTTTGAATTTTGAATTTTGAATTTTGAATTTTGAATTTTGAATTTTGAATTTTGAATTTTGAATTTTGAATTTTGAATTTTGAATTTTGAATTTTGAATTTTGAATTTTGAATTTTGAATTTTGAATTTTGAATTTTGAAGTTTGAATTTTGAATTTTGAATTTTGAATTTTGAATTTTGAATTTTGAAATTTGAATATAACATTTTGACTCGGACTCGGACTCGGACTCGGACGTCGGAGTGGGGAGCGTGAGGTTTTTTCGTTACGGAATTTCTGGATTCGGTCCCCGCGCTCAAGGCCCGCGATAGAAGCTATGCAATAGCTTAAAAAATGGCGTACAAAACAGGATTCGAGCCCGAGCCTCACTGATTTTCGGCCGGCTCTTTAACCGTTCGGGCTATCACTGCTCAAAATTATAGCTTTTAGTAAATGAGTTATTGTTAGTTTTGTCTCCATTCTAGAAGTGTCATGGGCTTCATTTTTACAGTACAGGAACGAGGGTAATTTCCAAAGCTTTACCTTTTAATATAATAGAAAGTATTTCAAAACATGGTTTCGATGACCTTAGTCTACTTATCCGGTCTAGTGTCAACTTATAAACTTTATAAGTTATTGTATTGTCATCGTATCCCGTGAGGACAATGCTTGACCGGCATTTACCATATAAAAAAATGATGCATTTTTACAAAATCTTAAAAACCTAACTGGAGAGTAGTACTTCTGCCTATCCCCTTGCGGATAAAAGGCGTGGGCATGTTTAATTTAAAATCTTTGGAAGGTAAATAACCTTACCCCGATGTTAAGAGTCATGAACGCTCGAGTATTTAGCGATTTATGAAGCTATTCGAATTTATCGTGTCTCAGTAATTATGTACGATACGAATTTTGTATCTCACAATGATTACCTGTAATTTATGACCTAAATATTTTAAAACCAGAAAACACATTTTTTATTAAAATATTTTCACAAAATATTTTTTTTAACGATCATTTTCAAACACTAATTTAGGAAATATTAAATATTTTCATAAGGTTATTCTACAAAGAATAAGACATAAATAAATTGAAAAGGAACAAAGTAAGATTTTTTTCAATGAGGTTGGACAAAAAAAGTCTCCTTATCTTAAAAATAAGATCACATAGAAAAATAAACTCGCTCATTCAAACAAATTGTTAGAAATGTTGTGGAAAATGTTGACAGAAAGGGTTCATAAGAATCTCAAGATTAACTTCCTGAAAATATTTCTTCAGTTGGTACTCTCGGTATTGAGGTCTGAAAATTAATTTGATTCCGCATAGAGATAAATAATCATTCTTGTTAATTAATTATTAAGGAGAAGCTACACGACCCACAGTAGTAGTTGAGGTTGATTAAAAATGTATTTAACTAGCAGCCCACCGCGGTTTACCCATCGTAGTTCCCGTTTTAGTGGAAATACGAAGATAAAAATAGACTATTTCTCCATTGGAGAAATAATTTTAAAAATCGTTTTTTTGGTTTAGGCGTGGAAGCGTAACAAACAAACAAATTCGTATTGGCTTTTAAAACATTTAGAATATACTAGCAACGCCTCGTGGATTCACCCGCGTAGTTACTTCTATTGTGGTAATGTACTAGAATAAAATATAGCCTATATTCTTTGCTGATAATGTAGCTTTCCGTTGGTAAAACAATTTCTAAAATCGATTCAGTGGTCTAGGCGTGAAAGCGTAACAAACGAAGACACTTTGGCATTCATAATATTTAGGATATACTAGCAACGCTTTGCGGATTCACCCGCGTAGTTCCTGTTCTCGTAGTAATACTGGAATAAAATTACTCCCTGATAAGTTATCTTTCCATTGGTGAAAGAATATTTTGAATCGTTTTCGTGGTTTAGCAAACAATCATAGTCAGTTTCGCATTTATAAATATTAGTTACTAGCGACCCGGCTTTCCACGGGTGCAATTCTAAGACTAAAACCTTCCTCTTGAATCACTCTATCCATTAAAAAAAACCGCATCAAAATCCGTTGCGTAGTTTTAAAGATTTAAGCATACAAAGGGACATAGGGATATAAGGACATAGGGACAGAGAAAGCGACTTTGTTTTATACTATGTAGTGATAGTGAAGATTAGGATTTTTATCAAAAGCAATAAGTGAACTCAACGTCTTGTCCCCAGTGCTTCCGGAATACGATCCTCTCATCACTGGTCTGCCTACCATCGTGAACGCTGGGGAAGACGCCATCATCAACTGCACATCTGACTACTCTCTGCCAGCCGCCATCATCGACTGGTTCGTCGACGCCGAGCCTCAAGAGGTGAGTAAAATCCACTATCAGCTCCTAGGAGCCTAGACTAGAGTATATCAGGGCTTTTAAGACTTCTTAAGCCAGAGGCCCGGGGGATCCTTAGGCCAGCCGTTTGTCGTTTAGTTATTACTAGCGACACGCCTCGGCTTCGCACGGGTGCAATGCTGATACTAAAACGTTCCTCTTGAATCACTCTATCTATTAAAAAAAACTGCATCAAAATCCGTTGCATAGTTTTAAAGATTTAAGCATACATAGGGACATAGGGATATAGGGACAGAGAAAGCGACTTTGTTTTATACTATGTAGTGAAGTAGACATTCTTTGGAGCCCTAAACGTGTCCGGGTCTATTTTAATTCTCTGACCTGCGGGTTTCCTCTTTAATTGTCGTTATGAAGAATGTGTCTTAGAGTTGCGACATACTATTTTTTTCTAGCAACTCCGAAGTTACAACTGAAGCAACAGTTGATCAGTTTCGTTCAGGATGTAAAATAAATAAAATTATCTTCTTATATCCTTGCATTTCCATACGTCAAAAATGACAAGATAAATTATGCAGTAATATTTTATGTTGTAAGACAAAAAAAATGGAACACAGACGAATGGAAATAGTTGATAACGATAACAAATGGAACTCACGGCGGGCATCAGATTTATCACGGCAACACGCCAAATTTATTATTCAATATCTGCTTCACTGAAATTCTTACAAAGCAACAGATACCCGACTTCGTACTTTTAGGGTTCCGTATGTAAACGTCAATAGTGTATGCTAGCATGATGCTATATACCTATAGTCTATTTCATGTAGCATGGATTCGGTGACAGTTCACATTTTTTCCTTTTACTCCTGCTACTTTCGACTAAGTATGGATATACATTTATATACAAAGAAAATATACATTGATGTACAATAATTACAGATAAAAAATGTCTAAACTAATTATTGTATTTTTGCAATGTTAAAATAACAAAATATTAATGATTTTTCATCAAATATTTTTATTAGTTGAAAGTAGCATGAGTAAAAGGGAAAAATGTAAACTGTCACCGAACCCAGCATGACAGCACTTGAAATAGACTATATCGAATGTTATTATAAAAAGCCGTTTTTGGTGACATCTGTCAGTTGAGTATTCAAAGGTGTCAATAGATGGCGCTGTAGAACTAGAACTAAGAGCTAATTAGATCTGTCATTAAATATTATCGTGTCACCCATGTGTCAAAAAAAGTTTTGAATTTTACATTACCTTACCTGTGACAGACAATATTTATTTTATTACTTTATCTATTACACGTTTAGGGGTCCAATATGTCTCGTGAAATGTAGGTATATCCAGTAATGGAATACCTCTGCCTACCCCCTCGGGGATAAAAGGCGTGAGATTATTTATTTTATTTTTTTATTTACTTTATCTATTTACGATTTTCTGTTAATAAAATATGGATTACGAGGTTTATTTTTTTCTATCGCGACATAAAAAGAATTTTTTGTTAATAGAGCACTGTCTCTGCTGCAAAACAATAGGAGTATTTCAAAGAAAAAAAATGTTTGCACTAAATAAACATAACAGTTTTGACAATAAGCTAATGCTCTGCACCTTGCATTCTTTCAAAAATAAAACGCTCTACAGCGTCGCCATCTATCGAGAAAACGAGAACTACTTGAAGTAGAACTAGTTTTAGTTGATCCCAATTTATTTTTTAAACTAACACATATTTAATGTGTTGTAAATGTTGTAATACGGAACGCTGTGTGCGCGAGTAGCCCTCGCACTAACCCGGTTTTTACAATACGCCCTTGTATTTATTGATCAAACAATTGAAACCCTTTATAAGACTCAAAAGTTGCTACTCCAATTTGAGCTTTGTCTACGTGGGGTAAGATTCACCAATACTTTATTAAGGGCAAGCTCCCGTGAGATGAGCCGAGTCCTCAATTAGCGCCGTCCCGACAATTACCGATTATCGAGACAAAACACGATCCCTATTATTAGCCGAACTCGTAACATGGACAAGGGACTATTACACCGACAGGTCACGGAACCAGCAATTAACTTGATTGCCTCCACAACAATGTCATAATAATAAAATGAGTTAATTAAAATAATATAAAAAAATATTTATTTCGGACAAAAGAACATCTCGTGAAAAGTGGGTATATCCAGAAATGGAATACCTGTACCTACCCGTTCGGGGATAGAATAATAATTATTATTTTATTATTTTTACTAGCGACCCGCCCCGGCTTCGCAGGGGTGCAATGCTAATACTAAAACCTCCCTCTTAAATCACTCTATCTATTAAAAAAAACCGCATCAAAATCCGTTGCGTAGTTTTAAAGTTTTAAGCATACATAGGGATATAGGGACAGAGAAAGCGACTTTGTTTTATACTATGTAGTGATTATTATTTCAGACACAGTACTGTCCACAGTTTGTTAGTTAGTTAGTAGCCGTACAGTAAATTAGTGTGTTAAAATATCTAATAATAATCGCTGTCATAACTTCTGCGGACGTTCCGAGACCAAATCAGGGACGTTTTTAAAAAAGGCCAGGTCTAGAGTACCCTAAACCAAAGACCATGTATGAAGGTAATAATGAAAGTTGACGAAGCGAAACGTATGCAAGGATCGTAGCAAGTGGAAAGAAATGGTCTCTGCCTACCCCTACGTGAAAGAGGCGTAATTATATGTATGTATGTATGTATAGCTCACACATACCTAATACATCATTCACTACTCTTTCATTCACTGCACCTACACTTTATACAATACACTCTTACAGATCCCAAAACATACTTAAAATTTTATTTTTTTATACTCTCTTCGATTTTGTACAAATTTTATTTTTATGTTTCTTTTCTAAGAGTACCTACTAACAGTACTATCTTTGTTCAAGAGTCTTTTTGGCGGGAAACTGGGCACCAGAATACAGATTACAGGTGCGCTAAGTACTTAGTGTAGTTACCTAGGGTCTCACTCTATTTCTATGAATATTTTATAAACAAGGGTACAACGCTAACACTAACCTTCCTCTTTAATCACTCTATCTATTAAAAAAACGCATCAAAATCCGTTGCGTAGTTTTAAAGATTTTTGCATACATAGGGACAGAGAAAGCGACTTTGTTTTTACTGACTATTACTTATTCTGTGGTAGTGATAAATATTATTATTTTGAAAAACATCCTACTAAAAACCTTCTTGCACAACTCAGTACTTTCGATTATGTTCGTTTAACGAAACGATCAGTCTGTTCCTACTATACAATTTATAATTTTCACGTAAAATTACGTAATGCAACTTACCTAAATCTCGTACATAATGTAATCTTATTTAAACCGACATCGCTTTAGCTTCAGTATAAAATTAGAACAGCGTAAGTAATCCCCACTCTCGATACAATTTCCGCCGCTTTCATTCACTCAGTCCAAAGAGATTAAAATATAATAGGGCATAGAGGGGGCATTGGGAATATTTTCATACAAAACTTTGAAGCCTAAGCGTCATGTCCTTGTCACGTCAGTTAGTATGAACGCGAGCTGTCATTCGGTCGAAATTGTTCTAGATTTATTCGACTTAGAATAACTTTTGGCTTAAAATTTTCCTCGCTTTGTCCCCTCTATGCCCTATTATATTTTAATCTCTGACTCAGTCGATCTAGGCGAGCTGGGAGGCGATACCTCAAACAATATCTCGGTAGCACAGCCATTAATCAATAAATAGTAAAAAATACAGTTGAGAACCTCTTCCTTTTTTAAATTCCTTTATAAAAAGAATTATTGAAATCGGTTGGCGTGCTTTTGAGTTAATCGTCCATTTGTCGAGCTCATACTTACTTGATGCAAATGGGCGACGGACGTCACTTACCATCAGATGACCCGTCTGCTCATTTGCCCCCTTTGTATCATAAAAAAAATAAAAAAATAAAATATACTTATTTGGTTTTCTCATGTATGTTAATATGGTAACAAACAAAAAAAACGTGTCAAATTGAGAACCTCCTTCTTTTTCAAAGTCGGTTGAAAACCTGAGGGTCTTGTGGCTTATATCAACTTTAAATTGTAATATTATTATCGTAAGAGTGATCTCGCCGTCCGCTCCCGCCGGATCTCTCAACATTGACTAAGTTCAGGTCGTCCATCAATTTGTGAATATACCTTACAGTTAAATGTTATTCCAGAAGTTTGGAATAAGGGAAAGATTGAAGGCTAGTTAATGACGCGTGCATATTATGTATGATTAGCTTTGGTTCTCGCTCCTGGTTCGATATTATTATAAATCGTTGCAATCAAAGATTTTTGACGAGGGAATGGATCATTTTCCCGGAGTTAAAAGTATACTATATCTTTTCCTGGATTTTTATTTATATTTGTGCAAAAAACCTTTTTAGGGATGTGTCCTTAAAAAAATTCTTGGTTAATTAGTCCCAAAATATTGTTTTTTCTACTTATTTTCAAACCTAATGAGGTTTTACCAATATAAATTGGTGTTTTTTTAAATAACTTTCAAGAAATAGGTACCTACTTTAAACATTAAGATGTCAACACAATATATTTTATAAAATCAAATTAATAATGATTTTTTCGTTTTATATATAAAATTTATTATATTGATTGATATAGGACTCCCTCATGTTTAAGGAAAGACCCTAAGCTCAGCACTGGGCTGTTACGGGTTGATGAGAAGGTATAATAAACATGAAAAATTATATAAGGGGGTAAAAACGGCAACAAAATTCGTTGCATGGTTTAGGCGAAGTTAGAGGATTATGCAGTCAGATAGATGCGGATGAACTGTATGCGGTCAGTAAAATTGCTTACAAAATTAATCCTTATAAATTCGCTACTCTATAGGAATGGTTCGATGGTTTATTTTTGAAGAACGACCCGCCCCGGCTTCGAACGGGTGCAATGCTAATACTAAAACCTTCCTCTTGAATCACTCCATCTATTTAAAAAAACGCATCAAAATCCGTTGCGTAGTTTTAAAGATTTATGCATACATAGGGATATAGAGACAGAGAAAGCGACTTTGTTTTATACTATGAGTGTTAAACCAACATGCGGTAGGTTCTTGAGTTTTTCTGATCCATAAAACTACAAGCTATACCCCCTAATTTAAAAGGCAAATTGACACGTATTTCAGGGACGTCAAAGTAAAAAATGGCTCGAACGTAAAGCTACATTTTTTTCTGTTTGGTTATTATCTCCGCTTCTGTCGATGGCGAAGCTTGGCCCCGACCCTGTCAGATACACAGACGTTATGTAAATCACGCTGTGATATGAGAATGAGCTGGGATGGCTCCGAGGGTAAAAAATTGGGTGAAATATGATAGGGTATTCAATCTTTCAACACACGGCAAAACAGTTCAGACACTAGTGTAAGTTTATCAAGCGAGTAAAGCGAGCACACCTAGTAGGTATACTCGCTTTACTCGCTTGATCGCTACCTACCTCTCAGATAGGTGCTGCTAATGTAGGTGTCAAAGATCGTACCCAAAGTACAATTGAATGGTTTTGAAGTCCGAGTTGTGAGTCAATTTAGCTTTTCAGATTAAAGGGAGATGAAGAGAGAACTTTTTAAGTGCAAGTCATATTTATTTATGTTATTTATTTAAGCGAAGTAGCAAACGAATGTCCGCTTAATTGTAATATTAATTATAAAGAACCGCGTATAAAGACTATAATTATTTAGAGTGTTGAATCAATTTTACTTGGTCGCGCTATGCCCGGCGCATGACAAGTCGAAGCCCCTTTTCAGCCCCTTTTCACACGTACCGGTTTCCGCCGGTCCGGCGGCGAAATGTACGGCCGATTGCCCGGTTGCCCGCCAGTAGGTATGAAAGCAAATGTACATGGCCATATACTTCGCCGCCCGCCGGCCCCGCGGAAACCGGTACGTGTGAAAAGAGGCAAACACTGAGCGGCGGCGGAAACCGGTACGTGTGAAAAGGGGCTTATTGTCAATCCCATAGATTTTTCATTTTATTCGCTGACGTTAGCCCCTTTTCACACGTACCGGTTTCCGCCGGTCCGTCGGGCGGCGAAGTATATGGCCATGTACGTTTGCTTTCATACGTATCGGCGGGCAATCGGGTGATCGGCCATACATTTCGGAAACCGGTACGTGTGAAAAGGGGCCGTTTTACAAAACCACTAGGTACACCTTCTGTAGTACAGAAACAAATGCGAAGCTATGAAAGCAATATTCCGAGTTTGATGAATGGAAGCAAATTACTTAAGCATCGTATTCCTTCGTCATGGAGCTATGGCGTTTTGCTTAAATCGAGGAAAATTCTCCATTGACGATAAACCTAACAATGAATTTACAAACAATGGAATTAATTAAGTCAGAATTAAGTATTCACCGCTTAATACAAAATAAATCAGCATCAACGGACTGGTAAAAATAAAACTGGCGAAGTCCGAGTCGGACTCGTGAACCGACGGTTCCGTCTCACAGAAAAATACATCTCTTGTATGGGTTATAAGATAACGCGTAACAGAATAAGCGCAATTCCTCATACACCCCAATTGGTACAACACTATAAAAAAAAATATATGAAGCCTTAAAACTTTAGTTGTGTCTAACCAATTTTCTTAGATAAACAGCAATAATAGTACGATTTCCATAGGTAGCACTAAATTCAGCTATGCTAATTCATTTTTCGGAAAAAAATAACACACATTAAAAAAAGCTGAAATCGATTAAGTAGTCGATACTGAACAAACTAAATTCAGGAACTGCTCTTCTGTTACATATATTTTATAAATGACAATCATGTTTCGAACTTATTTCCTCCAGCACAGCCCCCCTTAAATATTTATTTTATTTTGTTTTTAGTATTTGTTGTTATAGCGGCAACAGAAATACATCATCTGTGTGAATTTCGATTGTCTAACTATCACGGTTCATGAGACAGACCTGGTGACAGACGGACGGACATCGGAGTCTTAGTAAAAGGGGCCCGTTTTACCCTTTGGGTACGAAACCCTAAAAATCAGTAGAGCACTTTTAAGGGACACATTGAAAATCCGGGACCGACGGTCCCGAATAAATCCTGACAATGGGCATCCCTACAATAGTATGATACAGTGATTGTAGCCCCTTTTGTATCGCAAAAGGGTCGGGCTAGGGCTGTCACAAAGAAGGAATGGAATAAATCTTAATTGGATTGAAAGTGGAACGCTCTTGTTTTGGATAATATTAAGTTTCAAAACGAAAACGGAAGAGTGAATTGATTCTTTTGGGATATTATCTTCAACAACCCGTGATAAACAAATTCTGGGCCCTAGCCCACTCTTTTAAGGGCAAGAACGCGAAAAGATGTACATTGGACTTTTCTACTTGTCCCCAAGTAATATCGTAATGCTACGCGACTTTGATATGTTTTACAAGAGTTGTTACGATGTTATTTGATTTTAGATAAAATTGGCATATTATATTTGTTAAAATATTAAGCATTTAACCATATTAACATATCAAAAATCAAGTTTAAAAAAATGCAATTTTGCCCTGTAGTACTGTCCCCAAAAAAAACCCGGCATTTAACAGCGTTTTGTAAAGAAAATCTGTTCTAGACTGTTAAACTTCTGGTTACTTATAATTGAAATTTGGCGGGATTTTTATTATTGTTCATGTTTAATTTGCTGCTAAAGCCAGAATTTCTACTAAATAAGTAATTTTTAAGTCTGTCCCCGCCATATGGACCTGCTGGACATGTCCGGGTTTCGTTACCGCATTTTCGTAATATTTTATAGTATTTTTGTTCGATGTGGTAGTATTTTTTTTATTTTAAAGGCAACATTGTATTGAGACAGACAAAAAAGTAAAAGGGATGTCTATGGTTAAATCCGCCGTTTATTCAAAACAGCTGTTTCATTTTCGGCGTTCAGTGAGAGGTTGTGTTTTTCCGAGCACTGTCCGGTGAGTAAATTTACTTGTTTTTTGATGTTAATACGTATTTACAAGGCATATCTTTTTTCTACTACTTACTTAACTATCTAGGATTACTTTAGTGCAGGATAATGTGTGCTGAATATTAGCAATTGTAGCAATTTTATAGTTTTGTTTATGAAGTACCTGATTCCGTTACCTCCTATTCGTTACCATCGCGGTGGTAACGTATATGTCGGACTTGAAAGTCACGAAAAGGACCACGTAAAGGAAGTTTTACATGGTGTAAACTGGGATTTTTCTTTTATTTACGACACATATTTTCTTACTGTGTGAAGGCAAAAAGTTTTAAGTATGAGTGCTGTGTGTGCATTAAGTAGGGTTTTAATGAGGTTGTATTTTTTGGTTGTTACCTCAGAAATTCGTATTTCTCAAAACCAGTTCAGTAGTTTTATTTTTAAGTCAAAATAGCTAGAAAAAGTATGCATTTTTTTTTATATTTTAGCTTTTGTTCCATAATTAAATAAAAATTATAAATAATCTCACGCCGTATATCCTCGAGGGAGTAGACAGAGGTATTCCATTTCTAGATATACTTACCCACTTTTCACCAAATATTCTTTGGACCCCTAAACGTGATTATTAAAATTCCTAAAATTATTATATTAAACGATCTCATTCTAAATAGATAATAATGAATAAAAATATTTAACTTAATATTTAAATGTTATGTCAACTCAGCCTTACAGGGTCCTGTTCGTTGTGAGCATGTCCTGTTACGAGACTGTACCCTAAACCTAATTTGCTAAAAATTTTGATATTAAATTGAAAGTTTAAAATATTATACATAATGTTTACAAAAAATAAGTAGTTTCTCAAAATACAACAAATAAAAAAAATTGAATATTAGAACAGTCAGATTGGAGATTTTATGAAGAACTTTTAGATAAATTTTAGACCTGAGTAACGTACTGGAATGGAAAAGTGGATTGATCTCGTTAATTTCTAAGTTATAAAACTGATTAATACATTTTATAAATAAAAAAACATGTTTCCTTTCATTTAATCAATAACACTAATCTACATTACAGTTTTATACTATCCTAACAAACCAAAAACGAGTGGTAACGAACAGGATTCAAATTAGTGCCTACTGTAAGAAAATTGCTAATTTCTCACAAAATAACGATTTTACGTAAAAACTTTTATGATTTTCAGAAAAAAGAATTATTAGAGATAATATTTCAGTAAAATATCCAAGAAAATTCTACCAAAAAAAATTCAAGCTCAATTTCGAAGCAGTGTACATCTTTTCGCGTTCTTGCCCTTAAAACAAACTCAACGCAAGTCAACTATTTAATCCGAAAAAGGCGTAATCACGCCTTTGGCGTAATTGGGTATAAGACGCAACTTTTACCGACATCTGTCGGTTCTACATAAAACAACAAGCTCCATATGGTACGTGATGTCACAAATTCTAAACCGCGCTATCAAAGTTTTCACAACAGTTTGTATAAATAGAACTGACAACATCAATCGTTGGACCGTGGTCTTCACTATCACGTCATCTACCTCCGCTTCTTCATACGTTGAATGCTATAATTCCGCAAAATAACTCTTGTTCAAAACAAAAGGTTAAGTTGTACGAATATGGACCTTGATAACATATAACAAAGTCGCAGGTGGAATGTTTTCACGGGGAACTCCTCGCCCCTCGATTAGCCGAGCTTAATTACGCGCCGCGGTGCCCGATCGCCATTGTAATCTGACGCCATTTTGATTTTTTCACGTCACCGGCCTATAGAAAGGGCAGTTGAAGTTGAAAAATTAACCGTCATTACAATAGGTATTGTGCCAAGAAAGGTGTATTATAATGTTTTCCATATACTAGAGATGGGTTTTTCATGAGTAGCATGTGAAAAGTCATATGATATGGTTTTATTAAGTCGCATGTGCTGCTTGCTACTCTACTTCACTTAGTCTGCTACTTATAAAGTCTATGTAATCACAAATCTAAACTTTGTATTTTGTAATTTTTTTGTAGTAATTTATAAAAAAAAATATTTTAAAGAAGCCTATACCTATAGCAAATGAAAATAATAAGAGGCCTTTGCTTTGCATTAGATCCTAAATAATTTCTTTACCTTCATTTTCAACCCTAATGTTTACAACTAAATAACTAAACTAAAATGTTGATTGAAAATGATATTGTCATTTATCAATATCATTACGCCTACTACTATTACTTATTCTGTGCTATTACCTACTTATATAGTCAGGGTATTACGAATAGCTCGATGACAACATTAGGGAATTTCCCTAAACGTTTTGCGATTTTGTTACCTTGCAACACCACATAACTTACCTCAAAATATAGGGGTTTTTGGCGCGAATCCGAAGAGGGACGTCATGTTTTTTGTATAATTTTCATTTTGCTGTGTATTTCGGGTTTTGATTCATGTTAGTGATAGTATTATGTGGCAAGTATCCGTCAAAGTGTGCAGTGAATGGGAAATTCGATAAAATATGTAGGGTTTACGTTTTCGGTTTACCTCGAAAAGCTGATTCAATATTCAGTTAAAGTGCGTTATTGTGTTATTGTCGATAACCAAGTGTCATTTTTCAAAACTTATTGTATTCTGCTTCAGAGTCTATTGTGTATAGACTCTGAAGCAGAGTTAAAATCTTTATTTCGTGTCGTGTTTAGTGCTGATTGCGAAATTGCCAATGCCTTAAATAATAAAAAACCCAAAATAGTGCTAATCGGTCTAAAACTGACGTCGGGTGTCGTTGTCGGTTTCCTTACAATATTGTGTAGGAAAATGAATAAAATATTTTTCAGCTCATGAGTAAATTTCAACTCATACAGGACCGAAGCTATTATATTATTTCCTTAGAAACGCTATATTTATAGACAATAACATTGCTTTAAACAGTGAGACGTCACACGATGCCAGTTTTGTGTGGATGCCCTTCTGTCTCTCCTTATCTCTGACACTTATAGTGTTGCTCGAATTCTAAGATATTATATATTATTCTGACTGCGTTTTGTGAATACAACGCGTCACAGAATAAGCGCAATCTCATACACCCCAATTAGTATATTAATATAAAAAAATATTTGATGCATTCTTACTTTAGTTTTAGCAATAATAATAATTTTTCCATAGGTAGCCTTAGAGTTCTAGATTTAGTTATAATAATAATAAATTTATTTCGGACTTGTTTCCATCCATATTTAAATATTAGTAACAATGAAACTATGGTAGTATACAATTAAAAAAAAAACTACTTAGACACTAGACAACAACCTCAGTGGATTTTTGTCCAGTGTCTAAGGATACGGTCATCCACTCTGCCAGCAACGGTGGATAGAAGGATGTTGGAGCTGCCACGTTATGCTCGGCAATTTCAATTTTCGTTAAAAAAAAACATTTACTAAAAATAGCTGAAATCGATTAAGTAGTCGATACTAAACAAACGAATTTCAGGAATTGCGCTTACTCTGTTACATGTTTCAAGCATAATTTGTCCTCACGGAAAAGAACGGCCGGTTTTTATTCAATGTAAGTACGGGAAGTTCCCGAGGGATTATTGGCTATTCCCACGCGACTGGAGTCACGGGAAACGGCAATTAACTTTTTGTACATACAGTGAATAAGGAAAACACGAGGAAACCCGCGCTGAGCTATATGTAACAGTATTCAGGTCAGATTTGAATCACAATATATCACTTTGGACCCCGAATATTAAGACTGGTGAAACGTGCTTCCAGAAATGATACAATACTGATAACCTTCTCAGGGATTTAGAGGTGAGAATCATTTAAACATACATACGTACATAATCTCACGCCTATTTCCCATTGGGGTAGACAGAGACAATAGACTGCCACTTGATACGAACCAAGCAGATCTCTCGTGCTTCATCCGCATCCATCAAACGACGCATGCATGCTCCTCGGTTTTGGGTACTCAGACTGCCTTTTCACACGTACCGGTTGCCGGGTAGCCGACGAGCGGCGAAGTATATGACCATGTACGGTCGCATTCATACGTACCGGCGGGCAACCGGGCAATCGGTCATACATTTCGACGCCGTGTAGCCGGCGCCGGCTATCCGGCAACCGGTACGTGTGAAAAAGGCTTTATCTGGCTTTTCTTCAATACATCGCCGATCTGGTCGATGTACTCGTAGGTCGTCCTCTACCCACTCGCCCATTCACAACACCCTTTTATATTTTTTGTTTCATATAAATAATGGTCAAAATCTAAATGTTTGTATTCAAAGTAGGAACTTAAAATCTACTTATTGAAGGTCATTTCAACTCCAACACTTCAGTAGTATGGTTGAGGCGAAGAATTTCCTAAGCACATTATTCTTTTAATGAATTCTTACTTAAATACTAAATCTAATACAGAATTTGGTTATTTTCTCTATCGTATTTCGCTGTGCGGGAGAAAATCTGCTCCAACTGTTGCAAAAATAATCGCATATTTATTTAATTTGTTAAATTTTAGAATTAGAGAAAGTTACTGGCTGATCTTTTCCTTTCTAGGAATTATAAATTAAGCACTAAGAAAGGGTTTTTCAAAATTCAAACGAGATCGAGATAAAACGGGTTAAGTACTAGCAACGCCGCAAGGCATATTATTATGCTGGTCTGAACTAAAACATCTTTTGAAAAATGAAAATTGAACAGAAACAATACTATATAATAATCTTCAGCGCTGATAAAAAACTAACAAAGATTCCTAGAAGTTTCTAGAAAGATTTTAGAAATAACAACGGTAGGTATCACTGAATCATTTTGTACCTTTTGTTTCTGTCCCGGATTGCTTTCTGAGAAAACTTGCTCTGGAATAGGAAATTAGAGGGTCCTTGTACCTTTGAGGCTTTATTTAGTAGACTCGATTATCAGATAACCTGTTTTAGTGCTTAATTTCTTCGGGTGACAGCCTAAGTGCCGTGTTACTTAATTGTTCGAAAACACACGACGAAGCTTTGCTTGCGTGCCGGAATTTACTTTACAGTTTGTAGTTTCATTCTATAGCTTTAAAAAAAATATGTTTAAAAAAAAATTTGTTCTCGTCGCCTTTGGAGAATGTAGTGTGATGGTTGTCGGTATTTAAGTTGACTTTTGGTTTTATAATAATAAAAATAGAATGTAAATATACAATATGTACCTTACAGAATAAGCGCAATTCCTGAAATTCGTTTGTTCAATATTTATTTATTATAGCACAACTATATCATCATATATGTTAACACATTTTCAAAATAATAATAATAAAAATAAATAAATAATCCCACGCCTTTCATTCCCGAGGGGGTAGGCAGAGGTATTCCATTACTGGTTATAACACACATTTCACGAGATATATTTGGACCCCTAAAGGTGATACGTGGTGAGCCCATCGCCGGACCGGGTCTATTTACACATGTGTCAGAATTAATTCTGAGACCTGCGGGTTTCCTCACGATGTTTTCCTTCACCGTCGAGCTAGTAATAAATATGTACGTAAATAAATAAATATAATATATATAAATAAATATAATCTCACGCCTTTTATCCCCGAGGGGGTAGGCAGAGGTATTCCATTACTGGATATACCCACATTTCACGAGATATGTACGTAAGTTTTTGAAAAACTCATTGGCACATGCCAGGATTCGAACCCGAGCCTCACTGATTTTAGGCCGGCTAGCTTTAACCGTATGTATATGTATGAGATTAAAGATGATCTAAACAAAAATAAGGTTCATATCATGTAACGTACCACGAATTTATATCTATAAAAGAAAATTTGATAGAACAAAGCAAGAACAAACGTCATACGAAATGCCTGGCCTTTGTGTCGGTAGATCAATCTTCCGTCTCTCGGTCCATCCTACGGCGTAATCCCACGGATGAGGAATCAGTATCAATGCACGCACCATTTGTCTAGTCGGATTGCTTGTCATTTAGGAGCGAACGAGAAACAAGAATGTGTTCGGCATGACGTACACGATTGGTTTTGGGTGGCTTCAACAATTGGATGTTGCGTTGCTTGATATGCTAGACTAATTTATTTATTATAATAATAATAATATAATCTCACGCCTTTTATCCCCGAGGGGGTAGGCAGAGGTGTTCCATTACTGGATATACCAACATTTCACGAGATATATTGGACCCCTAAACGTGATACGTGATGAGCCCATCGCCGGACCGGGTCTGTTTACACATGTCTCAGAATTAATTCTGAGACCTGCGGGTTTCCTCACGATGTTTTCCTTCACCGTCGAGCACTAGCTCGACGGTGAACTACTAGATAAATATGTACGTAAGTTTTTGAAAAACTCATTCTGAATTTTTTTATTAAAAATGCTGTCACACATTATCTCCAACGGGGTCTTTAGAGGTATTCTATTCCTGGAAACACCTAGTTTTCACCAGTGTTATCGTGAAAGGTGAAAAAGGAATATCCAATTCACTTTATGAAATGAAAACAAAAATTATCCACCATTCACGCCTTCCCTAGGGCTTGTATTTCTAGGAATGGACCTACCTCTTTTCTAGAAATACACACTTTTCATCAGTGTATTGAACTTTGAGAAGAACTGCTTTAAATCATGAGGGGAAACCTTCATATTGTTATGTCGGTTCAAGATTCGAATGTTCCAGAAATAGCTATTCTAACATTTGCACAAATACCCCAATTTCTGGGATGTTTTTGGTTGGATTGATACCCTGCTTCTCATTTGTGAGGATCAACCTCACAAATGGGAAGCAGGGTATCACTGCTCTATAGTTGGATAAAGTTAAGTATAGGAAACATATTCTCGCGGACCCGCTCATAATGGCCGCCCGTGTCTCTTCACCCAACAACTGATCCACTATCCATCAGCGCTCCGGCGAGATTGATTAGCCGGGTAAACCTCCTGTGAAATATTAATGCGCAACGATATTGTGCGCGTCATACGAGTGCCACACATGATTTACGCCCACGTGGTACTGAGTAAACGATTTCGCACGTAGAGATGATGAGGACACGGAGTGAAGGTCGAGAGTTCGAGGAGGGTTGGTAGACGACGAATACAAACGAGTGTTCAGCAGCTGGTTTATTATATGAAGCAATTTTATCACTTGTAGGTTTATAATAGAGCAGTGATATCACTTACGGTTAAAGAGCCGGCCGAAAATCATTGAGACTCGGGTTCAAATCCTGGCATGTACCAATGAAAAACTCATTGGCTCAAACTCAAGGGCTATCACTGCTCTATAATAAACCTACAAGTTATATAATTGCTACATATTTATCACTAGCTCGACGGTGAAGGAAAACATCGTGAGGAAACCCGCAGGTCTCAGAATTAGTTCTGAGACATGTGTAAATAGACCCGGTCCGGCGATGGGCTCACCACCTATCACGTTTAGGGGTCCAATGTATCTCGTGAAATGTGGGTATATCCAGTAATGGAATACCTCTGCCTACCCCCTCGAGGATGAAAGGCGTGAGATTATATTATTATTATAGGTTTATCAGATTTTATCAGTGAGTTTGTCGTAGTACATTTGAAGAAATATAGATATTATATTAAAACAGGAGAAGCTTTTCTACATAGAAAAGTTTATTTTAAAATTTACAGATTTTAGGTCGGAGACCGTCTAGTTCGAACTTTAGGTAAGTAATGATTTGCTGGTAAAAGATATAGAAGAGAGAGCTGTAATTCTTATTTCAAATTTAAAATTTAGAATATTATATGGCCAGATGAAGAAGTTAAAAGGGCAAAATTAAAGTTGGCAAAATGAGGGATAAAGGAGGTCCGATAACAAGTACCTCGTTACAAGATCATGTAACTTGCCAACAATAAAATCTACCTAGATTATAAAACCCCTTGTACAATTGGTATTGTTGTAGGTACGATTCGGTATCTCAAGGATATGGGGTCGCGGACATTTGAAAGCCATGGCAGGTAGAAGCGCAGAGGGTTTTTGTACCATCACTTCTCATTACAAATGCGAAAGAAACTCTAGTTTTTAGTCTGCCTTTTCACTGTGGCCGTCTCTTGATTAAGCCTAAATTCCTGTTCCCAATACTTTTCCTGATCGTCAAGGTAAGCCAGGTTCCGAAGCTCGGGAGCCACTTTTGCCTTGGAAAAAAAAACTTACGCCTTTTGTGATTCCACCGATATCAGTCATAGTCACAATTAAATCCCATTGATATAATTGAAAAGAAAATTCCATGTGTGAGGAAAGATCCTTAGCTCAGTAGGTATAATATGAAGACACACTTCGAGGTGACTGATTTGTGATACAAAAAAACATTTATAACAGCCTTTGTCAGTGGGCCCACCGTTTCCTGGAGGGTCAATCATTAGCGCTACTACTAACACGCAACAGGTGCTGCACTGACTAAGGGTTTAACCATTTACCGACATTTAATGCTTTTTTCAGTAATTTATTTATTTTTTGAGAGTTTTGTTACAAATATGCCACCCTCATCGTGACACTCTTAAGATATACAAACAGAACAAGCGCAATTCCTCATACACCCCAATTAGTATATTAATATAAAAAAAATATGATTCAATCGAAATTTAGTTGTGTCTAACCAATTTTCTTAAATATCGATTAATAATAGCACGATTTCTATAGGAAGCACTAAATTCAGCTACGATAATTCATTTTTTTTTAATTTAACACATATTAAAAATAGCTGAAATCGAATAAGTAGTCGATACTGAACAAACTAATTTCAGGAATTGCGCTTAATCTGTTACATGTTGTATAATCTTCAACATCCACCCTTTATTAGAGTTAAAGAAATTTCGTTGCAGTAATATCTTAAGAGCAGTGATAGCCCGGACGGTTAAAGAGCCGGCCTAAAATCAGGAGGCTCGGGTTCGAATCCTGGCATGTACCAATGAGTTTTTCAAAAACTTACGTACATATTTATCACTAGCTCGACGGTGAAGGAAAACATCGTGAGGAAACCCACAGGTCTCAGAATTAATTCTGAGACATGTGTAAACAGACCCGGTCCGGCGATGGGCTCACCACCTATCACGTTTAGGGGTCCAATATATCTCGTGAAATGTGGGTATATCCAGTAATGGAATACCTCTGCCTACCCCCTCGGGGATAAAAAAGGAGTGAGATTATTATTTATTATTAATATCTTCCGAAACATCGCAGCTTTGCGGTAGAGCGCTAAATAGTCGTTGACAGCAATATTTTTATTTGGACAATTAAAAGCAGCCCAAAGGACATTACGGGGGTTATTATTTAGCATCCAATGGCGATTGCCTCGCAAAGGTTTAATTTCCGCTATTGGGGTCGGGCCTAATCCCTCTTTGGAGAGCTGGCCTTCAAAATTAATGAGATTTTTTGATGATTTGCTGTTTTCTGGCCGAAATAAAAGTAATGCCTGTTCATTGTTTTATTTTATGAGTATTAAAAGAGAACCTAGAACAAAGATCAACGATGTATATGAGGAGATAGAAAACAGCCTCCTACCAGTGATATAATCGACTTTCAAGTGTTCCCGAGCCTTATACTATGTCTTAAAACATACTTAAATAAATTAAAAGTATTATTTTTTCAAATGCCTGTCCATTAAGACTGACTTCAATAAATTTTTTGAGTTATTCTCAGAAAGCCCTTTCATTTGATACCCATCATGTGCATTAAAAATAACTAGTCCGCATTTTGGGGACTTCAAGTCTTAATTTGTTTGTATTGTTTTACTAGACATAGACTAGAGATTAAAAGGAGCTGCCCTTGAGTTTCTTGCTGGTTCCCTCGAGGTAATACATTCGGAACCAGCATCTCGTCGGTGGAGATGGGCTGCTGTTTACATTTAGCCAATCTTCATGGACGAGTTTAGAGTGCCTTGTTATTAGACTATTGACCTTTCTAAGTGTATTGTACTTTTTGTACCGACAGTTTTTTTCCATCTTAGAACCTAAACTACTCTATCATCGAATTTTGATGACTGGTTAATTTTTTCCAGGAGACAAAGGCTACATTTTTCAGTAGTCTGGATATTGTTTCACATATGGAAGTAATAAAATCTTGTTTGCTGATTTTATAACCTGATGTAAATATACTTTACGTACGTAATTTGTTTGAGCTACACAACCTTTATAAAACCCAAAACAAATTCACGGAACAATGTTTATTCCCCCGCAAATACTTAAAGCCATTTCAATTACACTCTCAAAGTAAAGTATTTATTTATATGTAAGTAAAGACCAGTATCCCTTGGCCCCTCCTAAAATCGCGATCAATTCTAGCTTACAAAAGTACAATAAATGTTTTCTTTATATTCCAAAGCAATTTCATTTGAATTACGTTGCCAGTTACAAATTGTGCCACGACATTATTATTAAGGCGCGTTTTCGGTTGAGTTGCCTTGAGGCGGTACACACAACATGCCTCAAAAAGAGCCGCCCTTGAGTTTTTTCAAACTTCAAACTTCAAACATTTATTCATTATTATGTGTGTTGATACATAGATGGTATGTCATACAGAGAGTTCCAACATAATTTGCCATTTTGCTGGCGTATGAATATAAATTAACATTGCAATAAAAACATAAAAATAATGTCAAATAAAGTAAAAAATGTCAAATCAATTATGGTACATACCTACTAATATTAAACTAAAATTGCAGATTGTACAAAGAGGCTAATAAATTACGACAATGATTAAAAAATTACATACTAATAATCAATGATATAATATGTTACACTGCTAATAATTATATAATAATTTTGTCACTCAAAAAATCGGATACATTATAATAACACTTCTCAACCAAAAACTTTTTTAGTGCTTTCTTAAATAACTCAGTCCTGGATTTCCTTAGGTTTTGAGTTTCTATTATTTCTTGCTGGTTCTTCTCAGGGTACTGCATTTAGAAACAGCAACTCGTCGGTGCAGATGAGTTGCTGTTTGTAAATTCTATTATAATAAAATAAAAATAATAAACAATCTCACGCCTTTCATCCCCGAGGGGGTAGGCAGAGGTATTCCATTACTGGATATACCCACATTTCACGAGATACATTGGACCCCTAAACGTGATAGGTGGTGAGCCCATCGCCGGACCGGGTCTATTTACACATGTCTCAGAATTAATTCTGAGACCTGCGGGTTTCCTCACGATGTTTTCCTTCACCGTCGAGCTAGTGATAAATATGTACGTAAGTTTATGAAAAACTCATTGGTACATGCCAGGATTCGAACCCGAGCCTCACTGATTTTCGGCCGGTTCTTTAACCGTCCGGGCTATCACCGCTGCTGCTATTATAATAATATTTTGAAAAATCTTACTGATTTTCAGCTTATTGTGAATTTATGTACCTTCACTCTTATTTATTGGTATGATTTGACCGGACTGTCTTTAATATTACCAACAGTGGTTTTCAGATTTTTTAATCTGTTATTCCAAGGGCTAAATTAAATCAGTTTGACAAAAAAAACTTTAATTGGAATACATATTACACCCAGGCACGCCATTGTTTTGCCTCACATGCCTCTAATGGAGACGCGCCCTAACATACGTCATATTTGGTTACAAAGGGCCCTAAAATTGCTTTCGTGTCTTCATATAAAACAAGTGTCTGTTGAAATTGTAGCAATTTATATTGTTAAGTATTCCAGCGTCATTTTAACAGTCAAATAAACGGAGAAGAGGTAATACCGTGCCCGCTCGCATATAACGTGCATTTGAATATTCAAATTATTAATTTAGAGTTTCAAGGCGTTGAAATTATAATTTTGTGTCTTCCTACAATAGCTTGGGAATACAGTTCAAATACATAATTATTTATTATCATCATCAACCGCCTCAGAAGTGAAGTTCAGGTTCAAATGGTGATGAGTTGATGACATGTACAGTCCAGAGCACGTGGAGCTTGACACATTGGACTTCGTAGCGTTCTTATTACAATCGCCTTAGACGTCAGACTCGCACTACAGGTGTATAGCTTCATGTGCTCTTGACTGTACCAATGAGATTTTAAAAAAACTTATGTATAAGCCAAAAAAAATATCAAAAATTATTTATTTTCTGTACAAAGAAATACACTTACAAATGTCAATAGTCTATAACAAGGCACTATAAACTCGTCCATGAAGATTGGCTAAATGTGAACAGCAGCCTATCTCCACTGACAAGTTGCTGGTTCCAAATGCAGTACCCCGAGAAGAAGAAAAAACAGTACATATTTATCACTACGTCGGCGGTGAAGGAAAACATTGTGAAGAGTGCAGGTCCCATATTTGATTCTGAAGCATTAAACAGCACTACAGTCCGGCGATTGTCCACCTGTCCGGTTTAGAGGTCAAAAATATAGTACTTAGTAAAATGTATTTTCAGAAATGGAATACCTTTGTCCGTCCCCTCAGAATTAAAAACATTCATAGCAGTCAGGAAAAATATAACTACATACTCGTATACAATATGTAACAGAATATGAGCAATTCCTTAATCTTAATCGATTTCAGCAATTTTTTATACCTACTCGTTAAATTTTTACGAAAAATTAATTAATTTTTCGTTAATTCATTAATTATTTTTTGCTAATTTTAATATTAACAGACCCGGTCCGGCGATGGGCTCACCACCTATCACGTTTAGGGGTCCAATATATCTCGTGAAATGTGGGTATATCCAGTAATGGAATACCTCTGCCTACCCCCTCGGGGATAAAAGGCGTGAGAGATTATTAATTTTAATTAATACAGTTTTGCTAATTAGCAAAACTGAATTTATTACTACCTGTAGAAACCGTACTATTAGTATTGTTTTTTATTTCAGAAATTTTGTTACACAAAACTGAAGTACGAATGCATCATTTTTTTTTTATATTAATGTAATAATTGGGGTGTATGAGGAATTACGCTTATTATGTGACGCGTTATATAACACTCCGGATATGTGGGCAAATGTAGCGATACCTCGAAATTCAAAATCAGTGAAACAGCAAAACAAAATATGCCCACATTCTTACACCTACACCAGAAAATATGTTCCCCATCTTCTGATGCAATCAAGTAAAAAGATAAAGCTCGGTGCGACAAGATAAAATGTGATTTGCTCACGAAACATTTCTGAGCAAAATTTTGCTACCGTTTTCTTCCCACGGGATTAAAACTTGTCTGTCGTCTGTCTTATTAAGACTGACCGCTTCATTGGATCCGAAGCTTGGTTCCAATTTCATTAATTATTTGAGCAGTGAGTTTGCGGATGCGAAATATAATTATATTACTTACTTCTCAGAGAAGAAAAGGAAAGGAAAAGAGCTAATAATAGCACTGGTAAGCCATAAGCCACAATATGTAGTACTTACTATAGAGTGTATCATATAAAAGTATGTATTTAATAGTATCTTAAAGATGGAGAAAAACACCGTGGCGAAACCACTCCTAACTAAAAATCCAATCAAATCAATAAATAGTTTTGAAACAGGTGTTATAGCACAAAGGATATAGTGGTAAAAAGTGGGAACATTTGCAAAAATTTTATACCTGTGTCCCACCCCCTTATGGACAAAGGGCGTGAGACTTTTTTCTTTTATTTATTAAATTGAAGGGTCAAATATGTTGAACTTTAATTCAACACTGCTTTTTATACGATACCTAATCAGATTTTTTGAATTTTACATGTTTTTATTTATCTTGCAATGTATGTTGGTTCGAAAGGAATCCTGCAACTCAATTTTGAAGAAGATGTCTTCAACCGATTGAGCTGAAATTTGTTAGTTCGGCAGTGCAATATTATGGTCCACCGAGCTGATCTGATGATGGAGCCAAAAGGTGGATATCCCAACTCCTCAATGGCTACTCCTAATTGTAAACCACTCGAGTTTGGACTCATTGGATTTTCATGACGCGTGCCATCTATAATTTTTTTTGTAAACTATAATTACTTATTTGTGTGTCTGTTTGAAGGTTTCTCACGAGGAAAGTCCTCAATGAAATTCCATGAAAATTTTAGGGACGACAAACGGAATTGTAACGTAAGTTTTCATGTTGCTTCATTTGAATATCTTGCAGATTTCGAGAGATATATTTTGTTTTGACAAACCGAAGCGAAGGCGATTTAGTAATTTATTTCCACTAACCTGTTTGCTGGCCATTATCGATGATCCAACCTTGTACAGTCAAGTTCACGTGGAGTGATACATTAGACAACGTTCTTATTACAATCGCGTTAGAGGTCAGACTCGCACTACAAGTTTAAAGGCTAAAGCTTCATGTGCTCTTGACTGTGCCACGCTTTTGTTTTATTGTATAGTGGGCGAACAAGCAGACGGGTCAGCCGATGGTAAGTGACTACCGTCGCCCATTGACATCTGCAACTCAAGAGTGAGAAATGCGTTGCCGGCCTTTCAGTAAACTTTCAGTACGATCTCTTCTTGAAGGATTTAAGGTCTTATCGGTCCGGAAATACCGCGACAATTTGTTCCACAGATCGAGCGAGGCAAAAAGTTTCGTGATAATCTCACTGTGGTGGATTGCCAACTATCCAAGTGGTGTGGATGATAAACGCTGCGCCGGTATAAATCTGAATAATTTCTCTAAGCACTCTGCACGCACGCACTTAATTGTTGGTCCCGGTTTTCGTTGTGTTTACGCACAATGGAAGTCGTTAAGCCGTGTCATATACCCTTGGGTGGCTTGAAAAATTCTGACTCTTAAGTACCACTTAAGTGCCACTAGCTTAACACCATCTCCCAATCCGCGGTGGGCTCGCGTGGGAGATTAAAGCCCTTACTTCCTCATGTGTGAGGAAATACCCTTAGCTCAGCAGCAGTGGGCTGTTATGGGTTGATGATGACTCTGCACGCTACATAGTGACAGTGAAAAAGTTCACTAATGTGGCCGAGATGGGCATCTACGGTAGTGCGTTGCGGCCGATTGGGCTCGGCCGTAATGGGCCGGAAGCCGATGGAGTGCCGACACATGGTCCGTGAAATTGCGGCGGCAAATAGAAACCGACTGATGGAGCAGCCTCCAGCTTCACGGTAATGCCTACGTTCCCAAATTATCAGGTCTAGAGATGTCCTAGGGATGTGAAGGCAAAATAAATGTTTCGATTAATTTGAATTTGTCGAATTTATTAATTAATCGATTACTAGGTATACTAGCTTAGTGGGTGGACGGGTCGCGATCGGAAAAAATAATGGATTATTAGATATTAAAAAGCAGTTTTTTATAATTATATTCTCACACATATTCTTCTAAAAATAAATTTTATTATTTTTTTGTTTAATCGGGAAACAAACAGTTAAATTAACACAAATTAATCTAACACAAGTAATTACGAATACATCCAGTAAAGTTTCCACTATTATACCTATAGTGAACGGATTTACGTAGCAGTAATATAAAAGAATAAATCTACCAAAAAACTTATATTTTAGTCGATTTTTGTGAACAGTTCCATCTGTGTGACGAATGAAGAAATTCGAATTTCACTAACATAAAGTTTGTTAAAAGGATAAAATGTGAAAAAATATATAATTTTTCATATTAATTGATATTTACTCGTATAATCGGTTTTTTCAAAAACCGATTAAAAAGAGAAAAATCGATTATTAAATAGGTAATCGATTTTTTTCGATCAATGTCACATCCCTATGTCCACACACTACACCGTATCACACTATGACCGTCCTATGAACGTAACAGGATACGCTCTACTATGCCCAATTGCCCACTATGCCCAAAAAAAAATTGACTGTTAAATCAGTCAGTCAGTTTCATCCTACACAGATTGCTATCGCGATCTTCGTGTGTAGCGACATTATGCTCTGCCTTTGAGAGGATAATAAGCTTTGCACATAATCCAGTAGCAAACAAGCAACAGAAACTAGAATATTAGCCTAGTAGGAAGCAGGAAGGGTAAAACGGTAAAATACAGAGTCTGGTCACATTTACCCTCTTCTTTTGCTAACGAGTTGCCGAGGCACGGTGTGGCATTACTACGGAAATTAGTATACGGAGCGCGTTTGAAATAAGAATGCTAATTTGTATAGTGTTAATGTGCTGCAGTTATTGTAGCATGCACTCATTACCTCTAACGTTATCTTATCAGTGAGATACGTTTCAAGAACAAAAGCTAAAACGTACGTGAAAAACGGTTTTAAATTATTCTGGTGCAATCTTGTAAAAATATAGATTAGGACCAGTGATCGGAGTAGGTAGGTTGATTTGAGCTCATTGACGTTTGACGTTTATGTTAATATGGATATGCCTCCGATCCGAAGCCAAGTGAAAAACGTATGTCAACACACACTCTCAACTAACTGTAGTTTTAAAAATATGATAAAATCAATTCATTTTGTAAATATAATACAAATCAGAAACTAAGGATATCGTACATCAATAAACGATTTTATTTAATACACTTTTTACATTTCTGGAAATTTCGGTACCATTTGCGGTAATTTCCGTAAAAATGGCATGGCCATGTTATGATATCATGATGCAAGTACGAAAAATCAATCTACCTACTCCGAAAACTGGTTATGACACTTTAGAGATGAAGGTGAATCTAATCTTCAATTTCATTTGAAAGTATTATGAATATTATTATACTTAGAAGAAAATTTCGCTGATCCAGTTAAATATTCGGTGTCAAGTTGTAAATTGAATTATTAATTGGCATCGCAGTCTGAAAGTTATCTTCATTTTCTTAGCTGTGACGTAATCGGATAACAAACAACCATGCTATGGACGCAGAAAATCTATATTATTGCGGAAAGCTGGTTTTTGGACAAGAAAGCGAGCAGTGCCAATGACTCGGAAAAATGTGCGTGTTACTAACGGGCCATTTGAAGTACCCGCCGGTTTCAGGTTCTACTAATCGGTATTTTTTATTAATAATAGGCAAACCATTTGTCTGCAATCTTACCTGATGGAAAGTGATGATGCAGACGACGATGGAGCATGTTTGCCTAGATAATGCCTATTCACTCTTGCCTTGAAGAGGCCCAGGTTATAGCGTTCCGGAAACAGATCCGCAGGCAGGGAGTTCCATTCCTTAGCCGTTCGCATTAAAAATGTTGAAGCGAAGCGCTTTGTGCGAATATAAGGTAGTTCTACTAGGTCACTAGATAAGTTTTGCAATACAGCAATATTTTTAATTTTGGGTAGATGACTTTAGTCTTATTGGTAAGTTACACTTATTATACGACGGTATATACATAAAATTTCAATAGTCACTCATTAGCAATTGCGCAAAAAAAAAAAGATTCTTTTGGGATGTCGGGGTGGTCGAAGGACGAATTGCGTGTTATTATGCGGTACAACTTCGCGCGCGGTCTCTCAATTGATGAGTGTATGGAAGAAATGAGTTCTGTGCTTAAAGAGAACTGCCCTCATCGTACAAAGATTTTTCGGTGGTATCGGGAATTTAGCCGTGGTAATTTTGGTGTAGAAGACGCACCAAGGTCAGGACGTCCTTAGGACGTTTGCACCGGAGAAAATGTGCAAAAAGTTGAAAAATTGGTAAGAGAAGACAGTCGAATAACTTACAGGCAGATAGAAGAGATCCTGCAGATTAGTGCACCAAGCATTTATAAAATTCTGCACGATATAATTGGAGTAAAAAAAGTTTGTACGCTTTGGGTGCCCCATGATTTAAAGGATGAACCAATGGTATGCAGAGTGAATTGGTGTAAGAAAATGTTAAATGAGTATGAAAAGGAACTTCTAACTACGTAAATAATATCGTAACGGGTGATGAAACCTGGCTGTATTATTTTGATGTGCCCTCCAAAAATAAGAACAAAGTTTGGTTGTTTGAAAATGAGCCTACTTTAATTCAAGTTCGAAAATCTCGGTCACTAAAAAAAAAGATGATTGCTGTATTTTTCACAAGACGAGGAATTTTAGATCGAGTAGTTTTGGAAACTCAGCGTACAGTTACGGCCTCTTGGTACACAAAAGAGTGTTTGCCTAAGGTGATCCAAAAACTCAAAGAGCTGCGTCCAAATTCAAGACTCGATAATTGGCATTTTCATCACGATAATGCTCCTGCGCATAGGTCGCGTGAAACTCTGAGTTTTTTACAAGATGTTGGAGTAAAACTGCTTAAACATCCTCCAAACAGTCCTGATCTTGCGCCCTGTGACTTCGGTCTGTTTCCAATCATTAAGGACCAACTCAAAGGAAGGAGGTTTGCCAGCGACACGGAGTTGTTAGCTGCTTGGGACCAGGCTTGCTCCGAACTTCCAGAAGAAAAATGGAAGCAAATTTTTAATGATTGGTTTATACGAATGAATAAGTGTATAAGCTGTGGTGGAAATTATTTTGAAAGATTTTAATAAATAAAGCTGTATTGCAAAACTTATCTTTGTACAACGTAAGGATCGAATCCCAATCGACGCCTCGTTACAAATTCGACGGCGACACATCGGACATTATACTTTTATTCTGAAACTTGTTCATAAAATCATATCATTTCGATGTGCCGTCTGCAGTAATCATATTTTTGGTGATTACTCTGATTTTGTGTTAATTCGGGAACAACGGGGCTGGTTACATAGCTAATAATACGTAAATTAATATTAAAAAGTAAGCTGTAAGCGATAAGACCGCCCATTGTACTTTTTTATTAATGTGTCACTTGTTGCATATTTTTATTGGTGTACAATAAAGAGATCATGTGATATGCAAATAAATAAATAAATAAATAAATGCCATCCCAAAATTTTTTAATCTGACTATGATTTGAAACTTTGTAATAGGTTCACCAAAAAATATTAATTTCTCGTCTATTTTGTATTATTTTTAAATGTAATCATAAAAACAGGGATTCATTTTGTATTATTTGTATTAAATGTGTTCTTCTTCCCCAGGACCCGGTAATAACGGGCGAAACTCACGTGTCCGGGGCAGACAGCGACGGGTTACAGGCGTCGTGGCGCACTCTTCACGTGTTCCCCGACGACTACGCAACGCATCGCGGCTACCTGTCGCTGCGGTGCCAAGCCACGGTGCCGACACGGCCCCCGCACGTGTCGAGCATGTCCGTGCGGCTGTTCGTGGCGAGCCGGCCGCATATCTCGTCGTACATGTTCAGTAAAAATAGTGAGTATCACGTGATTGCCAATACAGTGCTGATATACATGACCCCATAGTACCGACACAACCCCAGCACGTGTCCAGCATGTCCGTGCGGCTATTCGCTGCGACCCGACCTCATATTTCATTAGTAAAAATAGTGAGTATAGTGGCAACGCCAACTCAACTGTATGTCAAGGGAGCCGGGAATGTCACCAAATATGTTAATGTCACAAAATTACACTCTCGCTAAGTGTCAGTATCGCAAGTTGATACTTTCAAATGATACTTTTGTAAATGGTAATTTTCACAAATTTACATATTCACAAAGTCACTTTTCAAAATGACTCATTCGCACATTGACAGTTTATCAAAATGACATAAATTGTAAAATTACAAATTCTCGACATAGCATATCATCATAATTGGATAAGTTAAAAAACTGATTTTTTAACGTGACGTTTTACGAGAGAGGCATTCCTAAAATGATATTAAGTGGTGTGAAATTATTTAAAAATGTAACAATTTGCGAAAAGCAACTTTACTGTGACGGCTCGGATTTACGAGTACGCGGGTGTTTTTATAAGAACAGTGACTAACTTTTCATTGTTCGTACGTACCTACTTAAAAATCAATCTTAATAAGGACAAAGCATATAGCACTTTAGGGTAAAATTACATTGAAACTATTGTAATAGTCTAAGACCTAGTATTTCTGACATCAAATTTATGGCTTAAAAATAAATAAAAAGCAAACATTATGATGTAGTCAGCACTTGGGTAACAGAAGACTCCACGTATTTTTTTTCCGATAAAATTGAGATAGGTTCCGTTTGAGTTCAGCCTGACTTTTCAGACTTATCTGCATTTGAACACACGAAACACAACCATAAATCATTACTATTTCCGATTATTAACAGCAACACAAAGCATCGGCGAGTAAGAACTGAAACTAACCAGCGAACATTTTCTCTATATTAAAGTTCTGCGACATATAAATTCTCTACATTCTAACAAAACGATGTACCGAGCTAACCCCGTTCCAGCTGAGATATTAATACTTGTCCTGGCCAACAAGCGGGCTGCAAAAAAAGATAATGGAAAATTCTAAGCACGAGAATTACTTATGCTTAATTTTTCTACGATACTAAATTACGTAGTACTTTTATTTTGCGTGTTTAGACATAGTACGCAGATGTTACTGTTTTTATTTAAAATGTCTATGTATAATATAGTCTATGGTCCAATAATATTTTCCAGTTCTGACAATTGCATTCATGAATAACATAGAACTAAAAAAAACTGAAGAGTAAAAAACCGACTTCAACGAATAATACTAAAAAATACAGTTGAATTGAGAATCTCTCCTTTTTTAAGTCGATGAAAAAAGAATCATCGAAATCGCTTGGCGTGATATTGAGTTAATGCAAATTTAAGACTTATATGGGTTTCTCATGAATGCCACTGTCAGAACTGGACGAAATGGGATCAATCTGGAAGCATCAGCTTTGAAATAAAAAAACGATCATCCATATCGGTTCACTCAGTCGAAAGTTCTGAGGTAACAAACAAAAAAACATACAGTCGAAATAACCTCATTTTTTTTTATATTAAAGAACCCTTTGAGTATTAAACCAACAGGAGACGTCACGCGCACTAGTTTCTTTGCAAAACAGTCTGCCAATTTCTGCGGGGGGGACGAGGAAACGCACACAAATAATGTTAAAACAAACGCATTTTTTGACAAAACAATTAAACACTAGCTTGAACTAGATGCACACAAATACATTCACCGATCCGTTTAATACTCAAAGTAAAAAACCACATAATTTGAAGTCGTTTTTTCTTACTCTTTAAAGTTCTATGTTATTTTTATTTATTTCAGATGCAGCAGTAGCTCGAGGCAACCTCCACAGGTTTCGAATGGAAATGACTCTGTGGACGTTTGCCCTTATCGTGCGAAGCCAAGTGCCTTTATTAGTGAGGTAAATCAGTGCTATTACGAATTTCTATATAGTTTTACGGAAGCTGTGGCCCTGACTGTGTTGAAACGAAATCAGTAAATAAAATAGTCTATGATATTGTAAAGTAAAATTTTAATGAATTTAAGCATTTATGTACATTGTACACCATTTCTCGCACTATTCCTAGTTAAGTTTTCCATCACTAATAATAAAACTGGGTAATCAGTCATACTAAAACTTCTACGTACTCAACTATTAAGAAAGTATTATGTAAAAAAAAGGTTATTACAATTTTGTTAAATTTCTTTAAATATTTACTTAAAACATGTGTAATTTGTTAGTTCTAAATTTAAAAAATTTGTACCTATTTAATTTGGCGGTGCCCCCATGTTACGCTAACTTTTTTTTTTACACATGAATGAATACGAATAAAAATTATGAGATGCTGTAGTTTTTTAAAATTAGAACCACGAAAGTTATAGCATCTGGTTGCATGACCACTATTTAACTTTAACCGGACCGGTATGACCGGAGTGATCAAGCGTAAAGTAATTTTCGTTAGGTGAGTGAGGTAACCGGAGGCCCCTTCCCCCCCCCCCCCCCCCCGTCCCCTCTCCCCATACTCAAAGGCCGGCACCGCAGTTGTGACTCTCGAGTTGCAGGTGTCCATGGGCGACGGTAGTCACTTACCATCAGGTGACCCGTCTGCTCGTTTGCCCCCCTTCTCTTATAAAAAAAAACACCGTTTTGTACTGAGGCTGTAAAAATATTTCCGTTTTATATTAGTAATCGAAGAATAATGTCGTTTCTTGACGACCTTCATTACATCCATCCTAAGGTTGTCTGGAAGAAATCGCTTAAAGCGATAAGACCGCCCATTGTACTTTTTTGTATCACTGTGTCACTTGTTGCATATTTTTATTGGTGTACAATAAAGAGTTGTTACTTACTTACTTACTTACTTGATTTTGCCACCATTCATACAAAATGTGATGACAAAATAGTTCTGATTCACGACGATGTGTGTAAATCGAATTTGTTTGCGTATGACAAAGGAATCTATGATTTTGTAAATAAAATTGAATCTACTATGCACAGGTCTGATCTTACTACCTAATATTTTACGCTATGCCCTATGCACTAGCTTCCACTAAATACTTAATCATTGCAAGAGACCTATCACATCCTTCCATTTGTTGTAAGCTATAAGATATGATATACATTAAAAACTTTTCCTTTTCAAACTATCACTAACTCGACGTTGAAGGAAAATAGCGTGAGGAAACCCGCAGGTCCTAGAATTGATTATGAGGTATGTGTAACAGCCTGATCGAGAGTTCAGGGGTCCGAAAATTCACTGTCGAAAAGAGGGTACTTCGATAAATAAAATAAAATATATTATGTGCAATTCGGCTTCATCTCGGGCATACGGCGTATATATTACTTATGTATTAAAAAGAAAGAATTTGTACGCTTTCATACGAATATTTATTTCGCTCAAATTATTACTGTACAATAAATTGTTCTAAATTAATTAATTTGTGTAAGAGCACGACTGACGATTAATCATCACAATTATATTATGAATATGGAAATTGTAAATAGTATATCTACAAAATATATCTATATCTAAGTAGGTACCTACTTACAGCAAGAGAAATAAATCAGGCCTAGTAACAAAGAATTAATTTTTTAAGGCATTTTTTTTTCCAATTAGAAAATCGTATTTTTTTGGTTTAAATCTACACATTTGGCGTTCCAATAAAACAAAATGGCGGGAAATCAAGATGGCGAATTTGTTTCTTTGTGACCTCTTGTAGCCTAAACAGTTTGACGGATTTTGAAATTGGATGTATAGATAGGTTCTTTTTTATTGCTCGAGTATCATAGGCTACCTATCTATACTAATATTATAAAGCTGAAGAGTTTGTTTGTTTGTTTGTTTGAACGCGCTAATCTCCAAAACTACTGGTTCGAATTGAATAATTCTTTTTGTGTTGGATAGTCCAGTTATCGAGGAAGGCTATAGGCTATATAACATCACGCTACGACCAATAGGAGCAAAGATATAGTGGTAAATGTGTAAAAAACGGGAGAAATTATTTCATCTTACGGGAACTGCGCGGGTGAAACCGCGCAGAACCGCTAGTTTTAAATATTTACAATGACTTTCAAACACAGTTCATATTTTTTTATTAGATTAAATGTTGGGGTTGAAACCCTATTACAAATAAGCAAACTGTAGCATGAAAATTTATTGATTGACTTTATTTTTAAGTGACAACGTCTTATAAGTCGATTAAGGTTGGCTGCACGCAAAAGTGTCACGTTCCGCCTGAGCCGAGCGTGCAAGCGAGAGCGCGGAACAAGCTATAGAGAGGCACGATCGGCCTAAGCGTTCGGCTTGTGACGCATCTATATCTCTTCCATCCCAGTATGCAATTTTTCATCAATGTTATCTTATGACATTATCACGTAATATTGTCCGTAAACCGACTTTACAGACAATCATTTTTTTTTATATAAAACAGAATATTCTTAGTTGCTAGTCCTTCACGGCGTTGTTGACTAAATATAAATAAAAGTAGCGTTACGTTTTGAGAATTAAGTTTCCTTTTTATGAAAAGGTCGCTTCATACGTCACGCTACGCTCGTTTATCGTTACTTTTGCAGCGACCTTCCATATCGATTGTATGACAACGATAAAAAATATATAAAATTATGTACATAATTATATTACGTAATTACAGGATATTTTTTAAATAATACGATACAGTGTGATATTGAAGTTTCTTGTAAATATGAAGTTATTGTGCCAATATTTTAATTAAGACCTGAGAATTGTTTAACGAATATTGATGTTTAATATTGAGTCAATGTTGTCAATTTTATAAATTTGGGGCGCGCTCTCGGCAGTCGGAGTTGCCAGTAATAAAAGTTTACTTTTCATTAATCATTGAGTATTTTATTAAAATACGCTCAATTTTGAATAACAAGAGAAATTACGATATTTTAAAATTTTACTGCATTTTTTTTTACAATCCGTTTCATAATTTGAAATTGTAAAGGTAACCCCATACCGTCGAGGGCGAGCCGAACGTTAAAGAATCTATTGTACAGAATAAAACCAAATGTCTGAATGTCTTATTAATAAAATGATTGAGAATATCTTGCTCTTAATTTTACCCGAAGTGTATTTAGGTACTTTGCTCTTGCTAAATCAACCCTAAGCTCGTTCGAAACGGAAATAGTATATTAGTATCTATACTAATATTATAAAGTGGAAATTTATTTGTATTTGTGAATGTTTGTTACGAATAAACTCAAATACTACTTTAAAGATTTTAAAAATATTTCACCAATTGAAAGCTAGAAGATCCTTGAGTAATATAGGCTATATTTTATTCCCATATTCCCACGGGAACAAAAACAACGCGGTGAAACCTAGTAATATTATAAAGAGGAAAGATTTATATTCTTTGTGTCTTTGTTACGATTAAACTCAAAAACTACAGGACCGATTTTAAAAATTATTTCACCAATGGAAAGCTAGAAGATCCTTGAGTAACATAGGCTATATTTCATTCCCGTATTCCCACGGGAACAGAAACTACGGGGCTGAAACCGCGCATACATTCTTAATAAAGTAATTTTGACTTGCACCATAGTATGTAATCCACTTAAAATGCTCTGTATGGCCTACAAGTAATAATTATAACGGTAAGTACGGCCTTTCGTGCGCTGTCAAAGATATGATCTGATACGGAGTTATGACCCACCTGTCATTTTACGTATAATTTATTCACAGTAATACTACTTCTAATCATCTATTTCCAATTTCCAGAGAAGTGAGGTGTAGCGCTGACTTTATAATATAGGTTACTTTAATTCAAATATTTTATTTGCAAGCAGTGACGGGATTTTAATTGAGGTCTTCTTAGGTTTCAGGTTAAAGGAGACGTTTCATGAATGTATGGAGACTGGGCCTGCACCATGTACACCAGTTTTTTAGATAAATATAAATAAAATAACTATAGTTTTATTCATGATTTTGCTGATATTTGTCTAGTTTAGTTGTACAATAAACTTTAATTTTCATTGAACTAGCATCGCGGCGACCGAAAAAAAAAATTGCGGCCTGACCGTTAAAATGACAATTGACATTATTTTGATATTTGTCGGACTAATTTAGAATAACATGGAAATTGGGCTTAAGAAGTTAGAAATACTGTAATTTCAATACGATTCCATGCAGATCCATAGAAGTTTAATTACTTCTGTGCAATTTAAATAGATGGAAATGTATTTAATATTGTAGATATTCGAACGGGAACGGGAACTACGCGGGTGAAACCGCGGGGCGCTGCTAGTAGTTTATGATAACACGGCACTCTAAACTAACGAACATGTCTGTTGGCGTCGTGTCGGGTCGTTTAATACTCATACATACATACATAATGCTCACTCCATTGTCCCACAGGGGTAGGCAGAGACGATTAATCGCCACTTTGCTCGATCTCTGCATACTTCTTTCGCTTCCTTCAGATCCATAAGCCTTTTCATGCACGCTCTTTTATTCTTCGCACTCCGGACCCCAGCTTTTTGAAGAACGTCACTTATTTGATCCGTGAACGTCCTTCTGGGGCGTCCTCTTTCCTTGCATCCTTCAACATTCGCACCATATATATTTCTTTCGTTACGCTTCTTTTATCCATACTACATCTTCTTTCAAACCACACCTTTCTCGTATATCAGCATTACTCACTCTATCACACAATTTCACTCCACACATTTTCCTCAATGATCTCATCTCCACGGCGTTCACTTTGCTTTCATGCTTCTTCTGCCACACCCAACATTCACTCGCATACATCAGCGTTGGAACCAGAACCGCGTTATGCATAGCCATCCTTGCCTCGTTGGACACGACCTGGCTACTCACAAGGCTATTCAGGGCCCCATTCACTGCATTTCCTTTCATTACTCTTCTTTCAATATCTTTCTCAAACTTGCCGTCTCTTGTAAACACGCTACCCAAATACACGAACTCTTTCACTTGCTCAACTTTCTCACCATCGATCTTTATATCACACTCTGTCATAAGCTCTTCTCTTTCAAAAATCATCACTTTCGTTTTTGCAACATTTAATTTCATGCCCTTCTTCTCAATTAATGCTGCATTCATTATATCCACCATCTTTGGAAATGGATGGATCTAAATGGTTTTTTTTTATATTTTTCAGATAATCACTAGATTTTTCTCTATCTTTCACGCTGGTGTACAATGTGCAGGCCCAAGATGGAACGTCTCCTTTAGGTCTTTTAATGTAGATACTATTAACAAACGCTAAGCCTTGAAAGAATTGTCGCTTGAAAGCTCAAGTTCTTATAACCTCACCCCAAATTATATTTAACTAACACCATTTTTTTAATACGAAATTGTCACAAACATGAAAGTTACGCTATTTTGCAATTGTCATCTACACTATCTACACACATACAAATATATTTAACACATTATATATAATATTATAAAGAGCAAAGATTTGTAGTTTTGTATGTTTGTAACAAATAAATTCAAAACTACTGAACCGTTAGCTTATGCATCATAATAACACAGGCTATATTTATCCCTTTATTCCCACGGAAACGGGAACTACGCGGGTGCAACCACGGGGCGCTGCTAGTCAAAGATAAATGTTTATTCCTTTCATACATTTGAAGTTAATAAACCAAAATACCTACCCGTTTAACTTATAAAGAAACTTGCTTTTTGTATCAATAGATATTATTTACAAAAGTGGGCCAACTATCCGGGTTTTACCCTAGACTGTAATAATTACCAATATCAAATTACAAGTTTTAGGGGTCAGCCTCACTGGGGAAATGAGGCTAAACCCTTTTGCACCTCTGGATCCCTTGGTTGGAATTTAAATTTATCTTTTCCATCATGAAATTAGCAATAGAACGTAGCGAACCTAGCCCACTGCCGGAGGCTGTTGAATCATCCGAGCCTGACCTAGTTAGTATTCTATTAAAAATACAGTTGGAACAGTCTTGAATAACTGTGACTCAATTTAAGTACAGACTTAAATCCTTCTACAGAGAAGGATTTAAGCAAAGAGTACTAAGCACACAGAGAGAGAAGTTATCCCACAATTTGGATAAGTATATTCAAGACATTATTAACTAGTGGGTTATAATGAGATTATGGGCTGATTTCAATCGTCAGATAAATCCTATCTGGAGAATATATTGATGCTGTCACTGTCTGACACAATAGAAAGGAAAAGTGACAGGGGATGTTTATTCTTTAGCTTCACCCTCGCTGCACTCGGGAGTTAAATCTGGAGTCCCTCATTTGCTCAGGATTCAATATCGCCAAAAAAAAAATTATTTTATTTATTTATTTTAATATTTTAATATATAAAACAATGATTTATCCCCTCGGTGTATAATCTAGTATTTTTCCAAGAAGAATTTCTACAGAAACGATATTATAAGATAATATAAATTATTATAATTTATTCGAAATTTCCTTGTAGTATTCACTTTCAAAATATTATGTAAGCAGATACAAATTCAAATGTGATTTATGCTGAATACGAAACGCGCCACGTGCGCCGGGAACTAGACCGTGTAATGTTATAATTCGCTTGCTATCACACACCTTACACTATATTATATTCTTAAAAACAAGGTACAGTGAGAGCAGTGATAGCCTTACGGTTAAAGAGCCTGCTTCACATGATGATAATCAGTGAGGCTCGGGTTCGAATCCTGTCATGTACCAATGAATTTTTCAAAACTTACGTACATATTCATCACTAGCTCGACGGTGAAGGAAAACATCGTGAGGAAACTCGCAGGTCCCAGAATTAATTCAGAGACATGTGTAAAAGACCCGGACCGGCGATGGGCTCACCACCTATCACGTTTAGGGGTCCAAAGAATATCTCGTGAAAAGTGGGTATATCCAGCAATGGAATACCTCTGCCTGCCCCCTCGGGGATAAAAGGCGTGACATTTTTGACGTGACAACGTCTTATTAATTGATGGAGCCGGCGGCATTCCCGAAAAATTGTGACGTATGCGTCGTTCCAGTGCAAGCGAGAGCGCGCAACGAGCGAAAAAGAGGCACAATCCATTCCACCAAAATTTTTTTATGACGTCACGTTCAACTATCGTCAGAAGCCGACTTTACAGACAACCGATTTTTTTTTATTTAAGGTACAGTGTGTGCAGACTACTAAGAATCAAAGAGCCTACCTGTTGGATCAGTTGTTGTTGACCCTGCCTTCTGAGTCGGAGGTCGCGGGTTCGATCCCCGCTCGGGGCCAACATTTGTGTGCATGAACATGTCTGTTGGCTTCGTGTCTGGGTGTTTAACACGTTCACGGACAGTAAGTCACCCCTTGTGGACACAAAAATTTTGTATGGAGAATTTGTGACTGCTATAGAAGCGTCGTCATATAGAATGTCATGTTGCCTATAAAATGTGACACTATATGCTATGACAGGTGAGTGCTATAGCAGCTCCGTCACATTGTAAGTATATTTAGGGGTAGTATATGACACAACCACTATAGCAGGCAACTTCTATAGTAACTTCTTTAATATTTATTTAAGTATGTCTATCAGTTGTTTAGTACCCATAGTAAGGCTCTGCCTAGCTTGGGACTGAATAACAGTGTGTAAATTGTGTAAACAAACATCTAAGCATAGCTTCCCTCATCGCAACAGAATAAATTCTGCATAATTATGTACCTCAGAAATAATTCTGAGCCCCACTGGAAGAAAGCAAATGAATTTACTCACGTACCTTAAAAATTAAACTTACTTCTATGATAGCTAGCTTTTACCCCCAGCTTCTCTCGCGCACGTTTAATTCACCCCACTTAGGGGCAGAATTTTGCAAAATCCTTTCTTAGTGGACGCCCACTCTGTATAAGCTATCTATGTGTAAAATTTCAAGTCTCTAGACCCAGCGGTTTAGGCTGTGCGTTGATACATCACCAATCAGTCAGTCAGTTTATCATTTTGTATATTATATAGATGATGAGAATCCCACCGTTCTCATCACTCCCGTAAACATTAAAAACGGCGACCCTAATTTAACCTTCTATCGACCTCCAATCCGTCGACAAAAGAGGTCAATAGAAACGTTACTAATAGGCCTGTATCGGAGTTAATCTGTTTTGTTTCGTGACTGCACGATACCAGCAGGCGTATTCAGGGAGCTTCGATATTCAATATCGGAAAATCTGTTGAACATTTTCGAGATGGGCTGATGTTGGTATCGAAAACTAATGTCATAATGTGACATAAGTGACAGCCACGGAAAATTTTCCGAATCCTTATGACTACTAAGTATCAAAGAGCCTACCTGTTGGCTCAGTTGGTAGTGACCCTGCCTTCTGAGTCGGAAGTGGCAGGTTCGATCCCTGCTCAGTGCCAACATTTATGTGCATGAACATGTCTGTTGGCTTCGTGTCTGGGTGTTTCATATTTATTTAAGTATGTTTTTCAGTTGTTTAGAATCCATACACGTTACAAACGCCTAGAATAAAGTTTCCAAAGTCGATAGATTTGACTTCGGAAAATTTTTCACTCGATCTGAATCGAACGGAAACGGTATCGAGTCTCCGTGAATACACCTGCAGGTCGGAATGAGCAGTTAATTCATTGAAATTGCAATTGAAATTAGCTACTGTGGTTTGTGGTACAGTTAATTCGTTTGTAATCAACCTGTTAGTGTCTCTGCGGTGCTTTGGGCTGAGCATAGATATTTTTTTTTATTTTTTTTATACCGTTTTCCTCTAACATGGTTAGATACCTTTTTATTGCTTGTTTTTCTTTCATACCAGTTCTTGCTTTTATGCTTCTCGTACTTTCATTCCTCATACTTGTTCTTTCTTGCATCCATCATATCATTATCTCTGGCTCTCTCTTCTACTAATTGTATCCTATCCCGATTTACTTCATCTTTGCTTATTTATCATTCTTATTATATCTTAGCTAATGTCTGGGAGGAGTGGGGGTACATTTATTATTCCTCAAGCATAGATAGTAGGCTGCATAGTTGTAACCTTCGTTGTATTTCGTAGCTGAAACTAGAAGTCATCACTAGCTGGGCGGTGAAGGAAAACGTCGTGAGGAAACCCGCAGGTCCCAGAATTAATTCCGAGGCATGTGTAACAGACCCGGTGCAGCGATGGGCTCACCACCGGGCCCGAAGAATATATTTTGTGTTGGTGCAACGTAAGTATTTCCAGAAATTGAATATCTCTGCCTACCCCCTCAGGGATATAAAGGTTTTTTAATATTAAATAAAAGGAAGGAAGGTTTTTATATATCACCCGCCTCGAGTTCGCACGGGTGCAATGCTTATACTAAAACCTTCCTCTTGAATCACTCTATCTATTTAAAAAAACCGCATCAAAATCCGTTGCGTAGTTTTAAAGATTTAAGCATACATAGGGACATAGGGATATAGGTACATTGGGATAAAGGGACAGAGAAAGCGACTTTGTTTTATACTATGTAGTGCTAATATAAACCGAAGCAAAGTGAGGGCGAGTCGTTAGTTCCAGAATAATTTGGAAAAAAAAGCATCGAGTTTGTACTCTTAACGTCGACGATGACAAAAGCTCATTTCTGAATGAAACATAGAACTGTAAAAATTAAAAAACCGACTTCAACGAATATTAGGTACTACTAAAATAAATAATAATAATATAACCTCACGCCTTTCATCCCCGAGGGGGTAGGCAGAGGTATTCCATTCTGGTACTGGATATATATACCCACATTTCACGAGATACGTGACCTGTACGTGAGATACGGGACCCCTAAACGTGGTAGGTGGTGAGCCCATCGCCGGACCGGGTTTATTTTACAAATGTCTCAGAATTAATTCTGAGACTACTAAAATAATACAGTTGAATTGAGAACTTCTTCCTTTTTGAAGTCGGCTAAAAAAAGAATTATCAAAATCGGTTGGCGTGTTATTGAGTATTCGTCGATTTGTCGCGCACATACTTAATGCAGAGGAGTCGTTTCAGGAATGTATGGAGACTGGGCCTGGACCATGTACACCATTTTTTTAGATAAATATAAATAAAATAACTATAGTTTTATTCATGATTTTGCTCAAGTTTGTTTAGTTTCGTTGCACAATAAACTTAAATTTTCATTAAACTGGCAACGTGAAGCCCGAAAAAAACATGGCGACCTGACCGGTAGAATGACAATTGACATTATATTTTAGCATTTGTCGAACTAATTCACAATAATCTGGAAATTGGGTTTAAGGAGTTAGAAATAGTATTATTTCAATAGTATTCCATGGATCATCATCGACGTAAAATTAGTTTTGTGCAATTTAAATTGATTGAAACGATTTTTTAAAATATTTTTCTGATAATCACTAGATTTTTCTCTATTTTTTACGCGTACAATGTGCAGGCCCAAGATGGAATGTCTCATTAAGACTTATATGGTTTTGTCATGGATGCCATTATCAGAACTGGACCAAATTAAATGGAACAACACGGGAAGCATTAGCTTTTAAATAAACAAAGGAATCATCAAAATCGGCTCACCCCTTTGAAAGTCCTGACGTAAGAAACATAAAAAAAAACATAAGTAAAGAATTAAGGACCTATTTTTTTTGAAGTGGGTTAAAATATGGCACAAACAAAATGTTGACGTAATTGCTGGAATACACCATTTATGATGTCGTAAAAAATGAGTTACACGGGTTTCTAACAGAAATATTTTTTTAACATCCGTCGTTCTATATTAACGTTGTTTAGAATAACGACCCACATGTATCTGTACTTTAACATTTTCTAGCCTACAACGTTTTTATTTACCTTTTAGTTAGCTATGTCTTTATACTACTAGTCGATTCCCATCTGTCTCTATGTATGCTTAGATCTTTACTTATATTATGATATTCAGAGAATATTTATTTTGCAGAAACGAGCCATTCGTGCAATCTGTAAAATGGGGTCTAGGATATCTCTAAGGGAAAAATTCAAGGAAATTAATATACTGACACTGGCATCACATATTTACGATAACATATTGTATGTCAAAAAGAATATATCACTTTACAAAAAAAATAGTGACAGACATTGTATAAACACTAGAAATAAGAATGAACTGGCTGCTTATGTTAGTCAATTAGCTAAAGTTACCAAATCCTTTAAAGGTCAACGTATACGCTTTTACAATAAGATTCCCATTGAATTACAAAATTTGCCTCTTGACAAATTTAAAACAATAGTTAAGCAAAAATTACATAAAAAGGCTACTATAAAATTTCAGACTACTTAGTAGACCATGCATGGGATTAACCGACTCGACGCTATGTAAGGCTATTAAATATAATTATTATTGTAAACGATATTTATTAGTAAGACATGAGATTAAAAAGAGCTGCCCTTGAGTTTCTTGCTGGCTCTTCTCGGGGTACTGCATTTGGAACCAGCAACTCGTCGGTGGAGATGGGCTGCTGTTTGCATTTAGCCAATCTTCATGGACGAGT
The DNA here is from genome assembly GCA_963855545.1 of Ethmia dodecea. Lineage (NCBI taxonomy): Eukaryota > Metazoa > Arthropoda > Insecta > Lepidoptera > Depressariidae > Ethmia > Ethmia dodecea. Next base: position 702,342 of record OY979446.1, read on the forward strand.
TTAGAGTGCCTTGTTAATTATAAAATATTGACGTTTCTAAGTGTATGTTTAACTAGCGGCCCGCCCCGGCTTCGCACGGGTGGACATTTATTTTTTCAACATTTTGGGATGCACAAACAAATTTCTCCTAGCAACCCATAGTAAATTATCAAAAAAAAAACCGGCCAAGTGCGAGTCGGACTCGCGCACCGAGGGTTCCGTACAACCTTGCAAATTTATGGTTTTCGTAATTTTTCCTTTATCTATGCTATAAGACGTTGCTTCGTACCAAATTTCAAGATTCTGAGTTCACGGGAAGCACCCTGTAGGTTTTGATTCCCTTGCAAGTGTCGAAAATTTGCGGCATAAACGGCTGTATCTTTTGATTGCGTTGGCTTAGAAGTTTGATTTTTTCACAGCTTCAAGGGACAGTAGACCTGAGTAATTGATATAAATTTCAGCTTCATACCTCCACGCGTTCCTGAGAAAAAGGGTCTTGACAGACGGACGGACGGACGGACAGACGGACAACAAAGTGATCCTATAAGGGTTCCGTTTTTTCCTTTTGAGGTACGGAACCCTAAAAATTACTTTGTATGGAGACTTTTAAAGAATATTTGTGCCAAGTTTCAAGTTGATAGACGCAAAAAACCCCTCTTCTCTATACCAACTTCAACCCCTAATTTCACCCTTTTAGGGAATGATTTTAAAATAATACAAAAATACGTTTCTCATCATTTATTTTTAAGAGTATTTGTGATAAGTTTCAAGTTGATAGACGTAAAAAAACCACACGTTACCATACAATCTCCAACCCCGTTTCACCCGTGAGTTTTGAAAAATCGAGATATACATACTTGTCTTGTTGTTTGTTTTAAAGAGTATTTTTACAAAATTTCGAATTGATACATCCAAAAATGAAGGTATTCATGCAAACTTCAAACCCCAAGGGGATGGAACCCCTTGGATGATGGTTTTCGATAAATCCTAGAACTAATATATATCAAGTTTATTTTCAATAATATTTGTAAAAAGTTTAAAGTTGATACACGCAGAAATCACACTATCCCATACAAACTTTATCCCCCCCTTTCACCCCTTTAAGAGATGATTTTCAAAAAATCCAAAAACACGTGTCTCATCATTTATTTCTAAAAGTATTTGTGCCCAGTTTCAAGTTGATAAGACGTAAAAAACAACACGTCTCCATACAAACTCCAAACGCTACTTTCACCCCCTTAGGGGATGATTTTCGAAAATTCCTAAAACACGGGTCTCATGATTTATTTTTAAGAGTATTTGTGCCAAGTTTGAAGTTGATAGACTTAAAAATCAAACACGTCTCCATACAAACTCCAACCCCCTAAGGGGGTGACCCTTAAGGGGTGTTTTTCGAATAATCCAGAAATACGTATCTTGTTATTTGTTTTGAGGAGTATTTTTACAAAGTTTCGAATCGATACACCCAAAAATGAAGGTTTTCCATACAAACTTCAACCCCCACTTTCACCCCCTTGGAGGAAGATTTTTGAAAAATATAGAACTAATATCTCATAGTTCAGAAGCATTTGTACCAAGTTTCAAGTTGATGGACGCAAAAAATAAACTTCTTCGTATCAACTTATTATCAACTTCAACCCCTACTTTCATCCGTTTAGGGGATGATTTTCGAAAAATCCAAAAATATGTGTCTCATAATTTATTTTTAAGAGTATTTATAGTAAAGTTTGAAGTTGATAGACGTAAAAAACAACACGTCTCCATACAAACTCCACTCCCCTGTTTCACCCCCTTAGGGGATGGTTTTTGAAAAATCCGGAAATACGTGTCTTGTTGTTTGTTTTGAGGAGTATTTTTACAAAGTTTCGAATTGATACACCCAAAAATGAAGGTTTTCCATACAAACTTCATCCCCTACTTTCACCCCCTTGGAGGATGATTTTCAAATAATCCTAGAACTAATATTTCATAGTGTGTTTTGAAGAGTATTTGTGCCAAGTTTAAAGTTGATACACGCAGAAATCACACTATCCCATACAAACTTCAACCCCCTCTTTCACCCCCTTAAGGGTTGAATTTCGTAAAATCCTTTCTTAGCAAGCATCTACACTATAAACGTAACCTACACACAAAATTTCATGTTTTTATGTTCAGCGGTTTGGGCTGGGCCTTGATTTTTAGATTTAGCTTCTCCTTTTATATATATAGAAGATTATATATTATAGATACCTATAGAAATAAATTATTTTTGATTTTGATTTTTGATTTTTTAAAACTACGCAACAGATTTTGATGATTTTTTAAAAGAAGGGGTGATTTAAGAGAAAGATATATATGTATACTAGCGACCCGCCTCGACTTCGCACGGGTGCAATGCTAATACTAAAACCATCCTCTTGAATCACTCTATCACTCCTCTCAGATCATGAATCACAGACACAATAGATTTTTAATTGTGTCTCGGTTTCAATTGGAAAATTGTCTCGCATCAAAAGTTTTAAAGATTTAAGCATACATATAGGGACATAGGGACAGAGAAAGTGACTTTGTTTTTTACTATGTAGTGATAATACATGCATAACATAGTAGGAAAACACTGATATAATATCATATAAACCGAAACGAAGCGAAGGTGGGTCGCCGAGACAGACGGTTCTTTTTTATTTGAAAACTCTCGCTTTTTGTGTGGTCTCATTTCAGTTGCAGTACTGACAATGGCATACATGAGAAAACCAATATAAGTTGAAGTCGGTTTTTTACTCTTTAGATTTATGTTATTTCATCTGAGAACCAAACCAACTTCTACCACATAGCCTTAAAATTGAGTCTGAAAACCTACCCCTTAATCTATACATATAATAAAACTCTAACGGGGCCGTGTCTGTACATTAAATATTTTTTGAAAATTTTAACGGTAGTGTATATAGTATCGATACAGATACCGAAACACCATTTTTTGGAATTTTTGTCTGTCTGTCTGGTTGTGCACGCATCACTCAAAAACTACTGGACGGATTTTGATGAAATTTGGTATGGAGATAACTGAGTACCCGGGTCAACATCTAGGGTACTTTTTATTCCAGGAAAATATCTCATTCCCACGGGAAAATAAAAAAACTGGTTAAAAAGAGAAATACGTACTACTCCGAAACGATAACACCTAGAAACTTGAAAAATGGTATGAAGGTGTCTGATATGTCATAGGAAATTGGTATGAAGGTATTTTTGGAAATTCCCACGGGAACGGGAATAAACTAAATCCAAGAGGGAAAACGCCGCTGGGCACCCGCTATTTGAAATATGGTATGTAGGTGTCTAAAGTATGTCGTAGGCAACCACTATGAAGGGATTTTCGGAATTTCCCACGGGAACGGGAATAAACTAAATCCAAGCGGGAAAACGCCGCTGGGCACCCGCTATTTGAAATATGGTATGTAGGTGTCTTAAATATGTCGTAGGCAACCACTATGAAGGGATTTTCGGAAATTCCCACGGGAACGGGAATAAACGGAATCCGCGCGGGCAACGCCGCTGGGCATCCGCTAGTACTTACTAAATAAGTAATAATGAGCACACGAACCAAACGCAAGTTTAACTGCCGGATCGCTTAAACTTACTTAAGTTAGAATGTTTATTCTGAGATGATCCGGATATTCCGGACCGGATTTTGTATCGGACCGATGAAAACCTTTTACCGTATGAATGGCCTTGTCATCCGGATCGCGGGAATCGAACTTAGATCCCCAAATTCCACTTAAGTGTAGGGATATATTAGGAACTAGCGGGTGCCCAGCGGCGTTGCCCGCGCGGATCCAGTTTATTCCTGTTCCCGTGGGAATTTCCAAAAATCCCTTTATAGTGGTTGCCTATGACATATATATAAGACACCTACATTACATACCATATTTCAAATAGCGGGTGCCCATAGCGACGTTGCCCGCGCGCATCCCGATTATTCCCGTTCCCATGGGAATTTACGAATATCCCTTTATATGGGTTGGCTACGATGTATAAGACACCTTCACACCATATTTCAAGATTCTAGGTGTTATCGTTTCAGAGTAGTACGTATTTTTCTTTTTACCCAGTTTTTATATTTTCCCGTGGGAATGAGATATTTTTCTGGAATAAAAAGTACTCTAGATGTTGACCCGGGTACTCAGCTATCACCACACCAAATTTCATCAAAATCCGTCCAGTAGTTTTTGCGTGATGCGTGCACAACCAGACAGACAGACAGACAGACAAAAATTCCAAAAAAATGTGTTTTGGTATCTATATCGATAACTATATACACTACCGTTAAAATTTTCAAAAAATATTTAATGTACAGACACGGCCCCGTTAGAGTTTTATTATATGTATAGATGTTTACTACACTCATTACAGTTAAAGCTGGGGTTTTGGGTTCGAAGTTTGAAATGGGTCACTGTTTATTGTGACAAATATAAATGTATTATATAGACCTATTATCTAGACTAGAGAGCAGTGATAGCCCGGACGGTTAAAGAGCCGGCCGAAAATCAGTGAGGCTCGGGTTCGTATCCTGGCATGTACCAATGAGTTTTTCAAAAACTTACGTACATATTTATCACTAGCTCGGTGAAGGAAAACATCGTGAGGAAACCTGCAGGTCTCAGAATTAATTCTGAGACATGTGTAAACAGACCCGGTCCGGCGATGGGCTCACCACCTATCACGTTTAGGGGTCCAAATTATCTCGTGAAATGTGGGTATATCCAGTAATGGAATACCTCTGCCTACCCCCTCGGGGACAAAAAAAAAGGCGTGAGATTATATTTATTTATATATATAAAATGTGTGAATGTGCGAGTCGGAAGAGGGCGACCAAATCGGGGATGTATTGAAGAAAACTCAGATAGAGAGTAATTTCCCGAAACCGACGAGCATGCATGAGGCATTTGATGGATGTGGATGAAGTACGAGTCTGCCAGGTTCGTAGCAAGTGGCAGTCTATTGTTTCTGTCGCCTTTCATCCCCGAGGGGGTAGGCAGAGGTATTCCATTACCGGATATACCCACATTTCACGAGATACATTGGACCCCTAAACGTGATAGGTGGTGAGCCCATCGCCGGACCGGGTCTGTTTACACATGTCTCAGAATTACTTACTTAGGGTTTCCTCACGATGTTTTCCTTCACCGTCGAGCTAGTGATAAATATGTACGTAAGTTTTTGAAAAACTCATTGGTACATGCCAGGATACGAACCCGAGCCTCACTGATTTTCGGCCGGTTCTTAAACCGTCCGGGCTATCACTGCTCTTTTTTTTTACCTACAGAAATAAATTGGTATAACAATACTTAACCATGCTATTAAGCCCACTGCCATAACGGAGAGCCAGGTTAAGTGTCCTACGCAATACTGTTTAAATGTCACGTAATGGAATTTCATTAAAATATTGTCTATAATCACTTTATCTCCTACAAACGGTGAAAGCACGATAGCTCTCCTAGTTGATTTTGGGTTCTGTAGTAAAGTAACCAATTTAACAAAGATTACTGGAACGTGAGAATGTTTCCTGCTCGGGAATCAATGAGGGAGGAGGAAAACATTAAGAAACTAGGCCTTGCTTATGAGTACTTCCGCGTCCAAAGTGCTCGAGAGTATATTGGATGTAATCCCTGAAATAAACACTTTACATTAGTATAGAAAGAGATTTGAATATACCAGGTTTAATATACTATTAAATTTTGTGTAATATACTATTAAATATCCTTATTTAATAATATATTACACACCTATGGAAGTAAAATAAGAAATGGCTCAGATCACATGTAATTGTCGACCGAAGCGAAGCCAGACATGTCTACAAACATGTGATCTATAGCTTTCTTATATACTTCCCAAGGTGTGTATGATTTTTTTCTTCTCGACGGAGGCGGAAAGCGGCAGCTTCGTTTAGTGCAGCGGGCTAAAATTTGTCACTTTCCGCCCGGAGAGAGAAAAATGTCTTTTTCCTAAATAGTAGGTGACTTTGCCTGCAGATTTTCAAGACCATATTCAAAACTTACCAGATTTATCAACCTATAATACCTTATAATAAATTGTAAGACACTATTCACACACGGTTATTTAGTAACAAACTAGGCAGTGCGTTTACGGGTACTAAACAACTGATAAACATAAATAATTAATAATAAACACCCAGACACAAAACCAACAGACATGTTCATGCACACAAATGTCGGGGTTCGAACCTACGACATCCGACTCAGAAGGCAGGGTCACTACCAACTGAGCCAACAGGCCCGCCTATCGTTGTTTAGTTTCGGATTTCTTCAAGGAAATTGTCAGACGACTGTCATTTGTTTATTCCAAAAACTGGTACTAAACTTGAAACCGGGCCAATGCCATACGGTTTCATTCAGAGGAATTCTGCAGAATAGAACGCCTCTTGACCTCCCACCGAGCAAAGCAAATAAGTGCAGTTTGAATATTTTAGCGCAGCGCCTTTCTTCTCCGATCGATGCGGTGAGGGCCCGAAATACTCATAAATCATCATTCACAAGCACCTTTTGCTTATGAATACGGTGTAGTAATAATTACGGAGGAGGTAAGTGTAAATAAATAATGATCGCTCGTTTGTTGGTTGGTACTGGGATCACGAACTAGGTCGTAACTACCTGCCTAAGGTAAGAACCTGAAAATGAAAATGTATTTATTTCTGTAGGTAATAAAAAAATACACTTAGAACCTAGCATGTACATATTGTAGAATAAAAAAACTACATTATCACTGACTAATATAGGCTATGGTTTTATACAACGCATTACAGAAAAAGCGCAATTCCTCATACACCCCAATTAACTTATATTACTATAAAAAAATTATGATGCAATCGAACTTTAGTTGTGTCAAACATTTTTTTTTAAATATCGATTAATAATAGCACGATTTCCATAGAAAGCACTAAATTTTTGGGAAAAATTTAACACATATTAAAAATAGCTGAAATCGAATAAGTAGTCGATACTGAACAAACTAATCTCACGATTGCGCTTATTCTGTTACATGTTGCATACAATATGTAATAGAATAAGCGCGATTCCTGAAATTGAAAAAAGGAAAAAAATGACTACCTGACTGACTGACAGATCAATCACCGCCGAAACCACTGGGTCTAGAAGCATGAAATTTTTTATTTTTGAAAATTCAAACAGGAACGGGAATAAGTTTTGATAACATTCTGCTTACCAACGAAGTTTTCGAAGCGAGAGAGCGCCGCTACTTTATTTTAAACCCAAACAATTCTATTCTACATCCCCCTTCAACGTATGCAAAAATGTACATGTGTAAGTAGGACAGTGTACAATGCAGCACACTGACTGGTGACGACGTGGCCTGGCGTCCTTTGTACTTCTCTCTAGAGCATTTTCGTTGTATAAAATTTCAGAATTTCTCGCAGACGAATCATGAATTTTCTTAGAAATCTTGTGTTGTCTTTCCTCCTTGTGTTGAGGAAAAGTATTTTCCTGTGAAAATGTATATCGTGTGTTTTCTGAACTATGCTATTATATTATACTCGTAGGTTCTTTATAAATTTTAATATTATAAAGAGGAAAGATTCGTATTTTTGTAAATTTGTTCCGAATAAACTCAAAAACTACTGGACAGATTTAAAAAATATTTCACCAATGGAAAGCTTACTTCTCTAAAAGTAACATGTGCTATAATTTTTCCACAAAAACGGGATAAAATAAAATAAATTTAAATTAAATAAATAAATGTATAAAATAAATTCGCCAGAATACCTACAGTAGGTACAATAAGAAAAGGAGGTGGTTCTCAATTCGACTGTATGTTTTTTTTTATGTTTGTTACCTTAGTACTGGATGAACTGATTTTGATTTTTCTTTTTCTATTTGAAAGTTGGTGCTTCCTGTGTGGTCCCATGTTAATATGGTCCAGTTATGACAATGGCATCCATGAGACAACCATATAAGTTGAAGTCGGTGTTTGAGTTTTAGGTTATTTAATTGAAAGTAAACCATTTGCGTCTACGAAAAACATGATGAAACACAACAGCTATCATCACCATTACAACATAACATGGATATTCATATGAAATGAAAACCCGTATCTAAGTAGAAATAATGTGAGTGTCCGTCGAAATGCTCCGCCCCCATACAATTATGGTGGGGCCTCTGCCAGAACACATTCGTGGCACAATGGCCGTAATGACCGTGGCTTAAGTGTTATAAAGAAAAGTGAGCTTGGAAAAAAATTGGGACCGCGACCAAGCTCCATTTAGATTACACTTTTTATGAAGATAGTAACCAAGCTAGTAGACAAAAGCCATGTATATTACATATTTTCTGTTTCCATGGGAATCTGGGGACAAAAAAACCCTGTCATTCCCTGATAATGTAGCTTTCAACTGGCAACATAATTTTTAAAATCGGTCTAGTAGTTTTTGAGTATATTTGTTACAAACATACTAATCTTTCCTCTTGATAATATTAGTTTATAGATGTAAAAAACCAGTAGGCCTACTATATGAGAATGTTTGAATATCAGACAGCGTCAAATTGCATTTGCTTACTTTTTAACGTTCAATTTGACGTTTGCGATTTGAATAGGGACCCAAAACATTTAAAATCAATTTTTAATATACCTAATCGTATAGTGTAGGCGTGAATTAGCCCTAGGATAGAAAAAATAGAATAAAATAATAAGCATTTCTTTTTGAAGTTCTATTTGTGAAAACCTGTAATTGGCAATATTTACACTCTAAGTTTAGTTATAAAATTTATTGTACCTACCCATATTTGTAAATGTGCTGTTGGTTTTCCTATGAAAATAAAATAAAAATAAAATAAAACGGCCGACCACGCGAGAATGGAGATCAACGTTATTTTTGTTTTATTTATTTATTTATGATGGTGTATCGTTAATAAATACCTAAAGCAGCGTCAAACAGATATCCCTTAATAAAATTTAAGGGTAAGGCTGTAGGAAAATAAACTGGAATTATATAACATGACATTCTATTAATTGCATAGGTCAGAGGTCGCATCAAAACATAGCACAAGAAAAATTTCAAGCGATATTCTCTTATGTTGTGTGAGACAAAAGCCCGCCGTCTTAGAAAATGAGTGAAAAGAGGCATTAATAAGGAAAAATTACTCTTAGCCCATTGTCCGCCACGTTGGGGGTCAGGCCGAGGTGTAATCACCGCTTACTTTGTTTTAACATGATTCGTATAATATACATATTATGTACCTACTCTTTTTCTTATTAGTCTTCATATCTGATAACATATTAACTTACCTATATAAGACAATTTAAAAATGTATTTGCTAATGCCTTTTATACCCGAGGTGGTAGGAAGAGGTATTCCACACTTTTGACCAGTTTATTTTTTTGGAGCCCTAAACATAAAAGGTGTTGGACAGCGGTGTTGCTGCACATGTCTTACACTTATATACACACTAGCTACTTTAAAGGTGAAGAAAATTATAGTAAGGAAACTCCAAAAATTGGTTAACTGTTACTTATAATCTTAGATTACATAAAACGAGCATTTCTTGTAAGTATTTACGTATTTATATTTCTGGTATCTTGGAAACGGCTCTAACGATTTGGATTAAATTTGGTATACTGATAGAGTTTGACATTTTAAGTTCAACTGCATAGTTGTATTATCTGAATAAACGCAATTTAATACAAAGAAAATTAATTAATACGGCTACTCACCGGCAGATGGCGTTGTTAGAACTGGTAGTGACACTGGTGTTAGAACGAACGAAGCTCGGTTTAGCAGGTAAGTACTGTCAGAAAAATCCACTGATAATAATTTTAAACAAAAAAGAACCGACTTCAAACAGGAAACTAAAAAAAGTAGAAAGCACTAGTCGCCACTACGATTTTAGAAGGTTCCTCTCGATTTCTTTAGTATACCATCATCGAATCGTGGTTTCCTTATCACGGTACCACCTTTCCAACAAAAATCATCAAAATCGGTTCATAAACGACGACGTTATCGGAAAAAACAAAAACAAACCGGTGGAATTGAGAGACCTCCTTTTTTGAAATCGTTTTAAAAAGTAGGTATATAGTTCCAAGAATGAAATATCTTTTGCTGACCCCAAACGGGCACCATTTCGCATACATAATAGAGATCATTATCATCTCTAAATAAGGCGGGGTCAAATCATAAGACTAGCTTTTACCCGCGGCTTCGCTCGCGCACATTTATTTCACCCCCTCAGGGGTTTAATTTTGGAAATTATATTTTTTTTTTAATAATAGGCAAACCATTTGTCTGCCATCTCACGTGATGGGAAGTGATGATGCAGATGACGATGGAGCATGTTTGCCTAGATAATGCCTATGCACTCTTGCCTTGAAAAGGCCCAGGTTGTAACGTTCCAGAAACAGATCCGCAGGCAGGGAGTTCCATTCCTTAGCCGTTCGCCTTAAAATCCTAATTTTGCAAAATCTTTTCTAAATGGATGCCTACACTATAAGCTATCTACCTATGTGAAAAATTTCAAGTCTCTAGACCCAGCGGTTTAGGCTGTGCGTTGATATATTTGCAATCAGATATAGATCGAGCTATATATATAACTAGCGACCCGCCCTGGCTTCGCACGGGTGCAATGCTAATACTAAAACCTTCCTTTTGAATCACTCTATCTATTAAAAAAACCGCATCAAAATCCGTTGCGTAGTTTTAAAGATTTAAGCATACATAGGGACAGAGAAAGCGACTTTGTTTTATACTAGCGACCCGCCCCGGCTTCGCACGGGTACAATGTTTATACTAAAACCTTCCTCTTTAATCACTCCATCTATTAAAAAAACCGCATCAAAATCCGTTGCGTAGTTTAAAAGATTTAAGCATACATAGGGACAGAGTAAGCGACTTTGTTTTATACTGTGTAGTGATAAATATCCCGAAATAACATTTAAATGGTACGGGACTAATTACTACAGTTTCCCAAGAAGTACCCGACTGCCGATTCACAGTTACAAGCCGTCGATTTTCAGTTCCAAACTAGTTTGAACCGGATTTCACCCGATAACACTAGACTAGAGTGTAGGATTAGCGGGACTCAAGTTTCTTGAGACAAATATTTGGGAAACTAAATAGAGTTTCAAGTGGGTGCTTCCAGTCGTAAGCGGAGATTGTGTTCCTAGAATGTATGAAGAGTGTATTGAGTGGAATTTAGGTGTTTTGTTGGATTTCTAATCTGAAAATGTGTTTTTGTTTTGTAGTATAAACATTCAATTATATCGAATTGTATTGGTCATTAGACAAAAAAAACGGATGTACTGACAGACACCAATGTAAAACGTTATTTAAACTTTTTTTTTTATTTCGTAGCGTTACGAAAATAAAAAAAATCTGTAGATTAGGTTTAAGTCGATTCAGTCCCAAACTAGGCAGTCTGTACTATGGGTACAAAACAACTGATAAAGATACTTAAATAAATATTAAACGACCAGACACGAAGCCAACATACATGATCATGCACACAAATGTTGGCCGCGAACGGGGATCAAACCCGCGACCTAAAAAATATCTAAGTATCGAAAACCATACAGGATTCCATAGCCACTCTAAATTTACATAAGCCTTGATAGATTCCCTTAAGAAAATAACCTTTAAATTAATATAGCCAATGTATCCCAAACAACCCAAGTTAAATTGAGAGCTTAAAGTAAAACCACACCCGATAAATCCGGCGGGCATGGCTAAAACTATGCGATAACGAAAACCGGACAAAAACCGGACGGGGAGTCGGACGCGGCGGCCATAACTCAAAAGAACCCGTCCGGACCGTCCGGGTCGTCCGGGCCTGCATACCTCAGCAGATAACGGTGCCCCGATACTATTTTTAGGGTTCCGTACTTCAAAATAAAAACGGAACCCTTATAGGATCAATGTTGCACAACATTGTAGTCCGTCTGTCTGTCTGTCAATACCCGTTATCTCGGGAACTCTTGGAGTTACAAGTTGAAATTAAAACCATATACTCAAATCTACAATCCCTTGAAGCTGTGAAAAAAACAAATTTCTAAGTTAAATTAAGAAAAAGCTACTGCTGTTTGTGTCGTCGAAACGTAGGTACATTTCAACCAAAGAGATTAAAATTTATTAGGGCATAGAGGGGACAAAGCGAGTAAAAGTTGAAGCCAAAAGTTATTCCAAGTGGAATAAGTCTAGTACAATTTCGACCGAATGACAGCTCGCGTTTATACTAACTGACGTGACGCTTGAGCTTCAAACATGCTTCAAAGTTTTGTATGAAAATATTCCCAATGCCACTCCTCTATGTCTTATTATATTTTAATCTCTTTGATTTCAACATTCTCGTGGGAATCCAAAATTTATAGGGTACTTTCTGTTGACATTGACTATATTGACTAACTATGAAATTTTGCAAGTATGTACCTAGGTAATATTTTCTTATACAAGTACAGGTAAAAATATAAAAAATATACATTAGCACAGAATAAAGTACAGTAAAGACATTAAAAGCAGTGATAGCCTTAAAGAGCCGGCCGAAAATCATTGAGGCTCGGGTTCGAATCCTGGCATGTACCAATGAGTTTTTCAAAAACTTACGTACATATTTATCATCATCATTTGCGGTGCTTTGGGCTGAGCATAGATAGTAGGCTGCTTCGTTGGAACCTTAGTTGTATTTCGTAGATAAAACTATAAGTCATCACTAGCTCGACGGTGAAGGAAAACATCGTGAGGAAACCCGTAGGTCTCAGAATTAATTCTGAGACATGTGGTAATAGACCCGGTCCGGCGATGGGCTCACCACCTATCACGTTTAGGGGTCCAATATATCTCGGAAAATGTGGGTATATCGAGTAAAGGATTACCTCTGTCTACCCCTAGGACATTAGTAATTAAATCACAAAAAATATAGTTTTTATTTCAAGTACGTTATCAATCATAAACATAATATGTACCTACAAATTTGTACAGAATCCTCGGCGGACGAGTCCATCTCGCACTTGGCCGGTTTTGTGTGTAAGTGGCATAATTTGGGTATAGCATGCGTCGTGGTGAGGCGATTGGTTTTGGTTAGGTCAATGACATTATTTATGTAGGTGCGTTTCACACTTATTGATACATGCCAGGATTCGAACCTGAGCCTCACTGATTTTCATCATGTGAAGGCTCTTTAACCGTAAGGCTATCACTACACTGTTACCACTGGAGTACTAATAAACATACAACGCAGGGCTAATGCATTATTTTATTATTTAAATCCCCTAATGGAACGGTTTGTGATAAACTGTACCATTACATTGTGTAATGGCACACGGCAGTGCACCAGTCAAGTTCGTGATTACATCACAAGAGAGTCGTATAGTTTACGACAAAATTAAATTAATACAGAATTAGTTTTGAGGCACGTATAACAGCATTTCAGTAAATGACGTTTAGATGACAAATTGGCGAAATGACGTTGGTCCTAAGAATGCAATAGTGAAATTTGGGTTTTTCCAGGAGTTAAATGCCTCTGCCGATGTACACGACGGATTAAGCGTATAACATTAATATTTTTTTACCTACTTTAATCCAGGGTTTTAATCCATTGCTAGAATCTTTTCAATCACTTTTAATTCCATGGTGGTTTGAATACTAAGTTATTGTAAATTAGTAATGACATTCAAATAATTATTTATTTACTGTAGACAGAAAGTCATGTGGCGAAAACGATGAATTGACTGATTATTCAAAGGACTGTTTTAGACAGAAATTCTCAGAATATTGTTTTTACAACTTTGCTAAAACATGGAATTTTATTAATAATGCAACTTATAATTTAGGAAATATATATTTACTAGCGGTTTTGGGTGAAATAAAGTATAGGTAGCATATGTTACTTGGGGATATTCTAGCTTTCCATTGGTAAAAAAAATATTGTATTGGTTTGTTTTTGCTTATAATTCTCACTTGTGTTTGAAATAATTATAATTGCGTCTTCGGGCGCAAAATATACGTATTCAGTCATTTATTCACTCATTCTTACATCTGTATTGTGAATGTATTCCAAGATTAACAAAACCCTTACAATTATCATCATCATTCATCGTTCATCAACCGGTAACAGCCCACTGTTGACCCATAGGTCATTCACATGAGTTATGAGTTTAATTACACATGTTTGTAGATATATATTGTTTTTCCTCTTCTGTTGACTAGTTTTTGTCCGTGTCAATGATCCAGGATGGATGACTGGTAAGTAATGCCTTTAGGCATTAAGTTCGCTATGTGTACATTTTCTTGGTACATGAAGTTAAATAAATAAATGAAAAGTAGGTTATATCACTTACCTGTCCCTAAATAAATAAATAAATATTATTGATCTAAGAAATAGCGGATAAGAGAGCGAGGCCGGCCCGGCCGTGCTTTTATATTCCCACGCGGGGGTGAAGGCGGCGACAGAGGGTGGTCGCCGCGTTGTCTTCGACAACACACTATTATCCACCACTGAGTATTAAAGTAAAATATGCATTAAGTCGACATCCAAATTAAGAAAGAAAAAAAACATATATCTGAAAATGATCTCTCGGTGAAAATTACGTATACTTCCAGATTCGATCTATAGCGGCCACAGTATACCCATGGCCACTCTATGCCCTAATATATTTAAATAAAGAGCTTTAAACAATATAATATTACTCTATAGTATAGGTATATTAACCGTCTTCAGCGGATAGCACAAAATATCATCGATGTTTTAAGACTGAAATTTGACTTTTGTAGATTTCGATTAAATTTAAATGGGACCACTCTCTTCGAAATCGATTCATAATAACTCGCGTAACATACATCCAAAAAAACATATATAGTCGAATTGAGATTTCTTTTTTTTTTCCTTCCTTTTTTAATCAGGCACTGCAACACAATTTCATATCACAATATTATTAAATTACACGAACTTCGTTGAACCAAACATATTCTAAAAACAGAAAGAATATGAGTTTAATCCAGCGATATCCATACCAACGAAAAAAGAATAAGTTATAAATGCCGAAGTTTAGGATTCAGAATTTTTTCGCCAAAGAGAACCCAAGATCTATTGTTTCACCTGCTGTTTGGGAAATTAATTATAACGGCATCCACTGACTAAAAGAGAAATTGTTTTACAAATATTAATGAAAGAAAAATATTGCATTTGAATAGCAGCGCGAGAGATTTAAGCCGAGGCCGACGGTGCTGCCGCACTAAGAATATAAATACCTACGAGAATATACCTAACAAAAATAAGCAACAGAATACGCGCAACAGAATAAGCGCAATTCCTCATACACCCCAATTGGCATACAAATATAAAAAAAAATATGCATTTGTACTTTAGTTTTGTCTAACCAAATTTCTTAAAAAACTAACAATAGTACAATTTCCATAGGTAGTAGAGCAATTTCTAAAGTCAGTTCATTTTTCTAAAAAAATTAAGACATATTATAAATAGCTGAAATCGATTAAGAAATTCCAAAATAAAATGTTACCCTGCTTATTTTTCTAGTTTTTATCCTGGAACACGTATTAACTATTAATTTCAAAACCTAGTAATTTAAGTGTGGATGGTGTAGAACAAACACACATTTGCAATTACTTAGAAGCCCCTAAATTGAATAAAAACATTTAATTGTACTAATAAAAGTTTTATAAAAGACTGCATCTGTACTCTAAAAAACATTTTTGAAAGCATAGTTGCGTTAAATCAGATATAAAGAATTCTGAATTTTGAATTTTTGTAGGTAAAAAAATACACTAAAAAGCGTTAATTGTCTATTAAAAAGAGTCTGTAAACTCGACCATGGAGTTTGGGTGAATTTAAACAGCGGCCAAAAATATATCAATCGAAGAACAACTTCTAAATAAGAAAAACCGTACATTTCGTTATAACACACATAATAACATACTTAAAACTAATAAAAAAGATTCCCATATTCGCGTTTAATGGCAAATATGGCAATAGACAACCTCTGCGCAAAAAATACCAAGCACGGAGTACATTTAATAAACAATCTCAGCATTAATTCAAAAGAAAATTTTAATGTAAAAAGTCTGCGCAGGAACAAGTAACACACGACCATAGATACAACACAAAATACCAAGTTTAGCAACAAATAACCCAAACTACAATTCCGTATGGTAATTCACGATGTTGAATATCACTGTAGCTATAAATCATTGTATTCCAGTGTAGTGTTTGTTTCGGGAAAGAATTCTCATTTCGCTCACACGCGAGAGGTCAAATGGAAATTAATATTGTAGACATCTCGCAGAATGTTCCAGAAATATTTATGCCGAGTTACGGGACCGAGGCTCTAGGCGCTTCAGATGAAAAAAGTCTTGCTGCGAACTAGAAAGAATTTCTATGCGAATGCTGCGGGTGTACGAATTTACATCGCCTAGAATGTTCTATGTGTTTTTGTAGAAATGAAATTCCGAAATAGAATTTGTTATAAGTAACAATTTATTGCAAGTCACTGCAGAGTGCAAAGAGAATCAGAGACAGTGGCATCGCGACAGAGCGGAAATAGGTATATTACACACCTAGATTCAGATCACATGTTTTTAGACCTCGGCTTCGCCTCAGCCGTTTGCCGCTTTCCGCCCGGAGATATGAAAAAGGTTTTTTCACCTCTCCGGGCGGAAAGCGTCAACTTTCGGACCGAAGTTGCCGCTTTCCGGCTCCGTCGAGCAGAAAAAAGTATACATACCTCAAGAACTATTTAGGCTTTCTTATTTAAAAAAGCCTCAGATCACATGTCTGTCGACCGAGGCGAATTTTACTTTCCTTGGCTTCTTATACATATATTTTTTATGTAGTTCCTACAGTTTTCTTAAAGCTTCTGTGGGTCAAACTTCTTTTAAAAGGAACCTTATGTACAATAATTTAATAATGAGGAAACATGTGTATTATGGTATTATGCAGTAATTTGAGCAGTGATAGCCTTACAAAATTCAAATTCAAAATTCATTTATTTCAGTAGGTATATAGAATACACTTTGAAACGTCAATACAAAGGCACACTAAACTAGTCCATGAAGACTGGCTAAATGTAAACAGCAGACCATCTCCACCGAACGAGTTGCTGGTTCCAAACGCAGTACCTCGAGAAGAGCCAGCAAGAAACTCAAGGGCAGCTCTTTTTACTTTTTACGTTAAAAGAGCCTTCTCATGATGATAATCAGTGAGGCTCAAGTACAAATGGGCTCACCACATATCACGTTTACGGGTCGAATATACTTGTGAAAAGTGGGTATATACAGAAATGGAATACCTCTGCCTGCGTGAGTTTTTTTTTGTGTTTTCTAATGTCTTTTTTTTTTTTATTGAATTGGCTTTGAAACTAATGGACCAATTTTAAATGATCTTTCACCAATGGAAAGCTTAGTGTCTCGGAGAAACATGAGCTAATTTTCACACGGGAAATCGCAAGTAAACAACTAGCAGCATCAACACAAAGTATTCATCCAAACTCAATAGAAACAATGTTTCAGGCAAAGGTTGGAAGAAAATCGTTCCTAGGAGAGAGAAACTTTTTCTTTAAACGTCTTTGGTTTCAGGCATCAGTTTACAATAAAACAGTAACCTAAACAAATCAAACCAGATAACAATCGAACCCTAATGACATTTGGACGCGTAAACTTGAAATACCGCAAAAGACCCTTCAAAGATGACCTCTTCAGAATCCCATCGAAGCTTAACTGTTAGAATTGCAATTCATCATTGAAACGGGCTCAAGTTGATAAGAGCCCTGAAGGTTTGTTTGTTAA
This sequence comes from Ethmia dodecea, assembly GCA_963855545.1. Taxonomy (NCBI): domain Eukaryota; kingdom Metazoa; phylum Arthropoda; class Insecta; order Lepidoptera; family Depressariidae; genus Ethmia; species Ethmia dodecea. The sequence continues at coordinate 720,112 of OY979446.1, forward strand.
AGGACGGCCCTAAAACAAAGCGGGCCTCAGATATCAAACACAAGCGCCCTCAGGCCTTTATAGAGGACCGTGCACACTTTAAACGGTACTTATTAAATAAAGGCTTTTCAGAGTCAACTGTAACTGCTTTTGTTATCGGCTGACAGATGTCTCTTGACATTGTGTAGGAAGATTTTGGGCAATATCTAATTAAGTTAAGTTAAGTTAGTACAAAACTGATTTTTACTTTGTTGACCTTGAGTGCACTGCTGTCTCCTGATCGATATCGTATAGATATATGCAACTGTGATTAAAAATACAACATGTTTAAATTTACTTATTTAAATAGACTGCATTTGGAACCAGCAACTCGTCGGTGTTTTTCTGGAGGCTAGGATTCGTAACGAATACATTCGACAGAGAACCAAAGGTATCGACATAGCTCAAATATTTAGCAAGCTACCTTAGACAACCGTTGGGGTAAACGTGTTCTGGAGTGAAGACCGCGAATCGGCAAACGTAATGTAGGAGGCCCTCCGGTCAGATGGGATGATGATCTGCGAAAGGCTGCAGGCAGATGCTGGATGCGTCGAGCTGAAGACAGCAGTGACAGTATGGCGCCCATTACGGGAAGCCTATGTCCAGCAGTGGACATGTATAGGCTGATGATGAATGAACTCGTCGGCGAAGATAGGCTGACATTCAGTCATCCTCGATGGACACGTCCATAGAGTTTAGAGTCATTTTTTTTTTTTTTTTTTTTTATGATAAAAAAGGGGGCAAACGAGCAGACGGGTCACCTGATGGTAAGTCATTTGTTAATAGACTATTGATTTGTGTAGGTAAGTGAAACTTTTTTTTATGTTTACACTGCTGAGCAAAGGCCTCTCCTCCCTCCCTCCACTTATCCCTATCCTGTGCCTCCTCTGTGGTGGTGTGTGTGTGTGGTTTGACAGAAGATGTAGTGACAAGGATAGAGTATGTTAAGGGTATGTTAAGCTGGTTTGGTCATTTAGAACGTATGGATGAAAGAAGAGTAACGAAAGAGATTTACGGTGCGAATGTTGAAGGATGCAAGACAAGAGAACGCCCCAGAAGGACGTTAACGGATCAAATTAGTGACGTCCTTCAAAAAGCTGGGGTCAAGAGTGCAAAGAATAAAAGAGCGTGCATGAAATGGCTTATGGATTTGAAGGAAGCGAGGGAAGTATGCGAAGATCGGGCAAAGTGGCGATCCATTGTCTCTGCCTACCTCTGTGGGAAGAAGGCGTGAGCTATATGTATGTATGTATCTATGTGCCTCCTCCGGCCATGTCTTCGAGTAGGCATCAAGTTCATCCCGCCATCTCCTTCGGGGTCTGCCTCGGCGTCGACGGCCAGTCGTTGGGACCCAGTAGGTACCTTTTTAACTTCAGAAATAAAGGGATTTCGATTTGATTTGCATTGGTCACTTTATCCACTTATGTTGACTTAAATATATATAAAATCTTTTTGATTTCAATATGAAAACACCTTTAACCAAACGGCCGTGGTGGTTTCTGGCGGCCTTTCGCCCAGACCGCGGCAACACCAGATACGACGCGTCAATATTGACACTGCCAACCCTGTTGTAGTATAATCAGCCCGAATTATGATTTACAGCGGAAATGCTTCATTTTATACATTGAATTATCCTACTAATATTATAAACGCGAAAGTTTGTATAGATGTATGTCTGGATCTATGGATGGATGTTTGTTCCTCTTATGAACGGATTTTGATGAAACTTTACAGTTATATAGCTTACTAGCAGCGCCCCGCGGTTTCACCCGCGTAGTTCCCGTTCCCGTGGGAATACGGGGTTAAAATATAGCCTATGTGTTATTCTGATGTATAATCTAAATAACTGTAAAGTTTCATCAAAATCCGTTCAGTAGTTTTTGCGTGAAAGAGGAACAAACATACATCCATACATCCAGACATCCATCCATACAAACTTTCGCATTTATAATATTAGTAGGATATATAAATCTGAATATCACATAGGCTATATTTTATCGCCGTATTCCCAGAGCCGTATTAGGGCATAATTCACACATACATTTAAGGTTTAAGGGTACAAAACAAGCCCTAAACCAAAGAGGTTGGAAGAAAATCATTATCGAGAGAGAAAAATTTTCTTTAAACGTCTTTGCCCTAAACATAGTCCAGAAGCGAACTAAAGATTTGTTCAAGCACGCAGTTGGTCCCGGGTGAGAAAAATTTTAGTCGGAGCAGGGTCACTACCAACTAGACAACAGGTATACCAAATTATATTAGAATGTTGGTACCGTGAAAAAGAGCTACTCTCAAATTGTAATGATGTCAAATACCAGGGGGCCAATTCTACTAAATTTCAACGGTTACAGTTGGATGACAATGACATGGTCAGTCGATGGTGTTATTTGCTCTGAAAAGTGTCAAAATAACACCATTGCCTGATCATTGATATGTCATAGTCATCCAATTAAGACCGTTGACATTTAGTAGAATTGGCCCCCAGTTTTGTATGTACAAAAATATGCAGTAACATCACCAAGTAAGAGCAGTGATAGCCCGGACGGTTAAAGAGCCGGCCGAAAATCAGCGAGGATCGGGTTCGAATCCTGGCATGTACCAATGAGTTTTTCAAAAACTTACGTACATATTTATCACTAGCTCGACGGTGAAGGAAAACATCGTGAGGAAACCAGCAGGTCTCAGAATTAATTCTGAGACATGTGTAAACAGACCCGGTTCGGCGATGGGCTCACCACCTATCACGTTTAGGGGTCCAATATATCTCGTGAAATGTGGGTATATCCAGTAATGGAATACCTCTGCCTACCCCCTCGGGGATAAAGAGGGCGTGAGATTATAATAATAATAATAATATCACCAAAGATTTTGGAACATTGTTGGATGTGAGTTCTCTCGTAAGTATAAGTAGTACCTATTAAATAATTAAAGGGTTATTAAAATTCTATATTTTGTACATAAAATATAAATAATATAATCTCACGCCTTTTTATCCCCGAGGGGTAGGCAGAGGTATTCGATTTCTGGATACACCCACTTTTCACTAGATATTCTTTGGACCCCCAAACGTGATAGGTGGTGAGCCCATCGCCGGACCGGGTCTGTACACATGCCTCACAATTAATTCTGGGACCTGCGGGTTTCCTCACGATGTTTTCCTTCACCGTCGAGCTAGATAATTATGTACGTACGTTTTTGAACAACAGCTCGGTGGATGTATTTATACACACTCTCTAAAGTAATACCGCACAATGAACCCTATTCATTCAGAATCCGAGTGTCATTGAAATCTATCGACACAAATACCATAACGGCGACCCGATAATTTCGCGGGATATCATCAATTTAGGGTAAGCACACATGCGGCGAGCGTCCGCGATAATTTCGGCTAATTAATACTGATACATTTTCGATACTTCATATCACTGTTGATCGAATAATTAGTTTGCTAACAGCTTACATTAGGACATTGTAAAAGAGCAGTAGATATAGAGTTAGTGACATTACTATGGATTCCTGTTATCTGAAAATAAATTATTGTTATTTTTATTTTATTTATTTTTTTATTACATATCTGAAATTTTATTTGCGATAAATGTAATAGAAATTGGTAGGTATACATAATGGATAGTATCACACATATAACCAAAAAGTCAAAAGTCTAAATGTTTTATTCAAAATAGGAACTTACAAGTCCACTTATTGAACGTCATTTCAACTCCACCGCTTCAGCATGTATGGTTGAGGAGAAGAAGCAGGGCAAGAAACTCCTTAAAACAATAAAAATAGCAATAACAATTTTGTAACAATATTCTTTTAATCAATTGTTACTTAATACTAAATTGGGTTACATAATTTCGTTTGTTTTTCGCTATCGTATTGCGCTGGGCTGGAGGAAATCTGTTCCAATCCATCATTGTCATTTAAATAGTCGTCTAGTTTGTAATATGCCATTTTACAAAGTACATGTTTAATATCAGTTTTGAACACAGTTTCAAATCCTCCTTTTCCTCCCTCTCAATTTGTATACCAATTGTTTATTAAAGTTTATCTATCTATATAGGCACATAATTATAACAAAACTCTTACGGCGTGTCTATAAATGAAATATTAAAAAAAAAATAGCGGTAGTGTAGTTATCGCATAGACGCCACATTAACGTGTGTTAATGTGGCGTCTATGGCGTAAAAATTTAAAATTTGGTGTTTTGGTATCTACAGCGATAACTGTGTAGTTATCGCTGTAGATACCAAAACACCAAATTTTAAATTTTTTGTCTGTCTGGCTGGCTGATCTGCACGCATCATGCAAGAACTACTTAATGGATTTTTATGAAATTTGGTATGGAGATATGAGTACCCAGGTCAACATCTGGAATACTTTTTATTCCAGGAAAATATAAAAACTCGTTAAAAAGAGCAATAAGTACTATTCCGCAACGATTACACCTAGAAACTTGATCTATGGTATGTAGGTGCCTTAGGAAACGGGTATAAAGGGATTTTTGGAAATTTCCACGGGAACGGGAATAAACTGGATCCGCGTGGGCAACGCCGCTGGGCACCCGGTTCATAATAAAGTTAATCATGATTATAAATTACAGATTTAAATTATGCAATGTGTCTGAGGCACGGCGGCTCGTAAATTTGGTACGTTGTAGTCGACCGCCGATTTATGATGCTTGCTTTAACTGTTGTCACTCGATACATTAAAGTCGGATCGCATCTGAGTAATATCGGCTCAAAGGAGTTATAGCCTCATTTCGGAGCATCATGCTTTGGATCATTTAGTAATATGGGTGTTACAGACTCGCGTTTCGGTTTCCGAATGTGTCAACCATACGAGACAATAGTCATATATTATCATGTTCAGTCAAGAGCACGTGGAGCTTGAAATTATTGGACTTAGTAAAGTTTTTAAGCTATTGCATAGCTTCTATCGCGGGCCTTGAGCGCGGGGACCGAATCCAGAAATTCCGTAACGAAAAAACCTCACGCTCTCCCCACTCCGACGGGCACGGAGGTGTGGCTTAAAAGCCGTGCATTGTATAAAATAAAATAAAGTGAAGTAAAGTAAAGTAAAGTAAAGTAAAGTAAAGTAAAGTAAAGTAAAGTAAAGTAAAGTAAAGTAAAGTAAAGTAAAGTAAAGTAAAGTAAAGTAAAGTAAAGTAAAGTAAAGTAAAGTAAAGTAAAGTAAAGTAAAGTAAAGTAAAGTAAAGTAAAGTAAAGTAAAGTAAAGTAAAGTAAAGTAAAGTAAAGTAAAGTAAAGTAAAGTAAAGTAAAGTAAAGTAAAGTAAAGTAAAGTAAAGTAAAGTAAAGTAAAGTAAAGTAAAGTAAAGTAAAGTAAAGTAAAGTAAAGTAAAGTAAAGTAAAGTAAAGTAAAGTAAAGTAAAGTAAAGTAAAGTAAAGTAAAGTAAAGTAAAGTAAAGTAAAGTAAAGTAAAGTAAAGTAAAGTAAAGTAAAGTAAAGTAAAGTAAAGTAAAGTAAAGTAAAGTAAAGTAAAGTAAAGTAAAGTAAAGTAAAGTAAAGTAAAGTAAAGTAAAGTAAAGTAAAGTAAAGTAAAGTAAAGTAAAGTAAAGTAAAGTAAAGTAAAGTAAAGTAAAGTAAAGTAAAGTAAAGTAAAGTAAAGTAAAGTAAAGTAAAGTAAAGTAAAGTAAAGTAAAGTAAAGTAAAGTAAAGTAAAGTAAAGTAAAGTAAAGTAAAGTAAAGTAAAGTAAAGTAAAGTAAAGTAAAGTAAAGTAAAGTAAAGTAAAGTAAAGTAAAGTAAAGTAAAGTAAAGTAAAGTAAAGTAAAGTAAAGTAAAGTAAAGTAAAGTAAAGTAAAGTAAAGTAAAGTAAAGTAAAGTAAAGTAAAGTAAAGTAAAGTAAAGTAAAGTAAAGTAAAGTAAAGTAAAGTAAAGTAAAGTAAAGTAAAGTAAAGTAAAGTAAAGTAAAGTAAAGTAAAGTAAAGTAAAGTAAAGTAAAGTAAAGTAAAGTAAAGTAAAGTAAAGTAAAGTAAAGTAAAGTAAAGTAAAGTAAAGTAAAGTAAAGTAAAGTAAAGTAAAGTAAAGTAAAGTAAAGTAAAGTAAAGTAAAGTAAAGTAAAGTAAAGTAAAGTAAAGTAAAGTAAAGTAAAGTAAAGTAAAGTAAAGTAAAGTAAAGTAAAGTAAAGTAAAGTAAAGTAAAGTAAAGTAAAGTAAAGTAAAGTAAAGTAAAGTAAAGTAAAGTAAAGTAAAGTAAAGTAAAGTAAAGTAAAGTAAAGTAAAGTAAAGTAAAGTAAAGTAAAGTAAAGTAAAGTAAAGTAAAGTAAAGTAAAGTAAAGTAAAGTAAAGTAAAGTAAAGTAAAGTAAAGTAAAGTAAAGTAAAGTAAAGTAAAGTAAAGTAAAGTAAAGTAAAGTAAAGTAAAGTAAAGTAAAGTAAAGTAAAGTAAAGTAAAGTAAAGTAAAGTAAAGTAAAGTAAAGTAAAGTAAAGTAAAGTAAAGTAAAGTAAAGTAAAGTAAAGTAAAGTAAAGTAAAGTAAAGTAAAGTAAAGTAAAGTAAAGTAAAGTAAAGTAAAGTAAAGTAAAGTAAAGTAAAGTAAAGTAAAGTAAAGTAAAGTAAAGTAAAGTAAAGTAAAGTAAAGTAAAGTAAAGTAAAGTAAAGTAAAGTAAAGTAAAGTAAAGTAAAGTAAAGTAAAGTAAAGTAAAGTAAAGTAAAGTAAAGTAAAGTAAAGTAAAGTAAAGTAAAGTAAAGTAAAGTAAAGTAAAGTAAAGTAAAGTAAAGTAAAGTAAAGTAAAGTAAAGTAAAGTAAAGTAAAGTAAAGTAAAGTAAAGTAAAGTAAAGTAAAGTAAAGTAAAGTAAAGTAAAGTAAAGTAAAGTAAAGTAAAGTAAAGTAAAGTAAAGTAAAGTAAAGTAAAGTAAAGTAAAGTAAAGTAAAGTAAAGTAAAGTAAAGTAAAGTAAAGTAAAGTAAAGTAAAGTAAAGTAAAGTAAAGTAAAGTAAAGTAAAGTAAAGTAAAGTAAAGTAAAGTAAAGTAAAGTAAAGTAAAGTAAAGTAAAGTAAAGTAAAGTAAAGTAAAGTAAAGTAAAGTAAAGTAAAGTAAAGTAAAGTAAAGTAAAGTAAAGTAAAGTAAAGTAAAGTAAAGTAAAGTAAAGTAAAGTAAAGTAAAGTAAAGTAAAGTAAAGTAAAGTAAAGTAAAGTAAAGTAAAGTAAAGTAAAGTAAAGTAAAGTAAAGTCATCATCATCATCATCATCAGCCGGAAGACGTCCACTGTTGAACAAAGGCCTCCCCCATAGAACGCCATAACGAACGGCAACTTGCCGCTTGCATCCACCGGTTACCCGCGACCTTGACGATGTCGTCGGTCCACCTGGTGGGAGGCCTACCAACGCTGCGTCTTCCGGTTCGTGGTCGCCACTCGAGAACCTTTCTTCCCCATCGGTTATCGATTCTTCGAGCGATGTGGCCTGCCCATTGCCACTTAAGCTTGCAGATTCTGAGAGCTATGTCGGTGACCTTAGTTCTTCGGCGTAAAGTAAAGTAAAGTAAAGTAAAGTAAAGTAAAGTAAAGTAAAGTAAAGTAAAGTAAGTCGAAGTCGAAGTCGAAGTCGAAGTCGAAGTCGAAGTCGAAGTCGAAGTCGAAGTCGAAGTCGAAGTCGAAGTCGAAGTCGAAGTCGAAGTCGAAGTCGAAGTCGAAGTCGAAGTCGAAGTCGAAGTCGAAGTCGAAGTCGAAGTCGAAGTCGAAGTCGAAGTCGAAGTCGAAGTCGAAAGTCGAAAGTCGAAAGTCGAAAGTCGAAAGTCGAAAGTCGAAAGTCGAAAGTCGAAAGTCGAAAGTCGAAAGTCGAAAGTCGAAAGTCGAAAGTCGAAAGTCGAAAGTCGAAAGTCGAAAGTCGAAAGTCGAAAGTCGAAAGTCGAAAGTCGAAAGTCGAAAGTCGAAAGTCGAAAGTCGAAAGTCGAAAGTCGAAAGTCGAAAGTCGAAAGTCGAAAGTCGAAAGTCGAAAGTCGAAAGTCGAAAGTCGAAAGTCGAAAGTCGAAAGTCGAAAGTCGAAAGTCGAAAGTCGAAAGTCGAAAGTCGAAAGTCGAAAGTCGAAAGTCGAAAGTCGAAAGTCGAAAGTCGAAAGTCGAAAGTCGAAAGTCGAAAGTCGAAAGTCGAAAGTCGAAAGTCGAAAGTCGAAAGTCGAAAGTCGAAAGTCGAAAGTCGAAAGTCGAAAGTCGAAAGTCGAAAGTCGAAAGTCGAAAGTCGAAAGTCGAAAGTCGAAAGTCGAAAGTCGAAAGTCGAAAGTCGAAAGTCGAAAGTCGAAAGTCGAAAGTCGAAAGTCGAAAGTCGAAAGTCGAAAGTCGAAAGTCGAAAGTCGAAAGTCGAAAGTCGAAAGTCGAAAGTCGAAAGTCGAAAGTCGAAAGTCGAAAGTCGAAAGTCGAAAGTCGAAAGTCGAAAGTCGAAAGTCGAAAGTCGAAAGTCGAAAGTCGAAAGTCGAAAGTCGAAAGTCGAAAGTCGAAAGTCGAAAGTCGAAAGTCGAAAGTCGAAAGTCGAAAGTCGAAAGTCGAAAGTCGAAAGTCGAAAGTCGAAAGTCGAAAGTCGAAAGTCGAAAGTCGAAAGTCGAAAGTCGAAAGTCGAAAGTCGAAAGTCGAAAGTCGAAAGTCGAAAGTCGAAAGTCGAAAGTCGAAAGTCGAAAGTCGAAAGTCGAAAGTCGAAAGTCGAAAGTCGAAAGTCGAAAGTCGAAAGTCGAAAGTCGAAAGTCGAAAGTCGAAAGTCGAAAGTCGAAAGTCGAAAGTCGAAAGTCGAAAGTCGAAAGTCGAAAGTCGAAAGTCGAAAGTCGAAAGTCGAAAGTCGAAAGTCGAAAGTCGAAAGTCGAAAGTCGAAAGTCGAAAGTCGAAAGTCGAAAGTCGAAAGTCGAAAGTCGAAAGTCGAGTCGGAGTCGGAGTCGGAGTCGAGTCGAGTCGAATCGAATCGAATCGAATCGAATTAAATTAAATGAAATGAAATAGTCAGACCAACCAAGACAGTCAACTTTATATTTTACAATTTATCTTCAAAGAATTCTTTAATATTATAATAACCATAATAACCATAATAACTCTTATTTATTAGAAAAGCTTTTAATTGATTTTTGAATACAATAATTTTATTCATAATACAATAATTCAAGGTTTAGTCAAAGTCAAAATGTTATAATCAAAGTAGGAACTTACAAGTCCACTTATTGAACGTCAATTCAACTCCACCACTTCAGCATGTATGGTTGAGGAGAAGAAACGGGGTAACAATCTCTTTAACACAATATTCTTTTAATCAATTGTTACTTAATACTAAATTGGGTTACATAATTTCGTTATTTTTTGCCATCGCATTGCGCTGTGCTGGAGGACATCTGTTCCAAGCATCATTGTCATTTATATAGTCGTCTAGTTTGTAATACGCCATTTTACAAAGTACATTTTTAACATGAGTTTCGAACACAGTTTCAGGTGTGCAAAGCCCCACAAAGGAATTATAAATTTTACAATCGTGACTGAGATCGCTCTAATTTATTTTTATTCCTAAGATTACAATTTCCTATGCCTGTCACAGTTTTAGTACAAAGTAATATGTTTTTCCGCACATTTATAATGTTTTCATAAATGTACTGACAAGGCATTGTTAAAATATTAATTTCTTTGAACAGTTCTCTTAGGGAATCACGACATCTTAACTTATAAATAGCCTTAGTATTATAATATTACATACCTTTAAAGAAATAAGTATTTTTATTTTATTGGTGACTGTACTTTTGGCGAAAAAAGGGGTTATTGAAACAACATAAAAACAATCGGAGCAGTGGGAAAAAATATTCCCACTCGTCCCTACCAATCGGAGTTCCGATCGGCGGACTGGGAACAACCCGTTTCTTTTGGCAGTCTTGTTGATACAAAATGCTATGCAATAGCTTTACCGCGGCAGTCCCCGAGTGCCACACGTCTTTTTTTTTTAATCCACAGTATAACATTTATTTACAAAGAAAATATACATTCATATACAATAATTACTGATAAAAAATGTCCTCCAAAGGGACAGTGCCCAGAAGACTGGCCGCAATCTCTGGATAGCTAGGCTGATCCTTTGACAGAGATAGCTGCCAGCCCTCTGGTCACCTGAAGCCTCGACCAAACGCACTGACGCAAGCTCTTTGAGGAGCTGCCGCGCATCCGGCCCCCACGGTCCCATGGTCTCCACCCCAAACGGCACAAATATGTAGCCCTCATTGAGAGCGGCATAATTTGCACGTTCTTATTACAATCGCCTTGGAGGTCAGACTCGCACTACAAGTGTAAAGCTTCATGTGCTCTTGACTGCAGTTTCTAATGACGGTCTGCAGTCTTTTGTTGACATAATTTCTCCCAAAGCACGCTACAATCCGATCTATAGCCTAACAGTGCGCATATCTTTACTCCACTTGTCCCCTACAATTCTTAATAATTTTAAACAAAAAAAAACTACCTTAAACACGAAAATAAAAAGTAAAAAGCACTAGTCGCCACTACAATTTTCGAAGGTTCTCCTCGATTTCTATGGGATGCCATCATCAGATCCCGGTTTTCATATCATAGTACCACTGTTGGGATATCACCTTTCAAACAAAGAAATAATAATCAAAGTCGGTTCATAAACGACGAAGTTATCAGCGAACACGGGACCGCAAACATAACTTTTTTGAATTCAGTTTTTTTTTTTTATTGGAATAAATTTATAATATAAAGTGGTGTTAGGTACTTATTTCTAACCTCGACAAACTTTTACGATTAATGGCGAGAAGCGCCCTTTCATATAACAGTGAACCACCTTATATGTACTTATCTACTACTTATCTATAAGTTACTATTTTCATCCTAAATAATGTATTTAGGTAGTTATATTTGTAATCCTGAATAAAGTTTTTTAATTTTGTCTTAAGTGATCCTTTACTAATTTTTGCTTTGATGATGATTCTTAAATGATCTTCTGCGCTCTACCAGTTAGTGATGATCACAAGGTTTACGTTTTAAAAGCAAACAGTAACTCTATAAGAAGCTTTCAGGCACTAACTGAATCTCTCCCGAGTTGCGCAGGATACTACAGGCCACTTTTATTGCCTCTTGCAATTTATTGTCGTGTTCCGGTGGTGCAACGGGAGCTAGCGTGGTGGAAAAACTTAAATAATGCACTGGTTTTAAACAATGTTGCCGACAAAGTTGAGTTTATTGTGTCCTGTCCTGTCTCTCATGCAGTGTTCAGTTGACATCTGCCGAAAATCGGGAATGGTTAATGAAATCGCGCGGAAAATAGCAACAATATTTTCTACGGAAAATATTGGAAGTTTTTATTGGTGTTCATTTTGAAGCTTAATAAATTGCGTGTGTAACATAACAAAAAACTTTTACACCACACAGACAGATTTTTATGTTGCCATAGTACCAAAATGATACAAGAACTACAAACTATATTATGCTGTCTTATTGTAGCTGTTCCAAATACGGGTTGTTTGTGGAAACGGCTTGAAAGTGTGCATGAATTGAATGTGTTCATAGCTCGGATGTTTTCACGGCTTGTATGGCTGCACGGCATAAAATTGGCACAAGAATAGTACACGCACATACCTACATACACAGTAAACTATCTGCTTGCACAGTATAATATTAATGCTAGCATCAGTCCTGTATATTACTTGAATAAAAAGTACCATAGATGTTGATCCGAATCTACAACGATAACAAATTTCATCAAAATCCGTCCAGTAGTTTTTGCGTGATGCGTGCACAACCAGACAGACAAACAGACAAAAATGTCAAAAATTTGTGTTTTGGTATCTTAATCGATAACTATTTACACTACCATTAAAATCAAAATAAAATATTTTATGTACAGACACGCCCCGTTATAGTTTTTTATAATTATATTTTATAGAGTTTATATGTATAGATAATATAATATTAAAAGTAACATCGGTCACATTAACTCACTCACACAAACACAATATTCGTGTTCCTCCATGCAAATAAGAATGTACATTTTACATACATTTTAACAACAGTGTCCAAAATGCTCATATTTCTGTAAAACGTGACTACGACTATTATTATCATAATGTTGTGTGCATTTACCGTGCACACATACAAGCCGTGCACATATTCAAGCCGTGCACACATACAAGCCACGCTCGCTACCCTGGTATGAATACAACACACCTACTGGTTTTACTATGATATCGCGATAACATAAATGTCTGTTATAACGACAATAGACTACTGTCGTAAACCGCCAGTCTGTCCGTATGGTTCGGGATATATATATAATTTATTGCTCTACGAACAAATTCACTAGTTTTATTACCGGGATCCGCTCGGACCGTGAAATAAGTGTCTTGTGTTAAGGCGAAGGTCCGACATAAATTTTTATTTTCGTGAAAATGTCTTAGTAGTGTAAAAAGCGTTTTCAGGTAGTTTTGTGAGACCAATTCAAGTTAAAGTACGGTTTTCTTGCATCTGTTCATTGAATGATCATATTTTCGGTATTGAGTACCTACTTATGTTAAATAAGCTAGAATCATATTGTTACTTATCTTTTCCGCTATGTCTAGAGTAAAGAGTTATGGAAAATCAAACTAAATAAGTATATATTTTTTTTAAAGTTACATTTCATAATTATAAAATTTTTTTTTGCGGAAATTCATGTACACTAATTCATACAAAGAAAGAAATAACATTTCCTACACCACACACTTCATCATAAATGTGACGAAACTTGATGATAATGAGGATGAAATAAACAATTAAAATAACGATTTCATTTTGATTGTAACAGCCTTCGTCTTAACTAAACTTGTTATCACCGCGAATACCTGCTCATTGGCAATCGAGCAAAAGTTCCGGCTCCCTGACGTTATCTGCTTTACGGGACTTTGCGGGAGTTCCCCGTCCCAGTCCGGGGAAGCCCCTTCCTTATCGCGGGGTCTGTAAATCAGCCCGCGACGATAGGAAAGTAATCAAGTTTGGTACGCAAGTTTAATAAACTAATAACCGATTTACAATGATCCAGTTCCAGCGCTTTGATCCAGTGTCACTAGTACCAATTAAGTATGGTTTACCTGTGCTCGGAATCGTCTTTGATGTTTATTTGTCGGTTACATACATCCTGAGGTTGTACGGAAGAAATCGCTGAAAGCGATAAAACTACCCATTGTAAACTTTTCTTAACTCACTTTTGCATTCATCCCTTGTTCTATAAACACTGGGAGTAATGACAGATGTACGTTAGAAATAATGTACGCCAAAATGAAGCAACATGCGTGCTGTAATTAATGCTGACTCTTTTAGTTTGATCCAATAATATTCCCTTGTCACTGGATCAAAATACTGGATCAGTGTGAATCAACAATAATATCCAAGATTTTTGGATTGCCTGGAGATTGCGAAGTTTTTGGCAATCTTTGTACATTTGTGGAAGGAATGAAATGAAAATATTTAGTTATAGAAGTTAGTAGGTCCGTATTTTTTGGGCTTCCTTTGAAAATGGTAAAACCGAAGCCTTAAGGCTGATTCATGTTACAACGGGACGTGCCCCGTCCGGGCCTGGGCGTGCCCCGTCCGGGTCTGGGCGTGCCCCGTCCGGGCCTGGGCGTGCCCCGTCCGGGGCGAACCATCCTACAACACGCCTCGACATTTGGCGCGGACGGGGCCCGGACGGGGCCCGTCCCGTTGTAACATGAATCAGCCTTTATGGTGCCGATTTTACACTCAGTCTCTCTGTCATATCTACTTATTTGAGGTACTGGTATTAAGTGCTACTTAAATCAAATCTGTTACTAATATATTTTAAATAATTAATGCCCTTAGTTAAAACAGTTTGCTGCTGATAAAAAAACCGGCCAAGTGCGAGTCGGACTCGCGCACCGAGGGTTCCGTACAACCTTGCAAATTTATGGTTTTCGTAATTTTTCCTTTATCTATGCTATAAGACGTTGCTTCGTACCAAATTTCAAGATTCTGAGTTCACGGGAAGCACCCTGTAGGTTTTGATTCCCTTGAAAGTGTCGAAAATTTGCGGCATAAACGGCTGTATCTTTTGATTGCGTTGGCTTAGAAGTTTGATTTTTTCACAGCTTCAAGGGACAGTAGACCTGAGTAATTGATATAAATTTCAGCTTCATACCTCCACGCGTTCCTGAGAAAAAGGGTCTTGACAGACGGACGGACGGACGGACAGACGGACAACAAAGTGATCCTATAAGGGTTCCGTTTTTTCCTTTTGAGGTACGGAACCCTAAAAACAGGGCAAAAACGTTTAAGGAGAGTTTTATTTTAAAAGCTGGTATTTTAGGGCAAGTGAAGTAAATTATGAAAGGGCTTTAAGTGCACATTAAAAAATAAACTTTCATTTTCTTTAACGCCGAGAAGTTTTCTACATAATATCATAAAAAGTGTATAAAAAGATACGATTTCGTGTTCATTTTCAAAATGAGGTTTAGGTTAGGGTTAGTAACGCACACACGTACATTGAAATGTTAAGTTAGTAAGTAGGTATTTTGTTATTGAATGTTGATTCGTATAGTTCTTTTTTTAAATATGTGTTTATCTTTTTTTTCTTATTTTAATGTATGTGTGTGTAATGTGTTGCAAATAAAATGATTTATCTATCTATCTATTTGAATGCAAATTCAAACGATTTATAAATTTATCTCCTCAACTGTTTGTAGAAAATATATAGTATAAATGTAATACACACATAAAATTCCCTAGAGCCAGTAGCAGAAACAATAAACGGAGATGTTTTCCAGATATCTAATGGTATCTGTACGCACATGCATCACCCAGTCCCTCTGTCCGTCCGTATACACGAGTAATTCGAGAACTGGTACATTATCGTCTAGTTTTATCTTATTACGGTTGCATTTAGACTTTCTTTCTAAGATCTAAACTAAAATGATATTGTCGCCTAAAACGACTTGGACTCTCGGGCTACAATCGCAGTTATGTCCGACACCGAAACTTTGTTTTTAAACTAAGGAGCAAAAGTAAATCGGATAGATATTATTATACTATTACATAACTTCAGATATATACAATAACGCCTTTCCGGGGTAGGAAGAGGCAACTTCCTGCTACCAACCTGGCCAATTACATAAAAAACGCTATCATAAAATTACAGATTATTTTGTAGAAAAACATGCATAAGATTAACTGACTCGACGCTATGTAGTAATCATAATTATTATTGTAAACCATAATTATTACTAAGATTTAAGAATAAAAAGAGCTGCATTTGAGTTTCTTGCTGGTTCTTCTGGGTACTGCATTTTGAATCATCAACTCGTCGGTGGAGACAGGCTGCTGTCTTCAAGGACAGGTTTAGAGTGCCTTGTAATTAAACTATTGACATTTCTAAGTGTACATTTTGTACCTACAGAAAATAAATAATTTTGATTTTTGTGCTGCCAAATCTTCCATAGTGAGGGCTCGATGTTCCATCTTTTCGAATGTCGCTTCTGAACATCTTAAATAAGTAATACATTTAGCGGACCACTTATCCGATGACCTACAGACCTCTCACGCTCCTGTACCTTTAAATACGAACGCAAGCCATCCACTCTCAAGAAAAATCCACCGAATAAGGAAAACGGTACACTTATTTCGTAAGATCGTTTTTTGCCTTTGATGTGCAGTAAGATTCCTGACGAAATGATTTTGCCGTTTTGCTCAATGCGATGTCGAATTTAAAAGCTCCGCGACAGAGGAGAATGAGCTTTATGGCGGGGAATATAAAGATTGGAATGGTGCTATTTGATTGGGAAAGGAATTGCGGCAAAAATCCGAGTCTTGCGATATAAAAGCTGAAGGTTTATTTAGATTTATAAGGGGGCGCGCACACGGCGAGACTTTGAAATTACGATCCATTATTTTAAATCATGTCTCTATTTTTTTTTATCCATGTTTCTAATTTAATACCTAGATGACGGTCAAATGTTCAATCATCATCTTGAAAAAGCAATAATTAAAAAATAACTTATGATATTTAGTCAACTCGCCGCTATATAAGCGAGCGAACAAAATAATTTTTTTGTTAGTCGTATCTGGGCTTTAGAATTTTAACATTTGTCTTGTTAAACCCAGCAAGCAACAATTTACAGATATAATATGATTATCTTATTGTCCCAGTCTGCCCATTGACTGGCTAAGTATATTTATTTTCATGTATGAATGCAAACGACAAAATAGCAATGGGTACTTTTGTTGATTATTATAAACATAGATTATCAACATAATCACTACATAGTATAAAACAAAGTTGTTTCTCTGTCCCTATGTCCCTATCTTTAAAACTACGCAACGGATTTTGATGTCGTTTTTTTTAATAGATAGAGTGATTCAAGAGGAATGTTTTAGTATTAGAATTGCACCCGTGTGACGCCGGGGCGGGTCGCTAGTTATCAATAAAATTATCATAATAATTATCTGAACACAAGCATGCGTAGCAATGGGCTACGTTGCGTCGTAGCATCGTAGTGCCGTAGAGCCGTAGCGTCGTAGTGCCGTAGCACCCCGTAGCGTCGTGTGCCCCGGCCCGTAGCACAGTCCGATATTATTTCTCGCTCGGATACCAGACAAAGCCGAGCCCTAATGAGTTTACTTCGCTTACAAATCCTATTGGGGGAGCTGGGAGTGTAGGAGGTAGGAGGGGTAAGCGGTTTCAGAACTGTGATGAGGCTAGACTATTTCTGTATATGCTAATTTGTAGTAATAATAATAATAATAATCTTTATTTCAGGCAATATTTACATTAGTAGATCTTAAATAACGTAAACAGAGGCCCATATTATATATACCTTAAATCTAACATACATAAAAAATAAATAACTAAACTATTTTACACGAAGTGTCGGCGACGTGCGAGCGCTGTCAGCAGGTAGTTGACCCCGGAATTTCCGAAATACAACTCCCTGCGGCCAGAAGTCCTCCTTCATGAAGGTTTCCAGATGATGGGTTGGTACTCTCACCACAAAAGAATTAAAATTCGTTTTGCAACGAGACTCCAACCGTTCAACCCTCAATGAGAAAGTGGACTTCTTCACTATGTAGTCTACGACGTCTTGGACCTTCGTAGACCAGTGCAAACGGGACACATACAGCTGCGTCGACGGTACAGCAGGACGCAGCAGATGGTTCGGTCTGGTCGGAGCAGTGCCATGGGTGTTGCGGCTAGAGGGCTTCTTCTTCTTCCTCTCTACTCTTTGGAAGCCCTCCTCATCACACAGGTTTTTCCTGAAAACCGGTGGGGCACTTGCTTGCCAGCAGATTTGTTCCGGCTCTTCTTCCCTTCCTGGGAAGAATTAAGCGGCCCGCTTCATTAGCGGGGAAGGTGCGGCAACAGCGACGGGGGCAGGCGCGGCAGCGGCGGCTGCGTAAGCACGCGGCGGGGCCGTGACCGCGCTCGCACGCGACGTCATCTGCTGAGGCGGGGGCGGGGCGGGGGTTGTGGGCACCTCAGCAACAACCGGCGACGACAAACTGCCGATGGAGGCATTTTGCGCGCTGCGACGTGTGTTTACGTAGGCGGTCTCCGGCGACCTACTTACCGAATTATTACCTTTTAATGATAATAATTCGGTACGTAGTTCATCGATGGTACACTCGGAAACCTCCATCTTAAACTTCATCTCGGCCAGGTCAGCTTTCAGGGTGGTGATGTCCCTCAACAGCCTGGTGACGTCGACGTGGTCAAACGTGACGGGAGGCAGCTTGTGCAACTGCTTCGCCACGAAGGCTGGCACGTCGTCAGGATCGGTGATCTTCAGGAGGTTAATAATGTCCTGAAGACTTCTCTCCCCTTTCTCGTCCCTTCTGCGTGTGGGCATCTTATCCGCCTGGCCGAGGGTCTCATAGAGCAGCACCTTGCTGCTGCAAATCTCCTCCGGTTTGAAGTTCGACTTGCAGATCTGCATGATGCTGACCTCGTCCATGGTGTCGATGGCGTGTTTTATAAACGCCAGCAACTCGTTGGCTATGAGTTTTTCGGAACTCATAGCGGCGATTCCGGGCAGCGGCTAAGCCGCGCAATTCAACTAATATAATATTAGTGTCAGTTGGCCGAAACGCGAGCGGATCGGAGCGCTGCGCGCGGCAAACTGTAATGTAGTGGACGTGTGTAAGTTGTTATGTAATTTAACTAAGCAAGATATATATATTAAGCCTTCAGTACCGGTGGTAGAGCTAGCTAAAAGCTATAGAAGTTGATGTGAAACTTAAATAATATTGTTGAAACGGGTATTGGTGATATGTGGGTATTTTCAGAAATCGAATATACTTCTCCCTTTATTTTTATTGTATTACTTACAGTATTACAAAAACTTATATAAGTACCTGTAATACTTTTGCAGAGCCGTGATAGCCTTACGCTTAGAGAGCCTGCTTCAGATGATGATAATCAGTGAGGATCGGGTTCGAATCCTGGCATGTAACAATGAGTTTTTCAAAACTTACTTATATATTTATCACTAGCTCGACGGTGAAGGAAAACATCGTGAGGAAACCCGCAGGTCCCAGAATTAATTCTGAGACATGTGTAAAAGACCCGGTCCGGCGATGGGCTTACCACCTATAACGTTTAGGGGTTCAAAGAACATCTCGAGAAAAGAGGGTATATCCAGAAATGGAATACGATTAGTAAGATTTTTTATTTTATTACTTCCAACATTAAAAAAAAAAACAAAATAAGAAAAAATATTTCTATAGGTATTTAACATACACTTAGAAACGTCAATATTTTATAATTAATAAGGCACTCTAAACTCGTCCATGAAGATTGGCTAAATGCAAACAGCAGCCCATCTCCACCGACGAGTTGCTGGTTCCAAATGCAGTACCCCGAGAAGAGCCAGCAAGAAACTCAAGGGCAGCTCTTTTTAATCTCATGTCTTACTAATAAATATCGTTTACAATAATAATTATAATTAATAGCCTTACATAGCGTCGAGTCGGTTAATCCCATGCATGATGGTCTACTAAGTAGTCTGTAATTTTATAGTAGCCTTTTTTATGTAATTTTTGCCTAACTATTGTTTTAAATTTGTCAAGAGGCAAATTTTGTAATTCAATGGGAATGTTATTGTAAAAGCGTATACATTGACCCTTAAAGGATTTGGTAACTTTAGATAATTGAATATAGTAATAATATAAGAAAAAATTATATAGGTACCTGTAATACTTTTAGAAATACAAAAAGTTTATGTGAAAATGAATTAGCTGTTAAAATGTTTCCTGATCCGAACAGGGATAGTAAACCTTCGCATGTCCGCTATATTTAACCGGCGGCCAGGGGTGCAGACCTCGGGGCGACGCTATAAAGTTATGAATTATTAATTGAGATTGCGGTCGTTTTAATGTGCTAATCGTATGATGTTGTGAGTTTCTTTATATTATATATTTTAACTAAAGGAAATGTGTAAATAATAAACAATGATGAAAATTAAATTATTTTACTCTTTTTAATGCGATTTCATCATCATGCGAAAGATGTTGCTCGTGTCGAGAGTCGAGATCGAATGTGATCGGTGATCGGATCTGACCTCCTTTAATGGGCTACCTCTATTTATTAAGGAGGGTAGCTACATTTTAGTAAAGTTAAACCCTGTAGGTGGGTACCTACATAATTATTATTATTTAATATTTTTTTGGAATATTTAAAACCATGTGTTTACTATTATTTGTGGGTCTTCCCCTTAATAGAGATAATAAGAAAAGTGTCAATGGTCACCATCTTAATTATAGTGTACTTGGAAGCATATCTCAAATTTAAATTACTTTTGAGTCTTTAGGCTAGATTGAAATTCAAATGAGGTAATATTTTATTACATCACAAAAAAAAACTATTATTTTCAAAACTCAGCACCACACTTTCTGTTACTAAACCTATAGCACTGAAAACAAGTGTTTTTTATGTCTAATACATGATGTTTAAAGCAATAGGTAGTTACGCAAAAATTGCATAATAAAAGGGCTACCATAAAATTACAGACTACTTAATAAACTAACATGCATGGGATGCTATTATTTATAATTGGTTATATGGTTAATTATAATTAAGTATTAGTAAAATAAATGTTAAAAAGTCCCTCTAGTTTCCGCTGGCACTTCTGGGGGTACTGCATTTGGAAGCAGCACCTAGTCGGTGGAGATAGTAGCCCATCTCCACCGACTAGGTGCTGGTTCCAAATGATTGAAATTTACATTTAGTCAATCTTTAAGGACGAGTTAAGGGACTCTACCCTTGTTATTAGTCTATCGACGTTTCTAATTGTATTTTTTTTACCTACAGAAATACATTTTTAGTTTTGTCCATTGAGGAGTTCCTTTTATCTTCACCACGTTACATGGATCCAACTTCGAGGTAATATCGGTTTAAAAAATCTGAAGTGACCAAAATATCGATTAACAATTTCCTTTTTTGAAAACTATTGATTTCTTGTACAACGCGTTTAAACTCTTGAAAATCTAATATACTCGTAGCTTTCAACTATCGTTGCATAGTTATGTGAGCAGTGTTGTAATATAGTATCGTGCTCTGTTCTACAGCCAATCTACTATGCAATTCGGTTTCATCTGCGCCATAATGAATGGGATGGGGGTATGAATACCTCTAGTAGCTATCACGCTAACACTTCTTCGTCTTGTGCTTAATAAGTAAAAGAGAGCTGCTTTACTGTTCATTAATTAAATTAAAATTTGTTGTTTGGTTCTTTTCATGATATAGTTTACTAGTGACCCGCCCCGGCTTCGCACGGGTGCAATGCTAACACTAAAACCTTCCTCTTGAATCACTCTATCTACTAAAAAAAACCGCTTCAAAATCCAACCCAAAATCCAAAAGGCAACAGAAAACGACATCATCTGTGAAAATATCAACTGTCTAACTATCACGTTTCATTAGATACAGCCTGGTGACAGACAGGTTACATTTTCGAGCTGGTAATATATCTACTGAATAAAAATCAAATTGTTCAACCTCAATTCTGGCTTCCTTACTCAGAAATTCAAGGATTTTCTAGTCATTAATTACACAAAACTACCAGCAACAATAACCTACTAGTACGAAAAAGGAAAATGAAGGAAAAATCAAACGAGCAGTCCACAATAAACTGGCAGTATCTATTAATTAAAATGAAATTTCTAGTGAATTCCATAACTCTTTCATCGTTGTTCACCGCAGCAATGTAACCGAGCCAATTTAATAAAGAAAAATAAAATTACACTGCCAGCGCTGCCGAACAATAAATAAAACGATATCACACCGATACAAATCGCACGGAGCAAATTGAATCGTTACGTGACGGTGTGACGGCGGCCAGTGATAGGTCGAGCGTTGAATTTGGAATGAGGAACGCTGGGATGCTCGGATCAGCGTGGACAAATGTCCCAGTAATTGGGAAAATTGGCATTAGCGGGACATGAGCAGAGTCACCGCCTACATTTAAAACTGTTTGTGTGTACGTAAATGTTTTGTTTAAACTTGAACTCGATGTACTTATCAAACCAGACAAATCTTAATTTTTGATTTGTTTCGTATTATTTTTATGTTAATGTATTAAATAAACAAAATGACGGATTTAATAAAAAATAAGTGTTAAAGTCTTGTTTATTCGTGTTACACAAAAACTAAATTAACAGGACTCATATATGTCCCATTGGAAATGGAATCCGTGATCAGGGCGAATCACTGTAATTCATCAAGTCAGTTTCAATTAAGTGTAAGTGAAATTTAGCTCAAGACCACGCAAAGGTAACTTAATCATGAACAGATGACGACCGCCTGCGAAGTGTAGTCATACAAAACACATGTCGCTTATCCCTTAATCTGTGAGTATACCGGCTCCCGGAGGGTCCATATGCGCTAACATCTGACGTGCAACAGGTGAGGCACTGAGTATATATTAAAGATTTCATCGACTAATTTAATAATCTGAAGAAAATCAAATGAATAAAATAACTGATAAAGAGCAGTGATGGCCTAGTGGTTAAAGAACCCGTTTCTCATTCGTGAGGCTAGGGTTCGAATCCTGACATGTACCTGACTTAGTACTAGCTCGACGGTGAATGAAAGCATTATGCTTTCTATTTTTGAATTTAAGATTTGCGTTTCGGAAACGGGTTTAATTAGAGTTTGAAAAACCAGTAAGCGCACAAATAACAGCTTGACATTTCAATCACTGTCCTGAACAAATTGAGTTACTTCCCGATCTGTCCCGCCATCCATCAACTTGGTTACACTAGAGGGGTAATTAAACCTATACGCAGACTGTTTGCAGACACACAACACTTCGTAGGTTTGATGCAACCGATTGGATGAGCATATTTGATTGACTACCTAATAATATTAATATAATCTAACGCCTTTCATTCCCGAGGGGGTAGGCAGAGGTATTCCATTACTGGATATACCCACATTTCACGAGATACATTGGACCCCTAAACGTTATAGGTGGTGAGCCCATCGCCGGACCGGGTCTATTTACACATGTCTCAGAATTAATTCTAAGACCTGCGGGTTTCCTCACGATGTTTTCCAACACCGTCAAGCTAGTGATAAATATGTACGTAAGTTTTTGAAAAACTCATTGGTACATGCCAGGATTCGAACCCGAGCCTCACTGATTTTCGGCCGGCTCTTTAACCGTAAGGGCTATCACTGCTCTGTGACTACTTCTACATGTGATAGCAGTTGCATGTGTGATTTGTGTTTAATTTCCTGCGGGGCAGGAGTCACTCAATTTAAAATATGACATACTTCCTCATTTGTGACATAATACTCTTAGATTAGTAGTGGACTGTTACAGATATATGTCCGTTTAAATAAATTGACACGTATTTGGTTCACAATTAAGGTCCATGTTTATGGTTATTGATTTTTTCCTGGATTTCTATGTGTATTTAAGTATTTTTTTCAACCTTTTAATAAAAATCTTTCCTTTTTATAATACCTGCGTAGTTCTTGTTCCCATGGGAACACGGGAATAAAATATAGCCTACGTTACTCAAGAATATTCTAGCTATCCATCGGTAAAACAATTTTTAAAATCGGTCTTGTAGTTTTGAGTTTATTTGTAACAAACATAAATACAAACAAAAATACAAAAAACTTTCCATTAGTATAGATGAGTGTAGATAACTTTCTGACACATAGCCATAAGAGACGCCGAGAATATACCTAACACGCCATACGAGCGTGACGTCATAACAATGACGTAGGCAAACACACGCGGAATGTAATCAGGGTAATGTCCTGTCTTATCTGCCATCTTATGGGACGCGTTATAGACATTAATCGGGACTAATCTCGACATCTGTAATTGGCTCGTGTCCCGGACTGGCATAAGTCCCGCTCTACATGTCCCGTATAATAATGCGTTGACAGAGTTATGGAAGTTTCAAATAACAGACTTTCTTCTACTAAGATAGTAATCCAATGGATTTAGGCCTTTTCTAATTGGCCTACTGTTTCGCACACTGTTGGTGTAATTGTTTTTAATTGTGTATTGAGTAAAGACACTCAGTCACGAAATCAATATATACAATACTAGCGGCCCGGTACCTTCGTGCTTCGCAATGTGATAAATGAAGGATAGACGCTGTCCTGTAAAAATGTGATAAATGAAGAACCACTCGACAGAGTTTAAGCAAACTTCACATAAACCATCTGCTAAATAGTCAGAATAAAGCCTAAAAATTTGGTTTGGATAGGTGAGCCCGTTCTTCAGTTATAAAATAACAACGAAAAGTGGCATTGATTTTTATATATAGTGCGCCGCCTGCTATCTCAAGTTTCGCTACCCTTGAGTGGCTAGGTTTCTACTAGTAGACCCAAAGGCAGTATAGTACAGACAAAAAGACAAGAGTTCCTTTCGCGTAAATATTAGTAGAATTATAAAAACTGAATGCCGGCATAAAAATATGAAAAATTTTTAATGTTGTCGGTAGGTACGTATTTCAGGATTTGACGTCACGCATGTTTTGTATATTTGTATATACTTTTAAGGGTATATTGAAGTTTTTTTTTTAATTAACTCATTGCAAAGTTTCTGCCAAGTTTGTGAATAAACAACAAGTAAATCCCACCATAATAAACAACCTTGTAATTTCACAAATTACAAAAACATCTTTCCCCAATATTTATGCACAGATTTCTTATTTTGTATCCGCGCCACAAAAATTAGCCTATTTTAAAATGGCGCCCCTTGTCCGTGTAATATCTGGGCGGAGTGCGGTCCATTATTCAATTTGGGGTCCGATCGATCACCGCGACACCCGTGACGGATGGCCGGTCCGATGACAAGTTCATATTAGCTGCACGCCCTATTGCGTTCAAGGCGTACTACTTATGATAATAATAATAAATTGTAGGGCAGATTTCATAGAATATTATTTAGTCCCAAACTAAGCAGGGCCCGTGCTATGGGTACTAAACAACTGATGTTCGTTAGTTTAGTATTGACTTTTCTAAGTGTATATTTAATACCTACTGAAATAAATGCATTTGACTTTGACTTTGTTCATGCACACAAATGTTTACCTCCGACTCAGAAGGCAGGGTAACTACCAACCGAGCCAACAGGCCCGTCTAATAAATAAAATGATAAATAAAACATATATAGAAACTTATTTTAAAAAGAAAGAAATTTATTTGTCCCGAAAATTCTTAATATACAAAACTATAATAATAATAAGTTAGATAACCTTTTTCTTGCAGTTAGTTTAACAGATAGTATAACAATTTCGCAACAGATATAACTACTTAAATAAAATTAGTTACGTAGAGTGAACAAAAAGGTAGGCTCAGCATTGGCTGTGGACAGTAGTGCACAACCGCTGAAATTCTGCCCGTCATGTCGATGACAGAACACCAAATAGGCAAATAATATAAAATAAAATACGGCATACATTAAAAAAACTACAGAAGCCTAGCTAAGGGGCTGCCGCGATACTGCAGTGCATCAACAATGTATGCTGAGGCGCACCTTGACGACTTTTATCCGTTGATTAGGAAAAAACTTGCCTCCCTGATGCACCGTACTCGTGGCAGCGCCAATAGCCTCCTGTGTGTTATGGGGACAGGATGGATAGTCCCATAGTAAAGCACTGGGTGACTATCCATCTTGCCCCAAATCGTAAGTAAGTGGCTGTCTATTTAAAATGTAATTGGGTATGTGTACCAATTTCTTTTCTGTGTGTATTAATAACTAGATTATATGAACTTTCTATGGTTAGAATTAAAAATTATACTATTCTATTCTATTCTAAAGAGGGACACTTGCATCCAAGGATTGCTTCATTAGCAGTCATTGCGCATATTTTCTTCGGAACGTGTGAAGCGACAGTGACAAAGCGTCGCGAAGGCGGAACTCATATAATCTGAAGCAAAGCGAAAGCGCTAGCTTGTCATATAATTGAAACTTTGTAATAGTACACGGCAAAGCTACGTTCAAAGAAAGAGCAGAAATTTACGTCTAGAGCCGATGGCATTCTATAAAAATTGAGATAGACGCGTTAATTATGCTCAAAATGTGGCAAAATAAAAATCTGGCAATTGATTTTCAATTGTTTTGCACACGAATGGCCTAAATTTAATTGAATTTTTTACCATCAAATTTTGTAATATCAGTCAACAAGCAAATTGTTGACTGATGGTACAGTACATACAGTAAAATCATTCTACAGTGTTGTAGAATATTAGACAATGACGTCGACATTTTTAATACTCCATACTTCGGTTTATGAATCGTTTATTATTTAGAAATTTGCTGGAACTGTTAATTAAAATACATTTGTAGGAGTACGTTGAGATTATATTTTATATTAATGATTAATCGCGGTTTAATTTTGTTAAGTAGTAAACTACCCAATTACTTAATGCAATATTATGTAAGAGTATAACGTGTCTACATATAAAATGTCATTATCTAGAATAATCCTTAACAGCAGTTCTAATGTTACCAAAGCAAGATTGCGCTTACAGCCACAGATAAGCTCTAGCTTACAGCAAGATGCATGGCTGAGAAAAAAAACTTAAAGGAATCTCAGACGAGATTTGGAATAGCAAAAACTGTACCGTAAGTCGGTGCGCACTGCGGTAGAAGACGGAGCGATTAAAAAAAAATACGTTTTTTTTATTGTTATACAGGATGTAACAAAAAATATCTGTTATTAATATTTAAAACACATTATTTAAAACACATTATGGTGTAAGTACGTTGAATGAATCAATGAAAGTGAATATGAACGAAAACTAAATCCAACTTAACAATCCATCCACGGTTTTTTACTCTAGAGTTCAATGTTATGACAAGACAAGTTTGTCATAACATTGAACTCGAAAGAGTTAAAAAAACCGTTTTAAACTTATATAGTTTTCTCATGGACGCCGTGATCAGAACTGGACCAAATTGAAATAGGGAAGGGAAAGTTCCCCACACGGAAAGTAAAAATAAATAATCTCACGCCTTTTATCCCCGAGGGGGAAGGCAGAGGTACACGGAAAGTATTAGCTTTTAAATAAAAAAAGATTCGTCAAAATCGGTTTACCCAGTCAAAAGTTATTAGGTTAGAAGGGTTGCCCCCCCTCACGTAATCCGTTTCCTAAAAACCTTTAAGTATACGATGTTTACTCAACCGTGTAGTGATATAAACCTGAGTTATAGATCCAAAATGTTACTTGGGTTTTTTCCCTTTCTCTATAGAATTTTCAAAAACACTTTCTTAGTAGTTGACCCCTTCAGCTCCTCCACATTCCTCCTAAATTTCAACAAAAATACTTTTCCCAGAACAAAAATTGAAGGAAAACAAAATTAATTTAATAAATTATTATTAGAGTTCAACGTTACGAAAGGAAATATCTTTCTGTAGCTGTGATTACACAAAATCAAGGAAACTTCCGACCACTTTGTAATATCTCGATCAAATTACCATAATGAAGGAATAATCGATTGAAATGAAAATATTTTACTTTGATAATAATGGAACACTTTGGCTCTCTTCGCTCTGAGGTGTTTAACTTTTGAATTTTGCGCAGGAAAAGTTTAAAATTCATATTTAAATAATGTCTTTCATAGGTTGGTAGATGTAAAACTAGCACCACTATAAACACATATACCTACCTACACAACTTTAATATTATAACTGGAAAAGTGTATTTTAGTTGGAGAACCGGAAATGTGATTTTGAATATAGGAATATGGGAAAAGTCAAGGTCATGAAATCATTTTTTTATAGAATAGAGGGCAAACGAGCAGACGGGTCACCTGATGGTAAGTTGACTACCGTCGCCCATGGACCCCTGCAACTCGAGAGTCACAAGTGCGTTGCCGGCCTTTGAGGTGTATACGCTCTTTTCTTGAAGGTTTGAAGGTCGTATCGGTCTACTTCCCCCCTTTCTCTTAAATAGTTTGCATTAGCCCCTTTAATCTTCACGAAACTCCGTGTCATAAATCACAGAATCACACGGCAGAGCTATCGCTGCTCCACTCGCTAAGTAAAGGGATTTAAATAAAACATTAGGGAACTCCTTCGGAGAGGCATGCGCGACTGTGAGCCATACATTATCGCACATCCCGGCTTAGGGTACGTGAGGGGTACAAGGGTACGTCCCTCCGTAACGACTGGGGAAAAATGATGCGTTAAGCGAGATACATGTGTCTATGAATAATTTAACACTCGTCTTTGCTGTACCCAACTGAGTGTGTTACCCTAATCATTGAGGAGGGAGTTGCTATGTTCAATGTCTATTGCTTGTTGGGTTTAACGTGAGATTTAGAACGCTCATACTAGAACAGCAACGGTTGGGGAAGTAAGTGAATGTTCGTTAAGTTTAGGACAGGGTTGACCAAATAAGTCGAATCCCTCTGGGAAGTTTTTACGATAGATAAAGTCGCTGTCAGAACGAGATCGAAATTTAATTTTGAGCACAATTTCTGTGACTTTTTTACGACCGCATTATGTAGAGTGCCTCGCAATAACACAAATAATCTAAAAGCAATATAAGTAACATAAATATTGTATACTGTAATACTATGTTATAAATAATGTTACAGTATACAATATTTATCTGTAAATATTATAAATAAATGTATATTTTTTTTGTAGTGAGCAGTGATAGCCTGAGAGAGCCTGCTTCACATGATGATAATCAGTGAGGCTCTCGTTCGAATCCTGGCATGTACCAATGAGTTCTTCAAAACTTACGTAAGTATTTATCACTAGCTCAACGGTGCAGGAAAACATCGTGAGGAAACCCGCAGGTCCCAGAACTAATTCTGTAGCATATGTAATAGATGCCCGGGGTAAAAAAAACGTAGGTATCTCCCGAAATTGAATTACCTACCTACTCTGCGAACCCCGTACTTCAGAATAAACTGAATCAGTGTAGAAGCACTAAGAAGATTGCACCACGTTTTTTTCGATATAGGGGCCTAAACTCAAACTCAAACTCAAAATTCTTTTATTTCAGTAGGTATAAAAATACACTTTGAAATGTCAATATAAACAAGGCACACTAAACTCGTCCATGAGGATTGGCTAAATGTAATCAGCAGCCCATCTCCACCGATGAGTTGCTGGTTCCAAATGCAGTACCCCGAGAAGAGCCAGCAAGAAACTCAAGGGCAGCTCTTTTTAGTCTTATGTCTTACTAGTAAATATGGTTCACAATAATAATTATAATGAATAGCCTTACATAGCGCTGAGTCGGTTAAACCCATGCATTTTGGTCTACTAAGTAGTCGGTAATTTTATAGTAGCCTTTTGTCAAGAGGCAAATTTTGTAATGCAATAGGAATCTTATTGTAAAAGCGTATACATTGACCCTTATATGATTTGGTGACTTTAGATAATCGACTAACAAAAGCAGCCAGTTCATTCTTATTTCTAGTGTTTATACAATGTCTGTCACTATTTTTTTTTGTAAAGTGATATATTCTTTTTAACATACAATACGTTTTCGTAAATATACTGTGACGCCAGTGTCAGTATATTAATTTCCTTGATTTTTTCCTTTAGAGACATCCTAGACCCCATTTTATAAATTGCACGAATGGCTCGTTAAAAGCTCGCTAAAAGTCTACATATCATAGTAATTACAGCTACTATCGCGTTAAACCGTTTAGGTTACATACTTTAATTGCAATTGTTTATCAGTAGTATTCACAGGTGCAATCATGTAAAAAAATCATTACAAATAGAAAAACCGATAGCCTCTTTCTGGTCCAGTTCAGTAAAAAAATCACCTCAAAAAGACGCGTTGACACGTTCGTTACAACCAAATAAAATAAAACCTAAAAATTTAATTTAGAATCACACAAAGCCGTTTTATTATATAACATAACGTAAATTACATAATTATGCTCAAATAAAACGTGAATTACGAGCAGTGCGCCGCAATTCGTGACCGAGCTGGGTTTAATGCCATCTTTCCGTGATATTGCCGAATTAACATCCAAACGTGCTACTAACTAAGTAATTTAATCTTATATGGCGAGTCCAGTTGAACGAACATGCG
This sequence comes from Ethmia dodecea, assembly GCA_963855545.1. Lineage (NCBI taxonomy): Eukaryota > Metazoa > Arthropoda > Insecta > Lepidoptera > Depressariidae > Ethmia > Ethmia dodecea. The sequence goes on from OY979446.1 coordinate 749,627, forward strand.
AACGAATGACGGAACGAATGAAACTAATGAATGGTGTATACAAAACGGGGGAGATTTATATATATTCATCTGAGAATCGACCATGATGATAATAATATACTTTCCTTGCTTTGACCCTGCATTGCTATTCGCTTCTTGTATGTCATAATTTTTAATCCCGTTTCCACAATTCTCTCAATTTTGAAAAATCCCTTAGTAGCGGTTACCCACGACATATATAACCTACATACCAAATTTCAAGTTTCTAAGTACCTATTATCGGTTCAGATTATTGCGTAATTATCTTTATAACCAGTATTTTTTTTTATTTTGCCGTAGAAATGTGAAATTATCCTACAGTAAAAAGAAGGTACCTACCCTAGATGTTGACCCAGCTCCTTAGCTATCACCACACCAAATTTCATTAAGAATCCGTCCAGTAGTTTTAGCTTGATGCGTGCTAACCACACAGGAGACAGGACAGAAGGAAAACATCGTGAGAAAACCCGCAGGTCCAGAATTAATTCTGCAGCATATGTAACAGACCTCATTTCACGTTTAGGGGTCGAATATTCTCGAGATAAGTATTTCCAGAAATGGAATACCACTGCCTACCCTCTTTTTAATTTTCAGAATGACCTAAGGCTCCATAATTGTTAGGTGTGTATTTTTGAACACAACAATTCTGTTAGCGCTGCTTCCACTGACACTTCTCGTTGAAGTGTAATTTAAAAGGTGAAGAGTACCTAATTATGAATTAAGATTTGTACACAATGAGGGTGTCTCCGACAGGGCACTTCCGAATTTATGTTTTTGCTTGCTAAGCGGTGTGAAGACAAAACTCGCTCCAAAACAATACCGAAATGGTATAGCCCTTGAACTCAGTTCCGAAATTTCAATGCCACTTTTCCTGAACAATACTTACACATAATGATTGAATTAATTTATTTGCAATGATGTTTAATTGCTATTATTTTTATTGTAAATTTTGCATGCCTGTCTATAATAAGTTTTTTCAAAAATATATATATTATTATTTATCTGTATAGGTATATTTTGAAGCAATAATTAATAGTTAAGAAACTATTTCCAACTTTGATCAGTACTTTCTATTCTAAGCATTCATCAATAATCATATTTTCTCACTTTACAATTTCTCAAATTTCTTACGTTGTCATCATTTCTCACATTTGCCACCTTAATTAATTTAAATCTTGAACAATACATAAAGAATCTTGGACACTAATATAATAACAATTTCCCATAAAATCAATTAACACAAGTAACTTTTTATATTACTCAATATTTTTCACTTTCACCTTTAGTCACTGTTTCTCATTTTGACGATTTCTGATTATTTCTCGCAATTTTTTTTTTCACTTTTTCCTTAACTATTATTTACTATCATCATAACCACGGATTTTTATCTAAATTTTTATTAAAAAAAACGAGGTGAAACAGGAAACTTCATTAAAAAAGTAAAAAAGCAGTAGTCGCCTCTACGATTTTTGAAGGTTCCCTTCGATTTCTCTGGGATGCCATCATCAGATTCTAATTTCCTTATCATGGTACCGCCCGTTGGGATATCACCTTTTTAACAAAAGAATCATCAACATCGGTACATACACGACGAAGTTATCCCAAAACATACATAATGAAACTATGAAGAATTAAGAAGCCTTCTTTTATTTTAGATTGGTTTAAAAAATTTACGATATTGCTCCCATGGCGATATTTTTATTATTTCAACATCGCCAACGCAGAATTCTGTAATTTATCGCCCCTACTGCTCCAGACATTTAACCACAGGACAAGGGCACATTTCCAAATCATTTCTGTCCAATAACTCGTAATTTTCATGTACACTTTGATGCATCATTCTAGATACGTCATTCGGTAGGAAATTTAATGTACATACCTAGCCCACCGATTCAGTGGAACTATCGCAAAATGTCAGATACGCAAAATGACGGATTCGCAAAATGTCGGAGTTCTGACATTCTGCATAACTGACCATTCGCGTTTCGCAAAATGACGTTTTCGCAAAGTTTAATAGTTAGTTAGTTAGTTCAATAAAATAGAATTAAAACGTGTTTCTTAATATTTTTGTAAATTATTGTGCAGTGGTACTAAGGAACTCTTCGTGTGGAATTCCGAATCGCACTTGGCCGGGTTTTTAATTTATATATTTTGGTTAAGAATATTTCTATGACAATTTTCATGTATCCGAGAATCACCATATGCTAGATAGATGCGCTATGCGGTATCTCTCATTTCAAAACTGGTATTTAGATGTTTGCAATGCGAATGCTGCTAATGAGTAAAATCTGTGAGCATAGCTGCGTATTTACATGCCGAAAGGCAACTGGGTCATCCTGTTGCCAATTTACGAGTTCCATTTCCGCCTGCATATTCCTGAATACTAGGACAGGACATTAATTGGAATTAAACATTTTTTTTAGTAAAAATTAAAAACGTTTATACACTAAACCCTATTTTTTAAATTATTCTATTTATAATATGGGTGTATAAAAATAATTGCATAATTTATAAATAAAATATTTCTTCCAACGCATCACACCGAGGCAGGGTTCCCAATAAGCTGCACTGGCAGCATTTCCTCTTTCTATTGTCAAGCTTATTCTTTGGCAAAAATAACTGTCACGGGTTGCCTCGATGAGATGCGCTGAAAGATCCTTGAAGTTTATTAAATGCGGAAGTTAATTTGTTTGATATGCTTTCATGCCGAAATCACTAAATCAATTCTAATAATTCTTTCAACAATGGAAAAATACTTTATCATGGACATAACATCACTATCACTACATAGTATAAAACAAAGTCACTTTCTCTGTCCCTATATCCCTATGTCCCTATGTATGCTTAAATCGTTTTTTTTAATAGAGTGATTCAAGAGAAAGGTTTTAGTGTTAGCATTGTACCCGTGCGAAGCCGGGGCCGGTGGCTAGTAAGCTATATTTTATTCCTGTATTCCCACGCAAAAGAGAACTACGCAACAAAAAAAGAATCATCAAAATTTGACCACTCTGTACAAAGTTATGTATCATCCACTTAATGGTCTGTGGTGTCATCCATAAAAACAATATACGCTTCGACATGAGAACCCCTTTTTTTCGACTTTTAAAAACATGAGATAAAAGTATTTATTTACTGGATATACCTACCCACATTTCACGAGATATATTGGACCCCTAAACGTGATAGGTGGTGGGTCTATTACACATGTCTCAGAATTAATTCTGAGACCTGCGGGTTTCCTCACGATGTTTTCCTTCACCTTCGAGCTAGTGATAAATATGTACGTAAGTTTTTGAAAAACTCATTGGTACATGCCAGGATTCGAACCCGAGCCTCACTGATTTTCGTTCGGCTTTTAAACCGTAAGATTATCACTGCTCTACTGCAACTAACACTGTCAGTTAGTAAATAGTTTTGTATTTCAAGAAAGCACACGCACAAGTCGAAGTCAATTGTACAACAGAATAACATATAACTCTAAAGAGTAAGAAAACCGAACTAATAAAGTTTTATCATGGATACCATTGTCAGAACTGGACCAAATTGCACCAGCTTTCAAATAAAAAAAGAAATCATCAAAATTCACCCAGTCGAAATAGTCTAGGCAATAAAGGTACTGGACCCCCACATTAATTCCTCAGTCGATGAAACTTTGCAGGATTGTAGTATAGTATGAGACAATTAAAAAAAAAAGAAACCTAGCCGAAGTTTTTACTCGTAAGTACAAATAGCCTAATAAATTCGACGAAGTAATTTCTCAGTCAAAAATTGTTTTACTAGATGACTTAATTACATCAATATGTGGTACATGATAAAAATCCAAAACTTTGTCTAAACAGAACTATTACTTACTGAACAACGTATTCCAATATTCGTTTTACGAATGTTTTACAACTTTTACCAACTATTGTAGTACCTACAATTACAAAAAAACATTGGGTCACTCAGTGCACACACACATAAATTATTGTCCGTAAACAGACTTCACACCTTTTCTTTACTTACAGGAATAAATAATCTGAGTTTATTTTCATTCTCGAATTACAGCGAAGCAGCGGGAAAAGTTGTATATCTGAATGCCTTCAAGTCAAACAATAACTCTTGTGGTGGAATACCATAAGCTTAGGTAAATGTTTAGCGTTGTGCATACAAGAAAGATAAGCCACGGCTAAGGCTCGGCTTAAGCCGTGATATAATCTGTGGTAATTAGAGTTGTAAAGCCATGCGGTCTGGAATACACTGAGTTATGCCACTTTGTGGCTTAACTTACTTATAAATTAGCACCTCAACAATATTACCTATATAATTTCCGGACTCACTATAGCTGTTTCACAGGCCTTCGCTGGTTTTAAAGCTTTTAGTTTATAATTTATAAAACTCTGCGTTATTATTTAGATCTTTAAATAAAAAATAAATTTAAAAAAATACAGTTTCTTTACTATTTTACTAGCGGGTCAGAGATGTAATCGAATATTTTGAGGTGGAGAGCCCTGGATAAAATTGGAGGCCTTTCTGGAGTAACAAACAACTAAAAATTCCCGTTTCCGCTCGAATACGGGGATCAATTATTGCATTAGTGTTATTCTATATATAAGCTATAGGTATAACTGTAAAGTTTCATCAAAATCCGTTCCTTAGATTTTGCGTGGAAGAGCTAAAAACATACTCACAAATTTTCGCGTTTATAATATTAGTAGGCTGGGATTATATTGCTTTCTTTTACGTAGGTAAACTTTAAATACATATACTTTGAAGAATCAGTAAGTGTTTCTGTGAGGTTCGGGTATTAGAAAATAAATAAATAAATTGTGGGACACCATTCACACAAGGTTATTTAGTTCCAAACTAGGCAGAGCCTGTACTATGGGTACTAAACAACTGATAAACATACTTAAATACGACCAGACACGAAGCCAACAGACATGTTCATGCACACAAATGTTGACAGACAGACTCAGAAGGCAGGGTCACTACCAACAGAGCCAACAGGCCCGTCACAGTAGGTAACAGCTAGTCTAGTATTTATTAAAATGAATATTTTATTAAATACTAGCTGTTACCTACTCGTATGTTACTTTTTGATACTTCTTCTTCACTACATAGTATAAAACAAAGTCGCTTCCCGCTGTCTGTCGGTTAATATGTATGCTTAGGTCTTTAAAACTACGCAACGGATTTTCATGCGATTTTTTCAATAGATAGTGATTTAAGAGGAAGGTTTTAATATCAGCGTTGCCCATTGCACTCGTTAAAATATAAATCGAAAGATTTTCGATTGTGAAGGAAAACATCGCGAGGAAACTCGCAGGTCCCAGAATTAATTCTGAGACATGTGTAAATAGACCCGGTCCGGCGATGGGCTCACCACCACGTTTAGGGGTCCAAAGAATATCTCGTGAAAAGTGGGTAGATCCAGAAATTGAATACCTATGCCTACACCATCGGGGATATAAGGATTTTTTTTTCTACAACTCTCTCAAAATTCTTTAAAAAGTTTTTTTACGGAACATTTGAATCATAACAGTAATTTACATTCGTAAACATTTACAACCAGCTTTACGACTATCTGATAAAGCGTATCTCACAATAAATTTGAGAACACAATGAAAACGATAAAATGTTGTCCGTCTGATTCGAGAAATTATGATGAGAGATATATTTTATATTTGTATTATGCAAATAAGCTGTATCAAATACATAACATACACGCCCTCTGTACATACTATTACTTTAAACGAGAAATACTTTGTCTACTTTTTTCGATTCATGATATATCACGACAGAAAGAAGACGGACTATAATATTAATTCCAGAGATTGTAAAAAGTGGTACCTACTATCCCTTTGCTGACAAAAGAAATGTATAACTATATGTTGTAATGAGTAATGCCTAAATATTTTTTTATTATGTGCTGTAAAACTATTACGATAATTTTATGTGTGTCAGCCGTTTATATAAATTTGTAATAATTAATTTATTTGAATTAAAAGACCTTAAGGAGAGAGAGGGCGCTACTGAGCTCGTACTAGACCATGGTATAATAATATACTCCGCCTGGTACTCTCTTCCGAGACTCGCAAACCACGTGACTGACACAAGCCTACGTCATCATGCTGTTCACAGGCAATATTATTGTGACGTAGGCTTGTGTCACTCTGGGAAGAGAAGACCATGTTTTATTAGACTATGTACTAGACGTTGTTTCATGTTTTGATTGATTTAAAAATACATTTAGATCAAATATAACCCCTAATATAAATTGTGTGTGTTAATTGAGTCACAAGTTTTGTGAGATAGTGTTTGCAAGGTGAAAATTTGCTAAATTATACTATAATTTGGTAATTATTCTACCATCATTTTGTGCCGGAATAATATTCAAGAAGGAAATCAAAACAGCTGACAAACACTACAACTGAAACCACGAAAGGTTAGTCCTTAAATGTTGAATGAGCATGTTAACTAATAAAGGCTCACTAATTGATTTTCAACAATTTATAACCTAAAAAGGAATAACGAATATTTAATTTTAATTCTCTTCAAATTTCTACAAGTGGCGCCATCTAGCGGCGAGTAGCAAATCAGCTCAAATTAGCTGATATGCTCGTGTATGAACCTTCAAATTAATATACAGAAATACCACTAGAGAGCACTTAATTCCTTGTACAGCTATTAAACAGTGGAGTACTCTGTACGATCATAATTTAAGAAATGGCAAATAAATGTGGAAAATGTAAAAAGATTATCCAAGACATGTACGAAATGTAAATTATCTTTCCATATAGACTGCACTAGTGCTTCTAAGAGATATTGGAAGACGATGACTACAGAAAATAAGCAAAATTGGAGGTGCCAATTATGTGGCACAGTGTCAAAAATTTCGTCAAAGACGACAACGACGGTAACACCAAAAACTACACCGACAGTTGCACAAAAAACTACACCAACAGTTGCGTCTAAAACCAAACCTAAGATAACTGAAATAGATTGCCCCCTTACAACATCGAGTTACAACAAACCAGAACAAGACAACGTAACTCAAAGAGTAAAGAAACACATAATCAACGTATCAGTTACAAACTCGTTTCAATCTTTATCAACAAGTAATGAGGATGAGTATGAAGACACTATTGATAATGAGGACATGTTTTCGTCTACACCTCAATCTGTGCCCCAGCAAAAACTAAACAGAAGCTGTCATGAGATAGGTAAATACTGTAGCTTAGACATTGAGCGTATGCAGAAGAAAATTTCAGAACTGGAGGAAAGACTACTAAGTACGGAAAATGAACTGGAAAATACATTGTCTGAAAACTACAAACTAAAGGGACGTATTGAAAAATATGAATTTAAAATGAAACAATTGATGGAAATTACTCGTACACCTATTGCAAAACCAAGTACTATAAAGAAAAAGAAATCCATACAGACATCGCATAGAGATCCCATAGAGCTCAAAAAAATATCACAACGCTTGGAAAGCAGTCTCATAAAACCGACTATGAATACAAATTCTTCTATGTGTAATCAAGAATTACAAAAGACCTACAAGGACAACTCTAATCAAGTCAACCTATCATCTAAATATAAGAAAAACACGAAGAAATTGTGCATAATAAGTGCGAAACCGAGTAATAGAGTATTACAGTTAGCTGAAAAAAACTTTTTAGATACTAGTATCCTCCACTACTGTATGCCCGGAGGAGGAGTCGAGCAGATTCTGAACGACATAGAAAACAAGTTACTCACCTACACTAACGATGATTTTTGTCTATTGTTCATCGGCGAAAAAGATTTTGAGAAATCGAAAAATTATGTAGACCTTGTAAAATATATAGAACATAAATTATTACTTGTACAACACACTAATGTAATCATATGCGTACCTACCTATAGAAACTGTAAATATTCGAATCTGTTCAATTATAGAGTCGAAACTTTTAATGAATTATTGTATCTGAATAACGTACAAAATGAATTTGCCTTCTTATTAGATTGTAATAAGAACTTGGAATACTCAACAAAAATGTTTAATATATCAAATGGAAAAATAAATAATCACTCATTATCGATAATATTCAAGGATGCGCTAGAAATGATTGACTCTATCTGTGACTATAATAACAATTATAATAGTAATAACTCTGACATACCTATTTATAATAATAACATGACGAGCAATATAGCCAATAAAATCGATGATTTTTTTCGTATATAACAATATAAATATATTACATCAAAATATTGACGGCCTTATTAACAAATGTGACATGGTTACTGTATGTTTAGAAGAATTAAAAAATGTTAATAAAAATATCGATGTCATTTGCTTTACTGAGCATAATATGAATACAGAAGATGTTAGTCTTCTAACTATTCCCAACTATAAATTGGCTGCGTGTTTTAGCAGAAAAAACAGAAATGGGGGCTCATGCATACTACTAAGAAAAAGTCTGAATTACAAAGTTATAGATCTTGAAAGATTTAATGTTCCTAACCTTATCGAATCCAGTGCAATAGAGTTGCCAGACCATAAAATAACCATTATATGCACTTATAGAGTACCTACGAACAACAATACTAATAGTTCTTTTAAAAAATTCTTTGACATTTTAGATATAATTCTGAGCACTGTTCTGACAAATAGTAATAAAATAATCCTATGCGGAGACTTTAATATTAATATTCTTAACAAATGTCCAAATACTTTTAATTTTCAGCAACTAATAACTAGCTACAATTTACGTTTTTCCGTAAAACAACCAACTAGGTTGTGCAGCGGTACATGCATAGACAACGTAATTCACAATATTCGAGGTGGCAAGACCGAGGTAATTGAATTAGCAGTATCAGATCACACAGCGCAGCTATATACCTGTCCTGTAAAAAAAACGTGTAATTTAGAGTACTGGTACACTCTGAGGCGTGACTACAATGTAGAAAACATTATAAAGTTCAAAAACTACCTACAAAATTTGAGCTTCAATGATGTTTTCCTGGCTACTGATCCAAACATAGCATATGACTGTTTTATAGATCTTTTTAAATTGTTATATGAGTTATGCTTTCCGCTACTAAAGAGAAAAAATATAACTACAGTACGTCCAAAGTGGCTATCACACGGCATAAGACTGGGCATTAGAAGGCGAAGAGCTCTCCTGTGGAAATATAGAGTTTCTAAAAGCCAATATGATAGACAAGTTTTTAAGAAATACTCAAAGACTTATAACAAAATCATAAAACTTACTCAGAGAGCTCAAAATGACTTTTATATATTAAATTCACAAAACAAGTCTAAGGCAACTTGGAATGTTATTCGCAAAATAAAATATCAGGTTCCAAAAGAAAGCATTAGCCGAATACGGGTAAATGGGAAAATTACTACATGTCCAGTAGATATAGCAAAATCTTTCAACGATTATTTCATAGATACAATACAACCACAGACAAATTGTAGGACAATATTCAAAAATACTTGTACATATAATAAATCAACTTCCTTTTTTCTCACACCTACGGATCCAAATAGCGTAGCGTTAATTATTAAAGGACTAAATAATACTAACAGTACGGGATATGACGAAATCAATACTAAAATAATTAAATCTGTTTCGAACATAATTTCTCCTATACTATGCCATATAATAAATACATCCATAGAGCAAGGAATCTTTCCCACAAAACTAAAAACTAGTATTATCATGCCTCTATTTAAAAAGGGTGACAAAACAGACATGAAAAATTACCGGCCGATAGCCTTGCTCCCGGTATTTTCAAAAATTTTCGAAAAGGTTATCACTAACAGTCTAAATAATTACTTAGAAGTGAACCACATATTTTGTTGCGAGCAAAAAGGTTTTCGTAAAAATAAATCAATTGATCTGGCAATTTACGACTTCCTTAAATTAATTTATGAAAAAATCGACAAAAGACAAACTGTACTGGCTATGTTCATGGACCTCACTAAAGCATTTGACTACGTTGACTATGACATACTTGCAAAGAAATTGGAGAAATATGGCGTAAGAGGAAACGTACTGGCACTAATAAAATCGTACCTATGTGATAGAACTCAAATAACCTGTATTAACAACATATGTCACAAAACCAAAACGGAAACAGTTTACATGTCAAGCCCTAGGTCTACACGCTATGGAGTTCCCCAGGGAAGCGTCTTAGGTCCGTTACTTTTCCTGGTTTATATAAATGACATGCCCAGGGCAATAAATAGTCCTATTATACTGTTTGCGGACGACAGTACAGCAATATATGATAATGAACTCGAAGTGAACAAGAGCCTGATAACTATAATAAACTGGTTACAAGCTAACAATCTATTAATAAACCTAGATAAGACAAAAATAATGAAATTTATACAAAGAGGAAACAATAAATTGCAATCAAAAATAAATCATAACGGTAAGGAAGTAGCGCAAACTAATGTAATCAAATTTCTGGGGTTACACATTGAAAGTAACATGAAATGGAAAGCACACCTAGAATATGTATGTAACAAAGTTAACGGATGTTCATATGCACTGCGTAAATTAAGCAAAATAGCAAACCGACAGGCAGTCCTTATATCATACCATGGTCAAGTTGCAGCTATTCTTCGATACGGTCTGATATTTTGGGGAAATGCTTCCAACATAATCGTAGTGTTTAGGGCACAGAAACGATGTGTACGATCTATTTGCAATTTAAAGAGAACTGACAGCTGTAGACATTCTTTCAGGGACTTAAAAATTCTTACACTAACATGCATGTATATTTACGAATTGTGCATGTTTATTCGCCGCAACCCAAATTTATTCATACGAGTATCTAGCTTGAGACGTAACGACCAAATAATCCAGGGGTCATCAAAAACAGCACTCTATCAAAATAGTATTTTCGGACAGGCGCCTAAAATATACAACAAGTTACCACCCCAAATAAGGCAATGTAAGGACTTTCAACTTTTTAAAAAAACACTGTTGTCCTACTTAATAGATAAGGCATTTTATTGCTTAGAAGAATTTTTGACGTAATTTGTGTGGGAATAAATAGAATGACATAGATGGTTTTTAAGCAATTTTACTTTTAAATTTTGGGACATTTACTATTATTTGACTATTTTAATTATAATATTTAATAGCATATGACTTAATAATGCTTCTTCTTGTGCTATACCTAATTTGTATTCATTTGTAAACTGCAAGCATGCCCTCTCTCGACTGAAATATTGCATGCTCAAGGGCAGATCACAGAGATCTACTAAACTATTGTCCACCGCCTGTTATTCACCTGTGTATCGCAATAAAGATTTTGAATTGAATTGAATTGAATTAAAAAAGTAGGTAATAACTTTTTAACCGACTTCAAAAAAGGAGTAGGTTTCTTAATTCGACCGTATATATATTTTAAGTGTGTTTACGGATATCTTCGTCGCTTATGAACACATTTGGATAATTCTTTTTTTCTTGGAAAGGCGATATTTCAACGGTGGTACCATGATGAGGAAACTAGGATCTCATGAGGTCATCTAAGAGAAATCGAGGGGAACCTTCGAAAATGGCGGTTCTTGTTTAAAGTCGGTGTTTTTTGTTTAAAATTATTGTACTGAACTCTTAATAATTCCAAGAAAAATCTAATTTTCTTATAATATTATACCATAATCTGGTTAACTGAAAACTTACGGTCTATTCGCTGCTAAATTACAAAATGCCTTTCATTTTGTAATTTAGCAGCGAATAGACCGTAAGTTTTCAGTTAACCAGATTATGGTATAATATTATAAGAAAATTAGATTTTTCTTGGAATTATTAAGAGTAATTCCCAAAATATTGGCCATAAGCCACGACAAGAGCGAAATTCCGGCGCGATCTTACCAGCATTTTGTTGCGAATAAAACATTTTATTGAGAAAATTTATGGGTGGATGGCACTAGTGGCCCTCCCCGGGCCATAAATCTACCATCTGCATATTAGCATGGTTATTTGATGTCCACACTTTTATGGCTCAGGAATAAAGGCAAGACGCTGGGATATAACGAAATAGCCAATTTATGAAAACCTTTTTGGAGGGGATAAAAAGAATTGGAGTGGTGGAAAGGTGTGGAAGTAGTACTGCTGAAGAATTACCCCATTTTATTGTAACGCGATGGATGCGCTCAACGTTTTGTAACTATTGTAAATATGTTTTCGTAATTATAAAATTACTAGCTATTCTGCGGTTTCATCCGCTTAGTTTCCGTTCCCGTAGGAATATGGGGATAAAATATATTCTATGTTACTCAGGAATAGTGTAACTTTCTATTGGTGAAAGAATTTTTAAAATCGGTTCAGCAGTTTTTGAGTTACAAACATACAAAAATACCCCCCGGCTTCGCACGGGTGCAATGCTAATACTGAAACCTTTCACTTGAATCACTCTATCGTTGTGTTGCGTAGTTTTAAAGATTTAAGCATACATAGCGATATAGGGACAGAGAAAGCGACTTTGTTTTATACTATGTAGTGATGTAGATTAGAATTCATTTAATAATGTAGATTTATTGCTATGGATAGATAAAAAACAGTTCCTTTTATACTTCTACCATTCTGGTGTTTTGTTGTTACAACAATTAATTCCATTACATCTCCGTTCACCGAAAAACATTCAGTCCGAAGAGGGTTGCTTATTAGAAAACGTGTTTGCGAGGTCATGAAAGATATCGGCAGCCCATTGGCCGCTATCTGCATAAGAATTGGATTATTTGAGTATGCCAGCAACCGCTATTTCGTTTCGTGAAACTGTCTTGCAAATGGACGCTGCCAATTCGACCCGAAACCCAAACCGTATACAGGGTGTCCGGAAAACGTTTTCGAAAACGAAGACAGTCGGTTATTGTGGTATTCTTGACACAATTCAATAAAACATAAATAATTAAATTAGAATTCCAGTATTACTAACATAGAACTCCAAAGAGTAAGAAACCGACTTCGTCAAATAGCACAAAAATATCGTCAATGTATATATTTCTAGACATTTGTAGATTTTTTAAAAACCGCGTAACCGATTTTGGTAAAATTAAAATCCTCTGAACCACAATCTACCAAACTTAAAAAGAATCATCAAAATTGGTTCATAATTGGTGGAATAATCGCAAAACATACATACAGTCGAATTGGGAACCTCCTCTTTTTTTGTTCCTGGTGTCAGTAGTACCATCGATTTGTACCATTGATGGTACAAGTGACAACGATTTATGTCGCTAGTACCATTGATGGTACTAGCGACACTACTTAGTGTTACTTGTACCTAGTAATATCATAATATAGGATGACTTGTGTGCTTCAACTATACAATAATAGATTGTTATACAAGGGTAATAGGAATCAATTCCCATACGAGGTGTTTAGACTTAGGATATAGTCCGAGTAGGAATCGATAACTTCGACCCGCGTTAAAAACTCTACTTTTCATTTCGAATTCAAGGAAAGTAAACATAAAAAATGTCAACATTACAAAAATTCAAAAATGCAAATACGCAATAATACCTACAAAAAATACAAAAATTTCAACAACACAACCAATGGGGTTGGAAGAAAGAGAAACTTTTTTTTAAACGTCTTTGAATAACTACATTACAAAAATAATATACAATACAATATGTACTTATTAGGCGAGTAATAGTATTCTGTGCTTATTAGTGTTGATGAAAGTTGAAAAATATACGTATTTTACATAACAAAACAAAAAAAAACAATAAACTGCACATGACTCGTAAAGGATTCGAACCTCCGCCCTCCGATGGTCAAATAGTACTTTATATCGGCGCTCTAACCGACTGAGCTAACGAGTCTCGTTGGGTGAATGGCGAAAATTCTCTCCGGTTGCGGATCCTGCAAGCAAGAAATTCCAGCTCCCTTGGCACGCTAGTCTCACTCCGTGTATTCGTCATATAACTAGTTGTTCTGCGCGGTGTCACCCCCGTAATTCCTATAATATATAATAGGAATAAAATATAGTCTATGAAAATGAAAGAATTTTTCAAATCGGTCATATCGATGGTCTAGAAGACAAACATGCTAACTACAGATTTACTAATTTTACAGGAGGACTGTTTTTAGTAATTTAAAACTTCCAGAAGCTATAACTTAAAACTTTACATAGAAATTGTGTATCTATTGCCTATACATATTTAGAGTATTTATCTTTATATTTATTTATCATAAATTTTAACATCAATATCTAAAGTATTCTATAAAAATACCAAAATAGTAAAAAAGAGCGTCACTTAGTACGTTTATACACAAACTTTATATTATTTTGTTCACTTAACACTTTTGTGTATGCAACATTTACCATTTATTTACAAAGAAAATAAACATTCCTTTACAATAATCTACACACGTAATAAAACTCTAACGGGGCCACGAGTCTGCACAAAAAATATTTTTTGAAAATTTTAGCTGTAGTGTATATGTTATCGATGTAGATACCAAAACACAATTTTTTGTCTGTAAAACTGCTGGATGGATTTTGATGAAATTTGGTATGAAGATAACTGAGTACCCGAGTCAACATCTAGGGTACTTTTTATTCCCGAAAATATCTCATTCCCACGGGATAATATAAAAACTGGTTAAAAAGACAAATACGTAATATTCCGAAACAATTACACCTAAGAAACTAGAAATACGATATGCAGGTCTTGAAATGTGTCATCATCACGCAAAGACAGATTTTGATCTTTGGTGTGGAGATAACTGAGTATAGCTAGGTCAACATTTAGAGTACTTTTTACAGCGGGAGAATGTCTCAATCCATCGGGAAAATTAAAAAAACTGGTTAAATAGACAAATACGTAATACTCGGAAACGATAACACCTAGAAATATTAAATATTGTATGCACACCTAGGTGTCTTATATGTCGAAGACAACCGCTATGAAGAGATTCTTGGAAATTTCTGGGCCCCCACTATTTGTATGTAGGTGTCTTATACGAGTAGGTATGTCGTAGGCAACCAATATGAAGGGGATTTCCAAAATTCCCACGGGTACGGGAAAATACTAGATCCGCGCGGTTAACGCCGCCCGCTAGTTACAGATAAAAAATTTCCTCCAAAGAGGAACCATGTGGGACAGTGCCCAAAAGACTGGCCGCATTCCCTCTGGATAGCTAAGCTGATCCTTTGACAGAGGTAGTTGTCAGCCCTCTGGTCACCTGAAGCCTCGACCAAACGCACTGACAGCTCTTTGAAAAGCTGCCGCTCTTCCGGCCCCCACGGTTCCATGGTCTCCACCCCAAACGGCACAAACATGTAACCTAATAAACATTGAGATCGCATATCTGCGCCGCCTTAGGCGTTCAGCGGTCGCAGCCGCCGCGCCAGCGCCTACAGAGGTGGCAACGATGTGGGATGGGGCAAATGTGTCGGTACATGTTTCATCCCACACCAGCGACCTACAATGTTTCCATGGCCCGACAGTCATACCATCAGGCCTCCCGCCACTCATCGTTGTGATGCATGCCGTTAGGCTCAAAAATAGCCGGGATACCAGCAGTGGCGAGAGCCCTGCGGATGAGGTCAGTGAGAGACGCATGGCGCGACAGGCGGCCGGGCGCTACGTGCGCAAGAGAGGCCGCTAAGATCCGATATTATGAGATGCAACGTTATAAGTAGTATGAAAATATCAATCATAATAATATACTTTTTAATATTATTATTCAATGCCTTGGTTAAGTAAATAAAAAAACTAATACTTTCAAGTTCCTTTTGTTTACCTACTTAGAACTGTGTCGTGAAATCATTTACGACATTTGTCTACATTTTATTCTTTCTGGCATAGTATTTTTAAAGCACTTAATATTTTTTACTAGATGCTGGCGAGTGTTCAGTAGTACTATAAGATCACTTAAACCATTTGTCTACCGGCTCTTGAAAAGCTTAACATCCTTTAAGATAATTGAGAATTGAATGTTATACATTGACAAAAGTAATAAAAATATTTAGCTTATTTGTCAATCATGGTTAACACAAGCGAAATGTTATAAATCTATTTAGCATTTTTTGTAGTTTCAACTGATAGTAAATAACTGTCATTACTTCTTTTGGCTTTAAAATGACATCACTTACAATTAATGTACAACTACAGTTTAGACAGAAAGAGACGGAATTATGCCATTTGGATGAGTGCGATCGGTAGAGCATGCTCATTTAATACATTTGGCATTAAAATATCATTTTTCAAAATTTTGCACTTAGCATGTTTGTCTTCTAGACCATCGATATAGTTTTTGAGTTTATTCGTTACAAACATTCAAAAGTACAAATATTTCCTCTTTTTAATATTAGTGTATTTTTTAAAGTCGGTTGAAAATAATATCTACCTAATAACTTTGTGGAGCACTATTCACACAGACATTTAGTCAAAACTTAAGCGAAACGGTTTCGATAGCACACGCACTTGCTCACTGGCTTCGGAAGAATTTCTACAACACCCTATATAATGGAAATGAATGAACGGTATCTGTTTACGTAAATTTATATGGAACAAATCTCATGCTATGATGCATGTCGGTACTTGTATAAAGCCAGAAAATCATACAGTAACCCGCAGTTTCCGAAAGGGAAATTAAACGGGCCCGTTGGCTCAGTTGGTAGTGACCCTGCCTTCTGAATCGGAGGTCGCGGGTTCGATCCCCGATCGGGGCCAACATTTGTGCGCATGAACATGTCTGTTGGCTTCGTGTCTGGGTGTTTAATATCTATTTAAGTATGTTTATCAGTTTAGTACCCATAGTGTAGGCCTTGCCTAGTTTGGGACTAAATAACCGTGTGTGACTTGTATCCCATAGTTATTATTATTATTATATCTAGCTTCAAATAAATGCCCTGGACATTAAAATCCGTTTATTCCGTCCAGTCCGTTCTGTATGTTTGCGCCGTAAAGAAATGATCAAGTGCGCCCCGCGGCTCTAGTAATACCGTTTTTATCGCTGGGGCTCCATAAAAAAGCTCTATTTGTCGCCAAGAATTAGTTTCCTGTTCTTTTACCGCTCAGGAAATGTTTTTTCTGTCCCAAAAGTGTCTGTAGATTCAATAGGTCTTTGAAAGATATATGCGGTTAGGAAATGAGGTATTCTATTTTGGTCTTTCGGTATTTTTCAGTCTTCGTCTTTTATCCCCTGAGGGGTTAGGCAGAAGTATACAATTTCTGGAATAGTAGTATACAATACCTACCCAGAGCAGTGATAGCCCGGACGGTTAAAGAGCCGGCCGAAAATCAGTGAGGCTCGGGTTCAAATCCTGGCATGTACCAATGAGTTTTTCAAAAACTTACGTACATATTTATCACTAGCTCGACGGTGAAGGAAAACATCGTGAGGAAACCCACAGGTCTCAGAATTAATTCTGAGACATGTGTAAATAGACCCGGTCCGGCGATGGGCTCACCACCTATCACGCTTGGGGTCCAATGTATCTCGTGAAATGTCGGTATATCAAGTAATGGAATACCTCTGCCTAACTCCTCGAGGATCAAAGGCGTGAGATTATATTATTATTATTATATTTTTGGATCACTAAACGTGACTATCGCTGGACCGGACTCAGAAGGCAGGGTAACTACTAACTACCAACTGAGCCAACAAGCCCGTATATAATATAATGACAAATATGTCAACTTCAATGAGGGCTAGGTCAAATGGGATATGGTTGTACATTGGTAAAACAACTTATTCAATAGCTCTACGGTGACAGAAGACATCGCAAGGAAACTCGCAAGTCCTCGTTAATTCTATTGCATGTGTGTGATGTAACCCGGTCCGGCGAAGTGCACCTCCTATCACGATTAGGGGTAAAAAAAATGTAATAGCTCTGCTGATGCCCCCGGGGCTAAAAGCGTGAGCATAATCATTTTATGAATACTAATTGATAGTTAGACCCTCCTGACTTGACTTTGATTTTCTTATGTATGACTGTATCCTAAGGATTAAAAACATTTCAATCGTTGGCACGAAAAAAAGTCAATAATCATTTATTTTCTGTAGGTAAGAAAAGTACACTTACAAAGGTCAATCACTACATCACTACATAGTATAAAACAAAGTCGCTTTCTCTGTCTCTATATCCTTATGTCCCTATGTATGCTTAAATCTTTAAAACTACGCAACGGATTTTGATGCGGTTTTTTTAATAGAGTGATTCAAGAGGAAGGTTTTAGTGTTAGCATTGCACCCGTGCGATGGGGTGTGATGGCGTGGGGCAGATCGCTAGTAGTCTAATAACAACACTAAACTCGTCCATGAAGATTGGCTAAATGTAAACAGCAGCCCATCTCTACCGACGAATATAATACCCCGAGAAGACCCTGGTTCTGACGACCCTGGCACGTGGCCCTTTTGCCAGACCCTGGCTACGGCACTGGCAACCCTATCAAGTTAGTAAATATAGCTAGTTTAGCGCCTAAGTTGGCTAATCACGGCAAGTGGCAGCCCTGAGTGGCCCGATAACTCGGGAGCCGCTATCGTTTTAATTTTAATTATCTCGGCATAGCGTTGTGGCCATTGCTAAGGATGTGCTGAACCCTTGGACGAATTAATTCGTCCAATAGCCTTGGACGAATAATAAACCTTTTCAAATGATGATAATAAAATTCACAATTCACACAAGGTTAGTCAGTTCCAAACTAGAGCCTGTACTATGGATACTAAACAACTGATAAACATATATTAAAAACCCAGACACGAAGCCAACAGTTGTCAAATGTTGGCCTCGAGCGACCTCCGACTTAGAAGGCACGGCCACTATAAGCTGAGCCAACACGCCCGTCAAATGATTCCGGATCACAGGGATCATAATAGGATTGCTAGTTTGTGAGTCAGCAGTTTTTGTACAAGAGGTAATCAGCAATCTGATTTTGAATACCTGATAAATATTTTTAAAGGTCACTTAGTGTCACTGAAGGAATAGTTAAAAAAACCTCCATTAGAAGTACTATTACACACCTTGACACCTCAAGTTCTTTCTACCCTGCGCAGACGACACACACTTTTGTCCCCGTATTTTTTTGTCCTCCAAAATAGAACGCTTACAACTGTATCGAGTAACGCACACGAGGGATTTAAAGTATGGCGTACCCCCCGAATAATCGTGGACACCGAGGGGCGGTACAGGACAAAAAGAGACGGAAATATTTTTTTACGATTCGGGGGATTTTGTCCTCCGGGGGCAAAGTCCGTAGTCTGCGCAGGCTATTAGAGTTAAACAATCAGAAACCAGTAACACAGTTTGTTTTTCCATTCCGATCCATTAATCGACACTAAATGTCATACATTTTTTTTTTGTAATTGTCATTGTACTATAAGAGAGGGCTTTGTCGCCACCTTGTGGGAAAAGATAGCTGCTAGGAAAAATTACAGTTGGTGTATCAGCAGGGGAGGCACACTGCGTGACGTCATCGCGCCGCCGCTACAAATACATGCGACCGGCCGCCACCCGGCGGTCTATTAGTGATTGCCGCGCATTTGTTGTATTGGCTGGGTGCGAAGTAGGGAGTGGGGGAACCACGAATCGATCGCAGCGCCCATGGTGGCTAAAAAAGAAACTCGGGTCGGACGAACTCAGACGAACTGTCACTTTTTACTAGAGAAATTTACGTATTCGTGCATTCTTAGTGGAAATAAATACTTGAACATGGGTAACGAAACCTATTGCGTAGTCAACTGCAAGAATAATGGCAAAAATAGTGATCGCAAATTCTATAAATTTCCAAGAGCAAGTTGAAAACAAGATCAACGACTGCAATGATGTTTTGTATGGCGTTGATGTCACTGAAGTTTGTCTAATTACACTAGCTTCAATGGTGTGGCTCATTTGATTTTCACATTTTATTTCTTTAACATCTTGCACATGTTGAGCCAAAACTAACTGTTTGTCTTTTGTAGTGGTTTGTGGCTGGAAAACTATATTGTGCGTTATTGTCCGGAATCCAGTTGTTATAATCAATTTGACCATGTCAAAGATATTTTAATCTCTTTGGGCCATGTTGAACAGAAAATACACAACAATCTGCATTATTATCGATAGAACTGCTATAAGTAATGGTCTACAAGATACATGGAACGCTCTAGTCGATAAATTTTGTCCATTTCTTTACTTATTTCCCGTGAAGCCATGAGAAAGTCCGTGTAGGTATACTGCCTGAAATTTACTGATTGTGGCATTTTTGACGGTAAATAAAAAAGGTCAACATTATTATTTACGCTATAGACTTACAATATCCAACAGGACCTAAGTAAATAACGTTGTTTCACTGAAATTATTTTTGTGTTTACTTACTTTTCATAATGACAGCGAGCCATTTGACATTTCAAAGTCCGTCCTAATTGTTACCACTAGTGGGCGCTGTCATCGCGCACCTAGCCAATAGATATTGAATTTTAATAAACTATTTTTCTTTACATTATATGTATAATGTATGTATGTAGATAACCCAGTTGTATGTCTTCGTCCTACATATTGCAGAAACAGGCAGTTTTAAAGTCATAACATAACCTAAAGTCAAATTACACAGCTTTTGTTTAGTTGGGTAGTCTTTAGTACCTAAATAAAGAAAAATCGTAGTATCCTAGGTAAAATACACTATTATACTAACTACTACTACTACTAACTGTTAGGCACGATAATATTTATTATAATATAAACAATTATTTATTAGAAGCCATGTTGACTAATTGAGTGATCCGGTTCACTTGTCTCTTTCATTCGTTGATTCTACGGCCGAGCGATTGGTGGAAGGTTGCGTTGAGTTCTCGGGTCATTCGATTGGCGGCTTCGGATTCGGCTTCCGAGTGTGACACAAGTGTAGTTGTACTGTGTAATAAATTTATAAAGGTAAAAATAAAGTGAGTGCTGGAATAAAAGGGAGTTTTATTATACTTCAGAAGTGGTAAGTCCTTGCCTACATTTATTTTTCTTCAGTTTTGACGAACACGAATTATCAAATTGAGTATACCCACTGTTATGTACCTCTGCCTACCCCCCCGGGGATAAATATAGTGAGAAATTTATATTTATTTGTATACCTACTGCATTTGAAACTAGCGACCCGCCCTTATACAAAACCTTTCTTGTTTATCACTGCTTCTATATTAGTGAAAAACGCATCAGCATCGCATTGCAGACTGCTGGAAGCGACTTCGTTTTATATTAAGTAGAGATTATGAATTGAGTATATTTTATGGAATTAATTTCTTTTAAATTGAAATATTTATATTTTATGCCAAGCAAACGTTACGTAATATTAAGTACTCTTAATATATAAAAGTTTGATTATTATGAGTGAGTGGATCTTTAACTAGGTACATTAAAAGCAATTTTCTCTTATAAATGAATAAAAACCCGTTAACCAGTCGAATATAGGTAATTACGTTGTTTCATTCGTCATTATAATAAAATAAAATGTATATTTCGAACTTGAAAGTTAAATTTACTGTTAGGTACATGTCAGCAATAGGGCCAGCGAGTATTACGTGTGTTTTACTAGAGCTTTACTGTTTTTGTTCTTCTGTTTAGACTCTTTTAACTAAAATTAACCCTTAATGCTAGTTAGTTTAAAAGCAAATCTAACCACAGCAATTTTTGTGTGTGAGTTTAAGATAATGCTGCGCGGTAGTGGCAGTGCTCAGCGGTGTTTGACCACGCCTACTCCTGGGACGTCACGCCGTGATGAGACTACAAGGCGCAGCCGCAGCCGCAGCCAGCGTGATGCCCAAAGTCGGAGCAGTCACGAGGACCGGGAGCGCGGCCGCGGCCGCAGCCGCAGCTACCGCGATCGGGAAAAGGAGCTGAGACTACAGGAGCAACGGGTTCGTAGACTTGAAGCTCAATTGGATAGAGAAAGGAGTGTACGGCAGTCGCATCCGCGCTCGCGGCAGCGCTCGCCACGGGCGTCGAGACAGCGTTCGAGGGAGCCCTTGCGATCACGATCTCGTGTGCGGAATCCACCGCGATGTACTTCTAGCCAGCGTAGTCTAGAAAGACGCGTCGTGACCGTCTCTCGGGATGAACGACGCCCGCGAGCTACGCCCCCAGAATGTGCTCGTACTCCTTCGTTCTCGGCTAATGACGTGGCTGATATTATTAATTCTTTGAGACATTCGAACCCCAAGCCGTTACCAGTGGACACCGTTTTAACTACTAATCAAATAAACCACAAGAATATTTTACCGGACTTTGATCCTTCTTCAAAGAATCAAAGAGTGGATATATGGCTAAAGAAGGTGAATGAGTGTGCCACTGTTTACGGCTGGGACGAAAGAACGACAATTCATTTCGCTATGCAAAAGCTCCAGGGACTGGCCAAGGTCTGGTACGAGAGTTTGAACTCCATACTATTTAACTGGTCTGAATGGCAATTAAAACTGATAAATGCTTTTCCTTGTGAGCAGAGCTATGGCCAGGCCCTGGAAGAGATGTTGAAGAGAAAAAGTAGGTACAACGAACCTATAGAAATGTACTATTATGAAAAGCTAGCGCTCGTGAACCAGTGTGACATTGACGGCAAGCGGGCAGTAGATTGTATTATACATGGTTTAAGCGATAAAACTACTAAGTCCAGCGCATTGGCTTTGAGATGTACACACCCTGATCAACTATTGCAATTTCTTATGAGCAATAGGGAGACTTCTTCTTTTTTGGATTGCAATGCAAATTATAAAAATAAAATTAATGAAGATCCCAATAACCCAAATATTCAACATCCCTTTAGCAGGACTGACATATCCCAGTCTACGGTTTCATGTTTTAATTGTAAAGAGCGTGGTCACACCTTCTTCAAATGTCCAAAACCCCTAATTAAATGCTCCCAATGTAACAGATTTGGACATACTGTAGACAAGTGTAATTTCAATGGGGCTCAAGACAATGTAAGAGTTCCTCCTCCAAAGACGATGTGCATATTAGCAAAGTCTACACCGAATTAAAAATTCATTAAAGATTCTCTTCTAAACAACTTACCCGTAAAAGTTTTTGTTGACTTTGGTAGCGAAGTCTCTCTCATTGCTAAATCTATCCTCCCTAGCCTAGGGCTGGAAAGTGACAATATGATAACCACCCTAAAGGGGTTCGGGAATGAGATAGTTTACACATTAGGTGCAGTTACGACCCAGTTGACAATAGACAACGTTTCTGCGTCTGTGACCTGCCAAGTAGTCAAAGATAAATTCTTGGATTTGTCTATGTTGGTGGGTCAGTCTTTTTCGGAACAGGCTCACATAACAGTTTATAAAGATGCAAAGAATTTCCAATTCCTCGATTCAGGGAATGAAATGCCGTCTTCGTGTTCCTATGAGATTGTTCAAGGGTCTGTCAAAATCGTAGCCGTTGCTGACGTGAATGTGTGTGGACCGGCAACGATTAGATGCTACTCTGAACCATGTTTGGAGAGCACTGTTTTATTGGATAGCATAGTGATAGGTAAACCAACACAACAGACAACAGTATATAATTTACGGTGGTAAAAACGGTAAAGTTAATGTGTGCGTTAGCCCAGTATCCGCCAATTGCCTAATCCTATCCGAAAACATCTTGACTCGTGCTACGAGGGTTCAAGTAGTTAACCGTATTATGTCGCCCATTGCCCAAGGGTTCCGGCAACACAATAATATAATAATATCTCGAAACCCTGTACCTGATATTGACACTTCCAGCAGTGACAAAGAAAATACTGACAAATTCCCTGTCGTGATGACCGTTAGTAGTGAAGATTGGATGCAGACGCTGCAATAAGGTAACGACCGATATAGTGCCAGGCTTGACTAGTTCCAAAAATAAACGTAAAATAACTGTTGCTGCTGACAAAATGTCACCCTGGATTCACGTAGCTGCTCTGGAGGTTCACTTTTATTACATTAAAAAATTATTTATATACAATAATAATTATTATTATAAGTATTAAAAAAATATGTTGATATTCACTTAGGTACCTTACTGATACAGTTTTCTTAATAATACAGTTTGATATATATTTGGTTAGTTACGATACTTGTTTTTCTATACGTAACAGACTACTAAAAGTAATGAAATAAGCTTAAATGCCTGCATGAATGCCTACCAATAAGAAATTAGTAGATATACACATAATCAATTTCAAATAAGATTTATTACATATAATGAAATAATTTTGTTAAATGAATTAGAATAACTTTTTTTTTACATTTATCATTAAATAAAAAAATAGTTAATTTATTCACCTATTTACTTTATTCGTTTAAATATATTATGATTATAACTAATAATTATTTAAAAATTGTTTGAGAAATTAACGGTTCACTGACTGTTATTTGTAAAGATTTGCAAGAAATAAAGGGTTTGCAATATTTGTTAGATTGTCTGTGAGAAATGAAGGGTTCACAGGACAATTTAATAATTTAAAATGATTTGTAAGAAATAAAGGGTTTGCAATATTTGTGAGATTGTCTGTGAGAAATGAAGGGTTCATAGGACAATTTGATAATTTGAAATTATTTGCAAGAAATGAAGGGTTTGCAATATTTGTAAGATTGTCTGTGAGAAATGAAGGGTTCACAGGACAATTAAATAATTTGAAGTCATTTGCAAGAAATGAAGGGTTTGCAATATTTGTAAGATTGTCTGTGAGAAATGAAGGGTTCACAGACAAATCTTAAACTAGTTAAGTATAACTTTGCGAGAAATGAATGGTTCGCTTGTGTTATACAACAATTCTGTGTTTGTTTTAAGGAATTAGGTTTATTTATTACCTATGTAAGGATGATGGTTGCAACATACTTTAGTACTAAAATAAATCATGTACCTATGTATTAGTACTTAAGGCTGGGTACCTAGGCCAGCAGAGGCCGATTTTTGTGATTTTTAAAGTCATCTGAGACATGGAAAATAGTATTTAAAGTAAAAAAAAAAACCTTGCCTTAAAACATTGTTATAGCCAAGACATGATGAACTGTTTTGCCGAATGTTAGGCACGCGGTCAGGATGGACGAATGTTAGGCACGATAATATTTATTATAATATAAACAATTATTTATTAGAAGCCATGTTGACTAATTGAGTGATCCGGTTCACTTGTCTCTTTCATTCGTTGATTCTACGGCCGAGCGATTGGTGGAAGGTTGCGTTGAGTTCTCGGGTCATTCGATTGGCGGCTTCCGAGTGTGACACAAGTGTAGTTGTACTGTGTAATAAATTTATAAAGGTAAAAATAAAGTGAGTGCTGGAATAAAAGGGAGTTTTATTATATAACGTATAATTTAATAGGTCGAGCTGCCGGCAACCCTAGAGGCTCCGCCTCCGAAAGAGCGCGTTGCATGCGATAGAAAGAGATGGCCACACTTAGGCACGTTTGACGTACCTAAACAGGGTATTTGCTAACAGTGAACCTTCTGTACGTAGTACTATTACTTATTCTGTGGTATCAGGCAGAACTTTTACTGATAGTACAGTCAATAGCACATAAATCTTTACACTTGTAGTGCGAGTCTGACCTCTAAAGCGATTGCAATAAGAACTTTACAAAGTCCTATGTGTCAAGTCCTCTTGACTGTAAACCGAATTTATTTTTTGTGTCCGATTAAAAAAACCATCAAATACGGTTTCCAATCTCCGGCAGTCCGGCACATCCCTAGCCGTTAGTTGTTCCGGTTTATCTGAAAGTCCGATTCCGGATCTAAGCGGTCCGGTTTCCATGTAGGTGTAACGGAACGCATTGCGGTTTGTGGTAAAAAAGGTGCATTAGGGAATTTCGTTATGGTCTCGTGGGGTAATATTCGAGAATTGGAGATTTTACTAATTGCAATTTAAGTGGTCATACTCGTAGTAGCTGTAATTGTGCAACTTTTAATAGTCCACTATTTAACAATACTACAATACTAGCAAACGAAAAAGTGTGTTTGTGAGTATATTTGTGGCTCTTTCACGCAAAAACTACTGAACGGATTTTTTTGAAACTTTCCAGTTGTACTTATAGCTTATACATCAAAATAATATTCATATCATAGGCTATATTTTGTCCCCGTATTGCCACGAGAATGGGAACTACGCGAGAATAATAGTATATTTTATATCAAGGGACTAAACGAAGCCATTATGGTTTGAGTCAATGAAACCGAAGGTAGGTATATTAAGTTGGCGGTCTCGAGGTGCAAACTGTACTTTTCACTTTGAGTGCGAGAAAAATTGTCAATTATGTACAAATTTATTTAAAACCAAACAAATACACTTGACAAAAATTCAGAATTTTTTGCGGGCAGTTTGTTCTTCTAAACCTGTCACAGATTAACAAAAAAATTTAAATCTCTTTTAAGACACATAGCGCCACCTTCTATGCGGAAAAACCATGAAACTAATACTCTCAACATTATTGCAATGAAGATGGTCTACACTCCACAGATTTACTGGCTGTTTGAGTTTGTCTACATACATACATAATCTCACGCCTTTTTCCTATTGGGGTAGGCAGAAACAATAGATGCCACTTGCTACGAACCTGGCAGATCTCACGCGCTTCATCAAAAAAAAATGTATGGTATTCCATTTCAGGAAATACCTACGTTTCTTTGAAACAAGAAAACACAACCTTTTTGGTAAATACACAACACAAAATGTTTGGCGTAGTAACACTGAACCTTGACCTTTAAATACTTCATAAACCTATCCTCCTTGATTCCCCAGTGAGACAAAATAGATAGCTTTATAAAACCAAACTGAACAGCTCAAGGGAGTCAATTTGTCAGTTTGAGCCCGCGCCGGCTGGCAATGTTCCAAACCGCGCCATATTGTCGTATTGCATCTGTCACACAGCTACCTAATTCACTGCACTGTGGTCTGGATGAACACTGAATGCATCTACAGAAATTAATGCTACTTTTAATAGAGCAGTGATAGCCCGGACGGTTAAAGAGCCGGTCGAAAATCAGTGTGGCTCGGGTTCGAATCCTGGCATGTACCAATGAGTTTTTCAAAAACTTACGTACATATTTATCACTAGCTCGACGGTGAAGGAAAACATCGTGGGGAAACCCGCAGGTCTCAGAAAATTCTGAGACATGTGTAAATAGACCCGGTCCGGCGATGGGCTCACCACCTATCACGTTTAGGAGTCCAATGTATCTCGTGAAATGTGGGTATATCCAGTAATGGAATACCTCTGCCTACCCTCTCGGGGATGAAAGTGTGAGATTTTTTTTTAATAATAATATATTATGGGACACAATTCCCATACGGTTATTTAGTCCCAAACTATAGACAGGGCCTGTACTATGGGTAGTAAACAATTGATAAACATACTTAAATAAATATTAAAGACACGAAGCCAACAGACGAGCCAACAGAGATGTTGGTCCCGAGCGGGGATCGAACCCGCGACCTCCGACTCAGAAGGCAAGGTCACTCTCACTACCAACTGAGCCAACAGGCCCGTCAATGATGTACACCAATGATTTTGAATTTTAAAATATCTTCATACAAAGAGCGCTGTCGTGCGGAAGTATCACACCTGACTTATGTAATGTTTTAAGATTAGGGGAGGGGCATAGTTTTACGGAACACTTCGTGTGTGATTCCCAGTCACACTTGACCGGTTTTTGTATAGATAGACCAGCCCCCCTAGCCAAGTGGCATTCTACAATCTAATCGGTTCTTTTAGATTGACAAGTATGGGATTGACATAAGCACTTGCCAACGAGCGCTAACGCTAATGTCAATCCCATATATGTCAATCTAAAAGAACATTCGATTAGATTGTGCAATGCCCCTTGGCTAGCACACCCCCCCCCCCCACCACCTCTTAAAAAACTATCATAGTTCAAGAACGTTTTGTTTCAAGCTTAAAACAACATTATTGAGATTTGTACATAGACCTAGTGTTAATAAGTCTATGGATTTGTACCACGACCTCTTCTGGGCATTTTCGCCAACTTCACTGTTTTGGGAGAACGAGAAAAAAAGTTCAAAATTAGAAGTAAAAAGGGTCAAAGTGCATAAAGGATCATTTGAACATCAAAAATATGTTGGATTGCACCGAATCTGTATCTTAATTTACGAGATATTTAGCAATAAAGTTTTGGTAAGGACATTTTGGACCGGTAATGACAACTTTTAAAAACTCTGAAGATGTTTTGAAGGGTTTGTATCCACGGATATTAACCACGGATAACGACGAGTTGTATGAGTTGGGCTAGTCTGAATACATACTACATATACATTTTAAGAACATTCGAAAATAAAATTAGTAAAATTTTGGTAGCCATTAACATTCCGCATACATTAAGGTGGTGTTTTTTTATACAAATGCTAAAGGTATCGGCTTTTTATTTACCCTCTTGAAGAATTCCCTTGATTTTCCAGTCACATTGTATAGTGTTATAGAATCAGTCTTTATACTAACGATTTCTGTAAATAACTAAAAACATATAAACTCTCCACAGTTTATATGATTAGGTTAGTATCAAATTTAAAATAAAAAACATTAAAAAAAACAAATAACTTTTTGCCAAACTGTAAATCTGTCGTAACTTAGGTAAACACTTTATTTTATACAACAGTCAAAAACAAATAA
Source organism: Ethmia dodecea (assembly GCA_963855545.1). Classification (NCBI taxonomy): domain Eukaryota; kingdom Metazoa; phylum Arthropoda; class Insecta; order Lepidoptera; family Depressariidae; genus Ethmia; species Ethmia dodecea. The sequence continues at coordinate 778,206 of OY979446.1, forward strand.
TATAATTTGAACATTCATAAGAAATAAGAAATAATAAAAGACTTTTACTTGAATTAACTAAAACTTATTTTCTCCAAAATGTAAAAAAAAGATACAAAACAAAAACACTCTTGCTTCAAATGCTAATAGTTTTTTATAACATTGAATGCTTATGTATATTTATGTTCTAAATAACAAACAATAATTCTTTAGTTTTTAGTTTTAAATGATACCCTTAAAATAAATAAATAAATAATGTTCATTTAGTACTTTAATATTCATATAATAACTTGATATCATTTATAGCCCAGTCATATTAGGGGTGAAAATTGGTTTTTCGCAAATATTTTTGTTCCTATTGCTTAAATGAGATTTACACTTATTATAAAAGTTGTAGAGTATACAATTTTTTACAACTTTTGTTTGAAATTGTATACTTTACAACTTTTATAATAGGTGCAAATCTCATTTAAGCAATAAGAACCGATATATTAACGAAAAACCGATTTTTATTACCTTTGACCTTCAACATCTTAAGACACGAACACGATAGCATTTGTGACTTTTGAGACAATATTTAGGACGACAAAACAAAGTTTTATACCAATTTACAGCTTATTTTCTTTCATTCCGAGGTTGAGGTCCCTTTTTTACCTAATATGACTGGGCTACTAGGATAATTCTTTCTATAAAAAAAATAAATGTCATTACCATCCCAAAACTGTCCTTACCGCTTTACTTAACAGGACCCGGCGAGGACAGTCGTGGTAAGGACATTCGACGGTTTTTGTGACTTCATTCTAAAACTTTCCAATATTAAACCGGTTTTTTAGACGTATTACGCACAAAAAAGCTGTTTTTATAATATATCTAGGACTCAGACATATATAAATAGTACTTACCTTAAATCGGGATGTGGTGCCGGTGTGGACATATTTTTAAATTTTTAGAAGGAACGCTTGTACAGCAAAAACAAAGGCGCGCAATCTAACATTTCTACGCTCAACGGACGAATGACGAGCTTGCCTATGCACAGTGATGCGCCTGTATGTGTGCGGTGCATAGTTTACTTATGCTTTAACATTTTGTTACGAAAACCGGTAAGGACAAAAAGTGCTACCAGAAGTTGTAACGTTGTAAATAACATGTTTATGAGGCACCTACAAATTTATTTTCTATTTTTACTTAATGCCTATATTCTAATGTATAAAATCATAAGTAAGTGTAAATTTGCTAGTAATTTTTTTGTACACCGAGTCAAAGTTTTAAAAGTAGAAATGCAGCACACGTTACACCCCGATTTTTTTGTTTCAGTCCAGTATTACTTCCAATTTAAATGAGTTGTTTGAAAGACAATCTTATAAAAAGTAAGTTAATAAGGCATTAATTGGTATCGTAACAGAAATTTCACATTTAATAAAGTAATTTTTAAAAAATCAGGTTGCAACCAGTTTTTGGCCCTTTGGCGAAAAGTCCCTTCTACATTCTCGTTTTATTCCTACATAGTGATATACAAGAACGAATCTTTGTCTCATAAATGTCTATTCCATAACGAGATGCAGCCTCATTTTCAAATCGCGTGATCACTTTTCCACAGTATTCCTAAACAAACTTAAATAATGCATAATATAATAATATAAATAATATAATCTCGCGCCTTTTTTATCCCCGAGGGGGTAGGCAAAGGTATTCCATTACTGGATATACCCACATTTCACGAGATATATTGGACCCCTAAACGTGATAGGTGGTGAGCCCATCGCCGGACCGAGTCTGTTTATACATGTCTCAAAATTAATTCTGAGACCTGCGGGTTTCCTCACGATATTTTCCTTCACCGTCGAGCTAGTGATAAATATTTACGTAAGTTTTATGAAAAACTCATTGGTACATCCCAGGATTCGAACCCGAGCCTCACTGATTTTCGGTCGGCTCTTTAACCGTTCGGGCTACCACTGCTCGGGCTATAATGCATCTTATTTCATTTAACACAGAACAATATTAAAACAAGCTTACTTTATAAGAACGTCGTGGTACAAATATATCAATCTTAAAACAATACTGTTTTAAGCTTGTTTTAAGAAATAGTGGTCAATTGTACTCCAATAAATAACCAATTTATGTACCGCTTGCACTTACGGTGCAATAGCGGTTAGTGTACTACGTGATCTCAAGTACTTCACGTGTACAGTTTTTATTGCTAGTACAGTCTTCCACACAGCTGCTTTTTGTCTACACAAGCGCAAAGCAATTTCAGCGCCCCCTGGCGCCACTTGCGCTGCATCTGTCGCTTGAAACTTGTCTCGAAATTGCTCGCTGACCGGCTAAAGAAGATATGACGTCCAGAGAAAACTATTTCTAGACTACTCGGTAGTTTTTGTTGTATTATATAGTAGCTTCGTCAGCGTTCCGAAATAAAAGAAGCTTATCTGTTACTGTGGTGTATAAGCAACTAGCGACCCGCCCCGGCTTTGCACTGGTGCAATACTAATACTAAAACCTTCCTCTTTAGTCACTCTATCTATTAAAAGAAACCGCATCAAAATCCGTTGCGTAGTTTTAAAGATTTAAGCATACATAGGGACATAGGGATATAGGGACAGAGAAAGCGACTTTGTTTTATACTATTTAGAAGCTATAAAAAACACAGTGACGGAAAACATGGTAAGGAAACCTGCAAGAAAAATTTGAAGTCAAAAGTTATTCCAAGTGGAATAAGTCTAGTACAATTTCGACGGAATGACAGCTCGCGTTCATACTAACTGACATAACAAGGACATGACGCTTAGGCTTCAAAGTTTTGTATGAAAATATTCCCGAAGCCCCCTCTATGCCCTATTATATTTAAATCTCTTTGGTCACTTCATAAAAATAATTAAATGACAAGGTAAATTTTAGATCAAACGCTTAGTTCAAAGCAAAACTTATTTGAAATTAAGTCTCTAATAAAACTTCGAAGTAATTTATTCCGTAAACTCGCTAATTAGGTATTCAACAGAGAAGAAAAAATAATGGTATTAAAACTTATTATGTGTAAGTACTAGTATGTCAATAAATACATTTTCACTTTCGATCAATAGCCAGTCATGTGCCAGCGTCTCATGGAAGTTCAAGGACAATATAATAATCCTACTATGAACTCGATTCTGCAAACCACCTAAAATTCCCGCTTGTTCTTCGTACATATTTAAGTTAGCTCTATTCTTTTCCACCGCTTTGGAAAGGAAAGGGACAGAAATAAGCACCATATTTATTTACAACTTCACAAATGTCAAAATAACCAAATTGAACCTTATGGACGCATTCAAATACACGTTTTTAGCCATTTTAGCAACGATGTAAGGAGGTCATGGATAAAAGTGACAGATAAGACATAAAATTAGTCGGTTTTTCCATGTTTGACATTACTCTATAATCTATGGTTTGTTTCTGTCCTTTTTCTTCCGTATTCTATAAAGAAGGATAGGTTAACTTAAAATTTGGAATTTTAGGAGGTGGTTTGCAGAATCGAGTCCAATGCACCCCTATAAAATCATTGTGAAATACTGACCACATACTGCACAGATAAGGATATGTATAAACAAAAGTGTTTTCAAATCTTTACCTGAATTCACTTAGGTACTTATTTATCACTAGCTCGACGGTGAAGGAAAACATCCTGATGAAACCAGCAGGTCCAAGAATTAATTCTGAGGCATGTGTAGGTTCAAAGAATATCTCATGGGTATAAAAATGGCTATATCCAGAAATGGAATACCTCTGCCTACCCTCTCGGGGATAAAACTCGTGAGATTATTTATTTTATTTATTTATTTATTATTTTTTTGGTATTTCTGAGGAGTTGATCGAGTATATAATTTTACGAAGTGTCTAGTCGTCCGATAAATTTGTCGGATGAATAAAAATATTTAGTCGTCCGTAAACGGATGACTAGAGAACCTTATTAGTGATCCAAGTGGTGACACTATACTATTCAAACACGGCTATTAAGTCCTAAACTAGGCTGAACTTTTGCTCTGGGTATTAAACAAGTGTTACACATAGTACTTAAATAGTTACAATTTGATATACAAGTCAAATATCATGTTTGCGCACATCAATAATAGTTCCAGACGGGAATCGAACCCACGGCCCTTGGCACAAAAAGTAGTGTCCATTCTCTACTGAGCCATCGGGTCATTTTTCCAGTCCCACCCATTTCCGCAACAACAGGGGTCAAGCCTTCCGCAGAAATTGTCCAAAAACCAGTTCTAGATGAACTACCTCCATATTACAAGTTCTATTCTATAGACAAAGTCGTCCTCAGTAACGAGGGTGAGACTACAAAGAGATGTGATACTAAAGAAAATATTTTAGAGCCTAGCGGTCCATTTTTTACCAGAGACTGCCTAAATGTAGGGTAATGTTTTTGTCGACGTCCGTCGCCGTGTAATTGTTTTGGTAGAGCGTGAAACGTGTTAATTTTGAACCACACAAAGGAGAGAGATAGCATTCATTTGGCCCAGTGATAATGTCACGTGACGGTTGGGAGCAGGGCCGGAGTGTGTTGGGAGGTTAGTGGGGTTAGGGGGCGCTATTAAATACCGCCACTGTTTTAGAAGACAGCGGGGAAGAATGTCTTAAAATTAGCAATGTTGAAAATGTGTACACGAGTTGATATATTTATGTATGAGGCTCGGATTCGAATCATTTGAAAAGTAGGTACAAAAAAATACATATTCATCACTAGCTTGACGGTAAAGGAAAACATCGTGATTCGTGAGGAACACCAGTATATTTTTGAGACCTTAACGGCAGATGTGTACGCATACATACCTCAGAATCAAATAAGAAAATCCATGTATCTACACCACAAATTACGGCGACACAAAAGTTTTTTTTTAAATGAGTGATCCTTATTTCTGTTGGCCTTGCGAGCGAGCCCGTCTGTCTCTCTTGCAGAATTTGTAACTCGCCAGGTTCCCTGATACTTTTAAACTGGAGGTAAATCCCCAAATGCGCCCCTGGCCCGCGATAACGCAAACAAAGTGGCCCACGTGCCAGCCCTGAACAACCGGGTAAATAATGGAGCGCCACAGCCCTGGCCGCGAGCCCAATTTGACGCGGTTTCCTCGCTGTGACAGCGCGTCGCTTCATTACCAGCCATGATTAAATGCAATACCACCGTTCATTTCATTACAATCACTTCATTACATTTATAGCAGTTGCCTTATCAAGGGGAGGACTTTAAACCAATAATAAAATTGCGGTTTGAAACGTATACATGTACATTGAATTTAAGAAAAACAATTTAGGTAGGTGCTATTTTAATAGAAACGCTAAGAATAACACTTTACCAAAAAAACTATTTGTATGATTCCTGCAGTCACCCACACACACCTACCTTTATGTCTCTTACTTTGGTCACACCGCTTGTCTATAGGGGATATATACAAGGAATACAATATGTAACGATATCGACTACTTAATCGATTTCAGCTATTTTTAATATGTGTTAAATTTTTCCGAAAAATGAATTAGCATAGCTGAATTTAGTGATATCTAGGGAAACCGTAAATTATTGCTCTTTATTTAAGAAAATTGGTTAGACACAACTAAAGTACGAAGGCATCATATATTTTTTTATATTAATGGGGTGTATGAGGAATTGCGCTTATTCTGTTACGCGATGTATTTAAATCAAGACTATGGAAATTTGCTTCTCGCAAAGTCAGCTCATAGTTTTGCTGTCAATGTTGACGTCAATATGAGTGCCAGTCAAGCTAAATGAACAACACAAATGGTCAGTACTCCAGGACTTCTTGCTTGAATAGATGACGTACCTACCAATGCCGTAAGAGACTGCTACAGGAGCCCATTTTTGTAGCCAGCTCAACAAGACTCGTTAGCTCAGTAGGTTAGAGCGCCGATATAAACTTATCCTTGACCATCGGAGGGCGGAGGTTCAAATCCTCCACGAGTCATCATACCTTTTTGTTTGCATTTATTATCTTTCTCACTTGCATCTATTTTTGTCAAATTTTCACGAGATCATTTCAGATTGTTGTGAGAAGAACAGAATAATGATCACATTTGGTAATACTAGCCGGGATTTTCGTATTTGTGTGGCTCTGAAGAGCAGTGATAGCCCGGACGGTTTAATGAGCCGGCCGAAAATCAGTGAGGCTCGGGTTCGAATCCTGGCATGTACCAATGAGTTTTTCAAAAACTTATGTACATATTTATCACTAGCTCGACGGTGAAGGAAAACATCGTGAGGAAACCCGCAGGTCTCAGAATTAATTCTGAGACATGTGTAAACAGACCCGGTCCGGCGATGGGCTCACCACCTATCACGTTTAGGGGTCCAATATATCTCGTGAAATGTGGGTATATCAAGTAATGGAATACCTCTGCCTACCCCCTCGGGGATAAAAAAGGCGTGAGATTATATTATTATTATTATATGAAAGGTATATTTCTTAAAAATCCATTTCCATTCCTTTATAAAACACTAAGATCCAAACTTCTTGAAATCCAAAGATAAAACGACAAAATCAACGAAAAATTACAATGGACGGATGTGAATGAATGTGTTGAAAGTTTGCGTGATCTTTGCCAACTGCTTGTAATAAAAACTGAGTAATACGGCAGTGATGTCATCCACTGACGTCACTTGGCAGCAACTGGAGCCACATTTCGCTGGTCTCTCAACGAGACTCGTTAGCTCAGTAGGTTAGAGCGCCGATATAAATTTAAATTTGACCATCGGAGGGCGGAGGTTCAAATCCTTCACGAGTCATGGCTTTGACCAAAATTTTCTTTTCTCTTTTATATTACCAGCAGATGTCCAGTGGCATTGTCCGCCTGGATACTGATTACTCCAAAAATGCCATCTTAGTGCTGCACTTGCGCCATTTAAGGAACCTTTGTGCAATAAACCCAACGGTTCTGGGTGTGCGTTGATCAGTCAGCCAATCAGCCAATCAGTTTCTTCTTTCATATTATTGAGAACAAGATTGCTATATTATTCTAAATAGCGTCATTGGTTCGCTCTTTCTCCTTTCCATAAAAAAAGGACTCAATTCCAAGGACAGAGTGATCTAAAGGTAAAATCAGTTCTGCAGTTTAGTTATGAAATGGTAACCTCCCAACTGATAGAAATAACTCAATCTTTTTAATTCAATATTGGCCGAGATCCCCCATATTTGTGTGGCCACTGATCTAACAGCAAATATCTATATTATAATGATGTAGGAGTAAGGAATATTAAAACCCAAACTCTTCATATCCAAAGATAGAATGAGAGCTTTTAATAAACACTGAGATACCAATTACTTATTATGTGGTAATACGGCAGTGATGTCACCCACTGACGTCAATTGGCAGCAACAGGAGCCAAATTTCGCTGGTCTCTCGACAAGACTCGTTAGCTCAGTAGGTTAGAGCGCCGATATAAATTTAAATTTGACCATCGGAGGGCGGAGGTTCAAATACTTCACGAGTCATGGCTTTGACCAAAATTTTCTTTTCTCTTTTTTACCCAAATCGTATCTATGTATGTGGTATTTCGTATACCCTCGAAATGTACGAACGGCTGTATGGATTTTAATAAATGGTTTTTGAAGCCCTGCAATTATAGTAGTACTTATTTATTTTTATTTATTTAAAGTAGTAAAATGAAAAGTTACCTCACTTACTCAACGAAATGCAATGCGTTGCTTTACGCTGGTTTTCTGTGAGGCCGAGGCATCACTCCGGTCGAGCCGGCCCAAGCGAGCCGAAGCATGGTTCTCCCACGTACCAAATAAATACATATGAATCAAATTTATGAAATTTGTAGCGTTATGGGGAGTCTGGACATTACAAATGGGGGTATAAATATAATCTTGCAAAATTGTGTAGCTGATCAATTTAAAAGTATAGTCCTTTGTGAACGAAGTGCCGCTGCATAGATATTTAATTCGTATATTGTTTTGTATTATCTTTTGTTTTGTATTTAGAATGTCAGACATTATGAGGCTGACATAATACCTTGTATTAAAAGCCGAATAAAAAATTGATTAAAAAAAAAAATTGTATGTATGGTTTTGCTGAATAAATCTGTTAGTCCATATTATACCTACTGTGAAAACAGTCTATATATGCTCTCATTCCACACACTGTCTGTCTTGTTGTATGAGAAGACATGATCAGTCAAGTCCGTAATTCATAGTCATTATTCTCTTGTATGTTAACTCTGAGCGTCTCACTTTACCTAGACAGTTACAAATCCATGTTGTAAGGCTTCTGCTACACACTAGGGGGAAATATAAGCAAGTGCAGGGTTGGACGTCATCCCACAAGATGAACATAAGACCTCCATCACCTGTAATTATCGCTTAACATTTGATGCATTAGTTTTTGCTTGATGCGTACAAACATACATACAGACAGACACAAATTGTTCTGGTTTCTATTGCTGGCATAAATACCATAACAAGTTTTCTTACATATCTCCTATTTACAGACGAGAAGACGTTAACATTTTGTTTACAATCTCGTAATATTATAAATGCGAAAGTTTTATGTATGGATGTTTGTTCCTCTTTCACGCAAAAACTACTGAACAGATTTTAATGAAACTTTACAGTTATATAGCTTATACGTTAGAATAACACATAGGCTATATTTTATCCCCGTATTCCCACGGGAATGGGAACTACGCTGCTAGTTTTATTATATGTTTAGAGATGTTCTCCGTAAGTACGCGCCTTATCTTGTTCTTGAGTTCTACAAACCGAAAGCTAATATATTTTGCCACTATATTCATGATTACATTTAAGCTGTATTTTGCGTGATGGCTTCGACCTTGCTAACTTGTCTGAATCAACGAGGTCTTAAATTATTAATATTTGTTGGATCTAATCTCGCTAATAGAGTACACCTACGCTGTGTGGAATTAATCATTTACAAATAGGGTTCCATGTTCTAGTGAGTTCGTTTAGAAGTTTACTCGACCGACAATTTCAATGTGGTGGCGTGCTGCCATTAGCTCAATTCTGTGTCTAGCGGGATAGAGTTCTATTGAATCTGACTAGTCGTTTAAAAGTCATTTAAAAGCTGGATAATAAAGCGGCAATAAAAATTAAAAAAAAAAAACACTTAAGACACTCACAGATTGGTTACAAGCTGTTGATTTAAGTGTTAATGCAGTAAAAACTAAGGCAATGCAGTTTCACCCTCGACAAGCTAAACCAAATAGAAAAAGTCAATGCAAAACTGTCCAGCTTTTCATACGCATTACACTTTCTAGCAAGATCAGTATCTCAGAAAGTACTGATTGCGGCATACTATGGTACAGTATATCCGCTTTTAAACTACAGCATAATTTTTTGGGGTAATTCGGTGGACTCTAAATCGACAAATTAGTATTACAAAAACGGTGCATTAGGACAATATATAAATTAGACCGCAGGACATCTTGTAGACCATTTTTCATGACATATAAATTTCTTACGCTTACTAGTTTATATATTTTTAACTTGTGTAGATTTGTGCGCAACAACGGAACAAATTTTACGGAAAAATCTACATACCTCAAAACCACCCTAAGATCACGGCAAAACTTAGCACTTTTGAGCACCACCTCTGATATCTGCTTTAAGAGTGCATACACGACTGCGATTCGTGTGTATAATCACCTACCAAAAACTATTAAAGAACTCGACGGTAAAACCTTTAACACTACATTGAAGAACTGGCTTATAAAAAACTGTTTTTAGGATCTAAATGAATTCTTTTCGTTTCGTTGACATTTGTATATTAGTCGATACCTTTTGACATATTAATTTGTAATTATCGATACTTGTTTTGCATAATATCCATATATTTCTAGTTGTAAGCTACTTGACATTATCAATTCTCAATTGTTTAATTAATATATCTTCGTTTATATAACTTCATACTACATTGTATGCCCGCAGCGGGTAGATTGTGTGATTCTTTTTTTTTAATATAAGATCCTTGCTATGTACCACAATTGAACAATAAATATATTCTATTCTATTCTATTCTATTCTATTCTATTCTATTCTATTCTATTCTATTCTATTCTATTCTATTCTATTCTATTCTATTCTATTCTATTCTATTCTATTCTATTCTATTCTATTCTATTCTATTCTATTCTATTCTATCTATTAAAAAAACCGCATCAAAATCCGTTGCGTAGTTTTAAAGATTTAAGCATACAATGGGACATAGGGATATAGTGACAGAGAAAGCGACTTTGTTTTATACTATGTAGTGATGATGATGATAGTGACACTCTCGAAAAACATAACCCTCCTTCTGTCGCAGTCGGGTAAAAAGGAGCCAATGTGATCTCCTGATGTGTAATATATAAGTATTACGAGATATATTTTTTTTCTAAAAGGATAGTACTTGAGTCGGCCTTCTGCACGTTAGTACTATATATTATATTCTGTGCTATTGTTACTAGATCAAAACACTGGATGAATTTAGGGCCTACATCTTGCATGCAATCGAAGTCAGTCCACTCGGTTTCAGGTAGCAGTTTGATGAATTAATTTGCAATTAATATGGACATTAGTAGGCTATTGAATTTCTAATGAGGTTCATGCATGAGTGGGCAGTATTGGCTTGGCGCCGAGTAAATACTATACTGGTTTAGAATGCCTTGACAATAGACTATTGACATTTCTAAGTGTAGCTGTACCTACAGTAAATATATTATGATTTTTTACTTTTTTTGACTTTTGTATTTGGTGGTACCTTGTGACGTAGCGGGGCGACGGAGGAGGCAATTAAAAGGCCGGAGGTTGGGAATGTATGATATTAAATAAAATAAAAAAATCTCAGGCCTTACATCTTACACATGCCTCAGAATTAATTCTGAGACCTGCGGGTGTTCCCACGATGCTCCACACTTTTTTTTTATTGTTTAACGTCTTTGGATTCTAGTCCTTATAGCCTTAATACTTTCCTATTATTAATCTTAGTTAAATGGCTTTGCACAAAAATACTGTGTCTTCAACACTCTCCTCATCCCTCCCTCGGTTACCAACAGTAAAATGGTAGCACTTTTACTGAAGACTTCATTAAGACTTCTTGAGGCAATCCAAAAATGTTTATCCCTGGCATTTTATCGAATTTCCCATTCACTGCACACCTTCACGGACACTTGCCACATAATTAACTATCACTATTATAAGTCCAAACCCGAAATACACAGCAAAATAAAAATTATACAAAAAACATTACGTCCCTCTTCGGATTCCCGCCAAAAAGCCCTCCACACATTATTTCGTTAAATGTTGTCTTAAAATAAAATGCCATCTCTATCTGATTTCAAACTCAATGATTCTGCCTCGTATTGTGTCAAGAGAATTGTTCGAGAATGTTCCAGAAAATAGCCAAGGCGCGGCGTAAAGTGGGCAAGTTGGAACAATAAGGCCCAGGGCCGGGCAATTGGGCAATACCGACGCCTGGACACGTATCCTCATGTCGCATTATTTCGAGAAGCTGTTCACAAGTCGATTCCACTTCGGTCTAGTTTGCTGCGACCATTTTTTAATTAATTTTAAATAAATGTTTTTTTTTAATGTTAGGACACCATTAGTATAACACATTTTATTTACAAAATAGTTAGTTGGCTGTAGTTTGTTTCCCTTCTTTTATTTTTGTTTTTAACTTAAGGCCAGGTATTCCTGCAGCAGTAGGTATTTAGCGCTGTCACGGGTCGCGCGCAAAATAGTTAGATCGGACGCAGCGGCAGTGAACTCGCATGACCCCGCCAGCGACATAGTATAGAAATTAGCAGTAGGATAATTTTATTTGACTTTAGAAATGCATTTTATATATTATCAAACTTTGTTTATAATATAGTAATAAATTAGAGTTACGTAAATAAATGAAGTAACTTCTCTGTTTTTATTTTGTTGGTGTACGTAATTATTATAACTATTATGTGTATACATCATGGTGACAAAAATCAAAAATCGAAAATTCTGTTTGTCATAAATATTAGGTCTTTACCAATGAAATTGCCATTTTATATGAAAAAATTAAAACGATTTTTTTTCATGTATTTTTATTTGTATTAATTGAAGTAATTAATCACCTATGCAATTAATGCATCTTTGCCAACGCAGTGGCACTTTATTGATGCCCTTCTTAAAGAAATCAGCTGGACGGGAGGCAACAAATTCTTCAAAGGCATTTTGTACCTACTGCCTCTCGGGTATTGAATTTTTTTCCCACCAAGAAGTTATCCAAATTCTGGAAAAAGTTGTAGTCTGTAGGCGCAAGGTCTGGTGAGTAGGGCGGATGACGGGGAGCTTCCAACCCCAGTTCTTGCAACTTGGAGACCGTCTGCTGTGCAGTATGAGGTCGCGCGTTGTCGTGCAGGAGCAACGGAGACGAGCGATTGACCAATGCTGGTTGAAGATGTGCCAGCTTCTCCATCATTGTGTTCAGTTCTTCACAGTACACATCTGCAGTAATGCTCACCCCGTTTGGTAAGAACCTGTGATGAATCACACCGGATCTAGACCATCAAACAGTGACCATTACTTTTCTAGGGGTAAGTTTTCGTTTAGGGCGCTGTTTAGGTGCTGAACCAGGATCCAACCAACTTGCTGGTTGGATCCTGGTCAAACAGAATCCATTTTTCATCGCAGGTAACAATGCGGTTCAAAATTCCTTTATTTGTGTGTCTGTTCATCAGTGCAAGGCACGTCTCGACGCGTAGTTAGCGCTGGCGATCATTGAGTTCGTGGGGCACCCTTTTGTCAAGCTTTTTTACCTTGCCAATTTGACGCAAATGGACCATTATTGTTTTGACGCTAACGTCGAAAGCTGCTGCTAATTTAGCCGTAGATTGTGTATCATCAGCTTCCATAATCGCCTTTAATTCGTAATTGTCGACCAAAGTCTTCGGAAGACCGCGAGGTTTATTTTTCAGGTCGAAATTTTCAGAACAGAAGCGAGCAAACCAATAACAGGTGGTGCGTTGGTTTGTAGTGTCAGCTCCGTAAACGTCGTTGATGTTGCATGCCGCTTGTGCCGCGTTGCTGCCACGACGGTACTCATATTCCACAATTACTCGAATTTTTAACGTATCCATGATGACGAAAAAGATTGAAATGCGATGAAAAAGTTGGTGCCGTACGATCTATCGCACCATGACCCAGCAACGTAACGTAAACATCAATTAAACGGTAGCCGTTCTTAGTTCGACCTTCTGCGATAGCGATATCCTTCTCCACTTGAGCTGCTTCTTCAATTCCATAGAAGCATTAAAATTTGCCGTCTTTTTCCATTTTTCAAATAATTCATCTTCTAATTTGGAATAGTATTTTGAGCTGAATACCGGAATATCCATCGCTGAACATAATTCCTCAAATTGAGAAAAGCCAATACCGGAAGCGCCAATGCCAGTAGTGGCGGCTGTATTAAGATTAACTTGATCTCTATCGTTTAGGTCTTCAGAGTTAATCGAGCAAAATTTCTTTGTAAATATTGCATTCAAAATGAAATACTGATAAAAGTCCTCGTCGTTTTTCACTGATCGAACGGAATTTTCTAAGGTGCAGTTAAATAAACCCTTATGACGAGCTTTCTCTTGTAACTCCTGTTAAATGTAATTTATATCAAAAATTCGCCATCCCGAAACAGGTTGAAATTCATTTTCTTTGCATACTTTACGATAAGTAAGTCTTCCGCCTCTTCAGTATCTCTGAAACATTGAACAAATATAGTAAGTATTACATATTTTAGATTAATATTAGTTACTTACCTATATATTTTTTGATGTTAGCATAGTGAAAAGTTAATAGACTGACAAAATACACATAAAAATGTGAAGATAAATATTATTATTTCAAATGTGATCCTTACGTAAGATTTACAGTGTCGACAGGATCGACAGAATTCAATTTACTGACAGAGTTTTCGGACACGTCAGCCATATCAGACAAGTGCCTAAAACAACTTACAACATTAATGTTAAAACATTTCGTTTTGAATACAATCAAGACCAGTTAATCATAATACAGCCACCACTACTGGCATTGTGGCTTCTGGTATTGGCTTTTCTCAATTTGAGGAATTATGTTCAGCGATAGATATTCCGGTATTCAGCTCAAAATAGTATTCCAACTTAGTCATGACGATTCGATGAAGCCCAAACTCGATGAGGTTGTGTCGTTTCATTGCGAAGTTCCTATGGCCACCTTCCAGCTCTATCATCAGATCAGCACCATGTCATCATAATATTGCATTTTCACGCGATTTACACATGTATGCAATATTTCAGATTTTAAAAATTGACGGCCTTACCCGCCTTCATATTCCGATTTATTTAATTACTTGCCTAATTTCAGTTGAATTATACCTACTGATATTCTTATACTATGGCATGATCTTTTTATGAATTTATAAATGAGATTGAAGTAAAATGAAATTTAATGTGATTGTGTCAAAGTCGAAAATGACATAACAAATTAAACATTTACTTACTTCTTCACATATGTTTTGAGTTAATTGTTTTTATTTATTAATTTTATAGTGGTAAACGCCTTTTTCGCCTTCGTTGTTTATTACCCATTATGGATAACTTGCAACAAATATATCAATTCGTCAAAACTGATTGATTGGTGCAAAAAATTGTCACGGAAAAAATTGACACAGGTCCGTCATCCGTAAGCGCCAGCGCGCGACTGAACACGCCAGCTAAGCCACCGCGCTCGTGCATTTTGTCGTTTTTTCAACATAGTGATTATAAAAATCATTTTATAAAGTCAAACTCTGCGAATTTGTCTAGAAATATTTCGTATCTTTAATCTAGTACAAAAAATAAATGTAAAATGTCAGTAGTTCAGTCATGACATAGAAAAAACAAAACAAAAAGGGGTAACTTTGAGATTTTTTTCTATCGAGTGAAGTTCATCAAATCGTGTAACCGAATGCGACTTTGACTAGAGTATGTCCTTAAATTATATATATCTTTTTTTCAGAATTTTAAACACTATTTTCTATGTCTCAGATGATTTTAAAAATCACTAAAATCGGCCTCTGCTGGCCCACCCAGCCTTAAGATCTGTAAATTTGTAATGGTATGCATGCATGTGTTTTGGTTAAGTGACTTGATCAATGTCTATTTTATATTGAACTTTATCGTTACTTTCTGTTTTGTGCATTTTAATAAATAAATAAATAAAAATGATGACGTTGTTATTCCCTAGCGGCCCAGCAGAAGTATTACATTACTGAAAATACGCGCTTTTCTCCTACGGATTTTTCAGACTCATAGACGTGATAGGTGGCTGTTCTCCTTCCAGTGGGTTTCCTCATGATTTCCTAACTGTTATAGTCGAAGTAAGATACAATCAACTGCATTTGGAACCAGCTACTCTTCGGTGGAGATGGGCTGCTGTTTACATTTAGCCAGTCTCCATGGACGAGTTTAGAGTGCCTTGTTATTAGACTATTGACATTTCTAAGTGTAATTCTTATACCTACAGAAATACATGATTACGAGGTATAA
Organism: Ethmia dodecea; assembly: GCA_963855545.1. Taxonomy (NCBI): domain Eukaryota; kingdom Metazoa; phylum Arthropoda; class Insecta; order Lepidoptera; family Depressariidae; genus Ethmia; species Ethmia dodecea. Next base: position 793,714 of record OY979446.1, read on the forward strand.
TATGTACCCACAAATTTGTACGGAACCCTCGGGCGGCGAGTCTAGGACTTTTGGGTATAAAAAGTGTCTACTAATCAAGCATCAGCGTACCATAGTCGCTCAAGGAAAATAGATCAGAATACATCCTATAAATTTAATTTTATGTTTAAACTAAATCAAAATTATCAATACCAGTAACTAAACACCCATAGTTACTTAAAAACAAAAATCTACTAAAGTTAAATTAAATAATATAAATAGAAGACCTCATCCAATGCATCGCACCGAGGCAAGGTTCCCAGCAGACTGGCATCCTATTGTGTCCTGCACTCCGTTACTTGACGGGAAAATGTCACTGTGTGTAAAGTTCAGACCACAGACCGCGGTCGCAAGCGGCACGTTTCAGATGAGGAGCGGTCATTGCATTATTCCCGCCATTATATTTTGCGGAAAGGGTCATAGTTTTCGAGGAAAGATTATAAATTTCCGCTTCCATTTCCCTGTTTGGCAGACATTCGTGTAGATATTGTGTAGTGTTGTGTTTTGTTACATACTAGGTACTGGGCACCTTAGAGCATTGGTTAAATGCTCTAAGCTGGGCACAAGCTGGGCACATAGTTTCTACAGCAGCTTCACCACCTAAATTTCTTTACGGGATATTTAATTTGACGTCACTTTATTTAGCAATGATAGACAATCACTGTTAATCTCTATTCTCTATGGACGGCGCCATTTTGTCTTCCCATTTCAAATCGCAAAACTCAAATTGATTAAATTGTAACCAAATGGCATTTCACGTTGTCGCTCAATGATTCAATCTTAGATATTAAGACAGACTCCAGCCCATTGGCTCAGTGTTACTTGCTGAGCTATGCCGATTACTTCTCTTCATAGGCGTAACTAGGGGGGGGGGGGGTTAGAGGGGGTTAGAGGTATTTTTCTTCCTCATACATAAAATAACTTCATCCTCAACTACCGAAAACCATATTTAAAAAGCTCAACACAGACAACTTAAAATTGTTTAAACACTTTTTTTTCTAAAGCATTTCAAGGCAATTTAGTAAACTTGGTTCATTGATAGTTTGGCGCCTCAAAATTACTTAACCACCTTGCCGTGGCCGGCTGATTCATGGCTGGGCCCATCCTAGGAAAAATCCCTATCTACGCCAATGCTTCTCTTGCGAAGTTTGAAACCAATTTATATATTACGCGGAGTGGTCAGTCCCATTCAGACTACAGTGGCCGGGACACGTCTCGCGCTTAATATCCGGGCAGCTAATGGAAGCGGCGGAAAGGGGGCCTCGCCTGCCGTTGGCAGGGCCTGAGTTGGAATAGGGCCCACTATGGCATGGGCCTCACAATAATCACCGGGGGATTTGACCGAATTGAAGTGAAAATTAGCAATGTTGGTAATTTTAGCTATTGTTTATTATGTATGGTATACATAACTTATTTCTTGGGGTTGGTGTAGGCAAGTTATTGAGTGGATACCGCGAATCGGCAAGCGTAAGGTAGGACGCCCTCAGGCTAGGTGGAGCGACGATCTTCACTGGGTAGCTGGTAACAGCTGGATGAGAGTTGCCGCGAATCGAGCTGAATGGCGTGCGATTGGAGAGGCCTATGTTCAGCTGTGGACTAATATTGGCTGACGATGATGATGAAACTTATTTCTAAATACGCATCTCAAGTTTGCGTCACAACGATTTTAATATGACGCTTTTCTGGCGAAATAATTTATTTGTAATGTTACATGCTTATTTGTTTATGTTTGAAAGATTTCCAACATTATAATTTGAAACCCAATACCAATTTGAAAAGTTAGTTAATCTATGTTAAAAAACTTGGTGTTGCTTCTGCTTTTTAAATAACAGTTTATTAACAAAGAGATCTAAACTAAAATTATAAAGAGGAAAGATTTGTATTTTATATCTGTAACGAATAAACTCAAACTACAGGCTTTCCTGTAGTACTAGCACATGTTACTCCCAGAAAAGTAAGTTTTCCAATGGCAATTTTTTTTTAGGAATAACATGTGCTATTTTCCCACGGGAACGGAACTTTCGTTGGAGAACGGCTACTCTCTAAATAAAGACATTTAATGACAATACCACGTGACCTTTTCAAAGATAGGGCCCCACCTTAATGCAACCCTGTATGCCTGTCCTTATAGATGCGACGATGATGAAGTTGCACCTAAAAGAAAATTCTGAAGCAATATCCTCACTAGTGTCTCTCCAAAGTGGATTAGCAACTGGCTCTGAGGCCGATAACTTGATTAAAGCTGGAATGAAGATGTCAATATTTGCAATGGACAACATTTCATTTTTACCGAGGAAGCAAAATATGAAAACGATTTGGGGGTATATTTTATTTTATTTTTTTCAGAATATTTTGATTATCATTTATATTTAGATATAGAGGAGCAGAGATGGAATGCTGCTAAATCGTGAAAAGGGAAGGATCTTCCGCCAAGCGAGGTGATCGTGCCTGGTGACCGCGGTCCAACGATTGATGTTGGACAGTTGTATTTATACGAACTCATTAGAAAACTCCAATAGCGCGGTTTAGAACTTGGCCGTCTATTGGCGCGTTCCACGTAGTATCGCTACAACTGAGATAATCAATAATTTCTAAATAATATGCCAAAAATGAAAACTTATTCACAATTTACTTTGTCTTAGAATAACTGCAGGAAAGAAAAAAAATATCAACGTTGACATTTATCGTTGTATTGACATTGACATTTACATAGTATAATTGTCACAGAACACTTTTACTCCTAGCGGAGATAATTGTTGTCAGTCATGTGACCTTGTGCAATCACGAAGCCCACCCTACAAACAAGAGCCCAAACCACATAGGTACATCCAAATCCACCGACCAAGCTCTTATCTGTAAACTTGATTTTGGCGAAATCAAAAAGGACCGCCATTATAAAAGAAATTGTCAATTGTCAGTCATGTCATTTCAATCACCACTGGCATTTTTATAACCGACGCTCTGCGTAACAACTTCGTAACTTTTATTTATGCACTCATTCACTTTTCCTAGAACTCTGTGAAATCTGACCAAGATAAGAGTAAAATCCAGTCACAGGACACTGACTGATTCCCAACCGTATGCAAACAATACAGTTGACCACAGAGCCAACCGGGTCAGTATTAATGGTCATTACCTCTGAGACAGCCGCCACTGGCAGACGGACAGCTATGGAGTGATGTGACTACATATTGCACATGTCAAACAGGACAATTCCGCAGGGGTGACGGAGTACTTCTGGTAGAATTTCGTCTCACTCTGAACTTTTATTATGGTCACACTACTTTTTTTAAATGTTATGATATGAGATAGCGGGTGCCCAGCGGTGTTGTCTGCGCGGGTCCAGATTATTCCCGTTCTCGCGGGGATTTCTGAAAATCCCTTCATAGTGGTATAAATGAATTTGTACCATTAAAATTTTCAAAAAATATTCATAAACAGACACGGTCCTGTTAGAGTTTTTATTTTAATATGTATAGATTTACAAGGACAAGCAGTGTGTTTTTCAGTAAAAATTAAACGTTCTTTGATTTATTATTTAGTAATTTATTAAAAAAAAATTCTTAAACACTAATACATATAATCTAACGAGGAACTTTGAAATCGTGAATAAAATCATGTTTTAAAAAAGCTACTGAATTACGGCCGAAATTGAAACAGTATTTTTTTCTTCGCTTATAGATAATGACAAACTAGGACGAGCCATCTTACTTAAATGGTAATCGTGGCCCATGGACATCTACAACACATACCACAGCATATTTTGCTTTATAAAATTGTACGTTGTATAACCATAAGCAAACAAACCAGATGTCGACAACCCTATTGTACACAGTGCATGTGCACCACACACGGCACTCTCCTTGATTGTATTGAGTCTTTGTTGACCCCCTTTGGTGTTTGCGTGTGCCTTGGAATTCTGTCTGGAAAACAGACTGAAATTTTAAGGAAGGCAAGCAAGATTTTTTTTCTGATGACGTAAAAAATTTGTTGTCTGTAAAGTTGGTTTACGGGCGATAATTTTACGTAACGTCATAAGAAAACATCGATGAAAAGTTGCATACTGGATTGGAAGAGAGATAGATGAGCCACAAGCCGAACGCTTAGTCCGATCGTGCCTCTCTTCCGCGCTCTCGCTTGCTCGCTCGGCTCAGGATGAACGTGACACTTTTTTCATTCGTATAAGACGTTATCACGTCAAAAACATGGATGCCTATACACAAAGAGGTTGGAAGAAAATCATTCTCGAAAAAATTTTTCTTTAACGTCTTTGCCTATACATTTGTTAAATTATATTTTGCTAGCTGACGACGCGTTTTCGAGTATGAGTGTGTAAAACTATGGCCGCTATAACAACGAATAACAACAAGTTTAGAAGTTAAAAGTTAAAGGGGGTACAAGAAACGTATTTTTTTTACCGTACGGTGGTTTCGAGCCTTGCAGTTAGACGGTTTTGTAAGTGTAAATATTTTAAAGTCAACTCAAATTCAGAAATAGTACGTATGTTACACATCGAGGGAACTAAAATAAGAAAGGTCTCGGATTACATGTACTCGTAATGTGTGATCTGAGACTTTCTTATTTACTTCCCGAGGTGTTTATACTTTTTTCGTAACGACGGAGGCGGTAGGCGGAAACTTCGTTTGGCGCAGAAGACCGAACTTCCATAATACTTTTTTTGTATCACTGTGCCACTTGTTGCATATTTTTATTGGTGTACAATAAAGAGTTGTTACTTATACTTACTTACTCACCGAAAGGAGATATGAAAACATCCCTCAACATGCACCGACAAAAAAGCTGGAAATTCCTCTGAAGGTCCCAAAACAAGTCCTCACTCAACCCGTCCTGTCCTATACTGTTCCACAACAGGCGTAACAAAGGCACCATAAATCAGGCATGCATACCGTGTCAATACACGGAATAAATCTCGCAGATTAGGGAGCGGCCGGTGCGCCGGTCAGCGGACAATCCGTGCTGTGACCATGCGTTATGTGTTTTTGAACTTTCAAGCTGTCTATGAAGTTATGCGAGTGAATGTTGGGTGTGGCAGAAGAAGCATGAAAGCAAGGTGAACGCAGTGGAAATGAGATCTTTGAGGAAAATGTGTGGAGTAAACTTGTGTGATAGAGTGAGGAATGCGGATATACGAGATAAGTGTGGTTTGAAAGAAGATGTAGTGACAAGGATAGAAAGGTATGTTAAGCTGGTTTGGTCATTTAGAAAGAATGGATGAAAAAAGCGTAACGAAAGAGATTTATGGTGCAAATGTTGAAGGATACAAGGCAAGAGGATGCCCCAGAAGGACGTTCACGGATCAAATTAGTGACGTCCTTCAAAAAACTGGGGTCAGTGCAAAGAATAAAAGAGCGTGCATGAAAAGGCTTATGAATGTGAAGGAAGCGAGGGAAGTGTGCAAAGATCGGGCAAAGCGGCGATCCATCGTCTCTGCCTACCCCTGTGGGAAGAAGGCGTGAGCTGTATGTATGTATGTAGAAGTTTTATGTAATCAGCAAACGCTAAGCCTGATACATTTGGAAGAATTGTCGATTTTAAGCTTAAGTTTTATTACCCCAACCCTAATTAGAGTTAAACAATGAGAAGACAGTAACACCGTATTGTTTTCCATACCGATCCATTCATTGACACTAAATGGTCATAAACATGAAAGATGTTTTTAGTTATTATTGTTACTATAACTGAGGGCTTTATCGTCACAGGGTGGGAAAAGATAGCTGCTCACTTAGGTGTATCAGGCAGAACTTTTACTGATAGTACCTACCTAACACCTAGAGGGTACGTGGATCTGGTTTGTTTCTTTACTTTAAAAAAAACACGCTTTCATCCCCGAGAGCGCAGGTAGAAGTATGCCCTTTATGGAAATATCTACTTTTCACGTATATTTCATGATTCCCTTAATGGGGAAATAAAAATAAAAACTAAGTGGATGCTTATGCTTCTTAGGGAATATTACACGCAAATTTTTCAGTTCTAGACCTAGCCGTTAGCTCTGAGTTGATAAATCGATGGGTCAGTTTTAAAAAATAACATCTCATACATACATACATATGCTCACGCCTTTTTCCCGAAAAGGTAGGCAGAGGCTATACTGCAGAGACCGCCACCTGCTCACCCACGATACTGTCACACCTTTCATGCCTCATCCACTTCCATCAATCGGATCATACATGCTCGTCGTCATACAAAATGACATCTCCTAAAACCATTTTTGAAACCGTTATGAGATCACCAGAGGTGATGAATGACTTAAAATTGTTAAAAGCTTTTAGAATACCTGTTTTGACTTTTAAACGTTATTTTATAGAGCCAAAGACTAATAGAAAACTTGTACTCAGATAACTGCAACCGAAGAAGATTCTTACAGTGTTTTCCAATAAAATAGTAATTGGATGAAATTCAATTAAAATGGAAAGAGAAATTAGATCTTATTGCATTTTAAAAGGTTTCATGTTTTATTAAGGCTGCGTGCCAACTGAGGCGGACGCGAGCGAGACGTTCAAACGGAAACCAATAGCGTCAATTGAATTTTATTATACCTGCTCTTCGCCTAACGTCTGAAAACATGCTTTTGCCGCCCCATTGACGTTAATCGGTGCAAGAGGCGCTAAAACCATTTTAGCATCGCAATAAAATGTACTTCACACGATGTCGCAGTGGAGTACGATATACTGTCTCAAAGTCTTTGATACTAAGTGAATCACCTAAATTATATTAAATAAATAAATAATCTCACGCCTTTCATCCCCGAGGGGGTAGGCAGAGGTATTCCATTACTGGATATACACACATTTCACGAGATACATTGGACCCCTAAACGTGATAGGTGGTGAGCCCTTCGCGGGACCGGGTCTATTTACACATGTCTCAGAATTAATTCTGAGACCTGCGGGTTTCCTAACGATGTTTTCCTTCACCGTCGAGCTAGTGATAAATATGTACGTAAGTTATTGAAAAACTCATTGGTACATGCCAGGATTCGAACCCGAGCCTCACTGATTTTCAGTCGGCTCTTTAACCGTAAAGGCTATCACTGCTTTTTCACCTAAATTATCCTGAATAAATGATGATCGTGAAGTAACGGACTTAAATATTCAACTGCTTCAGAAGGTGGTGATAGATTTTTATTAAAAACTTAGAAATAAAATAAATATGTGAGTCTATTTCATTGACGCAGCCTTAAAGGGTTTTAAAGTGTGAGCTGTCATTAGACTTGTTCACCTCCCAGATACCAGAGACACCAGACTCAACAACACCAGATGGAGGATAATGTTTTAAGCCTTTTCAGTGCCGTTTACACGCAATGAGATAATTTGTTGTTGTAATAATTATACCAAAAAAGAAACATCGATGCATTGTCCTGTAACGAGGTACGTTATCGGACCTCCTTTCTTGCTAATTAAAAAGATAGAAGAGAAATGTAATTCTAATTTCAAATTCAAAATTTTAAATATAGAGCAAGAAATTAATAAAATTTAGAAAAAAGGAGGTCCGATAACGGGTACCTCGTTACAGTCCTAGAGAATCCAAAGCCATGGTCACAGGCATCAGGGTAAACGGCGCGGTTGTGGGCAACGATAGCCGCGGCCGCGTCGACTGTAACGATAAAAGCTATTGTGTTCACGACTAACATACTGCTCAGATACACTTATCTGCGCAATATTACCCTCTGTTCTATCTCTGCGTTTAAACCAGACATTCAAATGTGCTTTTTTATCTGTAAATAAACCCTGTTTTTGCTTTCGCACTAGCTGGGATAAAATAATATTACATTTGAAAAAAATATATTGATTTATTTTGCTTAAATTATTAATTAAATAATAGTACATTATGGTACAAGTGAGTAAAGTTGGTGATTACCGCTGAGGCGCCATTGAGACCCGAGCCGTAGGCGAGGGTCATAAGAGAGCCGAGGACGGTAATCATCAATACACACGTGTATCATACGACGTTTTTCAACACACTTGTGAATAAATAATACTAAAAAATCATTTTAAAATAATCATTCGCAATGGCGGGGAAAATTAATTGGTTTTCCAATTTTTTATTTATATAATTTGGAAAAGGCAAAAGGATCTAGGCCCATACAGCCTCGTTTTCCTATGCGCTCGCATCTTACAATGGCGATCGGCCATGGACTAAAAAAATTAGGTTTCTTTTTCTTTGGTTTGTCGTGGATAGCGTTTTAGCCACGTACAAAATGGGGTATTTAAAGTTTTTACAGAGAAAACCAAAGTTATATTTGAGTGAAAGTTTTGTTTATTAAACACGTACAAGTTGAAATGATCTATTTAAATACGAAGTTGCATGAAATGAGCAAGCCATATTTGTGTATTAATTTATTAGTACGATTGAATACGATCTTTTTTGTATCGAAACTTTTTTAAGAACAAAGCAACTCTAGCAACAAAATTGAAAAAAAAAATCTATAACTCACTAGTGAATAATAGCAAACAAAAAGTCTCAGTTTGATTATAGGTGTCATTATGTGCCTAATTGCAGTGAAATTAGAGCCACTTTATGAGCAAGTGTGTTGAAAAAATATATTATGCTCACTTCTTCTTCCTCGAGGGGGTCGGTCTATTCGGCGAAATACCTGCTTTTGACCGACTTAAAAAAAGAGGTTGTTCTCAATTCGTCGCGTTTTTTTTAAGCTATTGCATAGCTTCTATCGCGGGCCTTGAGCGCAGGGACCGAATCCAGAAATTCCGTAACGAAAAAAACCCACGCTCCCCACTCCGACGGGCACGGAGGTGTGGCTTGAAGGCCGTGCATTGTCTAACGTCGTTTGTTTTCGGCAGTCTTGTCGATACAAAATGCTATGCAATAGCTTTACCGCGGCAGTCCCCGAGTGCCACACGTCTTTTTTTTATGTTTGTTAGGTACCTCAGAACTTTCAACTTGGTGAACCGATCTGGTGCTTCCTGTGTGCGTGCGTGCTGTGGTCCCATTTTAATTTAGTCTAATTCTGACAATAGCATCCATAGAAAGACCATATAAGTCTTAAATGTGCATTAAGTATGAGCGTGACAAATGGACGAATAACTCAATATCACGACAACTGATTTCGATGTTTCTTTTTTTAACCGACTTAAAAAAAGAGGTTCTAAATTCAACTGTATTTTTTAGTATTATTCGTTGAAGTCGGTTTTTTATTCTTTAGAGTTCTATGTTATTACCATATTATGTGATTACGAGTATATTTGTGTACCCCTAAACGTGGAAGGTGTCCTCACGATGTAGGTACATAATGAGCGAAGTGGAGTAACCCATGCTTATACATGGTGAAATTTCATTAATTCTACATTCCAATCTTACTGACACACACACAAAAATATACGCCATTCGAGTAATCACAATATACCAAATGCCTCTTATGCCTATGGCATTACCGTGAATTTAAAAGTTGTATTTTTAGGGTTCCGTACCTCAAAAGGAAAAAACGGAACCCTTATAGGATCACTTTGTTGTCCGTCTGTCCGTCCGTCCGTCCGTCTGTCAAGACCCTTTTTCTCAGGAACGCGTGGAGGTATGAAGCTGAAATTTATATCAATTACTCAGGTCTACTGTCCCTTGAAGCTGTGAAAAAATCAAACTTCTAAGCCAACGCAATCAAAAGATACAGCCGTTTATGCCGCAAATTTTCGACACTTGCAAGGGAATCAAAACCTACAGGGTGCTTCCCGTGAACTCAGAATCTTGAAATTTGGTACGAAGCAACGTCTTATAGCATAGATAAAGGAAAAATTACGAAAACCATAAATTTGCAAGGTTGTACGGAACCCTCAGTGCGCGAGTCCGACTCGCACTTGGCCGGTTTTTTATTATTTTTTTAAATATATAAAATGATAAACTGTCTGACTGATTGGTGATGTATCAACGCACAGCCTAAACCACTGGGTCTAGAGACTTGAAATTTGGCACATAGATAGCTTATACGATGTAAGCTTCCACTAAGAAAGGATTTTGCAAAATTCAACCTCTAAGGGGGTGACATAAATGTGCGCGAGCGAAGCCGTGGGTAAAAACTAGTTTTATATACTCAAGAGCAAAGAATCCGGGTCACTTTAGATACCTAAAAATCTAGAATTCGTTGCTCTCGAGTGTAACTGAGTGTGCCTTTTAAAATAAAAATAAAATAGTATGAACGAAAATCCTATTATGTAAGTTAATTAGAAATAGGATTTCGAACATGAGGAGTTGTTTGTCTTCGGAAACAAACAAAGAACTAATCGTCTCTGATCGATCGATTTATTTATTTTTGTATTAAAGCAGACTTTGCTAAGCCCTAAATCTATCCTTTTGGATGGGACACAAACAAACATAGTTTTAGTAAGGATTTGATATGTTTTAAGATAAACTGAATCTAGTCGTTTCACGCTACTAATTACTAACACCGTAATTTCTAAACCGAAAACGGAAATCTTAAAATACCTTATCCGAATATGTAATGGCAGCCCGATCCGGCGACGAGAATCACCACTTCTTGGATCGTAATACTACCGACCACCACGGAGATAAAGGTGTAAGCATATTCATTTATTCTTCATATTTTAAAAGATGACACAAAGCCTATGATTCGTTTACTTTGTCTGCTCCTGCCCCCTTGACAATTTAAATTTATTTATATTTTCTTCTTTGGCATTACATTATCGTATTGTTTACTTTAATAATGGTCAATAAATGAGTATTCTATTCTTCTATTCTATTGCGCACATAATATTAGTGAATAAAATCTCCAACTCAAGAGCTGCACGTAAAAGCAAACAAAATCGTGTACAGCTGTATGATAATAGAGGTGGGACGTTCTCGGGCGAAGCCTGCGTATCACGCGGGCCGTAACTCACGCACATTTCTCTGGGGGCCGAATAGGCCCCTAACGTCTTGTGAGTAGGGTGGCCACGTCGTCTGCGCTCTTTGGGACTTCATTTTACAGTTTATGCTACGAAAATGTATTTGTTTGTTATTTACTTTCGCAGCATTGTTATGACAAGTCTTGGATCAGCGTCCCACGGGTGATCAAGGTCATTTTGTCTAATTTGAATTTCGGGACGGCTCATGTAACTTTGTGAAGAAAGGCTCAGTGGTTGTCAGAAACTCAATATTATGATATAAGATATTCAAGTCTTTGAGTATTAAACCAACCGGAGACGCCAAAAAAAAGTCGGTCAACGCTCATACCTTTTATATACAACTAGATTTTTTGAGTTCACGGAGTGCTCGGATTGGTGAATGTATTTGTGTGCATCTAGTTCAAGCTAGTGTTTAATTGTTTTGTCAAAATATGCGTTTGTTTTAACATTATTTGTGTGCATTTCCTCGTCCCCTCGAAATTGCCAGACTTTTTTGCAAAAGAAACTAGTGCGCGTGACGTCTCCTGTTGCTTTAATACTCAAAGATTCAAGTGCAACAGCATTCCCAGAATTCGCAAAAAAATCTGTTTTTTTTTAAGAATTATGTCTATTTTTTGTATGTTATTATGTATTAAGTTGTTTTTACATATCATTATCATTATTTAATTAAAAATTACACAAAAACAATAGGTACAATCACTACATAGTATAAAACAAAGTCACCTTCTCTGTCCCTATATCCCTATGTCCTAATGTCTCTATTCTCTATGTATGCTTAAATCTTTAAAACTACGCAACGGATTTTGATGCGGTTTTTTTTAATAGATAGAGTGATTCAAGAGGAAGGTTTTAGTATTAGCATTGCACCCGTGCGAAGCCAGGGCGGGTCGCTAGTTATAAATAAAATACTTCATAGAACGCGTCTTCTGGAGGTGGCATTGTGCCTAGCAGTTATTCCCGCGCTGAATGTCTAAATTAAATGTATTATGTAGGTTCAATAGATCTATATTTTTTTTATAAGTAAGTAAATGATTCGAAAGATTAAAATTCCTTAGAAGCCTCAATTCATAAAGTCGCTTAGGTAGTACATTGAATTACCTAAGGGAAAGCGAAAATTCACTCATAAGTACGCTGACTATATACATATAATAATAATATAATCTCACGCCTTTCATCCCCGAGGACCCCCTCGGGGTCCTCAGGCAGAGGTATTCCATTACTAGATATACCCAAATTTTACGAGATACATTGGACCCCTAAACGTGATAGGTGGTGAGCCCATCGCCAACTTAAAATATTTTTTCAAAATAGAAATATCTTAAAATTTATGATTCGATTTTATTTAAGTATAAGTGCTTGTCGCTAAAGGTTATTTCATTGCTTTACCTGTTGTTAGATTGTTAATGTAACTTTTTTGTTAACTTAATATTAAACATTTGTCCGAAATAAGGTCATTTTTGGGACATACTAAAATAAAAATCCCTTGTATTATTATAACCTAACCTCTGTATGTTTATTTACTTAGATTATTTACTTAAGTATGTTTATCAATCGTTTAGTGCCCATATTACATCTTCCTGGACAGGGACTAAATAACCGTATTTACAATAAAACTACTCCATACAAGATACAAGTTTTTTGAACATTTTTAGTACCACCGAATCCTCCACCGACTCTACCTAGACCAGTGTTAATATCCTCAATTTCTCGCCGCCGTGGTCACCATACTGAGCAGTAAACCACGCACGAGCGAGCACTCAGCGCGGCGTTTACGGCCACTACGGGCCAGTGTGCACTTACCCTTAGCTAGCTGGTAGCCTGGCGACGCCTGCGGTTCGCCCAACACTAATCAAATTACAGAGTAATTGTAGGAGAGAGAATATTTTATAGAAAACGTACGACGTACAGTCAAGAGCACGTGGCTTGAGACTTTGTAACGTTCTTATTACACTAGAATTAGAGGTCATACTCGCACTACAAATCAAATCAAATCAAAATTTGTTTATTTCAATATGTATACAAAATACACTTTGAGACGTCAATAACAAGGCACGCTAAACTCGTCCATAAAGATTGGCTAAATGTTAACAGCAGCCCATCTCCACCGACGAGTTGCTGGTTCCAAATGCAGTACCCCGAGAAGAGCCAGCAAGAAACTCAAGGGCAGCTCTTTTTAGCCTCACATCTTACTAGTAAATATGGTTCACAATAATAATTATAAGTCGGTTAATCCCATGCATGTTGGTCTACTAAGTAGTCTGTAATTTTATAGTAGCCTTTTTTATGTATTTTTGCACAAGTGTAAAGCATCGTGCGCTCTTGACTGTACACGTACACTAGAGGTATAATGGTTTACAAAGTTTCAAGGGCCTGGCGATGTTAATGAAGATCAAAGGTAAGGAATGTCTGCCCAATTAATGAACAATTTTGTTATAGAAGTTAGGTAATGTTAAAAGTATGTCGACAAGTGTTTTGGATATGTTTAGTAGTCATCGTACTTTGGAAGGTTCACTCATTTTCGTTATAATTTTTGAATACAAATTCACACACGATTTAGTCCCAAACTAATCAGAGTCTCTACTTTTTATACGTACAATGGCAGTACTTTTAGTGTAATTCACTTATGTGAGCCTGTATCACAGACCTGAATATATATCTGCGGTCTGTATCATAATAATATACACTCCTTTAATCACGGGGATGTTCGCAAAGGTATTTAATTTTAATGCTAAAAATACCTACTTACTTAATATCAGTGTATTTTTTATTTTAAGGAATTGGCAATTTAGCCATCAGCTTTAAACACGACACGAAATTCAAGATTCTTAGCTTTGCTTCATGGCCAAAAGTACAATAAGTTTTATCCAAAAAGATTTAAATATAATAGGGCATAGAGGGGGCCAAAGAGGTTGGAAGAAAATAATTCTCTTTCCTAATTTTTCTTTAAACGTCTTTGGGGGGCATTGGGAATATTTTCATACAAAACTTTGAAGCCTAAGCGTCATGTCCTTGTGATGTATGAACGCGAGCTGTCATTCGGTTGAAATTTTACTAGACTTATCCACTTGGAATAACTTTTGACTTCAAATTTTCCTCGCTTTGTCCCCTCTATGCCCTATTATATTTAAATCTAGTATTTAAAATTGGTAATCGAGAGTAAAAAGATAGTGCACTTTTACTACGTAGTACTATTGCTTATTCTGTGTTTTTACTGAAGATTGAAGCCGCGTTTTGAAATAACTCGATAACGTCGATCCTACGCATTTTATCCAATTTCCTAATCACTGTACACTATCGCGGACTTTTGCCACATAATACACCATTATTATAAATCAAAACCCAAAACACACAGCAAATGAAAATTATACAAAAAACATGGCGGCTCTCTTCGGATTCCCGCCAAAAAATCCCATCCGACCTTTGATGTATAAACCAAACGGCCAGTCAAATCCTACTGTGACGTCATATTACGATCTCCTTTGACAGTAATCCTGCGGTTCCGGCTTCCACAGACTGCATCTGAATGCATTACTCCGTTTGAGAGGCAATTAGTTGTCAATTAAATCGGTTCGGTGTGCGGTTCGAGCGCGGTCGGTCGTTATGACATTGCCACTGCCACCAATCAGTGCAAACATCAATACTGTAGTACGAGAGTCAACGACCAGGGGGCCAATTCTACTAAATGTCAACGGTCTTAATTGGATGACTATGACATATCAATGGTCAGACAATGGTGTTATTTTGACACTTTTCAGAGCAAATAACACCATCGACTGACCATGTCATTGTCATTGTCATCCAACTGTAACCGTTTGAAATTTAGTAGAATTGGCCCCCAGATTTTCGTATGATAGTATTTATATGAATTGGACAAAATCGACCCGGAGCAGTAACGACATCTACCGGGGATTTGATGAAGTATTATTTAATAACACAATAACAGTATGCGTGTCTATAAAAAAAATAGTCTCTAAAAGCGTCTAGACGGATTGACTGGGGGATCATGCAGTCTCATTTAGACATTAACCAGTAAGAAGAAGTAAGCAATGTAATTTTTATTAAAGAAAACTGTTACTTATCAAAATGCTATGCCTTTGCCTTCTCCTTTGGGGAGAAAAGGCTTGAGATTAATAATATGTATTGTATTTTTTTTTACATTAATAATCACTACATAGTATAAAACAAAGTCGCTTTCTCTGTCCCTATATCCCTATGTCCCTTTGTATGCTGATTTTGAAGCGGTTTTTTTTAATGGATAAAATGATTCAAGAGGAAGGTTTTCGTGTTAGCATTTTACCCGTGCAAAGCCAGGGCGGGTCGCTAGTATATAATAAATAAGAAAGATTTTTATTTTTGTATGTTTGTAATGAATAAACTCAAAAACTACTGGACCGATTTCAAAAATTCTTTCACAATTAAAATGCTATATTATCCCTGAGTAACATGGGCTATATTTTATTACCATATTCAAATGGGAACGGAAACAACGCGGATGAAACCGCTCGGAACAGCTAGTATGATATAATTTTCTGATACAAGACTACCCACGAAACTGCTCTTTCTGACCGTTACTGCCCCTATAGTCCGGTTCAGGCTCATATAATCTAAATATTTTATACGGTATTAGCCGTAAAACCATGAGAAGTTATTTTGGTGGTGGGCTCTCGTAACTATGTGTGATAAAATAGGTTTGATTAAACTCTGCTTTCAGTTTTTCCTTTTTATTCACATTGTTCTACTCTTGAATGGGTACAGCATCAAATTAAATTCTTTTTTCATCTTTGTGTGTGTAGAGCTGTAATACGATTTTAATTTTGCAACTTTAAGAATACTCTTTAAGTGTGGGTCGTACTCGCACACGAAGGGTTCCGGTATGTAGATAAATAAACAGGTTTCTTATATGGGGCTTTTAATGTTTAACATTTTTTTTATTATTGTTAAAACGGCTATAGTAATACACTCTGAAAATTGAGAATATAAATAAAAATAATACATACATATGGTCACGCCTTTTTCCCGAAGCGGTAGGCAGAGACAACAGCCCGCCACCTGCTACGATCCTGGCATAACTGACGCACCTCATCCACATCCATCAATCGGTTCATACAAGCTCGTCGGTTTCGGGTACTCTTTAGTGTAATTTGAGAGCGTTGTGGCTTGAAAGAGGATGTAGTGACTAAGATTGAGAAAGGAATGCTCAGGTGGTTTTTTTTTATTACTAGTGGCCCGGGCAGACGTCGTTCTGCCACCGTATAAACCATCCCTGGACCCACTCTAACCCACACTAAAAGTTTCATCAAAATCTGTCCAGCCGTTCTGGAGTTTTAATCAGACTAACGAACATCAATTCATTTTTATTTATATAGATTATTATAAAAAACAAGTGTCCCCCTGACATGGTCAGAGACCTTTTTTGTCTTATGACTTATTTATTGCAATGTTTGTTGATTGTTATTTAATTTTGAAAAATTTGTTATAAATTTTTGGATTAATGTGTTCAGTTAATTTATTCGGT
Source organism: Ethmia dodecea (assembly GCA_963855545.1). Lineage (NCBI taxonomy): Eukaryota > Metazoa > Arthropoda > Insecta > Lepidoptera > Depressariidae > Ethmia > Ethmia dodecea. The sequence goes on from OY979446.1 coordinate 810,118, forward strand.
TTCTTTTATTTTCAATTTATGTGCCAAATATTCTAAGCTTTCATCCAAATATCTTTTCTTACCCAGAAACAACCATATTTGGAAAAGCTTAGTGTTTTAAATTACTTTATTGCGTTTAATAACTTCCGGCTGGTTCCAATATGCGGTGACTACTACATGCAACAGGTCCTGCGCTGTCAAAGGCTTAAGCAGTATTCTAATAAAAAAAATCTAAGTTTACTTTCAGACATAATCTTTTGTATGCTGTTTTTATTTATGCTAATTTCCAGTTTTTGTTTGGCATTGTGACGCTCTTTTGCAAAAACTGGGCATTCTGTCAAAATGTGTGTGATTGACTCCACCTTGTGCGGCTCGCAGATGCACGCCGGGTTCTCCTTACATTTGAAACGGTGCAAGTATTCAGAGAACCCGCCGTGCCCCGTCAGAAGTTGTGTGAGAGTTCCTGCTGGTTTGATTTTTGACACAATCCTGTAGGCGTCGATCGCACCTGGGAGGAAAATTTTCGTGACCCCTGCTGTTTCCCCCTGTTGACCTGTGGTTCCATTCGTCAAGCGACTCCATACGGATCTGCCTCTTGACGAATGAAACGGGGCACAGGTCGTACGGAACCCTAAAATAAAAAAAAAACTATTGAGCAACTGATCAATACTAGTTATGACGTCATAATTTAATATCCAGTACAGTTTTGACAGATGGTAAATAACTAATTTGACTTGGATACCAATTACATCCGTCTCCGTTTCCACAGTTAAGGAAGTTTGATCTGCTGTTGCTACTTTATGATTGAAGTTTCAAACAACCATGGCATCAGAAAGGGTCTGTTCCGGATAAGGATATAAAACTAGTTAAACATGCCACAACTGTAATTCCATTCCAGTCCCAGGAGTTGGGAATATACGTGCAAGGCCCTAGTTTTTCCTCTGATAATGTTATTACGGTAAAAGCTATGTGTAGTGCAGACTCTGGTTTATACCTCTTTTTATACCACTTTTTAGAAAGAGGTATAAACCAGGGTCTGCACTATACATATATTATCATAATTTAAGATTCTTTATGAATTTTATCTTATTTGATGTCATGAAAAAGGCTACATAGGTATTATTATTAGCTTCATTTCCTAATCATAACCATGTAACTTGTAGTTTGTATACTATTGATGGTTTTAAATGTGTTGAGGAGTTTCTTGCCTCGTTTTCTCGTCAACCATAATATGGTTGACATATATGATTATATGCTGAAGCGGTGGATGAATGACTTTCAATAAGTAGAATCATAAGCCCATATTTTGAATAAAAATATTTCGTGTAAATTGTATGTCGTAAAACAGAAAAAAATACATACATACATAATGCTCACGCCATTGTCCCACAGGGGTAGGCAGAGACGATGGATCGCCACTTTGCTCGATCTCTGCATACTTCTTTCGCTTCCTTCACATCCTTAAGCCTTTTCATGCACGCTCTTTTATTCTTCGCACCCCAGACTTTTTGAAGGACGTCACAAAAAAAAATTAGAAAATAGTGCTCTCAAACATTATTAGCTTTTGTATGGCCCTTAAGCGTAGTACATTAGGGAAGTCCCGCCACAGGGCCAGATATGACGAAGTTCGGACATTAGTGTGCTTTACGGGACTTTCAACAGGTCAACTGCCGTAGTGTCGTAAACACCGCCGTAAAGGTCGGTCCTCACCGGCCAGCGATTACTGATTCACAGTTAAGCAAGATCTAAAATATTAATACGATGCTTTTAGAGGTGGGGCGGACGAAGTGTAAGATGTAATGGAAGAATATTTATAGCAAATAATAGATTGAAGTATAATCTACAGCAAACGGTAAGGTATAAAACTCAAAAAACGCTACTAAAATAGGTCTACTTATTACATCTCGAGTTTTGAAAAAAGAACCATTTAAAAAAAAATTATTTTGTTTATTCGTTTATTTATCAACAGTTGATATATATATATTTACATTGCTAAGAGAAATAGATTCAACAAGAATTATTGTATAATATGCCTATTATAAGTAGGTGCATTAAAAACAGTAAACTAAGATTAGAATTTTGGCTTTGTCATTGAATTGGGTATAATGTGCTAAAGTATATCAATGTGTGAAGGTATGTGGAAGTGTATGAAATCAGCCCATACCATGGTAGTTCATAAATTATTTTTTCTGAAACTATTTTTATGTTTACAGTGGACTCGATTCTGCAGACCAGCTAAAATTCCTAATTTTAAGTTAGCCTATCCTTCTCTATAGAATACGGAAGAAAAGGGACAGAAACAAACCATAGATTACAGAGTACCTAATGTCAAAAATGTTAAAACCAACTAATTTGATGTCTTAACTGTCACTTTTATCCATGACCTTGTTACATCGTTGCTAAAATTGCTAAACACGTGTATTTGAATAAGATGTGAATGCGTTCATAAGGTTCAATTATGTTATTTTGAAATCTGTGACAATGTAAATAAAAAAGCTTTCCTTTCCAAAAAGAATAGAGCTAACTTAAAATTTTGAATTTTAGCTGGTCTGCAGAATCGACTCCAGTGTGCTCTTTACGTTAAAATAAAATCCATAACTTACTTGGGTTCCATTGCACTTAGTGTGACTAACCACATGTAGGTATTATCAGAAAATATATGGTCAGGTAACTTTTTTACAAAATAGCTTATGATGATTGCTTAGTTTTTAATCAAGTAATATTTTGCGCTTTGTGTTGATGACTAAACGTCTTATTTTTATGAATTGTTTTCCTGTCGCTGATTGACCTGATATTTAACGTAGGTACCTGCTACATATTTTAGTACTAGTCGCCAACAGTGAGATCCCACCCTTACCCGAAGGCCACCTCAGTGCATTTGGCCCATTTTACTGAGGTGTAAAGTTGCTAATGCGCGCGAAACGACGCCCGAGCGGCCCGCCTAAATTAGTTCATTTGCACACCCCTGGCGCAAACAACCGCCATTTTTATTATTAATAGAAACTTTTTAAACTTACCTTTTTTAATTTCTGGCCCAGCAAAGATATTTTGATATTCTATGCATACAGATGTTCTTAATTATATTTTTAATCGAACTTTCGTTCTTTTTTTAAGTTAGTCAGTTTATTTAAGTATTTAAATTGAAATAGGTACTGTAACAGACTTCAGAATTGACATTCTTTGACAGTAATAACTTAGCTTGTAAGTTATTTTTATCATGAATGTAAATTATTATTAATTTATTACTTTAAACACAAATTCAAACTACTGTACACATGTCATATCTTTAAAAAGAAATTGTGTATCTGAAAGAAAGTTAATATAATTTATCAAGTTCCAAAATGTCGATCTGAAGCCGAATTTTCTTTTCAATTCTTTGTACCTTTAAAGAAACTTGTCTCGGAAAATATTATCAGAATATTTCTATTAAACCACACGAGACAAGTAGAAGCATTCACAGAAATTCACAAAGACCCGTTCGAGATACAGAAAGCTTTGCCAAGCAGTGTATAAAGGAAAATACTTTTGTCAAACCTTTTCTAAATAAAATATTATGTTTTCATATTATTTATCTGTTCAATCTAGCCCCTGCGTTCGCAATTCGAAATATGAAAAAGCTGATGTGAATTTTTTAAGCATACCCTACTCAGATTACTTTATAAGGCTGGTGACATTTGATATTTTTAGACAAACAAAATTATTTCTAGGGCTTCATACCAAAGTGGTATAAATGAACCCCTTATTATTATGGTTCACTCTGTCTGTCACATCAACTTATATAAGGAACTACTTACTTCTATCGACATGAAAATTAAAATTGTTTTCAATAATGAAAGAAATAATGAAAAGAAAATATTTTCGATACAGATACACACACAAATATAAAGCAATAACAATTTAAGGTAATATATTAACACAAGTTATAAAAAAAAGACAAATAATATGGTTATTATAGAAACATAAAAAACTGCTGAACCAAGTAGTAATATGTGTGTGTGCAGTAGCAGCAGAAAAGGGCCAAAGCTCAGTTAAATTGTTTTGCTCGGGTGAGCAAACACTGGTATTCTGCTTTTGCCCTGCTACATTTGCTACACCACACCCCACCCAAATACACACGTAGTAGTATTTCCCGTGGGAGTATCTTGTGGCATTCTAATGGTAAAAGAATTTTTGAAATCGATCCAGTAGTTTTTGAGTTTATTCGTTACAAACATACAAATCTTTCCTATTTATAATATTAGTGTAGATATAATATGTTCGTAGGAAAGAACCATCAGTGCGTGAGTCCAACTCGGACTTGGCCGGTTTTTATTTCAATAAACGTCAATTCAAATAATACTGGCATTTAGCATTGAACTGACCCGTATTACGTTACCGCGCATAAAGCAACAGCAGACCACCGCTCTCGTAACTGTTTCTCGGTTGGATTGATGTCGATGTCGGCGGTGGTGCCACAGCGAATATAAAAAGCAGTAAGGCAACTACGCCTTTTTTCGGAGATAATTACCTACCTAGTAGGGTTATGATCCCTCTTATTTTTTGTGAAACTGTGAAGTTTTTGACGTAACGTCTTATCGATGAACGTCGGCTGCACGCACGAAAAATTGACAAGTTCTGCCTAAGCCGAGCGTGCAGGCGAGAGCGCGGAACAAGCAAGAGAGAGGCACGATCGGCCTAAGCGTTCGGCTTGTGACGCAACTAAGTATCTCTCTTTTTTTTTCATCAATATTTTCTTATGACGTTATCACGTAAAATTATCGTCCGTATACCGACTTTACAGACAACCCATTTTTTTAACAATCGCAGAACGGTTCCTGGACTGACTTACTGTAATCCGGCGCGTGTTTGTGTGAGTGCGTCGTTTGGGACTTTTTTACGCAGTTACCTTACTGCTCTAGCTGATATTTTCACTGTGGTAGTGCGTTCTGCGCTCTATAAATCAGCCGGGTAGACGACACTATTCATGGCTCACGGATTCGACAGTACATCGGCCGGTAATTTACTGTCGATAAAATCTACCCTATCCCCTTGGCATAAAGTTCTGGCGGTTGCGTTTAACTGACTTGTTTATATGTCTTGTCGAACACTGAGACGTGATCTGAAGTCTTGATCACTTTATTTAGGCGGAGATTGATTCTAAGAGCTTCCTTAGAGATTGATACGAGTTTGGGGTTAAATTTTAAGATGCGTTTGAGTATACGGACGATTTGGTGTGTAAATTTATTTGCTCTGGTATGTATGTCTTCGTATATAAAAGAAGAAACTGACTGATCGATCAAAGGACAACCCAAGACAAAAAAAATCATACCTCTGGGGTCCAGAGGTATGATTTTTTTTGTCTTGGGTACCTAGTTCGCGAACAACCTAGTTCAGAAGAGCCCTCTTTTAGGTGAACTATGCGAACTAGTTCGTCCACATCCTCGCTCTTAGTTCTTTTAAATATTTATATTTTTATATTATGGCGGGGCGCTGCATGGCTAACCGACTTATTTATTTTTACTTTTACCGCTCTTAAAAGAGTTTTAACCTATTGCATAGCTTCTATCGAGGGCCTTGAGCGCGGGGACCGAATCCAGAAATTCCGTAACGAAAAAAAACCTCACGCTCCCCACTCCGACGGGCACGGAAGTGTGGCTTCAAGGCCGTGCATTTCTAACGTCGTTTCTTTTCGGCAGACTTGTTGATACAAAATGCTATGCAATAGCTTTACCGCGGCAGTCCCCGAGTGCCACACGTCTTTTTTGTATAAAATTATATAAATTAGAGTGTATGGTTTAAGGTTTTTCACAATAATAATATGAAAAACATTTCCTTTTATCTCCACAGAAAAAAAAACCTAACTAAATGGATTGCGTACTAAATTGAGCGCTCCCGATGGCGACCGACTATGCCCAGTGTTTTAAATTTGTTTATTCTATAACATTATCATCGTTCATTTTCAATAATAAACAAACAATGAAGATATTTTTGAACCTATCAAATAGTGTGACTGCGTGTAACAGACAACTGTTACCTTTTCACGGCAGAGCTGGTCAGCTGATCTTAATAAATTTGACAGGACGAGTTATTTTTTATCTCGGAGAAACATCTATTACCTTTGTGACGAAGTTAACGTAAATAGAGCCGATTGGAAGAGTATTCATATAAATATCCGACAATACATATCGTAACCCTTTAGGTCTTAGAAATTCTTGACAGAATTATTTGAAAAGAGTATTTTTTTAAACTAAGTCGACTTCGCAAAACAGCGTTCCTCATAAAACATAAATAGAAGCAACATAATATAACAATGCTCCTAATAAAATGTAAATAGAAGAAATCTAAAAATTTTCTGTTCATCATAACCCAAACGTAACCCCCCAAAAGTTATATCGCTCTAGAAATAAGAATACAGTAATACCGTCGATTCTTGTGTAGTTATGGGTTTTTCCTTTTGGCACTCTCACACTACACCGTATTCTTAACAGCAGCTCCATACAAGTACACTTACATTACGGCGTTCACATAACCCAAAACAACTCTAGTCTCCACAAATACGTCAATGTAAGCAGAAGCTTCTGGAACGTTCGTTCGGAACAATAGTTTGGTTTGAGGTTATGTTCCTCGTGGCCAAGATAAGGTCCAATGAGTTGTGACAAAATTGGCTGTCGTGTTTATTGTGGCCGCCACCGGATATAAAACGGTTTTGGCCGCCATTCGGCCATTCGGTTCGCGTGCGTGCCCATTGTTGTCTCAATTCGGGTTGCCTTTATGCAGTTTCGTCAAAGGGTTAATACCGCAGCTGCTTCGTTTTTACAGATGAAGTGAAAATTGGGTTGGATTTGGTTATTTGTTTCGTCCATTTTGTTTTTCAAGTAGTTTTATCTATAAAGCAAAGTACTTTGCATGAGGTTCGGTAGGGTTCGAATTCGGGTGGGGACATATATTTACAAATGAGTGTTAAGACTTATAGCCCTACCTAATATTAAACAATAGTTATTCGAGATTCTGATACAAATGTAAATTAAAATTAACATAATGCACGTATCGGTATAAGTGGCCAAATGTAACACGTGTTACTCTCGCCTTTCATTGCAAATTATTATGTAAGAAAACAAAGTGTCTACCTATAAAATGCCATTGACAAAAGCCAGTAATAATACTCTAAGTGCCTGCCTGGATGCTACTTGTACTTACCACACTATCCGAATTCCAGCCTTATAGCAGGGATTTCCGAGGGGGTAGGCAGAGGCATTCTTTTCTGGGAATACCTACTTTTCACGAGAATATTCGACCCCTGAACGTGATAGGTGGTGAGCCCATCGCCGGACTGGCTCTGTTACACATGCCTCAAAACTAATTCTGAGACCTGCTGTTTTCCTCATGATGTTTTCCTTCACCGTCGAACTAGTGATGACTAATGTACGTAAGTTTCGAAAAACTCATTGGTACATGCCAGGATTTGAACCCGAGCCTCACTGATTTTCATCATGTGAAGCAGGCTCTTTAACCGTAAAAACCGTAAACTCTATAACGGGAAGCGACTTTGTCTGCTTGCGAATTGCCATTGACAAAAGCCAGTAATACTCTAAGTGCTTGCTCGGATGCTACGTACTTACCACACTATCCTAATGGCAGGGATTCCAGTCTAGATATAGTTAATTAAAAATAGAACGTCCAATGCCTGGAGCAATTATTTCGGTCTAGGAAAACGGCTGTCGGCGCCAGGCAGTTTCTACTCTGGGTAATCGAATGTTCGCCCATTACATCTCGTTTTCTTTCGCTGTATGCGATCTAGCTCTCACTTTTCTGAGACCCAACTAAATCATGACTGACAGAGTTATTTGGAAAGCAATTACCTTAACAGCTGTAGTTAATACCATTTTCAAGTACATTACACACACAGTTACACTGTTACTAGCAAGTAGACGAAATAACGCAGAGCAGTTGTTGAAGCACTCTTCTCATGCGTGAAACTTGGGTTTGAATCCTGACTAAATATTAGTATAGTTATTTCGAAATGAATACGTCAAAACTAATGAAAATATTGACCAATAAAGTACGGAGTAGTATAACAAATTATCATTTGGCAGTAAGTATTTTCAAGGTATAATATACCGTTCCTTGTAATGTTATCAACACTTTGCAATTTAAATAATGTTGCTAAGAATACACCTTCAAAAAATTCATGTCACCTTTGCAAAAATCTCATTAATCTCGTTCGCCCACCTATCTCACCGCTATCTGGCTCTCGCAATCACAGAGTTTTCAGTCCAATCTGCGCACTCAGCTCCGAATTTCGTGTGGTTCAGTCATACTCATACCTACAACGAATATAAAAACACCTTGTTTTGCGAATCGCAGAATCCCTGACTCGGCAGACAGACACTTACCCTGCAAATTGTGATAACGATGTCCTCAATTTTTTCCTAAAAAAGGGATTTTCTTTTCACCCAGAGCCCGGTGACCTTTGCTCGAGATTAACAAACGGCGACTGGCATAGTAAATCTTTGGTTCAGATATCCCTTTTGCTGGAGTTTTCCCGAATGTTTTTATTTTTCTATCTCTCAATATCAGTCAGGGGTAACGTTGTTATCTGCGCCGGCAAGATCAGCAAACGCAATATTCCCTCGGTGTATCTACAATTCCAGCGTCTAGACCGATTTCATTAACTTTGTTTCATGATACCTAAGCGTATTTGACTTCATAACTATTTGACAAGTCAATATTAAATGCTAAATACAATATTGGAATTAGCAAAACTTCAAATTATATAGCAAAAGTAATACCCACCCAATGCCTCGCCAGCATGAACCTGTTTTACATTTTCCTTTAAGCGGCTTACTGGCTGCATTTTGTTTTTAGTTCTTTTTCCTGTGTTTTCTGTTTAATTTGCATCGCCCCTTATTCCATTAGCGACGGTTCGATCGTTTGGTCCCGTTTCGGTATTTTCTCGTCGCCACTAAAGACGGCCCCTCGTTGGGCGCCAAATTAACGTGTTTGCCTCCAAAAGCCTTTCCGGATATTGCGCCCTTCACACCTACCGGCTTGCGTTAGTATTTATTAACGGGGCTTATGGCCTAACGGAGATAGCACAGTTTTACTCGCATGACCTGGAAAGTGTCTACGATTAGATAAAAGTATTTTGTTTACTTACTATTTGCTTTTGCTTTGTTTGTAGAGCTGCAAAAGTTTTGAGATCCTTGCAAGATATTTCACTTTAAATGCTTTTTACAAGCATACCTTGACCACAGTTTCGAAATTAGCTAGAGTAACTTCTTAGAAAGGAAATCAAATATTTTATGTGTGAGTTTGATGTTGTTAGTTGCTGTGATAAACATTTTTAAAGTATACAAGAGGCAAACTAGCAGATGAGCCATCTGATGGTAAATGGTTATCGTCACCTATAGACATCTGCAACATCAAGGGAATCCCCGATGCGTTGACAACCGTTAAGAAAGAAGAATTTCGTGTCACAGCTCAAAGGAAACATCCTCGCTTCTAGTTCCTTATTAATACAACAACAGTTGCCGTTTCCTGCAGGGCTATCGAGCGCGACGGGGCTATATTATAGTTTATATAGCGGCAATACGCTATATCCACCCAGCACATACTCAATAGAGCCGGCCGTAAGCGTAAGTACTGCTATAACACGGTGCTGTCAATTACGCAGCAGTAGCTGGGCACTGATTGGTCGAAACATTCACTCGTTCGGTAATAAGGCGTCATTGGTTCCTATGGCTTTAGTGATGTACTGATACATTAGCCAATTGACAAAAATTTCCGATTCGGTAAACTCGGTATGTTCTCTTTCTGTCACTCTTTGACAGTTAGGCTGTTTAGGTTGCCATATTTGGCTTAGTACGGACTTAAAACCCAACGTCTACCTAACTAATGTGCAGGCTTCACAACAGGTACACTCAGCGACTAATTACAAGCGGCTCCGGTACAGTCGGCACAAACTATCGATTTTGTTAGATGAGGGCTTTGAGGTAGACTGATGGATTACGGTTGCGGTTGGATTTCTATTAAAATCTACCGATCCTAAGTCAGAAGTATTCTTAATATACGTAACAGTGTAGACCAGCTCCACTGAGTCACAAATAATTTTGGAAATATTATAAATTTATTTACAAAATATTCTAGGAATACTGTAAAATCTAATGAAAAACTTAGCTGAGATGTTTTGTATTGATAAAAAATTTATTTTGTTTCTTATGTCGCGTTAGCATCACCTGACAGCGTATTAATTAAAAGACCTATGGTACACATAACTTCAGCTAAGTGAAGCAATACTAAGTATTCAAAATCAAAATGCTTTTATTCAAAGTTCAATTACAGTCATGGTGACTCCACTGCTTTGGCGTAAATAGTTAGTTCGTCAACTCCTCAAAAGAAGTACCTACCTAAATGTGCGAAAGAGACACTCACCTTAAACCTAGACTAACTCCTGCTATTAAAGTTCGTGGTTAGGCCTACCTGATGGCCGTACCTTTAAGACACTGTATTATGCATAACAAATTATATGGCAATACATAAATTTCTCCAATAAATCCATGTCTTCCCGTAATAATTTATTCACGGGTCGCGTGTCCGACGCCTCTGCCGACCAATCTTTTAACTTATCCACCCTTTCATTTCCACACATAAATATCACTTGCATGTCGCTTCGTTCATTTCACATAAATTATGAGTTTCCACAAAATGTATCCTTTCCAAAACTTATGATGCGTGTTTTGTGGCTACAGAGTGTCCGTAGAACTTTCTACTCTCGTTGACAGGTGTTTTGAGTGTATCATAAAGTACATTGAAAGTTTGCCTTATTTTAAAAACTTTAAAGAATAGGTACCTATTTTCAAGAGTAACTATTTTTTCACTACATACAATGTAATTTAAAACTAAACTATGTAATAACTAATTAGCTTACAAAACTTAAAAAAATAAAAATAAAACTAACATCAATGTTTTGATTATTATAAACTGAGTCAAAATTTGCAGTACTTTTTATTTCCTACAGGAAAACCTCATTCCCACGGGAAAATATAAACCCTCATTAAAATGAGAAATACAGTACCTGCTACTTCGAGACGATAACACGTACAAACTTGAAATACGGTATGTATATGTGTCTTATAATATGTCGTAGGAAACTTTTTTGAAATAAACTGGATCCGCGCGGGCAACGCCTTGGGTACCCGCTATCTATCTTCTAATATCTTTAAATAAAAAATAATCGTCGAAATGTATGAAGCTTCATAACTTCCGAACAACTATAACAAAGCTACCTAAAATTTTCAATATTTTTTTACAGTTAAATAGCCTGCGATATTCAGAAGCTTTCTATTTCCCGAAGCTTTGTCGTAGAATAATATAATACTTAAAACGAAATCATTTTGAAGTAACTAAGGTACTTGAATTTAACAAATGCTGAAATTTTAGTATTCATATTTTCAAGGACACTCTGTATAAAGCTATCGGAACAAAGTTGACATTTCTCCAGCGGACCAGGGTGTTTTGTTTTCGCGTGCGTCACGCACATGGAGCCCATGATTTTCAGGCCCCACATTTACACCCCACCCATAGATATAGAATCAATAGGTAAGTCAATTTTATTCACTTATGGTAGAGGTATTCCTTTTTTTTCGACACCCCAATTTGCAAAAATCCAACGTCAATTAATTTAATTTTAATTTTAATAATATTTAATTTTCAAGTCTTTATTTTATACTTTAATTTTAATCTTTTCGCCACGGAAGACCAGCGCTGCAACAGTACCTGTACTGCTAAAGCACATGCTGAGTGGTGACAATTTGTGATATATTTTTAGCATAAGATTCTATTTTTTCCACTTACACGCCAAAATAAACTTTTCTTTCTTTCTTTCCTTCTTAATCTTAGTTACATAGCTCTGCTTCAGAGACCATGCACAAAAATTTAGAGTTCTTAACACTTTCTGCACCCCTCCCTTGGTACAGCACTTTTACTGAAGACAATGAAGTATTTTTTCTCTAATAAATTATGATGAAGTGTGAAAAACCTACTTTTATTTTGTACCCGGATGAAGTCCAGTCTTCCGGCGTAACAAGGTATAATAATATAAAAAAAAAAAAGGAATTGGTACTTTAGTTCTGACTAACAAAATTTCTTAAATAAAGAGCAATAATAGAACGGTTTCCATAGGTAGCCCTAAAATCAGGTACCCTAATTATTTTTTTAGAAAATGTTTACACATATTAAGAATAGCTGAAATCGATTAAGTAGTCGATACTGAACAAACTAATTTCAGGAATTGCCCTTATTCTGTTACATATTGTATATCTTTACATATTGTATATCTGCGTCCAACCCCTGTTTGTGCCCATGTTCTGTCTAATTGTCAAACAAAACAACATTTAGGGGTGATTGTTGATACGACGAACGTTCCATTCCGTAGACAAATAATTTTGATAACAAATCAATTGTTACAGTTTCAATTCAATTTAGACTTTTGTTTGACTGTTTACTTAAAACTTTGCTTTGAATAACGCTTTCGAGACTTGTTTAGAAACAGAGTTACTGCGTTCAAGTTTGTTTTATAAGTGCTCTGAATTTTTATTCAAGCTTATTTTTGTATCTGTTTTCTAATGGTTTAATAATGAAGGATTCGTAAAACATTCAACAATAAATAAGTTTCGTAAAATTTTAGAAATTTTTTGTTTTATCTTTACCTTAGCTGAAGTTGGCTCACGTTTAAATAGTCTCACCGAACGCAACAAGATTATTAATAATATCACAAGTTTCACCCAAATTAATTAATACCATTACCTAAAGGCAAACTAGACTAAAATTAGGTGACCAGACTGTTAGATCTCATGTTCTGATTGGTAGAATAAAATCATAACGTGATTTTCGTTCTCTGTCGAATGACTTCATTCCTAATTCTATCGAGCAGAGAAACTCCCAGCATCGAACGCTGATCGACTTTGAATTTGTGGACCAGTCCAACAGCGAGTGTCCACGTTTCGTCCCCGTATGTCATTACGGGTTCGTTTGATATGCTTTTTGAAAACTAGGGGTATAAAACTCAGTTATAGTAGATCAACCAAGCCAAGTGGCATTGCACAATCTAATCGAAGGTTCTTTTAGATTGACATGTATGGGATTGACATTAGCGTTAGCGCTCGTTGGCGTGCTTATGTCAATCCCATACATGTCAATCTAAAAGAACATTCTATTAGATTGTACAATGCCATTGGCTAGGGGGGCTGATAAAGTATCCGTCACGAGAAGGTATAGAATTATGTAAACAAATATTCAATGGCTTACATTTAGATTACGTTATAAATACTACTTCCACAATAATTTTTATTTGATTATGATGCGTCTACTTTAAAATGGCAGCTCGAATATTTACAATCTTGCGTCCCTGTCACGCAAAAGATTGAACAACAGCGTTTTCGTGCCAAATTTTAATATTTTTTCTTTCTTTCGTACATATCTTCTAGCCAGTCCTTTACAAGTATAGATTGCAGTAAGATCTCCTTGCCGCAAACTCGTCTTATCCCCACCACGGTGACCAGCTAGATCTAGACTTAACGAGTATTTATTGTGGCAATAATAAATACAATTCGCTGCGGAACCCTCCCATATCTCCACATTAGCCCGGTGACGTCACACGTACGCTGGGATAATGTTGGTTAGTTTTTTTATAAACAGACTTCAAAAAGGAGTTTTTTTCTCGAGCACGACAAGGCAAAGTTTAAGTTTTTATTTCCTGACTGCATAGGGCCATGTGTATTGCCCGACTGTGGAGGGTAATGTGTTTATCGGCTTGTGTATGTATGTTTGTTCCTTTGCGGCATTCTAAGACAAAAGTGGCCCGATTTTGATAATAGGGTATTTGACTGCCTAGCCAAATGAGTTACTTTTTATGATGTGTCAAAACGAAAATTTACTATGGTAAATGTACCTACTGACTACTGAGTTGTGACGTCATAATCTTTTTTAGTACTCCATTGAGCCACTTTTTATTATTGTTTTATTATTTAAAAATTTTTTAAATGGAAATCGAAATTTATTACATGCTAATACGTAACCTACCTACTTTTCAATGACGTAGATATACCACAATACATTTACTCATAATTAATTATGATTGGGAAAGTCTAAAAGATTTTATCTGAACATACAAGAGGCTTCCCTTCGGTCTTCCAATAAAGACATTTACCATTTATTTTCGTTTATATTAAGAACACGGAAATTAGTGATGTCCCTACCCGAATAAAAACGGTTATCGATAAATCAGGGTGATTAGAAATCACGGTGCAAATGCATTCAGCTTACAAGAATAAAAATCTATTCCTTGTAACTGTTACAGTAGGTATACAGTCATCATGATCAATTTTGGAGTACCTGTACTGGTATCCTCATTTTTTTTTTCTTCACTGGTAGACTAGTAAGTATGATTATGAAATACTAACGTTTTTTTTATTGCTGATGGGGCTTACTCTGGACCTCAGACTTGCCCGAAGGCAAAGCCGGGGCCTACGATGGGACGAGCTTGCCCAGAAGATGCCTGTTCACTCGAGCCTTAAAGGCTGATGGGTTGTAGAACTCGGAAATACAGACGCCGGCAAGTGGTTCCACTCCTTGGCGGTGCGCATAATAAAATACCTTGAAAAGCACTTCGTGCGTATAGGTATATCAGATATCCACCAAGTCCCATCTGTACACACTACTAATAATAATAATAATTGTGGGACACAAATCACACGGCTATTTAGTCCCAAACTAGGCAGGACCCGTACTATAGGTACTAAACAACTGATAAACATACTTAAATAAATATTAAATGACCAGACATATTCGTGCACACAAATTTTGGGCCAACAAGCCCGTCGTAATAAACGTTTACGTTACACAAAGTCACTTTTTTAGGCTTTGGAAACTGTTACTTCACGTATAGTTATAAGTCCCATCCCTATCTACAATCGGCTTACAAATGTCTCCTTTGGAGTTGTTCATTACTCGAGTTCGTTTCAATTACACGAAGTAAGAGTATCTTCGGAAAGGAACGCCATGGCATAACCAAATACACATTCGTTCGTAATGGTCTCGAATAATTTTATACAGTATTATTGTTTTAATTACTTTTATTTATTATACTACTATGATGTCATAAAATTGTAAAGTAGCTGGTTCTCTAGGTTAAAGATGTTTCAAAATGTAATAGGGCTTGGATACACAAAAATAGCTTGCTAAAATAATGATTTCACCTGTAAAATTTCACAGACAATGTTTGGTTACGATGAAAAATCACAATTGCTACTGGCAATAAAATAGTATCTACTTTTTATTGTTAATGATGATCTTACTTGACCCCAGACTTTCCAGCAATAATAATAGTAACACGATAATATACTAGCTGTTCTGCGCGGTTTCACCCGCGTAATACCACTTACCGTATGAATACGGAGATAAAATATAATCTATGTTACTCATGGATATTGTAGCTTGCCATTGGTGACAGAATTTTTAAAATGGGTCCAGTAGTTTTTTAGTGTATTCGTTACAAACAAACAAAAATACAAATCTTTCCTCTTTATAATATAATATTACTGCAGACTGGAGATTACTGTAGATGGAAAGTGCTATGAAATTACATACATAATATGCATCCTTTAGGAGAGTAGCAGATGCGACGTATGAAAATTAATTTTCATATCTCCGGGCGGAAAGCGGCAAATTTCTGCCCGCCTGCGCTAACCGAAGTAGCCGCTTCCCGCCTCCTACGAGAAGAAAAAAAGTATACACACCTCGGGATGTAAATAAGAAACCCTCAGATCACATGTTTGTAGACCGCGGCTTCGCCTCGTCCGACAATTCCATGTGATCCGAGACATTTCTTATTTTACTTCCCTAGGTGTGTAAAATACTATTCATATGATTTGTCACATGCTACTTCTGAAAGGCTACTCTATAGGGCAGTGTGCAAATGGCGTAATAAGTTGGTAGCGCGGGTCGGGAGTCAGTTGTATCGACTCACCCTTATCCGTTTAACTTTTTTTTATCGACGCGTAGCAGCGGTGCGGTTAAACTTTTCCAGACCACTGATTCATGTTTTATTTATAAGTTTTGAAATGTAAACACGGTGCAAACGAAAAATGTTTATTTTAAAGCAAACTGCACGTTTTTTGTAAAATATTCTGGCGTATTCTACGCTTAAAATATACGTTGTGACTCGCTCCAAATTGTCCATATTCTGTCGGTAGTTTAAAAATAGAATAAACAATATTGGGAGCGAACAGAACTGTGACCTCCACTGCCCTCGGGGTTCTGGACATAATTATAAGAGGACGAAAGCATTTTTGTTTCCATTGACTTTTGCTTCGCTTACTTTAAGATATACCTAGTCTTGCCATAAATACTGAAACAAAGAAAAAAAATTTTTTCTATTGCAAATAACATTTAATAATTTTACAGTTTGTTACTTTAATACATAAATATAAAACACTTTAAAATATAAAAAGCTTATTCGAAGTGGTCTCCATTGGCTGCAATACAGTCCTTTAAACGTTGAGGCCAGTTATCAATAGAAGCACGCGCTCTTTCCATGGGAAAATTCTTCACTGCCAATCGTACGGATTGGTTTAGGGACTCCAAATTATCATGGCGTTTAGAGCAAGCCGTACTCTCTAAAACTGATCATAAATCATAATCCAGCGGATTAAGATCGGGACTAGACTGCGGCCAGTTTTCAGCTCTGATGAAGTCCGAAACGTTCGTTTCCAACCAAGACTGCGTAGACCGAGCTTTATGACCCGGCGCCGAGTCTTGCTGGAAGGACCATTCTTGGTTATTGAACATGGTGTTGTTAAGCGGCTTCACTACCTTCTCAAGAATGGTGTCTTGATACACTTGTGCCGTTGTTTTGATACCTTTTTCACAAAAGTATGGCTCAGTAACTCCTTCATAGCTAATACCCCACCAAACCATCACTGAAGTCGGATAGTGCCCACGTTGCACTCTGTCGACTTATTGGGAAGCTTCCTTAGAGCTTTGAGCATAAATACGGTCATTTTGTTTGTTAAAATGTTGCTCAATTGTAAAAAAAATCTTATCCGTAAAAAATTTTTTTGTGACTTCCCTTTGCGTACCGCTTCAGTAGTTGTTTCGATTTTACCACCCTATTCTTTTTTAAATTATCAGTTAAGAAATGACCAGTACGTTTCTTGTAGGCTGCAAGTACTAAGTCATCTTTTAAAATACGCGACATGGTTCTAGGTGCTATCTTCATCTCCCGAGATACAATCTTTTACTTTCGGACAGGATTTCTTCGAATTCTTTCCCTTACTGCTTTGACCACCTTTTTCGTACGAACACTACGTGGACGGCCAGATCTTTTTCTGTCACAAACAGAGGAGGTCTCATTGTACCCATTAATAGCCCGGTACACAAACATTTTACTAATATCAAGCGTATGGAGAGTTTTAAAAAATGCATTTGGCTCATATCTACTTTGTGTAATGCAATCACAGCGAATTGGTTCTCTTTATCACCCCACTCCATTTAAATATCGCAAAATATTGTACAATGTATTGGCGCCAAAATGAGAAAACCCAATGAACAATCATATAAAAATCACAGATTCAAAATTCAAATATACCATTTTGTTTATTTTTAACTGTAACAGTATTTATGGCCAGACTAAGTATTCCGTTTTTATAAACTACATCATCATTTTTCTAATTTGTAATAATATACAACATGTAACAGAATAAGCGCAATTCCTGAAATTAGTTTGTTCAGTATCGAGTACTTAATCGATTTTAGCCATTTTTAATATGTGTAAATTTTTTCCGAAAAGTTTATTGGGCTATCTATGGACACCGGACTATTATAGCTCTTTATTTAAGAAGTTTGGTTAGACAAAACTAAAGTACGAATGCAACATTTTTTTTTTATATACGTACTAATTGGAGTGTATGGGGAATTGCGCTTATTCTGTGACGGGTTGTATAATACTATGATAAACTGACTGACTGATTGGTGATGTATCAACGCACAACTTAAACCGCGTCTGGGTCTAGAAACTTGAAATTTTGCACAAAGATAGCTTTTACAGTGTAGGCATCCACTAAAAAGGATTTTGCAAAATTCAACCCCTAAGGGGATGAAATAAACGCGTACCTAATATATTTAACATAAAACTGGTTTCATTGCTTTACCGTACATTTAAATTTCAACCCTTTTTTGACCAAAGGGATGTCTCTAAGTAATTTTCATTTGTGAATACCCTCGTCTAATTCAAGGACTCCGGAATTGAATTAGGGCGAATTCTAAGGGAGCATTATTTGGATTGAGCCCTTTGCTTGATAGTTTATCCTTTGGAAATCTGAGAAGTTAAATAAGTCTATTCATGAATTGGAGGACTCAGTGCGGTCATATGATCATATAGTTGTTTTCGTTAATATGACAAGTAGAATTCTCGAAAAAAAGTTGTAGCTGTCTACAGCTACGACTTTTGTTCGAGAATTCTACTATAGTAAAAAAAAAATAGTTGACAAATGACTTATATAAGTTACCTACAGAAAATACTTACGTCTTAAATAATAATATAATCTCACGCCTTTCATTCCCGAGGGGGTAGGCAGAGGTATTGCATTACTGGATATATCCACATTTCACGAGATACATTGGACGCCTAAACGTCTTAAAGTAATAGTAAATACGTACCTATAATAATATAGATAATTTGTGTTGTGCCCCCGTAATCCTAAACATGTTCAAACATCCTAAAAAATATATAATTTAGATAAGAAATGCTATTATAGTGTGGAAGAATTTCTAAATTGTGACCTTATTAGTGATTATATATTAGTGACCGCATAAGTGGCATAATGCACAAGAGCGCCTCCGTGTTTCACAACCGTTGGTCCCGGCCTTCGTTGTGTTTACGCAATGGGAGTCGTAAAGCCATGTCCGATACCTTTTGGTGGCTTAAAAATTCTGAAAGTGGCCACTAGTGTTCTCGAGTGGGAGAGTATGACCAATACTTCCTGTTGTATCAGGAAAATGTGTAGAAGTGGAGCCTTATTAATAGGGTCCCGTTGAACCTTTGCCGAACCCTAATACCTATAATTAAGGCTGATTCCCGTCCGGGCTCGGACGTTCCTCGTCCGAGCCTTGACGTGCCCCGCCCGGGATGAATCATCCTAACAATACGCCTCGACATGTGGACATGTCTGGGCCAGCGCTTCATACCAAAAGTATACTATAGATGTCGACCGTGTCACGGACGGGGCCCGGCCCGGACCCGCCCCGGTGTAACATGAACCAGCCTTATTCTGCGCATTCTCAGAAAACCTCTCTATCATCCCTCTTCCCCCCACCTCCCTGTAGGAAGCTCTCAGGCGACATATGACAGGCATGATTCAAGATTAACCGTAGCATCGGGAGACACCATTTTCACCCCATGACGGTAAAATATTAGGGAATTTAGAATCCCCCCGTTTGAGAGTTTGAGACCCTTTTTTACCTATGTGAGTAAAAATAGTGATAATGCTCATTCTTCTTGCAATAAATAAATAAACACGGCATTTTGTATTAAATTCATATCATAATAATATTGATGCCCAAAAGCTTGGGTCCGGAGTGCGAAGAATAAAAGAGCGTCCATGAAAAGGCTTATGGATGTGGAAGAAGCGAAAGAAGTATGCAGAGATCGAGAAGTGGCGATCCATCGTCTCTGCTTACCCCTGTGCGGACAATGGCGTGAGCCTTATGTATGTATGTATGGAGGAGCATTCAACCAATTCGGCATTAGTAACATACCACCTCCGTAGAGACCAACTTCAAACGTAATAATCATATACACTCGTTCATCAGAATTTAAAACAAAAATACAATCCGAGATCAACGAATAGCACTAAAAAGACATCCTACCCACTGTTACTAAACCTATTATACGCTAATAGCAGCGAGTGGTTGGTTTGCTAATGTTGAAGAGTTCCGTTCTCCACCTGAAGTTTTTCATCCGATGTTCTTGAAACTTATATGGGGCCACCCTTGAGGAATACCCGATGAAACGAAAATTTCGAAATCGCTTCGGATTTGACGGAAATATAGAAAACACCAAAAACCAAAAAATATATACGTGACGAATTCAAAACCTCCTCCTTTTTGAAGTCGGTTTAAAAAAGAGGGTTGTCCGAGCACTCACTAGTTCAATTGTGGTCTCACAGCTTCTCGCTTTATCTGCGGTGAATGTATTTTATTACGCCAACTACAAAGGCTTGAATCAATTCTGTAGTGCGAAATTGAATTGCAGTAGCTACTGAAAGGCATCCTTTCAACCCGACGGTGCAGTCAACGCATTTGGAAACGGGTTATTCCTTTCTGCTGTCGCATAAAGGCCGCAAAAATAAAAAAACTCATTTTAAAATTTGAATTAAAAAAAAATTTTTTTTTGACAAATCTGTTTACGGAAGATAATTTTACTTGATAACGTCATAAGAAAACATTGATGAAAAATCGCATAGTGGAGTGGAAGAGAGATAGATGCGTCACAAGCCGAACGCTTAGGGCGGTCGTGTCTCTATCGCTTCTTGTCATGCTTTTTCGTGCGTGCAGCCGGCGTTTATGGATTTATAAGACGTTATTTCGTCAAAAATGCATGCACGCATGACTCATTGTCATGTTCCACCTGAGCCGAGCGTGCAAGCGAGAGCGCGAAACAAGTAATAGAGAGGCACGATCCACCTAAGCGTTCGGCTTCTGACGCATCTATTTCTTGACGTCATCACGTAAAATTATTGTCCGTAAACCGACTTTACAGACAACCAATATCTTGAATTTTTTTCTTACAGCCAATGTGCTTCTAGGTACAACCAGATGGGAAGAAAGGAGTAATCTCTAAAAACGGGAATTCAATTTAAATCGATCTAACGCACCCCCATTCCCGCGCCAGTTGCCTTCCCCTATTCCGATACGAGCAGCAAACCTCAAAAGCTGTTAATTGCGACAAACTCCGGGAAAAGCGCCTGTAATCCAATTAGCTTTCACAGAACTGGGTTAAAGGAACGGGTTAAAAAGTGTGGTGCAATGCACACAGTAATAATAATGGAAAGTGCTGTCGGTCTGTTTATTAGGGTTTTGTAGCAAAGTGGTACAAAAAAAGGCTCGAAAAGCC
Source organism: Ethmia dodecea (assembly GCA_963855545.1). Classification (NCBI taxonomy): domain Eukaryota; kingdom Metazoa; phylum Arthropoda; class Insecta; order Lepidoptera; family Depressariidae; genus Ethmia; species Ethmia dodecea. The sequence goes on from OY979446.1 coordinate 831,245, forward strand.
ATCTTTCAAAATGAAATAATTGAAACAATATTTTTAATTTCTGAACAAAAGTGACCAATATGTGATGGAGGTATATAAATAGTAAATATTACATCGAAAATAATAATGACATTGTTTAAAATACAAACTTAGCTTGGCGGTCGCTAAAAAATTTAAAACTTTATTGTGTGATATTAACACTTTTATATATAAATATTTACGAAACTGTGCACTTGGACTTGGCTGTTTTTAACTCACTCACTCACTTTTGTATACTGTGTAGGTACTTTGTACTATGCGCCTCTCCTTAGTGGTTAGTAAGTCATAGAATTCCATGGGGTAAGTACAAGTTTTTGTTTACCTGGAGACACTTCTCAGTTAGATGTTTTCAGGTTTTGGCTCATAAATGACACTGTATTAAGTATTTGGCAAGTAGCCGTGAAAGTGTGCAGTGATCAGGAAATTCGATGACAGACATACACTCTAGACTAGGATAAACTTGGGATCAATTAGGCATTTTATATGGCGGCTTCCAGTAACACCACATAAACGGACGAGTGCTGTAAAAAAGTCCTTATTATGTTGGAACATAATTTTATCTCCAAAGAGGTTTGGAGAAGAAAAAATGTCTTGAAGATACACCTATAACGCCTGTTATGTTAATAACTATATTATATCTTTTACGCGCCATTAACAGCTTCCTTCTTCTTTCCTTTCTTTCGGGTTTTTACAGCGGCTTTAAGCGCCATCTATGTGACATTAGTGGAAACCGTGGAAAACGCAACATTAAAACATTATTCAAACAAAACGCTTCAAAATTCTCCACCTTATCAAATTCGCGCGTGATTTGATTGTATTTGCGTAACGCTAACCCCGTTAGCGGCTGATTGAAGCGGTGTTTGCCGCGGAATCCAATCGAGCCAAATTGCGGCATGTGTGCGGATGTGGCGCGGATGTGCCGCGGATCTCATCTGCGAACCTACTCACTGAGTTTAGGATCTTTTGTTGAAAACGTATTTTCTCATTCGTGGCTTTGATGTGGATTTTGAAATCTTGAACTTTCTTGTTCTATCCATTACTAGCGACCCACCCCGGCTTCACACGGGTGCAATGCCAATACTAAAACCTTCCTCTTGAATCACTCTATCTATTAAAAAAAACCGCATCAAAATCCGTTGCGTAGTTTTAAAGATTTAAGCATACAAAGGGACATAGGGATATAGGGACATAGGGATATAGGGATATAGGGACAGAGAAATCGACTTTGTTTTATACTATGTTAGTGATGCAGCAAAGTCTTTTTCACGTAGCATGAGTTGACACTTATTTTTTCTAGACTTTTGATTAGATATAAATAACTAGGCTATATTCATTCCCGTAATTCTACGGGAACGGGAACACTAAAAGGGTAAAACCGCGGGCGCTGCTAGTTACGAATAAACGAGCTAGAAACACCGAACTTGTGCATTTTCTATTTAGTTCTATTAATTTAACTGCACTAAAAGCTGCAGACGTGCACGTGATATATTACTGAGTGTATCTAACCCTGGACAGTAAAATACTAAGCGAATAATCTTGTAAAAGGCACCATTATTTTTAGTCAACAGTTGACACGGTCCATGCACCCGCTCAAAACAGGAATACAATTTTGCTCTAAAATATACAGTTCAGAAACAACGGGTTTGGTAAAAGCTTTTCCTGTTACTAGTTTTGCAGACACTGCCACGATTTGGTAGATGGTGGTCTGGCTCATTCTAGCGCGATCGAGGAAAAATGTAACGGTAACAAACTAATTTCACGCAATTCCTGAAATTAGTTTGTTCAGTATCGAATACTTATTCGATTGCAGAATTTTTTAATGTGTTAAATTTTCCAAAAAAAATAATATTATTGTATCTGAATTTAGTGCTTTCTATGGAAATCGGGCTATTATTAATCGATATTTAAGAAAATTAGTTAGACACAACTAAAGTTCGATTGCATCATATTTTTTTTATATTAATATACTAGTTGGGGTGTATGAGGAATTGCACTTTTTCTGTTACGCGTTGTATAATAAAATGATGCATTATTTATTAAGCCCAAAGTAATTAATTTGAACGAAAATATCTAAAAAACCATTAGGCTCGTTGGGAAATTTAAAAAGCGTTACAAAATAACATAGAACTCTAAAGACTCAAAAACTGACTTCAACGAATCATACTAAAAAAACGCTTAAAAAAAATAATCGAAATCGGTTGGCGTGATATTGAGTTATTCGTCCATTTGTCGCGCACATACTTACTTAATGCAAATTTAAGACTTATATGGTTTTATAATGGATGCCACTGTCAGAACTGGACCAAATTAAAATGGAACTACAAGGAAACCACCAGCTTTCCAATAAAAAAATAATCATCCAAATCGGTTCACCCGTCGAATTGTGAACCTCCTCCCATTTTTAAGTCGGTTGAAAAGGGGCGCACTCTCTTTTATCTATGTGCCTAAAAAAGGTTCCATCATCGTGAACGGACTTCAACAAATTTCTAAGTTTTTCGATTAAATATAAATATAATGAAGGAGAACTACTACTGACTCATTCACGAAATATTCAAGAAATTTAAATAAACAAAAAAAAATTAATTTAATTTTTAAAAATTAAAATCCAAAAACTGCCTGTACAGCTTATAAGCCTTGCGCTATTTACAGTAACTACAATCTTTTTTGCCTAGCTTGCCCTAAAACATATGATTTTTTTTTATTAATGATGGTCTTACTTTTGACGCCAGACTAGCCCGAGGGCAAAGACGGAATTTTTTAACTACTTCAAAAAAGGAAAAAAAAAGGGGGGCAAACGAGCAGACGAGTCACCTGATGGTAAGTGACGTCCGTCGCCAATGGACACCTGCAACTCTAAAGAGTCACAACTGCGTTGCCGACCGTTGAGGTGGGAGTAGGAGGAGGGAGGGGAGGGAAGGGGGAGGGGGGATTGGGGCCTCCGGTTACCTCACTCACTCAACGAAACGCAATGCATTGCTTTACGCTGGTTTTCTGTGAGGCCGTGGTATCACTCCGGTCGAGCCGGCCCAAGCGTGCCGAAGCATGGCTCTCCCACGTCTAAAAGTTTTCAAGGATGGTTTATTTGTATTCTTTTTCCAGCTTCCAACCAGCCTGTCCGTGTTTAAAGCTAGGCGACATGTGTCCGGCCATCGCCGCAAGCGCCGGCACAAAGACATGTCACGCGCGTCTCGGCGCAGCATGCGCAGACAGGCCTTTGATCATTGTTTGTTACACATTTTACGTTACAAATTGAAATGTATATGAGAATAATAAAAGCTCCACCCGACTATGTCGTACTTATAATTAATCTACACTGATAGTCTGATATTATAAAGACGAAAGATTTGAATTTTTATAATATACTAGCAGCGCCCGTTTCAATCACGTTGTTCCCGTTCCCTTGGGAATAAGGGGATAAAGTATAGCCTATGTGTTATTCTGATGTATAAGATATATAACTGTAACGTTTCATCAAAATTCGTTCCGTAGTTTTTGCGTGAAAGAGCAACAAACATCCATACATCCATAGTCATAAACTTTCGCGTTTATAATATTAGTGGGATTGACTGGATTAGCAGTGTCACTGCCTTTATTGTTAAAAAGCCGGCCGAAAATCAGTGAGGTTCGGGTTCGAATCCTGGCATGTGCCAATGAGTTTTTCAAAAATTAACGTACATATTTATCACTAGCTCGACGGTGAAGGAAAACATCGTGAGGAAACCCGAATTTCTTAGAATTAATTCTGAGACATGTGTAAATAGACCCGGTCCGGCGATGGGCTCACCACCTATCACATTTAGGGGTCCAATGTATCTCGTGAAATGTGGGTATATCCAGTAATGGAATACCTCTGCCTACCCCCTCGGGGATGAAAGGCGTGAGATTATTTATTTATTTTATGACTGGATTATCTGTGACTAAAATGAGCTATTAAATGATGATCTTGATGGACAAGTACCTACAACTATTTATGATGACAATAACTTTACCTGCGACTTGGGCCGCGTTCCAATATCAAAAGTTGAATGTCCATCCTCAACATGCTAGCTATTTTGAGCGGCTTCCCTTTAAACACAGTCAGACAAAGTTACTTCAGCATTCATAATATTCGTAGTGTAAGATATTTTTTTCATCGCTTTACTCTGCTCAACAGTAGAGGTACAATTCGAAAATGTTTGCTGCAAATGCAAATAAAATAAGAGTATTATTTTCCGCGTGGCGTCCAGAGCACGTAGCGCAGTTAGTGGTCGGAAAACGTTCTTGTTTCTTCGTTAACAATTTAAATAAATCTCTCAGCTACACTATTTTAAAACTATTAAAGGATGCACGGGTAAAATGTGCTAAGTACAAAATGCAATAAATTATGTTACTTTTTAATGAAACGCGAGAAAGCTCGGTTTTTCATTAAGTATGTGCGCAACAAATGGACGAATAACTCAATATCACGTTTACGGATTTCGATGATTATTTTTAAACCAATTCAAAAAAGGGGAAATGGTTCTCAATTCGACTGTATTTTTTATTATTATTTAGATTAAATCAACAACTTTCATGTATTACCAGTATATCATTATGTTTCCTCTCTATAATTACTTAATTACAATATCCTTTCCCGGCCGGTGAGAGTAAAGATTTATTGGGATAAATAAATCACGGGGCAAGTGCGTAATAAAGGTGGAACCTGTTGTTTGGCGAGGGCAATATTGGCGTGGCGGGGCATTTTTATTGCAGACTATTTTGGCGCCGGGGTCTATTAAATACATTACAAGTACTCTCTCTGTGTCATTATCGCCTTTCTGAGAGGCTCGGGTTCGATTCCTATCATTAATTTAGGCTCAAGGCTTTCTCCGGTGATGGGTTGGTAGTTATTCCATTTGCGCGATGAACCTCTTCTGATCTTTTGCTGGGCACTGTCATAAATGATAGATTTTTGGAGTAAATTTTTGAATGGTAAATATGTCAAAAAAAGTTTCTTGGTAAGTTGGTAAATTTATTTTTATATTCAATAACATCCCAAATCACAACATACCACGAATTGTGAAACATTTATTGATAGTATGTACCTGGGTTCTAACACCAGTGCCGCTAGCGCCATCTGCCGGGGAGGAACCTGATTGTATTCAATGTAAAATTGCGTTTTTATAGGATATACTACTTTGCAGTTAAACTTAAAATGCAAAACTGTATCTGTATACAAAATTTCATCAAAATCTTTAGAGTCGTTTCCAAGATAGCCGAAATATAACTACGTACATAAATACTTACAAGAATTGGTAGTTTAAAGCAATAAGATTACTAGCTTTTCCTGCGACTCCATCCGCGTTTCGGTATGAAGAGCAGCCTTCATGTAAATCTGATGTATAATCTATATTACTGTAAATTTTCATCAAAATCCGTTCAGTAGTTTTTGCGTGATAGAGGAACAAACATTCCTCCAACATCACAAATTCTTGCGTTTATAATATGAGTTTGCAAAATTTTACGGCAAACTTGGGCACTTTGTTGATTTGATAAGTTATAAGACTCATAAGGAAACTTAAGAAAATTGCCATGAAAGGTGATGTTCGTAATAAAACACTCACTTTTGTTTCCTCTTAAGTGAGGTTAAAACTTTCATGGCTACTCAGCAGAATTGAGACTCAGGTGGCAAGATGGTTTTTGAAATTTTAATTTGATGCCTCCATCGCATCAAGTTATCTACTCAAAGAATGTAAATATGCAGATATGCAATCGCCCATCATACACGAAACACGCAAAAAGTTTTATTAAAATTTTAATAGCATCGCTGTACTCGTATTTCAATCTGTGTAAACAAATATTTTAACAGAAACCATATTTTTATTTCCATATTTAAATTTGGAATTTTACATACGAGTGAATATTATTATGTATGTATTAGTGAGTAGGTATATATTATGGACGTGAAGGAAGGGAAAGAAGTATGAAGAGATCGAGCAAAGTGGCGATCCATCGTCTCTGCCTGTATGTATGTATGTACATACGAGTTATTCTACGTTCGTCACATTAGTTTTTTCTTTTTTCATCTGTTTTATTCATTTCCACATCTATTGTACATTTATTGCTTCGTACCTACATAATTAAATCAAATATAGATGTAATTATTACAGGTCTACCGCAAAAAGGGTTTGGTAAAGTTTTCAAAAATGTATTCCTAATTGCTGTTTTAAAGATTTTGTAGTTTTTGCCTCATGGCCAATATTGTGCCTACGCATCTCTTCTGCCATAATTATTCTTCATTTTAAGGGGAATACAGAGCCTTCTCGGAAACAAGATTATTTTATTAACTGTTATGAATAAAATTCCAAAATAACGGATCGCCTTTATGGCAAAATATCTATAAAAATATGAGATTTGTATATATAAAGTATATCCTTTCAACTTTCAACAACTCTAATAATAAGTTAGTCATAATGCTCCAATAAGTACCCACTCCGACATGCAACAGTACGAAAAAGTATTGTCATACGTTTGATGCAAACATTTATTGCAGAATTTCGTAGCAGTATTGAGCATTCAAATTTTAAACGCAATATTTGAAATTCTTGAAATAAAATACAAATCTTGAATGTCGGAAAGTGATGCTCGTACTGTTGAAGTATATATCTACATATGGAAATAAATTATAACTATTTATGTATAGAGTAAGAAGTACTAAGCTCGGTAACAGACAAAGAATAGGGTTTCATATATTGTGTGTAAGTTTCATTTATAAAAAAAAAGGAATTTAGTTAGTCTGGAAATCGATGCAATTATCCAAAGCACTCTAAAGGGGTTATTGGGCTTAACGAGAAAGGGAAGGGTCCCCAACTGCCGCAATGTCGTTCAGGACATTTGAAGGCGATAAATATCTGTATGGATGCTCATAATTTCAGATAATCGCTGTCCACTGCTTGAAGAGCAAAGAGGCAGGGAGCGCCAACCATTCCGGTCTTGTGCAGCCCGCATCGATCCATTGCCAGCCACCTTCTTTAGGTCTTCGGTTAATTGTGCCGCAGGGCGCCCTACACTTCGTTTTCCTAAGCGCGGTCTCCACTCCAACACATGTCTGCTCCAGCGGCCATCAGTCCGCCTGGAGACATGACCGGCCCACTTCCACTTCAGCGTACTGATTGTTCGCGCGATGTCGGTGACTCTCTTTTTCTGTCAAATGACTTTGCTCCGAATTCTGTCACGCTGAGCGACTTTTGATGCTTACACTGTGATTATATCTGAAGCAATGGTAGACCCTGGTGAAAGTGAGTTCTCTTCTCATGCGGCGGTTTGATTTCTAGTAGGAGCAAGTACCAAAGTTTACCAAAAACTTACGAAGATATTTTATTTTATTAGTGAATACAAACAATAGTACAATCTTATTACTAATTAGTTATACTAGGTAGGTGTAAGTTTAAGTACTACCAACTACGTAATCCACGGCTTACTAACAGGTAAGAGCTCCTGGGCAGATAAGTGGACATTAGTTTTAACCTTACAGTGCAGAGTTTGTTTCTCTGCACAAACACAAACAATAGGTAAATATTTTTACAAATTTTACAATACTAGTGGGCCGGGCAGACATCGTCTTCCTTGACACAGACAACAGCGCCACCTATCGAGCCATCCAGGGACTCGAATATACACACAAAATTTAATTCAAATCTTTGCAGTCCTTTAGGAGTAACATATTTATCACTAGGTAGCTAAACAGTGATAAGGATACAACGAGGCAAACGCAGGCTATAGAGTAGGTTCTGAACATCTGTAACATGTACAGGGGTTCAAAAATCCCCGTTTCTTGGTGGTCATACTGGCATGTCATACTAATATGACCAGTGAGAATCCCTTGTATTGGTGGACGACCCATTGCTCGAAGGGACTTTCGATTACTCGGCATGAAATGAGTATCCACATATGTATTATCTTCCGAAAATAAGTCATGAACCCGATGAAAAGTGCGTGTTTCCATAACCTTGGGGGAATACTTAGGTAGTATCATCAGGGCACTTAGACTTTACTTGACATTCAAATTTTGACAGTCAATGCTTTCAGTGGGTATTTCCAGAAATGGGTATAAAATCGACAATAAATCGTAGATAAAAAGAGTAAGATTATTTACTTTTTTAGTTTTTCAGTGCATGTTCTACTAATTCGATATGAAGACAATTGTGATCATAGATTGTGATTAAGGTTTAAAATAGACAAAAAGTCAAACAGCATCAAACACAAGTATCACATTCACTTTTTGATGCGGTTGATGATTGATACGTTTGCAATTCCAAGTTTCCTTCAGATACAAATCTACCGATATGATACATTGCAGCGCAGTGTGAAACCAACCTAAGACCCAACACACGAATTCCAGGACTCACAGAACAATTTAATAACATGCCGGGAACTAGCGAGTGAAAATATTCGATTCTGTCGCCGCGATCGGTGCCTCGCCCGGGATATTTGCCTTTGAAACGGAATTTCCTTTGCCGTATTTCGAGGCGTTTTATGGGACTCAAGTTACACATATACATGGACATTGTAAATAAGGCTCAAATATTTAAAGGGTAGATAAAAAAATTTACAAGATCCTTTTTTCGGAAGCGATTTTTATTTTTCATACGCTACTTGACTAGTTAACATAGTTTTTTAAAAAAAGAATATGCTATAAATAAACAATACACGCATACTACCCAATACATTTAGTGTGGCAGCGAGGGTTTATGGAATGCATGTTTACATTTTTTTTTATGTTAAAAATAAACAGGAAAAAAAACTTTTTTTTCTTTCTTTATAAGTTATTAGCGACCCGCCCCGGCTTCGCACGGATGCAATGCTAACATTAAAACCTTCCTCTTGAATCACTCTATCTATTGAAAAAAACCGCATCAAAATCAGTTGAGTAGTTTTAAAGATTTAAGCATACAAAGGGACATAGGGATATAGGGACAGAGAAAGCGACTTTGTTTTATACTATGTAGTGCAGTGATCACAGCTTGCTATTTCAGTACATATTTTAGTTTTAAGAGATCATAAAAAGTAGCTCATTTGACTAGGCTACCCTCTTTATGAGCTGTGTAAAAACAACTCTGTTTTCACAGTAAAGAAAAAACTCAAGTGAAAATATCTGCTTTTATTAACCACTAAAACTTTGAACAATCTTCGTAGAGAACTTTTTTAGCTACAATATTCATGAAAGAAAACAAGTTGCGGGTTGATAATGAAGCCGTAATTCCCCCGATACCATCAATATTCATTCGGGAAAATTAAAATGCAAAATGCTTGCGGGACCTACCGAATGTATTTGAATATTTGAGACTTGAAAGGCATTGGTACATGTACCTACGAGTATATTTTCAATTTGAATAGACGTCCCATTTTCTTAAGGTGGATATTGCCTTGTAATATTTCGGTGTATAGGAATGCGGATATACGAGAGAAGTGTGGTTTGAATGAAGATTTAGTAACAATCATAGTGGTCATTTAAAACGAATGGATCAATAAAGGCTAACGAAAGAGATTTATGGTGCGAATGTTGAAGGATACAAGGAAAGAGGACGCCCCGAAGGACGTGCACGGGTCAAATTAGTGTCGTCCTTCAAAAAGCTGGTGCGAAGAATAAAAAAGTGTGCATGAAAAGGCTTAGAGATGTGAAAGAAGCGAAAGAAGTATGCAGAGATCGACCAAAGTGGAGATCCATCGTCTCTGACTACCCTTGTGAGAAGAAGGCGTGAGCTGTATGTATGTATGGGTATGGCAATCTTTGGAACTTTATGAAGAGTGAGTTGGTTGGTGGTTCTTCTCGTGGTACTGGATTTGGAACTAGGAGCTAAGCTGCTGTTTATATTCAGCTAACCTCCGAGTTTATGCTTTAATTTGGCTATCGACGTTTCTAAGTGTAACTAAACCTAAGACCTACTTTACCATATGGATACATTTCTCTATACGAAGGAACCGTAATTCCAACGTATTAAAATTCATACGCTGCAACACAAGCTAATCATCATATAATGCTAAGCTAGTATTGCACAGCTCAAAGCAAGAATCTCATTCACAATATATCGTTTCAATATTTTGTTAACATGTTCTCTCGCACGGAATTAGATAAAATCCACTTTTATGTAAAATCGCTGCTAATCTTATAGCAAGCGAGTATTGATGTTACACGTAAAGACGAATACGAATACAATCGCCAAACGTCCTACGCATAATTTTAAACGACCTCAAAATTTAGCTTTCATGATGATCTCCAAAGTATTAACTCAGGAGGCATCGCTAAATAGGTCGACACCGTCACAAATAACTTCTGCAATTTTGGCCATGTAATTTATTTATGTGATCGTCTAGTAGTGTAGGACACTAATTTGTGAATAGTAATCCAGATCCTTTTTAAGGATCATGATTTACCGTTTGCCATCAAAAGAAATCTTAACTTGATTCAACTATACCGTTAGTTCTCTATCGCATATTTATAAAATTGTCTTTCGCTCGCTTTTAATCTTTAATAGCGCTGCCCACTTCAGCGCCATTCATGCCTAAGGCAATATTTCATGAAGGACACTTCATATTCCCCACCCCTGTTATCTCTTATCTGATGACAGACTCGAGATAAAATCGTCTTCCCCACATTCTCACCTCCTTTCAAGAAAAGAAATAAAAATGTGTTTGGTGGGAAGAGTAAGGAGCTCCACCTCGCCCCTTACGGTGATCGCCAACCCGCAACATTCCACAGCTGCGATTGCGACCCCCCCGAACGTCCCAGTTTTGCCGGACATCCGGTCTTTTATCCCGCCTAAGCAGGATCGTTGCGGCCGAAGCCGATTGTTGCGACCGGAGCCGATTGTTGCAGCCGAAGCTGATTGTTGCGGCCGAAGCCGATTGTTGCGGCCGAAGCCGAGGTTTGCCCCGAAGGGACCGTTGCGACCGAAGTCGATTGATGCGGCCGAAGCCGAGTTTTGCCCCGAAGGGACCGTTGCGACCGAAGTCGATTGGTGCGGCCGGAGCCGTGTTTTGCCCCGAAGGGACCGTTGCGACCGAAGTCGTTTGTGGTGCCGTGATTTACATCGAAGGCGAGTTACGGCAGTCATTAAGACCTCAGGATCATTTGCAGTAAGCCCCGAAAGGCATTCTCGAAAATATTGATAATAAAAGTTACGCCCGAAGGCGCTTGGTGGTGATATAGTCTTTAAGACCTCAGGATCATTTACAGTAAGCCCCGAAAGGCAATAAGTCCCGTAGGACAACTCGTTCATAGGTCTTAATGCTCATCGTGACTCGACCTCGTTCCCTACGAGCCATCGATTCTCGTTTAGCCATCAGAAGCGCTGTCACACCCTGAATGAGCTTATAATGGTAAAACCATTAGTTTATATTGATACGCGTCGCGCGCGCACTCATATGATAGTATGAAATAACCAATGTACGTTCTGCAAATACATGGTTACCATAAGATATATGAGGCATTCCTCATTTTCTCGTTCATTCGTGGTATCACTTTTATTATAATATCAAGCTCAACAGAAGCATGACAGACATCCCCGTCAAGCCAATCAAGATTCTAGACCCCTTTACCATGCCAATACGAATACCGACATGACTCCAGTTCCAGACTCCGAAGAGCTTACTCCTGAAGATTTGGTCGAGTGTTCGCGTACTAGACCAACAACACTCCTCGAAGATAACTTGTGTTAATGCCCAATTCGCACCGCATAGGTCCACGACCAAGCTAGATGTTGCTTTTCACATTTCAATGAGAGACGTTATCAACCTCCATCAATTAAGTGTTAGTCGATACCATCGTCTCCGTTACTTAGCACCAAGAAGCTCAGAAGTAGTCCCAGGGTGTTTACTATGAACCACAAGACAGCGCTAAGAGGTGCGTCGTCAGTCATTCTGCTACTACCTCCAATGTGTAATATTTAAAAGCGATCGTTACATCAGACGAAGCTTATGGACCATGTACAAAAACTAAGTCCATATAAGATCACCGTGCCGTACCGTTAGGCAGTGCTGAGGCCTGGACTTTTTGCCTTTTCGCAATATATCGCCAAACAGTGTTGAACAAGACAATTGTGAGTCGAAGCGTAAGCCCCAACTTCACAAGCAAGTCATAATGCAAGTTAAAGAACGGAGGTGTCGCCACCGCCAAGCTAGCATTGGTATGTGCCGACATAAACACCGACCGCGGTGCGGTGAAACGTACTGACACAACCGCTGCACCACTCGGGCAGTACCACACCCCGTCAATAACTCAAACACTACAACCCCTGCCTCGTCCCGACATTTGCGTTCGAGCGGACGGCGTTAGCCGCCCTAAGATGGGAGGGAAACCCAGGTGTAACATAGGCCAAACTCTCTTATTTGCTTTTATATGCCATGCATTTCATATATTAGGCTCGTTTAGAATATTGCATAAAACTACCATATTCCATTAATCAGACAGGGAACCCATACCTGCCTGTCCTCTTAACTTCTGTTATTAACGAACCTTCAAGCTAATAACGCCATATGAGAGTTTTATATTTTTATTATATTTATTTATTTATATGTCATATTGCTCAACAGGACTGACCCATGTATCATACATCCTAGGTCCAACCTTTGGTTGAGGTGGCAGCCTCGCCCCGCGACCGCGCACCCTCCCTCACCATGCCAGAACCCCCTCTTCGTGTCCCGCGCCGGAAAAACCCGACCATCTCCGATTTGGATGAAACCTTTTGCATATCGTAGGGTCCGTGAATAGCATTACAATGATATACTTTTTATCTCTCTAGCTCCAATAGTTCCGGAGTTATAACCGAAAAATGTTTTATCTTAATACAAGAACTATTCCGCTATATTTTCCATACTAAACAAGTTTCGGTTTTTCCTGAACCCTACTGAAACCAATTTCTAACTACTTTTATGAAACTTTTATGCTATTTTAACATCTCTTCGATCATACCAAGCCCTATTTTACTGAATTTTCATAATTTTTAGGGTTCCGTACCTCAAAAGGAAAAAACGGAACCCTTATAGGATCACTTTGTTGTCCGTCTGTCCGTCCGTCCGTCCGTCTGTCAAGACCCTTTTTCTCAGGAACGCGTGGAGGTATGAAGCTGAAATTTATATCAATCACTCAGGTCTACTGTCCCTTGAAGCTGTGAAAAAATCAAACTTCTAAGCCAACGCAATCAAAAGATACAGCCGTTTATGCCGCAAATTTTCGACACTTGCAAGGGAATCAAAACCTACAGGGTGCTTCCCGTGAACTCAGAATCTTGAAATTTGGTACGAAGCAACGTCTTATAGCATAGATAAAGGAAAAATTACAAAAACCATAAATTTGCAAGGTTGTACGGAACCCTCGGTGCGCGAGTCCGACTCGCACTTAGCCGGTTTTTCTATTTCTGACTATATTTACATGTGTTTACATGTTTTATGTTCTTTTAGTATTCTATATATGATATTAGGGTTGAGGAGTTACATAAGTATATTTTTTTGGACTCTTTTACCATGGTTAAAGAGCCCGCTTTTCATGATGATGATAGTGAAACTCGGGTTTGAACCCTGGCCTCTGCCAATGAGTTTTTCAAAAGTACATATTTATCACCAGATCGACAGTGAATGAAAACATCGTGAGGAAACCCGCGGGTAACGGAGGTCCCAGAATTTGAGAATTAATTCTGGTACATTTGTAACAGACCCGGTCCGACGATGGGCTCACCACCTATGATGTTTTGGGGTCCAAAGAATATATGGCTGAAACGCGGGTACTTCCAGAAATGGAATACTTCCTAATACTATTAATAAGTACTAATACCTGAGATTATTTATTTTATTTGAATTTTCACTGAACAGCTCAACACATGACATTTTAATTTCAATGAAACGCGAAATGAGAAAAGACCAGCATTCTTATATGACGATTTATTAAGCCCGGCTGGCGGTCTATTCTCATTCTTGTATGACGATGCATCTACACAATAGACTCGAACAATGTGCGTCGGAATGACATAAATTGAAATGCTGAGCGAAATTTTAATAATCTATTGTCGAAAGATTATAAATTAAAGATTTAAAAAAGACTTTGCTGTATTATCAATTCGTATAGAATAGACAAATACAGGGGAATTACAAATAAGTAGGTTCTGTTAATGTTTATATCACTGTAAGATTTAAGTTTATTTTTAATTGTGTGGCGAGGGGGTAGGCAGAGGTATTAGGTATTATTAGATTCATTTTTATTTTTGATTATGTAAAATTGCCTACACAATGTATATTGTTTCTGATCAAATGAATTGAATTGAATATTCCATTTCTGGAAATCCACCTCTTTCGATCCCTAAACTTTGGCCGAACAGGGATGTTGTTACAACAGACACAAAATTACACATGACAAAAATTCCTTCACACCGTCAAGTTAGCGATAAATATGTACATACTTAGTAGAAGAATGTAGGTGCCGGATTCAAACCCGAGCCTCACGAATGAGAAGCGGACTCTCTAACTATCACTGCATGTAAACTATTGAAGTACTTAGTACGTAAATTAATAGCAATTAAAGTAAACCTTTTTAATTGGGCTTAACTATAATGATGCAAAAAAGATGACAAGACTCCAATACCGCTATGGAGGAGCGGAGGTGCAATGCTCCTCCATCATGAAAAGGGAAGATCTTCCGCCAGGCGAGGTCCAACGGTTGATGTTGGACAGTTGTATTTATACAAACTCATTAGAAAACTCCGATAGCGCGGTTTAGAACTCGGCCGTCTATTGGCGCGTTCTATGTAGTGTCGCTACACCGCTATAGCAGTCAGTTTTTAATTAAATCAGTGCACCGAGGAAGCTGAGTCATTAATCCGGATCACCCGGCTATACCCGCCGATATTACCGGCTGGCACTGGTTTAAACCGGGTATTAAATTAACACGGGTACTAGCGCGGTGATCTGTCGATTTCATTAAATATAAGATAGTTTCAGAATAACCGCTAATATTATTAGTTTCATGCGAAATTTATTATTGTTATCGATCACGTTTTAACGGCTGAATGGATTTTGATGAAACTTGGTGAATACGGGAATCAAGTATAGCCTAGTCACTCAGAGATCTTCTACTTTTCCATTGTTGAAAGAATTTTTTAAATCGGTCCAGTAGTTTTTGAGTTTATTCGTAGCAAACTTACAAAAATAAATCTTTCCTCTTAAAAATATTAAGGGCTGATTTTTCAGTCGTCAGATAAATCGGATAAATCTTATCAGGAGAATATATTGATGCTGTCACTGTCTGACATAATAGAAAGGAAAAGTGACAAGTGATGTTTATTCTTCAGATAACTTTTAACTGACTATTGAATATAAATAAATAAATAAATAATAATACGAGTAGTAATCGAACTTTCTTCCTACCAGTCTCATTTCGCAGACAACCATAACGTGACATAATAATATGACAGCAAATTTTAAAACACAGACGTCACAACCGCACACTGCACACATATTCCTGCAAACAATTGCCAACATCCCTCGGGTGAGAATGTTCCAAGTGGAATTCAATAATGTGATCAATTGGGAGCGAGTGACACGCCGGCATCGAGCGTCACATAGCGCTCTATTGGAACACCACGCGGTTCCATTGCGCCACCCGACACGGCAAATCGTAATGAATGATGAATAATATAGAACTCGAGTAAAAAACCGACTTCAACGAATAATACTAAAAAAATACAGTTGAATTGAGAACCTCTTCCTTTTTTGAAGTCTGTTAGAAAAAAAAATCATCGAAATCGGTTGGCGTGATATTGAGTTATTTGTCCATTTGTCGCGCACAACTATAAAGGTATACCAAATTAAAATGTTACCACACGGGAAGCACTAGCTTTCAAATAAAGAAAGAATCATTCAAATCGGTTCACCCAGTCGAAAGTTCTGAGGAATTAAACAAATAAAAACATACATCTTGTCGAATTGAGAACCTCTTCCCTTTTGAAGTCGGTTGAACAATCATATCAAATATGTAATGCTATTAGCTGAATTAAACAAATTAGTAATTATAAACAAATCGTTTTATTTGTATAAATGCCAAGTAAAAAAAATACTTAATGGAACGAGTTGTGGATGACTTTTGAAACCAGATTGATATTTTAGTGTTTATTTCATATGTATCTATACAAATTTTATTAAATTTAGTTAATTTATTTAATAATCTATAGGTTTACATCAATTTCATGCTGACTATCGTTCATTACAAATAAAGTTTCCACATAAGTAACGGGCCACTTTTTTTGAAAAACGCCCAAGTGCTAAGCGCTCGTAGCCCAGCCCCCTAGCCAAGTGGCATTGTACAATCTAATCGAATGTTCTTTTAGATTGACATGTATGGGATTGACATAAGCACTTGCCAACGAGCGCTAACGCTAATGTCAATGCCATACATGTCAATCTAAATTCGATTTGATTAGATTTTGCAATGCCACTTGGCTAGGGGGGCAGTGGTACCAGTGTGCTTGTCCGATAACACTGGTTAAGCAAAGTTAGTCGCGGTCGGTCAATGGACCGCCTAGTGGCATCATATCACGAGGCTCTTCTGTGAGGCACATTAAATCTTTGGTCACGGTTTTCGTTGTATTTACAGTGGATGTTGTTACCATGTCATATACCCTTGAGTGGCTTGAGAAATTCTGTTAAGTGGCCACTAGCTTAACACCATCTCCCGATCCACAGTGGGCTTGGGTGGGAGATATACATCATACTTCCCCATGTGTGAGGAAAGACACTTAGCTCAGCAGTGGGGTTTTACGGGTTGATGATGATGAAAGACTTGTCATCCAAGAATCAACCTAACAATCGACAGAAGAAATTCAGCCACTTCTAAGCACTATTCTATACAGTCCCACTTTAGATTTTTTTATGTCTAAATATTTTTTTAAAATCGTATTTTTTTTTTGTCAAACAATCATTTAATTTCTGTAGATACAAGGTCAATTCTAATAACAAGGCACTCAAAACTCGTCCATGAAAATTGGCTGAATGTAAACAGCAGCCCATCTCCACCGACGAGTTTTTGGTTCCAAATGCAGCACCTACCCCGAGATGAACCAGCAAGAAAGTCAGGGCAGGCAAGGCAGGGCTTTTCTAAACATAACAACAGATTTGAAATCTCGTGTCACACGCTATAATGGAACCGCGTAATTTTCTGCAACAATGATCGCTGATGAGTTCGCCGTACCCCTGCTCCGGAATATGCTCCGTAGCTTATTACACGACTTTATTCGAACCGAAGGCTCGGCCCACGCGATCGACTCGTGACTTGCGACTATTTAGTAGACTAAAGAAATCGCACACGTGAAAATCACGTTTAGGGGTCGTAAGAATATCTGGTGAAAAGTGGGTATATCCAGAAATGGAATACCTCTGCCTACCCTGGTGGAAAAAAGGCGTCAGATTTTTTTTAATTAAGAAATTGCAGTATTCAACTAGAAACAGTTAAATTACTGAACAAGATATGTAGAAGGGAAATTACTTACACTAAGTCACGTTAGCGGCAGTTATGAGTTGACCAAATCCAATGAACTTTAATTTATAAATATAACTAGCGACTCGCCCCGACTTCGCACGGGTGCAATGCTTAAACTAAAACCTTCCTCTTGAATCACTATTAAAAAAAACCGCATCAAAATCCGTTGCGTAGTTTTAAAGATTTAAGCATACATAGGGACATAGGGATATAGGGACAGAGAAAGCGACTTTGTTTTATACTATGTAGTGATGATGATACAGGTAATAAAAATTAAATAAATAATCTCACGTCTCAATCAAAATACCCACTTTTCACGAGAATATTTGACGCCTAAACGTGATAGGATGTGAGCCTATCACCAGACCGGTTTTGTTACACATGCCTCAGAATCAATTCTGGGACCTGCTGTTTTCCTCACGATGTTTGCGCTCAAGGTCGAGCTAGTGATGAATATGTGTGTAAGTTTTAAAAAACTCATTGGTACATGCCAGGATTTGAACCCGTTCCTCACTGATTAATTATCATTATGAGAAGCGGGCTCTTTAACCTATCACTGTTTTTATATATTATTATAGCTTACCGCGTTTTACCCGTGTAGATCCCATTCCCGGGAATACGGGAAAAAAATATAGCCTATGTTACTCAGGGATATTCAAAATTTCCATTGGTGAAATAATGTTTAAAATCGGTCCAGTAGTTTTTGAATTTACCTATTCGTAACAAAGATACTAAAGAAGGACAAATCTTTCCTCTTTATAATATTAGTATACGATATAGCATCTCCTATTTTAGTTCTAGCAATAATCGCACATGATTCGCACGTGTTCCGCTCCCCTTCAAAGCGTACAGCTAATATAGAAGTTGTAGGTGGCATTATTGGTACGAGACATCGGAACTAGTCTTATGAACACCTTGCGAGTGGCACCGGGTGCCGCCTCTAGTTCGAGAACACAAACATCGGAGCTTTTGATTTTTACCTATGATTTTCCTCGTTCGCGGTTTTCTCATTTCCTTTTCGGAATTAATGCTGTTATTTCTATGTTGATTATTTATAGCAACATATTTTTATAAATGTCATCGCAAAATGATATATTACAATGACTTCCTTTTGTTTCGGAAGGCACGTAAAATTAGTGGTGGAAGTCTGGCAGTCATATCAGTGGTGTAAACAAAGATATTTAGGTCAGCAGTTGGTTGTTAGGGGTTGAATGATGATTTACTTTTTTTAACTAGCTTTCATAATCACAACTCAAAAAATCTGTTTAATCATTTCGAGAATAATTGTAACAGACACAATACCCACCCCCTTCCCCCCCCTCTCTCACACACACTCCCACAACCAAACCTTTACAACAACCGTCGTACAAAGGCCGATGAAAAAAGAACACAAAAGAAAGTACAACTACCACTAGAAACCCGATATTTCCAAGTTCCTAACCATTCCCGCTGTTTTGTTAAATTTCCGGAGTTCCTACAAACCTATCTACCCGATACCGGGACCGGGACACCCGACCAGTGCGAAGTTCGCCCGGAACTTTGTATTTGCGAAGTCACAAACCGCCTGCATTCAGTTACTACTGCAGTAGTTTGGATGTGAGCGGTTTATTAGGATACTAGCGGGTACCCAGCGGCGTTGCCCGCGCGAATCTAGTTTATTCCCGTTCCCGTGAGAATTTCCAAAAATCTATTCACATCGGTTGCCTATACGTCATATAAGACACCTACATGCCATATTTCAAGTTTCTATATAGGTGTTATCGTTACGGAGTTAGTACATACGTATTTATCTTTTTAATCACGTTTTATATTTATAACCTAACATACTTCCTCGTATGTGAGGAAAGACCCATGGCTCTGCAGTTGAAGATGAAATTTTTGTTTTTTCATAATGGGACATGGAAATGCTACTAACCCGCCTTGATTTTGAGTTTTGTGTAGTCAAAATTCAACCATTTTAAGATTGAAAATTGGTTTAAAAAATCTTGTTGCAGGAAAGTTTTTGTAGGACTGCTGCTGATAAGATTCACAATCATAAATTATCTTCATCATATTTACAAAAAAAAATCAAAACCGTCAGACGGGCCTGTTGGCTCAGTTGGTAGTGACCCTGCCTTCTGAGTCTGAGGTCGCAGGCTCGAACCCCGCTCGGGGCCAACATTTGTGTGCATGAACATGTCTGTTGGCTTCGTGTCTGGTCGTTTAATATTTATCTATATATATAAAAGGAGAAGCTAAATCTAAAAATCAAGGCCCAGCCCAAACCGCTGAACATAGAAACATGACATTTTGTGTGTAGGTTACGTTTATAGTGTAGATGCTCGCTAAGTAAGGATTTTACGAAATTTAACCCTTAAGGGGGTGAAAGAGGGGGTTGAAGTTTGTATGGGATAGTGTGATTTCTGCGTGTATCAACTTTAAACTTGGCACAAATACTCTTCAAAAAACACTATGAAATATTAGTTCAAGGATTTTTTGAAAATCATCCTCCAAGGGGGTGAAAGTAGGGGATGAAGTTTGTATGGAAAACCTTCATTTTTGGGTGTATCAATTCTAAACTTTGTAAAAATACTCCTCAAAACAAACAACAAGACACGTATTTCCGGATTTTTCAAAAACCATCCCCTAGGGAGGGGAAACAGGGGAGTGGAGTTTGTATGGAGATGTGTTGTTTTTTACGTCTATCAACTTCAAACTTTACATAAATACTCTTAGAAATAAATTATGAGACACATATTTTTGGATTTTTCGAAAATCATCCCCTAAATGGATGAAAGTAGGGGTTGAAGTTGATACGAAGAAGTTTATTTTTTGCGTCCATCAACTTGAAACTTGGTACAAATGCTTCTGAAAACAAACTATGAGATATTAGTTCTAGGATTTTTCAAAAATCTTCATCCAAGGGGGTGAAAGTGGGGGTTGAAGTTTGTATAGAGAAGAGGGGTTTTTTGCGTCTATCAACTTGAAACTTGGCACAAATATTCTTTAAAAGTCTCCATACAAAGTCTAATTTTTTTTGATAATTTTCTATGGGTTGCTAGGAGAAATTTGTTTGTGCATCCCAAAATGTTGAAAAAATAAACGTCTACCCGTGCGAAGCCGGGGCGGGCCGCTAGTTTAAGTATATTTATCAGTTGTTTAGAACCCATAGTAGGTACAGACCCTGCCAAATTTGGGACTAAATAACCGTGTGTGAATTGTATCCCACAATTTTTTATTATTATTATTTATTTAATAGTGGTACTAAAAATTACTAGACGTAAATAAGATAAAAGTATGCATTCCATACAAAAGTAATTCCTACAGCTGGTATAACTTTTACAAATCAACATTCCTAGCACTTGCCTAGCACTACTGTTGGATATGATTTTCGAAACACATGGTTCTGCCGTATACCACATCCGCAATATCAAAGCGCTGTGTATTGTCTGCGAAGAATAATTAGCAGCTCGGCTTGCGGTCGCCTTATAAATATGAGGATTAAGACATTGCAGCCTGCACGCTCGGCTTCAGTGCCCTCTTAGATGGATAGTTCCGCGATTCAAAAGGAGTCAAGCTTAATGTTAAGGCTCATTAAGACATTTAGAATGATTTTTGCAGTGCGTCAGTTAAAGCATCAAAGATGCTATCATTGTCTTATACAAATATTGCCAGTTCACATATCAAACTATCAAAGTATTGAACTGAAAGTATATACAAAGTTAACTTTCCAAAATATGTGTTTTGTAAACTCAATTAAGTGAACTATATTCTTTTGAGTAAATAAAGTTTTTGTGAACCTAAACATTTCTTTTTATACACTCCTGTCCTATTATTAGACGAGTGGAACTCATAGAAACAAGCTACGAATATTCCGTGAAGTGAATTCACCGAAAGGTCAGTGGAACGTAGCTTCAAGATGAGTGAATTAATTACGGGAACTGTCCCCGGGGAGTACTATTGTGAACAGAGGCGTTTCTATGAATAATTTCACTGTGTACAACAAAATTCTGCTCTTGATTACTCTCACAAATCTAATAATAATAATAAAAACTGCAGCGATACGAGTAGACGGCCGAGTTCTAAACCGCGCCATCGAAGTTTTCTAATGAGTTTGTACTTATAAATACAACTGTCCAACATCAACCGATAGACTGCGATCCCCAGGCACGATCACCTCGCCTGGCGGAAGATCTTCCCTTTTCACGTTTCCGATTTTAAAAATTCTTCCACCCATGGAAAGCTACAATCATCACTGAATATGATAGACTATATAGGTATTATTTCCGTATTCCCACGGGAACGGGAACGGCGCGGGTGAAACTGCACGGAACCACTAGTTAGTAATAAAAACAACATAACTCGTTAAAGTAGGTTCCTAAGCTTGTAAAGCTCAGCCAACATTTTAAGTTGGCAAATGCAAACGCAGTCAGGAGAAAACGCCAGTTAAGTATAAATTTAATACAATGTCCGTGGCTGTTATAAATTAATGTCCACGAGCGAGTCTACCCGGCTACGGTAACCACAATAGCTACGAGAAATAGAATGTCACAATTCCATTTCGTTTTACAAAGGGTTGTTTATTTCTATTTAGTTTTTTTCTTGTGATCTATAGTAATGAGTTGGCATTTAAGCTAGAAACACATTTTAGAAATATTATAAATAGCCTGTTAATACTATAGATACAAATTATTAAATACTTTCATAATTACGTCATCGATATTGAATTATTATTAATCATTAAATATTTTGTTATGTCAATTAATTATTTTTAATCTAGTATTATACAAATGCTGAAGAATTATTAAGAATTAATAAGTAATTTAAGAATTATTGGAATGTAAACGTTTTTCTTGTCTGTTCTTAGTCAGAATGTCAAGATGGCCACTCACTTGAGCTCTGTTCGTCGAACAATTAATTTCAGCAAATGTTTCTAAGGTTTTTATTTATCATACACTAGACTATAGTGTCGTGACGCGCCGGAAGCATTCGTTTTTAGGGTTCCTTATCCAAAGGGTAAGACGGGACCCTATTACAAGACTCCGCTGTCCGTCCGTCTGTCACCAGGCCTTATTAGTTAGACAGTTGAAGGAAAACAACGCAAGGAAACCCCCATACGGTTTCATCCGCGTGATTCTCGTTTTCGTGGTATTTAATTATATTTAATTAAAATCCTAAAATATAAGTTTCAAGCTTCTAGCTTTAAATATTACGTAATTTCCATACAAACTTTCATCCCCTATTTCAACTCAAAAAAGTAGCCTTTGTCCTTTCTCAGGCTTTAAACTATCTCTGTACTAAATTTCATTTAAATCGGTTCAGTAGTTTAGGCGTGTTGCGTAACACACAGACAGACAGAGTTACCTTCAAAGTCAAAATACATTTATTTCTTTAGGTATGGAATATACACTTAAAAACGCCAAACGTACTCTAAACTGGTCCATGAAAATTGGCTAAATGTACCTAAACAGCAACCCATCTCCATCGACGAGTTGCTGGTTCCGAATGCAGTACCCCGAGAGGAGCCAGCAAGAAACTCAAGGGCAGCTCTTTTTAATCTCATGTCTATGTTCGAATTATTAATATTAGTAAGGAGTAAGAATCAGTTTCATTAAAATTATATTCAAAATGGCCGCACTTGTGTCTGTCGCACAAGCTCTTATCATACTGTCTGCCGAGGTGTCAGGTAAACTCCGCCGTTTTGACTTCTGTTTTAATTAACAGAGCCTTATTAAGGCAATAAAATTGAGGCGAGGCATGACAGCCACTCGCGCCTGGCACCTGGGTGGGACAAATGAGCTCATCGTAGGCAAATTAGAATATTATATTAGCTAGAAACGTGAGTGGTCTAAAAAATGTTTTTGTATAGGGATGTAACTGATAGTTAAAAGGATGCGGATGTATGTCTGTTAGCCGTGAGTAAAAAAATCCTGTTACTGTACTGAAATTAAATGCGAGTAATCTTATATAAAAATTTATAGATATATAATACCTGCGTCTCAAAGTACCTACAAACGTGTTTCGGTTTTTATTATACTTAATTGTAATTATAATTAATTATTTGTAACTAGCTGTTTCGCGCTGATTCACCCACGCTGTTCCCATTCCCACGGGAATACTGGAATAAAATATAGCCTATGTTACTCAGAGATAATATAGTGAAAGAATTTTTGAAATCGAAAGGTAGTTTTTGAGTTTATTCGTTACAAACATACAAAAATACAAATCATTTCTGTTTATAATATTAGTGTAGATAGAACATAAGAATGCTGATAAAGAAGTAAATTTAAGCAGAGCAGTGATAGCCCTGACGGTTAAAGAGCCGGCCGAAAATCAGTGAGGCTCGGGTTCGAATCCTGGCATGTACCAATGAGTTTTTCAAAAACTTACGTACATATTTATCACTAGCTTGCCGGTGAAAGAAAACATCGTGAGGAAACCCGCAGGTCTCAGAATTAATTCTGAGACAAGTGTAAATAGAACCGGTCCGGCGATGGTCTCACCACCTACCACGTTTAGGGGTCCAATGTATCTCGTGAAATGTGGGTATATCCAGTAATGGAATACCTCTGCCTACCCCCTCGGGGATGAAAGGCGTGAGATTATATTATATATATATATATATATATTATTAGGTAAATTTTAAATATCATAAAATCCGCCGTTGTGGACATCCCTAGTGTTAAGTCGCTGTGACTAGTAAATTAAATGTATCGTAAATTATTTGAGGTTGACGTCAGAAAACAACACAAATAATTTACGTCTAAAAACAAAAATAAAACACAACTGACTTCAAAATATTCGGAACGGAATTTGTGATATTTATTCTTAGTTCCACTTCACCAAAATGATATTCTGAATGCAAATGCCTAAAATGTTACTCAAAATATCAAAATCACTATAATACCTATGTGTTCCCATAAAATTTGAGTAATTCCCTTAATTCCTCATGGATACCATCATCAGAGCTGGATTTTGATAAATACGGGACCAACCTGAAAGGCAAATACAAAAACATTTTTCCAAATCTGTTATATGCGAGTATAATAATAATAGTAAGAAATAGACATATGAAGCAAAAGACTTAAACTGAATTTGTCCTATAACGTCAAAACCAATAAAATGTGGGACACAATTTACACACGCTTATTCAGTCCTAAAATAGGCAGAGCCTGTACTATGGGAACTAAACAACTGATACACATCACTATATATACATGGTATAAAACAAAGTCGCTTTTTCTGTCCCTATATCCCTTACTTATGTCCCTATGTCCCTTTGTATGCTTAAATCTTTAAAACTACGCAACGGATTTTTTTTAATAGATAGAGTGATTCAAGAGGAAGGTTTTAGTATTGCACCCGTGCGAAGTCAGGGCGGGTCGCTAGTACTTAAATAAATATTAAACACCCAGACACGAAGCCAACAGACATGTTCATACACATAAATGTTGACCTGCGACCTCCGACTTAGAAGGCAGGGTCACTACCAACTGAGCCAACATGTACAAACTGAGTATAAATGATGGAATCAAGAACCGAAATTAAGAACCTCCACATTTTTAAGTCGGTTAAAAATACTAAGCCCGTGACCTATAACCCTTCACTCCTCGTGTGACCTCTCAACCTCAGAATTCAACTCTGAAAAGGCAATAATTTAAATCCATCATCGGCTGCTTGAGAATTGCCCAAATCTAAGTTTTCGCATTAGTTGCTCCGGAGTTTTCACATTGCGGTCTTCTTTATTGAGATTAGTGCGGCTCGGAGCATTCTTCATTTAAATTTCTAGGCGTTTTACCGCATATTAGACGAGGATGGGTTAGTTGAGTGTATCGAAAGTAAATTGCTAGTAATCATTCATTAAGATTATCACAACCTCTGCTGAGTTTCGATACTAATTTAACAATTAAAAAAAACTATTATTGCATATTATAGAATTACCGTTCGACGCAATTTTGATTCCTGTGGGAATACGGTAATAAGATATAGCCTACTAGCAGCGCCCCGCGGTTTCACTCGCGTAGTTCCCGTTCTCGTTTGAATACGGGGATAAAATATAGCCTATGTGTTATTCTGATCTATAAGCTATATAACTGTAAAGTTTCATCAAAATCCGTTCAGTAGTTTTTGCGTGAAAGAGGAACAAACATCCTTATATCTATACATCCAAATATTAGTAAGATGTTAGGTACTTATAGAAAACTAAGATTTCCATTGGTGAAAGAATTTCTAAAATCGGTCTAGTACATTTTGAGGCATCGCAACGTACAGTACGGCCGTTTTAACTTGCCTTCTCTGAACATAGGCTTTGCCTGCGCAAAACCCCCTCTTACCGCCGAATGGTCAGAGCTGCCAAGTTATAACGGCCTTACTGTAGGTACGTAGATACCTACTTCTAATTAGTCAAGTCACCACACGGTGGGGTTCCATTTAATGCGCGACAGAAAAATAAAAAAAAACCAATTGTGTCTCATTTTCTTGCATAAGAGGTTGGTTAGTACAAACTTTCGTTTGCTTCTTAGGATCAAACTTTCTATTATAATATAAGTTACATCACTAAAAATATAGGCAAAAGGAACAGATTATCGTTCAAATGTAAATATATGCCAGTCTTTATATTCTATTCTAAGAACTTTAATTGTAACCTACAGCCGCGTACAACCAATAAATTTATTTTGAATTTTGAATACCCACAAAAACATTAACTAATCTGGTGGCTGGCACCAACAGGCCATCTTCATGTAAATTTACAGGTTTCGGGGGCATGGCCTCTTATAGAACATAAAATATAAGCTCATATGAGAAACTCGTAAAAGCAGTTTTATGTGCTTAACCAACTACTTTACCGAATATCAAGTGACAGATAGACATGACACTCAAAATAAGTTTTAATACCTCATATAGCACCTGACAGTCTTGACTTCTTAACTAAGGTATGCGTAGGCGACGAGATAACCAATATAAATAAAAAACTATATAGGCTCACGCCCTATACCTGAGGCGGTCGGTTAAGAGAGATGTGATTTGAATTTGGAACGTTAAAATTCGGACTCTTAGAGCAGTCATAACCCAAAGGTTAAAGAGCCCGCTTCTCATTCGTGAGATTCGGGTTTGAATCCTGGCATGTACCAAAGAGTTTTTCAATAACATAGAACTGGAAAGAGTAGAAAACCGACTTCAACTAATTATACTAAAAAATACAGTTGAATTGGGAATCTCTTTCTTTATTGAAGTCGGTTAAAAAAGAATAATCAAAATGAAATAATCAAACAAATAAAATCAAATTTAAGACATATGGTTTTCTCTTGGATGTCATTGTCAGAACTGAACCAAGTTAAAATGGGACCTCACTCTTTAAGCACCCGCTTTCAAATAAAAAAAGAATCATACAGTTCAATCAGTTGACATTTCTGATGTAACAAACATAAAAGCAGTCGAATTGATAACCTCCTCCTTCTTAAAGTCGGTTGAAAAAGCGCAGGTACATATTTATCACTAGCTCGACGGAGAAAAACATCGTGAGGAAACCCGCAGGTCTCAGAATTAATGACGCATGTGTAACAGACCCAGTCCAGCGCGGTGATAGTTTCAACCCTATCACGTTTGGGGGTCCAAAGAATATTCTGGAAACGTGAGCTCTGAAAGAAAATATATAAAAGAAGCAAAATACATATTTAAATGATAAACTGACTGACTGATTGGTGATGTACACAGCCTAAACTATAGATAGCTTAAACAGTGTAGGCATCCACTAAGGAAGGATTTTGCAAAATTCAACCCCTAAGTGGGTGAAATAAACGTGCGCGATCGAAGCCGCTGGTAAAAGCTTGTTTTATTATAATTTCACGAGTAGTATTACAATTGCACGGCCTTTTGTCAACCGTCTCCTTTTATGCAATATCATCATCATCATCAGCCGCAAGACGTACACTATCGGTTGAACAAAGGCCTCCCCCACAAAGATATTAAAGTAAGGATGAGTTATATTCATACTGCTACAACATGTACATACTTACTTCTTAGCGTATTTATAGCATACAACAATGACGGGGAAAGATGATACGGAACGAATAATCAAGAAATAGACAGCTATCTGTCAAGAGTTGCGCTTGAAATACGACTTGAAATACAATGCGACTAAATAAAATGTGGTTAATTAGCTACATTTGTCGGCCTCATTTTCCGTGCTCTAGTAACATATCTACGTCTTTCTATATATAATATATTTGCTCCCCCATAACGCCACAACGAACGGCAGTTTGCCGCTTGCATCCACCGGCTAGCAGCGACTTTGACGATGCATACATTACATTATTATTATCACAGGACAATATTAGTTACAAAAACGGCAAAGTTCGAGTCGGACTCACGGGTTCCATACCATTATCTATTAAAACAGCAAAAAAATCACGTTTGTTGTATGGGAGGCCCCTTAAATATTAATTTTAGTCTGTTTTTAATATTGCTTGTTATAGCGGCAACAGAAATACATCATCTGTGAAAATTTTAACCGTCTAACTAATCACGGTTCATGAGATACAGCATGGTAATAGACGAACTGATGGACGGACGGACATCGGAGACTAAGTAATATACGGTCCCGTTATCAACCTTTGGGTACGGTACCCTAAGATTGAAGTTCTTCACACAAGCTATTCCATAAAATTAAGCATTCCAAATTCAATATTGGACGGCGATGTATTTAAACAGAATTCTGAATGAATACAAATTGAATTTAAGCGTAACTTTGAGCATTGTTAGCATGAGAGGTAAACAGCCAGAATATTAAAATATGTTAATAAAGAACAAATTAATCATCGTCAATTCTGAAACTTGAGTAATTTGAGCGAAATTTTAATAACTATTGTTAACCAGAGTACCTTAGGTGTATTAATTAACTCTTATTACTCGTAGAACTGAAGATGAGAATATTGATTGGAAAAAAAAACTGATAATTATTACTGTCTCTGGATACTCCAGCAGGGCAGCAGTGATAGCCTTTACCATTAAAGAGCCTGCTTCACTTGATGATATCAGTGAGGCTCGGGTTCGAATCCTGGCATGTACCAATGAGTTTTTCAAAAACTTACGTACATATTTATCACTAGCTCGACGGTGAAGGAAAACATCGTGAGGAAACCCGCAGGTCTCACAATTGATTCTGAGAAATGTGTAAATAGACCCGGTCCGGCGATGTGCTCACCACCTATCACGTTTAGGGGTCCAATAGGTATATTTCGTGAAATGTGGGTATATCCAGAAATGGAATACCTCTGCCTACCCCTTCGGGGATATAAGGAGCGAGTTTTTTTTCTGGATAAAAAAATTCTGGAAAAAATGAGAGGATATGGACGTAATGTTATAAGGTACCTAATAACTGCCATCAGTACACATCTAGAAAATCATCACTCATAGTCATCAATTCATAATGAATTAATTCAAAAGATACCAATTTATATTCGACGAAACTTATCGTCGAATGTTTTACAAATCATATTTTTAAAGAACTGTTTTTAGTAAGTAACAGTATCAGAAGACAAAGACATACTTTATACACATACTGTTCTATTAACAGAACAATGTGAACCTAACTCGACTGTATGTTTTCACTGCTGCAGTATGCAATTATCATCAGCAGCCTACATTTGTCCACTGCTGGACATAGGCCTCCCCTAATGAGCGCCATAGCGCCCTGCCTTCAGCTCGACGCATCCAGCATCTGCCTGCAGCCTTTCGCAGATCGTCATCCCATCTGGCCGGAGGGCGTCCTACACTACGTTTGCCGAGTCGCGGTCTCCACGACCACGTGACGAGACCACGTTTTTAGCCCAGCGGTTGTCGATTCTTCGCGAGATGTGGCCAGTCCACTGCCACTTTAGCTTGAGCTATGTCGATAACTTTGGTTCTCTGTCGGATGTATTTGTTACGAATCAGCCTTCAGCAGACGTATTCACAGAGACTCGATACCGTTTCCGTTCGATTGGAGTCGAATCTATCGACATCGGAAACGAATCTATCGAGATGGGCTGATGTTGGTATGACAGACTCTGTTGGTGTCACATATGACATTAGTTTTCGACACCAACATCAGCCCATCTCGATAGATTCGTTTCCGATGTCGATAGATTCGACCCGAATCGAACGGAAACGGTATCGAGTCTCTGTGAATACGTCTGCAGAGAAACTCCGAGCATAGGTCTTTAGTATGCTTATCTGAAGTGTCAGTGATAATGAAATAACCGTTAGATATCGGAGCCCGTTTATTACTGGCGAAACAGAAGCCGCGACGCAGCGCCGGCACAAGCACGCACACATACATATCATTATCTCTATCAGCGAAAAAAGCTGTGGGCAAGCGAGTAGCTTTATACACACCTGTAGTTTGTAGGTAGGTACTATTTCTTATTCTGTGCCTACAGTAAATTCTCCAAGGTGTTACGAGATCGTCATTTATTTAGTATCATACTGCGTGTCGTAATTTAATCAAAATTCTCTAAGATTTGTTTCTTTTAGTCCCAAGGTCACGCCCCAGAGCAGGGATGGTGAACCTTTTTACTGATGAATTCTTTTTTAACTTACAAAACCGGGCTAGTTCGAAATAAATAAATAAACACCTAGGGTACTTTTTATTCCAGAAATATATGTCATTCCCAAAGGGAAAATACAAAAACTGGTTAGAAAGAGAAAAACGTACTATTCCAAAACTTGAAATAGGTGTCTTAAATGTCTTAGGAAACCTCTATAAAGGATTTTTTGGAAATTCCTACGGGAACGGGAATAAACTAGACGCGCGTGCAACGCCGCTGGGCACCCGCTATTTGTAAAACGATTCCACGTGCGAATCTTAAAAATTCTTTCATCAACGGAAAGCTTACTTTTCTACTTCTTACATTTGATATAATTTTCCCACGGGAACGGGACTGAGGCGGGTGAAACCGGTGGGGCGCTGTCTACCAACGTCAAAGTCAAAATGTTTTATTCAAAGTAGGGACTTACAAGTCCACTTATTGAACGTCATTTTAACTCCACCGCTTCAGCGTGTGTGGTTGAGGAGAAGAAGCGGGGCAAGAAACTCCTCAACACAGATTCTTTTAATCAATTCTTACTTAATATTAAATTGGGTTACATAATTTCGTTATTTTTAGTAGGTACCTTATAATAATTACGTCAGCCATTGATCTAAGCTACAATCAATGCCGTGCGTGCACAGAGTTTTCTGTTGCATACCATCTACAGCACATATATGTAGAGGGATATTTCCCAAAAGGAAAGTCGGGCACTTCAATTATTATTTTATTCCACTTTCAATATAATGTTCAACACACGTCCGTCCTCTATACCACGTCGTCCATTACTCTTCCTCTCTCTTCCACTTCCGTCGTCTCACTCGCACACACATCCCGTTCCATTACATGCATCCTCCTTACATTACCATTCCTACATATACCATCATAGGTTGCACACCACACAGCATAATATATGCCATAGGTTTGCCATCCATGTCAGACCTTATTTTGTAGATGTAATGAAGCATTATGAGGGGGCGTAAAAGAACTTTACGAGTATTGTCCTGACTTCTGTGAACTTTTAGAGGTCTGTCATTTTCATATTAGGCGCCTCTAGTGCCTATAGCTCCGGTTATGACTCCCTAGAGTCTAAAACAAGGATCGCTGCTTACATTTTGCTGAAATAATATTTGCAAATTCGTTTGAAGATGCGTACTGGCTGGAAGTGAAATGTGTAATGAAACATTAAGGCAGCCTCAAATTCTATCACGTTAAGGGGTCCAATATATCTCGTGAAATGTGGGTATATCCAGTAACGGAATACCTCTGCCTACCCCCTCGGGGATAAAAGGCGTGAGATTTTTTTTAAGTTCTTAAAACAGTGGAATTCAGGTAGATACCACTACTATCCAACATCAGTATAGATGATACATACACTTTAAGAGAAAGTTCAAATTCAAATTCAAAATCGTTTATTTTCTATTGGTATTAAAATATACACTTAGAAACGTCAATATTTTATAATAACAAGGCACTCTAAACTCGTCCATGAAGATTGGCTAAATGCAAACAGCAGCCCATCTCCACCGACGAGCTGCTGGTTCCGAAGCAGTACCCCGAGAAGAGCCAGCAAGGACTCAAAGGAGAATGAATGGCATTATTAGTTCGAAGCAAATGCAATTCAGGCGTCAACCTTAACAAAAAAAAAATACAAATAAAAAAAATAGTTTTTGTCACCTATATTTGCCATTCAATTAATTTAGGTTACTTTTATTAAGTGCAGCGTCCAACGAAAGAATCCCGCTTTTCGTACACAAGAGGTTTCAAAATCCCAATTTGCCCAAATAATCCTCACAAACACGTAAGTTGCTGTCATCGAGTAGCATATTTGCGCCGCCTGATATCAGTATCATATTGCGATAATCAAATTTCTGTGTAAATTCTTGTTAAACTTGATTGAATTGAATATGATAATCAGCGTTTACGATTCGTTGACACGAATTAATACATTTGCATTAGTTTGGCAGTCTGCGATTGCTCTCCTAATTAATTCTAGGCTCATTTGCAATTACCTGTAAAACAGATTCGTAGAAGAACATTACATTAGTTTGAATAGCGATGTTTGTACTAAATATACACACCCGAACAACACAATATAACCAACTAGCGCCCGGCCCAACTTCGCACGGGTGCAATGTTAATACTAAAACCTTCCTCTTGAATCACTATATCTATTCAAAAAAACCGCATCAAAATCCGTTGCGTAGTTTTAAAGATTTAAGCATACATAGGGACATAGGGACATAAGGGCATAGGGATATAAGGACAGAGAAAGCGACTTTAATCTCACGCCTTTCATCCCCGAGGGGGTAGGCAGAGGAATTCCATTACTGGATATACCCACATTTCACGAGATACATTGGACCCCTAAACGTGATAGGTGGTGAGCCCATCGCCGGACCGGGTCTATTTACACATGTCTCAGCATTAATTCTGAGACTTGCGGGTTTCCTCACGATGTTTTCCTTCACCGTCGAGCTAGTGATAAATATGTACGTAAGTTTTTGAAAAACTCATTGGTACATGGCAGGATTCGAACCCGAGCCTCACTGATTTTCGACCGGCTCTTTAACCGTCCGGGCTATCACTGCTCGATTTTGTTTTATACTATGTAGTGAAGTACCTACAATGGACGGTCTTATCGCGTTTAGCGATCTCTTCCAGACAACCTTAAGATGGATAAAACTGAGAGATTAGAACTAGGGTAGACGGTGCACTAAAGTATAATATAATGTGTATATTATTTAACTTAAGTACTTCTTACATATTATTACATAAATAAATACTTAGTTATAAATAAACACATAGGTATATAATATATATTAAAAAAAAAATTGGTTGCCTGTAAAGTCGGTATACGGGCGAAAGTTTTACGTGACAACGATTTTATGTCTGTCTCTCTCGCTCTTAGGCGGGCTAACCATGCCCGAGTGGAAGGGACGCGTGCCTCTCACTCGCTCTCATTGTGAGCGCATAACGTGAGCGGAGCGTAACGCAGTTTCTTGAAGTGTCACCCGGCAAACCAATTTATAAGACGTTGTCACGTCAAAATTAAAGAAGAATAGTAAATACTTACACTCATGCACACATACCTACTTGAGGATAAAAATAAATAATATTAATAATAATAATAACATAAATAGAGCAGAAATGAATTGGTTTAAATGCTTGCAAGATAGCGATATACTTCCACTAGAAAACAATTGACATAATTTTAATAGCATTGACATGGTTGTTTTATAAATTATTAAACTCATTTAGATATTTAGTTAAACTCTATTATAATTATACACTCACGCCGCATTCCCAATTGAGTTGGCAGAGGTATTCATTAAAAACAAAGTGTTTGTTGTTTAATGTTCTTTTAGACTTTATTTTTCTCTAAACGTGAGAGCATCGTTCATTAAAAACTTCATCAGAATTCGAGCCTAAGCCTCATTCAAGCACTTCCAACATTTTAAAATACTGCAAACATTAATATCAGTCAACACTTGACTTTGTACATGTAAACCTTTTTGCTCTTGAATCTTTTTATAGCGGCGGCAAGCCTCGACAATTAATTATCTTTCAGGCACACGAGAGCTAAACGAAGTCGAGACCGCTAAGCCAGACAAAGCCGGGCTTACGGATAGTGTAATCTATGAGCGACGAGTAGGCTTTAAGCCTCGGTGACATCCCTCAGTTTCAGAAAAAGTTTATAGTTTCAGAGATAAACGAGAAAAGCAGCTGGGCGACCGAGTTTTGCTTGGCTTATTTTTTGTGTAAAATTGAGTTTGTATAGCATATTCAACATGCAGTTGAACCTAAAATACAAAACAAACATACAAGCGGCGCAAGTATGCCGACCTCAATGAGGGCTACATATTTGTGCCGTTTGGGGTGGAGACCATGGGACCGTGGGGGCCGGGGGCGCGGCAGCTCCTCAAAGAGCTGTCAGTGCGTTTGGTCGAGGCGTCAGGTGACCAGAGGGCTGGCAGCTATCTCTGTCAAAGGATCAACCTAGCTATCCACAGAGGGAATGCAGCCAGTCTTCTGGGCACTGTCCCACATGGTTCCTCTTTGGAGGACATTTTTTATCTGTAATTATTGTAAATACAAAACTGTATCTGTAATACAAAATCGTTTGAGCCATTTTCGAGATAACCGAAATATAAATACCTACATACAACAATTGCTTGTTTA
Source organism: Ethmia dodecea (assembly GCA_963855545.1). Lineage (NCBI taxonomy): Eukaryota > Metazoa > Arthropoda > Insecta > Lepidoptera > Depressariidae > Ethmia > Ethmia dodecea. The sequence goes on from OY979446.1 coordinate 865,469, forward strand.
CAGCAATAGGATTTATTTAATGCCTCTTGTAATCAGGTATTAAGCAACCTACTAAAGTCAAAGTCAAAAATTAAATAAACTCACGCGTTTTATCCCCGAGGGGGTAGGCAGAGGCAATCCATTCCTGGAAATACCCACGTTTCACCAGTATATTCTTTGGACCCCTAAACTGATGGTGCCTATCGCCCATCACGTTTAGAGTTTATACTTTACAGTATCATCGCCATTAAGTGCTCAAAGTAATAAGCGGAAACATGGAGTAATTTGTAAACCTAATTAAATATTAAATTATGTAGATGTCATTTGCAATCTGTGAACATTAGGCGCGAACCAAGTACACAGCAATATCATATTATGATTAAACACTCACGTTATCATTAATGAAAGCATTCACTATTATCACCCTCGATCTTTCAGTGCGAATTATAGGTATACAATCTTCTTAGAGGGTAGGTATATTTTTAAATGCTTTATCTAAAAGTAGTTTCATTGTTGCGTATTTTTTAATTAAATTTTTTAGGTGTTGTGTGGCCAGAACACCAACACATTCGAAATTTGAAAAAACGTTTATATTTTTATTTGGCGCGGAGCGTTGCCTGGCCGTGACAGCGCGAAATTAAATCCTACTCGGGCAGCACTTATTAAAATCTGCCCGAAAAACTGCTCTTTTGCCGCACAATGGGTAATCTAGCGGCTGCGAAATGCGGCGGGCTGGGCGATGCTCCAAGCCATTAAATGTCAGCGGGCAGTAACTGGTAGCTTTAATTTTTTAATTCATAGCATATTTTTCTGAGCGCAAGTTTCTTTTTTTTTAAAGTCCTTTGCCACACACTAACCTCTGATTTCAGAAAGGCAAATCAAACTAAAATGAGCTGACAAACTGTTGACATCACATGTTAACTGTTCTGATTGTATTATGAAAAACCAATGGAAACAGATACCTACAGAACAGAAAATAAAAAACATGTAACAAATCCGGAAAAATCTCAGAATTAATTCTGAGGCAATGTGTACAGACCCGGTCCGGCTATGTGCTCATCACCTATCACGTTTAAAGGAGGCCAAAGAATATCTTGTGAAAAGAGGGTATATCCATAAATGGAATACCTACTTTCTCCGCCTACCCGTAATAAAAGATGAGAGACTTTTTTTTTCTCTCCGCTCACCGCGCTCGCTTTCTCTCATCCTTCGTACCAACCGCAGCTAGCGTTATTATTAAACGGTGTTATTAAATTAATTTCCGGATGTGTCGCGGCATCGGGAGTTATACGCGTGCGTATTACGTGATTAAGCCTCTACATGGACGTCTAGATTAAACCTGCAGGCTCGTATACTTATAACGTTGAATAGGTCATCAGTACATAGTATAAAATAAAGTCGCTTTCTCTGTCCCTATATCCCTATTTATGCTTAAATCTTTAAAACTACGCAACGGATTTTGATGCGGTTTTTTTAAATAGATAAGAGTGATTCAAGAGGAAGGTTTTAGTGTTAGCATTGCACCCGTGCGAAGCCGGGGCGGGTCGCTAGTACTTAATAAACAGCTCACAAAATCCATCAAGACCTGTAACCCAGTGCCGAATTTATACTTTTTATAAGTATAGACCACTTCAGTTTCCATAGATGGGAATGGGAAAAGTTCTGAATGGGACGAGTTTAGCTATAAAGAAATTTTAAATTGAATAAGTCGAAAGCTCTAACTATCCGCTAAACTACCGCACCAAATTAGTTGCCGTTATTGGCAGTTGTATTGCTGTTGATCTAACTTATAATCTGGTTTATGTATCACCTTGATACTCCTCCTAGAAGCCGAGTTACTTAGATAGTGTTTTATTTAAACTGGGTCAATGGGGACTAATTACCTTTGTCGCTCTACTGAGACTTTTTAGTGTACCTAAGTAATAATAATAATAAATTGTGGGACACAATTCACACACGGATATTTAGCCCCAAACTAGGCAGGGCCTGTACTATGGGTACTAAACAACTGATAACCATACTTAAATAAATATTAAACGACCAGACACGAAGCCAACAGACATGTTCATGCACACAAATGTTGGCCCCGAGCGGGGATCGAGCCCGCGACCTCCGACTCAGAAGGTAGGGGGACTACCAACTGAGCCAACAAGCCCGTCAACGCTTTCTCGATCTGTCAGCCAATCAGTTTCTACTAACAGAATCAGCGCAATTCCTCTTTTAGGTACCTACACCGTTTGTATGTATGGATGTTTGTTCCTCTTTCACTTACAACTTTACAGTTATATAGCTTATACATCAGAATAACACATAGGCTATATTTTATCCCCGAATTCCCACGGGAACAGGAATTACGCGGGTCAAACCGCGGAGCGCTGCTATTATTAAAAATAGCTGATATCGCTTAAGTAGTCGATCTAATTCCAGGAATTGCGCTTATTCTGTTACATGTTGAGATAAAGAAGAAGAATACAACAATAAGAATATCTGTATCAGAGACCCGTTCAAGCAGTATCCCCACTCAAACTAAGATGGATGAACTTCCGGAACTACCTAGAGTTGTCGACGAATTGGGTCGTTTCGCGTAATTTGTGCCAAGTGAGTTATGGCGGCAAAATATAGGGCCCAATAAAAAAAACTTTGGCCGTCATCACATTTTGTTCTCCCCGTAATTACAGATGAGTGATATTGGTTCTTTATTAGGGTTCCGTGTTGCAGGGACCAAAGGCCTAAACGGACACCTTGCCACAAATCGGTGTTTATGTACCTACACAATGTTAACTATTCAAGAAACAATTTGCAAACATAAAATAAATTTCATACGTCCATTAAATAAAAAAGATTTAATATAAATAAGGAGACGTCCCATCCTGCACATTGTACACCAGCGTGAAAAATAGAGAAAAATCTAGTGATTATCAAAAAGCAGTGAGCAGTGATAGCCTTTACGGTTAAAGAGCCGGCCGAAAATCAGTGAGGCTCGGGTTCGAATCCTGGCATGTTGTACCAATGAGTTTTTCAAAAACTTACGCACATATTTATCACTAGCTCGACGGTGAAGGAAAACATCACGAGGAAACTCGCGCAAAACATTTCCATCTATTTATCTTGCACTAAAGTAATTTTACTTCTATGATGATCCATGGAATCATATTGAAATCATACTATTTCTTACTTCTTAAACCTAATTTCCAATTTTTTTTGTGAATTAGTCCGACAAACGTCAAAATAATGTCAATTGTCATTTCACTGGTCAGGCCGCCATATTTTTTTTTCGTCTTCGCATTGCCTTGCCACTTTAATGAAAATTAAAGTTTATTGTGCTACGAAACTAGACAGATATGAGCAAAATCATGAAACTATATTTATTTTATTTATATTTATCTAAAAAATCTGGTGTACATGGAGGCCCAGTCTCCATACATTCATGAAAAGTGTCCTTTACCCCAAGGAAAAAGTGTCTCCCAAATTGGTAAATGCAATCGGTTCCAGTGTGTCTTCACTTAGAAATTTGTCAGTCACTCTTTCCTTGGGTAAATTTTAGTTCATGCTACATATGAAGCTACAACTAAAATACATAAATGAAATAAATATGTAGCAATTATAGACGCAACACATTTTAGGAAACTCTGCGTACTTGACTCTAAACTAGGTGACCAGTCAACCTGACGTCAAAATAGTTGGTCAAGAAAAAATGTTGATTCCCAAATGTATATTAACTGTGCACTGGTTGCCTGTGGCGTTAGTCAATGAGAGTTGAGTCGACAATTGCTACCTACATATTTGCTACATACTATAAATAATTGCTACATGTAGCAATTCTCTGACGCTTACCCTTTTTCTAATCCTTTACGCGAGGTGTAGGTACCTAATTCGTAAATAGACTAATTCGCGTTACGTCTAAAACGTAACGCAAAGTAGGCATAAAGAGAGTTAGACTTAAATCGATGTTGGTATATGCTGAAATAGGCTAAACCCTACATGGACTTAAAGATCTTTAGATCAAATACCTTTTACATTTATGACGTAGCAAGGAGTGGAATAGGCGGCTCATTTAACATTAATTAAAAATGACCAGGATCTAATGAATTGCTAGTGTTAGCCAATAAATATCGATTGGAGCAACTCTATTGGAACTACGTCTCTACGCGTGACGTCACGAGGAACTGTCAACAATCCCGCGCTTTGTGTCTGACGAGCTAGGCTGTGGCGCGTATAGTTATTTGATATAAATGTTTGCCAGAGTATCTGAAAGTCTGTTACCTAAATAATAAACCATAATATAAAAGGCTATCGCGTTATTAATTAATTATATTAATACTAGAAAGTTATAACGGCTGCAATACTAACCTGACATAGGGTACCGAGTAATATCATGGCATGAAACTAACACATGCTAATACTCTCAGAACTAACAATACAACATGCTCAACAAATGCACGCTAATCCACGATAACTTCATAGCAAACAATCCACAAAGCTGTGCAGTAAATAGCATTGCAAGGCGTATTAACTTGGTTAATAATTAACAAGTCAAATGAATGCCGTCTAAATTAAGTCTCAGAGATATTCTGCTTTCGAAAGTTAGGCGTCAGACTCACAGGCGCATAGCGAAGCAAGTGATGGATAAAATAATTAACGCAAACGCAATTTGATTTCGAATTGCGATAGACAATCCTCAAAGATATTATATATAAAAAGACGTAGATATGCTGCTAGAGCGCGGAAAATGAGGCCGACATATGTAGGTAACTTACCTAATTTTATTTAGTCGCAATGTTAGCCTTTTTGACCTAATCGTATTTAAAGCGCAACCCTTGACAGATAGCTGTATCTTTCTTTATTATTCGTTCCGTATCATCTTTCACCCTCATTATTGTATCCTATAAATATGCTAAGAAGTAGGTAGGTAAGTATGTCCTACCTACATGTTGTGGCCACTCATAGCGGATCAATTTTCAAACGCGCGCAGAATACTTATAACTCATCCGTACTTTAATATCTTTGACATTTATCAATGAAATTATGATTCTTTACTTACCTACCTGTGTGAATTCTAAAGTAGGTACTTAGTTCAGTCTTTGGCCTCTTACTTACGTTTTAACGAAAAGATCCGTTCAATTTGTTATTACGGATAATATAATTAATCAGGCATATTATTGGGACGAATGAGGAATAAAATAATAATAAATAAAAACTGGGACGAATGAGGAATAAAAACTGGGACGATACAAGAAATCCAACTTTGGGACGAACAAGGAACAAATCTTATCGAAGCCCACTAAAACAAAAGCGCACTCAATATTTTCCTTTTTTTAGTGTTCGAAATTCAAAAACGAATAATCCCATGTGCTTGTGTAGTGGCTCCCTAAGATAGATACGAAATTTATTAAAATCGGTGAGAGCACGAAAACGAAATGAATAGTTAATTAAAGCGAAATCTAGTTAACTACAATAGAAATAAGAGCACAAAGAGACGACAGTTATTTTGTGAGGATGCCAAGTTTGTTTCTCCCGTTTAAATTACATGCTACTAACTTTTAGCCGTGAGTTCGTTCGCGTTCTCATATAAAAAGTAGTTCATGGATTTTCTGAAGATGCTATCTCTTGTGAAAGGTTAAAAAAACAGTTTCCGTACCATTATCTACAAAAAACTACAAAAAATCACGTTTGTTGTATGGTAGCCCTCTTAAAAATATTTATTTTATTTGTAGTTTGTTGTTAAAGCGGCAACAGAAATATGTATCTACTTACATAGTTTGTGAAAATTTCAACTGTCTAGATATCGCGGTTCTTGAGATACAGCCTGGTGACAGACAGACGGACGGTCAGGCAGAGAAGTCTTAGTAATAGGGTCCCGTTTTTACCCTTTGTTAAGTTTCTTTGTACTTAGGTAAAATATTTTTATAACACATTTGCTCGTAAAAGGTGTCTTATTTCACCAATTTCAATATCGTATTGTATCTCATTACGCCCAAGTGCGGTAAGTGTAATGTAAAACGCACGGTTTATCAAGATGCTCCGTCTTAAAACGAACGGTACTTTTTAAAATCTCAGCAAAGAGTTTTTATGTCAAAAAAGTTGTCAACATTTTAAGATTAAAATTAACTTTGGGAGATAAAATATAATAAAGAAATATGTATGTAAGATAATTATTTAATTTAATTAATTTTGAGTAAATTACAACCAATTAATCTGTAACAAAAACACAACAATATTAATTTACTTTATTAGTAATACTGGTTTTTTGTGCCTAAAAAATGCTGGTGGGCGCCGCGCACTTTTTATTAACGCTGTATTGTTTTTATTCGTTTACCATAGTCCGAGTTTTATTTTATTTTCTCGCAAATGTGTTATAAAACGTCGTATGACATACGTGCGCTTTGATAATTACAGCCTCTGCTTTCTTGTAGCCCTCGCCTACGGCTCGGGCTAGCAATACCGCCTCGGCTGCAATTTTCAACTTACCGCACTTATATCATAATGTACTATTGTGAATAAAAAGAAAATCGTTTAGGGGTCGAATATCTATAACTACTTACTCAAGAAAAGTGGGTATTGCCAAAAATGGAATACCTCTGCCTGCCTGCCTCTCGGAGATAAAAGGCTTGAGTTTTTTTTTTTTTTAAAGAAAACCCTGTGAAGTTATGTAAAGCCATCATTATATTTTTCCTGTAATATTTTGGTACATAATAGGTAGGTAGGTACTTTTATGAGCTGAAATAAATAGGGTTCATAAATTATGTATGAACCCTATTTATTTCAGCTAATTCGCTTTGCTAGCTTCGGAGATAGGTAGAGGCGGGAAATTTCGACATTTTGTAGACATTTTTCATAATTAATTCGAAAGCTGGGGTATAAAAACATAAATAATTATTTAACTTGCAAATAAAGCCATAATAATATCCCGTTGGCCCTGGTAACCTCACTTTAAAATTTCAACCCCCATTTTTAATCCGAAATAATTTAAGTTATTTTATTTTGCAATAGGTATAGGTATGTTAAGTGGCCACTAGCTTAATTAGTTAAGAACCACCGGTTCCAATTGGATAGGAGACACAATTAAAAATCAATTGTGTCTGTGATTTATGGTCTGTGAGGTTAACGCCATCTCCCAATCCGCGGTGGGCTAGCTAGCGTGGGAGATTATAGACCATACTTCCTCATGTGTGAGGAAAGACATCTGTGGGCTGTTACAGGTTGATGATGATGAGGTAAGTATATGTAGTTTTTCAAGCATTATTTAAAACTATTTTATATTGCTTGAATAATCAAATTAAGCCACTAAATTTCAAGTCGATATCATAATCAGCTGATTAGTAAAGCTGCAGTGGCAGACAAAGCAGTATAGGTACCATAAGATTTTTGTTGTTTCTAATTTGGTAGGAAACCCTAAAAAGGTTAAATTGTCATCGGAAATCTAAATCTTATCCTTACAACCCCACTGCGTTTGGGCCTCTTGTTATGGAAACCTGTCTTTTTCCCTATCCATCCAAGACACGTCGTGTATTGATTTAAAACAATAACGCTATCGGATCTCAAGTTCTAACATTACGGGAGACATGAAAAATGTTTTATTGCAGCAAGTTTTATTATTTCCCGAGCAACTGCCGTGCGCTGCCAATTTTCCATATTGAACCAATAAAAATGTTAATAAGTTTTATGTTTCCGATACACAGTTCTCTGAGGGTAAACATGGTACTGAAGCACGAGGAAGAATCAATTTTCTAAATGGGCCCTCATTTGGAAATGGTACCGTTTACAGTAGAACGCTCGGGACCGTAAGGCCATTTCTCTATCGACATTTTTAAACAAAACCTATTAGGATTCTGGCTGAAACGTAGTCCATTGTAGTGTAATTTTAAAAGTAGTGTAAAAAAAACTGTAGTTAGGTCATCAGAGGTGGATCAAGTCAGATAAAAATCGCCTGTTGACTGCTTTATCGACACGGGCAATGCAACTAATATAAAATCAAATTGAACTTTTCTTTATTTACGAAAGCCTAAGGCAAAATAGGTAAAGCTGAGCTATAGCTATATCAACACCGAATAAAGGATGTACTAATTGTTATAATAGTAGATACCTAGTTAATAAATGATATATATGATAAACTGACTGACTGATTGGTGATATAAGTATCAACGCCAAGCCTAAACCGCTGGGTGTAGAGACTTGAAATTTTGCACATGGATAGCTAATACAGTGTAGGCATCCACTAAGAAAGGATTTTGCAAAATTCAACCCCTAAGGGAACGAAATAAACATGCGCGAGCGAAGCGGGTAACAGCTAGTAAATGATAAAACAAAACAAGTGTGGGCTGTAAAACATCTACTTTCTTATAGTGAAGAGGGCGAAAGATCGATCGAAGGGGAGCAATAAATCCTAGTTTATTGACTGCCAGTAAATAACTCAGTTTAGTCTTGACTTAACACCACATTTCCTTCAATTCCAAACCCATCACGACACGAAGGCACTGAAAAATCACTGGCATCTCGACGATACCCTACGCTCATAAAATATTTACGTTAGAACGTTAGAAGCGGATGTTATGGCTTGTATTTCGCGGAATTGAAACGTTCATGCATTAATGATTGCTGTTTGTCTGACGTAAACGAGACCTACTAACAATCACTATTGGGGATTATGTTATTAGCTTTGTCTATCAGTGACAGATCTGACGGCTGTGTAGGTATCTAATGAAGGTATTCTGACAACTATTTCCCCGAGATTGGAGTGACTAGAGGGAAGGTAAGTATATCTAAGCACTTACCCGTATTAATTCTATCGGAGTATTTCGGTATCTTATACCTACATATCGATTAGATACGCATGTAAAAAATCCTTGGTATTTTTGTGTGAGATCGAATAGGTACCAAGCGGTGGTACTATAAGGTTGAAATCGGATCTGGAAGAAATCGCTTGAATAACACCCCTTCTAGTTTTTAATTGTTGTTGTATGTCTCTTGGTGTACAATTTTTTTTTTTTTTTAGTAGCCCGTAGGGATCCCACTGCTGGGCAAGGGCCTCTCCCAAACATTTGGGAGGAATTGCCATAATCGCCACGCTTGGCAGGCGGGTTGGCGATCGCAGTAAGATGTCAAACGGTTCAGAGACGCTGCTGCCCGTCTTCTGTGTTCCTTTATTCCCTTAGTCGCCTTTTACGACACCCACGGGATGAAATGGGTTGGTACTATTCGCCGCCGGCACCACACAGCTACACACACACACACTGGTGTACAATAAATAATAATAATAGATCGTGGGAATTCAATTCACAATTCACACATGGGATTATAGGCCCAAACTAGGCAGGGCCTGTGCTTTGGGTACTAAACAACTGATAAACAAACTTAAATAAATGTTTAACGACCAGACACGAAGCCAACAGACATGTTCACCCGAGCGGGGATCGATCCCGCAACCTTTGAATCAGAAGGCAGGGTCACTATTTACTGAGCCAACAGGCTCGTCAATAGAGTTTACTTACTACTGCCTCCAGTCTACCACTTACGAAATCTAATATTATTAACAAATACCTCTGAATGAAATTATTGTCTCATAGTAAATGTTTTCGTCTTTGTAAATAAATATGACAGACACATACTTATACACAGCCAATATAAATACTTGACAGATTAACGAAGAAAAAATAGTTACAGAATATCGCGACCATTCCTAAATGCAGTTTACCAGTCAAACATCAGGCTAACTTTTTTGAGAAATTGGCAGTAAAGAACACAAAGAAGAAGTACCACAGAATATACTGAGTATATCTAATAATAAGAATCTTGAAGATCTCATTATTATTTAGTACCTACGTATAAATATTATTCATGAGAGCAGTGATAGCCCGGACGGTTAAAGAGCCGGCCTAAAATCAGTGAGGCTCGGGTTCGAATCCTGGCATGTACCAATGAGTTTTTCAAAAACTTACGTAAGTACATATTTATCACTAGCTTGACGGTGAAGGAAAACATCGTGAGGAAACCCGCAGGTCTCAGAATTAATTCTGAGACATGTGTAAACAGACCCGGTCCGGCGATATGCTCACCACCTATCACGTTTATGGGTCCAATATATCTCGTGAAATGTGGGTAAGTATATCCAGTAATGGAATACCTCTGCCTTCCCCCTCGGGGATAAAAAAAGGCGTGAGATTATATTATATTATTATTATATATTATATTATATTATATTAAATATGATTCAATTCTTACGAATTCGGTCGTTCGGGGTTCCGGGGGGCTACTTCTGTCCCTGTTAAGTTTTATCAAGAACTCTTCAGCGGCTAACAAACAGGAACTTTCCCTACATATTACGTATATTGTACATCTGAAATCTCAACTAAAGGGACTGGAATCAGACAAAATAAAACTAATCGTTCAAGCTAAAATGGTTTTTATTTTTACATGATTTAAAATTCCTTATCCGAGCAATGGCCCAACGCTATAAACACTATAATTATGAGGTATTTTCATCACTTCTACTCGTAGTTAAACGTGAATGGTCGATATTCTAAATTGATTGAGGTGAGATTGGAAAAACTTATTTTAATTTCCTGAAACGATTTAACACTCAAGATTACGATGTTTTAGTGAAGAACTTTAGAAATAACATACATGAAGTATTTTATAAATAAAAATATTATTCTTTCAGGGAACTAACTACAATATGGGATGAGATTAAATATATTTTCTTTGTAAATATGTAAATGTATATTAGTTGAGTTACGGGTGTCCATAGACGACGTACCATCAGGTGACCCGTCTGCTCGTTTGCCCCTATTTTATATTATGAAAACTATCTAGAAAAGGCTTTTTTAAAATAAAATATGGGATGAGATGAAATATGCTGTTTAGTATTAAATATCTATTAATTAGCAATTCTAGCTCATTTCTATGCATGGAACATCAATAATGATTATGATTATCACAATTGAATAGAACCTCCTCTTTTGAAGTTCGTTAATAATAAATATATTGCTGCTATAAAAACAATTTGTTTCTAATATGGTTTCTGAATCGTTTCAGGAATACATAACCCATTTACTTATTTATAGAGTTTAAAGTGTGATAGTGAATGCAAAATATGAATCTTAAAGATAAGTAGGTAAATCTTTCTAATGTCTTTATACAGTTGAAGTTATATTGAAAGTACAATAAGGATTATTAATATTTTAGAGGATATTTTCAATTGAAAATCTAAGTTTATATAAACGGAATTTGATTGTTATCAGATCATTAATATTGTAAGTATATAGGTAATACTATTTTATATCACATTTTATTACACGATCGTGGTTTAGAACTAGGCACTATTATTTGAAATTTACATTGATTATGTACTGTTTTAAGATAAATAATTCAATATTATGTCATAATGAAATGTGTGGTAATTTACATTTTCGTTCTTTATCAAAGCACTTTCTGTTTTAAATGGTCACTGGAACACAAGCACACATAGTCAAAACTGTCTTGAAACGTATGTTGAAAACGCTCCAATATTCCACAAGGGAAAGAAACCATTTTTGTTGATACTGGACTCGATTCTGCAAACCACCTAAAACTCCTAATTTTAAGTTATCTCTATTCTTTTCCACTGCTTTGGAAAGGAAAGGGACAGAAATAAGCGCCATATTTATTTACAACGTCACAAATGTCAAAATAACAAAATTGAACCTTATGGACGCGAATAAACGTTTTTAGCAACTTTAGCAACGATGTAAGGAGGTCATGGATAAAAGTGACAGATAAGACATCAAATTAGTCGATTTTTCCATGTTTGACATTACTCTATAATCTATGGGTTGTTTCTGTCCTTTTTCTTCCGTATTCTATAAAGAAGGATAGTAAAATTAGGAATTTTATAGGTGGTTTGCAGAATCGAGTCCAATGAAGAGAATGAGATAATGTAACCCTCAAGACAGTTTTTTCTATGTATATCTAATATCTAAAATGAATCCAGTAATATTTATGTCTAAATACATAAAATGGTCATCATCATCATCATCAATCAGGTAAATAAATAAACAAGCAAAAAAGGAAAGAAAAAATAAAACAAAAGGAATAAATTCAAAAAGAATTTTACTAAGGCTTCAACACGCACCAGCAGTGTACATGACACGTCTGTTTACCCGTTTTACATCACTATGCACCTCTTTACATTTGCACAACCGGTGAATTGGGAGGATTACATATTGAAGAAGAATGTGTAGGGTACACCCAATTGTTGACATCCCACCCATTAATTGACACCCCAACAGATTTATTCAAAATTATCGAAATTACGATACACAATTCTATTTAGAACAATCAGATAAACACCTTGGTTTTATCTAATTATTCTATTATATAATTGTGTATCGTTAATTTTGAATAAACTATTGGGGTGTCAATTAATTGGTAAAGTCTACTAGGGTGTCAATAATTGGGTGTTTTACTTTATACAAACATACGAGTAAATATTAAATAGCAACTAAATGTTGAGGGCAATGGTTATCAAATGGAAAATTAATTATTGTACAAAGTTTTATAAGTCATTGGATTGGAAACGGTAACTTACTTAGATATATACTGTGCAAAGACTAACAGTCTGATTCTAGTAAAGATTGGAATAAGTTACTTCCTCCCAAACATCAGAGTCTTTATTCATGCACACAAAAAAAAATATTAAAATAAAAAATCAATTAAATACATACGTCAAAAAATTACATAAAAAATTTCAAAATCCAAATCAATTTTAAACTTGCTTTAAAAAAACACACTATGTTATTTTTAGCTAAATGTTTGCACGATACAATGGTAAAATAAACTAGTTTTAGCAAACTACATTCTAAACAATTCTGCGATATAACTACATGTAAATATCAACTGATTCGTCTATATGTTAACAAGCTTCTATATTTCTTAAAGGCGTAATGGATTGCTTTATTTTAACATGTTTTCTATCTTCCGGCGCCAATATCGTTTGATAAACATTATCAATATTTTGCGAACTTAGCGAGAGCATTCATTGGATTCTCAAAGTGTTACGTTATTGACCCTTTGGTCAATCTCTCTAGATTAAAATATTATATTTAAATAAAGATATTTAAATAAAGAGGTTTTGATGGATGTGACAATGTTAAGACGACTGAGCACTGCTTCAATTAGATTTTTAACGATGAATTGCAATTTTTCTCCTAGAATGTTTAGGAGACAGTGACAAATGACAATATAGGTTGGAAGTCAAGTTTTAGAAAGGAACGTTCCGGCATCACAATATTCTCAGTAGTTTCTAAGTGTTGCAACACACAAATAAAAAAAAATTAAGCATATGCGACAATGAATGCCTCGCTAAATCCCGTCCATCTGAACAGTAATGAACTGGCAAGACCCACCATATTATTTTCCATTCTGCTTATAACCTACAGAAATAAATTCTACGAATATCACAAGTTTCTGCATTCATTATAAAATTAAAATCAATTCGGTGTCATGGTGTTTATTGATTTTCATTTTCTACTAAATTACAATTGATAGCTAACGTAGCTAGAAAACGTAGTTTCATCTGTGACGTGCTATCAAGGTTAAACGATATTTTGATAATGGCCGACTGAGACAAATTTATAAAAATACCTTTACAGATATACTCGTATTATGGTAATCAAATGATGAACTGCATTTAGTCACTGATTTACGTCACAGATAATGTAGTATAATACATAATATATTATGTAAAAATAGTCATTTCCATGTTCCAAGTGTGATTGCACGAAAGGCGTAACTAATCTAAGCCTAACTCTACAGAAAATTCAAACAAAGCTATCTTTTTGGTACGTAATTGAATAATTTCACGATTTACTCTTAAATCTATAATCTTTCGATTGTAAATACAAATATAATCGATTAATCAAATTAGCTACTCGGGAATCGCAAAAATTTCTGAACGTAAGATTCACTATGCCTTTATTCCGTTCATTAAAAAAATATACTCGTCGAGGCAAAGGGAATCTCCATTCAGCCACTACCCTACAATATAAATTCTATGGGAAGATCTTTATTTCACTGATTTTAAAATGTGAGGCAGTCTTTGTCGAGTGTTTTTTTTTTTATTTCAAATAGAATCGTATAGTATATCATTACTTTTAACTTCTTTTCGAGAACTGTCTCATCAAAGACTTAAGATATATGGAATTAAGTATTTAAACGACGTTTATTAGAATATAATTGTCCTATCGTGTGTCTATTAAAAATAAAAATACGCATAATATAAAATATAAGCATGGAATCCCGATCTTTACGATTCTATACCCAATCCCCAAATCACAAGGTCTTGGGGTCTAGAGAAAAAGGAAAATAAAAAGATAGACAAAATGTCAAAAGATGTCGCTTGTAATTTTGTTAAATATTTCCTAGCGCGCCTATTTTCCTACATTTCCTTTATCTTAAGTCCTTTTTAGAATAAATTATTACAACCAGAAAACTGAAAATCATATCGTTTTTGCTTTACAAAGTTAGATGAAAACCAAAAACAGCACGGGACCAGAAAATCGGCCATTACTGAAACCGCGCTTTTCAACTCGGTATTCCGTCCGACCCATTGATTGGTTGACGGGTCCGAGTACACTCGGAGCACTTGCTTACAAGTGAGTGTCAGAGTAGACTCGGTAAAACCGCCGCTTTATTGTTATTCTGCAAAACATGAATATTGTTTTTACGTCAAGAGCACATGAAACTTGTAGTGCGAGTCTGACCTCTAAGGCGATTGTAATAAGAACGTTACTAAGTCCAATGTGTCAAGCTCCACCTGCTCTTGACTGTACTCCTTTGCGTGTATTTGTAAAAGATCTCTTCGAGTCACGGCTCTCAAAATAGCTTTCGTTCCATATAGGAGCAAACACTACATCACATAACATATTTCACAAACCAAAACAATTCTTATTTAGAATTTTTGTTTAATTTAATTTTGTACTGTGCCTCACTAGTGGAAGTAATACCTTATGTAATATATTACCTTATATCCTTACTCAATACTACTACTAGTGTCCCACGGTACTTACGTACTTAATTTTAATCCTCTTTCCGGGTACACACTATTTTCATAATTGACACTATAACATCGTATTTGTGCCATCTCTAGACCAAACTATTTACTGGTTAAAGTATAGTCGTTATCCGACTATAAGGCTCGTGAATGTAAACTTTTTGAACGCGATTTCTAAACCAAAAAGAGGCGCGTAACCTTAAACTTGGATATGGTTTTAAACATCACCACATTAATTCGGTCAAGCCGCGTAATCGGGAAACAATAGGTAATCGATTGTAACAGATCGCCCGTAGTAGGCTACTCCTTGATAGGCTAGTAATATTTATTTCAGACACAAGTACATGAAATAGTTAAATAAAAAACAAAAGCACCAAAATTGCATTTAGCAATTGTCTTAAATTATTTATTAAGTTCTGCTTTAAGCAAAAGTTAGTAAGAAGTTGCTCAAAACATCCAAAGCGACGGCGAAGCGGGAGATGACGCTATTTTGTTTTAACCTCCAATGCAAAAACACAGGGCTAATACACATTGTGTCTGTCTGTGGCATCGTAGCTCCCAAACGTGTGAACAGATTTTGATTTTTTTTTTTTTTAATTGTAGGACACAATTCACACACGGTTATTTAGTCCCAAACTAGGCAGGTCCTGTACTATGGGTACTAAACAACTGATAAACATACTTAAATAAATATTAAACGACCAGACACGAAGCCAACAGATATGTTCATGCACACAAATGTTGGCCCCGAGCAGGGATCGAACCCGCAACCTCCGACTCAGAAGGCAGGGTCACTACCAACTGAGCCAACAGGCCCGTCAGATGATTGCTTTTTAGTAGTGATTTTAGTATAGTAACTATTCACGGTCTACTACTGGTTAATCGTAGGTATTCCCAGAAATAGGACCACACCCCTCGGATATATTAGGTTAAAGCATGCATTTCTCTTTTATAAAATAAATGTTGTTCCTAGATAGACAAAAATGTTGATACCGATTGACTGAAACATGTAACAACTTTATGTACACAGTTTGGCAATAAAATCTTATCTTCACTACATAGTATAAAACAAAGTCGCTTTCTCTGTCCCTATATCCCTATGTCCTTATGTCCCTTTGTATGCATAAATATTTAAAACTACCCAACGGATTTTGATGCAGTTTTTTTTTAATAGATAGAGTAATTCAAGAGGAAGGTTTTAGTACAAGCATTGTACCCGTGCGAAGCCGGGGCGGGTCGCTAGTATCTTTTAAAAGGCGTGAGTTCTTTTTCGGCCTATTCAACCCGTACTGTGAATCACACAGCGGTCATCCTGTCTTTCAAGTGTCTTTCGCTTTCGCGTCGCTCCCACTTCGCAGACGCATTATCGTTCAAGTTTGATCTAGGCTTAATGGCACAAATTAATAACACTTTGGTCAATACAACAACAGTGTATACCCGAGATGGAGCTACTGAAACAACCGAATGATTCAACCTACTTACACTAATCTCGGATCTACTTACAATACTCTATTTCACGGCCAATGTGCGGATTAGGCGCACAATGCCACATTCGCAAAATGACATTGAATTTCGCAAAATGTCACATTCTCAAAATGCCATTTTCTCATAATTTCCCATTCTCGAATGATTTTTTTTATTTTGAATCTTTCTGTTTTGATAATATGGCACTTTGTTAGTGTGGCATTTTACTGTGTGGCATTTTACTGTGTGGCATTTTGCTAGTGTGGCATTTTGCGAATGTGGCATTTTGCGTCAATGTGGCATTTTGCGAATGTGGCATTGTGCGCCTAATCCCAATGTGCGACTATTTGTGAGTGGCTCCAAAAAGTAATGGTTAGTACCGTATCGCAATAAGTTTTTGTCAATTCAATTTTAGAAAGTTTATAGAAAATTCTTTACCCGCTTGGACAGGAATGAGTAAACAATGAACTTCTTCCAGCTAGTATAATAATTAATAAACATGTATGTGCATACAGTTTAAACCATTTTACAGCAGATCTCTTGGAAACATTCACTCTTCAACACAACTCTATTTAAGACGATTTAACGTCAGACGATTTTTCTCTAATAAATCGTTACGAAATTTACTCGTACTATTTCGGATTGTTACAAAGAAGGCCAAGACTCACAGATATTCTAATACTCGTAGAGTTTCCCGTTGAGCTGCCCGTTCTCCGGCTTGTGGGGGGAGGAGGGGGGAGTGATCCTTCGTCTCAGCAGCGAGCACAGAGGCCGGACCAGCATTATCAGCCCCGATATAGCTATGAAAACCCCCGCCAGGTAGAACGACAGGTCGTAGGAGCCAGTCACATCGTAAACCCAGCCTGGAAGACAGCAGTGGTATTGTTAGTATGGGTTAACGCATCAAGGAAATCGCGTAGCAATAGGAATATCTATTGTCATTGATCGTGGTAGGGAGGTGATCGCTGTTCTAGACAAATTTAAATTCAATACAACTCTTTCTTTATATGCAATTCAGGTTTTAGATTCAGTGTTCCCGTGGGAATACGGGAATAAAATATAGGCTGTGTTACTCAGGGATATTGTAGCTTTTCATTGGTAAAATAATTTTAAAATCGGTCCAGTAGCTTGTGAGTTTAATCTTAACAAAGCTACAAACATACAAAAATACAAATTTTCCTTTTTATACTGGATGTTTTTTTTACCGTCTGGAAAAAAATATGACGTATAAGGGTGAGGCCAAACGAGCGTAATTTTGTGTCGTGAGTAGCAGAATTTCGGTCGCTGAAATTCTGCTGCATTCGGTTTCATACAAAAGTCCTATTTGATTCACACGGCGACGCAAAATGAGTTTTCTGCCGACTCACATGCATTATGCGGACCGAATTTCAGTTCGCGGGGCGATGGGGTAGACATAGACAATGTGTGAAAGAGATACTAGAGTGGAATGTGACGGATCACTCAAGAGGGAGTGAGAAATAAGATATATTCTGCTACTCACGACTCACAAAATTACGCTCCGTCTGGCAGCATAACAGAATTTCTGTCGGCCAGAATTTCTGCAACCGAAATTCTGCAACCGAAATTACGCTCGTTTGGCCTCACCCTAAGGTATCTAGAGCCAAAGTTATACAAGAGATTGATTGTTAAATATAGTCATGTTAAATGCAATTTACAAAGTCTAGAAAAGTACGCACACTGCTATGTAGCAGCTCGCGGTTGTAGGTTGATTGCGCATGAATGGAAGCCACGAGCACGGTCCTTCTTAAAATACTATTTTAAATATTTCATATTGACCATAATTGAGTAATGTATATTAGTATAATGATATTATACGAAATTTGAAGAAAAAAAAATTTTTTAAGTAACAATGCCAAAAGTATATTATAATATATCTATTACACTTAATTTTTTTTTAATTCTTCTTCTTTTCTTCTATTCACTCACATATCACACCATATTTTAGACGGTAAAAAAAATCAGGCGGTAGATATAGATTGAAACAAACCTGCGAGAGGAGGTCCGATCAAATTGGCGACCCCCTGTATGAGCAGCAGCAGGCCATACGCGTTAGTGAACTTCTCCAACGTGATCTGCTCCACTAGGATAATGCTCGTGAGTGAGTAGTTGGCCGCTATGAACGCCCCGAACGCCCCCGAAGCGCTAGCGAGACCAACGTAGCCGGTGAGAAGAGGCATCACCATGGTAACCAGACCACAGAGCAACATGCAACCCGCGTATACGAGGCTCGGGTTAACGCATTCCCAGTCGCCCACCCAGCCGAGGAGGATCTGAAATTTTTAGTTTTAAGTTAAGTTTAGCACTTCGCCAGTAATTTAGTCGGATTAGGCGCAAAATGCCACATTCGCAAAATGCCACATTGAAGCAAAATGCCACATTCGCAAATTGCCACATTCTCAAAATGCCATATTCTCAAAATGCCACACTAACAAAGTGCCATACTTGTTCAACTCCTTTTCTTGCAGTATGTTCGAGAGTGTGGCATTATGCGAAAATGGCATTTTGAGAATGTGACATTTTCCGAAAAACGAATGTGTCATTTTGCGCCTAATCCATTTAGTCGAGTCCTTGTTAGTAGTAGGTACACATACACCTATACAACTCTGCAATAATAATAATAATAATAAATTGTGGGACACAATTCACACACGGTTATTTAGTCCCAAACTAGGCAGGGCCTGTATTATGGGTACTAAACAACTGATAGACATACTTAAATAAATATTAAACGACCAGACACGAAGCCAACAGACATGTTAATGCACACAAATGTTGGCCCCGAGCGGGGATCGAACCCGCGACTTCCAACTCAGAAGGCAGGGTCACTACAAACTGAGCCAACAGACCCGTCGGCAATATTAGGCTCCTTTGCGTAGATACTAAGTAGGTACCTTACATAGTGAACAAGGACTCGACTAAATTACTGGCCTAGTGCGAACTAGGCTAAGTCTTTTTTGTACTAGTACACGAAAGGGTTTTAAGCGGAGTTGCCCTCGCGGATCCATTTACATTTATTCCCGTTCCCGTGGGAATCTCAAAAAATCTCTTCCTAGAAGTTACGACTTATAACACACCCACATATCACATTTCAAGTTTCTAGGTGTTATCGTTTCGGAGTAGTACTGTATTGACTTTTAAACCAGTTTTTATATTTGATGAAATAAGATATTTTCCCGCGCTGAAAAGTACCCTAGATGTTGGACTCAGCTACTCAGCTATCACCACACTTGATTTCCGTCCAGCGTCTATTTAAAAAAAATGTGTTTAGATATCTACGTCGATAAGATATTTTCAAAAAGAAATAGGTTTATATTTATTTTAAGTTTTTTTTTTAGTAAAATGTAGTGACTCAAAAATTTTATTACTTTCATTTAAGGGTTACACTGTCTATTAAAATCAATTTAATTATTAAGCTAAGCATTCTTAGTTTAAGAAGTTTTTGTGACCCGGATTATTGTTCTCGAGTGTAGTATTTTTATCAACATTGTATTTATTTATTTTATATTGGCACCAGACAGTCATGTTATAACATTTTCCTTGTTTTGCCATATAGCTCAGTGCACTAAAGTCAGTATTCTACAGCACATTACTCATTACATTAACTAATCTCAGAACACGTGTTAAACTAGCAAGTTAATATCTTTATCTACTTTCAAAGCGTCACTACAGGATGACTCTGTGCCGTGGTAACCACCGAGTTACATAAGCAAATGCATAAGGACAGGAACACACTTGACACAGACACTTATCACTAAATGAGCAATTTCGGGCACTTTCTCCACATATCAGTGAGGCTCGGGTTTGAATCCTGGCATGTAGCAATGAGCTTTTCAAAACTTACGTACGTATTTATCACTAGCTCGACGGTGAAGGAAAACATCGTGAGGAAGCCCGGAGGTCCCAGAATTAATTCTGAGACATGTGTAAAAGACCCGGTCCGGCGAAAGGCTCAACACCTATCACGTTTAGGGGTCCAAAGAACATCTCGTGAAAAGTGGGTATATCCAGAAATGGAATACCTCTGCCTACCCCCTCGGGGATAAAAGGCGTAAGATAATTTATTTTTCCACATATCATCGGTACCACTTATCTTGCATCTGGAATTAATTGATCATTTAAAAATAATTTAATACTGTATCATACACATTAACTATGACGAAGTGTAATCTTCTTTTAATAGCTTTAAAAGTTATTGACAGATAACCTCCGAATAATAAAACTAAGTGCCTGTTACATAAATTGTATTTATAAAACTTTGACTTAGCTGTAGTCAGGAAAGTATTAGAATTATCTCATTCACATCAATGCCAGAAACGAACTAATCATAATAATGACGCGGAAATAGGTGGAGGCTGCAGGTGGAAGGCAAATAAATGTCAAATTTTGAACATTCTAAGCTTAAATAATAAATAAAGACATCTTCTTGCATATGAGAAGTGTGTGTTTAAATTCTTCTGATTTCATCTATATCGTCCATTATGTCTGTTTGAAGGATTAAAAAACTTACAAAATGTATTATACAAAGTTGAAATCGTAAAAACCCAATTTTAATTGAAAAATTACGGCAGAGGTAAAATTTTCCATCTCTGGAAGTACTATCCATCCAATGTTATTATTTTGGGGCCATTTAACTTTTTATTAGTGGCTCGAACTCCGTTTTAAAAGGTAGAGATTTTAATAAATCTGACTTATTCTTTGTGTCCAGTGTGTTCAGGGTCTTAGACTTGGAATATTGTTATCAGTGGAACTCGCACTATCTCCTCTTGGAGCACTTAGCAGCAGATTTAAGTGTGTCAAGTTAAACAATTCCCACTTAAGATAGCGGAGTGATAACGATAAAATACTTTGTAATTGCCGGCTCACTTAGATGTAGGTAAGTACGTGCTTAAAATAAGTATGTAATTCAAAACGCATTTACATAGAAGCAATTGTAACTATGGCAAATATGCATGCAAAATTCGGAATTCGGAAAATTGACGGGCCTGTTGACTCAGTTGGTAGTTACCTTGCCTTCTGAGTCGGAGGTTGCTCAAGACCAAAATTTGTGTGTATGAACATGTCTGTTGGCTTCGTGTCTAGGTGCTTAATATTTAAGTATTTTTATCAGTTGTTCAGTTAGTACCCATAGTACATGCTTTGCCTAGTTTGGGACTGAATAACCGTATGTGACTTGTGGCCCACAATTTATTAATATTATTATTTGGCTGGTCTGTTGGCACAGTTGGAGGTTTTCTACCGACTTAACATGTGCATATATTATTTTTGGTACAGTCAGAAATATATTTTGTCTGTCTACTAACGATAGGTATTATTGCTACTTTAAAATATTTTTCATCGTAGTTTTCATCATCAAGAAGTTTTATCATTTGATAAAACTTCTTTTTTATATACATAATAAGAAAAAATCGCAACACGTTTTTACAGGCAATTATTTTTAATTTCAATGAAAAATCACACTTGCTACTAGAAATGAAATAAGAAAATTGTAATAATAAATTAGAACTGTCTACTAGAAGTAGTACCTAAGGGTGCGACATATGAAAATTCTTTTCATGATTTTTCACATCCTACACATATGAAATGATCCTTTACGCCCATTACATTCTTCTAAATTATATCTATCTCCCTAAAATGATATTTTTGTGATTTTATTATACCCAGTGATACCCTCACAATAAAGGATCTGTAGTGACATCTAGCGATACTACATAGAACTAACTAGCCTGCAAGTTCTAAGGCACACTATCGAAGTGTTCACACGAGTTTTAATAAATACAATTGTCCACAATCAACCCTTTGACCAGCTATACTCAACCTGCGGCCCGCGGGCCGCATGCGGCCCGCCGGACCTTTGTTACTGGCCCATCTGAAGTTACAAATTTATTGTAAAACATTTAAAATTTCGCGCTCATCAGAGAATGGGTGTATCAGAACGACAATTGACAAAGTCAACCACCTTCCGCACTACCCTGCCAGCCTCATCGTACACAGAACACTATGACTCCTAGTCTGTCATATTTTATCCACAATGATACAATGTGTTAACGGCGCCATCTCTTGATAAGTCAAGGTATTACTTCGTAACGGTGTCAGCTCTGGATAATTAGCTGTATTTCATCGTAGCAGCGCCATCTGTTAGTTTCCAGCATTAACTCAACGACCAACAACAGACAGAGAAACACGTGAACGCCGAAAAGTGTCGGTCGTTACAACTTTTGGTCTTAATTTTTTCCGTCTAGCCCCCTTTAGCAAAACGCGATAAGGAACTTCGTTCCAAAAACTTTTGACTTTGACTTCGGCTTCGTCGCAGTCGGGTAGAGACTGAAATCAACTCACCTCTCCAAACATATTGAGTATCCCGATGAAGGAAATGAGCATGGACGACTGGGACTCGTTGAATCCCATACTGATCCCGTTGTCAGCGATGTACACGTACGGGACGTCGTACCACATGTACAGGAGGAAGTTGGACATCGCGAACGCCAGGAACGCGGGGTTCAGGAAGTGGGAGAAGTCCATCACGTCCACCACCAGGTCCCAGAAGTCCCAGAGCCCGGCGTACCACTGGACCTGGAATTTGAGCGTTAAAATGCTATTAGAAAGGAACTTTATTCAACACTAGCTGTTTCGTGCCCGCGTAGTTACCGTTCCCGTGGGAATACGGGGATAAAATATAGCCTATTTCACTCCCTGATAATGTAGCTTTCTATTGGCGATTTTTTTTTATCGGTTTAGTAGTTTCGCAGCCTATTTAATACAAACAAACAAAAATTTCCTCTTATTAATGTGTATATGAGATACAAACCCTATGATTTCACTCTGTATTTACTAATAAAAAAACACTTGTGTCTCACCTTTTCTTTAGCAATAGTCGTCATGGAATTCCTGAAGATGTTTGGGCAGGAAGACGCCCGGAGTCTGTATCTGTTGATGTTCAGCATCGCACCTCTATACGTGAGCGAATGCCTGTGCAATTTGAGGTCCTTGAGAAACGCTGTAGGCTTCTTCGGCCCCGTAGTTCCAGCCCCCGCTGCCTGCCTCTTCAACCAGAGTGACAAAGCCGTCTTGTCCCCGAGAGGAGCTTGGCTATGGCCGTTCATAGGCTGAGCTGACGTTGGCGACATCGCGCTAGGAGACGCCGTACCTGGTGACATCATCGCTCTAGGAGGCGACATTTCATTTAAGCGCCCGCTTTCACTGAAACTTCGTGATGGTAACATCACTCCTGGGTAGTTCTGGGCCAGTATGGCGTACGCTCGACCCTTGTTTGACATGAGTTCGAACACTTCTAGTGAAACTCCTTCTCCGCCAGTCATATAAGTCGGTAGGTCTACCAAGGAGCTGAATTGTGCTACATTGGGCGTGGTCGCAGCTTCAATATCAGCGCTTTCTGGTATTTTAGCGGAGCCGACTGCACTGCTCTTGCTGTCGGAGAAGCTATCCACCGACGATCCATAACGTTTGTTGCGCTTTATTTCTCTTCTGCGTTTCCTTTCCTTGGCCTTTTCTTCGTTCATTGTGGCCGTCCAGGGTAAGTCTCTAAACAATAGTCCACACACTGCCATGTTCAGAAACAGACCAGCAAGGATCAACGTTGTGCCTCGCCAGCCATACTCCTCCAAAAGTATGTAGGATAACGGGGCAAAAATAAATGTCCCAATACCGCTTCCACAGACTGAGATTCCCGTTGCAAGGGAACGCTTCTTGTCAAAGTAATAGGCAACTATCACGACAGCTGCTACGTAACATAAACTTAGGCCAAAACCGGCCATAATACCGAAGGTAAAAAACAGGGTCTCCATGTTGTCTACGAAGGAGGATATGATAAATCCTACAGCTGCCAGTAAAGCGCCGAATATGGTTACCCGACGACACCCGTATCTGTCGGTGAGGAAACTGGCGATTGGGCCGGAGAGCAGCGGCATCGCCATGAAGATTCCCGCTATCCAGGCCGTCTTGCCCTTTCCCTCGCCGAAGTAATCCAAGAAGTACGGGTAGAACACGCCGAAACTGAACGTGATGCCGTCCGCGATGAGATTAACCATAAAGGCGGCGAACACGACGACCCAGCCCCAACCACCGTCGGGGGGCTGCGCCTCCGTAATCGACACATCCTCGTCGTCACTCGAACTGGAACTAGAACTACTCCCGACCGACTCCGGCGCCGGAGGGGACTGCGCATCGAATTTCACATGGAGAGACCGAGCGGTCTTCCGACCAGTATCACTGATAGCACTCACACGGAGCGGCTCGTTTAACAGAGGTTCACTCTCGGGGATGGGGTGAAGCACACGCGGTGCGTGCCGCGAAGTCTCTGGGTCGCTTAAGGCGTCCGCGAGCGGGGTTTCAACGGTTTCGCCGGGTCCTCCTTGGAGCGGCCGACTGTGCGCGGCATCCGGCGGCGGCGACACGCGCGTGCCGTCCATCCCGGCAACGCACGGTGGTTCTGCGCACGCGGCTCGTGCTTCACAGGGTCACCAGTTCGCCGCGCTTCCATGCGGGCTCTGCACCACCGCCGTGACCTCATGCTGAAACAACAACATGATAAATTTCTTTTTACTACGAAATGCAATGTTTCCGGAATAAAAGTGATACTGCCATTGAAAAGTTCCGCTGTGCACCGAACCGGAATTTAGGCACTGTCACAGATGCAGATGCAACCACTATTAGCACCTCCTCTCGTGACAATTTATCAGCGTAAAGTGTCCAACTGGGCGCGGCTAATCTCAAGACATAATGGGATGCAGCGGATGCTCCAAGTGCTAAATCGACTCAAGCGCTGATTGGCGCACAATACACAGGCCGGCTATTCGAACGACGTATTTATGGCGAAGGCACCAGCGTCCTGTCACATGCTGATAGCTCTCGTTGATTTGATAGTGATATGATAAACGATGGGATCGGAGATGCAGTTGGGAATTATAAAAAATGAGAATGGGATTTAAAGACCGCCGTTGGCGCCGCAACATACGGGTACTCATTTTCCAAAGCCAATGACTTACACTTGTTTTCTAGTATGATTTCGAATCCATACAAAGCAATAGTATGTCACACACATTTGTAGCGTTCGAAGGACCCGAATCGATAAACGAATTCGAAAATCGATTCACGAAAACGAGTCATGGGCTTTATACTGGCAATCCAGAAATAAATATGTCTATATCATCTATTGAAATACATTTTTAACAAAATTTACTGCAATAATGTTGTCATTTCGTATTCAAACTGGGATTTGTATCGGTCTCTGAAGTGCCCTATTGTTAACGTGAACTATGAAGACAATGCTTGAGTTGACTCGAGTGCAGTAAGGTCGAATATCGTATAACGAACCCCTGAAACCCGTATTTACATTGTAAACCATTATATAAACAAAGATTGCACATCCCTATCCCTACTTTCCTACGAATACTATCCTGCCTTCTGAGGTCACAGGTTCTATTCCCGTCAAGGTTCAACATTTTTATGTATGAACATCTCTGTATGTTTATACGTACTTACGTGTGTTTTTACGCATAGCACATGCACTCCAGTCTCCAGTTTGAGAGTTGAGGGACATATCGTGTAAATTGTATCTAACCAATTGATAAATTGTTTATTAAAAAGCGAAAGTAAAGTAGCTGATACCGAGGAAAGATGTACGATACTTTTTATGTTCAAGCGAACGAATTTGCTGGCAACAAATTATTGACAATATTCTTTATCTTTCCACCGCCTGAAACTTTCCAGAATATTCTATTCACTGCAGCTGTACGTACTCGTAAGCGCAAGCTTATCCTGTATCTCCCACCGCAGAGCTGTGACCTGTTTCCGAAGAGTGTCATCCCGGCCACCTGCATATTTTATAGAGGCCGTGCATTAACTACAGCTGCAGGCATCGCATGCTAAATCTAGCACGATATTGATAAATCTTGTTGTTGCGGACCTCCTGCAACACGATCTTTTTTGATATTATTATTTTTTACTTCACCTTTGACTTTTCCGTGTTTTTCTATTGTTCTTTATGTAAGTAATACAGTCTAGTTTTCCTAACATTGCACTTTTCTACCTTTTAATCCTCATTAAATCATTATTACAGTCCACTCATCACACATCCATTTCTATCTCTGTAACACTTGTATTCTTTATTAAAATGATTTAAAACGAAATTTTTATTGAAACAACGCTGTATGTTGAATTTGGCTGTCGACGCTCAAGAAAATTTGCTAGCATGGGTGTGAGTACCCAATTGTAGGTATACAAATGACATGATAAGTGATCTGTCAATTTATTGTCACCTTGAGTTTCTTTTTTACGTAGAATAAAGTGAGAAGCGTCATGTAGATTTGAATTAGGCCTCAGTAACTGAATCATGTGAGCTTAAAAACTGATATAATTTTGATAACTTTACCCATTGATTAACCAACAAGAATCCATGAATATAAAAAAATATTTCAACAACAACAGACGTATATCTACGAGTATTATTTAAAAAATACTAAAACATCCATAAATAAATTTAGGTTAGTTTCGATACACGCTATTACGCACTTTTATTTGCCACAAATTGAAATGAGATTGCCCTTATTCAACGTAAATGGCATAGATTGTGATGCAATATACTTAACAAAATTAAGTTCTAACAAAAATAAACTGGCCTACAACACTCAACGAGGCCCAAATCAGACCATTTTGGGGATTGGTATACATATTTCATAATATAACACACACTCGAGTTATAGGCGGAATACCAAGCACTGTTGCCAGGGCAGACTTAAGCTCGACCCTTCATATGCCCTTTTCAGCCATAGTCTTAGACTAAGTTTAAAATATGGACGAATTTTTAGCTTATTTGCCACTTTCCTGATCTGAGTTTCAATTTGTGACACATTTATAAGTGTATACAGATATCGGAAGGCATTACAAGTACGATTCGAGAGTAAATAACTGAGCAAATTGTTGAATATCCTTACTTTCCAGTTTTTAACAGCCGCAACTTTTTATTTATACAGAATACATCAAACAAAACCAAATGGTATCTTCAATTCTTCACCTTGCGTCAACCTTGTGATTATTTAAATATCCCACTATTTCCGCGATTCTCCTTACGCAAGCGTAAATTATAGATAATGTTGCAGATACGATCTATTGCATAGGGAATAAAAGGTTATCCACGTAAACGATGGATGAGATATGAGATCTTTGCCAGAAAATAAAAAAATAACAAAGATATCCGAATCAAAGGATTTTTTACAAAATTGGGTAGTTGACAGCATCGAAATTAAATTGCGAGTAGTCATACATTAAAAAGATTATCCCAAAACACCTCAAAATATGTATTTCGATTTTCAGTTTACAATTATAGCAAATTTAAAAATAATAAACAATCAAAAAAAGTGCTGCAATTGAGTACTACAAACTATGACGTCACGGTTTGCTATTTCAGTACATTTTCCATAGTAAAATTTCGTTTTGACAGATCGTAAAAAGTGACTGATTTGACTAGGTAGGACACAACCCTATTACGACAGAAGATAGTAGTCCCAGCTACCATGATATTTGGTAGGCTAAAATCTACACTACCTTATACATTCAAAGAAACGGTAATATGAGTAAATCTTTCAACTCAATTAATCTCCCAATAACATTCAAATATTCAGTGAAGTGTAATACATAAGACTGTTATGTCTGCATTATGTTACGGGACAGGATAACATTTATATATGCTTTTAAAAGTGTTTCCTTAAACGTGACCCAGGTAAAATTATTCAAGTGACTCTAAATATCGACCTAAACAATAGGACATACAATCTATAACGACTACAAGTAATAACGATTGTACTAAAATTCCGAATGTATTGCATGAAACATTATGAACCCCGAGGCGTGTGTTGAAACAAGTGACAAACACAATAAAGACGATAAACTTATTAGTACAATAAGTTTATGCTAAAGACATTTAAATCGTCTTATTGTTTTGAGAAACTTACATCATCCTTAAGCAAAACGTAAAAGGATCGAAAACAACATTCCGAATTCGCTAGCGTCAGTAAGACGGCAGCTCGGAGAAATTGAAAGCAGACGCGGCTGCCAGAATGATCAGAGATATTATTGAGACAAATCCAATTTACGGGCCATATGACACACATGGCGTAAAAGCGAATGACGCAAGCGACTGGCCCTCTTCCAGACTAAACTCACGTCAACTATTATAAATAATCTGAATGTTTGGCAACACTTCTTTACAACAGAGTATTTGGATAGGAATTGTACAGAAATAGTACGTGAATTTCAAGTTTATCTGTCCAGTTTGGACTCTCTCCAAACTCTGCCACCCATCTTCAATAATTGAGCGGCAAATGAGGCTTCCTTTAAGGATATTGCCTCGACAGTGGCTTGATTGATCACTTTGGCGGCAATTTACAACGTTTAGATAATCCTCTAGAGATAAAGAACATCAAGAAGATCTCCGGCACTCTGAATAAATTGACAAGGAGAAGTAAATAAGTGAAGATATATGCCTACTACAGAAAAAAACCTATGTCACTCGGAGCATAATGAGCTCCGGGGAACTTACCAAAATTAATAAATACACCGGCGCTAGCAAAATCGCGGGCAAAAGCTAGTCCTAAATGTAGCATGTGTCACCCAAAGTAACGACTCCATTGCCTCCTCATTTATCAAAATCAGATGAGTACTTCAGGTGCTACGGTAGAAATACAAACGTACATACATAGCATGCTAAAATATAACTCTTCCCTTTGACTTCACCGTGCACCGTAGTCAGGTAAATATGAATTCCCTCATACCTTATACCGATCGGCAGAGAAATTATATTCCTGGAAATCACCACTTTCCTCTATTATAGGACGACTAAACGCGACATGTGTTGAACCTCCATCGCCGAACTCCAATACTGTGATGTTACATAAAGCAATTCTTCTTCAGTATCAATTGTTGGACTTCTGGCTTCTTCATTATTTCCTAAACGTTGAGCTAGTGATACTCTGGCATTATCTTAAACTGTTTTTCTGAGTTTTTTATATTGTTTACCAAATCTACTTGCGTCTAGTTCTCTTTTTCTAGAAAGTTCTTTAGGAAAGCTTGCAGCTGTCTTTGAAAATATAACGTTTCAGCGTTCGAGGAATAGTCTTTCATTATGCATTACACTCTTAAACGTTCATACAATACCTAGACAAAACCTAAGCCTGTTCTAATAAATCTACTGACATGAATCTACTGGAGACCACTAAAAAGGCGCCGGCGCTAAACGGTTGCCCCTTTGTTTTATAAGTTTATCCCATTATCCACTTGGCGCAAATGGCAGGACGAAGGTTGTCACTCAATTGTCGCATCTGACTAACGCGACTAGTTGATTTATAGATCTACAGTTAACATCTTTGAAGATACTTAGATTCGAACAAGAAAGACGTTTGTCTAAAAGGTTTTTGTAGCCCTAACAGAGAGCCTTGAACATAATAAGAAGATACGAAGGTGATTGGTTTCATTTATAACTCTGTTAGGAATCGCAAGTTCCTTAAAATATGAATTTCCGATAAAGGAACTAACTGAATGATGATCAAACAATATAACACTGACACTAGAAATTTAAGTGTATGAATACTCATGGTTACTTTCAGTAAATTTAGAAAGAAGGAAATATAATGTTTCTTTGTCACCTTTTACCAACAAAAGAAAATTATACTAAACTTGTAGCTAAAGAAGCACCAAAAAGGCATCCACTCTGTCTAGTCTACCCACATAAATTCAACGACGCTGGTACTCTGTGGACGCCGAAACAGCTAAATTAAAAACCAGTACTCTACCTAAAAAATATGTGTCGATGACTTTCCAGTTGACGGTGTTAAACTTAACAACTTATACTGTGACAAAATACTAAAGCGCAAACCACAACCCAGCAACACAATACCACTATCATAAACCTCGATTAACCTTATAAAGGTTAAAGAAAGTCTGAAAGCATCAAAAGCTAAATTGTAGCAGTATGCAAAACTCGAATAAAGATTAAGCTTCCACACTGGAGCTTGATTTACCGCCCCCATTAGCCCAACAAGGCATAGTAGGCCGAAAGTAATGATAAGAGCTATTCTAGACTTGGCATATTTGTCCCGCCTCCAGTTTGCGGATGTGCCTCAAGCCTCGTCAAATCAATTACGTTTTAAAATCTGCCAAAATGTTAATATAATACGTAAAATTCACTGATTACTTGCACTGAGAAGTCATCGTTTTTAGTAGGAATAAAATCAAAATAGAGGTTTAGATTTAGAGGGTTTTAAATGATTATTTGCAATTTAATTTCAGTACAGTGAACTAAAAGTGAAATTATTAGATTGTTGCAATATTATCACACTTCGTGATGCATATTGCAGTAAGTGGTGATGTGAAACTGTTATCATAACAAAATAGTTATGATTTACATTATGACACATCGCTTACATAACAATAAGATGTAACCGTTTGCACTTCGTATCAACAACGCTTTTGACTTATATATCATTGTAATTAATTTATACTATACTATCCGGTTTGTAGGACCATGTGATAGGTCTTCCGAGCCGGATTCTTTCAATTACGTAACAAAGCCTTGATTTTTAGCAGTGAATGGATCCTTCCTCTTTAATTATGTTCCTACAAAAATATAATAAAAATTCTGACTTATTGATAACCATTATTAAGTACGGCATAGTGTCATTATAATCGTTCGACCCCGCCGGTCACGGACCGATAGCGCAGTTATCTCTACGTCACCTCGTTTGTCAGCCGGGTTAGGTTTGATGCCGATCACGCAGTTTTAAGTTGACCAAATAATTACAGTTCCACACAATAATTCGCTTTCTAAAATTGAAAAGACAAAAGTGTAAGTGTTACAATAAATCTCAATTTAAAACAAAATCGGACAGAAATATCGAGTACAAAGGGGACATGATGCGAAGTTTCAAACTACAAACAATTCTGATATTGTACTTATCAGGCACTCCAGACACAATACTCGAATCGTAAATGAATCAAAAGATCTATTTGTAATCAAAATTTATTTGATAAACATTTCCATTCACAGTAGGACTTAGACTAAGGCTTTATTTATTTATTGGATTGCCAACAGATAGCAGACAAAGAAAAAAGAACTTACCTACATATACATTGAGTACACATGGCTACGGCAACTTTTAAGGCGATTGGTCTGACGGTTGGATTTTACAACGCATGATATACTGAAATAAATATTAAACACCCAGACAGACAGGTTCTTGTGCATGCACAAATGTTGGCAGTGTTGGCACTAACCGCACGAACATTGGGAACCGAACCTACGACCTCCGGCTCAGAAGGCATTACAAACTGAAATGGCCCGTGAAATTGATGCGATGAGTGTGTACCATTGCAACATCTGTATAAGCTATACAAATGTTGCAATACGTATAGCTACGTTTCATGACTCACATTGCTTGCACCAGCACGACGACACCACGGTTAACTAAGCGATACCTGTCGTTTATTGGTGGTTCAGTATCACAGTACGGGGCACGCAAGCGTCGATGCTGAGTGTAGTGAGCAATTTCAACATAAGTGACTCACGCTAAGTTAGCTCAGCGGGAAACCGGGCGGTCTGAACTCCAACGAGACGCGGGTTCAAATCCTGGCAGCGGCAGCAAAGAATTTATAGTTTGAATTTACAAATTTTCACGAAATTGGCATTTTTAATAGATTAACTAAAAGTAATCAATAAGTATAAGAGAATATTGTAACGATAGCACAACACGAATATGTATTTACAGTTGGGACTATACAATACTGACATCGAGCGATTCGCTAACCGGGAGAAACTAACTTCGCCTCACAGCCGTCAGAGTACTACAATTTTAAAAAAACTTGGGCGTCGCAACAAGCACCGAACCCACTAAACGTAAACGCACATTGATAAACGGAAAAGATATCGACTGAGAGCCCCAACAGAAGTGAACAACGCTAACGCCTCTAAGAGGGAAATGAACAGGGCAAGCTAAATAAAACCGTCTGGCCACAGAGCTCAACGACAATGGGCTTATAGTATTGAGAACTCGCATTGGAGAGGACGAGAGAGTAGAGTCCGCTGATGCTCGACACAAATAATCGTAAAAGCCAACAGATAGAATACATACACAGACAGCTGTTTCAACAGGAGTAACTCACGCAGCGGTAAATCAAGTGGTCGGAGCTCCAACGACACTGTTGGGAATTCTATAAGCGACACCAATAAAATACAAACTTTTCACAGTCAAGGAAGCATACAACACACTAACTTACAGACATGTCCAAGCGAAATAAGGCACAGGCAACCACCATGGCAGCGGTGAAATACCGCGACCATATAGTAAGGGAAATAATTAAGAAATACCAATACTTTAAAAAAACTAATTGCAAACTCAAATCCGATAGCAGCGAATATTTCTAGTTGAAAGATCATTATATATAAGTAAAGGATCAGATGGATTTCAAGTTGGGACTATACAATGCCGGTTCGTTGGCCACTGGACATGATGACTTCCTTGTCGCTATGAATCGCTTTAAACCTGATATCGTAGCAATCAATGAGACATGGATAAGGGAAGGGCAAGAAGAGCGAGCCCCGCACTTGCCCCAGTACCAGATACTATGCTCTCCGCGCCCACTATACATGCGCGGAGGCAGGGGCGGTGGTCTAGCGTTTTATATCAAGAGTGGTATGAGGATTAGTAAACTAAACCATCCTCATGCCGAAATTGAGCAAATGTGGTCATTAACTGAAATAAACGGACGCCGCGTAGTAGTTGGAACCGCCTATCGCCCTCAGTGGATTAAAATTGACACCTTCCTTGACGCGCTCACTGATTCCTATGAGCATTTCTCAGAGTATGACGATATCATAATTATGGGTGATTTTAATATCAATGTGCTAGTCAGTAGCACAGCAACGAAAAAATTAAACGTTAATAGACGTAGTTTGCACCGACTCTGCCGTCCGTGAAGTTAATGTTACGAATATTACTGGCGGTTTAGGACACGCGATGATCAATGTCACGTTGACAATTGAGACGGAGGAGACGAATGAGGAGTATTGTTATCTGTAGGCCTATAACAAAATATAAAAGAAATCCGGAACCAAAAATACCGGCCGCCGCTATCCTCATCGCCTCCAGATGAGAAACGACATGGAAGGTAAAGAAAACGGTTATAGAAAACACGATAATTAAAGAAACAGAAGTCGAGGTCGTGGTATATACCCACGACCCGACTGTAGTACGGGGCACGCTAGCGGCGATGCTGAGTGTAGTGAGCAATTTCAAAATAAGTGACTCACGCTAAGTTAGCTCAGCGGGAAACCGAGCGGTCTGAACTCCAACGAGACGCGGGTTCAAATCCTGGCAGCGGCAGCAAAGAATTTATAAACTTATCATAGCCACGTAAACACACCATTTCTCAAATTTTCACGAAATTGGCAATTGAATAGATTTACTAAAAGAAATTCAATAAGTATAAGATAATATTGTAACGGTACAGCACAACACGAATACGTATTTTAAGTTAGGACTATACAATACAGACTTAGAGCGATTCGCTAAACGGGAGAAAGTAACTTTGCCTCACAGCCGCCAGAGTACTACAATTTCAAACAACTTTGTCGTCGCAATAAGCACCAGACCCATTGAAAGCGTAAACGCACATTGTAAACAGAAAATATATCGACTGAAAGCCACAAGAGAAGTGAATTACGTACGCTGGCACCTCTCAAAATGAAACGAACAGGGCAAGCTAAATGAAACCGTTATAAAAAAGATACTTGCGAACCTACCAATCGGTCTCGACTCCAAGCCGAATATTCTAACGCAAACGAACCA
This sequence comes from Ethmia dodecea, assembly GCA_963855545.1. Taxonomy (NCBI): domain Eukaryota; kingdom Metazoa; phylum Arthropoda; class Insecta; order Lepidoptera; family Depressariidae; genus Ethmia; species Ethmia dodecea. The sequence goes on from OY979446.1 coordinate 899,810, forward strand.
ATAAGATGCAAAATACATATTACAGGACAGAGAAAAGCTAGCAACAGAAGTCTACGCTTACTGGTCACAGAACTCAACGACAACGGGCTTATATTGAAAACTCTATTGAAAACTCGCATCGGAGAGGACTGTCGTCACAGTAGAGTCCGCTGATGCTCGACGCAAATCATCGTATAATCCAATGGATAGAATACATACACAGACAGCTGTTTCAACGGGAGTACTCACGCAAAGTTAGCTCAGCGGCAGAGATCCAACGACACTGTTGGGAATACTATAAGCGGCACCAATAAAATACAAACTTTTCATAGTGAATCAAGCACAAAACACATCAACTTACAGACATGTCCAAGCTAAAGAAGGCAACCAACATGGCAGCGGTGAAATACCGCGACCATATAGTAAGGGAAATAATTAAAAAATACCAATACTTTAAAAAAACTAATTGCAAACTCAAATCTGAAAGCGGCGAATATTTCTAGTTGAAAGATCATTATATATAAGTAAAGGATCAGATGGATTTCAAGTTGGGACTATACAATGCCGGTTCGTTGTCCACTGGACATGATGACTTCCTTGTCGCTATGAATCGCTTTAAACCTGATATCGTAGCAATCAATGAGACATGGATAAGGGAAGGGCAAGAAGAGCGAGCCCCGCACTTGCCCGACTACCAGATAGTATGCTGTCCGCGCCCATTATACATGCGCGGAGGCAGGGGCGGTGGTCTAGCGTTTTATATCAAGAGTGGTATGAGGATTATTAAACTAAACCATCCTCATGCCGAAATTGAGCAAATGTGGTTATTAACTGAAATAAACGGACGCCGCGTAGTAGTTGGAACCGCCTATCGCCCTCAGTGGATTAAAATTGACACCTTCCTTGACGCGCTCACTGATTCCTATGAGCATTTCTCAGAGTATGACGATATCATAATTATGGGTGATTTTAATATCAATGTGCTAGTCAGTAGCACAGCAACGAAAAAATTGCAACACTTTTTAGAGAATACTAATTTGCGTCAACTAGTCAATCAGCCTACTCATTTCTCAAGAAAGAATCAAACGTTAATAGACGTAGTTTGCACCGACTCTGCCTTCCGTGAAGTTAATGTTACGAATATTACTGGCGGTTTGGGACACGCGATGATCAATGTCACGTTGGTAATTGAGACGGAGGAGACGAACGAGGAGTTTTGTTATCTGTAGGCCAATGACAAAATATAAAAGAAATCCGGAACCAAAAATGCTGGACGCCGCTATCCTCATCGCCTCCAGGTGAGAAACGACATGGAAGGTAAAGAAAACGGTCATAGAAAACACGATAATAAAAGAAATAGAAGTCGAGGTCGTGGTACCCACGACCCGACAGTAGTCTCATATTTTAGGAGCGCGAAGCCGAAATGATTGAGACAACACCACACCGGCACAATGGTGAATATTAAAAAAACAGTAAAAAAGCAATAAAAAATAAGTATTGCCCGATATTCGAGCTCTTGGAGCAAAATATTAATACTAAATTAAACTTAAAAGGCAAAAATTATTTTTTTTACTTTTGTCGGGTATTTTTTATTTCAGGCAGGGCAGAGCAACAAAGTATATCTATTACAAAGAATAAAAAAGCAACTGCGATTCGAGACAACATCTTATGCAGTTAACATCTAATAGATAAGGGGAATCCAAAACAGAAATTAGCGTCAGTTATCTAGAATTCATTGAATGTATCGCGCTCTGGTCGGACGAATATGCTCTCATACTTATTCCTTTAAAATCCAAGGGCGCAGAGTTAGCAAGAAACAATTTTTTTGTATAGATTTTATTTTTTATACGCTACTTTACTAGATAACATATTAAAAAAAATAAAAAACAAACTAACACACAACCAATAAACGCACACTGCCTAATCAAAAATTGTGCAAAAATTACAAAAATATATAAATTCGTTTGTAACTGAACCTTCAAAGCCAATCACATTATACGATTTTACTCATCACATCGACCCATGTATCATACACCCTGTCCAACTATCGGCTGAGGTGACAGTCTTGTTCTAAGACTCTTCTCACCCTCCCTCTCATGTATGTGAAAAGGCTGTCTTGAAGCTCCGCTCCGGGGAACCCATGAAAAATCCGACCACCTCCGATTTGGATGGGATCTTTTGCATATCTTAGGGCTAGTAAATACGCATATAACGGTATGCTTTTTATCTCTCTAGTCTCAGTTGTTTCGGAGTTAGAAGCGATTGAAGCTTTTTTTGTAATACGAGAACATTCTATTTTGGATTCTTAATACGAGTACGTTCTGGTTTTAAAAGATAATTTCTGAATCCCTACTAAATCCTATGTCTAACTACTTTAATGAAACTTTTATGCTATTTTAACATCTCTTTGATCATACAAAGCCCGATTTTCACTGATTTTTCATGATTTCTTCGATTTTTTACAAGTTTTGATATTTTGACTAATTTACGTATATGTGTGATGTTTACAGCCCCCAGCAAGCTGTTTTATGGTTCTTTTAGTCTTCTACGTAGGTATATACCTCGATGAAAATTTTATTGCTATTTTTGAAGTCGGTTTTTTATTCATTATAGTTCTTTGTTACGTCGAAGTTAAATTATGGTGATGAGTATACGAACCATGGTTGCTCAGTAAATCTGCGCGCCAAAGAGGTTGGAAGAAAATCATTCTCTTTAGGAGAAAGAAACTTTTTCTTTAAACGTCTTTGCTGCGCGCATTATACAATAATGCTTGTTGTCGGTTCTGTTTCCCTGTTTTTCCCAGTACTCATATCACGTCGTACCTAAACAAGGTGGTCATGTTGAATAAGGTAGGTATTACCACAGAATAAGTAATTTGTTATTACGCAAATTTGCGAAGTTCTTGATTTAAATATTAGTAGTTTAGAATACGGATTACTTTCTTTTTTAACAATATTTACTAATTCCAGTTCTCATATAATTTATTTTTACTTATCCTAGGTCTCACAATTGAAGACAGTGTTTGCCTTCGAGCCGACATATTATTTTAAACTGAGACCTTTTTACAACGGCACAAGAAATAGAAATGTTTTTTTTTTAATACAGATACCAAACTTTCGAATTTGTGTATCCAAATAAGTTTGCTGTTTATATGCTGTGATTTTATATAAGTGTATTTCTATCTATCTAAAATATAATTGCCTAATAACAATTTTTATAAATTAATTTTATAAAAATAACAATTATTTTTTAAGCCGGGGAACAGCTTAAAAAATAATTTGCGGTTAATCACGAGTTTACAAAACGATAAAAGAAGCTTGACTTATATACAGAATGTTCTCGAAAGGTCAAACTACGTCTAAAGATAACAATAATGTGATAGCCACCGTAGTAACATGCCTTAGAATAATCTTAACAGAACTGACCACAAATTAGGAAGCGACGAAACCGGATTATTTGGAAGAACATAATTTTAATGTAACTCAAAACAAAATTACTTTCGGTAAAAAAATACACTTAGAATTTGAAATACATATTAAGAAACACTATGTATGTAAACTTTATATTAAAGAAGCCTATTTTTATAATAAATAAAATAAAAATAGACTCACCAAAATATATAATTAAGGAGGCTGTATTACATAACTTTGTTTAAAAAGTAGCGCTGTCACAGCGGCATCCGGAGTCACAAAGTCACAATATCGATACAAGTATAAATAAATAACTTTCACACACAACTAAAGGGAAACGAACACCTGACACCACAAAACGGTTCCGACGCACGTGAGCAATCCAACTCTGCAAACAGGTATTCTCAAAATGATCCACATTGTTGCCAACACCTGAGCGACGGCACAATATACCGTTCACATTGTCTTGATGAATATTAAACAAAAGACGTCTACAAAACAGAAATATCGACTTCTTCGCAATATCATTACGATAACTCAAAGTTATATCGAAAAACGAAGGGCAAATAAAGACTTGAAATTTAATTTGCGCGGACAACAAAAAGTAACCTTCACGTGAACTCTGAATAAAAAGTAAATTAACACTAATAAATTGAGTACTAAAAGAGAAAGTAATAACTTTTCGCCTAGCCGATGTAAACAAACAGACCTGCTTCATCTTGGCACTCACAGCTGGCCAGTCCGGTTGCCAGAAGCCGATGTACTCGTCAACCGCATTTCAACCACAAAAATATACAATACGGCACTTAATTTCACTTCACTATGAAATGTCACACATCACAGGCTTTATTTATTTTAAAAACTTGCTACGAATGACTGTGTCATAGAGGTATGGACGATTCAAGAGGAACTGAGAAGAGCTTCCTTCTGCACAGTATCATGCGTGCAGCCAAGTGGCCGGCCGCGACGGGACCGCGCGCCCGCTCGTTATTTAATAGACAGATAAAAGATTATCTATTCGGGCGGCCTCTGTCAATTCACTACGACATTAAATTACGTATTTATCGTTATGACTGAATGTCGCGAATGAGTTCAGATCGAATAAGTAACTGTGAGCTATTTACATTATTATGTCTCGTGTTATTGCACTTTTCCTTTTTGAAGACTTTTGTCTGATTTACGTCTATGACAATGATATACTTGGATGATTAATCTTTAACTTTATTGGCAAGGTCAATGGAATATTTCGCCATTGCCATTTTACAGCTAGATGTCTTAAACATTCGTCGCAATGATGTCTTGATGTCTTGCCATAATAACATTCTCTACTGGGTTACAAAATGTTTTTGTGAAAACCCTAATGAAACTCAGACACACTGACACGCTAGTATTTCATTGAAAATATAAATTAAAGTTAAGTAAGAACATAAGTCTCTGCAGATGTGCAGGGCAAGGTTAGACGTATTATTACTATACCTGTTAAAGCGTGGGAGTAGTACAATGAACTGTATTTATTTGCATAAGCCATTGTATACTTAGCTACTGCTATTATAGCGGCGGTATAAACAATTAAAAGCGCTTTAGCTGCCAACTTGATAATGGCCGTTAGTGATTACCATTTGCATGTAGTTTAAAGGTAGGATTTCATGTTCAAAATCACTATTATTTCCGTGGCGATTTATATCAGTCATATCACACCATCCCATTTCTGATCCGCGGATCTTTCCCGACGTGAAGCAGGATTTTTTGAGAGTCTAAATTGTATGAAATATCTCTTAAGTAAAAATTCAGAGCATGCTTCACGGCATTGTTGTGGGTCCGTAACCAGTGCAAAGAGATAAATGTGGTCCACTGTGATATCTCAGCACTCAAAGCAAACAGTGATGAGAATAAACATGAGGAAGCTAAATAGAATCTAGGGCACATAAAAATAGGTACAGATTAATAGTGTTTGGATTTTTGGATGCACTTGATAGCCCTTAAACCTGACACGAAAATTCGTATCTTAAATAAATATAAAAGTAACGTCCGTAATTACGTAGTTACTACAATACCGTATGGAAGCGGTCGTGACGAATAACCCAATTTTACTGTTAGATGTCATAAGAGAAGCCTAATTGACCCAGGCGGCCCCGGTCTTCGGAATAGGTTAACCACCAATAGCATTCTCAAACCGGGTTGGCATCAGGCAGGCGCCCGGTCGTAAGAAATGACAAAACTTCGTGCAGTATACGTAGACAATATACAACAAGGGCAAGATGATGATGACTACGTTTTAATGTATTCCTGACATCGAGGAAAGAAGTTGTGTGATTCTTTAATTTCTCTAACACTAAACAGGTCTTTACAAAGGAAACTCAAGTCTTAACTTACTTAAAGGACTCATTGAGTAAATGAGCAGACATAACCGCATTTTCCATTCAACGGAATAACAGAATATGTTCAAGGTATGAAATTCATCCAATACCTTTGAACTAGAAACATAAACGGAAAGACAAAGTGACTCGTAAAGTATAAAGCTGACTTGAAAAGGAAACTGTGATACACGCTAAACACATAAAGGTCATCGTCCAAAGGTTTATCACTGTTGCCACTATTTCTAGGAATCGTAGCGTCAGATACGATACTCGTCGCTGTAATAGATAAAAGGAGGGACATGTTATAATAATAATACTCTGCTAGCTGCTACCAGGTACTTTCTACGCATTCAAATTTCTAACTGATAGGAGTTTTACTCACCTATTATTAACATAGACGATATAGTTTAGTGTCGTTCTGTTGCACCACAGTATAATAAATGATACTAGGGTATGGAGGTATGGATACTCATCAAAATATTTGTAAATTTGACTGTGCAAGTAATACGCGTTTGGTTCATTTATTTAATCGACCACATTTTGTTTAAGCCGGCAAAATCCCCCAAAATGCATTTTAGTACACGCAGTCAGGCAGTAGAAATTATTGATCTCTCTTTCTAAACCTTATATAAAGTATGCTGAAGACCTTTTCTGCTCCATCGGCCGTCTCTGTTACTAGCAATGTACTCTAGCCATTGCTTTTTCTACCTTCACCGTTAAATTATTAGGTCTAGATTCCGAATATACTGCTTTATATCGTCCTAGATACGAGTAAGTGTATCTAAGTGTATTTGAATCATAAGTATTTTTGATCCCTTTAAAATAAGGTCAATATTTAAATTAATTTCGTTCTTACCTTTTTATTAAAATTCAGCACTTTCTATGACATTATTAATCAGGAATATACTTCATTTCGATTGCTCTTTTAAAGGTAGGTTATGAAATGATTGTCTAAGGAAATAAAGTTTCTGCGTAAGTAGTTCATATAAAACACTGCGGTGTTCTTTAATCGATAAACGGAAACCTATTACCTTGCAGAAGCTGTTAGTATTATAGTCTTGTGGCTTACACAATGCAACATTAAGGAAACATGATATGAACTTATGACATTCTATTGATGCACACGTACGTACGACTTCATTCTTCGTTAAGGTTAAGAACTCACAGTCAATGTGTACCTACTTCTCCATATTCCAAGGCATTTTTGCTTTGGCGTAATTTTTTTTTTGGCAGATTCTGTAAAATGGTTGTTTTACCTAAATCAATACTTTTTAAATTCTTGTCTGTTTGCTTGATAAACTGAACCCGTGCCATGACCATGAACAAGTCTATACTACTTAGAGTTCCACTTAGACTAGTTGTTCGTCTGCTACAGGTAATTACTGATTACAATTCAAATTTCAAGCCTTTGAAACAGCGGTCGATAGGAATTATAAATGTTTGGATGCATGTTTGTTGCTCTTTCACGTAAAAACTATTGACCGAATTTTGATTAATAAGTCAAAGTAAAAAGGTTTTATTCAATGTAGGGGCTTTTAAGTCCTCTTATTGGAAGTCATTGCGAGACTTCACCGCTTCGGTAAGTAATCTTACCAGTTATATCGTTTATACATCAATATAACACATAGGCTACGTTTTATCCCGGAATGTGAGCGAAGTCAATTAAATTAATATTTATTTATACATATTTTCGAACATAAACAGTCCTTTACAAGTGTTCAAAAAACTCCATTTCAATTCACAAACAAATGCGAGCGGAAAAAGGCGCATTCACAACATTCAGGCAAACGACTGAATGGCCCCTTTGTGTACAATTTGTAGCCTGCATTGTTGATGTATCGGCGCTTTGTTTTAGTTTGAGTCGACGCGGGCAAGCATTGTTTTCAATATATTTTTGTGACTATTAACCGGGCTACTGTTGCTTGTATTGTTTTTGCACGTGGAGCTTGACACATTGGAATTTGTAACGTTCTTATTGCAATTGGCTTAGAGGTCAGATTGGCACTACAAGTGTAAAGCTTCACGTGCTCCTGGCTGTACAATAGCACAACTAACCCATAGATCCCGAATATGGTGTACGCGTTTAGGCTTCACAGTTGCATAAGTGATTGACATGCCCACTTTCGTTTGTCATTGTCGATGCTAGAAATTATGCCTTGTAAAAAAATCTATGAGCAATGATAGCCCTTACGGTTAGAGCCGGCCGAAAATCAGTGAGGCTCGGGTTCGAATCCTGGCATGTAGGTACCAATGAGTTTTTCAAAATAAAACTTACGTACATATTTATCACTAGCTAGACGGTAAAGGAAAACATCGTGAGGAAACCCGCAGGTCTCAGAATTAATTCTGAGACATGTGTAAATAGACCCGGTCCGGCGATGGGCTCACCACATATCACGTTTAGGGGTCCAATGTATCTTGTGAAATGTGGGTATATCCAGTAATGGAATACCTCTGCCTACCCCTTCGGGGATGAAAGTCGTGAGATTATTTTTTTATTTAAAACAATCTATCACAACAAATAGACAACGAATTCTTTCAGGTGTTTACTAATTTCAGTCACAGCATCTGAAATTACTTAGTAACGTAGGTATGCCATTGTTTTTTTTAATTCAACTCTTCATGTGCTTGTCTTCAAAATAGCCAGTTATATATAATTATCTTTACAATTTGGCACCCCAATGAGACTTCAGATTTTATTTTTCAAACAAAATGTTATTAATGTAGGACATATTAACCTCGATGTTTGTGTAACCTTGACTGGACTAATGGGTTCAAAAGTAGGTGACGTGTAATACGTTTTCGCAGTTTTAGTTTAAATAACTGAGCACAGTAAGTACGTACCTTTGAATATAGGGAATGCGTCCAGTTTTAAATAAAGCAATTAACACTTCAGCATCTAATGAATGCAGCTTTGAATTGTAAATATCCCAAATATATAAATTGTATATTTCCCCGACGGGGATGACAGAGGCATTCCATTACTGTATGTACTATCGAAAAAGGTTCTGCCTGATATACCTAAGTGTCATTTTAGCGAGCAGCTATCTTTTCGACCCCGTGGCGAGAAAGCCCTCTCTTATAGTAACAATGACAATTACAAAAAAGTGTTTCTTTCATGTTTATGACCATTTAGTGTCGATGAATGGATCGGAATATAATAAAAGGCGGTTTTACTGGCTTCTCATTGTGCAACTCTAATTAGGGTCGGGTTAATAAAATTGGAGCTTACAAGCGACAATTCTTCCAAATGTATCAGACTTGGCGTTTGCTGATAGTACCTACTTTCAACAATGTATTTTTGGACCTCTAAACTGTACAGCAGCGGTGTGACCCTACAACCCCTACAAATGCCTCTTAACTAGTGCTGAAGCATGCGGATTTGTCTTTAGTAATCCCCTAAGTATAAATCATAATCAAGCAAGATTTTAGAATTATGTATTTATTGCATATGGATATAAGAAACCGACACACAAGTTTTTCTTCTCTTTCAAAAATAGGACCTCGGTAAATCAACCAATTTAAGAAGCCTTAAAAAGTACGTTGTCTTGATACATTATGAACAGAATACTATCATTGCTATGAACAGGATAACTGAATAACACAACCAAGAAACCCGCAGTAATAACGAACTTCTAAAACAAACAACAAAATAATGTTTTTGGACTACTCTGAAACCTTAAAGGCGATTTGATTACTAAGAAAGAAACCCCTGCTTCCAACAACCTTCACCTTTAAACAGCTAATGAATGCTACAAAACAAGTCGCTTGGCAACAAACGTTCTCCATAAACTGAAGTACACAAATGGCTTTAAAAATTTGAAGCCAAAAGTTATTCCAAGTAGAATAAGTCTAGTACAATTTCGACCGAATGACAGCTCGCGTTCATACTAACTGACATGACGCTTGAGCTTCAAACGTGCTTCAAAGTTTTGTATGGAAATATTCCCAATGCCCCCTCTATGTCCTATTATATTTTAATCTCTTTCCTTCATGCTCATCAACGATTGCCATGATACACATCTAAGTAAACTTGACAGTTGACACCAATCCAAGTATCATTACAAACACGTAGCTTTTAATACTAGTAGAATAATAATTGAGCAGTGATAGCCCGGACGGTTAAAGAGCCGGCCGAAAATCATTGAGGCTCGGGTTCGAATCCTGGGATGTACCAATGAGTTTTTCAAAAACTTACGTACATATTTATCACTAGCTCGACGGTGAAGGAAAACATCGTGAGGAAACCCGCAGGTCTCGAGACATGTGTAAACAGACCCGGTCCGGCGATGGGCTCACCACCTATCACGTTTAGGGGTCCAATATATCTCGTGAAATGTGGGTATATCCAGTAATGGAATACCTCTGCATACCCCCTCGGGGATAAAAGGCGTGAGATTATATTTATATAAATTTAATAATAATTGAGCGATTGTGCTTTGCCACTTTCCTGGGAGATGAAACTTCGACAATCCAAGCAAAGTTTCAAAGCTCAAGTCTAAATTTGAGGAGAAACACTAAATTAGTTTTAGTTTAAAGTCCAGACAGGTTGATGTTCGCGTTATGGCTAACGTCTGAGTATAAAATGAAATTGCAAAAATTCTGTGAAAACTAAACAATAAATGAAAAAGGCATTCTGAATGAAAGGTTTCGTTTAGAGTTTGCTGTGAAGTTGAAGGTATGTATGAGTCGGATATTCATTAGACTCTGGCTCTGGACATTATCAGTGTATCATTAATCGATAATTTCCATTTAAGAAAAATCTTAAAAGAGCCTTTTGAAATAGCATGCTATTGTAGTTGCAATATGGGCTGCAGATATCACGATATATTGATACGATCTATCTCCAGATCAATCTCAAGATTTGTTCCAGTTTTGTGAAAGCCGAAAACAAAACGAGATAAGACGTATAGAAGCATGATATAGAAACATCTAATATCGGAGTGGACACAAGGGATTCAAAGGACATAAAGATATTGCCGGGAAGCCCGAGAAAAAATCTCAAAATAGAACCAAGTCTTATATTTCCTTTGATTCCAATTTCTTGCTTTGAAGGGTATTTCTAAATATTTGTAGGATATTATTATTAAAAATGCGTATTAGTTGGATTGTTCTTTTTCATCGCAGCAACAGATCGACGAGATCTTTTGTACGTGGCATTACGCTAACTTTTACCCCGAAGCGCGAACAAAAGCTATGTACTTATTTTGCAACAAGAACGGCGGAATTTAGAAATGAAATCTGTTTTTTCCCTCCTCCCATTATATGTACCTATACTTAGATATTAATCTTTACTGCATTACTTGTCTGATTAGCTAATACAATATTTTTGGGCTTCCCAAATTTAATATTGTGCTAGGGGATAACGGCAATAGCTATATCCAGACTTATGAGTTCAAGGTCGATTCGGAAGGACGCGGCCTGGGAATTATGATAATGACATCATGACAAATGTATAAAGTTATCTATTACATTTCCAATTCACCCCCCTATTCTCGTTCATTCGATTGGATTTCTCCGTCGATAGCTATATAGCTGTCTCGTAGATTTAGTATAGAAAAGTGAAATGGCACTACAGATATCGCATTGAAATGTCGTGTCGAAAAACCGTGAATAGTTGGGCAGGATGAATTTTGAGCCATCCATATCATCAACATCCTGAACTGGGTGAGAACATCAAAAATTCTGCAACCTGATGATGACACTTGCATTGAAATCAATAAGACAAATGTTCTGAAGCCTAACCGGTAAATTGACATTGATTTTAATTAAAAAATCTTGCTCAAAGATTATGAACAACGACATTGATTTGATCTTCCACAATCTTGCGAACAAGATTTTTACTTTGAATTTTAACATTAATAATAGCACTGCTGGGTGTTTTAAAATGTCACGACATTTGCCAACTTTGATAAAATTATTATAATTCGTGAACTTATTAAGTTTGCAAGTATTTTAAGTAGGTACATTATTAATAACAGAAAAACCAGTACGCGTTTGCGTTCAAAACTAAGAAAAAAAACCGCGCTTTTTAGGGGGGGGGGGGGGTCCGCAACATAGAGAAAGAATAATACTCCCAAAAGCAGTGATAGCCCAGTGATTAAACAGCCCGCTTCTCATGATGATCCGTGAGGCTCGGGTTCGAATCCTGGTATTGTTAACTTAAGAACTAGTAGTTCTTTTGTATTTACATGTATAATGCGGTGTATTGTATGGTGGTCTGGAAATGGTGTCGGGCCACTGTCAGAATTTCCGAAACCAGTGCAACGACATTTATTGCGCTCAAACAAACTAGTACTTTAGAGAACCTATCGTAAAAAAGTCAAGTATAATTTAACATAATATATATATGTACGAGGGGTGGCTGATAAGTAATCTACCTAAATACGAAAGAAAAGACATAGATAGGTGATTTATTTTTTATTTTTCTATGTAGTCCTCTGCAACTGAAATACATTTGTGACATTTGCCAATTAGTGACATCATACCATTAAAAAAATATTTTTTTGTCGTGGTCGTCAAAATGGTCGTTCACAGCGTCCTTCATCTCTTCATCCGTTGAAAATCTGCGACCTCTCAAATTTTTCTTTAAATTTTTGAATAGGTAATAGTAACAGGGGACTAAATCTGGACTATAGGGTGGGTGGTTGATCTCTGCAAACCCGTGTTTCTGTAGAGAAGACCGTGACGTAAAGGCCGTGTGTACAGGCGCATTGTCTTGCAATATTAAAACTCCTTTACGAAGTTTGCCTCTTCTTTTTTCTTTTATTTCTTTACGAAGCTGGTAAATTAATCTTGCATAGTATTCATTATTCATTGTAGTATTTATGGGTAGGTAATCTACCATTAAAACTCCTACGACATACCAAAATATGGTTGTCATTAGTTTGCCTGCTGACGGCCGGACCTTGAATTTTCTTGGTGGCTTTTCCCCTTTGAATTTTCATCGCATTGACTCTTGCTTACTTTTGGGATCCCACTGGCGAATCCAAGTATCACCACAGATCACTATTTGCGACAGCATTACTTCTTCCTTGTCCTTCACTAAGTCTGAAAATGCTTTACAACATTGCTAACGCCTTTGCTTATTAAACGGAATCAACATTCTAGGCACCCAGCGCGCGCTCACCTTGGACATCCCCAAATGTTCATGAATTATTTTGAACTCGTTCTTTAATGATGCCCAACATCTCGAGCTATCTCCCACTGCATGATTCGCCGCTCAGCCATGATCAGTTCCTTCACATTTCCGACTTTATCTGCAGTAACTGCAGAAATCGGCCGCCCGCTACGGGGATCGTCTTTTAAGCTCTCACGGCCATGTTTAGACTACTTCAACCAAAACTTTATCACGAATTCTGAAGGACATGAATCTCAGAACACCTTTAACATGCGCTCACGAACCGGAGTAGGTGTATTTCCTTCGGAACTGAGGAACTTAATCACCGCGCGATGTTCAATTTTGATCATTTTTCAATTTTCTTTCGACATAATGAACACAAAGACGCGCCAAAAAAAAATTAAAGCATTAAAAAAAAATTATGTTACGATTTAAAAAAAAGGAATAAACAAAGAATGTGGAAATATTGAGGACAGTTCTATTTTAGAATTTTTCTTTAACAAAGTAGATAACTTATCAGCCACCCCTCGTATATATAAAATGATAAACTGACTGGCTGATTGGTGATGTATCAACGCACAGCCTAAACCGCTTGGTCTAAAGACTTGAAATTTTGCACATAGATAGCTTATGCAGTGTAAGCATCCACTAAGAAAGGATTTTGCAAAATTTAACCCTTAAGGGGGTGAAATAAACGTGAGCGAGCGAAGCCGCGGGTAAAAGCTAGTCGTATATTTTGAAGTTGTTTACAAGACCACCTATTGCACTTATATCATCATCTCTTTCATAGTGTTTTTGGATTACAATAGACTTTTTGTCACAGACCTAAATCCGGTTTTTATATTGTATCAAATGTCTCAATTTCAGACATTTATATAATTAGCTTTCCATTTTCTGGCACGTGTAGGCTAATGAAATGGCCCACTCAGTGGTAATAAAGTTGTCACGGATTTTCGTTGCCTGTCCTACATCCTTGGGGGCCGATTACGCCTACGGGACCGTTCCAAGTTTGCTGTAATCTTAACAAGTCTTTTAGCTTACATATTTTTGGCCTTGGCTAATATTATTTCACCATTACTTCTATTTTTATGGCACTTTTCGATGGAATACAAAATAAAATATTTTTTTGTGATTTGTTAGAGAATCAAATTGAGAAACTTTTCAAAAATGTGTGTATTGGGAGTTAGCTATCTATGTAAATCAAATTCGCTTACCACCACATGGTATTCCATATCCAAAATTGTCCCGTTTGTCGAGATGCCCAACCCAACCATGTCCCGGGGATCCTTATAAAGGGCTCCTGGGTCGGGACAGGTGAAGGCCGCTCTCAAGGTCGGACGTTATTTTAGCTTTGACGTTACGCAATTATGATGGATCTACCGTTTTCAAAGTCAGACGTTGACTAGCTATTGCCCGCGACTTCGACGGACTTTAGACGGGTCCGTTTGCTCAGTTGGTCCCTGTCTCCTGAGTCGGATGAACATATTGTATGTTGGCTTCGTTTATAGTCGTTACATATTCAATGAAGTGTGTTTATCAGTTGTTTAGTACCTTTAGTACAGGCCCTGCCTAGTTTGGCACTAAATAAACGTGTGTGAATTAAGTCCCACAATTTATTTATTATTTTATTCATCATGCGAAAAATATTCGAAACATTTGAGAAATGATTGAGCATCTGTAGATTAGGTACTCCATGTCCATAGTAGACTTGTTAATTCTAATACTATAGAAACATTGCTTCGAAAATTTAGAGCTCAAAAGTAATGATGACAAACCAACAGATAAGCAAACAAAATCGTGAGCATTATGTTGAGGCAGGCTGATACATTAGACAGGACACGAAAATTATGAAAAAAACAGCCAAGTTCTTTTCGATACAAAATATAATATAATTATTATATCTAATATAATAATTAATATAATTATTATAAGATAGAAAATCGAAATGTTTCGTGCTTATTCGGAATCAGGTTTTGGCTGAATGAAGCCAAGAAACAGAATTTATTGCAATAAACAAGGGACAACGAAGCAAAAATAATTCTAGCTAAGATAGGTAGGTACTTATGTTTCTCTCATTTACTTCGATATTCTAAGAAAATATGATACTTATTAACGATTTGGTATCCTAAATTGAATTTCTTACAAAAAAATGATGGGATTTTCATATTTCGTGATTCGCAAGGCGAAGTCTTTTACAACACTTAGATAAACTTATTTTAATATTAACCCTCCGTTAGTCGCGTGGGGTCTTTGAAAGCCCAGGTGTTACAAAAATGTAAAATTTAAGCTATTAAAACCATTTCAGCAATTCAATATTTTAGGTACCCTCCTATGTTGGATTACATTTGCTGCACATCGACTCTAAATTTAGATCTCGCGTAAGCGCAGCGTGATATATACGTGTTTTGTGTTGACGGGCTTTGAAAGACCCCACGTGACTAACCGCGTAAGTAAAAATATATTTTTTTTAAATTTAGATTTCCTTAGTAGCCGGTTTATTTATGTATTTGTGTTTTAGATTTTATTAACTAGAAATGAACGAAGAACAACAACGTCGTATATTAAACTGGTTAGAGGATGAAAGTAATGATGTTTAAGGTGGTAATGATGATGAAAAAAGTGAAGTCGGTATTTACCCGGATAAAAGGCGGTATATACTAGTGTTATCGCATATAGATTGATAAAAAGGAGAAATTCCTTCATTTAGTTGGATTTAAATATATTTTATAACACATTTGCTCGTAAAAGGTGTCTTATTTTACCAATTTCAATATCGTATTGTATCTCATTACGCCCAAGTGCGGTAAGTGTAATGTAAAACGCACGGTTCATCAAGATGCTCCGTCTTAAAACAAACGGTACTTTTTAAAATCTCAGCAAAAGAGTTTTTATGTCAAAAAAGTTGTCAACATTTTATGAATAAAATTAACTTTGGGAGATAAAATATAATAAAGAAATATTTATGTACATAATTATTTAATTTAATTTATTTTGACAGTAAATTACAACCAATTAATCTGTAACATAAACAGAAAAATATTAATTTACTTTATTAGTAATACTGGCTGTTTTTGTGCCGTTGCCTAAAAAAAATGCTGATGCGCGCCGCGCGCTTTTTCTTAACGCTGTATTGTTTTTATTCGTTTACCATATTCGCAGTTTTATTTTATTTCCTCGCAAATGTGTTATAAAACGTCGTATGACATACGTGCGCTTTGATAATTACAGCCACTGCTTACTTGTAGCCCTCGCCTACGGCTCGGGCTAGCAATATCGCCTCGGCTGTAATTTTCAACCTACCGCACTTATATCATAATGTACTATTTTGTGATTGTGATCTGAAGAAGAGAAGTTTATGTTACCATTTTTAGATTGCAAGTTTAAGGCAGAAATAAAAAAATATGTTTACGTAACTAGTGGTAGTTTCATTGTAATTAAGTTAATCACCAATGATTTGCTTATATAATTAGGAAAAACTAATTAAAAAGATGTTTTAGGCTGATTTTTTTTTGGGGTCTTCAAAGACCCCACGTGACCAACCGCGTAAACAAAAAATGCGCGACTGACCGAGGGTTAAGTATGTAAAAAATTAAATCTTGGGAACGGGGAAACTCAGATTAATTTTAAACAAATACATTTCTGTTACTTAATAACATTATAGACAACTGTAATGTATTTCATCTGTATATCAGTAATATTGACAATACCTTGTGCAAATGGCTAGTCTGTTTAACAATCAGTAACTTTTTGTCAGAGCTTGGCAGGTCCTCTGCCGTGCACCCAAATACCGTTACATAAAAACTGGCGACCTTTTATATTGGCATTTAGACCGGTGGCAAACGGACCGCCCAAAAATTAAGCTCAACCCAAACGTTTTATTATTCAAACGAAGTGTCTACCGGGCAAAGCGTAAAACAACCTTTCATCGGACCGGTAACTAATTTATGTGAATACAAGTCATAACAATGTATGCGGATTTATATTATTCGTTCTTATAGTAGCAGTTAGGTGGCTAGCCTAACACCATCTCCCAAGCCGCGGTGGGCTCGCGTGGGAATTTCTGGCGCATACTTCCCCATGCGCGGGGGAAGACCCATAGCCCAGCAGCTTCTACAGGTTGATAATGATGATACCGGCCACAGTAATACTCGTACACAATTTGTGATTGGTCATTTAGAACGTATGGATGAAAGAAGAGTAACGAAAGAGATTTATGGTGCGAATGTTGAATGATGCAAGAAAAGAGGATCAAATAAGTGACGTCCTTCAAAAATCTGGGGTCCGGAGTGCGAAGAATAAAAGAGCGTGCACGAAAATGCTTCTGGATGTGAAGGAAGCGAAAGAAGTATTCAGAAATCGAGCAAAGTGGCGATCCATCGTCTCTGCCTACCCCTATGGGACAATGGCGTGAGCTTTATGTATGTATGTAATTTGTGAAAATTTCAAGTGTCAACCTATTACGATTTATAAGATGTAACACTGTGATAGACGGATGGACAGACAACGAAGCCTCATTAATAGCCCGTTTTCACCCTTTGGGTAACACAAAAACTAACCACAATTAGCCACTTTGACCAACTTTTTTTTCTTACCCCTCAAAAATTGATGAGACCTAGGTTAGTTGATCGAAAATAGTTAGATCCTAATTTCAATACAAAACCATGCAGCAGTTCATGTCATGTCAAGTGCACAAACACACAGACAAAAAATGCTAAATTGTTCGTTTCCTAAATTACTAATACACTAGCGGTTCTGTGCAGTTTCACCCGCGTAGTTCCCGTTCCCGTGGGAAAACGAAAAAAAGTATAGGCTATGTTACTCAGGGATATTTTAGCTTCCCATGGGTGATTTTTTTTAAATTGTGCCAGTAGTTTTTGAGTTTATTCGTAACAAACATACAAAAATACAAATCTTTCCTCTTTGTAATATGAGTATAGATTTCATTGTGAAGATTTTGCAGCCTTCTCTGTAAATGTAGGTACCAACTTCAAATACTTGTTTGTTATAAAAATCGCCCTGACCGCAAAAACAATTTATGTGTGTCACTAAACATGTTTCTATTTACAGAATGACGAGGACTAACTTTGCATAGAAGTTGTACGTCATGGAATTGAACATACAATGTATTACAATATAGGTATCTAATCATTCCGTGAAAACACTGGAATAAAACTCAGGTCTTGTCACAGGTTATTGCAATTTGAGTTCTATTCTAATTACATAAAACTTATTTTAAAATTTCTTCGCAAACACCGCGTATGCGCAACCACCGCGCAGTCTAATGACAATATTTAAAAATAAATTCTATATGAAATTAGAATACAACCTAAGAGCCAGTCCACACGGCGCGTTGCGTTGCGTTGCGTCGTCGCAACGCAAATATTTTGACGCATAGCCGGCCACACGGGCGCTGCGTCATCGCAGCGTTACTACGCCGCAGTCTTAACGTTCCGTCGGCGCAGCGGCGACAAGCATTTTGCAAGCATTTTTAAAAAAATTAGCTTGCGTGTATCCTCGCCTCGACGTCGCAATGAGTACACCCCCTCCCGCTTCGTCTCGGGCGCTGCTGTCCGTCATGTGTGCGTTGCGACGACGCAGCGCGCCGTGTAAGCACCTTGGTTATTTGTATGTAAAACAACGCAACGGCAGCGCTGCGTCGACGCAACGCTGCCGCAACGCGCCGTGTGGACTGGCTCTAAGTGGATTTGTCTGTATGCTTGCTAGATCTATCTGTTTCATACGTTTACTACTTTTTACTAGGTATTCAAAGGTTTTCTAGAGTTAGAAAAAGAAAAACTCACTTTAATCACGACATGCCACGCTTATCCAGTGTACCTAGTTCTAAGTACTTTTAGTTTGAAGTGAGACTACACAGCGCAATAAATAAAATAAAAATTAATTTAATTCTACAAACCCAGACTTGAAAGTCCAGCAAATTACTTTCCATATTTAAAACTTTTAATTGAAATTTAAATCTTTTAGAATATTTTAAATGCGACCCATCCCCTGAGACTGTTGAAGGCTGTCTGGGGTTACCCAAATCATTTAATTATTCAATTCTGCTCGCTGTCAAATATGTATAAAGCCCTTCTTCTATATAAATATTTTGAGTTTTTATCGAGCTTTGTTGTGTCATTCGTAATTAATTACATTTTGATGATATGAGAATTTTCAGACCTCTTTAGTTTTAAGGCTGATTCATGTTCAAACAGCGTAGTCGCAATCCAAAAACGTTTGTATTAAATGTTTTAAAAAAAAATACATCTTTCTATAGTCCCATGGTGCGTATGTGCCGAATGTATAACGACTTCAGTGCCAAAAATAAAGAAATTGACATTTTCAATCCACGTTTGGCCTCATTTACCGGGGCTATAGATAGATGTCTTCAAAATTAGATTTAATTAAATTAAATTAATTTGTTGTTATTTCTTAAGGTTTATGTTTATGTTTTTGTATTTCTTTTATTTAAATAGTTTTTTTTTTATAATTCTTTATGTATTAGTGTTAAGTAGCTGTAAGGTGAAACCATCGCTACATACTTTCTTTTTTGTGCTCACATGTTTAGGTTAATGATTAGATTTAGGAATATTATGTACATTTTAGATATAAAGTATCATTAACTGTTTTGTGTGCCAAATAAATAAATAAATAAATGTTACAACGGGACGGGCCCCGTCCGGGCCAAATGTCGAGGCGTATTGTAGGATGGTTCGCCCCGGACGTGGCAAGCCCGGTACGGACGGAGCCCGTCCCGTTGTAACATGAATCAGCCTTTACCAGTTGGGTCTGTAGCGACATCTATCGAGCCTACCTATAACCTACTAAAACACCATAGATCAAGAACCTAAACGATTTGTCGAATTTTGAATAACGAAATGTTGGTCTTTATCTCCACTGCATAGACTACCCAATAATTTCACCAGAAAGACGCATTAGTTTTTTTTTAAAAGTAAGTCTTGTTTAGATTTTATGCTCCTCAGAAGTGTTACTACCACCCGTTAATGAACCTTTCTTTTTGTGACAGAAAGAATAGCAAGTTCATTATAATGAATAGGCGTCCGTGCTATAATCTCATTAAGCACACAGAAATGTATTACGATTAAAAAGGCGTATCCAATCCCTTCCATGGGTCCATAATTGATTACTTCACCAAAATACTCGTAGGTTCACATTGAAGCTCACTTTCGTTCCTTTGAATAACACGATTTGGCCAATGTAGGTGCCATAGGTGGGGATTCGAATCCAAACTTAACGTTCTGGCACACATATCAAATCGGTAACGAAACAGCACCGCCTCAACTCAGAGCCGGATTTATACTTTTCATAATCACTAGTATTTAAAAACAAAGTCGCTTTCTCTGTCCCTATATCCCTTTGTCTCTATGTATGCTTAAATCTTTAAAACTACGCAACGGATTTTGATGCGGTTTTTTTTAATAGATAGTGATATTAGTGATTCAAGAGGAAGGTTTTAGTATAAGAATTGCACCCGTGCGAAGTCGGGGCGGGTCGCTAGTATTCTATAAGTTACGTTTATATATAACAGACACGTTCATTGCGACCCTTCTGCTGCACAAAACAGCGTTTACCACAGTCGGCCCACTTCAGCGCAGTTCTACACCGCGCTATCAAAGTTCTTAACAGAGCAGAGTTTGTACAAATACAACTGTCCAACATCAACCGTTAGACCGCGGAAACCTCGCCTGGCCTAAGTTACGTTATGGTTCCACTCAATGTAGTGAAAAAAATAAAACATGGAACCCATCACATTTATTCTAACACAATAAGAAAATTCAAGTGTGTGTCTGTAATTTCAAAATAAATAACAAAATTTAAGTAAAAACTGTCATTTATTTTTTTCGTTTCTTTCGTTTCAATTTTTTTGTCTAGTTTTCGTAAAGATATGTAGCTTATAGTTATATATAATACTTTATGAAAATTTTAGTTATAACTGGAAAAACAGGCCTTTTAACAAAAAAAACCATGTATGTTTCATTTCGAAGATATCGATTTCAGATCATTGTTAATGATGTTCAGAGGCACAATGATCTGTGCCTCCCTTGCATCAGAAGTGTTCAGGATCGCCGATTTTGCTATGTCGATGTGGGCGTAAAAATAATAAGTACCTACCTACTAAAGTTGGATGTATGTATGTTTGTAGGAGGTAATATCTGGAACAACTTAACAGATTCCGAAAATTATTTTACCTACTGGTATAAAACTAACGCTCTTTCCGAAATGTTTTATTGATGAGGATGAAACCGCGACCGCAGCTATGAGCTAGGAGAGTTACATATTAGACAGGCAACTAATCTGAGATTATTCCGACGACAAGAGGACATCGTATCTTTTACATTAGTATTATGATAGTGGACAGAGTTAGATTAATGTCAGTTGCGGCAATCACCACATAATCGGTTTAAATTCGATTTATCTGCTATCAGTACCGACTTTGTTACATATGCTTAATGTGTAAAGAAACCTTTTCGAGATAAGATCGCCCTTTGTAACGTGCTTTTGTGGGAACAAGTAAGGATACACGATAAACAACAAACAACAAAGGTATCAGCATAATGCCCAGACATTTTTCGGATTGGATTTTTTGGGAATAAGATAGGATATTTGTGGACAATTTATCACTGTACATATGTACATATTTATCACTAGCTCGACAGTGAATGAAAACATCGTGAGGAAACCCGCAGGTCTCAGAATTAATTCTGAGGCATGCGTAAATAGACCCGGTCCGGCGATGGGCTCACCACCTATCACGTTTAGGGGTCCAATGTATCTCGTGAAATATGGGTATATCCAATAATGGAATACCTCTGCCTACCCCCTCGGGGATGAAAGGCGTGAGATTATACTTATATATTTGTGGACAATTTGATTGTAGCATTCACCAACATTACAATAATAATCAAACCAAAACCACACTGTTAATTATAAGTGCCAACTTAAAGTAATAAGCAGTAATATATATGACAACATGATAATTAGAATTTCAAAGTTAAACAAAAACACATCGTCAAACATTCAAGACCGATGTTATGCCGTAATCAAATTGTAAAAGTACACTCAAATTATAAAAGCGGTTGTTTGTAGGGCTAAACTTAGAACAAGGTTTTGATTGAATCTTCAACGATATATTTCTCAGACCATACATACTATATATTCATCATCACTTCATCGTCATCTATTTATAGCAGCACTCCACCTGTAGGCATCTCTGTTTTTTAACAAAAGCAATGCGAAGATGCGGTGATGGAATGCTGCTCTAGAGTGAAAAGTGTAATCCTACTAATTATAAACTCAAGTTTGTTGTTAGAAGCAAGAAGCATGAAATCTTGCAAAGGATCCTGGACTTTCCCACGGGAACGGGAAAAATGTGTACAAACACTCCATCTATACATATAATAAAACTCTAACGGGGCCGTGTCTGTACATTAAATATTTTTTGAAAATTTTAACGGTAGTGTATATAGTTATCGATATAGATACCGAAACACCAATTTTTGGAATTTTTGTCTGTCTGTCTGTCTGTCTGTCTGTCTGTCTGTCTGGTTGTGCACGCATCACTCAAAAACTACTGGACGGATTTTGATTAAATTTGGTATGGAGATAACTGAGTACCCGGGTCAACATCTAGGCTACTTTTTATTCCAGAAAAATATCTCATTCCCACGGGAAAATATAAAAACTGGTTAAAAAGAGAAATACGTACTACTCCGAAACGATAACACATAGAAACTTGAAAAATGGTATGAAGGTGTCTGATATGTCATAGGAAATTGGTATGAAGGGATTTTTGAAAATTCTCACGGGAACGGGAATAAACTAAATCCAAGCGGGAAAACGCCGCTGGGCACCCGCTATTTGAAATATGTTACGTAGGTGTCTTAAATATGTCGTAGACAACCACTATGAAGGGATTTTCGGAAATTCCCACGGGAACGGGAACAAACGGAATCCGCGCGTACAACGCCGCTGGGCATCCGCTAGTCTAAAATATATTGGAGGCAAACAATCAACCGAAATATTTTTTCCTAATGGACCCAAAGCGACAATGTCACTATCTCATCAAATTAAACACGCCCATCATTGCTTAACCCGATCGTTGCGTAATTGTATAAATGAAGGGAAATGGATAGTCATAACAATATGCAGGCGACTTATCAATAAACGTTATGCAAGAGCTCGGGCAAACGCACTGTGCAAACACTATAGTATATCAACTATACGACGATACCTATAACTATGTATGTATAGTACAATATAGTCCACTGTTCGACGATACAAACCGAAAGAACTCGGTGCACTGTCACTAATTGCGTACACGCTTCGTAGATGAAACAAATGAAAACCGGCTTGTAGTATAATGTCCTTGAATTGTAAGAGCACTGACATCGCAGGTTACATATTGAACTAACCTAATTACATATTGAATGGACGAATGAAGAAGTTTGAACAGAAACATAAAGAAAATATAAATAAGCACCAAGATTTTCGCGAACTATCACACAAATACTAGAATCTTCTACCGGACGGCAATCGGCAATCGAAAATAGAATGTGACCTACATCGGCGCCGTCTTAGCCGCCCCCTTAATCCGTTTAACTCACAAGATAGCCTTTGTTGGGTCTATTGAGTTGTCTACTTACACGTATATGGAAATTGTAAGGCTCGAGTTGAATACTGATTTTAAGTAAACTATTTGATTGGATTGGTTCAGAAAACCTTCATGAGAAATACTTTAAACATTGTGGAACATTCCTTATTTTTTATGATAGTAATCAATCACAATAAGTTTATGGTGCAGACCAATAAATGAAACGGTAATTAAACTTTGTTTATTTGTAGTGACGTCAATGTTTTCAAATTACCGCAGTTTCTAAGCGAATTATTGTTCGTAGGAGCAGTGATAATCTCAAATGCCTTAGTCACAAACAAACCAGAAGCTACTATAGTTATTACGTATAAAACACTAAAAAATAATAACGTTAATCTAATGATATCAAAACAAGTCCAAGCCTAGTCTGTCGTATCACCAAAACACCTGAAGGCATGACCTAAATTCTCGATCTGATCAAATTATATCTGAAACATATAAGAGCTCTGGGAATAGCCCGTGTGACCCATTTATAATCGGATATACTGATACAAGTAATGTCAGGGCCTGAAAATGGATGTAATTAACTAAATGTAAGGTTCTAACCGATTTAGACCTACACCGCATCCATTTTCCCGCCCTGTAACGCTAAATGGAAGTGATGTGTAAATACTGAGATTCGATTAGAGGGTACATAGGGCTGTATTTCTAGCAGACATTGATTATAGCGCTATATTTCCTCAGGTTCCTCAAGAAACCTGATTTGCAAATTCGGACTCACTACTTATATCCCAGGGTCAAACTAGTCTACTTGGTCATAATAATTAGATACAATACAATATCCGTCACACCATTCCGTCTACAGACTGCACTAACATTCATACAACAAACAAAACGAACATTATCTAGTGCAGTAGGTAAGAAAGGCCAATGAAACATTCCGAATAGAAACCGGAACATCTTGGTCACATATAAAAGGGTCAAAGGGCCAATTGGCAATTATTGCGGCAGTTAATTGCCGATGATAGGACATGGTCACCTTGGGGCAATCAGCTGAGATCTCCCGGAAGGATCCACAGGTCTTCTGTAATAACTGAGACGTTTTGGAAAAGATCACAGATTCCTGTGGCTTGAATTCATTAAGGTGAATATTTGATAGGGTACCTCTGCTGGTAATACCAATCTGGACGCAGCGTAGTGAGCGAGATAGAGCAGCTATTATTGCCATCAATAAAAATCTAGGGAAACAATGCAATACATCGATCAGATCGGCAATGTATTAAAGAAAAGCCAGATAAAGAGTACCCGAAACCGAAGAGTATGTATGAACCGATTGATGGATGGCGCAAGAGGTATGCCAGGATCGTAGCAGGTGGCGGTCTACTGTCTCTGCCTACGCCATTTGGAAAAAGGAGTGAGCATATGTATGTATGTACAATACTACATTTGGAACCAGAAACTCGTCTGTGAAGATAGGCTGCTATTGACATTCAGCCAATCGCCACGGACGAGTTTACCAGTCCCTGTTATTAGACTATTGAAGTTGCTAAGTGTATTTTTTTACCTACGCAAAAAAGTTTTTTCTACCTATAAAATGATCTTGGCCATCATGCGGTTAATAGCATGGCATCATTTCTTCCAAATTAAATCTAAATGTCACACATTTCACACAAATGATTTAATTCTTTTGACGATTTCAAATAATGCTTCGAATATGCGCAATTATGTGCCATATGCGACCGTTCATCTCATGGACGACAGCTTTAACTGTCTACGTCATCCGATTCGGATTGTGGCTCTTAATTTAAGTGGATATCGGAAATTCGGAACCGAAATTGATTGCCGATAGATTACATATCACGCCATCGGTTGATTGCATCACAATCTCTGTACGAAACTCGACAACAGCCTAGAATGACATTTACGTCCAAACAAGGTCACACACATGAAATCAATCATTTCTTTTGAAATTACTGAACATTTCATTTCGGTTGAAAAAGGGTTGGTGACAAAAAATATTTTGAGTTTATACTTTATATAAATGATTCTCAAGTTTTGTAAAAAGATAATATGAATTATTATTTAGAATGCAGTGACGTTATGAAAGGAGTAATTCTTTAAGTTACATTGATTGTGACGTATAAAAATTGCAAAGTAATGATTTATTTTTATTATAATTTACAATTTTAAGATTGAACCACAGCATATAAGCATACCCTCTTACTAAATATTCAACAAAGAAACGACAAGACGCCATACCTCTTTATAGATCTACGACAGTGTCCGCCAGAGCCGAAATCAGCTGGACATCATCACGCTTTACGCACATCCAAGACGAAACAAAAAACTATCGTTCGTGGTAAAGTATAGTAGTTGGATAACGACAGGAAAAAGGCCAGGGGCTGTTGGCAACTGAACAGAATCCAGGAAACGTTAGTTCCGGGATAGCCGGGTCGATATCCGCCGCACTGCGGCTCATTTGCCGGCTCGGGTCTGGGCAGAGGCATCGGTTTGCAAATGAGTGTTGCTTCCAAATAGATAAGATAGCATGGTCCAATTTGTGAAGCATGTAAGAGAGGAATATGTCTTATTGGTTCATCTGTACGTATACATAAAAAAGAACTGACTGGCTGACTGACTGATCGATCAACGCACACCGCATGAAATTTAGCACTGAGGTTTCTTTATATGACATAAGTGAGCACTAAGAAGGGGAAAGAAAATGTGAATATTAGTAAAAGTTACAGTACCTAAATGGAAAATAAAAGTCTTTGGCCTCCATGTCAGGGGTACAAGCACAACGCCCTGTGATGACGGGTATAATTTAAAAAAAGAAGGGGTTTTAGGAAATTCTTACGGGAAAGGGCATAATCTTAATGCGAAAGTGTGTTTATTGAACGATTCTTTTCACGCAAAGACAGACCAACGAATCGATGTGATTTTCTAAGACATGTCTTTTTCCGGTCTCTCAACTGTATAAGCAAAAAATATATTAAAGCTTTTATACCGGAACGTGTACATAAACATAATTATATGAACTCTAAGGGAGCACGCGTGCGATTTTTTTAATCTGAAGGTTACTTACACACTAACGCCCGCTTTTCCGAGCTACATTTATAGACAGAATGTTAAAGATCACGCTAACTGTTCTGATTTGGAACCAGCAACTTGTCGGTGGAGATGTTTACATTTAGCCAATCTTCATGGGCGAGTTTAGAGTGCCTTGTTATTAGACTACTAACCTTTCTAAGTGTACTTTTTGTACCTACAGAAAATAAATTATTTTTGACTGTGATTGGTTGTTGCAAAGCATTATGATTTT
The DNA here is from genome assembly GCA_963855545.1 of Ethmia dodecea. NCBI lineage: Eukaryota > Metazoa > Arthropoda > Insecta > Lepidoptera > Depressariidae > Ethmia > Ethmia dodecea. Next base: position 926,607 of record OY979446.1, read on the forward strand.
ATTCAACCAATCAGAACAGCTGTCATGAGATTTAGCAGTCTGTCAGCTAGTTTTGGTTTGAATTGCCATAAGAAACCAGGGGTTAAACTGTCGCCCTAGGGTGAGATTTAACATTTTAAACAATTTAATGAGAATTCCACCCTATAGGTTTCCATCTGAATAAGGATAATTTAATACAAATTCTACCGTATAGACAGTGTTTGGTGGTAAAAATCTAGCTAATAATGCATATTTTTAGCATTTTCAGCGGTCAGTCTGCGTAATTCACTCAGGTAAATCTTTTGGTACTTATATCGGTGAGCTCGTGTCTGGCTCTATTTTATTTACAGAACACGTTCCTTTGCATGATGGAATGAGTAGAAGGCGTAAGCACTAAAATCCCCCTCCCTGGCAGAAATGATTGTTACGTTTTATTAACTTGAAATATATTCCCTATTAAAGGCAGACATGTTTTAGGTCTGCAGGCAGATGCTGGATGCAGCAAGCTGAAGACAGGGCGCTATGGCTATTTAGGAGCCCTATGCCCAGCAGTGGACTAATATAGGCTGATGATGATGATGATATTTTGAGTTGTAAGTCGCCTTATAATTTCGCGAGGGCTAAAGAATAGAATGTTAAGTGTATTGTATTTACATAGGCGGTAGAAAAGTCGTGTTATCGACTATTGCAAAGGTACCTACGTTTTCATTATCTCCTATCGTATCGTGTAATCTTCCATTTGAATAAGCAAATTGTTTGAGCTCACCACGGTAAATTCTCCAGCAACCCAACAGGATTGCTTTAAATAAAACAGATCTCATTCCTAATAAAGACTGTAGCTAAATATACAGTAAAAATGCAAAAGCAATTTCCTTTTAGCACTATTCTCCATTAATTTTTAATCTAGCCGACTTTGTTCTCTTTCCCGCCATTTTCGGCGGTTTCCGCCATCTTGATTGTCAGCCATAGACATTATCAGGCGTGTTTTCGCCAGCGGTGCGTTTTGATTTATGCGCCAGTTTTTTTTTTCACAGGAAAATGGAAAATAACTATCAGATTTTTCTGTATAAACAAATTTCTGTTTTTAAGATGACGGCTTTGATGTGTTATCTCAGATGGAAAATTACTTACTATGTATTTGTGTCTTAACCTGTTCTCTGCCAACTCTTATATAACAATAGTGTATTACTAGTCGTAGTTGGCAGCGAACGTGTTAAATAATTTATCTTTCTATTTTTTTTAACTTAATGTACCTACAAGAGAATGTACCGACACAACGTAGGACAACATAGAGCACAGACCTATGTCTCGTCCCGTAGAGTATATTCTGCTAGAGCAGTAATCCACGTTGATTATGTATTTTTTACATCATCATGGGTTCTATTAGCACAGCTACACTCAACCTGCGGCCCGCGGGCCGCATGCGGCCCGCCGGACCTTTGTTATTGGCCCATCTGAAGTTACTTTATTGTAAAACATTTTAAATTTCACGCCCATCAAAGAATGGGTATATCAGAACGGGAATGTGAGCCGAGCGCTATCAGCTATAGCTAATCTCGCCCAGTAATTGCAGTTAATTGTGGTTTTAGTGTCAATATAATGTCAGGAGTGTCTTCTAAATATAAAAGAAAAATATCTAATCGCCAGCCAAACCTTGATAAAGTACTGAAAGTGTTCACAGTATCAAAAATCGCATTAAAACATATAAACATCTTTGTTAAAACTTCTTTTTTAACTACATCGTTTACTTGGAATCACGTTTTTTTAAATAAGACCTAAATAATTTTTGCTTGCGGCCCTCGACACCATGACTGAAACGTGTTTGTGGCCCCTATAAAAAAAAGGTTGAGTATGGCTGTATTAGCACATACATATCAATGAGATTTTCAAAACAATGAAGTCGTAAACATATATTTGGGCGATTCTCTGTAAGCTCGTAATCGGCTGTCCCGACCAATTTTTGAAAAAAGTAATTGAATTATTTATAAAAACACCACACCTAATGAAACCTTAACCCTAAAACTTTACGGGCCCTTTGTTTTTAGAACTATAACTATTATAGTTTTTTTTCTAGACGTGATATAAGCTCTAAAAATACAGTCCCCTGGCTGTCCCCATCACTGCATTTCCACCTAGAAATGAGATTAACGAAGACGTTATTGAAACTACATACATTTGGCAGTTAATATCATAAAGAAAAATAATTAAAGTATATTTTAATCTTATAACAAGGTCTGATTAGGAATTTTATTATTCAGTAAACTCTTGTAAACTTTGTCCCCAAAATTTTCATACAGTCCCCTGCCAAAAATTTCAATCCATATTATAAAAAAACTTTAATATTTACAAACGTTTTTTTGAGTGAAACGTAACGCAATTGTTGTGAAGTTGGCAACCTTGCCAAATGCGGCGACGAGACGTCATTTTGTTAAGTGTCAGAGCGTCATTAGTGAGGTGAACTCGCGTTTGGACCGCTACCACACACAGTCCTCTGGTAAGTAATAATATTTATGTATATTACTTTAATTATCTCTATACAACGTTTATTTTTATATTAATGATGTCTAAATCGATCAGTAGCTTCTTTAAAAACTATTTTATAACAGTTTTGAAAATATTGTGAAATCTAACCGAAATACACAGTCCCCCGGCGACAGTCCTCTGCCTAGAAATGATACAGGGGACTGTTTTACACAACAGGGGACTGTATTTTCTGCGTATTGGTTATTGTTTTTAAGTATTGTTTGTGTAAATTTATCCGCTTATTTGTTTTATTACTACAAGAATCATAAAAGTTTATTTTGCTTTGCTTTGTATTCCTTCATAAGCTAGAATTATTTTTACACAGGTTGACCGAAAGCACATGAAATGACTCCTAAAATGAAAAAGTTATCCTGAGAGGAATCTCTACAGAAAAAGAGAGAAGCAGAGCGACTAGATGACTAACTACTGCGATTTAAATGAAGAAAATATGACCCTCAGAGAGGGAAGAAATAAGAGAAAAGCAGAAGTTGAAGTGAAGACAGATAAAGGTTTGCGGAAGTTAGTGAAGGATATGACACCTCGTGAGCACAGACCAGCCTTAAATAAGTGGAAAGAACATTGTACTGTATACCGTGCCAAAAGACTAAGCCTGAAAAACGTCACTAATACTTTTGTTAAAGAAAATACGCCGTTATTTGATCCAGAATCAGATGGTCCGCCTTCAAGTTTCAGTTCAGATATATCCAGCTCCAAGCCCAGCAGCTTCCAGTGCTAGTCTAGAGTAAAGAAAAGAGAAGCCAAAAAGCGAATGTGATCAATCGAGCGATCAATGTTGAAAAAAATATTGAGCATAATTTCGGACAAGATAAAAGTATAACGCAGCCCGCAGGTATGAATTAAAGCATTATTTTAAAATATGAATCGGTTTATTAAAATCCAAAGTTTTCCTTAAGTTTTTCGCATGTCATTTCTTCCCAGAATTCGATCCTTATAAGCTTTTATCCCACTATGGAATGGTGTAATAATACAGGGTGAGTTTTTTTTTCAAAATAAACGGGTTCGATTCCTGGCTAGGATTATTGATTTTTCAAAAATCCGAAGGAGCAGTTTTAGTTTTCATCGAAATCAGGCCCTAAACTCCTTTGAGTACTTTTCTATATTTCTCATAGTTTCTGATGTAGCCTACCACTTGAAAAATTCACCCTGTATATATAAAATATATAAGTAATATTTATAGAAATATTTATCTGACGACCAAAACTTGGTGTTGACTAAGTATTTTTTAAATAAATGATTACTTTGTAAAAGTGTTTATTTTATTTTAACTACAAATCATATCGTTTCTATTTCAGGACTAACTATTGACTCATACCCTAGAAAAGTGCGAAGTGCACATTCTGCGAAGTGCACATTTTGCGAAGTGCACACTCTGCGTCAGACCCTTCCGAAGGGCTTAAAATATTGGATTTTTTATCCAAGATTTTAAAACTTAAAACGTTCAAAACAGTCCCCTGGTGTCCCAAACAGTCCCCTGTCAGGATTTCTTGGAAAATCGCTAATAACTCGGAAAATACTTTTAAATTCAGTGGGCCTCCTTATCTAACTAAAATAATACTTAATTTTCTTCAAAATAGAATACGGTTTTTTGGCAGATTTTAAAAATAATTGCCAAGACAGCATTTGTATGGGACCTGTACGAGCTTACAGAGAAATGCCCATTTATTACATATTTACATATGAGTATAGTGTACATAAGTAAAGTAGTCTTGTTAATGTTTTTATTGTTTTCACAAGTTTATTTTTATTTACTATTACTTATTCTGTGCTATTACTTAAGTAGATCATCATTATCAAGAGCGGCTCTGTGCTAGCGTGACGAAAGACTTTCCTTTTACCCTCGGGTATTAAAGCTTCTAACCGCTTTGTAATGAAAGTAAATGATAATGGTGTATCGATTCGTTATCAATTTTATTGCAGTCTAACCGGAGTTTGTAGATCTTGTGGAATGTGGTTGTCTTCGTTTCATTCAAAAATGGAATTCTTTTATTTTCAACCCATCCCCTTAGACTGATATCCGACACGGATTAAATTATAGTTTGCTAATCTATCTATACTAATATTATAAAGACGAAAGATTTCTATTTTTGTATTCTTGTATGTATGTCTGTTACGAATCAACTCAAAAACTAGGCACTGGACCGATTTTAAAATTTTTTTCACCAATGAAAAGCTAGAAGATCCCTGAGTAACATAGGCTATATTTTATTACCGTATTTCCACAAGAACGGGAACTCCGCGGGTAAAATCTATATATAAAATGAAAAACTGACTGGCTGATTGGTGATATATCAACGCACAGCCTAAACCGCTTGGTCTAGATACTTGAAATTTTGCACATAGATAGCTTATTCAGTGTATGCATCCACTAAGAAAGGATTTTACAAAATTCAACTCCTAAGGGGGCGAAATAAACGTGCGCGAGCGAAACTTCGGGTAAAAGCTAGTAAATAAATAAAGAAGCAAATCATCAACAAAACAAGAGTAGGTACATTCTACAGGATAGGTAAATTGTTTTGCTGCAAATTTGAAAGCCATCGGCGTAATGACAGAGTATTTTGAAAAATAAATTGAACATTCCATTTATAGAGAAAGTTTAGATAAATAACTGTGCCTTCAACCAGTTGTACAAACGCACTTTATTTCGTCAGTAAATAAACTGTCGCTTTCTCTATGTGGCTAAAACTTGAAACCGTATTTAAAAGAACAGAGGCCTTATTGGGACTATTTTCAGTAGTCTCCTCTAGCCCTGTTCCCCGGGGTGACAGCTGGGAATTGTATTCCCGGTTGTCACCGGGGTGACAATTCGTGCCGACTTTAAAAACTGACTAGAGGGGACAAATGGGAAGTCTGTTTCTGAGTTGTCAGCGGGAAGGGTAACATTTGTTACGATTCCTTCCCAGAAAAAAACATGTACTTATCTAATAATCTATGGAGATTTCAGATTTTTTTATTTGTTGTGTTAGGTATATATAGGGCTGCCATCCGTCCGGAATTCCCCGGATTTGTCCTAGTTTGAAGGGCGTCCGGGGGGCGTCCGGCAGGGGTTTTTAGAAAGAGTCCGGGTGTAGCCCGGACACTTTTGTTGTCAGGGGAAATCCATTTTTTTATAGATAAATAGACGAAAGAAAGAAACTCGTTAAAAATACACACGGTTTCTTCTCTGATCAAAATCAGGTATAGTTTCAAGGACCTGAGTTGTTCCGACTTTCGGGAAGACTAAAAATACCAAAATAAGTAAAAAAAAATGATCTCGTGAAAATTAAATCTTTTGGCAGTTACATAAGTACTTTTAATTAATAATCAACAAATATTATAGGGATTCGCCTACCTAACTAGATGACCAAAAATATCATTAGAGTAGGTAATTAATTTTAAAATTATAAAGTACTAGCAGCACCCCGCGGTTTCACCCGCGTAGTTCCCGTTCCCGTGGGAATACGGGGATAAAATATAGCCTATGTGTTATTCTGATGTATAAGCTATATAACTGTAAAGTTTCATCAAAATCCGTTCGGTAGTTTTTGCGTGAAAGAGGAACAAACATCCATCCAGACATCCATACATCCAGACATCCATCCAAACAAACTTTCGCGTTTATAATATTAGTAAGATTACAATAATTTCTGAGGTTATAATATTACCTAAGAAAGAGTGTTTCATTTTATTAAAAATGTCTATTATTTGTTGCGGTTACATACGTACTTCATTAAGTTGTATAGAAAAAAAAAACCCAACGATGTTTTTATTTTCGTAGCAAAAAATATTTTTCATAGGTGTCCGGGGGAAAACCCATATTTCGCCCAAATGTCCGGGATTTTTGCCGTGTTTATCCGGCGTCGGCAATTTAGGTGATGGCAGCCCTAGGTATATAGAACCAAATAAAAAAATAAACACAATGTTTGGCATTGCACTAACGAATCGAATGATCTTATAAATATAAAGATCATTGTCGGGCCGGGCCTGTTGGCTCAATTGGTAGTGACCCTGCCTTCTGAGTCGGAGGTCGCGGGTTCGATCCTCGCTCGGGGCCAACATTTGTGTGCATGAACATGTTTGTTGGCTTTGTGTTTGGGTGGTTAATCCTACTTCCTACTAATACATCAGAATAATACATGGGCTATATTTTATTCCAGTATTCCCACGGTAACCGTAACTACGCGGGTGAAACCGCGGGGCGCTGCTAGTATTTATTTAAGTATGATTTTTCAGTTGTTTAGTACCCATAGTACAGGGTCTGCCTAGTTTCGGACTGTGTCCCACAAGAATACTATTGTAGTCGTTAGTATAATGCCACTTGGCTTGTCCTTCAGGCAAGTGGCGAAAAGCTTTCAATATAAATACTTCATTCTCTGACTAATCAGTATGTTTCATTATTTACTTTAAATGAGCAATATAAAACAGGTTTTTAATTAAAAAAAAGTCGTCGTAGACGTCACATTTCAAAAACCCGCGTAGTTCCCGTTTCTGTAGGAATACAGGAATAAAATACAGCCTATGTTACTCAGGGATATTCTAGCTTTCCAAGAAAGTTTGAAAGAATTTAGAAAATCGGTCCAGTAATTTTTGAGTTTATTCGTAACAAAAATACAAATCTTTCCTCTTTATAATATAAGTATAGATGATATTATAACAGGACCCAACCACACGATGGACTTATTGATAGCATTCCCCATGACAGTCGCAACAGTGACCGTTAAAAAACTGTTCTAATATATAGCACCAGTGACGCATTTCCAACTTCAAAATAACAACATACCATGAAGCATAACGATGGTTCCACGTCCGCTCGTGCGAGACAGTCTGGTCCAAAATAAAACTAGACAGCGACAGGGCGCAGGCCAACTGCGTAAATCAGGTATAGTATATACTCGTAGTATGCATTTGCATAGTATAGCGACACTACATAGAACGCGCCAATAGACGGCAAACTTCTAAATCGCACCATCGAAATTTTCTAATGAGTTTGTATTAATACAACTGTCCAACATCAACCGTTGGACCGCCGTCCCCAGGCACGATCACCCTGTCGGAAGAGCTCCACTTTTCACTATGGAGGAGCATTTCATCTTCGTTCCTCCATACTAGATAAATGAGGCTGACATAAGCTGAAGAAAGTCAAATTATGTTTATTTTTTTGTTTTCTGCGTCCATGGAGTCCATAATGACTCCTTAGCTTTTAGGATATCTGTTATGGTAGCTCATAATAAAATTATTGAGCGTTGAGTATATCTGTGAAAACGACCGAGCATCTCGCGGTAGCGTTGATGAGTTGCAGTAGCTGGTAGTGTCGGACGTCCCTAGCCGGCGGAGCGGTGTTTTAGATTAAAAAGAGCTGCCCTTGAGTTTCTTGTTTTTCTTCTCGGATTACTGCATTTGGAACTAGGAACTCGTCGGTGGAGATAGGCTGCTGTTTACATTTAGCCAATCTTCATGGACGAGTTTAGAGTGCCTTGTTCTTAGACTATTGACCTTTCTAAGTGTACTTTTTGTACCTACAAAAGATAAATGATTTTGAATTTGAATTGATTGAAGTGTTTTTGATTTGGTTGTGGGGCCATGAACAACTATTGCAATGGCGAAACGACATTACGAAAAAAAAAGACCTCCATACATTTAAGAGGGATTAAAAAAATCCAGTGCACATAAGTTTGGAGGGTACTCAAAAATTACATAGGAGCTTCCAAACTATTTTTTTTATAATAATACATAGTAGACGAGGTGTGTGCAACCCGTCATAAAATGTGTCCCTTACCCTCGTAGCCATAAAATGTGGGGTTGAATATTTTGGAAATAATCCGAGAAAGTAGCACTTAAAGAACACTTTCATCAACAATTTATTTGAATAAAATATGTTGTGTAGGTTCTGTGATTTGAATTTTTTTTTTCAGTTACTTACATGTAATTTTGAGTTCAGCAACTACAAAAATAACTTTGTTTATCTGCGTCTTTGGGATGTATTATATAATATATTTCTAATTTACATACTAAAGTTAAATTAAATCTATAAATAGAAGACCTTGCCTCAGTGGGATGCATTGGATGAGGTCTTCTATTTATAGATTTAATTTAACTATATTAGATTTTTGTTTAAGTATGTAACATATGGTTGTCATTTAATTAATTTACATACTTATATTCTCTGCTGACAAAGTTTACATTGCGCATTTACAAATATTTAATTCCAACTTCGGATTTCTATGATGCCTGATTTGACATGCAGTGCATTTGACTGGTTTTTTTATAGATGACACTCGGAACATAGATTGTAACAAATAATAAAATAAATAAATAGTCAAATAATCTCCAATCAATAGACTAATAAGTTCGTATAACTCGGCATCAAAAAACAACCCAGGAGTGGATATATTTGCAGCCAATCTAGCCGGATATAAAAAGTGTATTTCAAAATTTTTTTTACAAAATTGTTAATAAATTTATCTAGCCTTATCTATAATATTTCATCTTTGGCATCAAAAATTTATTCATTTTTAATCAGTTTTCTTTGTGTGCTAAATTCATTTTTAGTAACTATTTCTATAATTAAATCACGTCAATGATTACTCATGCTGTGGTAGTCTGTAAGTAGGACAGCATTTAACATTTATTATAATTGTAGAATAAGTTATTAGAAATGTATCAGTGTATGTCCTGTAGATTACCCTAATAAATAAATAAATAAATAAGTAGCCAGTCCTATCCTGTTTGATATGATCAAACAGAATAAAATAGACATATTTTGGTAGAACTACAAACTCTACCAATGAAATTAATTTTTAATTGAACACTCTATTAAGAGGTGATTAAGAAATTAAACCAACGAAATGATTTATTTATGCAGAAGCTCAGCCACTACAAGTTAGAACCATGACCTAGGCCCAGTGCACACCACTAGCAGCGCAGCGGAGCGCAGCGGAGCGCATTTGAAGACAACAATTTAATATAAGCCTTAACGAATTGCATGAAAGCAGAAAGTTGTAATTTAAGTAGCTTATTTATGTAGATATCCACAAAAGCAATTAGGAGTAGAGTGGGCTACACCACCGTGCATATGCTAAGAATCTGTAAGGTGATTACTGCTGGTTCTTTTTGGGGTACTGCATTTGGAACAAGCAACTCGTTGGTGGAGATAGGCTGCTGTTTCCATTCAGCCAACCTCCACAGAGGAGTTTAGTGTACCTTTTTGGTAGACTGATATTTGTAAGAGTACTTTTTTTAAATACAGAAAAAACTGAATTAACAACATGTTCTAGGAATATTAAATTAAGAAATTAAAACTTCCAATTGTTGACACCCCACTAATTAATTGACACATAAACAGTTTTATTCAAAATTACGATACAACTATGTATATTTTAGAATAATGACGTAAAAACTGTGGTTTTATCTAATTCTAGATATTATTGTGTATTGTAATTTCGCTAGTTTTGAATCGGCAGTATGTCCTAGTTAAATTTTATTGAAATTGGTCGAGCGATTTTTAAAAAATCTACAAAAGTCTAGAAATTTTATACTTACATCGATGATATTTTTAGTGCTATTCATTGAAGTAGGTACGTATGTTTTTTAATCTACAGATCTCTTTGTTATTGTTTAGAAATTGAAAGTAAGGCCCCTCATAGAAGTTGTGTTAACACGAGGTTATCGGGTTTTTTGTAATTTGTGCTCAGCTGGGCACTCGCACTAAATAAATTATTATCTGGCAGGATTTTTCCAAGCTCCAATAGGTATCAAAAAAAATTTATGTAGGTAACCTACTCATTATACTCATTTGAACGATGAAAGTGCATAACAGCGCCAAAAACATTGCATTCTGGGGTAAAAATATCCGCTAATGTATGCTAATTATTAAAATTAATGCGATTTTACTTTTGTGTAAGCTGAGACACGTGAAACACAAACATGGAATATAACCAAATAATACTCACCAAAATGCTGTACGCGACTGGACACTGCTAGAAAACAGCTCGGACCATTGCAAGACCCGTGTAATAGCACTTTATCACTCGACGAATATAAACGCTAGGCAATTATTTAGAAAAAACAAAAGAATGTCAAAATGTTAGGCACTTTATTTCGTCTCGTTAATTTCTAGGAAAGACCTACGATCTACAATTACTTCACTAATAAAAGTAGATATCAGCGTAATCTAATTAGAGTACCTATGAACAATGATTTTGATGTTCGGACAAAACACGAATAAATTGCTTTATCAAATCTCGTAAATCTAAAATCTTACAATAGGACACGTTCACACGACTGTTTCGATTAGTGAAATTGAAAAGAACGAATGAAAATGAACTATTTGCGATTTCGATCTACTCAGTCAACGTTTTTTTAATTATCTTTATTTATGACCATGGATACGTCAAGTTTTTAAATCGCAAACATAAATTGTTTTGTATTTGGAATACTTATCAATATTGTAACCACATGCCGCAATAAATTATATGACTAGGACTATGAAAAATAATATATGATAATGTGTGTGTTTAACACCTTTTGCATTATATTATATTTTATTAAATCATAATTACATCATACTAGATCACAACATGTGACATTATCGTCGATGCTTACGGCTGAAATGGGTTCTTGCTTGAAGCTATACGAAAATAACTTTTACCGCTTTATCTTCAAATTAGATACTTGCTTTTATCAACACTTTCTACATTCTCATTCATTGACATAATAATACTTTAAATCGAGTAATAAAAGTAACAAATAGGGGAATAGCACAAATGAAGTTAAACAAATATGGATGTTTTCACCTTATATTTAGGATCGAAAAAATTCTAAATAGATTCCCTAGGTTTTCACTACACATTTGTATATTTTTTATAGTCTTATTATGGAAGGCCGAGCAATATTTTTTTTCACTTCCATATTATATTCCCAAGAAAAGTTTAAAAATCTATTTTAACAGAATATATGCAAAACTATTATTTTCGTAGCGTTAGCGTTGTGTATTCACAGCGTAGAGGTAGAAAATAACAGCTTTTTTTTCCGATATGATTTCTACTACTACAATTTGGAAATTACAAACTGGCAGCATTTATCGTTCCGTTCCATCTCATTTCCGGTTTATGATTTGTCAATCGCGTTTAGTTATACAAAGTTGTACAGAATATAATAATATAAACTAAATCGTAACAACAGAAAGTTAAGAGACTGTGTTCAGTTTGATACTTTTAACATTGTATTAAAAGAATGACTTCATGAAAATAGTAAATTCGTTCTACTGTACCAAATAATATAATTAGGGGTCTATGAGTTGATGCGATAACAAAAACAAAACGCGACTATTATTTTGAATTTCAACTGCTGTCAAACTCGCCTGTTTATAAACAAGATAAAACGGTGCAACATGGAAAATACACCATTATTTCTTGTTGAAGAACGTATCAAAACGTTCAAGAAGTGGCCTTTTAGTGACAAAATGAAGTGTAATGTGCGTAACATGGCGGAGGCGGGATTCTACTCGGTTGCTACCGGGGATGACGACGCCGACGCCGCCAAGTGCTTCCTCTGTGGTAAAGAATTGGATGGGTGGGAGGCCAGCGACGACCCCTGGTCTGAGCACAAGAGCCATGCTGCCCAGTGTGCGTTTGTACAACTCGGAAAAAAGGAAGATGACCTGCTGGTATGCAAAACACATTTCATCTACTGTCACTGTTATGATATTTAAAATTACTCATAGACGATCAATCGACACTAGTTGTTGTTAATGCGAAATAAAGTTTAGTTTTAGTTAGTTAATTTGAGTTTTAATTAGCTATTCGTAGCTAGCTATTCATTTTTTTGGAGACGTTTCACATTTTGTCAGCGTCATATTGTTTCATATGTACGTCCCTCTGACTAGTTTCTTGCTGGTTATTCTTGGGGTACTGCATTTGGAACCAGCAACTCGTTGGTAGAGATAGGCTGTTATTCACATTCAGCCAACCTCGATGAACTAGTTTATAGTGCCTTGTTATCAGACTATTAACACTTCTTGAGAGTAATTTTCGAGAGAAAAAATATAGATTTTTGACTATTGTATTGTAATTTGTAAGTTTTTCAAAAAGTAAAAAAAAAATAAACAGCTAAAATTATCTCTTGGTAGTATATTTTTGCTCGCTTTAGATGGCTTGCATCTGGAGGACATTCTTGCTTGGAAGCTTGAATGTAGTTGAATCCGAACAAAGTAATAGAAAAATACAAAATTCTTTCTAACAGTATAGATGAAATTTACAGTATGTCAGTTTATTGAGTATAAAATCAATCTAGTTAGGTCTGCGAAACTTCCTTTTATGCTAATTTTCACAAATAGAGCTTGGTTGCCCGGGTACAAAGATATTAAAATATAATAGGGCATAGAGGGGACAAAGCCAGGAAAATTTGAAGTCAAAAGTTATTCCAAGTGAAATAAGTCCAGTACAATTTCGACCGAATGACAGCTCGCGTTCATACTAACTGACATGACAAGGACATGACGCTTATAGGCTTCAAAATTTTGTATGAAAATATTTCAAATCCCCCCTCTATGCCCTATAATATTTAAATCTCTTTGCCCGGGTACTATTTTAAAAACGAATATCAACAGTACAGATCAATATTTTTCATTGTTTCAGCTCTCTGAATTCCTGTCAGTGGTCCAGCAATATATGATAAACGACACAACAAAACATCTCGCTGACTCAGCGAAACAACAGGTTGACGATAAAGCCAAGTCAATAAGAAGAAGGATTTTGACATCAAAATAGAGTGTATGCCTTAGCTGTTAATGTAAAATGGACTGTATAATAATCTGTGACACTATGAAATGTTAATTTTAAAGTAATCCTGCTGTATTATTATGATATATTAATATTAGAATGTGCAAATTTCATTATATAATCTACATTCTTATCTTTTTACTCGAGCACATAAAAAATGTATAATTTGCTTGTTTATTATAATATTATCAATAAATAGATATTAAAATTAAATACCAATAATAACCAATTTATTCATTTGCCAATGAAGACACACAACAATAATAATGATACCTCTATCTGTTAATATATTTACATAAACGAGAAATGTTCCCTGAACATGAAATATCTCTGGAACTATAACACCTAGACACTTGAAATAATTAAAGGTAATATGTACCCACAAAGTAATGTTTTTATGAAATCCCCACGGAAAAAAAAAAACACCGGGTGCTCGCTAGATTTTATAGTATGCATTATAAAAAATCACAAGCTTTGGAGGAGGTTTTTAATTACATATTTTAGGATGTGATAATTAAAAAATTATGTATATTTTTAATCAGCTATATATAATAAACTAAAAGTATTTCCAAGTGTTAAAAGCTATAAAAAAAAACTGAAAAGAAATTTTGTTTGAGGAGAAATAAAATCTTTTGTGATTTGTTGATGTAAATTAATTTAAAAAGCAAACTGTTACCATGGTAACTAATAAACTGTTTGCGTTGCCTAGCAACGGCGACAGAAACAAACTTTTTCAAAATGTGTCATTCATTTCCAATAATCATACAGACTGATATTTTTTTTAGTAAAAGTATATCCTTAGATAAGTTTGTATTTTGTAGAATAGAAAGTATTGGTTATCAGCATGGGAGATGTAAAGAATTTAGAAACGTACGCCATAATCGGTTTTGATGGTGAGTTTAACAATCTTTTTAAATTTTTTTTTCAATCTTTATAACTGAAAATTTAATCGTCAATTTGCAATGATATTAAATGATATGTATGCTCACTGTCAGATCAGTTATCAGATCTTGCTTTTGAAGATATCAGAAGTTTTTGGGGGCTGTATTCTTTACGAGTGATCCGATTTTGAAAAAATAGGTGTACCTAATAGTATGCATAGAAAGCTTACTATTTCCGAGTAACACAGGCTATGTTATATTAAAGCGGTTGAAACTGCGGTCGCAGCAAGAAATGGATAAAACGGCCTTCTTGTATTTAGGTATATACTTCTATTTCGAGTAGGGATTCTGATGTGTTGCATTTTAAGTTTAACTGCATAGGTAGTTTTATTTCCTGTAAAAAACTAAAAACGCAATTTTACACCAAAAGTGTTTATTTTTTAAATAAGACAGCCGCTCACCGACAGACAGCGTTAGCGACATAATACAGCCACTCACCGGCAGATGGCGTGGTTACCTTAATGCACAACAAACACAAACATGTAACCCTCAGGTTCAGCGATAAGAGGTCTGAAAGTCCACCCGGGTGGCGAGCACATCGTGTACCCTATGGGGAACAAAGTCTGCATCCAAGAGTGGAAGACCAAGAAAATGTACTTCCTCAGTGGCCATTCTAACAGTGTGTCCACCGTCGCCGTGTCTCCGAAAGGCACTTACGTCGGCAGTGGCCAAATTAACCACATCGGCTTCAAGGCAGCCGCGAAAGTCTGGGATTTCAAGAAGAAGATTCAGATCGGAAGTCATGAGCTGCATAAGGTCAGTTATATTAGAACATGAAGGTGATTTATTCGAATACTCAGCATGCATTCATGAATGTAGGTACCAATGAGTTTTTCAAAAACTATAATAATAATAATAATCTTTATTGCTTTCTTGTTGTACAAAAAAAAGGTCTTAAATAATTATTCATAAGATCAACAAGAACCCTGTAAGGGCACCGCAATTTATTATAAATTTACAATGTTACCTATAAATTCTATATCTATCTTACTTCTGTACCTTATTAATCACTAGTGGTTCTGTGCGGTTTCACACGCGTAGTTTCCGTTCCCGAGGGAATACGGGAATAAAATATAGCCTGTTACTTATTGATATTTTAGGTTTCCATTGGTAAACGAATTTTTAAAATCGGTCCAGTATTTTTTGAGTTTATTCGTTATAAACAAATACAAATCTTTCCTCTTTATAGTATTTGTGTAGGTGTACAGTGTAGTACAGTAGATATACAGTGTTACTCTATCTAGGTCACTACGGGGGCAAAAGCTAGTTCTCGAGGGAATACGGGAATAAAATATAGCCTGTTACTTATTGATATTTTAGGTTTCCATTGGTAAACGAATTTTTTAAATCGGTCCAGTAGTTTTTGAGTTTATTCGTTATAAACAAACACAAATCTTTCCTCTTTATAATATTTGTGTAGGTGTACAGTGTAGTACAGTAAATATACAGTGTTACTCTATCTAGGTCACTACGGGGGCAAAAGCTAGTTCTTAATTAAAATAAGAAAGGTCGGCTTAGTGGTACCTAGTTGTTTCCTTATGTCTTATTGTCTTTGTACCTGTAGTACCACCTGCACCATCCTCCAGGTCCGTGTGGAATCCCTAATATTCTCGTCGGACGAGCGCTACATGATCTCCCTTGGAGGCCGTGATGATGGCAGCGTGGTGCTGTGGGACTGCGTCGCTAGTTCCGCCACAGGCACTGCGCAGGCGGCGCGGCTCACTACCGGAGATGCCATGACCCTCAGCCCGCTGTCTCTGAGGCATTCGGCGTTCGTCACCGGCGGAGACAGTGAGTAGAGTAGTTTTTTAAGTCAGTATAGCAACTATTAGTGCAATAATTAAATGCAAATAACAAACAACTCTAAAGAATTAAAAACCGACTTCCACCAATAGCACTAAAACATATCTTCAACGAATAGCAATTTTTAAACTTAAGTAATTTTTTTAAAAACAGCTTGACCGATAAAATTTAAGTGAGAGTGAAGATAATACTTTAGAGGGGGCTGAAGTATAATCTCTACTTTCAAGAAGAGAGCGTACTCCCATCTCAAAGGCAAGGCACTTGTGATTCTCGAATTTCAGGTGTTCATGGGCGACGGTAGTCACTTACCATCAGGTGACCTGTTTTCTTGCTTGCCCCTTTATTTACTATAAAAAAATATAAAGTCAACTCGCCGACACAGACTTTTCACGTTAAACCAACTTCAATATTTCGGTAGCAAATTTCGATACCACAATTTTTTTTGTGCTTTGGGTCTTGGGAGCAGACTGGAGAGCAGAGAGCAAAAAAAATTGTGATATATATTACTCCAGACATTGATACATAGAAAGATGTTACTTATTTCCAAGTCATACTACATTCTGACTCTGACATTCTGTAACCCCTAAGCTTGACTTCCAGCGAATCTGCGGATCTGGAACATACGCGCGGAAAGCAAGAACTTGGACGTGCAGGATGTGTCTTTAGGAAAGTTGCGCCGCTGCGTGCGCTGCATCGCTGTTAGCAGCGACGACTGTTACGGCATGGCCGGAACCACGTGCGTATACCATCTGTGTTCTATGTTAAGGGGTTTTTTTTATTGCTGATGGGCTTACTCTGGACCTCAGACTTGCCCGAAGGCAAAAACAGGGCCTACGATGGGACGAGCTTGCCCAAAAGATGCCTGTTCACTCGAGCCTTAAAGGCTGACGGGTTATATGAACTCGGAAATACAGACGCTGGCAGAAGGTTCCACTCCTTGGCGGTGCGCATAATAAAATACATTGAAAAGCGCTTCGTGCGTATAAGTATGTAAGATATCCACCAAGTAGGGATAAGGCCCATCCGTACGGTATGGTTTCCGCACTTGGTCCCTAAATTGGACCATTGTACGTGAGCCATGGAGGCCGATTATTCCAACAAACCTCCCTCCAAATGCAGATCAAACTTCCGGGTTTGCTCATGGCATCCGCAACGGATTCTGGTGTTCCAAGAATTTCCTTGCGGATCTGGCGTATATCATCAGGGCGAAGAAAAATGGGGAGCTTTCACTACAATTATACTGAGAATAATGATAGTCGCTATGATTTGCTAAAATATTAATTTTTACAGAATATAAAATATTTTTTAAATAATACGGCCACTCACCGGCAGATGGCGTTAAAATAATACGGCCGCTCACCGACAGATGGTGACACTGCTGTTAGAACGGATTAATTATTTATGCAACCACCCTGCAGGACTGGAGACATGATCAAGTTCTCCATCAACTACCCTTCCGACCCCAAGGCGTCCGTGGACCATTGTAAGCCCGCCATCATAGGCTGCCTGGCCAAGTGCGGCCCCTGGAAGAAAGGCAAACGGCCAGAGTCCCTGTGTTACTCCCAAGGTAACGTGCCTCAGCTGAAGCTATTTGTAGTGAATTTACCTACACTGTCTCGTGTGACTTGTATAGTGTTGCTACATCAGTGTCACGATAGCCACCGGCGAGAGTGGACGTTGTGCAACGATTGTATCTAGGTACTTGACATTGCCCAGCCAGTGACGCCGGGGAGCTCGGGAACACCCAGGTGTCACACTATGATTGATGATTAGCTGAAAACTCAAGATATTGAAAATGAAAAGGAATTTAGGGACATCAAGCATATCAAAACACGTCAAACAGTAGGTATTAAGATTACAAGCCAGATACATAACTACACTTCACCCGAAAAATATGACCCTCTTTCGGACACTCTGGTAAAAACTAGGCATCCTGTTTAAAAAGTATTTAGTACCTACACATGTTTTCAAAATATAACGCTTTGCAGTCAAATGTTCCAACGTAATCGACGGTATTCATTCAGTGGGTCTTAACTATTTCAGGTGTGAAGTGTTGGAACAGTTTCAGGATTTGGGGTTACGATAAGAGGGCTTTATCTCGGTTGATTCTTATTTTTAAAATTGACTATTTATTTTGTTTCTATTGAGACCTCTGTAATATTTGATAAATCTGATCAGTGTTCATAAGATTGAGGCACGTTCATGAGATTGAGGTCTGTATTACAAAACGATCTTCAAGCTTCAAACTGATTAATCTCCGCAAATTCTTAAATCTTCGACGTATATTTTTAATGGTTCAGGAATCGAGGCGATTCTGATCATGGATGACGGCTGCCTGATCGTGGGCGCAGGCGACGGTTCCGTCGACATCCTGGACGAGATCAACTGGAAAGGGGACTTCCCTAAGGGCAAGATTCTGAACCCCAACCAGCCGTTTTACAAAGCTGTTAGTATTGTGTTGCGTTTGAGATTTTGAGGACAGTGGACTACCTAGAAATACAGTTGGGTGAAAAAGCACTCACTAGGTACGTCATCACATCATTTTCGTAGTAAGCACAGTGCCTCTTTCCGTTTATACCTATCTATCAAGAACGTTTCTACGTTCATTTCCTTCTTGCACATACCATAACTCACACAATCCACCCATCTTTACTTTGATCTACCCCTCTTCCTTTGACCTTCCACATATCTTTTCTTATCGTCACTGATCTTACAACATCACTATCATCCCACCACATTATACCTATGTCTATCACGACAAACGCAACAACTTTCACAACTTTTCCGTTACGGGTGCTACTTTCAGACTCTAGTCACGCACCACGTGTTATACTTACCCAATTGTACATTTATAATTAAGTGATTGATATCGCCTCGAGAACTCATAAAAATTGTAATAATAGATCTTTATCTTTACCTACGAATTTGTCGTTTTTATAGAGATTAACAAGAAAACATACTTATTCAACTACCATTTACAAAGAAAATCGAGCTCGAAACATTTAAATTCATCAAAATTATGTGCGTAGTTGAAAAAAGTATAAAATAAATAAAGCTTGTTTTTTTTTCATTATTATTTTGTCACTATAAAGAATTGTTATTTACAAAACTCCTTTCCATTTAATTCTTTCACCTCCTAAATATCAGCTCTGCTCCACCAGTTAAAATCGACAAAACTTGACGGCAGCATCACATCGTTAGTGCTGATGGAGTCCCCCCATTTGCAAGGGGACAAGAGGATCCTCCTCGTCGGGACCAGGACGAGCGAGATCTACGCCATCAATGTGGCCAGCTTCGCTCCCACCCTGGTAGTGACTTGTCATCGGTGCGCTATCAACGATATCGCTTTCCCTTTGTGAGTATAGTTTAATTCTGTATTCGTGCTAATAAAAACACGATTAGACTTACCAGAAGAGTAGGGGATTTATTACAGAATGTACAAAAATAAAAATGCTCGCGCTATTTATCCCACAGAGGTAGGCAGGATAATCCATTCCTGGAAATACCCACTTTTCACTATCATATATGTGGGAAGATCTAGATTTAAGTTTTAGTTTCGCGTATTGTGTACTCTTTGGTATAGTTAGTAAGGAGTTTGTTATTTAAAATAGCTACTGGCTGGTTGAGTAAATTTCAAGAAGACAGATGTCAGACAAGGGAGTTAGAAAAACGATACGATTGGGATAATATAGAAGTTTTCGAGATTATTAAATATTTGCAGTAAAACCACTTTATTATCATTTGCCGACCCCACATCTTTATTGGGGGCTCGTCCGGGATCGTGCACAGTGAATAAATGGAGTGGTAATGAAAATTTGAGAAGAAATCGACGAACAAC
Organism: Ethmia dodecea; assembly: GCA_963855545.1. Taxonomy (NCBI): domain Eukaryota; kingdom Metazoa; phylum Arthropoda; class Insecta; order Lepidoptera; family Depressariidae; genus Ethmia; species Ethmia dodecea. The sequence continues at coordinate 946,466 of OY979446.1, forward strand.
AACAACGCGGCCAGCGTCGAAGGCTTCGGAACGCGCGGTATCGAAAGCTTCGGGACGCGCTGATCGATTTAAATTTTATCGAATGCTTCGGGACGCGCTCGATGGAATTATGTTGTCGAAGACTTCGGGACGCAACGAAATAACTTGAAGACTAACGACGATTGAGAAGACTAACGACGATTAAGAAGACTAACGACGATTAAGAAGACTAACGACGACTATGAAGACTAACGACGATTATGAAGACTAACGACGATTATGAAGACTAACGACGATTAAGAAGACGACGACGATTAAGAAGAGGACGACTATTTTCATTTAATGACTCACAGAAGAATATCCTTTTGTACCAAACGAAGTAGAATATCCAAAGTTAAAAAGATGCCACCGAAGAAGAATAATGATAACGACGACAGCGGAGACGAAGTTGAAGTGCATATTTCATTTAATGATTTAGAGAAGTCAATGACTATTTTTACTGGTGATGATACTTACCCAATATCGGAATTTTTTGATGAATTTGAAGATGCTGCAGACCTAATGAAATGGACGAAAGTTGAAAGACTAATTTACGCGAAGAGACTTTTGGGTGGTACAGCTAAGTTGTGTTTGAGATCAATGGGAAGAGTTAAAGACTATCCAAGTTTAAAGAGAGCACTTAAAGAAGAATTTGGCCCTAAAGTAAACAGTGCAATGATTCATAAGACCCTCACTGCCCGTAAAATGAAGAATGATGAAACTTACCAACAATATTTCCTTGCCATGAAGGAAATCGCATTACATGGTAAAATTGAAGATGCTGCGTTAATGGATTACGTCATAGATGGTATTCAAGATACAGAATCAAATAAAGTCATCCTGTATGGTGCGTCGGATATAAAGGAGTTTCGCAAGAAGTTAGATATTTACAGTGAATTTAGAAAGAAGATTACAACACGACCAAATCATCCTACGACTCAGTCATCCAATGACACAACTAGGAAGCCCGTCAACGTTAAGAGATGTTTTAATTGTGGTGACTTCGACCACCAAGCTCCTACTTGCACTAAGGGTGTTAAATGCTTCCGTTGTAATGAATTTGGCCATAAAGGTTACGAATGCCCAGAAATGCCTAAGAAGACGTTAAACATACAGAAGAAAAAGAAAGAAGAGCCAATTCCCTACAAAGAAGTAAAGATTGGAGGCGTTAAGATGATGTGTTTGGTCGATACAGGAAGTGACATTCATCTTATCACAAAAACAGAGTTTAAACGAATTAAAGAAGTTGTTCAAGACTGTGATTATGATGCGTCGATATGCCTGACTGGCATAGCAGGAAGAGAGATCTACACAGAAGGAGTTTTTGTCACTAAGATCCAGATTGATGATGACTACGCCGACATTAAACTTCACATTGTAGAAGACGATGTTATACCAGTAAATCTGATAATAGGAAATCCGATTTTAAAAGAGTTTGAAGTAAATTTTAATGCTAATGGGGTTTTTATGGAGAAGATACCAGTTTTTACACTTTCTATCGAAACGAATGATTCTACTGAAGAATATAACATTGAAGATTTACAATATTCTAAACAAATAGAAAAGATGGTTGAAGACTATAATCCGAAGAAAGACGTAAAGAAGAGTAATGTCGAACTGAGAATTGTACTAACAGATGAATCTCAGATATTTCATAGTCCAAGAAGCCTTTCACCATTAGATACAGAAGTTGTTAATACACAGATTAAAGAAAGCATAGAGAAGAAAAGTATCAAGCCAAGTAAATCTGACTTTGCGTCTTCCAGAGTATTGGCTGGTCAAACGGATGGATCACATCGAGTCTGTATCGATTATAAAAGACTCAACAAGAAAATAATCAGAGAAAGATTCCCACTACCCTTAACAGAAGAATACGACTACGTCATTGAACACAGACAAGGATCCAAAATGAAGCACACCGATGCGCTCAGTCGCTACACTGTTTGTTTGATACTTACCGAGACGACTGCACGCCTGAAGAAAGCACAAGACGAAGACGAACATGTTCACCTGTTGGAAAAAATATTGGAAAAAGAGTCTTACCAAAATTATATTTTAAATAATGAAATTCTTTACAAACAGAAGAATGGAACTAGATACACGTTTAACGAGAGAATGCACGAATTAAGAGAAAAGGCGCGAGAATCTATAAAGAAGATACAATCAGAAAACGTACGAAGTTACAAATATAAGAAAAAACAAGCTAAATCATACGACGTCGGTGATTTAGTCGCTATTAAAAAGACACAGTTTAGCCAAGGGAGCAAACTATATCCTAAATTTCTCAGACCTTATGAAATTGTCAGGAAAAACCGAAACGACAGATACGTTTTGAAAATTGGAAACTGCGAAGGTCCTATTAATACAACTAGTTCAGCAGAGTTCATGAAGCCCTGGATTGGTTGCGATGAAAGTGGTTCATCTGAGACAGATGAATAGTCAGGAATGGCCGTGTGGGAAGATCTAGATTTAAGTTTTAGTTTCGCGTATTGTGTACTCTTTGGTATAGTTAGTAAGGAGTTTGTTATTTAAAATAGCTACTGGCTGGTTGAGTAAATTTCAAGAAGACAGATGTCAGACAAGGGAGTTAGAAAAACGATACGATTGGGATAATATAGAAGTTTTCGAGATTATTAAATATTTGCAGTAAAACCACTTTATTATCATTTGCCGACCCCACATATATATTTTGGAACACTAAACGAGAAAAGTAATGTTGCGTAAAACATAAAATTTGTGTGTGTGCGCGCGCGTTTGGGTGTTTGTGTTTGATGAAGCGGCGAGTATTGTCTCCTCTCGACTACTCGCGAAGTTCCGCGACGAAGTACTCCGAAAAGTAGACCGAAATCCGAAGTACGTCACTACACACTCGTTCAACTTTGCAAGAAACTCATTCGCGCAACTTCGGGTGCTTTGACTCTGGCGCAAAAACCGACAACCAATGGAAGTCGCCCGAGGCGAGCCGAGGCTGGACGAAGTAAGACGAAGTCCACACTATCATCATCATCATTAACCCGTAACAGCCCACTGCTGAGCTAAGGGTCTTTCCTCACACATGAGGAAGTATGGGCTATAATCTCCCACGCGAGCCCACTGCGGATTGGGATATGGTGTTAAGCTAGTGGCCACTTAACAGTCAGAATTTTTCAAGCCACCCAAGGGTATCTGACATGGCTTAACGACTTCCATTGTGCGTAACACAACGAAAACCGGGACCAACAATTTAACGTGCCTTCCGAAACACGGAAGCGCTCGTAATATAAATGCCATTAGGCAGTCACCCATCCACTGACTGACCGCACCCAACTTTGCTTAACCAGTGTGATCGTTACAAACACACTGGCACCGCAGGGCTACTAGCGCTTCTATCGCTACACTATCGTATTTGCCCAACCTTGTTCAACTTCGCGAGCAGTGTGGAGGCCCGGTATGAATTCGCGCGAGGCGTTTTGTGTGATCACCCTCATGGTTCAAACGTTTACCAACCAGAGGCATGTCGGGCGTGTTCGCCACCGCGGGCGCGGGCGACGTTCGTGTGTGGTGCCTAGAAACATGTCAAGAGCTACTGCGAATCGTGGTGCCTAACTTCACGTGTTCCGCCGTTCTGTTCAGCGGGGACGGCAAGTCCATCGTGTCGGGTGAGTTGATTTACACGACGTTAATGGCCGATACAATCCGCAGAGCCAATCCAAACTGCCTTCATCAATGGCTTGAGAACAATCCAATGCAGTGGGCTTTTGGAATGGCCTCGTGTAAATGGTCCATTAGCAATGCCATCAAGGGACAAGAGCCATGTCTTTCGTAAAGTGTGAGGATGTGTTTTAGGTTATTTATCCACGAGCCCACCGCGGATTGGGAGATGGTGTTAGGTTAGTGGCCTCCTGACGGAATTTCCCAACCACCCAAGGATAGGTACCTATATTTCATGGCTTAACGACTTCTATTTCTCTTGAATCACTCTATCTTTAAAAACAACGTATCAAAACCCGTTACTTAGTTTTTAAAGATGTAAGCATACTTAGGGATACACAGATAGGGAGCGACTTTGCTTCATACTATATCGTGATAGTGACGACTTTCCACACGATCCTCATGAAATGACCCATCTCTTTGCAGCGTGGAATGACAGCAACATCCGTGCTTTCACGCCGCTTACTGGTAGGCTGATCTACTGCATCTACAACACACACAACAAGGGCACCTCTGCCCTCGGCATGACTCGCGATGGTCGTACGCTCGTCTCCGGCGGCTGCGAGGGACAGGTCATCATCATCATCAATATCATCATCAACCCGTAACAGCCCACTGCTAGCTTGGTCTTTCCCCAAAGATGAGAAAAAAATAAAAAAAAATATCTCACGACTTTTATCCCCGAGTCATAGGTCTTCCATTTCTAAAAGTACCCACTTTTCACGAGATTATCTTTGGACCCCTAAACGTGGTAGGTGGTAAGCCCATCGGAGGACCGGGTCTTTTACACATGTCTCAGAAATAATTCTGGGACCTGCGGGTTTTCCTAGATGTTTTTCCTTCACCGTCGACCCAGTGGTAAATAATATGTACCTACGTAAGTTTTTTGATAAACTCATTGGTACATGCCAGGATTCGAACCCGTGCATCACTGATCATCATCATGTAAAGCAGGCTCTTTAGCCGCAACCACTTTACCTATTGGACGAGTTTATTATTGGACTATTGGCGTTTCTAATCGTCTCGTATTTTTTTTACCTACAGAAATAGGTAGATGATTTTGAATGTTGTAGGTCCGCGTCTGGGACATCAAGCCGCAATGCCAGAGTTTGAAGAAAGTCCTAAAGGAGCACAAAAGTCCCGTTTCGGCCATCCAAGTGTCCCCGAACGACACGGAAGCAGTCAGCGCAGGGACTGACGGCTCCTGCATTATTTGGGACCTCATGTAAGAATGACAACTTAAGGGACTTGTCTGCTACCTACTACTATGGCATCTTGCTGCGTGGCCGAGCTGCTGATACAAAATATATTTTTAGTTTACAAAAAAGGGCTATACGCGCCATTAACAGGTTAAGATGTCGTGATTCCCTTGCAGAATGGCGTATTACAAGCTAGATGACTGACTACTAGATACTATAAATGACAGTGATAACGATAAGTGGACTAGTTAAGCTTCGATATCAGTAATTAGTTAAATAAGTAGACTTCTGGTTGGTTCAAAATGTATTAAAATAATAGTCAAAAAAGGTATTGACGCTAGAGGTCTCAGAGAGCGAATGCTAATGCCACGACACCGGGCGGTGGTCAAGATGCCGGGCCGCGTCCCCCCGCGCCCCGCTCGTTGTGGTTGAAGCCGCAACAGGACTTATTATAAGCTCCTTCATTGAATAAAAGCATTTTGATGTTAAATGCCTACAGGAAAGAGGCGTGATTATATGTATGTTCAATGCCACCTTAACACCCAGTCGTTAGAGCTCATTATCGTTCCAGATCCCTCTCCCGTCGTCAAGTGATGTACGCCAACACGCTGTTCATGTGCGTTTGCTTCGAGCCCCAAGGCTGCCAGCTATTGACTGGCGGAACGGACCGGCGGGTCTCCTACTGGGAGACTGGGAGCGGGAATCTTGCGAGGGAGGTGAGATTACGGTCTGGGGGAGTCTCGCGCGGGATGTGAGATTACGGTCTGGGGGAGTCTCGGGAGGTGGGATTACGGTTTGGGGGAATCTCGCAAGGGAGGTGATATTACGGACTGGAGGATTCTTGCGAGGGAGGTGAGATTACGGACCGGGGGAATCTCGTGAGGGGGGTGAGATTGCGGTCCGGGGAAATCTCGCGAAGGAAGTGAGATTACGGTAAAGGTTTTTGGTGTACATAAAGAGTTGTTGTATTGTATATTATGGGCGCGACAGACGCCTTGGTCGCAACGCAAAATGTGTACCTACTTCAAAAGACGACCTATAGTCAAGTCAAGGAAAACTTCTCTAGGAGCTAAGAAACCCGCAGGTCAACAATCCCACAAATTATTTTGAGCAACAGCACATATTCGTAGACATAAATAATTTCACAACCGTCACGTTTTGAAAAACGTACTGAAACGCCAAATATTTCAGTTGGAGGCGAGCAAAACGGGAGCAATAAATGGACTTCACGTTTCCGAAGATGGCTCCCTATTCGTCACAGGCGGCAACGATCAGATGGTGAAGGTGAGCACTGCGCGACATTCTATAATGTACATAATGAGGGCTACAGTTTTGTGCTCACCAGTTGGCGCCACTGTTGAGTAAGGTCTTCAAGTATAGCTGTCAAACTTTTTTACTATTGGCATGTGTGTTTGTGCGTGCGACCTGTATAATTATCAGATAGAAAATTTACCACAATGGCGCCAGTATAGGCGAAGGGTACGAATGTAGCAGTTTTTGACGGATTGAAATGTACCGAGTTAGAAAATTTAATATTTTTAGGGATTAGAGTAGTAAATGACAGTCCAGTATATAAAACTTATTTGCTATTATTTATGTAGTCCAAAATAATTTTGTAAATAAATCCTACTTTAATAATAATTTTCTAATTTACCCTGTTGTTACCGAAGCGCCACGATAATCGCAGTTTGATTCTTGCCTCTACCCTCCATAGTGAGGAAGTGAGGAAACACCCATAGCCCAGCAGCTGTGGGCTGTTACGGGTTGATAATGGCCCTGTTTGTGCGTCTTCAGCTGTGGAAGTACCAGGAGGGCATATACACGCACATGGGCCTGGGGCACGCGGGGGCAGTGACCTGCGCCAGGTTCAGCCCCGACATGCGCCACGTGGTCAGCAGCTGCTCCGCTGGCAGCGTCATCGTGTGGCGAGTGCCAGAGGTGAGATCCACACAATGCTACTGAAATGCCAAGTTTGACTTTGGAATTGAACATCTATCGAGTTGCAGGTGTCCGTCCATGAGCGACGGTAGACACTTACCATCAGGTGAGGTTTGCGAGTCCGACTCGCACTTGGCCACTAATAAACTCAAAAACTACTGGACCGATGGAAAGCATACTTTTCTAGGAGTAACATAAAGAGTAGCGTAAAGCAATGCATTGCGATTCGTTGAGTGAGTGAGGTAACCGGAGGCCCCAATCCCCCCTCCGCCTCCCCTCCCCCTACTCCCACCTCAAAGGTCGGCAACGCAGTTGTGACTCTTGAGTTGCAGGTGTCCATGGGCGACGGACGTCACTTACCATCAGGTGACCCGTCTGCTCGTTTGCCCCCTTTTTTAACATAAAAAAACATAGGCTATTTTATTCCCGTATTCCCTCGGGAACGGGACTTTTATGCAGGTGAAATCGCGCGGAATATCTAGTATTAAATAAATACATATACATATTTACACACCAAACCAGCAACTCCGCAACCTCCGAGTCAACAGGTCCGTTAAATTCAAAATTTTGTGCGACTAGCAATACATACCGAAGCAGAAGCCACCTTCGGCCGCTAAGGCCACGCCGGCGCCGGTGCCAAAGGCCAAGGTCAAGGCCAAGACCCTTCAGGAGGAACTGCGCCTCCCACTGAACGAGAAACCGTCTCCGAAGGCCGCCGGAGACAGGCCCAACAAGCTACCAGCCGCACCTTCTAAGGTAATCCTAATTCCACTTGGAAACGGCTGTATTTTGATAAAATTTTGTATACAGATACAGTTTTGAAGTTTTAAGTTCAATTGCATAGTTGTATTTCCTGGAAAAACTAAATTTTACATAAAAATAATTTTATTAAATAATAGGGCCACTCGCTGGCAGATGGCGTTAGCGCTTTAGTCATCCAGGCCTTTTTTAAATAATACGACCACTTACCGGTAGATGGCGTTAGCGACACTAGTGTTAGAACGAGCGAAGTGTTAGGTATAAACGCATAAGCTTGAGGTGTTCCATTATCTGCCTCCTGGCTGAATCATCAGATTAGCTCGATGGTACCATAATATTGCATTGTCACCGAACTTACTTAACGTATGCCAAATTGCAGCTCAATTTCATTAGGTACTAAATGTTTCCACATTTAGCCGCTCTGTATCTGTGGTCTGGGGGGGCAATTCCACTAAATGTCAACAGTTATATTTGGATGACAATGACATGTCAATGGTGTTATTTGGCACTTTTCAGATCAAATAACACCATCGACTGACCATTGACATATCATTGTCATCGAACTATAACCGTTGACATTTAGTGGCATTGACCCCCAGATCGCTACGTCAGATCAATCTAAACATGGACCACTTTTAGTAGCCTTGGTTAGCTGTTTCTACGTACTGTAAGTCAGTGGAAAAAATCTTATTCGCAGGTGGAGAAAATAGGAGCAATGGACACAACTCGCAGCAGCGTGATAGCTTGCTGCCCATGCGACCCTGGTACCACGGTGCGATCGAAGCAATCCGAGGGGAGTTCGGGACAGCGCGGCAAGTGCTGTAGACGCACCGGTGAGTCGTAATTCACTCACTGGTGAGTGGCGAGTGACGACATCCGTACTGCAGCGGGCGTATTCACGAAGATTCGACTTTCGATATTCGACTTGGAATCGGAAAATCTGTCGAAAGGTTTCGAGATGGGTTATTCACAGATGTCATATTTGACATAAAGATTCGACAGATTTTCCGATTCCGAATCGAATCTCCGTGAATACGCCCGCAGGTCTGCAGTTTCACCAAGTTATGTCTATGACGGGCGGGAGGGGTGACGGCCAAACAAAACATTGATGAAAGGCAGAATGATAGTAGGTCATTGACTAGGGTAAAACACCCATTTATTCACACTCTAGTCACCCTACCAATTTATTGATACCCCAACCGATTTATTCAAAATTAATGTGTCTCATAGATAATCTGCCAACAAAGACGACGAGTAAGGAGTTTGTGTGTGGCTCCGGCGGCGGCGACAAGAAATAGAGAGCTACGGACTGAGTACACAATGGTGTTCATATAAAATGTAATCCACTTTATATTTGTAGATTAAATATATTTTTTGGTATAGATTTGGGTTTTTTGGAAGAGATTCCTTTGTTTTTGCAGAGCATCCCAATAAGAGTTACAATCATGTTAATACTTATTACCATAATTTAAATAGGTAGATACCATTATTTTCCTGATGTAGGATTTACGACGTGACAAAGGCAAAGAGATTTAAATATAATAGGGCATAGAGGGAGCATTGGGAATATTTTCATACAAAACTTTGAAGCCTAAGCGTCATGTCCTTGTCATGTCAGTTAGTATGAAAGCGAGCTGTCATTCGGTCGAAATTGTACTCGACTTATTCCACTTGGAATAACTTTTGACTTCAAATTTTCCTCGCTTTGTCCCTCTATGCCCTATTATATTTAAATCTCTTTGGACAAAGGTAATTAAATTGTCTTTCTTTATTCAGAATATTCTCGTGAAATGTGGGTATTTCCAGAAATGTAATACCTCTGCCTACCCTTTCGGGGATAAAAGGCGTGAGATTTTTTTTTATGTACAGTAGTATGTTATATTTTTGCACGAAAACCCCTTCGGACGCGAGAGCATAGCAACAGGTAGGCAGTAAATGTAAATATGAAATTTAACTATGTAAATCCTACAGAATATCTCCCATCTTAGGCAAATATTATATTATATTAGTTAGATAGGTACAGAATTTAGAGCAGTTATAAAATGGAGTTTAATGAAAACATGATTTTATGTTACATTTACAAATAACCAATTCATTCCACAAATCGTTTCACATATAATATCATTGCACTGGCTTCAATTTAATGATGTCACATAAAGGCATATACACCTGACCATAAATTTAGAAAATTATCAATACATTCAAGGGATTGCAATTTTTTTTTCGCTTATTAGTTTTTAGGTTAAATCAAATCGCTCTTGAAAACCGTAATCTATACAAATGGAAATAATTGGTATATCAAGTAAAGTATTTCTTCAGTGTTTTATATGTTGCACATATAAGTAAGTAAGCAACCACTCATTGTATTTAATCCTTACAAAAGTTATGACTAGTAAACAATAGTTTAATGTTATACTTTGTCATTCAGTCCTTTAGATTTCCACCATATTTCATCCCCACGCTTGACTCTTGCAATAATGTAGCACTAACTTCCCATCAGTTCCGAAGCACTCATATAAATTCCTCACTATTTGGTCAGGAGACGGTGCAAATGTCTGGTTCACATAGAGAAACTGAAAGTAACACAATATTTCTTTATTGTACATCTGAATGTAGAAAACACTTGTTATTGTGATAGAATAGAAATTATATCACAATATTACGATCCATGTAGTATATTATTTAATGATATTACAATAAAATTATAATCACATCTTATCTTATTAGTGTTGTCGGTACAATATTCCACTTCCAGAATTGGGTACCTATTTAACTGTATCAAAATTAAATTGTGAGTAATCATTAATTAAAAAGATTATCCCAAAACATGTCTACAAATGTACATATTCAATTTTCATTTTACAAATTATAACTAATTTTTAAATAATAAAACAACCAAAAAAGTGATGCTATTGAGTACGAAAAATTCTAATGTCACAACTCAGTATTCATTACATTTTCATAGTAAATTTTAATTTTGACAGATCATAAAAAGTATCTTATTTGACTAGGCAGTCAAATACCCTATTATCAACTTCTCAAGTCAATGGCAAAATCCTGCAAAACTCAAGAATAAGCCAAAGAATACTTACCAATTTCTCCTCTGGTTCTAGCTTCAGATACTTCTTTACGAACTCCATGATCCACCCAATGGGTTTCTCCGCATCAACTGCCCATTTCTTTTTCTTCATAATCGGGGCATTTCCAGTTGCTTTCAGTAGAATATCAACTGTAGAACATATAAAATAATAAAAATCAAAAATAATTTATTTATATAGGTATTTAACATACACTTAGAAACGTCAATATTTTATAGTAACAAGGCACTCTAAACTCGTCCATGAAGATTGGCTAAATGCAAACAGCAGCCCATCTCCACCGACGAGTTGCTGGTTCCAAATGCAAAACACCGAGAAGAGCCAGCAAGAAACTCAAGGGCAGCTCTTTTTAATCTCATGTATATGTATGTATGTATGTCATGCTTAAAGGGCAAATGGTCTAGGGACGTAACTGAGTGGTGCCCAATGCCCAAGAGAAGTCAAAAGAAAGAAAGGGAGACAACATTGAAGATGAGAGGACACTCAGAACCACACACTACGGAAAACTCTAAGGGTCTACTGGAAAGTAAGATCTTTAAAGTAAGGTTAAAAAAAATTGGTAGTAAATGTGTATCTAATGTAATGTAAGACGTTAAATAAAGGCTATTATTATGATGTCATGCTTATGTTAAATGAATTTAGCTAACCCAGCAAACATTGTTCTGTCATATAAAGGGGGGGGGGGCGGAGGTAGGAGGGTGAAAAACACTTTACGACCTATTCATATACCTACTACATATTTAAATAACATAGAACTCGAAACAGTAAAATCCTGAATTCAATGGTTTTCTCAAGGATGCCATTGTCAGACTGGACCAAATTGAAATGGGACCACATGGGAAGCACCAGCTTTCAGATAAAAAAAAAATCGGTTGTCTGTAAAGTCGGTTTACTGACGATAGTTGAACGTGACAACGTCATAAGAAAATACTGATGGAATGGATTGTGCCTCATTGTCGCTCGTTGCACGCTCTCGCTTACACTGGAACGACGCATACGTCACACTTTTTCGGGAATGCCGACGGCTCCATCAATTTATAAGACGTCACGTCAAAAACATAAATCGGTTCACCCAATCGAAAGTTCTGAGGTAACAAACAAATAAGAAAATACAGTCAAATTGATAAATTCCTCCTTTTTTGAAGTCAGTTGAAAAACATTTTGGAGGAGTTCAACCACACGAGATTTTCGGGTCTTGCCCATGGTCCTTTTATATACCTATTAGAAGATTTAATGTTAACGCCTTATCCCCGAGGGAGTATATTTTTCAAACCCCTAAACGTGACAGGTGAGCATAATATCAACACTAATACTTGGAAAAACACAGTGATTTCAGGTTATACATACATACATAATTCTCACGCCATTGTCCCACAGGGGTAGGCAGAGACGATGGATCGCCACTTTGCTCGATCTCTGTATACTTCTTTCTCTTCCTTCACATCCATAAGCCTTTTCATGCACGCTCTTTTATTCTTCGCACTCCGGACCCCAGCTTTTTGAAGGACGTCACTTATTTGATCCGTGAACGTCCTTCTGGGGCGTCCTCTTTCCTTGCATCCTTCAACATTCGCACCATATATTTCTTTCGTTACTCTTCTTTCATCCATACGTTCTACATGACCAAACCATTTCAGGTTATATAAGGAGTATTGTGACTAATAACCACTGAATTAATGAGAATATCCAGCTATACAAGATGACGAGCAAAAATAGTCAAAAACGAAGACATGTTTACCTTTGACTTTGTCCGATTTTCCAGTTTCCCCGTTTTCCTTCTGGTCGCCTTCAGCTTTAGGATTTTCTGTTGCACTTGGTAAATCAGGTTGTGAGACTTCTTCTGTATTCTTTTCGTCGCCCATTTTTATCGACTTCTCTTCAACAAACAAATTAATATTCCTTGTTTTGGTTTTTTTTTTTTTTGTTGTTTCACCCCTTACAGGGTAGGTAAAGGCATTACGCCATGCAGCCTCGTCATTAGTTAATGATATCCTTATGTAAATGGCTCTGCTTCAGAGTCCATGCACAAAAATACAGTGTCTTTAACACTTTCTACATCCCTAACGTGCCCTAACTTGGTTATCAGTAAAATGATAGCACTTTTACTGACGACTTTATTGTGACTTTTTGAGGCAATCCAAAAATGTCCATATCTCGCATTTTATCGAATTTCCCATTCACTGCACACTTTCACGGACACTTGCCACATAATAAACTATCACTATTATGAGTCAAAACCCGAAATACACAGCAAAATGAAAATTAAACAAAAATCATGACGTCCCTCTTCGGATTCCCGCCAAAAAGTCCCATTCACTCATTGGTCTGTGACAATTGTGACATAGAGTAACTTATATCATAGAGTAACATAAATAGAAGTATCAGTAAACTGAATCCTTAGCGTGTGGCGACATCTGGATTCTATGGTGCAACTATTATTTTCTTTTTTGACGTGACAACGTCTTATAATTCGGTGGCTGCATTCACGCAAAAGTATGACGTATGCGGCGTTCCAGTGCAAGCGAGAGCGCGCAACGAGCGACAAAGAGGCACAATCTAAAAAGTATGACGTTGTCACGTTCAACTATCACCAGTAAACCGACTTTACAGACAACCGTTTTTTTTTCGGTAGGGTCGGTTTTGAACATTTATTTTATTTCCTATCTAGTATTTGGAAATAAAACAAGTACACACACCGGCACAATTAGCGGAACAGAAAAAAAAGGGAGTATTTACGCATTTTTGCGTGTTACTGGCCGGCTAAACAAGCTTTTTTTAAATTTGGGTTTTAATTTAAAAATGGAATACTAAGCGACTGCCCTTTTTTTCATTCTTTTGTTTTAATTTTCATTGATTCATTTTTTCCACCGCTTGTCCGTTTTTAGAAGGTTCGTGAATTCCATTTGAAAAGCTTTGAATTGCAGTTTTTGAGGCTTTTGAGTTTTTTCGCATATTGATAATTTACGAGCATCTAATTATGCCTGATTTAACGCCATCAGAAATCATTAGGGCAGATCAAATGAGGAGAAATGGTCAAACCTACAGATCGATTGCCAGAAGCCTTCGTCGATCGTTATCAACGATTTATCGTAGCATCCAACGATACAGATTGACGAATGCTCTAGTGAGAAGGAGAGGACAAGGCCGGAAAAGGTGTACTTCAAGGAGGGATGACCGTTTTCTCCAACTTCAAGTCCGACGGAACACGAGACTAACGGCGGTGCAGGCTCGAAATTTACTGGAAGAGGTACGAGCAGTAAGGATGAGTGAGCGGACAGTTCGTAGAAGATTCGAAGAAGTGGGTATAGGCTCGTATGTGCCCGCCAAAGCCCCAAAACTTGAGAGACATCATCGCACAAACCGTCTACACTTTGGTCGTGAACATCGTGATTGGGACTTCGACGACTGGGGACAGGTTCTTTTTACTGATGAATGCAGAGTTATGTTAAATCAAATTGATGGAAGGCAGCGAGTATGGAGACGCAAAGGAGAACGGTATATCCAGTCTAATTTTGAAAATACAGTTGCATATGGCGGCGGTTCAATTATGGTCTGGGGAGGAATATGTTCAGGAGCTCGTACGGAGTTAGTAGTGGTCGATGGCGGGAATCTGAATGCTGATCGGTATATCAGGGAGATTTTAGAAGAACATGTTGTGCCATTTGCCCCCTTTATTGGTAACAACTTCATTCTAATGCAGGATAATGCTCGGGCTCACAGTGCTCGCACAGTACAGACATACCTAAACCATGTTGGTATAACGGTGATGGAGTGGCCAGCACGGTCCCCCGATATGAACCCTATAGAACACGTCTGGGACTTGCTAAAGAGGAGTGTAAAGTCAAGAATGCCCCCTCCCAATAATCTCAACGAGTTGCGAAACGCATTACTTGAAGAATGGCAGAGGTTGCCCCAAGAAACCATTGATAACATCATCCGCAGCATGCCCAGACGGATGGAAACCCTCATCAGAGCACGAGGAGGAAACACTCGATATTGAACAGTCATTGAAATTGTTGTTAAACTTTGGAAAATCTTGAATTTTCTGCTGTTTCTCTATAATTAAAAATCGAAGAAAAATGCATTTTGTTTAATTTAATTTTTATTTTTATAAAATTTTAAGTATGGTGTTACAAATGAATGTCAAAACATGTTAATTTAATTGTTGTTTCATTTTAAATAATATATTGTTTAAAAATTACATTCATTGTTCTAAATTCCCTCTTTTTTCTCCTTTTTTTTTCTGTTCCGCTAATTGTGCCGGTGTGTGTATTTTGAAACGCAAACACAATACAGTGTCCAAGTGAGTAAGCGAAGGTCTAAGGTCAGCAGAGAGTTCTTCGGGGTCCAAAAAGCAGTCCAGGGTCAAATTAAAACACAGAATATCACAGAGAGACCACATTTACGAAACACAACGGAATTCAAAATGAATTTGACAGATTGACATTATAATTTGTTTTATTTCGATTTGTATTTCGAACGAATCGCGATGCTAGCGCCATTGCGTAGACATGGCGGTGCCATCTTTTCTCATAGTAAAGATACTTCTATTGATTGAAACTCCACTGGTCTGTAATTCACTCACTCTTTTTTTGACAAGACACTTGACACTGACAGTAAAAATTCTCATAAGGTTCTTTAAATTTTTTATCTAATAAGTCATGACATGACAGGATACAAAGATACATGTCTATGAGTTTGGCCCTACCTTTCACTACTACCTCTCACTACCTTGGCTCGCAAGTTTTGTTAACGATTTCTCATATGATGTTACGACTAGTTTAGCTTCTCAAGGAATTCATTTTAAAACCATTCCTCCATACGCACCACATTTTGGTGGCCTTTGGGAGGCCGCAGTCAAATCAGTCAAACTGCATTTACGTCGTGTACTTTCATTAGCACATTTAACATATGAAGAGCTGTCCACCTGTTTAATTCAGATAGAGGCTATTCTTAACTCTAGGCCCCTCACTCCTCTATCGCCTGATCCTTCAGATCTTACTTGTCTCACACCTGCTCATTTCCTTATTGGACGCTCACTCTTATCAGTTCCTCAGCCAGAGCTGACTGATGTCAACATTAACAGGCTCCAGCGCTACCAGAGGATCGAAAAATTAAGACAACACTTCTGGCAGAGATACTCTAACGAATACGTGTCTCTGCTTCAACAGAGAACCAAGTGGTCTTCATCCAACGGTGACCTCCAGCTGGGATCGCTAGTACTAGTACGAGACAGAAAACAGCCACCTCTACTCTGGCTCATGGGTAGAGTTGTCAAGATATATTCAAGCGAACCGGACAACATTCATAGAGTTGCAGACATTCGCACAAGAAAGGGCATCATCCAGAGGGCATACAACAATATATGCCCGCTTCCCACATCATCTTGAAGCATTCACTTCAACCCGGGGAGCATGTTAGCGACCGGATCTCCGCGGACGCGGCGTGTGCGGCGCGGGGAAGCTACGACACTCTCAACACTTCGCTACCGACCGGCGCTAAAAGCAGTCGATTACTATTTTTGTTATTTTCAATATATTATTTTGAACTTTGTACCATCGCCTTATTCACCACTAGCTTTCTACTGAACAGTAACCAAGCTACGTTCCTAAAAATTATCATAGATGGACTTAGTAGATGGCAATCATATTTGGCTGCAAATCGCGGAATAGAGAATAGTTTTTTTTATGTTATTTAGCTAGACATAAGACTTTGTGTAAAATACACTTAACTAAGTATGAAACCTAGTAAAATACCACTAAAAGACCATGCTGTTTGTCAGTGCTCATCCTGAATATTATAAATGCCAAAGTTACTTTTGTTTGTTACGCTTTCATACCACTAAATGGATTTTGGACTCGATTCTGGCTGACCACCTAAAGCTCCTAATATTGCTAAACCTCTTAAAAACGATTTTGCTATTCTAAGCTATCTGTCAAATTCAAATGACATGATTAAATTTGAATTTGACGTTTCTAAAAATTCTAAATTTAGCCGGTCAACTCAACTAGCTTTAGCGGCTTAAACGCTATTCCTTGTGTGTCATTTTAAGCAGAAAAAAAAGAATTTAGACTTGTCAAACGCCTAAATTGCGTTAATTTAGCGGCGAGTAAAAAGGTCCCTCTTAAAATTAAGTTACTTCTAAAATCGGCCATTACAGTGATTTTATGTGTAAGTTGAGGTGGAAAAAACTAATAAGGCGTTTTCGGTGACAGCTGTCACTTGAGTATTCAAAGGTGTCAATAGATGGTGCTGAACTGAATTTTCAATAAGCTGTCATAAACTAGTACAGTAACAGCCATGCCACACATTAAAAAACGAGAAGTTGCTATGTTGATAATAAATAAATGTTAACACTGAGAATTTTTATTGTTACAATCTATCTATTTGCAGAGACTACGATATAATTATGTTGTTATTTTCAACATGCGTATATGTGCCATTATTAACTGTAGAAATGGAGGCGTTCATACATATCCAACTGATGATACCTTAAGACAACAGTGGATTAGAACTACCAGGATAGATGTTCAACGTAAAGTCGGGTGGAAACAGAGTAAATATTCCTGTGTTTACCATGTTTCCACTTAAACCTAGTGTAAAGCAAATAAAAACTCACCAACCACAACACAAAATAAATAATATCACTTATAAACTCTGTCGGCATCTATAGCTGTACATTTCCATGACCCTTGCATTCATTAGAACAAAAAAAAAGCCATCATTCGATGACAGGTTATTGGGACTGTGGACATCGCCATCTATCTTTAATGAATGAACTAGTTTTTCTTTTTTAAAAAACGCCTCATTATCCAAAATCCAAAGGAAGTTTAGAAGAAAGAATGAGCCAGGACGTGAATTTTGTTGTGGGTGCTGACGTATAGTGCGCAGTCAAAAGATATATTTTGTTGCTTGTTTATTACAATGCTAAATATATTCGTCCAAGAGCTTTAGGAGCTTTAGGTGGTCAGCTAGAATCGAGTCCATTGTCATCCAACTATGACCGTTGACACTTAGTAGAATTGGCCCCCTGGTGACATCCCTACCCCTGGTTTCGACTGTCAATGTCAGGCCTGTGACACTCTTAACACTTGTTAGTACCAATTGGTTCACCAAGCACTACAATCGCATTTAATTTTTATATGTAGTATGGTAGTAAGTATCCACCATCTTGCAAAACGTCACACTTTTATTTTACTTGTCATATTGGTGATATTGGTCACACTGTCATTGTGCCGGCCGGCTGTTTTTCTGATGTTTCTTGGATTTTCATTTGTTTTACTTAATTGTCGTTGTAGTTTGATTACTTTGTGTATTCCTCGCTTTCAAGCTTGAGTTACAAAGTAATCAGTAAACATGAAAAGTGGACAAACAAACTATAAAGTGTTGTGTGAGTGTCGTCATCGCTTGTATATTATTCCGAGAAACGATGATTTACGGGAACTGTGGTTATCTTTTCTGATTCCTCACAAATACTCACAATGAAGAGTTAAGTGGGTTGTCGAGAGACCAATTACAGAAAAAACCTGTGTGTCAAACACAAACACTGCTAAATACTAATTTGACGTGAAGGGTGATCGCATTCAGGCTGTTTTGTATCCCCTCAGACCAAATAAAATCCCTCACTGTGTACTGAAGCTGAAATAATGCATGGCATCCCACTGAGTACTTCTGGTAAGCTTTTGAATATTAAGATTTTCTGACCAATCTGATCAAATTGTATTAGTGTTTAATTTTTAATTAAATATGTATATTTTCCATTTCCAGATGGAATTTTTTCAAGTGAACACACCTATTTAAAATCTGAAACGGAGGTCAATGAATTCACTGTAAAAATAATAAAAGATGGTAAGTATGTATCATTGTTTATATTCCGCTTCTAAAAACATTTTTGTTATGTCAAATATAATTTATTTTCTAAACATACAAAAAGTACACTAAGAAAAGTCAATAGTCTAATAACAAGGCACTCTAAGCTCGTCTATGAAGATTGGCTAAATGTAAACAGCAGCCCATGTCCACCGACGGATTGCTGGTTCCAAATGCAGTACCCCGAGAAGAACCAGCAAGAAACTCAAACTCTTTTTAATCTTATGTCTTACCAGTAAATATGGTTTACAATAATAATTATGATTAATAGCCTTACCGTCGAGTTGGTTAATCCCATGCATGCTGGTCTACTAGTAGTAGTCTGGATCTTTTATTTTCTATAATAAAGTTGTATGCTTACAGAAAAACTTTCGAAGGAGAGCCCGTCAGCGAAACCATGGAAACAACAGGGGAAGCAGTAGAATTTATAGATAAACTGTGTCAATGGCTAAAAAACAACAACAAAACAAGGAAAGCTTCACGGCTCTATTCAACCCGAATCTGAGCATTTTAGTTTTTGGCATGAAGCAAAGGACATTATGAAAAATGTTTCATTTGTAGACTCAACCAGTAAACTATAAAAAATAATAAAACACATTATGGGCGTGTTCCTTCGTTAGAAGGATGGATCATGACAATAGAAAGCTTAAAAAGGATAGGAAATGTGCTGTTCAAGGAGCATAAAATTGTGTACCTACATTTTTTAAAGAAATCCAAATCAAGACCCATTAGTAAATTTCTATGTCCCCAAAATTTAAGTGCAATAATTGCAAAAGAACATACGAATATTACAAATGAAATAGAAAACTTTGAGATTAAAGAACAGCAATTTAGCTTATCCTTACCAAAAACTTTTTAATGATGTACAGAGAAGTAACTTCTTTGGTCCATACTTTAAATAATATTCTCAAATTAATAAACTAATTTACTGGTTTTGCTGCACCATTCATAAAAAAGAAATTAATAAGTTTTGTATGAAATTGATATTAAGAATGCACAATCATAATTGGTATGACATTATAAACAATTTCATCATCAGCCTACATTTGTCCACTGCTAGACATAGGCCTCCCATTATGATTACAAAATATAAATAAAAAATAAACAGAAATAACTTCGAATTGTTTTTTTATTGCTTTTTGAAAAATAGAACTTAACAGTGGCCCCATATCGATCTTTTTTACAAGCACATCACTAGCCATATCAATATCGATTACAATTGAAAGGGGTACTTTCACAACACTATGCGACACTAGCGCTCGGTGAACTTTTAGGAACTGTTGCTTAAACGGAAGAGCATTGAAGAGTGTCCTATCTGTCTCCGACTAGCTATAGATATCTGTGGTCAATGTCAAATCCGACAGATTTTGTGATGGTGAATGCGATTTTTCTTTCTCATCATTTCAACTTTTCTCTTTGCAAGTAAACGTTCGTTGATTTGTGCTGGAGGTCGGGTTGTTTCTTGCGTGTGTGATTTACTAAGTTGTTTCAACTATACTGTGCAATTTTTATTCAACTTTTAAGTGCAATTGTTTTATATAATAATCAATAAGGTATAGTTGCTATTATTGTTTTCAGCCTTCACGAAGTTTTTTTTCATCTCACTAGCACCCTCTCTCACTACCCAAGATTCCTATTTACGAAAGTGAACTTTGTAATTGAAACTTCGTTCGTCCTCAGCCAACAGCTGGTCTCATGAATGAAGACTATGAACACTTTTACAGTTTATAAATTTTTCGCAGAATGAACAATACAAGGTGGTGCACCAAAGAGGACATTCTGAAGGACCTAAATGGGCTAGTTGGCATGGGAGCTACGGACTTTATCGATGATTGTATAGTACAGGGTCAGAAGCCTCCACCACCCCACAGAGAATTTTTTGACGAAGGTAAGATGAAATTATTATTATTAAATGCTTGTATCCTGTTGTTCTCCACTCAAGCTTTTGTCCAGTTTAGTTTTTAAATTGATTAACTTTTGGTGCTGAGACTATTTCTTCTGGTAGCTTATTCCATAATATGACCACAAACTTACACGCTGTATATAAACAATACACTACCAAAACCAAATACAATTGTCACCCCCGGACTGCCAAAAAGTGTATCAACAAGGACGGTCAGGTTGTGATTGTTGTATTATGAATGTACTGTGAGTGCGGAGTTTTTAGTGTGGTGAGGGTTTACGCAAAGCATGTTTACGAAATAAGATTTTTATTTTGTTAGAAAAGAACAAGAAAAAAGTAACATATGTTTTATTTTCTTTATATGTTAATTCATATAGAATTAACTGACATATTTGTACAACCTACCCTTAAATATTTGCACTTTTTTTCTTTTTTTATTGGATAGTAGAGTGAGAGCCCAGGCTTGTCAGACCTTCGTCATTTCGTGAAGTCTCAAAGTTTGTCTGTGTATGTCCCTACTACAGGTGGAAACGATCCCCGAATATGAAGTTTGGATAACGGTTCCTTTGGAAGTTATCAAGCAGCAAAGGTCCATAAAATTGCACCTCAAATTTGTTAAAGTGTAAAGCTCAGTTTTTATTTATTTTATTCGGATTAATATTAGAAATCACGTCGTCCATTGTCAGACACTTGGTGCAGTGGAAACCCCCTGTCAGACACCCTTGCATCATGGTGAATTGAGGGTATACTTTCGTCATTTTGTAAAAACAGAATTTTATATATCGTACCCTTAAAGGCAAAACCAACTAACCGACACTTTTTTTCAAAAATGAGTTAAATATACCAATCGATTCGTCTTTTTGAGCTCTATCTTCTAGTAAAACCGGTTATCCGCTATCCCGCTTAGTTTCAAAGTTGGCTAGGTGAAAAACCAGCTAAATGCAAACATATTCAGAATTTCTACAAGAAAAAGCAACTAACGTTACTTTAAAGTTTTGTTTCCCTGAACGTTTACCAGTAAAGAGACTTTATCTATAGATGCAATACAGACTAAAAAATTTTTGTATTATTTGTTTTTAACTGATGACATAACCTGTATGTTTTTAATTTGTATACTGGTAAAACAATTTATCCTCACTTTAGTTGCTTTACTGTAGGTATTAGTTTTGCAGTTTTGATAATTGCTGCAGCTAAAACCTACTATCCGCGTCGTGCGTGCATCGCGCACTTTTGTCTTTGTGTTGTGAGTTGTTTTTATATTGCACAATCTAATCAGCTATTGGATAGTGTAATAATAGTACATTATGATATAAGTGCGGTAGGTTGAAAATTACAGCCGAGGCGATATTGCTAGCCCGAGCCGTAGGCGAGGGCTACAAGTAAGCAGAGGCTGTAATTATCAAAGCGCACGTATGTCATACGACGTTTTATAACACATTTGCGAGGAAATAAAATAAAACTCCGACTATGGTAAACGAATAAAAACAATACAGCGTTAAGAGAAAGCGCGCGGCGCGCATCATAATTTTTTTTTAGGCAAAGGCACAAAAAACAGCCAGTATTACTAATAAAGTAAATTAATATTTTTGTGTTTTTGTTACAGATTAATTGGTTGTAATTTACTGTCAAAATTAATTAAATTAAATAATTATGTACATAAATATTTCTTTATTATATTTTATCTCCTAAAGTTAATTTGAATCATAAAATGTTAACAACTTTTTTGACATAAAAACTCTTTGCTGAGATTTTAAAAAGTACCGTTCGTTTTAAGACGGAGCATCTTGATAAACCGTGCGTTTTACTTTACACTTACCGCACTTGGGCGTAATAAGATACAATAGGATATTGAAATTGGTGAAATAAGACACCTTTTACGAGCAAATGTGTTATAAAAAAATATAAAGATCCCAAAAAATTTTTGGCAAATCTATCGCTGGGGGGCACTTAGTTGGTTTTACCTGAATTATGTAAAATATACCTTATTTCTGAAAGGGGTCCCCTTTCAGTATCTAGCTGTCTTCAGTATATCGAAGTTCTGAAGATCATGTAGGCCTAGGTCAGCCACTATCGACAATCAATTCACAACCCCCCTTTTAATACTTTCATTATTACGCTTTAGAGGACTGTTTTGTCTATCTTTTTTTGTAAAAGTGTGTAAAGTTTACTAAAAACATTAGATTTTTACAGATTTTATATGTATAGGAAAATAGGGGTATGTAGAGGTACGCAAAATCTAGCTCTAATACAAAAATAAAGAAAATGACGCCCTAATAGATTCCGCACCTGTAGATAACCACACACCAGTCTTAATTTTATTCAGGTAAAACCAACTATAAACATTATTTTATTTTTATTTTGGCTGCTTCCTTTGCTATATTTGTATTGCTGTTTTTGTAAATAATCTATTTTTTCTTAATTAAAACGTTACTATTCAACTCAGAAGGGTACAGGGCTTCATTTTAGAAATAAGTTCTATTTTACATAATTTAGGTAAAACCAACTAAGTGACCCCCCGCGATAGATTTCCCAATTTTTTTTGGGATCTTTATATTTTTTATCATTTTTTATTACACTTTACAATAGCTGATTAGATTGCTTAATATAAAAAACAACACACAAAGTCAAAATGCACTATTTAGGTAGAAGAAGATTATCTTCTCATCAAATATGGAAAACTAATTTACTCGAAACTATGTTCACTGCAGTTAGTTGGTTTTGCCTTTAAGGGTACGATATGTTACTTCAGGAACTATCAGAAGATGTTTTCTCAGATGTCAGACCGTTCCGTTGGTAGGTACGCCGTGTCAGACGCATTAAGTATTAGTCGGGGATTATGTGCTGATGACATGATTTCTGTCCACATATAGCTACTAGGCAGAGTATGATGTCATTTTCATATAATTCAAGGATGAGGAATTCATTTCTGGAATAAACTTTTTATCAGTCCATTGAAAAAAACGGAGTAACTTACAAAAAACCAAAATGTTGAAACTATTTTTTTTAGAATTTTGTCACTCAGAAGTACACTATAACGATTAAGACTAAATATTTTTTTTTATCTTATAGCCCCTTTATTGTAACTACAATATAAAAAGTATCATTTTAATAACATCGTTAAAGTATAGAAGTGTAAAAAAAATATCTTGCATAGCGCGACGAAACTGATTTCTGTATTTGGAGTTCAAACTATGTTCGAACTATAGAGCTACCAACTATAGAGTTTGGTGACGGTTTCCGAAAATTTGAGAACGAGGAATTCATTTCTGGAATTATAAAATATCAGTTCCTACGCATCTGCTCTTCCAAGATTCTAGAGTACTTACAGTACGCAAACTGTACAAACTGGCAGTTGAACTTAGATTCCACGAAACTGCGCGTTCTGCTTTGATAATAGAGGAGCGCACATGAATTAACCCTTGTACAAAAGTTTAATATAAGTATAGTAATATTTAGATCTAAACGTCTTTGCATCTGGGACCGCTCAGTAAAAAATGACAAAGACCTATCACAATTTTCATATAAATCGAAAAACGAACCACGAACGCACTATTTCATTCGCACCCGCTTGCATATAGAGGTAGTATATAATTTTAATGTGTCTCATGTAATATTTATTATATTATACGATAAATTAGCTATAATCTATTATTTTTATTTAATATAATTAGTCAAAATATACTTCCGAGCCTTAAAATTAAGTTCATTTTATTTTTAGATTGATTGAGTGATTGTTTGCAAGTTACTTCATTTTTATCTATGAACTGATATTTTATTATTCCAGAAATGAATTCCTCCTTCTCAAATTATATGAAACCGTCACCAAACTTTATACAACATGTAACAGAATAAGCGCAAATTCCTGAAATTAGTTTATTCAGTATCGACTACTTATTCGATTTCAGCTATTTTTAATATGTGTTAAATTTTTCAAAAAATGAATTATCGTAGCTGAATTTAGTGCTTTCTATGGAAATTGTGCTATTATTAATCGATATTTAAGAAAATTGGTTAGACACAACTAAAGTTCGATTGCATCATATTTTTTTTATATTAATATACTAATTGGGCTGTATGAGGAATTGCGCTTTTTCTGTTACGCGTTCTAGTTGGTAGCTCTATAGTTCGAACATAGTTTTAACTCCAAATAAAGAAATCAGTTCCGTCGCGCTATGCAAGATATTTTTTTTTTACACTTCTATACTTTAACGATGTTATTGAAATGATACTTTTTATATTGTACAATAAAGGGGCTATAAGATAATATTTTTTATTTAGTCTTAGTCATTAAGTATAGTGTACTTCTGAGCGACGAAATTCTAAAAAAAATAGTTTCAACATTTTGACGTTGGATTTCTAATATTAATCCGAATAAAATATATAAAAACTGAGCTTTACACTTTAAAGAATTTGAGGTGCAATTTTATGGACCTTTGCTGCTTGATAACTTCCAAAAGAACCGTTATCCAAACTTCATATTCGGGGATCGTTTACACCTGTAGTAGGGACATACACAGACAAACTTTGAGGCTTTACAAAATGACGAAGGTCTGACAAGCCTGGGCTCTTGGGATATAGGGCCTAGGGTTATACCTCAAAATTGGTCCCATATAAATTTGATAAACAAAATTCCTACCTTAAGGGTTGGAAAATAGGGGTGATTTACTGTTCACTTAAAGATTTTAATACTAAAACCCACAAACTACAAACCCAGCTACTCAAAATTACATAGGTATACTAAAATTATTTTAAGAACTTAGTTATTTAGGTTAAATAAAAAATGCTTATTATTGTTTGCTTTTCAGTTTTTTCGGCGATTTAATTTTTTGTTAAAAAGTTGTTATTCTATCAAAGTTTGAACTCATCTGGTGTAATAGGTATTATTATATTATCCACTCATTTTAGTTCTTAAAATTGTATGTCAAGTTAACATTCATTCCATAACCTTTAAAGACGTATTTACGTTTGACGAGAAAATGGCCGATTTTAGTGGTTTTTCGGGCGATTTTCTAAACAATCCGCTAAACATTCTTAAATGATAAATGTACCTATAGAAGCACTGGTCCTTTGTCTTTATTTCATGTTGAGAGTTTTTTTCATTTTCACAGATTTTAATTCATTAAAATCATTTTTCCGTAAGACACTCACGCAAAAACCTCGAAAACTAGGTGACTTTCGGTTCAAAAATCTAGATAACTGGAAGACTACAGTTTATTTAAAAAATACCTAGACCTAGTAAAAACAGTTATCTTTCGATGATGTTGAACAAAAATCTGATAAATACTGCACAATCTTTATAAAAAAAAAATCATTTATTCATAAAAAAAAGTGTCAAAATAAATTTGCTATCCCATCCATAGTTTTAGCTAGTTGTAATAAGGATTACTTTTGCACTAGCGTAAACTATATAAACCGTGACATTTTCAAACAGCTCTTCAGATGACGCTGAGCGTCTGTCGAGAGCAGACCCTATGTCGGTTGGACCTAGCTGACAGGAACGTTGTACGTACACAAATAAATTGCAAATAAATGACACAAAAGATATTGAGTAATTTATGTAAAGGTTTATTTATAACGTTGTTATGGTTACCGGCATACTGTACCTATGCAGCTTAGAAATGTAAATCGTGGACTTTTTTTTAATAAATAATACTAATAATATAATCTCACGCCTTTTATCCCCGAGGGGGTAGGCATAGGTATTCCATTACTGGATATACCCACATTTCACGTTTTTTTTTTAACATTTGATGATATCAAGAAAATAAATAACTGATTAAAATGAGCTGATGATGAACCTGATGATAACCCTTAACGTATGACAGTAGGGCTGCAAATCTAATATAAATCTGACTGATCTCATGCTGGCTGACCCTCTGAGACTGCTACTAATGAAGTACTGCCAGTACTTCCACTTTGTGACGTTGGAAGGAACGCATCCACCTTTTAGAAAAGGTGGATGGTTTATCGATCACGTTTCCATGGTTTTCGGGAAATCCGATGTCAAAACCTATGACCAAATTCCATGATGGTCGTCATGATGATTTTCAGGATTTACGTCATGGGTGTCGTTTCTATGGTTTTCGCGAACGCTGATAGCGAAACTTATGTCAATACCCAATTCCAAGATGGCGGTCATGCTGATTATCATGTTTTACGTCATGGGTGTCGTTTTTATGGTTTTCGGGTACGATGATGGCGAATATCAAGTCAATATACAATTCCAAGATGGCGGTCATGCTGATTTTCATGATTTACGTCATGGGTGTCGTTTTTATGGTTTTCTGGTACGCTGATAGCAAAACTTATGTCAATACCCAATTCCAAGATGGCGGTCATGCTGATTTTCATATTTTACGTCATGGTTGTCGTTTTTATGGTTTTCGGGTACGCTGATAGCGAAACTTATGTCAATATCCAATTCCAAGATGGCGGCCAATATTGTTTTTGAGGATTTTCATCATGTGTCGTTTCCATGGTTTTTGGGTACGCTGATAGCGAAAATTAAGTAATTACAAAATTCCAATATGGTGGCCAAGATTATTTTTAGGATTTCTGTTATGGTCATTGATGATTTTCCTTTTGTTGGGTATTGACAACAGTTTCGATATCAGCATATCCGAAAACTATGCAAACGACACACATGACGGAAATCCCGAAAGTGAAAATGGGCGCCATCTTGGAATTGAGTATCAATCAATCGACCCGATTTTCAAAGGTTAGACACACATGAATCTTTCAAAGAATAGAGATACTCTCTTTACTTACTCCCGACGAGATTGGCAGAGTTATTTCCCTCCTGGAAGTACTTTCTACCATTTTATTTTTCGAAACTCAAAACGTGACAGGAAGTACTCCTGTGTGCCTCAGATATTGATCAAAGGCATCATAAATGAGGCATATTATGTGTCTTCACTGTCAAACTAAAAATATAATATATGGGTGCTTTACCCCATATAGGTATTAACCTATATGGGGTAAAGCACCCAATAATTGACAGTACAACGTCCTCAACAGGTTTTTTTATAAAGTTTTTATGTACTTCCAAAAATGTTATTTCTCTTGGGGAGCAAGCGTGAACATAAATAAATTTCGAAATATTCAAAAAACACATTAGCGCTATGCCACACTAATACAATAATGCTGGGACTAGGGTCACGAGGTGTTTTTTAGGGTTGAAAGAAACCATAACTCAATCACGCCATTAAATTGCAGATCATTTTTGTAGGACTGAGGATTGTTATCAAACCTATATAAAGGCGTCTACGCTTTTTCGTAGGGAAGGGTTATGTGTTGTCTATGAAGGAGAGGCTTTTGTTTTGAGACGTCAAAATGTTGCGGCGGAATATTATTGAATTTTTATACATTTGATACCCATCATTTCTTTCCTACAAAGCATTTTTGTTAAATTTAAAAAGTATAATACATTCAATGATTTAATTATGTTTAAGTACACATTATAAATAATTTTAAAAAATCTATAGTAGCCATACCCAGAGCGTGCTACGCAGTGCCCTAGGGGAGCCCTAGGGCACTGCAAAGAGCAAGACCTCTATGGGGTTTCCGCAAAAATAATTGTCCTAATAAAAAAAAAATACTCAAGAAACAAAGCGACTATTAGGTTGCAGAGTAAAATAGAATGTATCTAAATATTACAACATAAAACTTAAGAAAATGTAACCAAAAGTGTGTTGTGGAATGTGTAATATAAGAACGCCGAGCGCGGGACATTTCAGCAACGGTTCTGTGTTGAGCTTGACTGATTCTTCAACTTTTCTACCATGCCTGATATCAACCAATTACGTAGTTGAAAGCATCGAAATAAAATTGCGAGTAGTCATTCATTAAAAAGATGATCCCAAAATACCTTTAAACATGTATTTCGGTTTTCACTTTACAATGCGAGTGTGATGGGTACCTTTTGCACTAGGGAGGGCAGGGGAGAGTTTTTCGATTTAGGTTTAATTTTAAAGTAACATTAGTTTATTTTACTTTACAATTATATCGAATTTAAAAATAATCCAACAATTACAAAAAGTTTTGCAATTAAGTACTAGAAACTATGACGTCACACCTTGCTATTTCAGTACATTTTCCATAGTAAAATTTCATTTTGACAGATCATAAAAAGTTACTGAGTTGAAGCAGGACACTACCCTATAGATGAAAACAAAAAAATATTTAATAGCTCCCATTAGATGCAAATGCAAGTAATATTATAATTTTTAAACACATAAATCTAGTTTTCATTATTTTAGGGCCCAGTCGAATATTTTGTTTTCCAAAAGGGTTCCTGCGCCCTAAAAGTTTGAGTACCGCTGACCTGTAGTACCGAAAACATTTTATTGCGTCTTGACTGAAACACGGTAAAGTGTCGATAATTGGGTGTGTTACCCTAGATCAGTATTTGCGGTCTCAGTTTAGTGATAGTTCTGCCTAATGAAACTGACTCTTGTGAGATCTTTTATGATTTTATTTTAAATATATTATGTATTAAGTATATACATAGGTACCTATAATGTAACAGAATCAGCTCAATTCCTGAAATTAGCAGCCGGCACCCGGCAGCACTTCCTCCCTTTGAAAGTGCACCTCACCAACATCCGGGGGTTGCACTCCAATCTCGATCCGGTCCACCACCACCTTGAGACCGAGAAGCCGCACCTGTTCTTCTTGACAGAGACGATAATTAAAACCCCAGCGGACGCGGCGTACCTCAACTACCCAGGCTACTCACTGGAACATAAGTTCAAAGAGCATGCTGGGGTCTGTGTATACGTCCGCGACGATATTTGCTACAAGCGTCTCCGCTGCCTTGAGGGTCCTGGGTTTTCGACTTTGTGGATTATCGTGGACACAGGCGCAGAGAAAACTCTGTATTCCTGTGTATACCGATCGCACAGCGGGAACCAGGAGACAACTAAGCTTTTTGACCACCTTACTGAGATGGCAGATAAAGCCCAACAACAGTACCCAACGGCGGAACTCGTATTTCTCGGGGACTTTAACGCCCACCACGAGGAGTGGCTGTTTCCGTACGAGAAAACTTGCCACGCCGGGAGGGAAGCGCGCAAATTTGCAGTATCGCTGAACCTTACCCAGCTGGTAAACGTTGCGACGAGGGTACCGGATGTTGCTGGCCATACACCCAATTGCTTGGACCTTCTGCTGACAACAGAACCAGACAGGCACTCGGTTTCGGTCTCGGCTCCACTGGGTTCGTCCGACCACTGTCTGGTGAAATCCGTATCAATCTGTTCTCCTCCTGAAGTCTGCCCCAGGGGCACGAGAAGAGTATGGCGATACGAGTCAGCAGACTGGGATGAGATGCGGCATTTCTTTGCATCTTTCCCTTGGCGGCTGGTCTGTTTTTCTTCGGGTGACCCCTCGTGCTCTGCTGAGGCTGTTGCGGACGTGATTCGGCAGGGAATGGAATATTTCATTCCGTTCTCCGACCTCTCGCTCGAGCACAGAGCTCAAGCATGGTATAATGCGGATTGTGCCCGTGCTGAGGCCCGCAAACAATCTGCATACCAAGCTTGGGTGCAAGCCCGCGATACTAAAGCTGGGGCTCAGAGGGTTCGCACGAAGAAGAAAGCCTTTAATTCTGCCGCTAAGTCCTGCAAACGGGTACTCCGGAAGGCTCGATTTGACCATGTCAGTCGTATAGGAGCCAAACTTGCCTCCTACCCTCCCGGTAGTAAGCAGTTTTGGTCCCTGTCGAAAGCGGTCGAATCCAACTTCTGCCGTCCCTCACTGCCACCCTTGCAGAAACCTGATGGCACGCTGGCCCACTCCGCAACGGAGAAAGCGAATTTATTTGCTTCCTTGTTTGCGAGCAATTCACGTCTTGACGCAGGCTCAAAAGAACCGCCATCTATACCTCATTGTGATTCCTCAATGCTGGAAATTGCAATTCACCAAAAAGAGGTACGCCGGGCTCTGCAGAACCTCGACGTGAATAAGGCCAGTGGACCAGACGGTATACCTGCACGTGTACTAAGACAGTGTGCACCTGAGTTGTCTCCTGTATTGACACGCCTGTACCGCCTCTCTCTCCAAACTAGAACGGTGCCAAAATCTTGGAAGCTTGCTAATGTGCAGCCAGTACCCAAGAAGGGTACGCGAGCCGATCCCTGCAATTACCGACCAATCGCCATTACCTCCATGCTCTGTAAGATCATGGAAAGGGTTCTCAACGGCAAATTGCTGTCATATCTAGAAGAAAACGACCTGATCAGTGACCGGCAATATGGCTTTCGCCGCGGTCGGTCTACTGGGGATCTTCTAGTGTATGTTACGCACTGCTGTGGCGAAGCCATTGAGAAAAACGGGGAAGCGCTTGCTGTTTCTCTCGACATCTCAAAGGCTTTTGACAGGGTTTGGCACGCAAGTCTCCTTAGCAAGCTTCCTGCTTATGGCATCCCTTCTGACTTTTGCAGGTGGGTGTCGGACTTTTTGAGCGAACGGTCAATCAGAGTGGTCGTTGACGGCTGCTCTTCGGACCTCATGGCCATTGACGCCGGTGTTCCTCAAGGGTCTGTTCTCTCTGCAACCCTCTTTCTGCTCCACATCAATGACATGCTACAACCTAGCATTGTTGGCTACGCAGACGACAGTACGATTGTAGAGAGATATTTGGCCAGTGCAAGAGCCAGTAGGGAAGATATACGTTCACAGAGAGAGGCCATGGTAGAGCGAACGAACTTGGCCTTAAGTCGCGTCTCCCAATGGGGTGACGCTAATCTGGTCACTTTTAATGCCACCAAGACGCAGGCCTGTCTGTTTTCCGCTAAACGGAGTCCATTTGACCTGACTCCTACTTTTCGGGGTGCATCTGTACCTACTACCGGCAGCCTAGAACTTCTTGGCATGGAGTTGAGTTCAGACCTCAACTTCGGCACCTATATTGAGTCCAAGGCACAAACTGCGGCCAAAAAACTGGGCATCCTTAATAAGGTTAAGCGATACTTCACACCTGGACAGCTTCTAACACTCTACAAAGCTCAAGTCCGATCATGTATGGAGTATTGCAGCCACCTTTGGGATGGCTCAGCTAAATACCAACTCGCCGCTTTAGACTCTGTAGAGCGCAGAGCCAGGAGAATGATTGGTGACGAGATGATGGTGACTAAGCTGCAATCTTTAGCCCATCGGCGCAAAGTTGCCAGTCTGTCGGTATTCTATAGATTGCATTTCGGGGAGTGTGCCCAAGAGCTGCACGAGCTCATCCCACCTTCCCCTTTTTACAATCGGACTTCCAGACGCACGGCTGGGCTTCATCCCTACTTGGTGGATATCCCACCTATACGCACAAAGCGCTTTTCAAGTTCTTTTATTATGCGCACCGCCAAGGAGTGGAACTACCTGCCGGCGTCTGTATTTCCGAGTTCATATAACCTACAAGCCTTTAAGGATCGAGTGAACAGGCATCTTCTGGGCAAGCTCGTCCCAACGTAGGCCCCGTCTTTGCTCTCGGGCTAGTCTGGGGTCAAGAGCAAGCCCATTTTTTAGTAAAAAAAAAAAAAAAAAAATTAGTTTGTTCAGTATCGACTACGATTACAGCTATTTTAGGGTTCTGTACCCAAAGGGTACAACGGGACCCTATTACTAAGACTCCGCGGTCCGTCTGTCTGTCCATCTGTCACCAGGCTGTATCTCATGAACCGTGATAGTCAGACAGTTGAATTTTTCGCAGTTGATGTATTTCTGTTGTTGCTATAACAACACATACCTACCTACTAAAAATCAGAATAAAATATATATTTAAGGGGGGCTATAAAAGAAACGTAATTTTTTGTTGTTTTTATAGATAATGGTACAGAACCCTTTTTGCGCAAGCCCGACTTGCACTTAGCCGGTTTTTAATCTATTGTGTTAGTTTAAAAAAAAAAATTACATAGCATAACTGAATTTAGGGCTACCTATGGAAACCATACTATTTAATTTAAGTAACCTTATGTAGGAATGCATCATTTTTTTATATTAATATACTAATTGGGGTGTATGAAGAATTGCGCAAATTCCTTGAATTATTCTGTGACGCTTTGTATATCTTTTCGTCGATTTATTCATTTTGAATGTTTTTACAATTATAATTAAACACTAAGTACAAAAAAAATATTTTATATTCAAAAGTATGAAAACTTGTTGGTCGCACTCATTATTTCCCCGCAAATCTAGCGGCGCTGTGTGTGTAGGCTGCGCATGTAGTAGTACGTCAAAATACCTAAAATTGACGCGAGTCAAACGTAAATACGTCCTTAACGTAACGTGAGAGAAATAAAGATTTATTATTATTATTATTAAATAGATATTGCTATACAGTGTAGCGTAAGTGTCAGCCGCCCGTAGGGTTGCCAGCCGTACTATATATAGTTTTGTACTGTAAGTCGGGTCTGCGTATTACATACAGTTAAAGAAATATATAGGTAGTACGCAAAAATACTATATTTTCAATACAGAAATCTATCAAACTAAGCATTCTTAATAAATGAGTGCACTCGATTCTACCAGCACGTCGCTTATAATGCCTAAAGCTAAATTTCTTAAATTCAAAATTAAATTTAGTGAGTCTTTAAAACAACTCTATTCCAGGAACATCAAACTTAGTCAGTTTAGAAGGTATTTTAGCATGAGCTAAATTTTTTAAATTGAATTGATCTTGTGTTGCTACATAAAAAATATATAATTGAAGGAATAAACGATATTAATAAAAACGTTAAAAATAATTAAATTTATAACTTGTTTGAAATAATTGTTTTTCATTTGTTTATAACAAATTCGTACATTTTAAAGCGTAATTTTATATAAAAAAATACTTCTTATTTAACTTTTTTTATCTTACTATGCAACATTTTCAGCTTTTTGGCGGAAGCGTCACGTTTTAAAAACATTTTGCTGTGTTTTAGTACTTCAGGTTTTGTCTCATAGTAGTTACAGTGTATTTTGTGGCAAATGTCAAACGTAATAGTGTACCTACAGTGAAATAGGGAATTCGATAAAAAGCGTAGGATGGACATTTTCGAGTTACCTCAAGAACTAGCCGCTTCAATCTTCAGTAAAAGTATACTATCGTGAAATGACTTTTCAATAAATTTTGATGAATCTGATTATATTTTTGTGCATAGACTCTGAGGCAGAGCTAAGCTGATGGCAAAATTGCCAATGCCTTAAAATAAGATAAAAATTGCAAGATTTTTCCCAAAAACGTTTTTTCAGTAATTATGGGGAGGAAATAATTTTAGGGTATACATAGTAGGGTTTGCGGTTTCTCGAGGATTTTTAGTTCTCGGGTCTCGAGAACTCTCGAACCCGATTTCTCGAGTCTTCTCGGGATATCGAGAAATTCAAAATTTACGTATATATTTTTTGTTTTAATAAAAAAGTGAATGATTGAAGAAAATGTGATTATTAGAATAATAAAAAAATCAACCCTTTTTAACACTAAACTGAATATCAATTAACAATCAACCTAATCTCACTAATGATCACACATTTTTTAGGTTCAACATAAAATTTCAACATGAATGAACAAATACAAGTTGTGGCCCGCACCGCATAGGCGATTGCGTTTGTCGGTAAAAACCATAGATTTAGTATACTAACGTTAGATTGGCAAAAGAGCCAGTACGGCGAGACCAAAAACAATGTGCACTAATGCTAGTGTTCTGTGGATGTATGCAAGACAAATAGCTCTGCTCTCTCTAAACTGTCGCTCTCGATATAAAATGGGCTTGTGTTATATTGTGTAGTTGATACCTTTGCCAGTCACGTTATCGAAATTTGTTTATCGATATTACGGCAATCACTATAAAATTGAGGTTAGAAATACGAGAAATTCACGTATTTAATATTTCGCAAAATTCAATTGTTATACATTCAGAACATTTATATATTAAAAAGCAATTTTATGACCTATCAATTTATGCACGTTTTTTTTTAGTTTTCTATAATCAATGCATTTAGAGAATTAAATCTTACAATCGCGCCTACATGTAAAATGTAATTCTATGGATTTTCTTTCCTAGATGAATTACAACCGGTACTGCACACGTAACTATAGCTTTTTACGTTTATAAAAAATCAAACTTATTCTTTTAATACATGATATTTTAAAATAAGCGAGATTTGTTTCATTCACAACTGACGTCGGGCCGGTATTGGCCCCTAACGTTTACGAAAATGGTCTCGTCTATCTATCTCGCTCTAACATACGGGTACCTATGTTATTTCTCTCTTGCATTGCCGATCTAATGTTGGTATACTAAATCTATGGTAAAAACAATGGATACCGAATACCGACATACACCTTCCGCGCTATCAAAAGATCATAAAAATGTATAAAGAAAGCGTCAACAAATTCTAAGATACCGTTATAAATTGCTAATGATCCTCCAAATGTCATTATATAAAAAAAAAACGCTTCGCAAGTATAATTTCGAATTCTCGATGTCTCGACTTTTCTCGACCTGAATTTCCCGGGAACGGAACCGACCCATTTCCCGGGAATTCCCGGGACGAGAATTCCCGGGAACAAACCCTAATACATAGGTACTTGAAGAGAAAAAACTGTGTTTGGAGAGTTTTGCGGTTTTTTATTTTTAAACAAAACTACAGATTCATAAAAATGTGTTTATTAAAACATAACTGCTTATTTTACTCCAAAGCTCTGAACCTACCCTTCAGACATTTGCAATATGATGCTCCATTATATATTGGACACCCTAAACATTTTTCTAAATTATCTTTTGGACCTATGCAATGGATCCGATGTGTTTCCTAGTCTTCTAAGATATATTTTTTCGGTCTCACCATGTTCTCTGGAAAGAAAGTTGAAACATAACCTAAGAGTCATCTTGGATGAATATATTATTTAGAATTGTAATACACAAACAAAAAAATATATCCTTTGACTGTACACTATACGGCAGCACCCACAACAAAATTTTCGTCCTGGCTCATTCTTTCTTCTAAACTTCCTTTGGATTTTGGATAATTAGTTTTTTCCACCTCAACTTGCACATAAAATCACTGTAATGGCCGATTTTAGAAGTAACTTAATTTTAGGAGGGACCTTTTTACTCGCCGCTAAATTTACGCAGTTTAAGCGTTTGACAAGTCTAAATTCTTTTTTTTCTGCTTAAAATGACACACAAGGAATAGCGTTTACGCTGCTAAAGCTAAGTTGAGTTGACCGGCTAAATTTAGAATTTTTAGAAACGTCAAATTCAAATTTAATCATGTCATTTGAATTTGACAGATAGCGTAGATTA
The DNA here is from genome assembly GCA_963855545.1 of Ethmia dodecea. Taxonomy (NCBI): domain Eukaryota; kingdom Metazoa; phylum Arthropoda; class Insecta; order Lepidoptera; family Depressariidae; genus Ethmia; species Ethmia dodecea. The sequence continues at coordinate 982,215 of OY979446.1, forward strand.
GCAAAATAGTTTTTAAGAGGTTTAGCAATATTAGGAGCTTTAGGTGGTCAGCCAGAATCGATTCCAGTGTTTAATTTAGATTACTTTAGAAAGTTTATGTGATTAAATATGTAAATTTTGGTATTTTAGGTACCTACTTATTTATTATCATTGATGTTTGTGTGCAGATGAAGAGATCCAATTGCGGTATGGTTCGACGGAACCATTTGTAGACCAAATAGAACCAGATTTGGTAGGAATTACACAAATGCTGCGACTGGTAAGCAAACAATATTCTTGTTTCTAATTCGCTTAGTTTTTTAATTTGTTATCTGGCTCAAATTTAGAACAAGGAACCACGCCGATTGGCTTGACCTGGCCAAGACATATTAATTCCCGAAATTTCAACGCGCGGAAACTTTTAGGTTTTAAGATATTTTTTTTTATATTGGTTAAAAAACAGTAAATTATTCTCAACTGCACGAAAAAGACAACTATCCATGTCAAATTCATTAGGTTAGGTTAGGTTAGCATGTAACCACAACGCAGATTCGAACTGGCCCCTTTTAAGTAGTATGTGTTTTTTAATAGGCGGTAGCGATTTTAACGCCAATTTCAACTGATGACCTTTTTTTTTTAACAGGCGGTAGCGATTCTCATACAAATTTATTTTTCAAATATCTCGGAAACTAGGCATCTCCCCTCCCCTCCGCCCTCCACGGCAATCGGGGTGGGTTCCTTGTACTGGGAATAATCTTTTTTCTCTTATCTTCGCACTAACCCATGGATCATATGATCAGGTTTTTGGATGACGGCAATAAATGTTGTAATCAAATATATAACCAAAATAAATATGTTACCTGCTGCTTACGATATCCGTGGCCAAGAACTATAAAATAAAATTGTTTTCGAAACTGATCATCAATATGTAAGTAGGTAGTTATTTAGTGTTGCACACCACATACAAAGATAGACCTTAATAATGGATTAACCCACATTTCCTAGTACTTTATGACCAGCGTCTTCTTTTCAAATATTAATAGCTTATTAATTTTACGACTATTGCCAAGGCACGGGTCCGTGAAGTTCACGCATAGTAAACATAATTTGTCGTAGACCATTTGCTCACCGATAAATACTCTGCTCCGAAAGTATTGGACCGATTTTTAAAATTCTTTCACCAATTGAAAGCTTGCTTTAATTGCTGGGAGTAACTATAACTTTCCCACGGGAACGGGACTTAGGCGTGTGAAATCGCGCGGACTAGCTAGTCATATATATGTATAAACTGAGCTGATTCTCTGAATAATCATTCCGTTGAAGATCGTCTTGTCTCTTAGTGTTCTCTTTAGTGATAAACAGCTACCTGCATAATTGTATTGGTGAAACGTGGGTATTTCCAGAAATATAATACCTCTGCCTACTCCCTCGGTTATAAATTTTACAGTCACCGTAAAAAATAAATTAATCCACAAGTAAAGTATTATTCTCATTTTGAATCTGACATCGAGCTTTAAGATTGTTTAGGCACCAGGCGCGGTCCGAAGGGGGGGTCACAAGACCCCCCAAAATCTAAGGTCAAATAAAAAAATCTCAAAAATTTGCCAAATGATAAAAGGAATTTCTACGCTTAGGCGTGTAAAAAAAACTTGGTTGAGAGCTAACATGTTAATGTTAGAAGAGCGATTAACAGGTTTAGCTCTTCTAAACATTTACCCGGAAATAGTACCAGACGTCTCAAATATTATCATCCGATTCGCAAAAACAAAAAGACGACTTCCATTTGATTTATAGGTAGGTAATGTATAAAATAAAATTGTGTCTTTTACAATGTTTATTTTATTCCAGATACCTATTTTTTATTAGTGTACCTAGTACCTACTGAGTGACCCCTTTCCAAAATTTCAGGCAGCCACCGCGCCTGTTATGCACTTAAAGTGTCTAGAGATAGGTTACATTGTCAATAGATGGCATTATACCCTTTAGTTGAAACACGCTATGCAAAGACGTTTAAAGAAAAAGTTTCTCTCTAGGAAAGAGCTAATGATTTTCTTCCAACCTCTTTGACGCTATGATTTCACTCATAGCGGCAGCATAAAGTACGGTCTCCATTTTTCTGTAACTTTTTAGTTTCTCATAGAATAAACGTCTCAATATCTAACAGTGATTGAATAGCGAACAAAGATTTCCACTCCAATCGCGGGCTACGGGCATAACTAGGTACTTACCTATGTAGGTTTTTAGTGTACGCGACGAAAATTATTTCGTTTTGTTTAATTTATCGGCAATGAGTGACGGCTCTTTTAAACTTTTAACTTTGAAATAGAACTTCCTCTTATCTGTATTTACCGGGTGCGCTTTATATTTTTGAAATCTGAATATTTATTTATTTATTGCTTTTCTTGGCCACGGATGTCGTGGAAAGTAGGTAAAATATTTATTTTATTTTGTTACTGAAAACCAAAAAAAAAACAAAAAAAAACTGCTTATATTATGATCCGTGGATACAAAACCCTTATTAAAGTTTAAAAAAATCCAATGTGACAGTAAAACATACTGCCACACACTTGGCAATTTCTTAGGATGTACTTCATGCAAATAATCTTCCAGGTTGAAGATTTCGATATGGCAGAAACTAACAATGACAACTCCAAAAATAAAAAGATATGTTTGCCGTCGGACAAAGTTGTCATTCATAAAATGAATCCAAACGTCCAAGAGTTCGTACCCAGAAACCATCAGAACAGGCAGAATGGCAAAGAAAATAATGATTCTTCAAACGACACAACTAGTAATTCATCGTCGACTAACAAAGACGAACATAAAAGTAGACAGAAAGTAGACCCTGTAGACAAACCAGAGAAAGATTCAAACGAACTCACAGTGAATAAAAACGATGTACAAAATGGCTTGCCTGAAGAACTTTTAAAACCAGAAAAGATAGAGGATGAAAAAGTAACGACAGCAGCCTTGCTGAAAAGCAGAATCACAGCCTCCTCAAAAATTAACACGCAGATGGAAAAGTTCAAGAGAAATGTGGCATTTACTGCCCTTTTAAAGTTATACAGCGAACCATCACCGTCATCGTCGCCATCTGCGGGAACACCTCCGTCGTCAACTTCTCCGAAGCCTGTATTACTGTACACCCCCGATTATTTCGAAGGACCCAGCGGTACCGCAACTGTTGATAAAAGTGAAAATTCAATACCAGCAGTAGCTGAAAATAAAGTCTACATAGAGAAACCGTGTCCACAAAAAAATACTGCAGTTGACCCAAGTATTCAGCAATCTATTAACAAAGTTAATATGTGGCTGGATAATCCAGAGGAGCCGAAGATTACAAAACTGACTGTGCCTCATACTGGGCCAGTGGTCTTTAAAAAAAAGGGAATTAGTAGCCCATTGCCGTCTCAATGCTCTGAAGAAACAACTCCAGTCGAACCATCTTTACCGTCTGAGTATGTTCCTTCTGATTATGCCAATGAGCTACTCAAGAAATATGAAGAAAGGACCGAAAAGATCAATGAAAGCAAAACAAAAGCTCCAGTAGATATCTGGAGTAAACTCGAGAGTGATCTCAAGGCTCGAGATGAGAAAATAAAGAAAAAAGACGGAGTATTGGAAGTTGCGCGTATTAGTGCTAGACAGAGGATAAATAATAACCTTAATTAGACATCTCTAATGTCTAATTAATGTTATTTATTTCTGTCACTAGTCCCTATCGAGACACTACATCAAATGAATGAGAGTTTTTTAAACAATATTTTATCCAAAATATTGCGTTTGTTATTGCAGTTCTACGTATTTATTGGCCTAAGTTAAAACCAAGTAGCGAAGTTGAAATGCAATCTAGCCATTGCATATGTCAGTGTGCTGTGGTGTGGTGATTGCTTACGACAAATAGCGGTAAAATAACCAGAGTCGTCTTACTTTACTCAAATCTTTTTTAAAGTTTTTTTTAATATTTGTGCAATATTGTTGTCAATTTTATCTATCCCAAATAACTATTAAAAAAATGTAGCCTAAAATTTCAAAAAGGATTTTAATAAATCCTGTATTTTGGAAATCTAGAATATTGCCAAATTTTTTAACTACTTTTGTAAACTTTAAAACTTAATGCTCAAACATCAACAGGCGGTGAAGGATAATAGATGACTCTATTATCTCCATCACACGCCAGCTCGTGTTGCGATAGATACAAATTCTATTAAAATACGTTTGTAAAGTGCCATGAAGAATGATTCTGTCAAGTGCCGATTATTTTAACGCAGAAACATACAGTACAGCCGTTTTAACTTCGCAGCTCTAAAGCTGCGCAATATCATTTTTAGCGAGCATTTGGCGGTACGAGGGGCTTTGGCGAAGCCTATGTTCAGAGAAGCCAAATTAAAACGGTCGTACTGTACGCGCGTACAAAACGCTGGTTTGAAACCGCTCTTTTGAACCATATTGCTGTATATGTTACAATATACATAGAATATTTATTAAACTTTCTAACTTACTTGCGCTTTTCACATTACAAATTTAAATTCTAGCCTCGCCGTTTAAAATACAGCTTTAAGCCTACTAACGGTACTAAGTTAATCCAAAGACTACTTTGTTGTATTGTAACTGTAGGTAAATATTATATAATTATATTTTTTTAGTATTCGATACCGACAGAATCATTTTTCAAACTACAATCGTTCTTTTTAGAGGACTCGAAAAGGTATTATATTACCGAGATTGTTGTGCAATTATAAAGTAAACGCGTCTTGTGTATGTATAGCCCTCACAATGTCTTTTGACATTATGAGTGCCTGTGAAACCTGTGATGTTATAAGTTTTAAATATTATTTGATTATGCTATTTATTATCTTGATTGACAAACGTCTCTAATAATAATTGGACTTGAAAAATACATATATGTACTTGTAGAATTAAGTAATTATACACATTCAGTAGTTATAAAGATGTGACGTATTTTTGGGTGTAGTTTATGAATCTTAAGAAATAATGCCACTTTTATAGCCATTTGGCTTCGTATATATTTATACATAGAAAAATATATAGAATGATTGGTATTTTTTATTGTTTAATTAATTTTATTCTTATACAATTTATGGAATTTAAATTATTTTAGCATGTGACTCTTGTGAAAATTTAGACTGTAGTAATAAAACTTATATCTGGGGGTCGATTTTTGAATCCCACCAAGTGACTAATTCTCACCGATGTGAGTGATTTCACAAAGTTCGTATTTTTGAAACTCATCGGTGACTTACATTTGTCATACCTATGATATCGATTTACGAGTACCCCTACCCACTAGTAATTGAAATCACCATGCGATTGTTTTTGACAGTTGACGTAGTGCCATCTGCCAAATGTGCATTGTCACGTGCAACTGTCGATTGTGATATTTTGTGATTGCGACGATTTATTGAAAACAGCGTGTGACTTTCAAAAATACGGCTTTTGGAAAATGATGACATAAAAGTCATCGGTGATAATTTTAGTCACCGGTGATTTTGATATCACCAGTGAGATTCAAAAATCGCACTCCTGGACGACACACATCTAACCGATGTAATTAATTAATTATTGTTATTAACATTATTTCTGTCAATCGTAGCAATACAGTGTAAACTCCATGTAACGTCACTCGATTTAACGACCAACTCCCTGAAGCGTCGAATAAAGATGTTGGAAGAAAATCATTTTCTTTCCGAGGAGAGAAAGTTTTTCTTTAAACGTCTTTGGCGTCGAAATCACTCTGCTTTGGTTGGTTTAGCTTGTCTTCAATGCATTACTTTGTTGCAATACCATCATAATTAATAATATCATATTATAAATAGGTCAATAAGGTTTAGAAACTTAAAATCTCGAAACGGTTTTAAATTCAAGAAATCTCAGTTTCAAAATTCAAAATCGTTTATTTTCTATTGGTATTAAAATATACACTTAGAAACGTCAATATTTTATAATAACAAGGCACTCTAAACTCGTCCATGAAGATTGGCTAAATGCAAACAGCAGCCCATCTCCACCGACGAGCTGCTGGTTCCGAATGCAGTACCCCAAAAAGAGCCAGCAAGAAACTCAAGGGCAGCTCTTTTTGATCTCATGTCTTACTAATAAATATCGTTTACAATAATAATTATAATTAATAGCCTTACATAGCGTCGAGTCGGTTAATCCCATGCATGTTGGTCTACTAAGTAGTCTGTAATTTTATAGTAGCCTTTTTTGTGTAATTTTTGCTTAACTATTATTTTAAATTTGTCAAGAGGCAAATTTTGTAATTCAATGGGAATCTTATTGTAAAAACGTATACATTGACCCTTAAAGGATTTGGTAACTTTAGATAATCGACTAACACAAGCAGCCAGTTCATTCTTATTTCTAGTGTTTATACAATGTCTGTCACTATTTTTTTTGTAAAGTGATATATTCTTTTTAACATACAATACGTTTTCGTAAATATACTGTGACGCCAGTGTCAGTATATTAATTTCCTTGAATTTTTCCTTTAGAGACATCCTAGACCCCATTTTATAAATTGCACGAATGGCTCGTTTCTGCAAAATAAATATTCTCTGGACATCAGCAGCATTCCCCCACAGTAGAATGCCATATGACATCAAGCTGTGGAAATAGCTGAAATAGACAAGTCTAGCTGTTTCTACGCTTGACATATTACGTATTTTTTTTACGGCATATGCAGCAGAACTGAGCCTTTTCGCCAACGTATCAATGTGCGGTCCCCACTGTAACTTAGAGTCTAGAGTTATTCCTAGAAATACTGTAGTGTTTACACATTCTAATTTTTCGTTTTTAACTGTAACTGAGTTTAAAGTTCGTTTAACATTTGATAAAGAAAAATGTACACATTTAGTTTTTTTCTCATTGAGAAGTAAATTATTAACGTTAAACCAACTGACAACATCATTAATTGCACTGTTCACTTCGTCATAAGACTTAATAGGTCGTTTAATTTTAAAAAGTAGAGATGTATCATCTGCGAACAGTACAATATCATGTTGCACTCGGTTGGGTAGGTCATTTAAATAGACTAGAAATAGAAAGGGGCCTAAAATGGAGCCCTGCGGTACACCAATACAAACCGCCGATCCAGACTTCCCGATCTGCCGATTTCCTTACCGAATTAGTCGGTGACAGATATTTGCGACGCTATGTTGCATCGCTTGGATGTGTTTCGTCCCTAAAGCTACGTTTAGGTTTATATAAGATTTAAATGATAGTAGTTTAAAGGATATTTATATTTTATAAATATTTATAAGTTTTAAGGATATGGAATGCAGGGTGAATTGGAAGTCAAACTTTAAGTAAAAAAAAATAAGTATTTTTAAGTAAAAAAATTGACGATATAGAAAAAAAAATGCTTGACACAGACATTCCATTCACGCTGTTTGAAACTATTTCCGTATATAATTATTCAATATGTAACTCTATATACTTTTAGGGTTCCTTAGCAAAAACTAGGATTCCTTAATATAGTTTGGCCATGTCTTTTATCCCATCTAGTGGGATAATGGGACTCACATTTTTCCAGACTATAATTTATAATATATAAAGCTGGACTACCACTCACTGACTCACTGACTCACTGACTGATTGACATAATTGTTCTCCCAGAAGGAGTCGTTTTGGAGAAAAGTCTTGTAGGGGAAAAGTGTTCAAAATGGCGTAGTGACCCAGGGAAAATTCCGACTTTTCAAAAAAACAAAATGGCGGCCAGGCTTGCTTATCTCATCTCTTTTGTTTTCCGGCCGATCCGGTTGAAATTTTTGGAAGCGGTTAAACTTTTAGGATGATTTACGAATATTTTTTAAAAAGTTGAAAAAACAAAATGGCGGCCGCGTAGTAATGTTTCAAAGTTTAGGCTATTGTAGACCCCACTTGACCCGAATTAGTAGCATGGTTGCCGACTTCGTGCATTTACAAATGGCACGTCGTCTTTTTAGGCATGTCCCGTAGTTTACCAGAAAAATCCGAAAAACTCAAAATCAAAGATGGCCGCCCTGTGATTGGCTCTTAAAGAAAATGATGGATTTTACCAGATTTTAAATATCAATTTTCGGCAAGATGGCGACACCTGAGCGAGTTGGCGTGTATGGCGGGGTTGGAGGTCTCATTAAGTAGTGTTGCCATGTTTAAGAATTTTTCCAAAATTTTGCGTATTTTTATTAATTTAAATGCATAATGACAAAAATGGGCGCCCAAAATTAGACTTTATTTTTCTGTCAAAATACGACCCCACAGAGACACGCGTGGCCGCTTGCGGCCTCGCGCACCGCGCGACATCTAGTCTATGTATATAAAAATGAATCCCTTTTTGTTATTGTCAGAAGGTTCATATGAAAGAAAAAAATAAGAAAGTTGCGTGGCACATTAGAAAATTTAAGAAAACATAACGACCACTTCAACTCTTCTAATGTAATCTTATGGTAGGTATTTGACTAAACTGACAGTTGTGCAGGACAACGTCTTTTGGGTCAACTAATATTATGTATAGGAATATAAGAAATCACATTGTTGTGCGATCCTGGCAGGGTCGTGTAATGATGGTTATTTGAAGTTGTAAATGGGCTTGGGAAGGCTTAGCCCATTGGAGTGTTGTATAGGTATATTATGTTAAAATGAAACGTCCGGTCTTCTCTAGATTAGATTCTATAATGATGATTATTGGATACACTAATACATTTACAAATAAGGAATACCTACCTTATGACGCAGAGCGTCTAGTCTTACACTACATATAGAACTTTCCAAATTGACATTGTTACCGTTGTATGTTATATTATATAATGTTATATTATAACATTTATAACCAAATTATGTAGCCCTTTAGTATTAAATATGATTAAAAGAATAATGTGTTGAGGAGTTTCTTGCCCCGCTTCTTCTTCTCAACTATACATACCGAAGCGGTGGAGTTGCTATGACTTTCAATAAGACGACTTATACTACTTTGTGTAAAATCATTTTTAGGGTTCCGTACCTCAAAAGGAAAAAACGGAACCCTTATAGGATCACTTTGTTGTCCGTCTGTCCGTCCGTCCGTCCGTCTGTCAAGACCCTTTTTCTCAGGAACGCGTGGAGGTATGAAGCTGAAATTTATATCAATTACTCAGGTCTACTGTCCCTTGAAGCTGTGAAAAAAATCAAACTTCTAAGCCAACGCAATCAAAAGATACAGCCGTTTATGCCGCAAATTTTCGACACTTGCAAGGGAATCAAAACCTACAGGGTGCTTCCCGTGAACTCAGAATCTTGAAATTTGGTACGAAGCAACGTCTTATAGCATAGATAAAGGATAAATTACGAAAACCATAAATTTGCAAGGTTGTACGGAACCCTCGGTGCGCGAGTCCGACTCGCACTTGGCCGGTTTTTTTCATGCATTACCTACTAGATGCAGATTAATATGTGGACGTCAATAAATAGGTACCTACCTATTCTATTCTAATTAGAAAACAGTCTCTTTGTTTTTTATCTTTACTAATTATATTATAATACTTTCTTTTCTATAATCTTAAGTATAAAAATCTCTTGTTACAGTGTTTGTGGTTAAACTCCTCCGAAACGGCTCGGCGTTTTTTTTTTTCTTTATTTGGTAGGTATAATAATAGGTCGCTGCTACCCGTACCGTACAGTCAAGAGCACATGAAGCTTTACACTTGTAGTGCGAGTCTGACCTCTAAGGCGATTGTAATAAGAACGTTACAAAGTCCAATGTGTCAAGCTCTACGTCCTCTTGACTGTACCTACCCCCGCTATTATATGGCAGAACAATATTTGCCGGGAGTTAGTATTATATTTTTTAAACTAAATGGTTCGATGACTTTCAATAGGTAGAATAAAATAGAATATGTTTTATTTGTTCACTACGTACAATATGGTCTTAAAATTATGTAAGTACTTAGAACCAAGAGTGTATCATATTGGATACAAACACAAAATTAGACAAATACAAAATTTAATAATACTTAAAAAAAAAGGATGTCACAATTATATTACAAGTAAAAATAAAATAAATAAATAAATAATCTCACGCCTTATATCCCCGAGGGGGTAGGCAGAGGTAAGTATTCCATTACTGGTGGAAAGTAGGTATATCCAGATATATATACCTACTTTACCACCAGATAGTCTTTGGACCCCCAAACGTGATAGTTGGAGAGCCCATCGCCGGACCGGGTCTCTTACACATGTCTCGGAATTCATTCTAGGACCTGCGGGTTTCCTCACGATGTTTTCGAGATAGTTGTAAATATGTAGGTACAGTCAAGAGCAAGTCAAGCTTGACACTACCAGTTTAAGCTGAGCTCTGATTTATACTGGGTCAAAGTTCAAAGTGTCAAGCTTAGCGTGCTCTTGACTGAACGTAAGTTTTGAAAATCTCATTGGTACAGTCAAGAGCACGCTGAGCTTGACACTTTAGACTTTGACCCGGCTCTGTATTGTATGGCGCGCAGTATAAATCAGAGCTCAGATTAAACTGGTAGTGTAAAGCTTGACTTGCTCTTGACTGTACATGCCAGGATTCGAACCCGAGCCTCACTGATTTTCATCATGTGAAGCAAGCACTTTAACCGTAAGGCTATCACTGCTCGACATTTACAAGTAATTTAAATTAAATTTACAATACAGCTTGTGAGTTCTATTAGAATTAAAATGTACCTAGTTGTTATAAAAACATGACACGGTTATGTTTAGCGGAGTAAGCAGAAATCTTTTGCGAAATGTTATAATATATTGAATGATTCATGCTTTAGTTATGTAAGTTGTATTTATGCTGAAGATAGCATTTAGGTAACTTATATTTAGTATTTAATTAATTGTTGACGTTGTTAGGATTTGTGTTTTTGTGGAGTTTCGATGTGTAGTAGCTTGAATGACGTTCAATGAATTTACATTTAAACTAGGTATTTACTAATTAGCAAAGTTTTGATTTATTTAAGAAAATGTATTTATCCATATTTTATTCGTGACAACCAAAGCGATGTCCTAACAATATTAATTTACAATAATAATAAATTAATTAATTGTGGGACACAATTTACACGCTGTTATTCAGTCCCAAACTAGGTAGAGCCTGTACTATGGTACAAAACAACTTATAAACATGCTTAATAACATTTCATATTTAACAACCAGACATGAAGCCAACAGACATGTCCAATTCATGCTCGCAAATGTTGGCCCCGGGCTTGGATCGAACCCGCGACCTCCGACACAGAAGATAGGGTCACTACCAACTGAGCCAACAGGCTTGTCAATATTTTTGTTTAGAATTTAAGTTAATGCGATACCTACATACATTTTGAAATGTTACTTTGTAAGCGTTTCACTTATTTCGTTTTGAGTCATTTCTTATTTATTTGCGTAGATACTAATAATTACTTATAATATTTTGTAAATATTTGCACGCTAGAATATAAGCAGATTTTGTATGGAACAATTATTTCTAAAGAAATTATCTTACTACCCAAAACCAAGCAAATAAACTATGTATTTCATTTCATATTCGATATCGTGGATAGTAGTTTTGAACATAGCTAGTTATACCACATACACTGCTACCAACTTTCACTATGGATTAGGGATTAACCAGTTGTTTGACGAGCCGTCTGCCGCTGTCATCTTTTTGGTGATTACCCCGATATATTTTTTTTATTATAAAAAGGGGGCAAACGAGCAGACGGAAAGTGACCCCGATATTTGTAGTAATTCAGGGACAACGGGGCTGGTTACATAACTACTAATACTTACGTAAATTAAGAATATAAAGTAAGATCTATATGTAACTGTTTGTTGTCCTAAATAAATAAATAAACCCATATTTCCTAGTATTTTATTGCTACCGTGACGTTTCCCTTAAATATTAATATTTCTGCATGTAAATAGCTAATTAATTTTACGACTATTGCTAAAGCATGGTTCCGTGGATTCCGTGAAGGTCACGCAAACATAATTTGTGATTTCCTCATCGAAAAATAAAGCGTCGCAACTAAAATGTACACTATACTATAACCACATATTTTTTTTTATTGTGGGACACAATTCACATATGGTTATTTAGTTTACGGTTATTAAACAACTGATAAACATACTTAAATATTAAACGACCTGACATGAAGCCAACAGACATGTTCATGCACACAAATGTTGGCTCCGGAGATCGAACCCGCGACCTCCGACTCAGAAGGCAGGTACAGGGCCGTCAAATATTATCAAGAGGACTCAGTCCCACATTCAGATATGAATGGGTAGTTATCGATGTAGATAACATGCCAAACCGCGCGAGTAATGCGGTTGCGGTTACGCTGTTATAAGTACTTATAATAGCGTAACGTAAGCATAGCGTATGAAATACTAAGGGTAATAACACTATTACCCTTAGTATTTCATACATGGTCGGGAGCTATAACATGTTACATTGCATATTAGGTAGTTTGACTGAAGCTTAAAACGGAATCATTTGCAAAATTATTTTTTGAAAACCCGATTAAACAACAACATAAAATAATTTGTTACTATCTCTATAGCGGAAAAAATCAAGGAAATTAATAAACTGGGTCACAGTGCATATTGCATTAGCTGCTCAAAATCGGCTGAATAGTGAATACACATACAGTATTCGAAAAAATTACATCGATCGAGATTTTATATTAGTAAAGTCTAGCAAACTCGATTCCGAGATATAGTCGATTGCGCGATTGCCTCTGTCAATATTTTATCGGTTGAAATGCATGGAGATATGGCAGAGTGCATTCACAGACCATACAACAACACACAACATGCTGTTTCATTTAGACAAGTACTTAATATACAGGGTGACTTTTTTTACCGTCTGGAAAAAAATGTGGTGTGGTAGGTAAGTGCAATAGATTCATTTGGTATGTTACTAAAAAAAATTTTTTTTTCTAAAAAAAACTTTTTCTTGCTTGTAATAATATACATTACTCAATTGTAGTCAATAATACACACTGAAATATTTGAAATAGTATTTTAAAAAGAAACAGGCTCGTAGCTTCCATTTATGCGCAATTTACCTACAACCGCCAGCAGCGCGTAGTACCTACTGTGCGTAGTTTTCTAGATTTTGTAAATTGCATTAAACATGACTATATTTAACAAATAATCTCGTGTATAACTTCGGCTCTAGATACCTTATACGTCATATTTTTTTCCAGACGGTAAAAAAAATGTAAAGTATGTTTGCACCTCCTCACTATAGGATATATTTGATGGTCATTGCACAAGAGCGAGGCAACAAGTAAATCCGTTCTTTGTTTACAAATTGGGATTGCTTGCACAATATGTAGACTGTTGTAAGAACAGACTACTGTGGGTCTAAAATGGCCACTTTGTGCAATTCCTCTGAGCAATTCTCCTTTTCTGAATTCCCAGCAAATCCTAAGCAATTCCTCTAAATTTCGTAAAATGGGGACCATTTTTTAGTGATTCACTGACAATTCAATTCATTAGCAGATTCGTATTTGGTGAAAATTTCGAATATGAATCGAAATAGAATCCTATTATGATTCACCCGAAACGGCCTTTATGGCCACTCTGTTCTCAGACTAGGTATACGCAATAAATAGCGTTCAATTAAAAAAGATTTGAAGATGAGTTTTTGGTTGTGACCACCGTGCACCGCCCGTCGAAAGCGGACGCACCCAACACGTGCGCTCTGGTCAATACGCGTCGTTGCCGCGCCCGCGCCTTTGTTTTCGCACACCCCTTGTTTCCTCGAAAGTGCGGACTTAGCCGATGCGCCCAACGGACCGCACGCTGTTGAATCCACGGCAAAAGTCCTTATCGTAATCTAAGTATATTATATTTAATCGTACCGGCTGCTAAACACCTTATTAAGTCTGATACTGATAACTTCACTCGCCAGAGTCACAAAAGTGACAGTTTCCTGAAAATACTTCGCCACAACAGCACTTCAACCCGGTGAGATCGCTCCTAATATATCCTTCAATTTAATTATTACGAATTTCCTGTTTTGGACATTCTGAAAGAATACAAAATTATAAAAACTCATCACTGGTCAAAATATCACTTGCGGGTAATACCGGTCAGGCTGACCGGTATTGCCCATTTAGAAGAATTTTAGAAAAAAAATATTTTTGTGAAAACATGTCTAAAAGAGATATTAAATTATGATTAATTCGAATCGTTAATAGTTGTGCATCAAAATAAAAAAAATGTCAATTAAAAAACATAAAAAATATGAGACTCACCTCTTAAATTCCAACTTCAAGAAATTACATCGCGAGGCCGCGAAAACAACTGACATGCATCTTTCCCAAACGCGTGCTAGGAACTGAGCGGGGATTGGTGCCCCAGAGTGGGGTGATAGTCACGCTACCTAATGTATATGTGTGTACGCATTGAACGCAGTAATATGGGAATAATAACAGTGACCGGTATTATCACCTGACCGGCATTACCCGTCTCTACCCTAATCTTGCTCAATCTGCAAAGGACAAGAACTGTATAATACACTTCTCTCAACATACCTATAAAAAGAATCTATACATCGCATATGAGTGGAGAAGAACATTCCCGTGGCAGCTGCTAAATACCAGCTTATTAACGCTCAAGTTCACCATGTATTAAGGAAACAGCCGTTAATAATTGTTAGACCAAATAACCCAGATTAATGATAAAAATCACATGTCGCATAAATCATAATGCAAGAAAATTAGACAGTACATAATAATCTCTCCATCTAGACCTGCCCAGCAGCAACACAACGACAGAAACCATTAAAACCGTGGAATCAAAACACACAGCAAAAGGATTTAGGTATTTAGGAGAAACAAAAATGTAACGGTAATAAACACCAAAGGCTAAGCATACATAATGGCCGCATCCAGTGAAACAACGGCTGAGAAAATAACCTCCTTTTAAATTACAACGACACATGCACTGAATACAACTATCATCAATATTCTCAAGCTAACTATTTATATAAGTAAAACTAAAACTAAATAAATTTATGAATTTTTCCATATTATGCTACACTACACACATACACTGGATACAGAATACACGCCATCCTTCTGCTAAGATAGATTAAATAATTGAAGAGTAAGGTAAGGTAAGTAAATCAAGCCGCCTTCCTTGCCTAAAAATCAACAGACAATCACGCCGCTACGACGTATGCTGGACGAAGAAAGGAGACAGGAAATAGGTTTTATGTTCCAGCTTTGGATATCAGAAAAGTTTTCGACACGGCGAACCCTGAAGCATTGAAAGACTTACTTAATAACGACAAAAAACGCGTAATTCAAGCGTGCATGAACGAATTCACGCATATGCGCTGGTGAGGTCAACAATGACGTCCCCACAACCTTAGAGGAAGAGGAACCTACTCAAAATAAAAAAAATTGCCAATTCTACTTTTCGAAAACAACATCATTATTCTAGGCAACGATATGTAACAACTAAAACTAGAGGATTTGAATATCAAACGAAACCATAACCAACATTCTAATAAGAAACCCTCTGGGCAATAACCAATGTAATTTCCTTAACTTAGGTTGATTCACACTCTAACTCTTGGACGAAAAACGGTACCCAGGCACTTTCATAAAATGCAAAACGCATAGCCGTAGAAATATCATCAAATATTAGAAACGAACATAGGTAATGTTAAAAACGCGAAAGCTCTTATAACATTCGGAAGAAAATCCAAAATGCGATGGCAAACAACTCGACTAATTTCCTATGGCCTCAAAGCTGCAACTCTACCCAAAGCAAATAGATCAAAACTAAGACGCTACGAGCGATTTATACTGAATGATTTACTTCAATACTCTACAAATCCACCCAAAAAGAAAAAAAGTGTATGACAACTTTGCAAGGCAAAATGATCACCAAACGAATAAATCTTACCACGGGCACATATCTAGGATCACGGATGTTCACGAAACCAAACATCCTTCAAGCAGCCCTCAAATACCTACCGGACCAAGAAATAAAATCGAGAGACTATCCACTTGGAACGACTCATTTACACATGAAATGACTTACTACGATAAAAGCTTATTAGACTGAGAAAACTGAAGATGAACAGTGCATAACGTCGTCAACAACATCTACATCATCAAATCACCCGAACGAGATAACTCCTAATTAGCCGCGCACACACACACTAGAAGACAAGAAGACATAGAATATCATCGACGCTCATTACCTTACACACAACCCATCTTGACCTTATCTCCTATACTGATCCGAGACTGCATAGCCGGTCGGTTGTGGCCAGCCGGTTGCGGCTAGCTGGCCTTCCTCTCCCATCCCAGAGCGTGTCTTTCCTCACAAATTGCACCCCCTGGTATACCGGTTTGACCGGGACAGGTTCGTCCTGGTTGGGTGTGGTGCCTCAAGTTCAATTAAAAAAGATTTGAAGATCAAAATAATGACTAGGCTGTATTGACGCCAATCCTTCTGCTTCTCCAGTGTAATAAAAATGGAATTGTCAACTGTCAATGTAATGTAACTGAAGACGAGGCAGTATGGTCTATGACTCTAGCCTGGCCAACCAACGCAAGTTGGGTGAAATAATAGAAAAAAAAATACAAAAATAAAAGTTGAAGTTCATACATATTTCACCAAAAACCACGGTGAAAAGCCATTATCACCTAAAAGAAGAAGTTCTAAAACTGAATCCTCAGAAAATGAAAACATAAAATCTCTTACCTCGAACTTAAAAAGAAAACCTGTGTAAAGTCGCCAAAGTTGTCGCTGATTCAGTGCAGTGTCTGCGTTGTACACTTAGTTTACCCTCAACATTATATCAAATTGGAATGGCGTCTCAGTGGACGAATAAGTTCGCAATAATGCGGGACTTGTCATTAGCTCAGGGCTGCGTGCCGGTGGACATCGACGGCACCCTCGCCGCTGGCGATAGGCCTCCAACAATCGACATGTTAGAAGGTAGGTAGTACGTAGTCAAAAGCATATGCAGCTTTACGATTTTAGTGCTAGTCTGACCTCTAAGGCGATTGTACGAAGTCCAATATGTCAAACTACATGTTCTTGTCTGTGCATAATAAAATAATGCGCAGTAGTAGCAGAAGAATTAAAACTCCATTCTGCTAGATATAAACAACTGCCCATTATGGTGCAGTACAGTGCGTACTGCATCCTAATGAGGCTGCCGAGATACTGCAGTGCCGCAAACATGTTTGCTGAACCGAGAGGGAATGATTTCTTTGCTGTTGTCAGATCTCATATTGCTTCCTTTTGGATCTCAGAATACCATGCTGAAAGCAATCGCGGGGGATGTGTCCAGTCCCATTTATGGATGCTGGCTTAGTGCCATACTGAAGTGTGATTAAAAAGTAGCATATAAACTTATTTTGTTTTATAAACAGCATTGTATTATACAATTATATTATCATTGTAGTATATTACACAAAATATATTTCATGCTAATGACATCCCGGACATGACATGCAGCCTGCAAAACTGCTACGGAACAAAACAAAAAGTTCTATTAATAACTAGGTGGTGCTCAGTGTTAGAAGCAATATCCTACTTTTTTCAATATTTCTTCCTTCCTTCATACATGTAAAACCTACATTCCAAACTTCATATTTTAAGGCTGTGTGTGGATATACATCTGTCAGCAAATGTTAACTATCAAACATAAACATTCACAGAAACTGAAGAGGAGTTTTACCGCAACTACACTGGAGAGGGGCAAGTTGCAGCCCCTGATTTTGGCCTCATTCAACGTATGCTTGATATGGTGAGCGAGTCTTTTTCAATAAAAGAAATTGAAAATTTATAGGAACTGCTGCTCAAACTCAAAAACGACTGGACCAATTTTAAAAATTCTTTTACCATTGGAAAGCTAGAAGTTAACATAGGCTATATTTTATTCCCGTTTTCCCACGGGACCGGGAACTACGCGGGTGAAACAGCACAGAATGGCTAGTATTAAATAAAACCTATTCTGTTTTCAGGTTCGGGATTTAGAAGTTTCTTCAGATTTAGATGATAAAGAAGAGATTGTTCAGATAAGCAAACTGAATCCTTGGAGTACAGAATTTGTACCTCAAATGGGTAATGGCGATGCCAAACCAAGAGAGAAAGAGAAGGAAAACAAACTTAGAAATGGCAATGTAACTGTACAACAAAATAAGAAAAACAGGCAGCGAAATGTAGCAGTTGAATCACTTCTGCAATCTATTGCAGACGCAACAGAAAAGAAAGCTAAAGAAACAGAAAAAAAAGAGGATCATGAAGTCGTTAAACTTCGTAAACCCGATGACTTTATGCTGTCAGAGAACATGACAGAATCATTGAACAAAGTAAACGGTTGGTTTGATGCTCAAGAGCTACCAAACGAGTCTATTTTATCAAAGAGAGATCTTATTATTAAAGATCCAGCTTCAATGTTTACAAGGAAAAAAATAAAGAGTCCTGTAAAATCACCTGAAGTATCAATACAGTCACCATCTGTTAGTAGTTGTCAGTATGTACCATCGACACGGGTTGAGGAATATTACCAGAAGTATCTGGAACGCAACCGATTGCAGCAAATGATCCGAGAAGATGTTTGGAGCAAAGCAGAGCGGGAAATGAAGGAGCTTGATGCGAGGTAAGTAAATTTAAGTATGTAGTTAGTTTCTGTTTTATTTCAACTTTTTACTAAAAGTTATATAGATATTCATAATGTCCTCTTTGCGAATCACATACCTGTGAGTCCTGTGAGTCTTCCCTGTCAAAACAGCTAAGATTTAACATGTTGACTGCCAATGTTCCAGCAATAGCAGATTTTTTTATTGTTTGGAGTAGGAATGGAAGGTGAAATACATAAGAAAAACATTTTCAGTCTTTTTTTCAATTCTACAACCCAATTTACTAGACTCTTGGATTAATTTAATGGCGAGATTTATCATTACTAATGTCAGGTATATATGTAAATATGTAAACGCGTAATCGAAGATTTATAATAAAACAGTCATCTGCTAACCACCGGCTTTCGTTAACGTTACAACTAATTGCAGGATTCTAGAAGCAAAACAGTCGCAGACATCTCAGGACGTCCAACTATCAGAAGGAACCCAGCAATCACTTAGCAGCCCTATGTCTTCAAGCGATATTATGGACAAAAGTAATTAACTTTAACATATGTATGTTTGTGTTGCTTTTCTATTTTACTTTTTCTTTTTATTTGTGCGAGTCTTGTCTTGTCTTTTATGTGAAGGGAATGGCAGACGGACTTTTTTATTATTTATTATTTATTTCATTCTATCACAATGTGCATTGTATTTGAATATTATATTATACATAATTATGAATTATTAAATTTACTGCAATATGAAAATTATAAAAATTAAAAATTATATACTAACCTACCTAACTTACTAACTAACGAACATTACACATATTCCCATCCTCCATACTGGAGGACTGGGAACAGCCTTAAGGACCTTCTTTCGAGTAGTAGTAAAATAACAAATGATGCTGAAATATAAGGAAAAGGTTAAAGGCCTATGTATATACACCATCTACATCTACACTAATATTTAATACTAACGACTCGCCCTGGCTTCGCACGGGTGTAATGCTGATACTAAAACCTTCCTCTTGAATCACTCTATTTATTAAAAAAACAGCATCAAAATCTGTTGGTTAGTTTTACAGATCTAAGCATACAAAGGGACAGACAGACAGTGGGAAGCGACTTACACTATATAATGATTATAAACAGGAAAGATTTGTATTTTTCTAATTTTGCATGTTTGTAATGAATAAACTGAAACTACTGAACCAATTTAAAAAATATTTTACCAATGGAAAGCTTTTTTGGGAGTAACATGGGCTAAAATTTTCACATGGGAATGGGAACTACGCTGGTGAAACAGCTAATTTTATTTATATTATGTTTTCTATTCCAGGGCTAGACATGGTCCGTCTTCCGCAACATCGTCATCTGCTGACCGGAGAATGTGTTGTATGCAAAGTGTTGTGTGATACCAAAATGTGATAGTGACCTGCGATAGTGCTTAGTGTATTAAAGTGTTTATAGATTTTATGGACTTATTTATTTATCAGTTTTATAAGTTTTCCATTTGGTATCTCCAAAATAATGTGTTACATAAGGCGGTGGTCTGAGAGAGATGCCGGAAGCGACGTGACGTCTAGCGTCAAGAGCACATAGTCTGACCTCTAAAGGTGCCTTGCAGAGAGCATTCGCCTGTACTGTAACATTTAGATTAGATTTTGTGCATTATGTTACAATACTGCGTTCCTAACTAACGAGAATTTGCCTGTAATGTAACAGATTCGATGTTCAGCGTTTAGTTGATTCCACAATGTCAGACGAAGCAGTCGTATTGATTCGCCATTGTTATTTACTTAAAAAACTGAAGTAACGATATTGACAAGGTAGTACCTACGAGTGTTGCGCATTGATGTTACAAGTATAAAAATATTACAGATTGTACCATTACAGGTTGCAGACTGTTCCGTAATGTAACGTTACATTACAGACGAAAGCTCTCGGAACCATAAAGCGATTGTAATAAGAATGTTACAAAGTCCAATGTGTGAAGCTCCACATGCTCTTGACTGTACAACGTATGGACGTATGGCGTGCAAGAGACCAATATAATGCTTCCATATTAAACATTCGTCGGCCGCGTACAGCGCTGCCACACAAGCAGGCCGGCATTAATCGGCAAAGCAGTTGAATCCACCAATACAAATTTGCAGCAAGTTGCCATTTTTTGTGGCGTTCTATGGCGGCATTTGTTCAACAGTGGACGTCTTCCGGCTGATGATGATGATGATGAAGTGAAATATGTGTATAAGCTTATGTGTGTAGCAACCCTCACGCTGGACGCGGCCTACGGCGATTTTAACCGACCACCGTCTAAGAGATGTCTACAGTTCTGTTGTTTATGTCGACTTAGAAATGCATTCGAGCATGACTGTAGCCTAGATTTGTTTTATTTTAGTTTTGTTAGGTTTTAGCAATATTGAAAACAACTTAATAATAATACTACTTTATTTAGTATTAGTCATTTTTTACAAGACAAGTTTTTTAAATTTTTTTACTTGTGTTACCAAAAAATTTTGGTGGCAACTAGTTAGCCGTTAGCCTAAACAGAATTTTTTGGCGGGACAATGGGCGTGATTCTGGCTGACCAGCTAAAATTCCTAATTTTAAGTTAGCCTATCCTTCTCCATAGAATACGGAAGGAAAAGGACAGAAACAAACCATAGATTGAAGAGATAATGTCAAACATGTAAAAACCAACTAATTTGAACTTTATGAACGTGCTTATCTGTTACTTTTATCCATGACCTTGTTGCATCGTTGCTAACACGCCTTAGTTGACAGGACTAAATATCTCTCGTCTCTTTTCTTTTCTAGGAGAAAGAAAATGACAGGACTAAACTAAAATTACTTGAGTCACTGTAAAGCAGAATCGAACCCATTATTCTAAATTATTGGAAGTGATCTCTTGTGATTTGATCTTGCCTGTGATTTGATTTTAAATCGGCTATGTAGTATTAACACAGTTTGATATATTTTTAGTATTTGTAAGTTGTGTTAAGTGTTAACGACCTATATTAAATTTTTATTTAAATTATGCAGTCAGGCTTAATTAAAGACATGAGTATTGTTATTCCTTTCGTCTCTTTCCCACATCTGAATCTGTTATATCATATAAATGAGTATTTCACTTCTCATGCTCTAAAAGTACGCCAATATAGCCCTACGAAGCGGGACTAAAGTGACCACTTTAGTCCCTAGGGAGTATAAAGTAATTTTTTTTAAATTTCCTTAATTAGAAAAAGACAACCTCAAACAGCCAGTAAATATCTGTAGAGTGTGGACCATCTTCATTGCGAAAATGTGAAGAGTTTTAGTTCCATGGTTTTTCCGCGAAGAAGGTGGCGCCATGTGTTTTAAATTGTTTACCTGCAAAGAGATTTAAATCTCTTTGTTAATCTGTGACAGCCTGACAGGTTTAGAAGAAAAAACTGACCGCGAAAATTTCTGAATTTTTGTCGAGTGTAAATTTGTTGGGTTTTAAATAAATTTGTACTAAATTGACAATTTTTCTCGCACTCAAAGTGAAAAGTACAGTTTGCACCTCGAGACTAAACGCCAACTTAATATACCCTCTATTATATAATGTCCCTCGATATAAAATATACTATTAAGTATATGAATATGTAGGTTTCAACATTTTTGAAATATACGTAGCCTCGTCGCCATATGGCCTACCACCATCTTGTACAAAACTATCAGTTCCGAAATATTTAGTGTGAAGCTTAAAACAGATTTCAGATTCGTATCTAAAATGACCGCTAAAAACAATACTGTTCTATTCATGCGAGTGATGTAAAAGTACGAATGTTATCCCATTTTGTGTCATAAAGTAAACGAGATAAAATCCATTTTCAACAGTCGAACAAAAACATACAGTCGAACTGAGAACTTCCTCCTTTTTTTTTAAATCGAAAAAATAAAAAAAACCCTGACTGGCCTTTGGCTTCAAATTATTGGACCATAGTAAACCTAACTAGGTGTTCACCGTGTGTCATATTTAGGGATTCAAAATATATTGGTGAAGAGGGTAAATCCAGTAATACCTCAACCAACCCCTCAGGGTTAAAGAAGTATATATATATATAAGCATATTTATTTTTACAAGTACTAAGATCGCTAAAAGCGATAAGACACCCCATTGTATTTTAGTTATTGTTGGTATATATATTGTGTTGTTTTTGGTGTACAATAAAGAGTTATCGTATTGTATTGTACCATTATTATTACGTGCTATTAGTAATAGATTTTATGTTGACAAAATTTGATTCCTCGAATGTTATGAATTAAGATATTATTCGTTTTATCTAACTTAAGGAAAATTAATCCAGACATAAGAGCACTGTCTATTGTCTGATACAATTACGCTTTTTATTACTAGTCCAGTCAATTTAGACATAAAAATAGTGGTCAAATAACAATAATTCCCACAGAGCCAAATTTTGGTGGAGAGCTAGGGTTTACCTTTACAAATAAAGTCTTAAAAATCCCCATCGATCCTGTGTGTGCTAAAAAAGTTATTCGGTGTCAAAGGTAAAAATTTGAGTTTTTTGGATTTTTCTCGAAAACGGTAAGTTTGATCAAAAAGAACTTCAAGCCAAAGTTGTAGATCTTAAAATTATCTCCTAAAATGATTATTATAGTTTTTTACTAAGAGTTACCATTCCTGAGATATCACGATTCTAAGAGTCACAATTGCCTTGAGCGCCCGCCTTCGCGATTCAAGGAAAAACACACCAAGCGGCCGCTACCTTGTTACTAAAAACATGATAGCAGCAAAACTACTACAGCTACGCGAAAATAAAAACAACGTAGGGGTAGCTTATAATATGCAGAATCAATGTATATAAAAACAAAATCATAACTAATAATTAAAAGGTCTCAAAAAAATAAACAGTAAAATCATTGCGAAAAACCGACGAACGACCCTATTTTTTCATGGCAATTTGTCGTCGCATCAAACTTTGGACATTAAGATAGTTTTACATAATTGGAAGGAGTAATCTTGAGGATTACATTGATATATAACAATAATATAAATATTGAATATTTACATTATAAGAACAGACTTTCAAGAGTATAAATCTGATAAAAATATCTAAAGGAATCAAAACAATTAGTTAACCCAATAATCAATAGCGATATCAATAATAAGGTATTATCTAGAACTTGACGGGTATTGTTCCCCTAAATTATCCTAAAATTGCCATGACAGTTAGTGAAGTAGGCCTACAGGGGAAACCACGGTAAAAAAAACGCGCCGAGTACACTACCTCACAGCTGGCGTGGAAATGTGTGTATATCATGTAAAATGTGACGCTTAGAATAGCGATATCTCAGCAATGGTAACTCTTAAGAAAAAAATTATAAGGAACATTTTAGTAGATAATTTTAAGATCTACAACTTTGGCTTGAGGTTCTTTTTGATCAAACTTACCGTTTTCGAGAAAAATCCAAAAAACCTCTAATTTTGACCTTAGACACCGAATAACTTTTTTAGCACACACAGGATCGATGGGGATTTTTAAGACTTTATTTGTTATGGTAAACCCTAGCTGTCCACCAAAATTTGGCTCTGTGGGAATTATTGTTATTTGAAATGTCTATTTTGACCGGACTATAGTGAGCTCTAAGTATTATATATTACTGTAAGGTATTGTAAGACGAAAGAGATATCCATTGAACCGAAACTTTTTAGAAAAAGTAATTTTAGTGCGTTTTTTTTTTAAGATTAGTTTGGCAAAGACATTTCAGGTAAAGCTTAAGTACCAAAAAAAAACGATTTAAAAAAAAATAAAGAATGATTATAATTACTCTGTAGTTTTCTTTATTTGTTACTAGCGGTTCTGCGCGGTTTCACCCGCATAGTTCTCGTTCCCGTTTGAATACGGGAATAAAATATAGGTAGCCTATGTTACTCACGGATCTTCTAGCTTTCCTTTGATGTAAGAATTTTTAAAATCGGTCCAGTATTTTTGAGTTTATCCGTAACCAACATAGAAAAATACAAATCTTTTCTCTTTATAATATTAGTAGATAATATTTTTAGTATTACTCAGTCAGTACATTTTTTTTCTCTCGTTTTATCTGCTTTTGGCTTTTGCAGCCATAGTCAGTACATGAACATGAGAATTCGTCACTTATTGTCACAGTGTTTCTGTTTATATATGTAATTGACTTGCCTATTAGCGTATCACGGATCATTTAGATGCGCCCGCGCAGATTCAGCGGCCGTCTGCGTTATTGCTTTATAACTAAACTATAATAATTTAGATCAGTTATTGCTTGTGACTGCGAGCGTGCTGCCCTGTGAAAGATTCCTTGTGCCATACAGGTTGAAAGGGTATTATTTACGGTAAGTTTTTTTATTTACATAACATAGGGTTTCTATACTTGTCGGGAAATGATAAGAGTGAAAGAAAATGACCAACAAGCCCTGGATTTTTCAATAGGCCGTATAGGCCGCGGCCTATTGACGTCAGATTTCAGAGCACGCTCTCTCGCTTTGGTAAGCCGTGAAAGTCGATCAAAATTAATTTATTTAGGTAAAAGATAATTACACTCTAATGACAAGGCATTCTAAACTCGTCCATGGAGATTGGTTAAAAACCAGCAGCCTATCTCCACCAACGAGTTGACTTGGTAGGATGACAATATCAGATAAGTCGCTGGCCCTTGGGGAGTGAGACAGAATACCGGAATGGAAGGCATTTGCGACTGTCAAACGGACAAAACTTAAGCAAACATTTAATACAAGAGTACCCGAAAGATGTCCAATGACAGGCTTCATAGGCTTTTTATGTACCTATTATTATTATTATTCCTTGAGGAACAACTAAGTATACCTACAATAGTTATCTAGATCAGTGTTATAGGAAACTAGTTATACTTATGTTCCCTTGCTTTTCTTTTGTTTTAGTACCTAGGCATCGGGATGGTGCACTCGATCCAAATTGGTATCAACAGCATCTCCGAAGAGATTGCGGTGAGTACCAGTGTGGCTATACGGATACCTAACCAATACAAATACCTATACCTACTTATTTATGTATTACCTACCATATTTACCATAATAATTATATGAATATATATTTAGGTACACAAAAGATTATTTTAATCGCTCCATATAGACTTTAATTGCATTCGACCATAAATGTTATGCAAGGATATTGATACAGATCAACTTATATCTACATACTCGCAGTATTGGGTATATGTATTAGTTAGTGCTATTTATTTTTATTTTCTGTGGTATCAGCCCTTGATTTTTAATAGGCCGTACACGGCAGATTTCTGAGCACGCTCGCTCGCGGTCAGTCAAATAAAGATAGATTTTCTACATAATAGCTAGGCGGCGGCACAAACACGTGTTCTATAAACACTTGAAAAAGGTATAAATCCGGCACTGCGGAGTATAGATAGATCGAAATTCTTTACAGTGGGGAGTTTAGTTGTATGCTAAAGGGCTTATTACACCTTCCTAAATTCAGTGACTAAATTATTATGATGACACATACACACAATACTAACTTTCAACACTTACACACACTACAAATATTCACATATACATACTAATAATAACATAGTTAGTTTTAGTTTAGCTTTAGTGGCTTATGTACCTATTATATAGCTGAGACTGTTTTTAAGTTTTTTTCCTTGTTAAAATTCTCGCTACCTACTACGGAGGAGCGATGCATCCTAACACAGGCTCATTAGGTCTAAAATGGTTTATCAACCCATCCATACGTTACATTACATGTTATTAGATAAATATAATTATATTTTTTTTATTTGAGTTGATTCAATCGACTGAATTTAGGAAGGTGTAATAATCGCGTCAGGCACAGTACCGGATTGTAGCGACACTACATAGAATGCGCCAATAGATCGCCTAGTTCTAAACCATCAATCACCACAGAATAGCTATAGACGCTATAGTATCACTCTATTTTATGCTCAGCAATGACCTTTACAGTTTGATTGTATTTCAATAGCACGCAAAATCACCCTTAAGACAACAACTTAAGATTCACTTTAAAAAGCCATGTAACTATTATACTCTTGCAAAAAGCATAAAAATTTACTATCAGCATCTTAGGTCGCTGCGCTTCAAATTGGCATCTATTTACTAAGATGTAAGGATTGAATTCGACAATAATCCTGTTTTAGCTTCTATGACAAAGGGAGAACGAATACGAATTTTGCTGTGTATAAGAAAGAGATACAGTAGGTATTAGATTTTGTTTGAATTCAGTGACCGAGCAACAAACGAACAAGTTTTAGAGCCTCCTAAATAAAGTTAAAAATGAATTGATGTTAAGATTCAGATGTAATCTTTCTTCTAATCTAATACAATCAGTTTTCCCTTGAAAAGTCAATTCTATTTCTGTTACATGTCAATATTTTCATAGTGAAGTTGCATCGTGTATTTTTCCGTAATGTTTTTCATGTGATACTTAAAATACTTCTGTGTGGTTTTAAAGTGCACGGAAATTTATAATGAACGATAGAAGAGGATCGTATTCAGTGGTTGAAACACTGGTAAGATTACATAAAATCCAAAAGTTTCGGGAGCCTAGAAACAGAAAATATCTGTGACATGATTCATTCAAAATTTTACCCACTTGAGTATAACTTATTGTATGCATATTTTAAGTCATCATAATCACATAATGTTTTTATTTGACCGGTACCTTTTGTAAAACCATTTTACGTAGAAAGGATTACTTACCTAATTTTTCCGAGTAAGTATAGCTTGTATCACTTAGGTACACTACACGTGTAGGTATTAGAAGTTCAATAATATAAATTGCACACACCTGGGTGCTAATAAACAGCATCCACAGACCTGTAGGTATATCTTAGGTATGTCTGTGTCAGCATCTATCTATAGGAACACACCACATGTCTCAATATTGGTTTTAGCTATTGGCTCATCATTTGTTTCATTTAGAGCCTCACTACATCTACACTATAATTATAAAGAGGGTAGATTTGTTTGTGATTAATAAGCTCCGAAACTATTGGATCGAAATTTTAAAATTCCCACGGGAACGGGACTTACGAGGGTGAAATCGAAGTTGAATAACTTTGCCAAACCCCCCGGGATAAGTCGAGAGTGTAATGAAAAGAATATTCAATATTTTTGTTCGCAGGCTATCGATGAAGTACCAGGCAAACAGAATGTGGAGGGAGCTCGGTCCAACAACGTGACGTACGGTATCGACGATGTGCCACCTTGGTACCTCTGTATCTTCATGGCTCTACAGGTCTAGCAAAGTATATCAAAGAACAATGGCAAAACTCCATGTGTTTTGGGTACCCCACTTACACCTGCCCACGGAAGACGAAACCGTGTAAAATCGATAGTTCTTGGACAGACTAAGATAATATGTAATCATACCACATTTTTATAAGTTGAGGTTTAAAAGTTATTCGTTACCTAGTGTATTTTGTAGGATATTATGAGATTTTAGGTACCAAAGACGTGTAAAGAAAAAGTTTCTCTAGGAAAGAAAATGATTTTCTTCCAACCTCTTTGTTAGAAAATAGCACTGCCTACCACATGCCATATAAGTTACTCTATGCCACATAGTGGCAGTAAATGATGGCTTGGGCAAAAAATATCGATACCTATATTAAAATATCGATATTTTTCCAAATACATAATTAGCATATTATATATATCGTCGATATTTTTAATGGCGATATATCGACATTTATTTTACAGTATCGAATTCGTATCAATTTTAATATATTTTTAATGCAATTCTGGTTTCGTGTTTCATTTCATGTTAGTAGACCAGGCTCGATAATTTTTTAAAACCAAAGATAATAGTAGTAGGATGAAACCCATTAGAAAAGGAGGGGAATATTATAAAAATGAAAGGAAAAATAAATATTCCCCTCCGTTTCTAATGGGTTTCATCCTACTACTATTTTTTTTCACTTTTTATTATTTTTAAAGGCTTCTACCCTGGTCTACAGGTACTAGATACTTGTTTAGACTCAAGCATTTATAAAAAAATACTATTTTCATCGTCCTTTTTTACGAATTTGGGAATATGTATTAATAATAATGTAAAAACTGACGATGTATCGATATTTTTCACTCGATTTTTATCTATAGTATTTAGAAATGTCGATACAATAAATATCAATTTATTTTTTCACTTGGCCATCCCTAGTGAATGACATGGTTGACGTGATGACACGACGTTCAATTTTACCACAACAACAAAAAAGTTTTTGTATTAATCAAATACATTAAAATATAATAGCTTATAGGGGGCATTGGGAATATTTTCATACAAAACTTTGAAGCTCAAGCGTCATGTCCTTGTCATGTCAGTTAGTATGAACGCGAGCTGTCATTCGGTCGAAATTGTACCTACTAGACTTATTCCACTTGGAATAACTTTTGGCTTCAAATAATCCTCGCTTTGTCCCCTGTATGCCTTATATTATATCTTAATCTCTTTGGTATTAATAGATTTCCCAATCGATCGATTCGTGTTTCTATGATATTTCTGTTTTATTTGACTCAATATTTTCAACTGCTAGATTAATTAAAAAATATGGAAAATTTCGACTTGTTATGAGTCAATATAACAAGCATAGTGTGATACCCCGTGGGTGTCTATTTCAGTGGGTACCTCCTTCCTTTGTGTCTCAATACATAATAGCTACATATTATTTCATTCATTTTATCTACGGTCATACCGTAATTATTCGAATTATGATTCCAAAATTTGACAAATAAGAACGATCATTATGCTCACACAACTGTAAAAAAAATACATTACGATACAGATCTTGTTTGGTATTCCTTAAATACCGTTGCGTAAAATAACCTTTTAGTTCATTACAAAACACCATGTTCAGTAGCCTTTGATAAAATCTCCTTTACTTAACAGTTATTTTTTGTAAAGTTACCACAAACATTCGAATATAGGTACAAATCTCATTTCAGCAAAAAATATTGTAAATGTAAAAAAAATACGCTTTTTATCCCCGAAGGGTATTCCGGTTTTTGGATATAAGTACCCACTTTTCACGAAATATTCTTTGGACCCATAAACGTGATAGGTAGTGAGCCTATAGTCGTCGTTCACACACGACAGTGGCAGTACCGCACTAATTATTCTTTCGCTGGAAGCAGAACACGGCCCTGGAACGTCTCCCGTTCCGTCCACGGTGTTTATGATCGTTTATTTATCGAAGTTTTGAACACTTGTTTTAGCACTACCTGACGATGATCGGCGCTATAGTGGCGATCCCTTTCATCCTGTGCCCCGCCCTCTGCATGCAAGAGACTGACCCCGACCGGTCCAACATCATCTCCACAATGATCTTCGTCACTGGTAAGACCTTTGCCTGCACCTACGAGTACCTACCTACCTACACTGCTCAACATTCCTGGTATTCCTACTAGAGGATGCTATCTGCTAAAAACACTGTAGGCCGCGTCCGGTGTGACGCTCTACGCGGCCGACGAACGCTTATTATGGGATAGATTGTTATAGGGTTGAAATGAATCAATTCCCATACGAGGTATTTAGACGAAAAGTCAAAATGTTTTTATTCAATGTGACCACTTCTTGAAAGTCATTGCAACTCCACCGCTGCGGTATTTTTCGGCATTTATCATTTTTACGTTTGCGATTTTAATTGGGACCCAAAATGGCGCCGAAAGCACATAAAGAAACGAGATCAATAGTAATATTTGTTTATGATTGTCTATCATATCACTGCTAAATAACCACTCTAAAGAGTAAAAAAACCGACTTCAATCTTCAACTTATAAGGTTTTCTCGTGACTCGTCACGTGAAGTAATTAAAATGGGACCAATCTGGAAGCACCAGCTTTCCAATAAAAAAAGAATCATCCAAATCGGTTCACCCAATCGAAAGTTCTGAGGTAACAAACAAAAAAAAAATACAGACGAATTGATAACTTTCTCCTTTTTGAAGTCGGTTAATAAAGCGGCGACTAGTTAAATGAAATTTAGATGGTACAAGGGCAATGATATTTTAAAGGATTTGTAAGAAAATACATCAGTCCTATAAGAAGGTGAATATATTATTATGGGTATGAAAATTTTCTTCCTCGTGCGAGCTATCTCTCTGCCAAATTTCATTACGAACGGTTCAGTAGTTTAGCTGTGACAACTAATCACAAAGAGTTCTTTCACATTATAAATGTTATCAAGTAATATTAGCAAGAATAAAATCTTTTTTTGATTCCAAATAAGTAATATTTGTTTCGTTTATTTATATGATTTTATTTTACATCATGATGATGTACATATTCTATCGAATAGAAATCACAAATAATTACACGACGGATAAGGGTAATAAATTTATAATCCGGGCCGTTGTAAAGAGATCATAAAATAATGTTTATTGCTCTATAAAGCGGATTTATTATGTTTGATTAAGGCCCGTATACAGAATGATCCTTATACAAAGAAACGCTTGAGTATGTCAGAAAGAGATGCCGCTATATGAGTCGCATAAAGCTGTCCCTTTCTAAATTCGCGAATTTCATGCTTGAGGATTGACACGGGGGGGGGGGGTCTGTGCTAGGTTGACCATATTTTTTTTAATTTCTAATGAAATCGATTGATTTTAATAAAATAAATAGGTATCTACTTTGTATATTATAATATACGGATATACTGGTGAAAAGTAGGTATTTCCAGAAACGGAGTACTTCTGCCTACCCCGTCGGGGATAAGAAGCGTGAGATTATTTTCTATTTTTACTTACTTTGTATTATGGCAAACACGCAGAAGACTATTATTTTTTTATTTCCAATGAAATCGATTAATTTTAATAAAATAAATAGGTACTTTGTATATAATATACGGATATGCTGGTGAAAAGTAGGTATTTCCAGAAATGGAGTTGTTACTTCTGCCTACTCCGCCGGGGATAAAAAGCGTGAGATTATTTGCAATTTTTTTTTACTTTCTTTGTATTTTATGGCAAACACGCAGAAGACTATTTAAGCTGTGCCTTCTAGAATAGATACTCGTATTGTGCAAACTGTGTACACTGTGTAACTGTGGACACTACACAGTAAGTTCAACAGTTTTTGTTTTTTTATTATTTAAATTGGTTATTGAAATCTATTTGGAGCCTGTCCTGACTATTCTTACTTGAAGTCTGGATCCACCCTTGCCCTAAGATAATAACAACGGAAACAATTTTCGCTCAATTTGAATCAGACTTTAACATTTTATCGAAGCGCCTAAACAATTTACGAGAGCAATCGACCGATGCAACTTTACTCCTCATTTGTGCCAGGCGCGCATATGCATTTTTATTCCTTGTTAAAACTTTTTCCTGCGAGATCTATTCACACTATTCTATACGATTGAATAGCGACTGAATATTTTACATACCAAATGTCCCCTTCATCCACTCTGACCAAATGAACTGACCAACGATGAGGTTGTACATAATGGAATTCGTTAATATTTTTTTTCTAATCAAACCAACTGGTGGATTATGATCACATACGTATTTAATTTGTTTAAATCTTATTCTTTACGCAACATCTGGATTCACTAGAATGGAATAGGTTAATTAAAAATAAAGCTTACAAACAAAAGCTTTTTGGTTGAGTAGTTAAGTATTTAGTCTGATGAATTTACTAAGTATATATATATAATCTCACGCCTTTTTTATCCCCGAGGGGGTAGGCAGAGGTATTCCATTACTGGATATACCCACATTTCACGAGATATATTGGACCCCTAGACGTGATAGGTGGTGAGCCTATCGCCGGACCGGGTCTGTTTACACATGTCTCAGAATCAATTCTGAGACCTGCGGGTTTCCTCACGATGTTTTCCTTCACCGTTGAGCTAGTGATAAATATGTACGTGAGTACTACTTATTACTTACTTATTACTTAGTAATTTACTAAGTATATCTAATAAAAACAAATAAAAAAAAAACAAGTTTTCTTTTTGACAAAATGTACCCTGATATCGTTTTGGAGGTGCTGGGATTTGAACCCAGGACTTTCAGCATGCGAAGCAGACACTACCACTGAGTTACACCCCCGAGTGTTCAATTGATCCAATTTAAGGAACACAATACATACATGACTAATTTTGTACGTTATTGAATTGATGTCCTTACTTTCACTGCCGCAGGTGACTGCGAAAATAAGCATTCATCGAATAAGCAGGTTGATAGATAATAAGATAAATATAACAGAAGATAAAGGTTATGAAGTATTCACATAGAAGTAGGTAGAATATATGTAAATTTTTTTGCAAACTGTTAATTATAAGATTTCTAATCAAGCAGGAAATTAGTAAGTCTTTCTGAATCTCAACAGCTTTCAATGGAAATGTTTGCGTGTTTCATAAACAGCGAGGCGAGTGAGGGTGGCTTGTCTATAAGTACACTAAGTACAGTGTAGGACGAGTTTAGTGTGCTTTGTTATTGACGTTTCAGTGTATTTTATATACCTACTGAAATAAATGAATTATGAATAAATTTAAATTTTGATCAGTAAATTCCATTTCTTTTAAACCGACTTCAAAAAAGAAGGAGGTTCTCAATTCGACACGTATTTTTTTTATGTTTGTTACCTATCAGAACTTTCGACTGGGTTAACCGATTTGGATGGTTCTTTTTTGTTTAAAAGCTGGTGCTTCCCGTGTGGTCCCATTTGGTCTAGTTCTGACAATGGCATCTATGAGAAAACCAGATAAGTCTTAAATTTTCATTGAGTATGTGCGTGACAAATGGACGAAAACTCAATATTACGCTAACAGATTTCGATGATTTTTTTTAACCGACTTCAAAAAAGGAAGAGGTTCTCAATTCGATTGAACGTGTTAGTATAATTTGTTGAAGTCGGTTTTTTACTATTTCTAGTTCTATGTTATTTGGATAGAGGTTGGAAGAAAATCATTTTCTTTTCTAGGAGAGAAACTTTTTCTTTAAACGTCTTTGGTTATTTGCTTTTATAAGACGGTGTCCTATAAATTTCACCGTCTTTCCAGGCTTAGTAACATGGTTGCAAGCTACCTTCGGTTGCCGCCTACCGATCGTGCAGGGCGGGACGATCTCCTTCCTAGTGCCCACCCTGGCCATCCTGGGTCTCCCAGCGTGGCAGTGCCCTGAACCATCCATCCTGGCCTCTATGACCGACGAGGACCGCCGCCATGTTTGGATGAGCAGAATGTGCGAGCTGTCAGGCGCTATTGCTGTATCTGCGCTGTTTCAACTGTTTCTTGGTGAGTGAACGAGTGAGGGAGAGTTTGAACGGTCAGCTAGAATGCCTTTGCTTCCGTACTATTCCACCCAGGCCTCTCTAGGTAGTCTAGAGGGGCCTGGAAAGTTTTTCTGGCTGCCTACAATACATTATTCCGCTCTTATTTTATCTGATAAAGCAAAGGGGAACAATGAAGCAGCCAGACCAGCAGAACTTAGGCAAGTACCTATGACTGGGTAGGATAAGCTGATTATTCCCCCTTTTGTGTTTTTTTAAATGTCTTTTTTTGTAGCGACATTTAGTGATTCTAAATAGAACTAACTAAAGCATAAACGGCAAGTTCTAAACCACGCTATCGAAGTGTTCTCATGAATTTGTATAAATACAACTATTGTCCAGCATCAATCGTTGGAACGTCTCCAAGGCACGATCACCTAGCCTGGCGGAAGATCTTCCCTTTTCTCGATGCAAGACATTACACAACCGCTCTTCCATACATTATTTATTTCTTTATTTCTTGCAATGTCTGTCCTTACAGGGTATTTCGGCGTGATCGGGTCGGTGCTCCGTTTCGTGACCCCTTTGACCATAGCGCCCACTGTGGCGCTTGTAGGCCTGACCCTGTTCGACCACGCGGCGTCGGCTGCGGCGCAGCAGTGGGGCATCGCGGCTGGGTGAGTCCTTTTATCTTTTTAAGGTTGTTCGTCTAACCCTTGGATGAATTGGATGTCGTTAGAAGCGAGGTGAAATTGCCATTTCCAAATGCAAGCTTCAAGCTTCTAGGTTGTGCATTGATCCATCTATCACCGAATCAGCCAGTAAGTTTCTTAAATTCAACACATAAAAATAATATTTCAGTTTATATAAAAGAAAAAGCCGGCCACGTGCGAGTCGGACTCGCGCACGAAGGGTTCCTTTGCATTATCTATAAAAACGACAAATAAATCACGTTTGCTGTATAGGATCCCACTGAATTATTTATTTTATTCTGTTCTTTAGTATTTGTTGCTATAGCGGCAACAGGAATACATCATCTGTGAACAATTTAACTGTCTAACTATCCCGGTTCATGAGATACAGCCTGGTGACAGACCGACAGATAGACAGACAGACGGACGCACAGTGGAGTCAATTTCTACTGTGACTATACTGTCACACACAATTTTGTCATCTGTAGATACTTTATTACTACATATTGAGGAAACTGTAAGTCTAGATCTTTTCCTTTACAATGCAATTACAACAACATGTTGACTGTTTGTTTCTGAATAAATAAATAAAGTAAAAAATAATTCAAAACAGACTG
Organism: Ethmia dodecea; assembly: GCA_963855545.1. NCBI lineage: Eukaryota > Metazoa > Arthropoda > Insecta > Lepidoptera > Depressariidae > Ethmia > Ethmia dodecea. The sequence goes on from OY979446.1 coordinate 1,017,342, forward strand.
GGCTACCTTTCAAATAAGAACTAGGAATCCTTAAATCTACTCACATTTATGACAGAACCAGGACAACAAGGACAACAAGGCAACTATAGCCTGAGGAGGCTTCGACGTTGGTGATTAACTGTATTATCAATAGACAGTATCTTAATTGCTTATTGAGGTTACCCAATCTCATTATTATAATCCAATAACTATTATGCTTTTATTATCGCGCGAATGGACAAATTGTTCGTACGGAAATATTAACTCTGATGATGGTTTAATTATGTTATAAATCGTTGAGGTTACGCACACTGGAAGTGGCAGCCATGTCATACACCTTTGACTTGAAAGAGTTCAGAAATTAGTCAGATGGCCGCTGAAAATGTATTTATTCCTATAGGTAATTGAAATGAAAATTACACTTAGAAAGGTCAATAGTCTAATAACAAGGCACTCGAAACTCGTCCATGAAGATTGGCTAAATGTAAACTGTTGCCCATCTCCACCGACGAGTTGCTGGTTCCAAATTCCACGAGAATAACCAGCAAGAAACTCAAGGGCAGCTCTTTTTTTTTAGCTAGCATAACATTATCTCCGAGGTGGGCTCGCGTGGGAGCTTATCGCCAATACTTGCTCATAATATAAGCAAAGACCCATATGGGTCTTGCTTGACCCATGTAGCAGTGTGGGCTGTTATGGGATGATGAACTTATAAATAAATTCAGTAGGTAGGTACTTGCTAATGGTTGGTATACGTACCTACATTTTTTTATTTCTATTAACACTTATAAGAGCAGTGACAGCCCGGACGGTTCAAGAGCCGGTCGAAAATCAGTGAGGCTCGGGTTCGAATCCTGGCATGTACCAATGAGTTTTTCAAAAACTTACGTACATATTTATCACTTGCTCGACGGTGAAGGAAAACATCGTGAGGAAACCCGCAGGTCTCAGAATTAATTCTGAGACATGTGTAAATAGACCCGTTTAGGGGTCCAATGTATCTCGTGAAATGTGGGTATATTCAGTAATGGAATACCTACCCCCTCGGGGATGAAAGGCGTGAGATTTTTTTATTTTTTTTATTTAACACTTATAACGTGCAAAAGTTACTGTCTCCTTGTGCCTTCTAAGGGTTGAGCGACTAGCGACTGTACCGAATTTAATGAAATTTGGTAGATAATCGTTGATTTTCAGGCACAGCCCGAACTGGCTTGCTTGCATGCTTAGGGGAAGCATGAACCCAAAATATGAAATTTAATATTTAAGACGTACAATGTGGAAGGAGAAGACATTCTGAACCGAACCCAAATACTGGGTTAAGAGCAAGAAAACGATGATGATGAATTGGGTTCGCAGAACAAAGGTACTGAACTAACGGTTTATTTAAAAACCCACTACAATGGGAATAACGAAACCCTCGTGTAAATTACACAAGAACATTAATGAGTAAAACACCAAACAAACATGTAAGGGCACTGAAAACATTTAAAACATTACGCTCTTTCTAGTAAAATCCGGTAAAAATACACCCTTTGACACTTTGGAGATAAAGACGAATCTACACCTCACACTTCAGAATCCGTCAAACCATTTAGTCAAGTCGAGTAGAGTCTGACTGGTACTCAAAGGGTTCCGCGTACCTAATTTAAAAATTCCAAAAATCAAGTTTGTTGTATGGGGCTCCCTTAAATATTTATTTAGTATGTTTTTAGTATTTGTTGTTATAGCGGCAACAGAAATAAGTACATGATCTTTGAAAAGTTAAACTGTCTAACTATTACGATTCATGAGATACAGCCTGGGGGGCAATTCTACTAAATTTCAACGGTTACAGTTGGATGACAATGACAATGACATGGTCAGTCGATGGTGTTATTTGCTCAGAAAAGTGTCAAAATAACACCATTGTCTGACCATTGATATGTCATAGTCATCCAATTAAGACCGTTGACATTTAGTAGAATTGCCCCCCTGGTTACAGACGGACGGACAGTTGAGTCTTAGTAATAGGTAATAGGGTTCCGATTTACCCTTTGGGTACGGAAACCTTAAAATGTATAAACCGAAGTGAAGCGAGGTTGGGTCGCTTGTACTTAGTTTACATAAAAATGTTAACACCCATAAACCTCCGAAACTCATTATACAACGCGTAACAGAATACGCAACTCCTCATACGCCCCAATTAGTAAAAAATTATAAATATATATGCTTTCGTACTTTAGTTGTACCTATCTAACCAATTTTCTTAAATAAAGAGCAATAATAGTACGATTTCCATAGGCAACATTAAATTCAGCTATGCTAGTTTTACGGAAATTACGGAATTTTACGGTAATTTTACGGAAAAATTTAACACATATTAAAAATAGTTGATACTGAACAAACTAATTTCAGGAATTTCGCTTATTCTGTTACATATTGTATTTCTTCTTGTGCAGTTGATTTAATTTAGAAAGTCACGACATATGTTATCAATCAAGGCTTCCGGATGGGATCCTCACTTCTTTGGATTTGGATCTGCGGAACTACGGAACTGTGATTTTCGGAAAGGTCAAAGTTCGCCGCCCGGATGGCGCTCTATCGATTCGCGGGTGTACTACAGGAGTGGAGTACTATCTTTTCCATCTCACGTCATATGATTAACTAGCTGTTCCGCTCGGTTGTACCCACGTAATTCCCGTTCCCGTGGGAATACGGGAATAAAGACTATGTTACTATGTTACTCAATGATAATGTAGCTTTCCATTGGTGAAAGAATTTTTAAAATCGATTTAGTAGATAGTTTTTGAGGTTATGCGTTACAAGAATACAGTCTCTTTATGATATTCTGTCTGTATGTGTATGACTCATATAGGTACATACAGACACACTTACTTATATCAATGAAGAATTGACTGGCTTACTGACTGATTGAAAATTCCCATGGGAGCGGGAATGAACTGGACACCTATTAATATTATTCCTCCAGATGTTTTCCTTCAGCGTCGAGCTACTTAGTGATAAACACGCAGGAACCTACGTAAGTTTTGGAAAAACTCTTTGCTAGGCACTATCAGTAAAAGTTCTGCTTGATACAATGCACCAAAGTGTCGTCTTTTCCCACCCCCTGGCGACTAAACAGTATCTTATTGGTATGAAAATTACAAAAAGTGTTTCTATCATGTTTATAACAATTTCGTGTCGATCAATGGATCTGTATGCAAAAAAAAAACCGTGTAACTGCGTTCTGATTGTTTAACTCCAAAATGAGGGGCAGGGTAATAGATAACAACTTGAGTTTTCTAGCGACAATTCTTCCAAATGTGAGGCTTAGCGTATGTCGGTGGTATAGTCAAGAGCACATGAAGCTTTACAAAAAAGAACGTTACAAATTCCAATGTGTCAAGCTCCACGTGCTCTTGACTGTACATGCCCACACCCGGAATAGAACTCCGGTTTCAAAGAGCTGACTTTCAACAACTGCTTGATACATTAACAGCTAGGGATGTGACATTAGTCGAAAATAATAGATTTTTAAATATCGATTTTTCTCTTTTTAATAATAGACGATCATTGAAAAATCGCTTAATTTTATTAAAAATAATCGATTATACAAAAAAACTACTTATAAATATGAAAAAATATTGTTTTTTCCCAATCTTGATCCTTTTAGAGCAGTGATAGCCCGAACGGTTAAAGAGCCGGCCGAAAATCAGTGAGGCTCGGGTTCGAATCCTGGTATTATTGGATATTTAAAATTATAACGCAATAGCCTTTCATATTATGGTTTATTATTTACGTTACAGACTTTCAGATACTCTGGCAAACATTTAAAACAATTAACTATACGCGCCACAGCCTAGCTCGTCAGACATAATGCGCAGAATTGTTGACAGTTCCTCGTGACGTCACGCGTAGAGACGTAACTCCAATAGAGTTGCCCGAATCGATATTTATGGGCTAACAGTTTGTACCAATGAGTTTTTCAAAAACTTACGTACATATTTATCACTAGCTCGACGGTGAAGGAAAACATCGTGAGGAAACCCGCAGGTCTCAGAATTAATTCTGAGACATGTACCCTCTCGGGGATAAAAGGCGTGAGATTATATTATTATATTATTATTATCCTTTCAAGATAAACTTTAAATTAGCGAACTTACTTCAAATTTATTTATTCGCCGCATAGAGTGCTGTTTAGAAAAATCCATTGTCGCTTACCACAAAGTATATTCGATTAATAAATGATCGTTTTTTTTTTATTTTAAAAATCGAATATTTAAAATCGATTTTTAAATCCATTATTTTTCACATCCCTATTAACAGCGCCATCAATAACTAAGACTATCAATCATAGTATAATGAACCTCTGTCTGTGTTCGGTATATTAAAACGCCTCGAATTCGCGACCCCTCAGTTATTTAGAGAGGGCGCACATTCCGTTTATATCGCATGGTTCGAATTCCTTATCCATTTAGAGAGCTCCTTCCGATTATTTAGCTAGACCTAACTACTTTCAATACAGGGCCAACAGAATTGTGGAGAATTTTATTTTTTAAAGAACGTTTATTTTTTTTATTTTTTCAAAATTTTAAATAGATTCCTTTTTTTCCTGGGATGACAAGAGCAGATCTCAAGCGGAGATGATGGAACTGTGTCTTCTGCTATAAAAAGCTACGGATTTTCGCATTTGAAAATTGATATTTTTATCTTTGTGCTCAGTCCAAGTATTATAATTCTAATTGGAAGCTGATGTATTAATATAACAAAAAAAAAAGGCCGTCGGGATATCCTTGCGGGTAAGTTTTTGGCCGATAGGCTTATCTCTCTCGTCCAATTATCGTGGACGTGGTATTAAATTCTATTATATTTGTTGTAGTCTTTTTTACGGGTCACGGACCAGACCCTTTGGTTTCCCACTTCTTCCACCACTTCACTGGGATTTGAAGAACTGGGAGTCGACACGGTTTTCGTGTGCAGCGCCGGATTGCTGCTCTAAGTTGAATGACGCCGCTCAACTGGACTACGCCGCCCACCTGGATACCTTTTTACACTAAGATTAGTTCCTTTTTGGCCCTAAGCCATCTCTAAATTCAAACCGGCACATTTCACGCCACCGTATCAAGTTTTAGGCCTTTTCTTTTAATTGTTTTACAACCATCTAGATATTCCCGTTGCAACTTCCGCACGACATTATTTTTACTGTTAAAGTGTGGACTGCTGATTAAATTGTACTGTCCTGATTTCGTATCCATTTACCATGCACGCACATTAACTTCATCAATCGTCGGGGCAGTGTGATTCGGACAGTTGTTCCCGTCCGTTTCTATTTTATTACATTTTATGTAAGGAAGTTTGCTTTGTATCATTTGAATCTTGATTTTGCCGTCAAAGTCGTCAAGTTATAAATTAGTTTGTGTAAAATAAGTTAATAGCACAGTTTATATTCTTTTAATAAACATTAAGGGCGTTATAAAAAATAAATTATACTTATTCTATAGTGTTTGGTGACCTTTTTAATTGTTTAACACTATAAATTGGCGCCCGAAGATAGAGGATAAGTGCCTTGGACTCTTACTTTTATTAAATTATTTAATTATAATTATTTTCTTTTTAATTTTGTTGTTTTGTGGGTATGGTGACCGCAACACGGTCGCTATCATTAATTTGTTTTCAGATCCTGGAAGCCGATTAACGGAAGACATACCACGTCACCGAGAGTGGCTTCGAAATCTCAACCCAGAGACTATTTACGGAATTTGAGATATATCTTCTATAATTGAAAAATTATCTTACATGTTGGCATTGTTCTGCTTTTTATTTCAAATAACTTTCATTTTTAACTAACTTTAACATTTTTTTTTCCTGAAGACTAAAGTTTTTTTTAGTTTGAATCGTAAATATTCATTTCAGGTTACAGTGGGTTCCGCGTGTTTATTCTATTCAAGTAAACCGTTTATTTGCAAATTTCATTTTTTTTCTTCAACTTTGACACTTTTGTTGTGATTTGTCACTTTCGTTGGCATTTGTCACTTTCGTATTTTGACATTTCCTTACTGTTATTATATCCTAATTTCGTCGTTGATAAAGCTTACTTTTACCAGAAGTGTTAGCGTACCTGTGGCGTAGTGGTATTAGCACAGTTTAACAATGTGGTATTAGTACAGACTTACGAACGTGAGGCATCGGGTTCGAAACTGTACAGCGTTCATACGTTTTGTTGTTTGTTTTCCTTTGCACGCGTTAGTAAAGTTACTAGGTGTGTTACGTGTTGATTTTTTAGCTATTGTTGCTTGTTTATTATTATTATTGAATTGTTAATGTCACGTCAGCGCGGTCACGGTCAGATTGAGAACCAAGATGTGGGGCTCAGTCGGGCACAGCGTGCTGATAATCTTTTAACACTTCGCGAGGTGTAGTGCAAGACTTGCAGATTCGAGCAATTTTTCGGTTTATTTTTATTTTACTCGTGTGATTTTTACGTCATATCTCTTAGCAACCACTATGTCTCTACAGGTGTTATAGGTAAGGTTTAGTATAATGTGTATAGGTTAGTTTGTTTGTACATAGTAAATTTCTGAGCTTCGAGCTCGATTTTTGTCCTGGACACGTCTTTAGACGCATTTTGCGTTTTTTTTTATGCCTTTCGTGTATATCTAAGGTTAGGTATTGCTTGGATGTAGGAATTTTATTGGTCGGATTCTTGTGGCGCGTTGTATGAGAGGTTTTGGTTCCTTTACTATAGCGAATCTCACCTTATCCTGGTAGTCACGTCTGGACCACGTGATCTAACGGTTGGTACCGCGTTTTCAAGCTTGATCCACCAACTTTTCATGGATAAGTCTTCTAACATTGCCGTATGGCAATTGTTTATTTCATTTCATTTGGACCATGTTCCAACGTTTTGCGCCTTGACTGATTTAAAGTCTTGGTCTACTGGACTGTTAGTTGCTGAAACATTTCGGATGTGCGGTGTGAGGAGTTTCAGTACTACTTTAGGGGTAGCACTGACTCTATCCCGGTCGTTTCCGCGGACTTCCGGTCGGTACCGTGTCGTTCGTTTGTTTCCTTTGTTCTGACTTATACTTGACTTAGACTTTACTGTTATATTGTGTTATGGTTAACGCGTTTATCGGTTAGGATTTTCGGCCGGATCTCGTGACTGGTATTCGTGTTATATTAGTTAAGATATTTTTAGGGTAAGTTTTAATTAACTTTATGCTTGACTTAGTGGTTTGCTTATGAGCATTTGCTCTTGTTAAAAAGTTTTGATCTTTTATTATTTTGTTGACATGCTGTCAGGTTGGGGTTTAGTTCCTGGTGTCTTTGCCTTCTCATGCATTTGTTTTATTTTAACTTTGCTTCGTCTTTTTATGAATTATTATCGTCTCAGTCTAGGGTTGCTACATCTTAGTTTGTGAAGTCAACTTTGTTTTTTTTCAGGGATTAAGGTGGAATTCTTAAATTAACTTCTGATTCTTCTTGTTTTTGTTAAGTAGGGAGATGCTGTAGCATTAAAATGCTACGTAAAAAGTTTCTATTTGAGCGTTGCTTTATTATACTCTTTACTCTAAAATTCTAATTTTCTCAGGCCGGTTTGAATCGTTTATTTTTTTTATTTTTTCAAAATTTTAAATAGATTCCTTTTTTTCCTGGGATGACAAGAGCAGATCTCAAGCGGAGATGATGGAACTGTGTCTTTTGCTATAAAAAGCTACGGATTTTCGCATTTGAAAATTGATATTTTTATCTTTGTGCTCAGTCCAAGTATTATAATTCTAATTGGAAGCTGATGTATTAATATAACAAAAAAAAAAGGCCGTCGGGATATCCTTGCGGGTAAGTTTTTGGCCGATAGGCTTATCTCTCTCGTCCAATTATCGTGGACGTGGTATTAAATTCTATTATATTTGTTGTAGTCTTTTTTACGGGTCACGGACCAGACCCTTTGGTTTCCCACTTCTTCCACCACTTCACTGGGATTTGAAGAACTGGGAGTCGACACGGTTTTCGTGTGCAGCGCCGGATTGCTGCTCTAAGTTGAATGACGCCGCTCAACTGGACTACGCCGCCCACCTGGATACCTTTTTACACTAAGATTAGTTCCTTTTTGGCCCTAAGCCATCTCTAAATTCAAACCGGCACATTTCACGCCACCGTATCAAGTTTTAGGCCTTTTCTTTTAATTGTTTTACAACCATCTAGATATTCCCGTTGCAACTTCCGCACGACATTATTTTCACTGTTAAAGTGTGGACTGCTGATTAAATTGTACTGTCCTGATTTCGTATCCATTTACCATGCACGCACATTAACTTCATCAATCGTCGGGGCAGTGTGATTCGGACAGTTGTTCCCGTCCGTTTCTATATTATTACATTTTATGTAAGGAAGTTTGCTTTGTATCATTTGAATCTTGATTTTGCCGTCAAAGTCGTCAAGTTATAAATTAGTTTGTGTAAAATAAGTTAATAGCACAGTTTATATTCTTTTAATAAACATTTAGGGCGTTATAAAAAATAAATTATACGTATTCTATAGTGTTTGGTGACTTTTTAACTATTTAACACTATACTAGCTACTACTTGGTAGGTGTAATACAATACCTGCATTATAAACAAGGTAAGATCACCCGTTGCCATGGCAACAACCTCTCAGCAACAAGTCTTGTATGGTATTGATTAGTGCAGTGCAACCCGCGTTGTGTTGGTTTTCGTGTGGATTCTGTATGTTTGCTGTTCTTCGCGATTTCACCCGCGTATGTCCCGTTCCCATGGGAATACGGGAACAAAATATAGCCTATGTTACTTCTAGAAAAGTATACTTTCCATTGGTAAAAGAATTTTAGGAATCGGTCCAGTAGCTTTTGAGTTTATTCCTTACAAAGATACATACACAAAAATACAAACCTTTCCTCTTTATAATATTAGTGTAGACTTACTCGATGTTCGTAAAAGTAATAAAAATGTTGCGTACCCTTAAAATGGGGGTGCTAAATTAGGGTCTAAGACTAACTTTTTATGCTTACAAAATAGAGCAAGGAAGCGAGCGCGTTGTTTGACTGTAATTAATGTTTTAGACTATAGGTATATTGCAATTTTTAGTTCTTTTTACTCATAATCGTGGTACATACAAAATCAAACCGAAACGTCGTAGGAAGGCAGGCAGAAAAAATCGTAATTTCACAATTCAACAAAAAAAATGTACTGTTTTCCACACTAAAAAAGGAGGTACTTAATACTAATCATAAAATTAAGTCCCTACGAGCCGGGCTGCCTGTAGTATTGTAATATCTGTGGCGTTGCGAACCAGGCTGTTTCACTTCACCACACCTAAATTCGTTAAGAAGTAGGATAGGATAGGAGTGAAACTGTTATGTATTTTACTAGCGGTTCTGCGCGGTTTCACCCGTTTCCGATCCCGTCTGAATAGGGGAATAAAATATAGGCTATTTTACTCAGATATATTGTAGCTTTAAATTGTTGAAAGAATTTTTTAAATCGGTCCATTTGTTATTGAGATTATTCGTTACAAACATACAAGAATACAAAAATATTTTTTAAATTTATATAATAATATAATCTCACGCCTTTTTTATCCCCGAGGGGGTAGGCAGAGGTATTCCATTACTGGATATACCCACATTTCACGAGATATATTGGACCCCTAAACGTGATAGGTGGTGAGCCCATCGCCGGACCGGGTCTGTTTACACATGTCTCAGAATTAATTCTGAAAAATTTTTCCTCTTTATAATATTAGTGTAGCAGATGTGTGACTAGGCTCACTTTAATCTTTGTCGCTCGGATAAGTGCATTTCTGTGTAAACACTGACTGCACTAGCCACGTAGATATCTTTATACGTAGATAGCCTTTTGATCTGACCATTTAGGTGTACAGGCAAGAGCACGTGGAACTTGACATAGACTTTTTAAGGTTCTTATTACAATCGCCGTAGAGGTCAGACTCGCACTACGTCCTTCTGGGGCGTCCTCTTTCTTTTGCATCGTTCAAATATTCGCACCATAAAATATCTCTTTCGTTACCCATCTAATATATGCGCTACAAAATGTTGTCGAAGAATTTTGTCTCATGCATTTGTCCCGTATTCGCACGAGAAAAAACAGTAGACTAAATTTTTTCACGGCTCTCAAGTTTTCCCTCTAGACGAAGTAGGTATGTTCGCTTGCAATGTGGGCTAGAAGAACCTACCCATTCTTTGTATGATAATACACACACCGGCACAATTAGCGGAACAGAAAAAAAAAGGAGAAAAAAGAGGGAATTTAGAACAATGAATGTAATTTTTAAACAATATATTATTTAAAATGAAACAACAATTAAATTAACATGTTTTGACATTCATTTGTAACACCATACTTAAAATTTTATAAAAATAAAAATTAAATTAAACAAAATGCATTTTTCTTCGATTTTTAATTATAGAGAAACAGCAGAAAATTCAAGATTTTCCAAAGTTTAACAACAATTTCAATGACTGTTCAATATCGAGTGTTTCCTCCTTGTGCTCTGATGAGGGTTTCCATCCGTCTGGGCATGCTGCGGATGATGTTATCAATGGTTTCTTGGGGCAACCTCTGCCATTCTTCAAGTAATGCGTTTCGCAACTCGTTGAGATTATTGGGAGGGGGCATTCTTGACTTTACACTCCTCTTTAGCAAGTCCCAGACGTGTTCTATAGGGTTCATATCGGGGGACCGTGCTGGCCACTCCATCACCGTTATACCAACATGGTTTAGGTATGTCTGTACTGTGCGAGCACTGTGAGCCCGAGCATTATCCTGCATTAGAATGAAGTTGTTACCAATAAAGGGGGCAAATGGCACAACATGTTCTTCTAAAATCTCCCTGATATACCGATCAGCATTCAGATTCCCGCCATCGACCACTACTAACTCCGTACGAGCTCCTGAACATATTCCTCCCCAGACCATAATTGAACCGCCGCCATATGCAACTGTATTTTCAAAATTAGACTGGATATACCGTTCTCCTTTGCGTCTCCATACTCGCTGCCTTCCATCAATTTGATTTAACATAACTCTGCATTCATCAGTAAAAAGAACCTGTCCCCAGTCGTCGAAGTCCCAATCACGATGTTCACGACCAAAGTGTAGACGGTTTGTGCGATGATGTCTCTCAAGTTTTGGGGCTTTGGCGGGCACATACGAGCCTATACCCACTTCTTCGAATCTTCTACGAACTGTCCGCTCACTCATCCTTACTGCTCGTACCTCTTCCAGTAAATTTCGAGCCTGCACCGCCGTTAGTCTCGTGTTCCGTCGGACTTGAAGTTGGAGAAAACGGTCATCCCTCCTTGAAGTACACCTTTTCCGGCCTTGTCCTCTCCTTCTCACTAGAGCATTCGTCAATCTGTATCGTTGGATGCTACGATAAATCGTTGATAACGATCGACGAACGCTTCTGGCAATCGATCTGTAGGTTTGACCATTTCTCCTCATTTGATCTGCCCTAATGATTTCTGATGGCGTTAAATCAGGCATAATTAGATGCTCGTAAATTATCAATATGCGAAAAAACTCAAAAGCCTCAAAAACTGCAATTCAAAGCTTTTCAAATGGAATTCACGAACCTTCTAAAAACGGACAAGCGGTGGAAAAAATGAATCAATGAAAATTAAAACAAAAGAATGAAAAAAAGGGCAGTCGCTTAGTATTCCATTTTTAAATTAAAACCCAAATTTAAAAAAAGCTTGTTTAGCCGGCCAGTAACACGCAAAAATGCGTAAATACTCCCTTTTTTTTCTGTTCCGCTAATTGTGCCGGTGTGTGTATTTAATCTTCTCTCAGCAATTATGTTCTAGGCAAGTAAGTTTTTACGCGAGCACATTTAATATTTTATTTTCTCTCAACAATCTTATTCTAGAAATGTTAGTTTGTACGTGCGCACTTATCTATATTTCTGAGAACGTTCAATAATATGGATCGCACCTGCTCACCTGAGATACGTATTCAGCGTTATACCTAAATTGTAGAGGATACAGGTACAGCCCTATCTATTATTAGAAGTGTGCTGTGTAATGAGTTGAATGAATACTCTTAGTTAGAATTTTCTATTAATCAGCAGTATATTCTGAGAATGTAATTAATTATGTAAGTTTACAAAACGGCTAAAAGAAGTAGGTACTTAGGTATTTTTATTTTGCGTTTTTACATCGTCAAGTCAATTCCTTATGGTTCATGGTGGTCGGAGATCGAATGGCCCGCGAGGCGAGACCTCTTATGATCCTCCATCGTAATAAGAATTCAATCATCCTAATATAAAGGTGTTCCTAATAAACATTTTTCTTTATTTCTTTCTTTCATTTGCAATTTTTGTAAATAGGATTATAGTATTCTGGGAATCGCTAAGATTATTAACTAGTGATAGTCACCTTTAGCAGATGAGCATAGCGATATTTCAGGTTGAGACTTTTTACAAAATAACAATGAATTTAACATTACTATGAAAACATCGTGAGGAAACCCGCAGGTCTCAGAATTAATTCTGAGACATATGTAAACAGACCCGGTCCTGCGATGGGCTCACCACCTATCACGTTTAGGGGTCCAATATATCTCGTGTTAAGTGGGTATATCCACTAATGGAATACCTCTGCCTACCTCCTCGGGGATAAAAAAGGCGTGAGATTATATTATTTATTATTATTAAATCGCCAAAAAATATCTCTAAAAGACACTGAAAAGATTTCAGTCATTACCTACCATTTGGTACAATCAAATCTATACGGCGTAGTGTAAACCACATTTCTCACTTAAAAATCCATAAATCCGTTTACGCTAAAAGACGATACAACAAAATATGCTTAGATACTTATAAACACAGATACTTACACGGGAAAAACATTATCATGAATCATTATATTATTCATATTCATATTTATTTATTGCCTGTCATGTATGTACATTATAATACCTAATAATATAGGTAGGTCTTATAGGCTAAGGAGGAAAAATGACACCCTGTTAGGGTAATGCAATATTATGAAAGTGGCATTATTAATTAATTAATTTATTATTATTACATTGTTACATTAATTTTAATTTTTTGAATTATATGCCTATGTAATAATAAAAATACACAAACTGTTACGAGACAATATAATAAATATCAGTTTTTTGCTGTGTATCCTTTCATAATAACATTCAGTTTGTCATTCGAAATTCGCGTCCAGCTTCTCAACCACTCAATCAATGTGGCAGGTTGAAACACTGCAATCCGAAACTTGTGCTCCGCCACAGAATAAATGACTTTGGTCTAGTCAAGAGCACGTGGAGGGACTTTGTAACGTTCTTATTACAATCGCCTTAGAGGTCAGATTTGCACTACAAGTGTAATGTATTAGAGCTACAAGTTGTGGGATAAATCGTACCTACTTATTTGCACTGCGACCTGCAATAGTAACAATCTAGTTTAGTAATCACATTGTTTCTGTTTAGCAGTGTGTTTGCGTAGTTATTTTGTGAAATGTAGATATAGACATACATATTTATCACTAGCTCGACGGTGAAGGAAAACATCGTGAGGAAACCCGCAGGTCTCAGAATTAAGTCTGAGACATGTGTAAAACAGACCCGGTCCGGCGATGGGCTCACCACCTATCACGTTTAGGGGTCCAATGTATCTCGTGAAATGTGGGTATATCCAGTAATGGAATACCTCTGCCTACCCCCTCGGGGATGAAAGGCGTGAGATTATTTATTTTATTTTATTTTTATTTTTATGTAGATATAGGTAATACATTTTGCGTCGTCACACTCGTTGAGTGGAAAATAAAACTCAGGAGCTAAATGCCGTCAGCTGATCATAAAAGCTGGGCACTGAGCGACATGAAAAGTGGGTATTTTCAGAAATGTAATACCTCTGCTGACTCCTTGGGGTAAAAAAAGTCTTTGATTTTTTATTAAATTCATACAAGCGTTTGTAGAAACAGAATAGACAGTTTTCAAAGTGTAAAGAAAGGTCGATTTAATTTCATAACTTATTCCTAAACTAAAGCTTTTACTTATATCGTACGTTTGTTTTCAGCACAAAATTCTACGTAGCAAACATATCTTGTATTCAGAGCTTGGTGGAAATTCATAAAATACTTGCATACAATCCCCGACGTCATTTCGTATTCATGAGTCGTACCTCGTACCTTGCATTGGTAGCTTATACAGACAGACAGTTAAGTTGAATAGTAAGTAAAATATTATCTAGAATCTTCTTTGTCTTTCATAAGCTCTTCTTAAGAATTAATAATCAACAAGTGACATTACATATTATAATGGAGATAAAACAATGCATGTGAGAAGTCGAAACTATTTATCTAGCACTACATATTATAAAACAAAGTCGCTTTCTCTGTTCCTATATCCATATGTCCTTATGTCCCTATGTATGCTTAAATCTTCAAAACTACGCAACGGATTTTGATGCGGTTTTTAGGGTTCCGTACCTCAAAAGGAAAAAACGGAACCCTTATAGGATCACTTTGTTGTCCGTCTGTCCGTCCGTCCGTCCGTCTGTCAAGACCCTTTTTCTCAGGAACGCGTGGAGGTATGAAGCTGAAATTTATATCAATTACTCAGGTCTACTGTCCCTTGAAGCTGTGAAAAAATCAAACTTCTAAGCCAACGCAATCAAAAGATACAGCCGTTTATGCCGCAAATTTTCGACACTTGCAAGGGAATCAAAACCTACAGGGTGCTTCCCGTGAACTCAGAATCTTGAAATTTGGTACGAAGCAACGTCTTATAGCATAGATAAAGGAAAAATTACGAAAACCATAAATTTGCAAGGTTGTACGGAACCCTCGGTGCGCGAGTCCGACTCGCACTTGGCCCGTTTTTTTTATTAGATAGAGTGATTCATGAGGAAGGTTTTAGTATAGCATTACACCCGTGCGAAGCCGGGGCGGGTCGCTAGTAATATTATAAAGGGGAAAAATTTTTACTTTTGTATGTTTTTCTTTAAGTCTTTATTAGTCAAATAAGTAGATTTACAAAATATTGTTATAAATTTATAAGAATTATTGAATGATATCATTAATTGCACAACAGTTTTCCTGGCGTGTCCTTTGACACAAAGGCCTCCTCCAAAGCTTTTCATTTCTCCTTGTTTCTCGCAGTACACAGTGGCCCAGGAACTCTTTTAATATCGTCCGCCCACCTTTTTGTATGTTAGAAACGAATAAACTCAAAAACGACTGGACCTATTTTAAAAAAATATTTCATCAATGGAAAGCTACACTATCCCTGAGTAACCTAAGCTATATTTTATTCCTATATTTCCAGCACGGGAACGGAAACTACGCGGGTGCAGAACAGTACCTACTGCTATCTCTGATCTTCTAGATTCTAGACATCTTTTAGATGTTAAATTAGACTGAGACTTAAGATAAATTTTACTAATTCAAATTTACAGTTTGTATGCTGTAATCATTTTTGTGAATAATTCTGCCTCTAAACTACAAATTCAGCTAGATGACATCGATTAAGCGTTCCTTTGTAATGCAATAGATTGCGCACTAATTTTCTCATTTGCCGCAAGCGAAAAAAGCTTGAAATTGTGCTGGTGTTGGCACAAGATTAAAATTTCCAGCGTTTTTTGGAAACGCAATCTTTTTTGTTTATTGCGCATTTGTCCTGACTATAATTGCAACCGGAACATTTATTTACTTCTTTATCTGTCAGTGTCAAAGTGTAGAGGAAATTTTTGGCGGGAATCCGAAGAGGGACGTCATGTTTTTCTCTATAATATTTCGGGTTTAGACTCTTAGGTATTAGTGATAGTATATCATGTGGCAAGTGTCCGTGAAGTTGTGCAGTGAATTAGAAATTCGATAAAATGCGTAGGATGGATATTTTTGGATTGCCTCAAGAAGCCCATTCAATCTTCAATAAAAGTGCACTATCGTTTTACTGTCAATTACCAAGTAACATTGTAATGAGAAAGTGTTAATGACACTGTATTTTTGTGCATAGACTCTAAAGCAGAGCTCAAACTCTTGAATTTTGTGTCGTGTTTAGTGCTGATGGCTAAATTGCCAATGCCTTAAAATAAGGAAAAGAAAAAAAGGAACAAGAGGCTTTTTGGCGGGAATCCGAAGAGGGACGTCATGTTTTTTGTAAAATTTTAATTTTGCCGTATATTTTGGGATAGTATAGTGGAAAATGTCGTGTGATAGTGTGCAGTGAATAGAAAATTCGATAAAATGCGTGCAATGGACGTTTTCGTTTCGTTCGAATAGGTACCTCATGAAGTTTCTTTTAAATCTTCAGTAAAAGTATACTATCGTTTTACTGTTAACCAATAACCAAGTGACATTTCGGTACATTTTTAAGAAACTGATTATATTTTGTGCATAGACTCTGAAGCAGAGCTAAAATATCTTTAATTTCATGTCGTGTTTAGTCCTGATGGCTAAATGCCAATGCCTTAAATAATAATAATAAAAAAAATAGAGGAAAACTAAAAAAGTTTGATATTTTTAATTACCTCATCTACACTAATAATTAGGAGTAAATATTTTTTGTTTGTCTGTTTTGTATAGGCTTAAAACTACTGAGCCGACAATTTTTTTTTTCAATGGAAAGCTTACTTTTCTGAAAGTAACATGGGCTAGAATTTGTCCGCGGGAACAGGACTTACGCACATCTAGTATCCTACTAATATTATAAATGCGAAGAAAGTTTGTATGTAATGATGTTTGTTCCTCTTTCGGAACGGGTTTTGATGAAATTTTACAGTTATATAGCTTATAACTACATCAGAATAACACATAGGTTATATTTTATCCCCTTATTCCCACGGGAACGGAAACTACGCCTGTGAAACCGCGGGGCGCTGCTGCTATTATTATTAACCAGAAAGTTTATGAGGATTGATGGATGATTGTTACTAGCTGCAATCCTGGTAATTCTATTCTTTGACCTCTCATAACTTAACGCTAAGCTACCATTTTCACAGCTATGATATAACAACTTATGCAAGCACAGCACATTGTGCTAGAACAATGACAAACACGGTCTGTGGTATCCGCTAGGGTGGCGTTATTGATACTGGCGTACGTTCAATTTCCTCTTTTTCACCTATTGGCTGTATTTTTCCTTTTACAAATAATATAATACAATGTTAAATTACACTCGCCAAAGAACAAAGCATGTTTGTCGGCAAGAATAGCGCTTTTTTCGTCTTTTATTAATTACTAGCGACCCGCCCTGGCTTCGCAAGGGTGCAATTTTTTGTGGGATTTAAGCATACATAGGGATATAGGGACAGAGAAAGCGACTTTGTTTTATACTATGTAGTGCCAAGGGATCATTGCAGAAATTCTTCAAGACTGAATGTAAACAGTATTTGCTCTGAAAAGTGCCAAAATAACACCATTGACTGACCATTGCCATGTCATTGTCATGTCATCCAACGGTTATACCGTTGACATTTAGTGAAATTGGCCCCCTGTTTACATTCAGCCAACATCTTCAAGATTTCTGCGATGATCCCTTGTCACTACTGGATTTCAATGCGGTTTTTTTTTAATAGATAGAGTGATTCAAGAGAAAGGTTTTAGTATGAGAAGTAATTAAATGGGCAGCAATTAAAAAATTTGGTTAGCCACAAAAAATCAGCATTTTAATCATTTGGTCGGCATACAAAGATTTTGTTCGCAAATAAAAAAATCAGGCAGCAATCCTTGTTCGGCAAATAATTTTGATAATGGTCAAAAATTAAATCAGAAATAGGCAGCTTACAATAACATGGGTTTGCATAATAAACATTCAGTCCGCAAAATAGTTACTTGGTCCGCAAAATAACTACTTGGTCAGCAAGACTTCATGATTGAACAGCAGAGAAAACATGTCGTAAAAATTATACCACTCCCACTCCCACTCGCACGCCCACTCCCACTCCCACTATCACTCCCACTCCCACGCTCCCACACGCTCTTACACGCCCCAGCACGCTCCCACGCGCCCCAGCACGCTCCCACACGCCCCAGCACGCTGCCACAAACCCCCACACGCTCCCACACGCTTCCACACGTTCCCACAGGCTCCCACAACCTCCCACACCCTCCCACACGCTCTCAAACGCTCCCACACACCCCAGCACGCTCCCACACGCCCTCACACGCTCCCACAAGCTCCCACAGGCTCCCACACGCTCCCACACGCCCCAGCACGCTCCCACACACCCCCACACGTTCCCACACACCCCAGCACGCTCCCATAAGCTCCCACAGGCTCACACAACCTCCCACACCCTCCCACACGCTCCCACACACCCCAGCACGCTCCCACACGCCCCCCCACGCTCCCAAGTGCTCCCACACGCTCCCACATATTCCCACAGGCTCCTACACGCTCACACACGCTCCCACACGCCCCAGCACGCTCCCACACACCCCCACACGCTCCCACACACCCCACACGCTCCTAAGCGCTCCCATAAGCTCCCACACGCTCCCACAGGCTCCCACACGCTCCCACAACCTCCCACACACCCCAGCACGCTCCCACACGCTCCCAAGCGCTCCCATAAGCTCCCACATGTTCCCACAGGCTCCCACACGCTCACACACGCTCCCACACGCCCCAGCACGCTTCCACACACCCCAGCACGCTCCCACACGCTCCTAAGCGCTCCCATAAGCTCCCACAGGCTCCCACAACCTCCCACACGCTCCCACACACCCCAGCATGCTTCCACACGCGTCCGAGTCCGAGTTCGAGTCCGAATCCGACTCCCACCCCACCCCCAACCCCACTTCCACCCCCACTCCCACTCCCACGCCCACTCCAACTCCCACTCCCACCCTACACCCATACCCGCCCTCACTACAACCACCACCACTCCCACTACCACCACTACCACTACCACCACCACCACTACTTGTAATGGTAATAATAATTATAATGATAAAAGTTGCATAATCCAAAGTCCTTCTTAATCTTTGTAAGGAATGCGCCCATTTTGCGCATGACAAGTTTGCTGAGATTATTTTTGCTACTTTTATATGCAGCTCAAAAAATATTTTTTGGCTTCCCCTCTGAGTGCTTACCAAAATTTTATTAAACAGTAGCAGCTCATTGCAGCTCAAAAATAATTACAGCTATCCAGAATGACATAAAATGCGTACTAGCTTTCGCCAGTGCTCATTTTTCATCAAAATCGATTCAGTAGTTCTTGCTTTAAGGAGTAACAAACAACCATGCATCCTCACAAACTTTCGCTTTTATAATATTTGAAAGGAAGAGGTTAGATTTCACCTTTAGTTGTGGCATTTTGTGGTTTCTAGTATTTTAGCCATTTATTTAATTCAAAATGGAAGAGTATTATTCTTTCTTTAGACAGATACTTACGTTAGTAGGTATCACACTGATCACAACGGAAGTTATTAAATTAGCTCACACGTGTGTACACCATCTCTCAAAATTAAAATCCATTTGAGTGGCCCGCAAAACTGACATTGGAATCCTTTTACCTTCTCGCACCGGTATTATCTGCCCACAGCCGGTTTGTTCCAGTTTGAGGTACAATGGGGACGCGTGCATTGCATCACGAAGCAGTGGCAAGATCGATAGAGGATGAGAGCTGCCAGGAGTGTTTTGGATTTTGGGATTCATTGACACGTTATTTCACCCAAAGGCACTAATATTCCTCTTTTTTTTTTTTTTTTTTTTTTATAAAAAAAAGGGGGCAAACGAGCAGACGGGTCACCTGATGGTAAGTGACTACCGTCGCCCATGGACACCTGCAGCTCAAGAGTCACAAGTGCGTTGCCGGCCTTTGAGGTGGGAGTACGCTCTCTTCTTGAAGGTTTGAAGGTCGTATCGGTCCGGAAATACCACCGGCGACAATTTATTCCACAGATCGGTTGTGCGAGGCAAAAAGTTTCGTGAGAATCTCTTCTAATAAGTACAATAAAATTGTAACTGGTCAATGCACAATATACCATTTAATGGTCTGTGGGCCAATGTTTATAACTACTAAACCAAATTGCGTAGTTGCAGTGTTGCCGGTCTAAATTAAAATCTGGTATATATTTCGTCTTGATAAGTCGGTCAGAAGCCGAGTAATCTCTATAAAATTACAAACAGTGTTTTTTTTACTGGGTCTGTACCTACTACGGTACGAAGTTGCTGGTAAAAGCTAGTGTATTTATCTTCACATAAAATAACACCGTAATAAGACCGTCTATACTATATATTGTTTAAAATTGTAATAGTGAGATATCGATTTGGATTGAATAAACACATTGTTTTATTTATAGCCATACGTACATAATCTCACGCCTTATATCCTCGAGGGGGTAGGCAGAGGTATTCCATTTCTGGATATACCGACTTTTCACCAGATATTCTTTGGACCCCCAAACGTTATAGGTGGTGAGCCCATCGCCGGACCGGGTCAGTTACACATGTCTCAGAATTCATTCTGGGACCTGCGGGTACGTAAGTTTTGAAAAACTCATTGGTACATGCCAGGATTCGAACCCGAGCCTCACTGATTTTCATCATGTGAAGCAGGCCCCTTAAGGTCACAGCACACATATCAACTCGGAAAGGGATCGGCACCGTATCGCCTTTCGCCTCGCCGTCAACCAGGCGTCAACCAGGCGTCAACCAGGCGTCAACCAGGCGTCAACCTAACGTATGCACGTAACCAAAGCGTAGCAGCGGCTCCTGTACGTCAACTCGGCTACGGCTAGGCGTCACCGCGCTTACGCCTCGCCGACCGCTGGCTGACCGGGTTGGCACCCAATCAGTTTGAATCCAAACGTTGAGTATTCAATAAAAAAATCAATAAAACTTACGCGCAACACGAAAGGAAGTTGCCTTGCGAATGGCGGGCGGCGGCACGGTCGGCAGGCTAGTCGCGGGAGGGGATACGGGCAAGGGTGGACGAAGAGCCGTGAGCTCGCGTACGGAGAGACGTAAGCGGGGAGACGGCGAGCGGTAAGCGCGGGAACTGCAAGTTGACGACTCACCGCATCGCGGTTCAGAACCTGTTCCGAGGCGAGGCGATTACGTTACGTTTCCCATTAGTGTGCGTTGCAGTAGGGAGTTTCATAGAAACAATACTGAACGGCTCGAGGCGATACGGTGACGATCCCTTTCCGAGTTGATAAGTGTGCTGTGACCCTTAACCGTAAGGCTATCACTGCTAATAATCATTATATCAGACAAAAAATTTCATTATTGTGTAACATTTAAAAAAAACCTTCGAGATAAGATTGCTAAAATAAGATAATTCTGCGAAAAAAAATCTCTATTAGATTTTCATCGACAAATCCTAGTACCATCACTGAAGGCTTCACATTTCATTCAGTTTCCAATTGAAATAGAAAACTGCATAATCCCCTCCGTCGCGTTCGGTAGCAGCGCAGAAATATAATTTTGCAGAGTTCACTATTGAGCACGACTGTACTGTTACCGACTTTGCACTATTGTTTATTATTATTGCAATTCTGATGGGTTTCCTGTACAAACAATATTTTATGGAAATGAAAAAAAGAATTACTGAGGGACCAAATTATTTTTATAACAGCTGTAAGTATACCTATAGAGTTGTCATCTCTACAATTCGGCAACCAGGACAAAACGCTTGAAAGCCCCGGATTTTAGAGCCCAGAACCGGGACATGTCAACAGGTTTTTTTAAACAAAAAAACAGTTGAAAATATCATTAATCACATTTTTATTTATTTTCAGACCTTAAAATTAAATGTAGGTACAAATTTTTTCGGTGAAATTAGGGGGTTTCGTCGGTTGATCGCCTGGTGGGCACTGTGCGTGTGTTGCGGCCGGCCTGATACTTTAAATTTTTAAACCCGGACTACAAATGAAGCGCCGCCCGGACGCTCCCCGGATGTCCTCTAAACTATTGCAAATCTGGGGAAACCCGGACGGATGACAACCCTAGCTGTATAACACTGTGGCTAAGAGCCCGCTTCTCCTGGCGAGGGCATGACCAATAAGCTTTTCAAAAACTTACATACATAATATGTTAATCACTAGCTCGGAGGTAAAGAAAAAATTTCGTGAGCAGAATTGATTCTGAGGCATGTGTAACAGCGCTCTGGTCCGGCTATGGGCTCATCACCAGTCACGTTTAGGGGTCCACAAAATATACTGGTAAAAAGTAGGTATTTCCAAAATTAAATACCTCGGCCAGCCAACCCTCTTGGAGATGGCATATTCATTTTATTTTCACACAACTCAAATATTCACTTAGTTTATAGACTCATCCAATGTTTTATCGGATTGAAATTGAAATGAAATTGAATTGAAATGAAAATTGATTCATCAATTTCATCATTTAGTCCGTGCAATGGGAGTTTTGCGTCGATTTTATACCTACTCGTATATACTTAAACTAGCAGCGCACCGCGGCTGCACCCGCTTGGTTCCCGTTCCCGTGGGAATACGGGGATAAAATATAGCCTATGTGTTATTCTGATGTATAAGCTATATAACTGTAAAGTTTCATCAAAATCCGTTCAGTAGTTTTTGCGTGAAATAGGAACAAACATACATCCATACATCCAGACATCCATGCAAACAAACTTTATCTGTTTATCTCAGTTACATCCATCCTCGTCACCTAGAAGAATTCGCAATGCGAATAAACCGTGCACTGTCCTGTACCCTTTTTGGCATTATGTCAGACCTGTCATCATTTTTCAGTAAAAATAAAAAAAACACGACTTTTACTTTCGAGGGGGTAGGCAGAGGTATTCCATTTGTGGAAATACCCACATTTAAACAGTACCTATAATCTTTGGACCCCTTAACATTTACCTTAATAGTTGCTTATCAATGTTCTAGTTGATTTCTTGAACACTTTTGTTCCAGGACCTTCACCCTACTGACGATATTCTCTCAATGCATGGGCGGTGTCACGATCCCCACCCTATCCTGGAAGAGGGGGAGAGGGCTCACGCTCGTCTGGTTTCCACTCTTCAAATTGTTCCCGGTAAAAACTTCCTATTTTAGTAACTTAAAATGTGATATGGGTTTCTTGTCTACCAGGACGTCTTGTCTTCAGACGTTTTGTTTGTCTCAAAATAAACTCTGGGTTTCGAAGGTTTTTACCATTGTTAAGGATGTGAATCAAACTCCCAAGTTCGGGCGGAGACCACAAACTGAGACTCCCTCGTACTTTATTTACTTATAGCCACATGCGTATCACAAATATCAGATTTACCCACAACATCCCTTTTATAATAATTGTTTACAAATTAATTAAGTTACTACGTATACATTATCCCTTTCTAAAGGAACGAAAAAAAATGCCATCTATGCCAGTTTGCTCATTAGGTAGGTACCTACTTCTTATTTAGTAGGGTTTTTTCTAAAGATATGAATAAATGTTCCAATCCAACCCACAATCACAATACTTATTGCTCTTACTACTGAATTTATAAATAGCTAGAAAATAAGAATCCCGGGAGATCACGGACTCAAATTTAATCAGACCTCATAAATACGAAGTGGGACTACCCCTATTGACAGCTATCGTTGCTTTTTAATTTGTTTGTGGTTCCCATTGAAGACTATTATTGTTGCCTATGAAAATTCTAAAAAAACTAAATTTTCTGTCATGAATTTTGAAACTTTTTAAAATTTTACTTTCGGTTTTTGTTTCTGAAACACTGAAGCACTGAAGCAGCATCTAAAACACTGAAGCATCAGTTACCAAGCTGTAAAGCCATGAAAGCCGACCGCAGCACCAATTTACATGAAAGAGCAGACGTTCAAAAACCGAAGCGGGTTAAAAGTGTAGCGTTTTACGTTTTAGAACGTTTTAAAATTTCAGCAAAAATTCTGACACTTTAATTTGTCCAAAGGATTTTTTGCGTCTCATGACGTCAATAGTTAGTAACTTCCATTGTTCTGTGCATAGGTAAATATTATGCAGAAATATATATTTGTGCCCAAACTTCAAACGTTAACGTGATTGTCTGAATGATTCGAACAATCGTACTAGACATTGGACTAAACAATTCACTAAATATATTTTTTAAATGCAGCTTACGATAAAAAAAAGTAAAAATCTCACACCTTATATTCCCGAGCGGATAGCCAGAGGTATTCCATTCCGTCCCCAGGCACGATCAATTCGTCTGATGGAAGATCTTCCCTTTTCACGTAGAAAATTCCACCTCCACTCCTGCACACACCTATTGAACCAATTAAATGTTGTTATACTTCAGAATTTACATTAAACACCCTAAGTTTGATAGACTTAACATGCAGGTAAGATCGTCGATGGAGGAGGCTTCCAGCTTCGCTCCTCCACAGAATCACACGCATTTTTCTAACAAATGCTTGGGACAGATTGCCTCCAGCACAGCGCAACACGACAGCGAAAAATAACGTATAACCCAATTTAGTATTAACACAGAGTACAGGACAGTATTAAGTAACAATTGATTAAAAGAATATTGTGTTGAAGAGTTTCTTGCCCCGCTCCTTCTCCTCAACCATACATGCTGAAGCGGTGGAGTTGAAATGACGTTCAATAAGTGGACTTGTTGTTGTTGTGGAAGTTCCTACTTTGAATAAAACATTTTGACTTTTGACTTTGACTTTGACCTGTCAAATAGATAAATCTCATTGATGACGTCTCTTCTCAAAGGTACTTCTGACCATCGTTATAATGTGGGCGGTGTGTGGGATACTAACGGTGACCGGAGTCTTCCCCCCCGGACACCCTGCGAGGACCGACCTCAAGGTGAACATCATTAAGGACGCACCCTGGTTCCGCGTGCCCTACCCCGGTGAGTATTGCTTAGAAGGTCGACCTTGACATTCTGGTTTTGTTTCAGTATTATAAAAAAATATAGCCCTTGCTACTCAGGGATATTCCAAAAGAATTTTTAAAATCGGTTTAGTAGTTTTTGAGATTATTCGTAACAAAGATACAAACATACAAATCTTTCCTCTTTATAATATTGGTGTAGATGTAGATGTAGAAGAACAATATGATAAAAATAACGCCGCGGAAATTGTGGTTTCAAAATACTGCATCTACTTACTAAGAATGTAAAATAGTATAAAATTGCGAAAGCTACTCTTTTTATCTATTACCTTTTCACGTCGAAACAATCCCGCAGGGAGACAGCTTAAAATTAAGACAGAAAAGGCACTTATTAATATTTAAATTTTATATTTAAAAGAGCGAGCCACGACTAGCACTGAATTGTTTTTTCTTCGTGTTTCTAACCAAACCAAAGATAATGAAAAAACACTTTTATAAAAAATCTGTCCAGTACTCTTGGTTACCGCAGGTCTCAGAATTAATTCTGAGGCATGTGTAAATAGACCCGGGCCGGCGATGGGCTCACCACCTATCACGTTTAGGGGTCCAATGTTTTTCGTGAAATGTGGGTATATCCAGTAATGGAATACCTCTGCTTACCCCCTCGGGGATAAGAGGCGTGAGATTTTATTTTTATTTTTTTTATTTTTACTCTTGGTTAGCAAGAAGAAAGTTTTGTAAAAAGGAACTATTTATTTTATATAAGCTTTTAAAGTTGGCATCGTCTCTTGTTCTTGTTTTAAATTATATTTAACCTAACTACGACAGTGATAAGCTGATTACAGACAAGACAACTTAGAATCTCACAGTAATGATAAAACCTTATTTAAATACCCTTCAACATAAATAGATTTACTTTTCTGAAGACACTAGAATTGCTGTAGTTTTCATGTAAGTTATATATTATAGGTGTTATACCTATGACTTATTATCCTATTAAAGGTGTTATAAACTCGCGCAAACAAATTACGTAACCCAATTTAGTATTCAATATGAATCGATTCGAATCCTGGCATGTACCAATGAGTTTTTCAAAAACTTACGTACATATTTATCACTAGCTCGACGGTGAAGGAAAACATCGTGAGGAAGCCCGCAGGTCTCAGAATTAATTCTGAGACATGTGTAAGTCTATCACGTTTAGGGGTCCAATATATCTCGTGAAATGTAGGTATATCCAGTAATGGAATACCTCTGCCTACCCCCTCGCGGATAAAAAAGGCGTGAGATTATATTATATAATATTTATTATAAATCGATGTTGAGGAGTGTCTTGCCCCGATTCTCCACAACTATAATACATGCCGAAGCAGCGGAGTTGCAATGACTTTCAATAAGTAGACTTATAAGTCCCTGCTTTCAATAAAAGCATTTTGATTTTGACAGCTCAATGATGTCTTTTTATATTTAACATCATTGGCTAGCCCTCTATTAAAGGCCTAACAAAGGTTTAAGTCCATATTGATGGACAAAAGAAAGAGGCCGACGTAGAACAATGGGCCCACTCTCAGCGAGTGCAGCGAAGCTGTGCCATACCCCACCTCTGGGGTGAACTTCGAGTGCCCCTGCAACTTTGATAGACAATAAATCTAGGGTTGCTTTTCACGCTGTCGATCTATCATCGTTAAAGGTGGTCAAAGAGGAGGGAAATCGGTCTCGATCCGAAGCGGGAATTTTTTGTAATGTTCGAGTTTGTATGCAACCTGTCCCACAGATAGACTTCTATGAGTCGTAAGTCGTGAGCGCGTAAAGCGTACGTGTCATTTCTGTTGCCGCGGCTGACGCTACAATTCACTCAAAGTCATAGAAACTAATAGAAACTTGGGAATTTTGAGATGCGACGTCGACGTCGATGTATTTACAAAAGCGTTATAGCTGTAACAATACATTTCTGTCCTGGGACACTGTATTCATTAGTACTACATCACAGTCAAGAAATCCATAGCTTCACGACCTACTGTCGTGTAGACAATCAGATTCCTAAAAATCACGTCAAAAGCTTCATGGTGAACGTGATTCTACCTCCTTATTATTTCCGGGTAATTTCCAAGCATAGCTGACACCCCTGAATTGAGTTCAGAAGCTATTGCTGTCAAGGACTAGTTGCAAGGTGAAATGGTGAAGTGTATGTAGATTAACTAAGTTTCGATGTTGTCGGGTAATGGAAACAGTAAAATTGTGATTCACATTTTGGAATACTAATTTGGAAGAATAATTAAATTCAATGCATATGCCTACGCCTTTATCTCCGAGGGAGTCGACAGAGGTTTTCATTACTGGAAATATCCACTTTTCACAGTATATTTTGCTCATTATCAATTGGCATGAAAGTAGTAGGTATACGTGAGTGCAGTCTAGCCAAAGTTATGTTTAGTCAAAAGTTTAATTTGTTAAACTATCTAATATTTTTGTATGCATTTATGTTTGGAGCTTCCATTGGAATCTGATATTTTGAGAAAACAACTCCCTCACTTTGCAAAAAAATCTATCGCTGATAATTCAGCCACCAAATCTAAATTCGTCAAGGAGAATACTTTTTCCAATCACGTCTTTTGAAAGAGAATAGAAAGGGGCTTTGAAGGAAAGATCAGAATTCAATCGCGAAGGCAAAGTTACTTGCATATGGTAATGTAGTTCGCACCAAAGCAGAGGATTAAATCAGTGAGCACATTATTAGACTAGTTGCATATTAAAGAGTTATTGTAGCAATCGGATGGTTTCTTTATCACGCAACAGCTTATAAAATCAGAATAAAAATTCCAAAACATAGTGAAGAAATTGGTTCGGAAGCATAATGTAACAGCAACCTAGAGGACCAGAAATCATAGACATATTAATGTCTATGACCAGAAATAAATACTCATGAGGAGTGGATGTATCCGAGAATATTTAGCTTTTTGGATAATCTACACTAAAGACAAAAGATTTGTATTCTTGTATATTTGTGGCGAAAAAACTCAAAAACTACATGACCGATTTTAATAGTTCATTTACCATTAGAAAGCTACAATATCCCTAAGTAACATAGACTACATTTTATTCCCGTATTCCCACGCGAACGGGGACTGTGCCGGTAAAACCGCGCGGAACAGCTAACGACTTGTATTTTGGATTGTCATAGGTCAATGGGGTGTGCCCACTGTGTCTGTGGCAGGAGTGTTAGGGATGCTGGCAGGAGTGGTCGCCTGCACAGTGGAGTCTATCAGCTACTACCCCACCACCGCTAGGATGTGTGGTGAGTCTCGTCAGCACTACAGAACAGCCTCCCTAGCCAACAAGTGGCAAGCTACGTCATACGCTTTACGGTAATACTAAATATTAAGAACTACGTGCCAGTAACAATACTTTAGAGTGTTGTGTCAATTTTACATGGTCGCGCTAATGAAAATCCCATACATTGACATTATATTCGAGTAATCTACTAATCATTACGTTTTACAAAGCCACTGGCCTCTAAAGAAATGACATTCACAATTCACTTTTCAGAAGATCAAGATTGTTTATCTCTATATATATAACAATCAATGCCACTTTTCGTTGTTATTTTATAACTCAAGAACGGGCTCACCTTTCCAAACCAAATTTTAGGCTTTATTCGGACTATTTAGCAGATGGTTTATGTGAAGTTTGCTTAAAATCTGTCGAGTGATTCTTCATTTATCACATTTTACAGCACAGCGTCTGTCGGGTCAGCTAGTTTGCTTATAAAATAAAGTTTAGGCAAATATACACGAAGTGGGAATTTTCTAATTGCTTCAAGAAGCATCTTCAGTAGGTGTTTATTTAAGTATTTCTTTAACTCACAACTATCATTACAATAAAAGTTATTAGCGCTACTTTTGAAGATTTATCCTTTGTCCTATTATTTAGAATATCTCCTTCTAGCGGATATCTTTCCTGTTGTTGAATATCATCTATATTTTTAAGCCGCGCCCCCTCCCCCCCTTCACGCCATCAACCGCGGCTTGGGCACCGAGGGCCTGGGCACCATGCTGGCTGGGCTCTGGGGCTCTGGGAACGGGACTAACACCTTCGGGGAGAACGTCGGGGCTATCGGCGTTACTAAGGTACCTAATACTTAATGGTGTAAGCTAGGGATGTTACGGAGCTCCGACTCCGATATGTCGGAACTTCCGATTGATCTTACACCTCCGGTTCCGACGTCGGTTCCGATCAAAGAGATCAAAATATAATAAGGCATAGAGGGAACAAAACGTTATTTACTACAAGTGGAATAAATCTAGTACGATTTCGACCGAATGGCTGTCATTCGGTTCATACTAACTGACACGACGCACATGAGCTTCAAAGTTTTGTATGAAAATATTCCCAATTCCCCCTCTATGTCCTATTATATTTTAATCTCTTTGGTTCCGATACTTTTAAATCGGAGGTCAACGTGTTGCAGTGAACGTGTACGAACAGGTATACATCTCGCCCGGAGAACACGCGTTGTGTCATCGATTAATAATTTACTTGTTGTTACGCCATACGGATGGTTTGTTTTGCTTTTTTGCGGCGTGTCAATAAATTGATTTCGACAATGAAACCAAAATCAAGTGTTATTTGAACACATCTTTCTTATGCCACCATCTCCGACTCCGGCTATGACTCCGATTCCGAATCCGAAAAACCAATATTTAAAAAATCCGACTCCGACTTCGGTTCCGATAAATCCACCTCCGTAACATCTCTAGTGTAAACTGCTGTGGTATGTATAGAATTTCAAATTGGTTTGTTTGATGTTATTAGGTATTGTTGGGTGTTTCCTAAAGGTCTGGATTATTTATCGGTTCTGCGCTGATGATCTGGGGACCATCCAACAACTTTTGAAAAACTATCGTAGTTAAAGAACGTTTTGTTTCAATCTTACAACAACGTTACTCAGATTCGTACCATGACCTCATAACACAAAAAGTTCCAATTAATATACATATTTATCACCAGCTCGATGATAAATAATATCGTAAGGAAACCCGCATGACCCAAAATGTATTCTGAGGGTTGTGTAAAAAGCACTCCGATCCGGCGATGGGCTCACAACCAAAATATACCTACTGGTGAGAAGTGGGTATTTTCAGGAATGCTGGGGATAAAGCCTAATATATATACGTAATATTTTTTAAGTTTTTTTAAGTATATCTTTTCGAGACTTCGTATGAAGTTACTTCACATCACATGTTGGATGCTCTTGAGTTTTGTCTCAATGGTGGGCTCCAGGTGGGTTCCAGGCGCGTGGTGCAGTGGGCGGCTGGGCTGATGGTGCTGCAGGGTGTCATCGGAAAGCTTGGCGCTGTCTTCATCATCATCCCACAGCCCGTCGTTGGTGGTCTCTTCTGCGTCATGTTTGGGATGATCTCCGCCTTCGGTGAGCAATTTTGCACTGATACGCGTACCTATAAGTATACGAATCTTGACTGTGGGTATACAATAACCAAAAATAATATAGTATGGATGTAAACATTAATTAAAGTACAATAGGCGGTCTTACCGATTTTAACGATCTCTTCCATATTATTTATGTATTCATATTGTAAATGGAAAAAACACTTTCCATGTTTGTTTGCTTACCTTCGCAACGGAATTGATGAATTGGTTGATTGAAACCCAAAAACTAAAATTTTTCATTCAAAATTTTTGGTTTTACATTCGCACTTAAAATTATATATTTTGTTGTTCAAAGTCTTTTTATGATTTTCCCTTACTTTTGCATCATGTGTTTTTGTATTACTGCCAAATCCTTTTTTAAATCCAGGACTATCTGCCTTGCAATACGTGGACCTAAACAGTTCCCGGAACCTGTACATCATCGGGTTCAGTATGTTCTTCCCGTTGGTACTGACGCGTTGGATGGCAGCACACAGCGGTGTCATCAACACCGGTGTTGAGGCGCTGGATGCGGTCCTCCAGGTCTTGCTGTCAACCTCCATCCTTGTTGGTGGCGTTGTTGGCTGCCTGCTGGATAACCTGATTCCAGGTGCGTGTGGTACCTACTGGAATTCAAAGAGTTAGGGAACAGAAATGATTATTGCATTGATCCTTTGAGCAACCTACTTAGAATAACCCAAATAAATACTGTATTATTTGTCTTTAATTTCGTTTGGATATGCTGGAGTGAAATGTGTTGTGTTGGAACCCTAAAATAATAATAATAAATTGTCGGACATAATTCAAACACGGTTATTTAGTGTCAAACTAGGCAGAGCCTGTACTATGGGTACTAAATAACTAACAGAAGGCAGAGTTACTGGCAACTGAGCCAACAGACCCGTCAAATAGTATCATGGTATTCATAAAAAGCTTTTTCCAAAATGTTTAAAGTTTGATATCCGATATCCTAACTGACTTTGAGAACGAACAGGTTCTACTACCCGTTGACTCGGATGTGAATTGTTCTACTCTCCAAAAGACGAACCTGGTAGATCAACATCCTTACGAAAGCTAGGACTCTTGGATGTTGAAGGCTAAGGACAGGATTTGTGTTGGCTTGATGAAGGGCTTTGTGGAAGTGGATGGTGATAGGTGGATGATAATCATTGCCTGACTAAGGTTATTGGCCCTAAGCAATCTTCCCCTGTGGGCCCCCTTATCCTTAACTGAACTACAAAGATGTTACTGAAACAAAGATGGAAAAAAATGTTACTGCATGAAGTGAGGTCATGACTGCGACCGAACCGAACGTCAACGACAATTTAAAAACGCCCGGATGTTGAAATTACTTTAACTTTCGTGTGCTCGTTTTTTTTTCTCGTTTGTCTCTGGTGCACCCTTAAGGTACACTTCCGCGGGTTGCCACGAAAATGTATGGCGCCATTTCCGAAGTCTGCAACTGAACAAACGCGTGCGGCCGACGTCTAACATTTTCATTCATTGACTTGTCGCGACCTGCGATCGACCCATGATCATCCCATGATTGGCCGCAACCCACGAAAGTCTACCTTCAGACAGGATACCCTTAGCAATTGCTTAAATAGCTTATAGGGTAATCCAGGACTGATGATAATGTGCCTAATTCTACGTCCAGGTACCGATGAAGAGCGCGGGCTGGCGGCGTGGGCGAA
Organism: Ethmia dodecea; assembly: GCA_963855545.1. Classification (NCBI taxonomy): domain Eukaryota; kingdom Metazoa; phylum Arthropoda; class Insecta; order Lepidoptera; family Depressariidae; genus Ethmia; species Ethmia dodecea. Next base: position 1,049,215 of record OY979446.1, read on the forward strand.
AGAGATGGCGCTAGACGCTGCTGGCGCGTCAGAAGAGGGTGACACTTATGATTTCCCTATCGGCATGAGTTTGATTCGAAAGTGAGTGTAATGAAATTTGTTACTAGGCAATCATAAAGGTATGACACCAATAAAACTCTACGAGTTCAATCGTGGAAGATATGTACTATGAAATAGCGAATCAATTATTAAAATAAAATCAACGTTTGAATGTGGAATTCACTTTTACACTACTAAGCTAATACTGCTTTGGAAAGTGTTGTAGCTGAGAAGTGGCGTAAACTTCACAACAGCACTCCCTAGCACATTTTTTACTTAATCAATCCCGAATATCGAATTGGGTAACATGATAATACGGTTATTTTTTGAAAAAACCTAAAGTTCTTCAGTAGATATTCATTGCAACTTAACAATGCGTCGTGTACCGATCGTATAGAGATATTTGTTGTAACCTCTATTCATTGATTTTGAACGGAATTTACCTAGACCGTGTGATCGTTGTGTAGGTATGAGATCGCATTATATGAAGATGATAAAGGAATAACTAATTTCAGATGGAAATGGACTAGCTACCTACCATTTATGCCGACCTACGAGGCTGGGAAGTTCACAGGACTGTTCAAGACGAAGAAGGAGAGCTGATGAAGAAAGTCGTTGGAGAAGAAGAGAGAAATTGAGAAACCACAGAGGCTTGAAACTAGCTGTACATGAAGCGATATGTCGTGGTTGTAATAAATATGTCCATGGATTTTGGTGTTTTCATTTTAGAATAATGACTTTTCAGTTGTTAGATGAAGGTACCCTATACAATGTAGAAAAAAATATGGGCCCTGGAGGAATCTGCCTTAAATCCTTTAGTTAGCTAATTTTACTTTCAGTCTCGCGGTAATCGGTTAAGTGATTAGACGTGCCACTGCGACCCGTGCCTTTTTCTTTACCTGCGCAGCGTATTATAGTTTAATAATGTCGCTTAGTGTCAATCAGGTATAAATGGTGTGTGGTCCAAGTGATGAGAAATGGCTGCTAATACAAATATTGTTATAAATGAATTTTTAACTTTTATTCAAAACAAGGTTGACGTATTAGATGAACTTAGTATTGTACAGATTTGTGTGACGAACTTTTCGGAGTTAGAAATTGAAATCGGTAAAAATGAAATTTATGCTGCGTGTCCGGCCGAAGGAAGGAAGCTGATAAACCGTAAAGGCGATGATAAAAGTAAGAAGAATATTAAAGACGTTATAAAAGTTATTAAAGAAACTGACCCGAATGAACAACCGGTGTATGTGGCCAAAGATTTAAACCGGCTACCACCCGTCAGTTTTGACTACATAGATGTAACACGTCTACTAAAAGATCTGACGATTATGAAGACTGAGTTACAAACTTTACGTAGAGAAGCAGTTTACAAAGACGAGCTAATGCAGCTAAAGACACAGATTAAAGCTGAATTGGCCGCTACAAGTTCTCAAGATTCAAGCAAAGGTAAAAAACCGACTGAAACCAAAATAAAAACGACACCAATCAAACACAAGACCCGCTCAGCGCCTACGTTTGAACCACGGCCCGCTCGTTCAAAGGCTAATGAGTCTGTGCACACGCCGTCTTATCGAGACATTGTGTTCACAGGTAAGACACAGCAATCAAAAATGAACCGTACGAGGTCGAATGAGCGAACTGATGATGCTAGCGATGACTCTGTGTTTACGCTGGTGGAACGCAAAAAGCGCAAGCGCAATAATAATCTACTAGGCACTGGACAGAAGCCGGGTAGAATTCAAGTGGCGGAGCTACCCACTGCTATATATGTTTCTAGATTATCTAAGACGACAAATGTAGATGATATAAAAGGACATATTGAAGAAAATGGAGAAGTATGTTTGGATGTCATGCTATTGGGACAAAAGTATGAAACATCTTTTAACTCATTTAAAATTCTTGTCGCAAAAAATAGATTGCCAAATTTTTTGAATAACGATTTTTGGCCAGAAGGTGTTAAATACCGCTTGTTTAAGGACCGAACGCTACGTGCAAGTAACGATAATGACAACTTTAGTTAATAGAAATGGATAATACACGTACGCAAAAAACCTAATTTCTTTTAATTGGAAGTCAATTAAAAGGTCCCTCTCTAGCGTACAAGATTTATGTCGTATAAGCGATATTATAGCTTTGCAGGAAACCTGGTTGCTGCCCCATGACCTTGACTTTGTTCATAGTATTGACGATGGGTTCGGGGGTGCCGCCAGGTCTTCGGTTGATACGTCGGCTGGAGTGCTGCGTGGGAGGCCATACGGTGGACTCGCTATACTCTGGAGAAAGTCATGCTTCACCAATGTATCTGTGATTGATTGTTGTAGTGACAGAATAATGGCTATACGAGTACAATTGGTTTCATATTCATTCCTAGTTATTAATGTGTATATGCCGACCGATGACCCAGACAACCTACCAGAGTTTACTGATTGTCTAAGCAGAATCAGCGCAATCATAGAAGAAAATGACAGTAGTGCAGTCTACATACTGGGGGATTTTAACGCGCACCCAGGTGCTAGATTTGGTCAAGAGCTATTTAGCTTCTGTGAAGAACAGCGATGGTGTTGTGCGGATGTGCTAAAGTTAGGTCTTAACTCTGACACTTACACATTCATCAGCGAAGCCCACGGAACCCACCGATGGTTGGACCACTGCTTGACTACGTCTGCGGCGTGGGATACCGTGACATCGACTGATGTTATGTACAATGTGTCATGGTCGGATCATTTTCCATTGCGTGTTGTGTGCGATTTGGGTGTTATATCACTAGAACTACCAACCTTAAATAGTACAGTTAAGGATAGTGGTATTCGCTGGGGTGTGCGTGACTCTAGTCAAATAGATGATTATTATCAATATTGTGAGAAACATCTTTCACCTATTAATGATGAATTTAATTGCATTTCATGTTATAACGACAAGTGTACTGACTATAATAACCACCATAACTTTATTGATAATTTATACATTAGTATTGTTAAAGTTTTACAAACTGGTGCTAGCCTTACATCGTCAGAAAGGTCGAAGAAATGTGTATTTAAGAATAAAAAGATAATAGGCTGGAATTTTCATGTGAAAGACAGTCACATGCTATATAGGCAGTATTTTAATTGGTGGGTTCTGTCAGGCAGGCCGTCCACTGGTGAGGTCTATGAGAAAATGAGATCATATAGGAGTAAGTTTAAAAATAAGTTAAAGTGGTGCCAAAAAAATGAAGAGACTATTAAACTGGATATTTTAGCTACATGTAGAAAAGAGAAGAATTTTATTAAATTTTGGAGAGAATGTAAGAAACATAGTTATAAACAAAAGCTACCTATATGTGTGGACGGCCTGCACGATGCTCAACAGATAGCCAATAGATTCGCGCAAAATTTCAGGATAAGTCCGTTGACAGTGAACAGGCCGCCAAAATCTAAAAGTGTTAAGGTTAGTTCCTCTGCTATACAGTTTACCCGCGAAGAAGTTAATAAGGCTGTATATGGCATGAAACGCGGCAAATCACCTGGGCACGACGACTTAAGCCTTGAGCATGTGGTGCACGCAGGTGAGATTCTGACTACAAAATTATGCTCTTTGTATAACCTATGTCTCAAATACTCATATTTGCCACATAACCTAATGAAGACCATCGTCGTTCCTATAGTTAAGAACAAAACAGGTGATCTTGGGTCCGCTAATAACTACCGACCGATTTCTCTTGGCACTGTCATTGGAAAAATACTTGAACGACTTATACAGCCCGGACTTCAGAAGAATATTAGGATTGACGATGCGCAGTTTGGGTTCCGTCCTGGTCTCTCGACAGACTCAGCAATTATAAGTTTGAAGCACGCTTTAAACCACTATACGAAACGTGATTCGTCAGTATATGCGTGTTTCTTGGACCTGAGTCGGGCATTTGATCTGGTTAATTATGAAATTCTCTGGAGAAAATTATCCGACTCAAATGTACCTGAAGAAATACTGGGTCTGTTGAGATACTGGTACGGGAACCAAACGAACTGTGTGAAGTGGGGTGACGCGACATCTAATTGCTTTAAATTAGAATGCGGTGTACGCCAGGGGGGTCTAACGTCTCCGGATCTTTTTAACTTATATGTCAACGACTTGATCGTTGAGCTGAGGAGTACCAGAATAGGTTGTCATGTTAACGGCATATGTGTTAACAGCCTCAGTTATGCAGACGATATGGTGCTCCTCAGCCCATCGATCAGGGGTCTCAGGAAATTGCTTTCAGTCTGTGAAAATTATGCCAATGATCACGGACTGAAATATAATGCAAATAAAACTGAAATGATAGTCTTCAGAGTTGGCAAGGGTCCGGAGAACGTACCGAAAGTACATTTAAATGGTTCTGAGGTCCGAGTTGTGAGTCAATTTAAGTACCTTGGTCACATATTGACTGAAAATCTAAAAGACGATCGTGACATAGAGCGGGAACGGAGGGCCCTCTCGATCAGATGCAACATGCTTGCGCGCCGCTTTGGTAGGTGTAGTAAGGCTGTCAAGAAAACACTCTTTCAAGCTTACTGTCAGTGTTTCTACACCTGCCAACTGTGGACAAACTTTTTAAAAAGATCGTACAGCACCATGAGGGTGCAATACAATGATGCCTATCGTATCCTTATGGGATTTCCGCGATTCTGCAGTGCGTCGAGCATGTTTGCAGAGGATCGTTTGCCCGATTTTTTTGCCGTTGTTAGGACTCGCATCGCCTCATTCTGGGAGAGACTGCGTGCTTCGGACAACAGCATCCTTAAAGCTGTGGCCGAGGGAATGCCGAGTCCTATTTTTACCTATTGGCTGTCTGTTCATCGAAACCCTAATAAAAAGTGACGCGCTAACGTGTATAGTTATTAGTTTATTTTACTATTTTCATTTTTATTTCTATTGTATTATATATTGTTTTATGGGTTTTTTTATGCCTTTAATAAAGAAATTTATTATTATTATTATTATTAAGGAACATTCATTTATTTCTTATCCGTCTTCGAAACAGTAGGAGGTTTTCAATTCGCGCTTATGTTTGTTTTGGTATGTTAATCCATATTTCCGTCAAATCTGAAGTGATTTCGAAAATATTTTTTTAGTTTGGTCGGATATACTGAGCGTATATCTCAAGGGTGGTCCCATATAAGTTTAATAAATCTGATGGAGAACTTCAGGTCGTAAACAGAACGTCAACGGACATATTAAATCAGCGTAGGAGGTTTAGAAACAGTATGTAATGGATGTTGAATATGCAAATAATAGGCTTTTTTAATATAAAAAAGGGGGCAAACGAGCAGACGGGTCACCTGGTGGAAAGTGACTACCGTCGCCCATGGACACCTGCAGCTCAAGAGTCACAAGTGCGTTGCTACCCTTTGAGGTGGGAGTACGCTCTCTTCTTGAAGGTTTGAAGGTCGTATCGGTCCGGAAATACCGCCGGCGACAATTTGTTCCACAGATCGGTTGCGCGAGGCAAAAAGTGCTATTCGTTGAATCCGGTTGTTTAAAATTTTGATAATTATAAAAAGAAACAAACTTATTCAAAAAACTAGCTAAAAATACAAAAAATAAACCAGAGAGGTCTTATACCATGAACTCCCTTAACCCTCGCCTTTTTAAACACGATGATGTTTATAAAAAAAGCTAACGAAACGAGCTTACGTTAGGGGTCAGGTTACCATCGTTATGGGAAGGAAATGGAAAAGGATAAAAGAAGGGAAACACGTGCAGTCGTATTATCGAATGCGAAATGTTGTTTCTGCAGGGCTTCACAACTCAGACGGCTATGGCCTGCAGGCAAAGTTTGATGATGCGGCGCCGGCTCAAGAAAATTTCCCTTCGTCCCACTTCGTAGCTAGATTTGGTAGCCAGCTTCGAGATGGGACTGTTCTTTTCCCATTTCGAAGCCGGCTACGAGTTGGGATTGTTTTAGTATCATTTCGTAGTGGCTTCGAAATGGGAAAAAAATAGTTCCATCTCAAAGCCGGCTTCGAAATGGGAAGAAAACAGTCCCACCTCGGAGCCAGCTTCGAGATAGGACTCCATCTCGAAGCTGGCTATATCACACACAAAATTTAAGTTTAGAATAATTTAAAAATAGGAGAATTGCACTGCCAGAAAATATACATAGCACAATTTATTAGTAAAATGACCCCACTATTGGGATTATTTATCCAATGTTTATGAAATTACCAAATTATATTTAATTGTAACATCTCGCATTTTAGGGAGAAAAAAGGTGTTTTGTTTATTATCCCCAATAAATAAAATAAATAATAAATTACCTGTGTGTATACATTTCTTAAACGTTTTAACTCGTTATCACACTGTTTTGTTACACTGGTGTAACTACAAATAAATAATAAAATACCTACATAATCAAAACAGTGTGACTACGGGTCAGAAGGGTAAATATTAAAACTAAATTTAGTTCGTAGTACCTAGCCAAAGAGTTATCACATTTCGTAGCCAGCTTCGAGATGGGACTGTTCTCTTCCCATTTCGAAGCCAGCTACGAAATGATACTAAAACAATCCCAACTCGTAGTCGGCTTCAAAATGGTAAAAAAACAGTCCCATCTCGAAGCTGGCTACCAAATCTAGCTACGAAGTGGGACGAAGGGGAAAATTTGAGTGGGACAAGAAGGTTTAGTTACAGGAGGAGTAAATATATTTTTATTATGGACGTAATAAAGTCTTATAAAAAGCACTACTCATTGTCACGTTCCGCCTGAGCCGAGCGTGCTAGCGAGAGCGCGGAGCAAGTGATAGAGAGGCACGATCGGTCTTAGCGTTCGGGTAGTGACTTGTGACACATCTATTTCTTATAACGTTATCACGTAAAACTATCGGCCGTAAACCGACTTTACACACAACCAATTTTTTATAGCTTTTTAATAATTTCGCCTTTGATTTTCTCTTTTTTTGGGACATAGTTATTTTAAACGTTCACTGTTGCGATCAAAAGCTGCACAACACACCCGAATACGAAATTCATCAACGTTTTAGTACACTGCTGAGCTATTAGTCTTTCCTCGCATATGAGGTTATATCAGACAGCTATCATCATTACCGACATTTTTGACAAAGAAATCTAATCGATCCAGTAGGGGGCTAGCTGGCCTTGCACAACACTTCGGCCCCGAGTATACATGACCTTAAAAAGAGCTGCCCTTGAGTTCATTCTTCTCGGGGTACTGCATTTGGAACCAGCAACTCGTCGGTAGAGATGGGCTGCTGTTTACATTTAGCCAATCTTCATGGACAAGTTCAAACTTCAAAGTGCCTTATTATTAGACTATTGACTTTCCTAAGTGTAATTAATTATGAATTACCTACGGAAATAAAAAATAAATTACATTTTCATTTTTATCTACTATAACCAGCCCTGACTTACGTAAAGGATTATACTGACGTCACGTGTACACGAACGCATCACTGAATCTATTTATTCTATATGTCACAAACAGGGAAATTCCTATATTGTTCCTAGGGCTTATCTGAGTTGCCTATTGATTTAGGTGTTAGGCTGATAGCAGCACATTGTGTTGGTGGGATATAAATAATTGTTGCCATTGACATTGGTCATTGCGAACGGAAGAGTGAAGATGGCTGGTTCGAAATTGATACTGTTTTGCACGTTAGTGGTGAGTGATTTTTTTTGTGTTGCTAAGCTGTGACTATGGGGCAGTTATAATGCAATATCAATTTGAGGGTGGAGATTTTTTTTATGTTGTGTATACAAAGCGTAACAGAAAAAGTGCAATTCCTCATACACCCCAATTAGTATATTAATATAAAAAAAATATGATGCAATCGAACTTTAGTTGTGTCTAACCAATTTTCTTAAATATCGATTAATAATAGCACGATTTCCATAGAAAGCACTAAATTCACATTTCACATTTTTGGGAAAAAATTTACACATATTAAACATAGCTGAAATTGAATAAGTAGTCGATACTGAACAAACTAATTTCAGGAATTGCGCTTATTCTGTTACATGTTGTATAAGCTGCCAGAAGAAGTAGTCTTAGCATGTTAATCAATTTAATAACAAAACTAGAGAAATACATATCCTGTATTGAGAAAGCTTTAGTGAAGAACACCTGGATACAGGCGTTTAACAATTTTAAACTGCTTGCCTAATTAATAATAATATTTTCACAAAAAATGTGCCTGCAATATTAGGAACAATGTTTTGTTATACAGGGCTTGGTGTTGGCAGTATCCTCGCAGAAGCCACAGATTGGCCAGGGATGTCCTCCAGAAAATCCGTTTTGCCCAGTATGGGTGCCCTGCAACTACACTGAAATACAGGTATTATTATATGTATAGGCATGGAGTACGTATATTGTGAGAATAGTTCCAAATATTCTGGATAAAAGCAAACAAACAAACAGCTCACAAACAAGATGAAGTATCAGACAACATTAGACCTTGTATGTAAGTGATTAAGGCTGAATTTTAGTTGTAGCAAGTGTTCGATTATTGTTGCGTTGTTTACGAGTTACGGTTGTTTATATGTTCGCCTATTGTTCTCAAGCGGTATGGGCCTTCTGGAAGGTCAAGATAATTATGTCGATACTCTGCCCTCAGCTATATAAACCGCGGTGATCTTCGAGTGCAGGCAGTTGTTTATTCGAAGCGACAGCGATCGGAATCTCTCAATTCGATTCGATTGCAATTCTGCGCACTGTGTTTGAGTACTGTGACTGTACTAGTTACAATAAATTGTTTATTTTTGTATCGTTTGTAAACCTCACCCTCGCGTTAGTAACATTATAATTGATACGAGACTTACCTATCTTGTAGGTACCGAAAAAACTACGTTTTGCAATACCTTTCTCCTTACTTTTGACTATAAGTAGGTAGTAGTGAGCATAAGTAATTGTTAGGTAGTGCGAGAGACATGCCAACTTGATCGTTTCGCATAAGGCGCTATTCGAAAACTAGCAACCTGTTTCTTGTTTCGCGATAAATTACGCCATCTTAACGGAACCTAGAAGAGTCTTTCTTTTCCCACAAAAAGTTGTGATGTGATAATGTAGTCATGATCATTCCCCTGTGACTCGAACCGTTTATTTATGCCCTCAACAGTTGATATATATCAGTTAAAGAGGTTATCAATTCGACTGTATTTTTTTAAATGTTTTTTACCTTAGAACTTTCGACTGGGTGAACCGATTTAAATGTTCTTTATTTGAAAGCTGGTGCTTTCCGTATGGTCCTATTTCAATTTGGTTCAGTTCTATCAAAGGCGACCTTTAGAAAACCATATAAGTTTAAGTTGGTTTTTTACTTTTAGAGCAGTGAGACGGTTAAAGAGCCGGCCGAAAATCAGTGAGGCTCGGGTTCAAATCCTGGCATGTACCAATGAGTTTTTCAAAACTTACGTACATATTTATCACTTGCTCGACGGTGAAGGAAAACATCGTGAGGAAACCCACAGGTCTCAGAATTAATTCTGAGATGTGTAAATAGACCCGGTCCGGCGATGGGCTCACCACCTATCACGCTTAGGGGTCCACCGTTCAATGTGTCTCGTGAAATGTGGGTATATCCAGTAATGGAATACCTCTGCCTACCCCCTCGGGGATGAAAGGCGTGAGATTATATTATATTCAGAAGCTGGTGCAGTGGTTTCAGAAGCAGTAGTTTCTGTTGCTGCTGCATATATATATTTACTTTTTAGAGTTCTTTGTTGTTTAATAATAACAAACGTTCTATCTTTTTCTTTAGCTTTCAGGATTACACGTAATTTCCACTGCTCCGTCAAAAGCATTTTAAATCTTGCCCTCAGGGTCCGACTTGTCAAGACTGCAACACCCGTGTGATCTGCACCGCGATCGGTGGTCTGGTGCGACCCTGCGTCTGGCCCAGTCGCCCCCACTGCGTAGCAGGCCAGTGCGCCGCCAAGCCCAGTGCCGAGTGCAGCGCGACTACTACAGAAGCTTCCGAAACGACTGCAGCAGCAACAGAAACTACTGCTTCTAAAACCACTGCACCAGCTTCTGAAACCACTGCAGTAGCTTCAAATACACCTGCTTCAGCTACAGAAGCCACTGCATCAGCCACAGAAAGCCCTACCCCAGCAACATAAACGACTGCAGCAGCTACTATGGCACTATGATGTGTTGAAAATTTAAATAGCTAGATAGCTAGCTTTATTAAATAATAGTGAATTGGTGATTTGCATTTTATGGTAATTTAGATGTAGCCGTAGCAGTGATGAGGGAACTGGTACCTATGCAAGATTGGAGCTAATTTTTTTAACTTCATATCTTACTAAGATTTCCAATTTATTCATAACTAGCAGCACAAACTGGTTTTACCAGCGTAGTTTCCGTTCCAATATTGCCTATGTTACACCCTGATAGTGTAGCTTTCCATTGGTGAAATAATTTTTATATACGGTTTATTGGTTTAGGCGTGAAGGTGTAACAAACAGTCACTTTCGCATTACAGTTAGCAGGATTATGATTAATAGCAATATCCGTCCTAACATTTGTGTCTGTCTAGTGTATACCCATCTTTTCCTTTGGCGTCCCCGTGACCTGGTTTCATTTCTTGCGATCTATTCTATAATTTCCTTGGTGAATGAAAGACGGTTAACGAGACAAATATACAAGGGTGTCGTAAATGGGCGAGTCGGTAGAGGACGACCTAGGCGTACTTGCATCGACCAGTGGGCCTAAAATGGCCACTTTGAGCAATTCCTCTGAGCAATTCCTCCTTTTATGAATTCCCAGCAAATCCTAAGCAATTCCTCTAAATTTCGTAAAATGGTCCCTCATTTTAGTGATTCACTGACAATTCAATTCATTAGCAGATTCGTATTTGGTGAAAATTTCGAATATGAATCGAAATAGGATCCTATTATGATTCACCCGAAACGGCCTTTTTAGACCCCCCGATCAGCGGCGGCGATGTATTAAAGAGTGAAACCCACAAGCAGGCAAGATTCATTTGATGGATGTGGATGTAGTACGAAAGATCTGCGGGTCTAAAAAGGCCGTTTCGGGTGAATCATAATAGAATTCTATTTCGATTCATATTCGAAATTTTCACCAAATACGAATCTGCTAATGAATTGAATTGTCAGTGAATCACTAAATTATGGGACCATTTTACGAAATTTAGAGGAATTGCTTAGGATTTGCTGAGAATTCAGAAAAGCAGAATTGCTCAGAGGAATTGCTCAAAGTGGCCATTTTAGACCCACTGAAAGGATCGTAAGAAGTGGCAGTCTATTGTCTCACCCCAACGGGAAATGGGAGTGAGATTGTCTATGTATGTATCTGACATTTGGCATCTAACTTATATAGGTATCCCACGTTAGTTAAGCACACAAAACACCAAAATATGATTATCATCTCGTAGTCCCGCCGCTGATTGCGTCTAGTTTTATTTGGGTCAAGGCCCCTCCTCGCTATTCTAACATCGAGAAAGGTTTTTGGGGTTTTGCAGCTTTTTGGTAATCAGAGATTGTCAGTTTTGAGTCAGGACTTTTGATGTAATGAGAGAGAGAAAAGAAAAAGATATCAACCGAATTTGTGGTCTTCATCAGTTCCACTTCACCAAATGATATATTGTTGCTAAAAATTAAAAATCTCTACATGTAGGTATACTAAAATTTAGGTTCCCTCTATTCCTCATAATTCCCAGTATCAGGACCGTATTTTGATAAAAACTCGACCAATCTGAAAGTACGTCCTACTTAAGTAAGATAATTTTATAAATCTTTATATAAATTCTTCCCGCTTTGGAAATTAAAAAGTAGATAATCGAACTGTAATAAACCGATTTCAAAACAGGGGGAGGTTCTCGAATCGGCTCGTATGTTTTATACAACATGTAACAGAATAAGCGCAATGAGGATCAGTAAAGTTATAGCAAATCCATTAGAAATAGTATCCACGTTATTCTTTATGATATAAGAGTGATATATCTTTTTGAATTATCCAAATCGGACCATTACTTACGGAGATATTAAATAATAAACATATGCCGCTCCTGTCGCAAAACTCAATGAGCGCGGGAGCATGGTGACGTCACTGTGACGGAACCGAGCTCGGCCGGCCGGCCGGCACTCACGATTTGAGGAAGCGGCGCGTAATATTTGTGTTGTTAGAGTGTAATTTTGTGATATTTAAGTATAAAACAAAAGTACTTTCATAATATGAGTAAGTACTAATAAAGTAGAAGCAGGTTTTGTGCAAACTCAATTCTATAACCTTCCAAAAGTGGATTCTTTCATGGTATTTGATTACCTAGGTAATCATTCTAAGTTGGTTGGTCGTTGGAAACTACAAAGGTAAGGGTGCTGCTTATTTATCTACGATTACGTACATACGTAGTTATTAGTACTCTTAAATTTGGTAGTGGTTGGTAGGTGTAAGAAAGAATGAATATAAAGTGTAGGTACAGAGACGTATTTAGAACTTATAAATTTTGTTTACAGTATCTTGATAAACGAAAGTTGTTTTTTGTTTATTCATACGTAGGTACATCATTACGCGGATGGCTTTTTAACCTATGTACTTGCACTTTATTTAGTGATCTACACTTGTTGATCAAGGTATGACAGAATCCTGAATATTTGTTGACAACAGCTGGTTTTTTTGCCATCTCGCTTTTTGTTACAAGTCAGTCGCTCAGTATGTACTTAGGAAGGATGACTTGGTATAAAGCAATTTTTTAGCATTTCTTACCTCAAAAATAAAAACGGAACCCTTATAGGATCGTTTTCTTGTCCGTCTGTTAAGAAAATCTACTTCCCATTGGTCTAGCTAGAGCTATGAAATTTGATAAGAAGCAGGGCCATATGACACAAGTAATGGAATAACATGAATGCACCCCTGTTGAGTAAAGGATGCTAGGTGCGGACTCACGCACGAAGGGTTCCGTACCATTTATCTATAAAAACGGTAAAAAAACATGTTTGTTTTGTGGAAGCAATTATTTAAGATCTGTGAAAAAGTACAAGGAATCGTATTTAAAAAAATATATGGGAGTACCCCCTTAAATATTTGTTTTATTTTAAATGAATTATTTATTTAAAGTGTATTATAACTAAATATTCTGTGAATATTTGAAGCAGGTAGATACCTGTTGCCGTTATCAATATCGAGCAAACATAAGCAAAAAATATTTGTTGTATGGGAGCCCCCTTAAATATTTATTTTATTCTGTCTTTTAGTATTTTTTGTTATAGCGGCCAGAGAAATACATCATCTGTGAAAAATTTAACTGTGTAACTATCAGGGTACATGAGCTACAGCTTTGTGACAGTCGGACGGACAGCGGAGTCTTAATAATAGGGTCGAGGTTTTTTACACTTTGGGTACGGAACCCTATAAATTCACTTCGCTTCGATTCAGCTATTCACATAATATGCTTTTAGAACTTTTCTAGCTGCTCCGGTAGACACCGCACATACATACATACATACATACACATACACACGTAAATTTCGTTGGCAACAGCCCTTTCGTAGAATACGAATTTGCGCTAAAAATATTATTCACTCTTGATTTTTACCCGAGTACGTCCCTGTGTCATCGTATTATCCTTTGAATATTACACAGAAATGGGAACGAGCAAATAGATAGGTACCTACGTAGGTTTATCCACAATACTCAGGAAAAGTAAGGTATATTTCTATAAATACAGCAGGATTAAAAGAAAAGAAGGTACACTACACGTACCACCTTATTTAAATGAATATCAACTAAATAATAGGTATATTATAGTTAGGTAGGTACGTACTTCGAAATGATCTTCAAAGTAATGTCTTGTAGCCTGGGCAGAGGGTGGAGTTTTAACATCTCTTTTTACAACGGAATACCATTTTTTACGAAGTTTTGGATCTTTCGGCACCTTAAAAATAGTTTTTCTGGCGTTTTTATAGAAGTGTTTGTACATTTCGGTACTATACAATATTTGCACATAGTTAAAAACTTGAATTAGATATAAATCAGACACTTAATTTCTTTTAAAAGTCCCAATTAAAGGAACAAAACACTTCGCGCCTTATCGCTGCCTACGGCTGACTCGCGGCTTCCGTCACAATGACGTCACCGCTACCGCGGCGGCTACTCGGTGAACTTCGCTAGGAATTCGGTCATAACTTTGTCAATTTTTGTCGTAGAACAAAAATTTTTGTACTGTATGTTAAGGATTTCTTAGCTCTATAAATCTGCATTCTCAACTAAAAACGTTACGGATCCTCATTCCTGAAATTAGTTTGTTCAGTATCGACTACTAATTCGATTACAGTTATTTTTAATATGTGTTAATTTAAAAAAAAATGAATTATCGTAGCTGAATTTAGTGCTTTCTACGGAAATCGTGCTATTATTAATCGATATTTAAGAAAATTGGTTAGACACAACTAAAGTTCGATTACATCATATTTTTTAAATATTTATATAGTAATTGAGGTGTGTGAGGAATTGCGCTTTTTCTGTTACGCGTTGTATATCAAGTAGCCGTTTCCTGCAACACACCGTCCGACTGAACGGTTGTAACGGAACCATCGCAAAATGTCAGATTCGCAAAATGTCAGATTAGCAAAATGACGGATTCGCAAAATGACGGATTCGCAAAATGACGGATTCGCAAAATGACGGATTTGCAAAATGTCAGAATTTTAAAAATACTTCCCACGACACTAGGATAGATGTATTTGAAGTCTTGTTGATGAAATGATGATAATCCAGTAGATATTTTGAAGAGTTCAACAAAAAAGTCAGTTAATCTATATATATAAAAAAATATGATAAACAGACTGACTGATTGGTGATATATCAACGTACATGTCCACCCGTGCAAAGCCGGGGCGGGCCGCTAGTTAGCTAGCGATCGATACCATAAGAGTACAGGATGTCACTGTTTCAGATTTTAGCTGGTTCGAGTCCCGGGTGATACAAGCGAATTTTAGAAAATCTTTGAATACACTTTTGTTTCTTTAAAAAATAAAGGAATGTTTCCTTCAAGTAAAATGAGCTAACTAGCGGCCCGCCTCGGCTTCGCACGGGTGGATATATACGTCGATGTATCACCAATCAGTCAGTCTGTTTATCATATTTTTTTATAATAATATAATATAATCTCACGCCTTTTTTATCCCCGAGGGGGTAGGCAGAGGTATTCCATTACTGGATATACCCACATTTCACGAGATATATTGGACCTCTAAACGTGATAGGTGGTGAGCCCATCGCCGGACCGGGTCTGTTTACACATGTCTCAGAATTAATTCTGAGACCTGCGGGTTTCCTCACGATGTTTTCCTTCACCGTCGAGCTAGTGATAAATATGTACGTAAGTTTTTGAAAAACTCATTAGTACATGCCAGGATTCGAACCCGAGCCTTACTGATTTTCGGCCGGCTCTTTAACCGTCCGGGCTATCACTGCTCTTTTTATACATATATAGATTAAGTGACTTTTTTGTTGAACTCTTCAAAATATCTACTAGATTATCATCATTTCATCGACAAGACTTCAAATTCGTCTATCCTAGTGTCGTGGGAAGTATCTTTAAAATTCCGTCATTTTGCGAATCCGACATTTTGCGAATCCGTCATTTTGCGAATCTGACTTTCTGCGAAACGCAAATGGTCAGATAAGCAGAATGTCAGAATTCCGACATTTTGCGATGGTTCCGTTGTAACGCGTCAACTTAGTGTATTTTTTTCACATAGGATATTTTTATCCCGAATCGATTCACAGTTAAAAGCCAGTTAATTAATAGGTAGATACTATGAGTAGCTTAACGAACAAATAACATTAACGAGATTCAAGTAGAAGTATTCATCCAGGCATTATATTGTAAGCAGCTGGTACAAAATAATCTTTTCTATTTGATCCTCAAAGGCTGAGCGCAAAGGTCATACCCACGTATTATGAATCCAGAAACTTTTCTTGGAATATTATAAGGTATGTCTAAAATGTCCAGGTTTTTCTATAAGGTCACGCGGGGCTCATCTGAATTCTGAGTAAAGCTGGAATATGACTGGGGCTCAGTTGGGTCTCAACTATTTGGTGTAAAAGGTCAAAGTCAAGATGAGGTCTTTGTGTTATCTATATCTATACTAATATTCAATTGGAACCGAGACACAATTAAAAATCTATTTTGTCTGTGATTCATGGTCTGAGAGGATATTATAAAGAGTAAAAATTCTTTCACTATTGGAAAGCTACAATACCCCTGAGTAACATAGGTTATATTTTATTCCCGTATTCACTTTAAAGATATAGCGATATATACATATACCTAGCGCAATCCTAAAATTGATATTTAAAAAATATGTTATGACTATGATTTTGTACAGTGTATACTTCCACTTGGGCAAAGCTGTGGGGCGAAGATTAGTAAATTAGTAAACCTGTAAATAGTTTGTTCGCTTACGAAAATTACAGAAGTAAACGTGAAAGTATGACGTCAGAAGACTATAGACTTCGGGTTGTTATAGTATGCCCATCGTGCCCACAAGAATACAAAAAAGAAACTTTTTATTACCTCTATACCTAAGTACATATTAAAAAATATATTAGTGAAAAGTGGGTAGCTGCAGAAAAGGAATACCTCTGCCAACCCCGTCTGGGTAAGGCGTGGAAGTATATTCAGGTCTTGAATTAGATCTACTTTTTTCAGTGTCTGAATTGAATATTGCTGTTTTAATAGATACTGTATAAACAGTCTTTTAGAGCAAAGATTTAGAAGCACTAAGATAGTTTTTCTATTGGTCCAGCTCGACGATGAAGGAAAACATCGTGAGGAAACCCGCATGTCCCAGAATTTATTATGAGATATGTATAAAAGACCCGGTCCGGCAATGGGATCACAATCACGTTTAGGGGTCCAAAGAATATCTCATGTAAGTCCTGGGTATATCCTGAATTGGAATACCTCTGCCTACCCCCTAGGGGACAAAAGGCGTGAGATTATTATTTATTTATTTATCTATTGTCTCTGCCTTTTTCCCGATGGGCTAGGCAGAGACAATAGACCGCCATATATACATATAGCCACTTAGCCACCCTGCCTGGTACAGTCAAGAGCACATGGAGCTTGACACATTGGACTTAGTAGCGTTTTTATTACAATCAACTTAGGTCAGACTCGCGCTACAAGCGTAAAGCTTCATGTGCTCTTGACTGTACGAATCTGACTGACACACACCTTTCATCCACATTCATCAACCGACTCACACAATATGCTCGTTGGTTTAAAATAGTATTTTAGTATGGGTGACGTGATCAGGGGATCCGTCACCCACGTGGAGAGGTCCCGTGCTGAGATAGGAGGCCCCCACGAGGGGGCCCCGCAAAGTGTTGCGGCGGCCGTGACCCAACCGCGGATGCATAACCGCGGTGCCATGGCTGGGTCAGAAGGGGAAGAAGAGGAACACCCCAGGGCTTTCAGTGGGTATGGCAGCACTAGGCTGCAGAGCAGAGCCCCACATAACCCCCGCCCCCCCGGGGTCGGGTGCGTATGCAGTAATGCATTTTCCATAAGCAACAAAAAAAGAAACTATTTTAGTGGCTAGTTTTTTTAGTTAGTTGGAGGTAACTAGTTATTTTCACAAGTTTGCCGTTTTATCGATATTATTGATACTGCACGGTCCGTGCATTTGTAGTAGGGTTGCCTGCTCGCTAAAGGCCAAAGGCCAAATATCGTGGGTGGTTAGAGGGATGTGATTGCTAGTTTCAATTAATTTTTCATCTGATGAAATAACTTATTTTTTACATGATTTCACCTGTAAAATTTCGACGATGAATCACACTTGCTACTGGAGATGAAATATGAAATTCACATGACTTGATTTGCGATTTCAAAAGTAGCTGGGTAGTATAAAGAGTAGCAGGTGCGATGTATAATAATTAATGTCATACTTTTCACATGTGTCTTATGAAATAAATGACCCATCTCTATTGGTTAGTGATAGACGATTGTTTAATTAAAACTTGTGTTATTGAAAATCTTCCTACGTGGAAACGCTTGCGGGCAGAATACAATCCCGGATTGATCTGATAAAACATTTAGTTTAGTTAGAAAACATTATCAACTTGTTTTCGACGCACATGTGAGCGATTGTTAAAACGCATTAAACGCATACTGTGTCGTGACATTTATACAAGTTATTGTTATGTGGGAATAGTCTTTCTGTGATAGAAATAAAAATAAGTAAACATAATTTTTTTATCTTTTTAGCCTGTAGGTTGTCCATTTGTTTTATCCATACTGTGTTGTTTTTGTACAATAAAGAGTTACAGTCTTGTCTTGTCCTGTTTTCTTGATTCTATCATCGTAATCAGCGTCCTTTACTGTCTCGACCTTGTGGTTTTACGGGGGTAATTTGAGCTCTTCATAAAATTTCACATCCCGAACCCTAAACCAACGCAAACGCCAATACCAAAACAAAACCAAAACAACACCTGGCAACCCTACCCAGGACTACGCGAACGCGCACACTGCGCATCACTAATAGCCCCTTCTCTCTCGCTCTGGTTAAAGACGGGAGTGCGAGGGAGGCGGGAATACGTCGCCGCGCGTGCAATAGTGCTGTAACCTGTTGTACGAGGAATATCGAGATTATCGACCGGGGCGAGGCAGTCCCGGCCAGACCGCGATCGCAGACGCCCGTGTCATCGCATATTGTGCTGTGTAGTGTAGTGCCATGCTGCCGGCAAGACGGTGGGTGCGCTGAAACAACAACTTCAGGTAACGTTACTCAAGACTACTTATTATTGTACCGTATATTTTTAAACGTCGATGTTTTAGTTCTGGAACGTTGCATCTGTTTTCGAAATGCAATGTTTGGAAGCTTATAATTATGCTAATATTAGAATTCGACGGTACTTAATGGATGTTCAATAAGGAGATTATAGAGAAATATGGTTGCAGTAAGTTTTAAAAAATACGGCAACATTCTCGAAGAAATAAATAAAACAAAAATAGGGTAGGTAACACGAATCAATTCCAGAATCATAATTTCGTAACGTAATGCGAGTTATTTATTCAAAATTTTACGTTCAAAAAACAAAGGAAAGAGGATGTATCCCCTACGACGTAGATAGACGTACCTACCTGCCTACCCGCATTTTGTTTTCACGTCGTGACGCGACGTAAACGTAAAAGCTTTCAGGGTCCAGAGGGGGTTTTCTGTTTCAGTCGTCGTTTGTTTTATCAAACTGAAAGAAGCTATTGGGTGTACAAGTTGAAACAAAATTTGGTAGACTTGTTGTTTTATTTCGTATTTTATCTGAAAATTTAAATATAGGCAACACTTTTTTGTAACCAGCGAAAAATAAATAAAATTATAAGTATTACTAAGTACTAGCCACCGCCTAGCTTCACACGGGTGCAATTTACAAATTATACAAACAAACCTTCATTAATTTATTGTTCTTTAACAGTGAAAACGGTATCAAAATCCGTTACTTAGTTTAGTTAGTTATAGAAGAAGTAGATACCTAAGCGAAGAAACAGACAGACAGAGAGTCTTGGTTTTATAGTATTTTGAGACTAGACGTAATAAACACGCGCTAATATCTAGACTAGACCCATAATATTAATATACACTCTAGCTTTAATTTCGGGGTTCAGGGGCCTAGCAGAAGCATTCAATTTCTGTAAGTTAACACATACCTAGTTCAAATCCTCAATTCCAATCTCGAGATGGGTTAGGCGCATTATGTCCAATTCGCAAAATGTCCAGTGAGCTCAAAATGTCCAATTCTCAAAATGTCCAGTGAGCTCAAAATGTCAAATTCTCAATATGTTTGGACAATTTGCGAATTGGAACAATTGCTAATTGGACATTTTGCGAATTGGACATACCTAATGCGCCTAACCCCCCCGAGGTTTGCCGGTTTCCTCGCAAAGTTTTCCTTGACCGTCAAGCTAGTGATAAATATTTAATTAAGTTTTTAAGTACGCAACTTAACCTGGTTCAACCGCTGGCTTACACATGAGAAGCGAAATCACTTGCAACAGATTATTGTAATTGCTGCGATGTATCAAATAAATTCTAGTACCTATCCAAAACTGCAAATATAAATAAATAAATTGTGGGACAAAATTCACACACGTTTATTTAGTCCCAAACTAGGCAGGGCCTGTACTATGGGTACTAAACAACTGATAAACATACTTAAATAAACATTAAACGACCAGACACGAAGCCAACATACATGTTCATGCACACAAATGTTGGTCCCGAGCGATCGAACCCGCGATCTCCGATTCAGAAGGCAGTGTCACTACCAACTGAGCCAACAGACCCGTCAGAAATTGAAATTCTTATATCTTGCGCCCGCTGGAAAACGCTGCACAGTATATACATAATTATATTTCCCTTTTCCCGATCTATTGACTGACCTAATACTCAGCTCACCTCTCGAGCTTCGTCATCGTCATGATTAAACAAAGGCATCTATAGCTAAACAGGCCCCCTACCCAAGTGGCATTGTACAATCTAGTCGAATTTTCTTTTAGATTGAAATTTATTTATTTGTTTGGGTAATCAACAAGACATACACTAAAACATTTAAATACACTAAGGTATTACAATAAGGTGTAATCTAAGTGCTGACTTATTTATATATTACCACAACAGGGGCATATCATAGACGTGTGGTAACTATGTAGGTAGGTAACTAATAGAAAACAACATAAAAAACGTATTAATAGGTACAATAGCGTAGACGCTATTGTACCTATTGATTGTCTAAAAGAATAATGTGTTGAGAAGTTTCTTGCCCCTCTTTTTCTCCTCAACCATACATGTCGGAACGGTGGAGTTGCAATGACTTTCAATAAGTGGACTACATTGAATAAAAACCGGCCAAGTGCGAGTCGGACTCGTGCACGAAAGGTTCCGTACCATAATCTATAAAAACGGTAAAAAATCACGTTTGTTGTATAGAAGCCATGTTAAATATTTATTTTATTCTTTGTTGTTTGTTTGTTGTTATAGCGGCAATAGAAATACATCATCTATGAAACTCTCAACTGTCCAACTATCACGGTTCATGAGATACAACCTGGTGACAGACGGACGGACAGCGAAGTCTTAGTAATAGGGTCCCGTTTTACACTTTGGGTACGGAACATTAAAAATTTTTGATTTTCGTGATAAAAAAACAATTAGTAGACGTTGCCTGCACTAATCCCGTTTTTTCCCGAATTTCGATTCCGACGACTAAAAAAATTGAAATCGGTACAGCTCTTGTTAAGTGATGCGGTTTTTGTTTATGTACATAGATGATGCATAGATATAGACAAGATAAAAAAAAGATAGATATTGCAGCTCCTCAGAGATGATTCATCAAGGTGTGTTGCGCAACCCGTAAACAGGCGTTGAAATAGACAATTGCGACATGGCTTAGGACTATTTCGAGGAAACCAAACAATCAAAGGAACACATCAAAGAGTCCAAGAGTTAGTTATAGCCTTACATTTGGCTTATATTGGAAACGCCTTTGTTCTAAACATTTCCAAATGGCGTATTTAAATCAAAAATAGCCTTTTTAGACGAATTGTGGTTAAGACAGACCTGTATGTATATATCTAGTTCTGTGGTGGTTACCCAGACAGCAAAATAAACTTGTTTCAGACTTGCAGCAAGTTTGAAACAAACTTTCTAGTTTTCATGAAACAAACTTGTATCATGTTTGTTTATACAAAGATGCTGCAAGGTTGCCACATCAAACTTGTATGATGTGGGAAATAACAAGTTTGCAGCAAGTTAGCATGCTATTTGGGTAGGCTTCCTTAAAATATAAAGGGTAAGTACCTCTGTGTCCATAAAATTACCATTTTAATATTGAGATTGGGTTTTAAACAATTATGAGACATGAGATTAAAAACAGCTCACCTTGAGCTTCTTGCTGGTTCTTCTCGGGGTACTGCATTTGGAACCAGCAACTCGTCGGTGGAGATGGGCTGCTGTTTACATTTAGCCAATCTTCATGGACGATTTTAGAGTGCCTTGTGATTAGACTATTGAGTTTTCTAAGTGTATTTTTTGATGACCTACAGAAATAAATACATTTTTATTTTTCATAGACCTAGAGGATAATGGTCAAATTTTTAAACACTTGCAAAAAATACGCGATAAAAATACACAAATATTTTTGTTATAGAATATATAAATAAATACTGGAATTTGATTTATTCATTCATTCGATAACAAAAATATTTGTGTTCGAAACTTACCAACTAGATTCAAATAATTAATACAACTGGGCTATCTTAATAACAACAATAATAAAATAATAATAATAACTATTTACATTTCAAACCTGGAATGAGATACCTTTGCCTACGCCTTCGGAGAGGAAGGGCGTTATAATAGTTCTTTACACTACACATTTTGTACCAATTTGTATTTATTTGCTCACCACAATAAATCCTAATGAAAAGTGTAGGTATATTTAAAGAAATGGGATACCCCATCGGGGATAAAGGCGTGAAAATACTTTTTATTTTTCTATTTCAAATACATGCTGTCGCTCCTTCGTTAGTTGACTTTTTAACCCAAGACGAAAAACAGAGAGGGGTGTGGTAAGTTTGACGTGTTTATGTGTATGTCTGTCTGTTCGCTCGTAGCTCCCAAACGGCTGAACCGATTTTGATTTAGTTTTGCTTGAAAGGTGACTTAATAGAGAGTGTTCTTACGTATTTTTATTTCCAATTTATATAGAAATTGTCAAAACATTTGCGTCTCTTTGAATTAGTTTTTACAGTATAGGTGGACTAATGACTGCTAAACCGATTTTTATTTAGTTTTGCTTGAAAGGTGACTTAATATAGAGTGTTCTTACGTATAGTAAGAAAATCTGTTCAGTCGTTTGTGTTTAAATGAAATTTTGGTGTCGGTGTTTTTTTTAATTTCCTATTTATAGTAATTGTCAAAACCGTTGCGTCTCTTTGAATTAGTTTTTACAATAAGTGGACTAATGCTAGTAGGTAGTAGTACGTATGGGCAGATTAATCCCGCTTTTAGTATACTTATCTCTGTTTCCACGTCAGTAGCACTGTATCTGTTGGTATTACGGCTAGGGTTGTGCGTATGTTTTCAGAACGCAAATGGTGTAATGTATTCGGCCAATCGTATTCATATTTATTTATGTATTTACATTGTACCTAGATATAACGGGGCGGGTAGTAATTCAACGTGGCAATGCAATGGGTATTCCCCTCAGCTATCATCTTTGTTTGCTTGTAAACTCAACCGAACTAATTATTTGCTTATACATTGTGAGACACAGACTCACTGCAATGACTCCCAAGATACATGTGTTACCCTATTTTGGGAGACAGGGATCATATAATTTCTTGTAATAAGTATTATTATTACTAATAAAGCAGTATACAGAAAGAAAGCTGAAAACTTATCAGCGCTGACCGGTGCCTGTCGGCACTTATCGGCGCTTATATAGACGCCGGTCTACGCAGGTAACCGGCGGAGGCATTTATATGAACAAGCGCTGATAAGCGCCGATCGGCGCTTATCGGCGCCGACTCGCGCCGGTCAGCGCTGGTGCCGCCCGCCAATCATCGTACGACATTTTGCTCGCTCTGCTTCAATCTGCTTGCTTTCTGTAGAATAGACCACTGCCGATAAGCGCCGACCGGCGCTGATAAGTTTTCAGCTTTCTTTCTGTATACGGCTTAACAGTAAAATATTGTCAAACATCCTTTTTGAAATAAAGTTTTTTTTTTATTATTTAGGACTCCGTGCTTACACCTCCTCTTACAGATCTTCTAAATTCGGTTTTGCGAAAATGCCAAATGTGCAAAAGCGTGAAAGCCAAATATAATAAAGCCGTAATAGATCTAAAAATGTATTAATTAATAAACTAATTTATATCAGACGACAGTGAAAAATGTTACGATAACCATTAAAAAATTACACGCCAGCATCACGGAATTCAAAAGATAAATTGTAAATGCTAACTTCATTTAAATTATGACATCTGGTGTATGATTTTATTACCGTACACTAGGGATGGGCCACATAAAAAAGTAAATCGATATTATCGCAACGATCTTTTTAAGCAGTATAATATATATAATAATAATAAATTGTGGGACACAATTCACACACGGTTACTTAGTCCCAAACTAGGCAGTGCCTGTACTATGGGTACTAAACAACTAATAAACATACTTAAATAAGTATACCAAATTTCAGCTCAATCGGTTGAAGATATCTGCTTCAAAATTGAGTTGCAAGATTTCACCCGAACATATACATAGTTACATACTTACATACATACATTGCTAGTTAAATAAAAGCTTTTAATAAATACTAAACATCCAGACACGAAGCCAACAGACATGTTCATGCACACAAATGTTGGCCCCGAGCGGGGATCGAGCCCGCGACCTCCGACTCAGAAGGCAGGGTCACTACCAACTGAGCCAACAGGCCCGTCAGTTTGTGGCAGCCCTACACAGCAGACAGATAAAATGCATACGTTTGTATTCGCCAACTCCGGTTTGGTGTTTACGCGGCTTGAAAGACGGTTTATTATAGAATCGCTGGATTTTACGATTCCCGCTTCGGTAACCATTTGTTGGGAATCTATTGTGGTAATCAGATTGGGATCTTTCTACAGAAATGTTTATCTACAGGGCGTCCCACGCCCATGCCACACGGAGCAAAAGAGAGAAATAGATAGATAGATAAAAGATTATTTGCTTATACAGCACATACACAGGGTCATATACAATAGTTAGGTACCTACTTTTTAAAAATTATATGCAGCTGAAGCAAAAGGGTCCCAACTCAGCATGTTGCCTTGAAGATAGGATATTTTACTGAAAGAAGACATCATTTTATTTTTAATAATAAGTAGAACTGTATTCACAGATTTTTTTTAAAAGCGCCTGCCTTAACCGGGAATCGAACCCGCCTAATATGAATATTATATTTATTTATTTGAAAAAACCACATGTATTTTATTAAGCGGTCGGAAAGGTGACACCTTATTATTATAGGTAATTTTTTCGTAAATAACATAACATTGTAGCGACACTATATGGACCGCGCCAATTGAAGGCCGAGTTACATAGAACGCCCCAATAGACGGCCGAGTTCTAAACCGCGCTATCGGAGTTTTCTAATGAGTTTGTATAAATACAACTGTCCAACATCAACCGTTGGACCGCGGTCCCCAGGCACGATCACCTCGCCTGGCGGAAGATCTTCCCTTTTCAAGATGGAGGAGCATTCCACCTTCGCTCCTCCATAGCATCTTAAATGAAAGGAAGATCATGAAATTTTAATTTATTTAAAATTTTGTCCAGGAATATTTCCAGTGACTGCCGTGCTTCCAACCACTAACATAATCATTTTTAAAGTATTTACTAACTTAAGATACAAGATTGTTACTTATTTGTAACAGAATATTATAAAGAGGAAATATTTATATTTTTGTTACGTTTGTTACGAATAAACTCAAAAACGACTGGACCCATTTTAATTTTTTTTTCACCAATGGAAAGTTACAATCACCCTAAGTAACACAGGCTATATTAAGGATTTTATTCTCGTATTCCCACAGGAAGAGGAACTACGCGGGTGAAACCGCGCAGAACCGCTAGACTTACATAAAAGAAGAACCTGACTGGGTGACTGACTGATTGATCAATGCACAGCCAAAACCACTGGGTATAGAAGCATGAAATTTTGCACAAAGGTTCCTTAAATGACTGAGGAATAAACGGGTCCACGCGGGCAAGGCACGGTGCGTCCGCTATTTCTCTAAACATTTCAATTTTAAATCTTCCTTCCTCAACTAGTCGTGTCGCTCAAAAATTGTGTATTTCATTTCCATCCCACAATCCTTTGTGGTTATTTCTAAAAGTTCGAATCCCCATCGAGACCTTTTATGCTGTTCCCGAAACTTTTCCCTCTTTTTGTTAAGTGTTAAGGGATTAAGACGGGCTTTTGTAAACTTTCCACAAAGAAAACTCCGTCACAAAAAAGCGAGTGAACTTGCCACATGTATTTTTTTGATAATTGTAAGCTCGTCACTTTTGTTTTTTTCAGAATGCAGAAAAATGTAATACTTAATTATATAGGGGGTCAGCTTAGATCGCTTTAAACAGAACTGCCATAAGCACTTGCCAACGAGCGCTAACGCTAATGTCAATCCCATAAATGTCAATCTATAAGAACATTCGATTAGATTCTACAATGCCACTTGGCTAGGGCTGTTTTGGTTTTACTTCTTTCGTACCGTTACGTCAATACAAAGGAATTTTACACGCTTTTATTGTTTGCATGTGTGTAAGTTTAGGTCAAATCTTAAAATTTAATTTTAAGCCAACTACTTACTGACGATTGATTTATTATTATTATTTGTTGATAAATCTTCAATAGATATTCACTTCATCACATCATGAAATCGTAACAGCTCCACTATTGAACTAAAGATCTTTTTTTCGTAGAATAGTCTTTATATCATTGTACTTCTTTGTGATCTAGTAAAACATTCGTTAGAAACTACAGAAGGTATTTTACAAGACATTGTCTATTACTACTTAGAGAAAATCTTGCATCACTACATAGTATAAAACAAAGTAGCTTCTCCGTCCCTATATCCATATGTATGCTTAATACTTTAAAACTACGCAACGGATTTTGATGCGGTTTTTTTTAATAGATAGAGTGATTCAAGAGGAGGGTTTTAGTATTAGCATTGCACCCGTGCGAAGCTGGGGCGGGTCGCTAGTTCACATTAAGACCCACTTTGCAGGTAGTTCAACATACTCCAAGATATCAGTCTATATTGCTATCCCATAGATCTCAAAAGTGAGGGGCTAACTTGAATCAATTCAAAAATTCAAAAGTTTTGAAGGCCCCTTTGTTAAAAAAGTGTTATTATTCCGTGAATGATTTTATGGAGGACGGGAATATGTAATGTCCGTTAGTTAGAAAGTTAGTTTAGTATATAATTTTGTAATTTTTTAGAATTTTTAATAGTAAATTTAATAATTATGTGTAATATTCAAATACAATGTATATTGTAATGGAATAAATAAATAAATAGAAATAAACATTCTATAAAAATATATAACGGTGCTTGAGAGACAGACAGACGGCCGGACAGCTTAGTGGGGTCCAGTTGGCACCATTTAAACCACTCTTGGTAAAATGAAGAAGTCCGAGTGAATAAAGTAATCCATAGGCAATGTACTTTTTGAGAGATGATAAAATATAACTGACTAGTCGTAGTTCCCGATCCCGTGGGAAAACGGCTATAAAATATAGCCTATGTGTTATTCTTATGTATAAGCTATTTAACTGTAAAGTTTCATCAAAATCCGTTCAGTAGTTTTTGCGTGGAAGAGGAACAAACATCCATACATCCATCCATACAAACTTTCGCGTTTATAATATTAGTAGGATTTTGTCTAGGCAGTCAACTACTCTATTATTTGGGTACTCGATGAACAAACATAATGACCCGTAGACAGGTTGCGTCCGTCGTAGCGGCCCCTACGGCGTAGCTGCGCACTTGCTACGCCGTAGCCTATATATCTTGTCTGCCCGTTAAATATAGCCTGTCCGTCTAGGGTTGACACATTGCGTGCCATTTAGATTTGTGCCTTATTCTATTTGATATACAGTCAGGTTTTTAATGGCCACTGTTATGTAGATGTTCGAATAAGGAAGAACGGCTTTTGAAATAGTACTATGAATATTTGATGTTAATGGTTGTAAGGTATTATACGAGTATGCCATATTTAACATAACTGTTATAGTTATACACTATGAGACACTTAATTTTACGGTTTCACTTTGTTCTATTATTGTTATTAGATGTAGTATTATTAGTGATAAAGCAAGAACATTTAGCAGGTCCGTAGCCAGTGGTGGCCTACTAACTCTGCCTACCCTGATGATAAAACTGCGAGAGATTATGTCGGTTCGTACATTTAAGTATTGGGTCCTATGAAATAGTCGTTTTGTTTGGAGAATTAAAAAAAAAACTAATTTTCCATACTAACATTTTATTGTTATTTTCGGGATTAAAACATTAAAATTCAGTAGTATTGTGTGTATATGATATAGAAAATCATTGAGTTTAATTAGCAATATATAATATATGAAGCTTTAGGTTATAAAATTGAAGAATAGCTGTCAGATATAAAAATAATCAAAGAAAAGAATTGGAAAACACCCAGCACGATAATTTTTTTAGCTTATTAAATAAAAAACTTCAAACTCAAACAAAAATTACTTTTTGTGCATGTATGATTTTACCGATACAGTCAACTTTTGAATTAAATATTGATCTTTGGGGTAAATGCAAAATTACAGAAATTGTAAACACATTTATCAGATTTTTTTAGGAATTTCATAGGTAAGGGCCCAATATTAGCTTTTATCTATACATATTGATATAAACCAATAACATGTGGCAAGTCAAATATTGTCTGTAAAAATCTACTAATTGTATCACCGCATCAGAATAGCACACTTTTTTCCTGCCCTCGCCAGTCCGGACGCGTCGTAACATCCCCGGACACCCCGTAAATGCCGGACTCCGGACGCGAGTAAGTAGGTGACAACCCTAGGTTACGTGACGAAGGAAGCCCACGAAATGGCCGAAAACAAAACGTTACTAAGTTAGGATTAGCCGATTGATTTAAGCTTTAGCCGATTTTTGTCTTTGCATTCCCGAAGTACCCCTTAGATCCGCCCTTCAATGGACATTCAAGACATAATAGGATTAATAGGATTACCAATTGTATTGACCGACCGAGCCACTGATGTTTAACTGGTTAATTTACTTTTATCCCCGAGGGGGTACACTTTCCACGAGAATATTCGATGGTTTTACCTTTTATCGTTTCAAAATCAATAAATTGTTTATTTGTAGGTACTAGAATTACGGAGTTATGTAAGATATTTAACAGTTAGTACCCGGGACACGTTATGTTCTGACACCAGTGTCACCGTCTGCCTGTAAGTGACGGTATTATTAAAAAAGTTTTTGTGTTAAATTGCAATTTTACAGGAAATAAAAGTATACAGTTGAAAGTAAAAAGTTTAAGATGCAAAACTGTATCTGTATATTTTTTTATCAAAATCAAGCCGTTTCTGAGATACCCGGATATATAAATACAAGAAATGAAAAACATACGATCCTAGAAAATCTAATTTTATCTATTACTAGCGACTCGCCCCGCCCTCGCCCGGGTGCAATGCTAACACTAAAACCTTCCTCTTAAATCACTCTATCTATTTAAAAAAACCGCATAAAAATCCGTTCCGTAGTTTCAAAGCTTTAAGCATTCATAGTGACATAGACACATGTAAGATACTATGTAGTGATATTATATTAGTATGAAGAATTCTGTTTTCTTAAAATTCTCCATACAAAACGGCAATTTCATATAAGACTTTAACCCCTAATATATGGGTCTATCGATGGAACACCTCTTATAAATAATTTAGCGAGAGAATATGACACGCATAAATTTCTGTGACGTAAAAGTCGTGCCTCCTGTGCACATGCTAATGGAGTTTGAGTGCCCTCTACGAGTAAGTATATGTAGCTTAGATGACGTCATCAACAAGTTGTTCAGAAAAACTAGAAAATTTTCTATTTGCATTTGGAATCTAATGTTAGTTAAAATTTTGTCTCGTAATAGAAATTACAGATTTGTTCCTTGTTTTAGCTATCAAGTAGTACTTAAAGTTTAAATAGGTCCCAACTAATTTTGAGAGTAGGTACGACAATCATAGTGACAAAACTACGTTTTGTCAGTGTTTTTATCCAATGATTTAGGTAGGTACTTTTCTTCTTTATGTTTGACTCTCTTTAGACACAGTTCCAGATTTCTACTGCGACATTTTTACTAATTGACACTATAAAATTATTCACGCGATATGTCGCTATAAAATGTTACACGAAGAGAAGATAATTTTGATGTCTACAACATCGTATCTTTTGATTTTATGTTTTTTTTAAACTAATTCGCGACGGAGATGATGTCATTATTCCTCATTATACGTATGTTTACGTGAGACCGAGTGATCTGATTACATAAAGTCGCTTCCGGGCGTTGCTTACAAATCAGCCTATCTTTATGAGGCAAACGAAATGTTGCAATTCATAAATTCTAATTATTCAAAATGGCGACTGTACTATTTGACGGTTTCATTTAGGACGTTATGAACTTACGGAATAAAATAACATTTGCGTTCCGTGTTGACTTTAGAATCGCTTGCCATGTGTTGGAATGTTTTTGTTTGGTTCTGAAAGCGTTATTCTGATGGGGTTTTTATTGGAATGTGTGACAAGCATCGTCAAAAGCATGGATTAAAATTAATATTGAAATTAAAGTGTATACTAGAAATATTACAAAAATAATAACTATAATTTTTAAACAAAATTAAAAACCGACTTAAAGAGAAGCACCATAAGACTACAAAAAATACTACAAAATGCTAATTTAAAATTTCTTTTTTTTAATAGTTTTTTCCTGATACAGGGACGTTTTGTTGAGGAGTTCTCCTGGTACTTTACCATCAGCTCCACTATGATTGTGACGAGAATACATAGCTTATCAACAATATTTAAAAAATACACCTAGAACTTTTGTACCTCAATGGGAATCTTATTATAGAAGCGTATACATTGACGCTAATACGATTTTGTAACTTAGTTACGCAACCAATTGTAAGCAGCTAGCATAATCTTATTTCTTCTGTTATCCTATACTTCCTTAAGTATAAGGAAAGTCCCTAAGCTGAACTGGTACAGATTACTAATGATAAAAATAATAAAATAAATAATTATAAATAATGTCACGATTTATATCCATGAGGGGGTAGGCAGAGGTACTAATTTTCGGGAAATAGGTACTCACCTTTCACGAAAGTATTCGACCTTAGGGGTCGACGTGATAGTTGGTGAGTCTGTTATACATGTCTCAGAATTAATTCTGAGACCTGCTGGTTTCCTCACGATGTTTTCCTTCACCGTCGAGCTAGTGGTGAATATCTATGTAGGTACGTAAGTTTTTGAAAATCTTATTGCTACATGCCAGGATTTTAACCCGAGTCTCACTGATCACGAGAAGCTGGCTCTTAAACCGTAAGGCTATATCACTGATGATCTTTGAGTATTAAATCAAACCGGAGACGCCACTTACAGGCGTTCCCCTCTGCCAAAAAAAAGTGTCGGTCAGCGCGCGTCGAGTTCACGGAGTGCTTGGATTGGTGAATGTATTTGTGTGCATCTAGTTCAAGCTAGTGTTTAATTGTTTTGTAAAAAAATGCGTTAGTTTTAACATTATTTGTGTTTGTTTCCTCGTCCCCCGCGCAGAAATTGGCAGACTTTTTTGCAAAGAAACTAGTGCGCGTGACGCCTCCTGTTGGTTTAATACTCAAAGCTGATGATACATGCCATGAGTAAACAAACCTCTTCACTGGTAATGCCATTGTAATGTAACTAATTGCTTCTCGATGCACCACTTGACCTGCAGAGATGTATCGGGATTTAATCTATTCCGCTTCGAGAGAGCTCGAATCGATATAATCGAGTGAGGTCTAGTTCGTTATAACAATTGAATTTGTCGAGTGGTCTTTAGCAACTGTTGGACCGAAAATAACGGAAACTGGCCGGTTTATTTTTTTATTCCGCAATAAATTCGAACATAGATCTTGTTTATTGTTTTGGCGTAGGAACGAGAATTCCATTATTTTGTTGGTTCGCTTTTGTCTTTTTAGCAGAATAGTTCTGTTTGTTTTATTGATATATGCGACTTATGGTTTTTCTGTTTGATCAATTAAGTCTTGATGAATAGACTGTGGATTTATTATAAAATTTTCTTTAACAGTTAACTACAAAAAAAAATTTGTTGTACCTAATCTGGGGGCACGGCAGTGCCCCCGCCAAGTCGAGCAAAAAGCGGCACGGCCGCGGCCGTACCATCCTTTTTTCGAAGCAATTCACGCCATTTTCGACCCCCTATAACTTCGTTGTAGATAAGACTAGATAATTATTTTACTCCTCATTCCTAAGAAACTGGTAGAGGTATTAATTTTTCATCGTCAGAAAGCCTCAGATCACATGTTTGTAGTAGTGTAGACAATTACATGTGATCTGAGACCTTTATTATTTTACTTTCCAAGGTGTGTAATATACCTACTATTTTAGATTTATCCACTTTTTACGTGTTATATGTTTTGGATCCCTAAACGTGACAGTTGGGCGCTCATCGTCATATTTTTTATAGAGTTCCGTATCATGAAATTTGCGAAGAATTAATGACTTGTAGTACTAGTAAAGGAAAAACTTCAAAAACCGTAAATTTGCAGTAACCTACAGCTACATCACAATTACCTAATGTTCTCTTCTTTATTTAAGAAAAGAAACCTTATCTGTAAATGTTGAAAATAAATGAATTTTTACTTTGTAAAATAAAAAACCAAATTATATATAAGATGAAGAATAACTAATCGCACGCCCGAGGTATTGGTCGTGGTACACCTCGTCAGTTCACCTAGGTGTACCACGAACATTTTTTTTTGTTGTTGGTCCACCTTTCCTTTCATAAAAAAATTATCGTAAAAACGTATGGTTCGTGGTTCACCTGTGAAAAATAAGATTAGTCCAGGCAATGAAGCGGATTTTTGTATGAAGACTCCAACATTAATTCCTCAGTCGATGAAACTTTGCAGGATTGTAGTATAGTATGAGACAATACTCGCATAAAAAATCAAAAAAAAAATTTTCTTCGCCAGCAATATTCATGTGTGTTAAGAAAGCTATATGCGAAATATAAAAAAAAATCTCCTGATAGAAACAACAAAACTCAGACATATATGTACTTTGCACGGGAAAATTGCTCAGTCCATTTTTTTTAACTGGAATGTCATTTAATAGTCGCTGTGGACTTACAATGGGAAAATCCAAAATAAAAACCGTCTCGCTACATTATTTTCAGAAATTATCAAATTATCAACCAAAAAAAAAATTTTTTTTAGTATAAAAACCTAACTTCGGTTAGGTTTTTTTTTTGATTTTTTTATGCAAGTATTGCCTCATACTATACTACAATCCTGCAAAGTTTCATCAACTGAGGAATTAATGTTGGGGTTCACTACCTTTATTTCCTAGACTAGATAACAACATAACGAATCTATTTTCTAGGAGATAGTGTCCGGCCACTAGTGCAAATAGGGAAAATATAAAAACTGGTTACGAAGAAATAATAATAATAAGATATGAAATAAATAAATATAATAATAATAATGTAAATGTTTTTATATATTTTACTTTTATATACATATTGTAAAAAACCTAACTTAAGATATAAAATAAACAAATATATAATAATAATAAAAACGTTTATTGGCATATTTATATGGTTTTACAAACAGTATTTGCGCCAAACTGTAAATAACAGTTTGTTGGCGCATTGCGCTCCTTACTTTATAAAAAGAATAACTACCTACACTACAATTTTACGTTAAAGTTATGTGAGTTGGTCTAACAGATATTTTTTAAGTTTGGGTGGGGAAGGTGCGCCCGTACACACTCAAACCGTAAGTTATGAGTGATTCCACAAGTGCGTAGTAAATTACAAATAATGTTGGTTTATCCAATACATATTGCAGGTTGCATAATTTTACAAGTATTATTCTTAATTTGTTACAAAGGAAATTGATATGTGACTTCCAGCTAAAGTCAGTGTCTATTGTCATGCCAAGGTATTTATATTCTTTTACCAATTCTAGACAGGTGCAGGTACATTTACTTTTGTTATCATGAAGACATTCGTAGGTATGTCCAATTATTGAGATATATTTGTCAGTTTTTGACATGTGTGGTGAACGTACGTGCATAACTTTAGTTTTGTCAACATTTAAGATAATTCCATTATCATGCGACCATTTTAAAATATTATCAAAATCAACTTGCAATTTTTGTTCAATTTGTGTTAAGTTTTTACTAGCATACACTAAACATGTGTCATCCGCGTACATATATACGTTACAATGCTGTACGACATTACTTATACTATTGACATGCATTATGTACCCGACTGGGCCATACACAGACCCAGTAGGGACTCCAGATGTTACATTAGCCTCCTCACCAGCTACTCCACTTACTACAGTACACAGAGTCCTATTGTTTAAATAGTTTTCAAAGAATTCGCTCGCTGGGCCACGAATACCACATTCACTCATGCTTTGTAGCAATAGGTCATGGTCCAGCGTATCGAATGCTTTTTTAAAATCTATATATAATATACCTACATGTTTTCTTTCATTAAGATATTCATTTACACACTCTGCAAATTCTGTCAGGGCCGTTGCCGTGCTACGGCCACGCCTGAAGCCATGCTGTGCGTCAGAAATAATATTGTTACACTCAAGAAATTCGTTTATTTGTTGCATTATTACTTTTTCTACAATCTTATTTATCACGGACAGAATGAATGAGAAATACGTAGTATTCCTAAACGATTACTCCTAGAAACTTGAAGTATAGTGTGTAGGTGTCTTTCATATCGTATCTAGGCAACCGCTATGATGGCATGTTTGGAAATTCCCACGGGAACGGGAATAAACTGGATGCGCGGGTAACGTCGCTATTGGCAGCCACTATTTGAAATATGGTATGTAGGTGTCCTCTATGTCGTAGGCAATCGCTATGAAGGGATTTTTGGAAATTCCCACGGGAACGGGATCCGCACGAGGAAAGCCGCTGGGCACCTACTAGTTCATAGATAAAAAGAGAACATATGCAATTAATTAAAGAAAGAGGTCACATATAGTAAAGTGAACCACGAACAATTTTTTTTGTTGGTGGGCCACCTTTGTCCACCTAGGTGATCCACGAACACAATTTATTGTTCGTGGTACACCTAGGTGAACTGACTAGGTGTACCACGACCAATACCTCCTTTTATCCCCGAGGCAGTATTCTATTTTTGGAAATAACCACGTTTCTCCAGTATGTTTTTTTTTTACCCCTAAGCGTGATAGGTGGTGAGCCCATCGGTCTGTTACACATACTTCAGAATTAATTCTGGCATCTGCGGGTTCTCTCACGATATTTTCCTCCACCGTCGAGCTAGTGATGAATATGTAAGTAAGATTTTTTGAAAAACTCATTGGCACATGCAGCATTTGAACCCGATCCTCACGAATAAATGGGGTCTTTAACCACTGGGCTATTACTGCTAAGTGTAATACACGAATGACAATAAAGAAACAAAACAAAAGTATAAATGAAACACAAATAAGGGGAAAAACTAATGAAACTCAGTAGTGTGAAGATTATCTACAAAAATAATTAACTAAGCTATCCTCTAAGGAAAACGTTGGGCCAAAATGCTGCTTGCATTTGCTCTGGATAGCCTGACTGAATTCGTTAAAAGCAACAGTAACGGGAATTGTTTTATAACTGTTTTGCTGCAGATTGCTGAACTTGTGAAGCGTTGGTAAAGTAAATATACATACATACGTATATGTACTCACAATGTGTTGTGTGAAGTCGGTAAGCCATGTCAGATACTCTTGGGTGGCTTGAAAAGTTCTGAGAGTTAGGTGGCCACTAGCCTGACACTATCTCCCAATCCGCGGTGGGCTCTAGTGGGAGATTATAGCCCATACTTCCTCATGTGTGAGGAAAGACCCTTAGCTCAGCAGTGGACCGTTACGAGTTGACAATGATGATGATCATGAACTTACACCTGGTCCCCCATTCCATAATATGTGCCATACAGGCCTAGTATATATCTATTTATTATTATAGTTGATCCATCCCAAGGTTATCTGGAAGAGATCGCTAAAAGCGATAAGACCCGATAGATCCGATTGCACTTTTATCTCTCGCGCGCTATTTTTGTGTACAATAAAGAGTTATATAAAATGGCTGTAAATGTGTGTGGCCGCGTGTGTCTGCGTTTATTTTACAATTGAAACTCAAATAATTTTTACACCAAAAATAATTTACTTCGTAAAAAAGAGATCGGGAAAGCATCTAAATCAAAGAAAAGTACTTATACTATTCAAATAAATCGTTGTGTATCCGTGGTCAGATCGCTTAGTCAGATCAATCTAACCATGGACCACTTTTAGTGTCCCTAACTCTTTGCACATTTTGATTCTTTCTGACGCTTGTAACCGTGTTTTGTAACCAGTTACAAAAGAAGAAAATTTCATTTTTATCACGTAATTGAAATAACAACAATCTGAAAATACGATTCGTTCGGTGGGAATAACCCGGAGATTTTCCTGGTACAGGAACGTATTTTCATGACGAAAGCACTTACGGGGCGATAAATTTGAATAACGGCACCGCCCCCGTATCGCTAACTTAGTGGGGCGCGCAAAAGTTGGTAGTATGCAAATTAGATTCTGTTGGCTATCTTCCAATTGGAATTAGCAGAAAATTTCGATATTAACAATTACAGTAGGCCTAAATTAAGATACTTTATATTATGTTACACTCTAGTAATGGAAACGTTTCATTTTGGGCCTGCACATTGTATACCAGCGTGAAATATAGAGAAAAATCTAGTGATTATCAGAAAAATATTTAAAAAAATCATTTCCATCTATTTAACTTGCACAAAAGTAATTAAACTTCTATATGGATCCGCATTAAATCATATTAAAATAATACTATTTTTAACTTTTTAAGCCCAATTTCCATGTTATTGTGAATAAAAAATAAATAAATAATCTCACGCCTTTCATCCCCGAGGGGGTAGGCAGAGGTATTCCATTACTGGATATACCCACATTTCACGAGATACATTGGACCCCTAAACGTGATAGGTGGTGAGCCCATCGCCGGACCGGGTCTATTTACACATGTCTCAGAATTAATTCTGTGACCTGCGGGTTTCCTCACGATGTTTTCCTTCACCGTCGAGCTAGTGATAAATATGTACGTAAGTTTTTGAAAAATCTCATTGGTACATGCCAGGATTCGAACCCGAGTCTCACTGATTTTCGACCGGCTCTTTAACCGTCCGTGCTATCACTGCTATTCTAAAACGTGCTATCGAGTTTTTTTAATGAGTTTGCATAAATACAACTTTTAAAACATCGACCGTTTAACGGCGGAAGATCTTCCCTTTTCACGATGAAGGAGCATTCCAACTCCGCTCTTTAATTATACTAGCGACCCGCCCCGGCTTCGCACGGGTGCAATGCTTAATACTAAAACCTTCCTCTTGAATCACTCTATCTATTTAAAAACAATGCATCAAATTCCGTTGCGTAGTTTTAAAGATTTAAGCATACAAAGGGACATAGGGATATAGGGACATCTAGGGATATAGGGACAGAGAAAGCGACTTTGTTTTATACTATATAGTGATTATAGAACTCAGTACACACAAGCAAAACTAACACGTACATCGTAAAGTGACAATGGGGTCGTAACTGTTACGAGCAGATTGGACTGGTGAGGCAGAAATGTTGCGTAAATTGAATTCTGCGAAACGTGACCTTATTTATTATGTTTTCGGTTTATTTACTCTACAACTGAACAAAAAATATTCATTATTATAATTACACTAGCTGTTCCGCGGGATTTCACCCTCTTAAGTCTCGTGTCCATGGGACAGTTATATCCCATGTTACAAGAAAAGCAAGCTTTTTCACTACAAGGTGAACCTTCATGTCATGCACACGAAAAGTTTTATTATAGTTTTACTGAACAGAATCGCTTTATTATTTAACGTAGAAATTGTTTACCTAAACAACTTCTGGATACGCTACTATTTTACATACTTGAGCACGTTCCCCGAGAAAACACACCGCAAATAATACCTCTACAAGTGCGTCACGACTCTGACTTTTACACGAGTAACTTTTAATACATGGTGTCCTGCAGGCGTATTCACGGAGACTCGATACCGTTTCCGTTCGATTCAGATCGAGTGAAAAAATTTCCGAAGTCGAATCTATCGACTTCGGAAACTTTATTCTAGGCGTTTCTGACAGCCACGGAAAATTTTCCGAATCCTTATGTCACATGACATTAGTTTTTAATACCAACATCAGCCCATCTCGAAAGTTTTCGATACCAATATCAGCCCATCTCGAAAGTGTCGACAGATTTTCAGATTCCGAATATCGAAGCTCCATGAATACGCCTACAGGAAGTGTCTGTTTCACATTCACAAATTGTCACTCACTGAAACCCTAAACGGCTGGAACGATTAATATGATATTTGATTT
Source organism: Ethmia dodecea (assembly GCA_963855545.1). NCBI lineage: Eukaryota > Metazoa > Arthropoda > Insecta > Lepidoptera > Depressariidae > Ethmia > Ethmia dodecea. The sequence continues at coordinate 1,087,498 of OY979446.1, forward strand.
AGATGATGGAAGGTGGACACAATTGTACCCAATAGGCGCTGATATTCTGTTATCTCTGGTCTACCCAGGCCCCTACTGTTACACAACCATTACTCGTTTAAGGAGGAAAGATGAGTTTTTTTTGAGTGATTTAAAACTACTGGACAGATTTTATCAATTTTTCCACCAATGGAAATCTAACTTTTATGGGAGTAACATGCGCCATAATTTTCCCACGGGAACGGGACCTACGATCATCATCTACTCGTAACAGCCCACTGCTGAACTAAGGGTATTTCCTCAAACATGAGAAAGTATGGGCTATAATCTCCCACGCGAGCCCACCGCGGATTGGGAGATGGTGTTAAGCTAGTGGCCACTTAACAGTCAGAACTTTTCAAGCCACCCACCCAAGGGTATCTGACATAGCTTAGCTATACTATAATATAATAATAATAATATAATCTCACGCCTTTTTATCCCCGAGGGGGTAGGCAGAGGTATTCCATTACTGGATATACCCACATTTCACGAGATATATTGGACCCCTAAACGTGATAGGTGGTGAGCCTATCGCCGGATCGGGTCTGTTTACACATGTCTCAGAATTAATTCTGAGACCTGCGGGTTTCCTCACGATGTTTTCCTTCACCGTCGAGCTAGTGATAAATATGTACGTAAGTTTTTGAAAACCTCATTGGTACATGCCAGGATTTGAACCCGAGCCTCACTAATTTTCGGCCGGCTCTTTAACCGTCCGGGCTATCACTGCTATACTATAACTTGATGTATATTTTTACATTCCTATAACACTTTGCCCTTTCAATGTATCAGACGGTTGCAATTAGTTGGTAATAGATATCACCACTGAACTTACGACGAGCTACTAAGAGCCTTCGCACATTGAGCCACTGGTCACTAAAGGCGACTTTTTAACCGATTTAAAAAAAGAAGGAGGATATAAATTCGAGTGTATGTTTTTTTATGTTTGTCACCTTAGAACTTTCGACTGGATGAACCGATTTTGATGATTCTTATTTTTTTAAAGCTGGTGATTCTCGTGCTCCCATTTCAATTTGGTTCAGTTCTGACAATGGCATCCATGAAAAAAACATATAAATTGAAGTCGGTTTTTTACTCTTTAGACATCTATGTTATTCATACATTTGCTTGTGGCTCGAACGCGGCCACTCAAACGCTCTGTTCTCGGTTATAAAATGTATGAAAAAACTCGCCCGCAACTTGTGGTCGCTATTAGTGGCCGCCACTATTGGCTCAATGTACGCCGGCTCTATAACACGCCCGACGGAGGTTTTGTGCCACTAAAATGGCGCCACTAACGCAATTCTGATTTATTTAATGGAACCCGACCCCGCGCACTTGACGAATCCATTTATCTAATGGATTGACTAGTTGTGTGATGTGTCTATGTTTATATTAGGGCGACATCACAGCAAAGATATAGACATTATATTGACACCTTTTTCAGACGGAAGATTACTGCCGCTATTATACAGAGTGTTAGGGAAACTCTTCCGAAAACGAAGGCCGGTGATTAGACTGATGATTTTCGACACGTTCCTATTAAAATATATAATAAAAAGTAACGTTTTTTTTCATTCATCATTGTGAAGTACAACGATAATTAAATTTTAATCTATAAAAATTTTAATAATTTCTAAATTGAAATTTCAACGAAAAATATAATAATAACATTGTGGGGCACAATTCACGCAGTGATTTAGTCCAAAATTAGACAAAACGGTTTCAACTTGCTCCCTGGCATCGGAAGCGTATACGCGGAGCGTTTTCTTAACACCCTGTATAAGTAACTTTTTCACCTTGAACATTAATAGTACCTACAGTTATTTTTTTATAGATATTTAGTCAAACTCTTGTGCTTTGGATAAGTTGGTAACTTTTATTCAACGTATTTTAAATACCGACCGTATAAACCTAAAAGTAATGTATACGCCTCAAATTGGTGTATATTAGACCTTATGTTAGAAAATGTTTATTATAATTTGATGACATGTGTTCATACTGTATGACAATACATGTGTACCTTTATTATAAATTATTAAAAAAATATTGAATGATATTTAACTTGAATGCCAAAAAATCGTCGGTAACTAATAACATAAACTTATTACACAGCTAAGTATAGAGATGTTACGGAGGTGGGTATATCGGAAACGGAGTTTTCAAATCTGATTTATCGAAGTTAGTTGGAGTTGGAGTCAAAGTTGGAGGTCGAATATCAATCGGAAGTTCCGACCTTCCAAAATCAAAGTCGAAGTTTCGTAGCATCACTAGCTTGCAGCATAAAACCTCCATACCTTTAAACTTTAAAACAAAAACTCGGTAGCTAGATATACACGGTACTTTTCTTGACGAAAACCGCTTGCATAGTCCACTAGATGTACGTTTGTTGCAAGTAGTCTTGGGTAGTTCGCGGACTACCTAGTTCGAAAGAGCGCGAACTATGCAAACTAGTTCGTCAAGAATATCGCTGTAAGTTCATTTAAATTATGTATTTTTCTGGAGTCTGCTCTATTATGGAGTGGCGCTGCATGGCTAACCGACCTATTTGTTTTTACTCTTGCCGCTCTTATAAGAGTTTCTTATTAACTTATAGTCTATGGTATATATTTACAGAATTATCTCCATGTATTAAAAAAAAGACGAACTAAATGAATGAACTAGTTCGCGGCAGGACTGCGAACTAAATTGAGCCCTCCCAAAGGCGAACCACTATGCCCAAGGCTAGTTGCAACTTCGTCTAACACCGTGCACCGGGCTTCTTTTCTATCACACTCCATTTACGTTAAACAAAAGCATCCTAGGAAGTCGTTATGAAGCTGGAACTACTCTAAACCACCGTGTCGTGACGCCATAATTATATTTCACTTTACTTGAGTTAGAAAGAGAAAGTACACACGACGATAATGTATTTCTAACCATACTAAAGACCGATAGGCTCCTGGTGCGTCCCAAAACACCACGGTGCTGTAGTTTAGTTCTAGCTTGCTGTTTAGGTCTAGCCCTTAACTTGTATAAAACTAGCACAAGCGGCATACACGGCAGATGGAAATGATTGTAGTTCTAGTTAAAATATTTTATTAAAGTGAAATGACTAAAAATCAAGCGTAACTCCACAGACAGGCATTTTTGATATTAAAGCTAGAAAAGCAGAGGGTGTGTCGTGCGTGACTCTACCTGTTTCATAGAGTAGAAAGAGAAAGATATACTTGCGTCATAACACACAATAGTATGCTTCTATCCATACTAAATTCTATAAAGCTAATAGTTTCCTAGCGAGTCACACACACACTAGTCTAGTGTAGCCATAGATTTTCATAATTTGAAATGACAAAAAAAACAGTGAAATTTCATATTCAATTAAAGCTAAAGAAAGAAAGAGGTAAAAAAATATATAATCTTACGCCTTTTATCCCCGAAGGGGTAGGCAGAGGTTTTCCATTACTGGATATACCCACATTTCACTAGATACATTGGACCCCTAAATGTGATAGGTGGTGAGCCCATCGCCGGACCGGGTCTATTTACACATGTCTCAGAATTAATTCTGAGACCTGCGGGTTTCCTCACGATTTTTTCCTTCACCGTCGAGCTAGTGATAAATGTGTACGTAAGTTTTTGAAAAACTCATTGGTACATGCCAGGATTCGAACCCGAGCCTCACTGATTTTCGGCCAGCTCTTTAAAATGGCTATCACTGCTCTTGAAAAAAATATATGATAGAAATATAGCAGCGAAGTGTGTTGTGACGTGTTTAGTAAGGTTAGAAAGAGAAAGATATAATTTCGTCACGACACGCCACTAGAAAACTATAACTACCCTTCGGAAATACTGTAACGCGTAGCTCTACGGTGACCATGGAACTTGGAATTGGAATAGATAAAGTCCCAAAGGCCGAATAAGCTTTTTATCCGACTTCGGGGAAGTAACTGAGGGTAAGGTTATCACGAAGTTCTCACTAGAGATGGTTCATTTCTTGAGTGAAAGTCATATAAAAAATAATTTTCATACTTCACACAAGCTACTTCTCTTCACTTACCCTGGTTTCCGAATAAGTCAATCAAACCAAAATTAGCCGACGAACTGTTTTGATTGGTTGTTGAAAAGCGTTATGATTTTATTCAACCAATCAGAAAGATAGAAAAAATAATTTATTGCTAAAATATATTTTTATAAATTCTTGGTATCTTTAAACTTGGCGGAATAAACAGCTTATCCTATTCAGCCATAATACTTGGCTCAGTACAGCTGGTTTTCATTATTCTGATCATAACAGTTAAACCTGAAATGGAAAATTCTGTCAGGATTTTTTTGTTTGATTTGCCTTTCCGAAAAGTTAGCTTGCTGATGAAGTCTGTGAAATCACAAATAATGTGAATTTCAATTAACTTTTCACATTTCAGTTCCAGAAGCAAGTATGATATGCAATTTCATAAGTGAAACCATGTGAATAAAACTAATAATTTTATCAAATGACAATGATTTCAAAGTACCATACATGCCCAGCCCTAGTTCTCCCGTTAATCGAACTAGTGCGGAAATCCCGCCTATCGCAAGTTATTTAATTAAAAACATTATTCAACTTAACCGTATAATATGCAGATTCCGTTTATTCGCCGATAAGGTTCTGCAAACTAGCACGATCGTGAGTTGGAAGTCGTGAAGTTTGAGAAGTTACTCTAGCCACTGTATGACAATGAGCTAGCGGATAGGTTGGTCTCTGCGTCCCTCGTGATTCGATATCCAAGGTTCAATCAATGTGTAACAGACCGCCCTGTGTAGCCTAACGGTTAAAAAGCCTACATCACATGATGATAATCAGTGAGGCTCGGGTTTACAACCAACGGGCAACAAATTCAAGGGTACGTTTTTTGATAGCAGTTGCAGTGATAGCCTTTACGGTTAAAGAGCCGGCCGAAAATCAGTGAGGCTCGGGTTCGTATCTTGGCATGTACCAATGAGTTTTTTAAAACTTACGTACATATTTATCACTAGCTAGACGGTGAAGGAAGACATCGTGAGGAAACCCGCAGGTCTCAGAATTAATTCTGAGCCATGTGTAACAGACTTGGTCCGCCCATGGCTCACCACCACCACGTTTAGGGGTCGAAAATACTGTGAAAAGTAAGTATTTCCAGGAATAAAATACTTCTGCCTGTGCCCTTGGGGATAAAAAATAATTAAACCGACTTCAAAAATGGAGAAAGTTTTGCAATTCGACCATATATACATTTTATTTATGTGTGTTAGCGAATAACTTCGTCGTTTATGAACCGATTTTGATGATTCTTTTTTGTTGGAAAGGATATATCTCAAGGGTGGTAACATGATAAGGAACCTTCCAAAATCGTAGTGGTGACTAGCGCTTTTCCACTATCTTTAGTTTCCTGTTTGATGTCATTTTTTTTGTTGAAAAATATTTTTTACGATATTCTTGCAAGAACCGATTGATGGGTGTAGATGAAGCGATGTGTGTCAGGAGCGTAACAGGTGGATATTTATTGTCTCTATCAACCCCTTGAGCCAAAGGCATGAGCATATGCAAGTATCGGAAACGAGACACACTATTGTACTTCTTCGCCCGTGGGACAGTCTTGACTTGAAGTTATTCCAAGTGGAATAAGTCTAGTACTATTTCGACCGAATGACAGCTCGCGTTCATACTAACTGACATGACGCTTGAGCTTCAAACATTCTTCAAAGTTTTGTATGAAAATATTCCCAATGCTCCCTCTATGTCCTATTATTTTAATCTCTTTATTTTAATCTCTTTGGTTCAGTGTTAAAAGAAATGTACCTATTTTCTGCGGTGTGAGCGTCGCCTTCGTCGATTGCATGCAGCGATAAAAATAGAGCTATTTATTTATGTTTGTAGCCAGCTGCAGGTGTGGACGTGCCTTTATCGATTGGTTAGCTTTGTTTCCACCATCAATCTATTTTAAACTACTGTCATAGCCCACTGCTAAACACAGGCTTCTGTTATAGGACTAACCTTTAAAAAAAAAGGCAGAGGTATTCCATTACTGGATTTACCCACATTTCACGAGATACATTGGACCCCTAAACGTGATAGGTGGTGAGCCCATCGCCGGACCGGGTCTATTTACACATGTCTCAGAATTAATTCTGAGACCTGCGGGTTTCCTCACGATGTTTTCCTTCACCGTCGAGCTAGTCTATATATCTATACATATAATAAAACTCTAACGGGGCCGTGTCTGTACATTAAATATTTTTTGAAAATTTTAATGGTAGTGTATATAGTTATCGATATAGATACCGAAACACCAATTTTTGGAATTTTTGTCTGTCTGTCTGTCTGTCTGTCTGTCTGTCTGGTTGTGCACGCATCACGCAAAAACTACTGGACGGATTTTGATGAAATTTGGTATGGAGATAACTGAGTACCCGGGTCAACATCTAGGGTACTTTTTATTCCAGGAAAATATCTCATTCCCACGGGAAAATATAAAAACTGGTGAAAAAGAGAAAAACGTACTACTCCGAAACGATAACACCTAGAAACTTGAAAAATGGTATGTAGCTGTCTTATATGTCGTAGCAAACCGGTATGAAGGGATTTTTGGGAATTCCCACGGGAACGGGAATAAACTGGATCCATGCGGGAAAACGCCGCTGGGCACCCGCTATTTGAAATATGGTATGTAGGTGTCTTAAGTATGTCGTAGGCAACCACTATGAAGGGATTTTCGGAATTTCCCACGGGAACGGGAATAAACTAAATCCAAGCGGAAAAACGCCGCTGGGCACCCGCTATTTGAAATATGGTATGTAGGTGTCTTAAATATGTCGTAGGCAACCACTATCAAGGGATTTTCGGAAATTCCCACAGGAACGGGAATAAACGGAATCCGCGCGGGCAACGCCGCTGGGCATCCGCTAGTGATAAATATGTACGTAAGTTTTTGAAAAACTCATTGGTACATGCCAGGATTCGAACCCGAGCCTCACTGATTTTCGGCCGGCTCTTTAACCGTAAAGGCTATCACTGCTCTAACTGGACTAACCTTTAGTGAGGAAAGATCAGCTGATTGGGATACGGTGTTAGGCTAGTACATAATATCAGAATTTTTCAAGCCACTAACGTGGCTAAACGACTTCCATTGTACTTCCATCCGTATACGTATTACTCCTACCGTTGTATATATCCGTTTTTGTTACTGATGTTAAACATTACCGGTTGAGCGTCACAACTTCTATATCCGGCCATTAGTAAACTCGCAATAGCATACAAACTGGCAGAAAACAGTAAAACATACGTACACAGGATGTTCTTAAACCATTATCATTAGAAACCGTTAGTATCTTTGGCCGTTACAATAAATTGTAACTCAAATGTTGCCATCAGATCGCTTGCCAAACCCACGTTTATGGTCTACAATAAAATGAACACAAAGCGGTCCAGTATTCCATCAATAAACAAATCGATCACGAATACTATGATCGAGCTAGGGTTATATATAGATCGGTGACGGCGACTGTCGGTCTCGTTTGGACTGTGACATGAATTATTATCGAAGATACGGTGTTTTTAACTAGGTAGCCCTGGGGGCCAATTATACTTAATGTTTACAGTTGGATGACAATGACAATAACATGGTCAGTCGATGGAGTTATTTGCTCTGAAAACTGTCAATAACACCATTGACTGACCATTGACATATCATTGTCATCTAACTATAACCGTTGACATTTAGTGGAATTGGCCCCATGATTTAACTGGAATTTAACTAGGTTGCGTAGAATTTTTGGACTGTTTAAGGCGAAACGTTTCAGATTTAAACACAGTTAAGCTGCTTACTAAAGCATTTTTCGAAGACGTAAAAGATAAGTCCTGCTGTTCATGTAATTCTATTCAATGTGTGTCATTCAATAAGGCTATAAAACAAACCAGTAATGTAAATATTCGGGACTTACTTTTTTCAGGACATTGTTTCATAAACTCGGTACGATCACATCCCTAATGGTAATAAATAATAACAAAACATGATATAAATAAATATTTTCTTCTTAAATATTTGTGCGAAAGACAACTTATTGGCGAATTGAATTATGAAAAGAATGCAGAATGTTTACTTTATTCAGAGATTCATTGCTATTCTACAGTTATAGCAATGAAAAACATTTTACCTTAAACTGTATGTGATTTAAGTGTAGGTATGTTTATTTTAATAATCTGGTAAGTAGATTGTAGTGAAAATTTATGACATGTTGACTTATAGTACCCGGACTGGCTCGGGGTCTTTATAATCTTTTTGTTTAATCACAAAAAAAAACATCCTACTAATACTCTCAAAGCGAAAGTTTGTATGTATGGATGTATGGACATTTTTTCCTCTTTCACGCAAAAACTACTGAACGGATCTTGATGAAACTTTACAGTTATATAGCTTCTACATCAGAATAACACATAGGCTATATTTTATACCCGTATTTCCACGGGAACGGAAACTACGTGGTTGAAACCACACGGCGCTGCTAGTAATTTATATACGAATGATGACTTTGTAATTTTTGGTTACAAAAATCCATATGAATGTAATAAAAGCGAAAGTAACTGTTTTTTTCTGAGGCAGTTGGATAAAAACTCAATTTTCTTCACGACTAAAGAATTATCCATACATACCATACATTTAAATGCTATATTTAAGCAAGGAAGTGACTCCAACAAAGTCCCGTAAACTAAAATGGACGCGCTATAAAAATATTCCGCGCCGTAAATTACGTGCAGTTACATGAGGTGCACTGACCTAGTTCAGCGGCTGCTAATGCGGGATCCGGAAAACTAGGTGTACTGCAGTAATGTTTTAGAAATTCCAGGACGCAGCGATACGGGACAAATTGGTTTAAGGTCGGTAGCGGGACATATAACGTATTATGAGGTTAGGCAATGTTTAGTAACACTCGTAAATGGTTGGTTTAAAAAATATATGTAGATGGTTTCAATAAATTAGTACAATGGGCGGACTTATCGCTTAAGCAGTAAGGTATAACCGATATAAGCCATATTAGTATTTTAAAAGTGAGCAGAATCTGAAAATCATTAACTTTACTGTGACACACATATTACCAGTAGGTACTTCTGTTATTGGTTTGTCAATACTCTTATTTATTTTGATATAATACTTCACTGTGATTTATAAAGATAGATGAATTAACTTTCTTGAAACTGTAATATACTCTCGATAAATTCTTTCGCGGTGGAATCCGCTAAACACTATAATAACATCGCAGTCGGGACATTGTACGGGACAATCCAAAACATCACCTAGTAAAATTTACTCGCATTTATCCCAGGTGAAATGTCAAAGAGCATGAGTTAAATGTGAGTCATTAGTGCAAGTTCCTGGAATCTCGTGAGCCAGCATAGCTGGTTTGGCGTTCGTGTACCATTAAATTATTTTGCGTGGGTAAGTTTGTTTTGCCTTACGGGCTTTGAGGCCACACATTGGAGTAAGAAAAGTTTACTTAAATAGAATAAATACAGTTCTTAGATAAATAACTTAATATTGCACGTTGCCAACATGGGCATAGCTAGGGGGGGGGGGGGGCAGGGTGGGCCGGGCCCACCCTAGAAAGCTGTTGGTCCACTCTGGAAAAATACCCTTTCTCTTATATAAAATAACTTCGTCCTCAAATACCGAAACCGAATGAACAATCTGCATTTACAATACACGGATGATGATTGATTTACCTTGTTGAAAGAATTGTATAATAGGATAGGATAGGATAACTGAAATCCATACTTGATATCTATCATAGTTGCGCATGCGCCGATAGTCGCACCTTGCTGTGCGGCCGGCAGGCCATGGCTCCCCCTAGGAAAAATCCCTAGCTACGCCAATGGTTGCCAAATACCACAGTCAGATCATTTTCTTTGAACTGACTGTAGAGGATTACTATTTATGGAAGTAATATTTTTATACTATAGTAAAAAAGCTACCTAAACGTGATAGGTAATTGATCGCGACATGTATGACAGAAAATTATTTCTTATTTTATTTATTTTGGCAACAGACAGTGATTTTATAACAATATTTACAGATTCTTAAATAATATAATATATAATTCTTAAATAATAAAAAAATATCATCATACTCATAAAAGTATTTTCCATTGCAATTGCCACGAAAAATTTCATTTTTAGAATTCCACTCTAATCGAATTGACATTGCGGCAACAATTAAAAACGCGGTTCATTTACAATGGCGACAAGTAAATGTCAAAGGGTAGTTATATTATAGTGAGTCATTTGAATGCTAAAGGTTGAGCTAAAAACAGCTGTCCAAAACTCTTCAAGTCAACTAAAATTGCAGACTCGTTTGAAAGTCAGACTTTATTTGCAGTAAAAGTGATTGCTTCAATTAATAAAGAACTTCTAGTTTTAACAAACTGTAGTCATATCAAGTCTGGAGGATGATTGTTGTGTCTTGTTTAATCTACTGTACATACTTATGAGTAAATAACGCCATCTATTGTACGTGATCCTATTCTATATTGTTTTTATCTACACTAATATTACAAAGAGGCAAGATTAGTTTACTGTGTTTGTTTGTAATCAATAGGTTTCAAAACTACTACCGGTTTTAAAATTTTTATCATCAGTCGAAGTAACATGGTCTGAATTCCCACGGGAACGGGACTAACTCCTGTTAAATCGCAAGGAACAGTTATCGTCAATAAGCTTGCATTTCTTCCCTCACGTCTATCCTCGACGACATTCATGGAAGCATAGAGAAAGTCGGATATCATTTTGATTACCATGTCTTTGTTCAAAAAATTCATTTCTGAAGGTCACACCCTACTTGAAAGGTCTTTGTGTAGACTGTATCGATTATTTCCGCCTGTTTCAGTTCTCGGCTCACCGGATATCGGTGTCAAAATTAATTATTACAATAATTATGTACATATTTTGTTGAATAATAATCCAAAAGTTTTTACAAGAATATTAATAAAGAATATTCTAACTAATATTATGAATTAGAAAACGAGTTTCTTTGTTTCTAACATTTTCACGCCTAAACTAGTGAACCAATTTTGATGAATTTTGGTATAGATACAGATATTTTTTATTCTTGCAAACCCATGGGGCCCTGGCCAACTGCTAGTACGTAGATAATATGTACCAACATTAAAAGCATTCAGAATACTGAATAGAACAACTTTCTTAATGCACGAGAGATCTGCCAGGTTCGTAGCAAGTGGCAGTCTATTGTCTGTCTACCCCAATAGGAAATAAGGGTGAGATTATGTATGTATGTTACTTAATACAGAAAATACCCGTGCAATAACAGTCTAAAAAGTTTCCCTTTCTACATCGAACGAGACTGCTCAAAACAATGAGTTTTCTTCTAGACAAATCGTCATTGGCATAAGAATATAAATGGGACTTATTATACTAAATAATAGAATGGAAGACAGACTGGACTGGTTAGTGTCACGAGCTCTGTGATCGTGGCTCGTAAAACCGGGCATTCAGCAGTAAACAACTCGTAACGTTTTAACGACATATTGTTTTGTGACACTGGTCGCGGAACATTTTCGCTGCTACGGGACAGTGTTACGGGACAATATTTGGTATATTCTACCGCCTTAGGATGTCACATCACCTATTAAGATGGATTAAGGCCAAAAAGATAACACTGAAACCACAAGTTGATGAAAGAAATAAAAAAGATTTTTTGATAAACCTCATAAAATTATACACAGTAACTTTATCTTCCTGCTTTAACGTTCTGACTAAGAACCTTAACACGATGCAATACGCCTTCTAATTACTAGGTACAATATAATCCAGCTAATCCTGAGATAATCGTTAGCGTTATTAACAAGGGATTAAGTTTAAGGAAGTTTTATTTTTAAAATTAAAATTTTGTGAATTTTCCTTAAACTGAGATTGCTTATAAAACAGCGGCAATAAATTAGTAACAGGAAATCGTTCGTTACTAATATTGGAAAACAGCAACCAGCTTTCTTTTTTATATGAGTTTATATTTTTCTTATTATTTTTAGAGAGTTTATATGAGTTAGGCGCGATATCGAAATTCAATATACAGGTTATTTTGTAGAAATTCCCGTTTGTATCCCTAGTGTTTGGATCAAAAATATGTTGATCTGTTTCAAAAGCAATTCGGGACAAACTTTCAGACAGACAGAGAGATGAAAATTCTAAAAACTGTCAATTATGATTAGGCATCGCATAAATCGCAGGTCTCACTTTTATTTTTGGCATTAATTTTGAAATCACAGAAATACACTTCAATTGTATTATGGGTATAGATACTAGAATAACTCTTTCTATTACCGTGTCACGTCACGTCTTTCAATTACGTTGTCACGGCAAAACAGCTTGCATCTTGAGAAAAGACGTAGGCTACTTTTTATCCCTGAAAGTTGACAAAATCACTAGCAAACGCCACAGAATAAATTAGCAAAATTTGCTTTTTAATCAAATAACTTAATGTACATTGAGCAACCCCCATGTCCCGTAAAAATCGGGACACAAGATAGAGAGGACAGCACAGCACTACGTCCTATTTGCAGTGAACCTATTAGTTGTATTGAAGGAGATTCCTTAGGAAACTCGCTAATTAAAATTAGTATCCGGGGTTGTTCTTCGAGAAGTGTCCACACGCTGGGATATCCCTAATTATCATAATACGATAGTTGACTCTATCGAAGCACAATTGCGTGTATTTGTTCTATCTCATAACACCTTTAAAATTTATTTCGTGTTTAATTTTTCAATTAAACCAATTTATAATAAATACATATATTTAATTATAATATTTTAATTTAATCCTGGCATGTACAAATAAATGACTAGACGGTGAAGGAAAACATCGTAAGGAAACCCGCAGGGCCCAGAATTAATTCTGAGGCATGTGTAAGGGTCCGGTGATTGGCTCATCACCTATCACGTTTAGGGGTCTTTTTTATACTTTTTTTTTAGTAAAAATATTCATAGATTTTTTTTATTATTTAATTAATCATTTGTAACATTATTTTGTTCTTATTCTAAAAGTCCTCGCCATAACTGAGTACAGTTTGTTGGCGAGATAACGCTCTAAATCTAGATACATAATAATCAGAATATACATAATCAATCATAATGAGAGATGGTTAAAAACCCGGTAATTAGCAATTTTAAATACATGCTTAGAAAATACAGCTTAATCACAGGAAACCGTAACTAGATACCTATTAATTCGTCAAGCACCGCCGGTTCCTAAAAAAAGTAAAAAATCTATTGTGTTTTATTTTATTGGCTTGAGAGGAACCCCACAACATTTCTTAAATGACCATGTATCGAAATATTACATTAACTACATTATTCATAACGGTGCTATTTATTAAACGGTGTTCTATTTCTGGCTATCCGATGATGTACAATCATCAGTAGCCAGCTTGTACCCAGATGACTGACAGGTAAACTGTTTACTGAAGCGTTCCTGTAGACAATAACTATAAAATTATAGTTATTTATAGCAAATTTTAGATCACGTGTACAGTGATGACTGATGAGAGGAACTGACGTTGTGTTATTATATTACTAATATTATTAACCACTAGCGGGTGCAAAGTGGCGTTAGCCGTGCGGATCGTGTTTATTCCCGTTCCCGCAGGAATTGACGTGAAGTGACGAGTCTGTTGTCAGTTGGTAGTGACCTTGCCTTGATAAGTTCCGGGTTGGATCCCCGCTCGGGGTCAACATTTGTGTGAATGAGCATGTCTTTTGGCTTCGTTCAGTACCCATAGTACAGTTGCTGCCTGGTTTGGGACTGAGTAACCGTGTGTGAATTGTGCTCACTAAAATAAATATTTAAGAATCCCTTCTTAGTGTCACTTGCATCATTTAAGGAACTTTTTATTAATGTATTTAAAGAGCCGTGAAAAGATAGCAGAGGGATAGAGTTTACGCATTTATAACTTTAGGTACTAGGGAAGTAGGGATTTATACATATTTCCTTAATAATATTACTCTATCGATCCAATTTCTCAAACCATATAAGCAAGAGAGTAAAGGTCAATTCCCAACAGCATTCAATTTTGCTAGGCGTGCTGTACGCCGATAAGAACCGAACGGCCGGGCATAAACCCTCATTAGGTTTTCTTTTTCTTATGAAATTCTGTCGGGTTTAATACCTATAATTTTCTTGTTTATGTACTCTCCACTTGGACTTGCAAATCCGTCATTTTGCGAATCTGACATTTTGCGATGCTGCCTTCTGAGTCTGAGGTCGCGGGTTCGATCCCCGCTCGCGGCCAACTTCGTGTCTGGTAGTTTAATATTTTATTTAAGTATGTTTATCAGTTGTTTAGTACCCATAGTACAGGCCCTGCCTAGTTTGGGACTCTATAACCGTGTGTGACTTGTGTTGTGTCCCACAATTATTATTATTATTACTCGTACCTATATAAAAATACATGTCCCGACTCAATCAGTTCAGTCTCAACCGGACCTAAGAAGCTGAAATTTGGAATGTACGCAACGACCAATTTAGTATTAAGTAAGAATTGTTTAAAAGAATAATGTGTTGAAGAGTTTCTTGCCCCGATTCTTCTCCTCAACCAATATATGGTTGAAGCGGTGGAGTTGCAATGGCTTTCAATAGGTGGACTTATAATTCCCTAAAAAAAAAACATTCAAATTTAGAAAATAGCGTGTGAGCACGCCAATTCTTACATAAAAATAAAAATAACATCACGTCTTTTATCTCCGAAAGATTTGAAGACAGGAGTATTCCATTTCTAGAAATAACCACCTTTCACGAGTATATTCGACTCCTAAACGTGATATGTGGTGAGCCCACCGCCGGACCGGGTCTGTTACACATGACTCAGAATTAATTTTGGAACCTGCGGGTATCATTTTTTTCTTCACCATCGAGATAGTAGTGAAAATATCATTGTTACATGCCAGATTCCAAACCCGAGCCTCACTGATTATCATCATGAGAATCGGGCTCTTTAACCGCAAGGCTATCACTGCTTCTTAACATAGGCACATAATTATTATTGGACAATATTATAAGTTACAACATGTAGAAGCCCTCATAAAATTATTTCCTAGCCACCAAAGTGTAGGAAAACTAAAATATCGGTCATTCGCCATCGTTTTGACCACTAACGTGCAATTTGCTTCCAGTCATGCGGAAGTGAGTGCGGATGTTAACTCCGAGTCTGTGAGTTCCAGCAAATGTGTCATAAACGCTTTATGACCAATTTCCGCGGCTGCTTTACGAATAAACCTACAAAGTTGCTAGTATATTGACGGTCCTGTTGGCTCAGTTGGTAGTTCTTCTGAGTCGGGGGTTGCTGTTTCTATTTTTTGTGGATGAACATGACTATTGGTTTCGTGTTTATTTCATGTAAACACTCCACCGACCTTGTTCCGTGTTTCGGAAGGCACGTTAAATTGTCGGTCCCGGTTTTCGTTGTGTTTACGCACAATGGAAGTCGTTAAGCCATGTCAGATATCCTTGGGTGGCTTTGAAAAATTCTGACTGTTAAGTGGCCACTAGCTTAACACCATCTCCTAAACCGCGGTGGGCTCGCGTGGGAGATTATGGCCATACTTCCTCATGTGTGAGGAAAGACCTTAGATCAGCAGTGGGCTGTTACGGGTTGATGATGATGATGACTCCACCGACCAGTTGCTGGTTCCAAATGCAGTACCCCGAGAAAACCGGCAAGAAACTCAAGGGCAGCACTTTTTAAACTCTGCCTTAGAGTTTAAAAAGAGCTGCCCTTGAGTTTCTTGCCGGTTCTTCTCGGGGTATAATACGCACAATTATTTTTCTAACCAGTTCTGGTATATATCCCTGCGCGCTCGAAACAAAATCCCTTGGGTTCCGTATCCGCTCTCGCGGAGGTACTAACCTTTCCCTAATATTTCATGAAATACCCTATACAACGTTTTATGTGTCACTTATTTACAACTTTAGGCACACATCACCTAAAAGGGTTATAAAATATCGATGGTCCTACCGGTAAAATACCGGTTACATTGCGTCACAAGCCTCTCACTCAAATTCTGGGTCTATTTGGAAGTGTTCGAATGGGACCGTGTTAATGGGGTCGTATGTAAATGACCATTTACGTATGGAACCGTCCGTAAATGGGATCATTTGTTAAAAAGGACATTTGCGAGGGATTTGCTTCTGCCTCGCTGTAGGAGTCAGACTTATTTTATGCACTACATATAATTGTTTATGTCTACATCTACATCAATATAATTATTTAATAAAAGTAAACTAAAAGTAAAATTAGGAGTAAAACTAAAACTACGAACTAAACTAAACTACAGGAGATGTAAAAAATGAGGCCCCCGTGGCAAGGTGCCCATCACGCAGGCGGCATTCCCGCGCTGGATGGCAATACTTATCCTTTGCGCGAGAAAGTCGCCTGCTCGGGGGTCGCCTGATGACATCAATATTATATGTCTTATAAAGAGTACATACCTACATATTTCTTATTTTAAATATTTTGTTTGTAATGAATATGCTTCGAAACTGATAGATCGATTTAAAAAAAACTATGGAAAGCTGACTTTTCTGGGTTTCACGGGTACGGTGCTAAAGCGGGGCAAATCGAACAAATTGATCGGAAATTTGGAAAATTCGAGAAAAACTGAACATGATATTTTGATTTGATTCGGAGAGGACAATCTACAACTCTGTCGGGTCAGCTAGTGTAACGACATAATTATATTATTTACGTAACTTTTAAATACATTCATATAATACAGGGTTACCCACCACACATATTAGTTGAATTGTAGCATTATATTAACGATCTACATAAACCTCTCGGTCATTCGAGTGGCATAAAAGCACCGGCAGTAAAGTACCGGTACCAAAGCGACAGTAAACGCTACCGGTATATCGAATACCTTTATTCTGCCGATTGTCGATTCCGTCGGATGCCGATATTGATTATCTCGCTCTTGTGATTGGACGTTTGACGTAGCAGGGGTCCGGTCTGCTTCTGCGATTGTGGATTGTGCTCATTATGAGTGCTCATTTTGCGATTAGCTCATTTTACGTAGCCTGCACATTTTGCGACTTGCACATATTGCTATGCATCCCTTTATACATATCTTTGTGAATTAAATCTTTATTATTGGTCCCGTCTTTCCTTTAACTTTGTTGAAGATGCATCTGTTTTAAATTGTGTTTTAACACTGTTTTTTGTCTG
The DNA here is from genome assembly GCA_963855545.1 of Ethmia dodecea. Taxonomy (NCBI): domain Eukaryota; kingdom Metazoa; phylum Arthropoda; class Insecta; order Lepidoptera; family Depressariidae; genus Ethmia; species Ethmia dodecea. Next base: position 1,104,739 of record OY979446.1, read on the forward strand.
TTCCGTCAAGCAACAACTCCCGGTACACACTTATGATGATAAATAAAAGTTGGAGAAATTTAGGTACGTCTTACATTATATAAATTGCATTTACGGAAACATTTGCTCAGCATCTGCTTTATCAATTAAACTACAATATGAATATGAGATACCTTTTTTGTTAATTACTATATATATATATTTGTAGGGTTTTTAGTTTTGAATAGAACCAACCCAGGATAGGCTCTTTCAGTACCAGTACCAAGAGACGAGAATATACTTCCGAGTGAGAATTTACCATCTAATTTCCTTCTTTATACAAAATACCTTTGTTCAGCAGTTTGTTATAGTCTGATTATAACCACAATGATCAGCAAACAAAATACAGAACAAAACCCAGAAGATGCCAAAACAGATTAGTTTCAAGAAACCATCCAACAATGTGTGATTCAGAGAAATATCTTGGACACAGCAAAAGTATAAATGTTCCCAAGACACTGAAACGGAGCTCAGTGAAAGATTGATGACTTAATGAAGAGTGGTGGGCAGTCGATGGACGCGGACTAAGATGGATGGAGGCAACTTTATGTTCTGAAAGTAATAGTCCAACAGACATTTATAGGAATGGAAGCTACTTGACGTAAGCAACCAGGAATGCTATCGTATGTGAAATTGAAAAAGTTTAACAAACATTTGTAGCAAGTGTCGCATTCTACGTTGAACTTAAGCACGCAACGCTATGTGTTGAAACGCTGAACTACTTTTGAATTGCTTACTGAATTAGTCATGTGATGATAGTGAATATAGTTTTGTTGTGTGTAATTGTTCTGTAGTAACCATTTAAGCTTTTGTTAGTAACAAAACATTTGAATTAAACATTAATACCTGCACAATGTGCCTGGCTGGGGGGAGGGGGCTGTTTATCAGCAAACAGCTTCAGAATACAACTTTTTTTTTTTTAATAATGATGGATTTACTGTTGACCATAAAGTATCCCGAAGGCAAAGACGTGGTCAACGATTTAACGAGCTTGTCCGGAAGATACCTGTTCACTCGGGCCTTAGAGCCTTAAACAGGAACTTTTTCGCTTGCTCTGGGGTCTCCTATCTACTCGTATATTTAGGACTAGCCCACTAGCAAAATGTCAAACGAAAGTTGTATGCGTTCGCCTTATTGTAATACTAATTAAGAATAACGTGTAAGTGACTAGTTCTTTTGAGTGTTCAACTTTACTTGGTCGGCCTATATCGTCAATAGTATTTGTCATTTTATTTAACTGAAGTTTACATTTTATAGGCTAGGGTCTCAGTCTTTTTATCATGTCAAAGAAGCCATCTCTTCGTGTTAGAACTAACATTACAACAACAACAACACTACACAACAACATTTCAAAAGTTCCATTTCAATGTTTCCAAACTACCCAGTACGGAAAATAATTACCCACGTCGTATATGAATGTAATTGCTACAGATAAACAAGTCGTTAGTCGAAACAAATTAAGAATGGTCTAAATTGAATTCTCTGGAAAGGAGACGTTCCATCTTGGGCCTGCACATTGTACACCAGGGTGAAAGATAGAAAAATCTAGTGATTGTCAGAAAAATGTTTAAAAAAATCATTTCCATCTATTAACTTGCACAAAAGTATGTTATTGAAATACCATTTCTAACTTCTTAAGCCCAATTTCCATGTTATTGTGAATTAGTCCGACAAACATCAAAATAATGTCAATTGTCATTTTACCAGTCAGGTCGATTTTTTTTTTGTCGTTGCGTTGCCAGTTTAATGAAAATTTAAGTTCATTGTACAACGAAACTAGAAAAATATGAGCAGAGCTAGAAAATCATGAATAAAACTATAAGTAGTTATATTATTTTATTTATATTTATCTAAAAAACTGGTTTACATGGTGCAGGTCAAGTCTCCATACATTCCTGAAACATCTCCTTTTGCATCACTTACCAGACAATTATATTTATAATGCAACAGTGATTATAGGTCTCTATCTACCTATCTATATTTAGTTCAAAACCTTATCAAGTTAAAGCCGTTAACAAAAAGGTCAGACACGTTTACAAAGTGTTACCCTACTATCACCATTTCATTTTCGTTGTGCAAACACTGCCTTATGACTTCTATTTTCGGCTGCAAACTTTCGGTAGCTCATAGTGAACATACTCATTAGTGTAGTGTATTGTCGTACTGTTTGTCTGGCCCAATGTTTGTCGGCACTCCTGCGTGCTTCAGCGTCGATAGAATCGTTATGGGAAACAATGGTCGCATTGACAACAAAACATTGATAATGGCATTTTATAACCTAGTAACACGTATGGCCTTGTTTCTTTATTTGCTTTCCATTAGACTGTGTATATAAGTAATTAGTATTTCTCTATTATATATTTACTTATGACATTCAGGCAGCAATCTTAAAACAATAAAACCAAAGCGAACGTTTTATTAATCGTCGTAAAGTAAGTAAAAATATAATAATAATAATATAATCTCACGCCTTTCATCCCCGACTCCCGAGGGGGATTATTATACTTTACATTACTGGATATACCCACATTTCACGAGATACATTGGACCCCTCAACATGATAGGTGGTGAACCCATCGCCGGTCCGGGTCTATTTACACATTTTATTTATTTATTTTTATTTTCACATGTCTCGGAATTAATTCTGAGACCTGCGGGTTTCCTCACGATGTTTCCCTTCACCGTCGAGCTAGTGATAAATATGTACGTAAGTTTTTGAAAAACTCATTAGTACATGCCAGGATTCGAACCCGAGCCTCACTGTTTTGCGGCCGGCTCTTTAACCGTAAGGGCTATCACTCACTTGAAATTAATTTGGTATTCCAATAAGCCTCGTCTTGATTACGGCACAGACCTAAATGTACATCATTTTAGGAGCCTACTTGTTTATCTTTGGTGTGTTTCCTTGTAGGTTACCTCTTTACTGTTGTCTCCCTTTAATTTGCCTTCGAAATTTTCCTATTACCAATATAGCGTGCTCGGCTCAAATGTTAATTAAAACTTCGTCAGCTGAAACTAGCACGCCTACTATCATAGTAGGCAATCTTTGAATAGATAATAACCACTCTAACGAGTTCATAAAAAACCGACTTCAATCTTCAACTTATATGGTTTTCTCATGGATGCCGTTGTCAGAACTGGACTAACTGAAAATGGGCCCAATCTGGAAGCACCAGTTTTCAAATAAAAAAAGAATCATCCGAATCGGTTCACCTAGTCGAAACGAAGTCGTCTGAGGTAACAAACATAAAAAAATACAGACGAGTTGAGAACCTCCTCCTTTTTGAAGTCGGTTAAAAACTGAGTCAAATGGCAATTGGTTACCATTTAAAGTTCAATTTAACATTTACGATTTGGATTAGAGAATAGAGACCAAAAGTTATTTTTGTTTTATGATTGTCTATCATTATTCATTAGTAATGCGGCGTCAAATTCGATATCCCGTTGAAACTTAACGTGGGATGGCTACTGTTTTATAAAATCTAAAAATAAATGTTTTTGCTATCCACGGTGACTCAAAAACAAACACATATCTTCTACATAAGTTGTAGAATTAATTTAATGGCCTATATGGCCTTACTGAAGTGCTAACCAACAATCTCCCTTCAAATCTCTAAGGCCAAAGAATTGGATCATCTAAGGATCACCTAGATCCTTTCCCAAGCTCCACTAAGCTAGCCTGTGGGGTTTAATCAGACGTATAATTAGAGCTAAAAGGGGAGCAGGTTAGATTAAAGAGCCAAGCGTGTAATGGCGTGAAACAGGGAAAAGGCGGAAAGAGTAACCACGAATTGGCTGATTGCGGTAGGTATACGCGGCTGAGACTAGTAATTTACGTTCCAATGCATGTAATTAAGGACTAGTAGTCTTTGTTACACGTTCACGCTATTTTGTGCGGTAAATTATAATTTTCCGCTTGAATAGCGTAGATATTTTAAAGGTTGAAAGTCGCAAAAAATAACTGTATTTGTTATTGGGGTCGTAAATATTTCAAAAACACTCAATACTTGTATACAATTTGAAAAGAAATATCATTAATCTGTAAAAAGTGAATACAATACGCCTAGTGGCATTAAATTACGAATTGCTGTGAGATTCGGAAAGCACGTTGAACCATAGATATTTTCAGGAGGCTTGAAAAATTGTGGCAGTTGCGTTGCCTCTAGCCTAACATCATAATCCAATCCGCACTGTACTTGCGCGTCACATTATGGCCGTTACTTCCTCATTTGTGAAAAAAAGACCTATAGCTTATCAGTGTAGTGTGCTGACTAGCAGTTGCCCGCGACTGCGTCCGCGTAAGCTTTAGGTTATCGCATCTCTTAAAAACTCTTGTTTTTCTGGGCTGAAAGTGGTCAATGTCAAAATACCAATATTCATCAAGATCAACCCAACAAACAAACTCACTTTCGAATTTATTAAAATGCTTGAAATATGCTTATCTAGATACTGTTTCCAACATTTTAAGCTGTGCCAGCTTCGTGTTTACAAGTAAAAATTCGCCTTCAGCGGTACTTACTTGGCGAAGTCCTTAACAACGTTTTCCGGCCCCCAAGTACGCCAGATGCCGATAACAGGCCGTGACTCCCTCTTCGTAGACGCATTTTGTGCCGCGAAATGGACCCGACATTATCCAAAGTTTCTGGAACTTTCTGGAACTTTCAAGAATTTTATCCAGTAATTAGAATACGCCAAGTTCCGCGATCTATCCACGGATTATAATCTGAGTTTTAGTAAATTTTGCGTAAGTTGACAATGTTATTTCCGAATTCAAATTCTGAAGCAGTTATTTTGAATTAAGATGGTTGAATGAACATCAGCAGTATTATGCACAGCTGGATAAAGAGTTTTACTTTTTAGAAAGGTAATTAAAGTTATATTTTAACGTTCAAAACAGTCAGCAACTTATTGCCGATTTTACAGCATAGAATTAGAATAGCAGTAAGGCGAAATTCTAGGTCTGTGTTTTACAGAGCGATTTGGTTAAACCCTCTGACTGAAGTGGAGTAGATTGCTTGGAAATAGAACAAGATTATTGAGGTTATTAAAGTTTTAAATCCCAAGAAATGTTATCTGCAAAAATATTCTTTAACAAGCAACCTCACAGATTTATGATATTACGAGTAAGGGTCACAGCACACATATCAACTCGGAAGGGGATCGGCACCGTATCGCCTTTCGCCTCGCCGTCAACCAGGCGTCAATCTAACGTATGCATGTAACCAAAGCGTAGCAGCGGCTCCTGTACGTCAACTCGGCTACGGCTAGGCGTCACCGCGCTTACGCCTCGCCGACCGCTGGCTGACCGGCTTGGCACCAAATCATTGGATTCAAAATCCAAACGTTGAGTGTTGCGCACGGTTATGTCTCGGTTTACAATACCTACGTGAGATGGCTATCACAGGAAGTTGCCTTGCTAATGGCGGGCGGCGGCACGGTCGGCAGGCAAGTCGCACGAGGGGACACGGGCAAGGGTGGACGTAGAGTCGTGAGCTCGCGTACGGAGAGACGTAAGCGGGGGGACAGCGAGCCGTAAGCGCGGGAACTGCAAGTTGACCACTCACCGCATCGCGGTTCGGAGCCTGTTCCGAGGCGAGGCGATTACGTTACGTTTCCAATTAGTGTGCGTTGCAGTAGGGAGTTTCATACAAACAATACTGAACGGCTCGAGGCGATACGGTGACGATCCCTTTCCGAGTTGATAAGTGTGCTGTGACCTTAAGTCTATAAAAAAATGAAGTTTAAATGGTTTTTGTCAGTGTTAAAGTGTCCAACAAGTGTATACAGGGGGATTATGAGGACAATCTGTTTCTGTGTCATTTATTTGTGCGTCATTGTCATAATTGTGCCGGTTACCCTCGCTATGTTTCCGGGACTGGTAGCGGGCCGGCTTAGGGATGTGAAGTTTTATTGATTCAAAAACTTTTCGTCGTTTTATTTTACTCAATGGCAAATACTCGAAAGTCTATAGGCCATTTACGAAAGACTTTAATATTATCGTTCCAAATCCGATAAAATTGCAGATATTTTACTTCAGTACAGGCACTTAATTTTTAGGGAAGTTTGAATCTTCGACCTTCAGAGTCTGTAACACATCTGCAGTTTCGTCATAAGCTATTGGCCATTTACCAAAATTTTATGACTTGATATGTATTAATAATATTTCTTGTTTCCGATTATACATGGAGTAGGAAGTCAAATGTCCACAGGGATTTTATTTGTTTTATTAATCAGAATATTCAGCGTATATGACCTATGACATTAGCAGAACAAAACACAGCTTACAATAAAGCTGAACTTGTATTGTATTAGCGTATTCTTTATCCGATTCCGATGTTATCTGAAATCCATACTTCGATCTAGCCTTTCCAGAACATATACCTATTGGCATGAATAAAAACTGGAATACTTAAGCAACAGCATACAACGCCATGAAAATATTAGGATCGACGGCAACAACAAAAACTGGGGCAAAAAGTCCTTCTACACAGCAACCCTACTTTCCCCTCCCACTCCGTAATTTTCGCGGAGTAATGGCTGCGACGCAATTTGAATATAATGCGTAGACGGCAGAACGGTTCGTTCTTTGTACTGGGTTTTGCTTGGGTCCTTATCTGGGTTACTGGTGCCTATAATTTCACTCCGTGCTCCTGTTTTGTATCACTTAATTAACGGAGTGTTTTGGACTTCCACTGTATCACACGTTTCTATTTATTTTGATAAAAAGACGAATAAGTTGCCTCCGTATTAAAGTAAATGTGGTCTAGGCGTTAAGGTATTGCTCGATAGGAATAGGTACACGATAATACAGGAGAGACACAGGCGCTAGACAGTAATATCACAACGCAACTGCGCCTAAACTACATAGTTCGCGAAAAAAAAACTAAGTCAAAATGTTCATTCAATTTAGGGGCTTACAAGTCCACTTATCTAAAGTAACTGCAACTCCACCGCATCGCTATGTATTGAGGAGCGTCATAGATAGCATGTCAGTGCATCCACAGATAATGGAAGTAGTTAGTTTAGTTTCCATTTGCAACTGAGTAAGTTGATGAAGTGGAGCTCAAATAGTGAACTCTAAAGGTTATGTTAAATCATTTAGTGGTTATATCCTCTTTGCAAACTCTCCTCTTTATCAATAAGAAAGGAAAAGAAAACACATTATTGTTTTCGACTGTTTTTTCTCAGTTGCTCTTTAACCTTGATTCAATTCAATGCGTAGAAACTTTTAATTTGGTTACTTACTTAAATAACATTGCCTTAATTCCCAAAAAACTAGGTACCGATTGACGTATTTATTCGTTTGTACAACTCCAATTGTCACCCTCCATTGTTTGTCACTTTGTATGCAAATGTTATGCATAGGCTTGTACCATCCTTTCCAAACATTTAATTACGCTTTTCTTAACGACAGTAGCTTTAACTGAGTTTGAATTTACTTCGCGCCACGCTTTTCTTCATCATTAACTTCGTCAGTTGCTCACGGTTGTTGATCTTCAGTTTTTTTTTATTCGGGCCATTTCTTCTCTTGGCTTTGTCTTACTAAACACAAATAAATTGTTCTTTTGGTAGATCTGTGGTTATTTAGCCCGCCTCTCATGCGCCACCAATAAGTTATTCAAAAACTTACATACGTATTTATCACTAGCTCGACGGTGGTTTCGGTCCGCTGATGGGCTCACGTTACATGGTTTTAGGAATCCAAAAAAAAGCTGGTATTTCCAAAAAAAAATGGACTACCTCGGGGATAATGGCGTAAGCATAATTTTTTTTATTCTTTTGAACCTTTGTAAGACAAACAAGTATCTACTATAAATGTATCTACAGTTTACTCAGTTTGTTAATATTCTCATAATAATATGTTATCTACTTCATCACCAAGTTTGTTCATATTTGCTAATCAACCGAGCTAAGTTACCATTGTTTTATTATAGTTACAACTAAAGCTGCAGCCAGTTCTGCGATGTCCAACTTAACTGGCTCAAGTTCCACCAGACGTTATCTTCAACTCTTCATAACTTATCTTGAACTTGTCATAACTTATAGGAACTCGGGCTTGTAACGAAGCTGAATTCATTTGTCACGGCTTATGATTTTGTTGATGTTTTAGTTTTGGTTTGTGGTTAGCTGTGTAGTCGAATAAACTGAAAAAGGGGCCCTTTTTTTAGCTTAGACGAGGATGGGAAAGAACATTGAAATAACTTACTTCAGTTATTATATAGTGTCTTCTCATCTGATAGAACAGTCGAGACATTGGAAATATTGAGTTAATTTTCAATAGTCGACATTTCGTATGAATTATTAACTCTTTTTAATATAAGCGATTAAGCATAGATGATCAATCTATGCTAATATTATAATAAAGAGGTAATAATATAGGGAAATACTCACACGATTATTTTTTTCTTTCCACTAATAGGAAACTACATTATGCCTGACTAATAAAGGCTATATTTTATTAAGATAAAGAAAAGCTTCCAGTTCAAAATTTTACTAATTAAGTCTTTTCCTGACTTAATGCGGCTTGATTGCTTTATCGGCGTACACAAATCATATAAAGCGAAGCAAGGACGGGTTGCTAGTTGAAAATACAGAAATAAATAAGATTATATGAACTGCTGCAGCAAACAAAACCCAATCTTCATTCAAATTTCATTCCCGCCCGAGACCCAAATAACAGCGGGGACAAAACAAAAGGAACGACGACCATTTTTCCAACATACCAGGCGAGCATAGAGTGAAGGCGTTCCACGATTAACTGCGTTGTTTCAGCCGGTCGTTCACCCCACGGGTTATGTTCGCGGCTTATAGGATTGTAGCGATTCTGTTGTAGGCTAAAAGGATTGTGTGGAGTTTTTTGACCTTGTCAATGCTTATCCTTTCTGGTGTCCTGGTAGCTTGGCATTTATTAAATACGATTTTCTTTGCCAACGGCATGGCTATACTTGAATTTGACGTCACATCGGACTGTTGGTCAGAGTGACAGATCCCGGCGTGTCACGTTGATGATTGAAGGATATGATGGTCAGTTCTCAGATGGCGCTTCTGCCCTGGTACATCTTTAAATAATATAAATGCCAACTAATTACAAAAAAAAATGTTTATTTGTTACGCTTTCACTTAAAAAATTCTGTCTTCATTTGACGTTACATTATCAGGGAGTGACCATAGGCTATACTTAATTCCCTTATTGCCACGGGAACGGGAACTACGCGGATGAACCACTAGGCTAGTATTATTGTAATAAATTTCAAACTGAACAAATTTCATCAAACCAAAATTGCGTAAAAATATCTGCACGCCAAAATTAATTAATTAAATTGTGCTCATACTGTTTTTAGTTTCATGGTTGCAATATCTTCTTGAAATATCATCGGCCTATATCTTCTTCTTTCATTTATCCTTTTCAACAGTCCTATCTGTCTTAACTTCCTTATTACACATATTATCTTTTACATCTTTATTTGCAATGCAATGTTAGACCTCACATTTGTCTTAAGGCATTCAAAAGAGATGAGCGATAAAATATATTCATAGCACAGAATAAGAAGAAAGCAGTACCATGACCTTATCGACCTTTTCGTCTCACTGAAACAAAAATCAAGTCTGTTTATCAAACATAATGCATAATTTATAAAGCTTTTTGTGTACACGTAAACAATATCAGACGAAACAAAGACGAGAACGAAATGAATCAAATATTTCACAGAAATGGGGTCGGCAAACTCCCAATTAGCGCCCTGACAAGATAATAACACGAATGTTATTACGTTTTATGTTTAGGAAATTAAAAAGCGTTTATTTGATGTTTCTAGCTATCAACCAGATGAAAGACTGAAGAAGTAGATATACCAATTTTTGACTTCTAATCTATGCTAATATTATAAATAGGAAAATTTGTATTTTTCTATGTTTGTTGCGAATAAACTCAAAAGTACTGGACCGATTCTAAAAATTCTTTCACGTATGGAAAGCTACATTATACTGAGTAACATAGGTTAGATTTTATTCCAGTAATTAAAAACCGCGGGTAAAACCGCGCAGAACCGCTAGTAATATTATATACAAAAAGAGAATGATTTTCTTCCAACCTCTTTGCATAGACGATTGCCAGGATCACAATAAATGACTAAAGCTACAAAAGTAAAAGGAGGTGTACGACCGCGTAGAATAGAAGAGTACGTGAGGCTTCGGTCGTAAAGCGGTTCCTCTGGGAATGCATCGTTCCACCATTCTTCGTCTATGGCCTCCTGGTATTTTATTTCTCACGCGATCCTTTTCGAGTGAACAAGATTCCTATTGGGTTTTAGTTCAATTGAATCTACTACTCATACACATAAAATACCTATTTAGGATTGAAGTAATAAAGTGTTTTCTGTGTTTCCTAACTTTGTTTTAAATATTCTTACTTAAAATCACCGGATCATACCATTTATGCCACAACCGACGACGCATTTATGCAAGGGACGACTCACGACGTTATCCTTATCATGGCACTGCTTTTAGAAATCGAACTCCTCACGCATATTGACTTGTATTGTTTCGTTTTTTCTCCAACACCTATTATGTCTAGCTCATATCAAAGCAACCTTAGAAGCGTCATAGACATTTTGTCGCATGTTTCTGCAACACCGTGTAAGCTCCACGTCAAAGTTCGATCCGTGAGTGAATTGCCTATAGCACACCTCCCCTCTTGCCTGTAAAAGGTCGACTTCCGTGGGTTGCGGCCGATCGCAGGCATCGCAGCCGAGCGCGATCGATAGCGTGCGACTGACGCGACAAGTCAATGTATGAAAATGACAGATGTTCTACCGCACGCGTCTGTCGCAGACTTCGGAAATGGCGCCATACATTTTCATACGTTGACTATTGTCGAATCAGCCGCACGCGTCAGTCGAATGCGATCGATCGCGCGCGGCTGCGATCGGCCGCGATCCACGGACAGGGCTCGGAAACCTAAAAAATTTTCAAACCGGTTTCGCCTAAAAAACCTACAAACTTTATTATTTCGTTATGTTCGAACTAAACCTCTAAATAAAACGGTTACCAATATTCAGACGATTTTGCTCAAAAAACCGGTATAGAACGAAAACTATTCGTTCTTTTCCATTTGATTTATTTAACTAGTATGAAGTTGCGACTTACGCCTGCTACTGGCCGCCCCCGCCCCGCGCACCTGTCGGCGGACCACACGAGCTAGCGGAATAAACCGGTTTATAAGGTTTTTAAAAGGTTTTCTTAACGCTCGCGCTCCAAACGAAATAACATTAATACCGTTATTAACCGGGTCCAAGCCCTACACGGAACCTTTACAATGATGATTGTTGTGTATTGTAGTAGGAATTTTCTTCGTTCCGTTTTCGAGTTGATATTATTATGTGCAACAAATCAATGCTTGTAGCTCGTCTGTCTGTTCTTGTTTACGAGCATCATCCCACTTCCGAATCTAGGTGTATGACTTCCATATTTTAACATTTATAGGTCGATTGATACTCGAATGGAAACAGATCTGTGCCGGCAGTAAAAACAACAAGTTTAATCTTCTGTCCCAATTTTGACGAGTTCATTCGGTTAACAGTTTCTGTCTAGTGTTTATTTAAGGTGCTTCGAGTGTATTTGCTTTTATTTAAGGGGTGACTCCACCTATAGAACATCACCCGTAACAGCCTACGGAGGAAACAGTCAGAACCTCAGACATGAGGAAATATAGGCCTTAACCTCCAACGAAAACCCACGTATTAGGAGGACAGAGCGGAGGACGTATTAGAGTCTAGCGGCCACGTAACTCTGAATTTTTCAAGCCACCTAAGGCTATCTGACATGGTGTAACAATCTCTATTGTGAGTCGACCCATCGAACTGACATCACAAGTACCTAATTAGATGATTACTGTCCCATGTTGGCAATATATCTATGAGCACGCCTTAACCCCCAGGGGGATGACGAAGATATTCCATTTTGACGTGATAACGTCTTGAACGCCGGCTGCACGCACGAAAAAGCATGACTCATTGTCACGTTTCACCCTGAGCCGAGCGTGCAAGCGAGAGCGCGGAACAAGCGATAGAGATGCACGATCGGGCTAAGCGTACGACGTTATAACGTAAAATTATCGCCCGTAAACCGACTTTACAGACAAACATTTTTTTTTAAAGTACCCACTTCTCACCAGTTTATTTTCTGGACCCCAAACGTGACTGGAGGTGAGCCCAGCGTCATAAAAGGATGTTGTTACAAAACAATCTCCAAAAAACAACAAACAGCAACTAATTACGGGGCCTTCTGGTTTACTCACGATGTTTTCATTCATAATAGTATAATACTCGTAAATAATATAGTAAGCTATACCTGTCCAGTTTGTAATCATTAAGTACCTATTACATTCAATAATGTATACATAAGATTTGAAGCCATAAAGTTTAACGACCCATTATCCGGATGCAAAGTATCGACATAAACAAACAGACCACTCGAGTCAATCGGATATATTTTTATTTGGTGTTGGCAAAACTGGGGCGTCCCAATGACTCAGTATGTAGGCCGAGAGCCGGGTAGGGTTGTACCAAAGAAATAGATTGGGTGGGGGCCATTCTGCTTTACACAGACTAAAATTATTTTAGTTTAGTTTTGTCTTTGTCTTACCTAAAAAAAAGGGATAGCAGATAACCTACCGAATTTAGTCCTGTCAGAGGCTGTATTTTAGTCGTGACTTCTTCACTAATACACTAAACACGTTTTGAAATGCCTCAATTTAGGCATTAGGCAAGTCTGCAAAAAGGTCCGTACCGTTATGAAATGCTTTAGTTAACAGGACTAATTAATAATTTGACGGGACCAAATATCTTTCGTCTCTTTTCTTTTCTAGAAGAAAGAAAATGACAGGAGTAAACTGAAGTAAGTTTAGTCGCTGTAAAGCAGAATCGGAGTATTTATAAGAAGAAAGATTTCTTTGTTTGTTTGCATTGAATAGGCTCCGAAACTACTGCACCGATTTAAAAAAATCTTTCACTAATAGAAGGCTACATCAGGAAGTAACATAGGATATATTTTATCCCAGTACTCCACAAGAACGGGAACAAACGGGAAACCGCGCGAAACAGCTAGTGATGTATAATTTGGGTGTCTCGGTAATGGTTCTAACGATTTTGCACTCCTTATTTGACAGCTCTATCTACTTGCTAAGCATATGGAATAAAATGCAATATAATATGTGACTTTTGCGGTATATAGCTTTGACATAAAATAAAAATATTTTATGCCATACTTTATATTTTACTTGCACACAGGCTACCCAATAGCAGTAATTTTGTTGTCTATTCGTTAACATATATTTGTAGTGTAGTTTACGTTGTCTCCATTTTTGTTTAATTTCAAACTCTTACAATCTAAAGTTTAGGTTTATAAAACATAGTTGTTAGTGGTGTTAAATCTGTTGGCAGGCCTGTTAAATATATAAATAAAAAAATATAAAGACAAAGAAATAAAAACAATAAAAATCAAGCTATTCGACTGTCAAGAGTGACAGGAATTTTAATTTTGTTAATTTTTATGACCGCATAACTAATTTCATTGTTAATTAAATGAGCCATAAATTATTACACGTAGGTATTGTTTCTTTCAAAGTGTTATAAAATCGAGTTTTCGACTTTCAATACACCTACAATAAACTACAAACATACATAATAACTTACTTATTATTTACACCCGCGTAGTTCCCGTTCCCTTGCGAATACGGGAGTACAATATAGCCTATGTTTATCAGGGATATTGTAGCTTTCCATTGGTGAAGGAATTTTTAAAATCGGCCCAGCAGTTTTTGAGTTTATTCGTAACAAACATACACAAATACAAAACTTTTCTCTTTATAATATTTGTGTAGAAGTGTATATATGTAACGAAATTCAAGTTATTTATGTTTCTAAATATATATTTTTAAATCTGCCCAGCCCTATGGTTTCCATCGCACTCCTGGCAAGTCGCCAGGTTGTTGATCCTGCAACTTGTTGATTTGTAGCACCTGGTTGGCGACAACTGCCCAGAATGACTGATGATGTGATGGGACAGCACTGTGTATGAAACCTTCTTTCGACTGCAAGCGTTCAACTTCAGTTGTACTTAAAGCGTGTAGTTGCAGTAAATGCGTTCAGTTGTACTCAAAGCGTGCAGTGGCAGTAAAAGCGTTCAGTTGTACTCAAAACGTGCAGTGGCAGTAAATGCGTTCAGTTGTACTCAAAGCGTGCATTGGCAGTAAATGCGTTCAGTTGTACTCAAAGCGTGCAGTGGCAGTAAATGCGTTCAGTTGTGCTTACACCGTTCTAGAGAAGTGGCAAACGAAGGTCCGCTTAATTGTACTATTAAGAACTACGTGTCGGTGTCTATCTATACTTCTTTAGAATGTTTCGTCTAGTTCAATTCATCGAACACTAATGGCAATTCCTTACTTTCTAATCTATAATAATCTTTACTGTCTCCAAACCCACAAATGAACTTAAATCGTTCAGTTGTTATAAAGCGTCCATTTACATTCTGATAGACTTTCTTAATTTTCTTCAAGAGAAATGTAACGAGAAAATTAAGCGCTATTTAAAAATTGATCATTTCAAGGATCCTCTTACGTTTAAGGGTATGTTCACAGTAACTCATGTATCTTTCGTAAGTTTCTGCCTTCAATATTTTTGTCCCTATTTCGCTAATAGCATCTGTAACATTGTAAAATGATATAACATCCACCATCATTATCGACTATCGACTGCTGAACTCGGTCTTTTTTTTTTTTACCCCCGACGAAATCAGACTTGTGTTTCTGTTGTATGTCTATCTGTTCGCTCGTAGCTTACAAACGGCTGAATTTTGATTTAGTTTTTGTTGTTTGAAAGGTGACTTTATTCGAGAGTGTTCTTAGCTATGGTTCAAGAAAATCTATCCAAATGTCTGTGTAATGTATTTTTTCATTTGGAAATTTTGAATGTAAGTTTTTTGTTGTAACACCTCGACTAGTAGCCGAGATTTTTGTGGTCGAGTAGCCACCAAAGCCGTACAACCGTAGCGCTAACTATACTTTTCCTAGTATATAATTTAATGTCTTTTGGAGTTTAACTGTCAACCTACACGTACCACAACCACAACACGTTGGGCGGGTGCATATTTTGTATTGAATATGAATAGTACACATTTTGCCGTCATGACACCAACCATAACGAAATCACCAGCGAGCGGCCAACCACATCACAGACACAACGCCATTTTGTCGGTACCACAACACAACGCAAAAAGTTGCTGCGACACCATTCACACGTAACTAATACTTGACCACATTTTGTCGCAGAGTTGTGGTGTTATGTGTCGGTTGACACTAACCTTCAAATCTTGCACTCTTTTAAATGACTATAATTAATTAACTTCGATGTAGATTAACCTTAACTTAAAGGTAAAGTTAATTTGAAGGGAGCAGGTAAGTGGGTGGATAAATAGAGGGCCATTGAGAGCTTTAATGAGGGCTTTTGAGTTGTGAAAGCCCTTTTAGATAAACGAGTAGGGCTATCGTGTTGCTAAGTATAAACAATGTGTTGAACGATGACTCTTGGAAAGCTTGAACTGTGATAGATGCTGAAAGTGACTGGCTGGGCTTGAGTTTGATTCCGGATCAAGGCAAGGACTAATTAGTTTTCAAAGATAACGGACATGTTTATCACTGGCTTGACTTGATAAACTCAAAAACTACTGGACCGATTTAAAAAAATCTTTCACCAATTAAAAGCTTATTTTTTGAGGAGAAGATGAGCTATAATATACTTTGGGTAAAGTTTGTATCCATATTGTGTTGTTTTTTGGTTTACAATTAAGAGTTGTTGTATTGTTTTGTATATTGAGCCATGTTAACGGGAATTTCGCGGGTGAAATTGAGCGGAACAGCTATTGTAGGAATATGGGGACAGCGGGAAAAAAAATTCCTGTTGTCCCCATCATGAGGATAAGGCCAATGGGGACAACGGGAATACATCAAAATAACTGTACCCTATAACTAGGCCGTTTTCAATGACACTTTAAAAACTGGCTATACCGAACTATGGTAATACAAAAGAGCATTCAAATCCTTAAACAACTGCACTTTTTTTTGAGGCGTTGATTGTATGAAATCTAGTTTAAAGAGTTAACCACAACAAACAAACCTAAAATAATTTATTCTAATCTTCATCGCTGATTTTAGGGATTCTGCTCTGCCTTGCCTGGCATGTTTTGAGCTTAACATTTATTTTATCGCCACGTGGAGACTGAATAATTTAACAAAAGGCCTGTACATGGGTAAAATTTGCAAGATTTTCAGCGGTTTTGACTTGTAATGGAATAGAAAAACAAATTCGATTTGATATAAGATAAGCCTTATCCATAAAAGAGGTTCAAAACTACCATGATAACAATTCTCTATTACATTTGCGGTATTCATTCATTTCATCCGGATGATCTTACTTACAACAATCTAAGCTGTTAAATAATTTTATTCATAATTTTATTCATCCGACATATCGGACGACTAGATACTTCGAAAAATCTACATTCTACATGAACGAGCAAGAGAGATAACATTTTACTTGAATATTTGTGTATAGTGTGTATATCATGGGATAGACTTGATTATTTAACTACTAGTAATATTCCAGTAACACAGAACCAAAATACATCAAGTCTATCCCAAAAATATTGTAACGTGTATCGCGGCACGGCACGGGCACGGGTCGACGGTCCAACCCCTCCACGACCTGGCATTCAAGACCGGGAGAGGCAAAGCTATAGACAAATGATCTACAGCTAAGCCTCTGTCGATGAGGCCAGCCCTAGCCAAGGGGCACTGTACTAACAAATCGGATGATCTTATAGATTGACAATGTGTGGGTTTTACATAAGCACCCTTATTCACGAATGCTTATGTCAATCCCGTACATTGTTAATCTGGTCATTCGATTCGCTAGTGAAATGCTTCTTGGCTGGGCCATCAGATGGCGTGGAGTGGTCCGCTAGTGCGCAACCCGCGCCTGCGTCGCGACTAGCGTCTGCGTCACTCACCCGTGCCCGTGCTTGCAGGATGCACGCGGTGGGCCTGCACTCGGCGCTCGCGATCCGCCGCGAGCGGAAGCGCCGCGCAGAGCAGCAGCGCGCCCGCGAACGACGCTACTCCCTCCAGTCCTCCGAGTCCGGCGTCACCTCCCCCCACTGCTCCACTGGCAGCCTGGAGCGGCGCCGCTACAAAAACCCCAGGGCCACCGACAATGAAGTCGTCTCGTCCGTCGGCATGCTCCACCTCGGGGTCGTCTTCCTCGTCCTCGGCCTTTTCCTCGTCGGCTCTGGCTGGCTACCGGACGACATCACCTCCTGGAGCAACGTCGGCTCCGTCAGCTGGTTCAACGAGCTGGTCTGCTCCGGTTTGTTCGCGCTGTTTATCGGTGTCTTCTTAATTGTACTGCATAAATACCTGATTAAGAGCGAGGAGGATGCGCTGGAAGACTACGTGCAGAGGCAGTTGACGAGGTCCCGCTCTGGTCACAGGTTGGAGAGAGACGCAGAAACAGGAGGGATGCATACTAAGAACGCGAGGCGAGCCAGGGCGACGGAGGTGTTGCCAGACTCGACGATAGAAACGTATACGGAACCGCCACCGGATAGAGCGCATGGGTTCGTCAACGCTTTGGCTTTGAACGGCGATGCAATGAGGGAGTCTCCGCTGGAGCAGATAGTGGAGGAAGAGGTGTCGGTGACGTCAGAGAATGAGAGAAGGCTGGGCCGGTTCAACAAAGATACCTATTCGACCCCTTCAGTCGCGCCCAGCCTGAGTCCAGGGTCACCGTCGGACACCAGAGAGCTGCTGTCAGACGGACGGTACATGATCATGTCCCGGATGTGAAACTTAAACAGTCAAGATCCGACACTTGATTGATTCCGATCAATTTTCGTCTGAGCTAGTCAAATGTTTCTTCAAAAAATTGGAAATTCCGACTATTTGTTAGACCTCTGGTAAAACAAAATATGTATGTTGAATTCTTCATGGAGTCAGTAATATGCCGAAGACTGTCCAGTGCCATGTTTAAATAGATCAACCAGTTGAAAAGAACGAGTTGGTGAATCAGACATTAGTGATCGAGAGTGTACGAATAATACCGTTGAGAAGTATTCCTGTGTTATCCGCTACTACTTTTAAGAACGGGCTTGAAGGCTTGAGGCGGCATTCTGTGGAACATTCCTTTCTTACCAAACGCTTTTCTTGTTTTATATTTTAACAGACGGACCAACTCTTGGTAGATTTTAGTAGTAAGTCGATATTGTAAAGCCCCTTTTACGATTGCAATCATAGAATTGCGGATGCGATCGAAGCAGATCTGCAATGATCAAAGTAATACCATTTTATAGCATCCTCTTCGAGGAACGGATCATATTGGGTGTGGCTGTAAAAGGGGTGATGTAATGTATGTTTAATTGATTAATTATGATCGACATTCCGTATGTATTGGCTTGAGACTGATTGTTATATACTGTTCTTATACCTGACGATTTTGATAAGATATTAGTGTTTGTTTGATCCTTAATATTAACTTTATTAAAGTATATGCCACGGGCGCTTTATTTCATAATCTGTGTAGATTTTGTATCAAAGATTTAGTAGTTGAACTTTTAAAGTAAATCTATTTCACTTGAATTCAATTTGGATTTGTTTCTGTTAACAGTTGTGCCAAAAACGTTATGGCAATAATTTTCAATCCGACAAAAAAATTAGAATTTTCTTTTGACTTCAATAATAGAAACGCAGTTCATATTCTATATTAGGATTTTTTTATTAAGTACACCTAGTTTTTTAGTTTTATATTTTGTTTAATGAAAATGGTTGTTTCTGCACAAAACTCGATTTATCTCGTATTCGTTCACCCGCCGATTTCGTTTTTAGCGTTTTAATTTTATTTTTGGCTGTGAAAAAAAAATCCTCGTGATTAATGCACAATCATTATAAATAATGATTATTTATGCATGCTGAAATTATCATTGCTATTCTCATTTGATTAAGTGTCAAATTAATTCCGATCCTGCAGTCTCCTTCCAAAACATTATTTATTGTTTCTTCTATTTTCCGTTGTGATGATAACATGAAAATTTCAGCAGGCATATTATATTGATATTAAAATAAGCTTAAAATAACACGAGCTTAGCTTCACAATGCTCAAATATTCAATATTTATAGTTTAATCCCTTTGAATTCCTCATCTCCTAGTACCTTTGTCTAATCTTTCCCATTCCGTGAAAGTGTTAACTTTGACAGGGAGTGTTTTATGGTTCTAATTATTCAGCGGTTCAATCTGGATTACGCTGGATCTAACCTGATTAAAACTCAAGGGTTCTGAATCATGGTAATGGAAATCCGATGAAGAATGATCTTGTTAAGATAAGGGAAGATAGGCATTTTGGCTGTCGAGAATTGTAATTAACAAGATTTGTCGACAGACGCAGACACTTAAGAAATAATAATAATAATAATAAATTGTGGGACACAACTTACACACGGTCATTCAGTCCCAAACTAGGCAGAGCCTGTACTATGGGTACTAAACAACTGATAGACATACTTAAATAAATATTAAACACCCAGACACGAAGCCAACAGACATGTTCATGCACACAAATGTTGGCCCCGAGCGGGGATCGAACCCGCGACCTCCGACTCAGAAGGCAGGGTCACTACCATCTAAGCCAACAGGCCCGTCAAACACCTGTCCAAATTATCTTTTGCCAGAGGCTGCATGGTTTTTGCTCCCGTCAAAGTTACCTTTCGCTTAGTATTAATATCTTCCCTTCTAGTCGTATACTGTAAGTGCTGTCTATAAAACAATGCCTTATTAAAAACTTGCACAAGTGTTGTATGCATTAGCACAATTTTTCGTCAATATTTTACTAAGTATAAAGTAGGTATTACACGCATTATGCTGGGAAAATATACATGTGTATGTATGTCTGATGCATTTCGAAGAATTGTCGCTTGAAAGCTCTTTTCAGTAACACACCCCTAATTAGAGAAAAACAATTTTTGTAATGGGGTTTTTTTTTTTTACTTTTCCCTGTTCTCTGGATAGATGGCGCTGAACTTGCTAAGTTACTGCTAGGAACGGAACGTCACATCATTTTTTTGATATCGTAAAACGAAACGTATGTAAAAGTAAATGTCACTGTCACACACATCACACATCACAATGACATTTTATTTTAAAAGTAAATAAATCTCAGTTATCTCAGCTAAAGAGCAAATAAATAAAAACAAGGAATAAATATTTAGCAGTCTTTTTATGGGTTTTCCGCGCCAAAAAGAAAATGTCCCAAGAAAAAAAGAAGAGAAGTCTGTGCCTTGTGGATTTATGTAAAAATGAAGGAATACACCTTTTTCCTAAAGATGAAAGTCGTAAAGCGCAATGGGTACAAGCCATCGTACATTTTAAACCTGGACGGACCATAAAAAAGCATTCGCACATTCGAAAGTGTCGTAATTACAGATTATAAAGATTAGGTTGTTCGCGAGTAATTTAAGTTCACAGAATAAGGAAGTCGCGGTTATAAGTTACTCCATGGTGACGTGCCGCATTTAGTAGTAACGTAGTCAGTTCAACGCCATCTACAGAGTTCTTGCAAACTATGTTTTTTTTTAATTCTCAAAAAAAAAAACCTCTCATTGTCTTTGTGACTATACGTGAGGACAAAGACTTTTAAAGAAAAAGTTTGAATGATTTTCTTCCAACCTCTTTGCGTGAGGACTTTGTCACCCGGAGTGCTTGAACGTTATTGGTTGTTATACCGATGTGGGAAAATACAGTTGCTTGCAAAATGTCTCTCAGGTGTATCAGGCGAAACGATGGTTGATAGTACTTGACAGATGACGTCTCGCATCCAGCGGAGGTCACAACTTTAAAAGAATTTGTACTAAATCTAGTTCTACAAGAACTCCGACCAAAGTCGGTTCTTTTTGCACAAAATATATATTTTCACAACATAGTACGTTTGTATTGTCATAATTATGTCGCGTCGGTGTTTAGTACAAGCTAGCTTGTTTGTACGTAAGAGATTAAGTGATGTAAGAAAAGAATTATAGGGTCACCCAGATTAAATGTTAGCCATTCTCATTATGGCAAGGTTGACCCTTTACCCCAAAGAGATTTATATATACTGGGTATAGAGCGGGTGTGGAATGTTTTCATACAAAAACTTCGATCTAAAGCGTCAGTTCAGTTAGTACGAACGAGAGCTATTCGGACATATCTCACGTGTCACACTAGTCTTATTCCCTCTAGGTTTTCAAGTTAAGTTTTGGATTACGATTTCCTTCGCTTTGGCCACTCTATGCCCTAGTATATTTAAATCTCTTTGCTTTACCCGATCATGGCTGGCACACTGCTGTGTGCCTAAATATACAATGATATCGAATTTATTTATAATAACGAATTGAGATTGTCAAAAATAATCTTGTAGGTTTTGTAGTCAAGAGGAGTATAGTTGACGGATCTTAGAAAAAATTTGATATTTTTGGTTGAATAATTAGAAAAATAGCTATATCAAATTGAAAATGGCGCTATTCCCACAAATAGACTGCCAGTTACTACGAACCCGGCATATCTCTCGCACAATTCTTGTATTGTCATTATAAAAAATAATATTGTACAACAGTTCGTAGCGATAGCCATTTTTCTAATTACACCAACGAGATATACAATACCTAAACATGAAATTTTATTTAAACAGTTTACTTGTAATTTGTAGGGTTTTGTCATTATTGTGATGATCTGAATGCACATAATTATATCGCATAAATATAGATTTGCACACATTAAATTATGAAATTTCTTGTGCCTATACTACTTTTATACTTAGGTATTTTGATAGGGTAACTAATAAACATCATTTGTATATATTTCATACTTGTCATCGCATTTTTAAGACTCAATTGAAGATTAATCAAATTATATTGTGGTTTTGGTGCTTGTGTGTCGCAATTTCTACGTTAAAATTTTTAAAACAATAAAAGTTTGTGCACAACATTGTCTACCGAATCGCGCCTTTCCTCGAAGAGTCTAAATCGAAGCAAAAAAACGGTTGTATGTAAAGTCGGTTTACTGCTTGTTTACTGACGATAGTTGAACGTGACAACGTCGTAGGAAAATACTGATGGGATGGATTGTGCCTCTTTGTCGCTCGTTGCGCGCTCTCGCTTGCACTGGAACGCCGCATACGTCATACGTTTTCGTGCATGCAGCCGGTTCCATCGAATTATAAGACGTTGCCACGTCAAAATATTACGTAAATAAATTAACACGTATTTAATTGTATCATACAAGCACTGATCAAACACATAAACAAAATAAAACAGGCAGTGCACAAATTCAAATAAAATTATACCATTTTTAATCATCAGCATCACAACGCCTAGTCAAAAGCTTATATCTGCAAATTGTGAGAAAAGAAGGTGTGAAGACGCATTCAATTTTAAAGTACTAGCGTATATAGAAGAGGAGAGTGTGACAGATTGTTCAAAACGCGAAACTTATGCTTTTGAAATAAGTACCTAGAAAAGCATAAAGCCGGGATTTCACGGTACCTAAAGTTCATACGAGTCAGCTCGTAGAAATAGAACATCGGATAATGTACTGATTAGATGCAAAAGTCCGAGTACACTCGGATCACTTGTTTACATGATGCAAGTAGCGTCCGAGCAGAGTGGAAACCCCGCTTAAGTGAGTGACGATCATGAACTATTATTTTTGGAACTTTTCTAAAGCTTTCAATGTGTTTTTGTACGTCTAGTACTTATTATTAAATGTCAAAAAGACGTCAGAATGAACAGACCTTATATTATGTGATTTTGTAAAATAGTTCTGTAATGTAGTGGCTTCATTTAAATTCGAATTGTGATTAGAAAGATTCAAACGTTTTTTCATCCTTTTATTACGGTTTTGGTGTCGTGTAGAGCTCAAATGTTGTGGATATTTTGATGCGATTTCGGTGTCGTGGACAATTTTGTGATCGCTTTTGCGCCTTTTTCAATACAAAGAAATATGTATACAATTTATCGCAGTTCTCTTTACTGTAGTGATGCTATTGCCATGAAACTAACTGGTGTTCAACAGTGGGCATCTGTTGCTGAAATTATTCGAATGTCGAGTATACTGATAGGAACAAGGCTCAGCCAGAACTTTTGGCTAAAACTGTCAAGCCAATCAGTCAAATAGAAAAAAAACAATTGGAATTGTGTAAAAATAGTGTTTTACTTATTATTTCGTGTGCTAGTAGGTTCTTCACCCTGATCTACTATCATCATTAACCTGTAACAGCCCACTGCTGAGCTTAGAGTATTGTCACAGTTACGCCATAAATATTACATAACAGTGTTTCTTCAATAAACAAAACAAAAATTGGTCTTTTTATGGTTCAAACGATTAAAAGCACACAATCTCAAATTCACATTTGTGCCAATTCTCAAAACGACTAATTTGCAATCAGTAGAATTTGAGATTGTAAAACTTGTAGGTAAGAAAATTCATTTTTTCGGGGTTCATGAACGTGAACATACAAAGTTATATGGTATCATTTATTGACCACATACCCCACAAATAAAATATAATATGATAAATTCATCCCACGCTTCAGTTTTCTTTCTTTATATAGATAAACAGAAAATTTGTCATTTTGCGAATTGAACATAGTATTTTTATATATTAAGCCCAGACACCCGTGTTTTTTTTAGTGTCATAACTTTGATGTCGAATTGACTGCGCTTTTTACTTTACTATCGGTGTTTTCTCAGATATTAAAAACTTATACAGTCTTGGGTAATTAAAAAAACTTTTAGCACACCTTTAGTAATTCTGCAGAGATAAATAATCGATTACAAACCATTTCTATGACGAAATAAGCGAGCCGTTGATATTATATTCTCTTCTGAAGTCATACTGAGCACAAAAGTATATTATTCCACACACAAAATGTAAAATTTTACATATTAATCGGGTTTTGTATTTTCAATGAAACGTTTTGTATTGTACATTATAACAATTTTAATAGATTACCTGTTTGTGAGCAAAAGGGAATACATTAGATTATTTAAAACATAGTTTCATAAAAAAAACACAAGATTCTAAAATGTTAGTCAGTATAATTAATCTTATTTATTTACTTATTCGCTTTTGCTTACAGACAGTGGTTTCTTGACACATTTCACTATATGTAATAATATTTTATTTCACTCAATTTATTACACTTATTAATTAATAAAGTAATAATTAAAAATATGTGCTTTTAATTTCTAATAGAAAATGCTTGCTGGAAAATGCAGGCTTGAAACCTTAAACTCAAAGTAAACTGATATTAAAATAAAAATATTACCACGGTTAGACAAAACAATATTAAATTTTCTGTGCAAAATATAGCAGCACAATTATTTCTTGGATTTGCGGGTTTAAGACCAAAACAATTTCCCACTTGTTTACGAAGTCCGTTAGCGAAATATTGCTTCTTCTCCTATTAAAATATGAGGGAGAGCTCTCCATTATTTATTTATCAATCTACTTTGACGTAGCCTGCAATAATTTCCTTCTGATAGATGTTTCTGAGAGTTTAGTATCACTCCAAGCAGTACTAGAAGCTTATTTGCAAAATACCAGATCATCAGACAAGAATGTAAGTAGTTGGAATAACTAACTACTCATACAACTTTTTCTTTTTTACGATAAAAAAGGGGGCAAACGAGCAGACGGGTCACCTGATGGTAAGTGACGTCCGTCGCCCATGGACACCTGCAACTCAAGAGTCACAACTGCGTTGCCGACCTTTGAGGTGGGAGTAGGGGGACGGGAAACTAAAGATCTAAGCTCAAACTCGAAGAATGTTCTTGTCACAGCGACTGAGATCTTGTTATTATTATACTTCTTGGTCATCATTAAACCCTCGTCTGTGGTTGTGAGACTGCCTTTTTAAACTGAACATTTTGAGCTCAAACTCCAAAGTTTTTTGGAAGAATGGTGACTAAGGTTCCCTTGCCATCGTCGCGAACTTCAGGTCCTCGAGTTTAGATCTCGGAATAGCTTCTGACAGCTAACCTAACATACCCAACTGACAAACTGTGAAGAGCTGATGATCTTAGAAACTGCGATTACGATTTTTGTGACATGTGGATAAGAATTATCTCCCAAATAGCAGCTTACTGCTGCATTCATGCATTGTTCGCGAGCCCACATACACGCCCAGATATATAAACATTGGTTTCAGTAGATGTAAAAAAAACGATAATGGTTGTAGAAGCACCAGAAAAAAAATCAAACTATAAATTATGAAAAAACGCACTTTAAAAATAAGGTTTATACTTATTAGGATAGGTTATAAATATAAAAGGAAAACTGATCATTTATAAATTAATGATCGTTTTTAAATAGCGCTAAATCCAGTTAAGATCCACGAAAGATGAAGAGAGTTACGTCAAGATCACAATTAAGAAGAATAACTGATAGTCTTGATTGATGCTGTACCGAATATGGGCTGAGGCTGAGGCACAGCAAAGTGAGCAGCAAGTCCACTTGCTTTATATTGAAAGTAAACATTTTGGAGATGATAGTATGAAATCTTTATTACGGTAAAGTTATTTATAGATAGAATAAATACAGATACTATCCTGAAGTAAAAACTGATTTAACGAAATCTAAATAAATACTCATTTATTTTCCGTCAGCTTACGTTTTTTTACTTTTTGTTTACAAAAGAACCGCTGATTGCTGCATCACTATCACTACATAGTATAAAACAAAGTCGCTTTCTTTGTCCCTATATCCCTATGTATGCTTCAAATCTTTAAAACTACGCAACGGATTTTGATGCGTTTTTTTAAATAGATAGAGTGATTCAAGAGGAAGGTTTTTTGCACCCGTGCGAAGCCGGGGCAGGTCGCTAGTTCTTCAATACAATCATGATTCATTACGACTACCAATAACAGTGATGCATCAAACACCAATTTTCAAATAAACTGGTATTCAATTATTCATTCAAGATCATTCACACCCCAGAAAAGCATCGCGAATGTCGACGAGTGAATGGAACTCTCATCAATCAAAGTGCCTATCTTTTGCCCTTCACTTTCGCATGAAAGGATCAGTAAGTAAGGCGAGAGATATATTGAAATACACCTCTTTGAAAGACGTTAAAATGGCTGATACGTAAGAGTTGAGCTTATGGAGTTTGGCGATGATTGTTTAAATAAAGGAAAGAAAACTGTTACGCTTTATCCTCCAGAATTATAGAATTAAAAAAGAAAACTTAAAGTAAAACTAAAACTACGAACTAAAGTAAACTACAAATTAAAAGATATAAAAATGAGGACCCTGTGTCAAGGTGCCCATCGCCTAAAGTCGCTTGCTCGGGGGTCGCCTGATGCTTCTCCGAGTCGCTTGCTGATCTTAAAGAACCCTTGCGCGCTATAGAGGTATTCAATTCATGGACATACTATACACCACTGTATTTGATGACTCCTAAACGTTACAGATGGCGAGCCCATCGCCGAACTGGGTAGCTATGACTCCTTGTTTCCTCGCGATATTTCCCTTCGCCGATGAGCTAGTGTACTTACGAATTTTTAAACAAAAAAACAAGAAATCGTACCATTTTTTTACGCCGATGAGCGCATGCTAGTTATGTAATATACATATCACACACAGCCATAGCAAGGAAAAGTGCTTCTCCTTAAGTATTTATGGAGGAATTGGATCGTGTGTCACGTCTAAAGTTCACTCAAGGTCATCTCGTCTAGTCTAGTGAAAAGGTAATAAACACGTCAACGAACGTGTAATAAAGCGAGCAGGAATTTCCATTAAACATCTGAATGTCGTTAATCATTGAGAGTTTAAAAGTATTTAGATAATTGTTCTCTTTATTTTTGGGGAAGGCATTGAGTAGCAGATGATACGAGGTATAGAACGGTCAACAGACAATTTTTTCTCGGCCTGATCTTAAAGTCTCCCTTTGTTGACCAATGTACGGTCAAGAGCACATGAAGCTTTACACTTGTAGTGCGAGTCTGACTGGATGCGATTGTAATAAGAACATCACAAAGACCAATGTGTCAAGCTCCACGTGCTCTTGACTGTATTATCGACAAACGTTCCACCTGATATTTCGAAGAATTGTCGCTTGTAAGCTCGAGTTTTTAGTACCCCGCTAAAACTTTACCGACAAGGGGTGCCTTAACGTTATTAGTCGCTATACCGATGTAGGAGAAGCTATCTGCTAGTTAAGTGTAGCTGGTGGAACTTTGGCTAATATATAGAATAAGCATCCTAATACTTATTCTATGAGATCAGGCCCACTTTAGAACCAGAAGCCGGACCGCACATTGTTGCCCGTTCAGAAGTAGACTAGGCTAGCAGCTAACTGTTTTTTATCCCACCCTTCTCTGCCGCCCATGCACTCCGTTCAGTCAGTTACGAAGGACGAATAGTCAAAGCCGACGGATTTCCTATGCACAGAAGCGTCCGCGTCCTATGTGTGCTTGTGGAATCATGGAATGTATCTATAAAAAAAACATTTGCAATTTTGATCGTCCCCCACAGTACACTTATTATAGAAAATAATATTTAAACCCTCCATATGATATTCTTGATGTTTGAGATACTGTTCTCCAACTTGTAAAGTGGCTGTATCAATTTCAGAAGTTGCTTTCCCAAACGATAAGAAAAGCAATAATAAGTTCTTACCTCATAAAATACGGCCGCACGCTCCGGTGAAAGGTGCTATAAATATTACCAAACAGCCCCTTCTGAACGCGAGTCGCGGGCATAAATATCTGCAGCCAGGGCCGAAGCTAGGCCCATCGGCATAAAAGCACAAAAGTCAATACATAACATAACAAAACATCGGCATATCGGTAAAAGATATGACTTTACAAAGAAGTCGGCAAAAAGGTCCGTACCGTTATGAAATGCTTTAGTTAACAGGACTAATTTTAATTTGACAGGAGTAAATATCTCTCGTCTCTTTTCTTTTCTAGGAAAAAGAAAATGACAGAAGTATACTAAAATGAGTTTAGTTAGTCGCTGTAAAGCAGAATCGAACCCAATAACAATTTAGAGTTACGTGTCCTTCCTTGACCAAAGAATGCCATATTTCATCCTATCCGATATTTTGCGATGGATTCTTCAGTCGGTATCAAACGCACCCTGAACACTGAGACATGTCAAATGTATAAAAAAAAGACGTGTGGCACTCGGGGACTGCCGCGGTAAAGCTATTGCATAGCATTTTGTATCAACAAGACTGCCGAAAAGAAACGACGTTAGACAATGCACGGCCTTCAAGCCACACGGGTGTTATTTAAATGGTTAGCAGAGTATTCGTAGTGGTGGTAGTGGTAGTGGTGGTAGTGGTAGTGGGAGTGGTGGTGGTTGTAGTGAGGGTGGGTGTGGGAGTGTGAGGGTGTGTGAGTGGGAGTAAAGTAAAGTTATATGACATTTTTCTACAAAAAATGACGAAATTTTCATAAAAAACGCGAATCCGCTTCGGTAGGTGTATCTTTGCGCATCTGTAAAATTTATTAAAATTAAAAGTTTTTGATAATCTGTTTGATTTAACGCTATAAAATAATAGTCAGCTATCCGCGTATTTAATATCGCTTCGTGTTACCTAAGAAAATATATTATCTTCACACATTTTAAAAAAAGTAATGAAAGACATTTCTTTGCGCTACTTTTATTGCGCAACTATTATCTGCCCATTTTGTAGTGTTAAGACATTGGTAGGATCGTGTTTGAGTAGGGGCAACATCAAAGTAACTTTCTCTAAGGTTAGTACCGTGTTAGTGGCCATATTTTAGTCAATATGATGTTAACTCCGGTTGAAAAAAAAAGTGTCACATTTTTCGCAGTGTGCATTTTTTAAGATTGCAACGTAAGTTTTCGGTTTATATCTATTATTGTTATTGCGCATGCTTTAATAAGGCGTGTGTGATATTTCAAGGCTAAATTAATCTGAAAAAATAGCTTATTTATCGAGCTATTATGGATTTTATTTGCGCCATGGTGGCGCAAAAATGATATTATGCCACTTTGCGATACTAGGGGCGTAGAAATTGCGCCACTTATTTTGCGCTATGGAATAATGGTGCATGCACACTTAGGTTTGCAGGTGTTTTGACGTGGTTTGCAAAGTTCAACGTTAAAAAAAAATATTAATTGTTTTAGTACGCGTGTGAGACTTTCTGCAGCCACCTAAACACGCCTGCATCTGTTCACATCTACGCTGTCATTCGCGAGATTAAACATATTGTATTCTGTGATTTAAGAGTATTTTTATCTTATATTTTTTACCTGCTATTTGATGTGCAGTTGTGTATACCTACTGTATACGTTACATTAGTATGTTAGTTTTTTAAAGCTATTTTAACAAAAAATGGGCCTTGAAAGATAGCAATTTGTGTTTAAGAGTGTTCTTAGTCATATATAATTGTTTGTCTTTGTAATTTTTGAAAAAAAAAACATATTTTTGTTATTTCAGACGTTCCTTAGTGCTAGTTGTTATGTGATTCTAAATTGTAAGACTTACATTTGTACCAAAATCGTGTTTTTTTTTATTTATGCCTACAGTCCCCCGCTGCAAATATGACGCAAATCCTAAGGCTTACTAGCATTGTCCTAAACTTCATAAATGTTTGAAAATAATTAATGGATATCTACATTCAAAATATTATATTATGTAAAAATCACACATCTTGTATGCGCTCCTTAACTATTTTGCGTCACTCTACGCTACCGAAAGTTATAAGATTTTGCGTCACCTTTGCGCTATTTGTGGCAAAATCTACGGCCTGACCCATCTATCCCTATGTCTGGTTGTTTTCGGACTTATTTAGTTTGTGTTGTTTGACGTGATGTAAATATATAATATAGTTACCTTTCTAAAGTAAAGCGAATAAAATGATCAGCATAATCATTTTATCGTCAATCTAATAGAGTCCATTTAAATGAATCAAGCTTCATTTGAATGCTGGGATGAAAGATAATTTTATATTTTTATCTTTAGAAAAAAACCTTTCCATTTTCCCTTCCTACATCGACTCTGGCAACGTCAGGGTGTGACCTATTTACCATTTACCACCTGCTTTAAAGCCTCCCCTTCAGGAATACATTACCAGAATGGAACCCGCTGAGTCCCACGAATGCACGCATGGTCGCATTCACATCCGCAATGCTGCGGATTTTATGATCGTGGAATCTGGATCAGAGGAACATGCATTTTTTTAAAGTTTACTTGAACATCTTTCGTAAATAACAGCTCGAACCATCTAACATGTTGATATGAAACAATGTCTGTTGCAAAAGAATAAACTTTAACAAATAAAATGTCTGTAGCTCGTCGGAGGAAGGAATTTCAAATGCAACAAACAAAGGATTTTACGTATCTTTTCAAAACATTGGAGCTTTCTGCAAACATGTCAGCAACGTGTAGGTACATAATAATCTGGAAATATGAATACGAAGAAATCCGGAATTCCATTGCTTAAATAATGGGACTTACGTGTCTGGATCTGTCTGTGAAAGAATTTTGCTTATGTGCAAACATTTCAAGGCGCATTTTTCCTATATATGTATATATTTTATGATAGTAGACAAAGATAAATAAAAATTATTGTGTTTTACATTGATAAAGAATTAGTTATTTTTAAAAATGTCGCCGAACTCAATGCTACTTGAAATGATCAAAGGTGCAAAAATGTATTTTTTAATATATCCTCGGTCCTTCAACAATTAATAAAGCAAGCAGTCCTTATTCAATCAAGAAAAATAACAATTATATGCTCATTTATAGTGCTATAGTTGATGATAAAGGTCCTGGTGTTATTAAATGAAACCTGTAATGTAGTAGAAAGACAGACACCTCGACTCAAAGATTAATGGTGTGATTTAACATTTTTGTTACAGATATGCTCCAATCGCTTCTACAGCCAAGAGATAATCAGCGGTGTAAGTAAACAGACGTGTTATTTTCACACATTCGAGAACAGTCTCTCAATCTTTAAGAACCAGCACCCATCTCTTAAAACTTCCTCATTGCACACTGTCTGATAGGAATAATTTTACTTACATACTCCGCTGGCTTACATATCAGAAAGGGATTTTGGATAGAAGATGCCACTGCTTCCGATCCTATGCAGTCTCATGCCGGTGTACTTGAAGCTCGACTTGGTCCAGGGAACCTTCGTCCTTTCAGTCATTTTGAATGTTTGATCGACCGTGTTGCATAGGGCACGGTTGATCAAATGAACTGTAATAGACATGATATATAATTTTTACGTTCCCGTTTCACGTATTGCAGTCATAGTGCCTGAACTAGTTCCTTATTGCTTTATAAATATAAATACTATCTATGTAAAACATAAGGATTGCAATAAACGATTTGATTTGATCTAGGCACATAATGTCTACAATACTGAGCCATCGGAGTTTGTGAGCTTACGTTTTCCAGTTTTGCTGATCCCTCTTGCCACCTGCAAACTTATTGACCGATTCTAGATCAAAGCATAACTTTTGAACTGACAACATGACTGCATAAATGTCTTTTAAAAAAAGAAATGACGAAAACTCTATGAAAAATAATGTACATTCATATGTCGAAGTCAAATAACTGTTCAGAAATACAGTCGGAATCAAATCAATATAAGAATTGAACAAAGTATTTGCGAAGACCCATCAAATATGTACTCTAACATAAGCGAGTGAGTTATATCATCCCTCGCAAATGATGAGTTATAGACCAAGAGGGAATGTGAGGTTCCGTGTCAGAGTTAACTTTTAGGAAAGTACCCAAACATGGGCCCATAAAATGTTTTGGTAATGAAAAAGGATGTATAGAGTTGTATTATAGTTGGAGAATGATATAAGATACACAAGATCAGTTCAAACTTTAAAGACATATGTTTCAACAATGACATATATATCGTAGATCGTTGTTTATCTTTGAATGCGAGTGGCAATTGACAAATATCTTGAATTTTGCGTATTGTATTCAAAGCACCGTTTGAGCATTTGCTTATAAAATACAATATTAAAATATATTTATCATTTGAATTATACATATTAAAAGATTACTACCCGTAAATCAACAGACAAACGACAATAATCTTACAGACAACGACAATGACTGTGTGGCCTTTGCAATATTATGTGGAATTGACAAGATAATTTCCTCACACCCATTTGACTGAACACGAGTGTAAACTTGCCGAACTTTCACCAACCAACACCTGCTTAAAAAGCAAAGCTTCAATGAGTAGGTAGCAGAACTCAACCTGAGCTACATTGCAGACATTCCAAGGGTATACCGGCGGAAGATAGAAGGCAACAGGCGAAACTGACAGGCTCAGTCAGGTCCCCATCCTCTCTTATCATATCAGTCATATCACCCGGTGTGTTCAGCCAAAATGATCGGCGCGATGCCAGCAGTGGCTGTTCGCCACGAGCGGCGGCGTGCGGAGAAGCGAGGCGGCGGGGGCGGTCGGCGGCCGTCGCAGCTGCCCTTGCAGCTAGGGAGGGCGCCAGATGGCGACCCCACTCCGTCTCCCGACCATCACCGGCTGAGGAACGAGCTCTATGTCTGCGGGAAGGTAACCCAACCAGTTTTTACAGTAAACCTAGAAGAGTGAAAGTAGATGTTTGTCTTTTATTTTGCTTGGCAACGAAGTGACCAATCGTCGTGATAGCCGGCCAATAGCGGGATCACCCGAGCGCACGATTATGTCGCGGAATTCTTACCATACAAGCTATTTGGAAGCCCGAGAACTATTAGACAACTTTTTATCCTGGGAAATATGCTATTCTGGTTGCAGTTGGCGGGTACAACGTCGATCTCTATATTTTCGGTTGCTATAGTTTACTGTACTCGAGATTGTCAATCTTTGATACTGGACTAGTTATACCCAAATCTTTATCATGCTACCTGAAAACCGAAAAGTGACTTCTGTATAATCCTCCACCACATCGACAGTGAACCGTGTGTTACATGGATTTTACTTATTAAAAACGTCTATGACAAGAGCTGCAAGGTTAAAGCACATTTTTGCTAAACTTATTCAAACAGCCTGTATAACCTATAGTATTTATTTTACAGGTAGCAGCTCTACACGCAGTGGTGGGATCCCTACTGCTAGGCATTGTGGTGCTGGTGGTGGGGCTGGTGCAGCTCTCCCCTGGGGCTGAAGCCGCCCAACATCGGTACTACTTGATGGGAGCTGGCGCCGCGCTAGTCGGAGCCGGTGTTTTGGGTGCAGTGCTTAGGTATGGCTAAAAATTTGGGCTGTTCAGTGTTTTGGTTTTTGTTGCTGTTATTGTAAACAGTCAGTTATTACGCGAAAATAACTTCTATTATGAGTGAAGATTGGTCTGTCACAGCTATCACCTATATTTCCGTTTTTCCTACAGATTTAAAATATTTTGTATTCACTTACAAAAAAAATACGCTAGGTGCCCCATTGTACCGCAGAATCAGTTTTTTCCGAAAATTTTTGATAATACAATTTTGTCATAACAACAACTCATCAACATTTCATCGTAATCAGTTTCGGGGTACAGGAACATAAAAGACGAACCAACAAACATTTCGTAATTTTTATATACGTAGGTACATATATTAGATTTCCCCGTTTATTTCCTACAATGAAATGACGAAGGCTTAAAAGCAATGTATGTTTCTAATTATTTTTGCTAAATTTCTACCATGAAACTCTCAAAACAAACAATAAAAAACCACAGAACACAGGTTACCCAGGGAAATTGACTTTTATATAGTGCACGAGGCACATAAAGTCTGCTCTGACCGGATAATGGAATTGTTGACCTCACAATATTGCCCCACCGCTAAATAAACTGGTGCAGCATCTGAATAATAAACGACTCAGTTATTTGTATAACGAATTGTTTCGCCTATTGGAGAGAACTGAAAATGGAGTACGCTATTCAATTTATAAAAAACGTTGTTTCTCATATAAACTTTGTCTTAATCAGGTACCTACGTTGCTCGTTGGACTACCGTTTATGGTGTAGTTCTGTTCACTTGTATCGAAATTATTAATGACTTCACTTGGATCGAAATTATTAAAATATAGCCTGTGTTACTCAGGGATCTTCTATATTTCCATTGGTAAAAGAATTTTTAAAATCGGTCCAGTAGTTTTTGAGTAGGGCATGGAATACCGGAATGATTTTCATACCGGTATCGATACCGGTATTGAAATTTCAATTACCGGTATACCGAAATTTCGGTATTTTTTCGGTATTTCTTAAAATACTGCTGGTTACTGTTTAAATGATCATAAGAACTACGCTATATATGTCAGAAACACAAACTATTTATCAACTCTCTAGAAACCACAAAATGAGTTATTAAAGTAGAGGTAATACCTAAAGAATACCAAAGAAAATATGTTATTTGATCCAAAAAATATTGACGTATATTGTTTCATTGACACAAATATCACAATGAAATAGGTATTAAAATCACAGTATTAACTCAGGGTGGATGAAATGGCGACTGAATGCCCCTCAAACTAAAGGGAAAAGTATGAAAGGCCATGATAAGATCTGTCGTCATGTATGGATCGGAATGTTGGGCCCTTGACAAGGAGGATGAAAGGAGACTGTATGCAGCGGAGATCAGAAAGTTGAGATGGATGTGTGGATGTGGACCAGAATGGATAAAATTAGGAATGAATACGTAAGAGGAAGTCTGAAAGTAGCACCCGTGCTGGAGAAGTTGAGAGGTAATCCTCTGTCTTGGTATGGACATATAATGAGGAGGGATGAGAGTAATATTGAAAGGCGAGTGCTTGATATGAATGTGGAAGGTTATAGAAAGAGGGGTAGACCAAAGAAAAGATGGGTGGATTGTGTAAACAATGTTATGTGCAAGATGGAATTGAATGTAGATATGACGTATGATAGATCTAAATGGAAGGAAAAAACATACTGCACCGATCCCAAATAATGGGAAAAGGGCAAGTAAATGGTGAAATAGGTATTAAAATCAGTTTTACTCTCTAATGATAAGAAAAATTGTAGTAAACATTTTGAAAATCTCTCTTAATCATAGCCGATATTATGAATACGAACGTATTATTAAAACCAAATAAAATTGAAAATGAAGATATCGTCGAAAGTAATTATTTTAAAATAAACCAAAATGTAGGCGCAGGCGCAGATTAACTTAACACCATCAATCAGGCAGATCGCGTTTGTTGGAACATCGAACGAAGGAAACACAAAGCGCTCAAACTTGCGTCGTTGAGCGATGATCTTTTTTGTTACATGTTATGTAACTTGCAGCTGAAAAGGCCATTTCTGATTTAACGCTTGTGGTGTGGGTAAAACATTAGATTAACAACTAAAAGCAATATCATAAAATACCAGCTAGAGCAGAAGTGTATACTTAGTATAATATGTGCATACAGTGTTTTGCGCAGTTGGTTTTGTAGTGATTTTTTTATATAATCGTGGTTATTCGTGTCATGAAAACTCATCTGCAGTATGAACAACACTATGAACCATAGAAATCGAGCGTTCTGCATGGTCTTTAAAAACCCTTGCAAAAAAAGAGCACTTTTTTCGAAATACCGAAATAACGGTATTTCATCCTCAAATACCGGTATCAAAATACCGAAAAAATTTTCCGGTATACCGGTATTTCGATATACCGGTATACCGGTATCCATGCCCTATTTTTGAGTTTATTCGTAACAAACATAAAAAAATCCAAAAATACAAATCTTTCCTCTTTATAATATTAGTATAGATTACTAATCTTCAACCTCTATGAAACGAAATGTTAACACATTGTGCTTGTAATATTAGGACAAAGCTTTGCTGAAATATTTTATGTGTGCAATTACTTTCGCATTTTGTATTATTTGCTTGTCTAACATTTGGGAGATTTCCTTACCTTTTCTATTTCAGTGACGATACTAAATAATGTAAGGTGGTTTTAATATTACCTACTTTAAAATTACCCAGCAACCAATCATCAAATGTTTTTCTGTAATAAGCTAATAAGCTAACCTAATGAATGACAAGGTCTACGATCATTGTAGCCTGTAGTGTAAGAACAAACACCCAACTTCATGTGTATTGATTAGCTGTAAAAGGTACACTTAGATAAATTAATTCCACCTGTTAGCAAAATGAAATATTTTGTTGGTACTTTGTTTTTAATCCAATTAGCGTGCCGTGGAAATATAGCTTTAGTATGTCCGACTAAAATAGAGCCCGTAACACATTAATATTTAACATTGCTTGCATGTTATCGTTGTGTAGATTCAATCAAAAAATTATTTACAGCCTTTCTGCAGTATTTTGTAAACATCCAAATCTTCATCGTGGAATTTCATTTTATTCTTCATCATAATGTCTACGACATGAGAAACCACTGCGAAAAAGTATTTGCCGAAGTCATTGTCAATCATTTTAGTAGCGTCATCATATCATTAATTATTTGAATCACCAACACTATGTAACACTTCTAATCCTAAATTCCAGGTGCATATGTCTGCACTGGTACAACAGAAAGTTCCGGGAAGAGGATGCAGAGGTCCACGAGCACGCTGCACACAAGAACGGCGTGAGCGTAGTCGAGAGCGGCCATGGTCATGGCCACGAGGCCCACAAACCTAGTCATGACCCCCACAAACCTGGTCACGACGCCCACAAGCCTAGCCATGACGCCCACAAGCCCAGCCATGACGCTCCTAAGGCCCAAGATCACAAGATCGAAAAACCCAAGCTGAAAACGCAAGCCAGCGTGGGGGGGAGAGATGTGGACCTAATCAAACAGCCGTCAGCTGCCAGTGACACCTAAGTTAAGCTCTGACCAGTAGTTAGTTGTAACCGTAATTTAAGATTTCGTGTTGTGCCACTGTTTTTAATTAACTTTTAGTTTAATTTTGGCCTTCATTGAAATCGCAGTTTTGAGTGTGAGACAACCTGCTGTACAGAGCAAAGTCTGGGGATACAAATATTTCGATAAGTACTACAATATATTTACAAGTACCTACGTAGGTATATACTGTACTTGTAGTCTGTAACCTCGAATTACGATTTTTTTTCGAAGATCCCATGGCTCGGCCCTGTAGAAATGTGAAATCGATAGCCACAAAGCGAGTATGTGTACTTGTCACCCCAATCCGATAGTCAAAGTGCAGCTTTTTTAATCCTTATTCATGACCATGGATACAAGTCGTCTAGTCCTTGAGTCGGAAACATAAATAATACTAATAATAATAAATTGGGGGACACAATTTACACACGGTTATTCAGTCCCAAACTAGGCAGAGCCTGTACTATGGGTACTAAACAACTGATAATTTGGTAATCTTTGACCCAGCTATAGACAGACTCCATGCCCAAAAATTAAGTGTCTTGAACACCATACATCCTAAAGCGGTGGTAAGTCAATAGTTTGAATAAAACATTTTGACTGACACTCTTTTTATATTTCGCAGTTGCAAAGCGAAAGAAGGAATTTGCACAAAATATCTGAGCCAAGCTCTAAACGCGATTAGAGTTATTTGTAGTATGGAATCCAATTCACTACTAAATGAAACACAGAATTATTACAAAAGGTAGGTGGAGTTTCCATAATGGATGTCGTAAACTTAAGTACGTATTAAAATTTCCGAGGAGTTGCAACGTGCTTATGGTTTATAAGTTTGTTCGTGAAGGCCAAACCTAATTATGTGCGAATTTTACGTATCGTATGTAAGTACTTATAAATCTATAGTAATTTATGTTATACTAAATCCATCTAAATGTATTTTAAATGTCTGTTGCTGGGCGTCCGATAATTTAACGGACGACTAGACACTTAGATTTTAAATACGCGGAACTATCAGCCATTTTGAAATAGTATACTTTGTATTATAGGGCGAAATGGTCCTTCCAAACATTTTATTATCTTATTTGTGAACTCATTATTAATGTAAATATTTATTGGTCTTCAAAACCAGATTTATATTTGTATATGTTATGTATTTCAATATACGGAGAAAGTGAACGCGAGAACAATACGATATACATAAAATCTCTTTGCTGTTTATATTACGGAACGTATTATGAAACCTTATTGTTTAAACCTCGCTTCAAACTACCGCCATTGTGAGGTAAAATCAGCTGTCGTGTAGTGCCATTATATTGTATAAAACAGTTCTTTACATATCATTTTAATTAGAACCTACCCCTGTGCCATTCATTAGAATACAGAGCAGATGAGACCAAACTTTCTCTTTCGATGAGATAAAAATAATACGACAATAGCCATATCATGATAATCCAAATGTCACTATTGTTATCATGTTCATAAAGGGCTTTTTGGTGTGAATCTGAAGAAGGACGCCATGAAAAAGCATGAAATTTTTACAGATGATGTATTTCGGTTGCCGCTATAACAACAAATACTAAAAAACAAAATAAAATAAATGTTTAAGAGGGCATACAACAAAGATGATTTTTTTGTCGGTTTTTTATTTTATTTTGAGCGTTATTCAGTAAAGTCAAGTTACAATGATATTTCGATTCATGTGATATGGCCAATGTCGTATTCGTTTTAACCAATCGAAAAAGGCATTATGGTGGTAGTAGGTATAGATTCACTCGCGAAAAAAAAGTTTGGACAAATCGGGTTTTAATATTCTCGCAGCTGAATACTCGAATGTTTGTTGAAGCAAATAAAGAAAAAATACAGTCTAACTTTATGTAGGTATTCTAAGATTCGAGTTTGGCGTTTCATCATTCATTTATAAAATGAGAATTATTGTACTAAAAAATGATATATCAATCACTTTTAAAATTGGTGTGGGTCGATGTAGTTTCGAATTTAACGAAATTATTTTTGTAATTATTTTGAAAAATTTTATATGGAATAAAATCCCTTTTAATAAATTGTGGACTTACGCGGTCATTTTTGGTGTAATTAAATTGGTGTAGCTATCTATTGGACCACGGAAAAATCAAAATAAGAAGTTTAAAAGTAAGTGACCATAAACAAAAGAAAGATAAAAATCAGTACCTAACTATAATCATAGCTGGCCGTCCGAATGTTCGAGGAAAAATATCGGTGGTGTATATAATAAAATAACAAACAATTCTGAAAAAAGTATGAATAATATTATCGAGTTTTATGAAATTTAATAGAAATCTGTAAAAAATATGTAAGTATATTTATTGTGTCTATAGATGTATTTATAAACACATGTGTGAGGCCATGGTGTCCCATTCTCTGATCAAGTCAAATGCAGTTCATTATATACGAGCTTAGTCTGTATTGTGACTCTGACAAAAATACTTTCAATATTCAACAGTCAACTGTTAAAATGTAGTATTGGTACCGTTATAAATTTTACTATGTTAAATGAAAAATAGATTTTATAGAATTTGAAAATTACCTTCTTACTTATACATTTAAAAAATACTTACCTATATCCACATATTGTATGTGTATAAACATATTTAATTACAGACCAATAATAAAATATTGTTGAAATAAAAAATATCACAGAATAGATACATATGATATTATACACACAATACGGTTTCTTTTCATTTTAGAGCTCAATAGAACTCAGTCGGTAGTCGAAAGTTTGAAGAAAATTTTAGATTTTTAATCCTGAAGAGACTGAGAAGCGTGTTCTAAAGTAAAAGTCAAGAAAATGTTTGTCTGAAGTGTTTGATATTTCGTTTTATTTTCATCTCATTTTAAAATGTTTTTAAATAATCTCTTGTGAATGTAAATATTATGTATAACTATAAAATCAATTTGGCGTTTTTATATTTAAAACATCATAAATTGACGGATACGGAACAAAAAATTACTTAAACGAGTCGTTTTACGTGGGTATATTAAACATAGAAAGTAACTTTGTGACTCACTAAAATAGTGTAATAATTATATAACCTATATTAGATATAATAATGAAGACATGTATGTTGTGGATAACATTGTATATGGATGTTAATTTAAGTATTCCATGTTATATTATATCGTTTGTCGATGTGGTAGCATAAGAACAAATTAGTATATCGTAAAACTAGTCAGTAATTTTATATTTATTTAAATTTGAGATATATTTGCTATGGATTTGCTTGCAAAACTTGCCAAAGATATACAGGGCTACCTTGAGTATCTTCAGAAAGTTTTAAATCGTGAATAATACCTAAGTCGAACCTATAACGGTAGATAGTGCTTTCTTCTTTAAAGGTTATTAGTAGGTATCCATTTAGTGTATTAGCGAGATATTGCGAATACAAGATACAAAGTGATAACGGTGGAGTTGGAAAAAAGTTGATACCAAAAGTGTTAAGGGAAAATATATGATAAAATTTTAAAAAATCTCGATATCAGTAAAAAGTAGTTTTTTTAGAACAAATTATAAACCTACGAAATAAAGTACAACATATCACGATAAAATTTCAATAATTCTCAATATCAGTATAAAAATAGTTCTTTTTTTTATAACAAATTATAAATCTACGAAAGCGAATTTTCTGTGTAATAGGTTTAATACTTTATTTTCAAAACACAAAATTCGCAGATACTTTGCAATGTTTTCATTGGAATAGTAAACTTAATGATATTATGATGTTTCACTTATGGATACTGTCATACGAAATAACTTTTTAAGAGAAGAATATACTGTACTTATATCTTTAAAATTATCGTACATAGATGTATATCATTTTATTCGCGGAGTAAGAAGGTAGACGCTTTAAGATTTTTGATCATAGCCGAATTAATATAGTTATCGGTCGGGATTTCCTATTTCGTTAATAAAGGACACTTATTGATGCTGTGCCAAACAAACGTGGTCAGACCACTTTGCATGAAAGTGGTAAAAATTACGTACCTATGTATCTAAATAGA
Organism: Ethmia dodecea; assembly: GCA_963855545.1. Lineage (NCBI taxonomy): Eukaryota > Metazoa > Arthropoda > Insecta > Lepidoptera > Depressariidae > Ethmia > Ethmia dodecea. The sequence goes on from OY979446.1 coordinate 1,145,704, forward strand.
ATTAATTTCTTTATACAAAATTACCTCGCGGAATTATAGAAATGAACGCGTTTATACAACGTGATATGCTTAATTTTTTTAATTTAAAATTGGTGATTTTGCTTTATTTGACATAAGTACCTAAGTACTGCACTTTCATATTTAAAAAATCTTGCAATACAAAAATTAGAGTAGGTACTTTTTCTATATCATTGTGATGGCGTACCTACTTACTAAAAATTCTCAAAAATTACCTACTATTATATAAGATAACTCATATACTTTTAACAGTTTATTAGAATTGCAAAAAATAAGAATCTGTATAACCACGTGTGTTGTTCGTTTATTAAATATTAAATAGGAATTGATTTAAATTGTTTTAAAATATAGGTAATTCCATATACATTTAAAAGGTATATAGAAGGTATGCTTGATATACCTTACTGTTTAATTTAAAGTGGCAATAACAAATAATGTATGAAAAGAAAATCCAAAAGGACCCTTCGTTGCGAACAAATGCCAAAGAACATATCTCTATATCAAATTCGTAGCGAACGTTATTGATTTATTTGAAGATTGCGGTCATTTTTGAAGGTTTCCTATGATTATGGAGAAAATTAAAATACAAATTTATAGAATATCTTAATCAGTAATTTTGGGAGTTCGGCCATATATCCATGGCTTTACCTCAAAACAGTGAGACAGTGTTTAAGGGCGGCCGCACATTGTAAGAAATTGTTGATAGAAAAATTCTGATGGTCGCCGGACGTGCGACGAACTTCGGTCCGGCGATTTGCTAGCCCAGTCTGACTGAAAGCCCGCGCGACAGCACGCCTTTATAAATACGAGTACCTACCTACGCGTGCCAACATGGATAATGAATTTTAATATTTGTCGATTTCGCACATTTTACTTAGGTACTATAGCATGCTGCCGCGACTCCCAACTGGTGCGAATTTCTGACAGTATGCGGGGTCTAGAGCTAAATACATTGAAAACTTGCCTTGCGACATATCTATCAGAAAAATCCTGACGTCCGATAGGTGTGCGACTATCAGAATTTTTCTATTAGACTTTTCTTACAATGTGCGGCCGCCCTAAAACTCATGCTGTCACTCACATTATTATCAAATAGTGTCAACAAAACAACGTTGTCGTTGTACTATAGAGCCGATAATTCTTAATATTCGTAAACCACATATTTGCGATAGTAGGTAGGTATAACATATTATCAAACATACCGATATAGTATTGCGCATAAACATTCCGCAACCGCTTTTTAAATTTTCGCCGATTATTCATTATTTTGTATAATGTACTTTAATTAATATAAGTAATACTTATATATACTTATATATACTTATATTAATTAATATAAGTTACTTATATCATTAAAGTGTAATAAATGTTGAATTGAATTTCTGTAAAGTAATAGTTGTATCGAGCCATTGAGGCATCTGAAAATAATCCTACTCACCCCCCTATGCTCTATTCACTGTGATAATATAATTGTAAGCGTAAAAAGAAAAAGAAAATTTAATAGTGTAATGTCAGCATTTAGTCATCGGTCAAAATTCATTGTCAAAATTGATATTATATCCATCGGAAATTTTGTGTAAAGTAATGTATCACAGTGAATAATTTTAATCTACTGTAGTTTGTAATCCAGGCATCCATTTTAAAAACTTTTATATAGTGAATATTAGTTATAAATACCATTGGAGGTCAGGTTTAGCAAAAGTTTTCGAATAGATATAATATGATAGTGTATATTATTTTGAACTGACCTCTTAAGGTATATTTATTGATATTTATATCGAAATTCAATATTACAGTAAAAAAATTACGGGAAATATTAATTTTTAATAATATTGACGTGTTTTATATTGGCATATTGATATATTTTAATTTAATTACGACTGTGCTGTTTTATATCTCATATATTTTATACCGATGTCTCTAAATAAAATGTGGATGGAATATTATAATGTTTTATTTTATTAAAACTCCTCCTCCCCGTACTGACACTGTTAAAAAAATACCATCCTATCTATAGATAAATAGGCTTGTAAGCGGTGTATCAAGATTAAACATGTACTTACCAGATTTTAAGTTTGACCTCCAACAACTGTGTAAACCGCATCCAATTTGGTGCAACAGTTTGCGTAATGCGCATACCAATATACGGAGAGACCAAAAAAAAAGACGTGTGGCACTCGGGGACTGCCGCGGTAAAGCTATTGCATATCATTTTTTATCAACAAGACTGCCGAAAACAAACGACGTTAGACAATGCACGCCCTCGATAGAAGCTATGCAATATCCATCCATCCATCCGTCCGTCCGTCCGTCCGTCCGTCCGTCCGTCCGTCCGTCCGTCCGTCCGACCGACCGACCGACGGACCGACCGACGGACCGACCGACCGACCGACCGACCGACCGACGGACGGACCGACCGACCGACTGACCGACCGACCGACCGACCGTCCGTCCGTCCGTCCGTCCGTCCGTCCGTCGCTCGGTCGGTCGGTCCGTCCGTCGGTCGGTCGGTCGGTCGGTCGGTCGGTCGGTCCGTCCGTCCGTCGGTCGCTCGGTCGGTCCGTCCGTCCGTCGGTCGCTCGGTCGGTCGGTCGGTCGGTCGGATGGACGGACCGACCGACCGACCGACCGACCGACCGACCGACGGACCGACCGACCGACCGACCGACAGACCGACGGACGGACCGACCGACCGACCGACGGACGGTCGGTCGGTCGGTCGGTCGGTCGGTCCGTCCGTCCGTCCGTCCATCTACTATCATAACTTGGCTTTGGATTATGCCCAATAAACAAGCCACGCCTCCGTGCCCGTCGGAGTGGGGAGCGTGAGGTTTTTTCGTTACGGAATTTCTGGATTCGGTCCCCGCGCTCAAGGCCCGCGATAGAAGCTATGCAATAGCATAATAAAAATAAAAGTTTTTGGCTTCTGTTGCCGTTATAAAGACCCCTCATATGATTATTTAGTTTTCTTTAAAAATCGTCGTCATCAATATAATGTTAAGAATTCGGTCAGTTATAATTGGGATCCCTATGTAATATCGAAATTCGCGATATCGAATGTCTAATTTTTTATTACATTATAATATAATAAAATTAGACAGAAGGAGACAGGAGTGGAGAGCAGAACACTCTAGGTGCATAGTAATGAATTAGATTGTATAACATATACGCAAAGAGAGGTGTGTTACTATTTCCTTGATACCAACCCTTGCCAGAAGTTTTCTTAATTCCTCATTGCGTCTGTAGATGGCGCTGAAACACTTTCATATAAACATAGATGGCGCTTTGATCAGTACCTTTTTTTAGAAAAAGTAAGGCAGCATAATTTTATATTGGGGTCTTTTTAAAAGCTTTTTTGTCAGAGATACTGATACGCCTTTTGAAGTACCTAACTCATGTAAATCTCAGAAGCCTCGATCGATACCCAATACACGATCGGTACAATAATGCTTTTCGTATCAAATTGGCTCTATTTAGGTAGGTATCCCACAGATTTATGAAACTAAAGGATTTATCCCAACGGCTTCAAAAGTCCTTGTCGCGATATGGTACAAATATTAAACACCCACACACGAAGCCAACAGATATGTTCATGCTTACAAATGTTGGCCCCGAGCGGGGATCGAACCCGGCGTCGGCGGACTTAGAAGGCAAAGTCACTATCAACTGCGCTAACAGACTCGTCGAGTTATCACTACATAGTATAAAACTAAGTCGCTTTCTCTGTCCCTATATCCCTATGTCCCGATGTCCCTATGTATGGTTAAATCTTTAAAAGTACGCAACCGATTTTGATGCAGTTTTTTTTTAATAGATAGAGTGATTCAAGGGGGTTTTAGAAGGTATAAGATAAGCATTGCACCCGTGCGAAGTCGGGGCGGGTCGTTACTATTTATATAATTTACTGTGCTTCTACTGAGTTACACGTAGCGACCTTTATATTGTGAGTTAATCAAATCCAATGCAAGTTTAACTATCCGATTCGGTTTTTTTTTGCTACTCTATATCTATGGTGAACATATTTTGAGCTAAATTTATAGTGCGTGCTGAAATGTGCTAACTGCAGGTCTACTCACTTTTGATAATGTAGGTAGGTACAGGTACTGTATTATTTTAGCGGAAGGAAGCTGAAGTAGGTAATTTACCTACCTACTTACATAGGTACAGTCAAGAGCACGCTAAGCTTGACACTTTGGACTTTGACCCGGCCCTGTATTCTATGGCGCGCAGTACAAATCAGAGCTCAGCTTAAACTGGTAGTGTAAAACTTGACTTGCTCTTGACTGTACCTACTTATCTACTTTAGAACACCTACTATGAATTTGTGGTTGCCTTGACTGGTTCCTTAGGGAAAATTAAATGATAATATAACATTCGTATCCGTAACAATCCGTAAACATAAAATAGGTAAGCAACTCTTTTAATAAAAGAGATAAACTGTACCTTTTACTACCATGGAGATTACAAACATCACTTAGTCTTTACCTCTACTTCTTTATTTTTATATTACGTCAAATTTACATGATAGGTGTTTAGGTCATAGAGTAACTTAATATACGTGTACCTACGGCTTTGTGCGGACGGACGTCAAATCGGCATTTTTTTTTTGATACTTCATGATATACAGACTCATTCCCTATTTCCACCAAAACACGTAAGTAGGTATGTGACCTATTACAACATAATTAGTAATATAATAATGATAACTCAGGCATATTCATATTCAATAGAAAACTGTCCCATTCAAATGCTCCGTCACAATCTCAGGCGTCGGCGGCGAGCGCGTCTCAGCGACTGCACGGCGCGGCAACGTCGCGGCAATCGCGTCGTCGCGCTACGCCGCGTCGGCATTGATCGCCGCCGCCAGTTGCCGCGACGAGTCGCCGACGCGCGGACCGTTGCCGATCCAAAATGGGTACCAGCAAAAAAGTTCATTTAAACGACGAAATGATGACAACTTTAATAAGTGCAGTGAAAGTTCGCGGCTGCCTCTGGAATGTCGAGGATGATAATTACAACGACCGATACCACGTCCTCAGTTCGTGGAGGGAAATCGCTAAAATGCTAGATGTGTCGGGTATGTACTGCGCACTGTTGTTTCTGGTTTTGCTGTCCATCGTACATAGATGGCGCTAGTTGTACAGTTTTGGTTATCGTGATTCGTGAAAATAGTTTGTTTTACAAAGTTAAACCAAAGTTGTAACTCTGTTCACAATAAACTATTTTACTGTGTAAATTGAACGATGGTAGAAGTAGGTACGTTCAATTTGTGATAGGCGCAGGAAAATAAACGTGACGAGAACTGAATGACCTCATGTTTTATTCATATTTATACCTAATGGAACGCATCCATTAATGCGTTACCTTTGGTAGTACGGCTGATGCGGCTGTCAGTTCTTAGGATAGAACTTTCTACATACGCTTGCTTTGGTAAATTGAAGTCAAGTCAACACAATACCGTCCGTCTACGTCATCTCAAGTTTTTGTTAGGCATTGTTTAGCTACATTCTGTAGGTAGGACTAAAGTCTATGGCACAATGTCCAGTTAAACAGTAATTTAAAAGTTTGTTTAAACTTAAAATTACTGTTTAACAGGACATTGTGCCATAGACTTTTATGTACATATGTACATACATTAGAATGTTTAAATCTTAATATACTTACCAACCTACTTACTTAAACACAACATTTACATTAGAACGAAATTTTTCCATTTAGAGTTAGTTAGTTAGATACCTAGCGAATTTATCTCGAACTATTCCAAAACATCCAATTAAAATTATGAATCTCATTTTGAGTAGGTACCGCCTATTTGCCGATTAAAATGGTGTTTTTTATGATAAATCGGAAAGTGTAGCATCTACGGAGTGGGTGAGCAAACGTCTCTCACCTAGGTGTCTCGCAAAGATTTGCTGTGAATTTAGGTTTTAGTCATAATAGGCTTATCAATTGTCACTCTGAGGGCCACTGTTGCATGGCAAGGATTATTGCGTTCTGCCAACAGTCTTGAACATTACAATGTAAAGATCAAAGACTTTTGTTTCAGAGGACGTCGTCAAAATCAAATGGAAGAACTTGCGGGATTTCTTCAGACGTGAAGTTAGGAAGTCAAATCCTAAAAGCTTAGAAGATTACCAGGGTAAATGGAAACATTTCAAGTCTCTTTGGTTTCTATGGAAACCTGACGAATACAAGTCACCTGACAATGATTACAACGAGCAAGAAGACAACCAACAGGATGAGGAATACAGCGGTTTACCAGAACATTTCGTGAAAATCGAATCTCCAGACAGGTCGAATGACGTTGAAGTGTATTACGATGATCCTGATTCTGAGTCCAACGATCCGATAGGCGCAAAAAGGAAACGGTACAGCGACGATGACTACGACTTGATGTACTTAAAATCCTTGACGCCGTACTTCAGACAATTAGAACCCATGAGAAAGCTAGTACTAAGAAGCAAGATACAAGATATGTTGATGAACGAGATCGCTGCTCAATATGCAACCACAAAAGTGAACAACCCAAAAAGCTAATTATTATTTTCTACTATGGTATCAAAAATTGCATTCCGATTTTATTATCAATACGTTTTTTCTTATGAATAGAAGAGTATTATATTTTTTTAATGTTCAAATCATTGAAACGGTTAGTAGGTGTACGTACGTCTGTAAGTAATGCAGCTTGTAACGTAAGTAAATTAACTTTTTCTCCGTTCTTAAATGTATTTTGATTTCAGAGAGAGAGGCTCTAATATGGCCTTTGGGTTCAGTTCTATTTTTATCGATAAACAAGGTTGATTAGCAAATTGAAGTAGAAGTTATAATTTATGTTTTACTTTAATAGGGTACTATTCATGGGCATCATGTTATGTGTAAAAGATGAAGAAACATCGAAAGCGAAATTTTTGGTACAAGTTCTAGGTAATAATGTGACTTACTTATTGTATAAAAAGTAACAACGCAAGCATTTCCATCACACTTATTTTGAATTGTCGTTAATGTTCTGTCTTTGTTTACTATGTTTGTAATAAGAGGTTACAAAGTTTCCTACTTTAAAATTTGACTCTATTTTGATCGCAGTTATAAACTGTTTGTTGAATATTTTATAAGCAAATGAATCGTCTGTCGTAAGTAGCATAAATTGACCCTTTCATAAATAAACATTTGATAATTACTTTGTAGTTTGATTAGCGATTCTCATTGATGCGATATCTCCCTGTTAAAACGCGCGGCGGCCAGGTCGTCACGCTTTCCTATTATCTTCAATAGCGATACAGTTTATCTATGTGATAATTAAAATAGTAAGTAGGTACACAAATTATACAGTGAAGGTTTTTAAACAACTGTGTTAATGTGGCTGCTGCTTTGTTCTGCCTCAACTATTTTCGATATTTTATGTCGCAATTTAATCCTTTAACCAGCATAGGCTTCTAGATTTTTATTAGTTTTTAATCTTATTTCAATTACATTCAGTTCAATTTACCGCTACCTTAAAAGAGGTTAAACAAACAGTTTCATTTCACATGAATAATTGATTTAAAATTCTGCTTTGACATTTGTTTTTTGGTATCCGTGGTCCTTTGGTGCGGATAGAAAAGAAAATAAGGAAAGCAACTTTTAGTTTTTTATTAGGTATTATTAATGATGAGCTTACTCTTGACCCCATACTAATCCGAAGGTAAAGAAAAAGAATGAAGTAATGGTAAGTATTTAATGAAACTATTTCTATCGTAAATATGGTGCGTAAAAAGGACAAAGTTAGGTAAGTAATAAAGATAAGTATGTAGGTAGATGTTCATGTATGTCTGTGTCTAGTCTTTAAAGTATAAACGGTAGTTTTTCATAGAGCTTCAAAAGTAGATTTGTATTATTTTATGCAATGATCTTGTTTACCTTCGCTTGTAAATGGATTAACAAAGAAGTTATAAGTTTTCTAGTTAGCATGTTAATTAAATAGAGAGTTGTTGACCCTAACTTAACAATATTATAAGTTGAGAAGTGAAGTTATTAGAATTCCTATAAAAAATTGGCAAGCTTAATAAAAATACACTTAGTTTTTTTATTTCGATGTTATTTATATTGAAGCTTATTCTCTCCTGTATCATCTCATCATTATTGTCCTTTCTTTTAGATTTGTTTTTACTATATAAATTGATGTAAGAAAATTTATAGGCATTACTTTACCTAAATAATTGGTTTGCATTTTACCTAATACCTAAGGTTTGAAACTAAGACTAGCTAACAAACCAAAAGCTTCATATAAGATGAAGAACCTTATCAAAAGTAATGGGAGTATACCAACTATGAATAAAGTAATAATTTCAGCATCACGATATCAAAAGTTTAGGCACCTACTAGGTACTCTCCGGCCAGCTGATCTGCATCTGTTAGGCCGAACTGCACTCATGCCCGACGGCAAAGACGCATTGAAAAAACGGAATTCCTACTTTCCATCCGAGTAGGTACTAAAGTGCCTTCTAGAACTATCGAAAAACACAAATAATTTCCTCAGCCTTCACACTACATCACAAACTTTTTTCCGAGAACGCAGTCGTCTTTTTTGCCTACGATGACGTTAGGCTGTGGTTAGGCGCCGCGCGACGGGGCGCCGTTGCCGCTGCATACAACCCAAACAAAACACGCGCGGAACGGCAACGTCGCGTCGAATCGATCCCTCTCCCGCCGCGCCGCGACAGGTTTTACTTGCAATAGTGAAGCTCTAAAAGCTCAATTACCGGAAATTACCAATTATTATATCGATTTTTTTTTATTGGTTGCTTTATTTTATTCTCGCTCTCCGGTGTGGGGACATCGATTTTTATTTTTATCAAAACCTTCAAACTAGGTGCTTACAAAATAATGGCTGCAGAACACTTGTTACAAATGGTCTTTTGATATTCAGTATTGGGATCTACAAGCAATTAAATTTTACTAGCTTACATCCTGTTTCCGAAAATATCTGTAATATGCTATTGTTACTGTGATCCTACTAGTTAAGTAACGTCTATTATTTTCGTAGTTTATAGCAATCTTCGTCCTGTCTAAAATACTTGCTATTATACACATAATAAATACTTAATCAACCTACACCTTTTAAAAATGGAGGTTATCCATCAAGTGCAGTTACATTTAGGTCACATTGTAAATGTTTGCTACATAATTATTTGTAAATCACAAATAGCTGTAATTAAAATCCCCTACTGGCATATTTTGCGAAGGGGAAAGCCCAAATGCAATAGTGAATCCCGGGTATCCATTCAGCCCCTTTGTGGGATCGTCTGATTTGTCCCGTCTTTGTCGCCGCTAGACATCCATCTGTCATTCATTGTGCGTGAAGAACGACTTCTGTCTGAGCACTGCCGCAATTGTTATTGTGATCACATTCAGCAGCACATTTTTGTTCTAATTAAAAGAAAGTAAGAATTCTTCTAATTTTACTTTTTGCCAATTGAAACCAAATATGAAAGGCTAAGGTTTTCGTTGTGTTTACACACAATGGAAGTCGTTATACCATGTCAGATACCCTTGGGTGGCTTGAAAAATCTTGGCTGCTATAAGCGGTAACTAGCTTATCACAATCTCCCAATCCGCGGTAGGCTCGCGTGGGAGATTATAGCCCATACTTCCTCATATGTGAGGAAAGACCCTTAGCTCAGCTGTGGACTGTTACGGGTTGATGATGATGATGAAAGGATATTTCAAACTTTTGAAGCCATTTATCCTCTATCTATTTATAGAATTTGATTGAACTTTTCTACTTCCTTTTCAAATAAGTACATTCAAAGAAACATGTTAAACCTGGATTATGAGTATTAAAGATAACAATATTAGCTACTTTAGTTAAAACAATATGCCATCTGGTATTTATATTGGTTTTCATCTCCTATTACATAAGGGAAATTACTAATAAATTGTCTTTGAAAAATAAATTTTAGGATTCAGGATCATATAGCTGAAAGAGAAGATCTACAGAAAAAAAATCTAGAAGAACTGGCTCCAAATTAGGATATGGCTAATAGCTTACCCAATAATGTAGACTATAATGCACAATAAAATAATTTTTAAACATGAAATTGGAATAAAAATTCACCGGTGTAATTTTGTAATAAAGACATAAAATGACAAGTACTGACTGATGACAAGTAATACGGAATATAATTATTTAAAATATGATCATGACATAAATTAAGAATCTCATAACATTCACTATCAAACGGAAAAGTTGGCGTCGAAAGTTCGTCTGCAAACCGAATTTGTTTACGCAAACATACATATTTCTAGCTTTTGTCAGCTTCGTAAGAATTCCCGGAACAACCTGTTGACATGCTATTCTTTGAAACTAAATAACTGGTTGTTTCGACCGGAATCGACGTTAAACTGTAGAATTACGTGTCACTGGTTATGACTCGTCAATGGTGACAATTCGTTTTTAAATCGTGCTATTGTGATTCAATCGTGTAATTTATTATCAGCTGGTTTGTTCAAATGGTCGTTTTAATAAATTGGTAAATTTATTTACGCTATTCCTTGTTTGACTCGTATTGGTTGTGTTTTGAGTGTTCGGTTTATTATTTATAAACTATAATTTGCAAATTTGTTGATTTATCTGCATATTTAGATGTTTATTCATTTAAACTACAGTAAAATAAACGATTATGCATTGGAACATTAGAATTTGGATCTTTAAAGTTATAGTTTTGATGGCTTTAATTCTTTTGATTGTGATTAAGTGTCTTCGCCTATGTTGTATAGTTCAATTTTCATATCATATTTTCCTTCACATACATTCACGTTATCTTTTTTCTAGAACATTAATTTGGTTAATTGTATCGTTTCTTATGGGATATCAAACTACTTTTAACGGCCCTGCTGGCGGTGCTTTGATGAAAAGATTATTCAATTATGTAGGTACTTCCAAAAATCTTGCTGTTTTATGTCATCATTATAAGAATGTTAAAGTCATCGTAGGTCACAGGCCCCATTACTTTTTGAAGGACTTCAATGAAATTTATACTTAAATTGCGTTACGAGCATAAATGTTTCAGACATTTCATTTTGTCTTATAATATCCCTATATTTAATATGTATTTTCAAGTACACAGGAACCTGCTGGGCTCTATATCAATTAAAAAGTCAATTTCCTAAAAATCTGATTAAACTAAATCCTACAGAACGGCGCCAAAGCCAGAAATACGTTCGTCTCTTTCACACTTCCACGACACTGGGCCTTAGATGTAACTTGATATGGCAATAAATAAAATAACATGTAGCCATCCCGTTCTATCATGGAAGATAGCGGCATGGTCTCTGTCGATCCCGAGCCGAGCCTGGAGTTCGGTTATCGTTCTTCAAATACTTAGTTGGGAAGTTCCCTCGTGACCTTGAATGTTGGGACTTGGAATTCCAGTCAGGTCGCGACTGGTACCTGTTAATCTGCAGATCAAACGTCCAGTGACAGTTTCCCAGAAAGATATCTGATGCTAGGCAGTTTAATTAAAAGTAATCCTTCTGATTTTACTTCAAGATAATTATTCTTCAATAGGGATTATCGAAAATCTTTGAAATATTTTCATCGCAGAAAATTCTCTTTCATTTTTAATGTTGGCTTTAGCGTCTAAAAACCGAACAAACTTAATGGATTAAAAGATCTTAGGTTTTATAACAGGAAGACACCCTGCTAAATAAATTACTGGTATTTTAAATTCATAGCAATACTAAAACTGGTCAGACTCGTTCGGTGGGATGGGATCGTAAGGCTGCATGACGTCACACAGATAGTCTCCGACTGTGCTTAATTTAGACGGTCTAAGAGAAGTTTCATCACCTAGTGATGAAGTAGATGGGTGCAAAAATTAATTAAGCTGAAAAAATCTTGTAGTTCAATAAAACTAGACTAGATAGATGCAAACTTATGTTTTGAGCAAGACAAAAGGAAACGAATACTCATGTTTTCTTTTCTGATTCTTCGAATTTATTTTGGCATAGACAAAACAATACCATAGTGTTTCTACTTTGAAATATTAAATGCTAACGGAAAATTTGTTGTTTTAGTCAGAGCTCTGGCTATTTTTCCTGGTCCAATAATAGCCGCAGCTTTGAAACGCCTAGCTGCCACGTCCGAAGCAACCTGCCTATTACCTAGACATTCTAGAATTATGCCCTGCGGCTTCCCTTCCTTTTTATTACACATGGCTTGTTCGTAAACATGGCTGTGGAATGTTGCTGTGAGACACTTAAGCAACAGCTGTAGGAACTCGTAACTAATCGTAATCAAACTATCGTAACAAAGGTTTATTTTTAGCTACTGCTGATGGTTGGTAAAGAGATAAAATATTGATAACACTTTTTGGATGATGACAAATACGAAGTTCCAAAAGTTTGAATCGTAACTGAAATTATCTAACTAAAAAAGTGTTGTATCAAATCGTTTATTCGCCAAAACATTATATGTAGGTAAATCAGATTAATAGTAACTTATTATATCTAAAAATTCATTGTAGGTGAGGTAGCAGTAGGCAGCAGTAGGTAGCAGTAATGAACATGTCTTGATGCTGAGATGGTCTTACACAGTTTTCGATGGTGATTCGTATGAAACCCAAAGCGTAAGTTTTACGAAGACCACTATAATATGTTTATAAGTACCTATCATTGGTCATGATGATGATTTTTTTTCGTCAATTCCCTACACTTGTCTAACGGGGAGTTCCTATCTATCTATCGATTCTTACGTTTCAGAGCTTACTGCTTTTTATGAAGGTTAGGTAGGTACCACACGGCTTCCGATTTGAATAAGTTCCATTAAGACTTATTTAAGGATTAAGCAGGGATGTTCGGGAAGCCAGCAGGATGTTATTGCTGATAAGGTTTTGATATACTTAACAAGGAGCAGTGAGGTATCGGGTTTGAATCCTGGCAACTACCAATGAGTTTTCTTAAAACTTATACGTACATATTTAACTATCACTAGTTCGCCGATGAAGGAAAATATCACCAGGAAACCCTCAGGTCCCAGAATTAATTCTTAAGCAGACCCGGTCTGGCGATAAGCTCACCACCTATCACGTTGAGGGGTAAAAAGATTATAGGTACCTACCTACTGGTGAAATGTGGGTATTTCCTGAAATGGAATACCTCTGCCTACCCCCTTGGAGATAAAAGCCTTGAGATTATTTGTTTTTATAGTTAGAGAATGAAAGTAGCTACTTACTAATTGGACAATTTCACATTTGACTAAAGCGAAGGAAGGTAGGTATAGCAGGACTGCCTGACTATAGAATTGAGAAACTTGGGAAGTTCCTAACAACAGGGCCTAATTCAACAGACCCAGTAGTTCCACCGAAACCTTACTTCGAAAAGTTTAGAAAGACCGTTGGCTCGAAGAATGGCGGAATCCTTACAATGCAGGTTGTATACGAAACTTGTTTGACCAGAATCGAGAAAAAAAGTGGCGGGCAAGTTCGCCTACAATAGCATTCCGCGCTCGCCGGGCCCGCCCGCGGTACGCCCCTCCCCTCGCCGCGCCGCTGCCCCACTCCCCGCCGCGTCAGTCCGCGAGAGAGCGCGACCGAGTGTGTTGTGCCTCAATGTGATCACCAAACTTGCTTAGGTATAAACAAAACAAAATTGCTCACTTGGAAATTCTAGCAATCAATGCCACTTGCTTCCATAAAAGCAATATTTCAATACGCATTTGCTATTTAGATACTAAACTATCGTCATTAGTCATTTCTAACCTTTGACTTTGTGCTGAAAATGCAATAAAAAAACCGGTGAATCTGTGTTGTGAAAAGTTGTGTGTAATTACGGTTGTCCTATATCGGGTTGTTATCGATTTCTTCACGTCACTAGTCGCGAACAGCTGTTTTGGGGATGCGGAAGAGGTTCGTGAACTACGCACAAAGCTGTTCTAACTTCGATATCTTTAGCAAAATTGATTGTTTAAGTCTAGTAAAACACAGAGGGCATGTCGTGTAATAAAAACTATTAATACCTACTAAAAACTACAAACTTTTTCCGGATAAGTTTCCGGAGAAAATAAAAGAAATACATTTGTGCAGAAAAAGTGAGATTGTGTCCCGGTAAAGTGAGAAATAACTAGCACCCATTTCCGAAATAGAAAATTTTAAATAGAAAAAAAAATAAGTGTCACTTCCACATTTGTGGTGCTAGTGTATTTTTGGTCAAAATTGAGAGTGCTATTGTGTTTTCCGATTTGGATTACCTTCGAGGATTTGGATTAAGACCTGTTCATAAGGTAGGATTGTCTTTTTATCTTGTATTTAGTCTATTTGTGTGTTAAATATTCATTACAATTCGGTAGAGGTGGCGCGCGGTGCGTTCCGCTACCGCTTCGCCTGTAGGCCTAATGTGCACCGCCGAAGTCAGTAGATGCGCTTTTAAAAAGGAACTAGAATGTTCTATTATACTAATATACCGGTTTTAACTTTGCTTTGTTATTTTCTGCTTCTGTTTAAAGATCGAAAGGCAAAAAGTTGACCTGTTTCAAGATTGCTTCAGTTGAAAAGTTTCTGATATCTTCAACTAAATAAAGAAGACTGCTATTGAAATTTACTAATAAATCTTTATAATAACATAGTATTTTTTTTCTATTTTGAGAAAAGAATTATAAATATCAGTCTCCCGAACTCTGGATGTGGCGACAATCTGTTGGTAAAATTACAAATCAGTACCTAGGTAGGTGCCTAGTTATTTAATTTTTTACTCATTCTTGGATTTCTTTTTAAATTTTAAAAAGTAGGTTTTACTCCTACTATGATTTAAATATTCTTTTCAACACACTTGCTCATAAAGTGGCTCTAATTTCACTGCAATTAGGCACATAATGACACCTATAATCAAACTGAGACTTTTTGTTTGCTATTATTCACTAGTGAGTTATAGATTTTTTTTTTCAATTTTGTTGCTAGAGTTGCTTTGTTCTTAAAAAAGTTTCGATACAAAAAAGATCGTATTCAATCGTACTAATAAATTAATACACAAATATGGCTTGCTCATTTCATGCAACTTCGTATTTAAATAGATCATTTCAACTTGTACGTGTTTAATAAACAAAACTTTCACTCAAATATAACTTTGGTTTTCTCTGTAAAAACTTTAAATACCCCATTTTGTACGTGGCTAAAACGCTATCCACGACAAACCAAAGAAAAAGAAACCTAATTTTTTTAGTCCATGGCCGATCGCCATTGTAAGATGCGAGCGCATAGGAAAACGAGGCTGTATGGGCCTAGATCCTTTTGCCTTTTCCAAATTATATAAATAAAAAATTGGAAAACCAATTAATTTTCCCCGCCATTGCGAATGATTATTTTAAAATGATTTTTTAGTATTATTTATTCACAAGTGTGTTGAAAAACGTCGTATGATACACGTGTGTATTGATGATTACCGTCCTCGGCTCTCTTATGACCCTCGCCTACGGCTCGGGTCTCAATGGCGCCTCAGCGGTAATCACCAACTTTACTCACTTGTACCATAATGTACTATTTTTGTCCAGAGTCAATTTAACCAGGTAGCCACTGCCTACTAACCAGCCACTATTACCTATTTAAAACCTCTTAATTAGAAATGCAGAATAGTATGTACCTACTATTAATATTATTAAATTTGCTTAGGCTTTAATTATAGTAATATTTATGAATGTTTGATAAATAAATTCCAGTAGGTATAAAACATCAATTTTATTTATGTAACTTTTTTATAATGTAGGTACCTACATTTTATAGCAATCCCTTTTTTAATGTATGTAGGTAGGTACCTACTTAACGAATGTAAGTAAAGTGTCATAGTAATCTATCTATACTTATAGGTACCTACTAATAATCTACACTGATAGAATAAAGAGGAAAGATTTCTGTTTGTAACAAATAAACTCATAAACCACTGGACTGATTTCAAAAATTCTTTCACCAATGAAAAGCTACATTATCAGGGAGTGATATAGGCTATATTTAATCCAAGTATTCCCACTGGAATGGGAACTGGAACTACGTCTTTGAAACCGCGCGGAACAGTACAGTCCTCTTAATGTAACATGTATAGGTACCTACTAATGTAATCATAGTGGATTACAGCAAATGATTTATTAACAATTACTTATGTATATTTTTGATGATCATTCTTGCACTATTTAGTATAGTTACTACCTAGGTAGGTACCTACTTATTAAAAAATCTTTTGATGTTCTCTAGAATCTACATAAGTTAGTTAACTTGCTTAACAGATGGGTAAGGTACCTATGTACGATCTTAAAAAAACCGGCCAAGTGCGAGTCGGACTCGCGCACCGAGGGTTCCGTACAACCTTGCAAATTTATGGTTTTCGTAATTTTTCCTTTATCTATGCTATAAGACGTTGCTTCGTACCAAATTTCAAGATTCTGAGTTCACGGGAAGCACCCTGTAGGTTTTGATTCCCTTGCAAGTGTCGAAAATTTGCGGCATAAACGGCTGTATCTTTTGATTGCGTTGGCTTAGAAGTTTGATTTTTTCACAGCTTCAAGGGACAGTAGACCTGAGTAATTGATATAAATTTCAGCTTCATACCTCCACGCGTTCCTGAGAAAAAGGGTCTTGACAGACGGACGGACGGACGGACAGACGGACAACAAAGTGATCCTATAAGGGTTCCGTTTTTTCCTTTTGAGGTACGGAACCCTAAAAATACTAAATTCTGAAAATTAACTTAAATGTTAGTTATGTAATAAATAATCAACTTGTAGGCAATTATTGTAGAGCATTTGTTACCATCTCTTTTTCATGAAAAACCTAGAAAATATTACACAGCAAACAATATAGGTAGGTAGTTCCATAATTGTATAATATTTTGATCCCAAAGCAAATATCCTGAAAAAATGAACTTCTGTAATCCAAAATGACCATGCAGTTGCCACTGAGCGCTGTTCAGTAATTGAAGCAGCACTTCGGCTAATAAATAAATAATCTTTATTTTGCCTGAACTGTGGCACAAGAAGATTGTCAGTAAGATGATAGGTAGGTACCTATTTCACACAATTTCACCAGAATCTGGCAAAAAATCATTTAAACATTACGAGAATTAATAATAATAAGAAATTGTGGGACACAATTGACACGACTGTTATTTAGCCCCAAACTATAGCAGGGCCTGTATTATGGGTCCTAAACAACTGATAAACATACTTAATTGGGTAGTTGACAGCATCGAAATTAAATTGCGAGTAGTCATACATTAAAAAGATTATCCCAAAACATCTCAAAATATGTATTTCGATTTTCAATTTACAATTATAGCAAATTTAAAAATAATAAAACAATCAAAAAAAGTGCTGCAATTGAGTAGTACAAACTATGACGTCACGGTTTGCTATTTCAGTACATTTTCCATAGTAAAATTTCGTTTTGACAGATCGTAAAAAGTAACTGATTTGACTAGGTAGGACACAACCCTATTAATTATAGCATAATTTTAAATATACAATTGCCTAAGTATGATCTTAGGGATTTACTTACTCCAAATAATAATTAAGTACCTACCTATATCAATGATCGAAATTAAACACTTCAAGTTTCTTTTGAGTTTGAATACTCTCACCGTGAATGCCTTTGGATAACGTATGATCCTTTGCGTGGCTTAAAAATCTCTTTGGCGTATTGGTGGCTACTAACCTAAAACGATCCCTACCTACATGATCAAAATTGCCTCAAAATTTTCTTGCCCGTCTTCCATCGGTCTTATATTTTGTGTCGGCGCATTATGTCTTCTCAATTCATTTTTACCTGTCAACTGTAATTTCTACATTCATTCTTTCTTCTTGCACATGTCATTCTTTACACAATCCATCGTTTCTTTGAGCTACCTACCTCTCTTACTACAACCTTCCACATCATGTTAAGCACTTGTCTTACAACATAACGCATAAGGTATGAGGCCTTCGGATTATTATGTGCAAACCACGACAAACGAATATCTCTCAACTGCTCTGTTCTGTCACGGGTGCTACTTTCGGACTTCCTCTTATTTACTGATTCCGAATTCTATCCTAATTCAATGGTCATGAAATGAATGGTCAAAGAAGCATGAGTGAAGTAGGAAGGTACGCTTGTTTGATAGAATGAGGAATAATGTAATCCGAGAGTTTTGTGGCTTGAAAGAGGATGCAGTGGCTAAGATGGAGAAAGGAATGCTCAGGTGGTTTGGACATATCGAGCGGATGGATGAAAGGCGTCTAACGAGACAAATATATAAGGGGATTGTGAGTGGCCAAGTCGGCAGAGGGCGACCTAGGCATACTTATGTTGATCAGATCGGCGATGTATTGAAGAAAAGCTAGATAAAGAGTACCCGAAACCAACGAGAATGTATGAACCGATTGATGGATGTGGATGAGGCGCGAGAGGTATGCCAGGATCGTAGCAGGTGCCGGGTTATTGTCTCTGGATACCCCTTCGGGAAAAAAGGGTGAGCGTGAGCAAGCACAAAGTTAGAACAATACTTGGTGTGCTTGACAAGCTAACCTAACTATGCTTCTTGGGTGTTGATGAAAATGTAGGTATACATTTACAATATTTGCCCACGCTTGCCAAGCAAACTTACCCGTCTAGACATAACATGTTTGTTGTAACATGAGGAATTAGTGATCTAGTATGCATGGTTCTTAATTAAATAGAACAGAAATAATAATAATAATTTATTTTCAAAACTTGAGCCTAAGGATACTGATGATGATAATTAAAACTCACTTAAAGATGATACCATGAAACCATTATATGTATGTATGTAACAACGAAATTCAGGATCATGCACTAGTTAAGAAAGCAAGGAGAAACATGACTCTAATTAATGAACTCACAAAATTATCTTTCGTTTGTTATTGCCAAATGCTTACACCATTTATTTAGATATATTGAAAAATTCTGCAAGTTTCAAAATTATTGATTTCGACGTAAAGTAATCATTAATTTAAAAGATTGTCTTAAAACACATGTAAAGGTGTAAGTACCATTGCAAGTTTCGTTTTATAATAAACCAAAACAGAAAAAAGTATTACCTACTAGTAGAATATTCACTACTTTCTTCAAGCGATTTGACAAATCATTAGAACTAACCGATTTGATTAAGCTGAAAACTACGAAATTATATTGTGTGTGAAACTAAAAACCAATTTTCATTTCATTACATTCAAGTGTAATTTCTAAAGAGTTCTCTATTACCTAGGAACCTTCCTAATCGTGGTAATTTAATCTTAAATTATGAGGCAAATTTAGAATTTACGAGACTTTAATCATTGTAGTCAATTTAAACACTTTCTTAACCAACACCTTCACATGAAGTGGAACGACAACAAAACTTCATTACGATCCGTGAAATCAGGTGTTCTATAGCTATACTTATTGCTAAGCCTCTGCTAATGATTGTACAATCCATCTTTCCAGCTGCCATACACAATATTCATTTATTATCCATCGGCAAATGCACTCGAACACAGTTTGGGAACACTACCATTTACCAAACTCACATTAAACTCATAATAAACTCGAAAGCAACGAGGATGGATATAGAAATAATGCACAAGGGTAACAGAGACAGAATATGTACGCGAGTCTCGAGCGACGTATGAACGCGATAGAGGCTCCTGCCTAAGTGAAATGCACAAAATCCATTCGGTTTCATCTCGTTAAAACCATTCCCGTTCTAAATTCGACCTTAAACCCTTCATCTACTGTCCAAAAACGTTAGCCCAGCTAGTTTTATACCCCGGCTGACGTGAACAGGGAAAAAGAAAATTAAGAGTTCGGCGAGAGACTATGAACATTCGGAACTAAAGTTTTTGGGTTGGAAATCGCTTGCAAAGGATTTTAGAAGGGTCCTCTCAAATGGCGCAGTTGAATTTGACCCTTGAAGGTTAGACTTTAAGGTTAGTTGTGGTTTTATTGTATGAATCAGCTGTTTGGGACACTTCGGCCCCCTGGGACGCTTCGCTCTCCGGCTCAGCTAAACATGTGAGCGCTACAATTTTGTATTAAAATTGTTTAACGAGAATATTCCGTGGCTTTCTGGTACAGTTAGACTATTTTAAAGATATTCTGAAGCTTTTATAATAATGTATCAAAAATGTACTAAAACCCAGAAGTAGTAAAAGTAAATGAAAATGATACATCTAAAAATTAAAAGGAAGTTGCACAGATTCGTTCTGATGATTTTTTATGTGTTCTTACAAATGATCTTTAGAAATCACAAACTAAATTGAATACAGACAGACAAAGTTTTGAGCATATTAATCATCGTTGAAGGCGCTGTTTAATCAATCTTGAAGATAATATTTTTAAGTAGCCCAAAATATACTTAATCAAATTGACGATATCGGTTAAATTTCATAAAAATATGTTAATAGTCGGGATATTTGACACTTGATCGATTTAAATCGCCTAAGGGCTGATTCATGTTACAACGGGCCGGGCCCGGACGTGCCCCGGTATAACATTAATCAGCCTTAACTTTGCAGTGTCTTAACAGAATTCCTGTATTCTGAATAATGTCATTGTCATTTCATCATAAACCAGTAACAGCGCACTGCTGAGCTGTCTTTCCTTACACTGAAGAAGTGTGGGCTATAATCTCCCATGCTAGCCCACCGCAGATTGAGAGATGGTGTTAAGCTGGTGGCAACCTAACAGTCAGAACCTTTGAAGCCACTCCAAGGGTATTTGACATGGCTTAACGACTTCCATTGTGCGTAGCCGTAAACTCAACGAAAATCAGGACTAACATTTTAACGTGCCTTCCGAAATACGGAAGCACTAGCACTAGGTCGCCCATTCACTGACTGACCGTGCCCAAGTTTGCTTTACACTGTCATTTGGAACGGAACATCGTCACCCCAAGCAGTAGACAGAAAATCTATAAATGTGACGAAAAATCGATAAACTTCATTCAGTGTTAGATGATTCGCTCTCGAGATTCTCGAAATTTCGCTCCAGAAACCCAACGGTAAGCAATAAATAGTATGACTATAGCCCATTAGCTTCACGGTTTACTAAATCCAATGTTTATAGCGACTGCAACCACCCAAGAGTCAAAACGTAAACTTATATTTAAACCCGTTCCTTGCACGCCAAAATATTATTGGTAACTTAATGACTTGTAACACAACCGGGCTCACTTCTCCATAACTTTTCTTAAATAAATCCAGTCCAATCTAGCATAAACCAGCTGCTCCGAGATTTACTACACATTTCCTTTTAAAAGGTCTAATCCTAATTAATTTGCTTCCCACTACGACAGTTCGACTCCAACGGCCGTCAGGTAGAGATTACCGCAGTTTAATTTGAATATAAATAAAACTGGCTGACCAGATAAAAAAAAAAGCGAAAAAAGCAAGCTAGAGATGCGATCTATCGATAAAACGAAACGGTGCGAGTTAATAATAAATTATGTATAACAGGCGTTTAGTTTTGGAACACTTTTTAAATAGCTTTTTATTTTTGTGCGCCGTGTTTTGATTAAGGAGCTCTAAACGTTAATGCAGATACCGTTGATAAATATGAATATAACTCCAAACCTAATTAAAATCAAAAGATATAAATTCACAGTTGTTTTATTAAGCCCCGTAATTTGAAATTGTAATTTTCTTTCATTTCTGATCTTGTTCGCCATGGATTTTTTTGATTCTGAATGGTTTATATGATACAACTAGCAGCACCCCGCGGTTTCACCCGCGTAGTTCCCGTTCCCGTGGGAATACAGGGATAAAATATAGCCTATTTGTTATTCTGATGTATAAGCTATATAATTGTAAAGTTTCATCAAAATCCGTTCTGTAGTTTTCGCGTGAAAGAGGAACAAACATCCATACATCCATTATTACAAACTTTCGTGTTTATAATATTAGTAGGATTTGGTTGCACTAAATTCAAAACTAAATTACTTTCAAATGATTCAACATCCCGCTTTCCTACCATCAGCTCTCTGTTAACTCTATATCTTTTAGTTTGCAAGGAAATAGCACCCGACCACCATTTACACAAGATACCCAGTCCAATCGAAAATCCCTGTTCTAAAAGACCAGCTTAGTGTAGCCGTCGAATGAAGTATGCATTCAAACCATCTCTAATCCATAGGAAGTGATCCATCAGGCTCTTATCTCGCAGGAAACATGGGTTAGGTTAGGTACGGGTTTTTCATAAGTCCAAAGCAAGAAAAAATAACACCAAGTTTGGTGATTCTATTTTTTCATTTATTTGCAAGCTAAATCGATATGGATTTATATTTATAGCTTGTGGTTAAAAATTGCAAACGTTTTTATAAGACTTTATTATTCCTAATTTGTGAGGAAAGACCTTAGCGCAACTTCATCAGGTGACCCGTCTGCTCGTTTGCCCCCTTTTTTATCATAAAAAAAAAAAAACAGTGGGTTACGGGTTAATAATGATATTTTTCCATAAGCAAAGTAATTGCAGCAACTGAAATTATCTGAATACCTACTCTATATAGATATGGTTCATTTATGAGAATCATTTATTATTGAAGGAAAGTATAGGTACTCGATCAAACGAAATCATTTTTTCGAATTTAGCTTTGAGGGAAATATCCTTCTATGTCTTTGAAGTCGGTTAAAAATTCTGTTGTGTACATATTTTTCTCATGCCTTGTTCTGTCGTTCGTTCATCATATCCCATCAAGTAGTATTCTTAAAATATTAGCAGTTTAGTTTTTACATCCAACACTAACATAATATGTGCTACCCCGCGTCGTCATACCTCGGGATCTAAATAAATTTTCATTCCCCACGGGGCACTAAAGCCGAAAGCTCTAAAAACGTTCATTTCATTGCGCCACTTTCATTGTAGCTGCCATTTTACATATATCGATAAGAAATTTTACTGTAATCAGACATAAAGTATAACTAAAATACACTGGGTCAGTTGCAAAAGTACTCACTTTTGTTGTCACTTAATGGTGTAAAGACTAAAATTAAAACTCTTTTGGTAAACTGAAGAATAGTGTGAGAAATATTAAAGCCGGAAGACTTTTTGGGAGCTGAAAAGCGTATACAATGACTCCGAAGGAAGGTAAAATATTTAATTTTGATCTCTACAACAGAGGTTATAAAAGTAATGTTAGTATACAGGTATATTACTACAACTACTTAATGTATATGAAGTTTGATCCAGTATTCTTCAAAAGAACCGTGAACCCTTTTAGCGATAATACAGAAGAGGCTGTTAATGATGCCACTCACTCCATTACAATCACCTATCACCGGAGTGATCTCTTGAAACGATTGTTTACTAGTAACCACCAGCGGTGTTGCCTTCGTTTCACTTATTCCCGTTCCCTTTGGAACTTCGCAACATACTTCTTATAAAAATATGGACACAATAAAAAAAAATGCCAAATCAGTCAGCCATTCTCGAGTTTTGCGCTAAACAACACATTTAGCCATTCCCTTTTATTTATAACCTAGATAGATATTTAAAATCGGTGGAAATTAGGACTACCACAGTATTTTCACGAAGGCCATCCTATTCAAGTACCTACTCATATACGTACTTAGATACGCAGTGAATCATAACGTCGAACTCTATCGAACACCTATTTTGGAATTTGTCAATACCTATCGTTCTAATGGTTTTCCGAATATCCCAATCCTCGCTTTTCAACTAAGAGTAGCCGGAGTAGTGGCACTTTCCATTACTGCTCAACGTCAGGCAGTGATTTTGATAGGATTAACTAAGTAGTTTGCCAATCCCTTACTAGTATACAACGCGTAACAGAAAACGCGTAATTTCTCATACAACCCAATAAGTATATTAGTATAAAAAAAAATTTGGCCTTCGTACTTTAGTTGTGTCTAACCAATTTTCTTAAATCAAGAGCAATAGTAGTACGGTTTCCATAGTAAGAACTTATTTCAGTTATTGCTAATTCATTTTTTGGAAAAATTTAACACATTAAAAATAGCCCACAATAGAGCAGTGATAGCCCGGACGGTTAAAGAGCTGGCCGAAAATCAGTGAGGCTCGGGTTCGAATCCTGGCATGTACCAATGAGTTTTTCAAAAACTTACGTACATATTTATCACTAGCTCGACGGTGAATTAATTCTGAGACGTGTGTAAACAGACCCGGTCCGGCGATGGGCTCACCACCTATCACGTTTAGGAGTCCATTTTATCTCGTGAAATGTGGGTATATTCAGTAATGAAATACCTCTGCCTACCCCCTCGGGGATAAAAAAAAAGGCGTGAGCTTATATTATTATAATTATTATATTAAAAATAGCTGAAATCGATTGAGTAGTCGATACTGAACAAACTAATTTCAGGAATTGCGCTTATTCTGTTACATATTGTATATTATAGTCAGTCATACCTCGAAGCAGCGGCGCCCTTAGGTTTGACTAGCTAGTCAATCCCCAGGTCTGGTGTGAAGTCTAAGTGAAAGTCCAAATTTGTGTCTTGATCTTTGACTTCGAAATCATGCGCTCCTATCGATTAGTTGGGTTAGATTAGAACTGTGACCACAACGATGCGAAGCGTATCGAGCGCGAACCAAAGTTTTCCGAAAATGTAAAAAAAGTCAAAATTCATTTATTTTCTATAGATACTAAAGGTACACTTAGAAACGTCAATAGTATAATAACAAGGCACTAACTAAACCCGTCCTTGAAGATTGGCTAAATGTAAACAGCAGCTCATCTCTACCGACGAGTTGCTGGTTCGTAGGACGTGCGTAGGAATGCGTTAGTTGGTAGGACTAGTCAAAACCTAGGAGCGCCGGAGGTTCGAGGTTTGACTATATCACATACATATTGTACGGAAAGCGTCTAAATACTACATGGTTTGATATGGGCTAACTGCATATATTACCTATATTACGTTAAGCATTTTCAAGTGTCAGACACACATACATGCATCTCTCTTTATCAGAGCTCAGACAACCTTGTCCACTACATAATAAATTTGCTCGCTATAGGTGATAGGATATCGTCACGGAAACTTGCAATCATAAAGTGTAAACTTGTGCCATGCCGATGTCAGTATCAACTCTTGAAAGACGTCGTTGTTCGGCTAGAATATACGCGACTGAGTGACACGCTATTTGTTGAGATGCGTGAAAGGCGCCTTTGAGGATATCACGTATTTTTTGAGTGTGGAATAAATTATGGTGCTTTAGGACAGGTTGCGGAACTTAAAAACCTTGACTGAAAAAAGAACGAACAAAGGAAAGGAGCAGCTATAAGTCAGATAGAGATTAAAACGTCTTGCCTTTTTGGCTAGCTCTATTGAAATGATAATGAAAAATTTTTGTTATGCACAAGACCTCCTACATACAACGTTAGGTACAATAATGCAATATGTCTTTTACCTAATTTACGAAAGGCAAATTTGTCTTTGATTGCCTTTGATTGCCCTTGATTTGCCTTTCGGAAACCTGGGATATGTCTAGAAATAGTCTATTCAAGAGGTACCACAGTCCCCCAAACTAGTCACAGCCAAAAAAATTTGGGAAACCAAAACACATTATAGCATAAAGAAAATAATGTGAGAGTATGAAATAGAAAAGGAAGTGTGTAGGGGGTCACTGGATCGTCTGTCATAGGCATGATATTGCTCAATACTGAATATTTAACTTAATTGCACCATAATGACATACCATACAGATATCCTTAAAGATAAGGGGTCATTATGAACCCTGTATGGCACATTATTCACATGACTACGTACAATACGACTTGTATTCTGAATGGGAATATTATAAAATTTTCTGATGCAACCTTTGTAAGCTATACTAACTTAAATGTTTACTTACTTAACTTCTCATGTGTGGAACAGGCGCCTCAAGAAATAAGTATACCAGAAGGCGGGCAGCACAACAGCGTCTGGCGAATAATTAATCATTTGTGCGGCAGTCGTGGGTCTTACCAAGCGAGATGACTTTGTCAATTTTCACCCATACCTAAGCTAGAAAGCTCATGCTAAGGAAAAGTCGATGTCCTGATACCAATATATTATGTGGAGGATTCACTGTAATGTGATAAGAAAAGGGCCTTGAGAGATAGACCAAAATAAAAAATAATGAAATATGCGAAAAGTGAATGCGCAAGAAGAAACTGTATGCAGATACAAATTAATATAAGCTAGAGATAAAGATTACCCCAATGGTGATGGTAGAAGCGTACCTATGCCCATTAATAACCTGTTATGCTAGTCACCAAAAGCTCCAGATAGAAGTTCAAAAACTAGTACAGAAATAAACCACAATGCCAAAGCGAGTAAGAGTTTTAAATCTGATAGCGTTGTCTAGTCGGAGCGGCGGTAGTATAAGCACAGTAGGTACCTAATTAGGTTTATCACGCTTGTTAGTTCCATCAATCATCATTGAGGAATGACGTTTTCGGGGCCTGGTTCTGACTGGTGTAAAGATTGGGGCAAGCTAGCCGGTATAGGACGTTTTTTTGAGGTGTGGTCTAGCTTTTGTTTAGTTCTGTTGGGGTTTGTTTGAGAAAAATGAGTAATTTTTATTCCAATTTAGACATTAGGTAAAGTATTTTTGATGATTTACTTTCCTACCTAGTGTATAGCTACATCTTTAGTTGCTTTGCCAACTGCCAGGCGATCTGTTCTGTCTAAAATCCTCTCTAAAGAAATGCGACTCGGGTGTATTTTAAAAATAAAATGTGGGTACATATTTCTTTTTATAATTTGTAAAGGAAAACCTACCAAATTGTGAAGGAGGTCGCAGTCAATTATTCATCCAAGCTTTCATATTTTTCCCCTTTAGCTCGCATAAAAACTTACATTTTTACTCTCAGCTCTTCACTGCTTCGAACTGGACCTTATTGCCACTGCATAGGGTATACAACCCAACTGGCAGTGTTGCTTGTTCCTATAGCTACAATATGAAATAGCGAGCACATATTTGCATTGCAACTGCTCAATTTATTTTATTTAGTGCTCGTAGCAGGTGACACGGCACCCGTAGTACACACGGCAATAAAATTATCAGGTTTTGCCGCCTTTAATCTGCATGCTTCTCTACTATTCAATGGTAATATCATATTTAGTGCTGCGTATAAGTACAGTATTCTAGACCAGTGTTACGGGACTTGATACAAGTAAAGGCATTGTTGCGATTATATGAGACGTCATAATCCGAAAGGAATTTGATATTGTAAGTAAATTAATTCAAGAAAGTGTTCTATAGTTCTAACAAATGACTTCATCATCATCATCAACCCGTAACAGCCCACTGCTAAGCTAAGGGTCTTTCCTCACACATGAGGAAGTATGAGCTATAATCTCCCACGCGAGCCCACCGCGGATTGAGAGATGGTGTTAAGCTAGTGGCCACTTCACAGTCAGAATTTTTCAAGCCACTCAAGGGTATCTGACATGGCTTAACGACGTTCATTGTGCGTAAACACAACGAAAACCGGGACCAACAATTTAACGTGCCTTCCGAAACACGAAAGCGCTGTACAAATGACTTGATAGTCTGAATTTGTAAGGGAAGACCAAATTACTTGAACTCAGCTTGTTAATTTTCATGGGCGTATTAAGGCTGGGATTCGTCCAACAAAGAGTGACGGTTACTCCGATATTAAACCATTTCATTAGTAAGTACTGCCAGCCCTGTTATGTGCACACTGTATCCTCGTACCCTTAAAGTGGTGCAGATTTCTATAGCTCAGGTTTTACCTATTTTAGATATCAGCTGTTCCTTCCTTTCTGCACATAGCCCAACTTTAACTACCTACTAAAGTAACTAGGTTCTTATGGAAAAATACAAATGTTACATAAACTTAGGCTTTTGTAAATAAAGAATTCCTTACTTACTTAAAAAACAGTAAAATGCTAGTTTTTGTTGCTTACACCACGTTGAAAGAATCCGACCTAAAGTTTTAATATTATTTGCCAAGGTTGTTACAGTGTATAATTCTAGAATATATTATAATTGCCTTTCATTTTCAGTTAGTACCAACCCACTGGACAAAATGACATGCGTGTTTTGAAATAATTACGTTCGTACACACGAAGCATTATCTATCTATACCGCCGACTAACTAACTTACTCATAACTAACTCACTCCAAAACGATTACACCTAGAAATTACAACGTTAGGAAGGTTCCTTATAAGGTTGAGAAAGGATTTTTTTGAAATTCCCATGGAAACTGGGAAAAAACTGGTTCGTTCGTTCGCTGGGCACTTGCTATATGAAATGAAGAAACTGACTGACCGACTGATCGATCAACGCACAACCTTAGTCCAGAAACATTAAATTTTGCACAAAGATTTCTCTTGATATAACGGAGAACTAAGAAGCGATTTTTGGAAATTCCCACGGGAACGGAAAAACAATCCTGGGGGATAAGGCAGCTACTCATTAGGTAGGTAGTAGGTACGTAGGTATAGGAACAAATACCAATTTTGTCTTATCAAATTGTGGTAAATTTTACCAATACCGTATAGAACGTTCTTTGAGGAAACTTAACATGACTACTCCGCAACTAATTCCAATCTAAGTAAATGGTATTATTCTTATATACCGTATCGTACGTCCGTATCGTAGGGACATATAATAATGTTATTCCTTATCAATGAAATATCTGTGTTGATGTGTTTCTCTATCGACCGATAAGATTTCCTTTAGTGGTACGGTAACATTGATTTTTCGTATATTGCCAATATGAAACAGTCTAGTGTTTGATAGACAGAGACCTGAGATATGACAAGAAGAGATTGCCAGAGTCAACATAATTGATATACCTAGATGTTCTAGAAATCGCATATACCTAGATGTTCAATACTTCAAAGGTACAAGACTTAACAATCAAGCTTTATCGCTCATCAGGCGTATTTTAAAATCCCTAGTTGGATGAATGCTGTGGGATGAGCAGAAGTTTTTTGACATTATCACGAAAACAGAAAAACTAGATCTAAACTGGGAAAGACGCTGCACACATACTTGTGTAATTCTATTCTAGACATTTCTTACAAAAAATCTGTTGTTAAGTATGTCGGTGTTTAGTAGTGTGTCTGTGTTTAATAACAGGCGAATGAGTATTGCACGTGGCGCAATTAATGAATTATTTCCTTATCCTGAATTATAATCAATGAATCAGAATTGTTCAATCCATCCTAAGGTATCTGACATGGCTTAACGACTTTTATTGTGCGTAAACCGGGACCAATGATTTGAGAGACGTAGCTAGTGATATTATGCCACTAGCTAGGCGGTCATCTATTCACTGACTAACCGCGCCATACGCTTAACCAATATTGATCATTACAAACAGTGTCTACTGAGAGTTTGGTGGCCACTAGCCTAACACCATCTCCAAATCTGCGTTGAGCTTGCGTAGCAGATTATGGCCCCATACTTGCTCAGAAAAAATATCTTTTATCAGTCCACTTATTGAAAGTCATTGCAACTCCACCGCTTCGGCATGTATCGGTGACGAGCGAGGCAAGAAATTCCTCAACACATTTTGTCAATCAATTTAGACTTTAGTATCTCCTAAATTGGGTTACATAATTTGGTTAATTTTCGCTGTCGTATTGCGCTGTGCTGATGGAAATCTGCTCCAAGCATCACTGTCATTCATATAATCATCAAGTTTGTAATGCGCCATTTGTAATGTAGGCTTTTTTAAGATGTGCGAGGGAAGACCCTTAGCTCAGCAGTGGACTGTTTGATGACTATGATGATGAACGTAATAAACGACAGTTCCGATGCTAACAAAATAAAATAGCTAACTCAGTCTAGGTAAATTGACTTCATTCAGTCGTGATCGCACTCGTGGCAGCTGCGGCCGGAGTGGTCGGACCGGTTTCCGATCGTGCAGTACTCGCGGTTTTCTCAGGTTTCCTGGAAAATTAAGACGGCTTGCTGTTTGGAGGTCGCCCCATTTACTTTTTTACTTACACACACAGCAGTCGTGATAGCGTTGGAAGTCTGCTTCTCTTGCGTGAGACTCGGGTTCGATAACGAGTCGGATCATCTACCAATAATTCAAACTGTGCAAAAAGGTATTTTAGGTACCAATATGTATGTAAGATAGGTACCTACCTAGAATACCAAGATACATAGGTATTTATTATTATCTTGATAGTGATAGAAAACATCGCGAGGACACCCGTAGGCCTCAGGATCATGGTACTAAATATCTATTTACATATACTAAAAATACCTGTTCTTTTTCGGTTGATGCTGTTGTACAGAAACTTTTCTCCGTAATTATATTCGGCAGGATCTACATGTTTCTGATAAAAAGATCCGGGATCTCAATTATTCTAAGGCAAATCTTCATAGTGTCTTTCTATGGGATGTTTTCGAAAAAGTGCATGCTTTATACATCGAACGTCGGTCGATTGACCTCTATGATTGGCTGGTTTGTTGTTTATGGCTTGTTCTTTAAATCTTCCGTTTGTAAATATTTTTTAGACAATGACATGGTATTTAACTTTAACTATGTTAATATCAAAAGGGTCATTTGATGTTATATGCTCCAGACCTCCACATCTTTTACTCTTACCTGACATATAAGGATGTATCTTCCACGTCAACTCCTAAATGATTTGTTTCTACTGACTCTTTCTGGAAGGACAAAACGAAAGGGAATGGCTACTTAACAATTTCTATGAGAGCCGAATGTAACTTTATAACTTGTTTATTGTAGGTACCGATCTCCTTTAAAACTAAACAGAACCGTACTAAAACCATGCACCAAACTTTGCAAGACTGTTCCCAATGTTCCCACTGGATAAGTAGGACGTAGCTATATAGGCTACGTAAGTATGTCCCTTTCGCTCGGCAGTCATGTAAGATCTTAAGGCCTCAGTTCACTTAGGCACCTACCACGGTTTTGGCGCAAGCTTTCCATCACTATCTGTCCCGGCGAGCAAGCTTCACAAGAGACCATCCATTGTATGGAGATCGCGGGTCACAGATTAGTTGGAGTTCGTTAGTTGCAGAGGGTATAACTCTTTGATAGTTGAAGTTTTAGAGGCTCCCACATAAAATGCATAAAACCACAACTACGTTTTGGATCTGCTATAGCTAAATTATAAATTATTATCACGCTTTGTTTATGAATAATAAACTTTTGATCACTACTAGGATTTGATAATGATGAATGATATGCGTACAGTTTAAATACTATATTGCAGGTAAGTCTTGTACCTTTTCACTAGTACTTTTCGTAGTATTGTATTGTTTTAGTTTAAATTAATGGAGAAATAGACTCTATTTTAGTTGGATTTCAAATTCTGTACGATAGGATACCCAAGTATAATTACTGAAAACTACGCAATGAATTTCAACTCTTTGACTAGTAGGTAGCCAAATAGACAACTATTCAATAGCATCGTTGCACTAATAAATAAAAGAGCAAAACATCTTTGATACCCAACAAAATAGTCCTCTCAGAGGACTTGGCTAAGTAGGCATGAATCTAGCTACAACTCGTGAACTGTAGTGCATGTCAGAGTTAGATATGCACCAACGATAGCGTTTGAGGTCACAGGCGTTTCGCGCCAACGCCCCGCATGACGTCATCACCCGGCGTCGAGCTTTCAATGAATTTACAACGAACTACGGTTCTTTGTTTCAAGCTGAAGTATACAATGTTGTATGTATTATATGCTCCTGGTACGGGAAGCCAATGTTTTAGATTAAAATGGAGTCAACGACCATCGCGAAGTGCTATATGAAACTGTTATAGTAATAAATATAACTGATTTAGTTACCAAAATATTAAAAACACTCAAGGCAACTGGGGAATGTTGAGAATAAATATCGTGATAACAAGACATATGTTTTGGAACTGGGAAAGTGGAAAGAAAAAATGGAGTGTGAAGGATGATGTGTGCAAGAAGGAAGTAAATGCAGCTGTGATAATTGATAGAAATGAATGGAAAGAGAAGACAGGCACTATGGCGACGCAATTAACGGAAAAAGTTTGATATTTGACCAACAAAAAAAATTGTTCGTGGTACACCTAGGTGAACTGACTAGGTGTACCACGACCAATACCTCATAAATAATACATTACAAATAAAGAAGTGAAACTATGTGGAAGGATGGAATATGCTCTAAAATGTACTTCTTCTCGGGGTGCTGCATTTGGAACCAGCAACTCGTCGGTGGAGATGAGCTGCAGTTTACATTTAGCCTATCTTAATGGACGAGTTTAGTGTGCCTTGTTATTAGACTATTGAATTTTTTAAGTGTAATTCTTTATTACCTATAGAAATAAATAAATTTTCACTTTAATTTTAATTTTTCAATCAATGTTAAATCACTAAAACTTTCTCTCAAATATCAAAATCTGGTTATATTCGATGTTTGAAGTTATAGATTATCTTATTAAACTATGTATTACCTAAAACGCTGGTAATTTTTAAGTTATTTGAAATTAAATTGGTTTATGTTGCGCATAGCTTTGCCTACAAATCAGAAGAGAGCAGTTCCATGATTCTCACAAGCTTACTTCTCAAATTGATATTGTGAATATGGCGATGGCTTCAGTCTTACTTTTATACTAAAAGTCGGAATGAAGAGAAATGTAGTTTACATATACCTATTTGTAAATGTCAACTACTGAAACATCCATTGAAAACTTGAAAGTGCTGAGGGCATCTGAATTAACAAACTTTTCAAATTTTACAACCAACTAAAAGAAACTAAGGTAGAATTTACATGTAAATAAATAACTTCTTAAGGTTTGAAGGCTTTTCAGCAATTATACCTTTACATTGAAATTTATTATTGAAACCAAAATTATGCATATCGTTAGAAATATAAAAATGAGTATGAGATCAAATAAAATGTCTTCAATATTCATATTTTTCACTCTCTTATTTGTGTAAATGCAATTATGGCATTTATACATCCTGTTAGAATATTTTGATGCATGATAAAATATTTTAAGTAGGTAGGTAATTGTTGTTAAGGTACGTTCTCTGATGAAAGGTAAACTCCTATTATATGTATAAAAAAACTCACCCAGTTGTGTCGAAGAAGGAAATGTCAACTGCTTTTATCGCTTATGTGGTAGGAAAAACCAAGTAGCTAGCGGAAAACAACCAACTTCCTACTGATACTCACTTTTTTTAATACCTACCACTATAATGTCACAACATAATATTGAAAACATAAATGTTTTCGTCAAAACAACAACACATGCTTACATCATGAATCCTGATAGACGACCAAGTAAAGTTAAGCACTTAAAACTGGTTTTTATCAAGCTAAGAATTACCACTCAATTTGTTTGGTTGACCTTGCAACTCGACGCTAAGATAAGCTGGAACTATGATTCAGAGCAATTTCTTGGAAATCTGGAAATTCCATCTCGTTTTAATACATTTCAATTTATATTTGCTATCTCACTTGAGTCGTGCAAAATAGAAGTAATAGGAGTCAACAAATAGGTTCCAGAATTATATAATCGGATGAGGAAGATTTGGCATTATAAAAAGAAAGAAATAAAAAGATTGAGATATAAAAGAAAACACGGCGACAAAAAAACAGCATACCTGAAATAACAAATTCCTTAACGTTATTTTTCGCCTTCTTCAGCTAACGTTTAGCTAATGGTACTTGTGAAACCTTCCAAACTCTTCTACAATTAAATTGGCTAACTAAAAATTGTAACGTAACAAAGTGATAAAGAACTTTAACAAAGTTGCTGAGTTACAAAGTTTCAGTGAAACAAAGTTCGTAGTTTCTCGGGTGCGCGGAGTTCTATTCCTGTACCTTCTAGAAGTTCTATGTTGGCGGTTAATTGTTTTGTGACCTCGGGGAATAGACGCAGCAAAGTTTGTTTAAGTGCTTTCGGGATATAAATTATTAGTAACACCAGCTATGTACTGTCTATCTTTATTTATAAAGGAAGCTAGTTTAATATAGCAAGAATTATAAATAATTCATTGAAGCAACTTAATGCTTCGCAGGATCGCAATGGAACTTAAGATATGGGCTATGGAAACAGATGTATGTTTGCTGTTATAAAAGTTATGTTTTCTCTATGCGAACAAGATAACAATAATAAAATTTATGGTTTTAATAGTTTAAGTTAGTATATACGGATGATAAGTTGAAAAAAACAAACAGAACTATGAAGAGTTTTTCATAAGAGATCATCAGAACTAGAGACGCAATAGGATTATCAAATGTCTTTGACCGTCTGTGGGACACAGATGCTTGAATGGCGAAACAAAAACGTACCTTCGTTCGTACCTTCAACTTTATATAAATATAAAAAAAAAACGTTTATTTTCTATAGGTATTAAATATACCTACACTTAGAAACGTCAATATTTTATAATAACAAGGCACTCTAAACTCGTCCATGAAGATTGGCTAAATGCAAACAGCAGCCCATCTCCACCGACGAGTTGCTGGTTCCGAATGCAGTACCCCGAGAAGAGCCAGCAAGAAACTCAAGGGCAGCTCTTTTTAATCTCATGCCTTACTAATAAATTAAAGCAATATAGAACAATTTCTTGTTGAAAAAGGTTACTGCTCAGAACTCCAACAGACAAAATACTAGTTTTATCAAAGGTTACTACGCAGATTTTGTTGCGCAAAAAGTACTAGGTAGGCTTTGAATACGTTTCGTTTTGGTTTTGTTATAACCTATATTTACTTTTCGCCCTTTTAAGTAGGTATAGTGTCCTATAATAAAAGCAGTCATTCACGATGGTAACAAAACTCTGCATAGTAGATAATATTTTGTTGAGTAACTTAGCACGTATGCATAGCATTAAGTATGTTTAATAGCTGTTTAGTACCCACCCAGTCTAAAGGGACTAAATAACCCTGCGTGCATTGTGTCCCAAAAGAAAGTCTTAGTTTATGGCAATGAAGACGCGCCTGTTTTTAGACGAAAATAGACCTAACCTCAAGTTTCAGGAGTAAATGAACAGCCGATTGTCCGCCTCATACAGGAAGTTAGCGAATTATTTATTTCGACAAACAACCGCACCGGAAACACACACGCCTACATAAACAATATTTTATTTGCACCAGCTCGCACTATGCGTTAAGTCTGGGGAAGTTCCGTAGAGTTGTTACAAGTTTGCTTTTCTTATTTGAGTAAGTAAGTAAGATTTGTGGAACTAATATATTTATGTATTACTAAATGGAGGCTTAAATACACTTACCGGATCGATTCGATTTTATTCACAAAGAATCTTTCTAGCACTTAAATGTTCTTGTCTTTTAATTTTTCTGTTATACACTTAAACAGACAGGACAGCGACAGGTCACGGGAACGACTTGCGACCCCCGAATGCCCCTCAACCTAAAGGGAAAAGTATACAAGGCCATGATAAGACAATGTAGTCATGTATGGATCGGAATGTTGGGCCCAAAGAGGTTGGAAGAAAATCATTCAGAGAGAAACTTTTTCTTTAAACGTCTTTGGTTGGGCCCTTAAGAAGGAGGATGAAAGAAGACTGCATGCAGCGAAAATGAGAATGTTTAGATGGATGTGTGGAGTGACCAGAATGAATAAAATTAGGAATGAATACATAAGAGGATGTCTGGCTGTAGCACCCGTGATGGAGAAATTGAGAGGTAATCGTCTTTCTTGGTATGGACATATAATGAGGAGGGATGAGAGTAATGTTGTAAGGCGAGAGATATGAATATGGAAGCCTATAGGAAGAGTGGTAGACCAAAGAAAAGATGGATGGATTGTGTGAAGGATGCTATGTGCAAGATGGAAGTGCACGTAGATATGACGTATGATAGATATAAATGGTAGGAAAAAACATACTGCGCCGACCCCAAATAATGGGAAAAAGGGCAAGTAAATTATGAAATAGTGTGCATCTGGATTGAGGGCCCACTTTTTAAATGATTGCAAAACGAAATGATACTTACAGGGCATTTACTTAAAATTTTGTAAAACCTAAAGCAAAGATTCTTAAATTTCTTAAACGTGAATCAAAAGAGTTATGGTCAAATAGCTTGGGCCCTCAATCCTGACGCCTGCATAAAACGGCATAGTCGAATCTCAGAAAGTACTATCCCTGGGATAATAATTATTATTCGAGTATTTAGTTAGGAATTTCTTAAATACATTAAGAAATTGTCAAGTCTTAAGAATGCGACAATACAGATTTATGGCGGTTTAGCTTGGGCCCTCAATTCAGCAATTTTGATATTGTAGAATCAGCAAAAAATATGAGTTTTTCTAAGGAAAGATATTAATACGACTATAATATATTTGAGTTCCATATCTCGGAAAATTTGTTAAAAAGAAATAACGACACAAAAGTTAATTGTTAAAAAGTTATTGAAATTCGTATTTTTTCAAAACTTCTGAACTGAGGGCCCAAGGTTTTTGTCAGTATTGACTGGGCTAAGCCTTCTACACTACCGCACTTTAGGCTAAGTATTTTAACAAATTTTTAACTAAAAGGCTACAAAGCGTCCATTCTTCTAAATGCCGTACTTTAGGAGAAAATTGATTTTCGATGTTTTATATGAGAAAATTCAGTAGGGTGTATATGATTTTGTTACTTTTTTGAGACAAATCAGCATGTATCCTCATATAAGATATTTCATAAGCGAATAGTTGTTGTCGGAAGCGATTACGTTTTGTGTGATCCAATAATTATTATAGGGTGTTATTTAAATGGTTATCATAGTATTCGTATTTTTGACGCCTGACGTACGCGCGTTCCCGTCATGTTTTTTGTTTAATTTTCATTTTGCTGTGTATTTCGGGTTTTGACTCATATTAGTGATAGTATAATATAATTATATACATACAATTTCATATGTTTTGGCAGATTATAATGTAAAATAATAAAGATTTTGGCAGGGTTTCATATTATTTTTATTTTATTGTTAAAAACAAATTAAGGTGAGTACCCTTATTTGTAAGCTAAATATGTAAAAATGTTATCTATACATAAAACAAAACTCTAACGGGGCCGTGGCTGTATATGAAATGTTTTTGAAAATTTTAACGAGTCTATTTTATCTAGTCTATATAATTATCGATATAGATACCAAAACAACATCTTTTTAAATTTGTGTCTGTCTGTCTGTCCGTCTGTCTATATATGTCTGTCTGTCTGTCTGGTTGTGCAAGAATCACGCAAAAACTGCTAGACGGATTTTGATGAAATTTGGTATGGATATAACTGAGTACCCGGGTCAACATCTAGGGTACTCTTTATTCCAGAAAAATATCTCATTCCCACGGGAAAATGTAAAAACAGGTGAAAAAAGAAATCGATAACACCTAGAAACTTGAAATATAGGTGTCTTGTATATCTTAGCCAACCGCTATGAAGAGATTTTTGGAAATTTCCACGGGAACGGGAATAAACCGGATCCGCGCAGGAAACGCCGATGGGCACCCGCAATTTCTAATATGTTATGTAGGCGTCTTATATGTCGTAGGCAACCGCTATGAAGGGATTTTTTGATATTCCCACGGGAACTGGAATATATTGGATTGAGGAATTTTTTGATTTTTTGTATTGAAAAGGCTCCAATACTACCGGTTTTACCGATTTAAAAAAATGTTTTGCCAGTGGAAAGTGTACTTTTCTGGGAGTAACATGTGCTATAATTTTCCCACGGGAACAGGCCTAAACCACGTTACCGATTTAAAAAGTTCTTTTACCAATGGAAAGATACATTACCAGGGAGTAACAAAGGCTATATTTTATTCCCGTATTTTCACGGGAACGGGAACTACGCGGATGAAACCGCAAGGCACTGCTAGTTGTTAATATACAGGGTTATAATTTTAATACGTCCAATACATAATTTCATTGATTATTGGCACTTTCTTATTTTATTTTTCCACGCATACGTAGGTGAGGGCACAGCACAGCTAGGCGTATATAATTATATCGAGCTTTATATATTATATACAATATGTAACAGAATAAGCGCAATTCCTGAAATTAGTTTGTTCAGTATCGACTACTTATTCGATTTCGTCTATTTTTAATGTGTTAAATTTTTCCGAAAAATTTATTAGCATAGCTGAATTTAGTGCTATCTATGGAAATCGTGCTATTATTGATCGATATTTAAGAAAATTGGTTAGACACAACTAAAGTTCGATTGCATCTTTTTTTTAGTATATTAATTTACTAACCGGGGTGTATGAGGAATTGCGCTTTTTCTGTTACGCGTTGTATAATTATATATATTGTATCTGCGTTTTACAAAATACTACTTACATGATCACGACGAATACTTGTTTATACTTACGATAAACATTATGGTCACCCTACTGAATTTTCTCATATAAAACATCGAAAATCAATTTTCTCCTAAAGTACGGCATTTAGAAGAATGGACGCTTTGTAGCCTTTTAGTTAAAAATTTGTTAAAATACTTAGCCTAAAGTGCGGTAGTGTAGAAGGCTTAGCCTAGTCAATACTGACAAAAACCTTGGGCCCTCAGTTCAGACGTTTTGAAAAAATACGAATTTCAATAACTTTTTAACAATTAACTTTTGTGTCGTTATTTCTTTTTAACAAATTTTCCGAGATATGGAACTCAAATATATTATAGTCGTATTAATATCTTTCCTTAGAAAAACTCATATTTTTTGCTGATTCTACAATATCAAAATTGCTGAATTGAGGGCCCAAGCTAAACCGCCATAAATCTGTATTGTCGCATTCTTAAGACTTGACAAATTCTTAATGTATTTAACAAATTACTAACTAAATACTCGAATAAAAATTATTATCCCAGGGATAGTACTTTCTGAGATTCGACTATGCCGTTTTATGCAGGCGTCAGGATTGAGGGCCCAAGCTATTTGACCATAACTCTTTTGATTCACGTTTAAGAAATTTAAGAATCTTTGCTTTAGGTTTTACAAAATTTTAAGTAAATGCCCTGTAAGTATCATTTCGTTTCGCAATAATTTAAAAAGTGGGCCCTCAATCCAGATGCACAATATGAAATACACAGACACTTAAAATAATAGTTACCACACACATTTTTTTTAACTTGTAATATAAAATATGGAACCTATTATCCAACATATCCAACAGACAGCAATTAGGTAATTATATCTCAAAATGTCGGTATTATGTCGTTGTACTTGACCCTGGCATCAATAAACTAGTAAATTCTGTATGGTTAAGAATATCCAAGGAGGTTGGATTCTCCATTTTCATATCATAACCGCCTGTCTATTTCACCGGCTTTTGCCATGGTCCAAGATCTGTTTGTGTTTTATAATATCGTTAAGCCTTCAGCCTAACGTCCCTACCTAACCTACCGACCAACAGTCTGTCAGTTCTCACACTACGCTCAAAACTTTTACAAAGACGTTATATATATACAATGAAAATTTGATTGATTGGAGTTTATCTGGCTTGCGTTTCATTCACAACAAAAGGTATAAAGTTCTATATCTAACTAATAATTAGGACCGCAATTTGTAACAGGTGAAACCATAAACCCAACCTCCAATGTGCGATACAAGTTACATCTATTCACGATATCAGCTCCGTGGCAAATACCAAATTTGCATCTTCAAAGGGTTTCAGCCACCGTTTAACTTTTGCGGTCCCGAAACTAAGACATGTACCGTATAACCACAGCTTTAAAGTCTAAAGTCCAAGGTAAACAGATTGAAAGGATTAGGATGTGTTTGGTAGCTGGTGGAAACTGGAGGTTTCCATTGCGCATGCGTGGTGAACCCAGAAGCGGGACTTACTTCTTCGCGACCTTAGTTCGCCTTTAGACGTCGAGGAGAGCAGACGTCTTATTGTAATAATGAAATGGATTAGCGGATGATATTGCCGTATTAAATGTTCATTAGGGACGAATGCAGTTAACTTCTAAAGCTAATTAAATTAAAATGTTTTATAAGTAGTAAACACAGAGGAAATAGTTTTAAATAAACCGCAACATTATGCGGGATTTTAGTAGCAACTATAATAGGTATATATTATTAATGAGTTAATATTAACAGAACTTAAGTAAGAGTATTTATGGTGTTCGCCGCTGCGCCAGCTTTGGATTATCGTAGACTTTTAGTTGTTGAACTTTTAAAAGCTAGTTTGACTAGCATTTAGGCAATCCACAACCTCTTATCAATGTATAAGCTATTTTATAATGGAATTTCACGTATAATCGCAATAATACGAAAGCGTTGTCAAAATCTATCTTAATTCTTACATAACTACAAAACGTTTTGCGTAAGTTACAAATAATTTTCAATGACAAAGTGTAGGTAATAACCTAAGCAGAATCAGTGATTGTGTTCGTCATGTCCTTTACAATAACTTATTAATAATAAGCAACATGTAGGTCAAGTTGAAACGGTTGTAAGGCAACTGGATAAAGGATATGAATTTATTATTAAGTATAACCTAAACCGCAAACTCCATGATCACCGTTTACTCAAATAAATTACGACTGTGATCCGGGTATGTAATATGCATTACAATATTTTATTGATATTTTAAAACTTTTTGAATATTTACTCCCGAAGCACATTAGTCTGTGTTTGACATCATGATTTAAACCTTAGACCATAAACAACTCTGTTCAATAATAGTGTTTTTGGAATTGCTCTCTTAATTTATAACTGACTTCGTATAAACATAGAAAGTCCACCATATTACAGAATTTAAAACCAAATGATTTCACTACCTTACTGATAAAAAAGAACATTATTATGAACTACTATTCCGCGCGGTCTTACCCTCTTAGTTCGTGTTCCCTTGGGAATATGGGGATAGCCTATGTTACTAAGGAATATTGTAGCATTGTAATGGTGAAAGAATTTTTGAAATCGGTCTAGTAGTTTTTGAGTTTATTCGTTACAAACATACAAATCTTTTCTCTTTATAATATTAGTGTTGATTTAAATAAAATAAATTTGTTTTGTGGCATACAATGGCAGCTCACAGCAGACAATTATTGTAATACTAGCGACCCGCCCTGGCTTCGCACGGGTGCAATGCTAATACTAAAACCTTCCTCTTGAATCACTGTATCTATTAAAAAAAAACACATAAAAATCCGTTGCGTAGTTTTAAAGATTTAATCATACATAGGGATATAGGGACAGAGAAAGCGACTTTGTTTTATACTATGTAGTGATAGTGATCTGTCTAGGTATATACCTACCTGTGTATTATTCGTATTTGCATGAACATTACTAAAAGACAAAGATAGCAGCAATTCAGATGGACACCAAGCGGCGATGGATTAATTTCCTGCAGTGGTCTAACTTTGTGATATTAATAGTGTAATTCCCAGTAAATAATGATACGCTATCAAAGACCAAAGCTCTTGGTAACATACACGTTCCTACAGTAAAGGTCAAATTTAATATTGTCACCATTTTGGGACCGAGGTGGTCCCTTTCATATCCATATTTTAAAGGCAAAGTCAATATTCATTTACTTCTGTAGGTAAACATGATTCGTGTAGCGTCACGCTTCAATAATCTTGCCGTGGAACCACTAAGTCGTTTCTCTTAAAAATTGAACGTATAGAACTATAGTTTTACTTTTCCAATATTGATGGTGTAGATAGTAATTTCCGATCTCGTCATTTCCTTCATCATAAATAATAACTACTAAAAGAGGGATTAGTGGAAACGCAACAAATCTTATAGAAAACCACTTAAGCACCGGCAGGAAAAAACAAGAGGAATGTCAAATTCAAAAAGAGAACGAATAACAAAGGTAGGTGCTCAGTGCGTCAGCGAGTTCCGAAATAATCTTATTTACTACTCAATGGAACCTTTCTTCTAAACTTTTTCTGCACTCAGGTTTAATGGAAAGTAACGACGGGTGACAAAAGCAAAATGCAACTGTCTCGAATAGCGCAGTGTCATCATGTAATTTAATCGGATTGCACAATTCGTTCTGTTTGGCAGCTATATGGCATCAAATACGTATGCGGACGTTTCGACCGGACATTTCACATCAATATGGCTCTTTATGTTTCATTGATTAGCGAAATTGCTTTTGGATTGCTAAATGTATGCTTTGGACTTATTAGTCTGGGTTAATAGTCTCACTGACAAAGCCTTTAGGCCACTGGTTTATTTACCACAGAAAACTAGTGTTGTCGAAAAACTTAACATCGAATACGAATTACATACATGATGTCGTTTGGGCTAAGGATCATTAAGTGCATGCGATAGTACGTTATGAATCATTATGAGTCAACACATTTTATTTACCTAATGTTGTAATGTCAGTTTAAAAGGAATCTTTTTATGCTCACTTTTAGACTATTACACATTACTGTTTACAGTAGCAGTCAATGTAAAGTATGAATATTATTTCATTATTTCTTGCTTACCCAGGTGGAGCATTACCTATGTTGTCACTTGCATACTTATATTTAGTTTAACATTGAATCATATTCCGAAATACATATTTACAAAACTCGGTGTAAATAATACTTAATAGATAATTCAACACTATAAATAGCTCCTAGATCCTAAGCCTAAATGAGACATTGACAAATTACACGACAGCAGCGGAAGGGATGCGACTTACCCGGAACGAGCGCTAAGACATTTGTCTCGTGACAACCCTAGTGTTGACCTGTACAAATCATTGCAGGAAATTAATAGTAAAACAAAAATACCCTTTCTAGGGACAGGCTAAAACGCTGTGAGCCGAATATTATAAGGGAGGACACAAAAAACAAAACTATTAATATAGTTAAACATTTTTATAAAAAAAAACAATGTGAATATCGTATTGTCTGCACTAAGCAGCTTGTATTCTAGTACATAAAAAATTATAAGAAAAATAACGACACGATTTTAATAAATGAAAAACAGAATGAAATTTGGTATTTTTAGTTTTTGTTTTAATCATTTAAGCCATTATGTCTCGGCAAAGTTAATAACGTAGCAATCTTACCTACACAATATCTAATCTAATCCACTTTTTGAAAGCCGGCGTGGACCCAGTAAGCACCCCTGTGGAACCCCTGCATCTCTGCATCATTCTCCGCAGACAGATAAGGACGGAAGTACGTCGTTCCTGCTCGCCCCACAGGGACACTTGACCGATGAGTAATGCTTCGCCCCGGGACTCGCAACGAGCATCCTGGGGCACATGGTGCAAGTGACATGAGGTCGAATGCTTTCGTTTGGTCTTTTTCTTCTCATAATTGGAAAATAATGACAAAACATTTGGAAGCGAAATCCTGTCTTTTAATAAAACATTGTCATGTTTACTAAGCTGTTCAAAATCCTTACTTATAAATTATGTTTCAATAATTTTACCACTGTTTGTCCTGAAAGGGGAAGGCAGAGGTATTCCAATTCCGGAAATAATCACGTTTCACCAGTATATTCTATGGACCACTAAACCTGATAGTAGATGATGTTTCGTGTGTTAAAAGTTTCAAAGTCAGTCAGAACAAATCAACTAGGAATGGGATTGCCCATTGCATTCACTCAGCTACCTAGTCGATCTAATCAATTTACTTCCATTGCTGACATATTGTCGATTAATAAAAGTTCCTTATGATCTTTATACATTGTGTACTTACAAATTTAATTGTCTTATCTTAATCTATTGTCTCTCAATAAATTATATGTTTGTCACTCCTTACGTACCTTATCATTCTTTATGTCTTACAACTTAAGGTGTTATGTCCTCTACACTATAACAACGATAACTTTTAAGCAATGTAAATCCTTTGTTGTCATTAGGAACTCTGTGGAATATTCCTAGTGAAATAGTAAATCCAATAAGCCAATAAAAAAACTCACGCTCAGTCTTCTTAAGTTACGGTATCAAATAGCTCTTCTTTTCTCAATTGCACCAACCAGTGGGTAGTGAGGAAAACTGTTGAAATTATTGCTGTGCTTAAGCCGTGGTGTTTCGAAATAAAGGAGCTGTGTGTCATCCAGTAACTACTTTCGATAGAAATCGTTTCGGTTATTGTGTGGCTAGAAGATTTACTATGAGGTGTTATTTGGGATGTTTCTGGTGCTTTGAAAGATCTAAATCGGAAGCTGATACGGTTTGTTAGGACGTTTTAAATCATAATCTTTTATTATCGATCATAAAAATTAATTTAAGTATAATGTATTATACAACGCGTATAAGCGCAATAGCTCATACACCCCAATTGGTATATTAATATTAAAGAAATATGATGCCATCGTACTTTAGTTGTGTCTAACCAATTTTGTTCAATAAAGAGCAATAATAATACGACCTCCATAGGTAGCACTAAATTCAGCTATGCTAATAATTTTACACATATTAAAAATTGTCGAAATCGATTAAGTAGTAGATACTGCAAAAACTAATTTTAGGAATTGGGCTTATTCTGTTACATCTCTAATAAATAAAAATCAATGCCACTTTTCGTTGTTATTTTATAACTCAAGAACGGGTTCACCTATCCAAACCAAATTTTTTCGGCTTTATACGGACTATTTAGCAGATGGTTTATGTGAAGTTTGCTTAAAATCTGTCGAGTGGTTCTTCGTTTATACGTTGCGAAGCACGTACCGGACCGCTAGTATTGTATAAGAATGGATCTCCGTAGAGTACCTATAGGCAGTATTCCTTGCAACTGCTGCTTGCTGAAGTGTTTAGGCACAAATTCTAACCCTACTAACATTATAAACGCAAAAGTTTGATAACAACATTGCACTCTTGGTAAGCTTTAGA
Organism: Ethmia dodecea; assembly: GCA_963855545.1. Classification (NCBI taxonomy): domain Eukaryota; kingdom Metazoa; phylum Arthropoda; class Insecta; order Lepidoptera; family Depressariidae; genus Ethmia; species Ethmia dodecea. The sequence continues at coordinate 1,190,401 of OY979446.1, forward strand.
GGCTAGCTAGTAATCTATATTATCTGCATCTTTCAATATTAATACCATCACCAACAGCTATGTTAGGTGAAACTCGATTAAACAACCACTCTGTGTAGGTAAATAAAAACGAAATAGGTATGTAACACAACCGGTTTGTGGCTTGTGAGAAATTGATTGTCATATACTAATTACTAAGTATCGGTGTGAACATAATAAAATGAAGCCGTCCAAGCGCAAAACCGATTCACACAAAAAAATCGATCAGAAAACGCCAAAACGTGTTTTTTTTTATTATTTGTTATAGTGGCAATCCGCAGTGGGCTCGCGTGGGAGATTATGGCCCATACTTCCTCATGTATGAGGAAAGACCCTTAGCTCAGCAGTGAGCTGTTATGAGTTGATGATGATAGCGGCAATAGAAAATATGCACAGTCTGCAATGGGAGAATTTCAACTGTCTAGTATCTATCTAGAATCTAGATGGTTCGACGGACCAACAGTGGACGTTTAGTAATAGGACCCTTTGGCACCCCTTAATACGGAATCCTAAAAATATGATATGTACTTAGACACTGTCTTCTTCTCAACATCTTCGTTCGATAGGTAATGAAACAGTACCGGCATTATAAATATCGTAGTCATGGAGTAAAAAAAAACGAGTATTTATTTAAATTTCTATTTTTATTTATGAATCGATATGTGCTTAAATCTTTAAAACTACGCAACGGATTTTGATGCGGTTATTTTTAATAGATAGAGTGATTCAAGAGGAAGGTTTTAGTATTAGCATTGCACCCGTGCGAAGCCGGCGCAGGTCGCTAGTATAATATATAAAGCGCGACTACCACTCACTGATTCACTCACATTCATAATTATATAGTGATAACAATACGGGACGCTAGTCTATACTAATATTATAAAGATTTGTATTTTTGTGAAACCGCGAAGAACCGCTAGTTGTTCATAAAAGTATAGATAGTAGATTTTTTTTATATTTACAGAAAAATACCAAAGAGAAACAGAGCCAAGAAGACTGGCTGCAATCCCATCTCTGGCTCTCTGGTTTGAAGCCTCCACCAAATGCGCTGATTGCCCTTTGATCCGGTTAATTGGTCTATAGGCGCATTATGTCCAATTCGCAAAATGTCCAGTGTGCTCAAAATGCCCAATTCTCACAATGTCCTAATCTTAAATTGTCCAATTCGCAAAATGGCCAAACAATGTGAGAATTGGATATTTTGAGCCCACTAGACATTTTGCGAATTGGACATAATGCGCATAACCAAGTCTAATTGCCCACTAATTTAGAAACTATACTATAACTATAAGTAGGTACAGCTACTAGGTACTACAAGAACAATTTTAGTTACATCAGAGCGGTGCAGTCGTAAACCCGAGCTAGATCGCGGCGAATCGATGGCGCCTACCCCGGCGAAAAGAAAATAAATAAACGAAATGCGTGGGTAGTACTTACGATTCGCCACATGGTCTTTTTATTTTCTCGTGTTAGAGAGAGATGGCTATACGTGTTACTATAAAGAGTAGTGGAGACTTTAGTAACTATTAAGAAATCAAGGAAATTGGTCGTACTTAATTTCAAAACGACCTGATTTCTAAGAGTCTAAAGGACTCTAACGAGACAAATATACTTATAAGGGGATTTTGAGTGGTCGAGTCGGCATAAGGAGACCTAGGCGTACTTACATTGATCAGATCGTCGATGTATTGAAGAAAAGCCAGATAAAGAGTACCGTAACTGACGAGCATGTATAAACTGATTGATATGGAAGTAGATCAAGCGCGAGAGTGTATTTCTGAAGGTGTTGAAAATAAATTACAGAGTACAATATGGATTTGCAGAGAATTCCTTTATCCGGTATTATGGCACCGAAAAATTAATCGTGTATTTTAAATGTTTCAGGTAAACCGTCAAACTGAAATTTGCGTGGTATGAAATACGTAAGTTATAGACTATAGTGAACTACATAAGTAAAATTTACCAAAAATGGTTATATTTTAATGTTTGACAAAAAGCGTTAAGGACACCGAAGAATGTGCTCTCAACGTAACTATCAATGTTTATGTTTCTGGAATCGTTATTATAATTGTAATAAAAAATGAAATGTCAGTGACCATATCTACTTTTTTAGAGTATTCCGTAAATTTTATTTGTTTGCGCTTTAATTTAATTAGCAACAGTTGATGAACTTAGTCAAACCTATTTATATCCCTCGACCCAAAAAAGAGGGGTTTTATAAGTTTAATGTGTCTGTCTGTGTATCTGTCTATGGTATCGTAGCTCCCAAACGGATGCACCGATATTAGTTTTTTTGTGTCATAGATAATTTTATCCCGAGTGTTCTTAGCCATGTTTCATGAAAATCTGTTTAGCCATTTGTGTTTATATGTATTTATTGTGTCGGGAAGTTTAATTTTTTTTATTTAATGTTATATCATTCCACTCATCGTGAGCCCGATAGGATTTGGGAAAACGTCGGAAGTCCCAAACATATTTTCATTACCTTTTTCATTATAAAAATCTCTTGTCCCGTTCTTAGTGGTGCTTTTCAAAATAAGGAACTCTGCCGCAAAATTTAATGCTTATACAACGCGTAACAGAATAAGCTCAATTCCTCATACACCCCAATTACTATATTAATATTGAAAAAATATGATGCCTTCATACTTTAGTTGTGCCAAAAAATATATTCTTGTATAAAGAGCAATAATACTACGATTTCCATGGGTAGCACTTAATTCAGCTATGCTAATTCATTTTTCGGAAAAAAATTACACATATTAAAAATACCTGAAATTGATTAAGTATTCGATACTGAACAAACTAATTTCAGGAATTGCGCTTATTCTGTTACAAAATTATTGTATACACCCGTTTTGTCTGTCAGTCAGTTAAGAAAGATAAAGCAGATTTAATTAGATTCCACTTTGACGTTACATAATTCACATTGGAAGATTCGAACAAAACTTCTTAGCGCTGTTATACAGCAGTGCTCTGTCTGTCACAGTACCTTTTTTCAGCAATTAGAATTTGGAATCGGGTTCCAAGGGGAATTAAAATTCCCCTTGGAACCGGTAATGGGTCAACTTACCCGGGATCACGTGTAAAACGTGATAATTTTGCACAACTTTATTGTAAATGTTAGAATTAAAAATATTTTGAGTAAAGTGGTATAAAAGGTTAGAAATTTTGAGATGAAGTAACTAGGTCAATTGGAATACCTATAGGTACGGTGTGGCCGAATGCAGTATAGTTTTTAAGTTATGATGAAAATTACAATAATATCATTCAATCTTTCTTTCCTATAACTGAGACGGCCTCTAATGGTCGCGCGATAAACTAAAATAGAAGAAAAATAAGACATTCTAGAATATTTTGCAGATTAGAATAGAACAGATTTTATTTGTTCGCTGTGTACATTATGGTCTTAAAATTAGGTAAATACTAGAAAAAACGGTGTGTCCTGTTCGGACGTACAAATACAAAATCTAATAATATTTAAGATAATAACATAAATAAAAAAAAACTCTAAAAACTTTAAAAACTCTAGAATAAAAACCGCCTTCAACTTATATGGTGTTCTGATGGATGGCATTGTCAAAACTTTACCAAATGATTGGGACCTAGATGAGATTTGGGACCACACGGGAAGCAGCTTTCAAATAAAAAAAGAATCATCCAAATCGGTTCACCCAGTCGAAAGTTCTAAGGTAACAAACATAAAAAAAAAACATATGTGTCGAATTGGGAACCACATCCATTTTTTTAAGTCGGTTATAAACAAGGTCATGATTATAATATAAGTCATTTAAAATAAATTTAAAATACATTTACAATTAAAATTAGTAAACGAACAAACTCACTACAATGTTCGTATTTCTGTGAAACATTTATTGATATTACTGTGCACTTTGTAACTATTTGTTAGCGGTGACACATATCCTTTGCATTTTTGCGTTGAGTCACGTTGCCAATGACACTTCATCCATTGTGAACTTTTATATTGCTTGCATATCCGTTTGTAGGTGATATTATTTCACAGCTCATTCAGCTGATGCATCTTGCCTCATATCAGGAAGTTTGGTGTTATCTGTCATGCAGGCCTTCTAACCAATGGTTTTCCTTTATGTACCAAAATATAATAAGTCGGTCTTTAGCTTAAATTTCCACAACTAAACTGCTGCCAAATATAATTCGGGAGTGAAGAGGAGCGGAGCTGGAATGCTCTTGGAACGTGAAAAGGGAGGATCTTGGTCCAACGGTTGATACAATACTAAACAACTGTTAGCAATATTGCTAATTCAACCTATAAAATTTGTTATTTAGATATAATTTTGATTATTTTGTGTAACTAAGTTAAGAAAATATATCATTTTAAATATTGTCTACAATTAATCGAAGTGTTGTACTGGCAACACTAAGTAGGGAGCGGCATTCTACTCTCCGCTAGGAGAGCAATAGGCAATAGTGTGCTGCGACATTCTACGCTCAACCTTTGCTCTGTTCTGTTTTGTAATTACTGTAGAGTTGAAGTAAAATTTGGTGATAATCAACAATTGTTTTAATCTGAAATCCACGTAAGCCAACACAACTCTTTATTGTACACCAAAAACAACACAATATGGATACCAACATTAACCAAAAGATTATGAGCGGTCTGATCGCACTCAGCGATATCTTCCAGACAACCGGTTGATGTTGGACAGTTCTCTTTATACAGATTCTCGTGAGAACTTTGATAGCGCGATTTAGAACAATGCGCTGTAGTGACGTCAAGAGCTTGCTATCTATAGCACTTGTTGTTCTATGTAGTTCAGATGTCGATTTAGCAGGAATGTAGCTTACATATAGAGGAATGACTAAAGTAATTTAATATTTTTTTTGGCTTCGATAAAAAGTAAGGCAGTAATTCAAAAGGTTCACGGATCAGCAAAATATTACAGCATTTAGAATCTGATTGTCGACTGCAATCTGATATGAGAAAAAAAGGTTCAAGAAATAAAATAAAAAATAGTTTTCATATCTCCGGGCGGAAAGCGGCAAATTTCGAACTTAATTCCGCTTGCGTCGATAAGAAAAAAAGTAGCTATGCAAACCTCGGGAAGTAAAAAAAGCCTCAGATCACATGTTTGTAGATTTTGATTATATGCGATCTGAGACATTTACTTATTTTACTTCCCTAGATGTGTAATATACTAAATTGCCTTGTCCGTAGTACAGTAAAGAGCACGTAGAGCTTGACACATTGAACTTTGTAACGTTCTTATTACAATCGCCTTAGAGGTCAGACTCGCACTACAAGAGTAAAGCTTCATGTGCTGTACTGTACATATATATATTAACTTTGGAGGACATTTTTATCTGTAATTATTGTAAATCAATGTATATTTTCTTTGTAAATAATTGTATAGTAAATATATTAACTCAATAGAAAGATCGTGGGAAACAGTGCCCAGAAGGCTAGCTGGTTTCCTCTATATTGCTAGACTAATCCTTTTGGACAGACAAAAAAAAGCTTCCAGTACCTCGACAGGATGTGCTGGCTACGAGCGTCAGGGCACTAGTTATATTCAACTGGTTTGCTCGCCTGAGGGGATCGTTTGGCGTTCGATACGCCCTAAGTGAATTAATGGTCGGACTCCACGGCGACGACGAATTCGGAAAATAGAAGAAATATGTTGACTTTCTTTTTTATAGGGTCTTTTTTGTTTTTATAGACCGATGCATATGCATCTACGTACAAGTATGTCCAGCTCTGGACTAATATAGGCTGATAATGATGATATGTAAACGGTGTCAGTTGATGTAGCGTAAAGACACGTAAGTACAGCCGCGCATTTAAACATAAAAAAAAAATATCGATCGAAAAAAATGGTATTAGAGAAAATCGTTCAATAGCTTTTGCCTGATGCATTTGCAAATAAACAATTACCTTCAATTTAGCCGCTTTGTTGTTTATTACAATTTTTACCTTTTTTTTTCAATATTTTTATTTGAGAAGAGTATATTTGCCTCGAATTGATCGGGACAGCGTAAAGTTTGTTAGAAAAGAAACCTTATTTCTATTTGCGTAGGGCACCGATAAATATTGTTTATCGAGAAAAAGTAGAAAAAACTTCGTTTAGCGCAGCAGACCGAAAGTTGCCGTTTCCCGCCCGTAGAGATGAAAAATATCTTTGTTAGGAAATCATATTTACAAATATTCGAACACAGCAGTCGAAACTCGATAATTTAAATCGTAAATTCGGTGCACACCCCGCATTGTATAATGCATCGGTGAGGTCAGGATGATGTCGGCCGGCCGCTGCATTTTTTATGCTAATGCCTGCGCCGGCTGCGCACAACTAGTGTGGCTATAGATACTATAGGTAGGTACCTACCTTGGCTTATCTGGGAACCAGATTGTTGTTATATAATATACTAGCGACCCGCCCCGGCTTCGCACGGATGCAATGCTAACACTAAAACCTTCCTCTTGAATCACTCTATCTATTAAAAAGAACCGCATCAAAATCCGTTGCATAGTTTTAAAGATTTAAGCATACAAAGGGACATAGGTATATAGGGACAGAGAAAGCGACTTTGTTTTATACTATGTAGTGATAGTGATGTTCTGTACAGTGTTGCCAACTTAGTTACTTTACAGCTAGATCGAGCTATTTTGTGTTGTCAAGCAGCTTACAAAATGTTGTAGCTAAATTTTGTAGCTACTTTTTCTAGCTACTTTTACTCTTTTACAAGATGTGAGTACTTTCGAGACTTTATAGTAGGGTATCGGCCCTTAAATTGTATCTAAACGTGGCTGGCTTACTGATGAATGAAGAGGATAAACAGATTTCTACGTTTAAAACTAATACTGCGTTCTGCCTGGTCTTATTTTATAAATTTAAAATTATTGCTCGCTGTTTTAATAAACTGAAAATTGATTTACCTATGAAAAAATACACGTACTCTACTTACTTCATCTATTTTAAAGTTTTAGCTACTTCTAGCAACTTTTTTTTTCTCAACAAATAGGGCAATCTGGCTTCTTTTCGCAAGATGTCTAGCTACAGGGTAAGGGTAGCAGTTGGCGACACTGCCTCTGGGCTTTGACAGAATCAACAGCCAGTCTCGTCGTCGTCGTCGTCTCATGGCTTTTGGCTTGTACGATATGTACGCTACACTCCAATTTCTTGTGTTACCTATACAGGTTATTATTCCTTTCTTTTTGTTTTTATATGTATTGCAAAAATAAGTGTTATTCTCTTCTATATAAATAACCTCTTTCAAAAATCTCTTCCTTGTGCTCACTTCCATCACATAAGAAACCTTTGCGCAAAATTCCATGCTGCTAGATTAGTACGATACTGGACCGATATCAAAAATTCTTTCACCCTTAGAATGATAACAATATCTCTGAGTAACATAGGTTATATCTTATTTTTTTATTTTTTTTTTATGATAAAAAAGCGGGCAAACGAGCAGACGGTATCCCATTATTATTATTATATTATGGGTTATCCCAGTATTCCCGCGGGATCGGGAACAGGAAAGGACAGGGAAAAGAGAAGAAAAAGATAGAGCGTTTTCGTGTTTGCGAATTTCTTTTTTTCCGCTTGATAGCTCTTAAATATTTTTCACGTTGACATGGGTTTTTTTATCAACTCTTTCAAACGGGTATCTTTGTCCTAAAGGTTATCTACATTCTTAATTTCTTGTTGAGGGTGTGCGTTGACAGTCAATGCATTTCATACATGTATTTTTTATCTGTCTGCAGTCGTATTTCGTATCTCTCGATTAGAATCACGATCGCGAATGGAATTAAACTGATTCATTATTGGAGGTTGCCATTACTTTCCGTTGCGAACATGTTATCTCAGATGTAGACGCTTCTTCAACGTTTTCACCTCATAGCTAGTAAGAGTAAGCTCTTACTAGCTAGAGATAACATGTGCGCAACGGAAAGTAACAATGACTTATCATTGTTTATTTAATCTTCAGGTTCGGGTTCAAAATCAGGCATGTACCATAGAGTTTTTCAAAAACTTACCTACATATTTATCACTAGCTCGACGGTAAAGGAAAATATCGTGACACCCGCTGGTTTCAGAATTAATTCTGAGGCATGTGTTACGATGGTCTGGCTATGGGCTCACCACCTATCACGTTTAGGGGTCCAATATTCTGATGAAATGTGGGTATTTCTACAAATGGAATACCCCTGCCTGCCTCCTCGGGGATATAAGGCCTTTTTTAAAACGATATGCTAAACCGGGATTACTTTAAAGAACCTTCCTAAATGATTTCTGATGCAAAGGATCCTAGCTATACAGCGTGGCAATGCTGCCAGTGTGACCTTTAGGTCGGAGGTTTTCCTGGATGGTTTTCTTTTTAAGCTTGTTTCTTTTTAAGATTGTCTTGTGCACGTATAGAATTTAATTCCGAAATGATCACATGACATCTATATCTCATGTCGCACCGTTCCTATTAAGGTCAGGCCACACTGAGTAGACAGCTTAGCCAACGTAACTGCTGCCCCTTCATATTTTGGTTACACCACGGACGAGCTGAGCCAGCTAAATGAACTGGGTGGGCTAGCTAACCCGACGTTCATCATGTCGTACTTCTGTCTATCTTCAGCCTGACTCCCACGCGTGTTAACACGACAGTGTTGTCATTGTTACTCCACACAGACGCGTCACTACATCCTGTTTTCGGTGTAAACTCAGATATTTTGGACGGCTTTATAATCTACACTAGTATTATAAAGAGGAAAGATTTGTATTCTTGTATTTTTTATGTTTGTAACGAATAAACTCAAAAACTACTGGACCGATTTAAACATTATTTTTTACCATTTAGCCATTACCATTAGAATTCTACATTAGCCCTGAGTAATAAAAGCATTTTTTTTTATTCCCGTGTTCCCACGGGAACGGGCTATTAGGTAGTAATGTTAAAAAAAATAGAGAGATAAAGTAATGGAATGCCGACACAATATGATTATTTATTGTCCGTCGTCCGTGGGAGGTTGATGCTTGACTGATTACATAAATATGTTACAACTTGACCTCTAACGGCCGTTCCCAATATTCAATCTATCTCTTGTTTTGCCATAACGGGGGTTGGAAAAGCTATCTATCTTTAATTTTTCTGTCCCAATAAATCTATCGTTGATAGGCAATCCTATCTAACGTTTCTATCTATCGATGGGAGGGCATACAGCTTACTAGGGATAGATATTTGTATGCAACTGACAGTTGGCGCGTCCCTATAACATTATTATCTGTCAGTGTCATTAAAGTTGGCTATCTCTAGTAACCTAAAATCCGATCCTTGGTTTTTCGAAGATAAGCAGACAGAAGGAAGATATAATAGATAGAATACGTTGAATTTTCATAAAATACGTTAGTTTCCCGTTGCAAAGAATGTCGGACTCAAGTTCAAGCGATGATCTTGCTCTTTTGGAACAATTAAGTGATTGGGAGTCGGAAACCGAAGAAAATGTTGCATCCCGATCGTATGAAGAACGCATAAATTACTTATATAAATATAACGATTATGAGTTTGATTACCGATTTAGATTAAGTAAAACTGCGGTAAATGATTTACTCAAAGAAATATACCCATTTCTAAAAGTAACTTCAAAAAGGTAAGTACTTAACTAGAATTTTAGTAGGTATTTTTTTTCATGTTACTATTGTGTACAAGAGTTACTGATATGCTACAGATCATACAGTCTGTGATATGCTACAGATGTATCTATGTTCTACTTCGTTTACTTTCTTCAGGAACCACGGAATTTCACCTCTACATCAACTGCTGTTGACATTGCGGTTTTATGCATTGGGTACAATGTTAGTGGCAGTAGGTGACTACATAGGAGTCTCAAAATCAGCTGATACCTATACTATACCTCGCGTATAGTGAGAGACATATCTCGGGCTATTGCCAGGTTGTATCCGAAATATATATATGTGCATAACAATACAACGGAAGACTTTTATAATATTGCAGGGTTTCCTCGTGTATTAGGTGCAGTTGATGGCACACATATTCTGATGCAATCACCAAGTAAGTACTTATTTGATGTAATTAATTACCTCTAGAAGTCTTCATGAATTTCCTGTCATTGCTAACAAAAAATTATTTTGAACAGATTCAAATATTGGAGAAGAATTTAGAAATAGAAAATCTGTTTTTTCGATGAATGTGCAAGGTGTCTGTGATGCAAATTTGTTCTTTATGAATATTGTGTCCCGATGGCCTGGATCAACTCATGATGCTACAATTTTTAGTAATAGTGAGTTACGAGGTATGTTATATTACATTATGGTAGGCTCTCACTATACAAAACTACACTATTTTGGTCTAACAGTTATGAGGATGATTGTAGGGTTTTATTCAATGGAATCACTGTCTGTAACTTACCATGGTAAAAAAGTTATTAAACAGTTATTTAATTTTCTAGCTCAGTGTGAAAACGGTGTTTATGGCAATAGATGGTTAATTGGTGATAGTGCATACCCTTGCAAAGCCTACCTGTTGACACCATTACTCAATCCAGAATCGGGAAACGAAATAAACTACAACAGAGCACACATCAAAACTAGAAATACTATAGAAAGGTAAATCATCAAAACTTCTAATTCTACTAGTGTAGCTAGTATTGTTATAAGTGGAAAAAGATATTTTTTTTTACGAATAAATTTCTTTTCAGGTGTTTTGGTGTCTGGAAAAGGCGATTCCCGGTTCTTTCACTAAAAATTAGGCTTTGTTTGGAAACTATCCAGGCTGTAGTCGTTGCAACATCCGTGTTGCACAATATTTGCAGGAAAATGAATTTGGAGGAGCAGGAGCCCGAAATAGAAATTCCAAATCATAACATTAATATAACATCTGAGAATATTTCAGAAAATAATGCCATTAATCAAATTGAAGAGCGTCAAGCATTAATCAACAATTATTTTATGTAAATAGTTAATAAAACTAAAAGTATAAGTACACAAATTTTTTGCATTTATTTATTATCAATATTAATTATCACAAAAGTTTGTAACGAGACCACTGTGCACTGATTTTGTCTGTTTTTGCGATCTGTCAATGCCGCGCAAAGCGACGTTCTCTCACTTTGGAGGCGCGTGGCCGACTGAATTCCGCGAGCGTTCGCATTCGTATTTGAATTTGCGCGCCGCTTCATAGTAATTTGTATGAAGATTTTGAGCGAAAAAATTGGTCAAGTTTGTGATTTTTTTACACAAATTCGAAATATAACATGTACCAATGAGTTTTTTAAAAACTTACGTACACATTTATCACTAGCTCGACGGTGAAGGAAAACATCGTGAGGAAATCCGCAGGTCCCAGTATTAATTCTGAGACATGTGTAAATAGACCCGGTCCGGCGATGGGCTCACCACCTATCACGTTTAGGGGTCCCAAGAACATCTCGTGTAAAGTGGGTAGGTATATCCAGTAATGGAATACCTCTGCCTACCCCCTCGGGGATGCAAGGCGTGAGATTATACTATATTATTTTTTTTTTCCAGCTCCATTATTTCTAATTCTAATTTCTTTTTTTTGATGGCAGCTATCACTTCTTCTTGTTTTTTCTTCGCTTCATAATAGCTCGCAATTGCCAGATTCCTTGCTGTTATCGATTTTTTCACATTATCAGCAACTTTTTGACGCTCCAATTTAACTTTGCTGTTTGATGCAGAAAAAAAGAACTTTTTATTCTGTGGAGTTCGCAAAGACGAACCAGGAGTATATTCAGTGTCCACAGCAGTTTGCAAAAGGGACGAAGATGAAGGGTTTTCCACGAACGGTACAGCAATTATCAAAGGATCCTCCACCTCCACATTTTCTGTGACCTCCACCTCTGCATCACCTCCAAAAGAAACGCTGTAGCCGTCACAAGTTGGGCCTAAAATTGCAGCAACTTTTTCCAGTGCATCATCTGGTGGAATATACTCTGGTTTTCCACCACCAGTCTTAAGATTATTCATTCTTATTTTGGTACTCCTTTTACGGGCAGTTTTTTTTAAATTCTCCCATTTAAGCCTGAGCTGCTCCGGTTTTCTGGGGTTACTTGCCACTACTGAGTTAAATGTGTTAGTTATTTTTGACCAAGCAGCTTTCTTGAGCTGGTTGTTGCTGGCATTTGTGGCTTTACTAAAAAGCACAGGATTTGCCTCAACTAAGTTGACCAGTTGCATCACTTCTTCTTTTGTCAGTGGAGTGCTTTTTTGCTGAAATATAAGAACAACAATGTAATTGCTTTCCTACACAATATCGAATCAATTCTGTCACATAAACGTAGTAGAATATAACTGAGATACTTACGGCCGACATTTTTGTAATGGTAAATAACCGTATTAATAAAACACAAAGCAATACAATGAACATAGAGCGAGCGTCGTCTGAGAGAGCATGAGCATCACAGATGAGCATAGCATGTCAATAAAATAATGTAACAAACAAAAGGTCTGTCAGTATCAAAGAGATTAAAATATAATAAGGCCCTATTAAATTTAAATCTCTTTGGTCAGTATAGAACGTTCCATTTCATTATTGTGCTTATTATAAATTCAAACGTTTTCAAGTATTAATTTCCACTTTAAAATTAATCTTAGTAATTAAATAATCTCGACATATTATGTAATATAATATAACAAATATCATTTTATTTATTATGAATCAAAATTCCATTTATACTTCATTGTAAATTCACTGAGAGTGCTAGTGCCACTGCGTGTTTTGGAACGCAAGAGAGGGCTCAGATATGCGGCTTATCTACTGTCAACTGGAGATAGCAAACACCTATCTGCACCTATTGGGACCACTCCTAAAGATAGATAGCTGATTACTAAGGATCGAGGATAGCTATCTATCTTGAACCGTAGATTGAATATTGGGAACGGCCGTAAATGACGTCACAAAGTTGGCTGATTCGGGGACTCTGGGTAATTGAAGTGTCAAATGTCAATCAAAAATTCGCTTTTACTTACCTACATCTAGCGACAACTTGACATTTAAAGGTTAAATGGCAATTGATTTTATTGTAGAAAAATATAATTACTACTCGTAAAATATGTAGTTGCTTAAAATATCCTGATCTTTAAAAAAAGAAATACCTGAATATATACACACCGAATTAGTTGCACATGAGCTTACTTAACATAGTTTTTAGCTCGCGATGTAGCATTTATCGTGACTGTAACGCTTATAGGCTCAAGAAAAATAACATTCCACAGACTAAAAAACTACAATACCGTTACCTATGCACACACAAAACGTTATTTTAAACAATACTTGCAACGCGATCTCAGACCGGCGGTTATCGCGTTATCAAGTGACGTGGTTCCCAGAAACGCCTACCTAGCTCAGGTAGTGCGAGCAAAAAAAACATAGTGATGTGCTTATCAATATCGATGTTGACTATCGACTGTCAAGCTGTCAAACGGTTGATATCTGTCGTCGAGGTCGGAGCTTGCCTACGAATGACGAATGGTGTCCATAAATATTTTGTGTAAAGAAAAGTTAACTAATGAATTTATAATCTAAGTCTACAAAGTTGCTCCAGTTTTGCACCCTGATAATCAATGGTCGTTTGAAACAAAAGAACAATAGATTTCACCTACTTTAAAGTCACATGGCCAGTTTTAATTATCTCATAATGATGTTGACTTTTGAAATGTCAGAAATGTTCGCACAGGGCTTTAAAAACGTTGTTTATGAGTCCAAGCGGAAAGTTACGTCATCGCCAAGTAAAGCGCGTAATTCAATAGTACCCTGAGAACTGTGTCGGATAGATATGTTTTTAGTCATTCGATTTCTCTAGATAATGTAAGTTTTTCGATTTGTTGAGACCATAGATAAATAGATAGAATAGTATATTGCATACATTACTTCCCGAGGTGTGTATACTTTTTTCTGTTCGACGGAGTGGAACTGGCAACTTCGTTTAGCGCAGTGGGCCGAAAGTTGACGCTTTCCGCCAGGATAAATGAAATAGTATATTAGACACCTAGGGAAGTAAAATAAGAAATGCCTCAGATCAAATGTAATTGTCGACCGAGACGATCAAAACACTGTAAATGGATAAACAAGGAGTAAATCTACCTCAATCAATCTACCTAAAGCGTAGATACTATAATTTATTTTGTGTGTTTATTACTTAATAAAAACAGGCAGTGAAATTTCGACTTATATGTATACAGAAGCGACAGTAGCACATAAAAATGATACCTACTCCTGCATAAAGTAGGTAAATAAACTAGCTACTAAAGACGTTGTCTCATATACAGATGTGGGCGCTGCATTAGAGTTCGCATCCTTTTTCCTTCCTTTCTACTTGCTTGCTTTCCTTTGCTACCCTGTTGGTCAATTTTATCACAGAATGCTCGACTCTTTTTTAAATTCTAATTGTAATTAGTTTCCAGCAGGTCCTTTCTTCCCTTTTTTATCTGATGTTTACCTTTTAAGCGATCATGAGGAGCTTACCTTTAAGTACTTACTGCATTTTTTTAGTTGTAAGCCATAGTATCATGTAGTATTATGAGTGTTGTTAACTGTTGGTAAGCCTAATAAATAAAATAAAATAGCATCACGACGTTTGAGATCAAACTTAAGTATGAAAATATTCCCAATCTATTATAAATCTTTCGATACCTAGTCTTTCACCACTTATAATTTTATTATCAAAGTCATCGATAGTTTTTTCTGCCGCATCCGCACTCTCTCTGAGCTCCGCCTGACTTCCCGCTGCGATGATAAGTGTTTTTTCTCCAACCTTTACGCCACAATAAATAATGCAGCAGTTTTTATATAGGACTTTAGACTGTCATAGACGGTGTCAAACCACCCGAAGGCTTTTTGCTTGAGCTTGTTTGGTAATTGAATTGGCGCTTTTGTTGGTCAAATGATTCTTAAAAATTACGAAGTTACAAAAATAGATTCCTCGATTAAATTGTTGTACAATCTGCATTACAATTTTAAAACTAAGAATAACATATGTTTACAAACAAAATACTACAATGCAATAAGTTTTTTTCTACTCAAAAAGAATACAAAATAGCTATGAAAAAAAACCACTTACGTTTTTAGGTTTTTTACACGTAATAAAAATGTTAAAAAGTAGAACTACCGATGGAATATTCAGTTCAAGAACACTGCTTAATTAAACAAATCGATTCGTTAATCAACATTGTAGGGAAATGGTTTCAGCTATTTCTAGAATTCTATTAAAAAACAGAAAGGATACAAAAAATAAATAAACTGATTACCTCCTTACGTAAGTACCTTGAACGTTTGATGCTAACATTTTGTTTTAACAGAAAGCTTTTGACAAAACGTACTCACCACAAAAACTATTACAGCTACCATTCGTACTTGGAACAACGAAATTTGACATCAAAATTCGCCGTGCGAAACACAATAAAGCGCCAGTGGAACAGTGCAACTCGTTTGCAATAATTGCAACTAGTCCGCTAGTTCGAGAGCCCCGGGCGTGCCCCAGGGCACTGTACTCGGCCAACTTTGAAGTGCTACACTTTCCAGTGTTCACTGACTTCGTTGAATGTGTGAAATAATCTAAGTTTGTTTGAGGTTTTGCTTTTATTGTACTACTAAGTTAAGCGGTACTGCTGTGGTAGTTCTTTTATATTTTCTGCAACGGACTGGTGTATTTGTTCACACGGAAAGTCATGTTTCGCTGTTCATGTGAAACAAGCTGTAGCTGCCACTCCCCTCTTTATCAAATATGACTGAAAGCCCGCAGAATTAGCGGGGTGGCCAATAATATACGAATTTCCAAATATTATTGCCTACCTTTTTTATCAATTGTCTGTTGTAATTTCGGATTTCAGCAGTATGGAATTAGACCAATGTTGAATAACAACAAGACTATATATAATGTCCTCTGAAGAGAAACATTGTGGTTCAGTGACCAAAATACCTGTTACATATCCACTCTGGATAGCTGGGTTGATACTTTAATAGAGATAGTTGTCAGTCCTCTAGTCATCCAAAGCCTCGACCAACCTAAACTTACTGACTAACTTAAGTTTATCCCTAGTTTAAATACAAAAACGGATATGTAATAAGCCTTATTTTTGTTTGTCGAAACTAGGCTTGAACCTCTCATTAAACTATAGACATGTAGGCAAAATTCGAGAAATAGAGACAACATAACAGCTACTTAGAGTTTTTGCAACCCTTTAAGCAATAAATGTTCAAAGTAGTAAAGTAGCAGAATGTTAGAAGTACGCATGGTCGATTAAGATTTTATGTCAGGGATGTAGTAGCAAGCTCGACACGAGCCAGCAAATGGACAAAGCTTGTCGACGAGCTAATAAAATTCAGACTAGCAACTAGCAGCGCGAATTATACCTAACTTTAGTTACGCAAAATGAACGTATGAAAGAAGGATTACTGTCTATCATCTTCGTTTTGTGACGTTAATCTCTCATTACCGTCAGTGTCAGACAAAAAGTCCCAAAAGTAAAGAGAAAGAAAGAAATCAAAAAGGGTTGTTACTATTGAAATGGCAGCTGTCAAAATTCCACGGAATAAAAATTTAAATTCGCATTTCAAAAGACGATTCCAATTACAAAAGACAGGCCTGTTTGGTTTGCATCTAGCCTAGGCTAGATATATTTACGTCACAAAGAAGATCCTTTGGAAATAGGTTATGGAACAAGTTCGTTGGTTTGCATTTTGGTTATCTTTTTACAGTACAATATTGTTTATTTCCACTTCTCCTGACTTATCTCTAAATATCTTCACAAACAGAAAGACACGGGTAGCGACTTTTTATTTATGAATAACTAGCAGCGCCCCGCGGTTACACCCGCGTAGTTCCCGTTCCCGTGGGAATACGGGGATAAAATATAGCCTATGTGTTATTCTGATGAATAAGCTACATAACTGTAAAGTTTCATCAAAATCCGTTCAGTAGTTTTTGCGTGAAAGAGGAACAAACATCCATCCAGACATCCATACATCCAGACATCCATCCATACAAACTTTCGCATTTATAATATTAGTAGGATACGCTACTACATAACTGTTCTAAACCGCGCTATCGAAGTTTTCTAATGAGTTTGTATAAACAACTGTCCAACATCAATCGTTGGACTGCGGTCCTGAGGCACTATCGCGGCCTCGTCCTGGCGGAATATCTTCCCTTTTCACAATGGAATAGCGTTCCACCTCCGCTTCTCCACTATTTTCACTATCTTTTAGATATTTTCTTTATGAAAGTTTATAAATCAACACTTCGTCCGAAACCGTAGCTACAAGCTATACCGACTGCTTCCGATATCGACGTTCCAATCAACACATAGTAAGGTGGATTGGACGGCAGTGTAATAGTATTACCAAAACGGTCTCGATCCTAGAAATGGCAGATAGGCAAAACATGGAAGCTTTAACTAGCTTGCAGCCCCTGGAATTTGGAGAGCAGCAGTTCAACGCGACATCGAATTATCCGTAATAACATTTGCAGGAGCAGATGATGCTGTAAACGACTCTTGATACCGACAGTCGAGTCTCTTGAAGTTAGCAACGTAAGGTATAACTTTATGGGCGTCACTGTAAATAAATGAAGCAATATAAACCGCTATTACGCATCGTAAAACCGGCGAATTTCAATTTAGATTGAGCTCCTGGTTTATTGTTTTCCATTTATATAGGCCCGCGCCTTGTTTGGGCAGGTTTTTTGTGTGTTCTGGCATGGGAATGTGGAAAAACTGGTTGTTTATAAACAAAGAAACATTGAAATGTGTTACTATTTCAAGTGTCGTCTGAATGGCGGGTTCGATCTGGGTTCGATGATTTACGTAACAAATTGAGGGGCTTCTAGCAAAACCCATCTCGTTTTCTAACCTGTTAGTTATTCGGTTACTTCAAAAACTAATTATTGAAAGAAATACCAATTGACAGCTGTTTCATGTCAGATTCCACCTTTAGGGAATAAACAATAATCTTCTCAGCTACGACGTCTCATCTCCTCATCATCATCTCGTCATCCTCTCATCGACGTTGCATTTTGAAATCAACTACCCAATAGTTATGGGTATAGGTACTTACAACGTGTGATATAATTAAGCAGAAAGCACAAACTACTTGGTTCAGTATCATTAACTGAATTACTCGTAATTTGAAATATTTTATTTCACTTTAAAAATTAAAAATAACAGGTATTTGTGCGATCTTAAATAAACTGAATGTAGAGCGCGTTAAAGCGATTTCTAGTACCGATTGACTATCTATAAGGGTTAATAATTTTTACGTAATATAAAGTTTGTTCTTTGTTTAATAAAAGTGTCATTTTGTGGGAAAGTCAATGTCGTCTACGTTCTAACGTAGAACTGGGAACCATCGCAGAATGTCAGATAATAAGAGGACATAATAAATAAGGAGAAGGATAACAAAATGACAGACAGGTAAACGATACCAAAATGTTCATGGTATCGTTTACCTGTCAGTCCATCACTGAAATCACATCACCCGTCCCTACTAGTCTCAGCTCACCCCCAATTATTTCCGAAATCAGAGCAGCCCGTGGATAATTACATCAAGGGTACCAGGGCGGCATGGCCGCGCGGCGTCTGGCAGGAAGCCCTAAATAAACTCACAATTACGCGTAACGCCGCGCCACTCTCGCCCGCACCGCGCTCAAAAAACTAACGCGAGGAGCGTCAGCAGAATAAACGAAATTTAGCGTGGAATTTCTCACCGCTTTTTCTTCTTCACTTATTACACTCGAAGCTATGACCGTCAATTTAAAGTCACTACCTTAAATGGCCTGAGGACCTTAGCACCTTACCTGGCAACCGATTACCTATTGCATATTGCACTCGATAACGTGACGCATAATTATGTGGTTCTCGGAATTTCTGACTAAGTGGTTGTTGTTGTGGCCCTTTTGGTGCCTAGTTTTTCTTAATTTTAAGTTATTTTGTATTAGTTAAATTTTAATAGGTGCCAAATAAATATTTTTCTTTCTTTCTTTCTTTACATACATATCTGTAGGACGTCGCTTATAGTTGACCACGCCGCCCGTACGTTTAGGAAGTTTGAAGTAGTCGTAGTATAGAGTATTTAGACGAAAACCCAGTGATCAAAATAAGTAGTTTTTTAATCTTGATGTTATCTCAGGTTTTTCCCTTAGTAGTTAGGATATGTTGTCTATATCACGGATGATTTTATACTCAACGTTATTATAATTTAAAAATAACAAGTAAACACAAAGTGCGTCATAAACGTCGACCGTAAGTAGGCCAAACCAAAATGTTAAGCTAGCAAATACTATGTGCGGTGATTAACCCGTACAATATCTGTTTCATATGCCCATCATTCACTGCTGTAAACACTCGCACTCAAAATATCAAGTGTCATCCGGAACTGTTTCCATAAGGCAGAATGCATTTCCTATTTAATGAGCTATGCTTGTGTCAGAGATAAGTGCCAGCTAGATTGTCTAATGCCTCGGCTAAATGCAGCTACAACTTTTTGATGAGAGGCTCAGTTTCGGCCCAATTTCATACTGTTTACTTTAAACGGCACAGACATAATATAACAAACTGTATTCGACATATTTGAGGGGCCAGAGGCGTTCATTTAGATAGTTCCAGAGGTCGTTAGAGCTAATTATACTGCCAAATATACAGGAAGACTAATAAAATAGAGTAATCATTTAATGATGTACCTACTCATGAAATAAAAAAAAACAATACCTATTAATGAAGGAATTTAAATATGAAAAGTAAAAAAAGTTTTTTTGCTAACCGTACAAGTTGGCACGCGAATTATACCGAGCGAGACTTTCGCTGGCGTGTCTCTGCCTCCCGTCTGCGATCCTAGTACTTACAAAGTACAACATGGAAAGTTCCTTTCAAAGCCGATCTTTCAAGATACTTTCTGCCTTCACTTTGATTTTAGGATAAAGATCTTTTTGATTGAAAATGATTGAACCACCGATCGATAATATAGATGAATTGGTACGAACAAGAAATGTGAACGAAAAGAGAACTGCTCATAATTCTAATAATCAAGTAATAACACTCATAAGATTTAGAACTAGCGAGTGAGAGAAATACTCGTCTTCCTCTCGGAGCGTTCAAAAAGTACAGATCATTGGATACTAGGGTTTGTTCCCGGGAATTCTCGTTCCGGGAATTCCCGGGAAATTGGTTGGTTCCGTTCCCGGGAAATTCAAGTCGAGAAAAGTCGAGACATCGAGAATTCAAATTTTACTTCGTAAGCTAAAATCGTCTTATTTTATGACATTTGGAGGATCATTAGCAATTTATTATATTATGTTAGAATTTGTTGATGCTTCTTTATAGATTTGCTTCTTAAAAACAGTGCATTATCTAGTGGTGAACGCTTATAGTTGGCAGAGTATTTAGAGTTAATTCTTCTTTAAAAATATTGACTGAAAGTTTAATGTATGAGTGATTGATTAGGTAGGTAAGTGTTTGTTTGTTTTGTACCTTTATTACCATGCCAAACAAATGACTATCTACTTTGGTTGCAATTTGCAATGTAAAAACTACTCCGAGCCGAACAAAACTTATTATTCTTAGATGTTGTTTTATCGCAAGTTATTATCCGCTTTATATAACAGAAGCAAGACATATCTATCAGTCAGCCCACATCAACCCATTGCTGGACATAGCCCACCTCGCTGATGCGCAAGCTACGTTTTACCCGACTGCTCCAGAAGGAGGGTTATGTTTTTCGAGAGTATGTATGTATGTATAATTGTTTGCAGCCTGAACGGCTCGATGGATTTTAGGTTGAGAGGTGTCCTTAGATTCGTATTTACAGTGAGAGTGACACTGGGTATATCAAATTAAAAATAAAACAAAATGGCGGATTTTTGGCGCCAAATTGTGACAAAAAAAATAAGAAAATCAAAGAAATACACACACCGGCACAATTAGCGGAACAGAAAAAAAAAGGAGAAAAAAGAGGGAATTTAGAACAATGAATGTAATTTTTAAACAATATATTATTTAAAATGAAACAACAATTAAATTAACATGTTTTGACATTCATTTGTAACACCATACTTAAAATTTTATAAAAATAAAAATTAAATTAAACAAAATGCATTTTTCTTTGATTTTTAATTATAGAGAAACAGCAGAAAATTCAAGATTTTCCAAAGTTTAACAACAATTTCAATGACTGTTCAATATCGAGTGTTTCCTCCTCGTGCTCTGATGAGGGTTTCCATCCGTCTGGGCATGCTGCGGATGATGTTATCAATGGTTTCTTGGGGCAACCTCTGCCATTCTTCAAGTAATGCGTTTCGCAACTCGTTGAGATTATTGGGAGGGGGCATTCTTGACTTTACACTCCTCTTTAGCAAGTCCCAGACGTGTTCTATAGGGTTCATATGTTATACCAACATGGTTTAGGTATGTCTGTACTGTGCGAGCACTGTGAGCCCGAGCATTATCCTGCATTAGAATGAAGTTGTTACCAATAAAGGGGGCAAATGGCACAACATGTTCTTCTAAAATCTCTCTGATATACCGATCAGCATTCAGATTCCCGCCATCGACCACTACTAACTCCGTACGAGCTCCTAAACATATTCCTCCCCAGACCATAATTGAACCGCCGCCATATGCAACTGTATTTTCAAAATTAGACTGGATATACCGTTCTCCTTTGCGTCTCCATACTCGCTGCCTTCCATCAATTTGATTTAACATAACTCTGCATTCATCAGTAAAAAGAACCTGTCCCCAGTCGTCGAAGTCCCAATCACGATGTTCACGACCAAAGTGTAGACGGTTTGTGCGATGATGTCTCTCAAGTTTTGGGGCTTTGGCGGGCACATACGAGCCTATACCCACTTCTTAGAATCTTCTACGAACTGTCCGCTCACTCATCCTTACTGCTCGTACCTCTTCCAGTAAATTTCGAGCCTGCACCGCCGTTAGTCTCGTGTTCCGTCGGACTTGAAGTTGGAGAAAACGGTCATCCCTCCTTGAAGTACACCTTTTCCGGCCTTGTCCTCTCCTTCTCACTAGAGCATTCGTCAATCTGTATCGTTGGATGCTACGATAAATCGTTGATAACGATCGACGAAGGCTTCTGGCAATCGATCTGTAGGTTTGACCATTTCTCCTCATTTGATCTGCCCTAATGATTTCTGATGGCGTTAAATCAGGCATAATTAGATGCTCGTAAATTATCAATATGCGAAAAAACTCAAAAGCCTCAAAAACTGCAATTCAAAGCTTTTCAAATGGAATTCACGAACCTTCTAAAAACGGACAAGCGGTGGAAAAAATGAATCAATGAAAATTAAAACAAAAGAATGAAAAAAAGGGCAGTCGCTTAGTATTCCATTTTTAAATTAAAACCCAAATTTAAAAAAAGCTTGTTTAGCCGGCCAGTAACACGCAAAAATGCGTAAATACTCCCTTTTTTTTCTGTTCCGCTAATTGTGCCGGTGTGTGTATGTTAAGTGGGGTATCATTGGATAGGTATTTGAAAATCATGTTTAGGTTTTTGTTACCATTTTCCATTTCGAATGACCATTTAGGACTTATAACGGTTTAAAGTTGGTTACTAACTAAAAAGTATGAAATAAAAAAGTTAATTTAAAAAACCGCGGTATCTTCTCAATTCAAAATTAAAGACTTATTGCCGCCAACTGCGTCAGATTATTGTAAGATTGTGCAGTACATGGTCTTAACTTCCTACTTCACTGATAGGTCTTGTTTCCAGCTTTTTAGGCAGTCGGGTTTTTTATTTTTTAAATTAACTTTTTTTACTAAATACGTACTATGTCTTCAGCTGCTTGTTAGATTAGTTGTGATAAGAGAAATTATTTTTGTTTTTAGTTAGAATGTTTGAGTTGATCGTTAATTGAACTGAATTCATATTCTGTTTTGTGTTAAAAATTGTTAATTTTTAATTATTCTAATAAACACATTGTCAACAACCTTTCACTTTTGTATTTAAACAAAAAATATATACGTAAATTTAAATTTCTCGATATCCCGAGAAGACCCGAGAAATCGGACTTGAGAGTTCTCGAGCCCCGAGAACTGGAAAACCTCGAGAATTCGCAAACCCTATTGGATACACAATTTCTTACTTCCAAAAAGTAAATAAATTGTTTTCGTGTTTCGAAACGAAAGAGGTACTATTCGATACACTTGAATAGGCAGATATAAAATATGCTAGTGGGTTCTCAGAGGTATTCTATAGCAGGAAATACCCAGGTTTCAGCACAATTTTTTTTTAACCTTAACGTAACAGGAATAGAGTGCATGCCGCAAAAATGGTTTCTGTTACAGATGCCTCAGGAACAATGCTGAGGTCTACAGGCTTGCTTATGATGTTTTCCTTCACACTTCAGTTCTTTTTAACCCCTATATTATAAGTTTAACGTGTGTATCTATCTGTACGTCTGTCTGTTGTATCGTAGCACCCAGCGACACCTAAACCGAAATATATTTAGTTTTTTTTTTTGTATGAAAGACAATTCCTTCTTTTTCTTCAAGTTGGTGATAAATATAGAACTTACGTCTGTTTTGGACAAACTCATTGGTGCATCACCAGGATTCGAACCCGAAACTTATCTTGATAAATCAATAGTCTACAGTGTAGACTATCACTACATACTATAAAACAAAGTCGCTTTCTCTGTCCCTATATCCCTATGTATACTTAAATCTTTAAAAATACGCAACGGATTTTGATGAGGTTTTTTTTAATAGACAGAGTGATTCAAGAGGAAATTTTAGTATAAGCATTACACCCGTGCGAAGTCGGGGCCGGTCGCTAGTATAAGTATATAAGTAAGTTTCGGGTTATTAAAGTAGATAAGTTAAGTTAATATTAGTGTAGACTCAACATTAATATTATAAAGAGGAAAGATTTGTATTGTTGTATGTGTGTAACGAATCAACTTAAAAAGTTGCAGGTGTTCATGGGCGACGGACGTCACTTACCACCAGGTGACCCGTCTGCTCGTTTGCCCCCTTCTCTCATAAAAAAAAAAGAACTACTGGATCGATTAGTAACATAGGCTATATTTTATATTTCCCACGGGAACGGGGACTACGCAGGTGAAACCGCGCAGAACAGCGAGTCCAGTATATTTTGAGTCATACTCGATCAGATAGCTTCCGTGCGCGCCTATAAAGTACTCGTAGGTAGGTATATCGTCCGCAAGCCGAGCGACGCAGGCGCCGATACGTAGGGTTATCACTTAACTGTATTTGGAAATATAATTACATTTTCTTACCGTGACTAATCAGAACTCAATTCATGGATGACGAATTGTATTCTATCTTTAATCGTCTAACTTCATACAAGTTACATGCATAGCTTTCACCGTTAGATAAACTATGTATATATATGTACAGACCGCTTCTGTATAGAAGAGATAGATAATCACTTATCGGTGTCCCGTAACTCGTCCAGTAGCGGAATGCAGTCACAATAATATTATCTTGACACTATTATCAACTGCAAAGGTTTATTCACATTTTTTAGTCTGAATCGGTCGTATTTCGTATCTTTTTTTTTTTACATAAACCCAATTTTAAAAAACAAAATTCTTTTGCCAAACCACAACACAGTTTGTTGGCATAGTCTAATAACCTGTGTACCTACTATTTTTATTTTTATTATTTATTAACCTGTGTAGATGACTTGTTATTTTTTTTGTGTTCCGAATATATTACAACAGTTCATTATAAACTTGGCTGTTTAGAACTTTTATAATGTTTATGTATTTTTTTTTCTAATGTGGATGGTAAAGTTTCACAGATATCACGAACATCAACGCGATCTTTCCTTTTGTAAAAATTGTTTTTCAGTGAGAACCCTACGCTCTGATAACAGTTATCAGCAGATCCAGGAAAGCATTATCAGTGTGCGCGCGCGTCTACTAATTTCTAGTCGAAAAATATTATCGAAAATGTCACACCACACTTCACTCGCTATCACGCCCGTGTGTGGATTTAATGTTTAAATACCTAGACATAGTTAGACGATATACTCCAATACTTTATGATAATAATAATAAATAAAATAAATAATCTCACGCCTTCTATCACCGAGGGGGTAGGCAGAGGTATTCCATTTCTGGAAATACCCACATATCATGAGAATATTCGACCCCTAAACGTGATCCCATCACCGGGCCGGGTGGGTCTGTTACACATGCTCAATATGAATTCTAGGACCTAGGGGTTTCCCCACTATGTTTTCCTTCACCGTCGAGCTAGTGATAAATACGTATGTAATTTTTTTATAACTCATTTTTACATGCCAGGATACGAACCCCGAGCTTCCGAGGACGATTCTGCTTTACACCGACTAAACTTATTCTGGTTCAGTCCTGTCTTTGTCTTACCTCAAAAGAAGAAAAGGGATGGAATATAACCTACGGAATTTATTCCTGTCAGAGGCTGTATTTTCGTCGTGACTTCTTTACTTATGCACTAAACACATTATGAAATGCCTTAGTGCTTAGAGCGAGGGTCTTTACGCGCGGCGCGAGCCAGGCTACGCGCGATAGCATCTGGACGGAATGTATGTTACTCTCATAGATTTAGTATACGTTAGTATGGAACCATCGCAAAATGTCAGATTCGCAAAATGACGGATTCGCAAAATGTCGGAATTCTATGGTTACTCTAGTATCTCGACTACGCGCGAGTGGATACGCGCGAGCTGACAGGACTAATTTTAATTTTACAGGACTAAATATCTCTCGTCTCTTTTCTTTTCTAGGAGACAAAACACTAAAATAAGTTTAGCTGCTGTAAATCAGAATCAGTACCAGTTTCTCCTCAAAACTTCTTTAGAGACTGTTATAATGAAATTATCGTACACATACTGCTATGGTGCTCGAGTAAAGACACCCATTGGTATATTTAAACTAAATAGCTTAATTTACACGTTTGTGAGCAGTTAATTGGTAGCAATTGGATAATTGAGGAGTGTTCACAGAAATAACTTAAGTATGGAGTCGCTAAGAGCAGATGTTTTCTGTTTCGGTATTGTAGATTTTTCTTTTTTTGCAAGAAAAATATGCTCTCTAGGATTTATCACGGACGGATGTACAAAGATGATAATTACAGTTACAATCTTGTTACTATATAAAAAAAAATATATAAAATACACTTTGAATGTATTTTGAATTTATTGTACGTGAATAACAAGGCACACTAAATTCGTCCATGAAGATTGGCTAAATGGAGAATGAATCTGCAGACGAGTTGCTGGTTCCAAATGCAGTACCCCGAAAAGAGCCAGCAAGAAACTCAAGGGCAGCTCAAATGATTAATGATTGCACGTATATTGGAATTCAAATTGTGAAGGGAAGAGAGAGTCTGAAATAAAAGATGGAAGCAATATAAATGAAAACGTATTTTTTATTAATTTCTTAGACCTGCCCCCACAAATATATTTTGAATTTGACGTGTGTCTTGTTCTGTTTCTCATCCAAATTTTTATTATTTTGTCTCTGCCATCCAATGGTTAACTTCACCTGACGGTAGTCAAGAGAAGGGAGGGTTATAAATGCAAGTATCTAGACTTATTTTGATAGATGCGTTGTAAATGCGCTTTAATTCATAATTAGAATGTGCGATAACTCGTACTCAAACTCGTAGATGACGTCACCGGAAACTCAATATGACGGACGCTAGATGTCATTTTATATTTTTCGTTATCAAGTTGTAGCTTAACTTCATGTAGTTTTTAACTACGAATATATTAGTAAATAGCGGTTCTGTGCGGTTTATTAGAATTTAACAAGATTTTTGGTAACAATCAAAAAAGCTTGATTTTACTTCAAATTTTTGTGTCGTACCTATTAATACTGAGACACAAAATCCTCAATAATGTAGGGTGTCCGGCCTTTTTACCCAAACCAAAATGTCCGGCCAAACTGGCTTGTCTGTCCGGCTATTAGATTTGGCGACCTGGAAGCCCTACACGCTATTCACTAATGGCCACAAAGCAATACTTAACCTTTCTGATAGATATAAACACGGCATCTGCTATTTACTCACGACGCAATATTACATGTCGACGAGATAGCTACGTGCGGGGGACAGAGCTGTAAGGCCCAGCGTACATCGCGTACAACGCTGCTGGAAGCGCGGCGGAGCGCATTTAAAGACAAAAATTTAATATAAGCCTTAACAACTTGGACATACGGTCAATAATCGCATGAGAAGAACGAAGAACGGGGCGCTCCGATAGCCGTGCGCGTATTTATTATTCTCATGCAATTATTAACCGTATGTCTAAGTCGTTAAGGCTTAAATTAAATGGTTGTCTTCAAAATGGTCCATCCGGTCCCTGTCTGGGAGCGAAACCCTCCTCCGTAGGAGATCAGGGATCCCCTGCGAGTTGCAATGACTGCAGCAGACGAGGCACTTACCTAGTCTTGTATTCAATGTCAAAAGTTGTTATATTTGATGAAAATACTTATTTTTGGCGTGACAACGTCTTACAATTCGATGGAGCCGGCTGCATGCACGCAAAAGTATGACGTATGCGGCGTTCCAGTGCAAGCGAGAACGCGCAACGAGCGACAAAGAGGCACAATCCATTCCATCAGTATTTACGAAAAAGTATGACGTTATCACGTTCAACTATCGTCAGTAAACCGACTTTACAGACAACCCATTTTTTTCACAATATTTCACCTGTAAAATTTTACAGGCAATGATTTTTATAAATAAACTTGCTTTTAACCGTGGCAACGCTCGCGCACGTTTATTTCACCTGCTTAGGGGTTGAATTTTGCAAAATCTTTTCTTAGTGGATATATTCTAGAATATTCCCGAGATCTACCAACTAGAAATATCAAGAAAAAATTGTAGTGAGAAAATAATTATGCAACAACCCTATAAAAACAATGAGACGCAAAGATATATACTGTATAGGTATTAGATGTAATAGATGTGTTCGCAATTATGGAGAATTTCTTAAGTTAAAAAGTGTTAAATTTGCATAAGAGCACTTACCTCCAATGTAAGGAGGATGAAATTTCGCTGTTATGTTATTATCAGTAGGTACTATAGGGCTCATGAAATCTGAGTAGGTACGCAGTCTGCGTAAAGAAGATTACAGTTCGGCGCCGGAAGTCGAACCCGGGACTTCGGAGGGTGAGGGGTGCTGCCTAGCAACCCCCAGACTAAATATTATTACTGCAATTTGCCCGGTCTGCACTCTTCGGTTAGATGAAATGGTTTTATCGGTTACCTACTTTACTTACATACACACTTATAAAATAAGAAATAATTACTACGTTCACGCCTTGTATCTTGAGGGTGGCAGAGATATTCCATTCCTGGAAATATTAACTTTTTGACAGTGTATTTTTGGGCTCAATTAGGACAGGTGGTGACATTATCGATGCTCTCTACGCACAATGACCAATTGATCATGACCCTGAAAAACGCGAAATGACCAAAACGCAGAATGACCAATAGCGGAACGACCTGCACCTTACAGATACGCATAATGACCAATCGCAAAATAACCAATAAACTTTACTAAATACATACTTTACTCCGAAATTCTATTCTAAAAAAAAGTAAAAAAATAATGTATTTTCTGTAGGTACGAAA
The DNA here is from genome assembly GCA_963855545.1 of Ethmia dodecea. Taxonomy (NCBI): domain Eukaryota; kingdom Metazoa; phylum Arthropoda; class Insecta; order Lepidoptera; family Depressariidae; genus Ethmia; species Ethmia dodecea. The sequence continues at coordinate 1,219,020 of OY979446.1, forward strand.
AGTACACTTAAAAAGGTCAATAGTGTTATACTGTGTATCTCAGGGATCTTCTAGCTTTCCATTGGTGAAAGAATTTTTAAAATCGGTCCAGTAGTTTTTGGGTTTATTCGTAACAAACATTCAAAAATAGGTACAAATTTTTTCTTTTTATAATATTAGTATAGATAGATGGTATCCTTAGAATCCATTCAGTTCTTAATTGAAAAAAACTTATCTTCGGTCTAACATTATTGATGTTAAAAGTAGTAATCGCAACCTGTTCCAGTAGTTTTATCTACTACTATCATCAAAACAATATCCGATTCCACCTCCGAAGGCACCCTAACTAGAAAGGCGCGGGGAATGCTTCTGATATTGGGGCTTTCCGTAATTAAAATAGTCGTACCCCCCACGTGCAGCCGTCATAATATGACGACATGTCGAATATTTGGTCAAGGCACGTCAAGGGGATAATATATGAAATAAATTAACAAATGAATAAATGACAATGTCAGTTTGAAAAAACTGTCAAGCATTTAATTGTACTATTTATGATCTTTATGATACATAAATACAGCAAAAAGTTTGATTTAGCAAAAATATTGTAATGTAAGGATTTTAGGCATAACGCGATGTAGACCAACTAAAAATTCGGCATATAGCGAAGTAGTTCTTAAGCGACATAGACAAAAATCTAATTTAGGCAAATAAAGAGTTTTGCTAAAGCGAATTGAAAATGACATTTAGGCATAACGCGAATTAGTCTATGTACGAATTAGGTACCCCTCGCGTAAAGGGTTATCCCTACCTAGAGAAATACAATTGTTTTTTACTCAATATTCAATCAAACCTAAGTTAAGTCAGACGTATCAACACCAAGATTAAACCCATTGTTTTTTCAATGAATTGTTTCTGTATTTACCTAACTAGTTTTATCTCGTAGTTTCGTTCACGTTCCATCGTTATCATCATCATCAGCTGGAAGACGTCCACTGTTGAACAAAGGCCTCCCACATAACACCACACCGAACGGCAACTTGCCGCTTGCATCCACCGGTTGTCCGCGACCTTGACGATCCAGGTTAAACTATCTGTGTGCCAAATTTCATCCAAACCGTACAGCCGTCTGCGTGCTTCAACACCAAATATATGAACTTTTAAATTAATAATATTAGTAGGATAACAGTTCAATACACGAAGGGAGCTTAAGGCCAATTTCTGTATCTCACTGATTTTAAGCGCGGCTCGACCCGAGTCAATTGCATAGGAGGCTCTTGGTTATTATTACTTAGCGGGTTATTAATTTATTACTGCTCTATCATCAGGAAAAGCTTATGAAGGAGCGGAGGTGAAATGCTCCTCTATAGAAAAAGGGAAGATCTTCCGCCAAGCGAGGTGATCGTGCCTGGGGACCGCGGACCAACGGTTGATGTTGGACAGTTGTAGTCATACAAACTCATTAGAAAACTTCGATAGCGCGGTTTAGAACTCGGTCGTCTATTGGCGCGTTCTATGTAGTGTCGATCAGAATTGTCCATGCTAAATGTTATTATTCAAAAACCATTTCGATATTATTCAATTAGAAGCCTTATTTTCATATTCTTAAATAAAAAGAAGAAAAGGATTACGTTAAAATATGTAATAATCACAATTAATTGTAATGACGTCATCTTGTCACAAGCATGTTCGTTTTATAATAATCTTCTATGATGCCGGCTCCAAACTCACACTCGCGTTTACAATTTTGTGACTAGAATGACGTCATGTCATAACACAAACTCTTTAAAAATATATTGTGTGGTCATAGTAATCTAAAAATTGAAATAGGTGTATTATATTTAGGCAAATTACCTACCAATAAAAAAGGACCCAATATTTTTTTTGCATACCCAATTCTTGCAAGTAAAGCTGGGCACATGTGAACTAATAGTAGTCAATCCTTTTCTGAATCGTAAAAACGCGTAACCCACTTCAAAGTTTACTGTCGAGTATCTGTTGTTTCACGGCAACAATTCGCAAAGAGTAGCCATTCGGAGACAGGATTGCGTGAGGTCCGACAATGGAATCGGAAAGTTGGTCGTAAAAACCTAACTGCCTATTCTTTACACGCAGTGGTTCCCAAAGTTGATTACGCCACGACTGGTCTAACATAAAGTTCCAATTTCGGGATCCATTCCTCTTTCCTTTTGGTCTTCATTAATGAAAAAGGGGCGTAATTTTATAAATTCTATTCAAACAATAAAAAAAGGATGAAATCAGATTCAAAGTGTTAATACAATATGTAACAGAATCAGCGCAATTCCTGAAATTCGTTTGTTCAGTATCAATTACTTAATCGATTTCAGCTATTTTCAATATGTGTTAAAATTTTCCGATAAATGAATTAGCATAGCTGAATTTAGTGCTGCCTATGGAAATCATGCGATTATTGCTCTTTATTTGAGAAAATTGGTTAAACACAACTAATGTTTGAATGTATCATAATTTTTATATAATAAGTAATATAGTAATTGGGGTGCATGAGGAATTGCGCTAATTCTGTTACGCGTTGTATATAAATACAAGGAGTGCAATATTTTAATGAGGAGGAGCAAAGAGATTTAAATATAATAGGGCATAGAGGGGGCATTGGGAATATTTTCATACAAAACTTTGAAGCCTAAGCGTCATGTCCTTGTCATGTCAGTTAGTATGAACGCGAGCTGTCATTCGGTCGAAATTGTACTAGACTTATTCCACTTGGAATAACTTTTGACTTCAAATTTTCCTCGCTTTGTCCCCTCTATGCCATATTATATTTTAATCTCTTTGAGGAGGAAGAATATGTTTCCTATTTTTTGTCATTATAGCCTTAGCATCAACTTAAATTTTAATTAATTTTAACCGCTAGGAGTTTGATACGTCCAATTAATTTTTGTCCTTACCATAACTGAAAATACTACCTCACATAAGTATGAGCTACTGAAGGGAAGCAGGACTTTTTAACTATTAATCTCAGGTATCACAAAGTATTCACGCCATTATTCTAATTCGAAAAACCGTAATCCAACCACAAACAGTCACATTTGACATTTCGGAGACATCACACACTAGCGCCTTTAGCGGCAATACGCGATAGCCCTTATTTACTTGACTGCTTGCGGTTGAAACTATTTTTCATTGATATGTCTTCCGACAAATCAAAGTTGGACTGGCAGTCGATTTGTCGTCCTATTCACACTTTAAACACCAATAAAAATATGCAATATGTGACACAGTTATTGAAAATAAGTACAATGGGCAGTGTTATTGATGTAAGCGATTTCTATAAGATAGGTATTTTAAAATAAGATATAGTGATTTATGTATTTAGTAAGTGTTTTTTGATAGAACAGAATGCAACCTTGCCAACAAACTGCTATGCAGTTTGGCGAGTATAACAAGTGAAAACATGTAATGCTGATTGTAAATAAATAAATAAAATAAATTCAGGGCCCACCCAATACTCGGTAGTTCATACTTTGGGAACCACTGCTTTACAGTGATTCTGTGCACTCGCCACTGTTTTAGTCCTTGCTTCGATATTACTGTTGGCTTTGATTTGTGTGTCTTCGTCGAGGTTACAGGCGGTTTGTGGAAGTTTGTTAAGCACAGGCCACGCGATAAGAAAAGATAACTTGGGCTTTTTGGCGGGAATCCGAAGAGGGACGTCATGTTTTTTGTAAAATTTACATTTTGCTGTATATTTCGGGTTTTGACTCATAATAGTGATAGTTTATTATGTTTCAAGTGTCCATGAAAGTGTGCAGTGAATGGGAAATTCGATAAAATGCGAGATATGGAAATTTTTGGATTGCCTCAGGAAGTCACAATGAAGTCTTCAGTAGAAGTGCTATCATTTTACTGTTGATAACCAACTTAGGGATGTAGAGAGTGTTCAAGACACTGTATTTTTGTACATGGACTCTGAAGCATAGCCATTTAACTAAGATTAAAGTGTAAAATAAAGACTTGGTTTAAAGGCCTAGTAGCCAAACTATAAACTCCTTAAAAAAAAAGATAACTTGTTTTATTAAACCAACTTCAAAAAGGGAGGTTTTTCAATTCGACCGCATATATTTTTTTGTATGTTTGCGGATAACTTCGTCGTTTATGAACTAATTTTGATGATTCTATTTTTGGTGGAAAGATAACATGATACCATGATAAGGAAACCAGGATGATGATGGCATCCCAGAGAAATCGAGGGGTACCTTCGAAAATCGTAGTGGTGGCTAGTGCTAAGTCTATGTAATCATGTTTTAGTACAATTTGTATGACGTGGTTCTACTCTATCGCCAAAGAGTGTCATTATTCCTACCCTTTTGTTTAATTTATTGGGCGTCGTGTACTGGTGTAATTCATGACTTCATGAGACTAAAAATGATGACATGAGATTATAAAGAGCTGCCCTTAAGTTTGTTGCTGGTTCTTATCGGGTTTAGAGTGCCTTGTTATTAGACTATTTTGTTTTTGTAAGTGTAATTTGCAATTTGCTACGAAAAATAAAAAAAAAAATGACTTTAATTCGAAATAATTATAATTTATTTAATAATAATAAATTTATTAGATCTAGAATTTAAAGGCTGTATTAGACAGACAGCATAATATCAAAGCTGCAAGCACTAACAATAAGTTCCACCAAATCAGTTTTTTTTTCCGATCCCGAAAATTTACCGTCAGAATTCTGAGAAGGTCTAATCCGTACCGTTTATAACTCGCTGTTAAAAACTTTTGAAATGGGTTAATAAGTTAACCATTCACGGCACGACCGCTCCTCTTAACGAGTAGCACAACTGGCTAGCGTTACTTGGCGGGTTTGTTTGTGACAGAATCTTGTATTATCTACTATATTTATAGGTACCAAAACGGTTTATATAGGTATAGATACCTACATTAGGATGAAATCGCTTAAAGCGATAAGAACGCCGATTTTACCTTTTTATTGTGTCATTTATTGCATATTTTTGTACAATAAAGAGTTACTTACTTACTAATATTACAAAGATGTAAAGTTGTTTGCATATTTGTAGGAACAACTGATCCGAAATCCGAATATGAAAGTTGCTTCACTGAAACAAACCTACCCTATTCCCGTGTAATAAAGGTAATGCTTTATTAGCAGTAGGTTACTTTCTCTGTACGAGCTGGGTTTCTAAAGGGTTTTATTTCTCCACGCAATGCGCGCGATCAACGCTGACTTTAGAATCAGCTAGTATGTAGGTATAATCAAACACAGTATAATGTAAAAGAAACATAATAGGACGTTAAAAAAATATTCTGTCTTGAACTTTTTTTACGGAGCCCTGTATATTTAACTGAAAGACAGACGACGAAAATATGGGAGCTGATAAAGCACGAACTGCTTTTACATTGACATAAAAAAAACACCTAACATCAAATTCTTTTGTACAGAAAATATTATGGTCGCAACATGAATGGGCTGCTTTAGGTAACATAATTTATTCCAGACATCTCTCACTGTTTAATAGGACACGGAACAATATATTTTTTTATTATTTATACTTTTTCGTTTGTGGCGGTGAGGCGCGGAGGCGCACTTTGTTGTTTTTTTTCGAACTTCGAATAGTTATATTCTTTTTTTAGCCCGTTTGAAAACGGAACAATGGACTTTTTTCTTCAACCGAATTTGGTATAGAACAGTTAACGATTGTTTTGTAATTGGACTAATTATGATATTTGATGGGGTTTTGAAGCAATTGGTTTTCCGTTGTTTCTGAGAAGACGAGGTCGTTATATTATGTGATATGACTGGTTGCACAGAACGATTTTATCACACGCCTTCTGAATTGGGTAGTTGACAGCATCGAAATTAAATTGCGAGTAGTCATACATTAAAAAGATTATCTCAAAACACCTCAAAATATGTATTTCGATTTTCAATTTACAATTATAGCAAATTTAAAAATAATAAAACAATCAAAAAAAAGTGCTGCAATTGAGTACTACAAACTATGACGTCACGGTTTGCTATTTCAGTACATTTTCCATAGTAAAATTTCGTTTTGACAGATCGTAAAAAGTAACTGATTTGACTAGGTAGGACACAACCCTATTGTTTTTATTTTGTGACTGCTACATACTTAATATTAATTACGAATGGTAAAATACTGTGTTACCTAATTAGACTATTTTAATCAGCCTATTTGGGAGTAAAATAACAGTGTGTGAAACAAATTAATAAAATATGATTTTTCCTTTTTTATTATTGTGTAAAATTTAGGTCAGTGACATTTCCTCATTAAATAATTTTGTGAGAATGGATGTAAATTAGTCTTTCACTAAAAACTATTAAACTGATTTTGATTAGGTATACTTTCCAATAATTTTGCCTAGGTAGGTAGCTAGGTACTAGGTAGGTATAGGTACTTGCTGTACATCAGAATAACACAGGCAACATTATCACAGATCCAATTCGCCTTTTGTTTACCCAAATGCAGGTAATAATATATTTATACCTACTCGTACTCGATGTTAAACACTATACAGGGTGGAATTTTTGAACGCCATCTTGAAGGAAAGTACTGTACATACTGGAGCTAGACAATTTTACGCAAATGTATGTGTTAGGAAAGAAGACTAGGACGTAAAGTAGCTACCTATAGTTAATTACGGATCTTCCATATTTCCAAACGATTTTCATACAGCCAGTAACAAGCCAGTAGGTCTGGATATCAGACTAGGACGAGTGCGTTACTCCAGCGGAAATTTGTCGAATATCGGCATTTGAGGGATAAAGATAATTAGTTGTCCGGCTTCTGTACCTAAATGTTGTGCAGATTTAAAAATTTGTATTGCTTATATAGTTTTTGAGTAATTCAAGAAAAACTGTTTCCGCTGGAGTAACGTTACCCCAGCGGCAAATTTTTTTTCTAATGGGAATATTGAAATAATTTTTGTCTACATAATTAGTTGTCATGACGAAGTAAATGTTGCGACTTAATTTGAATTTGTATCGTTAATGGTTCCGAAGATATTCGACAAATTTCCGCTGGAGTAACGCACTCGACTAGGACTACTGTTCTGGGTAGTGCTAGCAAAACTAGCCTTGTGTGGCACACGCTTTACTTTAGCGCCTTATAAGAAACCATTCATTCTAGTAATTGAAGCATAACATCTGGGTCATACACGCTTATCCATTACCGTTTATTCCCACAAAGGAACTGTTGTCTGAAAGCTAGTTAAAAACAACTATTTACAAAGCTTATCCGTCACATTTTGACGAGTTAATTACGCCACCGATGGCCAACGTTGGCTAACATGATCACAAACAATGGCGATGTTTCTAAATTCGTGTTTCGTTGCAACATTTCGGTCTATCAAATAGGTTGGAACTTCGGAATTTTACTAGACATTTTTGTGATTAAATCAGCAACTTATTGTCTTTCTGACAAATGGTGCTACCATTTAAGTTGTACTAATATTACAATGTGAAGTCATAATTTGTAGCAAACCATTTTTCATTTTTTATATGTACAACATTATACCTCATATACCCTAATTAGTATATTAATATATAAAAAAATATGACGCATTTGTACTTTAGTTTTGTCTAACTAAATTTCTAAATACATACATACATATGCTCACGCCTTTTTCCCGAAGGGGTAGGCAGAGACAACAGCCCGCCACCTGCTACGACCCTGGCATACCTCACGTGCCTCATCCACATCCATCAATCGGTTCATACAAGCTCGTCGGTTTCGGGTACTCTTTATCTGGCTTTTTTTCAATACATCGCCGATCTGATCGATGTAAGTACGCCTAGGTCGCCCTCTGCCGACTCGGCCACTCACAATCCCCTTATATATTTGTCTCGTTAGACGCCTTTCATCCATCCGCTCGACATGTCCAAACCACCTAAGCATTCCTTTCTCAATTTTAGTCACTACATCCTCTTTCAAGCCACAACGCTCTCGAATTACACTATTGCTCATTCTATCAATCAATCGTACTCCACTCATGCTTCTTAGCGAGCGCATTTCTACTGCATTTATTCGACTCTCGTGCTTCTTCTGCGATACCCAACTCTCGCTACCATACATTAAGGTAGGAACCAACACCCCATCATGAACAGTTTCTGGCTCCTCATGAAGGCGTGCAATGCACCGTTTACCATATTACCTGCATTCACCCTCCTTTCAATATCACTATCACACTTACCGTCTCTACTAAACTTACTTCTAAATGAAGAGCAAAAATAGTACCTACGGTTTCCAAAGGTAGCCCTAAATTCAGTTATTATCAATAGCTCTACTATGAAGGAAAACATGTAGCGACTCGACATCGCCAATAGACGGCCGAGTTCTAAACCGCGCTATCGAAGTTTTCTAATGAGTTTGTATAAATACAACTGTCCACCATCAATCGTTGAACCGCGGTCCCCAGGCACGATCACCTCGCCTGGCGGAAAAGCGTTTTCACGATGGAGGAGCATTCCACCTCCTAAACATTCTAAGGAAACCAGCACGTCCCAGAATTGATTCTAAGGCATTTGTGTCCAGTTGACGGTTTTAAAAAAAATAATAATAATACATGCGTAATCATATTTAATTAATTTTCATCAATGAGGCATATTATGTAATATGAAATTAATGAAAATAAAAACCGGCTTTGATCTCTGAAATAAAAAGTCTCGCACCTTTTTAACTCGCCATTATTTAATTGTCGGTTCTGTTCTGATGACTGCTTATTCAAATTGGGGTAATTTTGTGAAGAATGGATTAAATAATTAGATATCTCGTTTACTGGATTTACGCGTGTATAAATATTTAAATAATCACACAAGTGGTTGGAAGCACCTTACTTTATTCAGAAACCGTATCGGTCTGTTTTAATTTTGTGGTCAAATCGTTTTATAATAAAGGTGTTTTGTTCATATTATTATGGCTAGGTCATTTCAAGAAACACTACTGAAACAGGTTTAGAGTTTCATTAAAATAACTAAAGAATCTCTAATTCGCCGTGTAGTTTTCATTCCATTGTCGAACAAAAAATGTAATCTCAATTTTCGTGACGCACTTACAAGATTTCTGTAAAAAACTATAAAACATTTTTTATTATCTGTTCGTCAAATAAAGCAACCTCTATTGTACGTTAAAAATCATTTCAAATTATAGCGGCGCGTAATAAATAAATCATAAACCATTCCATTTAAAAAAAAAAACGCACAAAACCCACGCGAAATCGACTGAGACGAAACGATGACGACGTTTTTCTCGACGATTTGAAAGTGAGTGGCGATCTGAAGCACCAGGGCGGCAGTTTTTGTAGGAGCTGCAAACAGAGCCGGTTTCGTCGTCCGTTGTTGGCGTTGCCAAGTCGAGTCGGCTACACCTACTGAGACGGGGAACGCCTTCTCCACGCCTCTGCGCGCCTAGTACCTCTTGCTCGCTACTACCTGTTGTCGTCTCTAATCTCGTATCAATAAAGTTTACAAACCAACTGCTTTTTCTCTTCTTTTGTGCACCCGGTGTATTACGGAATCGGTTCGTAACGTTGGTATAATGGCATATCTCGCAAAAGAAACATTGTAGGGTTGCGTGCGTTTTGGTTATGTGCAAGTTATTAGGCTTCAAGTTGCACACTGCACGCGACGCGACGCGACAGCCACAAGAAAAACTATGGTCGGGAACAATAAATTTTATATGAAGAATGGCCATTCGTGGCTAGGGAACTGTAATTTGTGATAAAAAGGCAAGGCTTTTAGGGTCAAAAATTTTGTTGTTTAACTCTGCAACTGTTTTTGACACAGAAGAATATACCTACATAGACAGAAACTATGTGCGTTACTAGGTCCATATTTATTTAGTTTTTAGCTTGAGCCGACTCACGGCACCACTGTTTAGTATTATTGGAAGGAAAATGAACGGTGCGGTAGGTAATATACTGATTTTTGGAAGTTTTCCTGTAAGCTGACAAAAACGTTTACAACAAAATCGATCTAGACTGAATAAATATGTACCATCAATGCTTAAAACTGGAATTGTAATTTAATTAAACTCAATGTCACCCATGGCCATCCACAGAATAAATTAAACTAACTGAATCGATTCTCTCGCTTTTCGCGACGCAAATACCAGGCGAGCATGACCCGGCAGGCGTATTAATATTCGGCATTTATTATAATGCGATATTTGTCCACAGGTGGTGAGGTGGTGCTGCGGGGGAGGCGATGCTGGGCGGGGCGGCGGGGGGCGCCCGCTCCCGCCCGCCCGCTGATCTGCACCAAGGTATGCTGCCCTGGTAGTTATATTTAAATTAGCTACGTAATGCTGGCAAAAAACATTTTTTTAATATTTAGTACCGAAATCTTTGCGAAATGGATTTGGAAGGTACCAGTTTTTCTATAAATTTACGCACACATGAGGTTTGAACCTCTTTGTTTGGGAGCCTGGCATAGTGGTGACCATGATCACCAAGAGCGGCGCATCATGAAACTAGTGTATATCGATAGAGGATCTATAGACGAATAAAAAATGTCATATTATGTTATGACATAACATAGTCCTTAAGAGTACATTTTTTGAGATATTCCATGTTAAAGATCCCCACTATGCCAAAATATTCAAACCTCTTTGTCACCAGCTTGACGGTAAGCGAATGGGTTCGCCACTTAATAATTCTTATACTGATAAAAAGTGACTATATTACTATACTCCGGAATTGAATACCTCTGCCTCCCACCTCGGAGATATAAGACGAATTTCCACACAACTTTTCATCCCCAATACCAACAATGGTCCGAGTTGAATATTTTACTTTCTTAAGTGAAATGCGATGCAACATGAAACTTACAGCTACTTACAGTAATTAAACATGTTACTGTGTTTAATGAAGTAAATAAATATAATCGATATACTTGCGATTAAATCGATATTGTTACGATTCAATCTATATGTTTACGATTAAATGGATAACGATTTAATTGTGTTTAAATTCAATAAGGCAGTTTAATGCGTTGTCAAATCTGTTACTCTTTAAATTTGTCGAAACCGAAATATTTGCAACAATGTATGGACTATTATACTATACAGTGTGAGTCGTCATAAAGTGCACATATGAAAATTTGTGAAACTAGACACATTTTTATCAACGAAAATAATGTAAAAAAGAATCTTGAGTTTTTTTTTTTTGTATAAATATTTTTTCTTTTGATTACGTACTGTTGACTTTATGTAAAGAAAACGTTATAACTTTTAAACTAAGAAGTTTATCGTGATAAAATAAAAACAGTTATGATGTAAAATAACAGAAGATACAAATAAAAAAAAAACCCAAAAAACGGTACCAAAAAATAATAAAAAGGACTTTTTGAGGAAAATCTGTATTTTAATTCGTGTTTTTTTTATTAATGGTCAAATTTCTCTAAATACTGCCCATATTATAGGTAGTTTTTATTACTTTATGTTATTCTCCCTTGTATTACCTTTCTAAAAACAAAAATCCCGTATCTCTATCCTTATCACAACGTTTACTATGAGTGTTTGAACTAAGTCATTCCGGGTGCACCATTCAACGCTTCGTTCTAGATTGTCCCATTTTATTATTTCTTAGTACCGTTTTTTGGGTTTTATTTTTATTTTATTAGTATCTTCTGTTATTTGTTTATTTATTTATTTATTTCAAATTATTGCACAGTACATATAGGCTTACATGTTTACATAAAACACTATATGACGCCTCGTAGAGGCACAGCAAAATTATTGTTTTTATTTTATCACGATATACTTCTTAGTTTAAAAGTTATAACGTTTTCTTTACATAAAGTCAACAGTAGGTAATCAGAAGAAAAAAATATCTATAAAATATAAAAAAACATTTTTTTCGTCGATAAACATGTGTCTAGTTTCACCCATTTTCATATGTGCACTTTATGGAGACTCACATTGTATAGCAATTTCTACTCGGGTCATAAAACAAGTACAAGACTTACATATTTTTTGCGTGTGTACTTATAAATACTACAATTAGTAGGCATTAAAGTTGATGTAAAATTCCTGTATTTATTTCTTCATTAACCGTTTTTTGTTCAGGTGTGGCTCGGTTCCCTCTCTACTCGCTGTTTCCGACGACACAAGGGGGCAATAGACCGACTATACATAAAGGTGAGTGTCGATGACCTAGGCTTACTCTTAGATGTTAGACATTAAGTTAAAATTAGACATTTCAAGAGTAGAAGTAAACCACCTCCAAGAAGACTCAAAATTGCAGCAATGCAAAAAAACAATAACCAAAAACAAATGTAACTTTCGTACGAACACGTTGACTCTGTTACCTGAGAATGGCAGTGATCGTATCAGGGAGCCTCCTGCGACTTGACAGTTCTGACAATTTTGACAGATGCTTGATGGAAGACGAGGCAACGCTGTATTCGTTTTCAAAATGGCCGTTTTATAATATACTAGCGGTTCTGCGCGGTTTTACTCTCGTAGTTCCGGTTCCCGTTAGAATACGGGAATAAAATATAGCCTATGTTACTCAGGGGTAGTCTAGCTTTCCATTGGTGATAGAATTTTTAAAATCGGTCCAGTAGTTTTTGAGTTTATTCGTAACAAAGACACAATCATACAAAAATACAAATCTTTTCTCTTTATAATATTACTGTAGAAGTATAGATAACATATTCCGTATAGATTTTTGCTGGGACTGAATAACCTAAATATACCTAATTGTACCTTTATTTGAAGTCATACCGTATCCTAACATAAGAAAATAGCGATAAAAAATCCTCCAAATAGGAACCATGTGGGACAGTGCCCAGAAGACTGACCGGATTCCCTCTCTGGACACCTAGGTTGATCCTTTGACAGAGATAATTGGCAGCCCTTTCTGATCGCCAGATCACCCTCACCTTCGACCAAATTCTTCATTAGCTGTATTGTATTTATTCATATTTGATTGTCTGTTGTGTATAATACGACGAGTATGTGTGTGTCTGGAGTTTCAAATAAATGTCTATTAAATATTTCGATACCCAAATTTAAATGTTACGGTACCGCAATTTTTTAAGCTATCTTAACCGCTAAAATAAGATTTTCTAAGACGCTTGCGCTTCGTCACAAGCTTTAATAGTCCGACTATTTTATCTGCGCCATGTTTTTCGGTACTAAAGTTCTAAACAGACTGCCTTACATGGGCGCCACGAAAAAAATTTGTATGTATTACTCTTTTTCCTGCGAATACGAAACAAACGCACTTAAAAATTTGGGGAAGATTAAATAAAGGTAAGCCCTATCTCTATAAATATACCGGTATATACCGGTAGAGCAACCTCAAGTCAAATTATATCAGTCCCTAGACGTTTGAGACCAATTTAGTCTGATTGAACCAGGATTAAACATACGAAGAAGCTCTCCATTACAGTTTTATACCAACAGCAATCTTATCGGCATGGGGAGTACCAAAGACATTATATATAAAAAGTCGTAGATATGTTACTGAAATGAAAGTGTGACTAAAACTGAAATGTAGGTAATTGACCTAATTTTATTTAGTCACAATGTTTGCATTTTTCACCTAGTCGTATTTCAAGCGCAACTCTTGACAGATCTCTCTCTATCTTAATTATTCGTTCCGTATCATCTTTCGCCGTCATTGTTGTATCCTGTAAATACGCTAAGAAGTAAGTATGTACACACTACACATTGTAGTCACTCGTAGCTGATCAATTTTCAAATGCGCGCAGTATGAATACAACTTATCCTTTCCTTTTTATCTTTGGGGGAGTAGCGTGTCTGTCCGTGTTTCACGCATGTCACTCCGGCTGTGACGTCCCCTGACTGCCCCGGTAATTGTGGTCTGCCGGACCCTCCGGCGCTCGGCGTAGTTATACGAGTTCATCACTCAGATTTGTCATATTGTATATTTCTTAGATTGGTTATCGTATAAGTGTTTTTTTGGGCCGTTCAGATAATGTATATTGTTTGTTGAAGTAGATTTGTTACTTAAAATGGCTTCATTTGGGGTTCCACTTAGATTATTGTCGAATGATTTACAAATTAACGTAACAGAAACACCGTGTTTTTAATTATGGCTGTTCAAGAAATGTTTGTTTTTCCGAAACACGGAAGACACGTTAGGCTATGTTTTATCCCTGTATTCCCACGGGAACGGGAACAACGCGGGTAAAACCGAGCAGAACCGCTTGTAAATACAATGAACAGGCTCCAAAACTACTGCACCGATTTTAAAAATTCTTTCACCAATAGAAAGCTTACTTTTCTGGAGTAAAATGTCCCATAATTTTCCTACGTAAATGGGAATTATGTGTGTCAAATAATTAGGTATTAGACAAAGAGATTTAAATATAATAGGGCATAGAGGGGACAAAGCGAGGAAAACTTGAAGTCAAAAGTTATTCCAAGTGGAATAAGTCTAGTACAATTTCGACCGAATGACAGCTCGCGTTCATACTAACTGACATGACAAGGACATGACGCTTAGGCTTCAAAGTTTTGTATGAAAATATTCCCAATGCCCCCTCTATGCCCTATTACATTTAAATCTCTTTGCTATTAGATAATGTGACAACCTCATTCTTATTAATTTGACAAACAATTATTGACGTAATTTTTATTGGAGCGGCGAAAGAAAAGACAAGCATGTTATTCCATAGTCTTGGGTAGATCGCGAACGACCTAGTTCGAAAGAGCGCTCTTTTACGTGAACCTTGCGAACTAGTTCGTCCACAATCTCGATCTAGTTCTTTAAATATGTATATTTTTTTCTGGGGTCCGCTCTATTATGGAGTGCATGGCCCTGCATGGCTAATCGACCGATTTATTTTCACTCTTGCCCGCTCTTACAAAAGTAGCTTATTCAATTACAGTCTATCTATGGTTAAAGTTTTTTGCAATCATACTATAAGAAACATTTCCTAATTATACAACATGTAACAGAATAAGCGCAATTCCTGAAATTCGTTTGTTCATCGACTACTTATTCGATTTCAGATATTTTTAATGTGTTAAATTTTTCCCAAAAATGAATTAGCGTAGCTGAATTTAGTGCTTTCTATGGAAATCGTGCTATTATTAATCGATATTTAAGAAAATTGCTTAGACACAACTAAAGTTCGATTGCATCATATATTTTTTTATATTAATATACTAATTGGGGTGTATGAGGAATTGCGCTTTTTCTGTTACGCGTTGTATATGACATAATATAGATCTAAAGAGTACATTTTTCGAGATATTCCATGTTAAAGATCCCCACTATGCCAAAATATTCAAAGATTTGTATAAAAAAACTAACTAAATGAACGAACTAGTTCTCGGTAGGACTGCGAACTAAATTGATCGCTCCCAATGGCGAACGACTATTCCCGAGACTATTATTCCAGTCGTAACATGTACATCATTAGTTTTGAACGACTACGCGGGTGAGGTAACGACTCCATTTAACTATAATTTGGTAAATACTGTGCCGGAAAAAGAAAAGGGTTCCAAAGTTTTGTGAAATATAAACTTTAGCGTACATGAGATTAAAAAGAGCTGCCCTTGAGTTTCTTGCTGGTTCTTCTTGGGGTACTGCATTTGGAACCAGCAACTCGTCGGTGGAGATGGGCTGCTGTTTACATTTAGCCAATCTTTATGGACGAGTTTAGAGTGCCTTGTTATTAGACTATTGACTTTTCTAAGTGTAATTTTGAATTACCTACAAAAATAAATATTTTTCTTTGTTCCTATTGCGTTGTCTATAAGTTCTCTTCTTCAAGGTTCAACGCCCTTATCTTTTATGACAATTTATTTAACCAATTTAAGAAGCAGACACGATTACCGCACGACGCATCCCTAAAACTAAATTCCCATACCCTCTCACAAAGCGGGACATATCGGTTATACACATGTGCGCAGGAGTCGCCGAGTGACACTCCGTAATTAAGGTCTCGATCCCATGGGCCGACCGAAATAGATCCGGTCGCGGGAACTTGATGGCTTCGAAGAATTGAGACATTAGGGCT
Source organism: Ethmia dodecea (assembly GCA_963855545.1). NCBI lineage: Eukaryota > Metazoa > Arthropoda > Insecta > Lepidoptera > Depressariidae > Ethmia > Ethmia dodecea. The sequence continues at coordinate 1,235,005 of OY979446.1, forward strand.
TTCATCGAGAGTATCGATTTGTAAATCGATTCTGAGGATGTGTTGACGGTTAATCGTTATCTGTGTTTAAATTGATTCGATATTGATGGCAGTAATAGACTAGATCAGTGTGTAGTCACAAAAAGTATCTGTATAAAAATGTTGATGCTAGTTTCAATGAATAGCGAGATAAGAGTTAAGTAGTTATTATAGGATTTTATTAGCGGATCCAATAAAATATATAAATAAACTCACGCCTTTTATCGTAGGTAGTAGGTAGGCAGAGGTATACCATTTCTGCTGCTGCCCTTGAGTTTCTTGCTGGCTCTTCTCGGGGTACTGCATTTGGAACCAGCAATTCGTCGGTGGAGATGGGCTGCTGTTTACATTTAGCCAATCCTCATGGACGAGTTTAGTGTGCCTTGTTTATATTGACATTTCAAAGTGTATTTTTTATACCTACTGAAATAAAAGAATTTTGACTTTTGACTTGACTTGACTCTGGAAATACCCACTTTTCACGAGAATACGCCGCGGTTATTTTGAAAGAATAAAGTCCTGTTACTCATCAGGGTCCTTATTGTCTATTTATAATTGTAATCGCAATCGTCTTCATTTTGACATACGTTGCTTCTTCCGTACATCTGTCAATACAGCCAGTAAAAGAAAAGCAAGCACTGATCGCGTAACAAAAGTCAAATGAAGACGATTACGGTTACAATTATATCAATAGACAATAAGGCCCCAGGCCCGAAAAAAGTCAGATCCCTGCCTATCACAGTTAGGAGCAGAAAAACACTTTTTTCCGAGCGACGACGTAGGCACCCGTTAGCAAACGGAATGAGAAATAATTGATAGAAAACTAAAAAACATGCTTTTGTATAATGTATAGCAGTCGTCGTAACTAATCAAATAAGCCCAAAACCATGGGGTATACGAGTTGTCGTTGAGAAGTTGCATTATGTAGGCTCGACAACGATTCAGATCGAGTGAAAAAAATTCAAACTGTATTCTAGGCGTTTCTGACAGCCACGGAAAATTTTCCGAATCCTTATGTCAAATATGACATTTGTTTTCGATACCGACACCTCTGAATAGCCCATCTTCGACAGATTTTCCGATTCCGAGTCGAATATCGAATATCGAAGCTCCGTGAATACGCCTGCTGATGGATTATACCATAATATTGCATTGTCACCGAATTTACATAAGTATGCCAAACAGCTCAATCGGACGTCAGTTACTGGTCTGAATTCACTTTCAAGATTTGACCTAAACTAACATTGCATGTTATAATTAGATCCAAATTTAGAATGACTAAGCGATCATAATCATGGTCAATAACATTTCCATCCTTGTCGGCAGTAACCGAGAGCCTGTACTCGACGTCTCTCTCCACGTTCGGCGTGCCCACTCCGCCGCCGAACTCCCCCTACTCGCCGCTGCAGCTGGAATTACTCAACTGCTCGCAGCGCGTGCTTCTTACTGACAAGTGAGTGTACTTGCTGGGTAGTTCTGCTGCCCTGGTACTACTGAACTCAATGATTTCTCCTCCGGTACAATAAGTGCGTGATGAAATCAAACGGGTGGATGACGTCACTCCACTACGGCAGATGCTAGCCACAGTCATGTAGAAGTAGACTTTTATATATAGGTATTTAAATTTGTCTTATGTCTAAAAGAGGTATTATTTATTTATTTAATCATTGTTTTTTTCACGCAGTCGGGTTTTTTGGTGTTTACTTAATGTGCCGACTTGCATTTGTTTACTAAATGTATTGTAAAATAAGTCAGATGTTATAAATAGATCCACAAGGACTGTCCCATTAAGTTTACATTTATATTTCAATGCTTCAGAAAGCATGCCTCCAGAAATCTTGTACACAATAATAAGCCTTAACAATGGGTACGGCAGAGACATAAGATAGAACATTTATGTGACTTGAGTTCGCCTCAACTGTCTCATAAACTTATCACCACCCCGTCTGCCAAATGCATTACAAGTTATTATACAGAGGCAAAGTTTGTTGTATGTTTGTAAGAAATCTCTGAAACTAATGATCCGATTCTGAAAATTCTTTCTCAGAGGCTACATAAAAATGTAGCATGTCATGTATATCGATGCCACAGAAGCTGTAGGGCGCAGCTAGCATTGTGTATAAATCTTAAAGAAGAATATTTTTAGTAATGAACACCAAACATAACCTGATTAAGTCTCTCTAAGGGGTATGAGGTATGAATCTCACAGGCAATTATAATGTGAAAGATCTACTTAACCGATTTCATCGAATGAAGTGTCATGGGAGATTGGTGCATAAAGCGTAAACTATGACGTCACAGGAAATTCGGGGCTGACGATAGACGTTGTTTTAGTCTTTTTGTCCGTAGGATATTTAACTACCTACTAATTACTTAATAGTTTGTCCAATGATAATAACATCGGTGTTTTTCTACAGAGAGTCGAATAAAATGGAGGAGGCCAAACTTGGCAAATGCATTCCTGAACAACTATGCTGTCCTGGTGATCAGAGGCAGATGCTAGAAGGGATGAACATGATGCAGCCTCTCACGATAAAGACAGAGCAGGCGAAGCGCTCCTGCAACACTTGCCTTACCAATTCGCCGAAAAAGGTAAACCGACACATCAGTAGTTGTTCCTCTCTAACATGCGTTATTTCGTATCTTCCGTCTATTATTATAGTGCTAGTGGTTTTTATCTTTGAGGTTTTGTGGTTAACTGTGTCATAGGTGATAACATTATAGCCGTCATACTCATTATGAGACCACAAGGCTAGTTTTTTAATTAATAGTCAATATTTTTTGTCTCTGTTTATTAAATACACAAATTTATTTTTATATGTTGAAATTTAACATTCGCCCAAACAAAACTAAACTATATGATTACCAATCATTAAGCTCTTAACGCTAGGTACGTTTTGTAAAAAATTTCGTTAGCTGTCCATATAAATTATTAGTGAATTACTGAATAGGCTCCGAAACCACTGCATCGATTTAAAAAAAACTTTTTCATATCTCATACTCGGAAAGTAGTGTATGTTTGATCTGAGTACCGGGTCGGAAGCGATGATTCCCACCACAGAGACATTCAGGGCTGTGATTCCCGCTCTCGGTCGGGAAAGACTCATAGTAATTGCTTCCGGCCTTAGGGCGGGAATGAATTTAAAAAAATAGTACTACATTTGGAAAAGACGTTTAAGGAAAAAGTTTCTCTAGGAAAGAGAATGACTTTCTTCCAACCTCTTTGGGTACTTAGTAGGGATACGAAACTTTTTACATCAGTTAGAATAAGTAAAAAATGTGCGGCCTTGTGAATGTAGGTATAAACATTGGGTATAAACAACAGAAAATAGCCCGCGCGCGGGGCGGTACACGTTCCATATTTAAAATTAAAAAAAGAGTAATAATTTGGTAAGCTGTTCCGACATTTAAAATCTTGTTTTTCATCGACACTAATAAGCACAGAACACTATAACTCGGCTAAAAGTACATGTTATTAAAAAGAGGAAGGATTTGTATATTATTTTTGTAATGTTATTTAGGTTAGGTACTCTATGATGTAGTATTCAAAGACGTATAAAAGAAAAAGTTTCTCTTTCTTCCAACCTCTTTGGTTGTATTGTTGACAATTTTGTTTTTTTTGGTAGGTATTATTGCGTTTTTGCATGTTTGAATTTTTGTAAAATTGTAATTTTTTTGTTTACTTTCCTTGAATTCGAAATGAAAAGTAGAGTGTTTAACGCGGGTGGAAGTTATCAATTCCTACTCGGACTATATCCGCCCTCGCTGCGCCCTTGTATAACAATCTACTATTACCAATGGAAATATTTATTTTTATGATAGTACCATGGGCTATAATCATTATGCCTAATACACTTCAATGTTACTTTATAATGGCATTGCTATGAGTAGGTACTGTAAAGGTTACTCTTTGGTTAACCGACCTAATTGAACGTCTTCAACAAGCTATTGGTTTGGGATATATCGTTATTTAGCTACCTAGACAGCAACTAAAATTTCAGCAGTCTTTTCAGTCGAGCCAAACCTTTTAGTCTCTTTCTCTCTTTTTGATTTTAACGCAAAAAACGTTTTTCACACCACATGCTCGACATTGCCCAATTATGTACCTAGGTATCATGCAAACCTCAACTAAAGCAAGTCATTATGAGATTCAGTACAATATTATGACCCCGCGGGTTATACTATGGGCTATGTCTGAAATAAAGTATTTTTATTTTATTTATTTTTATAATGAATTCGTATGAAAAATTGATCCAAATAGACCTACAGCAAATAGAACTTATTTGAAAATCGAACGCTACTACAAGCCGTATTAAGTAGTCTTGCTTCTTATTGTCTGGCAAAGGATGAAAAAAGTAGACTATTCTCCTTTGGGATAAATCTGTTTTCGTCTTGGGCGAGTTTGAATCCCTCGCTGCACTCAGAACTCAGTTTAAATTCACCCTCGCTACGCTCGGGATTCAAATCTGGAGTCCCTCATTTAATTTGCTCAGGATTTAATATCGCACCCGTGTCATAAAACAGTGATTTATCCCCTCAGTGCATAATCTAAACTATTGTGTCACTTTCACAAATTCCACGGAAATAAAAATCATTATTTAACGTAACTTTTCAGTATAGTTTTAAACCACTTCTTGAATTCAAATTAACATTTATATTTTATTCTTAGGTAATACACACCGACGGCGGCTGCAGTCGGACCAACCCAGTGACCTGGCTAGGAGTAACAGGCCAAAACGTCCAGGTGCAAGTAAAGCGTGAACCGCAACACGTCCACATGTCCGAACTAGTTGCTGTTAAACTGGAGCAGGCATCACCAGGAAATAAGCCGGAACAGCCGCCTCCGGCCATACCGTCTTCGTTGAACAATGGTGAGATAGTAGCTCGTAGTTATGCGAGCCTAGTACTTTTGGTAAGATACGCGGTGTTGGCAGGTTTCTAGTTTTTCTGGCCATGCAGTTGACCGTTACTTGTTTGGTAAAGTTAAGTAAAGGCTGATTCAGCATTTCTTGTCAAGGTTTTTGTTGTAAGAACATGAACAGTCTGATTAGGTTTTGCTATTTTGAGAAACTGGCAACTTTCAACAATAGCTTTTGTCTTTGAAAATTTAGGTTAACAGTCAGTTCAGTCTGTTGTAATACGGTTCTTAATTTTTGGTGTAATAACTGTATGTTCAATTATTATCTTCTTTTCTTCTCCCATAACCTTATTACGAATAATGTTAGTAACGTTTATAAATGTGCAGGCTCGATCCCCGTCGGCATCGCAGTGGCCAGGCAAAGAGTCGGCGATGCTGGCCTTCTAGCTGCCCTTTCCCAGAAAGACAACCAACATCGTATGCACGAACTCGGTAAGTTACGCTATATCACGCTATTTTGACAAAATGTAGGTATTAAAAAAAAACATCGAAAATACGAGTCTGTGGTTATTTATACTTACATATCTAGAGAGCCTACGTTTGAGTTTGACTCACGCACACATCAAACGATTGGTGGATACGGTGACCTCAGCTACTAAAAGCGGCCTCTTATCTCGTCTGTCATTGGCGGCTATCGGTGCTTGCGCCATCGGCCTACCACCCACTACTCGCGGTTTCTGCTGCCCTGGTACCACTATGTATTCGCTGTGATCGCGTGGTAATGAAAAAAAAAAGTAAATTGGACAAATAGAAGCTGAAGGTCGACGTGACGAATGCTATGGCCTTATCGCTCACGGAATAGAGATTAAAATTCGCTGTTTGGTATTTGATAGCCAATTTGTTTACCGGTTGCTCCAATCGTTTCGATAACTAAGCATGCCGCGAAACTATATTAATTTCATGCTTAATTACGTGTACAATATACGAAAATATATAGTTATTTGCGATTTCAAGCAGTTTACCGTTCGGTTGGGATCGTTGCGCATGGAGAAAGCTGTGTATCACTGACTTTATCTTACTTTTATGAAGGAGTATACATTTTATTTTTTAACCTTCGTTCACAATCTATAGTGTAAAATAGTAAAATTGTATTGCTAATGTGACATAGAAGATAATCATTTAATAAAACTGAATATCTTTTAATATTATCTTTAACATCAATAGAAGCTAAAACAATTACTTACTACAAGTATTTCTAGTTTTTTTTTTTATGTCTTTCCGTATTTTTGTACGCCAATCATGCAAATACTGCACCAGATAGGATTTTTAACTGGGTTAGAACGGGGACGAAGTCGCGGGCAAAAGGTAGTATTTAAAATTATAAACTGACTAACTGATTGGTGATGTATCAACGCACAGCCTAAACCGCTGGGTCTAGAGACTTGATATTTTGCACATAAGTAGATAGATTGTATAGTGTAGGCATCCACTAAGAAAGGATTTTGCAAAATTCAACCCCTAAGGGGGTGAAATAAACGTGCGAGAGCGAAGTCGCGGGTAAAAGCTAGTTATTAAAAAAATACAGCAAGACAAACCACAGCAAAGGAACCACCAAAGAGATTAAAATATAATAAGACATAGAGGGGACAAAGCGAGAAAAATTTGAAGTCAAAAGTTATTCCAAGTGGAATAAGTCTAGTACAATTTCGACCGAATGACAGCTCGCGTTCATACTAAACTGACATAACAAGGACATGACGCTTAGGCTTCAAAGTTTTGTATGAAAATATTCCCAATGCCCTCTCTATGCCCTATTATATTTAAATCTCTTTGGGAACCACCGACAAAATTGATAGAAACCATATAAAGGAGAATGCTCATAGCGTTGCCAAGCGAAACCGAAAACTCTCGCAATTTTGCCGGTAAAATGTAAATCAAACGGCCGGTAATTGATAGCCACGGAGCGGAATCGCAGCGGTATCGCTGCGTGTCACGCCACGATGGAGAATTAGAGATATACTTATTAAAAGCACGGACCTTTTTGCTATAGAAGCACGTGGAGCTTGTCAGATAGGACTTCATAACGATCTTATTACAATCGACTTAGAGGTCAGATTCGCACTACATGTGAGAAGCTTCATGTGCTCTTGACTGTACTCAATTTTATGTTATTATCATTTCTATATTTTGCTAAGTTGGCTTATCCTCAACATAAAAAGAACACAAAAAATTACCGATGTAATTATAATTTACAATACATAATTATTATACACATACATAAAGTTCTTTAAGTTTACTTATTTTCAGTGTGCAATGTGCATGACTTGTGGTTTGATACGATGTCGATATTTCCCTACATACTCGTATGTAGGTACTTTATACATGCCGTATTTAAACTTCTATAGGTACTTAATATTATAAAGAGGAAAGATTTGTATTTTTGTATGTTTGTTACGAATAATGGAATACCTCTGCCTACCCCCTCGGGGATAAAAAAGGCGTGAGATTATACCTATTTTATTACGAATAAACTCCAAAAACTACTGGACCGGTTTTAAAAATTCTTTCACCAATGGAAAGCTAGAATATCCCCGAGTAACATACGAAAATATATAAAAATACAAGTCTTTTCTCTGTATAATACCTATTAGTATAGAAAACCTAACCTATAATTTGATATAGCCGCCGTATCGTCTTTTGAAAGTTATAAAGATTTTACACAAAAATACAAACTGACTTCAACGACTTGCAATAAAAAATTAAAATACTATTATTTTCATATTTAACATCCATTACCTACTGTTACTGAACCTATTATGCTGATAAGGAGTGATTTACTGATGTCCGTTGATTTCCGTTCTACAGCGGAAGTTCTTCATCAGATTTTTACAAAACTTATATGGGACCAACCTTGACGTATTACCTATTCGATCAAATAAAAAAAAACGAAATCGGTTATAATTTGAGGGAGTTAGGTACCAAAACATCTTTTTTGAAGTCGCTTAAAAATATGATATACACCTAAGTACTTATAGGCAATGCAATCTTTATAACATGCGCAATGTCCTTTATAAATAAGATTTATGGCTTAAAACCGCTGCATCCGACAATTATATGCTAACCAGACATTATGGCGCAAGTTGGGAAATGCGAAATACAAGTATGACGTGCAACCACTAGCGGACTAAGGTAGGGGCGGAAGGGGCGGTCCGCCCCGGGCCTCTGGTCCGGGGGGGCCTCCAAATTTAGCGAAAAGTTCTCTTAATATCAAAATTAAAATCCTAAACAAGGATAAAAGGCAGTCGGGTGTTGGTTGGAGGCACCACAGATACAAATACGGTTAAAGCTACGCTAAATTTGGAGGCCCCCAGGACTAGAGGCCCGTTTCAGGCCTGAGGGGCTTTCAAATTTACCGAAATGTTCTCTTGATCAAATCCTAAACAAGGATAAGAGGCAGTTGGGTATTGGTTGGAGGCTACATAGATACAAATACGACTAAAGCTATGCTAAATTTGCCCCCCCCCCCCTCCCCCCAGGACCAAAGGCCTCCAAATCCAAAAGTTCTATGACCGGGGGGCCTCATTCAGTTTTTCCGTCCCGGGCCACCGACAGGCTTAGTCCGCCACTGCGTGCAACATTTGTATGTTTGTGCGTGTCTGTGCGTGTCCGGTGTAATCTGACGATATAGAAGCGCTATGCACTGCGTCCGATCAGATTCCCGGAAAACACGGTTCTAGTCTATACTTCTATACTAATATTATAAAGAGGAAAGATTTGTATTTTTGTTACGAATAAAATCAAAAACTACTGGACCGATTAAAATTCTTTCACCACTAGAAAGCCACAAGACCCCTGAGTAACATACGCTACATTTTATTCCCATATTCCCACGGGAATGGGAACTACGGAAACTGCGCAGAACCGCTATTCTGACAATATAGAAGCGCTGTGCTCTGCATCGGTTCTAGTCTATCTATCTATACACTAGAACCGTGTTTTCTACAGACCTAGCAAATACCTATATATCTCATGCTTCATAAACATCCATCAAACTACGCTCTTCGGGAACCCTTTAATACCTACATACATCTTCAATACATCGCCAATCTAGTCGATATAATATGTATAACGCCTAGGTCGTCCTCTACAGACTGTCCCTTACATTTCTAATAATGTAGGTACTTACTGAGTATTTACTTTATGTACTTATTGCTTTTTTTATCGACTACATGCATTAGAATTTTTGCATCCCCCATATATGTACATGGATAAACAATTAACCCTGTAACCGCCGCAAATAATGATTCCTATTTCAATATTCTAACGAAGCCCCATTAAAAACGGTCCATCAATAATTACGGGACAGGTGCGAGTTTTTTATGTCGTTTACGTCGTTTTTGCTGACAAGGTTGATTCGGCACTAAATTGCAATTATGCACGATGCCCTATTTATTCATATTAGTGTTGAGAGTGTAGTTTACGGGACAAAAAACAAAATCTTACGAGACAATTAAAAAAATCATCATTTCTCTTTTTAAATTGGTATTGTGATTCAATATGCATAAAATAAACACACCTTAAGATGAGATTGAGTTTCACATCCAGTGGTGTGATTTTAAAGTTACGTTTAAATCCTAATTGTAATAGTATTCATTATTTTTAATGATCATTTTATTGAATTATGACTTTTATCGCTACTAAAGTACTACATACTGTAGATTTATAGCTACATTACACTAAGCCATAGATAATCAACTATACAACAACTCAAATATATTTTATGAACATTCTAAAGGCCTTCAGATGCAAATGAATTCCAATTCTAATTTCCATTGCAAATATTTTGCAATAGGTAGTAAATTTTTAAGCTATTACTTATCTCAATCTTGTCGCGAAACGCTAATGAAGTCGCGCGGATATGCTAATAATTTCATATTATAAAAAATAACACTTTAATGTCCCGTTCGCAATTAAGGGATTCTCACCCAAATGCGGGACATTTACAGGACAAACCAACCGCTGCTCTCCTAATTGCAGTAAATAATTGATCTGATATTATCGGCATTCATTCGGTGTAAAGAATGCAAGATACCTATTACAGCCTTTTTACACGCAACATAATTATTATAGATTGAAATATTGGTTGTAATGCTAGCTTATTAAAAATTGCATATTATGACTTAAAAAGTATATAATCGAATTATTTATCGTCATCATATCTGGGTTATTAATTAAAGCAAAAAGATTTAAGTACCGGGTTTTAAAACAAACACCATTTGTAATTTAAGGTCTTTTGTAAAAAAAAAGTGAGCTTTGCTTAGAGCTGAATACGACAATATGTAGTTAGTTATTTGAAGAAAGGCATTTATAAAAAAATGCATTTTAAATTCAAAAATATTTTATAGAACTTGCGCAATAATACTAATAATAGACGTGTGTCTGATTTTTTTTTATAGTTTAATTTTTACTGTACCAGTCTTGTTCGTGCACTATTATTTTCCCCCTCAAAAGCAATTAAATAAATTAAACAATACTTCATTTCTGTATCCTTCAAATTGTGTTTATATGGTCAATTATAAAAGCGAACTAACTCCATAAAACTTTATGCGAAGTTTCTGCAGTGATCACTAAATAAATATAACTTTATATGTACGAGTAAGGTGCGTATAATAATATGTACCTATGTACCCTGTACGTTTGCACAGGCGCACTAGCCAGACTATCCAATTACATGCTAATAAGAGTCTTACAATTACTATAAATTGTGCGCGCCCGGCTTTTACGGCTTCATGAATTTTCACACTGTGGAAAAAATGAATTTCTTTTTTATAGCCTTGTATATTGTGTTCGATGAAGATATGCAAACTTTTTTCGTATTATCATTAATTTTATTTTTCTCTGTTTTCTGTCTAAGTTCCTTATTGCTCAGAGTAAACGAACAAAGAAATTACTAAAGCGTACGAGTATGACTACTACGACTATCTGATATCGCCGCTTTAATTATTACTTATTATGTATGAATGTTATTTATATGTATGTGGGTGCTATTGCCTGGTATTGTTGTAGCGGATTGATAGCTGTACATTATTGTAAATGGCTGTGGTTAATGAAGTAACTAATTATAACTCTTTATAGGTAGTATTTCAAAATGTTATTTGCAAGCCATAGGCATAGTATTCCATTATGTGAACACTTTTAAACGATTTCGAACACATTGTAGTGGGTGTAAGTTTGTTATCTATGTGTAATGATAACGGTTAATTATTATGGATGTAATGGATGATATAAATAATATTTTTTGTTACTAAGTATCGAATGTAAAAGATGAAATCAAGCCCAAAATCGATATAATATCCGCAGACACAACAACGCCTCTCCACTTCGACCCTCCGAGACATTTCTACGCAATAAACACGTCATTATCATCAGTATACGCGCCAGTCTCATCTTTACCGTTACAAAATAAAGTTGACTTTCAGTTACCAGGCCGCCATGAATCGGAGGAGTACACATAAGTGTTTCGTAATTATAAACGTGAACAATAACTAATATTAGTGAAAACGGATAATAATCTGTGTACAAAAGGTATAGAGACGAATATCGCTTGTGGCAACATCGACACAAAGCAAATAATTCGGACAAGAGCAGATAATAACGCAGCAAGTGGTCGAAAACATGTGGGTCTTGTGTGTCGAAAGCAATTTTATTTTTTGATTTATTTGGTACTAGGCCGGCAGAAATAAGAGCGAGCGGTCGCTTTATCGCCGCATGTTTACTGTTTCCAATTCTAAGAATCGTTCATTAATCGTTTACGACTGCGTAAATTAGCGTAACTCACTCAAGGATATTCGAGTGGATTCTAAACAAGGCTTGTAGTGGAAAGATTACGTTGAGTTGCAGAGCTTACGGTACGTTAGGTACTAAGTGAATAGTGCATGCGCTAGCCTTTGCAATAGGATTAGTTCCCCTATTATCTTTAGTTGGATAGGTTTGTGGTCCAGCAACTGTGTATATGGCTTTGTGTAACTCAATTCAGGTCAGCGGTAGGTAGGGATTTATATAACGCTATTATAAGTTAATTAAAATATGTAAAATAAAATAAAAGTTAAACAGTCGACTAATAAAAAAGTAATAATAAATAAAATACGTTTTTAGCTACTGTATGACATCAAAATAGAATAGGACAAAGATACTAAGTTATAAAATACGGGACAAAATCCGGGACATTTTGAAATGAAATAACTTGAGGCCGTCCTTTTTCAGGAAAACGTCATAAACGCCTTAGGGCATTGCAACTACAGAGCCAGCGCGCATCGGAATATTTCTAATCACGTCCCGGCCGGCCGGCAATTCGGTCCCGGGCGTCACAAACATTTGGCGCGCTTCCCACCCCTGGTTTAGTGATAGGGTTGACGACGAAGAGTTTTGTCTATAATTTATACTGTATTGTAATTATAGTACAGACAGTACAGTACTTAATCAGCTATGTCGAAAGTGGTTTGGACTTTTATATATTCGTAGATTTTAAGTAAAGCGCATAGCGATCATAGCGCGCCTATAGCTATCATATAAAAATAAGGATTTACACGTATAGTTGTAGTAGGTACATATTACTTCCCCAACAGCCTTAGCCCGTAGCATGAGATGGGTTTGAAGGACATGTCATATCTAAACGTCAAATAACGGCTATGATTTCATAAAGATCGGTCTTACTACAAAACATTACCCTAAATAGGGTTTTAAAATGAGTCGTCGCTTTTTATAATGATTGTCAAGAATGTAACAGCAATAAAAACCCTGTCTTGTAGTGTTTCATAATAACCGCGTTGCTTTTTAGATTATGCCATGTTCTCGCTGTTACCTATATCATGCTACTGTATGCAGAAAAGCGTACGTATCGACGATAAGTTTAGTGGCAGCCCTGGTACAGTAGAAAACCCGACCCTCCCTACGCTCCCGGGTCGAGCCGCGAGCCGAATACCGCCAGCGAGCGCTGCGCTCCTGGTACAACCCGTGACGTTTCTATCCGATCGTTTGCCCCGACGATAAACGAAACGCCCCGTGGTACTTCTAGTTTCCGAGTGTTTATATGGAATAGTGTTATTATTATTATTATAATCATCATCAACCCGTAACATCCCCACTGCTGAGCTTATGGGTCTTTCTTCATACGTGAAGAAGTGTGGACCGTGATCTCTCTCGTGAGCCCACTGCAGAAATTGGAATTTTGCAAGCCACCCAAGGGTATATGACATGGCTTAACGACTTCCATTGTGCGTAGTAAATACGTCCTAAACACGTTTCTTGTATTAAACGGATTTTTTTTGTTTATACCAAAGTCGCTATCTCTTAACTAGGTACGAGTACCTACATAACGGATTTTGATATGGTTTATCTTATCAGTTATCACTACCTACCCGAAAATGGTTTATTTATGAAAACATTGAACCTGTGCGAAACCTAGAGATAGGTAGTTCTAAATAGTTTATCGTGTGGTCATTTTGTTAACATAATAGTTTAGATACCTAATCATTAGTAGATGTTCTGACTAAACTTTAGCTTAGGATACAAATAGGGCCGACATTCGACAAGTGGTGCCCGATAGGACAGATAGCTAAATATTGACTTAAAATAGCGTGTTTTGTGTCCCGTTTTCCGTATTAATATACTTTGAGTCCTAACTACACACAATACATTTTTTCATATCTCATACTCGGAAAGTAGTGTATGTTTGATCTGAGTACCGGGTCGGAAGCGATGATTCCCACCACAGAGAGATTCAGGGCTGTGATTCCCGCCCTCGGTCGGGAAAGACTCATAGTAATTGCTTCCGGCCTTAGGGCGGGAATAAATAAAAAAAATAGTACTAAATTTGGCAATGACGTTTAAAGAAAAAGTTTCTCTAGGAAAGAGAATGACTTTCTTCCAACCTCTTTGGGTACTTAGTAGGGATACGAAACTTTTTACATCAATTAGAATAAGCAAAAAAAAGGTGCGGCCTTGTGAGTGTAGGTATAAACAACAGAAAATAGCCCGGTGATGAAATAGAGCGGTGATAGCCCGGACGGTTAAAGAGCCTGCCTAAAATCAGTGAGGCTCGGGTTCGAATCCTGGCATGTACCAATGAGTTTTTCAAAAACTTACGTACATATTTATCACTAGCTCGACGGTGAAGGAAAACATCGTGAGGAAACCCGCAGGTCTCAGAATTAATTCTGAGACATGTGTAATAGACCCGGTCCGGCGATAGGCTCACCACCTATCACGTTTAGGGGTCCAATATATCTCGTGAAATGTGGGTATTTCCAGTAATGGAATACCTCTGCCTACCCCCTCGGGGATAAAAAAGGCGTGAGATTATACTTATACTTATTATCTGTTCCGAAATTCAAAATCTTGTTTTTCATCGACACTAATTAAGCACAGAACACTATTACTCGGCTAAAAGTGTTATAAAGAGGAAGTATTTGTATATTATTTTTGTAATGTTATTTAGGTTAGGTACTCTATGATGTAGTATTCAAAGACGTTTAAAAGAAAAAGTTTCTCTTTCTTCCAACCTCTTTGGTTATATTGTTGACAATTTTGTTTTTTTTTTAGGTATTATTGCGTTTTTGCATGTTAGAATTTTTGTAAAATTGTAATTTTTTTTTTTACTTTCCTTGAATTCGAAATGAAAAGTAGAGTGTTTAACGCGGGTGGAAGTTATCAATTCCTTCCGACCCTTGTATAACAATCTACTATATAAGTAAATTATTGATTGTAAAACAAAGTCCTTAAAACATGAATTTCGATGTTAATTCACATTTTTATTTGCACTGGCCAAACGGCCGGTCCCAAAAACTTCAAATCTTGCATGGAGGTTTCTTACGAAACCAAGCGTCCACTAAGAAAGGATTTGTTGAAATTCCCACGGGAACGGGAATAAACAGCGCGGTCAACAACCGGTGAATTTACAAAGGGAAAAAATGTGCCTCATCACTACATAGTACCTATAAAACTAAGTCGCTTTCTCTGTCCCTATATCCCTATGTCCCTTTGTATGCTTAAATCTTTAAAACTACGCAACGGATTTTGATGCGGTTTTTTTTAATAGATAGAGTGATTCAAGAGGAAGGTTTTAGTGTAAGCATTGCACCCGTGCGAAGCCGGGGCGGGTCGCTAGTTAATTACTAAAAAATAGTTCATTAATTATGAAACGATATTTCGCATACTTCATGAATACTGTATCTACAGTCAAGTGCACGTGGAGCTTGACATATTGGACTTTGTAACGTTCTTATTACAATTGCTTTAGAGGTCAAACTCGCATTACAAGTGTAAAGCTTCATGTGCTCTTGACTGTACAAGATCAATCTCTAACCATTACGTAGGTAGGTAAATACAGACTCATATATTATTATCACAGATTTCGTATCAAGCTCTACTTCTACTTCTGTAGCAGTATTAGAAACGACAGCCGCAAAACCCGCTTCGCTGGTACTATCGAAAATTCGTGAAACCATAAAGTTTTCAATTTACTAAATGCATGCCTAAAATTTCGAGAATAATCATTCTGGATCTATCTCGGCATTTTCGACCTTAACTGGTGGAGGTAAACTCTGAATTTCCTTGTTCGCTTTCGTTAGAGTCGGCAGGGTAGGGTGGCGTAACAAGGGTTTGCTATTTCGCCCTCCATAAAAGTTGTTTTCACAAAAAATATTGTTGACTCCGTCTCTGAATGCATGTTGACATTTATTTGCATTACTTAACGACTAATAGTACTGTTAGAGGTCGTATAGAATTGAACTATACTGGCTGTCTATAGACATATATACTTAATCGTATTTCATATGTGGAACAGTATCGTCATAGTTACTGTTGTTGTTTATACCCTTGCGGATATGGTCGAATTGTATTGCTGTGATTAAAAGTATATTTATATCTTTATGCCTCGCCTTTAACTGCTACTCTGTAAAAGGTTATGGGCCCAGAATCCCAGAAAGCCCTGTTAATGGCCCTGGCAGAATCCAAAGCATTGGAGTAACAAAAATATAAAAAAAAAATTATAGTGATCGTGACTTGTGAAATTTATTCTGCACAACAACATGTCAGAGGAATTAAGCTCCACCGGCATAAGCGGAATAAAGAAACTGAAAGGTACGTCGGATTATCCAAACTGGAAATTTTTAGTAAGGAATTACTTGGAAAATAAGGATTGGTGGAAAGTCATAGAACGGGATGAAACCGATAAGTATGACAAAGACGTAGATCGAAAGGCAAGGACCACTATATGTTTGTTACTCGAATCAGAGTGCTTTACGCACGTGTACAATGCGAAAACAGCGAAAGAAGCGTGGAACAGCTTGAAATCAGCATTCGAAGACAAAGGTTGGGGAAGAAGGATTTCTCTTCAACGAGAGCTCTGGAATTGCAAATTAGAGAATTACGAATCTGTAGAAAGGTATATCTCTAATGTTACTTTCCTTGCGCAACAATTAGCCGATATTGATTCAGCAATATCGAATGACTGGATCATATCAATTTTGCTTGGAGGATTGACTCCTGAGTACGGCCCTCTTATCATGGCTGTAGATAACAGTGGTCAGGAAATCACATTGGAGCAGATAAAAACTAAGTTATTGCAAGAGGGAAGCAGGCAGAGCAAAATAAACTCAAGCGAGGAGCAAGCTTTATTTACACGAAAAGCACAAAATGATGCCAGATCACACCCCAAAGCCAATGATCGTAAGCAGAAGTTTGTTTATAAATGCTATAAGTGCCACAAACAAGGGCACAAAGCGTCGGAGTGTAAAGAGCGAACTAAATCCGCGAATGTCTGCCTGAACACTAAGAAGGCGATCAACAAAGACATGTGGTATTTAGATAGTGGATGTTCAAATCACATGACCCACGATAGAAGCAAGTTGCTGTCCTATAAACCTGAAAAGGGCAACATGAAAATTTCGGTAGCGAATGGTGAAAAGCTACGTGTACAAGGAAGCGGGAACGCTGAACCTCAAGTCAGCGAAAACAAGAGATTATCTCTGAATAATGTTTTGCATGTTCCTGATTTAAGCATGAACCTTATTTCGGTTAGCGATTTGACCAAGAAAAATTACAGAATTAATTTTGACAAAGGAGGTTGCAACATTCGAAATGAGAATGAGACAATTGCGAACTGCTTGGAAGTTGACGGAATTTATGAATTACAAGAAAAGAAAAATGAAGTCGTCAATTTGACATTGTCAAAACAAGATGTAAACACTACGAATATTTGGCATAAAAGACTAGCCCATTTAAGTAAAAATTACATGCAACAAATGAAAAACCTTGTAACTGGAATGGAATTCAATAGTCAAGAGTTCAGCCAAGGATGTATTCCTTGCATAGAAGGGAAAACATGCAAGAGTCCCTTTAAAAACAAAGGTACGAGGGCGAACGAGATTTTGCAAATAGTTCATAGCGATTTATGCGGACCGATTGAAGAACCGTCGTTCAGTGGTTCGAGGTATGTTTTACTTTTTATTGACGATTATACTAGAAAAACGCACGTTTACTTTTTGAGAAACAAGAGTCAAACATTTGATAAATTCCGAGAATATAAAGCGGAAGTTGAAAATGAGACGAACAAGTCAATAAAATGCCTGAGATCAGATAATGGTACTGAATACTGTAATAGTCAGTTTAATAAGTTTTTAAAGTCTGCAGGAATAAAGCACCAGACGACTGTGCCCTATACACCGGAGCAGAATGGTGTGGCAGAGAGGGCGAACCGAACCATCATCGAAAAGGCGAGAACATTACTGTCTGAAGCGAACCTAAGCAAAAAATATTGGGCCGAAGCAGTCAACACTGTTGTATATTTAAAGAACAGAAGCCCTACTAAAGCTATAAAGAATGCAGTACCCGAGAGTCTTTGGACTGGCAAAGATGTAGATGTAAGTCATCTGAAAGTCTTTGGTTGTTTAGCCTTCAGACTAACACCTAAACAAAAAAGACGTAAACTGGATATGAAAACTGAACCAATGATTTTTATTGGATATCCGGATAATCAAAAAGGATATCGTTTGATGAATCCGAAGACAGGTCAAGTGGCAACGGCAAGAGACGTCAAATTTTTTGAAAATAGTTTTTTGCGTGATGAGAAGGAGAAAAACTCAGTTGCGACGTTAAACCTTGATGGAGATTCCAATGTTCAGTCCAGTGTACCCAGTGGATCTGGCAGTCAAGCAGTATCATCGACGGATCACGACATTGTATTTTGTGATGCTGAAAACGACGATGATGTGGTAGAATCTACAGAAAATAGATCAGAAGAACCTGAAGAGCTAGTTACAGTACCTGAACCAACAGAAAGAAGGTATCCTGTAAGAGAGCGAAAGCCTGTCGATCATTACGGATGTAATGTAATGCGTGCTATTGACAATATTGATGGTGACCCCTCTTCTGTTAAGGAAGCATTGGCAAGGCCGAATAGCGCCTTATGGCGCAAAGCAATAGAAGATGAACTACAAGGAAAGGAAAACCAGACTTGGACGTTGGTTGATCTTCCGCCCGACAAGAAGCCAATACAGTGTAAATGGGTGTTCAAAATCAAGAAACATAGCGATGTAGGGATGGAGCCTATGATAGGAAAATATATTTTACTGGGAGTCTGCACATAGGATTGCGGCTAATAAAATGATGCATAACAGGACGAAGCACATAGACATCAAATATCATTTTGTTCGGGAATGTGTCCTGAACAATAAAGTTGAAATCAGATACATACCAACCGATAAAATGATAGCTGACATCTTTACAAAATCTGTAAACGGTCCGAAAATAAAAGAGTTCTTAGGGCAGATAACTTTGTCAAATTACTCTATTAAGGGGGCGGATATGTAGTCAGCGAGTTAGGGATGTTTTGATCTAATGTTTTATACATGTATTTATAAGTGCTTTGTGTGTGTAATAGATTAATTTTACTAATTTATTAATTGTGCAGGATTATTTTTATTAATGTTATTGTTATACTATTGAAATGGAAGTATAGTATAGGTGAGAACGAAAGTGTTCGATATCTGTTTATTTTATTTGCCGAGTACAGTCGAGTACAGAGGTGTGTACGTTTATTATTTTATTGTGCCCACATGTAATAGATTAAGGGGGCGTGTTAGAGGTCATATAGAATTGAACTATACTGGCTGTCTATAGACATATATACTTAATCGTATTTCATATGTGGAACAGTATCGTCATAGTTACTGTTGTTGTTTATACCCTTGCGGATATGGTCGAATTGTATTGCTGTGATTAAAAGTATATTTATATCTTTATGCCTCGCCTTTAACTGCTACTCTGTAAAAAGTACTCATAAATAAGAAAAAAATTGGTGGTGTGTAGTCTGCTTACGGACGATTATTTTACGTGATAACGTCATGAGAAAACTGCATTGATGAAAAATTGCATTGAGTGGAAGAGAGATAGATGCGTCACACACAACACAAGCCGAACGCTTAGGCCGATCGTGCCTCTCTATCGCTTGTCCTGCGCTCTCACTTGCACGTTCGGCTCAGGTGGACAATGAAAAATTTTCGTGCATGATTTTTTTGCGTACGTTATCATCAAAATCTAAACCTTTACCAATACAAGTAGATATCTATATATTATGGACAAAGATTATTTAGAGTCATAAGTTTTTAGATATTTATAACAATGGCTATAAATATTTAGAAGCAACATTTACTTACAAATCAAGGCTTTCGACAATTTTCACATGCAAAGCTCGTATACTGTTAGCTTACCGACATAGAGACAGTCCGAATTGTTTCTAAAAATGAGTAGGTACAGTCAAGAGCACGCTAAGCTTGACACTTTGGACTTTGACCCGGCCTTGTATTCTATGGCGCGCAGTAGAAATCAGAGCTCAGCTTAAACTGGTAGTGTCAAGCTTGACTTGCTCTTGACTGTACTATACCTATCTCAAAATTGGTTTGCGCTTGCAAGCTGAGCAGCAGTTATATTGCGTTTCTATTGATAGAGATTACTTCATTCCATTACCTACGAGCTAACGTAACCATTGAAATATCGGATCAAATATACAAGGAGAAATTTTTGGTAGCCGTGCACCTACACCTATTTAGAAAAAAAAAACGGATTTTTTAAAGTAAAAACTCTCTTATTTACGGTAATTTAACTAAATGAAATGGTGAGTTAATTGTTTGTATGCATTAAATTCCCAGATCAGTCAATTCATCTTTTATTTGTCCTAAATGAGAGACATTTTAATGAAAAAAAAAAAATTATATTTCTGTAGTACAAAAAGTTGGTATTCCTTTTCAAATCAATTTAATTTATTGATAAGACACCCGAACAGGCTCGCGGCGCTTAGCATCGGAATGCCACTACGCGTCACATCGGACGCAAACAACGTCTGCCGTCTTTGTTACCCTAGTACTTTTTTGTATAACGCTGTCACTTTCAAAACCCCGATTTTATTTAAATAAATTCCCTTACACAGAGAGATAAGAGAAGATTCAGGCCTGTATTCCCTTGCACGGGCAAACGGTTATTAAGCCGTTCTGCCTGCTACAGGCATGTGGTCCTGTGATGCTGGACAGATTCTATTCTTATTTAACGTTTCTATGAAACGCGTAAGGAAAGTGGTATTATTTGCCTAGCCAGGAACTTAGTTGCGTTACCATCCGTATTAAAATTAAAATGAACTGATAATATAAAAGGCTTTTCGCAACAAAATCGTGACCGAAATATCAAGTTGCGATAACGATTCCCTATAATAACCGGTGTTCCATTAACGTTAAATACCGGTTCGGAGCTTGCTGGCCGGCGGAACGTCATTCTATTTACGCTACGATTCACTGCACTCTGCCCTGCCCCGTGCGACGCGATGCGACGACGTGCGGCTATTTTGATCCTAGGAATAGGGACACTATTAACTGGCCTAGATCCTAGCGGCAAAAATAATATCATGGATTCCTCTACATAATTCGTTTCGCATTAAAACGGTAAAGATAGCACGATCGATATCTTAGATTTCCAATCATTTATTGATTTTTGAACTAAACGTCTACTGGGTAAAGCTCGATAAGATATACTGTAAAATCTGAGATTTTCGTGGGAAAGTTGCTTTATTATTAGGTCGGAAAATCCTAGGTGTATCCGGGTCATTCGGCGTCGGATAAACCCTTTTCTTCAGCGCGCGTGATACTAGGTTCGCAGCAGCTACGAGGAGGTGTGTCGAAGCGCCAGGCGTCGTCTAGTGGCGAGAGCAAGCAGGACAGACTTACAGTCGGAATGCTGGCGGCAGAACGTGACGCCGCGGTGAAGGTCAACTGATAGACGCGGCAGAGTAGTTTGCGTGCAGTTGTTTATATTTTTAATTTATTTAATTGAGGTCTACAACAATTTCAATTAAGAAAATGCTGCAATAAACGAGTCTGTTCGTTGGGGCAGTTAGTAGAAAATTCTTTTAAAATCACGCATATTGGCGAAAAGCGGACCTCAAGTAGGTAGTAATTAATTAGAGTATACTAATTATGCCTATATATTTTATTTACAGAGGTATTAAATACCAATGTATAATTTTAAAAGTTTTATAAAATACCAATCGTATTCACGCATCGCACAGGAGGAATTGAGGAAATAATACTATAAATTTCAAAATTTATTATTCGGTTAATAAACTTCTGCATAACGGTCACTACTCTATGCAACAGCACTAAACGACAGAGACAGAGCTATACGGCAGAGCGAGTACGTAATACCAGCACGTGCTTCCTTTCATAATCTTCTTTTTGCCTCCTCGCGCCGCTGCCGCTCCGATATTACATCTCTTTGTGGGAATTTGTTTCGTGAGAAATAAGCAGTTGTTTTTTTTATTTGTTTTGGAAGGTATTTTTTCATGTAGACCTTTGTATTTTTTTTTATAATCTAATGATAGTGAACGAGGTTGTGTTAAGTTAATTAGTGAGTACCGAAATAATGAAACACCTACGTACTTTACGCACCCTCATTTTAAATCAGAGACAATCTCCAGCTTTTTAGTGGGTAACAAAGAGGTACAAGTATCAACTAGGTACTTACATGCCCTACCTACTCCTACCTGCTAGTTTCAGAAGCTAGGCGTCAACGAGACAAGCACTACTAACGTAACTGCTTTCGGTAGTTACTAAACACATCGATTTATACATGTTGTTAGTTTCTACGTTTTACGGACATAAAAATGTTTGATTAAAAACGGAGTTATTTTTATTATTTACAGTTAGGTATTTATAAGATTAAAAAGGTATTGCCAAAAAGTTGGGGTTCAGTCTAAATCTTTCTTTTCTTACAAAAGTTTTTGTGATCTAACTTACTTTTGGATTTTCTGAGAAAACTGCAAGTCATACGGTCTACATCATTATGTAGGAGTAGGTACCTACTTATTTGTAATACCCTGTATGTTTGAGTTACACATTATAAGCGATTCTAAAGTTTTTCTATTTTATCCAAGCCAAACGAGCAGAGCAGAATCTTCAAAAGTATGCCTTTAAAAAGGACCGACTTTATTATTGTACGGAATAAACCGAATATATTACGGAAAAGAACAAATAATTATTAGTTCAAATTAGTTGGGACCGGTTTGAAGCGGTTATGCAATCAGCTGGGCAGCGTCCACTTTAACTTGAGCCCTCGGAGGTCGTTCGTGAACCTTTTCAATGACGCGTTTTCCTAAAGACGAGGAAGGAAGGACAAGTCACGTTATGCTGGGTTTTAATTTGACTGGAACATAATAACTTATTTCGACTTTCCCTCCTGAAACTGTAACTTATTTATATTTTACTAATGATGCGCCCTTGTCTTCGCTTCGTAACTCTACATAGGAAGGTTTTTGTATTATGGTTAATATGATATACAAAAACCTTCCTCTTTTATCGCTTTTTCTTCTAGTGAAAACCGCATTAAAATCGGTTGCCACGTTTAGGAGTACTTAGCGAATATACAAACAGAGACGCAGAAAGTGACTTTATTTTATAATAGCGGATGCCCAGCGGTGTTGCCCGCGCGGATTCCGTTTATTCCCGTTCCCGTGGGAATTTCCGAAAATCCCTTAATAGTGGTTGCCTACAACATATTTAAGACACCTACATACCATATTTCAAATAGCGGGTGCTCAGCGGTGTTTTCCCGCTTGGATTTAGTTTATTCCCGTTCCCGTGGGAATTTCCAAAAATCCCTTCATAGTGGTTGCCTACGACATACTTAAGACACCTACATACCATATTTCAAATAGCGGGTGCCCGCAGCGGCGTTTTCCAGCTTGAATTTAGTTTATTCCCGTTCCCGTGGGAATTTCCAAAAATCCCTTCATACCAATTTCCTATGACATATCAGACACCTTCATACCATTTTTCAAGTTTCTAGGTGTTATCGTTTCTGAGTAACGTACGTATTTCTCTTTTTTACCAGTTTTTTTATTTTCCCGTGGGAATGAGATATTTTCCTGGAATAAAAAGTACCCTAGATGTTGACCCGGGTACTCAGTTATCTCCATACCAAATTTCATCAAAATCCGTCCAGTAGTTTTTGAGTGATGCGTGCACAACCAGACAGACAGACAGACAGACAAAAATTCCAAAAATTGGTGTTTCGGTATCTATATCGATAACTATATACACTACCGTTAAAATTTTCAAAAAATATTTAATGTACAGACACGGCCCCGTTAGAGTTTTATTATATGTACCTATAGACTATGTACAGAAGTACTTTTAGTTACCAGCTTCCGGATTACCTAACTGAGCCTAACTGCTAACTGAACTGTATAGGGAAATAGTGAAATGACCTGCATTTTATACTGAACTAGTTTTTACCCGCGCTGCGGCTTCGCTCGCGCACGTTCATTTCACCCCCTTAGGGAATGAATTTTTCAAAATCCTTTCTTAGTGCATATAAGCTATCTATCTATGTGCAAAATTTCAAGTCTCTAGACCCAGCCGTTTAGGGTGTGCTTTGATACATCACCAAACATACAAAAATACAAATCTTTCCTAATATTAGTATAGAATTATAGATGACGCACCTATATGCGATCATATACATAGATAGTAGGTAAGCAAAGTTCATAATAAGCTTGTGAAATCAGAATATAAAGATGACAACCCTATTTCCACGAGGGTGAAACTATATGGATGTAGTGTACAACGTTCTAACCCGCGCTATCGCAGTTTTATCATAAGTTTGTATAAATACAACTGTCCAAGATCAATCGTTGGACCGCGGTCCCCAGGTACAATCATCTTGCCTGCCGGAATGTCTTCCCTTTCCACGATGGAGGAGCATTCCGTCCCCGCTCCTCCATAATATGGAGTAAATATGTTGTTGCACTAATCAATCGTACCTACCTACCTATATCAGAGTTTTCCTACTCGATCTCGATCGGAAAATGACATTATAAACATGGCATTGACAGAAGTCACATGATGTTGATAGACAGTCCCTAGGATACCACTAGAGTGCCACCGATTTACTTGGCATGCTAAAGAGCAAAGACTAAAGAGACTTGATTAATAGTTGGTGGAGAAACGACGTAGGTATAAAGTGTTTTATATCTCCGGGCGAAAAGCGTCAACTTTCGGTCAGCTGCGCTAAACGAAGTTGCCGTTTTCCGCCTCCGTGGAGCAGAAAAAAGTATAGAAACCTTGGGAAGTAAATAAGAAATCCTCAGTTCACATGTTTGTAGGTTCTGCGACATTTCCTATTTTACTTCCCTATAGGAATGTAAGTAATATTGTTAGCAGCTCGTTCTGTACATATAGGTAGATGTACTATTGTACGTACAGTAGGTCCCTGTTCAAAGTTACAAATTGTTTAAAACAGATATTCTGTCGCTTTTTAACAATATTGTTAGGAAAGTGACAGCATCAATTTTCGCACTCTAAACCCCGTTTTGTAAGCCCCTAGAAGTTTTCTATATGATTATTCTATGCGACTGGTATCGTTTGTATCTTTCGATAGCCTATCCCATCAAAAAAAAAAAATTGAGAAAGGTATGCTGAGATGGTTTGGCCATGTCGAGAGAATGAATGACGAACGATTAACGAAAAAAGGGTATAAGGCGAGTGTGAATGAAAGTGTGGGAAGGGGTAGACCTAGGCGGACGTTTCGAGACCAAATTGGCGACGTCTTGAAAAAAGGCCAGGTCAAGAGTACCCTAAACCGAAGAGCATGTATGAAAGGAATAATGAAAGTGGACGAAGCGAAACAAGTATGTAAGGATCGTAGAAAGTGGAAAGAAGTGGTCTCTGCCTACCCTGGAAAGAGGCGTGATTATATGTATGTATGTATCAAGAGCGACTACGTGACTGTTAGGTACCTATAGGTACTAATATTATAAACGCGAATGTTTGTGAGGATTTATTGATGGATGAAAAAGTAACACTCTTTTACGCCAAAAGTATAAAACGGTTTTAATGAGACTTTACAGTAATAATAATATAACTGATAGCTACATACTACATCAGGATCCCGGAGAAAGTCCTCGGCAAAAGCTAGTACTTACTTGTATAAAAGTTTGCTAACCATATTTGGACAATAATACCATCTATGCCCCTTCTAGCATCACCTCATAGACGAGATGGTTTGTATGATCGTTATACGCTCTTACAAAAGAAACCATCCGTTTAGTCAAAGAATGATTAACTAGGTAGATACGTAAGAGATAGTCTTAAAATTACTGATTCTCTAAATCACTAGGTAACTCTTTCAATTAATGATGCTACAAATGAACGATTCTATTCCTTGGCGATGGGTAAGGGAAGTAGGGTCCTGTAGTCTCAGGGTTATTTGTAACTAACGTCAGTACGCAGTAGGTACTATCGAAAAAAGTTCTGCCTGATACACCTAAGTGTCATTTTAGCGAGCAGCTATCTTTTCCCACCCTGTGGCGATAAAGCCCTGACTTATAGGAACAATGACAATTACAAAAAAGTGTTTCTTTCATGTTTATGACCATTTAGTGTCGATGAATGGATCTTTACAGAAAAGAAGACGGTGTTACTGGCTCCTCATTGTGTAACTCTAATTAGGGTAGGGGTAATAAAATTTGCTATTACAAGCGACAATTCTTCCAAATGTATCAGGATTAGCGTTTGCTGATGTACCTATGTCACTTTTACTTTAGCGCGTGTCACTTTTTGACACCAATTAGTCTAAAGTAGGTAGGTAGAGGTACCTATAATGTTGGGAATATCGTAAATATTAGAAGAGTACCGGTCAAGCCGCATAATCGCAGAACAATAGGATTATCTATTGTAATAGGTCGCCCACGGTAGACTGCAGCTTCATCGGCTTATAGCCCGTATCCTACCTACGTAGTTTTTAATGAAGTTTCGTTAGCATCTTATCTATAGGACTAGTGCTGAGAGATTTGCGGACATTAGCAGTCGATTAGGTATTGGTCAGAATTTAATGGTGTCCATTTAGAGTTATTTAGTAAATTGCACCTCCAACCGCCACCTTAAAAAGTCCCTAATGCAGGTAGGTAGTGAAACCTAAATCGATTTTAATAAGCGGAAACCACGAATTTTTGTTTCGTTTCGGTTTCAATGATGATGTTTTAAAATGATCTCGCGAATATTTGTAACAACATAGTAAGAATGGATAATAATTTTAGATAAGTACATACCTACCTATGAGTAGGAATTTTTATGAAGGGTCGATGCAAATTTTCATTGAAAGAAGAATTTCTGGAAAACTTTCAGAGCAACCAGTAAAATAGTAAATTCGTACAACATAGAGGTCATCGTCTCCATCATTGTTTTATTTGTGTTAGTTAAAATGGTTATTCAGCAGACTTCTGACCACAAAATCCCAAGTTTGCCTGTCAAGCAATGACAAAATATAATTCGTAAAGGAATTCTAGCTGAACTGAATACTTTGTGAACTGCTGAAAACAGGCCTCGAGAAGTTTACCACGTGTTAACCCTTCACATCAAAAAAACTAATCGTAATAATCGCTGTGTGCGGCACATGTCGCTCGTTGCAGGCCCCACGTCATTCTGTTGTCCTGCCACAGACGCGGCGCAGGCGGCCATGACGGTGGGCGTCGCCAACGTGCTGTGCGACGACCGCCCCGCCCCCCTCGCGTGGCCGGCCCCGCCTCCCCCCGCGCCCCCCACCTCGCTCTGGCAGTACCCCACCGGTAAGGACACCTCCCACTGTTTATGCTCGCCTGGTAGCTACGCGCCAACTGCATTGCGAGACCGCCGATTTCGGCAACAACCGTTGCTTGTGATGCTACCCATTTGGAGAGCCACCTCTTGGTCATGCCGCTTTGGTAGCGGCATTGCAAC
Organism: Ethmia dodecea; assembly: GCA_963855545.1. Taxonomy (NCBI): domain Eukaryota; kingdom Metazoa; phylum Arthropoda; class Insecta; order Lepidoptera; family Depressariidae; genus Ethmia; species Ethmia dodecea. Next base: position 1,262,197 of record OY979446.1, read on the forward strand.
TGAATTTATCCGGTCAATAGTTTGCGACCGGCTCGGAATAGCCGTCTGAATTGAATGTTGCTTCTGTGCGTCCTACTTCGTCACGAATGCGTGGCTTTTCAAATGGGCGGTTAATAATGCCGCGTTTGCGCGGTGCGGAGCTACTTTGGCGCCATTCTTGCTTTGTTTTGTTTAGTTTACTGTACGATCTTTTTTACTTAATTATGTTTGTTATTCATTGCATGATATAGGTATAGTACATTATGGTACAAGTGAGTAAAGTTGGTGATTACCGCTGAGGCGCCATTGAGACCCGAGCCGTAGGCGAGGGTCATAAGAGAGCCGAGGACGGTAATCATCAATACACACGTGTATCATACGACGTTTTTCAACACACTTGTGAATAAATAATACTAAAAAATCATTTTAAAATAATCATTCGCAATGGCGGGGAAAATTAATTGGTTTTCCAATTTTTTATTTATATAATTTGGAAAAGGCAAAAGGATCTAGGCCCATACAGCCTCGTTTTCCTATGCGCTCGCATCTTACAATGGCGATCGGCCATGGACTAAAAAAATTAGGTTTCTTTTTCTTTGGTTTGTCGTGGATAGCGTTTTAGCCACGTACAAAATGGGGTATTTAAAGTTTTTACAGAGAAAACCAAAGTTATATTTGAGTGAAAGTTTTGTTTATTAAACACGTACAAGTTGAAATGATCTATTTAAATACGAAGTTGCATGAAATGAGCAAGCCATATTTGTGTATTAATTTATTAGTACGATTGAATACGATCTTTTTTGTATCGAAACTTTTTTAAGAACAAAGCAACTCTAGCAACAAAATTGAAAAAAAAAATCTATAACTCACTAGTGAATAATAGCAAACAAAAAGTCTCAGTTTGATTATAGGTGTCATTATGTGCCTAATTGCAGTGAAATTAGAGCCACTTTATGAGCAAGTGTGTTGAAAAAATATTAGTTGTTGTGATATAGAGTTGGTGAGATAATTGAAAATATACTTATGTAGTAGATAATTCACCTATTTCATTGTTTTTGTAAGATAAAAAACTTGGTACAAACAAACCAGTAGTGGGATGTTGCGGGTTAAAACTTTTTGAATCCTAATGATAAAACATTATAGGAACCTAAATATTTAAGTAAGCATGTAGGTACCTACCTAATATCATTCGGAAAACGCGTAACAGAATAAGTGCACTTCCTCCCTCATACACCCCAATTACTTAAGTAGTTTCTATAATAAGTAATATTAATAGTAGATTATACAAGGGAATAAAGCACTGTTTTATGTCACGGGCGCGACATTGAATTCTGAACGTAACGAAGGACTCCCAGGTTTACTCCCGAGCGCAGCGAGGGAGTTTTCGCTCGGGAAATTAAGGCTGAGTCCTGAGTTGAGTGAGGGATTTAAGCACCCAAGACAAAAACAGTTTTATTCCCGAGTTATATACTCTACTTTTCTCACCTTATGCGAGACAATAAAATGCAATTGCATGGTAGTAGATTATTGACAATGCCTATAGATTCTGGAGTCAAAGTAGGTACCTACACATATTAAAAATAGCTAAAATCGACTGAGTAGTCGATACCTACTAAACAAAGGAATTTAAGGAATTGCGCTTATTCTGTTTCATGTTGTATACCTATATTTAAAACTTATTTAAAAAACAAGTGAATGAAATTTCGTCCCAAAAATAAATAAAAAAAAAATTTAATTTAAAATACTAGCGGCCATATTTCGATAGGCACTCTGGTAGATATATATTCTTCCAATCATAAATATGCGTAAAAATTTGGTTTGTAGCAAATACTCGATCCCTACACTACCTAATTCTGCAGCCGGATCTTAGTCTAAACCATTGTATTACCTACCTACCTATAAGTAGGTACTATTAGTACTATAAATACTATTCTATAGGTACCTAGGTACCTGCCTACCATTGTCTGAAAGCAATACGCGATCCTCCAATGAGTGGTTCAGCAGACTAGAAAGAAACTTGAAAATCGACGAAGTTTACTCAATTCAAAGTTTTCTCATTTGCTCATCACTTAGAGAAGATGACGTGACAACCCATCTTGCAGCAAAGTTGCGTGCGTCATTTCAATTGCAGCTTCAAAATACTGTACAGTCTATCAAGAAGTTTGTATATTCCATACTTCATGCAGTCTATACTTCTTTATCCACCCAGGGCTTGAGACAGCGTTTCTGAGACAATGTAAATAAAAAATCGAACGAATTGATTGGTGCACACATGCACAGCGACAAAAGACAATACTCCTGTTACAACGCCTTCTCTGCGTAGAAATGCAAAACGTGTTCACCATCCTTAGGTATAGCTCTATAGAGTCTAGCGGGTCGAGGCGAGGTACCTGCACAGATCCTGATTATTCTCCCTAGACGGGTAGGGGACCCGTAAGAGTTTCCAAAAATCCCTTCTTAGTGCTCACTTATGTCATTTAAGGAACCTTTTGTGCAAAATTGCATGCTTCTTCATCCCTATTGTGACATTAGAACGCGCCAATAGACGGCCGAGTTCTAAACCGCGCTGTCGAAGTTTTCTAATGAGTTTTTATAAATACAACTGTCCAATATCTACCGTTGGACCGCGGTCCCCAGGCACGATCACCTCGCCTGGCGGAAGATCTTCCCTTTTCACGATGGAGGAACATTCCACCTCCGCTCCTCCATATACCTACCCAACGGTTTTGGCTTTGAGTTGATGGATCACTCAGTCAACCAGTCAGTTTCTTCTTTTATCTCACTCTCCTCTCTCAATCTCCTTTATTAACCTTGATGATTTTCTTTTATATAGCTACAACATCAATTGGAGAACATAGGTACCTACTAACGCGGCGTCTTTGCACTTCACCTATTGTCCACGATTTCATTTGCATTAGTCAAAATACAGATGCGTTGTTTGTGAAAGCGATCAAAATATCATTACAGTGTTTTCTAAAGTACCTACCTACTTAACTAAAAAAATACTCTGACTTTTGCCGTCTTTACCCTTTTTTTTAAGAGAAATTTGAGCCTCTTCATCGCGGCTTTCGGTCTGTGGGTTTTGGTTTTGGTTTTATTCCCCTTTTAGTTCAAACTCATAATGGATCGCGTGGATGAATGATTAAGCGGTGTTGAATTCATCACTTAATGGGTTTCGCTACGTTCGAATTGCTCCAGAATTAATTTATTGCTTTTATTAGGACACCTTACAAAAAGGTGATATGTGATTCATTTGCGAATTGGAGATAATTTACAACTTGTCGTTTACGAAAATAAGAGGGATATCTGAAATCTGTAATAGGTGCCATCTCTTTATTGGATACAATGTAGATATCACTACATACTTAGTATAAAACAAAGTCGCTTTCTCTGTCCCTATATCCCTATGTCCCTATGTCCTTATAGGGACATAGGGACCTATGTCCCTTTGTATGCTTAAATCTTTAAAACTACGCAAAGGAATTTTGATGCGGTTTTTTTTAATAGATAGAGTGGTTCACGAGGAAGGTTTAAGTATAAGCATTGTACCTACACGTGCAAAGGACAATTTAAAAGGAATATTCTGACACTATTTATTTACATAAACATACAGAAAAATAACTTACAGTCACATGTTTCTTAAGGCTCATTTTTAACTTCTTTTTTAACTAACTTCAGTTAAGAAACCTCAAAAGTTTTTGTAGTTATTCAAAACTTCACGAAGTTTAGCAACTTTGACAAGTTGACTGATTGCTTTGGTGTTTTTTCCATTTTGCGCTATTTTCTTACGAGCTAGTTTCAACAAAAAGTGAACTTGAGGTGTTTCCTGTGGATTGTAGGTACCTTAACTCCCTTCCTTAACTAGGGACTTAGGTAACTTAGGGTTAAGTTCATGGTTAGGATTTTCTCTGTCTTCTTAGTAGGTACCTACATTGTTTAAGTCCATCGTATCCAGCTTTTTTTTTATGTTTATACCTACGAGGTATTTTATGATACTGCAGTCTCAAAATCAACAACAACTGCAGTCGCAAAAAAAATCAGAACCCCGCGCGCCGATATGTGAAAAATAATATTCACACTTTAAATGTTACGTCAAATCTTCGAAAAACGGATCACTAAAAATATGATTTATGGCAGTTTAAATAATAAAATTCTTCCCGTTAATATTGTCATTAAAATACCGATTAGCCCCGGATTCATCTTTCACCCGCATCTACTAAATCGCTTCCCACACAACCGGGACTCTGTCACTTCCACACCGTAAATTATTTAAAAAAATACTACACAAAAACTATAAAATCCCATTTATCGATAACCGGAGCCGACGTGCGGCCAGCCCTAATCTTGCACGCTCCGCCTGAAAAACCCCGCCCACTTTATCGTCTCGACCAATCACGAGACGGCGCGCCTTCAAAGGCGGGCCTTTTTCTTCGCCGCCTCAAGTGTTTTAGTGTTGTGAATTAGTTTTTTGCGTTTATGTTTTTCTTATGACTCCGTTATGGCGATTATGGTCGGCCGTTACTTTTGGAATTTGACACCGCACGCGATTTTTGATGCGGTTGCGAGCTGTTTTAAAGATACCGATTGCTTAATTAGATATTTTAAGTAATTAATGATATAAGATTGTCATAAGATATTATGAAGTCACTATCGAATGCTAAGTGATAGTTTTACTTGATTGGGTGCGAACTTCACATTGGTATTTTTCTTTGCTGTATGAAGACAGTTTGTGCTAAACGTTAATGAATGATTCCTACAATTTATCGAAGGACAACAATAAAACTGTAAAGGGAGAATAGGAACAGAGAAGAGCTTCATTGCATGTGCACTAGCAACCTTCATAAATTTTGTTTTGATAGAGAGCAACCTACCTACCTAGAGCCACATTATAGTGGAGTGTCGTGTGCGTGACTATGTTACGAACTCAAATGCTTCTGGCACGCCACGACAAATAGGTACCCAAGTAAGTAAAGTTAGGTAGGTAGGTACCTACTTATTTGTCGTATAGAAACGTATGTAAGTAGGTTATTTAAAGTAACCTAACGTAGGTACCTACCTACGTTTCTATATCTACCACATTCATAAATAAATTTGTGCACAATCATTGTCATGTTTACCCATAGGTACCTACCTATCTAAAAGAAAAAATTGCGAGGAAACCCGCAGTTCCTTGGATTGTTTCCAAGACGTGTGTTACAGGCTACTACTGAATAGTGAATAAAGATTCCCGCCGTATATGAACTAGTAAGTAAATAGGTATATCAATACAATAACGTAAAAAGCTATAAACGAATAACTTGGTCAGAAAACTAAAATAGGTAGATAGGTAGATACCCTAGGTACGACTACCTACTTACGAAAAAAAGTACGAAACAATATCAGACGCTTTGAACGATACCTCATTTTTTAAATTACCTTAGTAAACTGAACTTATTATAGGTAGGTCCTATAATAAGTTCAGTTTACTTACATGTTAGGTACCTACTCGTACCTATGCGGGAACAGATAGATGAGGATTTTTGGCGGGAATCTTAAGAGGGACGTAATGTGCCTTGTAAAATTTTCATTTTACTGAATATTTCGGGTTTTGACTCATAATAGTCATAGTATATTATGTGGCAAATGTCTGTGGAGATCTGCAGTACCTAAATAGGAAATTCGATAAAAATGCGTACGATGGACATTTTTGGTTTGCCTCAAGAAGCTTCAATCTTCAGAAAAAGTGCACTATCGGTTTACCTACTGTCGATTACCAACTACCAAGTAACATTTTGTTAAGAAAGTGTTGAAGACACTGTATTTTTGTCCATAGACATGAAGCAGGGCTAAACATTATGAATTTCGTGTCAAGTTTAGTGCTGATGGCTAAATTGCCAATGCCTTAAAATAAGAAAAAAAAAACAGATAGATGAACATAGGTAGGTACATATCTACAAGCAAATTTATAAATTCCACCTTTTCGGCTTCCATGTTGTCGGGTTTAAATAAGCTTGAAAAACCAGAAATCGCGAAATGGTTTACCGAATGTATTACCGAGTTCTCCTCAGCCATGGGAACTAAATCAACTAGCATTTATTACCGTAATGCATGACAGCTGGGTCTTATAAATCATTCATAGCAAAGGATCGATGTTGTTCAGCCAAAAAACTACTTAACATGCAACTCAGAGCGTTGTTTAATGTCCATTCCCAGTCGATTAAGGAAACCCGGTCTGGTTTAGGGTTCAGTTTTCAGTGGTCTTAGTGACTCCATTGCGTGTAGGTGCAATGAAACCATTATCATTTCTTTTAAAAGAGAACCCTCTATTATTCAGAACAATTTAACACGCACCTATTAATGTTATACCAAGTGTTCCAATTCCTACGGACAAGCTATCTATCTCTTTCAAACTTGCATTTGCACATATATTTCGTCTCAACTCAATCGTCAAATTAGTGACGTGAAATGAATCCGAACAATCGAGTCGACTCATTAGGGCTGTAATTATCGAGTTTTTGTAACGTGTCATTAAAAGTGTTTGTTTTCACGGTAGGATAATTCGAATGATTCTGGGAGTGCGTTACTCCAGCGGAAATTTGTCGAATATCGGCATTTGAGGGATACAGATAATTAGTTCTCCGGCTTCTGTAAATGTTGTGCAGATTTAAAAATTTGTATTGCTTAAAGTTTTTGAGTAATTCAAGAAAAACAGTTTCCGCTGGAGTAACGTTACCCCAGCGGCAATTTTTTTTTTCTAATGGGAATATTGAAATAATTTTTATCTACATAATCAGTTGTGATGACGGAGTAAATGTTGCGACTTAATTTGAATTTGTATCGTTAATGGTTCCGAAGATATTCAAAAATTTCAAAATGACGCATTTTTGATGTTTGCGTTTTTCGCTGAATTTCGGAAATGGATAAGCGCACTATAATAATTTTTTGTACATGACTTCTTATGTCTTATTCCTAATTAGTTGTGAAATAAAAAATTAAAAATAATTTATCGTTTAGGAGTTATGTAAGCAAATAGAAAAACCCTCTAATACGTCCTAGCACTTCGAATAAGAGGTCTAGAGACTTGTTTGAAACGTTATTTTGTAGCTTGCAACTGCCTTCAGATATTTGTGAAGTTTCATTAGTATCCTATTAGTAATTAATAAATTATAATGAAATTTTGCTCGGTTTGGGCCTCGACGCGCAGACCGTTATTTAACCCCCTATTAATGGACTTTTTTGTGGGATTTTTTAACCGAATAATACGTAAATAATTAGTTATATAGTTCAATTTTATACTTGTGAAATTTCAGCATCGTACAATCAATAATTAAGGAGATAATCAAAAAATACTCATTTTAAGTTATTTATCGTGGTAACCCGACCGCGTTTAGATGGTCACAGAAAAGCGGCCGTTTAGTACATTATGCTAACCTTTTTAAATATATAGGATAGTTTTATAAGGTTTTTTACAATTGCGTACACAAGTGTTAAAAAAACTTATTGACAGGTATTGACAGGTTTCTATAAAACCTTTTAATAAAAAATACGAAAAATAAAAAGTCATTGAACTTAGGTATATTTATTCTGCGAGCATCTTTTTATACAACATAAATATAAATCAACTTCAAAAACTAAATCAGATAATTATTACTGGACTAAATTATTGCGTTAGTATAGATAGTTATCAATTTAGGTATTATTATCAAATTTTGAAATTCTCCCGGGAACGGGAATAAACTGGATTCGCGCGGGCAACGCCGTTGGACACCCGCTATCAATAATAACATTAAATAGCATCACTATTCAGAAAAATAAAATATATAGTTTTTTAAAAACAAGCTTTTATTATGTTCTTGTTAATATAAAAAGAACTAAAAATTACAAAATAATAATTTAATATCAGGTTTAAAATACAGAAAAATATCATTATAATATAATCAACACTTTTTTAATAAATAAAAGCGTGTTACATTATGATTGCAAAAAGAAACATATTGAAGGTGTAATTTTGCTTAATGTTCTTTAATGTTCCATCGCAATGAAACTTGATTTTATTTATTGGAAAAGTAGTAGTAGTGATTATATAATTATATTTTTATGGCTTGCAAATAAAAAGCTGTTAATTGAAAAAATAAAACAAATAACACTTCAACGTGGGAATAGTAGTTTGTGTCATGAGGGAGCAAAACTATATTTTTACGGCGAGGGCGTTTTTTTAAATCACGAATATAGTGAATGATTCTAGGATAGAATCCCGAACGTAGTGAGTTTTCCGGTGTTTAACTATCACTGCAGTCACTGCTGGGTCATTCTACCATAGGGCTAAAAATAAAAATAAAAATCATAATCAATACTTTCTTTCATTTCATTACGTTAAAGCATACGTTTGTACTTTAGGATCTTAGGAAAAATAATTTCAGAGATCAATATTAAATAATTATTACAAAAAACAAGATTTTTATTTTTTACTGTCAGACAGAAGTGACACTTAAGTCGACAGAAATGACAGTCTTAATTAAAACTTAAATAAATTATATTAAATTAACACAAAATAACGTTTATTTTAAAACTCTTAAACTAATCAAACTTCAAATAAAAAGAGATATTCTAAAATGTCACACTAGACGCAGAAAAATAATAATATATTAATAAAGACAGAAGTGACCTCACTTCTGTCGATCATATTCTTTAAAATATATTCTCATCTGATGATGATGACCACAGTCTAATTCGCAAAGACACCGAAGGAGGTTTATGATTTTTTGATTTAGAATGAAAAACAGGGATAAATGCTGTGGGTTTTCTATTTCGCTTTCATCACTGTCAGTTCCGTAGCAGATATTATAAACAGTTACAGTTTTCGTGCAGGCAAATAACAAGGGCTTCGAAATCTGGCACGTCTCTTCCTGCTGCCACTTAAGAATCGGCTGTTCCCTTTACGTACCCCCCAATCCCATCAGGTACAACTTTTCCTTATCCACTTTCACTAAAATGCTATATAATATTTTCAACTCCTTGCTCGGAACCAATGTACTTTGCAATTAAAAAGAACATCGATTTCTTTTTGTTTTGGGTTGTACACGAATAGATTTTATCAAACCTAGTTCTTTGTACTTCCAATATTTTACATACCTACATACATAAGGCTCACGCTATTGTCCCACAATTGTAGGCCGAGACGATGTATCGCCACTTTGCTCGATCTCTGCATACTTCTTTCGCTTCCTTCACATCCATAAGCCTTTTCATGCACGTTCTTTTATTCTTCGCACTCCGGATACCAGTTTTTTGAAGGACGTCATTTATTTGATCCGTGAACATCCTTCTGGGCGTCCTCTTTCCTTGCATCCTTTGGTGTGTGCCACACACAACTGTTAATTGCTGAAATATGATCCTAGGTCAGCATGTAGCTACAGTGCTGATTTTCAGATAGTGCACTGATACGAGTATCTAGCGGCTTTTTGAAGGACGTCACTTATTTGATCAAATATTTTACCCTGTCTTTTTTTCTTCTCTCCTCTAACATAGATTCTGATAATTTTGATCTTTTCTTCCTAACCCATTCTCTTTGCTGCTTTCTTCGAGGTTTTTTTTTTAGTTTTTCCGTTAACTTCTTCCTTGGCATTTCAAAATAAAATAAACCTAGATATAAAATTGATTATAAATCATAATTAAACAAACAGATTAATAATATTATGTGCAAAGCTATGTTTAGTCACTTCTGTCTATGGTTGTCACATCTGTCGACAAAGTGGTCGACTGAAATGACATCGACAGAAGTGACAAAATGTAAGTAATTTACTAGAGTTCCTTCACAATTTGAAGTTATGAACGTTTTAGTTTTTCAAAGCAGTTAAAAACTCTTTTCCAATGAGGCCATTTGATAAAAATTATAAGGAAACGCCACATACCGTTTATATATTACTTTAAGAAGTGACACTTGAACTTTGACAAACTTGTAGAACCAGTATTCAATTGTTTTCACACCAAAAACCATTCGCCGGGGAAAAATAGTTTTAATTTATTATGAGAAGCACAATCCAGGGTTGTCATCTGTTACCACAAATTGTTGTCAGCATTTAATATTCAATTGTACCATCCAAAACGAATTATGTCGACAAAAGTGACAATTTTATTATAACGCTCGTAGAATCGGTTGTACTTAATTTATCAACAATGTTTTTATTATTTGAATTCTTATTTTTGAAACTAAAGGATATGCGTTATTTCGTAACCTACAACATATAACGGGTAAGTGGATACACAATTTTAAAAATATTACAGAAAGTTATCAAGTAGTTTGCGAACAGTCGACAGTATGTGACATGTCCCACACTGTCGGCAAAAAAATCGTGAGATAATATGTTTGTAATAATTAAATATAATTATGAAAGTGTTAATAAAGTAAAACTCTATCATTTAAAACACACTTAGATATGTCATAAGTCATATTTTTAAAGATGCGTCATGCGAACATAAAATTGTCGTTTTTGTAGAATGACCCTGCTACTTGAATACATTTTAAAATATAAAATACACAAACAATTCGATGTCGGAATTGGAAAGCGCGCGCATTGCCACAGCAATTTTTCTGACAGTGTGGCACAACCATCGAACCCCATTCAGCCTTGTCAGCATATAAGTTACTCTATGCTTGTCAACCTAATGCGGTGAAAAATGGAACTTATGTTTTGATAAAGTACTTAAGCTACAGTGGCGCCAACCTTAGATGCAAACTTATTTTGTTAATCTCTTTGGTTAAGAATGTTGCGGGATATTTTTGATTCCAAATTCAAAACACTTTTATTCGCACTTATTAAGATCCTATCGGAAAAGACTTACTTTGATCCCTGTTATTGAGGACCAAAACGTCACTTTTCGAATAGGTGGTATGAAAAAAATATTGTTGTTTTTCATTGCTTTTGTTAAGTTATGTACTAATTTTCAAAAACGATGTTTTGTCTCTGCCATACCTACCTATATAAATTTCGAAAAAGAATGTTTGATGAAATAGAATTAAATGTTGACTTGTCATCGTCGAGTCGAGAGGTTGCCTTTGCCGATCGATTACAGCCTCATCCTGATCTTTCAGTGGTTCGACGAGTTAACGGTTTCATTTCCGTTTCCGTGGGAAAATTCTAATCTATAATATAATACTCCCAGAAAAGTAAGCTTTCAATTGGTGAAAGATTTTTTAAATCTCGCGTGTAAAATTTTACTACATAGCGGGTGTCCAGCGGATTTTCCTGCCCGGATCCAGTTTATTCCCATTCCCGTGGGAATTTCCTATATTTCCTTCATAGTGGTTTCCTAAGACATATAAGACCATGATATTTTGAACAGTGGGTGCAGTGGATCCAGTTTATTCTCGTTCCCGTGGAAATTTCCTATAATTCCTTCATAGTGGTTTCCTAAGGCATGTAAGACCATGATATTTTAAACAGCGGTTGCCGTGGATCCAGTTTATTCCTGTTCCTGTGGCAAGTTCTGAAATTCCCTTTATAGTGGTTGCCTACGACATAAGACACCTATACATACGATATTTCAAACAACGGGTTGCGCGCGCGGATCCTGTTTTTCCCGTTCCCGTGAGAATTAAAAAAAAAACCCTTCATAGCGGTTGCCACTAAGACACCTACATACCATATTTCATGTTTCGAGGTGAATAGTACGTATTTGTCTTTTGTAACCAGTTTTTATATTTTCCCGTGGAAATGAGATATTTTTCAGAACTAAAAAGTAATCTAGACGTTGACCCGGGTACCTACTCAGTTATCTCCATACCAAATTTCATCAAAATCCGTTCAGAATTTCTGAGACATGTGTAAACAGACCCGGTCCGGCGATGGGCTCACCACCTATCACGTTTAGGGGTCTCTAATATATCTCGTGAAATGTAGGTAGGTATATCCAGTAATGGAATACCTCTGCCTACCCCCTCGGGGATAAAAAAAAGGCGTGAGATTAGATTATTATATTATTTTCATGATGCGAATGTATCAGTATAATATACAATTATAAACAATAATAATAATATTGTATATATATACATTATAGCCTACCTTGTTTACCAACTAATGTCCTTCTTGGTGGAACAAGTAACCCACAGAAAAAGAAGAAAAGTTAAGAAGCACTACACATTAATAATAACTGTTAATAGGTACGAAGATTTAGCTCGATTTAAGTATAGCAGACTGCTAGGATAATGGCATCACTATCACTATCACTACATAGTATAAAACAAAGTCGCTTTCTCTGTCCCTATATCCCTATGTCCCTATGTCCCTTTGTATGCTTAAATCTTTAAAACTACGCAACGGATTTTGATGCGGTTTTTTTTAATAGATAGAGTGATTCAAGAGGAAGGTTCAAGTATTAGCATTGCACCCGTGCGAAGCCGGGGCGGGTCGCTAGTAATATATAAAATGTTCATGTGAAACTCCAAAAAAAAATTAATTAAATCAATAGGTACTCAAAAGATAATGTACGCGTCTGTACCGAACTTGAAAGACTATTATACTACGTGTTTTAGAATGTTAGCATAATGTACTAAACAGCCGCTTTTCTGTGACCATCTAAACGCGGTCGGGTTACCACGATAAATAACTTAAAATGAGTATTTTTTGATTATCTCCTTAATTATTGATTGTACGATGCTGAAATTTCACAAGTATAAAATTGAACTATATAACTAATTATTTACGTATTATTCGGTTAAAAAATCCCACAAAAAAGTCCATTAATAGGGGGTTAAATAACGGTCTGCGCGTCGAGGCCCAAACCGAGCAAAATTTCATTATAATTTATTAATTACTAATAGGATACTAATGAAACTTCACAAATATCTGAAGGCAGTTGCAAGCTACAAAATAACGTTTCAAACAAGTCTCTAGACCTCTTATTCGAAGTGCTAGGACGTATTAGAGGGTTTTTCTATTTGCTTACATAACTCCTAAACGATAAATTATTTTTAATTTTTTATTTCACAACTAATTAGGAATAAGACATAAGAAGTCATGTACAAAAAATTATTATAGTGCGCTTATCCATTTCCGAAATTCAGCGAAAAACGCAAACATCAAAAATGCGTCATTTTGAAATTTTTGAATATCTTCGGAACCATTAACGATACAAATTCAAATTAAGTCGCAACATTTACTCCGTCATCACAACTGATTATGTAGATAAAAATTATTTCAATATTCCCATTAGAAAAAAAAAATTGCCGCTGGGGTAACGTTACTCCAGCGGAAACTGTTTTTCTTGAATTACTCAAAAACTTTAAGCAATACAAATTTTTAAATCTGCACAACATTTACAGAAGCCGGAGAACTAATTATCTGTATCCCTCAAATGCCGATATTCGACAAATTTCCGCTGGAGTAACGCACTCTGATTCTGGGAATTCGAATAATGCCGGCAATTTAGAACGATTCGGGCGCTTGCGCCGTTCCACTCGGTTACACGTGTAATTTATGTTTCGTTTTTTTAATAACTTGATCTCGTTTAGTATTTGGTTGTTTGTAAAAGTGAGCAGTTTCACCTGATTATATTCGTTTCTATCTTATTATATTATTGATAATTTGCTTTTTCTGACGACTTGCGCTGCGTTTCGAGACTTCCTTCTTATGTCTTCAAGATATACTTAGGCCATCTGTCTACAAAATGTCATCAACGTTGGCGTCTTCAATAGGCTATTAGATTGACAGTATAGTTTTAACTCTCGTCATGTCTTGAGGGTTATTTATCTAACTTCAGTAATTCAGCCAGTACGATATGTTGCTCGAAGAATGTTTTGGCGTCTATTCAAATAATGCATTTGCATTTCATTAAGGATAAAAATAATTAGGTAATAATAACCAGTTTTAGAAGGCTCAATAAACACCGCTAAATAATCTGCGTAGGTATTCACGGAGACTCGATACCGTTTCCGTTCGATTCAGATCGAGTGAAAAATTTTCCGATGTCGAATCTATCGACTTCGGAAACTTTATTCTAGGCGTTTCTGACAGCCACGGAAAATTTTCCGAATCCTTATGTAACATATGACATTAGTTTTCAATACCAACATCAGCCCATCTCGAAAATTTTTGACACCAACATCAGCCCATCTCGAAAGTGTTCGACAGATTTTCCGATATCGAATATCGAAGCTCCCTGAATACGCCTGCTGATATGATTTGCTCAAAATTTTAAACAAAAAGGTTTTAACAAACCGACGTCAACGAACCTAAACCTATTATGCAGAAGCGAGTAATTTGCTGATCTCCGCTGAGGAGTTCTGTTCTCCACCTGAAGTTCTTCATCAGATTTTCACAAAAGTTATGTGGGACCACCCTATATAACGGAAAAAATATTTCAAAAACGCTTCAGATTTAACGAAAATATGCATTAACATACAAAAAAAACATAGATAGGTATCTACGTGACGAATGAAAAAAAAATTTAAAAAACTCGTTATTTTCTCCACACAGTCCTTATAGATAGGTCAAATGAATGTACATACATACATACATATAATCACGCCTCTTTCCCGTAGGAGTAGGCAAAGACCACTTCTTTCCACTTGCTACGATCCTTACATACTTCTTTCGCTTCGTCAACTTTCATTGTTCGTTTAATAAATGAATGTAGCTACATTTATTAACATGTCAGAAAGAACATTAGTGGAGACAGGAACCCAAACTAGGTAGATCCTGTGTCATGGGGTCCTGGTCTCCCTCCAATTGAGAACCTCCTTTTTTGCAGTCATTTAAAAAGAACGCACACACACTGCAAGTGAACCGCGTCGGGTCGGACACTCGTCGTTTTGAAGTGACGTCAGTTGAAGACCGGCTCCGTATTCTTGGTCTTCTCTATTCTCTATTAAATGTCACATGTGTGGCCAGTTAAATATTAAACTCGCGTGTTTAATGGAAATAAAAATTCCCAAAGCTAATGTAAACATTCCCGCCCGCCGGAAGAGCGCGCTTTGAATATAAAGTCGACTGCACATTGTATGGGTATTAAAAAGGGGATTTATTGATTGCTTTTATACAGTAATGGCTCTTTGATTATGGGAAATGAGGGCAGGGCGTATAGGGATCGGGTGTATTGTAAAACGCGCTGCATCACACATCATATTATATTGATTTCTGATCATCGATATAGCTCTACATCATCATCACCAGCAGTCACAGCCCACTGGTGAGCTAAGGGTCTTTTTCTCACACATGAGTCCACCGCTGGGTGTTTAATATTTATTTAAGTATATTTATAACTTGTTTAGTAGGGAGACCTAGGGGAGTTGAAACAAATTTTACATTATGCTTCATAAAAAAAAATCTAACAGCACAAACCGCGTGAATTTAGGCTCAATCAATAGTTTGTTTCTTATATTTTCAGATAAAAGCCACAAAGAATGGGTAACAGTAAAATCTGTGACAAAAAATCGATTTGAACGTAATAAGTCATTCTATTTCAACTCTCCTTATGGCGAGGTGAGTTGAAACAGTGGTCTAGGTGAATTGAAACAGCTGTTTTTTTAATGGATTTGAGGGCCGTACATTAGAGATGATAGTATAATTTATAGGGACGTTGGCTCAGCTGTTAATAATAATGACCATACCTTCTGAGTTAAAGGTGAGTGCGTAAGATTCCCACCCGGGGCCAATATTTGTCACACATGTCTGTTGACTTTGTGTCTGGGTGTTTACGCGAGAATTTATGAAAGTGCTTAGGTATATTTAAAAAAAATCATAGTACCAGACACTAGTTTTTTAGCCTAGTCAAAGACTAAATATCTACGTGTTCAGTAAATGATGTCTGACAATGTAGTATTATTATTTATACAACAGTATCGAGCAAGTTTTATTTATATTTATTTTCAATCTTAAATAAATAATAATTTCTTGTAAATAGTTTATTAATTAGAAATAAAATCAAAGTTTGCTTTACAAGTTTTTTTTAATATCCTCTTTAAATGTCCATACAGCTTCATTTCAAATGTTTTGGCGTTAGATTAAGTCTTCATTTTGATGAAAAAATATAATGTTTTAGTTTTGTTTATGTTTTAGTTTATCCTTATCGAAAAATTTACATTACGCAAGTGAATTTGTAGGTATTTCTAGAAACCGCGTCACAGACTTTTATGATGCAATGTAAGTTTTCATGATACGAGTTCGTATATTTAGAGACTAGCCATACTTCTTTTTATAATTTGTAGGGATACTGGAACGAAATAAACAGAAAAATATATATGTATACCACACCATTATAAGGCAAAACTGTCTAATAAAACCTACACGAGGTGAATTGAAACAGCCTGTTTCAAATCCCCTCAGGCCTAAAAATAACCCCAAAGTTGACAAAATTAAATATAATAAAAAAATACGAAGAAATTACAAGTACGTGGCCCGTAAATTCAATCTTGAGTTAATTAACTTTCCATACATATACAATTGAAATCAAAATATAATTGGTTTATGAAAATATAGGTCCCGAAAAAAACCGTGTAAAACTTACTTTCGGCGATTTTTGCGATGGGTAAGCTACAACGACGCAACCGTGCGCATTGAGTCTCGGATGTGTACTTAAGGATGATGTGTACGTTAAAGTTGGTTGATTTTGGAAGTGGCCACCTCTCTAACAGTTACAAGCTCCTCGTAATCAGCGCTGTTTCAACTAACCTCTGTTTCAAAACCCCTCGGTCTCCCCTACCCATAGTAGGTACAGACTCAGCGTAGTTATGGGACTAAATAACTTTGTCTTATTTGTTTAAAAAAAGTTTTTTTTTCTCAAGAATGTGTGAACAATACAAAACGATAATTTCTTGTTTTATCTTCTTCCATATTGCTACTTATAAAGCCTGTAATATACTCGTACCTACCCCTTTATTGGCATTCACTACTTTTGTTTATCAAACTCATAATAACAAAACCAAATTTTCTATTTCCAGCTCAAGTCTCAATGGAGAGCATGATGATGGGCGGCGTAGGAGTCGGCGGTGTAGGCTCTGTCGGCGGCGGCGTATCATCTGTAGGAGGTTTCCAGCTTGTCCGGGAACCCACTTCTGGAGCCCTCCTACTGCTCCCAGCACCTCCTGACTTACCCCACGCTGTAGTCTGGGGTGGCATGCCGTACCCTTCGGCGCCATTACTCCTCCCACCTGCTCCCCACCCTTCTCACCATCTCCAGTTACTACCAGGAGACCTCCTAGCCTCTACTGCGACCCTGCAACACACTCACACACATTCAACTAGGCTGGTGACACTCGCTCCAGCGCCACCGCACCAGCCGCACCCAGCTCACACAGCTGACAAGCGAAAGTCGATCATGCAACCTCTGTTAACTCCTCACGCCTTAATAAAGTTAGAGCCTGAGCCTCAGCAAGAGAAGCCGCAGCCTACATTCACAACAGAACCAGCTCAGCAGCCAATGTTGACGACACATTTATACTATCAGCCGGATTTCAATGACCAGGCGTGTAGGAGTCAAGCGACGTCGCCGGCCGCACCACCAACGCCTCCACCTGAAGCCCATGAGACCCCAGCACATAGAGACGCTTCCAATCAAACAGACCACATTGAAGATGACGATGATTCTCCAAATCACGCTGATGAGGATGAAAGAGATGTCGCTTGTGTCGGCGTTGCTCATTTTCCTGAGGAAGCGATGATGCATTCCCAGTCAACTATATGTAATCCGTCAATAGACAGTACGGAAGAATCATCTTCGGAAGGTATGGCCACTTCAGCGGTAGTTGGAGCGGTTGAGAAAGCAATAGACGCGATAGAAAGAGATGAGGCGCTAGGTGATTCTTCTAGCAGCGGTGGTTCTCATGATTTAGTGATCGATACATCAAGTACGTCGCCTGTGCAACAAACTGCATCTCAGACCCAATCAAGGCCGCTCGTCGATGTCAGTGGTTTAGAATTACTATCAAATAGCATTGAACAATTTGAAAGAACAACACCAGCAAATAGTATGCCTAATCTAGAACCTACCCCTTTGACTGTTGATACTAGATCTACATCAAAACTAAATATTTTGATTAAATCCTCACCTAAATCTCCACCGAGAACTGAAGCAGAAGCACATAGAAGATTCGAGTTCCCCTCAGCAGAACCAAGTACTAGTGAGCAAAGTAAACAGTCACTAGATGGATTAGGGCTGCTTTGTGCTTTAGCAGAACAGAGAATAATGCAGGAGGTACAAGAAACTCCCACGATGGCATCCCGTCCGTTCATTAAGAGCGAGTTGCTAAGTCCCACCGAAAGAGACAGATCGACTGAGTCGAAAAAAGACAGACAAAAACATAAGGACGGTGATTCTTCAACTGAAAGGCGGAGAAAGAGAAGCCATGATAGCGATGAGAGACAAAGACATAAATTAGAAAAATTACGGCGGCGTGAGAGAAGTAGAGATGAAGGCAACAATGGTGGAGAATTAGAAGCGAGTTTAAGGCGAGTCACAGCTTGTGCTTGTGGAGCGTTATCATGCACTCATAAGCAGGGCATGACCTCAGCTCAAGCTCTTGTTAATGCTATTGAAAAAGACATGCGAGAAAGATTGCAAGACCTCGAAAGGCAGTGCGACGCAAAGAGGGCGCAGCTGAATGCGTTGACTCCGCCTTTACCACCATTATCAACTCCACCTACGCCTTCCACACCAGCCTTATCTCCCGATTCAGATAGGGGATCATCCAAAAAACGCAAAGTTGGAAGGCCTCGAAAAGTTTCAAGTCCTGACTCCACAGAAACTATTGTTGCTAAAAAGCCCAAGTCAAAAAGCAGTCTTGTAGGGTTCTTATTAGCTAAAAGCAAACTCAAGGGAGGAGTTATTTGCTCTAGGGGAGAACCTTCAAGGGAAGAAGGCAATCGGACGAGCAAAGTTCGTCCGAAATTGAAAGCCGAACCAATTTTAAAAGTTTATTCAGAGGAAGATGACAATGAATGGGGCCTTAACAGATCAGCCAGTTCTTCTATGGAAAGTTTGAACGAAGTTCGACAGAAAAATAGAGAGAAAGTTGATCGCTTAGCTCGAAAGCATTCAAGAGATGATTTACCTGAGTTAGAATTTGCTATGCGTCGAGGAAGCGGATCTAGTGAAAGCGATAAAGAGAGACGCCGCGCTAAAAAAAGAAGAAAGAGTGTTAAATCTAAAGAAAGATCTGAGGATACAAAAGAACCCCCTCCAGATACTCCGAAACCTCAGATTTCAAAATGCACTCTTACAGAAGATAAACTAGATTCGTCGCCTAGAGTACTTACGGCTATGGGAGGGTTGTTTTATGCTGGCAAATTAAGTGCAGTGCAAGCTCCTGATGTATACGCCATCACTTTAGATGGAGAAAGGGGTAATAAGCCGCATATACTTTCCAGAGAGGAAACTTTGAGAGATGCTGTAAGTTTTTTCGTCTTACTTTTCTTACTAGGCAAAACCTTGTTATAATACCTGCATTTCACAGTTTCATTGTTCTTTCCCAGATATTGGAAGTAAGCCCAGCGTCAGTGTTAGAGCTGCCATCAGGCACTCGAGTCTGCGCATACTGGTCCCAGCAGTACCGATGCTTGTACCCTGGTACCGTCGCTGTGTCGTCTCCAGACCCTCACGATGACAAGTTTGTGGCGGTCGAATTCGACGATGGAGACTCGGGCAGAATAGCCATCGAGGACATAAGATTCCTGGAACCGAATTATCCTGTTGTGGGTGAGTGTTACTATTGTTTTTACCTTACTGCAGAAAAAACGTCGAAATGCATGCGTAAAGGAGAGTAATATGAAAGAACTCAATGCGAGGTCTGTTCCGGTCTACGAGTAAGATAATCTGAAACAGATGGGTAATGCTAAACTGCATTGGAGTAATTAGATGTTTGGATCTGGATAACTTGTTTTTAAGACTAGTGTAGCTCAACTAATTCAAGTTATTGGCGGCAGTGGAACTTCTTTAGGTTATTTATGGAAGATGCAAGAGGTGATTTTCCATTGTGCAGCAACTTGTGAGCTACGACTTTGTGTAAGTTTGGGAAGAGTGAACAGGTAAGGTTCATCAGGTTGGAGCTTAACTACATTACATAGGTATTTTTTTAGGGAAACGTTTTTGGCAAGGTAAGGTAACCAAAAGTTCTGAGCACCATGGCAGGAGATAAGATATGGGAGACATAGGTGCTATTAACCAGTCTAGCTTTTTCCATTGATAAGTGGCTATATTTAAGTACCTTTTTCTATTTTTGTGGTCCTAGTAGTTTTGAAGAACGCATGTTTCTGTGGAATATTACGTGAAGGTCTAGTAGAAATGTATGATAAAAAAATCATAGTTTAATAAGTATGTTTGTCATTTCAGAATATGAGAACCCATTATTCTCGCTTGGTAAACGAAGAAGGAATACGAGTGTAACAGAAGAAAAGAAACCAGTTGCTTCAACATCAACTAGTGAACCCAAACCTACTGCAGAACCTGAGAAGCAGACGGAAGAAGACCGACATAGAGACAAAAAGAAACTGAAGAAACACAGAAAAGATAAGATCAAACGACATTCGAGTGAAGATGACCCTAACGCAGTTGACTACGTTAAAAAGAAAAAGAAGAAACACAAGTGCTGTGAAGAACATTGCAAACACAGGAGGCATCACAAGAAACACCACAGGAAACACAGAAAAAGGCACCATTCAAGCTGCAAAGAACACTCTAGCTCTTCAGGCGATGATAATCACAGACACAAATCGTCTTCAGACTACATTGATTCTAATAAGTCCAACGAAGATTCTGGAGATTCTAATGATAGACTGTCAACTCTAATAGCCGTAGAGAAGTCTCCCGATGATAAAATGAAGACAGTTATTAAGAAAGCAGTGTTATCGAAGAAGAGTTTGGTGAAGAATGCGATTTTGGACTTCAGCAATCTGGGGAAAATCACTTTGAAGAAAGATGACGATTCGAAAGACAATCTTAAGGACAGTGGGATTGGGTTGGAGGAAGAAGCTCCTGCAGCATCCACCAGTGAACCGGTCAAGAAGGTAAAGATTTGAATTTATAACTCGATAACATATTTCTTTTACTAAGAGAAATTCATGATCTTTAATGATTCTCGTTACATTTTAAAAGAGCTTCGCTTCTTCAACATCAGGTTCCTTAGATTTAGGATCTTTTGATCCACGACATAGTCTGAGAAAGTTTCATATTCACCTTTAAATAACTCCAGCATTTATTTTCTATTCTGAAAGAGCTGTCATCCTACCCTCTGGTATATTATTTTATTTGATCTCACTTTGAAATATCAAATTTATTTTTTCAGAAAACAAAACGACGTACAGTGTCTTCCACGTCTTCGGATGGCGGCGTCCTCACTGGTGGTGTTAGCAAGATGGCTGCCTTCCTGCCAGGAGGAGCCCTTTGGCGTTGGCTGGGACCCGCGTACAGACGGACAGCGAGGCCGAGGCATCGCAAGCTGTTTTATAAGGCGATACAGCGCGGAGAAGAGACGCTACATGTAAGTTGAAAGACTATAATTGTTTTGATTTGTTTTTGTTGCGGATTTGTATACTTATGACAATTTATTTAACTGCCTTGTCAAATGAGTTAGGTACTTTTTATGATCTGTAAAAACGAAAATTTATAAAAGTACTTAATCTCAAAACTTTTTTAATTTTGTTTTAATTTTTTAATTTGCTTAATTGTAAAATGAAAATCGCAATTTTAGAGGTGTTTTGGAGTAAGCTTTTCAATTTAATTTAGATACATTACATTTTCAAATGACCTGTAGTAGCTGTCGACGTGGTCGGGCGAAAATCATAAACTGAAACGAAACGAACGAAAATAGAAACATCTACATATATAGACGAGATCCGTGGATGAAAAGCCACATAATTTACTTGATTTTTATCATAACCTACTTATTTTCAATAATAATAAAATCATGGTGACAATGAATTTTGTAGTCACAGTCACCACTACAAAACTAATTCCATTGCTATAAATGATTGCCATTGCTATGAGCTACCTTTTTTGTATCTCTTTTTATCTGTCTCAATGTAAGTAATAGACTTCAGGCAATATTGTAGGTATGCAAAAAAATTTATAATTTATTGTTGGTTGTTATTTATTATATCCTGGTTTGCTTGTGCCTAAATTTAAAATAGTTTACTAATTAATTCTGATTCTTTGTCGCCACTGTCTCTAGATATGGCATGTCAAGTACATATTTTCATACTTACATACTAAGGTTTTTTTTTCAAGAAAAAATATTTTTGTTCTTTTGAAACTACAGTAATGCTGTGTATAAATTATTTAAAAATCGAATAGGCATGCACCATGTTGACATTGTTCCATCCTGTTCCAGGTGGGAGACGCGGCGGTGTTCCTCTCGACGGGTAGGCCGGATAGGCCATACATCGGCCGAATCGTCGCGCTGTGGGAGGCGCGCGGGGCCATGGCTGTACGCGTCAAGTGGTTTTACCACCCCGAGGAGACTGTTCCCTGCCAGGAGCAGCTGCAGTACCCGGTAAGCTATGCTCTCCTGGTACTCCACGTGGATAATCTCTGCAGTTATCTTCTACAAAACTCTGGAGTTTTTGATTATTCGGGATGTATTATTGGAAAGTTTCATCAAAATCCGAACAGTAGTTTTGCGTGGAAGAGTAAAAAAAATCCATCCTCACAGAGTTTAAATAAATAGTAGGAAAAAGTTAGGAAACAGAAGTTTCTTCCATTCTCTTTGGTAGGATAATTGGGTGTTTTACCCTATTATGTAAGCTGAATCCGTCTAACGAAGAGCAGAGTAGGCTTACTCGGAGATTTAATTTAATCGCAAAATTCTATGAGATTTGCTAGTTATACTTCTTGTGGAAGAAGTAGTAGTAGGATAGGCAATGGAACTGAAATGGGAACAAGGGGTGTATTACTTCTAAGGGTACGCGATTTATTTCATACCTTCATTGGTTTCTTTCTAAAAACAATCTCTTTTCCAGGGTGGCCTATTCGAATCACCACACACAGACGAGAACGACGTCCAAACAATATCGCACAAATGCGAAGTGCTTCCCTTGGCGCAGTACAAGGAGCGCATGGGCGATGACCCAGTGAAATACAGCACGGTTTACGACAACAATGACGTGTATTACCTAGCGGGACACTACGACCCCACTCCGCAAACACTGCGTATAGAACCCGACATACCGTTTGCGAATGCACCGAGCTCCTAAACACTTATGGCAGCCTAGTACTTTTGAGAACTGTCACAGTGATGGGCAAATAAAATTTTATTGAAGTAATTTAAGTTTACAGTGCATCAAAAAGTCTTGATACGTAGTTGTTTTCCGATAAAAATTAAAGTTACATTTTTAAATTGAAAAGTACACTTACAAATCTCGATGTTTAGAGTGTAACAGTAGATTTTTCGCTGTAGTTTTATCTATTGAGTGTGGAAGTAGTTTGGATGTTCACTTATACAGGACTTGAAGTACAATTTAGATTTTGAGGCTCAATTTGTGAAAAAAAAATCATATTTACCGTCCTAGCGGCGTCTGATATCTGTGTACGACTCAGGCTGAATTCGACCAACGTAGAATAAGCTTTATTGTGAGGTTAATCGCAAAAACTCAATAGCATTGATGTTGGACACTTGTATTTATGCAAGCTCTTGTGAGAACTGATAGCGCGATTTAAGGGTTGTGACGTCACGTGCTTCTCTATGTAGCTTTATTCTATGTGAGATCAATAGATGTCGCTACAGAATTTTGCGATTTACCCTCGGATACTTCTTTGTTGGTAGAATCCAGGCTCAATATGTTAAAGTTACCCCCTTGTTACGTTATATTTAGCGTTCTCCATTTGGATTGTTGATTTTTCCATTCAATTTTGTATGGGCCGAGTTTGTGTATGGTGGATTTGACAATATATGACGGTGACGAGTGCTGAATGGTCGGGATTGGCCGAATCGGTGATGATATGTGATTTATTTTTATACTTACATGTAACGCTGTAATCTCAGTGTACTTATAAGTGTTGTATTCATGTATATTATCCCATTACATATTTATATATTCTTAGTTTTTATCCTTATATAAATCTATCTTTAAATTGCAATACTTTATCAACTAGTCTCATATTATTCAAAATTAATAAATCCAGTGATTTTTCTTAGTCATACTTTGAAGGATTTGGAGAAAATTTGTGGCATAAAAAAGATTTGTAGGATTTATGTAACTGTTTGTTATTATTGTTTTTCACTGATTTTTATATTATTTGGTTGATAATTTTATGTTAACTGATGTATACCTTTAATATCGAAATGGTGCTAGAAGCTTGATACTACTCGTTTTTTTCGCTGTAGTTAACATTGTATATAGGTAAAGTTTGGAAAGTAGTTTTACATTTAACTTTTAAGCTGGTCTTACGAAATTTATTCACAAATTTATTTCTGCTTATGTTACAATGTTGCCATTAAAACTTTACTTTTTAGAGTATAATTTCCACAGGGTATGTTGGCACCCTGCTTTTTAGCTATCCTTCACTCATATCTTGAAGTATATAAAAGGACTGAAAAGACAGGGATGTAGCTAGGCTCCGTCGAGGGTAGGTATATGTAGGGTTTTGTACGAAGCGGCCAAAAAATGTTTCTTATAAAAGTTCGAAATGTTTCAGCCTTAATGTTACAAGAATCACGTCGTGTAGAAGATCTAGTATGCTTAGTTTAAGACGATTAAATTTATTAAAGTATATTATAATAGCCTCGTAGGAATTTTGCAAATAATTTTGATCGTAAGTTTTGTAATGTCTTGAATGTTTAAAGTGCTGCGTACTTTTTGTTATCATTTTTTTACTTTAAGTTAACTTCGATTAAGGATAAGTTAAGTATTTTGGTTCATCATACTTATTATAGGTACGGAAAAAAATATTATTGGACTCTAAAACTTAAGAGAAACAAAAGTGCGAATTTGGAAACAATATTTAGAAATTGGTATTTTTATATGATTAAGACAAATTAACATGTTTATTTTAAAATAAAAACTATCTGATGCAAAGTTATTATTATGAATATAAGTACAAACTTATTGAAGTACGATTTTGGCTCGGCCCAGTGTATGTATACTAACACTTGGTATAATTCATTAAACATTACAACAAGCTTATAGGATGTGATTCAATTATGAAGCTAGTTATAAAATTTTATGAATTATTCCCGTTAATCGTAACGTGTAATCGGAAGGGAAAGCCATGGAAATATTAGTTTAAAGATTAATAATATATCAGCATTGATAATATAAAGATTATAAATACGCTTAAATAAAATATTTTTGGCTGAAACTTGAGTTTTATTATTATTCTTGAAAACAACTTTGTATTATAATATATTTATTACTTACTAGTGGCCCTGGCAGACGTCGTTCTGCCACCGTATAAACCATCCCTGGACCCACTCTAACCCACACAAAAAGTTTCATCAAAATCTGTTCAGCCGTTCTGGAGTTTTAATCAGACTAACGAACATCAATTCATTTTTATTTATATAGATTATACCTATACAGTTCTTATATTACTTATTCATCTTAAAAGTAATAATCATAATAATTATCATTAAATAATAAATAGGTACTTACGTAGAAAAATGTGCGAATATTAGAATAAAAAGAATGCAGCGATAATGACAATAATTTAGTATGTTATGCAAAGATCTTTTTCTATTCAATTACTAAAACCTTAACCTAAATATTTTTAAATAAGTCGAAAATAATAGTCATGATAAAATTGTTTTGTGTTTTGCATAATAATTACAAAATCGAATGTCAAATTCATACTTGTTATTTCAAAAATTCATGTCATTTCATACAACAAAACTTCACCTTATGCGTTTTACAGTGGTCATTTAATAGAATTCAAAGCATTTTGTATTTACATCTGTACATGCGTCGATTAAGATTGTTTTTTAGGGTTCCGTACCTCAAAAGGAAAAAACGGAACCCTTATAGGATCACTTTGTTGTCCGTCTGTCCGTCCGTCCGTCCGTCTGTCAAGACCCTTTTTCTCAGGAACGCGTGGAGGTATGAAGCTGAAATTTATATCAATTACTCAGGTCTACTGTCCCTTGAAGCTGTGAAAAAATCAAACTTCTAAGCCAACGCAATCAAAAGATACAGCCGTTTATGCCGCAAATTTTCGACACTTGCAAGGGAATCAAAACCTACAGGGTGCTTCCCGTGAACTCAGAATCTTGAAATTTGGTACGAAGCAACGTCTTATAGCATAGATAAAGGAAAAATTACGAAAACCATAAATTTGCAAGGTTGTACGGAACCCTCGGTGCGCGAGTCCGACTCGCACTTGGCCGGTTTTTTATCTGGCAATCTAAATAACATATTAAGTCAATTCTTAAAAATTATCATAAAAATATACCTAAACTTAAAATATATTATCCTATCACTGTAGTATTTGCAATGCCTCTGAGGTTTTAGTCTTTGTAAAGTGTATTATTCAATGATTGCATATTTTTAACAATAATAATAATTGCTAAACTAGGCAGATCCTGTACTATGGGTACTAAACAACTGATACGTTAAACAAATATTAAACACCCAGACACGAAGCCAACAATAAATGTACTTGAAAATGTAAACTCCCGATTTTGGGTCAACAAAGAATTTCGCGTTTTCCATTGCTTATAATTTCGTAGGTATCATCATCTATTATCTTGTAGATGTCCTGCCTGTAATATTGAAGGTTGTGGAGGAAACGAATCGAACTCTCTTCTCTGATCTTCGTGAGGACTGAAGGCAGGCTTTTGGTGCTCGCTTCTGAAGCCAACGAGTCATAGTATCTTTCCTGTAAAAAATTGAAATGTAGGTAAATATAATGATTCCTAAAAAATATTTTGACAAAATAGCAGACGGACCATCTGCAGCAGTAAATTTAATTACGGAATAATATCTAATTTGACTCAGTTTTATTTAACAACCAGCGACCAACCCCGGCTTCGCAGGGGTGCAATGCTAACACTAAAACCTTCCTCTTGAATCACTCTATCTATTAAAAAACCGCATCAAAATCCGTTGCGTAGGTAGTTTTAAAGATTTAAGCATACACAGGGACATAGGGATATAGGGACAGAGAAAGCGATTTTGTTTTATACTATGTAGTGATGATAGACAATCATAAAACAAAAAATACTGCTGAATATCATTTTCAATAAGCGAGGACGCCGCCATTTTGGGTCCCAATTTAAATACTCAAAGGTCGGCAACGCAGTTGTGACTCTAGTTGCAGGTGTCCATGGGCGACGGACGTCACTTACCATCAGGTGACCCGTCTGCTCGTTTGCCCCCTTCTCTCATAAAAAATAATAATAATATAGCTAAAGTGAACGTTCAATGGTAACCAAATGGCATTTGACACTATTGGATATCTTTGATAGAAGTCCTACTGAGAATTGAAAAGGTCGTCTTCACCCATGGACAAAAGACACCTGCAACACCAAAAGATCACCGGTCTGTTATCGACCTTTGAAAAATACCTTCTTTTGAAGAGCCAAGTAATGTATAAATTAATTGCTATATTGCCACCTAACACAAATATACCTGACAAAAAAACTTCCAGTGAGTACACCCATAATAACAACTACAAAATCATAACATTCTTGGACTTTATGCATAATTTCAAAACAACGGATATTGGCATTAAAACATTGCCAGTCACTTCAAGGCAATCACTGCAAACAGTGACTACGATAACCCGATAAGGTTGTGAGGTACATGCCTTTTATTACGAACCAGTATCAGTAAATAGGTCTAATTAAATGCAGTGGTTTGCAGTGCCAAGCTATCCGCGAAAAGATCAAGACATGGTGCGCGTTCTATACGGAGCGACTGTTATGATTATTTTAATTTTATAAACGCTTGGAGGTTATGGGCTCCTGGTACTAAGAAGGTAAAATATTTACTATTTGTTAAATTGTTACAATAAACATTTGTTGTTTTGCTGTTTTTTATTTAATGTTCAATAATAATTATGTACCTATGTAAATTAAATAAAATATAATGTAGTAGAAGTTATAAATCAAGTGGAGGCAGTCATGAAACTTAAGAAGTACCTAAAAACATTAACCTGTAAAAAGTGAATTATTAGCGTCATTTTAAGAATCATAAAAGCAAATAAATGAATTATGAATTATTTCTAGAATAGCAAATTAAAAGAAAAAGAAATTAAATTCGTTAAAAGAATCCAGCATTGATAATGTAAATAAATATACAGATAATATACATAGGGTAAAACACCCAAATGTGGACACCCCACCAATTAATTGACACCCCAACAATTTTATTCAAAATTACGACACACAATTATTCTAAATATAAAGTAACTGTATATCGTCATTTAGTTATTTTGAAAAAATCTGTTCGGGTGTCAATTAATTGGTAGGGTGAAACAGGTTCTCAATAATTGGGTGTTAACCCTACTTAAATAAATATTAAGCCAAGACACGAAAATGTGTACCTAACAGACCATGGAGATTCGATATTCGATTTGGAATCGGAAAATGTGTAGAAAGATTTCGAGATGGGCTATTCACAGACGTCATATTTGACATAAGGATTCGACAGATTTTCCGATTCCGAGTCGAATATCGAATCTCCGGCTCACCACCGGTCAAGTTAAGAGATCCAAAGATGATACCGACAGGTGCAATGTGGGTATTTACAGTGGAAAACGTCTGCCTACCCTCTGGGGATAAAAGGCGTGAGATTATTTATTTTGGGATTGTGAATGGGCGAGTCGGTAGAGGACGACCTAGGCGTACCTACATCGACCAGATCGGCGATGTATTGAAGAAAAGCCAGATAAAGAGTACCCGAAACCGACGAGCATGCATCAGTCGTTTGATGGATGTGGAGGAAGCGCGTGAGATCTACCAGGTTCGTAGCAAGTGGCGGTCTGTTGTCTCTGCCTACCCCAATGGGAAATAGGCGTGAGATTATGTATGTATTATTTATTTTACACGAAAATGAAAATGTGAGTATTGTTGATTCTACCCACGGAGGCTTAGTAATAGGGTTCCGTACGGAACCCTAAAAAGCAGCTTACGTAGCAAATAGACTTTGAAATCCATGTAGGTAAGTTTCTTTGATATGTAGTGGACATGGAAATATATTTTCTCTCGGAATCTGCCCTTCTTACTTTTTCAAACATTTTTGCGTAGGTACTGGCACAGATTATGTAATCTGGCACAACACAAGGCCTTGCAACTTCCAACCATATGGTTTCAATCACTGTTTTCAAAAAAAAAATGACAATGAAAGCCAACTCTAGTTTTTTACTCTCTTTTAAACGTTTTTAAAAAAGGTTGGACAGTAAATATATGAAAAACGTTTTAAAAAAAGCTTATCTCTAAGAAATATGTTTTTTCTCCCCTCTTCTTTGGTACATTGGCGTTGCCAGACGTCCCAATTTTTAAATCAAAATTAAGTGTCCCGAGCGGGACAGGCTCAGTCCCGCTTTTCGGGTATAAGATGAATTCAAAATGGTCTGATGCCAGAAATAAATGTTCCGTAAATTTAATAAGAGATATATATAATTTAATAAGATAAAGAGAGATTTACTCATCCAGTTTAATCTACAGCTATCCTGTGAAGAGTTCTTCATTTTTATTAAAGAGAATAAAAAACTTTCAAAGAAGTTAAATCTTTTCAGAAATATCATGAATAAGTAAAATATTATTATCCAATTGTAAGTTGCAATTAGTAACACTCACTCCTCAGACTACTGTTTGCAACGCCATATTTTTCTAATTAATAAAACTTTTTTGATTTCTGTTTTTTATTTAAAGAAAAAAAAATTTTGACTAAAAATATTAATATTTAAAAACTTTTGATTATATACGTTTTAGTGTGTCCCGCTTTCGATAAAAGAATCCCGCTTTTTCACTCAAAAAGTTCCAAAATCCCAAATTGGCAAAAAAAAAATGATTTGTACTTCTGTGAATAGTAGCTACTTTTATGAAACCTTTTTTAAAACAATCAAGGAGTTTTGAGATATTTTTTAAGAGCCAAGACATTTGTAGTGGAAAACGCCTCATTGGGTAGGTTTTGTTTTCGGAAACTGTAAAATAAGTATTCAACAATAAAATTACACCACTTGAATTTTTCTACAAACCTCTTTGATCATTAAAAAGCAAGTAATTACCTAAATTACTAGACTGCATTGTATGTGACACGATTTGAGACGTTTAAAACTTATTAAAATATAATAGTATATTTTGATCTCATTGGTATTAAGTATGTATGTATCATTATCACTTCACTATCACTACATACCTAGTATAAAACAAAGTCGCTTTCTCTGTCCCTATATCCCTATGTATGCTTAAATCTTTAAAACTACGCAACGGATTTTGATGCGGTTTTTTTAATAGATAGAGTGATTCAAGAGGAAGGATTTAGTATAAGCATTGCACCCATGTGAAGTCGGGGCGGGTCGCTAGTACTCGTATAAGTAGGTACCAATATTACGGAGATACCACAACTATGACTTACTAATTTTATTTTTGATACTGCCATCAGAGGATAATAACTTCCCTAAATAGGTAATAAATAGCTTCTAAAAATATTGGAGGACATTTTTTATTTTTAAATATTGTAAATAAATGTAGTTTTTCTTTGTAAATAAATATACCTACAACCAGAAGCTTATAAATATTGAAAAAAGTAAACGTTTTGATTTGTAAGGTAATTGATTATTATTAAAATAAAATAAATACTCGTACGTACGTTACATAATGGTTCTTTATAAAATTATAATATCATGTTATATTTACTGTTATTCATAACAAAACATTTTATGTGACATCTAATAAAGACAATAGTAAATAATGATTAAAGCTAGTAGCTACAAAAAATACGTGTAACATTTTGACGTGATAACGTCTTATGAATCAATGAACGCCGGCTGCACGCTGGAAAATGTGTCACGTTCCGCCTGAGACGAGCGTGCAAGCGAGATCGTGGAACAAGCGATGAGGCGAGAGGCACGATCGGCCTAAGCGTTCGGCATGTAACGCATCTATTTTTCATCGATGTTTTCTTATGGCGTTATCACGTAAAATTATCGTCCGTAAACCAACTTTATACTTTATAGACAACCAATTTTTACTACAATAAAGAGATTTAATGTACCCCAAAATATA
Source organism: Ethmia dodecea (assembly GCA_963855545.1). NCBI lineage: Eukaryota > Metazoa > Arthropoda > Insecta > Lepidoptera > Depressariidae > Ethmia > Ethmia dodecea. The sequence continues at coordinate 1,293,305 of OY979446.1, forward strand.
CTTGATTCATTTCTGCAATGTATACATTATAAGGACATACTACACACTGAGTGTACACACAAAATTGTCGTCGTCAATAATGTAGTAAATATCATCCCGGTAGCGAGTGAGGTTGTCCAGGAATTTCTGGCTACTATCGTTGTGGACCTTCGTGAAGACAGGGGGGAGGGAGGCCGTACCAGACTCCTTGGAGAGATTAATGTAGTACTCCGCCTGGATGTGCAATTAATTGGAGCTCATTTCAATGCTACAACAGAGGATCTACTAAATAAAAAATTAACAACAATTGATGACAAATGCATGATTAATGCAAACATTCAAAACATGACTCAGATATTAGAAGTCTTGGTAAGGCAGTAAAAATTAATGAATATAAAAAAATCTTTGTACTTGAAGGTAAATAAAATGAATAAATAGAAGATTTAAGATGTCAAGAATAATAAGACTATAATATAAATAGCTGAAGTGGAACAATGCACGTGGATGAAAGTGAAGGCATACTACATATATGATCAAGTATTCAATGACTTACTAGAAATCATTACTAATAGACTTCCGTGAAATAATTTGCATTCGAAAAGGATCAGATAACATAAATGGTAGAAGGGATAACATTACAATGAGCTCCAGTAATACGTAAAAGGCATTCGCTTTACAATTACACTGAAAAGGACAGTAAGCAAAACATTTCCGGTACAAAAGGTTAACTGCATCGAAGCAATCACGTGTTTTACAGTCAAGAGCACCTGGAGCTTGACTTATTGGAATTTGTAAAGCTCTTATTACAATCGCCTTAGAGGTCAGACTCGCACTACAAGTGTGGCTTCAAGTTCTCTTGACTGTACAAGAATATTTCCGTTTATTTATATTTCCATGCGACTCGTTGCCTTGTTAGGTCAGCAAGAGCATGATCTTTATTTACTTATCGTCATTTCCTTTTCCATACGACTGATGAATAATTATAATCAGCTAATGTTTTGTACAGATAAACTTCCATGGTAACATTAATTAATACGTATGAAACCAAAATCTTTTATGCTAAGCCCAGCCTATCTTCCCATTTTGTATATCTCTTGAAGAAGTCCTAAACCATATGGTCGGTTTCTTTGAAATAGGTACCTAATACCGAATGTTAATGAACGTTCGGAATTATTTCTAGTTTCTAAATATTCATGATTACCTTGTTTTGTTGCTGTGATTACTATATTACACTTAATCCAGGTTATCACGTGTTCTTCTAATTTTATGTAGGTAGTTTTTCAAAACTTATTTACATATTTATCACTAGCTCGACAGTAAAGGAAAACATCACGAGGAAACCAGCAGGTCCACGAATTAATTCTGAGACATGTGTAAACAGACCCGGTCCAGCGATGGGTCAAATATTGGCGTGAAAAGTTTGTATATCCAGTAATGGAATACCTCTGCCCTCCTCGGGTAGAAAAGGCGTAAGATTATTATTATCTACTATATAAAAATAAGTCGGGTTTTCCTTCCTGACGATTTAACTCGAGAACGGCCGGACCGATTTTGATGAAACTTTTTGTGTCGGTTCGAGGGGGTCCAGGGATGGTTTATAGCAAAGAAAACTCAGCATTGCACCTGTGCGAAGCCGGGGCAGGAACGAGGAAACCAGCAGGTCCACGAATTAATTCTGAGACATGTGTAAACAGACCCGGTCCAGCGATGGGTCAAATATTGGCGTGAAAAGTTTGTATATCCAGTAATGGAATACCTCTGCCCTCCTCGGGTAGAAAAGGCGTAAGATTATTATTATCTACTATATAAAAATAAGTCGGGTTTTCCTTCCTGACGATTTAACTCGAGAACGGCCGGACCGATTTTGATGAAACTTTTTGTGTGGGTTCGAGGGGGTCCAGGGATGGTTTATAGCAAAGAAAACTCAGCATTGCACCCGTGCGAAGCCGGGGCAGGTCGCTAGTTTATTTTAATTAGTCTTCAATAACCCTTTGGATGAGCTTTCGTTACCAGTTAAGTCTTAATGATTACATAGCATAAAACAAAGTCGCTTTCTCTGTCCCTATATCCCTATGTCACTATGTCCCTATGTATGCTTAAATATTTAAAACTTCGCAACGGATTTTGATGCGTTTTTTTTAATAGATAGAGTGAATCACTCTAAGAGGAAGGTTTTACTATAAGCATTGCACCCGTGCGAGGTCGGGGCGGGTCGCTAGTGATTACCCAATCTAAAGTTAAAGAGCGGTTTATAAGTCCTTACTCTGATCCCGATTGATATCTAAAGCTTGGTTCAATACACACCAGCTCATTTTTCTAGTCCATTTTTCAGCTAGCAACAATAACCGACCTCAAGAACTTCTAATTACCTGGTCTGGTCCCATCATATGCGCCTGCCGCTTGGTGAATCCTCGAGCAGCTCGATCCACCTTCTCCTGCTCCCAACTCTTGATCATTTCTTCACTTGATGGCAGCTTGAATTTACCGTTCATTGACCTCACGTAATACCGGACCTGAAATCAACAGGCATCTAAGTAAGGCAACCTATAAACTGAGATAAATGATTATACATAAATTGCGGGTCACATTTTACACGATTATTTAGTCCCAAACTAGACAGAACCTGTACGTACTAAGCAACTGAACAAACATACTTAGATAAAGGTAAACACTCAGACGCTAAGCCACCAGACATGTTTTCACACAAAAGAAAAAGTGTTAACCTGTAAGTCGAACATGGAGAAAGCACAGACGTAGTAAGGGACTCCGATGAAGCACATTGTTGGATGATTGATGTTGACCATGTGCTTGTAGAGTGGTTCCACGCAGTTTTCGTCGACCACAACCTGACAGGACTCGTGGAGGAACGGAAAGTTGTACATGTATCCTGAGAAAAAGTAGATTAGGTCAGGATATTGTCAGACGAACTTAATTGCATGCAATCTACAATGCTGTCGAGATACTATACTTCGAGTAAGCAGTAAATGTAGGTAGTATTGATTCTTGCTCTGCTTAGAATGGAACGTAATCTTTGCAGCAATCCAATTAAGGTTATCATTTGATAATTCATTACAAGTCATCATTTAAATAAAAAACTACCATGAGAAATTTAACTTTGTACAGAAACTTTAATGTAGGTACCTAAACTTCTTTCATATTAGAAGTCATAAATTTATAAATCTTGCTGTAAAACTCATGATACATAGTCGTTATTTCCCGTCAATTACCTAGATATTTTTTCTTTTAATAACTTTAATAAACTCACCAGTACAAAGAAACACGACATCTACTTCTTCAACGCTACCATCCTGGAAATACGCCTTCTTCCCATCAAGCTTGACAACATCAGGCTTCTGAATCAGGTTTTCTGGGAACACTGTCTTCGGCTGCTCTTTGAGATGGTGACTCAAGATGACTCTAGGTGAGACACCAGTGATTTCTAATGCTATGTCCATACCAGATGGACCAGCTCCAATGACTAGAATGCGTTTGGATGAAAAAACGTCTGGGACTCTGTAGTCGTGGCTATGCATGACGTCACCTGGAAAAAAAAACATTTATTAAGTTCCTACTGTAACATTTAGTAAGGCTGAACAGATTTTCTTGAACCATAGCTCTCTCGATCAAGTCACCTTACAAAAAATATAATCAAAATCGGTTCTATTGGGGGCTACGATGCCACAGACAGACATACAGATATACAGAAACACACGTCAAACTTATAAGACCCCTCTGTTTTTCGTCGGGGTTTAAAATTCTGAGCAATAGATTATGTGTCACAATGACTACCACGTTTGCACCTGAAGTTCGGTAACGTGGGTAGGTAGGTACGTAGGTAATAACAATAACGATATTGATAAAGGAATATTTCACGTATTGGTCATTACGCGTAATCATGTAGACATTTTGCGTATGGTCATTCTGCGTATTCAAAGCTAGAAATGAATTTGTCATTGTGGGTAGAGACGTAATAAATAAATCCTCATTCAAGGATCAGGATTATTTAGGTATTAAGCATAAAGATAAATGTTTTGAGGATCATTTGTATAGAACTATTGAAATGCATGAAATTCAACATAGGAATATCTGTGGTCGCAAAAAAGTAAATTTGTTGTAACTTTTTGTAGCAGACAAATAGGCAAATGTACCTAGTTCCTACAGGATACAGTTGTATGTACAAGGAAGTAGGGATGTAAGATTAAACGAAAATAATCGATTAAATAATAATCGATTTTTCTTTCTTCAAAATTAATCGATTTTTTAAAAATCGATTAATATTGAAAATAATCGATTATTCTAAAAAATCGATTTTTTTCTAATACATATTCAAAAATATATAAAATATATAGAAAAGCATATCTCTTCATATTTTTTTAATAATAAAATCCTAAGAGATTCATATTAATATTTTAACAGATAAAAAATGAAATAAAATAATATGCATAAAGAAATAACAAAATAAAATTTCGATTATCTTTAAATTTAAACAATAAAATAATTAAAAATAATTTAGTGTTAGAAATGTCAAGTCCTCTTTAACATTTGACTAGTATTAAAATAAAATACTTAAAACGAGAATCAAAAATACTTAACGACTTTTATTGTCTCAAAAACTAAAATAATAAGCAAATCTTTATTTATTTTTTAAGTTTATACAGTCAAAAGACGAAAAATAATAAAAAATAAGAGTACTCTTAGTATTAAAATAAAATGAAACGATAAGTAATAAGCTTAATTACAACGTTAAGGTTCATCTACCACATAGATGGCGCTGTTTATAAAAAATCGATTAAAACGCGTCATTTATATAATCGATTAATTAAAAATCGATTATTTTTATTTGAGAAGTCGATTATTAAAAATCGATTATTTCAAAAAAATAATCGATTATTTTAAAAATCGATTATTTTTTTACATCCCTACAAGGAAGCGTACTTGAATAAAAAGCGATATCATACCTTCAAACTCCTTCAGTCCTGGTATACGGGGAATGAACGGAGTATTGTAATGTCCGTTACAGACGAACACGTATTCGTATTCCCTGGTTTCTGAGTCCCCGGTTTTAAGGTCTTTGAAGGAAACGTCCCATAGCTCTCCCGAAGGACCAGCCTTGGGTTTCACGTGATTGACGTGGTGTTTGAACTGCGAAAGAAGTGCATCTTGTAATTATGGTAGCCTAGTAGTTTCAGCCAGGGATGCCTTTAAGTTAAGTATATGGCACTAAACAATCTTATTTAACATGTAAGTATTACTTGTGAGACACATTGTGTTTTCAATTTCATGCGATGGCCAAAGCATTCTGTTAATCTTAAACATAAAATATTTTTAATAACGATATGGTTTCCATAAGATGTTGTTAGGTTAGCCAATTACATAATAACTTAGACAGAAGGTCCCGAAGGTAGGGAATGAATAAATGAACCGACTTGGTATGATGGATCTTACAACTTATTACGGTAGAAGAACTGAGTTGCGAGACTTTTTTTACAAGTTATATTTTAATGCTATTGTAATTAATGTTACTGATATTATCTATCTTGGATCAACAATGGATGACACACTAGCACCATATAATATGATCCTATACCTTAATGTGAGGAGTAACTCCGTGAGTGTCCGAGTACAGCTGGAGGAATGCCAGCATATCCTTAGCAGGAAGATAGGACTTCTCACTCTCTGGGACGGGGAAGTCAGGGAAACCCATGATCTCTTTGGGAAGATTTGTCCTGGAAAATGGTTCATTTTGATAAATTGAAAGTATGCAGCTTAAACTGTCTGTGTATCAATACGTTAAATTAGAGCAACCTCAGTCACGGAAATAATTCCTTGGTCCCCACAAAGGAATACAAAGGTCATTGCATACGCCAGAAGAAATGTTAAAATTTCACGAAACTATTCAAGACTCATGTTAAACAAATACTTTTGCAAAATACAGGACTATAAAAATGACAATGACTCGTGGAACAGATTTCCGCACAGCGCAATACAACAGCGAAAAACTACCAAATTATGTAACCCAATTTACTATGTAAGAATTTACTACAAGAATATTGTGTTGGAGGAGTTTCTTAATCCGTTTTTTCTCCTCAACCATACATGCTGAAGCGGAGACATTCAATAAGTGGACTTGTAAATCCCTACTTTGAATAAAACATTTTGACTTTGACTAAGTAAAATGGTTTTAGGACATAACATTGCAACTTTCTGTTAATTCCAAACTTATCGATGGGATAGAGGTTAGAATAACTGCATGAATTATTCATGTAGGTATATGATTTGTCTTATGCAGGTATCAAATTAAAACTATAATGACTGCACTACTATCTTATCAAATTAAAAATATGTAAATGAATGATTTAGATAAATTATTGTTCTTATGTAGGTAATAACCCATGGTAACTATACCACTGTCTTATCAAAGCTAGCCCGATAAAATACTTTAAGTTAAAATAAAATCTTATCAAAGAATACACATTTATTGCAATTTCTTATCCCTTATCCAAGTAATGACCTCTTATTGTTTTTCATCATCGTATTGACAATCATGCTATAATTAATTGCTTATAAACACTTATGATAAGCCACTACCTTGAACCACGTGACATTGAGTCAGTATTTTCTTGTCCGTTCAACTTTCTTCATATTGTTTGGTAATCATAAAATAATCATGACGATTCTGTGAATATATTATTTATTGCAGATATATATATTTTTTTTAAAAAACAAAATTTTAGACTAGTTATAAATTAAAAACCTCCTCCCAATTTTAAAATCAATGCAAACTAACAGACTATACTAATTGCAAGCCTGGAATTACTATTGACGAAATGATCAAGCATTCACATGAAATAGAAGTGTGAAAAATCACTATTTCAGTATCCAATGGATCACATTTTTAAACTGCATCAGTATTAAATATTTGAGGAGCAGTGATAGTAATTCTAATTAGTGATACTAGGATTCGAATCCGGAGCATGAACCAATGAGTTTTTCATTAACGTACCTACGTACATACGAGTATTTATCCTAGCTCGACGGTGAAGAAAAACTAGAATTGAAGAAAAGAATTCTGAGGCATTTGTCACTAACCTCAACCAGGGGCCTTACTGTATACGAATAAGGAATCTTAGTGTCTATTTATAATTGTGTTTTTTTTATTATAATTGTAATCGTAATCGCCTTTATTTGACATTTGTTACGCGATCAGTGCTTGCACTTCTTTCATTGGCTATATTGACAGTTGTACGGAAGAAGCAAAGGCAAAATGAAGACGATTTACAATTATATATCGATTCTGCTTAACACCGACTAAACTTATTTTGATTTATTCCTGTCTTTGTCTTACCTCAAAAAAAGAAAAGGAATCGAAGATAACCTACCGAATTTAGTAATGTCAGAGGCTGTATTTTAGTCGTGACTTCTTCACTTAAGCACTAAACACGTTATGAAATGCCTTAGTTGATAGGACTAATTTTAATTTGACAGGACTAAATATCTCTCGTCTCTTTTCTTTTCTAGGAGAAAAAAAAGGACAGGAGTAGGTAAACTCAAATAAGTTTAGTCGCTGTAAAGCAGAATCGGGGCCAATAAGGCCCCCAGTTCGGCGATGGTTTCACCACCTGTCAAGTTTAGGGGTCCAAAAATATCCTGGTGAACAGTGGGTATTTCCAGGAATGCAAAATCTCTGTCGACTCCCTTTCAAAAATTTAATCACTCTATGACTGGTTCCATAGCAACAGTGTAATTTTAGTTTCATAATTCAAACAGCTATCTCTCAAAGTATGCCATTAACATAGCTTCATCCATCACGTGCAGCAAACAAACATTTCTAGAATGAAATAGTGAATTGCGAGCTAGTAACGACCGATGCTTCCCTGATACCCTTCGACCTACGTATCGTAGACATGTCGCAAACTTACATTAATAGAAAAAGATATATCTGCCCTCCCCCTTATTCTCGTTCTATAGATTGGATTTCGTAGTAGATAACAATATACCTGTCTCTTAGGACTAAAATAGAAAAAAGTGAAATGGCATTACTGATATCGTATGGAAATGCCGTGTCGTGAATCGGGGGGGCTGATGCTTCAGTTGGAAAACATATGGATTCATCTTTAGCATGCGTCATCAAATAAATTATATATGTTTATCAGCAATAAGCTTCATTAACTTATTCCAAAAGAAAGATCCAGCACTTCGCACTTTTCTTGCACCCATGATAAGAGCTGAGTTTCCGCTCTGGATGGCCATTGGCTTGGCTAAGGAATTCTTTGAGCAAGATATGACTATAGAGTTAGGATCTCGGCTATTTTTGTTTAATCGTCTGACTAATCATTTTACCTTAAACTCTTGTACATGCTGGTATGAATTGGGAGCCCAAAGTCGTCGTAGCCCACATTCTCCGTGTAGACCCAGGTGCCTCCCAACTGGGCGGCTTGCTCCAGAACATCCACTTGACTGACCGAAGGTTCCACCAGGAGATGACGCGCAGCACAGAGGCCCGCGGCACCAGCGCCGATGATGCATACTCGAGTCATAGCTAGAACGCAAACGTAGATCTTTGAGTGTTATGTGCGCCTGGTACTTTGGAGGATTGATGTTCATGATTTTGAAAGAATTCGGTCATGCATGTGTTAATGGCATCTATCATTCTTGCAAATTGCTATTCATGGTTTAAAAAACAACCATTTATTTCAGCTCATGTAGAAACTACTTACTACATTTTTGTAAATTTTTTTTTTTAATCTCACGCCTTTTTTTTTATCCCCGAGGGGGTAGGCAAAACGAGTTGAAAATTTTAATTAAATTATATAATTTTTTTTTGTTAATTTATACCTATAGTTTTTACAGAGACCAGTTTCTGGTATTTAGTATATTCCTACCTAACCAGCGAAATATTACTTTATACTACCATCTCTATGTTTTAGTGTTATAAATTATATTTGTCTTTGTAGCTTATGTAATCACTAAGAACCTAAGCATTTGCAAAATGTTTGTATACTAAACAAAGGAAAAGTAAGGTTTTAATTGACCAGTCGCAATATCAAACTGCAACAGACTAATGATAAGCCAATCGTTTGGTTTTAAAATTGAGAAAGATACAATACAAACAAAACTAATTTTAGAAACCCAGTTTTGAACTCTAATATGCATTCAACATATTATGAAGGAAAGAAATGATTCATCCATCAAAACATCGGGTCATAATGGTTTACACTTTACAGTAGGTACAGAGCTTCCTAATTGATATTTTTCAATAATGATCGCGTAAATACGTAAATATTATTGCTTGTGAATGTAAAACATCGCGATAACGTGGATGGCATAAATCAGTTCATATTTCTGGAAGACTGGTAGTGGTAACCTATAAATTTATTGTCAATACGAAAAGATGAAGAATAACTTTTTAAGTATAGGTATTTATGCTTTATCCCGAGGAGCGTTTCCAGGCGTCCGGATAAAGCCGGACTTTTAGGCTTTTTGATTGCGTGTCCGGCCAAAATAAACGATGTCCGGCCTAATCTGCTTTTGTTTGGCTTTTTACAATTCGCAAACGAGTACAGTTTTGACTGATGACTTGACTGATTCGTAATAAAGTACTTAGACTGATTTGGCTTTCCATTTTATTTATATTTAATTAGAATTTAACAAGATTTATCGTAATAATCACAAAAGCTTGATTTTACATAAAAATAATTGTCTTACCTATTAATACCGAGACACAAAATCCTCAATAATGTAGGGTGTCCGGCCTTTTTACCCAAATGTCCGGCCAAACAGGCTAGGCTATTAAATTTGGCGACCTGGCAACCCTAATCCCAAGCGAATTGACTGTTTTTTCAAACTTTTCACATGCTTTAAAATCACGATGGTTTCTTTCACTGTCGACTAGTGATTTTAGAGGGTTGGCTCTCAGGCACGAGGCTCTTTTCCATATCACAGAACGAAATTAAAAAGAAAATAGATAGTACCTACCTCAACCTATCTAATGTTGATCTATTAGAATTGGTTTACTGCTGAATGAATGATGACATTCCTTCTTAAGGGATCTAGTAGTAGAAGAAGGAAAACTACACAACAATTAAATTGAACAATTGCAAAAAATATAATGAATTAGTATTACCTATGCTCAGATTTTGAGTCATGTCCCGTTTTGGTTTGCGCTGATTACATAATGGTTGTAATTCTGTATAGTTCAGGTGAAGGTACCCAGGCTAGGTCCTATAGGTACATAGGTGTGTCCTATGCAAAGAGATTTAAATATAATAGGACATAGAGAGGGCATTGGGGATATTTTCATACAAATTTTTGAAGCCTATGTCATGTCCTTCTTGTCATGTCAGTTAGTATTGTTAGGTTTCGATCTTTTAAATTGTTATTTTGTAATATTTTAGTCATTTTCTGTTTTTATGTTTTTAAATGGCAACACTCGAGTGCCTTGGATTTTTAATTCGGTTGGCGGGTAAAGCACACGGCTTAACGATTGGACCACGATACCGACATCGCGTGATCTCGTGGGCCAATCGGAGGGCTGGATTTTTCCCGCCAGAACGTTAGAGATCTTGGCGACGAAACGGTAACGACGGGGCATTCGAGTGCTGACCGTGATCGAGATCACTAGCTCTGTGATTAGATTTTAATATTGGTACCTAGATTTCGAGCACTTTCCTATTGTACCTAAGGTGTAGTGTACCTATCTATAATTTGTTGGTAATAAAATCAAGTTACGAGTTAAAAGTGTTCATAATCCAAGTCCTACTAGATAACCCGTGATAGTTAGGATAGCCGAGTCTACATTTCAGAAGTGACAAGTGCAACCAAAAACGTAAGTTCACGCCCAAATCATGTATTCTGTTTTCTTTTGATTTAATTGTGATACGGTATTGGACTGATGTTGAATTTGGCTTTTTATTCTCGCTTGTTAAATGTCGGACATGTTAACTTGCTTTGAAACTATGCATTTGCTATAATAGAATACTGTTATAGTATTAACGGACTTACGTATGGCTTTGTGAGTTAATAACATTTAATTTAAGCATTGCAGTTCGGTATCATTGAATTAGGACAAATCGAACTGATTTAAATCGAATAGTTGGTGATAAAACTTAAAATAAATTAAAGGTGGGTTTTTTTATTATTTTACATTATTTTCATTTTTATAACTTTATTTTCCCGTGTAGTTTTCTTAGTTTCCTGTGTTAATTATTAAACTGAATTTATATGAATTAAATTGAATATTTAGTATGTATTAAATTAAGTAAAAATATTTTAAAGCGAATTTAATACAAATAAAGTATTTTAAAATTTAGTTGTTTTAAATTAATTAAATTATTTTAAATTCAAATAAAATAAATTTTTACATTATTCTAATGCCTTTGCCCATGTCTCGAGATTTCAGACTATGTCGGAGCCACCGGATCGACGGAGGCTCTCGACTCCGAGTCGCAGAGATCGCACTGCAACGCGGAGCCCGAGTCGTATAAGAAGTCGAAGTCGATTACGGCATCGAAGCCCCAGCCGTCATCGCCCAGAGCCGGACATCGAGCTAGGCCGTGAGCGGCTTCGGATGTTGGAGAATGAAGTGCAGCGCGAGCGCGAGCGTGCACGTGCTGCCGAAGAACTGCGCGTCGAGCCATCTCGGAGCAGCGGGCCCCGACTGGACCCTACTCATTGCAACGCCACGGCGAAGCGTCATCGGAAGAGCCGACGTCGCAGCACTTCCACGGCGTGGCGCCATCGAGACAGCCGACGCCGCAGCATCGCGGCGGGACAGCGTCGGGACGTCGAGCGACTTGCGGAGCGACGGGCTGAGCGACCAGAGGAGCATGGATCATCCCAGCGCAGCCACGAGCCACGGATTGAAAGGTCACGTAGCCCTAATTTATCAAAAAGAGACTTGCTCGATATGTTTAAGAACTTAAGGGATGGTTTAGCATTACCAACCGTAAACCAAAGCGCACCACAACCACTACAGAAGATTGATCAGGGAACTAGGGGTAGTCCACGACAGTGTTCCTACACTGATGAAAGGTTTCGGTAATAGTATGGTTCAGGCTATAGGGAATCTGAGTTTAGACATGAGCGTTGACGGGGTAGAGGGAAGCGTTGTTTGCAAAGTCGTGAGCGACCACTTGCTGGATATGCCTATTCTTTTAGGGCAATCTTTTACGGAGCAGTCGCACATATCGGTGTATAAGGACAGGAACAAATTAAAATTCTTTAACATCGGGAAGGAATTACCTGGCAATGAACTTGCTGACAATGACGATACTTTGCTCAGGTACTCACCAGTTACGGACATTGAACTTTATGGTTTAGCAACCGTTAGGGTAAAAACCACACCTGCATTCGACGGTCACGTACTTTTGAAAAACTGCTTAGCGGGGAAGCCTACTGAACAGTATGTCATCGTCGGGGACTTCATCATTCAGTCAAAGGGTATATTAACGTGTCGGTCATGCCTTGTTCGGATGTTTGTCGAATTACTTCTAAGCTTGTCTTCTGCCGGGCTGAACGAGTCGACGTTGTGAATAGACTTGCTGAAGAACCATCAAGCGAGGCGAAAACCGGACATAGGTTAGATGAAAGTAAGGTACACATTGGTGACGGGGTATCTAACGATGATAGGCGAGCACTGCTAGATATGCTTAGGAAGTATGAACATTGTTTTGCCACTTCACTGAAGGACTTAGGGTGCACCAGTGTCACGGAGATGAACATCGAGTTTAATAGTCAGCGTCCTGTTGTATATCGTCCCTACAGGTTGTCGCATCATGAGCGGGAGAAAGTGCGGTCTATGGTTGGTGACATGTTAGATGCTGGTGTGATTCGAGAATCCGTTTCTGATAATGCTAGTCCTATTCTGCTCGTGCGTAAGAAAGACGGCTCATCAAGGTTGTGTGTCGACTATCGCTTGCTGAACTCTATGACAGTTAGGGAGAGGTATCCGATGCCTATCATCGAAGACGAGATAGCTCGCCTCGCCGGACAATCATGTTTCATCATCCTTGACTATTGATTCATTTTCGGAAAGGACTCTACACAGTGCTTGGAACGTCTTGAGGAGATACTGCAGATGTTGGAGAAGGCGAATCTTACTCTTAACCTGTCTAAATGTGAGTTTTTACGAGACAAAGTAGACTACCTAGGCTATGAGATTAGTGCTAGCGGCGTTAGACCAGGTGACAAGAAAATACGTAGCGTGCTTAGTTTCCCTCGACCTGAAAACGTACACAATATCCGGCAATTCCTTGGCCTAGCCAGCTACTTTCGTAAGTTCATAGAAAAATTTGCACAGATCTCATTTCCTCTGAGCAAGTTGCTCAAAAAAGACACAGCCTGGGAGTGGAATGATGAGCAGGAGCAAGCTTTCGAGAAGCTGAAGGGTAGTTTAGGTACAAGACCGATCCTGGCAATATATGAACCCACAGCTGAATTAGAATTGTACACTTGTAACTCCTCAACCCTAATATCATATATAAAATACTAAAAGAACATAAAACAGCTTGGTGGGGCTGTAAACATGTAAACACATGTAAATATAGTCAGAAATAAAAAAATATTAAAACTTAGGAAAATACGAAAAATTATGAAAATTCAGTAAAATAGGACTTGGTATGATCGAAGAGATGTTAAAATAGCATAAAAGTTTCATAAAAGTAGTTAGAAATTGGTTTCAGTAGGGTTCAGGAAAAACCGACTTGTTTAGTATGGAAAATATAGGGGAATAGTTCTTGTATTAAGATAAACCATTTTTCGGTTATAACTCCGGAACTATTGGAGCTAGAGAGATAAAAAGTATACCATTGTAATGCTATTCACGGACCCTACGATATACAAAAGGTTTCATCCAAATCGGAGATGGTCGGGTTTTTCCGGGCGGGACACGAAGAGGGGGTTCTGGCATATATGGTGAGGGAGGGTGCGCGGTCGCGGGGCGAGGCTGCCACCTCAACCAAAGGTTGGACCTAGGATGTATGATACATGGGTCAGTCCTGTTGAGCAATATGATATATAAATAAATAAATAAAATAAAAATATAAAACTCTCATATGGCGTTATTAGCTTGAAGGTTCGTTAATAACAGAAGTTATGTGGACAAGGCAGGTATGGGTTCCCTGTCTGATTAATGGAATATGGTAGTTTTATGCAATATTCTAAACGAGCCTAATATATGAAATGCATGGCATATAAAAGTAAATAAGAGAGTTTGGCCTATGTTACACCTGGGTTTCCCTCCCATCTTAGGGCGGCTAACGCCGTCCGCTCGAACGCAAATGTCGGGACGAGGCAGGGGTTGTAGTGTTTGAGTTATTGACGGGGTGTGGTACTGTCCGAGTGGTGCAGCGGTTGTGTCAGTACGTTTCACCGGTCCGCGGTCGGTGTTTATGTCGGCACATACCAATGCTAGCTTGGCGGTGGCGACACCTCCGTTCTTTAACTTGCATTATGACTTGCTTGTGATGTTGGGGCTTACGCTTTGACTCACAATTGTCTTGTTCAACACTGTTTGGCGATATAGTGCGAAAAGGTAAAAAGTCCGGGCCTCAGCACTGCCTAACGGTACGGCACGGTGATCTTATATGGACTTAGTTTTTGGACATGTTCCATAAGCTTCGTCTGATGTAACGATCGCTTTTAAATATTACACATTGGAGGTAGTAGCAGAATGACTGACGACGCACCTCTTAGCGCTGTCTTGTGGTTCATAGTAAACACCCTGGGACTACTTCTGAGCTTCTTGGTGCTAAGTAACGGAGACGATGGTATCGACTAACACTTAATTGATGGAGGTTGATAACGTCTCTCATTGAAATGTGAAAAGCAACATCTAGCTTGGTCGTGGACCTATGCGGTGCGAATTGGGCATTAACACAAGTTATCTTCGAGGAGTGTTATTGGTCTAGTACGCGAACACTCGACCAAATCTTCAGGAGTAAGCTCTTCGGAGTCTGGAACTGGAGTCATGTCGGTATTCGTATTGGCATGGTAAAGGGGTCTAGAATCTTGATTGGCTTGACGGGGATGTCTGTCATGCTTCTGTTGAGCTTGATGTTATAATAAAAATGATACCACGAATGAACGAGAAAATGAGGAATGCCTCATATATCCTATGGTAACCATGTATTTGCAGAACGTACATTGGTTACTTCATACTATCATATGAGAGCGCGCGCGACGCGTATCAATATAAACTAATGGTTTTACCATTATAAGCTCATTCAGGGTGTGACAGCGCTTCTGATGGCTGAACGAGAATCGATGGCTCGTAGGGACCGAGGTCGGGTTACGACGAGCATTGAGACCTATGAACGAGTTGTCCTACGGGACTTATTGCCTTTCGGGGCTTACTGTAAATGATCCTGAGGTCTTAAAGACTATCTCACCACCAAGCGCCTCCGGGCGTAACTTTTATTATCAATATGTTCGAGAATGCCTTTCGGGGCTTACTGTAAATGATCCTGAGGTCTTAATGACTGCCGTAACTCGCCTTCGGGGCAAAACTCGGCACCACAAACGACTTCGGTCGCAACGGTCCCTTCGGGGCAAAACTCGGCTTCGGCCGCACCAATCGACTTCGGTCGCAACGGTCCCTTCGGGGCAAAACTCGGCTTCGGCCGCATCAATCGACTTCGGTCGCAACGGTCCCTTCGGGGCAAACCTCGGCTTCGGCCGCAACAATCGGCTTCGGCCGCAACAATCAGCTTCGGCTGCAACAATCGGCTCCGGCCGCAACAATCGGCTTCGGCCGCAACGATCCTGCTTAGGCGGGATAAAAGACCGGATGTCCGGCAAAACCGGGACGTTCGGGGGGGTCGCAATCGCAGCTGTGGAATGTTGCGGGTTGGCGATCACCGTAAGGGGCGAGGTGGAGCTCCTTACTCTTCCCACCAAACACATTTTTATTTCTTTTCTTGAAAGGAGGTGAGAATGTGGGGAAGACGATTTTATCTCGAGTCTGTCATCAGATAAGAGATAACAGGGGTGGGGAATATGAAGTGTCCTTCATGAAATATTGCCTTAGGCATGAATGGCGCTGAAGTGGGCAGCGCTATTAAAGATTAAAGCGAGCGAAAGACAATTTTATAAATATGCGATAGAAAACTAACAGTATAGTTGAATCAAGTTAAGATTTCTTTTGATGGCAAACGGTAAATCATGATCCTCAAAAAGGATCTGGATTACTATTCACAAAGTAGTGTCCTACACTACTAGACGATCAAATAAATAAATTACATGGCCAAAATTGCAGAAGTTATTTGTGACGGTGTCGACCTATTTAGCGATGCCTCCTGAGTTAATACTTTGGAGATCATCATGAAAGCTAAATTTTGAGGTCGTTTAAAATTATGCGTAGGACGTTTGGCGATTGTATTCGTATTCGTCTTTACGTGTAACATCAATACTCGCTTGCTATAAGATTAGCAGCGATTTGACATAAAAGTGGATTTTCTCTAATTCCGTGCAAGAGAACATGTTAACAAAATATTGAAACGATATATTGTGAATGAGATTCTTGCTTTGAGCTGTGCAATACTAGCTTAGCATTATATGATGTTTAGCTTGTGTTGCAGCGTATGAAATTTTAATACGTTGGAATTACGGTTCCTTCGTATAGAGAAATGTATCCATATTATAAGTAAGGTCTTAGGTTTAGTTACACACTGATGCGAGTAGGCTAGGAATTGGTGTAATTCTTTTACAGCGAGTACACGGCTCCGAGGGTTTCCACCCAGTCGCATATTATAGTCGACAAACCTCTCCTGAGGAGAAAAACTTCCACTCGTATAAGTTGGAAACCCTTGCAGTGGTTTGCTCGCTACGAAAGTTTAGGGTTTATCTCCTGGGAAAAGATTTTAAGGTTGTGACGGACTGTAGTGCGTTGCGCTCTACGTTCTCAAAGCGGGATTTGATCCCAAGGATAGCGTGATGGTGGCTCACATTGCAAGAATTCAATTGTAGCGTCGAATATAGGGCCGGGGTCAAGATAAGTCACCTGGACGCGCTATCTAGAAACCCGGTCGAAGCGTCTGAGCCTCTCGATGATCAGCTGTTTCCTACCATAATGCCCATTAGTAGCGAGGATTGGCTCCATACGCTTCAACTAGGTGACTCAGAGTTGCGAAGGATAAAAGATGTGTTAAATAGTGGTCTAGATGAAAAGGGTCTTCAGTACATCAGGCAAAATTATGTGATTAGAGACAATAGGTTGTTCCGCTATTTAGATGGGAATATGGAAAAAGTCAGATGGGTGGTGCCAAAGGGTGCAAGGTGGCAAGTTTGTAGGCTCAATCACGACGACATTGGGCATTTTGGAATCGAAAAGACCTTAGAGAGAATTAAAAGCAATTATTGGTTCCCCAAGATGTCCAAATTCATCAAAAAGTATGTGGGAGCTTGCATAGAGTGCGCGTATACTAAGGATAGTTCAAGCACTCGTGAAGGACTCTTACATCCTATCGCGAAGGTTAAACTCCCTTTCCACACTCTACATGTAGACCATCTTGGACTTTTTGCCAAGTCGAGCAGGGGTTTCACTCACCTGTTCGTGGGGGTGGGAGACGCATTTACCAAATTTTGTTTCCTGAGGTCTGTCAGAAACACCAGCACTCAGAATGTCATTAGAGTACTGGAAGATATTTTCAGCATTTTTAGAAATCCTGACCAACTTATAAGTGACCGTGGTAGCTGTTTCACCTCTCACACGTTCAAACGGTTTTGCTTAGATAAAGGAGTGAAACACATTTTAAACGCGGTAGCTAGCCCCAGGTCAAATGGGCAAGTAGAGCGGTATAACCGCACAATCCTTCATTCTCTGAAAGCATTGAGTGTAAAACATGGCGAAAGGACATGGGACAGTCATTTAGGTAGCGTTCAATGGGGACTCAATAACACCATTCAAAAAAACAATAGGAAAAACCCCATCTGAGGTTATGTTCGGTACCTGTATGAACAGTGAATCAAACCCCATGCTCAATGATGTAATGATCGCTATTCGTAGTGATGATGATCTGTCTGTGATTCGTGACCAAGTTAAGGCTCGGATTGATGAAGAGCAGCTCAAAAAAAAGAAAGGTATGACAAAGGTAGGAAACCAGCCCGTGTCTATTGTGAAGGGGAGCTGTTAAAAATAACTAAAACTTGTTTTAGCAATAATGGTCAAAGTAAAAAGCTCATGCCTTCTTTTGTAGGACCATATCGGGTTAGCAAGGTTCTGGACAACGACCGTTATGTTGTGGTGCCTGTCCCGGGTTTATAATAGATACTGAAAACAAACGCCCGACATGAAACCGTGGATTCATGTGACAGCTTTAGAAGTCGATAGAGATGATATCGATGACAATTGTGATAGTGATGATGATAACTTGAATGCAAGCTAGAGTATGAACATCTTACTAACCCTGTCGAATATAGAGTTTATTATGTACAGATTACTATTTGTTGTTACAGGACAAGCGCGCGAGAATCGATCGGTTCGCAGCTTGATCCAACGAGTGCCAAAGCAAGTCCTCCGGCTGCCATCACGAGCATTAATCGATCGGCTCGCGCAGGCGTCGCTAGGCATCCTGATTAATCGATCGTTCAGGAGGTTAGGGCACCCTGATTAATCGATCGTTCAGGGATTTAGTTCGTACACGATATAATCGATCGATTGTGAACTTACTCTTCGTTATTTTAAACCCGATTAATCGATCGTTCGGGTTTACGATACCTTGATTTTGATCTAGCAGACTGCTAGTATGTTGTTATTCCAAGTCTTTATAATTAAAACCTGCTGATATTCTTAGATAAATTTAATCAATGTAGGTAATTAGATGATAGTGTACAATAACTAATATTATGTCCAGCTTTTAGCCCACGAGACAAGAGGAGTGGCCTTTTTTTTTTTTTTTGCTTAATGCTGGTCAAGTTCCTTTCTGTCACGCGCACCTCCTTCTCGTCTCGTTGGCAAATAAATGAATACTGTACTTGTCATCATAACGATAACTTCGTACTTTAACACTTATAATTGTATTAATAACAATCTGTTATTGTTCAGTTAGGCAATGTAATTTGTCAAGAACCCGATTGTTAGGTTACCACCTGGTGCCGTGTGCAGGGTCGCACACGGTGTCAGGACGGACGATTGTTAGGTTTCGATCTTTTAAATTGTTATTTTGTAATATTTTAGTCATTTTCTGTTTTTATGTTTTTAAATGGCAACACTCGAGTGCCTTGGATTTTTAATTCGGTTGGCGGGTAAAGCACACGGCTTAACGATTGGACCACGATACCGACATCGCGTGATCTCGTGGGCCAATCGGAGGGCTGGATTTTTCCCGCCAGAACGTTGGAGATCTTGGCGACGAAACGGTAACGACGGGGCATTCGAGTGCTGACCGTGATCGAGATCACTAGCTCTGTGATTAGATTTTAATATTGGTACCTAGATTTCGAGCACTTTCCTATTGTACCTAAGGTGTAGTGTACCTATCTATAATTTGTTGGTAATAAAATCAAGTTACGAGTTAAAAGTGTTCATAATCCAAGTCCTACTAGATAACCCGTGATAGTTAGGATAGCCGAGTCTACAGTATGAACGCGAGCTGCATGGGCGTAGCTAGGGGGGGGCCAGGGTGGGCCGGGCCCACCCTAGAAAGCTGTTGGCCCACCCTAGAAAAATACCATTTCTATTACATAAAATAACTTCATACTCAATTACCGAAACCGAAAACCGTCTTCAAAAGCTAAAATAATTACCTAATCATTACTTATGTCTATCTCGCTCGCCAACCTGCGATCCACAGATACAAATGAACAATCTGCATATTATAATTGTTACAATATGCGGATGATGATTGATTTACCTTTTTGTTGGTAATTTAAGAGCGAAGCTCTTGTCGGTGTATACCTAGCTATATTAGCGACTTAAACTAAGTACATAGTTTTGGTCAGCACACAGTTAAAAGAAAAATGCGCCGATAGTCGTGACCACCTTGTTGTGCGGCCGGCGGATTCATGTCTGGGGCCATGGCCCCCCCTAGGAAAAATCCCTAGCTACGCCAATGGCGAGCTGTCATTCGGTCGAAATTGTACTAGACTTATTCCACTTGGAATAACTTTTGACTTCAAATTTTCCTCGCTTTGTCCCCTCTATGCCCTATTATATTTAAATCTCTTTGGTCCTATGGCTCTTAATTCATTTGCCCTAACGCCAAACAACATTTTGATTCGAAAATAATTTTCTTGAAAGGAAATACCAAACTTTGGATGATTATTGCTTACAGATTAGGTGTTACGCAGTGCGGTCTATAATTATAGCCAAACCGTAAGAGGAAGTTTTTGAGTCAGGGACGATGTACCTACCTAGACGAGCTCAGCAATGACAGCAAGTACAGTCAAGAGCAAGTCAAGCTTTGCACTACCAGTTAAGCTGAGCTCTGATTTATACCGCGAGCCATATAATACAGGGCCGGGTCAAAGTCCAAAGTGTCAAGCTTAGCGTACTCTTAACTGTACGAGTACATATATACCATTACCTATCTACCATTTATTTTAGGTACACCACCTGTCAATTTTATTTAGTAGTCACTTACCATCGGGTGACCCTTCTGCTCGTGTGTTGTATTTTATAAAAAAACGTAAGGGGTCCGAAAAAAATCACAATAGTGATAATGGGTATTTTCGATAATGGAATATATATGCTTACCCATTCAGAGGTAAAGGATAAGTCATGAGAGTTATCTCTGAGAGAGGCAGAGGTATTCCATTCCTGGCTTGTTGCCAGGAATGGAATACCTTTTCAAAAGTATATTTTTTGGATCCCTAAACGTGCAGTGCAGCAGCAGCAGTAGTAACCCAATCGCCGGACAGGGGACACATGCCTCAGAACCCTCACTATGTTTCCTTCACCGTCGAGCTAATGATAAATGTGAACGTAAGTTTTCGAAAAGAAAGACGGCTGCCAAGCCATTATGGGAAAGCGGGTGGTGGTGGTTTTTTGCCCCGTTTCTTCTCCTCAACTATACAAACCGAAGCGGTGGAGTCGTAATGACTTTCGATAAGAGGACTTATAAGTTCCTACATTGAAAAAAAAACTTTTGACTTTGACTTTGGTGGCACCCTGACGACCGTTGCGGGGAAACTGGGTTCTCCCATACTGAGGCACTGGATGAAGACACACGTAATGTCTCCAGCCGGTGGCTCGGGTGAGACAATATATTTATGAAGATAAGATTACTAAAAGATCATTGTTACTAACAATTATGGACCAAATAGCCTGAAATAAATGTTATTTAATTTAATTAATGGTTACCTGTCACTGATAGTGGGTGATCATTTATCACAGGGCTTCCTAGTGATAAACCGGTCACAATAGCCCTGAAGAGGGCAGAACATACAAACAGTGGATAATAAACCCGACACAAACAATTTTATCAATCGGACGGTAATTATGGATAGTTATTTATGTATTGTTGTGGTGTTTACAGTCAGCAATAAAAGACAACACCTATAAACTTTAAGTTATTACCCTGTCTAAAACAGATATATACGAGTATATGCTGGGCCTGCAGGCGTATTCACGGAGCTTCGATATTCGATATTCGACCCCGAATCGGAAAATCTGTCGAAGACGGGCAGGTAAGATTTCCGATGTCTATAGATTCGACTTCGGCAAATTTTTCACTCGATCTGAATCGAACGGAAACGGTGTCGAGCGAGCCTCCATGAATACGCCTGCTGATTCGGCTTTACAGCGACTAAACTTATTTTAGTTTATTCCTGTCATTTTCTTTCTCCTAGAAAAGAAAAGAGACGAGAGATATTTAGTCCTATCAAATTAAAATTAGTCCTGTCAACTGGTACCTATTTCATAACGTGTTTACTGAATGTAAAGAAGTCACGACTAAGATACAGCCTCTGACAGGACTAAATTCGGTAGGTTATCTTCTATCCCTTTTCTTTTTTTGAGGTAAGACAAAGACAGTGTGAATAGTCTAAGGGGCATATTACACTATCATTTATCTTGGATCATAGATCTATGAGTCAATGTTATTGGATAGTGTAATATAGACATATGATTCATTTTCTCCTTGATCATAGATTTTTGACATTAGCTGAGAGATTGGATCCAATACGGTCATTTTTTTTAAGGAGTTTATGGTTTGGCTACTAGGCCTTTAAACCAAGTCTTTATTTTACACTAATCTTAGTTAAATGGCCCTGCTTCAGAGTCCATGCACAAAAATACAGTGTCTTTAACACTTTCTAAATCCCTAACTTCACTCAACAGTAAAATGATAGCACTTTTACTGAAGACTTCATTGTGACTTCTTGAGGCAATCCAAAAATGTCCATAACTCGCATTTTATCGAATTTTCCATTCACTGCACACCTTCACGGACACTTGTCACATAATAAACTATCACTATTATGAGTCAAAACCCGAAATACACAGCAAAATGAAAATTATACAAAAAACATGACTTCCCTCTTCGGATTCCCGCCAAAAAGCCCCCAATACGGTCATTTTTTTTTAAGGAGTTTATGGTTTGGCTACTGGGCCTTTAAACCAAGTCTTTATTTTACACTAATCTTAGTTAAATGGCCCTGCTTCAGAGTCCATGCACAAAAATACAGTGTCTTTAACACTTTCTAAATCCCTAACTTCACTCAACAGTAAAATGATAGCACTTTTACTGAAGACTTCATTGTGACTTCTTGAGGCAATCCAAAAATGTCCATAACTCGTATTTTATCGAATTTTCCATTCACTGCACACCTTCACGGACACTTGTCACATAATAAACTATCACTATTATGAGTCAAAACCCGAAATACACAGCAAAATGAAAATTATACAAAAAACATGACGTCCCTCTTCGGATTCCCGCCAAAAAGCCCCAATACGGTCATAGAAACAGATGTTGCCAGTTATTTTTTATTTTTTTCCACTAGGTATTTAAAAGCAATTATAAAAAGACAGTTTTTGATTTCTTGTTCGTCACTATGTTTCAAATAATGTAATGTAGTTCTTTTTCTAATTATATACTTGCATAATCTTGCTGAAATAACAAAAAATAAGCCATACTAAAAATGACGATGCCTTTTGGCAAATCGAATTTTCTGAGATCTGGTAACCCTTACGTCAATACCTGCCGAAGCAATAGTCGCACACACCACCAACTTGCAACCACATATGACGTAAAATAGCATTAAAGAACTTTGATAGTGTAATACAGAGATATGACTCAAATAGTCAATTATATTGGATCAAATATATGATCATTTAAATGATCATATATTTGATATGATAATGTAATATCCCCCTAAGTAACAAGATATTCTAAACACATCCATGGAAATTGGCTGAATGTAAACAGCAGCCCATCTTCACCGACAAGTTGCTGGTTCCAAATGCTATACAGAAAAACGACCAAGAAGGGTAGCTCTTCTTAAATGTCTCCCTCCCTGGGACAGTAAAAAACCAAGATGCTTTCATGAGCCAAAGGTCGAACAAAACACAAAGTAAATCGAATGTACATTGTACGTAGTAGAGCAAATAGCCTTTACGGTTAAAGAGCCGGCCGAAAATCAGTGAGGCTCAGGTTCGAATCCTGGCATGTACCAATGAGTTTTTCAAAAACTTGCGTACCTACATATTTATCACAATTATCACTAGCTCGACGGTGAAGGAAAAAATCGTCAGGAAACCCGCAGGTCTTAGAATTAATTCTGAGACATGTGTAAATAGACCCGGTCTGGCGATGGGCTCACCACCTACCACGTTTAGGGGTCCAATATATCTCGTGAAATGTGGGTATATCCAGTAACGGAATACCTCTGCCAACCCCTCGGGGATAAAAGTAGTGAGATTATTAATTTATTTTTTAATTTTAATCGAATGTACGATAATTATAATAAGTATAATCCTAAGTGTACCATAAAAATATGCTAACAATATCGTCATCATTGTGGTAACCGCGTGATTTAGACATATCTATAGGTATGGCTCGCCACCGCGCCACGACGTGTTGCTCGGACGACGGTCGGATATCGAATGCCCCCCTCTCCGTCCGCATTTCGTAACGGGTGCGCTTGAGGAAATAAATGTAGTATATAATATCTAAATACACTACACATTATAGTTTTTTGTAAACATCTAGGTAATCAAGCAGCCAACAAAGGATTTTTGTCCAAATGTGCCCAAGATACTAGCAGCTTTGCCCCGCTAAATGGCTAATCCGCTAGCTCCAATTTTCTTACCCACGTACAGTCAAGAGCACATGGAGCTTGACACATTGGACGTTGTAACGTTCTTATTACAATCGCCTTAGAGGTCAGACTCGCACTTCAAGTGTAAAGCTTCATCTGCTCCAACTGTCTCCAGTGTCACAGGTATTCAAATGAGTGTACTGATTCGTTGCTTAGTACTTTCGCTTAGACTTCTTGTCAGACCAGCAGGGTTAGCACAAATCCGACAAGATTTTTGTCTATCTTCAACTGTCACATATGTCTCGAAAATGACGTCATCAGCGTTTTCTCTACAGGCCCTAGCACGAACACAACCGACCACAACCAATCACAACGGTGCGTGGTACTTACGGCGCGCAATAAACCGGTACACAAAACCAACTCGCGAACGACACATACCGCCTACGTCTACCGAGATCCTTCGTGCTACCCGTGCTCACTGTGCTGAGAGCTTACTAGCCAAATCTAGAAGCGATAGAAGTTTGACTTAGGTACTACATATAAGTTTGAGGGCTCTATTGGCCCAGTTGGTACCCTGCCTTCTGAGTCGGAGGTCGCGGGTACGATTCCCGCTCAGTGTTGGCTCCGTGTCTTAGTGATTTATATTAATGCTAGCGGTTTTGCTCGGTTTCACCCGCGTAGTTCCCATTATGTGGGAATTCGGGAATAAAATATAGCCTGTGTTACTCAGGGATATTGTAGTGTTCCATTGGTGAAAGAATTTTTTAAATCGGTCCTGCAGTTTTGAGTTTATTAATTACAAACATACAAAAATACAAATCTTCCCTCTTTATAATATTAGTATAGATATAGAAAAGTATGTTAATCAGTGGTTCGGGACTAAATAACCGACTAAAAACTGTCTCACCGTAAAAAGTTACACATTCATTAATTTTTGTTGTCACTGTTTCATATAGCTACGGTGTTAGGTGATAAGAAGATCAGCTAAAGCTTGAGGAAACGTCTGAATGGCTACAATATACATACACAATCTCACGCCTTTCATTCCCGAAGGGGTAGGCAGAGGTATTCCATTACTGGATATACCCACATTTCACGAGATACATCGGACCCCTAAACGTGATAGGGTCTATTTACACATGTCTCAGAATTAAATCTGAGACCTGCGGGTTTCCTCACGTGGTTTTCCTTCACCGTCGAGCTAGTGATAAATATGGCTACAAGTGCAACTTTTATTGAATTAAATTCTTAGCTATTACATAAGAATTATATTACATACTTACCTAAGAGCGACTGTTTACTACAAGTACTTAATTATAATTATAAGGCAGATAAGGGTTGAAGCTTACTGGTTAGAAGTGGTTTCCTGATATAGTGAGTGCAGCATAGTAACGTGATATTACGTATGCATTATAGATGCTGTTTAGGCCTGCGAGTACTTAACTCATGTACAGTCAAGAGCATGTGGAGCAGACTTGAACTACAAGTGTAAAGCTTCATGTGCTCTTGACTGTATCTAAGTGAATTACGAAATAAGACTGAGTTTGACATCCTTCATAACTTTTTTTTTTTTTTTTGTTTTCGCATGCGGGGAAAATGCCTTACGCATACCTGGTGGTAGCGGGTACGACAACCAGGTTACGTCAGGCTTGCACTGACTAAAAACCCCTCATGCTGTTCCTCCTCTCGCCCTAAGTCCGAGTCCCGGGAAACAGTTTCTTCCTTCTTCAGTTAGGAGATAATCGACTAACATTAGCAGCCAGTTCATTCTTATTTCTAGTGTTTATACAATGTCTGTCACAATTTTTTTTGTAAAGTGATATATTCTTTTTAACATACAATACGTTTTCGTAAATATACTGTGACGCCAGTGTCAGTATATTAATTTCCTTGAATTTTTCCTTTAGAGACATCCTAGACCCCATTTTATAAATTGAACGAATGGCTCGTTTCTGCAAAATAAATATTCTCTGAACATCAGCAGCATTCCCCCACAGTAGAATGCCATATGACATCAAGCTGTGGAAGTAGCTGAAATAGACAAGTCTAGCTGTTTCTACGCTTGACATATTACGTATTTTTTTACGGCATATGCAGCAGAACTGAGCCTTTTCGCCATCGTATCAATGTGTGGTCCCCACTGTAACTTAGAGTCTAGAGTTATTCCTAAAAATACTGTAGTGTTTACACATTCTAATTCAAATTCAGCTAAGCTAGTTCATTTTAAGTAAAAATGTACCTAACACATATTAAAAATAGCTGAAATCGATTAAGTAGTCGATCGATACTGAGTAACTGATTTCAGGAATTGCGCTTGTTATGTTACATTTTGTATACACAAAGACGGTCTAATCGCTATAAGTAATTTTCAGTTTGGGACACGGGGGCAAATAACAGAACAGCACTGAAAAAGCACTTTTGTAAAGTTACAAGTTTGCAAGTAGGTATGTTTGTTGCGGTAATCTTTGGAACTATAATCCGATTTAGAAAATTCTTTCGCATACAAAGTTAGAGAGTGACCTAATCCATGTTATGATTACATTGACGCCGGGAAAACCGAGGAGTACAGCTAGTGAAATTTATTTTGATATTGTTTTAAAGAAAATTGTTTTTAAGAACTTACAATACAATACAACAACTTTATTGTACACCAAAAACAACACAATATGGATACAAATATTAACCGTAGTACAATGGGCGGTCTTATCACTCTTAGCGATCTCTTCCAGACAACCTTAGGATGGATGAAACTTACCTTTTTCTCAAAGAGAAGCTCACGAACGACAAACACACACTTAAATCACTTTAATTATTAAAAAAGCTTTTTTCTATATTCTATAAATTATATATCCGTAGAATTTTTTTATTTGTAGAAATGATTGTAAGTAGGTCGGTACGTTGACTAGTAGACGGTCAGTCTAGAAATGCGGGCGCAGACGCCGAGCCCATGTTTTTATGCGACTCCTGCGCATTTTACTTGTACTACGATTTGGAAAAGGGTAGGTCGAGTCTCTTGAAATTTAACTCAATTATATGTAGACACGTCTTTATAAAAAACACACTTTTATAGTTCTAATTGTCTACCGTTTCATACCGTTTTGTATTAGAATTTGTCAATTAGATTTAACATACAGTATGTGTAACAGTAAGTTCAGAACTACGATTTTGATGGAAAAAAAAAACAAGATTATCTAAAAATAAAACCTAACTCTAAAGAACTCGACAATATAGAAAAATACTCGTATTTTGTAAATAAATTAAAATACAAACTGATGTTTATCGCACACAAAGTTTACAAAAAAAAAATATTCTGCATAATTTCTGTGGCAGTTACAAAGATAATTTAGTCGAGAAATACTAGGAAAACATGACCTCTCGAAGTAAACCATCGTTTCGTAAGTTTAGCGTATCACATGGTTGTCCTAGATCAACTTCTTGCACCCTTTTGATAGCCTGGTACCTACGGATGAACTCTGATATACTTCACTACCCGTTAAGAGGGAGGTCAAGTTAAACTGGAAGAATTTTGATGACGAAACCAGTGTACCGGCTTGCATGAGATAGCTTCCGGTGAGCGAGACCGCAATACAAACAAATATTGCTGTTTCGACTGCATAGTCTACAAATCTCACGCAATTTTTAACACAATCTACCTACTTAGGTGGTCATATGGTTTTTCAAGTGCAGAAAAAAGTACCTACTTACAAAAAATGTGTCAGTATTCGGTAAAAAAAAAGTACCTAGTATGAATACCAACTTGACTATCAAATCTGTCCCAGTCAGATAGTCCCGTCTGCTGGGGGCTGTCAGGTTTCGGGTTCCGTAAAATGTGCTGCTGGAAGGAAAGTGGTGTAGCTTCACTCTGCATTATCTATCGCCTGTATCATGGGGAGTGCTCCGAAGAATTGTTCGAACTTATACCGGCCGCAGCGTTTCGCCAACGTTTAACGCGACAAAACTATCATCCATATCACTTGGATAGTTGCCAATCCACCACTGTGAGATTCTCTCGAAACTTTTTGCTCCGCGCCACCGATGTGGCTGCAGTATTTACGGACTAGTGACTCCATCTATCTTCCGGAATGAAAAGTATAGTCTACACTACATCCTTCCCAACTTACAATGCAACTGCAAAATTATATCTAGATAGACTTCCCGGCTTAGCAGTGACAATACCAGCCAACATAGTTACTTTCGCATTTACAAATTTTATAATCCCAGTGTGTATAGATTTTCCATAATGACCGATTCTCGACCAACACAGTAAGAATGTTGCGTGAGATGCGTGCGCATCGACTGCTTGTACGGCGGCGTTCCATCTAGTTTCAAATGTCGCTGCTGATGCAACTCGAGCGCCGCTTGCATCGCGTCGTCTGTGCTATTTATTGAAGACATCTATCATAAAGAGAGAAAAAACGTTATTGAAGACATCCTACCTCCTACTAATATTATAAACGCGAAAGTTTGTATGGATGTATGGATGTCTGGATGGATGTTTGTTCCTCTTTCACGCAAAAACTACCGAACGGATTTTGATGAAACTTTACAGTTATAGCACATCAGAATAACACATAGGCTATATTTTATTCCCGTATTCCCGCGGGAACTGGAACTACGCGGGTGAAACCGCGGGGCGCTGCTAGTCTATCATAAAGAGAGAAAAAACGTTAGCTTTTTCTAACAAAAAATATATTTTTAAACATCATTTGTTTGCAAAACGTTACTTTGTAGGCTTTATTTATTTATTTTGATACTTTCGAGCAACTTTTGATTGGGTAGTGTGTGTATTGTGTATGTATGTACAGCGTGTTAGTTTTTTTTAATGTTTGTAATAATCGACTTTCTAGTGTCGCGTGATAGTGCACTATACTTGTGACTGGCCGGCAGCTCTTAGTCCTGGAAGGGTACGGAACCATTGCGTAGTATCGAACCATCGCACTTCTATACGGTTTAAAAAAAGTAGTTCAGTTTCAAGAGTAACGTGACCAATCCTAATGTAGGCCACGGTTGTGTTAGTTTTATAAACATGGAAAAAGCCGCTATGACAACGTCCGGGAAATAGCAAAATATGTTTTGATCTCATTAGATTGTTTATCAAATACACGAGGTGCATTAGTTTTGGTCATTCACATCAGATAATTATTTTAGTTATTTTTATTTCATCATACTATCTAGGTAATAGTCCCTGATATTTGGCACTCACACATATAAACAACTAGCGACCCGCCCCGGCTTCGCACGGGTGCAATGCTTATAAGATTTTCCCGCTTGAAATTTTTCCTGAATTTTCTTTGCTATAAACCTCACGGATCCCGAGACCTTTCCAACGAATGCAAAACCGTGGAAATCGGTTCGTGCGTTCTGGAGTTATAGCGTCAGGAAGGAAAACCCGACTTATATTTATATAGTAGAATATCTCAACAGCACTAGTACCATCAATCTCTTGACATATTTTTTACTTAGAACGTTTTTTTTTTTTTTTTTTTTTTTACTAAAAAATGGGCTTGCTCTTGACCCCAGACTAGCCCGAGAGCAAAGACGGGGCCTACGTTGGGACGAGCTTGCCCAGAAGATGCCTGTTCACTCGATCCTTAAAGGCTTGTGGGTTATATGAACTCGGAAATACAGACGCCGGCAGGTAGTTCCACTCCTTGGCGGTGCGCATAATAAAAGAACTTGAAAAGCGCTTTGTGCGTATAGGTGGGATATCCACCAAGTAGGGATGAAGCCCAGCCGTGCGTCTGGAAGTCCGATTGTAAAAAGGGGAAGGTGGGATGAGCTCGTGCAGCTCTTGGGCACACTCCCCGAAATGCAATCTATAGAATACCGACAGACTGGCAACTTTGCGCCGATGGGCTAAAGATTGCAGCTTAGTCACCATCATCTCGTCACCAATCATTCTCCTGGCTCTGCGCTCTACAGAGTCTAAAGCGGCGAGTTGGTATTTAGCTGAGCCATCCCAAAGGTGGCTGCAATACTCCATACATGATCGGACTTGAGCTTTGTAGAGTGTTAGAAGCTGTCCAGGTGTGAAGTATCGCTTAACCTTATTAAGGATGCCCAGTTTTTTGGCCGCAGTTTGTGCCTTGGACTCAATATAGGTGCCGAAGTTGAGGTCTGAACTCAACTCCATGCCAAGAAGTTCCAGGCTGCCGGTAGTAGGTACAGATGCACCCCGAAAAGTAGGAGTCAGGTCAAATGGACTCCGTTTAGCGGAAAACAGACAGGCCTGCGTCTTGGTGGCATTAAAAGTGACCAGATTAGCGTCACCCCATTGGGAGACGCGACTTAAGGCCAAGTTCGTTCGCTCTACCATGGCCTCTCTCTGTGAACGTATATCTTCCCTACTGGCTCTTGCACTGGCCAAATATCTCTCTACAATCGTACTGTCGTCTGCGTAGCCAACAATGCTAGGTTGTAGCATGTCATTGATGTGGAGCAGAAAGAGGGTTGCAGAGAGAACAGACCCTTGAGGAACACCGGCGTCAATGGCCATGAGGTCCGAAGAGCAGCCGTCAACGACCACTCTGATTGACCGTTCGCTCAAAAAGTCCGACACCCACCTGCAAAAGTCAGAAGGGATGCCATAAGCAGGAAGCTTGCTAAGGAGACTTGCGTGCCAAACCCTGTCAAAAGCCTTTGAGATGTCGAGAGAAACAGCAAGCGCTTCCCCGTTTTTCTCAATGGCTTCGCCACAGCAGTGCGTAACATACACTAGAAGATCCCCAGTAGACCGACCGCGGCGAAAGCCATATTGCCGGTCACTGATCAGGTCGTTTTCTTCTAGATATGACAGCAATTTGCCGTTGAGAACCCTTTCCATGATCTTACAGAGCATGGAGGTAATGGCGATTGGTCCGTAATTGCAGGGATCGGCTCGCGTACCCTTCTTGGGTACTGGCTGCACATTAGCAAGCTTCCAAGATTTTGGCACCGTTCTAGTTTGGAGAGAGAGGCGGTACAGGCGTGTCAATACAGGAGACAACTCAGGTGCACACTGTATTAGTACACGTGCAGGTATACCGTCTGGTCCACTGGCCTTATTCACGTCGAGGTTCTGCAGAGCCCGGCGTACCTCTTTTTGGTGAATCGCAATTTCCAGCATTGAGGAATCACAATGAGGTATAGATGGCGGTTCTTTTGAGCCTGCGTCAAGACGTGAATTGCTCGCAAACAAGGAAGCAAATAAATTCGCTTTCTCCGTTGCGGAGTGGGCCAGCGTGCCATCAGGTTTCTGCAAGGGTGGCAGTGAGGGACGGCAGAAGTTGGATTCGACCGCTTTCGACAGGGACCAAAACTGCTTACTACCGGGAGGGTAGGAGGCAAGTTTGGCTCCTATACGACTGACATGGTCAAATCGAGCCTTCCGGAGTACCCGT
Source organism: Ethmia dodecea (assembly GCA_963855545.1). Lineage (NCBI taxonomy): Eukaryota > Metazoa > Arthropoda > Insecta > Lepidoptera > Depressariidae > Ethmia > Ethmia dodecea. Next base: position 1,324,858 of record OY979446.1, read on the forward strand.
TTGCAGGACTTAGCGGCAGAATTAAAGGCTTTCTTCTTCGTGCGAACCCTCTGAGCCCCAGCTTTAGTATCGCGGGCTTGCACCCAAGCTTGGTATGCAGATTGTTTGCGGGCCTCAGCACGGGCACAATCCGCATTATACCATGCTTGAGCTCTGTGCTCGAGCGAGAGGTCGGAGAACGGAATGAAATATTCCATTCCCTGCCGAATCACGTCCGCAACAGCCTCAGCAGAGCACGAGGGGTCACCCGAAGAAAAACAGACCAGCCGCCAAGGGAAAGATGCAAAGAAATGCCGCATCTCATCCCAGTCTGCTGACTCGTATCGCCATACTCTTCTCGTGCCCCTGGGGCAGACTTCAGGAGGAGAACAGATTGATACGGATTTCACCAGACAGTGGTCGGACGAACCCAGTGGAGCCGAGACCGAAACCGAGTGCCTGTCTGGTTCTGTTGTCAGCAGAAGGTCCAAGCAATTGGGTGTATGGCCAGCAACATCCGGTACCCTCGTCGCAACGTTTACCAGCTGGGTAAGGTTCAGCGATACTGCAAATTTGCGCGCTTCCCTCCCGGCGTGGCAAGTTTTCTCGTACGGAAACAGCCACTCCTCGTGGTGGGCGTTAAAGTCCCCGAGAAATACGAGTTCCGCCGTTGGGTACTGTTGTTGGGCTTTATCTGCCATCTCAGTAAGGTGGTCAAAAAGCTTAGTTGTCTCTTGGTTCCCGCTGTGCGATCGGTATACACAGGAATACAGAGTTTTCTCTGCGCCTGTGTCCACGATAATCCACAAAGTCGAAAACCCAGGACCCTCAAGGCAGCGGAGACGCTTGTAGCAAATATCGTCGCGGACGTATACACAGACCCCAGCATGCTCTTTGAACTTATGTTCCAGTGAGTAGCCTGGGTAGTTGAGGTACGCCGCGTCCGCTGGGGTTTTAATTATCGTCTCTGTCAAGAAGAACAGGTGCGGCTTCTCGGTCTCAAGGTGGTGGTGGACCGGATCGAGATTGGAGTGCAACCCCCGGATGTTGGTGAGGTGCACTTTCAAAGGGAGGAAGTGCTGCCGGTTCTTAACCTTATTCTTCTTTTTGGACTTGCTCATTATTTTTTGGAGTAAGGGTTGGGTGACAGTCGGATGACAAGGCGCTGCTTTAACCAAGCGGATCACTTGAGCTAGGCCAAACAATGAGGAGCTCACATGGAGACTGCGGGGACGCCCGAGCCGCCCTGAAATGTAAACGTATGGATGAAAGAACAGTAACGAAAGATATTTATGGTGCGAATGTTGAAGGATACAAGGCAAGAGGACGCCCCAGAAGGACGTTCACGGATCAAATTAGTGACGTCCTTTAAAAAGCTGGGGTCCAGAGTGCGAAGAATAAAAGAGCGTGCATGAAAAGGCTTATGAATGTAAAGGAAGCGAGGGAAGTGTGCGAAGATCGGGCGAAGTGGCGATCCATCGTATCTGCCTACCCCTGTGGGAAGAAGGCCTGAGCTGTATGTACCTATGTATGAACCGAGATTCTTATCTACAGCATGTCGCTACTATAGAGTCTGCCAATCGCAGCACTCTTACTGACTAATCCAAGAATAATATAAATTGCCTGTAATTTGCGTATGTGGTCTGTCTGTACTGTTAGAGTAAGTTGGTAAATAAATACTTTTCTACTTTTCTTATCCTTACTTCCTTACTATAATATCACAGCTAATATTATAAATGCTAAAGTAACTCAAAAAAAATACTACAATATCCTTGAGTCACATCTATCTATATGACTGACTGATTGGTGATAATATATCAACGCACAGCCTAAGCCGCTGGGTCTAGAGACTTGAAATTTTGCACATAGATAGCTTACACAGTGTAGACATCCACTAAGAAAGGATTTTGCGAAATTCAACTCCTAAGGGGTTAAATTAAACGTGCGCGAGCGAAGCCGCGGGTAAAAGCTATTAGACTATATTTTATTCCAGTATTCCCACGGGAAAGGGAAGTACGCGGGTGAAACATACGCTTAATTTTATTGCTATCAGTGAAACAAACAGGTGATGTTTCGTAGCATCAGAAGCTGGGTATAAATCAATGTAAGAAACGAATAGATAATTATTTTTATCAGTCCATTGTTAGGTCAGTGACGTGCATTATCAGAACGAAGAGAAATATCATCATGTAACGATGTGACGTTACATTTGTGCTAGTTTGACGTAATAAGAGTTTTGCTCCAGAAAATTTTACCAAACTACTTAGGTACTTATTATCATTATCTGCGTTTACCAAACTATCATGGAATTATAGTAAACTATCTGCGCCCCAAGGTTTCAGCCGCGTAGTTACGGTTCCCGTGGGAATACGGTATAAAATATAGCATATGTGTTATTCTGATGTATAAGCTATGTAACTGAAGGTTTCATTAAAATACGTTCAGTAAGTAGTTTTTGCGTGAAAGAGGAACAAACATCCATATATCTACACATAGATACTTAGGTAGGTACATACAAACTTTCGCGTTTATAATATTATACCTAGTAGGATATTAAACACGTCAACGATCGATTTGTGAGAGAAAATACGGAAGCGATATCATGATTACCTAATATTAAAAATATATACCTAAAACTGTGTCCATGTGTCTTATCCCCGGAGGGGGTAGACAGATTTATTCTATTTCTGGAACTGGAAATAGAACACGCACGTTTCGCTAGTATAATTTTGTTCTTTCAATGCCTCAAGGTATTGAAAGAATACAATAACCTTTGATTATTTTAATCAAAGACAATAACTCACCCCGTTAAACATAGTATGTTTGTTTTAGAAAAAAAAACATTTATATAGATACTCGTACATAGATGCGGGGCTCATGCACACAGCTCAAGCATGAGTTGGCTCACATGTCTCATATCACTACTAACACTGCAATCACGGCACGTAATTTAATAATACCGAAGTACGTATTTTATACTCCGGACACCAGCTTTTTGAAAAGCTATAAAAGAGCGTGCATGAAAAGGCATATGGATGAGAAGGAAGCGAGGGAAGTGTGCGGAGATAGGGCAAAGTGGCGATCCATCGTCTCTGCCTACCCCTGTGGGAACAAGGTGTGAGCTGTATGTATGTATGTATGTATGTATGTATGTATTTTATGGTTTTGGATACGTGCAACCGGTGCAACCAATGGCCAGGAGCCGCATTCGAGCCGCTTTACACCAGTTTCTTCTGCAACTGCTACGCAGGGTTATCGCGGCGACCGACAGTCACTAGGTTTGATCGACCCAATTATCGATCATTAGCTCCATTGGGCTATTGTTATATTGAAACAAATTGGCTATCAGCTAAAACCGATTCATAAAGGAATATTTAGAAGGGTATACAATTTTAGTAGGTACCTACAATGTAAAAAATGTGTACACCCCGGCCGTTATAACTTGACCACTCTGAAGTTGCGCAAATGGCTGCGCAATAAGATTTTTAGCGGACCATTTGGCGGTACGGGGGGGGCTTGCGCAGGCGAAGCCTATGTTCAGAGAAGCCAAGTTAAAACGGCCGTATTGTAGAAATATAGGTACTTACCTATACTGCGGCTATAATAAAGTAAGTACCTACTTGTAAAAAACTTGTAGACAAACTTAAACTTAAATTATGTTGGTAACTATTCAAATGGTTGTTCAGGTATGTACTTCAATTTAACAATTCAAAACAAAACAAACATGTGGAATAAAAACGCCTACACGTATAATAATAGCAATATGATCGTTTGCTTTAATCAGGCGAGGTTTTACTGTAGGCGTAGGGTAATGAACTAATTATGTAAGGAGAAAGAGTACTATAGTATTATCCATAATGAAATAACTGTCTATTTAACATACCATGTGTTCGGTGACAGTTCGTAATTTTCCCATTTCTTTTTTAGTATTTTTGCTATTATAAAAAAAATATTAATTATTTTTGAATAAATATTTGTATAGTCGAAAGTTGGGTAGTTGACAGCATCGAAATTAAATTGCGAGTAGTCATACATTAAAAATATTATCCCAAAACACCTCAAAATATGTATTTCGATTTTCAATTTACAATTATAGCAAATTTAAAAATAATAAAACAATAAAAAAAGTGCTGCAATTGAATACTACAAACTATGACGTCACGGTTTGCTATTTCAGTACATTCTCCATAGTAAAATTTCGTTTTGACAGATCGTAAAAAGTAACTGATTTGACTAGGTAGGACACAACCCTGTTGTAGGCGTGGAACGGAAAAGTGTAAACTGTCACCGAACCCATGCTACGTGAAATAGACTATAAAACCTTAAAACAATGTGAAGGTAAGTCTGGCTAAGTCTAAAAATCTCGTTCCCTACAAGTTTGTATCTAACCGGTCCGGGAACTATGTGGAGCAAGAAGTTTGAACTTCATGGTACGGAGTGAACGAGTGAGGAGTGAAATAAAGAAACGGAAAACATTTGACAGCAGGATAGCTTAATTGAGTATCTCTATGAGCAAAAGAGACATAAGAAAAATTGTGGGCACTTGATTTATATGAATGAGATAGAAATACCAAGTTCCGAAGAGTCGTGTCTATCGCTTATTCACATTACTATAAACAATCAACAATCTGAGACTTTTTGGCGGGAATCCGAAGAGGGACGTCATGTTTTTTGTTTAATTTTCATTTTGCTGTGTATTTCGGGTTTTGACTCATAATAGTGATAGTTTATTATGTGGCAAGTGTCCGTGAAAGTGTGCAGTGAATGGGAAATTCGATAAAATGCGAGATATCGACATTTTTGTATTGCCTCAAAAAGTCACAAATACATACACAACACAACACAAATACACAAGTAAAGTCGTCAGTAAAAGTGCTATCATTTTACTGATAACCAAGTTAGGGCACGTTAGGGATGTAGAAAGTGTTAAAGACACTGTATTTTTGTGCATGGACTTTGAAGCAGAGCCATTTACATAGGATATCATTAACTAATGACGAGGCTGCATGGCGTAATGCCTTTGCCTACCCTGTAAGGGGAAAACAAAAAAAAAAAAATCAACAATCTGAACTGTCGGCTTTTTGGCGGGAATCCGAAGAGGGACGTCATGTTTTTTGTTTTATTTTCATTTTGCTGTGTATTTCGGGTTTTGACTCATAATAGTGATAGTTTATTATGTGGCAAGTGTCCGTGAAAGTGTGCAGTGAATGGGAAATTCGATAAAATGCGAGATATGGACATTTTTGGATTGCCTCAAAAAGTCACAATAAAGTCGTCAGTAAAAGTGCTATCATTTTACTGATAACCAAGTTAGGGCACGTTAGGGTTGTAGAAAGTGTTAAAGACACTGTATTTTTGTGCATGGACTCTGAAGCAGAGCCATTTACATAAGGATATCATTGACTAATGACGAGGCTGCATGGCGTAATGCCTTTGCCTACCCTGTAAGGGGTGAAACAACAAAAAAAAAAAAAACTGAACTGTCAATGTCGCTGTCAAGTGTCAAAGAGTGCTAAATAATTTCGATTTTGATTTGAATGCAAATGTAAACATGAATACATAAATTGATATATTTGTTTTATCGGCTTAGATAAGATTGTTCAAACAAACGCAACTGCGATCTTTTGTTCTGAAATAATGGTCAGATAGTTAAAAATGGAGGCAGATGATCCCCGGACACCGTTATTGAGTACGTAAGTTGTTTATATAATTTTCTTGTTTTATCTGCGTTATTTAATGTTATTATCTAATTACGGCCTCGACAACCTCTCTTATGCTAGCAGTTGTTGTATTAAACGTTTATAATTCAGGCGTTCGTGATTTGAATGTTCTAATTATTAACCAGAAATAGTTTTACAAAGTTTGTCTATACCCTATTTTAATAGTAACATATTAGTAGTAGGTACTATAAACTACGTCCATGGTAGTGCTCCATAAAAATGGAATCACAATATATTTTGTACTTTTTCTAGACAAATTTACTTTCAGGGTAACAACTTTATTTGGAGTTATATACTTAGCTCAATACCGCAGAACAAATAAGGTTAGCATATTTTTAAAAAAAAAATCTTCTTTTGAAATTTTTAAAATAAGAGCCTGTTGAATCAGTGGGTGTAGGTTATTTTCAAATGTTATCAATATTTTTGTGCATAAAAATGAACATAATATAATATCTTTCATGTGTTTCTGTTTAATATGTAGTTAAGTATGTTTTTCAGTCATTTACTACATTATTGGCTCTGTCTGGTATTAATAACTGTCTGAATTATGATATACTAGCGATTCTGAGCAGTTTCACCAGCGTAGTTCACATTCCCATGTGAATATTGGAATAAACTATAGCCTATTTTACTCAGGGATATTATAGCTTTTCATTATGGCGCTCATTAAGGGAGGCCTATGTCCAGCAGTGGACAAATGTAGGCTGATGATGATGATTAGTGAAAGAATTTTTGTAATTGGTCCTGTAGTTTTTGATGTAGGCTGATGATGATGATTAGTGAAAGAATTTCTGTAATTGGTCCTGTAGTTTTTGAGTTTATTAATTACAAACATACAAAAATACAAATCTTTCCTCTTTATAATATTCGTGTAGATGAGTATGTACATAGTACCATTCTTGTCACCCTCGTACTAAATTTGCGAGACAAGTATACAGTTGTCAACCAAAACTTAAACAAGTTAACGAGGATTGGATAACAGATCAGCCTACTTGCGCCTGATCAGATTAAAGCCATAATAACAAAGTCAACAGTAATTTATCTTTATTTCTGGTTCAAATCTCTGCAGTTATCTTAGTAAATTGTGTTAAAATGTTGTAAAAAGAATTTGACTTAATTTGAATAAAGATACAAGAGCTGGTAAATAATCTATAAACCGCTATGAGAAACAAAAAATGTCTTACTAGGTAGTTGGTAGATTGTTTTTATGGTCCAAAGCATTCCAACGGGACCCTATTACTAACTGAGGTCTATCTGTTTGTCACAACTAGTCACAAGGCTGTATCTTTTAAATCGTAAGCGGTAGATACTTCAATTTTTACAGTGTCTGTTACTATGGCAGCTATAACAAAAATAAAAAAGAAGATAAAAATTAAAGGTTCATATACATACAAGAAACATATTTTTTTATTCTTTGAACTTTGGTTCACTTTGTATGCGAGTCTGTCTCGTGTTTGGGTGCTTATTTTAAACCAGATTCGCTAGAATTTAACTGGAAATAATTTATCAATGTATTTCTCTTTCAATTATTCCCCTGAATGCAGCTGATTAACAGACTACAAATTAGTTTTTTTGTTACCTCAGAACTTTCGACTGGGTGAACCGATTTTGACGATTCTTTTTTTATTTGAAAGCCGGTGCTTCCCATTTCAATTTGGTCTAGTTCTGACAATGGCATCCATAAGGAAGCCGTATAAGTTTAAGTTGTTTAACTATTTTGAGTTTTATGTTATTGACTAAACAGGTGCTTGAAGCGTTTTATACCTACTTTTTTATTATACAAGACAAGACAGTGGAGATCGTTTGGAAGACAATTGCCAGAAAGTGTTTTGTCTTAATTTTCCAGCTGTAACAACATTGTCAAGGAATTTGTCTGACAGCAAATAAACTAATATTTGACGTTAAATAGATGAATCATCAACTGTGTCATGATCCATGATGAAAAAATCTTGTTTATAGTTTTACGAGGGGTTCTGATATTATAGCTATATACCCGGCTAAACAAGTTGTCCTTAGGATTAGAGGTAATACAAATGATTTGAATAATACTAAGTATCATGTTAAGCACGTGTACATACAAGTGGATAGTGTTTTATTATAGTTACCCTACTTCGAGTTAAACCGGTTTTAATTGCCGCCTTTAGTGAATATATTGCAGAGGCAAGATATGCTATAGCTTTTATTTATTTAACAAATATAGACCTCCATTTTATCTGCTAGTCGCACTAGAGTCGCCTTCAACTTTGAAGTGTAATAAACTACATTTTTACCAGCAGTCGATTTGGTAAGACCAAATTTGATTTATGTTGTATCTACATAATATTTTTAAATCTTAACAGCTTGAACATGAGAAATAAAAATTCTCAAAAATCTTAAAAACTAATCAACTATAATAAAAACAATCAACAATCGGTCTCACAGAAAACCAGCGTAAAGTAATGCATTGCATTTCGTTGAGTGAGTGAGGTAACCAGAGCCCCCCCCCCCCCCTCCCACCTCCCACCTCAAAGGCCGGGAACACAGTTGGGACTCTTGAGTTGCATGTGTCCATGGGCGACGATAGTCACTTATCAGGTGACCCGTCTGCTCGTTTGCCCCCTTCTCTTATAAAAAAAAAATCTAAAGAGACTTTTAAAGAATTAATTTTAAAGTAGGGATAATTTTCACTTTTACAATCTAAGGGAATTCAAATCCAAAATGGTTGTATTCAATATAGGGCCTTATAAGTACACTTATTGAAAGTCATTTCAACTCTACTGCTTCGGTATGTATTTTTATAGCACATTGGGGGCATAATAAGGGCCGGTTTGTAATTTTTCTAGAGTAGAAAAAGGAAGGTCTAGTCTACTTAGAGATCTGAAGGTTTGAAGGGGCGAGTAATAATAATTAGGGAAGAGGTTTACATATATACTTTTTGACAAATTGAGTATGGTGCGTGTATTGTTAATTTACAGTGTGTTAGTTTTTTTTAAATTTAAATTTAATTTAGTATTAAGTAAGAATTGATTTAAAATATTTCTGTGTTGAGGTGTTTCTCTCCCCGCTTCTTCTCCTCAACCACACATGCTGAAGCGGTGGAGTTGAAATGACGTTCAATAAGTGGACTTGTAAGTCCCTACTTTGAAATAAACATTTTGACTTTGACTTTGAATTTTTGTTATAATCGATTATGAATAAATAAATTTTTTGATAGATCAAAATCAACCTTTAAATATTTGCACTTATTAAAAAAATACCATGTATACGCGATTAAGACCATTGCGGAACTGGTCTTACTAGTCTGGTGGGTGGTTTTTTTTCGCTCATAGCTTCGCCTAGCACTGGATGACAGTCACATGACAGTCGCAATGTCTTGTGGTCGTCTCGCCTCGCTTATCAGTTCGGTCGAAGCCTTAACAAGTTTCGTACAGACTGAAGTGAAGAGATATACCATTCGCATGCTGGCCTTCGTTACAAATGAGTGCGTGTTAAATTAAAAAAGAATAAATTATTCTAGATTTCTTAGTTAAAAGTTGAATCTGTTATTAAATTATTATGTAATTGATAATTCAATTATGTGTCAATGCGTTCTGTGAAGGTGGTATAATGAGCGGAGTAATTGGTAATTATTTTCTTATTGTATAAGATTTTTCTATTTAGCTGGCGTTTTAGTTGTATATTATAAGTATATGGGATTTGGAACGACCCCTTCCCCCTAAATGCCGTATTATTATGTACAATAGAAGCTTTAAAATAATATATATTTTTAAATTTACTATACTGCATTCTTGCGATATTTAACTATAGTTTTTTTTACAGTAGGCATATATTATTATGTTGATTTTTTCTGTTGAAAGAATAATTAATAAACTTTGTTTAAAGCCCAGCGCACAACGATGTAAGCGCGTCGCGCTGCCATCGGTGTGCGCTGAGCCTAACCGTCAAACCACAATTGTTAAGTTTTCGTTATGGTTATTGCTATTCCTTATTCGTAGGGTTATTTATTGCTAATGAAAAAAAAATGCTATTTTATTAAGAACTAGCGACCCGCCCCGACTTCGCACGGGTGCAATGATTATACTAAAAACTTCCTCTTGAATTAGAATAGAATAGAATAGAAAACACTTTATTCACTTGGATAATACACTGATACACAAACTAAACACAATTAACAGAGAGGAGTACAGAGCAAGAAGATGGTCGTGTAAAGCGTATCATGCAAGCAAAAGGGTCATGGCTCAGCACTACGTCACAGCCGCGGGGCTGTGACTGGCTGTTGATTCTGCCAGAACCCGAGGAACGCGGTCGCCGCTCACGAGGTCAACAGAGCTCTCATTTATGAAAAACAAATTATAAATAGAAAAACATAAATCACTTGAAATACATGAAATTAATACATTTATAATAATAGCAATTATAAGTAGGCAGGTCCAAAAATTATAAAAAATTGTATAATTAATGTTTAAAAAAAAAAAAAAAAAAAAGATATATCAAAAAATTCAAAAATATGAAATATATGAGGTATGAGGTATCACGTCAGTAAAAGTTGATCTGCAAGTAAATAAGCTTTATATATTTTTTTAAAAGTAGAAATCGAACCAGAAGCACGTAATGGTGGGGGAATGTTATTCCAGCATTTACTGGCGTGATACCTGAAACTCCCACGAAAAGCCGTTGATTTATGTGCAGGTATAGATAATGGGATGGAACAAGTTCTTATTCCCAATCCATCACGATTACTACGCCATGTGAGTTTTTTAAACAGATAATCTGGTGTCTTTGTTTTAATTACACCTCTTATTATGAAATTACTCTTATAGAATTACTCTATCTATTAAAAAAAACCGCATCAAAATTCGTTGCGTAGTTTTAAAGATTTAAGCATACAAAGGGATATAGGGACATAAGGACATAGGGATATAGGGACAGAGAAAGCGACTTTGTTTTATATTATGTAGTGATATAGGTGTATAGGTAGGTACATAAAAAGTACTTTTTCAGAATTCCGTACACAAAGGGATTTATATCTTTATATTATTATAACTAAGACTCTGATGTCCGTCCGTCCGTCTGTGACCAGGCTTGCATGAACCGTGGTACCTAGTTAGACGAATTTAGTTAGTAGAATTTTTCAAATACTTACTAAAAACAATAAAAAAATATGTTTTAATTGCTCCCACACAACAAAAGTGTTTTTTTGCAGTTTTTATAGGTACGGAACCCTTGCGAGAGTCCGACTCAAACTTGTCAGGTGTCTTTTGTGTTTAGTTTTCTTAACGATGTTTTTGTTATTTTAATTAGGCGACAGTGAATAATATATTTTTTGATGACGCGTATGTCTATTGAATAGGTAAAAAATATTTACAGGTTAGTTTAAAGACTCGTTAGGGTTTGTTTCTCTCGTTAAATTTCTGGTACAGTCAAGAGCACGTGGAGCTTGACACATTGTACTTTGTAACGTTCTTATTACAATCACCTTAGAGGTCAGACTCGCACTACAAGTGCTTCATGTGCTCTTCATCATCATCATCAACCCGTAACAGCCCACTGCTAAGCTAAGGGTCTTTCCTCACACATGAGGAAGTATGGGCTTTAATCTCCCACAGCTAGCCCAGCCCACCGCGGATTGGGAGATGGTGTTAAGCTAGTGGCCACTTAACAGTCAGAATTTTTTAAGCCACCCAAGGGTATCTGACATGGCTTAACGACTTCCATTGTACCTAAACACAACGAAAACCGGGACCAACAATTTAACGTGCCTTCCGAAACACGGAAGCGCTCATGATATGAATGCCACTAGGCGGTCACCCATTCACTGACTGACCGCACCCAACTTTGCTTAACCAGCGTGATCGTTACAAACACACTGGCATCGCAAGGCTACGAGCGCTCCTGGTTGAGTGGTACCGACGAGTTGCTGGTTCCAAATGCAGTACCCAGAGAAGAACCAGCAAGAAACTCAAGAACAGCTCTTATAATCTCATGTCTTACTAGTAATTATGGTTTACAATAATAATTATGATGAGTGATGACCGATCTCTATCCTGCAATGCGTCTTGAAATAGTCGTCCAGATAGTTTTTAATCCTAATCCAAGTTTTTAACGTGATAACATCTTATAAATCGATGAACGCCGGCTGCACGCACGAAAAATTTACACGTGCTGCCCAAGCTGAGCGTGCAATCGAGAGCGCGGAACATGCGAGAGGCACGATCAGCCTAAGCCGACTTTACAGACAACAATTTTTTTTTGTGGTACACATTCAGGCAACCATAGTAATACACATTCTAGTGAAATTTTGTACGAAAGCGAGCTTCCACTCCAGTATGCAATGTTTCATCAATGTTTTCTTATGGCACAACCAATTTTTCGTCTCCAGGTGGCACCAATGGTCGGCTACAAAGAGCTGCCTCCAAGTGCTGCGGCTTGGACTCCTGGAGACGGAGGGTGCCCATCACGATATGGCTACCGAAGTACAACCTCGACTTCTTGGCGCGAGACTTCATAGCTGGTGAGGTCATTGCCCGCATACGTGTCATAGACTAAATAACAAAGAACTAACTATTTTCGTTAGGTTTTGTACTCAAAGAATTGATAGGGCAAATAAATATTTATATCTTTCTTTCTAAAAAGAAAAAAAAACGACTTCAACGAATACCACTAAAAATACTGGATGATTTTTTTTACCGTCTGGAAAAAAATATGACGTATAAGGTATCTAGAGCCGAAGTTATACACGAGATTAATTGTTAAATATAGTCATTTTTAATGCAATTTACAAAATCTAGAAAACTACGCACAGTACTACGCGCTGCTGGCGGTTGTAGGTAAATTGCGCATAAATGGAAGCTACGAGCCTGTTTCTTTTTAAAATACTATTTCAAATATTTCAGTGTGTATTATTGACTACAATTGAGTAATGTATTTTAGTTTAAGCAAGAAAAAATTCGTCGAATTGATAACCTCCTCCTTTTTTGAAGTCGGTTGAATAACACCTATCCGTCGCGTGCGGTATTGGAATTTCAAAATTACTGAGACCGGTTTATTTTTTTACAGGTTTGACTGTCGGTTTGACGTCTATCCCACAAGGCATTGCCTACGCAATCGTGGCTGGATTACCACCACAGGTAATATACTCGTAGATCTGATATTATGTTTTCAAGCCGATTTCAGCTAGGGCCACTGCTGTGATCTTTGAAGTAGGCGATTTATCCAAAGTCCCTCATGAACGGTTAGGGTCCAAAATAAATATATAATCACTACATAGTATAAAACAAAGTCGCTTTCCCTGTCCCTATATCCCTATGTATCCTTAAATCTTTAATACTACGCAACGGATTTTGATGCGTTTTTTTTAATAGATAGAGTGATTCAAAAGGTTTTTGGTTTTAGTATTAGCATTGCACCCGTGCAATGTCGGGGCGGGTCGCTAGTCTTGTATATTATAATGTTCGAACAGAGAAACTAACTGGCTGAGTGAAGTATTTATCTCAAACTCTTTGAAAATGGGTTCAATTCTACGCGTCCACTGCCTAAATAGCTTAAAACTAAATTTCTTAAATTATATTTAGTTTTACGCAGCCGCTAAGCCAAATGCAATTCTAGAACGCTATGGTTACTAAATTTAAATAGTCTTTAACCACAGCGTAAAACGCCTAAGTTGAATAGTGTTGCAATTACAAATAAAAAAAGAGCTGAGTGAACGAATGAATGAAATTAAAAAAAAATACAATAATAAATGTGTATATATTTATTAATATGTAAATAAAGTTCTCAACGATTACTTTCGATGCCATTTTTATCATTTTAACATAGGTTTAATTTATATATTCTTGTTTTACTTCAAATACTAAAGTCACTATTATTCGGGCAACACTGAAAAGGTATTATCAAATAGATTTTTTTTCTTTGGACAGGCTAAAGTCATAGACCGTACTGCCTCGTCTTCAGTTAAGTTTATCTTTAAATGAATATGTGCCTCGTCCTCAGTCTTTGTTTTCTTGTTAATTCAATAACATCTCCAGCAATCTTCAAATTTCTTAGTTAAACGGCTCTGCTTTGGAGTCCATGTACAAAAATACTGAGTCATCAACACCCCTTTTTGGATCATCGACAGTAAAATTATATTACTTTTACTGAAGACTTCTTTAAATGACTTCGGCAATCTAACAACGTCGATCCTATGCATTTTATCGAACTTTCCATTCACTGCACACCTTCACAGACACCTGCCACACAAAATATTACTAGTCAAAACCCAAAATATACAGCAAAATATAAATTTTACAAAAAAACATGATCCCCCTTTTCGTATTTCCACCAAAAACCCTCTTGACTATTTCTAAAAATATGGAACATATCTTGAAAAATAACACAAACACAAATATGTCGGGATTTTTCCTATAATCTAATTTAAGCGACACCATTTTAATCGCCGCTAAATTTAGGAGGTTTAGTCGTGATGACATTTCTAAAATGCTTAAAATGGCGTCCACAGAATAGCCATAAGGTCGCTAAACCTAAATTGAATTGGTCAGATAAATTAGGAACGTCAGATTCATTTTTAGTCCTGTCATTTGATTTTGACAGTACTGCCTAGAATAGCAAAATGCTTTAGCAGCTGTCAAATAAAATTAAGAGGTTTAGACGGTGTTGTAGAATTTAACCCAATGTCTCCCTTTTCCTACTAATATTATGCGAAACTTTGTGAAGGTAGATCAATCATTACAATTTCACTACTGAAAGGATTTTGAACTACAGCAATATAACTTATATATTAAATTAACACCATATACTACTAGTGAATGAAGTCAAGAGCACAGCTACTCTCTATATAAAACTAAATTTCCGTAAGTTAGTCTCGCAAAAACTATAAAAAGTCTCGCCTGATTTGGTCATTTGTTTTTGTTTTGTTCTCCTCGATACTAGGGTGGTTGATATTCAGAATCGGAACCGAGAGGTGGCGCTTTTCTGTGACAGGAAAACGTTTTGTCAAAATGGGCCTCTAGTCTATACTTTTATACTTTATACTAATATTATAAAGAGGAAATATTTGTATTTTTGTATGTTTGTTACGAATAAACTCAAAAACTACTGGACCGATTTTTTTTAAATTCTTTCACCAATGGAAATCTAGAATACCCCTGAGTAATATAGGCTACATTTTATTTCAGTATTCCCACGGGAACGGGAACTACGCGGGTGAAACCGCGCAGAACCGCTAGTACACAATATTTCGTGTTGCTTTCCAGGTGGGATTATACTCCAGCATATTCCCAGGAATTGTCTACGCGGTATTTGGTAGCTGTAAAGTGGTGACGGTCGGCCCGACAGCCATATTGGCTGCCCTGCTGGCCAAATATGTAGCTAAATCACCCGACTTCGCTTACTTAGCCGCTTTCCTGTCAGGCTGCTTGATTCTGTTGCTTGGAGCCCTGCAGTTGGGTAAGTTATTAAAGTAAATAATAATAATCTCACGTCTTTTATACCCGAGGGGGTAGGCAAAGGTATTCAATTTCTGGATAAACCCACTTTTCACCACATATTCTTTGGACCCCTAAACGTGATAGGTGGTGAGCCCATCGCCGGACCGGGTCTGTTACACATTATATTAAAGTAATATTTAGTATTTATTAGTAACATTATTAAAAATATATATATCTCACGCCTTTTATCCTCGAGAGGGTAGGCAGAGGTATTCCATTTCTGGAAATACCCACTTATCAGTAAGTTATTAAAAAGTGGGAGAAATATAAAACCATTTTTTAATTTAATATTAACTTGATTGCTCTCTTTTGGAATGTGAAGACTTATCTTAAATCCCTAACAGCCCACTGCTGAACTAAAAGTTGACACATGATTCATGAAGTATGGGGTTATCTCCAAATAGTATCTGACATGTCTTATCGACTTCCATAGACTATATACTCTTTTCGACGAATAAAAAAAACGTTAGTACATCGTTCGTGTCACTAATCTAATATTATTAAACGAGCAATTATCTATCTTCTACATATTCTATTATTCTATATCTTCTTCTATATATTCTAGACGTATTCTATTTTAGACTGACTGATTAATCAACTTACAGCCAAAACCGCTGAATCTAGAAGCATGAAATTTAATAGAAAATTTCCTTAGAAGTATGATATATCTAAGTGAGCACTAAGAAAAGAAGGGATTTTTGAAAATTTAATAAAATTTTTGAGTAAGCTAGTTGTGTAAATATATTTTGCAAATCGCGGAAACGGCACGATTAGGGTTACATTTTGTATTTACATTTTGGCTTTTAAGTTTTCTGTCCTGTAAAACCGCGACTGCATTACAGCGCCATCTTGTGAATCTTTAAGGTACTTGGACTACATCAAGCTCACCTCGGTCGCCGTGGTACTAAACTATAACGTGACGTCAAAGAGATTTAAATATAATAGGACATAGAGGGGGCATTGGGAATATTTTCATACAAAACTTTGAAGCCTAAGCGTCATGTCCTTGTCATGTCAGTTAGTATGAACGCGAGCTGTCATTCGGTAGAAATTGTACTAGACTTATTCCACTTAGAATAACTTTTGGCTTCAAATTTTCCTCGCTCTGTCCCCTCTATGCCTTATTATATTTTAATCTCTTTGCGTGACGTGGAGTTGTCCTTTTCCAGGGTTCCTTCTAGACTTCATTTCCAAGCCCGTTATAAGCGGGTTCACGACGGCAGCCGCGCTGCAGATCGGCGCGGCTCAACTCAAGTCCTTATTCAGGATCGAAGGTAGAAAAATAAAAGACGTGTGGCACTCGGGGACTGCCGCGGTAAAGCTATTGCATAGCATTTTGTATCAACAAGACTGCCGAAAACAAACGACGTTAGACAATGCACGGCCTTCAAGCCACACCTCCGTGCCCGTCGGAGTGGGGAGCGTGAGGTTTTTTTTCGTTACGGAATTTCTGGATTCGGTCCCCGCGCTCATGGCCCTCGATAGAAGCTATGAAATAGCTTAAAAATTGGTTGTCTGTTAAGTCGGTTTATGGACGATAATTTTACGTGATAACGTCAAAAGAAAACATTGTAAAGATCGTGCCTCTCTATCGCTTGTTCCGCGCTCTCGCTTGCACGCTTGGCTCATCCGGAACGCGAGAATGAGTCATGCTTTTTGTCGTTCATCGATTTATAAAACGTTACCACGTCAAAAAAGAATAACACCAAAAAAAGAGGAAAAATTGAGACATTTTAGATATGACATGTACAGTCAAGAGCACGCTAAGCTTGACACTTTGGACTGTCACCCGGCCCTGTATTCTATGGCGCGCAGTACAAATCAGAGCTCAGCTTAAGTTGGTAGTGTCAAGCTTGACTTGCTCTTGACTGTACTACTTTTCGACTGACCGTCGAATATTGTAATCCTCACTTTTATATTTTATGCGAAAGACATATACAATTTTTATCCCAGAAAAAGACATAGTTCGTATAAAACGGAGTCGCGGATCAGCTAGTTGAATTAACATTTATAGCCCACTTCAGATTATATTTATTTATTATTCAGAAATCTTACAGGTAAAACAACATGAAAAAAACTAGAGACAATTACAAGTTTTTGTAATAAAAAAATAATTTAAGGCACAATAGGTTTCGACACAGGTACTGTTACAGTTTTTTCAGGAAGCCACACACATCAGTATAACTTAAAGAAATCTTCACATAGATCCTTCTTAAGATATGATTATGATTAGCTCACATAAACCTGTTGATGATAATTTGATAAATCGTCTACATTTTTTTTAAATATAGGTAATATTTCTAGGTAAATCTGGAAACACTTTCGTAGACGCGGTTAAGAATTTCTTCATCCACATCAAGACTGTTCACCTGTGGGACACTCTGCTCGGTGTCGTTTGCATCATAGCTTTATTTCTACTCAAAGTGAGTATAATTGATGGTTAACTTTTCATTTCATAATTGTGTTTCACTTAATAATTGTGTTTTTATTATTGTATACTGTTACTTTTATTTTGTATTTTAATTGTATGTGTAATTTTGTATTTAAATTTTTTATGGGTTTTTTTGTGCCTGACAATAAAAACTATTATTATTATTATTATTATTATTATTTCTCATAAAGAATAAATTCACATACATGAGAAATGATAATACTATCTATAAGTCATCTATAATTTAAATGTCATAATTGTGGAGCTCAAGGTAAAGTTTCTTCAGTTGCGGCTACCATCTAGAATAACCAAAAAATACATAAAAAGGCTACTATAGTAGACCAACATGCATTGGATTAATCGACTCGACGCTATGTCCGGCTATTAATCATAATTATTATTGTAAACCATAATTACTAGTAAGACGTGAGATTAAAAAGGGCTGCCCTTGAGTTTCTTGCTGGTTCTTCTCGGGGTACTGCATTTGGAACCAGCAACTCGTCGGTGGAGATGGACTGCTGTTTACATTTCTTCATCGTCGTCATCGTCAACCCGTAACAGCCCACTGTTGAGCTAAGCGTCTTTCCTCACACATGAGGAAGTATGGGCTATAATCTCCCACGCGAGCCCACCGCGGATTGGGAGATGGTGTTAAGCTAGTGGCCACTTAACAGTCCGAATTTTTCAAGCCACCCAAGGGTATCTGACATAGCTTAACGACTTCCATTGTGCGTAAACACAACGAAAACCGGGACCAACAATTTAACGTGCCTTCCGAAACACGGAACATTTAGCCAATCTTAATGGACGCGTTTAGAGTGCCTTGTTATTAGACTATTGACCTTTCTACTTTTTGTACTTATAGAAAATAAATTATTTTGAATTTACCATTGGCCCCGGTAATAAATGCCATCGCCTCAAGTCTACTTTTAGATATTTTTAAAGTGGAACAGAAAATATTTAAAGAATTTACGTGACGCGGTGATAAAAAGCACAATAGAAATGATTTTTTCAAATTCGTATGTAACAGCCATGCAAGATTATATGGTTCTTATCGATCCTAAGAAACTTCTTTGTTAATTTATATGATTTCATTTATGTACATATTGCCGTGACTGGCGTCCGCCATATTGTTTTTTTTCTGACGTTACCCACCCGTCACCGCAGCCATTGCTAAGAAATCGACTCCCGCACTCCTGAAAAACATTATTCTCACTAATATAACATATCCACACAAACCTCCAAGTCTTATATTATTACGGATTTCCAACAGAAATCAACAATGAAATCCACCGAGGCCGATTCTACTTGCCGCACAGTATTAGTCCGAACGTGGCTTTACGTAGTACGAGCCAGGAATGCTTTAGTAGTGTTCGTGGCTGCACTACTGGCCTTCGGCTTACATCAATGGGGCCTGGTACCCGTCGCCCTTACTGGTAAGTGTGTATGGGTGAGATAACGTGTAGGTGAGTTTGCGTGTGGGTGAGGTTGCGTGTGGGTGAGGTTGCGTGTGGGTGAGGTTGCGTGTGGGTGAGGTTGCGTGTGGGCGAGCTAGGGTATGGGTGCGCTTACGTGTGGGTGAGCTAGAGTGTCTATCAGCCTGTGTGTAGTGTGCTGGCATGTGTGGCAGTCTCTGATATATTTTTTACATTAGTAATCGTATATATAATACAGCAGAAACTCCCTCCCAGGCAAGATAGATGGTGGTCTTCCCCACTTCGGGCCGCCCCCTTTTAGCACGGTGGTGGGCAACAGCTCGCTGGGCTTCGAGCAGATGCTACAAGAGTTCGGGGGGGAGGCGTTGGTCATGCCGCTTGTCGCCATCCTGGAGAGCATAGCCATCGCCAAGGCTTTCGGTCAGTCTTTATTGTATTTTTCTTGGATTATTACAAAAAAATAATAAAAAGTAAATAAATAATCTAACGCCTTTTATCCCCGAGAAGGTATGCAGAAATAAATATGTATATTTTTTGAATCCGACGTGATAGGTGGTAAGCCCATCGACAAACCGGGTCTGTTACATATGCCTCAGAACTTTTGATAGTCCCAAACTGTTGTTTTACTAGATATTATAGTCCGTGTTGTTTAGCATTACAAAATAGTTCATTTACCAGACTTTCAGCCAGAAGTCGCTAACAATAATGAAGTAGTTAGCGCTCATCCATTCAAATAAAGAAAAATGTTCGGTTCTTGCCACTCAGCTCGCGGCACGGCTGTAGATGCGACGCAAGAGATGGTGGCCATCGGCTTGTGCAACGTGCTCGCGTCCTTCGCGCAGAGCATGCCGGCCACTGGGTCGTTCACTCGCACCGCGCTCAACCACGCCAGTGGGGTCGCTACCCCAGCTGGGGCACTCGTCAAAGGTAACATGGGTGCTCGTTCATGGGTGCTTATACCCTATGTAACCAACTTCAGAAAAGGACGAGGTTTCTCGATGCGTCGAAATCTTTTTTTATGGATGTTCACCGATTACTTGAAGACGCCTGAACAGATATGAAAAAAAATTTTTTTTTCGAAAGGTATACTTCCCAAGTGATTCCATTCAAATTTTATCCAAATCGGTCAAAAGGATTAACAAAAATTAACAAATGTAGACTACGATAGTATTTTTAATACTTCACTGGAAATCGGTTTTTAATTTTGTTAAAAATCTTTTAATGATTCCATTATAAGAAAGAACAGTAGACAGACACAAATATTATACATTTTATAAATGTCGACCCAAATCTGACTAAACCCAAACAAAATAGAATATTTTAAGAACTAAGTAGACTTACCCCATTGGATAAGGTTGTAGAGATATCTAATAAATATAATATAACTGAGAATGTCCCATGATATTTACAATAAAACTCCGACTTATACATAGCAAGCACTGACCGTAATAAATGTCAATCAAACAAGTCAAACGTCATTAAGACGACTCCAATTTCAAATAGAAAAACAGGCATCTTCTGGGTAAGCTCATCCCATCGTGGGCCCCGTCTTTCGGGCAAGTCTTGGGTCAAGAGTAAGCCTACAGGGTTTACTAAAATGTATCTACCCTCCTAATTTATGTACACAGCTTGTATAAATAGAGGTAGCCCATTAAAGGAGGTCAGATCCGATCACCGATCACATTCGATCTCGACTCTCGACACGAGCAACATCTCTCATTTCTTCAACCCTCATCGTCCTCGTCATCACCTAGTGGCAGTCACCCTCACTGCCCCTAAAAGCCCATAATAATCATAAGGCGCTTAGAAACGTCCCCTTCGCCCCCAGCAAGCGTGGTGTTGTTAGCTGTGACTCTACTGTCTGAGGCGTTCTATTTCATCCCCCGATCCGCTCTGGCCGCCATCATCATGGTGGCAATGGCCTCCATCGTCGAGCTGGCCATCATCAGAAAGCTCTGGAGGAACAGCAGTACGTATTTCTATACTTCTACACTAATATTGTAAATAGGAAAGATTTGATTTCAACTTAAAAACTGCTGGACCGATTTTCAAAATTATTTCACCATTCAAAGACAACGTTGTTGAGGAGACGAGCAGAAGGATAAAACACCGTAAAAAAGGTAACACATATATATTATAGCAAACGTACAATGGGAGATGAGTGACAAGAATCTTTTGAACTAGACGTTTTCAAAAGCAAACGATGACACACATCACACCGGCCAGGAGGCTTTAAGACCATGGAGATGGCACTTTCAACAAAAGTCAAAAGTTTTTGTTCAATGTAGGGGCTTATAAGTCTTTTTATTGAAACTCATTGCTACTCCATCGCTTCGGTACGTTACGGGCCAATACCGGCTCCACGTCAGTTGTGAACGAAACAAATCTCGCTTATTTTAATTAATCTCGCGTATTAAAAGAGTAAGTTTGATGTTTAATAGACGTAAACAGCTATGGTTACGTGTGCAGTACCGGTTGTAATTCATCTAGGAAAGAAAATCCACAGAATTAGTCATTTTACATGTGAGTGCGATTGAAAGATTTAATTCTCTAAATTCAATGATTATAGAAAACTGAAAAACAAATTGTCACAAATAAATTAGTCATACTCGTAACATTGCTTTTTATAATATAAATGTTCTGAATGTATAAGAATTGATTTAAGCGAAATATTAAATAAGTGAATTTCTTGTATTTCTAACCTCAATTTTATAGTGATTGTCGTAATATCGATTAACCATATTTTGATAACGTGACTGGCAAAGGTATTAACTACACAATAAACCACACGCCCACTTTTTAATCGAGAGCTACAAGTTTAGGGAGAGCACTATTTGTCTTGCACACATCCACGTTACACGCACAGAAGTTTAAATTGTTTTGGTCTCGCCGTACTGGCTCTATTGCCAATCTTTAACGTTAGTATACTAAATCTATGCATCGAATAATGATTTCCAGAGATGGAGTTGGCAGTGTATTCGGTGACGGTGGGAGTTGGTATTTCCGCCGGTCTCGAGTATGGGATCCTGGCGGGTGCTTTGGGGGACGCGTTAAGGGCACTAGCTGCTGCAGCAAGACCGCCTCTGCTCACCAGCGTGTTCAAGGTTGGATACAACAGCAAATTCAACATCAAAATCATTTCTTTCTGTAGGTAAAAAAAAGGTAAAAAAAAAAAAAAAAAGATAGTTGAACGTGACGTCATAAGAAAATACTGATGGAATGGATTGTGCCTCTTTGTTGCTCGTTGCGCGCTCTCGCTTGCACTGGAACGACGCATACGTCACACTTTTTCGGGAATGCCGCCGGCTCCATCAATTTATAAGACGTTGTCACGTCAAAAGTTGGTTGTCTGTAAAGTCGTCATAAGAAAACATTGATGAAAATTGCATACTGGAGTGCAAAAGTTGCGTCAGAGTCATGCTTTTTAGCAATTTAAGACGTGATCACGTCAAAATGTACACTTAGAAATGTCAATAGTCTAATAACAAGGCACTCTAAACTCGTCCTTTGAGGTTTTATATATATATAAAATATAACCTCACGCCTTTCATCCCCGAGGGGGTAGGCAGAGGTATTCCATTACTGGATATACCCACATTTCACGAGATACATTGGACCCCTAAACGTGATAGGTGGTGAGCCCATCGCCGGACCGGGTCTGTTTACCATGTCTCAGAATTAATTCTGAGACATGTGAAAATAGAGGTTTTCTAAATGTAAATAGCAGCCCATCTCCACCGAAACCAGCAAGAAACTCAAGGGCAGCTCTTTTTAATCCCACCTCTTACTAGTAAATATGGTTTACAATAATAATTATTGTTAATAACCACATAACATAAAAATCACATAGCGCCGAGTCGGTTAATCCCATGCATGTCGGCTTACTAAGCAGTCTGTAATTTTCTAGTAGCCTTTATTATGTAATAGCGACCCGCCCCGGCTTTGCACGGGTACAATGCTTATACTAAAACCTTCCTCTTGAATCACTCTATCTATTAAAAAAACCGCATCAAAATCCGTTGCGTAGTTTTAAAGATTTAAGCATACAAAGGGACATAGGGATATAAGGACAGAGAAAGCGGCTTTGTTTTATACTATGTAGTGATTGTTGGTTATCCTAGGTGGTAGAAGCGACTGAAGAAATTCTAGCTTGAGCCTCACAATTATTTATTTATTTATAAGGGATAACAATAGCTGTTATGTTATGACATTTAAATGGTGGAGTAAAATCACAACGCTTTTCAACATCTAATCAGAACAGTTGTCATGAGGTTTAACAGTCGGTCAGCTAATTTTAGTTTCTTTGCCTTTCGGAAACCGTAAGTTAATCTTTCAATCATTTTTTTTTGAGATTTTGTGACTAAGCCAGCAGGCGTATTCACGGAGCTTCGATATTCGACTCGGAATCGGAAAATCTGTCGAACACTTTCGAGATGGGCTGATGTTGGTGTCGAAAACTAATGTCATATGTGACATAAGGATTCGGAAAATTTTTCACTGGATCTGAATCGAACGAAAACGGTATCGAGCCTCCGTGAATACGCCTGCAGAACTTGTGTTTGATTGTTCAAATGTAGATTGTATTTTATTTTTGGTAAAGATAACTTATTAGTTTAAAATATTCCCTTCCCCTCCCCTCCCCTCCCCCTACTCCCGCCTCAAAGGCCGGCAACGCAGTTGTGACTCTTGAGCTGCAGGTGTTCATGGGCGACGGACGTCAATTACCATCAGGTGACCCGTCTGCTCGTTTGCCCCCTTTTTTAACATAAAAAAAAACAGTAAAAAAAAAAAGTAGAACAAGTTGGTGGAGAAGGTTGGATACCTTCATCGGCATGCTCAACGCCTGTAAGCCCGTAAAATTTGATATTTTAGACCACGAGCAAAAATAAGGTAGAATCGGTTTCCATTGGTTAAAAGGTATCTACAAGAATCCACTACATGTTTAGATGTAATTCATGCGTCTTCGTTCCCTAAAACCCAGCTCGCCCACAGGTGGGCAACGTGGACTGTCTCTCGGTGACTCTACTGGGCACATTTTCTTATGCCAGTTCAGAACACGTAGCAGCTAAACTGAAGGGTCGAGTGAGTGGACGGACCGGCGTCGTTATACTGGACGCGAGGCAACTACGAGCTGTGGATATCGGAGTCGCTGAGGTATTAAGGCAATTACACCAGTCACTTTATGGCCTCAAAGTCAAAGTCAAAATGTTTTATTCAAAATAGGAACTTACAAGTCCACTTATTGAACGTCATTTCAACTCCACCGCTTCAGCATGTATGGTTGAGAAGAAGCGGGGCAAGAAACTCCTTAACACAATAATATTTTAATCAATTGTTAATACTAAATTGGGTTACATAATTTCGTTCTTTTTCGCTGTCGTATTGCGCTGTGCTGGAGGAAATCTGTTCCAAGCATCATTTAGTTTGTGATACGCCACTTCGCAAAGTTAAACACAGTTTCAGGCAATTTGAAAATTTCGATAAAGTTTTAAATCCTACCATCTCTGAAGTATTATCTACCAAACAAAAAAGAATTTGTAATTGGCGGAGATACATACAGAAAAACCATACAGTCGAGAACCTCTTCGTTTTTAAAGTCGGTTGATAAAACGTACACATTTTTCAGAACCTAGTATCAGTGATAATGGAGCTAGAGAAGTGTAACCATTCGTGCCTTTTGTGGAACTTCCCCGAGCGACTGCAAATGCTGTTCGAAGACCTGGGGCCGGGCAAGTGCAGGTTCGTCGCCGGGCCCAGCATAGACCAGCACGTTTTGGGTGAGCTAACACCAAAGAGATTAAAATATAAAGAGATTAAAATATAATAAGGCATAGAGGGGACAAAGCGAGGAAAATTTGAAGTCAAAAGTTATTCCAAGTGGAATAAGTCTAGTACAATTTCGACCGAATGACAGCTCGCGTTCATACTAACTGACATGACAAGGACATGACGCTTAGGCTTCAAAGTTTTGTATGAAAATATTCCCAATGCCCCCTCTATGCCCTATTATATTTAAATCTCTACTGCAACTTTCCAACACTGGCTAAAAAGGACTGCCTCAATATTGATATTTTGACTGTATTCTGCTTAAAGCAGAACTGTAAGAAGATTAATCCATTTAGGGTTGATTGTTCAATCGTCAGATAAACCTTCTCTGGAGATTATATTGACGCTGTCACTGTGTGTAACCATAAAAAGGAAAAGTGAGGTGATGGTTTTATAAGTGTAGTTTAGTTCCGCCATCTGCCAATAGATGGCGCGACGTGGATTCTAAACCGCGGTATGGTTTGGTTCCTCCTAGCATTATATGCAATAATATTGTTTTTTTTTATTTTATTTCTGTGTTTTTTTTGTATTTTCTTACTTCTGTTTTTTTTGTAATTACTTATTACGTTTTAACTCCGGTAGTATTTAGCTTACTTTCATTCATGTTTTTAATTTCAGGTCTGTCGATTGAAAGGCGGGACAATACTGTTAATAATATGAATTATGTATATTAGTAAGTTACATATAGTTAATAGTTAATATAATTAAATTAAATTCTAGTGGTTGACGAGAGATTATATTTTTGAAAAATGTTGTAAATAAAAAATAAGGAAATTAACCCCAATTGTTCCAAGTCCATTCAAACTAATCTACAACTATACACTAATACTATAAAGACGACAGCTTAGTTTTTTTGTATGTTTGTTTGTGATGAATAGGCACTGAAAAGACTGGACAGATTTAATAAATTCTTTCACCATTGGAAAGCTTACTTTTCTACAAATATCCTATAATTTTACCACGGGAACGGGACTAAAGGGGCTGTCTCCACGAGCGAGAGAATCGCGGCGATAATATCGTCGTGCCACGTATTTCTATACACTCTATGAACGCGTCTACACACGGCGATATGTTATCGCGGCGTGAGATTGTATAGAATCGCTGCGATCCTCTCGTTCGTGGAGACGGCCCCTTACATGGTTGAAAGCACTGGAAACAAATATTGCTAAAGTAACATACTGTCTCGAGATTTGGCTTGAAAATAAAAGAGACAAATTAATTAAATTGTATTTTCTATGCTACCAAGAATCACTGATACCATCTTGGACTAAGTAAGCAATTCAGAGCTCTGTTTATATACTACTAGCGGTTTTGCTCGGTTTCACTAGCGTAGTTCCCGTTCCCGTGGGAATACGGGAATGAAATATAGCCTATGTTACTCAGGGATATTCTAGCTTTCCATTGGCGAAAGAATTTTTAAAAATGGTCCAGTAATTTTTGAGTTTATTCGTAACAAACATACAAAATAATCTTTCCTCTTTATAATATTAGTCTAGATGTAGATTTATATGAACTTTATGGTTAATACTGTCAATAGTCTGTAGTTGTTACTTTTAAATTCCGCGATCAAAATGACTTTCGAGCAATTGGAGGTAATAGTATTGACATCGAATCGATTTTATCACTGAAAGTGATCAAACAGACATGTGATAGTCCTAGCATATTGTTGAATTACAATTGAATTGTGTTAAACTGCTAGTTCTACTAGCTAAAATAATATCAACGATAGGGTATTTGACTGTATTGAAATCAAAGTAAATTCGATAAAAAACTTATCCCAAAACACTTCTTAAACGCATATGGATTTTTATTTTAAAATTTTGAGCAAATTTAAAAAAGAACAAAAAGTAATGGAATTGAGTACCATGCGTTATGGCGTCACACTTCAGTACTCGGTCCATTTTCAATATTTTAGAAAAATATATCTTTTCTAAAAAGAAAAAACTAATAAAAAATCAGACTTTTGTCCACGTACTTCTTTCTATAAAATACTAGCTCTTACACGCGCCTTCGCTGGCGCACGTTTGTTTCACCCCCTTAGGGGTTGAATTTTGCAAAATATTTTTTTAGTGGATGCCTACATCTGATCTATGTGCAAAATTTCAAGTCTCTAGACCCAGCGGTTTAGGCTGTGAGTTGATACATCGTCAATCAGTCAGTCAGTTTATCATTTTATATATAGGGAGTAGCGAAAAAAATAACATTGCCATGGCGTATTAACGCATTATTTTAGCATTTTTCGCACTGACCGAGTATAAAAGTGCCTCGTTTGAGCAAACCTTTATATCTGAGGTAGCTAGCTGTAGATTTAGCTCCATGATTAATTATCATTTAATGTTCTTAATTCAAAAGTCAAAATATTGTTACCCTTTAAATATACTTCTATAACTATACATTCGAATAAAATATAGTCATAATACAAATGTGATATGTATGTTACTGTGTTATAAATGTTATTGTTACAGGGATTTATATTTTGTAGATTCTTATTTTGTTTTTGAGTGGTATGGTAATTATCTCTTCTTTTTGTAAGACATAGGGCTCGTTTCTGCTTTACAGCGACTAAACTTATTTTAGTTAAGTCCTGTCACTTTCTTTCTCCTAAAAAAGAAAAGAGACGAGAGATATTTAGGCCTGTCAAATTAAAATTAGTCCTGTCAACTAAGGCGTGTTTAGCAATTTTAGCGACGATGTAACTAGGTCGTGGATAAAAGTGACAGATAAGCACGTTCATAAGGTTTAACTTAGTTTGTTTTTACATGTTTGACATTACTCTTCAATCTATGGTTTGCTTCTGTCCTTTTTCTTCCGTATTCTATGGAGAAGGATAGGCTAATTTAAAATTAGGAATTGTAGCTTGTCTGCAGAATCGAGTCCATTCTTTTATTTAAAACTTGTCAGGATGAATTTTCTTGGACATAATATTACAATTTCGTAATCATTGTAAAATTATCTTGGATATGTTTAAATCTAAATACATATTATAACAATATAACATTTAAGCTTATGAATTTGTGATTTGAATCAGTGAAGTAGGTACATTTAATTTTAAGCGTAACATTCCATGGTTAAACCAAAGTTACTTATAATATAAGATAAATAAAATATTTGTAAATAATATAATGAATACAAATTATATGCAAAAATATTTGTTTTATTTAATTTAATTTGAGAAACTTGAGAAAGTCTACTTTGTTTTTATATTATCTTGTCATAGAAAACAATACTGCTTATGAATTCGGTCAAAGAGTTTTTTATATTAAAAAAAACATGTTTATTATTTTTACCTATAAATACCTAAACAAATTCCGACGTCTTTATACTTGCGTATAACTTCTACATTTGATGGATATAGATAACGAAATGAAATAAAAACAAAAATCCAATATGAACACAATTTATATGACGTATGAATCGAAGTATTTTTCTTAGTCGTTTATTTACTTTTCACCTCGTAATAGATGGTGCATCGCAAGTGTACAGAAATGATGGATTGGGAGCAAGATCTATCAGTATTAGCTTTAGAAATTAAATTCAACTTCAGCCTTTTTTAGGGTTCCGTACCTCAAAAGGAAAAAACGGAACCCTTATAGGATCACTTTGTTGTCCGTCTGTCCGTCCGTCCGTCCGTCTGTCAAGACCCTTTTTCTCAGGAACGCGTGGAGGTATGAAGCTGAAATTTATATCAATTACTCAGGTCTACTGTCCCTTAAAGCTGTGAAAAAATCAAACTTCTAAGCCAACGCAATCAAAAGATACAGCCGTTTATGCCGCAAATTTTCGACACTTGCAAGGGAATCAAAACCTACAGGGTGCTTCCCGTGAACTCAGAATCTTGAAATTTGGTACGAAGCAACGTCTTATAGCATAGTTATAGGAAAAATTACGAAAACCATAAATTTGCAAGGTTGTACGGAACCCTCGGTGCGCGAGTCCGACTCGCACTTGGCCGGTTTTTCTTATTTATTCTCCAATGCTTCCAAAAATAAAAGAGGGCGAAATGGCGGTTCGTATTTATGCCTCGGTAGTGGCGCTACTGTGCGGATAATTTTAGAACTATTAGCTTTACAAAATCACTCGTCAAATTTATGCTTTTAATTTATGTTATTATTTATAAACTAAAACAAAATAATTATCTCAAAATGTAAATCAATTTACATAGTAAGTAGAAATAATTATAAAATTTTAATTAGACAAAAATATTTATTTTAAGGATCGCAAATGGGAAGTGATGTCACAGCCGTTATCGTTACGCAAGGTTTAATAACTTAGATTCAAAATATAATAACTGAAAATAGAACAGCTCCCAAACTTAAATAACAAAATCCAATTTGCTAAATCCATATCCGTAAATCCGCATATCCATACCGGGCAATAAACCAGTGATGGCTCCCCGGATGCAGTTGATATTGGTGCAGCTTAGGGGAAGGCTCGTAAACTGCAGAAAATACGTCTTAAGGCGACGCTGGGATGCAGACTGCATCACGACTGCAGTACCACTACCAAATTGGAGCTCGAATACGGTTTGTAACTGCAAGAGAACATGTAGATACCGCTGACAGCTTTTACTTAATAAAAACTTTAAGGGGACCAAATGGGTAAATCCAGGAATTTAATATTTCTGTCCCAAGGGATGAAGACGTAATAGTACCTATAAGTATTACATGTCAAGATGATCTGAGGCTTTCTTATTTACTTCCCGAGGTGTGTATACTTTTTTCAGCTCGACGGAAGCGGAAAGCGGCAACTTCGTTTAGTGAAGCGGGTCGAAAATTGACGCTTTCCGCTCGGAGAGATGAAATAGTAGGTAGTAGGTATATTACACACCTAGGGAAGTAAAATACAGATCACATGTCCTAAAATTGTTGACCAAGGTGTACAAACATGTGATCTAAGGCTTTCTTATTTACTTCCCGAGGTGTGTATACTTTTTTTCTTATCGATGGAGGCGGAAAGCGGCAACTTCTTTTAGCGCCGACAATTGACGCTTTCCGCCCGGAGAGATGAAAACATTATTTTTGAAATTTTGTGATTTACTTGGTCAGTCCCTGTATGTAATATTGAATGCTTTATGGTAGAGCGAGGACACGGGAATTTTTAGTAGGTATATGAGGGCCGAGATGGAACGCTGTCGAGGTCAACCTGATATTCCCCTTAACATCATGGAAGACATCACACTTCAATCTGAATGACGCTAGCATATGCTCAGCTCCATAACTCACAGCCCGATAGTGAATGCAGAACAACCTATCTAAGTTTTTCAGATTAGGTAGAAAGTACCTACGTTTCTTTACGACTGAAATATCATCTTTCAAGTATATTGGAAGTCATTTCGGAATTCCAAGCCACGGCTGAGCTAAGATAACATAACACGTTTCAATCATCAATATACAAAATTTTATACAGCATTCACCAAATTTAGTTAAGGAACTAGGTAACTACTTACCTAAAATAAATTAAATAAATAATCTCACGCCTTTTATCCCCGTGGGGGTAGACAGAGGTATTCAATTTCTGGAAATACCCACGTTTCACCCCTATACTCTTTGGACCCTTAAACGTGATAGAGAGCGAGCCGAGAGTTACACATGTCTCAGAATTAATTCTGGGACCTGCGGGTTTCCTCACGATGTTTTCCTTCACCGTCGAGCCAGGTGTTTGTGTGTAGGTATGTATAAAGTGCTTTTTAAGAAACTCATTGATAGAAGCGGGCTCTTTAATCACTGCGCTATGACAACTATTAAAAAAACAGGGTTCATTTTTAGGGCCGCTATAAAAACACATAGTAAAAACAAGTTGCACACGGCCAGTACTATTACAATTCACCTAACTAAGTTTTTTTAGGCGTTAAAATGGGCAATGTACTTTTTACAACATCCGCTCAAAGACAATGTTCGTTCAGAAATGGAACCGTATTCAGCATTACTTGTCTTTAGCAAAATAAAATTAGTTGTCTTTAGGTATCCTCCGTTCATCCCATAGCTTTTCTTTGAGCTTTAAGTCATAAGCGGTAGCGGGTTTGTGTATAATTATTACCGTTTACGATTTCCAATTAAATATTGGAATGTTATAAATAAGGTCACTAGAAACAGTTTCATTATAAAGATTATCCCATTACACCTCTTGAATCCTAATAAAATTCTTAAATATCGATTTACATTTTACAATTAAGGAGGTAGGTAGGTACAGTAAATTTTAATGTAATAAGACAAATCATTAAAGTAAAGAAATTTACCACTAAGTTTTACAAATACAAATACAAATGCTTTATTGCTGTCACTACATAAAGTTGGTAACCATATAATATTATGTAAGTTTGTGTGACACCCCGTGGGGGCACTGCAATTTAGAGAGAGAGCATACATTTATTACCTATATACTAATTATTTATGGTTTTTTTCAATAGATAGCGTGATTCAAGATGAAGGTCTTAGTGTTAGCATTGTACGCGTGCGAAGCCGTGGCGGGTCGCTAGTTTTAATATATAAGATTTTTATAACACATTTGCTCGTAAAAGGTGCCTTATTTCACCAATTTCAATATCGTATTGTATCTCATTACGCCCAAGTGCGGTAAGTGTAAAGTAAAACGCACGGTTTATCAAGATGCTCCGTCTTAAAACGAACGGTACTTTTCTGTAAAGAACCGCGGGTTCCAATTGGAACCGAGACACAATTAAAAATCTATTGTGTCTCAGATGCTTGGTCTTAGAGGTTAAAATCTCAGCAGAGTTTTTATGTCAAAAAAGTTGTCAACATTTTATGATTAAAATTAACTTTGGGAGATAAAATATAATAAAGAAATATTTATGTAAATAATAAAATTATTTAATTTAATTAATTTTGACAGTAAATTACAACCAATTAATCTGTAACAAAAACACAAAAATATTAATTTACTATATTAGTAATACTGGCTGTTTTTTGTGAATTTGCCTAAAAAAAATGATGATGCGCGCCGCGCGCTTTTTCTTAACGCTGTATTGTTTTTATTCGTTTACCATAGTCGGAGTTTTATTTTATTTCCTCGCAAATGTGTTATAAAACGTCGTATGACATACGTGCGCTTTGATAATTACAGCCTCTGCTTACTTATAGCCCTCGCCTACGGCTCGGGCTAGCAATATCGCCTCGGCTGTAATTTTCAACCTACCGCACTTATATCATAATGTACTATTGATTGAATGAATGATTGAATTTTTATTTAGGATTAAAATACCTAAATGAATACCTAAACTTAAGTACATATTCATAACTAGCTCGATGGTGAAGGAAAACAAACCCGCAGGTCTAAGAATTAATTCTGAGGCACGTGTTACAGACCCAAAATGATTAAATTAAATCTCCGCTTCTGACTAGGGCATCAGAAAACTGCCGCTGTTGGAGGCTGCGTCGCCAATCCCACCATTTATTTTAAATCGTAAATACGACGCAAGCATATTGTCTTGTGCCGCCTTTAGATGAACAGCAATTCGAGAATCAAGTAGACATCGTATTAGATGTGCGTCCGAATATTTTGTTTTCTCGACGGCATAATTTGGTAGATTTTTAAGCAGTTAACGATTTTAGCACTTAGTGACATAGTTTTTCAGTGTTATTTTGTTAGTCTAGTTTCAAAATAAAATAACTGGCCAAGTGCGTGTTAAAGTTATAACCTGTTCCGTACTACCATACAACATACCTACTTTTGTTATGTAAGTAGGTAGGTAGGTATTGACCAAAAAAAAGGTGTGTCACTAAAGCAGTGCCACGCTCTTGGTTTTTGAAACGGATCACCTCTACTTTTAGTAATTACACACTTTGTAACTATCTGTCAAAAGATAACAAAAGGTAGGTATGTCCTTCGAAGATATAGACTACTGGGATGACGTCATTCTAGCAGCGCCACGGCTGGAACTCCGCAATTAAGGCAGTAACATAAACCAAGGCATTTAATCCCTAAATTGCCATATTAGTAAAACCTAAAGGACTGGAATGTGAGTAGGTACATACCTATTTGGGACAAGCATGGTAAATCAAAGCAAATGTGAACTCATCAGTTCCTATAACCATTCTTTATAAAGAGCCTTAAAAAGAGCTGCCCTTGAGTTTCTTGCTGGCTCTTCTCGGGGTATTGCATTTCGAACCAGCAAGTCGTCGGTGGAGATTGACTGCTGTTTACATTTAGCCAGTAATCTTCATGGACAAGTTTAGAGTGCATTGTTAGTGGACTATTGACTTTTCTAAGTGTATTTTCTAAACTTACAGAAAATAAATGATTTTAACTTTGACTTTGACTTTAACGTGCTACTTAGTAGCCTGTGTTTCAAACTTTGTGAAAATAAGATATTATGCACAACCCCCTATTGACAAGTCTTACAGAGACTCCTCCATCCAAACGAGCAGCAACGCCCGATTAAAATTCACCGCGTTAAACCCATCTGAGTAATTGCCGCCGATCTAGCAGCGACATCTATAATGTTTCGTAAATAGCCCGATTAATATCCCATAATTTGTTACATCACAATGGTGGCCGTAATCCAAGCGATAATCTTTAATGCTCATCGCCAGGGTTTTTGCTGCCTTCGGTGCTGGAATGCCGTCTGAATCCCATTTGAATTTGAATTCTAATGTATAATTTATAAGACATATTAAGAGCAGTGGTAGCATTGTTGAAAGAGAGGCTCTCATACTTGAGGCACGGGTGTTTGATGGCCATAACACTTATCGCCTCAAAGCAAAGCATTGAAATAATAATAATAATAATAATAAATGTACCTAAGGTTTAAATAGTTTTCAATGTAAAGATAGGACGAACCTACGAAATAAGTACAAGGTGTGCGATGACTTTTACAATTTTGTATCTGGGCTAAAGTCTTTAACCGTGGTGCTTATATCTATAGCTCAGTTGATCTATTTTAGATGTCAGCTGTTCCTTCCTTGTGCACATAGCCTACGAGTAACTTTAAGTATTGGTAACTAAACTGAATAGTTACACAAAATGTAGGTACATAAATTTAGGCTCAAATGAAAGTTGTCAATTCCACTTCTGCAAAAAACTGCTACTACTTATCGTGTCTGTGAGTGTAATTCTATCATGTTGTGTCCATTAATATAGGTGATTTATTTATTTATTGTGTCATGTAGGTACATAGAATGAAAGTTGTAATGTACAGTCAAGAGCAAGTCAAGCTTGAAACTACCAGTTTAGGCTGAGCTCTGATTTGTACTGCGCGCCATAGAATACAGGGCCGGGTCAAAGTCCAAAGTGTCAAGCTTAGCGTGCTCTTGACTGTACCTACCTAAGCACACTGAAATGTATATAGCACATGGACCCTGCAAGTGTGTTGCAACTCCACTTACAATTATTTTCATTTAAATTCTATGACTAATACAACTTCTATGACATACCTACAATAAAAATAATTTCGTTAAAATACATAGGTATATTATATTTTTATGTCCATAAATTTATTAATAATGTAATTTTGGTCGCGCTTTTATACTTTCCTAGCAACAGTCGATAACCATCAAGTAACTTTTGTATTCTAATCTAAGGTTAAGTACAGAGCTCTTCAAAACAGATCCCTTATTATTATCTCCAGAAATAACTTTGCTATCAAAGTCTCCGGTAAGCCGTTCAGAAGTATTCCTGGAAAATTTTCGAAAATGCTTCCGTGACGTAACCTGATCTGCGCGATTTAAAGATCTTCGAGCTCCGGATAGAGCTGACAGTTCGACGTTCCCATTTACGTGATAGCTGGCTCGCTTAATAGCCGATATGTACCTACGATAGTCTTCGCGGAAAGATACGGAAGTTCGGGATTTGTGTGATAAATTTAATGATAAAGAATTTTCTTTATGTACCTTAAAGACGAACGCCTGTAAAAATCGGTTTCGCCTCAAATATTTTTAAACCCCGACGAAATACAAAGCTGTGTTAAAAGTTTGACGTGTGTTTCTGGGTGATTCTCTGGAACACGGTTTTATTGTGTTTTTTATCAAAGAACGTATCAAAATATTTATATATTTTGACTATATTTGCATGTTGTATGTAACGTTACTCTGACTATCGAGGCCTACTGGTAAGATTACTCTCAATAGATAACTGTATGATTTTAGTCGTCAGACAACCCCAAATCTCATTAATCTGGTATGTTCCAACCCCCTTTTTTCCGGATTATTATATATTTTGTGGAGCTACAAACTGCGGTAAAGACGAGATATTGAGCTGTATCGATATTTCAGAAATTGCTTTTACGATTTCTATGTATAACTGCCTACAAAAGACTTGGTTTTGGAAGCTACGGTAATTTTAAAAATGTCCGCGACCGAAATCATCATTTGTCTGGGCTAGTACGTCACTGTGTGTACTGTGTCTATAGAATATCCAAATCAAATAGACCGATGTGCAGCCGCTTGTGCCAACGATCCGCTAGATGTCAGAGTGGGAGGCCGTCCGATTGCAGCTAATTTGGGGGAGATAATTTTGATAATATCTCGTGATCTGGCTTTTGTAAGGTAAGTATCCTAATTAATATGTCTTTATTTATTTTAATAATCTAAAACCGTTCGAGTTGGTGATTTTTTAAAATATTTCTCCAGGGTTTAGCTTTTTAGAAATTGAAGTAAAAGGGTTCTTCTTATTTTCAATTTAATATTAGAATTTATTTTCATTAAAAGTCTCATAAGTCTGGTACTCATTAAACTGTTTTTGTCTGGCTGATTTAGGCAGATGAATTAGTATAGGCCCGATAAATTATGAAAATATTTAAGCAAATAGAAAAAAGGTATAATTAATTATATATTACCAGTAATTTGGTTATTAATTACCGTTCCAGAACCTAGTCTACTGTGCCCAATTTTGATAAAATATATATAGACGTTTAACTGCGACCTGAGACTGAATAAATCCATAACGTTTGCATGTATAATATTATTAGAGATATAAAATAGATTAATTAAAAACAATAAATTATTAAATGTCTTTTTGCAGATTATTTTTGATTTGAGAGAAGAAAGGCTAAGAAAAAACGACTGGTTGAGAAAAGAAAATATGAGCGTATTTATAAAAATATATCTCTCCAAAATATGATGCTGAAAGCCAAACGTGGCCCTCGTGATATAAACATATTAGTGAGTTTCTCGCAATTAATAATTTAAGCAATCTAACATATAACCGAAAAAAAAGTGAGCCATATGAATTAGTCAAAACCACTCGTTTTCAAATAATCACCCTTCTGTACTTTCTGTTGAATTCTTCGGTAATGAGTTCACACGGAACCTTACAACTTAAAGACTGACAGACCAACACATATCATATTTTGTAAACTAACGTAGGTTAATATATAGATTTGTATGTTTTGACTGTTTTTGTAACTTACATAGTCGGCCGATCAGACGGCCGAGTTCTAAACCGCGCTATTAAAGTTTTCTAATGAGTTTGTATAAATACAAATGTCCAACATCAGTCGTTGGACCGAAGTCCCCAGGCACGATTACCTCGCCTGGCGGAATATCTTCCCTTTTCCGATGGAGGAGCATTCTAGTCCTCCGCTCCTCCATACCTTCACCAAATTTATTTCAAAAACGCTGCAAGCCTGCTAGTAGCAGTAAATCTAAACGACTAAATCTGCTTACCCAAACCAAGGTTAAAGGGTGAACGTGCTGCGAAATTTTAAGTTACAAACACCAGTACATGTTTATGACTAATATATACATGTCTTCGCCGTTTGCAGTTTTCTCTGTATGTTTTTCGCGTTGCACAGCCGGCTCGTAAATTACGAGAGTACGTGGTCGGAATCTCAAATATTCATATCGCTAGGGATCGCCGCTAGGGATGTGCTAAGACTAGTATAATAGGAACAGATACCTGGTTAACGGCAGAGGGCGACCTAGGCTTACTAGGCTACTTACATCGATCAGATCGGCGATGTATTAAGAAAAGCCAGATAAAGAGTACCCGAAACCGACGAGCATGTGTGAACCGATTGATGGATGTAGATGAGGCGCGTGAGGTATGCCAGGATCGTAGCAGGTGGCGGTCTCTGCCTACCCCTTCGGGAGAAAGGCGTGAGCATATGTATGTATACCTGGTTAAAAATATCCAAGTGCGCGGTGCGCTCCGTACAATAGTATTGTTGTTGTAATTTAGGATATTATGAGAAATATAAGTATAATATGATATAATATGAGAAATATCTACACTAATATTATAAAGATGAAAGATTTGTATACAAATATTTGTAACGAATCAACTTAAAAAGTAGGTAGTGGACCGATTTTAATTTTTTTTCCCTCATTAGAATGCTACATCATCCCTGAGTAGCATGATGTTCTATATTTTAGTCCCGTATTATTTATTTATTCATTCAACTTCATGTACTTAACAAGATAATGTACACATGGCAAACTTTTAGTCAGTCAACCGTCAGGCTTAGCAGAAATAATATTATGCAGGTCAGACGGTAAGTTGTGTGTATTAGTTATTATTTGTCTTTAAGAAAAAGAAATACAATCGAGTCCAGTCCAGTGCAGGTGATAACATGGTGGAGCTGCTATCCGGAGAACCAAACCATAGCGCGTTTTAACTAGAGCGTCGCGACATCTATGGATACGTTTTAGAACTAAATTGGCACGTTTTAGTGTAGTACGTTAGACATATGTACCTGGGCTAGTTATCCCCGTATTCCATCGGAATAGGCAATTTCAGATTCAATTGGGACCGTCTAAGTACGGACAAAAGTAATCAGTCTAGTTAGGGAAACGGTTTTTTCTTATAATATAGGGGCAAACGAGCACGGGTCACCTGGTGTTAAGTAAATACCGTCGCCCTTGGACACCTGCAATTCTGTGAAACTCTTAGCACTATTATTACATCACTCGGGATTCGTGAGAGATGAGAGGCGGAACACTTGATGACTATCACTGCTATTCGACCGATACCTGTAGTCGGTATAATACCTATTATTTTATCTGCTACATTCCTCCCAACTCTAACCCCTTCAGTTTGGACAGCCTTCAGAACTCTTTCTAAGCAAACCAAGCAAAAGTTTCGCGATGTTATTGCGTGTAGCAACAATCGATGAATATATTGGCGGAATGTTCTTTTGGTGATTTTGTCCTCGAAATTTTTATCCAGTTCCAGAAATGCTATTTAACAGTTAAACACTTCGTAGGTACTACATCACTACTTCCTGGAAAATAAAATGAAATAATAACTAAATAAAAAATCCCCGACAGAAAAACCATTCATTTTTGAATAGAAATACTACTTACTTACATATTTATTTTATCTACATCTACACTAATAATATAAGTTATATTATTAGTTAAATAATAATAATAAGTTATATAATATAATATAAGTTATATTATTAGTGTAGGTAGATGTAGATAAAATAAATATGTAAGTAGGTAAGTAGTATTTCTTTACCTAAGTATTATTTGAATATAATTTTGACATTTTAATTTATAGGCACATTGGACCTCGAATAAATGATCATATATTAACCCTGTGACTACTACCCGGTACTTATAATAATAACTGACTCCTTCCAAAATAATTGATTCACTAACACCCCAATAAACAACGCTGTCCTTGTAATATCTCACACCGCATAATGTATTATGAAGTAGTGTTATACGGCTTACATTACTGCGCTGTATCCGCACGTAGTGTAGAATTATGGCAAATTTTCGAGCGCGGAATCACATCGCGAAATAAATGTCGGGATGCGGTTGTATTCAAATGTTGCTGCTAGGGTGACCACATACAGTATAGACTTTGGACATTTCCAATGCCTGACCCCGCTTTAGAGTAAACGATGTAGGTACGAGTAAATGAGATAGGTAGGTACACAGAATTTAAGTTTTGACGTGACATAAATCGATGAATGTCGGCTGCACGCACAAAAAATGCATGACTCATTGTCACGTTCCGCCTGAGCCGAGCGTGCAACGAGAGCGCGGAAAAAGAGATAGAGAGGCACCATCTTCATCAATGTTTTCTTTTGACGTTATCATCATCATCATAAAATTATCGTCCGTAAACCGACTTTACAGACAACCCATTTTTAGCTTGCATATACATAATTCCAAACTTAGAAAACTCCGTTTGCGAGTCAACTGTAAGCTATTGAATTAACATATTTTAGTTTGTTTCTGTATTTTTTTGCTACTGTCTAATTAGTAGATAATTACTGTATTTATTTAAGGTGTCTCGTTATAAGAAATGTTTGACATTTATAGACTAAAGGTTACGGTTAGATTTTATAGTAGGTGCCTTCATACCATGTTTTCTAGCGATATTGTTAGGATTATTCCGAGCGCTTCTTAAGTTACGGCTGGACGACTTTGGAAGAGCGAGATGTCTTATATTCGTCTTCATGCGCCTATCGAAGCTGTTGTTTGTTGTCCTATCTCCCCAGCTTGCCCAGCCGCCCGTAAGTTTGTACGTAAGTTACGCCACGTCATATATCATTACGGCGTGTACTCGGCGCTCACTTAATCTGAATTTATTGCCACGATGACGTCACCCTGGCACGGCTGTCGCTCGCCATTATTACGACTTTTTGCTTATTACGCCGGCGAAGAATTATGGTTTTTTGTCGGATTGAGCGCTTAATCTGGCTTGGGAATAATTTTGACGTTATTTCGGGGAATAAAATTAAATACTGGATCCATGAGCCCGTTGACGTTAAGAATAATATAAGCGCCGTAGCCCGCGTGGATCGTGTTCTGTTTATACCCATTCGCGTGGGAATTTCTAAAAATCTCTTCTTTTTTAATGGATTTAAATAAATAAATACATGCATATTTTATCTATAGAAAATCTGAGAATTTCAAATATTTGATGTCGTAACGTAAGAAACTTGTTTAAGTATTTTAGTGCGCTTAGCGAAGCGAACTGAGGGCGGATGGATAGTGCTACATAATATTTAGAATATACTTCTGTCATGTACCAGCGAGTTTTTCAAAACTTACGCACATTATTCATCAGCTCGGCAGTAAAGGAAAACTTCGTGAGGAAACCCGCAGGTCTCAGAATTATTTCTGAGGCACGAGTGACAGACCAGGAGTGCGATTTTTGAATCTGATATAGATAGAAAGGTGATATCAAAATCACCGGTGACTAAAACTATCACCGATGACTTTTATGTCACCATTTTCCAAAAGCCGTATTTTTGAAAGTCACACACTGTTTTCAATAAATCGTCGAAATCACAAAATATCACAATCGAGCCCCGCTGCTAATTCTTCCGAAAAACATACTTTGACACTTTTGGCAGATGTCACATACGTCAACTTTAAAAAACAATTGCATGGTGATTTCAATTACGAGTGGGTGGGGGCACTCGTAAATCGATATCATAGGTATTACAAATGTAAGTCACCGATGAGTTTCAAAAATACGAACTTTCGGAAATCACTCACATCGGTGAGAATTAGTCACTTGGTGAGATTCAAAAATCGACCCCCCGGTCCGGCTATGGACTCACCACCTATCACGTTTAGGAGTCGAATATTCTCGTGAAAAGTGGGTGTTTCCAGAAATGTAATGGCTCGGGGATAAAAGGCGTGAGATTATTTATTTATTTTTTACTTATACTACGGTCATCTGTTGGTAGACCGGCTAAAGAGAATGTCACTAATCACCGCAAAAATAAACCCAAATGCATATGAAAGGCCAATTGCGGGTGTTCCAATTCCCGTAATGAAACGGGACTACTCGTACTACTATAAACGTTGTCCCACAATTTACTTGAATAGCGTTTCAAGCAAACCGCGGGACACCAAGCTATAATTCCTGTGCATTACTGTTGTCCCAGTATTATGTAGGGTTGTCAACGCAGTTTGGGGGACATTTTATACTTTAACGTACCACCGAATGATGGAAAGTTATGGAAGTGGAGAGATAGAGTGGTCGATTAATAGTAGTCAAGCAGTGATAGCCCGGACGGTTAAAGAGCCGGCCGAAAATCAGTGAGGCTCGGGTTCGAATCCTGGCATGTACCAATGAGTTTTTCAAAACTTACGTACATATTTATCACTAGCTCGACGGTGAAGGAAAACATCGTGAGGAAACCCGCAGGTCTCAGAATTAATTCTGAGACATGTGTAAAAAGACCCGGTCCGGCGATGGGCTCACCACCTATCACGTTTAGGGGTCCAATATATCTCGTGAAATGTGGGTATATCCAGTAATGGAATACCTCTGCCTACCCCCTCGGGGATAAAAGGCGTGAGATTAATAGCAAAAGTGGGTAATTGATACAATACAAGCTTATAGTACATTTTTTTTAAATTAACCTGCTTTTTACAGAATTAAATTATCTCAAAATATCTTCGGGAAAAATACGCATAGGTACCAAAGAGATTTAAATATAATAGGGCATAGAGGGGGCATTGGGAATATTTTCATACAAAACTTTGAAGCCTAAGCGTCATGTCCTTGTCATGTCAGTTAGTATGAACGCGAGCTGTCATTCGGTCGAAATTGTACTAGACTTATTCCACTTGGAATAACTTTTGACTTCAAATTTTCCTCGCTTTGTCCCCTCTATGCCTTATTATATTTTAATCTCTTTGATAGGTACTGAGATTTCATCTAATACTTGTTCGGAATAGGAGCTTTCAAATGAAATTATTCGTACTAAAGATGTAGGGAGAACAAAAATTTACCATACAAAAACACTCAACAAACACACAGGCACACGCCAAACATACTCTGCTGGACCTTTATCGATATTTTGAAATAAAAATACAGTGTTTATTTAACTTAATATTATTTGACTCCATTTTTGTCTACTCCAACATATTTTGATAGAAAGTTATCGATATTTTAAAATAAAAATTTGACTCCATTTTTGTCTGCTGGCAACCCTAATAACCGCCATTGTCTGTCGCGCGATGCAAATTCTTCGCTACATGCAGCTTATTTTCACATTTTATTCGTGTACTGTATTATTTATATTCACGACACCGCGAAGAAGGGTATTGTGCCGAGCATTGTTCTTATGTACGCTTTAATGACTTCTGGATGCTTCTGAAGATTGGTGTTTTAATAAATCTTTTGTACGTGGACGTTTCTTGTGATATGAGTGAACTGGGGTGACTATAGGACCAGGGGGCCTACCACCATCATTACCTTAAACGACAAAATAAACAAATAAATTGTAGGACACAATTTACACACGGTTATTCAGTCCCAAACTATGCAGAGCCTACTATGGGTACTAAACAACTGATAAATCATACTTAAATAAATATTTAACACCCAGACATTACGCCAACAGACATGTTCATACTCACAAATGTTTTCCCCGAGCGGGGATGGAACCCGCGACCTGCGACTCAGAAGGCAGGGTCACTACCAATTGAGCCAACAGGCCCTTGTATGTATGTATTTATACTTTGGGTACCTACTTCGGAAACATCTGTAAAGGTTAATATGATGAAATTTTGTATACAGATACAGTTTTGCATCTTAATTTCAACAGCATTGTTGAGTTTCCTGTAAAACGCAGTTTTACTCTTTTTTTCAAACGATTTCAAAAAAGAAGGAGGTTATAAATTCGACTGTATGTTCTTTTTAATGTTTGTTGTCTCAGAACTTTCGACTGGGTGAACCGATTTCGATGATTCTTTTTTTTATTTATAAGCTTAATTTGGCCAAGTTCTGACAATGGTATCCGTGAGAAAACCATATAAGTTCAAGTAGCTTTTTTTGCTCTTTAGAGTTCTATGTTCTTTAATTTAAAAGGTCCACTGACCGGTAGATGGCGTCAGCGACAAGCGAAGCTCGGTTCCGAGATACTCAACTATCTTTATTTCAAACTTAAAACAACACTACTCAGATATGTATATTGCTTTATTCTTGCGTAATGATGTTAAGGCACGAACGATTGTCTCATTATCGTCTATTCCCTGCTACAGAGAAAACGAGATGCAGCCTGATTTTAATGTAGCGTGATACCGTATGGGATACAAAATACTAAACAAGCTTACTTTATTATGAAGACGTCGTGATATGAAGATAGCAATTATAGAACAATTTCACTCGCGTGATGGTGGTGGATAAAATATAGGGTTTGTGTTATTCTGATGTATAAGCTATACAACTGTAAAGTTTCACCAAAATCCGTTCAGTAGTTTTTGCGTGAAAGAGGAACAAACATCCATCCAGACATCCATACATCCATCGAAATAAACTTTCGTATTTATAATATTAGTAGGATAGGATTATTAACCGGTCAACTCCCAGCTACATCAAGCGATGTAGAAAAATGTAGGTAGGTCCACTATGCTAATTAGTGAATCTAGAACCGGAGCTGTTTTTCAGAACCGGGAATTTCGGTTCCAACTTTGAAAGGAACCGGGATTTCCCGGTAATTATCGGTACTTTCGGTACCGAATCAATTTTTTTTAAAATTACACGCGTTACACGTAAATTATATGTAAAATAAAACCCATGAACAGTAGAAATATTTGTTATTGGTGTGGAATCAAATCACATGACCTTTTATAATTTAATGGAACATTCGAAGCGTCTTATTTTCATTTTATACTAGTAGTCTAGGCAATAAAGGTAGTGGACCCCAACATTAATTCCTCAGTCGATGAAACTTTGCAGGATTGTAGTATAGTATGAGACAATACTTGCATAAAAAAATCCAAAAAAAAAACCTAACCGAAGTTAGGTTTTTATAGTAAAAAAAAATTTTTTTTTGGTTGATAATTTGATAATTTCTGAAAATAATGTAGCGAGACGGTTTTTATTTATGATTTTCCTATTGAAAGTCCACAGCGACTATTAAATAACATTCCAGTTAAAAAAATGGACTGAGCAATTTTCCCGTGCAAGGTACATTTACGTCTGAGTTTTGTCGTTTCTACCAGGAGATTTTTTTGGATATTTCGCATATAGCTTTCTTAACACTCATGAATATTGCTGGCGAAGAAAATTTTCACTGAGCATTTTTCCCAACAAAGATATCAAATAAATAACTATTTCAGTAAAAATACATAGCTTCGGTTAGGTTTTTTATTGGATTTTTTTATGCAAGTATTGTCTCATACTATACTACAATCCTACAAAGTTTCATCGACTGAGGAATTAATGTTGGGGTCTTCATACAAAAATCCGCTTCATTGCCTGGACTATAGCTGTTTCCCGCGGTTTCACCCGCGTAGTTCGTGTTTACATGGGAATATGGGTATAAATATATATATATATATAGCAGTGATAGCCTTACGGTTAAAGAGCCGGCTGAAAATCAGTGAGGCTCGGGTTCGAATCCTGGCATGTACCAATGAGTTTTTCAAAACTTACGTACATATTTATC
Source organism: Ethmia dodecea (assembly GCA_963855545.1). Classification (NCBI taxonomy): domain Eukaryota; kingdom Metazoa; phylum Arthropoda; class Insecta; order Lepidoptera; family Depressariidae; genus Ethmia; species Ethmia dodecea. Next base: position 1,369,038 of record OY979446.1, read on the forward strand.
ACTAGCTCGACGGTGAAGGAAAACATCGTGAGGAAACCCTATAAATAAAAAAAATAAAATAGACCCGGTCCGGCGATGGGCTCACCACCTATCACGTTTAGCGGTCCAATGTATCTCGTGAAATGTGGGTAGGTATATCCAGTAATGGAATACCTCTTTCATCCCCTGTGGGGATGAAAGGCGTGGGATTATTATTATTATTTTTTACTACAGAGATAATAAATTTTGAGTTTATATTCAGTCACACATAGTCACACGGCATCTCACGACCACGCATGCGCCAAAAGGCTGCAATATACGTCATAATATTGTGTGAATTTTCGAAGCATCCAGTTTCAAATCCCAATTTAAAATTGAGGCGAAGTAAGTGCTTTATTTATATCAGAAACGTGGGTTCTGAGAATAGCAGACATTTCTCAGAAACTGGCTGCAGAGCACTCGGCTTTAGGGAGCTATTTGGCTGATGTATCGCTTGAACATAGCGCCGATATGGATTTGCAATGACCACTCTATTGTTGTATAGCAAACTGCGGGTAGAGATACAAAGAGAAGATTGTGCGACACGAGACCTCCGACTCAGAAGGCAGGGTCACTCATAACTGGGCCAACAGGCCCGTCAGATAGTACCCAGCCAAAAATAAACATACACGACGAATTGAGAACCTCCTCCATTTTTGAAGTCAGTTAAAAATGATCTGAGGAAGAAAGAATTCACCGTCTGCCAACCAGTTTCAACAGTGAACGTCGGGAGAGGTATTCCATTTCGGGAACTTTTCACTAGTAGGTATTTTTTTTTGACCTCTAAACGTGACAGGTGGCGAGTCCTTCTCTGAACCGGGGTGCTGTTACACATGCCTCGGAATCAATTTTGAGACATGCTCTCTCTCTCTCTCACTCGCTGCTTTTGAGCTTATAGGTATTTCCGAAACAGTCCTCCAAAAATACTAAGCTAATTTCGTTAATTTCATCGCCAACAAAACCGTCCACAACTTTTAACTTCGTTGCGAATACTTTTTCTGTAGAATAGTCCCGAAAAGGCATTCAACTTTTAGTACCAGGCGCACAGACAAAGTACAGGTTTCATTGTGTAGTCACAGCGTTCCTTCCCCTTAGTTTTGTTAGGTACGCATACAATATTCCCCCTTCATATTTATGTTCTCCTGCTAATAAAAATCCGTCTGAAAGAAAAGTTTTCCGAAATAAGTTGGGATTCCTTTCACAAAGAGATGTTTACCAAGTTTTTTTATTCCTTTGTAATTGTTTGAGTTTTTGTTCCGTTTAACATCTTGCTGGAAACATTTGGCTCGATTAAACTTTCCTTATTTTTTTATTAAATTATATTTTCACTAAGGGTAATGTTTTATTAAATTACTTCGTTTCTTCGTCGAGTTTTTAATAGAAGGCATTTTTCTATTATTCGTAATTTCGAAATTCGGTGCCGCAAAACAATAAGTATCTAACTTTCAAATAATCTGTGGTTTTGACCAAAAACCAAACCAAAATAGAGTTGGATTGGCACATTTTTAAATAATAATATGTTGTCAAGTAAGGTTTTTTCTTAATTTTTAACCGACTCCAAAAAGGAGGAGGTTATCAATTCGTCTGTATTTTTGTTTGTTTGTTATACCTCAGAACTTTTGACTAGCTGGACCGATTTGGATGATTCTTTTTTTATTTGAGAGCTGGTGCTTCCAGATTGGTCCCATTTTAATTTCGTCCAGTTCTGACAACGGAATCCATGAGAAAACCATATAAGTTTGAAGATTGAAGTCGGTTTTTTTACTCTTTAGATTGGTTATTTTAGAACAAGCGAACCCCGGTGCAGGCATGGCATCTTATTATTAGTATATTCCAAAAACCAAAAGGTTTGTCGCTATTGACAAAAAAAAAATTCCACGAAAAAAAACTGACTTCAGGGCTCAGATATACACATGTTAGTCAAGTGGTACGAAATATAGGAGAGATAATATATGAGATAGAGATGTCTGTGGTACGAAAGCATGCTATCGAGAAAATGCTATTGACTAGCTTGTATAAATAAAGCACTAGTAAGTATTACAGTCAATCCGTATAAGTATGTAAAAATATAATTTACAAAACACTTTTAACCAAATACTTATCTTGAAATAGAAAAATTATGTTTCCTACTTTTTCTTCAAACATTTTTACTGATACATTTTGTTTTTGTTTACGCATAAAAGAAGAACGAAGTAAGTGACTATCCTCCCTTCGTACCTTTTGCATGGGGATTGTCACATTATAATCTTAAATTCCCTCGCTTTTAGCTAGTAAAAACTCAGCCAGTATAAACAAGTCTCCTACTAAAGACACTAGCTCCCCATAATTTTATTTACCGACGAAAATACACAATATCCTACTCTTTGTCACCTTCTAAGCTAAAAATGGGAGTCAAAGGAGCAATATTTTTGACGGAAAAAATGTCCCAGGATAAGCTCCGACGCCTGTGTAAGCCACAGGGCGGTGACGTCACGGGATTTGCGATAATCCCGCGGGATCCGGGCTCGGGAAGTAGTGCGGAATTTGAACAAGATTTCCGAATCTTCGTAGGTAATTTATTTTTGCGGATGCCGTATAGAATAGTTAATTGGCAGGGTTTTGGGGCGGTTATGTTTTATAGGGGCTCGTTTTTGATACTAAATGTATAAATGTTTTTTTTAAACCGACTTCAGAAGGGAGGAGGTTTCTTATTTAGACCGTAATTATGTGTGTTCGAGGATAACTTCATCGTTTATGAACCGATTTTGATTATTCTTTTTTTGGTTAGAAAGGAGATTTCCAGGATCTGATGATGTCATTCCAGAAAAATCAAGGGAACCTCGCTGTGGCCGATGCCGCGATGCACTTGCCGGTATGGTACATAGTTTTAATGTTTTAAATTCAAAATTATACTGACGTGGGTTTGGCAATTGTCTTTGATTTATTGATTTTGTTTTTCAGATATTGTGTGAATCTGTAATGTTTTTTTGTACCGTATTATATAAATAAAATTGTGTTTAAATCATAACAACCCTTTCCCTGAGGTCACAGAGTTCACACTTGCTATAAGTGCTTTTTTTATTTTCCTTTTTGCAGTAGGATTTGTTTGTTAAAAATTATTAAGGTTCTGTAGCTGGGATGGCAAGAGTAGGTATAGAGTCCGTTCGTCTGTCTGTATTTCATGAATGAAATAAGGCGCGTCGTCATAAAATCTTTTGTGGTAAGCGGACTCAGGATTGTGAGCATGGGTCCACCATTTTAAAGTAAAATTTTGTAAGCCAATGAATGTTTGTTAGTTACTTTTTTTTTTAGTTTCCGTTCCGAATAAGGGAATAAAATATAGCCTGTGTTACTCAAAGATATTCTAGCTTTCCATTGGTGAAAGAATGTTTAAAATGACTCAGTTCAATCAATTCAGTAGATTTTGAGTTTATTCGTAACAAACATTCAAAAATACAAATCTTTCCTCTTTATAATATTACTAGCAGCGCCCCGCAGTTTCACCCTCGTAGTTTTCGTTCCCGTGGGAATACGGCGATAAAATATAACCTATGTGTTATTCTGATGTATAAGCTATATAACTGTAAAGTTTCACCAAAATTCGTTCAGTAGTTTTTGCGTGAAAGAGGAACAAAAATCCATCCATACATTAATCTATACAAACATTCGCGTTTATAATATTAGTAGTATGGTAGGATATAGATGGTATAGATTTCCACTGTCTCGCGTAACGCAGGTCGACGGACGATAACATCTAAAAAACGTGAAGCATATCCTTATTTTTAAACCAAATATATACCGAGGGAGCCCCGAAATGGGATTCCTGCAGAGACCAAAAAGTTGTCGGATATTTCAAATACACTTTTTTATGAAAAAAGCTTTTACTTCTTACGAAAAAAAGTTGCATATTTCTTCCCTGTCAAAGAATAAGTAAATATTCATTCACGCCTTCTACGAGGGTGATGGCAAAGATAATCGATTTTAAGGAGTACACATCGTTCTGCGGTGTATTTTTTTTTGACTCATTTTTTGGGCAAATTTGTGACAGCTTATGAGCCCATTTACACTAGGGTGCTGTTACACAAGCCTCAAAATCAATTCTGGGGCCTGCTGGACTCCTTCAACGATGTTTTTTTCACCTTGAGGTGAAATCAAATAATTTATTTCTGAAGGTACAAAAATACACTTAGAAACGTCAATAGTCCAGTAAAAAGGAACTTTAAACTCGTCCTTTGAGGATGGCTAAATGTAAACAGCAGTCCATCTCCACCGAAACCAGCAAGAAACTCAAGGGCAGCTCTTTTTAATCTCACGTCTTACTAGTATGGTACTTACTTAGCATAGTACTTACGTCCATGGAGGTGGACTGAATATATACTGCAGTCAATCTTCACCGACGAGTTCTAAAGAGTTCTTGGTTCCAAATTCACTACCTCAAGAAAAACCAGCAAAACTAAAGGGCAGCTCTCTTTTTAACGTAATGTAATAAAATATAATAATATAATCTCACGCCTTTTATCCCCGAGGGGGTAGGCAGAGGTATTCCATTACTGGATATACCCACATTTCACGAGATATATTGGACCCCTAAACGTGATAGGTGGTGAGCCTATCGCCGGACCGGGTCTGTTTACACATGTCTCAGAATTAATTCTGAGACCTGCGGGTTTCCTCACGATGTTTTCCTTCACCGTCGAGCTAGTGATAAATATGTACAAGTTTTGAAAAACTCATTGGTACATGCCAGGATTTGAACCCGAGCCTCACTGATTTTCGACCGGCTCTTTAACCGTCCGGGCTATCACTGCTCTTTAACGTAATGTCTTGATAATAATTACCTATGATAAGGACAGTAATAATTAAGTATCTGATTTATAATTATATTCAAATGACTTATCCTCTATTGTTGACTAAGTACAAAGAGATTTAAATATAATAGGGCATAGAGTAGACAAAGCGAGGAAAATTTGAAGTCAAAAGTTAATCCAAGTGGAATAAGTCTAGTACAATTTCGACCGAATGACAGCTCGCGTTCATACTAACTAACATGACAAGGACATGACGCTTAGGCTTCAAAGTTTTGTATGAAAATATTCCCAATGCCCCCTCTATGCCCTATTATATTTAAATCTCTTTGACTAAGTACCACTTCCAGGCACTATTAAAAAAATTTAATGTGAGAGCATTTTCACGGCCCAGCAGAATTTGTTCCAGATTTGAATTTTCGTTTCGTGAGAAGTGGATAAACGGCAAAATCCGCGGAGGGCCGTCATTGGCACCCGTTAATTGGTAAAAACTTTTAATTGGCCACAAGTCTCTATTTCAGTTTTAGACGGAGTGGCCACGAAACCTGCGTGTCGTCAGCTATAAGTAATAATAATATAAAATAATTAAAAAATAAAAGAAGATGGTCAGTAAAATTACAGGTATTTCACACAATTTCTCCAGAATGTGGCATGCAAAATTCATAAACATTACAATTAAGTGCGGAGGTTTTCTGCTGTATTTTAAGAACTTGTGAACCCTCTAAAAATGTCGCCAAACACCATTTATCATCTTTTCCTTGAGACAGCCCTACTTCCCTACTAATATTAGAAGTGCGGAAGTACCATGCCTCTGGCTCTGGCTCTGGCTGTCCGATACCATTTCATGCTAAATAGATATTGATAAAATTTCGCAGAGATGTAGAAGAAGGACATAAGGTAAATAAACTAAATACTAGTGGATGCGTTCATACGGGCAACAGCTATGTTTGTTCCAAGTGGCAAAAGTGATGATGATGATTCGGTCCGACCGATTTCGGTCACGGCGACCGCTTTAAGGACTCCGTTGAATTTGTCTTTGATGAGCCCGCATGTGGCTGATGTAGCCAATTTTCTTTAAAAACTTCCTGGAGCATTGTAGGCACGTAAGCTCACCATTGACAATATTATAGGATATAGCCGAAGGTGGTCGGGCTTTTAGTTCATCGCGCTTTGCATCAAGCTCAAAGCGCCGACGAATTTCAAAATCGTGGGCTTTGGTTTGTACCAGTCTCCGCCACTCGGGTCGTTTTGCAGCCTGCTGCTCCCAGCGTGATGGCACAATGTCACATCTCTTCATATGGCGTTTAAGCACATCTTTGAACCTGAGGAGTTGTCCGCCATGCTTACGCTTGCCCGCCTCAAGTTCACAGTAGAAGATGCGCTTTGCCACCCTCTGTTCTGACATCCTGGACACATGACCGCACCACCGGAGTTGACGCCGCATTATGTAAGACTCAAATAAATATAAAATAAATTAATTGAAACCCAAACTATCGCCCTTTTTATAGCCTACCAACTTTGCCTCTAACTTTGAACGCCCATAATTCAGCTTCGACCTCCTTAGCTCTATAGACTAACAGTCTAAAATCGTCTAGCTAACCGCAGAAAACACTGTATCTAGGTCGACCTAACTAACTGGCTGTCGACGGTCAGTTAGAGTTTAAATGTTAAATTATTTGATGCCGAAGCGATTCATTTTAGATGTTAAACTGACGTTGATGTACCTTTGAACACGGGTTTTGATCGATGTTTTAAACTTTGTTTTATGATTATCGCTATAATGGAGCACTGATTAAGAGCCCGGTTTCCATGCATGAGGCTTGGGTTCGAAACCGATGAGTTTTTAAAAACTTACCTACCTACCTACCTACTACTAGCTTGACGATTCAGGAAAACGTGAACAAACCCGCAGGTCCCAGAATTAATTCTGAGGCATGTGTAACAAACCCGGTCCGGCGATGGGCTCACCACCTATAACGATCAAGGGTCTGAAAAATATATTGGTGAGACATTTGTAGGTATATTCAGAAATGGAATACCTCTCTTTGCCCACTCAGGGATAAAAGGCGTGAGATCCTAGTAGATACAAACCAGAGCCTCACGAATGAGAAGCTCTGCTATCGCTGCTAAATGAAGAGATAAATTAACAATACCCTATTTTAAGATGCTCTGCTCTCTCTATGCACAGCAAACTTGATATTTGGTATTCAGCTTGAAGTGAGGTGATCTCCGTCTCGTCATAAATTCAGATTAAGAGCAGAGGTGGCGCCGACTTATGGGCGACACGTGTACTGCAGTAACAATATACAGGCTAGACTTGTGTTTGAGTATTTCGTAGTCAGTTCATGATTCAGGAAGATATTCCAGAGATTATGGAGGCTGTACGGTTTGCACCCGAAGGGGGAGACTGGGACTTAACGGTTTGTTGGCATTGTCTAATCTTGGCTATTCATCATACTAAGCTACGGAATATAAATAAAAACGGCCAAGTTCGCGTCGGATTCGAGGTTTACTAGGTAGTGCCTTAGAAGGAATTTCTGTATGTATTATAACTTTTTTTGGATCGTGATGTCGTTAAATTTTTTAAACTTTTTCATCTTAAGTTCGACAACTATATAAGTAACATACTAAAAAAACAAAAAAAGCGATAAAATCTAAGGCTTACTTAAGTACTTAGTATTTAAAATTATTCTTTTTATAATAGATATAGCTATAATAGATATAACTCTAATATTATTGTTGTGAGACGAGAAACGCCCCTCTCTCTTAATGTACCAGGGTCCCCAATGACCCCTTAGCTTATGATATTTGTATGGTAGTTCATTACGGTGCAATAAAATTATTCAGTATTATTGAAAATATATTTTGGTAGTTAATGACATTAATATGTTTTCGACATTAGTCGCCCCCCACCCAAGATGCTGTTACGTGGATGAAGTAGCACCATAAAAGTACCGTTTTTCCCATTCTGGATCAAAATCTAATAAATTACATTTCTTGACCAATTCGTATCATCGCAGGAGGCAAAAAAAAACTATTTCTAAACTGACTAATAAATAGCTTGTTCTTATTGCACTACACCTTGCATTTCCAAATTATTAAGGCGGCATCACATTATTGGGATGCGTTTTGGAACGACTTTTGCAATGCCATTTTACGCGACAGCGCAACCATATTTTTATTTCTTCGTGATTTTTATACATTCTCGGAATACTAAACTGAAACGCGATGTGCCTCAGTGTGCTAACACCTTAAAGATCATGAGACGAAGAAGCCACAGGGAATTTAAGTCCAACAGCTCGCGTTAGAAAATGTGAAGTGTATCGCTTTGTACGGACATTGAAATATTAAATGCAGTGCAGAATACATTTTGTATTCCATATTATGAAGTATTTCTCACAGGGCAGAGTTTAACCGAACGTTGTCTTGTCCAAACCGACAGTAATTTATCGTTCCAACCATGATATAACGTATTTAATCGATTCAAAAAAAGGGGTTCCCAGTTAAAAAAAATATTTGGTATAAATTCACAAAACAAAACTTTGATACGAATTGCGAAAAATTCTTTTACCGGGGGAAAGCTGCAATATCCCTGAGTAACATAGGCTATATTTTATTCCTGTATTCCCACGGGAACGGGAACTAAGCGGGTGAAAGCGTGCAGATCCGCTAGTATACTAATAATAGACAAATAAGCTAAAGATATAGAAGTTTTTTAAAGGGTCCAAAGAAGAGCAATAACTAAAAATAAATCTTATGAAGAACGTTTAAACAGGAAGTTCCAACGAAGTTGACGACTCTGGAACAGAGAATAAAAAGAGATCGTATAGAAACTTATAAGATACTAAACGGACATTACAATGTAAAAAATATCAAGGGCCTGTACACAATGGATCTAAGCAAACGGTTAATAGGGCACTCGTTAAAGCTGACCAAACCTCTATATACAAGCAACCCCAGACCACACTTTTTACCACATCGTGTCACCAATATAGAATGCTCTCCCAGATACAGTGATAAGTGTTCACTGAGAATTGCTTTAAAAATAGACTTCACAAATTTTTAACAATAAAAACATGCTGTGATATACACAGATCCGCTCAAGAGCTAGTGTTTTAAATAAATAATTATAATATTTAATGTGCCGAATCCCACCTCTCCTCTTGAGTCATCCTGACAGCTTAAACAACCGATGACCTTTGCTTTACTAGACGATGGCATTGACCCCTGAAATTTGACAGTTGGAAAGTTAACAAAGTTAAACTTGTGCAATCAATCGATAAGACCGTAAGGGCGCGAGCGTTCAGTTTAAGAAAAGTTTTAATTAGTACAAGTCTCCCCCACATTCCCGATTTAGGGTTCAATGTAATGGAAGCCTTAGAGATGGCACTAATGTTGAAAGGAGTCGAAATGATTCAGAAGTTTACTGACTCACTCGGCTCAATGCTTCCTTCATATATACACAGTACTGTTAGTTGAGAGTTTGAAAGCAAGGTAGAACAAGAGTGTTTTGCAAGCCACTAGTATAAGGTTCTTATAAGGATGCTATAAGATGATCTGTAGCGACCTTTATAAATTGATTAATTAAAATAACTAAAATTTGGTAAATATATACGTACCTTTAGATAGCCCGTATTACAGAAAACGATACTTAAGCAACGAAACTACTCTTGAGGATGTCAGAAAGAGATGCCGCTATATGAGTCTCATAAAGCTGTCTCTCGCATAAAGCTGTCCCTTTGTAATTGTGTTTAAGCAGAGTTTTATGGTTGAGGATCGTTTTGCAATGCCTAAATCTCTATGAGTCGCTTTCCATTACAATTTTTGGGAACAATATTTTTTTATTGTGTATGGAATTCTTTTTTATTAGCAGTGGTTTTAAGCTCGCTTTTCATTCGTGGCTCGGGTTAGAATCCTGGCATGTAAGTACCAATGAGTTTCAAAAAGCAAAAAGCTTACGTACAGTGAAGAGCACACTTTAGTGCGAGTCTGACCTCTAAGGGCGTTACAAAGTCTAATTTGTCAAGCTCCACATGCTCTTTAACATGATTAGCTCTGCGGTGAAGGAAAACATCATGAGGTAACCCTTCTGGGACCTGCCCAGAATTAATTCTGAGGCATGTGTTACAGACCCGGTCCGGCGATGGGCTCACCACCTATCACGTTTAGGGGTCCAAAGAATATACTGGTGAAAAATGGGTATTTTTCCCTCTGCCTACCCCTTCGCGGATAAAAAGAGTGAGAATATTTTTACTTTCTTATGTTTTAGGTATTTTTTTTTGGAAGTGACTCATTTCAATAGTATATCTTTTTATTGAATCACTAAATAGAGCTACTCTTTTTGCTTTCCATCCCTAGAAGCGTGGAGCCGAGATTTAAAGATATTATTAAATTCCTTAAGAACAGCTTAAACTTTCCAAATATTGTTTTAGTTTCTGTAATTTGCTTTTAGAATAGAGAACTTGTTCGTTCGTCTGGTTATACAGATGCTGTGGTTTTTATAACTTAATCATAATTTTGTTTTACCCACCACTCTATACTATTATTAGAGGAAAGATTTGTATTTTTGTTACAAATAAACTTAAAAACTACGAGTCAGATTTGAAAAATTATTTCACTCATTTAGTTCTTTTCTATTAATATACTCGTATCCTAACACCTGACTGTATTTAGCAATTTGTATCTTCAATAAAAATAGTCAAAATACTGTATTTTTTATTTGAAATGCACGACCTAAAAATATATTGTATTTCGTATTTTAAATATGCGAGATAGTATTTCGTAGTTAGTGTTTTAATTAAAGCAAATCATGTATTATGCCCAGTTCTGCCTCCGGAGCTATTAAAAAGAATATCATGAACATCTCAGTTTAAATTACGAATATCATCGGTCCTTCTCTTCAGTAGGAGTTTTAGTGTGTATGAGAAGGATACAAGATAAGGGTGTCGCTTATCCACGTACGGTTGCAGTTTTCTTGCACTTTTTCTACGCCGAGGGTTTTTGTGTCACTGTTATTGTACTCTATTAAATGTCAGCGTATTTAATCTTTTTATTTTATTTATTTAATATTTTTAACAAAAAAAAAACCGGTCTGCAAAAAACTGCTCATCATTTTCTACTACAATATTTATTTTTGCAGATGCAGGGACATTTATTGTTACCATATAACAAGTAAAAGGAATAATCCGAAAATCATTATACAATATGTAACAGAATAAGCGCAATTCCTGAAATTAGTTGGTTCAGTATCGGCTACATAGTGGATTTAAGCTATTTTTAATGTGTAAATTTTTTCCGAAAAATTAATTAGCGTAACTGAATTCAGGGCTAACTATGGAAATCTAAAGTACGACTGTAGCTACCATTTTTAAAATATTAATATAATAATTGGGTGTAACATGTTTAATTAAAAAGATAAATTTGATATCTGACTTATCTTTGATTCCCTTTGAGTATTAAAACAACAGGAGACGTCAAGCGCACTAGTGTCTTTGCAAAAAAGTCTGCCGATTTCTGCGCGGGGGACGAGGAAACAAACACAAATAATGTTAAAACAAACGCATTTTTTGTCAAAACAATTAAACACTAGCTTGAACTAGATGCACACAAATACATTCACCAATCCAAGCACTCCGTGAACTAAAAAAACTAGTTGTACATAACAGGTATGCGTGTTGACCGACACTTTTTTTTCGCAGAGGGGAACGCCTGTCAGTGGCGTCTCCGGTTGGTTTAATACTCAAAGTTGATTCCCGTGTTGGACGAACGATCTACATACAAGTTTGTATGGGACCCTCTTAAAATATTTCTATATAATATACCCACGTGTGTCGGGGTGTTATCTGTTTCGTACATTTACTAGGGTTAGAAAGAGAAAGATACTCACACCACGCAAGTGAAGTGTACTTCTTACTAAATGAATGAAATCAATAGGCTCGCGGCGCGGTGCGACAATGTAATTCTAGATTCCGATTTTTTTAAGTCAGTTCAAAAGGGTCTACTCCAGATTGGCATAACAGGAATACACGCGTGCCCCACTTTCCCCTCGCCTCCATTACTCTATTATGAGCGGTTGTTTTGTCGCTCTACGTCGCTGCTCTAACGCTCTCTATTTCGACCGTATTATTATGCAGCTAGTGAGTAGCTCGCTGTTTTCTTGTTAAATCTTATAAACGTAAAGTAAAAAAACCTGTAAATAAGAAGCAAACTAACCCATGATAGAAATGACCACAGCTTATTTTCAATACCATACTGCTACTAAAACGTGTACAGCTAATTTTTTACTCACCAATAGGTGGCGCCACCACCGAATTAGCTCGCGCTATGGTTTGGTTCCCCAAAAGAAAGTATAAAACCCGGAAATGTTTTCACGGCACAATACAATACAAACGAAAATGTCTGACTGACTTTTCTATCAACGAATTTTTACGACGTCCTTTTACCTAGTAGGTAATGAAGGCGAATCAAAATAGATTAATTAATTTATGGTGCTAAGGTACGTACATACATACATACATATAATCACGCCTCTTTCCCGTAGGGGTAGGCAGAGACCACTTCTTTCCACTTGCTACGATCCTTACATACTTGTCTCGCTTCGTCCACTTTCATTATTCCTTTCATACATGCTCTTCGGTTTAGGGTACTCTTGACTGTACATAGGTTGGTTATTTGATTAATATGTTTAATAAGTCAAATTATAACATAGTAAGTTCTACAGCTTAGCCCGGTTCGGTCATCTATATATATAAAAATGAATCCCTTTTTCCCTTGGTCACGGCATCACGCGTTAATGGCTGAACCGATTTGGCTGAAAGTTGGTGGGGAGGTAGCTTAGAACCAGGAGACGGACATAGGATACTTTTTATTCCGATTTTCCCACGGGAACGGGAACTACGCGGGTGAAACCGCGGGGCGCTGCTAGTACAATATAAAATATTAGGTGAACAATTTACTATAATTATTTAGATGGTTGTCTATGGATGGTTCTGAAGAGAACTCCTTACTAATATGTTTGCCAACGGCACGTGTGGTGTTCTCAGGCAGTCGCCCATCCAACTGCTGACCACGCCCGACGTTGCTTAACTTCGGTGATCGGACGAGAGTTGTTCTTTCACGCAAAAACTTCTGAACGGATTTTGATGAAACTTTACAATAAGAGAGCTTTTGCAACAGAATAACACATTTTTTTATTCATTTATAACTCAATTTTGTATACTTGTTCTAAAAATCCTCGCCAAACTGAGGACAGTTTGTTGCAGAGATAGCGCTCTTTTTTACATACATACAAACAGCTGACGCCTTCTTCCCACAGGGGTAGGCAGAGACGATGGATCGCCACTGCCCGTACCCATCTGCCCGATCTTCGCACACTTCTCTCGCTTCCTTCACTTTCATAAGCCTTTTCATGCACGCTCTTTTATTCTTCGCACTCTGGACCCCAGCTTTTTGAAGTACGTCACTAATTTGATCCGTGAACGTCCTTCTAGGGCGTCCTCTTGCCTTGTATCCTTCAACATTCGCACCACAAATCTCTTTCGTTACTCTTCTTTCATCCATACGTTCTAAATGACCAAACCAATCTTTTTTAATTGCAAAATATACATTACTACTAAGCATGACATTATAATTGATATAAATAGGCTTACGTTTATCCTAGAACTCCGGTAAAAACTGTTCTATATATATTTGGAAGTAAGATTAGTGTAGGTACTTACATTTATGTATAAAAAAAACTTGTTCAACAACTGAAAGACCGATAAAACGATAGATATTCAGATGTCAAAAACGCTTCAGCATGTATGGTTGAGGAGAAGAAGCGGGTCAAGAAACTCCTCAACACAATATTCTTTTAATCAATTGTTACTTAACTTAATACTAAATTGGGTTACATCATTTCGTTTCTTTTTAACCGACTTCAAAAAGGAGGAGGTTATCAATTCGTCTGTATTTTTTTTTGTTTGTTACCTCATAAATTTTGACTGGGAGGACCGATTTGGATGATTCTTTTTTTATTTGAAAGCTGGTGCTTTCAGATTGGTCCCATTTTAATTTCGTTCAGTTCTGACAACGGAATCCATGAGAAAACCATATAAGTTGATGATTGAAGTCTGTTTTTTTACTCTTTAGAGTGGTTATTCGCTATCGTATTGCGTTGGACTGGAGGAAATCTGTTCCAAGCATCATTGTCATTTATAATGCTCAAAGAACTATCCTCAGGTGACTAATATTATAAGTATTATGAATGGTCTTCACCTTAAGCTGTGTATCTTAGGGTTACGGTTTTGGTTACCTGATTATTATTAGAATGTCGGCAACATAATTATAATGAACAGTTCCGCGGAGTTCCCGTTCCCGTGGGAAGAATTCCTGAAATCCGTCCAGTAGTTTTTGAGTTTATTCATTACAAACATACAAAAATACAAATCTTTCCTCTTTATAATATTATTGTAGATGTAGATTAAAAATCACTTATATTAATAAAATAAAATATTGTTTAGCCATAAACATCCATTATGAATGACTTGTTTAAGTATAATTTCAGGACATTATTAACATTTTTTAAAGAAATAGTCTATAAATATAAAACCAGACAATACTATTTATTCATTATTTCGTTATTAAGTTTGTAATATAATGTTTTGACACATCTTTATAAAAAATGGGAATTGAAGTGTCTATTTTATATAATTTGACTGTACTTTGTAAATAAGAAAGAAATATGAATTTTTGATGGTATAATAAAATTTAAGTTAAATAAAAAGAATATAATTATAACATCAAAATGTCAGTAAAAGAAAAAAATATAAATAGCGTAACGTATTACTATAGTTACAATACGTGATAATAGATGGCGCCACCATCGAATTAGAACGCGCTATGGTTTGACTCATCGCAGACAGATAAGAAGTAGGAGCTACACATTCAACGTTAACCGATTTTGATGAAGATTTTTAAATATTTTTGAAATGCTCTGTTACTGATTCGTTCGGTAAATAGGGCGTTATTAAACTTGATAAACGTTGAAGTGTGAAGAACTTCATCGAATTCACATTCTTCTTCACTTTTACCCGAAGTCTATGTTTCCGAGGAAATTGGTAAGTTTTGTATTTCAGAATCACCTTGACTGCAGCACAGTAAAATAAGTTGCTGTCAAAATATATAGGGTAATTTTTAACTAAGTGCAAGTATTTTAAGGGTAGGTACAAATATGTATGAGAAATAGAATTAACATAATAAAGAGAAAAAAAAAAGTTTTTTCTAACAATAAAATATTATTTTTAATCAGTTAAGAACCGCCGGTTCCAATTGGAACCGAGACACAATTAAAAATCTATTGTGTCTGTGATTCATGGTCTGAAAGGTGAAGGATGCTTTGCATAAACCCTCATTACCGAACTAAAAAGCCACTTTTGTCGGCCTTTTTTTATTTATTTTGTTATTTTAGCGCAATTTTTGATTGGGTAGTGTGTGCATTGTTTATGTACAGCGTGTTAGTTTGCTTATAACTTTTTGTAATAATCGATGTTATCTTGTAAAGTAGCGTATGAAAAATAAAAATCGATGCCGAATTTTTTGACCTACCCTTTAAATATTTGGACTTGATTTAAAACGCGTCGACTTGAGAACCTCCTCCGCTTTTTCGTCGGTTAAAAAAAATTACATAAAATGTACTAATACCTAGCTGTGACTTCATAGCTCATAATTTATTATTTTCAAGCATTTTTATAGGTCTTTAAGGATAAGCTTTTTGTTACTTTCAATTTGATTTAGATACAATCAATACCTAAATCTTACATAAATCACATGATACTTTCAACAGTACATTTTTCTTAGGTGAGCTCATCTCCGAAAAAGGGTGCTGAGACTTAGATGCCTGAGGTTTCGGTTTCAGTCAAAAAAATGCCGCAGGTTCGGTTCTGACCAGATACCAGCCGAAACTAAATAGTTAACATTTAGCATTGTAAGTTGCTATTGTTTATGTTAATGTTGTGAGTCTCGTACCGAAATTCTGTAATAATATTTGTAATTTATTTTCACACAATTTAAATATTTGCACGTCTAGACTGGTTTTGACGGACTCAGCAATAAAATGTTATCTGTACTTGCACCAAAATCAGGGCAAATAAAAATAAATAATCTCTTAAAAACTTGCAAAAACGTATCGTTTTAATTATATTACATGACAATAGATGGCGCCACCATCTAGTTAATTAGCTCAGCAGAACATGATAAGAATTCAAAATACCATGACACTGCAGACAGGCAGGCAAAAATTTGAAATACCTATTGGTTTTTTCATATCTTAATCGATAACTATATTCACTCGCAAAAATAAAAATCATGTTAATTAATAATTATTATCATACATATTTCTTTAATGTTTTCAAGAATGTTTTAGACACATGTAATTGGCATAACACACTGTCGTCTTAGATTTTTTGTATAATTAATGTGTATACGTTGTTGGTGTTTCTTGTACAAATAAATAAATTATGTAGATTTGGTCCCATTTTTTTCTGTTAATTCGAAAATTCATAGAAGCTTGTCTCAGTTGATTTGATACTGAATCTGGCTTCTGAGTCGGAGGTCACAGGTTCGGTTCCCGTCCGGTGACAGGTACAGTGTTAGATATAAACAAACAACAAAATAAATAAAATATGATGAATGAATGGTGAAATATACCTTTTCTCAAACATGCTTGGAAATTGGAGAATTATTTTGACAACCTTCTTTGAGATAAGTTGTAATTGCTGTACTGGCCAAATACATGCGAGCAGCGGCGGGCAAAAGTTGTATGAAAATCCATATCTGTCGTGTTTTAGCGGCCAAATAAATTAGTGTTATTTAAAAATGGAACGATCTCTTTCTCTGCACATGGAAACCAAGGAGGTAACTATAAGCAAAGGTTTTATTTAAATTTCGAATAGAAAGCTGTTTAATGAAAATAAAAAGAAAAAATATTGTTGTTCGTTATTGATTTTGAAAAGTAATTGTATTTTCAACAAACGTACTTAGTTTTAGCTTATTATTTGAAAAAAGTACTATCTATACAAGACTTTGCCACAACTAAGCATTTATTTATACGTTATCAATGCCTCTTTTGCTGGACGCTGCAGTAATGTATTATACCTTAAATATGCCTTTACCTTACTTTAAAACCTTAGATTAACTAGGTGGTAGATAAAAGCTATAGAAAAAACTTGTTCTGGATGTAGTCAAGATATGGCCGGAGATAAAAATAAATATAGCTTCATTTTCACAAGTTATCTCAATGCAAATAATAAAATCCGGATGCGTGAATATTGGAAGCGTCTCAATTTTACAACCGTTCGCTAGTGATGTGATATTCACTGAAATTATTGTCGGTGTCAACAGAATATTTGAATAGTTTATGTGATCCGATGATTAAGATGCTAAGATTCTTGCTGGTTCTTCTCGGGGTACTGCATTTGGAACCACTAACTCGTCGGCGGAGATGGGCTGATGTTTACGTTTAGCCAATCTTCATCGACGAGTTTAGATTGCCTTGTTATTAGACTATTAACATTTCTAAGTGTACCTTTTGTACCAACAGAAAATAAATGATAGGTACCTAAATGATTTAAATATCATAAAATATGGGAATATTAGAATACACGAATCCAGGTCAGGCCATGCGTGTCAGTGCCTTTCATCCAACAAAAGAGATTAAAATATTATAGGGCATAGAGGGGTCAAAGCGAGGAAAATTTGAAGCCAAAAGTTATTCCAAGTGGAATAACTCTAGTACAATTTCGACCGAATGACAGCTCGCGTTCATACTAACTGACATGACGCTTGAGCTTCAAACGTGCTTCAAAGTTTTGTATGAAAATATTCCCAATGCCCCCTCTATGTCCTATTATATTTTAATCTCTTTGATGCCAACAATAAAATTGCGAAGAAGTTTATTAAAGAGTAAATTGTGCTCTACAAAGCTACAAAAGAAAACTTCACCTCATAAGACGAAGTCATAACTAACAAGATGTAGGTACGAATAAACAAGGCTGTTGTATGTGTGTAGGTGAGTCTGTAAAAGACAACCTAGGCATACTTACATCGACCAAATTGGCGAAAAGATAGTATTGAAGAAAAGTCAGTTTATAGAGTACTCAAAACCGAAGAGTACATACTATATAAGCCGTTAGATGAATGTGGATAAAGCACAAGAGATCTGCCGGATTTGTGGCAATTGGTCTATTGTTTCTGCTTTTGAAATAAGAGCAAGTGTTTGTATGTACGAGTAGATACCTAACTCTATTTTACTGACATGAATGTACAACCAAATCATTGAATAATGAGTCTACTTAATTTTATAGCATTTTTCCTATGGACTTACATCGATCAGATCGGCGATGTATTGAAAAAACGTACTTACATCGATCAGATCGGCGATGTATTGAAAAAAGCCAGATAAAGAGTACCCGAAACCGACGAGCTTGTATGAACCGATTGATGGATCTAAGAAGCTTGCATATCTTTCAGTCCGTTTATTGATAAAATAGAACATATACAGATAGACATACCGACTTTTCAATAGTTTTCAAACCCCTAAACGTGGCAAATGCTGAGCCTATCCCGAACCGTACTATCAACTATCGATAATTTAATTTATTTTCGTTTCAGCACATCACTACTTCTGACTTGCAACGATATTGAGAGGTTATGAGACAGGCTAACTTACGTGACTTAAGCTGCGACGCCACCTTGCCTCGTAAAACTTGGATGTAACTTGATGTCGCTATTAAACCCAGCGTTACTTTATAATACTTGAACTTAAAAGTTGAACATAAAGAGCTCCTTAAGTCATCTTAGTTTAAGTGGATGTAAGTTATCTTTGGGGATAATTAGTTATAAATCGCTGAGAAGTTATGATTCGCCTTTAAGATACTTTGTTTTTTAAGAGATTCGCCTGCTCAAGCAAACTAATGGCACCTGAACTGCACTGAAGTTACTTGGAAAACAAACCTTAATGTTTTTCCTGTATGGAAGAGAATACAATATCTGATAGTCAATGGTGAGTTGGTAACACTGATATCGATTTTTTGTCAGTTTTTTGACAGTAGATGGTGAAGGAAAAACATCGTGAGAAAGAAGGTCCCAGAATGAATTCTGAGACATGTGTAAACAGACCCGCAGGCGTATTCAGGGAGCTTCGATATTCGATATCGGAAAATCTGTCGAACACTTTCGAGATGGGCTGATGTTGGTGTCGAAAACTTTCGAGATGGGCTGATGTTGGTTTCGAAAACTAATGTCATATGTGACATAAAGATTCGGAAAATTTTCCGTGGCTGTCAGAAACGCCTAGAATAAAGTTTCCGAAGTCGATAGATTCGACTTCGGAACTTTTTTCACTCGATCTGAATCGAACGGAAACGGTATCGAGTCTCCGTGAATACGCCTGCCGGTCCGGCGATGGGCTCACCACGTATTACGTTTAGGGGTCCAACGAATATGTGAAAAGTGGGTATATCGAGAAATGGAATACCTCTGCCTACCCCCTAGCAGATAAAATGCCAGGGATTTTATTAGTTTATTGTTATCTCGGCTACTATCGTATTTATGCCATTATTATCTTAGTTTTATTAGTATAGCTGTTTCAAGCGGTTTCACTTGCGTAGTTTCCGTTCGCGTGGGAATACGGGAATAATATATAGCCTATGTTACTCAGTGAAAGAATTTTTTAGAACTGTTCTGTAGTTTTTGAGTTTATTCGTTACAAACAAAGAATACAAATCTTTTCTCTTTATAATATTGGTGTAGATTCATGGGACTTTTTTATATGTACCACCCTTAAATAGATAGGTACGTACATTTCAAGTTTGTATTACTAGAGATCTGATGGAATTCACAATTTTCAAACGTCTGACGGTTGTTACTTTGCTATTATTATTCACAAGTTAAGTGGAACTTGAGTAATTCCAAAGAGATTAAAATATAATAGGACATAGAGGGGACATTGGGAAAATTTTCCTCGCTTTGTCCCCTCTATGCCCTATTATATTTTAATCTCTTTGAGTAATTCTGTAAGAATGTCGCGTCCAGTCCAATGGCCTTTAATTCACTTCAAAGCAGTTTCTTAGGAAGATTATTCTCTTTGTTTCTTGTTTTTCTTTTCGGAATTGATCGCCTTTACCCAAATTCCATTAAGAAGTTAATAAATAAATAATAACCTCACTCCTTTTATCGCCGAGGGAGTAGGCTGAGGTATTCCATTAAAGTGGGTAATGTTTAAAAAAACTGTTTCTTGTACGACGCAGTCAGGTATTTTCTGTTTAAATACAGCTTTGATTTAAATGGCCAGAATTATATAAAAAAAATTCTACATAGAAACTAAAGTTGTATGTTTATTATCAAATTTGGCATAAAATATTACTATTATTGACACAGACCATTTAACACAGAACAGTTTTATTTACACTGGTCTGTGCATGTACGTACAGACACGACCTCCATATAGTTGATTTATATAATTCGGAAAAAGTGTCGCATTTAAATTCTAGAACAATCTATTTAAGGTCACTTAATTCCTGCATGGCTGATAAAAAAAAAATTGTATTATTTTTCCACTACGGTATGATTGCTTAGCCTGATGGTTGTCTGGTAGATAATGCCTTTAGGCAATATCAACATTTTCTTTGTGCATTAAGTAAAATAAATAAAATATGAGCAGTGATAGCCCGGACGGTTAAAGAGCCGGCCGAAAATCAGTGAGGCTCGGGTTCGAATCCTGGCATGTACCAATGAGTTTTTCTAAACTTACGTACATATTTATCACTAGCTCGACGGTGAAGGAAAACATCGTGAGGAAACCCGCAGGTCTCAGAATTAATTCTGAGACATGTGTAAAAAAAGACCCGGTCCGGCGATGGGCTCACCACCTATCACGCTTAGGGGTCCAATATATCTCGTGAAATGTGGGTATATCCAGTAATGGAATACCTCTGCCTACCCCCTCGGGGATAAAAGGCGTGAGATTATATATATATTATACTAGCGGTTCTGCGCGGTTTCACCCGCGTAGTTCCCGTAAGATGAAATAATTTCTCCCGTTTTTTACACATTTACCACTATATCTTTGCTCCTATTGGTCGTAGCGTGATGTTATATAGCCTATAGCCTTCCTCGATAACTGGACTATCCAACACAAAAAAAATTATTCAATTCGAACCAGTAGTTTCGGAGATTAGCGCGTTCAAACAAACAAACAAACAAACTCTTCAGCTTTATAATATTAGTATAGATATATTATACACACACCGGCACAATTAGCGGAACAGAAAAAAAAGGGAGTATTTACGCATTTTTGCGTGTTACTGGCCGGCTAAACAAGCTTTTTTTAAATTTGGGTTTTAATTTAAAAATGGAATACTAAGCGACTGCCCTTTTTTTCATTCTTTTGTTTTAATTTTCATTGATTCATTTTTTCCACCGCTTGTCCGTTTTTAGAAGGTTCGTGAATTCCATTTGAAAAGCTTTGAATTGCAGTTTTTGAGGCTTTTGAGTTTTTTCGCATATTGATAATTTACGAGCATCTAATTATGCCTGATTTAACGCCATCAGAAATCATTAGGGCAGATCAAATGAGGAGAAATGGTCAAACCTACAGATCGATTGCCAGAAGCCTTCGTCGATCGTTATCAACGATTTATCGTAGCATCCAACGATACAGATTGACGAATGCTTTAGTGAGAAGGAGAGGACAAGGCCGGAAAAGGTGTACTTCAAGGAGGGATGACCGTTTTCTCCAACTTCAAGTCCGACGGAACACGAGACTAACGGCGGTGCAGGCTCGAAATTTACTGGAAGAGGTACGAGCAGTAAGGATGAGTGAGCGGACAGTTCGTAGAAGATTCGAAGAAGTGGGTATAGGCTCGTATGTGCCCGCCAAAGCCCCAAAACTTGAGAGACATCATCGCACAAACCGTCTACACTTTGGTCGTGAACATCGTGATTGGGACTTCGACGACTGGGGACAGGTTCTTTTTACTGATGAATGCAGAGTTATGTTAAATCAAATTGATGGAAGGCAGCGAGTATGGAGACGCAAAGGAGAACGGTATATCCAGTCTAATTTTGAAAATACAGTTGCATATGGCGGCGGTTCAATTATGGTCTGGGGAGGAATATGTTTAGGAGCTCGTACGGAGTTAGTAGTGGTCGATGGCGGGAATCTGAATGCTGATCGGTATATCAGGGAGATTTTAGAAGAACATGTTGTGCCATTTGCCCCCTTTATTGGTAACAACTTCATTCTAATGCAGGATAATGCTCGGGCTCACAGTGCTCGCACAGTACAGACATACCTAAACCATGTTGGTATAACGGTGATGGAGTGGCCAGCACGGTCCCCCGATATGAACCCTATAGAACACGTCTGGGACTTGCTAAAGAGGAGTGTAAAGTCAAGAATGCCCCCTCCCAATAATCTCAACGAGTTGCGAAACGCATTACTTGAAGAATGGCAGAGGTTGCCCCAAGAAACCATTGATAACATCATCCGCAGCATGCCCAGACGGATGAAAACCCTCATCAGAGCACGAGGAGGAAACACTCGATATTGAACAGTCATTGAAATTGTTGTTAAACTTTGGAAAATCTTGAATTTTCTGCTGTTTCTCTATAATTAAAAATCGAAGAAAAATGCATTTTGTTTAATTTAATTTTTATTTTTATAAAATTTTAAGTATGGTGTTACAAATGAATGTCAAAACATGTTAATTTAATTGTTGTTTCATTTTAAATAATATATTGTTTAAAAATTACATTCATTGTTCTAAATTCCCTCTTTTTTCTCCTTTTTTTTTCTGTTCCGCTAATTGTGCCGGTGTGTGTATATTATATATATTATTAATAAAATATGATTATGTAAGCATATGGATCATGTAGGTATACACATTTTGTTATCGGGTGGGAATCGAACCACCTCTGAAACATTGCACTTTCTTGTCTAGGTTGACAATCTAAATGGGATCAATAAATTATTGAGAAATAACTCGTGAAATTTAAAATAGTTATATTTTATTGACTTGTTACGAAAAATTATGTATAGGTGTCCGAGTTTTAAGGTAAATTCTGTTACATGTTGTATATTTATTATCAGAACAATATTTATAGTTCTTTTGAAGTGAAGTGACACATTAGTGAAGTATGTATTCCTTTTCCAAATATCACTTCACTTCTAATTCCAACTAACATCATAGCTGGTAAACAGATTATGAATTTGATATAATGAATTTGAATTTAATTTCGATAGCACAGCACTCCGCCTTAACTAAAGATTTCAATTTAAAGCAATCCAATTTCACACGGTGCTGGCTATAAATGGGTGTAATTTTACACTGAGATTTAACTCCGGGTAAAATAAAACGGATTTGCTAGTTTACTACTGCAGCTTTCTGGTTATAGTGATTTTTTTACAATTCATTTCTGAGAAAGCTTTTTTGTTTAATTTTTATTTATTTATTGGAGAACAATACAAAAGATACAGACATTTGTGACACAATTTCATTCGATGTATCATTTTTCCCCATTCCCCGAATTTACTAGAAGAATATTAACGTGGTTTGGATGTATGTATTTTATTTTGATAGCCTGACAGTTAAAGAGCCCGCTTCAAATGATGAAAATCAGTGAGGCTCGGGTTCGAATCCTGGCATGTACCAATGAGGTTTTCAAAAATATACGTACATATTTATCACTAGCTCGACTGTGAAGGAAAACATCTTGAGGAAACCCACAGGTCCCAGAATTAATTCAGAGTCTTGTTTAATGGACAGCTGGGTTAGGTTAGGTTTTTTTGTGACCACAACGCACGAGCCGAGCGAGCGTGCCAGATCCGATTTAGCCCCTGGTCACTTGTTTAAGGCAGAATACTGTAGTCCCCAAATAAAACCGGATTCTCATAATTTAAATTATATATTTTTTTTCTCTAATTAATAAAATCGGCAACAAGTAGGTAGGTAGGGGTAAACATTAAACGTACGGCCAAACAACCATTCGGTCTTTTGATTTTCGGTCTGTCGTCCATAGGTCTTGTAAAATTCGGTCTTACTCAATTCGGCATTTTCATTCGTACCCTCGGGTATGTAATTTATCTGGCTTTTCTTCTATACATCGCCGATCTTGTCAAAGTAAGCTAGATTCTCTACCGACTCGCCCATTCACAACGCCCTTGTATACCTTCGGAAGATGTGATGTTTCTGAAATATTTTTAATGCGTTTCGTATGCAGCTGAGTTTTTTGGTTATTCTAATTAATGTAGGTAGGTACTGCTTACAGTGGGACTTGATGATATTTCAATGTGGAAATCAATAAAACTGTAGAACTTTTAATATTAACGAACGTATTTATTTCGGCAATCCCTTTTACACAGTCCATAGATACAAGAGAGAGAAAAAAAAGTGTTACCAACTGAGCGGGTAAACATTGACAGTTGAAGCAACATAAAAATATAATAATGGCTGCGTTCTCATTATCTTACACTCCCTCTAGAACGCAATCCCATTTTGCTAATACAATACAAATGTTTTGCAAGTGTTACACCTTTAGTTAGGTTGTCAGCTACCATATTGCAACCATTTACAAATAAAAATTTAACTTCAAATTTAACAATATTTTCCCTGAGAAAATGCAACCTTATGTCTATATGTTTAGTCTTAGGTTTATAACAGTCAATTGATGCTAATCTTATTGCACTTTAGTTATCACTATAGATAAGTAACGCACTGTCCAACCCTTGGCCAAGCTCAGCTTGCAGCTGTCGAAGCCACAACGCCTCCTGGGTTGCCGAAGCCATCGCCATATATTCGGCCTCTGCTGTCGATAGCGCCACCGTCTGTTGTTTACAGGAATTCCAAGATATGCAACCATTTTGGAAGATGAATGTGTAACCGGTGCACGATCTTCTGTCCTGTGGGTCACTAGCCCAGTCTGCATCACAATACCCAGTTATCTCTTTGGAGTCATCTTTGAAATAACATAACTTAAGGTTCTTGGTTCCTTGTAAATATCTCATCACCCTTTTTAGGGTTCCGTACCTCAAAAGGAAAAAACGGAACCCTTATAGGATCACTTTGTTGTCCGTCTGTCCGTCCGTCCGTCCGTCTGTCAAGACCCTTTTTCTCAGGAACGCGTGGAGGTATGAAGCTGAAATTTATATCAATTACTCAGATCTACTGTCCCTTGAAGCTGTGAAAAAATCAAACTTCTAAGCCAACGCAATCAAAAGATACAGCCGTTTATGCCGCAAATTTTCGACACTTGCAAGGGAATCAAAACCTACAGGGTGCTTCCCGTGAACTCAGAATCTTGAAATTTGGTACGAAGCAACGTCTTATAGCATAGATAAAGGAAAAATTACGAAAACCATAAATTTGCAAGGTTGTACGCAACCCTCGGTGCGCGAGTCCGACTCACACTTGGCCGGTTTTTTACTCCAAGCCAGTGTTTATTTCCTGGGTCATTACAGTACTGACTCAACTTGTTTACTGCATAGGTGATGTCAGGTCGTGTAACTTGTGCCAGATATATCAGACAACCCACCGCTTCCCTGTATGGGAAATTACTGTCTTCATGCTCTGATTTCTTATCAAATTTCATATTTACCTCTATTGGAGTACAAACTGGTTTGCATTCAGACATGCCAAAGCGTTCCAAGACTTGCTTAATATATTTTTCTTGATCCAGCATGATCCCACCTGCCTCACGATTTCTATTTATATTTATGCCAATACACTGCTGTATCTCGCCCAAATCCTTCATACAGAATTCTTCTTTAAGTTTTTCTTTGATACTTGTTGCTGTTTTATTGTCATTTGTAAATATGATCAAGTCATCGACCCAAACTGCAATAAAAATCAGGTTTGATTTATTGACACGATAATATATACATGGATCTATTTTTGATCTTTCTAATCCGATTTTGAGTAGAACATTGTTTAGTTTCAGGTTCCACTGACGACTAGCCTGCTTGAGCCCATAGATTGATTTATGGAGGTGACATACCTGATCACTCTCTTTATAACATTCTGGTTGTGACATATATATTTCAGTGTCTATGTCACCCTGAAGAAATGCACTTATGGCATCCATCTGAATCATTTCTAAGTCGTATTTAGCAGCTAGAGCAAGTAAGAAGCGGACTGAGGTATATCTTACCACTGGAGCATAAACCTCATCATAATCATTTCCTTTTCTTTGAGCACATCCCTTGACGACTAATCTTGCTTTAAAGCGAACAATCTCTCCTTTATCATTTGTCTTACTTTTAAACACCCATTTACATGGCAAAGCTCTCTTATCTGATGGCAAATCCACCAGTGACCAAGTTTTATTCTTCATTAAGGAATCGTATTCCTCTTTTATCGCCTTCTTCCACTGGTCAGCATGTGGAGATGAACATGCTTCATCAACAGTGCTAGGATCACTTAAATTAAGAACTGGACAAAAGTAACTCACATCGTGATCATCCTTTTCTGCGTACTGAGCAGCTCTGCGCAGACGTAAGTTTATATTACGTGATGGTGTCGAAAAGTCATCTTCTTCATCAGGTATGTAGGATGGATCATTTTCGTCGCCTGACAGGTACTCTTCATTAGAAGATTGATCTGGACTAGCTCGTACTTTTTCTTTGCAGGGTTCTTCAGTTAACGGTATTTCAGAATCACTGTTAGGCGAACAAGGTAAGTACACATTATGCTCAAATCTTTGTACATTTTCCAAAAATACGACATCTCTACTTTTAATAATTTTATTAGTGTCAGGATCAAGTAGCCTATAACCCTTACTAGATTCACAATAACCAATAAATAATAATTTTCTTGACTTAGAGTCCCATTTTTGACGTTTCTCTTTAAGTATTTGAGCCATTACTTCAGAGCCAAAAATTTTTATATTTGATAAGTTGGGTTTCTTGCCCGACCACATCTCTATCCGAGTTTTGCCATCAAGTGATCTAGTGGGTGATCTATTAACTATATAGGCCGCCGTTGCTAGAGCCTCTGCCCAAAATTGCTTAGAAAAATTTGCATCTAACAACATACACTTGGCCCTCTCTACCAGTGTCCTATTCATCCTTTCTGCAAGGCCATTCTGTTGGGGTGAATATGGGATACTTGTCTGATGTTCAATTCCATGCTTACGCAAAAAACAATCAAATTCCCTGTTACAGTACTCCTTTCCATTGTCTGATCTAACAATCTTAATTTTAGTGTCAAGTTCATTTTCTACTTTACTTTTATAATCCTTGAAAACTTCCAATACACTCAATTTGTCTTTCAAAAAATAAACACGAACCTTCCTACTAAAGTCATCTATAAAGGTAATGAAATATTTCATACCTCCCAGTGATGTTTGCTCCATCGGTCCACACAAGTCAGTATGGATAAGCTGCAGTGGGCATGAGGTTCTGTTTCCGATGTTGTTAAAAGGCAATCTGCTTTGTTTACCTTCGAGGCAGGTGGTACATGTGAAAGGTCCTTTACTTTTCTCAGGAAACGGATTGACTCCCTCTACACACTCCGGTAACTTGTTCACATCTGCAAAATTCAGGTGTCCCATGCGTCTATGCCACAAGAAAACATCATTTAAATTATTTGAGCATGTAAGGTTAGAAAAGACTTCTCTGTGAGTGTTGAGCTGATATAAATTGTTTACTAAAATGGCTGAACAGAGGAATTTATTATTACTGTCAAAAATATCACAACTTTTATCTCTAAAATTTACTTTACATCCATTTTTGACCATTGCGCTTACAGATAAAAGGTTTGCAGCAAGTTTCGGTATGTATAAAACTTCTCTCACCTGTATTTTATTTTGTTCATTACCATTCATCAATAAATTAACCTTTCCCATACTTTCCACAGATAGCGGTGTCTTACTGGCTACAGTTATGGTGGGTATCGGTGGACTTGTTACATCATACATCCAGTCACGTCTATTGGTCATGTGCATGGAGGCACCTGAGTCCACATACCAAAGGTCCGGATTCATTGTCTGTGAACATGCTGAAAAAGCTGCAACAAAACTTTTATTTTCTTCTGCTTTTTCAATATTCTTCTTCTTCGGAGCACGACAATTCTTGGCAAAATGTCCATGCTTATTACAATTAAAGCACCGGGGCCCTTTTTGAACATTGGCCTTTTCTGTACTGTGATTCCTGTGAGCCGCTGTCTTCTTGGTGAAGAATGCTGTGCTTTCTGAACACTGAACTTCTTGCAATAGTTTTGTTTTTATGGAATCAGCACTGATCTTCATCCCTGAGCTCTCTAATCCCATAATCATTGGCTTATAAGTTTCCGGTAAGCCAGCTAACATTAGAGTTCCGAGCCATTCGTCATCAATGTCGAATTTGATATTCCTCAGCTTATGTGCGGTCGACATTATCTTATTTACATAGTCATCTACATTTCAAGAACTGTCCAATGTAGTTGTGATGAGATCTCTCAACAAAGCCACTTTTCTGTATAACCCGCTGTCATCGAAAGCCTGTTGCAAGCTGTCCCAGACTTCTTTACATGTAGTGGCACTTTGTACATGCACGTAGATGATAGGATCTAGCAGTAAAATGAGCTTCGATTTTCCTTTTATTTCCTTCTTTTTGTCGGTATTGGTCCCATCAACGCAACTCCACAAATCTTCCAGATTGAAATACGCTTCCACAGCAAATTTCCAGCTCGCATAATTGTCTCTTCCAACGAGTCGGTCAATGTGAAATGGATTGTGGCCTGTGTTGGACATCTTCTTCTTGTAATTGCAATTTTACGACGATCTAAGTGAACGAGCACGCCACGTGATAACCTCTAAATGTAGGGGAGAAATACGCCGCTGCCGGATATTATATAGTCTAGGCAATAAAGGTAGTGGACCCCAACATTAATTCCTCAGTCGATGAAACTTTGCAGGATTGTAGTATAGTATGAGACAATACTTTCATAAAAAAATCCAAAAAAAAAAACCTAACCGAAGTTAGGATTTTATACTTAAAAAAAAAAATATTTTTTGGTTTATAATTTGATATTTTCTGAAAATTATGTAGCGAGACGGTTTTTATCTTGGATTTTCCTATTGTAAGTTCACACCGACTATTAAACGTCTGAGTTTTGTTGTTTCTACCAGGAGATTTTTTTGGATATTTCGCATATAGCTTTCTTAATACACATGAATATTGCTGGCGAAGAAAATTTTGACTGAGCATTTTTCCCAACAAAGATATCAAATAAATAAGTATTTCACTAAAAATACCTAACTTCGGTTCGGTTTTTTTTTTGGATTTTTTTATGCAAGTATTGTCTCATACTATACTACAATCCTGCAAAGTTTCATCGACTGAGGAATTAATGTTGGGGTCTTCATACAAAAATCCGCTTCATTGCCTGGACTAATAGTTCTTTCAGCGTTTTTTACTCTGATTGATTCTTCAGTCAACCACGCTCTGCTACCATGATGATATTTCAATGTGGAAATCAATAAAACTGTAGAACTTTTAATATTAACGAACGTATTTATTTCGGCAATCCCTTTTACACAGTCCATAGATACAAGAGAGAGAAAAAAAAGTGTTACCAACTGAGCGGGTAAACATTGACAGTTGAAGCAACATAAAAATATAATAATGGCTGCGTTCTCATTCTCTAACAGGACTTCCAGTATTTACATACATACATACAGATCACGTGTTCTTCCCACAGTGGTAGGCAGAGATGATGGATCGCCACTTTGCCCGATCTTCAAACACTTCCCTCGCTTCCTTCACATCCATAAGCCTTTTCATGCAACGTTCTTTTATTCTTTGTACTCTGGACCCCAGCTTTTTGGCCTTTTTTAAGTAATAGCGGTATTTAACCTTGTAACCTTTGTAAAGTAATAGCTGTTCTGAGCGGTTTTACCCGAGTAGTTCCCGTTCCCGTGAGAACACGGGAATAAAATATAGCCTATGTTCCTCAGGGATCTTCTAGCTTTCCATTGGTAAAATAACTTTCAAAATCGTTTTAGTAGTTTTGAGTTTATACAAACATACAAATATTTCCTCTTTATTTTAATATTAAGTATAGATTAGTATAGAAGTAAAGATATAGATAAAAAAGAAAAAAATATAAGTGGTACTAGGTACGTTCAACTACTCTGCATCAAAAGAATACTCTATAAAAATACACCCTTTCTGTTTCGTCAGCCCGCAATGGGGGGAATAATGAAATATATTTTCATGGAGTGCACTGAAAGCCAGTTTGATTGGTGAAAATGTAATTTTGTTGCTCGTCACGTTTTTTCAGGCGTCAACGCGCAAAATTCTCAATTAAATATCCTTTTTTCTGGTATTGCGGACGTGTTTTGTTTTGTCGTGTCGCTAGAGATTGATGTTGAATTGCCAGTTACATGTGCGGAACATTTAGTTATTACTTATAACTAGTTATAACGAAAAAACTGGTAATTTTCCTACTTACCGCAGTTTGACAAAAAAAAAATATAAATCTTACTTACGTCTTTTATCCCCGAGAGGGTAGGTAAAGGTATTCCATTTCTGGAAATACCCACATATATTAACACAGTGTATCGAAACATCTTTAATATTGGTTATTACCGACACCGGCTGCCATTTATAATGGTCATTACACTTGGGTCAACTAATGTTGATAGTTATGACAGCTATCAAAACAATATACGGCTCTCGAAGTTGCTGAGGCGTGTCGATAAACCACGCACATCCCGAACCAAACAATTCGCTCCAATGATAGTGTATTTACTCAATTTTGTGGTATATAATACCTAATATTTAAATGTATGGATGGATAAAAGGCGTCTAACGAGACAAATATATAAGGGGATTGTGAGTGGCCGAGTCGGCAGAAGGCGACCTAGGCGTACTTACATCGATCAGATCGGCGATGTATTGAAAAAAAGCCAGATAAAGAGTACCCGAAACCGACGAGCTTGTATTAACCGATTGATGGATCTGGATGAGGCGCGTGAGGTATGCCAGGATCGTAGCAGGTGGCGGGCTGTTGTCTTTGCCTACCCCTTCGGGAAAAAGGGGGGGGGGAAAGTATGTATTTATCTATGAAATGCTAGTGAAGTTAAAAAATACAATATCCAACACAGGTGACATGAAGTCAGAAATCAGAAATAATTTAAATTTGCAGGAATTATAAGGTCAAAAGATCTTAAATATAATTTATACCAGTACAAGAATTCAACCTACTAGACGTGCAAATTACTACATTTTTATTTCACAAATTAATATCAATACCATATATGTCTTCATAGAAGGTAAAAAGAACTACTTGAGGTTGTTGCTGGTTCCTCTCGGGGTACTGCATTTGGAACCAGCAACTTGTCGGTGGAGATGGGCTGCTGTTTACATTTGACCAACCTCCATGGTTTAGAGTTTAGGTCCTCCAACGAGTTTAGAGTCCCTTAGACTATACACAACCAAGAGACGTAAAAGGTTAACATTACTAGCTAAAATACATTTGTAATCTTCTTTTCAAGACAAAATAAATGCGCATTATAAGATAAACCTCAAGAAAATAACGAGATCGATCTTAATACTTCCAAGTTACATACTATCTAAAATAGATACTGTCACTTTGAGATACTGTCAAATAAAGTCAGTATCTTAGTTGCACATTTTGTATTTTTATGTAAAAACTGTCACTTTAAAAGAAAATATACATTTACGTAATTTTCAATATTTACAGATAAAAAAAATGATTCTAAAGATGGACCACGTAGAACAGTGCCCAGAAGGCTGGCCGCATTCATTCTCGGGATACCTAGGCTGATTCTTTGACAGAGATAGCCACCAGCCCTATGCAAGCTCTGTGGGTCTAAAATGGCCACTTGAGCAATTCCTCTGAGCAATACTCCTTTTCTGAATTAAATCCTAAGCAATTCCTCTAAATTTCGTAAAATGGTCCCTTATTTTAGTGATTCACTGACACTTCAATTAATTAGCAGATTCGTATTTGGTGAAAATTTCGAATATGAATCGAAATAGAATCCTATTATGATTCACCCGAAACGGCCTTTTTAGACCCCCTGTTTACCAGGAGTCTTGACCAAACGCACTGACAGCTCTTTGACAGCTGTCATATTATATTGTCAAAAAAGTCTCTATATCTTTGTTACACATCATCTGAGTACGAGTATAAGCATTTGTGGTAAGGTCGATTGTCTCTGACTGTGCAAAAAAACTTGTCCACAAACAAAAGGAGAAAATTACCAGCAACAAAATACATTTGTAAACTTCTTTTCCAGACAAAAGTTAAGCCTGAAGTCCAGTTGCAGTCAAATTACAACTAAGGCAAACTTCGTTTAGCTGGGGAGCAAAATAGTAAATAGCATCTTATTTTAAAGTTCCACGGGACACCGGTTCGGTGCAGTTCGCTCCAGTTTAGTCCCCGGTTCAAACTGCATTGTCGGGTGGAAATATTGTAAGAGGG
This sequence comes from Ethmia dodecea, assembly GCA_963855545.1. NCBI lineage: Eukaryota > Metazoa > Arthropoda > Insecta > Lepidoptera > Depressariidae > Ethmia > Ethmia dodecea. The sequence goes on from OY979446.1 coordinate 1,401,304, forward strand.
AATTTGCCTTTGTTTGCTGTTTATTTTTTGTTCCAGCTGTAAAGTAATGAAGCTCCAACTAATATTGCCATCTCTGTTATGAATTTCATAACGGAAGTTTGTTTTCTTTTTACTCCACTAGGTACCTACACAAGAAGGAGACTACTGTTTTTCGGGCGTGTGTATGGTATGAAAATATAGTAGGTACCTATGGTTTAACGATTTAGAAATGTAAGGTTACATTTTACCCGAATTAACCAGGAGGGGAGTTTTTTCAATCTTTTCAGTGAATTAGGGTTTGGTTTTTCTAGTTATGTAGGTACCAACTTGTTAGCACACCGATTTGAAGGGAATAGTTATTTTCAATGTGGTACTGGAATTGCTATTTTAATTATTCTTAGACAATAACAAAGAACAAAGTAGTTAGAATAGAAAATATAGCTACAGAAAAACTTCCTCCTGTGCTTTCTTTTAATAAAAATGTCATCTTGCGTTCGTTGGTTTGTCATTCTTTCATGTTGCAACGGATCGCCATATTTTTTTATATGAAACAGGTGCAGAATCTTAAAACAACAAACGCTATCAAGGGCAGATCCTAGAAATACAACTAAACAAGATTGTTTACTGTAAAATTACAGCTTCAAAAAACACAATTTTAACATAAAGCACCGTCCACATCAAAATGCGACCAACAAATATTTCACGACGTCACTACCGTGGCCACCGCAAACATTACGTGTACATCATTTTTCCGGCACGCCTAGCCCCGTCACGTAGGACGTCATAATTGTGTCGAGTGGAGAGACGTGTTGGTGTCAGTGCCGTGACCGAATTATGAATCGCTAGAGGTTGGGGGGCTTTGGCAACGGAGTTGACTCTAGCTGACAGGCGCTGACAATACTCGCTGCCGCTGTAAAATTTTGTTACGCAATGTATAAGTCGGGTATGTAGAAAATTGAGATTTTATATTTATCTAGTGTGATTCGAAAGCGTTGCGGCTTGATATTAACTAAGGATTGAAAAAGGAACGCTGAGGTGGTTTGGGCGGATTGGCATTGAGCGGATGAATGAAAGTTGTCGTACGAGACAAATATACAAGGGTATTGTGAATGGGCGAATCGGTACATTGACTAGATCGGTGATGTGCTGAAGAAAAGCCAGATAAAGAGTACCCGAACTCTATACTCTATACTAATATTATAAAGAGGGAAGATTTGTATTTTTGTATGTTTGTTACGAATAAACTCAAAAAGTACTGGATCTGAAAGGATCTGGAAAGCTAGAATATCCCTGAGTAACATAGGTTATATTTTATTCCCGTATTCAGACGGGAACGGGAACTACGCGTGTGAAACCACGCATAACAACTAGTTTAAATCCTATTAATATTATAAGCGCGAAAGTTTGTATGTATGGATGTATAGATGTATGGATGTTTGTTCCTCCTTTACGCAAAAACTACTGAATGAATTTTGATTAAACTACAGTTAGGTAGCTTATACAGTAGAATAACACAAAGGCTATATTTTATCCCCGTATTCCCACGGGAACTGGAACTACGCGGGTGAAACTTAAAAAAAAAGTTAAATTTAAACCAAGTACAGAACTCAAAATCGCTATGTCACAGCCGTCACAATAAGTGTTTCACCTGCAGAGAGTTGACTGTAAGCACGATCAAAGTAATTGCTTTTCAAAATCATCAGGCGTTACCGTGGTTTGCGTTTACTTCCAACAGAACTTAGCTGGAACCAAACATTAGGACCAGGGGCGTTAGTGTCTATTTATAATTGTAATAGCCATCATCTTCATTTTGACATACGTTGCTTCTTCCGTACATCTGTCAATACAGTCAGTCCAAGAAGAGCAAGCAAATCGCGTAACAAATGTCAAATGACGACGATTACAATTATAAATAAACAATAAGGCCTCAGTTCCTGAACTTTAATCCGATCGAATACAAACAGCAAAATAACAACCCCCCGGTACCACGAGTGGTTGTGAATGTGCTCACAAAAGCGAAAACTCGCTCGCGGCGACAGAACGGACACAATCGCGAGGGCTCTCCACTGAGCTGTTAGCTCTCATTGCGTTACTATTGGTTCTCACTGTAATTTCACCGTCAAAATTTATTTATTTCTGTACGTAAAAGAAAATTACACTTAAAAAATAGTCTCATAAAAAGGCCCTCTACACTCGTCCACGGAGATGGGCTAAATGTAAACAACAGCATCTCCACAGACGAGTTGCTGGTTCCAAATGCAGTACCCCTGGAAGAATCACCAAGAAACTCAAGGGCAGCTCTTTCAATATAATGTCTTACTAGTCATTATGATTAACAATAGCTTGATATAGTATCGAGTTAATCCTATGCATGTAGGTCTACTCTACAGTCAGAGACAAACTCTCCGTAGTGGTCGCCGAGTAACGCTTTAACGTAAAGTTTAGTCGAATAGAATGACAAATGTATGGAATTTACATTAGGGCTAAAATTGTCATCGCGGATTTATACAGCGACTGAGTAAAATTGACGTAGCACTTTGCTGAAGTAAGTGACATGTAGTTCTTAAGTTAAAGCAAACTAAGCGATTGAAGTCTTCATTAGCCACTTAGTTAAGGCTTTAGGTACTCAGAGTTGGGCAGTATTTGTATTACAAATGTATGAAATAATAATACGTAATTTGTTATGTTCAATTACTTCTTAGAATGTAATTTGTATTTCAAATACTTATAATAAAAAGTGGGACACATTTTTCACACGGTTATTCAGTTCCAAACTAGGCAGGGCCTGTACTATAGGTACTAAACAACTGATAATAGTACATTATGATATAAGTGCGGTAGGTTGAAAATTACAGCCGAGGTGATATTGCTAGCCCGAGCCGTAGGCGAGGGCTACAAGTAAGCAGAGGCTGTAATTATCAAAGCGCACGTATGTCATACGACGTTTTATAACACATTTGCGAGGAAATAAAATAAAACTCCGACTATGGTAAACGAATAAAAACAATACAGCGTTAAGAAAAAGCGCGGGGCGCGCATCACATTTTTTTTTTAGGCAAAGGCACAAAAAACAGCCGGTATTACTAATAAAGTAAATTAATATGTTTGTGTTTTTGTTATAGATTAATTGGTTGTAATTTACTGTCATAATTAATAAATTAAATAATTATGTAGGTACATAAATATTTCTTTATTATATTTTATCTCCCAAAGTTAATTTTAATCATTAAAAGTTGTCAACAACTTTTTTGACATAAAAACTCTTTGCTGAGATTTTAAAAAGTACCGTTCGTTTTAAGACGGAGCATCTTGATAAACCGTGCGTTTTACTTTACACTTACCGCACTTGGGCGTAATAAGATACAATACGATATGGAAATTGTTGAAATAAGACACCTTTTACGAGCAAATGTGTTATAAACATATTTAAATATTAAACGACCATACACAAAGCCAACACATGTCTGTTGGCTCATGCACACAAATGTTGGCCCCGAGCGGGGATCCAGCTCTACCTTCCGAGCTACCAACCGAGCCAACAGGCCCGTCCCTAATGGCTTCAAAATACATCCTTTAGCGATCTTATTAATGGGCGCGTTATGCAGAAAATAGAGCTCAATAGCATTCCGGAAGCAAAACGGCTGCATTAGTTAGATTCGAGATGCAAATAGTAGGGGTAACTGAACCGTCGTCACTTAAGTATTATTTTCTTTTATAATCAAAGGAAAGGCCTTTCACTTGTACAATACGGCTTTTCATACTTGTTTACCTGTTTATTTGACGTGTTTTCTGATTTTCCGAAAGATATGCTATTTTTAGAATGACAATAATAAAAATACGATATCCCGAAATTAAATAGGTATAAGTTTTTTCCTCAGATCTGGGATTAGTAAATGCCGTTAGCTCTGCTCCGCCAGGGTAGGATACTTCAATAGAAGTATTATCATAATAGACCCATGGGCTCACCACCTATCACGTTAAGGGGTCGAATATACTTGTGAAAAGTGGGTATTTCCAGAAATGGAATACCTCTGCTTACAAGAAAGGCGTGAGATTATTAATTCTTTTATAAACCTACTAGCGACCCGCCCCGGCTTTGCGCGGGTGCAATACTAACACTAAAACCTTCCTCTTGAATCACTCTATCTATTAAAAAAGACCGCATCAAAATCCGTTGCGTAGTTTTAAAAATTTAAGCATACAAAGGGATATAGAGACAGAGAAAGCGACTTTGTTTTATACTATGTAGTGATAGAGGACCCGTCAGCGGCGATGCCAGCATAAATGTAGTTCACCCCCGTCTCCGTGGATATTTATTCCGTTCCCATGGGAATATTGCGCATATCCCGTTTTTACCGATGCAGTTTTTTTATGACCTTTCCGGTGTACTCCAAATCTAACTTCAATTATTCAAAGTACAGAGATATTGATCTTTAGACATTCTCAATTTAGTTTTGTCGCACTAACATGACATCACCAGTAAGTTCGAAAACTTAGATGAAATATCAGCTAGAGATAAGTAATTTCATGAGTAACATGTGAAAAACCATACATTTTTTTTAAGTAGAGTCAATAGCAAGTAAAGCTTTACACTACCAGTTTAAGCTGAGCTTTGATCTATACTGAGCTCGGTAGAATACAGGGCCGGTTCAAAGTCCAAAGTGTCAAGCGTGCTCTTGACTGTACCTAACACCCGCTCTCCTTCACCGTTCTTGCTAGGTGCTTATAAAATCGCAAATTGTGCGAAGTTCATTGCAATTCTTATATTTAATTTTCAGTATCAAATGTACCTAATAACCATTGTTGTACCTAATAAATATACAGATCAGACGTACCGTTTATTCCAAACTAGCAACCCGCCCCGGCTTTGCATGGGTGCAATGATAACACTATAAAACCTTCCTCTTGAATAACTCTATCCGTCAAAACCCGTTGCGTAGTTTTAACATAGGGATATAGGGTCAGAGAAAGCGACTTTGTTATATACTATGTAGTGATGTAGTGATTTTCAATTCCAACTTAATGACTCGTTGAGCAGACTTTCGTACAAAGCTTTTAGGAATTTAATGATCTGAAAGTTGTTATTGTTTTAACGTGTAAGCACACGATGGTATGCCTACTTTAATAAAAGTCCCCGCTTTTGACTTGTACCTAATCGGACTATCACCAATAAATCTTATCTTATTTATACACATACATTTATTACATCATAGAAATATTACCCCCTCTGGTGCGCCATATGAACAATAGGATGGCACGCAGGAAACGCGAAATATTTTATTGCGGGAATCAATATCAGATAACACCAACAGAACATACGGTAACAGAATTCTTTGCTCATGAATTAGCAATCCGGGAAATGGGAAGACAATACGTTTTTCCGGGAGACGAAACGGAATCGGTGAACGGGAAGAATACAGGATTCATATAAAATATATTAGTTGGCCGCATATTGAAATCTTCCGCATACCGAACTGTTCGCTTTGCGATACCCGAATATAGGGAATCAATGGAAAAATATGTCGTATTGCTTTTGGGATTGAAAGATGTATTGTTTGACGGTACAGAATTGTATTTATTCTCCTATTTCTTTTTAGATATCATTTTGATAACGCGATGTTTCAACATCCTCAATAAGCTAAACAAAAAATGTTAGGTATTTTCCTACGAGATTGAATAAGAAATGAGAAGATCAATAGAACAAATGTCACATATCTTTGAGAAATGGTGGCAGAAAACTTCTAAAGAGAACTCAGAATCATGCAAGTCTTTGACAGACGTACACCTCCTAAAGCTCATTTTGATTAGTTGTTAAACATATTGAGAAAATACAGCCTTTATTCTGTGATGGTGATTGTAATATAATTTATTAGTAAAATAAATCAGGAACATAATAACACTTCAATTTCAATGACAAAAAAACAGGGTAATGTGCTATTGCATCTCATAATAATAATAATATAATCTCACGCCTTTTATCCCCGAGGAGGTAGGCAGAGGTATTCCATTACTGGATATACCCACATTTCACGAGATATATTGGACCCCTAAACGTGATAGGTGGTGAGCCCATCGCCGGACCGGGTCTGTTTACACATGTCTCAGAATTAATTCTATTGCATCTCATCTGATACAAAGACAATTGAAAATGGATGTTATGTCTGATAACATGGAACCATTTTAAAATTACAGTCGCCATTTTTTTTACATTCGATCTAAAAAGCGTTATGATACGCTGTAAAACAACCAAGTTATAGATATTATATTTTGCAAAAACAATGGTTACATAAAACACTGAACACGCTAAAACAAATGTGTGAATTGAATAGCAACAATGAGGTACGTAACGCAAATGTTGAGCAGAGACAGAGGCCAGGTCGAGTCGAGCGGGATGATCTTGAAGAGGTAAAACTTAAACGGGCGCGCCTCGATGTACCGGATGAAGAGTTCAATATCTCGGGACTGCTCTAGTCCTGGAATAGATTTATTAATTTACTTTTTTGGAAAAATTACAGCAACACTATAATTGTAGGTTAATATGGTAGTTGACAGCATCGAAATTTGATTGCGAGAAGTCATTCATTAAAAAGATCATCCAAAAACATTGAACATGTATTTCGGTTTTCACTTTACAATTTTAGCAAATATAAAAATAATAAAACAATCATTAAAAGTGTTGCAATTGAGTACTAGAAACTATGACGGCACAACTTGCTATTTCAGTACATTTTCCATAGTAAAATTTTGTTCTGACAGATCATAAAAAGTAACTGATTTGACTAGGCAGGACACTACCCCATTAATCACTAATCACGCTAATAACACGTTTCCACATTTAAAAAACAAAAAGGATGTTTCTCCTACTGTCAAAAACAATCAATGGTGATCATTGTAAACCTAGCCAGGGAGAGAAGAACAGCAATAATAAAAAACCGACAGATATACGACATGTGCTTACGCTTTATCCAAAAGAGTGTGCAGAGATATTCCGTTTGTGGAAGTAAGCTTTTTTCACAAAGTGACAAAGTTGGTGAGTCCATTGCCGTTGCTACTATCATGCTTCAACAAATTCTGGAGACCGAGGGTTTAATAACAATGATTTCCTTTACTTGATTGTCAATGATGCCTCTTTTGGAAGTGCTTTTAGGCAAGGGAATGTACCTATGAATGTGAAGGAAAACATAGTCCAGAAACCGACACGCCCCAGAAATGGTTCTGACGTCGACACCTTCGACGACGAGTTAACGACGAGTCATCATGAATAAAAATATCACTATTAGCGCTGTATATTACTCTTGAGTCATTGTCTCATATCCTTACCCCTGTCTTCTATAAGTCTATCATGCAAAACTAGCTTCAAATTATTAGCTTCTGTGGTCACTTGTTCAGCAGAAATAGCCGGCGCAAACATCACGAAGAGTGCTTGGAATATGGTGCAGTACTCTGTGATGTCTACCAACGACATCTCCCTGTGCTTAATTTGCACCAGGATGCGGTAAATCATTATCATTAATGATGGTATCTTGAACAGGAATGTTAGGAATAGCTAAAATGAAAAAAAATATTTTAGTTGTAGTATTTTCTAAAATATCAATGAGGCCCATATGGCACGCGTGTTCCCGAGTTAAAAAAGAAAACCTATTACCTAATGTCTATAGTTAGGAAATAAAATATTTGATATGTAACAATATATTGTAAGTACTCACACATCTGTCGAATGACATCTTAATTTCTTCGGTAGAGTCAACCAGCATTTTGTAAAAAAGTTGACAGTCAAAAACTTTCATGTTTTTATTATTCAACAGTTGTTTGATTCTCCTCAAGCGAAACAGATATGAACGGAAAAGGAAAAAGAAAAAAATCAATGGAATCTCAACACTGGCCAAAATAAAAAAGAAAACTATCTCCACAGAAATTGGTTGCAAACAATATAAGTGAGAATAATAACAGTATACTGTAGTCAAAATGGCTTTGTAAAATTGGGAAACCAAAAAGTAAAGTACTGTCTTAGTCACCATTTTGAAGTGACTTTTTGGAAGCCCAAGCTTAGTGTCCATGTTATCTATCTCATCTTTTAAATAGCAAAAAGTATTTTCAGTTTTCGTGAACGTTAAAATTAAGACGTGGGCGACAAAATCGAATAGAGTCATAAAGTAAGAAACCCATGTGCCCGTATCCATTGTTGAGACAAAAAAATGCCCGCAGTATACACTTGCACTCACAGATGTGAGTATGGGGAAAACTTTAACCAATACCTTTGAAAACAAAGATTTGCAATGGATAAAACCGAAATCGATACAGAACAAAAAATAGCTTATGTAAAGAAAAAATGATGTTATCGAAGAATCATTTCTGTGGTAGCCGATTTTCGTTTTAGATTTCACGTTTATTTGTTGTAAGATCATTTTTGGATTAATAAAATTGTTGACTTGTCTTTATGAAGTGATGATTCGAAGTAAGTATACATTTTCATAGCTTTGAAAGGTTTTAATTAAATTACACTTTACCATGTCCATCAATTTATTTACAGATAATGATCGGTTTACCAAGTAAATAAATTATGAGATATACGTACATTATGAGATTAAACACGAAGTTGTATTATACTAGCGGGTGCGTTGCTCGCGCGGATCTATTTATGCGTTCACGTGGAAATTTCATAAATCCCATCGTAGGTTGCCTACGACATATAGCAGCACCCCGCGGTTTTACCCGCGACTGTCCCGTTCCCGTGGGAAAATTATAGCCCATGTTACTCTCATAAAAGTGAGCATTCCTCTATGAAAGAATTTTAAAGACTCACATGTAGAGTTGTCAAAGAGATTAAAATATAATAGGATATAGAGGTTGGGAATATTTTTATACAAAACCTTGAAGCTCAAACGTCATGTCAGTTAGTATGAATGCGAGTTGTCATTCGGTTGAAATTGTACTAGACTTATTGCACTTGGAATAACTTTTCGGCTTCAAATTTTCCTAGCTTTGTCCCCTCTATGCCCTATATTTTAATCTCTGTGGGAGTTGTATTACAAATAGCGGCTGCCCAGTGGCGTTGCTCGCGCGGATCCAGTTTATTCCTTGAAATGAATTAATGAATTATAAAATTAATCCCTATTTCCCTTGGTCACGGCAGCACACGTGAATGGCTGAACCAATTTTGCTAATTATTTTTTTGTTATGTTTCTTATTGGTTCCTATAAAAAAAAATTAAGAAAGATGAGCAGAACATTACAAAAATTTATGAAAACATAACGACAATTTTAACTCTTCTAATGTAATCTTATGAATGGTGTTTGACATGGGTCAGCTAGTTATCTATAAAAACATTAGTATTTGTTGTTATAGCGGCAACAGAAATACATCATTAGTGAAAATTTCCACTGACTAACTATTACAAACGGACAGACGGACGCACGGACAGCGGAGTCTTAGTAAATAGTCCCGTTTTACCCTTTGGGTACGGAACCCTAAAAACTAAATGAAAGCTTCGACTACTTCGTTTGATTAATCAACGATCAGTAGAACTTCCTTCTATCGCACTATGCAATGGCAAAGTAGCGGAGTAAAATAAAACTCCGCCGGCCATAGTTAGGGTTAACTTTTCAAAATGGTTACATTTGCACTCCGGTTTGTTTGTGGTACAGTTAACAAGTGACGAGCGAGTTAGCGCACAACTTATACTAGGTACTCTAAAGCATTGGTTTCATAATAAGCAATATTATGACACAGAGCAGTGATAGCCCGGACGGTTAAAGAGCCGACCGAAAATCAGTGAGGCTCGGGTTCGAATCCTGGCATGTACCAATGAGTTTTTCAAAAACTTACGTACATATAATTTATCACTAGCTCGACGGTGAAGGAAAACATCGTGAGGAAACCCGCAGGTCTCAGAATTAATTCTGAGACAAGTGTAAACAGACCCGGTCCGGCGATGGGCTCACCACCTATATCACGTTTAGGGGTCCAATATATCTCGTGAAATGTGGGTATATCCAGTAATGGAATACGTCTGCCTACCCTCTCGGGGATAAAAAAGGCGTGAGATTATAAATATAGAGAGAGAGAGATGACACAGTTTCCTATAGAACGGTATTTGACACCGGGACACAAAAAGACGACCGTCTTTACGGTGACGACGTGTCTCTACTGGCTTCACTGCTACCGAGAAAAACGTTCACGAACCATCCCACACCGACGAGACGGCCTCATGCAAATGGCAGCACCGCTTTTTTTACGTTACGGTGTCAAATACCTCTATAGGAAACTGTGTCATAATATTGCGTATTATGATGGCCGCTATATGACGGCACCGCTATCCTAGGAAACCAAAGCTTAAGGCTGTTTTAACTTGGCAGCTCTGAAATTACGTAAGTGGATGCGCAATAACATTTTCAACATACTTCAAAAAGAAGGAGGTTATTTTGATTGCTTTTTTAAAGTTTGGTACCTCAGAATTTTCGGCTGGGTGAACCGATTTGGATAATTCTTATTTTATTTGAAAGTTGGTGCTTTTAGTGTGGTCCCATTTTAATTTCGTCCAGTTGTGGCAATGGCATCCATGAGAAAACCTTATGTCTTAAATTTGCATTAATTATGTGCGCGACAAATGGACGAATAACTCAATATCAGGCTAACCGATTTCGATGATTCTTTTTTTAACAAACTACAAAAAAGGAAGAGGTTGTGTCATGTACAGTACGGCTGATTTAACTTGACTGCTCTGAACATAGGCCCCGCCTACGCAAAGCCGCCTCATACCGCCTAAGGAGTAAAAAATGTGCTTTAATGAAAAGTACTAAAAAAAAGTCGAATTACCTTGGTACTGTCGACTGTGTTAACCAATTTTGATGATTTTTTTTTATTTGAGAGCTGGTGCTTCCCATGTGGTCCCATTACAGGTCCAGTTCTGACAATGGCGTCCTCGAGAAAACCATATAAGTTGAAGTCGGTTTTTATCTTTACAGTTCTATGTCATTGATGATAATAAATGTCATTATCTAAAATAAGTCGTGATCATATTTTTTAATAAATTTTCGGTTATCACTTATCACCTCTTGACAACTTGTAGCTTGTACCATCGCCAGAGGTCCGCAGATGGTCTGATCGCAACTTGGCTCCGACCTCACCCCCTGGATACGTGAGCAATTATCTGCTAACTACTGGTACGTTACTAGCGGAGTTTGATTCGGTTCGAGTGTAAAAACTTTTTGGACGTTTTTATCAAATTAAGTGCTGCAAATATTTTAAAAGAGTAAAAATAATAAAGTTTGAAACTGGAAACACCGCGCTTTTGTTTCCGATTTTTTGCAATCGCGCCTCATTTCTTATTGTTTTGTCGTTTTCTGCCATTATGTAGGTATATGTGGCCAGTTCGATTTTCGAATGAACTCTCTTTACAATGCCTGTATGCTAATAGTTTCCATACGATTTTTAATTCTAATCATAATTTTAAGAGTCAGTGGTTCCCGTTGCTATGGGAATTTTCTTTTTTCTGTAACCTTCCCTGACATCAACTTAATAAAGTTTCATCGTGATCGGATGAACGGAATATCAGCACATAAAATATGAAATAACATTAGCTTTCATATAAATATTAATTAGTCAAGCACCGCGCGTTTAAAATTAAAAATCATTGTGTCTACGATTCTTGGTTTGAGAGGTTAAACTTAATTTTGTATACCATAAACTGTTAACCGTTTGCGACAAAATTCCTTTATCAGAGTACTTAGTCGGACATTTCATAACTGGTACCGGATAAACGTATCTTCCGAAGCACCGAAACATTGGTAATTCCCAATAGAGAGCCTGTTCTACCTCACGTCGCCATTTATCAAATTGTGTCCCTATCTCCAGCCATTCGTTACTCGGCTGACCCGATATGTTCCAATTATGCCATTACTCCCCGATGTCCCTAATTTATATGTAGAGGATTTCTGAAAAAAGGGTAAGCCGATTAAGGTTTTGTATCAAAACGGTAAAACTTTTTAGTGTCGACCCTATTCACAGCCACAATACAACCACATCACGTGGTCGGACGTATATTTTATATTGAAAATTACGTACAGTTCACACGTACCATCTTTTGCCGTCATTATCGACTGCGTTAGTGGTACAGACCACAACGCAACCACAACGGAGCTACCAGCTAGAGCCGGTTATATCGCACACTGAGAAAACTGGTAATCATAAAAGACGTGAAATCAGGATAAGTAAGATGAATTCACCTCAAGGACGGAGAATACTGATATCACCAAAAAGAAAGATGATAACACGTCTGATGATGATAACTGCATTTAAGATGACGTGTCACCATGGCTTTAGTCGGACGAGCATACATAATGTGATTATGTTTACTACTATTTATGTTTGCTTTCATCATATCTCGAGTTACGTACTATTATATTTCCTACTATTTATCGATGACTTCCTCGTACCTCCAGTTTATTTATTTATTTAACTTCATGTACCAAGAAAATGTTCACATGGCGAACTTAATGCCTAAAGTTATTATGTCCTATTATTTTTTTTACTATTTATCGAGGACTTCATCATATTTCCAGTTTTGTAAAATTGTAACACGCTAGGCTCGGTGGGGGAGACTGTCAAGTTAGAAGCCTCACCATGGAATTCAGCTGTTCTGATAATGTCAAACAACTCTTCCTAAATAGTGCCCGAAATTCCCTGATCCAGATATTGCAAAGGTGTCCTAAAGAGCCGGGGAACCTATCTTTTCTACTAATGAAACCTTGCACTCAACTCTGGAATGGATGTATAATGTCAAATGCATCTTAATCTTAACTACTTATATCTAAACCCTGAGTCAAACGATAGTGCGTTTTAATTCGACCATGGCGCCATCTATCGAGAACGTATGACAACACTTGTTTGCGTTACGTGTGCGTTAACACTAGTGTGTTCCACTATTATTTTTCTACTATTTGCCGATGACCATATATCCAGTTAGGTCTAGTCCAGGTGTCGAGGGTCAGAGGAGTATGGAGGAGTGGAGGTGGAATCTCCATCGTGAAAAGGGAAGATCTTCCGCCAGGCGAAGTGATCGTGCCTGGGGACCGCGGTCCAACGGTTGATGTTGGACAGTTGTATTTATACAAACTCATTAGAAAACTTCGATAGCGCGGTTTAGAACTCGGCCGTCTATTGGCGCGTTCTATGTAGTGTCACTTATATTAATATGCTTAGCGCATAAAATAATATGACTGTAATATTAAATAATATGATGCTGGGATTTCATCGTATTTTCGGTGATACTTCTTCATATTCAACTAGGAAATCTATATAAGTACGGTGACGGTGTCATTGTGTTTTATGTTTATAATCTTACTTTTAAATATTATACAAATTTATAGTACAGTGAGATATTATTTAAAAAGAGAATATTATATTGTGTGACCAATTTTTACGATGCTAAGTATTATAATATCGCATTACCTATTATACCAACTTAACTTATTAATTCGATTATAGCGTAATATTAACCTATTTTTTCCTTATTGTACGACAATGCTCCAGTTTTAGACAAACGTCACGTTATTTTATGATTACGAAGAATTAAAAAATATCATGTCTTTGTTATAATTATGTGAGCGGAATGGAGCGATTGGAGCTAGCGCCGAAAGTGCTGTCATCATATTATTTTTAAGGAATCACACAGAATGTTATGCATACTCATAGATGAGATTCTGTAGTCGTATTTTAGTAATCATCACTATATTAATATGATGCTTACTCTAAAAGAGGATTCTGTAATCAATTTTAGTAGGATTCACATTATTCTATAAAATTAAATGTGGTGCTAGGACTTCATCGTATTTTCGGTGATACTTCTTCATATTCCACTAGGAAATCTATAAAAATACGGCGACGGTGTCATTGTGTTTTATAATTATAATATTACTTTATCAATATCATACAAATTTATAGTACAGTGAGTTATTATTTGAAGAAGAGAATATTATATTGTGTGACAAATTTTTACGATGCTAAGAATCATAATATCGCATTACTTACTCAAACAATTCGATTCCAACTAATATATTTCGATTATAGCATAGTATTAACCTATTATTTCCTTATTTTACGATAATGCACCTGTTTTAGACCAACGTCACGTTATTTTATGATTACGCCGAAATGACATTTTTTCAGTGCAGACACAACGATATTTTGTCGGTACTACAACGCAACTGCAAAAGTTCCGTAATTTTATAGTAATGTATTTTTTGCTTAATTATTGTTTTTAATATGTCAAGAGGAAAATTTTGTCATTAATATTAACCGCCGAATATATTTTTTTGTATTTTCTTAGACTCCTGTATAAACCACGCCTACATACTCGTACATGTGTAAAAGGTGATGTAAAACGTACCTAAATAAAAAATCATGTCCGACGTGATCGAATTAAAAAAAACCCGGAGATTGGGTCATCGATGCTGGGACCACGGGATTTCGGACAGAACCGATTGGGAATGTAAACATTGGCGGCGAAAAATCAACAGAATCGTACTCCCAATTTTCAGTTTCGGCATTCAATCAGTTTAGTTTGAGCTTGAAGTTTGTTCGTTCATTCATTCGTTCATTCATTCGTTCCTTTCCAGTGAATTTAATTAACGGTATTGTCTGGTATTCTACTACTTTATGTACTTGCTCGTTGCTCAATTTGTTAAGAGAGGGGTAGACCAAAGAAAAGATGAATGCACTGTGTGAAAGGATATGTGCAAGAAGGAAATAAATGTTATATGGCGGTTGATAAATTTAAATGGAAGAAGACATACTGTGCCGACCTCCAAATCAATATTTGAAATGAAATTTAGCAAACTTATAGTACAGAGATGAAAGGCAGAATGCCAATAGTTTAAAAAAGTACTTATAATTTAAATTAATTATGGTCGAATGTCTATCACCGCTAGTAATGGGAAAAGGGCTAGAAAATTATGATATTGTATTTTATTGTAATCCTATAATGGAAACAATAATAATAAACTACAAATCATAAATTTACTAATTGAATTACGTGACTGAAATTAAGTATATATCCAATTAGTAATGTAATGGCGATCAAATGAACACTTAGGGCTTGACGTTTTGTTGATGGACGCACATATTACATTAGTTCATTGACTTTTGAATGTAAAATGACTTTATTTTACGAGTAGCAGTGATGAACCTATTGGAAATAAGCCCGTTGCTCATGTGGGACACAATTCACACACGGTTATTTAGTCCCAAACTAGGCAGGGCCTATACTATAGGTTATTTATTTATTTATTTTTTATAAGAAAAAGGGGGCAAACGAGCAGACGGGTCACCTGATGGTAAGTGACTACCGTCGCCCATGGACACCTGCAACTCAAGAGTCACAACTGCGTTGCCGCCCTTAGGACGTGGGAATAGTGGAAGGGGAGGGGGGGGATTGGGGCCTCCGGTTACCTCACTCACTCAACGAAACGCAATGCTTGCTTTACGCTGGTTTTCTGTGAGGCCGTGGTATCACTCCGGTCGAGCCGGCCTAAGCGTGCCCAAGCATGGCTCTCCCACGTTAAAAAGGTACTAATATATAATAATAATATAATCTCACGCCTTTTTTATCCCCGAGGGGGTAGGCAGAGGTATTTCCATTACTGGATATACCCACAAAAGGTACTAAACAACTGATAAACATACTTAAATAAATATTAAACGACCAGACATGAAACAGACTAATGAGAGCATTTAAGTCAATGCATTGTTCAAGAACTGAACTGAATGCAACTCATAGCTCTAGGAAAACATCGTGAGGAAGCCCATAGGTCCCAGAATAAATTCTGAGGCATGTGTAAGAGACTCGGCGTTGGATTCAGCACTTGTAATATTGAAAAGTAGGGTTTTCCAGGAATGGATTACATCTGTCAACTCCATCGTTAATAAACCGTTTTTCACATAAAAACAGTGTGAGTTGGACTAGCACAGGAAGGAATCCGTTCCCAGGGACCAACAACAAAAATAGTAGGTTACACACCTAGGGAAGTAAGCCGAGGTCTACAAATATGTGATCTGAGGCTTTCATATTTACTTCTCGAGGTGTGTATACGTTTTTTCTGCTCGACGGAGGTGGAAAGTGGGAACTTCGTTTAGCGCAGCGGGTCGAAAGTTATCGCTTTCCGCCCGGAGAGGTGAAAAGTGTTTTCAGGGGAACCATTTTTAATGTTAAACTTTTTATTTTATCTATTGTTATAACGGCTGTGGTGCAGTCAAGAGCAGGGCTTGACACATTTTACACTGTAACATTTTTATTACAATCGCCTTAGAGGTCAGAATTACACTACAAGTGTAGGTATAAAGTTTCCGTTCCTTCCTAGTGGTCAAACTTAATGGTCAAACTGATTTGACCACGAGGAATTCAGTTCCGAATAAGTAGTCAAACTAAGAACAATATCCACCCTTTGTTATAGTTTGTAAAATTCATTATCGTGTCGAGAGTCGAGATCGAATGTGATCGGTGATCGGATCTGACCTCCTTTAATGGGCTACATCTATTTATACAGTTGTGTACGTAAATAAGGAGGATAGATACATTTTACTAAACCCTGTAGGTGGGTACTTACATGTTCTTGAATGTACATTTTGGGAAAATTTCAAGCCCTGTAACAGACGAACCTGTCACGCAAAGGTAGGGAACCCTAAAAATAATCAAACACCAAGAAAGCATAAGCATCAAATATCAAAATGTAAATACAGAGAATATTGGGCATAATTCCCTAATTTATCCCCTTACTAAAGAGCGATTTGGCGATGAATGATAAACGTGGAATCTCAGATTATCATAATTCATAAAATACCACTCCATGGAATTACGCTGATATATATTTATCGGGACATATTGATGAATTCCATCGAAGATTAATATTCCTGAATCTGATAAGCTGGATTATTGGCACGCTTCAAATGTTTCGGATACCATTTATATCACGAGCGCTTCCGTGTTTCGGAAGGCACGTTAAATTGTCGGTCCCGGTTTTCGTTGTGTTTACGCACAATGGAAGTCGTCAAGCCATGTCAGATACCCTTGGGTGGCTTAAAAATTCTGACTGTTAAGTGGCCAATAGCTTAACACCATCTCCCAATCCGCGGTGGGCTCGCGTGGGAGATTAAAGCCCATACTTCCTCTTGTGTGAGGAAAGACCCTTAGCTCAGCAGTGGGCTGTTACGGGTTGATGATGATGATGATGTAAGGGGGCTCCCATACAGCAAACGTATTTTTTTGCCGTTTGTATAGATAACTAGCTGACCCAATAGATGTTGTCCTATACAACTGTCAGTTAAGTCAAACACCATTCATAAGATTATATTTTTTCTCCTGTATGTCCTCTGGTATATTATGGCTTCGTTTAGTCCCTCGATATAAAATATACTATGATTATAGTATTGCGTTCGATTCTGCTTTACAGCTTCTTTACAGCAACTAAACTTATTTTAGTTTACTCCGTCATTTTCTTTCTCCTAGAATAGAAAATAGACAAGAGATACTTATGTGAAATTAAAATTAGTCCACTCCTTCCCCACCACACTACCAATCCGCGTGTCAACTAAGGCATTTCATAACGTGTTTAGTGCATAAGTAAAGAAGTCACGACTAAAATACTGCCTCTGACAGAACTAAATTCTGTAGGTTATCCTCTATCCCTTTTCTTTTTTTTGAGGTAAGACAAAGACAGGACTAAACTAAAATAAGTTTAGTAGCTGTAAAGCAGAATCGAACCCATTGTCTTATTATCTACGACATTATATCTATAGCCTGGATCTGGTTTTGACAGCGCGATCTGTATCTGCGTCATCTCTATACATACAATGTCTACTCTCCGAGCATTGCCACGCTTAATTTCCGTCTGTCTACATACCTCCTGTTGCTTCCCCGTAAATATACAATACTAGTAGCGCCCCGCAGTTTTACCCGCGTAGTCCCCGTTCCCGTGGGAATACGGGAATAAAATATAGGCTGACTTTAAATATGTGCTCCAGAATTAAAACTTAGGTGGTACGGCTGCTGATTATAATATGCTTCATACTTAAACCAATTCAATTAATTCTTAATTCAATTGAATTCGTTTATTCATAATAAAAATTACATGTCATGTTATAATACTATCTTACAAATGCACAATTATTTTCACTATCCAACCAAACGCAGAACTGACGGCCGTTGGGGCAGAAATTTCTCGAGTTGCGTCCACGATAAGGGAAGCGTGGAGTGGAGGCCTTTGTCCAGCAGTGGACGTCTATAGGCTGAGATGATTATGATCCAACCAAAAACTACCCGCATTTATTACATAGAACAAGATTAAATTTAAAAGGATTCCGTGCAACTGACAGTAAATCTTCTAACAACGAATATAAACAGTTATTAACTCACCTCAGAGCGGCACAAAGAGGATTTTCTCATAAAATACATTAATCTTCACTGAATCACATATACAACATAATTTTTACCATCAAAACTGGTCATAACCACCTTTATGGCGAAGCTAATAAGAGTGAGGTCGCCTGAATAAGAAATTGTTGGAAGGTGTACCTTCATTCGTTTGCTGTGGTAATCATGGTTGGTGACGTCACAACATAGACAACTTATTAAATATTAGATGGCGTATAAATCAAATTTTGTTTCAATACCAAAATGTCAAAAGGGATTCTGAGAGCGTTGCAGAGCGGGCTAGCTAAGTGTACTTTTATTATATTACTAGCGGATGCCCAGCGGCGTTGCCCGCGGTGATTCCGTTTATTCCCGTTCCCGTGGGAATTGCCGAAAATCCCTTCATAGTGGTTGCCTACGAAATATTAACCTACATAGGTACCTACCATATTTCAAATAGAGGGTGCCCAGCGGCGTTTTCGGCGTTCTCCATACCAAATTTCATCAAAATCCGTCCAGTAGTTTTTGAGTGATGCGTGCACAACCAGACAGACAGACACACACACAGACAGACAGAGAGACAGACAAAAAATCCAAAAATTGGTGTTTCGGTATCTATATCGATAACTATATACACTACCGTTAAAATTTTCAAAAAATATTTAATGTACAGACACGGCCCCGTTAGAGTTTTATTATATGTATAGATTTTTCACAAATGCACAAAATAAATATAAGAACATAATGCACAGAATAACCGAAAGTCAAATGAACTAGATGACTATATTCAATATTTTTATAAACCTTTTGTAGTATCAATAACGTTTGTCACTGACTTCAAATATTGAGAAAAGGGCAGAATAATGCTGATTGAGCTATAATCTGGGGCAGACATAGCTGAACCTACTAAGTATTTCGTAATAAAGTATTTTTCAATTATGTCTGTTACCGTTTTTAGTAAAATAAAAAGTTTTTCAGTACTAAAATTTAATACACATATAGTTATTAGTTAAATTATGTTTTGGAAGGCAGAAAACATGAGAAAGACGTTTTAAGAAAATAAATTTTAGCAAGAGCTCTTCATATAGCTGCCCTTGAGTTTTTTGTTTATTCTTAACAGCGAAATATCTATTGCAGTGTTTGACAGCTGCTTACAGTCTTATATATGTTATATATAATATGATGTTAGTGTAAGACTGTAAGCAGCTGTCAACATCATAGGAATAAAACGACATTTTCCGGCTGGCAATGACAAATAGAAATAAAAGAAGAAAAAAGAAAGAAAGAAATAGTTTAATAACAAGGCTCTCTAAACTTATCCATGAAGATTGGCTAAATGTAAACAGCAGCCCACCTCCAACGACGAGTTGCTGGTTCCAAATGCAGTACCCCGAGAAGAACCAGCAAAAAATTCAAGGGCAGCTCTTTATAATCTCATATTTCTCATGCCTTATGCAGTCGTCGAGCCTAAAATTGTGAGTAGATTTGCTTTTCAATTCGGTGTCTACGTACTGTTAAGTCGTCTGTGCATCATAAAGACGTGGAGTTATACGACAAAGGACTGTTATTCAGGTAATGGGGTCCGTATACAGATTTATACAACCATTTGATGTTTTGGGCGAGTTTGAACATGGCAACTACTTAAAAAAAAAAGCTTCATAAATTTCGTTGAGCGACTGCGATTTCTATTTTATGATTAAACTAGCGACCCGCCCCGGCTTCGCACGGGTGCAATGCTAATACTAAATCTTCCTGTTGAATCACTCTATCTATTAAAAAACCGCATCAAAATCCGTTGCGTAGTTTTAAAGATTTAAGCATACATAGGGACATAGGGATATAGGGACAGAGAAAGCGACTTTGTTTTATACTATGTAGTGATGTTGGAAAAAACCTTCCTCTTTCTTGATCGAACCCAGCTTGGACTGTTGGAGTTTGTCCAGAAAAAAACTAAACTCATATAAAAATGGGTTTATGTATATCAGCATACTCGTAAGTAAGAAACCCAATAGAAACTGGTCTGAGGCAACTGCCTTAGAAGAGAGAAGAGTATGAGAATTATACCTACTCTAAGCTGCAATGACTTAAAAAGTGAAGTTAAGTTTTTTGGCATTATCAGAACAGCTCAATTCCATGGTGAGGCTTCCAACTTGACGGACCTTACTAGTCCTACATTGAATAAAACCTTTATAAATAGAATACAAAAAAGTTTTATAAAGGACGCAAATCGTACATTTAACAATTTGTTGCATTTCTTAGTTTTTATTAATTGTTTATTAATTAACATCTGTCCTCAGAAAATTTTATAAAATTCAAAAATTAAAAGCGAAAGTGTATTTCTTTTATTTCTTATATTTTCTAGAAACTATTTAAGTGTACTTTATTTTGATTTTAGAGCGAGATGTGAGGCTTCCGAAATTTAAATTAAAGCAAACTGCTATTTGGTTTTTGCTCCTCTTTAATAATGGCTCACTCGATGTTGGACGAATCTTAAATTAATCAGATAAAGCAAGTTATGATACAGTTCACGATATCCGGCCCTAATGAATAAGCGCTACTGAGTAGCCAAATGGTCCGCAGGTCTAGGGTCCGCATTCACTATTGTGTTCATATTAAATTACTAGGTATAATGTTTTTATGGGAGCCCATTTGAGCAAGCAGCAGTTTAAGCAAAAATACAACAAAAATAACATATAAAATAGTACAAAGTCCATAATAGAATTGAAGAGCTCTAGCACTGAAAGCTCATTATTCGGGCCGAGTATTATTTCAGCGCTACCTGCGGCTGACAACCGGAAATAAAGCCTTCCTGAATACAGCCTGCTTACGTCTACCAGCTACTATTGGTGTGCGTATATCTTTTATTCAATTATTGTGTTACCTACGAAATTGACATTTTGTATAGAAAATTTATTCATACGAAACATGATGTACTGTTAGGATAAAAAAAGGAATAAAATAAAAACATATTTATTCTTTTTTATTCATCGAGAACATTTCTCTTTAAAAATATTTTTTAAATTCTCGCTGAATAATATGTCCAGTTTTCACCATTATATTTTTTTGACACCTAAACGTGACTGGCAGTGAGCCCATCGCTGGACCGGGTCTTTTAAGGGGTCTGTATTTAGAGGGCTGTCCCTCCGTCCATCTGTCTGTCTGTAAGGTTGTGCCTATCTCATGAACCGTAAGTAGAGTTCACTAGAAAGCTATAGTCTATTTCACGAACCATGGGTTCGGTGACAGTTCACTTTTTTCCTTTTACTGGTACTACTTTCGATTAATAAAAAAATATTGTATTTTTGTAATGATAAAATGATAAAATATTAATTATTTTTAAATGTAATCTTTTTATTAGTCGAAAGTAGTAGGCGCGACGAAAAAATGTGACCTGTCACCGAACCCATGGTACGTGAAATAGACTATAGTGGAGTAGCAAATAAATAACACTTTTTAAACTGTGTAGAAACTGTATTAAAAATATGCAAGAAAAATAATAGACTACTCTTATCGCGGGACGGTACGAAAGTGTCCCGTTGCTATGCCCCTGTGCGAGCCAAGAGATGAAATTTTCGCAGAATGTGTGTATTTTATATAACCGCAATAAAAATGATATAAAATTACAAATTGCACGAATTCCCCATACAAGAAGCCCAATTGCGACTTTTTGAATTGCCGACCTGCAGACGTATTCACAGAGACTCGATACCGTTTCCGTTCGATTCGAGTCGAATCTATCGACATCGGAAACGAATCTATCGAGATGGGCTGATGTTGGTATCGAAAACTAATGTCATATGTGACACCAACTCTCGACCAACATCAGCCCATCTCGATAGATTCGTTTCCGATGTCGATAGATTCGACTCGAATCGAACGGAAACGGTATCGAGTCTCTGTGAATACGTCTGCAGCGCTGATCTTATACGTTCGGATATTCTCCGAACCACGGCCAGATGACGTCACCGCCTTACCAACCTTCAGTGTTTCCAGACCCATTAACTTATCTGAATACCTGTAGCCATTCTTAAAGCCGAGGCACGCTAATGCTTCATTTAACGACCATTCCGAATCGCTTACTCCTTTTAACATCTTTCCACTTGCCCAAATGTCTCCATAAAAACTTCGTTCCCATAAAACCGGCTGACTTCACCCCTAAAAAGTCTATCTGACCAAATTTACAGCCCTCACCTTGAATTTTGTTTGCTCTCGTATTTTCACAAGAAAATACAAAAACCGTTGTGGTGAAACATAGACGCCTCAGTCCGTAGACATGTATTGATATAATTTTGTCAGTACAAACTTTTAGATAGATACACAGAATATTTTATTATCGCCAAATACAGACCGTACTCAGGGGCTTTCCACACCGATCCCAAGATAATGTAATCGTAGGGCTAAGCACGCAAGTAGGTGCACTAACTAACATACACATAATTATACAAACTCAACATTTGTGTATATGAACTTGTTGGTTACATGTTTAGGCGTATATATACTTTAATGTACTATTTAAGTATGTTTATCCAGTATCGGCTTTACTTTTTTAATAATAATAATAATAATAGTACATTATGATATAAGTGCGGTAGGTTGAAAATTACAGCCAAGGCGATATTGCTAGCCCGAGCCGTAGGCGAGGGCTACAAGTAAGCAGAGGCTGTAATTATCAAAGCGCACGTATGTCATACGACGTTTTATAACACATTTGCGAGGAAATAAAATAAAACTCCGACTATGGTAAACGAATAAAACAATACAGCGTTAAGAAAAAGCGCGCGGCGCGCATCATCATTTTTTTTTAGGCAAAGGCAAAAAAAAACAGCCAGTATTACTAATAAAGTAAATTAATGTTTTTGTGTTTATGTTACAGATTAATTGGTTGTAATTAATTAAATTAAATAATTATGTACATAAATATTTCTTTATTGTATTTTATCTCCCAAAGTTAATTTTAATCATAAAAAGTTGTCAACAACTTTTTTGACATAAAAACTCTTTGCTGAGATTTTAAAAAGTACCGTTCGTTTTAAGACGGAGCATCTTGATAAACCGTGCGTTTTACTTTACACTTACCGCACTTGGGCGTAATGAGACACAATACGATATTGAAATTGGTGAAATAAGACACCTTTTACGAGCAAATGTGTTATAAAAACGTTTATTGGCATATTTATATGGTTTTACAAACAATATTTGCGCCAAACTGTAAATAACAGTTGTTTGCAGTATCTGCCTAGTTAGAGATTCATTATCCGTGTGTAAATGTCCCTTTATTTATTTTTATTATTGTAACGAACAATTTTGAGGATGTCAAAAACATTTATGCACATGTGGAGCCTAACTTGAGTGGTTACGTTTTTGCGTCTTCAAGTGAAGTGTCTTCTCACTGTGTTGTCTGTGAGTTAAACCCAGTAATGGCGAAAAACTGCACAGTCCTCTACCAAGCACTGAATAATATATGACTAGAAACCAGTTTTGAAAGATACATGGTCCCCCCTCTGGAGCCTATTAACACAGATGCATGAACGGATGATGTAGTAAAGGGCGGGGGTCACGTTAAATTTGTCACTTGGCGACTCGCTAGAATATATGATGATTCCGAAGATATATGTTAGACGTAAAGTATTATTTCAAAGTTTCCTTTTGTTTATTTTGTTTGGGGAGGTCTCCTGCCGTAATAAGGTGATGTACGGCTTCGGGAATATGTGAGTATGAAACATGAGAGTGGCTGGAATAACTGGAATAATCCGGTTGAAACGTCAGGGGTGACGGTAGCGCACGTGCTCCTTGAGTGCGTGGGCGTTGCCCAGATCCTTAAGGAAACTCGGAATACCAGAATACCTTGCGGACCTCCTGAGTGGACTCGGAAGTTTGATCTGCTTTTGGTAGGAGGTAGGATGGTTGGAATAACCGGCCGCCATGGCTCACAGCCATAGCCCGAGCCGTAGGCGAGGGCTACACGTAAGCAGAGGCTGTAATTATCAAAGCGCACGTATGTCATACGACGTTTTATAACACATTTGCGAGGAAATAAAATAAAACTCCGACTATGGTAAACGAATAAAAACAATACAGCGTTAAGAAAAAGCGCGCGGCGCGCATCATCATTTTTTTTTTAGGCAAAGGCACAAAAAACAGCCAGTATTACTAATAAAGTAAATTAATATTTTTGTGTTTTTGTTACAGATTAATTGGTTGTAATTTACTGTCAAAATTCATTAAATTAAATAATTATGTACATAAATATTTCTTTATTATATTTTATCTCCCAAAGTTAATTTTAATCATAAAATTTTGACAGCTTTTTTGACATAAAAACTATTTGCTGAGATTTTAAAAAGTACCGTTCGTTTTAAGACGGAGCATCTTGATAAACCGTGCGTTTTACTTTACACTTACCGCACTTGGGCGTAATGAGATACAATACGATATTGAAATTGGTGAAATAAGACACCTTTTACGAGCAAATGTTCTATAAATAAAAATAAGTCGGGTTTTCCTTCCTGACGATTTAACTCCAGAACTGACGAACCGATTTCGATGGTTTTGCATTCGTTGGAAAGGTCTCGGGCTCCGCAAGGTTTATAGCAAAGAAAATTCAGCATTGCACCCGTGCGAAGCCGGGGCGGGTCGCTAGTGTTCTATAAATGTATTATGAGGCTACGCCTAGCGCCTTTGGTGAAGTATATAGAAAACTAGCGACCCGCCCCGGCTTCGCACGGGTGCGCAATGCTAATACTCTTGAACCACTCTATCTATTAAAAAAACCGCATCAAAATCCGTTGCGTAGTTTTAAGCATGTACAAAGGGACATAGGGATATAGGGACAGAGAAAGCGACTTTGTTTTATAATATGTAGTGATATGTGTAGTGATAGTGATGTTGTCATCTTCTAGCAGTGCCCAAATGGAGCGTTTGTACATAAGTTACATTCTGCCCTAAGCTTTTTAATTCCCAATAGAGCAAAATAACAATAGGACAGCTAAAACGATCGCTGGAATACGACGATTGCGATTAACAACAGGACGAACGCGGTTACGAGCGCGGTCGCCGGGCATAGCGTAACGAGAGATGGGGGACCGAGGCGGTTTCTGTCTCCGAAAATGGTTTTGACGTGATAACGTCTTATAAATCGATGACCGCCGCGCCGGTTGCACGCACGGAAAAGCATGACTCATTGTCACGTTCCGACTGACTCGTGCAAACGAGACCGCGGAACAACCGATAGAGAGGCAAGATCTTCATCAATGTTTTCTTGTGGACAATGGTTACCGACACCCATATTGTTTTTATTTTGAACTGTGATGCTGGGTGCATTCCAGCCCCCTTCCCTCCTAGCCAAGTGCTAAATAAAGGTTTTGCTTTGTTATCATTCGCTTCATTGTATTGTAATAGATACTACGTGTAAGTTGACTATACCTACTTCTTTAGAAAAAAATATATAGTATATCACGCCTTTTTTCTCCGAGTAGGTGGGAGGTGGCAGAAAGGAATACCTCAGAATGAATTCTGGGATCTGCCTTTTCTCACGAAGTTTCATTCACCGTCGAGATAGTGACAAATATGTGCGTAAGTTTTTGACAGACTCTTTGGCATGCCAGGATTCGATCTCGAGCCTCACGAATGAGAAGCGGGCTTTTTAACCGTAGGGCTGCTGCTCTTTAGAGTGTTGCGTCAGTTTTATTTCATAATCATCATCATCATCATCATCAACCCGTAACGGCCGACTGCTGAGCTAAGGGTCTTTCCTCACAAATGAGGAAGTATGGGCTATAATCTCCCACGCGAGCCCACCGTGGATTGAGAGATGGTGTTAACTGGTCTCTTAGCAGTCAGAGCTTTTCAAGTCACCCAAGGGTATCTGATAATATGGCTTAAGGACTTCCATTGTGCGTAAACACAACGAAAACAGGGATCAACGATTTTATTTGGTCGTCCTATAAAGTCGCGCATGACAACTCCAGCGCAAATGTATCTGTATTTCCGAGTACATGTTATTTCAACCCGTCAACTTTTAAGAATTGATTAAATAAGCATCTTCTGGGCAAGCTCGTCCCATCGTATCTAAAATCTTATCAAAAAGAAAAAAAACTATTTTCGAAGACAGCGACCGAAGAACTGCAGTAAAGCTGGGACGTAAACTGTTTACGATATTGCTGTGACCTCGCAATCGGGACAGTCCCGTTATGCCCTCACCGCTTAAGTGTCCCGTAACTGTTGATTTGGGACAATTCAGCTTGAGATGAGCATTATGGTAAAACTGTTATTACAATCATATTATATATATATATATTGTATATATATATATATATATATATACAATATATATAATCTCACGCCTTTCATCCCCGAGGGGGTAGGCAGAGGTATTCCATTACTGGATATACCCACATTTCACGAGATATATTGGACCCCTAAACGTGATAGGTGGTGAGCCCATCGCCGGACCGGGTCTATTTACACATGTCTCAGAATGAATTCTGAGACCTGCGGGTTTCCTCACGATGTTTTCCTTCACCGTCGAGCTAGTGATAAATATTTACGTAAGTTTTTGAAAAACTCATTGGTACATGCCAGGATTCGAACCCGAGCCTCACTGATTTTCGGCCGGCTCTTTAACCGTCAGGGCTATCACTGCTCTTCACAGCTCTGCTATTACAATCATATTGCGTTTGTAATGCAATTTAGCAGCAATTAAATTAGGAAACTGGGCAAGTGACAATTTGATCACTGCCAATCATTGTTCCGGACTTTGAGTTTTTAACCGACTTAAAAAAAGGTGGAGTTTATCAATTCGACTATATGTTTTTTATGTTTGTTACCTCAGAAGTTTCGACTGGGTTGATGATTCTTTTTTGTTTGAAAACTGGTGCTTCCCGTGTGATCGCATTTCAATGTGTTCCACTTCTGACAATGGCATCCATGAGAAAACAATAAAATGTAAGTTGAAATTAGTTTTTTTTAATCTTTAGAGTTCTTTGTTATTACTCAGAAATGATGTACATTAAAATCTTTTTTCACTGTATACTAGGATAAATATAACTAACCTCGATGAGGTCAAAAAAGGTATTCTATTCTTGGAAATATACCCACTTTTAACTAGTATTTTTGGGACAACTACAACTTGTAACAGAATTAGCGCAATTACTGAAATTAGTTTGTTCAGTATCGACTACTTATTCAATTTCAGCTATTTTTAATATCTGTGTTATTTTTTTTTTAATTAATTATCGTAGCTGAATTTAATGCTTTCTATGGAAACCGTACTATTATTAATCAATTTTTAAGAAAATTGGTTAGAAAAAACGAAAGTTCAATTGCATTATATTTTTTTATATTATTATACTAATTGGGGTGTACCAATGAGTTTTTCAAAAACTTACGTACATATTTTATCACTAGCTCGACGGTGAAGGAAAACATCGCGAGGAAACCCGCAGGTCTCAGAATTAATTCTGAGACATGTGTAAATAGACCCGGTCCGGCGATGGGCTCACCGCCTATCACGTTTAGGGGTCCAATGTGTATCGTGAAATAGTAATAGTAGGGTATATCCAGTAACGGAATACCTCAATATATTATTATTATATATTGGGGTGTATGAGGAATTGCGCTTTTTCTGTTACGCGTTGTACCTATATATGGCAGGTATTTAAGACCGGGTACTATTACACAAGCATGTAAAAGAGGGTTTTTCCGATATCAAACGTTAAAGTTCTCGTCTCAAGTCAAGTATACCTCAGTATTATATTTCTTTTATCACAATAAAAAAAAAGTCTGGGTGCGTCTGTGTATGTGAGGTTGAGATTCATATATTATGAATGTCTCTGAAAGAATTTCGGTTAATTCATTCGACGAATTTCGGTCAATTCAATAGTACATATTATATAAAAAAATCTGCTCGCAGAATTAGCGACACAGTTAATAATATAAGTCTAGCCTATTATGTAGCCAGCGTAAGAATAGACCCAATAGAGCATCCAATCTGACATGATTGATTGCCCGCCAAGAGTGGCAGCGGACCATCTGTCACTGGAGTGACCTGGACCCTATGCTAGGGATGTGAATTTGATCGAAAAAATCGATTAATAAAAAATCGATTTTTCTATTTTCATTAATCGATTTTTGAAAAATCTATAAATTTTATTTAAATAATCGATTTTTTAAAATCGATTATACGAAAAAATACCAATTAAATGAAAAATTATTTTTCACATTCTTTATCCTTATACTTTGTTAGTGAACTTACCTACTTCAAATTTCTTTATTCGTCTCGCAGATGATGCTGTTTACAAAAATCGATTAAAATGTGTAAGAATGTGTAAAATGAATTAAAAATTGATTATTTTTACTATTAAGCTATTGCATAGCTTCTATCGAGGGCCTTGAGCGCGGGGACCGAATCCAGAAATTCCGTAACGAAAAAAAAACCTCTAGCTCCCCACTCCGACGGGCACGGAGGTGTGGCTTGAAGGCCGTGCACTGTCTAACGTCATTACAATATGCTATGCAATAGCTTTACCGCGGCAGTCCCCGAGTGCCACACGTCTTTTTTTTTTTAAAAAAAATACTAAAATCGATTACCTACTATAATAAAATATCGATTATTCCAGAAATCGTTTATATTTTCACATCCCTACCCTATGCCTTTGTTAGTCCCATCCTGAATTGGGAATAGCCTACATCTGGCCATTGGATTTGGGCACAAAAAATGGTAATTCCAGCTGTCTTGAAAGGGCTTTTCACGTTTTTCTGAGCTACAAAGGAATGCGTGTAATGAAGTTAGATATCTATAGAGTGATGATTGGACGCAAAGACATCAATTCCAGTCAGTAATTGGATGGAAAACAAAAAAAATACAGCTTACAAAAAAAATCAGTACAAATAAAATAAAAGTAATAATAATAAAGTCAAAGTCAAAATGTTTTATTCAAAGTAGGAACTTACAAGTCCACTTATTGAACGTCATTTCAACTCCACCGCTTCAGCATGTCTGGTTGAGGAGAAGAAGCGGAGAAGATGATAATAAATAATGTAAAATGTAAAAAAATAGATTACGAGTATATTAGAGACTCATCCCTGCAGACAAACTGTCATATACAGTTTTGTATAAGAAAAAAAAATGTTTTATAAATAAATAAATAAATAACAATAAGAATCTCTGCGCGGAGCTGCGGTCAGACAGACAGACAGATATGACGTTTCAAGATTTACTTGTTGACTTCGGAAAAAAGCAAGATGTTTAAGCGTGAGACCCAGGTTCGACTCCAGGTCATACATAGGATATGCTCACGCCTTTTTAACGACATGGTAGGCAGAGCCAATAGACCTCAACCTGTTAAGATCCTGGCACACCCCTCGCGCTTCATCTACATCCATCAACCGGTTCATACATGCTAGTGAATTTCGGGTCGGGTCAAGGTAAGTATGAAAAAATGTGCATGCGCAACTGTGCATGTGTGGATAAGAAGTAACAGTAGGTAGATACCTACTGTTACTTCTTATCCAACAGAACAGAACAGATGTTCGCAAGACCATTTTGCGATAAGCTCTTGGTTAATCAGTTAAGAACCGAGACACAATTAAAAATCTATTGTGTCTGTGATTCATGGTCTGAGAGGTTAAGATCGTATAAAAGGCAGGAAAAGTCAACAAACTACTCTAATTTATTTTCCATATAATATTTCAAAACTTCATTATAACTATTAACTATAACATATATATAACTATAACATATTCAAGTAAAACATACATCGTAACAGTTTTTATTTTTCAAAGTAGCAGCGACCCTTACAAGCTCTCATTCTGAACAAACAATCCCAATCCACGTCCGAAACTCAAGCCTCAAAAAACAATCTCGGTTTCTTTTTATATATTTTTTACACAACACAAAATGTATCCGGTAACAAACGGATCCCCGAGGGAGAACCCAGAAAGGTATAGCCAAACAGATCTGGTTTTGACAACTCGATAACTGAAAATTGTAGCGGAGATAGGTGTGGGCCGTGTGTAGTGACCGAAAACAACATGTGCTGATGATGCCGGGTGTGTGGGACAAGGCTTTAGCGGTAGCGGGTCAGAGAATGAGCTGTGGCGGGTCAGACACGTATAAGCACGTATACTGCTGTACAGTGCGACAAGATTTGAATATAGATAGATATGGGCCAAATGTGATGACCGAAAACAACTTGTGCTGATGATGCCATGCCGCCTGACGGGATAATGTGGGACACCGCTTTAGCGGTAGCGGTCAGAGAATGGGCTGTGGCGGGCCAAAGCTAGAGTGGTAGCGGGCCAAACAAGTATAAGCATGTATACTGCTGTACAGTGCGACAAGATTTGAATGTAGATAGATATGGGCCAAATGTGATGACCGAAAACAATATGTGCTGATGATACTGGTGAGTCAAAGCGTGAGCGGTAGCGGGTAAAAACATGAAGTCGCCTAGCGGTACACAAATGGTGCTATATCGTGGTTCAAGGTATGATGTAGATAGATAGAAATGTGTAGTGAGAAACGGAAACAAATTGTACTTTTGATACACTTTTTAAAACGTAAGCGGTAGCGAACCAGAGCATGAGCGGTAGCGAGCCAGAGCACAAGTGGTAGCGAGCATAAGCATAAGCAGTAGCAAGCCAGAGCCTAAGCGGTAGCGAGCAAGAGCATAAGCGATAGCGAGCTTCTTAAATTCTCCTCAACTATACATACTGAAGCGGTGGAGTCGCAATGACTTTCGATAAGAGGACTTCTCTACATTGAATAAAAATTTTTTACTTTGACTTTGAGCCAGAGCATAAGCGGTAGCGGGCCAGAGCATAAGCGGTAGCGAGCCAGAGCATAAGCGGTAGCGAGCCAGAGCATAATGCCATTGTAGCATGTTTTAAACTGTTGTGACGTTCACCAATAGAAGCCTTTGCTTTAGTACGCGTGCGCTCGCGTCATACATTCTAATTAGTGTCCGGACCGTGGCCTAAGGCAATTAAGTTTATAAATTGCACCACAGCAAACCATGCCAGACGGGATGCATAAATCCACGTAGCATTGCTACCAACAATGACTTTATCAAATAAAACGCGATGTGTTTTTAAAAATAAAAGCGAAATGCAAGTTGGATTGTCTGGAACAAAACGATTGCAGTAAGTAGATGTCCACACTGACTAAACGCGAGTTTCTGCGACACCGTATTTGTAAAGAAAAGTCCCTGTGAAAAGAGGCTGGGGCTGATGGGTGAGTGGGTGACGCATAGTAGCGTCCGGAGCGCGGGCGGGGCGTGGGCGGTGCGTAGGCAGTAGTGATACCAATTGTACAGTTTTAGGACTTTACTAGAGGAGGACAAGGTACATCTGTATAGCAAAGTGTGCTATGATGAAACCAAAGAAAACACATTTTAGGAGACTGTTTACGTAACGGGACTATAGGATAGATTACGTGACTTCATATTTATGACGGGCCTGTTGGCTCAGTTGGTAGTGACCCTGCCTTCTGAGTCGGAAGCTCGATCCCCGCTCGGGGCCAACATTTGTGAGCATGAACATGTCTGTTGGCTTCGTGTCTGGTCGTTTAATATTTATTTAAGTATGTTTATCAGTTGTTTAGTACCCATAGTACAGGCCCTGTCTAGTTTGGGACTAAATAACCGTGTGTGAATTGTGTCCCACAAATTATTATTATTATTATTATTATATTTGGAGCGTGTAACATAAAATCTGCTTTCAAAGTCAAAGTCAAAGACAAAATGTTTTATTCAAAATAGGAACTTACAAGTCCACTTATTGAACGTCATTTCAACTCCACCGCTTCAGCATGTATGGTTGAGGAGAAGAAGCGGGGCAAGAAACTCCTCAACACAATATTCTTTTAATCAATTGTTACTTAATACTAAATTGGGTTACATAATTTCGTTTGTTTTTCGCTATCGTATTGCGCTGGACTGGAGGAAATCTGTTCCAAGCATCATTGTCATTTATATAGTCGTCTAGTTTGTAATATGCCATTTTACAAAGTACATGTTTAACATGAGTTTTGAACACAGTTTCAGGCAATTTCAAAATATCTTCTGGTATTTTATTATAAAAGCGTATGCAAAGCCCCACAAAGGAATTATTAATTTTACTTAATCGTGACTGAGGTTGCTCTAGTTTATTTTTATTCCTAAGATTACAATTATGCCTGTCACAGTTTTTAGTATACAGTAATATGTTTTTCCGTACATACATAATGTTTTCATAAATGTACTGACAAGGCATTGTTAAAATATTAATTTCTTTGAACAGTTCTCTTAGGGAATCACGACATCTTAACTTGTAAATGGCGCGTATAGCCCTTTTTTGTAAAATAAAAATAGATTCTGCATCAGCAGCTCTGCCCCACAGCAAGATGCCATAGGACATTATACTGTGAAAGTAGCTAAAATAAACGAGTCTTGCTGTGTCTACATCAGTAAGCCATCTGATTTTTCTGACGGTATAAGCAGCTGAGCTCAGTCTGTTAGATAATGCAGAAATATGAGAATTCCATTGAAGTTTGGAGTCTATCGTTATCCCCAAAAAAACTGTATTATCAGCAAAATCTAATTTGTCATTGTTTAAAATTATCTCATTCTCTACTCGTCTAACATTAGGGAGTACAAACTTTATACATTTGGTCTTCTTAGCGTTGAGCACTAGATTGTTTGCAGTGAACCATGTGAGAATTTGTTGAAGAGTGTCATTTACCTCGTCGAGCTTCTGAGCTTGTCTATCTACTTTGAAAATCAGAGATGTATCATCAGCAAACAACACTATCTTTGACAAACTCTCTACCATGAATGGAAGATCATTTATATATACAAGAAAAAGAAAAGGACCAAGAATCGAACCTTGAGGCACCCCAATTTTTACGGGTGCGCCCTGTGATTTACAATCATTTATTTTTACTTTTTGTATCCTATTTTCGAGATAGGACTGTAAAATATCAAGCGCTTTACCGTTGACTCCATAATGATTTAATTTACATAGCAAGTTCTCATGATCTACGCAGTCAAATGCTTTTGATAGATCGCAAAAAACTCCAATTGCGTTTTGAGATTTCTCCCAGGCATTAAAAATATTCTTGAGTAATGCTATTCCAGCATCCGTGGTTGAACGACCTTTGGTGAAGCCAAATTGTTCGTTATGAAATAAGTTATTTAGATTGAAGTGTGAAATCATTTGATCAAGTAATAACCTTTCAAAAACTTTGCTAAGTACTGGTAAAACAGAAACAGGTCTATAATTTGAGGGGTCTTTTTTCTCTCCTGATTTAAAAAGAGGAATAACTTTACTATGTTTCATTAGGTCATTATCATTATTTATCATTAGGTCTTTATTTTCTGTTTTAAGTTTGGTTAGCAATTTTTTTTCAGCTATATAGATATTGTTTGAATTGCTAAAAATTAAACCGATATCTAAATAATAATGCTGTGTTCTCTACCGACAAAAAGCCGCGGCTCTACTACCGCCTTCCACGTCCATTACCCGCTGCCGCGATATTTGTCCCGGTCCGGCGATGGGCTCACCACCTATCACGTTTAGGGGTCCAATATATTATCAGCAGTAAGGGAATACCTCTGCCTACCCCCTCGGGGATAAAAGGCGTGAGATTATATATATATATATAATATGTATATATATATATATATTATACATATATATACATATACATATATGTGTATATATCATATTTATAAAAACGGAAATCGTCATAACTTTAACTATCTATGCATATAACATTGTGTAGATAGATTTTTATTTGTTGTCGCTCCACCTTGAGTCGTTGTCTGTGACTCCCTAATACGAGTCGGAGGGTCAGGCTTTGGAGCTTAATTGAACATAAATCTTTGCATGTAAGAAGATATGTCTCTGTTGTGTAAACGCTGAAGGTTTCATGCTGATGAATCATAAATAACTAAACGATTTATTAGATTATCAGCGATATTGTTTGGTTCTATCTGAATTCCAGACCAATATATTATTTGTTTTGCGCGTTTTCAACCGCGTAGTTCCCGTTTGAATACGGGAATAAAATATAGCTTAGGTCACTCAGCTTTTCATTTGTGAAATAATTTTTAAAATCGATCCAGTAGTATTTGAGTATAGTCGCTACAAACATACAAAAATAAAAATCTTTCCTCTTTTTGTATTAGTGTAAGTAGATTTTTAAACTTCATATACCTCGAGAGAATGCATCGCGAACTTGATGTCTAGAGAAATTATTGATTTTATTTTATTTTTATTTATTTTTAATTTTACAATAATCTTGCAACATAGTTTATGTGTTTTGTTTTTCCACAGTTACGAAGGTTATAACAAACGAAACGTCTGTCCTCAATAAAAACACACAATGGGCGAATACAGGCTTCGGGTTCGACCAGAGCACCTACCTACTGTGTAGTTTGTATAATAATGCTCAGCGGACATTGGGTTAAGGTGAATTAATAGACGTTCAACAAAATTATTTATTTTATATTCACAACTCATCATCATCAGCCTAATAGCAGCGTACTGCTGGATATAGGCCTCTCCAATCGCACGCCATTCAGCTCGATTTTCTGCAACTCTCATCCAGCTGCTACCAGCCACTCTGAGAAGATCGTCGCTCAATCTAGCCTGAGGGCGTCCTAAGAGTACCTTATGGGCAATTTACACGAGGCCATTCCATTGAGCCATTCCACTAATGGCTTCGTGTAAATGGAGACGGTCCACTACAGTGGATTGTCCTTAACCTTTTTTTGTATGCAGTTTGGATTGGCTTAGTGGATTGTCTTAGTGGAATGGCTCATGGAATGGCCTCGTGTGAATTGCCCATAAAGGTAGGCACAGTACGGCCGTTTTAACTTGGCTTCTCTGAACATAGGCTTCGGCGCAAAACCCCTCGTACCGCCAAATGGTCGCTAAAAAATTATATTGCGCAGCCATTTGCGCAACTTCAGAGCTGCCAAGTTAAAACGGCAGTACTGTATTTTATAGCCTAGTCAAATAAGTTAATTTTATGATCAATCAAAACGACACCGTGGAAATGTATTGAGCACACAACTGTGA
The DNA here is from genome assembly GCA_963855545.1 of Ethmia dodecea. Lineage (NCBI taxonomy): Eukaryota > Metazoa > Arthropoda > Insecta > Lepidoptera > Depressariidae > Ethmia > Ethmia dodecea. The sequence continues at coordinate 1,436,747 of OY979446.1, forward strand.
CATCATAATTCATAGTAGGTATTAAATTGAATAACTTTTTGATTGTTTTAATTGTGCGCAAGCAGAGTTTTATGTTTGTGAATCTTTCCCTTTAAATATTTGCACTTAATTCAAAAGGACCATGCTTATTACATACATACATAAAGCTTTCGCCATTGTCTCACGGATAGGCAGAGACGATGGATCGCCACTTTGTTCGATCTCTGCATACTTCTTTCGCCACCTTCACATCCATAAGCCTTTTTATGCACGCTCTTTTATTCTTCGCGCTCCTGACCCCAGCTTTTTGAAGGACGTCTCATATTTGATGTTTATTAAAAATGGAATAAACTTACATGGAAGAGCGGTCTCTCTTTATACAAATAGTAAGATCTCGAATGCTTAAAACATATACCAGCACAGCTATTGTTAAGTATTAGGTGCCTACCTACTGTTATGGAATAAATATTATTTAATTTTGCAATCCCTCAGGGAAAAAGGGGAACCATCACAAAATGTCAGATACGCAAAATGACAGATAAACAGAATGTCGGAATTCTGACTTTCTGCTTAACTGACCATTCGCGTTTTGCAGAAAGTCACATACGCAAAATGACAGAAATCTAGAGTATATTATTATACCTACCCAATACTGCCTATGCAAAATGTGACGCAATCCGGTCCAATTTACGTTTGGCCAAACTGAACCAATCTCTTTGATCCACTGTGCGGTCGCCTTAGCCACCTCCGTGTATTTTTCAGTTATGTTTATTCCTCAGACAGTTGAGGCACGCGACCGGAATACATTTGGCCGAGCGTCAGTTGCGGACTAAGCCTGTCGCGGAAAAACTACATGAGGCCCCCCGGTCTTAGAACTTTTGGATTTGGAGGCCCCTCAGGCCCAGGGGGCGGGCGACTGGTCTTGGGGGCCTCCAAACTTAAAAAACAAAATAAAATAAATAATCTGATGCCTTTTATCCCCGAGGGGGTATAGGCAGAGCAGGTATTCCATTACTGGATATACCCACTTTTCTCGAGATTCTATTTACACAAGTCTCAGAATTAATTCTGGGACCTGCAGGTTTCCTCATGATGTTTTCCTTCACCGTCGAGCCTCCAAATTTAGCGTAGCTTTAATCGTATTTATATCTATGAAGCCTCCTACCAAAACCAAACTGCCTCTTATCCTTGTTTAGGATTTGATCAAGAGAACTTTACGCTAAATTTGGAAGTCCCTCGGGCCTTGAGCGGTCCTTCAGTCTTGAGAGGCCTCCAAATTTAGTGTTGCTTAAATAGTATTTGTATCTATGGTGCCTCCAACCAACACCCAACTGCCTTTTATCCTTGCTTAGGATTTTATTTAGATAAGTTTTCTCTAAATTTGGAGGCCCCGGTGGACCAGAGGCCCGGGGCGGACCGCCCCTACCTTAATCCACCAGTTCCGAGCGTAAATCTTTCCAGCGATGTTTCTCCGTTATTCTTCAACCCACCGACTTCACCGTTCGGATACATGTTTGGGAATTTACTGGAGAATCTTGAGTGTTTTAGAATAGTCGATGCCCATAGTTTTTCCGTGCTACGAAGCAGGTTTGGGTTGAGGGATGTATAATTTTATTAACTTCCGATTTTCGAAGGCAAATTAAACTAAAATTAGCTGAGAGACTGCTTAAACTTCATGGTATCTGTTTTTAGCCCACTACGCCAGAAGGAGGGATATGTTTTTCGAGAGTATGTGTGTTTGGCTCTATGTAGCACCTATACCCTAAGATGTATCAAGCCCTTCCCATATCAAAATCTAGATTCGCCACTGCCTACACAATTCTCTCGACACAGCAAAAGCTTTTGTGCCCATATCTTGCGCCCTTTGAAAGTTGAGACCGAAATAACAATTTCAGCCAGTTACTGTTGTAGCATTGTTCTCAAATAGCAATGATACCTTTTTGAAAGTGAGCTCGCCTCTCACGCGAGGCCCGAGTGAAGGATATAGTATTCTAAAGATTAAAAAACCGACTTCATCGAATACATATTATGCTCACGCCTTTTTACCGAAGGGGTAGGCAGAGACAACAGACCGCCACCTGCTACGATCCTGGCATACCTCACGCGCCTCATCCACATCCATCAATCGTTTCATACAAGCTCGTCGGTTTCGGGTACTTTTTATCTGGCGTTTTTTAATTCATCGCCGATCTGATCGATGTAAGTACGCCTAGGTCGCCCTCTGCCGACTCAGCCGACTCAGCCGACTCAGCCGACTCCCACTTGGCCAGTAATAAACATTTTATCGTGTAATTTGCCTTACATCGCAATGGTATAAGGACATACGCTATAAAGTACAAAAGCAGTACGAAAGTCACAGACAAAAGCAAAAGCAAGTTTGTAATATTTATTTATATGCTGTCTATATAACTTTCTTACACGAGAGAAACAATATTTGCTACCAAATTCACTTTGCGACCTCAACGAGGGTCGCGGTGCTGTTTCAGAAAACTAGATATCAAAGTCTGTTTTATCCAGGCGTCTTTAGTTTTAGCTGCGGTGCCATAAGATAAAAGTAATATTACAGGCAATAGCAACGGTAGCTTGTTTAGTCGAGTCTTCATGAACTTTGTAGGACAAGGGCTGGCTATTATTTCTGTAAGTGTATTACCGTAGCTATCAGAAAGAAAATGTTCCACATAGATATGTACAGAAGATACCTAAACACTGTATAGTTATACAAATGCATTTGTTTGTAAAATAAAGAGTAAAAAAACCGACTTCAATCTTCAATATATGGTTTTCTCATAGATGCCGTTTGTCAGAAATGGACGAAATTAAAATGGGACCAATCTGGAAGCACCATGCAGCTTTCAAATACATACAAAAAAAAAAGAATCATCCAATTCGGTTCACCCAGTCGAAAGTTCTGAGGTAACGAGCATAAAAAAAACTGACGAATAGATAACCTCCTCCTTTTTGAAGTCGGTTAAAAAAAGGTATAAACAGTATAAAATAAGAATATACTGGTGGAACAACCCCTAGTGGATAAATAATAATAAAAAAACTAGCTTTTTATCCCCAAGGCGGTAGGCAGAGGTATTCCATTTTTGGATAAACTCACCCACTTTTCACGAGATATTCTTTGGACCCCTAAACGTGATAGGTGGTGAGCCCATCTCCGGACCGGGTCTGCCACACATACCTCAGAATTATTTCTGGGACCTGCGGGTTTCCTCACGATGTTTTCCTTCACCGTCGAGCTAGTGATGAATAACTATGTCAGTAAGTTTTTGAAAAACTCATTGTTACATGCCAGCATTCGAATCCGAGTGTCACTGATTATGATCATGTGAAGCAGGCTCTTTAACCGTAAGGATATCACCCTAGGGGATAAAAGATACAATATGAATTTGTTATCTATGTAATTAAGCATTTAAAAATATTAATATAGAATTGTGATAAACGGAGCCAAACAAACACACCGATAGACAAATGGACCCTTTTGATTACGGAACCGTGACTAAAAACAAGTAAACGGCCATGTTTTTTTATTAAAAACTTATGTAATCTCATCGTTTTTCTGATTCCAATCAGAGAGCGAGCGAGCTGCTTTCTAAAGGATGTAAATAAAGAAGCCATTCCGTAATTGTGCTCGAACTGTAAAAGTCCGCTCAAGTCTGCGAGATGGGGCATCAGGGATGGTTTGTTCCACACTGTAACTATCTAAGAAGACATGAGATTAAAAAGAGCTGCCCTTGAGTTTCTTGCCGGTTCTTCTCGGGGTACTGCATTTGGAATCAGCATCTTGTCGGTGAAGAGTTGCGGTTTACATTTAGCCAATCTTCATTGGACGAGTTTAGTGTCTTGTTATAAGACTATTGAACTTTCTAAGTGCTAGACTATTGCTATCTCTTTCCTTTACAAAGTTACAACTGTCGGAGCAACTTACCCCGGGAACCTACAGAAAATAAATGATTTTTGACTTTCATAAAATAATAAATGATATATAATAATATCTCACGCCTTTTTTTTATCCCCGAGGGGGTAGGCAAAGGTATTCCATTACTGGATATACCCACATTTCACGAGATATATTAAAATACAGGCTGGATAAAAAGTACTATAGGAATATTCCATTATATCCTTATAATAAATAATAATATAATCTCACGCCTTTCATCCCCGAGGGGGTAGGCAGAGGTATTCCATTACTGGATATACCCACATTTCACGAGATACATTGGACCCCTAAACGTGATAGGTGGTGAGCCCATCGCCGGACCGGGTCTATTTACACATGTCTCAGAATTAATTCTGAGACCTGCGGGTTTCCTCACGATGTTTTCCTTCACCGTCGAGCTAGTGATAAATATGTACGTAAGTTTTGAAAAACTCATTGGTACATGCCAGGATTCGAACCCGAGCCTCACTGATTTTCGGCCGGCTCTTTAACCGTCCAGGCTATCACTGCTCTTATATCCTTACATATAATAAATTTGAATGTAACTCTGTTTTGTTCATCTGATAACTTTTACGACTTCATGTAATTTGCAAGGATAAGCTTAATCTTGAAATGCAGAAGGAGCCACGAGAAAAAGTTAGTCTATATTAATATAGGTAGTTTGATGCTAATATTATCCAGTTCATCATCCAGTTAATTTTATTCCATACTTACGCGTTACCGGTTCTTTTGTATTCGCTCACTTGGAATCTGACTCATTAGCTTACAAACCAAATGAATACTTCTGCGTTCGTAGATACATTTAGTTAATTTTAGTATGTTCCATCTACCTACATTTATTTTGTAATAACACATCCACTAAACATAAAAAATGTATTTTGCAATTTCTCATGTAAGTGAATTTTTTGTATTCTTTTTTGAGAAATAAAAATTCTTAACCACATAAACAGGTTTAGTTCTGTTTGTTGTTGGTAAGTACGAATATGTTTGTAGAAGAGAGTCTCTGGAACAACTAAACCAACACGGAAAACTGTTTCCTTTATGCAAATCAGTATCACTACATAGTATAAAACAATGTCGCTACCCGTCTGTCTGTCCTTATGTATGCTTAGATCTTTAAAAGTAACGGATTTTGTTGCGGGTTTTTTAATAGATAGAGTGATTCAAGGGGAAGGTTTATATGTATATAATACATGCATAATATATGTAGTAGAGAAACACTGATAATAAAAATCTATATATAAAATGATAAAATGACTGACTGATTGGTGATGTATCAACGCACAGCCTAAGCCGCTGGGTAAGCCTAAGACTTGAAATTTATCACTTAGATAGCTTAATATACATTGTAGGCATCCACTAAGAAAGGATTTTGAAAAATTCAACCCCTAAGGGGGTGAAATAAACGTGCGCGAGCGAAGCCGCGTGTAAAAGTTAGTAGGCAATATATTATTCCCGAGTGACATAAGCTGATTTAATGTTGAGGAGGGCAACTTGTATAGTTAAATTGAATAAATATCAGATTATATAAAAAAGAGCCCTAACAGCCCAATAGTTAAAGAGCCCGCTATTCATTCGTGAGGGTAGGTTTCTCTCTATGAGCATTGGATTATCACAACTCTTAAAGATACCCTATAAAATCTTCATATACAGGGTGATTTTTTCAAGTGGGCGTTGATGGCTAAATTAGAAATTAGTGAGGAATATCGAAAAGTACTCAAACGAACCTCGGACCCGATTTTGATGAAACCTAAAACTGCATCTTTGGATTTTTGAAAAATCTATATTCCTAGTCAGAAATAGAACACGTTGGTTTTAAAATAAAACACACATCCTGTATTATTAAACCATTCGATAGTGTCACTAATAAGGATCGAATTCTGGGAAGAAATGACATGCGGAAAACTTAAGGAAAATGTTGGATTTTAATGAACTGATTTATATTTTAAAGTAGTACTTTAATACATGCCTGCATTACCTGTGTGGTCAATGTTTTTCTAAACACGGAACCGCTAAGTAATCTTCAAAACATTGAAAATTCACCCTGTATACCCCAGAAACAGTGATAAGTGCCTCATCAGTAAATTGCTTTAAAAATATAGCTGATAAACATTTTAAATAATCAACACTGACAACAACAATCTTTAAATGATTTCTATTTAGCCTGATGGTTGACTGGTAGATAATGCCTTTAGGCATTAAGTTCGCCATGTGTACATTTTCTTGGTACATGAAGTTAAATAAATAAATAAATAAACACAAGTGCAGTGATATACACGCATCAGTTCAAGTGCTGCTAGTGTATTAACTAAATAATATTGATAATAATAAATGGTAAAATTGTCATAACAAACACATAGGTACTAATGTCACTTGTCACCTCCCAGACATGAATTACTGCTGCAAAGGAACCCCAGATAGCAAAAGAAAATTGTATTTCGCAAAGAAAAAAGATTTATTACTCCTCAAGGTAAAACCCTTTTACTTAATTCAATAGGCTGATGGAGTGTAGTAAACTAAATTTACAGTCATCAAATTGTCGTGGTTTTTTTTACATACATACATACAGCTCACGCCTTCTTCCCACAGGGGTAGGCAGAGACGATGAATCGCCACTTTGCCCGATCTTCGCACACTTCCCTCGCTTCCTTCACATCCATAACCCTTTTCATGCACGCTCGCTCTTTTATTCTTATTTTTTTTTAAATTACCCTTATTACTCTCAATCATGATCATCATCATCATCAACCCGTAACAGCCCACTGCTGAGCTAAGGGTCTTTCCTCACACATGCGGAAGTATGGGCTATAATCTCCCACGCGAGCCCACCGCAGATTGGGAGATGGTGTTAAGCTAGTGGCCACTTCACAGTCAGAAATTTTCCCCTTATCTGACTCTCAATATTAAATAGGTATAATTATAGGCGATAGACTCAGCACCCAAGGGTAGAGGTCCAAAGAAAATACTGGTGAAACGTAGGTATTTTCAGAAATGGAATACCTCTGCCTAGCCCCTCTGGGATAAAAAGTGTGAGAATATTTATTTCATTAAATATTGGAAAATCAATGTTCATTTGTGTATCATCTACTAGCTTTTATACATCGTTTATTTCACCCCCTTAGGGGTTGAATTTTGCAAAATCCTTGCTTAGTGGATGCCTGCATTAAATAAGATATCTATGCGCAAAATTTTAAGTTATTAGACCCAGCGGATTAGGCTGTGCGTTGATATATCACCAATCAGTCGGTCAGTTTATAATTTTATATATACAAGAAGATGCATTTTTAAATCGTTACAGACAAACGGACAGACAGACGGCCGTATAGACGGACGGATGGACAGATGGACGGACAGCGGAGGCCTAGTAATAGGGTACGGCACTCTTTAGACGATGTTCTCGTTATATAAAACAAATGTAGGATTATACAAACTAGTTTGTACCCAAGTGGAATAAACCAAGATTGCACTTTCGGGCACTTAAAGTTAAAGTCAAAACGGTGGGAACGAGGATACGAGCTCAAATTGTACCCGGGGGAGCCGATCAGAGCCGAAGTCCGCCGAAGTTAGCCGAACGGAGACATTCTACTCGCATGGCGCGAGTGACGTCACGAAAGAGATGTTTGTTCCGGCAATTTTGATTTTAACATATTATTATGCTCCTTTTGTCAAATTGACACGGGTCAGCGCCAATCATATTATAACTTGCGCTAATCTAGTTTATTCCCGTTCCCTTGCGAATTTCCAAAAATCATTTCTTAGCGTTTGCCTACAAATATTAATAATAATAATATAATCTCACGCCTTTTATCGGCGAGGGGGTAGGCAGAGGTATTCCATTACAGGATATACCCACTATTTATATTTATATATTGGAATCGATTCTGCAAACCACCTAAAATTCCTAATTTTAAGTTAGCTCAGCTCACAGAAATAAGCGCCATATTTATTTACAACGTCACAAATGTCAAAATAAAAAAAAAATTACCAAGGACGTATTCAAATACACGTTTTTAGCAATTTTAGCAACGATGTAAGGAGGTCATGGATAAAAGTGACAGATAAGACATAAAATTAGTCGGTTTTTCCATGTTTGACATTACTCTATAATCTATGGTTTGTTTCTGTCCTTTTTCTTCCGTATTCTATAAAGAAGGATAGGCTAACTTAAAATTAGGAATTTTAGGTGGTTTGCAGAATCGAGTCCATTGGACCCCTAAACGTGATAGGTGGTGAGCCCATCACCGTGTTGCCTACAACATTATAAGATACCTACCTACATACCATATTTTAAATAGCGAGTACCTAGCGGAGCTGTGCGCAAGGATCCAGTTTATTCCCCATTCCGTGGAAATTTCCAAATCACCGCCAAAATAATTTTCCACCCCTTTCTAACCCCAGTAGGGGAAGAATGTAAAAAAATACAAAAATGTTCTATTAAAATAAAAAATAATAAATAAATAATCTCACGCCTTTCATCCCCGAGGGGGTAGGCAGAGGGATTCCATTACTGGATATACCCACATTTCACGAGATATATTGGACCCCTAAACGTGATAGGTGGTGAGCCCATCGCCGGACCGGGTCTGTTTACACATGTCTCAGACTTAATTCTGAGACCTGCGGGTTTCCTCACGATGTTTTCCTTCACCGTCGAGCTAGTGATAAATATGTACGTAAGTTTTTGAAAAACTCATTGGTACATGCCAGGATTCGAACCCGAGCCTCACTGATTTTCGGCCGGCTCTTATCACTGCTCTATTCTAATGTTCTATTAATTCTGTTAAAGAATGTTTATGCAAAATTTGTAGTAGATTGGACCAAGGAATCACGTCCCATACAAACTATGCTCCATTTTTCATCTCCCTTAGCGTTAGAATTTTGAAGAATCCTTTCTTATCGGATGCTTACGTCATACAAAGAACACACCCAAGTTTTAGGTCTCTAAGATCAGCGGCTTAGGCTGTGCGTTGATCCGTCGGTCAGTCATTCAGGACAAAGCACTTACATGTATAGATAGATTTGAATATGTTTCGTTCACTTAAGCTAACCCTTTCGGCTCTCCCGCATCACATTTGGCCAAACGTAATAAGTGTCAGTTATGTCAGGCGACAACACCCCCTCCCCCCCTTTTCCCCTCTCGCTAAGTTAAGCCAAGGTTACCAGCTAGCTTGGTAAGTTGGATCGGTTTAAATTGACTACGTACTAAGTAGGGACTGGATTTCGAATTAATTAATCTAGCGGTTGCAACTTTGTAGACTAATTTTAGTATCAAACCTTGTTAGTCTGTCTATGTTATTGAACCTAGGTTAAATAAAAAAAAAAAAGTTATCTGTAAAGTCGGTTTAAGGAGGATAATTTTACAATGGCATAAGAAAACATTGATGAAAAATTCCATACTGGAGTGGATAAGAGAGAGGCGTCACAAGCCGAACGCTTAGGCTGATCGTGCCTCTCTATAGCTTGTTCTGTGTTCTCGCTTGCACGTTCGGCTCAGGCGGAACGTGACACTTTTTAGTGCGTGCAGACGGCGATAACGACACTGATGTTATGACGTCAACGAAAGGGTGAGCCTAAAGTGTCTTGATTCATGTCTGCTGAGCGTGAGATGGCTGTACTCTTAACCACACGGTGAGAGCGACAAAATGTCACATGTAAAAGAGAAATGTATACTTTCACGAAATTCGGGGCAAGGGCGAACCAAAGGAAGTCATCCAATAAACCTATGGCCTGGATATAGGTGAACCACAAATTATTTTTGTAATTTCATCTTAGATAAAAGCAAAAAAAGAGGATACGGTAGCTTTTCGCGCGTGGACCGCTTTAATTAGGTCCAAGGAACGTAATTCTTTGATGTCTCAATCGGGCCGACAGTACCTACGTGATAGTTGACGAGAAGGAAACATAATATAATAAAATGGTGCTGCTATACAGGGCCTTCATGTGGTTTTATGAAGTGTACAAATAGCACTAAAACAAAAAAGAAAACACACGGGTGCGTGTAGTTGTATGTAGTCCAAATTTTAACGAGGCTTTCTATGAAAGTACCGTATCTTCCTTTTTTGGTTTTATCTAAGAATTTCATTGATACATTTACATACGTACATACATACTTAATCTCACGCCTATTTCCCACTGGGGTAGGCAGAGATAATAGACTGCCACTTGCTACGAACCTCGCAGATCTCTCGTGCTTCATTAACATCGATCAAACGACTCATGCATCGTCGCTTTCGGGTATTCTTTATCTGGCTTTTCTTCAATACATGATGAGGTAGTACGTCTAGCCCATTCACAACATTTTTCTCGCTAAGCGCCTTTCATTCTTAAATTTAAGTAAGTAACTACTTATTATGGTGTCCAACACATACGATAACGCCACGCATATTTTTTTTAATTGACTGGACCTCTACTATGTGACCTGACTCGGAAGCTGGATTCGACCTTGACGGGGTTTATTTGCACTTTTTTATGAACAAATTACACAAATTTAAATACCTACATAATAAAACACCCAGTCTCGAAACCAACATACATGTTTACTGTACTATACCTTACTGATTATTACGAAAACCATAAATTTGCAAGGTTGTACGGAACCCTCGGTGCGCGAGTCCGACTCGCACTTGGCCGTTTTTTTTTATTATCTACTTCTTTCTGAAAGTAGCACCCGTATCGGAGAAGTTGAGAGGTGATCGTTTGTCAAGGTACGGATATAATACCTATGTCTAATGCGGAGTGATTAGAGTAATGTTGTAAGATGAGTGCTTGATATGAATGTGGATGGTTACAGGAAGAGGGGTAGACCAAAGAAAATATGGATGGATTGTGTGAAGGATGATATGTGCAAGAAGGAAGTGAATGTAGATATGACGGTTGTTAGGTATACATGGAAGGAGGAGACATGTTACGTTGACCCTAAATAATGGAAAAAGGGCAAGAAAATTATGATGATCTTTTTAGGTTTTGTTTTTCTGTGTAATAATTTATGTGTCTTCATACACACAAATGTTGGCTTTACTTATAATATACTAGCTGACCCGACAGACGCTGTCCTGTAAAAATGTGATAAATGAAGAACCACTCGACAGATTTTAAGCACACTTCACATAAACCATCTGCTAAATAGTCCGAATAAAGCCTACAAAATTTGGTTTGGATAGGTGAGCCCGTTCTTGAGTTATAAAATAACAACGAAAAGTGGCATTAAAATAAAAAATAAATAATCTCACGCCTTTCATCCCCGAGGGGGTAGGCAGAGGTATTCCATTACTGGATATACCCACATTTCACGAGATACAAAAGTGGCATTGATTTTAATATATATATCGGTCAATGAGTCATTGTCATATTACACAAATTGAACAAAAAGCAAACCCAATAAACTGTGCAAACCAGGAACAAATTACCAGGAGCGCAAAACTGCATAATAGATTTTTCCGTGTTCCATATTAAAATAGGCGTAACATGTCCAATTTCCCTTGCTCCCTGGTTTGAAGCGGATATTTAAACAAACGAAGGACGGACAGAGATCATGCTATATTGGAAGTTTCCACTTTGGAATGGACTGCGTGTTTCAAATAGAAGCCGTGCTTTCCGGTGTTAGAAACGTTCCTCTTTTCATGTTGCCCTGGTAGTCGGTGGCAGGCGCGGAAATGGGATTTCTCTCGATTTTTAGTTGCATTTGTTGGTTGAATTTTTAATGGCTCTAAAGTGGACTGAGTATTTTTGGTGTGGACAGTGTAAAGCTAAAAATAGATTATACGAAGTTACAGAGTGGCAAAAAATGTGATAGTAAGTCTCTCGATGTTCTTCTTTAACTACCAGTTTTCTGATGACGAAGGAGGGGAATGATTTTAAAATGTATGTACATAATAATGTGTATGTATGTAAACTTATGTTAGTATATTTCTTTTATATATTTAAAATTTTTCTTTACCGTTGAGTAAGTGATCAGATATGTAAGTAGGTAGGTACGTAAGTTTTTGAAAAAATCATTGGACATGACTGTTATGGACATCCAAATTACCCGCACATTATTTTCTTCAATTTTTCTTATTTTAATGCACCGTCACACTTTGATAATTTTATCACTTGTTTTTGTGCATTACGCGACATCGTAAATCTTTGTGCTGTGAATCATCATAGATCACCTATCTACGCTTAGAAGAGCAGAAATAATTGATTTGTATTAGCAAGACTAAAAAAAAGTGGGAATTTCCAGAAATGGAATACCTCTGCCTACATCCTCGAGGATAAAAGGCGTGAGATTATTTATTTATTTATTTTACTAAGCCTGCTATCATCCATTTGTGGCTGTCTTTGTGTCTGTCAGCTAGCTGTATCTTATGAAGCGAATACATAGTTGAAATTCTTTAATGTGTTTTTCTATTATTATTATTTTATTTGGGTTAACACAGTACATTATTATACTAGGGCAACAAACGTGTTTTTTTTGCGGTCTTTCCTATAATTTAATAAGGGGAATATGTAGATAATTAATAATATCTTCACAGAGTGTGTATTCCTAGTCACCATAAAAGATAACAATAAACTAAAGTAACAAAATGAAGACAGTTTTATTTTTATATTTGTATTCACAAGTCTTCGTGTGCAAATCCAACTCACACTTTGCCGGTTTGTTACAGACATTACTTTGACAGAAAAAGTTGAAATTTATACAAACTTTCTAGACATATTCCATCTACTAATAATTGATTCACAAATCTGTACATTTCTTGTAAAATTAAAATAGTTTTCTATTTCTCTCGTAGTTGAAAGTTTGTCGACACCTGAAGACGCTATGCATGTGAACGTTATTCTGTTTGCAAATAATTCTTAACAAGCCAAGTTATCGTCTGAAAACTTCTGAATCTTACCGCACTGTCATTAACATATTACTTGTTAAACTTCGAAAAACTATAATTAGTTTATATTAAAGAAAAACCGATCCTAACGATAATCAGTGAGGATCGGTTTCGAATCCTGGCATGTACCACTGAGTTTATCGAAACTTACGTACATATTCATCATTAGCTCGACGGTGAAGGAAAACATCGTCAGGAAACTTGCAGGTTCCAGAATAAATTCTGCGGCATGTGTCCCGGCGATGGGCTCACCAACAATCACGTTTTGGGGTCCAAAGACTATCTCGTAAAAAGTGGATATATCCAGAAATGGAATACTGCCGAGCTTCTCGGGGATAAAAAGGAGATTATTTATTTATTTTTTATTTTATTCAGTGATTTTCGTCGAAGATGAAACGTTTTTCGGAATGCTTCATAGGTACAGTCAAGAGCACATTAAGTTTTACACTTGTGGTGCGAGTTCAGACTCGCACCACCTCGACTAGGCGATTGTTATTTTAATGATTCTTTTATGGTAGATCATAGGTACTTCGAGATGGTCCAATTTTAATTTTATCGAAAGCGGTCGAGCGGTTTATAAAAAATCAACAAAGTCAAAAAAATACATACATCGACGATATTATTTTTAGTGTTATTCGTCGAAGTCGGTTTTTTACTCTTTAGAGTTCTTATTAAAGCAACAACCCATCTCACATACATCTCAAGAAACTTCCAAGTACATAGCTAGAGCCTTACAAGCCGCCCTTGTATCGTAAGTAACCTAATGAGGAAATATGCTCCACACGGACCCTTGTTGAACAACAGGACTTGGGCGGGTATGTCCCGAAAACAGAAGCCGACAATCCTATTAAATCCCTAAACGCGACCCGGCATGTTTCATACTGAGTGAGAAGGTGAGAAGCATTAAAACGTATCAAAATATGATGAGACAGCGGGGGATTCTCGCGAATAAATTAATGTAGGTATTGGACTCGATTCTGCAAACCAGCTAAAATTCCTAATTTTAAGTTCCTATAACATGGAATACAGATAAAAAGGACAGAAACAAACCATACATTATAGAGTAATGTAAAAACATGTAAAAACCAACTAATTTGATGTCTTATCTGTTCTTCTTCATAAGGTTCAACTTGGTTATTTTGACATTTGTAACATTGTTAATAAATATTGTGCTTATTTCTGTCCCTTTCCTTTCCAAAGTGATTGAAAAGAATAGAGCTAACTTAAAATTAGGAATTTTAGCTGGTCTGCACAATCGAGTCCATTGTTAGCTTATAAATATCGATTCAAGCGAACTGTATTCGAACTACGTCTCTACGCGTGACGTCACGAGGAACTGTCAAAAATCCCGCGCATTATGGCTGACGGAATTAGGCTGTGTCGCGTAAAGTTAATGTTTGCAAGCGTCACTGAAAGTCTGTAACTTAAATAATAAGCCATAATAAGGCTACCGCGTAATAAATGAATCCTCCAAATAGTAGATATGTACAGTCAAGAGCACGCTAAGCTTAACACTTTGGACTTTGACCCGGCCCTGTATTCTATGGCGCGCAGTATAAATTAGAGCTCATCTTAAACTGGTAGTGTAAGGCTTGACTTGCTCTTGACTGCACCTACATCCATTTAGGTACAACATATTTAGCTTATAAGAATGAAACATATTAACTGTTATTATTTATTTATTTAGTTTGCGAGCCAGGCAACTAAATCTATTTAGCATCATTGTAACATAAATTTATGTTTTGATTTATGAGTGTCATTTGCTTTTTTTTAAAAAAATGTATTATTATTATTATTAAATTTATTGAATTCACTGGCACACCCTCAACAAATTGTATTCCAAGTGCACTTCAAACCATCCTCTGCGAGGAACGTGACGAAAACCAAATTTCTGTACGTTTCTGAGAATTGGAGCTCCTTTACATATTTTTTTAATAACGTATTTTTATTATTTATTGTTTTAAATTTAGAAACAGAAAGGGGTTTTTTTTTCATTCTTGGAATTACCTAACTTTTCCTCGGTTTGTTTTTGAACCCCTATTTAAAGGTAAACTTTCGTGGGTGGCGACTGATCGCAGCCGCGCGCGATCGATCCCATGCGAATGACGCGCGCGGCTGCTGCGACAAGTCAATGTATGAAAATGACAGACGTCGGCCGCACGCGTCTGTCGCAGACTTTGGAAATGGCGTCATACATTTTCATACGTTGACTTTGTCGCATCAGCCGCGCGCGTCAGTCGCATGCGATCGATCGCGCACGGCTGCGATCGGCTTCGACCCAAGTATATCTTAACAATGACAATTGACATGTGGTAAGCCTATCGCCGGACCGAGGTGCTACTCATTTGCGGAGATAAATGCATGCTAGGGGTACTAGGTAGCAGGTACACTTTCATACATTGACTTGTCGCATCAGCCGCGCGCGTCAGTGGCACGCGATCGATCTCTACGAAGTCTTCCTTAAGCCTTTCCTCCCTTCGAACCTCCCTAATACTCCCAGAGGCAGAAGATCAATTTATCCATCTGCCGTCACAAGCAATTAAATAAATCAGCCCATCTCGCCCGTCTTATTGTTATTCATGCGTTCGTTTGTTTCCTTTAACTAACTTCCTTATTTATGAGATGGCTCCGAGCCAGCCTCGGTAAGTCTTAATAGGAGGGATCGATTTGTGTTGTAGCGATACTACACAGAACGCGCCAATAGACGGCCGAGTTCTAAACCGCGCTATAGGAGTTTTCTAATGAGTTTGTATAAATACAAGTGTCCAACATCAACCGTTGGACCGCGGTCCCCTGCAGACACGATCACCTCGCCTGGCGGAAGATCTTCCCTTTTCACGATGGAGGAGCATTCCACCTCCGCTCCTCCATTGTGTCATGACCTCCTGAATAGATACAACACAGTTTGAGCATTATCATCGGTAACAGTCAAAGAAGTGGGAAAACGATGGATGTGTCAATTAGCCAATTAGTAACGGCTGTGGGGCTCGGGTTCGAATGGCATGTACTAATGAGTTCTTCAAAAACTAACGTACATATTTATCACTAACTCGACGGTGAAGGAAATCAAATCAAATATCGAGAGTAGAGGCTTATAAGTCCTCTTATTGAAAGTCATTGTGACTCCACCGCTTCGCACCGAAAACATCGTGAGGACCCGCATGACCCAGAATTAATTAAGGTAACAGACCCGTTCCGGCGATGGGATTACCACCTATCACATTTAGGGGCCAAAAGATTATTCTAGTTAACAACTTCCTGAAGTGGAATTCCTCTGCCTAATGCGATTTTAAGAAATTCCCACGGGAACGGTAATAAACCGGATCCGCTCGAGCAACGCCGCTGGGCCAGTAGTTTATTATGGACTCCAAATGTTGCCAAACTACTAAATGTTTGTTTACATATTTCATACTTTCTCGTGACGGGTACTTTATCTGTCAGCAATTGTTAGTTACCTACTTGTCCAGCTGTCTGTCCAGTCTAGTATCGACTTTCTTCTACACTAATATTGTAAAGAGGAAAGATTAGTATTTTTGTATGTTTGTAACGAATAAACTCAAAAACTACTAATGCGATTTCGAAAATTCTTTTACCACTAGAATGCTACAATATCCTTTTGTAACATAGGCTATATTTTATTACCGTATTCCCAAGGGTACGGGAACTGCGCGGGTTAAACCGCACAGAACCGCTAGTATTATTATAAAAAGGAAAGATTTGTATTTTTGTAACGAATAAACTGAAAAACTACTGGACAGATTTAAAAATATCTTTCACCATTAGAATACTACAATATCCCTGAGTAACATAGGCTATATTTTATACTACGCGGGTGAAACCGCGCGGAACAGCTAGTGCATTTATAAAGAAGAAGTAAAGGTTGAAAGTGTTTTTATGTAAATGATTTGTATAAAGTTTATGTTACACGCTTAGGGGTCCAATGTATCTCGTGAAATGTGGGTAATATCCAGTAATGGAATACCTCTGCCTACCCCCTCGGGGATGGAAGGCGTGAGATTATATTATTATTATTATTATTTCTGTTATATTCTATTTAGATTTACGAGGACATTGCCCTTCATTAATAAACATTTGATATTCATATTTCATTCAAAATTAATATGTTTAAATAATATAAAACAAACTCCGAAGCTTTGAAAATTGAATACAACTATAAAGGGTTAATCAACATTTATCTTGCAGTGTCTGGAATATCAAAACGCTTCAGAGGCTAATAGCAGAGTAGACATATTAAATCTTTATTAAACAGAATTTCAGTTTACACGAATTTCAGAATTTTTCTTTGTTAAGTTTATTGTGTTATCTTTGGAGTGAGCAGACGGTGGGGCGATGAAAATGTAATTTTATAACAATAGGGTAATAATGTCAAATAAAATCTACGCTATTTGACTAGGTAGTCTGCATGAAGTTGACTCTTTTGGCCACTTAGAATTTCTCGTTGGATGAATGTCACATTACTCACATTACACGAAATTGTTTTGGACGAGTTTCACTTTGGACGAAAGTACATTAAGTAATAAGTAATATAAAATGTAATAAGTAAGATACAATACAATTAGCTGCTAATAAACAACAAAATGTATAAAGAAAAACATCCATAAAATAATAAATAAACTACATTACAGGTACTCTAAGTTTTTAAAAATTTCTTGCAAAAATAAAATGTCTGCAAAATTTTTTTTTGTTTTATAATTATTAATTTTTACTTTACTTTTACGAATATTATAAAGAGGAAAGATTTGTATCGAATATTCGAACTCATTTTCAAATATTGAAATAATATTTTTTTAATTTCCAAAAAATATTTTACCCCGCTCAAGCTTATGAATCCGCTTGCTTCTCAGCCTGCACAGTTATCTAAACAAGCCACAAAAGCTTTATCACGATGATAAGGACCTCACCAAGTCAAGGGCACATAATTTTAACACTGATAGACCACCGCTAGAGCTACAGACATTTTTTTTTCACACAATTGACACACTACATGGTTATTTAGTCCCAATCTAGGCAGAGCCTATACTATCTGTACCTACTAAACAGCTGCTAAACATACTTAAATAAAGATTAAACACCCAGACACGAAGCCAACACACTTAATCATGCACTCAAATGTTGGCCCCTAGCGGGGATCGAACCCACGACCTCCGACTCAGAAGGCAGGGTCACTACTAACTGAGACAACAGGCCCGTCAAGTCATTAATATGCTCGCCCGCAGGTTTGCCAGATGTTCTAGAAACGTGAAGATTACACTATTTAAATCCTACTGTACATCATTTTACACCAGTAGCCTGTGGGTGTCATATACGCAGAAACAGTACAACGCTCTTCGTGTACAGTATAATAATGCTTTCCGGGTGCTGATGGGACTGCCTCGATACTGTAGTGCATCGGGGATGTTCGCCGAGGCGCGGGTTGATTGTTTCTATGCAACCATGCGAAAGCGGTGCACATCCCTGGTGCGCAGGGCTCGGGTCAGTCCCAACACCATCCTGAGAGCATTCTCGTGCAGGTTTGACTGCCAGTACATGAATCATTGCACTATGATTCATGTACTGACTAGTATTTAATTTGATTTGTTTTTGTGTAACTATATGGATATGGAACCTATGTTTTCCGAAATAAATGATTTTATTATTATTATTATTATTATTATAAACATACTCTCTTCTTACAAAAGTTTTGCTTGTCTATCAAAGAAAAGTCGAGTTTATTCAGTTGTTGTGCTTCAGCTATCGTTTTCGTTTTCTTGTAATATTATTGTATGAAGCCATTCTTTTCTCGATTCTCGAGTAGGTATTTATCCTTTTACCCGGCGATCTATTTGAGTTATGGGAGCACTGACCTGCCCTGTACCATAAACTACGCTGTTACTGGCATTACAGCTGAAGTGGAGATGCATTTTGCTATCCAGAGGCATTACGAGTTTTATGGAAGCCGTGGTGTGGAACTATCGATAGTTTACTTGTCGATACTTTTTGAGTAGAGCAGTGATGGGCTTCTTGGGATTGAGAGCAACACTCAAACTTATAGCCCTGCTTTACTGTTCTGTATGCGGATTCCTGGGATGTACCACATTGTTTTTCAAGGATCTTACTAAAATTTTTCACTAGCTTGACGGTGAAGGAAAACATTGTGAGGGAACCCGCAGGTGCCAGAATTAATTCTGAGGCTTTTATAACAATCCCGGTTCGTTTATTTGATGTATAGTGGACAAACAATATACTGGTTAAACGTGGGTATTTCCAGAAATGGAATACCTTTGTGTACCCGCTCTTGGAGAAAAGATGTAACTTTATTTATTTTTAATTAAAATTTTAACCCTACAGTGGTAGCGCCCCCAAAAGTCACACACTGGTCGCGCGGATTACATAATATGGAGTCCGCTTTAGTTACAGGTTTTTTAATAATAAAAATATTTTTTATGCCATTTTTTTTATTAATATTTCGAAAAAACTTATCTGCTCGTCAAAATAAACTGAAAAGAATTTCTAAATAACATAAATCTTTTAAAAATCAACAAAAACAGTAAATTCGGGAGCTCTTATTACGTTTTCGCCCCTCTCAGTATTAAACCAACCGGAGACACCACTGACAGGCGTTCCCCTCTGCCAAAAAAAAGTGTCGGTTAACGATCATACGTGTTATATACAACTAGTTTTTTTTAATTCACGGAGTGCTCGGATTAGTGAATGTATTTGTGTGCATCTAGTTCAAGCTAGTGTTTAATTGTTTTGTTAAAAAATGCGTTTCTTTTAACATTATTTGTGTTCGTCTCCTCGTCCCCCCCGCAGAAATTGCCAGACTTTTTTGCAGAGAAACTAGTGCGCGTGACGTCTCCTGTTGGTTTAATACTCAAAGGTTCACCCGCAGTCAAAACAACGCCCAAGATAAGGCGCGCGAGGCCCTACTGATGCAGAAGATGAAGCTCATCTCCTCTCCCGAAACAATCAACCGTCGCCAATGCGCTGAGCGGGGGCCGGGACTATAGAGCTTAAAGTACATAGAGTCTGAGCTAACAAATTTTAACCGTCTGCGAAATATTCAGATTTTCACCACCCTGGATTACATATGTAATCCGCGCGACCACTGCAGGGTTAAAATAATCGAATTAAATTCACAACATTCGACACAAAACCTTTTGGATAAGACCGCGGGTGGCTGTCTCAAAAAACTTGAAATGCATGGACATAACTAGGGGAGCTACCACGGTTTTCCGATAAACTATATTTCAGCCGTTTATTCGGATCGGATTTTTACGGTATCAAAAAGTGACGGTAATACCCTGCAAGTGTCAAAATTATAAATCGGAGAACCGGTAAGTCCTCCTGTTTACAAGCTTACGATAATATTGCAATATCGGTAGACTATATATATTTTTTTTGTTGCCCAGGGAAAATGCATTACTGTATAGAAACCGTCCCGGGGGGGCCGTCCGGTTATGTGGGGCTCTGCAGCCCAGTGCTGTCATACCCACTAAAAACCCTGGGGTGTTTCTCCTCGCCGCTTCGGACCCAGCCATGGCACCGCGGTTATGCATCCGCAGCTGGGTCACATGAGTCACATCGATAGACTATCTAGCCCAACACTAGTGCCGGTTCGATGAACGACGTTTACTGGTTATTTCGAAATTATTAGACGGTAAACTGTCACTTTTGTGCACATCATTTTGCGTATCCTATTTAAAATGGCAACTAGATTTGGTTCTGGTTTTCGTTGAGTTTATGAATAGCAGAGATTCGGCGAAGGTTGCCTAAACGTGTGAATTGTTTCTCACTGTTTATATTATAATGTATTGACGAGTTTCTTGCCTCGCTTCTTCTCCTCAACTATAGGTACATGCCAAGGCGGTGGAGTTGCAATGACTGGTGAAAATAAGATGACTTAATAAGTCCTTGCTTTCAATAAAAGCATTTTGATTTTTTCCATGACACGGCAGCGCAGAGGTATTCCATTTTACGAGAATATCCGACCTTTAATCGTGATAGGTAGTGAGCCCATCGCCGGACCGGGTCCGTTATACATGCCTCAGAATTAATTCTGAGACCTGCGGGTTTCCCCACGATGTTTTCCTTTACCGTATACCAACTAAAATATTTTAAACTCGCAATAAATGATTATTTTTGTAATGTCGTCGGGTTTCCAGCGCAGGCTATAGGACCATTACTGTGGCTGTTAAGGTAATGTTCTCAACCTGATACTGACAAAATGGGCGCACTCGGTTTAAATTATATAATGAGCTGTTGCCTCGCTTTTGTCGCCTTTGTATAAACCCTATATACATTTCAACCAGCTTTTTCATGCGTCTTTGTTCGCATTGTAAGAGAAGAGGTGATATTGTCCTTCCTGAAGATCTCTCTGCTAATTCTAATTAAAATTGATTAAGCAGTTGAAACATGAGGATGTAACAAACTGGCAGAGTAACCTACACATATGTCTAACATTATCCTGTAATGTCAGATTTTTTTACTATTTACAAAGACTAGAAAAGTACCCACTGCTATGTAGCAGATTGCGGTTGTAGAGATTGCATATGAATGAAAGCTACGAGCCCGTTTCTTTTTAAAATACTGTTCCAAATATTTCACTGTGTAGTATTGACTACAATTGAGTAATTTATATTAGTTTAATGTTATTTTACGACATTAGTTTTTTTTTTGTAACAATGCCAAATGAATCTGTTACACTTTTAAATCACATCATATTTTTAATCCAGACGGTAAAAAAAAACAGGCGGTATATTTGGTGTATTTGGTCATCATGGCAAAATTGGTTAACCCTCATAGTGTTAGACGGCCTCTCTTGCGAACTTAGTCACTTATATTTTAACTTCCGATTAACAAAACATTTGTTGCATTACGAAAACGTTGCGCGTTGCCACAAGCTTGCCATATTTAAGATATAACCTAGCTGCCAATAAAATTGGCTGCAAGTGCAATAAATTGTATTCTTTTCAACATTTTACGTCCCAATATTGAGTTTAAAACGATCTAATGTTTCTTCGAAGCAGTTTGAGAAGCTATTCGTTGTAATGGATGCAACTATGATGCTTTATACGCTCTGTGATATGCTGCGTCCTGCCCATGGTTTCGTTCATTTTCGTTCACATGAAATATTAATATCTATACTGGATGATTTTTTTTACCGTCTGGAAAAAAATATGACGTATAAGGTATCTAGAGCCGATGTTATACACGAGATTAATTGTTAAATATAGTCATGTTTAGTGCAAATTACAAAATCTAGAAAACTACGCACAGTAGGTACTACGCGCAGCTGGCGGTTGTAGGTTGCGCATAAGTGGAAGCTACGAGCCTGTTTCTTTTTAAAATACTATTTCAAATATCTCAGTGTTTATTATTGACTACAATTGAGTAATGTATATTAGTTTAAGCAAGAAAAAAAAATTTTAGAAATAAAATATTTTTAAGTAACATTGCCAAACGAATTTATTACTTACCTATCGCACCACATTTTTTTCCAGACGGTAAAAAAAGTCACCTTGTATATAAAATGATGAACTCACTGACTGATAGTGCCATATATCCCAAGAGCCCAGGCTTGTCAGACCTTCGTTATTTTGTAAAACCTCAAAGTTTGTCTGTGTATGTCCCTATTACAGGTGTAAACGATCCCCGAATATGAAGTTTGGATAACGTTTCCTTTGGAAGTTATCAAGCAGCAAAGGTCCATAAAGTTGCACCTCAAATTCGTTAAAGTGTAAAGCCCAGTTTTTATATATATTTTATTCGGATTAATATTAGAAATCACGTCGTCCATTGTCAGACACTTGGTGCGGTGAAAACCCCCTGTCAGACACCCTTGAATCATGGTGAATTGATATACATATTGATATTTTTTTTTACACTTCTATACTTTGACGATGTTATTGAAATGATGCTTTTTATATTGTGCAATAAAGGAGCTATAAGATAATATTTTTTATTTAGTCTTAATCGTTATAGTGTACTTCTGAGCGACGAAATTCTTAAAAAAATAGTTTCAAGATTTTGGTTTTTTGTAAGTTACTCCGTTTTTTTCTATGGACTGATAAAAAGTTTATTCCAGAAATGAATTCCTCATCCTTGAATTATATGAAAATGACATCAAACTTGGCCTAGTAGCTATATGTGGGCAGAAATCATGTCAAGAAAGTATACCCTCAATTCACCATGATTCAAGGGTCTGACAGGGGGTTTCCACCGCACCAAGTGTCTGACAATGGACGACGTGATTTCTAATATTAATCCGAATAAAATATATATAAAAACTGGGCTTTACACTTTAACGAATTTGAGGTGCAACTTTATGGACCTTTGCTGCTTGATAACTTCCAAAGGAACCGTTATCCAAACTTCATATTCGGGGATCGTTTACACCTGTAATAGGGACATACACAGACAAACTTTGAGGTTTTACAAAATGACGAAGGTCTGACAAGCCTGGGCTCTCACTCTAATACTAAAAGCGTGCCAAAGGAATTCTATTACTAGGCCTCCGCTGTCGGTCCATGTGTCGATCCGTCCGTCCATACGGCCGTCTGACCGTCCGTCTGTCTGCAATAGTTTGAAATGTTTACAGCAAAGAGATTTAAATATAATAGGGCATAGAGGGGGCATTGGGAATATTTTCATAGAAAACTTTGAAGCCTAAGCGTCATGTCCTTGTCTTGTCAGTTAGTATGAACGCGAGCTGTCATTCGGTCGAAATTATACTAGACTTATTCCACTTGGAATAACTTTTGACTTCAAATTTTCCTCGCTTTGTCCCCTCTATGCCTTATTATATTTAAATCTCTTTGGTTTACAGTGAGTATTCGCTATAAATAAAAAGTAAAATTAAAATATTATACAAAGTTTTATCGCAATCGAGTGAACGATATGTATTTATAAAATGATAAACTGACTGACTGATTGGTGATATATCAACGCACAGCCTAAACCGCTGGGTCTAGAGACTTTAAATTTTGCACATAGATAGCTTATACAGTGTAGGCATCCACTAAAAAGTATTTTGCAAAATTCAACCCCTAAGGAGGTGAAATAAACGTGCGCGAGCGAAGCCGCGGGTAAAAGTTAGTACAATATAAGTTTCTGAAGGCACGTTAAAGTGTTGTACATACAAGTGTCAACGGTCTACTTGGTATGACTACAGTGCAAAACTCTAAAGTAAGATAAAACAAAAACAGACAAGTCTGTATAGTCCGTAACGAATCTTTAAAGAATGACAGAAAACACAATATGTTTTTTGGTAAATGCATGACACAATATTGTGTGGTGGTAAGTACGGAACCGTTCTTTTATGTTGGACCAAAGGTCAACCAATGAAAACCACATAAAAATCAGTGTAGAAACGATTGCGTGATTTGATAAAAAAAAATGTTTATAAAGAACTTCCTTTAACATTATTATTTTTATGGAAATAGCTTTAATTATCAGAATTTTCTTACCATACATAGTAATGATTATAATATAAGAAAATATTTTACCGAAAGCGACGACAAAGAAAATTATCCCGCGGTCACACCGCGTGCGCGAGAGTACTGAATTAACACTAAAATATTCCAAAACTGCACACTAACTATTACAGGGTGACCATCATTAACATTGTTAATAGAGACAGAATTTTATCATATTAACATATTGATATGAGCCTTCACGTGACATCTTATAGCGTACTTCTATTTAACAGTGGCCTAGACAATTTAATGAACATCAACACATAGCGATATTTAGTTACAAATAGTGTAGAGAATTTTTTTTGACAAACATACTTAAATAAATATTAAAAACCGAGACACGAAGCCAACAGATATGTTCATGCCTACAAATGTTGGCCCCGAGTGGGGACCGAACCCGCAACCTTTGGCTCAGAAGGCATGGTCATTACCAACTGAGCCAACAGGTCTGTCAAGTAGAGGATGAAAGTTAATCATTTTTTGTAATCCCATTGGCCAACCATCTATAATACTGAGAAACCATCTGTATACCATTGACTGAGAAGAAAATGCACCAATTTCTGCAAACAACTATTCGCTGCAAACTTCAAACAGCGTACATTTTTATTTATTTTTAAAACAACGTCTTTGGTACACAAAAGTATGAAATATGTTCCAACGTTTATTCTCTTTGTAAAGGCTCACAGTAGCAAAGAATGGGATACACTCGGATTATGAATGGCTACGAATCTTTTTGTTTACCTGTGTCTATTCATTATTATAAACGCAACAATACTGTGCAGGTTTTAAGCGGAAATTTCCGGTTTTTGTATACAGGCTGTGCTGTGACTTTCATGCTAGACTGACACAGGGTATTTCTTGGCTTCCAGCATACAAGATATTATGATAATTTTTTTGAAGTTGGACCTAGTTCATATTAGCTTTTAGGCTTCACCTAACTCGTATAGTTGTTTTATATAATCGGCTTTAAATACATGAGACTTGGGTTCGAATCCTGGCATGTACCAATGAGTTTTTCAAAACTTACGTACATATTTATCACTAGCTCGACGGTAAAGGTAAACATCGTAAGGAAACCCGCAGGTGTCAGGATTAATTCTGAGACATGGGAAACCTGTCACGTTTAGGTGTCCAAAAAATATAGTGACAAAATGTAGGTACGTCCAGAAATGGAATAGCTCTGTCTACTCCTTAGGGGATAAAAGGAGGATGAAGTAATTTATTAATTTATTATTATTAGTAAAACAAAACGGTCATATTTTATCTGGATCCATATCACTGTGTCGTGCGACTTACGGGACGCCATGTACATAAATTAAGAAGAAGATTATTATTAAAACAGTCCTCACTCAAAAAAGTGCATTAAGAACTTTTATTTAAAAAAATATTTTGTGCTTTTGTATCTTAAGTTATTATCTTTGTCAGACTTAAGGCCTCCCGTGTTTCCTCAAACACGGGGGAAGTTGAAAGGCTATTTCGAAATACGAGGACGAACGAACGAATCCTGATAGAAAACATCCCTCGGGAACAGGTATAAATGGAGACCTCACGAAGGAACGGACAGTAGATAATTCGAAAAGGAATGTCCGCGCTATTGTGATAAAATATGGTCTTCCTACTCTGTGGCCACAGCGAGTTAAAAAGTGCTTGTTCTAAAAACGCGACGAAAGCTGCCAAATGTATGCAATTTAGAGTTTGAAACATACGTATCATTGTTGTTAACGAGAGCTTTTATTTAATATTTAAAGCGTTTATTATAAACTAGCGACCCGCCCCGGCTTCGCACGGGTGCAATGCTAACACTAAAACCTTCCTCTTGAATCACTTTATCTATTAAAAAAAAACCGCATCAAAATCTGTTGCGTAGTTTAAAAGATTTAAGCATACAAAGGGGCATAGGGATATAGGGACAGAAAAAGCGACTTTGTTATATACTATGTAGTGATGGATGATGAACGTGATAAAATAATTATCAAATCAAATAGAATCAAAAATTATTTATTTCTAGTAAGTGCTTACCAGTTCGGATTATTTAGCTTTTCTTCTTCTTCTGTTTAGCTCATCATAAAAAAAAATGCTCTGTATTGGGGGCGATTCTGCTTTACACCGACTACATTAATTTTATTTTCATATCTCATACTCGGAAAGTAGTGTATGTTTGATCTGAGTACCGGGTCGGAAGCGATGATTCCCACCACAGAGAGATTCAGGGCTGTGATTCCCGCCCTCGGTCGGGAAAGACTCATAGTAATTGCTTCCGGCCTTAGGGCGGGAATAAATTTAAAAAAAAATAATACTAAATTTGGCAATGACGTTCACAGAAAAAGTTTCTCTAGGAAAGAGATTGACTTTCTTCCAACCTCTTTGGGTACTTAGTAGGGATACGAAACTTTTTACATCAATTAGAATAAGCAAAAAAAAAGGTGCGGCCTTGTGAGTGTAGGTATAAAAAACAGAAAATAGCCCGCGCGCAGGGCGGTACGCGTTCCATATTTAAAATAAAAAAAAAAACAGTAATAATTTGGTAAGCTGTTCCGAAATTCAAAATCTTGTTTTTCATCGACACTAATTAAGCACACAACACTATTACTCGGCTAAAAGTATTTTAAAGAGGAAGGATTTGTATATTATTTTTGTAATGTTATTTAGGTAAGGTACAGTCAAGAGCAAGTCAAGCTTGACACTACCAGTTTAAGCTGAGCTCTGATTTGTACTGCGCGCCATATTATACAGGGCCGGGTCAAAGTCCAAAGTGTCAAGCTTAGCGTGCTCTTGACTGTACTCTATGATGTAGTATTCAAAGACGTTTAAAAGAAAAAGTTTCTGTTTCTTCCAACCTCTTTGGTTGTATTGTTGACAATTTTGTTTTTTTTTGTAGGTATTATTGCGTTTTTGCATGTTTGAATTTTTGTATAATTGTAATTTTTTTTGTTTATTTTCCTTGAATTCGAAATGAAAAGTAGAGTGTTTAACGCGGGTGGAAGTTATCAATTCCTTCCGACCCTTGTATAACAATCTACTATTTAGTCCTGTCTTTGTCTTACCTCAAAAAAAAAGACGTGTGGCACTCGGGGACTGCCGCGGTAAAGCTATTGCATAGCATTTTGTAGCCACAAGACTGCCGAAAAGAAACGACGTTAGACAATGCACGGCCTTCAAGCCACACCTCCGTGCCCGTCGGAGTGGGGAGCGTGAGGTTTTTTTTCGTTACGCAATTTCTGGATTCGGTCCCCGCGCTCAAGGCCCTTGATAGAAGCTATGCAATAGCTTAAAAGAAAAGGGATGGAAGATAACCTACTGAATTTAGTCAGTACAGAGTTTTAGTAAACAGGTTATGAAATGCCCTTAGTTGACAGGACTAATTATCTCTCGTCTCTTTTCCTTTCTAGGAGAAAGAAAATGACATTTGTAAACTCAAATAGGTTAGTCGTTGTTCGTTGTCGTTAATCAAACGTAAAAGTTTGGCGAGGTTAGAATTAAGTAACACCACTGTATTTTATAAATTTATTTAAATAAAAAAAATATAAAAAGTTTTCTGTGCTCTGTTGAAGAAAAAGACACCAAACGTCATTGTCAGTCAAATATGCCTTTTTTATAAAACTATTTTTATATGACCTTTCAAGAAAACTATAGGTTTAAATATTCTATCCCAAGTCAAAAGAAAATCTATATGGTAATAAAACTGCACAATTATTACAAAAACCTTAAGTTTAATTCTTTGTTACGACAGAATGATCTGCTGTATGTTTCCATGCCGAGATGAAATATGCATGTGTTTATTTTATGGTGGTATAACCAAGTTTTTAATGTATGATTCAATAAAACTGTAATGGTGCTTTCATGACGCATACATTCTTTCAAGCCATTCCATTACTGTTACTGGTTATTCAGATAAAACACCTTTGTTATCTATGCCTACGAAATTTAAGACACCTATATACCGATTGGACTAAATACCTAAAATTTAAAATGTTTATAGTTATATCACCTAATTTTGATATACATAATTTTTAATAACAAATGGTCAAAATACCTAAAGTAATGCACCACTTGCGCGATATTTGTTTGAAATAGTGGATCACCTTCCGCAAGCGTAAAAGTGGGTAGATTGATAAAGTTCATCGTTTTCTATTTTTAATATATTTTGTGTCAGGAAAATATATGTTCATTTACAATAATTACAGATAAAAAATGTCCTCCAAATAGGAACCATGTGGGACAGTGCCCAGAAGACTGGCCGTATTCCCTCTCTGGATAGCTAGGCTGATCCTTTGACAGAGATAGCCGCCAGATAATATATATATCTATTTATATTTATATTAATACATTACGTCGGTATTTGTCACTTCGGTCAATTAACGTGAGGTAAATCAATTTCAGGGACTTTGTACATAGGTATTTCAAGTTTTATCCTTTTGAACTTCAGTATTATATCCATTTGACATTTTAAACTTTATGTCAAACAACCATTAGGTATTTTGATTTTAGGTATTTTGAACTTAGGTTATTTAACGTTAGGTTTTTTAATTTTCGACATTTAGATACGTAACCACCATACATATATTTGACGGGCCTGTTGGCTAAGTTGGTAGTGACCCTTGGCTAAGTTTGCTAAGTTATGTAACCCAATTTAGTATAAGTAACAATAATTGATTAAAAGAATATTGTGTTGAGGAGTTTCTTGCCCCGCTTTTCTTCTCAACCATACATGCTGAAGCGGTGGAGTTGAAATGACGTTCAATAAGTGGACTTGTAAGTTTCTATTTTGAATTTATCATTTCAACTTTGACTTTGACCCTGACTTCTGAGTCGGAGGTGGGTGGTGGGTTCGATTCCCGATCGCGGCCAACATTTGTGTGCATGAACATGTGTGTTGGTTTCGTGTCTGGGTGTTGTTATCTATGTTAGAGGTGGTTTAGTACCCATAGTACATGCTCTGATTAAAGGTTTTGACTAAATAACCGTGAGTGAATTGTGTCCCACAATTTATTATTACCTACTATTTTTTCAAGTTTCTAGGTGTTATCATTTCGGAGTAGAACGTATTTCTCTTTTTGACAAAAAAATCAAAGTACATGTTTAGACTAGCGGGTGCCCAGCGTCGTTGCCCGCGCGTATCTAATTTATTCCCGTTCCCGTGGGAATGTCCAAAATTCCCTATTCGTAGCGGTTGTCTGCGAAATATAAGACATTTACATACGATAATTAATTTCAGGTTTATAGGTGTTATCGTTTCGGAGTAGTACGTATCTCTCTTTTTACCAAGTTTTTTAATTTTCTTGTAGGAATGAGAAATTCTCCCGCTGTAAAAAGTGCTCTAGATGTTGACCGGTTACTTAGTTATCTCCACAGCAAATTTCATCAAAATCCGTTTAGTAGTTTTTGCGTAATGCGTGCACAACCAGACAGACAGATGGACAGACAGACCGACGGACAAACAAAAATAAAAAAAATCGTGTTATTTTAACTAACACTAAAGCTAAAATTTTCAAAAATAGTTTATATACAGACGCTGTCCCGTTTCAGTTTTATTATATGAATAGATTAGTTAGGAATAACGTACCTTCCTATCACCGAAAGAATTCTAGAGATTACCTCCAATATTCAAACAAAATTTATCCAAGTCATCATTTCTCTTTGTCTTTGAGGGTTCGCTTTCAGACGAGGGAATCACAAACCACATTTGTATCGCGGACAGACCCCGTTGACATATCCACCCATCTACACAGATAGCTGCGGACAAATAGCCATTCTGGGATCCGGGGCAAGCTTATCGTGTAGGGGCCAGGGGCGGCCGCAGGGAAGTGGCCCTAATCCAATACAATACAATCGTTAACTCTTTATTGTACACCAAAAACAACACAATGTGGATACCTACATTAACTAAAGTACATTGGGCGGTCTTATCGCTTTTTTTTCGAATGTTATAACGAGGAAAGATTTTGATGTGATAACGTTTTACAAATCAATTAACACCTGCTGCAAAAAGTGTCACGTTTCGTCTGAGCCAAGCGTGGAAGCGCGAGCGCGGAACAAGCAATAGAGAGGCTTGATCAGCCTAAGCGGCTTGTGACGTATCTATCTCTCTTGGACTCCAGTATGCAATTTCTCATCAATGTTTTTTATGACGTTATCACGTAAAAATATCGTTCGTAAACCGACTTTACAGATAACCAATTTTTTATGTTTGTTTGTAATGAATACGTTCAGAAACCACAGGACTGATTTTAAATATTCTTTCGTCAATTGAAAGCTGACTTTTCTTACCACGGAAACGGAACTCATTACTCACGCTTTGCCCGCGCAGAAGTCCGAAATACATCGGAAAAAGTGCAAATTCCTTATACACCCCAATTAGTATATTTATATAAAAAAAATATGATGCGTTCGTACTTCAGTTGTGTCCAACCAATTTCCTTAAATAAAGAGCAATCATAGTGGATTTCCATACTAAGCACTAAATTCAGCTATGCTTAATCGTTTTTCGGAAAAAAATAACACATATTGAAAATAGCTGAAATCGATTAAGTAGTCGATACTGAACAAACTCATTTAAGGAATTGCGCTTATTCTGTTACATATTGTATACATTATATAATTATCATACCATAATCTCATGTAGATATGATCAAAGACCCATAGCTCAGCAAAGGGCTGTACGAGTTGTTGATGATGACACAGGCCTACGAACCGATTTTGAGGTCAGTGGATTTCCATAATGCTGTTTTGTTTTATCATCAGGTAAATGTTTTGCACAAACTTATGAATTTGAAACCAGATCCCATACCAACAAGATCATCGATGTTCCAATACACTGTTTCAATGACACAACTTTTTTAGACTTCAATAAGTAAAATCAACTAAAACAGAAACTGAATAGCGTGCAATCAATTTGCCAAATTAGTAACTCTTGCAAATTTATAAAATTCTAGTTTAAGTTTTTGAATAGTCAATAAACAATATTTCGAAGGCTTAACTGAATTATTTATAAATCAAAATTTCGTTGATTTCAAATAAAATTTCACAGAGTGTTCATTTTTTTAATTGGTCCTGTGAATTCGAAATAATAATTAACATTAAACTTGTATGTATGTAAACATTGCACCAATATTAATAAAATCTTCGAATCGAATCATGACTGTCTAACACACAATGCACTGACTAAATTAATGGGTCTAAGTGTAAAATTTTTAAGAGAGTATCCAGAGGAGCGGTGGCGGAATGGACCTCCTTCATGAGAAGGGAAGATTTTGTAGACTAAGTGATCACATTTTCAATGTGTTAACGGTTGATTTTGGATAGTTGTATTTATACAAACTCTTAACTAAATGCATTATCTATAAGCAATAAAACAGTTTTCGTTTTGTTTACGCACAAATCGCACAATGGAAGTCGTTAAGTCAAGTCAGATACCCTTGGGTGGCTTGAAAAATTTTGACAATTAGGTGATCTGATAATTCGCGGTGTGCTTGCATGGAGATCATAGCCCATACGTCTTCTTCATGTTGATGAACAGAATATTTGATCTCAATGGTGGCTCAACCTTAGTTAAGAGTCTTATATTTACTTTTACCATTGTACTTTTTTTCACTCATCGTGTCACATGTTGCATATTTTTATTGGTGTAGGTACAATAAAGAGTTGTTACTTACTTACACTGTTTCTCGTATACATTAATGGCCTCTGCTCGCTTCAGTTAAATAAGGCTAAAATCTCGTCTACGATGACAATACTGCCATCATCTTCTATGGCAAGACCTGGGAGGATACATACAATGCTGCGAAATATGGAATGCATGAAGGGGTTTCTTGGCTGCAGCACAATTTGCTAACTTTGAACGTGGATAAAAGCAAAATAATCAATTTCAGTGTAACCAAAAGAACATCCCCAACATCGTTTTCGCTTAAACTCCACACTTGTGATCATGTTCCGGGTAACACTTGCAATTGCACTGGATTCACTGACAGTATTAAGTACCTTGTCGTCAATATCGACCAGCATATGACATGGCAGAAACAAATTGAAGCTCTGAGTGCTCGAACCAGGAAACTTCTTTATATTTTCAAAAGACTGCGTTCATTTGCAGATATAAATACGCTCAAAGTGATCTACCAGGCCTTATGTCAGTCAATTCTAGGATATCGCATTGTTGCTTGGGGTTCTGCAAGTAAACACATCTTATTCTTGCTGAGCGCGCCCAAAGGGCAATCTTAAAAGTCATGTACAAGAGAAGGATTCGCTGCTATCCTACGCATCTGCTCTTCCATGACTCTAGAGTACTTACAGTACGCAAACTTTACATACTGGCAGTTATACTTAGATTCCACAAAACTGCGCGCTCTGCTCTGATAATTGAGGAGCGCTCACAAAGGAGATACAAATTTGCTAAGCCTATGTGCAAGCTGAGATTTGGCAACAAATCCTATAGTTTTATGGGGCCTCATCTATACTCAAAAATCAACAAGGACCTAAACATCTTAGACATGTCAAGATATGTTTCCAAAAAAAAAAGGAACCAAGTGGCTGTTGGATGTGAACTACTCTAACACTGAACGATTTATTACTGTTTTCTGAACACTCGTTTCCGTTTGCTTGAATGCTCCCATTCAATATGCTCCCACACACTACAACCACACGCAATACACTCCCACACACTACACTCACACACACTACGCTCACCCTCTCTATACTCACTTACTCAAATCACACTTCAAAACTTATTTTGATTAATTAAAACAGTGCTTAGACGAAAGAGACTGGACCCCACCACACAGGGTATCCTAGTGTGGGGTTCAGTCAAAGATATTATATATAGAAAGACGTAGATATGTTACTAGACCACGGAAAATGAGGCCGACAAATGTAGTTAATTAACCACATTTTATTTGTCGCATTGTATTTCAAGTCGTATTTTAAGCGCAACTCTTAACAGATAGCTCTCTTTTTCTTTATTATTCGTTCCGTATCATCTTTCCCCGTCATTATTGTATCCTATAAATACGCTAAGAAGTAAGTATGTACCATGTTGTAGCACACTCGTAGGGGATCAATTTTCAAACGGAAGCAGTATGAATATAACTCATCGTTACTTTATTATGTTTGGGGTTCAGTGGTATTTACCTGTAAAAACAACTTGTGAATCCAAATAAATTATTTTCATTATTATTTTTACTTAGCCCGAGGCGCTATATTCCTGACTCCCTCCCTTCCTCACGCCCGGGAAACCCCCGCGGGACGAAACGCACTTATTTTTGGTTATCAACTTTTGCACCACGTAATATAGTTGGTACTTCGCAATTTGGAACTCCGAGATTATGTGAAAGGAAGTGAAGCACGAAGTTTTGATGCTAAACTCTAATATGTACGAGTACATGAGAAAACTCTTACTGGTTTCCTGGATATATTTTATCCTGCTCTTACACAATACACATGAGTGTTTGCATTTAAACACCGCCGTGCCCCTTGATTTATTTTATGACTAGCGGTTCTGCGCGGTTTCACCCGCGTAGTTCCAATTCCCGCAGGAATACGGGAATAAAATATTGCCTATATTACTTAGGGATATTTTAGATTTGCATTAGTGAAAGAATTTTTAAAATCGGTAGAGCTGTTTTTGAGTTTACTCGCAACAAAGATAGAAAAATACAAATCTTTCCTCTTTTATTAGTAAAGATATAGATAAAAGTCAGTTCCTTGCCTGTTCCATTTTGTTTGGACACCTGTTCAATATAAATACAGTTAAAGAAACTGTGTAATATTTTATTGCGTTTGTATAAATTTGCGCATGACGTATAAAACCTACAGCCTCAATTCTGCGATATTTATTTTATAATGAATACATTTGGAAGAGAGGAAGTCGAGCTAAGGCACATACCTAACGGCTCAATATCTACAAATAAAGAATACTTTCCACTAAAAGGATTTGGATCAAAAAACACGCGCTGAGACATAACATTGGTTCTGCGCGGTTTCACCCGCGTAGTTCGCGTTCCCGTGGGAATACGGGAACAAAATATAGCCTATGTTACTCAGGGATCTAGTTAACTTTCCATTGGTGAAATATTTTTTTTAATAGGTCCAGTAGTTTTTGAGTTTATTAGTAACAAAAATACAAATTTTTCATCTTTATAATGTTAGTATAGATTACACTTTGTACACCTGTGGATTTCAAAACAGCTAAGAACCATGCACTACCTACCTCCCAGTGAATAGGTAGAAAAATTTTCTGTATAGGTATAGGTATTATCCGTCATCGTATGTCAATCATATCATCCTAATCATCATTAGCGTAGCTAGGGATTTTTCCTAGCCTAGATTTGGCCTAGCCTTTATGTGTATTGCCCCTTTATGTACATTGCCACTTTATGTATAAAGAAGACTCTGAAAAATCAGCTGATTTTTCATGATTTTTCAGTGTCTTCATATATATTGCCGTGAAATGGACGATATTTTATGTAAAAAAACAAGTGAATGAAATTTCGTCCCAAAAATCTTTTTTTTTTTATTAAAAATACTAGCGGCCATATTTCGATAGGGCACCCTGGTAGATATATTATCTGCGTAAAAATTTGGTTTGTAGCATATACCTACTCGATCCCTACACTAATTTGCAGCCGGATCTTAGGCTATTAGTAGTCCAGCATTTTTGGCATCGGCAAACCTAAGTCGGACGGATAGTACAGTGGTATTTATTTTAGCCTGCCTGTATTGTTCTAGGTACATCCTCTGTATTGCAACAAGACTCACACCCACGTTCATCCAATACGAATATATGAATAATTTTAAATGTGCACTCTGAATTCGGTAACTGTCGGTAGATTCGCAATATATCTTTGTTGGTGGGTTTTTTTGTTGGTTGTTCTTGAACTACATACTGTATTTATGTGTTTATTTTATCTGATTCATCTACACTAACATTATGAGGTGTTTTTTTTTATATAGTTCTAAGGGGTAATCTCTGGAACATCTATCCGATACTGAAAATGAATTCACTAATACAATACCAGCCCCCCTGGCAAAGTGGCATTGTACAATCTAATCGAATGTTCCTTTAGATTAGAGTGCCTTGTTATTATAAAATATTGACGTTTCTAAGTGTATATTTAATACTTAAATATATCCTACTAATATTATAAATGCGAAAGTTTGTATGGATGGATGTATGGATGTATATTTGTTCCTCTTTCACGCAAAAACTACTGAACGGATTGGGATGAAACTTTACAGTTATATAGCTTATACATCAGAATAACACATAGGCTATATTTTATCCCCGTATTCCCACGGGAACGGGAACTACGCGGGTGAAACCGCGGGGCGTTGCTAGTATATTATATATTTAATACCAATCGAAATAAATAGAAAGAGCAGTGATAGCCCGGACAATTAAAGAGCCGGCCGAAAATCAGTGAGGCTCGGGTTCAAATCCTGGCATGTACCAATGAGTTTTTCAAAAACTTACGTACTTACATATTTATCACTAGCTCGACGGTGAAGGAAAACATCGTGAGGAAACCCGCAGGTCTCAGAATTAATTCTGAGACATGTGTAAACAGACCCGGTCCGGCGATAGGCTCACCACCTATCACGTTTAGGGGTCCAATATATCTCGTGAAATGTGGGTATATCCAGTAATGGAATACCTCTGCCTACCCCCTCGGGGATAAAAAGGCGTGAGATTATATTTATATTTATATATTATATTTTGTATATTTATATATTATATATTTATATATAATACCAATAGAAAATAAACGATTTTTTGAATTGACATGTATGGGATTGACATAAGCACTTGCCAACGAGCGCTAACGCTAATGTCAATCCCATAGATATCAATCTAAAAGAACATTCGATTAGATTGTGCAATGCCACTTGACTAGGGGGGCCGGTTACACTGTTTTATTAACGCGGGTCAAACTAATTACTGATTGTTGGGATCTTACTACGTATATACGTACATATTTATTACTAGATTGACGGTGAAGGAAAACATCGTGAGGAAACCAGCAAGTTCTAGAATTAATTCTGATACATGTGTAACAGACCCGGTCCGGCGATGGGCTCACCGCACCTATCACGTTTAAGGGTCCAAAGAACATCTCGTGAAAAGTGGGTACATCCAGAAATGGAATACCTCTGCGTACCACTAGTACAGTGAATAGAGACCAAATAAGGGGGGTTACCTTACAAACGGTCCGGTAGTTCTAAATTTTTTACATGTTGTCTAGGATGGTTGTTAAGTTTTTAAAATGCAAAATGCACAATTCCACCCCCTCCGCGCCCGCCGCCATCTTGAAAAAACCGAAAAAAATCGGCACTTTTTTTAGATTTTCACTTATATCTTTGTTTTGGTGCATTTTAGCTACAAAACAGTTCTATTCAATGTTGTAGAGAATAAAATTCCCTATAACAAACGTGTTAAATTTTGTTTGTAGGGCAGATAGTTCACGAGATATGATATTTTTAAAAATATAAAAAATACGCATTTTCCGGAAATTTTTCAAACTTATTAAATAAACAATATGCCGTTGTTTTCATTTTAATGCTTACTGCCCCCTCCGTAAGGTTGGTTAAAAAAGTATACATCCATTTTGTAGGTAATTAAATTCCCTACAATTTTTATTCTTAATACTTGTTTTTCTCAAATAGGCCAAACTTGAATTACAGCGTTCTAAAGTTAGAAGTTTGAAAAATTTGAAAAAAAGTTTGAAAAAATGCGTATTATATATATATATATATATATATATATATATATATATATATATATAAGCTCACGCCTTTTATCCCCGAGGGGGTAGGCAGAGGTATTCCATTACTGGATATACCCACACTTCACGAGATATATTGGACCCCTAAACGTGATAGGTGGTGAGCCCATCGCCGGACCGGGTCTGTTTACACATGTCTCAGAATTAATTCTGAGTGTGAATTTTGCATTTTAAACACTTAACAACCATCCTAGACAACATGTAAAAAATTTAGAACTACCGGACCGTTTGTAAGGTATAAGCTCTCTATTCACTGGGTTACACCTCGGGGATAAAAAGGCGTGAGATTATTATTATTATTTTTCTACGTATCTGAAATTTTGTTTCTGATAAATTCTATTACATTTTGTTTGGCTACACTCAGCTAACGCTGACGCTCAATAGCACTGATTAGTTGACTAAACGAGAAGAGGTTTGTCCAGCTGTGGACATGAATTGGGATTGGCTAAAGAATTTTGAATGTCGAAAACAGCTGACTACTCGAAGCTGAGCTGAAGAAAATGCATGCATAGTGATAAAGATAATTGCACTTAGAACAGTGTGCGGTCATCTGTGAAGTCTGAGGTGGGCTACAGCTGATCCATATTCAAACTATTCAAACACGTTAAGTAGAAGGGAAAAAATGGAAATGCAATTCTGTGACTTACATTTATTATAATTATTATTTTCTTGAATAACTGTAGGGGCTTACCAGGGGGCCAATTCTACTAAATGACAGCGGTGATAGTTGTATGACTGTGGTCACTCAATGGTGATATTATGTCAAATTTTGACACTTTTCGTATTCTGTTAACTGTCAGTTTTCACAATCATTCAACTATCATTGTTGACCACTTTTGGTATTCTACTATTCCTACCATGGAATGGCGCTGTCCAGTGATTGCTTTTTTCCCCTTATTTTAAGGCATTGGCAATTTAGCCATCAGCCCTAAACACGACACGAAATTCAGATTTTAGCTCTGCTTCAGAGTCTATGCACAAAAATACACAAGTTTCTTCAAAACTTATCAAAATGTCACATGTACCATAAATAAAATCAATCATCTAAAGATTTTAGTGCCGAAAACCCGAAATAAAACTAATGACACGCATGGTAGTAATAGTTATATATGGTAGGCAACACCTAACGTAGTCCATAGTCATTCCATTGTTATGCCACTATGATTTTAGTGGAATACAAATTAGATGTCATAGTTGCCAGTTGCAGCATAATGGAATGATAGTTCGATGACAATGGCTGACATTTAGTGGAATTGGCCCCCAGCATCTCTTGCTTTAGTCATGCTTCCTTCGCACGAGTTTGTTTTATCTCAAATTTAATAACTTTTTTTTATAAGAGAAAAGGGGCTAAACGAGCAGACGGGTCACCTGATGGTAAGTGACTTCCGTCGCCCACGGACACCTGCAACTCAAGAGTCACAACTGCGTTGCCGGCCTTTGAGGTGGGAGAGGTGGTGGTGGGGGAGGGGGAAGGGGAAAGGAGGGGAGGGGGGGGGGCTCCGGTTACCTTGCCTATTACTAATAATAAAAAAAAAACCTCACTCACTGAGCTATGTTTTCAAAAGATGATGGAAGGCCTCATGAAGGTTATACAGAGAAAGTACTTAGTATAATTTCGGTTTTATTGTTTCAGCCGCCAAGATACTTAGTTCCTGGGTTCAAGCTTAACCCAAGTGCTGCCTTGTGCTTTCAAATTGAACTCCTCAGTTTGCAAGACGATCGGGTCGGATGTCTTCGGGCACCTGAGTATATCGAAGTTCAGTACCAGGTTGTAGAGAAGCACCTTCAACTCAAGAAGCGCGAATCTTGATCCTGTGTAAAGATATATTAGGTGAAACTAAATACCAACTACGGAAAAATGAAGCATATGTCACCCAGGCTAATACCAAATGTACTATTGACTCATTCATCAAAATTGGTTGAGTAGTTTAGGTGTTACGGTGGAATATACGTACATGCATGCATACATAGATTGCCAAAAACATAACCCTTACTTTTAGATTCGCCGTAATCAGTTAAAAACAAATAAGTCAAAGCCAAATTATCTATTCATTAGTGCCATCTGATCTTTCCCGTTTTTCCATTACGAGTACGTTGTGCATGGTGAAAAATGTTTGATAACTATTACGACCGGCCACCTGATTGATGCCAACTCTCCTTGAGAATTTATTTGTTGACTAGAGCACAAGAGGGCAAGTGCTAGGTGCAAATGGGACTGTAAGTCGCCTCTTGCGAACGCCCATGAGTAAATTTTGGAGACGGGACGCCTATGGTACTACCGTACCAATATGCTGATTAAAGCCGGGTTTTCACTAAGGTGGCATCTTTCACTAAGGTAGAAAAGATACTCTTCGACTGGGGGTCCGAGTACACTCGTATCAGATGTTTCCGAGTAGCATATGGAAGGTGCCTTTTATGTACTTGATATTAATTACCAATGCAGTTCCTTGGTCCCATTCCAAAGGGCATGAAGGTGAATGGTCTAATATTGTGTTTGTTCTCGTCGGAAAACCTTTCGGGGTCGAATTTTTCGGGGTCCGGGAAATATTGGGGGTCCATGTGGATGCTGTTCACCACATTATACACTACGTCTCCTGGTTTCAGCTGTGGAAGGAAATAATATGTTGTGGTGTGTTCTGGAACGCTAATTTCCTGTTTCGTTTTTATATACTCTTAAAACTATATTACATCCTACTCAATACGTCAGTGGCTATACTTCTTTCTCGAGTTGAATAAATTTTACTTGGTCGCCCTTTGAGGATCCTAAAAACAGTTGATAAACACGAAATGTTTCATTAAATAATAATTGGGAAGGAAGAAAGAAATCTCTAAACGAATGTTATAAAAAAATGGAAGATACCAAAAAGGTTTTGGGACCTTTGGGTATTCCTTTGTATCTGAAAATCGGAAGGCATGTAGAAGGAACGAAGATGGACTCGCCTTGTCACAGTTAAGTTACTATATTTTATAGTGCACTTACTTTATAAGGTTTTCCTCCTTCTCTTGGCGGCGGCAGCTCGTAGGGTTTTGTACAAAGTCGGTCCATAACCAGAGCAGAAGCCCATTTGCGGAACGTCTCTGCAAATAACACGAATGTTATTGTCTATAATATACAGATCGCCACCTGATATGAATTGACATAGTCAAGCTTTTATATCCAACAACTCATTCGCTCTTGCTGGTTTTGGGTACTCGTGACTATTCTGCTAACCTGATCGATGTATTGACCACTAACAGCCTTTTTATTTAATTGTCTTGTTATAAGCCCTTAATCTAACCACTCAATGTCCTCAGCATCGCATACTTAATCCTGTTTAATTATATCCTATAATATTCACTTAAAACCTTGGCAAAGGTCTAAAGGATTTGTCATCGAAATAATAAGATCTTGTCCTCAGATAAATAACACAAAAATAATATTGTAATACTTTGTCTCTCAAATAATATAACACCCTGGAACGTTATTCCTTTTCTATTTCTCTGCTGTTTTTTATTCTGCTTGCTAATCTACTCCGAAGATACTGAGTGTACGAAGTATTCTATTCCTTTTATCCTTTTAATCAGTAATCGAAAAATTATTCACAATAAGTTTCTAAGCATAATGATGCTCTAACTAAATGGATGAATGTAATCAAAGAGATTATAACCACTAAAAATGTACTAGGGACATGGTATCAAATCCAATACCTAGCTTTCAATATGTCATCATTCTTACTAACTAATTTTGTGTGGCGTCCATCTGTTTATAATTAGGCACCTACACACACATTAAAAGTATTGTTTTATGAAAAGAAAATACTCTCACCGTTCAGAACACAGTCCAAATACTTCAAGTCAGGAATATTATCGTAGGTCAGATCTCCTTTATTTTCCTTGAAATCTTTGATCTCCTGGTACAGTTTCTCCTTGACGTCGGGATTGATGGCCAGCTCATGTATAGCTAGCACTAGACCAGAGGCTGAACTTTCGAAGCCAGCGAAGAAGAAAATGAACACTTGGCCGGCAAGTTCGGTTAAAGTCCATTCTGAAATGTTTAGTTTACTTTGATTTATGTTGAGACTTTTGCTGACATGACAAAGCTGTCGCATGGCTATCACACAAAGTCACCAAAACCGTGAATCTAACGCCACTTTGGAAAAGATCATAAAACACAAATAGGTACCTACACAATAATCAAGTGTTATAATATTTGTAGCATACGAAACATGAAACTCAATAATGTGATTATCTTCAAATAATAAAAACTTGTTTTTGTCGTTTTAAAATACCTAACGCATTTATACTTGTGTAAATAATGAGTGTTTTGTTTTATTATAGATATTAATTAAATCCATGATGAAAACATTGTTATTTCGGAATTTTATTATGATCACGAATTTGTAAAAAATAAGATTATTTCCTATTGAAGCATTTAGTTTCACGATTGTCAGCGCCTGAAATAAATAATAGCAAATCTAAAATCGCGTCGAAAGCAATAATTATGTATTACACAGATGCCTATATTATTATAGAGCGCAAAAGATAAAAACCAAGATAAATAATATGTTCTCACTTCTAATGATGCCACGTGGTGTCAACTCTTCATCTACTGTTGCGAAACCAACATTGTCCTTTTCCACGTTCTCCTTTTTCAGTGTTCCTGTAAAAGTTAAAATACAATAGAATTGACTATTTATTATCATTATGAAATAAATTGAAATGACATTTTGAAACTCTTTATTCCGATGGAAGTATTTATTCGTAATTACGCTCTTCTCTCTCATAGTACAATTGCTAAAGTATAAGTAATTACGCTTTTTGTTTGTTTGTACGTGATTGAGGACATACATCAAAGTTTAAAAATCTATGAGGTTGAGGGTGCCCATACCCTTAACCTCATAGAATAACTTTAAATCACGTCACTGCTACATTTTAATGTAGCAGTGACGTGATTTAAAGTTCTTGACTTTGATATGACATTCAGACTTAAACAATATATTTTTCACACCACATGCGCGACAAAGCCGGATTATATATCATATAAACCTCACCGAAAGCAAGACATTATATCCCTTGGCTTTAATGTTGTATAGAATTTCATTATAACCCTAGGTCAATAACATATTTTCACTTTTGAAAATCATGACGATAAAGTCTAATTTCGTTAAGCAAAATGTAGTGCACCCGCCTGCGGCCACGGTCGTGGCCAACTCGATTTTCGAAAACCGAAGCCGCGGCCAACTAGATTCACACGATCTTCATTTGTTAAATCAAGAAGGTCACGCCGGCAGAAACAAGTTGCTGGATCCATTTTATAGCTTTAACATTTCAAAAAGAATATCGAAAATGTCGAGTGATGGAAGTACTTTGACTCCAGAGTCTATTAAACTTGATGCCATAGGCATTGTCAATAATCTACTACCATGCAATTGCATTTTATTGTCTCGCATAAGGTGAGAAAAGTAGAGTATATAACTCGGGAATAAAACTGTTTCTCACTAAACTCAGGGCTCAGTCTTAATTCCCTCGCGAATTAGCTCTCGGGAGTAAAACTGGGAGTCCTTCGTTACGTTCAGGGTTCAATGTCGCGCCCGTGACATAAAACATATTCCCTTGGTGTATAATCTACTAATATTACCTAGATCTTCAATTCACGTTTTTTTTAAAAAGTCAGTAGTACTTTTCTATTTACTTACAATTCATATTAATTAATGTGAGTACGGAACCTAAGATTACATAGGTATGTATTTAGTTACAAACTCAAGTAGTAGTTGCGCAATTCTGTGTAGTAAAATCCGAGTTGGTACCTTTAGAAGCTTCCATGAGCAGCTGAATCATATCCGGTCTTTCCACTCCAT
Organism: Ethmia dodecea; assembly: GCA_963855545.1. Classification (NCBI taxonomy): domain Eukaryota; kingdom Metazoa; phylum Arthropoda; class Insecta; order Lepidoptera; family Depressariidae; genus Ethmia; species Ethmia dodecea. Next base: position 1,479,617 of record OY979446.1, read on the forward strand.
TCTGCTCCCTGTATTCGATTGTGCTCTTCACTATGTTCTTGAAGAAGCTCATTGTGTGCTTAGGGAAGACCGTCAGCCCCAAAGCCTGATGAATATTTTTGAATACTACTAATATGAAATATTTATCGGATCGTGTATTTGAATTATTGTGGTAGCTGAATTATACATTGAATTTAATAGAACAAACATTCGCAACTATTACATGACTTTTTATTACATTAAGATTATGATATAATGATAATGCAATAAACATAAAGGACATAATTTCTCTTAATTAAACAAATGTCAAAATCAATTATAATAATATTATAGAAATTAAATCAACAACATTGTCAGACTTATACCTAAACTTAACCTAATCAAACAACCCGCCCCTTGCCGATCCTGGTGCAAACGTGCCCATAACGCTGGCTGCGTTACCGCGTTGGATCGCCACGGCTAACCTTTGCACCAGGAACGAACCAGAGCGGGGGTCACCGCCTCGTTCTCTTAAACGACTGCCCAATAATGCCTGCCTGACTGCCTAATATGATAATAAGTTATTACTAATCTGGGGGCACGGCAGTGCCCCGGCCAAGTCGAGCAAAAAGCGGCACGGCCTTACCATCCTTTTCTCGATACAATTTACACACGCCCATAGTCGTAAACTACTGCATTTGGAACCAGCAACTCGTCGGTGGAGATGGACTGCTGTTTACATTTAGCCAATCTTCATGGACGAGTTTAGAGTGCCTTGTTATTAGACTATTGAGTGTGCTATGAGTTTAAAAAAACAGATAAACATACTTAAAAACACATAAGCACCCAGACACAAAGCCAACAGATATGTTCATGCACAAACATGTTGACCCATGGCAGAAATTGAACCTGAAACCTCCAACTCAGAAGGCAGGATCAATAACTCAGCCAATAGGCTCGAAATTAAATGTTGGAGATGAAAAAGTATTATTGGAGTTAAAATTCAAATTTAAATTCAAATACTTTATTTGCATGCCATAGGTTTGACAAGGTGTTACTAAATATGGTAGATCTAATTCTATGGCACCCTGTAAGGGGTGTCGCAAAAACAATGTACCTATGGAGAGAGCGAATACACTCCAATATCATTCTTAATTATACCTACAAAGTAATTAAAAGGAACATAAATTTAGTAATTACATAATTTAAGAGCGGTGATAGCCCGGACGGTTAAAGAGCCTGCCTAAAATCAGTGAGGCTCGGGTTCGAATCCTGGCATGTATCAATGAGTTTTTCAAAAACTTACGTACATATTTATCACTAGCTCGACGGTGAAGGAAAACATCGTGAGGAAACCCGCAGGTCTCAGAATTAATTCTGAGACATGTGTAATAGACCCGGTCCGGCGATAGGCTCACCACCTATCACGTTTAGGGGTCCAATATATCTCGTGAAATGTGGGTATTTCCAGTAATGGAATACCTCTGCCTACCCCCTCGGGGATAAAAAAGGCGTGAGATTATACTTATTATACTTTTTTTATAAATTTAGTATATACATATAGGTAATATTTATATAGGTAACTGTAAAGTTATAAGGTTATAAGTCGAAGTATTTTTATTATTATATATATTTATATTATTGTAAGAAAAAAATATGTTATATTTGTTTATCCAATTAGTATTTTTAATTTTATAATTTATCATTAACTAGCGACCCGCCCCGGCTTCGCACGGGTGCAATGCTAACACTAAAACCTTCCTCTTGAATCACTCTATCTATTAAAAAAAACCGCATCAAAATCCGTTGCGTAGTTTTTAAGATTTAAGCATACAAAGGGACATAGGGATATAGGGATATAGGGACAGAGAAAGCGACTTTGTTTTATACTATGTAGTGATAGTGAAGAACTCATTTAAACTATAATAACATTTATTTATAAGAATTTTTTTAAGATGGTTTATAATTGGTTGGTGGATGGTTGATCCCTGACCAGCGATAACTGAAAGAATCATGGCTAAGGTCAAACGGCCAATTTAGTGTTAAGTAATACTACAAGCAAAACGTCACTAATCTTTATTAAATATACTTCTTTATAGAGATACGAGTAAGGTTAGGCGATATAACAGTGCACGACGTGTACATCTATATATATAAAACAAAGACGGGTTTGTTACAACACTTATAACTCGAGATCGGCTGGATCAATTTTCATGGTTTTTGTTTCGTTGGATTTGTCTCCGCCCTGAATAGCAGAACACATTTTAAAAACAATGAAAACTTGACGAATACATAATTATGAAATAATATTCCCACGGGAACGGGAACTACGCGGGAACGGGAATGGGAACGAGAACGGGAACGCGGGTGAAACCGCGCGGGGACAGCTAGTGATAAATAAAATGTGTAAAGCAAATATTGTGAGATATGTGAGGTCTGTCTGAACAAGATCCTAGTTTCGTAACTTCTTCCATAGTTAATTCGTTTTTATAATATAAATGTTGTTAACTTTTTTAAAATTTAAATATAATTATAATACACTAGCAGCGCCCCGCGGTTTCACCCGCGTAGTTCCCGTTCCCGTGGGAATACGGGAATAAAATATAGCCTATGTGTTATTCTGATGTATAAGCTATATAACTGTAAAGTTTCATCAAAATCCGTTCGGTAGTTTTTGCGTGAAAGAGGAACAAACATCCAGACATCCAGACATCCAGACATCCAGACATCCATACAAACTTTCGCGTTTATAATATTAGTAGGATGGGAATACGGGAATAAAATATAGCATATGTGTTATTCTGATGTATAAGCTATATAACTGTAAAGTTTCATCAAAATCCGTTCGGTAGTTTTTGCGTGAAAGAGGAACAAACATCCAGACATCCAGACATCCAGACATCCAGACATCCATACAAACTTTCGCGTTTATAATATTAGTAGGATATGGAGGAGCGGAGGCAGAATGCTCCTTCATCATGAAAAGGGAAGATCTTCCGCCAGGCGAGGTGATCGTGCCTGGGGACCGCGGTCCAACGGTTGATGTTGGACAGTTGTATTTATACAAACTCATTTGAAAACTCCGATAGCGCGGTTTAGAACTCGGCCGTCTATTGGCGCGTTCTATGTAGTGTCGCTACATACAATATGATTATAGTTGACTAAGTTTGAAAGTATTCTTATATTATAATAGTGGTGTTTATAGTTTCATTATTGTATTTAATAAGCCGCCAAAATGATCATTAAACAAAATGGCGTCGCACGGGCTGCTGTGACATCGCAGGGAAATAAAGGTACAGCGATTTTTCGAAATTGCCGAGGAAATTAGAATAAACCGGATCCGCGCGGTCAACGCCGCTGGGCACCCGGTGATGATGATGATGATCGGTTCCAGTCAGTTTCGGGTAAGGTGACTGCTGTTGACCCCGGTTAATCAATCGACGCTCATGCGCCCTGGGGGCCAATTCTACTAAATGACAGCGGTGATAGTTGGATGACAATGACATGGCAATGGTCACTCGATGGTGTTATTTGGCACTTTTCGTATTCTGATAACTGTCAGTTTTCACAGTCATTCAACTATCATTGTTCACCACTTTTGGTATTCTACTATTCCTACCATGAAATGGTGCTGTCCAGTGATTGCTATTTTTCCCTTATTTCAAGGCATTGGCAATTTAGCCATCAGCCCTAAACACGACATGAAATTCAGATTTTAGCTCTGCTTCAGAGTCTATGCACAAAAATACACAAGTTTCTTCAAAACCTATCGAAATGTCACATGTACCATAAATAAAATCAATCATATAAAAATTTTAGTGCCGAAAACCCGAAATAAAACCAATGACACGTATGGTAGTAATAGTTATATATGGTAGGCAACACCTAACGTAGTCCATAGTCATTCCATTGTAATGCCACTATGATTTTAGTGGAATACAAATTAGATGTCATAGTGCCAGTTGCAGCATAATGGAATGATAGTTCGATGACAATGGCTCGCCATTGGCTGACATTTAGTGAAATTGGACCCCAGCAGACGTATTCACAGAGACTCGATACCGTTTCCGTTCGATTCGAGTCGAATCTATCGACATCGGAAACGAATCTATCGACATCGGAAACGAATCTATCGAGATGGGCTGATGTTGGTATGACAGTTGGTGTCACAATATATGACATTAGTTTTCGATACCAACATCAGCCCATCTCGATAGATTCGTTTCCAATGTCGATAGATTCGACTCGAATCGAACGGAAACGGTATCGAGTCTCTGTGAATACGTCTGCTGATGTGCCTAACGTAGCCAATCTCCTTAGTGAAGAACCTCAAGTAATGTGGACACGTGAGGGTGCCATACAGAGTTATATTGAGTGGCCGCAGCTGGTCGGGATTTTATTTCATCATGACGGGCCTGTTGGCTCAGTTGCTAGTGAACCTGCCTTCTCAGTCGGAGGTCGCGGGTTCGATTCCCGGTCGGGGCCAATATTTGTGTGCACAAACATGTCTGTTGACTTCGTGTCTGGTCGTTTAAAATTTATTTAAGTATGTTTATCAGTTAATTAGTAGGTACCCCTAGTACAGGCCCTGCCTAGTTTGAGACTAAATAGCCGTGTGTGAATTGTGTCCCACAATTTATTTATAATGTATTTATTATTCTGGTCGCGTATTATTAAATGAAATTCAATAGTCTTTTTCATCTCTTTAGGCGGAAAGCGTCAACTTTCGGCCCGCTGCGCTAAAAGAAAAATAGTAGGTATACACACCTCGAGAAGTAAATAAGAATGCCTCAGATCACATGTTTGTTCCCTAGGCATTTAATATCCTATTATACAATTGGCTTAGAGTTCACCTTAATCACGGAAGGGTAGATCGCCGACACAAACATGACGATCCTCTGCATGACAGTGAATTTGAACATCCCTTGACCGAGATTGTAGAACTCGTTCTGCTTGTCCTTCAGCGAGTTGATCTGAAGGCCAAAGCCAGCGGAGGCGATGATGTCATTCGTGTAGCGACGAATCAGGTCGCCCATGTCTATTTCATCCAGAGGCTGTTCTGGAAATATTAAAAAGCGAACTCTAAAGAGTAAAAAACCGACGAACAAAAATCGATGACGAAGAAATCATCGATGTATACCTGGAATTTATAGACTATTGTTAATTTTTAAAAAACAGATTTCTATAAAATTTTAATGAAACCACCTCTGCCGTGTGATTAAAAAAAAATCGTCAAAATGAGGAGTCGCCTCGTCCTTTAAAGTCGTTTAAAAAGGGAAAAAAGTTTTAGCGTACATACCACGGGAATTGCACGTAAAAACTAATACTTTTTAAATGTTTTTTTTAAAAAGGAGGAGATTCTCAATTCGACTGTATTTTTTTATGTTTGTCACCTCAGAACATTCATTCAGTAGGATAATACACCATTTCAATGTTGAAATAAAATTAAGAGATTTTTTAAATTCTCCTCCAATTCATAGCAAATTTTATCCCATATTATCAAAACGTAATTCACAAACAATCTGGGAACAAAATCTCCCTAAAATCATGCTTTTGAGCCTCGGAACGTGTAACAAAACTTTTATGAACTCTTAATTACCCTCGTATGCAAACAATGAAATTTAGCAGCATCGCAAAGCATAATTTATAATAATTAAGTTGATATTAACTTCCATACAAAAGTTCCGATTTTATAACGTCGCATTATAAATTTTAAAGTTTAATTAACCAAAAACTGTAAATAGTAACTATGTAGGAACTAGTATAAAAAAAACTCACGCCTTTTATTTCCGGGGGCGTAGGCAGAGCTATTCCATTTCCGGAAATACCCGTTTTAAGTTTTTACGATAATGTTCGACCCCTAAACGTGATAGATATATAACGAAATGTGAACTTAAAAAAAAGGAAGAGGTTATATAGTAAACACTAATAAAATTGTATTCTAAATTTGAAGCTTCTACGACTGCTAGGAGTGCCTTAGAGTTTTGATGATCGATCAATCAGTCAGTGAGTGACAAAATTAGGAAACTTTGACTATTTATGATTCTTAAACTACTTGTTCAAATTTTATGAAATTTCGAAATATACCGTGTAATAATGCCTGCTTGGTTACTGAAAATTCAGGCTTCTAGTCTTATCCACAACGAAGGTACAGGGGGTCGAAAATGGCGAGAATGGCTTCGAGAAAAGGATGGTACGGCCGCGTGGCCGTGCCGCTTTTTGCTCGACTTGCCGGCCGCACTGCCGTGTCCCCCATATTATGAAATGTGAAATTAATAAAAAATGGAAGAGTTTCTTAATTCGACTGTACTTTTTTTAGTATAATTCGTTGAAGTCAGGTTTTTACTCTTTACAGTTCTATATTATTATTTATTTATAGATGTCATAGGTACCTTTAAGATAGTCCACAATGTTCTGGCTGATGTCTGTCATGAAGGTCATCATGTGTCTCATCTTGGAGCCAGTGAACGCTGGGCTGAGGGTTGTCCTCATATCGCGCCATTTGTCACCTGCGAATAATATATATATATATATATATATAATCTCACGCCTTTTATCCCCGAGAGGGTAGGCAGAGGTATTCCGTTACTGGATATACCCACATTTCACGAAATACATTGGACCCCTAAACGTGATAGGTGGTGAGCCCATCGCCGGACCGGGTCTGTTTACACATGTCTCAGAATGAATTCTGAGACCTGCGGGTTTCCTCACGATGTTTTCCTTCACCGTCGAGCTAGTGATAAATATGTACGTAAGTTTTTGAAAAACTCATTGGTACATGCCAGGATTCGAACCCGAGCCTCACTGATTTTCGGCCGGCTCTTTAACCGTCCGGGCTATCACTGCTCTGCTATATAAATAAATACCAATTCAAAAATCATTTATTTCTGTAGGACAGAAATAAATAAAACACTTTGAAACGTCAATAGTCTAATAACCAGTGGCGGACTAAGCCTGTTGGAGGCCTGGGGCGGAAAAACTGAATGAGACCCCCCCGGTCTCAGAACTTTTGGATTTGGACCCCAGTCCCAGAGCGGGCCTCTGGTCCTGGGGTCCCCAAATTTAGCTTGCTTTAAACGTATTTGTATCTATGGTGCCTCCAACCAACACCTAACTGCCTTTTATCCTATTTTAGGACTGTCCCTTCCACCTCTACCTTAGTCCGCCAGTGCTAATAACAAGGCACTCTAAACTCGTCCATGAAGATCGGTTAAATGTAAACAGTAGCCCATCTACACTGAGTTCCAAATGCAATACCCCGAGAAGAACCAGCAAGAAACTCAAGGGTAACTGGAGATAAAATAAGATTACTCATTCGGAAACAGTGGAACTAACTGCCACTAAAAGATTTTTCTGATTCGGATTACTAGTTTGCAGAGATTGTACCTCTTACAAACAAAAAAAAAAATATAGTTTTTCGTGATGGGGACTACAAGATTTCCATTTTATGTGGTGCACAGTGCACACCGTGTGCAGTGTTTTTGTTAGAATATTTAGCAAAATATCGTAATTTATAGCTGACTACATGATTTTGCTCGTCAAATTACATACTTATTTATAACTAAATAGTAAATAACTACAAACAGCATCGCGAAAACCAGCGGGTAACTAATTTAAAGCAATCAGAGACTCCATTTATTTGACACAAGTGACCTCTGCTCACAAACCACATACAATCTTAGCAATTACTTCAATTGAATAAAGTACATTTTGTTTTGTAGCATCACCATAGCTTTTCAACCATTTCATGGATAGTTGTTTGTCAGATTTGAAAGAGCAAGATTGTGGAGTATGAATAGAAGAGGTACGTGTTAAATACCTTTTTTACGCCGATGATCAATTGAGCCACAGATCGGCGCATGAGTTGCAGGTTGCAGGACACTGTAACTCTCGTGAATGATACATTTTAGAAGAACGGTATGGAAGTGAATGCAAGCAAGACGAAGGTAACGGTTCTGGAGAAAAATAGGAACATTTATGCGTGTGATATTATGATTGTAGTGAGAAAGTAGAACAGGTGTCAGAGTTTGTTTATTTGGGAAATAAGTTTACTAGAGACAGATACAGTAGTATTAAAAGGAGGGCGAATGCAAGGAACATGATTAACAGATCATTGCACTTCTTTATGAGGAGCCATAATGTGACAAAAAAGCACGACTGGCTGTACATAACAGAGTGTTAGTGCCCACGTTGCCAATGAGTGTTTGTCATGGCAGACGAAGAATGAAAGTAGAATAAATGCAGTAATAAGTGAGGCATAAGTGGAGTAAAATTGATAGATGGAGTGAAGAATAGTGTGATTCGAGAGCGTTGCGGCTTGAAATATGATTATAGTGACTAGTATTGAAAAAGGATTGCTGAGGTGGTTTGTTCACATTGTGCGTAGGAATGAAAGACGCTTAACGAAACAAATATATAATGGTGTTGTAAATCGGTGAGTCGGTAGAGGACGACCTAGGCGTACTTACATCGACCAGATCGGTAATGTATTGAAGAAAAGTCAGATAATGAGTACCCGAAACCGACGAGCGTGCATGCTTCTTTTGCTGAATGTGGATGAAGCACAAAAGATCTGCCAGGTTCGTAGCAAGTGGCAGTCTATTGTCTCTGCATACCATGATGGGAAATAGGCACGAAAGTATGTATGAAAATTATATAAGATACATGCATGCATTAAAATTTTACCTTTCATCATAAAGATGCTGCCACCAAACAGGGGTTCCACATCTTCGTGGAAGAACTGCTTATGGTCAACGAAGTGGTCGAAGTCTCTAACGGTGATGGTCTTAATCAACTCAGGGTCTCGCACCAGGATGATTGAATGTGTCGCTTCGATGTAGCCCACGTACCTGGTGAAGATTATTGGCTTATCACATCATTTAAGTCTTCTGCTATTGGATGCGCATGACGTGTTAAGTTAAGCGACCAATGGCGTTCGAGCTACGAAGATGGCGGGAATCAGGTTTCTATCTCGCCATTACCTTTCCAATGAAATGCACATAGCTCGTATTTATGTTTAATTATTAGTCACATAATTTCAGAGCAGATATTCAAAACGATTTTGGCATTACACTAAGTAAAGCGTCACCAACAGTTTTTTAATGAGTCACACAGGTCAGAATTTAACAATAAAATGTTACATAATATGAAATCTTTATGTGTATTACTAAATTAATTTTTATTTCATGAAATTTATGTTAACCCAAGTCACGAGGTAGATAGTTAAGCTTCGACTCCACTGCCACGATATTATATAGCGTCCTACAGGCCACGCCCATATCGCGGCAGTGTGGAGAAGATTCTCAAAAATAACGAAACACTAAAAACACACTAACAATAAAAAAAAAATTGTGTTTTATTTTATTGGCTAAAGAGGTTAAACCAAAAGTGTTGTGAAGAGGACAAGGTATAATGCTGATAAAGCAATTATTGACGTCTTTTCAATCTTAAGTGCCTACTTACTTCAATGTAGGCGAAGCAATCATTAAAATGTTTAAATCACTACTACAATATATATAAGGTACTTAAGGAATTTATTACGAGTACACGACGTATCGGAGTAGATACCTAAGCAGTAAAAATAACATGACATTGATTTGTAGAAACGAGTTCATGAAATTAAAAAACCGCCACCATAGAGGAATGCCCATGAAATGCCTGAAATAGACGAAAACATTACTAGCCCTAAAATTCATTCATAATAAAATTTGAATAATCCAAGTATTTTTGAATCTGTTTAACTAGGGTGAAAATATAACGTTTATTTTAATACCTGTTTTGATTTTTGTTTAATTTCCTGTTAAATTCATTGTTCATTGAAATAACAGACTTATGTCTGTTTTGTAGTCCAGGCAATGAAGCGGATTTTTGTATGAAGACCCCAACATTAATTCCTCAGTCGATGAAACTTTGCAGGATTGTAGTATAGTATGAGACTATACTTGCATAAAAAAATCCAAAAAAAAAACCTAACCGAAGTTAGGTATTTTTACTGAAATACTTATTTATTTGATATCTTTGTTTGGAAAAATGCTCAGTCAAAATTTTCTTCGCCAGCAATATTCATGTGTATTAAGAAAGCTATATGCGAAATATCCAAAAAAAATTCCTGGTAGAAACAACAAAACTTAGACGTATATGTACCTTGCACAGGAAAATTGCTCAGTCCATTTTTTTAACTGGAATGTTATTTAGTAGTCGCTGTGGACTTACAATAGGAAAATCCAAAATAAAAACCGTCTTGCTACATTATTTTCAGAAATTATCAAATTAACAACGAAAAAAAAAAAATTTTTTTTAGTATAAAAACTTAGTTTCGGTTAGGTTTTTTTTGGATTTTTTTATGCAAGTATGGTCTCATACTATACTACAATCCTGCAAAGTTTCATCGACTGAGGAATTAATGTTGGGGTCCACTACCTTTATTGCCTAGACTATTGGGTCTAAAAAGTAACTAAAGCATGCGAATACAAAATAGTTTTTATGTCTTGGGCTCTATGAACACAGTATACATGAAAATATGACATTTCGCGCTAGGAGTAAAAGTGTTCTGTTCATTTCGCTCACGAGTTGATTCAATTCGTTTGCGACTTGTGTTTTTACAGATTTATTATTACGATCTTTTCTTTTCTACTACTTTGACTATTATTTAATTATTTTGTTGTTTTCTCTTCACGTGATACATATTTTCAACACGGACTTTGATTAGACCCGCCTAACACGACAACTCAGCTTTTTGTTTGGAATTGTGCCTCCGAACCAAAGAGATTTAAATATAATAGGGCATAGAGGGGACAAAGAGGAAAATTTGAAGCCAAAAGTTATTCCAAGTGGATTAAGTCTAGTACAATTTCGAACGAATGACAGCTCGCGTTCATACTAACTGACATGACAAGGACATGACGCTTAGACTTCAAAATTTTGTATGAAAATATTCCCAATGCCCTCTCTATGCCCTACTATATTTAAATCTCTTTGATAATAAGCAAATAATAAACGTCATTATATTTTGTTTTTAATTATGTCATGATCATAAAAGTCTATGATTTTGAAAAAAGGAAGAAGGATTTAGCCATGATAATGGGCAGTAGTAATAGGGGAAATAAAAAAAAAATCCGTCTTACTACCAGAGCAGTTAGTGGTAACACGGGCAAAAAAAAACTCCCGTGTTACTACTGGTAGTAAGATGGGTTGTAACAAGGGTAACAAGGGCGCTGTGCTAACTGCTATCTCGATCTTAGACGGATGAAACGTAACTCCTTCTCAATGCAAAATGATGAAGTTCTTACTCTGATGTACAATAATGGATACCACCACAAGCTGTAAGTACTGAGATAAAGCTTTGAGATATATGATTCTCTTTAAATTATAGCTCTTTATTACATAACAGTACCAAAAATCTAATTAATTTGGCATAACCTTTCTTTTATTAAAAATGTTTTAAAATAGAGTCTGGGCTTAGTTTTGGGATAATAAAGTAAATTGTAATGTATTTCTGTTGAATTAAGGCACAATTCGATGTAGAGTTCATTTTTGTGTATCTCAAGATGATCTCAGGCATTCTTTTGTAGGGCCAAAGGGCATTCCCCTTTACCTACTAAAACGTTACATGATACCAAAGTTGGAATCTATCCAAAGAGATTAATCTCTTTGAATCTATCAGACCGGGGAAGTTGCTCACATTCTTTCATTAACTAGAAATGAGCTGATGATCATCAAACGAGGTTCATATATTATATGTTATGGGCTTTAATTGCATTTTAGTTTTAAGATATTATAAAGTGTTCCTAATAAATATATTTTCTCTATTTCTTTGTTCTCTTAAACTGCTTCATAAACTTTCTAATAGCTATGAACAAATCAATCAATGTCAAATCACATATCAAAAACAGTCTAAGTCGTTTGAGCTACGTCCAAAGAGATTAAAATATTTGAACCTCCAAAGAGATTAAAATATTTTAATCTCTTTGGCTACGTCACACAGAAGATACACAGATTAAACACAGGTTAAACTCATAACCATTTTATTTGCGTTTACGGTTAAAAAAATATTTTGGCGCCGTCTTGTCATTTACACTGATTTTATGTGTGTGAACGAGTTCATACAATATTTACGCACTTATAATTTTTCGTTTTTCGAACGGAACCCGGTGGCTATATACAATAGGTATGTAACAGATATGTGTGTAAACGAGTTCATACAATATTTACGCACTTATAATTTTTCGTTTTTCGTACGGAACCCGGTGGCTATATACAATATTATGTAACAGAATAAGCGCAATTCCAGAAATTAGTTTGCTCAGTATCGACTACTTTATCGATTTCAGCTATTTTTAATTTGTGTTTTTTTTTTTGAAAAATGAATTAGCTTAGATGAATATACTGCAACCTATGGAAATCGTACTAGTATTAGAAAATTGGTTAGACACAACTAAAGTACGAAGGCACCATAACTTTTTTTATATTATTATACTAATTGGGGTGTATGACGAATTGCGCTTATTCTGTGATTGTATATGCCTATTGATGTATGAGGATGGTCTTTTACTTACCTTTCATTTGGGAATGTCTTATACACAGCGTTGATATCATCCAATATATGCCGCCTAGCCAAAGTACTCTCCAACGCATTTCCGAAAACAGGAACACCTGGCAAATACTTCAAACCACTTTCCGCAAAATGTCTTTTTATTTTCCAATGGGTGTACAAGAAGAATGCAACGACGAACGTCACTAGGAATATTATTATTTCAATTATCATGTTGTCAGCTTTGCGCGTTTTATTTTTAATTATTTTAATCAGCTACGAGTAGTCGGTTGAGCAGATTGCGTCGCACTGTCGTGTTAAGTTGTTTACATCTATTGTAAAATAATATTATGTGTATTCAGAGACCGAAAAAGATAAGTCCCGGATACTGCTAGTTCTATAGTATAATGGTACATCTGGCATTGTTATCACAGTAGGTATATACTTTTTTTTTCTATGAAATTAGATTTATTTATATACATGACAAATCTATACATATAATAAAACTGTTTATAGTAATGTTATAATAATAAATAAACCTAAAACTAAATACCTTAAGAAATTAAATATATATATATATATATATATATATATATATATAGTATACCTAACTAAAATATATTATTAAAAGGAGTCCCTTTAGGCAAAGTCCCGAAGATACTGGCAGCGTTCCCCCTTTGAATAGCTAGACTAATTCTTTGTCCTAGGTAGCTGCCAAGTTCTTCGGTCTCCTGTGATGTCGACTAACCTTTTTGTTATTTCCTTAAAAAGGCTTAAAGCGCTAGGACCCCACGGACCAAGGGTCTCGACACCGAATGGGACAAAATTGTATTCAGAGCCTAGACCCCTGTATTTGGATACTTTAACTTTTTCAGCCGCTTCACAAGCCGCACCAGCTCTGTTGTTGGTTCCATGTAGATGGGAAGGGGCCAGCGTGTCTGAACAGGTTGCATCCCATACTTGTATCTTCTCTGATATGAGGCCCTGGTATGATTCCAGCTCTTGGTCATTTGGCGCATGTACTTGATGTACCAATAACTTACGTAGCTATATAAATTACACCGACTAAACTTATTTTAGTTTAGTTCTGTCTTTGTCTTACCTCAAAAAAAGAAAAGGGATGGAAGATAACCTACCGAATTTAGTACTGTCAGAGGCTGTATTTTAGTCGTGACTTCTTTACTTTTGTGCTAAACACATTATAAAATGCCTTAGTTGACTGGACTACTTTTAAGTTGACAGGACTAAATATCTCTCGTCTCTTTTCTTTCCTAGGAGAAAGAAAATGATAGGAGTAGGTAAACTTAAATAAGCTTAGTCGCTGTAATGCAGAATCGCACCCAATGTCTATAAAGAGCTTGCTGGAGACGAACTTGACGGCGCTAGCGGTTTATCTTCTACATATTATATATTGTTGAATGCATAAAACAAGAAACTGACTGATCGATCAACGCACAGTCGAAACCGCTGGGTCTTAAAGTATGAAAGGAGACGTTCCATCTTGGGCCTGCACATTCTACACTAGCGTGAAAATAGAGAAAAATCTAGTGAATATCAGAAAAATATAAAAAAAAACATTTCCATCTATTTAACTTGCACAAAAGTAACTTTACTTCGATAATGATCCATGGAATCGCATTAAAATAATACTATTTCTTAAACCCAATTTCCGTTTTTTTGTAAATTAGTCCAACAAACGTCAAAGTAATGTCAATTGTCATTTCACCGGTCAGGTCGCTTTTTTTTTCGTCGTCGCGTTGCCAGTTTAATGAAAATTAAAGTTTATTGTACAACAAAACTAGATAAATATGAGCAAAATCATAAATAGAACTATATTTATTTTATTTATCTAAAAAACTGGTGTACATGGTGCAGGCCCAATCTCCATACATTCATGAAACGTCTCCTTTTGCATTCTTTCCTTACATGGCGTAAGGGAATACTAAAAAGGGATTTTTGTAAACAGGATCTCATAGTTATAAATGTCAGACGAAATTATCGAAGCGGTACAGAAAAACTTAGCGAAATCCCTTGCGAAGTTTAAAGGAAGCAAGCGCACAAACATACAGACGCAGATACATTGATTTTGGAATACCATTAAGGGAAAAGATTACAGATAATCAAAACTTATGTTATCTAGCAAAGGCATTTTGTTCAGCCCTATTTTGTCCTTCACTAACCTTTCATTTGGGAAAGCCTTATACACAGCATCGAGATCATCCATTATATGCCGCCTGGTCAAAGTACTCTCCAACGCATTTCCGAAAACAGGAACACCTGGCAAATACTTAACACCACTTTCCGCAAAATGTCTTTTTATTTTCCAATGGGTGTACAAAAAGAATGCAACGACGAACGTCACTAGGAATATTATTATTTCAATTATCATGTTGGCAGTTTTGTGGGTTTTATATTATTTATTTTATTCTGCTGAACTAGTTGACACAAGCACTAGTTGCGACGCACTGTTTATTGGGGGTCTTGAATCGGCGACGAATCTAATTGGGTCTCATGGTCACTTGTTTGATAACTATAAAATTTCTGACCCTCTTCATGTCATCATGGAGACAATTTCGCACAAATACTCGTACGTACTAGCTACTGTTTTGATATATTCTACCTTGACATTGTACTTTATAGAAAATCGTTTCCCAGTTTATGATGACTTGGATATTTTTTTATTAGGAAAACTGTTTGATAAATAGTAGATTGTTATACAAGGGTCGGAAGGAATCAATTCCCATACGAGGTATTTAGACGCCCGAGCGCAGCGAGGGAGGATATAGTCCGAGTAGGAATTGATAACTTCCACCCGCGTTAAACACTCTACTTTTTATTTCGAATTCATGGAAAGTAAACAAAAAAAATTACAATTTTACAAAAATTCAAACATGCAAAAACGCAATAATACCTACAAAAAAAAACAAATTTGTCAACAATACAACCAAAGAGGTTGGAAGAAAGAGAAACTTTTTCTTTTAAACGTCTTTGAATACTACATCTAACATCATAGAGTACCTAACCTAAATAACATTACAAAAATAATATACAAATCCTTAAATAATATGTACTTTTAGCCGAATAATAGTGTTTTGTGCTTATTAGTGTTGAATTTCGGAACAGCTTACCAAATTAATACTCTTTTAATTTAATTTTAAATATGGAACGAGTACCTCCCCACGCGCGGGCTATTTTCTGTTGTTTATACCTACACTCACAAGGCCGCACCTTTTTTTCTTATTCTAATTGATGTAAAAAGTTTCGTATCCCTACTAAGTACCCAAAGAGGTTGGAAGAAAGTCATTCTCTTTCCTAGAGAAACTTTTTCTATAAACGTCTTTGCCAAATGTAGTACTATTTATTTTTAATTCATTCCCGCCCTAGGGCCGGAAGCAATTACTATGAGTCTTTCCCGACCGAGGGCGGGAATCATAGCCCTGAATCTCTCTGTGGTGGTCCCTGAATCGCTCGCTCAGTTTCGCGTCATTGTAACAAAATTATTATTGATTTTTGTTATTTCTAGAAATTACTAACAACAAAGATGTTCAGTAAAAACTAGTTTTTTCTATGAAATATGTGTTCAAACTTTAAACTGCCACTGTAACATAAACGGGAAACATTCTTGGAATTTACGAAAATCATAAAATTGCAGTATCATTTATAAGTTTATGGTAATTATTAAAAGTATCCTTAAATCCAGTTTTGCAAAACGAAATTTAAGTATAACTACAATTTTATTAAAAAAATATTGATTATTTTTGTGTGCACTTTAAATACTTACCACTAAAAATAATACTTAAAATGAGTAACTAAAAAGAAAGATATTCGTTATTATTAGAAAAAACTTAGGTACTATAAATTGTTTATCTGTATTTCTATAATAGGTATCTACTAATTATTAAGAGGAAAGATTTGTATTTTTGTATGTTTGTTACGAATAAACTCAAAAACTACAACACCAATTTTAAAAATTATTTCACCAATTTTAAGCTAGAATATCCCTGAGTATAATCTACTATATAAAAATAAGTCGTGTTTTCCTTCCTGACGATTTAACTCCAGAACTGACGAACCGATTTTGATGAAACTTTTTGTGTGGGTTCGAGTGGGTCCAGGGATGGTTTATAGCAAAGAAAATTCAGCATTGCACCCGTGCGAAGCCGGGGCGGATCGCTAGTCTACTATATAAAAATAAGTCGGGTTTTCCTTCCTGACGATTTAACTCCAGAACGGCCGGACCGATTTTGATGAAACTTTTTGTGTGGGTTCGAGTAGGTCCAGGGATGGTTTATAGCAAATAAAATTCAGCATTGCACCCGTGCGAAGCCGGGGCGGATCGCTAGTAGGTTATATTTTATTCCCGTATTCTTACGGGAACGGGAACTACGCGGGTGAAAATGGTAGTAGCTAATATTCTAAGACCTAAATAGACAAGGAAAGCACGTTTAAAAAAGAGGACCTATAGAAACACAATCTCTGATACCGTGCAAGGTCCATGATTAAAAAACCGATACCAGCGGTCATAGTAAAAATATGAGATCAGTAAGTCTTCATTCATGGTTTTGATCGCGGCTTGTAAATGTACGAGGACTACATACAACAACATTGCTTATGTAAGCAGCAGTAAAGAGCATCATCCAATACAGTGGTTTTTATATTGATAAATAATGTCATGAAACCTTAAAGAAAAGAGCAGCGATAGCCCTGCGTGTGGTTAAAGAGCTCATAGGATCGGTTTCGAATGGCGAAGGCATACCAACGAGTATTTTAAAACTTACTTCCAACATATTTATCACTAGCGGTTCTGCACGGGTTCACGGGTCACGGGTTACCGTGGGAATACGGGAATAAAATATAGCCTATATTACTCAGGGATATTCTAGCTATCCATTGGTGAAAGAATTCTTAAAATCCGTCCAGTAGTTTTTAAGTTTATTCTTAACAAAGATACAAACACACAAACATACAAAACATTCTACTTTAATTTTATTTATTGATTATATAATCATCTAACTCAATACTTAATATTATACAAGTGATTAATACATTTTTATTTCTGTACAAAGAATTATTCTTTCCTCTTTACAATATTAGTGTAGACATATTATAGATTAGCTTGACGGTGAAAGAAAACATCGTGAGAAAACCCGCAGGTCCCAGAATGAATTCTGAGGCATGTGTAAAAGTTTGGTCCGGCCGGCGATGTGCTCGCCGCCTGTCACCAGAAATTTAATACCTCTGCCTATCCCCAGGGGCATAAAAGGCGTGGGCATGTATTTTTGTATACCTTTTAGTAGACTAAATTTTATTTATTTAATGTAACGTGGTTGCATCAACGTTCCGAAAGCGTTATGGCTTTTCTTAATTACCGCAATGCGTCGTGATACTCGGGATCTAATCGTTTTGGCCGTTTCTTTAACTACCAACACAAACGCTTTAGTAGGTATTTGATCAAAGACATTATCTAAATTCTAAATATACAAAAGCCATTAGGAATATTTTTAACCTACTTAAAAAAAAGAGGTTCTCATTTCGACGCGTATGTTTTTTTTGGTTAATCTATAACTCGCTTAAATTTGAAACGATTTCGTTTTTTTTTTAAACTAAAAACTATATCTCTCAGATCAAAGTAATTGATATTTTGAAAAGGATCAAAGGAATTGATATTTACTCTAAATCCATCGGGGTGCAAAATTATTTCAATACTAGGTTAAGTAAGTTTGGGTGAGGGTACTATAGGTACCTATATACCAACCATATCTCTCTATGGTCCCGCTGCGTATAGATACATGACAATTTTTATGTCTACATGCACATTCAAGCTGAAAATTGACAGAAATATGACTTCTGTTCATATTTTACTATGACCCAGCTACCAGGACAGCATCATACGATAGTCGTTAGCCGGCATGACACGAGCCACGCTCCGTTGCGATAATCCGATCGAGCCACCGCCACTAGGGAGAATAACACGTTGGGATTAGATATGGCATATTTTTACCCGAATACGGCAAAGCTAAAAGAAAGGGTTGTGTTTGTAGCAGTCTATACAATATGTAACAGAATAAACGCAATTCCTGAAATTAGTTTGTTCAGTATCGACTACTTAATCGTACGTATTTTTGTATAATAATAATATGAATGCGGTGGTAAATCGATTCGTTATTATAAGGATTTAAATCGATACTATTTGGTATCTTAGTCACATTATCAAATAATATTGATAAAGTTTTTTTTTGCTTCATCACATCAATAAAAGTCTGACAAACAGTCCGACTCGCACTTGGCCGGTTTTTTACCTACAGAAATAAATGAAATTTGAACAAAACAGGGTTTAAAAATATACTAGTAAAGAGGTAGTTGAGTAAATACACACCTCGGGAAGCAATTAATAAGAAAGCCTCAGATCACATGTTTGTCGACAACTAGGTACATGTAGAGGATTCGATCCCGGTCGATTTTTCTAATCCCGGGATTTCGGGATTATCTAAAGTTAATCCCGGGATCCCGGGATAGTCCCGGGATTGTATTGGTAATAGAAAATGGTAATAAAAAGACAGCAAAACATATCAAAATAATTTTTTCATATCTCCGGGCGGAAAGCGTCAACATTCGGCCCGCTGCCTTTCAATTTCGCCTGTGTCAATAAGAAAGTCTTGTGAGGACATAGAATATTTAAGTTTTAAATCTTTAAAAAGGCGTTTTAAATCTTTAATAATATGCTAAAGAGATCAATGTTTATAGGTACTGTAATGTAAATGTATCAATCCCGAAAATCCCGGGATTCATTAAATTTGATCCCGAAATTTTCGGGACTAAAATATGACCGGGATCCCGGGATCGAATCCTCTAGGTACATGTGATCAGAGAAATTTCTTATTTTACTTCCCCTGATGGATGTGTAATATACCAGGTATATTATATCTATGTGTTTTCGTACATCCGTGGAAAGGATGGATTTTTCCCTCCGATGACTAGCAGATTTTTGATCGATGTCGCTCTGGCAGCCCACAAGACATATTTATCTGCTCCAGAAAACAATTTCTGCCAATAATATATTTCTCCTAAGAATTCCTTCTCTTTTGAAGGTTTCATAGCAAAAGGGACCTTATTACTGAGCCTACGTCTTCTGTCTTCCTAGCAAAAGGGACCTTATTAACCTACTGAACCTACGCCTTCTGTCTGTGTATCTACCCTAGGTGCCCTGTAGGTAGCTTTTTGAATTTTCATAGACTAGGTACCTTTATTATTATTACCTATGTATCGAAACATGCATGTTATCATTGCAAATATCCTACAAAATTATAGGTAAATGAAACCCGCGATTTCACGCGCGTAAATCCCGTCCCCGTGGGAAAATTATAGCCCACATTATTCCTAGAAACTTAAGCTTTCCATAAGTCAAAGCATTTTTAAAATCGATCCAACAGTTTCGGAGCCTTCAAGAAACAAATCTTTCCTCTCTGATATTATATATGATATTATATCTATATAAATAAAAATGAATTGATGTTCGTTAGTCTGATTAAAACTCCAGAACGGCTGGACAGATTTTGATGAAACTTTTTGTGTGGGTTAGAGTGGGTCCAGGGATGGTTTATACGGTGGCAGAACGACGTCTGCCCGGGCCACTAGTAGGAAATAAAAACCGGCTAAATACGAGTTGAAATAAAAAACGCAGGATTTCTGTGAAAATTATTTATTTATTTACGTAAAGTTTAATGTTAAATAATTTGAATTAAATATTATAGTTCTAGAACTCCACTAACTACCTCGCAATTTTCAATCTAAGAATCAAACCAATTTACGTACCGCTTATGTAAAACTGACGCTATTTAGATTAATATTAAAGACTCAAGTGGCTTTAACTTGGCATCACTACAACTCTCTCAAGTTCCAACTAAGTTACTCAAGTTACATGTAAGCTCTTAGCGTGTCGCGTTAGAACCATTGAATTACTGTACCTATGTCATAGTAAAATATGAACAGAGTCACCTGCAACTATGAACATAACAGTTCTGTGTTCGAATATACAACGGACAGGATTTTTGATTGTTTTATTTATTTATTTTATTTAACTTCATGTACCAAGAGAATGTACACATTTATTTATTTAAGGAAAACCAACAGCCATTAAACATTATAGTTAAAAATAATTAACTCAAAACTCATTTATTTCTTTAGGTATGGAATATACACTTAGAAACGTCAATAGTTTATAATAACAAGGCACTCCAAAGTCGTCCATGAAGATTGGCTAAATGTAAACAGCAACATCTCCACCGACGAGTTGCTGGTTCCAAATGCAGTACCCCGAGAAGAGCCAGCAAGAAACTCGAGGGCAGCTCTTTTTAATCTCATATCATGTCATTAAAACTTAGAGGCCAATTACAGGTTTTCACTGATAGAAAACAAAAATATCTCCTGACACTGAAGACAGAAAGCACACTCACAACAAGAAAGAGTGAACCTAAAGGCATTATCTACCAGTCACCAATCAAGCTAAGCAGAAAAATTTGTCGGAATTGACCGCAAATAATAAAAATAATTAATTAATGAAACATGAACTTTTACGGAAAATCCTAATACTTATAGTTGATAAAAAAACGAATACATATCGTATACATATACGATGACACGATGTCTTAAACATTTTTAATTCCAATGGTTCATACATACATTATCTCACGCCTATTTCCTTTTGGTATAGGCAGAGAATAGACTGCCACATGCTACGACTCTCTCGTGCTTCATGCACATCCATCAAACGACTCATGCATGCTCGTCGGTTTCGGGTACTCTTTATCTGGCTTTTCTTCAATATTCCAATGGTATTCTTTAAAAACTGAAGATCAAGCGTCACTTGTGCTTAAAATATGGCAAAATAAAAATGTTGTTAATTCGTATCACAAAATAATGAAGAGCTGTTACTGCCATATTGGATTTATTGAGCACAATTCTAAATCAAACTAAAATTACCTGAGAGACTTAAATATCATGTCAACTGTTATGATTGGTTGAATAAAGTCATAACTATTCTCAACAACCAATCAGAATATGATATTTAGCATTCAGTCAGCAAATATTAATTTAATTTGATTTTCGTAACAAGAGTCATTCATTGAGGTATTTTTGGTATGGTCTACAATTACAATGGCTATTGAAGGTGGAAGCCCATTCATTTTGGGAACAACTCTTTTTTAGGGTTCCGTACCCAATGGGTAAAACAGGACTCTATTACTAAGGTTCCGATGTCCGTCTGTCTGTCTGTCCGTCTATCACCAGGCTGTATCTCATGAACCGATAGTTAAATAGTTGAAATTTTCACAGATGATGTATATCTGTTGCCACTATAACAACAAATACTAAAGAACAGAATGAAATAAATATTTAAGAGCTTCGTGCGCGAGTCCGACTCGCACTTGGCCGTTTTTTTATTAACTATGAACATCATCAAAAAGTTTTTTTAATCGTCCAGAGTACGAATAGTGTTGGCGACATGGCTGGTAGCCGTTTACTATGAAACATTTTATTTTTGTATTGACATACATATATTCCTTTTTTACGCCATTTCTTAGTTGTCAGATTTATGCTGCTAGGCAATATATGTTCGTTTTCATTATAAGCGAGTTTTCTTAATTTTTCCACATCTGTAGTCCAGGTCGTTTGGTAACAAATAGACTACAACTTTTATGGTCCTGTTTAAAATTTAACGATCTATTGCAAGTGTTGTTATCTCTACTTAGTGCAACAATTATTAGTACAACATCTACCATATAAAATGCCATTGCATAAAAATTTAATCAAAGTCAAGTAAATGCAGTAGAAATGCAGTCGTTAAGCAGAAGGGTACCTCAAAGGCCGGCAACGCAGTTGTGACTCTTAAGTTGCAGGTGTCCATGGGCGACGGTAGTCACTTACCATCAGGTGACCCGTCTTCTCGTTTGCCCCCTTTTTTTATAAATAAAAAAACAACCTAATACTCAAAGAAGGGTATGACTTATAAAATTATTGGAGAAATATTGAGCAAATGAAGACACCATACTGTTCTGTCTTTACTATGGTCATGACATTAATTGTTGCTCAGAGTTCCAACATAATTTTGATGTTGTTTGTAGTGATGATACGAACTTCATTTACAAATCCAACTTAGGGAGCGCAGTTAAGTTTTGCAATTGATATAAGCGAATACAGCGTGTCTGAGAAAATTTGGGGTACTTCAACTGAAGAAATTACACCATCACACCATCTATATTAAAATGCAGTGATAAATGCAGTGAGTTGCTGATGATGATGATGATGATGATAACTGTAAATGTTTGAGCAGATTTATTTTTGACGTGATAACGTCTTATAAATCAATCGCCAGCTACACGCACGAAAAATTGTCACGTTCTGCCTGAGCTGAGCGTGAGCGAGAGTGCAGAACAAGCGATAGAGAGCACGATCGGCCTAAGCGTTCGGCTTGTGACATCTATCTCTCTTTCATTCCAGTATGAAATTTTTCATATTTCTTTTCTGATGACATTGTCACGTAAAATTATCGTCCGAAAACCGACTTTACAGACAGACAACCTATTTAGAAAACAAATTAAGTTGACTCCTTTTTTGTGATCCAAATGAATAGCTGAACATGAGTTTTCGTGAAAAACTGAAATTTCTTACCAGGTGCAGCAGTCAGTATCGCAGACAGTACGACAAACAAGTCTCGCTGCTGTTTGTGGGCGCGTGACCTGACTGCTCCACGAGTTTATTGGAACAGGTGTACATGTTACGGAAACTTACGGAAGCGGGTACTGAAGCGGAAAGCTTATAAGCCGAAACTTCTTTTAGCTGTAACTTCGGACTCATTAGTGTAAAAAAATGATACGTGCCATAGCGAAATTGATATTGCAGAAGTGGCGTTACTTACGTAAATTGTAAATATTAGAACGTTGGTTCAAATCAAAGAGGGTGAGGAATACAAAAAAGTACAGAAAGGTTGTGCGTAAACTTGGATCAATGGAATCACAAAGGTCAAATTGCACATTAAATGGTAACCAGATGCTATTTGGCGCTGTCGGATATTCAAAGATGTTATTTGATAGGTGTCCTGGTGATAATCCTTAAAAAAATATTTTTGACGTGATAGATAACGTCTTAAAATCAATTAGGCCCACTTGCACGGACTAGGGTTAAAAAATTAAATCGTTAAGCCTGGGTTAAGGATGACAGTTCCATACATTTTGACACTAGTTAACCCTGGGTTAGCAGTTAACTCAGTGTTAAATGGTTAACTCTGGTTCGTGCAAGTCCGCCTTAGCGTGCTAGCGAGAGCGCGGAACAAGCGATAGAGAGGCACGATCGGCCTAAGCTTTCGGCTTGTGACGCATCTCAGTATGCAATTTTTCATCAATGTTTTCATAAGACGTTATCACGTTAAATTATCGTCCGTAAGCCGAATTTACAGAAAACCATTTTTTTTTAATATTGATATTTTCCGCAACCGCCTATGACTTATAACAGCTGTCAATACCCGATACGGTCACGATCTGGATCTCAGACCGGGCAAAATATTGTTTTGTCTCGAGACACATTCTGTTAGTTCAGATTCCTTGTGTTAACTTATTTACCCGCTGACCGGAATGTAATGTTCCAAGTTGTTATTGAATATCCTACTTTACTTTGCCTGTAAATCCTGTAATACAGCTTTGCTTTGCCTGTAATACTCAGGTATTACTGACAAAAGTTCCGGATACAACGTGATACATTTGAAAGAATTGTCGCATGAAAGGTTGAGTTTTTAATACCCCACTTTTAATAAAAAGCATTATGCAATCAAAAGCCAGTACAACCTTTTTTAAATTTCCTTCTCTGCTGCACAAAATCATCACAAACATGAAAGGAACACTGTGTTGTGTTAGCGATTCCCAAAATCTCTATAATCCTATTTACAAAAATTGCAAACGGCTGTGCTTTTTAATGTAAACAGTCTCACGATGGAGCACCGTTAGAGGACTCTCCTTGCGGGCCATTCGAACACCGACCATCATGAATTGACTTGACGATGTGAAAGCTCAAAATAATACCTAAGTATTTCTTGTAACAGTTTTGTAAACTAATTAATTACATTATATAGCTTGGAATACACTGATTGATTAAAAATTCTAAGTGTGAGTATTATTCAAGTCATCATAGCATAGGTACTCTTAATAGTTGTAGTTTTCATCGTCATTGGTCGCCACGGAGTGCTTCAACGCTATTGGTCAAGGCTAGCGGTATATTCTTTGAACCCCTAAACATGGTGATAGGATAGGATAGATGGTGAGCCGGACCTGATTCCGGGACCTAAGGGGTTTCGTCACGATGTTTTCCTTCAACGTTGAGCTACGTACACATGTAGGTACGTAAGTTTTTGAAAAACTAATTGGTAGGTAGTAACATGCTCTCACCAGAATTCGAACCCCAGCCTCACGAATGAGAAGCGGGCTCTTTAACCGCAAGGATATCTAGGTATATAAATACATACCGCCTGATTAGACAAAATATTTTAAATAATAATTTAAAAAAATAGCGCGTAGCTTCAATTCATGCGCAATCTAACTACAACCGCCAGCTGCAACATAGCATTGAGCGTTCTTTTCTAGACTTTGTAAATTGCATTCAACATGAATGTATTTACATATTTTTTTTCAAGACGGTAAAACAATCATCCAGTATATCTTATATCTAACAATTTGTCTCGTATCTTTTCTAGACGGTAAAAAAATCATTTAGTATTTAGAAGGATAAGTTTTGGCATTACGGACCCTGAGTGTGTATTCTTAAGACAGACATTGTTCGACGACCTCAAACCTTATGTGAAGAATCCTGCTATACAGCGAGAGCTTCAAGTATTCAAGATAAATTAAAATGTTTTTTAGTTTTTATTAAAACCAACGTTAATAGAAGCTTTGCTGCTACAAAAACAACTGTGTTTGCTCTAATGAGTGCCTACGGAGGAACTGCTATTAATTAAAAAGGGGAATTCTCGGTAATGGTGTACAAACAGGGGTGTGGTGCATAAAATATTAGTGCATACAAGAACGTGCTTGCATATTCTCGTTAAGTAACATGTAATTTGTAAATTTTGTACTAAAACGACTTTTTACAAATGACAAAACAGAGTAGATAATAATAATAATTTATTTTTTTCTCAAAAACCAGGTAGCTTAAGATAGGTACAGAATTGAGATTAACCTATACTAAAACCCATAAGCGTGAGAGACTGGTGCTTAAGATAGGTACAGAGCACCTGTGGTATAGGTCACCAGGGTCCCACCCCACAAAATTACTAATTTAAGGTTTGATATACCTACATATAAGTAAGCTGCTACAAGATGTCGAGGTGAAAAATCTGGTTTAGTAGTTTTTAACTAAGAAAAATAAAAGTTAATGTTAGTGGGAGGGGGGGGAGGGGTGTTGTTTGAGAGAGTGAGAGGGTGTGATTGAGTGTTCGTGTAAGTATGTGTAGTGAGTGTGTGTTCACCATATACCTATTATGTTTGGGACGGGGGAATAAGAAGATAGAAGATTTTGATGTTGCTAAGCGTCCGATAACCGGATTAATAAACATTTTTATTCATCCGTTTATCGGATGAATAGACACTTTGAGAAGATTTTTGGGTTGAGTCTAAATAATTTCTTTTAATTATGCAACTTTGGTGCTCACCTCATTTGCGGTGTCATATGTTATAGTGCTTTAGGAAACAGTTGTAACTAGATCTCTATGGTTGTAACATATGAAATGCAAATAAATAAATCGTACTAATATCGTACTAATATTACACGTGAACGAACGGATTTTGATGAAATTTAACAGTTATATAGCTTAGACATCAGAATAATAACACTAAAGAGAGACTGTTTGGGATGATGTAGACTCGAAGTAAAACTCTTCTTGATAGTTTTAACAAATTAATTTTTAATGAGATAACTTAAAATGCAGTATACAATCTACGACCATTGAGACCAGAGAGTAGAAGGTTAATAAAAAAAAAGAAATAAAAGAACTATAGACTAAGTTAGGGAAGAGTGAACGAAAGACACAGTCTATGATCCATCGTCAACAGAGACGATCGGTTTATTTTATAACCATATTCCCACGGGAACGGGAACTGAGCGGGTGAAACCGCGGGGTGCGGCTTGTAAATAATAAAAATCTAATAAAGATAACAAAGACTAAAAAACCAAATTCAACGAATAGCACTATTAATATCATCGATATTTTTAGACTGAAATATTTAGACTTTTGGTGATTTTTTAGAAACCGCTCGACCGAATTCCAGAAAATTTAAATGGGACCACCTCTGAGGAATGGTCTACCAAACAAAAATAAACATCAAAATAGATTAATATATAACATACATACAAAATATATATATACCTACATTCGAATTAAAAAGCTTCGCCTTTTCAACCGACTTCAAAAAAGGAAAAGGTTCCCAATTCGACACATAATATGTGTCGAATTGGAAACATATTATGTTTTTTTATGTTTGTTACATCAGAACTTTCGACTGGGTAAACCGATTTAGATGATTTTTTTTTATTTGAAAGCTGGTGCTTCCAGTTTGCTCCAGTTCTGACAATAGCATCCATGAGAGAAAACCATATAAGTCTTACATTTGTAAGTACATAAAGTATGTGCGCGACAAATGGACGAATAACTCAATATTACGCTAACCAATTTTGATGATTCTTTTTAACCTACTTCAAAAAAGGAAGAGGTTCTCAATTTAACTAAATTTTGTATTTTATGTATAATTCGTTGAACTTATATATATATATATATATATATAATCTCACGCCTTTCATCCCCGAGGGGGTAGGCAGAGGTATTCCATTACTGGATATACCCACATTTCACGAGATATATTGGACCCCTAAACGTGATAGGTGGTGAGCCCATCGCCGGACCGGGTCTATTTACACATGTCTCAGAATTAATTCTGAGACCTGCGGGTTTCCTCACGATGTTTTCCTTCACCGTCGAGCTAGTGATAAATATGTACGTAAGTTTTTGAAAAACTCATTGGTACATGCCAGGATTCGAACCCGAGCCTCACTGATTTTCGGCCGGCTCTTTAACCGTCAGGGCTATCACTGCTCTTTGTTGTTTCGTTGAACTTGAGTGTAGTTTGTTTTTTTTACTCTTTGGACTTCTATGTTATTTACCATAAATATTATATTACGTCTACGGTGCAAAAGAAAACTCTTAACACACTTGGGAACGTATGCAATTAGAATATTTTTCACAGCACAATAAAAATCTAATTCCCAATACCCAACGGACACACATCATACCCGATCCAAACAGCACCGTCCTTCGCCAATTAAAAACCGGAAAAACCCAGTAAAAACCGGTAAACCGGAACGTAATTTGTGGCGGACAAATCCAAAAACATTTGTCAAAACGGGCGTGACGCTTGAAAAATTCCGACTGAGCCAATACGGCCGGAATGAAAGATTAAACTCGGGAGACATTGATATATATTGTACTGGAAATAACATTGTATTCTTCACACAAGAATTTAACGTGAGAGTGCGAGATAGGAATACTAATTTCATTTTGCAGTGGTTTGGGACATGTCCGTGGTTTATCGCTGAGCTTCGCTTCACGGCACGGAATATTCGTATTTGCGCTTCTGACTAAACTGATTTGCGCAGGGGTTGGAAGATTTTACTATGAAGCCGGGCTTATTTCATAAAATATAATAATAAAAAAACTCACGCCTTTTATCACCGTAGTATACTTTTATCCCCAATACCTACTTTTTACGAGAATATTTGACCCCTGAACGTGATAGGTGGTGAACCCATCACCGGACCGGGTCTGTTAAACATTCCTCAGAATTAATTCCGAGACCTGTTTATTTGATGTTCGAATAAATATCACAATGGCGTTCAAATGTTACTAAGATTGACCTGTGATATTGTATGAAATGGAGACGATTTACAAAAGTCCGTTTACTTATAATGCCATTAGTCAAATTATAATATTACCTACAGCTTTTACAATAGCCCTGCGACAAATAGACATATTATTATACTTCCTAAAAACCTTATTCCTTCTAATGCTGTGTGACAGCATTAGAAGCATAACCTGTTTACTGAATGCAATATACCATCTGCTCGCACGAGCTCGCTAGTCTCTGTGTGAGTGAAGAAGAAGAAAGGCTTTTTGGCGGGAATCTGAAGAGAGACGTCATATTTTTTTGTAAAATTTTCATTTTTCCGGTTAATTTAGGGGTTTAACTCATACTAGTGATAGTATATTATGTCGAAAATATCCGTGACAGTGTGCAGTGCATAGAAAATTCGATAAAATGCTTGCAATGGACGTTTTCGAATTACCTCAAGAAGCTTCTTTAACATATTCAGTAAGTTTATCGTTTTACTGTTGATAACCAAGTGACATTTAGATAAGTTTTGAAGAAACTTATTGTATTTTTGTGCATCGATTCTGAAGCAGAGCTAAAATAATTTTAATTTCGTATCGTGTTTAGTGCTGATGGCTAAATTGCCAATGCCTTATAAAGTTAAAAAAATATACATGAAATGGGTTAATACCCAGTTTATAGAGGGGCTGGTCAGTACGTAAGTGAGCGACGCCTGGAGCTGGTGAGTGTTTATCTGCATACTTTGGTTATATTCAATTTCGTAGATAACTTGTGTTACGCCACCGGTCTTCCCCTCTTATAATTGCCCAAGGGTTTCTATCCGCGCCCTGCGTTTGGCTATTTATAAGGCAGACCATAGCAGGGCTTGAAAGCGGTTAAGGTATAAGGTTACGCTAGCTGTATAACATTACGGTACCCCTTTGATTAAAGGTAGAGCCAAAACGGTGAAGAATTACGGTTATGCTACCGGTATAAAAAACGGTACTTGTATTTTGGTACCTGGTGAGCACAATGACTAGGCAGTGATATTTATGTACACTAGAAGCCCTTCTAGTGAACATGATCCATGTACTAAATCCTCAGCGCACATCGGTTTATCATTTTAATCGTTTTCCGGGCAGGTGCGAAGTGTCCCGACAATTGTATTTCATCTCCCAGGTGGAATCAGCTATGAGGTGGGATGGTTTTGACCTCGATTGGGTTGGGACAGTTGCATTTTGAATGGCAATGTGAGCTTGGTCAGCAGATTTCTTATGCAAATCATAATTTTCTTGTCCTTTTTCCATTATTGGTCGTCTGTATGTGTTCTCCTTGCATGTATACCGAACAACCATCACATCTACGAGTACATTCACTTTCTTCTTGCACATATCATCCTTCACACAATCCATCCATCTTTTCTTTGGTCTACCCTCTTTGTATATAACCTTCCAGGTTCATAATAAGCACTCTTCTTACAGCTTTCCTTTGAAAAACACTAGACTTAGCAAAGACTTCAAATGAAGCATTGTGCAAGCCAGCAGTCCCCAGAATTGATTAAGGAATGTGTAACAGCATTCCGATCCGGTTATGGGATTAGGATTTTGTACCCAAATGGTGGCAAGGGACCTTATAACTAAGCCTCCTGTCCTTCCATCCGTCAATCTGTATGTCTTTCAGTCGGCTTTCATAAACCGTAAGTACCCGGGAGACCCAGATTCGCTCTTTCTAACTTCTATCTGCCAGTGAGTGAACGTATTATGTCGCCAACGCCATCTGCCGGCAAGCGGCCGTATTATTTAAAAAATATTTTTTGGGTGTAAAATTTCGTTATTTCATGAAATACAACTATGCAGTTGAAAAAAAAAAACTGTATCTGTAAACAAAGTTTTATCAAAATACTTAGAGAATTTTGCGAGATACATAAATACAAGAATTGATAGTTTAGTTTGATAGGATAGGTAGACTTATTTTTTCTCTACGTAGTTAATAATAATAATAATAAAGCACTTTAGTCACCCACGTATACATAATACTATGTTCTAATTTTAACTTAATATATGAGTACATTACATACAGACGCAGATGAAAAGGAAGGAAGTTAAGTAAACACCTTCATACTTTGCAATCAAAATTCAATCATATCCCTGCACTGCGGTTGAAACGTAAACTCGGGCTCGGCATTAATAAGCAATAAATAATTTTCTTGTTTAAACGTCCAGTTTTCGTTCTCTTTGCCCCCATTTGGCGATCTGGACCCTTCAGGGCACATTCAAATTAGGTTTACGATCCCAATACTTTGGCAATTTAAAATTCTTCGTTTGTCATTACCCATTGGGGAAGAATAGCCCAATTGAAATGGTTCATTACCGTTGTGGATAGTTGATTATACTTATGGTATGGTGTACGGATTTCGCCCATACTGCAGTCTAAGGAGTTTCCTAGGTATTAGTTGACATGCTAATTATTAGTATAATTGTAGCGACACTACATAGAACGCGCCAATAGACGGCGGAGTTCTAAACCGCGCTATCGGAGTTTTCTAATGAGTTTGTATAAATACAACTGTCCAATATCAACCGTTGGACCGCGGTCCCCAGGCACGATCACCTCGCCTGGCGGAAGATCTTCCCTTTTCACGATGGAGGAGCATTTCACCTCCGCTCCTCCATATAATCAAAGAAGAAGATATTAAATTAAGGATCAGTTATATTCATATTGCGCGCGTTTGTTTAATCCGATACGAGGTGGGTGGCTACAACATGTAGGTACATACTTACTTCTTAGCGTATTTATATAGAAAAGTTGGTACGGAACAAATAATAAAGAAAGAGACAGCTATCTGTCATGAGTTGCGCTTGAAATACGACTAGGTGTAAAATGCAATCATTGCGACTAAATAAAATTAGGTCAATTACCTACTTCAAAAAAGGAGGTTCTCAATTCGATTGTATGTTTTTTATGTATGTTACGCGATTATTCCGCTAATTATGAATCGATTTTGATTATTATTTTTTGTATGGTAAGATCATACTTCATTTACTGAGATCGGTCTAGCGGTTTTAAAAAAAGTGTAAAAGTTAATAAGACGCACTGATTAATATTTATAGTGCTCGTCGTCTAGTCGGTTTCTTACAGCTGTTCTTTGTACCATGATTCCCTATCCTATTAATAAAATTTCGAAAGAGGGGTACATGTCTATGCTATCATAAATGTTTATTGACTTCTGCGATAAAAATATTTTATCCAAAATACGAACAATCTCTACATATTGGAGGTGCTGGGATTTGAACCCAGGACTTTCAGCATGCGAAGCAGACACTCTACCACTGAGTTACACCCCCGGACGTTAGAACAGTTGAAATCCACGTATACCTACGTGCAGCAGCACAAATAAATTATTAGTAAAATGAAGGTTGTAGATGAAAACAACATTTGAGTCACGATGTTGTGTGTTTTTATTGACCTTGATAAGACTTTTTCTTTGCTAACGAAAGTATTCCGGTTTTATTCCGATAAAACGTTCATAAATCTTCTGAGTTTATCTGAAAATAACCTAGCATTTAAATCGCCCTAGTTTTTTCTCTAGACGATGGTTATCTGCCTTTTAGATTCCTGGGTAAAAAGAACCAGACGCTTAGCTTTTATTTATTTTGGCTTAGGTGACAAATAAAAACTAGAAATGCCCAACTAGGTAAATTCACGAAAATTTAATACCTGTCAAGCAGCAGCGTGCCACGGGCGATCTGTTACAATAGATAATCCTATTGTTTCCCAATTACTCAATGTCTCAGATCAAATAAAAAGTAAATATGGAGACGCTGCAAAAGGACAAACTGAAGCCGGAAAAACTACTCCACTTTTTTTTAGGCTCACATTTCCCGATGATATAATTTAATTTGTTCGTACGTATTGCTATAATTGACGAACTAGTTCTAACTGATCGGTGAGGGTTAAGTAGTTTGCTTGTAAATGTGTGCGTGCGAGCGTGTATGCACAGAGCGTGGAGTAGTTTTTCAGACTTCAGTTTATCCTTCGCAGCGCTCCATCTTTACTTTTTGTTTGATCTGAGTCGACGGTATGATATATTATATTAAACACCTAGGGAAGTAAAATAAGAAATGTCTCAGATGACACAAAATTGTCGGCCGAGGCGAAGCCAAGGTCTACAAACATGTGATCTGAGGCTTTTTTATTTACTTCCCGAGGTGTACAGCTACCTGTACTTTTTTCTGCTCGAAGGAGGCGGAAAGCGGCAACTTCGTTTCAGCAACCGAAAGTTTACGCTTTCCGCCCGGAGAGATAAAAAAATCTTTTTAGTTTTTTACTATAATTTCGGTAAGTTATATTGATTATATTATATTTAGATAAATATCAAAAAGACAGATGGACGGATGGATAAATGAGACAAGGAAATACTTAGTTTTTATGGAACCATA
This sequence comes from Ethmia dodecea, assembly GCA_963855545.1. Lineage (NCBI taxonomy): Eukaryota > Metazoa > Arthropoda > Insecta > Lepidoptera > Depressariidae > Ethmia > Ethmia dodecea. The sequence goes on from OY979446.1 coordinate 1,512,445, forward strand.
AAAGGGAAAACTTATAAACACTTTAAAATTTGTAAAAATTGTAGCTAAGAGGAGCAAAATAAACTTAATAAACCAAACCTTAGGTAACCAGAGGGCTGACAGCCATATTTGTCAAAGGATCGGCCTAGCTATTCAGAGAGGGAATGCGGCCAGTCTTCTGGGCACTGTCCCACATGGTTCCGCTTTGGAGGACATTTTTTATCTGTAATTATTGTAAATAAATGCATATTTTCTTTGTAAATAAAAATCTATGTTATGATATTAAACCAAACTTTTAACTTTTCACAGCCATCCATTTTGATAACAAACTTAAAACAAAATGGCGGCATCCATCACGGCAGTTTTTTGGCGCGAACACACATCTCGCTGTCAGACAGGATGCCGTTAATTATTTAACTAATGGAGTTTTCCAGTTCTCCACTTATTTTATTTTAGTGACTGTCACGAAGAATTTAAGGCAACGACTCGTGTAGGTACTTAATTGCTATTGAGTTGATCATAGTTTTTTATACGATTATTTAAGACAACAATTTAAAAGATATATTTTCCTTGCAATTTTCCTTCTTAGGCATGTATACTGTTTAATTATACAGGATGTAGAAGATATACACAGTAAGTACATATTATTATTATCTCAAAACTAAAATAAACAAGTAACCATTTTCCTAACAATCTAAATTGTAAAAATATCTACGTAAAGTTCTATTTGAAATATATCCTAAACTTGATGATTCAGCTTGACAAATAGCGTTGATCCATCAGGATCCCCGAACGAATGTATGTTTTCGGCCATTTTGTTTTTAAACCGTTTCATAGCGGCCATTTGTCAAAATGTGTCGTGTCTGCATCGCTCGGATTGAAATCTGAGCGTGCCACTTTTGATGTATGGTGGGGAGGGTGCGCCTGTCGTGTGATGTCTGTGTGAGTGTGACACGTAGGCGGCTTATAATAGTGATGCGTTTTGGGGAGAAAGCCATCATTTTTGCCGATGGCACTAGAAGGAGAGTTATGGTTTTTGGAAATAAAGTGTGAGACTACGGTTGTACGGATTTTAAAGTGTAGGTACAGATATTATGTCTAAAGGGTGTCATAGGTTACGCTTTTATCCGACTGCACCACAAAGAGAGTAATGTTTTTTAATCGGTTGAGGAACTATTTACATTTTAAACATGTCCAATCGGCGTGCCCTTAAGCTAGGAACACTTGTCTTTGGCTTACGTGATTCCGGCAATCCACCATACATATCAGAAAAATTGGTTTGGAACGACAGAGTAAAAGGAGAAAAGAGATCGCTACGCTTTCCCTCCATTCAAGTCTCTATACCAACTCGTCTTGTATCCTTTCGCGGAAGTTTCAAATTTGCAGCCTCAAAGTGTTGGAATGATCTCCCCCCTCCAGTTAAGTGTTCCGTGTCACTATATAGTTTTAAAAAATACTGCAAGCAATGGCTTCTATCAGTTCAGAAATCCTCTTGTAGTTGGTCAAACTTAAATCAAAAATAAAAAAACTGTATACTATCTATATAGCGTATTTGATAGTTGTCTCTTTCAGTGTAACGCGGTCTCATCTCATTCGTCGAGTTTAAAGTATTTGCCATATAACCAGAAATAAGTAGTTCTATTGTCTTTGAACACCACTTATTATTTTATATTTCTTTTAATTATCACTTTGTATATTTAGAAGTGTAAGACAGCAAACAAAAACTGTTATAAAGCATACTTAGAATAATTTTAAATTAGGGCAGGGTCTGAAAAGCAGCAATTGTGCTGAGACTCTAGCCGTTTCATTCACATTGTGTTTTTTTCTAGTAACTAAGTTTTTAGTAAAGTCTAGTGTAGCATTGTGTGAATGAATAAACGTCTTATTTATTTATTTATTTATTTATTTACTGCACATTTACAGTGGATTTTAAACGAAGTAGGGTTTTTGTTTCTGTAAATAATGGAAGTGTTAGATTTTTTTGTATAGTCTTTTGTATGCGTAGGTATATCTAAATGTGTGATATACTGAGACATTAAGATCTAATTCACAGAAGAAATAGACATAACAAGGTTATGTGTGTGTATGTCATCCTTATAAAATTACGCATTTGCAGAGGTTGGCATAAGTTAAATTAAATTAGTTTTACGTAACTAAGACATACAAAGTTGCTGCTGTTAGTAATAAATAACGTTATAATAACAACAAAGACAACTAAACGTACATAGATGGCCTAGGTATGCAGATGCGCTCACAGAACTTGGGCTCTACAGTCACATAAGGCAGCCAGGCAAGCGTAATTTTGTGACATTGTGTAATTTACTTTGTATTGAAAATTGGAGATTTTTGTGTCAGAAAGCTAATGCAGGGTAAATAACGCAACCCAAAACCAACTCTTAGCTTACGATTTAGTCAAGTCAAAGTCAAAATGTTTTTATTCAATTTAGTGTCAGCTACTCCACTTCTAGTCTCATGTCATCTCATGCAATTGTGTTTATAACAGAGAAAATCATAGACAAAATAATGGGTTTAAAACCAACCGCAATGCGCTGCGCCTTCCGCACCCGACTTGCTTTTGACAATTTAATTTGATATATGCGACGCTTACATACTGGTAAATTGTCTATGTATGCAAATCGCGTTTGGCTGGGGAAAAGGACCAGGCCAGCATTTGTCAGAAAAGAATCGCAAACGGAGACGTGAATCAAGGAAATACAAATAGTGACAGGGATGGAGTCAGGCGATGAACTTTTGTATGAGGCCCCAATTTTTTTGTTCTTATTAATTTGTAAAGAACCGCAGGTTCCAATTGGAACCGAGACACGATTAAAAATCTATTGTGTCTGTGATGCTTGGTCTTAGAGGTTAACACTGTTTTTATTGGCCTGTTCAAGACTCTTGACTGATTTCAAGTGACAGAAGCGTGCAGAACCCGTGGCGAATTCAGGATTTTGATTTGGGAGGGACTTGGTGGGGAAGGAAGGGAAGTAGTATTATAGTTTATACGGAAGTAAAATAGGGATAAATAATTTAGAATGTTTTGTATAATTTTAATTTATTATTATTAGTATTTTGTATTATTTAGAAATAAGAACATGACCAATTTAGATTTTGTATCTGTAAGGTCATGTATTGATTGTTAAATATATAAATAAATAAATAAATAAATATCTCGTCTCTTTTCTTTTCTAGGAGAAAGAAAATGACGGGAGTATACTAAAATAAGTTTAGTCACTGTGAAGCAGAATCGAACCCACTGTCAATAATACTCAGTTAGTTCCACTACAATACCCATAGATGAGGCTATTAATGACCCTGAATCCGGCCCTGTCCGGATCCGTGAGGTAATTTGAAGGCATGAGTTGGCATCTCACGTGTTGCTACGACCTGATTTGGTCGCATCATGGTATATTATTTATGGTATAAAAGAATATAATATCCAGTTACATTCTGATTTATTCGAATTATTCGACAATATTGACACTTTCACGCTTTTCTTGCGTGAGTCACGGGTTCATATTCGAGCTAGGATATGAAAGGTCTAAAGTCGCCTTACAACATTTATGACGGCACTAATGCAGTAGAAATTTACCTTTGAAAGTCTCTGTTTTTTATTATACATAATATAACATTTTGGACAAACTTTCATAAGAAATAGGAATCTCAAGAATTAGTACTTACGTAGGTGCACATATTTTATCACTAACTCGACAGTGAAGGAAAACATCGTGAGGAAACCCGCAGGTCCCAGAATTAATTCTGAGACAAGTGTAAAAGACCCTGCCCGGCGATGGACTCACCACCTATGACGTTTACGGGTCCGAAGAATATCACGTGAAAAGTGGGTATATACAGAAATGGAATACCTCTGGCCACCCCCCGGGGATAAAAGGTTTATTATTACGAATTACGTTTTTTTACCCCTGTAGAAGCCAAGCGTATTGTACAGTCTTAGAATAAATTGTATTTTCAATTTGCCTAGTCCAAACTAAATAATTCAAAAACCTACAAAACATGACCACGACACGCACAGCCTAAACGAACGGGAACTACGATGAAACCTTTCGAATATTGGCGGGGGCATGTACGTACTTATTAATTCTGAGTTGGATTAGGCAATGCCACATTCGCAAAATGCCACATGACGCAAAATGCCACATTCACAAAATGCCACATTCGCAAAATGCCACATTCGCAAAATGCCACACTAACAAAGTGCCATACTTGTCCAAAACTCCCTTTCTTGCAGTATGTAGGCCGATGATTTATAAATTAGAAAATAAATCTAATTTAATAATTTTAGTATGTATGTATTTAATCACATTATTTATTAATTTCCATTTATTTTAACACAAAATAAATTGAAAATGTTCACTGAAATTATGAATGCCGCTGAGAATCATAAAAACTTAATAATAACAAACTATTATAACTTTTTTTCAAAAAAGCATATTTTTTTTTGTATTTACATCATTCAGCTGTTTTATTGTAATATATGTACTTATAATAGTATTTAATCACATCACACAGATTAGTACGAGAGTGTGGCATTATGCGAAAATGGCATTTTGATAATGTGACGTTTTGATAATGTAACATTTTGCGATGTGGCGTTTTGAGAATGTGGCATTTTGAGAATGTGGCATTATGCGCCTAATCCTCTGAGTCATGTGTACCAACACCCCGTTGCGGCGATGGGCTCACCACCATTCACGTTTAGGGGTCCAAAGAATATAATGGTGAGACGTGGGTATTTCTAGAAATAGAATATTTATATCATATTTATATATATTCCTGAATAATTTTTACATTGTATTCGAATAATCGCATTACAAACAATAATTCATAATAAAAAATGTAAACAAAATCATAAATAAAAAAATAAATTGAAGCGCTCGTAGCCCTGGGGTGCCAGTGTGTTTGTAACGATCATACTGGTTAAGCAAAGTTGGGCGCGGTCAGTCAGTGGATGGGTGACCGCCTAGTGGCATTTATATTACGAGCGCTTCCGTGTTTCGGAAGGCACGTTAAATTGTTGGTCCCGGTTTTCGTTGTGCTTACGCACAATGGAAGTCGTTAAGCCATGTCAGATACCCTTGGGTGGCTTGAAAAATTCTGACTGTTAAGTGGCCACTAGCTTAACACCATCTCCCAATCCGCGGTGGGCTCGCGTGGGAGATTATAGCCCATACTTCCTCATGTGTGAGGAAAGACCCTTAGCTCAGCAGTGGGCTGTTACGGGTTGATGATGAAAAAAATAAATTTAAAAATAATGTCAAATAGTAGGTAATAAAGTCATATTATAAAAATCATAAATTACATCTCCCTACTCCTATCGGAACCATCGCAGAATGTCAGATACGCAAAATGTCCGACAGAATGTCGGATACGCAAAATGACGGAATTTGAAGATACTTCCCACGACACTACTATAGACGTATTTGACGTCTTCTCATTTTGACTCTGGCACGATGTATCCTAATTAATCAACACCTTTGTAATTTAGAGTTAATTAATAATTTCTGTATTCGTGTCTAATAAATTACTCTTCCACCGCTCATTTCAGTAATTGTGAGTAGTTGTGCTTCGTGGGAGAAGCTCATTAGGTGGCCCCCCTCGTTCACGCTGTATTGGAAATTTTTCGCGCCAACGAACTTCGATTCGAAACCAGCGCATTTGAAAACCACTTCGGTATACTGCATTCATGTACCTAGTTGGTAATTAACAATTTCTTCGCTGAAAATTCTGGAACAGTATAACACTGTTGGAACGAGCTATGACGGCCCTGTTAGCTTAGTTGGTAGTGATCCTGCCTTCTGAGTCGAAGGTCGCGGGTTCGAACCCCGCTCGGGGCCAACATTTGTGTGCATGAACATGTCTGTTGGCTTCGTGTCTGGTCGTTTAATATTTACTTAAGTATGTTTATCAGTTGTTTAGTACCCATAGGCCCTGCCTAGTTTGGGACTAAATAGCCGTGTGTAACTTGTGTCCCACAGTTATTATTATTATATTATTAATTAGTATTTAAAAATGTACATGTTAATCTGAAATTTCGTGAGAAAACCAGCAGAATAGTTAGAAATACGACGGTAAAACGTGGGTAATTCCAGGAAATAAATACCTTTGACGACCCCTTGGAGATGAGGGCGTGAGCATACGCACAGAATTTGTCTCCGAGATAATAACAATAACAATAATATATTGTGGGACACAATTCACACACGGTTATTTAGTCTCAAACTTGGTGAAGCCTGTACTATGGGTACTAAGCAACTGATATACATACTTAAATAAATATTAAACACCCAACAGACATGTTCATGCACACAAATGTGGCCCCGAGCGGGGATGAAACCCACGACCTCCCGACTCAGAAGGCAGGATCACTACCAACTGAGCCAACAGGCCTGTCAAGATGGTTGGCAGGTGTATAAAATTTTTGAAAGTATCAATTTTGAACAAATGAAATTTTCGAAACCCTAAACGTGGCAGTTAGACTATCCCCCGGTGCTCGTCAGTCATCACAAGACTCAGAAAAAAATCATAAACCTAAGTACTTTAGTCCTAATCATAAAGATTTTTGTAAGTTTCTACATTAGAGTATAAGCATTTGTGCATCACCTGGAATCCAAATTGAACCTCATACAACAATGGCGAACTGAGCCATCACTGTTTGTTTAAAAGACAAAAATAGCAATAAATTTCCTCCACAATTTAGAGCAAAATCCTCAGCGAAGATCCCAAAAATAAACTCTTAAACGTTCGGATTTTCTACAAAGTTCCATTAATTTTACTCGAAGACTTCCAATAAAGGAAGGAATACACAGTAAACTTTCAATTACGATTCCATAAATCGGCGTTTGCCACTTATCGGTTATGCGCCCGGACAGCGACCGTGCGTCCGCATACTAATACGGCTTGATCGCTTTTTAAAAGTTTCAACTTAGAGGATGCAATTATCTAACGGAGTAACTAAACTTAGAACATCCTTTAAATACAACATGTAACAGAATAAGCGCAATTCCTGAAATTGGTTTGTTCAGTATCGACTACTTATTTAAAATAATTTTTTTTCCCAAAAATTTATAAGCGTAGCTGAATTTAGTGCTTTCTATGGAAATCGTGCTATTAATGGATATTTAAGAACTTTGGTTAGACACAACTAAAGTTCGATTGCATAATATTTTTTTTATATGAATATACTAATTGGGGTGTATGAGGAATTGCGCTTTTTCTGTTACGCGTTGTATAATAAATGCAAAAGTGACTTTGTTTGTTTCTTTGTTACCCCTTTACGCCTAAACTACTAAACTCTATCACCAATGGAAAGCTTTATTAGTAACTAGCGACCAGTCCTGACTTTTGCACGGGTGCAATGCTTATACTAAAACCTTTCTCTTGAATCACTCTATCTGTTAAAAAAACCGCATCAAAATCCGTTGCGATAGTTTTAAAGATTCAAGCATAAATAGGGACATAGGGACAGAGAAAACGACTTTGTTCTAGCGTGTGCCCAGCGACGACGTTGGATAACCATAAGAAGTTGCTTTCATAACCTAAAGTGATTGAGCTTCATTAATACCTAAATGATAATCTTTAAACTATCATGATTTGAGATAAAAATAACATGTACTTATATAAAAATTAACTACTAAACTAAATGGTATAAAACTAGCTTCAACTACTGAACCCAGAAAGTTAACAAAAAAGTGTAAGGCGCTCGTACAGTCAACAAAGTTGTTAGGGTTACATAGCCAGTAACTAAGAACTAATTTTTCTGGGGTAGTCATAAATAAATCTTATTAATTAATGTTTATTTCAAAAGGTATCTTTGAACCCTTTTACCAAAAAAACTATAAAATACATTTAAGGTTTTAAGAGAAAACTGAATCTTAGTTTCTGGCCATGTAACCCTAAAAACTTTGTTGACTGTACCTAGGTATCGAGCTCAAGCGACGAAGGAGGGCCCGCGCCGCCAGCGCCCTCAACCAGTCGCGCCCACGCATCGAGCGGCGATGCATTGTATGGAATTATTATTTCATGTTAATAAGCAAATACGTGTATGATATTTGAAAGGATAAAAGTGTTAAAACAATAGACGTGTTTTACAAAAGTTATACATAAAAAGGATTGTTAAAAATATTCACCAAGAAAAAAATTTAAGCTGCTGGGTACCTAAACAGACAACAAAATAAAACCAAAATTTATTATCAAAAGAACAGGGTTCCCGTAAGTTTCTTTCCCCTATCCCGAGAGCTTTCAGAAGAGAGCTTTTATCGCTCCTTTGTCGTGAATTTTTTAAGAGCACTAATTGGTTTACATTTTAGTCAACGATGAAGCTTAATTGATGGGTCGCGCGATTTTTTATTGTAAAAACTTCGGGGATATTTGCCTCCGAGAGCGGAGTCGGTATATTGTTTTACTTTTTCTCTACTGCACATTTTACTCTTCTCCTGAAACAGTAAGGTAAAAATTCTAGTAAATGTTCTAGTAGATAAATCTTAAACCTTCTTAATCTGTCTGTAACCTTATCACGGTTAAACCGCTGAGCTAATTTGGAACAAATTTGGCAGGATAGCTTGCATCTAGGATAAAGCAAAACATTTCGAAGATGCGGTCAAAAGTACATGATTTGTAAGTAGTAGTATATTGCACATCATTTATGTTTTATCTCACCTGTAATTCACTTCAATTAGTCCTATAATTGGCTTTCTGTTTTGTATTTATTTTAAGTACTTATCCTGTATTGTTTAGCTGTTGGTCTTCCAAATAAATCACTACATAGTATAAAACAAAGTCGCTTTCTCTGTCCTTATATCCCTATATCCCTATGTCCCTATGTCCTTATGTCCGTATGTCCCTTTGTATGCTTAAATCTTTAAAACTACGCAATGGATTTTGATGAGTTTTTTTTAATAGATACTTAGAGTGATTCAAGAGGATGGTTTTAGTATAACTATTGTACCCGTGCGAAGCCGGGGCGGGTCGCTAGTATAAAATAAAATAAAGTAGAATAAAGCTAGTCCTATTAATATTAGCTACCGAGACGCCTTTAGTCTGCAGGACGAGTGAATCAATTGTAGTTACTCTATCACGCTAAAACTACGGAACGGATTTTGACTAAACTTTACAATAAAATTAAAACTACGATATGTAAGAAAGTCAGGGGCATTTATATAGTCTCATCATCAACCCGTAACAGCCCACTGCTGAAGGGTCTTTCCTCACACATGAGGAGGTATGGGCTTTAACCTCCCAAGCGAGCCCACCGCAGATTGGGAGATGGTTTTAAGCTAGTGTTTCTATAGTCTATATCTATACTATTTATTTATCACTACATATAGTATAAAACAAAGTCGCTTTCTCTGTCCCTATATCCCTATGTAATTATGTACGCTTAAATCTTTAAAACTACGCAACGGATTTTGATGAGGTTTTTTTAATAGATAGAGTGATTCAAGAGGAAGGTTTTAGTATTAGCATTGCGACATTGCGAAGCCGGGGCGGGTCGCTAGTTACCTATAATAATATATATTCTATCCTATTATTATTTTAATTTGTATTAAAAGAAACTACTGAAGCGATTTTAAAGATTCTTTCACCATCGGAAAGCTACATTATCAGGAAGTAACTCAGGCTATGTTTTATCCAAGTATTCCCACAGGAACGGGAACTACGCGGGTGAAATCACGCGGAACAGCTTGCAACAAATACTTATAGCGATAAGTTCCCTGCTCACGATATGAATATTCAGTATTATTTGAAACAATATTTGCTTAGTATGACCGGTATTCCTTGGGGTAATACTCGTACCTTAATAAAGCAAACAAATACACAAGATAAATATGTAAATTACTGAGCTGTAGCTTCGAAGATCAGATACCCTTGGGAGTCATCGTCGTAATTGTAATCATTAATAATAACTAGAAAGAAAGAAAGAAAGAGAAAGAAAATTATTTATTTTGGTAAACTTACTTAATATAATAAAATCTAAGACACAAAATAATTTATTAAGGTACCAAAAAGGGTCGCTACTCAGCATGTGCTGCAGCAGAAGACTGACAGCGCTGATCTTCCGTAGCGCCACAGTAAGTCAACCGCGATAACTAGGTGTCTAGCGGACGTTTTTTTTCTGTTCCCGTGGGAATTTCTCAATATCCTTTCTTAGCTTCTTTCTACAGGATGTTAGGGGAACTCTTCCGAAAATGAAGACAGGTGAAGAAATAGGTTTATCGGTGTCATGTCTATGTCTTTGAATGGTTCCGTGTGTGTCCAAAGGGTGCCAACGGGCCCTATTACAGAGCCTTTCTGTCTGTCTGCCTGTCCGTCTGTCTGTTTTTTATTTGACATTTTGACTTTATTTTTTAAAGAGTTTGTATTTTGCTATAGCTTCTATAACAAGTAATAAAAAATAAAGAGGGACCCACTTTAATACCTTTGTAGCGGCACCTAGCGGAACTACATACAACTACCTAAGGCGCCATAGACAGTAAGTTCTGAACCGCGCTATCGAAATTTTCTAATGAGTTTGTATACGATCACCTCGCCTGGCAGAAGATCTTCCCTTTTCACGATGGAGGTGCAGTCCACCTTCGGTCTACCATAAAAATAAAATAAAAATAAAAAAGCCTTTTATTTTATTACAGTTTAAAAAAAGTAAAAATAGAGATATATTTTTTTTCTGTTATTATAACGAAACTATTTTATTAGTAATTCAGTTTAGTTTCTAAGTTGTTAGTTTAAATCTTAAATAAAATAGTGTTTATATTTAATTATTTTCTGCAAGGTCCACCACACCCTCGTAAAAGAGACGTGTTTTTTTCTTGTACTGTAAGTACTGTACTAAATCTTATAAACCGTAATAACAACAAATTATAAAAAGTTAACATTGATAAGAGGTATAAAATAGAAACGTGTTTTTTTTTGTTGTACCAAACCTTCGTGTGAGAGTCGTACTAGCACTTGGCTGGTTTTTATTAAAATACAATTATGACCCCTATTCCTACGTCTTCTTAGTCCCTGTCTCTTCAGGGAAAATTCTATTCTATTTTTGAATCGCCCGAGCAACCTTTGCGACCCACTTCAAAAGACAATGCTCTCGTTCATCTCAAATATCACGATAACGACGTACGGGGGTGGGCTGATATAAAAAAACCACTCGCATTGCTCATAATCAACACACCATGGGAGGAACTGAGCGAATAAAAACGACAGAAAAGCTTTACCTGGATTACAGTGGAGTGCAAAATTACTGACGTACCTACATAAAATAATATAGAATTCTAAAGAGTAAAAAAACCGACATCAACAAATAACACAAACATAAATACAGTCGAATTGAGAACTTCCTCCTTTTTTGATGTCGGTAAAAGAAAGAATCATCGAAATCGGTTACCTAATGTGATATTGAGTTATTTGTCGCACACAAACTTAATGCAAAATTTAAGACTTATATGGTTTTGTAATGATGGATGCCGTTGTCAGAACTGGACCAAAACATTGAAACTGTGGTCCAGTTTCAATGTTTTGGTTCGAGGAAAGCATCGCAGCTGAAAGTTCTGAGGTAAAAACCTTAAAAAAACAGATAAAAAACATACAGTCGAATTGATAACCTCCTCCTTTTTTGAAATCGTTTGAAAAATGCATGTTGTTAGTGAACCACATAATACAGCCGTCACGCGCACAAAACAATAAATAAAAGTAAATGTACTGATGCCTTCATTAAACGTGAACGGTGTTGAGCATATCACCGGACATATGTCTCAGAATCAATTCTGAGATCTGAGTATTTCTTAGCTAGTGATAAAAAAGTTTTTTTATCACTAGCTAAGAAATACTCAGATCATTTTTATCCCCTGACGCAGATAGACGGATGTTATAAGTTTAACGTGTGTATTTATATTATATGTTTATCTGTGCTGTGAAATAGTAGCTGCTAAAAGGCTTATATTTGATGTAGTGTCTAATAAGAATTTTCCACTTGATTAAAGGATGTAAGCATATTCCACAGGTCTAATTGACTCGAAATTTGGTATTCTGTTACTTACATTAGAATAGTAATTTATTCTAATTGAAGTAAAAGAAGTAGCTTCTTGAACTGATGCTGCAACATATAATATAATATAATCTCACGCCTTTTTTATCCCCGAGGGGGTAGGCAGAGGTATTCCATTACTGGATATACCCACATTTCACGAGATATATTGGACCCCTAAACGTGATAGGTGGTGAGCCCATCGCCGGACCGGGTCTGTTTACACATGTCTCAGAATTAATTCTGAGACCTGCGGGTTTCCTCACGATGTTTTCCTTCACCGTCGAGCTTGTGATAAATATGTACGTAAGTTTTTGAAAAACCCATTGGTACATGCCAGGATTCGAACCCGAGCCTCACTGATTTTCGGCCGGCTCTTTAACCGTCCGGGCTATCACTGCTCAACATCACCTTGAAATTGTGTTATTTGTGTTTTTTTATAAACATTGTGATACATTTAATAATAAATAAATTGTGGGACGCAATTTACACAAGGTTATTCAGTCCCAAACTAGGTAGAGCCTGTACTGATAGACTTACCTAAATAAATATGAAACACCCAGACATGAAGCCAACAGACATGTTCATGGACACAAATGTTGACTTCGAGCGGGGATCGAATCCGCGACCTCCGACTCAGAAAGCAGGGTCACTACCAACTGAGCCAACAGGGCCGTCTGGTACATCACTCGAACCAAGCCTTTATGCATAACTCATTTCAACAGTGTAATACTTGCCTACTACACAACATATCTACACAACAGGTCTATTACAGCTCTAAAACTGTGTACACTCGCATTTGCACTGCAGTACAATGGCAGTGCTGTAATTTCGCGAGGCGTTATTCTGAAACACGCATGTCGTTTGTTTTGATTACCCCTCCCTTTCCGCCTCCCTAGCCATATAAGGTTGTTTATTATTTATTTTATTCGGGAGCCAGGTGGAATAGTGCTGTAAGGAAGTAGCGTCTTCATGTTTTGAATGAGAATTGAGATGCAAAATTTTGTGGTTGGCTCTGTGTTGTAACCATTATTTATGTTATGTAACGATTGTTCGTGACTGCGTATTTGTTAATGACTATAGTGGGTGTCCAGCGGTGTTGCCCGTGCGGATCCTGTTTATTCCCGTTCAAATTTTAGTCAAATTTTGATCTCTAAAGTATTGTTTATACTGTTAGCACTGTAATTACATGCACATTTAAATTGTAGCTGATATATTGAGCTCTGGGTATCCTACTTTAGATATCGGCCGTTACTTAACTTTTCCGACTTGAATTTGGGTCTAAAATGGCGGTGTTCGCGCTTAGGGAATAAAGACAAACACTTATTTTTGTTTTATACTAGCATTTACCCGCAGCTTCACTCGCGCACGCTTATTTCATCGGGTTGTATTTTGCAAAATCCTTTCTTAGTGGATGCCTACACTGTATAAGCTATCTATGTGCAAAACTTTACGTCTCTAGACCCAGCGGTTTAGGCTGTGCGTTGATAAAATATCACCAATCAGTCAGTCAGTTTATTATTTTATTATTTTTAAAAGGCAGCGTTAAATCAGATTTGTTAAGCTGTAATAAAACTTAGGTGGTAGGGCTGCTAAAAGGACCTGGCCCCGTACCATCTCTTAAAACAGTCTTGTTTTAGTATTGCTACCTTCATACCATGACGTCCTTATAAAGTAAGCTTGTTTTAATAATTGTTTTGTGTCAAATAAAATAACTTGCATTCTTTAGGCTTGTTTAGGAACACTTTGCGAAAGTGATCACGGTATTTGAAAATCAGGCTACACCTCACTATGGAATAGACATTTATGGGACAATCATTCGTTCTTTTACATCACTTTGTAGGAATGAATAAGAGGTCGTGGTACGAATATGATTAGGTAAACAAAACGTTCTGGTCCTATGATAGGTTTTTAAGAGGTGGTGATAGGCCCGCCAACAGAGTGCCGTTCTAAATCCCTAAAAAAACACAAATGTAAAAAAAATTACAATGTAAATGAAAGAAAAGTTAGATTAACAAAATTAATTTCAACAAAACAAACTGACATTTGCGCTCAAAGCCAAATGTAATACAATAGATGACGTTGAAACTATAAAATGAAATGAAACTTGCCAAACGAAATCTATACTAATAATAAAATGTGTCTGTCTGTGATTTTAAAATAAAGCTCCAATTTCAAATGACTACTCGGACGCCGGCATCGAATCAGTGGGTCGTTGACTCGAAGGGGTAGGCAGAGGTTCAATTTCTGGAAATAACCAATTTTCACGAGTACTTTCGACCCATAAACGTGATAGGTAGGGAGCTCGTCGCCGGACCGGGTCTGTTACACATGCCTCAGAATTAAAACAAAGCGCGACGTCAAAAGTTCTAAAAATAGTTTAACATATTTTAATGAAAGTTGAAGGAATTAATTTCAATTTCATTTATTTGATTATCACATGGTGCTTAAAAGATTATTACAAATAATTTAGATCTATGACATGAAAGAAAGAACAGAGATACCCTGTAAGAAAAAAAAGACTTAATTTTAGATTTTGATATCTTGCCGGGTTCAGAAGATCATTACTATATTTTATTTTGGTAAACCGAAGCAAAGCCAGGATGGAAACAACACAAACATAGACAGGAGCAAATTTGTATAATTTATGATGTCTCGGAACAATAAATAAAATAAATTCAGAAACAGAATAATTAATATGTTTTGGAAGATTCCAAAACAATTTTCTAAATAAATAAACAAAAAATTATTGCCTTTTAAAAGTTTTGGTCTATTTATTTATTTAACAAAGAGTACACTAAAAAGTTATTGAGTGCCCCTAGAGATAATAATAACAACTGGTCTAATGTTTGTTACATTACGATATTTTAGTTTAGGTAGAATAAGATAACTTAGTAAATAACTTTAGGTAGTGATATTTTTATGTTGCAGTGCGTCCGGGTATCACATGTCTTGGATTTAGGATTACTCTTAAATACCAAAATGTATTCACCATGTGATAAGCAAATAAAGAATTGAATTGAATTAAATATAGAAGTGAATCCGTTGGATAAGAAACTCTAAAAATAAAAGATAAAGTTCAAATGCAATACAGAATGGAATTATTCAATCATTATTATGAATATAAAATTTATGTATAAAAATATGTAAACAAAATATTTAAACAGAAAACCATATTTTATCAATACACTATCTTAGCAAAAGGTAAGACTAGACTTTTCAATTTATTATTATTCGTAAACCTAAACAATTTATAAATAAATTCCCAAAATTTAACAATATTTTTTTGTTTGTAATTTGAATATACTTAGGTGTTCTGTGTGATAATTTAAATAAATAAAGATTTTCTATGAACGGACAGCATTTTTAAGCTATAGTTTGAAATATAGATAGTTTTGTATACGTGTAGGTACTGCATTTGAAACCAGCAACTCTTCGGTGGAGATGGGCTGCTGTTTACATTTAGCCAATCTTCATCGACGAGTTTAGTGTGCCTTGTTATTGATTACCTATTGACTGTTCTAAGTGTAATTCTTACTACCTACAGAATAAATACCTTTTCATTTCATTTCAGTTTTAATTTTATAGTAACTAACTCGAATCGTTGCGAGCATCTTTTAGGAATGTATACATACAGCTCGAACTTTTTGAGAACAGATTTCATAACTCTGAAGAATTGGCAATATTGCCTCTCCGTTCTTCGCAAGAATGTATAACCGATGTAGTTCGCAAACAAAATAAAATGTAATGGCAAAAACGGACCCGAAAAGAAGCAAAAACAATTTCGTTCCGCAATAAACATTTCATTTGGAAGCTCGAGAAAACGCAGCACAAAACTGAAGACAGAATGAAACTAGGTGGTGGAAACGTCATAATGTTCCGAAAAGAAACTTGACATATTTTCGCTTCGCACAAAGAATCTCTGCTTTTTACACGCACACAACACTAAAAATACAGATTTTCACTAACACAGATTCGTAAAGCCTGGTACACACCAATAACAAATGACGTATTGTGTTGGACGCGGTATGTGTCACAAATATTTTCATTTTTCGCAAAGTATTAGCAAGCTGAAGTGGCAGTGGAGGGCCGGCCATATCTTGCGAGGAATCAACAACCGTTTTGTAGTAAAGGTGTTCTGGAGAGGAAACCGCGACTCGGCAAACGTAGTCTATGACGTCGATAACGATCTGCGAAAGGCTGCACGTAGATGCTGGATGCGTCGAGCTGAATACAGGGCGCTATGGCGCTCATTAGGGGAGTCCTATGTCCAGCAGTGGACAAATATAGGCTGAAGCTAGTTTAACATAAATAGGGTGGATCATTTTAAATATTTCGGGCACAGCTCCATAGCTGGCTGTCCGACTTTTAGCTTGTGGACCACTCCTATATTCAGTGCCCACATTTCCGCAGCGTACATCATCACATCTCGGGCACATGATTACAAACTTTACAAACTTCAGGATGATATAGATATAAAAAAGCTAGAACACACACGGGACCGTAACGTCTCAATATTCATCGATTTTGGAACCAAGTACTTAGATCACGTTGCACTTCAAACACTTGAGTTGAATGAGAGTTAGGCCGAAGAAGTTTTGCTATAATACGTTACAGTCATGCGTTATATTATATTGGTTTTAGTTATGTGTGTTGCTCCTACCGAGTCGAAGGACACCCGACACCCTGTCCAATTAAGTATATTTTTTTTGTATTCGTGTAGGTATATTAATTAGTTTATTTTATCAACATAAATATAAATATTGACGTCGAATATTACATTTCACTCATTGTTGGTGACTTTGATGAGGTTAGTTATTAAGATCGCCATGATGTGTAAGATTTTCTTGGTACATGAAGTTAAAAAATGAATCGTTACAAAACCGACAGTGATTGGATCGAAAAATCTCACAATACTTTCGGTGCATCCGAATTTCGCTGAGCACGACGCACAACTGATTGATGTGAACACGCCTTTAAACGTAAATGAGTGTCTCTTACGGCCCGGAGTCTATAACATTGGCCGACAAAATTCGTGGGGGAAAAAGCAAAAAACTCACAGACAACAGCAATGACATTTATCTAATTATGGGATCGCGATAAGGGGGGGGGGGGGGGGAATTCAGGGAGGGAAACAGTTCGGCATTGGAGGCTGTGCCGCAGTCAGCTCTGAACCGCCGAAAGAGACGCACGGATTCGCAGTCCTCTGAACTCGATCGCAGTCGAGAGTAAAAAGGAATTCGAATAACTGAAACTTCAAATTTAGTGCAAACAACTTTTAAATTGCGAACTCCAAGAATGGAATTGCTGTGTCTATGTTGAGACTATTTTATAGATAGTGAAAAGTTATGGAATACGACATATGGTAGGATCGAAGTGAGATGAAAAGTGAAAGAAAATATTTTATTGTGTTCTGAAAACCTGATTTTTAAGACATGACTGTGTTGCTGATATTTGGACTTTTTGTTGGTAAGTGTTACGCGTAACTAATTACATTTACTTTTAAATACCTATGCCAGTTGTAATATTTTAGAGTGTCTGTGACGTTATGCGACATTTTATTCATATGAATTACTCGCTTTTCTGATAATAGAGAGTAATGTTATATACATACGATGGGTCTCAAATAGCTGTCTTTATTTAAAGAGGTACAGTTCTAATGATCCCATATACCGATCAACTTTAATTAGGAGGATATACCTACAATACAATAATTCTTCACTGTTTACCACCACACAAAATAAAGTATCATTTTCCTCACCATGGAACCTTGGGATGTATGGAAAGTGAGAGATTATATTGCTATAATATTTCTCTATTTCAGGGATATTTATACGAAGTATATATATAATGAAGTAATGATAATGTGTCTACAACGCGTCTTGCACCCCAATTAGTAGGTATATTATTATAAAAATATATAATGCATTCGTACTTTACTTTTGTCTCACAATTTTTTTTAAATAAATACATTTACAAAATAGGTACATTGAAAATAAATACATTAAATAAATTCAGTTATGTTAATCAATTTCAGGAATTGCGTTTATTCTGTTACTTATTGTATTTTTACTGTTATATAGTGTATTTTGTGTTTATTGTTTCAAAGTTCTTCAGCCAAGTCAGTTAGTTATTAAAAATATTTTTTTTTTAATCGTCTCAATTTCATAGAATATCACGTCTCAATCTTGGTTACATTATAATTACCCTGGGTGGATTCAATGACATTGTAGATCAATGATATTCTGAAATTTCACTAAATGATAGGTACCGTTAAATTGTAAAACGGTCACTCATTAGTCAGAATGGCACGGTCAGTTAATCGTCCAATCAAAACGGAGCGAGGCTTTCCACCACATCCAAGAGCTAGGATAATTTAACTAGGAAAATTACGATGTCGCTGAATCTGAGATATTTAATGTACATAATATGCATTATTTACAACATGGCGTACCATTGGCTAAACTGACGTCATCTAAAGACAAAACTGCAACTTGTGAGCTGTCAACGATTCCTGCCCGTTTAAAATCACAAGAAAAAAGTGAATTTGTTTTTACTCAGATTGGAAGGTATAGCATTACTAGCAGCGCCCCAAGGTTTCATCCTCGTAGGTGCCAAATAAATATTTTTCTTTCTTTCTTCCTGCTGCTTGACTGGCTATTCTTTGGAACCCTTAACGTGATAGCCTCAATTTTATTAATAGTACAAATTAATTGAACTCGCTTCTAAACCCATAAATCAATGCGAAACAATCAATAGTGTATTTTTTCGTACTGTCAAAATAGCCTATACAGATTAATACCCCTAAGCTCAGATTGATAAGTTGGACTGATAGTGACGAATGTTGCGGGTTTTAATCCCTCGAGAGAAATTGAAGGTTGTTAAAGGGCACCGCTGCTCTTCCGGGTTTGATTACTTTCCATTTTATTTGAATGGATGCTCATAATGATGTTTGCGCATGGATTTTTACTCGGATGCGCCATAAGGAGGTAGGTAATGGAAGAGTGTAAAAATAGAACAATACTTTATTTTCATACAATACAATTTTCCATGTCTACTTACATTGTGTTGTTTTCAACAGAGCAGGTCGTCATAAATGTAAAATCGTCATATTTGCGCAACGCGTCATTTTCTCAAGTCGACCATTTAGGTACTCAACACGTCATTTTCTCAACTCTTCAGTTTAGTAACTCGACCTTTTCTCAACAGGTCATTATCTCAACTCGTCATTATCTCAACTCGTCATTTTCTCAACTCATAATTTTCGCTGCTCGTCACCTAAGCCATACAAGTGTCCCACAGAGACCCTGATTTCAATGAATCAGCTGTTTGTATTTTACACTACGAACACGATGGTTCAAAAGCAAATTATAGACCCAGATAGAACACAGCAATCTAAATAAAACTAAGTAAGTAAAAATATATTGTGTGTGAATATTTTTTTTGACACCGCCTGTAGCCTTAACAGGTTTAATAAATGAAGTTTGCTAGATTCATCTTCATATGAAAAGGCATGGGCTACATTTTTATCTAATTGTTTCAGAAAGAGGGCAAACATTTTAAAACTTTTGAGTGTCTTTTGCACTCATTCAGTTTTGATTTTGTGCAATGGACGTACCTGTTCAGATAATAAAAAGAAAGAAAACTCACGCCTCTTTTTCCCCGAAGAGGTAGGTAGAAGTATTCTATCTCTGGAAATAATTAATTCTGAGATATGTTTAAACTGACCCGGTCCGGCGATGGGCTCTCCACCTATCACGTTTAGGGGTCCAAAGAATATCTCGGGAAGAGTAGGTATATCCAGAAATGGAATACCTCTGCCTACCCCCTCGGGGATATAAGGCTTTTTTTTTAAAGCTTCGTGGCACGCAGACCTTAGCGGGAAGCGGACCAGTATGATATCCGACTTATGGTACCCAACACTAAAGTGGTTTGTCGGATATTATTCGACCCCTTAATAAACTTTCAAAAAACCAGAAGCACAATAGAATATCCGCCGGTACAGTCAAGAGCAAGTCAAGATTTACACTACCAGTTTACGCTGAGCTCTGACTTATACTGCGCGCCATAGAACACGGGGCCGGTTCAAAGTCCAAAGTGTCAAACTTAGCGTGCTCTTGACTGTACCAGTTCTATTCAAATGAAAGGAACTTTTCTTGGAAAAATCATTGAAGCATCTTGAACAAACTTTCGGTATCGAGCATTACTCGTATTTCCTGAAGCGAAATTTCCTTTAATTAATTAGGAAAGGCGAAAATAATAGGGACCTTTTGGGATTTTGTTACTTGAGTTTTCATGTACAGTCAAGATCACATGAAGCTTTACACTTTGCGAGTCTGACCTCTAAAGCCATTGTAATAAGAATGTTACAAAGTCCAATGTGTCAAGCTCTACGTCCTCTTGACTGTACAAGATCATTAGGAGGCTGTAAATTCACCAAAACTGATATCAAATACCCAACCTACCTCATCATCATTATCAACCTGTAACAGCCCACTGCTGAGCTAAGGGTCTTTCCTCACATTGAAGAAGTATGGGCTATAATCTCCTACGCGAGCCCAATGCGGTTTGGGAGATGGTGTTAGGCTCGTGGCCACCTAACTGTCAGAATTCTTCAAGTTACCCGAGGGTATTCGACATGGCTTAACGACTTCAATTGTAAGTAAAGATTAGTTATATTCATACTGCGCGCGTTTGGATATTGTTCTACGAGTGGCTACAACATGTACATACTTAGCTCTTATCGTATTTATAGGATACACAATGCCTGCGAAAGATGATACGGAACGGATGATAAAGAAAGAGACAACTATTTGTCAAATACGACTAGGTGACAAATGCAAACATTCGCTGCTGCAATACGACTAAATAAAATATTACCAACTAGCGGATGCCCAGCGGCGTTGCCCGCGCGGATTTCATTTATTCCCGTTCCCGTGGGACTTTCCGAAAATCCCTTCATAGTGGTTGCCTACGACATATTTAAGACACCTACATACCATATTTCAAATAGCGGGTGCCCAGCGGCGTTTTCCCGCTTGGATTTAGTTTATTCCCGTTCCCGTGGGAATTTCCAAAAATCCCTTCATACCAATTTCCTATGACATATCAGACACCTTCATACCATTTTTCAAGTTTCTAGGTGTTATCGTTTCGGAGTAGTACGTATTTCTCTTTTTAACCAGTTTTTATATTTTCCCGTGGGAATGAGATATTTTCCTGGAATAAAAAGTACCCTAGATGTTGACCCGGGTACTCAGTTATCTCCATACCAAATTTCATCAAAATCCGTCCAGTAGTTTTTGAGTGATGCGTGCACAACCAGACAGACAGACAGACAGACAGACAAAAAATCCAAAAATTGGTGTTTCGGTATCTATATCGATAACTATATACACTACCGTTAAAATTTAAAAAAAATATTTAATGTACAGACACGGCCCCCTTAGAGTTTTATTATATGTATAGATTATCTTCATTTGTCAGCCTCAGTTTCCGCGCTCTAGTAAGATATCTACCTCTTTTTATGTATAATATCTTTGCTTGAAAAATTGGAATGTGTTTCTCAGACTAAGATCGGAGACCCATGCGTTATTAGTATTACGAAAGAAGTGACAGTCTGTCTCTTTCGGAGACAAATGTACTCACAAATAGAATTGATTGCAGGATGACCATTCAGGATGCGGTGACGGCATACGAAATGAGCTGACGTTGTAATATGACTGATGATATTGTCATTTAAGGCGGCATGGTACAGTCAAGAGCACATGAAGTTTTACATTGTAGTGCAAGTCTGACCTCTAAGGCGATTGTAATAAGAACGTTACAAAGTCCAATGTGCTCTTGAATCTGCAAGAAAATATTTATTGATGGCGAGTAACTTGCGAGCAATGATATGAGATGCAATATTTTTGCTAAATTAGTTCAAAATAGAGGGTTTCGTACGAACTTGTAGGTGTGTGAACAGCTACATACACCAAAGTAATAAGGTAACATTATTGAACTGTGAAAGAACCGAAAATTGCTAACGAAAAGATAAAAAGGATTGAGGAACAAATTTAAATTTCACATCGATAATCGATTGTCGAGGTCGCGGTCGGTTTAACAGCAGCAAATAAGTTCATACATTTTGTATGATGTAACTTCAAATTTACATATAATTATCTTTTAAGACATTGCTTCTTGGCAAAGGAGACGTTCCATCTTGGGCCTGCACATTGTACACCAGCGGGAAAAGATAGAGAAAAATCTAGTGATTATCATAAAAATTATTTCCATCTATTTAACTTGCACATGATGATCTGTGGAATCATATTGAAATAATACTATTTCTCTTACTCCGTATTCAACTCCTTACACCATATTTCCATGTTATTATGAATTAGTCCGAAAAACGTTGGTCAGGTCGCCATTTTTTTTTGGTCGTCGCGTTGCCAGTTTAATGAAAATTAAAGTTTATTGTGCAACGACACTAGAAAAATATGAGCAAAATCATGGATTAAACTATAGTTATTTTATTTATATTTATCTAAAAAACTGGTGTACGTGGTGCAGGCCCAGTCTCCATACATTCTTGAAACGTCTCCTTTCATGATTCTTTGTCAACGGAAAGTACCCTGTAAGATCTAATTCCATCGCAAGTTTCCAAATATGCGGCTTAAGTGACCTTAACATAGAAGTTTGCCTTTTTTGCATCCCTAAGGGACTGCGTACTTCAGTATTTGATATTACTTTCAACTTGATGCCTTCGTGAATACCTGAAAAAGGGCCTTGACAGACAACGAAGTGCTTCTACGAGGTTTTTTTTCCTTTTTAAGTACGAACCCTAAAACTATGA
The DNA here is from genome assembly GCA_963855545.1 of Ethmia dodecea. Lineage (NCBI taxonomy): Eukaryota > Metazoa > Arthropoda > Insecta > Lepidoptera > Depressariidae > Ethmia > Ethmia dodecea. The sequence goes on from OY979446.1 coordinate 1,535,295, forward strand.
AAAACCGTTAGTTTGTTAGTCAATCCAATACAATACAACAACTCTTTATTGTACACTAAAAACAATACAATATGGATACCAACATTAACTAAAGTACAAAGGGCGGTCTTATCGCTTTTAGCGATCTCTTCCAGAAATCCTTAGGATGGATGACACTGAGAGATTAGAACTAAGGGTAAACGGTGCACATAATATAATATTTTATTGTTAACTAGCGGATGCCCAGCGGCGTTGCCCGCGCGCATTCCGTTTATTCCCGTTCCCGTGGGAATTTCCGAAAATCCCTTCATATTGGTTGCCTACGACATATTTAAAACACCTACATACCATATTTCAAATATCGGGTGCCCACCGGCGTTTTCCCGCTTGGATTTAGTTTATTCCCGTTCCCGTGGGAATTTCCAAAAATCCCTTCATACCAATTTTCTATGATATATCAGACACCTCCATACCATTTTTCAAGTTTCTAGGTGTTATCGTTTCGGAGTAGTACGTATTTTTTTTTTTAACCAGTTTTTATATTTTCCCGTGGGAATGAGATATTTTCCTGGAATAAAAAGTATCCTAGATGTTGACCCGGGTACTCAGTTATCTCCATACCAAATTTCATCAAAATCCGTCTAGTAGTTTTTGAGTGATGCGTGCACAACCAGACAGACAGACAGACAGACAAAAATTCCAAAAATTGGTGTTTCGGTATCTATATCGATAACTATATACACTACCGTTAAAATTTTCAAAAAATATTTAATGTACAGACACGGCCCCGTTAGAGTTTTATTAATGTACAGATATAGATATTGATGTTAGAGTTTTATTAAGTAGAAAGTGTACATATATACAAATTAGGACTTTTTTTCGTCAATTTACACACGGGTATTCAGTACAGTACTGTCCTGTACCAGTATGGATAGAGCCTTTACTATGGGTACTAAACAACTGATAAACATACTTAAATAAATATTTAACATCCAGACAAGAACCCAATGGACATGTTCATGCAAACAAACGGTGGTCCCGGGCGGGGATCGAACCCGCGGCCTCCGCCCCAGATGGCAGGGTCACCACCAACTGAGCCAACAGGCCCGTACTTGCTCACCTGAAAGTTGATCAGATTTATTTAAAAGTCAGTACGATGAAATATTACTCAGTATTGTTATTCTAAGCGATACTGCACTTTGATAGCAATCTTGGCTTGTTTCTGACAGCCATTTAAAATGTTTTGTAATAAAAATACTAAAGTTAATCAATGAATCAAGAACATTCAGCAACTGCATTCTTTTTGATAAAAGTCGCTTCTGTTATTAAAATTCTTCATTAAATTGGTATTTACTATTAATCCACAACGAAACGTAAAAATCAATAGTTAACTGGTGTCGTTCTAGGGTTCCGTACACTTTGTTGTCCGTCTGTCTGTCAAAGACCCTTTATCGCGGGAACGAGGTATCGAGTTGAAATTAAAACCATATACTCAGGTCTACAGTCCCTTGAAGCTATGAAAAAATCAAACTTCTAAGATACGTAAAAAAGATACGGTCACATGGACACTTTCTAGGGAATCAAAATTTATAGGGTACTTTCCGATTACCTAAAACTATGAAATTTGGCAAGTATTATCGTCTTCTGAAAACTATACATTTGTATTTGAATCACTACATTCATCGATTACAACATCGATTACAACAAAAATGAAAAAACAAACTAACACGCTGTACAACAACAACACACGCATACTACCCGATCAAAAATCACGCGAAATTGCAAAATAAATAAACAAGGCTTGTTTGTAGGCACAAAAGTAGCGTTTTAGTGCGGTAGTGATTGTGGAAGGGTGGATGGACTTCTTGGAGAAATTTCGTAGCAATGCAATTTTCTCGATTATCACTTATCAAACCAAACCAATTTTTGATTATCCGGTTTGAAGGACCGTGTGAAAGCGTGGACTGTATTTATTATTATTCTGGGTCTGGATTGGTGGCGGATGAAATAATAACTCAAGATTAAGAAACTGCACTTGCACTATATTTCACTTGGTACAACTGAAGGTCAGAATGTTGCCACGATATAAATTATAACTAAAAAACATTTTAATGTTGCTATACTTACAACAGTGAGGTTTTTTTTAGAAAAAAAAAAACTAAGCTTTATTTTTTCTCTATATTATGTCAATTCTATTTACATATTTGTGCCTACCCTGAAAATATTGCACTTGATTGGACGTTGAATTCAACGAATTGAATTGAACCCAGGTTCGTTGCCCGCGCCACCGTATTTGCATAAATGATGATTTAGAATATCAACAAATGAAACCCTTTTCTTGGTGGAAACAATTTCAAAGGAATGGTGAATTAATTTTAAGGAGCATTATGGAATAAACGACTTTTTTCTTCTGACAGATTAACCACCCGAGGCTTTGCCCATTACGGAACCGTGGAAGTTTGTTTAGTATGCCGCGGGGGGTTTTGTTTATTTTAATTCAATTCTGATTACTTCTTTCGTTGGAATAGGCCGAATTTGGAATAGGCGATCTCGGAAGACTTTTGTACCTTTTTAATGTAATAGAGCACAATTATTTTGTATTTGTAATGGCTGTAGGGTTACAGATTCATAAATAAAATAATAATAACAATAAAAGTATTTATTTGCCACAGGAACAACAACAATAGGTACAAAAACATACGTAGGAACGTAGGTACTCCGTGACAAAAAGGTCTATGACTCAGCTTAGTGGGGTCCAGCAACCGCTGTTATTCTGTCATAGCATAAAATAGAACTTAATCTAAAATTTAACTTAACAATGCAAATCGAAACAATATACGCGGAACATAAAATGTTTTCTGGAAAGCAATAGAAAAATAAAAAGTGCCAAAGTAATATATATTATAACCCACGCCTTTTATCCCTGAGGTGGTAGGTTTTGAATGCCAAGAACTTTGGTTTTCCAAAAATCCTTTACTAATTTTGTGTAGGTAATTTACCGCACTTGCTACATAATCACGGTGTGTGTGTACGAGAGAGAGATAAAGTGTGAGATAGACATAATATTGCAGTTACAATTGTGTAAAACCATTCATCTCGAGCTGAAAAAAAGTATACACACCTCGGGAAGTAAATAAGATAGCCTCAGATTACATGTTTGTTCCGTTGTTGTTCTTAAAAAGTCCCAACTGTATCAAAATTAAATATAATAAATAAAAAAAACTCCCGCATTTTAGGCAGAGGTATTCCATTTTTGAATATACCCATTTTTCACGAGATATTCTTTGGACCCCTTATCATGGTGGTGAGCCCATCGTCGGACCGGGTCTCTTACACATGTCTCAGAAATAATTCTGGACTAGTAGTGTATAAACAGTAGAAAATAAATCGTTTATTCTCAAGTTTGTATCCAAGGACTGTTATTAATGGCGTCAGTTGCACTGACAGTTGAGCGACTCTGCGGTTGAGCTACACTCAATAAAGATGTCAGTGTTGCGCCGGAGGCGTCTAGCCTCCGGGTAAAAAATAAAAGTAGGTTTTTCACAATTCGTGTATATCTTCAACCGACTTCAAAAAAGCAGGAGGTTTTCAATTCGAAACGTATGTGTTTTTTCTTATGTTTGTTACCTCAGAACTTTCGAGTGAACCGATTTGGATGATCCTTTTTTAATTTGAAAGCTTGTGCTACCCGTGTAGTCCCATTTTAATTTAAAGTTGGACAACTGCCCCTAGTAAAGACCCATGGTCCAACTAGTTGGACAGAGCAGTTGGACCACTGCCCCGGACTGGTTCTGACAATGGCATCCATGAGAAAACCATATAAGTTAAGACTGAAATTTGCAATAAGTATGTGCGCGACAAATGGACAAATAACTCTCTCGTGATTCTTATTTTAACCGACTTCAAAAAATTAAAAGATTCTCAATTCGACTGTATTTTTTAAATATAATTCGTTGAAGTCGGTTTTTTACTTTTTTGGATTCTATGTTACTTAGTGGAGGAAAAGAAACCTTAATATATCTTGGTTTTTTTATATTCATTTTCTTTTATATTTATATTAATAATGTAGTTCTCGCTCTTGCCAACGCATTTAGAGTGAATGCATCAAAATATCAACAAATATTACAAAACGAAAATGTGAAATTCGAAATATTAACAGATGTAGAGTTCATCTTTGTCTATTTCAGGCATTCTTTTGTAGGGCCAATGGGCATTCCCCTTTACAACTAAACCACTATATTCATAACGATGTCAGTAATGAAGGAGGTAGTAGTGACGACGTTACATCTGTGTATACAGATAGACTACAAAAGGATTTTTTTGTCATTGTAGTCAAAGCGGCAGGACTTCGATTTAAACCTAGTTAAGTGTATCTTAAAAATATATTTTTTGAAAATATTTCAACGATAAATTGAAGTGGACGAAGCGAAACAAGTATGTATGGATCGTAGCAAGTGGAAAGAAGTGGTCTCTGCCTACCCCTACGGGATAGAGGCGTGATAATATGTATGTATGTATAAATAATATTGCAAGTAGAGTTTATTTTTCAGTAGGTACCTGCGTTCTACACTAGTTTCACCATCTGTCGGTGAGTAACCAATATTCTTACGCCATCTGACGGTGAGTGGCGGTACTATTTAAAAGTTTTGTTGCTTAAAATTTAATTTTTACACGAAATACGACAATGCAGTTGAACTTCAAATACAAAAATGTATCTGTATACAAAAATTTCATAAAAATTGTATAGTCGTTTGCGAGATACCCGAAATATCAATATTATGTCAATACATACAAGAATTGCTCATTTAAAGTAATAGGATAAAATATAATGAACTAGCAGCGCCCCGCGGTTTCGCCCGCGTAGTTCCCGTTCCCGTGGGAATATGGGAATAAAAAGTATCCTATGTCCGTCTCTTGGTTTTAAGCTACCTCCCCGCCAACTTGCAGCCAAATCGGTTCAGCCATTCACTCGTGATGCAGTGACCAAGGGAAAAAGGGATTCATTTTTAAATATATGTATAGAGAAGATATACAAGTACTTTCACGCCCTTTTCCACTCACTTTTTAGCAGTACTTTATTAGGTGAGGTCCTGAGGTTAGTATTATATATTACAAGATTCCGTGTTTCGGAAGGCACGTTAAATTGTTGGTCCCGGTTTTCGTTGTCTTCCATTCTGAGACAATGGAAGTCGTTAAGCCATGTCAGATACCCTTGGGTGGTTTGAAAAATTCTGACTGTTAAGTGGCCACTAGTTTAACACTATCTCCCAATCCGCGGTGGGCTCGCGTGGAAGATTAAAGCCCATATTTCCTCATGTGTGAGGAAAGACCCTTAGCTCAGCAGTGGGCTGTTATGGGTTGATGATGATTACAGGATTGCATTTTAAATTACCTATTCTGGTCCTGCTGGTTTTCTCCCGATGTTGTTCTTCACTGATGACTCTGATTATGTAGGTATTTTTTATTTGTTTATTTATTTATGGCTTACAAAACAAGTTACAATCAAATACAGAGTTTGACAATTATACAGGGTGACATTTTTTACCGTCTGGAAAAAAAAGTGTTGTGATAGGTAAGTGTAATAGATTCATTTGGCAATGTTACTTAAAAAATTTTTTTTTTCTCAATTTTTTTTTCTTTCTTAAACTAATATACATTACTCAATTGTAGTCAATAATACACACTGAAATATTTGAAATAGTATTTTAAAAAGAAACAGGCTCGCAGGTTCCGTTTATGCGCAATTTAGGTACCTACAACCGCGCCAGCTGCGCGTAGTAGGTACTGTGTGTAGTTTTCTAGATTTTGTAAATTGCATTAAACATGACTATATTTAACAATGAATCTTGTGTATAACTTCGGCGCTAGATACCTTATACGTCATATAGCTAAATATTCACGTCGATGTTTGTTTGGTAATAAAATTATTTTTGGTTGCAAAGAATGGCATTACTGCTCGAGATTGAATTTTAGAGCTAATAAACTCATCTCTTGCCTTTTTACCAGCAACAGTTATAGATGCTTCACTCACCATTTTAACACATTGCTCTTACAGCTTGAGTATGACAAGGATATTTTGGGAAAGCAACTGTGATCACAGATTTCAGCTATGTTGCGAAACGATAGCATATTTCTTTTAACAGTTAGTTCCGGAATAAAATCGGGAGTTTTTGAGGTGCATTGCTGGGGTTCAACCAACTCAGGAGTGGAGAAAGTGTTCGAATTAGTTATTTTTTTGATCTCAGATGAAAAAGAGTTCTTTTTAATTTTAGGAGCAGATTTTAGTTTTCTTACTTTTTTTTTTTTAGTTTTTTGGTCTCTATACGATCTAAACTACCAACCGTCATTATATTCTCATATCTTTGACCGCAAAGAGAAGCTCTTTCCAGTACAGGGACTTTTTCACTGCATTGGCAACTACAAATGTCAAATACTTCTGAGATACATTTATTTTTCCATTCCTGTAACTTTAACTTAAAGTTTTCAGTTTGTTTTGATTTTGGATATCGAATAAAATGTAAATAGTTATCATAATTAGACTGTAACTGCTGTTTTACACGTTGGACAACAGGCAACAAAGCTGTAGTTCGAACTTCGACAACGTTACGTCTTACGGTACGGTCTTACTTGAAAGATAGCAGGTTGTTTGGCGTTTTCGTCATATTTTTGATTATTTCTAATCACAAGTATATGCTTTAGTATATCAGAAGTCTTGGTAGCATTGATTTAGTAATCAAACAAGGTGATAAAAAATGGGACAGTCTGTTTCGTTTCGCGTCACTTTTTTCGACTTTATTTTAGTATATGATCAAACAAACACTACTTCTGCTTCCAAATTATATCAATCAGCTAATAAGAATCGCAATGCGAAGGTAGAATAAAAAATAATGCATCAAAAGTCAATAACTCAAGTTACAAAACTACGCGGTAAGTATTCTTTAACTAAATCTTTATCATCGGCATCTTTGATTAAGTTTGTTTGGAGATTATGTTAAATGTATGATTTTGATAAGCATTTTTTTAAAACTACGTTATATACAAAGTAAGAGAAGACAATTTTCGAAGAAAACAAACTAAGGTAAACGCAGCTATTACCGACCCCCTTAAGCAAGTTTTGAAATTGATTATTAGAATTAAGGGTAGTGGTTGCAAACACACCAGATTTTTTTATTTTATATTTAAATATAGACTGTATATTTTATATTTATATTTTCACTCGTTTATAAATATCATGTTTTCATCGAAAAAATAATCAAAGGATTGTTGAAGTCAATTGTTTCTATTACCGACCCACCCGAAACGCTTTGAAGCTATTACCGATTTTTATGAATCTAACACCGACCGTAAGTAAATAAAGCATACTTTTTTTCACAGAGTACCTACCTACACTTTCTCAAAATAACTCAAATCCTTTTTTTTATTTGCCAAAAAGCCTGGAGGCTTTTTGGCGGGAATCCGGAGAAGGCCGTCATGTTTTTTGTAAAATATTTTGGGCTTCAGTTCATAATAGTGATAGTATATTATGTGGTAAATGTCCGTGATAGTGTGCAGTGAATTGGAAATTCGATAAAATGCGTGCGATGGACTTTTTCGTATTACCTCAAGAAGCCTCTTCAAAATCTTCAGTAATAGTGCACTATCGCTTTAAAATACTGTTGATAACAAAGTGAATTCGATAAGTTTTGAAGAAACTTATGTATTTTTGTGCATAGCTCTGAAGCAGAGCTGAAAATCTTGAATTTCATGTCATGTTTAGTGCTGATGGCTAAAATGCCAATGCCTTAAAATAAGAAAAAAAAAACAAAAAGCCTATAATTTTTTTTCGAACTTCCCAAGCTTAGCGCAGTCGAAGGCGAGGGTTGACAGTCGGAACAAGTTGCAATGACGGTTCCGCACGTGTACTTAATAACTATTTTTAATACAGTTGCGAAAAATTAAGCAGTTTAATAAAACAATAAAAATACAATAAACTCAAGTAACATTTTTGGAAAATAGCGCCAACCGTAAAAGATTAAAAGCAGAGGTTTTTTTTGGTTTCTTCACCTATTCTGGGTAGGCAAAGGGAACTATACATACAGCCAAGTCTTCAGTAGTTTTTTTATGGATATGAAATGAAAATAAAATTTAATGACATTAAATGAAATTAAACCTAACCTTACTCATTGAATCAAATCATAATATTGAAACAAATTAGTAGCTTTACTTTTAGACATTACATACCGTTAATAAAAAAATACCAATTAATCGGTATAGAATCGGTGATAGCTTCTCTTTGTTGCAATTACCGATTCATATGGATCGTTAATTAGTGTTAAATAAAAAACTTAATAAATCTTTTACCGAGCCACGAAAAATAATCGATATTAATTGTAATATATTTCCCTATCCGATTTTATACAATAATTTATTGATTTAGTCCTAAACTATAAAAAATACACCATTTTCATATAAATACGAAGAAAACTCTAACTAGTTTCTTTCATATCCCACGTCTAAATGTTTAATAATGCGTGGCAGTTTATCGCGGAAAAACAAGTTTATAATATAACATGGTGTATGTCGCTAATAGATGCTTATAATTTTAGAATACTTAAGATTGAAATGGTGTTAAAAAAACTTGTTTAATTATTATAAGCATTAACGAAAAAGGGAAAAAATAAAGAATAACCTCTCAGCCATTGCCGATCCATGGGTCGGTAATGACTGCACTACTAAAATGCACTGCAGCTATTGCCGTTCTATTTTAATTTCAAAAATACTTTTTAAAATCCCTTAAAACACAATAATTTTGTTGCGAAATGTGGAATATACAAATAAAGGAATATGTTGTGTTATTCAGAATAAACTTAACGTAAATATTTATATATAAAATATCTTAAGCAAAAAATTTGAGTATTTAACTGAGGAAGTAAGGGTTAGTATGACACGATCGGCGCACTCGCTACGTTCACAGAAACTAACATATTTGGTCACATTCCCGTGTACCTACGTACACTAACACCAGTAAATTAATTAGGAAACATACAAACATGTGTGTATATTATACTCTCTTATGACTCAAATAGTTCCAAACCGATAAAAATAAGAATAAGCTGAATGGGTCGGCAATACCTGCAGATTTTCGATGGGTCGTTGATAGCTGCGTTTACCTTATTGGTTTTTTTATTTATGAGTTTCTTAAATTACCTCTATTTTACGTTTTTATTAAATCTTTGAATGGCAGTAGAGGGCTAAAAGTAGGTTCAAATATTTTTATTGTTATTTTTTTCCTATAGCCTGTTACCAAATGCAGCTTTTGGAAACTATTCCGTATTGGAAATCTAAAAAAAAATATGACACTCCACCCTACTGCACATACTCGTACGAACAATAGGATTAAAATATGAAGTGTTGTTTTTATACATCTGTAAAGTAAATATTTTGATTGATGGTTTTGCGGGATCGGAAAAGTATGCTGAAAATTTATTTTAACCCTAGAAAGATAACGTGCGCCTCAGAGGCGCCCGCGAAACGGATATATCGCTGTATTTTTTAATCCAATGCATGTACAAGCGTGTTCTTGCAAGCCAACTCTGTCGTCGGTCAACACTGCCGAGGGACGACCGCTGCTGTTCGGTAAGGACCATAGTTTCGTTGCTGTAACAACCCGTTGCGCTCGAGAGGCGCAAGTTTATCTTCTGTGTATTTTTTTGCATATTTATGTGATTTAGTTTTTGTTACTTTTTATTTATTTCTACATGAATAAAGTTGACATAAAATTAGTTTATTGTTACTAGTTAGTTTTAATTGTTTTTAGGAACATCTTTACATCATGGCGAGCGGAAGAGTTGGAAGAAAGAAAAATAATATCCATTTTGAGACAAAAATATGAAAGCCCAGATTATGGCAGTGATAATGAAATAGAGGATCATGTAAGTGAAGACGTTATTCAAAGCGATACTGATGACGACTAGGTACATATAAATGACATCATCTATCATCATTGATGAAAGTTTGAAAACCTCAACACCTCCTGATGACACCTCCACCTCCTGAAAATACTGTACATGATCACCGCAGAGTTATTCCGCCTTATAGAGTAGGTAATTAGAGGTAAGAATAGACACGTTTGGTCTACGTCTAAAGGTAAAATTTGTGAAAGAACATCTGGCATCAACATAACTCGTTGTAATAGAGGTCTTAGTCATGGATGAGATCTGGATTGGAAATCCGTACTTTATCAAGGCGTTTTATAGAAAATATTGAGAATATCCTGCCACGAACTAATCAAGAGGCTTCTCAAGAAGCTGAAGAGAAACCTCCGGCTAAAGTTCGGCGTTGCTGTAACTATGTACAACTAAAAACAAAAGAATGTCTAAGATGACATGTACAAAATATGAAAAGACAGTGTATGGTGAACATAAAAAAAGATGTTTGCAACAATTGTCTATAACTATCACTTTTTTCAATATTTCTTGTAAATTGAGACTGAATATATAGTAATTCATTAATTAGTAAGAAAAAAAACTATAAATGTTACTAATTTAAAAAAAAAGTCTACTTAAATATAAATACTTCTAATATTTGGTACTTTTTGTTAAGGGTTTATAAAACCCTACATAATTTTTTTAATAATAAAAATAATAATATGAATTTGTATTTAATTAACTTCTTATTAATCTAAAACCTTATACAAATTACAAGAAAAATAATAATTATTTCAGTTTGTAAATAAATAGGTTTTTAATATTTTGCGCCTCTCAGGCGCATGTTTATCTTTTCAGTACTATAAAATAACGTTATCTTTCTAGGGTTAACAAACTAATTAGTTCACGCCCTCACAGGGATTCGAACCCAACCCACATAAATAACTAAGTAATAAATGATAGACCTAAAAGATATTTACATAGTTATAAATTAAACCAGTACTTTTGAGGTTTCCTACAAATACTAGCAATATTAAATTTCTCGTCAAAGACGTTAACTCAATATTCCGCAGGCAAAACTACAGAGGATTTCTAAATTAAATATTTTTCAATATCTTTTGAATATTGCCGAAGAAGAATTTGATTCTACCAACATTACCGTAGCTTTCGATTTAAATTTAAAACTACGAGATACTGCAATGTTAATATTACAACAATTTTGGAGGGGTTGGCAAAGGTTTCTGCTGCCCAATATAAAATAAATAATCGCACGCCTTTAATCTCCGAGGGGGAAGGCAGAGGTGTTCCATTTCTGGATATACCCCTTTTCACGAGATGTTCTTTGGATCCTTAAACGTGATAGGTGAGCCCATTGCCGGATTGGGTCTTTTACACATGTCTCAGAATTAATTCTGGGACCTGCAGGTTTCCTCACGATGTTTACCTTCACCGTCGAGCAAGTGATACAAATGTACGTAAGTTTTTTGCCCAATATACAGGAAGATTTTTTCAAGTGGGCGTGGATGGCTAAATCAGAAACTATGAGGAATAGCGAAAAGTACTAAAGTGAAGCGAGAAGTCTCGAGCCCGATTTTGATGACAACTATAACTAATACCTATTCCTAGCCAGGAATCGAACACGTTGATTTTGAAAAAAACAAACACTCTGTATTATTACACCATTCGATAGTGTCGCTAACAAGGATCAAATTCTGGAAAGAAATTACATACGGCAAACTTAAGGAAAATTTAGAATTTTAATTAACTAATTCATATTTTAAAGTAATGCTATAATTCATAGTATACCGGCATTACCTGCACCTTATCCGAAACAATGCTCTTCACCCTGTAGATATATGTGATAAATCAATCGTGACGTCATCGCAATAGATGGAGAGCCCATCGCCCATCGGAGTACTGTTACTCAAACCTAGGAACTAATTTTCGGCCTACGAGTTTCCCCATGAATTTTCCTTTGACTGTGATACTACTGAAAAAAAGTCACTATACAATGTATAAAATCGCCAGATAAAGAGTAACTGACACCGACGAGTATATCATTCGATTGGATGATTTGGATGACCGTCTGATGCCTCTGCCTATGCCATAGTAAAACGCCGCAATGTATGTATATATTGTATGTATACCTAGAATACTTTCAGAGAAACGGTGCATCGTGAAATAGTATTAATATTCAAAGCAAGCTTTATTGTGCGGTATTTCCAACGGCTGTCATTTTGTTAGTCACCAGGCGTTATCAGGGCTGCGTGGGCTATGTCACCGGGCTTAAGTCACCCTGAGTTACTCATAAATTCTAAAGACCAAACACTCTTTTACTCACCATTAAGTAGGTATCTACGTCGGCATCCCGAAAATCGTCCTTTTTAACCTCCGCATATTTTACTTCGTAACATAGCCGCGTTTTAACGCTGATCATTTTCTTTATAAAATATTCATGGCGTATCCTGAGACACTCTAAATTACCTGCCTTATACGTGGCTACTTATCTCCCGGCAGATTAAATACACTGGAAGGAACTCGGGTTATCATGTTGAAGGGTGCTTGGTGAGGGGTTTTGAAAAGTTATGATGTAATAAGATGACATTATATCCCTTTTTCAAATGATGTGTTGGATATCAACGTATATACTAAATAATAATAATAATCTCACGCCTTTTATCCCCGAGGGGGTAGGCAGAGGTATTCCATTACTGGATATACCCACATTTCTCGAGATATATTGGACCCCTAAACGTGATAGGTCGTGAGCCCATCGCCGGACCGCGTCTATTTACACATGTTTCAGAATTAATTCTGAGACCTGCGGGTTTCCTCACGATGTTTTCCTTCACCGTCGAGCTAGTGATAAATATGTACGTAAGTTTTTGAAAAACTCATTGGTACATGCCAGGATTCGAACCCGAGCCTCACTGATTTTCGGCCGGCTCTTTAACCGTAAGGCTATCACTGCTCTCGCTCGCACGTTAAATTCGTCTTTTTGCGAATCTGACATTTTGATAATCTGTCATTTTGAGAATCTAACATTTTGCGATGGTGCCATATATACTAGGTACTACCTTTAATATTGTGCCGTGCTCTTTTTTCAAACTTAGGTTTTAGTGGGACACTACCAATATACGCCAGTATTTCAATGCTGATAACCGCTGCCAGTATTCACTGAGCTGAGAATTTGCGTCATAAATTCCTTTGAAAGAAAACCAGTCAATATTCAGTTTTAGAAAAATATTGCTACACATCTATTCCCACAGTTAACTATAAAATTACCCACGAGGGGGTATGCAGAGTTATTGAATTTCTGGAAATACCCACTTTATCCAAATTATCCTTGGACGCCCAAACGCGACAGGTAGTGAGTTTTTTTTACATTTTGTTTTCTTTCATTGTGTTCTTTGTAGTATGGAATCCTTCGTATGCAAATACGCTTCATACTTACCCGGTTTTTAAGGTTCCGTACCCAAAGGGTAAAACGGGGCCCTGTTACTGTCGCTGTCCGTCCGTCCGTCTGTCTGTCACCCAGGCTGTATCTCTCGAACCGTGACAGCTAGTTGAAATTTTCGTATTTCTGTTGCCGCTATAACATGTGTTACAGCTACTTCGCCGTATTTTCGAACTTCGCTTAATTTTCCAAATTATATTTTTCAAAAGGTAACAGATATTTTCAGATTTTTTTTTATAAAAAAGGGGGCAAACGAGCAGACGGGTCACACACGGGACACCTGCAGCTCCAGAGTCACAAGTGCGTTGACGACCATTGAGGTGGGAGTAGGGGAAGGGGAGGGGAGGGGGGATTGGGGCCTCCGGTTACTTCATTCACTCAACGAAACGCAATGCATTGCTTTACGCTGGTTTTCTGTGAGGCCGTGGTATCACTCCGGTCGAGCCGGCCCAAGCGTGCCGAACCATGGCTCTCCCACGTCAAAACTAAACTTTTGCTGCTATAACATGTGTTACAGCCTTCGCCGTATTTTCGAACTTCACTTTTAATTCCAAATTTATCTTTTCCAAAAAGTAACAAATATTTTCACATAATTCGTACTTTTTGACGAACTTTCGAGTATTTTTCCGATTATAATTTTTTTATTAGCTGTATCACAATTACGCTGTAGCGACACTACATAGAACGCGCCAATAGACGGCCGAGTTCTAAACTGCGCTATCGGAGTTTTCTAATGAGTTTGTATAAATACAACTGTCAGAAAAGAAAATACACGTTAGTTTTTTTCTTGTTTTTTTTTTAAACATGCTTGCTGATACGCTTTTTGGCGGACCAGGGGTGACAACTGCACTTAATAATAGTAATAAATTGTGAAACACAATTCACACACGGTTATTTAGTCCCAAACTAGGCAGAGCATGTACCATGGGTACTAAAAACCTGATAAACATACTTAAATAAATATTAAACGACCAGACACGAAGCCAACAGATATGTTCATGCACACAAATGTTGGTCCCAAGCGGGAATCGAACCCGATCGAACTTAGGTTTGGTACTTTGCGTGTAATGTTTATGTACAGTGTGTTAGATTTGTTTTTTTTTATTTTTGTAATAATCGATGTAATCTAGTAAAGTAGCGTATATATCGTAAGAAATAGTTTCTTGTTCATAATTTGATCTTGTAGCCCTGCGGTGCCAGTGTGTTTCTAACGATCACACTGGTTAAGCAAAGTTGGGTGCGGTCAGTCAGTGAATGGGTGACCGCCTAGTGGCATTTATATCACGAGCGCTTCCGTGTTTCGGAAGGCACGTTAAATTGTTGGTCCCTTTTTTCGTTGTGTTTACGCACAATGGAAGTCGTTAAGCCATGTCAGAATATACCCTTGGGTGGCTTGAAAAATGTGACCACTAGCTTAACACCATCTCCCAATCCGCGGCGGGCTCGCGTGGGAGATTATAGCCCATCCTTCCTCACGTGTGAGAAAAGACCCTTAGCTCAGCAGTGGGCTGTTACGGGTTGATAGTGATGATTAATTTGATCTAACCTATAAATATTTGCATTTAATTTAAATGGACCGTATATATTTAGTATTCGCCACGTGAAGTTCTACCAGGAAAGCAGCAACTTAGCAGCAGTAAGCCCTCACCACTATTCATAACCAACTTAAGCCATGACTTGTTACGTGTAGTCGCCGTCATAACTCGGGAAATAACAGCACTTTACGTGCTTTATGACTGGCTTCTCAAAGCGTCGTGTTAAGTAGAGCTAAGCGCTGCTAAGTTCCGAAGTCAGTAGTCACAGGTGTGAGATCTAGGCGTGTGGAACAAGTGAGAAGAGTGTAGAGGAATAACTGATTCCCATTTAGACAAGAATCCCGTGACACTGGATCTTTGATTCCCGCAGTAGTTGTAACGTAGAGATTGCTTGCTCACTGAGTAGGCAGTAGTCATTTAGTAAGCGCCAGCGCGCAACTGAACACGCCAGCCAAGCCACCGGGCTCGTGCATTTTGTAGGTTTTTTTTTTTTTTTGTAAGTTCATCAGATCGTGTAACCGAATGCGACTTTGAATATGTATGTATGTTATATATATCTTTTTTTCAGAATTTTATATACTATATTCTGTGTCTCAGATTATTTAAAAATCACAAAAATCGGTATCTGCTGGCTCACTCAGCCTTAACACTTCATTTCGATATGGACCGGCTTCGATCGACAATGGACCGGATTAAAAAGAGATTATTACCAATTGCCACTGGATACTGATAGTCGATCGGAACTATCGTAACAATGGATTCATGTAAAACAGCCATTAAATGTAAAAAAATAAAAATAACATACATACATACATACATAATGGGCCATTTATACGAGGCCATTCCACTGAGACAATCCACTAAGACAATCCACTAAGCCAATCCAAATTGCATAAAAAAAAAAACTTAGGACAATCCATTGCAGTGGACTCTCCATTTACACGAAGCCATTAGTGGATTGTCTTAGTGGAATGGCCTCTTGTAAATGGCCCTTAAAGCTCACGCCATTGTCTCACAGGGGTAGGCAGGGACGATGGATCGCCACTTTGCTCGATCTCTGCATACTTCTTTCGCTTCCTTCACATCCATATGGCTTTTAATGCACGCTCTTTTATTCTTCGCACTCCGGACCCCAGCTTTTTGAAGGACGTCACTTATTTGATTTGTGAAATAAAAGCTCAGCGATGGTATTTCCATTTCTGGGACTGGGAATACAATTATGAAATGCGGGTCATTTCGTAATTGTATTCTTGGAAGTCTTGTAACCCCTAAACGTGAGAAGTGCTGCTCATCTCATGTCATCGCTAGATCGGGTGCTGACAAACGAAATAGGTACCTCAGAAGTCGGAACCAATAGTGGGGTCTGTGGGTTTCCTCAAGATATTTTCGTTTACCATGGCGCTAGTCCTACTAATATTATAAACGCGAAAGTTTGTTTGGATGGATGTCTGGATGTATGGATGTCTGGATGGATGTTTGTTCCTCTTTCTTGATTTTGATGAAACTTTACAGTTATATAGCTAATACATCTGAATAACACATAGGCTACATTTTATCCCCGTATTCCTACTAATAAATATGTAGTCAAGAGCACATGAAGCTTTACATTTGTAGTGCGAGTCTGACCTCTAAAGCGATTGTAATAAGAACGTTACAAAGTCCAATGTGTCAAGGTATACGTGCTCTTAACAATAACTACGTTTTTTAAAAGTCATTGCTACATACTCTCACCAGGTCATGAGACAGGACTTCAAGCGTGATGTTCAAAGACATCCAACAAGAACAAGATATATGGAAGATAATCATAATATGGAAGAAATACGCCACCGTGCCTCTGGTGCTTTCAATTACTCATCTCAATACTCTTACTCACTTTATTATACAACATTGACCTTCCCGAAATTAATAGAAGAAGTGCAAATATCGCCCTTTTAGAAATGAGGTCACATCAAAACAACAATGTATACATATTACTCAAAGTCAAAAATCGTTATTTTCTGTAGGTATAAAAATGCACTTAGAAAGGTTAAGGCTAAAAACAAGGCACTCTTAACTCGTCCATGAAGATTGGCTAAATGTAAAAAGCAATACATCTCCACCGACGAGTTGCTATTTCCAAATGCATTATCCCGAGAAGAACCAGCAAGAAACTCAAGGGCAGCTTTGACATCGGCTATTATTTCGATGGTGAAGAGAAACTCTTAGCAAATGTTACTCTGCAGCAGCCATAAAATTATTCTGCTAGCGGATACCAATCTCGGGCATTCATACTTTTTGTGGATACCTACTGAAATTCACTCCTAGAGTTTCGCTCATAAATTACACTAACAGCCAACAGAATATGCAATGTACCAACTGCATGTAAATTTGTTAACTTCCATGTTTTTGTTGAGTTCGTCTCTCGTTTTGATTAAACTTGTTTCAGAATTTCCGAGTGGAAATTTAGCATGAATAACTGTTGAATTTTGAACCGATCGAAATTGAAATAGTTTGTGACGAATATTAATATTGTTGAGAGCTTGTTCCTCAGAATTAGTTACATCGCGGTAGGAAGGCGTACATGCCAATATTAGTCTATTATTGGGAATCTTATCGGGTTTGACTTTGGAAGGTCGTCAAAGGCATCTGGTCAGTGCATTTGGTCGAGGATTTAGAAAACACATATTAATGGCAAATGATGCAATCTATTTTTTCATACACTTTACTATGAACTTCACATGATGAAAATCAGTGACGCTTGGGTTCGAATCCTGGCATGTACCAATGAGTTTTTCAAAACTGACGTACATATTTATCAATTGCTCGGTGAAGGAAAACATCGTGACGAAGCCCCAGAAGGTCCAAGAGGAAGGTCCCAGAATGAATTCTGAGACAAGCCCCAGAAGGTCCAAGAGGAAGGTCCCAGAATGAATTCTGAGACATGTGTATAATCTCACGCCTTATATTGCCGAGGGGGTAGGCAGAAGTATTCCATTTCTGGATATACCTGATGTCACCAGCTGATATTCTTTGGACCACTAAACGTGATAGGTGGTGAGCCCATCTCCGGACCGCGTCTTTTACATATCAGGATTAATTCTGGGACGTGCGGGTTTCCTTACGATGTTTTCCTTCACCGTCGAGCAAGTGATAAATATGTACGTAAGTTTTGATAAACTCATTGGTACATGCCAGGATTTGAACCCGAGCCCCACTGATTATCATCATTTGAAGCAAGATCTTCAACCGTAAAGCTATCATTGGTATAATTAGGTATCAGCCCATATAACCCCATTTGAGGAAAGGTTGATGACCTTATCGGCTAATAATCAAACGGTTAGTTTCCAAACCGTCCAAGATAATTGAAAACGGTTTTCGCCTCGACAAGCCCTTTCTTAGTACGCTAACGATGTAAAAGCCATCTACATACTAAGTTTCAGTTGCCTAGGTCGGTGGTCAGGGGTCGCCAACCTTTTGAGTCGGAAGAGTCAAAAATTACAATTAACAAAATTTGTAAGTTTTAAAAGAGCCACAAACACTTTTCTTGCCTACAATAAATAGGACTTGCATAAAGTTTTTTGATAAAAAACCTAATCTATTTATTCATGTAGCGTTTTTTCACAAAAAATTAGATAATATGTATTATGGTATTGTTAAATGATCATCGACTTTTGAATGTTTTAAAGTAAATAATATTTGGAACTAAAGTGCCGCAGCTTCATATCCAAAGAGCCGCATGTGCGAGCCGCAAGTTGCCGACCCCTGGCCTAGGTCGATCGGTTCAGGCTGTGCGTGAATAGACATTTGTCCTTATATACTATACATATAGGTACTATATTATATTGCACGTACATTATTATATACCGTATACACGTGTAGAGTTAACCAAGGCTGAAGCTGTTTAAAGGGATGGACTGGACCATGCATATAATAACTTGGCACATAGTATTACTGTTTGCCGACCTCAATGAAGGCTTCAAGTTTTTGCAGTTTGGGTTAGAGACAAAAAGGTGTAGCGCTTTGGTCGAGGCCTTAGGTGGCCAGCAGGCGTATTCACGGCGCTTCGATATTCGATATTCGACTCGGAATCGGAAAATCTGTCGAACACTTTCGAGATGGGCTGATGTTGGTGTCAAAAACTAATGTCATATGTGACATAAGGATTCGGGAAATTTTTCATTCGATCTGAATCGAACGGAAACGGTATCGAGCCTCTGTGAATACGCCTGCTGAAGTTATCTCTGTTTAAGGATTCAGAGAGGAAATGCGGCCAGACTTCTGTTCTGTCACTGTTCTATATACTTTAGAGAAAATTTTCTATCAATAAATATTTAAAAAAGTGTATGTTTTCTTTGTAAGTCAATGTAGTTAACTATACGGTAGCGTTGGTAATATAAATATTGTACTGTTGTATGGTATTAAAGTATATATTTTCCTGATTTCAAATTATGTGCTCATACTGATTTAGTTTCATTTGTACATTCGCACCATAAATTATTTCCATCCATTTCGAGACCTTTTTAAATGATTCCTTATGGTCTAAGAATAAGATATATTTTTTTCTGCAGTGATAGCAACGGCCCATAACATCACCAACTTCGTAGTCCCCCAATACGGGGATCCCCGCGAAGATGCCAGGCTCGAGTGCCACTACGTCAACGAAAAGGGGGACCCCCCACTCCACTCCGTCAAGTGGTACAGAGACAACAACGAGATCTTCCGGTTCACTCCTGATCAACAGGTGGGTACTGATTTTGTAGTTTGAGGGTAGTTAGATTTTTTTTGTTATATCCAAATTATTTCTGCTTAGCTTTATGGTCGACTGTTAGATAATGCCCTTAGGCATTAAGTTAGCCATATTTACATTATCTTTGACTTAAACAGTTTGCACATGAAGTTACATAAATTAATAAATAAGATTGTATACAATTGAGAAAGAATGATAGGCCTTTTTAGTTTTTTTTTATTATTTATTTATTTATTTCTTAGTCGCCAAACTGCAGGAGCAGTTTGTAGGCGTTGCGCTCTTTACAAATATTTTATGCTTAATATCTAGATATACTTAGGTTTAGGTAATTCGGATACTACTAACTACTGCAATACAATAAAGGTTCATTACACAACAAAGACCAATCATACTCTCAAGCTTAAAAAAAAACTTCTATGAGTTTTCTTTTAAGCGTATATTTACATGTAACTTTGTGTTTGTCTAATAGTATAATATATTTATTACACTATTTTAAGATTACATATTTTCTTGATTTGTTGTTATTTTTTAGTTAATAGTACTTTACTTACCTTACTTTACTTTACCGCCCATTGTACTTTAAATAATGTTTATATCCATCCTGATTTGTTAAAAAGTTGTTCTATTCTATATCCAACTACGCAAAGTAACGTTAGAAAATCATTACCCACTAAAAAGTGCTTTGCTCCAATAGTGGAAGCTACAAAAGATTTTTTAATGAAATTAGCACAAAAACTTTTTTCTGACGTATGTGGAAATTAGGTATCTTTGTCTTACAGGACAACATCTTTTTAATTATTCTGTATTCACTTTGCTTTGAATGATTTTCTTTGTGCCATATCTACTTGAGCGTGAGATTTTACATTTTTTTAAATATTCAAATCAAAATCTTTTAGGTATTTTAAGGTTTTTACGAATTTTTAAAAAGTGCAAATTAATAAATATAAAACTTTTTAAATGTTTAATTTAATAAACCAATGTCTTGGGTACAAACACACTGGTACCACAGGGCAACGAACAAGCGATTCATGTAACCACATATTTAATTATATTTCTCCCACCAGCCGCCAATCCGCACATTCAACACAACAGCGGGTGGGACAACCAGAGGATCTTGCACTATGCACAACTGCACCATCTACGTGGTGCTACCCACCAGATACAACACCAGGATCTCATTCACCTGTGAGGTTTCCACTGAGGGCCCCAGGTTCGCTGTTGTGAAGCAGACGAAGAACTTGACTGTGGCTGGTAAGTTATGGTTCTGTGTGATCTATCAACACTCGTCCCAAACGGCTGTTGACGGAACTTGAAATTGTGGAAGAAAGTTTCCTAGAAATTCCCACGGGAGCGGGAATATACAGGATCTATCAGGACAACACCGCTGGGTACCCGCTCATCACCAGTCATCGAGTTGCAGTGGGTTAACCACCAGAAACAGCATTTCCAAACAAGTCTGTCGTCAGTTATCCGATTAGGTGAAAGTAATTATTAAAACCGTCAGCAATAAGGGTTGCTCACAAATAATGGGAAAAGGGCAGGAGGGTGATGAATTTGGGATGAAGACAATATTACTGTTAATAATGCCGAAGGTTTCAAAGGAAATAAACCCTGTGGTTTGTAGCCTGATGTATAATGATATCTTAGGAAGTTCATGTTTTTACGACCAAAGTATATTTTAGTGTTCTTTCGACTTCCACGATAATTTCAGGGGTTATTACAGGAAAATCCCGGATTATCTAAATGTGTCAAAGTATGTTAGTATGTGTTTCAACATGACACATTTTCAGAAAAGTTAATAAGGTCAGGGGTCAACCATTTTAAAATCATTATGGAAAACTTCTTATCAGGTTTTTCTAAGATTCCACCTGAAAGCTTAAAATACATATCAGAACTTGTCTATGTAAAAGGAGAACGGTCAGAAATCCATCAGTATAACGAACGCAGACGAAACCTATTAAGTGTTCGAATGTCTCCAACAGTGGCGCTGAAGAAGGATCCGGTAATAACGGGGCTCCCTGGCAGCGTGCAGTTCGAGGAGGACGTCCTGTTAAACTGTTCAACAAACTACGCGATGCCTCCTGCGAATATCGTGTGGTACATCGACGGGAGACCTGAGAAGGTACGATGTCTATAATTCCATAGAACGAACTGATTAGGCCTGATTTCAAGGGGTACGTACGAAAATGCCGAAGTGAGTAAGACCGAATTTTATAAGACCTAATGGAAGAAAGACCGAATGGTTGTTTAGCTGTGCGTTTAAAATCATAAAAGGACATTTTACCTAAAAGACTAAATCCCGAAGGCTAATATACCTATACTATATATATACAGGGGACAAGAAAACTATTATATTTAGACGGACAATGACAAGTATGACCACCAATACAAGCGATTCTCACTGGTCATATTAGTATGACATGCCAGTATGACCACCAAGAAACGGCCAAGATCTGTACCCTACCTACTTGATACCGATTTTACTAATTAGTAAAAAAGTTATTAATTATATCATTTAAATATACTCGATACGCTCGCTCGGCTCGTGCGTTGTGGTCACCTAACCTAACCCAGCAGTAGCTTACTAGACCATAAGTAAAGTAATTTTCAACATTTTAACTTTCGGGATTTCGAACTATCGGTCATTTGATAATTGATCTTTCAAGTTTCGGTCTATATGATATTGGCATTTAGGACTTTCGGTATTTAGAAAATAGGTGTTTTATGTGTCGATATTTCGGTCGTATGTGTTGGGAATTTTCGGCATTTAATAGTTACCCGATTTCAAGTGAGTATTGAATTGTGGTATTGCATTTGATATCACTTTTGACGACGGTAAATTCGGAAGAAAGAGTAATTAGACTTAAAGAGTAATTATATAAGGGTGTTGTGTATAGGTGTGTCGGTAGAGGACAACCTCGCACTCGGTGTATTACGCTACGTTCAGATGTAGGTAGTATTTCACAGAGCATTGCGTTCATGTGATTAACGATCGATTGATTAAAATGATGTCTAGCCGCACGATACGAAAACGCGCGTCAAACTTGTCCATCTGAACACAGAGCACCCAAAACCGACGAGCATGCATAAGTCGTTTGATTAATGTGGGTGAAACTGAAGAGTCTTGCCTAGCCCGGCAGGAAATTTATATGTACTTAAGTATGTTTATGACTTGTTAAGTACCAATAACACAGACTGCCTGTTTTGGGACTGAATAACCGTGTCAATTGCGCTTTAAAAAGAGGTATGAGTTTGTATGTCAATTATTATGAATTAGTACATATTTATCACTAGCTCGACGGTAAAAGAAAACATCGTGAAGAAGCCCGCAGGTCCGAGAATTAATTCTGAGGCATGTGTAACAGACCCGGCCCGGGCGATAGGTTCACCACCTATCATGCTAAGAGGTCCAGATATTATACTGGTAAAATGTGGGTATTTCCTGAATTGGAATACCTTCCTATCCCCCGAGGATAAAAGGCGTGAGATTATTTTATTTATGATAAATTACAGAAACAAGGTATATTTACATTGAAGGGCAACAGAACGTCGCGTACAGCTAACTTGTCTAAAAAAGGTCTTCACAAAGCTGACCCATTTCTCCAACAGACAGAACCCTGGATGGACAACACAGAGGTCTCGAACCCTGACTTCGACGGCCTCAGAGCGAGCTGGCGGCCTCTCCGGCTGAAGGTTACGACGACCCGAGCCCAGGTCATGCTACGGTGCGAGGCCACGCAGCCTACGCGTCCCCCATACGTCCGGTCTACCGCCACGACGCTTATTGTCACGAGGTCCCCTCACTTGTCAAAGTTCATCAGTTCTGGTGAGTTGAAAGAAAAAAAAGTCGTTCACGCTAATCATCTTGCGAAGTTACTAAGACACCAACTAAAAGGAGGTTCGGAATACACAAGAAATACGTACAACTTAG
This sequence comes from Ethmia dodecea, assembly GCA_963855545.1. Lineage (NCBI taxonomy): Eukaryota > Metazoa > Arthropoda > Insecta > Lepidoptera > Depressariidae > Ethmia > Ethmia dodecea. Next base: position 1,558,828 of record OY979446.1, read on the forward strand.
CTAGTCTGTCATGAACTTATCTTTCATTTACTACAATTATATTTTGAGTAACTATTGAAAGATATAAATAATAAAATATCTTAAACCATTCATAAGCAATTAAAATGGCATAAAGTTAGATTTCTTGGTATTTCAGTTGGTCATTTGATTTTACGATTTCAGAGACACTGCCATTTAAAAGTTAATCAGTTTTGTATTGCATCGTGGCTGCAGCCATTGAAGTAGCTAAAAACTCGGCAATTACGTACTAGGGTTGGTTTTGCTTACAACTGAATTTTCAACACCAATATAAGATGCGTCCCGCATATCTTTTGTGTTTGGTTTCCATACCAAATTCGACAATGCTGTGTCTTCCTTTTACATCTTGTCACACACAAGTAAATTGAGTCACGTCGCTTCATTGAACATTATAAAGGGTGTGTTAAACTTGCGTAAAAGTTAGGAATGACCGACGGCGCCGCGTTCCGAGCGTACTTTATAAAACAAACATCTCCCTAAATCAATATTGACATACTTTCTAATGACCGGCAAAAAAAACTGTGGAACTTTTTTTTTAAAGTTATTCTGACGATTTTTGTAACTTATAGTAACGTATAGCAGTGATAGCCCGGACGGTTAAAGAGCCGACTGAAAATTCGTGAGGCTCGGTTTCGAATTCTGGCATGTACCAACGAGTTTTTCAAAAACTTACGTACATATTTATCACTAGCTCGACGGTGAAGGAAAACATCGTGAGGAAACCCGCAGGTCCCAGAATTAATTCTGAGACATGTGTAACAGACCCGGTCCGGCAATGGGCTCACCACCTATCACGGAGTCCAATGTATCTCGTGAAATATGGGCATATCCAATAATGGAATACCTCTGCCTACCCCCTCGGGGATGAAAGGCGTGAGATTATATTATTATTACTAGCGGGTGCCCAGCGGCGTTGCCCGTACGGATTCCGTTTATTCCCGTTCCCGTGGGAATTTCCGAAAATCCTTCATACCGGTTTTCTACGACATATAGGACACCTACACACCATTTTTCAAGTTTCTAGGTGTTATTGTTTCGGAGTAGTACGTATTTCTCTTTTTAACCAGTTTTTTTATATTTTCCCGTGGGAATGAGATATTATCCTGGAATAAAAAGTACCCAGATGTTGAATTGGGTACTCAGTTATCTCCATACCAAATTTCATCGAAATCCGTGCAGTAGTTTTTGAGTGATGCGTGCACAACCAGACAGACAGACAGACAGACAGACAGACAAAAATTCCAAAAATTGGTGTTTCGGTATCTATATCGATAACTATATACACTACCGTTAAAATTTTCAAAAAATATTTAATGTACAGACACGGCCCCGTTAGAGTTTTATTATATGTATAGACTAGCGGATGCCCAGCGGCGTTGCCCGCGCGGATTCCGTTTATGCCCGTTCCCGTGGGAATTTCCGAAAATCCCTTCATATTACCACAGTGGACTCCATGTAGGGAACACTTTATAAAGCTCGGTATATTGACAGTACCATGTCTTTACATCTTAGTCTTACTAAGTGACCTGAAAAAACGGCTGGATGCAGTTGAATCGGAAGCTGATAGAGAAGTTCGGCTAAACAGTAGACGAAAAGATCTAAAAACTGTTGTCACAGACGGATTTCAACTAAATGTGGCCAGGCACAGTGCTATACATCAGTCTGTTAGATTATTCAATGAGTTGCCAATTAAACTAAAAATTGAAAAGAAATACGCAGTTTAGTTCGGTCAAAACCATGTTAAAGTATATATTAAAAAAATGTTATTACAGTGTTCACGAATATATGAATGACAGGGATCAGGAAGACATGCCAAATCTAATTTAGACTATGTAGATCTAACTTTGACTATATTTGACTACACTTTTTTAGTTAATAAGTTAAATTGTAAGTAATTTTGGACTAAATTGATTTCTATATTATTATGTAATAGTTTATAATAATTATTTTCCTGGGTCTTGACATGTTTCTGTGATGTAAGGTTTTTAATTGTATTTCATGTTTGTATTTGATAGTTTATAATAATTATTTTCCTGGGTCTTGACATGTTTCTGTGATGAAAGGTTTTTAATTGTATTTCATGTTTGTATTTGATTATAATTTAGTATGTTATGTGGTACTCAACACAATTTATATTGTTTTCGAGTCGATAAATAAATAAAAAAATAAAAATAAAAAAATATTGGTTGCCTACGACATATTTAAAACACCTACATACCATATTTCAAATATCGGGTGCCCACCGGCGTTTTCCCGCTTGGATTTAGTTTATTCCCGTTCCCGTGGGAATTTCCAAAAATCCATTCATACCAATTTTCTATGACATATCAGACACCTTCATACCATTTTTCAAGTTTCTAGGTGTTATCGTTTCGGAGTAGTACGTATTTCTCTTTTTAACCAGTTTTTATATTTTCCCGTGGGAATGAGATATTTTCCTGGAATAAAAAGTACCCTAGGACCTACAAAAATTCCAAAAATTGGTGTTTCGGTATCTATATCCATAACTATATACACTACCGTTGAAATTTTCGAAAAATCTTTCATGTACAGACACGACCCCGTTAGAGTTTTATTATATGTATAGATTATATTTTCAAAAAAATTATCACGTTTAGGGGTCCAATATATCTCGTGAAATGTGGGTATATCCAGTAATGGAATACCTCTGCCTACCCCCTCGGGGATAAAAAGGCGTGAGATTATATTATATATTATTATATTTTTGTAACTTCCGCAGTTGGCTTAGCCTCGGATTCAATTATTCATATTAGGAGGTCGATTTGATAGAGATATTTTACGCTTAGTACGAAACTTACAAGTAATTTTAATTAGATGGGTTATATTTTAGCGATATAAAGCGGTCCCGATTTTCGTTGTGTTTACGCACAATGGAAGTCGTTAAGCCATGTCAGATACCCTTGGGTGGCTTGAAAAATTCTGACTGTTAAGTGGCTACTAGCTTAACACGATCTCCCAGTCCGCGATGAGCTCGCGTGGGAGCTTATAGCCCATACTTCCTCATGTGTGAGGAAAGACCCTTATAGCTCCACAGGGGGCTGTTACGGGTCGATGATGATGATGATATAAAGCGATGTTGTTCAATGTTTTGTGGTACAGGGCACATCTGAGTCAGCCATTTTGAAGTAGCTGCGTCATGCTCAAACAAAAATTATAAAAAACGAGTTTTTTATGTGTGACGTGTTGAATAAAGAGTGGGGTTGCGTAGAGACGGACGCGCGGGGCGGGGGGACATTCGCCTGTCGACCACCGGCCCGTGCGGACGTGTCGCGCACACCAGTACCGAAGATAATGGTTGTATCATTTAAATATCCCCCTAGTCACTGACACAGGACACCACATTATGTTTCCAATGTTTCAAACCCTTTTAATGTTTATTATAATTTATAGCTTCTCGTTGGCTTTAGGTATTGTATAGTCAAGCTTTACACTACCAGTTTAAGCTGAGCTCTGATTTATTCTGCGGCCCATAGAATACAGGGCCGGTTCAAAGTCTAAAGTGTCAAGCGTGCTCTTGACTGTACTCGTATCTACCATAATTGAGGTTGCTAATAACATGTGCTTTTACAGGCTCAAGTAAACAAAAGGAGGGAGTCCTGGTGCTGATGGCGACGTGTGGATTACTACACATATTTTCTAAATACAGTGCCTTGAGCGACGTCTAGTCAGCTCTGTCGGTTAAGGGGGAAATGGTGATGAGTGAAAGAGATGCGTAGTGTATAGGAATAGGTAGTTATCAATGAATACACCTGATGTTATTTTAAAAGCAGAACCAGACATCAGGTTTTGTTGCTTATGGCAATTTTTTTAAAATTAAATTTTACGAGTATTCTGGGCTTACAATCTAGCCCAGAGGTCACAGATGAGGTCAAAGATGAAACGAGCTCACCAGAAGAAGCCTATGCACTTGTGACTTGCATAGATTCGGGATAACAAATGTTAATGAAGGTTTACTAGACCGATACCTTTTATGGACCTCAAGCTCATATGTATAAACTGAGGAGCTATATTAAAAGCTTTGTCCTTTCTTGAGTTTCAAAAGTACTTGATCGAGACAATTCCTACGAAATTTTCAAAAATGTACATTCATTAATTTGAGAGTTACAGGGTGGTTTCTCAATCCAGATGTTTAGATTGAAGAACCACTTTTACATATATATAACTTAGGAGATACATATTTTACTGTAATTTCCAGAAAATGGCCTACAAAATGACCTGATTTGCAACTAAATATGATACCTAGTAAGCTTTTTTTATATTTTAGAATGGACTCAATTCAAACTGATATTGAAAAAAAAATATTACGCTTTAACACGAATATCCAGATCTAAATTGAACAAAAAACACGCGCTGTTTATACTAAATGACAAAAATTTAGGGTGAATGTTGTCACAAAAACTTTTCGTAAAGAAAAACATTGGAATCGAGACAAAAAATATCTGCTGCTCAGTGCAAAAATATGTTGGTCTCATTCTTTGTTGTCCTTATTACTTTTACTTCAAAAGACTTCAAAAGGAATATTTTGTTAACTAACTAAAAATAATTATTCTATAAATTATTAATTATCATTAAAACCCTTGTTGGCATTTTAAAATATATTTTGACCAATTTCTTTTAAATTTGAGAATGGTTCTGGTTTTAAAAAGCATAAAGTACATGTACACCGACCGATCATCAATCACAGAAAAATTTAATTAAACATTGACACATTTCAATTTAGGGAAAGAGATGAATTTACTCGTTATAATAATATTTATAAAAATGTTGCATTTTCTAATTCAAAGAAGCACTTCCGGAAAATAATATGAATATATTGTTTTTTTCTTTCCAAGTAGACTTTAAACGGCGGTGTGTAAGTACTTTTATATTATTGCTATATTCTTAAAAGATAGTAGGAGGCCATCGGTAGCTTCTCCCAGTCCTACAGATATAAAAAAATACAGTAATGAAATAATTTCAAGCCGTAATGATAATGTTTGGAAAAATCTGTCGGTAGGAGTTACCAATTCGACTGGTAGGATCTGAGACCGACAGATATTCGCTTTCGTTCAAAAATCTTAGGCCTTTATTACATGTCAAGCATTGAAACTGATTAATCAGTCTAGCACCGTGCGGCAGAACAATTAAAAATCAATTATGTCTCATTTTCTTGGCTTAAGAGGTTGCGTACTCGGAAAAGAGAGAACTTCATGCGACTCATGTAGCGGCATCTCTTTCTGACATCCTCAAACAGAGTTTCCTTGCTTGATGATAATTCTGGTATACGGGTTTTAGTTTAGAACGCCATTGTTTGTGACATGTGCAATTTTAAACATCAATATAATTTTAAAATCAAATAATGGTTACTAAATTTTTAAGGACATAGCAATAAAAGGTGGAAATTATTAATAATAAAGCAGCAAATTTAAATAATAATTATTAAAATATTCTATAAATATAATATTAGGAAGCACTGAATTTCGATGTTTTATGTCACGTAAATATTTGTAATTATATATTTATACATATGTTGGCGCGGGAGCTGGTTTCGAAAAATGAGATATAAAATTGTATTGTGTATAAAGTTAAAATCGTAATGTAAAATCGTTGTTAAATTGAATGTTGTATTAGAATTTTGTTATTTTTCTTTCTTATAATTTTTGAGTAATTAACAATAATGATAAAAATGTTACTTTCTACTTCTGGCCTATTAATTGTTACATTCTTTTCGTACCTCTAATCCTTGTTATATAAAAGATTTTAATAGACTCAAGCAAGTCTCTTGTTTTATAAAATATTTTATTTTTATTTAAGAATGTTATAAGTAAATAAGTACCTACCTAATAATATTTTTGCTGCTTTCAAAGTCATATTTGCTATTAAATTATATTTCCTCTTTCAATTGTTCATAGCTTGTCTTTTTTAAGTTATCCTAACTAACACCTCTCGTACCTTCATTGTTATTATGGACTCTCACTACACCGACCAGTCCATGAATTGATTTATACACTATTTTACAGAAATGATTTAAATTTCGTTTGCTTTAATATTTTTTAGGAATAAGCTATCTTTTTCCAATTTTATTTATTGCAACTTTCATTGATGCATATTTTAATGAAGTAATATTAGAGTTTTCACCAAATCATTTTTTTAAATTTTCTTATGCATGTACTGTGTAATTTACTAAAATCACTTCTGTCGTGCCAAACTCTATTTAAATATAATTGTGTAATATGTATATAAACTCTGAGAGTTAGGTAGATAAAATGTCTATGAATTATTACTATGCAAATCTAGCCACTTCTTTTGTTAGTTTTTGCTATAACATAGGGAGATTAGTTCGATTTATGATAATTTAATACAGTTTGTTTTTGGTTGTTGCTATAACATTTACTTTTACTAAAGTAAATCTGATAAACACTTGATAATATCCAGTGGTTTTAGGATGGTAACTCCCGGTCTATAATTTAATAGCCAGGTTTATTTTTTATCTGAATTCAAAAATTATAATAGAAAAAGAAAGAATCACGACTGCTCTAAATATTCAGTACCAGCTGACTTATCAGCGGCACTGCTCTCGCAAATCCAGTTTTGTCCCGTTCCCTTGGGAATTTCCTTTTTTTTCCTTATCACTCACCAAAGTTTGATCGTGATTATATGAATGTTATACGAATGCATAGATGTCGTACAAAACAACTATTATAAGTTTTTATAATTGCTTTAAATTTTATGTACATGTAAGAACAAGTATTCATGAAGTATTGTTTTATTTATAAAATCAATCTTATCTCCCTATAATTAAAGTCTAAAATAATTGTGTTATCTGGACACTCGTTTTATTGTATAGTGATCGTCCACGTTGTAAAATATGGTCAATTTCGAGCACTATCAAAATGTTCTGTGATACATGTGTTTTATTAGTTCATATTATAATATAATAGTATATTATGTATGATATGGTGTCATTGGGTGTCAAGTTCTTAATGGCGATAAATAAACGTATTATGAAATAATTTCATGTAGTTTTATTCTCTGTGGACCTTATTGACTTAGTTGGCGGTGAACCTGACTTCTGAATCAAAAGTAGGGGTCTCGGTTCCCGGGCTTTTGTCTGCAGTATGTTTAAATAATAATACATCAGACAGAGAACCAAAGTTATCGACATAGGTCAAAGAATTAGCAAGCTGAAGGGGCAGTGCAACAGACAACCGTTGGGGCAAACGTGTTCTGGAGTGGAGACCGCGACTCGGCAAACGTAGTGTAGGACGCCCTCCGGCCGATGGGATGACGATCTGCGAAAGGCTGCAGGCAGATGTTGGATGCGTCGAGCTGAAGACAGCGCGCTATGGCGCTCATTAGGGGAGGCCTATGTTCAGCAGTGGACTAAGATAGGCTCATGATGATGATGATGATGTTTAAATATAAGGGGTTGTGTGAGGTTTTAGGACACCAGATAGGTGCACGAAGGCAGGTTATGCTTGTGATCCTTGACACAATTTCATAAAAAAATAAACTTACGTACATATTTATCACTAGTTCGACGGAGAAGGAAAACTGCGTGAGGAAACACGCAGGTCTCAGAATTAATTTTGAGACATGTGTAAACAGACCCGGTCCGGTGGGCTCGCCACATATCACGTTTAGGGGTCCAAAGAATATCTCGTGAAAAGTGGGTATATCCAGAAATGGAATACCTCTGCCTACCTAATCGGGGATATAAGGCGTGAGATTTTTTATTTTTATAGGCTATGTTTGACTGATACGAGCTAAACCACGGAGCGCAGTGGGCAATGATAATATAAGCGTATTGTGTATAAAATGTACAAGTACTTATGTACTTTTTATACAAGAATTACATGTTTTCGGAATTAAGACATTCTCCAACTGGAATAAATAACATAAAAGAATAGCACCCTAAAGCTCGGTTTTTATTGCGTTCAACAAAAAAGGATTACATTTCTATTACGTCTGTAATAGAAATGGTGTTTTAAAAGAACCTTCCATTTTTATTTTAACTTGAAAAAATACGTTTTGATACATGAAATTATTTGTCAAAATATCCAAGAAACATACAAATTTTCTGTTTTGCTGTCGTAACTTAAATTTATCAACATCTTTAAGTTAAAATGTTGGTGTCTGTATATTTTTTGGATTTTATCTCTAGAATTCACAGATGTAGAACCACACTCAAATATGTTTAAAGAAAAAAATATTTTCAAGAGATAAACTTTTCTTCTGACTTTTTTACACTTAGGTCCCAAGCAAGAAAGGCTATATTATTTTAGAAACTATAAGGATGTTTTTTTTTATTAAAATATATTTTTATTATAATACCTAATTTACAATAGTTTCTTCAAACTAGACGTCGTCGTTAACTTATGTTCTGCCCTATTTGAATTTAAGACCCCACTACCATTACATATTGCTTCTAAGTTCTTATGGAGGAGCGGAAGTAGAATGCTACTCCATCGTGAAAAAGGAAGATCTTCCATATGGCGAGGTGATCGTGCCTGGGGACTTCGGTCCAACGGTTGATGTTGGACAGTTGTATGTATACAAAATCATTTAGAAAACTTTGATAGCGCGTTTTAGAACTCGGCCGTCTATTCTATGCGTTCTATGTAGTCTCGCTACATTTTAACGACTAAAGTCAGTAAAACCAAGCAGAAGTTTATTTTCTTATTCCCCCACTATTTTTAATGTAAATCTAGCTACCAGGCAAACATGGCACCGCGAAACCAACCGTGCAAGAAGGGACGACCAATTTACGGGTCGCGGCGCCCGAATAGAAGCTTACAGCCCGCATTACTTTATGAGGCCCTGGTACGTTTACTGCTATGCACGGGAAACATACAGTTTTTACAACATAATATTTGGGCAATAAATTTTGGGCTATCAAACGGTTAGACGACAGATAAGTATTTTGGGAACACATATAAATATCCGCGCCGTTGTTATGTTGCAGTATAAAATATTGGGGAAAAATTCGGATAAAACTAACAGATTACAACTGGGCTGGGACCATATTTTTTATGAGAGGTATAGCGTCGTAAATGGTTTTTTTATATATTAGGTACTTACATCATATTCGTTTGTTATATTTACAAGTATTGAATAGGCTCTCAAACTACTGGACCGATTTTAAAAATTCTTTCACCAGTGGAAAGCTCACTTTTCTTAGACTAACATGGACTATAATTCTCCCACGGGAATGGGACTAACGCGAGTGAAATCGCAAGTAACAGCTAGTATTTTATGGGATCACAAAATAACAAGGTTAAGAAAAACTCCAGCAGATTTGGCGGAGATTGGAAAGTTGCGGAACAACAACTCAATGGCCAACATTAGCTATCACCTCTTGCGTACTAATTGCCGTTTATTTTCCTTATTTCTATTGGAATCGAGAGGGGAATACTAATAGCAACTCGTCCGAGGAAAAGTAACGAAAAATTACATTGGCGAAAGAAATTGAATGACTGTACAGCGTAAGACTGCCCATTAGGCCAAATCGCTAATAGCTTTAAATAACCACTCTAAAGAATAAAAAAAACCGACTTCAATCTTCAAATTATATGGTTTTCTCATGGATGCCGTTGTCAGAACTAGACGAAATTAAAATGGGACCAATCTGGAAGCACTAGCTTTCAAATAAAAAGAGAATCATCCAAATCGGTTCACCCAGTCGAAAGTTCTGAGGTAACAATCATAAAAAAAAATACAGATGAATTGATAACCTCCTCATTTTTGAAGTCGGTTAAAAAATGAAGTTAAACCTTATTTAATTAGGTACATTTTTTTATGTTATACTTTCATAAAAGTATTATGTAAGAAGTATACAACGTCACAGTAAAAGCGCAATTCCTCATACACCTCAATAATAAAAAACTTAAAAAAAATATGATGCATTCGTACTTAAATTTTGTCTAACCAAATTTATTAAATAAAGAGCAATATTAGTACTGTTGCTATAGGTAGCCCTAAATTCAGTTATGCTAATTCATATATCAGGAAAATTTTACACATTAAAAATTGCTGAAATCGATAAAGTTCCTTATATATATATAGTTATAGCCCACACTTCCTCATGTGTGAGGAAAGACCCTTAGCTCAGCAGTGGGCTGTTACGGGTTGATGATGATGATGATGATAAAGTTCCTACTTAGTCGATACTGAACGAAATAATTTCAGGAATTGGGCTTATTCTGCTACATAGCATACAGGTGGAAACTCGTAATTAGCTTATAGTTGTTATCCTTGTTGCCTATATTTTTTGTATACTTAGCTGTAAGTTTTCCCAAAAGTAAATAAATATACCCAAGAAAAACAAGACCATGATAAGACCTTTCGTCATGTGTTTATACCGTTATGAATTTATTATCATAATTTCACTCCACTTTTACTTTACGTTAATATTTTCTCTATTTTTGTTTTCGCCTAAGTTATGGTAACGGTTAATGCCACTTTGGCAGAACGGGCACACATGTTGGTCTTAAGTGGGGATTAGCCAACAGTTATAGTATAGGTTTTTCTAGCTTAGCTGCTGGCTGTCACATTAGCTAGAACCTTAGTCTCACAAAAATAAAAATAAAACATTTATTTTCTGTAGGTACAAAAAGTATACTTAGAAAAGTCAATAGACTAATAACAAGGCCCTCTAAACTCGTCCATTATGATTCGCTAAATGTAAACAGCAGCCCATCTCCACCGACGAGTTGCTGGTTACAAATGCAGTGCCTCCAGAAGTACCAGCAAGAAACTCAAGGGCAGCTCTTTTTAATCTGATGTCTTACTAGTAATAATTCACGACGTTATAATCCTACTAATAATATAAACGCGAAAGTTTGAATGGATTGAGTTTGTTCCTCTTTCACGCAAAAACTACTAAACGGATTTTGATGAAACTTTACATTTAGCTTATACATCAAAATAACACATAGGCTATATTTTATCCCCGTGTTCCCACGGGAACGGGAACTACGCGAGTGAAACCGCGGGGCGCTGCTAGTATACAATATTGTTGAAGGGGTGGTGGGTCGCGACTGACGGCCACTCGTATTTGTGGGTTAAGTTCTGTGTACCACTAAACTTTATTATTATTATAATTTAAATCATACTTTTTATGACTTTCAGATCATTAATCGCTATAATCATATGCTACTTATAAAGTGTCACAAATGGCACTGTGGCCGTAAAACCTTTTCAGATATATAAAACGTTTTTGTTACACTTTACTAAACAAAAATTTTACGAAAAAACTATAGCTCTAAACCTCAATCCAAAACGCTTTTCCATTCCTATAGCTGTGAAAGCAAGCAGGTAAAGAAAAGAAATTACAAGTCGCTAGATTTATCTCAGCAACAGCCTCATTCAATACTAAAATGGGACTCTCGAATTAAATTCAAAAATCTTGTTTTTGCAAACCTTACCGTTGGTCTATCATTAACGACTGCTCGAGAAGTTGAGTATTGTTTTACGGTACGTAAATAAATATATAAGTCTATTACTATCAGGCTAAACTGGTTCAAAAAATAATTGAGTTGTTGTTAGAACGGCAATCAGAAGGGGAAAGATTTATGCGACTCATGTAGCAGCGTCTCTTTCTGATATCCTCAAGCGGAGTTTTGTTGCTGGATCGTTCTGTGATACCGGCCTTAGTTGTGAAAGTAATATCATAAAAACTATAAGGTGTGTGATGAATAGACTCGGAAGTTTGATCTGCTTCTGGAGGGAGGTGCGCTGGTTCGAATAATCGGTCGACGCTCACATACAATGGTCCGATTTAGGGACTAAGTGCGGAAACCACACCCTTAACATAGAACGTTATGGTGGACGTGTTCCTTTGTCACCGTAAAGGTAGACTTTCGTGGGTCGTGGCTGACTGCTACGAACGTTTGACGTGATGTTATGAGGCTGCATATTGGACTCTATTCTGCAGACCAGCTAAAGTTCCTAATTTTAATTAAGCATATCCTTCTCTATAGAATACGAAAGAAAAAGGACAGAAACAAACCATAGATTGAAGAGTAATGTCAAACATGTAAAAACCAACTAATTTGAACCTTATGAACGTGCTTATCTGTGACTTTTATCCATCACCTTTTTACATCGTCGCTAAAATTGCTAAACAAGCCTTAGTTGTCAGGACTAATTTTAATTTGACAGGACTAAATATCTCTCGTCTCTTTTCTTTTGTAGAAGTAAGAAAATAAGAGGACTAAACTAAAATAAGTTTAGTCGCTGTGATGCAGAATCGAGCCCAATATCATAGTGTTTAATAAGACAGAAGTGCGCGTCTGACGTCTGACGTCGAACGTCTTCTTTCATTTCTGTAGTATCATAGGCTACATTTTTCAACCGACTGCACCAGATAAAGACAATGTTCGGAGTGTATAAATATTTTAGTCCCTTTAACATGCAGGCAAATTGATTTTTCCAATTCCAGTATTATCCAGTACAACATTGATAAAAATGCAAGTCAAGGCAATTTATATCAGTGTCAACACTGCCCACTATCGAAAATTTTCCATTTTGACTTATTTAAAGAAAAAATATAGAGCAAAAAAATAGGGAATCTCATTTTTTATATCAATTTGATTTTGGCGGAAATAAAATTTGGTTTTATCGAAAATTGTGGGGCATTTATTTCATTATAGTGATTTAATTTCACGGGTTGGTACAGATTTCGATTTATTTTGTACATGTTGGTCGCTTGAAGATTGCATTTATTGCGCATTTATTTCAGTAGGTATACAAAATACACTTTGAAACGTCAATAACAAGGCACACTAAACTCGTCCATGAAGATTGACTAAATGTAAACAGAAGCCCATCTCCACCGACGAGTTGCTGGTTCCAAATGCAGTACCCCGAGAAGAGCCATCAAGAAACTCAAGGGCAGCTCCTTTTTGCTTTGCCATGAAATGTTGGCAGACAGTGAGACTTTCGTATTTATTATATCAATAAGGAAGTATGAATTAGTAGGTACTCGTAGTAGGGATTACATTGAATGATTATCCTTATTTACAATAGGGTAGTTGATAGCAGTGATAGCCTTACGGTTAAAGAGCCTGCTTCAAATGATGATAATCAGTGAGGCTCGGAGTCTGTACCAATGAGTTATCAAAACTTAAGTACTTATTTATCACTAGCTCGACGGTGAAGGAGAACATCGTGAGGAAACCCGCAGGTCAAAGAATTAATTCTGAGATATGTGTAAAACACCCGGTCCGGCGATGGGCTCACCATCTATCACGTTTAGGGGTCCAAAGGATATCTGGTTAAAAGTGTATATATCCAGAAATGGAATACCTCTGAATACCCCCTCTGGGATAAAAGGCGTGAGATTATAGACAGATATTATACAATAATATTTATTTAAGTATCAGTTGTTTAATACCCATAGTACAGACCCTGCCTAGTTTGGAACTGTAATCTTGTGTGAATTTGTGTCCCACAATTTATTATTATTACTAGCGAGTGCCCAGCGGCGATGTCCGCGCGGATTCATTTATTCCTGTTCCCGTAGGAATTTCCAAAAGTCCTTTGTCGTTTCGGAGTAGTGGGTACGTATTTTTCTTTTTATCCAGTTTTTTAATTTCCCGTAGGAATGAGACATTTTCCTGCAGTAAAAAGTACTCTAAATGTTAACCCGGCTGCTTAGCTATAACCACACCAAATTTCATCAAAATCAGTCCTGTAGTTTTTGCGTGACAGACAGACAAAAATAAAAAAAAAAGTGTTTTGGTATCTAGATCGATAACTATGTATACCTACTACTGCTAAATTTTCAAAAAACCTCTCATGTACAGACACGACCTCGTTAGAGTTTTATTATATGTATATGTATAGATAATATTTTTGTACAAGTGCTGAGTACAGTCAAGGGCACGCGGAGCTTGACACTTTGGACCTTGTACCATTCTTATCACAATCGCCTTAGACGTCAGACTCGCACTACAAATGTAAAGTTTCATGTGCTCTTGACTGTATCCAGGCCCAAAAGTATGTTTGAACTGCTGGTTCCAGAAATATGTCCAAGTAATGTCTGCCACCCTCGTTGGTTAGGTATAGCAATGCCATATTGGGACCGTTCTACGCCTTTATGGGATTATACACGTACAAATCGCCGACTTCAATGGTCAGCCTATCTTCCGCGCTATCAGGGGAATGAAATCGATTACCCAATACGAAAGAATGGGGTATCAGTTTCCATGGATTTGTTTTAGGAAAAAGATCACTTGTAAAACTTTTTGATCCCTAAAATATGTTTACAGTGTATTTTCTATTTTAATATAACATAGAAGTGGCAAACGGACGAGTTATCTGATGATAAAAGGATCATCGTAATTAAATAATTAGTCCTAACAAAGGGAGTCCCAGCTATAGTATTCTCATCGCATACATATACATCTAATATAGGTACTGTATTTTTTGTAGTTATGTAGAGAGAGAATGAAACTTTTTTTCTCAGACTTAATAATATTGTTAGTACAACAACATTATACAACATGTAACAGAATAAGCGCAATTCCTGAAATTAGTTTGTTCAGTATCGACTACTTATTCGATTTTAGCTATTTTTAATATGTGTTAAATTTTTCAAAAAAATGAATTATCGTAGCTGAATTTAGTGCTTTCTATGGAAATCGTGCTATTGTTAATCGATATTTAAGAAAATTGGTTAGACACAACCAAAGTTCGATTGCATCATATTTTTTTATATTAATGTTTAGTACATTAATAAATTGGGGTGTATGAGGAATTGCGCTTTTTCTGTTACGCGTTGTATAATATTGTTACAGCAACAAGTAAGTATAAATTATCTAAACAAAAAGTTTCTACTGAGTTACTTGGCAACAGTTTGAGTAAACCTAATTCAATGAACTTAAATTTATTTATAGGTAATGCGAAACGAAAAAGAGTTTAATTATTGTGATTCTATTTTGCGACAAAAAGCCTTGACATGCAATGTTTTTTGTTACAATGACTCTTGATTGAAGTATGGCTGTTGGTAGGCGTCCGCTAATCGGATGAATAAAAATATGGAGGAGCGGAGATGGAATGCTCCTCCATCGTGAAAAGGGAAGATTTCCGCCTGGCGAGATGATCGTGCCTGGGGACCGCGGTACAAAGGTTGATGTTGGACAGTTGTATTTATACAAACTCCTTAGAAAACTTCGATAGCGCGGTTTAGAACTCGGTCGTCTATTGGCACGTTCTATGTAATGTCGCTACTCCGATAAATTTAGAGGAGGACTACACACTTCGTTGATACTTCATCTATATACATAAAATGATAAACTGACTGATTGGTGATGTATAATCGCACAGCCTAAACCGCTGGGTCTAGAGATTTGAAATTTTGCACATAGCTAGCTTATACAGTGTAGGCATCCACTTAGAAAGGGTTTTGCAAAATTCAACCCCTAAGAGGGCGAAATAAACGTGCACGAGCGAAGGAGCGGGTAAAAGCTAGTGCTCAAATAAAACGTAAATAGTATTTTCTAATCTATCTAATATAATTTTCTAATAAAGGGAGCAGGAAAATGAGAAAGTCGAGTAATTCCCCGCTGATAAAATGTCAGCTAGTATGACGAAGATTGAGTATAATGAATTGCTATGAATAAACCTGGAACCGGCATTTTAGTATATTTGCCCATGGGCCTTTTCATATTATTGGAGTAAGCAGTCGTCACTTAGCGAGTTAAAAATACTATATGTAACAGAATAAGCTCAATTCCTGAAATCAGTTTGTTCAGTATCGACTTCTTAATCAATTTCTGCTATTTAAAATGATAATTTTTTTCCGAAAAATGAATTAGCATAGCTGCATTTAGTGCTAGGTACCTATGGAGATCGTGCTACTATTGATCTTTATTTAAGAAAAGTTGTTAGAAACTAAAGTTCGAATGCATCATATTTTTTATATTAGGTAATATACTAATTGAGGTGTATGGGGCGCATGTACATTGTAAAAGCTAACAGTTTATTTCGAGAGGGTTGGCAGAGATATTTCAGAGAGATCCCGATAGACTCATTCTCAGCGAGGCCCCGAGATCAGCAAAGTATAATAAAAGTTGCCTATCTATGTGTGTGAAAATATATAATAAAATACCATGTGACCTTAAACAATTAAATATCAATTATTTTAAGAAAGTACTGTTCAAATTTGTAAACAAAAGGATTTTTTATGATGTTATGGAACTTGTGTATTAATTAATTATTGTTAATACTTTTTCTTGCTTTGTTCTTCATCTTTGAAATTCTTGATATTCGATTTTATTATGACATTTTATTTTGATTGTATTATTCACTTTTATTTTTGTATTTTGATACTACTGTTTGTATGCTAAACACTAATTTAGCAAGACATGCCTTGTACTGAATATAAATTATTTTCCAACTTTTGATGTACCAAAACATGGTACATCAAAAGTACGCAAATAAAGATTTATCTTACCTTATCTTACCTTATCTTGTGACAGGTGGTTATCCCATTGCTGTACCGGGTCTTTATACAGCCTCAAAACAAATTTTACAATAACAATTGAATTTATTCGTAGCGTTATTTACGAAGCGAAACAATAAGTTCTTTGAAACTCAACCCCTTAAGATAATATTAATATAAAATTTGTAAGACTGATCTTACTTTGGTCTGAACCAAGAACGGAAATTATTCTTGAATGTTGATTTTCTTATTAATATATTTTGTGGGTTAAATTTAAGCTTCTTAGAAATGTGTTGTTTCTAAAAAGCTATTATCGAAACTAGGCGCTAACCATGACTTTGCCTGTTAGAACTTTGGATTCTTTCTCCATTTCATCCTGGGTCCATTTATATAGAACTAGCATCGCCCCGCGGTTTCACATTGTTGTCTTGATTTAAATGTAGCATAGACTATAATATGTTGGAACTACGCTGGTTAAATATTATCAGGAGGAAAGATTTGTATTTGTGTACATTGGTAACGAATGAACTCAAAATCTACGGGAGTTATTTCAAAAATTCTTTCTTTTGGAAAGCTTATTTTTCTGGGAGTAACATGTTTTATAATTATTCCACGGACCCGGGAATTACTTGAGTGAAATCGCGCGGCAGAGCTAGTGATAAACATTTACGTAAGTTTTTAAAAAACTGATTGGTATATGGCACCAGGATTCAAAACCGAGCCTAGCCAGAACTACAGGGCTAACAATGCATAAAAATGATTTAAAAAATATGTCCATAATATTAAATACCTAATGGCATTTCAACTTTTTAATTGAATATAAAACTCACAACTCACTCCAACATAAAATACAAACTTATACAATACCGCACGGTACGAATGAGCTCTACGAACTTCGTAGCACAATGCTACGAGTGTCGTAGCAGCGTTCTACGTGTGTAGAACATCTTACATTACAAACCGCCTGGTTGTTATAAGTTTCACTATTCGTTTATATGCACTTCTATAGGACTTTGCTTGTCTGATTTTTTATTCTCTGTTTCTATTGTCTGATTATCTAAGTAGATTGTGTTTTTGCAAGCAGCGACGATGCTTGATCAATTTATACGGTTTTATTGAAGTACTAGCTGTTTTCTGCGATTTAATCTGCATATAAGTCCACTTACCGTGAAATACTTATAAAACATGTTTATTTTAGAATAGTAAATTTTCTATCGGTGGAAGAATTTTCAAAATCGGTCCAGTAGTTTCAGAGCTATTTTGTTACTAACAAACATACAAGTAAATATTTCTTGTTCATAAACTAGGCCAATGCTGTACTATGTGTAGTAATGTTGAGTGAGGGCGGGAATAGAAGACGCGACCTCTAGTACAGTAAAGCAACCAACGCGACGTCCAGCAGGTCTTTATAAAATAATACTAAATTTAAAAAAAAACAAGACAACAATAGTAGTCACTTACCATCAGGTGACCCGTCTGCTTGTTTGTCCCTACGAGTATACTATAGCTACTAAACATAAACAGTACTAAACAACATGCAAGCTAATATTGGTAAAAAATGAAAATCAAACCCGAGGCCCTACCAAATAACCGAACCTTAGACGGTAAACAAAAAAAAACTTTCCCAACTCAATGAAATAAGACTCGCGAAATCGAAAAGAACGTAGCGAGGACATACATTTTTAAATTTATCACTACTTCGCCGGCCAGTACCTTCATATGTGAGAATTCCAGGAAATATTCCGAGACAAAAATGCTATATCGTTTCCGTATTTCTTTTATGTTCACAATTTTTTGTTCAGATTGAGCGATTTTGTACTGTCACGCTTGTTTCGGGACATGGGTTTTTTTATTTTGGTTGAGTGCTTTGGTCATTCTTTATCATTTTCCAGGTCATCATTTTGTTTTTCCCTGTCAATTACTAGTTAGTGTAGTTAGATGTAGGTATAAAGATAAATAATTATGTTACTTTCAATATTTATTTCACCCTACTAATATTACAAACGCAAAGTTTGTGAGTATGTTTGTTGCTCTTTCTTTGTTTTTCTTTAAAAATTACTGGATGGATTTCGATGGAACTTTACAGTTATATAGCTTATACACCATAATACACAACGGGAACGGGAACTACGCGGATGAAACCGCGGGGCCCTGCTAGTAAATAATAAAGCAATATGAATCCGGACTTCGTCCGTCTTAATCATTCATCTCTAATCCTTAAATTTATTTCAGATATAAAAATATATCTATAATCATCATCAACCCGTAACAGCCCACTGCTGAGCTTAGGGTCTTTCCTCACAGATGGGGAAGTGTGGGCTATAATCTCCCACGCGAGCCCGCCGCGGATTAGGAGATGGTATTAGGCTAGTGGCCACCTAATAGTCGGAAAGTTTGAAGCCGCCCAAGGGTATCTGACATGACGTAACGACTTCTTCTCCTCAACCATACTTTCTGAAGCGGTGGAGTTGAAATGACGTTCAATAAGTGGACTTGTAAGTCCCTACTTTGAATAAAACGTTTTGACTTTGATTTCAACATAGCTTCGACATCACAAGACTTCGCAACGAAATATCTTCCGCATTAATATAATATGACACCGTGGAGTCTACACAGCCGTTACGGCCGACTTGGCACGTTTTCGATTCTAAAAACATTTTGATTTGGACTTCAACATCGTTTCGACATGGCAAGACTTTGCAACGAAATATCTTCCGCATTAATATAATATGACACCGCGGAGTCTACGCAGCCGTTACGGGCGACTTGGCACGTTTTCGATTCTATTTAAAGCCCCTGAATTGTTAATGGCATCGTCCTTAGCTCACGAGATATCGTGGCTTCAGCGAAGTCACTATTAAAATATTTATAGGGTTTTAAGTTAGCATGTGTTGGTTGGCAATCTGACTTTTTGACCTTTAAATACTAATTTATTTAGCTCTTCGTATAGTTGTTATAGAATCACTCACAAGTAAGTTCTTTAATTCACCAATTTAACGTGTAGCAGTCGTGTAATTATTTACACACTACACTAATATAAACAGGAAAGATTTGTATACAAGTAAACTAAAAAACTAATATACCGATTTTAAAAATTCTCTCGCCAATAGAAAGCTACATTGCCACTCAGTAACATAGGCTATGTTTTATTCTCGTATTCCTGCGGGAACGGGAAAATATATTTTAATAACATAAAACTATAGAGTAAAAAACCCACTTCAACTTATTATGGTTTTCTCGTAGATGCCATTGTGAGAACTGAACCAAATGGGAAGCACCAGCTTTTAAATAAACAAAGAATCTTCAAAATCGGTTCAACCAACCGAAAGTTCTGAGATATCCAAAAATAAAAAAAACATACAGTCAAATTGTGAACCTCCTCCTTTTTTGAAGTCGGTTAAAAATACTGTTTTATGAAGTACATACTTTAATATAACAGGAATGCTGACAATTTGCTCCAGGATATTTAGGAGTAACTCGAGCTGGAGAAATTGAGCGTAAAAATATCTAATGTCACATTTTATGCTGAAACTTTATTACTTTATTCCTATCATGAGGAAACAGACACCATTCAACGGTACGTAGACGTCGCCTCAAAGCAGGCTACCGAGTTTAGGCTCTACAGTTACATAAGTCTTAGTTTTTTAGGGTTCCGTACGCAAAGGGTAAAACAGGACCCTATTACTAAGACTCTGCTGTCCGTCCGTCTGTCACCAACCAGTCTGGACCTGAAAAGCATTAGGCTGGATCTGCATTATACGACCAAAACCACTTTTTAACATATTCATACTAAACTTTTCGTGCTCTTTCTGGCAAACTCACTCTTGTATTTCTATCCTTCTTCATTGCAGAGATAAATACATACATAAAGTCGGATCTGACTACTTTCCGAAAAATTTAGGAAGCATAGAGGTTTATTTGTATTGATACCTTTATTCCATAAATTATTAATTTATTTTGGAGACGTAAACAAACATACACTCTTATGCATTTAAAGTATTCTGTTTCTTAATGAACTTTCGCGTTGGGTGTATCAACAGATACGCACTTATGCCGCTAAACCTTGCAACGGAATTAATGTATTAAACATAACTTACGCCATTATGCCAGTAAAATATTGTTTTTAACTATTATAGCATAAAGACGAATATAATCATGAGACAATCTAGCTGTAATATACTATTATTACGTAAAAAATCTTAGGCATATGTCATTTTAAACCACTATGTTACCAACTTTTTAAATTTTTTTAAGGCGCGTCTCGGTCGGTACTAAAGATAGGTCGGATATCTTCGGATTTTTTCGTCGCTAGTAAGCACCAGTGGGAGCAAGTGGAGAGGCAAATTCATGGTTTATCTTGTCTTGTGCATTCATATTAAAGGTCACGCGTGTTAAAGTAAGATAGTAAATGTAGATGGCACGTGCCAGGCCGGTAATTTGATTTTGAATACCTACTCATCATAAACAAAACTGCTTCACACACTTTTATTATGTATGTTAGTATGACGAAAACTTTGAAAATTATTTTGACCCCCTTCAAACATTGGATTAACTAAAAAATTGGATTGATTCAAAATTTGGATAATTATCAAGGATCGATGACAATTCAATATTTTAAACAGTCATACCCGTAATCCTTGCTAGGAAAATCATGCTCGCGCAGCTTTACATACTTGCGCAAAATATTCGTGTACATGTGGGAAGTAACGTGCAGCTATTCTAAGTCAATAGATGCAACTTGAGCTTTTGACAGCAGCGAAGAATCCGCCCCCGCTTAGGGAATTTTATATTATCACTTCTAATCATACAGGTTCTTGCGTTGCTCCTATGTATATAGAATAGTAAACTTTCAAGGCTAGGAAATAGCATAGAATTGAAGTTGGACTTACAATACAGCATCTCAGATTGCTTCGTCCCGTCAAACTTAACGAGTCGTAACACTCATGTATGCTGAACGGTGTAAGTTCTTATCTTGAGGATCACTTGAGTTTCATTTAAAAAAATTGAACTTCCACCCAATCCGATATATAGTTAAGAAACGTGTCGATGGATGAATGGCAAAGGTTGGTTAAAAATGTCGTGTCGCTAGCGTCAACCTCAAGAACCAGGCACACCCTGTTTTTTAAGAACCTTACCCTTTTATCGGCCCTCTAGGAGGGTTGACGGTTTATTTGTCCATTTCTCGTGGGATAAAAAATAGTAAATAATGAAACAAAAGGATAAAGAAAAAAACATTGGATAACAAAAGACAGAAGTTAAAAGACCAAAAAATAAAATTACATAGCGTAGATTTAGAAGAGCCAAAGAAGAACAGGAGAGATTATTATGAGAAATTATAGAGCTTCACAATTGGACAAAAAAACAGAGAAGGTCGTTTACAACAAATGCGTCAGCATAATGCCGAATACCGAGCTTCTCAGAATCTGAAGAAGAAAGAGCCGTCCGCTTATAGCAAACCTCACGAGCTTTAGCCGAATATCGGGCCTTGCAATCCGAAAAAGACAGAGCAGCTTGCTTACAACAAATGAGTCAGCATAATGCCGAATACCCAGCTTTACAATCTGAATAAGATTGAGTAGCTCGCTTACAGCAAATGCGGCAGCATAATGGGGAATCTAGACGATTACATAACGAAATTCTTACAGGTTTCTTACAGGGGATAACACAGTTTGTGATAAAATATGTGAAATTTGCACCAAGCGTTGGTATCTGCATCAGATTTCTAATTGGACTATAAACACAACCACAGCCCCTTATTTTCCCAATGAACTTAAGCAAAAAAATTGTTTAATCACTTGCAGACATTGTAAATGTCACTTAAGTCCAAAGTAAAACATTCCACCATCTAAAGCATGTTTGCTGCGGATGAGGGTTCCTGACTTCTACGCGATTATAAGTTCACGCATAGCTTTCTTTCGGTGTCGCTTACGGTCATCGAAAAACAGCATACTGAGGATGATAGCTGACAGCTACAACTGTCCGTATTATAAGTACCAGCTTGCTGTGCATCGCACATTGTAAATAGAAGTACATAATGATTTGTCATGTATGCTGTAATTTACATTTTTATTTTTGTATGTCTGTAATGGGACTATTGCCTGAATAAAGAATTATTATAATTGGAGCATATTGGAATAATCTACATCCAGGCCCTATTACAGAAATGATTGAAAATTTGTCACAACCTGAACAAATGCTGATTGCACGCATTATTTCATTTGTTAAAATTATCATATTATCTATTTATTTTGAAGTTTAACGACGCCTCGTAAAGAAAAAAAATTTTGTTTTATAGACAGTTGGTACTGTTATGTAAAAATTGTTTTTAAAAATAATATTTTTAGATGTTTTTCGTGATTTTAAATTAAGAAAGAACTTTAAGTTTTAAGAAATACAAGTCATTTAAATAAAAATGTTTTTAAGCAATTTCCAAAAAGGAGGTTAACGATTCTATTCATTATGTTAGTCTAGGACTTCCAAGCAAATGTACACAATTTTACAAAATATAGGTAATTTTATGTATGTATACATAATCATAAATTCGTATTCTGACTCCAGCTGGGAACAGTGTAAGCTTCATAACAATCAGTTCAGTTGTTTTAAAGATAATAGACTAAGAAGAGTAAGTGTGCCAACAAATTAGAAAAGGCTATATAGGTTTTTATCAGCACTTCCAAGTACTTCCAACCTTATACCTGAGATAATTGTTTGTAGTGACCAAGATTATGTTGACATGAGACGTTTATCATGGTTGAAAATTTTAAGCCATAATGCTGCATTTAAATATAAAATTACAGTTTAGTACTGACTTGACCAATGGGTTTGTCACACAAATTGTCAGCATAAAGTCGTATTTTAACATATTGTACGTAGAGTCTATGATTAACTATATTATTTCAGGCATAAGGTCGGGTGTCAACGAAAATATAAAAAAGTAATAATTTACCACTTTATTGCAGTTTTAGATAAGTCCAGTTATCATAAAACTAAAGGTGAACATGTTTACAATAAATACGTATCAAAAAACTATTCAATTTCCTTATATTATAAAAAATATTCACAAAATTGTTTCTCAATTTTGTTTTTGCTCTCCTGAAAACCTGACTTTTTCGACATCCGACCTTATGCTTTTCATGTCCAGCTATATCTCATAAACCGTGATAGTTAGACAGTTCAAAAAACAAATACTAAAAAAACAAAATAAAATAAATATTTAAGGGGGCTCCCATACAACAAACGTGTTTTTTTGCTGTTTTTATAGATAATGGTACGGAACCCTTTGTGCTCGCGTCCGACTCGCAGTAATTTGCCAAATGCACATTGCATTGCCTAGGCAGTAAAATACCTATTTTCAATTGCGAGCATAATATAAAAATCTATGTTTTCAACACTACATAAATATTTTCACTACAAAAATGTACCTATATACCTCAATATATCAATAAATCCTGCTATCCTACTAATATTATAAGTTTGTTTGAATGGATGTATGGACGTTTGTTCCTCTTTCACGCAAAAACTACTGAACAGATTTTGATGAAACTTTACAGTTATATAGCTTAAACATCAGAATAATACCCCACACTTTTTAATGCAAATTGCTTGTTAATCAAGTTAAATCCGAGCACAGTCATTATTGCTATATATCGTCCGCCCTGCTTTACTGATATTGAAAATTTTATAATCTCTCTTAATAATCTTTTAGCAAGCCTATCCTCTTTTAAAAACATAATTATTGTAGGTGACCTAAACATTAATATTACTAACTCAAATACAATCACTTCGTTCTATCTTGATACACTTGCTTTCTCGGGAATGATACCTGCTTATTTCTCTAAAACTAGAGGTAATAACTGTCTCGACCATACTATTATTAAAACTAAACTACCCTCATATGCATTTATTTTAAAAACTACAATAACCGACCATAACGCCGTTCTATTTGCCCTTCTTAATAAAGTTCCAAATTCATTCACTAACACTAAATTAAAAACTAAAGTAAATTATCCTAAATTATATGACGACCTTCTAAATGTTGACTTTTCAACCATTTACAATACCAAAGATTTAAATTTAGCTACAAATCTATTTATTCAATATACCCAAAACCTAATTCTGAAAAACACGATTACTACTACATTACCGAGAAGCAAACTTACAATCAAACCCTGGATTACTATCGGACTGCTAAGATGCATAAGAAATAGAGACAGAATGCACGCTCGATCGAAAAAAGACGAATTAAATGTCACTCTTGCAAACTCTTGTCACCTACAAACGCTACAGAAACTTCTGCAACAATTTATTAAAAAAGTGTAAATCTAATTATGAAAAAGAAGAGCTTAAATCTGCTGCTGGAGACAGCAAGAAACTGTGGAAGGCTATTAATAACATTACTTACCGCAAAAAGTCCAGGGATAACTCACTTGACCTACTGAAACTTGCTTCTTCGCCTGAAAACTCAGTTGGTATTATAAATAACTACTTCTCTAACATAGGCTCAAATATGGCAAAGCACCTTCCTTTCTCTTCTTCTATGACATTAGACCATGATTTGTCCCTAAGGAACAATTTAGACTCTTTTGTGATCCTTGACACAAACGAAGCTGAAGTGGATAGCTTAATTAAAAGTCTAAAATCAAACTGTAGTTCTGGCTGGGATGGTATTTCTTCCAACGTACTAAAGGCCGCTAAAAATTTCATAGTTTCTCCGCTCACAGATCTTTTCAATCGTTGTCTCCATAAGGGTATTTTCCCAGACGCTCTCAAAAAATCTATTGTTATTCCAATACATAAAGCGGGAAAGCGAGACGATGTGTCCAATTATAGGCCAATTTCTTTACTCCCATCCTTGTCAAAAATCCTGGAAAAAATCATTAACATTAGACTCACTAATTACCTTGAATCAAATCAAATACTGTCTGATAGTCAATTTGGTTTCCGTAAATCTAAATCCACAGATGATGCTGTCCATTCTTTAGTCGACCACCTTGTAGAGAAGCTTGATGGTAAGTGCAAATGCCTGACCATCTTCTTGGATCTCGCGAAGGCATTTGACACGGTTTCTTCTCCCATCCTTCTTCGAAGACTTGAATCCTTGGGTATCAGGGGCACCCAGCTCAAACTTTTCAATGACTATTTGTCAAATCGTACCCAGCGCGTCAAAATTTCTGACTATGAGAGCGATGATAGCTTCGTTACTTACGGTGTGCCTCAGGGCAGTATTTTGGGGCCAACACTATTTCTTTGCTATATTAACAACTTCTGTGATCTTAAGCTACAAAACTGTAAGATTGTTTCATACGCTGATGACACATCCTTGACTTTCCATGGAGATAATTGGGATTCAGTGTATAATTACGCACAGCTTGGCCTAAACAGGGTTGTTAAATGGTTAACTTCGAATTCGTTGACTCTAAATGCATCTAAAACTAAATATCTAAACTTCTCGATCCGTAGCGATCCCTCCATAAGTAATTTACCTCATAAGTTAATTATTCATTCTTGTTCCATTCAAAGTGATTCCCAGTGTGGTTGTCCTCCCCTACAATCTGCATCTAGCATTAAATACTTGGGTATCACTATCGATCAAAATTTAGTTTTTAAGGAACACATTGATTCTCTCTCATCTAAAGTTCGCAAACTAACTTACATATTCAAGAGTCTCAGGTATGCTGCTGAACCTCAACTGATGAAATCAATTTATTTGTCCTTGTGCCAATCTATACTGTCCTATGGTGTTTCTGTCTGGGGTGGCTCCTCCAAGTCTCACTTCCTACACGTGGAAAGATCCCAAAGGCTTATTTTGAAGGTCTGCCTAAGGAAACCTCGGCTGTATCCTACTTCTATCCTATACAAGGAGACTGGAGTCCTAACAGTCAGACAGTTATTTATTCTTTCCTCCATCCTCCGTAAACATGGAAAAATTATATATACCCCTGATCATATTCGTGCCCAAACCAGACGTGAGTATCAGGTCTGTGTCGCTAGACCTATTACTTCATCTTTTGCCCAAAGATTTTTCGACTACCAAGGCGCCAGACTCTATAACATAGCTAACAAAATTTCTAATATTTACCCTAAATCACGAAGGGATACCAAGCTTGTCGTCTCTAATTGGCTTCAAAAGCTTGACTATGTCAAAACTGAAGAACTATTATTGGCTCCGTCGTAATGCCTCAATACTTACCCCCATGTTCTCCCCCCATATAAAAACCCTCTTTTTCCTCCCCCCCACACATATACAAACACACCCCCATACCATATGCACACACCCTTCATACAATCACCCACACTAATCATCCACACACACTCACACTCCCGACACTCTCACATCCACCAAACTGTCACATACCATAATTGCATTTTATTTAGTAAAATAGAATATTTTCCCTAATTACTAAAAAAAAAAAAAAAAAAAAACTTATTGTATTGGTACTTTCTAAGAGGTGGAGCCAGGAGTGCCATAGCACAGGTTATCCTAGTTTGGGCTCCTGTCTCCCACCTATCCTCTAGTTTCTTAGCCTTATCTTTGTTACATTTTTGTTTTTGGGAGAAAAATTAAAGCATTTTTTCATTTTTTTCATACATAGG
The DNA here is from genome assembly GCA_963855545.1 of Ethmia dodecea. Taxonomy (NCBI): domain Eukaryota; kingdom Metazoa; phylum Arthropoda; class Insecta; order Lepidoptera; family Depressariidae; genus Ethmia; species Ethmia dodecea. Next base: position 1,585,886 of record OY979446.1, read on the forward strand.
CTGTATTTTATCCCCGTATTCCCTCGGAAACGGGAACTACGCAGGTGAAACCGCGGGGCGTTGCTAGTAATGAATAAAAACCCGTCCAAACCTGCGCTTTACTCCGCCTGCGAATCAAGCTACTAGTTCCTGCTATTCTAAATTCGCTTCGTGATTTGCTCGAATTCTAGGGATGTGACATTGATAGAAAAAAAACGATTAATTAAAAATCGATCTTTCTCTTTTTAATAATAATCGATTATAAAAAATTAATTATACAAAAAAAATCAATGAATATTATGAAAAATTAAAATTTTTGAACTTACTTATAATTTCTTCATTTTTCCAACAGATGGTGCTGTTTACTAAATTCGTGAAAATATAGTCGATTTATTAATAATCAATTTTTTCATTCAACATATCTATTAGGTATAAAAAATCGATTGTTAAAAAAACTAAAATTCTAAAAAATTATAATTTTTTTACATCCCTACTTAAGATTTATTCAGAAACCAAATTTGATTAATGCTATGTCCGCATACGTATTGTATCTGGTCTGTGATAAACTTCCCAATACATCGGAGTGGGCCTCTCCTACGGGACAAATATATCCCGAACAAAATAAAAGGCCAAGACATCATTGTTATTCCATGTTTCATAAATCAAAATGTCATTTTGCCTCCAGAGAGTTTTGCTCTTTTGAGCGCGGTCCATATCATGTTAGCTCCTTATTTTGAATGGTCTGTAATGTTTCATTAGTTTAATGTCTTATTTATTTGAGTAGTTTCAACAAGGACGGATGCGACTAGCACAACAAGATCGACTTTATAATAACTGACTTTATAGAAAGATTTGTTTTTTGTATGTTTCTAACGAATAAACTTAAAAACTACTAGACCGATTTTAAAAATCCCTTTACAAATGGAAAGCTATATTATCAGGGAAGAAAATAGGTTATACTTTATTCCCGTATTCCTACGGGAACGGGAACTACGTGGGTAAAACCGCGCGGAGGATAAAGAGGAAAGATTTGTATTTTTGTTTTGTAACGAATAAACTCAAAAACTACTGGACCAATTTTAAAAATTCTGTACTAATAGAAAGCTATATTTTCAGGTAAGAAAATAAGTTATATTTTATTGCCGTATTTATACGGGTACGAAAACAACTATAATTATATTAAAAAACTAAATTCATCTCGTCCCTAAATAAAATAATCAGAAGAGAATACTTTTAGATAATAATCCTTTCCATAACTGTCATCACTATCAATCACTACATCAAAGATATTAAAGTAAGGATGAGTTATATTCATACTGCTTGCGTTTGAAAATTGATCCCCTACGAGTGTGCTACAACATGTACATACTTACTTCTTAGTGTATTTATAGGATACAACAATGACGGGGAAAGATGATACGGAACGAATAATAAAGAAAAAGAGAGCTATCTGTTAAGAGTTGCGCTTAAAATACGACTTGAAATACAATGCGACTAACTAAAATGTGGTTAATTAGCTACATTTGTCGGCCTCATTTTTCGTGCTCTAGTAACATATCTACGTCTTTCTATTTATAATATCTTTGCACTACATAGTATAAAACAAAGTCGCTTTCTCTGTTCCTATATCCATATGCTTAAATCTTTAAAACTACGCAACGGATTTTGATGCGGTTTTTTTTAATAGATAGAGTGATTCAAGGGGAAGGTTTAAATATTAGCATTGCACCCGTGCAAAGACTGGGCGGGTCGCTAGTTACTTATAATCTCTTACTATATTGACGTCTTTAATAGATATTGTATTTATAATCATATTGAAAGGAATATTATTCATTATTGTTTGTTACACAATTGACTGGTAAATTACGTTGTATTCTGATCCTAGAACAGCGAAAATAATTGGAAAGCCTACTTATTCTTACATACCATGTAAAAAAGTAAAAGTTATAACAATTTTTTGGTATAACCATTCATTATAATTACAATGTTTCATAGAATTCCGAGATTTCTTTTTAAAACTAATTAGTTCTTGACGGTTTTGCCCGGGTGGACAGAACTGATTTAAAAAATATTTCACTTATAAAAAGCTACAATATCTTCGACTTACAAGGAGTCACAGAATTCAATTCATCAAACGATTAGTAGATTAATATAAAAAAAGATGAATTTGTACTTTAGTTTTGTGTAACCAAAATTCTTAAATAAAGAGCAATAATAGTACGGTTTCCATAGGTAGCTTAATTCAGTATGCTAAATATTTTTTCGCAAAAATTTAACACATTAAAAATGGCTGAAATCTATTAAGTACTCGATACTGAACAAACTACTTTCAGGAGTTGCGTTTATTCTGTTACATATTGTATCATCACTACATAAAACAAAGTCGCTTTCTCTGTCCCTATATCCCTTATGTCCCTATGTATGCTTCAATCTTTAAAATAAATTAAATAAATAAAAATAAATAAATAAACCAACAGTATAATTCCTCCTTTGTCTTACAGGATAACAATGAGGTATATTTTAATTTAATTAGTACAGAATTATTATAAATCCCGTTATGTGTCCCAGGATTACAAGTTTGTTGTGGTCGCTGTCTCTAGACAATTCTGGGAAGTTTGAACATGGTAATTTAAGTCAAAGTTTCTATTACAGAGGTTTTGCGATGACATTTTGGTAACGTAGGTTGGTTGATAATACTCGTATAATTCAAATTTAGAAGAAAGAAGCGCTCGTAGCCCTGCGGTGCCAGTGTGTTTGTAACGATCACACTGGTTAAGCAAAGTTGGGTGCGGTCAGTCAGTGGATGGGTGACCGCCTAGTGGCATTTATATTACGAGCGCTTCCGTGTTTCGGAAGGCACGTTAAATTGTTGGTCCCGGTTTTCGTTGTGTTACGCACAATGGAAGTCGTTAAGCCATGTCAGATACCCTTGGGTGGCTTGAAAAATTCTGACTGTTAAGTGGCCACTAGCTTAACACCATCTCCCAATCCGCAGTGGGCTCGCGTGGGAGATTATAGCCCATACTTCCTCATGTGTGAGGAAAGACCCTTAGCTCAGCAGTGGGCTGTTACGGGTTGATGATGATGACTTCAAATTTAATTTATTTATTCTTGGAATCAGGATGTAGGCTCACGCCATTGTACCACAGGGCTAGTCAGAGACGATGGATCGCCACTTTGCCCGATCTCTGCATACTTCTTTCGCTTCCTTCACATCCGTAAGCTTAAGTTTAAGTTAGAGACTGTTTTGTTTTCCTAAATAAATACAATAAAAATAAATAAAATAATCATTTTAAAATGAAAATAAATTAAGTAAAAAATAACTTTTAAAACAAGCTTTTATTTTAATGCGCTAAAAAGAACAAAATAAACTTTTCCTTTTAACCGGCTTAAAACGTCATTACACAATTTATTATGTAATAAAAGCTTGTCGCGAGATCTGAGTAGGTACTCATATTTAAGTAAATATATAAGTAACTCTAACTGATTGAATTAAATTTTTAGAATTTTCAGACTAAGTTAATATGGGTAGTTACCTAATTAATCCCGCGACAAGCTTTTATTACATAATAAATTGTGTAATGACGTTTTAAGACAGTTTTAAAGGAAAAGTTTATTTTGTTCTTTTTAGCGCGTTAAAATAAAAGCTTGTTTTAAAAGTTATTTTTTACTTAATTTATTTTATACTTTTTAGTTGGATTTAGAAGGGCGTCACATGGCTAACCCTGCATTGTTATCCAAACTAAACGTGTATACAAAATTTCAGCTCAATTGGTTATCTTTAAGCTCCATCATTAGGCCCTGGTTACCATCTAGTACCAAAGTACTCGTCAAGACGAATCAATCGAGCCCAAACTCGATGGGGTTATCTTGTTTAATAACTGAGTTCCTATGGCCATCTTCCAGCTCCATCATCAGACCCTGGTTACCATCTACCACTAAAGTACTCGTCAAGATAAATCAAACGAGCCCAAACTCGATGGGGTTATGTCGTTTAATTACTGAGTTCCTATGGCCATCTTCCATCTCCATCATCAGACCCTGGTTACCATCCAGTACCAAAGAACTCGTCAAGACGAATCATACGAGCCCAAATTCGATGGGATTGTGTCGTTTAGTTACCGAGTTCCTATGGCCATCTTCCAGCTTCATCATCAGACCCTGGTTACCATCTAGTACCAATAAATGGGGTTGTGTCGTTTAATTACCGAGTTCCTATGGCCATCTTCCAGCTCCATCATCAGATCAGCTCGGTGGTACCATAATATTGCATTGTCACCGCACTTACATAAGTATACCAAATTTCAGCTCAATCGGTTGAAGATATCTGCTTCAAAATTGAGTTGCAAGATTCCACCCGAACATACATAGTTACATACATACATACTTACATACATACATTGCAAGTTAAATAAAAGCTTTTAATTATTTCTGTACATTATTTTAAAAACAAATTATAGTGATGGGGACCTTCTTATAAGTGTGAGAACACCTTGCCAGAAGATCCCTCTCTTTCATGTCTGTGGTATTTATTAGAAATCTATTTACATATAATAAAACTCTAACGGGGCCGTGTCTGTACATGACGTATTTTTTGAAAATTTTAACGGTAGTGTAAATAGTTATCGATATAGATACCGAAACACCAGTTTTTGGAGTTTTTGTCTGTCTGTCTGTCTGTCTGTCTGGTTGTGCACGCCTCACTCAAGAACTACTGGTCGGATTTTGATGAAATTTGGTATGGAGATAACTGAGTACCCGGGTCAACATCTAGGATACTTTTTATTCCAGGAAAATATCTCATTCCCACGGGAAAATATAAAAACTGGTTAAAAAGAGAAATACGTACTACTCAGAAACGATAACACCTAGAAACTTGAAAAATTGTATGGAGGTGCCTTATTATGTCGTAGGAAACCGGTATGAAGGGATTTTTGGAAATTCCCAAGGGATCGGGAATAAACGGAATCCGCGCGGGCAACGCCGCTGGGCATCCGCTAGTAAGTAATATACCTAATACTACTAGATGTTTATGTTACTTCAAGTTCAAAGAGCTCACCAAGTGCCTTTATTGATCCACGAGTCTATTGATATGACTAATTTAATTTAACAACATTATTGATATTATTGCATATTGAAATTAAAGAGAAGCGAATAAAAAGTCTTTGAGCAATTCAAGCGAAATGTAATACGAACGAGTGGAAAGTACAGATGTACCATTTTATGTGTAGCACATGAAAAGTCTTATGAAATCTCCTAACATGTTTAAGATATCGATCTAATCACAAATCATGTGAATTTCATTTCCAGTAGCAAGTGTTATTTTTCATTACCTAATTAAAAACGATTGCCTTCCAAATTTCACAGGTGAAATATTTTCAAAATAAATTCGAATTTCATCAAATGAAAATGATTTGCGCCATCAAGCCGTAACTCCCACTGAGACTGAGTCTTTTCCTCACACATGAGGCAGTATGGGCTATAATCTCCAACGCGAGCCCACCGCGGATTGGGAGATGGTGTTAAGCTAGTGGTCGTCTGTCAGAATTTTTCAACCCACCCAAGGGTATATGACATGGCTTAACGACTTACATTGTGCGTAAACACAACGAAAACCGGGACCAACAATTTAACGTACCTTCCGAAACACGGAAGCGCTCGTGATATAATGCCACTAGGCGTCACCCATTCATTGACTGAGCGGGCCAAACTTTGCGTATCCAGCTTGATAAAAAAAAATGTGTAGGTACAAAAATATAGTTAAAAATGTCAATTGTCTAATAACAAGGCACTCTAAACTTAGATCGACATTTAAAAGTAGCAAATAAATAAATAAAATACCCATCCCTAGTGGAAATTCATATCGCTCAGATTTCTAGAATGATCTCAATGCGATATCGAGCGTAATGGAAGACGTGACGTAACACTAATGGCATTCACACACAGTGTCGTGCGACTCGGTCTGTCGTTGGCAACGTTAGGATTAAGGAAGGAACTCGAGTAAGGATATACCAACAGTGATCAGTGATAGCCAAATGTTTTTATTCAATGTAGAGGCCTAAAAGTCTTCTTATTGAAAGTCATTGCGACTCCACCAATTCTTTTAACACGTTAAATGGCACGGCGATAAATTAATTCAGGATTTTGGTCACCGGTGCCCTACATGGCGTTTAAAGGCGACAATCAATCTTATACAAAGTACAAATTACATGGTTTTAGTGCTTGCTGAGCTGGAGAAAATTTACACCAAACATAATTGACATTCAAGTAGATACTCATCTAACTTATAATATGCCATTTTACGCAAAGCCAAACACCCTTACACAAACACACACACACGGGTTACCTACATGATTTAGGGTCGCGAAACATCTGCGGAACGTACAGCGCCGAAGGTTCGGTGAACAACATACATTACGGTTGACGCGAGTGGCTGATCCATTTATCTTTAAAGTGAAACGTCAATGTATGTTGTTCACCAAACCTTCGGCGCTGTACGTTCCGCAGATGTGTCGAGACCCTTAGAAAAACTTTTCGTCGAGTGTCGTTTCGTCGATGAGTCGAACGTTCAATTGCGCGAAGCTTTAATCGAGCAAGTTTTTTTCAACGATGGTTCGTTTTATCGAAAATCTGTTTGTCGACAGAACATTAGATCAATAAATCTTTTAACCTAAGTTTCTATTAATAGAAGAACTATTTCATCGATATTCTTCTAACCGATGAATTTATTCACCGAGATTAATAACTGTCGAAAAACCAAATGTAAGTTTAACAATACCCACTTTTCACGAGATATTCTTTGGACCCTAAACGTCACCCGGTGGTGAGCCTGTAGCGGATCTAATTGGACCACAACCTTATAATTGAGAGCGATCCGCTACCGCTTATGAAGTTCATAGACATAGACATCGCCGCCCGTACCAGGCGGCGATGTCTCCGGTGCTCCTGCGCCGGCCGCGCGCCCTGCGTCCACCACCACTCGCTTGCTTGCCATCTACCGCGCTGCTTATCTTTGCTTTGTTCATTTATCAAATTGTAATTTAATTATTTTCCAAATTTAAATAATATATTTTTCTTTAATAGTGTTCAAATAATTGTTCATTTTTGTCCGCTGTATATTCATTTAATTTCCTCACAACCCGCTTAGCTTTCGCTCAAAAGTACCTTCAGTACCTACCTTCTAAAAGTTGCATAGTGGTGCCAGATATTTTAGGAAATATAACGATTCCCATAAGCCCATCGCCGGACAGGGTCTTTTACACATGTCTCAGAATTAATTCTGGGACCTGCGGGTATTCTGGCGACGGTGTCCTTTACCGTCGAGCTAGTGATACATATGTATCTACGTAAGGTTTAAAAAACTCATTTGTACAAATCTAAACACATACACACACCGGCACAATTAGCGGAACAGAAAAAAAAGGGAGTATTTACGCATTTTTGCGTGTTACTGGCCGGCTAAACAAGCTTTTTTTAAATTTGGGTTTTAATTTAAAAATGGAATACTAAGCGACTGCCCTTTTTTTCATTCTTTTGTTTTAATTTTCATTGATTCATTTTTTCCACCGCTTGTCCGTTTTTAGAAGGTTCGTGAATTCCATTTGAAAAGCTTGGAATTGCAGTTTTTGAGGCTTTTGAGTTTTTTCGCATATTGATAATTTACGAGCATCTAATTATGCCTGATTTAACGCCATCAGAAATCATTAGGGCAGATCAAATGAGGAGAAATGGTCAAACCTACAGATCGATTGCCAGAAGCCTTCGTCGATCGTTATCAACGATTTATCGTAGCATCCAACGATACAGATTGACGAATGCTCTAGTGAGAAGGAGAGGACAAGGCCGGAAAAGGTGTACTTCAAGGAGGGATGACCGTTTTCTCCAACTTCAAGTCCGACGGAACACGAGACTAACGGCGGTGCAGGCTCGAAATTTACTGGAAGAGGTACGAGCAGTAAGGATGAGTGAGCGGACAGTTCGTAGAAGATTCGAAGAAGTGGGTATAGGCTCGTATGTGCCCGCCAAAGCCCCAAAACTTGAGAGACATCATCGCACAAACCGTCTACACTTTGGTCGTGAACATCGTGATTGGGACTTCGACGACTGGGGACAGGTTCTTTTTACTGATGAATGCAGAGTTATGTTAAATCAAATTGATGGAAGGCAGCGAGTATGGAGACGCAAAGGAGAACGGTATATCCAGTCTAATTTTGAAAATACAGTTGCATATGGCGGCGGTTCAATTATGGTCTGGGGAGGAATATGTTTAGGAGCTCGTACGGAGTTAGTAGTGGTCGATGGCGGGAATCTGAATGCTGATCGGTATATCAGGGAGATTTTAGAAGAACATGTTGTGCCATTTGCCCCCTTTATTGGTAACAACTTCATTCTAATGCAGGATAATGCTCGGGCTCACAGTGCTCGCACAGTACAGACATACCTAAACCATGTTGGTATAACGGAGATGGAGTGGCCAGCACGGTCCCCCGATATGAACCCTATAGAACACGTCTGGGACTTGCTAAAGAGGAGTGTAAAGTCAAGAATGCCCCCTCCCAATAATCTCAACGAGTTGCGAAACGCATTACTTGAAGAATGGCAGAGGTTGCCCCAAGAAACCATTGATAACATCATCCGCAGCATGCCCAGACGGATGGAAACCCTCATCAGAGCACGAGGAGGAAACACTCGATATTGAACAGTCATTGAAATTGTTGTTAAACTTTGGAAAATCTTGAATTTTCTGCTGTTTCTCTATAATTAAAAATCGAAGAAAAATGCATTTTGTTTAATTTAATTTTTATTTTTATAAAATTTTAAGTATGGTGTTACAAATGAATGTCAAAACATGTTAATTTAATTGTTGTTTCATTTTAAATAATATATTGTTTAAAAATTACATTCATTGTTCTAAATTCCCTCTTTTTTCTCCTTTTTTTTTCTGTTCCGCTAATTGTGCCGGTGTGTGTATTATGCACCAAAACGGCTTATAAAAAAAGGAAATGATTCGAAGTGTATTAAATTACCTATGATTCTAAAAAGCGCTAATGTTTGAGCTAAGTTCTGCATAAAAGCGCTACAGTACTAATACCGCGCGGTAGGCGCTCAGTTAGCAGCAGTCTCCATGTGAGGCTAATCGAGCTAACAAAAATCCAAAGGTATTGCATTGCAGAGACTACAAACCAAACAGAGTTAATGTCCGCTACCGGATCGCTGTTTACTCGCAGAGTGACGGCGAAATTCTACCCGGGCTGTCTGCGCTGTGATTAATTCTGCCTTTGACGAGGTGTGGGCAGGGATGAACTCGGGACTTTGGGCCCTTTTTATTAAGAGGTAGTGCCAAACCTGAGGGCCTACAGCGGCTCACCGATTTACGATATTTCGAACCGCTCAATGTCAAAAAGGGACACTGCTGTAGAAAAAAATGACACCGCAGTAGAAAAAATGACACCGCAGTAAAAAAGTGACACAACCGTAGAAAAAAAGGACACCGTACGGTCACTAGACAAATTACGTAGATCGTAAATTGGACAATCTTGTAACGTTTTTTGATGTATGTTTGTATGCGAGTCTAGCTGGCGCAGCCTTTTTTGCGCAGGACGGATTTTGATTCGTCTTCAACAAAGTGTCGTAGTTTTTTTATTAGACGAAACCGTAAACCGTTGTTTGATTTGAACCTTTATGGCGCATATTATGATACAAAGTTTTAAATGTACACAAGATGTGGTAGGTATTTAAAATAATTTGGAATTAATTGAACAATTACCAAATACCTTTTGTCCTATTTTGGGCCTAAAATCTTCCTTAAGCCGTACCTGCTTTCGATGACGAGCGATCACAAATGATGCCTGTGATGGTACACCGTTTATTAACAGCTTGTGCGCTAAGCCGTTACAATACGGTTCATATTCCTTTGTTTGCAAGTACGTTACAAGGACGCCTCAGCGATTCATGATTGATGGCAACATACGGTTATTATGAAACGTGTACTTACTATTGCATTATTTTCGGAAGGATTTGAGACTTAAATAGATTGTGGTTGATTAATGGAATCACAATTCACATACAGTTATTGAGTCCTAAACTAGGCTAAGTTTGTACTATGAATACTAAATAATTAATGAATATAAACCAACAGACATGAAACCATCTCGAGTTGCAGGTGTCCATGGGCGACGGACGTCACTTACCATCAGGTGACCTGTCTGCTCGTTTGCCCCCTTTTTTATCATAAAAAACAAAACAGCAATGTTTATAAACGTTGGCTCCGGGCGGGAATCGAAATCAGTATGTTATACCATCTCAAGCTGATAGTTCTGTCCAAGAGTTGACAGTATTTTAGTTGGTTTGACTGCCTGAGAAAATTGACTTATTTATAAAAATAAAAAATAAACTTTTTTATCTAAGCTAATATAATACATCTTTCTATGGTATTCAGAAGTATTTAAAGCGCAGTGATATCTTTTATTTCGTGTTTCTGAGCAACCATTTAAGGCGAATCCATCCATCTTCGTCCAGCCCCCATTAAGGGTACAACCCACTGGCTGCGATCCAAATGCATCGCAGTAAACAGTCGCTGGATATTGGAAAATTTGTGGACACATAAAACTCAACTTCGTGATCGAAGGCAGGAAGTCATATTTCTTTACTACCTTTTGTGGCTGCGAATAACAGTTTTGGTGGGAATTTTATTTATTGCTAAGCGTAAAAGTAGACTTTTATATACCTACATACCATATTTCAAGTTTTTAGGTGTTATCGTTTCGGAGTAGTACCTACGTAGGTAACGTACGTTTGTCTTTTTAACCAGTTTTTTTTTTTCGATTTTCCCGTGGGAATTACATATTTTCCTGCACTAAAAAGTACTCTAGATGTTGACTCAGTTGCTCAGTTATCTCCACATTGTTACAATTTTATTATATCACTATCACTACATAGTATAAAACAAAGTCGCTTTTTCTGTCCCTACGAGTATATCCCTATGTCCCTTTGTATGCTTAAATCTTTTAAACTACGCAACGGATTTTGATGCGGTTTTTTTTAATAGATATATATATATATATAATAGAGTGATTCAAGAGGAATGTTTTAGTGTTAGCATTGCACTCGTGCAAAGCCGGTGCGGGTCGCTAGCATAGGTATATTTTATATTCTATTTTTGGTTATAGATTTAATTTCATTATTACTAGCAACCCGTTCTGAATGCACGATCGGCTTGTGACGCGTCTATCTCTATTCCCCTCCAGTTTGCAATTTTTCTTCAATGTTTTCTTATGACGTTATCACGTAAAATTATCAACTTTACAGACAACCACTTTTTTTGTAATTCACAAGGGAATAGAATAAACGGGATCTCTAGTAAAATATATAGCAAGCATACACAACAAACAAAAGCAAAGTTCCACATAAGCTACGATAGAGTGAAAAAAAAGAAAGTGGATTTCCGAGATTTTCCAGTACCTGTTCTAAAGAGAGACTTTGTTAGATGATATTGTAATAAGTGCCGGCGGCGCAAAGACACGCTTTGCCGGTTCGAACATGAATAATGAAACAAAATTGTTAATGTTGCAGAAACTGTAAAAAAGCCGCCAAGTCCTCTTGAACTGCTTGGTATTTATAGTTCATTATTGACTTATTATGAAGTTACGTTACTTGTGTGATGATACTTGTCAGGTAGAGTTCAGATGCTCACTGGTGAACAAAGGCAGAAGATTATCGCATAGTGTCTCAGCATCGTCAACATGTAACAGCCATCCGCTGAGCTAGGAGTTTTTCTTCACACATAAGTGGTCCATCACTAATAAAAAAAAGTAACACAAAGATAGGCTTCCCAGAGCCTCTGGATATACTCCATTTTGCAAGAATATATCACAGACTAATCGAGTTTTTTATTCGCCAATATACATACTTGTTCGGGAATACAACAATACTTTTAAGAAATCTGAAAAAGATGTTGATGTGTTCGGGCCTTTAAATTTAAGAACACTGTGGTAAGCGCTGTTTTGATTTGAAAATATTATTTTTAATTTTTATCTACCTACATATTTAAATTGTTTGTATTTTTTTATACAATCGTGTAACTGTTTCCGATTATGCCTCCTTGCTTGCCATGGTTGCTTTTAAGTGAAGCGTCAAAAACCTGTAGACCTGATCAGATGTGATGTTCTTTTGTATTGTGTCAGCTTTGTTAGCAATTCTAAATAAATAAATAAAATAAAATAGACATTTAAGAAGAGATTCCTCGATTGAACAAAAGTATCGTTAGAATAAGTATAAATTTCCATAAAAGGAGACTTTACTTGGGCCTGCACATTGTACACCAGCGTGAAAGATAAAAAAAAATCTTTTGATTATCAGAAAAATATAAAAAAAATCATTTCTATCTATTTAACTTGCACAAAAGTAATTAAACTTCAATGAATCATATTGAAATAATACTATTTCTAACTCCATAAGCCCAATTTCCATTTTATTGTAAAAACATCAAAATAATGTGAATTGTCATTTTACCGGTCAAGTCGTATTTTTTTTCCGCCCCGTTGCCAGTTTAATGAAAGTTAAGGTTTATTGTACAACGAAAATAGACAATTATGAGCAAAATCATGAATAAAACTATAGTTATTTTATTTATATTTATCTAAAAAACCAGTGTACATGGTGCAGTCCCAGTTTCCATACATTCAGAAACGTCTTCTTTAAAAAGTCAAGATTATAAATAATTAACTGTAAATCTGATGTCACAATAGTAGTTGCTATAAGCGCTTTGTATAAAATAGTTCAGGGGAACTTGTCTTCACTCTACCGTGCACCCGTACACAATGCAGTGTTTATATTAACGTTGCTTCATAAAGAAAATCACAAAGAGACTGAAACGAAGATGCTTTTTCTTTTCGCTTGACATAAATGTGAAATTACAATGATTTCTCGATTTCTTTGTATAAATATACCTACCATTTTATACAACTACACCCGCGTAGTTCCCGTTCCCGTGGGAATACGGTAATAAAATATAGCCTATGTTATTCAGGGATGTTCTAGCTTTCTATTGGTGAAATAATTTTTAAAATCGGTCCAGTAATTTTTGAGTATAATCGTAATAAACTTACAAAAAAAAATCTCACTCCTTTTATCCCCGAGGGCGTAGGCAGAGGTATTCCATTACTGGACCTGTATGGACCCCTAAACGTGAACATACAAAAATACAAAGATACAAATCTTTCCTCTTTATAATATTTATTTATTTATTTATAATATATAAAGCTCGACTACCACTGACTGACTCACTCACTCACTGATTGACATAATTGTTCTCCCAGAAGGAGTCGTTTTGGAGGCAAGTCATATATTAGAAAAGTTTTCAAGATGGCGGAGTGACCCCGGGAAAATTCGGACTTTTCAAAAAAACAAAATGGCGGCCAGGCTTGCTTATCGTATCTCTTTTGTTTTTCGGCCGATTCGGTTCAAATTTTTGGAATCTGTAAAACTTTTTAGATGATTTACGAATATTATTTAAAAATTTGAAAAAACAAAATGGCGGCCGCGTAATAGTGTTTAAAAGTTGGAGTGGTTTTAGACCCCAGTTGACCCTAATTGATCTCCCAGATGCTAATATGCAACGGGGATGTTTTAAGTGTCATCACGTAGGTCATGTCCTGTAGTTTATCAGAAAAATCCGAAAAACTGAAAATCCAAGATGGCCGCCCTGTGATTGGCTACCAAAGAAAAGGATGAATTTTAACAGATTTAGAATATTGATTTTCGGCAAGATGGCGACACCTGAGCGAGTTAGCTTGTATGGCAGGGTTAGAGGTCTCTTTACATAGTGTTGCCGTGTTTAACAATTTTCCCAAAATTTGGGGTATTTTTTACTTTTAATGCAAAAAGTCAAAACTCGAAATTTTACCATTTTGCAAAAACGAGTGACAGTCATTAGAACATTTTACCTCTCCCTATGACCGTTTGTAGGTTTTTTGATTTTCGCCTGGCAACACTGACAGGAATGGCCGATTGAATTTTTAGGGTAGACCTCAAAAGACCCGAATTGATCTCCCAGATGCCAATATGCTACAGAGACGTGTTTGATATCCTCGAATCGAAAATATCCTGTAGTTTACCAGAAAAATCCGAAAAACTGAAAATCCAAGATGGCCGCCCTGTTATTGGCTCCCAAAGAAAAAGATGAATTTTACCAAATTTTAAATGTCGATTTTCGGCTAAATGGCGACACCTGAGCGAGTTGACTTGTATGGCGGGGTTAGAGGTCTCATTACGGAGTATTGCCGTGTTTAAGAATTTTTCCAAAATTTGGGGTATTTTTTTACTTTTAATGCATAAAGTCAAAACTCGAAATTTTACCATTTTGCAAAAACGAGTAACAGTCAGTGGAACATTTTATCTCTCCCTATGACCTTTTGTAGGTTTTTTGATTTTCACCTGGCAACACTAAAACTTATGGCCGATTGCATTTTTAGGGTAGAACTCAAAAGACCCGAATTGATCTCCCAGATGCCAATATGCTATAGAGAAGTGATTGGTGTCACTGCATAGGGCATATCCTTTTGTTTACCAGAAAAATCCCAAAAACTGAAAAAACAAGATGGCCGCCCTGTGATTGACTCCCAAAGAAAAAGATGAATTTTACCAGATTTTGAATGTCGATTTTCGGCAAGATGGCGACACCTGAGCGAGTTGGCTTGTATGGCGGGGTTAGAGGTCTCAATACGGCGTGTTGCCATGTTCAACAATTTTCCCAAAATTTGGGGTATTTTTTGACTTTTAATGCAAAAAGTCAAAACTCGGAATTTTACAGTTTTGCAAAAACGAGTAACAGTCAGTGGAACATTTTATCTCTCCCTATGACCTTTTGTAGGTTTTTTGATTTTTGCCTGGCAACACCGAAAGTTATGGTTGATTTAATTTTTAGGGTAGACCTCAAAAGACCCGAATTGATCTCCCAGATGCCGATATGCTACAGAGATGTGTTTGGTGTCATTGCATAGGGCATATCCTGTAGTTTACCAGAAAAATCCGAAAAACTGGAAAAACAAGATGGCCGCCCCGTTATTTTTGTTTTACTGAAAAATTTAAATTTTCTTAATAATAATCGGCTTTTTTAGCCAGTTGGCAACACTTTGGAAAGTTGACTTGTATGGAGCGATTGTGGGTCTCAGTGTTTCCATAAAAAAAAAAATTTAACAAAATTTTATTATTTTTCGATTTAAAATGGCTAAAACAAGATGGGCGCCCAAAATTTGACTCTATTTTTCTGTCAAAATAAGACCACACAGAGACACGCGTGGCCGCTTGCGGCCTCGCGCACCGCGCGACATCTAGTTTATCTATAATATATAAAGCTCGATTACCTCTGACTCACTGACTCACTCACTCACTGATTGACATAATTGTTCTCCCAGAAGGAGTCGTTTTGGAGTCAAGTCATGTAAGGGAAAAGTGTTCAAGATGGCGGGGTGACCTATTAAAAATTCCAACTTTTCAAAAAAACAAAATGGCGGCCAAGCTTGCCTATCGTATCTCTTTTGTTTTCCGTCCGATCCGGTTGAAATTTTCAGAATCGGTTAAAATGTTAAGATGATTTAAGAATAATATTTAAAAAGTTGAAAAAACAAAATGGCGGCCGCGTAGTAGTGTTTCAAAGTTGGAGTGGTTTTAGACCCCACTTGACCGGAATTGATCTCCCAGATGCCAATATGCTACAGGGATGTGTTTGGTGTCATCACATAGCTCATATCCTGTAGTTTACTAGAAAATCCCAAAAATTTGAAAAACCAAGATGGCCGACCGGTGATTTGCTCCCAAAGAAAAGTATTAATTTTACCACATTTTGACTGTCGATTTTCGGCGAGATGGCGACACCTGAGCGAGTTGGCTTGTATGGCGGGGTCAGAGGTCTTGATACGGCGTGTTGCCATGTTAAACAATTTTCCCAAAATTTTGGGTATTTTTTTACTTTTAATGCAAAAAGTCAAAACTCGAAATTTTACCATTTTGCAAAAACGAGTAACAGTCAACGGTACATTTTATCTCTCCCTATGACCTTTTGTAGGTTTTTTGATTTTTGCCTGGCAACACCGAAAGTTATGGTTGATTTAATTTTTAGGGTAGACCTCAAAAGACCCGAATTGATCTCCCAGATGCCGATATGCTACAGGGATGTGTTTAGTGTCATCGCATAGGGTACATCCTGTAGTTTACTAGAAAATCCCAAAAAATAGAAAAAACAAGATGGCCGCCCTGTGATTGGCTCCCAAAGAAAAAGATTAATTTTACCAGATTTTGAATGTCGATTTTCGGCAAGATGGCGACACCTGAGCGAGTTGGCTTGTATGGCGGGGTTAGAGGTCTTATTACGGAGTTTTGCCGTGTTTAAGAATTTTTCCAAAATTTGGGGTATTTTTTGACTTTTAATGCAAAAAGTCAAAACTCGGAATTTTACCATTTTGCAAAAACGAGTAACAGTCAGTGGAACATTTTATCTCTCCCTATGACCTTTTGTAGGTTTTTTGATTTTCACCTGGCAACACTGAAACTTATGGCCGATTGAATTTTTAGGGTAGACTTCAAAAGACCCGAATTGATCTCCCAGATGCCAATACGCTATAGAGACGTGATTGGTGTCATTGCATAGGGCATATCCTGAAGTTTACCAGAAAAATCCGAAAAACTGGAAAAACAAAATGGCCGCTCCGGTATTCTCTCTTTACTGAAAAAATTGGGTTTTTATAATTTTTATCGGAATTTTTTGGCAAGTTTTGAAAGTTGGGTTGTATGGAGCGATTGTGGGTCTCAGTAAGCAGTGTTGCCATGAAAAGAAATATTTTACAAAATTTTAATTTTTTTCAACTTATACTAAAAAAATGTCAACATTTACATAGAAAATTATCAAAAATGGCTAAAACAAGATGGCTGATCCAAAATTAGACTTCATTTTTCTGTCACAAACGAACCGCACAGAGACACGCGTGGCCGCTTGCGGCCTCGCGCACCGCGCGACATCTAGTTTATAATATATAAAGCTCGACTACCACTGACTGACTCACTCACTGATTGACATAATTGTTCTCCCAGAAGGAGTCGTTTTGGAGAAAAGTCATATATGAGAAAAGTGTTCAAGATGGCGGAGTGACCTAGGGAAAATTCCGACTTTTCAAAAAAACAAAATCGCGGCCGAGCTTGCCTATCGTATCTCTTTTGTTTTCCAGCTGATTCGGTTCAAATTTTTGACATCTGTAGGATTTTTTAGATGATTTACAAATATTATTTAAAAAATTGAAAAAACAAAATGGCGGCCGCGTAGTAGTGTTTCAAAGTTGGAGTGGTTTTAGACCCCACTTGACCCGAATTGATCTCCCAGACGCCAATATGCTAAAGGGATGTGTTTGATGTCATCACATAGGTCATATCCTGTAGTTTACCAGAAAATCCCGAAAATTTGAAAAACCAAGATGGCCGACCGGTGATTTGCTCCGAAAGAAAAGTATTAATTTTAACACATTTTGATTGTCGATTTTCGGCAAGATGGCGACACCTGAGCGAGTTGGCTTGTATGGCGGGGTTAGAGGACTCATTACGTAGTATCGCCATGTTTAAGAATATTCCCGGAATTTGGCGTATTTTTTTACTTTTAATGCAAAATGTCAAAACTCTAAATTTAACCATTTTGCAAAAACGAGTAACAGTCAACGGTACATTTTATCTCTCCCTATGACCTTTTGTAGGTTTTTTGATTTTTGCCTGGCAACACTGAAAGCTATGGTTGATTTAATTTTTAGGGTAGACCTCAAAAGACCCGAATTGATCTCCTAGATGCCGATATGCTACAGGGATGTGTTTGGTGTCATCGCATAGGGTATATCCTGTAGTTTACTAGAAAATCCCGAAAAATAGAAAAAACAAGATGGCCGCCCCGTTATTTTTGTTTTACTGAAAAATTTCAATTTTCTTAATCTTAATCGGCATTTTTTAGCCAGTTGGCAACACTTTGGAAAGTTGGCTTGTATGGAGCGATTGTGGGTCTCAGTAAACAGTGTTGCCATGAAAAAAAAAATTTAACAAAATTTTATTATTTTTCGATTTAAAATGGCTAAAACAAGATGGGCGCCCAAAATTTGACTCTATTTTTCTGTCAAAATAAGACCACACAGAGACACGCGTGGCCGCTTGCGGCCTCGCGCACCGCGCGACATCTAGTTTATAATATATAAAGCTCGACTACCACTCACTCACTCACTCACTGACTCATTGACATAATTGTTCTCCCAGAAGGAGTCGTTTTGGAGTCAAGTCATGTAGGAGAAAAGTGTTCGAGATGGCGGAGTGACCCCGGGAAAATTCCGACTTTTCAAAAAAACAAAATGGCGGCCAAGCCTGCCCATCGTATCTCTTTTGTTTTCCGGCCGATCCGATTCAAATTTTTGGCATCTGTAGTTTTATTAAGATGATTTACGAATATTATTTAAAAAATTGAAAAAACAAAATGGCGGCCGCGTATTAGTGTTTCAAAGTTGGAGTGGTTTTAGACCCCACTTGACCCGAATTGATCTCCCAGATGCCAATATGCTACAGGGATGTGTTTGGTGTCATCGCATAGGACATATCCTGTAGTTTACCAGAAAATCCCGAAAAATTGAAAAACCAAGATGGCCGATGGGCGATTTGCTCTCAAAGAAAGGGATACGTTTTACCACATTTTGATTGTCAATTTTCGGCAAGATGGCAACACCTGAGTGAGTTGGTCTGTATAGCGGGGTTGGAGGTCTCATTGCGTAGTGTTGCCATGTTTAAGAATAGTCCCGGAATTTGGCGTATTTTTTTACTTTTAATGCAAAATGTCAAAACTCAAAATTTTACCATTTTGCAAAAACAAGTGACAGTCAGTGAAACATTTTATCTCTCCTTATGACCTTTTGTAGGTTTTTTGATTTTCGCCTGGCAACACTGAAAGTTATGGTTGATTTAATTTTTAGGGTAGACCTCAAAAGACCCGAATTGATCTCCTAGATGCCGATATGCTACAGGGATGTTTTTGGTGTCATCGCATAGGGTATATCCTGTAGTTTACTAGAAAATCCCGAAAAATAAAAAAAAAACAAGATGGCCGCCCCGTTATTTTTGTTTTACTGAAAAATTTCAATTTTCCTAATCTAAATCGGCATTTTTTAGCCAGTTGGCAACACTTTGGAAAGTTGGCTTGTATGGAGCGATTGTGGGTCTCAGTAAACAGTGTTTCCATGAAAAAAAATATTTAGGAAAATTTTATTATTTTTCGACTTATACTAAAAAAAGACAAAATTCACATAGAAAATTATCAAAAATTGCTAAAACAAGATGGGCGCCCAAAATTAGACTTTATTTTTCTGTCAAAATACGACCCCACAGAGACACGCGTGGCCGCTTGCGGCCTCGCGCACCGCGCGACATCTAGTCTATAATATATAAAGCTCGATTACCTCTGACTCACTGACTCACTCACTCACTGATTGACATAATTGTTCTCCCAGAAGGAGTCGTTTTGGAGAAAAGTCATATATGAGAAAAGTGTTCAAGATGGCGGGGTGACCCCGGGAAAATTCCGACTTTTCAAAAAAACAAAATGGCGGCCAAGCCTGCCCATCGTATCTCTTTTGTTTTCCGGCAGATCCGGTTCAAATTTTTGGCATCTGTAGTATTGCTTAGATGATTTACGAGTATTATTTAAAAAGTTGAAAAAACAAAATGGCGGCCGCGTAGTAGTGATTCAAAGTTTGAGTGGTTTTAGACCCCACTTGACCCGAATTGATCTCCCAGTTGAAAATATGCTAAAGGGATGAATTTAGTGTCATCGCATAGGGTATATCTTGTAGTTTATCAGAAAATCCCGAAAATTTGAAAAACCAAAATGGCCGACCGGTGATTTGCTCTCACAGAAAGGGATGGATTTTACCATATTTTGATTGTTGATTTTCGGCAAGATGGCGACACCTTAGCGAGTTTGTCTGTACAGCGGGGTTGGAGGTCTTGCTACGTTGTGTTGCCGTGTTTAAGAATTTTCCCAAAATTTAGGGTATTTTTTTACTTTTAATGCAAATTGTCAAAACTCAAAATTTTACCATTTTGCAAAAACGAGTAACAGTCAACGGTACATTTTATCTTTCCCTATGACCTTTAGTAGGATTTTTGATTTTCGCCTGGCAACACTGAAAGTTATGGTAGATTGAAATTTTAGGGTAGACGTCAAAAGACCCGAATTGATCTCCCAGATTCCAATATGCTATAGATACGTGTTTGGTGTCATCGCATAGGGAATATCCTGTAGTTTACGGGAAAATCCCTAAACACAGGAAAAACAAGATGGCCACCCCGTTATTTTCGTTTTACTAGAAAATTTCAATTTTGTTTATTTTTATAGGCATTTTTCAGCCAGTTGGCAACACTTTGGAAAGTTGGCTGGTAAGGAGCAATTGTGAGTCTCAGTAAACAGTGTTGCCATAAAAAGTAATATTTGACAAAATAATATTAATTTTTGACTGATGGTAAAAAAATGTTTAATCCAAAATATTTAAACTTTACAAATGCAGAAGTATATTAACCGGGTACAATCGCTTAAGCTAAACCCACAAAATAAATTTTGTCAAATTTAAATGGCAACACTGATAATTATGACCACTCGAAATCACGAAAAGACCCCAAAAGACACGAATTGATCTCCTGGATGCCAATATGCTACAAGCACGTGTTTGGTGTCATTGCATAGGGCGTATCCTGCAGTTTACCAGAAAAATCCAAAAAACTGAAAAACCAAGATGGCCGACTCGTAATTTTCGTTGTTCTGAAAAATTTTAATTTTGTTAATCTTAATTGACATTTTTCAGCCAATTGGAAACGCATTTTAAAGTTGGCTTGTATGAAGCGATTGTGGGTCTCAGTAAATAGTGTTGCCATTAAAAATAATACTAAACAAAATTGAATTATTTTCCTACTTATACTAAAAAATGACAACATTTACATAGAAAATTCTCAAAAATGGCTTAAACAAGATGCCCGCCTAAAATTAGACTTTATTTTTATGTTATCATCGAAACGCTCAGAGACACGCGTGGCCGCTTGCGGCCTCGCGCACCGCGCGACATCTAGTCTATAATATATAAAGCTCGATTACCACTCACTGACTCACTGACTCACTGACTCACTGACTCATTGACATAATTGTTCTCCCAGAAGGAGGCATTTTGGAGTCAAGTCATGTAGGGGAAAAGTATGCAAGATGGCGGGGTGACCCCAGGAAAATTCCAACTTTTCAAAAAAACAAAATGGCGGCCGGGCTTGCCTATCGTATTTCTTTTGTTTTCCGGCCGATTCGGTTGAAATTTTTAGAATCGGTTAAACTTTTAAGATGATTTACGAATATTATTTAAAAAGTTGAAAAAACAAAATGGCGGCCGCGTAGTAGTGTTTCAAAGTTGGAGTGGTTTTAGACCCCACTTGACCCGAATTGATCTCCCAGATGCCATTATGCTACAGGGATGTGTTTGGTGTCATCACATAGCTCATATCCTGTAGTTTACCAGAAAATCCCGAAAATTTAGAAAACCAACATGGCCGACCGGTGATTTGCTCCCAAAGAAAAGTATTAATTTTACCACATTTTGATTGTCGATTTTCGGCGAGATGGCGACACCTGAGCGAGTTAACTTGTATGGCGGGGTTAGAGATCTCAATACGGCGAGATGCCATGTTTAACAATTTTCCCAAAATTTGGGGTAGTTTTTTACTTTTAACGCAAAAATCAAAACTCGAAATTTTACCATTTTGCAAAAACGAGTAACAGTCAACGGTAAATTTTATCTCTCCCTATGACCTTTTGTAGGTTTTTTGAATTTCACCTGGCAACACTGAAAGTTATGGCCGATTGAATTTTTAGGGTAGACCTCAAAAGACCCGAATTGATCTCCCAGATGCCGATATGCTACAGGGATGTGTTTGGTGTCATCGCATAGGGTATATCCTGTAGTTTACTAGAAAATCCCGAAAAATAGAAAAAATAAGATGGCCGCACCGTTATTTTTGTTTTACTGAAAAATTTCAATTTTCTTGATAATAATCGGCATTTTTTAGCCAGTTGGCAACACATTGGAGAGTTGGCTTGTATGGTGCGATTGTAGGTCTCAGTAAACAGTGTTGCCATGAAAAAAAATATTTAACAAAATTTTATTATTTTTCGACTTAAAATGGCTAAAACAAGATGGGCGCCCAAAATCAGACTTTATTTTTCTGTCAAAATACGACCCCACAGAGACACGCGTGGCCGCTTGCGGCCTCGCGCACCGCGCGACATCTAGTTAGTATAGATATAGATTATTCTATAGTGGTGGACTTTCCATTTTAGGACTTATAAACCCCTACAACAAAAAGTTCAAATTGAGTTGCAGTGACCACAAATAAATTGACAAACTAAACGAAATTGCACCTTAATTGATATAAACATACTGTAACTCCTCAACCCTAATATCATATATAAAATACTAAAAGAACATAAAACAGCTTGGTGGGGCTGTAAACATGTAAACACATGTAAATATAGTCAGAAATAAAAAAATATTAAAACTTAGGAAAATACGAAAAATTATGAAAATTCAGTAAAATAGGACTTGGTATGATCGAAGAGATGTTAAAATAGCATAAAAGTTCATAAAAGTAGTTAGAAATTGGTTTCAGTAGGGTTCAGGAAAAACCGACTTGTTTAGTATGGAAAATATAGGGGAATAGTTCTTGTATTAAGATAAACCATTTTTCGGTTATAACTCCGGAACTATTGGAGCTAGAGAGATAAAAAGTATACCATTGTAATGCTATTCACGGACCCTACGATATACAAAAGGTTTCATCCAAATCGGAGATGGTCGGGTTTTTCCGGGCGGGACACGAAGAGGGGGTTCTGGCATATATGGTGAGGGTGGGTGAGTAGTCATGTGGCGAGGCTACCACCTCAACCAAAGGTTGGACCTATGGTGTACGATACAAGGGGCGATACGATGAGTATATATGATGCATATAAATAAATAAATAAAATAAAAATATAAAACTCTCATATGGCGTTATTAGCTTGAAGGTTCGTTAATAACAGAAGTTATAAGGACAAGGCAGGTAAGGGTTCCCTGTCTGATTAATGGAATATGGTAGTTTTATGCAATATTCTAAACGAGCCTAATATATGAAATGCATGACAAAATAAAAGTAAATAAGAGAGTTTGACCTATGTTACACCTGGGTTGTCCTCCCATCTTAGGGCGGCTAACGCCGTCCGCTCGAACGCAAATGTCGGGACGAGGCAGGGGTTGTAGTGTTTGAGTTATTGATGGGGTGTGGTACTGCCCGAGTGGTGCAGCGGTTGTGTCAGTACGTTTCACATACCAATGCTAGCTTGGCGGTGGCGGCACCTCCGTTCTTTAACTTGCATTATGACTTGCTTGTGATGTTGGGGCTTACGCTTCGACTCACAATTGTCTTGTTCAACACTGTTTGGCGATATAGTGTCGAAAAGGTAAAAAGTCCGGGCCTCAGCACTGCCTAACGGTACGGCACGGTGATCTTATATGGACTTAGTTTTGGACATGGTCCATAAGCTTCGTCTGATGTAACGATCGCTTTTAAATATTACACATTGGAGGTAGTAGCAGAATGACTGACGACGCACTTCTTAGCGCTGTCTTGTGGTTCATAGTAAACACCCTGGGACTACTTCTGAGCTTCTTGGTGCTAAGTAACGGAGACGATGGTGTCGACTAACACTTAATTGATGGAGGTTGATAACGTCTCTCATTGAAATGTGAAAAGCAACATCTAGCTTGGTCGTGGACCTGTGCGGTGCGAATTGGGCATTAACACAAGTTATCTTCGAGGAGTGTTGTTGGTCTAGTACGCGAACACTCGACCAAATCTTCAGGAGTAAGCTCTTCGGAGTCTGGAACTGGAGTCATGTCGGTATTCGTATTGGCATGGTAAAGGGGTCTAGAATCTTGATTGGCTTGACGGGGATGTCTGTCATGCTTCTGTTGAGCTTGATATTATAATAAAAATGATACCACGAATGAACGAGAAAATGAGGAATGCCTCATATATCCTATGGTATTTGCAGAACGTACATTGGTTACTTCATACTATCATATGAGTGCGCGCGCGACGCGTATCAATATAAAAAAAAAAAAATTAATGGTTTTACCATTGTAAGCTCATTCAGGGTGTGACAGCGCTTCTGATGGCTGAACGAGAATCGATGGCTCGTAGGGACCGAGGTCGGGTCACGACGAGCATTAAGACCTATGAACGAGTTGTCCTACGGGACTTATTGCCTTTCGGGGCTTACTATAAATGATCCTGAGGTCTTAATGACTGCCGTAACTCGCCTTCGGGGCAAAACTCGGCACCACAAACGACTTCGGTCGCAACGGTCCCTTCGGGGCAAAACTCGGCTTCGGCCGCACCAATCGACTTCGGTCGCAACGGTCCCTTCGGGGCAAAACTCGGCTTCGGCCGCATCAATCGACTTCGGTCGCAACGGTCCCTTCGGGGCAAACCTCGGCTTCGGCCGCAACAATCGGCTTCGGCCGCAACAATCAGCTTCGGCTGCAACAATCGGCTTCGGCCGCAACAATCGGCTTCGGCCGCAACAATCAGCTTCGGCTGCAACAATCGGCTCCGGCCGCAACAATCGGCTTCGGCCGCAACGATCCTGCTTCGGCGGGATAAAAGACCGGATGTCCGGCAAAACCGGGACGTTCGGGGGGGTCGCAATCGCAGCTGTGGAATGTTGCGGGTTGGCGATCACCGTAAGGGGCGAGGTGGAGCTCCTTACTCTTCCCACCAAACACATTTTTATTTCTTTTCTTGAAAGGAGGTGAGAATGTGGGGAAGACGATTTTATCTCGAGTCTGTCATCAGATAAGAGATAACAGGGGTGGGGAATATGAAGTGTCCTTCATGAAATATTGCCTTAGGCATGAATGGCGCTGAAGTGGGCAGCGCTATTAAAGATTAAAAGCGAGCGAAAGACAATTTTATAAATATGCGATAGAAAACTAACGGTATAGTTGAATCAAGTTAAGATTTCTTTTGATGGCAAACGGTAAATCATGATCCTCAAAAAGGATCTGGATTACTATTCACAAAGTAGTGTCCTACACTACTAGACGATCAAATAAATAAATTACATGGCCAAAATTGCATAAGTTATTTGTGACGGTGTCGACCTATTTAGCGATGCCTCCTGAGTTAATACTTTGGAGATCATCATGAAAGCTAAATTTTGAGGTCGTTTAAAATTATGTGTAGGACGTTTTGCGATTGTATTCGTATTCGTCTTTACGTGTAACATCAATACTCGCTTGCTACAAGTTTAGCAGCGATTTGACATAAAAGTGGATTTTCTCTAATTCCGTGCGAGAGAACATGTTAACAAAATATTGAAACGATATCTTGTGAATGAGATTCTTGCTTTGAGCTGTGCAATACTAGCTTAGCATTATATGATGTTCAGCTTGTGTTGCAGCGTATGAATTTTAATACGTTGGAATTACGGTTCCTTCGTATAGAGAAATGTATCCATATTATAAGTAAGGTCTTAGGTTTAGTTACAATTTGGTTCCGTGATGGCCAGGATATGGATCAACGATTTATATTCTGACCTGGTGCTTGGTTGTGGCTTGCCTAAAGTAGGCTTCATGCCTACAATTTGCTGTCCGTGAAAATGGAATGAGAGATCATGCTTCAGACACCTAGCTTTAGGTCCTCCATAAGAAATGGTTGCCAATAGAAATAAAATTAATGAAAAATTTCTTTGTTACAGGTGTCTGATTGAATAAATAATAAGGAAGAATAGGAATAGTGATTATTGTATATAAACCCAATAGAGGAGGACTATGTGATTATAGATGGGACCACTTTTAATTTTATTTTGAAATTGAGCAAGACTTTTCTTTGTGAATTTTATAAGACAGATGACAAGGGACCACACCATTACAGTAACTCATGTCTCGTTCCTCAAGGAGCGCATAAGGCTTCCATCAAGTACAAAGATTGGAAGAGGCCAAGAGAAGACAACACAGGTTTCATGCGAGGCGGGACTGGTGCAGTGAAGGCGCCCACTGTTCCGGTTACCGCATCGTTGGAAACTGTGAAGGCCATTGAAGAACCTCCAAAAAACTAGTAGAGGCTGGGTGCAGCTCTGCCCCACAGCGCTCAGCTAGGAAACGGGGCACAACCCCACAAGTCAATTCGATCGGTTATAAGATTATGATAAGGCAAGGGTGGCAACCCGGCCAGCCATTGGGCAAACATAATAAAGGTATAATAAAACCAATCGAGGCGAAAGGCCAGGTGGGGCGAACTGGTCTTGGGTATATAAATATCATAGAGGGTATATCAGGTCTCATTCGAGACCGTTTTAATTTGCTTTCGGCTGAAAAATTGATACAGAGTAAACATTTAAATACAGTATTTGAAGAAGATGAAAGGACGAAAGAATTGATTGGTGGGATGCGACCCGATATATTAGTCAAATGTGAAGGCCTTAAAATCTTGACTCTGTTAGACACGGGTTCAGATATTACTTGCATTTCAGAAGAAATGTTTAATGAAATAAATAAGAGAAACCCTAAGCTACCAATTATACTAGTCAAAGGGTTCCAAATACGGGGGGCTGTGGGACAACGCTCCTCGAAGATAAATAGACAAGTTATATTGCCTGTTGAGCTTACTAAAGGGTTAATCTTGGAAATACCCTTTTTAATCGTTCCCGGTCTTGCAAGGTCTATGATTTTGGGGTTCGATTTTATGACAAAATATAAGATTGAATTTCTATTTGATAAGAGAAACGGTGTTTGCATAGTGAACGATGGAAAGCGATTTTTTTTTATTTTATTTGAAATTTTAATGATTTAATGAATGTAAATCAATGACTTTGGAAAGATCACAGCATATTATTCAAAATAATATTTCAAACTGCATACCTTTGAGAAAATCATTTCATTTAATTACATGGTGAATACCTTTGGGAAGATCATAACGTTTAACCACATTCAAATGGAGATAAATGGGGAGGGGTCATCATTGGATAGATGTGGTAATAGGGGAGGTTGGTGGCCGTTCTCGTTTTTTTTTTTATATAATAAATAAATAAACAGATGTTATTAAGTAAACGCCTATTATTTAAGCTCTGAAAAATTCTCTTTCATGAATTACAGAGAATTTTGGGGGCTGGTTGTAACTCCTCAACCCTAATATCATATATAAAATACTAAAAGAACATAAAACAGCTTGGTGGGGCTGTAAACATGTAAACACATGTAAATATAGTCAGAAATAAAAAAATATTAAAACTTAGGAAAATACGAAAAATTATGAAAATTCAGTAAAATAGGACTTGGTATGATCGAAGAGATGTTAAAATAGCATAAAAGTTCATAAAAGTAGTTAGAAATTGGTTTCAGTAGGGTTCAGGAAAAACCGACTTGTTTAGTATGGAAAATATAGGGGAATAGTTCTTGTATTAAGATAAACCATTTTTCGGTTATAACTCCGGAACTATTGGAGCTAGAGAGATAAAAAGTATACCATTGTAATGCTATTCACGGACCCTACGATATACAAAAGGTTTCATCCAAATCGGAGATGGTCGGGTTTTTCCGGGCGGGACACGAAGAGGGGGTTCTGGCATATATGGTGAGGGTGGGTGAGTAGTCATGTGGCGAGGCTACCACCTCAACCAAAGGTTGGACCTATGGTGTACGATACAAGGGGCGATACGATGAGTATATATGATGCATATAAATAAATAAATAAAATAAAAATATAAAACTCTCATATGGCGTTATTAGCTTGAAGGTTCGTTAATAACAGAAGTTATAAGGACAAGGCAGGTAAGGGTTCCCTGTCTGATTAATGGAATATGGTAGTTTTATGCAATATTCTAAACGAGCCTAATATATGAAATGCATGACAAAATAAAAGTAAATAAGAGAGTTTGACCTATGTTACACCTGGGTTGTCCTCCCATCTTAGGGCGGCTAACGCCGTCCGCTCGAACGCAAATGTCGGGACGAGGCAGGGGTTGTAGTGTTTGAGTTATTGATGGGGTGTGGTACTGCCCGAGTGGTGCAGCGGTTGTGTCAGTACGTTTCACATACCAATGCTAGCTTGGCGGTGGCGGCACCTCCGTTCTTTAACTTGCATTATGACTTGCTTGTGATGTTGGGGCTTACGCTTCGACTCACAATTGTCTTGTTCAACACTGTTTGGCGATATAGTGTCGAAAAGGTAAAAAGTCCGGGCCTCAGCACTGCCTAACGGTACGGCACGGTGATCTTATATGGACTTAGTTTTGGACATGGTCCATAAGCTTCGTCTGATGTAACGATCGCTTTTAAATATTACACATTGGAGGTAGTAGCAGAATGACTGACGACGCACTTCTTAGCGCTGTCTTGTGGTTCATAGTAAACACCCTGGGACTACTTCTGAGCTTCTTGGTGCTAAGTAACGGAGACGATGGTGTCGACTAACACTTAATTGATGGAGGTTGATAACGTCTCTCATTGAAATGTGAAAAGCAACATCTAGCTTGGTCGTGGACCTGTGCGGTGCGAATTGGGCATTAACACAAGTTATCTTCGAGGAGTGTTGTTGGTCTAGTACGCGAACACTCGACCAAATCTTCAGGAGTAAGCTCTTCGGAGTCTGGAACTGGAGTCATGTCGGTATTCGTATTGGCATGGTAAAGGGGTCTAGAATCTTGATTGGCTTGACGGGGATGTCTGTCATGCTTCTGTTGAGCTTGATATTATAATAAAAATGATACCACGAATGAACGAGAAAATGAGGAATGCCTCATATATCCTATGGTATTTGCAGAACGTACATTGGTTACTTCATACTATCATATGAGTGCGCGCGCGACGCGTATCAATATAAAAAAAAAAAATTAATGGTTTTACCATTGTAAGCTCATTCAGGGTGTGACAGCGCTTCTGATGGCTGAACGAGAATCGATGGCTCGTAGGGACCGAGGTCGGGTCACGACGAGCATTAAGACCTATGAACGAGTTGTCCTACGGGACTTATTGCCTTTCGGGGCTTACTATAAATGATCCTGAGGTCTTAAAGACTATCTCACCACCAAGCGCCTTCGGGCGTAACTTTTATTATCAATATGTTCGAGAATGCCTTTCGGGGCTTACTATAAATGATCCTGAGGTCTTAATGACTGCCGTAACTCGCCTTCGGGGCAAAACTCGGCACCACAAACGACTTCGGTCGCAACGGTCCCTTCGGGGCAAAACTCGGCTTCGGCCGCACCAATCGACTTCGGTCGCAACGGTCCCTTCGGGGCAAAACTCGGCTTCGGCCGCATCAATCGACTTCGGTCGCAACGGTCCCTTCGGGGCAAACCTCGGCTTCGGCCGCAACAATCGGCTTCGGCCGCAACAATCAGCTTCGGCTGCAACAATCAGCTTCGGCCGCAACAATCGGCTTCGGCCGCAACAATCAGCTTCGGCTGCAACAATCGGCTCCGGCCGCAACAATCGGCTTCGGCCGCAACGATCCTGCTTCGGCGGGATAAAAGACCGGATGTCCGGCAAAACCGGGACGTTCGGGGGGGTCGCAATCGCAGCTGTGGAATGTTGCGGGTTGGCGATCACCGTAAGGGGCGAGGTGGAGCTCCTTACTCTTCCCACCAAACACATTTTTATTTCTTTTCTTGAAAGGAGGTGAGAATGTGGGGAAGACGATTTTATCTCGAGTCTGTCATCAGATAAGAGATAACAGGGGTGGGGAATATGAAGTGTCCTTCATGAAATATTGCCTTAGGCATGAATGGCGCTGAAGTGGGCAGCGCTATTAAAGATTAAAAGCGAGCGAAAGACAATTTTATAAATATGCGATAGAAAACTAACGGTATAGTTGAATCAAGTTAAGATTTCTTTTGATGGCAAACGGTAAATCATGATCCTCAAAAAGGATCTGGATTACTATTCACAAAGTAGTGTCCTACACTACTAGACGATCAAATAAATAAATTACATGGCCAAAATTGCATAAGTTATTTGTGACGGTGTCGACCTATTTAGCGATGCCTCCTGAGTTAATACTTTGGAGATCATCATGAAAGCTAAATTTTGAGGTCGTTTAAAATTATGTGTAGGACGTTTTGCGATTGTATTCGTATTCGTCTTTACGTGTAACATCAATACTCGCTTGCTACAAGTTTAGCAGCGATTTGACATAAAAGTGGATTTTCTCTAATTCCGTGCGAGAGAACATGTTAACAAAATATTGAAACGATATCTTGTGAATGAGATTCTTGCTTTGAGCTGTGCAATACTAGCTTAGCATTATATGATGTTCAGCTTGTGTTGCAGCGTATGAATTTTAATACGTTGGAATTACGGTTCCTTCGTATAGAGAAATGTATCCATATTATAAGTAAGGTCTTAGGTTTAGTTACAATACAGTCCAAAACCACACTAAATTTAATTACAATAAATCCCGTTAACTTCCATACAGAAGTTCCGGAACTTCTACCCAGTGAGCAGCTGCAAAACTGAACAATTGTAGAAGTTGCACTCGTATATCTGAGTCAGTGCAGTTTTCAACTTGAATTATTTGTTTTTTAAAATCTGTTTTATGTTTATCCTCACTTTTTCAAGGTACTTACATGAATAATTATTGCATTTTTGAAAAAATATTTCCTTAGTAAGTACTGTTTATATATACAATACATCTATACTATAATATTATAAATAGGAAAGATTTGTATGTTTGTATCTTTGTTAAGAATAAACTCAAAAACGACTGCAACGATTTTAAAAATTCTTTCACCAATGGAAAGCTAGAATATTCCTGAGTAGCATAGGCTATACTTTATTCCCGTATTTCTTTGGGAACGGGAACCACTAGTAATTTATATATAGAAACTCTAAGTTGTTTATTAAAGTATGTTTATCAGTTGTTTAGTACCCATAGAAGAGACCCGCCCTGCCTTGTTTGGGACTAAATAACCGTGTGTGGCTTGTGGGATGTGTCCTACAATTATTATTATTAATAAATAAAAAAACCGGCCAAGTGCGAGTCGGACTCGCGCACCGAGGGTTCCGTACAACCTTGCAAATTTATGGTTTTTGTAATTTTTCCTTTATCTATGCTATAAGACGTTGCTTCGTACCAAATTTCAAGATTCTGAGTTTACGGGAAGCACCCTGTAGGTTTTGATTCCCTTGCAAGTGTCGAAAATTTGCGGCATAAACGGCTGTATCTTTTGATTGCGTTGGCTTAGAAGTTTGATTTTTTCACAGCTTCAAGGGACAGTAGACCTGAGTAATTGATATAAATTTCAGCTTCATACCTCCACGCGTTCCTGAGAAAAAGGGTCTTGACAGACGGACGGACGGACGGACAGACGGACAACAAAGTGATCCTATAAGGGTTCCGTTTTTTCCTTTTGAGGTACGGAACCCTAAAAATAGTATGTATTTTCCAAAACCTCATAGCGCTGAGCTCATTCCACAGGTAAAGAAAATAGCAAGAAGCCAGTATCGGCCACAATCTCAAACAATTAGAGCCCAATACTTACCTCTCTATTTAACTCAATTACATCCATTCTAAGGTTATCTGGAAAAAATCGCTGAAAGCAATAAGATCATCCTTTGTACTCTTTTTATCACTTACCGCTTGTTTTATATATACATATAGGTACATGGAGGAGCGGAGGTGGAATGCTCCTCCATCGTGAAATGGGAAGATCTTCCGCCAGGCGAAGTGATCATGCTTGAGGACCGTGGTCCAACGGTTGATTTTGGACAGTTGTATTTATACTAACTTATTAAAAAACCGGCCAAGTGCGAGTCGGACTCGCGCACCGAGGGTTCCGTACAACCTTGCAAATTTATGGTTTTCGTAATTTTTCCTTTATCTATGCTGACGTTGCTTCGTACCAAATTTCAAGATTCTGAGTTCACGGGAAGCACCCTGTAGGTTTTGATTCCCTTGCAAGTGTCGAAAATTTGCGGCATAAACGGCTGTATCTTTTGATTGCGTTGGCTTAGAAGTTTGATTTTTTCACAGCTTCAAGGGACAGTAGACCTGAGTAATTGATATAAATTTCAGCTTCATACCTCCACGCGTTCCTGAGAAAAAGGGTCTTGACAGACGGACGGACGGACAGACAGACGGACAACAAAGTGATCCTATAAGGGTTACGTTTTTTCCTTTTGAGGTACGGAACCTTAAAAACTTCAATTGCGCGGTTTAGAACTTGCCCGTCTATTACTTCTTATTTCCGCAGAGATCGAGATAGTATCAGCTGTACAATTACGTTCTTATTAAACAAACAACAGTAACTATTAAGTGCTTAAATTTCGTCAAACTAAGCCACAAACATACATACAAACTGTTTGATTGCTTCACAATACAACTCATCTTGGAGTAGTTTCCTAACTATTGAGAGGAGGTACTTAGTTTAGTTGCCACCGATAGGTTTTGCGGCACAGACTTAACTAGAAGACACCGCGTTTGTCAAAGGAGACGTTCCATCTTGTTCCGCACATTGTACACCAGGGTGAAAATAGAGAAAAATCTAGTGAATATTGTAGCATAGTAATTAGCTGTCATAATCTATGGCAATACAAATGGCAAATTCAGTTGGAGAATAAACGGTTAACGAGCAATACGTGTTTCATTAGAATTCCCAATATAAAATAAATATCAGAAAAATATTTTTAAAAATCTTTTTCATCTACAAAAGTAATTTTCCTTCAATTTGAATACGATATTGTGATTCTCATAGCAACACCGTACTTACCCCCCTTTTTTTTCAAAATGTCTGTCCAGAGCCGTGAACCCAATTATAAGGAATTTATTGATAATTAGGAAAGTTGTTATAGCCATGGAAATGCGCCGCGCCTTTCCGGCAAGAGTTTCGGCTCAGTGCATGTTCAATTCAGATAACTACGCAGAGTATTTGATGATGATCTCCTAAAGTCAGTTCAGTGTGATGATATAAAGAGTTACTGTTGGCTAAATAACTCGCTTAATTAACATTACGTTTGTTACGTAATGTTAAAACGATCCAAAGGACATATTATTTTTTCCGTGATTGGCTCTTTCAAAGACAAACGTTAACGGAAATAATCAAGATAGAGCGTGGACTTCACTTATGTAGCTACAGAGTCTAAGTTAGATGTGTACATTTTGCATCTGCTGGGTCTACTAGTTAGTTTGTCTGTGGTTTGCGGTTAATGGCCTTCCTAAATTGGAATGCTTCTATAGAAGCGGTATGATAATCAAATATAAATGCTTATATTTGATTGTCATACCAATATTGTTAGATAACTTGAGTGATTGAAGAAAACTAGACTTTAAGGCATTGGTCATAGGCCTTTTTTCTTTTTATTTATTTATTCTATTTCTGGTATTACCAGAAATAGAAACTCTGCCTACTCCCTCGGGGATAAAAAGCATGAGATTTTTAATATTTATTTATTTATTTATACTTATATTTATAAAGAAGTAATTGCGTTTGTTTCATTTCTTGGGAGTCATCTCTGGAAGTACTGAACCGATTTCTTTCAACGATATGTTTTTTTTTTGTTCTTACTCTTGATGAAGTTTGACAGATGCTGAAGATAAGTGCATCTATGTAAAAAACAGGCTAGAGGGGGGCAATTCCACCGAATGTCAACGATTACAGTTGGATGACAATGACATGTCAATGGTCTATCGATGGTATTATTTGCTCTGAAAAGTGCCAAATGCTCAGGGGGCCAATTCCACTAAATGTCAACGATTACAGTTGGATGACAATGACATATCAATGGTCAATCGATGGTGTCATTTGGTCTGAAAAGTGCCAAAATAACACCATTGACATGTCATTATCATCCAACTATAACAGTTGACATTTAGTGGAATTGGCCCCCACGTTAGTTGAAGTCGCAATTAAAACCCAATATTCACGTAGCCAATCATGCTTCTCACGGGATACCAAAACAACATACAAATTATATTGCATCGTGATCTTGTCGGTTGATATAAATTGTGACATAATTTACACCCGGATATTCAGTCCAAAACTGTTAGTAATAACCTATTAATAGTTAACTCATACTTGAAACTTTAATCAATAAAATCCTGAATTACAACGCTATAATGCCGTTATCGGACTTTATCCGCGTTATTGTCTAGATATTTTACTTAACGGCGTTATAGTCCTGAGAGGTTATATTGACGCTTTGCAAAGAACAGAACAATAATATTGTCGTTAAAGTACTTTAGCGGCTTTATTATATAGGAAATCCAAATAACGGCAATTAAGTTATGTAAATTGTGATAGGTTTTCAGCACTTTTAAAAATTAATAACCCTTAACCACATTTTAGCTAAGAAATTTAAGGTAACTGCAATTTAGCTATGTAATCTTGAAAAAACGGAGTAGTTAACGGCATTCTTATTTTTCCTATCTCCGAAACTAAACAAGATGTAAAAAAACTGGTAAGATGGTTAGATAGAGCATTTTTTTCTTATTCGGGTGGCATTTATAGTTTGAAATTGGTCGATTGTCAGTTAACGGCATTATAGCTAGTGGACGGCAGCTATATAGCTATGTAGTTACAGTTGTATCGCATTGAAAGATTTATTGCTAGAGGAGTCAAATAGTTCTCTGAAAGTAAGAGACTCAAGTTAAATTTCTCGGAAATCGGAGGCGAATAAAATTATTGATAGATTTTAAAACGAGTCTGATGGTTCTGGAGGTAAATTAAATAAATAAATAATAATCTTGCGCCTTATATCCCTGAGGGGGTAGGCAGAGGTATTCCATTTCTGGATATACCCACTTTTCACGAGATATTCTTTGGACCCATAAACGTGATAGGTGGTCAGCAAATCGCCGGACCGGATCTTTTACAAAAATTAAATTGCTTATAGAAATAAAATATATTATTAATTGATAAACGCTAGAGTGACCATACGTTCTTAGTCAACAAAACAACAAATATAAATAATGTAAATAAATAAATTGTAGGATACAATTTACACGCGGTTATTCAGTCCCATACTAGGCAGAGCCTGTAATGTGGGTAATTAACAACTGATAGACACTTAAACAGTAAACCAACTGAACAGACATGTTCGTGCACACAAATGTTGGCCCCGAGCGGGGATCGAACCTGCGACCTTCGACTCAGAAGGCAGCGTAACTACCAATTGGGCCAACAGGTCCGTCAAATAAGCACTAAACAAGATATTTTTTCAAATTCCCACTGTAACGGGAAAAAACCGGATCCGAAACACCGCTGAGCAGGGTGAAACAAAAAGAATATACCGTATATCCCTTAGTCCTAATCTCTCAGTTTCATCCATCCTAAGGTTGTCTCAAAGGGGTCGCTTAAAGCGTTGACACCGCTAATTGTACTTTAGTTATTGTTGGTATCCATGTGTTGTTTTTGGTGTACAAAAAAGAGTCAAACTCAAACTCAAACTCAAAATTCATTTATTTCAGTAGGTACATATAAAATACACTTTGGAACGTCAATAACAAGGCACACTAAACTAGTCCATGAAGATTGGCTAAATGTAAACATCAGCCCATCTCCACCGACGATTAGCTGGTTCCAAATGCAGCACCCCGAGAAGAAGTACATTTTAGAGCATATTATTCCATCCTTCCACGTAGTTTCACTTCTTTATTTGTAATGTATTATTTATGAGGTATTGGTCGTGGTACACCTAGTCAGTTCACCTAGGTGTACCACGAACAATTTTTTTTGTTGGTGGGCCACCTTTGTCCACCTAGGTGATCCACGAACACAATTTATTGTTCAAGAGCAGCTCTTTTAATCTCATGTCGTTGTTATATTGTATTGTAATATTGTGCTTAGAGCTCACTATGCAACATTTTTTCTATGCATGTCACAATTACACACACTGTGCAGATATTCAAGCCTTCACAAGTGCCCTTGTAATCACCAAGGCTCGTGCACATAGCTCACTGTTCGAATGCACAGTGGGTCGTTTATCAAGCATCTCGGACACTCGAGGAAGTCAATTTGCAATCCATTTGAGATTGAAACGGGCTACACTACGTTTTGAAGGTGAAAGATAGATTACCGACGAGTTCAATCGGATAATATGTTCCACTAACCGGCTTAGCAGATACATATAGTTTTTGAGATTGTTTCGGAAGGCACATAAAACCGTTTGCTCCTTTTGTTGTCTTCACGCAGAAGGGACGTCATTAAGCCATGTCGTTTAAGCCATACCCCTTTGAGGCTTGCGCAAATCTGACAGTTAGGTGGCCACTATGCTAACGCCCTTTATAATCCGGTTGGCTTATAAGATACATATTTTTTCATATGTCAGTAAAGACACATTGCCCAACAGTAGGATGTTATGGGTCGATGATGAAATCACCTTGACACATGTGCTATATGAACTTGCGACCTCTGTGTAATTTAGTAAGCAGGGTTACCAACATAACAGCGCAATAGACCATTGTTTGTATTTTTTTTTTATGATATAAAAGGGGGAAAACGAGTGACAGGTCACCTGATGGTAAGTGACGTCCGTCGCCCATGGACACCTGCAACTCAAGAGTCACAACTGCGTTGCCAATCTTTGAGGTGGGAGTAGGGGGAGGGGAGGGGAGGGGGAGGGGGGATTGGGGCCTCCGGTTACCTCACTCACTCAACGAAACGCAATGCATTGCTTTACGCTGGTTTTCTGTGAGGCCGTGGTATCACTCCGGTCAGTTGTATCAGCCAAGGTTGGTAATCCATTTATTTTACTTTATTCACGTCATCGTTTCAGACACAGGGCATCCACGCTTAATAAAAGCCCCTTACAGTCTTCCAAAGTGACTGATCGCAAGCGGTCTGCGTCCTTCCCGTGACCTTTGCCAGTCATCATGTGTCCGGTTGTTGTTACTTGACACATAAATTACAACTGGCTGAGATGCCAGTGCTTTAATTTATTAGCATTTTAAGGACACAAGACATCACCACAAGGAACCGTCGTTTCTGTGTTTAAAAACGGCAACTAGACACAGTCTCTGGTTGGTACTTCTGAACACTGCTAACAATTGGACACTGGTGACAATTGGACACTGGTTCCTGTTAAAGCAATCGCTCCTGGTACTGGCTGGACCATGACTTAGCATGGCTCCTCCATTGACTTCTCTCGTCCTTCACCAAGTTGTTTGTCCTACCCTACACTAAACGCTATGAAGGAATTTTTAGAAATTCCCACGGGAACGGGAATAAACGGGACCCGCCGGACACGGGCAACGCCACTGGGCACCCGCTAGTCTTCAATAAACCTCCAGTGTGAGGTATAAATACTAAAAACGCGTCCTCATTTCTACACTGGCCTTTCAAAATGTACCACAAAATGCGGAGCGCTTTCTTTCAATAACTCAGCAGTATTCGCGGCCGCTATAGTGCTGTTAACAACGTACTAATTAATGTCGGGACTTTACGGGACATCATAACAACCAAATTATTAGAGAAATTTAAACTTGTATTTATTTTTTATTTTTAAGCTATTGCATAGCTTCTATCGAGGGCCTTGAGCGCGGGGACCGAATCCAGAAATTCCGTAAAAAAAAACCTCACGCTCCCCACTCCGACGGGCACGGAGGTGTGGCTTGAAGGCCGTGCATTGTCTAACGTCGTTTCTTTTCGGCAGTCTTGTTGATACAAAATGCTATGCAATAGCTTTACCGCGGCAGTCCCCGAGTGCCACACGTCTTTTTTTTTTATTGATAGACATACACAACAGTTAACAATCATAGAAGTAATAAAAAACATGTGATATCAAATGAACAGATTGCCAACCAGGAGGGTGTATGTACAACAATATAATATGTAATTGTAACTATAGAAACAACGGAATGGCAAATAGTTGAACCTGCAAACCTTTTTGTTCTTACAGTATGTTATGGCTTTCATATTAATATATACTTTGTATCTAGAAATTTCTTGCTCCGTAGTTTTTTAAGGTAATCTGATTTGGTTTGATATTTACATCGTTTAAATAAAAAAACAGTGGCATCTTAAATTTAGACTAAACTTTAACTTATAAGGTATATTATAAAATTCAATTCGAATATACTACTACTATACCTATAGATAATTTCGTGTCACTGTAAGTGATTTTATCAATTTTGTCACTATATCAGAAAAAAGATACCTCATAAATTGAAATTTACACATGTTTTATATAAAATAATTTCAGTTTCGGGACAAAAATAATTCCGGGACCAAAGTTAATTACGGGACAACTCTATGCAGGTACAACTCCGCATTTCCCTCAACTTGGAGGCCGAGTAATAAAAACATTACAGCGAGCCAACGTACCCGCTAAAAGCTTTCGGCAGTACACTCGCGCCGAAAGTGAAATTGTTACTAACACTTTCGCGAGTGGCTGTTCCTCGGGCTTTTTGATTTGGCACAGCGGGAATAAAACACAATTTTCGCGACTGAAAAACTTTCTATAATATATTTCTATAAATAATATTATTGCATGCCGTGGTAAAAGATTCTGCTGCCAATAAATATGGGCTTTAAAGCGAAGTACTAAGGTTGAATATAGCCTGTAATTTTTACCGTTAAAGTGA
Organism: Ethmia dodecea; assembly: GCA_963855545.1. Taxonomy (NCBI): domain Eukaryota; kingdom Metazoa; phylum Arthropoda; class Insecta; order Lepidoptera; family Depressariidae; genus Ethmia; species Ethmia dodecea. The sequence continues at coordinate 1,624,520 of OY979446.1, forward strand.
ACGCCACGTACATTTCAAAGATACTTGCTCATAAAGGAAATATTTCATGTTGCAAGGTAAGAACATCTTTTAGAATACTTTCATCTTACAGCTGAAAATCTAGAAAAATGTTTAAAGAATACTTTGTGAAAGCAACATTTCTCATGTCTAGGCATTTACCTATAAATAAGAACTTACTTATATTGATACAATGGAATTTTATTTTAGGAGCTTATTTAAAATTACAAATTTACTTTTTCTAAAGTTTAATTTCATACTCAAGAAAGTAGCCAGAATTAATAGAGTGGGTACCTAACCTTATAAAATATAATTCTGTAGTCGTGATAGCAATGTGGTTGGGGGCTCACCTCTCAGCGTGGGGCTCGGGTTCTAATCTAGGTGAGGGAAATTTTAAATTTATGTTTATATTTTGCTTCAGAGAAAATAATTTAAAACTCTTACAATTCTTCTGGTTTAAAGACCTATTTTATTAATGTGACATTTCAAACTTTATCGACCCCCTAATATCGAACCCTTGTTTGTACTTTTTATCACTGTGTCACTTGTTGCATATTTTCATTGGTCTACAATAAAGAGTTGTTACTTACTTACTTACTTGTTTGTACTACGGTACATTGATATACAACATTGTATGAAAATATACGATTGAATATTCCCATTTCAAGTTAGGCGGATTCACCCGCAGGCTACAATACGCTTAGCAAATAATAATTCCTATAATTCAAAATGGCAAAGGAATTTCTGACGAAAATTCCTTTTTTGAATACAGCTATACGTATAACCATTTTAAACCAATTGCAAATATTTTAAGGGTAGGTATTGTAGTATTATTTACTACTCACGGTTACCTTTGCTCTCCCATTTTCTTCACTTCATCTCATATGTCTATCGACGCATTTCTCCAAATATAATCCTTTTTCGCTGCATTCATTTCTGTAGATCCCTGAAACGTGCTATCGTTATAAAAACACATCTTCACTGCGCTACCACATCGTATCTTCACGTTACAAGCACCTTTATAAATCGGTCTTGGCTCCAATTACTTACAGCGCAGTTTTCACGTGTTCACTATACTCCTAGAACTTGGGGCTTCGAGCGCACAGATGCGCGTTACTTTTTCCTATTCCAATTCACTATTATTTCTTGATTTTTTGAATTGGTTTGCTGTTTATTTTGATAAAAAGGTAATTTTGACACTTCTGACATTATTGTTTATAACGGTTGTTATGGCAATTTCTTTCTCGTTTTATTAGTGGCCTGATGTTTTGTATGTGATCTTTCGCTAAATTGTGAATTTTGGGCTGGCCATTCGTAAAAAAAATACTTCTAAATTCAAAATTACGATTCCTCTGCCAAAATTCTATAAAAGGCAGAGGATTCGGAAGAGCAAATCAAGTCTTACTCCAGCTTTCATAAAAGAAAGTTCTAATTAAAGGCCTTATCCCGGGGTCGAGCGACCCCGGGACCCTGCAGTGCCTCCTTCTAAAAATCTTCACTGTGTGTGAGTTCCTCATTGTGTGAGTCATCTTGGTTCCCGTGTGTCCTCCCGCCTGGCCCTTGCCAGACGCTCGCAGGCCCCTCCGCCTTGCCAGTGCCAGACGCACGCAGGCCCCTCTGCCTTGCCAGTGCCAGACGCACGCAGGCCCCTCTGCCTTGCCAGTGCCAGACGCACGCAGGCCCCTCTGCCTTGCCGTTGCCAGACGCACGCAGGCCCCTCCGCCTTGCCGTTGCCAGGCGCACGCAGGCCCCTCCGCCTTGCCGTTGCCAGGCGCACGCAGGCCCCTCCGCCTTGCCGTTGGCAGGCGCACGCAGGCCCCTCTGCCTTGCTGCGTACCCCTGCCGTGACTACATCGAGCCTCACTACATCTGGCCTGATTACATCGAGCTGTGCGGCCTTCAAGCGCGCAGCTCCTTCACCCCTGCCGTGCTGACGTCGTGCCCCTATTCTCCGCATCCATCCGTCATCAACTCCACTGACACATACCGCTTACCACACATCACACGCCCATACACCCACTTCACAAATTCCTTTTTTTTAAAAAACTGATGTAAATAGTGTTTTTTTTAATATTATTTATCGAAATATAAAAATATCCTCATTCTCCATATTTTCTTTTTTTTGTTTTGTTCTTTTAAAATTGTCGCTTCACGACAGTATAAATATGTAAGAGATATAGAATTAACATTTAAATAAAATAAAATATTCCTTTTTTTTGTTCTTTTCTAACAAAATAAAATAGGTAGTATTATTTTGCAAACATGTAATAAATATTGTTTATGCACAGCGTGTTAGTTTTTTGTTCTTTTGTTTTTGTAATAATCAATGTTATCTAGTAGCGTATGAAAAATAAAAGTCAATTCAAAATATAGTTTCATGCCTTCTCTCCCTGAGGGTGTAGGCAAAGGTATTCTATTTCTTGAAATATCTACGTTTCACCAGATTATTCTTCGGACCCCTAAACGTGATAGGTGAGCCTAACACCGGACTGGGTCTGTCTCAGAATTAATTCTGGGAACTGCAGGTTTCGTCGCCATATTTTCCTTCACCGTCGAGGTAGTGTTAAATATGTACGTAAGCGTCGGGTCCGCTGGACCAAGTGCGATATTTTATGTTTGGAGATTATCAAATTTCAGTACCTTTTTAGTACTATTTGGTACCTCGACTAAAAAAATTTGTACCTCAACGAACAGTGAAAAAACAAGAAAAGAAAGTGGTCAGCCATTCTGACGTCAGGTCGGCTGGACCAGATTTAGTTCACATAGTTAGACACGATATAACTTAATTGTTTCTTTGCTAATATTTAGTACCTTTTTAGTACCTTCACAAATCTTTTTTGTAAAATTTTAGGGCGTCCCAGAAAAAAGTTACGGATGAATGGAATTTTGGTCTAGATACTAGCAGCGCACCGTCTCACCCGCGTAGTTCCCGTTCCCGAGGGAATACGGGGATACAATAAAAATTATGCTACTCAGGGATAATGCGGCATTCTAATGTTGAAAGAATTTTTGAAATCGGTCCAGTAGTTTCTGAGTTTATGCGTTACAAACATGTAAGATACATACCCAGAGGTGAAAGGTCGGATGTCAACAACCGACGTTTCCTTTCTTACACTAAACAGATGTCGATGTCGTCTCTTTCGTCCATGCAGCGCTACCCTCGCGGACCCACTTTATACCCGGATCCTTAGGAATTTCCAGAAATGCCTTCCTAGCGGTTGCCTACGATAACATAGTACACCCACATACCATACTTCAAGTTTCTAGGTGTTATCGTTTTGGAGCAGTACGATTTCTTTTTATACCCAGTTACTTTTCCCGTGGGAATGACACATTCTGCCGCTGTAAAAAGTACTTTTAGATGCTGACCCAGTTACTCAGCTATTTCCACACCAAATTTCATCTAAATCCGTCTAATAGTTTTTGTGTGATGCTTGCGCAACCAGACAGACAGAGACAACAATTTCAAAAATTGGTGTTTTGATATCTACATCGATAACTCTGGACATGAAAAGCATTAGGTCCTGTGGTGTATATATTATTTGTGTATATAAAAATAAGTCGGGTTTTCCTTCCTGACGCTACAACTCGAGAACGGCTGGACCGATTTTGATAAAACTTTTTGTGTGGGTTCGAGTGGGTCCAGGGATGGTTTATATGGTGGCAGAACGACGTCTGCCCGGGCCACTATTATGTATATATCTATAAATGTTTATTACTATGTATTCTGCTTCGCTTACAGGGTGTAATTGCTATATTTTAATTAGTCACATAAACACATTTATCATCATTATATTACAGATATACAAATCAACTATAGTCAATGGATCCTCAGAACGATAGCATATTAATGATGGCCTCACGACCACCCACGGCCTCCTCCTCGCCCCTCACAGCCATTCCTCAACCTCTACAGCATGCTGTAGTCCTGTTGTTCCTTCTAGATGTAGTATAATAAGTGGTAACTCACCAGGGATCCAGTAATTATATATTTAGCTTTTATTTACGTGTCCAAACCTGCCGTCTCGCTGCTGATCTCCCGCCATTCTCACTGCATCTCTCATAGTTCCAACAGAAGAATGCTAAACATTTACCTGCTTAAGTTGCGTTCGGAAATTCGCTCTTGGCGACAGGTCCTTTGAGTATTAAACCAACCGGAGACGCCATTGACAGGCGTTCCCCTCTGCCAAAAGGGTATGAGCAAAGCTCATTCCTGTTATATAAAAAACTAGTTGTCTTCTATTCCGCGTCAATTTACAAATCACGGTACGCGCGGAATGAAATGATCTAAAAATGCCAAATTGTTTCGTGAATCGTTTCGTGAATCGTTTCGTGGTTCGTCGTTGTTTACTGTCAAAAAAGAAATGAAAAAGAATTCTTAGTCATATTTACTTATCATTATGTTCTTTAAATAAAGATTATTGAAATAGTCATTCAGTTTTTTTTCTTTTGGTGTTTTCTCTAAAAAACTTACACTAGGTATTTGAAAAAATCTTTTAACTTGTCTCATGGGTGTTACCGTAATAGTTTACGACAGTTATGTAAAAGTCCGCACAACACCGTCTATCGACACTTTGAATTTAATCTTTTGTCATTATTATTGGCAGAAATCATCGACACAATTTATCGATAGTGTCAAGCACTATCATTGTTTATTTAAAAAGTTTCCTCGTCCCCCGCGCAGAAATTGGCAGACTTTTTTGCAAAGAAACTAGTGCGCGTGACGGCTCCTGTTGGTTTAATACTCAAAGATTAGGTCGGATCTCGAAAAAGTCAGGTTTTCGGGAGAGCAAAAACAATTTTGTCGATATTTTGTATAAAACAAAGAAATTCAACAGTTTTTTGATACGTATTTACTGTAGACATGTTCACCTTTACATTTATAATAACTGGACTAATCTGAAACTGCAATAAAATGTTAAATTATTACTGTTTTTAATATTTCGCTGACATCCGACCTTATGCCTGAAATTATATGGTTCATCATAGACTCTGCGTACAATATGTTAAATTTTTGTGACAAACCAATGACTAAACTGTACTGTTGTGTAAATTTTATATATAAATACAGCAGGTTGAAATTTCTCAACAATAATACGGGTCTGATGTCAACATAACCTTGGTCACTACAAATTAATAATTAATAATCCTAGGTACAAGGTTAGAAGTGCTAATTAAAACCATTAAAGCATTCCTAATTTGACCGTTGGCACACTTACACTTATTAGTGTATTATCTTTAAAACAACTGAACTGGTTGTGTTCATCACACCTACACTTTTCCCAGCTAGAGTCAGAATACAAAACATAATAATTACGTAATACATATACATACAATTATATTTTTTGTGCACACTTGCTTGGAAGCCCTAGACTAACATAATGTATAGAATTGTTAACCTCCTTTTTTGAAATTGGTTAAACTCCTCTTTATTTAAAAGTAAAAAATATCTCTGTTAAAAGACTATTTCTAAGACTAAAAGTTCTTTCTTAATTTAAAATCTCAAGAATCATCTAAACATCATCTAGTTTTTAAAAACATTTTTTTCCTCTATAGTATCTAGTTACTATCCATAAAAAATAAATTTCAAATTTTCTTTACGAGGCGTCGTTTAACGTTGAAAATAAATAAATGTTTAATTTTAACAAATGAAATAATGTGTGCATCAGCTTTTGTTCAGGTTGTGACAAATTTGCAATCACTTCTGGAATAGGGCTTAGATCTAGATTATTGAAACATGCTTTAGATGGTGGAATGATTTTTTTTGAACTTATTTGACATTTACAACGTCTGCAAGTGATTAAACATTTTGTTTGCTTAAATTCATCAGCCAAATAAGGTGTTGTGGTTGTGTATACAGGTCAATTGAAAATCTGATGCAGATAGCAACGCTTAGTGCAAATTTCACATATTTTATCACAAACCGTTGTGATAAATCGTTTTTAAGAAACCTATGAGACTTGCGTTATGAGATCTTCTAGATTCCACATTACGCTGCCGCATTTGCAGTAAGCGAGCTGCTCTGTCATCTTCAGATTTAAAACTCGGTATTCGGCCATAAGCTCACGTGTTTGCTGCAAGCGAACGGCTCTTTCTTCTTCAGATTGTGAAGGTCCGACATTATGCTGACGTCTTTGTTGTAAGCAAGCTGCTCTCTTTTCTTCAGATTGTCATGCCTTATAGTTTCTCATATAGTCTCTCCTGTTCTTCTTTCTCTCTTCTAAATCTTCGCTAGAATTTTTTTGTGTTTTAACTTCCGTGTTCTTTGTTCTCCAATCTTATTTTTCTTTGTGTTTTTGTTTCATTTACCACTGTTGTTCCCACGAGAAATGGACAATTAAACGAATGAAATCAATGAAGAAGGATAGAAATACAAAAGTGAGTTTGCCAGAAAGAGAACAAAAAGTTTAGTATGAATATATGAAAAAGTGGTTTTGGTCGGATGATCAGATCCGACCTAATGCTTTTCATATCCAAAACAATATACACTACCGCAAAATTTTCAGGTTGACACGGCCTCGTTGCAGTTTTAATCAATGTATAAATTTAGATAGTACACTCCACTATGAAATTTGGTGTGGAAATAGCTGAGTAACTGGGTCAACATCTAAAAGTACTTTTTACAGCGGCAGAATGTGTAATTTCCACGGGAAAAGAAACTGGGTATAAAAAGAAATCGTACTGCTCCAAAACGATAATACCTGGAAACTTGAAGTATGGTATGTGGGTGTACTATATTGTTGTAGGCAACCGCTACGAAGGCATTTCTGGAAATTCCTAAGGATCCGGGTATAAAGTGGGTCCGCGAGGGCAGCGCTGCATGGACGAAAGAGACGACATCGACATCTGTTTAATGTAAGAAAGGAAATGTCGGTTGTTGACATCCGACCTTTCACCTCTGGGTATGTATCTTACATGTTTGTAACGCATAAACTCAAAAACTACTGGACCGATTTCAAAAATTCTTTCAACATTAGAATGCCGCATTATCCTTGAGTAGCATAGTTTTTATTGTATCCCCGTATTCCCTCGGGAACGGGAACTACGCGGGTGAGACGGTGCGCTGCTAGTATCTAGACCAAAATTCCATTCATCCGTAACTTTTTTCTGGGAAGCCTTAAAATTTTACAAAAAAGATTTGTGAAGGTACTAAAAAGGTACTAAATATTAGCAAAGAAACAATTAAGTTATATCGTGTCTAACTATGTGAACTAAATCTGGTCCAGCCGACCTGACGTCAGAATGGCTGACCACTTTCTTTTCTTGTTTTTTCACTGTTCGTTGAGGTACAAATTTTTTTAATCGAGGTACCAAATAGTACTAAAAAGGTACTGAAATTTGATAATCTCCAAACATAAAATATCGCACTTGGTCCAGCGGACCTGACGCTTACATATGTACATATGATATTTTTAAAAACTCATTGGTACATTATCAGCTATGACCACAAAAGCAAATTAACATTTCTGAATTCAGACTATCCGGCAAATAAACAGTGAGTTTTTGAATCGAAGCACATTCTCTGAGCCGTCTCAGCAAACTCCAATCTCTCAGTGGCTTCTGGGTGCAATTTCGTCGTGGCGTCACGTTCTCGAACGCGAGGGAAATCTATCTTATGTCTTACTGTAATTTATACTCTGCAAGGGTTGCTTTTACACTTGTAAATGGTACATTAGGGCTGATCATTTTTAGGATGGATAAGAGAAGAGTAACGAAAGAGATTTATGATGCGAAGGATGCAAGGAAAGAGGACGCCTCAGAAGGACGTTCACGGATCAAATAAGTGTAGTCCTTCAAAAAGCTCAAGACCCTATCTTTGCACTCCAAAAATAAAAGAGCGTGCATGAAAAGCCTCATGGATGTGAAGGAAGCGAAAGTATGCAGAGATCGAGCAAAGCGGCGATGCATCGTATCTGCCTATCCTTGTAGGACCATAGCGTGAGCTTTATGTATTGTATGTATGCATGTATCATTTTTTGGGGTACAGTACCCAAATGGTACGAACGGAACTCTTTTACTAGTCTGTCTGTCTGTCAATAGGTAGACAGTAGCGATTTTCACAGAATATGTTTTTCTATTGCCATTTCAACAAAATATACTAAAGATGAAATAAAAATCAAAGTAAATGGGGTCATGTGCTTTTTGCTCCATTTTAAAAATGACAACAGGTAAAAACTTGAGTACTCAAAGAGTGTGTATTCCGTTTTAGTTCTTTTTAGTTTTAGTATAGTAACATACAGCGTGTTACCGAAAGGGTATATCAAGCCGAAAGTGGGTTGTTAGAGACATCATTTGGAACAACATTCACTATGGGACCAACTTGATCGGAGCAATTTCAATTTTCACTCCACCATACAAATCAGCTGAGCGCTGAACCCGAAATGTACTGAGATGAAAAAAAATAAATTTGCTCTGATCAAGTTGGTCCCATAGTGAATGTTGTTCCAAATGATGTCTCTAACAACCCACTTTCGGCTTGATATACCCTTTCGGTAACACGCTGTATAATATCATTGGTTTTAGTTTAGTTGCGATGAAAACAAGTCGGAGAGATTTGCTGAAGCAGTAAAGTTGAAATTAACTTTCATGTGGACTTATTAGTCGAATCAAATCTCATTATTATAACATGTCGATTTGATGCAATGCATCAAAGTGTTAGAATTCATTTCATTTAAAATTATTTGCTTTTAATTTTCTGTTGTATCACTGTCTTTATCTTAATATTTTTTTTATATTTAATGCTTTTAAATAAGCACAAAGCGGAAAAGTAAGCAAAAACATTTAAATTTAGCGTACAACATAAACAAAACCACGCAGGATCTTGTCAAGGATAAAACGGTAGGTTCAACGAGATTATTTTTTACTGAGAAATAATCTTGAGTGCCCTTTGTGCCTTCGGGGCTGACCTTCTAGCTGGCTGCCCCGGTGATGTACCCTATGAATATTTACAAAGTACTCAGGGTTAATCAGTTTTGCAAGTCATACCAGCATGTTGCGAAAGGGTTAGTTGTTCTTATGGAATTCATAAAGATGAATGTGTTCCGTGTTTTCAATCGACTTCAAAATGAGGAGGTTCACAATTTGACTGAATGTTTTTTTATGTTTGTTACCTCAGAAGTTTTGACTGGATCAACCGATTTCGATGATTATTTTTTTTATTTGAAAGATGGAGCTTCCCGTGTAGTCCCATTTTAATTTGGTTCATTTTGTCAGTTCTGGCAATGGCGTCCTTTAAAAACCATATAGTTGAAGTCGGTATTTTACAATTTAGATTTATATGTATGGCATTCAAATAAAAAATAGAATCATCATGAAATCTGGTGCTTTCTGTGTGGTCTCATTTCAATTCAGTTTAATTCTGACAATGGAATCCACGAGAAAACCATATAAGTTAAATTCGGTTTTTCATTTTAGAGTTCTATGATTTTATAAGTCGCTAAGTCATTGTCTGGCTTCAAAAGTTGTGTTACTTTAGTAGCGACTACTCTAATAGCATATCCCAAGATTCCCGGTGGGCCCCGTGTGAGATTATGGTCAGTTACTTCCTAATGTTTGCGGAAATACCCTTAGCTTAGAAGAGCGGTGATAGCCCGGACGGTTAAAGAGCCTGCCTAAAATCAGTGAGGCTCGGGTTCGAATCCTGGCATGTACCAATGAGTTTTTCAAAAACTTACGTACATATTTATCACTAGCTTGACGGTGAAGGAAAACATCGTGAGGAAACCCGCAGGTCTCAGAATTATTTCTGAGACATGTGTAAATAGACCCGGTCCGGCGATAGGCTCACCACCTATCACGTTTAGGGGTCCAATATATCTCGTGAAATGTGGGTATTTCCAGTAATGGAATACCTCTGCCTACCCCCTCGGGGATAAAAAAGGCGTGAGATTATACTTATTATTATACCCTTAGCTCAGCAGTGGGCTCTTCGGGTTGGTAATGAAAATAAAACTTGAGATGATACTGATATGACGGTATTTCACTATCACTACAAAGTATATAACAAAGTCTCTTTCCCTATATCCCTATGTCCCTATGTATGCTTAAATCTTTAAAACTACGCGACGGATTTTGATGCGTTTTTTTAATAGATAGAGTGATTCAAGAGAAAGGTTTTAGTCAAAGAGGTTGGAAGAAAATCATTGAGAAACTTTTTCTTTAAACGTCTTTGGTTTTAGTATTGCACCCATGCAGAACCCTTTTCAGCCGCCTATGTAACTGTGTTTTGTAACCAGTTACAAAATAAGAAAATTTCCTCCAGTTACAAACTAGTAAATATTTAAATAGACTTAGAAATATTTTTAAATAGTAAAGATGAAATAATTTCTGTTCATTATGTTGCTAGTTGTCAATAAAGGTATCGGTTACCGAGAGATCATCCAAACTTCGGGTACGGGCACAAGAATGTACTCATATTATCTGATAGTGAAGTTCTGAAGCAACCAAAGTGAACTGTGTTATTAGCAACTCTTGACCGAGTTAAGGCACTATCTGGAACTTTGAATGTGACTAGGAGTTCTATCGTGAGCTGGAAGAGGCTTAAGTTACTTTTCAGTTCCTACAGTATTTCAGTGATAGCCTTACAGTTAAAGAGCCTGCTTCACATGACGATAATCAGTGAGGCTCGGGTTCGAATCCTGGCATGTACCATTGACTTTATCAAAACTTACGTACATATTTATCTCTAGCTCGGCGGTGAAGGAAAACATCGTGAGGAAACTCGCAGGTAACATAATTAATTCTGGAACATGTGTAAAAGACCCGGTCCGGCGATGGGCTCATCACTTATCACGTTCAGGGGTCGGGTATTCTTGTGAAAATCAGTATTTCTTTACTTTAGTTATGTAAATGAGAATTCCAAAATTTCTGCATTCGTTTTGTATATGGGCTACGCAAGTATGACCATGTTTCTCATTTTCGTTCTCAGCTCAAGTGGCTTCCAATTCGTCTTCGCCGGAATGTTCACATTCTCTCCCTGCTTTACTCTGTGCTGTTTATTCCTTCTACCTCTCCCTACTTAAAAGTTCTTTTTAAACAACATGGCGATTCCACCGATCGGTCTTTGCGAGAGTCTCGAAATTATCTTTTACAATTTCCTCGTAATACAACAGAATTTCACAGTAACTCATTTACCGTTCAGGCTGTTCGCTTGTGGAACGCATTACCCCTGTGTGTTAGAAGTGCTGAATCGATTCACATTTTTAAAACTCGACTGAAGGCTCACTATCTTGCAAGCATTGATGTAAATTAATTTTCTGTTTTATTTGTTATAATTATTATCTAGTACTAGCGGATGCCCAGCGGCGTTGCCCGCGCGGATTCCGTTTATTCCCGTTCCCGTGGGAATTTCCGAAAATCCCTTCATAGTGGTTGCCTACGACATACTTAAGACACCTACATACCATATTTCAAATAGCGGGTGCCCAGCGGCGTTTTCCCGCTTGAATTTAGTTTATTCCCGTTCCCGTGGGAATTTACAAAAATCCCTTCATACCAATTTCCTATGACATATCAGACACCTTCATACCATTTTTCAAGTTTCTAGGTGTTATCGTTTCGGAGTAGTACGTATTTCTCTTTTTAACCAGTTTTTTTATTTTCCCGTGGGAATGAGATATTTTCCTGGAATAAAAAGTGCCCTAGATGTTGACCCGGGTACTCAGTTATCTCCATACCAAATTTCATCAAAATCCGTCCAGTAGTTTTTGAGTGATGCGTGCACAACCAGACAGACAGACAGACAGACAGACAGACAGACAGACAGACAGACAAAAATTCCAAAAATTGGTGTTTCGGTATCTATATCGATAACTATATACACTACCGTTGAAATTTTCAAAAAATATTTAATGTACAGACACGGCCCCGTTAGAGTTTTATTATATGTATAGATTATCCTCAAGTATGTGTGAAAGTATTTTCTATTCTTGTTTATTTTATTTAATATATATTATTTATATATTTATTTATTTATTTATGTATGTAATAGTATGTAAGAGTATGTTCAATAATATATAGTGCACCGTCTACCCTAGTTCTAATCTCTCAGTTTCATCCATCCTAAAGTTGTCTGAAAGAGTTAGCTAAATGTGATAAGACCGCCCATTGTACTTTAGTTAATGTTGGTATCCATATTGTGTTGTTTTTGGTGTACAATAAAGAGTTATTGTATTGTATTGTATATCTGATGGCAATGCCAGTCGGAAGTAAGTCAAGCAACAAGTCTTTGTTTTGCACCAATTATTATAAGAAATAATTAATGACACAAGGACTCAAAAGAGTACAATGGGTTGAAAAAACTACTATTTAATACACAAATAATACAGACTGTATATAGAAAAATACTAACAGTTATTTTTTATTTCGAAACAAACTCTCCTAATAATGTAATTTTATTGCTCTCAAATTTAAAATAAATATAAAATAACAATAAAAAGTTTGGTTCTTGGTATGCACGCTATATTTACGTTAGTTCTAATCTATATTCTGTCTATGTATTTCATGTATAATAAAAAAAATCTCTTAAGTACAAAACTATTTTATTTTTGTCTACTAACAATTAAGTTGCGTCATCTAGCATTATTACCAGTGGCACTATATATCCTTGGTGTCGAAGAAGGCTTGACTTGACTTCAATGACTGCTCAGAGAATTATCTAAGTTTGTAATCTAACAGTAGTTCCACCATTCAGCCATGCGTGCTTGGTAAAAAAAGGTTAGTTTTTTTATTATTCCGACTTGTTTTGATGCCAGTGTGGTTTATGTCACCCTAATTAAACAATGCAGTCAAAGATCGTGTATTAAATAAATGGAACCTTGTTATTGGCCATTTCACTTCAAGTAACAAAATGACTCGTCTACGGAACACGTGTCTACTTTTTAAATCTCCTACGAAAAATAGAGGTCTGTTGTAAGTGTGAAGTATTTTTGTGTATCTGTATGCCTGTCTGTTTGCTGGTAGCTACAAAACGTCTGAACCGATTTTGATTTAGTTTTTTTTATTTGAAAGGAGACTTGATCAAGAGTGTTTTTAGCTATAGTTCGAGACAATCTGTCCAGCCGCTTGTGTTTAAATGTATTTTTAGTGACTCGGATTTTTTTTAATTAAAATTATCAAATTTGATTTACTAGCAAGTGCACTTAGTTACCTACCTATATGCACTCCTTTGGTACATACCTATGTAAGTGACATTACATCATAAACACTCGTCAGGCTCTTGGTCCCGGTTTTCTGTGATTCTTTAATTAACCAACTGTAGCATTGACAAACTAGTAAGAAATAAGCCCGGCAGTCATGTATGAGTATTTAAAAACTTATTGATATTAGTTTAGGATACCATCAAAGATATTATATATAGAAAGACGTAGATATTTAACTGAAGCACGGAAAATGAGGCCGACAAATGTAGCTAATTAACCACATTTTATTTAGTCGCATTATATTTCAAGTCGTATTTTAAGCGCAACTCTTAACAGATAGCTCTCTTTTTCTTTATTATTCGTTCCGTATCATCTTTCCCCGTCATTGTTGTATCCTATAAATACGCTAAGAAGTAAGTATGTACATGGTGTAGCACACTCGTAGGGGATCAATTTTCAAACGCAAGCAGTATGAATATAACTCATCCTTACTTTAATATCTTTGGATACCATTAATATAACTGACTGACAGCGCCCTAATATTAAAATAATAGTGATACAAGATAATAATCTACACTAAGTAACAGAATAAGCGCAACTCCTGAAATTAGTTTGTTCAGTATCGACTACTTAATTATAGATTTCAGCTATTTTTAACATGTGCAAAATTTTTCAGAAAAATGATTTAGCCTGACTAAATTTAGGGCTACCTATCATAACCGTACAATTATTGCTCTTTATTCAAAAAATTTGGCGAGACAAAACTAAAGTACGAATGCATGATAATATTTTTTTTATTAATTTACTAATTTTTATATTATTTAAAACAAAACATCCCCCATTAAAAAATATTTATGAATAGAAAAAAAAACAACTAGTAATCATGTGTTAACAGTGCCCAGGTCGATCTTTCACGGCCGGCTAGGCCGATCCTTTGACATAAATTACTGACAGATATTATTTAGATAGATATTATTAATGCAGTGATAGCCCGGACGGTTAAAGAGCCGGCCGAAAATCAGTGAGGCTCGGGTTCAAATCCTGGCATGTACCAATGAGTTTTTCAAAAACTTACGTACATATTTATCACTAGCTCGACGGTGAAGGAAAACATCGTGAGGAAACCCGCAGGTCTCAGAATTAATTCTGAGACATGTGTAAACAGACCCGGTCCGGCGATGGGCTCACCACCTATCACGTTTAGGGGTCCAATATATCTCGAGAAATGTGGGTATATCCAGTAATGGAATACCTCTGCCTACCCCCTCGGGGATGAAAAGGCGTGAGATTATATTATATATTATTATTATATTAATTTATCCCAATTAATAAGTTACACTTATCAGTGACAGCCAGAATTTTTTAATTTTTTTTTTTTTTTTTTTTTTCAAACTTTTTTGTCAAAAAATACTATACTTTTAAAACATCAGTCACTAATGAATGTAATAGAATATTTTATATCATTTTTCCACGCCAGCCGCGGTTAAGTCAAGATCAAAAGGATCCATGTCAGTGTCTGATTAAAACATTCCGGCCATATTTGAAATAATCTCTGGTTTTATTGAAATTCAGATCGGCGTTCCCAAAATGTGTGATTTCGTATAAGCCGATTGTGGGTTGACGTTTACTGAAAGATTATTTTAATTAAAACGATTTGAATTATTTAATTATTGTCGAATCAATGAGTCGTTATTTCGTCGTTTATTTCGGTTTTGGTTGGTTTTATATCTATAACTAAATTTACGGCATGAAAAGGCTTATGGATGTGAAGGAAGCGAAAGAAGTATGTAGAGATCGAGCAAAGTGGCGATCCATCGTCTCTGCCTACCCCTGTGGGACAATGGCGTGAGCATTATGTATGTATGTATGTAAATTTACGGTGAATATTTTATTATGTACATAGCTTTACGTACTGGCCCCGTTAACAACACTGTCCCTATATAAAGAGTTCTAGGTGGCGTATCAAGATGAAACATGTACCAGAGTTTATGTTAGACCCCGCCACAATACAACTGTGTCATCCAATCAAAACCAACCAATTTAATGTAGTGTTTTTTGCATGGTGAGCGTACATACGGACAGACATATATTCTAAATTCTAAAAAAAAAACGGTTGTCTGTAAAGTCGGTTTACTGACGATAGTTGAACGTGACAACATATATGTATATACAAGGTGACTTTTTTTACCGTCTGGAAAAAAATGTGGTGTGATAGGTAAGTGTAATAGATTCATTTGGCAATGTTACTTAAAAAAAATATATTTTTCTCAAAAAATTTTTTTCTTGCATAAACTAATATACATTACTCAATTGTAGTCAATAATACACACTGAGATATTTGAAACAGTATTTTAAAAAGAAACAGGCTCGTAGCTTCAATTTATGCGCAATCTACCTACAACCGCCAGCTGCGCGTAGTACTGTGCGTAGTTTTCTAGATTTTGTAAATTGCACTAAACATGACTATATTTAACAATTAATCTCGTGTATAACTTCGGCTCTAGATACCTTATACGTCATATTTTTTTCCAGACGGTAAAAAAAATCATCCAGTATATATATGCCGATGCCGATGCGGCCCGGCTCCATCAATTTATAAGACGTTGTCACGTCAATATTCTAAGAATTATTGTTTAGGCTTCTATGGATGTTATAAAGAACTTTCATATGAAGTATTCTTAAATATCGCCTACGTACAGACTTACGAGTAGGTTAGTTACAAATTTGTTAAATGTATACAAGGAGATTAAAATATAATAGGACTTCGAGGGGGCATTGGAAATATTTTCATACTTTGAAGCATGTTTGAAGCTCAAGCGTCATGTCAGTAGTATGAACGCGAGCTGTCATTCGGTCTCGCAAACAAACTGTACTAGACTTATTCCACTTGGAATAACTTTTGGCTTCAAATTTTCCTCGATTTGTTCCCTCTATGCCCTATTGTGTTATAATCTCTTTGAATGTATATAAGATCTTTACCTCCGTATAGGTAGAACTATAATTGGAATCAAGCCAAGTGTTTTAGTGCTTTTATAGAATCTGTAACGAGATTTCACGTAAAAAATCCCCATAAATAGTCAAAAAACCCGGTCAAGTTTGAGTCGGTCTCGCAAACCAAGATTTCTGTACCACTGTGCAATTTAAAAAATGTATGATTCATATACGACGAGCCCCTTTTGTTTTAAATAACTTTTGGTGACCTTTTAACTTTTTATGGTGCATTTCTTAACCTGAAAAAGCTTATTTTTAATTCTGTATGTTTTTATCAACTATATCGACTATCAAAGTTGGTCACGTATTAAATTAAAGTATTGTATTAACCTCTAACCTCTGATTATAGCAGAGTTAAACATTATTAAACAAAGTGGATAAGATCCAAACTACAGCTAAACTTCCCAAACTCAAAATAAACAAAACTCAATAACTAAACCAAACTCAATAACTAAACAAAACTCAATAACTAAATATTTAAATAAAATTAATAGAGTCAAATATTAATTGGGCGCCGGCCCGCCGGCCGCAGCGGAATATAATCACAATTAGTAGTGGAATATATTTAGCAAGAATAGCTGTGATAACGAATTTGCACAGAGTCGCGACTAGTGAGTTGTTGGGCGCAGTCCGAGGCACAAGCGGCAGCGATTTAAAGGGTGTGTTGGCTCAGTTGGTAGTGACCCTGCCTTCTGAGTCGGAGGTCGTGGGTTCGATCTCGCTCGAGGCCAATATTTGTGTGTATGTCTGATCGTTTAATATTTATTTAAGCATGTTTATCAGTTTTTTAGTACCCATAGTAGAGGCTCTGCCTAGTTCGGGACTGATTATCGTGTGTAAATTGTGTCTCACAATATCACTATCATCACTACATAGTATAAACAAAGTCGCTTTCTCTGTCCCTATATCCCTATGTCCTTATGTACCTATGTCCCTATGTCCATATGTACGCTTAAATCTTTAAAACTACGCAACGGATTTTGATGAGGTTTTTTTTAATAGATAGAATGATTTAAGAGGAAGGTTTTAGTATAAGCATAGCACCCGTGCGAAGCCGGGGCGGGTCGCTATTATATATTATTATTATTATTTAACGGGTTTGTTGGCTTAGGCGCTGCGACCATGTTTGCAAGTTTTATTATCATCAATGTTCTTTATTTTTGTGCATAAATATATATTACTTTAAAATTTTCTCTATTACATTTGTTACGGATCCGAAAACATGACTTCGTAAGTCTTTAATGTGTTGGTTTTTTGTTATTCAAATCTAAGTATATTGTCCACTGAACGAAAGTTAATTGGTAGCTCGAATTTCCACATAAGTATAATTTTGTAACTAAATAAACTAAGGCGCTGTGCTGTAACGTTTAGGGTCAAAAACATTGGCGAAAAGTGGTCAAAGAACTGACTGTATATTTGAATTTCACAAAAGTACGCC
The DNA here is from genome assembly GCA_963855545.1 of Ethmia dodecea. NCBI lineage: Eukaryota > Metazoa > Arthropoda > Insecta > Lepidoptera > Depressariidae > Ethmia > Ethmia dodecea. Next base: position 1,642,085 of record OY979446.1, read on the forward strand.
AAACAGTTAGGCATATATTCGTATTTAATTCTATAGTTGTAGTGTAATAAATGCGGGTGTACTGGCTTTGTTGTCTGGGGATTTCTTTATAGACCACACAGAATAGACGTTGATCTGAGTAATCGGAATTCTATTGTGCGTCTTTCAATAAACCGAATTGGATGAGAATGGCCCATAAAAGTAAATCAAACGATTTTTAGAGGCTCGACCCCGATAAAATCTGAGTTTAGAGGGCATCAAATTACAAGTCTGCGATCGCACGTAACAATTTCATTGAGTGAATTGCGGATTACCGATATTGGTAATACAACAGCACCGCTTTTTGATTTTTATCTCTACTGAACATTTTATTTCAGCAGATTTGCGGTCTGGAATGTAACAAATGTTATTGGTTATGAAGCGAAATATTTAATTATATTTTTTGTTTACAGAACAAATAGGTAGATACGCAGATAAAAGTGTCAGCCTTGTAGTTATATAAGGCTTAGCTTAGGCTGGCTTTATTTCTTCTCCGGATATCGAAGTTGATCCTGTGACTTAAATAAATGCTGGCTATTTTGGCCCAGCCCCCCTAGGCAAGTAGCATTGTACAATCTAATCGAATGTTCTTTTAGATTGTCATGTATGAGATTGACATAAGCACTTGCCAACGAGCGCTAGCGCTAATGTCAATCCCATATATGTCAATCTAAAAGAACCTTCGATTAGATTGTGCAATGCCACTTGGCTAGGGGGGCTGGTCAGCTGATCTGCACGCCAAAGTGGATAAACAGATTATAGCTCTCATAGAGGTATATATTCGCACTATTTTTCCAGACGATGATCTGTTGCCGGTATAACAACAAATACTAAAAAAACAGACTAAAATAAATATTTCAGGAAGCTCCCGTATTATAACAAACGCGATTTTTTTGCCGTTTTTATAGATAATGGTACGGAACCCGACTCGCACACGACCGTTTTTTTATTAAAAAAAGGTTGGTCAGATCATACCTAATGCAGGTGACAATAATATTTTAAAATAATAAAATAAATAATATAATCTCACGCCTTTTATCCCCGAGGGGGTAGGCAGAGGTATTCCATTACTGGATATACCCACATTTCACGAGATATATTGGACCCCTAAACGTGATAGGTGGTGAGCCCATCGCCGGACCGGGTCTGTTTACACATAATATGTCTCAGAATTAATTCTGAGACCTGCGGGTTTCCTCACGATGTTTTCCTTCACCGTCGAGCTAGTGATAAATATGTACGTAAGTTTTTAAAAAAAATAATAATTTTAAGCCCCATTATATAGCGTATTATCTGGCCTACGGTTTATGTTTCCGCTTCCGCTCGTGACTGGAGCCGACAACTATTCGCCGGCTGTTTAGCAAGTCGGAGGGACTTCGTTACTCAATTAGTACCAGTTAATCAGCACCGCGCCAAACAGAATGTACTCCGATGAATAATTCGTCTGCAGTCTTCGGGTGGATTTGCATTTCCTTCCGGATATTTGAAATGTCGGCTCACTGTTGATTCTTGGTTACTTGTAAGTATTTCAACATTTTTCGATATGAGTATTAAAGCCAAGGAGAGATTGATTTGAGGTTATAAAAAAATACAAGCCTTATATCCCCGAGGGGGTGGGCAGAGGTATTCCATTTCTGGAAATACCTATTTTTCACGAGAATATTCGACATCTAAACGTGATAGGAGGTGAGCCCGTCGCCGGAAAGGGTCAGAATGAACCTGAATGAACTATAGGTATAGCCGGAGCTGAATGAACTATAAAAATAAAAAGAAACTTAAGTAGGTACATATTTATTACTAGCTCGACTCGAGCTCTCAGAATTAATTCTGAGGCATGTGTAACATACCCGGTCCGGCGATGGGCTCACCACCGATCTTTTTTTTTGTTTCTATAAAAGTTGACTTGTATGTTTGTGCACATCGAGTTGAGTATCAGCCAATAGTCAGTTGTAAACATTTTTGCAATATTTGGAGCAAATACAGTCGGTTGCAGGAGCAATATCAATTACAGAATGATTGGAACTTTTTACTTTTAAATCTACTGCAAGGAAGGAGGAGGTTTTCAAAGACTTACCTGCTTTTTTAAACTCTTTTCAATTAGTCAGATGGACTGAGGACTTTTTGCCATAAATATAGCAGCAAATGCAAAAATATAGCACTACAATTCATAGAAATCCCTTCATAGCAGTTGCCTACGACATATAAAACAGACCATATTTCAAGTTTCTAAGTGTTGTTTAGGAGTAGGTAGCACGTAGTTCTTTTTTACCCCGTTTTTTTATTTTCCCATGAGAATACCGCTGTAGAAAGTAGTCTAGATGATGACCCAGTTACTCAGTTATCTCTACACCAAATTTCACCAATCCGTTCAGTAGTTTTTGCGTGATGCATGCACAACCAGACAGACATACAAACATTTCAAAAATTTGTGTTCTGATATCTATCATCAACAAATATCTAGTCTAGGTACCGCTAAAATTTTCCAAAAATATTTCATGTACAGACACGGCCCCGTTACAGTTTTTTTTATAGCTGATTGGTTTACTCTTGACCTCAGACTTGCCCGAAGGCAAAGACCTACGATGGGACAAGCTTGCCCAGAAGATGCCTGTTCACTCAAGCCTTATTATTATATGTATAGATATTATTATGTATTTGTATAGATGATACATTTTCATCATCATTATCAACCCGTAACAGCCCACTGCTGAGCTAAGGGTCTTTCCTCACACATGAGGAAGTATGGGCTTTAATCTCCCACGCGAGCCCACCGCGGATTGGGAGATGGTGTTAAGCTAGTGGCCACTTAACAGTCAGAATTTTTCAAGCCACCCGAGGGTATCTGACATGGCTTAACGACTTTCATTGTGCGTAAACACAACGAAAACCGGAACCAACAATTTAACATGATGACACATGTTTGTGTGTAATGACAGCTCATATCAAAATCCTTCCAACCATCTAAGTTACAAGCTGCGCCATCGAAACAGGCTTCCATTATGCAGTCACGTGATAAAAAGTATTACTTTATCATTCTTGAAGCTTCTATCTTATTTCCTTTTGAAAATCTAATCGCGATAACGCCATCGACAGGCCCCTCTTCCCCCTTAACGTACTATTGAACAAACAAATTACCCTAACGTCCATAAACCTTATCCGATCATTAACTTAAAATTTATATTCTATCCATGAGGTGAAATTCCAATGGAAGCAATCGTCCGTCAAATCCGGCGCTTGGATCTCTATTTTTGAGTCGATCGTAAATAATAATAATAATAAGTTGTGGGACACAATTTTCACACAGGTATTCATCCTCAAACTTTATTTTTGATATAAAAAAGGGGGAAAACGACAGGTCACCTGATGGTAAGTGACAACCGTCGCCCATGGACACCTGCAACTCAAGAGTCACAAGTGCGTTACCGGCCTTTGAGGTGGGAGTACGCTCTCTTCTTGAAGGTTTGAAGATCGTATCGGTCCGGAAATTCCGCCGGCGACAATTTGTTCCACAGATTGGTTGTGCGAGGCAAAAAAACTAGGCAAAGCTTGTACTATGGGTACTAAACAACTGATAGACATACTTAAATAAATATTAAAGTCAACAGACATGTCAACAACAGTCATGAACAGAAATGTTGGCCCCGAGCGGGGATCGAACCCGCGACCTCCAACTCAGAAGGCAGGGTCACTAACGGAGCCAACAGGCCCGTCAAAAAAGTCTATAAAGCGAAACCATCATCAGATACAACCCGTAAACAGACAAATGGATTGACGGATAGACGAAAGGAGGATTAGTAAATAGTCACGTTGGCACCATTCGGGTACGCAAAGCCACTCGTTTCAATCAAGCGACTCCGAAATCCGGAATTTCCGATGTCGAACTAACAATAGTAGTAATCGAGTGGTTGCAAGGCGAATACTTTAAGAATAGAGTCCCTGATCACGGGGCCGCTTCTGCCGATTTACATAACAATCGGTTACTGGGGCTCGTGCTATTCTGATCACTTAAAAAATGATTTTGAAGAATTTAAATACCAGGTCTTATTGTATTCTTTATGATTGGAATTGGAATATTATTTACTTGAAGACGTGTCATGCTCAAATCATGCTCAAAAATATTACAAAAAAATCAATTATAAAACAAACTAGAAAACAAGTTTTTTTTTTAAATCACTCGTAAAAACAAATTAAATGAGCCCAAACTCGAGGGGGAGAAGTTGCGATATCCACCTCCTGGCTCCATCATCAGATCAGCTCGGTGGTACCATAATATTGCATTGTCACCAAACTTACATAAGTATGCCAAATTTTAGCTCAATCGGTTGAAGCTATCTGCTTTAAAATTGAGTTACAAGATTCTACACGAACAAACTTACAGTGCAAGTTAAACCAAAGCTTGTAATAAAATAAAATAAAAAATTTATAAATTTGAAATCTGAAATCTTTATTGTATGTGGAATTCAGGTGATTTTTTTAGCAGTTATCGTGCACAATGTTTTCCTACTGAACTCTACCTTTCCAGGTGTACATACATCAATAGTAAGAATTAGTAAAATAATTCATAAAAAACAAGTCACAATCAAATCTACAAAATAAAGCTTCCGACACAAAAAATACTTAAAAACACAAATGGCTGGACGAATTGTCTTAAACCATAGTTAAAGACACTTTCGATTAAGTGACCTTTCAAACAAAAAAAACTAAATCAAAATCGAAAAGACATACTGATACACCGATACACAGAAACACACATCAAACTTATAACACCCCTCTCTGTATTTTGTCGGAGGTTTAAAATTTACTATTTACTAGCGACCCGCCCCGGCTTCGGACGGGTGCAATGCTAACACTAAAACCTACCTCTTGAATCACTCTATCTATTAAAAAAACCGCATCAAAATCCATTGCGTAGTTTTAAAGATTAAAGCATACATAGGGTCATAGGGATATAGGGACAGAGAAAGCTACTTTTTTTATACTATGTAGTGATTAATATAATTTGATCCAAATATTGAAAATCTCTGAATGTTTGTTTAAATAATTGATAACTTCTCCTAAGGATTTTAGTTCTAAACATTCCCGACCTATGCCACCATAAAAACGCCCAGCCAATCGAATCGAATTGAACTGAGCCAATCGATCGCGTATCATCCAGGGAGGTAACTGCTGCCGATTACAGATTTACATAACAATCGGTTAAGGGGGAAGGGGGGAGCAAATGGTACGGGAGACCAGCCGTTAGCCAGCAATAAGGATTTCTGCAATTACACAGCTAATGTTCGGGCTAAAGCTGTCTCAAATAAAAGGTGTTTCGGATAAATATACGCATATGCTTTTGTCCCTGGTATAAGCATGGATATTACATTCTTAAAAATACTCACTTTTGGAAAAACTCAATAATAAATGCCCTGATCAGGATTCGAATCTGGTCTTCATGCATCAGGCGGACTCACTTCGAACAAAACCATAATCAGTGACTCAGAACTCACAGACTTAGAGCACACTTACTATCCAAGACAATCTTTAAATAGCAGATAGCGTCAATCGGAATTTGGTTACCATTTAACGTTGAATTTGACGCTTTTGCGGATTCAATTGAGATCCAACACAACGCAGTAATCGAATAGAGTATAGTGATAAACATATTTTTGTTATATTATTGGGAACCCTTATACGTATCTGTCATTTTTTTGTATCCGACATTTTGCGTATCCGACATTTATCTGACATTCTGCGATGGTTCCTATTATTGTCTATCATTGCTAAATAAATAGTCGTCAAATTAGACATCTCGCGGTGAAACTTAGGTGGTACGACTGCAGAACATTCTTCCGAAGGAATATTTAGTACAGCAACCCTTGATACGGCTAAGTCTAGTAGAAAATTGGCTGGCAAGAGCATGTCCCAGGGTGACCACACACTTACGATGCCAGGACAGTCTCAATCAGTGCTACAGAGACCACTTCAATGTCCATTTTAGGCTGTGGTATAAACTTAAAGATGTTGCAGATTAGATTAGGCTTTGTTATTTTAGAACTGAGACATAATATATTTTTTATTAACTTCCTCCTGCATAGCATTATAAGAGGAAGTTAATGGTTTGAGTAGGATGTCTGTCTGTCTGTCTGTCTGTCGACAGGATATCTCCGGATCTACTGGATCGATTGACTTCAAATTCGGTCAGTAGATACCTTAGGTCAATACCTCGATCGAGTTTGAATTTCAGACCCGTGGGTCAAAAGGGACTAGGCATTTCAGACCTGTGGGTCAAAAATGTCAAAATGTCAAAAACGTCAAAAAATGTCAAAAAGGTCTAAAATGTCAAAATGTCAAAAAATGACAAAGGTCAAAAATGTCAAAAAGGTCTAAAATGTCAAAAATGTCAAAAAGGTCTAAAATTTCAAAAACGTCAAATTTGTCAAAAATCACAAAAATGTCAAAACTGTCAGAAAATGTCAAAAAATGTCTAAAATGTCATAAAGGTCAAAAATGTCAAAGATTTCAAAAATGTCAAAAATGTTTTGTTGTTGGCAGTAAACAGATGGAAGTTTGTCATTAGAATTACATTCTCTCGTTTGAAAGATGGTGTTTCCCCTGTGGTCCCATTTCAATTTGGTCCAGTTCTGACAATGGCATCCACGAGAAAACCATATAGGTAAGTCTCAAATTTGCATTATGTATGTGCGCGACCAATGGGCCGTTTCTTGGTGGTCATACTGGCATGTCATATTATGACCAGTGAGAATAGCTTGTATTGTTGGTCATACTTGTAATTGTCCGTCTAAATATAATAGTTTTCTTGCCCCCTGTATATATATAGTGGTACTGACTGTATATATATATATATATATATATATATACTGAATGATTTTTTTTACCGTCTGGAAAAAAATATGACGTATTAGGTATCTAGAGCCGAAGTTATACACGAGATTAATTGTTAAATATAGTCATGTTTAGTGCAATTTACAAAATTTAGAAAACTACGCACAGTACTACGCGCAGCTGGCGGTTGTAGGTAGATTGCGCATAAATGGAAGCTACGAGCCTGTTTCTTTTTAAAATACTATTTCAAATATCTCAGTGTGTATTATTGACTACAATTGAGTAATGTATATTAGTCTAAGCAAGTAAAAAATTTTTTGAGAAAAAAAATTTTTTTTTAGGTAACATTGCCAAATGAGTCTATTGCACTTACCTATCACACCACATTTTTTTCCAGACGGTAAAAAAAGTCACCTTGTATATATACAGCTTTAAAAACATAATTATGCACATTAGTAACATAACATCTCGCTTTAACATCATTAGTGAGCTACCACAATATCACGGCAACCAATTTAGATTATTCTTTTTTTAACTGATTTCAAAAAAGAAGGAGGTACCATATTTGACTGTATTTTTTTTATGTTATTCGTTCAAGTCAGTTTTTTACTAAAAGCAGTGAGTTTTTCAAGGAAAACATCTTGAGGAAACCCGCAGATTCAAGAATGAATTCTGAGGCATGTGTAACAGACCCGGCCCGGCTCACCATCTATCACGTTTAGGGGTCCAAAGAACATCTCGTGAAAAGTGGGTGTATCCAGAAATGGAATACCTATCTCTGCCTATGATGATTAGAGGCGTGCGACTATTTATTTTATTTATTATTATTTTATAATATTATTGTAGATAGACAATTTCCAGGCGACAAATTCTTGTGACTTGGACCACATTGTTTCTATGTTGTCCCATATTACTTGTTGCCCCTGGGAAGCAGTATGGCTGTTAATTACAGAAATTGGATGCCCAGCAATGAATGCCGGTTAGGCGTCAATGCAATGGCCGTCGGCCATTAATTTTGCTACATTATTATAATTACAGGGGACATTGTTAGTGCTGTGATTATTTAGAGTGGGTTTAACCATAATTATATTAATGTAACGCCATCCGACTTCTATATTAATTAAACGTGACATGTGTGACCATTTACGTAATTAAGGCAGGATGCGTCCAACGTCTCACGAGTCTTAAAAAACGCCTGATGTTCTAGGGGGTTGGCAGAGGCATTCAATTTGTGGAAATACTGCTTAGAGCAAGTCCTATCCCCTAGATAAATTACAAAAACTCTAAAGCGACGTTTTTGGTTGCACGAGATTGACGTTTTTTCTTTCGTTTCTAAATTATGTTTTTTTCCTTATTATATGGCATTGGCAATTAAGCCATCAGCACTAAACACGACATGAATTTCAAGATTTTTATCTCTATACAAAAATACAGTAAGTTTTCCAAAACTTATTGAAATGTCACTTGGTAATCGACAGTAAAACTATAGTGAAGTTTTACTGAAGATTGAAGCGGCTTCTTGAGGCAATCCGAAGACGTCCATCCATTTTATCAAATTTTCCATTCACTATACACTATCACACAAAAAAAAATAACCATAAACATGACGTCCCTTTTCGGATTCCCGCCAAAATGCCCCTTGAATTTTTTTTTTTTCATGAATGAAGTCTATGTTTGGTACTGACCAGGACATAGCATCTGCATTAAAAAAATATTAGTTTCTTTGCTACTAGCTACGGTTCTGAAAAACATCGCAAGGAAACCCTTAGGCTTAAGGATTCATCGTTAGGATTGTGTAACAGCACCCCAATCCAGGGACCAAAGAGATTAAAATATAATAGGGCACAAAGGGGGTATTGAGAATATTTTCATACAAAAACTTTGAAGCTCAAGCGTCATGTCAGTTATAGAATGCGAGCTGTCATTCGGTCGAATCCCGGTCGGAACACACTATTCGGACGAACTTATTCCATCTTGTAATAACTTTCGGCTTCAAATTTGCCACGCTTTGTCCCTTCTATACCCTATTATATATTAATCTCTGTGCCAGGGATAGACCTACCAGAGTGCGCTCATAAAATCACTGTCAGTTGAACACTGTCCGATCAAAAGACTGACTGCCAGTGTCCAAGTATACTTGCAACACGTGTTTACGTAATACGAGTAGCGTCAGAGTAGAAGATCGGGCCAAGTGCACTCGTACTCGGACACTATTTCAGTGATAGCCTTACGGCTCAAGTGCCTGCTTCACATGATGAAAATCAATGAGGCTCGGGTTCGAATCCTGGCATGTACCAATGAGTTTTTAAAAACCTGACGTAGGTACATATTTGTCACTAGCTTGACGGTGAAGGAAAACATCGTGAGGAAACCAGTAGGTCCCAGAATTAATTCTGAGACATGTGTAAACAGACCCGGTCCGGCGATGGTTCCCCACCTATCACGTTTAGGGGTCGAATATTGTCGTGAAAAGTGGGTATATCCAGTAATGGAATACCTCTGCCTACCCCCTCGGGTATAAAAGACGTGAGATTATTTATTTATTTTATTACTAGCACTTACCGCTGTTTCACCCTCGTAGTTCCCGTTCTCGTGGGAATACGGGGATAAAGTAGAGCATAGGTGTTATTCTGATGTATAAGCTATATAACTGTAAAGTTTCGTCAAAAATCCATTCAGTAATTTTTGTGTGAAAGAGGAACAAACATCCATCCATACATCCATACAAACTTTCGCGTTTATAATATTACTAGCGACCCGCCCCGGCTTCGCCTTCCTCTTGAATTACTCTATCTATTAAAAAAAACCGCATCAAAATCCGTTGCGTAGTTTTAAAGTTTTAAGCATACATAGGGACATAGTGATATAGGGACAGAGAAAGCGACTTTGTTTTATACTATGTAGTGATAGTGATAGTGATGATAGTGATAGTGATATATAGTTGGATAGGATTAGTTAGTATGATTTACTTCAGTAAATATCTACCACTCTTTTTTGTCCCAAATTGTATTCTAGTTCAGCTGATATATCGGAATTCCATCCTCTTTTGGCGTAACTAGCGTATTTCGTGAATATAACATGAGTCCCGCTGAGTAACACCTGACCCTTTAAGTGTATTAGGTACATTACTTACTCCGGTACTGTATCCTAGGAAGCTACGAAGATCCTGTAACACTCTTGTTATTGGTTTGATTGAACAGTTCACTCCGAGAATAAGACATGTGATATCGTACTTTTTACTCAAAAACTACTATACGGATCTTGAAACTTTACAGTAATATACTCGTAGCTTAGTAGCAGCGCCCCGCGGTTTCACCCATGTAGTTCCCGTTCCCGTAGGAATACGGCGATAAAATATTATAGCCTATTACTCCACTCAACTATAGGTACATACCGAAGCGGTGGAGTCGCAATCACTTTCAATAAGCGGACTTATAAGACCCTACATTCAATAAAAATATATTGACTTTGGCTTAGACTTTGGCTAATAATGTAGCTTTCCATTGTAGTAAGAATTTTTAAACTAGCCCTAGCCAAGATTCATAGCGCTAACGAAGCGAGTGATTTTATAGATTGACATGTATGGGATTGACATGCACTTGCCAACGAGCGCTAACTTTAACGCGTGCTTATGTCAATCACATACATGTCAATCTACAAAATAATTCGCTTCCATATTTTGATTTGTAGCAAGAAGTTGATATTCTCTTCTATTATTATTATACCGTTCACAGCTACATGCACTAGTTCAATGTTTAATTTACACGTTTCAATAGATACTGAACATAAATTGTGAGGACATTCCCAAATACAACGTAATAAATCGATGTTGTAGCATATTGGAACGCGGCGGGAATGCAATTTCATAAATATAGAACACTTGACAGTCGAGCTGTTCTGTGTGTTTAAGTGAACAGCTATGTTTATACTATGTTCTTACTTAAACTTCGCTTTAACCTATAAGATCTCATCTATTTTCAACCGACTTCAACAGAGGAGGAGGTTAAAAATTCGACTGCATGTTTTTTTTGTTTGTTACCTCAGAAAATCCTTGTATATGTATGATATCCTGTTATTGGCGTTGCTATACTGAACATGTAATAATATAAATTTTATATGTAAACCAGCTGTTGGATATCTTAGTAAATAAACAAATAAACTTTGAACTGGGTCAACCGATTTTGATGACTCTTTTTTAATTGAAAGCTCCTTACCGTGTGGTCATATTAAAATTTGGTCCAGTTCTGACAATAGAATCCCTGAGAGAAACATATAAGTTAAAGTCAGTTTTTTACTCGTTAAAGTTCAATGTTATTTCACTGTATCACCACATATTTATTATTGGTGTTCTCGTAAAATAAAGAGTTGTTATTTACTTACTCTTACTTACTTAGTTACTCTTACTTACTTACTCTTACTTACTTACTAACTTACTTACTTACTCACTTACTTACTTACTTACTTACTTACTTACTTACTTACTTACTTACTTACTTACTTACTCTTACTTACTTACTTACTCTTACGTACTTAGTTACTCTTACTTACTTACTTACTATTACTTACATACTTACTCTTACTTACTTACGTACTCTTACTTACTGAAGTACTCTTACTTACTTACTTACTCAATCCGCGGTCGGCTCACGCCTGCGTATGTAGCAAGTCATACAGGTACTTCCTTGTATGTTAAATTTCTTTTGCATTCACTGCAAGTCGGAATGCATTTGTTCAGACAGTTAACTTTATGCCTTCCTCAAGATATTATACCTCCTTTATCCCAGTAAAAGGTATTATACTTAAACTCCGCAGTACCATTGCACAACTATACACAGTATTACACAAGTTGACCATTGCTAGGAGTAGCAACAGCACCGGGTTGAATTAGCAACAGCACGTCGCTAGGGTTGCCACTTACCTTGTAATTTTAATATATTTATTATATTATATTTTTTAAGATTTTTAGTTTTAGGTTTATTGTTCTAGTATATATTTAAATGGTGTACTTACCGAATAAAATAATTTAATAATTAATCTTCATACGACTTCATTTCTTAGTAATATCGTACCGCCCGTTTTGAAGTTCTTTGAGGTTTGAGGTTCATGTAACACAGTCAAACACGCATAAAATTTTAATGACTTTAAGCACTTCTCGAAAAAATTGGTTAGGATAAAACAGCTAGCGAGGAATCACAAACTGAATTTTACATTCTAATCTACATTAATATTATAAGGAGGAAAGATTTGTTTGTTTGTTTGAAATGACCGATCTAAGACTAATGAAAATTTATATTATCAGGGAGTGACACAGCCTATTATATTCCCGTATTCCCACGGGAAAGGGGACCTCGGAAAGAGCTATTGTAAGAATGTTTAATTTGATCTGACGCCTTCCAGAATCATGGACCTGCAGAATAATATGACCGATAGATTCAGGTCATGTGTTTTTCATGTCTGAAAACAAAAAGAATACATTACAGCTAATGACGATGGCTATCACTTACTTTTTAGAAAGGTTTAAAACAATCATTCCAAGTTCAATATGTTTGCGAAATACATATTTATTTAACGAAAACACCGATCTATCTATTGATCTAATTATAGTATTTTTTGTAACAAATCGACAATCATAGTCATTTGACAATTGTCACATCTACAACGCGTCACAGAATAAGCGCAATTCCTCATACACCCCAATTAGTATAAAAAAAATATGATGCATTCGTACTTTAGTTTTGTCTAACCAACCAAATTTCTTTATTAAAGAGCAATAATAGAATGGTTTCCATAGATAGCCCTAAATTGACGGGCCTGTTGGCTCAGTCGGTAGTGACCCTGCCTTCTGAGTCGGAGGTCGCGGGTTCGATCCCCGCTCGGGGCCAACATTTGTGTGCATGAACATGTCTGTTGGCTTCGTGTCTGGGTGTTTAATATTTATTTAAGTATGTCTATCAGTTGTTTAGTGCCCATAGTACAGGCTCTGCCTAGTTTGGGACTGAATAACGGTGTGTAAATTGTGTCCCACAATTTATATATATTTATATTTAATTCAGTTATGCTAATTCATTTTTCCGAAAATTTTAACACATGTTAAAAATAGCTGAAATCGATTAAGTAGACGATACTGAACAAACTAATTTTAGGAATTGCGCTTATTCCATACATATTTTATTTATGTTGTTTTGTAAAATAGGATCGGAGTAAATGTGCAGTTGGCAACCCTGCAGCAGCAATACGAATAGAATTTTATGACGTTGCCAGCAACACTCGGCGGCGATGCAAATGTGACGTCACAGTCGAGCGAAACAGAATGTAAAGATACAAATATACAGAGACCAGTAAATACTTAATTAGGTGAGTAGAGATAGCAGGACGCTCACGCTTTATCTCCGAGGAGCTTAGCAGATGAGTTTTTTTTCTGATGCGCTTACTCTTGCCAAGTATAGAGATGAAGCCCAGCCGTACGTCTGGAAGTCCGATGGTAGAAAGGGAAGGGCGGAATGAGCTCTTGCAGCAGTTCCATACTAAAAGGGATCAAATTTCACCAGTGCATTTTTAGGACCTTTAAACGTGAAAGACCAAGTCTGTCGCCGGACCGGTCTGTTACAAATGCTTTTAACCAATTTGGGGAATAAGAGTTTCATAGGGTAGGCAGAGTCGATGGATGGCCACTTTGCTCGATCTTTGCATATCTAATTCTTTCGCGTTCTTCGTCGAGCGAACCGTCAAGCTAGTCATCAGTATGTAGGTACGTAAGGTTTCAAAGCCTCATTGATTATTGATTAAAATTTCACGCTCGTGTAAGCTGATTTGGAGATACACACGCAGGTAAATAATAATAAGTAATATAATATAATGAGGTGGAACTTTTAAGATAATTTAGTAAAATCTGTAATGAAATTTAATGACAGCGCGGATCTTGCCAGCGGGCCTCGCTTACCAGCCCTGCGCTAAATGATATATTTATGGACAAGCCATATGACGCGTTAACTTGCCGCCTCTGCGTTGCGAGACATTACAGCTTTTTGTCATAACAGAAAATAAAATAACAATACAATACACAAACTATTTATTATACACCAAATACAACAAAATATGGATACCAACATTAACCAAGGTACAATGGGCGGTCTTACCGCTTTTAGCGATCTCTTTCAGACAACCTTAGGATGTATGAAACTGAGAGACGTAATATTTTCGTGCGTAAACCGACTTTACACACATTTTTTTTTTAATTCTATATTATAATAATAAAAATAATCTCACGCTTTTTATCCCCGAGGGGGTAGGCAGAGCCATTTCTGGATATACCCATTTTTACGAGATGTTCTTTGGACCCCTAAACGTTATAGGTGGTGAGTCCATCGCCGGACCAGCAGGCGTATTCAGGGAGCTTCGATATTTGATATCGGAAAATCTGTCGAAAAGTTTCGAGATGGGCTGATTTTGGCATCGAAAACTAATGTCATAATATGTGAAATAAGGATTCGGAAAATTTTCCGAGGCTGTCAGAAACGCCTAGAATAAAGTTTCCGAAGTCGATAGATTCGACTTCGAAAAATTTTTCACTCGATCTGAATCGAACGTAAACGGTATCGAGTCTCCGAGAATACGCCTGCGGGTCTGTTTCACGGAACCATCGCAAAATGTCAGATACGCTAAATGACAGATACGCAATCAAATAAAATTAAATACGGACGGAGCTACAAATGTTACAATAAATATTACTGTAGATGTGTATGTATGTACGTACTATGCAAAGTAGAGCGCTTAGCTTTTTGCGGCCTGTCTGCGGCAGACGGTCTCAGCGATTTGATTAAAACGTTTGTCACGATGGTTGAATGTAAGGTTGTTTGTTTATGCATCTATTTTTATATGTACCTACCTATTCTAATAATATAATATAATATCAATTGTGGGGCACAATTCACACACTGTTTGTGTGTGTTATTCAGTCCCAAACTAGTCATATCCTCTACTATGGGTACTAAACAACTGATGAACATACTTAAATAAATACTATACATCCAGACACGAAGCCAACAGACATGTTCATGCACACAAATATTGGCCCCGAGCGGGGATCAAACCCGCGACCTCCGACTCAGAAGGCAGGGTCACTACCAACTAAGCAAACAGGCCCGTCAAATTTTGTTATTTATTTTAAGGTTATCTAGGTATTTTATTGCGTAGTTTAAGGAGTTGAGTACCTATCCAAAATTTTAATAATTTACTACTTTAATCTTTGACAACGTCGAGGATAGTTTTATTCATCATCAATTTTATAAAATTAAAATAAATAACCTCACGCTTTTCATCCCCGATAGGGTAAGCAGAGGTATTCCATTTCAGGAAATGCCTACGTTTATAGATTCTTTGGACCCTTAAACGTGATAGGTGGAACTCTTCACCGGAACGGGGAGCTGTTACATGTGTAAACACCCGAGTGTGGTATACTGAGACATGTCTCAGAATTAATTCTGCGGGTTTCCTCACGACGTGATAAAATATTAGATTATATCATGATTATATACATAAATTTAATCTGTGATACCTAATTGTAGGGAACTTTTTTATCATTTTCCTGTTTGATTTTGTTTTTGTAACATTTATATAATCTTTATCATTTACCTGTTTGATTTCTTTTATATAATATACTGAATTGCCAGTTTGAAGTAGAACGTTTGATAAATAGTGTTTGATTTGGAAACTTGAAAGAGGTGTGTCAAAGCCATGTAACTAAACTCGGTTATTTCCACCTTTTACAAGCTATAAAAGGAGCGAAGACATTCGCAGAACCCTCTACTATCTACGCCTTAGATAATTGGTAGGTACCATTCGGCGTGACTTGGTAAAGTTATTTAGAATAGAAACCTTATTACTATTGTAAATAGAATCGTGAATGTACCGCTACCGGCGACGAAGTATTTCGTAATTATTTGTAGTTTGTACAATAAAAAAGAAATATAAGTATTTTCTAAGATTGAGCAGTGATAGTGTTGGAAATGAGGCTATCTCTTTTGCATTGTGCGCGTGCTTTGAGCCATATCGATCAGCATTGAATCCTGCTTATCACTATCTCAAAGATGAAGGGAAAAGTTATTAGTAAAAAAAAAGTCAAAATCATTTCTTACGAAAAGTACACTTAGAAAGGTCAATAGTCTATTAAATTCCCGTTGTACCCACTCAATGGGGATACTGTTAATGGGAACAACGGGAATACACCATAACAAGATGATAATTGGAAAGTCATATTGAGTCGTATATAAATCATTCATAACCGACTCTCCATTTGACACTTTTAAGGGTCCAAAAAGTACACCGGTGAAAGTGGGTATTTCTAGGAAAGCAACACCTTTGAGAAATGAATATTTTTTTCATTCAAATCAAATCCAAAACTTTATTTGCATGCCATAGGTTTAACAAGGTGTTACGGTACCTACCTACATAGTAGCTCTATTATATGGCACCCTGTAAGGGTGTCATTCTATGGAGAGAGAGATTACATTACAATATTGTTCTTAATTACACTTACAAGTAATATAAAATTAGTATTATAAAATTAGTATTCTTCTGTTCTTAATTTTATTTCGATAATTTGTTATATTTTTCTTAGCTCCATCTTCACTATATAAATAAATTAAATTGTGTTGTTTTGAGTACCTACCCTTAAATGTTCCCAAGACTCTTATTAATAGCAAAAGGGAAATAATTACAATGTATTTGGTGTTAAAGTTATTTTCAGTGTACAAGGTTATTAATCTGAACTCCAGTAATTATTATATTGATGGAAATTTATTTTAGTTTTAATCAGTCTCTATTGATAAAGGCACTCTGTTATTAGTAAAACTTTCCTATACATTTTATGGTTGTGCATTGAAAATAAGTTATGGGAATTAAGAGTAGGTACCTATCTATAAGAATTTATATATTATATTAATCTTAGTCTCTAAATACACTCAGACAATTTTGGTAAAATTTATAAGAGATTTAGGTAAGACTTATGAAAACATCTGTAACGTTTTGCAAGAAATTTTTGAATTTGGAACAATTCTTAACAATTCTCACAAAAATTTTGTCTTAGTTAAATTAACGAACGTACGAAGTATTCGGTGGTATTATGTGTAACACGTTAAATTATTGGTCCGGGTTTTCGTTGTGTTTACGCACAATGGAAGTCGTTAAGCCATGTCAGATACCCTTGGGTGACTTGAAAAATTCTGACCATTAAGTGGCCACTAGCTTAACACCATCTCCCAATTCGCGGAGGACTCGCGTGGGAGATTATAGCCCATACTTCCTCATGTGTGAGGAAAGACCCTTAGCTTAGCAGTAGGTTGATGATGACACTATCCTTTTCTATTCTTTCGAGTAACAAAAGGATTAAGGTTGCATCATATACTTTGAATTAACCGCAACGAAAGAGGTTAGTAACCTGATAACATGTCAACGACAGATTAGTATTCTTTGTGTGTCCTACGAGTATGAGCTGCTGCATACATAATATTTTTATTTCAACCAACATTTATCAGGGTTCACTGAGAAAGATATGGATTACGAATTTTATTTTTCATTCAGCTACACTATAAAAATAAAAAAATCAATAATCTCACGCCTTTCATCCCCGAGGGGGTAGGCAGAGGTATTCCATTACTGGATATACCCACATTTCACGAGATACATTGGACCCCTAAACGTGATAGGTGGTGAGCCCATCGCCGGACTGGGTCTATTTACACATGTCTCAGAATTAATTCTGAGACCTGCGGGTTTCCTCACGATGTTTTCCTTCACCGTCGAGCTAGTGATAAATATGTACGTAAGTTTTTGAAAAACTCATTGGTACATGCCAGGATTCGAACCCGAGCCTCACTGATTTTCGACCGGCTCTTTAACCGTCCGGGCTATCACTGCTCTTCTACACTACAATGCACTATAATACACACAGCTACACTATAATATATATTTTTATTACAACAATTATCATTCTTCTGCCCTTGTCTCATTATTTTGGGCCGTAGTGCGTAAGTAGGTACCATTGGTGATATAACATTTGTTTATGAAACATGATAGAAGTTAAGAGAGCGGTGATAGCCCGGACGGTTAAAGAGCCTGCCTAAAATCAGTAAGGCTCGGGTTCGAATCCTGGCATGTACCAATGAGTTTTTCAAAAACTTACGTACATATTTATCACTAGCTCGACGGTGAAGGAAAACATCGTGAGGAAACCCGCAGGTCTCAGAATTAATTCTGAGACATGTGTAAACAGACCCGGTCCGGCGATGGGCTCACCACCTATCACGTTTAGGGGTCCAATATATCTCGTGAAATGTGGGTATATCCAGTAATGGAATACCTCTGCCTACCCCCTCGGGGATGAAAGGCGTGAGATTATGTATGTATGTATAGAAGTTAAGATGCAAGAAGTATGATAGATTGTTAGAATGAGAAATAGTGAAAGAAATCTTGCAATGGTTTGAATACATTGAACGAATGAATGATATCGGAGCAGTGATAGCCTTACGGTTAAAGAGCCTGATTCACATGATGAAAATGAGTGAGGCTCGGGTTCAAATCCTAGTGCCAATGAGTTTATCAAAACTTACGTAGATATTTATCACTAGCTCGACGCTAAATTAAAAACATCGTGAGGAAACCTGCAGGTCCCAGAATTAATTCTGAGTCATGTGTAAACAGACCCAGTTCGGCGATGGGCTCACCAACTATCACGTTTAGGGGTCGAATATTCTCGTGGAAAGTGGGTATATCCAGTAATAGAATACCTCTGCCTACCTCCTCGGCGATAGAAGAGATTTTATTTTATGGTATCGGTTTAGCGAGACAAGTTTATAAAAGTTGTAAGTCTGAATCACCTACATTAATCAGATTAGTGATGTAATGAAGAAGAGTCAGATAAAGAGTACACAAAGTCGACGAGAATGCGTAAGTGAGATACGAGTACGAGTATATCTGGGATAGTGTATAATGTCATCGGAAAAGTGTGTAATCCGTCATTCTATACAATTCTTATTGTATCTAGGAAATGTGTGATTTTAATGTCTTATTTATAATACTTATATTTTTAAAAACATTAAAAAAAACTTTAGATTAAAAATAAATTAAAATAAATAAATAATCTCACGCCTTTTATCCCCGAGGGGGTAGGCAAAGGTATTCCATTACTGGATATACCCACATTTCACGAGATACATTGGACCCCTAAACGTGATAGGTGGTGAGCCCATCGCCGGACCGGGTCTATTTACACATGTCTCAGAATTAATTCTGAGACTGGCGGGTTTCCTCACGATGTTTTCCTTCACCGTCGAGATAGTGATGAATATGTACGTAAGATTTTGAAAAACTCATTGGTACATGCCAGGATTCGAACCCAAGCCTTACTGATTTTCGACCGGCTCTTTAACCGTCCGGGCTATCACTGCTCTTTAGATTAGGTGAGGTTATTATTTTTTAAATTGTGATTCATAGTTTACGACTGTGTTTTATTTATTTTATTCAGAGAAGCATTCATTTTCTATATATTTCCTAGTATAATGGAACTGTATATAATTCATATTATTTATTACAGAATCTTGAAATCATTATTTTACACATTTCCCAAATACGCTCGGAATTGTATACATTTCCTGGGAATTGTGTACAATTGCTAGATACCATACATTTCCTGCAACTTAAACTTAACGTGATGAAGCCGTAGTACTATTGGGTACTCAATAGGTAGTTCAAGTGATGCCTAGGGGAATTCCCGCAGTTCTAAACTAAACAATATGGCCGCCTACATACTTGTAGGTTAGTAGCTTAATAATGGTTTGTGAATTGCTCTCTTGGGAGCTCTTAATTGAGCTTAATTACTTACTTGTACAATTAACACTTGTTGTTTTAAAATTGTCATTGTTTTCACTTTAGAAATTGAAGGTCAAGGTCAAAAGTTTTTAATCAATGTAGGGGCTTATAAGTCCTCTTATTGAAAGTCATTGCGACTCCACCGCTTCGGTATGTATAGTTGAGGAGAAGAAGCGGGGCAAGAAACTCCTCAAAACATTATTCTTTTAAAATAAAATAAATGTAACTAAACGAGCTGTTCCGCGCGGTTTCACTCTCGTAGTTCCCGTTAGAGGAATACAGGAATAATATATACGCTATATTACTCAATGATAATGTAGCTATTTACTGGTGAAAGAATTCTCAAAATCGGTCTAGTAGTTTTTGAGTTTATTCGTTATCTTGTAATATTAGTGTAGAATTGTAGATTGCATATACTTCAGGAATGGGAACTACTTCAAAAGTGTGGTGAAAGTGTACGTATGGTACAATAATTGCAAGACTAGGAAATAAATAGGTATCTACAATATCATTAAGCCAAATAACAAAGCTATATTATGAACTCTTTAGTTTTTTCTCTAACTACATTAAAACTGGTGTATGATATGATATATCTTGATAATTGATATATCTAGCAACTCGTCGGTGGAGATGGGCTGCTGTTTACATTTAGCCAATCTTCATGAACGTGTTTAGTTAGAGTGCCTTGTTATTAGACTATTGACCTTGTTAAGTGTATTTTTTGTACCGACTTTTTTACCGATTTTTTACTTTTGACTTGACCTTTGATTCACACAAATGAGGCACGACCGACGGCCCCGTTTCCTCAGTTGGTATTGACCCTGCCTTCTGAGTCAGAGATCATGGGTTGGATTTCCGCTCACGGCTACCTTCTGTTCGTGAATATGTCTGTTGGCTTCGTGTCTTTGGTCGTTTAATACTTTTTTAAGTATGTTTATCAGTTATTTAGTACCCATAGTAAAGACTCTGCCTTGTTTGATACTAAATAACCGTGTGTGAACTGTGTCCCACAATTTATTATTATTAGTTAATGTCATTTTTAGAACAAATAAAAATCTTAAAGGTACTTTACTGCCGTAACAATGTCACCGGCTAAAAAATTTGAAAACTTAAAAATTTCAAAAGGAAAGTCTTAAATCTCCACCTTTCTCTAAAAGCCGCGAAAATGAACAGGAAATGAGAATTTCCATAAAGTTCCCCAAGTATGTCCATAGGTTCGGGCTAAAATGTAATGAAAGTTTAATAAATGACGTTATTAATTCTGTGACGAACAGAGAGTAGCGCTACAATTCTAGTAGAAGAGACATTTTGTGTTACATGTAATATTATGCTCAATTAATTTAAAAAAACTAACGTTTAACAATAACATTCATTATAGTTCACGACGACTAAAAAATAAGCTTTCTTTCTTTGTATGGCAGGCGTCATAAAAATTCAAATGAGGGGCTTACGAGTAGCCTTTGAGGAGTTCCCCCTATCCATCTCCTGGCTCCATCATCAGATCAGCTCGGTTGTGCCATAATATTGCATTGTCAGCAGCCTTACATAGGTATGACAAATTCCAGCTCAATCTGTTGAAGATATCTGCTTTAAAATTGAGTTGCAAAATTCCACCCAAACAAACAATATCGGTAGGTACATAAAGTAAATAATTTAAAAAAAAAAAAAAAAAAGTAATAGGTTTTGATCATCATCATCATCATCAGCCTTTATTAGTCCACTGCTGGACATAGGCCTCCCCTAGTGAGCGCCATAGCGCCCTGTCTTCGGCTCGACGCATCCAGCATCTGCCTGCAGCCTTTCGCAGATCGTCATCCCATCTGGCCGGAGGGCGCCCTACACTACGTTTGCCGAGTCGCGGTCTCCACTCCAGAACACGTCTACCCCAACGGTTGTCGGTTCTTCGCGTGATATGGCCGGCCCACTGCCACTTCAGCTTGCTAATTCTTTGAGCTATGTCGATAACTTTGGTTCTCTGTCGGATGTATTCGTTACGAATCCTATCCTTCAGAGAAACTCCGAGCATAGCTCTTTCCATAGCTCGCTGAGCGATCTTGAACTGGTGGACCAGCCCTACCGTGAGTGTCCACGTCTCAGCTCCGTAGGTCATAACGGGTAGGACGCACTGATTGAAAACTTTGGTTTTCAAAGATTGCGGGATGGATGACGAGAAGACTCGACGCAGTTTCCCAAATGCTGCCCAACCCAGCTGGATCCTCCTCCTGGCCTCCTTCTCAAAATTGTTTCTACCTAACTGCAGAATCTGCCCCAGGTAAGTATACTCGGAAACAATTTCAAGACGGTGGCCATGTACGACGACCGGTCCCGGATCAATGTGGCCATTGATCATGACTTTGGTTTTATCCAAATTCATGCCAAGACCGATGCATCGCGAGGCTGAGGCTAGGTCATCCAGCATCCGGTTTAGCTCCTCTAGCGACTCCGCCATTAAGACTATGTCATCAGCGAATTGCAGGTGTGAGATGTATTTGCCGTTTATGTTGATGCCCATACCTTTCCAGTCCAGAGTCTTAAACATATCCTCCAACGCGCTCGTGAACAGTTTCGGGGATATGACATCCCCCTGTCTCACTCCTCTGAGCAATTGGATGGGTTTAGACTGCTGGCCCTGTACTTGGACACTCATGGTGGCGGCCTCGTAGAGACATCTCAGCACCTCGATATAACGATAGTCTACTTGGCAACGCTGTAAGGATTCTAGAACAGCCCAGGTTTCTACGGAATCGAAGGCCTTCTCATAGTCCACAAAAGCGAGACACAGGGGCTGATTATACTCTTCGGACTTCTGTATAATCTGCCTTACTGTGTGAATGTGGTCTATGGTGCCATATCCTCCTCGGAACCCGGCCTGTTCCGGTGGCTGGAACTCGTCGAGTCTCCTAGCAAGACGATTCGTGATCACTCGTGAGAATAGCTTATAGACGTGGCTCAGGAGTGTGATGGGTCTGTAGTTTTTAAGGAGGGTTTTATCTCCCTTCTTAAAAAAGAGCACAACCAAACTCCCGCTCCACGCCTTTGGAGTTCTCCCACTGTGAAAGACGGTGTTAAAGAGGTTCTGTAGCTCCTCTATAATAAGGGCTCCTCCAGCTTTTAAAAGCTCTGATGTTATTCCGTCCTCACCGGGGGCTTTTCCATTCTTAAGCTGCCTCAGAGCTAGCACGATCTCGTCTTGGCTGATGTCTGGCAGTTCGTCGGTATAGTGGCGTGTCAGGGTGGCTCTAGAATCGTGGTCATCTCGTTGGGAACGGGGAGCATGAGCAGCGTACAACCGGCCATAGAAATCCTCTATCTCGGCAGATATCTCCGGCTTCGACAATACGGTCCTCCCGTCAAGCGTTTTAAGTTTCGTCAGGTGGCTCCTGCCAAGCTGCTGAGTGAATACTTTGGACCCTCGGTTTCGCTCTATTGCCTCTTCAATAAAGCGTATATTGGAGCTCCGAAGGTCACGCCGTACCATCTTCGTAATGCGCTTGTTCAGGTCTGACTTCTCTGACGAAGTCGCTTGGGTGGTTTCCCGTCTTTTTGTCATCAGCCCGAGAGTCTCATCCGACAGTTTGGACTTCTTGCCAGTACGCTGCTTTTTGCAAAACTTGATGCCCTCGTCCCTCAACGTTTCGACCAGATTGTGTAGGGACTCGTCAGCGTCATCAGTGGGTTCCACGGCAGCAAATCTATCCCTGAGAAGCTGCTGAAACTTCTCGGTGCCCGCCATGATTTGGACTGGGTTAGGTCGGAGCGTGGACTTCATCAGACGGTTTCTTTGAAGCTTCAAGTTGATATTCAGAGAGCCTCGGAGCAGTCGGTGATCAGATCCGGTATTAAACCTATTGATCACTGAGACATCTCTGAATATGTGCTTTCTATCCGTCATGATGAAGTCGATCTCATTTTTAGTCACAGTGTCGGGGCTTTGCCATGTCCACTTCCTCTAGGGCTGTTTCTTAAAGAAGGAGTTCATTAAGAACAACCCCTCCTTCTCAAGGAAGTTGACTAGCATTTGCCCCCTGTGATTCCTAATTCCATATCCATGCGCCTATTCGGGATTCGTTGCCTTTAGGTTTTAGATTAGATTAGATTAGATTAGATTAGATCGGGATTAGGTTTTGATACCGTAATGTAATTCTGCTTTTGATTGCTTATAATTCTACTTATCCTACTAGTACTACTAGTATTATAATCGCGAAAGTTTGTATGTGTGGATGTATGGATGTATGGATGTTTGTTCCTCTTTCACGCAAAAACTACAAAACGGATTTTGATGAAACTCTATAGTTATATAGCTTATACATCAGAATAGCATGTAAGATATATTTTATCCCCGTAATCCCACGGGAACGGGAACTACTAGTATACAATAATTTAGTTGCCTTTCTGCAACTTACTCTTTGGCTGCAGGTTAGACCCGGGATCGACCCTAACCGCAACTAATTAATAAACTGCCTACTGCGCCGATCGGTTTTTGTGAAATAGACTGTTTTAGCAACGGACCGCGTTCTGTTTACGCAATGTCTGCAACTCACTCCCATGGCTGAGCAATAGTAGTAATGCTTCTTAACTTTTCTTCTTTTTCTGTGGGTTACTTGTTCCACCAAGAAGGACATTAATTGGTAAACAAGGTAGGCTATAATGTATAAATATACAATATTATTATTAATGTTTATAATTGTATATGATACTCGTACTTATACATTCGCATCATGAAAATAATATAATAATCTAATCTCACGCCTTTTTTTATATAAAATGTGTATTTTTTGATTATCTCGTTAATTATTGATTGTACGATGCTGAAATTTCACAAGTATAAAATTGAACTATATAAATAATTATTTAAGTATTATTCGGTTAAAAAATCCCACAAGAAAGTCCATTAATAGGGGGTTAAATAACGCTCTGCGCGTCGAGGCCCAAACTGAACTAAATTTCATTATAATTTATTAATTACTTATAGGATACTAATGAAACTTCACAAACACCTAAAGGCAGTTGCAAACTACAAAAAAACGTTTCAAACAAGTCTCTAGACCTCTTATTCGAAGTGCTAGGACGTATTAGAGGGTTTTTCTATTTGCTTACATAACTCCTAAACGGTAAATTATTTTTAATTTTTTATTTCACAAAAAATTAGGAATAAGGCATAAGAAGTCATGTACAAAAAATTATGATAGTGCGCTTAACCATTTCCGAAATTCAGCGAAAAACGCAAACATCAAAAACGCGGCATTTTGAAATTTTTGAATATCTTCGGAACCATTAACGATACAAATTCAAATTAAGTCGCAACATTTACTCCGTCATGACAACTGATTATGTAGTGTTAGAATGGTTCAGAATAAGGCATACAAATATTTCGATATCAATTTATATTCTTGAACAAAACACAATTCCATGACAACCGCCTTCAACCAAAGAGCATCTAGCTCCTTCCGGCCTCTCTGTTGACAGAACTCTATACCTCCTAGTCTCTGTCATATTTTACTCTTTGGATAATTAGCTGTATTGCATCGTAGCAGCACCATCTCTTAGTTTAAAGCATTAACTCGACGACCAACGCCATCCATGGTCTGAGCGTAGTACAAATACATGCCGAGAATAGAATGGCGCATACGTCGCTTCTAACTTCTTTCACAGTCGACCATCCTGACACCATAATACGATCTCATGTTATCTGCAAGCATGAACAAATATAAGTCAGCAATACTGTGTATTCTTAATAATTCTTTTTTTTTATGACATTATAAACATGACCGAACTGGATTGTTGTAATTGTAACTAATTGTACCTAAATCGAATCTAACTTCAAAATCCTGATTTTTTTTAAACCGAACTGGTATTCGTCTATTTGACTAAAAATCGAGTCTATCTGACTTGAACCTGCTTGAACCGAACTGGTCTTTGTCTATCTGACTCGAACTTATGAAATTTGAAAGTTTGGCAGGCCGAACTGGTCTGTCAAAGTCTTAGCTGACTGTAAATCGAATCTCTCATCAAAATGGTTTCAGATCTCTAACCGAACTGGTCTTCGTCTAACTGACTACAAATCAAGTCTATCTGACTTGACTTACGAAATCTGAAAGTTCGACAGGCCTCTAACCTTACTGGTCTTCATCTAACTGACTATAAGCTGCGTCTATCTGATACAGCTTACGAGGCCATATCATTCGTAGCTGCCCTTAATTGAGCCACGAGTTTCTCTCGCAAATAATTTGTTTTATACCAAACTAAACAATAACTTCACATGAACTGGTCGAGCACATTCAGTCAATACTTTTTCCCTTTATGTTTATGTCATAACTTGACTAAGTCGTATCTCTTTTTAACCAAACAATTTGTTCTACTTCTTACTCTGTTCTTTACTGAATTCAGGAAATAATTTATTTATCTGACCTTGATACGAGGCACACACCACTGGCAAATTTGCACTTGTCGTCGGTGCGTCAGATCTGCAGTCGCCTAACGCATCCAGACATGGTGGCGCCACCAACGCTACGCACATCAGCGACGTTGGTGCGCTAGCTGGCACCTGACTAACGGTGGAATCGCGGCGATCCTCTACAATACTCAAGCACGTAGCAGTAGACTTGTTTCCCGACCCCACTGTAACAGAACAAACCGAAGAGCACCCGATCGAGGTGGGGTACAACATTGTTGGGTCATCGTTGGATTAGAACTTGCAAACTGTGCAATTTTCTCCATTCGTCTCTCCAGGTTATATAAACGAGACTCCATCTTCTTATCGTTCGTTTTCGTCGCTTACATGAGCGTTGAAAATGGCGACCGTTTTCCCATTTTCACTTTGTGGGTTAGGTTTATCCTATATGGGATAGCAAAACATTCGCACTATCCCACTTCTGAACTGTTAGAATGGTTCAGAATAAGGCATACAAATATTTCGATATCAATTTATATTCTTGAACAAAACACAATTCCATGACAACCGCCTTCAACCAAAGAGCATCTAGCTCCTTCCGGCCTCTCTGTTGACAGAACTCTATAACTCCTAGTCTCTGTCATATTTTACTCTTTGGATAATTAGCTGTATTGCATCGTAGCAGCACCATCTCTTAGTTTAAAGCATTAACTCGACGACCAACGCCATCCATGGTCTGAGCGTAGTACAAATACATGCCGAGAATAGAATGGCGCATACGTCGCTTCTAACTTCTTTCACAGTCGACCATCCTGACACCATAATACGATCTCATGTTATCTGCAAGCATGAACAAATATAAGTCAGCAATACTGTGTATTCTTAATAATTCTTTTTTTTTATGACATTATAAACATGACCGAACTGGATTGTTGTAATTGTAACTAATTGTACCTAAATCGAATCTAACTTCAAAATCCTGATTTTTTTTAAACCGAACTGGTATTCGTCTATTTGACTAAAAATCGAGTCTATCTGACTTGAACCTGCTTGAACCGAACTGGTCTTTGTCTATCTGACTCGAACTTATGAAATTTGAAAGTTTGGCAGGCCGAACTGGTCTGTCAAAGTCTTAGCTGACTGTAAATCGAATCTCTCATCAAAATGGTTTCAGATCTCTAACCGAACTGGTCTTCGTCTAACTGACTACAAATCAAGTCTATCTGACTTGACGACCAACGCCATCCATGGTCTGAGCGTAGTACAAATACATGCCGAGAATAGAATGGCGCATACGTCGCTTCTAACTTCTTTCACAGTAGATAAAAATTATTTCAGTATTCTCATTAGAAAAAAAAATTGCCGCTGGGGTAACGTTACTCCAGCGGAAACTGTTTTTCTTGAATTACTCAAAAACTATAAGCAATACAAATTTTTAAATCTGCACAACATTTACAAAAGCCGGACAACTAATTATCTGTATCCCTCAAATGCCGATATTCGACAAATTTCCGCTGGAGTAACGCACTCGAATCGAACGGAAACGGTATCGAGTCTCCGTGAATACCTACGCTGGAAATACCCACTTTTCACGAGAATATTCCACCCCTAAAAGACTTAATTATGATTTACGATTTATTAAAAATTATCATTAATAGTCTGACATATAGCATTGAGTCTGTTAATTTGGGGTAAACGTGTTCTGGAGTGGAGACCGCGACTCGGCAAACGTAGTGTAGGACGCCCACCGTCAGATGGGATGACGATCTGCGAAAGGCTGCAGGCAGATGCTGGATGCGTCAAGCCGAAGAAAGGGCGCTATGGCGCTCATTAGGGGAGGCCTATGTCCAGCAGTGGACTAAGATAGGCTGATGATGAATCCCACGCATGTAGGTCTACTAAGTAGTCTGTAATTTTATAGTAGCCTTTTTAATTGACATGAAACATGAGAGAGACATGAGATTAAAAAGAGCTGCCCTTGAGTTCTTCTAGGGCTACTGCATTTGGAACCAGCAACTCGTCGTGGAGATGGGCTGCTGTTTACATTTAGCCAACCTTCATGGACCAGTTTAGAGTGCCTTGTTTAGATTATTGACCTTTACTTTTTGTACCTACAGAAAATAAATGATATTTTTTTACTTTGACTTCAATTAAGTGAAAACACTATCTACGTATTATGTTTCAATTTATTTCAATTTCGAAATAAGCTTCAACAATAAACGCTATTGTCATCAGATCACTCAACTAATTGGATGACTGTGAATTGTATAATATTCTAATTGATTCGGTATGTCATTAAATTCACTCCGTTTATCAATTTAATTGAAATCGTTCACCGGAAATTCATAGTAACCTATTTATTTCACAGTTTTCGTATTGGTTAATTATTAGTACATAATAAGTACATAATATAGTTAATACAATTTTATTATTCAATAAAATATGAGCTTTTAAAAAACTTACGGTATATAATATGCACTAGCTCGGCGGTGAAGGAAGCGTGAGGAAATCCGCAGGTCTCAGAATAAATTCTGAGGCATGTGTAACAGACAAGGTCCGGCAATGGGCTCATCACCTATTACGTCAATGGACCCAAAGAATATATATCTACTGACGAAACTTGGGTATGTACAGAAATAGAATACCTCTACTTATCACCTCGCGGATAAGAGGCGTGAGATTATTTATTTTTATATAGTTGATCGTAACGAAAATAAATTACTAGTAAATGGTAATAATAATAATAATAATAATATAATCTCACGCCTTTTTTATCCCCGAGGGGGTAGGCAGAGGTATTCCATTACTGGATATACCCACATTTCACGAGATATATTGGACCCCTAAACGTGATAGGTGGTGAGCCCATCGCCGGACCGGGTCGGTTTACACGTGTCTCAGAATTAATTCTGAGACCTGCGGGTTTCCTCACGATGTTTTCCTTCACCGTCGAGCTAGTGATAAATATGTACGTAAGTTTTTGAAAAACTCATTGGTACATGCCAGGATTCGAACCCGAGCCGCCCTGATTTTCGGCCGGCTCTTTAACCGTCCGGGCTATCACTGCTAAAATAAATGTAAATGGTAGTTATCTCAAAAACACTGTCGCCTAAAGACGTCCACTGCTGGACATAGGACCCTCTGATGCATCGCAACAATGACCGGTCTTGTGCTTGTGGTGTGTGAAAAAAGAAAAGTGAAAGCACTGCCAAGTTCGTAGCTTGCCGCGATCTATAGAAAGAAAGAAAGAAAAGACACAAGTCTAAACAAACATTTTCTCTATTGTCTCTGCCTATCCTTACTCTAAAATAAAAGACAGAAGGGCCTATTGGAGTTAAATCATCCCAAATTATACGCAACCAACGTAGTGCCGTCACACCCTTAAGTTAACCCCGCAACCCTTTCGCTGGGGTAAATTTGACCGGGTAGCAATGCTTTTTGTCGATAAATACATAAATTACACTATCCACACCAATGACATTATATAGGTAGACACGTTATACTCTTAAATATTGCACTGAATAAATAAAAAAGTGGCAAAAATGCCAAGTGGTTTCAGGTCGATAACTTTGGGTAATTGAAAATTTCTGACAGTCAGGTACTTAATATCCACTACCTTGGGTCGGAGATTATGGATCATACTTGTTAGGACGTTACCACTAGCTCAACAGTGAGCTGTTACGGGTTGATCATGTCTGAATACCTACAAAGTGTGGTATAATATAAGACACAATATATGCACTATTGTTGATTTTAAAACAAAGATTTAAAAAAAAAAAATACAAAAAAAAAAACTCACGCCTTTCATCCCCGAGGGGGTAGGCAGAGGTATTCCATTACTGGATATACCCACATTTCACGAGATACATTGGACCCCTAAACGTGATAGGTGGTGAGCCCATCGCCGGACCGGGTCTTTTTACACATGTTTCAGAATTAATTCTGAGACCTGCGGGTTTCCTCACGATGTTTTCCTTCACCGTCGAGCTAGTGATAAATATGTACGTAAGTTTTTGAAAAACTCATTGGTACATGCTAGTGAGCAGTGATAGCCCGGACGGTTAAAGAGCCGGCCGAAAATCAGTGAGGCTCGGGTTCGAATCCTGGCATGTACCAATGAGTTAAAACAAAGATAGAGTCAAATATTTTTTTTACTATTCCTTTTTCAAAATTGAGCTGTTACGGGTTGATCATGTCAATAGATATACCAAGTGTCACAATTTGGCAGGTATAAGACGCAATATTTGCACTATCGTGGATTTTTAAACAAAGAAAGATTCAGACAAAAAATATTTGAAAAAATACCTTTTCAGTAGACAGGTTTACGTGACTAAAGAAAATTTTATAATAAGAAGAGCGGCAGAACAAAGAAAAGATGGATGGATAGTGTGAAGGATGACATGCGCAAGATGGAAGTGAATGTAGATATGACGGTTAAATGTAAGGGGAAAGAAGGATATTGTGCCGACCCCAAGTCATGGGAAAAAGGCAAGATAATGATGATGACCAGATTATCCTATTACCATATTTTGACATAAGTAAAGCATCTTCCATGGGGTAAATGGAATATCATTGATTCACAGTCTTTTAGTGTCGAATTTGGCAAAGTTTGTGATAATATAGGTAAAACATAAATATATACCTCTAATACAATACTGTGATTGACTGATTACCTACATTGCGCTCGTAGAGTATGATCTTTTATATACTTACTTACTCATATTTTAAAGAGGAAAGATTTGTATTTTTACGAATAAACATAAAAACTACTGGGCTGATTTTCAAAACTCTTTTGCCAATGAAAAGCTAGAAGATACCTGAATAACATATAGCTATATTGTATTCCCGTATTCCCACGGGAACGGGAATTACGCGGGATAAACCGCGCAGAACTGCTGGTAGATAATAAATATAATGTAAACAGCTTCTAGATAAACGCTTCAACAGTTTAATAATGTTAAACCGAAATATCTCCTGCAATTTCCGCCGTAACCCTGACGATTTAATATTCGTTGTTATAAATTAACACGACACCGCGGCGTCACATGCGTGCGGGGTTATTCATAAATAAATTTAATAAATGTTAAATATTTAATAAGAAACTTTATTCTCGAGCTTTTTAAATGAAAGATGACTTTTGACAAATGACATTTGTTTAAGTTTAATTTATCTATAGCTCGTGAAACAACAATTTGTAGACACTATAATGTTGTTTACTAGCTGGTGTCCGGTGGCGTTTTTTTTTATAAGAAAAGGGGGGCAAACGAGCAGACGGGTCACCTGATGGTAAGTGACGTCCGTCGCCCATGGACACCTGCAACTCAAGAGTCACAACTGCGTTGCCGACCTTTGAGGTGGGAGTAGGGGGAGGGGAGTTGTGAGTATGGACCCAGCACTGAAAAAATGTCATTTCGGCGTAATCATAAAATAACGTGACGTTGGTCTAAAACAGGTGCATTATCGTAAAATAAGGAAATAATAGGTTAATACTATGCTATAATCGAAATATATTAGTGGGAATCGAATTGTTTGAGTAAGTAATGCAATATTATGATTCTTAGCATCGTAAAAATTGGTCACACAATATAATATTCTCTTCTTCAAATAATTACTCACTGTACTATAAATTTGCATGATATTGATAAAGTAAGATTATGATTATAAAACACAATGACACCGTCGCCGTATTTTGATAGATTTCCTAGTTGAATATGAAGAAGTATCACCGAAAATACGATGAAGTCCTAGCATCACATTTAATTTTATAGAATAATGTGAATCCTACTAAAATTGATTACAGAATCCTCTTTTTAGAGTAAGCATCATATTAATATAGTGATGATTACTAAAATACGACTACAGAATCTCATCTATGAGTATGCATAACATTCTGTGTGATTCCTTAAAAAAAATATGATGACAGCACTTTCGGCGCTAGCTCCAATCGCTCCATTCCGCTCACATAATTATAACAAAGACATGATATTTTTTAATTCTTCGTAATCATAAAATAACGTGACGTTTGTCTAAAACTGGAGCATTGTCGTACAATAAGGAAAAATTAGGTTAATATTACGCTATTATCGAATTAATAAGTTAAGTTGGAATAGGTAATGCGATATTATAATACTTAGCATCGTAAAAATTGGTCACACAATATAATATTCTCTTTTTAAATAATATCTCACTGTACTATAAATTTGTATAATATTTAGTAAGATTATAAACATAAAACACAATGACACCGTCACCGTACATAAATACATTTCCTAGTTGAATATGAAGAAGTATCACCGAAAATACGATGAAATCCCAGCATCATATTATATAATACTAGTGGCCCGGGCAGACGTCGTTCTGCCACCGTATAAACCATCCCTGGACCCACTCTAACCCACACAAAAAGTTTCATCAAAATCTGTCCAGCCGTTCTGGAGTTTTAATCAGACTAACGAACATCAATTCATTTTTATTTATATAGATTACAGTCATATTATTTTATGCTCTAAGCATATTAATATAAGTGACACTACATAGAACGCGCCAATAGACGGCCGAGTTCTAAACCGCGCTATCGAAGTTTTCTAATGAGTTTGTATAAATACAACTGTTCAACATCAACCGTTGGACCGCGGTCCTCAGGCACGATCACTTCGCCTGGCGGAAGATCTTCGCTTTTCACGATGGAGATTCCACCTCCACTCCTCCATACTCCTCTGACCCTCGACACCTGGACTAGACCTAACTGGATATATGATCATCGGCAAATAGTAGAAAAATAATAGTGGAACACACTAGTGTTAACGCCCACGTAACGCAAACAAGTGTTGTCATACGTTCTCGATAGATGGCACCATGGTCGAATTAAAACGCACTATCGTTTGACTCAGGGTTTAGATATAAGTAGTTTAGATGCATTTGACATTGTATCCACTCCAACATTGAGTACAAGGTTTCAGTAGTAGAGAGAGAGGTTCCCCGGCTCTTTTGGACACCTTTGCAATATCTGGATCAGGGATTTCGGGCACTATTTAGGAAGAGTTGTCTGACATTATCAGAACAGCTGAATTTCATGGTGAGGCTTCTAACTTGACAGTCATACCCCCCCCGAGCCTAGCGTGTTACAATTTTGCAAAACTGGAAATATGAGGAAGTCCTCGATAAATAGTAAAAAAAATAATAGGACATAATAACTGGAGGTACGAGGACGTCATCGATAATAGGAAATATAATAGTACGTAACTCGAAATATGATGAAAGCAAACATAAATAGTAGTAAACATAATCACATTATGTATGCTCGTCCGACTAAAGCTATGGTGACACGTCATCTTAAATGCAGTTATCATCATCAGACGTGTTATCATCTTTCTTTTTGGTGATATCAGTATTCTCCGTCCTTGAGGTGAATTCATCTTACTTAACCTGATTTCACGTCTTTTATGATTACCAGTTTTCTCAGTTGAGTTTATTCCTGTTCCCGTGAGTTTCCAAAAATATCGTCATACCTACGCCCAAAGAGGTTGGAAGAAAATCATTCTAGATAAACTTTTTCTTGAAACGTCTTTTGCCTACGCCATATATGACACCTACCTAGATACCATACTTATTCAAATTTTCTAGGTGTTATTGTTACGGACGTATTCATATCAAAGCCGAAACGAACAACGTATGCAGTACATTCAGCAGAAAATGGCAGCATAAGGTAAATATTGACCTGTTTGCCAGGTCAAATTACGTACTACATATGCCCGCGAATTGTGATGCATCATTATTCATTACATTATTGGGACGGTGATAGCTAGGCGTGCAGCAGAATTTTCAGTTACTATTAGCTTTTACCCGCGGCTTCGTTCGCGCACGTTTATTTCACCCCCTTAGGGGTTGAATTTTGCAAAATGTTTTCTTAGTGGATGCCTACACTGTATAAGCTATGTGCAAAATTTCAAGTCTCTAGACCCAGCGGTTTCGGCTGTGCGTTGATACATCACCAATCAGTCAGTCAGTTGATCATTTTATATACTGGTGATATTTTTTTTACCGTCTGGAAAAAAATATTACGTATAAGGTATCTAGAGCCGAAGTTATACACGAGATTAATTGTTAAATATAATCATGTTTAGTGCAATTTACAAAATCTAGAAAACTACGCACAGTACTACGCGCAGCTGGCGGTTGTTGGTAGATTGCGCATAAATGGAAGCTACGAGCCTGTTTCTTATTAAAATACTGTTTCAAATATCTCAGTGTGTATTATTGACTACAATTGAGCAATGTGTATTAGTTTAAGCAAGAAAAAAATTTTTTGAGAAATTTTTTTTTTCAATAACTACCAAATGAATCTATTACACTTACGTATCACACCACATTTTTTTCCAGACGGTAAAAAAAGTCACCCTGTATATAGATTTGGCGGTCAGTTTTAATCACTTCAATAGCTATACACATATTCCCATGTGATAGAAAAACTCTCCTAGTCAAGTTTTTGAACAAGATTCGAGTCACCGCATGTGTATACTTTTTTCAACAGTGGCAACTTGGTGGCAACTTTTTTTAGAGCAGCGGCCCGAAATTCGCTGCTTTCCGCCCGGAGAGATGAAAATACCCTTAGTGGGAGAATATTTTAGAAAACAATTAATAATAATATGTAATAACACTTATATTACATATCAAGGGAAGTAAAATAAGAAATGTAATTGTTACTTCCCGAGGTGTGTATACTATTTCTGCTCGACGGAGGCGGAAAGTGGCAACTTCGTTGAGCGCAGCCGGCCGAAAGTTGACGCTATCCGCCCGGAGAGATAAAAAATATATTTTTCACAAAAAAAAGTGTCGAATTGACGTTTAGCACCCTCACGTGTTAACCCACCGAAAAAAGATGACACCGCAAATCCGAGGAAACCCTCGAACAAAGGCTAAGCTCATCCTTTCCACGATAAATCGCCCGGAAGAAGCCTGGTATGCGCGGTCCCAAAACAATTAATTTGGCTGTCTATCGAGCACATCTCCCATTAGCCATCCATAGTACAGTCAAGAGCACGCTAAACTGGACACTTTGGA
Organism: Ethmia dodecea; assembly: GCA_963855545.1. NCBI lineage: Eukaryota > Metazoa > Arthropoda > Insecta > Lepidoptera > Depressariidae > Ethmia > Ethmia dodecea. The sequence goes on from OY979446.1 coordinate 1,677,243, forward strand.
CTTTGAACCGGCCCTGTGTTCTATGGCGCGCAGTATAAATCAGAGCTCAGCTTAAACTGGTAGTGTACAGCTTGACTTGCTCTTGACTGTACATCGAGATAGCATGAATTTACATACTAGGACCGTTTTGGTGATACGCTATGGCCTTTGATTGGCTATATTGCGTGAATGGTCATAAATATGGTGGTTGAATTTAAAACAGACAATTATTTTTAAAGTGAGGCTCGGGTTCGAATCTTGGCATGTACCAATGAGTGTTTTAAAACGTACGTCGCTGGTGAAGGAAAATATCGTGAGGAAACCTGCAGGTGACAGAATTAATTCTGAGACGTGTGTACGTACAGGACCCCGATCCGGCGATGAGCTCACCACCTATCACGTTTAAGGATCCAAAGAATGTGCCTACCGGTCAAACGTGGGTATTTCCGAAAATGGAATACCTCTGCCTACCCCTTCGGGGATAAAAGGAGTAAGATTATTTGTTTGTTTATTTGTTTTATAACTATAGCGAATTCTTATGTAGGTACCCCAAATCACAGCCTTTCCATGTAACGTAGTTTCTGTTGGAACTGAAGAGGTTTCGACCGATTTAAATTATAAAGAACCAGAGGGCGGATGAAGTCTATTTCCGTTCCCTTGGGAATTTCCTAAAAATCCCTTCATAGCCGGGTTGCCTACGACATATTATAAGAAACGTAAATACCATATTTCAAATAGCAGCACAAATGTTTTTGTGTTCTGTCTGGTTGACAGGTAAAAATAAATGTCCTTTCGCGAATCTCTGATTTAAGTACGAAACACTACGGAGATCCTGTATAATACAACGCGTAACAGACAAAGCGCAATTCCTCATACACCCCAATTAGTATATTAATATAAAAAACATATGATTCAATAGAACTTTAGTTCTCTATCAAATTTTCTTAAATATCGATTAATAATAGCACAATTTCCATAGAAAGCACTACATTCAGCTACAATAATTCCTTATAATGGAAAATTAAACACATATTAAAAATAGCTGAAAACGAATAAGTAGTCGATATACTGAACAAACTAAAATTTCAGGAATTGCGCTTATTCTGTTACATGTTGTATATAACTTCCATCAGTTTCATATCTCACTCTTGCTCATATTAAATTAGCGAGACAAGTATACAGTTGTCGACTGAGACCTAATTTATTGTTTAACGTGAATAGAGGCCGGTCGCGCCTCGCTGCAATTTTGCACGCTGGCTCATTTATATCAATTAAACAAGCTAGTTCGGTAGCGTTGGGTAGTTTCGCCCGCCGCTTTTGTTTATCGGCCATTTATTGGGAAATTGTTCGTTGCCGCTGCTTTACATAATGCAAAACGGATTGTAATGTATATGTTACAGAATGAAAGTTGTACAGACAAGGTCTTCTTACGGTTTTATTAATATTATGCAGATATAGATTGAGTCGAAGCGTTCGTAGCCCTGCGGTGCCAGTGTTTGTAACGATCACACTGGTTAAGTAAAGTTGTGTGCGGTCAGTCAGTGAATGACAGCTTAGTGGCATTTATATCGCGAGCGCTTCCGTGTTTCGGAAGGCACGTTAACATCTACATCTATATTTGTGACCTGAGAATCAAAGTTGAACCCTACGTGTTCCCAGTAACACAGTGCTCTAAATGTTGGAGATTTGGACACGTGAGAAAACTATGCCCATTCAACAAAATAATTTGTCCAAAATGTGCAAATAGACATGAAAATTGCGAAAGTACTTCCTTTAAATGCGTCAACTGCGATGGAGCGCATATTGCATTGTCTAAATGATGTCCGGTATACATCAAAGAGAAAAAGATTAGAGAACTCATGTCAGAATTTAATGTCACCTACAGGAAAGCTCTATTAATGTACGTTCCTCCAAGTCCAGGTCACCATTCCGAAAATCAGAAAAATAGGCCCCCAAATACCTCTAAAGCAACTCCAGTGTATGAAGAACAACCATTGAGGTCGAAGCCACAACGGGTATCGAATCGATCTTACGCTGAAACACTAAGATCTTCTCCGTCTTATATTACGGAGAGTGTGAAGAAAAATACCACTTACAAAGTACAGCAATCGGGTGCTGAGCGAAATAAAACTGATATTCCAGAATCATTACCGTCTGAGGAAGATATCGAAATGGATCTCACGGATTCAGATTCTTCACTCCCGGAGCCTCGAGGTAAAAAATCAAACAAGGAGTCACATCACCATTATTCGGCAAGTGATTGTCTACCAACAATTAGTTACTTACTTAACGCACTGAAAGACATTTTATTTTTAAAAAAGTATAAGTTACATTAGAAAATTAAGATAATTTTCCGTATCATCATTGATTGGATTGTAAGTTATGTGAGTAAGACATTATCTGATAGATCTTCTTATGATTGGTTACTTTCCTTCTTTAATGGATAGTACAAATACAAAATATGTTAACTTAAATATCATACAATGGAACGCTCGTAGCTTAAGACAGAAATGGTGTTCTTTTAAACAGTTGTTGATCCAAGAAAAAATTCATATTGCAGCAGTATCTGAGACGTGGTTAAATTCTGAAGAGGAGTTAAGACTAAACAATTATAATAGTTTCAGACCAGATAGGGGGGACTCATTCGGAGGAGTCGCTATTTTTGTGCATAAGTCTATTAGATCGGAACGCATATATTTGGAATGCCTAAATAATTCTGGATTAGAAATAATTTATGTGAAAGTGTTCAATTGTGACCAAATTGAAAATATTATTCTCATTTATTGTCCCAGTAATGTGAATTGCAGTCAAAGAGTCTGGGAAACGCTATTTTCAGTTACGAACAGGAGAACCATTATAATGGGCGACTTTAACGCACACCATACCATCTGGTCAAATAAAACCGACTCTCGTGGTAACCAAATTTTTTCATCCCTAATGGAAAGTGAGTTTGTACTTTTAAATGACGGCTCATATACCCGCTTTCAGCTTGTGGAGGGTAGTCTACGAGAATCATCTCCTGATTTAACATTTGTTTCACCGGACATTATATTAAACCTTAACTGGTTAGTTACCAAAGAATCACTGGGAAGTGACCATTTGATAATTAAAATATCCACTAAAATAGAGGCTAGTACAATTTCAGAAAAGAAACGTAATTTTAAAAAAGCAAAGTGGGATTTATATTCGTCATATTTACAAGAATCTTTTGGTGGCCACACCTTCCCTGATAATTCACAAGATGCATATAATCTTTTTGTCAATTTAATTAACGAAGCGGCGGATTTATTTATCCCTTACATTAAATTAAATCAAAATCCTATTAGTAAATTTTCTGCCAAGCCTTACTGGAATTCTGAGCTATCAAAAATGGTTGCACTTCGACGGCGCGCCTTGGCAACTTTTAGACGGAACCTTACACCTGACAATCATGATAACCTTCTTAACGCTATCAAGGAAGCCCAACGCCTCATAAGAAAGGCCGAAAGAAACAGTTGGCAGTCTTTCTGTTGCGCAGTTGATGGGAATATATCATGTAAAGAAATGTGGAGTAAAATGAAATGGATCAAAGGTCGATTCTCTCAAAAATCCCATATTTCTAAAGAAAAAGCTGACCAACTCCTATGTAACCTGTGTCCAGACTTCGTTTCGCCCCCTAACCCTATTTTTCCAAATTCTAATTCTGTCATAGAAACTCCGATTACCTTACACGAGCTTGAAACGTGTATTAAGAATAAAGACACTGCCCCCGGTTATGATGACATCTCATTCTCAATGATTAAATATCTACCTCAAAATGGTAAACAATTCTTGTTGAAATTGTATAACTGCTCATTAGAAACCGGTTTTGTGCCATCCCAGTGGCGCGATACTCGTGTAGTACCTATACCGAAGCCAGGCCGCGACCCCCGTTCCCCTTCGTCCCTCCGACCGATATCATTAATATCTTGTGTGTGCAAGATATTTCATTCTGTATTAAATAAAAGAATCGAATGGTTTTTAGAAAATAAACATCAATTTTCTGATCGCTCATTTGGTTTTCGAAAATCGAGATCTTGTCTAGATAACCTTAGTTGTTTGGTTTCTGATATTCAAATAGGGTTTTGTAATAATTCACCTACTGTAGGTTGTTTCGTCGATATTGATAATGCCTATAATAATGTTGATCTGTTATCATTAGTAGACACATTGCACAGGTTACAAGTAGGCGATAGGATATGCGGTTACATTTGGAATTTTCTTAAAGAGAGACGGATAAATATCAGAGTTAATAACAATTATATTTCGAGATGCTGTGGTCGGGGCCTAGCCCAAGGTGACCCATTATCCCCACTTTTATTTAATGTAGCCTCTATAGATATTTGTAAAAGGATAAAGAATGTTATGATTATGCAATATGCGGACGATTTTGTATTGTATTCAACTAATCGTAACTTACGATTGGCGGTAAATAACCTGCAATCTGCTTTAAATATGTTAACTAACCTTCTATCTGAATTAGGCCTCGACCTATCACCTACAAAAAGTAAAGTATGCGTTTTTAAAAAGAGACCTCTTAGACAATCTATAGTACTTAAAATTAACAATGTGCCTTTAGAAAATGTTGAAAATGTGAAATATCTCGGGTTATGGTTAGACCGATCACTTAGGTGGGGAAAACACGTCAATGAAACCAAACAAAAATGCTTAAAATACCTAAATATATTAAAAATACTGTCGGGCACTGGGTGGGGTGGGGTGTACACCCTTCACATTTGAGGAACATTTATCTTTCAATCATTCGAAGCCGTTTGGACTATGCCTGCTTTTTATATGATGAATGTTGCCATTCACATCTAAACAAACTTAATAGATTACAAAATCAAGCATTAAGAATTATAGGTGGGTTTATAAAAAGTACACCTATTCATACTATGGAAAGCGAATTATCGGTTCAACCACTTCACATTCGGAGACGGTATCTGGGCAGCAAATTTTGGTTTAAAAGTAAATCTCTAGAAAACAATTCTATCATAACCCAATTAATTGAGTTGACTTCGCTTTGCAATGCAAATAAATGGAGTAGGAAAAAGAAACCTATATTAATAACACTTCAGAATTGCCTCAAAAGTCTACCTATACATGTATCACCACACAGTTAGATATGTTTTCTTTAACAACTTGGGTAAACAGTATTTATTTATCTGATGTAGTCAGGACATCTATTAAAGAAATTACTAAACCTAAATACAATTATAGCGACTCAGAATTGCGAATGTATTTTAATAACTTATCTTCTAATGAATATAGTGGATTTTATAAAATATTTACCGACGGTTCTAAGGCCGCGGGAGGCTCTGGGGCGGCATTCTATGATTTCCAAATAGATCTGGGTGTTAAATTCCAAATTATTTATGATTTGTCTATCATGCACATTGAATTAATCGCGATCTGCGAGGCCTTATCTTATGCATGTTCAATTTCTGCCGACAAGCTGGTAATATTTACAGATTCTAAAAGCGGTTTGCAACATCTGGCTCGATGTGCCTCGAATTATCGAGGCAATCCGATAGCCTACAAAATTATAAATTTAATCTCAGATCTACATTCAATGTCAAAAAAAGTATTTTTACAATGGGTTCCATCACATGGTGGTATATCAGGTAATGAGCAGGCGGATAACTTAGCAAAATCGGCTTCGACTGATGGCGTACCGATATATTCCCTCCCATTTTACACGGAATGTATAAGCAATGTGAGAGTACAATGTTATGAACTATGGAAAGAATATTTTGATTTGAGATCCAAAGATATAGGTATATGGTACAAGACGATACAACCTGAACCTTTGAAGATTCCTTGGATCAACAACTGTGGCCTAGACAGGGCTTCTATTGTTATTGCGTTTAGACTACGATCCGGACACATTCCATTCAATAAGTTTGCATTTTTAATGCGAAAATCAGATTCCCCAGACTGTACCGAGTGTGGTATTGTTGAAGATGCATACCATAGTCTTATGGAGTGTGTCCGAAACGAGTCTCGAGTCTTAGGAGATAAATTTTATTTCACTTTGAATTGTTAAATAAGTTAGGGGGTTGTAATAGTGCTTTGGCTTTCCCCTTATCGGCGGAAGCCAGAGCACTTTACAAACTCATTAAAGTTTATGTTAAAAATAGATAATAACATTTTTGTAATCATCATAATATATGAGAACCTTACAGAGCTACATAGTCGCTATGTTGTGATTAAGCTCTTAAATTAAAGATTAAAAAAAAAAAGTGGCCACTAGCTTAACACCATCTCCCAATCCGTAATGGGCTCTCGTGGGAGATTATAGCCTTCCTCATGTGTGAGGAAAGACCCTTAGCTCAGCAATGGGTTGTTACGGGTTGATGATGATGATAGATTGATTCAGACAAGACCAGTCCACTGCTACTTCATCAATTGGCTTCATCTATGTATGTACTTGTATGTTCGTTTTCGTCACTCTAGAGAGCAATGCGTAGGACGATTTTGATGATTCTAACGTCAATCGATCCCTTTCTTATGTGTCAGTGTCACTAGAGACATGACAGTAATCATACTTCAATATGGCGACAACCAGACGCTATAATATTATGAAAATAAAAGTCCACGAACTATTTAAATGAGATATAATTTAATAGGTATTTAAAAATCATCTTTAGGTTATGTCTTCTTATGATTTCTCTCCTTGCTTCCAACCTATTAATAGTTCATCTTGTTTTCATCTTTTTAAAGTTTATTTTTAAGCAGTCTGGTTTTTCATTAGTTAAACTAACTTTTTGTTGGTTTATCTGTCTTCTTCTAGAAGCTATTGCATGTATAAAAATAGTTGAAGAACCTCTATCAGCATATAAGGCTATAATTAATATTGCTAATGTAGATAGGTCCACTGCTAGGCTAATCACCGGATTTTGATGCCGGCCCAATTAGGCCGTGTTTATTAATTTCGCGACTCCTCGTCACAAATTGACAGTACACTGAAACTCACTTTGCTGGCTATTTTGTGCCACATTATTTTATTAAGTATCTATAATATGGTGGACGTTTTGACAGGATTAATTTTGCATAAAGCAAATTTATTGAATACTAGCAGCGCCTCGCGGTTACACCCGCGCAGTTCCCGTTCCCGTGGAAATACGGGGATTAAATAAAGCCTATGTTACTCGCTGATAATGTAGCTTTCCGTTGAAGAAAGAATTTTTAATATCAGTCCTGTAGTTTTTGCGTTTATCTATATATATGATAGTGATACGTGAGAATGATAAACTGACTGATTGGTGATATATCAAAGCATAGCCTAAGCTGCTTTGTCTAGAGACTTGAAATTTTGATAGCTTATACAGTGTAGGCATCCACTAAGAAAGGATTTAGCAAAATTCAACCCCTAAGGGGGTGAAATAAACTTGCGGAACTACGCGGGTGAAACCGCGCGGAGCAGCTTGTCAATAAATTTGTATTATAGCGAACGCCCTGCTAAGCGAATAAAACATTTCTTTGTTTGAAGTCTTGGTAACTAGGATTCAATTTTGTACTTTAATAGGTAAATTTTAAAAAATAAAACTCTTAAACCAAATCCTTTTCGAGTATGAGGTTTAAAAATACTTTTTAAATTAATTCTAAATTATTACTAACTAGCTACCAGCCCCGGCTTCGCACGGGTGCAATGCTAATACTAAAACCTTCCTCTTGAATCAATTAAAAAAAAACGCATCAAAATCCGTTTGCGTAGTGTTAAAGATTTAAGCATACAAAGGGACATAGGGATAAAGGGACAGAAAGCGACTTTGTTTTATACCATGTAGTGATGAAATAACCTTTTGATCACCTTCTTAAAGGCATGGGTATATGTATATTTTGATTATTTTCTTCAATAAAAAAACTGTGTTTCAATAAGTAAGTAGTACAGTTACACAGAAGCTAAGATATTTCATCGGTAACTTTTAACAACATACAGAGTTATAAGAAAAACCAATTGAACAGAGGTAGGTGCTAACCTTATTTCCGTGGAAATCGAGTCTTTAAAAAATCTGCTCAGTCTTAAATTACTGAAGCACTTCGTTTGCTCCAAATTCTAAGCTATTCATTAAAAAATCCATTAAATCAATGAGCTACGAGCCAAAAGCCGTTGCGGAACATAGTAAAGCTTTTAACTTGCCTCGGCCATTTTGTTTGCGCGATGTGCAAATAAAAAACAAATATTTGTGTTGTTTTATATCCGCGTGAAGTTTATTTTTTAATGCAGATTTTTATAATTGCATTACGAATTCCATACTTATATTAGAAACACTGAATGTAGGTTTTTTTTTTTTATAAATTGTGGGACATCATTTACACATGGTTATTTTGTTCAAAACCAAGGCAGAGCCTGTACTATGCGTACTAAATAACTGAGAAGGCATACTCAAATAAATATTTAACACTCAGACACGAATACAACAGACATGTTCATGCACACAAATGTTGACCCTAAGCGAACTTCCAGAAATGAAGGTACCTACCTATAGTCTTATCCTAAGGGTGGGCCCCTTAGGATAAGACTCATCATTGATTTGATTGATTCAGCTAATTGCTGTCCACTGCTGGACAAAAGCCTCCCCCAAGGAGCGCCAACCATTCCGGTCTTAGGCAGCCCGCATCCATCCACTGCCAGTCACCTTCTTTAGGTCTTTGACCTAAAAGAAAAAAGCGACTGGTTCACGGCACGTAGCGATCCGCAAAAAAACAATATCTTGGTTTATTTTCCAGCTCATTCGCAGTTTCAAAACCAATAACTAAACAGTTGTATTTCCTGATCCACTATATATCCTATTCTGGAATAATCTAGAGTTTTCCATGTAGTTTCCATCGCATAGGATTACGAGCTAAGCGAGCCGCTGGATGTAGACTAATCCTATTATCGTTATGATTGTGTTGGTGCATTGCTGTTATTACGATCTACCCTACTACGTGTTCGGTTGATTAGGTACTCATATTAAACTCACACTCAACTTTAAAATGTCACCAAATCCTTACTTATTAGTATTATACGTGTGAAAGTAGCTGTTACACAATCACGCGCGGCTAACCTACTAAACCGATTTAAGTGAAATTTGGTATAGAGATAGTTTAAATTATGAAAAAGGGCATAGGCAACTTCTTAATGCAAAAAAGGGGAAAAAATCGGGAACGGGACTGACGCTGGTGAAACCGCTGGCGCTTCTAGTGGTCTGTAAATTACAACTATGCTCACGCTTTTTATCCCCGGGGATAAGCTACGTTGAAGTATTCTATCGTGGGACCGGGGTGCTGCTGAATAGGTATGCCTCAGAATCAATTCAATCAATTCTGGGACCTGATAGTTTCCTCACGATGTTTTGAAAAACTTATTAGTACAGACAAGAGCACATGAAGTTTTACACTTGTACTGGGAGTATGACTTTTAAGGCGATTGTAATAAGAACGTCACAAAGTCCAATTTGTCAAGCTCCTCGTGCTCTTGACTGTAGGTACATGCCAGAATTTGAACCCGAGCCTCACAAAATAACGCTTCTTATTTGTGAGGCTCGGGTTCGAATTCTGTTTTGTAATATGATAAATATAGACGTTATATAAGGGGATTGTGAGTGGCGGAGTTACCAGAGGGTGACCTAGGCGTTCTTACATCGATCAGATCAGCGATGTATTGAAGAAAAGCCAGATAAAGAGTACCCGAAACCGACGAGCATGTATGAACCGATTGATGGACGTGGATGAGGCGCTAGAGGTTTGCCAGGATCGTAGCAGGTGGCGGGCTATTGTCTCTGTCTACCCCTTTAGGAAAAGGGCGTGAGCATATGTATGTATCATAAATATTATCTACTATCATGTTTAATCTTCAAATGAGCGAACATAAAATAGTAGGGGTCGTAGATCGGCCATTGTAAGCCCGTACTAATACACAGTTTAATTAAACCTTCATTTTTATTTACAGCGGCCATGATAGCAGCTCATAAAAAGAGGATTTCAGCCGTTTTCAGCCGTTTGCACCCTTATAAGTGTATTTAAGGAAAACAAGTGACTCGTAAAAATATATTAGTACATTAAATTAAACGCAATTTACGGCCACGGTCATAAAATTACTTATCATAAAAAAAATTAATCATCATTTTAACGATTTTACGGAACCTTTAAGAAATAAACCCTATTTAAAAACCGGCCAAGTGCAAAAAGTTCCGTATGTATATCTAAAAAAAATATTTAAAAAGCAAAAAAACAAGTTTGGTGTATGGAAGCCTCCTTAAATATTTATTTAATTCTGGTTTTAGTATTTGTTGTTATAGCGGCAACAGAAATACATCATAATAAATAAAAAAATCATCTTAAAAGTTGGTCCCGTTTTACCCTTTGAGTACGGAATCCTAAAAAAGATGGTAACAAAATGATTTATTAGTAAAGTTGCTGCACATTCTTACAACACTCGGAGGCGTCTTCTTAATTTCACAATTATAATTACCTATTAATTGTGGCACACAATTTACACACGGTTATTCAGTCCCAAACTAGACAGGGCCTGTACTATGGGTACTAAACAACTGATAAACATACTTAAACAAATATTAAACGACCAGACACGAATCCAACAGACATAACAATATGTTCATTCACACTAATGTTGGCCCCGAGCGGGGATTGAACTCGCGACCTCAGACTCAGAAGACAGGGTCACTCAACTGAGCCAACAGGCCCGTCAAAAGAACACACATACATAGGCTGACAAAAAAAAGGGCATATTAAAAATCCACTGTAAAGCCGTAACGTGAATCCGCCGAATTATACATAAATTAATTCGATTTCATTCGACGCGACGTGCTCTCAATGGGTGCCTGTTCACTCTCCCGCACATAATCACATTAAAGCGACCCATTCACGCATGCCCGCTTCTTACCCTTTTTATAAAAGTGTATCTTTACCCCGCGACTTTACTCGTGGAATTGAGATAATGTAGTATGTTAATGGATCCATTGAACTAAAGATTCCTTTAATCGTTCCAGCCCCCTTAAGAAAACTTAAGACAACGAAGATTTGATTCTTTCAGTCAGCGTTCGCTTGTTTTTTTATTATTATTATTATTTATATATTTTTTTGGCAACAAACAGTCATGTTAAAACAATATTTACAGATTCTTAAATAATGATAAACCTGGAGGGCCGAATTTTAACTTAATTTTAACAATATTATTAGTATTGAGTTAGGAGGAGATACAATGCGAAAACCATATCGAAATATAATGCGAGTCCTAATGTTACATAGAACACACAATTTGTGTAAATACATACTAATTTTGTGCACATACAATAGTTATTAAAGAAATAACATTTATTTACAAAGAAAATATACATTTGGTCGAGGCTTCCGGACCAGAGGGCTGGCAGCTATCTCTGTCAAAGGATCAGCTTAGCTATCCAGAGAGGGAATGCGGCCAGTCTTCTGGGCACTGTCCCACATGGTTCCTCTTTGGAGGACATTTTATATCTGTAATGATTGTAAATGAATGAATACAATAGTTAATTATTATTTTCTTTGTGTGAGCAAAGTTGTTGTAATACTAACTAGTGTCAGTGATTATTTCTTTAGTGTTTTATCAATTTGACTTTGAGCTATAAAGCCGCAACTCAGACTTGAATGCAAATCTCATATACCTATTTGCCCTGTTATTCGACTAATCTTTTGGTCTTCCAGATCCATCGACTAGGGCCTCAGTAGTGTCAGAGATAAGTTCTTACATACAAGAATAACCCGGTTAAGAGTACGAGAAAGGAGCAACTAGTGCAATCATTTTTTTTTTTAACCAGGGAAAATGCATTACTGCATACGCACCCGACCCGGGGGGGCCGGGGGTTATGTGGGGCTCTGCAGCCTAGTGCTGCCATACCCACTAAAAACCCTGGTGTGTTCCTCCTCGCCGCTTTGGACACAGCCATGGCACCGCGGCTGTGCATCCGCAGCTGGGTCACGGCCGCCCGCAATACCTTACGGGGCCTCCTCGAGGGGGGGTCGAGCGAACCCCAACCTATCTCCGCTTAAGGCGCCCCGGAACACCAGGGGCGCATTCCAGCACGGGACCTCTCTACGCGGGCGACGGATCCCCCGATCACGTCACCCACAGGTCCCCTCAGGGCGGTTGGTAGTAGGTGGCGTAGGCCCGCCTACCTCGCCCTTGTCGCCTGCGGCGGATAGGGAGCGCGTCGTTTCATTGTCTTCCCGCTCCCGCTCCGCCGCCTCCTTCTGCGACATGACTTCGTCACAGAAGGAGACGACCGCCTGCCAGGCCTGCTCACTGCCGATCATGGCGTTGACCATATTCGGCAGTGTCAGAGCCTGCACGCCGCGGGGCCGCGCCAGGGACCGCCCAAGCGGGGCACTCGTCGCGCGTGTGTCGTGCCGTGTCCTCGGCCATCCCACAATGGTGGCACGCCGATGTCGGCTCGCGGCCCACCACCTGGCACAGATACCTCCCGAAGCAACCATGCCCGGTCAGCATCTAACTAGTGCAATCCTATCCTATCCTACTATATATAATATTATAAATGCGAAAGTTTGTAAGGATGGATGTATGGATGTCTGGATAGATGTTTGTTCCTCTTTCACGCAAAAACTACTGAACGGATTTTGATGAAAGTTTACAGTTATGTAGCTTATACATCAGAATAACACATAAGGTATATTTTATCCCCGTATTCCCACGGGAACGGGAACTACGCGGATGAAACCGCGGGGCGCTGCTAGTTTTAAAATACAAATGGATATTTCAAATACACAACAAATTAGTAGTTTTCAGCAAGTATTAAATCCACTTCAGTGCTTAAAGCAATAGGCCGTTCATTGTTCTCTTGTTTTATTATTGACTAGCGGATGCCCAGCGGCGTTGCCCTCGCGGATTCCGTTTATTCCCGTTCCCGTGGGAATTTCCGAAAATCCCTTCATAGTGGTTGCCTACGACATATTTAAGACACCTTCATACCATATTTCAAATAGCGGGTGCCCAGCGGCATTTTCCCGCTTGGATTTAGTTTATTCCCGTTCCCGTGGGAATTTCCAAAAATACCTTCATACCAATTTTCTATGACATATCAGACACCTTCATACCATTTTTTAAGTTTCTAGGTGTTATCGTTTCGGAGTAGTACGTATTTCACTTTTTAACCAGTTTTTATATTTTCCCGTGGGAATGAGATATTTCCCTGGAATAAAAAGTAGCCTAGATGTTGACCCGGGTACTCAGTTATCTCCATACCAAATTTCATCAAAATCCGTCCAGTAGTTTTTGAGTGATGCGTGCACAACCAGACAGACAGACAGACAGACAAAAATTCCAAAAATTGGTGTTTCGGTATCTATATCGATAACTATATACACTACCGTGAAAATTTTCAAAAAATATTTAATGTACAGACACGGCCCCGTTAGAGTTTTATTATATGTATAGATAAACAAATATAAAATCATTTATTTTCTGGAGGTATACAAAATACACTTAGAAAAGTCAATAGTCTAATAACAAGGCACTCTAAACTCGTCCATGAAGATTGGCTAAATGAAAACAGCAGCCCATCTCCACGAGTTGCTGGTTTCAAATGCTGGCAGTACCTTGAAAAGAGCCAGCAAGAAACTCAAGGGCAGCTCTTTTTATCTCTCGCTCTGTTCTATCATTTGTCACATATATTTTACAACTAGCAGCGCCCCGCGGTTTCACCCGCGTAGTTCCCGTTCCCGTGGGAATATCGGAATAAAAAGTATCCTATGTCCGTCTCCTGGTTCTAAGCTACCTCCCCACCAACTTTCAGCCAAATCGGTTCAGCCATTAACGCGTGATGCCGTGACCAAGGGAAAAAGGGATTCATTTTTATATATATAGACTAGATGTCGCGCGGTGCGCGAGGCCGCAAGCGGCCACGCGTGTCTCTGTGGGGTCGTATTTTGACAGAAAAATAAAGTCTAATTTTGGGCGCCCATCTTGTTTTAGCCATTTTAAGTCGAAAAATAATAAAATTTTGTTAAATATTTTTTTTCATGGCAACACTGTTTACTGAGACCTACAATCTCACCATACAAGCCAACTCTCCAAAGTGTTGCCAACTGGCTAAAAAATGCCGATTATTATTAAGAAAATTGAAATTTTTCAGTAAAACAAAAATAACGGTGCGGCCATCTTGTTTTTTCAGATTTTCGGGATTTTCTGGTAAACTACAGGATATACCCTATGCGGTGACAACAAACACATCCCTGTAGCATATCGGCATCTGGGAGATCAATTCGGGTCTTTTGAGGTCTACCCTAAAAATTCAATCGGCCATAACTTTCAGTGTTGCCAGGTGAAATTCAAAAAACCTACAAAAGGTCATAGGGAGGAATAAAATGTTTCACTGACTGTCACTTGTTTTTGCAAAATGGTAAAATTTAGACTTTTGACATTTTGCGTTAAAAGTAAAAAAATACGAAAAATTCCGGGAAAATTCTTCAACACGGCCACACTACGTAGCAAGACCTCCAACCCCGCTATACAGACCAACTCGCTCAGGTGTTGCCATCTTGCCGAAAATCGACAATCAAAATGTGGTAAAATTAATACTTTTCTTTGGGAGCAAATCACCGGTCGGCCATCTTGGTTTTTCAAATTTTCGGGATTTTCTGGTAAACTACAGGATATGCCCTGTGCGATGACACCAAACACATCCCTTTAGCATATTGGCATCTGGGAGATCAATTCGGGTCAAGTGGGGTCTAAAACCACTCCAACTTTGAAACACTATAACGCAGCCGCCATTTTGTTTTTTCAACTTTTTAAATAATATTCGTAAATCATTTTAAAAGTTTAACCGATTCCAAAAATTTGAGCCGAATCGACCGGAAAACAAAAGAGATACCATAAGCAAGTCTAGCCGCCATTTTGTTTTTTTGAAAAGTCGGAATTTTCCCTAGGTCACCCCGCCATCTTGAACACTTTTCCCATACAAGACTTTTCTCCAAAACGACTCCTTCTGGGAGAACAATTATGTCAATCAGTCAGTGAGTCAGTGAGTGAGTGGTAGTCGAGCTTTATATATTATAGATAAACTGAAAGTAGGTAGAACTGTGTGATTTCAATACATCTATAATAGTTTGAAAACTTTTTGTTTTTTTTTAGTTGTGAGTACTTTTGCCTATTGAATAACCACACTGCTGACATCTACGTGTATATTAAGTGTAGTATCTTATGGAGAGACAAACAGATTGTTTTCTATAGTATGAAAAGATTAAGCATACTTTATGGAATGCGTGACGGGCTCCCAATATATCCATGACTGACTCTTTTTATAGAATTGGCTGGCACACAAAAGAATGGCTTAAAGCTTAGGCTAGGCCAAAATAGAAGTCGGGTTCTAAAATTAAATATTAAATTTATAAAGAAAGGCTGAATTACATTTGCAATATTAAATTCCTTTTATATTGTAATTTGACTTTGGTGAGTGGGGTTTTTTTCTTTGCGAATTTAATATATGAAATAGAAAACAAATGAAATCTATAATATCAGTAATCATATATGACAGAAAATACGATTAATACAGAAGACTCAACTGTCAAAATAACTTTCACAAATTTTATAAGGGAACCTAACTAGATTTGTTTATTATTAATCTATATAATATTTAAAAGAAGGAACTGACTGACTGATTAATCAACGCACAGCCGATTATGCTAAGTCCAAATTTTGCAAAAAGGTTCCATAATTATGATGCAAAATAGCATTAAGAAGGGATTTTTGAAAGAGAGCAGTGATAGCCTTACGGTTAAAGAGCCTGCTTCACATGATGAAAAATCAGTGAGGCTCGGGTTCGAATCCTGGCATGTACCAATGAGTTTTTCAGAACCCACGTACATATTTATTTTATCACTAGTTCGACGGTGAAGGAAAACATCGTAAGGAAACCCGCAGGTCCCGAAATTAATTCTGAGACATAATATGTAAAAGACCCGGCTCGGCGATGGACTCACCACCTATCACGTTTAGGGGTCCAAAGAATATCTCGTGAGAAGTGGATATATATCTGCCTACCACTTCGGGGATAAAAGGAGTGAGATTATTATTATTATTAAGCGTTGAAGTTACCAAATCTCGAATCTGTTCAAAAAAATAAACAAGAAGACATCCTTCGGCTCTGCAGACGTATTTATGGAGCTTCGATATTCGATATCGGAAAATCTGTCGAACACTTTCGAGATGGGCTGATGTTGGTGTCGAAAACTAATGTCATATGTGACATAAGGATTCGGAAAATTTTCCGTGGCTGTCAGAAACGCCTAGAATAAAGTTTCCAAAGTCGATGGATTCGACTTCGGAAATCTTTTCACTCGATGTGAGTCGAACGGAAACGGTATCGAGTCTCCGTGAATACGCCTGCTGAGCTCAGAGTGACAGCTAAAAAACCGCAAGATAAGAAATGCTGGAGATTGCAGCTGCGGGGTCGGCGAGACAAATTAATGAACTGTCACGCCAGGACGGCCGCGTCCATTTATCCGCTCGGATTGGTTCGTCTGCCATGTTAATCTATAAGCAGCCTTTAATTTAAATTAAAACGGTTCTGCGCGGTTTCACCCGCGTATTTTCTGTTCCCGTGGGAAAATATAGCCTCTTGCAGCGCCTCGCGGTTTCAGACGCGTTAGTTCCCGTTCCCGATATCGGGAACAAAATATAGCCTACATGTTATTCTGATGTATAAGCTATATAATTGTAAAGTTTCATCAAAATCCGTTTAGTAGTTTTTGCGTGGAAGAGGAACAAACATCCATCCATACATCCAGACATCCATCCATACAAACTTTCGCATTTATAATATTAGTAGGATACCCACGCTATACGCTCACGCTAATAAGTACAAAATTGTATAGAAATCTGGCATGTTACAGCTCACCACCGAGAGATACAGTAGTAAAAATAAGGAAAACATTTCATGGTTTTAAGTATAGAGAAATAAACAAAATCGATAAAATATAAAAGTTACTACATATTACATCATCATTTCTGCGGTACTGTAGGTACTGTAAAACAATTCCTTTCAGTACATTATACTTCAATGGATGTTTAAAGGAACTTTTTCATTCCTTTTTCTTTACACTTAATGGTCACAGAAAATAAATAGTGAACAGTAGACAAATTGTTGCCGAGATGAATTAATGAACCACTGCCTCTGGTCCGGTTAATTTATTTACGCAGATTGTTCTTGTTGTCGCTAATTGAGTTTCATTTGGAGAAAAAGTTGTTGAAGACACTAATTCATTCGGAGAAAAAGCTAAAACAAAGTTTTGTAGAGATTTCGTCAGCGAGTTCGCTCTTAGAAAGATTTACACTAAAAGTGATTACATACACTGTTTATCTAGTGTCGATGTAAAAGTTGTGACATAACCTCACATACCCTGGACGTATGCCACGAATACAATGTCTTCACAATTTTTCTTTTGATAAAGAAATGCTAGTTAGTAAATGTTACTTGGTAGGACTCGTCAAATTTAGGAGCTCCGGCCGGAGCAAACATACAGACAGAACAACAAAATAACATAAAATTAAAAAAAAAAATAAGAAACTGAAAGTGATAGCCTTTACGGTTAGAGAGCCGGCCGAAAATCAGTGAGGCTCGGGTTCGAATCCTGGTATGTACCAATGAGTTTTTCAAAAACTTACTTACATATTTATCACTAGCTCGACGGTGAAGGAAAACATCGTGAGGAAACCCGCAGAATTAATTCTGAGACATGTGTAAATAGACCCGATCACGTTTAGGGGTCCAATGTATCTCGTGAAATGTGGGTATATCCAGCAATGGAATACCTCTGCCTACCCCCTCGGGGATGAAAGGCGTGAGATTATTTATTTTATTTATTTATTACGAAACCGACTTCAACAAATTATACTAAAAAATACAGTCGAGACCTCTTCCTTTTTTGAAGTCAGTTAAAAAAAAAAGAATCATCGAAATCGGTCTGTTTTCGTGATATTTAGTTGTTCGTCCATTTGGCACATAAAGACTTATAAAAATAGTTTTCTCATGGATGCCATTGTCGGAACTGGACCAAAAAAAGAATCATCCAAATCTGTTCACCCAGTCGAAAGTTCTGAGGTAACAAACATGAAAAAAACATACGTGTCGAATTGAGAACCTCCTCTTTTAATGAAATAGGTTAAAAAGGCAACCCCGATGATGATCCCAGACAATAGCAACGAAGTTAAAACAAATCGGAAGGCAGTTACCTCCTGACGGCAACCGACCCTTGTCAGGGCAACTTTTAATCGAATGTGAGAGATTCCCCACAGTTTGTGTTGATACATTACCTGTAGTTTAACTCTGATTATATAAGTTTCGGATAACTACAGAGTATACATTGTTTGTAAATAGCGGGGATCAATGGCGGAATTTTATTGTCCATAAACAATTTAGCTACAACAACAACAGTCTTGCTTTATGGACTTAATATTGTCATTTGTTAAAAATTCTACTGTGACTCCATCAAACAAAGATCTTAGACATTAAATTAACCTCTCAGACCATGAATCACAGACACAATTAATTTTTAATTGTGACAATAAGATGTCAATGGTCACTCAATGGTGTTATTGTGACACTTTTCAGAGCAAATAACACCATCGACTGACCGAAATCGACCATCGACCGACTGACAGACTGACTGAAAGAAGAATACGATCAAATAACAACCTTAAATAAAAAACAACGTAATAAAAACTTAAGAATTCTCAAAGACATGAACACTTTCAATTTACATACTTACAATAATACCTATGGAAAAAGAACATATAACTATATTTTACCTAGGATAATAAATTGCCTTCCAAAAGACATACAAGAAATATACCTCGCCAGCTCTAAAGCAGTCAAAAATATTAAAAAGTATTACATAAACGATAAGAACTTAGATTATATTCTGGAATAAGCATTGTTATTGTGCATGTACCTACTACTGTATAAGTAATACTATAATTCCGGACTCACTAGCTGTTCACAAGCCTTCGCTGGTTTTTACAGCTCTTAGTATAAGTTTCAAACTGTGTTAGTATTTAGATCTTTTAAAATAAATAAATAAAATAAACCATGTCATTGTCATTGTCATCCAACTGTAACCGTTGGCATTTAGTAGAATTGGCCCCCAGGCATAAAACTAGTTTTACTATAGATCTATCAAAGCAATATTACCTTCTGTAGACATATTTTTGAGACGGGCCTGTTGGCTTTGGTGGTAGTGACCCTGCCTTTTGAGCCAGAGGTCGCGGGTTTGATCCGTTGTCTGTTGGCTTCATGTCTGGTTTAATATTGATTTAAGTATGTTTATCAGTTGTTTAGTACCCATAGTACAGGCCCTGACTATTTTGGGACTAAATAATCGTGTTTGAGTTGTGTCTCAGAGTTTACTATACCTAGTTATTATTAATTTTTTTTTTGTAATTTGATAAAAATGTACTGTGGCTCTTACAGCGAATAAATATCATTAAAATAACTGCAGAAGGTGAAGAATGCAGACCTAAAGAAGGTGGCTGGCAGTGGATGGATGCGGGCTGCCCAAGACCGGAATGGTTGGCGCTCCTTGGGGGAGGCTTTTGTCCAGCAGTGGACAGCGATTAACTGAAATGAATTATAAATTATCAAAGAGCTGTCATTGCGGTCGGTAAAGGCAATCAGTTATCTCTATAAAAAGATCAGTCAAGAAATGCAGGCTGTTTTCCGGGTATTAATCTGCATTGTTCAATTTATTAGGTAATTCTTAAATTATATCCACTGCTACTACTAGAAAAGTGAGCTTTCCATTAGTAAAATAATTTTAAAAATCGGTCTTGTTGTTTCGGAGGCTATTGTTTACAAACAATAGCATAGAAACAACAAAAAACAAACCTGTCTTCTTTTCAATATTAGTGTAGTAAATATATTTTGTCTATTGTAATAAAATTAATTGGAATTTGTATCTATGTATTTCTATTGCATAAAGAAGTAGGAATTTGTATCTATGTATTTCTATTTCTTATAGCAGCAGTGATAGCCCGCACGTTTAAAGAGCCAGCCGAAAATCAGTGAGGATCGGGTTCGAATCCTGGCATGTACCAATGAGTTTTTCAAAAACTTACGTACATATTTATCACTAGCTCGACGGTGAAGGAAAACATCGTGAGGAAACCCGTAGGTCTCAGAATTAATTCTGAGACATGTGTAACAGACCCGGTTCGGCGATGGGCTCACCGCCTATCACGTTTAGGGGTCCAATATATGTGAGATGTGGGTATATCCAGTAACGGAATACCTCTGCCTACCCCTTCGGGGATAAAAGACGTGAGTTTTTATTTTATTTCAACTATTAAGCGGTCGTATCACGTAAATGCCGAGTAGGTATAAAACTAAGCAATATATTAGACCCAGGCCACATGACAGAAATATTTTATGTTATAAAAATAAATATAAGGGCCGGTTTAATGAAAAAATAAAACCCGATATTAATAACGTAAGATACGGTTTCTATCGAAAAGGGTACGTGAAGGGAATACAGATGTCGTTTCTTTTGTGGTCGTATTATGGACTTCAAAATAGTATTGGTTTTGTTTGTGACATAACACGACACACACTAATTCGTCAAATCCGTAGTGGGACAGGTAACATTTCTGCGAGATAATAAGTATCTTCTTTATTTAACAATGTCAGACAATCATTATACGAAAATAACTGTTGGTTTCTATTCTGGTATTTGGGTCTCAATTTAAATCCCAAATGTCAAATTAAATGTTAAATGGTAACGAAAAGTCATTTGAAGTTGTCGGATATTCAACGATGGTCCTAAATAGATCTTAGATGGTGGTAGCCTGCTGTTGCTACGAATTATTCATAAAATACTTTATATGAACACATTTTATCACCAAAACAGACAACGTTCCGGCGATAGACTACCACCATCTGCCATCGGCTGTGGATTTCTCAATAGGCCAGATAGGAGCAGTCGCTGCCGCTACTGCAACCACTACCACTACTGCTTTCGCTACTGCTACCACTACCGCTACTGCTACTGCATATGCTACTGCTGCTACTACCGCTACTGCTACTGCTGTTGCTACCACTACTGCTGCCGGTACCGCTACCGTTACTGCTATTGCTACCGCTACTGCTACCGCTGTAAAGGCGCGGCACATTTCACATTGAGCTTGCTTAAAAAAATGCCGCCTATGACTTATGAAAGGTATAAATCCAGCTTGCCACGTAGGGGCCCAAGCCCATAGGGGTCCAAAAATATACTGGATAAAAGTGGGTACCTACTTCCAAAAAGAAATAACAGAACTCTCAACCATCTCCAAGAGCGTATGTAAGTATATTTATTTATGTATACCCATTGAAAAAAGTTGATCGTCCCGACTGTCATACGATATGTCAGCAGTCACCCAGAATACGGCGGTCCGATGTTATTGGATAAGTTGGTTTTCGCCTGATTGGTGCGGAGACGGGCCACAATATATTGCCATTGTTGTGCCGCATACTAATGTATTTCTACTATTAAGTATTTGTACATCTCTCTTACGACAATCTTTCTGTGACTTTCGAAATACACGATTTAGTTATCCATTTCTTTGTTGCGAGTTTGGTATTGTTTTCTTTTGTTTATTGCAAAGAGATTAAAATATAATAGGGCATAAAGGGGACAAAGCGAGGAAAATTTGAAGCCAAAAGTTATTCCAATCGGACTAAGTCTAGTACAATTTCGACCGAATGACAGCTCGCGTTCATACTAACTGACGGTTCTGACATGGCGCTTGAGCTTCAAACATGCTTCAAAGTTTTGTATGAAAATATTCCCAATGCCCCCTCTATGTCCTATTATATTTTAATCTCTTTGGTTTATTGGGATTTGTTTGAGGGCAGTGATAACCTTGTAGTTAGAGCCAGTTTCGCATTCGCTTGGATTCGAATACTGACCATGTATAAATATACAGTCAAGAGCACGTGGAGCTTGACACATTGGACTTTGTAAAGTTCTTATTACAATCGCTTTAGAGGTCAGACTCGCATTACAAGTGTAAAGCTTCATGTGCTCTTGACTGTACCAATGAGTTTTTTAAACACTTCCGTACATTTTTATCACTAGCTCGACGGTGAAAGAAAACAACGTGAGGAAACGTGATGCAATACTTCTGTCTACCCCCTCGGGCATATAAGGTATTAACATATTATTTTATTGAATAGAATCATAATGTGACAGTCAAGGTGAGAGAGTTGAAAGTTGGGTCTCTGAATAGTTTAGATTTAGTTTAAAAGTTAATGTCACTCAAGTTGACAGTTGAGTGGATTGCTTAGTAATTGAAACAAAGGTATCAACTAGACCTATCAAGTGAAGAGTAGACTGCTGTCTAGATTTATACTGAAGGGTCTGCCTACATGGCTGACTTAAAAAGCCACACTTATTTCGAGTTTGTCGGCTGTCTAGTCGCGACCCTAATAATTGTAAAATAAAATAGATTAATCTCATTGGGGGCCAAAATCGGTGTTCATTCCTAATTATTTAATAACGAACAAAGGGAATCCCTCGAAATGCAAAGGTAAGTAATCTAAGTTGGGAGGCATTCTAATTAAAACTTGAGTTTCGATTCGGCGCCCGCGGTTTCTGCGAAGTGGCCTAATTATTTTCCTTTTGAAGGCACATTGAAGAACATTATTATTATTTGTTATGACAGTCATCAATGATTTATGATTACATTTATTTGTAATATAAATTTTAATTTGAGCAGTGATAGCCCGAACGGTTAAAGAGCCGGCCGAAAATCAGTGAGGCTCGGGTTCGAATCCTGGCATGTACCAATGAGTTTTTCAAAACTTACGTACATATTTATCACTAGCTCGACGGTGAAGGAAAACATCGTGAGTTGGGCTCACCACCTATCACGTTTAGGGGTAAAAAACTGTTGTCTCTGCCTACCCCAATGGGAAATAGGCGTGAGATTATGTATGTATGTATGTGATAAAACAGTACACTGTTGTATTGCGATAGACAGATCCAAAGGAATTTGTTTATTAACATTTAAAATAAAGAGGTTATTTATGTAAATAAAGTGGTTTTTGCCCGCAACTATTCTACAACTGAATTTCACAGTAACTCATTTACCGTTCAGGCTGTTTGGCTATGAAATCCCTGTATGTCACAAATACTGGATCAATTAAAATTTTTAAAACTCAACTAAAGGCTTACTATCTTGCAAGCATTGAAATAAATAAATTTTCTACTATATTTATGTTATAATTATGCATTATTATTATTTATTTTTATCCTCAAATATTCTCTATTCTTTGGGAATATTTATTTTTGACGTACAAAAAATAACATTATAATGAACCTAAAACTAAAAACCTAAAATAAAGTATAAAAAAAGCCTGAAACATAACTAAAATATATTATTAAAAGGAGTCCCTTTAGGCAAGGTTCCGAAGATTTTCTATTCTTGTATAATTTATTTAATATATATTATGTATATATTTATACCTATGTATTTATTTATGTAATAGTATGTTCAATAATATATTATATTAAGTACTTTAGTGCACCGTCTACCCTAGTTCTAATCTCTTAATTTCATCCATCCTAAGGTTGTCTTTAATAGATCGCTAAAAGCGATAAGACCGCCCATTGTACTTTAGTTAATGTTGGTATCCATATTGTGTTGTTTTTTGTGTACAATAAAGTTATTGTATTGTATTCTCACTGTTCTTTTTCAATATCCAAACTATCTGTCTGCGAAATTTCATCAACGTGAAAATTGCAACAGAGTTACTTTTACATTTATTAGTCGAACGTAGTACTTGTTGAATAGAGAAGACATATCAACCTACATATTATTATCACTATCACTACATAGTATAAAACAAAGTAGCTTTCTCTGTCCCCATATCCCTATGTATGCTTAAATCTTTAAAACTACGCAACGGATTTAGATGCGGTGTTTTTAATAGATAGAGTGATTCAAGAGGAAGGTTTTAGTATTAGAATTGCACCCGTGCAAAGCCGGGGCGGATCGCTAGTTATATAATAATTCTAATATTATTAATTAGGAGCAGTGATAGCCCGGACGGTTAAAGAGCCGGCCGAAAATCAGTGAGGCTCGGGTTCGAATCCTGGCATGTACCAATGAGTTTTTCAAAACTTACGTACATATTTATCACTAGCTCGACGGTGAAGGAAAACATCGTGAGGAAACCCGCAGGTCTCAGAATTAATTCTGAGACATGTGTAAATAGACCCGGTCCGGCGATGGGCTCACCACCTATCACGTTTAGGGGTCCAATGTATCTCGTGAAATGTGGGTATATCCAGTAATGGAATACCTCTGCCTACCCCCTCGGGGATGAAAGGCGTGAGATTATATTATTATTATTATTAATAAGATTTCTAACAATTATAAAACTAAATAAATAATAATGGGATCACATTCCAATAATTACTAATTATAAGGACCATACATTACCGAATTCAGTCTAAACTTATTTTATAACTTTGTCAAGGCACGAGTGGGCGTACAAAAAGGGATCGTTTACGCCCACTCTACATTAGTTTAACAGTTCAAACAGGATGGTTATTGAAGAGGAAAATTGGTGTGAATTTCATTTGAATGTACATTTATTTTCACGGTTTCTAAATAAAATTTCCTCCAAAGATAAATGATAGCTGTTGGCAACTGGCTGGTAGCCGTGGCAAGGTTTATTTTGTATTGACATTCCTTTTTTATATACGCCAGTTGTCAGCTTTAGTTGCCTTGAAATATACAGGTTTGCATTTATGCGAGTTTTCATCATATTCCCGATTTCCACAATCAGTCCACATCGTTTGGTAACAGTATCCCTGCATTTCCTCTAGATAGCTAGGCTGATCCTCTTACTGACTGAGATAGCTGAGGGATTGGTGTTGATTCAGTATAGTCATATGGCTCAGATACTTCAATATTAAGATTACAGAAAAAGTTGTAAAATAAAACCTTGTTCATATAAAAACTACTTGCTAAAATCCTTTCCAAATAAAACAGCTGAGATCCTGTATATCTTCATTTTATTTTTATTAGATTATCTTTGTTCTTGCAGCTAATTCAGCGATAAATCCAATGAAATTCTTTCAAATATTAATCGTAATTTTCCACGTAATATTTCTCAAATTCTACCAGAGTAACAATTCTACCTCTATTAAAACACACGTCAGCGAATCCTAAGTCAACATCAAGTGAAACCCGCTACAGGTGAAACAATTTCAACTCTAAGGTTTAGGAATAAAACTTAAGTGGAAAGAAAGTAAGGTGAGGTCCTTTACAAGGATATAGAGTCAACTAGATAAGGTAAAAGTTCATTGGTAAAAGCTCGCGTGCTCGCGTGCGAGCGCGGTCACGGCCCCGCGGCGTGCTTACGCAGCCGCCGCTGCCGCGCCTGCCCCCGTCGCTGTCGCCGCACCTAATGCAGCGGCCCTCCCAGGAAGGGAAGAAGAGCCGGAGCAAATCGGAGGGGCAAGTGCCCCCACCGGTTTACAGGAAAAACCAGTGTGATGAGGAGGGCTTCCAAAGAGTAGAGAGGAAGAAGAAGAAGCCCTCTAGCCGCAACACCCATGGCACTGCTCCGACCGGACCGAGCCATCTGCTGCGTCCTGCTGTACCGTCGACGCAGCTGTATGTGTCCCGTTTGCACTGGTCTAGGAAGGTCCAAGACGTCGTAGACTACATAGTGAAGAAGTCCACATTTTCATTGAGGGTTGAACGGTTGGAGTCTCGCTGCAAAACGAATTTTAATTCTTTTGTGGTTAGAGTACCAACCCATCACCTGGAAACCTTCATGAAGGAGGACTTCTGGCCGCATGGAGTTGTATTTCGGAAATTCCGGGGTCAACTACCTGCCGATAGCGCTCGCACGTTGCCGACATTACGTGTAAAATAGTTTAGTTAGATATTTTATATGTATGTTAGTTATAAGGTATATATAATATAGGCCTCTATTTACGTTATTTAAGATCTATTAATGTAAATATTGCCTGAAATAAAGATTTATTATTATTTTCTGTTTTTCTTTTTATTTCTCGAAATATACCTACAGTATATTTCGGTAAGTTTAAGACAAAATTCACGGACCTAAGCCAAGTGAATTTCACCTTGAAGGTTGGGTGAGTTAGCGGATTCCTCTTGCAGAAATTTACGCACAATGCGACAGGTGTTAAGAATTACAGCTTTTTGCATAGTTATGTAAGTGCTTTCGGGTAGGTCAATATTGTGGAATGAAGTGAGTAGGTGTTTTGGGATGAGTCCAGTACTGGAGAGCACCAGTGGCACGATGTATACTTTATTCATCTTCCATATTTTAGCGATTTCTTCCTTCAGTTCTGTGTATTTGTGTATTTTATCAGTAATAGTTTTATGAATATTATGGGTGTTAGGTACTGCAACATCTATTAAATATACTTTTTTATTATTTTTATCTATTAGCGTTATGTCAGGTCTGTTATTATGTATGGTTCTGTCTGTAAGTATGGCCCTGTCAAAGTACATCTTGTGGCTGTTGCTCTCCAGTACTAATTTTGGGGTGTACTGGTAATACGGCAGAGGTTTTTGGTTAATGAGTTTGTGTTTTATTGCAAGTTTCTGATGAATGACGTTACAAACTTGATTATGGCGATGAGTGTAGTCGGTTTGGGTGAGGGTTGGGCAAGCACTAGTTATATGTTGGATGGTTTCGGACTGTCTATTACATTTTCTACATTTATCGTTAATAAGGTTGGAATCTTTCAAGGTGTATTTTTTATAGTTTCGGGTGTTTATGACTTGGTCTTGAATAGCTATTAAGAATCCTTCAGTTTCAGGGAAAAGAGCACCTAATTGCAACCATTTATTAGAAGCTACTGAATCGATGTGCGGCTGTTCAAGATCATGTAGATGACGACCATGCAACTCCTTCCGTCGCCATGCGGTTATTTTCTCATCTTCGTGCTGTTGTCTATTATTAAAATCTAAGTTTCTGTTACCCAAATTTAATGGCGTGTACTTGTCATCAGATTCTACTACAGTTGAGTGGATGAAACTAGTTGAAGCTTTGCTATAGAAGAATTTTCTGAGACTTTGCACCTGTCCCTCCCATAAAAGTTTTAAATCAATCAGTCCCCGCCCTCCTTTGTCTCTTTTGATTGTAGTCCTTTCTATTGCTGATTTTGGATGCAGGTAATTATGTTTTGTAAGCGTGGTTCTGGTTTTCATTTCTAGGTTGCTTATATCCGTTTTTGTCCATTTAATAACCCCAAATGAGTATGTAAGTATTGGAACTGCATAAGTGTTAATAGCTTTGAACATATTTTTTGAGTAAAGTTGTTTCTTACAGATTATATTTAAACGTCTGAAATATTCGTGGGTTAGGTCAATTTTAATTTGTGTATGCTGTATTCCTTTATTTTGTTGGGTGCCGAGGTATTTGTAAGTATCATTGGTTTCCATCAATTTAAAATTAAACTGTTCATCGTCTAAATTAGTTTCTTTTACTTTACCTTTAACAATTCTAAGTGTCCTGCATTTATCCAAACCGAATGTCATGTTTATATCTGTACTAAAATTTTCTGTAACTTTAATCAGTGCTTTCATAGATTTTTCCGATTTTGAGAAGAGTTAAATAAAGATTTATTATTATTATTATTATTATTATTATTATTATTGGAATTTTTAAATGAAAATAAGAATGTATTAAATTTTTTGTAGGTAATTAAAATAATTAAATAAATAATAAATTAAATAAATAAATAATTAAAAATTACACTTAGAAAAGTCAATAAACTCAAACTCAAAATTCTTTTATTTCAGTAGGTATAAGAAATACACTTTGAAATGTCAATATAAACAAGGCACACTTAACTCGTCCATGAGGATTGGCTAAATGTAAACAGCAGCCCATCTCTCTCCAAATGCAGTACTCCGAGAAGTACCAGCAATAAACTCAAGGGCAGCTCTTTTTAGTCTCATGTCTTAGGTACTAGTAAATATGGTTCACAATAATAATTATAATGAATAGCCTTACATAGCGCTGAGTCGGTTAAACCCATGTATTTTGGTCTACTAAGTAGTCGGTAATTTTATTGTAGCCTTTTTTATATAATGTTTGCTTTAAATTTGTCAAGAGGCAAATTTTGTAATGCAATAGGAATCTTATTGTAAAAGCGTATACATTGACCCTTATATGATTTGGTAACTTTAGATAATCGACTAACTTAAGCAGCCAGTTCATTCTTATTTCTAGTGTTTATACAATGTCTGTCACTATTTTTTTTGTGATATATTATTTTTAACATACAATAAGTTTTCGTAAATATACTGTGACGCCAGTGTCAGTATATTAATTTCCTTGAATTTTTCCTTTAGAGACATCCTAGACATTCTAGACCACATTTTATAAATATAGTCTAATATCAAAGCTCTACTCCACCGACGAGTTGCTGGTTCCAAATGCAGTACCCGAGAAGAACCACCAAGAAACTCACTCTTATACAAAGCTCTTCGTGAACAGAACAAACCAATAATTATAATTAAATTAGTGCAATTAAAACTAATTGAATAAAATGTTTACTAGATGGACGTTCCATATTCCCTGAAATTTTTTGGATAACTAGAAAATAATAGATCTTAATATTGATTTCTAGTGATAAATAAATATCATGCAAATCAAACTAAATTGAATTTATTAAATTAAATTAATTAAGGAGTTTTATAGCTTCACTTATTGACTGTCATTAATGAAGATGTTATGTAAATTATTTACAGCCAAATCTCCATTTAAGAATCATACAACATGATAGTAGGTAGAAGATACGGTCTTAAAGTATTTCTTGTAACTTAATAAACAAAGAAGTCATAAAAAAAGTCTGGTTTTAATTTTTTTTACACTACGCCTCTATATCTGTGGTGGCGGCGAATAAATAATACTTTGCTGCGTGTTCAAGCCTATTTTGGGTTACGCTTCGTTAACGCCGTCTACTCTTATTCCCAAATGTTTTTATTTTTCGTTAGAAGCTTATTAGATACGAGATATCGTGAGAGTTTGAGTTATGACTTTTTATTACGGATTAATTTGCCAAGTTATCAAGATGCAGACAAACAATATTATCTATTAACCTATTATATATTAGGCTATAGGAGAAATTAAAGGGTATTTCACTGTATCGAAATTAAATAGAGAGTAATCAAAATCATCGTCGAATTGATAACCGCCTCCTTTTTTGAAGTCGGTTGAAAAATGCTGTTGTTTTTTATCCCCAAGGGATAAAATTTTCACCATTATATTTTTTGGACCCTAAAATGTGATAGGTGATGGGCCTATATCGCCAGCAGGGTTTGTTACACACACATGCCTCTGAATTAATTCTGGTACCTACCGGTTACCTTTCGATGTTTTCCTTTAACATCGAGCTAGTGACACTTTTGAAAAACTCATTGGTACATAACCTTGCCTGGATTCTACAAAGCCCACGAGTAAATAGCTAAATGGTTCTGTTAACCGTGTAGCTGCGCCCTAAAATGATTCAGCAGTTTTTCAATTTGAAACTTTATTGGTAATAAATAGAAAAAAAACTGCTAACTTAATAAATCATCTAAATACGCTATAGATTCTAGGAATATTCACGGAAAATATCTTTTATTAATTACTCTCCCAGATCATCTCCTAAATGAAAAGGGTACCAGAGGCATTAAAAGATTAATTCCAGAAAGAATCCCGAGGGACTTTTTGTATAGAAAATCTTATTTACTTCAAGTGAGTGCTTCTGTGTGGTGCAAGTCACAAACTTAGGCCACAGTATAATAAATAGTACTAGCGTACAGTACGGCCACTCCCTGCCTCCCGCTAAAAGTGCCGCCACCCCGCGCTTGGTTGTCTCACAGTCACCGGCTGGCTAGGACGAGACGACGAGACGACGACAAGGTGCGCAGAGCATGGTACGCGTTCTCACACAAGCATGGTACGCGTTCACCTACACGAGCTTAGACTGTGTGCTGCAACGCGTTTGTTTCATACATTTTATCGCTTGTGTCTTAGGTGTGCTTAGGCGTTGAACTATTAAGACATGCTACTTATTAAAATATATTTTGTCATCTGCATTATCGAATGTCTACTTAGCCTGATAGAAGATGAAATTAGGCAATAAGCCCATCATAATAAGAGTTCTCAGTTAAGATGAACAAAAATAACACAAAAATTTCTATTCTGAGTTGTTATTAATTATTATTAAAAATAATAATACCTATTTTACTCACATAAAAATAAGTTTTTTTATGTGTAACAATTTTTAAATTCGGTCTTTTTCAGATCATATTCATTACAAACAAGCAAACAAAACATCTATCCTGTTTATAATATTATTGTAGATGTAGATGAGTATCGTCTACATGGATATAGATTATTATGATACCTACTCTTTTTTTAATCTGTGACCATAACTAACAATATAACTGAGAATTATGATCATGTAATTGAGAGCTGGGAAGTGGAGCTAGGTAATATTGTCAGGTTTGCACTGACTAAAACCCCCCACTGTTACTTCCGTGAGCCGTAGGAAAATGGTTTCTTCCATGGCTCGGTCGGCCAAACTCTCTGTAGTCCAAGAACCTCCATGATAGAGTCATGCCAAATAATAATCAAGTTGACTTCATTAAATAGCAATAAAATACTATTATTTGCATATTCAACATCCATTACTTACTGTTACTAAACCTATTACTGAAAGCGAATGATTTGCTGATGTCCGTTGAGGAGTTCCGTTCTCCATCAGATTTTCATAAAACTGATATGGACCCTTGAAGTATACCCGATCAAACAATTTTTTTTTTCAAAAACGCTCTAGATATTATCGAAATTTGGATTAACATACACAAAATATACGTGTCATTAAGACCTCCTTTTTTGAAGTCGTTTAAAAAGTTATAAGAGTGTTCGTAAACGTTCAAGGTATGTAAAAGGGTATGCAAAAACGAGCAATTTCTGTATCAATGACGATGCAGGCTGGGGATGCGTCCAGTTTAGGAGAAATAAAAGGGGTTTTACTATGTAACTCAGTCGACGTATATTGTAGAACAAGATGGAAGCGAGTACAGCCATCATGAAGCAAACCATAGACAATGCTACGAACTATAAACTAAAAACTTCTATTGTTGCGTTCACTTTAACAGTATCGCTGAGCGACCATCACTCGGACCACAAGGGAAAGAAGCGAATTTGATCGCACAGCCGCGTCCGACATTCTGTAGTTGATTTTTATTGAAGGCAAAATTGAGAGCGCTTGTTTTTTCTCTTCAATTTTATTTACTTGCAACTCAATCGAAATGCCGAGCCGTACACTTCCTTAATGTTGATGGCAAAGATTGGGACGAAATTATTTTCCAGAATATCAAATTAAGGCTCGGATTTATCGTGATGGACGTTTTGTTACAAATTTTATTGGAGGCTCAACGATGGTGGTTATCGCATCAAAAAAATATTACAAATATCATCGCTTACATACTTTTATATTTTATTTGTTACAAAATTTACTATTATTATTTATAATTTTCTTTTGTGTAACAGCAACCCCAATCACGTTAAGGAGTTTAAAAAATATAGTGATGGCCCAGCTTATGGACCTAGTTTTAATAATAATAAGGCATTTATTCACCATATTTGTACAGTAATTAACCTTAAACTTTCTGCCAAACTGTATTAAACAGAGCAGTGATAGCCCGGACGGTTAAAGAGCCGGCCGAAAATCAGTGAGGCTCGGGTTCGAACCTGGCATGTACCAATGAGTTTTTTTCAAAAACTTACGTACATATTTATCACTAGCTCGACGGTGAAGGAAAACATCGTGAGGAAACCCGCAGGTCTCAGAATTAATTCTGAGACATGTGTAAACAGACCCGGTCCGGCAATGGGCTCACCACCTATCACGTTTAGGGGTCCAATATATCTCGTGAAATGTGGGTATATCCAGTAATGGAATACCTCTGCCTACCCCCTCGGGGATAAAAAAGGCGTGACATTATATATGTATTAAACAGTTAGTTGGCAGTAATAGTGCTCTCTTATTATAATGATTTTAAACTGCTTTTCATATTATTGATACCACTGAAATAATATACAGCGCAATCTAGGTATACTTACATAATTGCTTTTAATTTTTGACTTTAAATAAGTTCTCTAACAATTTTGTTTTTCTTGAAAGTAGCTTTTGTGACACACTGCTGTTTTAATTCTAAAGGAATTGCATTATAAAGAACAACGGCAGCTTTGGTACCCACTGAAATAGACACCCACGGGGTATCACACTATGCTTATTTTATTGACTCATAACAAGTCGAAATTTTCCATATTTTTAAATTATTCTAGCAGTTGAAAATATTTAGTCAAATAAAACAAAAACATCATAGAAACACGAATCGATCGATTGGGAAATCTATTAATACCAAAGAGATTAAAATATAATATAAGGCATAGAGGGGACAAAGCGAGGATTATTTGAAGCCAAAAGTTATTCCAAGTGGAATAAGTCTAGTACAATTTCAACCGAATGACAGCTCGCGTTCATACTAACTGACATGACAAGAACATGACGCTTGAGCTTCAAAGTTTTGTATGAAAATATTCCCAATGCCCCCTCTTTGCTATTATATTTTAATGTCTTTGATTAATACAAAAACTTTTTTGTTGTTGTGGTAAAATTGAACGTCGTGTCATCACGTCAACCGTGTCATTCACTAGGGATGGCCAAGTGAAAAAATAAATTGATAATTATCGTATCGACATTTCTAAATACTATAGATAAAAATCGAGTGAAAAATATCGATATATCGTCAGTTTTTACATTATTATTTATACATATTCCCAAATTCGTAAAAAAGGACGATGAAAATAGTATTTTTTTATAAATGCTTGAGTCTAAACAAGTATTTAGTACTTACTTAACATGAAATGAAACAGAATTGCGTTAAAAATATAATAAAATTGATACGAATTCGATACTGTAAAATAAATGTCGATATATCGCCATTAAAAATATCGACGATATATATAATATTGTGATAATTATGTATTTGGAAAAATATCGATATTTTAATATAGGTATCGATATTTTTTGCCCAAGCCATCATTAACTGCCACTATGTGGCATAGAGTAACTTATATGGCATGTGGTAGGCAGTGCTATTTTCTAACAAAGAGGTTGTAAGAAAATCATTTTCTTTCCTAGAGAAACTTTTTCTTTACACGTCTTTGGTACCTAAAATCTCATAATAACCTACAAAATACACTAGGTAACGAATAACTTTTAAACCTCAACTTATAAAAATGTGGTATGATTACATATTATCTTAGTCTGTCCAAGAACTATCGATTTTACACGGTTTCGTCTTCCGTGGGCAGGTGTAAGTAGGGTACCCAAAACACATGGACTTTTGCCAATGTTATTTAGGATAATAAAATAAATTGTAACGGATTTCGGTTGAATTGAGGTGCAATTATATGTAGAGTTCATCTTTGTCTATCTCATTATTTTGTAGGGACAATGGGCATTCCCATTTATACAACGCGTAACAGAAAAAGCGCAATTCCTCATACACCCCAATTAGTAGATATATAATATAAAAAAAATATGATGCAATCGAACTTTAGTTTTGTCTAACCAATTTTGTTAAATATCGATTAATAATAGCATGATTTCCATAGATATCACTAAATTCAGCTACGCTTATTAATTTTCCGGAAAAATTTACCACATTCTAAAAATAGCTGAAATCGATTAAGTAGTCGATACTGAACAAACTAATTTCAGGAGTTACGCTTATTCTGTTACATGTTGTATAATTAGTGTAAAATTACGGAACTACCAAACTGTCCATTGTTACATTGTCATAAGTGATCGGTTGTCCAAGCGTCCAATAAAGCAGAACAAGTGACTCGCGTTGTATGGGTGTCCGGCAAACCGGATGCGATGCGCTCTCCATTGCTTCTCTACAAAAGGACTCGGAAAGAACTCGAGTGTAAAGAATTATTCGCAGTCAGATAGAGCACGCCTTTGTCGACGTTGAGAGATGTGTCTCTAGTGGACACTGGAACTTGAACCGATTTGACGATATTTTTATTCGAGTTCTACGTGTTCTTACGCGATTGCGTATTGTATGTGTGGCTGGAGCGTAGCTTGATAGTTTTTAATAAATGAGATGTCGTTATACAACGCGTAACAGAAAAAGCGCAATTCCTCATACACCCCAATTAGTATATTAATATAAAAAAAATATGATGCAATCGAACTTTAGCTGTGTCTAATCAATTTTCTTAAATATCGATCAATAATAGCACGATTTCCATAGATAGCACTAAATTCAACTACGCTAATTCATTTTTCTGAGAAATTTAACACATATTAAAAATAGCTGAAATCGATTACCTTAGTAGTCGATACTGAACAAACTAATTTCAGGGATTGCGCTTATTCTGTTACATGTTGTATTTGTATACATGATAATTTGAAATTAAGTGCAAATATTTAAATATTATTAATAATAATATATTATATAATAATATATTACTTTTATCCCCTAGGGGGTAGGCAGAGGTATTCCATTACTGGATATAGGTATCCACTTTTCACGAGAAAATTCGACCCCTAAACGTGATAGGTGGTGAGCCCATCGCCGGACCGGGTCTATTTACACATATCTCAGAATTAATTCTGAGACCTGCGGGTTTCCTCACGATGTTTTCCTTCACCTATTAAAAGGGTAGATCAAATAAATCACAAGAAAGTATTTTCGGCATTGATTTTTATTTATTTATTTAAAATTCAAAGGATTCAAAGCAGTGAAATCTACTTGTATATTAGGTCAATATCCACGGGAACTGAGCTATGGAGTAAGACATTCATCAATCTACGTAAACCAAAGCTTCATTCACGCTCAAGAAGGCTGATTTTAACCGTAAAGCGTAATCCCACAACATAATATCCAAACTCCGAGTGTGTCCACTGAGTGAGATTTCACGCACATTTGTAGGGTTGCTTGCGAGAACAAAAGTAAATAAAAACAAATTAGTAAGTAAGACGGAATTGGGTACGTTTGTATACTAAATAAAATAATAATATATTCCATAACACATTTTTTAAAGTAAGTATTAGTAAGTAGTATTCCCACGGGAACAGGAACTACACGGGTGTAACCAACTTAAAAAAATCAACTGTATGTTTTATTTATGTTTGTTAGCTCAGAACTTTCGACTGGGTGAACCGTGTTTGATCATTCTTTTTTTGAAAGCTGGTGCTTCCCGTGTGGTCCCATTTCAATTTGGTCCAGTTCTGACAATAGCGTTTTTGAGAAAACCATATTATTATTATGTTGAAGTCGGTTTTTTACTCTCTGAAGTTCTGTTATTTGATAGTCTATAAATACGAGTATAAAATGATAAACTGACTGATTTGTGAATCAACGCACAGCCTAAACCGCTGGGTCTACAGACTCGAAATTTTTTACATAGATAGGTTATACAGTGTAGGCATTCAATAAGAAAGGATTTAGCAAAATTCAACCCCTAAGGGGGTGAAATAAACGTGCGCGAGCGAAAGTGCGGGTAAAAGCTAGTTTAATCTATCATGTACGATCATTAGTTTTACAAAAAGCATTTGTCACCTATAATTTTTGATGAAAAAAAAAAAGGAACAGAATAAAATAATGATGTGATATTTGCTAGGTTTTGGGTTTGCTTGATTGGAAATAAAAGAAGAGGTTGTGGTTAATGACTGTTGCTAAGTATTTATTTCTCTTTTAACATTTGTTGTACATTAACCGTTAACACTATTACAGATAAGTTATAACAGAAAAGTTATACCAGACTAGTTAATCGGCAGAGCCGGGTTCACGGGGCAAATAAAAGAACTTAACTGTAAAATCCTAACGAGGTCATACCACCAATAAGGTTTATTTTATCATTAATATGTTGAAATTTAAAACACCTACTTGATCATGGTGACTTTTCTTAAAATAGCGTGAAGCGCTACACCAATCTTGAAAACTCGGAGTACGGAGAAAATGGCACTGTGAGAAACACCGTGGTCATCGATTAAATTTACAATTGAGAAACTTGGAACTACTGTACAACTTAGGTACGGTATAAATTTGCGTATCGTAGAAATTTCGGTATTGTAGAAATTTGCGTATCGTAGAAACCTTGTGGGGGAGAAGAGTCAAGCTTGAAGCATCAGGATCTCATGTCAACCCCGGAGATTTCTTACAAAAATGTGGGTATATCAACCCATACAAATTGGAATAATGAAGAATACTTGAGGAAACATTCTTTCTTTTACAATAAGTTTCCTAATAAAGTTTGAGGTAGGGTAGATTCTGCAACGAAACACAAAATGTTTGAAACTAGAAAAAATCAAGAAATCGTCATGATCTAACATCGTTTAAGTGTTTGAAAGATATATCCAACTCACCAGGATGTTCAAGATTGAGCTCAAAAGCATTTGCTTTTGTAAAATGTCGCTAGCCAAGTTATTTCCACCGACGACATCACGGCTAAGAAAGAACGAAGTCAACTTTCTGTATTTGGAAGACCATCTCTCACACACTTCCCGAAAACACGGTAACTGTAGGTTATCTTGACCTCAAATTCACAAGACACAATTGTGCAAAAATCATAGTTCAAAACTGTTTGACATTTGAATGATCTCAAATATAATAACACAACACTATTTTTCCTTATATCATTATTATTTAAAGCTTTGAAATGCATCACATTCTGCCTATTTTTGAGTCACAATATTAAATGCTTCTATTGCCTGCCTATTTTTCAGTCACAAAGTAAATACGAAAGGACAACGTCACAAT
The DNA here is from genome assembly GCA_963855545.1 of Ethmia dodecea. Classification (NCBI taxonomy): domain Eukaryota; kingdom Metazoa; phylum Arthropoda; class Insecta; order Lepidoptera; family Depressariidae; genus Ethmia; species Ethmia dodecea. Next base: position 1,714,099 of record OY979446.1, read on the forward strand.
AGGATTCAAATTAGGAAATGTGCCAACCCTAAGTGAATGATAACTAAGAGCCCTGGTGAGTCATTACTACACACAGAAGCCAACACAGGGACGTGTAGTACTTTTCTTGCGACTTCTACATCACCGGGGAGCAACGAACTTTGTTATTAGGCTGTTGTTTTTAATGTGTTTTTGCTGTTTGCCCCGTCTGGGATTCACTTGTTTCAAATTTTAGGAAATATGACTCCAGGGGCTATACCCTAATGTATTTGCATATACGTAACGTGTTGAACCGTGAATATTACGTGTTAAATTATAGTTGAGTATAATGGCGGACTTTGTAAATGGTAATGGACGGAATTTCGCAAAATAAACTACAATTTTCAGCTTACATTTAAGGTTTTAGTGTCCATTTATTATTTTATTCAATGTAAGTTATTAATAAAGGTTTCAGTATTTCAGTTTACTGTTTTGCCTGTTAAGAGAGTTGAGTGATTTTATGAGTAGCATGTAAAAAATAATATAAAATAAATTGAGGGCAAAAGCGGGAACGAGCTTGCCCAGGAGAACTTTCACATTTCATTTTATTTCCGTTACTATTTATCATACGAATTAAAAATCATTGCATGTGAAATTTCACATGAGAAAAAAATTTGTACCTACTTCAATAAAATGAAAATGATTTAAAAGTAGTACAGTAGGTAATCATACCATAGGTATCTTACTAGTCCTACTTCCTACTAATATGATAACGTTTTTTTTAAGATAACCTTTATAATACTAGTAAGACTTGAGATTAAAAAGAGCTGCCCTTGAGTTTCTTGCTGGCTCTTTTCCGGGTACTGCATTTAGAACCAGCAACTCGTCGGTGGAGATGGGCTGCTGTTTACATTTAGCCAATCTTCATGGACGAGTTTAGTGTGCCTTGTTATTAGACTATTGACTGTTCTAAGCGTAATTCTTGTTACCTACATAATAAAATACATTTATAACATACATACATACACAATAATACTTAGGTACAATAATGTTGTTCACCCACGGGAACCAAGAGCAGAAAATGAAGATGAATTAAAACACAAAGATCCACGTGTAAAATATTTGCCAATAAACCCTATAAAATTGTATTCCCTTGATTTATTATTTAACAACGACTACCCTAAAATTAACTTAAGAAATGATGAAGGTGAATTACTAAGTGAAGCTGAAAATAACCAATTAAATAATTTGTTAGACAAGTACAAACAAGTATTTAGGAAACAAGGTCCTCCCACCTCTCATATAGAACATAGAATTGACACAGGCACACACCCACCCATTGCAGTAAAACCGTACCGCATGTCTCCTTTACGTCAACAGCAACTTAGACTAAAAATTTATGAAATGTTGAGTAATGATATCATTGAAGAGTGCGATTCACCCTGGTGTGCACCTGTCATACTTGTACCTAAAGGAGAAACAGATGTAAGAGTATGCATAGACTATCGCCGTTTAAATGAAATTACTAAACCTGACAAGTATCCCTTGCCAAGAATGGATGACTTATTGCATCAAGCAAAAGCCCTGCCCTTTATGTCAACAATCGACTTACAGTCAGGATATTGGCAGATACCTGTGCATCCAGAAGACCAGGATAAGACATCATTTGTGTCACCATTCGGAACATATAAAAATAAAAGAATGCCATTTGGGTTGCGAAATGCCCCAGCTACATTCCAAAGATTAATGGATAGATTAATAAGAGGACTAAAGACAGAATATACACTTGCTTATTTAGATGATCTACATCTAAGATCAGCCACATTTCAGGATCACATATGTTATCTGGAAGAAATATTTAAAAAATTCTCTGAATATAACCTGCGCGCTAACAGAGAAAAATGTAAATTCGGATGCTCAAAAATAAAATACTTAGGGCACATTATTGTACCTGAAGGCATAAAAGCGGACCCAGAAAAGATATCCGCTATCACGCAGCTACCGCCCCCAACAAATCTAAAACAATTAATATCTTTCTTACAAACAGCGTCATGGTATAGAAGATTTATAAAAAATTATGCAAAAATTGCACAACCACTCACTAATTTGACAAAGAAAGCTACTATTTGGCAATGGAAGTCAGAACAACAAGAATCTTTTACTACAATAAAACAGGCACTAACTACTAGTCCAGTCCTTCGCCAAGCTAGTGGCAATGAATCATTTACCCTAAAGACAGATGCAAGCCAATACGCTATAGGAGCAGCTCTTCTGCAGGGGGAGGGTGAAAATGAACATCCTGTGGAATACGCTAGCAGATTACTTTCTCCTGCGGAAAGAAACTATACAGTCACTGAAAAAGAAGCGTTGGCCATAGTTTGGGCTGTAGCGCGATTCAGAGGCTACATTGAAGGATGTAAATTCATAACAATAACAGATCATCAACCCTTAAAATGGCTCATGAGTCTAAAAACACCTACAGGGCGACTAGCACGATGGGCTCTGCAACTTCAACCGTACGAGTTTGAAATCCGTTATACGTCTGGGCGAACTAACGTTTTGGCAGACATGCTATCACGTCCACCTTGCAAAGATCATACTGAAGAATGCACTATTTGTATTATTGAAACTGAATTACCAAAACGTAGTGGTAAATCCATCAGAGAAGAACAATTAAAAGATGCAAAATTGTCTTTAATAATAAACGCGCTTGAAAATAAACAAGACAAAAATGAGGAATATGTAGAATGGTTTAAAAAGGGATATCTATTACACCAAGGAGTTTTATATAGATATTCACCAGATCAAGATGATGATAATCCAAAACTAGTTGTTCCAAAACACGAGATAAAAAACATCCTTGCTGCGTACCATGATGAGCCAACAGCAGGACATATGGGTATAGATAGAACAATAAGTCGAATTTCTACTCATTTTTACTGGAATGGCTTAAGGAAAGACATAATTCAATACATTAAAACCTGTGTAGATTGTCAACGTTTTCAACCATCCAACCTGAAACCAGCTGGATTATATCAATCAACTGCAAACAATCAAAGATTTGAAGCATTGTCCATTGACCTTTTTGGACCACTTCCTAAAGCAGAAACAGACGAAAAGTGGGTATTTATCATTGAGGATACCACATCAAGATGGATAGAATTGTTTGCAATACATGAGGCAACAGCTGAAACATGTGCAAAAATATTGATAAAAGAAATATTCCTGAGATATGGTTTTCCTAGAAAACTCATAAGCGATAATGGAACCCAGTTCATCTCAGCGATAATGCAAAATTATTTTTTGCATTATCGCTGAGATGAACTGGGTTCCATTATCGCTTATGAGTTTTCTAGGAAAACCATATCTCAGGAATATTTCTTTTTTCTCTTTAATAATAAACGCGCTTGAAAATAAACAAGACAAAAATGAGGAATATGTAGAATGGTTTAAAAAGGGATATCTATTACACCAAGGAGTTTTATATAGATATTCACCAGATCAAGATGATGATAATCCAAAACTAGTTGTTCCAAAACACGAGATAAAAAACATCCTTGCTGCGTACCATGATGAGCCAACAGCAGGACATATGGGTATAGATAGAACAATAAGTCGAATTTCTACTCATTTTTACTGGAATGGCTTAAGGAAAGACATAATTCAATACATTAAAACCTGTGTAGATTGTCAACGTTTTCAACCATCCAACCTGAAACCAGCTGGATTATATCAATCAACTGCAAACAATCAAAGATTTGAAGCATTGTCCATTGACCTTTTTGGACCACTTCCTAAAGCAGAAACAGACGAAAAGTGGGTATTTATCATTGAGGATACCACATCAAGATGGATAGAATTGTTTGCAATACATGAGGCAACAGCTGAAACATGTGCAAAAATATTGATAAAAGAAATATTCCTGAGATATGGTTTTCCTAGAAAACTCATAAGCGATAATGGAACCCAGTTCATCTCAGCGATAATGCAAAAAATAACATTTTGCTTCAAAATACAACACATACTGACACCAGTATACCACCCTGAAGCAAATATGGTAGAAAGAAGAAACCGAGACATGAAAACACAAATAGCAATAATGGTTCAAGGAAAACATCCTAACTGGCCATCTACATTACCAGCAATACAATTCGCTTTAAATACCGCGAAATGCCAAAGTACAGGATACTCCCCAGCCTATTTAACATTTGGTCGAGAATTTCGTACGCCGTACGACCTCACACATGACTTAAGTGTAATTGTACAGTCAGAAAACTTCATAGCCGAAATAACACCTTCTCTTCAAAAACTTGCTAACGATTTGAAAATAGCAAGAAACAATGTAGAAAGATCGCAAGAACAAAATCGCACAGCCGCAAATATTAAACGCAGGCCAGACCCCGGATATAAAGTCGGTGACTTAGTTCTGATCGAAACTCATCCAATCAGCAACTTGGATAAAGGGTACACGGCTAAACTAGCACCACGAAGAGATGGTCCATATAAAATCATACATAAAATAGGATCAACCATTTATGAAGTTGCCGATCCAAGCAATCCCAACCAATCTATTGGAAGATACCATACATCCGCAATAACCAAATTTGAGTCTCGAGATAGGAACGAACCAATTCCTGTGCCTGTCAAACCTATACGACGCAGAGGAAGACCAAGAAAAAACAACATGTAATTGATGCTGGTACTTTTATCGGGACGATTCTTAAGTACCAGAGGGGGAGAATATAACATACATACATACACAATAATACTTAGGTCACCCGACGACACTGTAATCAAGGACGAACACTACGATGAAGTATAACTACACGGCGGCCGCACACATGCACAGCTCAAGATGGTTTATAAGCGAGCGCCGACGGAGCAAATGGTCATTCGATCGCTAGTAGCCGTAGAGAGCGGAAGCCCCGCTGATCCCTCTCTATAGTTAAAAGCCTCAGCCTGACCGGCGGCCAAGCAAGCCATCAGGTTCGAGGATAGCTACGAGGACAAAGGGAGTGCGAAGGCCACGCAGATTCCACACCACGGTCCTATTTAGGGTTTGAATTAATGCTAATTTGATGCAATGCTTTGTAAACATAAATAAATAAAGTATTCTAAGTAATCAGTGTTATCTGTTAGCCACGCCCCCTACACATTTTAATTTTTTTATGTATTAGGTATTACTTGCAATTTAATTTGGATACAATTAACCTATTGAATCGCACTTGTACTAAAAAGTAATAAAAAGAAAACACATTAGCCTTTCTAACGTTCTTATTACAATCGCCTTAGATGTCAGAATCGCACTACAAGTGTAAAGCTTTATGTGCTCTTACCTAGCTGTACCTTTAAAACATCACTTAAAAATAAAAATAAATCTACTGTAAAACTAAATTACGCAACATTCATCTCTAAGTCTTCTAAAGTGCCCACTTTGAAGTAATTTGCAAAAAAACCGGTGCAAAAAGAGGAAAAAGAAAAAACCGGTAAATCTGCAGATTTCCCCGTTCCCTTTGAGACAAAACTCTCGTCGCGTGTAACGAAGCGTGGTGCCACTCGAGATGCAAGCTGGGAGGTATGCAGTAGCACGTGACATTAATACTACTTAGTTTTCAGTAGCTAGTATATTTTAATACCGTCTTTTAGTAACTGATACATAAAGGTAAAATAAAATAAATAATAATCGCACGCCTTCTAACAACGAGGGGATAGGTAGAGGTATTCCATTTCTAGAAGTACCCACTTTTTACGAGAATATCTACCCCTAAACGTGATAGGTGGTGAACCCGGACCGACCACCACATGAAGAATCAAAACCGAACCGAACCAGGTTACACATGACTCAGAATTAATTCTGAGACCTACGGGTTTCCTCCCTATGGTTTTCCTTCACCGTCGAGCTATTGATGAATATGTACCTACGTAAGTTTTTAAAACGAATACATGCCAGGATTTGAACCCGAGCCTCACTGATTAACATCACGAGAAGCGGGCTCTTTAACCATAAGGCTATCACTGATCTAAAAATAAAAAATTAAGCTTCTCATTTTGAAATCGTGTTTATTTTTGTTTTTAAAATCAAAAGTCTAGGAGAATGGTATTGCTGTCAAATAAAGAACCTGACATAAACATAGTAAGGCTATAACTGCTTTCTATTTCTTAGTTATCCAGTACCCAGGCCCGAAGTAATTAGTACTATGGTGTCATAGCCTTGCAGATCTTTGTTCTCTCAGCTTCTAGTGTCTAACGAAGCGTGGAGACCACTCCAGCTGCGAGCAAGTGTTGCACATAACAGAGCTACTTCTGTAGATAGCTACAATGATATAACAGTTTGTTTATGAAACTGCCTCGTAGCCAAGTGGCAAACGAAGGTTTAATTCACTTAACTTGCGTTCACATAATTGTAATAACAAATAAAAATATTTTAATAAATAATCGCACGCCTTATATCCCCGAGGGGGTAGGCCTCTGCCTAAGCAGGTATATCCAGAGCAGGTATATCCAAAAATGGAATACCTCTGTATTCCATTTCTGGATATACCTGCTTAACACCAGATATTCTTTGGACTTCTAAACGTGATAGGTGGTGAGCCCCATCGCCGGCCCGAGTCTGTAATTGTAATACCAAAACAATAAACAATAAAATTTAACTGTGGGACACAATTCACACACGGTTTTAGTCCCAAACTAGGCAGGGCCTGTACTATTTAAATAAATATTAAACGACCAGACACGAAGCCGACAGACATGTTCATGCACACTTATGTTGGCCCCGAGCAGAGATCGAACCCGCGACCTCCGACTCAGGAGGCAGGATCACTACCAACTAAGACAACAGGCTCGTGAACTATCAGGAACTGCTAGGAAGCAGTGATAGCCCAGTGGTTAAAGTCCGCTTCTCATTCGTGCTCCTCGGGTTCGAAACCTGGCATGACAAAAAATAAGGTTATATACATATTTATCATTGAGGAAAAACATCGTTAGGAAATCCGCAGCTCCCAGAGTTAATTCTTCAAAAGAAAGCTAAAGCTTATTTTTTAGACCGACTTCAAAAAAGGAGGAGGTTTCTCATCATCATCATCTTCATCATCATCATCAACCCGTAACAGCCCACTAGCCCCACTGCTGAGCTAAGGGTCTTTCCTCACACATGAGGAGGTATGGGCTATAATCTCCCACGCGAGCCCACCGCGGATTGGGAGGTTTCTCAATTCGACTACCTATTCTTTGTTTTATTTATGTGTGTACGCGGATAACTAACTAACTCGTCGTTTATGAACCGATTTTGATTATTCTTTTTTTGTTAGAAAGGAGATATCACAAAGGTGGTAACATGATAAGGAAACTAGGATCTGATGGCGGCAGCGTCAGAAATCGAGAGGAACCTTCGAAAATCGTAGTGTCTACTAGTGCTTTTCTAGTTTCCTGTTTGAAGTCGTTTTGTTTTCGTTAATCTAGGAGTAACATGAAATTCCCCCCGCGAACGGGGTTTACGTGATTAAAATTACTAATAACAGCTAGTAATCGAATCGTTAATAAATATAACCACTCTAAAGAGTAAAAAAAAACTACTTCAATCTTCAACTTTTCAAGAAAACCATTTGGTTTTCTTATGGATGCCGTTGTCAGAACTAGACGACATTAAAAAAGGACCAATCTAAAAGCATCAGCTTTTAAATAAAAAAAGAACCATCCAAATCGGTTCACCTTGTCGAAAGTTCTGAGTTAACAAACATAAAAAAATAAAAAAATGCAGACGAATTGATAACCTCCTCCTTTTTGAAGTCGGTTAAAAAATCGAGGAATAGCAGTTCATTTTCCAAAGCGTTTTGAGCTGATAAAAGTAATTGATTAAACTTAACAGTTCACTACTTTTACTCAAAGGAGTCGTATTCGTAGTCCAAAATCTGAACTAGGAACTAACGTCTTGCATTTCCACATTTCTTTTGAGGTGTACGGTTCATTTGTATTCCCAGTATCCCCCTGAAGATCTGCTCCTCTCATCTCGCATTCCTTCAGTTGTAACTCTTTGCATAAAACTTTCATGGACACGGATTCACCTGCAACGAAGTGCGCTCTAAAAAGCATATAGGGGTAGGTTTACATTTGCGATCGATTGATTTTTTTTTTGGCCGAATGAGGTTTCTTCCTTAGCCGCAACAGTTATATTTTCACAGAAGATACAATACATGTGCTTTAGTTCTAATCTCGTCAAGCACAATGAATAACTTTTTATAATCTGTCAAAAAGAAAACTTACTATGTAAAATGTACTGAGCACTGAGCTGTGACGTCACCCTTTTTAGTACCCAACTCAATTGCATCAGTTTTTTTAATATTTTAAAATTGGCTGTAATTGTAAAATGAAAATCGAAATAAGTTTTTAGAGGTGTTTGTTTGATAACTCACAAATCACATTCGATACTTTAAAATAGTAATAATAAATAGTGAGTACCCAGCCTAACATGGTCGAACGAGTACGATTTAAATATAGAATGTTTAGAATTTCCCGTTCCGTTTTTGAATAAATGCACAAAGGCTGGTTTTTCGTCCACAGATAAATAAAGGTTTTTAATTTGAGCATCGATGCTTTCGGAAACGGCCTCTACTTTTCATTTTCCCATAAAATTTAATTGGATCTCTATTGAAGCCGTTACTTTGATATTATTGGCTTCCCACAGGAACCTGAAATCATTTGTAGCAAATTTTATTAAATGTTTTCTTCAAAAAAAGAATTTGTAATTCAAATTTATAGGATATAATAATAAACAGTATGTTAAATGAAATAATAAAATAATAAAAAAATAAAATTGTATGGCTTGTATTATTTTACATTTTTACTTAACTTTAGTAGACTTTCTAATTACCTATTTATAAATTTCACCCTCGTAGTTCCCGTTTCTTTGGGAATGCGGGGATAAAATATATCTTATGTTACACCCTGATAATGTAGCTTTGAATTTATATAATATTTTTTCAGACCAGTCCAGTAATTTTGGAGCCTATTCAATACAAACAAACCAAAAATTAAATTACTCGTTACAAAAAAACAAAAACAAAAATACAAATATTTCTTCGTTGTAATATAAAGTGTAGTTTAGTTATAAGAAGTAGTGGTTAATAACATGTCCGATACTGTAGATACAACCACTTCAGAAATCCGTTGTTATTCCCGCTCATTATCCAATAACATTATTACACAAACAAAAGAAAATCATCGACATACGAGTATCTAAAGTTTATGCAATTTATTATGTATCTCGTGTATTTTGTACCTTCGTAATACCATTTTTATTTGGAAACTTCTGGATTGTTCTAGAAAAGTCAAGACAATTCTAGCGAATATTATTTCGCTGGAGCACATTAAATCGGACAGTTTGTGTCGTGTAATCGGGCCTCTGGTTCCGTATATTATTCCAGAGGGCTATAAAAGCTGTGGAGGTAAGAAGAATTTAGTGGCCCTAAGGGATTTAGCAATGCTTCGCCCTGTTGTAAAATGACAAAGACACAATTTTTGCACCAAAATGTATGGATTAGTTGGGTTCCAGATTTCTTCTTTATCGAATATAAAATATAAAACCATGGTCTCTCATGCCGGAGGAGTGCAGGTCGATTATCACGTCATGCCAGCTTCAAAGACATCATCTGCAGGAGTCTGGTCAGAGCTAAATGGAACCAAATGGAATATTTAGATCGGATGGCAAGAGACTTGATGGTATGACTTTAATACCCTGGAGCCATGAGAAATGCCTGGTGTGAGATGCCACGTGTTTAAACACTTTAGCCCTGTCCCATGTCCCGTCAACTTCCAACGGTGCTGGTGCCGTAGTCGTATCTGCAGAAGCAGTAAAGCATAGGAGGTACCAGGGTTAAGGGGACACCTATATTTTTGTGCCAGTGGCAATCGAGACCATGGGCCCATGGGGCCCTGAAGCAAAGACATTTTTAAAAAGTCTGTCAGCACGCCTAATAGAGGCCCCTGGCGACACAAGGGCTGGTGGCTATTTCGCCCAAAGGATTAGCTTGGCTTGGCCTTACCTCAACTTGGTGCGCCGGAGGACATTTTTTATCTTTAGTTTAGTGCAGTTTGTAAATATTATGTGAGTTTTATAATTATTATTGTATATCATTAATAAAAACTACATATAGTCTAAAATATTCAATACACAATCACAGTGAAATACTATCTATTCGAACTAATACGTATAGATACATTAATATCAAACCGATATTTATGGATTTCCGAGTGCATATAACCCACAACAGGCATCTTCTGGGCAAGCTCATCCCATCGTAAGCATGTATCGCTCTTGGGCTAGTCTGGGGTCAAGAGTGAGCCCATCATCAATTAAAAAAAAACTACTAACACAAAAGTATACCATATTTTCTTCCATTTCGCAAACGCCAACGGAGGATTGTTATAGGTAATAATAATAATAGGTAATTTTTTTCAGACTGAGCCAAAAATATGTAGATAATTACAAACTTAAGAATTGTTAACTTAATTGTTAGTAAACAAACAGAATTAAAATACATTCATTAATCTACTTATATCTATACTAATAATATTATAAAGAGGAAAGGTTTGTATTTTTTTTATGTTTGTTACGAATACACTCAAAAATTACTGGACTGATTTTAAAAATTCTTTTACTAATGGAAAGCTAGAATATCCTTGAGTAACATAGGCTATATTTTATTCCCGTATTCCCATGGGAACGGGAACTACGCCGGTACAGTATACATTACGCTATGATGGTACATTATAAATTATTTTATTCTAAGAATAGCGGTTCTGCGCTGTTTCACCGGTTTAGGGGTCCAAAAAATATCTCGTGAAAAGTGGGTATATCCAGAAATGGAATACCTCTCACTACCCCCACGGGTATAAAGGCTTGAGATTATTATTTATATTATTATTCTAAGATTTGAGCAGTGATAGCCCGGACGGTTAAAGAGCCGGCCGAAAATCAGTGAGGCTCGGGTTCGAATCCTGGCATGTACCAATGAGTTTTTCAAAAACTTACGTACATATTTATCACTAGCTCGACGGTAAAGGAAAACATCGTGAGGAAACCCGCAAGTCTCAGAATTAATTCTGAGACATGTGTAAATAGACCCGGTCCGGCGATGGGCTCACCACCTATCACGTTTAGGGGTCCAAAGAATATCTCGTGAAATGTGGGTATATCCAGTAATGGAATACCTCTGCCTACCCCCTCGGGGATGAAAGGCGTGAGATTATATTATAATATTATTATTATTATTCTAAGATACCTACTACTGACTCCGATACCAAATTCTTAGCCCCAATTCGCGAGCAGCTATCAATTTATACGAAAATAATAGAACGGGCAGTTGACCGCTTAAATCTCTTGTTTACTGTTTATGTAAACATTACACATATCTCTTTTGTATATTTATGAAATTTATTATGGCTTATGTTAACATCATATCTTTCTTACAAGGAAATTGGTCTGCGAACAAACAACATCGAAAATTTATTGAGTGTTTTTTTCTGTGAAGGAATCCACGTCAAATTAAGTTTTCTAGGAAATTCCATTACCAAGAAAAGTTCTTGGAAGTATCATAGAAAACAGCCACGTTCTACATTAGTTATTATAACACCCGTTTACTCACATTAATTATTAACGTATTACTAATACATTAGTTCTTAGAACACCAGTTTACTTTCATTAATAATTAAGACACTAGTGTTAGTGACACGAAAAAACGGGGTTTCTAGAAACCCCGTTTTTTCGTATTAGGAAATCCTAGTGCATTTTTTTTTATTAAGCAGATTTGAGCATTTTTATCGGGTCAGACATGAATAGCTAGAACGAAATTCATCATCTTTATATTGTTTTAGGCGAAAACTTGAATTAGCGCAACGCCAATGGTCATCTGCTAAAATTATATGATTTCCAAGCTAATAACGTACCAAAACACTATCCAAACTTAATATATACCTACAAAAACGTTACCTACTATGAATATAAACAAAATAAGAAAGTAAACAGCCTAACACGACAGGACAAAATTGTCCTCGCTTGAATTATAATCGTGTTAGCGCAGATATGCTCGCTTGGTCCTTCGTTAGAGATGTGAAGTTTCTGAGTTGATTCACTTGGTTAAAATCGATAAAATCATTTTTAATAATTAGTAGTTTGGCTTTATTATGATAAGGATAAATGAGGGTGAACTAGTTTTTGGCCATGTCTGCGTCCGCGTGCCTCGATAAATAGTATTGTATTGGGGTTATCTAGGTTATATACTATCTGTTTGGCAAAATTCATAGAAATCTGTTCGGCCGTTCTTGGCGTAGATAACCGGACTTTGTTTTGTAGATTTAGATTGTACAGCCAAATTTTACCCACACCGAGTTTTTTTTCCGGTTCTCCTCAGATAAATATATAGATATACACCGCGTCACTAAATAAAAGCAATTCCTGATGTTGGTATGTTGGTATAAAAAATTGGATTCGTAGTTTAGTTTTTTCTAACAACATTTCTAAAATAAAGAGCAATAATAGTACGGTTTAGTTATGCTAACTAATTTTTCGAAAAATTTAACACCATATTAAAACAGCTGAAATCGATTAAGTAGTCGATACTGAACAAACAAATTTCAGGTATTGCGCTTATTGTGTTACATATCGTATAGTTCAGTGAAATTCATAGTCTGTTCTTTTTTTTCTTTTTAAGGATACCGATCATTCTTTGAGTAACATAAGTGAATAAGTACCTCGTCCTTCCCTATGCGATATTCGTGACGTGACGCATGGACATCAGATAGCCACGCTTTACGGCTTTATTACAGAGAGAGCCGTAATATGTGTTTATGGGGATTCTCTGCGCTCTTTTAGAGTTCTGCTAGAGCAGTCGGAGTATTCTAGGCTGATGGATGATAGAGCAAGGAAAATTATTACATAATATAAAAAAATATCAATAAATAATCTCACTTTTATCCCCGAGGAAAGTTTTGTATGATTGTAACGAATAAACTCAAAAACTACGCCACGAAATTAGATACAGTTTTCACAGTTATATTGTTACAGCGGGCGTATTTACGGAGATTCGATACTTGGAATCGGAAAATCTGTCGAAAGGTTTTGAGATGGGCTATATACAGATGTCATATTTAACATAAGGATTCGACAGATTTTCCGATTCAGAATCTCCATGAATACGCCCCCAGGTCTACTTAAAATCTGGTATACATGTTTCAAATCTTGATACTCAGAGTAGAAGCTAATAAAATACTCAAATTAATTTAAGGAAACCTCAATTACTGACACCTTATTCATGAAGGGACTTTCGTGAATATAGCCACTTCTCACCAGTATTTTTAAAGATTCCTTAGCTGTTACACATGTCTCAGAATTCTGGGGCCAGCGGGTTTTTTTATAATAGGTACGATGTTTTCCTTCACCTTCGAGCTCGTGATAAATTGATCGAACGACAATTGATTTTCATATGCAAGAGAAAAACAAAGGATAAAGTTGACTTTATCTCTTAAAATCGTCCCCCAGTTCCTCCCTAATGTAGCGTGATGATAGACCTCGCGTTTCACAGAGTAACACACAGTAAAAGTTTTATCAGTTTCTGGTTATCCGAACAGACTCACAAACTTTTCTCTTTATAATTCAGTTCCTATATCAGATATAGTATATCTTATAGATCCGTCTTAGAGTCTTCGCTTTGCTTTGGTTGAATTAAAAAATAATATATCTTCAAAATGGTTTTATTTTAAACTAGCGACCCGCCCCGGCTTCGCACGGGTGCAATGATAACACTAAAACCTTCCTCTTGAATCATTCTATCTATTAAAAAAAACCGCATCAAAATCCGTTGCGTAGTTTTAAAGATTTAATCATACAAAGGGACATAGGGAGATAGGGACAGAGAAAGCGACTTTACTATGTAGTGGTAGTGATGATATATTAAAAGTTAGATGAATATTTGAATGACAATGTAACTTGTACTTTGTATTGTTGATTGTTTGAAATAATGTGTTGAGGGGTTTCTTGCCCCCCTTTTTTCATCAACTATACATACCAAAGCGGTGGAGTCGCAATGACTTCAATTATGTAGACTTACAGGACATAATCCACAGACGGTTAAATTATTCAGTCCCAAACTAGGCCGAGCCTGTACTTTGGATAGGTACTAAGCAACGAATAAACGTAGGTACTTAAACAAATACTAAACACCCAGACACGAAGCCAACAGACATGCTCATGCACACAAATGTTGGTCACGAGTGGGAATCGAACTCGCGACATCCGACTCAGAAGGCAGGGTCACTACCAACTGAGTCAACAGGCCCGTCAACTAACGGAAAGCTACAATATCAGAGAGTAACATAGGCTATATTGTATCCCAGTATTCCCACAGGAACAGGAACTATGCGGGTGGAACCACGCGGAACAGCTAGCTTACAATTTTATTATTTACCTATTTTAGCAATATTACCATATTGCTAAAATAGGCGACTGTGCCACTGCGATAGGCAGACAGACGAATTCACATAACAAAGATCCTTTGCCATTTTCTTACAGAACCCTAATAAGACCTCATCTAAACAAGGCCAGAAATCACCATTCGCCATAAAAATCCAACAAATTACCATACAGAATTCCCGTTGAAATTGGAAAGCAATCCCGCATCGTCACGTTCCCGTCCCGTGCCGGGACTGTAACGGGTTTTATTTCCCGGAAAATTGGCAAGTCATAATAATACGCTGACTCATAAATAAGGATCGACATTGCCCCTCTCAAGGATTCCTTTTTACGGTACATTTCACTATCGCTGCAGTATACGGGGCATAGTGGTTGAGAGATAGAGGGAGATGTAGCGAGTTTTGTCAACAGACGTGGGGTATGTTAGGCTTATACCTACATTTATACACATATACTATATATCTCAATCCGCGATGGGCTCGCGTGGGAGATTAGCCCATACTTCCTCATGTGTGAGGAAAGACCTTAGCTCAGCAGTGGGCTGTTACGGGTTGATGATGATGATGATGACACATATACTAGCAGCGACCCGCGGTTTCACGGGGGTAATACGGGAGTAAAATATAGATAAATATAGCCTATGTTACTTGGGGATCTTTAAGCTATCCATTGGTGTTAGAATTTTTTAAATCGGTCCAGAGTAATTATGTTTTTGAGTTTATTCGTAACAAAGATACAAACATACCAATCTATATTAGTATAAATAATATTAGTATAGAAGTATAGATTCCCAGATTTTAGTCGATAACCAAATTAATAATTTTTATTTCACTAAAAAAGCTTAGCTTTCATAAAAAATTGCTTAATATTTTTCGATTTTTTACAGAAGCTTTTAAATGCTGTGTCTGTAGGAATTGAAACTGTAAGCTTTTCATGTGTACAGTCACATGAAGCTTTACACTTGTAGTGCGAGTCCGACTCTGAGTTCTGTAATTTAATAAGTTTATTTAAGTTATTCTGATTTGTGTGGCTTCCTGAAAAATTTAACTGTTACAGTACCTTTGTCGAAACCTATATTGACTTAAATTGTTTCTAATTGTGAAAACTTGTAATTGGCTCTTTGTTGCTCATGATTTTTTTTCTCATAATGTTATTTTAGCTGAAAGTTTCCGAAAAATAAATAAATAAATAAAGAACGTTACGAAGTTCAATGTGTCAAGCTCCACGACTCTATGCAGTAAATCTTTTATTCCGCGGTTCCAATTCTAAGAAACTCCGCTGCCGCTTCTTTAACAAACCCGCTGCCCACCCAGACATTTGGTCTTGCTTATTGGCGACATATTTTATATCTTGTTTATATGTGGCCCCTCGCGCCGCATTGTCAAGTATTGAGCCGCCTCACTTTGTTAGGGAAATTTATTGTGGGGTAGAAATAGATGTGAGGAAAAGATTGAGTTCAAAAGTTTACGTAACATTCTATATAGGTTTTAAATGTATATGAGAAAAGTACTCATTATCAAAAGATGGGACCAATCTTTTAAAATTATGAATGAAAATTTTTTAAGCTATTGCATAGCTTCTACGGCGGGCCTTGAGCGCGGGAACTGAATCCAGAAATTCCGTAACGAAAAAAACCTCACGCTCCCCACTCCGACGGGCACGGAGGCGTGGCTTGTTAATTGGGCATAATCCAAACCCAAGTTATGATAGTAGATGGATGGATGGACGGACGGACGGACGGACGGACCGACCGACCGACCGACCGACCGACCGACCGACCGACAGACAGACCGACCGACGGAAAGACGGACGGACGGACGGACGGACGGACCGCCGGACTGACCAACCGACCGACCGACCGACGGACCGACGGACCGACCGACCGACCGACCGACCGACGGACGGACGGACTGAAGGACGGACGGATGGACCGACCGACCGACCGACCGACCGACCGACTGACCGACGGACGGACGGACGGACCGACTGACCGACCGACCGACCGACCGACCGACCGACGGACGGACGGACGGACGGACGGACCGACCGACCGACCGACCGACCGACCGACCGACAGACGGACCGATGGACCGACCGACCGACCGACCGACCGACCGACCGGGACCGAAGTGGGACTATATTTCCTAAAGAGCAGTGATCCTGTGGTTAGAGCCCGAGGATCAGGTACAAATCCTGGCATGTGCCAAAGAGTTTTTCAAAAATCTTACTTAGTACATATTTATCACTAGCTCGACGGTGAAGGAAAATATTTTGAGGAAACCCGCAGGTCTCGGTATTGATTCGAGACTTGTGTAACAGTAACCCGGTCCAACGATATGGGTTCACCATGTGACAGATTTATAGCCCATAGGCTCTAAAAATATATATACAAGTCAAAAGATGGTATTTATTTGTATAGAATACCTGTTGTAGGCCCTTCGGGTATAAATTCATAAGCTTAAATTTTCTCTTTCTATAATTTTGAACTGAACATAACATTACTAATTTTATTTATTTGCATATCACATGGTGTTTATAAGATGTTTACAACTTAGGAGCTAGGACTTTCGATACCCTGACACCTATCGGTTTTATGACAATTTTGTATTATACGTATGGTATTTTTACTTTCCAGCCCTGTCAGAGTTCATGCATGTACTTGTACTTACAGGTACATTATTATACTTACCAACTGTAAAACCAGAGTAACTAAATAATTTATATTCAATTACTTTAATTTTTTTACAGAGTCCCTTATTCTTCTGTTCCACTTGACCTCTTTAATGAATTCCTTCCCCTCCTCCGTAACTCGTCTGCACGGGTGACAGTTATCAGGAAAGTTTCTTGAAATATATCCTGGTGATCCAAGCCATTACGTTACTCTGACGGAATCTCTAATGGATCCGGCTATACTTTACACTCGATACTTTCGTTAAAAGCCAATTTACGTGTAGTAACAAAACTAAGAGCGTCTTAAATTTCCAGCTGCCCTTGAGTTTCTTGCTGGTTCTTCTATATTTGGAACCACCAACTCGTCGGTGGAGATGGGCTGCTGTTTACATTTAGCCAATCTTCATGGATGAGTTTAGTGTGCCTTGTTATTAGACTATTGACCTTTCTAAGTGTACTTTTAGTACCTACCTGCGGAAAATAAATGATTTTTGACTTTTGACTTTTTTGACATGTGCGTTTACTTCTTTAATCACGTTAGGCACGAAGGCACGTTAAATTGTTAATCCAGGTTTTCGTTGTGTTTACGAACAATGGAAGTCGTAAAGCCATATCAGATACCCTTGGGTGGCTTGAAAAATTCTGACTGTATTTTTCCAATCCGCGGTGGGCTCGCATGGGAGATTAAAGCCCATACTTCCTCATGTGTGAGGAAAGACCTTTATCTCAGCAGTGGGCTGTTACAGGTTGATGATGATACACCACCACTACAGAGTACCCAGTGATACGTTACTTTTTAAGTTTGCGGCAGATGTAGGTAAGCCTATATTCTGTCAAAAGTGTACATGCCGAAATTACTTCAACGGCAGATCTTAGGGTATACCTACCAAATAGGCAATTTTGACATGTGTCACTGCTAATTTAAAAAGGTAGCGTACCCGGCGTTGTGACGTCATTTAAAAGTCAAAGGGCAACATAAATATAGAAATCTAAATCTCGAAATGGTATCGTAGCCCACGATTTACGTTGTTTCGACACAACATTTTCATACGATATCCGTGGTACCATTTCTCTATATAATATTGACAAGACAGGTAGGTATATCCTTCTAATATTATAAACGCGAAAGTTTGTATGTGTAGATGTATGGATGTTTGTTCCTCTTTCATGTAAAAACTACTGAACAGATTTTTTCAGTTATATAGCTTATACATCAGAATAACACATAGGCTATATTTTATCCCCGTATTCCCACGGGAACGGGAACTACGCGGGTAAAACCGCCTGGCGCTGCTAGTATTATAATAATCAAAGTCAAAGTCAAAGTAAAAGTCAAAATGTTTTATTCAAAATAGGAACTTACAAGTCCACTTATTGAACGTCATTTCAACTCCACCGTTTCAGCATGTATGGTGGAGAAGAAGCGGGGCAAGAAACTCCTCAACACAATATTCTTTTAATCAATTGTTACATAATACTAAATTGGGTTACATAATTTCGTTTGTTTTTCGCTATCGTATTGCGCTGGACTTGAGGAAATCTGTTCCAAGCATCATTGTCATTTATATAGTCGTCTAGTTTGTAATATGCCATTTTACAAAGTACATGTCTAACATGAGTTTTGAACACAGTTTCAGGCAATTTCAAAATATCTTCTGGTATTTTATTATAAAAGCGTATGCAAAGCCCCACAAAGGAATTATTAATTTTACATAATCGTGACTGAGGTTGCTCTAGTTTATTTTTATTCCTAAGATTACAATTTTGCCTGTCACTGTTTTTAGTTTACAGTAATATGTTTTTCCGTACATACATAATGTTTTCTTAAATGTACTGACAAGGCATTGTTAAAATATTAATTTCTTTCTGAACAGTTCTCTTAGGGAATCACGACATCTTAACTTGTAAATGGCGCGTATAGCCCTTTTTTGTAAACTAAAAATTGATTCTGCATCAGCAGCTCTGCCTCACAGCAAGATGCCATAGGACATTATACAGTGAAAGTAGCTAAAATAAACGAGTCTTGCTGTGTCTACATCAGTAAGCCATCTGATTTTTCTGACGGCATAAGCAGCTGAGCTCAGTCTGTTAGATAATGCAGAAATATGAGAATTCCATTGAAGTTTGGAGTCTATCGTTATCCCCAAAAAAACTGTATTATCAGCGAAATCTGTTACTTATGGACATTGCTTTTGCACAAGCACAAACCTTTTTGAATGTTTTAGAATAGTTTCTAACATATTTCACAAACTTTTCATCATGCGTATATGATCGCTTTTCATACAATTCAAATAATTTAACCCTGCTTTTACAAATACCAATGGTAGCCCATTCGCTAAATTTAAATTTATTAGAAAGTATTTTATTTTTAAGTTCAAAATGTGAATCAAATTCCTCGGTTAAAACAGAAAAGAATTTCTTAAAATAGCCGTTTGGATCAGAATCAACAGGATCGGGCAAAGGTAACTTACACTCTAGTGCTCTTTTATACTTCTCTATTTTACATACTGTGACAGGTCTTATCTGAATTTTTACTGATAAATCGCGATTGTCCACAGGGAGTAAAATACACTGACCGCTGTGATCGGATTTTAGCTTATTTATCGAGTAAAAGATAATAAGAAAGAAAGAAAGAAAGAAGAAAGAAAAATATTTATTAGGAACACATAACTAGGAGATAAAAAATCTTAAAGATAAAATACACGGAGCATATATAATATTATGTGTCCTAACGGGACCCCACTCAGCATAAGCTGCGGCGGTTTGTGAAACGCTACAACGCTGGTATTATGTGGGGCCCCCCCTTTTTTGCCAATATAGTTCAAGAAAACTATTTTGTTACGTATGGTAAGTAGAGTAAGGTAAGTAAAGTAAGGTAAGGTAAGCAAGGTAGATTAAGTAAGGTACGATCAGCTAAGTAAGGTAGAGTCAGGTAAGTAAGGTAGGGTCAGGTAAGTAAGGTAAGTAGGGTAAAGTATGAAGTAAGTATGAATGAATTGGGGTGTGTTTTTTTGTGTTTGAGAAGAAGAAAGATAATATGGCTAGGTTTGTAGGCTAATTTTCGTAGGTTAGATTTTTTGTAAGGCTATCAAATGTTTCCTTAAATTTATTTTAAACGAATTAATTGTTATTGTTATTGTTATTATTAATTGTAATTGTTAATAGGGTGGAGGTCACCTTTTTTTTTCATTACGTACCGAATTATATCCGTCAAGTAACTTTAGGGCGTCCCGCCCATTAGCCATGTCATTACCTCCACGCACATTAAGAGTGGCACAACACATAACTAAGTCCGGACGGTAATCAGGGGTATGGCTGGCGTACGGCTAATTTGGTCCGGGCGAGAATGGTCGAATGGCCGAAAAACAGTTTTATCTCGCCCATAAGACCACTAAGGAAGCAATTCGACAAAACAAAGGGGTCCAATAACGAGCGTACAATTCCCGGATAAGATATTTGCCGATCGGTCCGGCTGATAGCGCGGATTGTCCGGAATTATAAAAGTTTTCGGCATGTTTTCCGGATTTGGTCGGGTGTCGTTGCCGGGTTGACATCTTTTTACGCGGTCGCCGATAACAATATCGGGTTTTGATAGCGGATTTTTTTTACAAGTTGTGGGACAAACACGCACGATAATTTTTTCTATCAGTTGAAAACCCGTAAACATAACTAAGCCAATACAACTCAATAGAGTATAACTAATTTAGAGTAATAACACATTTTTTTATGGAATTACTTATTTTTTAAAAATGCCGTTTTGACAGTGACATTGACGTTGTCATTATAATTAGGACAGTTTATTTGTTTTATTAGAGAGGCCAAAAGGAGACATTTATTTATTTATTTTTTATATTTAACATTCAATACTCCATTTGTTGTTGTCGAGAACCTTGGGGGAGGCCTTTGTCCAGCTGTGGACGTCGATAGACTGACATGATGATGAAGATGATTCAATACATGACCTTACAGATATAAAATCCAAATAGGTTGTTTCTGAATAACACTAATGAACTCTAGTTTCTAAGAATCCAAACAAAAAAAGAAGAAAAAATACGCGTACATTTTCATCTTAATTTTAAAAATGGAATCATAAAAAACATAATACAAATAAATGTTATGAATTGTCCTGCCTCATACCAGATTGGCCCAAATAAGTTCTTATTTTGTAACATAGGTACCTACCTATGTGATGGGAACACATTACACATTGCACACACGCACACTTCAATGGCTTAACTCATACCCACATACGAAAATAACCAGCTTATTCCTACGTTTCGGGATAGTAGAATCAACAGGGCTCCTCCGGGAGACGAGTTAGATGTCCCTTGGGGCGTCCGGACGAGATGTCGGGAAGAATGAGGTTACTGTTGCTTTATTACCCGCCTGCGCCACACCGAGGGTAATGTTTTTGGTTTTTTTTTTTTATTAATAATAGGCAAACTATTTGTCTGCCATCTTACCTGATGGAAAGTGATGATGCAGACGACGATGGAGCATGTTTGCCTAGATAATGCCTATTCACTCTTGCCTTGAAGAGGCCCAGGTCATAGCGTTCCGGAAACAGATCCGCAGGCAGGGAGTTCCATTCCTTAGCCGTTCGCATTAAAAATGTTGAAGCGAAGCGCTTTGTGCGAATATTAGGTAGGTCTACAACGTAAGGGTGGAATCCCAACCGGCGCCTCGTGCCCCGGAGATGGAATGGGGAGAGGGATGTAAGAAGAAAAGATAAGAATAAAAAATAAATAAATATACAATATCATTGACGCCTGTTACATCCATCCTAAGGTTATCTGGAAGAAATCACTTAAAGTGAGAAGACCACCCATTGTACTTTTTTTTTGTATCACTGTATCACTGTGTCACTTGTTGCATATTTTTATTGCTGTACATTATAGAGTTGTTACTTATTTACTTGCCTGTGGGTGTCATATACGTAGAAACAGTACAACGCTCTTTGTGTACAGTCTTTGAGTATTAAACCAACCGGAGAAGCCACTGACAGGCGTTCCCCTCTGCCAAAAAAAGTGTCGGTCAACGCGCATACCTGTTATATACAACTACTTTTTTTGAGTTCACGGAGTGCTCGGATTGATGAATGTATTTGTGTGCATCTAGTTCAAACTAGTGTTTAATTGTTTTGTCAAAAAATGCGTTTGTTTTAACATTATTTGTGTTTGTTTCCTCGTCCCCCCCGCAGAAATTGGTAGACTTTTTTGCAAAGAAACTAGTGCGCGTGACGTCTCCTGTTGGTTTAATACTCAAAGTGTACAGTATAATAATGCTTTCCGGGTGCTGATGGGACTGCCTTGATACTGTAGTGCATAGGGAAGCAATGTTGAACACAATTTCAAAGTTAAATACGTCTCACTACGTCTAGTGACCGTTCATTCTGACGATCACCCCTAGCCAAGTGCAACATAAGCAAAGTGCGCTAACGCTAATGTCAATCCCAAACATGTCAATCTAAAAGAACATTCGATAAGATTGTGCAATGCCACTTGGCTAGGGGGGCTGGTGCGCAGACCTCGGGCCAGTCCCAACATTATCTTGAGAGAATTCTCGTGCAGGTTTTATTGCAGTATGATTCCTGTACTGAATAGTATTTAATTTGATGTCTGTTTGATGAAATTATCTATTATTATTATTAGTGACTGAAATAACGACCGGGTCTTTTACACATGTCTCAGAATCAATTCTGGGACCTGCGGGCTTCATCACGATGTTTTACTTCACCGCCCGAGCTAATATAAATAAATAAATAATCTCACGCCTTTCATCCCCGAAAGGTAGGCAGAGGTATTCCATTACTGGATATACCCACATTTCACGAGATACATTGGACCCCTAAACGTGATAGGTAGTGGTGAGCTAAATATGTAATAAAAGTTTTGAAAAACTCATTTGTACATGCCAAAATTCGAGCCCAAGCCTCACTGATTATCATCATTATATGTGAAGCAGGCTTTTTGACTGAAGTCTAATCACTGCTGATAAATAAACATTATTATATAAGTATACCTATTCCTAGACATTGCAAAGTCAAAACAATGTAATGGTGACTTGTGATATTAATTTATGAAACTTTAAAATACCTAAAACCCACCTAATCCTCCCTAAATAAAAGTCGCAAACTTTATAATAACTGTGGAACCATCAGAGAATAAAGGAAGGGCCACACCGAGCGTAAAGTGACACAATTGACGGACGATATTTCACAAGCTTTTGCGGCTATGGTATACGAACATGGTATACAACGGCTATGTTCATGTTTCGGGATTTTACCTTTGCCTTTCTTGAAGAGACTAATCTGTATACCAGATTTCATCAGGATCTTTTCAGCGGTATACCCGTAAATGTACTTAAACTTTTCATAAATAAAATAATTGGTTGTCTATGTCGGTTTACGGACGATAATTTTACGTGATAACGTCATAAGAAAAAATTGATGAAAACTTGCATACTGGAGTGGGAGAGACATAAATGCATGACAAGCCGAACGATCGTGCCTCTCTATTGCTTGTTCCGTGCTCTCGCTTGCACGCTTGGCTCAGGCGGAACGTGAAAATGAGTCATGCTTTTTCGTGCGTGCAGCCGGCGTTCATCGATTTATAAGACTTTATCACGTTAAAATAAAAAAATGGAATGGAAGTTGTTAAGTCATGTCACCTTCGATTTTTTTTAATCGGACGGTCACCTGCATCTCCCTACAAATACATACGCAATTATCTATAGCCCAAACTTTTTCATTATGTGAAAGGCCCAGCGTTAGGATAGAATGGATTGATACTGCATTTGGAACCAGCAACTCGTCGGTAGAGATGGGTTGCTGTTTACATTTAGCCAATCTTCATGGACGAGTTTAGTGTGCTTTATTATTAGAATATTGGCCTTACTAAGTTAACTTTTTGTACCTACAGAAAAAAAACTATTTTTGACTCTTTGACTCTGATGGTGACCTATCGATGACTTACTCTAGTTGGTTATGTTCCGGTTTCAGATTCGATTTTCAAATGGCCATGTTTGAAAGATTATTAATGGTTCATTACTTTGGCAGATTTAAACTGAGTGCATATGGTATTTTCTAACTGCATTGTTAAATCGTTAAATTAGATAATATGCACTTATGAAAATAATTTTGTTTTGTTTAAATTAAAAAATTTTGAAGTCTGAAGTAATTTGTTACCTATAGGTGGAGATTAGTAATTGCCATAATATTATTTAACTTACATTATTCAATTTGTTAATCTTCCAAAAAGTAAATTAATAAAAAAACAATAAATAAAAAAATAGTGTCGGTTATTCTTACGTCTAAGACTAAATAAATATGTATAAAAAGTGTCACATTTAAAAATTATTGCTGAATTCGTTAGTGCCTGACTGTGCGTCCGGTGTGGGCAAACCACAAAGTGAACCCAACTTGGCACTTCCTGGCAAAGTTGAAATGGCGCGCAGTGTTGTGAGGTATCGCTGTCCCAGGAAATCTTTTATCGAGTTACGCCATTATCTCGTATCCCGGGGGACAGCCCCGTTATATACCGGGACTGCGGCACAAGAGTCGGACAACCCTAGCCCGGATTTTATGACGAAAAATGTTGGATATTTTCTGAAGTGGATATTCAATGAAAATGTATTTTGTGGCGTAGCTTACTCTGCAGTCTAAGATATTTTTATTTAATAAAGAATATTGGTAATGCTTATTTAGTAAATTGAATTTATTTTTTGTCAGCTAAATGTAGACGTAAATATTTTTTGACTACTCGACTTTTTTTATGATACAAAGTTTTTATTTAGACAAGCAACAAGATAAGGCGCACCACACACGACTTTATGATAGCCATTAGAAATTATTTAGGTTTTATAGTTCATTTCAGTGTTAGACTCTCTCAGTTGCTAAGAGCTGATTGCCCTTACCAAGATTTGAACCCGAGCCTCACGCAAGAGTGGTGGGCTATCTGCTGCCGAATGCTGCAGGCCTACCATCCAAGAAAATCTTTGAATATCCAACAACGTCAAATTTGGTTACCTTTAATGGTACCTTAAATTTGGTGACCTTTGTGGTTCAGGTCTCAGAATTAATTCTGAGACATGTGTAAAAGACCCGGTCGGCGATGGGCTCACCACCTATCACGTTTAGGGTTCCAAGGAATATCTCGTGAAAAGTGGATACGTATATCCAGAAATAAAATACATCTGCCTACCCCCTCGGGGATAAAAGGCGTGAATTTTTTTTGCACCATGCATTGCCATCCAAGCTAAACGTGTGTACAAAATTTCAGCTCAATTGGTTATATTTCAGCTCTATCATCAGACCCTCTAGTACCAAAGTACACCTCAAGATGAATCAAACGAGCCCAAAATCGATGGGATTGTGCCGTTTAGTTACCGAGTTCCTAATGGCCATCTTTCAGCTCCATCATCAGACCCTGGTTACCATCTAGCATCAAAGTTCTCGTCAAAACGAATCAAACAAGCCCAAACTCGATGGATTTTTGTCGTTTAATTACTGAGTTCAGCTCGGTTATAAAATAATATTGCATTGTCACCGAACTTACATAAGTGTACCAAATTTCAGCTCAATCGGTTGAAGATATCTGCTTCAAAATTGAGTTGCAAGATTCCACTCGAACATACATAGTTACATACAAGATACATACATACATTGCAAGTTAAATAAAAGCAAAAGGTTTCTCAATTTGACGTACCTATACCTATATATTTATGTGTTCGTCGACTATGAACCGATTTTGGTTATACTTTTTTTATTGGAAAAGAGATACCTACCTCAAGGGTGGTGCCATGATAAGGAAACCAAGATCTGCCATCATCCCAGAGAAAACGAGGGGATTCTTAAATCGTAGTGGCGACTTGTGGCTTTTTTATGCTTTTTTAGTTTCCTGTTTGAAGTCGTTTTTTTTTGTTAAATATTATTTTAGAATGTCCCGTAGGTACTGAAACTTAGGTGGTACGGGATCCGATCGTGCTTTTACTATAACATTGAACTAAATCATCTGTTTGCGGACCGCGTAATGTTAGCCGCGAGTTAATTAGTGTAGCTATGTCTATTAGCGGCCATTTATGCAATGTGACATTTCCACAGGTGTAATAACTTTATATTTGTTTTCTATTTTGTCACCTTTGTTATCGTCTAACAACAATGGTTGGACTGGGAACATGTTCTAATATACATAAATAATAAATAATAATCTCACGCCTTTAATCTCCAAGGTGGTGGGTAGGCAGAGGTATTCCATTTCTGGATATACCCACTTTTTACAAGATGTTCTTTGGACCCCTAAACGTGATAGGTGGTGAGCCCATCGCCGGACCGGGGTTGTTACACATGTCTCAGAATTTATTCTGGGAAATGTTCTAATATAAAAATAAGTCGGGTTTTCCTTCCTGACGATTTAACTCCAGAACTGACGAACCGATTTCCACGGTTTTGCATTCGTTGGAAAGGTCTCGAGCTCCGCAAGGTTTATAGCAAAGAAAATTCAGCATTGCACCCGTGCGAAGCCAGGGCGGGTCGCTAGTGTTCTAATCTATTTATTTCATTACATATTAATACACAATATGTAACAAAATAATCTCAATTCCTGAAATTAGTTTGTTCAGTATCGACTGCTTAATCGGTTTTAGATATTTTTAATAAGTGTAAAATTTTTCCGAAAAATGAATTAGCATAACTGAATTTAGGGCTACCTAATAAAACTGTACTATTATTGCTCTTAATTTAATAAATTTGGTAGATAAAACTAAAGTACGGATACAGTTACGAATGCATCATATATTTTTGTTATTACTATAGTAATTGGGGTGTATGAGGAATTGCGCTTATTCTGCGACGCGTTGTATATTATAACCAACGTACATTTATCTAAAAATAAAATTGTTTTATTTTAAATGGCATATTACATGTTACATGAGTATTTGAATGATAATGATGTTTGGTGTAAATTTTCTCCACCACAGAACAGCATTAAAACCATGTAAGTTACATGTAGTCTGTATTGTATTGATTCTCTATGTCTTTAAGTTATTCTGATTTGTGTAGCTTCCTGAAAAAATTTAACTGTTTAAGTACTTATACCCCTGGTCGAAACCTATATATAGTGCATTAAATTGTTTCTAATTGTGAAAACTTGTAATTGGCTCTTTGTTGCTCATGATTGTTTCTCACAATGTTATTTTAGCTGTAAATTTTCCGAAAAATAAATAAATAAATAAATAAACTAGGCAGGGCCTGTACTATGGGTACTAAACAACTGATAAATATACTTAAATAAATAATAAACATCCAGACACGAAGCCAATATACATCAACATATTCATGCACTCAAATGTTGACCCCGAGCGGGGATCGAACCCACGACCTCCGACTCAGAAGGCAGGGTCACTACTGAGCCAACAGGCCCGTCGTACTTGTAGTCCGAGTCTGACCTCTGACGTAATAAAAACGTTACAAAGTCAAATGTGGCAAGCTCAATGTGCTCATAACTGTAGTAGCTCCACGGTAAAGGAAAACATCGTGAGGAAACCCGCCGGTCCCAGAACTCCTCTGTCTACCCTCTCAGGGAATAAAGCGTATTTTTTTTAAGAGTCTTATTTATCTTAAAAAAAAACAACTATTTTATTTAACCCTGTAGGTATAAGGGAATGTTCATTTTCTGAGAGACCTGATTTACCATAAAAATAAAAAAAATATATTTCATTTTCTTGATTAATATTTATTTATCCTGTCAAGTTAATGTTCCGATGGAGCCGTCAAAATTGATCTTTGTCAAATGAAAACAAGATATTCACAGACGGTTTTGTTTGACTTGACAATACTATTAATCGTTTATTCAACTCAGCTTGGTGACAGCATAATCGTTCGATAAATAAAATTGTGATAATTTATTCGTTGTTACATCGATTCGAGTGTAAAACATAGAAACATACATAATCTCACGCATTATATCCCCGAGGGGGTAGGCAGAGGTATTCCATTTCTAGATATACCGACTTTTCACCAGATATTCTTTGGCGGTGAGCCCATCGCCGGACCGGGTCTGTTACACAAGTGTCAGAATTAATTCTGGGACCTGTGGGTTTCCTCACGATGTTTTTCACCTTCACCGTCGAGCTAGAGGTAAATATATACGTAAGTTTTTGAAAAACTCATTGGTACATGCCAGGATTCGAACCTGAGCCTCACTGATTTTCATCATGTGAAGCAGGCCCTTTAACCGTAAGGCTATCACTGCTCGGGTGTAAAACAAACTAAAAAATAACAATGAACCGCTCTCTACGCACAATGACCAATACGCAAAATGACAACTTCATTTCTAGCTTTGAATACGCAGAATGACCATACGCAAAATGACTACAAATATTAGCATATTCTCGCAATATATATATATATATATATATATATATATATATATATATATATATATATATATATACACGTATATATATATATATATATATATATATATATATATATATATATATATATATATATACGTATATATATATATATATTTGCGATGCTATATGCTTCGATGTTTCGATAAAAAAATATTAGCATATTCTCGCAAATATATATATATATATATATATATATATATATATATATATATATATATATATATATATATATATACATATATATATTTGCGAGAATATGCTAATTTTTTTTTACGAAACATCGAAGCATATATACACTGTATACGCTATCTATATACAAAATGTCAAGTCTTTACACTCAGCGGTTTAGTTTAGAATTCACAGAAAATTGTTCTCCAACTGTAACCACTGCATTTTCTACATAATTTAGCTTAGTGTGACACTAGCCTCACATCTCAATTGCCTGGGAAAGTCCCACAACTGAATTAAACCCCTAATATAAATCTCGGCGTCATACCACTGAATTCCCATACTCTGGCCCCATAAAACCCCACCTCAAACTCCATAAAGTCTCCATTAACTATCCCGTTTCTCAGTCCCGGAACGCATGCGCGGGGTACGGGACAAACGACCGCCCCGGGAAATCTGTTATCGAGTACGGGATTACCGGGATCTTTCCCAGCATTGCGTATTTTGCAAATTGGGCTTATGTTAGTTTGCTTGGATTATGTGAGTTGACTTTGGGGTTCCGCAGCGGGGGAGCTTCATAGATGTTTGTTAGTATGTCAAACTGACACGCTGGTACAGTCAAGAGCACATGAAGCTTAACACTGGTAGTGCGAGTCTGACCTCGAAAGCGATTGTAATAAGAACGTTACAAAGTCCAATGTGTCAAGCTCCACGTGCTCTTGACTTTGCGTGTGCCTTAAATTTCTACTGTAAATGTTAAACAGTGAAAGTTAAGCTCTTTTATAATATATTTACCTATTAAAATGCCCTGGAAATACTTAGATCGAGTTTCCAACAGTGTAATTTTCGAAACCTTAAGCCGTATACAGAAAGAAAGCTGATATTCGGCGCCGATTACCAGCGCTTATCGGCGCTGGTCCATTCTACTTAAAGCAAGCAGATTGAAGCAGAGCGAGCAAAATGTCGTACGATGATTGGCGGGCGGCACCAGCGCGGACCGGCGCCTGTCGAAGATTGTGGCGCTTATCGGCACTTGTTCATATAAATGCCTGCGCCGGTTACCTGCGTAGACCGGCGCCTATAAGCGCTGATAAGTTGTCAGCTTTCTTTCTGCATACGGCTTTAGACATGACATATAGTAAGACTATCGCCCGACCGGGGTTTTGAGGCATGTGTACGCCTCAGAATCAATTCTAAGACCTTCAGGCTTCCACAAAATATTTTTCTTTTTGACGTGATAACGTCTTATAAATCGATGAACGCCGGCCGCACGCACGAAAAAGTGTCGCGTTCCGCCTGAGCCGAACAAGAGCGCGGAACAAGCGATAAATGCACGATCGGCCTAAGTGTTCGGCTTGTGACGCATCTATCTTTCTTCCACTCCAGTTTGCAATTTTTAATCAATGTTTTCTTATGACGGTATCACGTAAAGTTATCGTCCTTAAACCGACTTTACAGACAGCCAAATTTTTTTATTTAAAACTGTTTTTTCTGATAACAATTAAATTACTAATATACTCAATACTCAATCATTTAATGTGTCCCATTAGTTTACATAAGGTATGCTGGTACACAGTGGATATATATGCTGGTACACAGTGGATATACACATGAATAAAATACCTTTTTCATCTCTCCGGGCGGAAAGCGGCAAAATTTCGGCCCGCTGCGCTAAACAAAGTTGCCGCTTTCCGCCTCCGTCAATAAGAAAAAGTATACACTATTGCCGACCCTCTCGGAGATAACGGCGTGAGCATGAGCAGTAAAATATGTTTTTACAATTCCTAAATTTTCGACCACAGAAAAAGGTAGTGTTTTAAATTATTTCATAATATTATTACACAGACAACCCTTGTTTCATTCCCATTATTTGTCTTACATTATTTGACGTAATAAGAAATAACCTTGATATTGCAATTTTATACTGGAATGGGCTACCAAGTAGTAATATATTTAGCACTAGCTCAACAGTGATGGAATAAAAAAAACCATAGGCTCCAAACTTAAGGCAAAGTCAGAGCATTCCGTTTCAGTGTTCCTTGGCTTAGAACTCGGCCGTCTATTGGCGCCAAAGAGATTCAAGTATAATAGGGCATAGAAGAGGGGGCATGGGGTATATTTTCATGCAAAACTTTGAAACATGTTTGAAGCTCAAGCATTATGTCAGTTAGTATGAACGCGAGCTATCATTCGGTCGAAATTGTACTAGACTTATTCCACTTGGAATAACTTTTGTCTTAAAATTTTCCTCGTCTTGTCCCCTATATGCCCTATTATACTTGAATCTCTTTGATTGGCGCGTTCTATGTGGTGTCGCAACAAAAGCATCAAACTGAAATTAGAACTATTTTGTACCAAAATCACACCAAAAACACATATCACAAGCAACATTAGGTTCGAGCAAACTCGAAGGCAACAGATGGCAGGCTACAAGGCAAAAAAGTGTAAAAACCCTAACTGCAGTATATCAAAACTTCGGCCGTAACTTTGCACGTCGCAACAAGTTTGCCAAACCGTTTAAATTCAGAAGAATAAAAGCTGTAAAATTGCTGGTGTGGTGTTAAGAAACGCTTTAAGAATTTCACTCTTACAACGCGTAACAGAAAAAGCGCAATTCCTCATACACCCCAATTAGTATATTAATATAAAAAAAATATGATGCAATCGAGCTTTAGTTATGTCTAACCAATTTTCTTAAATATCGATTAATAGTAGCACGATTTCCATTGAAAGCACTAAATTCAGCTACGCTAATTCATTTTTGGGGAAAATTTAACACATATTAAAAATAGCTGAAATCGAATAAGTAGTCGATACTGAACAAACTAATTTCAGGAATTGCGCTTATTCTGTTTCATCTTGTATACAAAGATTTGTGGTGAGACTCTTTGTATTTGGGTGTAGAGAAGTAACTTGCGGTTCAACTATTGTCCCCGTTATGAAAACAAACTTCTATTGATTTATGTAGCGTAAGTAATGAGTTTCGAAATTTTAATAGTCAATACGAAACTAACATGCAATAGGGTAGTGTCCTGCCTAGTCAAATCAGTTACTTTTTATGATCTGTCAAAACGAAATTTTATTATGGAAAATGTACTGAAATAGCAAGGCGTGACGTCATAGTTTCTAGTGCTCAATTGCAGCACTTTTTTGATTGTTTTATTATTTTTAAATTTGCTAAAACTGTAAAGTGAAAACGGAAATACATGTTGAAAGGTGTTTTGGTATAATATTTTTAATGAATGACTACTCGCAATTTAATTTCGATGCTGTCAACTACCCAATTTTAATAAGTTGGATAATTTTGCGATTAGAGCGCTGTCATCCCATATTTTGTGGTCGACTCGAAATTCTAAATATCCGGTCCGCCATTTTGAAGTAACGCATCATACTATATCTATGTAACAGTGGTTGTAGTGGCTAGATTATCGTATTGGGTGTACTCCTGTAAAGATAACTGAAGTAGTAAATAAATAAATACTAATTAAATAATAATAATAATTTAATCCAAATGTAGCGAACCACTTCATTTTTATTTACATCTATATGTACAATATGATAAAGAGGAAAGATTTCTATTTTTGTATGTTTGTTAAGAGTAAAACTTAAAAACTACTGGACCGATTTAAAAAATATTTCACAAAGTGAAAGCTAGAAGATCTCTGAGTAACACAGGATATATTTTATTCCCGTATTCCCACAGGAACTCTAACTTAGATGGTGAAACCGCGCAGAACCGCTAGTCCTTTATACATCGCGACGGGTATTTTAGCAAGGAATTGTTACAAGCTCTGCAACACGATTCTCACCTGCTGTCCAAAGCTTCGAAGGGCAATACCGTTAAGTTTCAGTCGGTAGGAGTCTGCGTTACATCATTTTAGATAAGAGCTGATAGTATTCAAACTGCTGGATCGATTTTTACCAAACACAGCTATGAGACACCGCAAGGAAATTTTCTTTCACGTAAAAAATACCGCATCGAAATCGGTCCATCCGTTCGAGAGCTACGCCATAGACAGAGAGATTGAGAATCTCCTTTTTTATCCATTTAAAAAAATGGAGGACGTTCTTAATTTATAATATAATTTAATATAATAAAATGTATTATTTCTAAGTCTGCTATAAACGTCAAGCCTTACCAACACCGGCAGTATGACGTGAAACCTCTCACAGTTTAAAGTTCCACCTTCTTCAATACACGAACTTTACGTGTGGTTACCTAATACTTGCTAAGCGGCCGCATAATCCGGTAGACCCGGCTGGCTAAGGATGTGAAAAAGTAATCGATATTTAATAATAATATAATCTCACGCCTTTTTTATCCCCGAGGGGGTAGGCAGAGGTATTCCATTACTGGATATACCCACATTTCACGAGATATATTGGACCCCTAAACGTGATAGGTGGTGAGCCCATCGCCGGACCGGGTCTGTTTACACATGTCTCAGAATTAATTCTGAGACCTGCGGGTTTCCTCACGATGTTTTCCTTCACCGTAGAGCTAGTGATAAATATGTACTTACGTAAGTTTTTGAAAAACTCATTGGTACATGCCAGGATTCGAACCCGAGCCTCACTGATTTTCGGCCGGCTCTTTAACCGATATTTAGAATAAGGTAAACGCAGCTATTACCGACCCCCTTAAGCAAGTTTTGGAATTGATTATTAGAATTAAGGGTAGTGGCGGCAAACATACCAGATTTTTTTATTTTATATTTAAATATAGATTGTATATTTTAGATTTATGTTTTCATTTGTTTACAAATATCATATTTTCATTGAAAAAATAATCAAAGGATTGTTGAAGTCAATTGTTTCTATTACCGACCCACCCGAAACGCTTTGAAGCTATTACCGATTTTTATGAATCTAACACCGACCGTAAGTAAATAAAGCATACTTTTTTCAGAAAATACCGACCTACATGTTCGATTCTCAAAATAATTATTAGTTTGAGCGAAATATCCCTTTCCCAAAATATCCCGTTTTCGAAATGTCCCGTTTACTTTTATTTGCTTCTCATTTTTGTACTTGATTCATTACAATAATTATAGTTACTAAAATAATCTGAAAATGAAGATAAACTTGACTTTAAACTTTTTGGCGGGAATCCGAAGAGGGACGTCATGTTTTTTGTATAATTTTCATTTTGCTGTGTAGGTATTTCGGGTTTTGACTCATCATAATAGTAATAGTTTATTATGTGGCAAGTGTCCGTGAAAGTGTGCAGTGAATGGGAAATTCGATAAAATGTGAGACATGGACATTTTGGGATTGCCTTAAGAAGTTACAATAAAGTCTTCAGTAAAAGTGCTATTATTTTTGTGCATGGACTCTGAAGCAGAGCCATTCAAGGGTAACTCAAGGATATCATTAACTAATGAGGAGGCTGCATGGCGTAATGATGTTGCCTACCCTGTAAGGGGTGAAAAAAAAGGAATAGAACCAACATTAAATTCATTGTTATTATAGATTTCTTATATATTCAACAAAAATATGTTCATACATCAATATCTGGCTTACGCTGGAGAAAAAACTATCCACTTTTGGATTCCATGGAAGAATTCCTTTGAACGAAGTTGTAAACATCTCAATAAACATACCAAATACAAATTGTGTTTCAAATTGCAAATTGGAAGCAATTTTCAAACTTAACTCGAAAGTAAGTGCCTACGTTATTGTAGTTATTATTTTTATAATTCTTAATGCTTATGAATCATTGTGCAAAGTTTTAAATATGATACATTTCAATGACAAAGAATTTTTATTTTCATTAGGTCGTCTACTGGCCCCTCTGTGTGAATCTCGGAGTCTTCAAGGATTACAAGTGGAAATGCAGCGAGTTGCAGCCCATGTCACTAGTGCCCATGCTTTCCAACTAATCGCAGTAAACCTCGGAATGCTTGTGGATTCTTTAAAAGACTTTTTTCACATTTGGACCTCAATAAAATAAAGGTATTGAGGACACAAATGAAATTTTAGTAATATAAGAAAATATACTTTAATAGAAATGGTAAATAGAATAACATTCATAAAATCAAAGTGTAAACATAGGTCATGTATTGTTATCTTGCGTTCCGGAAACCTGCTGCTTGGCCAGCTAGTGCAAACTATAGTTACCATAGCCTTTCTTTCTAATTGATTAGCCTGCTTAATAGTAATGACTTCTTAAAACAATGTCAATGCTGTTATTTCACAATGCAGTTCCATGTGGTGCTTGAAGAGAATTGGTCTTAGTGTCAAATGTGTTGGACATAGGGGATAACTGAATCACCTGAAACATAAATATTCACTATCAAAATTCAGAGATAATTTTGTAAATGTGTAGATGTTAATAAAATAAAAACACACTGTTTTATTTTCAGCACAGAGTTTTTCAAGTTGGGATAGCGCCTGGTTAGGCACCATGGCTAGCACTAATACTTTATACTATTTAAGTCAGAGTCACAAACCTGAAAATAAAAGTAAAAACTATTATAAATGTATAATTTACATGTTTTGAATAAACATAATTAGACAATTTTATTTCAAAATTACTTAAACCCTTTGTTTTATTTCCCAAAAAACCTATAATTTTTTTTCGAACTTCCCAAGTTTAGCGCAGCCGAAGGTAAGGGTTGACTGTCGGAACAAGTTGCAATGACGGTTCCGCACGTGTATTTAATAACTATTTTTAATACAGTTGCGAAAAAATTAAGCAATTTAATAAAATAATAAATATACAATAAACTCAATTTACATTTTTGGAAAATCGCGCCAACCGTAAAAGATTTAAAGCAGAGTTTTTTTTTGTTTTCTTCACCCATTCTGGGTAGGCAAAGGGAACTATACATACAGCCAAGTCTTCAGTAGATTTTTTTTATGGATTTGAAATGAAAATGAAATTTAATTACATGAAATGAAATTAAACCGAACCTAACTTATTGAAACAAATTAGTAGCTTTACTTTTAGACATTACATACCGTTAATCCAAAAATACCAATTATTCGGTATAGAATCGGTGATAGCTTCTCTTTGTTGCAATCACCGATTCATATGAATCGGTAATTAGTGTTCAATAAAAAAATTAACAAATCTTTTAACGAGCCACGAAAAATAATCGATATTAATTGTAATTTATTTCCCCATCCGATTTAATTCAATAATTTGTTGATCTAGTCCTAAACTATAAAAAAATACACCATTTTCATATAAATACGAAGAAAACTCTAAGTAGTTTCTTTCATATCCCACGTCTAAATGTTTAATAATGCGTGGCAGTTTATCGCGGAAAAACAAGTTTTTAATATAACATGGTGTATGTCGCTAATAGATGCTTATAATTTTAGAATACTTAAGATTGAAATGGTGTTATAAAAACTTGTTTAATTATTATAAGCATTAACGAAAAATTTAAAAAATAAAGCATAACCTCTTAGCCATTGCCGATCCATGGGTCGGCAATGACTGCACTACTAAAATGCACTGCAGCTATTGCCGTTCTATTTTAATTTTAAAAATACTTTTTAAAATTCCTTTAAACATAATAATTTAGTTGCAAAATGTGGAATATACAAATAAAAGAATATTTTGAGTTATGCAGAATAAACTTAACGTAAATATTTATATATAAAATATCTTAAGCAAAAAATTCGAGTACTTACCTGAGGAAGTAAGGGTTAGTATGACACGATCGGCGCACTCGCTACGTTCACAGAAACTAACGTATTTAGTCACATTCCCGTGAACCTATGTACACTAACACCAGTAAATTTATTAGGAAACATACAAACATGTGTGTATATTATACTCTCTTGTGACTCAAATCGTTCCAAACCGATAAAAATAAGAATAAGCAGAATGGGTCGGCAATACCTGCAGATTTTCGATGGGTCGTTAATAGCTGCGTTTACCTTAATCATTTTTTTTAATACAGAAAAAAAATATTTATCGATTATAGAATAGAATAGAATATGTTTTATTTGTTCAATTTGTTCTTAAAATTAAGTACTTAGAACCAACAGTGTGTCCTGTTTGGAGGTACAAATACAAAATTTAATAATACTTATGAAAAAAAAGAATGTCATAATTAATTTATTACAAGTAATTTAAATTAAATTCACAATTAAATTTATTAGTATTTTTAAAATAATTTATACATTAGAGATTATAAGAGAATATTCCACACAGTCATATTCTTAAATTGAAATTCGTTCCTGGTGCAGAGGCTGGCTATCGAAATCCAGCGCGGAAATGCTAAATTATCTATTTTTTTTAAATCGATTATTATTACAAAGAAAATAATCGATTTTAAATACTCGTTTTTTTTTAACAATGTCACACCCCTAGCTGGCTGCCAACTTCCATTCAATGAAGTTTCCGCTTCAACTTCGTTTAAAATGTACGGGAGATACTGACTTAAATTAGACGCAGACTAGTAAATCTCAGAAACCTTGGTTTGATCTCATCTTTACTACATGATGAAGTATTATTAGTTCCACATCCGAGTTGTATTGATTAACTTAAAATATATTACTTTTTTTTTTATTTTATAAGCCAAATTTTTGGCTCTCTTCTGGACAAAGGCCTCTCTACCCTCAAATCAAATCAAATCTTTTTATTCAATGCAGGGGCTTATAAGTCCTCTTATTGAAAGTCATTGCGACTCTACCGCTGTGGTATGTATAGTTGAGGAGAAGAAGCCCCATAAAATTTTGACCATCTGTCCCACTGCATATGACAAACGTTGCCTGGCCCATTCCCACTTCAGCTTGGCAGATTTTTCGCCCACATTAATTATTTGGGTTATCGAGAGCGATTGTGTTCCAGACTCGGTCAATCCTTTTTACACCTAGTATACTGCGCTCCATCGCCCTTTGGCAAAACATATGTTATGACTAAAAAAAAAAAAAAATCTCACGCCTTTCATCCCCGAGGGGGTAGGCAGAGGTATTCCATTACTGGATATACCCACATTTCACGAGATACATTGGACCCCTAAACGTGATAGGGGGTGAGCCCATCGCCGGACCGGGTCTGTTTACACATGTTTCAGAATTAATTCTGAGACCTGCGGGTTTCCTCACGATGTTTTCCTTCACCGTCGAGCTAGTGATAAATATGTACGTAAGTTTTGAAAACCTCATTGGTACATGCCAGGATTCGAACCCGAGCCTCACTGATTTTCGGCCGGCTCTTTAACCGTCCGGGCTATCACTGCTATGTTATGACTACACGTCGATATCAGACTTGAACAATGTGTTATGAATTATGATTTATATCACCTTACTTTTTACTTAAAACTAGCTAGATTTCACCCAAATTGTTCCCGTTCCCGTCGGAATACGGGAATAAAATATAGCTATGTTACTCAGGGATATTCTAGCTTTCCATTGGTGAAAGATTTTTTAAAATCGTGTAGTTTTTGAGTTATTCGTAACAAACATACAAAAATACTCTTTCCTCTTTATAATATTTCTAGTTCATTTTTGGCCAAACAATAAAGTATTTGTAAGATCGCCAATTCAGAATTTCGGTGCCAATGACGCTATGACACGCGACTAAGCTACACCCTGTGTGCTCTAAGTGCGATGCTAAAACTTATAAGTTTGTCAGGGTTAAAACTCCACCGAAAGAGCTCGCTCGTAAAAACCGTAATTCAGTTTATCAAAAACCATTTCAAACTACTAACTCATTTCCAACGAACTTACACAACTTCTGCGGCCATTCCACTCAATAAATAAATAAGCTAGCTCATGAAATATCCTGCAAAGCGTCGAAATATACATTCAGTGGATTTATTTCAGCAGTAAAACTTTCAGTATATATCATTTCCTTAAACAGTGGCGTATAATTCATGTTTTCAGCGAGTGAGGGCTGGCCGAATAATAAATTGTCTTTAACTTTTTGAAGTTATTCAATTTCGTTGTGGGCTTTATTTACAAGGATTTTGGGTTAGTTCCTAAACTGTCTATAAATACAATACAATACACTAAAAACAACACAATATGGATACCAACATTAACTAAAGTACAATGGTTGGTCTTATCGCTTTTAGCGATCTCTTCCAGACAACTTTAGGATGGATGAAACTGAGAAATTAGAACTAGGGTAGACGGTGCACTCTATATTAAAAATTAATAATAAATAATAATAACTAGCTTTTACTCGCGGCTTCGCTCGCCCACGTTTATTTCACCCCCTTAGGCCCTGGCCCCATCATCACGTCACGGCGCCATGCAGCGATAATATATATTTATAACTTAGAACACAAAAAAAAACTGCCGCATTGGTCGAGCCGTTCAACAATAGACTTTAAATTTTTTCTAAAATATGATCACTTCAGACATGAAAGTGGAATAAACGAATTCCATTTCGCATATAAAGCCAGGAACTATGAAGTAGAACATAAAATTTTATACTGTATGAAAGTACCTACCTTGCTTGATACAAAATCCTTAGATGCAGTATTCCTGAAGTCTTATAACCTTAAACTTTATTCCTCATAACGCTGTAGCGTAAAAATGAAAATCATGTCTCTAGTTTATACTCTCCCATTATATTATTACAGCGCATATTTTCTGAATAAAACATGAAAATTTATATTCTCACATAAAATTATTATATACTACCCGCTGCAAAAGTGCGAGTTCCATGCCGCGGGCTAAAAAAAATAAGGAATATAAACATTAAAATAAAAGATATACTCTGGAATCGTGTTTAATATAAACGTAACGTTGCTCAGAATTTAAATAATATGCAGCTAGCCTACGGGATACTGTTTCACAAGATTCCACTTTGTTGGATGTAAATATTGTTCATATTTTTTTAGTACACAAATGTTACATGAATTCATAAATGTTTTCTGTCGAAGTACCACTGACTATCAATTCAATACCCCTCAGGTTAATTCAATTCAATTTATTTTGCTTATCACATGGTGAGTCCATTTTGGTACATAATATTAGGTACGTCCAACACATGTGATACCCCGTAGGCAGTGGCGGGGCAAGACCAAAATTTGACCAAAAAATGCGTGGGCAATATACATTTTGCGAGGCTCCCTGATGGATGATGAGAGGAAGGTTTCTTTTAAAGAATTTTTTTTTTATACTAACTAACATTTATATTTTTTTTATTAATATTACGTCTTGTATACCTCAAACAATTAAAGAAACAGAAATTTTGCTGCTCCTAGCCATACCACAGAATAAGTAATAGTACTACGCCATATTGAACTCCTTAATAACTCTCCGCTCCTTAATAAAACTCCTTAGTGAGGCCAACTATTTGTAATAGTCAAATAAACTAATCTAGTTCTATTGTTTTTATTATTTATTGCTGGATTAGTAATTACATTTATATTTTTGTCTTCGGGGGCCTTCGAGGCGCGAGGCCCCTTGGACCGCAAGGCAGTAGGCGGTGGCCCACGTCGCCTACGCCTTACGCCACCACTGCCCGTAGGGGCACTGCAATATAAGAAGAATACTAGGTAACTCACTCTGCATTTTTGTTTGTCGGTCTGTCTGAAGGTGTTGTTTCTTCACGATGTATTCCCTCATCGTCAAACCAGTGATAAAATATGTACGTAAGTTTTTAAAAACTCGCTAAGTAAATTTTGCTCTACAAAATGACCAGTAGGACTGTTTGAGAATCTTTTCGAGGTTTTGTAGCTAAAACAAAATTAAACTACCCCAAGACGTGTGCGGAAGTTATTATATAAATGTTATAACCATAAAATTGTCGTAAAACGAACAGAACATTTTTACAACAATATAATTTGCTTATACAGTTTTAATATTCGCTCCGTCATCGTAAACCTTTGGCTCACCTGGAGTTATAAAACCCTTTGGTAACGGCCTCGATATGGACGGGTATTATGTTACTTCATTACAACATGTTATGAGGACTATGACGTCTGTAATCACTACATATAAGGTTCAAAGTAGCAAAGAAAATTGTATCACAATTAGGTAGGTAATTTTATTTCTTTACAAAAACTTTGTTTAACTCCGACTGGAGTGTAATAGGCAGTTGTCTCATAATCGTTTAGGATACAGTCTGCGGAAAAACATTACCCACTTTCTAGTGCAATCGGGTAAAATAAAGACCCATGTAATCTCATCTGGTACAGGTTTATTTTGCAAATTGATGACTTCCTCAAGTATCCTCCATAACACTTGAAACCAGCTGAAATTTCCAGTTCTTTAACCTCTTAATTATTCAATTCAATTAATTTATTTCAGTTTTTGAATCCATAAATATTAGTAACAGAATATTATTTTATAATTGTTATTAATTAAGTCTTTATTATGCCATTCCAAAATCAATTTCAATTTCAAAATCATTTATTTCTGTTGGTAGAAAAAAACACTTAGAAACGTCAATAGTCTAATATCAAGGCACTAAACTCGACATCCATGAAGATTGGTTACCTTTAAAACCAAAACATACCGTATAATAATCTACTAAAGTCTATTTTGTTCATGGACGTAGTATATTAAGTATACATACATCTTTTGTTACAACGCTTAGATTAGATGCTTGATAACTTGACTCTTACTGGATTAGAATAGAGGTGGATATTGCGTGTTGTTATAAAGGTTATAAATCGTACGTCGCTGGCCGCAAGTTTCCAGTTCATTTTCCGAATAAAGTCGGTTGAAGTAATAACAAAGTTTGGGAGCAATATAAGTGACTGCGCGTGCAAGAAAAGTAGCAAATTATGGATGTGTAAAGAATTACTCGTATTAGGTACACTAGACAATTAAAAAAATTGGTTGTCTTGTAACACCCTGTCCCTAATAACAAATATTAAATACTGAAAGAATATAAAACAGCTTGGTGGGGCTGTAAACATGTAAACACATGTAAATATAATCAGAAATAGAAAATTATCAAAACTTAGGAAAAGTTCAAAAATAATGAAAAATCAGTAAAGTAGAACTTTGATTGGTCAAAGAGATGTTAAGATAGCATAAAAGTTTCATAAAAGTAGTTAGAATTAGGTTTCAGTAGGGTTTAGGAAAAGTTAAAACATCTTCCCATGGAAGGAAATGCGAAACAGGTCTCGTATTGAAATAAACCATTAATCGGTTATAACTCCGGAACTAATGGAGTTAGAGAGATGGGAAGCATATCGTTGTGGTACTGTTGAGGGACACTACGATATGAAAGAGGTTTCATCCAAATCGGAGATAGTCGGGTTTTTCCAATTTTGCGCTGCGGGACACGAAGATCAAGTCTTGGCATATATGGTGAGGGAGGGTGCGCAGCCGGGATGCGAGGCTGCCACCTCAACCATAGGTTGGACTTAAGATGTATGATACATAGGTCGGTCTGTTGAGCGATGTTGAGCAAAATGGTAAATAAATATATAAATAAATAAATAAATAAATTTATAAATAAAATAAATTTATAAAATTTTCATATGGCGTTATTGGCTGGAAGGTTCGTTAATAACAGAAGTTATGAGGACAAGGCAGGTATGGGTACCCTGTCTGATTAATGGAATATGATAGTTTTATGCGATATTCTAGACGAACCGAATATATGAAAGCAGGGCGAATAAAAGTAAATAACAGAGCTGGACTTATAATACATCTGGTTTCTCTCCCGCTTATAGGGCAGCTAACGCTGTCCGCTTGAACGAAAATATCGGGACAAGGTAGGGGTTGTAGTGTTTGAGTTATTGAAGGAGTGTGTAGTACTGCCCGAGTGGTGCAGCGGTTGTGTTAGTACGTTTCACCGTTCCATGGTCGGTGTTATGTCAGCACGTTACACCGTACCGCGGATGGTGTTATGTCAGCACATACCAATGTTAGCTTGGCGGTGGCGGCACCTCTGATCTTTGACTTGCATTATGACTTCTTTGTGATGCAGAGGCTTACGCTTCGACACAACGATCTTGTTCAACACTGTTTGGCGACAAAGTGCGAAAAGGTAAAAAGTCCGTGCCTCGAGCACTGCCTTACGGTACGGCAAGGTGGCGTTATATAGACTTAGTTTTTGGACATAGTTCATAAGCTTTGTTGGATGTAACGATCGCTCAAATATTACACATTGGGGCTAGTAGTGGAATGACCGACGACGCACCTCTTAGCGCTGTCTTGTGGTTCACAGTAGATACCTCGGGACTGCTTCTGAGCTTCTTGATGCTAAGTAACGGAGACGATGGTATCGACTAACACTTAATTGATGGAGGTTGATAACGTCTCTCATTGAAATGTGAAAAGCAACATCTAGCTTGATCGTAGACCTGACGGTTCGAAATGGGCATTAACATAAGTTATCTTCGAGGAGTATTGTTGGTCTAGTACGCGAACACTCGACCAAATCTTCAGGAGTAAGCTCTTCGGGGTCTGGAACTGAAGTCATGTTGGCATTCGTGTTGGCATGGTAAAGGGTCTAGAGACTTGATTAGCTTGACGGGGATGTCTGTCACAATTCTGTTGAGTTTGATATTGCAATAAAGTGATACCACGAATGATCGAGAAAGGGGGAACGCCTCATATATCTTATGATAACCATGTATTTTGCAGAACGTACATCGGTTACTCCATACTATCATATGAGTGCGCGCGCGACGCGTACTAATATAAATTAATGGTTTTACCATTATAAGCTCATTCAGGGTGTGACAGAGCCTCTGATGGCTGAACGAGAATCGATGGCTCGTAGGGACCGAGGTCGGGTTATGTTAAGCATTAAGACCTATGAACTAGTTGTCCTATGAGAATGATTGCCTTACGGGGCTTACTGCAAATGATCCTGAGGTCGTAAAGACCAACTCAAATATGTTCGAGATTGCCTTACGGGGCTTGCTGCAAATGCACCCGAGGTCTTAATGACTGGCGTAACTCGCCTTCGGGGAATCACG
This sequence comes from Ethmia dodecea, assembly GCA_963855545.1. Lineage (NCBI taxonomy): Eukaryota > Metazoa > Arthropoda > Insecta > Lepidoptera > Depressariidae > Ethmia > Ethmia dodecea. The sequence goes on from OY979446.1 coordinate 1,757,629, forward strand.
ACTACGGTCGCACCGGTCCCTTCGGGGCAACACACGGCTACGGCCAAACCACGACTACGGTCGCACCGGTCCCTACGGGGCAAAATACGGCTACGGCCGCACCAATCGACTAAGGTCGCACCGGTCCCTTCGGGGCAAAACTCGGCTAAGGCCGCAACAATCGGCTACGGCCGCACCAATCAGCTTCGGCTGCAACAATCGGCTACGGCCGCAACAATCAGCTTCGGCTGCAACGGTCCCGCTTCGGCGGGATATAAGACCGGATGTCCGGCAAAACCGGGACGTTCGGGGGGGTCGCAAACGCAATTGTGGAATGTTGCGGGTCGGCGATCACCGTATGAAGCGAGGCGGAGCTTCCTACTCTTCCCACCAACCACATTTTTATTTCTTTTCTTGAAAGGAGGTGAGAATGTGGGGAAGGCGATTTTATCTCGAGTCTGTCATCAGATAAGAGATAGCAGGGGAGGGAAACATGAAGTGTCCTTCATGAAATTATTGCCTTAGGCATGAATGACGCTGAAGTGGGCAGCGTTATTAAATATTAAAGATTAAAAGCGAAAGACAAATTTTATAAATACGCGATAGATAATTAATGGTATAGGTTGATTCAAGTTAAGATTTCTTTTGATGGCAAAGCATGATCCTCAAAAAGGATCTGGATTACTATTCACAAAGTAGTGTCCTACACTCTAGACGATCACATAACTTAATTAAAAGGCCAAAATTGCAGGAGATATTTGACGGTGTCGACCTATTTAGCGATGCCTCCAAAGTGAATACTTTGGAGATCATCATGAAGCTAAATCTTGAGGTCGTTTAAAAGCTATGCGTAGGATGTAAATGATGGTTACTCATTTACGTCTATACGTGTAAAATTGATGTTCGTTTGCTACGAGTTAGCAGCGGAATGTCATACAGTGGATTCTCTCTAATTCCGTGCAAGAGAACATGATAACAAAATATTGAAACGATATCTTGTGAATGAGATCCTTGCTTTGAGCTGTGCAATACTTGCTTAGCATTATATGATGTTTGGCTTTGCATGGCTGGGAATTAATCTTATTACGTTGGAATTGGTGGTTCCAATGTATAGAGAGATAAAGTAGTAGATGGGGGGTTCAGTTACAGTCTGTAAAGTCGGTTTACGGACGATAATTTTATGACGTCATAAGGAAACATTGATGAAAAATTTCAAACTGGTGTGGATGAGAATAGAGATAGATAGAGGGGAAGGGTGGGTTTGGGCCTCCGGTTACCTCTCTCACACAGCGAAATGCAATGCAAGCATTGCTTTACGCTGGTTTTCTGTGAGGCCGTGGTATCACTCCGGTCGAGCCAGCCCAACCGTGCCGAAGCATGGCTCTCCCTCGGGGAGAAAGGGTAAACATATTTTTATACATTTGTTACCATAAGTTTTATTATGTTGGCTTGACTTAAAGAAGGCGGCCGGCCATTTTCACTTTTAGAAAAATAGAACAAAATAAGAGGATGAAAAAAGATACCGCATCCATGCTATTTCTTTCCTCCCCTAAAAAGCGAACTTACAAAGATACGCATCGTTCACAATAACGCAATTTTCAACTCGCACACGTATTTTACGAGCTTATTTTGTTCTCATTGCACATCTGACTTATATCATGTTTAGCTACTAAAGTTCGGTGCTACATTCTCTGTGTACTTTCTGAAAGAAAACGATAAATAAACTGAACACTAGAACCTACCTAAATAAAACATATATTAATTAACTACCAGGTGAAGAAAGGAACCTTTGTGCAAAATCTCATGCTTCTAGCTACACGATAGAGAGAGAAAGAGAGAGATACAAGATAAATATGTAAAATATTAATTTGACAAAGCTTCTGGTGAAACAAAATGGATGTATAGATGACTAGTCTTGAGCGTATCAAGATGATACATGTACAAGATTTTAATTTTGCCCGGCAGCAACTCAATTTTAAAACCACATCCAATTCGGGGCAGTCGTTTTTGTGAGATGCGCACAAGATACGAACAGACAGACTGACGCAAATAAATAAATAAGTAACCTTCCCGAGGGGGTATTCAGAGGTATTATTTTCAAGAGTATATTCGACCCCTAAACGTGATAGGTAGGTGTGACACAGATTCTAAAAATAATTGGTTTGGCTTCTATTGATGTTATTAAGATCCCTCATATTATGAATTTTCTTGACGATCTACGTCCAGACATCGGACAGTTACAATTATATTACATTTATATAATTAACTTCATGTAAAAAGAAAATGTACGGAACTTAATGCCTAAAGGCATAATCTACCTACATTATGTATGGGTTGCAGAGAAAAACAACATTTTAACAAAAATTTAACAAGAACAGTACAAAATTTCTATAACGGTCTCGGAAATTGAGTAACACAATAATATTTTTATGAAATCGGGGAGCGTGCATGCTCCATACTCAACGCGGACACGCCTGAAGCCTTGGCTGAAATATTAAAGTGCTAGTATCCTTGTAACTGAAGCTTGCAGTTTATATTAAAACTAGTAGCGCCCCGCGGTTTCACCCGCGTTGTTCCCGTTCCCGTGGGAATACGGGGATAAAATATAGCCCATGTGTTATTCTGATGTATAAGGTATATAACTGTAAAGAATCATCAAAATCCGTTCAGTAGTTTTTGCGTGAAAGAGGAACAAACATCCATCCAGACATCCATACATCCATCCAAACAAACTTTCGCATTTATAATATTAGTAGGGTGTATCATCACGCGCCTTGTCAACTAAGCAGTAGGTAGTACATCAAATAAACAAATTCAGTTTTAATGTCGAAATAAGGCAAAAACGCTCTAGTCTAGAGCGATTTCGAAAACAATTTCAATTCTTCCCGAAAACAGAAACATTTTCTGTTGAAACGTGTAACAGTAATTTAGAGAGACGTTTTCAGTTGAAAAATCCAATTAGACGTTTCAACTTGAAAAAGTTGAGGGTCCCTTGATAGCTCTTCGCATTATTACTTTTGAGTTGACTTTCGTCGTAAGATGATTCCAGATGCGGAAACGGTTTTAGTAAGGCCAGTTACACACTACGTCGCAAGTCGCATTCGCGGCAAGACAAATTGTCATTTAAATCTATAGCTTTGTATTTATTTATTTTCTTTTGGTAATTGAAAAATCATTAGTAGTCTAATAATAAGGCACTCTAAACTTGTCCATGAAGATTGGCTAAACGTAAACAGCATCCCATCTCCACTGACGAGTTGCTGGTTCCAAATACTGTGCCCCGAGAAGAACCAGCAAGAAACTCAAGGGCAACTCTTTTAATCTCATATCTTACTAGTAAATATGGTTTACAATAATAAATATAATTAATAGCCTTACATAGCGTCGAGTCGGTTAATCAACACAATTATATTGTCATCTATACATACATACATACATAATCTCACACCTATTTACCATTAGAGCAGGCGGAGACAATAGACTTCTACGAACCTGGCAGATCTCTCGTGCTACATCCACATCCATCAAATGACTCATGTATGCTCGTCGGTTTCGGGTACCCTTTATCTGACTTTTCTTCAACACCGCCTATCTGTACAATATGTAACAGAATAAAAGCAATTTCTGAAATTAGTTTGTTCAGTATCGATTACTTAATCGATTTCAGCTATTATTAAAGGCTGATTCATGTTACACCGGGGCGGGTCCGGGCCATGCCCCGTCCGGGGCACGCTGGCCCGGACTGGGCACGGCATCGACATGTCAAGGCGTATTGTTAGGATGATTCACCCCAGACGGGGCCCGGCCCGCGCCCGGCCCGTTGTAACATAACATTTTTCCGAAAAATGAATTGGCAAAACAGAATTTAGGGATTAGTATGGAAACAGTAGGTACTATTATTGGTATTTATTTAAGAAATTTGGTTAGACAAAACTAAAGTACGAAATCATCATTTTTTTTTTATTAATCTACTAGTTGGGGTGTATGAGGAATTGCGCTTATTCTGTTACGCGTTGTTATATATTATATACTAACACAGACCTGAATCTCTCTTACATAGGTACATACTAATATTATAAAGAGGAAATATTTGTTTATTTGTTTGAATTGAATAGGCTCCGAAATTAGTATACTATTTAAAAACTTCTTTCACCAATGAAAAGCCACATTATCAGGGAGTAACATCCTTACTTCTTTACTAGTATTGCGATATATATAATGCGATAGTAACTCTTGTCTGTCTGTGTGTTATATAATCACAAACTACTGAACCGATTTAAATGAAATTTGGTACAAAGACAGTCTAAAGCCTCATAAAAGGACATGGCCTAAACCACCAAACATTGCAAATTAATTAAAAGCTAATTTATTATTTATTTTATTAATTAAAAATTAATTAAAAATTAATCCGCCATCTTGGGCCGTTCGCCATTTTTGATTTAGAGTGACGTCAGCTACCCCTGGATTGTTATCCAAACTAAACATGAAATAATTTTTCTCAATCGGTTCAGGATAACTTTAAAATTCAGTTGCAAGATTTGACCCGAATATAAGTACAAACATACAGATACAAAACTTGTTACTCGTTGAGGCAGCAGTGACATACAGACACACAAAGTCACAACGACAAATTCCGCCTATTTGATCACAATTCGCACACAAAGTACGCGTCTACGCCAATAAAAATAAAAGCCAAGTTATTGATTCCATCAACGAAACTCGGATGGAAGTAGTAAATTTTACGTCACATCTCTAAAGTAAAAGGAGTAAAAGTCGACGTTTTATTTCCATACGCGCACAGGTGACCGTAGCGACTCCTAGCGACTATGTTTTATTGCAATACCATATCTTTGTGTACTATAAATATTTTACTGCGGCCTTATTTGTAGCTTGAGGGGATCAACATATCGAATTTTGGAATATAAGGTAAACTTATGTAAATGAACTAGCTCGACGGTGACGGAAAACATCATATAGGAAACCCGGCGATTCCCAGAATTGATTCTGAGCCACATGTAACAGCACCAAGGTCCCGCGATGAGCTCATTACCTGTCACGGGAACAAAATGTTCCTGCTGATTGTATTTGTCTCATTTACATTATCAAAATGTTGGTAGTTTAGAAGAACTGCGTGCACAAAATTATAGACTCGGATACAGGCCTACACTTTATTTCACCCGCGTCGTTCCTGTTCCCTTGGGAATATGGGGATAAAATATAGCCTATGTTACTCAGGGATATTGTAGCTTTCTATTGGTAAAAGAATTTTTAAAATCGGTCCAGTAATTTTTGAGTTTATTTGTTACATACATACAAACATACAAAAATACAAATCTTTCCTCTTTACAATATTAGTGTAGATAATTATTACACTTAGAAAGGTTAATAGTCCAATAACAAGGCACTCGAAACTCGTCCATGAAGATTGGCTAAATGTAAACAGCAGCCCATCTCCACCGACGAGGCGCTGGTTCCAAATGCAGTACCCCAAGAAGAACCAGCAAGAAACTCAAGATCATCTATTTTTAATCTCATGTCTTAGTAATAAATATGGTTTACAATAATAAATTATAATGTAAAGCCTTACATAGTGTCGAGTCGGGTAATCCCATGCATGTTGGTCTACTAAGCAGTCTGTAGCCTTTTTTATGTAATTTTTGCTTAACTATTGTTTTTTTTTTTATAAAAAAGGGGGCAAACGAGCAGACGGGTCACCTGATGGTAAGTGACTACCGTCGCCCATGGACACCTACAGCTGAAGAGTCACAAGTGCGTTGCCGGCCTTTGAGGTGGGAGTACGCTCTCTTCTTGAAGGTTCGAAGGTCGTATCGGTCCGGAAATACCGCCGGCGACAATTTGTCAAGAGGCAAACTTTGTAATGCAATGGAAATCTTATTGTTAAAGCGTAAACTTTGACCCTTATATGATTTGGTACCTTTAGATAATCGACTAACATAAGCAGCCGGTTCATTCTTATTTCTAGTGTTTATAAAATGTCTGTCACTATTTTTTTGTAAAGTGATATATTATTTTTAACATACAATTATGTTTTCGTAAATATGTGACGCCAGTGTCAGTATATTAATTTCCTTGATTTTTTTCCCTTAGAGACATCCTAGATCCCATTTTATAAATTGCACGAATAGCTCGTTTCTGCAAAACAAATATTCTCTGAACATCAATAGCATTCCCCCACAGTAGAATGCACTACGACATCAAGCTGTCGAAGTGGAGATTTTTATTACACACTTTTAAGGGGAAAATATTAAATTTAAAAACATAATATTAAGTGTCTACCACTTGTCTAGATGAGTTAGCACGCCCTTTGTCCTTTACAACGGCCATCACAAAAAATTGGGTATTCAGAAAAAAATCTCTTGTCTCCCTAGGTAACCACGAAAATAATGAAAAACACATCGCATTGTCATGAAATTTTTAATTAGTGACCGACAATTTGCTCGAGAGCCCGAACAATAAAAGTGACTATCCTCATTAGGGACCGCAATAAAGCAGACAATGCCGCGGGACGGGCGAAACGTGAAACCTAGTGACGGTTGCACCAGCTGATTAAGAGATGTATAGTTTAAATTAGTTTAATCAACACCTACCACCATCTTTTAACAGTTTCAAGCTTAAAACAACATTACTTAGATTTAATATAATATAATATATATAATAATAATAATAATATAATCTCACGCCTTTCATCCCCGAGGGGGTAGGCAGGGGTATTCCATTACTGGATATACCCACATTTCACGAGATACATTGGACCCCTAAACGTGATAGGTGGTGAGCCCATCGCCGGACCGGGTCTTTTAACACATGTCTCAGAATTAATTCTGAGACCTGCGGGTTTCCTCACGGTGTTTTCCTTCACCGTCGAGCTAGTGATAAATAAATACTTAAATTTCTGCCATGGTTTCTTCAAATAATAGTGTGTAGTAATAGTTCTTTCATAGAAAAACGAGAAACGGCTTAATTTTTCATTATGCCCTTAAGTTTCTTGCTGGTTCTTCTCGGGGTACTGCATTTGGAACCAGCAACTCGTCGGTGGAGATGGGCTGCTGTTAACATTTAGCCAAACCTCATGGACGAGTTTAGAGTGCCTTGTTATTAGACCATTGACTTATCTAAGTGTAATTTTCAATTACCTACAGAAAATAAAAAGTTATACATCACTTTTACAATGTAGTTATTGGATGCCACAAAACGATATTAAAACAAGCTCATTTTTCAAGGACGTCATGGTACAAGGAAACAAGACTAAGGCGGTTATGTTTTAAGTGATATTGGGTTCGATTCTGCATTACAGCGCCTAAACTTATTTTAGTGTAGTCCTGTCATTTTCTTTCTTATAGAGAAGAAAAGAGAAGAGTGATATTTAGTCCTGTCAAATTAAAATTAGTCCTTTCAACTAAGGCATTTCATAACGTGTTTAGTGCATAAGTAAATAAGTCAAGACTAAAATACAGCCTCTGTCAGGACTAAATTCGGTAGGTTATCTTCTATCCCTTTTCTTTTTTTGAGGTAAAATAAAGACAGGAATAAACTAAAATTAGTTTAGTCGCTGTAATGCAGAATCGAACCCATTGTAACAATATTTTTAAAGCAGCGGAGTTATGTATTATTTTTGTGAGTAGCAACTCTATCACAATTTCTGACTAAATCTGCTAATAATCTGTATTTTTTTTTTAAATAGCGCGTCATTAAAGTGAATCCTTTGCAGTGGCAATCACAGATTTGTATGTTCAACAGACGCTTGAGCATGTCTTTACCTATAATTTTGGTCCACTTAACAAATTTTTAAGGTGTTTCTGGACGAGCTGAAGTAGAATGTTCCTCCATTTTATGAACAGGGAAGATCTTTGGACAGGCAAGGTGATTTGAAATTCCTAAATTTAAGTAATATAATGTTTGGCAATACAAAGAGGAACGCTGCCAGCTTATTGGGAACCCTGCCTCGGTGTGATGCGTTGGAGGAAGTCTTTTATTTATGATAATGCTATTCTTCTTATGTATGACAATAAATAAGATAGAGTTTTAATAAAAATAAATAAAAAAAAACATACAGTCGAATTGATAACCTCTTCCTTTTTTTGAAGTCGGTTAAAAAGATACCTTTTATAAAAAGTTTATAGTTCCTTCCGCAACAAAAAAAAACTAAACTAAGATAAACAGGTCTGTGGCACCGGCCCCGACAATACGATAATGAGAAGTCGAGTTAACTTCGCAACATTGAAAACATTATTTGGATGAAAAAAGGAACTTAAAAACGAAGAGACATTTCTCGGAATACGCTCTTGATCCAGTGCTAGCTATAAAGGTTACCTATAAAGGAAAAATATTATAATTAAAAAACCGGCCAAGTGCGAGTCGGACTCGCGCACCGAGGGTTCCGTAAAACCTTGCAAATTTATGGTTTTCGTAATTTTTCCTTTATCTATGCTATAAGACGTTGCTTCGTACCAAATTTCAAGATTCTGAGTTCACGGGAAGCACCCTGTAGGTTTTGATTCCCTTGCAAGTGTCGAAAATTTGCGGCATAAACGGCTGTATCTTTTGATTGCGTTGGCTTAGAAGTTTGATTTTTTCACAGCTTCAAGGGACAGTAGACTTGAGTAATTGATATAAATTTCAGCTTCATACCTCCACGCGTTCCTGAGAAAAAGGGTCTTGACAGACGGACGGACGGGCGGACAGACGGACAACAAAGTGATCCTATAAGGGTTCCGTTTTTTCCTTTTGAGGTACGGAACCCTAAAAATACTTATTACCAATAAACAATACACGAACGTTGAAAAAACTAGGTATGTAACGATTGTTTATGAACCTGTTTATGTTCTGTATCATCACTACATAGTATAAAACAAAGTCGCTTTCTCTGTCCCTATGTCCCTATATCTCTATATGTAAGCTTAAATCTTTAAAACTACGCAACGGATTTTGATGCGGTTTTTTTTAATAAATGGAGTATTTCAAGAGGAAGGTTTTAGTGTTAGAATTGCACCCGTGGAAAACTGGGGCGGGTCGCTAGTAAGTACATAAATCTTTTATCTATCTATCTATCTACCTAAGAACTATTTTTTAAGTAATTGTCAGGAAAATACTTTGGACTCTAAGAAAGGCTGCTCGTAGGCTACGTTGTTTCCCGAAGTCTCGGACCTAGCTGTTTCCCTAAATGTGTAATAACAATATACATTATATAAGAGAAATTATAATCATGATACACTTACCCGGCTGTGATAGAAAGAAGGTTTATCAATCTTTAAAAAACCACCTTAAAAAAGAGGTTTGTTAAGTATAAATGATTTAAAATTTGATAAGTATAAATGTTTGTATACTGTTCACTGTCGCTGCCTTCATTCAACTTCTAGTGGATTATAGCCTTATAGAATGGAATGGGGTTGTTTAAAAGAAATGAATGTTATTTTACTTTAATTTAAAATATTAGAAGGAATTTCAAATTTACTTAGGTACCTAGTTTTATAAAAGGATTGATAAAAAGTTGATCAGTTTGGTTAACCCCAAGATTTTCCAATTCAAAACGTATACATACTATATATTTTTTTTATTATTAATTTTACCATTCATTACACATATCCATTGGGACATAAACCTCTCGCATACCATGCCTCTGAGCACTCACACAGCTATTTTTTTTGGTACTTACTCCCTAGATAAAAAATATCACGCCGTTTATTCCCGAGAGGGTAGGCAGAGGTATTCCATTTCTAGAAATTCCCACGTTTCACCAGTATATTCTTTGGACCCCTAAACGTGATTAGTGGAGAGCCCATCGTCGGACCGAGTCTGTTACACCATGCCTTGTACCTAGTATGGCAGGCCTACTGCCACTTCAGCTTGTAAATTCTTATTACATAAAACACCTCTATAAAATACTATCAAGTTCTATGGGTAATTCCCAGAAATCACTTCTTAAAGCTCACTTATATCATTTAAAGAAGCTTTGTGTAAAATTTCATACTTCTAAACTTAGAAGTTTCGGCTGTGCCTTAATCGATCAATTAGCCAGTAAATTTCAGTAAATATCTTAAGATTTATGTATAGACGATAAAAGATAATTATTATTATTATGAAACTGTGCAACGCCCTGGAGTTTCATTTTACTCGAGATTTTTATTCCTCCTCCCTTAATAAATTTCGAGTGCTTTTAACTCGAATCGGAATGATTACTTCTTGACTTATGTCCCGGATTTAGTGTTTTGACCTATTTGCAAGGATTCGGCCTCAAATTGGGTTTTGTGGTCTTATTTTTAATATCAGACTGGTCCTGTCGCTGTCCTAGTACTATTGTACGCTCGTCGTATCACAGCGCAGCTCCACTCTCCTGTGTGGCGCAACGGTAAACCAGAGCTGCAGCAGTACCTGTATTCTTGCACATTATTTAAAAAAACTGTTTAATTAGTTTAAAAGTAAAGAAAGCACATGATGACAAATCAAAGGCGCTAAATCCACGAAAGTAGGATCATGTGCACCTATGGCGTTGTACAACTCACAGCACTAGACACATTAGCTACCTATACATAACTGCAAAGTACGTGGATAGCATCCCCCCTTTCGCTATTAAATTAACGTTTCATATGTTTTTTTGCATATTAGGGTTGGTTTCAATCTTGTCAATTAGTTCTATAGGTAGATTATTCAATACAAGGGGCAGGGTGCAACTCCAGACTCTATTTCCATATTCATTACTATGTATATTTAGGGTTACAAAAGGGAGCAACATTGGACACATTGTGTAGATTATCGGGTCTTTTTTACTTAATTTTACGCTGTTAAATTTATACTGAACAATGCAAAACATGCTGAAAGATGATTATTTTTGGTGTATTTTTTTAGTATACAACATGTAACAAAAGAAATTAGTTTGTTCAGTATCGACTACTTATTCGATTTCAGCTATTTATAATATGTGTTAAATTTTTCCCAAAATTGAATTTAGTGCTTTCTATGAAAATTGTGCTACTATTAATCGATATTTAAGATAATTGGTTAGACACAACTAAATTTCGATTGCATCATATTTTTTCTATATTAATATACTAATCGGGGTGTATGAGGAATTGCGCTTATTCTGTTACGCGTTGTATAAGATTTGAATCCATTTCAATTGTACCTATTTGTTTCACTTACCTACGCCAAAATACACTTCTCTTTCTTTTTTTTTTCATTCTTTCTTTCCGTGTTTAAATTATAATAATTTATAATTACTTTCAAAATATGCATAATACAAATTCCGTGTTGGTTAAAAAAGTGGTTAAGTGAGAAATACACTCACCTACTAATGAAGTTACCCGCAGCACATCAGCTTTTAACTTGTGATTACAGGATGGAACACTTTACTCGAATATTCGCAGGAATTTAATTACAAGTCGCGGATTAAAGCAAACTCGAGTGTAGCGCCTACCGCGGCACACAGCTCGGCTCACCACTTATACTTAGGACTTTAGTGTTTGAATTACATTTTACGTGTGAAAAGAAAAAAAAAATCTACATAAAATATGGGTCAGCTGTCAAGTAAGAATGAAAATATTTGATCACTTAATTTGTGATCGTGAATTTCTGCAAAATTCATGACAACATCACCACGGTCCGTCGATGGGCTTACCACCTATCATGTTTAGGGTAAAGTGTCAAAGTCAAAATGTTTTATTCAAAGTAGGTACTGACAAGTCCACTTATTGAAAGTAATTTCAACTCCACCGCTTCAGCATGTATGGTTGAGGAGAAGACGGGCAAGGAACACAGTATTTTTTGAATCAACATACTGGTAGGTACCAAATGATATACCTGTGGTAAAACGTGGGTATTTTTAGAAACGGGATACCTCTGCCTACCCCCTCGGGAATAAAAATTGAGATTTTCATTTAATTTTAAAATGTTTTTTGTGAAAGTTGTATTCAAATCGGCGCTTTGTAAAAGTATGGCACGAAAATAATCCACTAGTGTATTAATATTAAAAAAAAAGTATAAGGCTTTTTAAGGATTTAGCCTCGTACTTAAGGGTCTCATTACAAAACGGAGTTTAATGTTTCACAGATAGGTCCTGTGGCTTTTTAATATTATTATCAAGAAAGTGACGTCATCTGTTTTGGGCACTTGTTTAACTTTAAGCATTCTTGTATCATATTTTCTAATAAAAATAAAAAATAAAAATAAATAATCTCACGTTTCTCCTTTTTTATCCGGGGGTGTAGGCAGAGGTATTCCATTACTGGATATACCCACATTTCACGAGATGTATTGGACCCCTAAACGTGATAGGTGGTGAGCCCATCGATATTTTCTAATAACCCCTTAAGTTTTGCGTTAAAGAGTCAAAGTCAAAATTCTTTTATTTCAGTAGGTATAAAACATACACTTTGAAATGTCAATATAAACAAGGCACACTAAACTCGTCCATGAGGATTGGCTAAATGTAAACAGTAGCCCATCTCCACCGACGAGTTGCTGGTTCCAAATGCAGTACCCCGAGAAGAGCCAGCAAGAAACTCAAGGGCAGCTATTTTTGAGTAAAAGACATTGCAGGACCCGAGTCACAGAGGTCGCAATAAATAGGATGGATAATGAGTTTACTCGATTACGCGGCATCGAAATTGCGTATTATAATTGCTGGAACCACGGCGCCGGAATTTATTCTACAAATTATGTATAAGATTATAAGCTGAGCATGAGTACGATGGCATTGATAGCTCTGTTACTTAGCAATGAGTTTTCAAGACCTATCTACATATTTATCACTAGGAATACCGGAATAAAATATAGCCAATGTTACTCCTTGATGATGTAGCTTTACATAGGTGAAAGAGTTTTTTAAATCGCCTCGGTAGTATCAGAGAATATTCAATACAAACTAACAAAACAAACAGCTTATAATATGGTGTTAAAAATACACTGTTGAAAAAATACATAGTGTACTCGTATTTGTAAGAATAAAAATAAAAAAAATCTTTTTTTCTCAGGGATAAAGTGTGAGCGTATTTATTATATTTTATTTATTATTTTCATTTAATAAATAATGAATAATAGTAGAAACAAAAACGGGGGCATTACAATATAGGTACAGTATAACACAAACTGACATTGTGCCATAACGTCAAAATAAGGCACAGGGGAGTGAAGAAACGTATGCGAGACTGCGCGCTATAGCTATTTTATAAATAACTTTGTTACAACTTTCTAATGGTCTGGCCAAACAGCAGCCGGGAAGAACACGGGACAAGGTGGGACCTAACGCTGGTCAGCGGGACTGGGTGACAGCCAGCCAGTGTAATGGGGCAAGACAGAGCGCTGGGTATATGGCAAGTGTAGCGCAGCGACCGCTACGAAGTCTGTCACTCGTATATCGTCCCGCCGAGGTTCCATGCCACCAAGTTAGTTTTAAGCGCCGTTGGTACCACTATAATGTTTAAAAACATAATTTTTTTCACTACTGAAAATAGGTGTCGTCTTATTGAATAAATAACGACCGAATAAAAGCGACTTGCTTGTTTGTGACCACGTTTTATGTGAACGTCCTACGCTGTCTCTATTCAAGAACCATTATACACTGCCGGCCGTCGGTTCCCTGCCCGCACTGCCTCTTCAACTTCCTAATCCACTCGGCTATGTCAGTGGCTTTTGTTTGTCTGCTGATCTCCTAATACTATATTAGAATCTATAATATTTGCTGCGGAAATGATTTTGTCTCCAAAAGTTTCGTATCCATTTGAGGTCTGCAAATTTTTTTTGGATCTAAGGTGACTATCCCGCTGTGTGGCCAGACCTTTAAGCCATTTCCACATGCGCTGGCGTCTCCCCGAGGCATCGTGCCGGGTAAATTCTTTAAAAGCTTTGTTAGTAAACTTGTACCAAGTGTTAGTGTGAACGTACCTTAGTAGACTAGATGAAAATATGAAGTTATGTTTAGACTGTCTAATATTTTGACGTACTGTCACATAAATTTTTAGTACATTTATCATTTACTAGTGGGTGCCCAGCGGTGCGCCACACGGATCCACTTTATTCTTGTTCCCGTGGCAATAAAGCAATTTTTTTAGTAGTCTAACATCATCTTCGCATTATTGCCTTTCTAATGGTTGTATGGTTTCGAAGTCTATAACCGGCACAGGTATCTAGAATGCCTCAGAATTAATTCTGAGACCTGCGGGTTTCCTCACGATGTTTTCCTTCATCGCCGAGCTGGTGATGAATATGTACGTAAATTTTTAAAAACTCATGGAGATGCCAGAATTTGAACCCATGCCTCACTGATTATCATCATGAGAAGCGAGCTCTTTAACCGTAAGGCTATCACTGCTTTTCATAGTATGTTACTGAGATACCCTCCAAGTTTTAACTGCTCTAACAATATAATATTGCTCAAGTTGTGCTAGGAAATCAGATTTACTGGAGCGGTTTGCTTCTAAATCCTCCTAAACATAGCAAATTCTGTTATATTATGAACTAGTCTAACTAGCGTGAACTATAAACGCGGAATTCTGTGTTTGTTGTTCAAATATGGCCCAACGGAGCCACAAATAATTTAACTTTTCATAGAAATATACATTTTACGTATTTTCATTTCGTTTTAATCCTGTATAGGTAGGGTGCCATGCAAAACGTAGAGAGTTTTCTTTGTCGGATACAAGCTACTTATAAAAAAATATTTTATTTTCATACAATTGCTTAAAGCGATAAGACTGCTCATTGTACTTTTTTTTTAAAACTATGTCACTTGTTACATATTTTTATTGGTGTACAAAAACGCATATTATAAACTAGCTGTTTCGCGCGGTTTCGGCCGCGTATTTCTCATTCAAGTAGGAGTACGAGAATAAAATATAACCTATGTTACTCCATTATAATATAGTTTTAGGGAACTACGCGGGTAGTTTATAATATTTGGAATACTAAAGTGACTTTGTTTGTTTGTCACGCTTTCAGGCCTGAACCGATTTTAAAAATTATTTCACTACTGGGAAGGTACATTATCAGGAAATAACATCAGATATATTTTATCCTCGTATTCCCACGGGAACGGGAACTACGCAGGTGAAACAGTTAACATTTTTAGGATGAAATCAACCACCTACCTGCGCAGACACTGTATGTCCTGTCCAGTTGCTGTGCGTGCACACACACGCATGGACGATCAAAAAGACTTCAGTGTAAGCATCCAGAAACTAAATGTTGTATTTTTTTTTTATAAGAAAAAGGGGGCAAATGAGCAGACGGGTCACCTGATGGTATATAAGTGACTACCGTCGCCCATGGACACCTGCAACTCAAGAGGCCTTTAAGGAGGGGGTGGGGGTGGGGGGGGGATTGGGGCCTCCGGTTACCTTACTCACTCAACGAAACGCAATGCAAGCATTGCTTAACGCTGGTTTTCTGTGAGGCCGTGGTATTACTCCGGTCGAGCCGGCCCAAGCGTTTCCGAGGCATGGCTCTCCCACGTCTGAAGACACAAAGTCAAAAGTCCTCTTATTGAAAGTCATTGCGACTCCACCGCTTCAGTTATGTATAGCTGAGAAGAAACATTACATAATTTCCATAAACACCGAACAGTACCAGTGTTCAACAGCCAGCAGTTTCAAGAAGTAGCAACTATAACGACTGTGTCCGGTTGTCATTACTGGACATAGAAACTACGAAATGAAAAATTAAAATGTATTTTATTCTGTAGGTAATAAGAATTATACTTAAAACAGTCAACAGTCTAATAACAAGGCACAATAAACTCGTCCATGAATATTAGCTAAATGTAAACAGCAGCCCAATTTGTAGATAGTTTTCTCAAACCGCAAAACGTAAGTTTGTGAGTTTTGTGACCGCAATTGCAAACAGCTGGGTGAAACCCCTCCCCAAACATAAATCAAATAAATATTTAATTTATTTCGTTAGGTAAATAAAATGAGAGCGGTGATAGCCCGGACGGTTAAAGAGAATCCTGGCATGTACCAATGAGTTTTTCAAAAACTTACGTACATATTCATCACTAGCTCGACGGTGAAGGAAAACATCGTGAGGAAACCCGCAGGTCTCAGAATAAATTCTGAGACATGTGTAAATAGACCCGGTCCGGCGATAGGCTCACCACCTATCACGTTTAGGGGTCCAATATATCTCGTGAAATGTGGGTATTTCCAGTAATGGAATACCTCTGCCTACCCCCTCGGGGATGAAAGGCGTGAGATTATATATATATATATATATAAAATTTATAAGTAATTTTGCTGTTTAAAACTTCAATAGTCTAATAAAAAAATACTCTAAGAGAGGTTGGCTGAATGTAAACAGCTGCCTATATCAAATGACGAGTTGCTGGTTCCGAATGCAGTACCCCAAAAAGAACCAGCAATAAAGTCCTTCGTCTCCTCCATTTTGGTACCGCCACTGATTTCTACTAAGTAATAAAAAATGCAAAACAATTTTGCAAAAAAAGCCCACCTAAGAGGCAAATTGGGACAATCTTGTTCCGAATTAATATAATTTTTGCAAAAGCCACACGATGCTCGTGCGAAGTCGGCAAATGCAATTACTGAGCCCGCATCGATGAAGTTTTAACGAAACGCGAAGGCCCTAACTCGCTGATTAGGTTACCGGGATACGTCGAGGAAACATTTCTGCCTCCGATATTCGTCGGTATATTTATTCTCGTATATACCGCTTTAGCTGCATGCTTTCTATTTGAGTTACATACAAATTTTTAATTACAATGTCGCAGGATAAGCTAGTCTATCTTCTTTATACTAGATGATTTTTTAACCTTCTGGAAAAAAATATGACGTATAAGGTGTCAAGAGCCGAAGTTATACACGAGATTAATGTTTAATGCAATTTACAAAATCTAGAAAACTACGCATAGTACTACGCGCAGCTGGCGGGTGTAGGTAGATTGCGCATAAATGGAAGCTACGAGCCTGTTTCTTTTTTAAATACTATTTCAAATATTTCAGTGTGTATAATTGACTACAATTGAGTAATGTATATTATTTTAAGCAAGGAAAAAATTTTTTGAGAAAACAATTTTTTTTTAAGTAACATTGCCAAACGAATCTATTTCACTTGCCTATCACATCACATTTTTTTCCAGACTGTAAAAAAAGTCACCCTGTATATAGGGCAAAATATTTTAAGGGTAGACAGAAATATTTTAAGGGTAGGTAGAGACAAGGGTGTAAGATGATCGAATTTATATGTAAAAATAAAAAAAACTTATTTTTTTTATAACAAAAACTATATTATTTTGTTAGCATGATTTGCATAAACCCTCACTACAACACTAAAACGCCACTTTTGTCGGCCTTTTTATTTTTTAATTTATTTTGTTATTTTCGAGCAATTTTCGATTGGGTAGTGTGCGTGTTTTGTTTGTGTACAGTTTTTTTAAATTAATTCGTTAAGAACCGCCGGTTCCAATTGGAACCGAGAGACAATTAAAAATCTATTGTGTCTGTTATTAATGGTCTGAGAGGTTAATGTATTAATCGATGTTATCTAGTAAAGTAGCGTACGGAAAATAAAAATATATTCCGAAAAATATAGTTCTAAGGTTGATCCACCCTTTAAATATTTGAACTTAAATTAAAATGCAATACACAATAAAAAACTGAGTGGCTGACTCAAAAATTCTAAATTCAAAACATTTATTTCTGTAGTATAAAAACAACACGTATCAAACGGCAAACAAGGCATTATAAACTCAGTTTGCACAAATATTCCTTATATGGCCTAAGTGAGCACTGAGATGTTAGGTATTCTTGGAAGTTCCGACTGGAATGAGAATAAATAGAATGCAGGCAACGCCGTTGGGTACCCGCTAGTAGGTTCATAATACTTAAAGTTTGCAAAACATGACAGAGAGCCCAGCCAAAGGGGTTTTATACAATGTATACGGCAGTTGCATAGAATTACATCGAAAAAAAATTCGCAACAGCGTGCGTCGCAACGACGGCATTCGAAGTAAAATATCAGACCCGTGTGGGATAGACATAAGCGTACGACTTGCGACCAAGTAAAATTGACGCTACGCTCTAAAGAATCATAGTCACTGACACTTAAAACTTAATAGTTATATAAATGGAATTAACGCGAAACGAATAAAACTTTCATTTGTCATTTGGCTTAGGGGTCTGGTTAGTTCTGTCCCGAAGGTCATTAATATAAATTTTAAGTACTAGACTGGGTCTAAGTATTAAAAACACATGTGGGATTCACTAATGAATATAAATTCATTATAACTCTAGTTACTTTTAAGACCTAATAGCCGTTTGACCATAACGAAGTACACTATCGAGAGTAATTTTCATAAAAAATTTGTTGGATATTTTATTTATTTATTTATTTACAACATAAATTACCTTTACAGGAGTACTCCCAATACGATAATCTAGTCATCACTGTTACATAAACAGTACAATGTTATCCTCATAAATTCCTCCAATGTACAACTAAATACATCTGAAATCTGTGATACATTATTTATAATCCATATGGCTCATATTATGATCACTAGCTTTTTTTTCTGGCTATGCTTGCCTGAGCCATGCTTTGGGAACGATGAGAAAATAGATGAGAAAATTGGTTTACAATACACCGGCACGATCGCAACTTGCCTTTCGGACCATCAATACGATTTCGCGTAAAGTTTCATTCCGTAAAATAACGTTACTAAGACAAGACAATGTATCCTGCACTGTTTGATGCCCATCGCACACCGCTGGAAGTTCGGCAGAGCGCATTTGAAGACAAAAAATCAATACAAGCCTTAACAATTTAGACATACGGTCAAAAATTGCATCAAAAGAATAAATACGCTTGCTACATTCTTCGTTTTTTTTTTATGCAATTATTGACCGTATTTCCAAGTCATTGAGGCTTATATTAAATTGTTGTCTTCAAAATGCGCCTCGCCGCGCTTCCAACGGTGTGCGCTGGCCCTAAAAGTTATCAGATCTCATGTAGAGCCAAACTTCTAACTACGCCCTAATTATACAAGCCTTAACTTCACAAACTCTACTCCTTAGTCAAAATATGAGGTTTCCGAAACATAATAAGGGTGAGTATATACGAGAAGATCTTGCATATCTTTTACACACATGCATTTTCCCCCCTCTCTCCTCCTTCCTTGTTTAGCCAAAACCCCTTCAGTAGCCACCATTAGTAGTTGGACTCAGGGAATCTTTAAACTAGAACCAGTGCGACCATTGCCATAAAGAGAATAAACAGAAGCAAACCCTTTCACTAAAAAATCAACTCTATGTCAAAAACGTCAAAACTGAAAGTACAACTTCTTACGAAACAAAAATAAACGTAAATTCAAATCAACATTTACATAACCAAGTGACAACCCTGAAGGCGCTAACGACCCCAAACACGGCGGTGACGTGTTAGCGGTCACGGGGGACGCATTACCCGTGTCCCGCAGCCCCTTGTTCTGTGTCCCGCATGTTTTACTGCGTGCGGACAGACTTCACTATCACAACTATTTACTATCGTTTAATTGGGTCTAATGAAGTAATAAGATAGCCTTACGGTTAAAGAGCCCGCTACTCATGATGATAATCAGTGAGCCTCGGATTCGAATCCTGGCATGTACCAATGAGTTTTTCAAAACTTACGTTCATATTTATCACTAGCTCGACGGTGAAGGAAAACATCGTCAGGAAACCCGCAGGTCCCAGAATTAATTCTGAGGCATGTGTAACAGACCCGATCCGGCTATGGGCTCACCATCTATCACGTGGGTCGAAAATACTCGTGAAAAGTAGATATTTCCAGATATGGAATACATCTGCCTACCCCCTCGGGCATAACAAGCGTTAGAATATTTATTTTTATTTGGGTATAATGTTTGGGAATGAGCTTAGATTTAACTCACAAGGAATTCGCATTACTCCGAAACAAACCTTCAAGAAGAGATCGTACTCCCACCTCAAAGGCAACGCACTTGCGACTCTTGACCTGCAGGTGTCCATGGGCGACGGTAGTCACTTACCATTAGGTGACCCTTCTCGTTTGTGCCCTATACCTACTATAAAAAAAAGTTTTTTGTCCACGTCTTCGTCACCGAACTGACCAAGTGAAAAAAAAATATTTATTTACTAAAATGTATTAACATGCTCATAGAGAGTAAATGATCTGTATTTGTAGATAACTTTGCTTCTATGTGCAATATCAAATCAAATTCTACTATCCTATGCTACTAATATTATAAACGCGAAAATTTGTATGTATGGATGTTGGTTCCTCTTTCATGCAAAAGCTACTGAACGGATTCGATGAAACTTTACAGTTAAATAGCTAATACATCAGAATAACACATAGGCTATATTTTATCCCCGTATTACCACGAGAACGGGCACTACGCGGGTGAAACCGCGGGGTGCTGCTAGTAAAACATATGCTTGACTTTAAGTTACACCTACAAGAATATACAACTGTGAAAATTGTATCAGACTTGGTGCAGTAGTTATTGCGTTATGCGCCTCAAAACGATAGACAGACGGAAATTCTAAAAATATTGGTTTTCGCTACACCTCTTACAAAGTTTCCTTTAACATCTCACATGCAAAGTCTTTGACTAGTTTTAAATTTAGAATTTTATGAATAGAAAGGAATTTACCTTACTTCTACCAATAACACGCCCGTTTGAGTTTTCTGATTGAGAAATTAAAATTCTGCGCGTTCCATCGTGTGCTTCATAAATTTATTACGAGAGGAAATTATGCGCACCCGCTCAATGTGCTTTGAAAGGATAACCTCGTGGATGGGTTCTGCACATTTAAATTTTGTAAATTGAAAATATATTCATAAGTTTGATAAAATCTAACTGACACGGCAAACGTTCTTCTGCTATATAATTAAATGGTGGGTGGGTTTAGGGTGAGCAGTGATAGCCTTTACGGTTAAAGAGCCGGCCGAAAATCAGTGAGGCTCGGGTTCGAATCCTGGCATGTGCCAATGAGTTTTTCAAAGCTTACGTACATATTTATCACTAGCTCGAGGGTGAAGGAAAACATCGTGAGGAAACCCACAGGTCTCAGAATTAATTCTGAGACATGTGTAAACAGACCCGGTCCGGCGATGGGCTCACCACCTATCACGTTTAGGGGTCCAATGTATCTCGTGAAATGTGGGTATATCCAGTAATGGAATACCCCTGCCTACCCCCTCGGGGATGAAAGGCGTGAGATTATATTATTTATTATTATTATTAAGTAGATATCTCAATTCAGTTCAATTGAATTCGTTTACTCATAATAAAAATATATCAGTATATCATAATATTAGATGTCAGAATTGCATAAAAAGAGTAGTACAGAATCTTTTAAACTACGATCTTTTAAACTACGCAACAGATTTTATTTCAGTAATAAAAAGAGCAATATAAGCTCGGCGGCTCACAAGTGATAGAATAAAATTATACACAGTATAAACAGATTTTCTTTGACTTTAGTAATTACTCGTAATCTAAAGTCTAAATGTTTCAGTTTCAGTAATCTACTTAGACTTGAGGAAAATTAAAATGAAAAATTAATTTTCCACTTAGCTAAAGATCACAGTCACGGCATAATTCTCAAAGGTAACGATGTAAAGCCTAGTCTGTCAATAATTAAAAGGACGATAAATTCTGTGAAGTTTTTTTATTAAGTGTTTAGGCTAAGGGAACTAATTCCTCAATTTTTTTTCTGTTTATCAGACTTTGTTTTTACAGCTTAGTTGTTTATTTTTAAATAGTATTTTTCAACACACTTGCTCATAAAGTGGCTCTAATTTCACTGCAATTAGGCACATAATGACACCTATAATCAAACTGAGACTTTTTGTTTGCTATTATTCACTAGTGAGTTATAGATTTTTTTTTTCAATTTTGTTGCTAGAGTTGCTTTGTTCTTAAAAAAGTTTCAATACAAAAAAGATCGTATTCAATCGTACTAATAAATTAATACACAAATATGGCTTGCTCATTTCATGCAACTTCGTATTTAAATAGATCATTTCAACTTGTACGTGTTTAATAAACAAAACTTTCACTCAAATATAACTTTGGTTTTCTCTGTAAAAACTTTAAATACCCCATTTTGTACGTGGCTAAAACGCTATCCACGACAAACCAAAGAAAAAGAAACCTAATTTTTTTAGTCCATGGCCGATCGCCATTGTAAGATGCGAGCGCATAGGAAAACGAGGCTGTATGGGCCTAGATCCTTTTGCCTTTTCCAAATTATATAAATAAAAAATTGGAAAACCAATTAATTTTCCCCGCCATTGCGAATGATTATTTTAAAATGATTTTTTAGTATTATTTATTCACAAGTGTGTTGAAAAACGTCGTATGATACACGTGTGTATTGATGATTACCGTCCTCGGCTCTCTTATGACCCTCGCCTACGGCTCGGGTCTCAATGGCGCCTCAGCGGTAATCACCAACTTTACTCACTTGTACCATAATGTACTATTAGAAATCT
This sequence comes from Ethmia dodecea, assembly GCA_963855545.1. Taxonomy (NCBI): domain Eukaryota; kingdom Metazoa; phylum Arthropoda; class Insecta; order Lepidoptera; family Depressariidae; genus Ethmia; species Ethmia dodecea. The sequence goes on from OY979446.1 coordinate 1,780,087, forward strand.
CAGTATGTAGTTTGAGGTAATTTTGTTATATTTTTGGTTATCATAAATAATAATCATGGTCTATCTATAAAAAGAATAGAACTTACCAGTAAGGATAGTTGTAAATTGAAATCACTATCACTACCTACATAGTATAAAACAAAGTCGCTTTCTCTGTCCCTATATCCCTAATGTCCCTTTGTATGCTTAAATCTTTAAAACAACGCAACGGATTTTGATGCGGTTTTTTTTAGTAGATAGCCGAAGCCGGGGCGTATAAATTATAAATTAGCATTACATGGTTCCTGTCTAATACAAATCGATTGATCCATCATAACTAGATCTTGTACGACGCACGTTAGGACGAAAACGACAAGATTGACAGGTGCGTTTTTTGAATGCGTCATTATATTTTAGCGGAGTCAATAGCCGTACCACCTTCGATTAATGCAAAAAAATGAAGATAAGGTACATTCATAGAAAGCATCGTTGACATTCGATCTAATACAACTACACGCGTCCGTGTTTTTCATTTTTTGTTTTAGTGTTACTTGTACATTTCATAGAAGCACATGGAGGCATTTGATTCAATAGCGGTTTAACGATTCAACGTTTCCTTCTCGTTGACTAACACGTACTGTCGATACTGCCGGCCCGATTGAGACTGCAGTGAATTAGGTTCTTTGGACCTAATTTAAGCCGTTCACCCGCGAGAAACTAGTACCATATCTACCTTTTTTGCGTTTATCTAAGCGTACCACTCAAGTTTTAATACGGGCTTTCTTATTTAAATCGAAATTAAAGTCACCCTTTTTTTCCGGACCTTCCTGCTGACTATACTTGTCATAAACGAGTTTCCATATTTTTGTAAAGTGGATGAGGGTGGATTAGCATTAGAGTATGTGTTGCGTTGCGACCGCCTCCATTCAAAACTGTTTGTGTGTATGTGAATGTTTTGTTTAAACTTGAACTCGATGTACTTATCAAACCATACAAATCTTGGTGATTTTTGAGTGCCAATTTAAAGTATGGTTAACTGGAAACCAGATGACATTTGAGGCTGTCTAATATCCAAAGATTGTCTTAGATAGTAGATCTGCCGAAGTCCCTATGAATATGTTTGTGTCGATTAATGAAGATAGTTGCAACCGATAACAATATTGGAAGCAAGTGAACGCCACTTGAACAGAGATGATGCACTTCAAATAAGAGCTCGTTAAGAGAACTTTACAATTGTTAGGAGTTCCCGAAGGCACTTGAAGAGATGCATTGATTTATTTCGTAAACTAGCTGTTTCACTTGACTCCGTCCGCGTTTCAGGATAAAAAGTGGTATAATTGCTAGTCTGATGTATTTTTATTTATTTTTTTTACTATAGATTACAGTTAATTTTCATCAAAATCCATTCGAGTTTTTTTTTAAATAACAAACATTCATCCATCAATCCAACCTTATAGACCTTTGAGTTTCTACACGATTTATTATTATTTAATATCTTCTCGTCATCACAAGAAGTGCTTTATTTATATTTGACAGTTGAACGAAGCAAACCGAAGCTATGCAAATCGCGTGAAGTTAGCAGCGAGATACTCATTACCCTTCTTTGCTCTGCTAGTTAGTTAGCGCTGGGATTTGACAATGTGATTTACTTAGTAGTTTACGCCGGACTTGGCTGTTGGTTTACTGAGGGTCTATTTCGGACTGGGGAATTATTGTGTTGGTACCGGGGTATTGGTAAAATGTGGTGAATAGATTCCAATACTTGTAAATGTAATAAATACATAGATAAACACACACACACTTTATCTTCGAAGAGGTGAATACCCTCTTGTTATCAATATTTACAACGTACGTAACGTATTCTTTACATGTGTGTGTTTAAATAAAATAAAAAATATATAAATATTTAGTAAAGAGTTTGTACGTCAGCGGGTTCTTATATTTTTTGAATTTTAATTACATTCCAGGTGCACATATTTCATAAGAAAATTGATAAAGTAACGATATAAATTTAGCACTTAATACCTTAAAAAAATAATTCTTTGTCTTTTTGTATTTTTATAGGATTTTACTTGCTATGTCTAGTTTAACAAGGTTGTTGATACCGCAATATTATCAGCGATCCCAGAATAGCTCCCTGTAAATTCGGGCGTCGTAATTTGATTCTCGACAAGACTTGGACGGTGTTTAAACAGTCGTCGGTTTGTGCCCGAAAGAGTTGTTGACTGACCCGCCAAGTTCGGAAACAAACAGGCTTGCGGTGAATTCGATACTAGTTTAGTTTGAATACAGGTTTAGGTCAAATCAAATATGGATTCGAAATAGTTATGTCAATGAAAGTTACATGCAGTTTGTGTATTCCTCACATCGATAGTTCTGGCATTAAGTTCGATATGTGTACATTTTCTTGGTGCATGAATTGAGATACTTACCTAAATAAAAATAAACATCTTACGTGTATGTAAGTAGCTACATTATAATATACTTACGTATTTACTCGTACCCGCAGGTCTCAGAATTAATTCTGAGACATGTGTAAACAGACCCGGTCCGGCGATGGGCTCACCATCTATCACGTTTAGGGGCCAACCAATATATCTCGTGAAATGTGGGTATATCCAGTAATGGAATACCTCTGCCTACCCGATCGGGAAAAAAAAACCAGGAGATTATATTATTTATTATTATTATTTATCTACTCGTAGTTCTACTAATGGACTTTATTAAAGTGCACTGTTACGTTTCGATAATGATGAAATAATAAAGTTTAGTTATAAAATTTATTGTACCTACCCATATTTGTAAATGTGCTGTTGGTTTTCCTACGAAAATAAAAATAAAAAAATAAATAAATAAAATAAAATAAAATAAGTGATGAAGTTTTAAATTTCGTAATCGGGATTCTCGCATTCCGTCAAATTAAATCAAAATCTTTAATTTAATATAGTATACTTACTTTTTGTTTTCTGACCATTGATATTTATTGTGTTACATGACTTATATTAAGTACTACAGACTGACAGACAGGAACCAAATAATCCTAATACTCGGATTGCATGCCAAGACAAACCCTAGTTAGGTTTACATAAAGCATGTTTGCCGATATGAAATTCAAAACTCGGTCAAATATCCAATTACAATGCAAAACTATCTTTGTTCGATATTCTTCCAGTAACAAGTTCAAGCAAAAAGAACATTAGTTTGAATCCCACTTTGCCCATCGCAGCCGACTGCCCACTTCACTCGTCCGAGCCATTCGAAGGCGAATGGAAAGAAAACACAACTTTGTTTATATATTTTAAGCACATACAACTTACTTAATAGACACCGCATGATCCAAATCTTTTGATAACAAATATTGTAAGTTGGACACAAAGGTTGTCGCACAATTATAACTCGGAAACCGATCAGCACCGCTTCAACTCGAGTACTAGCTCACTGCCTATATTCTTGATAGTTTACAAGGTTCAAAGATTTTAAATAAATATAAATAGTTTAAAAACCACTATGATGACAGAGGTATATTTATGGAAATACTTACTTTTCACTAGTTTATTTTTCGAACCCCTAAACATGACAATCGGGGAGCTCGTCGCCGGGGTTTTTTTCGGCATCCTAGCTGTTACTTACACATTTTGTAAAACCAATTAATATTTCACCTGGAGTCTTCTTCTTCGATCTAATTTCTGTGTAATAAATATATTTTGCACCTATTATTTTAATAGCTGAAAATCAATGACTCATATATGCAGTGTGCATCTTATATGTGTATAAACAGACCCGGTCCGGCGATGGGCTCACCACCAATCACGTTTAGGGGTCCAATATATCTCGTGAAATGTGGGTATATCCAGTAATGGAATACCTCTGCCTACCCCCTCGGGGATAAAAGGCGTGAGATTATATTATATATTATATTATATGCAGTGTCTAAGCCCCGCGTAGTCTGTGATTTTAAGCAAACTCCGCGACATATTGTTGGAATTTTGCGCGATGTGAAAATGTTTCTTTGCTAACATGTAAGACGGTCGTCGATGTTTGTTAGCACGTGAAATATTGGTTTAATGCTCATGTTTTCAGTCAGTTCCGTATATTTTTATACTGAGTGAGCTTAAAAGGTTACAGCGACAGTTCAGGTAAAACTACGCGAGGTGGAATCGAAAACAAAGGGGTTAAAGGTTAAAAGTTAGCCACTAAACTCTGACCCGTCAGAGCTTTTTATTTACACATTGTATTGTAGCTTTATCTAGCAGGTAAACTAGCGCTTCTGATTTTACGTTATGAATCGTTAATTACCAATATGATAGCTGAATGTTGTAGGTAAGTTAGCCAGTCTGATTTATCTTTGTAAATTGTTAAAGTATTCACGATAATATGACATATTATGTCGTAGCTACTTTTGACTGTAAACTGAAAAGAAAACTATGTTAAAATAATTGTTTTGGCATCACACTTAAAATAACCTAAACCTGGTTTGAATAAATCAAATTGAATATCTTCCTCTTTTCTTTCTTACCTTTTTCTTTTAGATTAGTTTAGTTTCTTATTGTTGCTTTTTAGTAAAAATTGTTATTTCACATCAAAAATTGCATTTGAAAAAAACCACTGACCTATTCGAAGCTATTGAGAGGCAAACCTTTTATAGAAAACCCAACAAAATTATAATGTCCTCTTTTATACCCGCAAAAAAATGTGTCAACGTAAGCTGAAAAGACCCTCCGACCCTCGAAACGCGACCCTCGGCTGGAAAAGGTTGACCACCGCTGTTGAGGGTAGCGACCCTCTAAACGAGGTGACGGCATTGGAAGGTCACAATATGTGCCTCGTGGGGATACAGGCTAAGTTTCGAAGGCACTCAATGACATTTTATATCTAGTCACGTTATATTCTGATTAATTCTGAGACATGTGTAACACTCACGTTTTGGGCTCCAAAGAATATCTCGTGAAAAGTGGGTATATCTAGAAATGGAATACCTCTGCCTACCCGCTTGGGTATAAAAGGCGTGAGATTATTTTATTATTATTTTTATTTAACTAAAATTAATCAGTATTAGAAAGTAGCAGTATTGTTTTTAGGGAAAAATAGTAGCGGCAAATAGCTAGCTATTTCTCTTCTCGGCCACTACATATTTTAAAAAGTAGTCCATTTACTTGTTTACAATGATAAAACTTCAAAGCTTCCTGATTAAACAGCTTTATTGATGCTGAGGGAAGCTCTCGCTCTTTTTTGTCATAGTGTCCCTAATTAGTTGGCCACGACTGTATGTGTGAAAAAATTTCGTCTAAATCCGTTAAGCCGTTTATGCATGATTTAATAACAAACATCCAAACGTACCTACAAATTTTCACGTTTTTAATATTAGTAGGATTAGTGATCTATTTTGCAATGTATATTTTGTCCCGTGCCTCTATTACATAGTGTAAATATATGCAATACAATACAATGACTCTTTATTTTACACCAAAAACAACACAATATGGATACCAACATTAACTAAAGTACAATGGGCGGTCTTATCGCTTTTAGCGATCTCCTCCAGACAACCTTAGGATGGATGAAACTGAGAGATTAGAACTAGGGTAGACGGTGCACTATATATTATTGAACCTACATACTATTACATACATAAATAAATAAATAAATATATAAATAATATATATTAAATAAATTAAACAAGAATAGAAAATACTTTCACACATACTTGAAGGTAATAATAGATAATAATTATAACATAAATAAAGCAGAAAGTTAATTCACCTCAATGCTTGCAAGATAGTGAGCCTTCAGTCGAGTTTTAAAAATGTGAATCGATTCAGCACTTCTGACACACAGGGGTGATGCGTTCCACAAGCGAACAGCCTGAACGGTAAATGAGAATATATCTTAATGACGACTATTTTTAGTGTTGTTTTTTTTTTCTTTTCATAAGTCTTTTTAGTGCATGAGCGCCTGTAACCGTTTCCAAAGCTTTTTCCAATGAAGCGACTCGAAGGAGGATACTGAAAACCAGCATTGATACTGAGGATCCTTCCTTTTCACTTGCGTTTTATATGTAATGTTTTCTTAAATTAACTTTAAAATGTTACCTAAATATGTATCATTATGTACCTACACGTTGGTGAATAAAGTGTTTTTTTATTATTATTAGGCGATACTTTGCATTAGAAAATCCCAATGCAAGTTTTCTTTTAAGAGGAAAATTCGTGCGTTTTTATCAGGTCAAACATAAATTGTTTGAAAGAAAATCATCATCTTTAGATTATTTTATGTAAGTATTTTTGTTTTATGTTGGTTACGATATATAGTATGTATTAGTTTATTTTATCAACATATATATGTATTAGGATTTACGTAATATATATATATATATATATATATATATATATATATATACTAGCGGCCCGCCCCGGCTTCGCACGGGTGGACATTTATTTTTTCAACATTTTGGGATGCACAAACAAATTTCTCCTAACAACCCATAGTAAATTATCAAAAAAAATTAGACTTTGTATGGAGACTTTTAAAGAATATTTGTGCCAAGTTTCAAGTTGATAGACGCAAAAAACCCCTCTTCTCTATACTAACTTCAACCCCTAATTTCACCCTTTTAGGAAATAATTTTAAAATAATACAAAAATACGTTTCTCATCATTTATTTTTAAGAGTATTTGTGATAAGTTTCAAGTTGATAGACTTAAAAAAACCACACGTTTCCATACAATCTCCAACCTCGTTTCACCCGTGAGTTTTGAAAAATCGAGATATACCTACTTGTCTTTTTGTTTGTTTTGAGGAGCATTTTTACAAAATTTCGAATTGATACATCCAAAAATGAAGGTATCTATGCAAACTTTAACCCCCAAGGGGATGAAACCCCTTGGAGGATGGTTTTCGATAAATCCTAGAACTAATATACCAAGTTTATTTTCAAGAATATTTGTCAAAAGTTTAAAGTTGATACACGCAGAAATCACACTATCCCATACAAACTTTATCCCCCTCTTTCACCCCTTTAAGAGATGATTTTTAAAAAATCCAAAAACACGTGTCTCATCATTTATTCCTAAAAGTATTTGTGCCCAGTTTCAAGTTGATAAGACGTAAAAAACAACACGTCTCCATACAAACTCCAAACGCTACTTTCACCCCCTTAGGGGATGATTTTCGAAAATTCCTAAAACACGGGTCTCATGATTTATTTTTAAGAGTATTTGTGCCAAGTTTGAAGTTGATAGACGTAAAAATCAAACACGTCTCCATACAAACTCCAACCCCCTGTTTCACCCCCTTAAGGCGTGATTTTCGAAAAATCCAGAAATACATATCTTGTTATTTGTTTTGAGAAGTATTTTTACAAAGTTTTGAATCGATACACCCAAAAATGAAGGTTTTCCATACAAACTTCAACCCCCACTTTCACCCCCTTGGAGGAAGATTTTTGAAAAATCCTAGAACTAATATCTCATAGTTTGTTTTCAGAAGCATTTGTACCAAATTTCAAGTTGATGGACGCAAAAAATAAACTTCTTCGTATCAACTTCAACCCCTACTTTCATCCGTTTAGGAGATGATTTTCGAAAAATCCAAAAATATGTGTCTCATAATTTATTTCTAAGAGTATTTATGTAAAGTTTGAAGTTGATAGACGTAAAAAACAACACGTCTCCATACAAACTCCACTCCCCTGTTTCACCCCCTTAGGGGATGGTTTTTGAAAAATCCGGAAATACGTGTCTTGTTGTTTGTTTTGAAAAGTATTTTTACAAAGTTTCGAATTGATACACCCAAAGATGAAGGTTTTCCATACAAACTTCATCCCCTACTTTCACCCCCTTGGAGGACGATTTTCAAAAAATCCTAGAACTAATATTTCATAGTGTGTTTTGAAGAGTATTTGTGCCAAGTTTAAAGTTGATACACGCAGAAATCACACTATCCCATACAAACTTCAACCCCCTTTTTCACCCCCTTAAGGATTGAATTTCGTAAAATCCTTTCTTAGCGAGCATCTACACTATAAACGTAACCTACACACAAAATTTCATGTTTCTATGTTTAGCGGTTTGGGCTGGGCCTTGATTTTTAGATTTAGCTTCTCCTTTTATATATATAGATATTTACCGTAATGTTATATTTAATTGATTTTTTTACTATTTGCGGCCAATTCCGCCAAATTATTTCTGATTAGCCTGATGGTTGACTGGTAGATAATGCCTTTAGGCATTAAGTTCGCCATGTGTACATTTTCTTGGTACATGAAGTTAAATAAATAAATAAAATACTCCGATTTGCAACGCGACATTTCTATTTCTTTTTTTTCATGTAGAAAAACTTTCGATAATCGAATGCTACGAACAAACTAGAAAATCCGGCAGTTTTAGTTTTTTCATATTACATTCACCAAAACGCGGCAGCCGGCAAACTTCCCACTAGTTCAGTTTAACTACATGTGTGTTCAAACGCGATAAATTTCCATACAAATAGTGAATTTAGTTTGTAACTGCCGCGGCCGGGGATTGCCGTGTTGATAACGTGGTAATGCTCGACTTACGTACGTTACGTACATGAGTTTCTATGTCGCGGTAAAAGTTAGAAATAAGAAATAAATGTCTAAAATATAGACGAGGAATTATTAGTAAAAGAAAATTTACAACTTGAAGTAAATAATTTATGAGAAACTGCAGCACACAAACGTGTATTAATAAAAAAAAAAATAATAATACATAGCTTCATGGAAAACATCGTAAGGAAACAAGCAGGCCATAAGTTCTGAAGTTCATCGTAGGTCCTAAAAAATCACGGGTGAAAAGTTGATTCCGAAATGTAATCCTCTTGGGAATAAGAATCTACAATTACAACATAATGACAAAAGTGTCTTTATTAAAAAAAATGGATTCATTTTGAGATACCTATTATGCTATTATCAAATAATAAAAAATAAATGTTTTGAGCATTTTGAGATTGGGAAATTTATCATAATGCTGTCTTACCATTACAGTATTATGTTACAATTCCTTTAAGCTATACGTTCCGAAGCACAAACTAAGCTTATTTCTGGACGATAATTTTTGGCCATCTGGGATTAGTTTCAGACGTTTTGTACATGATAATTATGTAAAGAAACATAGCCTATCTGAGCAAAAACCTAAACTATAAACTTATGGATCAGAGTCCCTATAAAAGTACTTTAGTAAGTTATAACTGTAAGTCAGTGAAGCGATCTATTGAGGATGTCAGAAATTTATGTCACACCGCTGATGTGGTGGCTTTGCAAGAACTGTGGTTAATCCCAGATGACATACCGTATCTGGGTACAATACATGCAGACTTCGAATATACGGGAAAGTCACCCGTTGATATGTCAGCGGGTATTCTTCGAGGTCGTCCCTACGGTGGAGTAGCGATTTTGTGGAGACGGGGTGTGTTTCAGTCTGTCTCTGTGATTCAGTGTACCAGTACCAGACTATCCGCGATAAAAGCATATGTAGGTGAAAACAGATACATTTGGGTGTTCAGTGTATATATGCCAAACGATTTAAGTGATAATTTACCTGAATTTACCGAGTGCTTGAGTGAGATCAGCGCGATCATTGAAAACAACAATGTGGAATCGGTATATGTGTTAGGAGATCTCAACGCTCATCCAGGTGAGTCGTTTGCAACTGAACTTTTGGACTTTTGTGCTGAGCAACGGTGGTGTTGTGTGGACTTGGAACTGTTACCCACGGACACATACACTTTTGTCAGTGAAGCGCATGGGTGCCGGCGCTGGCTTGACCACTGTGTCGTCACGCAAGCCGCCCGGCATACTATTACTAGTATAAGTGTACATAAGGATGTGTATATGTCTGACCACTTACCTGTTATTGTTGAATGTCAACTTGACTTAGTTAAGCTTAAATTGACTAAAAGTTACTCTCGATGTAATAAAATCATTTGGGGTGATAGGGATACGGAGCAGATAGCTAGTTTTCAGGAACTAAGCCATAGCAAACTGAGACTAATTGATTTTCCCCGGGAGTTCACTGAGTGTGGCGATATGCATTGCACCAGTCATGAGCATAGGCAGCTGTTAGATGATATGTATAAAAATACTGTTACTGCCTTGTCTGAGGCCGCTGTGCAGACGCATACAGGTTTTAGTGGTTCGAATAGGAAGGGTGGCAAACTACGTGTGGTGGGGTGGAACAGACATGTTCGGGAAGTACATGCGCAGGCCAGGCTTGACTATCAGTTATGGCTCTTACATAACATGCCTACTACTGGCCGTGTGTATGAAAAAATGTGTATTAGCCGTAAAATTTTTAAAAGTCGGTTGACTTGGTGTCAAAAAAACCAGGAGCAAATAAGGCTAGATATTATTGCATCACATCGAGCCTCCAAAAACTTTAGCAAGTTCTGGAAAGCTACGAATAAGCTAAAAATAAGGCCAGGCCTGCCTGTGAGCGTCGGTGACTCCAACGAGCCCGAGTCTATCGCGAGCATGTTTGTTGAGCACTTCAGCGTGAAACCACTTCTTGGCCCATCGTTAGGGGTGGTCGATGAAGGGACTTGTCGGGGACCGGACTTAGTGCGCTTTTCAGCAGAACAAGTGGCAAATGTCATAAGAAAAATGAGTAGAGGAAAATCGCCGGGACACGACAGCCTCAGCATCGAACATCTGAGGCACGCGGGTGTCCACCTTCCTCGTATACTAGCTATGTTTTATTCTTTGTGCATGGGGCACTCGTATCTCCCTCAAGACCTCATGCGCACCATTGTAGTGCCGCTAATAAAAAACAGGACTGGCGATGTAGCCGACAAGAGCAATTATCGACCCATCTCCCTGGCTACTGTCTTAGCAAAGGTCCTCGACGGCCTGTTGGATTCCCTTCTGCACGGATACCTAGACCTACACGACGCACAGTTCGGATTTCGTCCTGGACTATCTACGGAAAGTGCAATACTTGGCTTAAAGCATACTGTACAATATTACACGCAGCGTCGGACGCCCGTGTATGCTTGTTTCCTGGATCTGTCACGGGCGTTTGACACTGTATCGTATGATGTGCTTTGGTCCAAGATGCGAGGAATAGGCGTACCTGCAGAGCTGTTGAGAATCTTTCAATATTGGTACGGTAATCAGGAAAACTGTGTAAGATGGGCCGATGCACTCTCACGCCCGTACAAGCTTAACTGTGGAGTGAGACAGGGAGGGCTTACATCTCCCAAGTTGTTTAATTTATATGTCAACGACCTGATTGTTGGGCTGAGTAGCAAGCGCATCGGATGCCGCATAGATGATGTTACTATTAATAACATCAGCTATGCTGATGATATGGTTTTGCTGAGCCCGACCATCAGAGCGTTAAATGAGTTGCTTTACACCTGTGAAGAGTATGCACTATCTCACGGTCTGACTTACAATGTCAAAAAAAGTGAATACTTGGTGTTTAAGGCCGCCGGTGGGAAATGCCCTGAGTCCGTACCTGCCATTAAATTGAAAGGTGTTCAGCTACAACGGGTTTTTAAATTCAAATACCTAGGGCATTTTGTCGCCGACGACCTTAAGGACCAAGTCGATATAGAAAGGGAACGCAGAGCGATGGCGGTCCGATGCAATATGCTGGTGCGCAGGTTTGCACGTTGTAGTAAACAGGTTAAAATCACGCTTTTCAAAGCATACTGTCAAGTATTTTACACGTGCAGCCTGTGGACCAGTTATACGCAGAAGGCCGTCAGCGCGCTTCGAGTCCAATACAACAACGGTTTCAGGATGTTGTTGGGGCTGCCCCGCTTCTGCAGTGCTTCGGGCATATTCGCGGAGGCGCGCACAGACGACTTTCATGCCATAATGCGTAAAAAAGCGGCATCTTTGCTCTGCAGAGTGCGGTCAAGCTCAAACTCCATCCTGAAGACCGTAACTGGGAGATACGACTCGCCCTTCATGCGACACACAGCTCAGGTGCTGGTTAAACCAAATCCCGGCTAACCAGTGCCTGAAATGCGTATTTTTGATTTTGTTATATATAATATATTTTTTTTAGGATTAAGATACTAATATAGTTATAAGATCATTGTTACTAACAAAATGGGCCTTTGTAGTCTAATAAATTACAATAAATAATAATAATAATAATTACTACCATTAGGTATGCGTCTAAACAGTGTTAGTGCCTGTTTTAACTGAAAATGACTGATTTAATCCTTTTACCGCAACAAAAGCAAAGACAAAGTCGTGAATGGCCAACGTCGGTTCCCTGCGGAGCTACACATCGGGATATCCGAATTTCTTCGAATTAGAGGGGGTGACTTCACACTGGGAACACTTTGAGTATAGGTTATACAGGGTGTATGTACAAATACTTACTGGCTGACTAATCTATCAGGACCTTAAGTTATACAGGGTGTATGTAGAAATACTTACTGGCTGACTAATTTATCAGCGCACAGCCGAAACCACCTCAGTATTTAGATTCATTTTCGTCTCCGGATTGTCAATAATCTACATTTTTACCCGACAACACCACAAAAAAGGTAATGTTTTTAAACTTTTCAGTGACTTTCAATGATTAATATCGAACACCAATCGAAAAACAAATAATTAGAAATGTTATAAAAATGCTAGAAAATCTCTCACTAAAAAGTTAAATACTAAATCAAATAAAAAGTGAACCACAACTTACCCCGTAAAGATGGGACGTGATGATGAAAGCAAACTTGCTCAAACATTATCGAGAGCTTATATTGACTTTTGCGATTCCCGGTATCACGATTATCCACTCACAGATAGATTTAGGTGAGACGTGTACCACAGAATAGAAAAAACAGATGAATAGACTTAAAAGGGACTGATTACAATCACAAAGATTTGGCAATTTTTATTCTTGCCGTTAGAAAGATAGAACATAGTTTTTCTTTGAGTTTGATTACAAAATATAGAAAAACTTGTGACCCGCCGTTTTATATGATATTATTAGTGTTTCTCTACTATATTATGCATTTTATATATAAACCTCCTGAATCACTTTATCTATTAAAAAACCCGCATCAAAATTCGTTGCGTAGTTTTAGAAGCGACTTTGTTTTATACTATTTAGTGATGATTATAGTGATAGTAACTGGCCAATGTCTGTACATAGAAGATATTGAAGAAAAGTGAATATAATAGTATTTTTTATATCGAGGGACTAAACGAAGCCATTATGTACCAGTGCGAGGGAGTCATGAAACCGAGGGTATATTAAGTTGGCGTTTAGTCTCGAGGTGGAAACTGTACTTTTCACTTTGAGTGCGAGAAAAATTGTCAATTTAGTACAAATTTATTTAAAACCCAACAAATTTACAAAAATTCAGAAATTTTCGCGGTCAGTTTTTTCTTCTAAACTTGTCAGGCTGTCACAGATTAACAAAGAGATTTAAATCTCTTTGCAGGTAAACAATTTAAAACACATGGCGCCACCTTCTTCGCGGAAAAACCATGGAACTAAAACTCTTCACATTTTCGCAATGAAGATGGTCCACACTCTACAGATATTTACTGGCTGTTTGAGGTTGTCTTTTTCTCATTAAGGAAATTAAAAAAAAATTACTTTATACTCCCTAGGGACTAAAGTGGTCACTTTAGTCCCGCTTCGTAGGGCTATATTGGCGTACTTTTAGAGCATGAGAAGTGAAAAGGCTCTTTATAAGATCAATAGAAGCCAAAACAATGTTTTTCTTAATATTATATTTCTGTCTGCCCATACGTTGTTGTCGCATTTTTTTCATTTTTATTGTTGGTGGTCTAACTTAATGTCTGGTGATATGTTTCATCTTGATACTCCTTGAAGCTGAGCTATCAAAACTTCAAGATATTTTTTAACCAAGCAATCATTACTGAGATGAAGTCGCCGGCAAAAGCTAGTTACAAAAAAATCTATATATATAAAGAGAGAAGTCCTGACTCACTGACTCATCAACGCCCAGCCTAAACCCTTAGACTTAGAAAGCTGATTTTTTTCACATATATTATTTTAAAGACGTAGACTAGGAATAAGAAAGGAATTTTCCAAATTCAACCTTTAAGGGGGTGAAAAAGGGGTTGAAAGTTTGTATGCAAAACCTTCATTTTTGGGTGTATCAATTTGAAACATTGTTAAAATACTCCTCAAAACAAACAACAAGATACCTGATTCTGGATTTTCCAAAAAACCCCCCCTAAAGGGTTGAAACAGGGGGATGGAATTTGTATGGAGACGTGTTGTTTTTTACGTCTATCAAGTTGAAACTTGACACAAATACTCTTAGAAATAAATGATGAGATACGTGTTTTTGGATTTTTCGAAAATCGTCCCTTAAAGGTGTGAAAGTGGGGGTTGAGTTTGGTATGTATGGGAAACCTTCATTTTTGGGTGTATCAATTCCAAACTTTGTAAACTTTGTTAAAATACTCCTCAAAACAAAAAACAAGACACATATTTCTGGATTTTCCAAAAAAAAACCAATAGGTAAGGGGTTGAAACAGGGGGATGGAGTTTGTATGAAGACGTGTTGTTTTTTACGTCTATCAAGTTGAAACTTGACACAAATACTCATAAAAATAAATGATGAGATACGTGTTTTTGGATTTTTCAGAAATCGTCCCTTAAAGGTGTGAAAGTGGGGGTTGAGTTTGGTATGTATGGGAAACCTTCATTTTTGGGTGTATCAATTCCAAACTTTGTAAAAATACTCCTCAAAACAAAAAAACACGACACGTGTTTCTGGATTTTCAAAAAAAAACCTCTTAAGGGGTTGAAACAGGGGGATGGAGTTTGTATGGAGACGTGTTGTTTTTTCCGTGTATCAAGTTGAAACTTGACACAAATACTCTTAAAAATAAATAATGAGATACGTGTTTTTGGAATTCCCTAAAATCGACCCGAAGGATTTTTCGAAAGACCTCCCCTAAAAGGGTGAAAGTAGGGGTTGAGTTTGGTATGTACGGAAAACCTTAATTTTTGGGTGTATCAATTCGAAATATTGTAAAAATACTCCTCAAAACAAACAACAAGATTTCCTTATCTTCAACTTGAAACTTGGCACAAATATTCTTTAATAGTCTCCATACAAAGTTCACTTCTTTTTTTGAGAATTCACTATGGGTTCCTTGAGGAAATTTGTTTGTTATTATGAGCACATGCGTAGCCATTGATATCAAGAACTAATTCAAAAATCATAATCCAGAGAGTGTCCTAAGCTTTACAATACGTAAGAGAATAAGCGCAATTCCTGAAATTAGTATCGACTACTTAATTGATTTCAGCTATTTTTAATATGTGTAAAGTTTTTCTGAAAAATTAATCAGCATAACTAAATTTAGGCCTGCATATGGAAACCGTACTGTTATCACTATTTAAGCAATTTGGTTACACAAAATTAAAGTACGAATGAGTCACCATTTTTTTATGTTAGTATACTAATCGGGGTACGTATAAGGAATTGCGTTGTATATAGGGTGTTTGTAATAACAAAAATATAAATAGCAATGAATAGCCCAGTCGATAAAGAGCCCGGTTCTCATTCGCGAGGCTCGAGTTCCAATCCCGGCATGTACAGTCAAGTTTTAGTAAGGATCCCTAATTCTTTTTCGTCATAAATATAGCCTATGTTACTCAGGGATAATGTAACATTCTAATGGTGAAAGAATTTTTAAAATCGGTCCAGTAGTTTTTGAGTTTATTCGTTATTAACATAAAAAAATACAAATCCTTCCTCTTTATAATATTAATGTAGATAGATAGATAGTGTAGATTATCCTTCTTGATATATTTTCTAAACGCAAAGGAATAACAAATTCAACGGGGACGAAGTCGCGGGCATCAGCTAGTATAAACATATACACTCACGCCTTATTCTGGCCTGTCAGATCAGTTGGTATGTGCCCCTATCTTCTACGTTGGAGGTTGCGGGTTCGATTCTGGCCAACATTTTTGTGCATGAACAGGTCTGCGTCTTCGTTGCTGCTCAATATTTATTTAAGTATTTTCTGTTCAGCATACATTTTACTTTGCCTAGTTTGGGACTAAATAACAGTTTGTGAACTGTGTTCAACAATTTATTATTATCTTAACAGACGTAGTCATATTTAACTGGTGTGGCACGGTGTTTCAGCTATTTGTCCCAATAGCGGGGGTCAGCTTTTCAATAAAAATAGTACCAAAACCAGTTTTAGAAGAACTCCCTATGCTACTGACAAGTCGCTTATGTTTGGCCCGCATATAATGCTCGTTTGAACAAAACGGAAACTAAAAGTTAGATAAAAGCTGCTTAGAGTTAGTAGCAGTGATAGCCCGAACGGTTAAAGAGCCGGCCGAAAATCAGTGAGGCTCGGGTTCGAATCCTGGCATGTCCCAAGGAGTTTTTCAAAAACTTACGTACACATTTATCACTAGCTCGACGGTGAAGGAAAACATTGTGATTAAACCCGCAGGTCTCAGAATTAATTCTGAGACATGTGTAAACAGACCCGGTCCGGCGATGGGCTCACCACCTATCACGTTTAGGGGTCAAATCTCGTGAAATGTGGGTATATCCAGTAATGGAATACCTCTGCCTACCCCCTCGGGGATAAAAGGCGTGAGATTATATTTAGTAGGTTTGATCTACTGAAGTTCTCTAGGCTGTGGCTTCTAAAATTTTGCAGTCATCATGCATAACTCGATTTCAATTAATCTGATATAAGCCAGCGAATGGATTCCCTTCGAAAATTAGCTATTAATTCCCATCCGATTCGCTTCTGACTGAATCGATTACTCGTCCTCATTTCAATCGATTTATAAAAGGCGCTCAAAATGATGCAAGAAAAATGTTGACTTAAAGTTTTTCTATCAAAGCAGCAGGAGTTAGGGTCTAGTTTTTTTTGTCCCGATTGAAATTTTGATCACAAAAATAATAATAAAGTTTATTTTTGACGCAGACTCAATTGAAAGTTTATTACTGTCTAAAAAGTTTATATATATAAGTGGAATGTCCTTTTTCTTAATTATTTAAGAAGATGCCTCCGAATGGATGAGATTGTTGTGAGATTGTTAACGAGATGGTTTTTACTTATTACTTTACTCTATCGGGCATCTTGTTTCCATCCTTAGCAGTCGGGATTTTTGATTTTCTAACTCACACTTCCATCAAAATTTTAGAGCAACACAGGGTTATTACAAACGAGCTAACTCCTCGTGCAACTTTGAAACAATAGTTAAGCAAAAATTACATTAAAAAGGCTACTATAAAATTACAGCCTACTCAGTAAACCAAAATGTATGGGATTAACCGACTTGACGCTATTCATTATAATTAACTAGCGACCCACCCCGGCTTCGCACGGGTGCAATGCTAACACTAAAACCTTCCTCTTGAATCACTCTATCTATTAAAAAAAACCGCATCAAAAACCGTTGCGTAGTTTTAAAGATTTAAGCATACAGAGGGACATAGGGATATAGGGACAGAGAAAGCGACTTTGTTTTATACTATGTAGTGATAGTGATATTGTAAACCATATTTACTAGCAAGACATGAGATTAAAAAGAGCTGCCGTTGAGTTTCTTGCTGGAGATGGGCTGCTGTTTACATTTAGCCAATCTTCATGGACAAGCTCAAAGTGCCTAGACTTTTGACTTTTTTAAGTGTAATTATCAATTACCTTAGGAAATAAAATACATTTTCATTTTCACTTCCCCTGCCTAGCTTGAGTTGGCTATACCTTCGGCTGTACACAAAGTAGAAACACAGTGTTCTATGCGGGCGTAGCGCAGTCGATCCGATTGTTTGCCGCACCCGCCGCACCACTATACAAACCAACACAAAGGACCGATCCGCTGATAACTTCCTTTTATAACACACGACGTTTTAAACTTAGAATAGAATAAATGAAGTAAATAAATAATCTCACTCCATGTATATCAATTGCTTAGTACCCATAGTACAGACTCTGCTTGAATAACCGTGTGTAAATTGTGTCTTACAATTTATTTATTATTTACTTTCGAACCGCCCTGGCTTCACATGGGTGCAATGCTAATAAAACCTTCCTCTTGAATCACTGTATCTATAAAAAAAACCGCATCAAACGCATCAAAATCCGTTGCGTAGTTTTAAAGATTTAAGCATACAAAGGGACATAGGGATATAGGGACAGAGAAAGCGACTTTGTTTTATACTATGTAGTGATGATTGCATACTTGTATCCACAACAGGTTTCGTTAAAACACATTAAGTTATATATAAATTTAATAATCCGCAACAAGCTTCGTCAATGTTTGTAATATAAACATTTTATATAAAGTCTTTTATCAGCGAATGATTTTATAGATTGACATGTATGGGATTGACATACACATTAAGTACTTGCCAACAAGCGCTAACGTTAACAAGTGCTTTATGTCAATCCCATACATGTCAATCTATAAAATCATTCCCTTTCGCTATCAGATTTTCGCTGGGGCAGATACCGCAGCTTTTGACTTTCAACTCGCAAACTTCAAATGAAAACTCATTATTATTTTATTTATTACCTAAAATAATTAAGGAAAATAAAAAATAAATCATATAAAAACATTTCAAAATGAATTTACACAGCAACTAAAACTTTATACCTCCAATGCCAATTTAGTTTAGGTCCCTTCTAAAAAAACTTCAGAAAACTTAGCAGACGTAGGCACTTATAAAATAATTACCTAATGCGATGTGAACGATTGAACTAACATGATCGCTAGAGGTTATTAGATCTATATGTATAACCTAGAGTATAAAAGGTTAATCAAACAGTGAAGAAACTTGGACTGAATTTTGACATCGAACACTCGGTACATGATGATGCTGTATCATTTTTGCGGGAATACGTATCTACGTATTTCCGCCAAATTACGATTATCTAATCGTCATGTTTTTTGTATAAACAAAATGTTTTGCTATATTATGTAAACTGTGGGTTTAAGCAAGCAGTAAAGTTTGTTGTGAATGGGAATTTCAGTAAAATACGTAATTGTTAATTATACTTATTGCTTTATAAGATCATTTCAATATTCAGTAGAAGTCGACCCTTACCTCATGATTTCACTGTAAATGACCAACCAAATATAGAGTCTTATAGACACGTATTTCTGTGCATAGACTAAAACAGAAATGATCTGGCTGCATGGCCTAAGGTCCCTTAGGTTTCATTATGATGCAGCACTTACCTATCGTACAGATTCGCCTCCACTGCTGACTGCGTACATATTTAATTTGCGAGATATCTATATAATAAAAATCTAACGGGGCCGTGTCTGTACATTAAATATTTTTTGAAAATTTTAACGGTAGTGTATATAGTTATCGATATAGATACCGAAACACCAATTTTTGGAATTTTTGTCTGTCTGTCTGTCTGTCTGGTTGTGCACGCATCACTCAAAAACTACTGGACGGATTTTGATGAAATTTGGTATGGAGATAACTGAGTACCCGGGTCAACATCTAGGGTACTTTTCATTCCAGGAAAATATCTCATTCCCACGGGAAAATATAAAAACTGGTTAAAAAGAGAAAAACGTACTACTCCGAAACGATAACACATAGAAACTTGAAATATGGTATGTAGGTGTCTTATATGTCGTAGGCAACCACTGTGAAGGGATTTCTTGGTAATTCCTACGGGAACGGGAATAACGGGATCATTTAGAAATTAATAAATTGGTTAGGCTTATTGTCATATCCATACTCTTTTCTGCTTTAATGCTATTTTCTTTTTCATTGATAATGTCTTGGTGACATTTTTGATATTTATTTGACACAAATACAAAAGGATAAAAGAATTATCATTTACAAAATGAAATAGTTGAGAAAAAATATTTTCAGAAGACCAAGTTGAAACTGAAATTACAAAACTTGAATAATACATACCTAATACAGAAAAATACTAATGTCATGAAAACAGAAGGAATCCACCTACAAAGGTCAGCCATCCTTCACACATTTTGTTAGTCCCTCCAATGTTAAATTTTATTCGTTTGGATGAAAGTTTTATAGAAGGAAAAACCCCGTTTGACGTCCTATTAGTACCGAGAAATACGTACTATTCCGAATCGATTACACCTAAAAATAAAAACTCACGCTTTATGTCCTCGAGGGGGTAGGCAGAGCGTATTCTATTTCTCGATATACCCACTTTTCACGAGATATTATTTGAACCCCTAAACGTGATAAGTGTGTGCTCATCGCTGATGACACCTAGAAACTTTAAATATGGTATTTAGGTGTAATATATGTCGTAGGAAACCGGTATGAAGAAATGCTGCTGAGCTGATTTACAGAAATTTCCACGGGAACGGGAATCAACTGGATCAACGCGGGCAACGCCGCTGGGCACCCGCTAGTTTAGAATAATATAATAAATTAATTTATAAATAAGTCGAAGCCAATGTCCTTAACGTATAAATCTCGAATCTACTGGTACAGCAGCTTGATTCTTTAAAGGTAAACTATCTGTCTTAAAACTTACTTATATTCCAAGTTTCAGCTTCCTTTTCCATCAATCAGTTCTTCATTGTCACGATCATACTATAATGTCGAAGAATTTTTTACAAGTTACCTTTAGCAGTAAAACAAATAGAAATAGAAAGCTTAAAGAACAAACAAAAAACGTAAAGATTTTTTAATGTTGAATTGTTTTTATAACTTGAAAGATTTTAAATTTTTTAATGTATAATTTTGTTAGCATGTTATGCTAGTGAGAAAGTGTATAAATATTTTATTCATAAAAAAATACGAGTATTTTGCAGTACCCTTCCAGGGTTCATGTGCGTGAACCTAATGTTGTTTTCACCGTCTGTTGTAACCACATAACGCAATAAATTATATGACTATCATTGTTACGTAATAAAAAGTCGTATCGTAGTCGTGTCGTCCGCATAGATGGTATTAAGTTTGTTATTTTATGTTGGCTAAATGCAATGGCTGCAAACAAGCGTTCCTTGTCACGTTGGCCGTCATAATTGGATTAGGTTTTTTATTTTGAGTTCAAAATGAAAAGAAAACCGAATTGAACTGACTGGACCTGTATTTTAACCGACTTCAAAAGAGAAGGAGGTTCTCAATTCGTCATGTATGTTTTTGTTTATATGTTAATCTATATTTTCGTCAAATTTGAAGCGATTTCGAATTTGTTTGTTTGTTTAAACTGATATAGGTAGGTACCTCAAGGGCGGTCCCATATAAGTTTTGCGAAATCTGATAGAGAACTCCAGGTGGAGAAGAGAACTCCTCAACGGACATCAGCGTCACTCGCTGTCAGCGTAATAGCTTTAGTAATAGTAGTTAGTGTAGTATCATCATCATCCTCATCATCATCATCACCCTCATCATCATCATCATCCATCCTTCCAGCTGATGATGATGATTCTTTTTTGACTCCCTAAACGTTACTTTCTGTGTAAAGAAAGACCCTCAGCTCGACTGTGAACTATTAAGGGTTGATGATGAAACGTGACCGATGGAGAGCTCATCACCGGTCCGGGATGCTATTACATATGCCTCAGAAACAATTCTACTACCACTATGGGCCTGGCTTAGTTGGTAGTGACCCTACCTTCTGAGTCGGAGGTTGCAGGTTCGATCCCCGCCCGGGCCAACATTTGTGTGCATTCATGTCTGTTGGCTTCGAATCTGGTCGTTTAATATTTATTGAAGTATGTTTATCAGTTGTTTAGTACCGATAGTACAGGCCCTACCTAGTTTGTTACTAAATAACCGTGTGTGAATTGTGTCCCACAATTTATTTATTGATTATTTATTACTACTGGCTGACGGTGTCTGTTTTTTTTCGAAATAAGAACTTAATTTTTAACTGCATATGACAAGAGTAATATTTTTGTGGAGTATGTCGTCATCATCATCATCGTAAATCCGTAATAGCATGACCTGAAGAGACCTAACCTGTCAGAGTTTTTAAAGCCACCCGAGGGTATCTGATATTTAACGACTTCCATTGTTGGTAAAGACAACGAAAACCGGCACCAACGATTTTTAAACGTGCCTTTTGAAACACGGGAGTGTGTATGTAAGCATATTTCATTGTGCCTAAACGATGTGATGACTTGCAGTAGTACTCGTATCATAGGCTAAATTTTACTAGACTGCTCTATAAGTGAATATTTTAAACTATTAATGCAGTCGGGTTTTTGGTGTTTAACAATAAATGTACTCGTTCCAGATTTTCATAGCTCTATGACTGAAAAAGACGGATCAAAACCACATCAAAAGAGAACAAACTACAAACAGCATTACCATGCAAACCAACAACGGACATTCGATGCCGTGACGTCACAACACGTCACGTGTTACAGCACTAACCAACATGCCGCACATCTGCCGCGCAACACAAACATGGCGGAAATTTAGAATGCAAATGGAAAAGCGGGTTTTTTCGTCTGTTTTGGACAAAGTGATAAATTCCGGCCAAAGCTGCCGGGAAACTGTTTTATTTTATCTATCTTTATTACTATTGCTGTTGTATTTGTACTTCATGTAACGTTTATGTGGCAGTCTGAACGTAATAGCGTAATACACTTATTTACGCGCCATAACCTCAAAATGTTATTGCAATGTTTAAAGATATAGGTATTTTTTTTCTTTTGTAGGTATTTCTGTGTTCAGAATAATTCTTGATATTAAAATGGAGTAATTTAAAGTCACACTAAAATTAATTAAAAGAGCCCGCTGTAAGATCATCTAAATGTAGAGAGAATGTTGAAATTAATTCCAACACACCCCACACCAACTGCACTAATTATCTTAATAACGAAGTAACTGGCTTGCAAAACTTCCGCATGCAAGAACAAATCCCCTATTTATATGAAAAACAAACGAGCGAATAATGAACACTGCGACTTTCTGCGAGAATCCTCGTAAAGGCCTCTTCGCACTCGGTAACAAGCGGGACTAGGTCAAAACTGGCTGGAATAACAACAACAAAAAAAGAAAAATAAAACGAATGAAAACGCATACTGACATTCAAAAATAGAATGCGGAAACCGAGCGCGCGAAATTACACAGCTCAGGACGAGCCGCGAGCCACATCCGTTTCCTGTGGACGTTCAACTTTGAGATAAGGCGCAGTACACACGAGTGAAATTAATGTTAAAGCTGGTATTTAAGAAAGGTTTGTCAGCTATGCATGTTTACTTTTCTTTTAATTGTTATAAAAATTCCTTCTGTGGTGTATCTGTTTGTTTTTCATCGTATTTTTAGGTATTTTATTTTTAATGCAACAATATGAATTTGGCTATAACGTTACGGAGTTATATAAAAATTATAAGAAAGTAGGTACTGACAACTACAAACAGTTCAAAGATCGCTCTCGTTAGCACGTGTAAGCTTTGCCTTACAGCGTTTTTTCTTTGAATTTTATTTTTCGAACGCCAACCGCCGTATCGTGGTATTTGGCTGCCAGTACTGCTTTACTTTTTTAAGCGTTGGTTTTTTATTTCGTTCCATTGTTCAAGTTACAAGAACCTGCTTTATTGAGGGTCTGTATCTTAAAAAAGTATAGAAAACTTATTCAAAAATTATTAATAAATAGTGAAAGTTTTTAAGAAAAGGTATACAGTCTTTGTATACAGTGCGTGAGTTCAATTTATGACAACAGAATTTGATTATCTTTACTACGTTTACTATTGGTATTAATATAAATCAGTTGATTTCTCTCGAATTAGGAGTCATTAGATTGATCTTAGTGTTGAAGTGCTACAGCATGGGTGACGGAACAAACAAAACAATAAACTGAACTTTTCCGTTCTTATAGGCTTATGTAAGTATTGCGTTCAATTAAAAACTAAATGTCACTGACTAGGTACAGCGGGCGTATTCACGGAGATTCGATACTCGATATTCGACTCGGAATCGGAAAATCTATCGAAAGGTTTCGAAATGGGCTATACACAGATGTCATATTTGACATAAGGATTCGACAGATTTTCCGATAACGAGTATCGAATCTCCATGAATACTCCGCAGGTCCGTTATCCAAAGCTGGCCGGTTGAAAGTTACTCGAACCAATGAAATTTTATTAAACATAATATTATAGTAGGATAACCCACCTTCTTTGAGATGCAGCTAAAACCAAGAAAACGAGATAGAATCCCTTAAAAGCCCATTATATCTCCTTGGTGCCGTCAACGATAAAGTCCTTAACATTCTAGAGTTGGGAAAACATACATCCAAAGAGGTTGGGAGAAAATCGTTCTCTAGGAGAGCAAAACGTTTTATTTAAACGTCTTTGCATGCATCATTATCCTAGATAGAAATGTATTTCTTTGTCATTTGTTTATGTCACGGAAATGAGTAGAAGAGACTTAATGCACAGGAAAAGTTAAGCAAGTTACATAGACTTCTTATTAGCATGCTAAAGTATCTTGTTGCCGGGATTCTTTTTGCTGCAATTATGTGCTACTAGAATCACGCTAAAATTTTAAAACATACTCAAATGAAGACTGGTTAATTACAAAATTTGAATAACCATGCCATACATACATTACATACCTAGACTTCTTGTTAACATGGTAAAATATCTTATTGCCTGGATTTTTTTTGGCTGCAATATTGCTACTAAAACTGCAGGAGAGCAAATGCGAGTGTGTTTTGAGATGAAATTACAAGCAAACACAAATGAAGAGATGTTAATTACAGAATTGGAATAACCCTGCGACCCTCCCGGGTTTAATTACGTCATTTACTGCTCACTTTAACAGATCTGTACACTTCAGAACACATTGCGGAATTAAAATTCTTCAATTCGAAATAATTCATAAGAAAATAATCTTTAAAGCCACTGATATTGAGTTGAAATCACATCTCAACGCAAAATTAACATCTACTCAGATTGAAGTCTGAAATCCAATCGTCATCAACTGCAACTCAAATAACTTCAATTCTGCGACTTACTCAAAATCCGAAAGGTTCCGCATAAATCATTTGAGGGCCATTGGGGTATTCCGGACGACAGGGTCGGTTGTAGGCTCTAGACTCTAGAGTCTAGAGCCTACAATCGACCCTGTCGTCCGGACTCTAGAGTCTAGAGTGTGTGCAAATATTAATTAACCGACCCTTTATTTACTAACTAAACAAACATTCGGGGATATTGTAGCTTCCTATCAGTAAAATTATTTTCAGAATAGAATCAATAATTCCAAAGATTGAAACAAACACATTGACGAGCCTACTTGGTAGTGACCCCTCCTTCTGAGTTGAAGTTTTGAGCGGGTTCGATCCTCGCTCGGGGCCAACATTTGTATGCATGAACACAACATTTAATGTATGTCTATCAGTTGTTTAGTACCTATAGTACAGGCCCTGCCTAGTTTTGCACATAGCTTATACAGTGTAGGCATCCTCTCAGAAAGGATTTTGCAAAATTCAACCCCTAAAGGGGTGAAATAAAGCTAGTCTTTCATAAAAATGGGCCACTATTAGATTAAGCGCCCCTTCCATAAAACCTCAGTGCGCCCCTGCCAATAGCTTTCGAAGTTCTCAGCCATCTTCGGGTAATGCATCCCGATTGCTTTTTGAAATTCATGAGAAGTCCTTCAGTGGAGGGCGTCTTAATATTCCTGGATAGCATTTAATCGGAGGGGATGCCAAACAGACCGTGCCGAAGCACTATGGATCAACCAATGATGCAAGAACTTTGTGTAATTGGAAATGGGAGAATATGTTCTCGTATTATAAATTCATATTTGAATTACTAGCTTTTATCCGCGGCTCCGCACGTTTATTTCACCCCATTAGGGGTTGAATTTTGCAAAATTATTTCTTAGTGGATGGCTACACTGTACCTATGTATATATCACCAATCATTCAGTCAGTTTATCATTTTATTATTATTATTTTGTATATACTCCTTTAGCGAAGCGGCAAGCGAAAGTTCGATTCGCTTACTTGGCGTTCGTTTATTGTAATACTAACTATTAAGAACCACGTGTTAGTGACTATACTTTAGTTTTACTTGGTCGCGCTATAAAGCCGCGTACATATCAATCCCGTCCATTTGTCATTAATAATAATAATAAATTGCGGGACACTTACACACTGTTATTCTGTCCCAAACTGCTTCCCAGATATACTTGAATAAATAACAAACACCCAGACACGAATTTTACACACATATTCACGCACACAGATTTTGGCCCCGAGCGGGGATCGAACCCGCGAACTCCGAGTCAGAAGGCAGGGTCACTACCAACGGCGCCCACAGGCGCTTCTCTCTCGCTCTTCATTGTAATGTAATCGACTAATCTTTACATTTCACTTACATCTTTACAAATCTCTTTGGCTAAGCCTTCATTTTAGCTAGTACGAGTATTCATTATGATAACCACTAAAGAGTAAAAAAAACCGACTTCAATCTTTAACTTATATGGTTTTCTCATGGATGCCGTTGTCAGAACTGGACGAAATTAAAATAGGACCAATCTGGAAGCACCAGCTTTCAAAAAAAAAAAGAATCATCCAAAACGGTTCACCCAGTCGAAAGTTCTGAGGTAACAAACATAAAAATAATTATAATAAAATTGTTTTAGCGAACGATCTAATAGCAAAGAGTCTCGACCAACATCTTGAGAGCCTCTCGCTAGGTGGTTGGATCAAGAGTCAGATACAGAAGGCGGTGATCTTGGACACGGCGCGGATAGTCCGCCGGTTCCTCTCTCCAGTTTCAGTTCCAGTCTCGACGACCAAGTCACTTAACTCGTCGCCCGTACTCGCTGAATCGCTACTACAAGAACATACCGCTGCATGTAATACAGGCAATTTCGTATTCGATCATGTAAATCCTTGGGACATCCTAAAAGCATTCAAATCAATACAAATGAAAAATACTGCCGATCTCGACGGCTTATCTGTAAAAATCATATCATCCATAATAGACTTAATTGCCTCACCTCTAGCTTGTTTATTTGATAAATGCGTTGATGATGGCGTATTTCCTGATCTGATGAAACATAGTAAAATTATTCCATTATTCAAAGCCGGTAGTAGATTAGACCCCTCTAACTTCAGACCAATATCAATTCTACCGACTCTTAGTAAAATTTTTGAGAAAATTATTCTATATCAGTTGAGTGCACATTTTTCTATCAACAGTATAATGTCTGTAAAGCAATTTAGATTTACTAGGGGTCGCTCGACAACCGATGCCGGTGTTGAGCTAGTAAATCATGTTTTTGATGCCTGGGAGAAATCGCAGGATGCTGTTGGGGTTTTCTGTGATTTATCTAAGGCATTCGATTGTGTAGATCATGAAATTCTCATCAGAAAATAACGTCATTATGGCGTACAAGGCCGCGCTCTTGATTTAATAAAGTCCTACTTGAGAAGCCGGATACAATGTGTTGATGTAAACGGTTCAAGATCGTCTGGATCGGCGGTTTGTATTGGTGTACCGCAGGGCTCCATTTTAGGCCCATTTCTATTTCTGGTCTATATAAATGACCTACCCAACCGAGTGCAACATGATATTGTACTGTTCGCATATGATACATCTCTACTTTTTAAAGTTAAATGACCTATTAAGTCTTATGACGAAGTGAACAGTGCAATTAATGATGTTGTCAGTTGGTTTAACGTTAATAATTTACTTCTCAATGAGAAAAAAACTAAATGTGTACATTTTTCTTTATCAAATGTTAAACGAACTTTAAACTCAGTTACAGTTAAAAACGAAAAATTAGAATGTGTAAACACTACAGTATTTTTAGGAATAACTCTAGACTCTAAGTTACAGTGGGGACCGCACATTGATACGTTGGCGAAAAGGCTCAGTTCTGCTGCATATGCCGTAAAAAAAATACGTAATATGTCAAGCGTAGAAACAGCTAGACTTATCTATTTCAGCTACTTCCACAGCTTGATGTCATATGGCATTCTACTGTGGGGGAATGCTGCTGATGTTCAGAGAATATTTATTTTGCAAAAACGAGCCATTCGTGCAATTTATAAAATGGGGTCTAGGATGTCTCTAAAGGAAAAATTCAAGGAAATTAATATACTGAAACTGGCGTCACAGTATATTTACGAAAACGTATTGTAAGTATGTTAAAAAGAATATATCACTTTACAAAAAAAATAGTGACAGACATTGTATAAACACTAGAAATAAGAATGAACTGGCTGCTTATGTTAGTCGATTATCTAAAGTTACCAAATCATATAAGGGTCAATGTATACGCTTTTACAATAAGATTCCTATTGCATTACAAAATTTGCCTCTTGACAAATTTAAAACAATAGTTAAGCAAACATTATATAAAAAAGGCTACTATAAAATTACCGACTACTTAGTAGACCAAAATACATGGGTTTAACCGACTCAGCGCTATTCGTTATAATTATTATTGTGAACCATATTTACTAGTAAGACATGAGACTAAAAAGAGCTGCCCTTGAGTTTCTTGCTGGCTCTTCTCGGGGTACTGCATTTGGAACCAGCAACTCGTCGGTGGAGATGGGCTGCTGTTTACATTTAGCCAATCCTCATGGACTAGTTTAGTGTGCCTTGTTTATATTGACATTTCAAAGTGTATTACTAATACCTACTGAAAAAAAAGAATTTTGACTTTGACCTGACTTGACTCTCTGCAGCCCTGACCACCGGCAGCTTGGGCCTCTGCCCCGCTGCCGGCGACACCCTAGGTTAGGTTTTCTATAATGTGTAATTTTTATTTTGTTTTATAAATGCTTTTATATACTTTACTTTTATATGTATATTGTAAAAGGCCTAGCCTAAGTCCAAAAATAAATAAAGAGAATAATAATAATAATAAAAAATACATACGAATTGATAACCTCCTCCTTTTTGAAGTCGGTTAAAAATAAATTAAAATATTATAGTTTCTACCAAGTTACTGAAAGTCCATTACTACTACGAAACTTTAATCTTGAGGTCTTTAAAAAATATTTAACGACCTACCGTGGCTGGCTATCGCATACTTAAAGTTCATTCATTACAGCAATTTTATGTATTCTTAAAATTTATTGTAATTTTGCGTTACTATATACTGAAATTTTAGATAAGTACCGGTTACATATAATATCCGCCATTTTAACAGTAAAAAGATTATCGAAAACTTGTATACCTAATTTGGGAAGTCCGAGGTATAAGATATTTCTGAAAATACCCACTTTTCTCCAGGAGTTTTCATATTCTTTGGACCCAGACCATGGTACTGTTACACATGCCTTAGAATCAATTTTGGGACCTGTCGGTTTCCTCACGACGTTTTCCTTTACTGTCGTGCTATTGATAAATGTGTACGTAAGCTTTTAAAAAAAAATATCGCAAATGCCATGAAATTTCAAATCCATAGCATTTGTAGTTGGAGAGATAAGTAGATCTGTAAGCTATTATTTAATAATGTAATAATTTAGTAACTTGTATTTACTATTAATCATGCAGAACAAATAAAAGTACTTACATGCAAAAAGTGATAGTAGATCAGTTGATGTGCGGTGATTGGGTGTGCTACCCCCACCACGCGCATCTAGTCTATAAAAACTCTATCAGTGTTGTGTAAGTGTTCACTCCGTATTCTGAAGTAACGAAATAAACAACTGTGCTCTCACTCTGCTGGTTTAATTTTATAGAGCATACAGAAAGACAGAGCCGCACCATAAGGTTTGGTACGAAACGAAGTATGAAACTAAAAAGATTACCTACATAGAAAGAGAAGAAGAAACTACTACTTCAGAGTTCAAATGATAAAAAGTTATTGAACAAAAGAAAATCTGCAGTTTTTTTGCGGCTGACATTGCGATATTACTTTAGCAATAACTTTTTAGTAGCTCCAATGAATACCATCGATATAATGATCAATAGATATGCCAAGTGAACCACGCTGGACGCTAGCGGTAATTTTTTTTTAAATAAATCGAGAATGAATAAGAGATGAGAGAGAGAAGATTTGTATTTTTTTAAGTTTGTAACTAATAAACTCTAAAATAATAGCACGCTTTTAAAAAATATTTCACTAATGGGAAGCTACAATATCCCTGTGTAACATAGGCTATATTTTATTCCGTATCCCGTATTACTACGGGAATGGGAACTATGCGGGTGTGGCTATAAGTTAATCTATTAATAACTAAAACATGGCGCCTCCTTTCTTTCGACGGATACTCTAATATTATGTTATGATCGTTACGTTTTGATAGTTTTTGAACTCCAGGTGTCGTCTTGATCTTTTTTTTATTAATGACTTGCTGTTCCGCGCGGTTTCACCCGTGTATTTCCCGTTCCCGTGGGAATACGGGTCAAACATAGCCTTTGTTAGGTACTCAGGGATATTGTAGGTTTCTAATAGGGTATGATTTTTTGAAATTAGTCCTTTAAATTTTGGGTTTATTTGTTACAAACATACAATAATACGAATCGTTCCTATTTATAATATTAGTGTAGAAGTGTAGATGGGCTAATTCTGGACCCCAGACTAGACCGAAAGATCTTCGGAAAATGTAATACTTATAGCCTACAAGCTACATTTTCACCCGATTTTCAGAAGGAGGATAATGTTTTAAAATTTATCAATGCATTCTACTCGTATTCTAGTTTTTTGGTGTTTTAAATTAATTTTCTTTTCATCTCTCCGGGTGAAAAGCGTCAACTTTAGGCCCGCTGCGCTAAACGAAGTTGACGCTTTCCGCCTCCACTGAGCTGAAAATAGTATACACACCTCGGTAAGTTAATAAGAAAGCCTTAGATCACATGTTTGTAGACCTCGCGCTTCGCCTCGGTCGACAATTACATGTGATGTGAGACATTTCTTATTTTACTTCCCTAGATGTGTATTATACTATTGTAAGTTATCAACGCTACCATCTAATCACCTTTGTTAGAAAGGCAATTTCACATCGATGGTGAACTAACCACAAAGTAAATGAAGCAACATAAATTTTGCTCGACCGCAGCAAAGCAACACGACGGTTATGATTTTAATTCTACTCTATTGATTTTTCCGTCGACTCGTGTTGGAGGTGCAATATCTAGCTGCAGGCATCACTAGTCTCAGCCAATATCCTTGTAATCCTACCGGGAGGATAGAGCGGGGATACCCCCTCTTAGGGTGGGATGTTATTAAACTACACGTAGTTTTGTAGAGAATTAATGTGATTATTTTATGTAACTTTTATGGTATGCGTTACAGTCACGATACTTTGTAGTTTGCACGTTGTAGGATTATGTTCTAGTTGTAGTCCAGGATGCTTACGTTATCTGCTCCCAAGAAGTAGGCAGAGGTATTCCATTACTGGTTTGTGGACCACTCAAGGTGACAGGTGGTGAGTCTATCGCTGGATTGGGGTGCAGTTACACATGCCTTAGAATTAATTCTGGGACCGGCGGGTTTTCCAAAGATGTTTTTTTTTATAAATATGTAAGTAAGGTAAGGTTTTGAAAAAGTCCTATATTCGAACGCAACCCACACGAATGAGAAGCGAGCTATCATTGATCTGGCTCCCGACTTTATGTTTCGATAAAAAGTAGCCTACGTCCTTACTCAAGGTGCAAGCTGTCTAAAACACACAGGAGTGGAACTATGTATGTATGTATATGTGCGGGCTTGTTTCCGCAACTCGACGTCCTTTCAGCGCCTATTTTGCGTGATGGTGGGAATGGCTCTATTCTTGCCATCCCAGCTCCTCCAGGAAGCCCAGCAGAGACTTGAGGTCCGTCAGGGTTTCGGGGAGCGACCTCGAGGATCCAAGGTGCTTCGCCCGGTATTGAGCCACGCCTTCGCACTCCAACAGCACGTGCGTAGCCGTTTCCTCTGCCTCCATGCACGCTCTGCACAGGGGGCTGTCGGTGACACCTAAAGTAAACAGATGTTGAAGAGTGGAACTACCTGCCGGCGTCTGTATTTCGGAGTTTATACCTATAACCCATCAGCTTCTAGGGCTCGACTGAACGTCCCACCGTAGGCCCCTTTTTTGCTTCCGGGCAAGTCTGAGGTCCAGAGTAAGCCTATTCATTAATAAAAAAAGATATCTAGTGCGAAACCATTTGAAACAGCGCCTATAAGACTGAAATTTCCTCTGGAGAGCTAGGCAGATTATTTAACTGAGATAACCGCCAGCCGCCAACAACATGGACCTCGATTACACGCAATGTCCATATTTGCTAAGCATATCTTATAAGCTGCCGACTGTGTACTTTCTGTAAACAAATGCCTATCTAAAAACTCATAAATATAAAAAAGCAACGACCCTTATTTCCTGTGTAGTGAGCTGCTTCCGTTATATTTTCGGTAAACAAATGACTATCCAAGCCAAGAACCCTTTGTGTATGTGTTATAGCGACACACATAAGATTGCAAAGTTGTAAACTGCGATATCGATATTTTCTTATGAGTTTGTATAAATATTGGGTCCTTACCAAATATATTGTCGTTTTATTTGGAGAATTGCAGGAAAACTGACTTCCTATATAATAACATTTTATTGTTATTTTCGGGATTGAAATATTGTTCTTTATATAAAAAAACTTTAAACTAAAAACAAAAATCACTTCTTGTGAATGTATGATTTCAACGATACAGTCAACTTTTGAATTAAATATCGATATTTGGGGTAAATGCAAAATTACAGAAATTGTAAACAAACACATTTATCAGAATTTTTCAGTAATTTAATTAATGCAACCCAATGCAAGTGTCCAACATCAACCCTTGGACCGCTGTCTTCGATCTTCTCTTTCCACGATAGAGGAGCATTTCACCGCCGCTCCTCCATACTGTAAAAGGAATTTAATTTTCTCAAGATATCTCTATTTACCCCGAAAGAGAGCTTCGTCTTTACCGATGCTCTTTCCACGTCGCACCGGGTTCCGTACGTGGCAAAGGATTCGGTAATGCTTTTAGCTAAATAGACCGCTTGAGGGAATTTTAAAAGGTAATTATGTGGAAACTCTCCGGTTGCGAATGAGAAAAGCCAGTTTATTCCTGAGGATTTGAAATTTGGAAAGTGTTGGAAAGTGAGCTGAGATTGTGGTACACTCGCTGCTACTTTTGGCGCAATTCGTAATTGGACGAGCGACTTTGTATCGTTCTCGACCATGCAATTAAGGACTGCTAAAATCGCGATGATGCATGCCGAAATGACTTAAGAATATATATTTGCAATTCGACTTAGACTTAGACTTAGAATTAAGTAAGCGCTGTAAATAATTGAACTAATCTAAAAAAAGAATTGCACAAATGGCATGAACTCTTTTCTAACCTAATTGTACATCATTAAACTCGAAAAACAAAACACTTTTTGAGCGTGTACAATTTTACCAATACCTATTATAGTAAAATTTTCAATTGAATTGTCTTCGGATTAATCGCCAAATTACTGAATGGAAACAGAAATATTTGGTAAGAATAGTATACTTATACTCAGTCTAATAATTATTTAATTTATCGTTCGTGATCGTGCCGATCGTCATAAATGATACAAATACCATAACCAAATAGATTTTAGACGTGGGAGAGCCATGCTTCGGCACTTGGGCCGGCTCGACCGGAGTGATACCACGGCCTCACAGAAAACCAGCGTAAAGCAATGCACTTCGTTGAGTGAGTGAGTTAACTGGAGGCCCCAATCCCCCCTGCGTGGAATTTGTTATTCCTTTGCGTTAATAAAATATATCAAGAATAATAATCTACACTATCTATTAATGTACATTAATATTAAGTATAAAGGAGATAGATTTGTATTTTTGTATGTTAATAAGGAATAAACTCAAACACTACTGGACCGATTTCAAAAATTATTTTACCATTAGAATGCTAAATTATCCCTGAGTAACATAAGCTACATTTATGATGAAAAAGAATTAGGGATCCTTACTAAAACTTTACTGTACATGCCAGGATTGAAACCCGAGCCTCACGAATGAGAAGCGGGCTCTTTAGCCACTGGGCTATAATTGCTATTTACATTTTTGTTATTAAAAACACCCTATATACAACGCGTCACAGAATAAGCGCAATTCCTCATACAACCCAATTAGTATACCTACTAATATAAAAAATGGTGGTGCATTCGTACTCGAATTTCTTAAATAAAGAGCGATAACATTACGGTATCCATAGGTAGCCCTAAATTCAGTTATGCTAATTCATTTTTCGGAAAAACTTTACACATATTAAAAATAGCTGAAATCAATTAAGTATTCGATACTGAACAAACGAATTTCAGGAATTGCGATTATTCTGTTAGGTATTGTAAAGCCTAGGACACGCAAGCACGCGGTTCATGATTTTTGAATTAGTTCTTGATACCAAAAGGCTATGCATTTGCTCATAATAACAACTAATTTTCCTCAAGGAACCTATAGTGAATTCTCAAAAATAAGAAGTGGAGTTTGTATGGAGACTTTAGAAGAATATTTGTGCCAAGTTTCAAGTTGATACACGCCAAAAACCACACTTCTCCATACCAACTTCATACCAACCCCTACATTGATTTTCGAAAAATCCAAAAACACGTTTCTCATCATTATCAGCATTGCACCCGTGGCAAGTCGCTAGTCCTACTAATTTATTTTAGCAATGCAAAGCTTACTTTTATGGGAGTAACATGGGCTATAATTTTTCCATGGAAACGGGACTGACACGGGTAAAACCGGGGGACGTTGCTAGTAATAAAATGACACGCCTAATTCCTATTAAGGTAGACAGAGATAATAGACTGCCACTTGCTCGAACCTGGCAGATCTCTCGTGCTTCTTCCACATCCATCAAAAGACATCATGCTCGTCGGTTTAGGGTACTCTTTATCTGGCTTTTCTTCAACACATCGGCGATCTGATCGATGTAGGTACGCTTAGGTCGTCCTCTACCGACACGCCCATTCACAACACCCTTATATACGTTACACCGTGCCGGGTCCGGGCCGGCCCCGTACGGGGCACGGTCAAAATCTATAGTATACTTTTGGTATGAAGTCATTCATGCTTGACACGGCGTTGAAATCTCGGGAGGTATTGTTTACGGGGCCCGGCCCGGACCCGGCACGGTGTAACGTGAATCAGCCTTTAGACGACTTTCATTCATCCGCTCAATGTGACCAAACCACCTCAGCATTCCTTTTTCAATAATAGTCACTACAATATCATCTTTCAAGCCGTTTCGTTACTTTCAAAATAAAAAACGGGCATAAAAAGAGCATTGAACCTCTCTTGAAAACATTGTGATTATCTTCTCTCTGCTTCTCTAGATATTTTTGCTAAATCTTATTTATCCAAATCACAAAGGAGTAGGGAATACAAACCTATGACACGTGATGACGTTATATACTACACCATAGCCACTATGATGACATTGACATGTTTACTTAGCAACGCCATTAATATAATAGCAATTTATTCATTTTTATATTGAAAATACTCGATAATAACACCGTTTTCCCCCCGAAGGGTAGAAAACGGATATTTGGGTTCCAGCGTAACTTGACCCACTTGTGAGATTACTCCTTGGATTTTTACGTGTGACAACACCAAAATGCTACCTGCATCCCCTCCCTCGCGCGCGCCGCCCCTCCCCGCAGCGCGCGCGCCGCGCTTCCACGCTGCGCCGGGCGAACCGTTCGCTCCTCAGTACTCTCTCACAGCCGGCAAGGCATTAAAATATTAGTGGGTCAAGTTACGCTGGAACCCAAATATCCGTTTTCTACCCTTCGGGGGGAAAACGGTGTTATTTGGGTGTCCGAGCTACACTTGCCCCACTTGTGAGACGTGTTTATTATCTGCCGGCGCTGCATGACGTACTGTGACGTATTATGATAGGTAGCGCTAAGATTTCTGATAATTAGTAGGGTGACTATAGGAGTATTAAATAAACAATTTTATGGTACGTATTCCATATTTTATGTGTATTAAAGATAAACAAAGTACAAAAATAATCAACCCTTATGGTAAATCAGTCTTAACAAAAGTAAATATTATCTTCTAAAAAACAAAAACGCTTAACATTGGAGATCATTCGAGATCATTCGAAGTAAAAATATTATAATCTTCGTAAAGAATTGTATACATGTTAAACAATTAATAAACTTTTACTAAGAGATCATTCAATTTCAACATGGCACAAAATATATATTTTGTTTTACTACACTGGTAAAAATAAGCTGGTTAAATTATTTGAGTTCCTACCACCTCGTTGACTGACTACTTCCTTGAAGTAATGTCTGAGGAACGTGTCTTTGCTTCTCCAATTTCCTCTCTTTAATACCTCATCTATGCTCACATTATTGTTTACCCAAATGTTTGAGTTCACCGCTGCTCTGAAGCTACCTGGGGAGCCTTGAATTTTGGCATCTGAGAACAAAGTTCTGATCCAGCCGGCAATAACAGTACGAGATGCTGCGTTAACTTTTCCTCTGGTTGTTATAAGTAAGCTATGAAGGTCCTGTCTGGCATTTCTTCGACTTTGTGATAAAGCAATAAGTTTTCTAATCCATAAAACAGGGTTCAGTTTATCGGGTCCAGTGTCTGATAATCGCCATCCTGCTTGACGGTATGTTGCTGAGTCGGTCTTAGATCCAAATTTGGGCCAAAATATGATGTGATCTGTGTCGCTTTCATAAGATGTTGGACTTATATCCAAGAGAGTGAGGTCGTGTATCCTCCTGCCAGAGCATAAAAGTAACAGCTTTGCGACGTGGCGTGAAATTTGGAATAAACTATGGACATCGATGCTGTAATTTTGTAGATATTCAATCAGATCGCTAACATCCCATGTCGAGGGTTTTCTAGGAGGTGGTCTCGATAAGTCTATACATACATACATATAATCACGCCTCTTTCCCGTAGGGGTAGGCAGAGACCACTTCTTTCCACTTGCTACGATCCTTACATACTTCTTTCGCTTCGTCCACTTTCATTATTCCTTTCATACATGCTCTTCGGTTTAGGGTACTCTTGACCTGGTCTATAAGTCTATAGCCTTTAATAATTGTTTTACCAATGGATGCTTGGAGAGTACATCTGACTTCTCCGGGTTTGCAAATGTTACGACTACAGATTTGTGGAGCGCAATTGTCTTCGGCGCTAGTTTGACGTTGTTATGTAAGTAACAGATGAATTTTGCTATATCGTCAGGCTTCGGATCGTAAGAGGGACACTTTGCGTCTGACCATGAATACCACCTTTCCCATGCTGATTTATAAGTTTTTAACGTAGATTTGCGCCAGGCCGACTCTAATAGTGATCTGTTCTCTCTGTTCCAAGATTTAACTAAACGGAGCCAGCCCGTACCCTCCATACCTGCAAATTTAACTTCTGCACTGCTGGCGGAGGTTCCCATGTCTGAAGATCTATTAGGTGTTTGCGTAGGTTCCAGATTTTGAACGGAGGACTCAGAGCTCTCTGCTTCAGTTCTGCCTTCCAGAAGGTTTTGTCCCACTTCGGGACGACCAACAGGTATATTCCCGAGCTCTTCTCTAGGTGTCGTAACACACGAGGTATGAGTGAGGGTGGAGGGAATATCCAGCCGAGTTTGTAATGCCAGGTTCTGCTAAAAGCATTCACAAATGCACACGTTTGATCTCGAGGGTCCTCGCTCACATACTGGTCGACTACAGCTGACCGAAGACTGGCGAAGAGATCTATGGTTGGGGTGCCCCACTTCTTGAATATGATTTGCGTCACCTGTTTTGATAAAGTCCATTCTGGTGATTGACGAAATCTTGAGAGGCTGTCTGCTATTAAGTTGTATCTTCCTGGGAGATAACGAGCAGTGAGGTGTATTCGGTATCGATGAGCTATCTCGAAGATTTCCGTTGTTAATTGCAGAAGTGTTTGGGACTTGGTGCCGCCTTCTTTGGTGATGTATGCTGCCACAGATTTGTTGTCCGTCTGAGCGAGAACTGTTTGATGGCTGATATTTGGTGCCAATCTTTGAAGCACTGTTTTCAGTGTCCATAGCTCTTTGCGGTTGCTGTGCCACGACAGTTGATCGGTATCCCAAGAGCCGTTTACCTTTGTATCGTTCACTGTGGCACCCCATCCTTGGTCTGAGGCATCGGTCGTTACAAATACCGTCGGATCGTTGTAGTGAATCGGAGATGTCTGACTGATGTGGTTTAACCACCAAAGGAGTTCTCTTACAACGCTCTTCGGTAATGGGAATTTTTTGTTTCTGTCGGTTTCGGGAAGTCGATTTGATTCTATTTGCATAATTCTGCAATGGAGTCTTCCGAGGGGAACAACGAATGCCGCAAAGTTGATGTGGCCAAGAATCTTTTTGGCCATGTACCAAGTCCACCATTGTTCCTTTAACATTATTGTTATTAGTTTGACAATTCTGGAAATTTTGGGCTCTGGAAGGCTTTTGAGGTTTTGATCCGTTTTCCATATTATGCCGAGATATTCTATCCTTCTTGTCGGTGTTATTACTGACTTTAGTAGATTTACACACCAGCCTAGATTTATAAGACATCGTATTACTAGCTGAGTTTGTTGCTCTAGAACTTGCGGATTGGTGTGCATCAATAGAAAGTCATCTAAGTACACGATGATACGTATGCCTTCCCTTCTGAAATAGTTAGCAAGCCAATTAGAAACATTCGCAAAGGCACATGGGGCTGTTGCCAAACCGAAAGGCAGGCATGTCATCTCATAAATTATATTTTTGTAAGAAAACGCCAGAAAAGGACGATGCGCCTTAGAAACAGGTATATGAAAATATGCCTGTGATAAATCAATTTTCGTCATGAAGTCTGTGGAATTTAAGCAGGTTGGAATTCTAAAATGATTAAGCAAGCGAAATTTAGGAGGCCGCAAGTAATAGTTTAAATTTCTTAAATCAAATATAGGACGGTTTGATCCATCCGATTTCTGGCGCAAAAATATAGGGGATAAGAAGCCTGTTGCACTTTTGCATATCTGTACAGCACCGGAGTCTATCATTTTTGTAATTTCCTGGGACATCTCTTTGGAGGGTGCGATTTGATATCTCAAACGATTATATTTGTCCAATCTGAAGACTGGTGGACGAGAGATAAATGGTATTCGATACCCTGATATCGTTGCTATGATATTTCTTGGTGCCCCTAGTGTTTCCCAAATATGAATTTTTGTGCTCACCTGCCCAGCACGAAAATCAGAATTTTTTGTTGTATTTATTTTGCTTTGCAGGTGCGCGCTTTGCTGGAAATCGAGGCTTATCTGGTTTTCGATGAGACGAGTTTCTGTAGTTGCTGGTTGCCTGAGGCCTTTCTCTGTTTTCCGACGCTGTCGTCGTAGCTGTTGGTGGCCGTCCTTTTGCCACTCGACTTGTAGGAAATGCTTTAGCCGTTGCTTTCCGAAATTTTCCGGGAAAGAGCTTTGACACGCCACCTTGTTCTTTTACCAGCTCAGACAATTGAGGTTCCGCAAACAAGCTATTTTCAGACGGAGGAATAGCATGAAGTAATTCATTTAACGTTTTGTTAGCAGGGTTATAAATGCCTCTTCTTTGCTGAAGCACCTCCGCTCGTTTGCCACAAGTGTATTGCAAAAGGGCGTCGGAAGTTTTTCTGAAAGCTGATTCTGGAGCTA
The DNA here is from genome assembly GCA_963855545.1 of Ethmia dodecea. Lineage (NCBI taxonomy): Eukaryota > Metazoa > Arthropoda > Insecta > Lepidoptera > Depressariidae > Ethmia > Ethmia dodecea. Next base: position 1,819,614 of record OY979446.1, read on the forward strand.
AGAAGCTCTTGCTTATGTACGATTTCACCTGCGGTGTAGCTTCCTGGTATATCTCTTGGAACGTCTGGCGTTGTTGCAGGAGTCCGTGAGTAATTGCCCCAAGGCATAGATCCATTTTTTCAAGGACAGAGACCAATTGCCAAGGTGGAGTAACCGTGGCCAGGTTGCTGTTTACTTTTAGTGCTGTGAAAGCTGGGGTGGCCTGAAACTGTTTCTGCACCTCGGCATATCGAATGTTCTGCCAGCCTTCTGTATTGAACCTTTGGCATTGAACACCTTGCTTAACCAAAGCTTCGTCTGCTTTGGTGATCTTTGCTTCCGTCTCTTTTGTGCCTGGGGCAAAGTCCTCAAATTTTTCTTCCATTTGAAAAGGCTCAGAAGTGGTATTGTCCGCTTCTATTAATTGATGATCGACAAGAGGTGGCGCCATCCAACTGTCCTCGTTTGTGTCGATATCAACGTCAGGTTCGGGTGATGTTGATTCGGTATAGTGAGATTGAGGTGTTGAAGGAACTTGCTTCTCTTTATTTATCATTAGGCTTACGTTTTCATTTGTGATCTGCATCATTTGACAAAGCTTATACATCATCTCATTTTGTTTCTCCATAAATTCGCTCATCCTAGGTTCCTTGGGAGTCGAAGGAAGGTCCGGAGTGTGGTTCCTCTTCGAAGCACGATTGCTACTAGATGTCGAAGCCACCTCATCGTTGTCTGGGGCTTCCAGTTTTAGAATTTTCGAAGCCTCATGGCGTGAAATAAGGTTTGCTTTTAACTTATTAACCGTATCTAAGAACATATTATATACCCTAACTGGATGTATCCTAGACAAAACAGTCAATGGTGAATAAATAAGTGCCCGACCTAACGGCCATTTTAACATAGTTCGTTTCAAGCGCTTGTAGCGTCTCTCACTAAGATTGGCCTCTTGACTGTGTGCTTTTGCCAGCCTGACTGTCGGAATTGCAAAACGTAGGCGGCATTCGAGATCTGGAGGTATTTCCTCCCCGAATAAGTTTTCATAACTGAGCACATTGACAACCCAGGCTCTCCAGTCATTTGGGTAGATCTCATCTAGGATCTGCACTATGTTTTTGAAGAAGCTTTCTTCGTCTTCTGGGGGACTTTATTCGGCCAGCGCACCCAAAGTTGTTTGCTCCATCTGAAAACAACGTTGTATATAAGGGGTGGCTCTTTCGTGCTCGTACTGGTATAACAACGCAGCCGATATGTTTGTATATTTTCATCGCAGCAGACAACGTCGGCTGGGCAGCCGACTGACGGCTAAGCAATGGCGCATACAGACGACGCGTCGTCTGTGCGCACAGGCGACAGACGGCTGAAGACTATGAGTCTTATTATTTTATTGGGAGTGCTACAATAGTTAGTCTAGGGCTTTCCTAGTGACTATATATTGCAGAGTGAGTTTGCCGTCCTGAGAGCGGGCAATCACTCAAGTTATATCGCATGGGGCTTACCCATGATATATATATATGTATATAGTACTTACCTTTAAAGTATCTTGAAAGGTGTTGTCTTTTCGTAAACAACTGAAATAATCTGTTCCGTACGAACACTAGTCTGTTCACGGTAAAAATCCAAGACGTACTGAGGAGCGAACGGTTCGCCCGGCGCATCGTGGCGGCGCGCGCGCTGCGGGGAGGGGCGGCGCGCGCGAGGGAGGGGATGCAGGTAGCATTTTGGTGTTGTCACACGTAAAAATCCAAGGAGTAATCTCACAAGTGGGTCAAGTGTAGCTCGGACACCCAAATCCGAATTTTCCGCCTATAAGTTGTCGACTCAGATCGACTTATTTTTTACGCTCTTCAATTTGATGTGCGTTTCGTTCGAGTCTACCGTAGACACAGTTTTTGCAGCGTACGCCACAGAGAGATTTAAATACTAGGGCATAGAGGGGACAAAGCCCGAAAAAATTGAAGTCAAAACTTATTCCACAGTGGAATAACTCGTCCGAATAACAACTCTCGTTCGTATCTCGCCAAAATAAATAAATATGCCGAGATGCGCCTTGCTAGGTTGCAAGTCACGCTACGGCAAAACGCCTGGAAGGGATTTCAGTTTATTTTCGTAAGTATTTTTCATATTTACTCAGAAAAAAGAACAAAATTAATAATTTTCTTATATTCGTTCTAGAACATTCTGCTGATCTTGTAAATTAACGCCCTCTGCTGTTGAGTAGCTTATACCACTACTTCACTACTAATTAGTGATGTGGTGCTGTTTATCGACTTTTGTTATCGATATTTATTTATTAGGTAGAAAATATAGGCATACTGTTTTTAAGAATACAAACAGTTTAATAAATAATTTAATATCAATATAGGAACATATATTTTTTGGTTCAAAAATGTTATAGATTTCCTGCAGTAATTAATGAAGCTGATTTATTGGTCAACCTTTTGGTATGTTTTTTTTTATTTCGAATACAGAATTGTGAAAAAAAAATAAGAAAATTCGAGTCTGTTCATTGTTTTCAATGATGCAAGGGAGGATAAAACTTTTTTAATTTTGCGAAAGTTGGATTTTTTTATTTATGTTTCTGATTATTGGTTCAATAATATGGCTACTGCAAACTTTGAGAAAGTTTTGACCAAAAAATATGGATACTCGGCCTGAAATTGCCGCCAAAGCTGTGGCACTTCTGCAGGCCGGGCATAGCCAAAGAAATGTGAGTGCACAACTAAATTTAAGCCGTACTACTGTCCGAAGAGTTTATTAAAGGTACTTAGAGACTGGCGGCTTCGTTTGTTGTCAAGGAAGACCGCGATCTCGTGTGACAACGTTTTTAGCTAGGGACCATCAAAACTTAAAAAACACTAGGTGGCCCGATAGATGTGTCCGGGAGTGTAGTAGGTATAATTGAAATAGATTTTGTTGTATATACCTATACTTTGTCAATAAACTGATATTATCGATACCTTGGTATGAAATAGTAACATCCCTTTTAATCAGCGTGACCTCTACCGGTCGATAGCTGAAACAACTTCTAATTGTTTGAATACTTGTTTCAGCTATTGAAATCTAGATACCAGCACTGACGCTTAGGCTTCAAAGTTTTGTATGAAAATATTCCCAATGCCCCCTCTATGCCCTAGTATTTAAATCTCTTTGGTACGCCAGAATAGCTCGCGATGGCAGATTTTTTCCGACTTACTTAATAATTATTGTAATATTTTGAAAAACTCACACACTATCTTTAAAAAATAAAGCCTATGTGTTATTCTGATGTATAAGCTATATAGCTGTAAAGTTTTATTAAAATCCGTTCAGTAGTTTTTGCGTGAAAGAGGAACAAACATCCATCCAGACATCCATACATCCATCCAAACAAACTTTCGCATTTATAATATTAAGTAGGAGTAGGATTGTATATACTAAAAGTCCTCGATTTTCTCCGCGCTTAGATATTAAAGGTAATATATCGTGTCTGGTTTAGGTGTAACAAACATATTTTATTGTTAAATTTACTTTCGCATTTATACTTGCCTTTACATTTTGTGTGGGAGTTACAAAATAATAAAAATTGCACCAAATAATAAAAAACCTGACGACCTAATACACCACGTGAGTCATGAAATACACAGTCCTGTTAACTCTAATTTTTCTATAGATTTGACGTCAGCGGCAGCGCCAACGCCATACACAACTAAAACCTCTCTTATAGACAAGGAGCTCCCACAGAACAAGAGTTTGATAGTAAAAAACAGTACCGAGTCATCTTCCTCCTACGATGAAACATCAGTTTTTAAAGAAAATGGCGTAGAAAATGACAATTATGATATGATAAATATCCCAATTAAAAATTCCTTCAGTTCCTTGCCTATTGAACCAGAAAAACCACAAGCTGGCACCGACAAAATTATAGAGTGCAGAGACATACCCTCGAGCCCCGCACGCAAAAACAAAATTAGACGAAAATCTGTCTCATGCACTGAATTCTATGGGAATAATATTTCCATAAATCACCAAAGTTTACCAAACGCTTTGATTGATATTGACGAAGTAAACTCCTTAAAGGATGAGATCGAGCATTTGAAAACTGAGCTGGCGAAGGCTAACGACATGATCGAGGATTTGAGTTTGGAGAATATTGAACTTACCAGGAAAACTAATCGCTACGAGAAAATAATCAAAAACTTCAAAACAGTCGGAATAGGCAAAAAATCTAGCTCATTTCTCTCACCAAAATATAGAAATATTAAACCAGCTTCAACTGAATTGTGTTTACGTCGCAATGACAAAGAGCAGCGGCATATGAACAGTACAACGTCTTCAGGTGAGCAACACAGTTTTGATTCAAGTATAAATGAGAAGCAAATCCACACATCTTCACCTAAGCTAAATATATATGCCCGTAAGACTACTTGCCCATATTCTACATGCAAGGAAACACCCATAGTACTATCTCCGCAGCCAATAAAAAGTTCGAAGAAAACTTTCCTGCATAGTGAAGAAAAGACACGGGAGCATAGAGTTATTATTTACGCAGGTGAAAACGGAAGAAATATGAGAAAGATATTACAACGACTTTTAGGCGAAAAATTTTTTGTTAAGGCGGTGCTTAAGCCATATGCTTCGTTGGACAATATAATAGAAAGTTGTAGTAGTGATTGCAAACATTTTACTAAAAAAGATCATGTTTTAATTTTGCCTGGTACGGGAGATACGGATATTTCTACCTTTGAAATATCGCTCTATAAGCATGCTAGTGCTCTATTGAATACAAACGTACACATTGGTGAGATTTTTCACAATACAAACGGACTCACAAGACACCTAAACATGGCAGTTAAACTTCTAGGCTTGAAACTGGAAGTAAGCACTTTTGAGGTTTTTGAATCCCTTCAAAATTTACATCAATTTAGTAAATTAAAAACATGTAGATCAATCTGGAGAGCCATAATGCAGGTTAAAACTGTGTCTATTATAAAGTTTTTTCGTCCCTCAAAATAGTAAAAGTGATAAAAATGACTCTGCATCTAAGCTTACAAACAATGACACTCGAAAATCTAACTTAAGTATTAAAAGTAGTTATATGGTCACATCTAAGGAAAGTAAATCAAATCTAAATATATTTCATCAAAATGTATGTGGCATAAACACAAAAACACACGAACTTGAATTGTACTTAGAGAATAGTGTTACACACCTTAACTATGTATGCTGCACGGAACATTTCTTAAATAAGAACGCTGTTAGTGTATTTTCGATGAACAATTATCACTTAGCATCACATAATGTTAGAGATAAAATGAAAAGAGGTGGCAGTCTAATTATGGCCTGTAATGACCGTAAATGTATTCGACTTGAAATTTGTGACAAACTATATAAGCGTGAATGTTTTGAAATATGTGGTGTAAGAGACCTAATAACAAATGTAAATATATGTTGTTGCTATAGAAACACGCGAAACAAAAACTTCGAACATGGTAACTTTAAATCGTTTTTAGAAAATTTAGAGAAACTATTAGAGCACTTTTTCAGCAAAAAATGTATTTTATGTGGGGACTTTAATATCGACTTATTAAAAGATAGTAAAGAGCGTGACGAACTCTTGACTCTACTTAAGTGTTACAATTTTAGACATTTAATACAGACAGGAACGTATCTATGCCCTAGGAATAATACAATTACATGTTTGGATAACTTTGTGACCAATATACCGTGTGAACATATTGCAAATACACAAGTTGACTTTAACGGATTGGCAGATGGACACGCGGCAATTACTATACAAGCTAGTTTTGATCATCCCAGTCCTCTAAACGAGCAATGGTACTTAACTGAAGTTAGATCACTAAGTAAAAAAAACACAGACGCCTTTCGAGAGCAAATCATGCATGAAAACTGGGCGATTATGGGCATAAACCAGTTCATAAAGCGTTTTACTGAGATTTATAAATCAAATTTTAAGAAATATAGAAAGAAAGTTAACATAAATAAGTTGACTAAATTGAGGTGGGTAACAACAGGGATAAAAACGTCAAGTATGATGAAACGGGTTTTAGGAAATAAAAGAAGTAGCACTCATTCAAGTATCAGTAATTATCGAGAACTGTACATTAGAACTTACCGTAAAATAATTAGGCATGCCAGAAAAATCACAGTGCAGTTTGACATTGAGAGGGCAAGTAACTCTTCAAAAGGCATTTGGCAAGTAGTCAATAAGCATACCAATAAAACAAGAAAATCTAATCTGCGAGACGACATAAAATTAAAGGTAAATAACAAGATGACTCAAGATCCTCGCATCATTGCAGATACTTTTGCTAGGCAGTTCAGTAGTCATGAAACAGAAATTGCGGATACAGATAGTAGAGTAGCTGACCAATACTTGTGGGCTTGTACTGATAGAGTTGACCGCAATATGCCCTTCCACGAGACAAACTCTAGAGAAATTACAAAAATTGTTCAGGTTATGCAAACGAAGAAATCATGTGGTTATGATGAAATTCCCATTAAGATAGTTAAAGACCATATTGACATACTTGCACAGCCTTTCACGTGTCTTATTAATAGTTGTATCGAAAAGAGCACTTTCCCTGATCAACTCAAAATCGCACGCATAGTGCCAATTTACAAAAAAAAAGACACTACAAATGCACAAAATTATAGACCCATTTCCGTGCTACCGGTATTGTCAAAAATTTTTGAAAAAATTATTAAACAGCGACTAACCATGCATCTAGCTGAAAATAAAATAATTCATTCGAGGCAGTTTGGATATCAGCGAGGTGTAAGCACCGGAGATGCAATAGATGCTCTCATAACCGATGTTACCGACGGCCTAAATCAGAAAAAGAAATTAGCGGCTATATTTCTTGACTTGAGTTCTGCTTTTGATAGTGTCGATCATAGTATCTTGTTAAGGAAGTTAGAGTATTATGGTGTGCAAGATAAAGCTCTAAATATACTGTCGTCATATTTAAGAAATAGAAAACAATATGTGGAAATAACTTCTTTACAACAAAACATCGAGGAAAAATTTACATCAAAATTCACGACACTCTCACGAGGGGTCCCGCAGGGTTCAATACTGGGGCCGATTCTCTTCATTATTTTCATTAATGATTTAATACAAAACTTGAACAAACAGGTCCCCAGTGCGGAGCTGGTTGTATTTGCTGATGACACAAATGCTGTCATACGTGCTGACAGCATAGAAGAGCTAACGTATAGGGTGAATGAAACTCTTTTAGCTTTTCACACATGGTTTGAAGCTAACAAACTCCAGCTCAACGCTGGGAAAACCAATATAATTCTTTTTAAAACGACTTCAAGGGACACTGACACTTTAAATGTTACTTTGAAAGGAGATAAAGTTAAAACAATAGACAGTGTAAAGTTCTTAGGAATTTTCATAGATTCTTTACTAAACTGGAAGGAGGAAGTAAATCGTGTTGAGAATAAAATTAGCTCAGCTTGCTATGCCTTGCGAACACTCAGAGACGAGCTCTCTGAAAAACAACTGCTGCCCGTGTACTATGCCTTAGTGGAGTCACATCTGAGATACAGTATTGCACTATGGGGAAATAGCTATCAATACAACATTAAAAAAGCCTTTATCATCCAAAAAAGAGCTATACGTACTATCGTGAAAATACCCCAATGGGAATCCTGTAGAGCTCATTTTATTAGATTAGGCATACTGACAGCTCCGTGTCTTTACATATTTGTGTTGCTAGTTAACTTTAAAAGAAAGATTTTAAGTCAGGAGACAGAAACCGATAGGGCGCTAAGGATAGGTACGCGCAGGCGCGATATAGTGAACGGAGCACCACCAGCGCGGCTCGGTGTGGTGCGACACGGCGCGCGATACAATGAGGTGCGGCTTTTTAATGCACTACCGTTAGAGATCAAGGGGGATATTACGCCTGTCAGCTTCAAGACAAAGCTAAAACATCTTTTGCTGCGGGAGTGTTTTTATTCGGTAGAGGAGTTTATAAATTTTAAAGAACGTTTGACATAGGTATAAGATTAGTTGTTTGACATGTAAATTGTTATTATTTTATTATTGTTGTTAATGTTTTATTTTTTCTGTTACTATGATAGCTTATTTGTATGAATTATTTAATCTAGTTGGTAAGTTTCGAACACAAATTATTTTGTTTACGAATAAATAAATAAATAAATAATAAACTTGCATTTTTATTCATCAAATTTAATATTCTAAGAAAATAATTTTATAACGGTCACTCAGCAGTATTTTTTTTTAATTAAGTAAATAAATAAATATATTTGCTTGTCGCAAACTAAACAAAAGCGTACCTAAAACAAAGACGAACTGTCTTTGTTCATTCAATCGTTCATGCGTCTATCGTATAACAAACTAAAATATATCTACAACAAAGTCTGCACACTTTTCTATTATGAAACAAAAAAATATATCACGAAAAAAAAATACGGCTGAAACGAAAGTACCAACATTTCATTCGCAAAATACAGAAGCTTCGCCAGCGAGCTTCATAAAAAATATTCACAATTATGCGGAGTAGATTTACAGCGAGACAAATACTTAAGTACCTGGATCTTTGTCAGGAAACGAGTCTGAAAAAGCGGTTAATTCAGTCCGGAGATAAAAATAGACTTTAGCTAAGTGGAGCCCAACCATCGACCTGGGAAAAATTAGGCTCTCTAATAGATGAGTTTATATTGTACCGTTTCTGGCCTCGCCGCAACCCGAGATACGATTTCCATAGGTGGCACTAAATTCAGCTATGCTAATTCGTTGTTTGGAAAAAATAACACTTAATAAAAATAGCTGAAATCGTTTAATAATAATAATAATCTCACGCCTTTTATCCCCGAGGGGGTAGGCAGAGGTATTCCATTACTGGATATACCCACATTTCACGAGATATATTGGACCCCTAAACGTGATCGGTGGTGAGCCCAGCGCCAGACCGGGTCTATTTACACATGTCTCAGAATTAATTCTGAGACCTGCGGGTTTCCTCACGATGTTTTCCTTCACCGTCGAGCTAGTGATAAATATGTACGTAAGTTTTTGAAAAACTCATTGGTACATTGCCAGGATTCGAACCCGAGCCTCATTGATTTTCAGCCGGCTCTTCAACCGTAAGGCTATCACTGCTGAAATCGTTTAAGTAGTTGATACTGAAAAAACTTATTCTGTTACATTTTAAAGCTTTGCAAAATAAAAATGGATTCCCCGTTGGCAGCTCGACCCCACAGCAGTATGCCGTATGACATAATGCTGTGAAAATAGCTAAAATAGACAAGACGTGCTGTGTCTACGTCAGTCATCAACCTGCATAAGCAGCCGAACTGAGTCTGCCCGCTAAGGTTGAAATGTGCATGTCCCACTGAAGTTTCGAGTCTATGGTTATACGTCATGTGGCTATTGGCGTCTTTGCTCAGTGTAGCGGTATCTATTGAATTTAATATCGATGAATTTACCCGTTTAAAGTACTGGCAGAGAATTACCGGTGAAACAGCCACGGGAATTCCCTGTAATTTATTAAGTACGGATAACATTTATGTGAAATAGCTGCTAATAGATAAAAGAAAGCTCTCGGGAAAAACCACTTTGATTTGTGTTAATAATATTAGATCTGGTAACTTACTATTTTAGTAACAGGACGTCCATTGCTTATTATTTGAAGGGTGCGATAATGGTGAATATCCTTTGGTTTCTGTTTTAACATTGATTTTATTTATTTGAAGTTTATTTATTTAAGCTTATATACGGTGTTTTTTTTTATTATGCCCAAAGATATAAAAGTATAAGGATAAGTTATATTCATACTGCGCGAGTTTAAAAATTAATCCGCTACGACTGGCTACAACATGTACATATTGACTTACTTCCTAGCGTATTTATAGGATACAATAATGACGACGAAAGTAACACGGACCAAATTATAAAGAAAGAGACAGCTATCTGTCAAGAGTTGCGCTTTAAATACGACTAGGTGAAAAATGCAAACATTGCGTCTAAAGAAAATTAGGTCAATCACCTACATTTGTCGGTCTAATTTTCCGCGCTCTAGTAACATATCTACATATTTTTATATAATATAATATCTTTTATTGTGCCGTGAACAGCTGTGACGCTGCGCTGAGCGAGCCATGTAGCTGATTATTAAAAACATATTCAACTCGTACTGCAAACGATTGCAAGCGATATTGCTGAGTTGGTAAACAAGGTTAGGTACCTACTATACAACTACTGATCAAATAGACATATTTATTTACAGGGAAAATGTAAACATTCATTTATAGCATTCATTTACAATATTTACAGATAAAACTAACTACTGAAAAGTATAATAATAATATATAATTTATCAGTATTTTGATACATAATATCTTTGTATGTAATAATAATAGCTGAAGCAATAGAAATTAAATTTACTCTCTAATTAATGCACTCTTTTAACAAAACATAAATTTATGTTACAATGATGCTTAATAAATATAGTTACTGGCTCCCAAACTAGGATACCCTGTACTATGGGTTGCCAGTCTTAATTTATTTTGATTATTATTATTTCATTCTATCTATATTATATATTATATAAAATGATAAACTGACTGACTGATCGGTGATATATCAACGCACAGCCTAAAGCTGGGTTTAAAGACTTGAAATTCTGCACATAGATAGCTTATACAGTGTAGGCATTCACTAAGAAAGGATTTTGCAAAATTCAACCCCTAAGGGGGTGAAATTGACGATTGATTGATTGAAACCGCGGGTAAAAGCTAGTATAATATTATATTGTACATACTAAACAAGCAACTTAAAAATTATTATAATTAACCATTACCCATTTTAAACACCAATAAACAAAAACTTATCTATTGCTGGCTTACCTAGTTATGAACATTTTACTTAGAACTAATAACACTAAGACCTTACCTTTACTTACCATTGTTTTTAATTTTTGTTTTAAAATTTCATTTTGTATACTTATATGTTTTTGTATTTTTATATTGCTGCGCCCTTCCAGGGTTGATGTGTGTACATTATAATTACCTACCACCTGTATAACGACATTTTTGCAATAAACGATATGACTATGACTATTGCAATATTATAAATTTTGTTTTTTATTACATTTGGAAAGAGAAGTAGTTAGATATATTATTATAGTTGTATACATAGATAATAGAGACTGATGTAGAAAGTGAAATTTATGCTAAGAAGTTTTTTGCATATGGCGAACATGTATGCACTGCCAACACTGTATTTTTCATCTATACCACAAGTATTCTATTCCATTCACTGCAAACAAAGACAATAAAGACTATTTTTATCAGATTTAATAAACTGCAACTCACCCCGACAAACCTTCGGATAAGAAAGCATCCAGCACGTCCACAGCTTAGCTAACGCCCGCTTGAAAGGAAATGAATGTGTAGTAACAGCTTTGCGACTTACAGCCAGTTCACTCCGCAGCGGAGGTGAAAATTATAATAATAATAATAATAATTTAATTCTGACATAGTCCATAGGAAAAAGCAACAATCTATACAACCTGACCAAATATTTAAGTGGTAGTGTTAGTTAATTTTAGTGGCTGTTCGGTTGAAGATATCTGCTTCAAAATTGAGTTGCAATATTCACCCTGTACAAACATACATTGCATGTTAAATAAAAGATTGTAAAAATTTTCTCGAACCGACCAAATCCCGAACATCCCCTGTGTTGAATACCGACAATACTGAACTTTTAAGGCAAGCCAATAATATTGAAAATCGAACACTGTATTGACTTTTTTAACAATTTTATACTGTATCGAGTATCGTGACACAAAAAAGGGAATTAAATTAAATATTTACATACTTATAGTCAATATCAAAACTTCAATTGGGTCCTAATTTACAACAAACGTAATCTACTGATACGTTTATATACATAACTGTGTACTGTGAGTAAAATTTCTACCTGATATACCTGTGTCATGTTCGTGCGCAGCAATCTTTTCCCACCCAGTACCAAAAAATCCCTCTCTTACAGTAACAGTGACAATAGTGTTTAAAAAATAAAAACAATATAAATAATTTAATAAATAATCTCACGCCTTTTATATGTACGTAAGTTTTGAAAAACTTATTGGTACATGTAAGGATTCGAACCAGAGCCTAACTGATTATCATCATGTGAAGCAGGCTCTTTAACCGTAAGGCTATCACTGCTCTTCAAAAAGTGTTCCTTTCAGCTTAGCGGCTTAGCGTTTGTCGATAGTACATAATGGAAGGGTTGAACACCCAGGCAGTGACCCAGCTGTAAGTACACAAAGCTGGAGTCAGACGTCCAGTGAGCATCCTTTTAATGAAAACTGAGACCTCCCGTGTGCCCACTAGGGTCGCGGTTGGACGTGAATATTTTATCAAAGCTTTGCAAAATTACCAACACCTCTGCAGGAAATGGTTTGAAACCATTTGAAGCCGTCGCAACTAATGGAGCTTTTGCTTTACACGGTTTTCGGGGATTCTGTTTTGATGTCCGTTTTAATGTTTCACTTACCTTAAATCATTTTATTACACTGACAGTATAAAAATATTCTGAGAATGCATGTGAATGGTTAACTTGAAATAAAGTTTGTTTCTATAAAATTGTATACAGCGTTGCTGGTAATATATAATAAATAATATAAATTTGGATTTTATCTTATTACTCTATCTCTTTAATGAGATGCCAAATATAAACTGTACAATTCCGTCAAATCTAAAAGATTATACAAACTAACACCATAACATCTTATATTAAACCATTTAACGTGTGCCTAACGAGCTAAGAGCTACGGAATAGAATATAGAGTCACCCGGACACACTCCCACACTAAATTGTTATCTAACACCCTCCTAACAGCCTTTAGAGTGAAACAGATGACATGATGTCTTCCTCTAAAACTTTGCACATGGGATAGGTGTGGATTTAATGTTTACTTCTCTACTCATAACTTAAGTAACTGCGAGCTACTCTGTTATCTTTTCAGAGATAATACTAAAAATAATTTTATTTCAGTTAGTAGGGTCAATATTAATCAAATCCAGGAATCTTTTATGTAGGTCCATCCATCTAATTAGCAGGGTGAATTCCCTTCTGCTACCTAGTACCCTCAGGATGACGTTAGGGCTGGCGCAAATGCGAGTAAGTGATAAAATTTGGTCGGGTTTGGTAGCTTAAAAATACAACAAAATAAATAATCTCACGCCTTTCATCCCCGAGGGGGTAGGCAGAGGTATTCCATTACTGGATATACCCACATTTCACGAGATACATTGGACCCCTAAACGTGATAGGTGGTGAGCCCATCGCCGGATCGGGTCTATTTACACATGTCTCAGAATTAATTCTGAGACCTGCGGGTTTCCTCACGATGTTTTCCTTCACCGTCGAGCTAGTGATAAATATGTACGTAAGTTTTTGAAAAACTCATTGGTACATGCCAGGATTCGAACCCGAGCCTCACTGATTTTCGGCCGGCTCTTTAACCGTCCGGGCTATCACTGCTCTTTTGGTAGCTTACTCCTTGAGAAATGACATAGAAGTTACGGGAAGTTGAAGCCATGGAAGTCAGAGCTAGTTTATAATAAATATAGACCATAGGGCTTTCCCGAACATGAACAATTTGTTTTTAATTAGTAAGTACCACAAATCCTGAAATATTTTTTCGTATTTAAATAAATAAATTGTGGGATACAATTCACACACCGGTATTTATGCCCAACCTAGGTAGAGCCTGTACGATGAGTACTAAGCAGCTGATAAACATACTTAAATAAATAGTAAACACCCAGACCCAAAGCCAAGGACCCGAGCAGGAATCGAACCCGCGACCTTCGACTCAGAAGGCAGGGTCACTACCAACTGCAAGGTATACCTTTCCCTTTTTCCTGTGACAATATTTAAAAAAGTTTCTGCTCGCCTTGCAGATGACATACCGTGATATTACTCATATGTTGTCAATTAGATAGAAATGTTTTAAATACTTAAAAAGTCTAGTCAAAATCCGTTCAGTACAAACCAGTTGGTTCTGAACGCCCCTTCCATTTGTAAGGCCACGTTCTGACCACGTCTTAACACAGATTAATTAGTACAGTCAAGAGCACGGTAAGCTTGACACTTTGGACTTGACCCGGCCCTGTATTCTATGGCGCGCAGTACAAATCAGAGCTCAGCTTAAACTGGTTGTGTCAAGCTTGACTTGCTGTTGACTGTACTAGCTAGGCCGATGTCTCTAGCCAGTGACATACAGCCTTACAGCACTCAAAGTAGCTCACAAATCCTGGAAACACTCACATCCTCTCAGCTCACGCCGTAAACCCGTGTTCACATTGTTCACAAGCATTCTACCATATATCTCTTCTCCGGGACTGTTTCTAAAATCATGGTAATATTATTTCCCCTGTAGATTCACTGTTTATCGCAGCAACAGATGACTTTTTAACCGACTTCAAAAAAGGAAGAGGTTTCTCAATTCGAACGTATATATATATATACATATATATATTATATGATAACTTCTTCGTTTGATAATTCTTTTTATTGTATTTTTTTTGTGTGTTCTTCTTCTTTTCTTCTTTTTCTTTTTTTGTTGGAAAGGAGATATCCCAAGGCTGGTACTATGATAAGGAAACCAGGATCTGATGGTGGCATCCCAAAGAAATCGAGGGGAACCATCGAAAATCGTAGCACTGGCGAAACTTGGGTTTCGTTCGTGCCAAGAGGGTGCCAATAGGCCCTTCCAAGCCTTTACTTTCCGTCTGTCTCTCCGTCCGTCTGTCAGTATTCTGTATTTTTTGTAAATTAGCATTGTATACAAAAAATCGGTGCTACGCAGCGCCGCCTTAACCCACTTACTAATATTTTTTAAATTCACAGAAAAGTAGGAGACAGTACATAGTATACCTTTACCTACCCTTTTGGGAATGTATTCCCCAGGTGGTAGGCCGAAGTACTCTATTGAACTTAAATGCGTAGTATATTTATCACCGGTTCGCGAATCCACTACGCACAACGGTGCGTTGCAAATCATGGCCCCGTCCCACATCGATGCCAGCTCTGTGGGCGCTGGCGCAGCGGCTGCGGCCGCGGAACGCCTGAAGCGGCGCAAATATGCCGATCTTAATGAGGGCTACATATTTGTGCCGTTTAAGGTGGAGACCATGGGACCGTGGGGGCCGGAGGAGCGGCAGCTCCTTAAAGAGCTTTCAGTGCGTTTGGTCGAGGCTTCAGGTGACCAGAGGGCTGGCGGCTATCTCTGTCAAAGGATCAGCCTAGCTATCCAGAGAGGGAGTGCGGCCAGTCTTCTGGGCACTGTCCCACATTGTTCCTCTTTGGTGGACATTTTTTATCTGTAATTATTGTAAATGAATGTATATTTTCTTTGTAAATAAATGATATTTAAAAAAAAAACATTACTAACAGAAAATATAAATTTCTTGTTGCAAATACTAAAACATTACTATTTCCAAGTACGGTTCACTTAACAAGTTTGGTACTCGCATCCGGATACATCCATGGATTATGATTTTACCAAACAAAATCCATTTATTAAATTCAGACACTAGCAAGCACTAGCATGTTGTCAGTGAAAATTGGTACGGAAAATGCACGTGTTAATCCGAAAAGAGTAATGTTTTTGCACGTCGCTACCAATTTGGGAACCGAACGCAAACCGGATGGGACATTGGAAGAGATATAACGTAGGTATGTCAGATACGTTTTAGTAAGAATTTTCTGAATGACGAATTATGATTTTCTTTTATCCTAATAGACCAGAAGGATAAGAATAGTAGAGAAATTAAATGATTTCCTTCTATAAGGTGATTATTTTATAATGTTACCTGGTAATTACTAATACAGGGGCCTACCACGTCAAAACTCAAACTTATTTTTTTATATCTGTAGATAAAAATATACTCTATGAAACATCAATAGTACATTAAATAATAAGGGACACTGAGAATCCATTCGAAAATCCTTTAAAAAAATAATAGGTCAAGAGTTTTGTTTCCAGAACTTTTTCAGGTTCGTAGTTTCGTACCTATACGACCTCTTAGATACTGTTTTTTTCCCCATAGTGATGTAAAATCACAAATAATCTTATCATTATTGTCAATTCACTGCTAAAAATTACATGGTATAGAGGAAGTACCTAAAACCGCCTAAAACTTTTGAGCATATTTTTTTTTAAATCTCACGCCTTTTATCCCCGAGGTATTTCTGGAAATACCCACTTTTTACGAGAATATGCGACCCCTAAACGTGAGAGGTGGTGAGCATATCGCCGGACTGTGTCGGTTACACATGCCTCTGAATTAACTCTGGGACCTGCGGGTTTTCTCACAATGTTTTCCTTCCGTCGAGCTAATGATGAGTAAGTACGTAAGTTTTGAGCTAGTCTTAGAGATAGTGGTAGGTAGGATTCTTGTTCAGTTTTATAGATACATTAAAAATAATTTCCATAAAAACTGCTATCTACGACCCTTATTTAGTATTTAAAGTTATATCCGTCACCTAAAATTTCATACACTCC
Organism: Ethmia dodecea; assembly: GCA_963855545.1. Classification (NCBI taxonomy): domain Eukaryota; kingdom Metazoa; phylum Arthropoda; class Insecta; order Lepidoptera; family Depressariidae; genus Ethmia; species Ethmia dodecea. The sequence continues at coordinate 1,836,146 of OY979446.1, forward strand.
GAAAGCAGAAATTCAAAGCTTCAAAAATGCTCAAAGAATTCTAAATTCGAAACGCTCCAAGATACATAACAAAATTACAATTCACGGGTGCTGCCGGTAATATCTACAGCGCCGGTATCGGGCGGTATCCCTATAATATCGGAACCGTAATACCGGTAACGGTTCCCGGAACTCCGAGCTATTCGCGTCGCACTTGGAAATATTTTTGTGCTTTTACCGGTATTTTGTGGAGCGCTCGTGTAGAACAGGTATTATTGTTGCGGAATTTTATTTTGTGTTTCATTATTTTTTTTAGTTATACTGACGAGCTACTGGTTTGGAAATTAACTATAAATGTCCGTAACTTTGAGTATTAAATGAAAAGTTTGAGTATTAAACCAACAATAGACGTCACGCGCACTAGTTTCTTTGCAAAAAACGCACACAAATAATATAAACACAAACGCATTTTTTGGCAAAACAATTTAATACTAGCTTGAACTAGATGCACACAAATACATTCACACACAGAAACAACCAATCCGAGCATTCCGTGAACTCAATACAACTAGTTGTATAAAACAGGTATGAGCGTTGCTCATAACTTTTTGGCAGAGGGGAGCGCCTGTCAGTGGCGTCTCCGGTTGGTTTAATACTCAAAAGTCGATAGATAATTTCTTTTTTAGTTTCTGTCTGTAAAAATTGTGCGAGAAATACTCTGCTTTATGACCATAACTATGTTTAAAGTTTTATGATATAATGTGAAAAGCAAGAGTGTCTAACTTTAAATACTGTTCTGTGTTCAAGGCAAACTGTTTTAATTTTATTACTCGCGGGTTCCGACAGACAAGAATAATTCTGAACTTTTGATACGATTTAAATCTGATAAGACTTAAATAATTAAATTGGTAGAATCCACCCTGAATAGTTCCTTACCATACTTACTATGTGATGTAACTTTAGAGTAGCGGTTAGAGAGTTGTGTTTATGAGCATAATATGTCAACAAACCCGTGTATAGGAGAAGATACCATACACCATGCATAGCAGCCAAAGAGATTAAAATATAATAGGGCATAGAGGGACAAAGCGAGGAAAATTTGAAGCCAAAAGTTATTCCAAGTGGAATAAGTCTAGTACAATTTCCACCGAATGACAGCTCGCGTTCATACTAACTGACATGACGCTTGAACTTCAAACATGCTTCAAAGTTTTGTATGAAAATATTCCCAATGCCCTATTATATTTTAATCTCTTTGGACAAAATTAAGTAAAAACTGTAAGCTAGCAACAGGCTCCAAGGATCAGAGGACTGGTAGCTATCTCAAAGGATCTACCCGCAATAGCCAAAGGCAAATTCATTCGCTAAGACGCTACTCCCAACAGATAGACTAGGGATCTGAAAAAATATTCGAGTTTTAGAATAATCGATTTTTTAAACATTACATTTAAACATTTTTAATTATTCGTTTAAGTATATTCATAATAAAAAATGCTGCCAAAGTTACACATTTTAATAGATTTTTGTAAACAGCACCTGTGCGACAAATTTCATCAAAATCCGACCAGTAGCTATTACGTGATGCGTGCAGATAGATAGTAAAAAAAATTTAAAAATGTGTGTTTTGATATCTTAATCGATAACCTACATTACCGTAAAAAATTTCTAAAAATATTTCAGGTAGGTACATACACGGTTCCGTAACAGTTTTATTATATGTATAGATAAATTTATTATTTGAAAGAAAACAGAACTATATTTTTTCTTTTCTATTTTTCTCAGCAGCCAGTACCTGCTGTAACGTCCCACACACACGCAAGGTCCCGCTGCTAAAATGTCCGGCAAAATAAAGCGGAGAGTGCCCGCCGGGTGATGTATCGCGCCATTTACACGCCACGCCACGCGTGTTATTATCTCTTTTATCTTTACACTCAAATATACAGCGCCACCGTGTGGTATGAACCGGCCTTTCTTGATAGAGACCATGTTGGGAACTTTTTTGCGGGAATCCGAAGTGTCGGGACGTCATGTTTTTTTGTATTTTTTTTATTTTTTCGTATATTTTCGGGTTTGGCTCATAATAGTTATAGCACATTATGTGGAAAATATCCGTGATAGTGTGCAGTGAATGGAAAATTCGATAAAATTTACGTTTTCAAATAACCTTAAGAAGCATCTTTGAAATCTACAGAAAAAGTGTACTTACTATCTAAAACGATAGTAAGTAGGTACACTTTTTCTGTGTCAAGTGACATGTCAATAAGTTTTGAAGAAACTTATTGTATTCTTGTGCATAGACTGAAGCAGAGCTAAAAAATCTTTAAATTCGTGTTGTGTTTAGTGCTGATCGCTAAATTGCCAATTTTTAATTATCATGGAAAATTGTAAATGAAAAAAAAAACACATAACAAGTGAAGCGTTCATACTAACTGACATGACGCTTGAACTTCAAACATACTTCAAAGTTTTGTATGAAAATATTCCCAAGGCCCCTCTCCTATTATATTTTAATGTCTTTGGGCAAAATTAGGTAATAGTAGATTATACAACAAGGGAATAAAGCACTGTCTTATGTCACGTGCGCGACATTGAATCCCGAACGTAACGAAGGACTCCTAGTTTTACATACATTTGTCTCCTAGTGTATAACTGGCTTTAGGTTCATTTACTGCCATGATTATAAGGTCTGGCGCGCACATTACGGAACGCTATAGCACATAAAAGGATTTTTATTTTGTGAAAATTTCAACTGTCTAACTATCTCGGTTCATGACAGCCTGGTGACAGATACAGACGGAGGGACAGCGGAGTCTTAGTAATAAGGGTCCCGTTTTACCCTTTGGGTACGGAACCCTCAAAACATAGTCGAATTGATTACCTCCTCCTTTTTTGAAGTCGGTTGAAAATACTATAGTCTATTTCACGTAGCATGAGTTCGGTGACAGTTCACATTTTTTCCCTTTTACTCATGCTACTTTCGACTAATAAAAAATATTGTATTTTTGCAAAAAAAAAAAGTTACGCCTTTTATCCCCGAGGGTGTAGGCAGAGGTATTCCATTACTGGATTTACCCAAATTATACCTATTGGACCCCTAAACGTGATAGGTGGTGAGCCCATCGCCGGACCGGGTCTATTTACACATGTCTCAGAATTAATTCTGAGACCGGCGGGTTACCTCACGATGTTTTCCTTCACCGTCGAGGTAGTGATAAATTTGTACGTAAGTTTTTGAAAAACTCATTGGTACATGCCAGGATTCGAACCCGAGCCTCACTGATTTTCGGCCGGCTCTTTAACTGTAAGGCTTAACTACTGCTGTATTTTTGCAATGATAAAATAAAAAAATATTAAATTTTTATTAGTCGAAATCAGCAGGCGTGGAACGGAAAAATCTGAACTGTCCCCGAACCCATGCTTCGTGAAATAGACTATAGTCAAAAGTGAGTGTATCCAGGAATGAAATACCACTACCGCCCCTTCGGTATAGAGCGTGAGCTTATTAACTGAAAGCGATTTTATTGCAATACATTAATTTATTCGCGGTCTCGTTGCTTCCGGATCGCTAATTGGACAAGTCATTTGTGTCCGGAAATGAACGGACGAATTAAATCACCCGTGATAATGCACCTCGATTTACTGCGGTTGCTCTGTGACGGATATCTTTTTAAACCGGACTGTCAATTTATTACGGCTCATTAATCCTACTTATGTTAAAATTGTGAAAGTTTGTATGTTCGTAACTCAATCACCGAAAAACGGCTTAATCACTACATAGTATAAAACAAAGTCGCTTTCGCTGTCCCTATATCCCTATGTCCTTATGTCTCTATGTCCCTATGTATGCTTAAATCTTTAAAACTACACAACGGATTTTGATGCGTTGAAAGTTTGTGTATTCGTTAATCAGTCACAGAAAAACGGCCTCGTGGATAGTATAAAGTGTAAAAGTGAGGATCGGTTTGGATGGATGTTTGTGGCTCGTTCACGTAAAAAATACTGAACTGATTCGATTGAAACTTCACAATAAGTAGATTGTACATTAGAATAACACAGGCTACATTTTATCCCAGATCCCGAAAGTAACTTGGATAAAACTCAAAGATTAGAACAACCATAAAGATATGCTACTTCTGTAACATATTGCCGAACCTTTAAGAATAATAATAATAATTTATTTTATAAAAACCTTTTTCTTACAACTAGTTAGAGAGTATAACAATTTCAGAATAGATAAAAACTTAGTTAAACACTACTTGAATAAAATACTTTTGATGACTTTGTCAAAAGGTGGGCTTTTGCCCAGCTTCTAAAACCTGTCTCCTAATCTAGGTGTTCCTGTATTTCAGAGACAGTGTTCCACCGAAATAGAATAGTACTTTTCTCAAAAAATATGGCACTCAAGTTGTTAGGTTCTAGGTGTTCCGCGCAGTTCCACCCGCAAATTTCCCGTTCCCGTGGGAATACGGGAATAAAATATAGCTTTTGTTACTCAGGGATCTTGAAGCATACTAATGGTGAAAGAATTTTTGAAATCGGTTCAGTAGTTTTTGAGTTTATTCGCTTTTTAATATTAGTGTAGAAGCAGATACATTGTAGGTTAACAATATTCAGCATTTATAAATAAATAAAGTCAGTATTCTATTGCTATTTTCTTTAAAGTCACTTGTTTGGGCTAAATCTCGCCTGGTATTAAGTAGAGTCGAGGCCGACGATGCGTCATGCTTGGTTAGATGCCTATTTAATCTGACCCTAATTTTGTAGGTAAACTTTAATTTTGCAGCCCAATTTCTTATCTCAAAATAAACCTTTAGTTAATAAGCCTATCAAAAATTCTAGACTTATTCCATGTTTATGGAGAACACAGTTGTAGTCTACCTAAATGTGTCTCTATCAGTCAAAGATAGTCATTTTTGAGAGGTCATGTAAATCCTAAACCCTCTTTATATAGCAATTTTTAAATATTATAAGAAGTTGTTACATTGGCGCCCAGCTTGGGGCCAAATAAATGAGAATATTTTAAGACCTTATATTATTATGATTATCGCCCCTGGTGGTCCCAAAAGCAAAAGTATAATATTATATTACATACTATTCCCCGCAACGTCGTCTGCGTTAATATAATATATGATGCATTCGTAATTTAGTTTTTTCTAACCGAATTTATTAAATAAAAAGCTATAATAGTACGGTTTGTACGGTTTCCATAGATAACCCCAAATTCAGATAAGTTAATTAATTTTTCGAAAAAAAAAATAACACATTAAAAATAGCTGAAGTAGATTAAGTAGTAACTACTTATGTTAGTACTAATTATGATATTGTATTATCTTAGTGGGATGGTAGCATCATATTGGCGCTCAAGATGGATTGGGCCAATTTAATCCTTTTTGAAATATTATATTATGTTATTGGCACCCATCGTGGGGCTAAAAGAAATTGTGCCTCATACAAGGTTTCCTAATTTTCCTAAGGATCACCAAACCGTTAAAAAGAATACCAGCAAAAACCGGAACAGCATTAGCTGAGCAGGTGCAAGGTGCATTAGTGGCGGTAAAAGCGTCCGCACTTTACCCGGACACTGTGATTAATGCCTGTTTTATTTTACTTCAGCTACGTCCTTTGCGTTTCGTGAAGCTGGCCCCGGATTTTGGCAACAGTAAAAGCAAGCAACTACTATAGTGGCATGGCTCTTTCATTTCTTTTTAACACTATTTAGGTTATTTGCACTCAAATGATATGATGATGAGAAGTTATTACTGCATCTCCTTGGTATTTCTACTATCCCCGAATGGACTGACGACAGACTAGACACACAATTATCGATAGTCTTTGATAGCCCGTTCGACGTTTATGCTAAAACACTGTCAAAATTAATTTCTCAACGACTCTCGCTTTATGAAACGTTTCTTGAAGACTTTTTCAGTACATGTCGACCAAGGTGTGTTTGTCAAGTCAAGTCAAAAATCATTTATTTTCTATAAATAAAAATAAAATAAATAATGTCACGCCTTTTATCCCCGAGGGGGTAGGCAGAGGTATTCCGTTACTGGATATACCCACATTTCACGAGATATATTAGACCCCTAAACGTGACAGGTGGTGAGCCCATCGCTGGACCGGGTCTATTTATACATGTCTCAGAATTAATTCTGAGACCTGCGGGTTTCCTTGATGTTTTCCTTCACCGTCGACCTAGTGATAATTATGTACGTAAGTTTTTGAAAAACTCATTGGTACATGCAAGGATTTGAACCCGAGCCTCACTGATTTTCGGCCGGCTCTTTAACCGTAAGGCTATCACTGCTTGGTTTCTATAACTGTAACTGAAACTTAGAAGTTTCAATGGTCTAATAACCAGGCACTAAACTCGTCCATGAAGATTGGCTAAATGTAAACAGCAGACCATCTCCACTGACGAGTTGCTGATTCCAAATGCAATAACCCCGGTAAGAACCAGCAAGAAACTCAAGGCAGCTCTTTTAATCTCATGTCTTACTAGTAAATAGTTAAGTTTTTGAATCAATCCTCTCACCAGAAATATAGCTCTGTAATAAATGGAAAGGCTATGAATATCATATTTAAACTGTCCGAAATGTCGAAGTGCTTACATAGGTCGCTATAGCCGACGAAGTTGCCGGGACTATATCCCAAATTCCCTGAAGTGGCGACCAACTCAATAGAGCAATCTCATAAACCCACAATGTTATGAGAGACACTCCAAAACTGAAACGCAGCTTTTGGTGGACGATGAAAGGGTTTAATTTGCTTTGTTGCCACTGAAAATGTAGTTTGGGACGAGATATTAGTGACGCACTGGTGTATTGATTGGCGAATAGTTCTTTATTGTGTAAACAGACCCGGTCCGGCGATGGGCTCACCACCTATCGCGTTTAGGGGTCCAATATATCTCGTGAAATGTGGGTATATCCAGTAATGGAATACCTCTGCCTACCCCCTCGGGGATAAAAGGCGTGAGATTATATATATATTTTGTTACTTCTTGTATTAGTACCTATAACGTGTTCTTGTAAGGTAGGTACAGGAAATCAAAGTCATGTAATGCACTATATTATGTTATATTATTTATTACATAAACTGTAAAGATTTACATAGAATATTTTTGGACTATGTAGTACGACACACGCGGTTAAGGTATACAGTAAGGCCAGTAGTTCGGCCACGCGGCTCAGGGAAGACTGGCGAAAACGCAACCCGACATTTGCCGCCGAGCCAGAAATGCTTCCCTAGCATTTTATGTCACTACATATATATTATATATATATAGTCCTTTAAGTCGACTAGATGTTGCACTCGGTTTCACCCGCGTAGTTCCCGTTCCCGTGGGAATACGTGGAAAAACTATAGCCGATGTTACTGTTTTAATTTTTGAAATCGGTTCGGTGGTTTTTGAGTTTATTCGTTACAAACATACAAAAATACAAATCTTTCCTCTTTATAATATTAGTGTAAGTGTATATAATGAAAACAACAACTTACATAATAAATCATATCTATTTTTAGGACTAACCCAAAAAGTCTCAAGCCGGAGCGACATTGTCACAACAATTAAGCATCGGAGTAATCCATATTATCATCGACGAAAATCGTGCTGCAAAGAGCCGCGACGATACTGAGAGTAGCTGCAAGATATGCCTTACAGTATGATCGCTTTAGATTTGTTATACAATCTTAAAATACCTAACATCAGTTTTTTTTTTAATTAGAGAAGGGGGAGTGGGTAGGGGAGTGGAGGGGGAGGGGCTGGGTAGGGGAGTGTAGGGGGAGGGAGATTGGGGCCTCCGGTTACCTCACTCACTCAACGAAATGCAATGCATTGCTTTACGCTGGTTTTCTGTGAGGCCGTGGTATCACTCCGGTCGAGCTGGCCCAAGCGTTCCGAAGCATGGCTCTAGCACGTCAAGTAAAGTAAAGTAAGTCACTTTACAAGTAATCTGTTATCTATAAACTATACGCAACGTAAGCTAACCATTGGCAGTCGACATAATGTTTGTGAAATTATCTGCCATGTATTATGTGGTTGGAATCTTGCAACTAAATTTTGAAGTAGGTATCTTCAACCGATTGAGCTGAAATTTTATATACATGTTTAGTTTGGATGACAATGCATGATTAGGGTTGTGACGTCATTCTAAATCCAACATGGCGGAACACCCAAGGTGGCGGACTAGTTATATTTAATGCACTCCTACAATATGGGTATCAAATGAAGGGACTTGCTGAAAATAACTCAAAATAAAATTAAGTTTTGGACTTTAAATTTATCACTACATAGCATAAAACAAAGTCACTTTCTCTGTCCCTATATCCCTATGTCCCTATGTATGCTTAAATCTTTAAAACTACGCAACGGATTTTGATGCGGTTTTTTTAATAGATAGAGTGATTCAAGAGGAAGGTTTTAGTATAAGCATTGCACCCGTGCGAAGTCGGGGCGGCTCGCTAGTTATAATATAAAGTTCGCCGTTCTATCAGCCCGTGTGCACCAATTATAAAGTAGTTGGCAAGTACAGAGGCACCTCAAAGTCTTGCTCTGCGCCTGTCGTTTATTCCGCCAATAACTCACAGAGCTCTTACGGGTAACCGCTGGAAGCGCTGGAAATGCCGGAAGATTATTACATTATTGCAGCATTATAAAAGCGTTCTTGAAAACAGCGAGCGAACTTCATTTCTCACTAGTACGTCGGTCGCGAGTCACACACTAAGATTAAGTCGCAGAGTCGCTGCTTCGACAACCTTTGAAAAAGTCGTTACCATGCATTTTGAGCAAAGAGATTAAAATAAAATAAAGCATAGAGGGGACAAAGCGAGGAAAATTTTAAGTCAAAAGTTATTCCAAGTGGAATAAGTCTAGTACAATTTCGACCGAATGACAGCTCGCGTTCATACTAACTGACATGACAAGGACAATGACGCTTAGGCTTCAAAGTTTTGTATGAAAATATTCCCAATGCCCCCTCTATGCCCTATTATATTTAAATCTCTTTGATTTGGAGGAACCTCATGTCATAGAGCAAAGGGAATCCTCTAGATATGTATTATCTTTACGTCAAGTTTTTATAACATTGTTGCTATTAACCAGGATCAGATGATTACATTCCAGAGAAATCGAGGGGAACCTTCGAAAATCGTAGTGACGGCTAGTGCTTTTTTTCTTTTTTTAGTTGCCTGATTGAAGTCTTTTTTTTTTGTTAAAAATTATTTAATAACCGTTTGACCCATTTTGATAAAATTTTAATGGGACCATCTCTGAAATATATGAGCTGCCAAATAAAAAAAATATCAAAATCGGTTCATAATTGGCGAAGTAATGGCGTAACATACATAAAATCGGTTCATAATTGGCGGAGTAATCGCGTAACATAATTACATAAAAAAACATAAAGTCAATTGAGAAGATTTTAAAAGCCGGTTGAAAATAGAGCCCATTCCACAGTTTACAGGTGCTAAGAAAAACACCAAGTGGCCCTCGAGTTAGTGGGACGTCGACTTCCAAGGTATCTATGGGGATAAGTATTTGTACATAATATTCAAAGTCGCTCAGCGTGCGATGAAACGCGCGATGCTCGGGGTTTCTCTGCTCGACAGAATTCGGAATGAAGTCATTGGACAGTGAACGAGAGTCACCGACATCGCGGAGAATCAGTACGCTAATGTGGAAGTGGGCCGGTCATGTCTCCAGGCGGACTGATGGCCGCTGGGGCCGACACGTGTTGGAGTGGAGACCGTGTTTAAGCAAACGAAGTGTAGGGCGCCCTGCGGCACGATAGACCGACGACCTGAGAAGGTGGCTGGCAGTGGATGGATGCGGGCTGCACAAGACCGGAATGTTTGGCGCTCTTTGGTTGAAGCTTTTGTCCAGCAGTGGACAGCAATTAGCTGAAATGATGATGATGATAGATCAGATCAGCAGAGCAGTGATAGCCTATACGGTTAAAGAGCCGGCCGAAAATCAGTAAGGCTCGGGTTCGAATCCTAGCATCTACCAATGAGTTTTTCAAAAACTTACGTAAATATTTATCACTAGATCGACGGTGAAGGAAAACATCGTGAGGAAACCCGCAAGTCTCAGAATTAATTCTGAGACATGTGTAAATAGACCCGGTCCGGCGATAGGCTCACCACCTATCACGTTTAGGGGTCCAATATATCTCGTGAAATGTGAGTATATCCAGTAATGGAATACCTCTGCCTACCCCCTCGGGGATAAAGGCTTGAGATTATTTATGAATTTATTTTTATTTATGATGATGATGACTTAATATCATCTAAGTACCTAATATATAAACGGGGCTCATCCCCACCATGTAACCATACATAGTGTTGCTTGTGACACTGCGACTTTCGTTTAAGAGACTAATATAACCATTGACGTTTTTAAAATTAGTGTAGAATAAAAAAACTGTTATATCATCAAAAAACCACACTGAGCATGTTTGAGCATAACGTGTTTTGTACCGCAATTTCAGTAACAACTTTTGCATCTTGTCCGAACTCATAAAAACGAGACTGTAAACATGACGCCAAGTTGGAACCACTAAACGGTGAAAGAAAAATATGTAAATACTACTTTGCAGTGGAGAGGCCAAGTTTTGCCCGGCTCCGCTCAGAAAGCGGAGTTTGAAGTAATGACATTACAAACTTGTTGACGCCAGTGGTCTATGTTATAAGCGTATTCTACTAGTAAGACATGAGATTAAAAAGAGCTGCCCTTGAGTTTCTTGCTGGTTCTTCTCGGGTTACTGCATTTGGAACCAGCAACTCGTCGGTGGAGATGGGCTGCTGTTTACATTTAGCCAATCTTCATGGACGAGTTTAAAGTGCCTTGTTATTAGACTATTGACCTTTCTAACTATATTTTTAATTACCTACAGAAAATTTAAAATTTTAATTAAAAAAAAACATTTTTTTTTCCTTTTTATTCGAGTGACTTTTATAAACCTTAGCAATGTTTGAGCTTATTCAGAATAATGTAAGTAGGCACCAGAATCTATTAATAAAAATTTCAACTTTTTATTACTTTTACTAAAAACGTTGACAGTGTTAACACCATAATATAGGAGATCATAATGTGATTGTGATTCAAATTGAGAATGCGCTATGCCTTCATCATCATCATCAACCCGTAATAGCCCACTGCTGAGCTTAAGGAAGGCTGAGCCAAATCACTATCACTACATAGTATAAAACAAAGTCGCTTTCTCTGTCCCTATATATCCCAATGTCCGTATGTATGCTTAAATCTTTAAAACTACGCAACGGATTTTGATGCGGTTTTTTTTTATAGATAGAGTGATTCAAGGTTTTCATATAAGCATTGCACCCGTGCGAAGTCGGGGCGGGTCGCTAGTTAAAAAAATGTTATAAACCTCGAGTCTCGTATGCCTTGCCACAAAACATAAAGTGACACCCAACGCCCAGCTCCCGTACAAACTGAACTTCTCAGAAAACTATTTAACTAAAAGGTATACCGTTTGAAAACATTTCCTTCAACGAATATTAAGTGCGGAAGTATTTATATCAGGAAATTCTTCGAAAGCATCGTAAATTATACTTTCTTTTACAAATTGTTATTGTATGAAACCGCTCAATTAGTCAAATACTATTTCCATAAAAGAACATCTTTGAACTGGCATGTTACTATGGAGTCATCTTACATTAATCTTGATGATGATGAGAGTTTAATGTATTCGCGTTCTACAATCATCTTCGATATTCCACTATTTTCCGTCTTCCTACAGAATAAAGAACAGCCCCCCTAGCCAAGTGGCATTGCACAATCTAATCGAAAGTTCTTTTAGATTGACATATATGGAACTGACATATGTACTTGCCAACGAGCGCTAACGCTAATGTCAATCCCATACATGTCAATCTAAAAGAACATTCGATTAGATTGTGCAATGCCACTTGGCTAGGAGAGCAGTACTCATTGTAGTTTTATCAAAAACTCGTTTCATATCATCAGCGCATTTTCCATTTTATCATATAGGCACCATTTGAAATGGCGACTAGAATAACTTGATGGGGGGGGGGGAGGAGATTCTGGTGTCCTTATTATAAAATGTGAATCGTGAAGTAGTAAAGTATTTATTCATCAAAATGAATATACAAGACTATAGACGCAAATTCGGGCCCTCTGATCCAATCACCTGTGACTAGTTCTTTCTGGTTGGGTGGCTAGGTCGGCAGGTATATCATCATCAATGTGTACCTGACCCAATCTCCCAAGATGCGCACTTAGTCCTATGCTCTTCACATCCAGTCTTTTCCAGCTATATTACACAGATTGTCGCTCCATTTTGTCCGAGAGCGTCCTACAGCTAAACCTGGTTTCCACTCGGTAATATCCCCTTCCAAAACTCCTTCTTTAATTAAATCATCATTGTTATTTTAGTCCCAAAAATCTTAAATGCCGTGCCCTGTTTACCTACCGTATTTATTCGTGGCATACATCTTACGAAGTCTAAAAATTTGGTACTCAATAATACCATAATCATCACATTTGACGGGCCTGTTGGCTCAGTTGGTAGTGACCCTGCCTTCTGAGTCGGAGGTAGCGGGTTCGATCCCCGCTTGGAGCTTACGTTTGTGTGCATGAACATGTCTGTTGGCTTCGTGTCTGGAGGTCGATTTTTGAATCTCACCAAGTGACTAATTCTCACCGATGTGAGTGATTTCCGAAAGTTCGTATTTTTGAAACTCATCGGTGACTTACATTTGTCATACCTATGATATCGATTTATGAGTGCCCCTACTCACTCGTAATTGAAATCACCATGCGATTGTTTTTGATAGTTGACGTAGTGCCATCTGCCAAAAGTGCCAAAGTATGTTTTTTGGAAGAATTAGCAGCGGGGCTCGATTGTGCTATTATGTGATTGCGACGATTTATTGAAAACAGCGTGTGACTTTCAAAAATACGGCTTTTGGAAAATGGTGACATAAAAGTCATCGGTGATAATTTTAGTCACCGGTGATTTTGAAATCACCAGTGAGATTCAAAAATCGCACTCCTGGTCGTTTAATATTTATTTAAGTATCTCTATCAGTTGTTTAGTACCCATAGTACAGGCCCTGCCTATAGTTTGGTACTAAATAACCGTGTGTAAATAGTGTCCCACAATTTATTATATTATATTATTATTATTATCTCTCCATCAACAAGATGTAGAACAGAAATAACACCAATTCTATGCAAAGTCGGTGTCAAGAGCGTTCATAATAGTGCCAGGGCTCATTTATTTCTAACAGAATTAAGGCGGTGTCGCGTTACGCCATGGTTCTTATTATCACCGCAGCAGCTATAGGGTAGCCATATATGAAGATTCTCCAGGACTTTTACGATGTGGTTGCCTTAGGTGTCACTGTCACAGCTGATCAACCAAAGCGATTCTACAGAACTTCCTTCACGTGAGTCTAATATCGCCTTGATAAAGTAGCTTTGAGTATTAAACCAACCGGAGACGCCACTGACAGGCGTTCCCCTCTGCCAAAAAAAAGTGTCGGTCAACGCGCACACCTGTTAAATACAACTAGTTTTTTTGAGTTCACGGAGTGCTTGGATTGGTGAATGTATTTGTGTGCATCTAGTTCAAGCTAGCGTTTAATTATTTTGTCAAAAAATGCGTTTGTTTTAACATTATTTGTGTTTGTTTCCTCGTCCCCCCGCAGAAATTGGCAGACTTTTTTGCAAAGGAACTAGTGCGCGTGACGTCTCCTGTTAGTTTAATACTCAAAGTAAAGTAGTCAATAATTTTGAGCTGAATAGTCTCAGAACTAATATGAAAGAAAAACCTTATTAGCGTGATCAGTGTTGAAAACTGCAAAAAATAATAATTTATGTTACCAAGGAAAAAAATCTGAACTTCGTTTCAGTCTTCAAAAACTTCTCTATAGTGAGAAATAATGATTGGATTGTCTTATTTAATAATAATAAAAAAAAAGTCAAATATTATCCACATTTTAATTTTATTTCCTTGTAAGTTTTAAAAAGTTTCGAAATTGTCGAACCTACTAAAAGCTGCCTTGGCTCGATGGCTTTGGCAAAAAAACCCCGAAATACAAAAAACTGTAAATATACTATAAAAGTCTATATTGCACATAATAAAGGATACATACGTCAAACATAACAATGAACACATTACCATCTGTTTATAATAGGGACGCTACGGACGCTATCATCATGAGAAGTTACAAGAATCACAATATTTTAAATTGGATCACCAATGTCTTAAGAAAAACCGGTAAATTCACATGCCATCTTAAAATCCTCCTAAAATCCCCAATTTTGGCAACCCTACCTCCAGCAGAAATAAGCCCACATTATCCGACCGCCTTTTGTTTCGAGCACTTTCGAGCAATTCCGAGCAATTTCGAGCTCATTTGTTTAAAGTCGTCGCGTGCAAGGGACGGGGATTGTGTGGGTGATCGGTGAGACGTGTTGTTTAAAGGGTGTCCTTTTCGAGAACTCGGAAGCTAGAGTTAAGTCGACCTTAATTGAAAAAAGAATGGAACCCACTGTATACGAACTTACTTATTTACCTACACCGCGTTGTTGCTAAAACCCCATGGTGGCCATATTTGTGTCGTGAATATTTTTTCTTTTTCTTTATTTCATACTTACAATAGAAAAAAGCTTCTTAAGCCGGAACGGGTCTGTTATACTTGCTTTAGAATTAATTCTGGGATCTGCGGGATTCCTCACGATGTTTTCCTTCACCGTCAAGCTAGTGATAAAAATATGTGCGTAAGCTTTTATGGAAAACTCATTGGTACATGTCAGGATTCGAACCCAAGCCTCGGGGCGAAGCGGGCTCTTTAACCTCTCTTTTTTGAAAAACTCATTATTACATGCCAGGATTCTAATCCAAGCCTCTTGAAAGAGAAGCGGGTTCTACCTCTGGGCTATCTTTGCTCTTATTATTAATTTTCTTTGTGTTTATTATATCCTGTAGGTAAGTATATAACCTCAAAAAAATGTTTTAACTTGTGATAGATATTTAACAATTCCACTGTGACGTCACTCTCGCCCGCATAATTAGTAACTCGACGTAACTATTAACTGCTACGACATACTGTGCATAGCTGGGGGCTTTCACGGAGTTTAATTTGCCATGAAATTGCTTGTGTTCCTGTTTACCGGGAGAGGAGACGAGACGATGAATTGCCTGGAGATGTGAGGGGAATCCTCAGATTTCTATATGTCTATCTAGATAATAATAATAATTTATTTCATCTTACAGGCACACACATACCCCCTCACTCATACTAACTCACCCCCACACACTTAAACTACTGGCCTAGATTTTAAGTTTTTACTTTTTATGTGTAAGTAACTACCTAAATTAAACTAAATTACATTTGTTATGGAAGAGCGGGGTCCTCTGACACAAACTTAATTAAGTTTAAAAGAGGGCCTCAACAAGTTGTTAATACCAATTTCTCTGTTCTTATGAAATACATTTATTCTTATTCTTATTTCATACATAGTCCTGGTTGGTTTTAACTCAATCTTTGGATAGAGTTAGAACCAGTCAACTCTAGGGGCTTTTATGTTTTTATATTTGATGTACATATAGGTTAAGGCACTAACACATAATAAGTTTAAATTTACTAACAAAATGGACTGTATATCAGTGTCTGGAATAAATAAATATTATTATTATTAAAGTCCAGGTTTAGTAACAATAATATCGTGCGCAGACGAGATACTTTTATTCGCGGACTTTTTTGAAAAAGATCGCTTACAACTGCATCGAGTAACACACACGAGGGATTAAAAGTACCGCGTACAAAAAATCCCTCGAATAACCGAGTCCCCGAAAAAAATAGAACTCACGTTAGTTCTATTACTAGGCGCAGCACAACATGAGCACAACGCACAGTGCAAACTTTAGTCTACGTCGTTGCCCGCTCGATGGGGATGTGACATTGATCGAAAAAAATATCGATTATTATCTTTTTAATAACGGATTTTTGAAAAATCGATTATCTTTCTTAAAAATAAATGATGACTGACTAATCGATCAACGTACAGTCGAAACTGCTTGCTCTCGAAATTTTTCACAAAGGTTCCGTACGTAAGTGAGCACTAAAATAATAGTCAACAAACGGCCAGTGTCATTATTTACAACAAGGGTTCGGTGACAGTTCACATTTTTCTGTTCCACGCCTACTACTTTCGACTAATAAAAACATTTTATTAAAAAATAATTAACCCTCATTCATCATCGCAAAATTACAATATTTTTAATTAGTCGAAAGTAGCATGAGTAAAAGGGAAAATGTGAACTGTCACCTATGCTACGCGAAATAGACTATACAACCCCTCAAATTTCTGCCGACAAGAAACAACGACAAATTGAAATATCTTTTTGAGGGCCACAGTCTTAACTGGCCCTTCACGAACCGGAAAAAAGGCAATGCTAAGGGCAATTAATCTCCTATCTCCGTTACAGGTGGTTGTTAATTGCCAAGTTAATTTGTTCCTACCTCGCCATTAATTAGGGTGCTTATTGCTTTGAGGTGCTAACCACCAATTGTTAGACAAGATTGTTTAGTGGAAGATATTAGTGTAATATTTGTATGCTCACGGGCGGAATGTAGCGAACTATTTTTGTTTGAAATATAATATATTTTGTAAAACCTACATTGACAAATAAAATTTGTATTGAGGTTTCGTACCTCGAAAGGAAAAAACGGAACCCTTATAGGATCACTTTGTTTTCCGTCTATCTGTCTCTCTATCAATACCCTTTTTTTCGGGAACGCGTAAGTTTGTTCCCAGATCTGATCCCCATTGTCAGTTTTAATTTAAAGTATTTTTTATAAATAATAATAAATAAAATATTTTTTTAATCTAGAACCACCTTATCCTGACCACCAATTCATGACTCAAGCGGACTATAATAATTATTATAAGCCATTATAGAAAACAAGTGATAATAGCTAATCAACCAACACTGCCAATTACCGGTGGGAACTGCCTGGAGCCAGTAGTAACCGGTTCGCGCCGGTTGTAACGGAAACTCTGTAACTGGTGTAATAGAACCAATTGGCCCTTATCATCGACCGGGCGGGCGAAAGTTAAAATCGCATTACCGACGCTAACGAGATGGTTGGGGTGGCTCAGGTGTGGGACAAGTTACAGGCTTACCAAGTTACGTTTCCCTTTGTCTCTTGCTGTATTTCCCTCTCACTCTCTCTCTACACCTCACACTATATCTACTTATTAATGACATAAGTTCAGTTATTATAGTAAGAGCTCCAACAGACAATATTTTTAAATCAGATAAGAAGGCATTTGCAGATATAGTAAGTATTAAGATACAGTTTAATGCTGTTTACTGTGGTTAAGGGTAGATTAATGATGTTTTTATCACTAGCTCGACGGTGAAGGAAAAACATCGTGGACATGTGTAAATAGAGCAGGCGATGGGCTCACCATCTATCACGTTTAGGGGTCCAATATATCTCGTGAAATGTGGGTATATCCAGTAATGGAATACCTCTGCCTACCCCCTCGGGGATAAAAAAGGCGTGATATTATACTATACTATACTAGTGATGTTTTTGTCATGCCATCGTAGGTTCACAACAAATATGTTTAGTGAGTGAAACCTTCGAAAACAAACTGTAATGCAGTTTTTAAAGTTATAAAAAATATCATACTGCGAGACTTGACAAATGTCCAACATCAAACGTTGGACCGAGGTCCCCAGGCACCATCACCTTGCCTGGCGGGAGATCTTCCCTTTTCACGATAGTGGAGGAGCGGAGATGGAATGCTCCTACAAAGTACGGAACTCTCGTTAGGCGACTTGTCCGTCCTACCTATTTTAGTGGGGTTGGCAAAGGAGAATAAAATAAACAAAACGTTTATTAGACTTTTATTTGTACATTAGATTTTTTACAAATTACCTACTCTAAATATTTTTTATAACTTTTTATTTTTAATAATTTATTAAATCTTTTAATATAATGATGAATTCTAAATCTAATGGATATAAAGTTTTTTCAAATAATCATTAAGGACGCTTCCACATGGCATAATATTAAATTTACAATCTTACACTCGTTTCAGAATATCAATAAGTAGGTACCAATATTTACGTCGAGTTCTTTGTAATGAGTAAATAAATAA
Source organism: Ethmia dodecea (assembly GCA_963855545.1). Taxonomy (NCBI): domain Eukaryota; kingdom Metazoa; phylum Arthropoda; class Insecta; order Lepidoptera; family Depressariidae; genus Ethmia; species Ethmia dodecea. Next base: position 1,854,291 of record OY979446.1, read on the forward strand.
TCTTTGCCCATATTTATAGGTTGTTCAGGTCTATAATATGTGACAAAATAAAATTGTTTGTTAATAGACCGAATCGAAAATTACATATTATGTAATTTTCGAGACATTCATGCAAACTGTACAGTAGGAAACCATTTTACACCTCCGAATCTAATTATTTACACTTTCTTGACTTTCTATTTAACACTTTATTCTACCATAAACAATTTTAAATAACCATTTCTCACTAAGCAAGGAGCGCAAAACAAATAGTTACAGCAACCGTCACGTTGCGCGGCCCTCGGCTTTTCTACTGACCGAGCCGGTTTTATCCAGTTGCAGCGCGTACGTGACGCAGCGCTAGTAGTAACGCACACAAGCACTGCATGCTTGTAGTAGTGTATCTACGACAGCGCGGTTGTATGAAGCTTTGTCTCTGTTCAGTTTCTTTACTCATATGTCGCTACAGCCTATAAATTGCGGCAAACTCAAAAGGAAAGCCACGGTTGGGCTGCTGGAATTGTTATTGGGTGGTAATGCGAGGTAATAACCTGTAAGTGGTTGGAAAGACTGTTTTTATTGCCCGGTCACTGAAAATTATCGAGATATGATGGACCTAATGACTGCACGCAGTCACTTCGCAGGAACTCCGAACAGGGAAATTGTAAAAAAATATGCTCACAACTTTATATCCGAGTGGGTACTCATATATAAAGTTGTGAGCTACATTTTTTATCATCAGGTAGGATATTCTTTTTATGGAAATACCGACTTATATAGCTTATTGGATTAATATTGTTATCATTTAATTTTAAATTATTAGATGACCAGCAGGCGTATTCACGGAGGCTCGACACCGTTTCCGTTCGATTCAGATCGAGTGAAAAAATTTCCGAAGTCGAATCTATTGACTTCAAAAACTGTATTCTAGGCGTTTCCGACAGCCAAGGAAAATTTTCCGAATCCTTATGTCAAATATGACATTCGTTTTCGATACCGACATCTGTGAATATCCCATCTTCGACAGATTTTCCGATTCCGAGTCGAATATCGAATATCAAAGCTTCGTGAGTACGCCTGCTGATTCCAAACTCAAATAAAAATAACTTATAATTAAATATTAATGAAATTAATATAATCAACGAAAAGGGGCAAACCAATAGCTTTATGTGGATACTATGATATGTATTAAAAACTTAATATCAGACATTAATTTGAGAATCCCACGAAGTTGCATTTGCTACAAAAGTACCAGGGACCCAGAAATACGAAGAGATTTCTGCCAAAGCAGGCGTTAATCTGATTGGCTCTGCTCCTTGGCTCATTTTATCCCACCTTGTCATATCCGGCTGATTAGCCGTGCCGCCGCCCGGTAAGGAGATACCGACTTTACTTGAGATTGCTTATAACTTTTAAGTTTAAACTACACCTAAAATGTTTAGGTTACTTTTTCATTGCATTATATACCAACTAGCGACCCGCCCCGGCTTCGCACGGGTGCAATGCTAATACTAAAAACTTCCTCTTGAATCACTCTATCTATCAAAAAAACCGCATCAAAATCCGTTGCGTAGTTCTAAAGATTTAAACATACAAAGGGACATAGGGACATAGGGATATAAGGACAGAGAAAGCGACTTTGTTTTATACTATGTAGTGATAGTGATAGTGATAGTGATGCTTCGATACTAGGGACGGTGTGCGTAAGATACTTAACCATGTTACTTGATACTTTGGTAAAGACTGTAAAATCTTATTTTAACTGCTCTGATTGGTTGTTGAAAAGCTTCATGATTTCTTTCAACCAATTAAAACAGCTTGAGATTTAACAGTATCTCAGCAAATTTTAGTTCGACTTCCCTTTCGGAAACTAGGGGTTAAGAGCTTAAAGAGCAATTTAATTTAATTTAATTTAAGTCTGTGGCAGACTGACCAATAATAACAATCGAAAACTTTAGTTTATTTATTTCAGCTTTTTTATATATCTATGTAGTTGTAGGCATATAGTTTTATGGCATGGTCCTATAGGGTAGAAAGGCTCCTCCATCTTATTCCATGTTTGTCTGTCTTGAGCTGTATTCATCTAATTTTTTCCAGCTCTTATGATAACGTCATCAACCCATCTTTTCCTTTGCCGTCCTCTTTGCATTTCTCCAGTAAGCCGAACCCTTTCAAAAAAAAAAAGTCAAAATGTTTTATTCAAAATAGGAACTTACAAGTCCACTTATTGAACGTCATTTCAACTCCACTTTAGTTAGGGAATCCTAATACATAGAACACTCTACACAAGATCTGTAACAAGTACCATTGGAACTAAGGGCCATTAAGGGCGAGCAGCAATCAAAACAAGTGAACAAAGGAGTCACGCCTAGTGTGTTACAGTTTTCCTCGTCACGCGCGCCCTCTCATCCTCTGATTAGCTGCTAACTGTCTATGAAACGGCGAAGTTTTTGTGTGTGTTCTTCTTGTTTTTAGGGTTCCGTAACCAAAGAGTGCCAGTGGGAATCTTCACTAGTTTTATGCCCGTTTTTAAAGGGTCACCAGGTCTCATGAACCATGTTACTTAGACAGTAGAAATGTTCACAGATGATGTATTTCTGTTACCGCTATAACAACAAATACTAAAGTATTTGTTGTTATAGCGGTAACAGATACTTACAACAACAAATACTTTAGTATTTGTTGTTATAGCGGAAACAGAATAAAATAATTATTGGGAGCCCCTCCTATACAAAAACATGATTTTTTGCCATTTTTATAGATAATGGTACAAAACCATGTGCATGAGCGGTGTATTACCGTTGTCCCCATTGGCCGTATCCCCATGATGGAGACAACGGGAAGTCAAAAAAAAATCTTCCCGTTATCCCCATTATAGGGATACGGCAGTGGGTAGTCTGACTTAACTCTGAAAGCACTTGCTTAGTTTTTTTTTATTGTACGATGGTGCGTAAGGGTCGCGACACATCTGCGAAGGTTCGGTGAACAACGTTTAATGACGTTTCACTTTAAAGATAAATGGGTCTGCCTCCCGCGTCAACCGTAATATAATATGTTGTTCACTGAAAGTTCCACGCCGTAAGTTCCGCAGGTGTGTCGCGACTCCAACGGGCCATTTACACGAGGGCAATCCAGTAAGACAATCCACTAAGACTGCATAAAAAAAAAACTTGAGGACAGTGGAATGGATTGACCTTAATTTTTTTTGTATGCAGTCTTAGTGGATTGTCTTACTGGATTGCCCTCGTGTAAATGGCCCATAACGCGAATTCACGGCAGAAATTAGCGGTAGGTAGTCCCCTTACCACCCCCTTTTTTTCATATAACCTTTATGTTAATCACATACTATGTTAAAATCCGCTTCCGCGCAAAGTGATAAAGACCTTAGAGAAAAGAGAAAGGAACGTTCTGAAAAAGAAGGTTTTTGGGACATGATTAGTTATCGAAGACTCTTTCCTAGAAGATCTCTTTCATCGAATATCACTTAACCGTCGAGACGCAGTTTTTGATATAACGCATCCAGCTGCTACTTTTGATGTTTCTATTTGCGCAATGACATACGAATATGCGACATGCACATCATTTAGTGCGACTTTCACACCATTTACTGCGACTGGTTTTACTGCCACCATTTATCGCAAGAACGAATTCGTAGTGATGCGGGTTTGTTTCTCATTATAATTAGGTACTTTTGGTAAAATAAGAACCTTGTCAGTGAGATTGTGGAGTGCCATCTGGTGCACATAAGGGGCAGTACCAAAGAGATTAAAATGTAATAGGGCATAAAGGGGACAAAGCAAGGAAAACTTGAAGCCAAAAGCCATTACAAGATGAAAAAAGTCTAGTGTGATTAGACTGGGATTCGACCGAATGACAGCTCGCATTCATACTAGTTTGTGTATGAAAATATTCCCAATGCCCCCCTCTATGCCCTATTATATTTTAATCTCTTTAGGCAGTATCAATTTACCACATACTATGCGTAGTTTATCTTGGGAAGCACTGAATGAAAACAAACAACCATTTTACTGTCCACCAAAGCGAACGCAAAAACTTAATCTGGGCAGATAAAAAGCAAGTAAACTCTCATTCAATTACCTTATCAGAAATCTTCGAAAACAACGGGCTTGCCGACGTGTTTACAGCTTGTTTTTCGCCTTTAATGCGGCAGTAAATATGGTGACGTCACTTAGTATAAACGTAGGTACAGTCAAAACCACGTTTAGTTTGGCACATTTGACTTATTAACGTTCTTATTACAATCGCCTTAGAGGTCAGACTCGCACTACAAGTGTAAAGCTTCGTGATGTGCTCTTGACAGTACAAGAATTTCCGAGATAGAAGTAAACTACCTATACACGCCTATACAGCATCGTCCCAAAAATCATCTCACAATGTACTTCTTATGGTGTTCCATACTCAAACAACTCTATTACTAACAGACTACGCGCCTTCTGCCCATCCCTCCTTCTGCCTGTCTTATCTTTTAATGGCTGTATCTTATGTAGCTGGCTGAAATTTTTACAAAAAACTTTTGTTATTAATGCATACAATATATCCTAACAAATAAAGCAAGCAACAGACTGACGTCACACCCTCAACATTTTTACTAAGGCAACAATTTGAAACATTCAGAATGCTCAATGTGCACAAACGTTTACGTTAGCATACCACAGCTATTTGTGGCTACAAACCCCTCAATATGGTTATTGTTTCAATCCGTGCAGAATTTTAGATCGATGTAATGGCTGATATCAATACCACACGATTAATTATAAATAAATTGTGGTTAGTTTCAACGTTGTATGATGAATAGCTTGTATAATGGTGGGGCATGAACTTTTGATGCCTGGAATTTTATCACGAATTTTCAGCAGTGTATCTGACTGTGCTGTATCTGAGAAATCTGTCGTTGGACCTGATTATTTAACAGGAGAGTCTTAACAAGTTTTGTAGATGATTATCTCGTGCCGTGCATTTGTCTCGTATTCGCACGAGAACGAGAGAGACAAAACAGTATTTTTTTATCACCATTTTTAGAACCGTATTCTGGGGCATACAGGTTTACTCACGATGTATTCCTTCGCCGATTAGCTAATAATAGTACATTATGATATAAGTGCGGTAGGTTGAAAATTACAGCCGAGCCGATATTGCTAGCCCGAGCCGTAGGCGAGGGTTACAAGTAAGCAGAGGCTGTAATGTAATTTTTTGTGTTTTTGTTACAGATTAATTGGTTGTAATTTACTGTCAAAATTAATTAAATTTAATAATTATGTACATAAATATTTTTTTATTATATTTTATCTCCCAAAGTTAATTTTAATCATAAAATGTTGACAACTTTTTTGACATAAAAACTCTTTGCTGAGATTTTAAAAAGTACCTTTCGTTTTAAGACGGAACATCTTGATAAACCGTGCGTTTTACTTTACACTTACCGCGCTTGGTCGTAATGACTAATGAGATACAATACGATATTGAAATTGGTGAAATAAGACACCTTTTACGAGCAAATGTGTTATAAAAAAAATTACTTCATGTACCAAGAAAATATGCACAGGGTGAACTTAATGCCCAAACGCATTCTACCAGTCAACCATCTATAAGCAAAAATAATTTGGCAGAATTGGTCCCAAATAATAAAAGTACATATTTAATATAATATGATCTTACGGTAAATGCTTATAAGTATAATAAGTATAATCTCACGCCTTTTTTATCCCCGAGGGGGTAGGCAGAGGTATTCCATTACTGGAAATACCCACATTTCACGAGATATATATATGCTTATATATCTTGATAAAATAAACTAATACAGTAATAGTATGGACTCACCACCTATCACGTTTAGGGGTCGAAAATTCTCGTGAATAGTGGGTATTTCCAGAAATGGAATACCTCTGCCTACTTAAAAGGCGTGAAATTATTACATATCCTAATAAACATAAATACAAAAAATACTTACATAATGTAATCTAAAGATGATGATTTTCTTTTAGTATTTATGCCTGACCAAATAAAAGCGCACAAATCTAAATATCTAGGGAAGTTTTTATAAAAACCTAATTTTACTTGCCCTGTCACAACGTCATGCAAGAGGCTTATTTCTATTTATTTTATTAGAAATGGCAACAGCCAAAACAATTACAAGTAGGTACATCTTATTCTAAACAATACTATAGGCCAATTATAGCTATCCACGTATTATTTATTAACGTATTGTATGAGAATAAACTAAAAAGTTCAGCACACACATAAAAGGACTCTCATTTTTATAAAACCCACTTTGAAAATAATAATAAGGTAAGTCCAGAATCCACGTACTTTATAGTCGGTAAACTAAATTAAATCAACCTACCGAAAATATAAGTTCTAATTTTCCTAAGTATATTTTTCTTGAAAGTTAAAAGTTTTCTACTGGTACGAATTAAGGATTTTCGAGACGTTATAAAACCAAAACTGTCAAAATTACGAAAGTGTCAATTTTATTTATAGACCCGGCCTGGCGATGGGTTCACCCCAAAGAGATTTAAATATAATAGGGCATAGAGAGGGCATTGGGAATATTTTCATACAAAACTTTGAAGCCTAAGCGTCATGTCCTTGTCATGTCAGTTAATATGAACGCGAGCTGTCATTCGGTCGAAATTGTACTAGACTTATTCCACTTGGAATAACTTTTGACTTCAAATTTTCCTCGCTTTGTCCCTTCTATGCCCTATTATATTTTAATCTCTTTGTTTCACCCCTATCACGTTTAGGGGTCCAAAGAATATCTCGTGAAAAGTGGGTATATCCAGAAATGGAATACCGTAATATACACCGTAATAATATCAAAATCTACATCAAAGCACCTGTTTACAAGATTTGTATGAATTGTTCCCTAGAAAATGTATCTTAGATCTCTTTCAGAGCAGAATGAATAGGCTTATTCTAGGTATTCGTTCCACCTTTAGCCTCAACGCTTTCTATTATTAGTATGGTCGAAAAAAGTGATAACAAAAATGTAAACTTTTGTCAAAACAAAACATAACCTAACCTAATCAATGCAAACTTGTAAATAAGAATATAAAGTAGAAGCAAATTGGGTTAGTAGAAATTAAGTAATGATAAGAAATAGAAAAGAGCATGGCAATATAGATAAAAAGAACACAAACACAAAGAGATAACAAAAAAAGAGTAGCAATAACAAAGACCTGCCAAATAGCGGGGAGTAGCAGAAACACCCTCTGATGAAGGGTGCTTTAATAGTACATTATGATATAAGTGCGGTAGGTTGAAAATTACAGCCGAGGCGATATTGCTAGCCCGAGCCGTAGGCGAGGGCTACAAGTAAGCAGAGGCTGTAATTATCAAAGCGCACGTATGTCATACGACGTTTTATAACACATTTGCAAGGAAATAAAATAAAACTCCGACTATGGTAAACGAATAAAAACAATACAGCGTTAAGAAAAAGCGCGCGGCGAGCATCATCATTTTTTTTAGCCAGTATTACTAATAAAGTAAATTAATATTTTTGTGTTTTTGTTACAGATTAATTGGTTGTAATTTACTGAAAATGTTGACAACTTTTTTGACATAAAAACTCTTTGCTGAGATTTTAAAAAGTACCGTTCGTTTTAAGACGGAGCATCTTGATAAACCGTGCGTTTTACTTTACACTTACCGCACTTGGGCGTAATGAGATACAATACGATATTGAAATTGGTGAAATAAGACACCTTTTACGAACAAATGTGTTATAAAAAAACTAATCAATGTTTTATTTGTCCTTTCTTGACAGGCTCAATTTTTTTTCTTTTTTTCTTTTATATTGTGGAAATTTTTCGGTAAGTCACATAAGTAACTTTTATGCTGGAAAAATATTATTCAATCATGACAATTCTGTTACCAAAATTTACTATACTATTACCGAGTAAGTGAACGCGTGAGTAAATATACAGAGACTCTAATTTCAAAATAAATAAAAAAATGTGGTGAAAACTTACTATTAATACGATGCATAATTAAGTAATCATAAATTACCTTCTGTAAATTGTTTGGTTGTCTGAAAGTTAGTCTCAACCAGCTTCCAAAACTTCAGATAATTAAACAAGAATTTTACTTTAATTTTTTGTATGTATTTCATTTTGAAATAGCGCCAGATTCCGAAGATACCTACCTACTTATATTTTATTTTCATAAACAGAAGCGAAGTGTTAAAATAAATTTGTGTTTCATATCGTCAAAATTCATAAACACAAAAGCCATTTGCCTTACAACACAGACATAGACGTTACAATTCGTCACGCCCTCAATCCGCGCCTGTCTTCAAGAGGATTTGGTAAAAGAATTATGGGAAAATGGATCCGGCCGCAGGTACTAGAGTGCTCTGAAAATATTTGTGTAGAATTTACCAAGGTCCGCGCCGAACTCGGATGTTCAAATGCGGAATGGACTTCCTTTATTTTTTACCCGCTTTTGCTTGCGACTTTTTCGCGATATGATAAAAAATTATTTGATAGCGAGCCTCTAATGCTTCACACTCCTCGAATCCTGGTAAGGGCATGTAGCAATGGTTCTTCTCGGGGTACTGAGATGGGCTGCTGTTTACATTTAGCCAATATTCGTGGACGAGTTTAGAGTGCCTTGTTATTAGACTATTGACCTGTACTTTTTGTACGTACAGAAGTAAATGATTTTTGACTTTTCGACGTGATAACGAGTTATAAATCGATGAACGCCAGCTGCACACACGAAAAATTGTCACGTTCCACCTGAGCCGAGCGTGCAAGCGAGCGCGCGGAACAAGCTATAGAGAGGCACGATCGGCATCAATCTCTCTTCCACTCCAGCATGCAATTTTTCATCAACGTTTTCAACCCCTTGTCAGTGAGCCTTAGTTTGCGCCATTATGCCGTTTCTGTGAAACCCGGACCGGGTTTCGCTCGCAGACAGGGGTTTTTGAGCGCTATTGATTCATTCTTATTAGAATTTCTCTGATTCTAATTAGAATTACACATAGTTCTGTTTAAAACATTATACTATATTAAATTGAAGATCTATTCTTTATTCTTGTTTGTTTAAAACTATTTTGAATTTTTTACACTTTCACTTTCAACAAGACAACACTCGAAAGTTCGATTGAAAATAATATGGTCATAGGTTGAAGACGTGTTTTTTCACAAACAATCGAAGAAATTGCGTTACTATTAGTAATAAACATCAAATAGTACTCACCTTTCCATGATTCTTCCTAAAAAAACTGACTAAAACACTTATTTTCACCACAAAAACCAACTCAAATATAGACGTAAACACACCGTGCGTGACGTCATTTTAAACATGGGCGTAGCTAGGGGGGGGCCAGGGTGGGCCGGGCCCACCCTAGAAAGCTGTGGGCCCACCCTAGAAAAATACCCTTTCCCATACATAAAATAATTTTATCCTCAACTACCAAAATCGAAAACCATCTTCAAAAAGCTAAACACAGAAAACTTAAAATAGTTTGAAAACATATTTTTCTAATTTCAAGGTCGAGGAGTGGACCTATTTATGTGCATTTGGATTGAGGCCCTTTTTTCAAAATATTGCGAAACGAAATTACACTTACAAGGCATTTAGTAAATTTTTTTTAAAACTTAAAGCAAAGATTCTTAAATTTCTTAAACTTGAAACAAAAGAGTTATGGTTAAATAACTTGGGCCCTCAATCCTGACGACTGCATAAAGCAGCATAGCCTAATCTCAGAAAGTAGATACTATCCCTGAGATAATAAATTTAAGTTGAGAATTCAGTTAAGATTTTCTTAAATACATTAAGAAATTCCCAAATCTTAAGTAAGAATGCGATAATACAGATTTATGGCTTGGGCCTTCAATTCGTGAATATCTGTACTGAGGAGTCAGCAAAACAAAGGAGTTTGTCTAAGGAAAGAGATTAATACGACTTTAATATATTTGAGTTCAATATCGCTCAATATCATTGGTAAATTAGTTAAAACTAATAACGACACAAAAGTCGATTGTAAAAAAAGTATGGCATTTAGAAGAATGGACGCTTTGTTGCATTTTAATAAAAAAATGGTTAAAATACTTAACCTAAAGTGCGGTAGTGTAGAAGGCTTAGCCTAGTCAATACTGCCGAAAATATTAGGCCCTCGGTTCAGACGTTTTAAGAAAATTCGAATTTTATTTAGTTTTTTACAATCGACTTTTGTGTCGTTATTTGTTTTAACTAATTTACCAATGATATTGATCGATATTGAACTCAAATATATTAAAGTCGTATTAATCTCTTTCCTTAGACAAACTCCTTTGTTTTGCTGACTCCTCAGTACAGATATTCACGAATTGAGGGCCCAAGCTAAACCGCCATAAATCTGTATTATCGCATTCTTAAGATTTGGGAATTTCTTAATGTATTTAAGAAATTCTAAACTAAATTCTCAAATAAAAATTATTATCCCAGGGATAGTACTTTCTGAACGCTTTATGAAGGAGTCAGGATTGAGGGCTCAAGTTATTTGACCATAACTCTTTTGTTGCACGTTTAAGAAATTTAAGAATATTTGTTTTAAGTTTTACCAAATTTTTACTAAATGCCCTGAAAGGATCATTTGGTTTCTCAATAATTTGAAAAATGGTCCCTCAATCCAGATGCACATGATCTATTTATATATTTTTGGTTTCTTTTTTCCTTACTTCAATGTCGATTTGATTTACCTTGTTGTTGGTAATTTAAGAGCGGAGCTCTTGTCAGTGTATACTTAGCTATATTAGCGACTTAAACTACATAGTTTTGGCCAGGACACAGATAAAAGAAAAAGAACTAAGTATAGGATAACTGAAATCCATACTTGATTCCGGTACATAGGTACCATCTTGCCGCGCCGTGGCCGGCCGATTCATGGCTGGGGCCATGGCCCCCCCTAGGAAAAATCTCTAGCTACGCCCATGATTTTAAATGACGTATATCTTTATTTTTTTCGTAAAAGGCCACCTGTATTTAGGGTTTGGATGCAAGCTTGCTTTATAAAGCTGGCCATACACGTAGGTGTGACAGACCATAGTGTATTTATCACAGTATTTAGAGCGGGAATCGAGACCCCTTTCAGAAACCGTCTCCGGGTTTCTCCACAGATACGGCATAAGTGTCACAAACCCGGAGACGGTTTGGCTCACTGACAAGGGGTGACGTTGTCACGTAAAATTATCGTCCGTAAACCGATTTTACAGACATCCATTTTTTTTTGTTTTCTAAAAACGTAGTACATATTTATCAATAACTCGATGGTGAAAAGAAAAACGTTGGAAAACCCGCAGATCAAAGAATTGATATGAGGAATGCGTAACAGCTATCCTGTCGAACCCTGGTTTCCCCTCCTGTCACTTTTAGGGCTCCCAAAAATAAACTGATGAAAAGTCGGTATTTAAAGGATTAGAATTAATACGATTAGTTATTTGGTTTCGTATTCCCAACACTGAAATATTTGAACTAGAAATGTACAATGCGTAACCGAATAAGCGCAAATTCTCATACACCCCAATTTGTATATTAATATAAAAAATAATGCCTTCCTACTTTAGTTGTGTCTAACCTATTTTGTTAAATAAAGAGTAATAATAGTACCTACGATTTTCGTAGATATCACTAAATTCAGCTATGATAATTCATTTTTCAGAAAAAAATTACACATATTAAAAATAGCTGAAATCGATTAAGTAGTCGATACTGATCAAACTAATTTCAAGAATTGCGCTTATTCTATTAGATATTGTATGACGCAACATTAAAAATAACCCTTTCCCCCCTTCCCCTTCATTAGTTCAACGATCGAACTTATGGATCGAACTAACGAAAAAAAACCAAAATAACTTCAAACCCCTGCTAACGTTTAAGGAAAACTCCCTTTTAGAAATAACCATGTAAAATATATTTAAGGAAAACATGAGGTACCACGTTTTCCTTAAATATATTTTACACGAGTTATTCTGTTTTATTATTTCCACGAGTGGTGGCTTAAACAATAATTGGTAATGGTAACATTTATTTACAAAGGAAATATACTTTATAGGGTTTCGTACCCAAATTAATGATCTGTGGTGAAAACTTTCTCCAAAGAAGAATGGTATTGTTTTTAAATACCCGTCCTTCGAAAATTTCAAATGTTCATGAGATACAGCCCACTCTGACAGACAGACGGACAAACGGATGGACAGCAAAGGCTTAGTAATAGGCACCCGTTGCCACCCTGCTCGGAATCATAAAAAAGATTGAGTTTCCTCAAACATTTCAATTGCATACAGCATTAACATTAAACGATGAAAATATTATCATTATACAACAGCCGTAACTCAACGAAATCCCCTTCTCCAAAACCAAGGAACAAAAACTCACAATTGGTCCCGCCCAATAATTCCATGATCCCATAAAATTGAAAGGGTCCTTTCGACCCATTACGTTTGGCATTAAAGTATAATTTCCAATAATTCCAGCAACAATGCTTTTGGGGCCACAGGGCATTAACTTAAATAGCTTTGCATTATTAATACATTTCTAAGAACCCGCGGCCACGGCTTGAAGATAAACTGAGGGGAAACGGGACGCTCTCGGGAGCGTACAAAAATAATTTCTTAAATGGATACGGCAATTTCTAAATCATATCGAAATAAACGATCTGTGAAAGGAAGGAGGGGAAAATCTTCTGCCAGGCAAAGTTGTTTTTTATATAAATTATGTGTAATTAAAACCGTGATATTGTAATTTCACTAATGGTTTTATACGAGACCAATATACCTACAAGGCTGTTGTGAATGGGCAAATCGGTAGACGATCTGCTTTTGTAGCAAGTGGAAGTAGATTGTCCTACCCAATAGGAAATAGACGTGAGTTATGCATGTATAAAACATGTTATAATTACGTGGACTTTTGTCAATCGTCTCCATTTCATACAATATGGCCGAACATTCTTAGTCACATTATAATTTCGTCATGTGGAAGTGATTTTGGGTGGATGACGTTAAAAAAAAGATGCCGTACACTAGCCACCGTAATGCATAGATAGAATTATAAATTTCAATAAATTAACAGCTTCGACTTTATCTCAGAAATGTCGGACTGCACAAATACCTTAAAACCATTCGGTGCTTTTTACTACAGATGGGTAATTTTATGGCTAGCCTGTAAAAATAATATGAAATTAATTTTCATTCGTTACGCTGCTTATGAAATCACTTTTATTACAGGGTTACTCTTGACCCCAGACTTGGCCAAAGGCAAAGACGGTGCCTACGACGGGACGAGCTTGCCCAGAAGATGTCTAGTCACTCGAGACTTAAAGACTGACGAGTTATATGAACTCGGAAATACGGATACGGAAAATTACCAATCACACCCCTCCTTCCTCTTACCCTATGTCGGTACTTTTGATATTTAATTGATGTACGAGTACTTGTGTTTTGTGGCGTATAAGATAGCATTATTTACCGTATCCACTATTTTCTTCCACGTGACGTCTTAAGAAGAAAATATTGAGTCTCCACGGTCCCCGAGGACAGCTCCAAATAATCAACTCATTAAGTTGCTAAAATTTACACAAACCCTTTCTGGTTGTGCGTCGAATAGATTGGTTTTATTCACCCGGAACAATCTATTTTGGTTAGACACGATGCGAATTACGATTTGGATGGAATCCGGGGCCTTGTTTGTTTGGGAGGCTACACAGGAAACAAGGCAGCTAAAATTGTTTAGCAACTTCGTTCACTAGAAATTTTGATGAGGTTACCGACATAATCGGCAAAGCTTTCTTCCCCAGACAGCTATAGGTAGTGATAGCTCTATGGTTAGCGAGAGGTCTCATGCGTGGCTCGGGTATCAATGAGTTTTTCAGAAACTTACAGTACGTCGTTTTAACTTGGCTGCCCTGAACATAGACTACGTCTGCGCAAACCGCAAAAGGCAAATTATCCCAAAAAAAAAATATTGATCAGCCACTTGCGTTACTTCAGAGCTGACAAGTTAAAACGGTCGTACCGTACATATTTATCACCAGTTCGACGGTGAAGAAAATCATTGTGAGGATATCCGCAGGAGTCACCCCGATCTGGCGAAGGGCTCGCAATCTACCAGGTTACCAGGGGATAAGAGCCATCAGGGGCATCATGTTTCAGGGAATGCTGTCCAGAAAATGTACTCGTAGCTAGCCTTCTGGCCACTGTACCATATAGTTCATCTTTTTTTATCACAAGTCAGGGTGATTTTGTCACCCATAATATGAGTTCCCTTTCTGGAAGTACCCCTTTCAGTCTTTTCACCTGTATATTATATTTTTAGTCTTTTCACCAGTATATTGAGACACCCAAACGTGAGAGATGGACAGCCGGTTTGCTCACGATGTTTTCCTACACCGTCGAGATAGTGATAAATATGTGCGTACAAGACAAAAATATGAGTCTTAAGCTGTAGAGAGGTACCTAATCTTAATTATTATCATTGTACGGCCTTGAAAAATAGTCCTGCGTTCGCTATAAAGCTAAATCTAAAAAAAATCCGTCTCAGAACACCCGCTAAGCTTGTTGATGCCACCATCAAAACGTCGGTTGGGGACTCCCCCACGATGTGAACAACAGTTTGTTAAGTTAAATGAAGGGGAATTTGTATTCAGCCTCCATCGCATGAAACAGGAGGTAGCGTGCCATCCGCATTACTTAAGGTTACTCCAAGCCTTCCAAGAATCTGCATAACTGCACACAGTCGCGAGTTATAAACTAGTTTGTGACTTCAATCACGCTCCAGTTGTTAAGCTTCCAAGAAGAAGCCTGCACAGCTGATAAATTACCGTGGAGTACTGGCTGCTATATATACTATACTAGCTATTCCGGGCAGGAATTGCATTGGAAATGTGGAGTATGGAGAATTTATCAACGGGAATACACCGAATTTTGGTGTATTCCCGTTGTCCCCATTGACGATATCCCCATGATGGGGACAACGGGAAGTCAAAAAAAATTCTTCCCGTTGTCCCCATTATAGGGATACGGCAGTGGGGACAACGGGAATACATAAATTTCACGTGTCGATATCCCCATTAAATCTGTATTTGATTTTTAACCTTACACGGAAAAAAAAATATGGTTACCGTAACGATATTTCGGTTGTTCCCACCATATTTCTGGTACTATATGTGACAACTCTACAGATAGTTAACTCTACTATACACTTCTTGTAAAAAACATAACAGTATAGACAACTATGTGTATAGTATTTACAACAATATGTAGGTATAGTACGCATAACGATTCAAATTGTAAACTGCCTTTTGTATACGTCGTACGTCCCATACGTCTACGATACTGTCTTGTAACGTCTACTATATGACCTTGTTGTGCCTACATTACTTTGTGGTATTTATTTACTATACTAATTTGTAGTACCATACTAGAGAGCAGTGATAGCCCGGACGGTTAAAGAGCCGGCCGAAAATCAGTGAGGCTCGGGTTCGAATCCTGGCATGTACCAATGAGTTTTTCAAAAACTTACGTACATATTTATCACGAGCTCGACGGTGAAGGAAAAACATCGTGAGGAAACCCGCAGATCTCAGAATTAATTCTGAGGCATGTGTAAATAGACCCGGTCCGGCGATGGGCTCACCACCTATCACGTTTAGGGGTCCAATGTATCTCGTGAAATGTGGGTATATCCAGTAATGGAATACCTCTGCCTACCCCTTCGGGGATGAAAGGCGTGAGATTATATTATTATATTATTTATTATTACCATACTACCGGACTATGACTGTGAATTTCTTAATCAGTAATCCCTAATCCAGGTATTGCAAAGATTTCCAAAAGAGTCTGAGAACCGTCTACTAGTGGTGTAAATCTTACGATCAAAACTGAAAACAAAGCAAAAGTCGTCCGACCTTATGGCTAAACGCCGGGAACCAAACGATAGCGCGTTCTAATTCGCACCCCACGCCATCTATGAACGACGTATTCTAACTGCGTCACGCGTTACGCCCCGCTGTCTACCACACACATTGTAGCCGCTATCATCTCATTCGTTGAGAGAACGATGCATATTGTAAACACAACGATATTATTGCAACTATTACTTCCTTATTTGTTGGTTTAAACATTTAGATAGTAACCCTTACAATGTTGCAAGTTACTAGAAATGAATATTGCCCGTTACAAACAAATTGTCACTGTTACACAAAAAATACTTAGTGATACGAAAAAATTCGTAAGGCCAACAGAAAAATTGTTAGGAGAACTAATTTCCATTTACTACACATTCTGGTAGTATTGTAAAAATATTTTTTTTCCGTGTAGTTTTTAAAGCAGCAAGAAGAAAAACGACCATATATCAATAAATTTTTACCAGCCTGGGCCTCTTGTGACATTAACAAAACGTAAAAATCGTAAAAACGGAATTATTAGTTAGAAGTAGGTGAATAGGAAAATCGATAGTTGATTTATTGGAATATTCTAGCGGGATATATTCTCCGCTGTCATATATGTGGTTCTTAGGGTAGCTGGTGCTACAAAAATTATAGCTTGTATAATAATAGTAATAGATTAGAAATCTGGTAGACGGAATCTAAAAATGAACACTCTATCTTTAATTATGGGTACGTATTTGAATGTCTAAAATTAAAAAACCTAACGTAAAATAACCTACGTTTAAAATCCCTAAAATCTAAATACCTAATGGTTGACTTAAAGTGAAAATACCAAAAGCTTAAAATGTCAAATGGATATATTACTGAAGTTCAAAAGGATAAAACTTGAAATACCTATGTACTAAGTCCCTGAAATAGATTAACCTCACAGTTAATTGACCAAAATGACAAATACCGATATTAAAGTATGTACATAATCTACTTTATAACACATTTGCTCGTGAAAGGAAAGGTCTCTTATTTATTTCATTAATTTCAATATCGTATTGTATTTCATTATGTACTTGTGCGTTATTGTAATGTAAAATCTTAACAAATAGTTTTTATGTCATAAAAGTGGTCAACATTTTATGAATAAAATTAACTTTGGGAGATAAAATATTATAAATAAATATTTAATACTTTAATTTAATTAATTTTGTCAATGAATTACAACCATTTATCTGTAACAAAAACACATAAATATTAATTTATGTACTATAATAGTAATATTAGCTATTTTTTGTGCCTTTGCCTAAAAAAATGCTGATGCACGCGCATCGCTAATTTGTGAACAATTAAAAATTATTCCACGCGCTTTTTCTTTTCGCTGTTTTGTTTTTATTCGTTTATAAAAGTCCGAGTTTTATTTATTTCCTCGCAAATATGTTATAAAACGTCGTATGACATACGTGCGCTTTGATAGTTACAGCCTCTGCTTTCTTGGAGCCCTCTCCTACGGCTCGGGCTAGCAATTTCGCCTCGGCTGTAATTTTCAACTTACCGCACTTATACCATAATGTACTGTATCATATTGTATTATACTTACTTAACAACGGTTAAAATAAAACATATTTATTTTTTGCTCATAAAAAAAACTAAATCAAAGATCTTCTGAACCTAACCAGTTCTAATAATTTCTGCTCTGGTATTTTGAGCTCGCTTTGCTCGCTATAGCATTGAATATATCTATAATATCTCGCAAATGGTGCATTATTTTAAGATTTTGACCATTTGGTATTTAAAATGTTGGTATATCAAACTTTGTCGTTATAACTATAAAGATTTTGAATATTAGGTATTTAGTCGAATCTGTATTATAATCCTAGATATTTCGTAGGTAAGTATTTGCTGCCTAGGTATATTAAAACATTCGTTTCTTGCTGGCTCTTCTCGGGATACCAATAATGCAGTACCATTTGGAACCAGCAACGCGTCGGTGGAGATGGGCTGCTGTTTACATTTAGCCAATCTTCATGGACGAGTTTAGAGTGCCTTGTTACTATAAACTATTGACCTTTCTAAGTGTATATTCAATACCTACTGAAAATAAATGCATTTGAGTTTGAGTATTTAGATTTTAGGAATTTTAAACGTAAGTTATTTTACGATAGGTTTTTGAATTTTAGACATTCAAATACGTACCCGGTCACATACAGAAATAGACTCAAATAACATTTTTATCCAATGGCAAAGGAACTAATAAGCAACCCTCAAACATACAAAAGATTAAAAAGAAAAACGCCTCAAGATCTAGTCTGAGAATAGAACAAAAATTTTAAGTGTGGAACACTGGTCCCATTTCTTGCAATACTATATATATTATTCTTATCAAATTTATTGCTGAATGTCCAAGGACAGATTGTAGTAAATAAAAGAAGAGTTAAAAAATATCAATGGGGACAGCGGGAAGTATTTTTAATAATTCTATTTCATTATTTTAATGGGGACAGATAGTGGGGACAACGGGAAGTATTTTTAATAATTTTATTCAATTCCCGTTGTCCCCACTCAATGGGGATATCGTCAATGGGGACAACGGGAATACACCAGAATTTTGAGTTTATTCGTTACAAACATACAAAAATACAAATCTTTCGTCTTTATAATATAAGTGTAGAAGTGAAATCTAGCAGAAGTTTGGCGTGGATATAACTGAATTACTGGATCAACATTTAGGGTACCTACTTTTTATTGCAGTAAAGTATCTAATTTCCACAGTACACTATAAAGATACATACGTATACTACTCCGAAACGATAACACCTAGAAACTTAAAATATATTATGGTATGTAGGTGTATTCTATGTCGTAAGTAACCGCTTTAAAGAGATTTTCGGAAGTTATTACGAGAACGCGAATAAACTGGATCCGCGCGGGCAACGCCACTGGGCACCAGCTAGTGCTGTATATAGATTTCGGCCTACGGTTAACAAATCTGTAAATCCCTTTTACCCATCTAACGGCGTATTTTACCCCCCATCCGGCCACGAGAGCTAGAGTGTTTAAAGAACAATGTAGAATAATTTACGCTCTGGCTGTCTCTGCTGGAACGCAGCCAAGAATTCGTAAAGCAGCCAAAACTAGTCGAGGCGGTTGTGGCCGTCACACGCAACGACTGACTGGTATTGATTTAGATCTATGGATTAATGAGGGGATTCAAATTGAACTGTATAAAATTAATAAAAATGTTGTAATTCAAAGAAAGATCTGCTATCTGTGCAACCAACGCAGATCGCTCGCAGAGAGTTCAAGTTACGCGGTTGATTCCGTGCGTTTTTTTTTCCTTTTTATAAGGTGACGCAATGAGAATATTGTTGGTAGGGTACTAAATTTCTTAAATATTTTTTTTACTTCATATTTTTAACAGCTTATATGATTGGTTAACTGTTACAACAGAGAAACAAATCGCCTCTTTAAAAACATATATCAACAAAGAATCGAAATCGATTTATACATTAACTTTACTGTCTATATTATTCTAAATACACACTAGAATATTTTTATTGATTTTAATAAAAAAACACAAAACTATATAAATATTACAATAGACTTTATAGTACAAGCTGGCTCGCGTGCGTTTTTGTATGACGTCAGTCTTCCATGTTCCCGGAACTCGATGGTCGCGGGGTTCAATGTCTGTATTTTCCATTCCACCTATAATATCGTGCGGTTCCAACCGCGTAATGTGAACTGCAGGATACACACACACACTTTTGTAATGTCTTCACTGCCCGTCTTTCTCTATGTAGGAGCCCAGCTATAGGTACTCTTACCCTTTAGAATAGCTGAATCTTCATCTCAACTCAGGATAGAACTGTTTTTAAAACTATCTATTATTAAAAACCGATATTATCCTGTTTTGTCAATAGTAATTCTAAGATTCAATAAAACTCGCCCAAACTATCTAAATTAATCTCCATTTATACCCAACCCTCGCTATGAGTATAAGCCAGCATGGACAATATTACCAATACGTTAGACTCCGCATAAAAATGCAAACCGCAGACTAAGCCTTTGGCTCTAAAAGTACATAATGTATTTCATGTATTTCATGTTTGTATTTGATAGTTTATAATAATTATTTTCCTGGGTCTTGACATGTTTCTGTGATGAAAGGTTTTTAATTGTATTTCATGTTTGTATTTGATTATAATTTAGTATGTTATGTGGTACTCAACACAATTTATATTGTTTTCGAGTCGATAAATAAATAATAAAAAAAAAAACATAATGCATTGCCAAGATCGGACTATAATAATGTGCCTTAAATATAAATATATCTTATGGATTATAATGAACCTGGGTTACCTGGGGTATGCAGAAGTATTCCATTTCTGAAAATACCCACTTTTCACTAATATATTCTTTGGACCCCTAAACGTGATAGGTAGCTTAGAACGCATTGGTACATGCCAGGATTCCAACCCGAGCCTCACGAATGAAAAGCGTCTTCTTCAACCACTGGGTTATAACTGCTCTACAGAAATTTATATGTATGACAGTGCCTTATGTAGTCATACAGTTGAAAGCTTTAGCTGCTACAAGGTATTATTCAGATAGAATCAGTTTTCATAGATAAGTTTACAGCTCGTGACATCACGTTATTATAAAATTTGCAGATTCAAACCACGATTGAAGTTGAACAATTAATTGGTTGCGCGTTTTTGATGGCGGTCAAAGTTGGCTCCTTTTCAGTTAGGAGCTCTGCGCAGTTATCTTCATTAATATATTTATAGTTAAATTTAAAAGTTTCGTTTGTTACTTGTTTAGGAGCGCTTTAAACTCTATCATACCTTTTGGACAATCATTGCTACCACCCAAACTTGTTTCATTCCTTTTTCGTTTAAAAATAGCCAGTCACAAACTCTCTGATATTAAATTCAATCGCACCACACATTTGGATTACATTTGGAAAGAGAATTGGATCAATGCGAGATCTAACGTACCGTTAATGTCCGTGAAACCAGCACAGCAACATCGATTTAGTTTTAATCCCCCCGCTGCCCAGCTCGGGAATCGCACACGAATTTGATCGGATTAATTAGTCTGCCTCCTATAGCTGGACTGATTGACGATTGGTTTTAGAATAGCTCTTGCCAGAACTTCATTCAGTGGATAAAAGCTAGGAGGGTCCTTTCTCAAGTTGCAAAGTTATCTCCCGTTTAAGTTGTCGGTTAAGCTGTTTAGCCGGGAATAAATAACAAACAGACAGACATAAAGACAAGCTGAGCAGTAGCAGGAAGTATCCGCATCATAGCAATCGTAGAAATATCGAAAAAGACGTGTGGCACTCGGGGACTGCCGCGGTAAAGCTATTGCATAGCATTTTGTATCAACAAGACTGCCGAAAAGAAACGACGTTAGACAATGCACGGCCTTCAAGCCACACCTCCGTGCCCGTCGGAGTGGGGAACGTGAGGTTTTTTTTCGTTACGTAATTTCTGGATTCGGTCCCCGCGCTCAAGGCCCTCGATAGAAGCTATGCAATAGCTTAAAAGTTTGGTTTTACTGAACCATAGCTCACAAGACTTACTTATATACGATACTTCCCATGTGTGAGGAAAGATGCTGAGATCAACAGTGGGCTATTACGGGTTGTTGATGATAGAGGATCATCTACCTGTTTTAGTATACAACATGTAACAGAATAAGCGCAATTCCTGAAACTAGTTTGTTCAGTATCGACAACTTATTCGATTTGAGCTATTTTTAATATGTGTTCAATTTTCCCCAAAAATGAATTAGCGTAGCTGAATTTAGTGCTTTCTATGGAAATCGTGCTATTATTAATCCATATTTAAGAAAATTGGTTAGACACAACTAAAGTTCGATTGCATCATTTATTTTTTACTAGTGGCCCGGGCAGACGTCGTTCTGCCACCGTATAAACCATCCCTGCACCCACTCTAACCCACACAAAAAGTTTCATCAAAATCTGTCCAGCCGTTCTGGAGTTTTAATCAGACTAACGAACATCAATTCATTTTTATTTATATATATAGATATTAATATACTGATTGGGGTGTATGAGAAATTGCGTTTTTTCTGTTACGCGTTGTATGTAAAATACGCCTATTTCACTAGTGTATTTTTTCGGTCCCCCAAACGTGATCTCTCTACACTGTTCCTCATTCTATCAAACAATCTTACTCCACTTATATGCTACGAACACTTGTGCAGCGTGAATCTACATCTATACTAATATTATAAAGAGGAAAGATTTGATTTTTGTATGTTTCTAATTAATATACACAAAAACTACTATACCGATTTAAAAAATTGTTTCATCTATGTAAAGCTGGAATATCCCTGAGTAACATAGTCTATATTTCATTCCCGTATTCCCACGGGAACGGGAACTACGCGAGTGAAACCGCGCAAAACCGCTACTTATTTCATAAGTTAAGTAATCCGGCACATCTAAGTTAGAAACTAATTTTATGATGAAGCTAAGTTACACAAGGATACTAGTCACGTTCCAAGTTAAATCCCAACCGCGGTATTGCGAAGCAGACTATAACTTAAACCTGGGTTTAAGTAGTCTGAAGCTGTATTCTGACTGAGAGAATTTGAGATGAGGTTTATGAACAAAGAAATTGGTAGGTACATGACACTTTTAAACCGACTTCAAAAAAGGAGGTTATCAATTCGACTGGGTTTTTTATGTTTTGGTACCTCAGAACTTTCGACTGGGTGAACCAATTTTGATGATTCTTTTTTTATTTGAAAGCTGTTGCTTCCCGTGTGGTCCCATTTCAATTTGGTATAGTTCTGACAATGGATTCCATGATAAAACCATTAAGTATTCAATTTGCATTAAGTATGTGGGCGACAAATGGACGAATAACTCAATATCACGCCAACCGATTTCGATGATCCTTTTTTAACCTTCCATCCAAGCATCCTTACAAACAAAGAAAAGGTTTTAGACATTAATGATTTTCGATATAATAAAATGTCATCGACATACACATAAACGATATCATTGCTCTCAAATATACTTTTATGAATCCCATTATAGCTCCAAAGCTAAAGTTTGTAGTTCAAAGAGTCCTCTTTGACTTCATACATCAAAAATATCGCTGAAACCCAAAGATATTATTTATAGAAAGACGTAGATATGTTACTAGAGCGCGGAAAATGAGGCCGACAAATGTAGTTAATTAACCACATTTTATTTAGTCGCATTGTATTTCAAGTCGTATTTCAAGCGCAACTCTTGACAGATAGCTGTCTCTTTCTTGATTATTCGTTCCGTATCATCTTTCCCCGTCATTGTTGTATGCTATAAGTACGCTAAGAAGTAAGTATGTAAATGTTGTAGCCACTTGTAGCGGATACATTTTCAAACGCGGGCATAGTATGAATATAACTCATCCTTACTTTAATATCTTTGCTGAAACCCAACAAAGCTACGTTCTCCTATACATATTCATTGGTAAGGACAGCAAAGAAATGAACGCGAAGGAAATCATATGTCAAGAAGTTCTTTTGTTCCAGTTAATGAGTTTTGTTCGGAATTTATTTTATTAAGGATTTGCTCGAACTTTTGACATTAATTTTCCATACGCAGAACTTAATAATACCTGTTTCTTGTTTAACAAATACGGCCGTGATGATAATGGTATATATCGGTACTACGAGTATGTTTACACTGAACATTGGTAGTAAAAATTACTTTGAATGCATTCAGGTAGAGTTACGAAGCAGAATATCAGAATTCCGACATTCTGCTTATCTGTCGTTTTGCGAATCTGACTTTCTGCGATATGCGAATGGTCAGATAAGCAGAATGACAGCATTCCATCATTTTGCGTATCCGAGATTTTGCGCAACTGACATTCTGCGATAGTTCCTTGGTAACTCTACGCTAATGATTCCGTCATTTTGCGTATCTGACATTCTGCGATGGTTCCGACAGACAGTTTTTGCATTTGCGACTCTATGGAATAGATATATGTATAGGCACATGTAACAATTGTAAAGCATAATAATTTTATGTATTCACATCAACCGCCCGAGGGAACTTGCTGGTTGACCGGATTAAGAATCTCACTTTAATGATGAATTTAAAAAAAAGAAAATGAGAGTTGTATGTACATAGCAGGCTTTAATTGAATCTGACAAGCGTAACTTTCAAATTGGACTGACAATCATCAACAAGAAATCAACAACAACATAGTAGCTAGTAACAGTTATAAAAGAATAGCATTTATCACAATATTATCGGCACAAAATCTAATCAAAAGAATACTACCATCTTCCCACAGGTGTAGGCAGTAGGTAAGCAGTAGGTACCAGTGAGTTCTTCAAAACTTAAGTACATTTTCATCACTAGCTAGACGGTGAAGGAAAACATCGTGAGGAAACCCGCAGATCCCAGAAATAATTCTGAGACACGTGTAACAGACCCGCAGGAGTATTCACGGAGGCTCGACACCGTTTCCGTTCGATTCAGATCGAGTGAAAAATTTTCAATGCGTTTTTGACAGACACGGAAAATTTTCCGAATCCTTCTGTCAAATATGACATTCGTTTTCGATACCGACATCTGTGAATAGCCCATCTTCGACAGATTTTCCGATTCCGAGTCGAATATCGAATATCGAAGCTCCGTGAATAGGCCTGCCGGTCTGGCGAAAATCTCACCCACGTTTAGGGGGCGGAATATTGTCGTGAAAAGTGGGTACTTCCAGAAATGGAATACCACTGCCTCAGGGATAAAAGGCATGAGATTATTTATTTTTCTTTCCTCTTCTATTCTTCTTTCAAACTATCTAAGTCTAGAGCCCAAATCTGCCCTTAAACCGGTTATATATAGTGGGGCAATACTTCCTCGCCAACTGCGAGTAGGGACTGTCTTTCATCACTTTTAATTCACTAGTCCTGTGACCCCACGTATGGTAGATATAGGAGTCTGTGACATTAAGTCTCCCAGACTTGAAGTATTCTTCCCCATCCCGCCATCTTATGGGATAAAAATACCGTGGCGCGTATATTTTAAAACCTGTAAGCAGAGAAATAGCAATTTGTCTCGATTTTAAATTGGTCATACCTGTCTCTTCTCATAGGAATGCATCACGAGATTTCAATATCCAAACGGAAGATAACGGATCAAACGGACTGTCCAATGGATCGAACAGATTGTCGTTGGATAAAATGCCAGTGTTTCATAGTATAATTTTACCACAAGTGAACAGAATTACCTACTTTCAAGGCAGTTAGAAATAAGCCACTCCTTTCAACTGCCTTCAAATAACATACAGTAAAAAACTGACTTCAACTAATTATATTTAAAAAATACAGTTGAATTGAGAACCTCCTTCTTCTTTGAAGTTGGTAAAAAAAAAGAATCATCTTAATCGGTTGGCATAATATTAAGTTTTTTTTTTAATATAAAAAAAGGGGGCAAACGAGCAGTTATTCGTCCATTTGTCGCGCATATTATACTTTATTTATTTTTATTTTTTTATTTTGTTTTATTTTGGTAACAGGCAGTCATGTATCTTAAACAATACAAACATAGTTTCTCTTATAGACTTAGAGTACCAACAAATTAAAAGTAAATACATAATTAACATGTGATTCGGAAACAGCAAATTTCACAAAGCAATTTGCTACGGTTTTCTAAGAAGATATCTGAAGTTTACTGAACTGGTGATCAATTACAAGTTTCTTATATGTCTTTTTGTTATTTGAAAACAAATCTATATGTGACAAATCCTTGTTATAATTGGAGAGAGTGCGTCTAATGTAAGAGTGTAAGGCATAGTTGGTTGAGGCTGGAGATATCGAAAATACTTAATGCAAATCTAGGACTTATATGGTTTTCTCACGGATGCCATTGTCAGAACTGGACCAAATTAAAATGGGACCACACGCTTAGCATCAGCTTATAAATAAAAAAAGAATTTAAAAAGTGTGTAGTGTGTCAAAGTTACTAGCTGTGACAAAATTGTTTACGCTACATTTAGCATCACCTTGACAATCAGTGATGGGTTCAGCTGCTAGCCTCACTCCGGGACATGACTTTAGTACCACTCTGGTTATCACACCGGGTCCATTGTTTGGCCAGTCGTACCCATTGTATTCTTCCTTCAAATCCCTGGAAGATGTCATAGTTATTTTTACAGGTCTGAGAGTAATCGACAAACTTTAGTTTCTAAATTCAAAATTAAGGTGTAGTTTTTGACAACAATTAAGAACTTGAGATTTAATAATAATAATAAATTGTGAGACACAATTCACGCACGGTTATTTAGTACCAAAGTAGACAGAGCCTGCAGTACTATGGGTACTAAATAACTGATATACTAAAATAAATATCAAACACCCAGACACGAAGCCAAAAGACATGTAAACAAATGTTGGCCCCGAGCGGGAATCGAAGCCGCGACCTCCGGCTCAGAAGGCAGGGTCACTTCCAACTGAGCCAACAGGCCCGTCCTATAAAATTCTGTTATTTATTACAGCCTAATAACACTTATTCTACTTGAATATGAACTTAATCAGATGAACATCAGAATCAGGCACCGTAATTTCCATCCAACCACCTCTGTATTACACCTCACAATGAAGAACAAAGTTACTGTACTTCTTCAATAAGCATTCATTATACAAGTGAGAAATGTAACATTCGTATCGATCGAACAAGTGCTAATACCCTGGAGAACCTAACAGGTGATAGCAATTATAGCCGAGCCCCCCTAGCCAAGTGGCATTCCACAATCTAATCGAATGTTCTTTTAGATTGACATGTATGGGATTGACATTGGCGTTAGCGCTCGTTGGCAAGTGCTTAGGTCAATCTAAAAGAACATTCGATTAGATTGTGCAATGCCACTTGGCTAGGGGGGCTGTTCAGAGTGAGTCCGTCTTTAATACATAAGGTCTGTGTGCGATTACAGGACAGTCAACGAACTTTTCAATATTCATCGGCGTACAAAGGCATCGTGAGGAAGCATGTGTTGTCTATATCCTATGATGCGTTCTCTATTTTTGTACCGTATATGGGTACGAAAATATACTGGTGAAAAGTGGGTACTTTCACAATACCGTAAGTAATAATAAAGATTTTTTTAATTTTTATTTTTCTGTTTATTCGGAGGGGTGTTTTGCTACTTTTTGTATTTAGAAAACCGCCATTTTGCCTTTTACTAAACAGAGTGCAACCAAGACCAGCTGATATTCAAAACTAGTAAAATGTATTTTTATTGGCGCACTTAATCGTGACGGTAACTTTTTCTGCAGGTTAGTTTGACTATCCAAACTCAGATTTTTGAGAGCATGTACTGGAAGAGGGACTTTACCTTTTTCATATTGTGTAGAAAAAACTGATTTATTATTCAAGACTAAGTAGTTTTTATTAGCGACATAAACGTTCTTATTATCTGTCCTCAGCATTTGGCTATTGGGTGCAGATGAAGAATAGACTCACATTACAGCAGCAGCAGCAAATTTTCTCCCAATCTTGTCTCTCGAAAACCTTAAAGCTCCCGCTGATACCGACGAATTTTCTTCACTTCCTCCCCAGTTCTTCCCGAGACCATCAAGAGATCTAGTCACTACCACATCCAAATCCAAGTATATTCCACCAAATTTGTACAACGTGAGGTATCTCAACACATCGGAGGTATGACTAACGCGCCAAGCAGACTTGTACAATGCGCCGCCTCCTACAATAGCTTCAAGAGGAGTACCTTTAGCATACCTTGCTAGATGTATCCTCGCGATATTCACGTTGGTAAATCGTAGATACGATACGTAACCAGATTTCAGAGTGAAGTTAGTCACAGGACCAGCAAAAAGGACGAATATTTGCCAGTTAGGATGAGCTCTAGAAGCAGATTCCACCGCACACGCATGTCTTATATTTAGATCTCCCCGACACGAGGTTTCGTGGAAAAAGATTGAATTTTCCGGTGGAGAAAACAATTCTTCGTCTATCGAGGGTAAAGAATCTTCGGATTTCACATAATGACAATTAATATTGCCGTATAATATTGAGAATGCATTAGATTGTAAAGCTAATCCGAACAATTGTATTAAGATAAGGATTAACCCGAAAATAATGGACAGACTCAGTAAAATTTTACGCCGACTTATCTTTCTGGGAAGTGAACATAATTTCTTCCAAATCTCCATTTAGCTTTCTGCTGAAATGTCTTGAAAAATATAAATGTCGTTCAAATATAAAGTGACGACGTCCATCCGATTACATTCCAAAGAAATCACTGAGACGATTATTTTTAATTGTACACTTATTGAAGCTTACGAGTACGTCACTTATCGAATTATCACTGAAACACTTGAATTAACGTTCTTTACAACGAGCATTATTTTGCAACGAGTAAGTATAAAACTTTTAAAATAATTAATGACAGTCAATTTAAAATATAACCGCTATACAGTAATCGATAAATGCACATGTGTTCAAATGCTATGCAGATCGAAACTTAAATGAACTACATTTAACGTGTATTGTGTGAGAATACTGCCACGTGAGACAATATTACCAATTAGCAATAAGGGTGACCTAAATTTTAATTACTTGCAGAAATAACTCGTAACTATTCATGGACATAGGTACACCAGATTTCGACAATCAGTGAGGCTCGGGTTCGAATCCTGGCATGTACCAATGAGTTTTTCAAAAACTTACGTACATATTTACCACTAGCTCGACGGTGAAGGAAAACATCGTGAGGAAACCCGCAGGCCTCATAATTAATTCTGAGACATGTGTAAATAGACCCAGTCCGGCGATGGGCTCACCACCTATCACGTTTAGGGGTCCAATGTATCTCGTGAAATGTAGGTATATCCAGTAATGGAATACCTCTGCCAACCCCCTCGGGGATGAAAGGCGTGAGATTAATTATTTTTAATTTATTTATTATAGATTGCGACAAAAACTCAAAAGTCATGTTTTGTATGTACAGTATGAAGGAATCGAATGTTAACCTAAAATTCCTTACCAAATTCTATTGTCTCTGTACAAATACCTGGGAGAATCAATAATTTCATTCGGTCTTAGCAGCTAAAGCCGAACATGTAAATACACTTAATGAATACATGTAAGTACACTTAAATAAAATATATGATCAGTATTCTAAAATCAATGATACCACCTAAAACTAAACTACAGTACCTATCAAGAATTTAAATTTTGAAAAATCTTACCTTTTTAATTTTTTGACTTATTTATTTTTTTATCTTACCTATGCCTCAGATCAAATAAAAAGTAAAGATGGAGCGCTGCGAAGGATAAACTGAAACCAGAAAAACTATTCCACGCTCTGTGCATACACGCTCGCACGCACACATTTACAAGCAAACTACTCAATCCACACCGATCAGTTAGAACTAGTTGGTCAATTGAAGCGATACGTACGAAAACAATTAAATAATGTCATCGGGAAATGTGCCTGTGAGCGTAAATGCACAGAGCGTGGAGTACTTTTTCTGGCTTCAGTTTATCCTTCGCAGCGCTCCATCTTCACTTTTTATTTGATCTCATAAAACAACTTCCAAAAAAATAAAATATGAATATTTATTATAGAAGAACATTTAAAATAATTTTAGAGTTTTTTTTTCTATATCCCGAAAGCCTCGGGGATATAAGGCTTGAGTTTTTTTTTTTATAGCAATCTTATTTAAATTATAATACTAAAAAATAACGTCACGTCCTGTATAATGTACCTACGCTAATGTTTGAATAGAATAAAAATAGCAGCATTGTCTACGCAGTATCTATGAAAGCAAAGATATGTCAGACTTATCTTACTAATTGATAATAATAATAATTGTCTACGGAATTCGGAGTGTACAGAAAAACCCTACCAGTTTATGTTACACTATTTGGTGTTATTATTATATTTATAAGTATAATTATGTTTTTTGGTTGTTTGCCTGCTTTACCTCGTGTGCTGAATCGATTCACATTTTTAAAACTCGACTGAAGGCTCACTATCTTGCAAGCACTGAGGTAAATTAATTTTCTGCTCTAATTATGTTATAATTATGCATTATTATTAATTTATTATCCTCAAATGTGTGAATGTGTGTAAGTATTTTCTATTCTTGTTAATTTATTTAATTTATATTATGCATATATTTATACCAATATATTTATTAATGTAATAGTTTGTAAGAGTATGTTCAATAATATATAGTGCATCGTCTACCCTAGTTCTAATCTCACAGTTTCATCCACCCTAAGGTTGTCTGGAAGAGATCGCTAAAAGCGATAACACCGCCCATTGTACTTTAGTTAATGTTGGTATCCATATTGTGTTGTTTTTGGTGTACAATAAAGAGTTATTGTATTGTATTGTATTGTACCTCCTATAATACCCCCCTTTCCTCTCCCAATTATTCCTAGACCACTTCGTTTACCCAGAATACCTGGTATGTCTGTGTTCCTTGGCTTACATATGCTAGGGAATCCATTAAAGCCTTTAAAAGTTCCTATACTGCCTAAGACAAGGTTATAGAAGGCATTAGGATCTGAAGTGAAGACAGTAACTGTTCCTTGTCCAGATTTGAAAAGGAAGGAGAATGATTTGGAGAGACTTTTGGAGTTGAAACAACGGGGGTCGTTGACACCCGCTAAGTTTAATAGGTTCAAGAAATTGTTGTGCCATTAAAAACAAAGCTTGTCAAAAACCCAAGCCTCGCAACTCAGTTCGTCTACCGTAAAATGTTGTGAGATCCATGTAATACCAAGTCGGTTAAATTATTCAGTCCCTACTAAGGGACCTACTGTCTTAAGTAATTACGCAATTATCTAATCTAACAACCTCTTATAGTGACCATAACAATATTAAAAATCTTTTATATTCTAAATAAATAGATTGACTTGGCCATCGCATGAAAATCCAATGTATCTCACAAGTGATACACATTATATTAAATTAGATTGTTTAGTGCGATGCCAAGTCAATCTATTTATTTCGAATATAAAAGATTTTTAATATTGTTATGGTTCGAGAAAATCGATGTCTGTGTCAATCGATGGATGGATGGCCGTGGCGCTTTTTGCTCGACTTGGCGGGGGCACTGCCGTGCCCCCGGATTGAGGTGATGAATAACTGTTTGTAGTACATTTAATGTATTCTAAGATGTAAGTAAGTTTACAGAGCTGCAATTAAAACGTAAAAGATAAATTCAACTGATTGTTTTGCAGCATAGGTTTAGCGATTAGAAATGAAAAATAATGAAATGGTAAATTGAGATACAATTTTAATATTACTAGTGAATGTTTTAATAAATGTTTTTATAAAATAATAATAAAACTGTTATTTTCTTATCTTCTGTTTCTCTTTCTGTTTAAGTTCTTTTGTTCACTCATATTACTAAACAAACTCTTACGTATCTACGTGCGTGCTCGTAGGTAGGTACTACAAAAACACGGCTTAAATCCCAGTCATATTTATACGTAAACTAGCAGCACCCCGCAGTTTCACCCGCGTAGTTCCTGTTCCCGTGGGAATACGGGGATAAAATATAGCCTGTGTTACTCCCTGATAATGTAGCTTTGCAGCAGCAACAAGCAGTGATAGCCTTACGGTTAAAGAGCTTGCTTCACATGATGAAAATCAGTTAGGCTCGGTTTCGAATCCTGGCATGTACCAATGAGTTTTTCAAACAACTTACGTACATATTTATCACTAGCTCGACGGTGAAGGAAAACATCGTGAGTCCAAAGAATATCTGGTGAAAAGTGGGTATATCCAGAAATGGAATACCTCTACCTATTCCCTCGGGGATATAAGGCTTAAATTCTAAGACCTGCGGGTTTCCTCACGATGTTTCGCCTACACCGTCGAGCTATAGTGATAAATATGTACGTAAGTTTTTGAAAAACTCCTTGGTACATGCCAGGATTCGAACCCGAGCCTCACTAATTTTCGGCCGGCTCTATAAGGCTTGAGATTATTTATTTTTTATTTTATTTTGATGTATCTTTCCATTGGTGAAAGAATTTTTCAAATCGGTTTTCTGGTTTATGCGTCAAAACGTAAGAAACAGAGTCATTTTCGCATTTTTAATATTTAGGATAGCATATGAAGCCGAACCCATTATTATCATCCCATTACTATTTGTGTTTAAGACTGTATGCTTCCCTAATAAAAAATATAATAACATAGAAATCTACAGAGTAAAAAACCGACTTCAACAAAAAATACTAAATAAATAGTTTTCTCATGGATGGTATTGTCAGAACTGGATAAAATGGGGCCAATTTAGAAGCACCAGCTTTCAAAAAAAGAATTATCCAAATCGCTTCACCCAGTCGAAAGTTCTGATGTGACAAACATTTAAAAAAACAGTCGAATTGATAACCTCCTCCTTTTTGAAGTCGGTTGAAAAACAGAATCAGCTGTCTAATTAGACCTTTATAAAGCACAGTTGCAGCCAAAGTATCACTCTGCTCGCTATCAACGCCTGCACTTCCTCGATTCCGAAGAACCAGTTCGAACCGGCACAAAGCGGATGAAGCCAGATCTCGAAGGTAATTAAAGAACTTTCTTGGGACCGCAATCTAAATCCGCTCAATAAATCCGTAAGTAGTGAGTGCAAGCATCAAAGGCAGGGTTAATAGAGTTATTGAGGCGACGGTGACGGACTGGATCCAATCAGAGGCCGGTATTGAAGTGCGGTGTGAAGTGACCTTTAGATTTAATTTAAAAAGTAAAGGTTTCAGATATTGAGACTATTCTCTTGCGTAATTGAAACTTAAAGCCGTTTGCATAACATTGTGATTAGAGGTTATTTTCTGTATTAACTGTAGTTCTTGTAAAATACATACATACATTATACTTATAATTTAGTAATAGTACATTATAGTACAAGTGTGTAATATTGGTGATTACCGCTGTTAGGTGAGGCTCTTAAGAGAGCCGAGGACGGTAGGTATACATAATACACAAATGTATCATAACGTTTTCAACACAATTGTTAAGAAAATAATACTTAAAAAAATCAAGCAAGCAATACTTACATTAATGTATTTGTACTATTGAACACGATCTTTTTTGCATCGAAACTTTTTTAAGAACAAAGCAACTCAACTAGGGAATCCAATCCCGCATCAAAATCGCGATCCCGCAAGCCTGCAGGATTGAGGTCATCAATCCCGCGGATCCCGCGGGATTTGCGGGATTGCGATTTTTTGAAATAAAGACAAGTAATTTTTTATTTTTACATACATACATATAGGGAATCCAATCCCGCAAACGCGGGATCCCGCATCCCGCACCTCTTTTGCAGGATCTAAAATTCGGGATTACTCGTGCTGAATCCCGCACGTTTTGCGGGATTGAAAATAAAATAAATGAGCTCAGACGAAGTTCTGATTAGTTTTAAGACCCAGTACAGCCTCAGTTCAGCCACAGTTACGGTGCGCATTGAAACCGCGCGATGCTTGACGAATTGTTAGTTGAAATACTAGAGCTATGACTAGGGATTCCCCCACGGTACGGGAATACTTTATTATTAAATAATTTCTTCGGAAGTATTATTAAAAAAAATTTTTTTTCATGCCTCTAAAACAATAAAATATTTTCTATTGTCAATACAAATCTAAAAGACAATAGGTTGAAAATTGTAGTAAGTATATCGTTTCTTAAAAGGAACTGATATTTTTACCTTTGAAGCATATAATTAAATTCAATTGTTGTTTAGTAATTAGTAATAACTAACTATTACCTAATAATAATTATATTAAAAATTAAAATTTACTTATCTTTATTTCAGTTATTTTTAAATAACTACTTAAAACAAAAGAATATTTAGAAAAATCTCAATCCCGCAAATCCCCGATTTATGACCTTAATCCCGCAGGCCTGCGGGATCGCGATTTTGATGCGAGATTGGATTCCCTACATACAAACATATTATGCTGGCGCATATATTTTTATTATCATTATTATTAATAAGTAGAGTCATTACTACTTAATTATTAATCAACAATTGAATTCAATTATGCCTTAAAGGTAAAAATAATCAGCTACGTTTAAGAAACGATACACTTAATACAATTTTAAACCTTTTATCTTTTAGATTTGTATTGACAATTGAACATATTTATTAGTTGTAGAGCCACGAAAAAACAGTTTATATTTTATCAATTTCCAATAAATTATTTGTAAATTAAAAACTAAAAGTTTTTTCCATTCAAATGTCAAGTCACGCATGATCTCCATGGGAAAGTTTTTCAATCACTTATTAATGAGGCTGTACTAAGTCTTAAAAGTAATCAAAACGTCGTCTGAGCTCTTTTTTTCAATCCCGCAAACGTGCGGGATCCCGCACGAGTAATCCCGCATTTTTGATCCCGCAAAAAATTGCGGGATCCCGCGTTTGCGGGATTGGATTCCCTAAACTCAACTAATAAAAAACAAATCTATATAATATAACACTTGCAATGAAAAAGTCACAGTTTGATTACAGTGTCATTATGTGCCTAATTGCAGTGAAATTAGAGCCAGTTTATGAGCAAGTGTGTTGAAAAATTTATTTATACACAAGCAAGGTATTCAAACAATGGGAAATTCAATTAAACAAAGCTTAAGAAAATTATGCATCGCCAATAGCTAAAGTTAAATTTAATTACGATATGTAATTCCATCTCGCACCAATTATTCTTACAAAGCATTCCTTGATTAATTCCTGTCAAAACTGTGGAGCTGCACAGGGTCGTATTGTTCCTTGGGGGGAGGGGCGAGGAACAAATTGTATGATATTAAAAAGTATATAAATATAAGAGCAGTGATAGCCCGAACCGTCAAAGAGCCGGCCGAAAATCAGTGAGGCTCGGGTTCGAAACTGGCATGTACCAATGAGTTTTTCAAAAAACTTACGTAAATATTTATCACTAGCTCGACGGTGAAGGAAAACATTGTTAGGAAACCCGCAGGCCTCATAATTAATTCTGAGAATTAATAAATAGACCCGGTCCGGCGATGGGCTCACCACCTATCACGTTTAGGGGTCCAATATATCTCGTGAAATGTGGGTATATCCAGTAATGGAATCCTTCTGCCTACCCCCTCGGGGATAAAAAAAAAGGCGTGAGAATATTATTATTATTATTGTTACATGCCAGGATTCGAACCTGAGACCTCACGCAAGAGTCGCGGGTTTTTTAATCACTGAATCATATTATTTACTTACTTACTTTAGATAAATACTTCCAACATCTAACAATGATAACGAAATGTAGTTAAAAAAACCGGCCAAGTGCGAGTCCAACTCGCGCACAAAGGGCTGCCTACCACTATCTATAAAAACAACAAAAAATATCAAGTTTGTTGTATGGGAGCCCCTCTTAAATATTTATTTTATTTTGTTTTTAGTATTTGTTGATAAAGTCGCAACAGAAATACATAATTTGTGAAAATTTGAACTGTCTAGCTATCGCGGTTCTTGAGCTACAGCCTGGTGACAGACAGACAGACGGACGGAGAGCAAAGTCTTAGTAATGGTCCCGTTTTTACCCTTTTTGTACGGAACCCTAAAAAAGAAATTGGGTAATTCTTATATGATTGAAGGAGAGAAAGAAAGAAAAAAATCGATTGTCTGTAAAGTCGGTTTACTGACGATAGTTGAACGTGATAACGTCATACTTTTTCGTAAGTCAGTATTTATGAAATGATGGAATGGATTGTGCCTCTTTGTCGCTCGTTGCGCGCTCTCGCTTGCACTGAAACGCCGCATACGTCATACTTTCGTGCATGCAGCCGGCTCCATCGAATTATAAAACGTTGTCACGTCAAAAATATCCTGTGCCAATGAAAGTATTTCACCGAAATGATATCATCGCTGTAAATATAAAATCTAAATAAGTACGGCAACTACGCCTTTTTATAAGATATTATAATAAATAATGGATAAATAAATAGTTCAATATCGTAGGACTTCCGCTTAAGGTAAAAAGGGGTCCCTTACAGCACTGAGTACGGCCCTGTATTCTTGAGTCGCCTCAAAATATGAACACGCGAAAGTAATTCGTGTGTAGAGCACTTGCTGAGAGTTCCATTGTAATTAAGTTTACGACTCCGCGAATTTGTGTTTTAAATTGAAGAACGTATTGCGGTGCTACCACTGTATTTGATTTCGTAATTATTTCACTGTCTTTTAGGTTATAATCACATTTCTAAGGAATGTGTGGCAATGGCGGCAAAGTGAGGGGAAATTTAAGGGTTTTCTTGTTTAATTATATTATTGGACTAATGTGGTGAGTCATTATATGTGTAACTGGATGAAATTTAAATAAATAAAAAAAATATAATCTCACGCCTTTTTATCCCTCAGGGTTTAGGCAGAGGTATTCAATTTCTGGGTATAACCACTTTTCACGAGATTTTCTTTGGAACCCTAAACGTAATAGGTGGTGAGCTCATCGCCGGACCGGGTCTGTTACACGTGTCTCAGAATTAATTCTGGCACCTGCGGGTTTCCTCACGATGTTTTCCTTCCCCGTCGAGCTAGTGATAAATATGTACCTACGTAAGTTTTGAAAAACTCATTGATACAGCCAGGATTCGAACCAGAGCCCCACTGATTATCATCATGTGAAGCAGACTCTGAACCGTAAGGCTATCACTGCTATTTTAGTATTTATTAATAAGCTATTGCCCGCGGCGTTGCCCGAGCGGATCCAGTTTCAATCTCTATCCTTTTATATGTACCTACTGCCTATGATTCAATATTTGATATGTACTCGTATTTTAGGTTTTTTTAATTTTAGACATTTAAATACGTAACCATTCTAATTAATTGGAAAAGCAAATGAGAGTTGAAATTGAATTTTGATTCCCTCGGCGCAATATAATTCCTTTTGCAAACGGCTACTTAAAATTTGTGACCGTTAAAAGTTTTTGATACCTTTGAACCCTTTTCAAACCGCTTTTTGGAAATCTAAGGGTTGGCGGTCAGATGCGGCTGAGGCTGCGAATAAGCGACGAGCTGAGCCGGAAGCGGTAGCGAGCAATCGTCTGATAAGTCGACAAATGTTTGACAACCGTTGTTAGCGACCAGCAACTAAAGCAATCTTCTTTATAATTCTCTATGTATTTTCTAAAAAAGAGTTGTATGTTTTACTTTTTAAGAGAAATAAATTAGTGTGCAATTTACATCAACGGTATTGATATACATAATTATAGTAAACTAGCAGCGCCTCGCGTTTTCACCTGCGTAGTTTCCGTTCCAGTGGGAATGCGGGGACAAAATATAGCATAATATGCTACTTTCTAGTAATGCTTAGCTTATTGGTGAAATATTTTTTAAAATCGGTCCAGTCGTTTTTGAGTTTATTCGTTACAAAGATACAATAATAACGAGTACAAATCTGTCGTCTTTATAATATTAGTGTATTTTTTATAGTAGATATAGGGGGCAAACGAGCAGACGGGTCACCTGAGATGTAGACTAATTTCGCACGATTTCACCTGTTCAAATCCCGTACCCGTTAGAAAATTATAGCCCATGTTATACCCAAAAAAGTAAGCTTTCCATTGCTGAAAGAATTTATTTTATTTATACAAAAAAACTAATATTGCATTACTTTGTACGTCCTTCATTTTAAATTTGATGTTAGAGCATTAGTCTTGCTATTATATTATATTTCGTACGTTTAAATACCTTTCTAATTGTTCTAATGTTTTGACTAGATTTTTTAGTGACCAGTAGGTAATTGCTTCCTAAAGCGACAATGAGTAGGTACCTATATAATTTTACATAAATCCATTTTGATACTATAACTGTCCGATTTTTTTTTTTTTTTTTTTTTTTTTTTTTTTTTATAGCGAAGTAGTCACATAGAGAAGTAGTCAAAATGCGAAATGGGCTATTTGAGAAGTAGACCTCTGGCGCCTGAGCGGTTTCAACTTTGGGAGACGTTCTATAGTCACCACATTTCTGATGTATTATTAAAATAACTACACCATAAACCTCTATGATTATATGTTGGTGGGTGAATGTTCGAACTTTGCATTTCTATCTTTTCAAATTCTAACTGATTACTCTTTGTTACATCTTAGCGGGAAATACATTATTCTATAAGAATTTTCATACACTATGTACTGTTTTTTCTCCGAATAAATAAAATAATTATTTAGAACAAATGAATTCCTATTCGTCTATCTATTACCAACTTTGCATAATCGCTCCCGCGCTCGCATCCGCTACCAACGTGGTTGTGGCCTTCCATACCCATGAGTTTGAAATATTGGCGAGGCTTACCTGGCTCGGAGGCGCCTTAATAAAACATTAATGAAATAAGTTACCTTGGAGCCTTTATTAGAAGATATTGTGTCCATTGGGGTTGACGGATAGAGGAAGGAATTCCATGGGAATTCCGCCACTGAGGGATAGTTAAGAAAATGCAACTACGTGAAGGAACCAATTTTGTTGAGCCATTAAGAAAGAGACGCGAGAGTAGCTTTCGTACAAAAGGTGCCAGATCACGAGCCATGCCACGCCGGACACGTTTGCTAAAGGAGAACCTACAAGCGTCAGAATTGGAAAATGAAAATGAAAAATTTAAATGTATTTATTTTCGTAAGTAATTGAAAATTACACTTATAAAAGTCAAGGCACTCTAAAATCGTCCATGAAGATAGGTTAAATGTCAAACAGCAAATGCACCCCGAGAAGAACCAGCAAGAAACTCAAGGGCAGCTCTTTTTAATCTCGTGTCTTACTAGTAAATATGGTTTACAATCATAATTATACTTTATAACCTTACATAGCGTCGAGTTGGTGCTAAGGTATGTGTAACTCAATACGTACATTTTGGCAGCGATGCGTAAGCTCATGTTTTACACGTTTATGGACCCGAAAAGAAGTGTGTGTACCAAGAATACTTTTAGAAATGAATTACCTCAACCAATCTTCTTTTTACTCAAGTATTTTTTTTATATTATATATTTTTCCTTTAACTGCATTTAGATACTACAATAATTATAAAAATATAAATATAACCCTACGTGTTTCTGAAGTCACGTTAAACCGATCCCGGCTTTAGTTGTATTTCCGCAATATGGAAGACTTTAAGTCAGATAACCTTGAAAAATTCATAAAGCCACCTAAGGCCACTAGCCTAACACTATGTCCTAATCCGTGGTCGGTTCTCGGAGGAGATTGTGGCCCATACTTTCTCATACGGTAGGAAAGTCTGTCTATCACGGTAATGGTGATGAATATCTTTTATCTATGACACAAATAACATAGAACTAGAGTAGAAAAACGGACTTCAACTTATATGAACTAGACCAAATTAAAATGGGATCACACGGGTAGCGCCAGCTTTCAAATAAAAAATGAATCATCAAAATCGGTTCACCCAGTCGAACGTTCTAAGTTAACAAATTTAAAAAACATACAGTCGCATTGAAAACCTCCACTTTTTTAAAAGTCGGTTGAAAATACATTTTGTCGATTGTCAGTTACTTAATGAACGAACATAAACAAGTACCGCCAGAAGCGAAGAGCCAGGAGGCCAACTAATCAATTCAGACCTTAATGTATGCGACGGGCCAGAAGGGGTCTACTAACAATAAAACTAACAAAATACTTCCGTCTGCTTTGCAGAACTACGCGAATACTTCATCCGACGTGCCCCGTTTGCACTGAGATTTTAGTTTACTCTCTTGAAATAAATAGATGATAGTAAAGCTACTGTCCTCCTAGAAAAGTGGCAAATGAAACTGTTTATCATCATCATCATGAACCCACTGCACTGCTGAGTTATGGGTCTTTTCTCAAATTTCTTTCAACGGATCACAAATTATAGGCCACGTTCGTCCGCCACGGATTGGAAGACTATGTTAGGCTACTAAAAATAAAGACTATAAAGATTTGTTGCAGAAACTAAAGTTTTTGTGTAATTAATAACCAGCAGAGGTTTCGCATGGCATGATTGAACGTAATGCAATTTTAATGCCTTGTAGGTAATATGCTTGTAACCTAAACGGAAAATTGTTAATAGTCTAGGAAACTTAGGTTAAAAGATTCATAGATTTAATGTTCTGTCGACAAACCGATTTTCGTTGAAACGAACCATGGTTGAAAAAAAATAGCTCATTTGAAGCTTCGCGCTATTGAACGATCGACTAACCATCGTCGACGAAACAACACTCGACGAAAAGTTTTTTGAAATCTTGTAGGTAGCCCAGCTTGCTTTTTATATTTGCTAGATTTGTGGCGAAAGCATCTAGTTTACAATCCATACTAATAAGAGACCCACACAATTTTACTAAAGGATTACAATATATGAGGTGTTTATAAGACTGTATCAGACATATCTTAGTAAGCTGTAACCTACGATTCCGACCGCTTAAACGTTAGGTTATCTTAACTATGTGTTTTTTGGGTAAAATATAGAATATATGTTATAGAACAATATGAAATTATATGTTCTTTCTCAAAATGTCAACTATTGTCCCGTCAAAATTCATTAGAATAGTTCTAGTTTAGCAGTTCGCATTTATAACCTTATACTAGCCTAGAAGTACCCCGTGGTTCCACTCGCGTAGTTCCCGATCCCGTGGGAATACGGGGATAAAATATAGCCTATGTATAAGCTTTATAACTTTCAAGTTTCATCAAAATCCGTTCAGTAGTTTTTGCGTGAAAGAGCAACATAGGTACATCCGTACAAACATCTATATATCCGTACATCCATACTCACAAACTTTCGCGTTTAAAATATTTTTTTTTTGCACCCGACTTTGCACGGATGCAATGCTTATACTAAAACCTTCCTCTTGAATCACTCTATCTATTAAAGAATCGTAGTTTTAAAGATTTAAGCATACATAGGGACAGAGAAAGCGACTTTTAGACATTTAGATACGTAACCAGTTATAGTGAAGTAGGAAGTAGGATATGTAGTTGAAGTTTAAAAGGGATGCCAGTATTATTTACTATCCACACAACTAATCTAAACACTCCCAAAACGCGTCTCGTCTCCAGTGAAAGTAAATATCGCGTGAAATTGAAGGGTCTTCGATCGCGCAAAGTTGGCGTATCAGTTGTCGAGTCAGAGCACGCCGCATTGCCCTGATGTACTCACTCAATCCGAGTGCTGTACCGCGATCGTCGATACGAGAACCCTCTAGATCTGACTCAGGCCTAAGATTCTTAGATTGTAGAGTTTTGTCTGTCAATTGTTTAGATGGGCAGTACCTCTACGTATATTATGCTATAGATACGGTAACGAAACGCAAAATAAAAATTTGGGAATTACATTCTATAGAAGTCAAGGGATGTTTTTCGAATGTCACAATATTAATCCGTGGCCAAGTAGAAATGAAGCAAAAGTAGGAATATCATCATCATAATCATCAACCCTTAACAGCCCACTGCTGAGCTAAGGGTCTTTCCTCGCACACGAGGAAGTATGGGATTTAATCTCCCACGCGAGCCCACCGCGGATTGGGAGATGGTGTTAAGCTCCTAAGCTAAGGCCACTTAGCAGTCAGAATTTTTCAAGCCACCCAAGGGTATCTGACATGGCTTAACGACTTCCATTGTGCGTAAACACAGCGAAAACCGGGACCAACAGTTTAACTTGCCTTCCGAAACACGGAAGCGCTCTTGATATAAATGCCACTAGGAGGTCACCCATTCACTGACTGACCGCATCCAACTTTGCTTAACCAGTGTGATCGTTACGAACACACTAACACTGCAAGGCTACGAGCGCTTTTAACTAGGAATATGATCACTGACTATTCTACAACTACAACTACTATTGTTACCATTTTGTCTTGATGTGCAGAACTCTGATGCAATATCCGTGCGATGGTATGTCGCTCCGACTTGCAACGTATTAGCGATTGTGATAAGAACGTTACAAAGTCCAATGTGTCAAGCTCCATGTGCTAAAATTTTCCCGACAGGGCTGTAGAGCCCTTAGATGTACGTGCTATCTGGGGGCCTCGTCTTCGATTTATGATATTCGGACCAATCGGTGTCAAAAAGTGACTTCGCCGTAGTTAAAAATGACAGAGTCATAGGGTTGTTACTTACGAAAATCCTAAATCGGAGAACCGTGGCACTAATCTCTTCATTTATATCCTTCTATGGACTCATACATGCACCATGGAGACCAAGCTTTGCACCTCGCTAACGCTATCTACCGGCTTGTGGCCATACTATTTAAAAAGTGTGCAATTGCGTTTTTACATCAAATACAAGTAGTTGTGTTGTTGTTGTATTGAACTTAAAATGGAAAACTGTATACTAATAGGATACATTTTGGATACTCTTATCTTGTAAAAAGTACCTCCACAGAAAAGTTCTAACCGAGATATTCCTCAGACCACCGAAAATACTCGTACAATAAAAAATCTCGGCTTATTAACGCCGCGATATCGTGAATTTCCCCGAAAAAATATCACCGCTGCGTTCACACATTTCTCGCGTTCTCTTCTGAAATTGCTTTATTTTGTCCCAGAACGTAATGAGGATGGGAAGAAAATCATGGCAAATGAAGGCTTCCGTTCTTGAGAATAAACACGCTGCTCTTTCCATCGGCAAAAAAAATCCTCCACAATTTCAACTTAATTTTAAAGGGAATAAGATTCGCAATAATTGAAGGGAAAGCAAATATA
The DNA here is from genome assembly GCA_963855545.1 of Ethmia dodecea. Lineage (NCBI taxonomy): Eukaryota > Metazoa > Arthropoda > Insecta > Lepidoptera > Depressariidae > Ethmia > Ethmia dodecea. The sequence goes on from OY979446.1 coordinate 1,896,828, forward strand.
AGTTGGTTTATGAGAACGTTCGAATTTTGGGCTGATTTTTCTTTGTTACGTTCGAAAATTCGTCTTCGCACTGGTAATTTGAGCTTGTCTGCACTAATACTGACATAATGTTGGTAATAAAACATACCTTAAGATTTGTTGTGTCTTGAAATAAAGGCTTATTGAGTATCCATTGGGATGCTATCAGGAATGGAATTCCAGCTAAGGACGTAGTTAGTACCGCTACTACCGGTAAACCAGGGTTACTTTGATCAATTTTGTAGTTTGATAGCCGATAACTTTTTAGCAGGTGGTTTTTTTTTTTTTTTTACGATAAAAAAGGGGGCAAACGAGCAGACGGGTCACCTGGTGGTAAGTGACGTCCGTCGCCCATGGACACCTGCAACTCAAGAGTCACAATTGCGTTGCCGGCCTTAGGAGGTGGGAATAGTGGGAGGGGGGAGGGGAGGGGAGGGGGAGGGAGGATTGGGGCCTCCGTTTACCTCACTCACTCAACGAAACGCAATGCATTGCTTTACGCTGGTTCTAAAAACACTAAAAAAATATGTAATAATCGGTTTTAATAGTTCATTCGATTAATAAAAAGAAGAAATAAAACATTTATAGATTTTGAGATAAAAAATAAAAATAGCGTGATCGAAGGGATAATGATTTTGGGGTTACTTTGATATCCCCCCTTTTATCATTACATTTGAATTGAAAGTAACCACAAAAAATATTTCTAAGAAAAAAAAATCGGAAAATTACCTTTTTTAATGCAATCTAAAGCAGCAACCTCAAGCCCACCTACAGAAAAGGATTTGACAGTTCATCAGTGTTGCCATTACCGAAAAAAAAACTGCCAAAAACCGTTTCGTTTTATACAATTCGCATTTTTATGTGAACAGGAAGTTTTAATCAAAGTCATCCCGAGGTTGAAAGGAACCCCGGTTTACGTAGTGATGTTTTTAGCAAGTATGCCGCTGTAGAGGGACATCTAGATGAAATCTATAACGTATCCAGTTTGAGGTTAGGTGCTTTAGGTTTGTTACTTTGTTTTTTTAGATTTTACACCCTATACCTACACCAGATTAACATAATATAGGCTCACACGGACCCACGGTGAAAGTCGGGGGGTCCGCTAGTATAGTAATAAAATAAAATTTAAAATTTGAGGTCCAACCAACATTACATTGCATAAAAAATATTGTGGATTTCCTATAGTGTTTATACCTATGTAAATTTCAAAAAGTCCGTAATTACCTATAGCACAGACTCTCTGTGCTCTGTATCTCTGCCATCGGACAAGGCGGGTGTTCCGCCATTATATTTTGTAAATTATTTTTCTGCTTACATAAAGCTAAACAGTATTATTTGAATATCATTACTCGTTAAAGGTATCGTCGAGTTGGCGGTACGTTAAATTCTCAGTTTAGTTCATGTGATTTTCGATTCGTGTAGGAGCACACACAGAGACGATGAGTCGAGTATCAGTACCTATCTAATGAGCTGTCAAAAGTCGACACGACATGCGCTACGTTTCAGATTGCTATGTTCAGCAGCGGTGTAACCGCGTTTGGCGTGATTAATCAACCAGTTTAACAAGACTAGCTTAAACACTTGGGGTCGAAACAAATAATCGCGTTGCGGCACCGCAACGCCCAAATCGGCGGTGCTACTTAATTGATCTTTATTTTTTCTGTATTGAATAGTACCGCCGCTTTTGGCGTTGCGGTGCCGCAACGCGATTATGTGTTTCGGCCCTTCGTCTGAAACATACCTACTGATAACATAGAACTCTAAAGAATAAAAAACCGACTTCAACTTATATGGTTTTCTTATAGATGCCATTGAAATGGTGGTCCCATGACAAGCAAAATAAATAAAGAATCATAAATAACGGGTTACTCAGTCGAAAGTTCTGAGGTAACAAACATAAAAAACATACAGTTGAATTGAGAATCTCCTCCTTTTTGAAGTCGGTTGAAAAGTAACCTTTGACCTTCCTCAAAATGTAAACTATAATCTTTCCAAAATCGGTCAAGCCGTCAAGGAGGAGTATAATTGGCTTAGAAGTGCACCCATCGATTCCTATACATATTTGTATATGTAGTATCTTCGTTATCTTCATTTAGTGCGGACTCTTGAAAGCATTAAGCAAACCCAGCAAACCTTAGTTATTTACAAATGACTAGCGGCCTTGCGTATGGTTTCACCCGCGTAGTTCCCGTTCCGGATATTCTAGCTTTCCATAGGTGAAATAATTTTTAAAATCACTCCAGTTGTTTTTGAATTTATTCGTAACATACATACAAAAATACAAATCTTTCCTCTTTATAATATTCGTATAAATATGTATAATAATAATAATAATTTGTGGGACACAATTCATACACAAACTAGGCGGGGCCTGTACCTACTATGGGTACTAAACATAATTAAATAAATAAAACGACCAGACACGAAGCCAACAGACATGTTCATGCACACAAATGTTGGCCTCGAGCGGGGATCGAACCCGCGACCTCCGCCTCAGACAGAAGGCAGGGTCACTACCAACTGAGCCAACAGGCCCGTCAAATGTCTTGTCTATTTTAATATGATTTATTTATTATTTTATTTATTTATTTTAAAGGTCTAAATACTAACAGAGTTTTGAAACTTATACTAAGAGCTGTAAAAACCAACGAAGGCTTGTGAACAGCTAGTGAGTCCGGAATTATAGTCCGGCACTTATAAAGTAAGTAGGTACATGCACAATATCAATGCTTATTCCAGAATATAATCTAAGTTCTTATTGTTTATGTAATACTTTTTAATATTTTTGACTGCTTTAGAGCTTGCGAGGTATATTTCTTGTATGTCTTTTGGAAGGCAATTTATTATTCTAGGTAAAATATAGTTATATGTTCTTTTTCCATAGGTATTATTGTAAGTAGGTAAATTGAAAGTGTTCATGTCTTTGAGAATTCTTAAGTTTTTATTACGTTGTTTTGTATTTAAGGTTGTTATTTGATCGTATTCTTCTTTTAATATAGATAATTTAATCATATTTTGTATAGGTAGAACTTGACAGTGTTGGAATAGGTCTGAGTATAGTCTTTACGGTACTTTAGTCTTACATTGTTAGGTACGATGTTTTTCAATAGTCTTATCTGTAGTTTATATATCTGATCTAGGTTAGTTTTGTATGACCTACCATAACTACACAGACCGTAACTTATTATGGATTCAGCAAGTGCTAGGTACAGCAATCTTAAAGTGTTATAAGGAAGTTTATATTTGAGGATGATGAGTCTACTCAGAATGGATCTTAGTTTATTGCATATGTATGTTATGTGTGGTTCCCAATTAAATCTGGAGTCAATGACTAAACCTATGTAGGTGTGTTTTTGAACGAATTCTATTGTAATACAATTACATAAAGTGTGGAGTTTTGTATGCAGACAGTTATGATCATGTGCTATTATTACAGGTTGATGAACCGACTTGTTTTGAGAAGAATGAATATGCATGGCCTTCGTTTTATCAGCATTTATGACCAGACCAACATCATGTGACCACTTACATAATAAATCCAAGTTTTTTTGTAATTGAAGTTGGGCTTTATACAAGTCTCTGTCGGCCTCTAATATACAAGTGTCGTCAGCAAATTGATATACAGAACCCTCCACTATTGCGTTGCACATATCGTTAGCGTATAATAAGTACTCAGTCGGACCGATAATGGAGCCTTGTGCCGTGCCTTTAGTCGTAGGGATCATGTTGCTGTACGAGTTGCCAAGTTTAACGGTGGTCGTTCTATCGCTATGGTAACTTTTGAACCATTCCAGGAGAGGGCCCTGTATACCGCTTTGCTCTAATTTCCTATATAGGGTGTTGTAATTTAAGGTATCAAACGCCTTACTTACGATAAATAAAGGAATAAAAAAAGTGATTACGAACACTCGAACACAAGAAGTGTATACATATACAAAAACTAATTTGTGGCATCGATTTCGTCTATATTTGAAGGACAAAAGGCTTTGGTCACTTTCCAATCCTCCTACTCATGCAAATCAAGTCGATCCGTGGCTCAAACAAACCAACAAAAACACTGTCCCAGTTATAATATCAGTAGGATAATGTAGAATTTGAACAAAATCCTTCCCGAAACCCAACACAAACGGCCTTAATGCTCTTGTATCAAACTGTCTCTTATCTCAGTCAACATTTCAGTTTATTGGTCATTTCCGTACGCTGCTCACGTCCGCGCCAGATTAGTCTGCCTAAATGCCAAGATTGTATTGCTACAAGTGATATTTGGCGTACTCTGAATAAACTAGATAAATATACGAGTATGGGAAGCTGTTCTCTATTGTAAGAGGACGTTTGGGTTCAGATTATTTTTAATTAGGTAAGAAGTAGATATAATTGAAATCGAAGCTTTTTTTGTATGAAATTTAAATATAATTGACTAGCTGTTTGTCCCGCGTAGGTCCCGTACCCGTAGAAATATGGGAATAAAATATAGATTACTAGCGACCCGCCCCGGCTTCGCACGGGTGCAATGCTAATACTTAAACCTTCCTCTTGAATCACTATATCTATTAAAAAAACCGCATCAAAATCCGTTGCGTAGTTTTAAAGATGTAAGCATACATAGGGACATGGGGACAGAGAAAGCGACTTTGTTTTATACTATGTAGTGATTAGGTAAGAAGTACCTAGATATAATTGAAATCTAAGTTTTTTTTTGTATAAAATTTAAATATAATTGACTAGCTGTTTGACCCGATTAGGTCCCGTACCCGTAGGAATACAGGAATAAAATATAGATCATGTTACTCAGTGGTAATGTAGCTTCAAACGGTGAAATTTTTTTTATAATCGGTCTAGTAGTTTTTGAGTTTATACCTTTTCGATCGAGTATTAATTCTGAGACATGTGTAAACTGACACGGTCCGGCAATGGGCTCACCACCTATCACGTTTAGGAGTATCACTCGAAGTGAAAAGTAGGTATATCCAGAAATTAAACACCTCTGCCTACCCCCTCGGGGATATAAGGCGCGAGATATTTTTTTAATTATAGTGCGACTAAGTAAAATTGACGCAACACTCTAAAGAAGCATAGTCACTGACACCTACTTCATAATAACGTTAACGTTATTTAAGATCTATTAATGTAAATATTGCCTGAAATAAAGATTTATAATTATTATTATAATAGTACAGTCAACAAAGTTGTTAGGGTTACATGGCCAGTAACTAAGAATTCATTTTTCTGGGGAAGTCATAAATAAGTCTTATTGATTAATGTTTATTTCGAAAGGTATCTTTGATCCCTATAATTTACCAAAAAAATACTATAAATACATTTAAGGCTTTAAGAGAAAAGTGAATCTTAATTTTTGGAAATGTAACACTGACAACTTTGTTGACTGTACCTATTACAATCATGCGAACGCCAGCTATGCTAATAAATCTTTCTTTGACCACTTGGTAGTGTGCATATTTTTTATTGGTGTACAAAAAAGAGTTGTTATTTACTTATTTCTAATTTTTGCTCCAACTTCCATCTTATGTATACCCTAAGTAAGTTATTGAAGACTTATAACACAGTCTCAACTTAAGCACTGTACCCAAATACCTAAATTTTGAATATTAGGTAGCTTCTAGGATCTAGGCAGTTAGGCACCCACTTAGAAAGGGTATATAGTAAGGGTTTAGGCTAAGAAGCCGCCTAAAGCGCCTATTTCAAGTAAATCTTATAATTATATTTGTTAGGTACATTTTCCATTTTTAACTTAACGAATTAGGCTACATGTTCAACAACAAATTAAACATTCATTTAACGAGTCTTGGGGTTCGGGGGAAAGTTTTAAATTTACCCAAGAGAGTGGTTGGTTCTTAACTTAAGACTTCGTGTGTGCGTATGCGTAAATTACTTGGGAAATTCTCAGAAGATTCTGTTCTAATGCTTTATTCAAATGGGGTAAGTCAAGCTTACATAACGTATTAACTATTACTCTGTTGTTTTTGTGTGGTTGTTTATTGTTGTTGCTACGTTATGAAAATTTAAGACTTATATGGTTTTCTCATGGATGCCATTGTCGAAATTGAAATGGGACCACACTGAAAGCAGCTTTCAAATAAAAAATAATCATCAAAATCGGTTTACCCAGACGAAAGTTCTGAGGTAACAAACATATAATATATATATATATATATATATATATATAATCTCACGCCTTTTTTATCCCCGAGGGGGTAGGCAGAGGTATTCCATTACTGGATATACCCACATTTATAAACGTGGGTATATCCGTAAACCCCACCCGTAACAAACATAAAAAAACATAAATTCGAATTGATAACCTCCTCCGTTTTTTGAAGTCTGTTAAAAAGTAATGAACAGTGAATACATTTTTCAACTTATTTACGCCCATGTGACAGTAGCGAAACGGCCAAGCACGAAGCATTTCGAGATAAGGTAAGTAGTTCCCTTGAGCAAAGAGCAGTGATAGCCTTACGGTTAGAGAGCCCGCTTCACATGATGAAAATCAGTGAGGCTCGGGTTCGAATCCTGGCATGTACCGATTAGTTTTTCAAAACTTACGCACATATTTATCACTAGCTCGACGGTGAAGGAAAACATCGTGAGGAAAACCGCAGGTCCAGAATGATTTCTGAAACATGTGTAAAAGACTCGGTCCGGCGTTGGTCTTACCGGCGTTGGTTAAGAATATCTTGTGATAAGTGGGTATATAGAGAAATGGAATACCTCTGCCTACCCCCTCGGGGATAAAAGGCTTGAGTTTTTTTCCCTTCCGCTGCGCTTGGCTCGTCGTGGCGAGTCACTACCTTGACCCCAGATTGGTAGCCCGTGAGAGGCAGCCTCACTTTCAATAGTGCTATCACTTGATATTCTCCCACTATATCTGTCGTCTGCCATTCCGTGCCGTTGTCGTAATCTGAATCTAGATCGAGTTCTAATTAATGCAGCACATCTATGTCGCGCGTGTCTTTCGACAGCAGCGCCTTTGAACCTCGGCCTGCATATTATGTCTTTCCTCCCCTCCTTCCCCCCCCCCCCCCTATTAACCCTTTAAAGCCAGGTATTCCTTTATGCGTGAGGCTAAGATTCAAATCCTGGCATGTACCAATAAGTTTTTTAAAAACTTACGTACATATTTATCACTAGCTCTACGTGAAACATCGTGAGCAAACCCGCAGGTACCAGAATTAATTCTGAGGCATGTGCAACAAACTATTCAGATTTTATAATTTAAATTCACTCGACTTGTCGAGACGTAGTCTTAAATTACTTTCAGTAAATCGGAAAATCGAGTTTACTTTAAAAATTGCTACCAAACATTGGTTTACCAGCGAACAAGCACATATTATGTAACTAATATATACGTAAATGTTGGTTTTCAGTAGGCAAACATAATTATCCATTTCGTTTGATAAATTAAAAGTATGAATTATTAATCTTATGTTTGCTCTTATTATGCCCGCGGCGCGCCAATGGCATACCACATTAGGTTCTACTACGCACTTACTTCCACCAGCATATTAAATACGTTACCGTAGAAATATGGGGATAAAATATAGGTGGCCTATGTAACTCAGGGACAGTGGCGGACTAAGCCCGTCGGAGGCCCGGCCGGTAAAACTGAGTGAGGTCCCTCCGGTCTTAGAACTTGGATTTGGAGGCCCCACGCCCAGGGCAGGCCTCTAGTCCTGAGGGGCCTCCAAAATTTTGTGTAGCTTTAATCGTATTTGTATCTATGGTGACTCCAACCAACACCCAACTGCCTTTTGTACTTGTTTAGGATTTCATTAAGAGAAGTTTTCGCTAAATTTGGAGGGCCCCATGGTCAGAGGCCCGAGGCGGACCGCCCCTTCCGCCCCTACCTAAGTCCGCCAGTGCTCAGGGACATTGTATTCTAACGGTGAAATATTTTTTTTAAATCGGCCCAGTAATTTTTGTGTTTATTTGTTACAAAAATAGAAGTGTAGTAGTGTAGATGTTTTGTCGACGCTTATCTCGTTCATTTGTCTCGTATTTAAAGAGCGAGACAAAATAGAAAAAAAAAATGTCACGGCGGTGATCATTTTAGAGCATACAGATGCGTATGCGAACTACCAACGTTATAACTTTTATAATGTTATACTACTATAGTCTATTTCATACCGAGTGAGTTCGGTGACAGTTCACATTTTTCCTTTTTACGCATACAATTTTCTAGTAAGAAAAATAGATGGTTCCAAAAATAATGAATAATTTATTATTATGGCATTGCTAAAATACAATAATTGTCGCCTCTAAAATTCTAAATTAAAATCTCAGACTATAAATCAAGAAAAATATAAAAAACAACAGATAAAAAACATATCCTAAAAATACGTATTGCGTGGAACGGAACTTTTACTCATAGGGATTGACACTACTTAATCTACATTAAATCGATGAATCGAAGCTTTTTGGCGGGAATCCGAAAAAAGATGCAATGTTTTTGTAAAATTTTCATTTTGTTGTATCTTTTGGGTTTAAAATAGTAATAGTGTGTTATGTGGCAGGGGTCTGTGAAAGTTTGCAGTGATTTGTAGATTCGATAATGTATGATATTTTCGTATTGCATCAAAAAGTCGATGATTTTTTTTTATTTTAGCATGTTTTTCCCTTATATTACCTGTGTAATTTAAACATATTCAATAAAAAGTAATCTTGAAAAATCATTCTATCAATAAAGTATAAAATCGATTCCATTTCCTTCACAAACTTACTCGAAACATTAGAAAAATCGATTGGATTTCATTAGGACACATCACTACAATTGTCAACAGTGAACTGTCACCGAACCCATTTGGTGTGAAATAGACTATAGGAGGTTTCATTTGTTTATTTGTGAAAATACAGCAAGAAGATTTAATATACCCCACTAAGTGACATTAAAGTTAAATAGTATAATACATACCGGGTAAGTAAAATAAGAATGTCTCAGATCTTATTTAATTGTCGACCGAAGCGAAGGCCAGGTCTACAAACATGTGATCTGAGGCTTTCTTTTTTACTTCCTGAAATGAAATGAAATGAATGGTTTATTTGCAAGGATACGGTAATTGAGGTCATAAGGTGTTAGCAGAAGTGTGTATCAGTATCCAACCTGTACACAGGCGTACAAATTTATACATTAAAAAAAACACTAATATTGTCAAAACACTAGTATTGTGAGGTGTGTATATACTTTTTTTCTGCTCGACGGATGCGGAAACCGACAACTTCGTTTAACGTAGGGGCATTTTAATATTAGTGCCTAACTTATCTAGCTAACTTATGTGCCTAAAGCATACAGTGATAGCCCGGACGGTTAAAGAGCCGGCCGAAAATCAGTGTGGCTCGGGTTCGAGCTAGTTCTGGCATGTATCAATGAGTTTTTCAAAAACTTACGTACATATTTATCACTAGCTCGACGGTGAAGGAAACTAAAGCATTTATAATAATAAAATAATAATAATATAATCTCACGCCTTTCATCCCCGAGGGGGTAGGCAGAGGTATTCCATTACTGGATATACCCACATTTCACGAGATACATTGGACCCCTAAGCGTGATAGGTGGTGAGCCCATCGCCGGACCGGGTCTGATTTATAATACAATAACTAAAATAATCATATACTTAGAGCCCTAAATATCTTGAAGATTAATTTTGACGAATTCGGATAACAATAACTATTCAATAAATTAAAATATAATTGTATTTTAATTAAATTTCAACAATTCCACCTAAAACATTGTAAAATCCTTATGAAGATTCTACAACCACCAGTACAATACAATCGACCAGTTATAGAACAATACATACTCATCGTTTATAAATCGTTTTCATAATTTTCCCTGAGTTCTGTACCTATTTCATTGTTTTGGAAAGTCGTCCTGTAAAATTATGACGTATATTTTCCTTCCTAGTGTTTAATCATATCATAACATAATTATAAGGATTGTATTTAAAATTATTATAAAACAATTAAATGCCGAAACGGTATGTATAAAGATATGGAATCTCTATATAGTATAAAACAAAGTCACGAAAAATATTCCGGTCTACTTCCTTAACGCAAGCTATTATCCAACTAATGTTTGTCAATATATAAGAGACTAGCGACCCGCCCTGCCCTGCAATGCTAATACTAAAACCTTCCTCTTGGATCACTCTATCTATTAAAAAAAACCGCATCAAAATCCGTTGCGTAGTTTTAAAGATTTAAGCATACATAGGGACATAGGGATATAGGGACAGAGAAAGCGACTTTCTTTTATACTATGTAGTGATAATGTTAATGATTCAATATAAAACTATTCATTTTATTATTGATTATCATTGATAAGTTGTCCGTCCGTTCGTCTTTCAGAGTTGTATCCTTAAAACATAATAATAATAATAAAAAACCTAACTTAAGATATAAAATAAATAAATATATAATAATGAGTAGCCATTTGTAATTTCAGTATTTAATATCCACTATAAAGGCACTATAACATAAAACAATAAAACTTAAAAAAAATGTGCGTACAATAATAATGTTCTGTGGTATTTTAGTACATTTTCTTTCGTCCTTGACCTTTAAGCCCTCTGAAATTCGGGCCTCAAACAAAATCAATTGACAATGCCTGACGTTAGTAGCCGGGCCAGTCCCCCGTTTGCGCTGAATAATTAATCCGAGTGACCCGCCTGCCGACTTACTGTACAGTTGTCTTAGGACTTGACTGATCCTGAGGAAATACTGAGAGGAATGGAGATGTGTTTTCTACTTGATTCGAATTGAAAGACGAAGACGGGCCTTAGTTGAAATGTCCCTTAAGACTAAGAATTATAACGTTCAATTTGATTAAATAATTGTGTCTTAAGAAGTCAATGGTGCTTTTAGTTTGAGAGCAATTACACAATCGCAATAACGCTGTATGTATTCTGTTACATTTTCAAGGCTAAACTATTGAAGAAATTTAGCAAAGAAATGAATGAAAAGCGTCTTGAAATCACTGTTACTTGCGGAAATTAAATACTACTGATAACGCTCTCGAAGATAAAAGTTGAGTTTCTATTTCTTATAGGTTGGCACCTTAGTTAAAGGCAAAAGGAAGATACGGACCTTCATAGAAAGCATCGTTGACATTTGGACTACATACAACTACACGCGCCCTTGGGTTTTATTTTTGGGGGCACATGAGGGCGTATAGCGGTTTAACCATTCAATTATGTGTTTTCTTCTCGTCGACTATCACGTAGTGATTGAGACTGCAACAGTTAATTACGTTCCTCGGACCTAATTTAAGCGATCTACGCGCGAGAAGCTAGTACCGTATCTTCCTTTTTTGCTTTTTCTAAGGTTGGCTCTACTATTTTTCGTCTCGTCAATCCTCAAAAACGAGACACAATATCATTATCTATTGCTGTCATCAGCCTGTGAGCTTCTGATGCATGGAAGATTCACACTACATTTATTTAATCGGTTGGGCGCATTATTGTCCAATTCGCAAAATGTCCAGTGGGCTGAAAATGTCCAATTCTCACAATGTCCAAATCTTAAATTGCAAAATTAGCAACTTGTAAAATTTGCAAATTGTCCAAACATTGTGAGAATTGGACATTTTGCGAATTTTACATAATGCGCCCAAGCGCATTTAACTAACGTTTCAATCTTGTATCTCTATATTTTTCTGCACCATCTTATATTATCTTATAGGATAGGACAATAAGATAGAAGAGGCCGTTGGCCCGGGGGCGTAATATCAGTGGATAATGCGGGCGATCTTTGCGGATATTTACCGCATTTTAGTTCGTATTACGTCCCACGGGACCGTTATTGGCTGCTTTAATATTTATTGGAGTTTTCAAGCGTGCAGGAGATAAGCTACTGATCGGCTCTTTAGGGATTTCGACAGCACTCTCAGGTTGAGTGATGCTAGACGGGGCGTTCTGGGAAACGGAAAAAAACACAACCGATTTTTGCGAATTTTTTTTCTGAAGGATTTGTGAGATCTCAGATATGCTGCATGCAAAACATTTTGTAATAATTCCCCATTGTGGAGGATGAAAGATGAATTAATGTTCCTCCTTGATGAAAAGCAAAGATCTTCCGCCAGGCGAGGTGATCGTGCTTAGGGACCATGGTCCAACGGTTGATGTTGGGCAGCTGTATTTATACAAACTTATGAGAATACTTTAGAAGTCTAAGCGTATAGACGGCGAGAAGCGACTTGTTATAATATATGTAGAGACTAGCTGTTCCCGTAGGAATACGAAAATAAAATAGACTATTTTTACTAATTACTCAGTAATAATGTAGCTTTACAAGAGTGATAGAATTTTTAAAATCGGTCCAGTAGTTTTGAGTTTTTTCGATACAAGCATACAAAATACAAATCTTTCCTCTTTATAATATTATTGTTATGTTATGTTAAGTACAGAATGGGGGACTACATTTTGCCTGCGATTTTTTCCTATGCTATGTCACTTCTTCTTCTTGATAAACACGCATATAGAAAAAATCAACAAAAACATCTACGAATTTATTTTTATGCTTAAAAATCTTTTGTACTCCATCTCCATACAGAAGTTTGCGCAGAATTGAGATGTCGATTATTGTATTTATTCAAGAATTTAAGCCAACAAATATCCAACAATATATCATTGTTGAAATACAAACAATACAAATATTCTTTGTTAATTTAAACCGAAGATATTGGAAGAAAAATATTCGTTTGGTCATATTGAGCGGATAAATAAAAGCAAGTGCAAAAATATACAGAGGTCTTGTGAATGGTCGAGTTGGTAGAAGACGACCTAGGCGTACTCATACATCGACCAGATAGGCGATTTATTGAAGAAACTCCAGGTAAAGAGTACCCGAAACAGATGAGCATGCATGCACATCGAATCACGAGAGATCTACCAGGTTCGTAGCAAGTGGCAGTCTGTGCCTACCCCAATCGAAAGATTATGTATGAATTCTAACATTTTTCGTACAAATCATATCGCTCGCAAAACCCAGCCAACCGTGGGATATGGAAAATCCGTGTCTCTGTTTTAAATCTGAGTATTTCCATATATTGCCAATTTTATCCCATTTTTGCCTTACGCCCGTCACAGGCAGATCAAATATCAATAGTGCTTTGTAATATCGGTGACGTCCTCTGTGGGACGCTGTTATTGGCACATTCCTGGGCAGCAAGGATTTGTCAAGGGTGAATATAGTAAACAAACAGTAACCTGTTAATAGAATAGCATTACGTTTTATTCGTGCCAAAATGGGCATAAGAGAGGAATGTTGGAGTGAATTCAACATGTTTAGTATATAGGTACATATTTATTTATTTATTAGGTCTACCAATATTTGAATACACTGAAACTTACTCACTAGTCTTAGAACTACATATACTTAAATCTTGTATACGATCTAGCTAAGTGCACCAACCATTTATAGGTAAACACTCCTTGCAAACATAACTTGAATTTATTGTAAATATATAAGTTTATGGATATTAGTCTAGTTTATTATTTACATTATACATATTTAGTGTTTTCTGAAGCTTGTTAACTGAGTCAACGTGAATGTCTATCTTATCACTAACGCATTCTCGGTACAGGGGAATTGGCGCCAAAACCGTCCTGCGTAGCGGTGTGCTGAGAGGGGTTATTTGAAAACGAGGATATCTAAATGACAGCTATAAGATCTACTAAAAAAAGCCGGATAAATTGTACCCGAATCCGACGATGCATAAGTCGTTTGATGAAGGTGTTTGATGGAGAGGTATCCCAGTCTTACAGTATCATGCAATCTATTGTCTCGGCCAATCTAAATGAGAAAAGGGTGTGAGCACTTATTTATTACAATTCCAAGTATCCAAATCTATGGGAAGAAATGCCGATAAGTTTATAATTCCAAAAAAACTTTAATCTTCACTAGTTAGTTTAAAATGGGTCCATTTGTCGAAAACCTGACTGGTCGCTCTTTCCATCTTCATGATCATCTCGCCACAGGCGATCTATTCTCGAACATATTTGCTCCATTGTTTTCTTTAATGGCTGGCCGAAAGCTGTCTACATTCACGTCATGCCAAGGCGCAGTTCCACTCTCACTGTGGCGCCACGGAAGACCAGCGCGATCGCTACAGCAGACCTGCCCCCCTAGCCAAGTGGCATTGCACAATCTAATCGAATGTTCTTTTAGATTGACATGTATGGGATTGACATTAGCGTTAGCGCTCGTTGGCAAGTGCTTATGTCTATCCCATACTTGACCATCTCTATGAACATTCGATTAGATTGTGCAATGCCACTGGGGGCTGTGCTGTACTGCTGTAGCACATGCACATGAGTGGTGACCCTTTTTGGTGTATTTTTATCACAAGATTATTTTTAGTTGTACCTACTTATTGTTCCACTTACGCCAAAATAAACTTTTCATTCTTTCTTTTTTTCATTGTCTTCTTGTGATATTTACCGTCTCTGCTGTCCTTGTAGGTGGACATCTTGCCACTATCACAATCTTTACTTTTGAATTGTCCTGTCCACTCGCCCGTCGGTTTTTCGAGCTATGTATTCAGCCGTTTTTACTGCTAATCCTCTGGGGATTGTGATTTGTGAATGATTTTTGTCCGCCTACAAATTCTCTTCTCGTAAATAAATAAAGAGCATGGTCCTCGCAATGCCAATTCTAGTAAAACATTTTTTTCCGCTCAGCTTTTATTGGGGGTGCCAACAAATCTTCTGAAGTAAACGGATCTGGAATGTGCAGCATTCGTGTTTTCACAACATTAGGCAAATTTCAAAAATACTATTTACCCTAAATCCTGGCTTTGAGAGATTCCGTACGTATTCCAAAGCCTACACAGTAAATACAGGTTTTGTTTGACCATGTTACGCAGCATGAATCTTTTTTTTAACCAGCCCCCCTAGCCAAGATGTAAGCGCTAATGAAAGCGAATGATTTTACAGATTTACATGTATAGGATAGCCCGAACGGTTAAAGAGCCGGCCGAAAATCAGTGAGGCTCGGGTCCGAATCCTGGCATGTACCAATGAGTTTTTCAAAAACTTACGTACATATTTATCACTAGCTCGACGGTGAAAGAAAACAACGTGAGGAAACCCGCAGGTCTCAGAATTAATTCTGAGACATGTGTAAACAGACCCGGTCCGGCGATGGGCTCACCACCTATCACGTTTAAGGGTCCAATATATCTGGTGAAATACCCACATTTCATATCCAGTAACGGAATACCTCTGCCTACCCCCTCGGGGATAAAAGGCGTGAGATTATATTATTATTATAATTGTATTATTATGTATAGGATTGACATAACCACTTGTCATTCTTGCCAACGAACGCTAACGTAAACGAGTGTTTATGTCAATCCCATACATGTCAATCTATAAAATCGTTCGCTTTCGTTACATAAACTTAAAGATTAGATAAAATATAATCTCAGTAGTTCCATCTTACTTTGCCACAAATAAGTATTTAAGATGCTCCTAAAACTTGCTGAACCATAAAATGCCTTTTAAAATTCCCCTCTCAATTTAAAAAACGTCGACAAAGGAATATCTTTTAAGCGCCTTCTACATAAAGGACATTTTCGCCTATTGTTACCCCGAAACGGGAAAATGGGGGCGTTTTTAAGTCATTTATAACAATAATGCGATGAAGGTAAATAAATATAGGCAGGATTTTATTAAAGAGGAGCAATAACTGTCAGCTGAGAAGCTGTGACCTTTCTTTGTTGGAGAATCTGAGAGATTTTAACGTGATGTTTTATTTTACAATAAAGGTTAGTAGGACGGATAAAAATAAATGTTTTGATGATTGTGCGGAATGAGCTTTTCAAAAATGAGCTTTTCAATGCAATACAATACAATACAATTTAACAAAAATACAAAAAAGACATAAGTAATGGTAAAAATAAATTGGCTATTTTGATCAAAATATATATATGCTCGACAAGGTATTCCGTTCCTGAAAATAGCCACTTTCTTTTTACCAGTACTTATGACTTGTATTTTTGTTAAATTGTATTGTATTGTATTCATGTTTTTGAAAACTCATCTGTACATACACCAGGATTCCAACCAAAGTCTCACAGACCTGCGGTTCCAAATGTAGATATGTTACAAAATAACAACAGCAACTTCTCAAAACCAGAGAGGGATCGCGTTACACGGTCGGTCATCGAAATTTCCATCTGACCCCCACTTGGTTTCCTCTCGTCTGTGTGCCACAGGTCTAGAAACACTAGAAGTTGCAACAGCGGAGGCAACATAGCTTTCTTGTACCACCTCCCTTCATTTGTTTATCTCAGTTACGTCATGAAAAGCTCATCTGCTGTTATACTTAATGTATACTTACCAAACGGGCGAGCGCTCTATGAATTGTACCAACCCTAGGATGCGGCCTATACAGAGAAACAAATAAGGCTTATAATTTTGTTTTCACTTCTCATGCTCTAAAAGTACGCCAATATAGACCTACGAAGCGGGATTAAAGTGGTCACTTTAGTAAAAAGTAATTAGTTTTTTAATTTCCTTAATGAAATGTAGACAAACTCAAACAGCCAGTAAATATCTGTGGAGTGTGGACCATCTTCATTGCAAAAATGTTGGGTTTTAGTTTCATGGTTTTTTCCGCATAGAAGGTGGCGCCATGTGTTTTTAAAAAGATTTAAAACTCTTACTTAATCCGTGACAGGTTAAGAAGAAAAAACTGCCCGCGAAACTTTCAGAAATTTTGTTCGGTTTTAAATAAATTTGTACTAAATTGTCAATTTTACTCGCATTCAAATTGAAAAGTACAGTTTGCACTTAAGAGACTAATCGCCAACTTAATATGCCCTCGGTTTCATTCACTCCCTCGCAAGCTCTGGAGTCAAACCACCTCTGGTATATAATGGCTTCGTTTAGTCCCTCGTTACAATAACCTCGTTAAAATATACTAATAAATTGCTATTAGGTATAGATGTTATCATTGTGTTACTAACGAAACTGATTCATGTTGGTCGAAATAAATTGATTTATTATTATTATAATGCCTAGTGACTAGTCCACGGCTGCCAATAACTAGTGAAAGATATGAAATTCGCACTTGCACCTATTGCGGTTCCACATAACCACAGTTCTCTGTCGCCACGTTTGTGAACACTTCAAAAGCGGTACATTCGAGTGCACATTCTAAACCTCGTCTGCGAGTTGCGAGTTGTCTGCGAAACTGTACATAGTTAGTGATGCGCCGGGAGTGAGTAACTTTATGGCAATTTATTTTGAACCGTTAAAGTATTTGAGTTAGACGGTTAGGGAATTCGAAATTTCTGTCAATCTTCATGCAGACAATCTTATATGTGCACCCTTGGACCACTTTAGCCTGAGCTCCAGGCTGACGCGCTTTGCTCATTCCTCAGAACCATTTCTTTGCCCCCATTTCAAGTGATTAAGATGCGATGTATTAAAGAAAAGCCAGATAAAAAGTACCCGAAACCGACGAGCATGTATGAACCGATTGATGGATGTGGATGAGGCGCGAGAGGTACCTATGCCAGGATAGTAGCAGGCGGCGGGCTGTTCTCTCTGGCTACCCCTTCGGGAAAAGGCGTGAACATAGGTCTGTATGTATGTATGTATTCAAGTGATTCACATCCAAAAACTACCCATTACCTCTGTCCGTATAGTTCATAACATCTGAACACTCGTAAACCAAGAACACTTTTGATGCTACCACTAAATGACGTTTAATAATTGAAAATTATCCGGTTCATTGTATGTAGCTGTTGTAGCTGAAATGAATGAGCGGATCAATAAATAATAGCCGCAGCGAAACGCTGGAATGCTGGGTTCACCCAAATTTTGCAGCACAGCAATAATACACGCTGTTTGGGAATTGCAGCAGTTAGGCGAATTACACATTGGGACTAAAAGTAAATAAAAACAAGCATATTTTGTGATACTTATACCTACTTTTTTTGTATATTAGTTTATGGAGCAAACGAGCAGACGGGTCACCTGATGGTAAGTGACTACCGTCGCACATGGACACCTGCAACTCGAAAGTCACAAGAGTTGCCAGCCTCTGAGGTGGGAATACGCTCTCTTCTTGAAGGTTTGAAGGTCGCATCGGTCCGGAAATATTTCAGACATACAACAGATTTGCCTATTAGGTACGTGACAAGAAATACGTGAAGATCTTATCTTCACAACTTTCAGGTTATATGATTCTCACACGAAGGGCCGGTTGGCTCCGTTGGTAGTGACCCTGTCTCCTGAGTCGGAGGTCGCGGGTTCGATTCTAGATCGGGGCCAACATTTGTGTGCATGAACATGTCTGTTGGCTTCGTTTCTGGGTGTCTAGTATTTATTTAAGTATGTTTATCAGTTGTTTAGTACAGATAGTACAGGCTCTGACTAGTTTGGGACTGAGTAACCGTGTGTGAATTGTGCCTTGCAATTTATTGTTATTATTATAAGTTATTATTTCTTAAACTATCACCAACCTCGGGTGCAAGCACCCTAGGTTTAATTTTCTACCTAATCGTGTAGTCTAGTCTTGAAATAAATTACCAGAAAGTGTGATCAGTGCTCCATCAGTGAACTCATTTAAAAACAGACCTGATAAACACTTACAAACACAAGTGCAATAGTATACACCTATTACCTATCAGCATCAAGTGCTGTTAGTGTATTAATAATAATAATAGGTCTTTACCTATGAAATTGCGTTCTGCAGTACTGGCCATTTCAAATCAAAACATTTTTTATTTGGCTAAGAATTCTAATTTCAAATTTTATTTTAAAAACATGGAATTCTTTTTCCAAAAGCAGTTATTTGTTTATTGATTAGTGTTACATTTTCATCGCATTTCAATCTTTTTCGTCATCATGGATAAGTTAAAAATTCGTAGGTAAAGACCTAATAATATACATACCTACCCAGACAGGCTATAATAACATAACCCTGTATTTTTTTTTGGGACACAATTCATATATGAGGTAGATGCACCAACAAATGGTCATGTACACCTACTGTTTGAGTTTTATCGCCATTCACAGTTAAGCCTGTTGTACGGTAATCGGGGATTGCTCATTTACATTCCTGCAATAGCGAATGCTGGTTGAGCATTTCAGGAATTTGTGGTAATGACCATACGAATGCTTTCGTGAATTAAATGATTTGTTACTACAGAAAATTCCCTATTCATTCCAGAAACATCAATAATATTAATTATAAATTTTTATTTACACAGAGGTACATAATATTAATAGCTTATAAAATATAAAAAAAAATTGAAGATTGAAAATGGCTTCCGAAGAGGACCTATATGGGACAGTGTCCAGAAGATTGATCTCAGTCCTTCTCTGGAAAGCTAGGCTAATCCTTTAACCACCACCTGAACCCTCGACCAAACGCATTGAAAGCGCTAATTAATAATTATAAAATTAATAATTTAAACTGTCAAACCCAGCGGGGGCCGACGTTGCGCGCGTGGATCCTTTTTATTCTTTTTCTGTAGAGATTTTCCAAATATATCTTCTTAGTACTCACTTACATCATTTAAGAAACCTAAGTTCAATATTTCATGCTTCGAGACTCAGCGTTTTCAGTTTCTTTTGTCAGTTTGTCAGTTTATTCTTTTATGTTATTTACATAAATAGTTTATTAATAACCACGTACCGGGATGAAAACAAGCCTAAAATTCATCAAGATACAAGCTATAATAATAAATAATAATTTCACTCCTTTTATCCCCGAGGGGTTAGGCAGAGGTATTCCATTTCTGGAAATACTCACTTCACAAGTATATTCGACTCCTAATCGTAATAACTGGTGGTCTGTTCTGTTACACATGCCTCGGAATGAATTCTGAGACCTGTGGGTTTCCTCACGATGTTTTCCTTCACTGTCGAGCTAGTGATGAATATGTGCGTAAGTTTTGAAAAACTCATTGGTACATGCCAGTATTTGAACCCGAGCCTCACTTATTATCATCATGAGAAGCGTGCTATTTAACCGTAAGGCTATCACTGCTCTTTACAATACAAGCTATCTTCCTACCAAACTCAAGATCGGCTGTGCATCAAAAGATAAGAAACTTAAAAAGACTATTGCATTTATAATACTTAGGATTTTAATTTGTACTTTATTTCCCATCTCTAAAATACTTTATCAATTAGAGGGGACCTTTTCAACATATAACACTACATTAGTATTAATATCGTAAAGTTAACTGTCCATACGCGGCCCGAGCACCCGGGTATACCAGGGTAATAAAGTGGGTATTTGACGAGCAGGGTAATGGCGGGCAGGGTAACGAACCGTCACACCGAGCGCTTGACTCTGCTCTCCGCGATCGCCGAAGTAGGAATGAGTGGATACGCTATAAAGGCAGAAGAGATTTAAAATATGCTCTCGCCTTAAGCCGTATACAGAAAGAAAGCTTATCGGCGCTGGTCCATTCTACATAAAGCAAGCAGATTGAAGCAGAGCGAGCAAAATGTCGTACGATGATTGGCGGGCGGCACCAGCGCTGACCGGCGCCTGTCGGCACTTATCGGCGCTGGTTCATATAAATGCCTGCGCCGGTTACCTGCGTAGACCGGCGCCTATAAGCGCCGATAAGTGCCGACAGGCGCCGGTCAGCGCTGATAAGTTTTCAGCTTTCTTTCTGTATACGGCTTTAGGGTCTAAAGTACGGCTGGGTTTCATCTCTACTTGAAGGATATCCTATCTATACGCACGAAGTGCTTTTCAAGATCTTTTAAAGCGATCTTTTATTTTATTAGACTCGAGTGAACAGGCATCTTCTGGGCTAGCTCGTCACATCGTAGGCCCCGTTTTTGCCTTCGGGCAAGTCTAAGGTCCCGAGTAAGCCCATCACTATCACTACATAGTATAAAACAAAGTCGCTTTCTCTGTCCCTATATCCCTATGTATGCTTAAATCTTTAAAACTACGCAACGGATTTTGATGCGGTTTTCGGTTCATTGCGGTTCGTAATGAAGGGCCTAAAATATGCAGCTGCCTGTAGGGCGTAGAATTGCAATCAGACTGTGCAGTCGTTTATCAGTGTTGGTAGTTATGTAAACAGCACAAAAGCTGCATCCCAACTTCAATTTAGAAGATAGATTTTCAAATGCAACCCATCTGTCAAGACCCTTGTCTTCAAGAGATTTTGTAGAAGTAAAGAGAAACAAAAGTAGGTAACCCGTTTTCACCAAAGTATTTCTCGGACCCCTAAAAGTGATACCCGATGCAACCAGGTTCCTGTGAGCTGCAAGCCTCACCATTGCTGTGGCTAGTAATTTAATGTATTGTAATGTAATCTGTTAGTTAATTCATTACGGATAGAAGAATTTGTATTGATATTAAATTATAACCTTGTGACCTGTAACTATCACTATCACTACATAGTATAAAACAAAGTCGCTTTCTCTGTCCCTATATCCCTATGTCCCTTTGTATCTATGCTTAAATCTTTAAAACTACGCAACTGATTTTTATGCGTTTTTTTTAATAGATAGAGTGATTCAAGAGGAAGGTTTTAGTATTAGCATTGCACCCGCGCGAAGCCGGGGTGGGTCGCTAGTAAATTATAATTTACTTATTGAATTTAGTTCCGCGCGGTTCATCCGGTAGTTTCCGTTCCCGTGGTAATACGGAAACAAAATACATATAACATTGACTCAGTGATTGTGTGGCTTTCCATTGGTGAAAGAATTTACAACTTTTTACAATTTACTTTCTTCTTTATAATATTAGTGTAAGTAGATCACTTAGGCATAGATGCCGCATCCAACCGTTTTTGTTATCTCAGCCCAGAGTCCAACAAGATGACTTTTTCTTTAAGAAATGGGAACATTTCCCACTTTGCTTAAGAGTCCATGTAATGTAACCCGGCTTGGCTTTTTGCGGGGAATTTCATTAGCACCGCGCTGCACCTCTGTCCTGTTTAATAACAAATTTGTGTTTATATTGCCTTTGTCGTTATTTTTTTATCTGTACTTAGTATTACAGCTTATTAAGTAACCGTCTGTTTGTGTGTTACAAGGTTTGTGTTCAAGCAGGTTATCACACGCATGTGAAATTTTGAAATTGAGTTGAGGCGTTTAGTATTATTTGTGATAGATAGAGAGCAGTGATAACCTAACGGTTAAAGAGCCTGCTTTTCATGATGATAATCAGTGAAGCTCGGGTTCAAATCCTGGCATGTACCAATGAGTTTTTCAAAAAAATACGTACATATTCATCACTAGCGCGACGGTGAAGGAAGACATCGTGAGGAAACTCTAAGGTCTTACAATTAATTCTGAGGCATGTGTAACAGACCTGGCCCGGCGGCGATGGGCTCATCACGTTTAGGGGTCGAATATACTCGTGAAAAGTGGGTATTTCCAGAAACAGAACACCTCTGCCTGCCCTAGGAGATAATGGACGTGAGATTACAAAAACTTTGCAGACAATTCAGTTGCCAGAGTCGTAATATTAGAACCTGTCTTTACATTCTAAAGATTTTGCTGCAAACGCGTTGGAACTAAACGATTTCAAAATTAATCACGCAAACGATTCGATAGTGCGCGAGTTGTCAATCCATTTTTTATTTGAATTCACGCTCTGATGCAAGCGGGACAAAACAGTGGGCCCACGTGGAAACAAACCTTTGTATGTATGCTCTGGGTAGGTTACGATTGTTCGCTTTCACATATACGAATGATTTGCATCGCTATAAACAACACACGCATTTCGCATCAAGCGTTTTGCTACAGTGAGTATTGCTCATTTCATTCTCTCCTATAGAAAAAACAGACTCGGGTTCGAATCCGGGCATGTAGTACCAATTAGTTTTTAAAAAAAAAAACTTACGTAAGTACATATTTATCACTAGCTCGACGGTGAAGGAAAAATATATAATCTCTATAAATAAATAATCTCACGCCTTTCATCTCCAAAGGGGGTAGGCAGAGGTATTCCATTACTGGATAAACCCACATTTCACGAGATACATTGGACCCCTAAACGTGATAGGTGGTGAACCCATCGCCGGGTCTTTTACACATGTCTCAGAATTAATTCTGAGACCTGCGGGTTTCCTCACAATGTTTTCCTTCATCGTCAAGCTAGTGATAAATATGTAAGTAAGTTTTTGAAAAACTCATTGGTACATGCCGGGATTCGAACCCGAGCCTCACTGATTTTCGGCCGTCTCTTTAATCGTAAAGGCTATCACTGCTGATAATATAAATAAATAACAATTATTTTCAATACTAATATTTTTATTACTCGAAAGTAGCAAGCGTAAAACGGAAAAATGTGAACTGTCACCGAACCCATGCTATATGAAATAGACTATAGTAGTTATATTTGCAACTTTTCGACTGTTCATTTTTCTAAAAACTATTTCCTCAAATATCTCAATACGAGAACTGATAGTACGGCAAGATAGGAGAAACGTCGTCGCCCGGGGAAATATGTAATCGGGTTTGTCTATTATGGCCATCCCGAACCAATTGCGGAGGTCAACCGCGTGTCCCGGATTTTTATCGGGACCGCTGACATGTGATCGTTCCAGATCGAACCGGTTTGATCCGGACTTGTCAATGTGGTGATACTTGGAAACGTCCCGATGTTAGATAGAAGCTGGAATTTGGAACATATTTTTGGTGTGTACTAGAAAAATATCGTGTACGACTCTGTGCTGGTACAATTGAGTTTATGTTTTTATTTATTAGGGTTGCCAGAAGGTTCCTCGTTATAAAGTACTAGCTTCTGTCTGTGAATTCGTCTGCCTTCAGGGCTAAAAATATGTTCTTCCTTAAGATGGCAGTTATCTTCCTCCCAAATTTCTTCAAGTTTAGTGCAATGGTTGAGACCAATGATGTTTATATTTAACATCATTGGTTGAGACGTAAAAAACAAACAAACAGACACCCAGTTACCGTCGCATTTATACTGTTAGAAGGGAAGTTGTTTATACCTACATGCTGATTACGAAACAAGACAAAATGAATCTCAATTGCAGGCAAAAACAGCATGCAGAGAGAAATTATTTACTGAATCTTGTTGTAAAAAATGGGTACCTACCTTATAGTTATTTTTTATCGGTAATTACATACATACATCAATCTCATGCCATTGTCCCACAAGGATATACAGAGACGATGGATCGTCACTTAGCTAGATCTCTGCATACTTCCTTTACATCCTTTTCATATACTTACACTCTTTTAATCTTCGCTCTCCGAACCCCAGCTTTTTGAAGGACGTCACTTATTTGTTACTCTTTCCTTTTTTTTTTTTTGTTGTTTCACCCCTTACAGGGTAGGCAAAGGCATTACGCCGTGCAGCCTCGTCATTAGTTGATAATATCTTTAAGTAAGTTCCAATAATTAACTTCTTCAGTATTTTAACATCTTGAGTAAAATCCGGTAGTAAATTTCTTCAGTGTATTGTATCTTCATCCAGTGTTTTTCTTTCCTTGGTGTTGGAGACGAAACATAGACTATGGCCAACCTTCATAGTGATGTGTTGACATATCAACCTTTTATATATCTGTGGTTGCCATAGCATTTAACTTGTTTGTTATTAATTGTCATAAAATAAATAATTGAGTTTACTGTCAGCCGTGTTTATATTCAGGTGAATTTCTCCTATAAGAAATATAAATAAAATAGTTTGTTCAGTAGATTTCCTTCCGTTGCGGCCACGATCCGCAACAACTGGCGACCGTGACATGGAGCAGTTAAAACGGCTCAAGTTTGAACGCAAACTAGCTCGGTCCGCTTTTACGAAAATTGCCAATATATTAGAAGCGGCCATTTTAAACAAAGAACCCGTTAATTCTTTGCCGGGACGTTATGCTATCGCTAAAAGCAAAGCGGAGCAGTTATTTAACATTGACGAAAGAATCAAGGCAGAATTATTGACCCAGTGTGCAGATGAAGAGCAGTTAGAAGAAATCGAAGTTGAATGCGAAATCGCAGATGAATATTTACTAAGATGGGAAGATATCAAAGAGAAAGTAGAACGCGTACAAAATCTACATACGTCAACTAGACAAGAGGAAGATGTTGATACTGCATCTACCGTGATTGAAAAATCCCATAAATCTAACAGCACTCGAAGCCACACCCGGTCTGATTCATCTAAAAGCCAAAAGAACCACTTACGTCTCCCTAAGCTGGAGTTACGAAAATTCAATGGTGAGTTAAAAGGCTGGATTGCGTTCTGGGGTCAATTCCAACAGATCGATGAAGACGAGTCAATTGAAGACAGTGACAAGTTTCAATACTTGATCCAAGCGACAGAAGAAGGCTCCCCAGCTCGTCGAGTAGTAGGAAGTTTCCCGCCATCTGGCGCAAATTATAGAAAGGCAATAGAAAGCCTCAAAGAAAGATTCGCAAGAGAAGATCTGTCAGAGAACTACTCAACCTCGTGTCAAATAGAAATAAAAACCAAATTAAACTTGGAGAACTGTACGATCAGGTAATGACACAAATTAAAGCCTTAGAAACATTAGGTGTAACAGTTAACAAATATGCAGCAATGTTGTTTCCGTTAGTTGAGTCTGCTATACCAGAGGACACACTAAGAGCATGGGAACGTGCACATATCCAATCCGAATCCACAAGTAACCTTGACCATCTATTAAAGTTTCTAAAGAAAGAAGTTCAGATAGAAGAACGAATGAATATTACCCAAACTGGTTTAGCCAAAGAAGTAGCGCAAACACGGCAGCCTACGGCTTCATGTCTTGCAGCAGCAGTCGCGCCAGCTATTGGAAATAAAGGGTCTGTAAAGTCTGCCGCACCAGCATACAATTCCAAAGCCGACAAACCAACAATTCCGTGTGTATGGTGCGATAAGATGGGTCACGCAAGCGTAGAATGTTTCAAAGCTACACGTATGTCCCTTGACCAGAAAAAACAAGTCATGGATACGAAGAAACGTTGTTATTACTGTTTTAAGAGCAGACATGGTAACTGTCGCTATAGATTCGCGATTCGATGCATGTGTTGTGGAGGACAACATCAAACTCTATTCTGTAACCGTTTAGCCACTGCCACCAATGACAAAGAACAACAAAAAGAAAACCAGACCTCTTCCAAGAATCTAGCTACGAACGCAATACAAGCTGCCACCGAAATCCAGCATCATACAACACTGTTACAAACTCTAGCAGTAAAGATAAGTAATGGAGAAACCAGTCAAGTGGTAAGAGCGTTTGTTGATTCTGGGGCTCAACGTTCATATATACTACGACACGTAGCATCAAGCCTCAATCTTAAACCGATTCGAAAACAACTTCTGGGTCATTGTTTATTCGGTGGAGTCGAAACTGAGAAAGAAGAACACGATATACACGAGTTCATAGTGGAAAATATAAACAGTACATACAATTTCAAGATGACTGCACTCCAAAAGAATGTCATTACCGGTAGCATACCTAGACTACCATGCTCCCATGAAATGGTAACAAAATTAAAGCAACTCAACATTGAGTTGTCTGATTATGGACCAGGTGCACCAGAAATAGGATTGCTGATAGGTTCAGATTACCTCGGAGCGTTAATAACGAGAGATGTGGTCCACTTAGATGAAAATATCGTGGCATTGAGAACCAAACTAGGTTGGACTATACAAGGTCCTGTAAATAATTCATCATGTTACGTATCATCAAACGTCATACAAGCAAATCTTTCTATAACTGAACTTTGGGACCTAGAAACCCTAGGTATAAATGATCCCGTCAAAACTGTATCACGCGCTGAAACGGCCGCACAAGTTATGGAGGATTTCAAGGCCACCGTGTCAGTAAATTATGAAGGCAGATATGAAGTGAGCCTTCCATGGAAGACTAAGGATGCAGAATTACAAAGCAACCGCAACCTAGCCATAGCTAGACTACACTCGACAACGAAAAAGTTAGTTCACATGAACGAGGTAGAAGCATATGACAGAGCGTTCAGAGAATGGCAGGAGTTAGATATTATTGAAGTTTCAGCTGATGAAAAAGACAAAGGACACTATTTAAGTCATCACGCTGTCATAAAAGAGACTAGTTTGACCACAAGGGTAAGACCAGTTTTCAACGCATCTGCCAAGGACAAGAATGGGGTTTCTCTCAATGAACTACTAGATAAAGGGTTAAATTATTTAGAGCTGATCCCAAAACTTCTTTTGAAATTCAGAGAGCATGCCGTTGGAATAATCTCTGATATAAAAAAGGCATTTCTCCAAATCTCAATTAAGCCAGAAGATAGAATTTATTTAAAGTTTCTTTGGTGGAAAGACAAGGAAATGAAAGAAGTAATGGTTTATAGACATCGACGAGTAGTATTCGGTCTCACGTCAAGTCCATTCTTACTGGGTGCTACTATAGTTCATCATCTTGAAAAATATAGCCACCCAGAACATCCACTCAGCAAAACCGCAAGAAGGTTACTAGAATCTTTCTATGTCGACAATTGTGTGACCAGTATCGAAACCGAAGCGGAGGCTAGAAAATTCATTGAAGAAGCTAAGATTCTGATGCTTGAAGGAAAATTTGAGTTGAGAGGATGGGTTACCGCACCGATTAAGAACCAAGAGATGACAGATAATGACAAAGAGTTATCCGTATTAGGCATGATGTGGAACACTGAAAACGATACTTTGCGATGTCGAATAGATTCCATAGAGTTCACAGAAAATCTCACTCAAAGACAGCTTATGTCAGTTGCCCAGAAAGTGTTCGATCCTATTGGCATAACCTGTCCCACAACGTTGATTCCAAAACTCCTGTTACAAAAGTCTCATAAGGCACATTGCAAAATAGATGCACCTCTGCCAGAAGAAATCGTTGATGTATATACAAAATGGTTGAAAGAGGTACATGAGTTGAAGGACTGCATAATCCCTAGACGCTTGACAAAGGCATCAGTCATGGAGAGCACAAACAGTATTCATGTATTCTGTGATGCGAGCGGTTCTGCTTACGCCACTTGCATTTTCCTGAGAAGTGAGTTCCATGGTCAAGTCACCGTCGAATTAATTACGGCGAAGTCTAGAGTAGCACCCATGGAGGAAATAACAATCCCTAGACTAGAGCTACTAGCAGCGTTGATTGCCTCTCGTCTCTACGCCCAAGTGGTAGAAAGTCTCGAGCAGAAATGTGAAGTATACTTTTGGACCGATTCAACGGTAGTTCTAACCTGGATTACCACCAACGGTAATTGGGGAGTCTGGGTAAAAAATCGGGTCAAAGAAATACGACAGCTTACAAGTGTAGAAAAGTGGTGTCACCTACCTGGCTCACTCAACCCGGCTGATTTACCGTCACGTAGCTGTTATCCCAAAGCACTGAAAGAAAGCAAATGGTGGGAAGGCCCGAATTGGTTACGATCAGACAGAGAAGAATGGCCAAAGAGTGCATTGGTAATCACAAAGCCCATCGCAGTCGGAGAGAAAATGAAGACTGAAGAAGAGTTAGCAGTGATAACAAGCGACCTTGTAGAGGATAACGCTGTACTACAAGGCGTTATATATTTTTCGAAATATCATATGATGATTCGAACGGTAGCATGGATTATACGATTTCTTCATAACTGTCGAAATCAGAATACACGTAATACCGGGAACATAAAGTTTGAAGAATATGAAAAGGCAGAGAGAATACTTTTAAAACTGGTCCAGCAACAATCAAGGAACAGAAAGTCCCCAGACCTACAAACATTCAAAGATGAAGAAGGTTTGATAAGGGTACGGACCAAGTTGTTGCTCACTGAGGAGACACAAACCTTCAAGACCCCGATCTTATTACATAACAATCATGTGGTGGTACAAAGACTAGTAGAGCACACACATCGATTGTTGAAACACGCAGGTCCAGGTACGATGATAACACAGCTTAGGGAATATTACTGGATAGTTACAGTGAGGAGACTGATCAAATCCGTGATTCGGAGATGTATAATATGCAAGAAAGACAAATCTAAATCGATTCATCTACCAGAGTCAATAAATTTACCAAGAGGGCGCACTAATCCGAAAGCAGTTTTCGAAGTGACGGGCATTGACTTGGCTGGACCACTATACTTAAGATCAGGAGAAAAGGTTTGGATAGTACTTTTTACATGTGCCGTGTACAGAGCTATACATTTAGAACTTACGTACGCACTTTCAACTGAAGCTTTCATAATGTCGTTACGCCGTTTTATAGCGCGAAGAGGCAGACCTCGAGTAATATATACAGATAACGGAACAAATTTTCACGGGACTGAAAATCAGTTGAAGGAACTCGATTGGCAGAACATCACGGCATTGTGCAACGTTCAGAAAATTAAGTGGATATTTAATGTTCCAGCTGCACCCTGGTGGGGTGGGTTTTTCGAAAGAATGATTCGTTCAACTAAAGATTTATTGAGGAGAAACTTGGGGAATTCAATCCTGGATTACGAAGAGTTATACACACTGATTTGTGACTGTGAGAGTCTAATAAACTCACGTCCTCTCACCTACGTGGCAGATGATGTATTACGTCCTCTTACACCGGATCTATTTCTCAAAAGTCTGGAAAATAGTGGAGTTGAAGACATAGATCACATCGACCATGAAACTTTGAACATTCGGTTAAAATATGTTCAACAGTTAAGGCAAGATCTACGTCAACGTTTTCGCTCCGAGTATTTGGCGCTTTTGGTTCTCCGGGAGCCCTCGACCACTGCAGATAAGGATATAAAAGTGGGTGAAGTTGTGTTAGTGGAGACCCCGGAAAAAAGAATTCACTGGCCCATAGGCGTGATCCAAGAGCTGAAGGAAGGTCGAGACGGAATTACACGAGTGGCGAAAGTGAAAACTAGAAATGGTATTCTCGAGAGACCCCTACAGCGGTTACATCGACTAGAAATTACACCAGACGCCGCAGATCATGGACGATTAACTGCAGATCAGCCCACAGCAAGAGCCACTAGGAGTGGTCGTCAAATACGACGCCCACTTCGTTTCCGGGAGTGATGTTGGAGACGAAACATAGACTATGGCCAACCTTCATAGTGATGTGTTGACATATCAACCTTTTATATATCTGTGGTTGCCATAGCATTTAACTTGTTTGTTATTAATTGTCATAAAATAAATAATTGAGTTTACTGTCAGCCGTGTTTATATTCAGGTGAATTTCTCCTATAAGAAATATAAATAAAATAGTTTGTTCAGTAGATTTCCTTCCGTTGCGGCCACGATCCGCAACACTTGGTAATTCCGATAGATAAAATGTCTTTAGTAATGTCAATCCTTGAATGTCAATCCAGGTAAAACATCTTGTATAATTTCTGTCATTTCCTTGTGTTTTTTGAATCAATCCAGGTAAAACGTCTTGTATAATTAGTTTTCTGTCATTTCCTTGTGTTTTTTGAATTTAAACAATACAAGTAAACATTCAAAACCTGAAAAATTCTAAGGTAATTTCTTTTTACACAATATTTTACACATTTGTACATTGCAAACAATCAAATTTCACCAACAGTATTTACAACAAAATTAAACAAAGATATATATGTACAAGGGTTTTTGAGTAAAACATCCAAGGCGCGCGAAACAAGATTAGGATCACCGTAAATTTCAATTAGCTCATCCAACAGCACAAGGCGCTGAATGCCGAAAGACGAACAAACAAAAAATATGTGGGATAAGGTTTGGTCCTCCCTCATATCACAATATTCACAATGAGAATTGGCAACAAATTTCATACGATGGAGATGATAATTTAGACGACAGTGAGTAAACCTGAGACGACAGATAACTGAATAGAATTTCCTACTGTTATAAGTGTGACTCCTGCAAAACCATGGCGCACTACTAATTGGAACATTCAATCCAGCATAATTGAGACCCTTATTTTCGATCTGAGTGCAGCAGTTCCAATGCCGTCCCCATCTCTCACACATTCTTTGCTTAAGAAGCCTATTAACATCTGAGAAAGGGAGAGGAACATTAAAACTACCAACTTGCGAATTAGTTGCAGTTGTAGAAGTTATGGTCTGGGCCAAAAAATCTGCCCTTTCATTCCCAATAATACCTTTGTGTGCTGGAACCCACAAAAAATCTATAAAAATGTTTTTACTGAAGAGTTCAAACCATAACTGTTTCATTTCAAAAATAAGATAATTATTGTTGACATTAACTTTGTTATTTAATAAAGCTTTTAAGACACTCATGCTATCACTAACTATTAACCACTTACTATGAACTTGACTATGCTTCTGAATGTGTTTTAAAGCACAAAAAATTGCTACAGCTTCAGCTGTAAATATGCTGGCATAAGGATCCAATCTGAACCCAAGACCTAGTTTAGAAGTTTTATCAAAAATTGCAAAGGACACATTACTGTCTTTTTTTGAACCATCTGTATAAATAAATCTATGCTCAGACCAGTTTTCAAACATGGCATAAGCCTGCTCTTTTGTATTTAGGTTGTGATCTATTATGATGTTTATTTGTGGATACTGACAGTTATAGGAACCGGTATAACAAGATAAAATGGACTCAGTTCTATGAATGTTCAAGCTTTGAAGAAACTGAAAATATTGTTGAAAATCTTGAAGAATGTAAACAGATTTTTGAGTAAAAAAATGAGCAGTTCTACATATATTAACCAAAAGATGATTATTTTTAACACAATAAAGTTTCAGCAGAAACTTCTCTTTTAGGTAAGTAAAACGGATATCTATGGGTGGAAGATTGCACTCTACTTGGAGTGCATTAATCGGGGTTGTTTTAAATGCACCTGTTATAAGACGCATACATTTATTCTGAATTTTATTCAAAGTTTCCACAAGTTTTTTGTCAGCAGCAAAACATAAGAAACCATACTCAAAATGACTTCTGACCAAAGATTTATACAATAACAAAAGGATTTTAGGATCAGCCCCCCAATAGGTGCCTGATAAAGATTTTAGAATGTTGAAAGCTTTATTAGCTCTGAGAACTATTAAATCAATATATTTTTTCCAAGATAAATTTTTACTAAATGTTATACCCAAGAATTTATCATCAGATGTAACAGGTATTACTGTTTTATTGTAGAATATAGGTGGTACTGAATTACTGTCTTTTCCAAACACAATAACCTTAGATTTAGAGGAATTAATGTCCAAGTTTAAATAAGAAAAATACAGTTTCAAGTCTTTTAAGGCGTTATTAATGGTGAGAGCTATTTGATTCGCGTTTTTACCAGATAAATATACAACAAGATCATCAGCAAATTGAAGATTTTTAACTTGTGATCCCAAAATTAAATTTAAACGACGTATATACAAAATGAAGATCAAAGGTGACAAAATTCCACCTTGACAGACTCCAACTGAAGATAATCTAGGGCCATAGAGGTGACCATTATATTTAACAAAGACTTTTCTTTCTACTAAAAAATTACAAATCCAATTTACTACTTTTGCAGATATGTTAATAGTCAGCAATTCAGAACGAAGCACATCAATATTCACACTGTTAAAGGCACCAGCAACATCAAAGAAAACGGACATCATTATATCATTGTTTGCAAGACAACTCTGAACAGCAAGATGAAACTGACAAACACTCTCTCTAGCTGAACGACCTCTTCGAAAACCAAACTGATTATGAGGTAATATATTATTTTGTTCAACAAAAAATTCTAATCGCTGTTTTAAAAGCTGTTCAAATATTTTACCAACACATGACGTAAGTGCAATGGGACGATAAGAATCAGGATCTAATTTAGTTTTGTCAGGTTTTAAAATGGGTACTAGACAGTCAGTTTTCCAATCATTAGGTATTTCTTCATTTAACCACAAATAATTTAAAACGTCTAAGAAAATGTTTAAACATTTAGCATTCATCTTTTTAAACATTATATAAGGTATTCCATCCAAACCACAACTAGAGTCCTTACGTGAAAATATAGCTGACCTTCATTCCTGAAGTGTGAAGGGTTTTGAAATTAAATTGTTCCCATTATTATCTTGATCACTATTTGTGGATGAAACCCACTTACTAAAAACGAAGTCAGGAGTATACTTTTTGAGGAAGCTTAAAATCCAACTATCGCTATTACTGCTGAAAATGTAAGTTTTATTGAATTTGCGCATATATTTCCAGACGACAGACAAAGGAGTACAACGATTAAATGAAGAGCACAAGGCAACCCAACTATTTCTTTTTTCATTTTTCAAGGTGAGTTTTTTAAGAGCCTGCAATCTTTTAAATTCTAAATAGTTTTCCTGTGTAGGATTATGTTTGAAAAAGACATAAGCTTGTTTAGATTTCTCAACTGCCTCTGTACATTTACGATTCCACCAAGGCAGTTGTGGCCTTTTCTTAACTCTGTTGGGCCCGCCATCCCCACCAGAGTTGCCGCGCCCAACAGAGCCAGAGACCATTCCCGCCGAAGTATGAAGAATATTACAAAATATATTATTTGTTAATAGAGACTCTACAACTTTTTCGTAATTTTCCCAATCCATCAATTTATAATTGGGATGGATTGGAAAACTTACGGTGTCTGTAGGGTCTCCATTAGATTGAGGCTCAATTAAAACCTTTATAATTACAGGGAGATGATAACTACAAAGTGGATTATCATAAACTGACCAATCACAAGAAAGGGACAACGAAGGAGACACAATAGACAAGTCTAAAGCATTCGGCCGCCAAGTTAAAGAACCAACAGTAGTGACTTGACCATTATTGAGTAAAACTAAATTATTATCATCAATTACTTCCAAGACATCCCTTCCACGAGGCGTATCGGAGCCACACCCCCAAGAAGTGTGATGAGCGTTAAAATCACTAGCAAAAATCATAGGACTAGGAATAGATTTAATGAGAGCATCAAATTTGTTTTTGCTAAAAACTGGATTGCAATTTTTTGGACTGTAAAAACTAACAATACTAATCTCTCTATTGTTAACAACAACTCTGATACAAATATTTTGTAAAGAGTCATCAAAAAAATGTGTTTATTTTAGTATATTGTATATTGTTACAAATCAGAATAGCTACACCATTACACTTGTTGCCAGTGTCGTTACGTTCAACACTGTAACCTTTTATTTTAAACTTTTGATGAGGTTTTAACCATGTCTCACAAATGATTGCGATATGTATATTTTCTGAGTATAAAAACTGAGTTAGAACGTTTCTACTACTTATTAAACTTTGGGCATTCCACTGAACTATATTTAGTGTATCCATTATTGAGGTGAAGATAGTTTTTTATTCATTGTGCTTTTTAATGCTTCTCTAATTGAATTAGTATTTACAGGTGTGTTTTTATTTGCTGTGATTTTGAGAATTGTTTCTACTAGGAGATTTATAAATAAATCAGACTTGGCTAGGTTTTGTATATGAGTATCAATCGATTTGGATGTAAGATGCGGGAATTGTTTTTCATTGAATAGTTCAGAATATGTAACAGTGCGACTCTTTACTTTATTTTCTTCAATTTTTGCCTTTTTTAGTGGACATGATGCTGAAATAGCGATATGGTTGCCATTGCAATTTGCACACTTTGCATTTATATTTTTAATTTGACAGGTCCTATAATTGTGCCCTTCTGAACAGATAGAACAGACTTCATCATTTTTGCAAAACTTCGCAATGTGCCCAAAACGCATGCATTTCAGACATTGCTTAACAGGTGGGACATAAGGTGTGACTGCATGCCTCCATGAGTCAAGATATACGTACTCTGGCAATTGAGTGGACGAAAATGTAACAGCAACGGTTTGCGTAGGTTGGTACGTGACAATACCATCCGCTCCGCGATCCTTGCGCATGAAACGCCTTACCTGTATAACATTCTTTGAGCTTCCAATCAAACTAGCTAGTTTTTTATTAGATATGGAGACAGGTACAAGCTTGAGGACACCAGTGACCTCTGTGTCGGCTGCAGGGATGCTGGACTTGAGAAACAACTCTTCATGATTTTTTTTATTTTGAATGAAAACGTTGGCGTTATTGCTCAAGTCAAATGTTATGGCTATTTTGAATTTGTTTATTGGTCTCAGATGTAGAACCCCTGAGACGCAATGTTTCCTAATAGCCTGCGAAATCGCAAGGCGGTCATAGTCGGTAAATGATTTACTGTCGGCCTTATGGGACACAAAGACAACATACTCCGATTTTTGAGAATTTTCTGGGTATTTCCTATAATACCCATCGACTTTAAACGGCTTGTATTTGTCCACGTCTTCTTCATCAGAGTCAGAAGAATCGGACAGCACAGGTTCTGACTCGACTTCCTCCTCCTCATCCTTCTTTTTTTTCCGCTTCGCCGCTCGTCCCATGGCGGCTATTTACAAAATTTCTACAACTCACCCCTCTATCAGCAAATATACACAATTCAGAATTAAAATATACAAAATCTTCACTATTTTAAAATTTACAAAAAAAAATTCTTTAAAAATTGCGCCTTTTCAGTTCAACGTTCCCGCGCTTTTTTTTTTCGTTACTCTTTCCTGGCATCCTTCAACATTCGCAAAATAAATCTCTTTTGTTACTCTTTGTTTTGTCCGTAATTATGTAAATAAATAGTTTTCTTTTGGGACTAGCTCATTTATTTACAAATTAAAATATATTTTAACTAGCGACCCGCCCCGACTTCACACGGGTGTAATGCTAATACTAAAACCTTCCTCTTGAATCACTCTATCTATTAAAAAAAACCGCATCAAAATCCGTTGCGTAGTTTTAAGGATTTAAGCATACAAAGGGACATAGGGATATAGGGACATAGGGATATAGGGACAGAGAAAGCGACTTTGTTTTATAGGTATGTAGTGAAGTGATGAGAATCCCTGTGGATGACGTGGAACTATGTCCAGAAAACTGATGTTTTCTTCTGGATATTAAGGCGGATCCCTTAACAATGAAAACTGCCAGCCCTTTAGTCAACAGAAGCCTCGATCAAACACGCTAACGGCTCTTTGATAAACTTCCTCCAAATAAATTATTGAAAATCAAGTTGCACCTAAGCTTATGTTCAAGATAAACAGAACAAACTCTCAGATATTCCCATTTAAATTTGATGTTTGGGTTAACTACGCATGGACCATTTCACGTTCTATTCATTCCAAAGTTCACGATGTTCCTAAGTGGGAAGCAATTCTGGCGCAAATGACTTAATCTGGGATTCGAAAAAAGTCGAATTCGAATTTATCTCGTACGAAAACTGTTGTATGAGAGTCTATGCTGACACTTTAGAGAGTCTATGGGTGTGAGGACCTTGGGTAGAACGACTAATGGCGGCCAGGTAATAAGAGATTGATTCGCACGACTATCTCCAAAAAGAAAAAAATGTGTGCGAATATAATCACTACATAGTATAAAACAAAGTCGCTTTCTCTGTCCCTATATCCCTATGTATGCTTAAATCTTTAAAACTACTCAACGGATTTAAGGGTGGTTCAAGAGGAAGGTTCTAGTATTAGCATTGCACCCGTGCGAAGCCGGGGCGGGTCGCTAGTATCTAATAAACAGATTGAACTATCTATTAAAACTTATTTGTTTATTAATACAAAAACTATGTTAAGCTATTCTGCGAATGTCGGGCTCGGCAAGTCTCAAAGGCAAGTCGCTCGACTCTTAATAGGTACCGAGAATACAGTATTCGAAAAATACTTCGATCTTTGAGATTTTGTAGTAGAGATAGGGCAAAGAGCAAACTCGATTCGAGATTTAGTCGATCGCGCGAGAATTGCCTTCCAAAACTCGACCGTACTAATATTGAAGTGATTTCGAGAATTCAGAACTTAATCCTCTTGGAAGCGATGAGCGAACGTGTAGTTATATAGAATTCGGTACTCCTGTTCTGGGAAAAGCGTATTTGACCTGTAGGAGCCAATGCCTTTATCTAACTGATTACGTTGACAGTTAATGAATGTACATACTATCTGTACTATCTGTTTACAGTTTTAAGTATCCGCGCGTCACTTTCAAAGGGTCCAGCCAAGACTCTCTGATAGTTATAGGTACCTACATTGAAACCAATGAAAATAGAAAAATTTAAGTGGCACAAAACTCGAGGTATACCCTCTCCAATAAAAAAAGAATATTCAAAATCAAAGATCATCATGATCAAAATCGGACCAAGAGTTTTTCCTAGTCTTGAAGTTTCATCTTCAAGGAAGATTCTTCCTAGACTTTAATTTTTGATTAAAGTACGCATACCTTTTCTTAGACTAACATTGGAAAGAAGTAATATTGTCTGTAGGTACTTATGTTTGAAGGGGATAATATCTTTGAATGTACTGAATGTACCGATTACAAAAATATTGTCATTGATAGAAAGCTACTTCTTCACATCACATGGGCTATGTTTTATAGGCTCAATTAAATCCATTATGCATGAATAATGCAACGACTACATTATAATTCAATGCCATTATATGTTTTCTAAAGGTTTCCATCTCAAATTTTCCAAACACAAAAGAGGCACAGCAAATTAGATCTCATCACCCAAATTAGGTCCCGTATACAGAGGTCGAAAAACAAACGTCCGAAGCAAAGAGACGTGCAATAGAAATGCTAAAAGGTTTGCTTCAAAGGCCTAACGAAGTTGCAAATCCTCCTCATTACCTAAAAGCCTTGGTTGTTTTGCTTTTTGTAATGCGACACGACGTAGTCTCTCTCGCAAAAAATGACAGAGTTATTGCTGGAATACACACTGTTAAGAGCAGATTTTTTAATAGTCAGTTAAAAGTTATCTGAGGAATAAATATCACCTGTCACTTTTCCTTTTTATTGTGTCAGAGAGTGACAGCATCAATATATTCTCCAGATAAAATTTATCTGACGATTTAAAAATCAGCCCAGTAAAGTTGCTTATAGATGACCATCGGCCACTATGAAGTTTCTTATTGATATACCCGTTTGTTGAAACAATATTTTATGTTTACACCTCCGCCAAATGATTTTCAAAAGATTCATCCTACCGGTCCATTCTACGGAAGAACAAAAACAATAGATAGTCACATATTATTTTTTATTTATTTAGGCTTATCAACGATTGTCTACACCCAATTTACACCTAATACATTCTATCAAGTTAAAATAATTTAAACACCGCTTGCACCAAAGAGATTGCAACTAAAAAGTACCTAATTAATAAATAATACAAGCAAGAGAAACTGTAAAGGGTAGGTTGTTAGACCATGTTTGATATAATCTAACACAAGTCTATCACAGAATAAAATGTAAACTATGAGGATGCAAATACGATCATCTATACAAATGTAAAAATAATATTTTTTAAACTTATTGAGTGATTTACTCGTATGTATATCTGTGATATCACATAAGCTGTTTAGATTTTTACAAAGTCTTGGGCCTGGAGAGCTATTAAGCCTCCATCTTGCGGTTTGACGGGCTAAAGGTTTAGCAAAATCTTATCACGAAGCAAAATTTCAGATTCGCAGATTCTATAAAAATACATTATCATAGAAGCAGCGTTTTCACGGTACTCGTATCGTTGCAGAATGTCTCATTCTTTAAAAATCCGTTCTCATAGAAGCAGCGTTGACGCCACTCGTATCGTTTAAACACGTGATCCAAGTGAACTCGGACGGCAGCAACCCTCCGGACCAGCTGTACCATTGAGTTTTACCATTGATGGTACAATTGCTACCGCGTTGTACCACTTGTACCATTAATGGTACAAGTGGTATAGTCTTATACCACTAGTACCATTGTACAGTAATCATGCAAAGATCCACTCATGATCCACTGATCATGAGTGGATCTTTTGATCTTTTCGCCGTTCTATTGACGTCGTGAAAACGCTGCCAAAGGTCCATTCTCAATATTTTCCGCACTGCCGAAATACGTGTGATGAATAAGACTATTTTATCTAAAAAGCATCTTGAATCCCATTTTACTATTTCTTAGATAACATTTTATTCTTCCACCAGTTCCATTAGTATACATTTGGGTTATGTAACAGAAAACACCAGTAGGTACTACTGTCAGCAGATAATAAAATCACAGAAAATAAAATAAAATAAAACAGCGCGTAGAACGTTGAGACCTCTCAAAATCTTTCATATACCCTTAATGTAATAAGATCCTTTTCAAATATAATTGGGAGTCAATTCGAAGACAAAATTAATTTATAAATAATAATAATATAATCTCACGCCTTTCATCCCCGAGGGGGTAGGCAGAGGTATTCCATTACTGGATATACCCACATTTCACGAGATATATTGGACCCCTAAACGTGATAGGTGGTGAGCCCATCGCCGGACCGGGTCTGTTTACACATGTATTAATAATTCTTTTAATTAATTATTTTTATTAATTCAGAATTAATTTATTTCTGTATGTAAACAATAAAAAATTACACTTCAAAACGTCCATAGTGCGGTAACAAGGGACTCGAAACTCGTCCATGGAGGTTGGTGTAAACAGCAACCTATCTCCACCGACATTTTGAAACTCCAGTCATTCTGATATAGGGTTGTGTCCTACCTAGTCAAATCAGTCACTTTTTACGATCTGTCAAAACGAAATTTTACTATGGAAAATGTACTGAAATAGCAAACCGTGACGTCATAGTTTGTAGTACTCAATTGCAGCACTTTTTTTGATTGTTTTATTATTTTTAAATTTGCTATAATTGTAAATTGAAAATCGAAATACATATTTTGAGGTTTTTTGGAATAATCTTTTTAATGTATGACTACTCGCAATTTAATTTCGATGCTGTCAACTACCCAATTCTGACCTTATGGACCTAAAGGCTGGTTACAAATGCAGCACACTGAGAAAAATCAGCAACAAACTCAATGAAAGCTCACGTTAACGTCATGTCTTACTGATAATAATTATGTTCTGTCAAGCGTTGTGCAAGACAGAACAATTAAATATCAATTGTGTCTCATTTTCTTGGCTTAAGAGTTGAATAGCCTGACATATCGTCATTTAGATAATCCCATGCATGTCGGTCTGCTAAGTAGTCGATAATTCTATAGTAACCTTTAACTTTTGCCTGACTATTGTTTTAAATTCGTTAAGAGAAAAATGGTGTAAGTGTACTGTATACTGCACAGAGTATAGGAACTTTTCGTCTGCACCCTGTTATTTTCGCCCCCGGGCGATCAGTCTCGGGTCAAGAGACCTTTAGGAGGAGGCAATGAGTCTTTGACGAGGAATGACGCTTGTGCCTGCGGCGTAGACTGCGGATCGCGCAGATCGCTCTTTTGATTTTGGTTTTGAGATGATTACTGACTGGATTTCCAGCGCGAGCGGCGTTGCCACTAAATGTCAACGGTTACAGTTGGATGACAATGATATGTCAATGGTCAGTCGATGGTGTTATTTGCTCTGAAAAGTCCCAAAATAACACCATTGACTGACCATTGAGATGTCATTGTCATCCAACAATAACCATTGACTTTTAGTGGAATTGGCCCCCTGTTTACGTCACATAGGACGTGTGCGACAGAGATAAAGCTCTACGAAGCCGAAGTTAGCTCATTGTCTCTTTCCAACTAGTGCAATACTTACCGCCGGTATTTACCACTGCACGCTCTTCCACACAGATGCCTGATTCCCTAAACAAAAGTAGGTAGCACGAAACGGCAGCATCATTCCCGGCAAGTCTAGATAACCAAGCAGGTCGCAGCTCGAACAATGCGTCGTAAATTAATAGACCGTGGCGTGATTAATAGTCCTGAGATAACGCTATCGCACTAATTGAATAGCATAGGTTAGGCAGGCGTCAAGGCTATTACCGGCGAAAAGCCGTCTTAGGAGGCACAGGGTCCGAGATTTGTGATCACGGACTTTGTACCATTCCCTTGGGAATACGGGCTTACGTCTCAAAAGCTATGTATATTTCTACCAAAGACGTTTAAAGAAAAAGTTTATCCTTCCTATAGATTGCTATTTTTTTTTTTTCGGAAAACTCACAGCTAAAATAACGTAATATGAAAAAATCATGAGCAACAAAGAGCCAGTAACAAGTTTTCAAAATTAGAAACAATCAAAGAGATTAAAATATAATAGGGCATAGAGGGGACAAACCGAGGAAAATTTGAAGCCAAAAGTTATTCCAAGTGGATTAAGTCTAGTACAATTTCGACCGAATGACAGCTCGCGTTCATACTAACTGACATGACGCATAAGCTTCAAACATGCTTCAAAGTTTTGTATGAAAATGTTCCCAATGCCCCCTGTATGTCCTATTAAGTATAATTTAATCTCTTTGGAAACAATATAAGGCACTATAGGTTTCGACAAAGGTACCTACTGTAACAGTTAAATTTTTCAGTACTGTAACAGTGAATGTTCTAAAGACATTAAGAAAACCACGTCAACCAAAAATTGGGGTGCGGAGGCAAAGTATGAGATGACGTTCTAAATGTCAATCAATTTACCAATAG
Organism: Ethmia dodecea; assembly: GCA_963855545.1. Classification (NCBI taxonomy): domain Eukaryota; kingdom Metazoa; phylum Arthropoda; class Insecta; order Lepidoptera; family Depressariidae; genus Ethmia; species Ethmia dodecea. The sequence goes on from OY979446.1 coordinate 1,938,233, forward strand.
TATATAAAGAACATTTTAAAGAGAATTATTTTCATCCAACCTCTTTGATTTCTACATTTGCAACGATCCAGTAAACTCCTAGTTATTTAAATTCGTGTTAATCCTATTTCTTTAAACGAGCAATTCATGTATGTATTTATGTTTCAGGTATATCGGAAACGGCTCTCACGATTTTGATCAAATTTTGTATACAAATACAGTTTTGCATTTTAAGTTCAACTGAATAACGTTACTTACACAAAAATTTTACGCAAAAAAATTAAATTATTTACGCCACGCAAAGCTCGGTCCATAATGTTCCAACAAAAATAACAAAACAATTTGCGCGAAAATTAAACACAGACTACAACGGATAAACACATAGACGGTCTCTAGTCTACGCCTAAAGCAATCAAGTGATAGATAACAGTACCCTATGAGAGACAAGGACACAACATGCCCACAATAATAGATGATTGATGCGACGGAGACGAAATTATCCGTATTATAGTCCCGGGGAATAGGCTTTCGGGAAATAGCTTGGCAAGAAACTGAAATAGAATACGTGCACAGACAAGCTAGATGAGACACCGCATTCATCAAATTTTGCTTGTAACTAGAATAATCGTAAGTGAAAGTGAAAGCGATGGCAAAAGTTTACCTACCTAAAGCTTACCTACAAGCAGAAAGGTGCTACAAACGGTCGAGGATATCCTATTATGTCTGCAAATGGTTGTTTGACAACAACATATTATTATTGAAGCGATAAGACCGCCCATTGTACTTTATTTAATGTTGGTATCCATATTGTGTTGTACTTGGTGTACAATAAAGAGTTATTGTATTGTATTGTAGAAACGACATCGTAAAATATGCCTAAAGTTTATAGCAACAAGCTAAGCATGTTATTAATAAGTACAAAACGTAACGAACAAAAATTACCGACACAGCCAAGCGGTCTATTCATAGATAAATAAAAAAGGAAATTGCTTAACGGATGGTGGACTCGGGGTGCTTACAATCAGTGCCACGGGAAAACAACGGGATTTATGTTCAGTAGTGTATAAGAAAACTCTTAATTCCCAAAATATGTTCTTGTCAAAAAGGTAAAAATTGCATTTAAATATTTAAAAGTCGGCATAAAAGCAAAAAAGTCAATGAAACAAGAAAAGTTGGCATATCGGTGAAACAGTATGACTTAACAAAATAGTCGGCAAAATGGGAGAGTCGGCAAAAAGGTCCGTACTCGTTCTGTGGAAGTGAATGATGATAATGTGTTTGTCTGTCTGTATTTTTCAAAAGTATACGCCACCGGAACGAGACTTGATGACCCGACATATTTACACAATAACTTATGGGCCATTTACACGAGGGCAATCCAGTAAGACAATCGAGTAAGACTGCATACGTGAAAACACTGTCCTCAAGTTTTTTTTTGTATGCAGTCTTAGTGGATTGTCTTACTGGATTGCCCTCGTGTAGGTAAATGGCCCATTATGTACCTATGGAGCCTAAGCTCGGTGAATGCGTTTTTAAACATCGGCGTGGTCTACTGACTGGATCGTTCCTATGCGGCTATTTACAAGATGTCGCAAATATCTATAAAGTTATTTACTATCCCGTTTTGGACATATTGGACATACTGGCTTTGTTTATTGCCACGTAAAGGGTCTCCATTTTAGTTATGCCTGTTCGAACTAGCAGACGGATTTGATGTTCAGAAAAAAAATATATTAAAAAATAAAAAATATATATATTTAGAGCGTGTAAAAACTTCACTGTTTGTTTCTATTTTAATGTGACCATCAAATTACGACACATTTCTACAACATCAGCCTTTCAGATATTTTAAAATAAGTAGGTACCTACGTATTTGTGGTACAAAAGTAATGACATAAAACTAAAAAGAGTAAAAAACCGACTTCAACGGATTATACTAAAAAAATACAGTCCTATTGAGAACCTCATATATTTTTAAGTCGGTTAAAAAAAGAATCATCGAAATAGGTTGGCGTGATACTGAGTTATTCGTTAATTGTCGCGCACTTACTTAATGCAAATTTAAGACTTATATGGTTTTCTCATGGATGGCATTGTCAGAATTGGACAAAATCAAGATGGCACCACACGGCAAGCAGCATTCAAACAAAAAACGAATCATCAAAATCGGTTCACCCAGTCGAAAGTTCTGAGGTAACAAATATAGAAAAACATACGCTACGAATTGATAAATTCCTTTTTTTAAGTCGGGTAAAAACAAGCTTTTGTATGAACAGCACTCGTCTCAACAAATCATATGAGCCTAAACTCGCGGGGTTTACGATGGTACCAAAACGTTCCATTTTCACCGAAATTACATACGTATGCCAAGTATCAGCTCAATCTGATGTCTGTAAGTGGTCTACTCTACAATTCAGTTGCGAGATTTTACCAAAACTGATGATGATAAGGTCCGACCGTTTTCGGCCATGGCGACCACTTCAACTCTTAGTCAGAACGAGTATGGCTAATGTAGAAAATCTTTGCGGCAAACTCCCGTGCGCAGTGAGGGCACTTGAGCACGGTTTTAAACTAACGCAAAAATATGGCAATATTGTAAAAAAAATATATACGGTTTTATTAAGCTTGCCCTGTTTGTAGTTTTTTATTACAAGCTAAATAAAAGCTTGCAAGAATACATTCTTTTCAGCTGCATAATCAATTTCTAAAAACAACCCGACGATTCAAAAAATGTTTGACGATTCTAATTCACGAATTTAAAAATGATTTTTCAAGTCGCAAACTAGCAGGGGAAAGCAAATCTTCTTGCATTACGTCGTCACATCAGAATCCACTTAAAAGGGTTCCAGCCAGTCCCTTCCCTGTCCCTTGTATGTTCGTCTGATTACCTCCGTAAGCTAACTAATGAGATTATTACTTGATAACGTTATGGAACGGAAGGGTCCGCCCTATTAGGTAGGGACGCTCGGAAATGTGGGTTGTATCGTGGATGCCTTTGCTTTAAATCTTAAAAAAAAAAAAATATTTATAAAAAAATATGTTTGTTTTTCCTTTATGTGCGTCACTCGATTGCGATGATACTTTGTGTATTGCTGACTAAAGTTCTGGTTGGGTCGGGAAAAAAATCTCACTGGAACGGGATTAAACTGCATCTGCGTAGCCAACAGCGTTGAGTGGTCAGCTAGCATATAAATAAATGACCACTCTATAGAGTAAAAAATAAACCGACTTCAATCTTCAACTTATATGGTTTTCTCATGAATTCCGTTGTCAGAACTGGACGAAATTAAAATAGGACCAATATGGAAGCACCAGCTTTTAAATAAAAAAAGAATCATCCAAATCGGTTCACCCAGTCGAAAGTTCTGAGGTAACAAACATAAATATAAAAAAAAAAACGGCCAAGTGCGAGTCGGACTCGCGCACCGAGGTTTCCGTACAACCTTGCAAATTTATGGTTTTCGTAATTTTTCCTTTATCTATGCTATAAGACGTTGCTTCGTACCAAATTTCAAGATTCTGAGTTCACGGGAAGCACCCTGTAGGTTTTGATTCCCTTGCAAGTGTCGAAAATTTGCGGCATAAACGGCTGTATCTTTTGATTGCGTTGGCTTAGAAGTTTGATTTTTTCACAGCTTCAAGGGACAGTAGACCTGAGTAATTGATATAAATTTCAGCTTCATGCCTCCACGCGTTCCTGAGAAAAAGGGTCTTGACAGACGGACGGACGGACGGACAGACGGACAACAAAGTGATCCTATAAGGGTTCCGTTTTTTCCTTTTGAGGTACGGAACCCTAAAAACAGACGAATTGATAACCTCCTCCTTTTTGAAGTCGGTTAAAAATTCTGCGCCTGCGGACAAACTGTCTATACGCGCCGGCTCGATTGAGACTGCAACGAATTACGTTCCTTGGACCTATAATTAAGCGGTCCACAAGCGAGAAGAGTACCATAATATCTTCCTTTTTTTTCTTTTATCTAAGGCTACGTACCAAATATTCAATCGAGTATCAGGTAGATTACCCACACCTTAATATAAACATCACGAACCTGCATATTTTTCAAAGCAAAGGAATTGTAAAACATGTTTTGGTTAGAACAACCTGAAACAGGGTGGTTTGAATATGAAAATACGCGCAGCGCTTAGCCTCGCGTTTACATTGCTGTTCCCACGATTTAAGTGAAAATCGGGACAACTTCTGGCTAGATCCGAAATAATATGGTCTGTCAAAGGAATTGAAAATACAATCTATACTTCTATACTAATATTGTAAAGAAGATGAGGAAAGATTTGTATTTTTGTATGTTTGTTACGAATAAACTCAAAAACTACTGGACCGACTTTAAAAATTGTTTAACTAATGGAAAGCTAGATATATCCCTGAGTAACATAGGCTATATTTTATTCCCGTATACCAACGGAAACAAGAACCGCTAGTATACAATAAAGACATTTTGGAGATTAAATCTAGTACAAAGGTACGTTCGTCCAAAAACTTTAAACTAACACCAGTAATATTTAGAAATATTTTTCTTTACATTTTAATTTAGTCCCTAATAATGAACTTAAAGGTTTCAACCACTTAGTATGAAATCGCAGTAATAGGGAGAAGGCTGCTATAGAAATACTGTAGCACACAAATAGTCAACTTACTTCCAAGAATCCAACTTAAAAGTTGTACTAAGTTATGTAAATCATGTGTTGACTGTGCAAATGTTCATTCAATCCATTTCACTTTTGTTAACCTATAGTTTCCTAAATAAAAATAGATGATAACAGAGGTCAGCATATATTTAGAACAAAACTAGATATGAACAGCGAAGAATTAACAATAAAAAGAAAACAATATTACTACCTTAAGCCTACTAATTAACACCGTAGAAGCCTTATTCTTTGTTAGTTGTATTTCGACCTCTCAAACCAAGAATCATAGACACAATAGATTTTTAATTGTTACGGTGCGTTACGTTTTGTTTATTGTCTCACGTAACGTATACACCTGTTATCCAAAGGCGATAATTAGTTTCTCCGGGTCCCAATCAATTCCAAATAATTGCTCACCCTACTTGCCAGTACAACGCCCTACCTATGCAGTAGTTTTGAATTATTAATGGTAACTATCCTATGAATACAATTCCCTTTGGTTTCAGAGTTTTAATATCATGTAGGTATGTATCGCGTTTACATAGATAATACTTCATGAATGAAATATTGAGTAGGTAGGTGCTTATTAAAAAAAATCTAAGATATTTCAGAAATTAGTAAAAGATAACTTAAAAGAAATAAAACATAAAATAAAATCACATAAAATATAGGTAACAAATGAAACAATAAATACAAACCCGTCGAAAGATATGACAATACCTGCCCAAAATATGCATAAAAATATTACAAAAAAACATGACAACGTATTCCCCACCAAAAAGCCAATTTTTTTAATGAAATACGTTACAATTGCTTAAACAACATAGGGCAACGGAACAAATATTCATTCAACAAAATGTTTCTAAAAAATTGGTCTTTATTTTGCGAACCCAAAACTTATTCACAAAAAGATTCTGAAGTTTACAGATTTAAGACACCTTCGGGAAATAAAGTGGTCGTGACTCTTCTCAAATTAATATTTAGATGTTTTTTCTAGCTTAATTCTAAATTCTAACTTATCTTCATTCTAGTGTCTCCCTAGAAATCAAGAGTTGTGAATTATTTTTATGATTTTCACGGTATTCTTGTTTAATGAGTTTTTCAAAAACTTAAGTACATATTTATCACTAGCTCGACGGTGAAGAAAAACATCGTGAGGAAACCCGCAGGTCTCAGAATTAATTCTGAGACATGTGTAAATAGACCCGGTCCGGCGATAGGCTCACCACCTATCACGTTTAGGAGTCCAATGTATCTCGTGAAATGTGGGTATATCCAGTAATGGAATACCTCTGCCTACCCCCTCGGGGATGAAAGGCGTGAGATTATATTTATTTATATTTATTATTTATTACAAATCTATTAGGTAAGTACAAAGAGATTAAAATATAAGTAAGTAATTAAGTAAGTAACAACTCTTTATTGTACACCAATAAAAATATGCAACAAGTGACAAAATGAATAAAAAAGTACAATGGGCGGTCTTATCGCTTTAAGCGATTTCTTCCAGACAACCTTAGGATGGATGCAACTGAGATAAACAGATGAAGGTAGGTGGTGCACTAAAGTTACCAATGGATTAAGGTACTTATTATATATACATAAACCGTTTTCTATAGATATATAAAATATACTACTGTATAGATAATATATATTAAATAAATATATAAATACCATAGCAATTACATGAATATAGATACATTATACAACATGTAACAGAATAAGCGGCAATTCCTGAAATTAGTTTTTTTAGTATCGACTACTTGTTCGATTTCAGCTATTTTTAATGTGTTAAATTTTTCCCAAAAATTAATTATCGTAGCTGAATTTAGTGCTTTCTATGGAAATCGTGCTATTATTAATCGATATTTAAGAAAATTGGTTAGACACAACTAAAGTTCGATTGCATCATATTTTTTTTATATTAATATAGGTACTAATTGGAGTGTCTGAGGAATTGCGCTTTTTCTTTTACGCGTTGTATACACACAACTTATGATTTATTATTAAGAATATTCCAATCCGATATATAATCACTACATAGTATAAAACAAAGTCGCTTTCTCTGTCCCTATATCCCTATGTCCCTTTGTATGCTTAAATCTTTTAAACTACGCTACGGATTTTGATGCGGTTTGTTTTAATAGATAGAGTGATTCGAGAGGAAGGTTTTAGTGTTAGCATTGCACCTGTGCGAAGCCGGGGCGGGTCACTAGTATATAATAAGGCATAGAGGGGAAAGAAAGCTTTATTTTTATTATACGATGGATCAGTTTTATAACTCATCGCGCGCAAGTCCGACTCGCACTTGGTTTTACGGTTTTACTTAAAAGATGATAGTATAGTCCAGTGTCCTAATTCTCAGACAACATTATTCGAAGTGCAATGTGTAATCACTAATCAAATAAAAATCCCAACATCCAGTGATACGCCCGTGATAGTACCAAGCAAAGTGATTAAAATATAATAGGACATAGAGGGGGCATTGGGAATATTTTCATACAAAACTTTGAAGCATGTTTGAAGCTGAAGCGTCATGTCAGTTAATATGAACGCGAGCTGTCATTCGGTCGAAATTGTACTAGACTTATTCCAATTGGAATAACTTTTGGCTTCAAATTTCCCTCGCTTTGTCCCCTCTATGCCCTATTATATTTTAATCTCTTTGGTGCCAAGTCAGCGGCAGTAGACGAGGTTTAGCGGGAAAACGATCCAAGATGGCGCACAATTTCACAGCTGACGAACGTGGCTAGAACGCAATGAATATCAATTGGAAATTATTGAATATACGAATAGGACTTATCTATCAATACATTTATTATAATAAAACTCTAACGGGGTCGTGTCCATACAAGAAATGTTTTTTGAAAATTTTAGCTGTGGTGTTTAACAACAATTTTTTAATATTTTTCAATCTGTCCGTCTGGTTGTGCACGCATCACCCAAAAAGTACTGGACGGATTTTGATTAAGTTTGGTGTGGAGATAACTGAATAACCTGTCAACATCTAGAGTACCGACTTTACTCAGCGGGAGAATGTCTCATTCCCACGGGAATAGGTATATAAAGTCAAGCCAAGTGCGATTCGGAGTGGCACACGAAGGGTTCCATAACCTTTAAAAACATAATGAAAATGAAAAAATATTTTATTAACTTTAAGGGATGCTTAACATTACATTGTAATTGTAAAGGCAACCTATTAAGTATTTAGATACTTCTGTCAGGATAATGGCAACAGAAATACATAATTTGTGAAAAATTCAACTGTCTAGCTATCGCAGTACCTACTTGAAATACAGCCTGGTGACAGACATAGGTACGAACGGACTGGTTAAAAAGATAAATTCCTACCTACGTACCTATTATTCCGAATCGATTAGGTAGGTACACCAAGAAAATTGAAATAATGGTATGTAGGTGTCTTATATTATTTATTCTTTGCTTCTTCTCCTCAACCATACATGCTGAAGCGGTGGAGTTGAAATGACGTTCAATAAGTGGACTTGTAAGTTCCTATTTTGAATAAAACATTTTGACTTTGACTTTATGTCGTAGACCGCAATTAAGGGATTTTTAGAAAATTGCCACTGCAACTGGAATAAACTAGATCCGAGCGGACGCCGCTGGGCACCCGCTATTTGTAATTGAACTCCACAAGCGAGTCCTAAATATTCTTTCACCACTGGAAAGCTTACTTTTCTGGGAGTAACAAGGGCTATAATTTTCCCACGGGAACGGGACTGACGCGAGTGAAACCGCGGGGCACTGCTAGTAGATAATATAATAGGATCCCAACATTGATTAATAAGTAAATAGTATTTTAATGCGATACACTTTCTAGACTAAGACCGCCCTTTGTCACTGAAAAAAATCGGATCTTATAAAGTGCTATTTTAACTTGTTTAAAAAATTTTGATCATATAAATAAATCATATGTACGAAATAACAAAGCAGAAATGTTTTAGTTTATTATGCTGATGGAGAATATACGTAAGTTACTCAAACCTATCAAAAGATTTGATTGATTTGATTGAAATATTTGATTGAAATTGCGCAAACAAGGTAATATTTAATGTTATCAAGTGATTTATTGCATTAAATAACAAATTGTTACAATGATAAAGTTACTGCATTGTAACAGTCATTGCTAAATCATTGATTTGATCAAATTAATTTATTAGAATAAACAAAATATTTGATAGAATTTTAACCGTTTTGGTGTTGCCATTTGATAGCAATATAAACTAGTTGTGGTATAATTAGGTCTTTTCTTAGACATACAAATTAAGTTAGTCATTATTTATCAAAAAAAAAGCTAAATAGTTTATTAGGATAGGTATTAAGTTCACCTTGCATGTTTACATTTTCTTGGTACATGAAGTTAAATAATAAATAAAATAAATAAATATTAGTATTAACAGTTATTCAAAGAAACCCCAATAATATTAAACATCACGTAATTAGACTGTAGAAAACATTCTTCGAGATTGATTTTATTCGATAAAATAAAAATCATGCGAAATTTTACATGTAAACATGTAAAATGTATAAATACGGCAACACTCAAATCGATAGGCCGCGTCGCGGCACGGACGCGGGCGATTGATGTGACGATTTATACAAGTTACGACAAGTTATTTTTCGTTTCTTCAACGGACGGATTGTGCAAGTGCAATTTTAATAAATTTCTGAAAATATAGGTACTGTGAACTGATTAGTAGACTATGCACAGAACATATAAGATATGTGACTGTGATCGTGTACACTATCATTGACCAAGCCGCAGATCTTTTGACAGCATGGGAAATACTACCTACCTACCTGATTTGATTCCATCGTTTGTAAGTAAGTTTTATGAAATGTAGTACCAGTATCAGTCGATCTGTTATCAAACTCTTAAAATATTTTATTAATTTGTTTGAATCTGAGTACCTACATACCTACAACCCCACCGTCAGATTGTCTATTCGGGATATGGATGGGAGTGAATGGACTTAGAAATAACTAAAAGTATATTTTTATTTCAGGCTCTGCAGAACATCAGTATTTTACAACAAGTTGAAACACAAACCACAACACTATTTAAAATAATAAATTTTCCAAATAAAATCACTCCAAAGAAAGGTGTCACTGAAAATGTAAGTACAATTTATAAAACACACATACCTAATAATGATACAAGTTGTTAGGCACTAATAAGCAACAGTTATATCCTTCGAGTCCGAAACTATCTCACTACCAAATGTCATATAAATCGGTTCAGCGGCTAACAGACAAACAAACTTACTTTCGCATCTATGAAAATAGTATGGACTATTAACTATCTATTTCAAATTTATTTAAAAATTTACTTTGTTTCAGGTGGAGTTGATGCAATTAAAAACCGTTTTGAAGTATCATGCATAATTATGTGTATGTTATAAATTTTTTACCTAAGGAAAACGCAAGAGCTTTGAACATACATAGCCAAGGATATATTGAAAGCCAATAAACATCTGCTATTACAGGAGCGGTTTATAATAAATGGTGCAGAGATATTAAAGTTCTTTTTCCAGGTAAAAGGACTATCACCTACTATTACTATTATGACTAGGACCTGTATACTACTAGGACTATTATATACCTATCTATTATTATTGTTATAATAATTATTCTGCACATTGTTTGAAATAATAAATATTAATTACTTGAACTAAAGGGTATCTTTGTATTTTATTTGTGTGTTATGTGTATTTGTAACTTTCAGTTGTAATGTTAAGTCCAAATATTTCATAATTCTCTATTATTTCGTTACAGTGGGCTCCATACTGTTTTTCATGCACACTTTCACAGAATTCGCTTCAGACAGGCTGGGACGCAACAGTGGTTTAATGTATGGGACTATATGTGTGCCACCTCCCATACAGTACTATGTATTATTAAACCACTTTCGTTCTACAGCCGGACTGAAAACTCATTGTGTGGACCTAGCTTTAGATTTTAAACAAGTTTTTTATTTGGACTAAACATAACACCTAGTAAACACCAACATAAAACTTGATAAATATGATAAAGGAAACACTTAGAAATAATTAAGTTACGTGATTAATATCATAAATATCTTTCTTACTTGAATCAAGTAACATATTTTGTTGAAACACATAACTTTGTTGATTTATACAAAAATCTTTGTTCAAATAATAAATTACCATTATTAGGTTGTTCATATCGTTTGTGAGATTTATCAAATTTCACGATTAAAATCATAAAATAAGTTGGTTGAATGAATAAAGATAATGATTACCTTTAACAATATCAGCATCAATGGTAACAAGTGGGCAGGGTTAATTTAATCAATTAGTTAATCATTTCAACAAATAGGTTAGTTGAATAAACAATAATTCTTGATTATTTTTCTATCAAATTGGCTTGATAGCAGGCATCAATTTGCTTTATGCGAACGTATATAAACAAGTACGTTGTTCAAATTAATCAAAATTTTGATTATATTCATCATATATTTTTTTCAATAAAATATGCAATAAGTGACACAATGATTTAAAAAAGTATACTTTTTTAAATCATTGTGTCACTTATTGCATATTTTATTGGTGTATAATCAATTAATCACTGAATATGTAGTAGTACTAACGTACTATAATGTGCATTCATATTAAATTACCTACTGATTGTTCAATCGTCAGATAAACCTTATCTGGGGAATATATTGATGCTGTCACTGTCTGACACAATAGAAAGGAAAAGTGACAGGTGATGTTTATTCCTCTGATAACTTTTAACTGACTATTGGACAATATACGTGACTTCTGAATAAAAAAATATGACATTATACTTCTCTAAATTATTGAAATAGGTACCTACTTGAATTCTAATTTTAAAATTCTAATATACGAGTACTACCTTATGAGAATTTTAAAATTAGAATTGAATTTTATAATAAACTTATTATTATTAGAGAGTAGTATTGGGTAGCTCGCGAACGACCTAGTTCGAAAGAGCGCTCTTTTAAATGAACTATGAGAACTAGTTCGTCCGCAGTCTTGCTCTTAGTTCATTTAAATATGGCTCTATTATTGAGTGGCGCTGCATGGCTAACCGACTAATTGTTTTTACTCTAGCCGCTCTTATAAGAGTTGATTATTAAATTATAGTCTATCTATAGTAAACATACATACAAACATACAATATGAGAAACATTTACTCATTGAATTATCTCCATATATAAAAAACAATAAAAAAAACAACTAAATGAACGAACTAGTTCACGGTAGGACAGCGAACAAAATTGAGCGCTGCCAATGGCGAACGACTATGCCCAAGACTATTAGAGAGTCACCTTTAAATCGAGGGGACTCTCGTAAAAATTGTCGTTTTTAATGTAGGAATTTTTATTTTTTACACAGAGAACAATGGCAAAACTCCATGTGTTTTGATTACTACACTTACACCTGCCCACGGAAGACGAAACCGTGTAAAATCGATAGTTCTTGGACATACTAAGATAATATGTAATCATACCAAATTTTTATAAGTTGAGGTTTAAAAGTTATTCGTTACCTAGTGTATTTTGTAGGATATTATGAGATTTTAGGTACCAAAGACGTGTAAAGAAAAAGTTTCTCTAGGAAAGAAAATGATTTTCTTCCAACCTCTTTGTTAGAAAATAGCACTGCCTACCACATGCCATATAAGTTACTCTATGCCACATAGTGGCAGTAAATGGTAGCTTGGGCAAAAAATATCGATACCTATATTAAAATATCGATATTTTTCCAAATACATAATTAGCATATTATATATATCGTCGATATTTTTAATGGCGATATATCGACATTTATTTTACAGTATCGAATTCGTATCAATTTTAATATATTTTTAACGCAATTCTGGTTTCGTGTTTCATTTCATGTTAGTAGACCAGGCTCGATACTTTTTAAAACAAAAAAAAATAGTAGTAGGATGAAACCCATTAGAAAAAGAGGGGAATATTATAAAAATGAAAGGAAAAATAAATATTCCTCTCCTTTTATAATGGGTTTCATCCTACTACTATTTTTTTTCACTTTTTATTATTTTTAAAGGCTTCTACCCTGGTCTATAGGTACTAGATACTTGTTTAGACTCAAGCATTTATAAAAAAATACTGTTTTCATCGTCCTTTTTTACGAATTTGGGAATATGTATTAATAATAATGTAAAAACTGACGATGTATCGATATTTTTCACTCGATTTTTATCTATAGTATTTAGAAATGTCGATACGATAAATATCAATTTATTTTTTCACTTGGCCATCCCTAGTGAATGACATGGTTGACGTGATGACCCGACGTTCAATTTTACCACAACAACAAAAAAGTTTTTGTATTAATCAAAGACATTAAAAATTAATAGCATAGAGGGGGCATTGGAAATATTTTCATACAAAACTTTGAAGCTCAAGCGTCATGTCCTTGTCATGTCAGTTAGTATGAACGCGAGCTGTCATTCGGTCGAAATTGTACTAGACTTATTCCACTTGGAATAACTTTAAGCTTCAAATAATCCTCGCTTTGTCCCCTCTATGCCTAATATTATATCTTAATCTCTTTGGTATTAATAGAGTTCCCAATCGATCGATTCGTGTTTCTATGATATTTCTGTTTTATTTGACTCAATATTTTCAACTGCTAGAAAAATAAAAAAATATGGAAAATTTCGACTTGTTATGAGTCAATAAAACAAGCATAGTGTGATACCCCGTGGGTGTCTATTTCAGTGGGTACCAAAGCTGCCGATACTCTTTAGTATCTTCAACCCTATATCAACCCAACAGAACGAAACCATAGTGCGTTTTAGATTACTACTAGCGCCATCTAGGAGGCGTCTGAGTTGAACTTGATTTATAATAGGATATTTGATTGCTTAGTCAAACGAGTTACTTTTATGATCTGTCAAAAGGAAAATTTACTATGGAAAATGTACTGAATTTTGAGTTACGACGTCATAACTCATAATACTAAATTGCATCACTTTTCAGAATGATATATCTAGCTATTTTTTATTGAGAATCAAAATGCATTTTTAGAGGTGTTTTGGGGTAATCTTTTTAATTAATGATTTCTCGGAATCTTTGGATACATTTAAATACCCAATTTCAATTAACACAAATTCTTGACATACTTACAGACAGATTTTTTTTTAAATAATAGTTTTGGCTTCTATATTGATGTTATAAAGACCTTTCATACTAAGTTTAGGTTCTTAGATATCTCACTATGCACCGACATTGGCCAATTACAATTTTTATTATTGTGTAGATATAGGAACTAGATAGTAACATCACATTCGTTTCAGATAAACCATCCTACTAATTCATAAACGCGAAAGTTTAAAACTTTACAGTTACATAGCTTATAAGTACATTAGAATAACACATAGGTTATATTTTATTCCCGTATTCCCACGGGAACGGGAACTACGCAGGTGAAACCGGGGGGTGCTGCTAGTTACCTATAAACCGAAGGTTAAAAATGTCGTTCGTCGCCAATACAAAAGCATTTTTCTATCTAAATTTCTTTATCATTCCATAGAAGCTCCCTAACGATTCATTGGAATTTATCCTAATTAATTCGCTTATGTATAACTACACTACAAGTCACGTTGTAATACGTGAAACTTGTTCCAAATTTTATCAAAACAGACACTGTATGATCAAAATTGTACTCGTTCACCCTATTGAACGAAACCACAGCGCGTTTTAGATTACTCCTGGCGCCATCTAGGAGGCGTATATGGAACTTCAAAAAAAAGTTGAAATATGTATAAGAAGAATTAAATTATTTATTATCAACACCCCCACCGCCCACTTGCAGAGCTATGAGTGTCACAGAAAATAATAAAATATATACAAAAGAAGATTTAAATAATATGATGATATACAACGCGTAACAGAAAAAGCGCAATTCCTCATACACCCCAATTAGTATATTATAATAGAAAAAAAAATATGATGCAATCGAACTTTAGTTGTGGCTAACCAATTTTCTTAAATATCGATTAATAATAGCACGATTTCCATAGAAAGCACTAAATTCAGCGACGCTAATTCATTTTTGGGAAAAATAACACCTATTAATTAAAAGAGCTGAAATCGAATAAGTAGTCGATACTGAACAAACTAATTTCAGGAATTGCGCTTATTCTGTTACATGTTGTATGGGTACTGCTTAACGGATTTTTTTGAAACTTTACAGTAATATAGCTATATACATCAGACTAGCATATTAGCTTTAAATAATGAAGATATTGTAAAAAAAATGGGTTTAACAAAATCGCTAACGTCCGCTAATAATTAATAATATTTCGGTGTTTTATTCAGTTGTTTGTGGCCCTGCCTACTGTCGGGAGTTGCGGGTTCGATATCTGATGAACACTTGTGTGCATAAACCTATTGGTTGGGTCAGTTCGATCTCAATAACTTTTAAATAATGCATTTCATTAAAAACAGAAACTTCCAAATCGTAAAAAAAATATTATAAATAAATATACACTAACTGCTTATCGCCGAGGGGGGTACGTATTTGCAGAAATTAAATGAAACTTGAAATAAAATTAAATCTTTATTTGCAACTAACGGTTCTGTGCGGTTTCACGGTTCCCGTGGGAATACGGGAATAAAATATAGCCTATGTTACTCAGGGATATTCTAGCTTTCCATTGGTGAAAGAATTTTTTAATTGGTCCATAGATTTTGAGTTTATTTGCACCAAACATACAAGCATACGAACACACAAAAATACAAATCTTTCCTCTTTATAATATTACTATAGATGAATAGGGTATTCAATCTAGGTGTTATAATTTAAATAAGTCTCCTCTATCACGCCAATTTAGATTAGCATGCAGAGATATTTCACCATCGTATTTTTCGGACTCTAAACGTAGTAGGTACTCCTTTAATACAGGCACAGACGAGTTTAAATAAAAAATAGCTTGTGTTACAAGTAATGGCTAGAGTGTGCCTCTTCCGGTATAGTTATTCTATTCATGACACCGAACACATCATTGTAAACTTCACCAGATTTTCCCTAGATAAACAATTATTATCCTAGAAAGAAAGAAAGCTAGAAACCGCAAGAAAGGCCTAAGAAATAACAAACCTAACCCATAGTCTTTTACATTATCCTACTAATAATATAAACCCGGAAGTTTTCTATGTATGGATGTTTGTTCCTCTTTCACGCAAAAACTACTGAACGGATTTTGATGAAACTTTACAGTTATATAGCTTATACATCAGAATAACACATAGGCTATATTTTATCCCCGTATTCCCACGGGAACGGGAACTAAGCGGGTGAAACCACGAGGTGCTGCTAGTAATAATATTACACTAACGTATACGAGTATAACATAGAGCCAATATTACACTAACGTATACTATACACGGAATATAGTGCTATTCGTGCTATGTCAATTTCACGGTGGAAGGCACTTTCCACGCGGCGCTGAATGCCATATGACGACTTTATGCTAAACTGTTTATCAAATGAAATAGTTGCTAAGCACTGTATAAATATACGCGTAACAGAATAAGCGCAATTCCTCATACAATCCAATTAATAAAAAAAATATTATGCAATCGAACTTTGTTGTCTAACCAATTTTCTTGAAGGCAACGAAAAATAGCAGCATCCGCTAATCAACATATTAGCGGATGCTGCTATTTTTCGTAAATTCTAAGAAATTAATCTTTTGTGAAAAAGAAACATTACAAAACAAACTATGTTTGGTCCCTAATTATTTTTAGATTAACCTAGAAGCTTAACTGCCCAACGAGAAAATGCTGCCAGTATTCTGGGCACCATTACTTTTTTGTACTGCACAATAATTAGTTTGTTTTCAGACCAAATTTGTTTAAAAGATATAAACAACTACGCAATAAAAATGTGATACATCATGGCGACCCCTTGGCTCAGTTGGTAGTGACCTTCTGCGTCATAGTTTTTATCCATTTTTGTGGACAAGCTACACTCAACATTCACTGAAAGCGCTGCGTGTGCAGTATCTATGCCTTCAGTTTGCTGATGGGTTCTGCAGTGCCTCCGCAATGTTCGCCAAAATCTCGTGTTGACAACTTTATACAGGGTAACTTTTTTTACCGTCTGGAAAAAAATGTGGTGTGATAGGTAAGTGTAATAGATTCATTTGGCAATGTAACCTAAAAAAAATTTTTTTTATCAAAATTTTTTTCTTGCTTAAACTAATAGGTATGTATTATACATTACTCAATTGTAGTCAATAATACACACTGAAATATTTGAAATAGTATTTTAAAAAGAAACAGGCTCGTAGCTTCCATTTATGCGCTATCTACCTACAACCGGCAGCTGCGCGTAGTGCTGTACGTAGTTTTCTAGATTTTGTAAATTACATTAAACATGACTATATTTAACAATTACTCTCGTATATAACTTCGGCTCTAGATACCTTATACGTCATATTTTTTTCCAGACGGTAAAAAAAAATCATTCAGTATGGCTGTGCTGAAAAATCGGCGTCGCTACTGAATTCGTGTCAGTCCCAGCAGCCTCCTGAAGACCATTGCAGAAAGGGTTGAGTGTCCAATGATGAGGCACTTAACCCAAATTACAAAATCACTTTTAGAATATAAGTACTAACATATTGTTTACCTAACTAACAACCTAATGGATCTCTGTTGTCCGTAATATAAGATTTGAATTGAATTGAACAAACTTAATCCGTGTAACCGTTAGCCTTTTTTCATTGTGGCTACCCACATTGAAAGTCGTTAAGCCATGTCGGATAGACTTGGGTGACCTTAAAAATTTTAAAAGTTTGCATGTAGACCAACACTCTTGCGTGGGAGATTACGGCCCACACTTCCTGATGTATGAGCCTTAGCTCAGCAGTGGGCTGTTACGGGTTGATGATGTGATATCCTTTACGTCAATTAAAATTTCTACAGTCGACATTTAAACATTTCGCCGATCACAACAGAACTTTCATTGTCTTTCTTCACGTACCTATATTTCAATTTGTGTCTGCCTTCTGCTTGCCTTGCCTGTTGATTGTTTAATTATTCTGTAATTTGCATAGCATTATTTACATTGTTCTAAGGAGTTGTTTTGAGATAATCTTTTGTATTAATAGTTACTCGTAATTTATCTTGGATAGTCCCGTAAACTGAAACTCCAGAGCACATCTGATTAACATAGTTTTAAAACTATTAATAATATTTTTTTTAATGTGCTTGGAATTCGAGTACTATTTTGAGCAGTTGTCAGAGAGTGCAGTTGTCTTTACAGGGTTTCATCAAATCTTACCCTTTCAGGTGTACACACATTTACTTTTCGACCACCTAGACTAACTAATACTACATTAACATTACTACTATTTTTAACCTACTATTAACGTTAAACTATACTAATACAATACAAAGTTAGCCTAGACATAATTATTTACACATTATATTCAATGAATTCTTGAACACTAGAGAACAAAAACAGTTTTCTAAAATATTTTGTTTATTAGTATTTATATTTGAGCAGTGATAGCTCGGACGGTTAAAGAGCCGGCCGAAAATCAGTGAGGCTCGGGTTCGAAACCTGGCATGTAGTTTTTCAAAACTTACGTACATATTTATCACTAGCTCGACGGTGAAGGAAAACATCGTGAGGAAACCCGCAGGTCTCAGAATTAATTCTGAAACATGTGTAAACAGACCCGGTCCGGCGATGGGCTCACCACCTATCACGTTTAGGGGAGCAATGTATCTCGTGAAATGTGGGTATATCCAGTAATGGAATACCTCTGCCTACCCTCGCGGGGATAAAAAAGGCGTGAGATTATAATTATATATTATAGTATTTTATACGTCGCTATTGGTTTGTTTTTGAAGGTATATCAGGTAACTTATCTATACACATCATAAAAAAATTCTTATGTTCTGCTATTTACTTTAAAACCTAAGCTACTAAAATAGCAAAGCAAAGAGCAGTGATAGCCCGGACGGTTAAAGAGCCGGCCTAAAATCAGTGAGGCTCGGGTTCGAATCCTGGCATGTACCAAAGATATTTATCACCAGCTTGACGGTGAAGGAAAACATCGTGAGGAAACCCGCAGGTCTCAGAATTAATTCGGAGACATGTGTAAACAGACCCGGTCCGGCGATGGGCTCACCACCTATCACGTTTAGGGGTCCAATATATCTATGAAATGTGGGTATATCCAGTAATGGAATACCTCTGCCTACCCCTTCGGGGATAAAAAAAAAAGGCGTGAGATTATTCTTATACTTATACTAAAATACTTCACAAGAAACTATAGAATTTGCTCGCAGTAACCATAAATTTGCAGTGCAGTGTTTTTTCCACCCTTATCAAGATCATAAAACGGTCGTTACGTACCGGTAGAGACTCGTTACCTCGTTACCAGTTGCCGCACGCCTGTTGTCCGCCATTTTGTTTTTTGCAGCACACAGGATGCTATTTTGTTTCAATGTTTTGTGGTCTTGCATGGTGGAGCTAAACATCGTGGTTTTAAACGTTATTAACTAATACTATTAATAAATTATTCTCACGCCTTATTCCATTCCTGAAAGACTTTTCAGTAGTTTTTGGACTCCTACCGGTGAGTCCATCGCTCGATAGGTACATGTATAAATTTCAAGTTCAATATTTGTACCAATGCTCGGGCTTGTAGGTTTAGGTACTTACAATAATTCAATTCGTTTCAAATCATTTATTTGAGTATGTAAAAAAATACACTAGAAGAAACGTCAATAGTCTATAAATAGTTCTCTAAGCTCGTCCATGGAGGTTGGCTGAATGTAAACAGCAGTTTATATCACACTGACGAGATGCTGGATCCAAATGCAGTAGTACCCCTAGAAAAACCAGAAACAAACTCAGTGCAGCTCTTTTTTCAAGCCATATTCCTTATTTTAAAAACTCATGCTCTTGCCAGCAATGGAACCCGAGCCATATGCTTAAGGTGTAGGCAGAGGTATTCTATTTATGGGTATAGCCAGAATTAATTCTGAAACCTGCGGATTTCCTCACGATGTTTTCCTTCACCGTCGAGCTAGTCATGAATATGTACGTAAGTTTTGAAAAACTCATTGGTAGGTACCAGGATTCGAACCCGAGCCTCACTGATTATCATCATGTGAAGCGCACGCTCTTTAACCGTAAGGCTGTCACTGCTCAATAGGGCAACTGCCCTCTATAAATCTGTAGAAGTAATAATCTTCCTACACCAATTGTGGAACAATGCATGGTTAAAACGTGGAACATTATGGCCCATGTGAGGGCATATGGTCCAGGAGATAGATGTCTAAATATGCCTAAAAGGGTCGTGTCACCAATCATACTCATATCATAGTCATGTTACCAACGTGTAGTTGTATTTATATAGGTGTCTGTAGTTTTCTTGTGACATAAAACTCAATAGAAACGTACATCTTACATTTCCGCTACAAAATAAGAGAATGTTTAAAAGGAAAGAACAAACACATTTTAAAAAACATTATTTCGCACTATGCTTTAAGCCAGAAGAGTATAAATTCTTAATCGAAGATTTGCATATTCATGCCTATTTGCATTATTCGCTCTACAATGGGCGCTTGAGAATATTTATGGGTTGCATAGGGAAGAAGGCAGACAGTAGGTACTTTAGCCCGTTGCTTGATGAATGTTTTACCTAAAAATGTTACTGCAAAGTGCAAACACCTCTCATTTGCATATCGGTTTATAACTCACGTCAAAATGACATATTTTATTCAAAGCGGATGCAGATTACACCGACGCCATTTAGCTTTTCGGAGAAAAAAATTGACATCAGTTTTCGGAAAAGGTTTTCAGAAAACATTTTTAATAAGTAATATTGTATTTATTTATTTATTTATTTAAGGCAGACACAACAGGTCACTACCACTAAGTACAAACTTATAACAGACTAGGCTTACGATCTAGGTAGCAACCCTAAACGTGTTTGCACAACATGTTTAGGCGTTATT
This sequence comes from Ethmia dodecea, assembly GCA_963855545.1. Taxonomy (NCBI): domain Eukaryota; kingdom Metazoa; phylum Arthropoda; class Insecta; order Lepidoptera; family Depressariidae; genus Ethmia; species Ethmia dodecea. The sequence continues at coordinate 1,958,880 of OY979446.1, forward strand.
TTTCAACTTAAACAAATATTTATTATTTTAATAACTTAAAAGATAAACAGAGGCAATTTTTTTAACTTATATGTAGGTAATACAGTATGTAATAAGAAATATAGAAATATAGTGCAAATCAGATCGCAATACTTTTTAGTGCAGTAATTACTTGTTTTTTATATTCAATTGGTTTGGGGTTGAAAATATCGAGGGAACAATTGGCATCTAACGACAGTTCATTGCAGAGCCTGCACATCCTTACTAAGGGGCTGTAAAATGAATGAATGAATGTATTGTATTCGATCGCTTTGATTTATTAATGTTTCCTATATATTTATATCTACCACATAAAGATACGCTATTGTACACTGTATTTTTACTTAGTTATGTACAAAATCTCCAAAATAAAGGTAAAAATAACTAAATTTGTACGATAAATCGACTTCTTTTAGAAACGCCTGACTTATTTAACTAGCAAGCAAATGAAACTGTTGTTTGCTCTTTGATTTATGCAGGCGCTGCAATTACTACTGAGAGATTCTCGTTGCCGAGATTTGAATAATTAATACCTATCGCTCGTATGTGTTGTGCATTATCCCCACCTTACACATTAATTAATCTAGTTAATTTGCATCAGCTACGACCCGATCTGAAGGGTCGTTAGACGGAAAAGTTTTAGTAAACAAGGCAAGGGCGTCACGGGAATGAGTTTCGGGTATACTTTTGTTCATAGTTTTAAATGTAAATGAATGAATCCAATATTAACCAAAATACGGAATAAGTTGTATACTGAAAATGTACTCTACTTTCTTGTTGTATACCCCTTCTACAAATGTAATACCTATCCGATCCTTTGATTCAGGTTCTGATTGGACTCAGCTCAGGGACTATTGCTATTTTTTTTGTTTTTCAGACGCATTGTAGGTGCGGTATTAAAATTGATCTTAGAAGCTTAGAAACTTAAAGAAAGAAGTAATATTTTTTGAATTATTTATTACTTACACAAACATTTAATATTTACAATAGTAAGACAATAGTACAGTAACACAAGGGAATAGGAATCAAATCGCAGAATATCTGATAGAATTTTATTTTTTGAAAGAAAGAAAGAAAAAAGATAGGATGATAGAATTACTTTTTTTATAATTAGGGAATGAGAAAGTGCCCTAAATAGGTAGGTACTTTTTCTCAATACAAACTCAAACTTATGATTTTATTTATCTCCCGGGCTAGAATGTTTATTCTATCTAGCATTACAGAATCTTGTTTTGTTAATGCCATCTTACTTTCGATTATACAACAAACCGTCAGTCAGTTAATGGCCAACTTTCTCCTATACGGTTTGTGAAAAGGTCAGTTGTTCCGTCACAAAAATCGCGGCAACACGTTTGTTTCTGCCGTCAAAATATATTTTTTAATATATTTTTTTACAGAATTAATTTCTTGATCGGAATGTTGTGGCTAATAGTGTTACTAGTGATGTGCTTATACTTTTATTCCCGGAAGAAGCTTCAGTATTTTTCGTCGAGGGGCGTACGTACTCTCCAGCCAGTCCCGCTGCTGGGGAATTTGACGGCTGTCACTTTTGGGCGGGAAAACTTCGTGGAAGCCATCGCGAATGGATACAGAGTATTCAAGGATGAGCGGTAATCATATTGTACTAGATTTTTCCCAAAGCTTCATTTGTGTCCGGTATTAAAGGTTGCCTAGATGTCATTCTTCAAGATGATAATATCTTCCTGCTAAATTTAGTAAAGAATGGTTAAGTAATTTAGTCGTGAAAACACAAAGATATATATAACAAGAAGTAAATTAGCATTAATTAACAGTAGGGATTCATATGAAGTGATAAACAGTGAATTATTAGATACTAGCGACCCGCCCCGGCTTCGCACGGGTGAAATGCTTATAAGAATTTTCTATGCTATAAACCTCACGGAGCTCGAGACCTTTCCAACGAATGCAAAACCGTGGAAATCGGTTCGTGCGTTCTGGAGTTATATGGTCAGGAAGGAAAACCCGACTTATTTTTATATAGTAGACTAGATCTTCCGTGTTTCGGAAGGCACGTTGAATTGTTGGTCCCGGTTATCGTTGTGTTAGGTATAATATGTTATTATTATATATGTACTTATAGATATTCGACGGGCCTGTTGGCTCAGTTGGTAGTGAGCCTGCCTTCAGAGTCGGAGGTCGCGGTTTCGATCCCCGCTCGAGGCCAATTCAACATTTGTGTTCATGAACATGTCTGTTGGCTTCGTGTCTGGGTGTTTAAAATTTATTTAAGCATGTTTATCAGTTGTTTAGTAGGTACCCATAGTACAGGCCCTGCCTAGTTTTGAACCGTGTGTGAATTGTGTCCCACAATTTGGAACCATCGCAAAATGTCAGATTAGCAAAATGACGGATTCGCAAAATGCCGGAATTCTGACATTCTTACTCGTATTATTATTTATTATTATTATTCCCACTTCCCAGGTACTTCGGCTTGTACCAGTACCTCGTGCCGACTCTCATACCGAAAGACCCGGAGCTCATCCGCCAGATAATGGTTCGGGATTTCCACGCGTTTTCCGACAGAGGCGTGCACATAGGCCCCAACTGCGATCCTTTGTTCGGTCGCAATCTCATTATGCTGAGAGGTAAGTCGGGAAACCTATGTTGTCTGATTAAACCTGTTACACCAGGATGTTGATAAGCGGATGGTTTACATTGTAGGGTTGTTGACTGCCTACAGTTCGTTCGCGTTAAGAATGCAATGAGTCATCAGTGCAATGCAAGATAAAGAGGTGTATTCAGTGGTGTTAAATTCAAACATATATATATATATATAAAAGTATAATCTCACGCCTTTTATCCCAGAGGGGGTAGGCAGAGGTATTCCATTACTGGATATACCACATTTCACGAGATATATTGGACCCCTAAACGTGATAGGTAGTGAGCCCATCGCCGGACCGGGTCTGTTTACACATGTCTCAGAATTAATTCTGAGACCTGCGGGTTTCCTCACGATGTTTTCCTTCATCGTCGAGCTAGTGATAAATATGTACGTAAGTTTTTGAAACTCATTGGTAAATTCAAACAAATTATATTTTAAAATATTATATCATTGTGAACTTGACTTTGTAATTTGAAAAGATTTGATTGGTTAGGGGGCGGAGCTATGCCGACGGATAATAATGACTCACTGCATTCTTAACGCGAACAAAAAAAAAAAAAAAATTTGCAAGCAAGTGGAGCTTGACACATTGGACTTTGTGACGTTCTTGTTACAATCGCCTTAGAGGTCAGACTCGCACTACCAGTGTAAAGCTTCATGTGCTCTTTACTGTACAAAAGTTACTTAAAAAAAAGTCAAACAAAATAATAATAAATAATATAAATAAAAATAAAATTGGCTGTATAAGGAAAAAGTACATTTATTCACAAAAGAGGCTCAGGTAGGTATTTCATTCCGGATTTACTTTTTGGCCCCTAAAACGCCGGACCGGGTCTGTTACACATGCCTCAAAATGAATTCTGAGACCTGCGGGTTTTCTCAATATGGTATTTTTTCGAACTAGTAATGAATATGTAACGTAAGTTTTTGAAAAAGTCAGCCAATCTTCATGGACGAGTTTAGAGAGCCTTGTTAATAGACTATTGACCTTTCTGTTTGGGTGAAATCTTGCAACTCAATTTTGAAGCCGATATCTTCAACCGATTGAGCTGAAATTTGTATGCACGTTTCGTTTGGATGACAAAGCGTGATTAGCTGTGTGATGTCATTCTAAATATAACATGAAGGAACACCTAAGATGGCGTAGGTACTAATATTTTTTGAACCTACAATATGGGTATCAGGTGAAAGGGTTGGTGAGAATAACTCGGAAACAAAGGATGTTTTAAAAAAAAATGTTGTCTCGTTTATCCACGATAATTTTATGTGATAACGTCTTGATAATACTGAAGTCGAAGAGAGATAGATGCGTCACAAGCCGAACGCTTAGGCCGATCGTGTCTCTCCCTTACACGCTCGTCTCAGGCGGAACGTGGAAATAAGTCATGCTTTTTCGTGCGTGCAGCCGGCGTTATCACGTCAAAAAGTTTTTTTTTTACTTTAAATTTATTATATTTATTTTTTTCATAACCTCTGTGGCAGGTTCAACATGGCGGTCAATGAGGACAGCGCTGTCTCCCGCGTTTTCTGCGTCCCGATGCCGCAGCATGACGCCCCTAATGGTCGAAAGCTCGTGTGGCGTCGTCCAATATCTGCGTATGCGCATCAGCGAAGCAGAGATGATGGATGTTAATGATGTAAGAAATGCCTTTTTAGACACTCTTACTGTATGGAACAGTAAGAGTGTCTAAAAAGGCATTGTCGTCTCACCAACAAAGTGTCGTGAAGTTTCGTGTAACAAATAAATTTCAAAGTATTTTACCTAAATTAAAAAAATATTTAATAAATTTAAGTTTAAGGAGTCCATAAAATATACAAGTATAAAGTGGGTATTTATAGGAATTGACTGCCGATCCCCTCAAGGATACAGCGACATGTTTATGTCTTTTTTGTTTTTTTTATATTTCTTCCAAAAGTCTAATAATGTCGTTTAGGTATGAATAATTGGAATTAGGTGCCAAGGTACCGATGGTTTGGTTTGGTTTGGTGGTTGGTGTTTTGACGGTTTCCGAAAAACTACTTATTTTACTAAGTATAAAACAAAGTCGCTTCCTCTGTCCCTATATCCCTATGTCCCTTTGTATGCTTATATCTTTAAAACTACGCAACGGATTTTGATGGGTTTTTTTAATAGATAGAGTGATTCAAGAGGAAGGTTTTGGTGTTAGCATTGCACCCGTGCGAAGCTGGGGCGGGTCGCTAGTTTTACTATATTTTGTTCTAAGAATAACGATTTACTTAGGTACCTAATTCTTTTACAACGAATCGTGTCTTTCCCGCGGTATTTTTAGCTAAACATGCCTACTTATTTAGCATTTATTTAAGCGGCAAGCTGAAGACAGGGCGCTATGGCGCTCATTAGGGGAGGCCTATGTCCAGCAGTGGACTAAGATAAGCTGATGATGATGATGATGATTCCATCTTCGGCAGATAACAACAGCGTACGTGAACGACGTGATAGCGTCCTGTGCTTTCGGGTTCGCGGTGGATTCGCTAAAGGACCCAGACAACGTCATCTTCAGGCTCGGACAGAAGGCGATAGTACAGGACACCACGCAAGTCATGAAGTTCTTCGGCTATGAGAACATGAAGTCCGTTATGAAGGTAGGAATAGTCTTGGGCATAGCCGGTCCCTATTGGGAGCGCGCTTTAGTTCGCAGTCCTACAGCGAACTAGTTCGCTCATTTACTTAGTTTTTTGTTGTTTTTTTAACTTTTCTCTGAATTAAAAAAGGAAATGGTTTTCATATTATTGTTGTGAAATGTTTTAACCATTTACTATAATTTAATAAGAAACTCTTGGAGCGGCAAGAGTAACAATAAATAGGCCGTTTAGCCATGCAGCGCCACTCCATTACAGAGCGCTCGCCAGATAAATAAATATTTCAAAGAACTGAGAGCGGGATAGTGGACGAACTAGTTCGCTTTGTTCACCTAAAAGGGCGCTCTTCCGAACTAGGTCGTTCGCGAACTCCAAGACTTGGTGGGAATAACATACCTACACTTGATACCCTGAGACTACACAAGCCGTCTCTAGGGTAAGTAAATCCTCAGTAATAATAAAAGTAGTAATAGTTGATTCTTATCTCCCTCATTGAATACTATAGTATCTATATGTTTCGAATTTCATTTTGATTGGTACCGAGGGCCACCAAATATTTTTAAATCTTTTCAGTTATTTTTACACTCGATCTGGTTCTTTGATATTTTTATAATGAATGTAGGTACCTTTTTGATCAGATGCTGAACGTCAAAATCATCAAAACGATCCACGCGGAGAAATTCTCCCAACTATTCAAGACGGCCTTAAACGCTCGGAGGGAGAATCTGGCCCAGCCACGGCCAGATTTCATACAGACGCTGGTGGATGCAGCACAAGGTAATACAACTCTATCAGTGTACAGTCATGTGCACATGCAACTTGTAATGCGAGTCTGACCTCTAAGTCGATTGTAATAAGAAGTTACAAAAGTCCAATGTGTCAAGCTCCGCACGTGCGCTTGACTGTACATACCGGTACCGTGTACGGCGTTTCCCGTGCGGAACCCTTCTTTCCTAATCTCGTAAAAATTTCGAGAAAGGCTTTCTTAGAGGCTATACCTATATTTTTCTAATATCAGATTCTAAGTTCCGTAGTCAGTCAGTCATTTTGACTATTTTTATATGGGGTAATAAATTTGTCTTAAATATCAAAGTAGTCGTTATCAAAGTAGCATTTTGTTTCCTTATAAAAGTTGCCAAAAATTATTGTCTAAATCCTTGGCAGTCTAACATTTAAGCGCCTAATGAAAGACTTAAGGCTATCAGAGGATAATAAATATTTAACAAGATTTTATTAGTTCCATGGACCCGAACCTGCCTACGGAAAAAAATGGGCTTTCGCACCTACTCAGACCAAAATTTAACGAATCTTATTCATCAAAATCGGAAGAGTAGTTTAAACGGTACGTTAAAACATACGTAAATACAAACATACATAGATTGTCGTATAAAACATGAAATTTCCCCTAATCTGAACATATTAAATTTACCAAAACACGTTTTCCATATAGCATATAAAATTTTTCAGGAAAACTGAAGCAAGAAACTCCGGAGAATGACAGCAATAACAATGAGGAGAAGAACACAGAAAGTAAGACAAAGTTTTAATTTATTCTGCCTTTACAGGCTAGGGATGCGATACGTTAACATCCTGTCCCGAAATAATGACGGGACATTCGCGTTATGTTTATCAGCTCGTGTCCCGATTCTGTGGAAATTTAATAGCCCATGTTACTCCCAGAAGAGAAAGCTTTCCATAGATGAAAGAATCGTTAAAATCGGTCCAGTAGTTTCAGAGCCTATTGATTACAAACAAATATTTTATCTTTTTAATATCAATGTAGATGATGTAGGCTATACAAAAATATCAATATCTAGTTAAAATGTTCATACAATCAATTTATGCTTCTACCCATATGTGTAGAAGCATTTAGGAGAAGACTCGAGCTCCTATCAGATTGTGCGGTGTAATTAGGAACTAACATAAACACTAGCTACTAGCCTTATCAAAGGATTAGCGAAACATCGTGGATGGCAATGCAGCTAGCATTTTAGGTACTTATTATTGGTAGGTACTACGGAATGTAACAATAGTATAGATCTCCATTGGAGCAATGTTAGAAGGAGATGTCGCTATACGAGTAACATAACGCTATTCCCTTCTAACTGTGCTCAAGTAGAGATTCATATCTACATAAGCAGCCCTTGATTTATCAATGGGCCGTGGCTTAGGGGTAGCAGTGGTTAGGAGAGGCACATTTCAGAGTATGCTCGCTTAGTCGTCAAGTTCGGTCGTGATAATGAAATGTTCCAAAAGTCACTTGAGGATTCGTTTTCAGCCTATTATGGGGCAACACAGACTGAAGTGGCCTACTAAAGCCTAGAACACACTGCCGCGATTTTATATCGCGCCGTTCTGTCATGTCAAATATTGTGGCAGTGTGGAAAAAAATCGGATTCGCGTGTTTTTGACGTACCAAATTTGGGCGTTGCCAGAAAGGCGCTCGATTAATATCGCGGCAGTGGAGTCGAGGCTTTAAGTTATATTTTGTAAACTATTCTCAAATCTTCGTATAAGCGTTTGAGAAGATTTTCCTATCTTTTGTTTCATGCAAGACTTGTCTCATCATATGAGTAACTTACAAAAACCATTTGGGTTTGACAACTATCCCGTATCAACTGAGACAACAAAAGGCACACAGCTCTACCATTGTTGATTGTCGTAACACGAAATTTAATTATACAATTGACTTAACAACTTGCCAAGTAACTCAAGTCAACAAGTATATGAATTTTTACATTGAGTAATTGTAAATAAGAATATTTTTAAACGTGATAAAGTTCCTATTGGGTCTGCAGATGTATCCTATCTCTGGAAGTACTGGTACTACTCCGGTTAGTTTTAGAATGGCGTTAACCCATGTAAACCCCATCGAATGGTATAAATAGAATAGATAGAAATGTATAGAAAAAAAAACATGTCAATACTCGTTTAAAAAAAATATCATAAAACTCTATTGGAAATTAAAAACTAAAAATAAACGAGCAGCAATGAAAAAAGAACTGCCGAAAGGGGGGAGGGAGTAGCAGCGTGATGACGGGTGCTTTAGAAAAGTCTTGATGTAGGGATGGGTATGATTTCAACTTGAAATCATTTTCATTTGATGAAATTACTTGTTTCAAATTATTCGCTACTAGAAATGAGATATAAAAAGTGCAATGGAATTCGCACGATTTTATAGATTCCATAAGTAGCATGCAAAGGAGAAAAGAAGAAAAGAGAAAAGGAGGTAAAATGCGAAGGAGAGAAGGACATGCGACGTATGAAAATTCATTTCATTGTAAAAGATGGAGGTTCTTCCGTTCTAATGCGTGAGACTCAGGCTCGAATCCTGGCAATGAGTTTATCAATAAAATTTACTTACATTAACTAGCTCGATGGTGAAGGAAAACATCGTGAGGAAACCTGCATCTCAGAATTTATTCAATTCTCCTCCTCCCCCTCTGCTCCGTCTTTGAAGTCGGTTAAATAAACAATTGTCCTACATTTTATCCAAACCAACTAGATTGAAAGAAGTTTTCATCTCTCCGGACGGAAAGCGTCAACTTTCAGCCCGCTGCGCTAAACGAAGTTGACGCTTTCCGCCTCCGTCGAGCTGAAAAAAGTATACACACCTCGGGAAGTAAATACGAAAGCCTCAGATCGCATGTTTGTAGACTTCGGCTTCGCCTCGGTCGGCAATTATTATTATTATTAATCAGGCAAGCAGTTTACAACTGATAAAGCCTGTATCCAGGTGTTCTCCACTCAAGCTTTCTCATTACAGGATAGGAATTTGTCAAGTTTATTTTTAAATTGATTGACATTGGGTGCAATTATACATTGTGATCTGAGACATTTCTTAATTTACTACCCTTGGTATGTAATATACTATTCTAGAACGTTCTATTCTTCTTAGAATTCACAGACGATGATCTCGTCGCCCAAGCGGTGTTGTTCTACGTCGCCGGGTACGATACTACTGCTAACCTCATCAACTATTTCCTCTACGAGATGGCTTCCAACCCTCAAGTCCAAGAGAGGCTTCTAGAAGAACTGGATACGCTTCCAGAAGATGGCGGAGAAGACTTCTACGAAACCGTCCAGGGCTTGGAGTATTTAGAAATGTGTGTGAGCGGTAAGATGTAAACATTATCTGTTGGTTCAGTTGGTAGTGACCTTGCCTTCTAAGCCGGAGGTGGCGGGTTCGACTCGGGGCCAACAAGTTTAATAAAATAATTATTAAAGAATGTCTATCAGTTATTTAGCACCCATAGTTAAGGGCTCTGCCTAGTTTGGGACTAAATAACAATGTGTGAATTGTGTCCCAAAATTTATTATTATCTTATTAGCTTGTCTGTGTCTTCATCATAAACCCGTAACTTCCACTGCTGAGCTGGTCTTACAATACAATAACTCTTTATTGTACACCAAAAACAACACAGTATGGATATAACAATAAAATCAATTAAACTACAACATGATAAAGTAAACGTGATAGGTGGTGAGTCCATCGCCGGACCGAGTATTCTACACATGTGTCAGAATTAATTCTGGGACCTGTGGGTTTCTTCACGATGTTTTCCTTCACCGTCGAGCGTCGATATTAACTTAATTATTAAGTTAGAAATAGAAAATACTTATTACACATATTCAAACATAGTTAAGGAGAAAAATAAATATTAATAATGCGTAATTTTAACATATTGATTCCAAGACTTGCAAGGTAATGGGATTGTTCCCAGTCAAAGAGATTGAAATATAATGGGACATAGAGGGGGCATTGGGAATATTTTCATACAAAACTTTGAAGCATGTTTGAAGCTCAAGCGTAATGTCAGTTAGTATGAACGCGAGTTGTCATTCGGTCGAAATTGTACTAGACTTATTCCACTTGGAATAACTTTTGGCTTCAAATTTTCCTCGCTTTGTCCCCTCTATGCCATATTATATTTTAATCTCTTTGTTCCCAGTAGTCCCCTCTAGCCCTGTCCCCCGGGGTGACAGATGGGAATTGTCTTCCCGGTTGTCACCGGGGTGACAGTTCGTGCCGACTGTTCCCTTTGAAAGCTGACTAGAGGGGACAAATGGGAAGGCTGTTTCTGAGTTGTCACCGGGGGGGTGTTAATCGACTTACCGAACTTATAGTCCAGTCATTTAACCGCTCCGAGGCGGGATATTTTTTTATTTTTTTTTATTCGTTATTTTCCCATTCATATGGTAAAAAATAACATTATTGATTATGTTCAGTCAATAAAAAATCCAAAAACTAAAAATAAAAAATTGGCTCCCGCGTGATGTTCCCCCTTAACAGAATGGCAAAAGTGTTAAGATTAAATTAGGTAAGAATCTCGGAATTCGAGATACCCAGCTGTAAGTTTGTATTATGAGGTATTCATCATCGACCCGTAACAGCCCACTGTTGAGCTTAGGGTCTTTCCTCTCACATAAGGAGGTATAAGCCATAATCTGCCACGCGAGCCTACCGCAGATTGGGAGATATCTTAACTTAGTAATTTTTTTCAGAGGTGTTAAGGCTATGGCCTTTAGTCGGTTCGGCGGATCGTCGGTCAGTCCAAGAATACGATTTCGGCCCTACGTCCCCTGGGAGTAAAGATAGACTTATTGTAAGTATTTAGTTTTGTATTTTTTAAAACGGACTTCAACGGACAGCACTAAAAATATCATCGATGTACAAAATTGACTTATGTTAATTTCTTTAAACCCGCTCGACCGATTTTGATAATTTAAATGGATGGTCCCTCTGAAGTATGATCTACCAAACAAAAAACGAATTTTTAGAATAGTTTCGGAGCCATTTAATTAAAAAAAAAACAAACAAATATTTCCCCTTTATAATATTAGTGTAGATTGGAATGTAAAATTCATATTCACTTTCAAATTCACCTTGTGATTCCTCTGTAGCCGTTATTCCACCTATTTAGTACAATTTCCGAGAAGTGTACATGTAGTTATTAAAATTTAATGCGTCTTTAAATGTTACATAAATCTCTAAGAAGTTTGCAATGGGCGGTAAGTATTATATTCTGTACTTTACTAAAAGTATCAATGTAACAAACGTTGGTGTAACAAGTAAATAAATAAAATTCCTGTTCACTTACATAGAAAAACTAATTGTCTCATTTTATAATGCAAAATATATCTGTTTTTAAGTTCCACAGACGCACACTAGATGGCGCCAGTAGTAATCTAAAACGCGCTATGGTTGCGTTCCCTTCAGTAGATATAGGGTCAAAGAATACTTTTTCTGTTACCCACGTTTCACTTATTGTATATTTTTAATTTTTGAGGCGTGTTGCGATTTTGTTATCGTGATGCGCATTATTATTGGTGTTAAGTAGATAGTTAGCAGCAAAGACGTTTAAAGAAAAAGTTTTTCTCTCCTATAGACTGCTAATGTTCTAAAAACACTATGGAAACCGCTTCAACCAAAAATCGGGGCGCGGGGGGCGAAGTATGAGATGACGTACTAAATGTCAATCAATTTACCAATAGTATTTAAAGAACATTTTGCGCTCGGCCAATCAGAAAGCTCAGGTATTATTTTACTTTGGAATTTGCTCCAATAGTGACGGACTAGTGAAGTAATCATATACCACACAATCGATATCGATAAATGCTGCAACCTGTACTATAATTTCATTTGATTTGAAAAATTTACAAATTTGAATTATAAATATAAATTATCTCATTATGTTACTTCCTTCTTTAAAAAAAAAATACTTCTTTACTATAATATAAATGCAAAAGTAACTCTGGCTGTCTGTAACATTTTTACGACTAAGCCAATGAACCGATGTCGATGAAAGGTAGGAATATAGGCTGCACCCTGAGGAAGGATATAAGTTTTATTTCATTCTGCAAAGCGGATGAAGTTGTGAGCAAAAGCTAGAATCTCAAGAAGTTTTTTAGACTTCAGGTAAATGTTATTCTATTTTTAAATTCTAAATTAATAAATAAATATGATTCGATCTTTAGAACACTAAATTACAAAAAAAAAAACATTTTTCAATTTTCATATTTTATGATTTATTTACACACCTAACTCAAACGTTGTGTACATTGTACGTAGATAACTTTATATGATAAAATAATGTTTTATTAAACTATAATAATACGTATGGAGGAGTGGAGGTGAAATGCTCCTCCATCATTAAAAATCATTTCGAAAAAATATTGCAAATTTTATCGACATAAAATTATTCTATCGATATTGTATATTTTTTGTCAAGCACTAAGGAAATGTTTATAAATAAAAATAAAAATATTTAAATATATTTTTTGTGGTGTAGTCTGAATAGGAAAATACTATCAGGTGATAGGTAACGCCTGTATTGGATTTCCGCGAATTTACTGTGGAGTTTCCGCACCAAACAACTACGCAAGCGGGCATATTTTTGTCAAAACCGAGAGCTTGTTTCGATCTGACTTCCAATATGGCATTGTGTTGTCAAACCAGCGGCCACGTTAAAATACGGTCTGTCAACCGAATGTTGGCGAGGATTCACTAGGGCGAGATTTCCTACATTGGCACTCTATATGAAAGAGAATGATTTTCTTCCAACCTCTTTGGTTAGCAGTTACGTTACCGGTGAACTTTCGTCAAATATTAATATACGTGAAAACTAAAACTATTGTCTCATAAATCATAATTATAACTATAAGATTATTATTATTATGCATAGTTTATAAATTATTGTTAATATAATATAATATAATCTCACGCCTTTTTATCCCCGAGGGGGTAGGCAGAGGTATTCCATTACTGGATATACCCACATTTCACGAGATATATTGGACCCCTAAACGTGATAGGTGGTAGGTAAATTATTGTTATAGTTTAAAATTAAGAATTATATTTTTTATATTTACTTAATTTTGTATTATCATTTTTAAGTCATACAAAACGGTCGTTCGAGTATTCGGCTGTTTTAAGTAGGTAGCTAAAATTTTGTATTTATTTATTAACAAGTAAGGTTTGTTTAAATAATGAATTGACCGGTAAGGTATTCAGCATCCTTTAAAAACTATGGTACATAAACTAGTTCAAGAACGTTCTGTTTCAAGCTTAGAACAAAACAACATTACGGTTTTATTCCTCAACTATACCACAGTATAATAAATAGTACTTAACTAAACAGTTACAAAAAGGAATTGTCTCATCATTATGCAACCCTTTTCTGTACTGTACTCTGTAATACAACGCAAAATAATAAAATTATATTATGTATTCTATATTTTTAAGTTCCACAGTCACACCCTAGATGGCGCCAATAGTAGTCTAAAACGCGCTATGGTTTCGTTCCTTTCAGTAGATATAAGGTCGAAAAATATTTATGCTTCATACCCACTTTTCACAGTGTATTTTTATATATTTTTGAGACGAGTTTCGATTTTATTATTGTAGCTCGTAATAATATTACATTACCAGATTGTTTGTCTTGGGTAGTTCGCAAACGACCTAGTTCGAAAGAGCGCTCTTTTAGGTGAACTGTGCTGATTAGTTCGTCCACAATCTCGCTCTTAGTTCTTTTAAAATATGTATTTTTCTGGCGTCCGCTCTCACTCGGAGTGGCGCTGTATGCCTAACCGACTTTTTTTTTTTAATCTTGCCGCTTTTACAAGAGTTTCTCATTAAATTATATAAATTAACGTGAGGTAAATCGATTTCAGGGACTTTGTACATAGGTATTTCAAGTTTTATCCTTTTGAACTTCAGTATTATATCCATTTGACATTTTAAACTTTCGGTATTTTAACTTTAAGTCAGCTTTAAGTCAAACAATCATTAGGTATTTTGATTTTAGGTTATTTAACGTTAGGTTTTTTAATTTTAGACATTTAGATACGTAACCAAATTATAGTCTTAATTATTTTTAATTGTATAAATTATGGTTAAAGTTTTTTACAATAATAATATGAAAAACATTTTCTTATAGAATTATCTGCACCTATAAAAAAACGAACTAGTTTGCGGTAGGACTGCGAACTAAATTGAGCGCTCCCAAAAAAGGCGAAGGACTATGCCCATCGAGACTAATTGATTATGTGAACTTTCGTCAAAGAACAATGGGACAAAATGTAATATAAATGTAATATATGTATATGAATAAGTGAATTAATGCAAGTGACTTAAAAATTGCTTAATTTAATTTTTTATAATGTGTTATTATTTTTTATGATTATTTTTTCTATAATAGGTCATCTTTTTCCGGCTAATTATGAACAATAAGAAAAATCATGATTATCTAAATGTTAAAACTTTTTTTTTTAAAACGATGTTTCGAATTTGTTACTCACGACTCCATTTACTCAGACGCCTTCTAGATGGCGCCAGGAGTAGTTTAAAACGCGCTATGGTTTCGTTCCCTCCAGTTAATATAGGGTCAAAAGTAAATTTTTCATTTGATTCGGACACGAAGTCAGAAATATAATTTTAAAATTTTTTGAGGCGAGTCTATTGTATTTATCATGACTCGTCGTAGTATCTTATGGTATGGTTGATGATATGATAAACATAATAATATGATCGATTAATTATTTGAACTTTCGCCCAATTTACGAACAATCATGATAATCTATCACATAATTTATATTTTTTAACCGACTTAAAAAAAGGACGAGGTTATACGTTTTTTATGTTCGTTACCTCAGAACTTTCGACTGGGTGAACCGATTTTGATGATATTTGAAAGCTGGTGCTTCCAGTGGTGTCCCATTTTTATTTCGTCAAGTTCTGACAATGGCATCCATGAGAAAACCATATACATAAGTCTTAAATTAGGATTAAGTATGTGCGCGACAAATTGACGAATAACCCAATATCACGCGCACCGATTTCGATGATTATTTTTTAACCGACTTACAAAAAAGGAAGAGGTTTTCAATTTCACTGTATTTTTAGTATAATTCGTTGAAGTCGGTTTTTCTCTTTAGTTCTATCGTATTATTTGGAAATTGGAACGGTCATAATCATAGCGTAATAAAATGTCTCGAATATGTCACTTAAAATTACGACTCTAGTTACTCAAACACCTTTTAGCTATTTACCTATCACGTTTAGGGGTCCAAAGAATATCTCGTGAAAAGTGGGTAGGTATATCCAGTAATGGAATACCTCTGCCTACCCCCTCGGGGATAAAAGGCTTGAGATTATTTATTTTTGACGCGATAACGTCTTATAAATCGATGAACGCCGGTTGCTCGCACAAAAAGTGTCACGTTCGGCCTGAACCGAGCGTGCAAGAGAGAGCGCGGAACAAGCGATAGAGAGGTACGATCGGCTAAATGACTATACGTCCCTCTTTAAATTAAAACTTTATGAATTTGACTTGTGGGATTGTCATAGGTATCAAAATACCGTGAATAGGGGAATCCCCTGAATTGAAGGAAATACTGTTTAACATCCCCTACAAAAACGTTTTCGTTAAGAATCTCCTCTTTTGAAGTCGCAAATATCCCTGTTTGGTAAAGTACTCCTTCGTCCTCTATTTTTCTTCTACTTTTGACATTTTGACGCAAGCGTTTTTTGGTCTGCTGTTAGTTTTTCTCTCGCCCCGTAACGGCGCCCGCAAAATAACGTGAATAGGGGAATCCCCTACAAAAACGTTTTCGTCGAGAACTTTTTTTTAAAAGTTGGTTAAAACAGCGAACGAACTCCCCTGACCTCCGCATTGCGCCCCAGTCGTGTATTTTATCTTCATTTGCGCGATAATAACTAATCTAGGCCCTAATGCCCTATAGCTCCTGTCGGGGTCCCTCCATTATTCATCACAATCTTATTTTGTTTACGGTGTTGGTTGTGTATGCCCCGGATCTAGGATGGAGCCCTCCGGCTTGCCCATCCTAGACAACACAACTCTATTATTGTACAGTATGGCGCAGGTAGTTCTAAAACCGGCACTGGGCCCCCCCAGTGCCGGTTTTAGAACTACCTGCGCCCTGGGCGAGATTTCAAATTTCTGTCACCTATATCTGCAAAACAAATCCATTCAAATATTTTTCAAAACTTACGTACCAACCTACATATTTATCATTAGTTCCGAGAAGGAAAACATCGTTAGGATAAACACACAGGTCCCAAAATTGATTCTGAGGCATATGTAGCTGCACTTCCGTTCGGCGCGGCGATGGGCTTACCACCTATCACGTTTATTAAAGCGATAAGACCGCCCATTATACTTTTTTTTATCATTGTGTCACTTGTTGCATATTTTATTGGTGTACAATAATAGAGTTGTTACTTATCTTACGTTCAGTGTATTAGGATATCAATACACGAAATACACTTCCAAGCGTGTTAAGTGCCCGTAAGTTAGCCGGTTGCGATCAACATGTTAAAAGTTTATAAATAAGTTAGGTTAGACAGTGTTTATGTAGATTCCAGTTTCCCGTCTGTCTACTAAGACTGGAAATAGGTCATTCAAGTTTCCGACATTATCTCGCATCAAAGCTTCTAGGTTTCAGATTATAATCAAGTTGTGGAAGCATTTCGAAAGCCCGGTTTCGTTGTGTTTACGCAAAATTCAAGTCGTTACGCCATGCCCGGCATGACTTAACGACTTCCCAGGGCATGGCTTGGGAATTTCTAACAGTCAAGTGGACACTAGCCTAACTGAACACCATCTCCAGTGGGTTCGCGTGGAATATTATAGCCCATACTTCCTTAAGTTTGAAGAAAGATCTTGGCTCAGCAGTAGGCTGCTACAAGTTGATGATGATTATAAAACCTTTTAATCGGTCTTAATAAACCATCCCAAGTCTATACTAATATTATAAAGAGGAAAGATTTGTATTTTTGTATGTTACTAAAAAACTCAAAAACTACTGGATTCTCCACTAATAGAAAGCTAGAATATCCCTGAGTAACATAGGCTATATTTTATCCCAGTATTCCCACGGGAACCGCGCATAACCGCTAGTAGGTACCTAGTTAATTTAAGTAATATAACTCCACCACGTACAACACTACAATGGGTAGAGTTGGTTTATTCCAAACTCTACTACATGGCAATAAAGGTTTTATAATCATCATCATCAATCCACAACAGCCCACTGCTGAGCCAAGGTCTTTCCTCAACCTTAGGAAGTACGGGCCATAATCTTCCTAACCTAACCTATCGCGGATCGGGAGAGTATTGTTAGGCTAGAGGCCTAGGCGACGTCACCCGCGCGGAGAGGTCCCGTGCTGGAAGGCGCCCCTGGTGTTCCGGGGCGCCTTAAGCGGAAAGTTATCTCTGCACTGTATCACAGAAACTAACTGATATCTTTTCTATTTCTTATTTTAATGTCATCTGTACTTTATAACAGTTATATACATAGTGAGAAAACTGTAAGTCTAGAGATATGTAAATTATTTACAAAGCTATACAACAACATGTTAGCTCGACCCTCCTCAAGGAGGCCCCGTAATGTGTTGCGGGCGGCCGTGACCCAGCTGCGGATGCATAACCGCGGTGCCATGGCTGGGTCTGAAGCGGCGAGGAGGAACACCCCAGTTTAGTGGGTATGGAAGCACTGGGCTGCAGAGCCCCACATACCCGGCCGGCCTCCCCGGGTCGGTTGGTATACAGTAATGCATTTTCCCTAGGAAAAGAATGTGGCCACCTAACATTCAGGTCAGAAGGTTATATAGTAATTTATCATAATTTCAGGCAGCCCCTGGAATTCACGTATGGCTCCCGATCTACTCCATCCACCGCGATGACAAGTACTGGCCAGACCCTGACAGCTGCATCCCTGAGCGTTTTTCGACCAAAAATAAGGCGAATATCGTGCCTTACACTTACCTGCCTTTTGGGACTGGACCAAGGCATTGCATAGGTAAGGCAATGACGTACCTACACCAAAGATATTATATATAAAAATAGGTAGATGTCCTACTAAAGCCCGGTAACTGAGGCCGACAAATGTAGATAATTGGTCTAATTTTATTTAGGGCTGATTTTGCAATTGTCAGATAAACTTTATCTGTAGAATATATTGATGCTCACTCTCTGACACAATAGAAAGGAAAAGTGACAGGTGATGTTTATTCTTTAGATAACTTTTAACTGACTATTGAAAAATCAGCCCTTAGTCGCATTGTGGCAGCGAATGTTTGCATTTTTAACCTAGTCCTATTTCAAGAGCAAGTCTTGACAGATAACTGTCTCTTTCTTTATCATTCGTTCCGTATCATCTTTCGCCCTCATTTTTGTATTCTCTAAATACGCTAAAAGGTAAGGTACAAACACGCGCAGTATGAATATAACTCATCTTTACTTTAATATCTTTGACGTACACAGTTAAAAAATCTAACTGATCTCAATACATCTGGCTCGAAGGATCAAAAAAGTCCTTCGAGCCGGATTCTCACACGAACTTTGCTTGCAGGGTCCCGCTTCGCAGTGCTGGCAGCGAAAGTGTTCCTGGTAAAGTTCCTCAGGAAGTATAGGACCCGAGTGGATCGACCGTCTCGTCGGCTTTGTCCCCGTGCGTTTATTTTGAGACCCGCTGATGGTTTCAAAGTTATTGTTGAGCCGCGGTAATTAAAAGAGAAGATTCGACCCATGTAAAAAATATAAAATAAATATAGTCACACCTTTATCCCCTAGGAGTCGACAAAAGTATTTCATTTCTGGAAATAGGTCCATAATTATCATTGAAATATCTTTTATACCCCTATATAACATGATAGCCTAACTAATGAGTCAAGGTTAAATCTATAGTATGAGTAGAGGTTCTATTTTTGTGTTGGTTGAACCCTCCCCATTTTATGTTAAGTAAGTTACGATAATTATAATTCAGAAAATATCTAAGATATAATCTTACTTAGCATTCAATACTGTACCATAAAAATAACTTATACTTTTATTAAAAAATAATTATTCGATTTCTATTCAATTGTTTTATTTTATTTAATCAAGGCCTGTCTTTGAGATTTACAGCTCTACGCCAAAACATTGGCTAACGAGGGATGCAACAAAAACGAATAGAACAAACGCGAAAATCATTTCACACATCCATTGTGCGTTAACAATGGGATGTCAACAGCTATTCCACCGAAAACAGGGCATTGTACGGGATCCTATTTTCAGGGCGTAAGTTAAGATTCGCAGCTGGAAAGTGTGATCGCCTGTGTCAGATCTATGGTTCTGTATAAAATACGACAATAACAAATTTAGTTACTCTGAATAATTTAGAACTACAAATTTAAATTAGTAAGTGTTTTCTAATCTGCGAAGGCCTCTACCTTTCTGTTACCTCTTTATTATTTTGTTACTTCTTACTATTTTGTTACTTTTGTATTACTACTTTGTTACTGATGCGGATGACTTGACTTTACGAAATAATGTATGTATGTATGTATAATCTCACGCCTTTCATCCCCGAGGGGGTAGGCAGAGGTATTCCATTACTGGATATACCCACATTTCACGAGATACATTGGACCCCTAAACGTGATAGGTGGTGAGCCTATCGCCGGACCGGGTCTATTTACACATGTCTCAGAATTAATTCTGAGACCTGCGGGTTTCCTCACGATGTTTTCCTTCACCGTCGAACTAGTGATAAATATGTACGTAAGTTTTGAAAAACTCATTGGTACATGCCAAGATTCGAACCCGAGCCTCACTGATTTTCGGCCGGCTCTTTAACCGTCAGGGCTATCGCTGCTATAATAATAGAATAAGTTCAGAAAACCCAAATAAGTAGCCTTTTTGGTAACTCAAATTTTTCTCTCTACAACTTAATTATTTTAAAATACTATTTCAAAAGCTCATAGTAAGTACAATATATTACAATACAATAACTCTTTATTGTACACCAAAAACAACACATTAAGGATACCAACATTAACTAAAGTACAATGGGCGTTATGGGCGGTCTTATCGCTTTTAGCGATCTCTTCCAGACAACCTTAGGATGGATGAAACTGAGAGATTAGTACCTAATTTACAAACGAAAATTGTATACGTAGTGCGAACCACAACGGAACCCTAAAAAGCTCTAGCACACAATGCAACGGAGTATGAAAAATAGCGGAGACAATGGACCTGCGTAGAACGGAACGAACCGGAAGTTTGTTGTTGGAGTGCAGTACAATGCACTCGTTATTCCATTATTTAATGAGGAAGCTTTCAAATAGTAATAATGCGGATTGCTCTGTTACGAGTTACTTTGCATCTGCGAGATGGAGACGTGTCTATTAATTATGCTAAATAATTAAGAGTTAGGGTTTCTTTCACACATGCCTCAGCATCAATTCTGGGACCTGCAGGTTTTACGATGTTTTCCTGCACCGTTGAGCTAGTGGTAAATATGTACGTTAGTATTTTTAACCGACTTCAAAAAAGGAGGAGGGTCAATTGGACTGTATGTTTTGATGATCCTTTTTTTTTAAAGCTGGTGCTTCCCGTGTGGTCCCATTTGGTTCCAGTTCTGACAATTGCATCCATGAGAAAACCATATACTTACCTAAGTTGAAGTTGGTTTTTAACTCTTTATTATTGATTATTCCTATTACCTACGAAACTGTAATGCTGCAGTTACATTCATTCAATAAACTCTGTTAGACAGTTGGTCTGAAAAGTCTAGATAATCAAGTTTCCGAAACTGAAGCCTACATTTAGACTAAACTTGTTCTATTGAGTGAAAGGGACACATGAACAGTAAAGTTCTAACAACACACCATCTTATACGTTAGGAAACCAAATTTAAAGTGCCGTAACTTTGTTAGCAAACTACCTACGTAGGAAACCGGCTAAGTGCGCGAGTCGGACTAGCTCACGCAGTGTTCCGTACCACTGTAAAATACTTGAAACTACATAATAATAATATAACTATATTTCTTTAAGAAAAACACTGGAGCATTTTAATTTGTATTAGGTACATATTTGTTTACAAAGCGCCAATAAAAATACGCCATTCTTTGAAAATTTCAACTTTATAGGTAGACAGTTGCAATTTTCTATTTACGTTCCATGAGATAAAGACCACTGACATACAGACGTACCTACAGCAGAGGCTAAGCTACCCTTTGGGTACGTAACCCTAAAAAGGGTACGGGTTCATCGTTACAGCGGCACTCGCTAAGTTAATTTATAAATGAAATGAAAACGTATCTGGCGCAGTCGTGGCTTCAATCACCGTCCGCGTTTTCCGCTTCAATTTTAAATGAAACTGTCAATCCGGTAGCACGGTGATGTCC
The DNA here is from genome assembly GCA_963855545.1 of Ethmia dodecea. Lineage (NCBI taxonomy): Eukaryota > Metazoa > Arthropoda > Insecta > Lepidoptera > Depressariidae > Ethmia > Ethmia dodecea. The sequence goes on from OY979446.1 coordinate 1,980,317, forward strand.
GCTTGTCGGTTACCGGATGCAGCTATTTCATTTTCGAATTTGGAATTGTGGAATTGTGTGTTCTGTCTGGATCATAAATACGAAATTTTACGGTCTAACTTAATCTGTTCTCCCGTGTTAAAAAATATGTAAAGTAGTTACATACTGGTTACATCATTTTTGTTAATATACCTACCTAACTAATACGTAAGTACCTACACGTAATTTGGAAGATTTCCGGTCTATTTTACAGTAATGTTATGCTTTCATCAAAATGGTTTGTACTAATGATGTTAGGTACATACTACCGTCCACACCTGACCAATTTTTTCATTACTTCTTTTTTTATTTATACTCCTCAAGTCTTCAGCTCTTGTGCCACCACTGGACCAGAAAGTTATATAACTCTTTATTGTACACCAATAAAAAAAATACCTAAAATCCAGACCACATTACAATGGATGTTCCTGGTAACTAGGTAAATTATAAATGCGATAGTACATAAATATATGTATAAATAAATAAATAAATTGTGGGGCACAATTCACAGACGGTTATTTAGTCCCAAACTAGGCAGAGCCTGTACTATGGGTACCAAACAACTGATAAACATACTTACTTAAATAAATATTAAACGAACAAATACGAAGCCAACAGACATTTTCATGCACACAAATGTTTGCCCCGAGCGGGAATCGAACCCGTGACCGTCGACTCAGAAGGCAGGGTCACTAGGTACCACTGAGCCAACAGGTCCGTCATTATGATACTGTATGCAGCACGTGATCAATTCGTGATTCGAAATTGTGCTGTTGATTTATCTCTGAACTTCCTTCAAATTTTCGTGTATAAAATATGTGTGGGGAAGAGACATGTAAAAATAAAAACAGTAGCCAACAAGTTCCCAGATCGCTACTTAATCTGCCTCGCCAAACATGTGCAGTTTTGTCTCATAAAGCTGCTATGCGATTGATCTTTCGATCGGGAACGAATGCGTTTAGATCATCTTGCCGCCACTTTATGAAAAAAAAACTTTCACTGTCAACTTGACACTTTTGTTTAGTTGCCTGTGGTCTAATTTTTGGCGGTAATTAATTGCAGCTATTTTACTGTAAATTTGTTTCGATTCTCCCTGTGTGTGTTCCATATAATGGTTTTCTATAATTTTACGTGACATATAATATATTCCTGGCCATACCTTATTTGCAACATTCGTACGTAAAATAAGTTGCTGACGGACGGACATTTTGCCGGCGCGCGGGCGTCGGAATACTTTATTTTACCTGCTGGAACTTTAAAACTATGTCGAACATGAAAACAGTGACGACTGCAGCTCGTCTTGCTGCTAAAAGACCGTTCAGAGTTTCCATAGAAGGCAACATTGGGTCAGGAAAATCGACTTGCATCAATTTCTTTGAAAAGTTCGACAAGGTCGAAACACACGCAGTAAGTTGAATTTAACATTACCTACGCCTTTTCTTTATAACTAAGACGTATTTTTTATAGCTCAGACGCTCAATTTATTGTTTTTTGTTAAAGTACCTGATACATAGCAAGAAAATACCAAATAAGAGAAATTTGGCTATATTACTGTCAGCATGCGTCGTCGACAGGCTGCCAGTACAAATTAGCCAGTCCCAGCAAGGAGATTTATATAACACTAGCGACCCGCACGGGTGCAATCCTAACACTAAAACCTTCCTCTTGAATCACTATCTATTAAAAAAAACCACATCAAAATCCGTTGCGTAGTTTTAAAGATTTAAGGATTCATAGGGATATAGGGACATAAAAAGCGACTTTGTTTTATACTATGTAGTGATTATCCTGCACCTAAAACTGTTCTACCTCCATTTTTTATATTCTTACCAACTGCCCAGGAGCCTCTACATGAGTGGCGTGACGTGAGCGGGCATAACCTACTGGGGCTTGTGTACAGTGACTTCCACAAATGGACGTTTGCGTTCCAACACTATGTCCTTCTCAGTCGGCTGAAGATCCAGATTAGTCCACCGTCACATCCCGGTGTCACTGTGAAGATGTTTGAAAGGTATTTTTTTGTGACTATTACCTGGAGTATGTTTTTTTTAATTCTTGCTTTGAAAGGTGACAAAAAGCAACAGCATCTCTGCCATTAGAGAAAAAGCTTAAAATCCACTGTGTTACTAAAATTGTTTTTCATAATATGCAGAGAATCTGACTACATAAAAGTCCACCACATAGCTCTTCCCCTGGAGGTAAATTCATTTCCAATTATTATTTTTTTATTTCCCAGAAGAAGAGCTATGTTTTTTTTTATTTGAAGCCACTTTTACTCGGTCTTCTGGGAGTGTCGAGGAGTTTCTTGCCTTGCTTCTTGTCCTCAATCAGACATGCTGAAGCGGTGGAGTGATGATGACATTACATAAGTGGACTTATGAGTCTCTACTTTGAATAACCATTTTGACTTTGACCATAAACAGGTTTTTAGGGTAAGCTCCAAGAGCTTTGTGGTGGGGTTCTTTATATAATCAAATCTCAGATAAAAGAAAATGTAGAAACTCAGATTCCAAAACATTTTATATATTGTTTCTTCACAGATCAATATATCTTGTGAAATGTGGGTATATCCAGTAATGGAATACCTCTGCCTATCCTCTTGGGGATAAAAGGCGAGAGATTCTTGACGTGACAATGTCTTATAATTCGATGGAACCGGCTGCACGCACGAAAAAATATGACGTATGCGGCGTTACCTCGCTCTGAGGCGTTCCATTTAAGGCTTAAAGTGCAAGCGAGAGCGCGCAACTAGCTACAAAGAGGCACAATCCATTCCATCATCAATATTTTTATTATTTGTTATTTTACAGATCAGTGCAAAACAGTAGATACTGTTTTGTTGAGAATGCCAAGAAGCAGAACTACCTCGCTGATGCCGAGTACGAAGTATTGCAGAGCTGGTTTGATTACACCGAAAAACACCTAAACATCGACCTGGATCTCATCGGTTTGTATACTAACTAGAAGTGCCATGCTATTGCATATTATAACATGCAATGCTTATACAAAAACATTCCTCTATGTATTAAAAAAAACCGCATCAATCTGTTGTGTACTTTTAAAGATATAAGCATACATAGGGATATAGGGACAGAGAAAGCGACTTTGTTTTGTACTATGTAGTGATTAAAACATTGCCTACATCACTCTAGCATAATCTTGCTTTGTATCAATGAATTAATAAATCTTCAGAATCAGATCAGAAATTCTAGGGTAAACACAACACATCCTGTAAAAGTGTGCCGAATAAGAGGCGCGAGGGTATTGTATGTAGATGACATGTATATAATGGAGTATTGCAAATCCTTTATGAAAAGACCTAAAAGGTACTAGAGCAACATGAGGAGGTTGGCTGTGCCTTCTCGGTAATTGGAAGTTATAATTTTTTATTCATTACTTTAATATTTCTCCCACAGTATACCTAAAAACCACGCCGCAAGTAGTGTGGGACCGCATGATGCGGCGAGGCAGAACAGAGGAATCTGAAGTTCCTTTAGAATATTTAGAACAAGTAAGTATTACATGGGATAGTTTTTGTTATTCCTAGCGGTTATGCACGGTTGTAACAACATAGTTTTCGTTCCCGTGGGAATACGCGAATAAAATGTAGCCAGTGTTAGTCAGGGGTATTGTAGCTTTCCATTAGTAAAACAATTTTTTAAATCGGTTTAGTAATTTTTTAGTTTATTCGTAACAAACATACAAATCTTTCCTCTTTATAATCTTAGTATAGATAAAGTCCTCTAGCTCAGTGGAATGCCTACCTCTGCCTGCCTGTCTGCAGGGATAAAAGGCCTGAGATTATTATTATTAGCTCAGTTCATAGTGTTTATTTTAAGCACTTTTTAAATTTCTACTATGTTTAGGAATGCCAGGTAAATTGTCCCGAAATAAATATAGGCTTAGACACAATTCGCACGGTTATTAAGCCTGTACAATGGGTACTTTGAAAATTGTACTCTTAGATTTCTATACTAATATTATAAAGAGGAACGTTTTGTATGTTTGTTACGAATCAACTCAAAAACTACTGGACCGATTTTAAAAATTCTTTCACCAATTTAAAGCTAAAATATCCCTCTAGTAACATAGACTATATTTTATTCCCGTATTCCGACGGAAACGGGAACTACGTGGGTGAAACCGTGCAGAACAGCTAGTCTACAATATAGGCTTGACTCCTCCTACTCCTATTTAAGTATTTAATGTATTTGTATAAGTATTTAAGTCTTTATTGTATCCACCAGGTACATATCTCGTATGAGGACTGGCTGAGCAGCCCCAACGTAGGCTGTGAGGTGCTGACGATCGATGCCAACCGGAGTATCGACTGCGTCACCGAGGACTTGCAGAGATATACCTATAAGATTCTAGGAGGAAACCATACCAACTAATATAACAAACTAGTAACGTTGTTCTGCCATAAATGGAGGGTAGGAGAATAATTTTTTTTTTTTTAAATTAAAACAGTCGCTGTGATGTTAAATTTTTTACCGAATAATACAATCTCAGCACGTAGTTTTTTTTTTTACTCGGACATTGGCGAAAGTCACCAAAACCACCGTGAAAAGCCATTATCACCTAAAAGAAGAAGAAGTCGAGCAGTTTCGGAGGAGTTCGACCACTAAAACCATGACACGAGATTTTTATAATATAAGAAATCATAAATTATTATATTACGTTTAGGTTAGGTTAGTTTTAATTTATTTATCATGTAAATTACAAACTCTGCTCTTTTCACCTTCACCGCCTAAATAATTCTCCTAGGATGGGAGAAGATGGTACCTAGCTGATTTTGCTCGTCTATTTTGCGTAGGGATAAAGGTTCTCTTGCCATCTCAGCTCCTCTGAAGACACAGAAACCTTTTGTCCTTGACAGCTTTGGATATTATGTGATATTATTGACACCTTTCACACCTTCTTTCGTAGTGTGACGAACAAGTTTTGTGAAAATAAGTTGTGCGTAGTTATTTGTTCGATTTTAAATAAAGTTGATGATATTTATATACCAAATATTTTAAATTAAAGAAGAATATAAACTGAGATGGTATTTGATTTATTATCACAAAAACAATAATTTATTATTCCTACTTCTCTGGTCTATTTTGCAATGCATAAATTTTACTGTGTTGCCAGAATCAAATAATTTGGAGATTATACAAGCATTTGTGAGTTTTTAGAATAACAAATATTTGGACATACTACAAAATAGGCCACAGAATTCTATTTTTACTATTTCAATTTATTCAGCGGTACAAATGGTCTGCTTTGATGTTGGAGGCGATTTCACTCTCCCATTTGTCGCCGTTAGAAAGCAGCTTCTCCTTGTTGTAGAGGAGTTCCTCGTGAGTTTCCGTCGAGAACTCGAAGTTGGGGCCTTCTACGATAGCATCCACAGGGCATGCCTCCTAAAAAAAGAAGAAATATTTGTATTTTTTATTAACACTAGCAGAGGTTGGTTGGATAATCTGCCGAAAATTCTATTTATTGTATAACTAGCGACCCACCCCGACTTCACACGGGTGCAATGCTTATACTAAAACCTTCCTCTTGAATCATTCTATCTATTATTAAAAACCGCATCAGAATCGGTTGGGTAGTTTTAAAGATTTAAGCATACATAGGGATATAGGGACAGAGAAAGTGACATTGTTTTATACTATGTAGTGATACTAAACTAGCCAGGCGTAGCACCCGCGGAACCCGTTTTTTTTCGGTTCCAGTGGTGATTTTAGTGGGTGCCTACATAATATAAGGAGCCTTCCTGCAGTATGATTCTGTCGTAAGTCCCGTTTCCAATGGATTTTGTGCACGGTGAATGGTGGTGGATTCCCTTTGCTGATAGCACTAGATGTATATTAAACACATGAGATAAAAACTGTCTTTCGGCCGAATATTGTCGTTGATATGGGAGTATTTAATGTTATAAATGACCTGACAAAATCCACAGTAGATGCATTTCGTCATGTCAATGTCGTAGCGCGTGGTACGTCGTGAGCCATCCTTGCGTTCCTCAGCCTCAATTGTGATAGCCTGAAATAAAAAAATTGAATTTATGGATACTTACCCACCAAGAAAGCAATAGGATATTTCACTGTATCAAAATTAAATTGCCAATATTAATTAATTAAAAAGCTTATGCCCAAAACATGTCTAAAAATTCATTTCGCATTTCTTTTTAAAGCAAATTTTATATTAATAAAAAAGTAATGCAAATGAGTAGGTACTAAAAATGATGACACAAAGTACCTACTCAGTACATTTTCCATAGAAAATTTACGTTTTGACAACTAGAAAAAGTAACTCATTTGATTAAAATACCCTACTAAGTCTGTATTTCTTAGTCACTGCTGCAATAAAATCATCTCACCTGAGCAGGGCAGATAGCCTCGCACAGCTTGCATGCGATGCACCTCTCTTCACCAGAAGGGTACCGACGGAGTGCGTGCTCTCCTCTGAACCGAGGAGAAAGGGGCCCCTTCTCAAACGGATAGTTGATTGTGGCGGGTTCCTTAAAAGAAAGGTTGTTAAGAGATTAATTTTATGACCCTAGTCCGGTGATGGGGTTAGTGTCTGTCTCATATAATACTGGTAAAGCAAGGGTTTTCCAGGAATAGAATACCTCAAGTGACCATCTTAGGGATAGAGGTGTGAGCATATTTATTTTACTTTTTCTTGTCTTTTGCTACTCTTGAGTAACATACAGCATGCATACAGAGTGCCACTTGAAATATAGGAATGTGAAATTCTGTTCTTTTTAATTTACGTTTAAAATTTAGGACTTCTTCATTTTGTCAATGATTCAGCCATATCAAATTAGGAAAGACATGACATTTTAGTAATATCTAGGTAGATTGGTAAATACTGACTGAGCAAGTAAATTCACTTGCTGAAATGCACTAAGAACCTTTAGGAAGGTCACAGATGATATTTTGAGTGCCTATTGTAATACACATTAATTTGTCTACAAAATAAATATTTTTATCAGAAAAATAAATACAAACTGGGTAAAACAAACCTTAAATATATGTGCCAGGGTCACTGCGAAACCTCTAGCAAGTTCAGTCCAGAACAGGGTCTGGGCTGCTCTATTTGTCATCTCCCTGAATGACATGTTTGGGTCTTCACCATTCACATACATGTAACCGGGTACCTTAGGGGGATATACTTTTTCTGTTTTAGACTCTTTAGCGGGAGTGCTGTATTGCGCATGCTGCACCACTGCATTACCCGCACCCGTTGTTCTCACTAAAAAAAACAACAAACATTTCAAAATATTTGCTATATTGTTTTTTCCTACCAACACGTTGGTATAACTTCATACTATCATTGATATAAATAAAATATTTGTACCATGCATCTAAAATACGCCTAAGAAATACAATCAGCTGATAAATACGCACAAGAGAGGTTATAAACAAGTTGCGTAACTTAGCAGGGTCTTTTTACACATACTAATATAAATAGAAATTAATAAAAACCGAATTTACCTCTTGCTGAAACTGAAAATATTTTAGCTAAGGACATTTTTGTTTTATTTTCGTAACTAATCCGACTTTCGATATTTATTGATCGAAAATACCAAATCTGTCAAAATAAAACTACAGACACATACAGATATGATAAAATATAGGAAATATTACACTTTTTTAATATTTTATTTTTATGACTCCGGGTTCTAAATCTGGAAATGTGTACAGTGGAAGTAAAATTGGGTTTATCAGCGTCCGCTTTGATGTAAAAATTGCAAATGCCTGTCAAAGGCCAAAGCTCTTGTACTGATTTTGCATTATCAAGCTAACCGTAGTAAATCATCCGAGTAGAACCAATGAAAAACAACAGTGAGCTCTTTTGCAATCACAGTAACTATTTTCGGCATGAGATCATGCCATGCAAATAAAAACTGTTCATAATTTTAGGTAGCCTGGGCGGTGAGTGGTGTGGTTCTGTGGTGGTGTGTGCTGTTAAAGTAAAGAGTAAAGACGAGGCAGTATGATCTTTGATCTTAGCCTGTCCAAAAAAAATGGGCGAAAAAAACAATAATAATAAAAGTGACGTGACGTTTACAAATTTTATGTTGCTGTCGTAAATTCGCGAAAATATCGCCACGCAGCATGGGAGATGCAACAGCTTCTGAAACGGAATCCAACAAGCCCAGCCCCGTGAGCGAGGCAGCGAGGGAGCAGCCTGAACTGGTAAATCCCTATAATTTTCGTCTGCCTATCCTGAGACCATCACCGCTGATTTTCCGCTTGTCAACAGGGCCGGCGTCCCTTTGGAGGGCTGGAGTTTCAAGTATCTGAAGTAGTAGGGAGGCTAGAAGCTGGTGTCAACGGTCAGGATGCTGCGGAAGACGAAAAGAAGCAGGAACCGCGGAAAGTCAGTCTTGGGTTCTTTGAACCGGATGAGAGTGCTATGGATGATATTTTGAAGGTTTTGGAGGACCTGGTGTTGAAGACTGACCCTAGTTGCGAGAGTGTGGAGCCGCCGCTGCTGCCGACAGACGCTGTGACCCGTGCGGCCATTCTGTCCCACAGCATTTCGGCTCTTTTTGGAAGGCTCGAGAGAACTCATGCGGCAAGACTAGGAGCTCATATAGCGAGTGAAACTACGCGGTGGATGGCGCACATGTTCAGGTCAGTGGGAAATTGTGCCCTTTGTATTGGGGAAAAAGTGCAAATCGTAAAACCTAATCTTTTTATGGTGTTGTTATCAGTTTTACCTTGAGTACTAATTAATACTGGATAAGATTAGAGTTGTGGTAATGGCTTACTAGTATAATAAACACATTGGCTGTCAATATCAAATAATGTTTGTTTAGTTTTTATTTTGCTACTGTATTTGTTAGCACTGTTTTTATGGAGCTGTGAATAGTAACTAAAAAGAGGTTTTATAGCATGCCCTTTTTAATTTTGTGTTCAAAATGTGCTTCATTTTGGATTACATCGATTGGTCAGTATTTTTTTATATCATAAGATTTGGTTTGTTGAATATCTACTTAAACTTCAAAATTACTCCTTTACCTATTCTCAAATTGCTACTGAAAATACATTTTACAAATAAACGCTACTTAAGTAATGTTCTGGATAATTTTCTGGCAATTGTTACGGTGTGGGTAATTTCATTGTTCCACTCATTATGAGTACCACTGATAACAAACCACACTACTGTGTGTGGTGAGTACTATCAAATGGAAATTAAACCTTTGGGGAAATGATAAGAACTTTGGTATTTCATAGTAGTACCGCCTATTAAAAAAAAGTGTTTTTTTTTGGTAGAATTTGTTTTTGGGACAGACTACATAACAGGGGCCAATTCGGTTCTGGCACGCGCCGACCGCTGCCGCGGTACGCTCGCTCCGCTCGCTCGGCGCGTGCGTTGTGGTTAGCATACTAACCTAACCTAACCTAGATCTTAGGTGTGAGTAGTATTTGTTTTTGGGACAGACTACTTTAAAAGGGGCCAATTCGGTTCTGGTTAACATGCTAACCTAACCTAATGAATTTGACATGGATAGTTCTTTTTCGTGCAGTTTGAGAATAATTTACTGTATTTTCACCAATATAAAAAAATATATATCTTAAAAACTAAAAGTTTCCGTGGGTTGAAATTTTGGGAATTATTATGTCTTGGCCAGGTCTATTATAGAAAAAAATATGAAGCCAATCGGCGTGGTTCCTTGTTCTAAAGTCGAGCCTTTTTTTTACCCCTGAAAGTGACAGGTGGTGAGTTCATAGTCGAATTGGGGTACTCATTATAATATTATTTAATAAATTTAGGTATCTGAATTCATCATTATAGAGTTCAATACGAAATATTGAATTTGTAATGTACACTAATACTAAAAAGAGGAAAGATTTGTATATTTATAACGAATAAACTCAAAAACTACTGAATTCGAGAATAAGACAGAATGCGAAATAGACTGTTTGCTAAGTGGGCCGATAGTGAAATAGTCACATAGAGAAGTAGTCAAAATGCGAAATGGGCTATTTGAGAAGTAGACCTCTGGCGCCTGAGCGTATTCTTTCACCAATGGAAAGCTAGATTATCAGGAAGTAACAGAGCAGTGATAGCCCGGACTGTTACAGAGCCGGCCGAATATCAGTGAGGCTCGGGTTCGAATCCTGGCATGTACCAATGAGTTTTTCAAAAACTTACGTACATATTTATCACTAGCTCGACGGTGAAGGAAAACATCGTGAGGAAACCTGCAAGTCTCGGAATTAATTCTGAGACGTGTGTAAATAGACCCGGTCCGACGATGGGCTCACCACCTATCACGTTTAGGGGTCCAATGTATCTCGTGAAATGTGGGTATATCCAGTAATGGAATACCTCTGCCTACCCCCTCGGGGATAAAAGGCGTGAGATTATATAACATAATCTATATTTAAATCCCATATTCCACAGACCCGGTCTGGCGATGGGCTCACCACCTATCACGTTTAGGGGTCCAATATATCTCGTGAAATGTGGGTATATCCAGTAACGGAATACCTTTGCCTACCCCCGCGGGGATAAAAAAAAAAAAAAAGGCGTGAGATTATATTATTATTATTATTATTATATTCCCTAGGGAACAGGAACTATGTTAATGGAACCGCAAGGAACAACTAGTCTTTAATAATATCACAATAACATTCGCAATACTAAATAAATATCTACTTTTTCAGGCTAACAGATTACAATGCGTTTTACCATCAAGAACAGCTCGAAGGGCTGGTCCGTGTCACAAGAATGCTGCTACATCACAGATACCCTCGTTACCTAGAAGATGGAGGTATGTACTACTTTGGAATATTAAATAATATAAAAACGGGACCCTATTACTAAGACTTTGCTGTCTGTCCGTTCGTCTGTCCGTCACCAGTCTGTATCTCAAGAACCGCGATAGCTAGACTGTTGAAATTTTCACAAATTATGAACATATTTCTATTCCGCTATAACAACAAATACTAAAAACAAAAAAAAACAAAAATTTAAGGGTGGCTCCCATACAACAAACGCGATGTTTTTGCCTTTTTTTAAAGATAATGGTACGGAACCCTTCGTGCGCGAGTCCGACTCGCACTTAACCGGTTTTTTTCTTTGTACTACAACACCATGAGAGAATTAATAATGAAATCATTTGTTTACGTCAATTTTTACGCATCCGAACTGCCTTGCGACAAAACTTATTCAAATTAACTACCCTAAGCTAAAGTGTCATCACATCATGGAGCTATCTGGCAGTGGATGATGATAGCAATTACAAAAAGGCGAATCGCTCAATGAAGTACTCCTACAAGACAAAGAGCTTCCACCACATCTGCTCAAAGTCAGGAGACTGATAGCAGATTAAATGTGAAAAAACATGTATACTTTTATGTATCTACAATGCAAAAGGATATAGTAAAATTTTAGGGCACAACATCAAATCTCATTGAGAATGGTTTTGTTGGTCCTTAAACCAATCTCACGGGCACAAACTCGATTTTTCATTTCACTTGTCGCTGGATTTGATAGTCGATCTATACTAATATTATAAAGAGCAAAGATTTTGTTTGTATCTTGGTTACGAATAAACTCAAAAACTACTGGACGGATTTTAAAAATTCTTTCACCAATGGAAAGCTAGAATATCCCTGAGTAACATAGGCTATATTTTATTCCCGTATTCCTACGGGAACTAGAACTACGCTGATAAAACTTGTGTTATTGTTCCAGCTCTAGCATTCACGAACAGGCTACCGTGCATATACAGCTGCGTAGCGAGCCCACTAGGGGTCGTACAACACCTGTGTAGACAGCTGGGCCTGCCACTGGCTTGTGTCCGACCTGTTCCTGTACACTCCTCAGGTATGTGTAAATATTGGTACTATCAGTAAAAGTTGTGGCTGGTACACCTAAGTGTCATTTTTGCGAGCAGCTATCTTTGCCCACATCGGTATCCTGACAAATAGCGTCATGACCCCGTAGCGACAAAGCTCTCTCTTATGACAATTACAAAAAAGTTTTTCTTTCATGTTTATGACCATTTCATGTGAATATAATATGTATCGTTTAACTTGTCCTGAAACTTCTGATTCTGTAACTCGAATCTAAAGAGAGGTACCGTAATAAATACTTGAGCTTTAAGCGACAATTCTTCGAAATGTATCAGGCGTAGTACAGTTCATAATTAACTTGCATTTACAAAGTGCTCACATAATGTTTATATCGCTTGTATATGATATATGTAGGGTTTTTTTGTTACATTGGATTTATATTACTTGTACCATGGTTTAATTTTTGGTTTTCTTGATTCATATTTCGCGTTATGGAAAGATGAGTTTAGTATGGATAACATAATTAAGACATAGTAGAAATATTTAGTCTCTTAGTTATGATTATATATCATTCTCTACTCTAAATACAGATTTAGATATAGGCTCTTAATTGTTTCTTATAATCAAAAACTACATGCGAGCGCATATTCAAAGACATTCTAAGAAAAATGTTGATTGCGTCACCATAAAACAATGGTTTGTAAACAGCAGCAAGAATGCTGTGTAAAGATCATGCACAAATGAAATCAAATTATTTACTTTGACATTGACTGGTAGAGCCAAACAAATGACTTTATTATTGTGTGCATGTAATTTTAATTAATTACCCGACTGCGCAAGAAGGAAGAGTTTTTCGAGAGTATGTATGTATAATTGTATGGCACGCTCTGCAGCCTGAACGGCTTGATGGATTTTAGCTTTAGTGGTGTCGTTAGATTCGTATTTACAGTGAGAGTGACACTGGGTATATGAAATTAAAAAAAAAAATGACGGATTTTTTGCGCCAAATTGTGAAAAAGAAAAATAAGAAAATCGAAGAAATATGTTAAGTGTCTGAATGTGATATTATGATTGAAGGCGAGAAAGTAGAACAAGTGCCAGAGTTTGATTATTTGGGAAGTAAGTTTACAAGAGACGGAAAGTGTGACAGTGATATTGAAAGGAGGGTGAATGCAGGGAACATGATTAACGGAGCTTTGCACTCCTTTATGAAGAGCCAGAATGTGACAAATAAAGCACGTCTGGCTGTTCATGATGGTGTGTTAGTACCTACGTTGATGTATGGCAGTGAGTGTTGGGTATGGCAGAAGAAGCATGAAAGTAGAATAAATGCAGTCGAAATGCGTTCATTAAGAAGCATTAGTGGAGTAAGATTGATAGATAGAGTGAAAAATAGTGTGATCCGAGAGCGTTGCGGCTTGAAAGATGATATAGTGACTAGGATTGAAAGAGGAATGCTCAGGTGGTTTGGTCACATTGAGCGGATGAATGAAGGTCGTCTAACGAGACAAATATACAAGGGTGTTGTGAATGGGCGAGTCGGTAAAGGACGACCTAGGCGTACCTACATCGACCAGATCGGCGATGTGTTGAAGAAAAGCCAGATAAAGAGTACCCGAAACCGACGAGCATGCATGAGTCGTTTGATGGATGTGGAGGAAGCGCGTGAGATCTGCCAGGTTCGTAGCAAGTGGCGGTCTGTTGTCTCTGCCTACCCCAATGGGAAATAGGCGTGAGATTATGTATGTATGTATGTATGTTAAGTGTGTTTCTTTTACCATTTTCCATTTCGAATGACGATTTAGGATTTATAACGGTTTGAAGTTGGTTACTAACTAAAAAGTATGAAATAAAAAAGTTTATTTAAAAAACCAAAAACCCGACTGCTTTAAAAGCTGGAAACAAGATCTATTAGTGATCTTACAATAATCTCATGTAGTCGTCGGTATATTCTCAATTCAACAACAAAGACTTATTGCTTTTTTATTATAACATGTGTTTGTTGACCACTACACACCTTGATACTTATTAATAACAAATTCAAGTCCACTTTAGTTTTTTTACTGTGACTGTTACATCATCTAGGAAAACAAATATTTACTTACAAAACAACTGACATCATTTACCAGTCAATATTGCAAAGCAATTTTAGTATTTTCTGAAATTGAATTGATTGTGTTAAAATCAAATTTGTAACTTTGTATTTCTGTCACCATCATTATCAAAAATATTATAAATGAGTTAAGCTCTGTTATTTGGGAAGTAAGCTCAAGAATAAAATGGTCATAATATGTATAAAATTCCATGTGGATTAAAAATAGGCCGCTACAGCTAGCCGTAAACCATAAAAGATTTGATGATAAAAAATAATATTGAACAGACCAATACGGTTCGTTTGATAATCGTGAAGCGTGTGCGAACATATGCAAATGTATTTTTTAACAGCACTTTGGATAAAATGTACTTGTGGCGGTAATTAATCTGTACTAATATTAGAAAGAGGAAAGATTTGTATAATATAATAATAATATAATCTCACGCCTTTTTTATCCCCGAGGGGGTAGGCAGAGGTATTCCATTACTGGATATACCCACATTTCACGAGATATATTGGACCCCTAAACGTGACAGGTGGTGAGCCCATCGCCGGACCGGGTCTGTTTACACATGTCTCAGAATTAATTCTGAGACTTGCGGGTTTCCTCAATATTTTTTTCTTCACCGTCTAGCTAGTGATAAATATGTACGTAAGTTTTTTTTTTTGAAAAACTCATTGGTACATGCCAGGATTCGAACCCGAGCCTCACTGATTTTCGGCCGGCTCTTTAACCGTCTGGGCTATCACTGCTCTTTGTATATTAATCATTTATTGTATTGTATATATTCGTGAACTATGATTAATTAGCTAGGACGCTAGGAGCGCTCGTAGCCCTGCGATGCCAGTGTATTTGTAATGATCGCGCTGGTTAAGCAAAGTTGGGTGCGGTCAGTCAGTGAATGGGTGACCGCCTAGTGGCATTTATAAATAAAAATAATAATAATAATAAAAATAAAAATAAAATATTTTCAGATAACAGGAATCCATAGATGTTAGTACAGTATATATATATTAGTACAGTTTATATCACGAGCGCTTCCGTGTTTCGGAAGGCACGTTAAATTGATGGTCCCGGTTTTCGTTGTGGTGACGCACAATGGAAGTCGTTAAGCCATGTCAGATACCCTTGGGTGGCTTGAAAAATTCTGACAGTTAAGTGGCCACTAGCTTAACACCATCTCCCAATCCGGGGTGGGCTCGAGTGGGAGATTAAAGCCCATACTGCCTCATGTGTGAGGAAAGACCCTTACCTCAGCAGTGGGCTGTTACGGGTTGATGATGATGATTACTTATTCTAACTTTAACCACGTTTCTAGGTCGAGGCATGGACATAGAAGCCCTAGAGAAACTATGCGATGAAGACGTCGCAGCCAACCGAATCCCCCTATTAGTTCTGGGGGAGGTGGGAGCCCCCCCCTTGGGCTGTGGGTCCCCCCTAGCAGCTCTAAGCGCTGCCTGCAGTAAGAGGAACTTACATCTTCACGTTAGGGGCCACGCTCTAGCCCTGCCCGCTGCTATGGGCAGAGATCAGGTAAGGAACGACTATGCTATGGACGAGTGAAGTTGGAATGCTCCTCCATCGTGAAAAGGGAAGATCTTTCTTTAGGCGAGGTGATCGTGCCTGGGGACCGCGGTCCAACGGTTGATGTTGGACAGTTGTATTTATACAACCTCATTAGAAAACTTCGATAGCACGGTTTAGATCTCTGCCGTCTATTGGCGCGTTCAATTTAGTGTCGCTACAGAATAATACCTGACAGTTTTAGGATAACATTCCTGGGAGACCGAGCTTCGCTCTTTGTATCACCACGCCATCTGGCGGGGTGTAGGCGTTTTACTTAAAAAAAATATTTTTTTGTAAAACTTGCTTTTTTTTACAGGAAATACATCTAAACAGTTAGAGTTAAAATGTAAAACTGTATCTGTTTACAAAACTTCATCAAAATTGTTAGAGCTGTTCATGAGATATCCGAAACACACATAAATACAAGAATTGCTTGTTTAAAGTCTCGAAAGAATGCGGCTCGCCTGCTCTATTTTCAGACCGGCAAAACGCCTGTAAAAAAAAATTAAAATTCTTTATATTTCCCCAAGTTCTAAGTTATTCCATTCCACCTGTATCGAAGATTATTCGCCTCAGACTAGGTCGTTATAAATCTTTATAAACATTTTGTTTCAGAGCTTCAGTATAGCTGATTCAGTGACACTCACACCGGGGCCGTGGTTTGGAGTGCCCGGACTACCGACTGTTGTATCCTTTACTTAAATCTTTACCTATGAAACAGTACCGTGACAGACTGATTGACTCACAGATAATCCACAGCCTAAATTATTATTGTATTGTATTATTATTGTATTAAATAAGTTTAGTTATTTGTATGTGGAAGCCTGTAATTAGCATGTACCTACTTGAACACAAGGACTACTAATTTGTAAATGTAGCTGTAAGCTCCCCAAATAATAAATAAATAAACTGCTGGACATAGGTATTTAAATTTTTGAAAATGGACTCGATTCTGCAAACCACCTAAAATTCCTAATTTTAAGTTATCTCTATTCTTTTCCACCGCTTTGGAAAGGAAAGGGACAAAAATAAGCGCCATATTTATTTACAACATCACAAATGTCAAAATAACAAAATTGAACCTTATGGACGCATTCAAATACACGTTTTTAGCAATTTTAGCAACGATGTAAGGAGGTCATGGATAAAAGTGACAGATACTCGTAAGACATCAAATTAGTCGGTTTTTACAAGTTTGAAATTACTCTATAATCTATGTTTTGTTTCTGTCCTTTTTCTTCCGTATTCTATAAAGAAGGATAGGCTAACTTAAAATTAAGAAATTTAGGTGGTTTGCAGAATCGAGTCCAGTATGAAACTAAAATTCAGTCTATGGGTACACTAAGGAGGAAATATTTTAAGAAAAATAACTCGCTTTTTTATTTTAAGTTAATACACGATACCAAGTATACCAACAACGTATGTTGGTCGTAAGCGGTAACTGAACCCTCTACCTTTGACTAATAAAGCGAGCTTTTATGTTACGTAAAATTCCTTACAAAAATCATACAGACATTTTACAAAATACCCGAGCCAGTGACTGCCATTGATCATTCTAAGGGAGTGAATTCTGTAAGTATGATCGCCATAAATATAATTTTTACAAATTAGTTGTATTATATGCTAAAGATTAAATTTCGTGTGTATTTTTGCATAGATATCTAGCGTCAAGAAGCGCTCGTAGCCCTGCGGTGCCAGTGTGTTTGTAACGATCACACTGGTTAAGCAAAGTTGGGTGCGGTCAGTCAGTGGATGGGTGACCGCCTAGTGGCATTTATATTACGAGCGCTTCCGTGTTTCGGAAGGCACGTTAAATTGTTGGTCCCGGTTTTCGTTGTGTTACGCACAATGGAAGTCGTTAAGCCATGTCAGATACCCTTGGGTGGCTTGAAAAATTCTGACTGTTAAGTGGCCACTAGCTTAACACCATCTCCCAATCCGCAGTGGGCTCGCGTGGGAGATTATAGCCCACACTTCCTCATGTGTGAGGAAAGACCCTTAGCTCAGCAGTGGGCTGTTACGGGTTGATGATGATGATGATGATGATCTAGCGTCAAGCCTATTCTTCAATACAGGGTAGGTATCATTTGCATTCTTTATTGGAAATTATCAGTTTTTATAGATAATGGTACAAAACTCTTTATGCGCGGGTCCGACTCGCACTTGACCGGTTTGATTCAACCGACTTAAAAAAAAGTGGAGGTTATCAATTCGACTGTATGTTTTTTTATGTTTGTTATCTCAGAACTTTCGACTGGGTGAACCGATTTTGATGATTCTTTTTACATTTGAAAGCTGGTGCATCCCGTGTGATCATATTTTATTTATAATTTTGTCCAGTTCTGACAATGACATCCATTAGAAAACCAGTTGAAGTAGATTTTTTTACTCTTTAGAGTTTTATTTTATTCTATTTATGTCTTCTACAACATTCTTGAAAACATAAAAAAAATATGTATGCAGGTCTATAAAATTAATAAAAAATACGTTTTTAATATTTTCATTCACACTGCTGCCATATTTTATTTAAGACTCCTCCTCCGTTCACAATATGAATTCGGAATACGTGCCAGCATTAAGCATTTCATAGTAAAAAGATCCTACAACTATGATAAAAATGCTCTGAGTATTAAACCAACAGGAGACGTCACGCGCACTAGTTTCTTTGCAAAAAAGTCTGCCAATTTCTGCGCGGGGGACGAGAAAACAAACACAAACGCATTTTTTGACAAAATAATTAAACACTAGCTTGAACTAGATGCACACAAATACATTCACCAATCCGAGCACTCCGTGAACCCAAAAAAACTAGTTGTATATAAAAGGTATGCGCGTTGACCGACACTTTGTTTTTGGCAAAGGGGAACGCCTGTCAGTGGCGTTACGATTGGTTTATACTCAAAGTAAAAATGTAACGGTTTCACAGGCGGGCAGCCGGGAGGGCGCTCTGTGTGCCTTGGCCGGTCTGTCTGGTGGCGCCGCGAGGCTCCCAGCTTTGCCATTATGGACGTGCGTACGCGCAGCTGGTGCGAGGCGCCTCACGAACCGACTGAGGGACGCCTTTCGCGCGGCCAGAGCTGCCAGGGCCGTGCTAGGAAGTGCTGGGCTGAGGCTGCTGGTTAGTACGCTTGTAGGAGTATAAGGGGGGAGGGTTGGTTAGTGTACTTGTAGGAGGATGAGGGGGGGCGGGGGTTGGTGCGCGTGTAGGCGAATAAGGAGGGGTTGGTTAGTACGCTTGAAGGAGAATACGGAGGGGAGTTGGTTAGTAGGAGACAAAGGGGGGGGGGGGCTGCTGATTAGTGTACTTGTAGGAGGATAAGGAGGGGGCAAGTTTGTGTGCTTGTAGGGGGATAAGGGGTGGTGCTGGTTAGTGCGTTTAAGGGAGGATACGCGGGGGTAGTACTGGTTAGTGCGCATCTAGGATGATAATGCTGGTTAGGGTGCTTATAGGGGAGAAGGGAGGGGCGGTAGGTACTGGGTAGTGTACTTCCATTGGGATAATGTTGGTTAGTGGGCCTCTGGGGGAGATAAGTGGGGGTGCTCCTTAGTGCGCTTCCAGAGGGATAAAGGGGATTTTATATGATCATCTTCTTGCAATATCATTGAAGTACCAGGATACCAAATTTTGAATTGATCAGCCCTGTAGAAGTTTCTCACATTCCTTTCATCAACTAATAAAGAGTTGATGGTCTTAAGATATTCTTGAATTATAGCTAACAACTTAATTGATTCAAATGACTATTCTCTCTGCATTTTTAATTTACCTACAACACAAATTAAAAAGGTGTAACAAACTTTCCTTTTCAGAGTGAAAGACCCGGAGGAGACGAGCCACCAAATGTAGATATAGTTGTAAGTAGTCTTTCTCTTAAATAATATTTAAAAAATATATAAATACCGGATAAATACAGTCCGAGTTATGTTACCTATTTGTAGAGATACAAACATACAAATCTTCCCTTTTTATAATATTAGTAGAAAAGTATAGATTATGCATAATTTTACCAATATAGTCAACTTTCGCATTACTAATATAATTATTTAGATTGAGGCAATTTCATATTTTAACCCCTATTAATAATGTCTAAAAATCTGTTGGTTTCGTGTCTGGGTGTTTAATATTTATTTTAGTATGTTTATCAGTTGTTTAGTGCCCATAGTACAGACTTTGCCTAATTTGGGACTGCATAACCGTGTGTAAATTGAGTCCCACAATTTATTTATTTAATGAATCCATTGATTGACATTGTAACAACAAAAAAAGAATAATGTGTTGAGGAGTTTCTTGCCCCGCTTCTTCTCAACCACACATGCTGAAGCGGTGGAGTTGAAATTACGTTCAATAAGTTTTTTTTTTTATGTATTGAAATAAATTTATAATACAGTGGTGTTACTTAATTCTAACATCGCCAAACTTTTACGTTTGATGGAAGTGGACTTGTAAGTCCCTACTCTGAATAAAACATTATGACTAACTTTAGAATAAGATAACTAATATAGTTACCTAGTTTTTTTTTTTTTTTTTTTTTAATCGTTTATTTTCTATTGGTATTAAAATATACACTTAGAAACGTCAATATTTTATAATAACAAGGCACTCTAAACTCGTCCATGAAGATTGGCTAAATGCAAACAGCAGCCCATCTCCACCGACGAGCTGCTGGTTCCGAATGCAGTACCCCGAGAAGAGCCAGCAAGAAACTCAAGGGCAGCTCTTTTTAATCTCATGTCTTACTAATAAATATCGTTTACAATAATAATTATAATTAATAGCCTTACATAGCGTCGAGTCGGTTAATCCCATGCATGTTGGTCTACTAAGTAGTCTGTAATTTTATAGTAGCCTTTTTTATGTAATTTTTGCTTAACTATTATTTTAAATTTGTCAAGAGGCAAATTTTGTAATTCAATGGGAATCTTATTGTAAAAGCGTATACATTGACCCTTAAAGGATTTGGTAACTTTAGATAATCGACTAACACAAGCAGCCAGTTCATTCTTATTTCTAGTGTTTATACAATGTCTGTCACAATTTTTTTTGTAAAGTGATATATTCTTTTTAACATACAATACGTTTACGTTACGTTATACGAGTAACCTTTCTATATTGCAGTGCCCCTACTGGGTATCACATGTGTTGGATGTACCTAATATTAAGTACCAAAATGTACTCAGCATGTGATAAGCAAAATAAAGAATTGGGTAGTTGACAGCATCGAAATTAAATTGCGAGTAGTCATACATTAAAAAGATTATCCCAAAAAACCTCAAAATATGTATTTCGATTTTCAATTTACAATTATAGCAAATTTAAAAATAATAAAACAATCAAAAAAAGTGCTGCAATTGAGTACTAGAAACTATGACGTCACGGTTTGCTATTTCAGTACATACAAAATTTCGTTTTGACAGATCGTAAAAAGTGACTGATTTGACTAGGTAGGACACAATCCTATTGAATTGACTTTGACTTGACAGGAAGCAGTGAGCCAGGCGTCCGCGTGCGTGGCTTTCCAGTTCGCGCCGCCGGGAGTTGAAAAGCCGCCTCCATACTACGACAAGCTCAACTCGTGGCTTGGCCAAGTGCTGCAGAGGGAGGCTGATATGGTAAGTCTCCTCAACTATACTCTTACATACGGAAGCTGTGGAGTCGCAATGACTTTCAATAAGAGGACTTTTCAGCCACATTGAATAAAAACATTTGATTTTGATTTGCACTAGCGGCGGATTTGCCATAAGGCAAAAAAGTCAGTGATTATAAAGAAAGAAAAGAAAGATTATAACAGAAAATACCTCTATCCTCTCGGGGATAAAAGGCGTGAGTTTATTTTTTATAAACGTGATAACGTGATAAATCGATGAACGTCGGCTGCACGCACGAAAAAGCGTCACGTTCCGCCTGAGCCGAGCGTGCAAGCGAGAGCGCGGAAAGAGCGATAGAGAGGCACGATCGGCTTTGACGCATCTATTTCTTATGACGTTATTACTTAAAATTATCGCCCGTAAACCGAATTTACAAACAACCATTTTTTTTACATACATACATAATCTCACGCCTTATATCCCCGAGGAGGTAGGCAGAGGTATTCCATTTCTGGATATACCCACTTTTCACCAGATATTCTTTGGACCCACAAAATGATAAGTGGTGAGCCCATCGCCGGTCCGGGTCTGTTACACATGTCTCAGAATTCATTCTGGGACCTGCGGGTTTCCTCACGATGTTTTCCTTCACCGTGGAGCTAGTGATAAATATGTACTTAAGTTTTGAAGAACTCATTGGTACATGCAAGGATTCGAACCCGAGCCTCACTGATTTTCAGCCGGCTCTTTAACCGTAAGGCTATCACTGCTCTCACTACACACTGAAATATTTGAAATAGTATTTTAAAAAGAAACAGGCTCGCAGCTTCCATTCATGCGCAATCTACCTACAACCGCTAGCTGCTACATAGAGTCTCCTCAACTACAACGCGTAACAGAATAAGCGCAATTCCTCACACCCCAATTAGTATATAATTATAAAAAAAATATGATGCCTTCGTAGATACTTTAGTTGTTCCACTAATATTATAAAGAGGAAAGATTTGTATTTTTGTACTTGACTTTTCTAAGTGTATATTCCATACCTATACATAATAAGTGAGCTTGAGTTTGTTACGAATAAGCTCAAAAACTACTGAACCGATTTAAAAAATTCTTTCACCAATTGAACAATTTCACCTTTAACCGTAAGGCTATCACTGCTTAGTATTTCTTTTTTACTTATTCAGATTAGCATAGAAGTATGCGAAACGGAATCCCACGGTGTTGTGCTTCGCTACTGCCCGCTAGAGGGCTCTCTGCTGGAAGAGTCCCAGGTGGAGGCCTGGGCTGGAGTCCTAGAGGCCCAGCTGCACGTTCTGCACGCCACCGTAGCCCTAAGGGAGCCCTTCCAGGAACGAGTGAGGAACCACCCCAGTCTGAAGCTTGTACACGTACCGGGATGGGCTGGTAAGTAAAAAATAATAAATAAAATATAATAAAAAAATCACTACATAGTATAAAACAAAGTCGCTTTCTCTGTCCCTATATCCCTGTGTCCCTTTGTATGCTTAAATCTTTAAAACTACGCAACGGATTTTGATGCGGTTTTTTTTTAATGGATAGAGTGATTCAAGAGGAAGGTTTTAGTGTTAGCATTGCACCCGAGTAATAAATAAAATTAAAAAATAAATAAAAAAACTATGTTTATTTTCGGACAACAGGATATCCATAATTTGTTAGTAAACTATATCTAGGTGGGTTAGTACTTATATTCTACGAGTGACTTCGTTATGTTAATTACTAGCGACCCGCCCCGGCTTCGCACGGGTGAAATGCTAATACTAAAACCTTCCTCTTGAATCTCTCTATTTATTAAAAAAAAAAACCGTTGCGTAGTTTTAAAGATTTAAGCTTACATAAGGATATAGGGATATAGGGACAGAGAAAGCGACCTTGTTTTATACTATGTAAAGTTGCCAACAAACGGACAGTCCCCGCTGTCGGCTATCGCCCTCAGAACACTGTTACTGCTACCTCACATGCGGCGTAGTAGTGAAGCCGCTTTTTTATGTATTAAAAGCCTGAATAAAAAATTGATTAAAAAAAAAAACGTATTCTTTAAGTTTGTTAGCCTTTGCAGATATAAACATGGTAGTGTCAGGTGCTTATCTAGCATGCATGCCAATAAAAAGTTTTATTATAATTATGGAGATACTATATATTCCCTATCTATGTATATGTATCTTGCAAGCATTGATGTGAATTAATTTTCTGTTTTATTTGTTATAATTATTATCTATTATTATCCTCAAGTATGTGTAAAAGTAGTAATATATATTATTTATATATTTATTTATGTATGTAATAGTATGTAAGAGTATGTTCAATAATATATAGTGCACCATCTACCCTAGTTCTAATCTCTCAGTTTCATCCATCCTAAGGTTGTATGGAAGAGATCGCTAAAAGCGATAAGACCGCCCATTGTACTTTAGTTAATGTTGGTATCCATATTGTGTTGTTTTTGGTGTACAATAAAGAGTTATTGTATTGTATTGTATTGTACATAATGGGTGTTTTTCAATATTTACTTATATTTTGTCAAATCAAATCATTTATTTCTGTAGATTAAAAAATACACTTATAAAAGTCAATAGTCTAATAACAAGGCACTCTTAACTCGTCCATGGAGATTGGCTGAATGTAAACAACAGTCTATCTCCACCAACGAGTTGCTGGTTCCAAACGCAGTACCCAAAGACGAACCAGTAACAAATAAAGATAAGACATAATATGTCATAATATTGTCCTTTTACTTACATAGCGACATGGTATGTTATGAATATGTAGTGTATGTAAGTACTGCATTTGGAACTAGCAACTCCTCTGTGGAGATGGGCTGCTGTTTACATTCAGCCAATCTTCATGGACGAGTTTAGAGTGCCTTGTTATTAGACTATTGACCCTCCTAAGTGAACTTTTTATACCGACAGAAAATAAATATTATTTCACTTTTGACTTTTTTTTTCTTTTGTTTCCTGACCCTTAGAACCCTTTAAGAAAGCTATTAAACAGCAAAAACTTCATCAAAATCTGTAATGTTTTTTTTTTCGTATTCTTTAAGGTCTCGGCGGAGTAAGATACGTGCCACCGGGTTGGGAGGACGCTTCAGCGGACGAAATCAACTCTTTGAACAGGCAACTTGTGAACCAATTGCGTGCTACAGACGGTGCATTCTCGTGTGGCGACGGCGAAGATGGCAAGGCGTGCGTTAGGTAAGATTTAAAGTGGAAAATGTTGTATTCAAACTAGGGACTTATACAACATTTACACAACAGAATAAGCGCAATTCCTGAAATTAGTTTGTTCAGTATCGACTACTTAATCGATTTCAGCTATTTTTAATGTGTTAAATTTTTCCGAAAAATGAATTAGTGTAGCTGAATTTAGTGCTATCTATGGAAATCGTGCTACTATTGATCGATATTTAAGAAAAATCTTTAGACACAACTAAAGTTCGATTGCATCATATTTTTTTATATTAATATACTAATTGGGGTGTATGAGGAATTGCGCTTTTTCTGTTACGCGTTGTATATGTTATGGAAAGTCATTTCAACTCCACCGCTTCAGCATGTATGGTTGAGGAGGAGAAGCGGGGCAAGAAACTCCTCAACACATTATTCTTTTAATCAATTGTTACTTAATACTAAATTGGGACACACTTTTGGTTATTTTTCGCTGTCGTCATTGGCATTTATATAGTCATCTAGTTGGTTTAATGCTTAGTAGTCCTTACTTATTATCATTTTCGGCCCTGGTTTCATGATTTGGGATGTTTGTTACTCTTTAGAGTTCTTTTTCATTTTATCGTCATTTTTAGGGTTTCGTACCCTAAGGTTAAAACGGGACTCTATTACTAAGACTCCTCTGTCTGTCTGTCTGTCCGTCCGCCACCAGGCTGTATCTCATGAATCGTGATAGTTAGACAGTTGAAATATTCACAGGCGACGTATTTCTGTTGCCGCTATAACAACAAACAACAAAATTAAATACTAAAAAACAGAATAAATATTTTAAGGGGCTCCCATACAACAAACGTGATTTTTTTCCCATTTTTATAGACGATGGTACGGATCCATTCGTGCCCGAGTCCGACTAGCACTTGGCTGGTTTGTATTTATGTATGTGTTCTTTTTTAATGGCCAGATTCGGCATGGTGACGGCTGACTCTGACGTGGATGAACTCCTGGACCTGGTTGCGGCAGCTGGCAAGGAGGTGGAGGAAAGTTCCAGGGCGCTAACCAACATGACCGAAGTCTTGAAGAAAGGTAAGATCGATCAATTAGATTTTTAATAATAAAGTGTTATGTTATGCACAGAATAAGGAATACTGTTGGTCTTAGGGCATCCCGTCTAGAGGGACACCAGAGACGACCGAGAAAAAAAACGAGCACATAAAAATTTCAAAATCTGAACGTTTTAAATTGTCGTTGACGTTCGGTTCGGTCGCATCTTATGACAACGTGTGAAATCATTTTGTGCCGACCTCACCCAGCATGGGATAAGTGCAGGAGGAACAACACATACATATTCTACCTACGATACGTATTAAATTTTGATTTTATTCTTTCCATGTTTGGATAAATACATATCTTTCCTCTTTATAATATTAGTGTAGATACATCAATGTTTGTTTACATCTTTCTCGATTTCTGTTGGGGAAAGAATTTTTGAAATCGGTTTAGTAATTTATTCGTTACAAACATACAAATCTCTCCTCTTTATAATATTAGTTTAATAAACTTACTGTTTGCTCACATAATCAATACTTTGTTCTTATCAGGCATAGAGGCGGCCCAGGCGGACATATCCCGCGAGAACGCGGAGCGTCTCTGGCAGGAGGGTTTGCTGAGGCGGGTGCCTGTCGTGGGGAGGGTGGTCGACTGGTGGGCGCCGGCCACTGCTCAGCCGCCGCCTGGCCGCCGGCTGCACCTCGCGCTCGGGACGCTGCAGACCACTGCGGACGTGTACAGGTGGGTGGGCTATTGGTGGGACATTCTAAAGATTTTGGTAAAGGGCTGGTTGGATCTATCAGGGGTATAGTGCCGGGGGCACTGTACACCACTGCGGATGTATACAGGTGGGTTGGCCATCGTGGGCCAAGTCGGTTTGGTTTGGATACAATACTCCTCGCGCTGTGGACGCTTATTGCAATAGACGTAGCGCCCACGCTGCAGACCACTGCGGATGTGTACAGGTGGGACATTGTAGAGATAACTAGTTTGGGACTGGTGTAGAATAGATAGACGTAGGGCTCACGCTGCAGACCACCGCAGATGTGTACAGGTGGGTGGGCCATCGTGGGCCAAGTCGTATAGATTAGGGTACAGTGCACCTCGCGCTGTGGACGCTGCAGACCACTACGGACGTGTACAGGTGGGTTGGCTATTAGTGGGACATTCTAAAGATTTTGGTAAAGGACTGGTGGATCTATCAGGGGTATAGTACCGGGAGCACTGTAGACCACTGCGGATGTGTACAGGTGGGTTGGCTATTAGTGGGGCATTGTAGAGGTTACTAAAGCGGACCTATCGATAGTGCATCTCACGCTCAGCACGCTTCAGACCACCGCCGATGCTATTGGTGGGCCATTCTGGAGATTTTGAAACTGGTAGACTTATTAGGTGTACAATAGAGTTAGCGCCCACGCTGCAGACCACCGCGGATGTGTACAGGTGGGACATTGTAGAGGTAACTAGTTTGGGACTGGTGCAGAATAGACGTGGCGGCCACGCTGTAGACCACCGCGGATGTGTACAGGTGAGACATTGTAGAGGTAACTGGAGATTTGGGTGGGCCAAGGGTGAAGGTGGGATTTTGGGGCCCGGTCTATTATTGGGGGACCGGTGGACGTATAAGGGGTGCAATAGCTGTAGCGACCACACTGCAGACCACCGCGGATGTGTACAGGTGGGTTGCAATAGCCAACCGTGGGACAGGTCTGTGGTTGGGGGACTAAGTATCAGGGTGCAATAGCCGTAGCGACTACGACCACGCTGCAGACCACTACGGACATGTACAAACAAGTAGGTTGGCTACTAGCAGGCAGACCACCAACGACGTATACGGGTGGATTGGCTATTAGTGGGCCACCGGCTGTGGGGCTAATTGGAGATTTAGGTTGGGGACTGATACCTGTCAAGGTCACGATACGCCGATCGAATGCCGACCTTTTGGTATATTACTGTTTGCTAACTTGAGGACTGACGAGCCATTTAGTTTGACCGCAACCGCTGTACCTAGGTAAATTCCCAGTTTTAAACACTTACCTCTGTCTCGATTCCAAACCCCACGCACTTATCATGTCTAGCACATATCACTAATAGGAAATGATGAAGGTTCCATTTGGGATCAGTGGGTTCAGTTGTGGGCCCAGCTGCGAATTGATGGGCTACCAGTATACTTTTTTTTCTCTCTACTCACAATGACCAATTGATCATGATAAGTGTAAATGATAAACGCAAATTGACCAAAACACAGAATGACGCAGAAATAGAAATAAAATTGTCATTGTGCGTAGAGAGGCTTTTTTGTCTACTGTTTATACGTAAATACACTTGCTTAACTTTTTCACGTTCCAGATTGGTGAAAAACAAAAAGGATTCCGAACCGGCGCGTGCGCACTCGCCCGCGAGACAGCCGCAGGAAGCGCAACAGGAAGAACACTAATGTGAGTTTTTATTATTTATTATTCCATTTACATATATATACTAATATTATAATAATAATAGAATTATAAAGAGGCAGGAATTGGATTTTTGTATGTTTGTTACGAATAAACTCAAAAACTGCTGGACCAATTTAAAAAATTCTTTCACCAATTGAAAGCTAGAAGATCACTGAGTAACATAGGCTATATTTTATTCCCGTATTCCCACGGGAACAGGAACTACGCTGGTGAAACCCTAGAGAATAGTTATATAATTTTAAATTAAAAGAATAACGCTCTTTTCTTTTGTTATTAATTTGATATATTTATTTATTTAAATAAAGTATAAATATAGAAATATAAACAAAACTCTAAAACTAAATAAACTTGATGTTAACAATACATTATGAAATTTTAAAAAGCGCGGGTAAATCAAACACTGACTTGTTACTCGAATTGGTCTATGGTCGAGCGAGTGGGTGAGCTGGCAACAGAGTACCTAGTGCGAGTTTTGTTTAATCCGCTTCGCAATAATGGGCCTAAATTTTTAATTCATTTTTATGGGAAAACACCTGGTGGGGACGCATCCTCATAATTAGCCTAGGGCGGTCAGAACTCTTGATCAGCCGCTGATCATTGACCCTAAATCAATCTACCTACTCCGATCACCAAATTAAGATTGGTGTAAAATAAAGAATTGTTACTTACTTAACATTTTATTTTCCAGGTTCGCACAATATTCCTACGGCACACCGTTTTAAATTGTAATACAATTATTTAAATCGCCATGATCCTAATGTTGACAGATTTACAGTTAAATTTATTTAATCTTGCACGCACATGTGTGTATTTATATTATGTAATATTAATACAATATATTGATCTGTAAAATTCCAGAAAACGTGACTGGCTGTCACAAAAAAATGTCAATAATGTAATTATTCCTATGCTGTAATAATGTAGCTTTTCTATTATTAATTATTGTAATTGAATGGTTCTATTTAGGAGGTTAGAATGGTCCAGTAGAAAGGTATTTTTTCAAATGAAGTGCAATTACGCGGGAAACTATGTGTATCTCACATCTGTCATATTCCATTTTTTATAAGAAATTGAATGTCAATGTCATCTGCCAATTAATTGTCGTAGTGGTCTGATGTTATTGTATTTGACAAGCACAAAACATTTGTCTAATGTAAAACCAAATAATATTATAATATTGGTTGTAATGCATTGCAGTCCATATTATCGCGATAAATGTAAGAAATAATAGGGAATAAATTACAATGGTATTAGATTTGTTAACAGAAAGCATGTTTAGATTTCGGAGTTCCTTAGAATAAAACAGTTTCGTTTCATGAGTGGATTGACCTGTTTATGTTTTGCAAATACTTACCTTATAATTTATTCAAGGTTTCAGAAGATGTGTCACTTTGAATAATTACCAACAGTAATATAAAAAAAAGGTCTCAATTTCAATCTTATCACAATAGCGGTGCTTATCGAAAAAAATATTTGTGCGCTCTGAGTCCTCAGCCAATCAGAGACAAATTAAAACAAAATGGTGATCCAATCATCCAATCACAAACGAATCTTTATGTACAATAGCTAATGGTGCCATCTACAAGTTTTTCCTGGAAATACAATTGAATTAGTTCTAATATCAGGAGTGCGTTCACGGTACGGATAGTATGAAACTTATACGGAGATGAGCCAAAACATGCACCTTGAACGAGTCCGTCCTTCAATTTGTACTGACAGTCTGTTTGACATTGACTGACATATAACGGAATGTAGCAGACTTAAGAAGTGTCATTTTTGACAGCCGGCTAAGTTTTATCGCACTTTTGAGCAAGATAAGTTTCATACCGGAAAGGATGAAACTCATACGTCCGGCGCACTCTGAACGGGCAGGATAATTTTTGTCCGAGTAGAAGTTTCGTCTGACAGTCGCAGCTGAACGGACGGTTTGACGTTTTTCGTCCGTACGAGTTTCATACTATCCCGTACTGTGAACGCACTCCTGAAGAAGTACTGCAAAGAGACGAATTTTCCTAATCGCAGCTATCAGTATAGAAAATATGCAGTGACGTCGTCAATCTGTACAATATATGTCTCTGACATTTTTAAAACACTTTTCAAGTTAGCTGTTCTCTTTCCTAATGCATAATAAATACTTAGTAATAAAAAGTTACAATGGAAACAACACCATTCTTTTTTAATGTTTTCCATATACAATAAAAATCCAAAAAAATATTTAATCTCCCTCTAAATATAAACAGTTAGATATAGAAAACAAATAGTGAATATAATGTAACGTAAAAGTGAGAAAAGTATTGTTAGAGTGAAACGAACATAAGTGCCAAGTGCCCAGTGAGAATGAGATAGGCATAATCGGCTTAGAACTTAGTACTCGTGGAGAATGCAGCGTAATGTCAGCTACACAACAGTATACACAATTAGGTCACTGAGCCGTTATTAGTTTAAATTATTGAATTGCGTGAGAGAGTACAGTCAAGAGCAAGTCAAGCTTTACACTACCAGTTTAAGCTGAGCTCTGATTTATACTGCGCGCCATTGAATACAGGGCCGGGTCAAAGTCCAAAGTGTCAAGCTTAGCGTGCTCTTGACTGTACCACTGTGCTGTGGTTTCATCATTATTTCTTTTGTATTTTACAAAGATTGCATTTAACAGATTTCATCCATATCCAGCTAAAAAAAAATCAACTGACATACGCTACATCTTCACACGCCCATATACTACAATAGAAATGTCCGTTATAGTTTAAGTGCCACTAAAAATAGTTAATCGTTCCAATATTACCCAAAAGTCTAAGATAGTAATTATAGATTTGTGTTGCATGTAGCTAACTAAGTGGTGCAGAAAGAAGACTTTTTATTCGTAGCACTTGCGATAACTTTCAAGCAGCGCTATTATTTAAGATAATCTAAGTTCACCGGTCTGAGTCATTAGTGTCAATTTGACACTAATGACATTAGAGACGTTGATATTTTGTTCAATGGTAACTGTCACTCTTGTAGACTTTGAACCGTCTCCGACATATTAAAAATAGATTGATAACAACGTCACTGACATATAAATACAATAATAGTTCTATTAGTAAAAAGTCCAAGTGTAAATTAAAAAATAGTATTGTAAGACTTAACTTTAAGAAAAATATTCTAAGGTGATATTTATGTCTTCAACGTTAATATTTCTGTTTATGGTCTATTAAAGTTATATAATTTCTGGAATATTTCAAAAGTGAACTGGACTACTTTATTGCAAATAAATAACAAAAAAATAAATCAGAGTAAACAACCTAAACAAAATAGGGTCATGTATTTCGATGTGATTGGTCCAACTACGGACTCAGTATTAATGTACAGTCCCTTTCTTGTAAATAAAATTATTATTTTTTCTTGATAAATTAATTATTATTCGACAAAAATGATCTCTCAAAGAAATTTTGTCGAAGTATTAAAAGCATGTTTAGGATTTATAATTAAAATTATACTATAACCGAAATAAGAATCCATTTACATTGATAAAACTCTCTTAAAACTTATTGTAACTATTTCATTATGTACTTAGAAGTTGGCTTGATTTGCCAAGTATTTTATTTATATTTGCATTTTATGTTTAATGAACCATCAATTTGTTTGGCAACTATCTGAACACGAACTCATACAGATGTTTTATGTTATTAAATTGTAAATTAATTATATTTCTACTGACTCAATATAAAAGAGACTTAACATTTAAGGCGAAATTTAAAAATAATATTTATGTATGTATACTTTCTAAGTGGTATACGATTGAATGAGCTAAATAGTTTCCTTTTCGTAATTATTATGTGAAGTATTTTTTTTTTCATTTCACTTATATTCAGATGTTAATTAAATAGTCTGACACAAAAATTATACCAAAAATTTACCACAATTTCAAATTTAGAATGGAGAAATCCAATAAAAACTGTATTTGTTAAAGATTGTTGATTAACATACCCATAATCGTGGTAAAAATAATATTTCTAGACTTAGAAGATTCAGCAGCAGGCTGCTATTAAAAATATTGATATAATTTTTGTGTCAGTAATAATGATAAGTGTAAAATATTCCAAATAATAGTGTAGTGAGTAGTGTAATATTTAGTTCAAAACTGTGCAATTATGTTCACAATTTCTTTATTCCTTTACCACTCAACTCTTCACTTTTCAACACAATTATAACAAAATATTTAAATATTTATTCTCGGTTTAGGCAGTCTGTGTAAAAATAAACAATTCGACTAAACCCAGTGCTAATCAGCTGACTGATATTGGGTTTGATTCTGCATTACAGCGACTAAACTTATTTTAGTTTATTCCTGTCTTTATTTTACCTCAAAAAAAGGAAAGGGATAGAAGATAACCTACCGAATTTAGTCCTGTCAGAGGCTGTATTTTAGTCGTGACTTATTTACTTATGCACTAAACACGTTATGAAATGCCAGTTGACAGGACTAATTTTAATTTGACAGGACTAAATATCACTCGTCTCTTTTCTTCTCTATGAGAAAGAAAATGACAGGACTAAACTAAAATAAGTTTAGGCGCTGTAATGCAGAATCGAACCCATTGTCGCCTTTTATTTACTTATGTAAGTTAAGAGTGTCTACCTACAAAATGTCATCACTTAGATATTGTTTTATTACCAGGCTAGCATTAAGACCAAGGAGACGATAGGTATCGGTACAAAGGCTAATAAAAAAGCTGTGGAATTTTCATGTTAAAAAAAAGCACATTTTATATTTTAACCATCATTATTGATTACGATCCACAACAGTTAATTTACTTATCACAAGTGAACTAGTTATTCAATTTAAATTATTACTGAATTGTAATTTTATTTCCCTTTAGATAGGCTATTATAAAAAATGTAATTTATAGATATAAGTTATTGAATGATTCAAAAATAAAGATATACAATGTTGTTATTTTTTTATTTTCCCCATCAATCGTTTTTGTGATTCGGAGTATGATGTAGTTTAGATGGCGGGATTCTATAGTAAAAAACGCATATTCTATTTTCCCATCTAGTAATAAATAATTAGTAACTTAGGAAGCTGAGTTTATTTTATAATAAACTAGCGACCCGCCCCGGCTTCACAAGGGTGCAATGCTAATACTAAAACCTTCTTCTTGAATCACTCTATCTATTAAAAAAAACGCATCAAAATCTATTGCGTAGTTTTAAATATTTAAGCATACATAGGGACATAGAAAGCGACTTTGTTTTATACTATGTACCTATGTGCTTAACATTAACACTACTTAAAAAAAAAGGAAGAGGAGGTTCGCAATTCGTTTGTATTTCATATTTAATTTTTCGGGACTTGCGGGTTTCCTCTCGATGTTTTCCTTCACCGTTGAGCTAGTGAGTGATAAATACGTGCGTAAGCTTAAATAACTTTAGATACATGAAATAATAAAATTTGTTTACTGTCTCAATTTTTTATTTCATTTTGCTATAGTATACGTGTCTGCTTTTTACTATCACTAAATTCAGGAACTCACCAAATACTTATCAAGAAATCTTGAGTGTCTGAATAAAACAAAACTCAGAGACATAACAATCTTACAAAAAGCCACATAAAGGCTGATTCATGTTACAACGGGACGGGCCCCGTCCGCGCCAAATGTCAAGGCGTGTTGTAGGATGGTTCGCCCCGGACGGGGCCCGTCCCGTTGTAACATGAATCAGCCTTAACCCCTCGATATGATTGTATCTACTTACAACAAACGCTACATATTTGGCAGAATTGAGTTGAATCCTTCTGCCTTACGCTATAAGATAAAACAATTTGTCATTTCGTTTCTATTTCATTGCTTTTCTAGTTATTGCTATCCCTGTTTTTGGTTCTTCTTGTAAGCAGGACCGCAATAATTTATTACTGTACGTACTGCAGTCTGTCAAGTTATGTGCTGCGGTCCGTTTTGTGCAAATAGTAAATACGTTCGTAAGCACGCACACGACTGTTCAAAATGATTACGATTGTTAGCATGCAAACAATTTGAACAGGTTTTCGTTTGTCAAAAATGACAGTTCTTTTAATATTTAGGTTGATACTGTTCTGAAGTTAAATTCAGTCGTATTTGAGTCGTATAGTGTCCCCCGAAGCTTCACAATGTAATGCTTCTGTTAATATTAATGACGACATACCTAATTTTAATTAATCGATTACTTAACGAATATGAAAAAAGTTCGCGGGAAAAAAAACACCACGCACATTGAAGTTTGACAACTGTTTGACAGATCCGGAGACATTGCACTACCTCCTCGTTGTTAGCACTGTTTGCACCAATCGATGACGTCATCGATAACGTCACAATGCTCATGTCAGCGTACCACAGCGCAATTTGAACAGTTGTTTGCATGAATATAGCGCACACGAGCGCAGAAAGCGCAATTTGGACCGTACCAATGAAGTTATACAATTTAAAAAAAAAAATACAAATGAATGTCAATGAGAAATGTAAATAAATAAAAAGAAATCAGGGCTTTTCCTCATTTTCTAGAATTAAGACAAATATCTGAAATGACGACCGCAATTTTAGCACAAAAGTTGATGACCGTGAGACTAGACAAAAGTGAGTTTGAAAAAGTGAAATGGCTGAAGCAAAACACCGCAGAAGAAAAGCATAGGGCTACTGAGTAAGAAAACGTTTTCAATTTTAGATAATTTACAACGTTATTAACTTTAAAATTTATACAGTTTCACCCACGTAGTGCCCGTTGCCGTGTGAATATGGGGATAAAATATAGCCTATGTTACTCCCTACAATTGGTTTATGTGGTTAGATTCCAGTGAGCCATTCCACTAAGCCAATCCACTAATGGCCTCGTGTAATTTAGTGGAATGGCCCATAACAAACAAAGTCTCTTTCGCATTTATAATATTTAAATAGGAAACTGCATCAGCTGTAATGTGGTTGCTCTATTTTAATTTGATGTTAATTTCAGAGTGTTACAACAGCTGCTATCAAAGCAGGGCCTAGACAAGACCTGCAGACTGTGTTTGCGTCCAGGAGGAAAGAAGATCTTTGATTCCAGTGACAATGTTGTTATGGATGTCAAATACGTATTGGGCATTGAGGTTGGTGTGTCCAGCACTGAGCCCTATTGATTCCGCTTTTATATTTTCTCATGGTAGTGGCCGCATAACACACCCATGGGAATAAAATATATCCTATGTTACTCAGGGATATTCTATCTTTTCATTGATGGAATAATTTTTTAAATCGGTAGAATAGTTTTTGAGTTTATTTTTAACAATGGTACAAATCTTTCCTCTTTATAATATTACTATAGATAAACTATAAATGGTGGATACTACATCAGTGTTCATTTAGTAGAATGTATGTATGTTAATGCGGGGTTGTTCATTGACGTCTTTTCTGCGCCTATTTTGCATGATGACTGTAATTTAGTAGAATCTTTTTATAGAGGTCCCAAAACGCAAGTCTTGTAAATATATGACAAATTGTGTTTTTTTTGTTATGATTCTTATGAAACTAATTTCCTCCCTAGGTATCAGAAAACGATGGCAAACCACAGCACATTTGCCATACATGTCGAGACATGCTCCAGAAAGCAGCTAAGTTCAAGCAAACTGCTGAAACAACACAGTGGAGATTGCAGCAGGAATTAGATATGGGTACTTTTTATTTTTTCATTTCTCTCATATATTGTTCATACAACTCGTCGGAAATATCTGCGAACCTCGCTGGAATGCGCTTCACCTACAAAAACTTGTTTTTAGAAATTTTTAAATTTTTTATTTTAAATTTATTTTTAGGCGTTGTATAAAAGTATAAAAATAAATAGGCAAACAAAACAAAAAATATATTTCTTGTTTTGCATCTCGATTTTTTGCTATCACTCCAGTTTGCATGACGTCATCAAGCCACGTCCGCAGATATTTCCGACGGCTTGTGTATACTTGTTGAAATCCCTTAAAGTCACTTATCCCAAATTTACTATTGTCGTACAATATGAAGTTGTTACTTAATACCTAGTATAGTCCAAATAATAAATACTAATATTATAAAGAGGAAAGGTTTTTATGTCTGTTACGAATAAACTCAAAAACTACTGGACTGATTTTAAAAATTCTTCCACCAATGGAAAGCTAGAAGATCCCTGAGTAACATAGGCTGTATTTTATTCCCGTATTACCACGTGAACGGGAACTACCCGGGTGAAACCGCGCAGAACCGCAAGTGTGAAATAAAACAGCTTACCAACTTCCACGTTTAGCAGTACAAAAAATACCCCTATCGGGAATAAGGTGTGCTTATATTTTTTTGCCAGTTTTAGCATCAGCATCAGAACTGGACGAGCCCGAGCCGAAAAAGCGGCACGGAGGTCACTTTAACACACGTGGCCCGGAGGTGGTCCGCGAGTGGTCCTGCAGGAAGTGCTCGAAAATGTTTTACAGTCAGGTACTGAATGTTTCTAGGCAAAAACAGAACCCTTAAAAGAAACCGCGCGGAACTGCTAGTACAATATAAACTTATTAAGTGCATGTATGTACACTAATTCCTGAATCATATATCAAATATTACAGCTTGTCAAAAGTACAAATATATTTTTGTTATAAAACAAATAAAGAAAATATACGAAATTATGAAGTTGAATGAAATAATATACACAGGAAGAATTCACCGAACACGAGAGGTTGCCTTCGTGCCGTCTCCGATTGAGCAAGTGCTATGTGTGCGAGAGTTGTGGCCGCGAGTTCAAGACACTTACTCTGCTAAAGCGGCACCGGTGAGTCTGGTTACCTAGTTTTTTTCCAATCTGTGGCCATGGCCACCTAGCGGTACTACATAGAAGCTTTCTAATAAGATTGTATAAATACAACTGTCCAACATCAACCGTTGGACCGCGGGCTACGATCACCTCACCTTAAGGAAGATCTTCCCTTTAAACAATGGAGGAGTATTCCATCTCCGCTCTTCTATAATAATAAATTCAGTCATTTAGTCCCAAACTAGGAAGAGCCTACTAAACAACTAATAAACATACTTAAATAATTCATATTAAACAACCAGACATGAAGCCAACAGACATGCTCATGCACACAAACGTTGGCCCTGATCAGGATCAAACCGACTCAGAAGGCAGGGTCACTACTAAATATTTTTTAATAATACGTCCACTCACCGCCAGATGGCGTTAGCGACACTGGTGTTAGAACGAGCGAAGTTGTTTGATTTGATGTTCTCCGCAGGTTAGTCCACTCCAGCGAACCAGGAGACTATGAGTGTCCCCACTGTTCTTACCGCTGCCGGACTAAGTACGCTCTTCAAGTACACGTCAGGTGGCATACCGGGGACCGCCCATTGCGTTGTACCATCTGTTCGAGAACTTTCTCCAACGCTGGCAATCTTTGGACCCATAAACAGACACACCTCCCACCGAAGTACCACTGCGATAAGTGCCCAAAGAGTTTTAAGTACAAAGAAGTGAGTGTTATAAATGTTATAATATAACTTATAATGGTTGAATTAATTATTTGAGAATTTATTGATATTTGATTACAAAGCACTGAAAACGTAATACGTAATAATGTAAAAAGGAAGTATATTTTTAGAAAAAGTATACCGTCATCGTGTGTTAAGATTTTTATTAAATTAATGTGACTGCATTTATGTTCGACTCTGACAAGTAAAAATTTGCAGACACCATAGAGTTATTTAATTCCGTCAGTCCGTGGATCATTGCCATTGCTTGACAGGGATTATGGAAATAACAATAAATTGTTAATGTTAACATATTGTTTTTTTTTTATTTCAGTTGCTAGCAGACCACATAGCATCAGTGCACTGTACGGAAAAGCCTTTCTACTGCAAATCATGTGGCAAAACCTTCGCTATCAGGTAACAGGAAGGAATAACACTCTTTCAATTTTGCACAAGAGAAAATTAAATTATATTAACAAATTGTGTGACACAATTCACA
Source organism: Ethmia dodecea (assembly GCA_963855545.1). NCBI lineage: Eukaryota > Metazoa > Arthropoda > Insecta > Lepidoptera > Depressariidae > Ethmia > Ethmia dodecea. Next base: position 2,018,050 of record OY979446.1, read on the forward strand.
CACCGTTATTCAGTCCTAAACTAACTACCAGTCCTAAACTTATATTAATAAAGATTATTATTATTATTATTCATAAATTTTTCAAAAAGTACAAATTTACTTTCAAAGATACGATAAGTTTGGGGCGACGTTTGGATGACGTCATTCCAGCAGTGGTGAGGCTGGAACTCTGTAATTTAATAGCTAACTGGTCAAAGTTGCCGCTAAAAAAATATAAGACAAGCATTTAATTTTTAGTTATTCCAAAAAATTTGTGGCGCTTCTAGGATGACACACGTCCATAAATACTTAAAATGCTATAAAAAAAATTGTTTTCAAATACATCTAATTTGTTCCAGAAAAAAACTACTGCGGCACGAGAGAAATGTCCACAATAGACCCCGGAAAAGAGTTCTTGGAAGCTACAGAACATCTCTCAACATACGGACTGATAATTTAACTAAGCACATGAATGTTCCAACGATAGGCTCCAAAAATGAGTTTGAGACTTAGATCTGATTATTAAATAGTGAAATTATACATACTTTTTATTATAATTAATAAAATAATATATTTCTTATATTGTGTGAAATTATTTTATTATCAAATTGTATTATCTGTAACTAAAACAAGACAACCAATGTTTGAATACAGAAATAGAATTATTTTTTAGGTATCAAATTATGAAACTAATCTGAAAAGAGAAGAGTTGCATTCACAACAATACATAGACCATCAAGTGTCAAGATTCAGACACAAATATCTATCCATCCCTGTGCTACTGTTTTTCGTAAGTCCTATTAATAAAAACATTTCTAATTGAATATTAGTTGATAATTGATTCATATTCACAGTTAAAGGGAGATAGCTCTGCTATCCTCAACTCCTCATGCGTTAGCAGCTTTTTATCTACTGTTAGAACTCGTCCAATAATGAAGATAAGTGTTTCCTAACTAGGGAATTTCCTTAGTGCTCACTTACTCCTTTTGAACTTTGTGCAAAATTCTAGACTGCAGTTCTAGCTGTGTGTTTATCGATCATTCAGATTCTTCTTTTATTTATGAGCTAGGGTAAACCCGACCTCAGAATTAAACAGATTATTAAATTTACCAACAAATGGTTTTTCACATCATGGAGGAATACCCCAACCTAAGTATTGATGGTGGCATCAAGGAGCTTAGTGAGTGTTCTGAGGCAGCTATACTCACTCAAATATTTAGATTAATTTTTAAGGCTGTACGATAATATAATAATGTAATATCTGTGCTATTGCTGTGATTATTTCAAGTATATCAAGCAATAAACTTTTGAACTATTATCATCAATGGTTATAATAAAGTAAAGTTGTGCGAGAACACCCTACAACCGAAATGGATATGTGAAACAAAACAACAAATAGTTTTTTTGGGCTTTTATTTACTTACAGTCCTAAACCGTCACATCACTTCTTGGCGGCCGCACCGACCTTGGATTTCTTGGTACCACGCACCTTCTTCATCCTGTTCTTGCGTTCTTTACGCTGTTTGCGGGTTGGTCGCTTCTTCTCGTACAATCCGTGGCGCGCTAGTCTGTGCTTAGGCTCGAACTTCTTAGCCAAGTCCAAGGTGTCGTAGATAAGCGCGAACCCGGTCGACTTACCGCCTCCAAAGTTCGTCTTGAAACCGAACACAAAAACTACGTCGGGGGTCACTTTGAACATCTTTGCGAGCTTCTCCCGGATCTCGGTTTTGCTGACTGTGGGTTTCCCTGGGTGCAGGACATCGCAAACCATCTGCTTTCGCGCCAACAACCTGGAAACCACAAAACGTTGTCATGTCACATAACCTGTCTGCTAAGCCACAGATTGTCCGCACGGATTATAACATGTTCACGGGATAATTTCATTGTTTTGCACTTTTACCTGTTGGTCATGAATTTGCGAGTGCGAATCGTCGCCGTGCCTTCACTCATTTTTGCTTATTTTAGAGATTTCGGCGTAAATCACGCACGTGTCCCCAACAATTCTATGGTGAAAAAGAACGTGTTGGTGTTGCCACAATAGATATAGATTTTTACCAAATTCAAACAGAAACTAAGCTATCCAGTTTTAGAATAAAAACTTATGACAAGGCAGATACATTAAATATATTAAAAAAATAGATCTCCTACCGAATGAAATACCGACATTCTCCGCCAAAAACTTGATTTAATTTTGTGGATTTTAATGAAGTCGTGTTTATCACAATTATTTTTGTTAAAATACAGTGATTAGTAATGCATTATTCACAAAAGGCACTAATTTTAACTTTTTTTAAAAGTTGGTTTGTTTATAAGGAGAAATAAAACCAGCTACAAAAAATAAATAGATTTCCATAATAAATGGGCCAACCAGTATATAGGCAACACAGTCATATTTCTTTTTTTTTCGGCAATCGGTGCGTTCATTCCCGTTTATGGTTGCGATCAAGTTAAAAAATAAAATGGTATTATCGAGGACGAGGCGATATGATATGATACATACGATACATAGTATATTACATTTTATAGCATTTCATACCTACTATGTACTGACGGACGGATGCTTGTTATTTGATCACTAATGATTTGGACATCGTCAACGTTATTTCGGTTATTTCGTGAGTGTTTCAAATCTTAAGTTAGATTTATTGACTATAATGTAGTACTATTACTTATTCTGTGCTATAATAATGATTAAGGTTCGGTTGTTTTCATAGTCAATTTATAGGAAAGTATCTACCAATATTTATTCAAAAGTTGTAAATATTATTAACTGGGTAAGTACCTATAGTTAATTAAAATAACTCGTAGTAAGTTAAGATCAATATAATTTATTTTATTAGTTATGACATACTACTATACCTACTATACTCTTTGGTTATGACAACTGTCATAGGATTTAGTTAGATAAGTACCTATGTACCTACTTACCTAGGTTTATAGAGAAGAATAGGTACGATTTTCTCAAGTCATACCATTTATGTTAAATTGAAAACGTTTTAAATTACATACATAAAGAGAAGAAAACAATAAGTATTTCTTTATATTTATCATACTGGTATCTATCTAAGTAGTCTATAATAAGGAAGGTATTGCCTATATCCCCAAGTAGATAGACAGGTGGGTATCTAATTAAGGTAAATATTCATATAAGCTTTAACATATCCCCCGGAGAGGTCATACAAATTTAGGGGAACTAAATGTAAATTTTTATGGGAATCATGCGTGACATCAATAAAGTGAATGTTAATTGTATATATATATTCTAGCAAGATTCTAGCACAATAATATTAGTTAGTAAATTCATTTCTGTAGCCTATATAGTCACGGTGAATTAAAAAAGCGTAGCGCCTGCCCTTTTACTTAAGCAAATGTTTTTGTGTAAACACATATGCTGTACTATACGACAGGCGTTTTCGCAAATCACACACTAGGGAAATACCAAAGAGAATCCTTTCACGCAATACATTAAAATTCGTCCAGTTAACGTGATGGCAAAGATTGAAGTATGTTACAGAATATAGGCAGGTTACCTGTACACTATCGGAGGTTTATATTATACAATGAATTAGTGATTACGAAATAAATAAATTACAATGAAAATCGTGAAACCATATTATTATCATGTTTTAACTGTTGCCTGCCATTTTGAACTTTTTTGATCGCGTCTCCTAGGACCTATGTGTTTTATCGGGATGAAAAAAGTAGAATATTATCCAATCTAAGGTCTAATCTATCTCTATAACAAAATTCATCAAAATTGGTTTAGCGGGTTAGCCTTAAAACGTAACAAAGTACTAAGTCACTTTCGCTTTTTTAAATATTAAAGTTATCATAACTCTTTTCCCAATGACAAAAGTTAAAAAACAAAAAAAAAAAATTTGATAAGTATACTTATTTTTTAAAACAGACCTATGAATTCTATTTTTTGGTGTGATTGCTCTGAAATTTTACGTAGGCGTTTACACAATACTAGCTTATATTTCTAGCAAAATAAAATTTACAGACCAGACCAGACATTAACTTGATTCACGTATGACTTATTCAGATCCTGCCTAACGCCACGTTTGCTACATTTTTCTCTATGACGTCGTCTACGTCACTAGAGTACTGTACTTTGGTATCCAGTGAAACGAGATCTCTGAGCTGCTTCTTTACACCCCCTCAGGTCTCTCATAAATCATACTGTACGAAGGGTCGGGAAGGTCTTGGTTCTGGCCGCTATGAACTACCCCCTATCGATCGTTACTGGGGCAGTACTTTGTCTGAAGATACTGAAGCAAGTGGTCGTGTATCGGTAATAGCTGGAAATCTTATTTTCCTTCGCAAACTTCTTGTAAGGTATTTTCCTATTTTCGCAGTTATTTTCTGTTTTTATACTCGTTCTTTTAAATGTTTTTTTTTATGTAGAAGTCATGGCCGCAAGGTTTTTGTTATGAATTCTCCGCGGTTACGGTGTAAAAACTCATAATCTAGCCTTTTAGTAGCAATTAGTGGTTGTTGTAAAGATTTAGTACACGTAAAACCTTCCTAATAAAATTGTGTTTTGTAAAAGGGTTTTTGAGCAGTGCAGTATGTTTAGACTTCCGGTCTTAAACGAAGCAATAAACATACCTAGGTACTCATAAACTTTCGCGTTTATAATATTAGTAGGAAGTACGATAATTTGGAGAGATTCAGGGTCTCTATTCGGGACTCTGTTTGATTGTTACTCAAAAGCGAACATTGCAAATAGACTGTATCAAGGTTGTGATCATAGCAAAAATTAGGAATATTAAGTTAAACCTCTTTAATCTACACCACTTACAATTTAAATGCCCTTTAATAAAAATAAGAAGTAATTTATAGAAAATCATATTTCCAGTGTATTTAATATTTTTGTTAAATTATACATCATGTGTGTTTAGACATAGTTTCTCCACTTACGGGTATGTATATTTATAATTAGCTTTGATTAGTGATAGCCCAGTGGTTAAAGAGCCCTTTTCTCATTCCTGAGGTTCGTGTTTGATTTCTGGCATGTACCAATGAGTTTTTAAAAAGCTTAAGCACATATTTATCACTAGCTCGACGGTGAAATAAAACATTAGGAAACCCGCAGGTCCCATTATTAATTCTGAGACATATGTAACTTTTAAGCAACTTGGGTCATCAACTCATCACCTATCACATTGAGGGGTTCAAAAAATATACTGGTGACACGTAGGGTATTTCCCGAAATGGACTATTCTACCTTCCCTTCTCGGGAATAAAAAGCGTGAGATTATTTATTCAATTTATTTTAGCTTTTTCAATTACCTACACGTTCTTAAACTTGTGTAGATGATTAAAGTTTTCTATTGTTTTAAATTGGGGTCAGTTTAATAGTGTCAACGTGCTAAGCAATTTCTTCCAGGCAACCCCAGTTTGGGGGGTTGCCAACCATGCGAATCATTAGCAGTTAGACGGAGCAATTGGTGTAGGTAGGAATATATCAATCGAGCTATATAGGTACTGCTACAATAACGTTACAATTTACCATCCACTATCTCTCTCTATTTTTAAACATTTAAAAACACCAGCTTTTAGGTACACCCCACTTCGACCCGCTTTTCGGTATAAAAATGTTATCTTTGTAACCTGTAATAAAATACTCTTTGCAGCTGTCGTCAGCTTCGCTGCTCTCAAGACTAGACTATTCAAGAGACAAGTTGTGGCGCAGCGTTGCGCCACTAGCCGCCAACACGCGTGCATGGGTGACATCACCATTACCCCCTTACTGATTAACATCTTAATGGTCTCCGGCCAAAACAAACCCAACACCGTCAAGCTGAACAGCGTGGCCAGGAGGTCAAGCCTCTACTCAGCCCGAGACCCTAGGTTAAGATCCTAAGCTAACCCAATTGGCCATAGCAACGAATCACTGTCAGTATTAAGCGCCCAAAGTATTTATAAGAAAATGGAAATTGAATTTGAGCAACCTAGCGTTAAGCTGCGAATCAGTCGAACACCTAGGAACAAGGAAGCAGATGCCGCTGTCAGGGAGTCCCTATTATCTGATTCTACTTCTGGAATCGTCAAAGGAGAGGCCGATGAAGAAACGAGTGTTGGATCATCTTCTTTCTCAAGCCCTGACCTGGAAGTGAGTAAACGAGACTGCACTTTACCTGTCCAATATACTCTTAATGCCGCTAGCAATACAAATGAAGACATAGCACTTGATGCTGTAAGTGTAAAGTCTAATAGAGTGTCGATAACTGAAAACCCAGATGACGTAGAACTAGCAACGAGAGAAGAAAACAACTTCCCAGAGTACAAGAAGAAAGTAGAGGATGAAATACCGATACCAGATGGAGGTTGGGGATGGGTAGTGGTCATCTCTTCTTTCGTTATATCCATGATCGCAGACGGTATCAGCTTCTCATTTGGTCTGCTGTACATCGAGTTTTTGGAAGAATTTCAAGCTAGCAAGTCTACTACCGCTTGGATTGGTAGCCTATTCATAGCCGTTCCACTCCTCGCAGGACCTGTTATGAGCGCTTTGGTGGACATGTACGGATGCCGAAGCATGACCATTGCAGGTGGGATAATTTCCACTTTAGGCTTTGTGTTGGCATCCATCTCAAACTCGTTGGAAATGATGATGATCACGTTTGGAGTAATAGCTGGACTAGGCCTTGGTTTAGTCTACGTTACAGCTGTAGTTTCCATAGCCTTCTGGTTTGATAAAAAGAGGAACTTAGCAGTTGGGTTAGGGGCTTGTGGTACTGGAGTCGGTACTTTCGTCTACGCTCCTATGACTCAGTATTTTATAGAGGAGTACGGATGGAGAGGTACTATATTGCTCCTATCCGGGACCCTGTTGAATTTATGCGTCTGTGGATGTGTGATGAGAGATCCAGAATGGCTGATAGCGGAACAGAAGAAAGAGAGAAGTCCGGATAATGTAGAACACAAGATCAATGAAGTAGGTAAAGAAATAAAGAAGGCGTTGGAGGCAAATAAAGATGCAAAGTTCAGAAACGCAAGCTCTGGATCTATTAGCAAAGCCTACACTTTCGACTACGATATTCTCCCAAGCTCTGAAAAAGGAAGGAAAATGCGTGGGTTGATCGAAGGTGGTATGACTCCAGAAGTAATGATCCGCTGTGAAGCGACGAAGATACAACGACATCAGAATTTGGTAAGGTTGATTGAAAGCAACAAATTAAAAGCCAGACCCAGGACGGAATCTATGGGAAACATACCCAGTTATATGGAATATGATGACGAGGTAATTTTTTTTTACTTTTTATTTACATAGTAAACTATATGCATACATAAAATCATTGACACAAATTATTACTTACTTACCATCATGTTTCAGGTATCTAAAACAACGATGGACTTGCTTCTCAAATACGTCAATATGGAATATGAAAAGGACGTAAAATGTCCACCTTTTGTCACAAATATTACAGTCAAACGAAACCAATTTGAATTAGATGAAAACAGTCCCCCTGCAGTAATCTATACCAACCCTGTGCTAAGACGTACCAAATCGGAGATAAACATTCTTAAGAAGGACAAACCATTTTGTGGACTACAGCTGAAAAATCCAAAACAGGGAATGATCAAGCAGAGTAAATCAGAAGATAGTAAGATGTTATTGAAGCAGGATAGTAAAGAAAACAAACGGGACTGGTTGAAGAAGCAATTATCTGTTAACCATCACTATTTGAAAGATCTGAAGATGTCAAAAAACTCAATAAGTCACAGGAATGCAATGCTTAATATAAAAGGATACAGACTGAAGGCTTCTTCGTGTCCTGACATTTTTAAGAACTCGATGATCACTATAAACGAAAAGGAAAAGGTAAGTTTGCGGTTTAGTTACAAGAATATATTATTATAAAGCTTACTTCCTTCTTCCTCAATTGTAAAATTAGTTTCAGTAATATTTTAAACAAAATATCCATCGCTGATTTTGTCTCGAGGAAATGCCTACTCAGCATTGTTTTATATTATTATTGTATTCTTTTAAAAGTTACCAAAAGTATTTCGATATAAATAGATATAATTATACAACAATATAAATAATATAAGCAAGTATCTACATAATTGCACAGTCCAAAAACTGTTTACGCTTTCTTGGCTTATATTCAATCACCGAAATTCATCGTTCTTTTATTTACATATCTCCTTTTATCTTCCAGAATTGGTACGATGACTGCGTCAGCTGCTTCTCGGACATGTTTAACGTGGAACTCTTTAAGAAGATGACCTTCAACCTCCTCTGTCTTGGCACTATTATCCTCTTTACCTGGTTCATAGTCCCATATTTCTACTTGGCGGAGCACATGGTACAGAAAGGCTATTCTGAGGACGATGGAGCCGTAATGCTCAGCTTGATTGGAATTACTAATACCATTGGAATGGTAAGTGGAAAATACTTCACTGACAATTATGCTAAGTAAGGGGTATAGTGTACCTATTGTTGAGCTAATAGCATCAATTAGCACTGTAATCGTGAAAGGTTCTGATAAATGTATGTTGTAATTATTAGATATGATAAAAAGATGAATATCACAGGTTTCCTCTAAAAGTAATACACTAATACTCAATTAATCAAAGTACAGACCCCAAAATTTCATTTAAAATCCGAGAGCAGTTACAAATTCATATGGAGTCAGGACCGATTCTAGGGCATGCATTTCCTCCGGATATTTCCTTTATCGTTGAGCTAATGATAAATATAGACTTAAAACACATTGGTATGATGACATGCAAACTCATTTCTAACAGGCCTATCACTGCTGTACCGGTTTACTGATTTCTTGTTTACCAATAATTTAACAAAACAAAATAACAGCAAGATGACGTAGCAAAAGGCAGGGTAAATTTTTGAGCGTACTTTTTTAGGCGTCCTATGCCCTTTATAAAGAAACTATAATTCAAAACAGACTAAACACATGCTTTTTGAAAATATACCTCGTAGCTTAACCATATATATAAACCAATTAGAATTAATATTATAAACTTAAAAGATATTCCACGTTGAATAATCCGACTTGTATAGCGGCCTACCTCTGGGAGGCTTGTCCCACTTCAAATTGCGCTCAGAAAACGACTCACTATAACACGAAATTTTAACGTATATTTTATCAAAATATCTCATTTTAAAGATACTTACTCCATTTCATATTCAAAATCACAAAAACTTTACTAACTATTGAATAGAAATACTGAGAAGCCAATATATTTTTGTCCCGCGTAAAACTGCTCTTTTGATGCTCGCATTTGACTACTTGTGTCATATTAGTCAAGCGATTTCACGCCAAATTTTTGTATCGTACCACCCAAGCGTTTGTCGGACCCCAACTTGTGTGTAGAGAGGATGGCGTATACGCAAGTTTTTACATGTTCCCGAGGTAAGTTTTTCCTGAAATGTGTTTTGGTCACCGTGAGCGGCCAGTTCGATGGCATGTTTTAGATAATGAACAGAGTGATGTATTGTATCGTCAACTTAGTATGTTGTGGATAATTACCTCGATATTACGACCTGCCAATATCTTCCAAGTTAATTAGGTAGTTGAGTAATTATCTTGAAAAAAACCATTTGGTCGTCATTTCGGTGGCGTCATTGCAGTGGCGCAGTGGGCCACCAGAATGACAAATGAGCCACCGTAATGATGAATGCCTGTATAATCCATACTATTACTAATAATATATTAAGACACAGTACTTGTTTTTTTATATATTATTACTGTGGTGTAAGTATTTTACCGTGATAATAGCATTTAGTAAAATTTACGTACTATCTAGGTATAACTGTTGTAACCCTATAAGGCTACATACATTAAAGAAATAAACAATATTAGTAATGTTTTTGGCACCAAAAAAGTTGATTACTAAAAAATAAAACATGTTGTTACATAATATCGCTTTTTTATTTGAAATATTTAAGAAAATGTCATTACGGTGGCGCAAAAATTTAAAAAAATATATTTCTCCGAAAGTACTGGGTTTCCAAGGGCGCCTCACAAATTATTAGATTCACAGCATCTTAATCTATAATCTAAAGCATTTAGTTTAGGTAAAATATGAGAAAAAAAAATTGCCACCGTAATGACGAAAAAAAGCCCGCTTTGAAAATTTACCCAGTTCAGCTTCAACTCGCAAAATTTTGGCACAGACACAGACTGCCATGACATTCGGAATCTGGATAATTTTCTATTTCGGGCAACCACCTTGGTAAAATCGTGATCTCGTGTATTCACTACAACTCATATAGCATTTTATTTACAATGGGCAGTGACTCGATTTTCAAATAAAAAATGCGTTGTAAAAACAAAACAGAGATCTTGAAAACTGTTTTGCCACTAATTATTCTCCTCAAGATGTTTTGAAAAACAATAGGACAGCAATTTTTTTATCTTTCTTCCGCAGATTGGCCTCGGCTGGATCGGTGACTTTCCACAAGTCTCCATCTGCATTCTGTACGCTATCTGCTTGATCCTCTGCGGAGTTACCATCGCAGCGATTCCTTTCGCAGTTTCAAACTACTGGGTCCTAGCCTCTGTATCTTCCGCTTTCGGACTGCTGTTTGCAGCTTCTTTCACGTTTACACCAAGTTTGCTGGTACAGTTGGTGTCTTTGGATGATTTCACGACTGCGTATGGACTGGTGCTGTTGGCCCAGGGTATTGGGCATTTAATCGGCCCGCCCATGTCTGGTAAGAGCTCCTAAAGGGTTTCGATGAAAATAAACCAGTTGTTTATAGTTGACCACCACAAACAACTGCTTTATGCTACTCATGAAACTGGAAAAACCATAAAAAATCATTAGGGTTTCTGTTTTATCTCCGTACCTACACGAATTAGTTTTCCGGATTAGTTATAGGATCACTCAGCTCTACCTTGTTTTTTATTATGTTTTTGTAGATGTATATTATATACACTATACAGATATTAATTATATTTATTTTGAATCCATATATTGTACTTATAAATTCTATTTTAATGTACATCCACGAGGGTCTATAGTGGATGGACGAGAGTTTCAGAATGAAGCAGATATAATTCATATTTGAAATTCTGCCAACGGAATCAGCTATGGTTATGTGAAGGTAAATTTACTCTTTTAAGTCTGAAACAACAACGAAATCTAAAAGGGTTTTTTAATTTCACTCTTTATAAAAACAGAAAGAGCAGGAGTTAGAAAAATATAGTCCTGAAAAGTAGGTATAAGGTAGGTACTCAAAGGAATTTCATCGGGATAAGGCGATTTTATGATTTACAAAAACCACAGACAGACCAGGGGGTCTAAAAAGGCCGTTTCGGGTGAATCCTAATAGGATCCTATTTCGATTCATATTCGGAATTTTCACCAAATACGAATCTGCTAATGAATTGAATTGTCAGTGAATCACTAAAATGAGAGACCATTTTACGAAATTTAGAGGAATTGCTTAGTATTTGCTGGGAATTCATAAAAGGAGGAATTGCTCAAAGTGGCCATTTTAGACCCACAGACCCCGAAGGAGATGGTGGGATGAACTAGAAGATTTCTTGAGGACATGGACAGATGACGCAGAGCTAGAGCTAAGTGGAGGAAGGAAGGATCGAGGCTATTACTCAGCAGTGGTACTAAAATTAGGTTAATAAGAAAAACCTACGTGCCTAGGTACTTCCAGTTTTTAAAAGTCTAATCTAAAATCCTAGGATTTATAATCATAACCAACTTAAATCCATAACCTTATCTAAACAGCTGAAGCAGTGAATTGCATTTTAAATAAATTCTTTCCAGGTCTCATCTTCGACTTGACATTCTCTTGGGAACTGTCGTTCTATCTTGCTGGCGGCTGGATCATCGTAGCTGGTATCCTCATTTCCTGTATCCATCCAGTACGCAAGTACTTACAACGCCGGGAGAACATTCTAGAAGACGCTACTAATATCGCTTAGAGAAATGCACGCGTGACCAAAAGAGAAAGATACACTCCACTGTACAAGCTTCCCATCATTCTCTTCGAATATTTTTTATTAAAATAGCGACATCTGTTAAAATTACTGAACTATGTCTATTTGCCTAGTACATTTCCGTTTCTTTACTCATGTGGTCCATATACATTTGAATGTCTAGTGTCTAGTCTTTGAAATTATACGAATAGCCTAAACAAAATTTAAAATTAAAGATTGTGCAAGAATTGTTTCTCATATCTAGCAAAATGACCATTTATTGCAGTAAGAATATAACATCTAGGTACCCATAAATAAAATGTCAGTGATGTAAAAAGATATTGCTATAAATATATTTAGTTCTTCACAAAACCGTTAGTGAGATTACCAACTATTATTATTTACATCAATTGTGACCGCCGCGGTCCTTTAATTGTTACCAATTTATTCCAATTTAGTCAATAATCCGCCTAAAAGTCCTTAAGTAATTGCCTTCTATAGAATATTGTATTTAAATAGTTTGTTAGTAATTTAAATAAAATGGTCCATAAGACCTTTTCTAGTTAATTATTTATTTCGTTTTAATAATTGTTTTTAATAGTTGTACGTACATGTTTTGCACCATTATTGTATTATCTTCTGAAGCAATGTCTGATTCTGACGCAAAAATAACAATCATCTTCTATACCTAATGAAACGCAACAAATTGCGTTTCATTATAGAAAATGATTGTTATTTTTGCGTATTTATGACACAAAATATGTACCAAGGACTGCCAAACCACTTATTGATTATTAACACTAATATGACAATGAAAACTACTTTATATACATATAAATATTCAATGGTTAATAACACTTTCACGTGTTAGGAAGGGCTATACTCAGCGCCGTAGGGTCATGATCGCCCCTGGCAAGACTTGAAATTTGCGCCCCACGAGAATTATTTTCTAGGAAGATATATTGTCTTTAGTTAGGGGCGCCGTTCCTTATCTGTAGGTGTGATAGACTGCGATTATCGTAATAAAATCTAAGTTTTCTTTTATTTATTAGGGAGCTATTTTTTATTAATGATGTTCATATTGTCTTCTTACAAAAATTCAAAGCCAATTATAATTACCTAGTTTAGTAGTTAGTAACATTGAGAGCAGTACATGAATTTACAAAAAAAATAAACTGTATTTGTGGTAAGATGGAATTCTTTTTGAATAAACAGTTTTGATTGTGTGTGCTTGTGCCCCAGCAGCCCGCAGGCTGTGGGTAGGCAATATGCGCCTCCTGAGGTTTGCGGCCCTGGCAACCGCCCGTCTGGCCAGCCACTAGCTACGGCGCTGGCTATTACTGAAAACGAGACTTTACAGCCGATTGAAAAGGTGTTGAGCTAGTGGCCATATAAGAGTTTCAAGCCACTGAAACCACAGCCATGTGACATGGCTTAATGACGACAAAAAACTGCCCTTATAAACTGATCAGATGATGTTTTGATGATAAGTAATTTTCTAGATAATATTTTTTTTTGGCAGCGCTGTACCTATCATACCTACTCGTCGTACAAGAAAAAAACAAAGTAAGTAGGTATTTGTTAAAATAATTGAAAATTGTACTATTTTTTTTAAAGGAAGAATTGTTGGCATGTCAAAGACAGTGGTTGAATGAGAATGGATTGTTAATTAGTAGTATGTCTTAAGACAACATTTTGAACATATTATCAATATTATATAGTATCACAACAACAAATAGAACAATTTTCTATTCTAAATTCTAATCTAAGGAAACTTTTACTAAGGTGTTAATTATAACGATGTAACCAATTTCACAATACAAAATAAATTATGTAAAGAAATAAATTTTATAATTGTGCCCTATATCTCATTGTATTGAAAGTCTACTTAGTTACGTAGCCAACGTAGTAGGTATCTACTCTAGCCATGTACTTTACCCATTTATGAAAAATATAGATATTTTCATTGAATAAATAATATACACATTAAAATCCTAGTCATTTTATTTTTTACATAAATTAAAATATATAAAGAAATTAGCGACCCGCCCTGCAATGCTGATCTTTCTCTTCAATCACTCTATCTATTAAAAAAATCACATCAAAATCCGTTGCCTAGTTTTAAGGATCTAAGCATACTAGAGACAGACAGACAACGGGAAGCGACTGTTTTATACTATGTAGTGATTATCTAAGAGGTGCGACTTGCATAATTTCTTAAATATATCTAAGTATAACGACACTATCTTATCAAGATCTTATTTCTGACACGTGCACTGACTCTATTTAGCTTTGAGTAAAGCTTAGTACAGGCAAAGAATGATATCATCATCAACTCGTCAGGCCACGAGGGTCTTTCCTCACACATGAAGAGAAGAAGTATGTGGGCTTTGTATTATGTTGCCTGAAATAAATGATGGGGATTGTGAGTGGCCGAGTCGGCAGAGGGCGACCTATGCGTACTTACATCGACCAGATCGGCGATGTATTGAAAAAAATCCAGATGAAGAGTATGTTTTTTTTTTTGTTGTTTTACCCCTTACAGGGTAGGCAAAGGCATTACACCATGCAGCCTCGTCATTAGTTAATGATATCCATAAAAATGGCTCTGCTTCAGAGTCCATGCACAAAAATACAGTGTTTTTAACACTTTCTACAACCCTAACGTGCCCTAACTTGGTTATCAGTAAAATGATAGCACTTACTGACGACTTTATTGTGACTTTTTGAGGCAATCCAAAAATGTCCATATCTCACATTTTATCGAATTTCCCATTCACTGCACACTTTCACGGTCACTTGCCACATAATAAACTATCACTATTATATGAGTCAAAACCCGAAATACACAGCAAAATGAAAATTAAACAAAAAACATGACGTCCCTCTTCGGATTCCCGCCAAAAAGCCCGTGAGCATATGTATGTATGTATGTAAATAAATGATTTTACTTATTATTATTTTATTTTTTTATTTTTTTTTATTCTTTTTTTTTTATTCGCTACAATATATAGTATACCAAACTAAAATATATTATTAAAAGGAGTCCCTTTAGGCACTTATTATTATTATTTATATAATCTCACAGCGCATTAGTGTGGCATTAGGCCGCGTAATTATTACCTATATGCAATAGCCTAATCCACAGTCTTCGCGGGAGATTAAAGCCCATACATCATCATGTGTGAGGATAGACCATTAGCTCATCAGTGAGTTGTTACGCGTTGATGATGATGATGAAACCACAGACCGGCATCTCTTTGTGGCCTAAGCCTAGTAAGATATATAGGCTTAGCTTTGCAGAGTCTTCGATCACTATTGTTCACTGACAAGAACGAACCATTGTCTTTTCCTTCAGTTCATATCTCTGTGCATTTATGTGTGAATAATTAATTGTTTTAAAATTATTAAAACACCTAGTAAGAAAACCTTACATTCGTCAACTAACAACGCTGTCGCTCAAGGACAATAGACAATCCTATTGTGTATGCATTCCTTTACTTGACGTGATAAAGAATTCTGATAGTTCCGAAGTATTTAGGCTCAAATCAATTGCCGTATTTACGAAACATTGCTTGAGAACGACTCTACCGATTTCGCATTTTTTTTTTCAGGACAAGTTTTTATAAAAGAATTTAGTTTTTTTTTAGAAAATACATCTTTCAGAGCCCTTTCGATAATAACGGTTAGGTGATGATGACGACAGAGGCCTGAGTAAAGTATTCGCCTAAGGAAGACCGTTATGAAAAACCCCACTTTGGTCTTCTAATGTAAAGCTTTGTTTTTAAACGGGCCTATTCTCTGTGGATAGTGACCCTGCCTTGGATAGTTGGAGGTAGGTACGTTTTCAATTCCCATCAGGAGCCAAAACTACTTGTGTGCACGAACATTTCTGTTAAGTATGTTTATCAGTTGTTTAACACCCATAGCACAGGCCCACATTTCACGAGATATATTGGACCCCTAAACGTGATAGGTGGTGAGCTCATCGCCGGACCGGGTCTGTTTACACATGTCTCAGAATTAATTCTGAGACCTGCGTTTTTCCTCACGATGTTTTCCATCACCGTCGAGCTAGTGATAATCTAATTATGGAAAAAAAAACATAGATGACTACAGAACTAAAGGTACAGTCAAGAGCATATGAAGCTCTACACTTGTAGTGCGAGTCTGACCTCTATAGCGATTGTAATAAGAACGTTATAAGTTCGATGTGTAAAGCTCTACGTGCTCGTAACTGTATCTATATAAATACTTTCGGTACATATACTTATTATGTATAGTCACAAAATAATGAATAGTAGTAACTTAGATTTGTTATACGTCTTTATTAAACTAGCGGTTTTGCGCGGTTTCACCCGCGTAGTTGCCGTTCCCGTAGGAATACGGGAATAAAATATAGCCTATGTTACTCAGGGATCTTCTAGCTTTCCAATGGTAAAAGAATTTTTAAAATCGGTCTAATAGTTTTTGAGTTTATTCGTAACAAACATACAAAAATCCAAAACAACAAATCTTTCCTCTTTATAATATTAGTATAGAAGAACTTTTGTAGCGACTGCATCATTAACGTAGTCGAAGAATGTTTCTAATCGTATATTTATGTGATACAAAGCTATAAATCTATTTTTAAATATTCATTGTTTGTCCATTTGTGCTAGCATTATGCAAAATTCACTTCTACCGTGGTTTAACATTTAGGTTCTATTCTTTCAACTTATCTAATAGAGTCAACGGAAAACTAAGCAATAGTACATTATGATATAAGTGCGGTAGGTTGAAAATTACAGCCGAGGCGATATTGCTAGCCCGAGCCGTAGGCGAGGGCTACAAGTAAGCAGCCGCAGAGGCTGTAATTATCAAAGCGCACGTATGTCATACGACGTTATATAACACATTTGCGAGGAAATAAAATAAAACTCCGACTATGGTAAACGAATAAAAACAATACAACGTCAAGAAAAATAGCGCGGCGCGCATCAGCATTTTTTTTTAGGGAAAGGCACTAAAAACAGCCAGTATTACTAATAAAGTAAATAAATATTTTTGTGTTTTTGTTACAGATTAATTGGTTGTAATTTATTGTCAACATTAATTAAATTAAATAATTATGTACATAAATATTTCTTTATTATATTTTATCTCCCAAACTTAATTTTAATCTTATAATGTTGACAACTTTTTTGACATAAAAAATCTTTGCTGAGATTTTAAAAAGCATCTTGATAAACCGTGCTTTTTACTTTACACTTACCGCACTTGGGCGTAATGAGATACAATACGGTATTGAAATTGGTGAAATAAGCCACCTTTTACGAGCAAATGTGTTATAAAAATCATTAGTTTTATTTAAAAAAGGCATAAAATGCGTTTATGAAGACTCTTACAACAAATTAGTTTATGTATAAAGTATGTTATAGAAAATTTTATGTAATCTTTATTTAAAAAAAACTCTTGCCTTATATCCCCGAGGGGAAAGGCAGAGGTATTTCACTTCTGTTCTGGATATACCCACTTTTCACCAGATATTCTATTTTTACCCCAAACGTGATAGGTGGTGAGCCCATCCGCGCCGGACCGGGTCTGTTTACACATGTTTTAGAATTCATTCTGGGACCTGCGGGTTTCCTCACGATGTTTTCCTTTACTGTCGAGCTAGTGATAAATATGTACGAAAGTTTTTTGAAAAACTTATTGAATTGAATTCTTAGTTACTGGCCATGTAACCCTAACAACTTTGTTGACTGTAAATGTCAGGATTCGAACCCGAGCCTCACTGATTTTCACCATGTGAAGCAGGCTCTTAACTGTAAGGCGATCACTGCTTATACAGCAAAAATACAATTATTTTTCACAATATTTACAGAAATTTTTTTTCCCGAGGAGGGATCATGTCAACAGCATCCATTGGATGCGATTCCCTCTCCGGATAGCTACGCTGATCCTTTGATAGAGATGATAACTCCCAGCTATCTGCTCATCATGGAGCCTTGAGTCTACTCAACAAATACTGCATTCATTGACCTTTAGAGAAATATCTAATCTTATCACCTTCATGTTTATGGTTCCAAAAAATACACTTGTAATGGATATTTTCAGAAATGGAATACCTCTACCGATCTCGAGGGATACAAAGGCGCGAGCATACGTTTTAAAGGATTTAATAAGAGGATCCAAGAGACAGAAGATGTAAAAAAATCATCCTGTAATCAAATAGGGATTAGAGTAATTTTTGAACGAATTTAAGGGTTTGAACACGCTAGCATAATATGTCTGAGTTATGTCTGAGTTTATGAAGTTCTAAAAGGCATACAGGGGTCATTGACCCCAGTTCATAGTGATATGAATAGGTAGGTGTTTGAACACTAGCTGATACCGTTAATTAACATGCGCAGTTAACTTTTTATTATTACTTTTAAAATGACTTTAATTAAAGAAGCTTTTGTTTTCAATTGAGTATGAGTATAACTAGGTTATACGTTTCATTTAGATAACAGACCTCCGATTCACGTTCTTTCGACACGACATTTTCATACGATATACCAGGGCCCTCAGAAAGTATTGCGAAAAAAGTTTTTATTGGGAGACTGGCCAGTTATAATGATTTTCGAAAATATTATTATTTATAAATAAAATATATGTGTACATATAGAACATTTTTTTTTTAGTTTCGCAAAACTTTCTGAGTGTCCCACGTATGTAGAGCGATGTCACTGTTTTCGAGACAAGTATTAGTTATCGACTGGGAAATACAATATAATGAACGATAATACGCTGGCAGGTCTGTTATGTACGTACTATCGAAAAAAGTTCTGCCTGATACACCTAAGTGTCATTTTAGCGAGCAGCTATCTTTTCCCACCCCGTGTCAAAAAGTCCTCACTTATAGTAACAATGACAATTACAAAAAAGTGTTTCTTTCATGTTTATGACCATTTATTGTCGATGAATGGATCGCAATAGAAAAAAAAGACGGTGTTACTGGCTTCTTTTTGTGTAACTCTAATTAGGGTCGGGGTAATAAAATTTGAGCTTGCAAGCGACAATTTTTCCAAATGTATCAGGCTTAGCGTTTGCTGATAGTACACTAGTCTACACTAATATTACAAAGAGGAAAGATTTGTATTTTTGAATGTTTGTATTTTTGTTACAAGTAAACTCAAAAACTACTGGACCGATTTTAAAAATTCTTTTACCAATGGAAAGCTACATTGTCACTGAGTAACATAGGCTTTATTTTATTCCCGTATTCTCACAGGAACGGGGGTGAAACCGCGCAGAACCGCTAGTTAAGAATAATTTGGTGCACCTTGAGAGGATTTTTGTCTATAGGGAGATATGTAATAATAATAATACTAAAAACAAACAAAAAACATTAATTTTCTATAGATACAAAAAGTACCTACACTTAGAAATGTCAATAGTCTAATAACACGGCACTCTAAGCTCGTCCATGAAGATTGGCTAAATGTAAACAGCAACCCATCTCCACCGACGAGTTGCTGGTTCCAATTGCATTACCCCGAGAAGAATCAGCAAGAAACTAAAGGGCAGCTCTTTTTAATCTCATGTCTTACTTAGTAATTATGGTTTATTAGACCAGAGACCAGTTTAAATAAAACTGGTCTCTGGACATACATAATCTCACGCCATACTTCAGGGATGGGCAAAGACGAAGTTTTGCAAGTGCTCATTTAATTTATCGAATACAGATTGTCATGATATCTGCAAGACCAGCTGCCATGGGTAGCAACCAAAGAGATTTAAATATAATATGGCATAGAGGGGGCACTGGGAATATTTTCATACAAAACTTTAAAGCCTAAGCGTCATGTCCTTGTCATGTCAGTTAGTATGAATGCGAGCTGTCATTCGGTCGAAATTGTACTAGACTTAATAATATAATATAATCTCACGCCTTTTTTATCCCCGAGGGGGTAGGCAGAGGTATTCCATTACTGGATACACCCACATTTCACGAGATATATATTGGACCCCTAAACGTGATAGGTGGTGAGCCCATCGCCGGACCGGGTCTATTTACACATGTCTCAGAATTAATTCTGAGACCTGCGGGTTTCCTCACGATGTTTTCCTTCACCGTCGAGCTAGTGATAAATATGTAAGTACATAAGTTTTTGAAAAACTCATTGGTACATGCCAGGATTCGAACCCGAGCCTCACTGATTTTCGACCGGCTCTTTAACCGTCCGGGCTATCACTGCTCTTGACTTATTCCACTTGGAATAACTTTTGACTTCAAATTTTCCTCGCTTTGTCCCCTCTATGCCTTATTATATTTTAATCTCTTTGGTAGCAACCCATGACCAGCAGGTCGTTGAGAAAAAGGTGACTCGCTTTTTAAGGTACTTTGTCATATATCTTAGTTCTTTCAGTAGGTAATTTATTTATTTAACTTCATGTACTAAGAAAATGTACACATGGCGAATTTAATGCCTAAAGGCATTATCTACCAGTCAACCAACAGGCAAAGCAGAAATAATTTGGCGGAATTGGCCGCAAATAGTATTCAACTTATTCAGTACTAGCAGGTTTTCAGAATACGGGTCGGGGATAAAATGTGTACAGCCTATGTGTTACTTTAAAGTTTTATCAACATCCGTTCAGTATATAGTTATTGCGTGAAAGAGGAACAAACATCCATCCATACATCCATACAAACTTTCGCGTTTATAATATTAGTAGGAAGTATAGTATGATTATCATCTTATTGAGATTCGTTAGCGAAAAATAAATGGACAATCAAAAATAAATTTCAAGAAATGTATCTTGTTTGTTTATTTTTTTTTGTGTTTACAATGCGTCACGTTAATTAATATTATCACTGGCTGGCTTAAGTTTTTCGTCTGCAATAACAAAAAGAAAATATATTTTTTTTTTTTACAAAATCAATATTTATTTTTACAAAATCTAGTAAGAACTCCTTCGTCCAACCAACTATTTTAAAATCCCTGACAATCCCGTTGTCACACAGCCGTCAATCCGTAACTTGAACTTGAACTGAAAACTGTTTTTAGAACAACGCAGTGCAATTTGTTAGCATCTGGTGCTGTTATGTAAATTTCCACTGTGCCATATCATTGCATTCGGTAATAAAGTTTTACACATAAGAGTAAACAGCACTATCACTGTTGATAGTGCATTCTGTACTCTCGTTCCTTGGGGAACGAACGTTTCTATTTCTTTTTTTTGTTTTTTTTTTGTGTTATTGTGGATTTAAAAATGCGGTCCTATGGCTTGAGGCGAGGCGTTTGGCGTCCCGCCTCTGCATAATACAGTACGCTACTTCAGATGTTGTTCGCTTGCTTCCCCGAGCGCACGTGTGTCTAACGTTTTTACCAGTGTTTTGTCCTTCAAACCAGCTGATCGTGTGAACTTAAGTGCTAAAGTGTCTTCAAGGTAAGTGTGTTTGTATATTACACTAACTTTGTAAGTGACAGTAACTTTTTAGGTAGCTTTAAGTGTATAAATACGATACGACTGAATACGTCACGGAAATCATGAATGAACTCAGGAATTTGTGGTTTGTTATTATTTGCATATCACAGTTTTGTTGTTAAATATAAATTGTGACACCGATTGTCGTCTCGATTGTGTCTCGTCGCGTTTATTTGTACATATTCTAACGATATAGTGGCACATGTAGACTGTAGAGTCGCTTTATCTCAACTGAGTCACAAGTTTGCAGGTTAAAATGCATTGTTGGTGCCGTTTTACCTCATCGTAACTCGTTTTTCGAGATGAATGATTAGTATATGCCTTTCCAACTTTGCATTCCACTGATAGTATATCTTTCACAAAATTAATGCTCACAAAATATCGCTGAACACCGAATCACAACATTATTAATTGAACAAATTAGAAAGACTGAATAGGATTATTTATGTTATCAGTTGCTACATACGTATTACTATATATGCAGTAGATAAGCGTATAGTACAGTTAAAAGGTTAAGTACCTTTTGAGAAGGTTATGCGTGTAATGGAACGTTGTTGTTTACGTTTTACAAAGAATTTTATTTGCTAAATGCAAGATCATCAGTGTATACCAAATGATATTACGGTTGGCTGCAAACGGTTTGCTTGTGCTCAACTATCTATATCATTTCTGTGTGTTAGTGTCGCATAAAATAGATACGCTTACAATTTATACGAAGTATTAATAGCATAAGTACCTACTCAGTTAGTTTCGTCGGTTAAAATAGAACGTTGCATTTTGAATAATGCGTCCGTCGCGGGGGTCCTGCTTTGTTTAAAAAGTCTGGAACATCTGTCCGTCTGTCACTTACAGTATCACTTTTCATTGTTATATTTTAAGTCGTATTATGTATCTACCTGGTGTATAAAAAAAGTTTTTATAGGGTGTCTCAGATATATACCTACAATATAGATCTTAACGTGACCTCTGGGGGTCTAAAAAGGCCGTTTCGGGTGAATCTTAATAGGTTCCTATTTCGATTCATATTCGAAATTTTCACCAAATACGAATCTGCTAATGAATTGAATTGTCAGTGAATCACTAAAATGAGGGACCATTTTACGAAATTTAGAGGAATTGCTTAGGAATTGCTGGGAATTCATAAAAGGAGGAATTGCTCAGAGGAATTGCTCAAAGTGGCCATTTTAGACTCACTGTTCAAGTCTCACGATGTTGTTTGACGTTTTTTATAAATCCCTACGTCATTTTATACAAATCATCTGTTTTCAAACAACTGTTAATGATGATCTGAAAAAAAAATCTAAAATAGTACATTATGATATAAGTGCGGTAGGTTGAAAATTACAGCCGAGGCGATATTGCTAGCCCGAGCCGTAGGCGAGGGCTACAAGTAAGCAGAGGCTGTAATTATCAAAGCGCACGTATGTCATACGACGTTTTATAACACATTTGAGGAAATAAAATAAAACTCCGACTATGGTAAACGAATAAAAACAATACAGCGTTAAGAAAAAGCGCGCGGCGCGCATCATGATTTTTTTTTAGGCAAAGGCACAAAAAACAGCCAGTATTTCTAATAAAGTAAATTAATATTTTTGTGTTTTTGTTACAGATTAATTGGTTGTAACTTAATGTCAAAATTAATTAAATTAAATAATTATGTACATAAATATTTCTTTATTATAATAAAGAAATATTTACAATATATTGTATCTCCCAAAGTTCATTTTAATCATAAAATGTTGACAACTTTTTTGACATAAAAACTCTTTGCTGAGATTTTAAAAAGTACCGTTTGTTTTAAGAGGGAGCATCTTGATAAACCGTGCGTTTTACTTTACACTTACCGCACTTGGGCGTAATGAGATACAATACGATATTGAAATTGATGAAATAAGACACCTTTTACGAGCAAATGTGTTATAAAAAATTTTATCCGACTTCAAGTTAAGCAAGAAAGATAAAGCGTGCCCCAAATTATTATAAAATTAAAAAAATAATAATAATCTCACGCCTTTTATCCCCGAGGGGGTAGGCAGAGGTATTCCATTTCTGGGTATACCAAAATATTATATTCAAGTCCAATTAACTTAATTGTTGTAGCCTGTAGAGAGCAGTGATAGCCCGGACGGTTAAAGAGCCGGCCGAAAATCAGTGAGGCTCGGGTTCGAATCCTGGCATGTACCAATGAGTTTTTCAAAAACTTACGTACATATATATCACTAGCTCGACGGTGAAGGAAAACATCGTGAGGAAACCCGCAGGTCTCAGAATTAATTCTGAGACATGTGTAAACAGACCCGGTCCGGCGATGGGCTCACCACCTATCACGTTTAGAGGTCCAATATATCTCGTGAAATGTGGGTATATCCAGTAATGGAATACCTCTGCCTACCCCCTCGGGGATAGAAGGCGTGAGATTAAATACTATACTATATATTTTATTTTATTTGATAGTTGTAGAGACAAGTTTGAGTATTATCGGGACACACTGTAGTAGGCAGGTAGCTTCATACAATGCGATAGAGTGCTTAGTAACTCAGCGAATGTACCGTTAGCAACGTTATCAAGAATTAGCGAAAAATATATTAGCGTCTATTTACTTGACAGTCAATAGGTAAACTTAATGCATAGTAACTAATACTGTCGATACCTCTATGTTTTCGTTTTGTAGGAGGCCATCTTGTGAACAAGAGCTTATTTACCAACAAATACAAAATTCATTTATTTCAGTAGGTACCTATGTAAAATACACTTTGAAACGTCAATAACAAGGCACACTAAACTCGTCTTTAAACAACATTTCTACTATCTACGCGTTAAGAAAGCGATTGATTTTTTTTTTATGGAAAGTTATCGTAAAACCTATATCCAAAACGATCGTTAATGGAAAACTTGTGATATTATTGGAAATAATCGTAGTTTAGGCAAGGACAAATCATGGACCTATCTATACTAATACTATAAAGAGGAAAGATTTGTATTTTTATATGTTTGTTACGAATGAGCAGTGATAGCCCGGACGGTTAAAGAGCCGGCCGAAAATCAGTGAGGCTCGGGTTCGAATCCTGGCATGTACCAATGAGTTTTTCAAAAAACTTACGTACATATTTATCACTAGCTCGACGGTGAAGGAAAACATCGTGAGGAAACCCGCAGGTCTCAGAATTAATTCTGAGACATGTGTAAACAGACCCGGTCCGGCGATGGGCTCACCACCTATCACGTTTAGGGGTCCAATATATCTCGTGAAATGTGGGTATATCCAGTAATGGAATACCTCTGCCTACCCCCTCGGGGATAAAAAAAAAAGGCGTGAGATTATGTATGTATGTATGTATGTTACGAATAAACTCAAAAACTACTGGCTGGACCGATTTTAAAAATTCTTTTAAAAACGAAAGATAGAATCTCTGAGTAACCTAGGCTATATTTTATTCCCGTATTCCACCGGGAACGGGAACTACACGGGTGAAACCGCGCAGAACCGCTGGTACTTACTAAACTCAGTTTGAAACATTAATAATTCGTATTGGTCTTGCATTTACCGGATTATCTTCTTAAAAGAGACGTATCTACGTAAAACTTACAGCTGTATCAAGAATACAGCCAACCAGTTTTTTTAGTTATTGATTATTAAATTTTTGTAAAAAGAATATCTACATATAAATATGATCAAGGCTCTAAAATGGTTATGGTTACTATCATACATAACATTTTTTTTGCAATTAGAGTACATGCAGAAGAAGCTACGAGAGGAGGTAATATACGTTTCCAATCAATCTGTACCTACATTTTTTCCATGTGTCAATGAAGTTAGATTTCTATTGGATTTTATAAGTAAAAAACTAAATGTTTAACCGACTTCAAAAAGGAGGAAGACCAATTTGTCTGTATGTTTTTTTTATGTTTGTTACCTCAGAACTTTCGACTGGGTGAACCGATTTGGATGATTCTTTTTTTATTTGAAAACTGGTGCTTCCAGATTGATCCCATTTTAATTTTGTCCAATTCTGTCAACGGCATCCATGAGAAAACCATATAATTTGAAGATTGAAGTGGGTTTTATACTCTTTGGAGTGGTTAGGTTATTTAGAGTTATAGTTAGTAACAACTAAACTAAAGTTTTCGTTAGCGTTGATTTTAGTGGCTTCAGTTAATCATGAAGATCCCCACACATGCATCATGTTTGCAGTCAACACAGATTATAAAGGCATAAAGATAGTAAGAGATTGCACAAAGAGAAAACTATAAATTAAAACCAACTGTATTGCTTGTATTGCGATTAGATTAGATAATGTTCTTATTACAGCTGATGGAATTTCCATGTGGGTTTCTCTTAGAAAGAATGGTGGTTGTCTATGGTCCAATTTTAAAATTATTAATCATAAAATTATACCTATCTACTATCCATAAAAATGTACACTCGGATTTTTAGGGTATACTCTGCGGTTGTCTATCGATTTTTTCAAACAAAATAAAGATTTTTTAATACAAAATAAAGCTGTTTAACCTCTCAAACCAAGAATTAAACACAATTGATTTTTGATTTTTACGGACGCATTTAATTAAAAATGGTGATTGAATAATTAAAAATGTTGATTAAACTTTTTTTTGTGTTGTACAAATTCACTACTATCTGAAAATCTAACCAATATAAATTATATTGCACCTACGGTGATGAAACTAAACCTGGTTATCTCAAGTAATCCCCGTTTCAATACTGGCTTCGTCAATTTTGAAAATTAGATTCTTGGGATTAAGTCCATAAACTTTTACCTTCATAATTTTGTGCTCTTATGCATGGAACCCTTTAGAAAAATAGTTATTTTATTTCTATTAAGTTTTTAAATTGACAAAGTAATTGTGGTTATCTTAAGTGTTCAGAAGTGGACGATCTGTGACTCAAATGGTGATGATGATGGTTCACAAATATCATCATCCGAGTCAAAACATAAAAGAAGCAAATGTGAAAGATGATAGAAATTTCTGGAACAGAACATATGCAAGCGCCTTCTACGATTTAGCTACTCTCAACCTTAATATTTAGTTACCTATTATTTATCTTCCTCAGCAGCTCCTATGTCGTTTCAATTGATTAGGCTGAGTGCCGATATAAAATCGGCTATATCCTTGACTTGATATTTATTTGTAAATGTGCTGTTGGTTTTCCTATGAAAAAATAAAAAAATAAAAAATAAAATAAAAAAAATACATGACCTAAGAGTTTACTGTAGTGTCTAGCTGGATCTGGGACACAGTTGGATTTATACTTAAGGTCACTTCAGTTTGTATAGTCAGGTAGGATCACATGAAGCTTTACACGTGTAGTGCGAGTCTGACCTCTAAAGCGATTGTAATAAGAACGTTACAAAGTCCAATGTGTCAAGCTCCACGCGCTTTTTACGTTGTTTGCAAGTATGGATTCCTAGTGTATAAAATATATCGCCTGCAATATGAAGTAATTCTATTGTTTGATTCTACTCTGAACAGGTTCTATAACGTGCGCAAAAGGGTGCACACTGCACAATAACATTTTTTAGCGACCATTTGGTAGTGATACGAGGGGGTTTTGCGGAGGCGAAGCCGCAGAGAAGCAGAGTTTAAACGGTCGTAATGGCCTATACAAAGTTCAAAACCCGCGGTGTGCCAGTCCGACTAGCACTCGGCCGGTTAATTTTTTATTGTGGATCAAAGTCTTGGACGAGACTAGAACCGAGAGCTTTACCGCTCAGCGGATTGTATCTTTCTAACGCGCGTCCTCATGATGTTTTCTTGTTTTCGCAATTTATTTTTAATCTGGCTCGTTAAACGTCAGACATTGGTCTTTTGCTGTTGAAGTATATTTAGTTGAACAGCTAAGGTTTTTTTTTATTTATAGATTAGTATCTTTACAGCTGCGTACTAATGCGTTGGCGAGTCTTGCAAATAATTGTTTACGTTATTCGTTTTTGTTGTTATGAGGTATTTTCCAGACAGTTTTCACCAAAAATAATATACATTATGTAGTTAAAAATTTTTAAATAGATGGCGGTGTCACATTATGTATTTTGAAAAGTAATATATTTTAGTTCCACGCGATATTGAAAGACCGTGTACCAAAGCCGTAAAAATATTGAATTCAAAAATGTATTTGTCTTTGGAAAACTGTTTACATTACAATGTATCATGTATTCATAGTTCAACATATTACATTTAAACAAAACGGGACACGAACAACCAATAAAATCTAATTGTTTACTTAAGTACTTTATGTTACTTAGTAGAGAAATTGTTGTATAAATATATTCGGTTGCATGTGTGTGTATGTCATACTTGGACGAGGTTGAGGAAGAGGTATGTAAATGGACTTCCTCATTAACTTCCTGATGAACATAATATATACTTACATATTATATTAGGTATGTTTATATGTGTGGTGATGTTCTGATTAATATTCAAATCATTTTGGACATAAAATTATACGTATTATTTCTGCTAATAGGGTTGTGTCCTACCTAGTCAAATCAATCACTTTTTACGATCTGTCAAAACGAAATTTTACTATGGAAAATGTACTGAAATAGAAAACCGTGACGTCATAGTTTGTAGTACTCAATTGCAGCACTTTTTTTGATTGTTTTATTATTTTTAAATTTGCTATAATTGTAAATTGAAAATCGAAATACATATTTTGAGGTTTTTTGGGATAATCTTTTTAATGTATGACTACGCGCAATTTAATTTCGATGCTGTCAACTACCCAATTAGGCTAATTTTATTTTTAAATTCTATAAAAATTACATAGTGTGTAGGTATACCTTTCAGCTAAATCGGTTGTAGATATCTGTTGAAAAATTTAATTGCAAGATTCCACCCGAACATACATAGTTACATACATTGCAAGTTAAATAAATGCTTAAAAAAATAAACAGAAATTGTTAGAATTTTTTTTGCAGTCTCTACGGAAAAAGCAAAGTGACGAGTTTACAATAACCTAAAACAATGTGTGGCGACTTCACTTGACAAAAATAAACATATTGGGTATATACGGGCCTGTGTGCTCAGTTGGTAGTGACCCTGCCTTCTGAGTCGGAGGTCGCGGATTCTATCCCCGCTCGGGGCCAACATTTGTGTGCATAAACATGTCTGTTGGTTTCGTGTCTGGTCATTTAATATTTATTTAAGTATGTATATTTATCAGTTGTTTTGTACCCTACCTAGTTTGGGACTAAATACACAATTTATTTATTATTTCATTTATTACTAGCGACACGCCCCGGCTTCGCACGGGTGCAATGCTAATACTTAAAACTTCCTCTTGAATCACTCTACCTATTAAAAAAAACGGCATCAAAATCCGTTGCGTAGTTTTAAAGATTGAAGCATACATAGGGATATAGGGACAGAGAAAGCGACTTTGTTTTATACTATGTAGTGATATATTATGTATTCACGCATGCTTTTTCTGTGACGAGTTCATAACCCAAAAAAATTGAAACGTCAATAGTCTAATAAAAAGGGACCTCGTCCATGGAGGTTGGGTGAATGTAACAGCAGCCTATATCTCCACCGACTAGGTATCTTTAGAACTTACGATTTGTAATCTGTAAGACATCGGTGATTCCTCTGGTGTTAGAGATGACGACAGTTGAAAATTGCTATTACAGACAGACACCGTTACCTTAGCATGTATAGATCAGTACGGATCGGGGAGATTTTTAAATATATCCTGTTTTTTTAAAATAATTATTAGCCGAATTTCACTTCAAAGATTGCACAAAACGGAACAGAACCTATTCACAAGATGGCTTTGTGGTCAAATGAGCCCACAGACGATTTAGCCCGCGGGCTATGTTGACCCCTTAGTTTTTTTTCGTAGGTGACTCGACCCACACGTACCGGATAACTCAGCCCGCGGGCTCAGTCGACTACTATTTTACCGATAAGGGTCCATTCAGCCCGCGGGTCAGTTGACTACTATTTTCCCGGGAAGGGTCCACTCGGCCCGCGAGCTAAATCAACCACTAACATACTGCTTCTACGCAGCCCGGTGTAAACGGCTACCCATTTTATTTGAATGGGTTCTTCCTAAGGGTTTGCTTATACTTATTCCTGCTAAAAACCAATTTCTATTTTTAGCCCAAGCAACGGGCAGGTTGCCCCCGCATTAATTCACAAGCATGCTGCTTATACAAAAAAATTGTTGTCTGTAAAATCGGTTTACGGTCGATAATTTTACGTGATAACCTCATAAGAAAACTTTAAAGAAAAATTGCAAGATGGCGTCACAAAGAGATTAAAATATAATAGGGCATAGAGGGTCCCCTATGCCCTATTATATTTTAATCTCTTTGATGTGTCACAAGCCGAACGCTTAGGCCGATCGTGCCTCTCTATCGCTTGTTCCGCGCTCTCGCTTGCACTCTCGGCTCAGCCGGAACGTTACATTTTTTCGTGCGTGCAGCCGGCATTCATCCATTTATAAGACGTTCTCACGTCAAAAAGCAAGATAAATAAAAAACCTCAAATTATTCGTAGGTAGGTACAATTGATGATTGTTGAGCCCAATCTTAAATACTAGATTAGTGTATCGGCTAATTAGGTATAACAATGGTCAATTAAAACGGGCTAAATAATATGCATAAAAAATCTGCCTAATGATAAACATAGGTTGGTTACGGATGAAAAGCGGTCATAAATTGTACGGAATTTCAAGAGAATTTTAATCTGGTTCAGATTTAATCCTTGATAGGATATTCTGTAGAAACTTACAGAGTGAATGCACTTGACGCAGACTTCAATAAGACGAAGGGTGTCTGTCGTGAGTGAACTAAGTACTTAGTAATCGACATCGTAGATTGTGATATGATTACTAAAATTGGAAATTGTAACTATAGCAACGAGATTTACGGGTTTTATATGAGCCGCAGCGAAATTAGTCGTAGTGTGACAAAGCGATATACAGTTCTCATTAATAATAATTATTATTATTATTTATTTCAGACTACAGTCCATACAAGATAAAATATGGCACAAACACAAATCAAATTTAAATTTAAAATTAATGACTAAAATAAATTTGGCTAAAAAGCAGCTGTCACCTTGAGGAAGGGCAAAAGCTACTTTCATCGCGGAGCGCAGACGAAATTGCTAGCAAAAGCTAGTCCACACTAATAATAAACAAAAATGTTTCCATTTTATGGAAACATCTCGTCAATTTTGTAATAAATACACTCCAAAACTACAGGATCTATGTAAATAGTAGATTGTGTCATATGGGAGCAAAACGATATTTTTACAGGCGTTTTCTGAAATCACGAACATAGTGAATGAATCATGGACGAAATGAGGGGTTTAAAGTACGTAGCCCAAGGTAAAAATAATTTTGCGACCAAATGATACACTCTGAATACAATAATAAACACAGTTGTAATCTTTTTAACACTCACCTAAATAAATAGCCTAATTATAAAATGTTTTTTTTTTACACAATTCACATTGTTTATTTAGTCCCAAACTAGGCAGGGCCTGTACTATGGGTAACATACCTGCCTAATTAAATCACTACATAGTATAAAACTAAGTCGCTTTCTCTAAATCTTTAAAACTACGCAACGGATTTTGATGCGGTTTTTTTATTAGATAGAGTGATTCAAGAGGAAGGTTTTAGTGTTAGCATTGCACCCGTGCGAAGCCGGGGCGGGTCGCTAGTATATAATATTAGTAGGATTAGTAGGATGGAGTTCCGATTCAGAAGAAAGTCATATGATACCTACCAAGAAGTTGTGGGAATCATTACAAGTGCCTTCACTTAAACTATGTAGGTACAATAATATTGAACTATTATGTAGGTTGCCATATCTATACCTACCTACTAGTTGATAAATTTTCCGTTTCATTGAGAAACTGGGTATGGACAGTTAATTGATGTGTAAAGTAGTTAAGTACGCACTGTCTTTAGTTAGATTGTTTTATGAATTATACAATATCGAAAAGCATCCAGTCCAGACCAAAAAGTTGCGCTACACAATGTCCTCAGTCTCAATAGCTATCGTAAATCTTACCACTAGGTGGCGTTAGTGGCAGTAGGTTGTGTACAAAGACATTTTTGTCAGTACAATGTACACAGCGAACTTTAACAATTTCCATAGGATATGATAATATTTAAGTGCAAATGTTTTTTAAAAATTTTAAGTTCCTATTCTCTGGCAACAAAACTACTGGACAGTGCTATAGATGTGATGAGACGTAAAATCCTACAACCTAATTATTAATTAACAACAACAGAGGAAAAGGAAATGAAAAGGATGGAGTCAATGGACTGCTTCCTTCTATTTGATGATGACTTAATAAGATCTGATAAAGGCTCTACAGCTGATTGCAGATAGACTAAAAAAATATATTAAAAAAAGTTCCTATTTAAGCTTCTTGCTACAGTATAACAGCCTAGGGGTTTACTTTATGAGAAATCATACATATGATAGTTCTCCACTAAGAGACCCCTACATTCCTTGTGAGACTAGACAGAAATTATTCCATAAATGCCGACATCCAAACGACTTGCAACGATGCACTTTCCAGCGGGTTGGTAAACGCAACTCGAGGTCGACAACCTTAGCCGCAAACAGGTATGTTACCCGCATACCTACCAGGCTACCATAAGTTTAAAGGGCCCTTGCACACACGCGTCTACTCAGCGAGTCTACTGTCTAATAAGCAACGCGCTCGCAATATAATCTATCTCTCTTCAACTCCAGTATGCAAATTTTCATAAACTTTTATTATGACGTTATCACGTTAAATTATCGTACGTAAGCCTACTTTACAGACAACCAATTTTTTTGGATAGACTACCCCACAGGCACTGAAAAAAAACCGCATTCGGGGAATAATAAAAACGTCTTACAGAATTTTTGTGATTTCTACGAGGTGTAAAAAAAAATCGTTTCAGATATTTTATGCTTTCGACTCCACCAGTTAATCAAAACAGTACACTAGTAATTACTAAAATATAATAAAAATAAATAATCTCACGCTTTTATCCCTAAGGGGGTAAGCAGATGTATTCCATTTCTGAAAATACCTACGTTTCGCCAGGATATTCTTTGGACTCCGAACCGGGTCTGTCACACATGCCTTAGAATTAATTCAGGGACCTGCGGGTTTCCTCACGATCTTTTCCTTCACTGTCGAGCTAGTGATAAATATGTAAGTAAGCTTTTTTGAAAGATTCGCATGCCAGGATCCGAACCCGAGTCTCACGAATGAGAAACTGTATCTTTAACCACTGGGCTATCACTGCTCTAGTCATCGGCAGAGCAATTATAGCAAAGTTGAGCAATCAAAATGACTAATTCGGCAACGTTATGCCAATTTCCTAATTGCTGTATTGAAGGCAAATTCAGGATGTTTTTGTACTGGCCATGTTTGTTTTGGCGAATAACGTCGTGACGTCATTAGTGCATATTTTGCCGGTTACCGTTAACCTCATCATTATTAATCCGTTGCAGCCCACAAATATGTCTTTCTTTATTTGTGGCTCTTCTGAAAATCTTTCTAGAGGTGAATGTTCATATCTTGCTACAATAATTTTTGCCATTTCTAAATATGACTTTTAAAATTTAGTTAAAGAATTATTTAGAAAAAGTGAATAACTTATGATCTACTAGTGGCCCGTGCAGACGTCGTTCTGCCAACGTATAAACCATCCCTGGACCCACTCTAACCCACACAAAAAGTTTCATCAAAATCGGATCGTGCGTTCTGGAGTGATAGCGTCAGGAAGGAAAACCCGACTTATTTTTATATAGTAGACTAGCGACCCGCCCCGGCTTCGCACGGGTGCAATGCTGAATTTTCTTTGCTATAAATCTTGCGGAGCCCGAGACCTTTCCAACGAATGCAAAACCATGAAAATCGGTTCGTCAGTTCTGGAGTTAAATCGTCAGGAAGGAAAACCCGAGTTATTTTTATATAGTAGAAGATTACACTTCAACATTGACTTGTCTTTTTGAAACATATTTTGTTGTGCACTTGTTATGGTTAAACAATAGAAAAGACTTCAACGAAACAAACTATTCAGAATGACCTTGACCAAAATGTGTTTTTTTTTAATCTGCCGCATGTATTTCAGGTTGTGACTTTTCTAGGAACTATGTGTTTAGGGATGAAAACTGTCCTGCATCCTTCCTCAAGATGTAAACTATTATTCTGATAATCTTTCTGACCGTTTTAACCGAAAGAGACAGACAGATTTAAATAATACCTCTTAGTAGAGATTCGTGTTATTATACTGAACAATTTTGAGAAGACAACAAACGTTGGTTACATCAACACGTAATACTATAACAATGTCAAGACAATAACCCTTTTCTTTTCTTCTGGGTAGAGTAACAATTAAAGCTGGGGTCCCACGGTCCGCTATTCTACGGATCAGCCACACTCAGCCGACGAGCACGGACGGCGACGCACCGCAGGCAGGGCCGGTCCAACGGTGCGTGTCGGTGTGTGTAGATGTTTTTATGTTGTCATAATGCAAAGCGAAAGAGAAAGAGAGAGAAGAGCGCACCTTTGAAGTTACCGACTCACGATGGATACGGGCGCCCCGCCACAGACGTTCTGTGCTATCACGGACGAGGCCGGTCCCACGGTGCGTCGTGCGAGCTGGTCTGCGTGCATCCGCGATTTTACGGACCGTGGGACCCAAGCTTAAGGCGACAGACCATTTCACGCTTGACGACGTTTCCGCTCATTAAGTGTATCAATTATTAAAGTAACCAGCCATGACAAGTAATATTTGACCTAGAAGAGTGTTCAAAACTCATGTTAAAATCATGTACACTTTGCAAAATGGCGTATTACAAACTAGACGAGGTAGGTATACTTATATGATGCTTGGAACAGATTTTCTCCATCACAGCGCAATACGACAGCGAAAAATAACGAAATTATGTAACCCAATTTAGTATTATTTAATATTAAGTTTGAATTGATTAAAATAATAATGTGTTAAGGAATTGAAGTGACGTTCAATAAATGGACTTGTAAGTCCCTACTTTGAATAAAACAATTTGACTTTTGACCTGTTTGTTTGTTACCTTTTTACTGCTAAACCGATGGACCGATCTTGATGAAAGGCATGAAGATAGTTCACACATTGAGGAAGGAGATAGGCTACTTTTCATTACGAAAAACACAGTAAGGGGACGTCTATACATATAATAAAACTCTAACGGGGCCGTGTCTGTACATTAAATATTTTTTGAAAATTTTAACGGTAGTGTATATAGTTATCGATATAGATAGCGAAACACCAATTTTTGGAATTTTTGTTTGTCTGTCGGTCTGTCTGTCTGTCTGTCTGTCTATCTGTCTGGTTGTGCACGCATCACTCAAAAACTACTGGACGGATTTTGATGAAATTTGGTATGGAGATAACTGAGTACCCGGGTCAACATCTAGGGTACTTTTTATTCCAGGAAAATATCTCATTCCCACGGGAAAATATAAAAACTGGTTAAAAAGAGAAATACGTACTACTCCGAAACGATAACACCTAGAAACTTGAAAAATGGTATGAAGGTGTCTGATATGTCATAGAAAATTGGTATGAATGGATTTTTGGAAATTCCCACGGGAACGGGAATAAACTAAATCCAAGCGGGAAAACGCCGGTGGGCACCCGATATTTGAAATATGGTATGAAGGTGTTTTAAATATGTCGTAGGCAACCAATATGAAGGGATTTTCGGAAATTCCCACGGGAACGGGCATAAACGGAATCCGCGCGGGCAACGCCGCTGGGCATCCGCTAGTGCTACAATAAAGTTTGTACAGACGAAGTCGCGGGCTACAGCTCAGCATTGTATAGGACATTGTTAACAGCCACTCTGGCATCTACCATAGATTATTATGTTGAGGGGAAAAATAGGCAATTAATATTATACAATAGTATTGAAACTCGTCGTTAGCACATTTCTATATTATTCATCTAAAAATGAAAAATGCACTCCATGAGTGCCAATGACAGTTCATAAATCTATAATTTAAAATTGGAATTCGAAGCCTACGTCCGCGGCGTCGTCGTCTCGTTCCATATACGAATCTTTCTGGAAACATCGAGAACCGCGAAAGTGGAATTAAATAGCAGTCAATTGGAGCAAGTGAGTGGCGTCCCTCGA
This sequence comes from Ethmia dodecea, assembly GCA_963855545.1. Lineage (NCBI taxonomy): Eukaryota > Metazoa > Arthropoda > Insecta > Lepidoptera > Depressariidae > Ethmia > Ethmia dodecea. The sequence goes on from OY979446.1 coordinate 2,053,565, forward strand.
GTATTGGACCATTCAATTGACCACTGACCGGGGTTAATGCGTGGTATAAATAGAACTGAGTTTAATTAGTTCGTCTGTGATTTGAAGACTCTAGATGTAATGGTAGGTTATTCTGTTAATACTAATTTTACTTGTATTGTAGGATTCGTCACTAGTAACCTTGTAAAACAAATTGACTACTTCACTTTTTATTAGGTACCTATCAGTTTTTATGGACAACAATAAAATTGTAACCTAACCTTACCGTCATCTCTCAAGTTTACAGTTTTTATTAAAAGCGCAATAAATATCGGGTCTCTAAGGGGTTTTGATAACCCATAAGTAACACATTGATAAACTTCACTACATTTTAAATGAAACTAAAAGATACATTGATTCGCCAATTTCGCCAGAAGCAACTTACGTCAAAATGAAGCCGATTCCGAAAACAACTGTCAAACTTCTGAAAAGAAAAGAAACCCGCAAGTTTGACAGCTGTCAACGCGTACTTAATGTAGTATTTTTTGTTGGTTATTCCATTTCATTTTTCATATTACATTGTACATTTTATATTTTATATTGTATACTAGGCTTAAATTTTGAAATAAATATTATTATTATTATTATTATTAATATAATATTGCAGAGAATAATAGATATGTATGTTGCAGGTGTGGTCAATATTTACTTTAATTATGGGGCAATAAAAATGCCATCTGCAAATTATAAAGCCAATATGTTTTATTTATATTAAATTAACTTCAGCGGACGTCAGTGATTCACGAGTTGAGGCAGACCTACTTTCCTTACATCTGGCGAAATCGCTGAGTCGGAAATAGTACTATTACTGCACTACGTAAAAAAGTGGTATCTTGGAAAATAAATAGATGCGGCCGTAGTAAAATCATATTATTACGCTGCTGTCACTGTAAAAATAATAAAACTGAAGGCAAAAGCAAGTTAATAGGTTTACGACGCAGTAATTTTAATATGTTATTAGATAGATTGAGAAGGTCCAGATGCGCTATCTGTCAAATCAAGATCATGCCAAAAAAAAACTGGCCAGTAGCACTGTTTAGAATTCGTCGCGCTGTACGCTATTGGTCGCATGTCCTGTTGAACGCTATAATGTCCGTATATACTTATGAGCAAGAATACATTTCTGTTGTGTATTACACAGCTTTGGCAGCAATAGATTTCAATGGGACTGGTTCCAGGTACTCTATCAATAAGAACTTGCGGACTGTGATGCTGGAGTGTATTATATTTTAGGGAGGAACGAGTGCAAAGTTAAATGCAAACGAAGGAATAGTACTTATATTACATATCTACCTAGGGAAGTAAAATAAGAAATGGCTCTGATCACATGTAATTGTCGATCGAGGCAAAGCTGAGGTCTACAAACATGTAATCTGAGGCTTTCTTATTTACTTCCCGAGGTGTGTATACTTTTCTCAGCTCGACGGAGGCGGAAAGCGGCAACTTCGTATAGCGCAGCGGGCCGATAGTTGCCGCTTTCCGCCCGGAGAGATGAAAAGTATTACTTGACTATATAGGTAATGCTTCTGTGTAGAAATTTTATAAAACCTTCCATTTCGACTTACCTATACCTATTATGTAATGAGAATGACGTCGAGGCTAGAAAAGCATTAACAGGAAACTGGAGTCCTATTGCTGCTCTTCAATTTACGATGTTTCAGTCATTACGTCTTCTCGATCGGTGTCAAAAAGTTGATACTATCATAGTGAAAAGTGACACTGCTGTAGTCTCGTTACTTCTTTAGTTACTGGAAGATAATTCTCGCGCAATGACATCGAGTTTTCAGTAGCTCTAATGCAAAATCGCGAATAATAAATTCATTTTTTCTTTCCTTTCCTCCCTTTGAATTGCCTCCCGAAACGAAATGATTATTGTAAACAGGAAAATAGATACTTAGAACACTTGATGCAGCACGTTCTTTTCTGTCGGTCCAAGGCGAGGCGGGAATAGCGCGACAGCTGTGACGTCACTTGGCAGACTCCAGGACAGGCGGGTTTGAAACTTCTCCAGATTCGCACGCGCAATCGCCCGCTCATAAATCAGTCTGAGAGTATATTCTATACGAGTGTTGATTCTTGGCAATTCCACTTAGAGTGGTTTGTTCTTTGGATTTTTTTATATAAATATGTATTTATCTCGACTCTTTGACTTTGAAGTTTGTCATGAATGTAAAAGACGGCTGAAAAGGGGTTTTGGCCCTGTCGTTCTCGTAAGAAACGAGAACGCCATTAGATGGAAATTACATATTCGAGGAAAAGTAGGTAATGAAGCAACCGACAGAACTGATCCATATTGTATTGTGTTTGATTGTGGTTCCCGGCCCGTGCTATTAACAACCAAGTTCTTACTATTTCCATTGAAATCCGATTACCCAAATTCAAGACAAGGTCATAACACCCATGGAATCCGTATAAATCTTCATAATCCATCCTACCTTTCGGATTCCTGTAGTCCAACGAAGATTTTATTCTAAAGAGAAGTATTTCTTATCTCTTGTAAATTGTTGAATCACTTTGACAATATTAGTTTTAGGTGACTCAAAGTGTGTATCCTATCACAGTCTAGACTTCTGACAGTCAAGCCAAATCCAGTAATAGTGGCTATGATGTCACTTGGCGTCCAAGTTTACCAAACCAAAGCTGGACGCTTTGGTTTTGAAACTTCTCCAGAATCGCACTGTCATTCGTCATAGCTCTGTCTTGAGGAAGCATATTAGTACAGTATCTTGGCAGTTTGCCGATTCTGTTAGTGGTTTAGATTTTTTAAGTCATACTTTCTTCAGAAAAGTTAGGTACTTACATATTTTTTTGTAACTGTTGCTTTGTCGTTTATGTGGACTGTTATTTTTAACCGACTTCAAAAAGGAGGAGGTTATCATTTCGTATCTATTTTTTTTCTTTTTCTTTTATGTTTGTTACCTCAGAACTTTCGACTGGGTGAACCGATTTGGACGATTCTTTTTTTATTTGACGGGTGAAATGCTAACACTAAAACCGTCCTTTTGAATCACTCTATCTATTAAAAAAACCGCATCAAAATCCATTATTATCCAATCCATGCAGATTTAAGTATACATAGGGACATAGGGTCATAGGGATATATAGGGACAGAGAAAGTGACTTTGTTTTATACGATGTGTATTTCAGTGTTTGTGTCGGAAATCGTAATGAAATATCACCTCACCACACTTCGATGATAATCTACCTTACCATGTGAGGTTTTAATATCGTGGACGTTATAGCTATAATAGAATATTAAAAGTGAGGGTTTCACATAAACTGCAAAAGTCATATAATGTTTATTGACTGCTGCTGAAACTATTAAATCGCCACTATGTAAAATTGGCTTCGTGGTCAAATGAGCCCACAGACCACTTAGCCCGCGGGCTAATTTGACACTCTTATTTTTTGTATGGGTAACTTGACCTACTGTGTTAACTGAGCCCGCGGGCCCGTTCACCCACTAATTTATCGCTAAAGACCAACTTAGCCCACGGGCTCAATCGACCACTACCTACCGCTTAAGGGCACGGGCTCAGTTGATCAGTACATACTGCTTAAGGGTCTTTTCCGCCCACTGGCTGAATCGAACGATAACGGATTAGGCGCACAATGCCACATTCGCAAAATGCTACTCTAAAGGAGTAGAGGTACCCAGTCCCTGACAAGTGATAGTAAACAATGTTATAAGTAATAATAAAATAACTCGTCGTTGGAGATAGGTTGCTACTTGCTGTTAACATTTATCCAATCGTCATATATGGACGAGTTTAAAGTGCCTTTGTTAATAGACTATTGACATTTCTAAGTGTACTTTTTCGTACCTACAGAAATAAATGATTATGAAATGAGTTTGAATATAGAACATCTTCGATTGTCACTTGGTTAGTGAGTCGGTACAGGTGGCCTCGTTCCTAGTATATTTCCTTGACTGCCTCTTACAGTAGTCTAGGCAATAAAGGTAGTGGACCCCAACATTAATTCCTCAGTCGATGAAACTTTGTAGGATTGTAGTATAGTATGAGACAATACTTGCATAAAAAAATCCAAAAAAAAAACCTAGCCGAAGTTAGGTTTCTTTAGGTTAGGGTTCTTCATACAAAAATCCGCTTCATTGCCTAGACTACAGTACCCATTAGAAGAAGCAGCCCTAACATCTAAGTTTCATTACGGGATTCGAATCTAATTTGATGCTGCTTAAACTTAATACAACACTGACAACTGTTTATCTATTTTATCAAACAACCAGGTTTCACGCGGTTCCCGTTCCCGTGGGAATAAGGGAATAAAATATAGCCTACGTTGCTCCCTGATAATGTAGCTTTCCATTGGTAAAAGTTTTTTCAAATGGGTCCAGTTGAGTGTATTCATTACAAAAATACTGATCTTTCCTCTTTACAATATTAGCGTAGATGTAGATGAGCTGACTGCGCCATTTTATATGTCCCAAGTTAAATCGCAATCGTCAAATAGAACGTTAAATGGTAACCAAATAAAATTTGACGCTTTCAGATATTCAAACATTCTTAGATAGTAAGCAGGCAGAACCGACTTATTTATATCTGAGTTCACAGAACGGATGAAAACAATCTTTGTTTTTGTCGCAAATTTGTTATCGCGGGATCCGCCAACGCAGTCTCACACAATAACGCGTCTGCTTCACGAATAAAACGCCCTTTATGACCTATTGGCGTCTCGCCTGCTCTGAGGAATTAGCAGTTGTTTACAGGTTTGTGAACTGGATAATATAATAATGTACCTTCTTAGGCACTTCAATAGCAGCGAACCTTGAAAACTTTCAACACTCGAAAAACCGAGAAATTTTCGAACGATTTTTTTGGATTCTAAATATAAGTCGTATGAGTATGAGTTAAAAAAACAAATCTATCCGTTTTTAAAGAAGACTAAAATTTTTATAATTTGAGATCAGACCCAGCTCTGTTGGTTCAATACCTACCGAGTAGGAGAGAAGTGGCATGAAGGAGCCAGGTTTTGAAAGAGCCACTTTTCATGGATTTTGTTTCAAGTTCTGCAAAGTTAGGACAGATCTTTCGAAGTTGCAAACTTGGATATACTTTACTGGTAGCGGTCTTAACAACATTATTAAATAATTTGAGCTATCCGTTAGTTTGCGATTTTAATGTTCGATATGACTGGCCTAAAACATAATGCACAAAATAAACACTTCAGTTTATTATCACTTTACTAAACGCGCCCTGCACTAAATGAGCATTTTACTAAACGAGCACTGCACAAAAATGAGCAATTCACTAAACGTGCACTTCGCGTTATGTGCACTTTTGATAAAGAGGAATTCCGCCCCTAAACTCTTGACCAATTTCACCAAAATCAGTTGAGCATTTTAACCGTGGAAAAAAAAACATACACAAAGTATACCTAATAATAGATTCTTTATTTATCCTATACGTCATAGTATGGATACACAAACATTCATAGCGAGACAAGCAAAAAACTCGTTCTGTATTCATTAGAATCGGTTTTGTTGACATGAATAAGAGCGACCTTGATAGAGGACGTGACCGTTAGTTGTTTTAATATGTGGATTACTGATAACGCTTATATAAAGGCCGGCTTTAAGTGCTACCGACTGGTATAGTCACTGTTTTGGAGCCTATGAAAAAAATCTGCTTTCCCTGTTGGTATCTAGGTATACTTAATATTATAAAGAGGAAATATTTACATTTTTGTATGTTTGTTACGAATAAGCTTAAAAACTACTGGACCGATTTTAAAAATTCTTTCACCAATGGAAAGCTAGAATTTCCCTGAGTAACATATACTAATATATATTTTTTTATAAATATGTTCCGCACATTTTTGTCCCCTGACATGGTGGTCAGGTTCCTTTTTATGGTCGGTTTTTATTCCGTTAGTGTAACAAAGAAAGATGCTCGCTTTCGTCCTATATACTAATATTATAAAGAGGAAAGATTTGTATAATTTGTATTAGAAGATCCTTGAGTAACATAGGCTATATTTTATTCCCGTATTTAAACGGGAACGGGAACCACGCGGGTGAGACCACTAGCATAATATTCTTATAAAAAGGGGTCATCTGTATTATTAACGACTAAATTATTATCTCTTCTTTGAAGAATGTAAACAGTGGTATCCCCGTTTTGTCAGCTAGTTTTTAACATAACTCGACTTCTTTGACATCGTCAATGGCATTGCAGACAGAATTGAATGATATCACCCTGTCAAAAGGTATAATAGAGGTAAGTGGCAGAATAAAAAACAGCTGAAATAACTGGAGTTATCCGATTGTGTACTTACGCACCTTTAGTACTTTACGCCTTATAGGAATCAAGGAAATCTTACATAAGTGGACTGAGTATAGTATACAAGGTTATTTGGAGACAGATTTGACTCCGCTGTCAATTTCCTTTTGACTCACGGACTGGATTTAAATGCGGTTGCAAATTATTGCAATAATGGATATACTATTATTAAACAACGTACAAATGTTTTCTGTTTGTTAGAATTTCCTTAACCACAAGGTTTTTCCATTAGTTTAAAACTTTAAGTGTAGTGAAACTATATTTAGTCATTTTATAGGGTTACATCATTATTCATCATCGAACAATGAAGCTTTGAAAGGAAAATGTAAATGTTGTTATTGGAATTTCTAAATATTTTCTTTCTAATGGCAACTCTACTAACTTTACGTAGGTACTTGATCTGTTTTTGAATTATTGTTAAAAGTAAGTTAGCATCGCAAGTTAATAAAAAAAGTAAAACAAATTAGTTATTCTATTCAATTTGGAGATTAAAAATAAATAAATTGTGGGACACCAATACACATACGATTATTTAGTTCAAAATTAGTCAGAACCGTACTAATTTAAATCTTAATAATCGTATTATCGTCGTACCAACAAATAGGGCGTAGGCCCAGGGCGATAACGGAACCTGCACCCTTCACTCTGAAGGTACACTACCAACTAAACTAGCAAGTCCGTCACAAAGATGACGACAAAACTTACCACCACCATTAAAGCCACGTTTTGACAGTGCTCTTGGACCAAGTCTCTACTCGGATAATACCGGTGTCATGTAAATACGTGAACCGAGAGCTCTCGAACGCCAGAAACCATCCAGTGGATCGGAAATATCGGCCCTAACTTCCACTTTATCTTTGCATCAAGACTTATCTGCCAAAGCTCTCTCCTTTAAGCAGCTCTCAGTCTGCTCTCAGTCCCTCGAAGTATGTCAATAACTCGGTCACTCATCAAAGCTAACAAGGTCTAAACGGTCGCAGTCAAAACTGGTCATATCGAACTCTGTTCATCTGTATTGGGTGTTTCCTGCTACTTTCGCGGTGCTGCCAATTGAGGTGACGGACGAAGCCGTACTAAGTACCTACTGGGCTCAGCTGGTAATGTCAAGTTCTGATAAATATATTAAGGGTCGGTCGGTACTATTATGCTCACTCCTTCTTAGGAGTTAGCTAATCTTTTGAAACACGGAAACGGGTTGTTATTTTTGGACCCTTTAACGCGTAGGCACTTTAAATTCTTCATTAGTTTTGAATCTTATTTCAATTACATAAAGATCAATTTTTGGTGGTAACTATTTGCCATCTGCCCGTTAAAGTGTTAAATCTTTTTTAAATAATGAAAAAATGAAGCAAAGAAAAAAACCACGTGTCATAGAGTTTCTACGTAGGTACATAACCCGTGATGTTTTTAAAGCAGAATACTGCAAACGACTACGGATATAGTAGGTTACTTTTTTATTCTATGAAAATAAAATAAATAGTTAGATACATACTATCTCCATTAAACATTAAAAGACATTGGCAGGGGTCTGACGCAGAATGTGCACTACGCAAAATGTGCATTTCGCAGTTGGTGCACTTCTCAGAAGGGGCACTTCTCATGTTCTATGTTCTATGTTAGGGGGTTTGGTTTCCGCACTTAGTCCTGAAGTGGACCATTGTACGTGAGCCATGGCGGCCGGTTACTCCAACCATGGCACTTCTCATAATGTGCACTTAGCAAAATGAGCACTTTGCAAAACGTATAAATGTGCTCTTCGCAATGAATTGAACCATCCATGTATTTAACTTTTTTTAATTGAATGCTCAGTAAACTAGAACGGGTTAGGGGACGTTCGTCGAGACTTTTTTAAAGCAGCTTTTCTACGCACTTCCATATTGCATTCTTTTGCATCAACACAATGAGTTAGTAGGTTAGTAAAATCGTGTTACCTTCCATTATGTGAGGTGCATTGCATTGTCGCGGCATCCGTTGGGAAATGCAGTTGTAAACCGACCTTAAAAAAAATGCTGCACCGTATAGAGGTATATTATAGTAATGGTAGGTATATGTAAATTAATGATGAGTGATGACACTGTCCGTCGCACGCGCATCCGTCAATAAAACGCGAACAATGGATCATGCTATTCCATGTTTTATGTTATACTTACGGTGGACGGTAATTCTGTAAGGGTTATAGTGGGTAAGATAGATACTTACTACTTACCTATTACGATCATAATAGTGATGTAATAATCACAACGGATTTAACGTTTTTTTTTATAGAAATGATTTGAAGTTTTTGTTAGGCTATATTACATTACATCCCATTATTGAGCAAAGGCTTCTACTCCCATTGAACAACCCACCACACTATATACTATACAACTATTGAACAAGCAGCCCTTACTCCTTAGCTAAATGAAAGTAGTCTAAATCAAATCATGCAACATCCAAAATGGAAGCTATCTTATGACCAAAATCACGAGTCTGGACTGCCGCCAGTGGCGTCTCGTTTTACTAAAATGTACACTGGACTTACGTAGGTAAACTGCGGCCAGTGGACTAATAATACTCTGGGACAAGACATGCGCTTCCTGAGTTATGTACCTGAAGCCCAATTATTAATTGACGTGAAACGAGTGGTGTCAATTTTGAACGCGCATGACTACTTTGAACTGTAGAAAGAATTTTATAATTTTGTGCTCCGAAGAGGACATTAGTAACGGAAAAACTTCCTTTTATTTAGGTACCTACTTACACTTAAAAAAATGTATGTGTTTAAACTTTGAATGTAATTTAACAGAAATATACATTATACTATGGCCGACTCGAATTTTTTTCAATGATATCTAGGTATATATGGATATCAACTAATGTTGTAACTTCAACAAAAAAAACAGTCAGGTACGAGTCGGGCTTGCACACAAAGGGTTTCCTTCCAACGTAGGTAGATATCTACATAAAAAACCACGTATGGAGTCACCTTTCAATATTTACCTTTTTTCTTTTATACTAATGGCTAAGCTGCAATAAAAATACATATTCTGTAAAAAATATCTGTCTACTGCAAGGAACTACGATATTGTAGTTTTAGACAAATATTGCCTTTCGGTCCATAAGGTCCTGTATCAGAAGTATCAAAATGTCCAGTTTGCGCTGCTTGCACATCCCATACGAAGTAAATCTTAGCCGTAAACTCTACAAATGATCTAGCAAAGATAGTGTTGCGAAACTCCAAAAACATCTCTCATGGTTTCTTTGCTTGGACGAATTGTGTGATAATTCGTCCAAGTTTCCTTGTAAATTAAGATACCTACCCACGCAGTTCATTGACGTCAGTACACATTCAAGTTTCAAATGCATGCTACCAAGAAATTTGCCTGCATGCCTGCATGACATCATCAATACAACACAATCGAGCGAGTGGAATCTGCCATAAATTGTGTTGACTAATAAATAAAATAGTATCTTAGGTTACGTAACGTGCGTATTTTTGTTCTTGTGCACTACAGTATTTTGCATATTTAGCAAATCTATTAAAGCTACATACCTACTAGGTTTTGTCCATGACTGTAATAATAAACTAAGTAATAACTTGGAAAAGGACAAACAAAGCAACACATTCGAGCATTTATAATAACGAGTAAAGGATAAAACTAGTACTTACAGATGTAGTTAGTAAAATATCGGCTAAATTAAGTACTCCAGGGTTGCCACGCTTATCGGAATAGATAAGCGTGGCAACCCTGGAGTACTTAATTGTCAATGTCAAACAGAAACCCATTCTCCCCCCCTTCGCCCTTGTACCGTTCGTTACGCGGGGTCTCTAATATCTGTGACGTGGTGTAATAAAAGTGTGTAATTGATTATGAAAAGGAATATTAATTAATTATTGCCCTAATTGATGTACTCAAAGAAAAATACAATAATAAGCATTTCAATTTAAAAAATAATAATTAGCGAAATATAATTGAATAGGTAAGTACCTACTCGTAAATATAGATAAGGTACAATTACCTAAGTAGGTAGAATTAATTCTGAGACATGTGTAAACAGACCCGGTCCGGCGATGGGTTCACCACCTATCACGTTTAGGGGTCCAATATATCTTGTGAAATGTGAGTATATCCAGTAATGGAATACCTCTGCCTACCCCCTCGGGGATAAAAGGTGTGAGATTATTTATTATTATTATTTAAGTACCTAAGTAGGCATACAGGTAAGTATCCTATCCTACTAATTAAAATCTCTGAAGTCGGTGAGAATGGTGGATGTTTGTTATATTCACGCAAAAGATTTTGATGAATGTTATCATCATAATACATACGAGTAGCTTATCATCAGAATAACATCTGTCGAACAAAGTCAAGGTCGTTCACTCATCATCATCAACTCATAACAGCCCACATGGGGCAGGGGTCTTTCCTGAAAGAGGAAGAATGCCCATTCTTTCCCTCTCTTCTTATAACTTCTTACACGAGCCCAACGCGTATTGGGATATGGTGTTAGGCTACTGACCACCTAACTGTCAGAATTTTTCAAGCCACCGAGGGTATCTGAAAAGGCTTAACGACTTTCAAAATGCGTAAACACAACGAAAACCGGGACCAACGGTTTAACGTGCCTTCCGAAACACGGAGCCGCTCGTGATATACCTAATGCCACTAGGCGGTCGTCCACGAGTAACTAATACTTATCTATATGTAATTGAGTTAAAAGCAGAGTAAATACCAACAAGCCAATTGACCTACTCTATAGAGACCCACATAAGTTAATATAGATGCATAGGTAGTAGCGTACAATGCATACCACTTATAATAATAATCAATTTAATCAATCAGGGGCCCCCTTGTTAGTATACTTACACCAAAGATATTAATATATAATATCTTTGACTTACACACCATAATTAGTAGTAGTTAAACAAAAACAAATAATTGATAATCTCACGCCTTTTATGCCCGCGGGGGTAGGCAAAGGTATTCCATTTCTGGATATAGGTACTTACCCAATTTTCACGTGATATTCTTTGGACCCCTAAACGTGATAGCCGGACCGGGTCTTTTGCACGTCTCAGAAAAAAAAAAATGTCCTTCCCTTGCATTTTTTCGAATTTCCCATTCAGTGCACACTTTCACGGACACATGCCACATAATAATATACTATCACTAATATGAGTCAAAACCAGACATATACAGCAAAATGGAAATTATACAAAAAACATGACGTCCCTCTTCGGATTACCGCCAAAAAGCCAAAAATAGTATTTTTTTGACGTGACAACATTCGATTGAGCCGGCTGCATGCACGAAAAAGTATGACGTATGCGGCGTTCCAGTGCAAGCGAGAGCGCGCGTGAGTGAGCGCCAAAGAGTCACAATCCATTCCATTAGTGTTTACGAAAAAGTATGACGTTGTCACGTTCAACTATCATCAGTGACATCAGTAAACCGACTTTACAGACAACCGATTTTTTTATTGTATAAGGCTCCAATAAATAGTATTTTTTAATTGTATTGACAGCATAGTATTTAAAACACCCCACACAATTTTTATTACAGTGGTAAACAATCTTGTAATGTTTGGTAAATACACTAACTGGTACCTGTAAACCTCATCAGTATATTTAGGTATATCATGTAACTTTATTTTCATTATTCAAATCCTGTTATTTTGAACTTTTATGCAATTAGGCAGACATTTTGAATACACAAATGATTTCATTTATTTTATTTAATTGTTACAATACTGACACAATACATTACAAAATCACATCTGATCAGATTTACAGGTTAATTTAACTGTATATACCAAGAAAATATACACATGGTGAACTTAATGCCTTAAAGGCATTACCTAACAGTCACATCCCATCAGGGTAAGCAGAAACAATTTGGCGAAATGGACCGAAAATCATAAAAACTATGAGTTTCTTACCATTATTACTTATCTGTTACCCACCGTATAATTAATATTTTATTTATTTGTATAATGATTATTTTATTTATATAATGATTGTTTTATTTGTATAATAATTATTTTATGTTTATAATAATTATTTTATTGGTATAATAATTATTTTATGTTTATAATAATTATTTTATTTGTATAATGTAGTAAGTACTTAATTAATCGATAGTTTCGCGTCTGGATAATAATATGATGTAATAACGGCAAGAGCCACGCCTAAAAACACATTTGCCTAGATTTTTTGGCCTTCACTGGGTCATCGACCTCTAAAATAAATAAATTTACGTAAAATAACACTTGTAACTCATTAAGGTGATAATTTTAATCTGATTATATTACAATATTATGTTGTGCTTACTCACTTATTAAACCAAATGTAAACTAATTACTGCTGCACGACGTTGATGATAGATAACGTTAATCGCTATAGGTGAATTTCACCGGCGTATGACCGACGTATGATCTTCTACTCATACCTCAGCTTACACAGCGTAATTATATGTGGCTTATGGTATACCTACGTAAGATATAAAGGTTTCAATCACCCAAATTGTGGCACAAATGCATTCAGGAAAAAAAAAAATTCTCCTCTGATTCGTAATAGAGAAGTAGGGATGTAGGTACACGGTAGTATATACTAAATCTATGGTAGTTAGGTACAGTAATTATACAGCTCTTGAGTTTTATAATATAGATCGATTTTTGAAACTCCAGTTATTTTGTACAACTGGACATTTATACTCCGGTCATTCTGATACATAGAACATTATGAACTTTAACGTGTGCGGTGTACCTACTAGTATAAGCCAAATAAATCTGGTTTTATCAGTTTTTGTTTCGATGCAACGATGATTCCGTGACCTTGTAAATTGTCGGTGTTTACCTCTTCGCTACAATTCTGTTGAGTGGCTTATTCCATTATACGAGCCAGAATCGCATTGTTCTGGTTTATTCCATTGAAGTCGAGTTACAGGAAGTAAAAAAAGTCCAGTTAGTATAGCGGCTATGCGGCGAGTTCGTTGATGTAGAATAGTAGGTAGGTACTATTTTATAATGAAACTATCTTTATATAATATATTGTAGTAGGCTTTATTTATATGGCCTATTGGCGCAGTTGGTACCCTGATCTGACCCTGCCTTTTGAGGCCGGAGGTATCGAGTTCGATTCCCGCTCGGGGTCAACATTACAATTTGTATGCTCGAAAATGTCAGCTGGCTTTGTGTCTGGTTGTTTATTTATTTGAATTTGTCTATCAGTTATGTGACCCGTGAGAATATGTAGCTTTCCATCGGTGAAAGAATTTTAAAATCGGTCTGTAGAAGTGTAGATTTGTAGTTGCCCCTTTCAAAAACGGCTCTAACAATGTCAATGAAATTTACGGCGTACGGGATTACGGGAGAGAAAAATCTAACTTTTAGGTGTCAACTTTGGGAACATCAAAGTTTTGACGAGCAGAGCAAGATATACAGATAGCAGAAAATAGACCTCGTTTCACTTGGTACGAATAAATGCTATTTTTATCCTGTTTGTTACGGATGCAGTTCGTAATTATACCATTTGTAGTATCGTTATAATTAGGTGGTATTGTCTTACATATTTATAGTATTCGTTTCCTCTAGCGTTAAAATATTTTGTTTTGTTCGCACTTTGATCTATTTACGTAACCCTCGGTTACATCAGCAAAAATATTTACTAAAGATTGTGTTTTATTTGTTTCAGACCTATCTATTTGATACAAAATTGAGATGTTGCCAAAAGCGAAACTTTAATTCTTCATGTCAAGAAGGATACCAACGTATAAGAGTCAAAAGAGAGAGAAAAAAGAAAGTGAATTTTTTGGAAGTGTAAAATCGAGGACTAGCCGGTCCTTGATGTACTCGACAACCTACAATCCTTGCGCCCTCACACTTTGCATATCGAAACGGCCGTGCCGCTATTCAGCCAGAGATCCCAGATTAAGACACTGGTCAAGAGAATCAACCGTTACCTCCACGTAGATTTTTTAAAATTGGATCTTGTATCCAATTTGTAGTAATCCTAGAGTTCGTAAGAGAACCAGATTTGGCCGCCAGAGTACGTACTAAGATCCGTACTTAAAAAAGGTACCCTCTAGAGACTAATGGACACAGAAAGAGTGTATTCAAATGGAATTCCAGGCAAAGAGAAACCAGTCAAGTATGATCAAAAAGTACCGTCTCAAGAGGAGAAGACTACGTCTCCACTCCTGTACAAGACGAATGAAATCAAGTACATAGACGATAATCTGGATAACAACGAGACGTTAGACGTAAACATAACTGATTACGATCTCAATATTGTGAACTCCATAAAAACGGATGATAAATTTGGAAATAATCTAGCAGTGGCCTATCAAAAGGATGACAAAAATGAAGAAGATGCGGTATCCACTAATGAGGGCGTCAAGTTTTTGGGTCTCGGTGACACTGACAGTATCTGTTCAAGCGGACCTCCACTAGATCAAGGTCCTCTGATACCTGATGGAGGGTGGGGGTGGGTGGTGGTCGCTGCCTCCTTTCTCATAGCCACTGTCGCCGATGGTCTCGCATTTTCATACGGCTTGGTCCACGAAAAGTTTGTTGACCACTTCGGAACGACAGAAGCTGAAACTTCTATAATTGGAAGCCTTTTCATTTCTGTTCCTCTTATAGCTGGACCTATAATGAGTGCTCTCGTAGATAGATATGGATGTAAAAAAATGACAATAGTTGGAGGTGTGGCTTCTACAATAGGTTTTGTAGCCGCAGCTTATAGTAATTCTGTAGGGGTGCTATATGTAACTTATGGTCTCATGGCTGGCTTGGGAATGGGCCTACTGTATGTTACAGCTGTGGTGTCAATAGCTTATTGGTTTGAGAAGCGTCGTAATTTAGCTGTAGGTTTAGGTTCATGTGGGGTGGGTTTTGGAACATTCATCTACTCCCCTCTGACCACTTATTTGTTGGAAGAATTCGGATGGAGAAGTGCTCTGTTATTTTTAGCTGGCACAGTACTTAATGTCTGTATTTGTGGTGCAGTCATGAGAGATCCAGAATGGTTAATTTTGGAACAGAAAAAGCAAAGGAAGCTAAACAAGTCAAAAAGAACTTCAAGTACCTACTCTATATCAGCGAAGTCTGGTGGGGGAGAATCAGTTTATCCGGGCACAGAGGAACTGAAGAGCTTAATGAAAAGCGGTGAGACACCTGAATATATTCTGACAGCACTAGTTACTTCTATAGTGGAAGCAGAAAGTTTAGAAGCAGCTACTAAGAGAAATGCTGATCTGTCTCAGCCACATAAAGTCAGCTCTGTTATTAATCTTCCAACGTTTTTGAAACAAAGTGAAAAGGTAATTTTTTCATCCTACCTATGCAAACGAAATCAAAGTCTCACTTTAATCGGCTCATATTATAAAACATTATTTCTTTTCAGGTGCCAGCTGAAGTTTTGGACCAATTAACATCGAACAAGCTTTACAACATTATCTTACAAAACTACCCATCGTTACTAGCTTTAAGGAGTAATTCTGAGCAGAGACTCCCACAAGAGCCAATGCCAGAAGCTTCAAAGGGGAAGTCAATTAAAATGTCGATGAAGTTGAAACTCAACAAGAAAGAAAAAAAGAAGGAGTTCGAATCAAAATTAGACATAGTCCGGGAGAAACTTCTTCAGCCAATCCCAGAGAACAAACCTGCTGTGATTACTCCAAGGAATGAACGGCAAGACTGGCTTTCAAAACAAATTGGGACTGATCACCATTATCTAAGAGATATTAGGGTCCACCGAAATTCTATCATGCATCGTGGAGCTATGATGAACATTGCAAAATATAAGCTGCGTGCTTCTTCTTGTCCAGATATCTACAGGAACTCTATGTGGTCTGTGGAAGATCAAGAGGAACAGGTATATCATCATTTTATTAAAATAGAAATCTATTTGTGCCAAGAAAACTCGCTGAATTACCTTATAGAGTACTTAGGTACTTTTTGTATGTTTGTAGTAACATAATACGTATGTTATTGTAATATCGCGATATTTCCAGTTTTTTTTTTTAGGTATAGGTACATTAACCGATGTACATTTGAATTTGTGAAAATATACAAACAATAATGTTTATCTCTTAAACATTTTTTATCGTATTAGGTATTTATAGACGTTTGTCATTTTGTGTTTTTGACATTTTGCGAGCCATTTAAGCATCAACCTACCACGGAATTTCGCTTTCGCGCAACTTCTTTTGGGTTATATAATATGGGGTATTATTCGTCTTTCCTTCCATAATACCGCTTCGGTATAGTACCTAAGACAATAGTAAAATCGTTTAACATTTATTTTCTTTTCAGACCTGGGGCAAAAGATTTATTGCCTTGATAACCAAGACTTTCGACTTTAACATGTTCACCGAATTCCACTTCCTGATGATGAATCTGTCCACCCTGGTCTTGTTTATTTGGTTCATTGTGCCTTATTTCTACATATCAAACTTTATGACTTTGAATGGATATTCGGATACCCAAGGATCTATGATGTTGAGTGTGTTTGGCGTTGCGACGATTATTGGTATTGTAAGTACCTATATTTAAATAATAATCTATCTAATGTGTTGTTTAAAGTGAGAGTTGAACTTCATTCCACTTAAAGAATAAATAAGTTATACAACTATATGCTAAAAAAAGTCTAAGTTCGTACAAATTCTAAATAAGTACCTAGTGTCCAATCCTTAACTACTTCTATTCTCACCTTATGTAGGTATTACGGCTCACCCGCACAGATAAAATTGTATTTATGTTGAAATAAAAAAATCTTGATCAGTAGGTATAGAAATAGCTCCCAAATCTTCAACAGAAATTAATATTGATGAATAAAATAATTGATGTCTAAAAAAATATTAATACCACACAGTATACCTACTCGGAGAGATCAATCTGAGAAGTCTTCTATTAAATTTGGATATAGTGGTAACCTACATAATATAACAAAGAAAATGTTATCTTTGCTCTAAAAACTGTGATGTTTGCCCTAATGGTTTGACACTGACAAAGTTCACCACACTAGGGCCACAATATACCTTTTTATTATCAGTGCAGATGGAAAATATTGAAATTAATAATACACTTATATTCAGGTGGGACTTGGCTGGATGGGTGATCTTCCTTGGGTGAACGTAACAAAAACGTACGCCTTCTGCTTGATCATATGTGGAATATCCATCATCGTGTTCCCAGTCCTGATGAGGATCCTCGATGCTAAGGACACCTACAGTTTCTACATACTTGCATTGAACGCTGTGATATTCGGCCTCATGTTTTCAAGCTCTTACTCATACACACCAAGTATACTGGTCGAGCTGATAGCTCTTGAAAGGTTCACAATGGCGTACGGGCTGGTATTACTGAGTCAAGGCCTTGGACATCTCGTTGGACCGCCGATGGCTGGTACGTAGCTTTATATTAAATTTTATTTATCGGATTTCCTTTTAGAAGCATAATTATTCTGTAGACGATGTATTTTTATATCAGGGTTTTTTTAAAATAAGTTTATTTTTTACTTTAGGTGCTCTCAAGGATGTTACCGGTAAATGGGACGCAGCGTTCTACGTGGCCGGCATTTGGGTGATGGTATCTGGAGTCCTTGTGGGCGTGATACCTTACACGAAGAATTTTAGAATCTGTGGCAACGCACCCCTCGCTAAGGACGTGGCTGTGGACCCTGAGCCCGGAGTCAAAATCATTATAGCTCATTAAAAAAGTTTTTTTTTTAACAATTTCATAATGGATTTATTGAGAAGTAATTTAAAAGTATAAAGTTTTTAGAGATGATTATCGAATACTATTTTAACATAATTTAAGGATTAAAAATTGTAATAGTTTTTTTTTTAAATATGTAAGTAATTGGAATCATTTCATATTATGTCACGAAAAATATGATCGTCGAATTATTCTGAATCTAAAATGAAATAAAAATGTATGAGTTTCGGATAGCATACAAATAAAAAAAAATACATATTGTGTGATAGGTAGATCCATAACAAAACTTTGAGAATTGTGTTCTATATAATATTGTGACGTATATTTAATACCTTTAATATTTTATAATGACTTATATTAGTTTTGTAATCCTGTTTTATTCTAGTTTGTGAGGTTTTTATGTTTAGTTTAGAAACATTAGCTTATACATACATTTTCGACATTTTTTATGCCCAATTAGTGATTAAATGTATTCAAGGTGCATAGCATAGAGATCATGTACTTTATTTATTATGACATCCCTAAATCTTCCTACGGAAGCTTAAGTATTTATTTTAAAAATTATAGTGCATACTTATGAACGATTTTGTATTGAGCTTACAGGAATTGAGTGATTGAAACAAGATTGAAATAGGTTGTGTTGATGGAAAGAATCGGAAAATTATTTTGCTGATTGATTTTTGACGGTAATAATAATTGGATTGCTATTGTATTGCATGTGCTTTTATGGTGAGGGTTTGACAGATACCTACTTGCCATTTCGTACGCCGATTGGTAAACAATGAATTTATTTTTATAAAGATAGTATTGTAGATAATAAGATTGTTGAATCTACTTACCTAAATTTAAGTACCTAGTGTTACGAAATGTATAATATCAATTAATCAATTAAAGTTTGCTATAGTAAATATGCCTTTTAATTTATGGTAACAATAAATAGTACAGTCAAGAGCACGTGGAGCTTGACACATTGGACTTTGTAACGTTCTTATTACAATCGCCTTAGAGGTCAGACTCCTACTAAAAGTGTAAAGCTTCATGTGCTCTTGACTGTACCTATATAGATAATAGTTATGTACCTAGGTACTCTATATAAAAAATTGTAATGAAACGAAACAGGGTCTCACGAAAGTTACCTCTCATTTTTTAATTCATGATCTCAATTTTTAATTAAAATTAGTGTCGCAATTTTATTATTAAGAAAGAAAAACAGGCCAAGTGCGAGTCGGAATCGTGCACGAAGGGTTCCGTATCGTATCTATGAAAACGGCAAAAAAAAATCACGTTCGCTGTATGGGTGCACCCCTTAAATATTTATTTTCTTTTGATTTTAGTGCTTATTTGTTGTTATAGAAGCAAAAGAAATATTATGAAAATTTGTGAAAATTTCAACTGTCTAGCTATCGCGGTTCTTCAGATATAGCCTGGTGACGGACAGCGAAATTTCTAGTAATAGGCTCCCGTTTTTAACCTTTGGGTACGGAACCCTAAAAAAACGACACAAGTTGATACTTTTTTTTATCCATTTCTGTGAGAGTTTATTTAATTTTGAAATAGATAGATAATAAGTACATTCTAATTATTTCAACTTATACAATATCAATAGTATCCCCCATGTACCTATATGTATGCAACTATGTACAAGTACTTATTAATTTTACGACACACGTGCCTACAAATAAACCTTGGTTCGCTCAACAATAGTACCCATAATAATAGTAAAGTACCATAAAAGTAGCAACACTAAGAGGATAATAAAGTCTTTTATCGTACCTACGGACATTGAGGGACCTGTCATTTTTATTACATAGATTTATTGTTATACGTAAATACATGACAATAAATACAATTTAGATATTTGTTACATAAAACATAATATGTAGCTGCTAAGGAAGGAGCTGAATTACAACAAACTTAGAAAAAGTTACCTATGTACTATAAAGTACCAGTCAAAAATGACACATGAATTAGGGATGGGTATGAATGCTTTAAATCATTTTCATTTAATGAAATTACTTATTTTTTCCATGATTTAACTTATGAAATTTTACAGATAATGGTTTTGAATTTCGATCAAAAATCACACACTAGCAAATGTGAATAGCAAACTAGGAGTGAAATATGAAAATATAAATGATTTTTATTTATTTATTTACTTTTTAGAAGATTAACAGCTTTAATAACAAATTGAGTAATATATGTTAAATAACAATATGTCAATTACTAATCTCCACCTATGGCTAACAAGTTACTTTAGACTTAAAAAAA
Organism: Ethmia dodecea; assembly: GCA_963855545.1. Classification (NCBI taxonomy): domain Eukaryota; kingdom Metazoa; phylum Arthropoda; class Insecta; order Lepidoptera; family Depressariidae; genus Ethmia; species Ethmia dodecea. Next base: position 2,073,853 of record OY979446.1, read on the forward strand.
TGTTGAATTAAAAAAATTCAAAATTATTTTCATAAGTACATATGTAATTTAACTTAAATATTCACATAATTTGCGATTTCACGGATTTCTTAAGTAGTAGACCAGATGATAGAGAGTAGGAGGTGCGACGAATGAAAATTCATTTTAGAAGATAGGTGTTTCACCTGCTACTCGTAAAATGCCCATCTCTCTCTACATCAAATCAAATGTCAATGTCAAAAAAATAAAAACTTTTTTGTAAATGTAGTTTTTCGTGTGATTTCTGTGGTGTGATTTCATGAAAGCAATTGGGAAATAAGATAAATTTAACGACGTGATTTTGGAGCATTATTTTGAATTAATATACTTAAAATGCACCGGTAAGTCGTCGTGTTGTTGGAACAAAATAAATTCACAAAGAAGGTCTTAATTTTACCGCTGTTCGTGTTTTGATTACAGAATAGTTCATTTAGACTTGAAAGGAGCTCCCCTGAAAGTTCCTTATTTAGAAATGGTGAGAAAACACTTTAATCATTTACAGTACTTGTGACTCTTGAGTTCCAGGCTTTGAGTATTAAACCAACCGGAGACGCCACTGACAGGCGTTCCCCTCTGCCAAAAAAAAGTGTCGGTCAACACGCATTCCTGTTATATACAACTAGTTTTTTTGAGTTCACGGAGTGCTTGGACTGGTGAATGTATTTGTGTGAATCTAGTTCAAGCTAGTGTTTAATTGTTTTGTCAAAAAATTCGTTAGTTTTAACATTATTTGTGTTTGTTTCCTCGTCCCCCGCGCAGAAATTAGCAGACTTTTTTGCAAAGAAACTAGTGCGCGTGACGTCTCCTGTTGGTTTAATACTCAAAGGTTGCAGGTGCCCATGGGCGACGGTAGTCACTTACCATCAGGTGACCCATCTGCTCGTTTGCCCCCTTTTCTCATATAAAAAAAAAATACATAAAAAAGGCTACTATAAAATTACAGACTACTTAGAACATGCATGGGTTTAACTCTTCTCGGGGTACTGCATTTGGATCCAGCAACTTGTCAGTAGAGATGGGCTGCTGTTTACATTTAGCCAATCTTCATCCACGAGTTTAGTGTGCCTTATTATTGACGTTTCAAAATGTATTTTATATACCCTCTGAATAAATTAATTTTGAATTTGAATTTGAATCAGATAATTGATTTGTTTGCTTGCTGGAACAATTATGAAGTAATTTTGCCTAAATACAGTTTGCCCGGTAGGTATGTAAGCACAGTGGCTGTTGAAAGAATTTTCGTAATCGGTTAAGTAGCTTTTGAGTTTATTCGTTGCACACATACAAAAATACAAATCCTTCTCTTTATAATATTAGTATAGATGTAGATTACCTATTTATTAGTTGTTCCATAGATTATTTCTGTTTTTTATAATAAATGTTATCTATATTAATATGTGAAGCAAAAATTTTGTACCCCTTTCTACGAAAATTGCGCAGAGGGAGGAGTATGAAATTTCGCACACTTGAAGTTAAGAGAAGGAGTGCAGAATGCTAATATTTAAAAAAAATTAATCAATGAAGAACTTATACTTAAATTTATATTAATATGCGCATTTTTCCCTATATAAAAATGCTTATTATACGTCTATCCCGTCCGGAGCCCAGGAAACATACGGTGAGATAGGCATTTCATCTTTCAAGTGCAAATTGCGGGTAGATTGGTCACAGCGGCAAATTTTATCCAAACTTTAATGCAGGTAGTGCGTAGTAAGTTATGTTGAAGTCTATAAATAGAACGCAAGCACAAGTGAGTGTCAGTTGCGTCATCACCATGCAGAAAATGATTTCCTGGGCTCCGGACGGGATAGACGTATAATAAGCATTTTTATATAGGGAAAAATGCGCATATTATACGGTCTGTAATCCCGTCCGGAGCCCAGGAAACATACGGTGAGACGTGTTTATTATCGCATGGTGAGGAAAAAATTGTATGCCAACTGTGACCAAATTAATTAATGAAAGCAATTAATATAGTTAGGTAGTATGTAACGAAAACAGTTTTACCCAGTGACAAAAATGTTTATTATGGTGTGATAGATATACAAATTACATCGCTAAAATAGATATCTGAATACCTATTCGCAGCTATCTTATAGAAAAAGAAATAAATTTTACTAAATATGTACTAAAGACTTTTATTTCTATCGAGACTTATCAGTATCACCCAACAGCTTACAGGATTAAAAATCTATATTAGAATAGTAACTTCTATAAATCAAAATACATAAAAACTCGATTATAATTATGATACTAAATCAAATGAGAAAATGATTATATAGTTATATAGGCCTGAACGAGGCGCTCACTGAAGGAACACTCGAAAGAGATTGGGCTAGCGGTCTTCTATAGAATCTGGCAAGAGTATTTTGAGATGCCCAGTTACCTCTAGCAAGTATTTCTTCGACGGGAAGCTCTTGAACCCAGTTGAGTGATGCGACGGCAGAGCGAACCGAGCCGGGGGAGTCGTTGATGCCTGCGTCGTGCAGCACACTTCGCACCCAGCCCGCGATGATGGTGCGACTGGCAGGGCGTGGGCGGCCTGTAGTGGCCACGAACAGACTCTTGACCATGCCTTGCTCGCGGCGTGACACCGACAGCTGGAGCAGCTGTTTTAGCCAGTACACCGGGTCTATATTGAGGTGCGCGCCTGTGCTGAGTAGCCAACCTGATTGCCGGTGATTCAGTGAGTCCGTCTTGGACCCGTACCTCGGCCAGAGTGTGATGTTGTTTGGCTCGATGACTAAACTGCCATCGGCCACGGATAATAGCGTGAGGTCGTGTACTCGTCTGCCGGAAGCAAGTAGGAGCAAAATGGCACATCGCCTTGACACATCAAATAAACTATTTTCACGCACATTGTTATTGATAAGCCAGTCTACCACAAGCTGTGGGTTCCAGACTGGTGGTTGAGGTTTTGAGCTGGTATTGTTAGGTGCATTAGCCATACCTTTAAGTGTCTGCCTAACTAACGCATGAGAAGTAAGTTGTGGTGCTTCCTGTGGATTATAGAAGTTTGTGACTACAGTCTTGTGAACTAGAATTGAGCTGTACCTAAGGCCCTGTTCATTGTGTAAGTACGTTAGATACCTTGCTACTGAACTGGCACCAGGGTTTTTGTGGTCGATACCTGAAGACTGACACCAGATAACCCATTTTGACCAAGCTTGTCTATATGTTTTAAGGGTGGACGGTCTCCAGCCAGCTTCCACTAGAGCTCGTTGTGATGGTGACCAACCTTGGAGCAAGTCTCCCCACCCCGTATCAGCCATGCCTCCAATACTAACTTGTCTACTTGTGGAGGGGGTAGGCAGGTTCTCGTGTCGAGCAGGACTCGACGCAGGTGGCGAATAGTTAACGGCGGGCTCAGCGCTCGCGGTTTCAGATCTGCCCTCCATGCCACGTTCGTCCATCGCGGGCATATTACAATGTACTTGCCTTCTGCTTGATTGATTGCTATCAAGACTTGCTGCATTAGGCAGGGAGGTGGAAATACCCACGCCAGTCTGTAGCTCCAGGTCCTGCTGAACGCATCGTGGAATGCGACGTTGGGGTCTCGTAGGTCTCTGCTCACGTAGCGGTGAACCACGTGGGCTGACTGAGAGGCAAATAGATCGATCGCTGGAATGCCCCACTTCTTGAAAATTACCTGACAGGCGATTGGGAGTAAGTGCCACTCTGCTATTAACTCGAACCTCGACAGGCTGTCGGCTACCGTGTTGAGAGGGCCCGGGATATAGCTTACACACAGATTTATGTAGTAGTTCATTAAGTACTCGTAGATCGCTCTGGTTACAGTCATAAGATTGGACGAGCGTGTTCCGCCTTGGTTTCGTAGATAGGCAAGAGCGGTGCGGTTGTCGCTCTGAATAAGGAAGGTCTCTCCCGGGAAACGTGGTGCTAGTACTTGAAGTGCGAAGTGAACTGCGAGAAGTTCCTTCATGTTCGCCGGCAGCGATTTTTCGCTTTCGAGCCAGGGTCCCTGCACATGATCCCCATCCACATACGCACCCCAACCTATATCCGATGCATCTGTGACAATGAAGTGTGTGGCTGAGGGGGGCCATATCTTGCTGGCTGTCTGAAAGTTGTCCTTCCACCAATTCAGCTCTTCTAATGTAGGTTGCGTACTGACCATTGGAGATTCCTCTCGCACCGATTTCCGCATGAGGTTCAGCAGGTTGCGGAAGTGGATCCGGCCGAAGGGTACCACGAAACTCGCAAAGTTCAACCAACCTACTAGGGACTGCAGTTCTTTTGTTGACCACGTGGCACTGTGGAGCCTCTGTTGTATGCAACTGTACAGTTTGTCTAACTTCTTTATGGGTAAAGACTTCTGGTTCCGTGTTGTATTCCACTCGATACCTAGGAATTCCAAGACCTGTGAGGGTACCTTGGACGACTTTTTGTCGTTTATGACCCAGCCGAGTTCGCGAAGCAGGGCCTTGGTAAGGCATGCCTGTGCTCGTAGTTTGCGAGGGCACTGGCTCACCAGGAAATAGTCGTCCAAGTAAATGAGAAGCCTCACACCTTCTGCACGGAGCTGTTGAGCTACCCAGTTGGAAAGGGTAGCGAAGGTCTTCGGTGCCGTCGCAAGGCCGAATGGCAGGCAGGTCATTTGAAATACTGTTCTGTCTGCAGCAGAGTCTGACGGTGTTGTCGCCGCAAACCTTAGGAAGCGACGATGCGATGCTGAGATCGGTACGTGAAAGTACGCTTGGCTCAGGTCTATCTTCATCATCCAGTCTCCAGGTTGGAGAAAAGCTGGGACTTTGTACATATTGATCAACCTGAACTTTCCTGGTTTCAGGTACCGGCTTAGCGCCTTCAAGTTCAGTACTGGGCAATTCGTACAGTCTTGCTTTTTGACTAAAAACAGGTGAGACTCGAACCCTGCGTTGTCTGGTGCGTGCTCGATAACACCCTCGGCCGCCATCTTGCGAATTTCCATCTCCATAGCTAGTGATTGATCGACTGGAAACCGAGGTTGAGCTATTCTCCTCAGCTGAGGTTTTTCTATGAACGGTATACGATAACCTTTTAACATTCGTAAAATGTGTGTCGGGGCACGCCTCGCTTTCCATGCGGGTATGTAGCAGCGTAGGCGCCCCGCGTAGAAGTCAGCGCCTCGAGCGGCCGCCATCGCGTGGTCGCTGGGGTCGGGCGCGTGCAAATTCACGCTTACCCTCCTTCCCTCTTGCAGCTTGGGCCGGGGCACGTGGCCGAGGGGGCGCCGTGCCGGCAGGAGCGCGAAACGGCGCCGGAGGAGTAGGCGAGGGGGCAGGGGCCCGCCTCGACGACCCGTAACGGCTCTCAGCGAGCTCGTACGGTCTGCGAAATACTTTTCCGGGTCCTCCCATCTTCGTCACAGCATCCGAGAATAACGTCATATCAAAGAGGTGACCTTGACTTGGTGGGATACGTCGCAGAGACGCTTTATTAAATTTATCTTTAACGCCACTTAGTACGTGATCACGCCTTTGTTCGATAATGCTAGCGCGCCTTCCACAAACCACCTGCAAGAGATCTTTGGAGATTTCGGAAAAGACACTACCCGAAGCAAAGGAAGACGATAATTTAGAATGCAGCTCCGGTGGCGCGCCGGGTAAACACAATAAATCTTTAATTACCCCCTGCAATGCTTCACGCTGGGCTAGCAACATGTTAGTTAAAGCGCCAAATGTTTGGTCAAGAGACCTAAGTTGATAAGGTTTGTGCTCGTATGGTGCAAGTTCATCATTTAATTCCAAATAGTTAAACGCCGGAACTGCTAAATATTTCTTCTGTGTATCCGCGTAACGGATGTTGGCCCACTCCGGATTGTTAAAATATTGTAATCCGGCGACCGCAGCCAAGCGGCCCGCATCTGCTTTTTTAGTAGTTTCAGCAATTATTGTCATAGGGACATCTAGCTCCGGCATTTGAGATGGCGGGACAGGTGGCACGAGATCTTCTAGGAGCTGAACAGACGTGCCTGCCCGCTCCGTGGTGGCGGGTACTTGACTAGCGGTGGCGGGTACTTGACTAGCATGTGACATCATAGATTTAATTTGGGTAATCTCACGTATCAGTGATTGTACCTGATCCTCCAACTGCGTAGACACCATCGGCACTGCTGGACACACACTGACCGCCGCCGGCGTCACTTTCTCGACCACAGAACGCACGATAGGTTCGAGGGGCGGCGGCGGGCGCACCGGGCACGGTGCCTCGATCAATCGCGGCACTTTTCGCGGCGGTGCGTCATCCTCCTCACTCGACGAAGTCGAAGAACTTGAGAGGGTCAGACGTCGGGAAGAATGACTTCTTGACATGTTTGCACTCGAAAATTAAAACGCCAACTGACACTCACTTGTGCTTGCGTTCTATTTATAGACTTCAACATAACTTACTACGCACTACCTGCATTAAAGTTCGGATAAAATTTGCCGCTGTGACCAATCTACCCGCAATTTGCACTTGAAAGATGAAATGCCTATCTCACCGTATGTTTCCTGGGCTCCGGACGGGATTACAGACCGTATTATAATAATAAACCAATTTATTAAGACTGACATGGATCAGTATTGTTAACATAAATACCGTATAAAGGTTTCGTTCCATTTTAATAACTTCCAGGTCCTACTTGCTGCCAAAGAATGGGGGGCGACAGGAGTACTCTTGGAATGGGAAGACACATTCCCCTACTTAGGGGAGCTGAAAGTAATCGGCAGCCAAGGTGGCTGCGGTGGAGACGAGATGTATTCGAAAGAAGAAGTACAGCATATACTGCGGTTTTCTAAAGAGAATGGTCTGGAGCCTGTGAGTATGGGGTATGATTTAATATGTTATTTTTTTAAATGCGAAGTTGACATTCATCCCACATATCGACAATGTCGTCAAAAGGTCATCTAAAATGCTGGGTTTCGTAATTCGCAATGCCAAAGCTTTTCATAAAACAAATACAAAAATCGTACTTTATAATTCACTAGTTCGCAGTATTTTGGAATATGGGAGTGTGGTTTGGCGGCCACACTACGCCACTCATATACTAAGAATCGAACGTATTCAGAAGAGGTTTATGTGGCACATTGCATTTTCGCGGGGAATGGCCAAGAGCACACCCTCCTATGTAAGTAGACTAGAATACTTTAAACTTACAACTCTGGAAAAGCGCAGAGATAAGCTGGACCTTATATTCCTATTTAAAATTTTGAGAAATTACATTGACTGTCCAGAACTGCTAAGCATGTTTAAGTTGAAAGTACCCCCTCGCTATCCCCGCGCACAAATTAAACCTCTGTCAGTCCCCTTCCGTAAATCGGTTCTTGGTACTAACTCTTTGGTTCCTCGCCTGTGCAAATTGCTGAATGCGCTTGGTGGATCTGCTGACGTATACTACGACTCGATAAATACATTTCGAAAGAGTATTACCTAGTTATTTTTTATTTACTTTTTGCAAATACTGTTCTTTTCTGTGCTTAATTTAACTTAGCTTCACTTATTTAGTTTTTTTAATTTACATTACACAGTGCATGTTGTGTTTGCTTTAATATAGCTATGCACTTAACTTTATATACTGGCAACATAAATTTAAGAATTGTATTAGTGTATAAGCTGCTAGCGAACCTTAATAAATAAATAAATAAATAAATATACATATAAATAAATAGGGTACCTACGCATAATGGAAGTCGTTAAGCCATGTCAGATACCCTTGGGTGGCTTGAAAAATTCTGACTGTTAAGTGGCCACTAGTTTAACACCATCTCCCAATCCGCAGTGGGCTAGCGTGGGAGATTATATCCCATACTTCCTCATGTGTGAGGAAAGACCCTTAGCTCAGCAGTGGGCTGTTACGGGTTGATGATGATGAAAGTAGGGTTGACCATTTATGCAGTTTCCTTCTAGAAACTACTTTAGTTTAGGTGCAACGCAACAGGATATCTATCTAATATACTATGACATTTAAGAAAGCAGTGCCGTTGAGAGAGTTTTTTTAATAATATCTGCTATAGCCCGAGTTATAATCATATGTTGGGACTGGTTTTTCTTCAATTTTTGAGGGGCATTTCTGTAAATTGTCTCCCTCAGTCTTGATGTAATGGTGTTTGGCTTATAGCATCTCTGGTCTAATTGTAGTATTTTGTTTTCCATTTCATTTAGAGACGTAAATATTGAGAGTGTAAAAATCAATTGAGAAATTAAGCATAACCTTAAGTCTAGTCTAAGTGTATGACACTTAAACGAAAAATTCAACCATTTACGGAGATATAAAAACATTTGACTTTAAAAAAAAATTTATAGCCTATGTATTGTCCTACTGCTAAGCAAAGGCCTCTCCTTCCTCCCTCCATTTGACTGCATTTGTCTAATGTTTGAAGCCAAGCCTATCATCTTGCTGCATCCATGTTTAGAATATATCACTACACCATCATTCCCAAAACAGATACAGTTAATCCAGACCATCGGCCACATGGAGTTTGTCCTGAAACACCCAGCGTTCCGGGGGCTCCGCGAGGCTCCACAGTCTCCAGCAGTTCTATGTCCCTCACAGCAGGGCTCACAACACCTGGTCCGTTCTATGTTGGAGCAAGTCTTGGACGTACAACCAGATGCTACGTACCTGCATATTGGAGCCGATGAGGTAAAATTATATCTGTTTTATCTACACTTCTACACTAATATTATAAAGAGGAAAGATTTGTATTCTTGTATATTTGTAACGAATAAACTCAAAAACTACCAGACCGATTTTAAAAATTCATTCACCAATGGAAAGCTACAATATCCCTAAGTAATATAGGCTATATTGTATACCGTATTCTTACGGGAACGAGAACTACGCGGATGAAACCAAAACCGGTAGTGAAGCATAAATTCTTGATAAGATTGAGATAGCCAGACAAATATGGTCGTAACCTAACCATAATTATCATGTAATGAGACAGCTTGACTGGAGAACACCTGAATACAAGCATTTATAGTTGTAAACAGCTTGCCTGATTATTAATAAATAGCGGTTCTGCGCAGTCTCACCCGCGTATTTCCCGTTCCCGTGGGAATACGTGGATAAAATATAGCCTTTGTCACTCTCTGATAATGTAGCTTTAAATGGGTGAAAGACTTTGTTTTATACTATACTAGCGACCCTCCCCGGCTTCGCACGGGTGCAATGCTGAATTTTCTTTGCTATAAACCTTGCGGAGCCCGAGACCTTTCCAACGAATGCAAAACCATGGAAATCGGTTCGTCAGTTCTGGAGTTAAATCGTCATGAAGGAAAACCCGACTTATTTTTATATAGTAGATAGTGATGATGTAGTGATATTAGTATTAGTATAGATAATAAAAGCCTGCATATCCCAGGTTAAGTGATATTGTACTTGGTTGGTCCATAAATTGATGTGGACTATTTTTCAGTTTCATAGAACCCAGCACTGTTTGGAAGAGACCGCTAAAAGTTGATATCATCGCTTTTAGCGGTCTCTTCCAAATTTTTTTATTTCAGTCATTTTTCTGATTCGTAGCAATCTGTTAGGAAACAATTAGCCACTTGTTTGATAATATCCAGTCCATTATCTGCCAAACTTTTGTATAGAGTTTTTTCCCATTTGGGGGTATCCTTCACTCATACAGACAAGAGACACTATACCTCTTCAGTCCAAATGATGAAAGTTCCCAATGATATGATAATTTTTCTGATTTCCAGGTGTGGCATTCAGCTGTCTGCAAAGACTGTCAAGAGCGAGCTGCTAAGAGCGAATACAAAGTAGCATCTCTATACCTGCAGCATGTAAGGGACATCGCTTTGTTCCTCAAGCAGAAGCGGCCAGAACTCACCGTGTTGATGTGGGACGATATGCTCAGGTCAATCAACGTTGACTGGTTGAAAGGTATGAGTTTCAGCTGAAAACATAATTATGATTAACATATTATAAAACAAAACAAATACAAAAAAAATGAGAACAGAAATCAAATATTTTAATATAAATTAATTAATAAATTAATTAAATACCTATGCCTATTCCCTCGGTGATAAAAGGCGTAAGATATTAAAAAAAAATCTCACGCCTTTTATCCCTGAGGGGGTATTCCATTACTGGATATACCCACTTTTCACGAGATATATTGGACCCCTGAACGTGATAGGTGGTGAGCCCATCGCCTGACCGGGTCTATTTACACATGTCTCAGATTTAATTCTGAGACCTGCGGGTTTCCTCACGATGTTTTCCTTCACCGTCGAGCTAGTGATAAATATCGACGTAAGTTTTGAAAAACTCATTGTTACATGCCAGGATTCGAACCCGAGCCTCACTGATTTTCAGCCGGCTCTTTAACCGTAAGGCTATCACTGATCTCTGAGATATTTATTTTATTTTATTTGAATAATCTTACGGAAAGGGATGGACCCTTACTATTCTAAATTTTCTTCCAGCATACCAACTAGGCGAGCTCGTAGAGCCAGTGGTATGGCAGTACAGCCCTTTGGAGTGCTTCCAAATTGACGAACACCTGTGGAGCAACTACAGACAGGTCTTCCCGAGGGTTTGGGCTGGATCAGCTTTTAAAGGCGCCAATGGGAGCTGTCAGGTTAGTTTTTAATTATTTATTACGATCGGTTCCGCGCGGAGTTTGCGTTCCCGTGGGAATACGGGAATAATATATATACTCGTCATGGATCTTGTAGCCTTCTGGTGAAAGAATTTTTGAAATCGGTTCAGTAGTTTTGAGTTTATTTCGTAACAAAGATACAAACATACAAAAATACAAAGATATTTTATTTGGCAAGGGAAGCATACACCATAACATATACCCAATAGTATAATTTTATTGTTTAAATTTTTAGTCTTACAATATTAATATTCATCACTAGCTCGACAGTGAAGGAAAACATCGTGAGGAAACCCGCAGCTCCCAACCTTAATTCTGAGGCATGTGTAACAGATCCGGTCCGGTAATGGTAATAAAAAACATACAGGATTGCAAACAGAAATAAATACATTATTTAAGACTGTAAGTAATAGTGCATAAGGTGGTTCATTGTTATGTAAAAGAGACCTCTGTATTATATTCAATTTATAAAAAAAAAACATCGTGAGGAAACCCGCAGGTCTCAGAATTAATTCTGAAACATGTGTAAACAGACCCGGTCCTTCGATGGGCTCACCACCTATCACGTTTAGGGGTCCAATGTATCTCGTGAAATGTGGGTATATCCAGTAATGGAATACCTCTGCCTACCCCCTCGGGGATGAAAGGCGTGAGATTATTTATTTTTTATTTATTTATTTAAAAAAAAAAACTAAAGAATATAGATACTCGTGAAAAGTGGGTATTTCCAGAAATGGAATACCTCTGCCGGGGTAGGCAGAGGTATTCCGTTCTGCTCCCTCGGGGATAAACTAAAACTATTTTTTAATTTTTTTTAACAATAATAATTATTGTTGTAATAAAAATAAGTTATCTGTCCTAATTAACAAAAATACAAAAATACTTACATATAGTGCATAAAAATAATTGCATAATTATAAATAAATTATAAATAAAAGATTTCTTCCAGCGCATCACACCGAGGCAGGGTTCCCAATAAGCTGGCAGCATTTCATCTTTGTATTGCCAAGCTTATTCTTTGGCAAAAATAGCTGCCAGCCCTTGGGTCACGGGTTGCCTCGATGAGACGCGCTGAAAGATCCTCGACAAAAGCATTATTGTTGTTAATAAGTGTTTTTGTAAATCAGTCTAACGTTTTGTATGGCCATTGGCAGATGCTGTCGCCAGTGAGCCGTTACGTGAGCAACCACGAGGCCTGGCTGAGGGAGTTCAGGAAGTACGAGACAGAGATTACCTTCGCTGGGATCATACTCACTGGGTGGTCCAGGTGAGTTAGATTTACAAACCGACCATAAAAAAGAATTTACAAACCGAGCATAAAAAAGAATTTACAAACCGAGCATAAAAAATAATTTACAAACCGACCAAAAAAAAGAATTCACAAACCGAGCATAAAAAAGAATTTACAAACCGACCAAAAAAAAGAATTTACAAACCGAGCATAAAAAAGAATTTACAAACCAAGCATAAAAAAGAATTTACAAACCGACCAAGTTAAAAAACCGACTTTAATAAATGACTAAAAATATCATCATCAATGTATACAATTTTTAGACTATTTTTGATGTTTTAAGAACCGTTCGACTGTTTCGATAAAATTTAAATAAATGGAAGTATGATCTACCAAACAAAAAATAATCATCAAAATCGGTTCATAATTGACGGAATCATCGCGTGAAATACAATAAAAACCCGACTTCAACGAATAATATTTAAAAAATACAGCCGCAACCTCTTCCTTTTTTTAAGACAGTTAAAAAAAGAATAATCGAAATCGGTTGGCATGATATTGAGTTATACGTCCACTTGTCGCGCACATACATAATGCAAATTTAAGACTTATATGGTTTTCTCATGGATGCCATTGTCAGAATTAGACGAAATTAAATGTTTGAAAAGAACTTAAAAGAATTTCTAATAACAAAAAGTTATTATAACATTTCCGAATTCCTAGAAGATAACCTAGAATAAGTAAAAATTTTATACATAAAACGTATTTATAACTAGAATAAATTAGAAAAGAGCATTTAACATAGGCTTGGCAAACATATTATAGTATGTAAGTGTTATTTTTTGTAATTCTCCCTAATCTTGTAAGTAGATATACTTTATGAAAAAGCCCTTCAAATATTGCTGTGCCCTTGCAGGGCGTCACAACATACTTCCTCACAAACTTTTGTACCTAAGACCTTCATGTGAAATTTGTGACACGCAATAAAAATATTTGTATTTGTATTTATTTGTAAAATGGGACCAATCTGGAAGCAAAAGCTTTCAAATAAAAAAAGAATCAACAAATTCGGTTCATCCAGTCGAAAGTTCTGAGGTAACAGACATTAAAAACAAACGAACCTCCACCTTTTTTGAAGTCGTTTGAAAAACAACCAAAAACACGTCGTACAGGGATTATTCGCTAGGTAATATTATGTGGATTTACCTGTAAATTTTGTTTCAGATACGACCACTACGCCACTCTCTGCGAATTGCTACCGGTATCCTTACCGAGTCTCGCGAGCTGCCTGAGGATGTTGACCAAAAAACAAGACGAAGATGCCGGTATGTTTAAAACATACCTACTGCTTCTTATAGGGCATATATACAATAACCAAAGAGATTAAAATATAATAAGGCATAGAGGGGACAAAGCGAGGAAAATTTGAAGCCAAAAGTTATTCCAAGTGGAATAAGTCTACTACAATTTCGGCCGAATGACAGCTCGCGTTCATACTAACTGACATGACAAGGACATGACGCGTAGGCTTCAAAGTTTTGTATGAAAATATTCCCAATGCCTATGCCCTATTATATTTAAATCTCTTTGACAATAACTCTTTATTGTACACCAAAAACAACAAAATATAGATAACAACAATAACTAAAAATCAATGGTCGGTCTTATCGCATCTAGCGATCTCTAGGTTCTCAATTCGACATGTATGTTTTTTTTAATGTTTGTTACCTCAGAACTTTCGACTGGGTGAACGATTTGGATGATTCTTTTTTTTAACCGACTTCAAAAAGATTCTTCAAAGAGATCTCAATTCGACTGTTTTTTTTAGTTGTTGAAGTCGGTTTTTACTCTTTACAAGAAAAAAACTCACGCCTATTATCCCCGAGGGGATAGCCAGAGGTATTCCATTCCTCGGTATACCCACTTTTCACGAGATATTCTTTGGACCCCTAAACGTGATAGGTAGTGAGTCCAACGCCGGATCGGGTCTTTTACACATGTCTCAGAATTCATTCTAGGACCTGCGGGTTTCCTCACGATGTTTTCCTTCACCGTCGAGCTAGTGATAAATATGTACTTAAGTTTTGAAAAACTCATTGGTACATGCCAGGATTCGAACCCGAGCAAAGTCAGTCATTTTTTTTATTCATTGTATAGACTTATAAGTCCTGTTATGGAAAGTCATTACTGCACCGCGATTTTACTGATTATAATCATGTGAAGCAGGATCCTTAACCGTAAGAGCGTTTCCACATTATACGATCCGATATCGGAGTCGGATGACGATAGCTGATACCCGACACCTACTGTTTTACATATTTCCGACAAAATCGTTCCGATTCGGCCATTTGCTCGATACCTTTGGGGCCGGTCCATCCTGGGATAGTATAATAGATAACTTTATTTGCTGGATCTATTATATTTGAGATGCTAAAGACCATGTCGGTGTCTGATCCGATAACCGATATCGGAGCGGACAATGTGAAAGGTAGGTACATATTTCATGCATTTTACTTGCCCAGATATCGTACCGGCTCCTTACTTCGATATTGGATCGGATAATGTGGAAACGCTCTAAGGCTACCACTGCTCTACTACAATTCTACTACCCAGTTGAGCGTCCGCTCCGCTAAGCCACAAATGCCTTGAGCGCCCGCGTTCGCGATGCACAGAAAAACACACCGAGCGGCCGCTACCTTCTTACTAAAAACATGATAGCAGCCAAACTACTACAGCTACACGAAAATAAAAATTACGTCAGGATAGCTTATAATATGCAGAATCGATTTATATAAAAACTAAATTACAACTAATAATTAAAAGTTCTCAAAAAAAGAGACTGTAAAATCAATGCGAAAAACCGAAGAGCTACGACCATATTTTTTCATGTCGATTTGTCGTCGCATCAATATGATATCGATATGATAGTTTTAATAGAGAGTCATCTAGTAGCAGTTGTGAGAAGCTACCTTAGAGTTACCATGTATAAAAAATGTTTTTCGGGGACAAGTCAGCTAAGTAACTATAGTTACGTGGGCGCTAGACGGTCCTTTTTTTTTCGTAACTATGCTTACGTAGGCGCTCAACTGGTTATTACTCTTTCGAGTTTTATGTTATACTTTGCCCTCTATATATTTTTTTAAATTTATTTAAATAGATTTATAATATACAGTGGTGTTACTTAATTCTAACATCGCCAAACTTTTACGTTTGATGGCGAAAAGCGCTCTTTCACATAAAAGTGAACCACCTTATGCACTATATCTACTACTTATCTATAGGTTACTATTTTCATCTTAAATAATGTCTTTACTTCTATATTTTGCAATCCTGAATATTTTTTTTAATAATAAATGACAGGCAGCTTGGTAAGCGAGGTGCTCCCCGGGGAGCAGTGGGCGGGTGAGCCCATAGCAAGGGCCGTGCATTCTCTCGTGCTGCTGAGGCAAAGGTGCGCTGGGCTGCTGCACGGGGACCAGTACGTGTATATAATAATATAGTACCTACGTGAAAAGAGTGCTAATGAGAAAGAGATAGAGTGAGCGAGAGAGGTGGGGGGAGGGAGAGAAAGAAAGGTAGAGAGAGAAAGGGAGGGAGAGGGAGAAAGGAGAGAGGGACATGTAGAGAGAGAGAGAGAGAGAGAGAGATATATATATATAATATATATATATATATCTCTCTCTCTCTATCTCTATATATAATATATATATATATATAGAGAGAGAGAGATAGATAGAGATAGAACTATAGTAAGTGCGTGCGCGGGTGTGTTGTGTGCACAAGATTACGTGCGAGCATAATTAAGCAGTAATGGTATGCGGGCGAATGTACGTGCTTGCGAGTGTGTTACAATTGCGTGCGTTTGAGTATGCGTGCGTCCGTGCATATGTACACATGGGTGCTTATATTCATAAATATGTGCAAACGTGTACAACTACATGGATGTCCTGTATCGATTGTATTACAGGTTATCTTTGAGTGTTGACTTATTAAAAACAAGTCACAATACATAGTAGATCATAAATATCAGTTTTATCTTCGCAGAGTGACTACGTGGCTTAATCCCTGGCAGTTGGAGAATAACTACACGAATCCAACGCAGATTGAGGGCATAGCCATTACTGCTCAAGTGTGGGTATTCCGTTTTCCATTTAATTTTATTAATTAACTAGCTTTTACCCGCGGCTTCGCACGCGCACGTTTATTTCTCCCCCTTAGGGGTTGAATTTAGCAAAATCCTTTCTTAGTGGATGCCTACACTGTATAAGCTATCTATGTCCAAAATTTCAAGTCTCTAGACCCAGCGGTTTAGGCTGTGCGTTGATATATTACCAATCAGTCAGTCAGTTTATCATTTTATAAATATAAATGCAAATTATTTGACACATTTATGTGCTCATACCTTAATCCCAAAAGAAGTTGGCAGTAATTCCATTTCTGAATTACCCACTTTTCAAGAGTATAGTTTTTGGACTGCTAATCGTGACAGGTGAACCCATCGCCGTAGCGGGGTGCTGTTACACATGCCTCAGAATTCTCACGATGTTTTCCTTCGCTGTCAAGCTGGTGTAAATATGTACATACTAACGTAAGTTTTTTTGCTCCATAGAAGAAAAATCGTATCCTTCGTATCCAAGTCTGAATCGCACTTGTTTTGTTAAAGCATGCAACCTCGAAGAATTTAGTTGGTGTGCAAAACATTTTGTAATAACAATATACAACATGTAACAGAATAAGCGCAATTCCTGAAATTAGTTTGATCAGCATCGACTACTTATTTGATTTCAGCAATTTTTAATATGTGTTAAATTTTTCTAAAAAAAATAATTATCGTAGCCGAATTTAGTGCTTTCTATGGAAATCGTGCTATTATTAATCGATATTTAAGAAAATTGGTTAGACACAACTAAAGTTCGATTGCATCATATTTTTTTTATATTAATATACTAATTGGGGTGTATGAGGCATTGCGCTTTTTCTGTTACGCGTTGTATAATGGACACCCATTTAAAAATAAGTTCGATATTAGAACTCTCTTGTCAGAATAGTCATAAATAAATGAATGTACTGTTTGAAATGGAAGCTGTGTTTTCATGTAACTGAGATGGTAATCTATATATATAAAAATGAATCCCTTTTTCCCTTGGTTACGGCATCACGCGTTAATGGCTGAACCGATTTGGCTGAAAGTTGGTGGGGAGGTAGCTTAGAACCAGGATACGGACATAGGATACTTTTTATTCCGATATTCCCACGGGAACGGGAACTGGAACTTTGCGGGAACGGGAACTACGCGGGGACGGGAATGTGAACTACGCGGGTGAAACCGCGGGGCGCTGCTAATTTGTTTGTTTGTTTGTTTGTGTTTTTGAATCTTTTATCTGCTTTCAGCCTGTTAAGTGAGCTGACAGCACTGGAAACCAACATTCTACAACATCTTCACGCTATCACCGGCAGGAGGAGCGTAGAGGAGTGGACGGAGACATTTATACGTCCAACGATGAAACAGCTACAACAGACCTACGAATCGGCTATCACGAGGGTTAGAACTGATGCCTCTGTAACTCCAACGAAACACAGATCGGGACAATTATAAACAGTAGTAAATGTCTTTTTTATCCGATTTAAAAAAAGTAGGAGGTTATTAATTCGACTGTATGTTTTTTTCATGTTTGTTACCTTAGAACTTTCGACGTTCGACCGGGTGAACAGATTATGATGATTCTTTTTTATTTGAAAGCTGGTGCTTCCCGTGTGGTCCAATTTTGGTCCAGGGGGTCGATTTTTGAATCTCACCAAGTGACTAATTCTCACCGATGTGAGTGATTTCCGAAAGTTCGTATTTTTGAAACTCATCGGTGACTTCCATTTGTCATACCTATGATATCGATTTACGAGTGCCCCTACCCACTCGTAATTGAAATCACCATGTGATTGTTTTTGACAGTTAACGTATGTGACATCTGCCAAAAGTGCCAAAGTATGTTTTTTGGAAGAATTAGCAGCGGGGCTCGATTGTGATATTTTGTGATTGCGACGATTTATTGAAAACAGCGTGTGACTTTCAAAAATACGGCTTTTGGAAAATGGTGACATAAGAGTCATCGGTGATAATTTTAGTCACCGGTGATTTTGATATCACCAGTGAGATTCAAATATCGCACTCCTGATCTGACAATGGCTACTTGTGAAAACCATAAATTATCTTATAAATTAAGTGCAAATATTTATTGCAGTGACATTAGAGCCACTTTATGAGCAAGTGTGTTGAAAAAAATATTTATTATCAGACAATGCAGTCTATAGATGTGTTAGTGACAAAACTACTTATTATAATGAACAAAAAACAATTTTTTGCATTGATTTTTATTTGCGATGTCTTTCACGAGCTAGTGGCAAATACTTTATTTTTTATTTAGTACTTACGTAATTATTTAGAAAAGTAAAGTACATGCCTTCACCCTTCTCTTTTTACACTGTCTTACACACTTGACGATTTTTTTTTTACATTTTATTAGCCTATGTACTGTCCCACTGCTGAGCAAAGGCCTCTCCTTCCCCTGCCCTTCCTCGATACTTATAAAAGAAGAGGTTTTAATTTTTGACATAATTTATTAGCCAAATCGTGTATATTAAATATGTATAACAATATACAAATCATAATGTATGTGAATATAATGTAAGGAATAAGAATAAACGTTTTGTTATTTGAGTAATTTCTTTGTTTTTACCCCACTCACACAAATCATTTCAATGCTAGTCGTGCTTTTTTGTGTTAAAAGCTGCCAATATACGTTTAAGTAAAAGCTCTTGTTATCTGCTATTGTTCACCAATAAAATATGCAATACGTGAATGTTATAATATTAGTGTAAGACTAATAAGTACATAATGCCTATAGATATTCATATAAAATGTATGAGTCCGACTTGCACTTGACTTTTTTATTGAATGAAAATCACCTTATCTCAGTTACATCCGTCCTAAGGTTGTTTAGACGAAATCGCTTAAAGCGATGAGACCGTCCATTGTACTTTTTTTGTATCACTGTGTCACTTGTTGCATATTTTTATTGGTGTAGGTACAATAAAGAGTTGATACTTACTAGGTTTTTGGTACCGCAAGAAATTATGAAGAATATAAAGGCCAACGGGACCCGACCCAAATAAACTATCTTCCACTTTCTGAAAATATCAACAAAACCAACTAAACTGCTTTAGCGAGACATTTTCGCGCGTTTTTTCCGCAAAAACCAGGATAAACCAGACCGAGTTCTCGTATTAAATTTCCACCAACAAACTCACATTACTCGCGTTTTCCTTACGACTGTCGTCATAATTCACAGAACACCTCACAAATGATACAGGTGTAACGTGCCAGAGATTAATGAAAACGAGAGTGCTTGTTGGAAAAGTTGGCTTAAAATTTACTGGGGCCCGTATTTTAATTTGACGAGATAGTCGTTTCCTTATATAATCATTATGCGGTTTCACGCGCTTTGTTCCCGTTCCCGATGGAATACGGGAATAAAATATAGCCTATTTTACTCAAGGGTAGGTACCTTTCCAATGGTGAAAGAATTTTTAAAATAGGTCTAGTAGTTTTTGAGTTTATTCGTAACAGACATAACCTACAAGAACACAAATCTTTCCTCCTTATACTTAATCCATAGATCAGCTGTTTTGCCCGATTGCACCCGGCATAAGTCCCGTTCCCGTGGGAAAATTGTACCCCATGTTACTACCATACCTAGTAAGCAAAGACGTTTAAAGAAAAAGTTTCTCTTTAGGAAGAGAATGGTTTTCTTCCAACCTCTTTGCTAGTAAGCTTTCCATAGGTGAAAGAATTTTTAAAATACCTAAGTAGGTATGTCTTATTGTTTCCGAGTTTCAATCCTAAACAAAAAGTCAAATCTTTCCTCTATAAAATATAAGTGTAGATTACTGTACGTGGTAAGTATTTAGTAATCTGTGGTAGAAGTAGGGTTGTTTAAAACCTGGCAATGAGACTGGGACAAAACCCGTTTGTTTCCCAAAAAATCTTTTGTTGTAAGACATAAGATGAGTCGCGGGAGCCAGGAAATTAACTGTCTGCTCAACATTACTCAGGCTAATGGATGTCACTCGCTCAGCACGTGACACGGCGTCCTCACAGCGGATTATGACTGGTGAAAAATGGCAACATTATTTTTTAGGGGTCCTTTTTAGGTTACCGGGATTACGGGTCTTGATTAGAGTGGATTAGGGAAAACTAGCGGATGTTTACTTTGGGTATTTTATTTTGGATGTCTCAACAGATTGGTCGAATTACAAATAAATACACTATACAATAATACTTTATTGTACAGTCAAGAGCAGGTGGAGCTTGAAACATGTAACGTTCTTATCAGATATTAGCGGTTCTGCGCGGTTTCACCCTCGTAGTTGCCGTTCCCATGGGAATACGGGAATAAAGTATAGTCTATGTTACTCAGGGATCTTCTAGCTTTCCATTGGTGAAAGAATTTTTAAAATCGGTCCAGTAGTTTTTGAGTTTATTCGTAACAAACATACAAAAATACAAATCTATCCTCTTTATATTATATTTATTAGATAGGTACAATCGCCTTAAGCCGTATACAGAAAGAAAGCTGAAAACTTATCAGCGCTTATCGGCGCTGGTCCATTCTACATAAAGCATGCAGATTGAAGCAGAGCGACCAAAATGTCGTACGATGATTGGCGGGCGGCACCAGCGATGACCGGCGCCTGTCGAAGATTGCCTGCGCATGCCTGCGCCGGTTTCCTGCGTAGACCGGCGCCTATAAGCGCTGATATGTTTTCAGCTTTCTTTCTGTATACGGCTTTAGAGGTCGCAGTGTAAAGTTTCATGTGCTCTTGACTATACATTCAAACAATACAAAAATAAATTCAGACGCAATGGGCGGTTTAATAGTTTTTTACAAGCTTGGAAAACCTAATTTTCAACAGTATCTTTTTTGAAAACTATCCCATGGCGTGATCATTTCGGTATGTCTCAGTATCAATGCGGGGTCCTGTGGGTTTCCTCACGATGTTTTCCTTCACTGTGAAACCAATATTAAATTATGTAACTACTGATATTAATAAAACTAATTTGTACATGGCCCTACAAACTACTTAGGTACGTGCGGTACGGTAAAACGTTATACCTAAATATCTACATAATATTATGTTACGGTAAATGTAATTAATGTGGTAAATATATTAATAGTTAATCAATTATATTAAATACGAGCGACCCACCCCGGCTTCGCAAGGGTGCTATGCTAATACTAAAACCTTCCTCTTGAATCACTCTATCTATTAAAAAAAACCGCATCAAAATCTGCTGCGTAGTTTTAAATTTAAAAATTAAAATTTAAGCATATCTACATAGGGACATAGCCCATAGGGATATATTGACAGAGAAAGTGACTTTGTTTTATACTATGTAGTGAAGATAAATCATTGTTAATAATAAACTGGTCAATATTACCTAATACATAGCTACGTCAAGTAGGTACTTACGTCATCATTTTGTAAAATAAATGTGATAAACACTGAATTTTATCAACTAGAACTAGTATACCACAATGTGTCTTTGATTAACACCATTTTTATTAAATACCTTCTTATTTCGCCTAAGACTTGCAAAAAAGGTGTTGAATCCACAATTATCGGATTCAAGCCGTCAACTCTAACAACTGGAGGTGCTGAGAGGAAAGTCAATTAAAAACTTTTATCGGCTGCCCGGTGATTAAGCCGGCTTAATTACAGTTCGCAGTTCGAATGCGACTGCCGGCTTGAAAGGAATTCGGGGAAGTTTAAAAACGAATTATCGGATTTTTAGTGAATCTTTCAGTTACTGGCCATTCTATTGGTAGTGACTCTGCCCTTTGAGCAGTGCCGGATTAGCCAAGTATCATTGACATTCTTCATAATTAACCCATATTCTAACAAAAGTCTATATATATAAAATATGCATCACTGGCCTTCTCATTCTATTCTCCTAGCGCGTAACGTTTTATAGAAAGCAGCTTGTATTGTTAGAAGATTATCTAAAGTTACCAAATGGTATAGGGGTCAAATCATTTATCTACCTAGGGGTCAATGTAAACGCTTTTACAATAAGATTCACATTGAATTACAAAATTTTCCTCTTGATAAATTTAAAATAATAGCAAAAATTAAATAAAAAAAGCTACTATAAAATTACAGACTACTTACCTACTTAGCAGACCAACATGCATGGGATTAACCGACTGGACGCTATGTAAGTCTAATTAATCATAATTATTATCTATTGTAAACCATATTTACTAGTAATAGAGATTGAAAAGCCCTTGAGTTTCTTGCTGATAATTCTCGGGGTTAATGCATTCTGAATCAGCAACTCGTCGGTTTACATGGGCTGCTGTTTACATTTAGCCAATCTTCATGGACAAGTTTAGAGTGCCTTGTTATTAGACTATTGACCTTTCTAAGTGGTCTAGGTAAGTACCTTTTGTTCCGACAGATTTTTTTTTTTACTTTTTGACTTGCTTGGCGTTTCACTTCTTATTTCCACACATAGCAGAGGTAGCTGGGAAGTAGACATAGGTACCTGTGTCCTGTATGCTTGGACCAAAAAGCCATGTAGAGTTTCTCTACCATGAGTTTTTCAAAACCCTTACGTATGCTACCTTGACGGTGAAGAAAAACATCGTGAGGTAACCCGCAGGATTCAAAATTAATTCTGAGACCTGTGTTCCGGCGATGGGCTCACCACCTAGGTATCACGTTGGATCCAAAGACTATACCGGTGAGG
The DNA here is from genome assembly GCA_963855545.1 of Ethmia dodecea. Lineage (NCBI taxonomy): Eukaryota > Metazoa > Arthropoda > Insecta > Lepidoptera > Depressariidae > Ethmia > Ethmia dodecea. The sequence continues at coordinate 2,096,501 of OY979446.1, forward strand.
TGAAACCTGGGTGCATCTAGAAATGGAATACCTCTGCCTACCGCTGGGATAAAACCATTCCATAATTCGCGCCAAATGTGTACAGTTACCTAATTATAGCTGCAGCATATCAGTCGAACGTGTGGTCACCAATCGTTTTAGAATGAATGACCGTTATTTATATTGTGCTTCCCATTTATCAAGCGGCCACGGTCAGAGTCACTCGCGTGAGGTTAACAAGTAATCATGAAGGTTATATTTTTAATCTGCATTGTTTTGTGTGTTGTGTTTGTTTCCAAAATCGACGGTGGGGCGTTCCGTGCACTTTTGTACTCAGATTGGATTACATGTAAGTTATAATTGTGTATGTTTTGGTTAGAGAATAACACTTTCTACAGCTAGGTCCTTGCTAGGTCTGTTCTCCTGGTCCCAAGAAGAGCTCCATATGTTGAAACACAGTTTTTAAAAGTTCGACGTCAGATATTCTGCAAACACATTGTAACCAATAAACTAGCTAAAATAGGAATACAAATTTGTAAACATTTAGTTATATTAATAAAGATTATTATTTTTACTCAGTCACGTAAGTAAATACTTAGTAGGTATTTACAAATGAGAATTGAGAACAGAATAATTCAAACACCAAACAGGTAATTTAGTTCGTGGATGAAAGTATTATTGCATTTAAATCTTTGAATTAGTGTCGGCTCCATACGATTGAAGCAAGCATAGATTTTAGAAATCTTTCAGTGCAGTTTAGATTTTTTTATAAATAATAATAATATAATCTCACGCCTTTTTTTTTATCCCCGAGGAGGTAGGCAGAGATAGATTTTTTTAATAATTAAAAATAAAGGAATACCTTTGACTAAAGTTTCCTCGACTAAAGTTTGATCTGCTAATTGAAGCATATTTGGAGTAACTACATTTAAAAAAGACGATCTATATAGATATGTACCTATATAGATCGGATTACTTAATGCTTAATTAATATAGTAATAAAGATAAAAGGTTGATAACCTCTGACGAGCATTGTTGAATAATGTGGACTAGGGTAGTCCCACAACTTACAACACAGTAAATATAGGTACTTACCATATAATACGCTAAGATTAAATATGTTTACTTACTGTGTTTACTGCTATATTTTTTCCTGCTAGTTAGAAATTTACTGATATACCTAGTTTAAAGTTTCCTGCTGGTTATAAATTACCTCTTTACGAATGAAACGAAACGTTCATGATTCGTCAATCTGCAATTGCTTTTGTAGAAATTACTTACCACACAAGGACTTTGAGGTTCTTACTTACCTACCTTTGCCTGCATATTATAAGTAAGTAGGTAGTTACTGCGTTTGATTCTGCTTTACAACGACTTAGTAAACTTATTTTAGTTTACTCCTGTCATTTTCTTTCTCCTAGAAAAGAAAAGAGACGAGATGTCAAAATTAAATTAGTCCTATCAACTAAGGCATTTCATAACGTGTTTAGTGCTTATGTAAAGAGGTCACGACTAAAATAAAGCCTCTAACAGGACTAAATTCGTTAGGTTATCTTCTATCCCTTTTCTTTTTTTTTGAGATAAGACAGACGACACTAAACTATAATAAATTTTGTCGGTGTAAAGAAGAATCGCCGATTATGGCATTTAAGGTGGGTGTATGAGTGTTGTTCTTAGGGAGTAGCTACATATTACGTCATTATGACAGTAGTAAACTACTAACTTACCCATTGTTTGTATCACAAATGCGTAATAACGCTAACAGAACTATCTAAGTGCCTTAGTTACATTCCTACCTACTTAGTACCTAATGCACATTAGGATAACGTAAAAAATATATCAACTTCAAAAATTGCCTGTTTTTTCTCAAAATCTGGTTCTATAATTATAAGGCCCAGCACACACCGCTGGGCCTAACACAGTAAGAATTACCAAATAAGCCGAACCCGCCTCAAGGCATCAAGCAAGGTGACCCACCTTAGGTATTACAAGGCACCATCTTCGCATGGAAACTTGACCGGAACAGTTTACACCTTTTCAATATGTACATACTTAGTAAGAAAGGACATTAAAATATAATATGGCATAGAGGGGACAAAGCGAGGAAAATTTGATGCCAAAAGTTATTACAAGTGGAATAAATCTATTAAGCACGATTTCGACAGAATGACAGCTCGCGTTCATACTAACTAACATGACGCTTGAGCTTCAAAGTTTTTTAATGAATATATTCCCAATGCCCCCTCTATGTCCTATTATATTTATTTTAATCTCTTTATTTGTAAGTATTGGTAAAAATAGGGTTCGAATCCGGGCATGTACCAATGACTTTTTCGAAACTTACATATTTATCACTAGCTCGACGGTGAAGGAAAACATCGTGAGGAAACCCGCACGTCCCAAAATTAATTCTGAGACATGTGTTAACAGACCCGGTCCGGCGATGGGCTCACCACCTATCACGTTTAGGGGTCCAAAGAATATCTGGTGAAAAGTGGGTATATCCAGAAATGGAATACACTGCCTACCCCCTCGGTGATATAAGGCGGGAGATGATTATTATTATTATATTATTAAAGTCCGGCCAAGTGCACACCGGACTCGCACTTGTGACTGTGCTGTACCCAAAGAGATTAAAATATAATAGTTCATAGAGGGGACAAAGCGAGGAAAATTTGAAGCCAAAAGTTATTCCAAATGGAATAAGTCTAGTACAATTTCGACCGAATGACAGCTCGCGTTCATACTAACTGACATGACGCTTGAGCTTCAAACATGCTTCAAAGTTTTGTATGAAAATATTCCCATGCCTCTATGTCCTATTACATTTTAATCTCTTTGGCTGTACCACACCACCGTATGATAAAAACCCGATTCTTGTATGGGAGATCCCGTTTATCTTATTTATTTTATTACTAAAGTAGAACTACGGGAAATCCATTTTCTTTCTGTGTTCTCTAAACAAGGAGATATACAATTTTTACCTTTACCGTAAGTTTTCTTTTGTAGAGGTACCTACTCAAAGTAGCTCTCATTTGTTTCAGGTGACCACAACAAAACCTTGGATTTAGACGTGAGTCAAACAGACGTCTACTTCTACGACTTCAAAAACAACATGAACTTTACCTTCCAAGTGCACAACGCTGTAGAAGGCATAACTGCCAACTACAATCTCGACGTTACACGACGGCTCATCTTCTTCGTCCCCGGCTACAAGTCCCATATCAGCAAGAAGACCGAAGACCTAATCAGAGAGACGTTTAGTAACGTACGTAACACTTACCTAGTCATAATAGACCATTCCATTTACACCTCAGCAAGAGGCGGGAAGATAAAGAGTTACGAACGATCAGTATTTTACACTTACTACATCGGGAGAGCCCTAGGGAAGCTACTGGCAGATTTACACTTAAAAGGGTACCCGTCGAAGAATATACACTGCATAGGACACAGCTTAGGAAGCCAAATGTTAGGTTTTGCTGGAACAACGTACACGGAGAACACTAAGGAGAAAATATGGAGGATAACAGGACTAGACCCGGCAGGTCCTTGCTTTTCCAACAGCTTCATCGAAGACCAGATAAGGTCTGGTGTCGCACAATACGTGGAAGTCTACCACTGCAATTCTGGGGGACTTGGCACAACAGCGGTTCTAGCTGACACCGATTTCTTTATCAACAGAGGAAGGTCGCAGCCGCATTGCAGTGAAAGCTTTTTACCAGGGAAGGGGGAGTCGGATAAGGCTAAATGTAGCCACAAGAAGTGCGTTACTTACTATGCGATGACTGTTCATCAGCCTAGTTGGTATCTGGCCTGGGCCTGTGATTCTTATGAGCAGTTCTCTCAGGGTAAATGCGCGGGAAACGAAGTCACTTTAGCGGGGTATTCTAACCCTGGCAATGCTACGGGTGTGTTTTACGTGTCGACTGAAACTTATGGCGTGTTTTAGAGTTTTAGGGGTTAGTTTTCGAAAATAACTGTGCTGTGTGATATCGATAAAGCCTAGTTCGCACTAGGTCAGTAATTTAGTTGAATCCTAGTTCAGTGTGTAGTATACCTACGTATATATTACTGGCATAGTGCGAACTAGACTTATTTATCTTATTTATAAAAGCGTATCTAAATTATTATAGTATAGAAAGTTAGTACTTGTGAGATTAAATTATATAAATGCAACTACTAGTCTCTTCTCTTTTAAAAAATCTTTAAGGTAATTTAATAAGACTATGGCATTAGAGTTATATCCTACATAATATTATAAACGCGAAAGTTTGTGAGTATGGATGTAAGGATGTTTGTTGCTCTTTCAAGCAAAAACTACAAAACGGATTTTGATCAAACTTTACAGTTATATAGCTTATACATCAGAATAACATATTATGCTATATTTTATACCCGTATTCCCACGGATCGGGAACTATGCGGGTGTAACCGCAGGGCGCTGCTAGTCTAGGTATATATATAAAAAATAAAAATAAATAAATAATCTCACGCCTTTCATCCCCGAGGGGGTAGGCAGAGGTATTCCATTACTGGATATACCCACATTTCACGAGACACATTGGATCCCTAAACGTGATAGGTGGTGAGCCCATCACCGGACCGGGTCTATTTACACATCTAGAGACTTAAAATTTGGCACATAGCATAAACAGTGTAGGCATCCATTTTGAAAATTTTGTATAAAATCTTATAAATTTGCATGCTTGTTCTTCTTGCTGAAAACACTGTACTAAATACTAATTATTAAGACCTTTTTTTACTGTTTTCTTGCAAATAAAAAAATTATTATTATTATTATTATTATTAAAGGATTTTGCAAAATTCAACGTCTAAGGGGGTGAAGTATCTACCTAAGCGTGCGCGAGCGAAACCGCGGGGCGCTCCTAGTCATTCATAATTCTAATAACCATGTGTGTTAGACACCCACATAATTATTTGTAACATAATTTAAAGATATTCGTTGGTATTTCCTTCAGTTTTCCTATATGATGCTGGATGACTTGTTGTGGAAGTATTGTATGTCTTATTATTTTCCTTGTACGATATTTCGAAACGTTCGGCTGCTGTGTTGAAACAAACACAATCTATTAATTGTCTGACTGTCCAGATACGGCCCCGCCGGCCACAAATTTGATACTTACTATCGATAAAATGTTTGAAGTAAGTACCTTAAACGCTAACATTATCAATCTGATTGTTAGTAATTATAAACTATGTTACTAAAAATGACATCATCAAACAAATAAAATTCAATTCAAATAGGTACCCACTGTGTAAAAAGTTATAATAAGTTATGTGATAGGTACACTATAATTACGTTGGTCAGTTATTTCACCAAGATTTTAGTATGCTGTGCTATAATTGGACACTCGACACTACATACCCGTGTAAAATCAATTTTGTGAATTAAACTATTACCTATTCATTATAATAGTTTTTGTAGGTAACATTTCATATCTATACCAAATGAATAAAAGATGATGTACCACTTTATTGGTTTTGTATGTTTTCATTTATTTTGAATGTTGCAATCTTTAGAACTGGGTACAGCTGATTAGGTAAGTAAATTCTAAAAGGATAGAATAGTATATTTTAAATCGAGGGACTAAACTAAGCCATTAGGTCGGGAGTCAATGCAACCGACGGTATATTAAGTTGGCGTTTAGTCTCGAGGTGCAAACTGTACTTGTCACTTTGAGTGCGAGTAAAATTGTAAATTTAGTACACATTTATTTAAAGCTGAACAAATACACTCGACAAAAAATTCAAAAATTTTCGCTGACAGTTTTTTCTTCTAAACCTGTCACAGATTAACAAAGAGATTTAAATCTCTTTTAAAATACATGGCGCCACCTTCTATACGGAAACAACATTTTCGCAATGAAGATGGTTCACACTCCACAGATATTTACTGGCTGTTTGAGTTTGTCTACATCTCATTAAGGAAATTAAAAAACTAATTACTTTTTACTCCCTAGGGACTAAAGTGGTCACTTTAGTCCCGCTTCTTGGGCTATATTAACGTGCCTACTTGTAGAGCATGAGAAGTGAAAAACGACATTATTCCTTATTATCATAGGCTATTTATAATCATCGCAGATCGCAGTTAGTCTTCTAAATAAGAAACTGATTGGTTGGATGACTGTCAACCAGCGCACAGTCGAAACACGGAATAGAATAGATTAGGTTTTTTTTTTGGATATTCATAAAATAAGTATAACTCATGACACTTTATCATACTGTAGAGTTTCGTCGACTGAGGAATTCACTACCTTTATTGCCTAGACTAGGTACTTGTACTTTTCTAATTTTAAATTCATTATCTTTAACATAAATCTATAAAGTAGTCCTCTCTTCTACTATTGCTGTGCTCTAGACAGGGTCCATAAATTGATCTCACTTACTTAAGACCACCTATGTAAACTTATGGGATGCAATAAACGATTGAGTATTGAGAATCATGAAAAAGAAAGTGAGCGCTAAGAAGGGATTTTTGCAAATTCCCACGCAACGCCGTGGGGCGTCTGCTAATAATAAATAACTAGATAGGGATTTTTGGAAATTCCCACGGGAACGGGAATAAACTGGATCGGTGCGCGGGCACCGCTGCTGGGCACCCGCTATTTGAAATATGGTATGTACACCTTATAATAATATGTGGTAGACAACCACTATAAAGGGATTTTTGTAAAATCCCACGGGAACGGGAAAAAACTAGATTTCATAAAATGCATAGATAATAATGTCTATGCCTAAAATCACATATTCATCATTTTGCGACTGATGATTCTAATACCCATGCATCACAAGAGATTATTATGCCATATGCCTCAGCTGTAAATCCAAAGATTTTCACAAAAAATGTGACAAGACAAAGATGAAATATAGCGTACTCTCGCATCTCCTTTGAGATATAGCTTTAGATTATGCAGCTAATATAATAAAACTGTAACGAGACCGTGTCTGTACATTAAATATTTTTTGATTTTGTTTGTCATAATTATTGATTTAGATAGGTACGAGTAATTATGATCAAGACAGCAATTTTTGAAATTTTTGTCTGTCTGTGTGTGCACGCATGACACAAAAACGACTCGACGGTTTTTGATGAAATTTGGTGTGGTGATTGCTGAATAGCTAAGTCAACATTTAGGATACTTTTTACTACTGAAAAATGTTTTATTTCAACGGAAAAATAAAAAAACTGGTTAAATAGAGAAATACGTACTTAATACTCCGCAACGATAACACCTAGAAACTTGAAATATTGAATGTAGGTGTCTTATATGACGTAGACAACCGCAGACGTATTCACAGAGACTCGATACCGTTTCCGTTCGATTAGAGTCGAATCTATCGACATCGGAAACGAATCTACCGACATCGGAAACGAATCTATCGCGATGGGCTGATGTTGGTATCGAAAACTAATGTCACATAATATGACAGTTGGTGTCACATATGACATTAGTTTTCAATACCAACATCAGCCCATCTCGATAGATTCGTTTCCAAAGTCGATAGATTCGACTCGAATCGAACGGAAACGGTATCGAGTCTCTGTGAATACGTCTGCTGCTATGGAAGGAATTTCAGAAATTCATACGGGAACGGAATATACTGGATCGCGGGCAACGCCGCTGGGCATCCGCTAGCGCAGCTATATGAGACATTTGGAATAAGAGGAACGGATGGGGCCATAACTCAACAGCCGAATCCCATGGTGTGAAGGAGGAATAATATCTATGGGCCTTCCAGTGACGTCATGCATACATTTGTCTTGGAACAGGAAAAATGCGATGCAATCTGCGAAGATATATCATACACGGAACGTTTTATTTCAAAAGAACTCATTGTAGCTCCTTTCATTGACTTTTTTTTATATTTAACCTAACAATATTATATTCGTAACTGTGTTCGTTGATTTGTCTTTTCTTCCTGGATAACAGAATAAAAAAATAGTTGTCATAAATCTTAATCTTAATCTGTTTAGGAGTCCAATGTATCTCGTGAAATGTGGGTATATCCAGTTGATAATGGAATACCTCTGCCTACACCCTCGGGTATGAAAGGCGTGAGATTTTTTATTTTTTTATTTTATTTATTTGTCATAAATCTGGCTTGATTTAAGGCATAGAGCTAAATAGTTAGAGGACTGGGAAGTGACAGGCTACTTATCTATATTGTAAGGCGGACTATCATTTAGTGTTCCGGCGCCTACCACATCGTAGCGCCTACATTGTTAGAATAGCAATTTTGCCAATATTATATTTTGTTAGAATAGCAATTTTGCCAATATTATATAAATAATATTGGCAAAATTGCTATTCTAACAATGTAGGTGCTACGATGTGATACAATAATGTATAAAGATTAAAAACGGCTATTTAATTTGTCAGACATTGACACAAACACTTTCGCTCTTAAAATTTTGTCGTTTTTATTTAATATACTATTTATACAACGAAGTTTTGAGTTTTCTTCCTAAAGAGAAATTCCATTATGTTCACGAAGAAACATTTAGTAATCACTACATTGTTTAAAACAAAGTCGCTTCCCGCTGTCTCTCTGTCCCTATGTACGCTTAGATCTTTAAAACTACGCAACGGATTTTAAAGCGGTTTTTTAAAAGACGAAGGTTTTTTTACTATCAGCATTGCACCCGTGCGAAGCCGGGGCGGGTCGCTAGTTATCTACATAATGACTTTAAATGGAGCTACGAGCAGAAACAGTTTTAAACAACTAACATTTGCTATTCCATTCTGGTTCGGGATATTCACTAATGAGGCAGACACTCTGCTAATGTGAAATCTAGAACTAACCGCTACGACTGGAACTCGAATCTCGAAGTTTTTTCGCCGTGTTTATGTCATTAAAACCTTGAAGCTAAGCCTCTTATAAGTTTGACTAGTCAGTCCTCAGGTCTGACTTAAAGTCTTAGTGAAACCAAACCAATTGTGTGTCTTGATCTTTGACTTCGAAAACATGGCATGGCGCTCTTACCCATTTGTAGGTTAGGTTAGAACTGTGATCACAACGGCGCGAAGAGTATCGAGCTCGCCGCGGTAGCGTGCGCCTTGCGCTAGAACCAAATGTTTACGAAAATGCGTTGATTGGTATCACTATTCATACCTAGAAGCGCCGGAGCTTCGAGGTTTGAATATATAGTTTACACATACTGGAAGTCGTTATGATATGCCCCGGATACCCGTAGCTTAGAAGATCTGACAGGTGGCCACATCTAGTAATACATGGTAGGCTGGCGTCGCGTGGGAGATTTATTATCTTACTTATACCTCTTACGCCAAAAAAGATTGGGATCAATGTAGTAGCTCATATAAGTATTTTTTTAGAAACTAAAGCGATACCGACCCAAAATTGTGAATTGATCAGGATAATCTAAACGCTGGAAAGTTGTGAATAAATAAATATGTACTTCGCTACAGGTATTTAGTTTCATGGACCCTTAAACGACAGCACCCTGATGCTTTACGAACAGAACAGAGTGAATGGTCTTGACCTTATACACTGTCTACTGGTGGTTGTATAATTTGTAGATAAAAATCTACAAATTGATATAGTTGTGTATTGTCTATCTAACATAGTCCTAAGTTTAATTGTTACTAATATACCTCTGTGTAGATTACTACATAAGTTCAACTGTAGACAAGCTGTGTCTGAAGTGATGATGATGATGAACATTTTAATAAGTTTTGTTCCATGGTAGGGGCTTTGAAATACTGCGGAGCCCACAAGCTAAAAGTTGATTCATTATGTTAGAGTTACACTTGAGACACGCGGGTGGCTGCGCAGAATTGATAGCAAAGGACCAAGTTTGGCAGAGAAATACAGGGAATCTTCACTTCAATACGTATCCTAACTAATCTTTACATTAGTATAAAATGGAGTCGCTTTCTTATGAATGCTCTATAATGCTGAATATGAATGCTCTAACTTATGAACTACGCTACGGTTTGTGATGTGGTTTTCACGAATAATACTGTTGTGATATAAGCTAGAATGGATTCCAACGTATACGATTACGGAGAATATTTAATTACATTCCATAGGGCATCTGTTTTAGAGCCAGACGGTTTCAAATGTCACACATGTGATAAGCGCCTTATTGCAACAAAATAGCAACAACTCTCTCCGTCCAGTGTGCAGATTGGCTAATTTGTTGCACCAGGCGCTATAATTTCACGGCTCGCCTCGGCTGTGTGCTCGCCCCGACAGTCGTTCATTTGTAACTCAGGATTAAGATCCCTCAGTGCCGTTGTTTATGCAAATGAGTATTCGACTTGGGAAAATAAACTACAGCTTGATAATCCCTTGGAAGATTGGATTGGCCGATCAGTTGGATATTTACGGATAGATCCTATTTTAAAAACAATTATCCAGAGGCCATAGTCTATTGATAGTTTGAAACGGAATCGTCTTTATTTGAGACAAGCGGTGCCTAGCGGGGTTGCCCGGGCGGATCCAGTTTATTCCCATCCCAGAATTTTTAAAAATCCCTTCATAACGGCTGCCTACGACATAATATAAGATACCTACACACCATATTTGAAGTTTCTAGGTGTTCTCTTTTCGGAGTACCTGTTACGTATTTATCTTTTAAAGGAGTTTTATTTTCGAATGGAAATGAGACACTATCCTTCCATAAAAAGTACCCTAGATATTGACCTAACTACACGGCGATCACCACACCAAATTTCATCAAAATCCATCCATTAGTTTTTGCGTGATGCGTGTCAGACAGATAGAAGAGACGGAGAGAGAGATATATATATATTTAGAGATTTTATAAAAATATTTAACGTATAGACACGGTCCCATTAGAGTTTTATCGCTTCGCCAATGTCTTTTTATCAAATTACACAAAAATACCAAATGATAATAAAATGTTATTATACAATATGTAACAGAATAAGCGCAATTTCTGTAATTAGTTTGTTCAGTATCGACTACTTAATCGACTATTTTCCGAAAAATTTATTAGTATAGCCGAATTTAGTGCTAGCTTTGGAAACTGTACTATTATTGCTCTTTATTTCTTCTTATATTTAAGAAAATTGGTTAGACACAACTTTAGTACCTACTTTTCGTACTTTAGTACGAATGCATCATAATATTTTTATATTAATATAGGTAGGTACTAATTGGGGTAGGTATATGAGGAATTGCGCTATTTCTGTTACGCGTTGTATTAAGTATATGTACCATGTCTAATGCACGCACAACTTAAGGTGGCTAAACACGTAAACACGTCTACAATACATAAAGGTTGCTACACAAAGGTTCTGCATTCAATTATTTCCCGAAGAGCATTAGTGCATGTGGAACAATTTATGGGCATCTTCCTCGACGGTCGTGGGGCGCTGCATTACGAAGATGTGCACAGAGTAGACAAAACAGTGATCAAAGTTTTTTGATTTTGAAGAAGATTTTGAAATTAATTAAATTCCACATTCCAATGTTAAAATCAAAATGTTTTTAGAGACTAGCGGTTCTGAGCGGTTTCACCCGCGCAGTTTCCGTTCCCGTGGAAATAAGGAGATAAAATATAGCCTATGTTACTCCCTGATAATGTAGCTTTTTAGTAAAACAGTGGACTCGATTCCGGCTGACCAGCTAAAATTCTTAATTTTAAGTTAGCCTATCCTACTCCATAGAATACGGAAGAAAAAGGACAGAAACAAATCATAATATTGAAGAGTTAATGTGAAACATGTAAAAACCAACTAATCTGTCACTTTTATCTATGACCTTGTTACGTAGTCGCTAAAATTGTTGAACACGTGTATTTCAATAAGATGTGAATGTGTTCATAAGGTTTAATTTAGTTATTTTGACATTTGTGACATAGTAAATAAATATGGCGCTTATTTCTGTCCCTTTCCTTTACAAAGCGGTGGAAAAGAATAGAGCTAACTTAAAATAAAATTTTAGCTGGTCATCCAGAATCGAGTCCAATTTCTTGTATTTTTTTTATCTACCTCTAAAATATTTATACTCAACTAGCGACCCGCCCCGGCTTCGCACGGGTGCAATGCTGAATTTTATTTGCTATAAACCATCCCTGGACCCACTCGAACTCACACAAAAAGTTTCATCAAAATCGGTCCGGCCGTTCTCGAGTTAAATCGTCAGGAAGGAAAACCCGACTTATTTTTATATAGCAGATTTAAATGACCATATATTTATTGGCCCACTGTTTTTTTTAATCTATGTCCGTAACCAAATGGGAGCAATAATAGCAGAGCATTTGTTAGGCATGGTAATGACGGAGGGAACCGGTAATGAGACTGCAGTAGGCCGGGAGTTTACCATTACATGGTGCTTTATGGTCCTTGCAGGAATTTATGTTTAGTGCAGATCGCGGAGTGAGATAGTGTAAAGTGTTCAGTGTGGTGTAACTAGTAGTATGTGGAAAGCCTGTATAATGGTTTCAAGGTATTATTATGCTACCCACTTAAATCAATAAATCAAATCAAGCTACAGGCGGGATTAAGTAGGTATTTTTGATTAAGTACCTATTGGAAATCTATAGGCTATATATTTTACTTGGAGTGATAGCCTTAAGCCTAGAACACACTGCCGCGATTTTATATCGCGCCGTTCTGTCATGTCAAATATAGCGGCAGTGTGGAAACAATTCGGATCCTACTCTATTCGCGTGTTTTTGACGTAGTTTCATACAAAAATTACCAAAAAACACACTGCCGCGATATTTGACGCGCGATTTGTTCGTTGACAAGGCGTTGACAGAAGGGCGCGATTAATATCGCGGCAGTGGAGTCAAGGCTTTACGGTTAAGGAGCCTGCTTCACACGATGATAATCAGTGAAGATCGGGTTCGAATCCTGGCATGTGCCAAAGCGTATTTCAAAAAACTTACGTAAGTACTTACATATTTACTTATCACTATCTCGACGGTGAAGGAAAACATCGTGAGGAAACCCGCAGGCCCCAGAATTAATTCTGAGGCATGTGTAACAGATGATGTGTATGGATCGATGATTGTTGCTCTTTCACGCAAAAACTACGAAAAGGTTTTTGATGAAAGTTTACAGTGGTATAGCTTCTACATCAGAATAACACATCATCATCAGCCTACATTCGTCCACTGCTGGACATAGGCCTCCCCTAATGAGCGCCATAGCGCCCTGTCTTCGAATTGACGCATCCAGCATCTGCCTGCAGCCTTTCGCAGATCGTCATCCCATCTGGCCGGACGGCGTCCTACACTACGTTTGCCGAGTCGCGGTCTCCACTCCAGAACACGTGTACCCCAACGGTTTAACACATAGGCTACTTTTAATCCCGAAACGCGGACGAAGTCACGGGCAAAACTTAGTAGACAATAAAGCCTTTGCTCAGGCCCTAATCAAACTTTTCTAATTCCAATAATGGCGTCCAGTCCATTGTTCAACGTAATTAGTCAGGAACTAATTAAGTTCGGATACTGCACAAACAAAACCTATCATCAGAGGCTGACCGCGTTAATTTTACCGCAAATTTACTACATTATTATAAACAGGTTCTGCTACGCGGTTTAGGTATATGCTTCGAATCCCTATAGGAAAATTATATTAACAAACTAGCAGCGCCCTGCGGTTTCATCAGCGTAGTTCCCGTTCCCGTAGAAATATGGGGATAAAATATAGCTTATATGTTATTCTGATGTACAAGCTATATAACTGTAAAGTTTCATCAAAATCCGTTCGGTAGTTTTTGCGTGAAAGGGGAACAAATATCCATCCAGACATCCATACATCCATCCAAACAAACTTTCGCGTTTATAATATTAAGTAGGATTATTAAAATCCAAATAGCACCGACAGCGTAGTGGTTGAAGAGTCGGCTTCTCATTTGTGAGGCTCGAGTTCGAATCCTGGCCAATGAGTTTTTCAAAAGCTTATACATATATTTATTAGTAGCTCGACGGTGAAGAAAAACATGGTGAGGAAAGCCGCAGGTCACAGAATTAATTCTGAGGCATGTGCCACAGAACCCGGGCCCTTATTGTCTATTTAAAATAGTAATCGTCTTTATTTGACATTTGTTACGCGATCAGTGCTTGCTTTTCTTTCACTGGCTGTATTGACAGATTTACGGAAGAAGCAACGTATGTCGAAATGAAGACGATTGCGATTAATAAGGCCCTCGGTCCGACAATGGGCTCACCTATCATGTTTAGGGGTTCATGGCGTGAAAACTGGTTCATCCAGAATTTAATACCTTTACCTCCTCGGGGATAAAAGGCGTGAGTTTTTTGTTTAAATACAATCCTAAATACATCGACACTTTTGTTGGAGTCATTCCCGTCCTCGGGTTGTCATTACCGGGCCGGGTAATAGCGGCGGGTCAGACCGCAGGACGATTACTCCCGGTTGTTTACGGCATCACCGGATCCGGTCAGTTGACTGCCGGATTAATATGGTTAAGCAAACCATTTAGGTTGTGGCTCATTGTACCTAAATGTGCCTGTAATGAACCGCTGTTAAAACAATAAAGGAAAAAGGTTGTAAGTATAAGTAGTTATATTTTGTGATTCGTCTTCGAAGTATGATAATATCTATACATATAATAAAACTGTAATAATTGGTTGCAGTAGTGTAGTTTGTTATCAATTTAGATATAAGACACTCATTTTTGAAATTTTTGGCTGGCTGTCACGCTAAAACTTCTGGACGGATTTTGATGAAGTTTGGTGTGGTGATAGCTGAGTAGCTGGGTCAACATCTAAGGTAAGTACTTTTTATCGCGGGAAAATGTATTAAAACTAAAAAAAACTTGTTACTACTCCGAAACGATAACACCAAAAAACTTGAAATATGGTTTGTAAGTATCTTATATGTCTTAGGCAACCTCTATGAAGGGATTTTTGGATATTCTCACGGGAACGAGATTCGATAGATTGAATGGAAAGCTACATTGTCAGGGAGTAACATAGTCTATATTATATTCCCGTTTCCCAAAGGAACAGCGAGCCTTATGAATGAGAAGTGAGCTCTTTAACAATAGAGACATCAATGCCCCAGGGCCCAGGCCCAGAGGCCCACCCTGGGCTTGGGGAGGCCTCCAAATCTTAGTTCTAAGACCGGGGGCCCTCATTCAGTTTTGCCGCCCCGGGCCTCCACCAGGCTTAGTCCGCACTGCGTATGTAGGTATACTTGTACTTGACTTTCATTCATATCAAAGCCTGCAAATGACTCACGCCAGATTTAATTCATTCACGGCGTGGAACGTTCACGTGGGCGGGAGCGGATTCTGCAAATATTTCGACACCTCGATTATTTTAGCGTAAGCGTGTAGAATGCGTAATCGCCCGGAAAAGTCACAAGTTGACTTGATTTGAATATGTTAAGATTTGTGGTTACTGTGACTATACATATACGAGTAATGTTAAGGGAAATCAGTCTCCTAATAGGGAATATACCTACGTGTGATTCAAGGGTCAAATATATTTTTTATAAACTTTATTACTTCAGAATTGCGTATCAATTAATATTTGTAATCATCGACTTTTTTAAAAAGAAATTTGTTTGAAGAAGTATAAAAAAAACTTTTAAAGTGCCAGTGATGGTTGGTAATTTTAAACGTTTTTGAAAAACTGTAAATATTTTTTTGGTGTAAAATATCTTGTTACTATATAACAATGTAAGAACGGGATTTTGATAAAAAGAAGACTGAATGTATCCTTTTAGATAAAAAAATAATCATAAGAATCGTTTCACACAGACTAGAAATCTGAGGTAACAAACTTAAAAAAATAGGCGAATTGAGAACCTCCTCCTTTTTTGAAGTCGGATAAAAAAGAATGATTGAGAATGAAACCAGAATAGGTGTGATGCACATTGAAGCGACAAATTGCTCCGGTGGTGGTGGGCGCCTCCGCTGAACCGTGCCGATATGGGGCGCAGACCGCGGTGTACACACGCCTTAGTAATGCTACTGTAATAATAATCATGTTATTTTTTTTCCAACAGCCAAGCAATGATATCTTATTTTAAATCTACACTTCCTACTAATATTATAAATGCGAAAGTTTGGATGGATGTATGGATGGATTTTTGTTCCTCTTTCACGCAAAAACTTCAGAACAGATTTTGATGAAACTTTACAGTTATATAGCTTATACATCAGAATAACATATACGCTATATTTTATCCCCGTATTCCCATGGGAACGGGAACTACGCGGGTGAAACCGCAGGGCGCTGCCAGTATATTATAAAGTGGAAAGATTTGTAAGTTTGTTACGAGTAAACTCAAAAACTACTAGATCGATTTTGAAAATTCTTTCACTAATGGAAAGCTACAATATCCCTAAGTATGCTATATTTTATCCCCTTATTCTCACCGTGAAAGTGAGACCGCTCAGAAGTATATTATAAAAAGGAAAGACTTGTATTCTTGTAACGAACAAACTCAAAAACGACTGGACAGATTAAAAAAATTATTTCACCAATTGAAAGCTACAACGTTGGCTATATTTTATCCCCTTATTTTCATGGGAACGGGAACTACGTGTTTCACCCGCCAACCTCCTCGGTTATAAGGCGTGATATTTTATAGCGATACATAAACTCTACATAATACATGGAAGTCTTGACTCAACGAAGTCACGTGTTATTAAATTTCCTAGTACTCCGCTTTTAAATTTAAAAATCGACTATTTGTTCGTAGCACTGGGAATTTCAAAAATATCACGTCGTGTCGTGTTCTGATAAAAATTTCATCCACGTTTTTAGTAGAAATCTCTAACTCGGTGTCTAAAGAGCTTTCTGACGGCGTTATATCTGGCGCGTCATTCTTTTGGCAGCGGTTCGAGGTTTGAGAGTTGACGATTAAGTTACGAGACTGGAGATATAATAAAGTCAAATAATAATACTTCAATATTTCACTAAATAGATTGCAACACAAACAACAGTAAGTAAAGGAAGGAAAAAACATAGATAAGGGAGCAAAATAATATTTTTACGGCGAGGGCGTTATTTTGAAAGTATATTTCAAAGCGAAAAATATTTTTTGTCTCGAGTCATATACTGTACTTTTCATCTTCTATGAGAAAATAAATAAGAGATACTTTTAAGTAATTAATGAATAAGTTTAATTTAAAAAACGGCAAAAATGTAAAAAACTCAATTACATATTTATTGTTTTAGGAGTACTATTCACTATTATTGCTTAAATTAATGTAAATATTGCCTGAAATAAAGATTATTATTATTATTATTATTAAATATTGTTGTATCCTATAAATATGCTAAAAAGTAAGTACGTACATGTTGTAGCCACTCGTAGCGGATCAACTTTCAAACGCGTGCAGTATGAATATAACTCATCCTTACTTTTATATCTTGGGTTTGAGGTATTCCATTTCTGGAAGTACCCACGTTTCACCAGTATATTCTTTGAACCCCTAAACTTGATCCCACCGATGATCCCATCGCTGGACAGGCTGTAACACATGTCTCAGAATTAATTCTGGGACCTGCGGGTTTCCTCACGATGGTTTACTTCACCTTCATTCTTTTGGCAATCAAAATAATGCTATGCGGCACAATTAACACACCGCTATTTAGTCACAAACTATGTAATCTTTTTTAGCTTAATAGTAAAAGATCTTATGAGTTGAGAATCTTTCAATAAATCATAATATTAAACGCCTAGCGTGGACTCACGTACACAATTAAATAAAATACTAATGAATAAATACATTATTCAAGATTGCACCGACTTAGAAGGCAAGGTTACTACCAACTGAGCCAACAAGTCCATCAACTTTATAACGCCTACTGATGATGATAAATCCATTTGCAACTCATTTCGTAAAGTTGAGGGTAAGTAATATTTTTCGGATGTACTTTCGGATTTACTTGAAGAAAAAAATTAGTGTGACGGAAAGATTAGGTCTTTATCATAATACCCTCAAATAATTAGCTTTCTTTCTTGTCTGTGTCAGTTGTATTAATTATTTGTTTGTGACGTGTCGCCGTGCGTGCGCCGGCGTCGTGCCGCCCTTCGACATCAGTCACTCAGGAAATGATGCTGGCTTTGAGATCCTCGATCATCCACCATATTCACCGGACTTGGTCCCTAGTGATTTCTACCTATTTCCGCATTTGAAAGAGCACTTGAGAGGCACAAAATTTGAAGATGACGAAGAAGTGTATGCCGCCGTAAACGATTTTTTAAGTACTCAAGGTAAAGATTTTTTTAAAAAGGGAATTTTGGCTCTAGAAAAAATATTTGCTAAATGTATTGACCTAAAGGGTGATTACGTCGAAAACTAAAATAATATTGAATAAATTCATTTTCTAACATATCTATTCTCACTACTTTTGAACACCCCTCGTATGTATGTCGTAGCCTAACCAGGTTCGAAGAATCTTAATGAATGAATGTCATTAACAAAAAGAGTACAACAGGCAGGCTCTCTTTACGCTTCAACCAATGTTAATACAATCACTGCCGCTTGTAACTTACACCACGCCCGGGACAGCAAACACATAATATCTGTTCCGCTACAGAAGACTGGATCACGTAATGCAGCTTAAGCTGGAACGTGGCTTTGAACCCGGCTCACTGGGATCCAGCTCAGACTATCACCGTAGATGATGTGCATACTGCATATTGACGGGCCTGTTGGCTCAGTTGGTAGTGAGCCTGCTTTCTGAGTCGGAGGTTGCGGATTCGATCCCCGCTCAGGGCCATTATGTGCATGAACATGTATGTTGGCTTCGTGTCTGGTCATTTAATATTTATGTAAGTATGTTTATCAGTTGTTTTGTACCCATAGTACAGGCTCTGCCTAGTTTGGGCCTGAATAACCGTGTGTGAATTTGTGTCCCACAATTATACACCTTAGAACCGAACCTGCAAGTCTCTAGACCCAGCGGCTTAGGCTGTGCGTTGATATATCACCAATCAGTCAGTCAGTTTATCATTTTATATATGTACTATACTAGCGACCCGCCCCGACTTCGCACGGGTGCAATGCTTATAAGATTTTTCCGCTTTTCTGTTGAAATTTTTCCTGAATTTTCTTTGCTATAAACCTCACGGAGCCCGAGACCTTTCCAACGAATACAAAACCGTGGAAATCGGTTCGTGCGTTCTGGAGTTATAGCGTCAGGAAGGACACTGAAAAAAATGTCATTTTGGCGTAATCATAAAATAACGTGACGTTGGTCTAAAACAGGTGCATTATCGTAAAATAAGGAAATAATAGGTTAATACTATGCTATAATCGAAATATATTAGTAATAATCGAATTGTTTGAGTAAGTAATGCGATATTATGATTCTTAGCATCGTAAAAATTTGTCACACAATATAATATTCTCTTCTTCAAATAATAACTCACTGTACTATAAATTTGTGTGATATTGATAAAGTAATATTATAATTATAAAACACAATGACACCGTCGCCGTATTTTTATAGATTTCCTAGTTGAATATGAAGAAGTATCACCGAAAATACGATGAAGTCCTAGCATCACATTTAATTTTATAGAATAATGTGAATCCTACTAAAATTGATTACAGAATCTTATTTTTAGAGTAAGCATCATATTAACATAAGTGATGATTACTAAAATACGACTACAGAATCTCATCTATGAGTATGCATAACATTATGTGTGATTCCTTAAAAATATGATGACAGCACTTTCGGCGCTAGCTCCAATCGCTCCATTCCGCTCACATAATTATAACAAAGACATGATATTTTTTAATTCTTCTTTATTTATTTATTTTATTTATTTATTTAAGATACACCAACAACATATACACATTAATTATACAAAAAACAAAACCAAAATCTAAGACAGTGTGTTATGCCAAATTAAAGGTGTATACAACATTCTTGAAGTAAACATTAAATATATATATATATATGACAAAAATCAAACAATTACACAAAATAAACAAAACAATGAAACGAAATAAACTAAAAAAGAAAGAGTTAAAAACAACTAAATTAACAATGAGATCAAAATACTAAAGTCTAATTAACTATACTTAAAGTGTAGAACACATATTTATATTTTTCTTATAGATAGGTAATGAATTATTAAAAATGTCAATATCAATATTTAAATTATTATAAGAAAACATAATCCGGTTTACTGGCGAGAATTTTGCTAAATTAGTTCTGTATCTTGGAATATTAAATGTTTTTAAAGGAAATCGAGGAGTTGTTCTGGGAACATTGAGATTAATTTGAGATAATATTTCGGGTGCATCAACTAAGCCATGCAGTAGCTTGTGTAAAAATACAAGATCAGATCTCTTACGGCGCCATTCCAGGGAATTCAGTTTAAAGTAGTTCATGCGAGTGTTGTAGTCTGCACGGTAAGGGCATCCCTTATCTTTATAAGCAAGATACCGTGTGAAACCTCTCTGAACGTAAAATAACATAGCTCATAAAATAACGTGACGTTTGTCTGAAACTGGAGCATTGTCGTACAATAAGGAAAAAATAGGTTAATATTACGCTATAATCGCATTAATAAGTTAAGGTGGAATAGGTATTTATAAGTAAGATTATAAACATAAAACACAATGACACCGTCACCCTACTCATATAGATTTCCTAGTTGAATATGAAGAAGTATCACCGAAAATACGATGAAATCCCAGCATCATAATATTTAATATTACAGTCATATTATTTTATGCGCTAAGCATATTAATATAAGTGACACTACATAGAACGCGCCAATAGACGGCCGAGTTCTAAACCGCGCTATCGAAGTTTTCTAATGAGTTTGTATAAATACAACTGCCTAACATCAACCGTTGGACCGAGGTCCCCAGGCACAATCACTTCGCCTGGCGGAAGATCTTCCCTTTTCAGGATGGAGATTCCACCTCAACTCCTCCATACTCCTCTGACCCTCGACACCTGGACTAGACGTAACTGGATATATGAGGAAGTCATCGGCAAATTGTAGAAAAATAATAGTGGAACACACTAGTGTTAACGCACACGTAACGCAAACAATTGTCATACGTTCTCGATAGATGGCGCCATGGTCAAATTAAAACGCACTATCGTTTGACTCAGGGTTTAGATATAAGTAGTTAAGATGCATTTGACATTGTATCCACTCCACAGTTGAGTGCAAGGTTTCATTAGTAGAGATAGGTTCCTCGGCTCTTTTGGAAACCTTTGCAATATCTGGATCAGGGAATTCACAGGCATATAGTGGACGGCGGCGCCCGGCTCTTTGTCTGTCGAAAACACCTTAATTGAAAAAAAAGTCCTATCCTCACGGTTTTTTAGTTTTATTTCACCTCTGCTGACGCCCCACCGAGCCTAGCGTGTTACAATTTTACAAAACTGGAAATATGAGGAAGTCCTCGATAAATAGTAGGTAATATAATAGTACGTAACTCGAGATATGATGAAAGCAAACATAAATAGTAGTAAACATAATCACATTATGTATGCTCGGCCGACTAAAGCCATGGTGACACGTCATCTTAAATGCAGTTATCATCATCAGACGTGTTATCATCTTTCTTTTTGGTGATATCAGTATGCTCCGTCCTTGAGGTGAATTCATCTTACTTAAGCTGATTTCACGTCTTTTATGATTACCAGTTTTCTCAGTGGAAAACCCGACTTATTTTTATATAGTAAGAAGATATAGACTAGCGACCCGCCCTCGCTTTGCTTCGGTTTATATGATATTATGAATGTTTCTCTACTATATAATGCATGTATTATATAGGTAAATAATATAAACCTTCCTCTTCTTGAATCACTCTATCTATTAAAAAAAAACAGCATAAAAATCCGTAGCGAAGTTTCAAAGATCTAAGCATACATAGCGGCAGATAGACGGGAAGCGACTTTGTTTTATACTATACTAGCAACCCGCCCCGGCTTCGCACGGGTGCAATGATAATACTTAAACCTTCCTCTTGAATCACTCTATCTATTAAAAAAAAACGCATCAAAATCCGTTGCGTAGTTTTAAAGATACATAGGGATATAGGGACAGAGAAAGCGACTTTGTTTTATACTATGTAGTGATGTAGTGATAGTGATGACTCTAATTTTCCCACTACTGTTTAGTCTCATTATATTCCGGTACAAAACAATCATGGGGTGCAATAATTATGCGGAACACACATTAATCTAATGAACTCATTATGAACGTAGCTAATATTTGCTAAAGTTACTTCATTACTGAGCGAAATGGGGTAAATAATTCAACCTGACAATTAAGCAAAAATATTACTTTGCCCGCAAAATATTAAAATCATTACCGCAGCTCGAAAGAATCGCGTAAAATACGCCTCTCCTGTAGGGTTGCCATCTCTAAGATCTGGCAAACAGGACAAGACGCGTGAAAACCCCGGATTTTAGAGCCCAGACCCCGGACATGTCAACAGGTTTTTTTAAACATAATCAGTGTAATAAAAACAGTTCAAAATGTCATAAATCACCTTTTTATTTATTTTCGTGGCAACTGCTAAGGGATGGGCGCGAGACGGTGAATTTAACGAGTCAGTTAAATTCACCGGTCGGTTGTTCGCGGCGTGCGGGCACAGTGCGTGTGACTTAATTTTTTTAAACCTGGACTTCAAATGAAGCCCTGCCCGGACGCTCCCCGGATGTCCTCTAAACTAGGACAAATCCGGGGAAACCCCGACGCATGGCAACCCTAGTCTCCTGTAATGAGGGATCCCCATTAAAAATGAAGTAAATACACCGAGGGCTTTTTAGGGGAAAACGTAATTAAATAAATGTTTACAGAGCAGACAGACCATTACAGTTTTTTGTAAAAATGGTTTAGTAAGATGAGTGAGGTCCGCGAAATTGTCCCTAAGGCGTCAGAGGTCTCCCTCTCAAATAGCCCATTTTTTATCTTGACTAATTCTCTATGTAAGTAAGTTTATTCACTCTATAACAATATAAATTGTGTTGACTATGTACCACATAATTATTATTAAATATACAATAAAACATAAAATTGTAAATACTTTTTATTTAATTGACAATTATCCATTCTATCTCATCGCGTCAGCGTAACTATGTAGGTCGGTGGCCGTGGCGGCCAGTACGAGACTTGGTTACCCTAAGGCCAATCGTATCTTTCGTAGTTATGTAAGACGCAGGGTAGAATGCCCTACACGTAGTCCGGTGAATGCTGTCAAGCCATTAGGGCAAACAGCACAAAGACAAAAAAATAATTTTAATCTATTTTTGTGACACAGCGGATTTCCGCGGTTTCACCCGCGTAGTTCCCGTTCCCGTGGGAGTACTGGAATAAAATATAACCAATGTTACTCAGGTATATTCTAGCTTTCCATTGGTGAAAGAATTTTTAAAATCGGTCTAGTATTTTTTGAATTTATTCGTAACAAAGATACAAAAATAATAATCTTGCCTCTTTATAATATTAGCAAAGTATAGTATAGAAGTATAGATAGATTATTTATGATGCTAATGACTTGTACCACGTCTGGCAGCGATTTAGCAGTGCCCTGCTGATGACTGCGAGCTATTTCATTAAAATACAGCGCGAATAGTTGGAAATGTTGGAGCCGTCCTTGTGCACCCGGCGCCGTATATGATCACTTCAAATATTTCAGAAGATTAATAGCTGTGGTTGCTGTCGTGCAACGTTATGTTACCCGAGTGTTGCTCTTCAACTATTGCCTTATGGTATCCTAGTAACTTTTCTACAGTTTATGTAAAACACGTACATAAATTACATAGAACTCTAAATAGTAAAAAAATCGACTTAAACTTTTATGGATTTCTCATAGATGCCATGTGACTGTCAGAACTGGGAACCAAATTGAAATGGGACCACACGGGAAGCACCGGCTTTAAAATAAAAAAAGAATCATCAAAATCGCTTCACCCAGTCGAAAGATCTGAGGAATCAATCATAAAAAAAGAACATACAGTCGAATTGATAACCTCCTTTTTTTGAAGTCGGTTGAAAATAGAAGTAGGTATTCCATTCTTAAAAATACCTTATTTTTTACGGGCCCCGGACGAACGTCGGTCAAAGCATCGCTGGACCGGGTTGCTGTCATAGATTGCAAAGTCATTCTGTTTATTTAAAACAGAAGAGATTTTTAAAATGGTCACTATAAGATGTTGTTAGGTTAGCTTATTACATAATAACTTAAGACGGAAGGTCCCTTAGTGGGATTGAATAAATTAACCGACTTGGTAAACCTACCTATGTATTACATGGATCCCACAACTTTTTACAGTAGAAGAACTGAGTTGCGAGATTTGTTTATAACTGATTTGTTAACTGTTTTTTTGTGTATATTGTGTATTGTTCAAGCACATAAACTGTTTTTATTCTATTCTATAAACTTAAGTGGTACGACTGCTGTGCTCCAAAACGAAACATTTTGTGTCATCTTCCACTTTTTGTACCTAAAGACCATTATAGAAATGAGAAAAGTCTCCGTATTTCTTACGAAAACAGTAAGCGATGGGAATGCTTGGACTAAGTGCAGCTTAGCGAATGCATTACGTTGCAGCATTCTCCCGCCATGCATGTTGCGGGGAACAAATATTAAACTGCACGAAGGCAACATTATGAAAATTGCATTCTTCATAACAATACCTAGTATGAAGAAGAAAGAAACTCTATTTTTAACCGAATGCGCCAGAAGGAGGTGTGTTTTTATCCGGTCTGGTAACAATTTATATTATTATTACCTCTGCTTAACCGGCTATACAATACATACTAAACTTAATAATATTATAAAGAGTATAGATTTTTATTTTCATGAGGAAATTCGCAGGTCCCAGAATTAATTCTAAGACATATGTAAACAGACCCGGTTCGACGATGGGCTTACCACCTACCTGTCACGTATAGGGGGTATCAACAAAATCGGTTCAACCGCATTCGAAAGTTCTGAGGTAACAAACATAAAAAAAAACACACTGTCGAATAGATAATCTCACGCCTTATGGGATATAAGGCGTGAGATTATTTATTTATTTTATTATTAGGTGGAGGGTGTAGGCAGAGGTATTCCATTTCCAGATATACCCACTTTTCACCAGATATTCTTTGGACCCCCAAACTTGATAGGTGGTGAGCCCATCGCCGGACCGGGTCTGTTTACACATGTCTTAGAATTAATTCTGGGACTATACATATACCTACTACTAAAGTGATAAATATGTAGGACTGTTACACATATCTCAGAATTAATTCTGGGACCTGCCGATTTCCTCACGATGTTTTCCAGTGAAGTATTTGAAATAGTATTTAAAAAAGAAACAGGCTCGTAGCTTCGATTATGTGCAATCTACCTACAACCGCCAGCTGCTACATAGTAGTGTGCGTAGTTTTCTAGATTTTGTAAATTGCATTGAACATGACTATATTTAGGCCCGGTTCCTATATTCGAGAAACCAACCGTTTTGCTTACGGACTGTAGGTAGTACATAAGTTATCTACGAGGCGTAACTCAAAAGTGTTCCTATAAAAAACTATTCGTAAGCGAACTTACTGACAGCTTGGTACATACGGATGAGAGGGCTACAACTTACGGATAGTAAGGGTAATGTATGGAGATGACAGGATAGAGTGTTCCTATAAATTTTTTGACACGTCAACTAGCTGTCAAAGTTACTAGGCGATTGATATTTAGTTACTGCCCGAATTCGATCGGTTGTGAACCACAATTTTGGTAGTTTCACTACATAAGATGTAAAAAATAACAATGTCTCACTCAGATAGTGAAATGAGTGGCCTACAAATGTTGTCCGACTGGGAGAATTCAATGAAGAACTTGTTAATCGCCGAAATTACCAAACGACGGTTGACCATTACATTACCTTGTATTTTTACGAATTTCAACTCAGATTTCGGTTGGATAAACCTTCTGTTCAACGGTTACTAGTTGAAATATACCCTTATTTAACAGTGAAGGGAGCCAGGTATGTAATAGGTATTATTTGAAACCTCAAAACGTTTAAAAAGTAACGCAACAAATATGTATTGTTGATATGTATACTTTACAATAAGAACCTACATTTTTTCCTATGGTATACGTCCTTTACACCAATTGCTATTGGCATTACGATTTTATGCTCTGGGAACTATGCTATTATCAGTGGCTGACTTTGTTGGGGTATCCAAATCATCTGCTTGTGGTATAGTGCGAGATGTGTGTGGAGAGGAATTCTGAAACCGGAAAGGCTACTTTTTCTTGGCAGTATGCAATGCAAATTTGTTGCTAATGAATGTAGTAGCCCGTTGGCCTGGGTCCGCTCATGATGCTACAATATTTAATATATATTTTATATGCTCCAGTAGTGTAGCAAATAATGCAAGATCCGAATTATACCTACAGAAATATCAAGACTGACATCAGATTTATAGTAATGAGTTATCACTTTTTTTCAGCCTGGTTTAGCAGCCTGTCTTGTTCGGGGTCCTCATTGGAATGAAAATTAAACATTTGCACTGTATCAAAATGATCAATTTTGTATCCAACATTTGGACCAGTTGCTATTTAGATATTAGTGTTATATTTACCTGAAGAAACTTTCAAATATGCACTAGGTATATACGATGTGTCATCGTTGTAGGTACTTCTAAAAAGTGATTGTTTTACAGAGTATTGCATTAATAAACAATTTTATTCCAAATCACCAATTATTTATTTTGCCATACCGGTGTAATACCTACCTATCCATTATTTATTATTTTGTTGTAAGCCTCTCAAGCCCCGTTAATATTATACCATACTAGCGGGTGCCCAGCGGCGTTGCCCGCGCGGATTCCGTTTATTCCCGTTCCCGTGGGAATTTCCGAAAATCCCTTCATAGTGGTTGCCTACGACATATTTAAGACACCTACATACCATATTTCAAATAGCGGGTGCCCAGCGGCGTTTTCCTGCGTGGATTCAGTTTATTCCCGTTCCCGTGGGAATTACCAAAAATCCTTTCATACTGGTTTCCTACGACATATAAGACACCTGCATACCATTTTTCAAGTTTCTAGGTGTTATCGTTTCGTACTCCGAATTCGAAGTACGTATTTCTCTTTTTAACCAGTTTTTATATTTTCCCGTAGGAATGAGACATTTTCCTGGAATAAAAAGTACCCTAGATGTTGACCCGGGTACTCAGTGATCTCCCTACCAAATTTCATCAAAATCCGTCCAGTAGTTTTTGAGTGATGCGTGCACAACCAGACAGACAGACAGACAAAAATTCCAAAAATTGGTGTTTCGGTATCTATATCGATAACTATATACACTACCGTTAAATTTTTCAAAAAATATTTCATGTACAGACACGGCCCCGTTAGATTTTTATTATATGTATAGATTTAGTACCTACTTTTTAGTCAGGTATGTACGAGGAAGTAGGGAATTTTGATTAAAATGTTCGTTTTATATCGAAACAAAATACCAAAAAAAGATAACTTGTAAAAAAAACCCAAGACTCGCAACTCAGTTCTTTTACCGTAAAAAGTTGTAAGATCCATGTAATACCAAGTCGGTAACACCATAATTTATTCAGTCCCTACTTAAAAGACCTTCTGTCTTATGTTATTACTTAATTAGCTAACCTAAAAACATCTTATAGCGACCATATCAATATTAAAAATCTTTTGTGATTAAAGTAAATTGTTTTCTATGGCATGTCATTTCTTTTTGTAGATAGTCCTACTTATTTCCTTTCCGGTATCTTCGACTTCTTAAATAACTTTGTAATCCTATACATTTATAGGTATTTGATTACAGTTATTTATGCACTTGGTGTATCTAGAAACCTGGACCGAAATTGCAAAATATTTGAGTTTTTTCTTTATTTTTACACCAAACACTAATTGTATTCTAAATTTGAAGCTTCTACGTCTGCTAGAAGTGCCTTAGAGTTTTGATGATCGATCAGTCAGTCAGTGAAAAACATAGAAAACTTTGACTAGTTATAACTCTTAATAAACTATTGATTCAAATTAGATGAAATATACTGTGTTTATACAATGCCTGCTTGGATACTGAAAATTTAGGCTTATAGTTTTACTAGCCACCCGCCCCGACTTTGCACGGGTGCAATGCTTATACTAAAACCTTCCTCTTGAATCACTATCTACACACACCGGCACAATTAGCGGAACAGAAAAAAAAGGGAGTATTTACGCATTTTTGCGTGTTACTGGCCGGCTAAACAAGCTTTTTTTAAATTTGGGTTTTAATTTAAAAATGGAATACTAAGCGACTGCCCTTTTTTTCATTCTTTTGTTTTAATTTTCATTGATTCATTTTTTCCACCGCTTGTCCGTTTTTAGAAGGTTCGTGAATTCCATTTGAAAAGCTTTGAATTGCAGTTTTTGAGGCTTTTGAGTTTTTTCGCATATTGATAATTTACGAGCATCTAATTATGCCTGATTTAACGCCATCAGAAATCATTAGGGCAGATCAAATGAGGAGAAATGGTCAAACCTACAGATCGATTGCCAGAAGCCTTCGTCGATCGTTATCAACGATTTATCGTAGCATCCAACGATACAGATTGACGAATGCTCTAGTGAGAAGGAGAGGACAAGGCCGGAAAAGGTGTACTTCAAGGAGGGATGACCGTTTTCTCCAACTTCAAGTCCGACGGAACACGAGACTAACGGCGGTGCAGGCTCGAAATTTACTGGAAGAGGTACGAGCAGTAAGGATGAGTGAGCGGACAGTTCGTAGAAGATTCGAAGAAGTGGGTATAGGCTCGTATGTGCCCGCCAAAGCCCCAAAACTTGAGAGACATCATCGCACAAACCGTCTACACTTTGGTCGTGAACATCGTGATTGGGACTTCGACGACTGGGGACAGGTTCTTTTTACTGATGAATGCAGAGTTATGTTAAATCAAATTGATGGAAGGCAGCGAGTATGGAGACGCAAAGGAGAACGGTATATCCAGTCTAATTTTGAAAATACAGTTGCATATGGCGGCGGTTCAATTATGGTCTGGGGAGGAATATGTTTAGGAGCTCGTACGGAGTTAGTAGTGGTCGATGGCGGGAATCTGAATGCTGATCGGTATATCAGGGAGATTTTAGAAGAACATGTTGTGCCATTTGCCCCCTTTATTGGTAACAACTTCATTCTAATACAGGATAATGCTCGGGCTCACAGTGCTCGCACAGTACAGACATACCTAAACCATGTTGGTATAACGGTGATGGAGTGGCCAGCACGGTCCCCCGATATGAACCCTATAGAACACGTCTGGGACTTGCTAAAGAGGAGTGTAAAGTCAAGAATGCCCCCTCCCAATAATCTCAACGAGTTGCGAAACGCATTACTTGAAGAATGGCAGAGGTTGCCCCAAGAAACCATTGATAACATCATCCGCAGCATGCCCAGACGGATGGAAACCCTCATCAGAGCACGAGGAGGAAACACTCGATATTGAACAGTCATTGAAATTGTTGTTAAACTTTGGAAAATCTTGAATTTTCTGCTGTTTCTCTATAATTAAAAATCGAAGAAAAATGCATTTTGTTTAATTTAATTTTTATTTTTATAAAATTTTAAGTATGGTGTTACAAATGAATGTCAAAACATGTTAATTTAATTGTTGTTTCATTTTAAATAATATTATGTTTAAAAATTACATTCATTGTTCTAAATTCCCTCTTTTTTCTCCTTTTTTTTTCTGTTCCGCTAATTGTGCCGGTGTGTGTATTTAAAAAAAATCGCATCAAAATCCGTTGCGTAGTTTTAAAGATTTAAGCATACATAGGGATATAGGGACAGAGAAAGCGACTTTGTTTTGTACTATGTAATGATTTACACACGGTTATTGAAAAGATATGACATGAAAATGTTTTATTTCGCTATGTAGTGATCCACAACGAAGTTATATGGGGTCGAAAATGGCTTGCTTCGAGAAAAGGATGGTACGGCCGTGCCGCTTTTTTGCTCGACTTGGCAAGGGGCACTGCCGTGCCCCCAGATTCAAGCAACTGTTGACGCAAAAATATGACAAGCAAAGAGATTGGAAGAAAATTATTATCTCTATGAGATAGAAACTTTTTCTTTAAACGTCTTTGATGACAAGATAGGTCAGCGGCGTGTGGACATTTCAGTAGCGTTTCGTTCATATCAGTATAATTTGTGTTTCAACGATTTATAATTACTTTTTCAGAAAATCAGACCAAATTGTGCAAGAAAAGGACGTTTTACAAATAAAACTACCGTAAATACGTAAAATAAAAATATTTTGCTTTATTTTTCATTAGAACGTAATTTTTCTGTTTTTGCTTTAACGAAACGCAGCGGAGGGCTTCGGTAAGCTGGTAACCTACAACCGTTCGTCGCAGGTAGATGACGTGAAAACATATAGGAACGTCTCTATCCGTTCGTTACTCGTAGTTGACAAACGGTCCGTCGCTGAAGTACAACCACGATTCGTTGAATATAGGAACCGGGCATTAGTCATTAATCTCGTGTATAACTTCGGCTCTAGATACCTTATAGGTATGTCATATTTTTATCCAGACGGTAAAAAAAAAATCACCTGTATCAATTTAAGTTTGTCCATAAATAGCAGTGGAAATCCGATATGATGCATAACGCATGCGCTAATTGAAAATAATGGCTGCGGTTACGGAGTTACCCTGACTGTCTGTGGTCTTGTGGTGGCCAATTTGTCACAGTTTAATTTAGCACGTCCAAAAAATACGCTATTTACGCATCGAAACTTATGCCCTACGACCGAGGATAAAGGACTGTTTTCCCTTTTACCATGGGCATTAGTGAGAATAAGTCTTTTCCGAGAAAAGAACTAAGTATACGAGTACCAATGTTCATAGTGATCGGTGAAACGGTAATTTTTTATACTATGTTTATTCCTTACTAATCACTACATAGTATAAAACAAAGTCGCTTTCTCTGTCCCTATGTCCCTATGTATGCTTAACTCTTTAAAACTACGCAACGGAATTTGATGCGGTTTTTATTAAGACTAGCGACCCGCCCCGGCTTCGCACGGGTGCATTTTCCAGCTTTTCTGTTGAAATTTTTCCTGAAATTTCTTTTGCTATAAACCTCACGGAGCCCGAGACCTTTCCAACGAATGCAAAACCGTGGAAATCGGTTCGTGCGTTCTGGAGTTATAGCGTCAGGAAGGAAAACCCGACTTATTTTTATATAGTAGAATAGATTGATTCAAGGGGAAGGTTTTAGTATAAGCATTGCACCCGTGCAAATCCGGGGTGGGTCGCTAGTATTATATATATGCAAAAGTAACTCTGTCTGGGTTATACGCAATCACGCCTAAGCTACTGAACCGATTCTAAAAATTCTTTCACCAATGGAAAGCTACATTATCAGGAAGTAACATAGGCTATAGGCTATATTTTATCCCCAATATTACTACATAAACCGCGGGGTGCTGCTAGTAGATAAAATCACAGAACATAAGGAAGATATATAAATAAACATTTAATTGTAATTCTAAAAAACACTACGTTTCGCGTTTGTTGTTATCGCTACTAGAAACAAACATTCTGCAATAATTTCAACTGTGTACCTTTTGAGGTTCATGAGATACAAGTTGTTTCACCTCACGGATAGACAGACGGACGGACAAGGGAAGTAATAGTGTCCCATTGGCACCTTAAAAATAGATTTCACGATTCTGTACAATATAAAATTCAAATTTCAACGAACGATCTACATAAACTTCACTGGGATCATAAAATGCTTTCGACGGGCATCCAGGTTCGAATCCCAGCTCAGCTTTCCGTCATTCGCCGGAACCGCCCGGGGGCGACATTTCGACAAATATTGCCAGGGTTTAAGGGAGCAATATTTTTCGCACGTATCAAGAGGAATTTTGAAGCTGAATTTAAAAATCAAAATTTGAAACTAAAAACCAAACCGACTTCAACGATTAGCACTGTGAAGACTATTTTTTTAACCGACTTCAAAAAGGAGGAGGTTATCAATTCGTCGGTATTTTTTTTATGTTTGAGGTAACACTCAGAACTTTCGACTTGGTGAACCGATTTGGTTGATTCTTTTTTTATTTGATGGCTGGTGCTTCCAGATTGGTTTCATTTTAATTTTGTCGTTCCTATGTAATAACAAAGAACTCTAAAGTGTAAAAAAACCGACTTCAATCTTCAACTTATATGGTTTTCTCATGGATGCCGTTGTCAGAACTGGACACTTTGGTATTACATATTCATATTCATTTATTGTCAGTCATGTATTTACATTATAATACCTAGGTAGGTCTTATTCAACATCACTATCACTACATAGTATAAAACAAAGTCGCTTTCTCTGTCCCTATAGGTATCCCTATGTTCCTGTCCCTTTGTATGCTTAAATCTTTAAAACTACGCGACGGATTTTGATGCGTTTTTATTAATAGATAGAGTGATTCAAGCGGAAGGTTTTAGTGTTAGCATTGCACCCGTGCGAAGCCGGGGCGGGTCGCTAGTGTACATTATAATACCTATGTAGGTCTTATAACTATCACTATCACTACATAGTATAAAACAAAGTCGCTTTCTCTGTCACTATCTCCCTATGCCCCTATGTATACTTAAATCTTTAAAACTACTCAATGGATTTTGATGCGTTTTTTTTTAATAGATAGAGTGATTAAAGTGGAATGTTTTAGTATTAGCATTGCACCCGTGCAAAGCCGGGGCGGGTCGCTAGTAAATTATATACGTCTCGTAAAATCTATCATGCTAATAGCGAGTGATTTGCTGATGTCCGTTGAGGAGTTCCGTTCTTCACCTGAAGTTCTTCATCAGATTCAACTTATATGGGACCACCTTTGAGGTACCTGTACCAGTTCAAAGAAAAAAAATATTTTTACGAGATGGATTATATCATAAATAATCTCACGCCTATTTCCCATTGGGGTAGGCAGAGACAACAGACCGCCACTTGCTACGAACCTGGCAGATCTCTCGTCCTTCCTCTACATCTGTCTAACGACTCATGCATGCTCGTCGGTTATGGGTACTCTTTTATCTGGCTTTTCTTCTTTTCTTTATAATATTAGTATAGAAGTTTAAATAAAAACATTTAGATTTTTGAATCATCATCCTCCAAAACTCGATCAAGGAGAATAGATAATCCTATTATGTCTGCATTCCGTTACTTGATGGGTTTATAGCAGGGGTTCCCAAACTTATTTTGTCTACTGCCCACTTTGAGAATAAATAATTTTTAGCGCCCCCATTTTTCACCTACTTAAAAACCAGTATAACTTCAAATGAAGAGTGCGCCCTGGTAAGCTCTGGCGTCCACTAGCGACACCGATGATTTTTATTAATCTTGGTGAATACAAGACATTTTTGAAAAAAATCTCTTTAAGAATACTAGAGACAGGAATTTTTAAGCTATTGCATAGCTTCTATCGCGGGCCTTGAGCGCGGGGACCGAATCCAGAAATTCCGTAACGAAAAAACCTCACGCTCTCCCCACTCCGACGGGCACGGAGGTGTGGCTTAAAGGCCGTGCATTGTATAAAATAAAATAAAGTGAAGTAAAGTAAAGTAAAGTAAAGTAAAGTAAAGTAAGTCGGAGTCGGAGTCGGAGTCGGAGTCGAGTCGAGTCGAGTCGAGTCGAGTCGAGTCCAGTCGAGTCGAGTCGAATCGAATCGAATCGAATCGAATCAAATGAAATGAAATGAAATAGTCAGACCAACCAAGACAGTCAACTTTATTATTTTATTGGTGACTGTACTTTTGGCGAAAAAAGGGGTTATTGAAACAACATAAAAACAATCGGAGCAGTGGGAAAAAATATTCCCACTCGTCCCTACCAATCGGAGTTCCGATCGGCGGACTGGGAACAACCGGTTTCTTTCGGCAGTCTTGTTGATACAAAATGCTATGCAATAGCTTTACCGCGGCAGTCCCCGAGTGCCACACGTCTTTTTTCAATTTTTTGAGATGTATGTTGTGCATTTTTTTACTATAGAGGATGATAATAAATTATTTCATGTCACCGTCTCTAGTTGCGTCACGTTTCGTCCCAGCTCAGCACGCAGTCATTACGACTCCGTAGAACTGTTATTGTTGTATTAAGTTTTATGGAGCGCACCTCGCTTCACTGCCGGAATTTTAAAACGAGATTTAGAGAAGATTACAGTACGGCCGTTTTAACTTTGCAGCTCTGAAGTTCCACAAATGGCTGCGCAATAACATTTTTTGGCGACCATTTGGCGGTACGAGGGTTTTGGGTTTGCGCAGGCGAAGCCTATGTTCAGAGAAGCCAAGTTAAAATGGCAGTACCATAGTATATAACACTGTGGCCGTACTACTACGCAATCCTTTAGTATTTTTAATTATGAATATGAAAATAAGGCTTAAGGCGGTCCATAATCTACTATATAAAAATAAGTCGGGTTTTCCTTCCTGACGATTTAACTCGAGAACGGCCGGACCGATTTTGATGAAACTTTTTGTGTGGGTTCGAGTGGGTCCAGGGATGGTTTATAGCAAAGAAAATTCAGCATTGCACCCGTGCGAAGCTGGGGCGGGTCGCTAGTGCTCTTTAAAATAGTGTTGTAACACCTATACTTAATTACTGCAACCTACCTGGGCCCCAATTTAACGAAATGTCAACCGTATAGTTGGATGACAATGACATGTCAATGGTCAGTCAATGGTGTTATTTGCTCGGAAAAGTGCCATTCAACACCATTGACTGACCATTGACATGTCATTGTCATCCAACTATAACCGTTGACATTTAGTGGAATTGGGGCCCTGTTGCGTTACCTTATCGCTAATTTTTTTACAGGAAAAGAAAGTATTAAAAAATAAGTTCACTTTTTAAATATTTATTAATACTATTTAAATAAACTTAGGATTAGATAATACCAGTAAGTGTAATTCCTTGTAGTTATGACTAATTGCAGAAGCATATTTTGCCTTTACATTTATATTTTGCCATAATAATTTAATAGTTTCTGTACGTGTATAATTAAAAAAGTAAGTATATTCAACTTTAGAATTGAAAGAAGAAAAACATTCGTCATGTTCCGCTTATTTTGTATATTTCTAACCTAACCTAACCTAACCTAACCTAACCTAACAATATTGATTTCATGTGCATCACTATTATGTCTATTAAGAAGAAAATAATTGCAGGCACTTATAAATTAAATAATAAATAATTAGAAATACGAGTATGTGGCAAATAACACCTTCATAACACAAAACGAAGAAAAGAGGCTTTAAAAATATCTTAAATTGAAATATAAATCTATAATATTTAAATAAACTAGCATAACAAGTAACTTATTATAGCTATAAAAATAATTTCTCGAAGTATGACAATTGCCAAATAATTATAATAACTTCATTATGGCGACTTAGACCCTAATTGTATTGTAAATATTAAAAGACTGGACACGAAGCCAACAGACATGTTCACGCACACAAATGTCGGCGTCGAGCGGGGATCGAACCTGCGACCTCCGGCGGTAGTGACCCTGCCTTCTGAGCCGGAAATCTTTATAATATTGCTAATATATGTATTACAAATGTCCTATAAAGAAAAATACAAAGAGCACTGAAAACTTCGAAGAGCAATTCGAAACTACCTATACTAAAAAATATATGAAATCGTCATAAAATATAGAGTGCATAAAATATAATGTACTAAATAAATTGCTTAACACCTGTTATTATGTCTTAGCTGATTAACTCCGATTGAGTACTAGAATCTCGTGGTACTGTATCTTTATTGAAAAAAAAATCACGCCTCTTATCCCCGAGGGGGTAGGCAGAGTTATTCCATTCTGAGTCTGGTATGGTATCTTTATTGGTCTAATTAGTAAAGAGAAGTAATTAAATGGTCCGCAATTTTAAAATTTGGTTAGCCACAAAAAATCTGCATTTAAATCATTTGGTCGGCATACAAAGATTTTGTTCACAAATAAAAAAATCAGGCAGCAATCCTTGTTCGGCAAATAATTTTAATAATGGTCAAAAATTAAATCAGAAATAGGCAGCTTACAATAACATGGGTTTGCATAATAAACATTCAGTCCGCAAAATAGTTACTTGGTCCGCAAAATAACTACTTGGTCAGCAAGACTTCATGATTGAACAGCAGAGAAAACATGTCGTGAATAATTATACTATAGCTACTCCCACTCCCACTCTTACTCCCACTCCCACCCCCTCTTACGCCCCCTACCCCTCCTACCCTCTCCTACCGCCTACTACCCCCTCCTACCGCCTCCTATACACTCTTACCGCCTCCTACAACATCATACCACCTCCTACACCCTCCTACCGCCTCCTACACCCTCCTACTACCCCCTCCTGCTACCTCCTACCCCCTCCTGCTGCCTCCTACCCCCACCTACTAACTCCTACGCCCGCCTAACCCCGAGTTAGTAGGAGTTAGTGGGAGGAAGTAGGAGGTAGTAGGAGGTAGTAGGAGTTAGTAGGAGGTAGTAGGAGTTAGTAGGAGGTAGTAGGAGTTAGTAGGAGTTAGTAGGAGTTAGTAGGAGGTAGTAGGAGTTAGTAGGAGTTACTAGGAGTTAGTAGGAGTTAGTAGGGTTTAGTAGGAGTTAGTAGGGTTTAGTAGGAGTTAGTAGAGTTTAGTAGGAGTTAGTAGGAGGTAGTAGGAGTTAGTAGGAGGTAGTAGGAGGTAGTAGGAGGTAGTAGGCGGTAGTAGGAGTTAGTAGGTGTTAGCAGGAGTTAGCAGGAGTTAGTATGAGTTAGTAGGAGTTAGTATGAGTTAGTAGGAGTTAGAAGGAGTTAGTACTAGTTAGTAGGAGTTAGTAGGAGGTAGTAGGAGGTAATAAGAGTTAGTAGGAGTTAGTAGGAGGTAGTAGGAGGTAGTAGGAGGTAGTAGGAGGTAGTAGGAGTTAGTAGGAGGTAGTAGGAGGTAGTAGGCGGTAGTAGGCGGTAGCAGGAGTTAGTAGGCGGTAGTAGGAGTTAGTAGGAGTAAGAAGGATTTAGTAGGAGTACCTACCCCCTCCTACTAACTCCTACTACCTCCTACTAACTCCTACTAACTCCTACTAACTAGTCCTAACTCCTACTACCTCCTACTAACTCATACTAACTCATACTAACTCCTACTAACTCCTACTAACTCCTACTAACTCCAACTACCTCCTACTAACTCCTACTTACTCCTACTAACGCCTACTACCTCCTACTAACTCCTACTAACACCTACTACCTCCTACTAACTCCTACTAACTCCTACCAACTCTTACTACCTAGTACTAACTCCTACTAACTCCTACTAACTCCTTCTACCTCCTACTAACTCCTACTAACTCCTACTAACTCCTACTACCTCCTACTAACTCCTAGTACCTACTACTACCTCCTACTTCCTCCCACTAACTCTCCTCCTACTAACTCATACTAACTCCTACTACTTCCTACTACCTCATACTACCTCCTACTTCCTCCTACTACCTCCTACTCCCTCCTACGCCCCACTCCCACTCCCAACTCCCACGCCAACTCCTACTCCCACTACCACTACCACCAACACCACTACCACAGCCACTGCCACTACCACCATCACCATCACCATCACCACAACCACCACCACCACCACTGTCACTGCCACTACCACTAAAACCACCACCACCACCACTACTTGTAAGCGTAATAATAATCATAATCATAAAAGTTGCATAATCCAAAGTCATTCCTAATCTACGTAAGGAATGCGCCCATTTTGCGCATGACAAGTTTGCTGAGATTGTTTTTGCTACTTTTATAAGAAGCTCAAAAAATATTTTTTGGCTTCCCCTCTGAGTGCTTACCAAAATTTTATTAAACAGTAGCAGCTCATTGCAGCTCAAAAATAATTACAGCCATCCAGAATGACATAAATTGCTGATAGGTTTTGTAATGTTTGCTGGCCATGAGTTGCTGACCAATTAGCTATTTCTGCTTACAGATTATATTTTTCTGCTCACAAAAATACGAATACTTTGCTAACCATTTAAATAACACCCATTACTAAACTGTGCGACATTCCAATCCAGTAGTACTGGTTTCAAAGTCTGGATCAATGTGAATCAGCTATATAGTGGAGTCGCAGTGACTTTCAATAAAAGGACTTAGCATCAACATTTAATAAAAACTTTTAACTTTGACTTTGACTCCAGTCCAAGCGCACTATCTCGGCCGACTACGCAGGTGTACCCTTCCTTAGGCTGCATAACATTTTATGAGTGATCATGAGACAATTGCAAAAAAAGACGTTTGACTAAAACGAGAGCACAGAACTTGGTTTAAAAGCAATTAATCGTTTCATCAAAATCTTCAGTTAAGAAATAAAAAGTGCCTTTAGCCTTACCAGGATTCCAAAAACCGGCTATAGTTTTTTTATTCTGATCACATTTGCCAGCTTGAAAGTTCTTGTAGGAATCGCATTCCAGTGCTGAATACATCTTAGTATTGTTCACTGTAGACGCCCATATGTCAATGCAGGCACTATGACTGAGCTGATGTCCTGTGAGTTCCAGACATTCAGGAAGCCATCGAGTTCTAGAATTGGGTTGGAAGCGTCCTTTTTGGTTCACGATGAAGTCTATGTCTCCTATTTTACTAGTAGTTCCTAACTCTCCTGCGTTACAATGGTAAACTTCTACGTATTCCGCCACTCCAGACCTCACTTGCTCCTGGATCGGAGATTTAGAGAAGCAAGGACCAGCTGGATCTAAACCTGTAATCCTCCAGATTTTCTCTTTAGTATTCCTTAGGAAAATTTCTCCCGTATGCCCCAATATTTGGCCTCCTAAGCTGTGGCCGCTGCAGTGAATATTCTTTGGGGATATTCCTCCTTTCCTCATAACTGTCAGCATGTCAGCTAATGCTTTGCCAATATAGTGGACGTATGTCACTGACCTTGAGTAGCTTTTTATTAGACCTTCATTATCATTGGTGTACCGAGAGTGGTCAAGGATTATGAGGTAGCTATTTGGATGGGTTTTGAAAGCCTCTCCAACACTCTTCTCAAGCTTTTTGATATTAGATTTGTAACCTCCAACGAATATGACAAACTTTTTGCTTTTATCTAAGACATTGTAGGCGAGTATTCCTTTGGCTGCTTGATGAATCTTAAATGTTTTCATGTAACCTTTAGGATAATCGTAAAAATAAACGTCTATTCCGCTCACATCGCGATTAAGGGTTCTGTTGTGGTCACCTGTAGAAAATAGTAAATCGTTAAGCAAGGCTGCAAAGTTGATATTTGGTGGGAGTACTTGTATTGAATCCTGAGCGTCGCGAGGTTTACAAAGGTACGAGACGCAAAATAACTGCTGCCGAGAGGAACACACTACTTTTCACCTCAGTACTGCAAGGACTATACTAGGTGCAGAAAAACAGAAAAAAGTTTGGAATAAAATCTTTCTCTTTCCTAAGAAACTTTATTTTAAACAACTTTGAAATACAGCTATAATTTTTTTTTTCATTTAATGATCGTGCTGGCCAGTACGACTTGAAACTAGTATTAATTCATTTTCAGTGGAAAATTCAGCTAGAAAATGGCTAGAAAGGTTCGAATTTAAAAAAAATCTTTTCATCTATCCAGGCGGAAAGGCTCAGGTCGACAACTACATTTGATCTGAGATTTCTAATTTTACTTCCCTAGATGTGTATACTATTCGCTCCTGCACTCCTGGTGCTCCTGGTCTCCTTTGTACTACGCTACGTCAAAATAAAAAGCGATATACTTACATTTAAAAAGGAGATAGTCAAATTTTATTAGTGCTTTCTCCTTCAACTGCTGTTGTCCCCAACATGACATAAATTGCAGCAAGATATATAACAACAGCAACTTCATTTTTAATGAAAATTAATTACTTTATGGCAGAGAAATGAGAATATATAAAAGTAGGACGTGTACGCACTTCTTTCAGGGCACATGTGGTATAATTACCTCTATTTGTTCGTGTATTTATATAGAGAATATGGGGATAGTTTATTTTACGTAATATAATAATTAAATATTATAAAATATATGTGTCATGCGGTTTTAAAGACTTTAGGCAACAGATAGTCGGAATAACCCGTTTAATATCACGTAGCAATTTTCGCAATAACAGACCTTTACCGCGATAAAAAGTGAATAATAGGGATGCCTCATAAATATTATTATAGTAATATTATTTTCAACACACATTGCTCATAAAGTGGCTCTAATTTCACTGCAATTAGGCACATAATAACACCTGTTATCAAACTGTGACTTTTTCATTGCTATTATTCACAAGTGAGTTATTTAAGGATTTATTTTATAATTTTATTGTTTGAGTTGCTTTGTTCTTAAAAAAGATTCGATACAAAAAGATCGTGTTAAATAGTAGAAATATATTAATATACTTACTTATTGCTTGCTCAATTCATGCAACTTCGTATTTAAACAGATAATTTCAACTTGTACCTACGTGTTTAATATCTAAACAAAACTTTCACTCAAATATAACTTTTGTTTTTTCTGTGGCTAAAACGCTAGAAAAGAAACCTCATTCTTTGTAGTCCATGGCCGATTGCCATTGTTAGATGCGCGCGCATAGGAAAACTAATAAATCTTTTAATTTCTCCGGACGGAAAGCGGCAAATTTCTTCCCACTGCGCTAAATTTCGGCAAAAACTGTGATGCAGTTTGGCGAAAATATTATTTGTACAATAGAATAAGTTATATGGAATAAAAAAATAAAATAAATAAACGAAGTTGCCGCATCCGCCTCCGTCGAAAAGAAAAAAAGTATACGCACCTCGTGAAGTAAACAAGAAAGCCTCAGCAGAACACAATATGTTTGTAGACAATTACAACAATTACATGTGATATGAGACATTTCTTATTTTACTTCCCTAGATGTGTAATATACTATTCCCGCCATTGCGAAAAATTATTAATTTAAAATGTTTTCTTAGTATTATTTTCTTCACAAGTGTGTCGAAAAACTTTGTATGATAAAAATTCAAAATTCAAAATCGTTTATTTTCTATTGGTATTAAAATATACACTTAGACACGTCAATATTTTATAATAACAAGGCACTCTAAACTCGTCCATGAAGATTGGCTAAATGCAAACAGCAGCCCATCTCCACCGACGAGCTGCTGGTTCCGAATGCAGTACCCCGAGAAGAGCCAACAAGAAACTCAAGGGCAGCTCTTTTTAATCTCATGTCTTACTAATAAATATAGTTTACAATAATAATTATAATCAATAGCCTTACATAGCGTCGAGTCGGTTAATCCCATGCATGCAGTTGGTCTACTAAGTAGTCTGTAATTTTATAGTAGCCTTTTTTATGTAATTTTTGCTTAAGATATAATAAGGTATAATCTCACGCCTTTTTTATCCCCGAGGGGGTAGGCAGAGGTATTCCATTACTGGATATACCCACATTTCACGAGATATATTGGACCCCTAAACGTGATAGGTGGTGAGCCTATCGCCGGACCGGGTCTATTTACAGATGTCTCAGAATTAATTCTGAGACCTGCGGGTTTCCTCACGATGTTTTCCTTCACCGTCAAGCTAGTGATAAATATGTACGTAAGTTTTTGAAAAACTAATTGGTACATGCCAGGATTCGAACCCGAGCCTCACTGATTTTAGGCAGACTCTTTAACCGTCCGGGCTATCACCGCTCTACACAAGCAGCCAGTTCATTCTTATTTCTAGTGTTTATACAATGTCTGTCACTATTTTTTTGTAAAGTGATATATTCTTTTTAAGATACAATACGTTTTCGTAAATATACTGTGACGCCAGTATCAGTATATTAATTTCCTTGAATTTTTCCTTTAGAGACATCCTAGACCCCATTTTATAAATTGCACGAATGGCTCGTTTCTGCAAAATAAATATTCTCTGGACATCAGCAGCATTCCCCCACAGTAGAATGCCATATGACATCAAGCTGTGGAAGTAGCTGAAATAGACAAGTCTAGCTGTTTCTACGCTTGACATATTACGTATTTTTTTTACGGCATATGCAGCAGAACTGAGCCTTTTCGCCAACGTATCAATGTGCGGTCCCCACTATAACTTAGAGTCTAGTGTTATTCCTAGAAATACTGTAGTGTTTACACATTCTAATTTTTCGTTTTTAACTGTAACTGAGTTTAAAGTTAGTTTAATATTTGATAAAGAAAAATGTACACATTTAGTTTTTTTCTCATTGAGAAGTAAATTATTAACGTTAAACCAACTGACAACATCATTAATTGCACTGTTCACTTCGTCATAAGACTTAATAGGTCGTTTAATTTTAAAAAGTAGAGATGTATCATCTGCGAACAGTACAATATCATGTTGCACTCGGTTGGGTAGGTCATTTATATAGACCAGAAATAGAAAGGGGCCTAAAATGGAGCCCTGCGGTACACCAATACAAACCGCCGATCCAGACGATCTTGAACCGTTTACATCAACACATTGTATCCGGCTTCTCAAGTAGGACTTTATTAAATCAAGAGCGCGGCCTTGTACTCCGTAATGACGTAGTTTTCTGATGAGAATTTCATGATGGACACAATCGAATGCCTTAGATAAATCACAGAAAACCCCAACAGCATCCTGCGACTCCTCCCAGGTATCAAAAACATGATTTACTAGCTCAACACCGTCATCGGTTGTCGAGCGACCCCTAGTAAATCCAAATTGCTTTACAGACATTATACTGTTGATAGAAAAATGTGCACTCAACTGATATAGAATAATTTTCTCAAAAATTTTACTAAGAGTCGGTAGAATTGATATTGGTCTGAAGTTAGAAGGGTCTAATCTACTACCGGCTTTGAATAATGGAATAATTTTACTATGTTTCATCAGATCAGGAAACACGCCATCATCAACGCATTTATTAAATAAACAAGCTAGGGGTGAGGCAATTAAGTCTATTATGGATGATATGATTTTTACAGATAAGCCGTCGAGATCGGCAGTATTTTTCATTTGTATTGATTTGAATGCTTTTAGGATGTCCCAAGGATTTACATGATCGAGTACGAAATTGCGTGTATTACATGCAGCGGTATGTTCTTGTAGTAGCGATTCAGCGAGTGCAGGTGACGAGTTAAGTGATTTGGTCGTCGAGACTGGAATATCAGAGAAAAAATTTACAAACACTTCAGATATATCTTTATCATTTCTTAAAATTCTATTGTTAACTTTCAACTGAAAGTCAAAATGTTGAGATTTAAATTTTCCAGTCTCGCTATTTATAATTTTCCATGTAGTTTTTACAATGTCTGTGCTATTTTTGATTTTATTACTTACATGGTTAGCTTTAGCCGCGGTGCAAATACGTTTAAAGACTTGAATATTGACGAACATAATTGCAAAAGGTATCACTAGTGTTATACGTCCTTTCCTCGTATAGTTCATATAATATTTGTCCACGTGGATACACGTGTGTATTGGTGATTACGTACCTCGACTCTTTTAAGACCCTCACCTAACGCTCCGGTCTCAATGGCGCCTCAGCGGTTACCAACATTACACACTTGTACCATAATGTACTATTAATAAATTAAATATTATTTGAAATTTACCTTTTTGCATTATGAAATTCAGTAATAACCCTTACCCATACATATATATCTTCTAATATTAATAAACTAGTGACCTGAACTCGCTTCGCTTTGGTTTGTATGTTATACTAAAACCTTCCTCTTGAATTAGGTAGGTACTCTATCTATTAAATAAAACCACATCAAAATCAGTTGAGTAGTTTTAAAGATCTAAGCTTACATATGGACAGACAGACAGCAGGAAGCGACTTTGTTTTGTACTATGTGGTAGTGAGAATGTAATATAGAAAATATTTTTATTTCAATACATGTATACATGTATTTTTTTTATTATCCGAGTGTAAGACGATTACCTAACAGCTTTTCTTCCGATTGACGCATTCTTGAACAATATGTAGGTAACTGAACGTTTTATTTGACCCACTTCTTTGGCATAGG
Source organism: Ethmia dodecea (assembly GCA_963855545.1). Taxonomy (NCBI): domain Eukaryota; kingdom Metazoa; phylum Arthropoda; class Insecta; order Lepidoptera; family Depressariidae; genus Ethmia; species Ethmia dodecea. The sequence continues at coordinate 2,140,465 of OY979446.1, forward strand.
TAGAAATGTGTTTAATTTTAAGCTCGTAAAGAGGGGTATATTGGCTCAACGGGCATGTTTCCTCAGTTGGTAGTCACCCTGCCTTCTGATTCAGAGGTCGCGGGTTCGATCACCGCTCGGGGCCAACATTTGTGTGCATGAACATGTCTGTTCGTTCGTGTCTGGTGATTATTTATTTAAGTATGTTGATCACTTGTTTGGGACTAAATAACCGTGTGTAAATTGTGTCACACAATTTATTAATCACTATCATCACTATCACTATCATCACTATCACTATCATCACTATCACTATCATAACTATCACTATCATCACTATCACTATCATCACTATCACTATCATCACTATCACTATCATCACTATCACTATCATCACTATCACTATCATCACTATCACTATCATCACTATCACTACATAGTATAAAACAAAGTCGCTTTCTCTGTCCCTATATCCCTATGTCCCTTTGTATGCTTAAATCTTTAAAACTACGCAACTGATTTTGATGCGGTTTTTTTAATAGATAGAGTGATTCAAGAGGAAGGTTTTAGTGTTAGCATTGCACCCGTGCGAAGCCGGGGCGGGTCGCTAGTTATATACTATGTCTTTTTTTTTGTATGGTGACTTTATCGAACTTCAAGAAAATCTGCCGTTTGAATATTATCAGTTCGATCACCGCTCGGGGCCAACATTTGTGTGCATGAACATGTCTGTTCGTTCGTGTCTGGTGATTATTTATTTAAGTATGTTGATCACTTGTTTGGGACTAAATAACCGTGTGTAAATTGTGTCACACAATTTATTAATCACTATCATCACTATCACTATCATCACTATCACTATCATCACTATCACTATCATCACTATCACTATCATCACTATCACTATCATCACTATCACTATCATCACTATCACTATCATCACTATCACTACATAGTATAAAACAAAGTCGCTTTCTCTGTCCCTATATCCCTATGTCCCTTTGTATGCTTAAATCTTTAAAACTACGCAACTGATTTTGATGCGGTTTTTTTAATAGATAGAGTGATTCAAGAGGAAGGTTTTAGTGTTAGCATTGCACCCGTGCGAAGCCGGGGCGGGTCGCTAGTTATATACTATGTCTTTTTTTTTTTGGATGGTGACTTTATCGAACTTCAAGAAAATCTGCCGTCTGAATATTATCAGGTATTTTATACTTGATGAATGGATGCGAGCATCTTCCACAGGTCTGATCGAGTCGTTCTTCAATGATATTAGAAGAACATATAGTAACCTTCTACTGATATTGTGGTATTTAATGAAATTCTCATATTTTTGATGTCGGAGGATTTTTATTTAGTATCAGATGGTCGTTCACAATGTTCGTTACATTCGTTCATAGTTTGTGCATCTGCAGTAGACCTACTGTCAACAGACAATGAAGAAGGCAAGAATGAGATCTTCCAATACCTTTCCAAGCTCTTCCACTAAATGTAACAGTTTTTATTTTCAGGGGATATTTCCTATATCTAAATTAATGACCGTGCTTTTTGTGCTTTATCTGTGAATTTCGAATTATCAGTTTTAATGTTTTCGTGGTTTCTTTTAGACGATTTGCATTTTCTTCCAGAATATAAATTTTCTGCCTACCCCCTCGGGGATAACAGGCGTGAGATTATTTATTTTATTTCATATAAATTTTAATTCTCCACGAATTCACAGTTACTGAAATTTCGGCTATAGGTTATCGATTCAATTGCTAAATCTATTAAACATAGCATTAGCGATTGACAAGCAATACTAATTATGGAGTGCGATCTCTGCGATTTCTTCAATGTGATCCACAGACATTGGACTAACACTTTATGCTTCTTTCCGCATTTACATGTTGAGCACATCAACTTTGCCTTATTTAAATACAGTATTTTTTATACTCTGCCTCAGATGTAAAGTGATAAATTCCGTTCCAACAAGGAGCATTTTCAAATTTCCTGAATACCTTTGGCATTCTATTATAGTAAATTTTAAGCAGGTAGTTCACAATTATTATGTCTGTATGTATTTGTCCGAATGGATGTGGTGAGTGGGTCTCAGAATTTGTCACTAACGCCTTATAGTCGCACACTGCTTAATACTACAGCTGTTACATTTTCATGAATGTTGTATTTTATGTTAATTGTTTTTCTCTTTATAGATTCTATAGATTCGTCACTATATACATTTTCCTCCAAAAGCCAGACTATAATTTATCTATGGAACATAAGCTACGTAGAAATTTATTGTTGTTTAATCATTAAAATTTCTAAATCTTATAATATTGACACTGACCCCGTACGTGACGTTGCTTCCGACGATTCCAACGACTCCGGCGGGTTCGATTCGAAGTGAAGAAATAAAAGATGCCCTTAGCCTTACCAGGATTCCAGAATCCGGCAATGGTTTTTTTATTATTATCACATTTACCATTTTTAAAGTTCTTGTACGAATCACATTGCCTTGCCAAATACAAATTAGGATTCTTAACAGTAGATGCCCATATATCTACACAGGCGCTATGATGGCACGAGTGTCCTCCCACGTCCATAATATCAGGAATCCCCGGAGTTTGACAGTCGGGTTGGACCCGTCCTTCTTTGTTGACGATAAAGTCTATGTCTCCTATTTTACTAGTAGTTCCTAACTCTCCTGCGTTACAATGGTAAACTTCTACGTATTCCGCCACTCCAGACCTCACTTGCTCCTGGATCGGAGATTTAGAGAAGCAAGGACCAGCTGGATCTAAACCTGTAATCCTCCAGATTTTCTCTTTAGTATTCCTTAGGAAAATTTCTCCAGTATGCCCCAATATTTGGCCTCCTAAACTGTGGCCGCTGCAGTGAATATTCTTTGGGGAAATTCCTCCTCTCCTCATAACTGTCAGCATGTCAGCTAATGCTTTGCCAATATAGTAGACATATCTTACTGCTCTGTTGTAGCTTTTTACTAAACCTATTTTATCGTTGGTATACTCAGAGTGGTCGACAATTATGAGGTAGGTGTTTGGAAGGGATTTAAAGGCATTTTTAAATTTTTTCTCAACCGTTGTGACATTAGACGTGTAACCACCGACTAAGATGACAAACTTTTTGGTCTTATCCAAGCCTTTGAAAGCGAGTATTCCTCTGCCAGCTCGATGGATCTTAAAAGCTTTCATGTTGCGTTTGGGATAGTCGTAAAAGTGGATGTTTATTCCGCTGACATCGAGATTTAGATCTCTATCATGGCTACCTGTTAGCAAAAACATTGTTTTTGAGTTTTTATTGTTTACCTTAAGTTATATAAGGCATTTTAAAAAACTTACAGCTGTATAATTATATATATTACGACGGTAAAGGAAAATATACTAACTTTTTCATCATACAAAGTCATGCGTGGCTAGGTGTTTAGGCAGGCATATCAAGGCGTCTAATAACAAGGCTCTAAACACATCCATGAAGATTGGCTAAATGTAAACAGCAGCCCATCTCCACCGACGAGTTGCTGGTTCCGAATGCTGTACCCCGAGAAAAACCAGCAAGAGACTTAAAGGCAGCAATGGACAATATGAAAAAAAGACCTAATACTTACATTTCAAAATCCAATCAGAAGATTTATATACGCAGGGTTGTTCCTTAAGTGTCTTATATCCCCAACATGATATAAGTTGCAGCAAGAAGAATAATACCGACTTCATATTTAAACAAAATGGCGGAGGAATTAAGGAATCATTAGGGTAAGGCAGTGGTATATTTATATATATCGATTGCCTGAAATAGGTACAATAATATACACTTGCTAAAAATGCTGGTGGTCTCAATTTTTCTCAGCAATTCTAAAACATTCGTAGCTAATATTTACGCACTTCATTTATAATTTGACATTATTTTAATAATTGCTTTCACGCTTACACAATATACACACCCGTTTTGGTATGCAGTTAGCCCAGGGAGAGATTCTGAATTTAGTTTTTATATAAGATAATTACGTATTTTTATGCATTTTTTTTTGTGATTTATAATAAATTGTCCTACACAATTTACACACGGTAATTCAGTCCCAAACTAGGCAGAGCCTGTACTATGGGTACTAAACAACTGATAAAAATTACTATCACTTTAATATACATAGTATAAAACAAAGTCGCTTTCTCTGTCCCTATGTATGCTTAAATCTTTAAAACTACGCAACGGATTTTGATGCGGTTTTTTTAATAGATAGAGTGATTCATGAAGGTTTTAGTATCAGCATTGCACCCGTGCGAAGCCGGGGCGGGTCGCTAGTATTTAAATAAATATTAAACACCCACACATGAAGCCAACAGATATGTTCATGCTTACAAATGTTGGCCCCGAGCGGGGATCGAACCCGCGGCCTCGGCGGAATCAGAAGGCAAAGTCACCATCAACTGCGCCAACAGACCCGTCGAGTTATAAAATGTCATATTTGGGAGGCACACTGCGTGACGTCATCGCGCTGCTACAACTACATGCGGCCGGCCGCCGCCCGGCGGTCTATTAGTGGTTGCCGCGCATTGGTTGTATAGATATTGAATTTTAATAAACTATTTTTCTTTACATTATATAATGTATGTATGTAGATAACCCAGTTGTATGTCTTCGTCGTACATTTTGCAGAAACAGGCAGTTTTGAAGTCATAACATAACCTAAAGGCAAATGACACAGCTTTTGTTTAGTTGGGTGGTCTTTAGTACCTAAATAAAGAATAATCGTAATATTGTAGGTAAAATACACTATTATAGTAACTAATACTACTAACGTATAATTTAATGGGTCGAGCTGCCGGCAACCCTAGATCTAAGGCTCCGCCTCCGAAAGAGCGCGTTGCATGCGATAGAAAGAGATGGCCACATTTAGGCACGTTTGACGTACCTAAACAGGGAATTTGTTAACAGAGAACCTTCTGTACGTAGTACTATTACTTATTCTGTGGTAATACCTACTACTTTCTAGATTTTTCGGTTCCCGTTCTAACAATTAGCGTCTCTATTTGCATTTGACTACATTGTGCTCTGTTGACAAAATTGTGACGGTCCAGTGATGTTTTTTTGAATATGTATTAAAATTAAAATAAACAAATAATCTCACGCATTTTATACCCAAGAATTATGTATTCTAAAGAATAAAAACTATTTGGCAGTTAGTTCTCCCACAGAAGCGGATCCAGAGGACGGAATAAGGGGCTGATTCAACAGCGTGTTAGTCTGTTTTTTAAACGACTTCAAAAAGGAGGAGGTTATGATTTCGTCTGTATTTTTTTTCATCATTGGTAGCTCAGAACTTTCGATTGGGTGAACCAATTTGGATAATTCTTTTATTTGAAAGCTGGTGCTTTCAGATTGGTCCCATATTAATTTCGTCTGGTTCTGACAACGGCATCCATGAGAAAACCATATTATTATAAGTTGAAGATCGATGTCGGTTTTTTACTATTCAGAGTTCTTTGTTATAAAGTTAACGATTGATTAAGCTAGTACTAGTAGGTATATAAACCTCCTATTTACCTAACCCTAATTATTTCAGTATTTTTTTTAATCATAAGTCGATAAAGCGACATAAAAACAAATGAAAATACACCGTGAAATTATAGATGTTGTTTTCTAATTCCGTCTCGGTAGTACTATCGATTAATAAGTATTTATAATTCACAATCAATAAATGGCAGATCACGCAATGAAACACCAATCACAGTTCTCCATTTTCCTCTGAGATGAAGTGACAGTCGAGTAACTGATTTTTCCTTTTTCTTTAAAATGATATCCACATCTATACTTCTATACTAATATTATAAAGATTTGTATTTTTGTTAATAACTAATAAACTCAAAAAATACTGGACCGATTTTAAAAATTCTTTCACCAACGGAATGCTAGAATATCGCTAAGTAATAAAGACTATATTTTATTCCCGTATTCTCACGGGAAAGGGAACTACGCGGGTGATACCGCGCAGAACCGCTAGTAGATTATAAGTGGCCATTGCCTCAAGACCAATTGAGCAGTATGTCATTTATGTTCGATTTTATAACAGGACAATTAAGTTCACCAAAAAATTGTAGAGCTATTTCAGAAAATACAAACTATGTCCTACTGCTAAACTAGTTGAGAACAGTGGGGAAGAAGTGCAACTTTATTTGGTGGCGCTATAAGTCTACTGCTGATGTCAATCCCACACATTTGGAATTCTATTTGACAAATCTTTACGTTTTGCAAAACCATTGGCACGCCAAAATGAAACGTCCGTGTATGTCGAGGGAAACAGAAATATACTTTCAGTAAAAATTTCGATAATAATAATAATCTCGCGCCTTATATCCCTGAGGGGGTAGGCAGAGGTATTCCATTTATGGATATACCTACCCACTTTTCAAGAGATATTCTTTGGACCCCTAAACGCGATAGGTGGTGAGCACACCGCCGTCTGTTTACACATGTCTCAGAATTAATTCTGGGACCTGCGGGTTTCCTCACGATCTTTTCCTTCACCGTCGAGCTTGTGATAAATATGTACGTAGGTAAGTTCTGAAAAAGTCATTGGTACTTGCCAGGATTCGAACCCGAGCCTCACTGATTTTACCGTAAGGCTAACTGCTCATGTAAATTTCTACGGTCTACATTTTACGGTTCATGCGATTCATCCCACAGGCAGATAGAGGGACAGACGGACCGACAGACACCGGAGGCTTAGTATAATAGGTTCCCGTTGGCACCATTTTAGTGGAACTCTAAAAATGAAACTCAAAAGCGACCGCGAAATTAATGGCACATCGATCTGCCAGGTTCGTAGCAAGTGGCAGTATATTGTCTCTGCCTACCCCAATGGGAAATAGGCGTGAGATTATGTATGTATGTATAGGGCAATGTGGTAGGTGCGTGGATATCTGTAATCGAGTAGTCACCTAAGCCACTTCGCGAACACACACACGAACCACATGAGAATAAAAAGAGCTACCCTTGAGTTTCTTGCTGGTTCATCTCGGGGTACTGCATTTAGAACCAGCAACTCCCCGGTGGAGATGGGCTGCTGTTTACATCTAGCCAATCTTGATGGACGAGTTTAGAGTGCCTTGCCTTGACTATTAACATTTCCAAATGTTTTTTTGTGACTATAGAAAAAAAAAATTTTTGATTTCGAACCGCGGTGCGGTTGTTGACCTTTTAAGGATATCAGTAGGTACAATTGTACTAAGTAAAAGCTGAATCATTTTACCGCAGGAAAATAAATAAAACAATTTCACTTATACAGGGTGACTTTTTTTACCGTCTGGAAAAAAATGTGGTGTGATAGGTAAGTGTAATAGATTCATTTGGCAATGTTACTTAAAAAAATTTTTTTATTCTCAATAAAATTTTTTCTTGCTTAAACTAATATACATTACTCAATTGTAGTCAATAATACACACTGAAATATTTGAAATAGTATTTTAAAAAGAAACAGGCTCGTAGCTTCCATTTATGCGCAATTTACCTACAACCGCCAGCAGCGCGTAGTACTGTGCGTAGTTTTCTAGATTTTGTAAATTGCATTAAACATGACTATATTTAATAGTTAATCTTGTGTATAACTTCGGCTCTAGATACCCTATACGTCATATTTTTTTCCAGACTATAAAAAAAATCATCCAGTATATTATGTAAGTATTCAATTTGTGTAAATAGCTGTTTTATCCGCGTAAAACCCATTCGCGTGGGAAAATTATAGACTATATTACTCACCGATTTTTAATTACAAAAATAAAAAAAACATTATGGAATAGCACTTAAATACTACAATAATTTGAAAATCTTACTGACTTGAATATATTAAATCGGGGCACGTACTATCAGCAAACGCTAAGCCTGATACATTTGGAAGAATTGTCGCTTGTAAGCTCAAATTTTATTACCCCGGCCCTAATTAGAGTTGCACAATGAGAAGCCAGTAAAACCGTATTTTTTTTATATCCGATCCATTCATCGACACTAAATGGTCAAAAACATGAAAGAAACACTTTTTTGTAATTTTCATTGTTACTACAAGTGAGGGCTTTCACGCCATGGGGTAGGAAAAGATGCTGCTCGCTAAAATGACACTTAGGTGTATCAGGCAGAACTTTTTTCGATAGTACCTTATCATAGAAGATATTTCTTCGAGTCTGAGTTGAGTAGACCAGTCTAAAAGTGTCTCCTTTCAAATAAAAAAACAATAAACAGCAAAAAGCAACTGAATTGAGAACCTTTTTTTTAAGTCGGTTAAAACAAGCATTCTATTGGTAAAGAGTTTTTAAAATCCGTCCAGTAGTTTTAAAGCCTATAGTCATTACATTACAAACAAAAGTACAAAAAAATTTTTTTTTTCTTTATAATATTAGTGTAGATAAAGCCCTTTAATATAGTTAGTGCATTTGTCCTAGTAACAGACGGACAGACAGACAGGCAAAAATTTTAAACATATTATTTATGAGCAGTGATAGCCTTTACGGTTAAAGAGCCGGCCGAAAAACAGTGAGGCTCGGGTTCGAATCCTGGCATGTACCAATGAGTTTTTCAAAAACCTATGTACATATTTATCACTAGCTCGACGGTGAAGGAAAAACATCGTGAGGAAACCCGCAGGTCTCAGAATTAATTCTAAGACATGTGTAAATAGACCCGGTCCGGCGATGAGCTCACCACCTATCACGTTTAGGGGTCCGATGTACCTATCTCGTGAAATGTGGGTATATCCAGTAATGTAATACCTCTGCCTACCCCCTCGAGGATGAAAGGCGTGAGATTATGTTATGTTATGTTATTATTTATGCGTAGGCGTCGTATTAGCAATTTTCTATTGATATTGATTTCACAAACATACATAACTTTTTTTTATATCGCTATAGATGTCGTGCTTGCTCCCATAACAAAATTTGTTTCGAATTTCAGTTTTAACTTCTTAAAAAATAAAAAAGTAGGTATCATCAAAATCGGTTCACCCAGTCGAAAGTTCTGAGGTAAGTAACATAAAAAAACGTATAGTCGAATTGATAACCTCCTCCTTTTTTGAAGTCGGTTAAAAAGGAAATTACCCTAGACCCCCAAATATGACATCAAATGGAAAACAAAAATCATTGTAGACGCTTCGTTCTCTGCTCAACCCTCAAGGGATGGGCGTGATGGTGTTCCATAAGCTAATAAGATTGGTAAAATGATAACAAAGAAGCCTCATCCAGAATTCAGAGGGGTTGTTAAGTCCTATCAAGTTTCCACGAGAAGAGCCCTCGACTTGACGGGACGTCACTAGTGGCTAGTGATGCCCCGTATATCAATAACGACAAGAATATTAATAAGTTTTAATCCCATTACTTTAAACGAGGAATTCTTGTATTCTCTAACAATTTTGATGAAATTTTGTAAAAGTTTATATTTTCAAGTTCAACTACATAGATTGTATTTAATGAAAAACGCAATTTTACACAAATATTAAAAAAAAACGGCTATACTCTCCGGTAAATGGCGAGGTATTAGAACGAGCGCCGAGCGAAGCTTGGTCTACTGGTAGTAATATTTAAAAGTAGTAATATCCATGTGGGTAGCGATTCCACCTGTCATCGATATCAAGGTGCCGAGAAATGTTTCGAAAATTATTTGTGGCAATAAATATACTTTTCATATCTCATACTCGGAAAGTAGTGTATGTTTGATCTGAGTACTGGGTCGGAAGCGATGATTCCCACCACAGAGAGATTCAGGGCTGTGATTCCCGCCCTCGGTCGGGAAAGACTCATAGTAATTGCTTCCGGCCTTAGGGCGGGAATAAATAAAAAAAAAAAGTACTACATTTGGCAATGACGTTTAAAGAAAAAGTTTCTTTAGGAAAGAGAATGACTTCCTTCCAACCTCTTTGGGTACTTAGTAGGGATACGAAACTTTTTACATCTTCAATTAGAATAAGAAAAAAAAGGTGCGGCCTTGTGAGTGTAGGTATAAAAAACAGAAAATAGCCCGCGCGCGGGGCGGCACCCGTTCCATATTTAAAATTAAAAAAAAAAGTAATAATTTGTTAAGCTGTTCCGAAATTTAAAATCTTGTTTTTCATCGACACTAATAAGCACATAACACTATTACTCGGCTAAAAGTATTATAAAGAGGAAGGATTTGTATATTATTTTTGTAATGTTATTTAGGTTAGGTACTCTATGACGTAGTATTCAAAGACGTTTAAAAGAAAAAGTATCTCTTTCTTCCAACCTCTTTGGTTGTATTGTTGACAATTTTGTTTTTTTTGTAGGTATTATTGCGTTTTTGCATGTTTGAATTTTTTTAAAATTGTAATTTTTTTTTGTTTACTTTCCTTGAATTCGAAATGAAAAGTAGAGCGTTTAACGCGGGTGGAAGTTATCAATTCCTACTCGGACTATATCCGCACTCGCTGCGCTCGGGCGTCTAAATACCTCGTATGGGAATTGATTCCTTCCGACCCTTATATAACAATCTACTATTCTTTCTTTCTTTTTTGTCTCTTTTTGAATACTGTTTACCAAGCGCAAAAAGTGTACTGTAATATTGTCCTGTCAAGCAACAGCAATCGAGACATCATTCATTATAAATTACTTAACCACTGCAGGATCAGTGGCTTAACGGGAAAATATTATGACGTATTTTTATCTTTTAAACTTGCAGATTTAACCTAATAGGGCCAGAAAAAGTATTCCAAAGCCTGAAGGCGCGTGCACAGTGAATCTAATAAACAGCAGTATTGTTGGCGACTGGCCGACATGCAACCTTTTTATAATTTATGTGTTAGCCTTACGGTTAAAGAGCCTGCTTCACACAATGAAAATCAATTAGGTTCGGATTTGAATCCTGGCATGTACCAATAAGTTTTTCAAAACTTACGTACATATTTATCACTAGCTCGAAGGTGAAGAAAAACATCGCGATTAAACCCGCAGGTCCCAGAATTCACGTTTAGGGGTCGAATATTCTCTTGAAATGTGTTTATATCCAGTAATGGAATACCTTTGCCTACCCCCTCAAGGATAAAAGGCGTGAAATTATTATTATTAAAAAGATTATATCTCCAATGCAGATACAAGTCGATAAGTTATACTATCGACATGTAAAGTTCCCCTTCCTATACTTATCGAGACGTGCTTGTACATTGATAATGCCGCTTCAGTTTCGGCTTACATCCAATAAACTTGTTCGTAAGCAACGTAAGTGCAATCAATAAGTTTTGTAAGCTAAGTGCTGGGAAACTTATAGCGGCCTCAAGATCAGTTACAAGTTTTAAACTATTTCGAGTTGGATTTGTAGTTGTTGTGTGCCTAAGACCTATCTTCTGTCTACACTTATACACTAATATTATAAAGAGGAAAGATTTGTATTTTTAAACCAACTTCAAAAAAGGAGGAGGTTTCTCGACTGTACTATATCTATATATACATATATATATATCTATACATATAATAAAACTCTAACGGGGCCGTGTCTGTACATGAAATATTTTTTGAAAATATTAACGGTAGTGTATATACTTAGTTATCGATATAGACACCGAAACACCAATTTTTGGAATTTTTGTCTGTCTGTCTGTCTGGTTGTGCACGCATCACTCAAAAACTAATTAACGGATTTTGATGAAATTTGGTATGGAGATAACTGATTACCCGGGTCAACATCTAAGGTACTTTTTATTCCAGGAAAATATCTCATTCCCACGGGAAAATATAAAAACTGGTTAAAAAGAGAAATACGTACTACTCCGAAACGATAACACTTACAAACTTGAAATATGGTAAGTAGGTGTCTTATAGACGTATACAGGCAACTACTATAAAATGATTTTTGGAAATTACCCCGGGAACGGGAATAACGGGATCATTGGGAACCTAATAAATTGGGTCTGCTAATTGTTATATCCATACTCTTTTCTGCTTTACTGCTATTTTATTTTTCTTTGACACTGTCTTAGTGACGTTTTTGATATTTGTTCAATGCAAATGTGAATTGAGTTTTGTATTTATTTGTTACAAAATGAAGAAGCTGAGAAAAAATATTACCAGAAGATCATGTTGAAACTGAAATTACAAAGAAAACCTAATAAATACCAATACAGAACAATACAAATGTCATGCAAACAGAAGGAATGCACGTACCAAGGTCAGTCATTCTTTACACATTCTGTTACTCCAATTAAAAACTGGTTAAAAAGAGAAATACCTACTAGGTACTCCGAAACTAACACATCAACTTGAAAAATGGTATGTAGGTGTCATACCTATGTCGTAGGCAATCGCTATGAAGGGGTTTTTGAAATTCCCACGGGAACGGGAATACACTAGATCCACGTCTGCGACGCCCGCTGGGCTATCTTAAATAAAGAGCAACAATACTACGGTTTCCATAGGTATCCCTAAATTCAGTTACGCTAATTCATTTTTCGGAAAAAAATCACACATATTAAAAACTAGCGGTTCTGCGCGGTTTCAGTCGCGTAGTTCCCGTTCTCGACGGAATACATGGACTATATACCCTATGTAACTCAGGGATATTGCAGCTTTCCATTGGTGAAATAATGTTTTAAATCGGTCCAGTAGCCTTTGAGTTTATTCGTTACAAACATACAAGAAAGTAGTCGAAACTGAACAAACTAATTTCAGGAATTGCACTTATCCTATCCTATCCTACTAATATTATAAACGCGAAAGTTGGTATAGATGTGGATGTTTGTTCCTCTTTCACGCAAAAACTACTAAACGGATTTAGATGAAACTTTACATTTATATAGCTTATACATCAGCATAACACAAAGGCTATATTTTATTATCGTATTCCTACGGGAATGGGAAGTATTTTATCCCCGTATTGCTACGGGGACGGGAACAACGCGGGTGAAACCGCGGGGCGCTGCTAGTATATATATATAAAAATTAATCCCTTTTTCCCTTGGTCACGGCATCACGCGTTAATGGCTGAACCGATTTGGCTGAAAGTTGGTGGGGAGGTAGCTTAGAACCAGGAAACGGACATAGGATACTTTTTATTCCGATATTCCCACGGGAACGGGAACTACGCGGGTGAAACCGCGGGGCGCTGCTAGTATAAATATATATTTTATGTATGATCGCGGATACCTTCGTTTATGGACCGATTTTGATTATTATTTTTTTGTTGGAAAGGTGAAATCCCAAAGAAAACCAGGATCTGATGATGGCATCCCAGAGAAATCGAGGGGAACCTTCGAAAATAGTAGCGGTGTCTAGTGCTTTTTTAGTTTTTAGTTTCCTGTTTGAAATAATTTTTTTGTTAAAAAATATTGTATTATTGTATTTTTGTAATTATTAAACTCAAAAACTACTTCAAAACGATTTCGAAAATTCTATGGAGGAGCGGAGGTGGAATGCTCCTCCATCGTGAAAAGGGAAGATCTTCCGCCAGGCGAGGTGATCGTGCCTGGGGACCGCGGTCCAACGGTTGATGTTGGACAGTTGTATTTATACAAACTCATTAGAAAACTCCGATAGCGCGGTTTAGAACTCGGCCGTATATTGGCGCGTTCTATGTAACTCGGCCTTCTATTGGCGCGTCCTATGTAGTGTCGCTACAATTCTTTAGCAAGGAAAGCTGCAATATCCCTGATTAACATAGCTATAGCTATATTTTATCCATGTATTCCCACGGTAACGGGAAACCGCGCAGAACCGTTACTATAAATATACAAAAGAAGAATCTGACTGTCTAATTGGCTGACTGACTGATAGAACAAAGGTTCCTTAAATGACGTCAGTGAGCACTAAGAAGAGATTTTTGGAAATTCCCACGGGAACGAGAAGAGACAAGATCCGGGAAAGCTGCTGGGATAATAGCGATATTAGCTTATAGGTATATTATGTTATTCTAATGTATAAGCTCTATTACTGTATTCAGTTAGGTCCGGGCGGAAATTGAAACCGCAACTCCTTAGAAGGCAACTAGGTACCAAGTGGGCCAACAGGCCCGCCAACATTAAGATCAAAATGAGCGAAGTTTTATTTAGCGGGACATGATTCTAAAAGTCTTGTTTGTCAGGTCGTCGACACATTGAGCGGCACCATTATTCCATGAGACCGATGCGCGATGGAACATAGAGTATAGTGTAGACACAGAGACTAACATATAAAAAAAATAAGTTTACGCCACGCCTTTATTAACCAGTTTGTTAGGGTTAACTGGAGTTGATGCTGTCTCTGTCTGACACAATAGAAAGGAATAGTGACAGGTGATATTTATTCTTCAGATAACTTTTTAACTGTCTATTGAACAATCAGCCCTTACTCGTATATTATACCTTTTTTTTACCCCTGTCAAGCAGATTAGCTCATCGCCAGACCAGGGTTCTGTCTTATCTTAAGTAGTTGCCATGAGTTAGGGTTGTCAACCCCAAATAAAATAAAAAACAAAGACTTGTAATGTAAAAAACCAGGAGAGTACCCAGTAATAGAAAGAGATATCACCTAGTGCCACATTGCGAATTAGTTTAAAAAAAACACGGCAGCGTCCCTTCGTCCCACTTCGTAGCTAGATTTGGTAGCCAGCTTCGAGATGGGACTATTATTTTCCCATTTCGAAGCCGGCTACGAGTTGGGATTATTTTAGTATCATTTCGTAGCTGGCTTCGAAATGGGAAGAAAACAGTCCCATCTCGGAGCCAGCTTCGAGATGGGAAAAAACAGTCCCATTTCGAAGCTGGCTATCAAATAGGACAATATGTCAATAAAAATAGGATTTTTTTAACATTACCTCCTCCATCAAACACAATATTTAAGTTAAGAATAATTTAAAAACAGGAAAATTGCACTGCCAGAAAATATGCATAGCACAATTTATTAGTGAAATTAACCCACTATTGGGATAATTTATCCAATGTTTATGAAATTACCGAATTATATTTAATTGTAACATCTCACATTTTAGGGAAAAAAGGTGTTTTGTTTATTGTCCCCATACATACATACATACATATGCTCACGCCTTTTTCCCGAAGGGGTAGGCAGAGACAACAGCCCGCCACCTGCTACGATCCTGGCATACCTCACGTGCCTCATCCACATCCATCAATCGGTTTATACAAGCTCGTCGGTTTCGGGTACTCTTTATCTGGCTTTTTTCAATACATCGCCGATCCAATAAAAATTATTTATTTAATAATTATTAATTTTTTTTTTATTTTTTAAATTTGTTTTATTTTATTTATCATAATTTATGGGGAATATAATTAAAAGTACAATATAAAATGTTAAACTATAGATTAAATACCTCCTCCAAAGCATCACATCGAGGCAGAAACAAATAAAACAAATTTAAAAACCAAAAAAAAAAAAAAAAAAATACAATAACTTTCCATAGTATTATGAAACTATCCATTATTAAATAATTATTGTATACATTTCTTAAACGTTTTAACTCGTTATCACACTGTTTTGTTATACTAGTGTAACTACAAATAAATAATAAAGCACCTACATATAACAAAACAGTGTGACTACGGGTCAGAAGGGTAAATATTAAAACTAAATTTAGTTCGTAGTACCTAGCCAAAGAGGTCTCACATTTCGTAGCCAGCTTCAAGATGGGACTGTTCTCTTCCCATTTCGAAGCCGGCTTTGAGATGGAACTATTTTTTTCCCATTTCGAAGCCAGCTACGAAATGATACTAAAACAATCCCAACTCGTAGCCGGCTTCGAAATGGGAAAAGAACAGTCCCATCTCGAAGCTGGCTACCAAATCTAGCTACGAAGTGGGACGAAGGGGGCAGCGCCAACATTTGCGACCCATGAGGTCAACACCTAGTTCGCACTAGGCCAGTAATTTAGTCGAGTCCTTGTTCAGTATGTAGCACAGGAGTAGTAGCAAAGGAGCCCAATATTGTCGAGTTGTATAGGTGTATGTGTACTACGAGTCCTTGACTCGACTAAATTACTGGCATAGTGCAAACTAGACTGTAGAGTAAGAACTGTAAAAGTGGCGCGCGAATTTTAAAATACAATACCTTATCAAGACACTTTAAAAACCTAGGACACTGCTTAAAAAAACTACCACCCAGGACCTCCCAGGACACAAAGCCACGAAATGTCCTGAGTTAACAGGACGGTTGGCAACCCTACTATTAATTGATTTAAATAATAAAACTCTTTATTTTCTTAGAATACCTACATCATCACTGCTCTGTGCACCGTCATCGCTGTCACAATGTGTCGAGCAGGCTTCGACAGCTCTTCTCGACGTCGCCATTTTGGATTGAGGGGGGGAGGTATATTGATGGTGCTTTTGTACCCCCTTTTAACTGGCTGCACTTTGTTCTCGGTCAGTATTGCGAATTCGCTGACGTGGACGCCCACTGTAACCTGACCTCCGGCTTCGCCTTTGCATTTAAATTTTCACTGCAATAGAGGGGGCGGCATCAGCAGTTAGAGCTCTATTTTGATTGGATAGCTCATGTGTGTTTGCGTTTTCACCAATTGCGTTTGCAGATCACTTGGTGCCTATTTTAAGAGGGGTAAGGTCGTTTTTCAGGATTGCGATGGTGTTTCTTGTTGTGTGTCTGCCATTATTTCGGATCTATTCAAAATGAGCCGTCGACGGTGACGTATTGTAGGATTTTCAACATCTGCCTGCGTACTGGCGATCGAGAATAATTTGAATTAAATGTTGTTAACTCATGCCTTATACATGTAGGAATGAGGAATTTTCAATGACATTAAGTATATTTCTTAAAATTGAAGTAGATGGCGCTGATCAACATTGGGAATTACAAATTGGCAACCCTGATGTGTCGCTTTACGTGACACATCCGTCCGTCATGTCATGTGCATTTTCGCTGATGAAGGAGACTGAGTTATCGTGGATTCGGATCTTTTGTTGTAACACAAACCACTCGTAAACAATGTACAAACAGAACAATAAATAAAATACAAGGCAATGAGTAGGTACGTAACCTTATTTTGATAAAAAGTCAGATTGTTTTTTTTTTGTTTGACAAATTCTTGCGACCATAGATTAGGTAAAAAAAGAACCCAAGGCTTATCAGCACCATCTATTGACACCTTTGAATACTCAAGTGACAGCTGTCACCGAAAACGCCTCATTAGATTATTAAACCTAATTTAAGGTGTCTATGCTTATTCGTGGAGGATGGTGATTATTGTCTATTAAAGAAGGCTTTTGTTGTATGACGTGGGAATATTATGGCGGAATTTTATGTTAATTTAAGTACATCTTTAATACATGTCTTTTAAAAGTAAGGCTCGGTCTTGTAATTTCCATCCCACATATACTTTTTATAAAACTAGCTTTTTTTTCAACTTAGCCTAGGTTGTATCATTCTGATGTATAAGCTATATTCCTGTAAAGTTGCATCAATATCCGTTCTGCCCCCCTAGCAAAGGTGGCATTGTACAATCTAATCGAATGTTCTTATAGATTGACATCTGTGGGATTGACGTTAGCGTTAGCGCTCGTTGGCAAGTGCTTATGTCAATCCTATACATGTCAATCTAAAAGAACATTCGATTAGATTGTGCAATGCCACTTGGCTAGGGGTTGAAGTTTTTGCGTCTTGAAACAAAAAAGTCATACGTGTCTGTCTAATTGAAAAGTTTGAAAACCACCTCTTTTTTCAGTCGATGAAATAGTAGCTGTTGCGAATCTTAAAAAAAATAACGATCTTACTTTGCTAAAATAAATCACTAAAAGTAAGGAAACCCTAAAAGTAAGCAGTAAATTGAGGCAGTCTGCCTCAGAGCAGCGCCCGCGCCGTCTTGAGTAAAAGAAATTAATTTACCACGGAACATTACCAAGGTGCGTTTTTCCGCGATTCAGATTTAGGGTGGGGTGCCAGTGTCGGCGGGTGAAGTTTATTTAATTGAGTATTTGACTATATCAAAATTAAATTGTGAGTGAGGCCGAAAATGAGTGAGACTCGAGTTCGAATCCTGGCATGTACCAATGAGTTTTTCAAAAACTTACGTACATATTTATCACTAGCTCGACGGTGAAGGAAAACATCTCAATCATCAACAGGAATTAATTCTGAGACATGTGTAAACAGACCCGGTCCGGCGATGGGCTCACCACCTATCACGTTTAGGGGTCCAATGTATCTCGTGAAATGTGGGTATATCCAGTAATGGAATACCTCTGCCTACCCCCTCGGGGATGAAAGGCGTGAGATTATATTATTATTATTATTATTAAATTGTGAGTTCAAAATGAAGTTGAGAGATAGGGAAAAGGCTCGTCGAGAAAAGCGGTGACTTCCGCGCCGGACGATTAGGGGCGGGTTATTTAATTAAGTTTATTATAATTATTATTGTTTTGATTAATGCCCCTAATCGTCCGGCGCGGGAGTCACCGCTTTTCTCGACGAGCCTTTTCCCTATCTCTCAACTTCATTTTGAACTCACAATTTTGACAAGAGTTGTGAGTAATAATGAATTAAAAAGATTGTCTCAAAACATCTCTAAAAATGTATTCCGATTTTCATTTTACATATTTAACAAATTTTTAAATGACAAAACAATAAAAAAATTATGAAACTGAGTACTAAAAACGATGACGTCACAACTCAGTATTCAGTACATTTTCTATAGTAAATTTTCGTTTTGACAGATCATGAAAAGTAATTCATTTGACTAGGCAGTCAAATACCTGTAGTTATTTATATTTTTGTTTATTTGATATTAATGTAAGAAAACTACAATTGAAAGTACTTATAATATTTACATCTAGACAATCATCGTGTAACTACAGCTAGGTATATTTTACTGATAATGCTTCGGAGAAGTATTCACCATAATTTCTGGAGTGTAAAATTATTTTTTTTATAAATTACAAAATATATGTACTTATCACAATTTTGCAGGCGCTTACAAACTAGACTAAGATTTCAAAGTTCTCTTAGTTAGTAATAATTTCATTATAAAATAATCAATTATGATTATGACAAAAGGTTGCAAATCCATTGCTTACATAAAAAAAAAATGATTATCTATATGACTTAGGGTGAGGCCAAACGAGCGTAATTTCGGTTGCAGAATTTCGGTTGCAGAAATTCTGTTGCATTCGGTTTCATATAAAAGTCCTATTTGATTCACACGGCGACGCAAAATGAGTTGAAGTTTTATATGAAATGAATTTCTGCAACCAAAATTCTGCAACCGAAATTACGCTCGTTTGGCCTCACCCTGATAATGTAAATCTAAGTCTATACTAATATTATCTTTACTTCTATACTAAAAATATTACTAAAAATATTGACGTTTCTAAGTGTATATTTTAATACCAATAGAAAATAAACGAATTTTTGAATTTACTAATATTAGTAAGAGGATAGATTTGTATTTTTGTTTTGTATTTGTATAACATACAAAAATACAAATCTTTCCTCTTTGCCATATTATTAGTGAAGATTATCACATATTTTCAATCTCATATGAGAGGTTGCAATTTCCATTTTACACTAAAGTAGTCCATAAATAACGAGTATCTTTGCCCGTGGTAGTATTTTAGCCTGTGATTTTTCCGATTTTTTTTTGTTGAAAAGTAGCCTATGGCATTTCTCAAGATGTAAGTTATCTTCCTACTGAATGGACTCGATTCTGCAAACCACCTAAAATTCCTAATTTTAAGTTAGCATAACCTTCTTTATAGAATACGGAAGAAAAACGACAGAAACAAACCATAGATTATAGAGTAATGTCAAACATGACAAAAGTGACTAATTTGATGTCTTATCTATCACTTTTATCCATGGCCTCCTTACATTGTTGCTAAAATTGCTAAAAACGTTTATTTGAATGCGTCCTTAAGGTTCAATTTTGTTATTTCGACATTAGGGTTGTGTCCTACCTAGTCAAATCAGTCACTTTTTACGATCTGTCAAAACGAAATTTTACTATGGAAAATGTACTGAAATAGCAAACCGTGACGTCATAGTTTGTAGTACTGTAACACACGCTGTCAACTACCACATCTTCCTAACGCGCGAGACCCGAACATCACCAAGCAACGACGAGACTGCACGAGCGCACCCCGCGAAAACTATATAAAGCGCCCGCCGGCCACTCGACGAGTCAGTCTGTCTCGGGCACGCGTTGCTTCCGCATCGGAACAGCCTTGCTTACTAGACGCCTTAGAGTAGTAGAATAGCCGGTAATTGCGCTCGGGCGGTGCTTCGAATTCGAACGCCGACTCGGACCGATTTTCGTGCCAGTTTGTTTTGCTAGCCATATATTTGTATTTTGTTAAGAAGTTAATATTAAATTACAATTTACTTCTGATTGCTGCGTTTGACTGTTACAATCTGGCGCCCAACGTGGGGCCCGGGAGGAACCTGAAGTTTCCCGACCGCCGGTACAAAGGAACCTACGACCAAGAAAAGTCAAACCGGAATCATCAAAAATGTCTGTCAATTTATCAACAGAGCAATTTCAACAGCTGCTAGCTGCAGTAGGCTCTCAAAAGAGATGTGGATCTTTTGCTACTTCAAATATTACTTACAATGGCGTTAGAGACGTTGAGAAGGTGGAGGAATTTCTTACTGCTGCTACGGTGTATAAGACGGTGGAAAATATAAGCGATGACGAAGCTATTAAGAGTTTGCCACTGATTCTAAAGGACGATGCTGCGACCTGGTGGAATGGAATTAAAGCTGGAATAAAGACCTGGAATGACTTCGAAAATCGTCTTCGCCATGCTTTCGCACCTAAAAAACCTTCCTATCTAATATATCAAGAAATATATTCTGTTAAACAAGCTGGTGATGAGTTAACTGAAAACTTTATTGCAAAGAAGAGGGCTCTTTTTGCCCAATTACCACCTCCCGCACACTTGGAATCACAGCAACTGGACATGATATATAGCCAACTCAGTTACAAGATACGAGAACGGACACCACGAGAGTCTGTGTCTTCTTTCGACGATCTCATGAAAGCGGCAAGAGGAGTGGAAGAGTTATTTAAGGAAAAAGGAATACTCTCTGTTGAACAGGAAGTACAATCTGCAGGACGGTCTCGGTGTCATTTCTGTAGACTTTATGGACATACTATAGAAATTTGTCGCAAAAAGGCTAAAATAGAATCTAAGGGTAATGCTGCCAATGTGGTCAAAACTTCACCAAAACCAAAGGCAGAAGTAACCGTTGCCCAAACACAAGCTCCATCGCCATCACAACCAAAATTTTCTTGTTACGGATGTGGTACACCCGGCGTCGTAAGAAGCAACTGTCCTACGTGTATTGCTGCAAAGAAAACGAGCATAAAGATGGAAAACATTAGTTTTTGCTCAGTCAATGTTAAAACTGACGCACGATCTAGACCATTGGTGGGGATTGGTATTGGTGACATCAGAGGAACGGCTTACGTTGACTCCTGTGCGAAGACTAGCGTGGCCTCTTATAAGCTTTACCTTTGCCTCAAGAGTGCTGGGTATGTCTTCGGTAAGCAACATGCAACTATTTCTCTGGCTGATGGTATTAAAAGGGATCAAGAAATTCTGACAGTCCGAGTTCCAGTAAAGTTATGTAATCGCGTCATACCAACGACGTTCATTGTTTTTCCGGAGTCCCGTGAAAATCGTACTTTACTGGGGGTCGGTTTTATCCAAGATGCTGGAATGATCCTGAATATACCACAGCTCACTTGGCACTTCGTGGACGATCCAGACTCAGTCTATGAGTTGAGTGAAGAAGATTTTTCGGAGTCTACCCTATCTCATATAGAAAATATACCATGCTCATCAAAGGAGGATTATAACGTCACATCGCCTGTAAAGAGGATACTAGAATACATCAGGAATCCAGCTCTAATATCGCCGCTGGAAACCTCACCTGTGGATGTAGTCACACCACCAACACTGGTAACAGCATCACAAGGAGTGTATATTGAAGCTGCGTTACCAGAGGGTGGTTCCTGCTGCGTTTCAATGGCTGGTGCCGCTGATAGGCCAGCTTTGCCCGAGGCAAGTAATTGTGAGTATAAACTGATACCTTTGTCTTCATCGCCTCCTAGTAAACGCACTAAGACTGTGTTCGATGGCTATTCGCCCAGTTTCCTAGATCACATGTATCGAGATGCTCAAATAAATATCCATAGTGCCGATGTAAAATTATCACCACATTCAAAAAACCTATTTGCAAGTCAGGATAGTGAAGATGATATACAGCTGTGTTCTTTATCTATTGATGATATCGAAACACCATTTTTGAACACTGAAGAGGGAGTTCGCCTCAAGAAGATGCTTTACGAAAATAAAAATGTTTTTGAATCAAAGAAGGAACCCACAAATCTCACCGAGCATTGCATTAATACTGGAAACCACAGTCCTATATCTGCGCCTCCTTATCGCCTTTCGCTGCCACGACGAAATGTCCTAAAAGAAGAAATAGTAAAGATGCTAAATGAAGAAGTGATAGAGCCTTGTTCTTCACCATGGTCAGCACCAGTCGTAATGGTTCCTAAAAAGGATGGATCAGTACGGGTATGTGTTGACTATCGAAAACTTAATTCTATTACAGAAGCCGATGTGTATCCTATACCTCGAATTGATGATCTTCTCCACGAAGCAAAACCGACGCCTTATATGTCTACTTTGGATCTACGAGCAGGTTATTGGCAGGTGAAAGTAAAAGAAGATGATCAGGATAAGACTGCATTTATCACTCCTTTTGGGGTATATAAGTTTAAAAGGATGCCATTCGGGCTACGAAATGCGCCTGCAACCTTTCAAAGGTTAATCGATAGAGTGCGCGTCAGTCTAGGAGATGTAAAAATGCTTGCATATCTCGATGACTTAGTCATCTTCTCAGCGACGTTTGAGGAACACTTAAAGGACTTAGATAGAGTCTTTAAGAAGTTAATAGAGAACAGTTTAACAGTAAATCTTAAAAAGTGTCGATTTTGCTGTTCCACTATAAAGTATCTTGGACATGTGATTACAGGAGAGGGATTAAAAGTTGACCCGGAAAAGGTAACAGCAATCACAGAACGACCGAAGCCTCAGAATTTGGATCAACTTATATCATTTTTACAAACCTGTTCCTGGTATAGAAGATTTATACATAATTTCTCCAAGCTTAGCGAACCCCTAACACGTCTAACGAAAAAGACTGCTCAATGGACATGGACCGAAGATCAAGATAAGGCATGGAACGAGTTGAAGACAAGGCTTACCACGGCACCAATACTTCGTCAGGCCGATGAGACGCAACCATACATTGTCAAAACTGATGCTAGTGCCTACGCCCTTGGAGCTGTTCTCGTCCAGGGGGAGAAGGAAAACGAGCACCCGGTGGAATACGCGAGCAGACTATTAACTTCAGCAGAAAAGAACTATTCCACAACCGAAAGGGAAGCTCTCGCCGTGGTGTGGGCCCTTCATAAATTCAGGGGTTATATAGAGGGACAGCATACCATCGTTGTTACTGATCATCAAGCGTTACGGTGGTTGATGTCATTAAAGTCACCATCCGGTAGATTAGCCAGATGGGCTTTGCAACTACAATCGTTCGATATTAGCATCAGATATGCACCTGGAAGAACCAACACTGTTGCAGATTCGCTATCACGTCCTATATGCGTTGGTAATAACTCTGAGGATTTCAGTATATGTAACACAGCTGTCGATGTACCAACTCGTAGTCCTGCTGAAATCCGGAAGGAGCAACTGAAAGATGAGAACATAAGTAGAATCATTGTTATCCTTGAAGAGTCTGAGACACACGAGAATGCCGCATATTGGAGTGGCAAAGGATATGTAATGAGTAATGGTTTGCTTTATCGCTACAATCCTTCCGAAGATGCAGAAGAGGCTCAACTTGTGGTACCCCAACACGAATGGGCTAATGTCCTATCAGTTTATCACGACAATCCGCTAGCTGGTCATTATGGAGCAGAAAAAACATATCAAAGAATTGCACAAAGATACTTTTGGAAGGGCATGCGAAAATATATTCACGCTTATGTCAAAAATTGTCTTTCATGCCAGCGATATAAGCCTTCAAATTTGAAGCCGGCTGGATTACTGCAAACTGTACCAGTCAATCAACGTTTCGAAACTGTGGCTTTTGATTTGTTTGGTCCTTTACCACCAAGTCCTACTGGTAAAACGTGGATATTAATAGTAGAAGACATTGCTACAGGATGGATTGAGTTATTCGCTCTTCAAAGTGCTACGGCTGATTGCTGCGCAGAAATATTAATTAACGAAATATTTCTGAGGTTCGGAATGCCACGAAGGCTAATAAGTGATAATGGACCCCAGTTCGTAAGTGCAGTAATGCAGCAAGTAACATATTGTCTTAATATCAAGCACATCTTTACCCCGGTGTACCATCCAGCTGCAAATCCTGTAGAAAGGAAAAACAGAGACCTCAAGACTCAGCTTGCCATTCTTGTCGAAGACGATCATCGGATTTGGGAAGATAAACTGGCGTACATCCGATTCGCAATGAATACCGTAAAAAGCCTGGTCAGTGGCCATACGCCAGCTTATTTGACATTTGCCCGTGAATTAAGAACCCCAGACGATGTCTCTCATGATTTACGACAAATTATTATTTCTGAAAATTTTATACCGGAAATTACGCCCAAGCTACTACTTATGGCAAAGACATTGAAGATGGCACAGGAAGTACGAGAAGGAAATGAAGAACGTAGGAAAGAGAATATGGATTATAATACTGGTGACTTGGTACTGGTTACTCTTCATCCCGTTAGCAAGTCATCCCAAGGAATCAGCGCTAAGCTAACACCCCGCCGTGACGGTCCTTATTTAATCTTACGCCGACATGGCGCTTGTTCTTATGTTCTTGCAGACCCCAAACAACCCAACGACGCAGTAGGCGTTTACCACACCTCAGCTCTTACTCCTTACCATGGCACAGCAAGTCTGCTGCCACTGCCGACACCTGTGCGCCCGCTTCGAAAACGTGGACGACCGAAAAAGCCAGCACCCGTCACTGCTGCTCCTGCCCGACGTCGTGGAAGACCTAAGAAGACATAGACCAGTACACTTACTTATCATTTGTGCTGTCTCTTCATCGGGACGTTCTCAGAGCCAGAGGGGGAGACTGTAACACACGCTGTCAACTACCACATCTTCCTAACGCGCGAGACCCGAACATCACCAAGCAACGACGAGACTGCACGAGCGCACCCCGCGAAAACTATATAAAGCGCCCGCCGGCCACTCGACGAGTCAGTCTGTCTCGGGCACGCGTTGCTTCCGCATCGGAACAGCCTTGCTTACTAGACGCCTTAGAGTAGTAGAATAGCCGGTAATTGCGCTCGGGCGGTGCTTCGAATTCGATCGCCGACTCGGACCGATTTTCGTGCCAGTTTGTTTTGCTAGCCATATATTTGTATTTTGTTAAGAAGTTAATATTAAATTACAATTTACTTCTGATTGCTGCGTTTGACTGTTACAGTACTCAATTGCAGCACTTTTTTTGATTGTTTTATTATTTTTAGATTTGCTATAATTGTAAATTGAAAATCAAAATACATATTTTGAGGTTTTTTGGGATAATCTTTTTAATGTAGGTATGACTACTCGCAATTTAATTTCGATGCTGTCAACTACCCATTTGTGACGTTGTAAATAAATATGGCGCTTATTTCTGTCCCTTTCCTTTCCAAAGCGGTGGAAAAGAATTGAGCTAACTTAAAATTAGGAATTTTAGGTGGTTTGAAGAATCGGGTCCAATATATTCAACATTAGTTCAGCGGTTAGGTCGTAAACAGACAGACAGTTAATTTTGTGTTTATAATATTATATTGGTAAGGATACGCGCACCGCTTATACTCACACCACAAATCCTACGTCCGTACCTATAGGTACGTAGGCGAATAATTTTTCCTCCCTTTTATTTCTGTTAGCTTTTAGCCGCAGTTCTATGGTTCCCTTCGCAGGCAATTACAGACCTATAACGATATCGAATCAAAATATATTGCTGGGCTTTTTAGAGATTACGTACCCTAAAGTAGTATTCTTTATCTCTGTATCCTTACCCTTTTTAGGGTAGGTACCTACTGTAACCAGACCTGATCAAGGCCAATGCCATATCATAAGCTAAGCTTAAAATAGTATTGTTTTAGTTTTACTAACAACAACACATTTTTTTAAGTATTCAGCCCTGCACAGCCGAAAACCCATTCATAGAAGTATTTAACTACTTATAGTGTATTTTATTATTATTGACTTATTTAATCTGTAAAATAATTATTAAAATATTGTTTTTGATAATACTAAAAGAGGTTGAAAGAAATTTCTCTCTTTCCTGTAGATAGAAACTTTTTCGTCAAATGTGTTTCGATATTCTATTGTTTAAGAATTTTTCATGAATTATTTCACAGTTGAGGAGCCACTACTCATTAGACTTAGTATGTACCTACGTCATAAATAATAGTATGTAACTTAATAATAGAATTTGATGTACTTACTTTATTATTATTGACTCATTTAATCTGTAAAATAATTATTAAAATATTGTTTTTGATAATACCACAGAATAAGTAATAATACTAAAAGAGGTTGAAAGAAATTTGTATCTTTCCTATAGAAACTTTTTCGTCAAATGTCTTTCGATATTCTATTGTTTAGATTGTTTTTATGAATTATTTCACAGTTGATGAGCAACTCTCCATTAACCATAATATGTAACCTATGTCATAGATAATAGGATGTAACTTAATAATAGAATTTCGCTAAATACCAAGTAACTCACAACCAAAACACAACTATTGCACATTATACCCTTCAGTCGAGAAGTAATACACACCGGTGGCATTACCAGGATTCCAGAAGCCTGCAATGGTGTCGTCATTGCCAGAGCACGAGCCGCTCTTGAACTTCTTATAAGTATCACATTTCCAAGCGGGATACCAAGTTGGATTCTTGACAGTGGCTGTCCACAGATCTATGCACGCTCTATGGTTACACTTCGCCGCTTTTGACGAGTCAAAGATGCCTGGAACCAACGGAGTCCCACAGTTGGGCTGTGACTGTCCCTTTTTGTTCACGAAGAAGTCTATGTCTCCTAAGACGCTGGTAGTGCCAAACCCGCCTGCATTGCAATGGTACACTTCGACGTACTCCGCCACTCCAGACCTCACTTGCTCCTGGATGAAGCTGTTGGAGAAGCAAGGACCAGCTGGATCCAAAGCGGTGATTCTCCAGACTTTTTCTCCAGTGTGATTGAAGAAGATTTCTCCAGTCTGCCCCAAAATTTGGCTTCCCAAACTGTGGCCGATGCAGTGCACATTCTTAGGAGAAATTCCACCTTGCCTCAAATCAGCCAGCATCTTAGCCAGCGCTTTCCCAATGTAGTGAACGTATTTCACTGATCTTTCATAGCTTTTTCTGTTGCCCTGCTTGTCGTTTGTGTATGGGGAATGGTCAAGGATAATAAGGTAGCTGTTCGGGAATTCTTGGAAAGTATCCCTGATGAGTTGTTCGGTGTTCTTGTTAATATTGGACTTGAAGCCACCGACAAAGATTATGAACTTTTTCGTCTTTTCCAAGTCTTTGTAGGCAAGGATTCCTTTGGCCGCATCATCAATCATGAAGGTCTCAACGTCATGTTTTGGGAAGTCGTAGAAGTATACGTCTATTCCGCTGACATCCAGGTCGAGTGTTCTATCGTGGTCGCCTGTGAAAATATTACAATAACTCAGTGGGGTCATTACACACTTTCATTGTATTTGTTAAAAAGCACCCAGACAAGTTAATTGGATGATTAAAGGGGGATTTGACTAAACAACGTAGGTTTTCACGGAGACTCGATACCGTTTCCGATCGATTCAGATCGAGTGAAAAATTTTCCGATGTCGAATCTATCGACTTCGGAAACTTTATTCTGGGCGTCTGACAGCCACGGAAAATTTTCCGAATCCTTATGTCACATATGACATTAGTTTTCAATACCAACATCAGCCCATCTCGAAAGTTTTCGGCCCCAACATCAGCCCATCTCGAAAGTGTTCGACAGATTTTCCGATATCGAATATCGAAGCTCCCTGAATACGCATGCAGGTCTACTACTAATTTAAGAAAAAGGTGAGTGTCCAATAATAATATACTTGGATTAGCTTCTGTTGCAGAGCATGCACCAACAAGTTTTTCAAATGCTTACGATATCATCATTATGATTATCGGAATAATTATTGAATTACTTTCTTTATAAATTTCCTTGTATATCATCTATTGTTTTATAATTAGGTACCTAGTTAGTGTCTATGTGTATATTTGTTACATATACATATTTACAATTATTATATTTCTGATTTTTACAAATACATATTAACAACATGTCCGCTGTAAAAAATAGACTGGAATTTTTAGTAAAACAATTCCGTGATACATAAATACTAATTTGCAAAAATTAGGTAGTATGGTATCGAGACTATAATATTTATCCGTACTTCTATACTAATATTATAAAGAGGAAAGATTTGTATTTTTTATGTTTTTATTTTTGTTACGAATCAACTCAAAAACTACTGGACCGATTTTAAAAATTATTTCACATACGGAAAGCTAGAATATCCCTGAGTTACAGGCAATATTTTATTCCCGTATTCCTATGGGAACGGGAACTACGCTTTTAAAACCAGCAGAACCGCTAGTATTAGATACTATAGCGTAGCTGTAATAAGTTAAAATAAAAAATATAATAAATTCTTAGTAGTTAGGTAGGTAATTAAGTTCTTTCTAAAAAATCTACTCACATTTTATAAGTTTCGAATGCAACACCCATTGAAACGGACCATATTTCTCCAAATCACCTCGTCCCCAACAAGAAACAGACACAATATGCACCAGACTAAATAACAACAATTTCATCTTTAAAATAAAATAAATAAATAACAGTATGGCACGACCTTACGACACACACGACGGTTAAGTTCAAACTGAACGCGTGGAACAGATCATTGTCAATGCTATAACTTTGAGTATTCAACCTACGCTCTGAATGAGATCAACTGTTACGTTGACGCTGAAACGGTATGAGGTAAGGCCGCTTGTGACGTCAGAGTACTTGGTGGCGCATAGAAATTAGGTGAACGTGAATCACGTGGTCATTGCTGGTCGCGTCACTTTATCACGAGATTGCATGGTCACGAAAAAAGTGCCAATTATGGAAATAAGATTTATGAAAAAGAAAAATACTTTAAGACTTATTTTCATAGCTACCAAATTAAACAATCATTAAAATCGGTCAAGCTGTTTCAGAGGCTTGCAACCACAACCGTGACAGATTTTTTTTATATATTATACTTATATTATTTAAAATATATACATTTAATATAATAAATCTGAAGCCTACTCAGCTGTGACATCATTTAGTTGTTTTTCATTTTAAAATTTGATGTAGTTTTAAAATAATAATCTAAATACATTTTTGGCGGCTCCCAATTATATTTCGTCACAGTGAAATACTCTATTGCGTTCGTAAAAATATTAAAATTTCTTAGATGTAATTATCGGGAATTTACCGGGGTGTTTACATCCTATATCAATGTCACATGATTCACGGTGAAACTAATATGTCTTCACGAAGTTATTTACCTCAAAATATCAACCAATGAGCGATCAGCGCTTATCAACTGGAATGAATTAAAAACCTATGCTACATCGCTTGATCTTGTGGCGACATGCATCGTGTTCTCGCTACCTCTGCCTAGCGCCGACTACCTACGCCTTGTAGAACGCATCTTATTTATATAGTGTGCGAGAGGGACAGCATGAGTAATTATACTTGAATCTCATTGGTTAAAATTTGTAAACTCTTTTTAGATATCGCTTCTTGAGATATATTGTAAATCCATATTATAAGCGAATATTTTCAAATAAACTCACTCATTTCCTCGATCGTCAAAAGCATTTAATTTCGCCACTACTCTTACCTCACATTGGTGACCCCGAACATTCAGTATGGCAGAGAGAAAATCGGAAGAAAACGAAGATCCCAAAGGCAACGCAGGTCGAAACCCTTTCGACTACCAGCTTTCCGGCGTGTCCCTCAACATGCGAATACCTCCAATTTGGCGCAGCCGCATTCGTTTATGGTTCGTCCAATTTGAAGCTATAGTATCATCGAGCAAGAAGAGCGACAAAGAATTGTATGAGCTAGTCGTACGACAACTGGAACCGCAGGATCTCGATGAAATCGACGACATCCTTACTAAACCGCCGGAAGACAACAAATATAAGGCTATAAAAAATCGCCTAATCGAGGCATACGAAGAGTCAGAACAGATACGGACAGAGCGGTTACTCTCAAATATGGAGCTGGGAGATTTGAAACCATCGCAGGTTTTACGACGCATGCGAAATCTCGCCGAAGACAACATCGCCGATAAAACACTCCGAGTGATGTGGACTAAATATCTACCCCCGTCCGTGCGAGCTGTTATTGCCGTCAGCGATACAATTGCGAAAAATACCGACCTTAACGAACTAGCAGTAATGGCCGACAAAATGCTCGAACAAATGCACCACGAAGTATCAGCAGTCCAGTATAGGCACACATCATCAGGCTACACTCCGCCGACAGCGCCATTTTCTGCAGCTGAAAATCATGAAGAATCCACATTGCATCAAAAAATAGACACTTTAATGCGTGAAGTAGCAGAGCTCAAGTTACACCACAACAACTATCGTGGCCGAGAGCAGCGGCGCAACTGGCAACGCACGCGCAGCCGCAGCCAATCGCGCAATGCACAGAACCGGTCAGATAGCAACAGGGCCGTACTCGGAAATCCGAATCACTGTTATTATCATCGCAAATTTGGAAACAATGCACAGAAGTGTACCAGACCTTGCAGTTACGAAGAGAAGCCGTTAAACTAAAACTGGCGTTGGATGAAGCGGGAACCGGCGCCTTTGAACCATCGCACCGCTTATACATTAAAGACAAGAAGTCGAAGATGTCATTTCTCATCGACACTGGAGCCAACATTTCAGTCATACCAAAGAAAAGAGGCTTATCAATCCAACCTACCAACTTTACTTTATATGCAGCAAACAATACTGTAATACCCACATACGGTGAAAAAAACTTGGAGCTGGATTTGAATTTACGAAGACCCTACAGATGGAAATTTATTATAGCAGCAGTCAGCAAGCCGATAATAGGCGCTGATTTTCTCAAACACCACAAACTACTAGTGGATCTCGCAGGTCGAAGCCTCATTGACAAACTCACAAACATCTCTGTTGAAGCACCAGTTTCCAGTTCATCGCAGCCTACCATTCGATCTATCGATATCATGGAGAAGTATCACGACATTCTCGCTGACTACCCAGAAATTACACGTCTATCATCGATGAAACTCACACCGAAACATGGAGTTGAACACTACATCGAAACAAGTGGACCACCACTGCACTGCAAAGCTCGTCCAATCCCGCCACACCGCTACCAAGCTGTGAAAAATGAATTCCAAACAATGATGGACCAAGGCCTGTGCCGACCAAGCAAAAGCCCTTGGGCCAGCCCTCTTCACGTAGTACCTAAAAAGAATGGGGACCTACGTGTCTGCGGCGACTATAGGCGTTTAAACGCTGTGACAGTTCCTGATTGCTACCCGATTCCAAGACTGAAGGACTTCACTTACCTCATGCATGGGAAGAAGATATTCACGACTCTGGACCTCAACAGAGCTTATCAACAACTACCTGTACTTGAAGAGCACATTGAAAAAACAGCCATCATAACACCGTTCGGACTGTTTGAATTCCCCAGGATGTGTCCAGGACTGAAAAATGCTGGACAAACATTCCAAAGATTTATAAATGAAGTACTCCAGGGACTCGATTTCGCCTACACATTCATAGATGACGTCATAATTGCCTCATCAACCGAAGAAGAGCATAAACAACATTTACGCACTGTCCTTGCGAGACTCAACGAATACGGGATCACAATAAATCCATCAAAATGCAACCTTGGAAAAGAAGAGATAAAGTTCTTGGGATATACTGTGACGCACGACGGAATCAAACCCCCTGAAGAAAAAGTTGAAGCAATCGTAAACTATCCGCTACCTACTACAATTGAAGAATTGAGACGATTTTTGGGAGTAGTAAACTTTTACCGCGATAGCATTCCAAAGGCAGCAGAAATTCAAGCACCTCTGAATGCATACCTGCACAACAGTAAAAAACGGGACAAATCACTAATACAATGGAACGAAAAAGCTAAAACGGCATTTAGCCAGTGTAAAGTTAGCCTGCAGAATGCAGCTTTACTCTCTTATCCCTCACATGACGCTCAGATGGCATTAATGTGTGACGCATCAAACAAGTGCGCAGGCGCTGTACTGCAGCAATATGTTAACAATAAATGGCAACCACTTGGCTATTTTTCCAAAAAGTTTTCATCTGCTCAGGAGAAATACAGTACATACGACAGAGAGTTACTATCTATCTACATGGCAGTAAAGCATTTTAGAAAAATGTTTGAGGGTAGATCACTGATCATATTTACAGATCATAAACCCTTAACCTACGCGCTACACAAACTATCTTCAGACAGCGAAACTCCACGACGAACTCGCCAACTCCTGTTTATAAGTGAATTTACCAGCGACATACGACACATCAACGGCGCAGACAACATTGTTGCTGATTCATTATCACGCATAGATGCTATATCATGTCCATCTCCTCTCGATTATGCTAAGATAGCAGAAGCGCAAAAACAAGACGAAACTATTTCGAAGCTACTTGAACAAGGAAACCTACAAATTAAAATGATAACATTGCCACATACCAATCATAAATTGTACTGCGAACTCTCAACTGCAAATATTCGACCGTACCTACCTGAGGACTTTCGACGTTTGGCATTCAATTCTGTTCATAACATCAGTCATCCAGGAATAAGAACTACGAAGAAACTCATGCAAGAAAAATTTTTTTGGCCATCGATGAATATCGACATTGGGACCTGACCTAAGACATGCACCGCCTGTCAAAAATCAAAAGTTATCCGGCATACAGCAAGTCACATCGGCACTTTCCCGCCAGCTGAAAGATTTCAACATATACATATAGACATAGTTGGACCACTGTTGCCGTCATGTAAAGGACACCGTTATCTACTTACCATTATCGACAGAGCAACGCGTTGGCCGGAGGCTTTACCCATGACAGATATGACAGCCGAGACTGTAGCTCGAGGCGTTTATGAAACATGGATTTCGAGATTTGGATGTCCTCAGACCATAACAAGTGACCAAGGACGCCAATTTGAAAGTAATCTTTTCTCTGCTCTAACCAACCTAATGGGCATTGAGAAGATACATACAACGCCATACCACCCACAAAGCAATGGCATGATCGAGCGCTGGCATCGAACCTTGAAAACCGCGCTCACAGCTCGACTCAATAACTCGGCTAAGTGGATCGACGAACTACCTACTGTGTTACTCGGTCTACGCGCGGCTAGCAGGAGCGATAACGGCGTAAGCGCCGCGCAGTTGACCTACGGCTCGATTCTCCGACTACCCGGCGATTTTTTCAAACCACCGTCGAGCAAAGAAAATAATATTGTTTACGACCACAACTATGTCGAGAAACTCCGGTGCATTATTGAAGAATATCGACCTACAGGGATTTCTCACAGTCAAAGAAAACTCTTCGTGCATCCAGACTTGGAAACTTGCGACACCGTATTTCTACGCATCGACGGAGTGCGAAGACCACTGCAAGCACCCTATTCAGGACCATACCCAGTACTTCGCAGAAACGACAAAGTATTTAAACTTCAGCTTCCCGGACGCACTATCAACGTATCAATTGACCGCTTAAAGCCAGCTTATACGATCAACGAGAGCACTGATGACGAAAAAGAACCTACAGTTAAATCTAGATCTGGCAGAACCATCAAACCAGTCGTACGCTTTGCTTGAGGGGGAGTACTGTGGCGACATGCATCGTGTTCTCGCTACCTCTGCCTAGCGCCGACTACCTACGCCTTGTAGAACGCATCTTATTTATATAGTGTGCGAGAGGGACAGCATGAGTAATTATACTTGAATCTCATTGGTTAAAATTTGTAAACTCTTTTTAGATATAGCTTCTTGAGATATATTGTAAATCCATATTATAAGCGAATATTTTCAAATAAACTCACTCATTTCCTCGATCGTCAAAAGCATTTAATTTCGCCACTACTTTTACCTCACAATCTACTTTTCAGATTACCTACTCTTCGCTCACGGTTTTGCTCGCGTCCAGATAAGTAAATGTAGTTTTTTTAATGGCACCGCATTTTGCATCATATAATTTAGTTTTCAAGTCTTTATTTTATAATTTAATCTTAGCTAAATCGCTGTGCTTCAGAGACCATGCACTAAGATCGGAAACGTAAATATGTATTTGTTATGTCCAACGAAAGTCCTCCATTAATAAATAAAAAAAAATCTATTTATTTCAGAATAAAATCCATATTTGGTGTACAAAAAATAATAATATGACACCGCTCTTGCCCTGGTCGGAATTATGTTACAAAAATAGTATCAAACTTAGTTTGTTTTCCTCTTTTATAAGGAAATAACAAATTATTTATTTAATCGACAAATTGCCGACCTAAAGTGGGCTGACGTGCGATCTCAGATTTCATAGGTCTGAGCGTGGGATATTATATGCCCCTTCTTCCTCATAAGTGAGGAAAACCATAGTCTCGACTAGACTTACAGTATAGTTAACAAAATTACTAGAACGTAGATATGTATGTTACACAGATTTTTATTAAGACCTTTAGTCACACAAAATATTACACAGAAAAAGAAGGTTATCAATAAATAATTTTAACACCATATTATGGCAGTTCAATACTGTCTCGAAATTAAATTCCGAGTAATTACATTAAAAAGCTTATTTTAAAACGTCTCTAAAATGCATTTCGATTTTCATCCTACCTTCGTAGTATGGGAAAGTCGGCAAAAAGGGCATTACCCCTGTGTCCCCTAGAAAAGTTTCTAACAAAACTTTACTATTGCTGTTATATGCTGTCAAAACTCCATGTTAAGGCTGATTCACGTTACACCGTGACGGGTGCGGGCCGGGCCCCGGACGGAGCACGTCCACCGTGCGCCGGCACGGTGCAACGTGAATCATCCTAACAATACCCCTCGACATGTCGACGCCGTGCCCCGTCCTGACCCCAAATATCATTTTTTTTTATTTTATACCAAAAGTATACTATAGATGTTTGACCGTACCCCGTACGGGGCTTGACCCGGATCCGGCACGGTGTAACGTGAATCAGCCTTTATTCTGCATTCTGCAATAATCACGAACTTTATTTATAGTCCATTTGCGTTAAGAAAATAGTGAGTTATATCGTTGTCCGCCGACACTGACACTTATATTGACCAATCAGGGCGCAAAAAATTATAGGATTAACCAATAATACATCTTTACACATTGCACTAACGACTTACAATTTTCTAAACGAGAATGTAATATAAAATTCGTCAGAGCAATCCTTTTCTTAGTTGACTTGCATAGTATTTCATGTTGGTGGCTACACTTCTGTGGGGTATTTATAAACCTGACTTTTCTACAGCTTACGGCAATACTATACAACGCGTCACAGAATCAGAGCAATCTATACATATAATAAAACTCTAACGGGGCCGTGTCTGTACATTAAATATTTTTTTTAAATTTTAACGATAGTGTATATAGTTATCGATATAGATACCAAAACACCAATTTTTGGAATTTTTGTCTGTCTGTCTGTCTGTCTGTCTGTCTGGTTGTGCACGCATCACTCAAAAACTACGGATTTTGATGAAATTTGATATGGAGATAACTGAGTACCCGGGTCAACATCTAGGGTACTTTTTATTCCAGGAAAATATCTCATTCCCACGGGAAAATATAAAAACTGGTTAAAAAGAGAAATACGTACTACTCCGAAACGATAACACCTAGAAACTTGAAAAATGGTATGAAGGTGTCTGATATGTCATAGGAAATTGGTATGAAGGGATTTTTGGAAATTCCCACGGGAACGGGAATAAACTAAATCCAAGCGAGAAAACGCCGCTGGGCACCCGCTATTTGAAATATGGTATGTAGTTGTCTTAAATATGTCGTAGGCAACCACTATGAAGGGATTTTCGGAAATTCCCACGGGAACGGGAATAAATGAAATCCGCGCGGGCAACGCCGCTGGGCACCCGCTAGTTCCTCATACACCCCATTTAGTATATTAATGCAAAACATATATGATGCATTCACATTCATGCTTTGGTTTTGTTTAACCAAATTTCTTAAATAAAGAGCAATTTATATTACGGTTTTCATAGGTAGCCCTAAATTCATTTATGCTAATTCATTTTTCGGAAAAAACTATCACATTAAAAATAGCTGAAATCGATTAAGTAGTCGATACTGAACAAACGAATTTCAGGAATTGCGCTTATTCTGTTACATCTATACATATAATAAAACTCTAACGGGGCCGTGTCTGTACATTAAATATTTTTTTTAAAATTTTAACGGTAGTGTATATAGTTATCGATATAGATACCGAAACACCAATTTTTGGAATTTTTGTCTGTCTGTCTGTCTGTCTGTCTGGTTGTGCACGCATCACTGAAAAACTACTGGACGGATTGTGATAAAGTTTGGTATGGAGATAACTGAGTACCCGGGTCAACATCTAGGGTACTTTTTATTCCAGGAAAATATCTCATTCCCACGGGAAAATATAAAAACTGGTAAAAAAGAGAAAAACGTACTACTCCGAAACGATAACACATAGAAACTTGAAATATGGTATGTAGGTGTCATAAATGTCGTAGGCAACCACTGTGAAGGCATTTTTCTGGTAATTCCTACGGGAACGGGAATAACGGGATCATTTAGAAATTAATAAATTGGTTATGCTAATTGTCATATCCATACTCTTTTCTGCTTTAATGCTATTTTCTTTTTCATTGATAATGTCTTGGTGACATTTTTGATATTTATTTGACACAAATACAAAAGGATAAAAGAATTATCAGTTACAAAATGAACTAGTTGAGAAAAAATATTTTCAGAAGACCAAGTTGAAACTGAAATTACAAAACTTGAATAATACATACCTAATACAGAAAAATACTAATGTCATGAAAACAGAAGGAATCCACCTACAAAGGTCAGCCATCCTTCACACATTTTGTTAGTCCCTCCAATGTTAAATTTTATTCGTTTGGATGAAAGTTTTATAGAAGGAAAAACCCCGTTTGACGTCCTATTAGCACCGAGAAATACGTACTATTCCGAATCGATTACACCTAAAAATAAAAACTCACGCTTTATGTCCCCGAGGGGGTAGGCAGAGCGTATTCTGTTTCTCGATATACCCACTTTTCACGAGATATTATTTGGACCCCTAAACGTGATAAGTGTGTGCTCATCGCTGATGACACCTAGAAACTTTAAATATGGTAATTAGGTGTATTAAATGTCGTAGGAAACCGGTATGAAGAAATGCTGCTGAGCTGATTTACAGAAATTTCCACGGGAACGGTAATAAACTGGATCCACGCGGGCAACGCCGCTGGGCACCCGCTAGTATTGTATATTTGTCATTTTACGGCACTCACGTTAATAATACATAATAATAATAAATTTTAATTTCAGACAATTATTATCCATAATTTGTTTAATAGAGAGACACTTAAGCTTTCGATCTATGTTATATCTATGGGTACAGGAATAGACTGCTATTGGATAATGATAATGTGCAGCTACTGGAAAATAATATTTATTATGATTCGTGTAAAGATCTAGTTTACGTAATTGGTTATCGTCATTTATTCACGATTGAAAAAGCTGCGGCACACTGAGTATTTGGAATTTCAATTTTCAATATTCATTGAACAGGATTGAAGTTTCAAATACTGCCTACATATTCGGCCCTCCTAGTAAAGTGGCAAACGAAAGTTTTATTCGCTTAATTTGAATACCTACTTACTATTAAGAACTCCGTATCTACACTAAGATTATAAAGAGGAAATATTTTTATTTTTGTATGTAAGTATGTTTGCTACTAATAAACTCAAAAACTACTGAATCGACTTTAAAAATTATTTCACCAATGGAAAGCTACATCATAACCACAGTCATAACTGAGTAACATAGGCTATACCTATATTAGTGGCCGCAGCGAAGTGGCCGCTCTGTGCGTAGGCGCTCTTATACCCATATTAATGAATGATCCTCGAGCAACGGGACTCTGATTGAGGATGTCAGAAAAAGATCCCGCTCTATAAATTAAAAAATATACCTATAATATTTTGCAGACAAAAATAGTCTATAGATGATTAGTACAAATAAATCTTACAAGCTATGTTAGTACATAAATAGGAAAATAACAACCCAGTGAGGAACGTCGACGCAGAACGCTCCTGTCCGCAATCATTTTCAGGATCACGTTGGGGCTCCCCCGCAACCTGTGCACTATAGTGACGCACTTTTTTGTCACTATGAGTCGCATTTAGCTGACCCTTTCTAACTTTCACGTTTGAGGGCCGCCCTGTAATACGGGCCTTGGTGTATCATCACCCTTACCAAGGAGAGGTCAAACCAAGAGTCCAATTAAAAAACTTTGCCAACGACTCCTAATTAGGAGTCCGGATATTCAGGCTTACAGTCAACCGACGTTTTATTATAGCGCCTAAGTACCTACAGAAATAATCTTTATTACAGAGATATAACGTCTATTTTTAGCGCCAGACTGTACCAAATATAATTAATTTTTGAATTGAGGAAATGGAAAAGCAATTACATTTGGACGAGTTTAGGGTAAACAAAACGAAAGAAAATTTTGGGTTGCTTATTATTCTTTTTCCTTGTTTAAAGTCGTAATTAACCCGTAAAACCTTCTGGGCATTGAGTCTTTTCGCGATGGGCTATAATCTTCAACGACAGCTCGATTGGGAGATGGTCAGGCTGGCTACCAAACTGAACTTAATACCACGTGGTTCCCCTTTAGATAAATAGAAATAAATAAATAAATAATCTCACGCCTTTCATCCCCAAAGGGGTAGGGGCATGTGTAAGAGACCCGGTCCGGCGTTAGGCTCACCACCTATCACGTTAAGGGGTCGAATATTATAGTGAAAAGTGGTTATTTCCAGAAATGGTATATCTCTGCCTCTTTGGATGTAATTTTTTATCTGTAAATAAATGTATTTTTTTCGACTATACTGTATTTTTTACTACTTACTAGCTTTTTTAACTCCATGTGAAAGAATATGCTAGCAAAAGCTAGTGAGGTCATAAAAGCGCTTTTTGCTCCCCCGAACCACAGCGCCCGGGAATTAAATCATTGTTGCTTTTGTTCGTACAATATAGCAGCGGGAAGCTGTTGGCAGCCCTAATCTTGTAATGGACCAATCCTTTGTAGATGTTGTAGCGATGACTAAGTTATGTGAGCACAAACATCGCTGTTTTGTTTTGGTTTAGACAGCGTAGATGTGGAGAGGATCTCTCGTAAATGATGTCTTGATCATTCTAATTTAATATCTGAGAATTTGAATTAATAAATAATAATAATAATAATAACCTTATTCTGGAACATTGTTACAATATAAAATACAATAGCCTGCACCAATACTTACTTACTACAGTACAAAAATATCACATGTGCCTGAACTAGGGAACCCTGTTTTTCAGGCTGTAACTGTAACATATGTGACAGATTTGTTGGCAGTTGGTAATGATCTTGGCGACTAAGTTAGATAAGGGGTTTGAATCCGGCCGGGCGTAAACTGGTTAACATGAACGTTGTGTTTATTTATTACTCAAGGTACAGGTAATGCACACAAATTAATATTTTATTTTAACAAAAAAAGTTATGTCTGACTTTGCCGATTGTAACATTGCATTCATTTATAAAGCAAACATATTTTTGTGTTCAATATGTACCGATAAAAATGACCTACAAAGAGGAAATGTGTGAAACAGTGCTTAAAGGACTTGTAGCGACACTGCATAGAACACGCCAATAGACGGCCGAGTTCTAAACCGCTCTATCGGAGTTTTCTAATGAGTTTGTATAAATACAACTTTACTGTCGTAAGTAAGGAGCGATCACCTCGCCTGGCGGAAGATCTCCCCTTTTCACGATGGAGGACCATTCCACCTCCGCTCCTCCATAGACTTTGCATTTCCCTTCCTGAATAGCTAGCGTCATCCTTTCACAGAGATAACTGCAACCATATAAATTCAAAAAAGTTGTTTCAAATCTGCCAATCTGCTATAGCGACTTGTTTTGTTTTTTTTCTAATTTCCCGAGATAAAGATACCATATTCTTTTTCAGCCAAACCAACGCTTGGATAAATAATTTCGCAGCTATTCGACGTCCACGCAAAACCAATAAAGTCGCAACGATAAAGGATAAATAACGTTCGGAATTAGTGGTAAGCCCAGTTGTACACGTCCGTAATAATCCCATTAGTCCGTAATAGGATCGAGGTTGTTATCACAGATAAGTCAGATCACACTAATAATGCGAAAGTTTCGATCCCAGATAACAGGGGCCGGTCTTTGATCAAATATGACCACCGCGCTTTATGTTGGGGATAAAATCGGATATCCGATTCCGATTATCGGATAAAACCGGATACGCGCAAGTTGTTACAGGATTACAGCTTGGTGTTTCATCTTTATGGTATAAGGATTCAATTTTAAGTTGGTTCCGGTTTAAGATAACTCAAAATTAAATGAAACTAACAAAGTAAAGTATTAACTTAGTGGTCCAAATGTATGGACATAGAAAACCGTTTGGATAGTAGGTTATCCCAAGGTTGTCTGGAAGAGATCGGCAAAAGTAAGAAAGTGTTTTTGGTGTAAGTACAAGAAAGAGGTATTGCATTGTTAATTTTAAAAAAGTCGGTAAGCACTAGTCGCGTTTCCATGACAGTTGAAGATTGCTGACAATTTAATGTTCTTCAATCAAGGCGGTCAAGAAAGAAGGATTTTGTAAAGAGATCGTATATTAAATCTTATTAATAAATTACATTGTTTTCCTAACCAACGATCTTAGCTAAATTAGAAAAGTCAGGCCATCCTTCATCTGTATCGTTTGACGAATATTTCTTCACCGGATTTGATTCTTTTACATTCGGCGATATTCGTTCTTCAGGCTTCACCGTTGTTGGTGTTTCTCCGCGGTTCAGCATTTGGTATCTGAACATAACAATATAATCATAATTTTAATAGGTACACAAAATACACAAACCGACTTCAACTACTATCACTAAAAGACTATTATTTGCATATTCAACATCCATTACCTACTGTTACTAAACCTATTACGAGGAGGAGTTCCGTTCTCCAACTGAAGTTCTTCATCAGATATTCACAAAACTTGAAGTATACAATAAAACGAAGGAATATTTTCGAAATCGGTTCAGATTTGAGGGATTTATGGATTAACATTGTATGCCTGGTGGTAGACCACAGAGTTCTCTTTTTAAACTTTATGACCTGCATGATTTGTATAATAACTATAGTGTGGTGTGACACACAGTAATTTGAAATTGAAATACCTAAAACATAAAAAACACGTGACGAAATGATTGACGTGAGATTACCTCCTTTTTTGAAGTCAGTTTAGAGACAATTCAATAAGATACTCGTGAACAGTATAGATATACTATATGGAAGATTCCATCACCAGTCTGCTGTCGAACTAGACCTATCAGGATACGAAAAAAAAATGGTACTTACCTGATAATCAGCTCCAAGATCTCATGCTGCATCTTCAGTTTAAATTCGCTCGTCAAATTCGCCATAGCATTCCCAACGAACTGCCCGAAGACGAAATCTTCGCTGATTTGATGCGTCAAAAACTCTCTTCCTAGTTGCGTCAGGACGTCTTTC
This sequence comes from Ethmia dodecea, assembly GCA_963855545.1. NCBI lineage: Eukaryota > Metazoa > Arthropoda > Insecta > Lepidoptera > Depressariidae > Ethmia > Ethmia dodecea. The sequence continues at coordinate 2,182,371 of OY979446.1, forward strand.
ACCATGTTCGTGGCTCCTTGAGAGTTGTTGACAGTGTTGTTTATGGGAGCAGGGGTTTTGGAGAAATGTTTCCAGTTAGCCTTTTCGTACTTGGGCCTCATGGGGGGAGGACCGATGGCTACAGACATCACCTCATCGTTGTCGATGTCGTCTTCATGGAGAGGAATGAGGTGGCCAGATGGCTGGAAATATAGTTATGGTCTGATGCTTGTAAAAAACCTGCGAGTCACGTTGAATTAGATCACCGTAAAGGGATTACTATGTGGCAAGTTTTTAGATGCTTGTTTCTGTGACTGTGAGTTTACAATAACCCCTCTAGAGCAGCGAAAGGAATATTTGATCCGTAAGCAAAAGACGTCAAAACAACGCAGCAGTCGTAGGACTTAAAGCAGATTGAATAAACATTGAACTCGTTTTTGCAGACCAGCTAAAATTCGTAAGTTAGCTCTATTCTTTTCCACCGCTTTGAAAAGGAAAGGGAAAGAAATAAGCGCCATATTTATTTACAATGTCACAAATATCAAAATAAGAAAATTGAACCTTATGAACGCATTCACATCTTATTCAAATACACGTTTTTAGAATTTTTTGCGACGATGTAACAAGGCCATGGATAAAAGTGACAGATAAGATATCAAATTAGTCGGTTTTTACATGTTTGACATTACTTTGTAGTCTATGGTTTGTTTCTGTCCTTTTTCTTCCGTATTCTATAGAGAAGGATAGGCTAACTTAAAATTATAAATTTTAGCTGGTCTGCAGAATCGAGTCCATTGTGCCAATTGCTGATCAGAATTGACGTGGTTCAAACTTTAGCTGGATACAGCAACAGACGTAAAAGTAACACGCCAAATGGTAATATTTCAAAATTAATCTAATACATTCATTGATAGTGCAGCGGTTAAAGAGTTCAAATCCTGAACAGGGCGTCGATTTTTTAAAAAAGTTACGAACATATTTATCACTAGCTCGACGAAGAAAAACAACGTCAGGAAAAAAGATAACAGATTAATTCTGAGACACCGCGGTCTGGCGATGGGCTCAACACCAATCACCTTTAGGGGTCCAAAGAATATGCTGGTGACACGCGGGTATTTCCATAAATGGAAAATCTCTTACCTCCTCGGATAATTGCGTGAGATTATTTATTTATACATACCTTCTTTCTAACCTGCCTGCTTCTCACTGTGGTGACTCGTCTCTTGACCTCATTGTCACTAGGCAGCATATGCCTTTTCGAGTGGTAGTGGATCCCGGCGCCTCTCCTCATCTCTCTAACTTGACGCCTCTCGTCGGCTGACGTTTCCCAAGCACGCTGTACCATCAGTAGTTTTAAATGTTTATTAGTAAGGTTTCTTTTTATTGGCACTCTTTTTGAGATGCTACAGAATGTCGTTAGACAGCTAACAAAAAAGTTTAATAAATGGTTTCAAAAATAAAGATTGAATGGATCAATACTAGTATCTATCTGACTACACGATCGATTCTACTATTAACATCTAAACAGCTGTACGTCACCAGGAAGTTTGAACTATATTTAAGGTGTGGCGTTAGCTATCAGTTACTAGCCGGCCAAGCTGAGGAACAGAGGAATCCGTTGGGAAGACCGTAACAATACTTGAGCTATTTCATATCACATACTCGGAAAGTAGTGTATATTTGATCTGAGTACCGGGTCGGAAGCGATGATTCCCACAACAGAGAGATTCAGGGCTGTGATTCCCGCCCTCGGTCGGGAAAGACTCATAGTAATTGCTTCCGGCCTTAGGGCGGAAATGAATTTAAAAAAAATAGTACTACATTTGGCAAAGACGTTTAAAGAAAAAGTTTCTCTAGGAAAGAGAATGACTTTCTTCCAACTCTTTGGGTACTTAGTAGGGATACGAAACTTTTTACATCAATTAGAGTAAGAAAAAAAGGTGCGGCCTTGTGAGGTGTAGGTATAAATAACAGAAAATAGTCCGCGCGCGGGGCGGTACGCGTTCCATACTTAAAATTAATTTTTTTTTAATAATTTGATAACCAGTTGAGCGCCCGCTCCGATAAGCCACAAATGCCTTGAGCGCCCGCGATCGCGATGCACGGAAAAACACACCGAGCGGCGGCTACGTTCTTACTAAAAACATGATAGCAGCCAAACTACTACAGCTACACGAAAATAAAAATTACGTCAGAATAGCTTATAATATGCAGAATCGATGTATATAAAAACTAAATTACAACTAATACATAAGTAAAAGTTCTCAAAAAAAGAGACTGTAAAATCATTGCGAAAAACCGACGAGCCGATGTTATTTAGGTTAGGTACTCTATGATGTAGTATGCAAAGACGTTTAAAAGAAAAAGTTTCTCTTTCTTTCAACCTCTTTGGTTGTATTGTTGACAATTTTGTTTTTTTTTGTAGGTGTTATTGCGTTTTTGCATGTTTGAATTTTTGTAAAATAGTTTTTTTTTGTTTACTTTCCTTGAATTCGATATGAAAAGTAGAGTGTTTAACGCGGGTGGAAGTTATCAATTCCTACTCAGACTATATCCGCCCTCGCTACGCTCAGGCGTCTAAATACCTCTGATGGGAATTGATTCCTTCCGACCCTTGGTATAACAATCTACTATATTATCTCGTAGAATTGTTACCAGACCGACTACTTAGGTATATGCATGTTTATCTCAGTATTGAGGCTTGTTCTCCATGAGACTACAAAGAATGTAATTCACTGTCCAACGATCTCCCAAGACGACAAGATATGCCCTTGAGTTTCTTGCTAGTTCTTCTCGGGGTACTGCATTTGGAACCAGCAACGTGTCAGTGGAGATGCGCTGCTGTTTACATTTAGACAATCTTCATGGACCACTTCAGAGTGCTTTTTATTAGACTATTGACTTTTCAGTGTATTTTCTATACCTACTGAAAATAAATGAATTTGAATAAAAAATAAAGGAACTCACTGCTAAAACAGGCGTCAAAACGAAAAGTAGCACTAACCACGTCTTCTCCATCGCGTTTCGCTTCCAAATACCGTCAGATGTTTTATACCCATTTCTTATAGCTGGAGGCAACAAAGCATGTTTATTTACAAATTGTCCAGTAATTTCAATGAATCAAAGCACACAATGCTGCTATCGTGTAAACTGGAGTGACTGTGAGAATTAAGAATCCAATGAAGATTGAATATGTATTTGTGAGCAAATTTCATATGCATTCCTCATCTTTCAAGGTTAAGTTAGGTTGTGAAGATTGAATATTATGCAAGGGAAAAGATTCGAGTGCGATCTAAGTGACAAAGCAAAGCCCAATTAACCCGTGAGAAGGCGCGCTATGAGCAATTTGCTCACACAAAAATTAAATTCAATTTTTTTTGTGATATCTACGCACCAACGTCTCAAACGCCTGAGTACCTTCCTAACTATTCATCCTCTCCCCCCTGACGCAACTCTTGAGCTGGTCAGTTCCGTTGCGAAGGCGCAGCAAAGCCTTTTTAGAGGCCGTGTACCATCGTGCGGCAATTTGCTCATCACGCGCCCTTCGGTGTAAGTGTTTATTTTCCCAATTATAAAAGTATTATTGCATTTTCTAGAATATTGTTATGTTAATTTCTATTAAATTGGTTAATTATTACGTAAACACTGTAAGATAATATTTAATTACTAATATATATTTATTTTTAGCTATAACACAAACGTTTATATTGAAAGAGGTACAATCCTAAAAGAAGTGGAGCTCGAGCTGGTAAAACCACATTTTCATGCTGGATTTGCATGGAAAACATATCCTCAAATCTCAATTTCGTAATAAACCGTTTTGTGCAGACTCCTAGACCTGTTTCAGATCCCAGGCCTAGCGGATTCTGTGCAATATGTCCTAGATAGACGTAAGAATATAGGGTCAAAAAAAACGTGAACTTCGAGCAAGCAATTACTCTGCACCGAACATAATAATATCACATTTATGTTTAGTATGTTTCGAGAGGCACATTCGTATAGATCTCATGAGATAATGTTTTTGTTACATTTCTGTTATGTATAATTTTTTATTGTCATTTTATGAAGACCGTTAAAAATTTTGAAATAAAAAAGCTGCTTAAAAAAGTTGCATTTATATTTCATAGTTTTAATTAAAATACCTTTTTTCTTAGTTATTAAACCTTGCTTTATTCATTTAAATCCATTATAAGCCAATAAGTATTACAACAGTAAAAATATGAGCATTTAAAATAGTGTGAGCAATTTGCTCGCGCGCGCCTATCCGTGTAACAAAATTAGGCGCGCCTTCTCACGGGTTAAACTCGTGCTATTTTAAATAGCTGGCTATTTTAATAAAATCATAATTTCACATATGTCCGAGTTTACTGACACTAAACGGTTGTTTAAAATAATTTAAAATTAAGACCTATCACTGCTAAGTATTGATTACTATAATTTTAGAAAACCTGATTATTTTAAGTTGATACTTTTGATGTGGTATGGTTTTGGTCATATTTTTATTGTTTTTAACAGTTGTTTAGTGTTGACCAACTTGGATTTAGACCAGATGTCCCAAAAAGTTTACTTTAGAGCAGTGATACCCTTTCGATTAAAGAGCCTGCTTCACATGATGAAAATCAGTGAGGCTCGGGCAAAAACTTTCATACATATTTATCACTAGCTCGACGGTGAAGGAAAACATAGTGTGGAAACCCGCAGGTCTCAGAATTAATTCTGAGGTATGTGTAACAGATCCGGTCCGGCGATAGGCTCACCACTTATGACATTTAGGGGTCGAATATTCTCGTGAAAAGAGGGTATATCCAGTAATGGAATACCTCTGCATACCCCCTCGGGGATAAAAGGCGTGATTATTTATTTTATTTTTAAAGATCCAGACACAAAGGTAAATTGCATGTTCATGCACACAAATGTTGACCCCGAGCTGGGATCGAAATCGCGACCCCAGACTCAGAAGGCAGGGACACTACCAACTGAGCCACCAGGCCCGTCAAATAAACAAGTCAATTATAGCGACGTTTTATTTTCTACCGCCGGTGGTGGTCGATTCTTCAACAGATGAGACAGTTCAGTTTACTTAGGTACTAATAAAGCGTCGTTTTATTTTCTGCAGTTTATAATCTGGTAAAAAGCCACAATACATTCTGTGACAACAGGGTTGTGTACAAAGTGTACTGTTTTAATCATGTTCTATAACTTGTTAACAAGTCTGAAAATGTTCGCGACTAAAATGGATGATGTTTAACCGCCGTGGGCGACGGTAACTATGTTATGCAACTTTTATCCTGTGTGTAACTTTGCAGGTAAATTGCCAACGAGTAATACATTTTAAGATCAATTTCCGGATGATATCAAATGTGGTTCACGGAATTGCGAAAAGTTTCAGTACCGATCAAAGAGAGAAAAAAATCTCAAACCTTAGGCAGATAAATAAATAAAAAAAAATAAAAAAAAACTTATTTATATATATTTAGGCAGAGGTAGTCCATTTTTGGACTTTTCACGAGATATTCTTTGGATCCCTAAACGTGATAGATGGTGAACCCATCGCAAGACCGGGTCTTTTACACATGTCTCTGAATTAATTCTCCGATCAAAGAGATTAAAATATAATAGGGGGCAATGGGAATATTTTCATAGTTAAATAATTTTTAAAATCAGGCCAGTAGGTTTTGAGTTTATTCGTAACAAACATACAAAAATACAAATATACAAATCTTTCCTTTTTATAATACTAGTATTGTATAAGTATATATTAGTAAAAGTATATACTACAAGTATAAGTATAGAAGTATATACTAGGGTACCCAGGGGCGTTGCCCCATTGATCCTGTTTAACCACGGTCTAACTAAAACCATCTTCCCCTTTCAAAGAAACCGGATTGGGGCACTCGATGGATGGTTTCAGAGTCTATATAACGGACAGGTAGAATCATTTTTTGTGTTTTATGTACGAGTGTATAGATATAAAGATAGATCAGTTTATTTAGGAACCTAGTCAGAAGGAACACACTATAATTGATAGTGCTTTGATAGAGAAAGCTGACATCCATCTGGTCACATGTAGCCTCGATTCTCGACAAAACAGAACGACAGCTCTTTAACGAGCTGCCGCGCTTCAAGACCCTACAGTCATAAAATACTACAATGTATGTAAATATTTGAATAAACATACAAAATTATTAGTACCTTATTATGTAGGCACAGAGTTAAGCTCGTAACTCAAACGCACAAAACATCTGTTTAAAATGTAAAACCATAAAATGCTAATGGATTTTATACGGAACGCATCAAACTTTTAAGCGGGATCATTTGTATTCTCAGTGGATTCAAACGTGGCCAGTTGTGTGGGCCCTGTCAACCCCACCTTTTCCCCCTACTTGGGGCTATAATGTACGGGTAGGGGAAATCAGGGGAGGTCCACCTAATATGGTGGCATCATACGTGTAGCGAGGCACAGGCAAAGTTGTACAAGTCGAAAACAACTCCTTCCCGATTTAATTAGATCTCCCCTAATTGAAAATATGTTCGTATTAAATACGCAAATAAATGGTTTGTACATGTGTGTTGTACGGTCGGCAAAAAACTGGGGTACAGTAATTTTTAAAAGGTTCAACATATTATTCAATATCAATTCGTATTTCAACAATGTTAACTTTGTACTAATTGATAAAAAATGTGATTGATTTTCGGTCAAAATGATTTAGGGTATTCTCAATTATCTGTTGATATTCGATCAAGTGAATACTGTAAAAATTATCTTTAAATTATACAATTATGACCATAAGATAATCATTGATATATGTACGATTGTACAAATTGCTAAATCTTATCATCAAAATTTTAACAAAGTAAGTATAAATTTTGTACAAAATTATGAAATTGTACCTATTTCTCATACATAATTCGCTTTTAGATAATTTTCATCAAATATCTAAATGGAAGTTTTTGGAATATAGAAGAGATAATTTACCTAGTTATCCCTTTGGCAGATACAGCAAATACGTTTTTGCTATCCTTACCAAGGTCGTAATAAGTTAACTTACGCGTAACTTGTATTACTTGCGCGTCAAGTTCGCTCGCTTATACGAATTTATTGTTTTAATTAATCATTTGCAACGTTACAAGGGAGAAGTGAGTGTTAGGCTCTTCTCAATTTTGTAAATGAAGAATTAATAATAATTAAGCAGCGACAACGTATAAATATTGTTTAGCGTAGGTATATTGTATAATGTTTATTTACTTTTTTATTTATATGGCATGTGAATAATTGACTTTTTGGAACTAACATCCTAATCTATCTAATAATAATAATAATCATTTATTTCAGACTCAAATTTTGTCCATACATGATGAAATATAACATAAACACAGATCAAATTAAAATTAAAAATGAAAATAAATAAATAAATAAAAGATAACAAAATATTAATTTTCACGTCTGCCGCTGCAACCCCCCCGACTTCAGCGCATGGAGCTGTATCCATCGCTGGAGCCAGGGCGAGTCCCAGCGGCCCGTGACTGCGCGCAGGATGGTGTTGCGACTGCCGCGTGTACGCCGCATGATGGAGGTGCGAATTATGGCAGCAAACCCCGCCGTGCTCGACGCTGCGAACATGGCGGAGGCGCTGCAGTACCGCGGCAGTCGCATCACCACCCTGTATGCGTTGTTGTACTGCACGCGCAGGTCGCTGTACGTCCGCTGCGTAAAGTCTATCTAAAGGGCTTGAGTCAAAAAAGGATTTAGGAAGAAATAGTGTCTATTGAAGCACCAGGGATCTGAAAGTTCCGTAGCAAGTATCAGTCTATTGTCTCTGCCTACCCCAATGGGAAATAGGCGTGAGATTACCTATGTATGACGGGCCCGTTGGTAGTGACCCTGCCTTCTGAGTCGGAGGTCGTGGGTTCGATCCCCGAACATTTGTGCGCATGAACATGTCTGTTGGCTTCGTGTCCGGTCGTTTATTATTTATTTATGTAGATATATTTATCAGTTGTTTAGTACCCATAGCACTGCCTAGTTTGGGACCAACTAACCGTGTGTGAATTGTGTAAAAAAGAACATAAGTTACCTACATAGATTAGTTTTGCTCCTACAAAGAAAGTTGTTATTGGCAAATCCCTTGAACTATTACTCTTATAAATGAAATAGGTCATCGCATTTTGTATTGTGTTGAATAAAAACCGGCAAACGTTGGCAAGCCTTCAAAGAGAGCTCCTTCGTAATTCAGTTACTTAGCACTCTTTGAGACTGGGTCGGAACTTGGAACTTAGTTCATAACGGTGTACAAAAAAAAAACGTATATTACTTACCCTTTTGTGTAAGTGCTCTCCTCAATGTCGTAATATAAGAGCCAACTTAGGCTTGAGAGCAGTGATAGTAAGCATGAGGTTAGTAATCCTGCCTCTTATGCGTGAAGGTCGAATCCTGGTGAAGGCATGGACCAACGTATAAGGAATGTATACAGCACCTTGATATGACAATGGAGTCACCAGCTAACGCGATTAGATGTTCAAAAATATACTGGTAAAAAGTGGGTATTTATTTTATTTATTGGTTATACAAACATAGTTTATAAGCAAATGCTTACAAAAAATATATATTCTTATCACTACATATCACTACATAGTACAAAACAAAGTCGCTTTCTCTGTCCCTATATCCCTATGTCCCTATTGTATGCTTTCTTTAAAACTACGCAACGGATTTTGCTGCGGTTTTTTTAATAGATAGAGTGATTCAAGAGGAAGGTTTTAGTGTTAGCATTGCACCCGTGCGAAGCCGGGGCGGGTCGCTAGTTATTTATAATTCACATTTTTGAAGCTTTTATTTTACTTAAAATGTACGAGTAGGTATGTTTGTTCGGTTAAAATTTATCAACACAAAGAACAATGGCAAAAGTCCATGTGTTCTGGGTACCCCACTTACACCTGCCCACGGAAGACGAAACCGTGTAAAATCGATAGTTCTTGGACAGACTAAGATAATATGTAATCATACCACATTTTTATAAGTTGGGGTTTAAAAGTTATTCGTTACCTAGTGAATTTTGTAGGTTATTATATTTTAGGTACCAAAGACGTGTAAAGAAAAAGTTTCTCTAGGAAAGAAAATGATTTTCTTCCAACCTCTTTGTTAGAAAATAGCACTGCCTACCACATGCCATATAAGTTACTCTATGCCAGTGAATGATGGCTTGGGCAAAAAATATCGATACCTATATTAAAATATCGATATTTTTCCAAATAATAAATTAGCATATTACATACTTTTACAGCTTCTCATTTACTGTGCAGGCTGTAAGGCTATGGGATGGTCTCCCTCTGTCCATAAGGAGTGCTGAATCACTGCCAATTTTCAAAAACAGACTAAAAATCCATTAGGTACCTTGGCTTGGAATCCTCCTTATAATAAATCAAATAATGTATGTATTTAATGTATGTATTATGTAATAATGTATTATGTATGTAACATGAATATAGTACATACACAGTATATATATATATATATATATATATATATATAATTATTTACTTTATGTATGTATTGTGTTTTTATTTTATTTTTTTATATATTTATAGGAAACGGTTTATGTATTTAAGTACCTTAATCCATTGTTAACTTTAGTGCACCACCTACCTTCATCTGTTTATCTCAGTTACATCCATCCTAAGGTTGTCTGGAAGAAATCGCTTAAAGCGATAAGACCGCCCCTTGTACTTTTCTGTATCACTATGTCACTTGTTGCATATTTTTATTGGTGTACAATAAAGAGTTGTTACTTACTTACTTACATATTATATATCGTCGATATTTTTAATGGCGATATATCGACATTTATTTTACAGTATCGAATTCGTATCAATTTTAATATATTTTTAACGCAATTCTGGTTTCGTGTTTCATTTCATGTTAGGTACTAGATACTTGCCGACTCAAGCATTTATAAAAATATACTATTTTCATCGTCCTTTTTTACGAATTTGGGAATATGTATATGTAGTAATAATAATGTAAAACTGACGATATATCGATATTTTTCACTCGATTTTTATCTATAGTATTTAGAAATGTCGATACGATAAATATCAATTTATTTTTTCACTTGGCCATCCGTAGTGAATGACATGGTTGACGTGATGACACGACGTTCAATTTTACCACAACAACAAAAAAGTTTTTGTATTAATCAAAGACATTAAAATATAATAGCATAGAGGGGGGCATTGGGAATATTTTCATATAAAACTTTGAAGCTCAAGCGTCATGTCCTTGTCATGTCAGTTAGTATGAACGCGAGCTGTCATTCGGTCGAAATTGTACTAGCTAGACTTATTCCACTTGGAATAACTTTTGGCTTCAAATAATCCTCGCTTTGTCCCCTTCATGCCTTATATTATATTTTAATCTCTTTGGTATTAATAGATTTCCCAATCGATCGATTCGTGTTTCTATGATATTTCTGTTTTATTTGACTCAATATTTTCAACTGCTAGATTAATTTAAAAATATGGAAAATTTCGACTTGTTATGAGTCAATATAACAAGCATAGTGTGATACCCCGTGGGTGTCTATTTCAGTGGGTACCAAAGCTGCCGATATTCTTTGAAACAGATATCTTTCACCGATTGAGCTGAATCTTTTTATAAACGTTTAATTTGGATGACAGTGCATGGTTAGCTGTGTGACGTCATTCTAAATCCAACATGGCGGACAACCCAAGATTACGGGCTAGATATTTTTAATTAACTCTTACAATATCAATAACAAATGAAAAGGCTTGCTTGACTCGAAAAATAAAGTGACGTCACTCTGAAACCAAAAGCTTGTTTAAAAAAAGTTTTTTTACTTTTAATTTATTCCTTATATCTCATGTACGATTTCCACGTAGTATCCTGAAATATGTACGCGATACAAATTCATCGTTAAATTTTGAATTCGCGTTCGCATACCGTGAATGTAAATAACTTTTATAACATACTGAAAGGTTTTTTCATAAATCCTTCCAGCAGGCGTATTCAGGGAGCTTCGATATTCGATATCGGAAAATCTGTCGAACACTTTCGAGATGGGCTGATGTTGGTATCGAAAACATTCGAGATGGGCTGATGTTGATGTTGAAAACTAATGTCTTAAGTGACATAAGGATTCGGAAAATTTTCCGTGGCTGTCAGAAACGTCTAGAATAAAGTTTCCGAAGTCGATAGATTTGACTTCGGAAATTTTTTCACTCGATCTGAATCGAACGGAAACGGTATCGAGTCTCCGTGAATACGTCTGCAGGAACAAGAAATGTTGCAGGGTATCTTTGTTTGCATGAAACTCATAAAGTACGAATAGATGCTGAAAAAATAATAAGCTGTTTATTTTTTACTTTGACTGTAACAGAAAATGGGTTGTCTTTCGTTACTATGATATAGGGCGCGTAACGTCATAAAATAAATATGCGACTTCAACTTTTATGGTTTTCTCATGGATGCCATTGTCAGAACTGGACGAAATTACCAATCTGGAAACACCAGCTTTCAAATAAAAAAAGAATCATCCAAATCATTTCACCCGGTCGAAAGTTCTGAGGTAACAAACATAAAAAAACAACATACAGACGAATTGATAACCTCCTAATTTTTGAAGTCACGACCTGTAGTTAAAAACGCAGATTTTCGAAACAGATGAAATATAATCACGCCAAGAGAGTATCCTTTCTTACCTTAGGCATTTAATGTAGATTAAAGTTGCCATTTACATATTAGGTATCATTTAAATATTAAAAAAGCAACATAACATAATTAAGTGCAGTGATAGCCCGAACGGTTAAAGAGCCGGCCGAAAATCAGTGAGGCTCGGGTTCGAATCCTGGCATGTACCAATGAGTTTTTCAAAAACTTACGTACGTATTTATCACTAGCTCGACGGTGAAGGAAAACATCGTGAGGAAACCCGCAGGTGACAGTATTAATTCTGAGACATGTGTAAACAGACCCGGTCCGGTAATGGGCTCACCACCTATCACGTTTAGGGGTCCAATATATCTCGTGAAATGTGGGTATATCTAGTAATGGAATACCTCTGCCCACCCCCTCGGGAATGAAAGGCGTGAGATTATATTATTATTATATAAATTATTATCGAATTGAATATGTTAGTTAAAAATGGCTATAAGGTAAACCCGTGCAAAGCCTAGGCAGGTCCCTAGTCACTCAAGATTGGTATTCTGTCGTCACAGATTTCACAGACTTATATCTAAACCAAATTTCCAATATCCCTGAGGAGTATTTCTTTGGTTAAAAGAAATCTTATACGCAGCTCACATCTTCACTGACCCAAAAGCTATATGAACCAGTTTTCGTTGAACTCTGTTGCTGCTTGGCGAGGATACGCCATGCGGCTCTCGATGTGTTGGTCCGTTTTTATAGAAGGCAAAGACGTGAGATAGCTAGATACCAAGGCTGAAAAATGTAAATTAAAATATTTATCTGATAGTTAAGTACATTTTTAGATTGTCATTTTACTTTAATAAACTAGTACATTAATTCGATGCTGCAGAAATCCAATGTTTGTAAAATGCACTGTAAATTCTTCGTTACTTAAAGGTCGCAAAAGGAATTATGAAGCCTTAACCACTAGTATATCTATACGTCTACATTAATAATATAAAGAGTTGTAGGGTAATAATTATGTTTGTTGTATTTCTGCTGTAAACAAACATTATTTGACGTTAAATTATATATAATATATAATCTCACGCCTTTTTTATCCCCGAGGGGGTAGGCAGAGGTACTCCATTACTGTATATACCCACATTTCACGAGATATATTAAACGTTAAGACGTTAAATTGACGTCCTAAATTTTCCAAATACTTTAAGAAATACTGGACGTTTGTCAATAATAATTCATTTTCATTTTTAATTTTGTATTTGACATGATATCACATAGTTCAGTGGTTACAGAGAAAAAATGGCTGTTTTCATAGCCAAATAATCACTACATAGTATAAAACAAAGTCGCTTTCTCTGTCCCTATATCCCCATGTCCCTATGTATGCTTAAATCTTTAAAACTACGCAACGGATTTTGATGCGGTTTTTTTTAATAGATAGAGTGATTCAAAATCGTGCGAAGTCGGGCGGGTCGCTAGTTGCTGATAAAATAGGGTTGGTTGGTACTGTTCGACAGTTCACCCTATTTCTCTTTCCATAGGTGCAACTGAAATACGAGCACAAGTTTGTGCTCAAAATATTTAAGAGGAGCGTCCCCATACACAACTTCCACATCAACGCGCCGACCTCGTCATGTCATGAATAAGTGAGCTCTCAGTGATTGTACTGAAACATGGCTGAAACATTAACGTGGTCCGACACGATACCGTATACTTTTTTTATTATTCACTTTACGACCTATCAGCGTGTGTTTGATGGTTGTATACTGTGACTCAGTTGAACAGTGGATGCATAATGTATGGGATGCTTCCGTATTTTATGAGGCAAGCCGTGCCTACTACTTACTTTGTGTTAGGAGAGGCTAGTATGTGGCAACCAAATGAGACATCGTGAAGAAACTCCCACAGAAGTAATTCTGAGACATTTGTACCTAAAAGTCCCAGAGGTGATTCTGAGACATGTGTACCTAAAAGTCCCAAAAGTAATTCTGAGGCATGTGTAACAACTTCCCGATACGACGGTGGGGTCACCACTCGTCACGTTTACTGGTGAAATGTGGGCATTACCAGGATTACAGGAGGAGAATACCTCTTGTCGACAAGTTCGGAGTCGGAAAAGTTTGGAATCCGGCAAAGAAGGAACCAAAGATTTAAAATTATGATGATGCATTACATAATGTATGGGATGTGTTGCCGATGTGCTGGCAGCTTTAAATATTTAAATTTAGAAACTTTTAGCCTTTTTATAGTTTTGTTTTGTTTATATTTTAGTGTCAATAAAAATCTGTTGGAAAAATATGGTTTTTGCTTCAGCAAGAACAGGATGCTTGCGTATTTTATGAGGCAAGCCGTGCCTGTGTATGTGGCAACCGAAGGAGACTCTGTAACATCCTGTGTGCCTGGTAGCTTGGACTTAGCGGAGTAAGTCTGCATTGTTGTTTGATGTGATAAAATCATGATGTCACGTTCCGCCTGAGATGAGCGTGTAAGCGAGAGCGCTGAACGAGCGATAGAGAGGCACGTTCGGCCAAGCGTTCCGCTTATGACGCATCTATCTGTCTTCCACTCTATGATCGTCCGTAAACCGACTTTACTGGACTTTACGTACTATTTTTTTTTATTTTGTTTTAAGGCATTGGCAATTAAGCCGCCATCAGAGTCTATTCACAAAAATATAATAAGTTTTTTCTTATTGAAATGTCACTTGGTAATAGACAGTAAAACGGTAGTGCACTTTTACTGAAGACTTAAGCGGCTTCTTGAGGTATGTAATTTAAAAACGTCTTAATTAAGAGACTATGACCTAACTCCTATATTCCAGAGCTTACCCCAATGCTCTGCATCCGTATTACCCCAATTCCATCTCCCTCACCCCCTTTTGCTTAAAATTTACCCCCCGTGAGATTCTGCGAGACGATATTAAACGCGCAGCTCCGGGAACTCGGAATCACTCTGTAATATTGCTTTATGACATACTTAATGTGAATGGCATGTTACTTAAGACTTAAGTGTCCTTAATAAGTTAGTGAGCACTGAAGTAAAGTGAGACTTGGTGTTCCCGTTATTTTTTGAGAAGACAAGAACTACAGACTACAGACTAAAATTTTCAAAAGAATTTTAGTATTTAACCTGTTACTCCAGAAGGAGTACCTAAACCTATTGTTGTTGTTTTTTAAATTTACACACGGTTATTCAGTTCCGAACTAGGCAGAACCTGTACTATGGGTACTAAACAACTGGTAAACATACTTAAATAAATATTTAACACCCAGACACGAAGCCAACAGGTATGTTGCACACAAATGTTGGCCCCGAGCGGGGATTGAACCCGCGACCTCAGACTCAGAAGGCAGGGTCAGAATCAGCTGAGCCACTTGTTTTGCGAGTCTGACATTTATGACGATTGTATGAACGATGTGTAAGAATGTCACAAAGTCCAATGTGTCAAGCTCCACGTGCTCTTGACTCGACAAAAGAAGACCGTCAAGTTGGAAGCCTCACCATGGAATTGAGCTGTTTTGATAATGCCAAACAATTATTCTTAAATATTGTCAAATAGCGCCCGAAGCATATAGTTAGTGCTATCATACTTTTGGAGATATTGAGGTCGTTAAGTGAGGCTGCTATCTTGAGGTCAAGAAAAGATTTGTGTTTCATCATAAAAGGAACCCATCGTATCCGAATCTATATTCCGTAGTCTGGCAGCTTGTTCATAAAAAATAAAATATAGTGTGTTATATTTACTAGTGCAAACAATTTTAATTAATGGAAACAACTTCAAAACTGCTCGCAACAACATCATACTTTTTATAGTTAGTTGTTATTTATTTCACAATTCGGAGTTTTTGGCTGAAATCTGTGTATTCTCTCACTAGTTTTTATCCGCAACTTCGCCCGCATTTTGGGATCAAAAGTAGCATATACCTATGTGTTATTCAGATGAAGGTATAAGCTAACATTGCTGTAAAGTTCTACCGAAATCAATTCGGTAGTTTTTACGCGAAAGTGTAGGTAATATCCAGCTTTAGAGAAGCAGAGAAGGAATTCTCCTCCTTCGTGAAAAGGGAAAATCTTCCACCAGGCGAAATGGGATCGCGCTCAAACGATTGATGTTGGACAGTTGTAGGTATACAAACTTCTGTGAAAACTTTAATAGCGCGGTTTAGAACTTGTGTTCTATGTAAGATTGGTAGATGTTGATACAGATCCATAGTCAAACTTTTGCGTTTGTATCACGACATACTAAGGTTTGACTCTGTATTATACACTGAGATAAATAGCACGAAAATGATGTTACCATAAGACGCACAACCTTGCATCTGCGTGTTCCATATCTGTGACTAGCTTTTACCCGCAGCTTCGCTCGCGCACGTTTATTTCACCCCCTTAGGGGCTGAATTTTGCAAAATCCTTTCTTAATGGATGCCTACACTGTATAAGCTATCTCAAGTCTCTAGACCCAGCGGTTTAGGCTGTGCGTTGATACATCACCAATCAATCAGTCAGTTTATCATTTTATATAATTATATAGATGAAGTAGGTCCTTTTTAGTGTGTGTTTCACAAATCTCACAAATCTACTAATAAAACAGCACTACAGATTCACCACTCGTAAATCGTCCCTGCGTCCTTCTTGAGCTAAGTATCTATTTAGTGCTGCGGAGCCATCTCTAAAGTCCTCTACACACCGAAACGGCTCTTATTTACACTTAACCCTTTAAAACGAGCGGCTTGGTAATCCGAAGCAGCAGTTACAGCGATGTCGCGTCGCCCGCGTTTGCTTTACAGCGGCGTAAATCACTTGAATTGTTGAATGTGCGTGAAAAGCCACCAGCTAGGTGTGTGGGGTGAGACAAAAGATATAGCGGTTTCATAAGCGTAATGCCAAGATCGATCGAAGTAGCGATTACATAGTGTCGTCCGCGTTTGGTTGACGGTGGCGTAAATCACTTGAATTGTTGAATGTGCGTGAAAAGCCACCAGCTAGGTGTGTGGGGGTGAGACAAAAGATATAGCGGTTTTATAAGCGTAATGCCAAGATCGACCGAAGTAGAGATTACATAGTATCGTCCGCATTAGGTTGACAGTGGCGTAAATCACTTGGTTGTTGAATGTGCGTGAAAAGCCACCAGC
Source organism: Ethmia dodecea (assembly GCA_963855545.1). NCBI lineage: Eukaryota > Metazoa > Arthropoda > Insecta > Lepidoptera > Depressariidae > Ethmia > Ethmia dodecea. Next base: position 2,199,147 of record OY979446.1, read on the forward strand.
GGGATGTGTGGGGTTAGTGACAAGATATAGCGGTTTCATAGGCGGGACGAAAAGATACGGCTAATACCGGTTTGTTTAGAAACTTAATACATTCCAAATGTTGAATGTGCGTGAAGAGCCACTGTGGGGTGTGTGGGGACGCGACACTGTCTGCAGAAGAGGTTACAACGGTTTGCATTAATCACTTTAATTAGGTATCAAATGTGCTTGAAAGAACCTGATCTGTCACGAAGTTAGCGAAACGACTAGCAAGTCAGTTTAAAGTTTTTTTTAAAGCGTTTTTTAGGTAGGTACCTATCTAAAATTTTATTAGTCTAAAACAAATGAAAAGCGGTAGCGGTTTGAAAATCAAGACGAAGAGAGCCACAACGAGTGTTACACGTGCGTGAATTAAAAAATGTACACTTTTGGGTACGTTAAAAATGGTAGGTAGTTTGTAGTACGTTAAAAAAAATAATCATGAAGTTTTCCGGATAGACGACAAATTAAATTATCGCAACTTGGACCACGCCCCACAGCAGTGCGATGCAAGCCACGGCCAATCCCATTTGTTAACTTTGCGCTCAACTATTTGGACGCCGTTTCCGCTTTGTATGCTTCCTGTAGATCATGTCCTTGCATGGCTCTTCTGTTTAACATAATATTTGTTATTCTGCGTGGATTTTCAAAGTAAAACGTTGGTTTACCGCGGGTAATGTTTTTAGGGTTCCGTACCTCAAAAGGAAAAAACGGAACCCTTATAGGATCACTTTGTTGTCCGTCTGTCCGTCCGTCCGTCCGTCTGTCAAGACCCTTTTTCTCAGGAACGCGTGGAGGTATGAAGCTGAAATTTATATCAATTACTCAGGTCTACTGTCCCTTGAAGCTGTGAAAAAATCAAACTTCTAAGCCAACGCAATCAAAAGATACAGCCGTTTATGCCGCAAATTTTCGACACTTGCAAGGGAATCAAAACCTACAGGGTGCTTCCCGTGAACTCAGAATCTTGAAATTTGGTACGAAGCAACGTCTTATAGCATAGATAAAGGAAAAATTACGAAAACCATAAATTTGCAAGGTTGTACGGAACCCTCGGTGCGCGAGTCCGACTCGCACTTGGCCGGTTTTTGGTATGTAATGTAAGTATGCGAGTATTTTTCTTTAGCGCATCCTGTATACTCAGAGGTTTGACAGATTTTGAAGCGGGAAGTAATAAGCAACATTTTTATGTGCATTTTTTTTAAAACTATCTATGGAGATGCCGGAGTCCGATTTTTTTGTTTTTCTTATGAAGTAATCTATTTTTTTCAATGATAATTTTAGGTGAAGGAAAACATCGTGAGGAAACCCGCAGGTCTCAGAATTAATTCTGAGACATGTGTAAATAGACCCGGTTCGGCGATGGGCTCACCACCTATCACGTTAGGGGTCCAATGTGTCTCGTGAAATGTGGGTATATCCAGTAATGAAATACCTCTGCCTACCCCCTCGGGGATGAAAGGCGTGAGATTATATTATTATTATTATATATTATTATAATTTTAGGTACCTAACATATAATTACGACTCTGTAAGACTTCAAGGAGATATGTGTATATGTTTATAATTTGTTTAATTTATCACTAACTCGACGGTGAAGGAAACCATCGTGAGGAAACCCGCAGGTCTCATAATGTCAGAATTCCGACATTTAGCGAATCCGTCATTTTGCGAATCAGACATTTTGCGATGGTTCCTCTAAGACATGTGTAAATAGACCCGGTATGGCGATGGGCTCACTGGGGTTTGAGAATATATTATTATTATTATTATTTGTTTAATTATTTTTATTATTATTTTTCAGCATGTCACTACCTTACCAGGGTGCTTTAACACATGTCTCAGAATTAATTCTCGGATCTGCGGGTTTCCTCACGATGTTTTCCTTCACCGTCGAGCTAGTGATAAATATGTACTTAAGTTTTGAAACCAGGATTTGAACCCGAGCCTCACTGATTTTCATCGTGTGAAGCAGGCTCTTTAACCGTAAGGCTATCACTTGTATCAAAACTATCACAAAATCTACCCACTCCGTCTACGACGTCATAAAACTTGTACGGCTGATTAAAATTTCACGCCACATTGCCGAAAGGTCACATCGTCGATACCCAATTCGGGACCCAAACTTTTTGGGGCCATCTCTTTAGATAGCACTAATCAATTCTATACGATACGATGGCGGACCCTAGGGTCGCGATTGAGAGAGGCCATTCGCTAAACCATCCCGTGTTTGGGTTGAAAGCCTATATTACCACACATTTCCTTCCCTTTTAGGGGTCCGTAGTCTTAGGAAAGAAAAACTATTATCATCAACTTGGGCAACGTTATTTACGCTCCGAAAATGGTCAGATCCTGATCTTTTCCTTTTGTGCAACGAAATCAAGACACAATAGGTTCATCTATTGTGCTTGACCGCACGTAGGCCACTGATGCTTGATTTCATGAGATAAATTAAAATGAAACAATGTAAATGTTTTTTTTAAGAAGGAGTTTATTTATGAGTCTTCTTATTTCAGGTTTGAATTGCAGCGCTTCAGCATCTTTGAGGAGAAGCGATGCAAGATATTTCTCAACAAATTATACTTCTAATCTGTTTATACTTAATACTATGTTTTGTTACATAGTTTGGTCATTTTTTGCTTTCGTATTTCATTTCGGTCTGTCTGCTAAATTCAAACAATCATGTGGTTTGCAATACGAAATTCTACAAAGTACTTAGTATAGTGACACTGACAACGGAACCCTGAATAAAGATTCAGTTCGGATGAACAACTTTTTTTTACCTATAAAGTGATCTTTTTTGCGTAGACTTATGATTGTATTTCTGAGGAGTTCTGGAGTTTTTTCGAATCTCATACTTCATTCATGATGCCCCATATCTCGACTCTCCAATATCTCAGATTGCTTTGTTCGCGATTTTCTCATTATTTGACGTATAGGATTCGATTGTATGCAGCAACATGGAAAAGGTCGCAATGTTAGATTTTGTTTCTCTTCCATGAAAACATAGTTTTGAAAATGGTCTGATGTATTTGTACCTTGTACCCAAGTAGAAGAATTTGAGACAACCCCAACACAAGTATTTCATTACTTACTGGGAGTGTGTCATTTTTGTCAGTATTTTATTTACGAGTAATAAAGTTTATTTTATTTATTTATTTTATTTAAGTCTTATTACAATTGACAATAAATATATAAATCTAAAGACTAATTAACAATATGTACATAAAAACAACTTAAATAGATATAAATATTAGCTGTAAGTAGATAAATATAGTGTGTTAAAGGAAATGAATAAATGAAATCTGTTACGCAGAAAGACGTGGATGTGTGATGAGTAGACTGTTATAATAATTTAATGAGAGTTAAAAGGTAGAAAAGCACAATGTTGTGAAAACTCTAGACTGTATTAGCTACTTAGGTACAGAATAATAGAAAACATAGAAAAGTCAAAGATGATGTAAAAAATAATAATATCTATATTGTATTGCAGGAGGTCCGCAACACCGTCCTTACCGACTAACAACAAAAACGTCATCATTATAAAAATTAAATTCATTTAATTATTGCAGTCATTAGGATAAAATAAAAAATTAAGATGCTCACGACTTCCCCGAGGCCGAGGTATTCCATTTCTGTAACACAGACAAGATATCTACATATTTATAATTTAGTATGCTACCTGCTACATGCTACACCCAGTCGCAACACTACAATATATTAAAAAATGACATATTCCAATACATTTAACATTCAAACTAAATTACTTAGAGATTTATTAAACTGCGAATCCCCCCATTTCTTATTCGATATTATTTTATTATTATTTTATTTATAGATTTTTGGAAGACTTACAGCAAAATTTTATAATATATCAACATATTAATAAACTAATGCTAATTTTATGTATCCACCTTTAAACAAAAATTTAGCATACAGGTCTAAGAGCGGATTTAATAAAAGATTTAATAAAAGAGGATGACTATATACCTATGTAGTAGGAAAATACCGAATATAATTACATAGAACGTGCCAATAGACGGCCAAGTTCTAAACCGCGTTATCGAAGTTTTCTAATGAGTTTATATAAATACAACTGTGTAACATCATCCGTTGGACGCGGTCCCCAGGCACGATCATCTCGCCTGACGGAAGATCTTCCCTTTTCACGATGGATATTAGTTTAGCTACGGTTGCTAGTTTACTGATCTAAGAAAGACAAAAGACTGTCGAACATACATGACCCGGTAAGTCATAACGATGGTATTAAGGCCCGGATCACATGGTAATAACCGGGATGATGTACCGGCGCTGCTATAGGGTTTATGTCTATACGAACCGAGTTTAGCTGAAGTAGGGGTTGGTTGCCTGGTTTAGGGGTGGCATACACTGGATCTACCGAAGTGTTCATTAAAAAAAAAAGTATCACGAATTTATCGTGTATTTATTTATATATTTATTTGGGTAAACAACAAGACATACACTAAAACATTTAATTTACACCTAGGGACTACAATAAGGTGTAAGTGCTGACTCAATTATAGATTACCCCATCATGGGCACATCATAGACGTGTGGTATCTGGGTCTATAACTAAGTAATTTAACAAGAAAACAACATTAAAAAAATTAAATTCAACAGAAATTTAAAAAAACAAAGAAAAAAATGGTAGACTAAAACAAATGAGAGAAAAATCTATTTTTTTATTTAAAGTAAAAATATTGAAACTCCTCGTTACATTTCCCACCATGTCCGAAGTGTCATAGGCTAAATTTTTACCTAACTGTACTAAAAGGACTGGTTTAAATCTTAGCAGTGCCTTTTAAACAATCTGTTTTTTTGGTGTAGGTGGTTACTACCACCTATGTGGTACTTTAGAAGTTGGCAACAACTAGTACTTGTTTAACATTTTGTTGTTCCGAGAACAGTTTCCGATTATAAATACAACGAAAGTAGCCCGGTAAACATGCTGTACATATCCTAAAGGATATTTTTTTAGATTTGTAGCTATTATTCATCAGTCAGTAAAAATGGACGACTTTTTTAAAATTTCATTACAGATTTAATTTTAGAATTTATTAATGCCCCTTGAAATTAATAAAAACTTTTTAACGCAATTTTGAATTAAAAAAAGCTTCTAGTAGAAATTGAAGCTTCTTTTAGTAAAAACTTTAATTATAATTAAAAGGTTCAGAGAGCTTACTGTGCGGCGGTCTTTACCGTAATATGGTTACTGCTCGGTATATTAAATTGTCGATTTGATGTTCTCTGAAATGTTAGTACACCATACTATAAAGGGTGATATTATTTTGATGATAAATTTCACGAGTTTTCGGATTTGAAAATCAGGGTGGCTCCGGTAGCCTCCCTATTTTTACTTTACATACACTTGTAGTGCGATTCTGACCCTTAAGGCGATTGTAATAAGAACGTTACAAAGTCCTCCACGTGTTCCTGACTGTGGGCATACCCAGGGTCCCCTCAACGGTGCGGTTTGATGCACTTCGCTGAACCCTAGTGTCCCTTGGTCCCTACCCTAAACCGCACAAACACGTAGCCTCCATTGAGTGTACCTACATGGATTTATAGCTGACTGCAAAAAATGACGATTAACTTTATAACGGTTTTTACATAGCAACAACACTCTCTAATATAAAATTTCATATCGTTTTGTAATCACCCCGTATAAGTTATTAAAGCCGGGCTTAGTGAGCACCCTGTTACTTTGTCGCAACATTGGGCGCTGTTTATGTGGCTCTAAAGCTGTTAACCCATAAACAGTCTCCAATGATCTGGTAGTTAAATTTTAATCACGTTGTACGACGTAATAGCAGTTATTAATTTGAAATCCTGTGGGGAGTTTGATAATTAAATTCTCGTAATATGTTATGTAACAGGAGTAGTGTGTGAGAATAATTAATTTAAATATACATAAATTGAAATGGCTGAGGTGTAACTAGAATTTAATTACAACAAGAACAGAAAACATACTTACATACATACATAATCTCACGCCTATTTCCCATTGGGGTAGGCAGAGACAACAGACCGCCACTTGCTTCGAACCTGGCAGATCTCACGCGCTTCCTCCACATCCATCAAACGACTCATGCATGCTCGTCGGTTTCGGGTACTCTTTATCTGGCTTTTCTTCAACACATCGCCGATCTGGTCGATGTAGGTACGCCTAGGTCGTCCTCTACCGACTCGCCCATTCACAACACCCTTGTATATTTGTCTCGTTAGACGACTTTCATTCATCCGCTCAATGTGACCAAAACACCTGAGCATTCCTCTTTCAATCCTAGCCACTATATCATCTTTCAAGCCGCAACGCTCTCGGATCACACTATTTTTCACAACAACAGAACAGAAAACAAAACAAAAAATACCTACTATGAGAAACGCACTGTAAAGACTTTAAAATTTTCTTATTTTGGTGCAGTCACATGAAAGCATGTGTAACTTAAATTGTTAATTATGTGAAAAGCCACATAATTGAATAGCTATATACATTTTTAAACCGACTTCAAAAAAGGAGGAGGGCCGATTTAGATGATTTTTTTTGGTTGGAAAGTTACTATCCCAAGGTTGGTACTATTATATGGAAACCAGGATCTCATGATGGCATCTCCGAAAAATCGAGGGGAACGACTAGTGCTTTTTTACTAAATTATATCTTTTAAAGCAGAGCAGTGATAGCCCGGACGGTTAAAGAGCCGGTCGAAAATCAGTGAGGCTCGGGTTCGAATCCTGGCATGTACCAATGAGTTTTTCAAAAACTTACGTACATACTTATCACTAGCTCGACGGTGAAGGAAAACATCGTGAGGAAACCCGCAGGTATCAGAATTAATTCTGAGACATGTGTAGATAGACCCGGTCCGGCGTTGGGCTTACCACCTATCACGTTTAGGGGTCCAATGTATCTCGTGAAATGTGGGTATATCCAGTAATGGAATACCTCTGCCTACCCCCTCGGGGATGAAAGGCGTGAGATTATTTATTTATTTATTTATTATCTTTTAAAATTATTTCAATCATCCATCAAAATGTGGTCAAATACACTAATACGCCGTAGGTCTTAGAATAGAATCTGAGGCAACAAGGCCTTACTACCTCGGGCGCGTTACTCCAGCGGAAATTTGTCGAATATCGGCATTTGAGGGATACAGATAATTAGTTGTCCGGCTTCTGTAAATGTTGTGCAGATTTAAAAATTTGTATTGCTTAAAGTTTTTGAGTAATTCAAGAAAAACAGTTTCCGCTGGAGTAACGTTACCCCAGCGGCAATTTTTTTTTTCTAATGGGAATATTGAAATAATTTTTATCTACATAATCAGTTGTGATGACGGATCAAATGTTGCGACTTAATTTGAATTTGTATCGTTAATGGTTCCGAAGATATTCAAAAATTTCAAAATGACGCATTTTTGATGTTTGATTTTTTCGCTGAATTTCGGAAATGGTTAAGCGCACTATCATAATTTTTTGTACATGACTTCTTATGTCTTATTCCTAATTAGTTGTGAAATAAAAAATAAAAATAATTTATCGTTTAGGAGTTATGTAAGCAAATAGAAAAACCCTCTAATACGTCCTAGCACTTCGAATAAGAGGTCTAGAGACTTGTTTGAAACGTTATTTTGTAGCTTGCAACTGCCTTCAGATATTTGTGAAGTTTCATTAGTATCCTATAAGTAATTAATAAATTATAATGAAATTTAGCTCGGTTTGGGCCTCGACGCGCAGACCGTTATTTAACCCCCTATTAATGGACTTTTTTGTGGGATTTTTTAACCGAATAATACGTAAATAATTAGTTATATAGTTCAATTTTATACTTGTGAAATTTCAGCATCGTACAATCAATAATTAAGGAGATAATCACAAAATACTCATTTTAAGTTATTTATCGTGGTAGCCCGACCGAGTTTAGATGGTCACAGAAAAGCGGCCGTTTAGTACATTATGCTAACCTTTTTAAATATATAGGACAGTTTTATAAGGTTTTTTACAATTGCGTACACAAGTGTTAAAAAAACTTATTGACAGGTTTCTATAAAACTTTTTAATAAAAAATACGAAAAATAAAAAGTCATTGAACTTAGGTATATTTATTCTGCGAGCATCTTTTTATACAACATAAATATAAATCAACTTCAAAAACTAAATCAGATAATTATTACTGGACTAAATTATTGCGGTAGTATAGATAGTTATCAATTTAGGTATTATTATCAATTTTTGAAATTCTCCCGGGAACGGGAATAAACTGGATTCGCGCGGGCAACGCCGTTGGACACCCGCTATCAATAATTACATTAAATGGCATCACTATTCAGAAAAATTAAAATATAGTTTTTTAAAAACAAGCTTTTATTATGTTCTTGTTAATATAAAAAGAACTAAAAATTACAAAATAATAATTTAATATCAGGTTTAAAATACAGAAAAATATCATTATAATATAATCAACACTTTTTTAATAAATAAAAGCGTGTTACATTATGATTGCAAAAAGAAACATATTGAAGGTGTAATTTTGCTTAATGTTCTTTAATGTTCCATCGCAATGAAACTTGATTTTATTTATTGGAAAAGTATTGATTATATAATTATATTTTTATGGCTTGCAAATAAAAAGCTGTTAATTGAAAAAATAAAACAAATAACACTTCAACGTGGGATTAGTAGTTTGTGTCATGAGGGAGCAAAACTATATTTTTACGGCGAGGGCGTTTTTTTAAATCACGAATATAGTGAATGATTCTAGGATAGAATCCCGAACGTAGTGAGTTTCCGGCTCGCACGTTGCCGACATTGCGTGTAAAATAGTTTAGTTAGATATTTTATATGTATGTTAGTTATAAGGTATATATAATATGGGCCTCTGTTTACGTTATTTAAGATCTATTAATGTAAATATTGCCTGAAATAAAGATTTATTATTATTATTATTATTATTATTATTGGAAAGCTCGCGAATTGCCAAAGCAATTTTTCTGACAGTGTGGCACAACCATCGAACCCCATTCAGCCTTGTCAGCATATAAGTTACTCTATGCTTGTCAACCTAATGCGGCGAAAAATGGAACTAATGTTTTTATAAAGTACTTAAGCTACAGTGGCGCCAACCTTAGATGCAAACTTATTTTGTTAATCTCTTTGGTTAAGAATGTTGCGGGATATTTTTGATTCCAAATTCAAAACACTTTTATTCGCACTTATTAAGATCCTATCGGAAAAGACTTACTTTGATCCCTGTTATTGAGGACCAAAACGTCACTTTTCGAATAGATGGTATGAAAAAAATATTGTTGTTTTTCATTGCTTTTGTTAAGTTATGTACTAATTTTCAAAAACGATGTTTTGTCTCTGCCATACCTACCTATATAAATTTCGAAAAAGAATGTTTGATGAAATAGAATTAAATGTTGACTTGTCATCGTCGAGTCGAGAGGTTGCCTTTGCCGATCGATCACAGCCTCATCCTGATCTTTCAGTGGTTCGACGAGTTAATTGTTTCATTTCCGTTCCCGTGGGAAAATTCTAATCTATAATATAATACTCCCAGAAAAGTAAGCTTTCAATGGGTGAAAGATTTTTTAAATCTCGCGTGTAAAATTTTACTACATAGCGGGTGTCCAGCGGAATTTCCCGCCCGGATCCAGTTTATTCCCATTCCCGTGGGAATTTCCTATAATTCCTTCATAGTGGTTTCCTAAGACATATAAGACCATGATATTTTGAACAGTGGGTGCAGTGGATCCAGTTTATTCTCGTTCCCGTGGGAATTTCCTATAATTCCTTCATAGTGGTTTCCTAAGGCATGTAAGACCATGATATTTTAAACAGCGGGTGCCGTGGATCCAGTTTATTCTCATTCCCGTGGGAATTTCCTATAATTCCTTCATAGTGGTTTCCTAAGATATATAAGACCATAATATTTTAAATAGTGGGAGCTGTGGATCCAGTTTATTCCCGTTCCCGCGGGAATTTCCTATAATTCCTTCATAGTGGTTTCCTAAGACATATAAGACCATGATATTTTAAACAGCGGGTGCCGTGGATCCAGTTTATTCCTGTTCCTGTGGCAAGTTCTGAAATTCCCTTTATAGTGGTTGCCTACGACATAAGACACCTATACATAGGTACGATATTTCAAACAACGAGTTGCGCGCGCGGATCCTGTTTTTCCCGTTCCCGTGAGAACTTAAAAAAATCCCTTCATAGCGGTTGCCTACTACATTAAGACACCTACATACCATATTTCATGTTTCGAGGTGAATAGTACGTATTTGTGTTTTGTAACCAGTTTTTATATTTTCCCGTGGAAATGAGATATTTTTCAGAACTAAAAAGTAATCTAGACGTTGACCCGGGTACTCAGTTATCTCCATACCAAATTTCATCAAAATCCGTTCAGAATTTCTGAGACATGTGTAAACAGACCCGGTCCGGCGATGGGCTCACCACCTATCACGTTTAGGGGTCTCTAATATATCTCGTGAAATGTGGGTATATCCAGTAATGGAATACCTCTGCCTACCCCCTCGGGGATAAAAAAAAGGCGTGAGATTAGATTATTATATTATTTTCATGATGCGAATGTATAAGTATAATATACAATTATAAACAATAATAATAATATTGTATATTTATACATTATAGCCTACCTTGTTTACCAACTAATGTCCTTCTTGGTGGAACAAGTAACCCACAGAAAAAGAAGAAAAGTTAAGAAGCACTACACATTAATAATAACTGTTAATAGGTACGAAGATTTAGCTCGATTTAAGTATAGCAGACTGCTAGGATAATGGCATCACTATCACTATCACTACATAGTATAAAACAAAGTCGCTTTCTCTGTCCCCATGTATGCTTAAATCTTTAAAACTACGCAACGGATTTTGATGCGGTTTTTTTTAATAGATAGAGTGATTCAAGAGGAAGGTTTAAGTATTAGCATTGCACCCGTGCGAAGCCGGGGCGGGTCGCTAGTAATATATAAAATGTTCATGTGAAACTCCAAAAAAAATTAAATTAAATCAATAGGTACTCAAAAGATAATGTACGCGTCTGTACCGAACTTGAAAGACTATTATACTACGTGTTTTAGAATGTTAGCATAATGTACTAAACGGCCGCTTTTCTGTGACCATCTAAACTCGGTCGGGCTACCACGATAAATAACTTAAAATGAGTATTTTTTGATTATCTCCTTAATTATTGATTGTACGATGCTGAAATTTCACAAGTATAAAATTGAACTATATAACTAATTATTTACGTATTATTCGGTTAAAAAATCCCACAAAAAAGTCCATTAATAGGGGGTTAAATAACGGTCTGCGCGTCGAGGCCCAAACCGAGCTAAATTTCATTATAATTTATTAATTACTTATAGGATACTAATGAAACTTCACAAATATCTGAAGGCAGTTGCAAGCTACAAAATAACGTTTCAAACAAGTCTCTAGACCTCTTATTCGAAGTGCTAGGACGTATTAGAGGGTTTTTCTATTTGCTTACATAACTCCTAAACGATAAATTATTTTTAATTTTTTATTTCACAACTAATTAGGAATAAGACATAAGAAGTCATGTACAAAAAATTATGATAGTGCGCTTAACCATTTCCGAAATTCAGCGAAAAAATCAAACATCAAAAATGCGTCATTTTGAAATTTTTGAATATCTTCGGAACCATTAACGATACAAATTCAAATTAAGTCGCAACATTTGATCCGTCATCACAACTGATTATGTAGATAAAAATTATTTCAATATTCCCATTAGAAAAAAAAAATTGCCGCTGGGGTAACGTTACTCCAGCGGAAACTGTTTTTCTTGAATTACTCAAAAACTTTAAGCAATACAAATTTTTAAATCTGCACAACATTTACAGAAGCCGGACAACTAATTATCTGTATCCCTCAAATGCCGATATTCGACAAATTTCCGCTGGAGTAACGCACTCTACTACCTCTGCCGATTCCCTCAGAGACAAAATCGCTTATTATTAACTAGCGACCTGCCCCGGCTTCGTACGGGTGTAATGCTGATACTAAAACCTTCCTCTTGAATAACTACTAAACCGCATCCAAATCCGTTGCGTAGTTTTAAAGATCTAATCATACATATGGACAGACAGACGGGAAGCGACGTTGTTCAAATGATTTAAATGAATTTAAGTTCTGTCCTTTGGGCCTTATTACCTCACCTTAATATTTGAAGGCCAAGTGCAAGAAATAAAGTCGCGAACATAAATAACGGGAAACACCTTTGTTTGAAATCCAATGTGGGTCTGGAACGTACTTAAGATCCGTTTCCGTAAAATGAAATGCTGAAATCCCCAGCGGTGTGTAAAGTCACGTATGGCTGTAAACCCATAGGCGACTTTTATAGCAAGGCCCGGAGTTAAATGTGCTGGAACAGTTTACACACAGACATACGCTCACTGTATACATTCTGATTCTGATACCTACCATCGCTTTATTTTAGGAAGCTTAGCCTAGCCTTAGGAATGGATCTTTCTAAAACCTTTCCAATTCGGTAGAGGATTACGAAATTAGTGACATACTGCCATAGCCTTTTGAAAATAATCATCACACTCATAAATCCCTAAAATCAAATCATATAAAAAATGAATTCTTGCTCTGCAATCAAATGAAGGAAACGGAATCCTATGCTCAGCTCAGGCCTTTTTCGCGGTGACGGGCCTGTTGGCTCAATTGGTAGTGACCCTGCCTTCTAAGTCGGAGGTCGCGGGTTCGATCCCTGCTCGGGGTCAACATTTGTGCGCATGAACATGTCTGTTGGCTTCGTGTCTTGGTCATTTAATATTTATTTAAGTATATTTATTAGTTGTTTAGTACCATAAGTACAAGCCCTGCCTAGTTTGGGACTAAAAAAACTTGTGTGAATTGTGTCTTACAAGTTACTATTATTATTACTTCTTATTAAATAAAAATAAAAAATCTCACTCCAGAGTAGGCGTAGCAGTAGTAGTATTCCATTTCTGGAACTATATCCATATTTCACAAAATATTATTTGGACCCTCGATGTAATAGGTTGAAATTAATGGTCGAATAATGAACCATTAAGTTCCAAAACACTAACGTTCATTTATTTATTTACTTATCTGCATATCACATGGTGCTTATATCCAGAGATGAAGACAAATTTAATGAAAACCTGTAATAATAATTTTTAACAAAAAAAACTACTTCAAACAGCAGGACACTAAAAAAAAGTAAAAAAGCAGTAATCGCACATTTTCGAAGGTTCCCTCGATTTCTCTGTAATGCCATCCTAATTTACATATCATGAAACAAACGTTGGAATATCAACTTTCAAAAAAAAAAGAATAATCAAAATCGATTCACAAACGACGAAGTTATCCGCGAACATACATAAAAAACATACGGTCAAATTGAGAAACCTCCTTTTTTTAACTGATAACTTCGTTCGTAGGTAGTCTATGAACCGATTTTGATGATTCTTTTTTTGAAGTCGATGTAAAAAATCCGTCAACTGTTCTAGTCCATGTCTGAAAATAGTCTATGCTGTAGTATTTTCCGTTCAATACGTTCATAGCTCCGTGTATCAGCGCCATTCTTAAGTAAAATGGTAGAAATGGCCGCAGGGGGAACGGAGGAAGAATAGTAATACCGCGCGCTATGTTTTATACTTTATTTGTTAAATAAAAATATGGTCTGGGCCGTAGTTTACTTGAAAGGTTTATTCCTATGCATGTGCACAGACTCAGAAAATGTTTCTTTGTAAAAGGTTTACAACCGTATTTATAATTATACTTGTACTAGCGGGTGCCCAGCGGCGTTACCCGCGCATATACAGTTTATTCCCGTTCCCGTGGGAATTTCCAAAAATCCCTTCGTAGCGGTGGCCTAAAACATTTATGACACCTACATAAAATATTTCATGTTTCTTAGGTCTTATCGTTTACGAATGAGATATTTTCCCGTAGTTAAAATTACCTACCCCAAATGTTGACCTAGTTACTCAGTTATCTCCACACCAAAATTTCATTTAATGTGCCTGTCACACTTTTATTATACCGCCTGTTTTTTTTAAAGTCTGTAAAAAATATGGTGTGACAAGTAAGTGTACAATACAATACAAGAACTCTTTATTGTACACCAAAAACAACACAATATGGATACCAACATTAACTAAAGTACAATGGGCGGTCTTATCGCTTTAGCGATCTCTTCCCTTTAATTTATTAATCTCTGTTTCATCCACCCTAACGTTGTCTAACCTTAGGGTGGATGAAACAGAGAGATTAGAACTAGTGTAATTAGATTCATTTTGTATAATATATATTTTTTCCAGATTGAAAGAAAAAACATCCAGGACATATTTGATTGCTTGGACATTTTTCTTTTTGGAGATTAGTCGTGCGAAGGTAGGTACTATCTTTTAAAAACTATGATACCTATTTCAAGGACGTTTTGTTTCAAGCTAAAGCAACATAACGGTTTTATTCCGAACAGTTACGAACAAGAACCAATTGTCTCATTTTATAACGTAATATTTTCAAGTTACTGTTTTCAAGTCGCACAATAGATGGCGTCAGTAGTAATCTAAAACGCGCTATCGTTTCGTTTCCTTCAGTAGATATAGGGTCGAAGAATACTGTTTCCATTACCCACTTTTCACTTAAATTCAATTTTTGATGCGTGCTGCGATTGAAATATCGATCGCGACTCGCAAATCTATCCTATGATTCTATTTCATTCTTGGGAAGAAAGAATAGGCTCACCCGAGCATAACGCGGAATTGGAAATGATTTAACCTTACCTAACCTAACTGTAAAAATTATTCAAGTCATCCACGGATGTCTGGTCAACGACTTTCATTATGGGTAAACACAGCGAGAACTGGTACCAACGGTTTAACGTGCATTCCAAAGCACGGAAGCGCTCATCATCAGGAAGGAGGACAGTATATTCATGAACTATTTATTATTTATTTGTTCATTTCTTATACGAGTATATCTACACTATACATAGAAAATTAAAATCGCTAAACTGCAGGAGCAGTTTGTAGGCGTTGTGCTCTTTACAAATCTTTTTTGCTTCATATCTAGATATACTTAGATTAAGGTAATTCGGATTCTACTAACTACTGCAATACAATCAAGGTTCATTACACAGCAAAGAACAATCATACTCTCAAGCTTCTAATAAAACTTCTATGAGTTTTCTTTTTAGGGTCGCGACACACCTGTGGAAAGTTCGGCGCCGAAGGTTCGGTGTACAACATACATTGATGTTTCCGTAAGGTATGTTGTTCGAACGTTCCGCGCCGTAAGTTCCGCAGGTGTGTCGCGACCCTTAGCGTGTATTTACGTGTGATTTTGTGTTTGTCTAATAGTTTAATATATTTATTACACAATTTTACTGTTCAACTCACTACCCTACTCTGCCTTTGAAACTGCTTTCGAACATGTTTTTCAAGATGTTTATAAAGAGGAAATATTAGTTTTACTTGTTTATACTGAATAGGCTTCAAAAATCGTGGACCGATTTAAAAATTGGTAAGCCTGCTTTTCTGGAAATAGCATGGTGTATAATTTTCCCACGGGAACGGGATTTACGTGGGCAAAAGCGCTGGTAACGGCTTATTTCAATAAGAATTATTCAACAAAGCTTAGAGTGTCAACTCGTCAAACGTAATAGTAACACTTTTGTTTTGCTTTCTATATATCATTTTTTTTTAATTGATAACGACAACATTGTTATAACCAAACTAGGGTGATATTTTATTGGCTTACCTATTAAAAAAAATTAGAACATAAATAAATGAAAATTTATATGCCTACTTTTCTGCAAATATCATCGGCTACAATTTTTCCACGGGAACGGTACGAGTATTTACGTGAGTGAAAGGGTAACGGTTAGTAATTGGTAAACACCAACTTTTCTGGCGTTAACCGGATTCCCTAGACGCTCTAGTATGTTATGATCATGACTTTAATTTTATATTGCCAGTTTTATTGCAGTGTGCTCTCGTTTCGGGATAGTCTCGCCACACCAGAGACATAAATGCAGTGCTATTTACGGTGGCATCTGAAATAAACGGGCTATTTGTGACTCCAGGTACCTACTATATTTTATGCTGCAATACAACATGTAACAGAATAAGCGCAATTCCCGAAACTATTTTGTTCAGTATCGACTTCTTAAATTTTTCAAAAAAATAAATGATCGTAGCTGAACTTAGTGCTTTCCATGGAAATAGTGCTATTATTAATCGATATTTAAGAAAATTTGTTAAACACAACGTTCGTTTAAAGTTCGATTGCAACATTTTTTTTTATTCATATACTAATTGGGGTGTATGAGGAATTTCGCTTTTTCTGTTACGCGTTGTATATAATTTGTAGAGAGAATTGATAGGTGTTCGAAGTGGGTCGATAGGTTTTAGCGACCAGCAGCTAAGGCAATCCTGTTTATAACTGGCTATATTTATTTTCTAATGAGTTTGTATAAATACAACTTTCCAACATTAATCGTTGGACCGCGGTCCCCAGGCACGATCACCTCGCCTGGCGGAAGATCTTCCCTTTTCACGATGGAGGAGCATTCCACCTCCGCTCCTCAATAGTACATTAATAAATAAAAATATATATTTCCACAGCATCAAAGGTAATTAATTTTCAACTAAACAGTCGTCGGATCCGATTTTTCCCAATCCCTTGGTAATTTCGAAAAACTATTTCGTAGTACATTATGTCATGTCATCGCTTAACGAATCTAGCCTAACAGTTAAATTTCAAGTTTTGAACAATAATGCAATATTTATTTTTATTTAATTTTATATTTTGTTAGATTTCGTGATTAACAGTGAGTGGTACTTCGCTTTTATCATCACTACATAGTATAAAACAAAGTCGCTTTCTTTGTCCCTATATCCCTATGTCCTTATGTCCCTATGTCCCTATGTATACTTAAATCTTTAAACATACGCAACGGATTTTGATGCGTTTTTTTAATAGATAGAGTGATTCAAGAGGAAGGTTTTAGTATTAGCATTGCACCCGTGCGAAGCCAGGGCGGGTCGCTAGTTTTCATATATTTTTTAAAACTATTTTGTGTCTAGAAATTTGATATTCAAAAGGAAACTCTTCTAAGAGGAGCAACTTTAAAATGGAAAAGAAAGGTGCTGTCACGCAGCACGCAAACCGCGATGGCAATAATTCTTAGACCTCATTCCCACTACAGTGGGGAGAGACGTAAGATTCCACGATTTATGCACCGACTCTGACTACTTTTGGCTTTATTCTATTCATTGGTGACATTTCTTTTCTATCGGTGTTGACAATCTATACGTAACTAGCTTTTACCCACGGCTTCGCTCGCCCACGTTTATTTCACCCCCCTAGGGGTTGAATTTTGCAAAATCCTTTCTTAGTGGATGCCTACACTGTATAAGCTATCTATGTGCAAAATTTCAAGTCTCTCGACCCAGTGGTTTAGACTGTGCGTTGATACATCACCAATCAGTCAGTCAGTTTATCATTATGTGCTGAGCTGAGAGTTTTTGTTTACATCCATTCTAAGAAAGAAATCAAAGAAATCGGTAACACCGCACACTGTACTCATTTGCAGACGACGACTAATCTTTACAGGACATCTAGGAACTCTGAATGATTCCAAAAATACAAGCTATATTATTTCTAAGTGACGCAGCTCGGCGTAAATAAATTATTAATTTGGTACTAAAATATTCTATAATATGTGTATAAAATAATATTGCTATCTGATCCCTGGACGTTGATAAGTAATATGAGAAGGTACAAGGATAAAATATAAAAACAAGATTGATGTAGCTGTACTGATTATGATATTTAAGGAGAGAATTACGAACGTAGGTAGTTAGTATGATAAAGATTGTTATTGTTAGGCTTTATGAGTTCAGAAAAAATAAATGTCTCATAAATAACACTTTTTTTTAATAATGATGGGCTTATTCTTAACCACAGACTTGCCTGAAAGCAAAGACGGGGCCTGCGAAGGGATGAGCTTGCCCAAAAGATGCCTGTTTACTCAAGTTTTAAAGGATGACGGTACTTACTCGAAACTTGAAATTTGGCAAGCAAATTTTATATAATTTTTAGACACCTTAAATAAAGGCTGATTCATGTTACAACGGGCCGGGCCCCGTCCGAGCCCAGGCGTACCCCGTCCGGGGCACGGACAAATACTTGTTGTAAAAAGCGCTGGCCCGGACGTGCCCCGTCCGGGCCAAATGTCGAGGCGTATTGTAGGATGGTGCGTCTCGGACGGGGCTAGCCCGGGCCCGGACGGGGCACATCCGAGCCTGGACGGGGCCCATCCCGTTGTAACATGAATCAGCCTTAAAAAAAAAAAAAAAAAATCTTACGCGTTCCCCGGCAGTGTTATGTCGGCAGAGGTATTGTATTTCTGGAAATGCCCACTTCACCAGTGTATTCGACACATTCACGACACACTAATCATAATCGATGTTAGGTATCTAGTAAAGTAGCGTATGAAAAGTAAAAATCAATGCGCAAAATAATTTCTTGTTCATTATTTGATCTATATTTGCACAATGTATTATTCTATTCTACCGGTTTCAATGCTTCCCTCTGTAACACTATATCTTCATTGTCTTAGATACGTCTCACATAAATCTCTAGTTTCAATAACCAGACTACCTCTGACACTTGAGATGCATTCAGCTATTAATATCTCGAATATCCGAAACCCATTTCACCAAATTGCAGTTCACTAATAATTTATTGGTGTATGTTCTGCAAATTATAATAGTTTCTAACATATGATTATAGTCTAGTCAGTTTTAATAATTACTAACATGACTTATTAGATTATTACCAACAAAAAGTTTTTATGTTGAAAACAGTATAACAAAAAAACAAAAGACTTCGAATAGAAGCCTAAGATCCCAAACTGGCAAAATATATTTAAATATAAACCAATCTACTGTTGGGATAATTATTGTAATCGGTAAATTATTGTCTTTTCAAAACATAGGTACCAAACATTGGAACCAAATAAAACAGGTATTGAATCGACACATTGGACTTTGTAACGACGTTCTTATTACAATCGATTTAGAGGTCAGACTCGCCCTACACTTGTAAAGTGTGCTCTTGACTGTACCAGTTAGTAATAAGGATTGTTTCATTGTCGTCTCTAAGAAGAACATAATGGGAAAACTGTCAGAGATGACCTACGACCTTCAAACCTTCAAGAAGAGAGCGTACTCCCACCTCAAAGGCCGGCAACGCACTTGTGGCTCTTTAGCTGCAGGTGTGCAGATGGGCGACGGTAGTCACTTACCATCAGGTGACCCGTGTGCTCGTTTGCCCCCTCTTTTTATAAATAATAAAAAAATTTTAAAAAGTTGATTCCGAACATTGGCCAAAATCTGAAAGAAAGAGGGAATCTTCAACGGAATATTTCTACCGACCCCGGGGATATGGCGTGAGTATATTCATTTGGAATACTCTAAAGACCTGGATTATAATCTAATAAAATATTGATTCCGACAGTAAAGGATCTCCTCATTCCTGATTCAATCTCGTAGCGAACTAGGTACCGAGTGTAGCTCTCTCGATAGCTCGTTGTGTGCTCTTGTGCTTTGGTATCTACAATAAACCTATCTACACCTCCACATTAATAATTATTATAAAGAGGAAATTATTAAGAATTGTATTTTTGTGTGTTTATAACTTTGAGTATTAAACCAACCGGAGACGCCACTGACAGGCGTTAACCTCTGCCAAAAAAAAAGTGTCGGTCAACACGCATACCTGATAAATGCAACTAGTTTTTTTGAGTTCACGGAGTACTTGGATTGGTGAATGTATTTGTGTGCAACTAGTTCAAGCTAGTGTTTAATTGTTTTGTCCAAAAATGCGTTAGTTTTAACATTATTTGTATTTGTTTCCTCGTCCCCCGCGCAGAAATTGGCGGACTTTTTTGCTAAGAAACTAGTGCGCGTGACGTCTCCTGTTGGTTTAATACTCAAAGGTTTGTAACGAATAAGCTCAAAAATTGCTGGACCGATTTTAAAACTTTATTCACCAATGCAAAGCTTCATTATCGGGGAAAATTTAGGCTATATTTTATTCCCGTATCCTCACGGGAACGGAAACGAGTAGAAAACCGCGCAGTAACGTTATAGTATTAAAGAAAGGAAAGATTTGTATGTTTGTATCGAATAAACTTAAAAACTACGAATCCATTTTAAAAGCTCTTTCACCAATGAAAGCTACAATATCCTTGAGTAACATAGGCCACATTTTATTCCCGTATTCCCACGGGAACGGGAACAACGCGGGTGAAACCGCTCAGAACCGCTAGTAATATTATAAAGAGTAAAGATTTTTATGTTTTTAACGAATAAAGTCAAACGACTGGACCGTTTTTAAAAATTCTTTAGCTAATGCAAAGCTATATTATTTGGGGAGTAACTTATGCTATATTTTATACCCGTATTCCAACGGAAACCGCGCGGAACAGCTAGTTCATAATAAATTGAAAATAAACGTGTTATACTACTATTTCACCCTTCTATGCATTATAGAACCTAAATCAAGCACACTTGATTGCCAGATTATTGTTTGCATTAATAATTAACTCAACGTAGTACCCCAGTTATCATGTACGTGTGTATACAATTATTATACCAATGTCAAAGCAATAGAGGTGATAATCATTTATGAGAAGTCTTAGGGTAGGGCTATACGGATCGTTTATGCAGAGAGCTGACTGTCAATACTTCATTTTTTTAATTTGGGAAACATACAGTCTTAAACACTAATAGTAACAACATTGGTATTATTACATAGACCTAGACTTCCACTATTTAAAAGAGCAAAAATGAAACTTAAATGAAATTAAACAATTTTTCACCAATACGTGATTTAAATCTGCCCAAAAATGTCAATATCTGTTTACCTCACTGCAGGATAATGTGTTTAAATCCTTTCAGTGCCTTTTACCCGCAACCGGGTCTTTATTTTTTTCCTTAATTAATATACCCGTTAGATTATTAATAAAGTTTATTTCTAATATGTAGTGACTATTGAAAATTTACGGGATTGATTGAGGAGAACGGGCTGTCAAGAACAATAGATGATTTTGTGTAAAATGGCATATTATAAGTTTGACAAGTATTTGAATGACAATGATGTTTGGTATACATTTTCTTTCACAGCATAGCACTAAAACTATAAAAATCTAACTTTTTGTTTGTATTGTATTGATTATTTAAAAGAAAAATCCTGTGCGGAGTTTCTTGTCTCGCTTCTTGACTGACTCAATGAGTACACTTATTCCTCTACATTTTGATTTGATTTAAACGATATTAATAAATTGTTATTAAAAGCAGTGCCAGTGATCAAATAATTGTGTAGCCGCACCCTATATCGACTGCTATTCTCTATGCATTATATATCTTCCTTTCTCAGCCTTTGAGTGACGGACTGTCAGAATTAGAAATACACAACTGTAAACTTAGACTGGACTGATTAGATTTTAAAGTGATATCGAGACTAGGGATTATTAATATGGATTGGAGAATTACTCTTAAAACAAATGAATTTATTTATTAAACTTCATGTACCAAGAAAATGTACACATGGCGAACTTAATGCCTTAAGGCATTATCTACCAGTCAACCATCAGGCTAAGCAGAAATAATTATAATGAATGAACTATATTGTCAAACGTAACTGTTCCATCCAAAAGTAAGATTTCCATTGCTGAAAGAATTAGTCCAGAAGTATGTTATTAAGTACAAACATACAAATATTTCTCTTTCTCTTGGTAATATTAGTGTAGATGTAGAGGTGTAGACTAGCGGGTGCCCACCGGCGTTGCCCGCGCGGCACCCGATTTTTTTACAGTTAGCCGGTTTTTATCTAGGATACGGACGAAGCAATTTGAAAAAACAGTATTTAATCTACATACGCAAAACTGAAAAAAATATACACAGAATAATCTAGAGTTCATGCATGAGAAGTGAGATAACTACTAAAAATAACCTTTTTGGAACACCCGCAGCGGAATAATACCTAAATAACGGAGCAGCCGGCCGCGCACCCTGTATATGAATAAATGAGGCGGGCAGTGATTGTGTCTGAATTATTCACAGGGTGAGTTTTTCTCGCATCGCCGAAATTTGCTATTCAATATTGTAATCCTTCTCTGAATTTTAACGGGTTTTTTATGCTCTTTTGATTTGGAATCGTAAAGCTTAGTGTTAATCCAAAGGGATGTAGCTTCGAATTTCAGAGAGCCTGACCCAGTGGCTTTGTGAAACGGAACGTCAGTAGAATAGAATGACAGATGTATGGGATTGAGAAACAATTGACGTAACAAGCTGTATCTATAGTCACGTAGGAGTTAATAGTTACGAACGCCACTAAGCGAATAAAATTAAAAATAAATAATATCACGCATTTTACCCCCGAGGGGCAGAGATATTCCATTTATGGAAATACCCCCTTTTGACGAGAATATTTGACCCCTAAACGTGATAGGTGGTGAGCTCAGAATTAATTCTGGGACCTCTGCGGGTTTCCTCACGATGTTTTTCTTCACCGTCGAGCTGTGATAAGTATGTACGTAAGTTTTTGAAAAACTCATTGGTGCATGCCACCACTGATTATCTACATGACAGGCTTTAACCGTAAGGCTATCACTGCTGCAAATAAATCTGAAGTTGGCTAAGAGTCCGCTCGTTGGGACCCAGTTGGCACAGATTTGATTAAAAACTTCAGCTTTCGGCGTGTCAAAACCACAGTACCCTTAAATATGTTTAAAAAAACTTCCTTAATTATAAAATAACATCAAGAAAAAACTTCAAACAAAATAATCCCAGTCCTGACATTGATTAGAATTTAATTGGAGTTCTAAACCGCAAATTGAGGTTTTTTGAATAATATACGTTACGGACTCGGCACAAAGTCGAAAATTAATTGTAGACGAACAGAAATTACCGCTAGGCTTTGGTGCCTGATATAAATCACAGTTTGATATTTAGGCCATGTCTTGTTTACGAATTGAGATTTGTTAGTCGACTGATTTTGGGCGAATCCCCAAAGTATTGTGTTCTCACGACACGTGGCATAGGTACGTAAAGTTTTAATTTAATAGAGTTATACTTTAATGGGCGTATTCACGGAGATTCGATATTCGACACGGAACCGGAATATCTGTCGAGAGGTTTCGAGATGGGATATTCACAGATGTCATATTTGACTTAAGATTCGACAGATTTTCCGATTCCGAGTCGAATATAGAATCTCCGTGAATACGTCCGCAGGTCTCTTTTGTTTTTAAAGAGAATACATGTCATAATGGAGTAACTCTTACGACCAACTAAGTGAGAGCCTCACACACGAAGGTTTCCGTCCAGTGGTAAATTTAAAAGAAACTCTAAAAACAGTTTTTTTAATATGTAACTTTTAACCTTTATTTTTTATTATTTGCAATTGTATTATAGTGGCAAAATAATACACAAAGTTCAAGTATCTACTTATTATATTAGTAGTGACCCTGCCTTATGAGTCGGAGGTCGCGGGTTCGATCCGCTCGGGGCCAACATTTGTGTGCGTGAACATGTCTGTTAGCTTCACGTCTGATCGTTTAATATTTAAGTATGCTTATCAGTTGCTTAGTACCCATAGTAAAGGCTCTGCCTAGTTTGGGACTAAATAGCCGTGTGTGAATTGTCCCACAATTTATTATTATTATTTTTATATGGTTCCGACAGATGGACGGGCAGACAGACATTTAATCTGTATTTTGAAGCAGCAAAGCGGGTAATAAAATATCTATACATATTTATTTTGCGGTAGTGCTTTTTTGTGGTAGTGTAGATACGAGTAGTTATTGATGTAGATACCGAAACCAAGTTTTCTGTCTGTCTGTGCACGCATCATGCAAAAACATGAAATTTTGTGTGGAGATAACTAAGTAACTGGGTCAATATCCTAGTCCTTTTTACTACCAAACCCAAGTACCTACATGAAAATGTCAATAATTGGGTCAATATCTAGAGTCCTTTTTACTAAATATTCCTGTAGTAAAAAAGACCCGTCTCATTCCTTCGGGAAAATATAAAAACACCTAGAAATTTGAAATATTTTATAGGCAGCCGCAATGAAGGATTTTTTGGAAATTCTCACAGGAACGGGAATAAGCTGGATCCGCGCTTGCAATGCCGCTCTTATAATAATTAGGTTCATTTATATTTTTAGATGATTTGATTCCCATTTTTGTAATTTAATTCTTTTCAACCCTGTCCCTAAACTTACTGAGACAGACTTTAGACGTGAACTAACGACTTAATAATAAAAGAAAGAAATAATAAATCCATTTATTACTCGAATTACTTTTAATATAAATCCAAAATGAAGCTGTCTGAACTCATAACAAACGGCTATTACTCACTTATTCGCTAAAGCTTGCTATATTTTTCATGTTTTTGCCGACAGTACAAAGTATTTGTACAGTGAATGATAAATGACGATCGGGACCATCTGAGGGACAGCCATGCTCCAAATTTAATAACAGCTCAGTGAATGGTACAATTCAGAATCGGACGCGGGACATATCATCAACCCGTAACAGCCCACTACTGAGTTAAGGGTCTTTCCTCGCACACGAGGAAGTATGGGCTTTAATCTCCCACGCGAGCCCGACGCGGATTGGAAGATGGTGTTAAGCTAGTGGATTTTTTAAGCCACCCAAAGGTATGTGACATGGCTTAACGACTTCCATTGTGCGTGAACACAACGAAAACCGGGACCAACAATTTATAGTGCCTTCCGAACGGAAGCGACAAGACCGCCCATTGTTCTTTAGTTAATGTTGGTATCCATATTGTGTTGTTTTTGGTATAAAATAAAGAGTTATTGTATTGTATTAGTATCGTAATTCACCATTTTTTTTATCTCATATGAAAGTGTGAGCAAAGATGGATGGATTGTGTGAAGGATGGTATGTGCAAGATGGAATCTGAATGTAGATATGACGTATGATAGATCTAAATGGAAGGAAGTGTGCTGGGTCCATTTTTATTCCTCGTATATTTTATGGTAATGATATACTTGAAATTTAGTTAGACACAAATAAAGTACCTAAGCATTATATTTTTTTATATTCATATACTACTAATTGGGGCGTTTAAGGAATTCTGTTAGGCGTTGTATAAGTCGACCTCTTGAGCACAAGCTTTTCATGTATATCATTTGTCGTAAGCTCGTTATTGTCACTTATAGTCTATTTCATGTACCTGAGATGGATTCGGTGACAGTTCACATTTTTCCTCATTTTTATCTCATGCTACTTTTGAAAAAATAATTAAACTATTGTATTTTTACAATGATAAAATATTAATTATTTTTAAATCAAATATTTTTATTAGTCGCCAGTAGCTTGAGTAAAAGGGGAAAATGTGAACTGCCACCGAACCCATACTACATGAAATAGACTATAGTAGTTGTTTCCTATTCGAAATCTAAACCCTTTTTTTTTTTTTAAATATATATATTTTTTCCGAAAATCAGTGAGGCTCGGGTTCGAATCCTGCGGCATGTACCAATGAGTTTTTCAAAAACTTACGTACATATTTATCACTAGCTCGACGGTGAAGGAAAACATCGTGAGGAAACCCGCAGGTCTCAGAATTAATTCTGAGAAGTGTGTAAAAAGACCCGGTCCGGCGATGGGCTCACCACCTATCACGTTTAGGGGTCCAATATATCTCGTGAAATGTGGGTATATCTAGTAATGGAATACCTCTGCCTACCCCCTCGGGGATAAAAAGGCGTGAGATTATATTTATATATATTTTTATAAATATATTTTTTAAAAATCCTCTTTTATTTTATTTCTCTGTATCCAGGGGATAGAATTCCAAATCTATTCAACCAAGTTTTAAAAAAATTTATATTTTTTATAAAAAAAACCCTCTTTTATTTTCTTTCTCGCCCGTCGCTTATGACTTGTAAAATGGGTGACTGAAAAGCGATTTGTTTTACCCCGTGCAGATAATTCGTCGTTTTGTAACCCAATATAAAACGTATCACGGCGAGCAGCGATGTGGTTTTGTGTTTATGGGTTTTGGTTATACCACAGAATATAATGATAGTATTAACGTACAGAAGGCCGGCTCACGTACTTTCCTTAGTACAGTACAGTATTAGTAATACAAAAACGAATAAAACAGCAATATACGTGACACGTGTGCATTCACGGTCAACGCTTGGCAGTCTGTCGTCTGCGAGCACCCCTTGCGACTCGCCTGTCGAGTAGGCGTGCGCACTGTAGACAAATATTTATACCTAAACTGCGAATTCGGACAGGCCTGCTTATAAATTCAATGCTAAAAAATATTTCTTTTAAAATTACTACCACCCTGCCACCAATGTTCAACATGATTAAACGTCTTAGCCTGGGAAGTATAGCAAAGATATTAATTGTGTTCTTAGCTTAATAACGAAAGTTATTGGTACAAATTGTAATGACAACGTATATAATATCTTAATCGTATAAATGTAAGAGTGAGTTTGTTTATTGAACTTAAGAAATTAAAGTGATTTTGATGAATTTTGACCTCTGGTATAAATATTAAGTGCTAGATTGATAGAGGCACTGAAAATATTTAAGACACTTTACCTTTTACCCTTTCTTACGATATCAGGTAACATTTTAATAACACAAGTACCTAATGCTAAAAGAAATTGTAGTTTCAGATCAAATTATTAAAATGTAAGTAAAAATAATGCCACAACTTCTCTCATTTCGTCGCCGTCACGAGAATATCCTTCCAACTTTTTACATGAAACTTGGAGCTTATGCCTACAGTCTGTGCCAAGTCATAGGAGCGAGCGAGAAGCGAGAAGCGGGACTAAAGTGACCACTTTGGTCCCTAGGGAGTATAAAGTAATTAGTTTTTTAATTTCCTTAATGAGATGAAAACAAACTCAAACAGCCAGTAAATATCTGTGTAGTGTAGACCATCTTAATTATGAAAATGTTGAGAGTTTTAGTTCCATGGTGTTTCCGCATAGAAGGTGTTCCGCAAAAAAAAAAAACTGCAGGCGAAAATTTCAAAATTTTTGTCGAGTGTATTTGTTCGGCTTTAACTTCTCAGACCATCAATCACAGATACAATTGATTTTTAATTGTCTCTCGGTTCCAATTGGAACCGGCGGTTCTTAACTGATTAAATAAATTTGTACTAAATTGTCTAAATTGTCAATTTTTCTCGCACTCAAAGTGAAAAGTACAACAATAAGTTATCATGCCACTAAAGTACCTACTCTTGATGAGTGATGACGTCAGAAGTCCTGACTTTCGAACTCGCTATCGCCACCGCTCGTGCCTCACGCCGTGACGTCACAAATATTTGCGCAAAACTGATGGGAGCCGGCTCAACTTCCATTGTTTACTTTCCCATTATATTATCGGGCGAGTTTGTTGAAAAACTTGCCGTGTGTGCCAGTGCGGAATTTGATGGAATGTTAACATTTTCTTCGGAACCGAATTAAACTTGTGTTAGACTTGGGGAAGGATTCAGGACTTTTATAAGATACACTAAGAGTGTTGCGTTGCATTTTAAAGGGGTTACGTACATGGTTCTTCCTGAAGCTTGTCACAGCGACTTCTGTATATCACTACATAGTATAAAACAAAGTCTGTCTGTCCCTGTGTACGCTTAGACCTTTAAAACTTTAGGAACTTTTTTTTCTTTCAGGAAGGTTTTTATGATGAAGGTTGGCAGTACAATTCTCACCACTTATTTTTACTTAATCCATTTTATGTAAGTACCCAGATGTCAAGTCCCTCGCAAACCAAAATCCTGAATCCGAAACTGATTTGTGTTGATTAGCCGTGTGCCCGATGAGAATCGGAAAATCGACGAAGAAACTTTCATCCCCAATTTAACCAGCTCAAAGGGATGAAATTCCAAAAATACTTTTATAAAACTCTAGGCTTACAAGGACCCTCGTAGCTTAGAAAGTTTATAGCTTCTAGACATACCAGCTTAGGCAGTGCATTGTCTGTCAGTCAATATTCGAGTTATATCAAGTAATATTAATATCTAGATAAATAAAGAATTACTTTTTATGTCAGGAGCAGCATTTGTATAATAATTTTTAGTAGTATTATTTCCGTAACTTCTTGATAGGAACCTAAAATTTTTGTATCGCCTTTAATGATTCTAAGCTACTAAGCACCCTATATATTTTGACACTGACCATAAAACAGAACCATTGGGTAAGCGATAAACCTAAAATTCATAACGTATCAGATGCACAGCTGTCCATAGGACGTCCTAAAAACGCCTGCTCGAAACCCAAAGGCAAACACACGGGCTCATCAATTATTACAGACACTTAATGCTCGCGCACAAATGCCAGGCGCTAATAAATAATGGAGAGCGTATGAAACACCTGCCCGCTTCGCAGCGATAAAAACAAACTTTGTTCTCAGGACTATACATACAAATTGTGCTTTAAAAATTTTATGTGCGAATTTTACGGGAGTTTAATTAAAATAGATTAGGCGAGTGTTTAATTAGGAGGATGTTGGAAAACAAACAATAAAATGTTTTGCTTTTGTTAAAAGTAGTTTGTTAATGTTTTAATTTTGTTTAGTGTTTTGTGAGCTTCATTATGAAAACGAAAAATATACAAACTTAAAAAACAACTGTTTTGGTCTCTACTAATGGTGGGTCACGTAACTTATAATTTTTAATTTAAAGTATTTTTCCGATTGTACATACATACATACATACATACATAATCTCACGCCTATTTCCCATTGGGGTAGGCAGAGACAACAGACCGCCACTTGCTACGAACCTGGCAGATCTCACGCGCTTCCTCCACATCCATCAAACGACTCATGCATGCTCGTCGGTTTCGGGTACTCTTTATCTGGCTTTTCTTCAACACATCGCCGATCTGGTCGATGTAGGTACGCCTAGGTCGTCCTCTACCGACTCGCCCATTCACAACACCCTTGTATATTTGTCTCGTTAGACGACTTTCATTCATCCGCTCAATGTGACCAAACCACCTGAGCATTCCTCTTTCAATCCTAGTTACTATATCATCTTTCAAGCCGCAACGCTCTCGGATCACACTATTTTTCACTCTATCTATCAATCTTACTCCACTAATGCTTCTTAATGAACGCATTTCGACTGCATTTATTCTACTTTCATGCTTCTTCTGCCATACCCAACACTCACTGCCATACATCAACGTAGGTACTAACACACCATCATGAACAGCCAGACGTGCTTTATTTGTCACATTCTGGCTCTTCATAAAGGAGTGCAAAGCTCCGTTAATCATGTTCCCTGCATTCACCCTTCTTTCAATATCACTGTCACACTTTCCGTCTCTTGTAAACTTACTTCCCAAATAAACAAACTCTGGCACTTGTTCTACTTTCTCGCCTTCAATCATAATATCACATTCAGACATGTCCCTATCTTTCTCCAGAACCATTACCTTCGTCTTGCTTACATTCACTTTCATGCCTTTCTTCTTAAAAGCCTCATTTACAAGAGTTACAGTGTCCTGCAACTTACACGCCGATGGTTCAAGTATTACTTGATCATCGGCGTATAACAGGCATTTGACACGTACCTCTCCCATTCGTACTCCACAATCTCGCTCTTTCAAATCTGTCAAACAGCTATCCATGAAAAGGTTGAAAAGCCATGGCGATGCTACACAACCTTGTCTAACACCCACAGAGATGTCAAACCAGTCCGTGTAGGCGCCATTAATTCTGACACAGGCTCTAGAATCCCTATAGAGGGATTTCAGACCCTGTACCAAAATAGGGTTCAACCCATGCATGGCCAGTGTTGACCATAGCTCATTCCTTCTCACTCTATCGTAAGCCTTTTCCAGGTCTATAAAGGCGCAGAATATTTTTTGGTCTTTTGCCAAAAATTTCTCAGTGACGCACCGTAAGGAAAAGACTTGATCCATGCATCCCATCTCCCTTCTAAAGCCTGCCTGAACATCCCATATCCTCTCATTCGTTTCACTCACGACCCTATCAATCAATATCCTCGCATATAGTTTGCCGACCACACTTAAGAGACTAATGCCACGATAGTTCTTACAGTCCTGTTGCGACCCCTTTCCTTTATATAGTGGTACAATTACCGCCTTAGTCCAGTCATCTGGTACTCGGCCATGTTCCAAACACAGGTTAAAGAGTCTTTGCAGCAGGCCTGTTACCAACGTGTCACCGGCCCGTAACATTTCTACCGTCACGCTATCATATCCTGCAGCTTTACCTAGTTTCATACTTTTTAGCGCTTCCACAATCTCTTTCATACTTATTTCGAAATCTTCCGGTGGAATTGATATCTCACAAATTTCACTCTCATGCTCATCCTCTTGCTTTTCAAACAGACTTTCAAAGTATCTTTTCCACCGCTCTAGTACATGCCGTTCTTCAATCATAGGTTCACCACTTTCATCACGTATTACACTCAGAGAAGATTTTGTGGATTGCCCCTGCGCTTTCCTTACAAGTTTCCAAAATAACTTTATGTTATTTCGAAAACTAGAGCAGAATTTTTGATCCAACTTATTATTCTTCTCTTCTTTCTTTCTCGCCACGCACTCTTTAACTTTCTTTTTAAACTCTGCATACCGCTCTTTTGTTCTTTTTACATTCTCCCTATTTTGTTCACAATCATACACTCTGCAGTCGGCTTTCACCGCCAACAAGTCCAGCCATGCTTTCTTCTTATCATCTACTACACTTTTCGTCTCCCAATCCCACCAGTCAGCCATCATGTTCTTTGCATTCCTCCTTTTACTTACACCACACACCTCCTTCGCAATATTTACCGCATTCTTCTTCAAAACATTCCAGATCAAATCAATATCATTTCCACAGTCATCCTTCAATTCTTTTTCAAAATTTTCTCTCATTTTATTTTTATACTGCTCTTTCACGTCAGGGTCACTCAATCTCTCTACTTTTATACGTTCTGGCGCAGTCACATTTACTCGTGCACGGTTCTTCCAACGTGAAAACAGACCGCTAATTCGACACACTACCAAGTAATGATCTGTGCCCACGTTGGCCCCCCTATATGCTCTGGTATCTGTGACTTTGCTTTTCAGTCTTTCATCTACAATCACAAAATCAATCAAGCTTCTCTCATTACCTCTCTGCCACGTGTACAGATGGACCTGTCGGTGCTCAAACATAGTGTTTGTCACATTCAGATTCATCTCTGCACACACATCTAACAGTCTTATCCCATTCTCATTAACTCTTACATCACCGAAAGCCCCCAGTACCTTTTCATATCCATCCCTTTTCATGCCAACCCAAGCATTAAAATCCCCTAACATTACCAATCGTTCATTGGGCTTTCGCTTCAGACATACTTCTCTTAGACCTTCCCAAAAAGATTCTCTTTCTTCTTGAGGTTTTGACATGTCGGGAGCATATACACCAATTATAAAAATGGATGTTATGCCCACTTTCAGTCTAGCCCAAAGAAGACGAGAATCTACACACTCAT
The DNA here is from genome assembly GCA_963855545.1 of Ethmia dodecea. Taxonomy (NCBI): domain Eukaryota; kingdom Metazoa; phylum Arthropoda; class Insecta; order Lepidoptera; family Depressariidae; genus Ethmia; species Ethmia dodecea. The sequence goes on from OY979446.1 coordinate 2,230,780, forward strand.
ACTCTCTCATGCCTATCATCATTCGCTCAGAAAGGACAAGTCCGACACCTCTACTGCCATATTCATCATCAGCGACCCCTGACCAGATGGCTGTGAATTGGCTATGCGTCGACAAGTCCTTCCCCTTTCTCTTCGTCTCATTCACACACAGGATATCAATATTCCTATCACACATCATCTCACATACTTCATCTAGTTTACGCTCCATTCCTCCGCAAACATTCAAAGTAGCAAACCGGCACTCTGCCGTCCGCTTTTCGCCTCTCCGGGAAATGTTTCGGCGTGACGAGTAGTGAATCATTATCCTCCGCAATACTGTTCATGTTGATTACGTTATTTAAATGGGAATGAATAGCAGCTTTGTTTAGTTTTAAGAGAATTTTTCTATTATGATTATGATATGTTTCCAAAATATTTCTAGAAGTTTTCCTAAAACTTCCCATCACTAATCTCAATACTTTTCGTAAAGGTTGACTGTATTTTATTTGTTAAACGAAATTTACATAAGTACATAGGTAGGGAGTTAATTATAGTTAGGTTTAGGCAGAGGTTCACATTTTCGATCGTTCCCGTGAGAATTTATTTAAACAAACCCCTTGTTAGTGTGCAGTATGCACTAACATCCTATAACCTTACTTTTCCAATTTTAGCTTCTAAATACAAGCATTGTATTCAGATATATCGTAACCAGCAACAAACGGATGCTTTCAAACATTTGGAATAAAGAAAATATCATTTTTAAAATCAAAAGGCATGTCGTAGATCCTCGTAGCTACGAAGAGCTACGATCGCTACGTGCTACGCCGTAGACAGCCCGATAAAGATTTCTCGTTTCACATTGAATGTCAAAACCAAAGCTTTTAGTAATGTAACTCAGTTTTAAATCCACACAGACGTCCAAGAAAGGCACTAGAATCCACAGACCGGTCGGGGAGCTTGGGGGGGGGGGGGTTAAAACAATGTATTTAAAAAGGTACAATGGGCGGTCTTATCGCTTTAAGCCATTTCTATTATTTTTAGTATCTTAAAATAAGATACTTAGTTAGGTTTCAGCAATAAGTATTTATTGATAAAACAGAGTTCAAGCTTGCCAACGAGCGGCAAGTATTTATAAGCTAAAAGATGTAATGTTTATTGTAAATAAATAAATAAATTTTGTAAATGTAACGATGTACATAAACACCTAGACACAAAACTAACAATCAAGTACTGCTGATCTAAGGGACTTTCCTCAAACATGGGCCATAATCTACCACTTAAGCCCACCGTAGATTGGGAGAGGGTATAAGGCCAGTGGCCACCTGACTATATAAATTTTTCAAGCCACCTAAGGGTATCACATGGCTTAATTACTTTTATTATGCATAAAAACAACGACAACCATTATACTTCTGCAAATCAAAAGATTATTAATTTCATTATTCTCCTCAAAGACAAACTCCGGACAACCGGGTCGTTTCCTCTGGAAAAAGAAATTCCAGCACGTCTATTTTCCGTCCGAATTCCTCGATTCCGTTTAATTTTTCCGGGATCCGGAATTTGAAGCAACATCCCCGGTATTCCGGATAATTTGTTTCGGTGCGGAATAATGGACTGAAATTGAGTGTCCGCCGCTTGTAGTTTAGAACGTGTTTTGGAAGTTAAGTTAAATTAAATAACAAAAATCGTCCGGTTTTTTTTAATTAATTCAGTAGATCTTGTAACTGAATGCGACTTTGACTGGACTATATCTTTAAATAATATACATATTTTTTCAGAATTTTAAACACTATTTTCTATGTCTCAGATGATTTTAAAAATCACAAAAATCTTTCTCTCTGGCCCACCCAGCCTAAGTGTAAGAGGGATTCAGGTATGTGCTTCAAGTAACCAGGGGGCCAATTCCACTAAATGTTAGCCATTGTCAGTCTGAACTATCATTCCATTATGCTGCAACTGGCACTATGACATCTAATTTGTATTCCACTAAAATCATAGTGGCATTACAATGGAATGACTATGACTACGTTAGATGTTGCCTACCATATATAACTATTACTACCATGCGTGTCATTAGTTTTATTTCGGGTTTTCGGCACTAAAATTTTTAGATGATTGATTTTATTTATGGTACATGTGACATTTCGCTAAGTTTTAAAGAAACTTGTGTATTTTTGTGCATAGACTCTGAAGCAGAGCTATAATCTGAATTTCGTTTCGTGTTTAGGGCTGATGGCTAAATCGCCAATGCCTTGAAATAAGGGAAAAAAAGCAATCACGGGACAGCGCCATTCCATGGTAGGAATAGTAGAATACCAAAAGTGGTGAACAATGATAGTTGAATGACTGTGAAAACTGACAGTTAACAGAATACGAAAAGTGCCAAATAACACCATCGAGTGACCATTGCCATGTCTTTGTCATCCAACTATCACCGCTGTCATTTAGTAGAATTGGCGCCCAGTTATCTCTGTCTAATGATCAGTCTAAGATTTTCAGCCCTTACAACTTACGTGCGCTAACGGTTACGTATCTAAATGTCGAAAATTAAAAAACCTAACGTTAAATAACCTAAGTTCAAAATACCTAAAATCAAAATACCTTATGTTTTAATATACCTAATAAAATAATACATACCCACGAAATACCTAAGTTTACAATACCGATTGGACTAAATACCTAAAATTTAAAATGTTTATAGTTATATCACCTAATTTTGATATACCAAAATTTTTAATAACAAATGGTCAAAATACCTAAAGTAATGCACCACTTGCGCGATATTTTTGTTTGAAATAGTGGATCACCTTCCGCAAGCGTAAAAGTGGGGAGATTGATAAAGTTCATCGTTTTCTATTTTTAATATATTTTGTGTCAGGAAAATATATGTTCATTTACAATAATTACAGATAAAAAATGTCCTCCAAATAGGAACCATGTGGGACAGTGCCCAGAAGACTGGCCGTATTCCCTCTCTGGATAGCTAGGCTGATCCTTTGACAGAGATAGCCGCCAGATAATATATATATCTATTTATATTTATATTAATACATTACGTCGGTATTTGTCACTTTGGTCAATTAACGTGAGGTAAATCAATTTCAGGGACTTTGTACATAGGTATTTCAAGTTTTATCCTTTTGAACTTCAGTATTATATCCATTTGACATTTTAAACTTTCGGTATTTTAACTTTATGTCAAACAACCATTAGGTATTTTGAACTTAGGTTATTTAACGTTAGGTTTTTAAATTTTCGACATATCTACTATTACAATCTGAATATCTTTTAACTTTTTTTTACATGACTCTTGCCTTGCTTTATGTCTCCTAAGCTATTTGTCTTAGAGACTAAAGTGTGGCGGACTTTTGTGTCAGCGAGCTAAGCTCTGACTAAGAGCTTAGCTCGCTGACACAAAAGTTTCACGTTACACCAGTATCCTGACACAGACCTAGCCATTTTTTTGTTTTTAAATATATTTTAAAAACTATTGCCGATTGATGGATGTGGATAAGGCGCGTGAGGTATGCCAGGATCATAGCAGGTGGCGGGTTGATGAGCATATGTATGTATTACAGTTACGTAAGAAATACTCAAATAATCTAATATTTATTTAACAATCCCAAATGAAGTCTATTGTTTTAAATTGGAATTTACAAAGTGATTCAAATACAACCCTTCGCTAAACAAAGAGAAAGAGATTCATAAAATAAAGTTCACAAAAACAACTTCATATGAAATGCTAGGGTTGAACCTTCAAAGGGACCGCAAAATATTCACAGGCTGAAAGCTAAAAAATGGCCAGTAAGCTTTTGGGTCGGTCCCTAGTGGCGGAGGGCATCAAACTCTCAGAAGCTAGCAACATTTTAATCAGTTGAGAACCGTGCGGTTCCAGTTGGAACCGCGCCAATTAAAAACCAATTGTTTTTATGATTCTTCGTCTGAGAGGTTAACTGACTTGAGAGGTAAAATTTTGACCGTGCCCCGGACAGGGCCCGTCCTGTTGTAACATGAATCAGCCTTTAAGGCGGTGTAGGCCGCGTCCGGCGTGAGACGTCCCGATTATGGCGGGGCAGACAGCGGCGTTTATAAATCGACCGTGCGTGCAGCATGCTGTGGAAGCGCGGGCGGGCACAGACAAGTGTTAACTGGCCGCCCGCCCTGCTTTGCCATAGCTATTTTTGCTATCTATTGTCTCTTAAACGTAATTTCAACTCAAATAAAAAGATGAATATTTAATCATTTCTGATTTTATACGTTTTTTTACGATGTCCCGCTTTCGACGAAAGAATCCCGCTTTTTTCACTCAAAAAGTTCCAAAATCCCGACTTGGTAAAAAAAATCTGGCAACGTTGGGCGTGACACTGTACGATAAATTATGAATCCTAGTAGGTACTGCATTCGTTTTATCCATTACAAAATATTATCTCGAAAAGATGGCTTTCATATTATATACAATATGTATCAGAAAGGTGAAATAATATTGAAGGGTGTATATGTATATCGTGTAACGAAATACCTACAAAAATATCAGATCTAATATAGCAACTTTTTTCTTTCATATAAACTTAATAATTACTTTTTATGTGTGAATTTTCGCCAACCCTGTGATTGAAGAACAAAAGCGTAGGGGCTCCCTACGCGCTAGTGTCGTTGACCGTAGTAGTGGCAGGTAGCGCCTGCGCGCGCAGCTGATCACTCGCGCCGAGCGCCGGTCGCCGCCCGCGCCTTAACATACCTACCTATTTTATTCTAGGGTAAATGTTATTGGAAATAATAATTATTATTTATTCAAAAAAAATTAGAGGTAAAAGCATAGTTTTTATTCAATAATAAATTTAACTGATCAAAACATTGTCATTAAACAAGTAATACCTACCTACATACTAGTCATGTAGTTTCATCCAACTTTTACACTTTGGGATTTGGGTTCGACCTACTATTGGTTTACACACACATTAATACCGCACAATAACTCAAAATGTCCACCCGTGCGCGCAGTGGGTAGGTACCACCAGCCGCAGGTCCCGGTACCACGAGTAGACGTACAGGCGCGCGACCTTGGGGGTTTGAGCGCGGAACGAACCAGCCTCGCGCGGAGGCAGACACCTGACAAATTCTCCCGAAGCAGCTGAAGGATAGCATCCGCTGCTCATCCAGCGGTCTACCTTCGGCGAAGCGCACGTGACACAGCTCCCTAACTCGACTGATATTGCCATCAGGAGCACCGACACAAAGTCATTTCATAAGATTCACTTGAATAATCGTGAGACACTGTAACGACTGTTGCGAGTCATATTCTTTGATTATAACACGTCTTCACTCGTTGATAGATAGGAAGCAACTAAGTTCATTGATTTGAAAATGAAAGAATTTGCTGATTTTCTAAAATTTTGTTCTAGGGTTCAGTTGAAAATTAAACATAAACCTATGAAGATAAAAGACGTAAAAATAATTTTAAGCGATACAATGATAATAAATCAATTAATTGCATAATTTACTTTTCTCAATTGTGAAATAATAATAACGTTGAAGCGGTGCGTGCGGTGCGGCAAGCGATGCGATTATTAATAAGCAATACACCGGAAGATGGAGTCACACCGATTTAATCCATACAGATTTAATCTTTACAAAATAGTATGACTTAACTACGAAATAGGATATAAAACAAAAGATCGCGCGGGCTGTGGCGGTAAGCAAATTAGCACTAGCGGTGCGCAGAGCAGTCGGTTTTAGACACAGATATCTTTAACTAGTCGGAGACAGATAGGACACTCTTCCGTTTAAGCAATAGTTCCTAAAAGTTCACCGAGCGCTAGTGTCGCATAGTGTTGTGAAAGTACCCCTTTCAATTGTAATCGATATCGACATGGCTAGTGATGTGCTTTTAAAAAAGATCGATATAGGGCCACTATTAAGTTTTAGTTTTCAAAAAGCAATAAAAAACAATTCGAAGTTATTTCTTTTTATTTCTTTATTTATGTATGTAATCATTATGGGAGGCCGATGATGATGATGAAATTGTTTATAATGTTATACCAATTATGATTGTGCATTCTTAATATCAATTTCATACAAAACTTATTAATTTCTTTTTTATGAATGGTGCAGCCCAACCAGTAAATAAGTTTATTAATTTGATAATATTATTTAAAGTATGGACCAAAAAAGTTACTACTCTGTACATCATTAAAAAGTTTTTGGTAAAGATAAGCTAAGTTGCTGTTCTTTAATCTCAAAGTTTTCTATTACATTTGTAATATTTGGATGTTCTTTTGCAATTATTGCACTTAAATTTTGGGGACATAGAAATTTACTAATGGGTCTTCATTTGGATTTCTTTGAAAAATGTACACAATATTATGCTCCTTGAACAGCAACTTTCCTATCCTTTCAAAGCTTTCTATTGTCGTGATCGATCCTTCTAACGAAGGAACACGCCCATAATGTGTTTTATTATTTTTTATAGTTTACTGGTTGAGTCTACAAATGAAACATTTTTCATAATGTCCTTTGCTTCATGCCAAAAACTGAAATGCTCAGATTCGGGTTGAATAGAGCCGTGAAGCTTTCCTTGTTTTGTTGTTGTTTTTTAGCCATTGACACAGTTTATCTATAAATTCTACTGCTTCCCCTGTTGTTTCCATGGTTTCGTTGACGGGCTCTCCTTCGAAAGTTTTTCTGTAAGCATACAACTTTATTATAGAAAATAAAAGATCACTACTTAGTAGACCAGCATGCATGGGATTAACCAACTCGACGGTAAGGCTATTAATCATAATTATTATTGTAAACCATATTTACTAGTAAGACATGAGATTAAAAAGAGTTTGAGTTTCTTGCTGGTTCTTCTCGGGGTACTGCATTTGGAACCAGCAATCCGTCGGTGGACATGGGCTGTTGTTTAAATTTAGCCAATCTTCATGGACGAGCTTAGAGTGCCTTGTTATTAGACTATTGACCTTTCTTAGTGTACTTTTTGTATGTTTAGAAAATAAATTATATTTGATATAAAAAAAAATGATTTTAGAAGCAGAATATAAACAATGATACATACTTACCATCTTTCACAGTGAATTCATTGACCTCCGTTTCAGATTTTAATTAAATAGGTGTGTTCACTTGAAAAAAATCCATCTGGAAATGGAAAATATACATATTTAAATAAAAAATAAACACTAATACAATTTGATCAGATTGGTCAGAAAATCTTAATATTCAAAAGCTTACCAGAAGTACTCAGTGGGATGCCATGCATTATTTCCGCTTCAGTGAGGGATTTTATTTGGTCTGAGGGGATACAAAACACCCTGAATGCGATCACCCTTTCCGTCAAATTATTATTTAGCAGTGTTTTTGACACACAGGTTTTTTCTGTAATTGGTCTTTCGACAACCCACTTAACTCTTCATTGTGAGTATTTGTGAGGAATTAGAAAAGATAACCATAGTTCCCGTAAATCATCGTTTCTCGGAATATTATACAAGCGATGACGACACTCACACAACACTTTATAGTTTGTTTGTCAACTTTGCATGTTTACTGATTACTTTGTAACTCAAGCTTGAAAGCGAGGAATACACAAAGTAATCAAACTATAACGAAAATTAAGTAAAACAAATTAAAATCCAAGAAACGACAGAAAAACAGCCGGCCGGCACAATGACAGACAGTGTGACCAATATGACAAGTAAAATAAAAGTGTGACGTTTTGCAAGATGGTGGATACTTACTACCATACTAGAAATAAAAATTAAATGCGATTGCAGCGCTTGGTGAACCAATCGGTACTAACAAGTGTCAAGAGTGTCACAGGCCTGGTTTTAGACTGGTTCTGCGAGGCCTCGCGCGTGGCGGGGCGCGTCGAGGACGGCTGCGGTGAGGTGTGCGGGGCGCGGGCGCAGTAGTTTTGCGCCTGTCCATTATACGCGCCAACCGGTCGAGTTGACGGATCAATGTGGCGTGAATGACGGACGCCACACCACCCCCCTGCTGAGACCGTTGCTACGGTCGGTAGAAGTCTGGGAATCTGACTCGACGCCCACTGCGCGTTGTCTTCGGCTGCACCTCTGGCTCGGTAGATGGTAGCACTGAAGCGGTAACGTCGTCGTCATCTTTGGCAGCGAACACGGGCTTCAGGCGGTCCACAGATACGGTGACGATTTTGCCTCTGACCTCGATGTCGAACGTCTTCTCCCCGCGGCTAATGACCTTGAATGGGCCCTGGTAAGGCGCCTCCAGAGATTTGAGTGGTTGGCCCTGGCGGAGAAACACATGGGAGGCTGTGCTAAGGTTCCTGGGAACATAAAAAGTTTTGTTATGTTGACGGTGCCATCTAGTGGGTTGTGGTGACAGCTTGATGACGTAGCTTCGCAGTCTTTGTGCAAAATCTGAAATGTCTGCGTTAGAGTAGTCTGATTTTGGGCAAAGGAACTCTCCTGGAAGTGTCAAAGATTCGCCGTAAACGAGCTCAGCTGCTGTTGACTTCAGATCTTGCTTCCAGGCGGTACGTATACCTAGAAGTACAAGTGGTAGTACCTCCGACCAACTAGAATTATCATGACAGACGATAGCAGCTTTGAGTTGTCTGTGTAGTCTCTCAACTAAGCCATTCGCAGCAGGATGATATGCAGTGGTGCTGTGATGCGTAGTACCTAGCAGGTAGGTCATAGCTTTAAACAGTTGTGCTTCAAATTGTCGGCCGCGATCGGTGGTGATATGAGCAGGACAGCCAAACCTAGCAACCCAGCCTGAGACGAATGCCATTGCACAGGAGTTTGCGGTGATGTCGGCTAATGGGTATGCCTCAGGCCATCTGGTAAACCGATCGATTGCGGTGAGACAATACCTATAACCATGTGAGTGAGGTAACGGCCCAATAAGATCCAAGTGAACGTGTTGGAACCTGGCTGTGGGAAGATCAAATGTCGATAAAGGTGCTGAAGTATGTCTTCCAACTTTGCTTCCCTGGCATTGAAGGCATTCGCGAGCCCATTGACGACAGTCCCGACGTACACCCGGCCAAACAAAGCGCTCCGTAACCAGTTGAATAGATGCTGAAGCTCCAGGATGGCTCAGGCTGTGTAATGTCTCGAACACCTGTTTGCGGAAACCTATGGTGATGAACGGCCGTGGCTTGTTAGTGGACAGATCACAGTACAACCTATTTCTGGTGCCTGGTAACCTGACCTTCTCAAGCTTCAGGGTTGAACCACTCTGCAGCAGGTGTTGAAGTTCCTTGTCGGTGTCTTGTGCCGCAGCCAAAACCTGGAAATCGACTGGAGAGCTGACTGCATCAACACGAGACATTGAGTCCGCGACCGTATTCTCCTTGCCAGGTATGTATTTAATGTCCGTAGTGAACTGGGCAATGAAGTCGAAGTAGCGGTACTGACGAGGAGAACAGTTTTCTCGCTGATAGTCGAAGGCATAAGTGATAGGCTTATGGTCCGTAAATACGATAAAATGCCTGGCCTCTACCATATAGCGGAAGTGTTTGATAGCTTCGTAAATTGCGAGAAGTTCCCGGTCATAGGGACTGTACTTCTTTTGTGCGGGACTCAGTTTCCTGGAGAAGAAAGCCAATGGTTGCCAGTTACCGTTCTTCCGCTGCTGAAGGACTGCGCCGATCCCAGTGTCTGGAGCATCCGTCCAGATTGACAGTTCAGCATTCATGTCTGGATGAGTAAGAAGAGTAGCATTCGAGAGACTTGCCTTACATGCCTCGAAAGATTCCAGCTGTTCGGATGACAGAGTGATCGGTTTTGATCCTTTCATGTCAGTTCCGGATAGAAGCGCGTTCAACGGAGCTTGTAGCATGGCAGCTGAGGGGACAAAACGTCTATAAAAGTTGGTCATTCCCAGAAATCGACGAAGTTCTTTGACGGTCTTAGGAACAGGGTACTCTGTTATCGCTTGTACTTTCTCTGGCAACGGCTTGATGCCAGCAGGTGAGAAGTCTTGGCCGCGAAAGGTGACCTGTTTCTGTCCAAAAATGCACTTTGATGAGTTAATCAAAATTCCGTACTCACGAAGACGCTTGAAGAGCTGGTCCATACGCAGCCGACGCACCGTGCTACCTGGTCCTGCAGGCTCATCACTCACAGCGACAGCACTCGGCCCACGCACAGTTCACCGCAGCCCACGTCCGGATCTACAGCGGCTGGTCACCCTCGCCGGCGTGGCGGTCTCTGCACACTGAACTACGGGCACTTCAACAGTCGCAGCAACCCGCTCAGTCTCGACTCACCGCAGACTTGGAGCAGCACTGGCACTTGCAAGCTATCTACGAAACAACGCAGGACCAGGTAGCACGGTGCGTCGGCTGCGTATGGACCTGATTGGGCGGATTCTGGCTTGCTGTGCGACTGCTGCTGCTGACCTTAAGTGAAGGTTGTTGTGGGAGTGATGTGTGATGGCGATTGTTGGCTCAGTTGGTAGTGACCTTCAGAACCGGAGCTCGCGGGTTCGATTCCCGCTGAACAACATATGTTGGCCTACAGTTGTGTGAATGAACATTTTTGTGGGCTTCGTGACCGGGTTTTCAATAATTATTTAAGTATATCATATTAGTTATTTAGTACTCATAGTGTAGGCTCTGTCTAGTTTTTCGTAGGTAAAAACACGATGTCTTATCTGTACCATGTTTAGTCACATAATAGAGAGTTCAACAGCATTTAGCAGCTGATTTAAGGGTTGAAAATGATTTTTTTTAATGATAACTTCCACGTCGTTTTACTCCAAATTTATAGTATATATTAAACAAGAGACATTTTTCTGTTTCTAAACCTATTCTGTTTCTAAACATTTTTCTGTTTCTAAACCTATTCCAATATTGTTTCTATAGATATATATATATATATATATATATATCTATAGAAACAATATTGGAATAGGTTTAGAAACAGTTGGACTTTTCATAATTAATTTCATGAAACAGTATATACAATATGTATCAGAAAGGTATAATTCAATTTAATTAAAGGTATAATTAATAAGGTATAAAGGTATATAAGGTAGAATATTGTTTCTATAGATATATATATATATATATATATATATCTATAGAAACAATATTGGAATAGGTTTAGAAACAGTTGGACTTTTCATAATTAATTTCATGTAATTTTATATATATATATATCTATATATATAGGTGAAATAATAATTAAGGGTCATATAAAGTAGCTTATATACAGTTCGGGAAAAATGTCTCTTGTTTAATATATACTATAAATTTGGAGTAAAACGACGTGGAAGTTATCATTAAAAAAAATCATTTTCAACCCTTAAATCAGCTGCTAAATGCTGTTGAACTCTCTATTATGTGACTAAACATGGTACAGATAAGACATCGTGTTTTTACCTACGAAAAACTAGACAGAGCCTACACTATGAGTACTAAATAACTAATATGATATACTTAAATAATTATTGAAAACCCGGTCACGAAGCCCACAAAAATGTTCATTCACACAACTGTAGGCCAACATATGTTGTTCAGCGGGAATCGAACCCGCGAGCTCCGGTTCTGAAGGTCACTACCAACTGAGCCAACAGGCCCGATAATACTCCATCATTATTATTTTTTTCCCCATAGTTTTAAAGAAAACCTACTAATTTACCTACGTAAATATCTGACATTATTAGTCTTTGATAGGATTTTGTAGTCCACGTGGATTGCGGTCTTATATCAATGAAAAATCCATTGATCACTAGGAACGTCCGCGCGCTCCTTTTTGGCCAATAAGGACACTGCGCAAAGGTCAAAGGGCCGTCGGCGGCATTATTAAAGAGTCTAGCTCCACCCTCTATTTATTGAGTAGTTCCGTATGTTTTAAAAAATATTACTAATTCTAAGTCTTTTACCTTATTTCACGTTATTATTATTTCACAATTGAGAAAAGTAAATTATGCAATTAATTGATTTATTATCATTGTATCGCTTAAAATTATTTTTACGTCTTTTATCTTCATAGGTTTATGTTTAATTTTCAACTGAACCCTAGAACAAAATTTTAGAAAATCAGCAAATTCTTTCATTTTCAAATCAATGAACTTAGTTGCTTCCTATCTATCAACGAGTGAAGACGTGTTATAATCAAAGAATATGACTCGCAACAGTCGTTACAGTGTCTCACGATTATTCAAGTGAATCTTATGAAATGACTTTGTGTCGGTGCTCCTGATGGCAATATCAGTCGAGTTAGGGAGCTGTGTCACGTGCGCTTCGCCGAAGGTAGACCGCTGGATGAGCAGCGGATGCTATCCTTCAGCTGCTTCGGGAGAATTTGTCAGGTGTCTGCCTCCGCGCGAGGCTGGTTCGTTCCGCGCTCAAACCCCCAAGGTCGCGCGCCTGTACGTCTACTCGTGGTACCGGGACCTGCGGCTGGTGGTACCTACCCACTGCGCGCACGGGTGGACATTTTGAGTTATTGTGCGGTATTAATGTGTGTGTAAACCAATAGTAGGTCGGACCCAAATCCCAAAGTGTAAAAGTTGGATGAAACTACATGACTAGTATGTAGGTAGGTATTACTTGTTTAATGACAATGTTTTGATCAGTTAAATTTATTATTGAATAAAAACTATGCTTTTACCTCTAATTTTTTTTGAATAAATAATAATTATTATTTCCAATAACATTTACCCTAGAATAAAATAGGTAGGTATGTTAAGGCGCGGGCGGCGACCGGCGCTCGGCGCGAGCGATCAGCTGCGCGCGCAGGCGCTACCTGCCACTACTACGGTCAACGACACTAGCGCGTAGGGAGCCCCTACGCTTTTATTCTTCAATCACAGGGTTGGCGAAAATTCACACATAAAAAGTAATTATTAAGTTTATATGAAAGAAAAAAGTTGCTATATTAGATCTGATATTTTTGTAGGTATTTCGTTACACGATATACATATACACCCTTCAATATTATTTCACCTTTCTGATACATATTGTATATAATATGAAAGCCATCTTTTCGAGATAATATATAAGCTACTTTATATGACCCTTAATTATTATTTCACCTTTCTGATACATATTGTATATACTGTTTCATGAAATTAATTATGAAAAGTCCAACTGTTTCTAAACCTATTCCAATATTGTTTCTATAGATATATATATATATATATATATATATATATTATATTTCTAAACCTATTCCAATATTGTTTCAAACAATGTTGAAACAATATTGGAATAGGTTTAGAAACAGTTGGACTTTTCATTAGCACTCTGCCCACTTGTCTAACAGAAGTTACACTAAAAAAACCGGCCAAATGCGAGTCGGACTCGCGCACCGAGGGTTCCGTACAACCTTGCAAATTTATGGTTTTCGTAATTTTTCCTTTATCTATGCTATAAGACGTTGCTTCGTACCAAATTTTAAGATTCTGAGTTCACGGGAAGCACCCTGTAGGTTTTGATTCCCTTGCAAGTGTCGAAAATTTTGCGGCATAAACGGCTGTATCTTTTGATTGCGTTGGCTTAGAAGTTTGATTTTTTCACAGCTTCAAGGGACAGTAGACCTGAGTAATTGATATAAATTTCGGTTTCATACCTCCACGCGTTCCTGAGAAAAAGGGTCTTGACAGACGGACGGACGGACGGACAGACGGACAAAAAAGTGATCCTATAAGGGTTCCGTTTTTTCCTTTTGAGGTACGGAACCCTAAAAATAAATGAATAATCTCTTGCCGTTTATCCCCGAGGGGGCAGTCAGAGGTATTCCATTTCGGGAAATACCCACTTTTCACCAGTATTATATAACACAATACAGTGATTAATACAATAACTACACCAGTACTCGTTTATTGTATTGGTATTATATTATTTTATTATAAGAAATATTCTAAAAATGATTTTTTGTTTGTTATGTAAACAAATAAATCACTTCCGTAAATGAATTATTAACTTAGTATTGCACTACTACTAAATCTTATACAATGTCTAGTACTTAGCATAATCCACTTTAAAGTATTCCTTTAGCCGCCATCCAAATTTGGGCGTATTGTAAGAACCGGGTGCGACCCGTTACCCGGATTATGACCACTTTTGGGCGAAATGCAAACGGATTAGTTCCCTTAAAATTGGGTCGCTTCGAACCTTTTTCTGACACTTTTGAGATCTCCTCTAAGCTTTGTTGTAAACGAATTTTAAAAACATGTGGCCGCTGTATTTATTAGAGAGATGAGCCTATACTATGGGTACTAAAGAAGCGATACACATACTTCAAGTCAAGTGATAGACATATACCTAGGTTGTTCCGAAAATTGATAGCCACGGAATTAATACAACCTATTCTTTCATGAAACTATTTTTAATTGATGGCTAATTTCAACACAAACCTCCTTTGTGAAAATCACTGGCCTCCTATGTTCAGTTTTTTATTAATTGATTTTTAAAAACTATCTGTAACTCTTCTTTTTTTGTAACAATGGACATATCGCGGAAAGCTTTTCGCACTATGATTTTCTATGATTAAAAACGAGGGTTAACCTTCAAGGAATCTCTTGAAAATTTACAAGCTGCTTTTGGGGAGTCTGCTCCTGCGTTAGCAACAATTACTTATTGGTTTCGTGAATTTAAACGTGGTTGAGACTAGATCCGGCCGACCACCAACTGCAGTAACTCATGAAAACGTCATCAGGGTAGAGTGGCTATTGCGAGAGAATAGCCATATTACACATCGAAAGATACAGGCTGAACTATACATTGAATCACAGGCAGTTTCCACCATCCTGCATGAACACCTTAAAGTTAGGAAGCTTGCTTCGCGATGGATACCTCATTATGTCACCGATGAGCAAAAATGCCGTCGCGTTGATTGCTGCAAATTTATGTTAGAAAAGTTCGAAGGAGGAACTTCGCAAAACGTATCCTACATTCTTACAGCTGACGAATCCTGGATATATAGCTACGATCCTCTCATGAATCAGCAATCTACGCAATGGGTGTTTGGAGAGGACGATTTGCTCACAAAAGTTGTTCGCGGTCGGAGAGTTAATAAAAAAATTATAGCGGTTTTTTTTCGACGCAGTGGACCAGTGGTAGTAATTCCGCTAGAAGACCGTAGAACCGTTACTAGTGAATGGTATAGCGAAGTTTGTCTGCCTCAAGCTTTCAGGGAGTTGGATAGCGAGCGCCCAAAGAGCGGCGTCCGATGCCTTTTTTTTCACCAAGATAACGCGGCCGCTCACACAGCTGCTAGAACCATTGACTATTTGACAACTACGGGGGTACAAATGCTATCCCATCCTCCGTATAGCCCAGATTTAGCTCCATGCGATTTTTTTTTATTTCCTATGGTAAAAAAAATGCTTCGTGGGCGAAAATTAAGCACTGCAGACGAGGCCGTCGAAGAATTTCGGCGGCTATTTTTCGACCTCCCGCAAGACACGGTTTTTAAATGTTTTGAAAGCTGGTTCACCCGAATGCATAAGTGCATTGGGATTGGAGGGGGATATTTTAAAAAGCTGTAAATAAACTTTTTTTATATTTTAACTATTTTTCATTTCGCTAACTATTTTTGGAACAGCCCACGTATATACTTCAGTCTAGCACCGTGCGGTACCAATGCGCACCGTAACAATTAAAAATCAGTTGTGTCAGATTCTTTTTTTGAGAGGAACACCTATACACTAAGCCAACAGACGTGTTCATGCACATATTTTATCTATATCAGTTCGAACCCATAATTTCACACGGATACCTAAGTCTAGTAATCGTGAGAAAATTATAGCAAATGTAACTCCCAGAAAAGTTCGTTGGTGAAAGGTTTTTTAAAATCAGTTCAGTAATTTCGAAACCATTACAAACATACAAAGAACAAATCTTTCCTTTTTGTAATATTAGTGTAGAAGTTTATACTTACTAGGGAATGATTTTATTTTTCATCCAGCTCAGCAAAGCATTTAAACCATGTAACTTGTACTTTGTATTGTATTGATTGTTTAAAAGAATAATGTGTTGAGGAGTTTTTTGTCCCGCTTCTTCTCCCCAACTATCCATAACGAAGCGGTGGAGTTGCAATGAATTTCAATAAGAGGATTTATAAGCCCCTACATTGAATTAAAACTTTTGACTTTGACTCATACCGATGCTTTGCGTAACATTTAATAGAAGTGAAAGCGACACAACTTATATTTAAATTAAATTCGCCAGTGAACATTCAGGGATTGATGAAATCAAAAGCTCCGCTCTAACCACACTCTAGAGGGTCCGAACTTGTTTAATACCGACGGACGTCACCGAACCAAACTGAACATTGCCCCGGTCATTATTGGTTTTGTTGCGGTTTTAACGTTTTCCTTTGTTTATGGACTTTATAGAGCTCCGGAGCAATTTGTTCGCAATTTCCAATTTCACAGGCCATTTGCTGTTGTCTTTGCAATCGCTGAGTGCCGACTCCACTCGACTGGATAAACTCTGATAGCGGATAATTCTTTCACGCCTTTCGATTACTGTGGATTGTGTCTGTAATCGGGGAATCCGTGGAATTCGTTTGGTAGATTTGCATCGACCTATCGCGGATTGTCGCCGAGTGGAATGACAAAGCGGTTCAGACATTTTTAATAATAATAAGACTCTTATCGGTGCTATTCTGGTGGATCCCGATTTTCCCGTTCCCGTGGGTATTTCCAAAAATCCCGGAAACTTGCTGCTAAATTTCATGTTTCTAAACCCAGCGGTTTCGGCTGTGCTATTGTAGCGACACTACATATAACGCGCTAATAGACGGCCGAGTTCTAAACCGTGAAGTTTCTCTATCGACGTTTTCTAATGAGACCGCGGTCCACAGGGATGACCACCTCGCCTGGCGGAAGATGTTTCCTTTTCACGGTGGAGGAGCATTCCACCTCGGCTCCTCCATACTATGATCGATCAGTCAGTTTTATTGTACACATATAACCGCAGGAATTGGCATGCATGTTTGGGAGATTCTACTTTTCAAAGATGTATGTCTACAACCAAATTCTTTGACATGCGGGCTTTCTCATGATGTTTGCCTCAACTGTGCCAGTGATCAATATTTGATTATGTTTAACCCGTTCTCTCTTTTTCAGTCGATGACTACATCCTAAAAGCCGCTTAAATTCAAAATTTCTGCTTCTTAGGACCAAGTTGAAGATAAGCTTAGACAGGCTAATCAGTCAGTCAAGCCATTTATCTTTAATCTCGTGTAGATTAAGCAAAAACCTGTTCAACATCGCGCAAAACTGCAGTCTTCATTACATGATGTTGGCGTCGTAATCTCGCCGTTCGGGAGGCAATATCCACCGCCGGCAGCGAGGGCAAATCTTACGTAAGTGATACAGCTCCCTCGAAATAAATCGACGGTCGCCTCCGCCGCCCTTTGGAGATGATGTGATTGCAGATGGTACAGTTTGAGATTGTGGTGACGGATGTCTCAGGGAGACAGCTTTAGTGGCCCGAGCATAATAAAACTCAAGAGTGGTTATAACTAAGAAAAAAAGACAGAACCTTTATTTCAAAGTTACTCTCCATACACAATTACAACGTTACAGCAAAAGATGGCGCCACCAGTAGAAAATGTAGTTTCTTTTGGTACCTATTTAACAGTGCATATATGCATTTTACAAATCAGTGTTTTTTCAAGTGAACAGCGAAAAGTACCTACTCAAAGGAGTCTCGGGCGGGCCCGATTTTGATGAAAACTAAAACGGCTTTTTTGGATTCTTGAAAAATCAATATTCCTAGCATGGAATAGAACACGTTTATTTTGAAAAAAAAAAACACACACACACTGTATTATTACACCATTCGATAGTGTCGCTAATAAGGATCGAATTCTGGGAAGAAATTACATGAAATTAAAATGTGTGAGAATATAATTGATTAATTAAAAAAAAAAAGGTTATTCTAACAATTTATAATTTTTTCACATCTCTAGCAGAGCTCTGGCGATTCTGCAAGAGGCAACCAATAAACGTAATCTATGACGCGAAAGCTGTATTGATAAATTGAGCAATCGACTGGGATGAAGACGGCGCGCTGCAAGCGACATAATAATTTCCACGGTTTGTGCCGAGATGAGAAATTCAATCTCGGTCTGTTCCACGGTTAGAGGACCATTTTTTTCAAGAGTTTCTCAAAGGGTTTAATTATCTGAGATATTTTTTCCGTTGCTCTTTTGCGAGTGTAGTTTATTTAATGTTTTATTGAAGTGAAAACTTCTTTAGCGGCGTTGAGCACTTTTGTGGGATGGGTGAAAACTGTGAAACTCGCGTCAGGTCACGTGTGCTGATCGAAAAACCGTAAGACGGTTGGAGAGTAGTGTTGTAACACCGAAATCGATAATCAAGTTTTCACTTCTGCCGGCACTCCCGGAATACAACCCGTGTTTTTTTTTAAAGACAGTTCCGCAGAAATACATCAAACTAGCATCTTCTACGTTTTCTTTCTGTTATATTTTTCAACATTCTGCGCCAAAAAGATAAGAAAAATAAGTTTAAATCTAAGATTGGCGCCACTATAGCTTAAGTACATCCAACTTTTGTATAACAAAACATTAGTTCCATTTTTAGCCAATTAGGCTGACATGGCTGAATGGCGTTTGATGGTTGTGCCACACTGACAGAAAACACTCGTGGCAATATGCGCTTTTGTAGTTATTTTTCATAGAGACTGATGAAAAGCAGAGTGTATCATTTGGTCGCAAAATATTTTTACCTTGGGCTACGTACTTTAAGCCCCTCGCTTCGTTCATAATCCTACATTAGAATCATTTACTATGTTCGTGATTTAAAAAACGCCCTCGCCGTAAAAATATAGTTTTTCTCCCTTAGGACACAATTCTATTTAACAATTTCTATTTTTTTTTTCTATTTAACAGTTTTGTAAACTTTTATAGGTGCTTTAGCCTGAAAGTGTTTTCATATAAACGACGATAATTTTATAATGTGTGTCATGCGATATACAACATGTAACAGAATGAGCGCAATTCCTGAAATTAGTTTGTTCAGTATCGACTACTTATTCGATTTCAGCAATTTTTAATATGTGTAAAATAAAAAAAAAATAATTACCGTAGCTGAATTTAGTGCTTTCTATGAAAATCGTGCTATTATTGATCGATATTTAAGATAATTGATTAGACACAACTAAAGTTCGTATGCATCATATTTTTTTTATATTAATATACTAATTGGGGTGTTTAAGGAATTGCGCTTTTTCTGTTACGGGTTGTATAAAATTGTGATAATTTTCATGTGAAATAAAGAATTTTTACAAACAAATTATTTTTAAACACCTCTATTTCTGGGCTCGTCGCTAGTTTCATTTCAATGAATAAAGGATTAATTGGGGTCCTACATTATTTGGGACTGCTCAGTGCGCACCCGCCGCCTGAGTCGACCGCAAAGCGTTTCAGGCCCACCCGAAGGTCTCAGGATAGGCGTTTAATATAATATTAAAATTAAGGTGCTCGTTCGGGCCATAGGAACAGCGACTAAGTATTTGTAATTGTTTGATATTTTAAGTTATTTTGTAAATAAAAAGTGAGATTGCAGTAAAACTCGGCGCTGGAGTTGCGTGCGTAATTTATTATGTAACAATACAATAAACGTGAGCGTAAGTACCACCAGGCCGAGTAGGCAGAGACAGTTTTTTCTTTTTTAATATTTTAAGGCAATGTTGCCAACAGCCGTCCTACGTTACGGTCGCAGTAGGTACCTATTAGAAATCATTTCAGATTATTGAATGGTGTATAAAACTTTGGAAGTTAGTAATTCTCTTATATCTAAACAATAAAGTTAATAAAATGCAATATAAAAAAAAACCTCATCAAAACGTTGGTGGTGTGGAAGGTGGAGTGGAATCGTTTTACATTTAATTAAGATAAAGTAACTAAAAAAAAAACGGAAAAAACGCATGATCAATAAAATTAAAATATACTCACTTCTTTATCACTGGGGGTAACGCCAGAGATGTTCTATTCTTGAATATCCCCCTTTTCACTAGGTAATTTAAAACCCTCTGGTTAAATACTAAAACTACAAACTTTGTTTCTGGTACTGAAATCTATTAAAGTAAAAAGCCTATTGTATTCAGCTTTAAAGCAGTGAAGTTATAAAATCGTAACATATATTATCATTGCTTGAAAGTCACATTATTAAGACTGACATAATTTGAAAGAAAAGTAAAGGCTGATTCATGTTACACGGGGCCGGGTCCGGGCCGGGCCCCGTCCGAGCCCACGCGGCCCGTACGGGGCACGGTCAACATCTATTACTTTTGGTATGAAGCGCTGGCCCGGACGGGGCACGGCGTAGACATGTCGAGGCGTATTGTTAGGATGACCTGGTCCCGGTGTAACATGAATCGGCCTTAACGAAAGAGATTTATGGGGCGAATGTTGAAGGATACAAGGAAAGAGGACGCAACAGAAGGACGATCACATATCAAATTAGTGACGTCCTTCAAAAAGCTGAGGTCCGGAGTTCGAACAATAAAAGATCGTGCATGAAAAGACTTATAGATGTGAAGGAAGTGAAAGAAGTATGCAGAGATCGAGCAAAGTGGCGATCCATCGTCTCTGCCTACCCCTGTGGGATAATGGCGTGAGCAGTATGTATGTAGATAATTATAGTTTTCCAACTACCCTCATATTCAAGGTTTTATATTATAACTCAACCGTAATATTGACTATTCCCATCAGATAAAAACTTCTACATTGTTATTATTCGGTTCACAGCAAAACACTGCGCTCAAAATAACAAAGGAAGAATGCATTCTATCTTTAGCTAAAGTAAATGGGTAGACGGTTTGCGCTTCGCATGCAGTTGCCTGCTTCCGACGAGACAAAAATACCGAATGGCGGATCGATTCTAATTTCGAATTCGGAAACAAAGCGAGCCACAAATACGGACATCACTTCAGGCAAGCAATAAAATAGTCATGTCACGTGTTGAGCTATTTCTTTTTTAAGAATTTTTGCTTTAACATAGACTAGCAGCGCCCCGCAATTTCACTCGCATAGTTCCCGTTAGAATACGGGGATAAAATAATTTAACCTATATAACACCATGAATGTAGCTTTCCATTGATGATAGAACTGTGAAAATTGGTTTAGTGGTTTAGGTGTAAAAGCGTTACAAACAAAGTGACTTTCTCATTTATTATAGGTATTTAGGATTAATAAGAATATTATGTTGCAACCGATGAAAGATATAATGAAATTATCAACATACATACATAATCTCACGCCTATTTCAAATTAGGGTAGGCAGAGACAATAGACTGGCATTTGGTAAGAACCTGGAAGATCTCTCGTGCTTCATCTACATCCATGAATCGCTTAATGCATGCTCGTCGGTTTCGGGTACTCTTGATCTGGCATTTTTCTTCGCCGATATGGTCGATGTAAGCACGCCTAGGTCATCCTCTAACTACTCATCCATTTACAACGCCCTTGTAGATATGTCTCATTAAATGTATTTCATTCATCCGCTCAATATGACCAAGCTACGACGAAGTATTAACAGTTATAAAAAAATGCAAGCGTTTTTTTTATTCCATATGAAAAGTTTGCGGTTACGCCAAAAGGAACGAGAACGTATATTATGAGACTTTATTATATCTGTCATACAATACAGTGAAGTGACTTCACCACATTAAAATCTATGTAAACGCAGATTTTGTGGCCCATAAATGTAAATTGCTTCATGCAAACGCGTGAATCTCAAATATTTTGGGTTCAAATATTAGTTGATTTAGCCTTTAATTACATAATAATATCTTAATTAAATTCTACTTAAGTCCATAAGTTTTGAAACATTCTAAGAATCTGTTGTTTATTGTCAAAATCAAATACATTTACCTATTTACAAAAAAATACCTGTCCTCTAAATATGCATCGTGTGGTAATAGCACCCAAAAGGCTGGCTTAATTTTTTTCTCTATATATTCGTAGCTAGGCTGACCCTTTGACAGGAATAACTGTCTGGTTGAAGTCTCACACAAACATGCTGATAGCTCTATAAGGGGTATATCTGCACCGCTTGATTTTATTTTTGCAAATATGAAATATCGCCTCTACCATTCATAAATCTCCTATATATATATCGCCTATACCTAAAATACCAGAATGTTTAAGTAACTCTCTCCGCTCCTTTCATCGATCCCTATTTGATTTACCTAAAATTAAGACAATAAAAGTTTTTCAAAATCACGTAGGCAACCCACCAATAGTCCCTTGTATTTGCCACTAAAACATATAAAGAACATCTTAGAGCACGATCAATCTTTTGATATATATACCTAGAGTCGAATGTCCTCGCAGCACGCTTAGTGAATAGTGTATATTTCCTGCAAATTACAATAAAATTGTGGTCTATTTGTAAGGTAAGTAAATTAATAAAAAATGTAGACATTGAATAATGGACTTCGTTACAAAATTCCAACGAACTCTTAGAATACAGGCAATATAATTTATCTCAAATTTCACAGGCCAAATTAAGCTCATTTAAATTGTTTGTTCAGGCTGAATACCAACGAAACATGGTTTTCTTCCCAAATGTTTGGTCTGGGCTCATTACTGGTCTTCGCAAATCCCTTAATTTGTGATTTCCGTGCCCACCGGGGTCTGACCACAGCATTATAAATGGGGGTCCACTAGGGCTCTTTCATTATCATTAATTATTCGTAATATATCTGTTACTGCGTTATCTGAGCAAGAAAATGGTCATAATTCAGTTGATTTCGGGGTAAAAAAGGAGAATTAAGCTCGTTAGATGGGAATTATTAATGCGTTGTACAACGAACTTTGATACGGGTGCTCTTGATATTTGAGAAAGGTTAGGTGTCCCATGTTTTTGTTGCAAGATTAAGTGAGTGAGACACATTCGTGTCTATAGCTATAACTACGTTCCTTGTATATTCAAGAGCACATGAAGCTTTACACTTGTAGTGCGAGTCTGACCTCTAAAACTATCGAAATAAGAACGTTACAAAGTTCAATGTGTCAAGCTCCACTTGCTCTTGACTGTACATGAAAGGGCTCACTACCAAAAGAGATATTATCACTGAATCAAAGATATACCTCTAAATATAGGTAGGCTACCAAACTTCATCCATCTAAAGTACCTTACACATCGAATATAACAATACTATCCCAAGCGGGAACTAAACAAGTTCCCGGAAAGAAACTATTGGGACTCTAAGAAGCAACCCATCTTAATTTAAGTTGTCCAACTCGTACTATCCAACTTCTGAACTACACTGAACGTATAACGTGTGCTTTAAATCATTTGGGACCGAATGTATGTTGTTTGTCTAGTTGTACTTTGCTAGTGTTAGGTAATAATAATAATTAATTGTGGAACATATTTCACACACGGTTGTTTAGTCCTAAACTAGGCAGGGCCTGTTCTATGGGCACCAAGAAACTGATAGATATACATAAATAAATATTAAACGACTAGACACTAAGCCAACACAAATGTTGTGCCCCGAGCGGAGATCGAACCTGCGACCTCCCGTTCAGAAGGCAGGGGCACTACCAACTGAGCCAACAGGCCTGTCAAGTCTAACTACATTTTAGGTAGGTAGGTACGTCTGTAAGAGTGTGCATAATGAAGCTCTTTTATAATAACTTTTTTTTACCTCGAACATTAAATTATTATTTTTTGTTTTACATCTATACCAATGTGACTAAATTGATGTCTGGGATATCAAAATAAATGCCAACACTTAAGCGAAAACTGTTCGGCAATTAGGCATCGTTTTCAAAATTTTGTGTCCGTTTGAAAATTTGTCTCTGTTATGCTCTGAAACGGCTCATCGGATTCCGGAAGATTTTAGGAATTTATATAAAATAAAATTTCATCTATATCATTCGTAGCAGCTACGACAGCTACATGGTATAAAGATTTCCTTTTACCCGACTGCGGCAAAACCATAACAGGTTTGGTAAGAAACCCTAAAAATTAAAACATTGTTAGAAATAACTTAAATACTGAAATTAAAAATCGTAAATCATTCCGAGACGCAAACTCGAATCGGCAGGCTCGAAAGTTTTTTAATAAATAAACTAATGAACTTAAAAAAAATAGACCGAGACGAGGGAATAAATCAAGAAATTCTTGTTAAACTTCGCGTTTGCCTGAACTCAGCCAGTACTGGGTTTCGCAATCTGTCTAGAGTTCTAGACTTTACGAACTATCGAGTCTGGGCAAATTAGTTTTGTTAAAAGTGCTCGGAAGCTAATTTATTGCCTGAGGATTATGAACATTGAGATAAACAGGATTTATAGTGTACTCCACAAGGAAGAAAGATGACTTCTTTGTGGATATTCTTTAAATAGGAACTACGAAGAGACGACAGAATATTTTAAATTAAAGAAAATGGAAAATACCAACGCGGTAGGTATTGACAGGTATTCATCATCATCATCAACCCGTAACAGCCCACTGCTGAGCTAAGGGTCTTTCCTCGCACATGAGGAAGTATGGGCTATAATCTCCCACGCGAGCCCACCGCGGATTGGGAGATGGTGTTAAGCTAGTGGCCACTTAACAGTCAGAATTTTTCAAGCCACCCAAGGGTATCTGACATGGCTTAACGACTTCCACTGTGCGGAAACACAACTGACAGGTATTAATTTCTGGAAATGCCTAGTTTAATATTTTATATTTTTAGTTCCCTAAACGCCGAGACTTTCACTTGTCAAATATATATGATCTTCAAACTAAAATTTGTTGAGACAATCACATAGGAATATTAAGAAAAAGACTGACTCCTTCCACGGGCTTGGCAAAGGTATCGATTTTTGTAAAGTACCCATTTTGATTCAGTTTATTTTCTGATACTTGAATATGACAGTTGGTGAACTCACCCCAGACCTGGTGCTGTTACACATGCCTCGCAAACAATCTTGGGACCTTTGAGCCATTTAGCCACCCCCTGTATCCTGTATAGATGTTTCGTAAATATTAAACGGAATGAAACAAATAGCATTTGCGTATTAATACTAGTAATAAAATGAAGCATTAAAATATATATAAGCCGATATTTGTGAGCACTTCAAAGGTTGTTGGGGTTTGAAACACGAAATTCCATCAGTTCTTGACAAAGTACACTCGTTTCTATAGCAAACTTGCAGGCCTCTTAGACTCGAACTTTGATAGCAAACAATTCATAAGCGGGAAGCGATTATTTAAGTCAATTCAAATAATTAATTTCTCTAGTTAAGAAATAATGCTTAAAAAGTCAATAGTTTAATAACGTATGAGTCTAAACTCGACCAAGGACGTTGGCTGAATGTAAAGAGCAGCCTATCTTCACTGACTAGTTTCTGGTTCCAAATGCAGCACCCTGAGAAGACAGCAGCAAACTCAAATTCAGCTCTTTTTAACGTCATGCTAAGTGTGAGGTGAGAAGTACCGTATGTAAGGACGTATAATAACGAGTTTCGAAATGAAATAATACGAAATTAATTCAACTTCTATAATTTATTTTCAACAATATTTCAAACTTCTCAGTTATAAAACCACCATTACATCATCATAAACATTGATAAACAAATTATTGACCTGATATTCCTCCATATTTCACCAACTCCACACAAATAGCTACCACAGAACCTTTAGGTACATAAAGACCACTTCCCAAAACGTCTACAGACACTATCAATCCACGACGTTCGTTTGGAAACTGATGAGCGACTTTTAATGTAGGTATAGGTATAATTATTATTATTCTAAATTATAATATTGATAATTTATGTACGTACATACAAAAACAATATAATTGCTTATAAAATAATGGAACTTAATATCAATTTAGCCTAGCATACTTTTAATCTTATTATATTCTAATTTATAAAATAGTAGCTTCTATACACATTCAAATCAACAATAATTATCCTATATTTATATTTACCGAGTTGAGTAGAATCTGAGGATGGTGTTAGAAGCCGATGAATTTGGCGAAGCAGGATCAAGAGTTTTGAAAATATACCCTGTTATCCAGCAGTGGGCATCTGGTAATATGATGACGAAGCCAATATTTTGAAGAAGATTAGTAACGTACTTGTATTTCGGAGCGACTATAAGTACTTAAGTACTGCAAATTAGTCTGTACTCTTCATACGATTTTCATTCAATATTTTTTAATACTCGCAAACTAGATAGAAGCTTTCAGAGGAAAATATGTCCATCGTGACATCGCTCTGATTTCTGTACCATATAGATGGTATTGATTTATAAAACGGTATAGGTATATCCTTAGACTGACATAGGGATATGGCGATACTCTGGATCACAATAATCTATATTTTATTCTACTATCTAGCATCAGTTTGATAACACCTGATTCACGGCAATTGCAATTTTATGGTATCTTGCACCTTAAGTTAATACCATCAATGTTAACAAATGTTTACATTCACATGCTACCCGCTTATGCTCATCACTCGCACCACACCCTAAGGGTAAGGGTTGAAACTTAACCCAAGAACCGCGAGTCGTCTTTGAAATATAGCCTTAGTTTATCTCGACTGTGTTTCGGCTTGTGACATAATTTGTTACTACACCAATGAGCAATGTACTATACAAAATGTTTTAGAAAACAGCAAAGCTTTGAAGCTTTAGGTAAACTTTTGTTAAATTTGGAAAACCTGATCAATTTGTATGTTTTTTTTTACCTTACTTACTCACTTAGAAAAATGATTTTTGACGTGATAACGTCTTATAAATCGATGAAAGCCGTTTTGCACGCACGAAAAAGTGTCAGGTTCCGCCTGAGCCAACCGTGCAAGCGAGAGCGCGGAACAAGCGACAGCGAGGCACGATCCCAGAGTAATCGAGGGGAACCTCCGTTTCTTTTGTTTTAAATTATCTACAGTTTATTTTCCAAAAATATAACATCATTATCAATTATCTCAAAATTCAACTGTAAAGTCACTGTCACGACTCAAATATTCATAATTAATTGAAGTGTATTAATTACGAACATAAAACGTGGTTTTCTGCTTCTTTGATCAAAGGAATTAGTGTTGTGTGGCCTGGGTTATGAATTTAGAAGCTTCCGGAAAATGAAGTGGCAATTTTGGATGCTAGGTAACGAAGTTTGTATGTGGAATTAAGTTCGGATAAATGAGCTTCAAAGTTAGCTAGTCTGTTTTGGTTTACCAAATACAACTATTCAAATGTTCACCTAGTAGTTGTATTAATAGACCTGAATTTATTTAAAATTACATTATAACTGAAATTATGATCACTTGAGACAAAGTGTTTCGAAGGGCTTGTTAGATAAGTTGCCCTGTTCTTGCTTGCTCTGTTACAGGTTCGATTTCCGCCTGCTGTGCTCATTTCTAGGAGTTTATATATATTTGACAGGCCCGTTGGCTCAGTTGGTAGTAACCCTGCCTTCTGAGTCGGAGGTTGCGGGTTCGATCCCCGCTCGGGGCCAACATTTGTGTGCATGCACATATCTGTTGCCTTCGTGTTTGGGTGTTGAATATTTATGTAAGTATGTTTAACAGTTGTTTACTGAGACTGAATACCCGTATGTAAATTGTGTCCCACAATTTATAATAATTATTATTTAAGTAAGTTTATAATCAGTTAAGCAAAGAATTTGCCTATTTTGGCATTATGTAACCATTATGTACTCTGTAAGTCATGTATGAGTATGATACATTAAACCATTCCAGAAAATATATACTAGAGGTCAGGTGAAAGAATCATAAAACGCGAAGAAAAAATCATTTTGACAAAATCGTAAATTTGCCTTTTACAGATATAAAAGTCAAATGGAGAACTAACCTTTTTAAAGCTGTTAATAACGTATATACACTCATCAGTAGACCTTGTAGTACACCATGACACGCAGTCTCGAGGAGTTGCGGGTGTCGTCGACACTTCTTAGCGGGTGTTCTCTGCTGAGTCATGCGGCTGTGCCACACCGAGATTCAGAGATTTATCTCGAGACAAGTTTCCGAGATTCAGAGATTTATCTCGAGACAAGTAGCCGTGATTCAGAGATTTATCTCGAGACAAGTTGCCGAGAATCAGAGTTTTATCTTGAGACATGTTGCCGAGATTCAGAGATTTATCTCGAGACAAGTTTCCGAGAATCAGAGTTTTATATATCGAGACAAGTTGCCGAGATTCAGAGATTTATCTCCACCGACGAGTTGCTGGTTCCAAACACTACCCTGAGAAGAACCAGCATCAAACTAAGGGTAGCTCTTGTAATGTCATGTCATACAAATTATTAAGATTTACCATCATATTTAGGACTATCAACGCCGTCCCGTTCCCGTGGGAATATTATACCCCATGTTACTCCCAGAAAAGTAAGGAATTGTATTACAAAAGGGGGTGCCCAGCGCATACTCGTATTTCATGTACAAACATGGTTATTGGTCCAGTCGTTTTTGCGTGTTGCGTGCACAGACAGACAGAAAGACATAAATAAAAAATTTTTGTTTTGCTCTAAAATTTTCAAAAAAATATTTCATGTACAGACATGGTCCTGTTAGAGTTTTATTATATGTATAGATGTATAATAGATTTATAGCTTGACATAGCGTCGAGTTTAGTAGGTATAAGATAGAATACTTACCTACTAGTTTTTGCGTGTGATTGTCTATCATTAATCATAGTATAAAGTTCCTATGATGCTTCATCATTCCAAGATATAAAGTTCCTATGCTGTTTCTCAGGCCACCAACTGTCTCCAATAACACATGTCGATCCGTTTTCAAGATAAGAGACAAAAATTGTTCGCTTTCATAAATAGTGTTACAATTTTAAGGATCAATGAGAGTTTAAAATTTCAGGCCCCGGTGTATCAACAGCCTTTCATGAAGCTACCCCTAACTGCCGGGGAGGTGACTCTCGTTTTCCAAGAACCCTTGAGATGGGAGGGGTTTTTTAGCGGAATGAAAACTCCCAGCTCTTAGCGGGATGACATTCACATTTTTTAATCTTTAACCAAGTTTTTTGTACAAAATATACTTTATTTTATTTATTTATTTTTCCACTAAATAATTTTGAGATTCCGGGAACAGCGATGATAGATTTTTACATTCTAGGGCCTACGGGTTCAATAATATCACCCTAAGGTAGTTTTCTGTAATGAATAAAAAAAATCCAAATTAAATTATAACCCCCCCCCCCTCCTCTCCCCTCTCCCCCTACTTTCACCTGAAAGGCAGGCAACGCAGTTGTGACTCTTGAGTTGCAGGTGGCCATGGGCGACGATAGTCACTTACCATCAAGTGACCCGTCCGCTCGATTGCCCCCTTCTCTTATAAAAAAAAAACACACACAAAAATAACAAATTTTACACATTCACCTCCAAGTGACTATTAAATAATCAACATATTGACGTCATAGTTTAAGTTAAGTAGTTATTAGACTATTGACGATAACTGTAATTATTTTTGTATCTTCATTTAAATAAATGTATTTTTATATGATGTGAGTATATTTTCCATCAAATTTGCATATTGACAGAGGATAAAAAGTAACTTTTGACTTCCCAATCAAATACCCAATTTAAAGACTTGTCACATTTTTTAAATAGTCTAGTAGTTATGAAGATATTTTTTCACAAACATATTCCTTTAACCACATGCTATTTTAAAACCAATCGATACAAAGGCTAAAAATACAGACTATAATTAGCTACGGAGCCCATTACAGCAACAGTCGTGTGTCTGCCGACAGATACACGGGAACGCTCTTAGAACCGTGAATATTTTATCGTATTCCCCACTTGTTTCGTCTGATTGGTCGGACAGGTTGAAACACTGTCGTAGAGGCAGAAGCGAAGTAGCCGAAGCAACGAAGATGATTTGGACAAACGTGAACAGATTTTTCGTTTGTTTCTTTCATTTATTTTTATCTTCCTGCTAATATTCGGTTAGACGGTTTTGGAGAATTATTTAGTAAGCACATGTACCCTGTCTGTATGATTAATTAAATAAATAAATAATAATAATAATATTATAAACGCGAAAGATTATGAGTATGTTTGTTGCTCTTTCCCATAAAAACCACTGATCGGATTTTTATGAAACTTTACAGTTATATAGCTTATACATCAGAATAAAACATAGGCTATATTTTATCTCCGTATTCCTACGGGAACGGGATCTACGTGGGTGAAACCGCAGGGAACATAACCCTCCTTCTAGTGCAATCATGTGAAAATGTGACCTACGACACCCCGGAGATAAATACGTTTTTCTGGAGCAGTCGGCTATAAAGGCTGATTCATGAATCATGTTACAACGGGACGGGGCCCGTCCGGGCCCGGACGTGCCCCTTACGGGCTCGGACGTACCCCGTCCGGGCCCGGGCGTGCCCCGTCCGGGGCGAACCATCCTACAACACGCTCGACATTTGGCGCGGACGGGGCCCGTCCGGGCCCGGACGGGGCGCGTCCGGGCCAGCGCTTCTTACAAAAAATATTTGACCGTTCCCCGGACGGGGCACGCCCGGGCCCGGACGGGGCCCGTCCCGTTGTAACATGAATCAGCCTTAAAGGTAAAATTATGAAAAAGTTTGGATATTAAACTCGTTAGAATATGCACCGTCATAAACCATGCAGGCAGTGCCAAAGTGACTAAATACATTCGCTTTTTCAGTCGATACAGCCAATTAGCTCCTCCATTAGTCGAAAATAAATCGGCTTCAATTTTAAATGAACGCCACTCGGAGTTTCTCATAGGAGTGCGAGGGAGACGAGTATATTTCAATACGTTTCGATTAGGCTTGGGTGCGATTGCTTATTTGAAATATTTTTTACGAACTTTTATTTAACTTGCAATTTAAGTTTGTTCGGGTGAAATCTGCAGCTCAATTTTGAAGCAGACATCTTCAGACGATTGAGCTGAAATTTCACAGGTTTAATTGGGATGACAATGCATCTTAAGCTGTGTGACGTCATTCTAAATCCAACGTGGCGGAACACTTAAGAAGGCGGATTAGTAATTTTAATGCACTCTTACAATATGGGCATCAAATGAATAAGCTTGCTGAGAATAACTCGAAGAATAAATGACGTCACTCTTAATCCAAAAACCACGTCAAAAGGTCCAGAACTATACTGGTGAAAGTATGTATTTTCAGAAACCTCTGCTTACCTCCCCGGGGGTAAAATTCAAAAAAATCTCATCCCTGTTATCCCCAAGGGGGTAGGCAGAGGTATTCCATTACTGGATATACCCACTTTACACGAGAATTTTCGACCCCTAAACGTGATAGGTGGTGAGCCCATCGCCGGACCGGGTCTGTTTACACATGTCTCAGAATCAATTCTGGGACCTGCGGGTTAAAAAGAGTGAAAATATTTTTTACTTATTGATTTCACTTGTGAAATTTTAGAGCCATTTTTTTTTATTACAATGATAAATCAGTTTTTCTACAAATATAAAAAGTGCAATGAAACATGACTTGCGATTTAACAAACATAGGTAGAAAGCTAGGTGAAGTTGAGCACCAGGGGCGACGTATGAAAACCAATTTCATATTATTATGATCTTTCACCAGCTCATGAAATGACTCGATCTCTAATTTCGTCATAATATTCATATCATCCGAATGGTGGAAGTCGGTAAGCCATGTCAGATACCCTGGGTGGCTTGAAAAATTCTGACTGTTAAGTTTCCACCAGCTTAACACCATCTCCCAATCCGCGGTGGGCTCGCGTGGGAGATTGTAGCCCATACTTCCTCAAGTGTGAGGAAAGACCCTTAGCTCAGCAGTGGGATGTTACGGGTTGATGATGATTCATATCATCTCAGTTTATTTGCTTCGTGTAAACATAATAACCGCACACAGTCCTGGCAACTGTAAAATACTTACTTTGTATTTAAAGCTAGTACTGTCTAAAAGTATTACTAAAATTTGTATTTTGTTTGATTTAATTTGTGTTTTTGTTTCTTTTTAACGCCCGACGCATAAATGGAAATCGGAGTTTAGTTAGGAAAAGCCAGAAATGTCAGAGACACCTGCTACTGATTTATTTGTTGGAAAGAATTTGTTTTGATGGAAAAACGGGTGGGCTTAGAACTGGCGTGTCTTGCGGTTCAGAGAATGTTGTGTTGTTTTTCGGAAGGACATTAGGCAAATTGGGCTCTGAAATCCTTTTTTGTGTGTCAATGTATAAAACGTTCTTTCGTACGTAAAATAAATATGCTTACGCTTTATCCCCGACGGGGTTTGAAGAGGCTATCCATTCCTGGAAGAGTCAACTTTTAAAAAGTGAAAAAAAAAAGAGTCTCGTCCCATCAGTGAAGGTGCCTTAGAACGAATTTTCGGCAGTTTTCTCAAAAAAAATTCCGTCACTGTTGATGTACAGAAGATAGTGACACAAATATTTTACACTAACCACTACTTATGACATCTCATTTATATAATTCAGTCGACGATCAATAAAAGTCGAGCAGAGTGGCTAGAAAGAGCTAGGTATATCTATACTAATATTATAAAGAGGAAAGATTTGTATTTTTGTATGTTTGTTACGAATTAACTCAAAAACTACTGGACCGATTTAAAAAATTCTTTCGGCAAAGGAAAGCTAGAAAATCCCTGAGCAACATAGGCTATATTTTATTCTCGTATTCCTACGGGAACGGGAACTACGCGGGTGAAACCGCGCAGAACCGCTACTCCTATAATAAGAAAGAACTAAAAAAACATAATACAATCAAAATTTGAATCAAAAATACAAACCGACTTCAACGAATATCAAAAATACTATTATTTGCATATTCAACATACATTACCTACTGTTGCTAAACCTATTTTGCTTGACGTATACCTGAACAAATAAAAAATATTAAAATCGCTTTAGATTTGACGGAAATAAAATACGCGACGAATTAAGAACCTCCTCCTTTTTGAAATCGGTTAAAAATGAAGCCTCAAAATGGCCACAGAAGAGAAATGCAATCATTCACCAACATGTCCTTCGTAACGCTCATCTCACGGATAAAAAATCGTGGAGGAGCCTATATATTTATAAGAAATACAATAATTCTTTATTGTACATAAAAAACCATTCAAAAGAGTTACAAAAAATAATTAAGTTACAATCAAAATCTGTTTTGTTTTACTAAAAAAATTTATTGGAACTGTAATCATCCGCAATATGGAAGTAAAACATATTACATCAACAAAAAAGTCACAGAGTAAACAATTTTTGCAATATTTTATGGTAAAAGTAAGAGTCCAGAGAGGGAAACCATAAATCTGCAAGGTGACAGTATCTCTTGACACCCTAACAGGCTCAATAAGGGTCACGTAATGTATTGAAATTTTGGATGCTCCATTGGGCGGACGGAAATGGTTTAGAAGAAACGATTTTTGTACTATATGCTACAGTAGGTATAGTACTCGTATTTGTGCTGTAATGAAGTGGGAAAGCAGAAAAACATTTCTTAAATACTTGTTATCATTACCACAGCAGCTCTAAAATCATAAAAAAATACTAAAATCAAAACTTTTTGCAATTTTGATTGCGCGAGTTCTGGAGATATATATTTTTATATTATTTATCAGTTTAAATAAAATTCTATCAATATCACTATTTTCTTTTTAGTGTTATTCTAAACCCGATCTCTGAGTTGAAACTCAATGAATTGCGTGTATTGAACTTATTTTTGTATGTCTTTTGGATGTTTTTTACTGAACAATAAAGTGTTATTGTAATATTCCATTGATGGAATAAAATACAATTTTAATTTGATTTTTCACGACGAAAATAAGTAAAGTATTAACGTAACTAATATCTTATCTCTCTGTTCTTTGTTCCCACAACCAAGCTAAACCGCTTTTAAAGGGTGCTTCATAAATCGATAACTGAGAACCCCAAAATCCAATGCATTCGAATTACGCAATTACCAAGAAACTAATCTGATCGAACGTCACATCCACCGATATGTGTCCTCGGCACTTCCTTCGACATCAGATAACCGGATTACTGCACGATCAGTGATCGACAGCAGTCACGGCTGTGTACGGCCACCAGACCTGCGGATTCGCTTAATGCTTAAATCGATGAACGCCAGCTGCACGCACGAAAAAGTGTCACGTTCCACCGAGCGTGCAAGCGAGAGCATGGAACAAACGATAGAGAGGCACGATCGGCTTAAGCGTTCGGCTTGTGACGCATCTAAGTCTCTTCCACTCCAGAATGCATGTTTTCTTATGGCGTTAAAAAAACATGCATTCTGGAGGCGTTATCACCTAAAATTATCGTACGTAAACCGACTTTACAGACATAATTTTTTGTATAGTGTAGGAGGCAAATGAGCAGACGGTTCACCTGATGGTAAGTGACTAACGTCGGTCATGGACACCTGCAACTCGAGAGTCACAAGAGCGTTGCAGGCCTTTGAGGTGGGAGCTTTTCTTGAAGGTCGTATGAAAATGTATTTATTTCTGTAGGTAATAACATTATAAATGAATGTACAATTTGGTTATGTAACCAAAATGTTACTACCCTTTAAGATTCATTCGTTACCGCTGCTTCAGGTTCTGTCTATTAGTAACTCAGAGCAGTCTAAATCTAATTGAGTTTTTAACGCAACCATTGCTCACATATTTTATTATTGCACACCGCTCAGCTTATATTACGAGATGAAGTCAACTTACTACTCACCAAAGAGATTAAAATATAATAAGGCATAGAGGGGACAAAGTGAGGAAAATTTGATGCTAAAAGTTATCACAAGTGGAATAAATCTATCATGATTTCGACCGATGACAGCCCGCGTTCATACTAACTGACATGACGCTTTAACTTTAAAGTTTTGTATGAAAATATTCCCAATGCCCCCTCTATCTATTATATTTTAATCTCTTTGCTAGTCGCTGACTCTAAGGCCTCACGTATCGAGGATATCGTTAGCCCGACTCTGATCAAACCCGATAGCACATTACCATGTCAAGTCAGTACTAATGACTGATCTCTCTGCGATATGCTATATCTTGAGGGGCTGTTATCTCATTAGTACTAGCGTCTGGAAGCTCGTGTGGATTGCAATACTTTTTGACAGCCCACAGATTACATTAGCACAAAGCCTCTAGGTAATATAAAACCTCGAAACACGTCTCTGATCGCAAATAAATTTTAAAAAAAGCAACATCTGTCAAAATTCCTAGCTATGAGTAGGTTGACAATCTGTGCGCAACTCATTTACGCATGCCTGCGTTTTTGTGTCTCTTTTTATTTTTTAATATATTGTGTCTATGCCTTGAATATATTATACTAGCTGTTCGAAGTGGTTTCACATACGTAGTCCCTGTTCCCGGGGGAATATGGCAATAAAATAGAGTAGTGATAGCCTTACGGTTAAAGAACCTGCTTCACATGATGATAATCAGTGAGGCTCGGGTTCGAATCCCGGCATGTATCAATGAGTTGTCAAAAACTTACGTACATATTTATCACTTGCTTGACGCTGAAGAAAAATATCGTGCGGAAACCCGCAGGTCCCTGAATTAGTTCTGAGACATGTATAAAAGACCCGGTCCGGCGATGGGCTCGCACCCTATCACGTTTAGGCGTTCAAAGAACATCTAAATAAAGTTGGAATATCCAGAAATGGAATACCTCTACCTACCCTCTCGGGGGTTTAAGGCTTGAGATTATTATTTATTTATAAAATATAGACTACATTACTCAGTGATAATGAAGCTTTCCATTGGTAAAAGAATTTTCAGAATCGGTTTGTAAATTAAACGGTGCGATCCAGTCCAGCACCGCAATCCTGTAGCACTGGATTGAAACGCAGTATCAATGTAAGTCAGCAGTTGTTTAATATTTTTCAACTTGTTGACACAGCGCTCAAAGGGGATCGTACCCAATAACTTATATAAATACCCAGTACAGCTTAAAAAAGCGTTTGCCTTTCACAAAACGGTAAAAAGAAAATATTTCAGGATCGTAATAACTTCCCAATCCGGCCGGCGCTCATTGATATTACTTATAAATACCCCGATAAATCAAACATATGGCTAACAATAATAGGGATGGGCTGTTATCGATTATATTTTATCAAATTAGTCGATTCGAAACACTCGACGTTCTGTAATCTAATTTGAATTTGTTGTCATAATGTTTGTATGTCAGTGTTGAAGTTGTCTTTCGTGTGAGTAAAACAAGGCTTGACCTTTAATCTGTAAAGAACCGCGGGTTTAAATTGGAACCGAGACACAATTAAAAATCTATTGTGTCTCGGATACTTGGTCTTAGAGGTTAAAAATTTTTTTTTACATAACATTCATACATTATTCTCACGTCTTTTTCCCGGCGGGGTAGAAAGAGACAATAGACAGCCACCTGCTACAGTTGGCTCACCTGCCGTGCTTCATCTACATCCATCAATCTGTTCATATATTATTTATCTGGCTTTTATTCAGTACATAGCCATGTACAGTAATACCACAAGGTATTTTACTGTATCGAGGTTAAGTTGCAAGTAATCATTAACTAAAAAACTTATCTCAAAACATATCTCAAATGCATTTAGATTTTCATTTTACAATTATAGCAAATTTTTAAATAATAAAACAATCAAAAAAGTGATGCAATTCAGTACTAAAAATGATGTCGTCACAAATTAAATACTCAGTAAATTTTTCAAACTAAATTTTCGTTTTGACAGCTCATAAAAAGTAACTCATTTAACTAAGCAAAAAAATACCAAATTGGATGGAACTCTTACGACCATCTACACGAATCACGGGAGCTGCGGTGGTTTTTTGATTCACAATTTTCGTACCTAACGACGATAGCATACACGATCGCTCAACACAGCAAAACATTTGTAGCAACATCGCTAAATTTCATCGATAGATCCCATCACTAACCCACCAAATTTGCCAAGCTTAAAAGCTTATCCGAGCTCACCAGTTTTGTTAGCATTCGACCCGCGGTTTCTCACAAACTTAAATTAAGGCGCGAATAAACGGAACGGGGGACTGATGGCCGCTGGAGCCGACACGTATTCGAGTAGAAACCTCGTTTAGGCAAACGAAGTGTTGGGCGCCCTGCGGCACGATGGACTGACGACCTAAAGAAGGTGGCTGGCAGTGGATGGATTGGGGCTGCCCAAGATTGGAATGGTTGGAATCCTTGGGAAAGGCTTCTGTCCAGCAGTGGACAGAAATTAGCTGAAATGGAAACGGAACGGATGAAATAAACTGTTACTCATGTGCTAATGTTAAGTCATCTCTTCAGTTTCATTGTTGTTCACAATGGAAGTCGTTAGGCCATGTCAGATACCCGATGTCTTGAAAACTGTGACAGTAAGGTGGCCACTAGCCTAACATTATCCCCCAATCCGCGGTGGACTCGCGTGGGATATTATGGCCCATATTTCCTCATGTGTGATGTGAGGTATGTTTATCCTGCAGCTGAGCTAAAGTTGTAGGCTGTTACGGGTTGATGATGTGATGATTTCTTCAGAACTAGATAGGCAGAACCAATAGATAATTTCATGGATAGAGTAGGGTATTTAAAAATCTTCCTTTTTTGTTGCATTATAGGTTTTTTGTTCAAATTATGATTATTGTGCCTGGCACTAAATATAAACACACACCGTGTCTTCAAAGAGGTTGGCTCAAGTATCTTGAAAATACACATTTTTGCACCGTGTATTTTTTGAACGCCATAACGTGACATTTTTCATCAGTACACTAAGGTATACGAAAGGAATATCTTTAAAATCGTACTTACATATTTATTGATTTGATAACATAAATACCTTGTTGGTATTATCTGTCAGAAGCCTAAAGGCTGATTCATGTTACAACAGGACGGGCCCCGTCCGGGCCCGGGCGTGCTCCGTCCGGGACACGGTCAAACACTTTTTGTATGAAGCGCTGGCCCGGACGGAATGTCGGGCCCGTCCCGTTGTAACATGAATCAGCCTTTAGAGTTGTTTCTATTGTTACTTGCATCGTTATTATAGGTAGACTACCGGATATTTTATATCCAGGATTTCCTGCGATCCTAGTCTCAGAATTGCCTTAGGATTTCTATAACGATGATTTATTGAACTGTTAGCTTGCTAGTTATCAATTTGATATCAATAAGCTAGCTTTTGACCAATTTCGTCCGCTTTCGAGATTATAATCATACGATTATCGTGCACCCAAACTACAACATTGTTACACAATGCGACTCTATATTGTCCTTTATCGTCCGTTAAAATGAACAAAATTATACATGAACATAATTTAAAAGAACGCACATTTGTATACAGTACAAAACAAATTGTTTTTGTTTGTACTGTGAAATTTTGCGGTAAGAGCAAGAAATATCAGCTTATTGACCACAAACAGCTAGCAATGTAATCTGTATTGAATAATGGACTATTTTCGGATAATCATTAATTACACATAGCTTATTAGTCTTAAAGAGAGAGACTGGTTCATCATGACGAGCAATCTAAAAAATATTTGACAAATCGGCATCGATCAAAGATATTAAAATATAATAGGACATAGAGGGGACAAGGCGAGGAAAATTTTAAGCTAAAAGTTATTCCAAGTGGAATAAGTCTAGTACAATTTCGTCCGAATGATAGCTCGCGTTTATACTAACTGACATAACGCTTCAGCTTCAAATATGCTTCAAAGTTTTGTATGAAAATATTCCCAATGCCCACGCTATGTCCTATTATATTTTAATCTCTTTGCTATCGATCAAAAAACCGCATGTAATAATTTATTTGGCTAAATAATTTGAGACAAACATTTGGCCTTTCAAAATCAAAGCCAGCCAATTTACAGTGTTCATACCCCCGACACAAACGAAACGAAAGATTAATCTGTCCGTCGGTCCATAAATAGCCTCAATAAATATAGGTCTTCGTCTGAAAGCGTTCCCCTGTTCGAGTCCATCGCACAATTTGTGAGGGCTGTTGACAAATACAGTCCATCGATGGTGTAGTGTTGTGTGGTACTCATTGACTTGTCGATGTCTCTTATAACCAAAATACTAATATTATAAATGCGAAAGTTTGTATGGATGGATGTTTGTTCCTCTTTCACGCAAAAACTAATGAACGGATTTTGATGAAACTTTACAGTTATATTGCTTAACCATCAGAATAACACGTAGGTTATATTTTATAACCGTATTCCCACGGGAGCGGGAGCGGTGAAACCGCGGGGCGCTGCTAGTATTTCATAGAGGGGATATAGCGAAGAAAATTTGAAGTCAAAAATTATTACTAGTGGGCAAAAGTTTAGTGGGATTCGACTGAATGACAGCTCGCGTTCATCCAACTGACATGACGCTTGAGATTCAAAGTTTTTGTATGAAAATATTCCCATTTTCCCAATGCCCCTCTATGCCCTATTTCATTTTAATATCTTTGCTTATCACCATTGGAATTGACCTTTTGACCTTGAATACTGGAACAACATAATTGTCGGAACAAGACATTAGTACGTTT
The DNA here is from genome assembly GCA_963855545.1 of Ethmia dodecea. NCBI lineage: Eukaryota > Metazoa > Arthropoda > Insecta > Lepidoptera > Depressariidae > Ethmia > Ethmia dodecea. The sequence continues at coordinate 2,270,205 of OY979446.1, forward strand.
CTAGTAGTAAATGTCTTAGATTGTTTAAAACTAAGTAAATTTTGAAGAATCTTCTATATCACTATCACTACATAGTATAAAACAAAGTCGCTTTCTCTGTCCCTATATCCCTATGTCCTCATGTCCCTTTGTATGCTTAAATCTTTAAAACTACGCAACGGATTTTGATGCGTTTTTTTTAATAGATAGAGTAATTCAAGAGGAAGGTTTTAATGTTAGCATTGCACCCGTGCGAAGCCGGGGCGGGTCGCTAGTACTTATATAAAATAGTTGCAAAATCTTCCAGCCTAGAAGCTTAAAGACTTCTTTTAGCCATCGTTTCTTTGCCCTTTTCGGCCCTTTCCCTTACAATAAAGCCCACAATCTATTTCTTATTCACTCACTAAACAAATATTCATGTAAACCCATGGTTTGTAAATGGCTCCAAGAATTATCTTATGATGAAACTGAGACTCTTCTATGTCCGCCCAGCTAAACTTAGATATAGGTACTATAAACATACATCCTTTCCAATAACCTAATTTCACACACGCAAACACTTTCACATATACAGTGTGAGTCTCCATAAAGTGCACATATAAAAATGGGTGACACTAGACATATTTTTATCGACGGAAAGAATGTTAAAAAAATCTAAGATTTTATTTTTTTATATTTTATAGATATTTTTTTCTACTGATTACCTACTGTTGACTTTATGTAAAGAAAACGTTGTAACTTTTAAACTAAGAAGTATATTGTGATAAAATAAAACCAGTAATGATGTCAAATAACAGAAAATACTAATAAAATAAAAATAAAACCCAAAAAACGGTACTAAGAAATACAAGCCTACTTCGCCTAAGTCGAAAATAAACGATTTTTTCCAAAACTTTCTAATATTACTAACAACGCTAACAAAAAGAGTGAGAAAACATAATTGTATGTGGTACTTAACCTAAATATTGACAACTCGAGCTTAGAAATATTTATTGGATATATACTAGATGTTTCAACAATAACAATCAGATTATAATATTAAAACAAATAGATACAGAATCTATAAGATTTAATATAATCGTCAAAACTCCTCGTTCCCTGAAATCGCGATGACCAAAGGGTTCTTAACCCCTGGTCCGACGGAATTGCAGACATAAAAGAATTTCAATATAAAATCTACGTCCACATACATGGGATGCCAGCCATAATTTAAGAAGTATTCATTGAGTGTTCAGTTAAGTTCGATTTAGAAAATCCGAATACAAAAGTAGATTTGTAAAAATTTTGAAACTTGAATTTAAAATGGTATTTAGTGAAATAATTTAAAAATATTTTTCATAAGCATCATGCATGTAGTGTACTCACAGGGTTTTAAAATGGACACTAATATTATAAAGAGGAATTATAAGTGGAGACTTGTGATTAGCCTATACCTTTTATATTACATTTGATATTTACTGTAATAAATTAGTCTGTAAGACTTCCAAAGATAAATAAAATAAAAATAAAATAAAATAATAATTTTGTATGTTTGTTCCGGAAATATAGCACCGATTAAAAAAATTCTTTCACGCATCACAAGCTTTCTTTTCCAGGAGTAACATGGGCTATAATTTGTAGCAGCAACAGCTCTATACTCGTACATACACACATTAAAATCACAATAAAAAGCTATTAATATATAAATCTCAATCTATGAATCTGTGAATGACTCAACTCTTAGAAGATATTTTCACTTAATTAATTATAATTACTAATTATTTCTAACATGGCCCCCAGTATAAACTTTATCGATAGTAAAAACGCTCAGTATCTAAGCGATGAAGCCAGCAGTGTTTTAATAACTATACCTACTGCTCGACACTACAAGGGGACGCGAGGACATTGATTTGACAATGACAAAATGCTGCAGCCCCAGCGCTATTCTTTTTTTTTGTATTGTCGAAAGTTCTAGTAATTTGTGCGTTGTTCTCGATACTTTATTCTCGGAAAATACTTTTAGGGTTAGTTTAGTTTTCGAGACCCTATAGTAATAGCAACAGTCTGTCGATATTATTATATCATAGACTATTATTATTGTCAGATTTATTGCTTTTTGCTCTATATAACAAAACCCCAAAAAACACATTGTAAAGATGTAGGGAATGACGTTTCGGAGATAAAGACGAATCTAAAGACATCTCTTATTTCTTAATCAGTCAGACCCGAAAAACTTTACCCGAGATTATTAAAACATGTAGGTACTTGTTCGATTCTGCATTACAGCGACTAAACTTATTTTAGTTTATTCCTGTCTTTATTTTACCTCAAAAAAAGAAAAGGGATAGAAGATAACCTACCGAATTTAGTCCTGTCAGAGGCTGTATTTTAGTCGTGACTTATTTACGTAAGCACTAAACACGGTATGAAATGCCTTAGTTGACAGGACTAATTTTAATTTGACAGGACTAAATATCACTCGTCTCTTTTCTTCTCTATGAGAAGGAAAATGACAGGACTAAACTAAAATAAGTTTAGGCGCTGTAATGCAGAATCGAACCCATTATGTTCACTGATAGCTGATAGATTGGGATTATTATTATTAGAGGAGTGAGGGAAGTAATTGATCCTTTCTTGCTTGACACTTCCTCTAGCTTGACATTATTATTTTAGATAGGAGATTTTCTCTACTGAATGTACACGTGTTTGTTTAGCAACGATGTAACAAGGTCGTGGATAAAAGTGACAGATAAGACATGAAATTAGTTGGTTTTTACATGTTTGACATTACTTTATAATCTATGGTTTGTTTCTGTCCTTTTTCTTCCGTATTCTATGGAGAAGGATAGGCTAACTTAAACTTAGGAATTTTAGATGGTCTGCAGAATCGAGTCCAATTTGATATCTATTTATACATATAACAAAACTGTAACGAGACATAGACAGCCACAAAGAAAGTGGTTTTACGATACGGAAATAAGACGTTCCTCTCGCACGCGCGTTGGTCGTCTACTTGTCTCAACATACTTACAGGAATTCCTTCCACACAAATGAAATATAATAAATAAAGCTGGAGAATAAAATATACAATTCATCTAACGGTAAAAGCATTCTGTTGTAAACGCTCCACTCATAGGAACCCGTAAATATTTGTGAGTGGAACAAGGAGATGTGGAGTTTGCGACGCTGCACACATTTTTATTGCAATCTTTTTGAAATGTGTCTTTGTGTTCCTTGGGATAGTGGAAGCTTATGTCCTTAGAAGAATTTAATGCTGCTATCATATAAAATTTGTAATATTTTTTGTACACACTTTTATATTGCATGAAACTATGTAACGCATTATTCTGAGTGGCCGTCTTTTTGGTGCCTATTTTTTCTAAGTTTTAAGTTATTTTGTAATATTTTAATTTGAATATGTTCCAAATAAATACTTTTTCTTTCTTTCTTTCTTTCTAACCTTATACCTAAAAATTGTTGGTAGTTGAAAATTGTTAGCTCTACGATTAGTATTGGATCAACACTTTCAACAAAACATCTAATTTCATTTGTACTCTCTATTTGATTTTTTACTTCTGTTATATCAAATCAAATCGTTTTATTTGCTTAGAATTGGTTTACAGGGTCTTAAAGTACCTAGGTACATTTAGTTTACTATTCAGCTAACATACATTAGCATGCAAGTCTGTGGTCATACATTATCATGCAAACATTTTTTGAAGATATCAGAAATCTTATTGTAAACCTCGACACACATAAAATAACTCTTTGACACACAATGACATCCTTGTACAAAACTCTTTTATAAGGAAACCTAGTGCATCTAGGGTTCAGTTCCATAGCTGTTAACATGTTAGCCTTCAGTATTACATTTAGTTAGTCTTCGTCACTTTAGCTTTTCTCTGGTGCATTCCTGTAAGAAATAGTCGACTGCAGTAAACTGGCATTGCATATAATAAGTGACTTACAATGTACTGTCAGTAAAAGTTTTTCCTGATACACCTAAGTGTCATTTTAGCGAGCAGCTATCTTTTTCCACCCCGTGGCGACAAAACCCTCTCGGATAGTAACAATGACAATTTCAAAAAGTTTTTTTTTTCATGTTTATGACCATTTAGGGTTTGGCTCCATGATCAAGGCGCGGCGCCGCCATCGTACAACGGCGCGGCGCTGTGCCGTGAAACGTTGCCATGCCTTAAATATACACGTTGCGGCCAACGTGTCACTTTTCAGTTTATATATACTTTTCGAACAATCCGTACACAATATTAATACTAATTTGTTGATATCATACGTCTCGTGCAGTCTCTATCTAGAAAGAAACTACTACTTTACTATCTCCCGACTTAAACATCACACCGGAATATAACACGACGCGACGGTGCGGCGCCGTGTATTTTCACGGCACGGCAACGTTTCGCGGCACGGCGCCGAGCCGTGATGGTGGGGCCAGGCCCTTAGTGTCGATGAATGGATCGGAATAAAAAATCCTTTCCTTTCTATTGTGTCAGACAGTGACAGCATCAATATATTCTTAAGATAAGATTTATCTGACGATTGAAAAATCAGCCCTTAATCTAATTAGGGTCGGGGTAATAAATACAGCGGGGTAATAGAAGCAGTGATAGCCCGGACGGTTGAAGAGCCGGCCGAAAATCAGTGAGGCTCGGGTTCGAATCCTGGCATGAGTTTTTCAAAAAACTTACGTACATATTTATCACTAGCTCGACGGTGAAGGAAAACATCGTGAGGAAACCCGCAGGTCTCAGAATTAATTCTGAGACGTCTGATGACGTCCAATATATCTCGTGAAATGTGGGTATATCCAGTAATGGAATACCTCTGCCTACCCCCTCGGGGATAAAAAAGGCGTGAGATTATATATTATTATTAATAAATACTTGAGCTTTCAAGCGACGATTCTTCCAAATGTATAAGGCTTAGCGTTTGTCGATAGTACACTGGTGCTTTCAACTTTGTCACGCGCTACCAGGCGCTCATTGAACAGCCACACACCACTGCACGTGACCAAAGTAGGTGAGGATGCATTTAACCTAAGCATCTACAATATTTTTAGTCTTCCTTTGCGGTTTTTACTAGAAAGAGTTATCCATCTCTCGAAGGAAAATAAATTATTAGTGATTCTGATATGAAGTCAATGAATAATTTATCAATGTTATCAATTCTAATATTGTGGTGTTGTTAATCAGTCACCTTGATTATAAAAATACGACTAATAGTCCGGTCAATGTATCCATTCGAAGTTACATAAATTTACTGGTTTTCAGCTTGTTGTGAATTTATGTACCTTCACACTTATTTTTTGACTAGCGGATGCCCAGCGGCGTTGCCCGCGCGGATTCCGTTTACCCGTTCCCGTGGGAATTTCCGAAAATCCCTTTATATTGGTTGCCTACGACATATTTAAAACACCTACATACCATATTTCAAATATCGGGTGCCCACCGGCGTTTTCCCGCTTGGATTTAGTTTATTCCCGTTCCCGTGGGAATTTCCAAAAATCCATTCATACCAATTTTCTATGACATATCAGACACCTTCATACCATTTTTCAAGTTTCTAGGTGTTATCGTTTCGGAGTAGTACGTATTTCTCTTTTTAACCAGTTTTTATATTTTCCCGTGGGAATGAGATATTTTCCTGGAATAAAAAGTGCCCTAGATGTTGACCCGGGTACTCAGTTATCTCCATACCAAATTTCATCAAAATCCGTCCAGTAGTTTTTGAGTGATGCGTGCACAACCAGACAGACAGACAGACAGACAGACAGACAGACAGACAGACAAAAATTCCAAAAATTGGTGTTTCGGTATCTATATCGATAACTATATACACTACCGTTGAAATTTTCAAAAAATATTTAATGTACAGACACGGCCCCGTTAGAGTTTTATTATATGTAATAGATATAGATATAGATCTAATATCTGTTATGAAAACTATCTGGTGTGAAACCGCGGGGAGCAGCAAACAAAATATGTAGATATAGATATTATTAATGCTTAGAACTTTATTTATGATCGGCGCGTCTCGCTTCAACGGCATCCTAGCAACGAAAGCCATGAAACCATAAACCAGATGGAATTTCCAATTTATGATTCGCCAATTTTCTGTTACAGATAAATATCGAGTTTCTATCGTAAAATTGCGATAAAGGAAATTAAATTCAACGTATATGCGTTGGTAGATAATATATTACGTACAGTACGTAAATATATTAATACGACAGTTAATTTTCTTTTGTTATTGTTATTACGCTCGAGTGTTTAAACATGAAATGGTTGGTTTTACCTATTTTCGGTAAGTGAATTCTAGCACCTTCGGTTTAGAATTTAAAGTCCAATATTTCTCGTAATTATAATGACACAAATATGTTCCTGATCAAACTTAACCAAGAGCATGTCTTACTGATTACAAATCTAAAAGCAACACTGATCCTAGGAGTAGGTATCAACTACCATCCGAACTCTAGTGTAATAGGTAACCCATTACAACGATTACAATTACAATCAGTAGGTACTGAGGAAAAAAGAGCTTTAACATTACAAACTTCTATATAAGCAATAATATAATTATAAAGGTTATTACTAATCCAAGATGTCCGTTATAAATCTGTGCGATGGAACAATACTAAGGGCTGATTTTTCAATAGTCAGTTAAAAGTTATCTGAAAAATAAACATCACCTGTCACTTTTCCTTTTTATTGTGTCAGACAGTGACAGCATCAATATATTTTCCAGATAAGATTTATCTGACGATTGAAAAATCTGCCCTAAGACATTTACCACGCCGCCGGGATAAATAGTAACCTAAATAATCTCCTCCGCCACCAATTATCTCATTTCAAAAAATCACATCAGTCCATCAAGACGCGAAAAAGGGACAAAACAAACTCACTGTCGTATTTATAATATTACTTTTAGTTAAGATACTGGTGTATACTATCTTACAGATAGAAACGCAATTTGGTTTTCAGCTGCTTTAGCTGTTGCAGTAGGTGAAGCTTCATCGCATATTAAAGTATTTGAAATAAGACAACGTGCAGATGGAAAAGCTGATTATGGACACAGAAATGATGACGTCACACATGTTGTGAATAATAGAGACAACAATATAAAAGATGACCTAAGCCGCGAAGACAAGCTGAAAATAATTGTAAAAATGAAAACAATTAAGGAAAGACTCATAGATATATTGACTAGAATTCAAAAACTTCAACAAGATTTAGTTTCTGATCTCACAGATGACGCGAATATTGATAAGTTTAATGAAGTGAACGAAAATTACAATAATGATAATATAAATGTGGAATTCATAGATGAAACACAAAACGTAAATATAAGTGAGGAAGAAGATGACAAGGATACAGAATTTAATAAATTGAGGAATCTCCTAAATGTTCTGTTAGTATTTTTCAATGATATATTTATAAGATGTAGTGAAAATAGAAAAAAAATCTCACGCCTTTTATCCACGCGGGGCTAGGCACAGGTATTCCATTACTAGAAATACCCACTTTTCACGAGAGCGGAATATTTCTCGACCCCTTCAAGTGATAGGTGGTGAGCCCAACGCCGGACCGGGTCTGTTACACATGCCTCAGAATAATTTTGAGACCTGCGGGTTTCCTCACGATGTTTTCCTTCACCGTCGAGCTAGTGATAAAAATGTACATAAGTTTTTGAAAAACTCATTAGTACATGCCAGGATTTGAACCCGAGTCTCACTGATTTTCGTCATATGAAGCAGGCTCTTTAACCGTAAGGCTATCACTTTGCTTTTCTGTTCTCATAATTTTAAACAGCACCAACTATTAATGTATTTCTTAAATTTGCCCTCATTGGAATCATCTAACGGCGTGTTGGTGGTTAAGTAACATAATATTAAATTTCGCAGATGATTTCTTCCTTGTAAAAATAAAATATGTATGAATTTCTCAGTGCGACCCGATCTGTCAAAGGAATAAGTGCGTTAAGAAGTCAAGATGTAGGTATGTAATAAAAAAATAGTAGCATTTTTCAAAGAGATAGAATTTAATGATAAAAATCACATTAAATATTTTGAAGTCTCCGCTACGCTACGCAAATATAGGAAACAAAAACTTTGAGAACAATTAGTTCATCCAGATTGTTGGAATTTGTGACGAAGTGATCTATAGTGGGTTAGTTATTCTGTATTCGCAGAACCACACATTCCAAAGAATTGAACATATTATTATAATTAATAGTAAAATCTTAAAAATAGATGACCATTTTCTTAGTTTTTCTATACTTGTCGGTTTATGTGTTACAGAGAATGACCGAGCTACCATCCCACCGCCATCAAGGTACACCTACGATCACGATTATTACTTTTAAAATAAAATAAGTTTTTATTTTCTATTAAATATTTTTTTATTTGTACCTACCTACCGTTAAAATATTTGCGCTTCATTTAAAATTTAAAAGATCAGTGATAGCCTTACGGTTCAAGTCCCCGCTTCTCATGATGAGAATCAGTGAGGCACGGGTACAAATCCTGGCATGTACCATTGAGTTTTTTATAACTTACGTAAGTACATATTCATCACTAGCTCGACGGTGAAAGAAATCATCGTGAGGAAACCCGCAGTCCCAGAACTAATTCTGAGGCAGTGTAACAGACCCGGTCCGGCGATGGGCTCACCACCTATCTAATCTACGTTTAGGTGTTGAATATTCTCGTGAATAGTGGGTATTTCCAGAAATGGAATACCTCTGCCCAACCCCTCGGGCATAAAAGGCGTGAGATTTATTTTTTTAATTTAAAATGACCTTATATACCACAAATCAATAACCAGACGGAGAAATACCAGAAAATCTAGGTAGCAGTAGTAAAGTTATTTCTACAAAGCCAGGTAACAAATAGGGAGGGGACAGCGCGATTCTGTGTCCCGTGACACTGGGTTATTCAATTAGCGGGACGCGTGATTCGCCCGGGATTGTTACGTCAACGGGATTTATTTGCGCTACCCACGACAGCTACTGTACAAATTAACTCAGAAATTGTAGATGGGATTTTAGAACCGGATCTTCGTTGAAATATTGATGAGTTTATTTGGAAATATTTACGTTATTGCTTCACCGTGTTTTTGGGTGGAATTTTAGGTATTTGGTGTATTGAAACCGAATTTATTTGATCTGTTGGGAAATCGTGTTTATTATTTAATTGGCACGAATCAAAAAGGCCGTCGGTCAGATGTTTTTAGGGAGGAAAAGTCGTCAACACACACGAGTGGCGCTTTCTTTCAATAGGTTTTTACAGTTCTCATGAAATAAAGTAAATGAAGTATAGAGCATTGAATTACTATCGAATGTGTTTCTAAATAAATAAATAATCTCAGGCCTTATATCCCAGTAGAGGTATTCCATTTCTGGATATACCCACTTTTTCACCAGATATTCTTTGGACCCCTAAACGTGATAGGGTGTGGCCCATCGCCCGACCGGGTCGGTTTACCCATGTCTCAAAATTAATCTGGGACCTGCGGGTTTCCTACCGATGTTTTCCTTCACCGTCGAACTAGTGATAAGTATGTACGTAAGTTTTAAAAAACTCATTGGTACATGTCAGGATTCGAACCCAAAGCAGGCTCTTTAACCGTAGGGCTTTGACCGTTCATTTTATTTTTAAATAGAAGTTAGATATTTGAAATAGGTAAGTACTATATAGTGCCAAATCATACTACAATTAAAGTATTTAGTCAACTAAAATATAATTCAAAATACGGTAAAATTTCAAACATTAAGATTCAAATTTCTGCCTAACCTACCTAGCTCACCTATGAAACACAAATAGAATTTTTAATAATTCTATACAGCGGTTTTAAAAATGGCCGCCAATCTGGAGGACAATAACTCGAAGCTAGCACACACTGTTGAATTGTAAAATCAGTCCAGTTTGTTCTGGGATTCCAGTTCGTTAGTCCCGGTAATGAAATCGGATACGATACGTGACCCGGGACAGAATTGGACCTATTGTCTCTTTATTTTTTATCCTTTTCCGTCCCAGAGATAAAAGTTGCGAGTTTAAATTTATTGTTGCGAGCGCCGCTGTGTTGACTTCTTATCTTTTTTTAATTGAAATACAAAGTGACCGAAGAGGTTTTAAGAGAGTTTTGTTTGCGAAACTAAAACAGTGAACGTTAATATTTTAAGTCTTTGTTATTTATGAAGTGTTGTGTACTTTTATTTAAAGTGCTTTTATTAAAGCGTTTAGTAGATTTTATAAAAATACGAAATATCAAAACGTACAGTATATCTTTATGTTGCAAATTACATTAATCGTACAACTAGAAAAAAAAATACTTTTCGAAGCCGTCTTTGTAATTATTAACTTTTAATAACTACTAAGTTATTAAAAATGTTTTAAAGAATATTTGTATTATTTTTAAAATTAGAACAGAGTCTGAAAAGCATTGTGCTGAGGCTTTAACCATTTCATCCACACACGAAAAATGCTTAGTTTTACCTTTAATCTAATAATATTTTCTGTTTGTGTTATTGAATAAACACTTTAATTATTTTTCTAAGAAGTCGAAAATAAATAAATAATGTTTACCAAATTCTTGAATCAACAAAACTTGCCAATCGCCGATAACCCATATTATTATTTATCGTGTAGGTTGAAATGTAGTGGACCGTTGAAAGACACAGGTTCCAACAGTCATCTGTCAAATCAAATATGAACACGTGTGGGACTCGGAAATAGATATGATACGATCTAACGAACTGAACTGTCCGAGATTGGCCACTAAAACTGCGAAAATAATTAATAGCGTAGTTCCCGTTCCCGTAAGAATACGGGAATAAAATAAAGCCTATGTTCGAATTAATTCCTTGGACCTGCGGGTTTCCTCACGATGTTTTCCTTCACCGTCGAGCTATTGATAAATATGTACGTAAGTTCTTTAAAAAAACTCATTGGTATATGCCAGGATTCAAACCCGAGCCTCACTGATTATCATCATGTAAAGAAGGCTCCTTAACCGTAAGGCTGTCACTGCTTTTTCTTGTTGGTTATCTTTTTTTATGAATAATACAACACACTTGTGAAATCAAAGATCTGCAACGCACTTGTGACTCTTAGTTGCAGTTGCAGGTGCTAAGTGAATACCGTCACCCATAGTCAGGTGACGGTATTCACTTAGCACCAGGTGACCCGTCTGCTCGTTTGCCTCCTATATTATACAAAAAACCTTATATGAGCAGTGATAGCCTTATGGTTAAAGAGCCTGCTTCACATGATTATACTCAGTGAGGCTCAGGTTCAAAAACTGGTATATACCAATGAGTTTATCAAAACTTACATAAATATTTATCACTTGCTCGACGGTGAAGGAAAACATCGTGAGGAAACCCGCATGTCCCAGAATTAATTCTGAGACATGTGTAAGAGACCCGGTCCGGCGATGGGCTCACCACCTATAATGTTTAGGGGTCCAACGAATATCTCGTGAAGAGTGGGTACGTATATCCCGAAATGGAATACCTCTGCTTACCTTTTCCTATATGTCCCGCCCGTTTCGGGGCCCAAGGACCATCCTTCCCGTCCTGTCCGACCCCGTATCAATTAGGACGGACTCAGTAAATAAGGCTGAACCGGATTGTGCCCGGCATTGTTTCTCGCTTTTTGTGCTGACTCTATTGTTTTATTTTATTTTATTCCGACCTTTCTTTTGAAGTCGAACGCGATTTTACTAATGAAATTTGCGCTGTTTTATCAGTGTCAATTTATCGGATTATTCGGGCCAAATGGGGTCCGGGCTCATTGGTGGGCTTGTAAAGCGCATTGAGTGGTGTTTGAAAAGGAAATTAGAAATAATGGTTCAGGTTAGCGTGAAATTGCGTGGCGAGGATACTAAGAAAAAAGTTTTACCCAAGTAAATGCTATGAAATTACCGATAACATTTGAGTAAGGTTTTTGTTTTCAATTTATGTTATTTTGCAATTATGCTATTATATTAATGTTAAGTAATGCATTACACTAAATGATGTTAGTTTTGAAACATAAGTAATAACATTGAATTGTTTTTAGTGTTAAAAACTTTAAATGAATAATTAAGAATATTACATACTTACATAAATATTTTATAGTAAAAAATTAAATAAGTATTATATTTTGGAATTGGGTATCTATGGGTAATTTGTAGACATTTACTTTTTGAATAACTTAAAACTACGTGTTATCTATTTTTAACCGACTTCAAAAAAAGGAGTAGGTTATCAATTCGACTGTACTTATGCTTTTTTTTTATGTTTGTTATACCTCAGAACTTTCGACTGGGTGAACCGATTTCTATGATTCTTTTTTTATTTGAAAGCTGGTGCTTCCAGATTGGTCCCATTTTAATTTCGTCCAGTTCCGACAATGGCATCCATGAGAAAACCAAATAAGTTGAAGATTGAAGTCGGTTTTTTTTACTCTTTAGAGTGGTTATCATTATTTAAGTGATGCATGGAATAAAAGGCTTTTTATTTTTATTTTACTTTATTTGTTTATTAATGCATTATGGTGAAATAGCTGATGATGAAATACCAGGAGAACTAAATTAACGTCCTTATATCGGAAAAAATAATATTTAAAAATGGAGATGAGTAGTTCATATTTTTGGTGCTTGTATTGTTTTCGGTTTTTATTTTATACATATAAATTTTGAACTCTACATCTATACCTTACATTAATATTATAAAGAGGAAAGATTCGTATGTTTGTATGTTTGCAACGAATAAACTCAATAACTACTGGACCGATTTTTAAAATTCTTTCTCCAATAGTAAGCTGCAACATTATCACTGAGTAACATAAACTATATTTTATTTTCTGTTCCTCTTACAATTATGTTAGATTTGATTTTGACATATTCGCTGGTTCTGTAATCTCTGCTAGGAATGCATTATGAAAATGTTTATTTTAATAAAGTTCATAACTAGTTGTAATTAATAGAATTATAAGTAACTTCTTATTTAGCTTTTAATACGTCGTTGGACTCGATTCTACCAGCGCGTCGCTTAAAATGCCTAAAGCTAAATTTCTTAAATTTAAAATTAAATTTAGCTTTAAAGTCTTAAAAACAACTCTATTCCAGGAACATCAAACTTATAGTCAGTTTAGGAGGTATAGGCATGAGCTAAATTGATTAAATTGAATTGACCTTGTGTTGCTACATAAAAAATATATAATGAAGGAATAAACGATATTAATAGAAACGTTAAAAATAATTAAATTTATAACTTGTTTGAAATAATTGTTTTTCATTTGTTAATTTTATAACAAATTCGTACATTTCAAAGCGTAATTTTATAAAAAAATATGTCTTATTTATATATATATATATATATATACTATATCTTAGGCCGAAATATAATTAAAAATACAATGTCTTATTTAACTTTTCTTATCTTACTTGGCAAAATTTTTAGCTATTTGGGGGGAATCGTCATGTTTTAAAAAAAAAACATTTTGCTAATGCTGTGTGTTTTAGCCTTGTTTTAGCACTTCAGGCTTAGGCAAATGTCCTTGATAGTGTACCTACAGTGAAATAGGGAATTCGATAAAAAGCGTGGGATGGACATTTTCGAGTTACCTCAAGAACTAGCCGCTTCAATCTTCAGTAAAAGTGTACTATCGTTTACCAAGTGATATTTCATTAATCGTTCGTCGTTTCGTTTCATTCATCGTTTTGATGAATCTGATTATATTTTTGTGCATAGACTCTGAAGCAGAGATAAAATCTTGAATTTCATGTTGTGCTTAGTGCTGATGGCAAAATTGCCTATGCCTTAAAATAAGATAAAAATTGCAAGATTTCTCCCCAAAAACTATTTTTTCAGTAATTATGGGGGGGAGGGCAGGGGAGGATAATTTTAGAGGGGGATACATACTTGAAGAGAAAAAACTTCGTTTGGAGAGATTTGCGGTTTTTTATTTTTAACCAAAACAACAGATTCATAAAAATGTGTTTATTAAAACTTAACTGCTTATTTTACTCCAAAGCTCTGAACCTACCCCTCAGACATTTGCAATATGATGCTAGGACACCCTAAACATTTTTCTAAATTATCTTTCGGACCTATGCAATGGATCCAATGCATTTCCTAGTCTTCTAAGATATATTTTTTCGGTCTCACCATGTTCTCTGGAAAGAAAGTTGAAACATAACCTAAGAGCCACCTTGGATGAATATATTTAAAATTGTAATACACAAACAAAAAAATATATCTTTTGACTGCACACTATACGGCAGCACCCACAACAACATTTTCGTCCTGGCTCATTCTTTCTTCTAAACTTCCTTTGGATTTTGGATAATTCGTTTTTTCCACCTCAACTTGCACATAAAATCACTGTAAAGGCTGATTTTAGAAGTAACTTAATTTTAGGAGGGACTTTTTTACTCGCCGCTAAATTTACGCAGTTTAGGCGTTTGAAAAGTCTAAATTCTTTTTTTTCTGCCTAAAATAACACACAAGGAATAGCGTTTAAGTCGCTAAAGCTAAGTTGAGTTGACCGGCTAAATTTAGAATTTTTAGAAACGTCAAATTCAAATTTAATCATGTCATTTGAATTCGACAGATAGCGTAGAATAGCAAAATCGTTTTTAAGAGGTTTAGCAATATTAGGACTTTAGGTGGTCAGCCAGAATCGAGTCCGTTGTTTGCCTATCATAAAAGTGCACGTTGTGTTCATATCGAGTAGGGTACATTCTGTTTGGATTTATTGATTTTTGTTTGTCCCTATTGTATTTTGTAAAGTGTGTAAGTATCCAGTTTTTTGACCCAATTAAAAAAATCCCATATCCCTTACGAAAACGGTAACTACGCGGGTGAAACCGCACGGAACAGCTAGTTCTCTATAAAACCGGCTAATGTTATAGCTTTACCTTCCATTTGAGCTAATAAAGGCGGTGCCAACTAAATTACTCAAAATTTATTTTCCTGGTGCAGGCGCAAATCATCTTCAACCCGTAACAGCTCACTGCTGAGCTAAGGGTCTTTCCTTACATATGAGGAAGTATGGGCTATAATCTCCCACTGCGGATTGAGAGATGGTGTTAAGCTAGTGGCCACTTAACAGTCAGAATTTTTCAACCCACCCAAGGGTATCTGACATGGCTTAACGACTTCCATTGTGCGTAAAAACAACGAAAACCGGGACCAATAATTTAACGTGCTTCCGAAATGCCTCTAGGCGGGCGCCAATAGCTTCTTGTATTTCTACAGCAAACAAAGATGCAACCAAAGTTTAGGGACAAGCCAACCCATAACCCGTTAATTGTAAACTATAAATCAGTTTTCTAGCTAATCGAATAGCTGTCCAAACTTAGTTCGCGATACCGCCTTGACTTCCAGTTCCGGCCGCCGGGAATTTCCGGACGCGTATATCGGATATTACTATTGGCAATAAAAAAAAACATATTTTGGATATTACCTACCATTGGCTAAAAAATAAAAACAGTTTACTAAGAACAAATGTAAGTCCATTCTGACACAATGACATGACTTACAAATAACAAAAATGTCGCTAACGAATAACTTTAGGTCGTAGAACAATAGCTGCAAGAATTAAATAAATTAAGAGTAAAAAACTTTTTTTTACAAGCTTTTGGATTCAGAGTGACGTTATTTTTCGAGTTATTCTCAGCAAGCCTTTTTATTTGATACCCATTTTGTAGGTTGGGTTTTCCGCCGAGTTGGATGAATGACGCCACACAGCTAAACATGCAGTGTCATCCAAACTAAACGTGTATACAAATCTCGCATAATGAAACCATCATGAAATAAAATACAACACCAGATCTTATCCTTTCATGTAACCAGAAAATGGTTAATGTTTTGAACACCGACACCGATTTATTATCTCAACTAACAATGAAACATAATGCTATAAAATGTACATTGTACTAGGGATATTGTATTGAGTGGTGATGCAAAATACGCTTGGCAACAAGATGGCGCCGAGTCATGTATTTTGAAGGAACGTAGGCGGTAAAGCCGAGTTTATTTAACCAATCGAGATAGTAGCACGAACGTACCAACAGGCAGAAAAACATACATTCTAAAAATTTTTGTTTTGGTTTCTAATGATGTTCTAAAGACCAAAATTTCTTTTATTAAGTATCATTTAAGTGCTGTCGGAATTTCTTTGTCATATTGATAACTTATCTCTCAATTTTATTCATAGCAAGTGTGGCCGATGCACTGGCCGGTATTGTACATAGTCTTTAATGTTTTAAATTCAAAATTATATTGACATGGGTTTGACTTGTTTTTGGATCACTGATTTTGTTTTGTGAATCTGTAATGTGTTTTTGTACCGTATTTCTTATACAACCCGTAACAGAAAAAGCGCAATCCCTCACACACCCTAATTAGTATATTAATATAAAAAAAAACATGATGCAATCTAACTTTAGTTTTGTCTAACCAATTTTCTTAAATATCGATTAATAATAGCACGATTTCTAGCTACGATCATTCATTTTTTTGAAAAATTTAACACATATTAAAAATAGCTGAAATCGAATAAGTAGTCGATACTGAATAAACTAATTTCAGGAATTGCGCTTATTCTGTTACATGTTGTATAAATAAAATTGTGTTTATAGCATAACAACCCTTTCCCTGAGGTCGCAGAGTTCACAGCAAGATCGTCTAAAAGAGACCACTAAAAGCAATGGCGTGTTTTATAATTTTTCTTTTGTGTTCATTTTAAGAGTAACAGATCGAAACTTGTCACAACGATTTGAGCATCATAATTTATGGAGCAAAGTAAAATTTATAAAAATAAAACAAATCTAAGGTACTGCTAGAGGTCAGTGTCGCACACCAAAACCTCATGCATTTTAGTTTAGTATTATCTACCCGTTTCTACAACGCGTCACATAAAAAGCGCAATTCTCCATACATCCCAAAGAGATTTAAATATAATAGGGCATAGAGGGGACAAAGCGAGGAAAATTTGAAGTCAAAAGTTATTCCAAGTGGAATAAGTCTAGTACAATTTCGACCGAATGACAGCTCGCGTTCATACTAACTGACATGACAAGGACATGACACTTAGGCTTCAAAGTTTTGTATGAAAATATTCCCAATGCCCCTTCTATCCTCTATTAGGTATATTTAAATCTCTTTGATACATCCCCATTAGTATATTGATGTAAAAAACAATGCATTTGTTTTGTCTAACCAAATTTCTTAAATAAATAGCAATAATGGTACGGTTTCCATAGGTAACCCTAAATTCAGTTATGCTAATTCATTTTTCGGAATATATAAATATAATATATATAATAACACATTCTGTACTCGTGACTGGGACTTCAGATTCAAATTCGGTCCCCACCAAACCTTGTCCGGTTCTATAGAGAATATTTGAGAAATGCAAGAAATTCTAGGTAGTTATATTTACTGCTCCCGAAACTCGACACTTCCAAGTCTGAATCACCAAACTTGGGAGCGACGGAACTATTGTAGTGCGATGAAATCACACCAGGGTGCAGCGTTATCGGGGCAACCGCTCTCACGCCCGGTTAATTGTGAAACTTCTGCGCAAGTCATAAGCGAAGGTTATTAAGCAGACTAGCTGGGTATATCTATATTTTATACATTCAAAGTGTTTGTATTTTCACTGAGAGTGACGAAGTATATTATTGTAGTGCATTATAATCAAAATAAGAATCGAGATCGGCGATATCAGTGCACCCGCTATCACGCCAGGTTAATTGTGAAACTTCTGCGCAAGTCATAAGCGAAGGTTATTAAGCAGACAGCAAACTAGCTGGGTATACATCTCTATTTTATACATCCATTGTATAAAAAGATGGAATAAAGTGTGTATTTTCACTAAGAGTAATGAAGTCTATAATAATAAATAAATAATAAATTATGGGTAGAAAATTCACACACGGTTATTTAGTCCCAAACTAGGCAGGGCCTATGGGTAGGTACTAAACAACTGATAGACATAGATAAATAAATATTAAACGACCAGACACGAAACCAACAAACATGTTCATGCACACAAATGTTGGCCCCGGGCGGGGATCGAACCCGCAACCTCCGACTCAGAAGGCAGGGTGACTACGAACTATGGGTCAGTAGCGTATTATTATTATTAATACAGCACAGGCCCGTATTAAGGCTGATTTAAGTTACAACGGGCCGTCCGGGGCACTGTCAAATACTTTTTGTATGAAGCGCTGGCCCGGAGGTGCCCCATCCGGGCCCGGATGGGCCCCGTCCGGGCCAAATGTCGAGGCGTATTGTAGGATGGTTCGCCCCGGACGGGGCGGGCCCGGGCGCGCCCGGGCGGTAGTTACTTCTACGGACGGGGCACGCCCGGGCCCGGACGGGGCACGTCCGAGCCCGGACGGGGCCCGTCCCGTTGCAACATGAATCAGCCTTTATTGTAGTGTATTACTTATAATCAGAATGAGAATCGAGATCGGCGATATCGGTGCACCCACTATCACACCCGGGTAATTGTGAAAGCAGACTAGGTGGTTATAAGTTACTGGGGGTCTAAAAAGGCCGTTTTGGGTCGGAAGGATCCTATATCGATTCATATTCGAAATTTTTACCAAATACGAATCTGCTAATGAATTGAATTGTCAGTGAATCACTAAAATGAGGGACCATTTTACGAAATTTAGAGGAATTGCTTAGGATTTGCTGGAAATTCATAAAAGGAGGAATTGCTCAAAGTGGCCATTTTAGACCCACTGGTTATAGTTTTCTAAAATAAGAATTTAAATTTTGTCCTATGTATATAAAAAATTAAATAAATTAATATGTGTATTTTCACTGAGAATGATTATATTATTTTAGTGCGATGTAATCAGAGCCGGGTATAGCGTTATCGGGGCACCTGCTCTCATGCCCGGGTTATTGTGAAACTTCTGTGCAAGTTATAATATTAAAAGCGATGGTTAGCAGTCTAGCGGGGTAAGTTACTAGTGAACGAGAAGTGAAATTTTATCCTGGGTATAAAAATTTGGAATCAGGGGGTCGATTTTTGAATCTCACCAAGTGACTAATTCTCACCGATGTGAGTGATTTCCGAAAGTTCGTATTTTTGAAACTCATCGGTGACTTACATTTGTCATACCTATGACATCGATTTACGAGTGCCAACACCCACTCGTAATTGAAATCACCATGCGATTGTTTTTGACAGTTGACGTATGTACAATCTGTCAAAAGTGCCAAAGTATGTTTTTCGGAAGAATTAGCAGCGGGGCTCGATTGTGATATTTTGTGATTGCGACGATTTATTGAAAACAGCGTGTGACTTTCAAAAATACGGCTTTTGGAAAATGGTGACATAAAAGTCATCGGTGATAATTTTAGTCACCGGTGATTTTGATATCACCAGTGAGATTCAAAAATCGCACTCCTGTTCTTTTACACTGAGAGTGATGACATACTAACGGCGTGACTTCAGCGGTGTCACTTTTAATATGGCGACTGCCACTTATTGACACCGATCGGTCGGAGGTATAGTAGATCGGATAACTGTGGTAGCCTCCTTCATGACAATCTGTGGAACAAATTGTCGACTTCGGTATTTCCGGACCGATACGACCTTCAAACCTTCAAGGCCGGCAACGTGCTTGTGACTCTTGAGTTGCAGCTGTCCATGGGAGCCTGTAGTCACTTCCATCAGGTTACCCGTCTGCTGGTTTGCCCCCTATATTATAAAAAAATATCTCAAAATGCTGTAAGTTTTTAACTTGAGCCAAACCACTAAAGATAGAGAGGAATAAGGACGCCATGAATCGTTATACACAGCCAATACACGAGACAAAGATTAAGTAAATTATGTGTTTTCTCAAACGGTTGCACTAGAAACATACAATAAGTTACATAGAGTGAATGGCTTGATAATAATTATAAAGAAAGTTTTATTCCTGTGTTGTATAACTTTCATAACATTAGAAAAATAATCCGAAAATACAGACTATAAAACTTACCCATCAACGTAACAACCTCGACAGTGGAACAGTGAGATATTGCGCACAGTTCTCCAGAAAATGTCCCATCATTCTTTTAAAATGGGCCCAATTTTCCGATACTGCCTATGATCACGCATGCCCACTGCACTCTTTCGGAAACTGTGACTTTTCTCGAAGGCACAAGGCATTTTTTTGAGTGTGCAAAAGGGGAATTAGAAAAAAATTGGAAGTGTCTACGCGCAAATCGGACCCAGCGGGTGTTTGAACGCTGTTATCAATCTTTCGGATACCCGTTTCAACGTTTATTTATGTTTGGTCAACGGTTTCTGAAAATGGAATAGATACGGGCGTTATCTTCGCCCGTTCCTTTGTCAATTCTCCAGCAGTAGATTCAATTAATTCGATAGTGGGTGTTATGAAGGGGGCTCGTATGGAGAATGTTTATGTTGGCTTACCTTACCTTTATCTTTGGAACATATTTCTATAAAAAATCTTTAGAAAATTGTCTTTCTGCCTGTTTGTTGGTGCAGTTGTTTATTTAATAACGTAGGTAAGAAGGGATTTTTGGAAATTGTATGGTGCGTATCTAGAGATAAATGTATAAATACCAACCTACGTGTTTAATTTCTTAAAACAAATCAAAAGGGTACTGAATTGCTGTGGTGAATGTTTGTGTTAAAGATAACTTTTGGAGATATATAACACAGAATATACAAGTACTAAAATATTGGTTAAAAATACCTATAAACTTTTTTGGAATGTCCATATGTAAGGAAATCCTGTCATTATATATGTAACTTAAGAAATGAGAAGATGAAATAAAATGGAGACGATTGACAAAAGTCGTAGCGAAACAATAAAATTACGGCTTTTACAATAATTATCATGACAAAAATAATATTTCCAGACGAAACTTCAATGAAACTAACGAATTCATTTCGCCATAAAGACGTTCGACGTAAATCGATCACGAAGCTATCACAAATCTCGATTTCGGATCCAGTAAGCAGCAGTTTTTTGTGAGACCATCCATCTCCGGAATTGACGGCAATTCGTGACGTCACGGGATATCAGATAGGGTATCAGAACTTCATGTTTCTGAATCGATTTCAGAGAATAATGTTGAGTTTTTTACCTACATTCAAAAAGGAGGAGGTTGTCAATTCGACTGTATGTTTTTTTATGTTTGTTACATCAGAATCCTCGGAAGAAGAAGAAGAGGCTCGGGTTCGAATCCTGGCATGTACCAATGAGTTTTTCAAAAACTTACATATTTATCACTAGCTTGACGGTGAAGGAAAACATCGTGAGGAAACCCGCAGGTCTCAGAATTAATTCTGAGACATGTGTAAACAGACCCGGTCCGGCGATGGGCTCACCACCTATCACGTTTAGGGGTCCTATATATCTCGTGAAATGTGGGTATAACCAGTAATGGAACACCTCTGCCTACCCTCTCGGGGATAAAAGGCGTGAGATTATATTATTTATTATTATTATTACATCAGAAGTTTCGACTGGGTCAACCGATTTTGATGATTCTTTTTTACTTTGAAGCTGGTGGTTCCTGTGTGGTGATGAGGAATTAGGTCCTGTTCTGACAATAGCATCCATGTGAAAACCAATATAATTATGTTGAAGTCGGTTTTTTATTCTTTCAAGTTCTATGTTATTTGGTATGTTAATCCATGTTTCTGGAAAATGTGTGTTTGTGTTTGTCAACTTCACTTTGGAGAACGGAACTCCTCAACACTAATAAACATACTTGAATAAACACGAAGCCAACAGATATGTTCATGCACACAAATGTTAGCCCCGAGCGAGATCGATCCCGCGTCCTCTGAATTGGAAGGAAGGGCACTACCAACTGAGCCAACTGGCCCGTCAATATTATTGAATGATTTTGAATTTGAATTTGCCACGTTGAATTTCCTCGCAAGTCTAGTCACGCCTTTACAGTCTTAAAATATCCATAAACCATTCCAGAACATTCCACTCTTGGGTAAGGTGAAATAGCTCGGAAGTGAGGGCGAATATTATATTCGAGCAGTGGGTTAAATCATTTGGAAGACATACATGCTTCAGACTTACTGAGGATTTGCTTATGTGATTTATCTGGTTTTCATTTACGATCTAGGGTGTAGTTTTGTAGATTTTGACTTGTTTTATTGCAATAAATAAGGAACATTATTGTTAATGTGCCTTAATAAATAAGATCTGTTTTTATGAAATAATTTATCATCCTAAGGTTGTCTGGAAGAGATCGCTAAAAGCGATAAGACCGCCCATTGTACTTTAGTTAATATTGTGTTGTTTTTGGTGTAAAATAAAGTGTTATTGTATTTTATTGTATGAAATAGTTTCTGTATAGTTTTTTCAAAAAGACATTTTAATTTGTTTTACAATTTTTTTCGGGGTTCGTAATGGAATACCTCTGCCAACCCCCTCGGGGATAAAAGGCGTGCGGATTTTTTATATATTTTTTTTTATATTATAACTTTTTGTATATTTTGTATGTTTGTCTGTGATGAATAAGCTCCGAAAGTACAGGACCGATTTTAAAAATTATTTCACTAATCTAAAGATTACTTTTCTGGGAGTAACATAGGCTATAGTTTTCCCACGGGAACGGAACTTACACACAGCTAGTACTCAATAGATCAACGAGAAGAAGAATCTCAGGCTGACAATCAAACTTGCACTGCCAGAGGCAACACCCAGCAAACCTGTGCTACTCCAAAGTAAATGAATGACATGAATAAAGAAGACAATGTTCTTGAAGTTGAATATACAGAGAGACAAAGAAAGGCTTTATATTCTAAGTCTGAGACAAGAAAGGTACACGTCTGACCAAATGCATTTTGCTTTTTGGACTGCTCTGCGGAGACGGGTATTGTAGAGTAGGTACACAAATATGTAAGTATAACATTTTGTGCTCTGTGGAGACGGGTAGATATTGTGGAGTACACATATATGTTAGAACATAGATAAGTATAATGTCTACAATATACTATATCGTAGCAGCAGCTGCAGCTGAAACATTTGCAAATATACAACATGTACTTAACAGAATATAAGCGCAATTCTTGAAATTAGTTTGATCAGTATCGACTACATAGTCGATTTCAGCTATTTTTAATATGTGTTAATTTTTTCCAAAAAAATAATTATCGTAGCTGAATTTAGTGCTTTCTATGGAAATCGTGCTATTATTAATCGACATTTAAGAAAATTGGTAAGACAACAAAAGTTCGATTACATCATATTTTTTTTATTTTATTATACTAATTGGGGTGTATGAGGAATTGCGCTTTTTCTGTTAAGCATTGTAGAAAAAGTTATAAACTACACACACCGGCACAATTAGCGGAACAGAAAAAAAAAGGAGAAAAAAGAGGGAATTTAGAACAATGAATGTAA
The DNA here is from genome assembly GCA_963855545.1 of Ethmia dodecea. Taxonomy (NCBI): domain Eukaryota; kingdom Metazoa; phylum Arthropoda; class Insecta; order Lepidoptera; family Depressariidae; genus Ethmia; species Ethmia dodecea. The sequence goes on from OY979446.1 coordinate 2,293,577, forward strand.
TTTTTAAACAATATATTATTTAAAATGAAACAACAATTAAATTAACATGTTTTGACATTCATTTGTAACACCATACTTAAAATTTTATAAAAATAAAAATTAAATTAAACAAAATGCATTTTTCTTCGATTTTTAATTATAGAGAAACAGCAGAAAATTCAAGATTTTCCAAAGTTTAACAACAATTTCAATGACTGTTCAATATCGAGTGTTTCCTCCTCGTGCTCTGATGAGGGTTTCCATCCGTCTGGGCATGCTGCGGATGATGTTATCAATGGTTTCTTGGGGCAACCTCTGCCATTCTTCAAGTAATGCGTTTCGCAACTCGTTGAGATTATTGGGAGGGGGCATTCTTGACTTTACACTCCTCTTTAGCAAGTCCCAGACGTGTTCTATAGGGTTCATATCGGGGGACCGTGCTGGCCACTCCATCACCGTTATACCAACATGGTTTAGGTATGTCTGTACTGTGCGAGCACTGTGAGCCCGAGCATTATCCTGCATTAGAATGAAGTTGTTACCAATAAAGGGGGCAAATGGCACAACATGTTCTTCTAAAATCTCCCTGATATACCGATCAGCATTCAGATTCCCGCCATCGACCACTACTCTACTAACTCCGTACGAGCTCCTAAACATATTCCTCCCCAGACCATAATTGAACCGCCGCCATATGCAACTGTATTTTCAAAATTAGACTGGATATACCGTTCTCCTTTGCGTCTCCATACTCGCTGCCTTCCATCAATTTGATTTAACGTAACTCTGCATTCATCAGTAAAAAGAACCTGTCCCCAGTCGTCGAAGTCCCAATCACGATGTTCACGACCAAAGTGTAGACGGTTTGTGCGATGATGTCTCTCAAGTTTTGGGGCTTTGGCGGGCACATACGAGCCTATACCCACTTCTTCGAATCTTCTACGAACTGTCCGCTCACTCATCCTTACTGCTCGTACCTCTTCCAGTAAATTTCGAGCCTGCACCGCCGTTAGTCTCGTGTTCCGTCGGACTTGAAGTTGAAGAAAACGGTCATCCCTCCTTGAAGTACACCTTTTCCGGCCTTGTCCTCTCCTTCTCACTAGAGCATTCGTCAATCTGTATCGTTGGATGCTACGATAAATCGTTGATAACGATCGACGAAGGCTTCTGGCAATCGATCTGTAGGTTTGACCATTTCTCCTCATTTGATCTGCCCTAATGATTTCTGATGGCGTTAAATCAGGCATAATTAGATGCTCGTAAATTATCAATATGCGAAAAAACTCAAAAGCCTCAAAAACTGTAATTCAAAGCTTTTCAAATGGAATTCACGAACCTTCTAAAAACGGACAAGCGGTGGAAAAAATGAATCAATGAAAATTAAAACAAAAGAATGAAAAAAAGGGCAGTCGCTTAGTATTCCATTTCTAAATTAAAACCCAAATTTAAAAAAAGCTTGTTTAGCCGGCCAGTAACACGCAAAAATGCGTAAATACTCCCTTTTTTTTCTGTTCCGCTAATTGTGCCGGTGTGTGTATAAAGATAAATTATTTGTATAATATTCTCGCATGTTTGTAACGAATAAGCTCAAAAACTACTTAACCGAATGAAAAGATTCTTTCACCAATGAATAGATTACTTTTCTTGATGTAATATGGACTGCGTTTTATCCCCTGTACATTCCCACGGGAACAGTACTTACTCGGTTGAAATCGCGTGGAACAGATAGTCATTTAATAAATGCGTTAAAATCATTCCATCACTTTGTGAGCTACCAAGTCGAATACATACATAAACATAAAGGTGTCAAATATAACAACTCGTTTTTGGAAGTCAGGGAAAATATGACATAAAATATCCAAAACGTTGTAGAAGATATCGATAAAAGTATCAGTTGAAATAAGCTCTACAGTTAAAAGTTACTTAAATCGCACATCGTCGCAACAACATAGCCACAACGCGAGCAACAATGATACCGTGCACAAAGGGGTCGGCCACATCACGACTACATCGCAATTGTTTGTAGGTCAACACAGCTCGCCCATTTTTTTTCGCTGCGATGTGGCGTGGTTGTGCCACGTTTGAATGGTTCCCAAGCCACAACCAGAAATACATTTTATGTGTTAACAAACTTTGTTGTCGGAAATTCTCATCAAAATATCTATGAGATTTAATTTGCGTCTCCGTATGTGGCTAATGTAGCTGATCTTTGAATAAAAAACTCGGATGAGTCACTCACAATTACGGAATGGAGTATTTATAAACTAGATAACTGTTAAACAGCGTAATATTACTGCAAATAATTACCACGATACGATTAAATACTAATTGTTCCACACGATTTTACCCACGTTAATAGTCCCGTTCCGTAAAGTATAAGTTTAACATCGGTGAAAGAATTTTTTAAACCGGTCCATTAATTTTGGAGGCCATTACATTAATTACAATCAAATGAATAAAAAAATATTTTATGCTCCTTTTTCTCAGTTTTAAATTATTTTGATTTGCGTTGACAAAGCGATCGTAGGCCTTCACCAGTGATCAATCAAATATGTCGAATGCTGCCACACCAAAAGTTGCCATTGAAAATTCAACTTTGTCGTCTTTCGCATAAAATTTTAAACTATGTTGAATCCATTGTCAAGAGCTTGCCAAAGAGCGGTAAAAGACAGTATATTCGCTTGCCGAGTTTAGAGGCAGTCATCCAAAAACCGCACGCTACAAGGCAGAAAAGCTGCCTTTGAAGTGTTTTATTTACAAGCGACTGCCCACGATTTGCTCTTGCACAATTTTAAGGCAAATCGAGTGTACTGCCTCACAAGTAGGTATGTAAGTACAAACGACACAGGTCGCAACCAAATTATTTCACTTCATTTGTCAATGATAAAATCATATAATACGCTTGGACGTTTTATTCTTGACTTATGACCAAACGAAGTTTTCTGTACCCACAAAATGTTCACTAGTGCATTCTTTGGAAACTCAAACGTGTCCATCGGGGTAGCTAGGTATTTTTCCTGGGGGGGGGGGAGGCATGGCCCCAGACATGAATCAGTCAGCCACGGCAAGGTGGTCACTCACTATGTATAGATTTCAGTTATCCTATCCTATTATACTATTTTTTTTCTTTTACCTGTGTTCGTAGTTTAAGTCGCTAATATACTCGTAGCTAGGTATACACCGACAAGAGCTCCGCTCTTAAATTACCAACAACAAGGTAAATCAAGGTACATATATTATTATTAGGTATAATTGAGGATGAAGTTATTTTATGTATGAGGAAGGGTATTTTTCTAGGGCGGGCCCACTGTTTTCTAGGGTGGGCCCGGCCCACCCTGCCTGCCCATTGGTCATGTCATATAATTAATTATTCTAAGAGTGTGATGACAAACTTTTACAAATAATAATAATAAATATAATCTCACGCCTTTTTATCCCCGAGGGGGTAGGCAGAGGTATTCCATTACTGGATATACCCACATTTCACGAGATATATTGGACCCCTAAACGTGATAGGTGGTGAGCCTATCGCCGGACCGGGTCTGTTTACACATGTCTCAGAATTAATTCTGAGACCTGCGGGTTTCCTCACGATGTTTTCCTTCACCGTCGAGCTAGTGATAAATATGTACGTAAGTTTTTGAAAAACTCATTGGTACATGCCAGGATTTGAACCCGAGCCTCACTGATTTTCGGCCGGCTCTTTAACCGTCCGGGCTATCACTGCTCTAAAACTTTTACAGTCACTTTTATAGACGAAATACACAGAATGATCATACGTGTTTGTATTTTATATGTACACTAGCGGATGCCCAGCGGCGTTGCACGCGCGGATTCCGTTTATTCCCGTTCCCGTGGGAATTTCCGAAAATTCCTTCATAGTGGTTGCCTACGACATATTTAGGACACCTACATACCATATTTCAAATAGCGGGTGCCCAGCGCCGTTTTCCCGCTTGGATTTAGTTTATTCCCGTTCCCGTGGGAATTTCCAAAAATCCCTTCATACCAATTTCCTATGACATATCAGACACCTTCATACCATTTTTCAAGTTTCTAGGTGTTATCGTTTCGGAGTAGTACGTATTTCTCTTTTTAACCAGTTTTTTTTATTTTCCCGTGGGAATGAGATATTTTCCTGGAATAAAAAGTACCCTAGATGTTGACCCGGGTACTCAGTTATCTCCATACCAAATTTCATCAAAATCCGTCCAGTAGTTTTTGAGTGATGCGTGCACAACCAGACAGACAGACAAACAGACAGACAGACAGACGAAAATTCCAAAAAATGGTGTTTCGGTATGTATATCGATAACTATATGCACTACCGTTAAAATTTTCAAAAAATATTTAATGTACAGACACGGCCCCGTTAGAGTTTTATTATATGTATAGATATTAAAACTATGTAGTTGGTAACTTTGCCCAACAGGGTCAAGTTGGGTGGGAGCCATTTGTTTTAAAGGGACACGTGAATGAACTAACTTTTGGCAACTCTAGGGAAAGGATAGACGTATCAGCTTTTTGATCTTTTCCAATGATTTAACTTATCTGTGGTTCTCTTTACCCGACTGCCCTAGGAGGGTGATGTTTTTTAAGTGTAACAAGTATGTAGATTATCATTAATCAGTCTTTATCTGTCCACTGCTGGATATAGGCCTGACCTAATGAGCGCAATAGCGTTTTCAGCTTGACGCATCCAGCATCAGCCTGCAGCCTTTCGCAGATCGTCATCAGTCTGCCAGGAGGGCGTCCTGTATGTCCATGACAGTTAAAATATATAATCACTATCAGTTTGCTGCGGTTTCATCCTCGTTGTCCCCGTGTCCGTGACCATATAGGGATAAAATCTAGCCTATATTACTGACTTGCTGATAATATAATTTAGCTATCCATCGGTGAAAGAATTTTCAAAATCGGTTAAGTTTTATTCGTGAAAACGTAACAAACAAACTCGCTTTTGTATTTATAATATTAGTTAGGACTAGCATCGTCCCGTGATTTCATTATAGTTCCCGTTTCCGTGGCAATACGGGGATAAAATGTGTTATTCTGATATATATGACCTATATCACTATAAGGTTTCATCAAAATCCGTTCAGTAGTTTTTGCGAGAAAGAACAACAAACATACTCACAAACTGTCACGTTCATACTATTAGTAGGATAATCAAAATCATACTTACTTATTGTGGCCAGGGCGGATGTAGTTATTACGATATCATTGGAGACCTCAAAATAATTTGAGAACGTAGTTTCACAGACATGGAGGAAAATTTGAATTAACTTTCCAACTTCACCGTTTTAACGGAAAATGAAATAAAATATTGTTGACGCAATCTCACCAGACTAACTTGACCTCCTATGAAAGCAAAGCCCAAATCCCCATTAAAGGCTATGAGCTGGAAAACTGGGTAGAAACGGGTTCTAGACAAATTGGTGGTTCGTTATTTGAAAATACGAGGGTATTCCAAACCGGAAGCAGACGTGAACTTCCGGGCAGTAATGTCTCTGCGCTGGCGCTGAATTTAATAATAATATTATTACAATTTTCTATGGTGTTTTAATTGTAGATAAGCAGTGATAGCCCGAACGGTTAAAGAGTCGGCCGAAAATCAGAATAGAATAGAATAGAATAGAAACACTTTATTTACTTGAACAATACACAATATACACAACACAAATCAGTGAGGCTCGGGTTCGAATCCTGGCATGTACCAATGAGTTTTTCAAAAACTTACGTACATATTTATCACTAGCTCGACGGTAAAGGAAAACATCGTGAGGAAACCCGCAGGTCTCAGAATTAATTCTGAGACATGTGTAAACAGACCCGGTCCGGCGATGGGCTCACCATCTATCGCGCTTAGGGGTCCAATATATCTCGTGAAATGTGGGTACTTATATCCAGTAATGGAATACCTCTACCTACCCCCTCGGGGATAAAAGGCGTGAGATTATTTAATTGTAGAATTATTTACATAGTTAATTGTTATAATGAGTTTTTAAGAACTTACATATTTATCACCAGCTCGACGGTGAAGGAAAACATGGGATTAAACCCGCAGGTCCCAGAATTAATTCTGAGAAATGTGTATCAGACCCGGTCCGACGATGGGCTCACCACCTACCACGTCTAGGGGTACAAAGAATATCTCGTGAAAAGTGGGTATTTCCGGAAATACCTTTGTCTAACTCGAGGACGAGGAGGAAATTATTTATTTTATTTATTTATCTTAATGGATCCTACTAATAAGTGTGTAATAAAACGCGAAATTTATGTTAGCGACTCTTCAATTTACAATAATAAAACTTGATATACTTAGGTACATCAGAATAAAATGTAGGCATTAATAAAGATAAATATTCTACATATTATATAGAATATATATTATATAGAATATCTTTATTTAGATGTCTATGTTATACCGACTTCGACAAATTATACTAAAAAAACACAGTCGAATTGAGAACCTCTTACTTTTTTGAAGTCGGTTCAAAAAGGAACATACTTTTCGACCTATTCTCATACCTACCAAATATAAAACAAAATTCAGTTAAATCGGACGAGCCGTTTCGGAGGAGTTTAAACACAAACACCGTGACACAAGATCTTTATACAAGGCGACTTTTTTTACCGTCTACGCGTCTGGAAAAAAATGTGGTGTGATAGGTAAGTGTAATAGATTCATTTGGCAATGTTACTTAAAAAAAAATTTTTTTTCTCAATAAAATATACATTACTCAATTGTAGTCAATAATACACACTGAGATATTTGAAATAGTATTTTAAAAAGAAACAGGCTCGTAGCTTCCATTTATGCGCAATCTACCTACAACCGCCAGTACGCGTAGTACTGTGCGTAGTTTTCTAAATTTTGTAAATTGCACTAAACATGACTATATTTAACAATTAATCTCGTGTATAAAGCCGTATACAGAAAGAAAGCCGAAAACCCATCAGCGCCGACCGGCGCCTATAGGCGCCGGTCTACGCAGGTAACCGGCGGAGGCATTTATATGAACAAGCGCTGATGGGCGCCGACTCGCGCCGGTCGGCGCTGGTGCCGCCCGCCAATCATCGTACGACATTTTGCTCGCTCTGCTTCAATCTGCTTGCTTTCTGTAGAATGGACCGGCGCCGGCGCCCATCGGCGCCGACAAGCTTTCGGCTTTCTTTCTGTATACGGCTTAACTTCGGCTCTAGATACATATTTTTTTCCAGACGGTAAAAAAAATCATCCAGTATTGGCTGGGTGCGCGATGACAGCGCCAACTAGTGGTAAAAATTAGGGCGGACTTTGAAATGTCAAATGGCTGGCTGTCATTACGAAAAGTAAGTAAACACAAAAATAATTTCAGTGAAACAACGTTATTTACTTAGGTCCTGTTGGATATTGTAAGTCTATAGCGTCGATAATAATGTTGACCTTTTTTATTTCCCGTCAAAAATGCCACAATCAGTAAATTTCAGGCAGTATACCTACACGGACTTTCTCATGGCTTCACGGGAAATATGTAAAGAAATGGACAAAATTTATCGACTAGAGCGTTTCATGTATCTTGTAGACCATTATTTATAGCAGTACTGTCGATAATAATGCAGACTGTTGTGTATTTTCAGTTCAACATGGCCCAAAGAGATTAAAATATCTTTTGACATGGCCAAATTGATTATAAAAACTGGATTCCGGACAATAACGCACAATATAGTTTTCCAGCTACAAACCACTACAAAAGACAAACAGTTAGTTTTGGCTCAACATGTGCAAGATGTAAAAGAAATAAAATGTGAAAATCAAATGAGCCACACCGTTGAAGCTAGTGTAATTAGACAAACTTCAGTGACATCAACGCCATACAAAACATCATTGCAGTCGTTGATCTTGTTTCCAACGTGCTCTTGGAAATTTATAGAATTTGCGATCACTATTTTGGCCATTATTCTTGCAGTTGACTACGCAATAGGTTTCGTTACCCATGTTCAAGTATTTATTTCCACTAAGAATGCACGAATACGTAAATTTCTCTAGTAAAAAGTGACAGTTCGTCTGAGTTCGTCCGACCCGAGTTTTTTTTTTAGCCACCATGGGCGCTGCGATCGATTCGTGGTTCCCCCACCCCCTACTTTGCACCCAGCCAATATGTATTAGATTTTGTAAAATGGCTCTTGTTTCACAGTTGTTAGCGCGAATTAAAATTAAAATAAATATTTTTTTACTATAAAATATCAATGATAATGACGTAAAGTTTACTAATCTCTCCGTTTCAATTCAAACCACTCCTCCATTTCTAAAGATGTTTCACCCACAGTTATTTTGCGCAAGTCAAAAAGTACCAAGAAAAAGTTAAGCGTTAGTGGGGGGGTAAGGATCGTGTATTGAACTTGCCTGGAACACGGATATTTCCTTGAGTTATTTGCAAATGTCGCAGTCACTTGTAGAATTTGTATATTCCAAAATACTACCCTAATAACAAAATCACAATATTAAAGAACACTTGAAATATTTAGTACTGCGTTTTAGTTGCAAATAAAAATGGAAAAATACCGATACACCTACATACAGGCCACAATCCTAACGTAATATACAAACCGTGGTGGGTTCACGTGGGAGAATAGACCTTAATTTCTCATATTCGAGAAGAGACACATTTTGGGCTGTGACGATACTTCGAATGCCTCTACATATTTATATTTTATTTGTTACTAGCGGTTCCCGTTCGCGTTACAATATGGAAATAAAAAATAGCCTATGTTACTCAGGGGTATTGTAGCTTATCATTGTTGAAAGAATTTTTAAAATCGGTCCAGTAGTTTTTGAGTTTCTTCGTTACAGATTTTACGTGTTTTGTACATTAAAACTTTTCTACAAAAATATGCACTCTCCGAAAACCCCATCTACATCGGGTCAATAATTTTTAAGAAAAATAAACTAGTCTTTCTACAAAACGACTTATCTTTTTACATTTCCACGACATATACCTAAACATAAGTCGTAGTATAATATATGGAGCCGAAGATTTATTAGCCCCGAGCGAGGGCCGCTCTGAATTTCAATCTGCCCCACGGGCCCCTGATTAAATTTTTCAGCTGAAAATATACGCTGTACGCTGAATGCTATTGGAGCTTTGAATTAAGGAAACAAGTCCCAAGTGAGCTTTCAGATGTTAAGACGCATTGCCGCGTCAATATTGGTACGTGGTACGTTTTCGGCGAACTTTTTATCCGGTTGCTCAAAATTCAAAAATCATTTCTTTTTTTTTTGTTGGTAATAAAATATACTTAGAAACGTCAATAGTCTAATAACAAGGCACTCTAGCTCTCAAGAAGTAGGGTAAAGATTTGTATGTATATATTCCGTTAGTTTCATAGTCATTTCATTTTAGTTTTTTTAAATTCCTACCCTAAATAGGGTGGAATGGGGTTAAAAGTAATACCACCGATTTCCATTACGAATTCTCTAGCAATATAACACGTAGAAAGATACTCTTGGCCAATGCCCTGTGTACATGCTTGTTCTACAAATCTTTGTACTAATAAATAAATTATAATTTTTATTATTATAGGTTTCTTACTGCCTGTATTATTTTCATCTAAATCCGTTCAGTCGTATCCAAATCCATTCAGTCGTATCCAAACATACAAACCTTCGCATTTTGTAATACAATCTCTGAAATATAATATTACTATCTTTTTTTGCGCCTACAGACACGTTTGGGGGTCATAAGAAGCCTACTACTAGTTTAATCAAAATCCGATCCGTAATGTTTGAACGCGTAACAAACATCGAGTTTCAAAACTTTAGCGTTCATAATATTCTACTAGGAAGTATGATGTAGGATAGGATTTCATACACAAAACTTTGTAAGCATTCCGTAGGCTAAATTAAGAACTACATTATAAGCTGACAGTGCACGAAAGGAGAGAAGGGTGCTTCCATGTGGGACTTCATTAAAATGTCGCGGCACGGCCCAGTCTGGAGGGCCACTAGCCGCCAGGACTGCGGTCCAGAGGGGCGGGTTACGAATCTTGTAGAAGTGGCAAGAAAAATAATATAGGCGCTATATCCTAATCCTTGAGGAAATCGGCAAGGTTATTTTTCCTGGAAGCATACACTATTTATCAGTGTATTTTTAGAATATAGGTATAGGCAGGACCAGGGTGCTGTAAACTGGGACTATTTCAATTTTCGTAACTGACCAGCTTGCGCAGTGTCACTTTTACTGTTGCGTGCGTCACAGGACGTCACTTTTTGACACCGATTGTTCGATTGGTCTAACTGAAGCTTTTTTTTTCTTTCGCATGCTGGGAAAATGCCTTACGCATACTTGGTGGTAGCGGGGACGGGAACCAGGTTATGTCGGGCTTGCACCGATTAAAAACCCCCCATGCCGTTCCTCCTCTCGCCTTAAGTCTGAGTCCCGGGAAACAGTTTCTTCAGTGACTCGGCCGGCTATGCTCTTCTTCATCGGGGCATCAGGCGTGGTTTATCCCCCGCCACGCTTGCTACCCTTAGGTACTCCTTCTTTTGGGCATGATCGTGCTGGGCTTGTGTCCAATCAACCCTCCTTCAGGTCTAACTGAAGCCTACAAACCGAGTTATCGTGACATACATACATATTGACTTGTAATTTTTTATTTGTTAATAAATGATTGAAATGAATTAAATTAAACAGTGTTTTTTTAACTTTGTCTGTACGGGGCAAAACTGCGGGCAAAGGCTATGAAATAATATACAATATTTGACAGTGCGGAAAATAATATACTAATTATAAGTAATTATTGTCCTCCCTGTAGATTATGTGCAGACATAATCATAATCTACATAATTATGAGATTATAAGGTTTCATATGTCAACCGCTGTCCCGTTGGACAAAAAATAAAACGTCGTCTCTACGAGTTGTAAGCCAAAAAACGACATACCATGTTGCATCATTAAAATGTTGCGACGCACTTGCTACGAGTGGCTGAGCTGGAGGGTTAACGACGTTATTATTGCTGTTTTTAAATCTCCGCTCTGTTCTTTATTCGAATAAAAAGCGAGGGGTTAACATTTTGTCCTTCCATTTTATTTAATTTTTTGTGTTCTATATTATTTTTAACTGCGTAATTAGGAAAGACTTGGTTTTTACATGAAGTAAAATGAGAGTTTTTCGTGTTTCAAAAACAAGATCCAAAAGAGGCATTTAATGTTTTTAAAAAGAGGACTTTTCCCTTATCTTTATAAAATTCTAACGTAGGTAACTGTTTAAGGTTTTTTTTAAAACCTAACCATTATAAGGATGCTGTTGTTGTTTAATCTTTACCATTGACCTGTATTTTGAAACGTCAAATAGGATATCCGAGGGATAAAAAATAGCAAAATCTAAATTTTTATCTCCGAGTAGGTAAGCTTTATTATTGATAATAAACTAAACAAAGTATTATTACAAAAATATTCTTCGTCCCATGACTACGCGAAACAAAAACGCCAATTCCGATTTTATTGCTGGATACAGCGTAATTTATTATAATTTCGGACCGAAATTAATTTCCCTTGATTCCGGAGCGGAACAACGCAAGTCATTATTTGCATAATCTCTTTGATTTGCAAAATAATAACGCCACGGATTCCGCGTTTAATGGCAGGATAGTAATAACGTTCAACCGGTTGTGACTGGTACTGGCGTTGTTTCAATTATCACGGTATTTCTTTACTAATTGGACATTGAATATTGTTTGTTAGAAATATTCTATGAAATTCAACTGAAAATGCCAATTGTATATAAACAATGCAATAGTAGTGATTAGCTTTTTTGGAGGACAACTAATTTTCACATCTTACTGATACTACTGTTGACTAATAAAAAATATTGTATTTTGCAATGATAAAATAATATAATACTAATGATTTTTAAATCAAATATTTGTATTAGTCGAAATTAATAAGCGTAAAATGGAAAAATGTGAACTGTCGCCGAACCCATGCTACGTCAAATAGACTAGGTACGTGAATTAATGCATCAGTGATATCCCTGTGGTATTCGAGACCGCCTCTCATAGGTGAGGTCTGGTTCGAATCCCAATGTAGGTACCAATGAGTTTTTCAAAAACTTACGTAAATATTTATCAGGAAAACACCACGAGGAAGTCCGCAGGTCCCAGAGTTGATTCTAAGCACTTTTGTGGCTTAAGTAACAGCACACCAATATCTGGTAATGGATCCAAAAAATATAAGATAAAATTTAAAACAAAAAAAAACGACTTCAAACAGGAAACTAAGAAGGTAAAAAGCACTATTCCCCTCGATTTCTCTGGGATGCCATCATCAGATCCTGGTTTCCTTATCATGATACCACCGTTGGGATATCACCTTTCCAACAACAAAAAAAACAAAATCGTTTTACAAGCGACGAAGTTATTCGCGAACACACATAAAAAACTCTTCTTTTTTAAGTGGTTTTAAAAAGTAGGTATTTCCAGAAATGGAAAGACTGTTGCAGACGTCATCATTTCATATTTTTACAATTTATATTTAGAATTCTTCGATTCAACTACAAGATACTACTCTTTTGTAGGCGTATTACAATAAACAATGTTCCTAGAGATTATGTCAAAGCAAAATTTAATGCTGCCTTCGCGGCCAACAACCAGGTAAATAGAGATAACGCGGAATTTAAAGCGGTTAGTTTAAATTCGTGGCTGCTGGAAGTGCTCCGTAATTTAGCACGGTTGTAAACCAGCTCGACTTGAATACCGGCACAGCGGAACGAACCGGTATTGGGGTAATCGTCCACTGAATATGCAAGAGACGAAAGTCGTCACTATCTTCCATCAGACGTGTCTTGAAGCATCAAGTAAGTTTTTTTTTATAAGAGAAAAGGGGGCCAACGAGCAGACAGGTCACCTGATGGTAAATGACTACCGTCGCCCCATGGACACCTGCAACAACATTACTTCTTAATGTAAGTACAATCTATGTAAGTATTTAAAAAAAAACTTAAAAATCGGAATAGCGGTGGCTTAGGGATAAAAAGGTAACAGACAAACAGAGTCACTTTTATATTTATAATAATATTTATACAATACTATTAGCCTTTGCAGTAGTGAGACAGTTACAAAAAAACACCAACTGTATATATTCACTAAGAAAGGATTTGGAGAATACACCACAAGAACGAGTAATCTCAGGATAAGTGCGACGCAGGCGAAAAAACCAGTTACCTAATATAACAAAGAACTCTAAATAGTAAAAAACCGAATTCACCGAATAGCACTAAAAATGTCGAGACATTTGTTGATTTTTTAAAAACCGCTTGACCGATTTTGATGAAAATTAAATGGGACCTCTGAAGTAAGGCCTACCAAACAAAAGAGTAACATCATCAAAATCAGTTCATAATTTGCGGAATAATCACGTAACATACATACAAAAAACATACAGTCAAATTGATAACTTCCTCCTTTTTTGAAGTCGTTTGAAAACCATAGGACGGTCACCTTTATTCGTAGCACGGAACCGTTTGCACCGGTTATGTTTTGTTTACTAGATATTCGGGACGCTAGTGGAATATATACGAAATTCCGCGACACGTAACCATTGGAATAAATTGTATAAACTATTATATGGAATGTTTTGAATTTGTTACCCACTGTGTTACTGTATTAAAAAGCAAATGTTATCGGAGATCCAAGTGAACGTCTTTATAATACACTACCGGTTCTGAGCGGTTTCACACGCGTAGTTAACGTTCCCGTGGGAATACGGGGATAAAATATATAACCCTATGTTACTCAGGGATCTTCTAGCTTTGAATTGGTGAAAGAATTTTTAAAATAGGTACAGCAGTTTATTCATTCTGTGCACACATATTTATAGTTTAGTTTAATAATTGTTACAATTTTATGTACTTTTAATTGATTATAACTTGTTTTGTAAGCCATAATAAATGAATAAAAGAAATTAATAATACTGAAGCTTGCATTTCTCAAATCGGAACTTAAACTAAAAAGAAACGTCTCCACCAACTCCAGTGTTAAAATCGTAGAACACGACAGCTGACAGCCAAGACAAAGTGCTGACGACAGAGGCGGGGTTCTGACGGACATCTGCAACATCTGCAAATTCTGGAAGTGCTGTAAAACAATTAAGACGCTCCCGGCGTTACACATAACTTCGCGATGAAGTGGGAGCTACGAAGATCGCGGATGCATTTTCAAATCATTTTGTTTGCATGCTTTACTAGCCTTTGATTTAGATGCGCCTTCTACCTTAGGCACTGATCGCAGATGCACCTTAGTGTATATACTCACACATTAATTTAAGTTAACCTAATATAAGGCTACTAACTGACTAACATACAATGGACTCTGGAATAAAATTAGTAAGACAATATTTTTTTGTCGTTTCAATGGTGGCAAAGGACCTCTATTACTAAGGCTTTCTCTGTCTCTTCATCCGTCTATCACAGGGCCGTATCTTTTGAACCGTAATAAGTAAACAATAAAATTTTTCAGTCTGTACTCGTATTATCGTAAATTATCTCCGTGTGTATTACAACGGTCGATAGAAAGTGTGGTTGCGGAGTTTCTTGCACCGTTTCTACTTAGCTAGAACACTTTTCGAAGCTGTGGTAGATACCTGCGGACGTCAGTAGATAATTGGTCTAAAGTTCACTTTAAAAAAGCTTGTAAAAACCAGTCCATCCGTCATGGATGTTGTGAAAAACGTCGTAGCATCACAAAATTCTGCGAAGCGTCGTCATGGCAACGCGTTGATATTGAGCGATGCGATGTGTTCCTAATTACCTAGGAATATAATTATTTTTATAAAAATAATACACCTAATACGGATATACACACATTTTACCAGTATATATTTTTTATACCTAAACGTGAAAGGTGAGCCCATCGCTAAAACTAAATCTCCCTACGACATTCTTCCTCGTCGAATTGGTGATAAGATAAGGTACGTAAGTTTTATACGTAATATTACATAATAATTTTACGGTGCTACAAAGGTGGGGACGGAGCTCATACATTTTGTCCCATTGTTCTTTGACGAAACTTCTCATCATATTCAACTGTGTAGTCTTGGGTAGTTCGCGAACGACCTAGTTCGAAAGAGCGTTCTTTTAGGTGAACTATGCAAACTAGTTCGTCAACAGTCTCGCTTTTAGTTCTTATAAATATGTATTTTTCTGGGGTCCACTCTATCAATGAGTGGCGCTGCATGACTAACTGACTTAATCTTTTTTACTTTAGCCGTTTTTACAAGAGTTTCTTATTAAATTATAGTCTTTCTATGGTTAAAGTTATTCACAATAATAATATGAAAAAAATTTCTTACAGAACTATAAAAAAAAAGAATTAAATAAACGAACTAGTTCGCGGTAGGTCTGCGAACTAAATTGAGCGCTCCCGATGGCGAACGACTACGCCCATGACTACAACCGTGCAAACAAACAATCTGGTATTATTACGAGCTACAATAATTAAGTCGAAACTCGTTCAAAAATATTTATATACTGTGAAAAGTGGGTATGAAGCAAAAGTATTGTTCGACCTTATATCTACTGAAGGGAACGAAACCATAGCGCGTTTTAGATTACTCTTGGCGCCATCTAGGGTGTGATTGTGGAACTAAAAATAGAGAATACAATAATATAATTATTTTGCGTTGTATCACAGAGTAAAGTACAGAAAAGGATTGTATAATAAGACAATTCCTTTTTGTAACTGTTTAGATAAGTACTTTTTATAATACTGTGGCATAGTTGAGGAATAAAACCGTAATGCTGTTCTAAGCATGAAACAGAACGTTCTTGAACTAGTTTATGTATCATAAACTAGAAACTAAACGAGATGCGCCATCTACCTTAGGCACTGGTCGCAGATGCACCTTTGTATGTACTCACACATTAATTTAAGTTAACCTAATGTAGTGCTACTAACTGACTAGCAAACAATTGACTATGGAATTGGTCTGATTTAAAGTATTTTTTTGTCGTTTTCATGGTGGCAAAGGACCTATTACTAAGGCTTTTCTGTCTCTTCATCCGTCTATCACAGGGCCGTATATTCTTTTGAACCGTAATAAGTTAACAATAAATTTTTTCACAGTCTACTCGTTTTATCGTAAATTATCTCTGTGTGTATTACAACGGTCGATAGAAAGTGTGGTTGCGGAGTTTCTTGCACCGCTTCTACTTAGCTAGAACACTTTTCGAAGCTGTGGTAGATACCTGCGGACGTCAGTAGGTAATTGGTCTAAAGTTCACTTTAAAAAAGCTTGTAAAAACCAATCCATCCATCATGGATTTTGTAAAAAACGTCGAGCATCACAAAATTCTGCGTAGCGTCGTCATGGCAACGCGTTGATATTGAGCGATGCGATGTGTTCCCAATTACCTAGGAATATAATTATTTTTATAAAAATAATACACCTAATACGGATATACCCACATTTTACCAGTATATATTTTTTACACCTAAACGTGAAAGGTGAGCCCATCGCTGGAACTAAATCTCCCTACGACATTCTTCCTCGTCGAATTGGTGATAAAATAATGGTAGGGTAAGTTTTATTAAAACTCATGGTAATTTATTGGTGAAGCTCAAGTTCAAATCCAAGCAAAGGGATAACTAACCACAGGGCTGTCAGTACTCCTTTTTATTATAAAAAACGGCATTGCAGCTGACGGCCCAAACAAAACTGCACTTCTAATATGATGATGATGTATAATTTTTCACAAAATATATAATTACATTACGAAGTAATAAAGCAGACTCTATTCCCATTAATTTTCCTAACTACCGCAATTAAGTCGTTGTAGGAATACCGTAAAATACGGCACTGACGGCTGTGATGAAGTGCTGACGAATTGCAACTTCTGGGAATGCTGTAAAACAATTACGGCTGCGAGGGGGCCGGGGGCTACACAACGGGCCACGCAAAGGGCGGAGATTGATTTACGAGTATTTATCTGAATACGTAAGAGCTAAGATAAATTGCGTAGGCCACGTGACGCGCGACACATGTTTTATGCGTTGCTATGACAACGAGTAAGATTTGGCGATGTCGACAACAATAAAAAATTCTTTTATAACACATTGGCTCGTAAAAGGTGTCTTATTTCAGCAATTTCAATATCGTATTGTATCTCATTACGCCCAAGTGCGGTAAGTGTAATGTTAAACGCACGGTTTATCAAGATCTCCGTCTTAAAACGAACGGTACTTTTTAAAATCTCAGCAAAGAGTTTTAATGTCAAAAAAGTTGTCAACATTTTATGATTAAAATTAACTTTGGGAGATAAAATATAATAAAGAAATATTTATGTACATAATTATTTAATTTAATTAATTTTTACAGTAAATTACAACCAATTAATCTATAACAAAAACACAAAAATATTAATTTACTTTATTAGTAATACTGGCTGTTTTTGTGCCTTTGCCTAAAAAAATGCTGATGCGCGCCGCGCGCTTTTTCTTAATGCTGTATTGTTTTTATTCGTTTACCATAGTCGGAGTTTTATTTTATTTCCTCGCAAATGTGTTATAAAACGTCGTATGACATACGTGCGCTTTGATAATTACAGCCTCTGCTTACTTGTAGCCCTCGCCTACGGCTCGGGCTAGCAATATCGCCTCAGCTGTAATTTTCAACCTACCGCACTTATATCATAATGTACTATTACGGTGCTACAAAGGTAGGGACGGAGCTCATACATTTTGTACCATTGTTATTTGACGAAACTTCTCATCATATTCAACCGTGCAAAGTAGCGTGCTAACAAACATTCTGGTAATATTACGAGCTACAATAATAAAATCGAAACTCGTTTCAAAAATATTTATATACTGTGAAAAGTGGGTATGAAGCAAAAGTGTTGTTCGACCTTATATCTACTGAAGGGGACGAAACCATAGCGCGTTTTAGATTACTCTTGGCGCCATCTAGGGTGTGATTGTGGAACTAAAAATATAGAATACAATAATATAATTATTTTGCGTTGTATCACAGAGTAGGTACGTACAGAAAAGGATTGTATAATAAGACAATTCCTTTTTCTAACTGTTTAGATAAGTACTATTTATTATACTGTGGTATAGTTGAGGAATAAAATCGTAATGTTGTTCTAAGCTTGAAACAGAACGTTCTTGAACTAGTTTATGTATCATCTATATAAATAAAAATGAATTGATGTTCGTTAGTCTGATTAAAACTCCAGAACGGCTGGACAGATTTTGATGAAACTTTTTGTGTGGGTTAGAGTGGGTCCAGAGATGGTTTATACGGTGGCAGAACGACGTCTGCCCGGGCCACTAGTAGTGTTTAAAAATTAGCCTGCTGGATGCTGCATACCTTGCCGGTCAAATCATTGCCTCTCAAACCAAGAATCATAGACACAATTGATTTTTAATTGTTACGATGCGCATTGGAACCGCGCGGTGCTTGACAAATTAAAAGAACCTTATCTGTTAATAAATAAAATTAAATTAAAAAATACAACATTTTAGAAGAAAATGTAAACGTGACTGCTTCGAAAGGCTAATTTGTAATTTTAATATTTTGTTGAATTAATAAACTAGTTTTAAATTATAATATTAAGATTTTTAATGTACTTAATAACAAAAATAGATTATGTATTCTTGCGGGATTGATTTATTGGAATATTCGCTGAAACGTCGGTTCTGCGATCAAAAATGTTTCGAAATGGTGTACCAACATTTTCGTCATCTACCCCACACTTCTCTTCATGGTACAGCATTTGGAACGGTTCGACGCATACTGCCAGAAACGCAAAAGGCTTAATCAAAATTTTTGGCAGATCGCGTGTTTAATTTCGTCATTTTGTTTCGACCATGTTTAGTCACCAGACCAAGTCACTTAACTCGTCACCCGCACTCGCTGAATCGCTACTACAAGAACATACCGCTGCATGTAATACACGCAATTTCGTATTCGATCATGTAAATCCTTGGGACATCCTAAAAGCATTCAGATCAATACAAATGAAAAATACTGCCGATCTCGACGGCTTATCTGTAAAAATCATATCATCCATAATAGACTTAATTGCCTCACCCCTAGCTTGTTTATTTAATAAATGCGTTGATGATGGCGTGTTTCCTGATCTGATGAAACATAGTAAAATTATTCCATTATCCAAAGCCGGTAGTAGATTAGACCCTTCTAACTTCAGACCAATATCAATTCTACCGACTCTTAGTAAAATTTTTGAGAAAATTATTCTATATCAGTTGAGTGCACATTTTTCTATCAACAGTATAATGTCTGTAAAGCAATTTGGATTTACTAGGGGTCGCTCGACAACCGATGCCGGTGTTGAGCTAGTAAATCATGTTTTTGATGCCTGGGAGGAGTCGCAGGATGCTGTTGGGGTTTTCTGTGATTTATCTAAGGCATTCGATTGTGTCCATCATGAAATTCTCATCAGAAAACTACGTCATTACGGAGTACAAGACCGCGCTCTTGATTTAATAAAGTCCTACTTGAGAAGCCGGATACAATGTGTTGATGTAAACGGTTCAAGATCGTCTGGATCGGCGGTTTGTATTGGTGTACCGCAGGGCTCCATTTTAGGCCCCTTTCTATTTCTGGTCTATATAAATGACCTACCCAACCGAGTGCAACATGATATTGTACTGTTCGCAGATGATACATCTCTACTTTTTAAAATTAAACGACCTATTAAGTCTTATGACGAAGTGAACAGTGCAATTGATGATGTTGTCAGTTGGTTTAACGTTAATAATTTACTTCTCAATGAGAAAAAAACTAAATGTGTACATTTTTCTTTATCAAATATTAAACGAACTTTAAACTCAGTTACAGTTAAAAACGAAAAATTAGAATGTGTAAACACTACAGTATTTCTAGGAATAACTCTACACTCTAAGTTACAGTGGGGACCGCACATTGATACGTTGGCGAAAAGGCTCAGTTCTGCTGCATATGCCGTAAAAAAAATACGTAATATGTCAAGCGTAGAAACAGCTAGACTTGTCTATTTCAGCTACTTCCACAGCTTGATGTCATATGGCATTCTACTGTGGGGGAATGCTGCTGATGTCCAGAGAATATTTATTTTGCAGAAACGAGCCATTCGTGCAATTTATAAAATGGGGTCTAGGATGTCTCTAAAGGAAAAATTCAAGGAAATTAATATACTGACACTGGCGTCACAGTATATTTACGAAAACGTATTGTATGTTAAAAAGAATATATCACTTTACAAAAAAAATAGTGACAGACATTGTATAAACACTAGAAATAAGAATGAACTGGCTGCTTGTGTTAGTCGATTATCTAAAGTTACCAAATCCTTTAAGGGTCAATGTATACGTTTTTACAATAAGATTCCCATTGAATTACAAAATTTGCCTCTTGACAAATTTAAAATAATAGTTAAGCAAAAATTACATAAAAAAGGCTACTATAAAATTACAGACTACTTAGTAGACCAACATGCATGGGATTAACCGACTCGACGCTATGTAAGGCTATTAATTATAATTATTATTGTAAACGATATTTATTAGTAAGACATGAGATTAAAAAGAGCTGCTCTTGAGTTTCTTGCTGGCTCTTCTCGGGGTACTGCATTCGGAACCAGCAGCTCGTCGGTGGAGATGGGCTGCTGTTTGCATTTGGCCAATCTTCATGGACGAGTTTAGAGTGCCTTGTTATTATAAAATATTGACGTTTCTAAGTGTATATTTTAATACCAATAGAAAATAAACGATTTTGAATTTTTTTAATTTTGAGTAATTGACCAAAAACGCAAAAGGCCAATTCCTGCATTTTTGGCAAATCGCGTATATTTTCATTCATTTACTTTTATCACGGCCGTTGGGGTAGAAAAGTTTTTGAGTGGCGACCACGATTAGGGAAGCGTGGAGTGGGCAGGCCCCCCACCAGGTGGACCGACGATCTGGTAAAGGTCGCGGGAAGCCGCTGGATGCGGGCGGCGCAGGACCGGACGTTGTGGAGAAACTTGGGGGAGGCCTTTGTCCAGCAGTGGACGTCGATAGGCTGAAATGATGACGATGATGACTTTTATCATGCGGACACTTTGTGCTGACATCATAAGTTACTCTATGGCTGGCAGAGGTTGATCGGTGGAGTTGGGCTGCTGTTTAAATTTAGAAAAACTTCATGGACGAGTTTATAGTGTCTTGTTATTAGACTATTGACATTTCTAAGTGTACTTTTGTAACTACAGAAAACAAATTATTTTTGTTTTTTTTTTATATTCGCTCCGCTGCCCCACCGCAGCTTCATTGGTTAATTGAGTTGCGATTAAAATAATTTCCACATGGCGTTTCCTAGCTTAATAGAATTTGAGGTGCATTTTCGTCACCTCCACTTCGCTCCACTTGCCCCCACAGTTTTCGGAGCCCAACCCCCCTATTCGAGGAAAATAATATTAAGAATATACTGTGATATAGATAATAGTCAAAATTGAAAATTATTATAATAAGAGGAAAATAACATAAGGAATATACTGTAATAGATATACTGTGTAGATAATAGTCAAAATTGTATGTATATGGAAAGAAAACGAAATAAAGACATTTTTAATAAAATTACCCCAAACCCTCCTGTGGAATAGTAAAGTGTAATACAATGAAAGTAGAAAATATAGTGATAGGTAAAGATGAAGGAAAACCAAGTAGATAGAAAGAGTAAATAGAAGCAGAAAGAAAGATAAGATGGATGCAAGAAAGAAATAGTATGTAGAATGAAAGTACAAGAGGCATAAAAGCGAGAACTGGTATGAAAGATAAAGTAGCAATAAAAAGGTCTCTGACCTCGTCAGAGGAAAGCGAGTATATAAAACTCCTTCTATTCAAGTAGCCCAACGGCGTATTAACTCCGGACAGGCAATGATGGGAACAATTTATTAGCAGCTCCCTTTGCTTTTTCGTCATCTACCCCACACTTTGCTCCACTTGCACAATCGCAGCTTCATTAGTTACCTAATTGAGTTGTGATTAAACGCATTTCCGAGTGGCTTTTAAGTCCCAGCTTAATAGTAATTTGAGGTGCATTTTCGTCACCTCCACTTCGCTCCACTTGCCCCGCAGTTTTCGGAGCCCAACACCTCTATTCAAGTAGCCCAACGGCGTATTAACTCCGGACAGGCAATGATGGGAACAATTTGTTAGCAGCACCCCCTTTGCTGGCGAGGCAAAATTACCGGCTGCACCGAACGTTAATTGACGTCCTTACACAGAAAATGATGCTTCGACAATTTGTAGGAGCTCGCTTATGAAGTTAGTTGGCGGAGCAGATTATAGAGGAGCAAGTTTGGAGCAGACAATACCTATATTAAGTTTTGAGTGACGGAGTGGAGGTACAATATGTACTTTGACTGTTTAGTTACACACTGGCCACGATTCTGCTTTACAGCGACTAAACTTATTTTAGTTTAGTCCTTACTACAAGAAAAGAGACGAGAGATATTTAGTAAAGTCAAATTAAAATTAGTCCTGTCAACTAAGGCATTTCATAACGTGTTTATTGCATAAGTAAAGAAGTCGCTACTAAAATACAGCCTCTGACAGGACTAAATTCGGTAGGTTATCTTCTATCCCTTCTCTTTTTTGAGGTAAGGCAAAGACAGAACTAGGTATATTAAAATAAGTTTAGTCGGTGTAAAGCAGTATCGAACCATATGACCTACCTTCGTTATTAACCGACAGTAAAAACGATACGACCTTCAAACCTTTAAGAAAAGAGCTCAAAGGCCGGCAACGCACTTGTGACTCGAGTTGCAGGTGTTCATGGGCGATGATTAGTCACTTACCATAAAGGTGACCCGTCTGTTAGTTTGTCTCCCATTTTGTATACAATAAGTAACAGAATAAGCGCAATTTCTGCAATTAGTTTTTTCAGTGTAGACTACTTAAACGATTTCAGGTATTTTATTGTGTTAATTTTTTTTCCGAAAAATGATTTAGGTTTACTGAATTTAGGGCTACCTATGGCAACCGTACTATTATTGCACATTATTTAAGAAATTTGGTTGGACAAAACTAAATTATGAATGCATCATATTTATACTAGTTAATTGGGGTGTATGAGGAATTGCGCTTATTCTGTGACACGTTGAATACAAAAAACTTACGTAAGTACCTACATTTCCCGACGGTGAAGGAAAAAAATCGTGAAATCCGATTATGCAGACTCACGTCACGTTTAAGGATTCAAAAATCCTTTGCCTAAAAGTTCATATTTCCAGGAATTTAATACTTCTGCCACACACTTGGGGTAGACCGTGAGTATTTTTATTTACTTTTTAAATGTAGGTATATCTCTTTTCATACCGAATATTCAAAGCATCCAATTAAAATTAAATGTGTACTCGAGTATCCGGTTCTCAAAAGTAAAATCAAACGAAGAAAACGCTCTCAGCCCTCCAAAGCAAGAATTCGCATAGCTTTCATACTTTTCAATCGCTACAAAGGTTCCCCTCAAAGAATATATTCATATCAGGAATCCTGTATGCCATTTCTGTATTCAATTTATTTGAATACATTATGCAAAGAACAAATGCCAAAGGGAAATAAATAGCAAGAAAGCGGAACAACATTTCCAAATAAATAGAATTTGCAGTCCGGACTAGGCTTGGGAAGTGTCCGAAAATGTCCGGATTTGCGGTCCTACAATTTATATTCCTGTGTTCTATGATCTTTATGTAGTTACTTATAATAATAATAATATAATCTCACGCCTTTTTTATCGCCGAGGGGGTAGGCAGAGGTATTCCATTACTGGATATAGCCACATTTCACGAGATATATTGGACCCCTAAACGTGATAGGTGGTGAGCCCATCGCCGGACCGTAGTAGTTACTTCTAGTAATTATAATAACAATTTCATAGCTAATATGAATATGAGGTAAAACTCGGTGTTTGTGACTAGAGTATAATATATATATATATGTATATATATCTTATTACATAAATAAATTATACTAAGTTTAAATGAATAAGAAATTTTATAATAAGCACCTACGATTTATTATTTATTTACGTAGACGACACACGGAATACAAAAATTTATATTTTTCAATTCCGGATATTTTTGGCATCACTCTACCAAAAGATTTTTTTATTAAAACCCCAAGCGTGACATAAAAACTGGGGGGAAAGAAATTTATTCATTTGGAGACATAATTCCGGGCATATTTTAATAAAAATGTTACCCGGGCTCCAGACTTCGAGAGTTTGAATTTTGATCTTGCGATTCCAGTTCTTATTTTTTTGGGTTCCTTATTGAAATAGAAACAAAAACCAAATACGTTTGAATTTTTTTTCAATGAAAAAGATTTTTTTCAACCTCTCCAAATACAAATGAAGAAGTTATACAAGTTAAAAATGTTCATGGGATTGTACGAAAGTAGACTTGTCAAAATCAGTGATAGTTCTTTTGGTAGTGGCTTCGCCTCTCATGTATCAAGAACTTTCTTACATAATTTATCACTAGCACGACGGTGAAGAAAAACATAGTGAGGAAACCCGCAGACTCCAGAATTGATTCTGATGCAAGTATAAAAGCACCTCTGTCCGGCAATTGACCTAAATCCTGTCACATTTAAATGTCCGTAAAAATAGGCTGGTGTAAAGTGCCTTATTATAATGCGTAAGTAAGTAAGTAAGTAAGTAAGTAAGTAAGTAACAACTCTTTATTGTACACCAATAAAAATATGCAACAAGTGACACAGTGATACAAAAAAGTGCAATGAGCGGTCTATGCGTGAGTATATATTTTTTGTGAAAAATTCACGATTTCTTAAAATAAAAAATCTTAATACTGACATAGAGAAGTATCAAGATTGACATAAAAATTTTGTTACCTAATTTCTATTCTCAATCATAAAATCAAAACCATACAAATCAAAATGTAAAACAGAATCACTGGGTACCTACAATCGGAAGCGAACCAGAGATACGAAACATTTTAATTCGAAGCAAAACCCACCCAAAATCAATAACAGCCATTACATATTCAACGAACTATCTAGCGGGGAGGCCGGGGAAAAATGGGCATCAAACATTAATGATATCATTTGGAGTCCCGCAAAGATGCTCAGGAGCGGTTGATAGTCGATAGAACGCCAGTAAAAGCGCTTTAATGCGAATATTATACAGTACCCAGTTCCCCATTACACCCATTTTGCCCCTACCTCCTCTGCGGCTCTCTATAATGGCCTTGTACTGTTTGAAGTATACATATTTTTTGTATGTTTTTTTTTGTTGGAAATTGTATGACTTATTTTGTAATGAAGGAAGAGTAAAATAATGTTACACGCTTTATTATTGTGATTTCTAAATAGTACAGAACCTTTGTCGTCTGTTAACTCGGAAAAGTTTTCTAGTCAATACCCTAATTCGATACAGTACCCTCTGGCGAAGGGCAAGCCACCATAAATTATTTATTTTTAGGAAACCTTACAAAACTAATTACATTCATGTACAGAATAGTTCATGAGTACCAATAGTGCTAATTCGCACCTTGCGTAGAATAACGTTCTATGGTAACTAATATCGTATTGTGATTTTTTCTGCAAACAAGAAATAAAAATATCTGTAACAGAAGTTATATGACTTATCATTTAAGTTGTTGTTAGGTCTTTAGTTAAGCACCTATAACAACTAATAATAACAAAGGTATAAGATTTTACAAAAAAATGGATTACAATATCTTAAAATTTAACTTAATAAACCGATTAGGCGAAATGGTCCACAGCTCAGCATGTGGTGCACTGAAGCACCAGATGACTGCTGATTTTCATCTGTAGCCAACAAAATATACATAAAAAGTGACACTACGAGTAAGTATAGTAAGTAAGTAACTATCGTAGTTATAACTTAAAAATGTAGACACCAAAAAAACCTTCACTCAGTATAATAAAAGTAGCTCAAAAAGAGTAGAGCAAAGTATTCGTTGGAATTTTAAAATTATACGGAACCTGATTCCTCATAAGTACCAACCAGTTTTCTAGTTAATACCCTAATTCTGCATAATACCCTCTGGTGGAGGGTAAGCCTCCATAAACTACCGTAAGTAAAAGAGAAGCAAAAGATTTATCTGTCGGCGTGTGGATAGTATCTGCTTTAACTCCTTTGCATTTTAATGTACTATCTGTCTCGGTGTAAAATACGAGAGGAGATCTTTTTAGGCTTACAAGGTTTTACTTTTTCCGAGGCGAAGGGTGGGGTCTTTCTGGGTCAAGTTTTTCGACAGATAATAATAAAAAAATGCCGAGAAACACAGATTCTAACGTTGATTTTATTAAATATTCAATTAGGTACAAGAAGTTCAGAGGGTAAAAAATAAAAATGTCACGCCTTTCATCCCCGAGGGGGTAGGCAGAGGTATTCCATTACTGGATATACCCACATTTCACGAGATACATTGGACCCCTTAACTTGAGAGTTCAGAGCAACCTATAAAAATACCAAATTGGTTTTTAGATGGTTTTTAGCGAATGTCAGTGTTTTGATGGTTAGAATTTGGCAAAGAGGTTGGAAGAAATTCATTCTCTTTCCTAACTTTTTCTTTAAACGTCTTTGAAATTTGGTATAAGTACGAGTATAAGGTATGACTGTTTTGACGTACCCCGGAGAAGTATTGTTTGTCCGAAAAAACTACTTGGAATCACACATTTTTATGGGTTTTTTGTACAGTTCACCTTCTTAGTGTCATTTTAAATTAAAAGTATCAAGTCGCCTTAGCCCTCGAAGAGAACTAGGGGTGAGGAGGGGAGCGGATTATTAAATAATTTGAAACAAATCACAATAATATAGTAAGCTATATAGAAAAGCTCCAAATAAAACAAACATTTAACAAACTCAATAAGTCAATTATCTGCCTAAAGAAACTCATAAATAAAAATGCCATCCTAAATTACGAAGTGAACTTACTGAAAATTTAAATTTATTGGTCTAAGAGTCGAAGGAACTTTAGTTATTTATTGGTAGCGCTCTGCCCTGCGGAAGTTCTTGCTTTTCTTCGGGTGGTGTTGAATTGTCGAGATGATGTACCTTTTCTTTATTAGTAACACCAAAAAAGCAGTGATAGCCCGAACGGTTAAAGAACCGGCCGAAAATCAGTGAGGCTCAGGTTCGAATCCTGACATGTACCAATGAGTTTTTCAAAAACTTACGTACATCACTAGATCGTCACTAGATCGACGGTGAAGGAAAACATCTTGAGGAAACCCGCAGGTCTCAGAATTAATTCTGAGACATGTGTAAATAGACCCGGTCCGGCGATGGGCTCACCACCTATCACGTTTAGGGGTCCAATATATCTCGTGAAATGTGGGTATATCCAGTAATGGAATACCTCTGCCTACCCCCTCGGGGATAAAAAAGGCGTGAGAGATTATATAACACCAAAAAAAAGTAACAAAAATAATGCATGTCTTAAATTTTCGGCATTTTGTTAATATGTAATATGATACTAGCACTTTAACGTGCCGTCGGCAAATAGTTACAACCAAACATTGAACTCTATATAATTGAAATAAGATTCAAAACCAATGAAAAACTTAAACTGCCTATGCCCGTTAAAGGGTTAAACTACCTAGTTTTTGTTCGTAACTTCGTCCACGTGCCAGGTTTATTACTAGCTCTTCCAAGTAATTTTATTTCTTAGGATTAGCATTTTCTGTGAAAACAGATGTATCTTGAATAATCTTTAAAACTTTTAGAGGTCTCTAGCCCCCAAGAATCAGAATCAGAATCGTTTATTTGCTTAGAATAGGTTCATCCATATACACAGTTCTTTATATAAAATACAGTCCATACTATTCAATCGTCTGCATATCTGTATGCAAATATTTAGTTACATATTTATTTTACCCTAAAGTCTAAAGAGTCTTTAATAGAATAAAAATTATGCTCCAGTTACCAATAAAAAACAGTCCATTAAAACTATGTGGTAAATTATTAAATACTAGCGACCTGCCCCGGCGTCGCACGGGTGCAATGCTAAACTAACCCTTAAATACCTTCCTCTTGAATCACTCTATATATTTAAAAATAACCGCATCAAAATCCGTTGAGTTTTAAAGATTTAAGCATACATTGGGACATAGGGATATAGGGACAGAGAAAGCGACTTTGTTTTATACTATGTAGTGATGACAGTGATGATTTTTAAACACATATCGACGGTCATAAACTCAATTGGCGTAAGGGACAAGTGACCATTTTTTTTTTATTTTACCATCTTACATCATTTTTTTTACTCTATTTTTCTGTATATTTGAAATTCCGATATCTCTTTTAATAATTCCCTTACGCCCCTGAATATTCGAAAGATAAACCGTTATGTTTTGATTTAAAGGACACTTGATTCAAAATAATTTTAAAATTTTATCGTATATACCAAAAAAATAAAAGAACTTTGGAATAAGTTCCTTAAAGTTGTCAGTCTGTCCCTTACACCATTTTATATAAATAAAAAAGTACCTTACGCCCTTCTTACGCCACATCTACATTACTGTTTACTTGTACGTTACGTCACATAAGACTGATTTTATTGTCCTTTACACCATACACATAAATCATAAACTGTACAATACATTAATTTATACTAACGACGTTACATCCTCAAGATTTATTATTCACTTGGTAGTCCACTCTTCATTGTACTAGGCATCACACAATATTTAGAGCTATAAAATCAAATTAATTTAAAAGTCTGTAAACGATCACACCACCCCCACCCCACTCTGCTCGCCGTGCGCCCGCGCGGCCTCCGAGTACTCATTCGCTTTCTTTGTGCGGGCATCGCAACAACTAAAATTATAATACTAATATTATTCGACTTATTCGAATACGACTACATAATTATAATCTGTATAGTTAGAAGTGATCGATCATGGGCAAGCGTAAACATAGGGACAAAGAGGAGCACATTAGGAGAAAAATAAGAGGTTAGAAAAACGTCTAAGGCATTCGTCGGAAACGAGTGATGGTGAGTCAATGCATGCATAACTTATGTTAATGTAGGAAAGGTTTATAACTTATAAAATACTCTCACGCTAAATAAAATACGTATCTACTTATTACACGACGTAATTTTATTTTTAGTTTGTTTATTGTCGTTTAGAATTTTTATATTTTAATGAAATACATTCACTCAATATTTCTATATAGAAATCATTTACTTAGATTATACGCTTTACCATAAAATCAGGCTAATTAGTGTCTTTTATTATAGCTACTTGACTTCCTTAGAAACTTTGTTTTGGGCGTTTTAAAAATTTCAGCGTATTATGAGTTATACTCCGTGACGTGGTCACGATTGATAACTGAGAATATTATAGTATTTATCCTACGGTATATCATGGCTATACTCCGTGATGCGATCACGTGCTGATAACCACATAGTCTCGTGACGTAACATGATTACGTTCAATGACTTAAAATCGAAGCTGCAAAAGTAGCTAACCAGTCCTTCACCGTTGGATCCTTGAATAACGCTCATACTTACACAAGTTTTTATAGAATACGGTCACATACGTGACAATTCGAAATCTCCGTCACGTTACTGTATAAGATCTCCATAATGTGAGCATGTTTATCTGTCAGACTACGACACTACCGCAGCAGGACGGTTTCGCTCTACAGTGACGGTAGTCCCCGCAGCCTCACCCTATGTGGAAAATGTAACAACTCCTGCAGGCATAAGCAGTGAAGCACTGGCTAGACCTAATGCCACGCATTCAGCTGTACCATCGGAACCAGGCCCGAGTACTAGTGTCGATATGACTAACATCCAACGGCTTTACCTAAGGATATACTACAGACCCTTGGTGATCCAAAAGGTAAAGAAGAAGTGTTTGGGCCAAAAATACCGGATGAAATCGCTAAACGTTGGGGTCTGGTGCTAGTAGACGGACTGACCAAGGAACCAGAACAGAAGATGATGGAAAAGACACGTACCAGAGAACGTACAAGTACCAGAGAACTTTCGCTTAATCAAAGTACCCCTCCATCCAGAAATAGCATCGGTGACGGTTAAAAACCGCGACAAAGTGCCTGAAAAGGCACAAAACCATCAGGTTTAGGCATTGCCGGGCTTACTAATCTTGCTTCCGTAGTAATTCTGGAAGATATGAGCAAGATTAAAATCCTAAAAAGAATTTCATAAGTCACTGATATATTTCTAGATCTGAAAATTAAAGGCGTGCCGTAAAACCATAGGGGATCAGGTCTTCACATCAAACTCAGTAACGGCGCAGCACCAACAACCAAAAAATACCCTCAACAGCGAAACTGGAGGGGCCAACAGAACAGGCGTCCGCCGGCAGCAGCAGAGCGTCCGCCAGCCTTCCCGAAGACGAACACCAAGCCGCGCAACCACTAGCAGAGGTAATACCCCAAGCGGGTAGATTACGCTATTTTTACTATAATTGGATTACCTTACGTACCTTACGTTTAGGGGTCCAATATATCTCGAAAAATGTGGGTATATCCAGTAATGGAATACCTCTGCCTACCCCCTCTTGGATAAAAGGCGTGAAATTATTTATTATTTATTTATGGATTACCTTAACCTAATGATGACCCAATAGGGTAGTGTCCTGCCTAGTCAAATCAGTAACTTATGATCGGTCGATCATAAAAATGTGAAACATGAAAAATGTACTGAAATAGCAAGGTGTGACGTCTTAGTTGCTAGCATTTTTGCAACTGCAACTTCGTTGATTGTTTTGTTAATTTTAAATTTGCTATAATTGTAAAGTGAAAACCGAAATCTATGTTTAAAGGTATTTTGGGATAATCTTTTTAATGAACGACTACTCGCAATTTAATTTCGATACTGTCAACATTTTCCTTGAATACATACATACAGCTCACGCTTTGTTCCCACGGGGGTAGGTAGAGACGATAGATCGCCACTTTGCCCGATCTTCGCACACTTCCCTCGCTTCCTTCACATTCATAAGCCTTTTTATACACGCTCTTTTATTCTTCGCACTCTTGACCCCAGCTTTTTGAAGGACGTCACTAAATATCCCTGTCAGCAGCCTTGTCTCACAACACACTATTCCCGAAAATGACATCCTCAGTAAATCTGAAATACACTAAACTTTAAGAGCAATCGTGAACTGTAACAATGAACCAGGCTAGTTTTTATCAAAAATATTCCTTACTCCTAAGAGTGACGGCACGTTTAGATTTATACTTAAAAAATATGATACTTATAACACGTTAGATCTGGCAATAGTGTGAGCAAAGACAATTACATATATTCGCATTAAATATTTAGTCATAAGACAATATTGAAGCTGATGAAAAATAAAGGCAAAGTAACATCGTTACCGAATGGAGCTTGGCTTCGTCAGCTTTTAGCAGAATCATTGATACTTTTGGTCGTCCTCATATTATAGATTTGTTCGCCACTAAAGTGAAGGCTAAATGTCGGATACAAATCTCGCGGAAACGAGACCCCGATGCCTTCAACATAGATGCATTCACTATAGATTGGAGCGTTGATTTTTTATTCTATGCGTTCCCCGTTCTCGTTAATCTTAAAGAGCTTACGTAAAATTATTAGTGACAGAGTTACGGGGACAATGATAGTTCCATACTGGCCTAGCCAGCCGTGGTACCCAATTTCATAACATTGTCAAGGTTTGAACTTATTATTTTCGAACTGAAATATGATTTGCTCCTATCTCCTTTCAGAAACAGGCACCCTCTCTGGAAAAGGCTTACCCTGGTGTCATCTCTATTCTCAGGGGAGCATTTACAAGACAATCATTAACTCCAGATGCCGTTGAGATCTTAATTGCTTCGCTGGCCAAAAGTTCACTAAAACAATAATATAGCACAGTTTAACAATATATAATAATATTTAAAAATAGTGCATAATTCAAGAAATTGTGGCAATTTTGTCTCTTTAATAATATTAATTGTTATACCAACGATATTCCGCTTATACTAAAGTTTTTCACATTGCAGTTCAGTTCAGGAAGTATTTATTCGTCTTGAAATACCTGTCGCTCTGCTTTGTCCTTGATATTGGGTACCTAAGCGTTTCAGCGAGGACGATTAAAAATAATCCTAGTTTTTCCTAGATATCAAACTACCTGGAATCCAAATTTAATTCTAGGTTTCCTTTCTGGAAATTTACCCAAATGGAAATTTACTGTTATATAAACTTACCAAAAAGTTGGTGGTTCTTCTCGCGTTGTGGACTGCACAAACGTCTGCAGACGCTTTCACTTTTCGCGCAGTTTTACCCGCGTAATTGCCGTTCCCTTAGGAATACGGGGATAAAATTATAAGCCTATGCTGCTCCCTGATAAGTGATAATGTAGCTTTCCATTGGTTAAAGATTTTTTAAAATTGGTTGAGTGGTTTAGGCGTGAAAGCGTGCCTAACAAACAAATTTGGATTTATAAGTTAAGATTCTTAAATTCGGGATATTTTTTGAATGGAATGTCCGACTTTAATAATTCAAACATTAATCTACAGGTATTAAACAGTATTTAATATTAAATTATTTATTTGGATAAAGATTAATAATGTATATTATGATTTGATTTTGGTCGGCATTTCTATCAACTTTTAAAATGTAAAAAAGTAGTTACAGTGACATAACTACAATAGTTAGACATATGCTATAGCGAAATTCTTTGTAGAAATTAATAAATTCTTTAATATTGTAGAACATTATTTTGTTCTATCATCAATAGTCTCCGCAGCGCATACGATGAAAGACATTCTATAGCCGATTTTCTTAACACCTTGGGTTACATTATTGAAGCTTTAGTAGGGATCCCTAATTTTAATTTAGTAATAAATATAGCCTATGTTACTCAGGGATAGTATAGGATTCTCATGGTGATACAATTTTTGAAATCGGTCCAGTGGTTGTTGAGTTTATTTGTATCGACATAATTATTGATCATGATCGGGGCGGTCCATGAGTCGCTTGATAATTCCTTTTTATTTTTTCCTCAAAAAGATCAAATATGTCCTGGAAAGACGTTATCCTTATATTTGGACCGTAGCTTCCAAGTTTTTAGAAATACTTCACGAATGGACAAACTTATTCTCACTAAGTATTAAGAAACCGATACATAACGCGAGTGCGCTTACCATTAGCCGCTGGATCAAACAGGTGTTGGCGGAAAGCGGCGTTGATACAACAATATTATTATTCTCTGTGCACAGCACTCGATATGCCTCAACTTCAGCAGCTAATAGTAGGAAAGGTATATCCATAGACCTTATTAAAAAGGCTGCAGGATGGTCGGCCAACAGTCTTGTATTCGCTAAGTTCTATAACCGACCATTGGTACTGGTGGAGGATAATGTCTTAGCACAAGCTATATTTAGGATTATAGCCATTCCGATTAAATTTTAAATTATAATAAAATCCTTTATTTCTTTTTTTATTTTATTTTATTTTTTTATTGTAATAATTAGAACGAATATATTGACTTAAGATTTTTTGTTATATTATGTTAATGCTCCTCTTTGGTCCCTTGCACAATCACCTATTTCACATTGCGCTAAACATCTACCAAGTGAATAATAAATCTTGAGGATGTAACGTCGTTAGTATAATTGATGGTTAAACAAACTTACCTTAAGTGAAGTTTGACCATAATTATACGAGACGTTACATCCGAAGAGATTTATAACCCACCCTCCCAATACTTTGTTCTAAAACCAAAATTATTAGTGGCCCATACTTTCTGTGAAATAGGTGAATTTCTCTGAAAAAATGAGTACTCGGAGGCCGCGCGGGTGCACGGCGAGCAGAGTGGGGTGGGGGTGGTGTGATCGTTTACAGACTTTTAAATTAATTTGATTTTATAGCTCTAAATATTGTGTGATGCCTAGTACAATGAAGAGTGGACTACCAAGTGAATAATAAATCTCTTCGGATGTAACGTCTCGTATAATTATGGTCAAACTTCACTTAAGGTAAGTTTGTTTAACCATCAAATTTACTCTAACAATTATTAATTTAAAACTTTCCCTTTACACGTACTGATGTCATTTTGGACAAGTAAACGGACGAAATTGACAAACGAGTGCTTCGGAAGGAAAGCACGTCAAGCCGACGATTCTGGTGATTTATTTTCTATGAAAGTAGTCGTTGCATTAGCCATGTCAGCAGATTTTGGCGACTCAATAACTCTTACAACCCACACTACAAGAAAATGATTTGAATTAATATATTATTTAAATAATATAATCTTGGTTTAATTTAAACTTATAAACACATTTACATGTAATCGCTTTCCGATTCTTGGATAGATTTTCCAAAACCCGTGTGTTATTCTCATTCAGAGAATCTATTTCTCGTTGCAAAGCTTCGCCCACAATTTACTATCTGGGCAGGCTATTGCCTCCCTTTAAGTTCCAGGTTCTAAATAAGAGTCGTTGCCACTAACTTGGGACACATAATCGTTGAACTTTACTGGAAGTCTGAGCAGAGATCTATTTCTAAGCAGCATACCATGCCTAGCCAAGTGATCTATGATCTCAACTTCCTCATTCTCCAACCCCTAAATCAATCGATTCATCACAACGCTTCTCAGAGTGCGCGTCTTCTAACTCATCTTCGTCACTGCTAGCAGGAGCAAGAGCCTCGTGAATTTCTTCATTTCTAGGCAGCCTAACTTCGTTGTCGCTAACAACTGGTAAATCTTCGCTCACTTCCATTGTCACCGAATGTAGGCGTCTCGCATTCGCTTCTGACTCTCAATGGTATTTCCATTTCAGTCACTTCTGGTATTTGTGTCAAATCCTCTAATTCAAGTTTTGAATTCAGTGGTCTTTCATCGAAAGTGACATCTCGGGATCGCACTAAGGAGTTTGACTCTTTGTGCCAGATCCTATAACCGTCGTCGAGGTTGTAGCCGATTAGAATGCACTTCTTTGCCTTCTTCTGCATCTTTGCCGTTTTTGTTTCTCTTTGGCTTTTTTCCTAACCAAAGCTCAAAAGATGACTTGTGTTTTACAGTAGTTGGCCTTATTCTGTTTAAAATATAGACAGCAGTCTACCAGCTCTGCCCACAAAACTTGAGGTATCTCTTCCTGTGAATGCATCATCGCTTTAGCCATTTCAACTATCGTACGGTTTCCCTCCCTCCCTCTCACTGAAACTGTTTTGCTCTGGAGTATACGGCATAATTAGCCATTGTTGTACCTCGTACTTTGTTAGTTCCTTGCGAACATTCACATTATCGAATTTGCGTTATCACTTAATTCCGTAACATCAGAATCAAAATCCCAGGTATCTCTGAATTATTTTTCATAAAGTAGACATAGCGGTATCGTATGAATTCATACTTGAAAAGTACAAAATACCGTGCCTTCAAGCAACTTGGAGGAATATTACCACACACATCTGGATGTATGCGTTCTCCAGGACTGGACGCTTTTTTTCGAACACCAAAGCTCAGCCTAGTGCGTTTCCAAAACACATCCTTCGCATAAATTCCCGTTATCCTTGGTTTTGAGACCAAGTTCCTGCTCGATCACCTGTTTTACATGTCGCTTGACGTCTTAATGACCTATACGTTCGTGGTAAAGCTGTAAAGTATCAACCGCGACTGCAATATCGACCGCATGAACCACCTTTCTGTAGGTTGAATCGGTTTACAATTCAGCTTATACAAGTCACCGTGCTTCTGTCTATTTCCGGTCACGCATAGTTTCCCTTCGATCCTAAAAGAACACGTGGTACTCCGTGACTCAAGCAGACTGTTCAAATTTGCATCTTGCTGCCAATACCGAAAAGATATTTTTCGTTACCTTCGGAAAGTGCCTTGTCAACAAGAAAGTTCTCTTCTTCGTATTCATCATGATCGAATCTTTTCCTAATGTTTCAATCGTCTTTCCATCTGCAGTCGTAACTGTATGTGGTGCAGTCGTAACGTTGAAAATCCTAATAGAGGTCGCTTCTCATTGTGACATGGTGTGTAGCCCAGTTGTCCACATACCACTCATCTCGATCGAGACTGCAATCTGTCGCATTTACTAACACTAGCGTCATGTTAGTACTAGCCCCAGGTTTCTCATCACGTTTCTTCTTAGGACAGTCCTTCTTGTAGTGTCCAACTTCTTTGCAAAATCACATTTTAAAGCGTTATTCTTCTTTCAGGGTCCTTTCTAGTTGGTTTTAATCACGAGAGCTTTGCTGACAGACTTCGAGATGCCTTCTTTGGAGTTTGTCGTCAATGCTCGTTCATGAGTACATAGCTGTCTAGTTAGGTTCTAAATAAATCTATCTTTTCTCGACATAATCATCCAACTCAACTTGAAGAATAGGTAAGAATTCATTAAAAATTGATTTTTTTATTTTTTTATTTGAAAGTCTATTTCTGATGTTCAAAACAAACAAAAAACAAAACAAAACAAATTAAAAAGTACTCTGTTTTGGTAAATTCACATATTTTTTTTGTAGCACAGTACTTCTTAAGCCATTTATTTCTAAAATAAAAAGATAATGACCGCCTTTACAACCAAACTGATACTTATAAGAAGTTATAAACTATGGAGGTAAGGGAAATTTTTTCAAATTTAGGCAAGAGTAAAGGACACTATCTCTGTAATTATTAAATTCAGCAAGTTTTGAGCATTATAACATAAAAGTAGACTTAATTTTGAGCATTTAAGTCTTAGATGCCCACCACTCAACTATTAAATTTAAAAAGTTATAGCGGTATAAAGATTTTTTTGTTTGTTTTTTGCTTCTCCTGAAAACCTATACTTTGTCCCTTACGCCAATTGAGTTTATGACCGTCGATATAATAAGAACTATTTAAGAATAACGTCGTTCGGGGGTGGTTTGTTAAGATAAGCTTATCTGGACGTCGTAACTGCCTAGATTTAGGCTCAGCCAAGTGGCAAGCAATAGTTTCATTCGTTCGCTTAATTGTAATAATAACTGTTAAGAACTAGGTATCAGTGACTATATTTCTTTAGTGCTAGGTCAATTTCTCATGCTATAACGCCGCGTGCATAACAAGTCGAACGCTAATGTCAAAACCATATTTTTTTCATTCTATTCGAATAATCTTTACCTTTACAAAGCCATCGCCAGGCCTCACGATGAAGATTTAAATACTGTGACCTAAACCTCCTTTGACTCCCCACATATTTTTTAAATTTCCACACTCCAGCAAGTCTCTTAAATCGGCCATTTCCACAGTTTACCGTAAAACCGCCATAAAAGAAGACGTCCAAAATTTAGCGGCAACATAACCAGAGATAATTTTTCAATTAAGAAAGTAAATATTTATGCACGAGCCGAAGACGGAATGGGCTAATTTGAATAAAATTAATTTATTTTATTAAAAGCCGCCTCTCGGAGCACTTGCAAATGAGTTTTTGGTTTTGTTAGCTCTACCCGGAATCCGGATTTGTTATTGTCATATTTCTTGGAAAGCCCCTTGATGATTTTAGGGGAATTAATCTCAGATATAGCTAATCTCCAACGGGGGATGTGGGAGGTTGAATATTGGGAGATGTGACGTGTTTTGAATATCCGCCTATACAGCGGACATGACTAGGTGTAGGCGTCAATCAAATAGATTTTAATACTTTTGCGTTAATATTTAAAAAACCTCAAAATAAATATTTAGAAATAAAAATAAAAAAAACTCACAGCCTATATATACCCCGAGGGGGTAGGCAGAGGTATTCCATTTCTGGATATACTTACCCACTTTTAATGAGATATTCTTTGGGACTAAACGTGATAGGTGGTGATCCCATCACCGGACCGGGTCTGTTTACATATGTCTCAGAATCAATACTCGGACCTGCGGGTTTCCCCAAGATGTTTTTCTTCACCGTCGTGCTATTGATAAATATGTACGTAAGTTTTTGAAAAACTCATGTACATGCCAGAACTCGAACCCGAGCCACACTGATTTTCATCATGCAAAGCAGGCTCTTTAACCGTAAGGCTATTACTGCTCTACTACACCACCATAAGCATGGGAAGCCAATATTCTTAGTATGACTTAAGGTCGCCACCGAGCGCCTGTAGTAGAGAATTAGAGAATTTCATACAAATAAAACTAAACATCTTGAGTTGAGGCGGCGCTGCCATAGCCAAGGTGTAAGCGCTAACGAAAGCGAATGAATATAAAGAGTAATGATAGTTCATGAAAACTAAAAAATAAGCTTTTGTATGTATGGCACTCGTCATAAATAACATAAAACTCTAAAAAGTAAAAAAACCGACTTCAACTTATATGGTTTCTAATGGATACCATTTCTCACGAAATTAAAATGGGACAAATCTGAAAGCACCGCTTTAAATAAAAAAAGAATCATCCAAATCGGTTCACCCAGTCGAATGTTCTGAGGTAACAAACATAAAAAAATAAACATACAGACGAATTGATAACCTGCTCCTTTTTGAAGTCGGTTAAAAATCTAATGAGCCCAGAGGAGTGTACGAGTAACCATTGAGTAGTTGCGATATCCACCTCCTGGTTCCATCATCAGACCAGTTTGGTGGTACCGTAATATTGCATTGTCACCAAATTTACGTATTCCTAGTTTCAGCACAATCGGTTGAAGATTTCTGCTTCTAAATTGAGTTGCAAGATTCCACCCGACCAAACATACCTACTTATAATGCACTTTTAAAAATACGTCTTAATCTTTTTCTTTGTTTTCTTTTTTTGACGGGCCTGTTGGCTCAGTTGGTAGTGACCCTGCCTGCTGAGTCGAAGGTCGCTTGTTCGATCCTCGCTCGGGGCCAACATTTGTATTCATGAACATGTTTGTTAGCTTCGTGACTGGGTGTTTAATGTTTATATTAAGTATAATTCATCAGTTGTTTAGTACCATAGTACATACTCTGCCTAGCTTGGGCTATCCGACAATTTATTTATTTATTTACTAGCGACCCGCCCCGGCTTCGCACGGGTGCAATGCTAACACTAAAACCTTCCTCTTGAATCACTCTATCTATTAAAAAAACTGCATCAAAATCCGTTGCGTAGTTTTAAAGATTTAATCATACACAGGGACATAGGGATATTAGGAACAGAGAAAGCGACTTTGTTTTATATGTATGCTTAAATCTTTAAAACTGCGGCACGGATTTTGATGGAGGTTTTTTTAATAGATAGAATGATTCAAGACGAAGGTTTTAGTATTAGCATATTTTAGTGTTTTTCTTTGTAAGGTAAACGCAGCTATCAACGACCCATCGAAAATCTGCAGGTATTGCCGACCCATTCTGCTTATTCTTATTTTTATCGGTTTGGAATGATTTGAGTCACAAGAGAGTATAATATACACACATGTTTGTATGTTTCCTAATTAATTTACTGGTGTTAGTGTACATAGGTACACGGGAATGTGACCAAATACGTTAGTTTCTGTGAACGTAGCGAGTGCGCCGATCGTGTCATACTAACCCTTACTTCCTCAGGTAAGTACTCAAATTTCATGCTTAAGATATTTTATATATAAATATTTACGTTAAGTTTATTGTGAATAACTCAACATATTCCTTTATTTGTATATTCCACATTTCGCAACTAAATTATTATGTTTTATGGGATTTTAAAAAGTATTTTTAAAATTAAAATAGAACGGCAATAGCTGCAGTGCATTTTAGTAGTGCAGTCATTACCGACCTATGGATCGGCAATGGCTGAGAGGTATGCTTTATGTTTTCCCTTTTTCGTTAATGCTTATAATAATTAAACAAGTTTTTATAACACCATTTCAATCTTAAGTATTCTAAAATTATAAGCATCTATTAGCGACATACGACATGTTATATTATAAACTTGTTTTACCGCGATAAACTGCCACGCATTATTAAACATTTAGACGTGGGATATGAAAGAAACTACTTAGAGTTTTCTTCGTATTTATATGAAAATGGTGTATTTTTTTATAGTTTAGAACTAAATCAATAAATTATTGTATTAAATCGGATGGGGAAATATATTACAATTATTATCGATTATTTTTCGTGGCTCGGTAAAAGATTTGTTCATTTTTTTATTTAACACTCATCACCGATCCATATGAATCGGTAATTGCAACAAAGAGAAGCTATCACCGATTCTATACCAATTAATTGGTATTTTTGGATTAACGGTAGTAATGTCTGAAAGTAAAGCTACTAATTTGTTTCAATATAATGATTTGATTCAATGAGTTAGATTAGGTTTAATTTCATTTAATGTCATTAAATTTCATTTTCATTTCATATCCATAAAAAAAAATCTACTGAAGACTTGGCAGTATGTATAGTTCCCTTTGCCTACCCAGAATGGGTGAAGAAAACTAAAAAAACCTCTGCTTTTAATGTTTTACGGTTGGCGCGATTTTCCAAAAATGTTAGTTGAGTTTATTGTATGTTAATTGTTATTATACACGTGCGAACCGTCATTGCAACTTGTTCCGACAGTCAACCCTCACCTTCGGCTGCGCTAAACTTGGGAAGTTCGAAAAAAATTTACTTATAGGCTTTTTGGGAAATAAAACAAAAGGTTTAGTTATTTTGAAATAAAATTGTCTAATTATGTTTATTCAAAACATGTAAATTATACATTTATAATAGTTTTTACTTTTATTTTCAGGTTTGTGACTCTGACTTAAATAGTATAAAGTATTAGTGCTAGCCACGGTGGAGCAAATCATGATTCATGTGTGTAGAAGCACCAGCCGCTATCCCAACTTGAAAAATTCTGTGCTGAAAATAAAACAGTGTGTTTTTATTTTACTAACATCTACACATTTACAAAATAATCTCTGAATTTTCATAGTGAATATTTATATTTCAGGTGATTCAGTTATCTCCTATGTCCATCACAATTGACACTAAGACCAATTCCTTTCAACGGCACTACATGGAACTGCATTGTGAAGTAACAGGATTGACATTGTTTTAAAAAGTAATTACTATTAAGCAGGCTCATCAATTAGAAAGAAAGGCTATGGTAACTGTGGTTTGTAAGTGTGTAAGTGTGGTGTGCAAAATAACAATACATGACCTATGTTCTCACTTTGATTTTATGAATGTTATTCTATTTACCATTTCTATTAAAGTATATTTTCTTATATTACTAAAATTTTATTTGTGTCCACCGAGAAATCAATACCCTTATTTTTATTGAGGTCCAAATGTGAAAACAATCTTTTAAAGAATCCACAAGCATTCCGAGGTTCACTGCGATTAGTTGGAAAGCATGGGCACTAGTGACATGGGCTGCAACTCGCTGCATTTCCACTTGTAATCCTTGAAGCCTCCGAGATTCACACAGAGGAGTCAGTGGACGACCTAATGAAAATAAAAATTCTTTGTCATTGAAATGTAACTTTGCACAATGATTCATAAGCATTAAGAATTATAAAAATAATAACTACAATAGTAGGTAGGCACTTACTTTTGAGTTAATTTTGAAAATTTCTTCCAATTTGCAATTTGAAACACAATTTGTGTTTGGTATGTTTATTGAGATGTTTACAACTTCATTCAAAGGAATTCTTCCATGGAATCCAAAAGTGGATAGTTTTTTTCTCCAGAGCGTAAGCCAGATATTGATGTATGAACATATTTTTGTTGAATTTAAAAGAAATCTACATTAACCATGAATTTCATGTTGGTTCCATTCCTTTTTTTTTTCACCCCTTACAGGGTAGACAAAGATGGCATTACCTACGTCATGCAGCCTCGTCATTAGTTATTGATATCCTTGAGTAAATGGCTCTGCTTCAGAGTCCATGCACAAAAATACAGTGTCTTCAACACTTTCTACATCCCTAACTTGGTTATCAACAGTAAAATAATAGCACTTTTACTGAAGACTTCATTGTGACTTCTTGAGGCAATCCAAAAATGCCCATATCTCGCATTTTATCGAATTTCCCATTCACTGCACACTTTCACGGGCACTTTTCACATAATAAACTACACTATTATGATGAGTCAAAACCCGAAATACACAGCAAAATGAAAATTATACAAAAAAGATGACGTCCCTCTTCGGATTCCCGCCAAAAAGTTTAAAGTCAAGTTTGTCTCAATTTTCAGATTATTTTAGTAACTATAATTATTGTAATGAATCAAGTACAAAATGAGAAGCAAATAAAAGTAAACGAGACATTTCGAAAACGGGATATTTTGGGAAAGGGATATTTCGCTCAAATTAATAATTATTTTGAGAATCGAACATTTAGGTAGGTATTTTGTGAAAAAAAAAGTATGCTTTATTTACTTACGGTCGGTGTTAGATTCATAAAAATCGGTAATAGCTTCAAAGGGTTTCGGGTGGGTCGGTAATAGAAACAATTGCAACAATCCTTTGATTATTTTTTCAATGAAAACATGATATTTATAAACAAATGAAAATATAAATATAAAATATACAATCTATATTTAAATATAAAATAAAACAATCTGGTGTATTTGCAACCACTACCCTTAATTTTAATAATCAATTTCAAAACTTGCTTAAGGGGGTCGGTGATAGCTGCGTTTACCTTAGTTAGCTTGGATGTCAGTGGTCGAATGCAAAAGCAACCCGTCCACGGGTCTTCCAAAAACTATCTACAGCAGGAGTT
Source organism: Ethmia dodecea (assembly GCA_963855545.1). Lineage (NCBI taxonomy): Eukaryota > Metazoa > Arthropoda > Insecta > Lepidoptera > Depressariidae > Ethmia > Ethmia dodecea. The sequence goes on from OY979446.1 coordinate 2,336,167, forward strand.
ATTGCCCTAATTCAAATAGTCGACCCCATTGGGTAATGGAACGGGTTTCCCCTTAATCCTTTAGGGAATATCCAACATACATATTTATTTGTAGTTGTATGGAATAAATCAACCTTACAGTTTCACATGCTTACAAACTTTGTGTGGTAGAGAAATTTTACAATCTACGACTGGATAAGAATAGAATCACATCGTCACTCTTTTTAGTCTTCGATTTCATTTGTTTTTTTAATTGAAATAAATAGAATAAGTATTATATAATACAGAGGTGTTACTTAATTCTAACCTCGCCAAACTTTTACGTTTGACGGCGAGAAGCGCTCTTTTCCTAACAATATTAACAATGAACTACCTTTTGTACTTATCTACCTGTTGGTTCAGTTGGTAGTGACCCTGCCTTCAGAGACAGAGGTCGCGGGTTAGATCCCAGCTTAAGACCAACATTTGTGCACATGAACATGTCTGTTGGCTTCGTGTCTGGTCATTTAATATTTATTAAGTATGTTTATCAGTTGTTTAGTACCCATAGTACAGGCCCCACCTAGTTTTGGACTAGATAACCGTTAGTGAATTGTGTCCCACAAGTTATTATTTATTATTATTATTATCTATCAAGTTGTCGTGTCGTGTGATCTAAACAAGACCTCTTCACAACCCGTGGATTAAGTTCGCGTAATGAGGTGTAAAACCGTTGTTGCTCAGTAAACTAGAGGTCCATATTTAGGGGTTTGACAACACATCCTAATATCAGCCCTATTTCAAGTCAGTAAAGTTGTAACTGTAAATTACAGTGGCCTTATAATTTTACGATAATATTATTTTAGGCATTGTTATTTTGATAGTATAACCTTTGTTATTGTTGAATTAATGCTGCTTAAACCAAAATATTATGTCAGTGTAGGTGTTACAATGCATTATTATTGATATTTTTCTATTTAATTTGATAGATGATTTATAAGGATGCATGTCATGTCGATTTTAAAAAGCGCCACCTTTTGACGTACGACTTTGCAAGGAGTAAAATAAACTCAAAAACTACTGGTTTTTGAGTTTATTCGTTACAAACACAGACTTAAATGAGCTGTTCCGCGCGGTTTAACCCGCGTAGTTCCCTTTCCCGTAGGAATACGGAAATAAAATATAGACTATAGAGCAGTGATTGCCCGAACGGTTATAGAGCCGGCCGAAAACCAGTGGGGCTTGGGTTCGAATCCTGGCATGTACCAATGAGTTTTTCAAAAACTTACGTAAGTACATATTTACCTATCACTAGCTCGACGGTGAAGGAAAACATCGTGAGGAAACCCGCAGGTCTCAGAATTAATTCTGAGACATGTGTAAACAGACCCGGTCCGGCGATGGGCTCACCACCTATCACGTTTAGGTGTCCAATATATCTCGTGAAATGTGGGTATATCCAGTGATGGAATACCTCTGCCTACCCCCCGGGGGATAAAAGGCGTGAGATTATATTATATATATTATTAATATAGACTATGTTACTCAGGGATATCGTAGCATTGTAATGTTGAAAGATTTTTTGAAATCAATCTAGTAGTTTTTGAGTTTATTCGTTACAAACATACAAAAATACAAATCTTTCCTCTTTATTATAGTAGTGGAGATTAGCAAATGACTTAGAATATTAACATTTCCTGTTTCCGTAGGAATATAGCATATCCCTTTCTTGGATGCTTGCATCATACAAGGACCCTTAAATTCTTTCCAAATGTAAAGGTGCCAGCCCTGATCGTTTTGGATATTCCGAAATGAATGAGTGAGTGTGTGAGTCTGTTGTATTTTGCTTTCAATAAAAGATTGAATGTGTTTATTAGCGCTGTAAAACGGCTCATTAGCTGTTATCATGTTACATTCATATAACAAAACTCCATTATTCACCAAATAAAGCTAGGTTAAAATTAACCCTTCATTAATTCTAAAGTTAGTTAATTATGAAACCGCACGTTCGGATTTTAATTTTGTTTGAACCGGATCACATTTTGCGGCACATTGTTACTCAACTTTGATATTAAGTTGGAAAAAAATTTGCCTTTACTTATATTAAATTTTATTAATTACTAGCAGGCGCCCAGCGGCGTTTGCCCGCATAGATTGCGGACTGACGGACTGTTTTTCCCCGTTCCCGTGGGAATTTCAAAAAATGTTTTTTTAAACAACATGTAATAGAATAAGCTCAATTCCTGAAATTAGTTTGTTCAGTATCGACTACTTATTCGATTTCAGCTATTTTTAATGTGTTAAATTTTTCAAAAAAATAATTAGCTTAGCTGAATTTAGTGCTTTCTATGGAAATCGTGCTATTATTAATCGATATTTAAGAAAATTGGTTAGACACAACTAAAGTTCGATTGCATCATATTTTTGATATATTAATATATTAATTGGGGTGTATGAGGAATTGCTTTTTCTGTTACGCGTTGTATAAATCTTGTCCTAACAATAATGAACAAAACAAACAAAATTTACGAAATCATTCTCGAGTTATGCGCTCAAAATCCTTTTTTTTGATAGATTAGCGACCAGCCCTAGCTTTGCTTAAAAAAACTCATCCCTGTATCCCCGAGGGGGTAGGTAGAGGTATTCCATTTCTGGATATACCCACTTTTCGAGACATATTCTTTGGACTCGAGATATTCGCCGGACCGGGTCTTGGCTTCAGATTAGTCAATTTTAGGGTTCCGTACCTTAAAAGGAAAAAAGGAATCTTGATTAAAAATTTCAGCTTTAAGTCCAATAGTCGAGACTGCAGGCTCATAAAATAGATTCATAATATTGAGTTCACAAGTAAATAAACCACGCGTACTTTCGTAAGAAAAAACACGAAAAAATAAATATGGTTCCGTCATAAAATAGACTGAGTTAACCTTATTTACAGTATATTTCTTCGCATCCACTCTGAATGCCTACCCATACAATTTTCTGGAAAATTCTCGAACAAGCGTACGAATCTGGTATAATGACGGAGTAAGCTATGAATTTTTTTACGTTTGTCAAAGGGAGGCTAATAGAGTCTTCACAACGACTCGAGTTTTAGTGGTAAAGCGGGCTATGTAGGAGACGATTTTTAAATGTTTTTTTTTTTACTGTGGTGCGGTTCGAAATAAAAATATTTTTAGAGTAGAAGTACGCAAGTGTACAAGAGGTTAAGTAGCACTTGTTTAGAATGGTGAATCTAATGATTGAACTAAATAAATAAGAAAAAATGTAATTTGTCAACTACTTTGTAAGTGTGTGTCAAACTGACTGGCTGATAGATCAACTGTTCCAAAACCGTACGGAATTTTTCACAAAGATTCCAGAAATGACTTAAACTAAGTAAGCCTAAGAAGGGATTTCTGGAAAAATGGTAATGATAGTTTGTTATATTATTTGTCTCAAGTACCAAGTTAAAAAAGTTTACGTTTTGGTTCCATACCCAAAGGGTAAAACGGGATCCTATTACTAAGACTCCACCGTTCGTCCATCTGTCACCAGGCTGTATCTCATGAACCGTGATAGTTAGACAGTTGAAATTTTCACAGATGATGTACCTATTTCTTAACAACAAATCCTAAAAAACAGATTAAAATTAACATTGAAAGGGACTCCTATACATCAAACGTGATTTTTTTGCCGTTTTTATAGATAATAAGTACGGAACCCTTCGTGCGCGAATCCGACTTGCACTTGGCCGTTTTCTAATATGTTGTTTTTATATACCTACATAATAATTAATTTCCTATCCTAATCTAACCACACGAGTGCATGATGTCTAACGAAAATCGTCCCATACACGTTCGGCCTTAAGCCGTTTTATTTTACGTGCTCCAGATCGCCGTAAAAGCCGCGTTCGTCGCGACCTGTTGAGGGATGTTTATTACAGACGTCTGTGCATAAGCGTTTGTTTTTACCGTATCCAGAACACAGCTGAACGCCTCTGGATTCCACTTTACCAGTTTACGACTGTCATTTGTAGATTTTATAGCCAAAGCATGTATGGAAGGCTTTATCTGTTTGTTTGCTGGACCCTTGTTCCATGTAAGTGGTGTAAAAGACCCTTTAACAACATAACCCATTGCTGGACAGACTTCACTTTCCATTATGAGAGGGTTTGGTGCATAGTACAGTCAAGAGCACGCTAAGCTTGACACTTTGGACTTTGCCCCGGCCCTGTATTTTATGGCGCGCAGTATAAATCAGAGCTCAGCTTAAACTGGTAGTGTCAAGCTTGACTTGCTCTTGACTGTACAACGCGATTTAAAAATTTTGCGTGTAAAAGGGTTTTAACAAGACCCTCCGCTGTCTCGAATCTTATTAGGTAGATACTCGTGGTTAAAATTGTCACATAATATTTTAATGTGTAGTAATAGAAATGAAATAAAACTAAAAATTAAGCGGGGGTCAGCCAAAGACGTGTTTTTTGGATTTTTCTGCTAGATTTTTTGTATTGTATAGCAGTACGGAAGAGTGATGTTTGTGACAACTGATAAAAATACTTTAATAAATATTAAACACATAGACACCAAGCCAATAGAAATGTTCATGCACACAAATGCACACAAAACATGCCACGGGGATCGAACCCGGGACCTCCGACTCAGAAGGCAGGGTCACTATCAACAGAGCCAACAGACCCGTCAAACAGTATATCCAAACATACTCCCAAATACTTTACCTTTCTTCTCTAAAGCAAAATGGTGTGCACTATATTCTACATTTTTTGCAACACAACGCTCCTTAATATGCAGACAAAAAATATTCGTATATTCCGGAGAAGCTTTTTATCGCAAGCTCTTCGCTTCAAAGAATTTATGCAAAAAAACTTCTGAAGCCAAGAAAAGTTTCATGAAATGTTAATCTCATTTTTTGTGACATAAAAAGGTGTGTATTAACGTTTCAAATATTCTCCAGGCGGCATTCCACTTAATGTCTCAAGGAGACTTAACAAGTGACTTTCATGGCATCTCAGACGGTTCAAGGTCCAAAAATGGGACTTTGGTTGATTCGACTTATTTTCACCCTAAGCGGGAAAATTATAGCTCATGCTAATTCCGGAAAAGTAAGATTTCCATTGGTTAAAGATTTTTTTAAATCGTTCAAGTAGTTTCGGAGCCTATTCAAACTCGTGAAAAGTGGGTATATCGAGAAATTGAATACCTCTGCCTACCCCCTTGGGGATTAAAGGCATGAGATTATTTATTTATTATTATTCTTTTGCTTGTGCACAAAACAAAAACTGGGATCATTAATTTAATTTTCCCTTTAAAACAAGAATTCAACTAGCCAGTCCCATTCTCTGACTAACAGCGCCGAACTGCCGTACCTGAGTGGTTCTTACAAACATGCATAATCCCCGAAAGAAAAAATTATCTCACGCCTTTTATCCCAGAGGCAGAGGTATTCCATTTCTGGAAATATCCACTTTTCACGAGTTTATTCTTTGGACCCCGAAACGTGAGCTATAAATAAAGTAGTCTTCTCTTCTACTATTGCTGTGCCCTGTCCATAAATTGATCTCACTTAATTTAGACCACCTTGTAAACTTATAGGATGCAATAAATGATTGAGTATTGAGTGATAGGCAGAGCTCATCGCCGGGCCGGGTCTGTTACACATGCCTCAGAATTAATTATGGGACCTGCTAGTTTCCCCACGATGTTTTCCTTCACCATCGAGATAGGAATATATTATGTACGAAAGATGAGGTAATTACTTTTATTTATTTTCAAAGAAAATATACATTCATTTGCAATAATTACAGATAAAAAATGTCTTCCAAAGAGGAACCATGTGGGACAGTGCCCAGAAGACTGGCCGCATTCCCTCTCTGGATAGCTAGGCTGATCCTTTGATAGAGTTAGCTGCCAGCCCCCTGGTCATCTGAAGCCTCAACCAAAAGTACTGACAGCTTTTTGAGGAGCTGCCGCGGTTCCGGCCCCCACGGTCCCATGGTATGGTAATTACTTGTATCTCGGCAGTAAATTCTCGGGGAGTCAACGGAGCTGCCTCTATCTAGCAGTAACTCCCAGATATTCCGTTCAAGTTCATCTCGAATGCAGCCACGCTTATCTTTCCGACTTCGCTCCCCAACTTATAAATTTAATGTCCTAAAGGATTTACGGCGGAATTATAACTTTACAACTTTGACTTGGGGGCCCTACCACGAGCTCGGGTTTAGGTACGTCAGTTTTTTGACAGCTCGTTGGAAACTTGAGCATTAAATTACTCAGTGCGATATTCAAAGATTTATATTTTTGTATGTGTCTACTAGTAATATTATAAATGCGAAAGTTTGAGATGAGAAAGATGTATGGATGGAGTGTGTTCCTCTTTCACGCAAAAACTACTGAACGGATTTTGATGCAACCTTACAGTTATATAGCTTATACATCAGAATAACACATAGGCTATATTTTATCCCCGTATTACATATAGTACAGAATAAACTCAAAAACTATTAGACCGATTTCAAAAATTCTTTCACCATTAGAGTGCTACGATATCTCTGAGTAACATAAGCTATATTTTGTTCCCGTATTCCTAAGGGAACGGGAACTACGCGGGTGAAACTGCGCAGAACAGCTAGTTGATTATATTTTAAATCTTGAGTTGAGCCTATTTGGTATGCGAGAAACCTTAGTAGCTTTTCTATTCTCCGTCACTATGAAATATTGAGTTAGGCAGCCAAGCTAACGTGTGCGTTTCTCATGGACCTTATGTGAATGGTACAAAGGTGATTTTCGTGTAAACCACACTTGTCAGAAGTTAGTATACAAGTTCAGTTTCGCTGACAGTTGTTTTGTTCGGATAGAACTTGTAGGTGTTGTTAGTTTGATACGTCCTCTCCATCTTCTACAAATATTTTGAATTAATATTGTTTGTTTTAATTATAATAATCTGAATGTTATAGACACTCAATATACGTATGTACATAATATACATTGTTATAGAAGAAAGTAAATAGTGAAAGAGATTATTGATTACTGATGTGATGAACCTTTTTTGTGATTAACTTAATGTTATCCTTATAACAGATATAGATATAGAGCAGTGATAGCCCGAACGGTTAAAGAGCCGGCCCAAACAGTGAGGCTCGGGGTTCGAATCCTGGCATGTACCAATGAGTTTTTCAAAAACTTACGTACATATTTATCACTAGCTCGAAGGTGAAGGAAAACATCGAGAGGAAACCCGCAGGTCTCAGAATTAATTCTGAGACATGTGTAAACAGACCCGGACCTCTGCCTACCCCCTCGGGGATGAAAAAAGGCGTGAGATTATACATGCATTTATTTATATCCTTATAACTACTGCTAAGATAGCTAGATATATTTAGTGTGACCTAGTGTAGTAGTTTTGACAAGCTTGTTAACTGTTGGTTGTGATCCTGTCTTCGGAATCGGAGGTCGCGGGTTATCAGTTGAAAGTAGTATGCGTAAAACAGAAAAATGTGTGCTGTCACCAAACTCATGAGATGTGAGAGATAAATGGAAACCCAAAGGTATTATTTTCTATTTCTCCAGGAAGCTGACAACTAAGAGAATAAATCAATGTTTTGATAATTTCCCTGAGTACTTACAGTAGACAAAGGACGGTATTTCTTTTATAGAGTAGAAGGTAGTAAGTACCTTTCGTTATCAATAAAAAAGAAATTACAGAGAGTGTCTTTTTCTTTTTTTTTTAATTTTTATTTATAAATTATGTAAGTCACAATAATTCACTAGCGCCTACTTAGTCCCAGATTATTAAGATCCTTTGCCTAGAGTAAAAATAAATGGTAGTCATATTTAAATTAAAATCCAGACACAAAATTAAAAGAGTAGTTTAGTTTGTCATTTCTTTGCATTTATCTTCATTATTTTTTTTTAACTGAAAAATATACTGCCTATAAATCACATTTCTGTACAAGACTCCATTCGTTTCAAAGTGAGCGTTGGTTTTAAAATAATTTTTAACAAAAAAAAAACAGACTTCAAACAGGAAAAAAAAGTAAAAAAAACTTAAAAAAAAAAAGTCAAAAAAAAATTCGAAGGGTCCCCTCGATTTTACTGGGATGCCATCATCTTGGTACTACTGTTGGGATATCACCTTTCCAACAAAAAAAGATCAATTAAATAATAAAAAATACATCAATGTCGGTTTATAAACGACGACGTTATCCGCGAACATACATTAAAAAACATATACCGCCTGATTTTTTTTACCGTCTAAAAAAAAATGGTGTGATAGGTAAGTAAGTGTAATAGATTCATTTGGCATTGCTACGTAAAAAAATTTTTTTTACAAACATTTTTTTCTTTCATTACTCAATTGTAGCCAATATTACACACAGATTTTTAATTGTTATCGGTTCCAAATGCAACCGGCGGTTCTTGACTGATAAGAAACAGGCTTGTAGCTTCCATTTATGCGTAATCTACCTACAACCGCCAGCTGCTGCATAGTAGTGTGCGTAGTTTTTTATATTTTGTAAATTGCATTAAACATGACTATATTTAACAATTCATGTCGTGTATAACTTCGGCACTAGATACCTTATACGTCATATTTTTTTCCAGACGGTAAAAAAAATCATTCAGTATACGTACTCCTCTACTCCTCCTTTTTTGAAGTCGATTTAAAAAAGACCACCCTATACATAACACAAAGGAACCATCACAAAGAAAGTCGAACATCGACAAAGCAGTCCTTACATTTAAATATTGACTTTTGACCACGCATCAACCGTCCATTGTTCTTAATGAAATCGAGCCGCGTGTGCTGCTGAAATGAAACCGTCTTTCATTGTGGGGTTAACAGTTTTGTGTTATATCGATACAGTGAGAGGAGATAGCTCTTTCGGTGATTTTCTAAATAATATTCCAAACCAGGTAGAGGTATGTGGTTTTTGATTATTTCAAAAATTAAATATTTCTTTATATAAATTATAAATTAACTACATCAACTAACTTCTACTGAGTTAAGTAGACAGTTAGGTAGGTATGTATAAATTTATAATACAACATGTGTTAAATTTTACCGAAAAAATAATAAGCGTAGCTAAATTTAGTGCTACGTATCTAAATCGTGCTATTATTTATGGATATTTAAATTGGTTAGACACAACTAAAGGTCGATGGCATCATATTTTAAGCTATTGCATAGCTTCTATCGCGGGCCTTGAGCGCGGGGACCGAATGCAGAAATTCCGTAACGAAAAAAACCTCACGCTCCCCACTCCGACGGGCACGGAGGTCCGAGTCCGAGTCCGAGTCCAGTGTCCAGTGTCCAGTGTCCAGTGTCCAGAGTCCAGAGTCCAGAGTCCAGAGTCTAGAGTCCAGAGTCCAGAACATATCTGTTGGCTTCGTGTCTGGTCGTTTAATATTTATTTAAGCACTAGCGACCCGCCCCGACTTCGCACAGGTGCAATGCTTATACTAAAACCTTCCTCTTGAATCACTCTATTTATTAAAAAAACCGCATCAAAATCCGTGGAGTAGTTTTAAAGATTTAAGCATACATAGGGATATAGGGATATAGGGACAGAGAAAGTTACTTTGTTTTATACTATGTAGTGATGTTTATCAGTTGTTTAGTACCCATAGTACAAGCCCTGCCTAGTTTATGAATTGTGTCCCCATTGTGTCCTTCAATTTATTTATTTATTTATAACTATGCATCTAAAAAGACCCGGTCCGGCGATGGGCTCACCACCTATCACGTTTAGGGGTCCAAAGAACATCTCGTGAAAAAGTGGGTGTATCCAGAAATGGAATACCTTTGCCTACCCCCTCGGGGATAGAAGGCTTAAGATTATTATTATTATTATGTATTAAGTAATAGTAACTTATTTTTTTCAGCATGCCTGGGAAACATTGAAAGATGTTATTAGAGAACCAGTCAGAGAGAGGAGGTTGAGTAGAGTTGGAAGTAAGTTTTATAGCGAGTTTACATTATATGTGAAAAAACGACGATTATAGACTATAATATTCGCAAAATGAAAAGGTCGAGTGGGTAGTACGTGGTAGTACTTAAACTGATTCAAACGAAAATTAAAAAACTTTGAAGAAGCGATTTAAATTTTTATTTTTTGTAAAAAATATATACTAATCCTATAGCTGGCAATAAATAAAACTTTTTAAAAGATGCTTCGAACGATCTCATAATGCACGCATATGTCAAAGTTAAAATTTCAAAGAATATTTTATTATTAGTCAATGAGTCATTTCAGTGTAGTCTGGAACTATGATTATAGTTTATCGGCTTCGCGGTAAAATATACAAATGCACGGTGTGTTTATATTTTACCGCGCGGACTGAATAAATTTCCGTGCCATCGGCATAATAAGGACTCACTTTTGAGTTTTGTATAGTCTACAGTTGATGTTCTGATTGATGAAGTTTTTACAATATTGATATGCAATTATTCATTTTCAGTATTAAAAGCAACAACAACAGAAAGCGCGCAAAGGTTCCCGATAAATCAAATGCGGGCATTACCCAGAATACCCTTCGTATTTGATCATCAAACGACGACTCTATCACCAAAGCAGAAGGTCCACATACCACTAATACAACCCAAGGTTCTGTTAACCAACGAGGTGTGGGTGACCAAACATCCTGGGTACGATAGAAGAATGAATGCCTTTCAAAGTGCTGTAAATGGTAACACAACACAATACAATAAGTACTTATTGTATACCAAAAACAATACAAAAGACATCATCATCAATTCTTAACAGCCGACTCGTGAGCTAAGGGTCTTTCCTCACATATGAAGAAGTACAAAAATGCCTTTAAAAATTTCAATATATTTTTCAACAAAAATTCAAACCGACTACTAACCGACAAGGAATATCTAAAAATACGACAATTATTAAAATAATTTGACTTTTAATTTCATAATTGCAGTATTTTTAGTGGGCTGATTGTTCAATCGTCAGATAGGTAAACTTTATCTATAGAATATATTGATGCTGTCACTGTCTGACACAATAGGGAGAAAAAGTGACAGGTGATGTTTATTCTTCAGATAAAATTTAACTGACTATTGAACAATTAGCCCTAAAATATAAGTATTAATTCGAGGCACATAAATATTACCACGGTATTTTATTTCTTGGAGTCGGTGGAAAGCAGTTTACTTACAACATTACTAAAGCCAAAACTAATATAAGTCAAGATTTTGCAGAACCAAAGTGAAACAAAAAACTGTTTCTTGTGTTGTGACTTTATTCTATCGTGTATTCGCGATCCAGTATTTTAAGATTCAAACCTATATCCAAATCACAAAGTAGTTTTATGTTTTAACTTCGTTATGAACCTAATCTTAACGAAACCGATGTTTTTTTTCCACATAGTTATAAATAAATAAATTGAAGGACACAATGGGGACACAATTTATAAACTAGGCAGGGCCTGTACTATGCGTACTAAACAACTGATAAACATCACTACATAGTATAAAACAAAGTAGCTTTCTCTGTCCCTATATCCCTATGTATGCTTAAATCTTTAAAACTACGCCACGGATTTTGATGCGGTTTTTTTTATAAATAGAGTGATTCAAGAGGAAGGTTTTAGTATAAGCATTGCACCTGTGCGAAGTCGGGGCGGGTCGCTAGTGCTTAAATAAATATTAAACGACCAGACACGAAGCCAACAAATATGTTCATGCACACAAAAGTTGGCCCCTAGCGGGGATCGAACCCGCGACCTCCGACTCAAAAGGCCGGGTCACTACCAATTGAGCCAACAGGCCCGTCGAATTGATTGCAATATTTCTACCTTGGTCACCTAAAATACACCCCTACTTAGGTTCCCTGAAGAAACTCCTGCCGCATCCCGTAGACTCTACGCTACCATCGAGAAGTAAGATTGAAATACCAATAATGTTAAATCCGAATTTCCGGACCCTGAATGGTTGGAACAACATGCGATCGGGATGGTCTTCAAGGCGATACGAAATCACCAATGGTAATAAGATTATGATATCAGCAAAAAAAAACCATGTAACTTGTAACATACTTTGTTCGTTATCACTGTATCTATAAGAATTCTGAGCCTAACCTGCTCGTTTGCCATTTATTAAAATCACTTACATTAAATTCCTACAAAACTTAATACTATAATGATGTGTATGTTAATACTTTGTATTATACTAGCTTTTACCCGCGGCTTCGCCCACGCACGTTTATTTGACCCCTTTAGAGGTTGATTTTTGCAAAATCCTTTCTTAGTGGATGCCTACACTGTAGCTATCTACGTGCAAAATCTCAAGTCTCTAGACCCAGCGGTTTAGGTTATGCTTTCATATATCAACAATCACTCAGTTTATCATTTTATATGTATAGATTGATTGTTTAAAAGAATAATGTGTTGAGGAGTTTCTTACGCCGCTTCTTCTCAACTATAGGTACATACCGAAGCGGTGGAGTCGCAATGACTTTCAATAAGAGGACTTATAAGCCTCTACATTGAATAAAAAGTTTTGACTTTGACTTTGAAAAAAAAAATAACCTCACACCTTTTATCCGCCGCGAGGCAGGCAGATGTTTCCATTTCTGAAAATACCCATTATGACAATTTACGGACTCAAGAGTTTACATAAATTTACGTCCACACATAATTGGGCCGTGTTTGTGACCAATGAAATGCAAAAGTTACTGTGTGTATTTAACCTTTTCCTGTCTAAGGTGATAGACCGATCTTGAAATTTGGTGGAACCATAGTTTACATTCTTGAGAAAGAACATAATATGCTACTTTTAATCAGATAAAATAACGGATGGAGTCGCGGGATACACATAGTTTTATATAAATAATCAATATTTTTTTTCTATAGGTATTTCAAGAAAGACAATAATGGAATTCTTTTACGGAGTCATCATAACAGGCGAAGCAATGAAACCCGATCAGTAGCATATATGTTGTCCATACATGACTTTACTATATTTCGCAATTCCCTGTACCTTGTTCATGCGTGCAAGTATGACGTCACATTTGCATGCAAGTTTCTTGCATTGGAAGTATGTTCCTCAGAGATAACACCTCGATGTCCTCGATTAAAGGCATGCAAGATTTTTCCGGAAGGACAGAGACAATAAGTTTAAATTTTACTTAAAAATACCTGTTGGAGACAACAGAAACTAAGATTATGTAAATAATCTGACAGCCCTATTGTTACACATTGGGTGGCTGTGCACAGAACACCCAATATATATTTTAAATTTTAAAATTTACTTACTAACATAGCTATTAAGTGATACTAACATTTATATGGATTCATGTAAGAAATAAATAATTTCATTTCATTTCATTTCAAAATAAATAAAAAATAAAGACGTTTATTGGCATATTCAAAGATATACTAGATACATTATAAACTGAAATTAAAAGTAAAACTAAAACTACCAATTAAACGGCTAAGAATATACAAGTTGTCAAACTTTAACCAAAACTTAACCTAATCAAACAACCCGCCCCTTGCCGATCCCGGTGCAAAAGTGCCCATAACGCTCGCTGCGTTACCGCGTTGAATCGCCACGGCTAACCTTTGCACCAGGAACGAACCAGAGCGGGGGTCACCTCCTCGTTCTCTTAGTCGACTGCCTAATTCAGCTATAAACTGCTTAGCCTCCGTGCTCCAGCAACCAGCCGTTTCCACAGCGAATAAATAAATTAATATCTGAGACTCAAACCTGAAGACAAATTATCTTCTACAGTCTTTCAGAGAACTGTATTAGTTTTAAAGAAATTTTTTGATTAATAAATAAATAAAATAAAAATAGATCGTCACCTGTTACGATCCTGGCACACCTCTTAAGCTTCAATAAATAGTTATATTTAGTTCGTTCGTTAGTTCCTAACCATACACAGTAAAAAACTTCCATTGCTAAAATCATACCGAGACCGCTTTTTACACTTTAAAATGACAACCCTCGAAGACCGCCGCTGGATATCGGATCAAGTTTTGCTTTACAAAATTTTTAGATGCCTTCTATATTGCCCAAGCTTATTGGCACATATTGGTCTAGTAGTTCTCAGGCCCAATGCGAGAATTGTGAACTTTAGACCCTTTCATGTAAAGAGCTTTAGAACCAATTTGGGACACCACGGCTTGCTGCCCAGGATATGTCGCGAGCACAACATTTTGTTTCGATCCACCAATATAGATATACTCAATATTTCATAGTCCAGATTTAGGAAGTTGTTACGCAACACAAAATTCAAAATTTAAATTTAGTCCGACTCATTTTTATTAAAAATTCTTTAAAATAATTGTAAGATATCTGCGCATGCTGTGTTTGCCTATAATTGGGGCTACATCTCTAAAGATTTTTATGTTTGTACGTAGTATAGCAATATTCTGATGTATACCTGTTGGCAAACCTTTTAAATAAAATAAAAAAAATAAAATATATAAATTAAGGAATACACTTTCCAGACTACTTAGCCTAGACCTACACCGTAGCCTACACCTACATAGGATTAACTGATTCGACTCTATGTCAAGACATTAGTAAGTAAGACATGATGTCAAATAAAGAGTAAAAAAACCGACTTCAATCTTCAACTTATAAGGTTTTCTCATGGATGCCGTTGTCATAACTGGACGAAATTAAAATGGGACCATTCTGGAAGTACCAGATTACAAATAAAAAATAATCATTCAAATCGATTCACCCTGTCGAAAGTTCTGAGGTAACAAACATAAAAAAAACATACAGTCGAATTCATAACCTCCTCCTTTTTAAAGTCGGTTAAAAAGGAGATCTGAGTTGGTTGTTACTTCTTCTCGGGGTGCTTTTGGAACCAGCTCGGTTTAAATATAATAGTTTTAAAATTACTTTTTACTTTATTAGACTATTTACGTGTTTAAGTGTTTTTACTAAATAAACTAGGTATTATAATTTTAAATTTGACTTGAATTACTTTATTTTTATGAAATTATTTTTTAAAACACGTCATATTCCGAGTATGTGAGCATTCCTATTGATCCTACTTCCCATGGCTCTCAGTGCTTGCATTTAATTGCATTGTGCATTGTTAGATTAAGCAAACATTCGTGTAACATATTTAAGTAAGTACAGTCAAACCGCGTAATATGGGGCAGGTCGTATTTTTATTTATTTTAAAACCGCAGCTCTACCATTTAAAATTCATTACGGGGTTTATACATACATACATAATCTCTCTATTTCCCATTGGGGTACACAGATGGGGTTTTCTATATTAATGTTGTTATTTGGCAATACAAAATTAAAATTAAAATGTTTTTGTTTTCTGTAGGTAATAAAAAATACACTTAGATTGACGGTAGACCATCATAAAAGAGTATAGCTGTTGATATCTATTTTCTATGTGTAGACGGCGCCATTTTGGGTCAATATTCAAATCGAGAATGTCAAATTGAACGTTAAATTTAATATTCTCGCTCGCATTTGACGCGGACCAGCGTAATACTTTAAGATATAAAGTTGCAAATTAACTTTGACCACATTTCGATTTATGATATTGGTAGTGACGAAAATGAATCAAAGATATTTTGCATAACTTGAAACAAAAGGCTGTCAGTTCACAAAAAACTAAAAAAGAAGAACGAGAAATATGTCGACTTGAAAATTTTGCATTACTTTGAAAAATTAGGTCATGTGACTGGGGAGTCAAATAAAATTGAACCATAAATATAAAACTAACGGGTAAGCCGTAATTTTATGTAATTTCTACGCATTCAACGAATATTGCAGCATGAATATGAATGGTACCCATAAAATTTCCATAAAGTTCATTTTATGGTATTATAGCCATTTTATGGCTGAACATTTTTTAATTTGTTGTTTTGCAACCAATTGTTAATTTAAAAAATATGTAGAATCCATTCGAATTTTGAAACTATCGTATTAAACAAATTACACCAATAGAGGTCTGAGACTCGTACAACAGAACCAGATGTTCTGTTGTGTTGTAGGTATAGGAAGAAAATATAACCTATGTTACTTCTAGAGGAAGCTTTCCACTGGTGAGAGTCGTTTTTGAGTGTATTCGTTACACACAAATCTTTCCTCTTTATGATATTACTAGTTGTTCTTGTAGCTGATTGTATTTATAAATATCAACTGGTTTTATGTCATAACTTACTAAAAAATAAAATTGTGTTTGTATCTTTTACCCTTTTTAAAGCAATATTTTAATTCACAATCAATAGGTACTGAAATTTTGGTTTAGTTGGAAACTGGCACGCTAAAAAAGTAGTCAGCTTGCGAGTTTACCTTTTTGAAATTGCTTGTGGTCAAAGAGATTTAAATATAATAGGGCATAGAGGGGACAAAGCGAGGAAAATTTGAAGTCAAAAGTTATTCCAAGTGGAATAAGTCTAGTACAATTTCGACCGAATGACAGCTCGCGTTCATACTAACTGTCATGACAAGAAGGACATGACGTAGGCTTCAAAGTTTTGTATGAAAATATTCCCAATGCCCTCTCTATGCCCTATTGTATTTAAATCTCTTTGCTTGTGGTAGTGTTGCCCGAATGCTTTCAGGATACTGTGCCACTTTACCCTCTTCTTATCTGATAGTGGGCAAGTGGCCCACGCAATCTATAAATGTTTGAATAGTACTATCGCGTAGCTCGCCTCTAAGCCTAGAGAGTAAAATTGTATTATGATGATGAAATGAGAGGCGGGGATCAGAACACCACGTTTTATTTACAGAATTGTCTAATCTAGAATAAGAACCCACATGGATTTTTATAGACATGGTATCATGGAGGAGTAATATGATGCTTTGAGACAGTTCGGATGGTTACAGTAGGATAGGAAAGTTTATAAAACAAGAAGGCTCTTTTATGTGAGCGTGTAGCTCTATTGAAATTTTGATAGTGAATGAGGAAAAACAAATGAAAATTGGAACATGCTGAGAACGCAACGCGGACAGGCTTATAAAGAGGAGGAAGGAGACTACATGATTTTCTGAAATTTAGTAAGAAGTATCACTTCGCTACAGTACTTGGGTCGATTTGGTCTCGACTGTACAATAATAGTCACGTGTAACCCGCACTCGAAACTGGTAGTTGTAAGACGTACGTGTGAATGGACGTAATAATACAATGTAACACCGAGAATAAGTATGAAATTATTATTTTTATATTTGGTGCTTGTGTCGTGTGTACTGGAAACATTATGTTTGACATTTTTGGAATTTCTGAAGGAATTGCCGGACAAAATAACGGTAAGGACAAATATATGCTCACGCTTTACCCACAAGGGGTCTAAAGATCTATTGTGTAGAAAGCACCCACCTTAAGCCGTATACAGAAAGAAAGCTGAAAACTTATCAGTGCTGACCGGCGCCTGTCGGCACTTTTCGGCGCTTATAGGCGCCGGTCTACGCAGGTAACCGGCGGAGGCCTTTATATGAACCAGCGCCGATAAGCGCCGATCGGCGCCGTTCAGCGCTGGTGCCGCCCGCCAATCATCGTACCACATTTTGCTCGCTCTGCTTCAATCTGTTTGCTTTATGTAGAATGGACCAGCGCCGATAAGCGCCGATAAGCGCTGATAAGTTTTCAGCTTTCTTTCTGTATACGGCTTTACGCAAGTGTGGGTTTCGGACCCATAAAAGTGACAAATGTTGAGCCTATAGCCGGACCGAGGAGCTGGTACACATGTCTCTGAACATACCTATGTATGTATGTATGTTAACGCGGGCTTGTTTCCTCAACTCGACGTCTTTTCTGCGCCTATTTTTCGTGATCTTGGGAATGGCTCTACTCTTGCCATCCCAGCTCCTCCAGAAAATCCAGCAGCTACTTGAGGTCCGTGAGGGCTTTGGGGAGCACGCTCTGCAAAGGGAGCTGTCTATGACACCTAAAGTAAACAGATGTTTGTTAAAGCCGAAGTGGCCTCAGTTTACATATCTGTACATACCTATTCCTGGGCCTGCGGGTTTTGGCATAGTATTGTATTTTAACTTTACAGCCGCCCTTGAGTTTCTTGCTGGCTCTTCTCGTTGTACTGCATTTGGAACCAGCAACTTGTCGGTGGAGATTGACTGCTGTTTACATTTAGCCAATCTTCATGGACGAGTTTAGAGTGTCTTGTTATTAGACTATTGACCTTTCTAAGTGTACTTTTTGTACCTACAGAAAATAAGTGATTTTTGAGTTAAGCTGTCATAAATATGTTTGAAAAACTCATTGGTCCACGCCCTTACCAGGACTCAAATCGGTGATGCATGCATGAGAAGTGCATAAGAAACAGGTTGACGACAAAGGATTTTGTGAATTGTGACCAAGTGACATTTGACATTTTACGATTTTGGATACTTTTTGTGGATGTGTTATTTTGAGATATTAGATATGTTTTTTAAATGCGATATTTTGCCAATGTGATAGTGTGAGTCTAGTCTGTTTAATTCGTGGATGAAAGACTAGTTTCATTACAATGTCATTCTAGGATGCATGCGTGTATTCGTGGCAAACCATAACTGGGAAGAAACACCAACAGAATAACAAATTATATAAAAACGTAAGGAGAGACTTTGGAAATGATTCAACCGTATTTACTGGTAAGTATAAATATCCATGCATAATTCCCGAGGGGGTGGGCAGAGGTATTCGATTTCTGGAAACCCCGCCTTACTACACCAGGGGGCCAATTCCACTAAATGTCAACGGTTACAGGTGGATGACAATGACATGTCAGTGATCAGTCGATGGTGATATTTGCTCTGAAAAGTGCCAAAATAACACCATTGACTGACCATTGAGATGAAATTGTTATCTAACTATAACCATTGACATTTAGTGGAATGGGCCCCCTGTATATTTTTCTGATAAACGTGACAGCTACTGAGCCAATCAATCTTAAATACTTTTATCTTTCTACCTAACTCTCGCTTCGTGCATATGTTACCGATTTATTTTTCAGCCACCGCAGTCACGGAGTCAAACAGGACAAAGATAAAGATACCATTTTTCACTCGTCCAAAGTCAAGGTATGAGCACATGATGAGGACGATACAATCGCCTAAAACACCCTCAGAGGAAGTAATAATTTTGGTGGGAGGTAATTTATTTTCTTACCTGGCAACTCCGCGCGCGTTTGTTAACTGTCATCGGGAGTTTTGGCGGGAATCTGGACAGACGCCATGTTTAAAAAAATACATTGATGAATATTTAGGGTATTGCACAGCATAGGCATCATGTGGTAAATATCCATGAAAGTGTGCAGTGAATGTGAAAAATAAAACACTTTTAATATTTATTAAGGTTGAATACTTTTATATTTACCTGAAAAAATAACAATATAGTCTTTAGTAAAAGTAGAAAACTATCATGTTACAGAAGACTAAAAAATAAGTACATAAGTACAACGTGATTGGTGATATGAAATGAAACCATAATTGCATGTGGAATTCAGGTTTTTTTGCAGTTATACCATTGCACAATGTTTTCCCACTGAACCCTACCTTTCCAGGTGTACATACATCATATAAGATAAATAGATAGATAAACCCATCGCCGGACCGCTGTTACACATGCCTTAGAATCAACTCAGGGACCTGGGGTTTTACGATGTTTTTCTTCATCGTAACTATAAACTTAAGTTATTTATACCAACTTTATTTACAGGAGGAAAAAATATGCAGAAAAATCTAAGGAAAACTCTGGAAAGAAAGACTTGGCCATGGGACACGAGCTCTGGAACAGAAAAACAGAAAACACAGACACATAAGGAAATAAACACAAGAGTAATGACAGTACCTGTTAAAGAACCATTTGAACACCATAACAGGTTCATAATATCGCATTTGAAAAATACACCACTAGGAGATAATGTCCAGGTTCGAGATCAAAAGGTAGTGGGAAAATTAAAAAAAATATTAACCAAAAAACACTTTGCTCCAACAGTTTCAGACAGCAAAGCTTTGCGATACAATATTGATATAGAAAAAATGGACGGCAACTTAAATTTCGAACATCACTACAAATACCGAAGCAGAATGCGCCTATTTCCATTCACAAAGTAATTGTCAACAAATAAAAATTACTTACAACAAATTAGATGACATTTTTCTAAAATACTGAAGTCTTTTTAAAGTTTGCGTATTACACTCCGGAGATAAAGGTTATTTTACTTACAAACAGGTCCACCATATTGTTTTTGTGACGTCATAAAAAGTAGCCTATTTTTAAAATCCATTCCATAGATTTAAACGTATGTCTATTCATCTTTGCAAACTATTAGGAGGATGTTTTAAATATCATTTTATTGTGCTTTTATAAGAAATAACGGTTAAAAGAGCTGCCATTGAGTAGGTACCATGCTGGTTCTTCTCTTGGAACTGTATTTCTTAACTAGCAACTCGTCGGTGGAGTTAGGCTGCTGATTACATTTAGATAACATCCATGGACGAGTCCCTTGTTATTAGAGCATTGATGTTTTTAACCATTAAAAAAAAAACTACAAATAGAGCAAAGCTAAAATATTTCTTTTTAACACGTCATTTAACTTATTGTCTGAATGCTAAGGTTAATTCCCTTTTTCACTTGCAACGGTCTCAAAGTGTCAGTTTTTTGAAAACTTAAAAGCTTTATAAACAATGCAAACAGAAGAATTTCTAAAAGAAAATTATTTCGAAACAACGGTCGTACTTTTCTGTCAACCACAGCGAGGGATTATAATCATAAATGACACTGTCTGCCTGTTTGATAAGGGTACAAAACTTTTAGACATTTTGTTTACCGGTCGCCCGTGGTACATGCGATGAGAGCGCAGCGAGCAGAGATTTAATTATTAGACGGAGTTGTCCAAACTGAAACTTAAAAACTTTCGCTAAGAACATTATATAAATTGCGCCGCAAATAAAACTAAAAATCTATCTTTATCGTACCAATTGTCTTCGAAGCCAGTGGGCAGAGCTCATAGCATATAGAACTGACCACCTATGGAAGAGATCATTTTCTAAATTAAGATCATGAACTGACAAGCGTAGTGTATTAAAATAGGGTATTTGACTGCCTAGTCAAATGAGTAACTTTTTTATAGTTTGTCAAAACGAAAATTTATTATGGAAAATGTACTGAATACCTACTGAGTTGTGACTTCATCATTTTAAGTGCTCAATCGCTTCACTTTTTTGGTTGTTTTATTATTTTAAAATTTGCTATAATAAAAAAGTAAAATTCAAAACGAAATGGATTTTTAGAGGTGGCTTAGCATAATCTTTTTTATGAGTATTAGTTAATATTTAATGTTGATACAGTCAAATACACAATTACGTTCACCCAATACGATAGACAGATGATGTAAAGATCACGTAATAAGCAATCGCTGTGGAAGCCAATAGAGACTTATTTCGGCGATTGGCTACTCTAAACAAAAGTAATGCTAGAGTTACTGCTTTATTCGCCAGTAACAACCTGTAGCTAACATTTTCTACAAAAGTGGATAGAAAATTCTTTACAAAGGGTTTTTCATAATAAATTACTCTTAGTAAATGTTTTTTTTTATGTATGTTCTATTAGATCTCATTCAGGTCATTAATCTTTTTAAATTTCATTAATTAGGTACGTAATAAGTTAAATCAAATCAAAAATATGTTTTATGCAGTAACAACTAGTAAATACAAACAATAAGGGGTTGAAATCATCTTTTAAGCATAACAATACTTGTGTCAGATGATTTCGCTCCTCATTTAACTAGTTAGGATTTGCACATCTAAGTTATATCTAAACGCGTTCCGCTTATCACTTACATCACTTCAGGTAACAACGTGTTTCTCTTAAACGGATTGTGGATATATTTATTTCATGTCCTATTGAAAAGGGTAAATGGACGCCAAAATTGTTCGTGGTGCATGTATTCCCACTTTAAGACTTGACTGGAACCATAATTTTATTATTTACCTTTTATTTGATTGACACCTTTATTAGGTTACAAAGTAGGGAGATTCTGCACTCGATTCAATTGAAAAGGTCTTCTATTCTTCTTCTGGATTCTAATACTAGATGGGTAAGGGTCAGCGCACACTGGCGGAGTGACGACAAATAGTATTCAATAGTTGCAAAGCATACTTACTGATTGATGTAGTGATTTCAATCGATGTGTCAATGTTTTGGCCCGTAGTTTCTTAAAATAAGCACCCTTTTTTGTCAAATGCCGTCACTCACGTAGTTGGGATTAACAAACGATCAATCACGTAGAATCGACAATCGCAAAAGGAATGTTTTCTGGTAAAAAGAAATCGATTCTATTTGGTCCCTCGGTTAGATTATCAAAAAATATTGAACACTTATTTTTTGCTATTGTCAAATAAATAATTGTCAAAAAAAATTACGAAGATAATACGCATCAAAGTGTTAGACATTAGGCGAAATTTAAAAGCGTTGTCTTAATTTTTTGTTTAAAGAAAAAATACGTATACAATATTTTTTAGTAATTTAAGTGAGGGACCAAATATAATTTCTTAGTCAACTACAGTGTGGTTTTATTTCTCTACAATATTAACAGTCGTATGCAAAAGCAAATTAAGTTACTATTACTAAATTAGTGACTTCGCTGCTACTCCGTCCGTTTGCACTGTAGCCATCGGTCTACATATCGCGCCTGATCTGTCTCCCCAAGATTCTGCTCAATATGTCACCTCTAGTGTTAAGCTAACTACACAACTACAGTCTAAGCAAAAAATCCAAGAGAAATTTACAGGGGCGATAACTCATCAAGATTGGCGGGGCGCCAGGCGGGGGCGCAAAATGTAAATCCACCGCCCCTGCCCACTGCCAATACGCTGTACTGCATTATTGAAATTCGCTTCGAAAGTGTTCGAAATTCGTTTCCGGTCTGTTTCGAATTTCATAAGCTGACTGTGATTGGCTGTTTAGCACGAGCGAAATGGCAGGAACTATTTACCTATTTAGAATAGTAGCAAACATTTGCACGTAAGTATACGATCAGGGTTTATGTCTGAAGAAATAGGCAGAGGTATTTAATTCATTGGAGAACCTACTCTTCACCAGTGCGTTCTTCGGACCTTCGACTTCTTTGAACTAATGACAAATATAGGTACGTAAGTTTTTTAAAAGATTATTTCTACAGTCAAGAGCACAAGAAGCTCTACATTTGTAGTGCGAGTCTGACCTCTAAGTCGATAGTAATAAGAAAGATACAAACTCCAATATGTCAAGCTCCACGTGCTCTTGACTGTACATGCCTTGACCAGGAATTGTACCAGGGTCACATACAGAGGTGGGCTCACTTTCAACTGGGATTCCACTGCTATTTCAAAAAACTAGAAAATCACCTTTGCTTCGCTTCAGTTTATCAAAATAAAATATAATAATAATAATATAATCTCACGACTTTTTTATCCCCGAGGGGGTAGGCAGAGGTATTCCATTACTGGATATACCCACATTTCACGAGATATATGGGACCCCTAAACGTGATAGGTGGTGAGCCCATCGCCCGGTCCGGGTCTGTTTACACATGTCTCAGAATTAATTCTGAGACCTGCGGGTTTCCTCACGATGTTTTCCTTCACCGACGAGCTAGTGATAAATATGTACGTAAGTTTTTGAAAAACTCATTGGTACATGCCAGGATTCGAACCCGAGCCTCACTGATTTTCGGCCGGCTCTTCAACCGTCCGGGCTATCACCGCTTATAAAATATTACTTAGGGATAATCGTAGCTTCCTAGTGCAGTGTCCCTGTATTCTTAGTGAAACTATTTTTGAACAGCTTCCGTACTTCTAGCGATTTGAACATATTTACAAAATACGATGTTACCTCTTTATAATATAAATCGAAATAGATTTATGAGAACATTAGCTAAGAGATGAGCCAAAATGTCCCAAGGTCAGGGTATCTAAACAGAAACAGTATTACAGGAGACTGCATAAGCCAATAAAGTTAAAGAAAGAATACGTAGCCATGACATCTTGAGATTACACCTAACCCAGCTAAGAAAATCTCTGTCCTAACAACAAATTCCGGAACTGGCCGGCAAGAAAGAACACAACAAAAATAAATGTTCCTTTAACCCTCTCCAAGCAGAGTGGCTCGTTAACCGAACGCCACTCGAAGACACTACTCGTTGGGTAGTCTGCAACTATTCCGGCGACAAACTTCCTGAGTGTGATCATTATAACTTGGCGGCTCTGACGATGTGATCGGATGACCCGTTAAAAGTTTTCGTTAGATGATATCACGGATAGCATCAAGTGAAGGTGATTTGGCTGTTTGTTGGTTATTTGATGAAGGTTGCACTCCTAGTACCACCTAGTACGTATTCATTTGCCATGACTGTCCTGTTGGTTGAGTTGGTAGTGACCCTGCCTTTTGAGTTGAAAGTCTCGGGTTCGATTCCCGCTCGGGGCAAACACATGTGTGTATGGACATGTCTGTTGGCTTCGTGTCTGGTCGTTTAATATTTATTTAAGTATGTTTATCAGTTGTTTAGTACCCATAGTACAGGCCCTGCCTAGTTTGGTACTGCATAACCGTGTGTTCGTGTCCCACAATTATTATTTATATACTAGCGGATGCCCAGCGGCGTTGCCCGCGCTGATTCCGTTTATTCCCGTTCCCGTGGGAATTGCCGAAAATCCCTTCATAGTGGTTGCCTACGACATATTAACCTACATACCTACCATATTTCAAATAGCGGGTGCCCAGCGGCGTTTTCCCGCTTGGATTTAGTTTATTCCCGTTCCCGTGGGAATTTCCAAAAATCCCTTTATACCAATTTCCTATGACATATCAGACACCTTCATACCATTTTTCAAGTTTCTAGGTGTTATCGTTTCGGAGTAGTACGTATTTCTCTTTTTAACTAGTTTTTATATTTTCCCGTGGGAATGAGATATTTTCCTGGAATAAAAAGTACCCTAGATGTTGACCCGGGTACTCAGTTACCTCCATACCAAATTTCATCAAAATCCGTTCAGTAGTTTTTGAGTGATGCGTGCACAACCAGACAGACAGACAGACAGATAGACAGACAGACAGACAGACAGACAAAAATTCCAAAAATTGTTGTTTCGGTATCTATATCGATAACTATATACACTACCGTTAAAATTTTCAAAAAATATTTAATGTACAGACACGGCCCCGTTAGAGTTTTATTATATGTATAGATATAGATTATATGTATAGATATAGATGGCTTTACAAAAAAGTCATTAAATTGAGTCGGCAAAAAGGTTGGTACTCCTTATCCTACTAAATATTATAAACCCGAAAGTTTGTATGTATGGATGTACAGATGTATGAGTGTTTGTTAATCTTTCACGCAAAAACTACTGAACGGATTATGATGAAACTTTACATATAGCTTATACATCATAATAACACATCAGGATAGCATATAGGCTATATTTTATCCTCTTATTCCCACGGGAACAGGTTTTTACAAACTTAAGCACATAATATTACTTATTTATCACTATTTTGCATTTTTTGCGGATGCATGTGTAAAGGCACCCCGGTTTTACCAATTTCAGGGATTCTAAAAATATAAAGATAAAGTAAATAATCTCACGCCTTTTTTAACCCCGAGAGGGTAGGCAGAGGTATTCCATTTCAAGTTAATATACTTTTCACGAGATATTCTTTGGACCCCTAACGTGAGGTGGTGAGCTCATTGCCGTATATAAAAATATATACAGGTAGTTACATATAATGACTAATACCAGAAAGTTCAGTCCCTCGTTGATACGACGTATATTTCATATGTATAGTTCATAAAACAAACAAATAATGTAGGTAGAAAAAAATCAGTCATAAAAAGGGTTTCCTTTCAAAGCCAGATGTGAAGAACATTTTATATTTACAGCTCTCTATCAATTTGTTTTTATAACAAAACAGTAACAGAAAATTGTGCTTACAAGTTTCCCTATAAAAACACCGTTACAATGTTTATAGGAATAGACCCTTCATATCTTTGCAGTGGAGTGGGTCCCAAATTTTATAAGTGTACCAGGAGATCAAAGCGACCGGTCAAGCGATATTTTGCTCGCAACTTGATCAGAGGTTGTAAACATTTTGGTTAGATTCCAATAAATTATCATAATAATATAGTATATAGAGATACTACCGAAAATATTGAAAAAATAAATACAACAACAACCGCTATTATAATTTTAACTGAGTTCTGGTGAAAAACTGTAAAAAAAACTCTTAGATATAATTTTATGGTTATCTGGAAGAAATCGCTTATAGCTAAAAGACCGCCTATTTTACTTTTTTTAAAATCATTGTATCACTTTTGCATATTATTATGGGTACAATAATAGTATATTTTATATCGAGGGACTAAACGAAGCCATTATATACCAGAGGTGGTTTGACTCCCGAGCTTGCGAGGGAGTCATGAAACCGAGGCCGCGAGGGTATATTAAGTTGGCGTTTAGTCTCGAGGTGGAAACTGTACTTTTCACTTTGAGTGCGAGAAAAATTTTCAATTTAGTACAAATTTATTTAAAACCCAACAAATTTACACTCGACAAAAATTCAGAAATTTTCGCAGTCAGTTTTTTCTTCTAAACCTGTCAGGCTGTCACAGATTAACAAAGAGATTTAAATCTCTTTGCAGGTAAACAATTTAAAACACATGGCGCCACCTTCTTCGCGGAAAAACCATGGAACTAAAACTCTTCACATTTTCGCAATGAAGATGGTCCACACTCTACAGATATTTACTGGCTGTTTGAGGTTGTCTTTTTCTCATTAAGGAAATTAAAAAAAAATTACTTTATACTCCCTAGGGACTAAAGTGGTCCCACTTTAGTCCCGCTTCGTAGGGCTATAATATTGGCGTACTTTTAGAGCATGAGAAGTGAAAAGAGTTGTTACTTATAAGTATACTTACTTCATTGGGCAAAAACTCCTCAGGAAGTCTCCGTTTATTATGTCAATATACCTACTAGCTTTTATCCACGGCTTCGCTCACGCACGTTTATTTCACCATTTTGCATATGCATTTTTTCCCCGTATTCCCATAGGAACGAGAACTATGTGGGTGAAACCACGGGGCGCTGTTAGTCAAGTATAATTATGGATAATACACATAGTAACGAAAACGATATATCAAAAAACTAGAAGCAACATTCGTCAAATTCTAGTAGAATTCTTTTACGGTAACGGTACGGATTTTGCTTAAATAATAAGAGAACAGTTGCTCCAAGAACCTCAACGTTTTACCTCATTATAAGATTGAGAATCCCTGTTTCTCTCTATAAAATGGACTCTTTTGCCCTCCAAGTTATTATGGGAACGGATTTCCGCTGGGCATTGGAGGGTTTATTATTTTCTTTGAAGTGTTCTTTTTATCAGCCTCTGTCGCTGTGGACGTAACGAGTAGGTCGCTCAGGCGAGCGGTGTAAATATTAATGGAGATAAGAAACTGATATGTTTTTATATAGCTGACCTATATACATAATATATAGTGAGCAGTGTAAGTCTTACGGTTAAAGAGCCGGCCGAAAATCAGTGAGGCTCGTTCGAATCCTGGCATGTACCAATGAGTTTTTCAAAAACTTACGTACATATTTATCACTAGCTCGACGGTGAAGGAAAACATCGTGAGGAAACCCGCAGGTCTCAGAATTAATTCTGAGACATGTGTAAATAGACCCGGTCCGGCGATGGGCTCACCACCTATCACGTTTAGGGGTCCAATGTATCTCGTGAAATGTGTCTCCAGTAATGGAATACCTCTGCCTACCCCCTCGGGGATAAAAGGCGTGAGAGTATAATTTTATTATAATTTATTATTATTACAACGTGGCACAGAATTAGCGCAATTCCTTATACACCCCAATGAGTATATTAATATAAAACAATTATGATGCATTTTGTGTGTGTCCCTGCCTTCTGAGTCGGAGGTCACGAGTTCGATCCCCGCTCGGGGCCAACATTTGAGTGCATGAACATGTCTGTTGGCTTCTTGTCTGGATGTTTAATATTCCCTTAGGTACATAATATTTATCAGTTGTTTAGTAGCCATACTCGTAGTTAGTGATAGCCTCACGGTTAAAGAGCCTGTTTCACATGATGATAAATTTGAGTGATCAATGTTCTAGCATTTGCCCAGCGTTTGGTGCGTTGCCTGTCTGGAATCCATTATGTATCCATGGGGATTTTCATAGATCTCTCGTTAGGGTACCCTTAAGGTACCTGAAGAATATTTCCTGGAAACCTTTAAGACCACAAGTCACGGTAGCTACGCATAATACACTAATATTTTTTTTAAATATTAAATTATATATAAGGTCATTTTAAATCAACTGCAAATATTTTAAGGGTTGGTACGAATATGTAAGAGAAAGAGACATAATTGATTCTGAGGTATGTGTAACAGCAACCCAGATGCCCATCGGTTACCACCTGTAATGTTTAAAGGGTAAAAAAAAAGAAAAACCAGGGGGGGGGGGTGAAAAGTGGGGTATCCGAGGTATCCTCTGCTGACTCTCGAGGATAAAGTCAAGAGCATATTTATTTTTTAAATATTAAACCAAGTCGATAGGACTCAAAATAAATCACAATACTATAAGGGAACGATTTAACCAACTGTGTTTAACTTGTTAATTGAAACTTTAAAAATAGCTAAAGTTCATTAAGACTTCAGTCGGAAAGTGAAACAAATAAACCTGGACGCAATCTTGTTCGCGAAGCGTTTCAATTTTTTAATTAAAATAACCTCATCGTCACCTTTGTAGGGGGTTATTTTTAAACTCGTTAGATATTTTCTGGTGTACTACAGCCAATTAAAGGTTAGATACTTTTTTGAATGAATGACGTTTTGGTGTGCCCACTTGGACTCAATAAATAAAGTGTCTAGTGGTCCGATATGTCGGATGAATAAAATTATTTATAAATAAATAAAATAATACTTAAATAAATTGTGGGACACAATTCCCAAACTAGTAAACACACAAACAAATAATAAATAAATAAATTAAAGTACAGAAACTCTTTTAAAAACCAGCTTTTCAATTATGTTACTTTATTTTTCGATTTATTCTCAGCAAGCCCTTTCATTTGACAGTCTTACTGTAAGAGTACATTGAAAAAACTAGTCCGCCATCTTTGGTGTTTTGCCATGTTGGATTTAGAATGACGTCACATAGCTAACTATGCATTGTCATCCAAACTAAACGTGTATACAAACTTAAGTAAAATTAAATAAGTGGTATAAAAATGAGTTGCAAGATTCCACCTGAATAAACATACTTACATTGCAAGTTAAATAAAAGCTTGTAATATATTTGTAAAATATCAAAGTACAAATAAACACCTTCACAACTGAAAGTTAAAAGTTAGTAATATTAAAACACAAGTGACTATTATTCCTTCATGTTTTGGCGCGTTAATTGGTGGTACTCGTAACGAACAAAGTAAGTTCATTTCTGAACTTTGGATGGCTTCAAAATTCTGACAGATTGTTTCTGGCCTAATACCATTTCCTTTTCAATTGAGGGCTCACGAAATGATGGCCCATACTGCCTCATATGTGATAAAATACCCATAGCTCAGCTTATGTTTCTACCCTCTTACCTACCTATATAATTTTAACTGATTATAAAAATTATGTTATCTTTAAGAGTATGCCCAAATTACAGTTTTGTAAACATTTATAGGTGCTTTAGCCAGAAAATGGACTCGATTCTGGCTGACCAGCTAAAATTCCTAACTTCAAGTTAGCTCTATTCTTTTCCGCCGCTTTGAAAAGGAAAGGGACAGAAATCATATTTATTTATAATGTCACAAATTTTAAATAACAAAATTAAACCTTATGAACTGTTTCTGTAAAACTACGATAATTTTATAATGTGTGTCATGCGTTATATCAAATTGTAATAATTTTTTTGTGAAATAAAGATTTTTTTTCAAACAAACAACCCATAGCAGTGGGATATTACAAGTTAATTATGACGACTTACTATAAAACAATAACACCTGTACTTTGATATCGCTTTACATTATGAACTAATCAATTAGGTACAAAATAAAAAGAAGCTTTAATATACGCGACAGGAAAAAGGTAGTGCAAGTACCTATAAACCTGTTATAGTTATTTTAATAATCTTCCCTTTAACTGTTATAAAACAGATGCTTGAAAATCTGTTAAACTTAAACTTAACTTCCTGGACCGAGTTTCAGAACAACGTATTAGCCAACGACGTAATTAGCCTGAAACTAAAATTAAATTTCAATATCGAACAATTAGCGAACAAGTAATAGCTTCGGTAATAGTTCCCCTATTCCGCTACATATAGGGAGACTACAAATTGTACATTCAAAAGGAATAATTTTACAAGGAATCAACAGTATTAGCTCTACTATCTAAGACAATATTTACATACCCGACTTCGTCAAAATTCGGTTACAATTAAACGTTTAATTTGAGGTTTGAAATTTAAGTTGAGATCCAAAATGGCGCCTCCTGCGATTAGAGAATGGAGATCATCAGGTTTTAGGGTTCCATACCCAAAGGGTTTTACCCTTTGGGTACGGAACCCTGTTACCCTGTTACTAAGGCTCCGCTGTCCGTCCGTCTGTCTGTCACCAGGCTGTATCTAATGAACCGTTACAGTAAGAAAGTTGATATTTTCAGATGATGATTTCTGTTGCCGCTAAAAACATTTTTTTGCCAGTGACTAGTTCTATAATTGTCTATCATTGCTTAATAAAGGGACGTCAAATTGGATATTCCATAAGACTGCAGTTCCCAGTTTAATGTTACTGAGATGAGAATGTTAAGAGACTAATAAAAATCTTCATTCATTCAGATGGTGCAATAAATTAATAACAACAATCTGAGAAAGTGTTAATAAAAACCAATTCTTAGAAGTGGCAGCTAGGTATTAACAATAAATATATAATACTCGCCATCAAACGTAAAAGTTTGGCGATGTTAGAATTAAGTAACACCACTGTATTATAAATTTATTTCAATAAATAAAAAAAATAAAAAAATAGCCGTGTGGTTAGTGTTCGAACCCTGGTAAGATTTTTTGACTTTTTTTTTTTCAAAAACTTACCAATAAGTTTCAATATCTTGACGGTGAAGAAAACGATTAGGCGCATTATGTCAAGTGTGCTCAAAATGTCAAATTCTCTCAATGTTTTACAATTTGCGAATTGTACAAATATCTCGAGGAAGCCTGCAGGTCCTAGAATTGATTCTGAGACATGTGTAACAGCACCCCAATACAGTGTAGAGCATACTATCTGTCACGATTACATTTTATTCAGAAATGAAATATCTCTTCCCACCCCCCGGGACATAAGCCGTTAGCAAACTAACTTTATTTTTATCCTTATTTCATACCCTAACACCCAACATATGTATGTTGGGGGACGCATCACTTCCAAAACCATGGCGCAACGAATGTAAAATTCTAAACGAAATATTTCCCTCGGAACTGCATTTCAAAAAGCCCGCCAACGCAATTTTCCGGGACAATAAACGGCGGTCCCGACGTGTCCCATAATTTCGCGAAAAGCTGGCGAACTGGCGACATTTCAGTTCGTTACGCCCCTTAATTGAATCCTAGACGGGCGGCCGCAAGTTGACTGCCAGTCGCGCACTGCGACTGTTTACGTGCTGCCAATTAACAGTATATTAGTGCCACTAAACACACATGTCGCATTTCGGAGAGATACGCTGAAATACTTGACGGGCCTGTTGGCTCAGTTGATAGTGACCTTGCCTTCTGAGTCAGAGGTTGTGGGTTCGATCCCCGCTCGGGGTCGTTTCGCGTTGGCTTCGTGTCTGGTTGTTTATTGTTTATTGATGTATGTTTATCAGTTGTTTGGTACTCATACTTCAGGCCCTGCCTAGTTTGGGACTAAATAACCGTGTGTTAATTGGGTCCCACAATTTATTTATTTATTATTATTTATTTATTACCTCAAGAGCCAGAGCTGCCGCTTTGTAAATTTAGCAATGATAGACAAACTTAAAACAAAAATAACTGGTGATCTCTATTATCTATGCGCGGATGGCGCCATTTTGATTAACACTTGAAATAGCATAATTTTAAACAAAAAAAACCCGACTTCAAACGGAAACTAAGAAAAGTAAGCACTAATCGCCACTACGATTTTTTTTATTTATTATTCCTTTTACAAATAATAATACAATTTTAAATTACACTCGCCAAACTGCAGTACAGTTTTTCGGCGAGAATAACGCTCTTTTCTTTTGTTTATTATTTTCAAAGGTAGGGAACCTTTGAAAATCGATTTTCGATGGAACCTTCGATTTCTCTGGGATGCCATGATCAGATTCTGGTTTCCTTATCGGATATTCAATTATTGTCTTAGATAGTGAGCCTGCTGTTTCCAAAAAGACAAAATTTAAGTGCACCTCAGTGGGGACTGAGCTTAAAAACAGTATTTATTCACAAATGCCATGTTTTTATAAACCACTGTTTATATAATTATATAAATATTAGATAAGAACCCAATTTTAAATAGTACCTACTAGATTAAAATATTGCCTTCTCTTTCCTTCAGTGCAAATTAAAATACAAGTACACATACAATTTGGTTCAAATTATTAAACGACTGAAGAATTATTTTTAATGTAACATTTTTATAATAGCTAAGAGTTTTTTTTCAGTTGATCTAATCCAATTATTAAGCATAATTGTTTCTTAGAAATTGTTACGTAAAAATAACTACTACAACAGTAAAATAAGCTCTTAATCCTGTTATTCCAGTATTCATTTTCTTCTAGCTCAGTCTAGACTGTGGAGTAAAAAAACAATAGCATTCTCAGAAAATAAATCATAGTTATTTTGCAAAACAGATTTTACTATTGAGCAATAAACTTTCAGAAATACAGTAAAATAAGTTTTAAAACCGATTGGTAGTTTCCTAGGATAACGATAATCACGTCGAACAAAAAACTAGAGCGTTCGTAGAAATCTTAAAAATGGTAGTCGTAAAACCTATTTTATTATTTCCACTGTTTATGAGGGCCATAAAACTCCTGTACAATTGAAGTCCGTAAAACGTACGATATAGAAACCTCATCTATACTGCTTTCAATATACGTACCAATTCTACTTAATCCATATTCAGTTTAAAATTTTGTGATGGTAAACACATTTCTAAAGACTTCCTACTTATTGTTTCAAATCCTAAGGACTAATATTATAAACGCGAAAGTTTGTGAGTATGGAGGTATGGATGTTTGTTGCTCTTTAACCTCTAAGACCAAGCATCCGAGACACAATAGATTTTTAATTATTACTCGGTTCCAAACCCGCGGTTCTTTACAGATTAACGCAAAAACTACTGAACGTATTTTGATGTGCAGTTGTATAGCTTATACATCAGAATAACACATAGGATATATTTTATCGGGATCGGGAACTACGCGCCGGTTTATGTTACACTCTTTTTTAAACATTTTATGTACCTATTTGTTTTAATAAGTTAATAAATAAAAAATAAATAAAATTTAATGTGGATACCTACAGTCAACTTCCATTTTACCAGCAACGTTTGCTCAAACGCACGGGTACTGCGTTTCATTTGCCGATTTCATAGCCGATCACACATCGAAATTAGAGGCGGCTCTTTGAACGTGTAGCCGTAACTCGTTCACGCATCACTTGACGTCATGAAACGCCAAAATTAGTATAAAAAATACAAATGAAGGAATGCTTTGATCAATTATTATGATCGGGTTCGAATCCTGGCATGTACCAATGAGTTTTTCAAAACTTACGTAGATATTTATCACTAGCTCGACGGTGAAGGAAAACATCGTGAAGAAGGAGGAGTGGGAGGTCCCAGAATGAATTCTAAGACATGTGTAAACAGACCCGGTCCGGCGATGGGCGCACCACCTATGGGTTTTGGGGGTCCAAAGAATATCTGGTGAAAAGTGAGTATATCCAGAAACGGAATACCTCTGCCTTAAGGCCTGAGATTATGAATTATGATCAATTACTTTTAATGTATATTTTATCGATATTCTACACGTGTTTAGGAGAAATATGAGCAGAATATACTACTCTGTACCTAATGAAGATAAAATGTAACTTAACTTAGATAGAAATACTGCTTTAGATTCATGTTAAAAAATACTCTTATTAAGGTATTCGGAGAGGTATTCTATTTCTGGAAGTATATTATGTCAAAGACAAGTTCTAGTAGCAGAACGGCGAGCAGCACCGTGTGTAGTTTTACACGAACCATTTAGAGCCACTTTTGACCCCTTCATAACTTAAAAACTATTTCACAAAAACGTGTCAAATTTGGCTCATATTATAAATATAATTTAAACTTATGTTAGTCTATAGAATAATAAGAACTTTAAACTTACTTCAAATAAATAGACGACGAATCCTGGAAAATGGACCGACTCAAATTTAATACGTCCCTTTCAAACAGAAGTCTCAAAACTACATACTGGATTGAGTATTTCATTTCAGTCTGCGGTCTACATAAATACCCTTTTACGATAAGTGGTGTTCGGGTTTGAATCGAACTTTATATATTATACAGATTTATGACTACTATACAGACAGCACTCCCAAGAAAGCTGAACAGTTCTTTTAAAAGGTGTATAAAAATAATGTCGAATTGAGAACCTCGTTGTTTTTGAAGTCGGTTGAAAAAGAATCATCGAAATCGGTTAGCGTGATATTGAGTTATTCGTCCATTTGTCGCGCACATACTTAATGCAAATTTAAGACTTATATGGTTTTCTCATGGATGTCATTGTCAGAACTAGACCAAATGGGACCACACGGTAACCACCAGCTTTCAAATAAAAAAGGAAATCATCAAAATCGGTTCACCCAGTCGAAAGTTCTGAGGTAACAAACTTATAACAAATAAAATCGAATTCGAAATCTCCTCCTTTTTTGAAGTCGGTTGAAAATATGAATTCGATCCCTATTATATTACCGACATGACACTGTCAAATGGTGTACTAATACTAAACTAATACAGTGTGTGTTTTTTTCCACAATCAACGTGTTCGATTTAAATTCGAAATATTTTTTGAAAAATCCAAGTTTCATCAAAAACAAAATATAAGGGCAGAGTAGGTACAGATATAAAGATTGGTAACAAAAGCTAGAGATACGGTATACATTCGTAATTTATTCTACACGACATTTTCTGCCAATATCGCTCTAATAAATCTTCAGATATTGATCATAAACGCTCCTGAAACAACGATAAAGTTGAAAAATACTCGTGTCTCAAAATAGACAGTGAAAAGCGGAAGTGACGTGATAAATCAAACATGGCGCCTGTCTGTAGCCGGAAGTAGCGCCGGCGCGCGCTGATGCGATTACTGTCGCCTCCAGTTTTTGACTCACATTTTTCTTTGATAAAAGCGTGATTTTTTCTTATTTTGTGATCTTTATTTATTATTTGCTGTACTATTTATTTTTGGACCGTTTACATAACGTAGATAAATGAATGCCTAAAGTATATTTAAAAGTAAATAAAACGAAGCCATTGAGTGAATTGTGAGGTTTCATCTGAATCTTTATTTGAGTGGGAAAAATTGTTTTATTGAACATTTTATTGAATGTTTTTATTACGTAGCTCGTTTGCGTGAATACATTTAGATATATTTGTATTATGTACTCAATCTACAACTATAGAATTTATTTATGAACCAGGTAAGTATACATTAATTTATAAAGAAACATAGATTTATTTTATTTTTCAGTTATTGTATCAAACAAATAACGTTTAAACGTTTAGGGGTCCAATATATCTCGTGAAATGTCGGTATATCCAGTAATGGAATACCTCTGCCTACCCCCTCGGGGATAAAAAAGGCGTGAGATTATATTATTTAGTGCTACCTATGGAAATCGTGCTATTACTGCTCTTTATTTAAGAAAATTAGTTTGACACAACTAAAATACGAATGCGTCATATTATATTTTTTATATTAATATACTAATTGGGTTGTATAAGGAATTGCGCTTATTCTGTTACGCGGTGTATTGCTAAATAAAGTATCTTAAATACTATTTATTAATATGACATACCTAACCTCACGTTATCTTTAGTAAAAAGAATTTAAAATTTTATAGTGTAACAGCTAACAGATTATCTAACCTAACTCAATCCAAAACACGCGTCGTGATAAAATTTTAGCGTCTCAGTAAAACGCTTTTACATTTGCTTGCTCGGAATATAAAAATGCCTTTATGCATCACGTACAAACATAAGCGATATTACATTATCCAGGGCGCTCTGGTAAAATGTTGTAACCCTCGGTGTTAAGATTTCGTGCAATCAAAATCATTATCTCCAGTCATCATTATCATTTTATTAGATTATAATAAACCAGCTGTAGCACGCAACTCCGTCTCCGTGAACTTAGAAAATTTATGTTTTTTTTTTGGATGAAAAGTAGTATATTTGTCATTGTGGCACTTGGCACATAGGTATATTTATTATTGGTGTATAATTAAGAATTGTTGCTTACTAAATATATGTTAAACATATATTATTTAAATATATCTGGATCTATAAAACAGATAATGATATTGCAACACCTTTACAAGAAAACAACAAATAAGTAAAATTGTGGGGCACAATTCACAGATGGTTATTTAGTCCCAAACTATATAAAAATATGTTTGAATATTTGGTGGTTGCACTCCCCCTCATTCGCTCTTAACAAATAGCTTCTTCTGAATTTAACATTGAGAATTATCTGGTATAAATAACATATTTACTCAATACAGACACGATTTTAAACAAATCCCTGATAATCTAATTTATCTAGATACAACGTTTTGTTTGACACCGCAGCAACAGTGAGATGTTGAAGGGAAGTAACTCGTGATTCCCGTGACCGGCATAATGAAGTCGATCCATTATGAGGTCACTCCGTTATGACGGCATTATGAAGGCGCTCCGTCGATGGCGTTATGACAGCACTGACGCAGTGCGTCACACTTTCGCTTTCTACACTTCCAGATAGATAATAGGGGAACAAATCAATAAATCTAGTCATTGATTTACTAATGTTATTGTATACAATATGTAAGAGAATATGCGCAATTCCTGAAATTAGTTTGTTCAGTATCGACTACAATCAATTTCAGATATTTTTAATGTGCTAAATTTTTCTGAAAAATGAATTAGTATTACTGAATTTAAGGCTACTACTAAACCGTACTTATTGCTCTTTATATAAGAAATTTGGTAATACAAAATAAAAAAAAATCTCACGCCTTTTATACCCGAGGCTTAAACAGAGGTATTCTATTTCTAGAAATACCCACCTTCAGTCAAGAGCACGTGAAGTTTGACACTTTGGAATTTGTAACGTTCTTATTACAATTGCCTTAGAAGTCTGACTCTCACGTAAAAAGCTTCATGTGCTCTTGACTGTACTACCGTAGAGTTTTTTACCACCGTACAATATTTGACAACATATTTTTGGAATAAAATACACATTTCATGTATGGGAACCCCCGTTAATATTTAACTCTTTTTATTTTTATTATTTGTTGTATGTGTTGTGTTTCTTTCCTTCTTCTTTCTAATACACATTGTGGTTCAAAAGATACAGCCTTGTGACAGATTTACGGACAGACAGTGGAACCTAATAGGGTCTTGTTGGCAACTTTTGGGTACGAACGCCGCTAGTATCTTGTACAAAGAGGTCAGAACCCCTACAATAAGGTCAGTTATTAATACTGATTGGTAGCCATTAATAGAGGGATTAGTGCCAAAAGCAATCTCTTCCAACGATCTCTCACGAGAGGCTATTCAGTGTAAGAGCAAAACCACAAATCATTTACTGAGAAGAGGCGATGT
This sequence comes from Ethmia dodecea, assembly GCA_963855545.1. Classification (NCBI taxonomy): domain Eukaryota; kingdom Metazoa; phylum Arthropoda; class Insecta; order Lepidoptera; family Depressariidae; genus Ethmia; species Ethmia dodecea. Next base: position 2,373,977 of record OY979446.1, read on the forward strand.
AAGTAACCTATACATTAAAGATGTAATTCTTTCTTGGAACTAATATTTTGTTATTTATGGCCCGAAAGGTACCTGAAGTTATTTAGGATGTGAAGTTATTGCAAAAATAGAAAACAGTTCAGTACATTAAGGTGGATACACCCTGTATGAGAAGTGATAGCCTTACCGTTAAAGAGCCTGCTTCACATGATGAACATCAGTGAGGCTCTGGTTCGAATCCTGGCATGTACTAATGAGTTTTTTGAAACTTACGTACATATTTATCACTAGCTCGACGGTGAAGGAAAACATCGTGAGGAAACCCGCATGTCCCAGAATTAATTCTGAGACATGTGTAAGGTCCGGCGATGGGCTCACCACCTATCACGTTTAGGGGTCCAAGGAATATCTCGTGAAAAGTGGGTATATCGAAAAAGGGAATACCTCTGCCTACCCCTCGGGGATAAAAGTAAAAAAAAAATTATCTATTTATTTTTACACACTGGATCTTATCCCGCTCCGGTCATCGTTCGACGGAGCAACGTGTAGTTTCTAACGGGATTGTTCGCAATACCGTCTGGTGTTTCGGGGTCCTATACAGTTTTATATATACATGGGTATATATTAATTGTAAGTCACAATTCACACACAGTTATATAGTCCCAAACTTTTCAGGGCTTGTGCTTTAGGTACTAAACAACTGATAAACACACTGAAATATATATTAAACAACTAGACACAAGAAAAAAACAAGAATACAAAATCTTTCCTCTTTACAATATTAATGTAGATGTGGATGTAGATAAAACGGTGAAGGAAAACATCGTGGTGAAACCAGCTGGTCCCAGAATTAATTCTGAGGCATTTGCAATAGTACCCAGGGGGTCAATTCCACTAAATGTCAACGATTATAATTGGATGACAATGACATGTCAATGGTGTTATTTTGACACTTTTCAGAGCAAATAACACCATCGACTGACCGTTAATATGTCATTGTTATCGAACTATAACCGTTGACATTTAGTAGGATTGGCCCCCTGGTCCAGCAGAGCTCCCCACCTAACGTTTTGGGTATATACAGAAAAAAAAATACAGTAAAGAAAATGGAAATACATTATTGAACAACAAGCCTCTCTGGAAACTATTGCTTGATATAAATACTATCGCTTTATAAAAAAGAAACTGAAATTCGAATACCTATTTTAATAACTTAATAACTCGCTCATAAATCTTGGTATTTATAGTTACCAACCGTAATAAATAAGTCTTCATAAACAAAATAAAATCTCAATTCTCCCGTTTCTAGGGCTCGCGAGGCACCCTAGGGAACACTACATCTTATCGGGGTGAAATATAAACTTAACTATAAAATTGCTAGAGTAAATAAAGTTATATCCAGATGTGTCTGTTCATTGAAAATTATTGAAAAATTGGATTAAATATTTATAAACAAGTACTGCATATACCTACACTAATTTATTAAAGAGGAAAGATTTGTAATTTTGTATCGAATATACTCAAAAACTACAGGATCGCCTTTAAAAATTCTTACACCAATGGAAAGCTGCAATATCCTGGTGTAACATAAGTTATATTTTATCCCCGTATTCCCACTAGAACGGGAACTGTGCGGGTGAAACCGCGCAAAGTCGCTAGTTTACTATTATATGTATACGTATCTTATAACACTGACTGACAAACAACGTTCAAAGTTCAAACTGAACTAATCAATCTAGAAACATAAAAAATTGAGCAGGAGTCAAAAGTCAAAATGTTTTTATTCAAAGTAGAGTCTTAGTAAAAGGGTTCCCATTCTACCCTTTGAGTACGGAACCCTAAAAACATGCTGGGAATATTTTTAGCAAAGCTATATTTAATACGCAGAACCGCGGGAGCTGCCTGTATGTTAATATAAAACCTCGAGCAATAACATCAAACTTCGATCTATCCTGGGATTGGATAATAAAATTACACTTTCGCGGAATAGTTTGGGATTTTTTATTGACTCGCTTTTGTTTGACTGAATCTCGCTTAGACACTACCTACTAGTAATTTTGCAAAGTTTTTTTTTTCCGAAATCCGCCGAAGAACTAAGGTCACCGAGATAGCTCTCAGAATATGCAAGTGGCAATGGGCAGGCCACATCGCTCGAAGAACCGATGACCGATGGGGAAGAAAGGTTCTCGAGTGGCGACCACGAACCGGAAGATGCAATGGTAGGCCTCCCACCAGGTAGACCGATGACATCGTCAAGGTCGCGGGTAACCGGTGGATGAAAGCGGCAATTGCAAAAAATGCCGTTCGTTGTGGCGTTCTATGGGGGAGGCTTTTGTTCAACAGTGGACGTCTTTCGGCTGATGAAGATTGTTTTTTTTATGTTTTTTTTTATTTGCAATGAAAGGGCATGCGAAATCGCGGAGAGTTAATTTTTAATAAATACTGACTATACTTAGGTACTTTGATTATTTTAGGAATAGTTAATAGAGATGTATTATAATAATAAAACAAAACGGCTAAGTCCGTGTCAGCTAGTGGTAAATATATTGGTCAGCAAAAAAATAAGTTTGTATTTCATAATATGTATTAATTTCTGCTCTATTTATGTTATAATTTATGTGTCGGGGAATCAGCATAGCCATCTATTATGATAACTAAAACTAATGAGTCATGTCGCAGCAACGCCGTTTAGTATAAGAAGATGGATCTAATCGTTGTCAGTGTTACTATGTTAATTATAATTGTACCAAACTTCGTTCCTAGGTATTATAATAGATGATAGATGCTCCTGGGCAGATCATATCCAAAAAGTATGCAATAAAATAAATTCTTTTGTGTATGCACTATGGCGTCTTACTAAGATTAGCAGTAAAACGGTTGCTATTCAAGCTTACCATGGATATGTATCTTCCTTATGTAGATATGCCATCCTACTGTGGGGCAATTCACATCACGCAATTAGAGTATTGATAGCACAAAAACAATGCATTCGAGCAATCTGCAACATTGATGCATTAACATCTTGCAGACCACTATTCAAGGAATTAAAACTTTTAACCGTCCCTTGTATGTATATATATGAAATATGTTTATTTGTAAGAACCCAGACATTCCTATTCAGCAAAATGAAAGAAGTTTGTAAATTTAATACGAGATACCCTCAAAGATTGCTACCACCTAATAGAACAACGACTTTATACGGCAAAACCACTTATCACATGGCAATAAATATTTATAATCGGTTAGGTGACGATATAAAGACACTGCCTATGAACCTGTTCAAAGTCAGATTAAAATGTTGGCTTGTACAAAATTGTTTCTATTCTGTGAATGAATATATTGAGTTTCTGGTACCTCGGAAGTAGTAACCCATAATAATATGTTTTGTTTTAATTAATTACTGTTATTTTAATTCTTGCTATTATTTGACTAAATTATGACATTTCTATTGTTTTTTTTTAATTATGACATTTTACTGTTTTAGTTTTGTTATCAAAATTTTATTCTTGGAATTATTGTTCATACATATAATTCTTGTAATATGTACTTATGAATTTTTCATGCCAGATTCTGGTGAAATTGTGTGAAATATTATATCATTTTACTGACCATCTCTATGTACCACATTTCAAGCGAAATAAAGATTATTATTATTATTAATTGGATTAAAATGTCAGGTTCACACTTGACAGGAATCGACTAGGAGAAATGGCAACCCAGAAGTAGTTTTGAACGTCTGTCAATCATCGGACAAATGAATGGAGATCTGTGATGGAGATTATGATCGTTGCTTTGTTACGGTATTGTCGGTATTCCTAAATAATACTGAGTCTGCGTCGAGGAGTCTGAATTGCGCAAGTGAACATAAGCCAAGTGAGAGGAGTCACAAGGTAAACGTGACAGAGCTGGAACCTATGCACCAGCGGTGAGTCATTGCTGCATCAGGTAATGTTTGTACAATGAATAGACAAGCGAGCGAGGTAAGGGGACAGTTGACTTGTAGGGAATCAAGACATGCGCGTTCGAAGCGAAGTAAGCAGTAAAGAGGGATTACTGAGCGCAGCCCGCGTTTAGGTCAGTGCCTTAGAACGGCGAGACCATGGGATGGTGGTGGGTCTGTCCCCATCCCACAATCTAGCTGGAGTACCTACCCGCTCATGTATTTGGAATACGTATAGCAGACTACTATTCTGTTGGTGTCTCTTGATCTACTTGGTGACCCTACTTAATAAAGTGACTAATATGTACCTTGTTGTGTAACCAGTTTAATTATTATTTACTACCCTGTCCAGAGAAGTTACGCCCACATATATCGTATCGGCAAATCCTGAATACTTCTGATGCGCGGGAGTCCTCTGAGTATCATTAATAATGTAATGAGTGATGTAGTGTAGCGAGCAGGGGCCTATCCGCCGTCATATGCATTGATATTATTTATTTGTATCCACAAGTATGTGTGAATGTGTGTAAGTATTTTCTGTTCTTCTTTAATTTATTTAACATAATTATATTATGTATGTATTTATTTATGTAATAGTATGTATGAGTATCTTCAATAATATATTATATTAAGTACTTTAGTGCACCGTCTACCCTAGTTCTAATCTCTCAGTTTCATCTATATTTAGGTTGTCTGCAAGAAATCGCTAAAAGCGATAAGACCGTCCATTGTCCTTGGGTTAATGTTGCCAAATTGTGTTGTTTTGGGTGTACAAAAAAGAGTTGTTGTATTGCATTGTAATTATTGTATGTATTTCATAAAACACTATGAAAAAATTTAGTTCTATAATAACCATAAAACTATAACAATATTTTTAGATCATATTCTATACATACAATAGATAGAAAAGTACTAGAATACCTATAAGAATATTAAAATGTATTCGGTTCATACCTCGAATCCAACTCACAAATATCTATTAATTTTTATTTTCCTAAAATAACCCTGTCTGTTTTCTACGCAATATTAAAGAATACCGATTCAGCAAACGTGAGTCAGGCGAAGTGTTTCCTTTGTCAATCGCAACTTGCAAGTCACTGGCAACATTAAACTTGCCAATACAAAGCCACAAGTCACTGTTTTGCGATGGCTTTAACAGTACTACAACCTTTATAAGCTTTTACGAATGTCGTAGAACCTATGCTATTGATTAGGAAACTGGTCTCGGAATGATTCAAAAGGCGTTTTCAAGAAATGAGACTCTGATTTCACGGAAATAAAAATCTCTTCATCCATCTGTCTATTCTGTCTTCTTCATACACTATTTATTTTTAGCACAAAATGAGCTTTCATCTCGTTACAACTGTTGCCGATCATTTAGTACTTTTTGTACTGAATGATCGGCATAGATGAAAGCGCGGAATGAAATTTCTTATTTTCTTTTTATTCTTATTCATGACAAGGGATACAAGTCCTTCATTCGGAAACATAAGTAAAGTAATCTCACGCCTTTCATCCCCGAGGGGGTAGGCAGAGGTATTCCATTACGGGATATACCCACATTTCACGAGATATATTGGACCCCTAAACGTGATAGGTGGTGAGCCCATCGCCGGACCGGGTCTATTTACACATGTCTCAGAATTAATTCTGAGACCTGCGGGTTTCCTCACGATGTTTTCCTTCACCGTCGAGCTAGTGATAAATATGTACTTAAGTTTTTGAAAAACTTATTGGTACATGCCAGGATTCGAACCCGAGGAAAAGGAAACTTAAGCTATATAATGTATATTCTTATATATATAATTATATAAAAGAAACATTTTATTGGCTGACTCAAATGACGTCCACCTGTCTGTCGTCCGTCTATCTATCCGTCCGTCTGTCACTGTCTGTATGTGTACTTTGAGACGTTATAGACATTTGAAGTTCTCACAAAGTAAGTATCATTATTGACAGTATAATAACAAATAGTAAAAAAGTTTACAAAAAGGGACGAAAAGGTTGTTTTTTTTTTTTCAATTATTTTATTTAGACGGTAAAGGAATACATCGCGCGTGAGGAAAAACAAGTTATAGAATTAATTCTGACGCATGTGTAACAGACCCGGTCCGGCGATGGGCTCACCACCTATTACTTTTAAGGGTCCAAAGAATATACTGGTGAAACGTGGGAATACTTCTGCCTACCCTCGGGGATAAAAGGCGTGAGATTAATTATTTTATGTTTTATTTAGTTTATTTTAATGTGATACGGAACCATTTGTATTCGAAGCCGTTTTTTAGATCCACGGAATTGTTATTTCAAACACATACAATACAATACAATAACTCTTTATTGTACACCAAAAACAACAGAATATGGATACCAACATTAACTAAAGTACAATGGGCGGTCTTATCGCGTTTAGCGATCTCTTCCAGACAACCGTAGGATGGATGAAACTGAGAGATTAGAATACATACTTAACCTGTGACCATAAACGCTCATGAATTTCAGAACTCGTCTATGGATTAGCGAATAAAAAGCAAATGGAAATATCTTTTCCTCATTTTTTATCCTAAAATTCCTCCCAAAACACCATTGCTATTGCTCAGTGATGTATTACGGGAACCTTTATATCCACTGCTTTATACACCTATAGAAACCGTTTGTAAATCTTTTTTATGGGTACTAAGCTTGCTTTGGGGGGCGGAATATCTCCCTTCAGCCTACCCCCTTTCTAATAAAGGCCTTGTAGTATACCTACACCTATGTTTGGCTGCTTTATATTAAGTTTAGGGCTGATTTTTCAATAGTCAGTTAAAATTTATCTGAAGAATAAACATCACCTGTCTCTTTTCCTTCCTATTTGGGTCAGAGTGTGATAGCATTTATATATTCTCCAGAAAAAGTTTATCTGACGAATGAATAATCACCCCTTATTAAGACAAACAATATTTGTAAACTCATAACAACACACTTGACGATTTTAATATCGCACAAAAGTATGAATCAGAGTCAGAAATTATTTCTCAGAATTACAATGACAAAAAGATCTTAAATAGAATTATACCGGTACACGAATTCAACCTACTAGGCGTGCAAATTACCTTGCAAGTACGTAAAATCAATCTACCTATTCCGATCACTGCGAGTATATTATCAGGGAGTAACATAGGCTATATTTTATCCCCGCACTCCTAGGGGAACGGGAAGTACGTGGGTGGAACCACGGGGCGCTGCTAGTAATGTATTTTATATGAAAACTTAATATGAGTTGTCTTTAATAACATCAATAGAAGCCAAGACATTTTCCTTTCTTTTTGTCACTCTGTCTATCCGTATGTTTGTACGCGCATAACGCAAAAACTGTTTTATCTTGATATTGATTGATGAGACGCCTACAACGGATTCTAGAAAAAAAAAACACATGTTCTCGTATACTGTATACATAGCTCGGAAGTTACACATACATGGTGTTTTTTTCCTAAGTCAGTACGGGGATGAAGTAGCAGGCGTTCACTAGTAATATAATTTAACCTACGACTTCATTTAAGAACAGCTTTGATGTTAAAATCTTTTTTGTATGTAATGTCTCCTTAATTGCCTTTTTCATCTTCAAGTGATATGGAAAAAGTGAAAGAACATCTCTAATTTACCATTTATTAAGTATTCTGAAGACACGGTGCCTCGGGAATAAAGCGAATCATTTTAAAATTAAAAATTCCTAGCATGAAATTGGTTCTTGAGGAATTTTTATCAAATATATCGTACCCTTAAAGGCAAAACCAACTAACTGCAGTGAACATAGTTTCGAGTAAATCAGTTTTTAATATTTGATGAGAAAATTATATACCTAAATAGTGCATTTTGACTTTGTGTGTTGTTTTTTATATTACGCAATCTAATCAGCTATTGTATAGTGTATTATAAAATGATAAAAAATATAAAGATCCCAAAAAAAAAATTGGAAAATCTATCGCGGGGGGGTCACTTAGTTGGTTTTACCTGAATTATGTAAAATAGAACTTATTTCTGAAGGGAAGCCCTGTACGCTTCTGAGGCGAATATTAACGTTTTAATCAAGAAAAAATAGATTAATTACAAAAACAGCAATACAAATATAGCAAAGGAAGCAGCCAAAATAAAAATAAAAGAATTTTTATAGTTGGTTTTGCCTGAATAAAATTAAGACTGGTGTGCGATTATCTGCAGGTGCCGAATCTATTAGGGCTTCATTTTCTTTATTTTTGTATTTAGAGCTAGATTTTGCGTACCTCTTCATTCCCCTATCTTCCTATACATTATAAAATCTGTAAAATCTAATGTTTTTAGTAAAATTTACACATTTTTACAAAAAAAAGATACAGAACAGACAAAACAACGAAGAGACAAAACAGTCCTCTAGAGCGTAATAATGAAAGTATTAAAAGGGGGTTGTGAATGGAGTGTCGGTAGTGGCTGACCTAGGCCTACATGATCTTCGGAACTTCAATATACTGAAGACAGCTAGATACTAGGTTGAATGAGTCACTTGGTGGAGTACATCTTTTGGGTGAAGCGCAAAACATGTACAGGTTCATAGCAGGCAACGTTCTATTATCTCTACCTACCCTGTGACCTGAAGAAGGTTTTATATCAATTAAAATATCAGAGGATCACATTATAAACGTTTATTATCAAATCAATTAAAAATACTTAATGATAAAAATCGACTTTAAGATTCTTCGCCGGACTCCACATATACGGAGTCTGAAGAAGCTGTTACATAAGGCACGTAATCAACACTATTTGTATCAGTCGGGAAAGTCTCAAACCAACTCATCAGGTATTCATCAGGTATTACTCCTTTCTTGCAAAGATACACTAGGTCTTTCTTTTTTGCTACCGAGATAGGCAGGGGTCCCGAATATAATTGAGTTAACAAAACAGGCTCCAAGAAATTTACCCAAAACACTGACCATGTCAATCAATTCAAATATGACGAATTAAAAAATTGGAAGAGTCTGGCTGAACACATCATCTTGATTAGGTCAAAAAACAAGAAAACTTCACGACATGTTGATTTTTATAATTAAGTACTTTTAATTGATTTGATAATAAACGTTTATAATGTGATCCTCTGATATGTTAATTGAGATAAAACCTTCAGGTCACAGGGTAGGTAGAGATAATAGAACGTTGCGCCTTGCGTGCTATGAACCTGTATATGTTTTACGCTTCCTCCAAAGATGTACTCCACCAAGTGACTCATTCAAGCTAATATCTAGCTGTCTTCAGTATATCGAAGTTCCGAAGATCATGTAGGCCTAGGTCAGCCACTACCGACACTCCATTCACAACCCGTTTCAATACTTTCATTATTACGCTCTAGAGGACTGTTTCGTCTATCTTTTTTTGTAAAAGTGTGTAAAGTTTACTAAAACATTAGATTTTTACAGATTTTATATGTATAGGAAGATAGGGGTATGTAGAGGTAAGCAAAATCTAGCTCTAATACAAAAATAAAGAAAATGAAGCCCTAATAAATTCCGCACCTGTAGATAACCACACACCAGTCCTAATTTTATTCAGGTAAAACCAACTATAAACATTATTTTATTTTTATTTTGGCTGCTTCCTTTGCTATATTTGTATTGCTGTTTTTGTAAATAATCTGTTTTTTCTTAATTAAAACGTTAATATTCATCTCAGAAGAGTACAGGTCTCCCTTTCAGAAATAAGTTATATTTTACATAATTCAGGTAAAACCAACTAAGTGCCCCCCTGCGATATATTTCCCAATTTTTTTTTGGGATCTTTATATTTTTTATATTTTTTTATTACACTATACAATAGCTGATTAGATTTGTGCAATATAAAAACAACTCACAAAGATAAAAGTGCGCGATGCACGCACGACGTGCGAGCGAGAAAAACCATTAAACGCGGATAGTTGGTTTTAGCTGCAGCAATTATCAAAACTGCAAAACTAATACCTACAGTAAAAAGCAACTAAAGTGAGGATAAATTGTTTTACCAGTATACAAATTAAAACATACATATTATGTCATCAGTTAAAAACAAATAAAGTTATTTAGTCTGTATTGCATCTATAGATAAAATCTTTGTACTGGTAAACGTTCAGGGAAACAATAGGTTAAAGTAACGTTAGTTGCTTTTTCTTGTAGAAATTCTGAATATGTTTGCATTTAGCTGGTTTTTCGCCCTGCTAACTTTGAAACTAAGCGGAATAGCAGATAACCGGTTTTACTAGTAGATAGAGCTCAAAAAGACGAATCGATTGGTATATTTAACTCATTTTTGAAAAAAGTGTCGGTTAGTTGGTTTTGCCTTTAAGGGTACGATATTCTCTATTAATAAACATTAGCTAATGTTTATTACATTAGCAGGACCATTTTTGTCTTAGGGCACAGAGTTCTTGTTTTATTTAATGTTTTATTAAGATGACTTTTTGAAGCAGAAAATATATGTTAAATTTGTTAATTAATTTTAATTAAGTACACTTCATAAAACAGGATTGTAAAAAGTACTTTTCACAAGTTTTTATTAACTATGTAGGTATGTTTGTTTGGGTCGAATCTTGCACTAAATTTTGAAGCAGATATCTTCAACATATTAGGCTGAAATTTGGCATACTTATGTAAGTTCTGTGAGAATGCAATATTATGGTACCACCGAGCTGATCTGATGATGGAGCCAGGAGCTGGACATCGCAACTACTCAAGGCCTACTCGTAAATCCGTCGACTTTTGGCTCATTGGATTTTGTATGCCATATCCTACTATAATAATATTATAAACGCAAAAGTTTGTTTGAATGGAGGTCTGGATGTCTGGATGGATGTTTGTTCCTCTTTCACGCAAAAACTACTGAACGGATTATGATGAAACTTCACAGTTATATAGCTTATACATCAGAATAACACATAGGCTATATTTTATCCCCATATTTCCACGAGAACGGGAACTACGCGGGTGAAACCGGGGAGCGCTGCTATTTAAATATAAAAATTTAATTATTACATTTAATAAGTAATTACTCGTATGTCTAAGTATATCTGTGGAATCGAAAGTCTCATGCATGTGAACCAGTCTCACTGTCAACGCTTTTCCCATTTATAATTATTGTGAAAACACTATCGAATAACTTCATAGCTTCTTGTTAACAATAGCCGCCGTCGCATGCAACACAATATCCACTCAGGAATGACTGCCGGTCACACAAAGACTTTCCGAGAAGTATTTCAGCAAAATTTCAAACCTATGTTGCATTTCTAGTGTTTGTATAGAGTATTACCATATTTGCTTATTTCATAAAATATCTTATAAAAAGGATTATTTTCTATAAAAACATATAGATGAGACTGATGGATGTTGATGAAAATAAAAATCTCTCGATAAATTGTAGTAAGTACCTACGAAAACAATAAAGTTGGAGCTCAGCAGTAGCGTAAAATTGGTTTGTTTCGGAAGATATCTGTGTTGATAAAAAATATTTCTACAATAATATTATTATAAAGAGGAAACAAAAAAAAACTAAAAAAATGTTTTTTTTGTATTGTTGTAACGAATAAACTCAAAAACTGCGGGATTTTACAAATTCTTTCTCCAATGGAAAACTACGCTATCACTGAGTAACATAGGCTATATATTATTCGATTATTCAAACGGGAACGGGAACTACGCGGGTGAAACCACACAGAACATCTATATAGTACATAATGTTGCATTATACTATCAAAGGTACATTATTGTATTATAAACAGTACCATGGGGCTCAATTCATCTCCATTTAGGCAGCTAAAAGCATCTGAGCCCACCCCTGCCTGTCCTCCCATTTCTTTAAGAAAATGATTAGGTTTTTATTAGCGCAGCCTACAAACTGTCCAAGTCATTGAAGAATTTAGAAAGTTAGACACGCTTTCCTTTAAATAAGTAAAATACATATATGTTTTTTTTGTTTATTGTTTTCTTCATAGAGACTCAGCTGTGTCAAGCCTCTCCCATTTTATGTTTAGTGTTTTCTTTCATAGAGCTGTGTCAAGCTACCTCCTAAACCAAAGTCCCGGATCCGCCACTATGTATAGACATAACTTTATCCGAATCCCAGAATCGACAAGCCAATACTCCACAACACAACAATACGGCTTTCGAGGCCTCTTCGTGTCTACCTCAGATCCGAACCCCGCACCCTTCGATCGCGAGCTTCCCTCACTTATCTCCCGGTGACGAGGGTACACAATACCCGTCGAGCACAGACTAAACAGTATCGGTTCCGTATCGGCATTTTCGTCAATCGCTAACAATGGCGTCGATGAAAGATGACAAAGGAAGTCGGTGTTCAGAAAATTATGTGTATTTACTTTAATCCAAAGACAAGCTAACCACAAGACGCAGGATCGTCTATATTTTGTTCGAAAATTAAATATCGCCCCTTAGGTTACAACACCGCTTAAGTCGAAAATTCGCAGTTTTAACATTTAAATGCCTCTAGATGGAGCTGCTCATTGCCCGTCTACCCATTGGTCACATGATATAGATTTCAGCCAATCAGAAGCCGTAATTCAAAAAGTAGTGACAACGCGCAGGTCGGTTGGCCTCTCAACACCTCATAGTTTTTTTCGTCTCGAAAGGTGGTAAGAATTACTTATGCGGTCTTGTTACGTAAGGGACGACATTGAAAAGTCGGTGGAACGGGGCGTGAAAAAATAGCCAATATTAATGTTTACTTGATTTCGGACAACAGAGATCCATGCTTTAGGTAGTTGGTAACAACTAAAATTTTATTACCTATAGTTCTAGTAACGATTGAAGCAGATTTGATTGTAACAAGTGTGAGACTAATGGAAGCTTATGTGTAGATATGCAGATTTTATTAGCTAGCCATTATCGGGAGTCATACCGGTCCGCCAACGTCTTCGGATACTCTCTTAAAATATACGGGCCTGTTTTCTCAGTTGGTTGTGACCCTGCCTTCTGAGTCGGAGTCAATCCTCGCTCGGCCAAAATTTGTGTGCATGAACATGTCTGTTAGCTTCGTGTACGGATGTATATATTTTAGTATGTTTATCAGTTGATAAATACCCGTAGTATAGACTGCCTAGTTTGGGACTGAATAAGAGTGTGTGAATTGCGCCCCTCAATTTATTATTTATTATTATTATATGGAACCAACGAGTTCATACTCGCTCAGTCACAAATATGTTGCGTAGATGAATGTGCACCATTTATTCGTAAGTGAGCTACGGAATTGTCAGATTATTTGAGGGTGGTATTAAAGCTAGGAGGAAGGGAGTATCTACACTGTATTTTAGTACAAATCATTACATTGTCTTATGTAGCTGTCGAGCCTAAGCTTGACTAGCGTTGAACCAACCAATTTTATGTCTATTATTTTGTTGTCTGTGGCTTAATCTAAAGATTTTTGCGGCATAATCATAGAAAAACGGCAGCATTTCTTTACTGAATAGCTACACCAATTTCAGTAAGACTTGGGTCGAGACTTCAGTGTTCACCTTTTATTTGGAATTTTGAAGCTTCAACGTTGAAATCTACATCTATATCTATAGTTGTATAACTATACTAATATTATAAAGAGGAAAGATTTGTGTTTTTTTTTCTTTGTTACGAATAAACTCAAACACTATTGGACCCATTTTAAAAATTCTTTCACCTATGGAAAGCTAGAATATCCCCGAGTAACATAGGCTATACTTTATTACCGTATTCCTACGGGAACGGGAACTGAACTGGGTGAAACAGCTGTGAACCGCTAGTTAGTAATAAATTACTAATGTAGATTTTCTAAGTCGTCTGATACTGTCTGATAATTATTATTTTATATTCTGTGCGATCTGTTATGTTGCTTGCCAAATGAATTACCATTGCTTATTTAATTTCTAAGAAAAAATTGAGGAAAATATTATTGCTAATTCTATTTTTTAGTGACCTGCGTATGTTTTTGTTAAAGTTGTTATCCATATTTCCTTTAAATATGAACCGATTTTAATAGTAAAACTATACCTCCAGATTGATCATATACAAACTGTAACTGTACTATTAACTTTGTTGTTTAGTCGCAAGCCAGGCAGAATACTATGATAATGGACAACTGACACATATAATTACAATCCACATAAACTTAACCAGTGTGATCGTTACGAACACACTGACACCGTAAGGCTACGAGCGCTTCAATTAAAGGCAAGTTCTCAAAAAAGTGGCACCGTAACCTGTCAAACAGATTTGGATCGGCGAAATTTTTTGTTTTATATTTTGTCATTATAAAAATATACATACATACATAATCTCACGCCTATTTCCCATTGGGGTAGGCAGAGACAACAGACCGCCACTTGCTACGAACCTGGCAGATCTCTTGCGCTTCCTCCACATCCATCAAACGACTCATGCATGCTCGTCGGTTTCGGGTACTCTTTATCTGGCTTTTCTTCAACACATCGCCGATCTGATCGATGTAGGTACGCCTAGGTCGTCTTCTACCGACTCGCCCATTCACAACACCCTTGTATATTTGTCTCGTTAGACGACTTTCATTCATCCGCTCAATGTGACCAAACCTAAAACCTAAATTAAAATATAATTCTTAGAATAGCTATTTGTAAGTACTATTTCTCTGTAGATAGATTAGGGTGTTAGGTAACATAAACGCAATTGTAATAGTAGAAGCAGTAGTAACGAAGTGGTATCTAAGTTACTTAAATTTACAGATTTTGGACTAGTCTCCTACAGTTTAAAGCTTCAATATGAGGAGATGAAAGCAAGCTGTAAGCCAGCGCCAGACTATTAGGGCATGCTTGGCTGCTGAGCTGGGATTACTGAGTTTTACGTTTTAACTGTAAACGGGTAATTCGAATCAAAATGAATTTAGTTTGTGCAGTCTCACTAACAATTCATGACTTATGCATTATCACCAGTGATCGGAGTAGGTAGATTGATTTTACGTACTTGCATCATGATAACATAACATGGACTTGCCATTTTTCCGGAAATTACCGGAAATGGTACTAAAATTTCCAGTAATCTAAGAAGTGTAATAAAATAAAAAACACATTTATTGATATACGACAATCTTAGTTTCTCATTTGTATTATATTCATAAATTGAATTGATTTTATTATATTTTTAAACACTACAGTTACTTCAGAGTATGCGTTGAGATACGTTTTCCACCTGGCTCCATCTGATAGTTTAAAAATTCCGGAAAAAATATCAAAATAATTTTTAAATTCCGGAAATTTCGGAGCCATATCCATATTAACATATATGTTTCACGTCAATGATCTCAAATCAATCTACCTACTCCGATCACTGATTATCACCATTACGTAAACTGTTCATGGACGTATATACCTACACCGTGTCAAACAATAAGCGCAATTCCTCAAATACCTACTCCAATTAGTATAATAATATAAAATAACCAGCGACAGTGCAGTGCAAAGCTTATACTTAAACCTTCCTGTTGAATCACTCTATTTATTAAAAAAACCGCATCAAAATCCGTTGCGTAGTTTTAAAGATTTAAACATACATAGAGATATAGGGACAGAGAAAGCGACTTTGTTTTATACTATGTAGTGATATATGCATTCGTACTTTAGTATTGCCTAACCAAATTGATTAAATAAAGATCAGTATTATAATAGTACGGTTTCCATAGGTAGCCCTAAATTTGAGAATAAAATATAGCCTATGTTACCCAGGGATCTTCTAGCTTTCAATTGATGAAAGAATTTTTTAAATCGGTCCCGTAGTTTTTTAGTTTATTTGTAACAAAGATACAAAAATACAAATCTTTCCTCTTTATAATATTAAGTAGGCATAATAATTACAGACTACATCGACGGTGTAGGAAAACATCGCGAGTAAGCCATCAGGTCTAAGAATTGAGTCTGGGGCCTGTGTAATAGCACCCTGGCCCGCTGATGGGATCACCACCTATCATGTGGTGAGGGAAAATGAAGTATTCATTAAAGTACAAAATATTTCAACCAGCTTCCGTGTAGCCTAGACATTGACTTGTTTTGTTCAAATACGGCAACAGTAAGGCGCAAATTGGAAAAGTCAAGCCTCAATGATAGCATTTCTGCAATAGCGTAACTGTACTGCAGACCGATTAACCACTACCTTTATTGTACCCAAATTGGTTTATTGTTGTTTTCTTTCATTCATTTAGCACAGCACTACCTACTTAGTTTTTAATTGTGGAGACTTATAATTAGCTAGTGATATTTCTTATTGTATCTTTATTTTATTGATGTAAAATGCTGTAAGTCTTCCTAAAAGTAAATAAAAAAAAAAAATATATCGTAAATGGAGTACCTTTCCGTCTACCCCTTCGGGGACAAAAGGCGTTACCATATAAATATATTTATTAACTCAAAGTAGTCTGCGCTTCACCTTTGATTAAAATGTTATATTTATTTAGCTTATTTTTAATTTTTCATGCTCTCCCATCCCCCACTCGGGCCACCCACTATATTCTCCTCAAAGATAAAACTGCGTGAAAGAATTTAATACCGTTCGTAACGCGCTACAGTGTTAATAAAGCAGAAACAAGGATAAATAGCGGCAATTTGCTCTGGATTATGGCTTTTTTCATCTTTTCATATTTTTAATAACATTTTCTTTAAGTTCTCTTTGAATTATTTTAAAATATTTTTTAAGACAGTCTAAAACCTAGTTTTCAAAACAAAAGAATTGTTGTGGTTAGCCACAATGTTTGTTATCGACAAGATACAATATAATTACTCTTTGTTTCAAACAAAACCTATACAGTAATAAAAAAAGTACAAGTCTTGCCAAAAAATGTTTATTAAAAATATTTTGTTGTTAATAAAATTAATTAAGTACTAAAATTTAAAATAATAAAACTGTTTAGAAAATAAACGTATAAAAAACTTGTGCCGTCTTAAAATCTCCAAAAATAACATTTAAAAGAATCAATAAAACGAAACTCGTAGCGGCCGGCAGGCCCAGCACCTCAGTAGTCTGGGCGCCGTAGCCCCGGCCGGTCGCGTCTACGAGTCTACGGCGTAGCACCGTAGCATACGGAGTGATCGAAAAAATGTGATACGCTGCGTGGCAAAAAAATATCACCAATATTTTTTTCTTGTGATTGTGACTGTGAAAATGGAGTGGAACACTTGTGCACTTTTGTTTTGCCTCTTCTGCACAGCAGTGGGGAATCCGGCCAAAATGGGTCAGTATTAATATATAATTTAGTTCCGCGTGGATAGCTCGATATTCATATTGGTTGCGATCGAGGACAAAGGGGAAGAATGGTATTGATATTATTTGTGCGTCGAAATTGAAATTCTGGATGGTATTGTGTTACGATACCAGAAAAAAAGATCGGTTGTCTTTATTTTGATGGAATTTGTGAAAAGTTTTTCAGTTTACAAATTATATTTATGTTTAAGACTTTTTTATGATATCCTAAAAACATATTTACATTAGATGGTCCTGTTTCTTTTAATCTTAATAAATAAAACTTTTCTCTGTAAGTAATTTATATATTGAAAAACGAACAAATGTTTTATTTATTTATAAATTATGTTTATATTTAATTTGGTAACTGATGTAAATATATTAACTAAATATGTACCACGGCTTAAAAATAAAAAAACGCATACTATTATTTTTTTAACTTAATGATTGGAGCTAATTTCCTGTGCATAATGACGGATAGAGTAAAGTGACGGGTAGAGGAAGTAATATTATCAACAT
This sequence comes from Ethmia dodecea, assembly GCA_963855545.1. Lineage (NCBI taxonomy): Eukaryota > Metazoa > Arthropoda > Insecta > Lepidoptera > Depressariidae > Ethmia > Ethmia dodecea. The sequence continues at coordinate 2,391,632 of OY979446.1, forward strand.
AATATTATTATGTAAGTAACTTTTGTTTTATAGATTCATTTATTTAAACAAATGAAGAATATTTTAAACTGCTTCTTTTCATTCCACTTACTATTACATTAGTAATGACACTCAATAAAGTAATACTCCTTTTCTATAATAAAATAAATATATATTTATTAAATAATAATAGTAAATTTTGGTCCACATTGTTTCCTTTTTTTCCATGTATCAAATCTATGAACAAATAAATTAAGCAATCTTTTTGAACGAATTTTTATGAAATCTGACATATGTACTTGGATAGACTTAAAGCCGGATTAACTAGCTTACTTTTCTATTTCGGAAAACTTACGGTGTATGTGGGAATCTACATGTGGCTTAAGTCGCATATTATTTCATGAACAGACTCGGTCTCGTTGCAGCTTTATTATATGTATAGGTAGATGTATTGATTGTATAATAATAAAGAAACTTGACTATTGACTTCATTTCTATAATTATCTACAGATGTACTCTCGAATACCCATATACATGCGGATGGCATGCCAAAAAAACTATAGTTAGGTTTAAGGCATGTTTTTACTTCAATTTCATTCATTTTCTCTAATAAAATATATTTTAGTAGCGACCCGCCCCGACTTCGCACGGGTGCAATGCTTATACTAAAACCTTCCTCTTGAATCACTCTATCTATTAAAAAAATCGCATCAAAATCCGTTGCGTAGTTTTATGGATTTAAGTATACAAAGGGACATAGGGACATAAGGACATAGGGATATAGGGACAGAGAAAGCGACATTGTTTTATACTATGTAGTGATACATACGTATTTTATTTGTTATTTACATAAAAAAAATTCAAAGTTAACAGTTTTTATTCAACGTAGGGGCTTATAAGTCCTCTTATTGAAAGTCATTGCGACTACACCGCTTCAGTATGTATAGTTGAGAAGAAGTGGGGCAAGAAACTCCTCAGCAAATTATTCTTTTCAACAATCAATATACCTAATATACGTAGTACAAGTTACACGTGCTGAAGAAACTTTACACCAATCAACATTGTCATTCAAATATTTATGTAAGTTATAAGTAATAATATACGAAATTTTATATGAAACCTTTTAACGTGAATTCACAAGCTAACTCTAATTTTAACTCAAGTTTTATACCAAACGAATCAAGTAATATCATGACTCATGGGGAGCAGGTTATTATTAGCATTAAAAACCCGTAAGGTTATCATAAGTCATAACCTTTGTACGCAAGTAATAAATCAGTGATAAGTGACACAATGGTAGGAAAAGTACAGTTGGCTCATATCAAAACAAATAAAATTGTATAATTATTATAAATAAACTTTATATAAATTATAATGGAATGTCATGACATGATATCAAAAATCTACCTACGATAAATTGTACGATATATTTTTTAAGACCACTGCACTGGCGCTATGGTGTATCCCTCCTTTAGAATTTTTAGTCATTAGAATTATTTAAAAAAGTAATATGAGGCGAAGTGTCTTTTCGTCTTACTTAGTACTAGCAGGTGCCCAGCGGCGTTGCCCGCGCGGATTCCGTTTATTCCCGTTCCCGTGGGAATTTCCAAAAATCCTTTCATAGTGGTTGCCTACGACATATTTAAGACACCTACATACCATATTTCAAATAGCGGGTGCCCAGCGGCGTTTTCCCGCTTGGATTCAGTTTATTCCCGTTCCCGTGGGAATTTCCAAAAATCCCTTCATACCAATTTTCTATGACATATCAGACACCTTCATACCATTTTTCAAGTTTCTAGGTGTTATCGTTTCGGAGTAGTACGTATTTCTCTTTTTAACCAGTTTTTAAATGTTCCCGTGGGAATGAGATATTTTCCTGGAATAAAAAGTACCCTAGATGTTGACCCGGGTACTCAGCTATCTCCATACTAAATTTCATCAAAATCCGTCCAGTAGTTTTTGAGTGATGCGTGCACAACCAGACAGACAGACAGACAGACAGACAGACAAAAATTCCAAAAATTGGTGTTTCGGTATCTATATCGATAACTATATACACTACTGTTAAAATTTTCAAAAAATATTTAATGTACAGACACGGCTCCGTTAGAGTTTTATTATATGTATAGATAGTTAGTTACATTATATTTATACTATGTTTTTTATTGTATCTTTATTATAAAAAAAAACGTGCAGCTTACTAATAAAACGTTATAATCCTTACCCGTTAAGTAACGTATTCTAGACACAATCGACTTCCAGTTCTACTTGACTTACGATAACCACTGATGCTTGACACGATATTATTATAAAGAAAGCATTCTGTATAATGTTACCTGTGCAATGTAAATTCTGTAAAATGTTACCAAATGCATTGTGCTCGCAGTTGTGAATAAGTTACGTCTAAAGCATAAGGTAATACAACATAGTTGGACGAACAGACTTTTAAATGCAACATTATTTGATTCAAAGGCTTTTGAATTACAACATATTGAACAGGTACAGTAAGGTGGATTTATGGATTGTATTTTAGTGCGCTTAGTCAAGTGGTGAAGGTTTTATTCGCTACGTTGGCTGCATTGCAATACTAACTATTAAGAACTCTGTGGCAGTTTTTTTAGAATGTTGCGTCAATTTTACTTGGTCGCGATATAAAGCCGTGGACATGACAAGTCGACAATAATTTCAATCCTATACATTGGTCATCTTATTTTCGAATTGCCTCAATACAGCCGCTTCAATGTTCAGTAAAACTGCACTATCGTTTTAATGTCGATAACCAAGTTACATTTTGATAAGTTTTGAAACCTAGAGCCATGCAATAAATATTTTTGAATTAGAAAAAAAAACTATTGTATTTTTGTGCATAGACTCTGCAGCAGAGCTAAAAAATTTCGTGTTGTGTTTAGTGCTGATGGATAAATGAAAAAAATTTTCATCCTATTTAACTGTCGTTTTTTTCAAACCCTAAGGATTTATTTATTTCAAATTTAAGCTTCCGAGGTACATTGGTAGAGGCTGTGGGTAGATGCGTCTGTCAATTTCTCCTTCAAATTCAGCCGGAGAACTGTTCGAATTTCAAGTTTTATCCGATTTGCCTAGCCTTCCTTTGCGAGGTCACAATACAAGGCCTTCCTAACAACCTTGTTCAAATGGGGTTCGTTCTATATGTTTTTCGTAACTAGCTACTACCAGCTTTCAGTAATAAAAAGTAGCCATGATACTTCTCTTTCCTTCAACTATCTCTGTGTAAATCATTACATAACAAAGGCCTTTAAACAGTAAAAAACTAAATATCATACCAAAAAATATCGATTAATAACATCGATTTGGATAGCTACGCAGATCCTTTGCGATAGCTACAAGCTAGCGGGTGCCCAGCGGCGTTGTCCGCGTGGATTTAGCTTATTCTTGTTCCCGTGGGAATTTTCGAAAATCCCTTCATAATAGTTGCCTACGACATATGAGACACCTACATACCATGTTTCAAATAGCGGGTGCTTAGCGGCGTTGTTATATGTATAGACTAGCAGCGCCTCGCACACCCCCGCAGTTCCCGTTCCCGTGGGAATACGGGGATAAATATAGCTTATGTGTTATTATAATGTATAAACTATATAATTGTAAAGTTTAAACAAAGTCCGTATTCAGTATTTTTGCACGAAAGAGGAACAAACATCCATACATACAAACTTTCGCGTTTATAATATTAGTAGGATAGTAGGATGTAATCGTATAAACGTTTAGTCGATTATTTACAGTACAATTACAGAATGGGAACAAAATTCGTACAGTTTAATCCAACAATTCGGCCGCAAGGCATGCAGGCTGCGAAACAGGGTCGTTAAACTGACATTGGACTACGCCAAATACCATTAAAGTGCACAACAAACATTCAAACTTGCATTGTTACTTCGCGAATAAACCCATTCACACATTGTAGAAATCCTGTACGGTTTAGAATACATTGTGGAACGGAATTTCGTAGGGCTCATAGTATTGAGAGCTACAGTACCAACTATTGTTCGAAGCAAACTTGCGACCGTTTGAAGTGAGATGTAAACATTGATATTTTAGTTGTTCCCGAGTCTACCATCAATATAATTATGAAATTCTGTTCGTTGGTGCTCATCGTTTGAGAAATGAATATCGATGTGGGAATTTCTTTTTTTTAATCCTAATTGTGCAAATATAAAGATGACATAAGTGGTACAATGACAATCAAAATACAATATGATTTGTTATTAAATAAGGTTTTTAGAAAAATGCTTTTTAGAAAAAAAATTACATATTTTCTTGTAAGGATATTTATATGTCGTATACTTCGTTTTTTTACTCATGTTGTAATGATAGTACCTATACAAGTTTCCGTAAATGTAAAGTGAATGGTTTCTATAAAACACTTAGGATAGTCACTATAGGATGATCTCAAGAAGTCAAAGTCCTCATTAAAAGCCGGGTACGAGTACGTTGCTGTAGATGCATGGATTCTGAAGCAGAACGATGTAACTAAGGAAATAATAAAATAAGACGCTTAGATGCCGCAATCAACTCATAAATACAAACAAACAGAAAACCAGCGTAAAGTAATGCATTGCATTTCGTTGAGTGAGTGAGGTAACCGGAGCCCCCCCCCCCCTCCCCTCCTCTTCCTCTCCTTCTACTCCCACCTCAAAGGCCGGCAACGCAGTTGTGACTCTTGAGTTGCAGGTGTCCATGGGCGACGGTAGTCACTTAGCATCAGGTGACCCGTCAGCTCGTTTTCCCCCTTCTCTTATAAAAAAAAATACAATATACGAATGTACAAAATCACACCTATCTTTTATAATACATGACGTAAAATGCCACAAGTTTTTTTTAAGTAAAAATAACTGTACACGAAAAATTGCAGTCAAACGGCTAAAACATCTAGCTTCAGTGTAAAATGCAAGCAACATTAATCAAAGAGCCGACCTGTTCTAAGCACTCGAGTAAGTGCTCACAGCAATTTATCATCCCTATTCGTCTTCCCGAGTATCCTCTTGGGACAGTTTGCCCGCCGTACTGTAGGTGTCTATTTCACTATATTAGAAAGTGACCCAGATTTCCTAATAGTTGTGGCCTCTTCATTCATCTCCACTCACATCTTAGCAAAAATGAGCTGATCCCAAGACTATCTAAGGTTATATAAATTATCTTTCTCTCTCAGACACTCATACCCCCTCACTCATACTAACATAACCTTTTTTAAAGTATTTACGTTTTATGTGTTACTACCTAAATTAAACACAAACTCAAAAAATGAACAGGGATAGAAGATAACCTACGGAATTTATGCAATAAACACGGTATGAACGGCCTTAGTTGACAGCACTAGTTTTAATTTGTCAGGTCTAAATATCTCTCGTCTCCTTTCTTTTCTAGGAGAAAGAAAATGACAGGAGTAAACTAAAATAAGATTAGTCGCTGTAAAGCTGTATCGAACCCAATATCCATATACATTTGTTTCTATTATGTCAGAGATTCGGGGCGATCCTTAGCGAATGCTTAATTACTATATTAATCATAGCAAAGCAATTATTGCACTAAGCTGCCTTGCGATAAATTTCACTGTACATATAATAAACCGTTGTACGGTTACTCGCTTGCTAATGTGTTTGGTTGAATCTGGAACGCGCTTTGTGGTAAGGGTGGGGTCCGAGTGTGAGCGTGAGTGTATCCGAAGTTTTAATTCATCATCAGCCTATGTCCACTGCTGGACATAGGCCTCCCCTAGTGAGCGCCAAAGCGCCCTGTCTTCAGCTGACGCATCCAGCATCTGCCTGCAGCCTTTCGCAGATCGTCATCTCATCTGGCCGGAGGGCGTCCTACACTACGTTTGCCCAGTCGGTCTTCACTCCAGAACACGTTTTAATTAGTTGGTATCAATTCCGTTAGTAGGATCCGGAAAGCTGAAATACGGAAAATGTGGATCGTTCTTTAGTATTTCTCGTACTTAACGCCTTAGTTATGAAGAAAATGTCAAAACCTGTAGTAGGTTTTGACATTTTTTGGGCTGACAGCATGTTTTACGTCAATCCTCGTTGGAAAGTTGTTCTAGGTGGTTAACTCACCTCCTTTTGGGCAACAAAGTTTTACAACGCAAAACCTATTTTTACAAAGGCTAATGTAAACTCAGCTAACAGAGGTACAGTAATACTGTTAACAAAGTCACTTAAACAAAAAATAAAAATAAATGAAGCGGGATACAAGAAACGTGTTATCCTTATTGTGCGGTGGAGCAGAACGCTTTTTGTGCGAGTCAGGCTCGCACTTAGCCCGTTTTTAATACACGGTAATGTTAGTTAGAAACGGGAAAAAGTTTTACTTCAAAATAGTCCTAAAAACTGGCCAGTTTTATTCACGCTGCAACTCAAACCACACTATTCGGAGCTAAATTACAATATAATAGCAGCCATTGAGGCGAGCAAGAAATATTGAACATCGAGCCGTTTTTGTGCTACAACTGCTTCCACCGACCCGATCTAAATATAACCGTAGCTCCCGTTCCCGTGGGAATTCAGGGATAAAATAGAGCCTATGTGTGATTTTGATGTATGAGCTATTTTATCTGTAAAGTTTCATTACAATCCGTTCAGTAGTTTTTGCGTGAAAGAGGAACCAACCATACATACAATGTCGCTTTTATAATATTGGTACAATTATTATTATTTTATTAATATTAGTAAAAAGAGGTTTCATTATTGAAAAGTAATGATCCAATGTTACCTAGAGTACCCATGTAGAATGGGGTCTCTAATCAGCATTAAAATTTTATGTATATTGATATAATCTTTCAAAAAAAAAAGAATATTTTCGCTTGCAGAATATATATATCACTAACTTCAAAGAAATCGCTTGTCACGTTATAGAAAAAATATGTAAATTGTGGTAGATATTTGGCAACGGCACGCAAATTATGTAGTCCCAAATTTATACATATACTACGTATAACCACCTAGAAATTACGATAAACATACATACATACATACACATACATGCAGCTCACGCCTTCTTCCCACAGGGGTAGGCAGAGAGACGATGGATCGCCACTTTGCACGATCTCCGCACACTTCCCTCGCTTCCTTCACATCCACTAGCCTTTTCATGGACGCTCTTTTATTCTTCGCACTCCGGACCCCATCGTTTTTTGTTTTTTTCAGCCAACATATTTTATAGAGTACAAAATATGTATTTCACTGTATCAAAATTCAATTGCGTGTCATCATTTATTAAAAAGTCTACCCAAAAACACCTCTAAAAAGCATTTAGATTTTCAATTTACAAAGAAGAAAATTTTAAAATTACTAAACAATTAAAATAAGTGATGCTATTGAGTACTTTGAGTTATGAAGTCACAGTTCTAAACTCATAACATTTTCCATAGTACGAGTAAATAATCGTTTTGACAGATCATAAAAAGTAAGTTATTTGACTAGGCTATAAAATACCCTATTACTTTTTAATCGACAACAATAACGGTTAAATAAGTTTTGCTATAAAAATGTGTTTTGTTCATAGCTAGATTGTTTACTAGGTTCACTATTAGGTATTCAAAATGTAATATCACTGAAAGCACAGCGTCACAACGAGAGTACGCTTATACAGAGACTTAATTTGGGACGCCCATGTATGTGTACCTGTGTACGTGTAACACCAAATAATTCCATGAAATGCGTATGTAGCTACATACCTACAATCTAACAGAGATATATAGCACACAAATACCGGGACGATTCTGCTACTGTATATTGCGATTTCATGTAAACACACGGGTTGGTTTCATGGACGGAAACGCTGAAAATAGTTATTCGTTAGTGAATACCTACTTCCTTGCTAAAAATTATCTATACATATAGGTAATAATTCAGCCATTATAAAATAATAAAAGGATAGAGATTTTTTTTGTGAGCCATAAAAGTTTAACTTGAAATTCTCGGCCTCGATTTCAAAAATCTTGAGTAAATGGAATAATTTTTTGTTTCAAGAGAGTTGACAGAGGTGAAATTCTTAAAATATTTAACAGTAAATTTTTCGTACCCACAAACAGCGTGCCAATCGCCCGCCTAGGCTATTCCGGAAGTTGGTAATCATATTTTATACCTGAAAGTAATCCACTAAAAGTGGGTACTTTTTTTCTGAGTATTTTTCGCCTGAACCCTATATATCTGCTCATTGCCAGTACATAGTACTGCAATACTTCCCCAAAAAGCAATACTGGGATTTACTCCACGATGTTGTTCTTCGATGCCCTCCGGCTAGATGGGATGACGATCTGCGAAAGGCTGCGTGCTGATGCTGGATGCGTCAAGCCGAAGACAGGGCGCTCATTAGGGGAGGCCTATGTCCAGCAGTAGACCAGGATAGGCTGATGATGATGACGTTTTTCTTCACTGCAAAACTAGTGATTAATGTACGTAAGTTTTTAAAACTTATCTGCATAATCTTAATACATATACGACCCCGTATATTTCCGTTATTTACCTTCTACCGTTTGACAGGAGTATGTCGCCTTGGAATACGCGCATGTAAATTGGTATAATAACATTTGCTAAGACGGTTTTGCATAATTGAGAATGCTTGGATATTAGTATTAGAGTACTTGCGGAAGAGCAACCTTGTGATCCTGTTGGGAACCGTGTAAAACTTTAATGTCACTTCATTCTGGAAGATAACTCTATGTAATTGTATTTGATGGCTTTATTTATGTATGAAATTTACTTAGGTAGAAATCTTCTCAATGTTCTTGCAATTCACGAAGCGAGAAGACTATACTTGTTTGTAACGCTTACATGTATCTACATTTTGCGGAAGTTTGCGTGTCTTATACATACGTTTTTGAAACTTTGCTCTTTATTTTCGTTATTTCTCGAAAAAGGGGGCCGAAAAAAGGGAGACAAATTAAACACCGGCCGATCACATTGACAATGATATTCGACTGACTTCGGCGGGTACGCAGCGCGCCGTCATATCTTAGATTACCCACTAACATCCCTCCACCATTATTTCTAAAGTTACAACTTAAGATTACATTAGCCTAAAAGAATTGTTTATAGTCAACAATCTTCCTTAACCGTTTCGCAGTAGGCTCAGTTGCCTCCGGTTCAACCGTAGGCACAGTCATGTCGCCAGTATTATTCCCGGGGACAGCATCCTCATACTCCAAAGAGTGGTCAACATCTGTCTCTTGCTCGACTTGGTCTGGCTGGTCCTCTGGTCTACCAGCATCTGGTAATTGATCAGTTGGAGGTGCCGCTGTCTGTATCATCTCTATGCCCGCTGGATGCTCATTTAACGTGAGGGATACTTGAAAGTCCTCCGCCACTGAGTCGGCTGCCGATGAAGGCTGTGACAATTGTGCTAACTCGGGTATTCTTGGCTGGACCGACGCTGGTGCCGCCACTGCACTGTAGTCCGACACACGTTCCTCCTCCCCCTTATATTTCAAATTTTGATTAGTGTGCTTATTCACACTTCGGTTAAGGTTCAATAATTGTACTATATACACTGAAGATCCAAGTTTTTTTAATATTTGACCCCTAGCTAATTGTTTATTTCGGTTAATATAAACTTGCACTAACACTTGCTCACCGACTGCGAAATTCACTTTGCGTGAACCACGGTATTGTTCAGTCTGTTGACATTGTTTTTCTTTGACGAGTACGTCGAGTGGTGCGCTTGATGATGCAACACTTTGTGGTGCTATCAAATCCAACCTACTTCTTAATTTCCGCCCAAATAATAATTCAGAAGGGGATCTGTCTGTGGTGCTGTGTTTGGAATTCCTGTAATGGAATAAAAATTCTTGTATTTTTATATATTTGTACGCAGCGCGCCGTCATATCTTAGATTACCCACTAACAATTTTGTTATGCTAACTTTGCCCACTTTCGCACATTGAACCATATACAGATACGTATTTACCACAAGAAAAGCCTGCTTGTCTTCGTGGATTGCAAGGACTATAGTAAGTCGATAAAGTCGCGAATTTGTCATGAGATTTCTGATTGGTTTAAAGAAATACCACTGAAAACAAACTAACTAGGTACCTACGTCGCAAGTCCAGACGATTCGATATATTTTTCTAACAATGGCGGAAGTTCTAACTTAATATAATAAGGCCTTTGGAGGCAGCCAGGTACAAAAGTAAAAAATTAATAGAGTAAAAATTACAAAAATGTGTTTTTATCTGACTTAGAATCATTAAGGGGGTAATACAAGAAATGTGTTTTTATCTGACAAATCAACGCACAAAGTCATGTAGAATGACAAATAAGCAAAATGTGAGATAAGTAGAATAAATTAAATTGCGACGTAACAACGGAAGTATGAAAAAAACCCTCCAAGTACGAGTCGGACTCGCGCACCAAGGGTGACACCATTATCTATAAAAAACGGCAAAAAAATCACGTTTGTTGTATGGAAGCCCCTTAAATATTTATTTTATTTTGTTTTTAGTATTTGCTGTTATAGTGGCAGCAAGAATACATAATTTGTGAAAATTTCAACTGTCTAGCTATCGTGGTTCTTGAGATACAGCCTGGTGACAGACAGACGGACGGACAGACAGCGAAGTCTTAGTAATAGGGTCCCGTTTTTACCCTTTGGGTACGGAACCCTTAAATCTATTGAGCACCAGATCATAAGCAAACGCATTTCTTTTGTAAGCACCACGTATATAAATACTAATACTAAAACTAACAATATGAAAGACCTTGGGATCATGCAGGATACTAAAGTAGCATATGATTATCATATCGACTATATTATTAAAAAAGCCACTAAATCCCTTGGTTTTATAAAGAGATCTACCTCAATGTTTAAAACGTTAAAGCCAATTAAAGTACTGTATTGTTCATACGTACGCAGTATTTTAGAATATGCATCAGTCGTTTGGAACCCACAGTATAACATCCATATTGATCGAATTGAGTCAGTTCAAAAACGTTTCCTTCGATACCTTCAGTTTAAATGTAAAGGAAAGGACCATGGTTATGAGACTAGGTGTAAAAAGTATCATTTTCTACCCTTGACGAAGAGACGAGAGGTATCTGACCTGATTTATTTGATCAATATATTAAATGGTACAATTGACTGTCCTGGCCTTCTGGAAAATGTTTGTATCCATGTTCCCCGTAGTATATCTGTTAGGCATAAGAAAACTTTATTTGTTCCCAGAGCGAAAACAAACTACCGTCGAAATTCATTTATCTTAAGAGTCAGTAATTCACTCAATAATCTGATAAAATTACATAATAATTTAGATTTGTTCTGTTGTAAACCCGTAGAAATACGACGAATATTTAGCAATAAATTCTTTGGCTATACTCGGTCGCGAGCGCAACAACACTTAAATACTTAATATTTAACTATGTATTGCTAAGTGCTATAAATAGTGCTTGAACTTCCTTTTTTTTTTTTTTTTCTCGAGCTTGACAGTCTTCATCTAAATTTGTACCTATCTGCGAACACCTGTAAATGGCTTCGTTGATATATTTTCTTAGGTGTTAGTTGTATTTCTTAATTTGCTGTAGGTGTTCCGAAAATAATAAAATAAAATAAAATAAAATAAATATAATAATCTGTAGTGGTACAGTTCGGTACGCGAACCAACGCGCGTGTTTTTTCAACCGACTTCCAAAAAGGATGAGTTTTTTAATGTTTTTTATAACATTCTATGGGGGAACCGATTTTGATGATTCTTTTTTATTTGAAAGCTTGTGTTTGCAATGTGGTCCCATTTTAATTTTGTGAAGTTCTGACAATGGCATCCATACGAAAACCATAACATTAACTTCCTCAACTTCAACTTAATTTATTTGCTTATCACATGGTTCTAAATTATTTGTAATATCTTATCTCTTATCTTACATAATTAAACCTGTAAGGACACTGCAAAACTAATGGAGAGATTGGCTATAGCGTAATAATGATTATTAAATTAAGCACTTTACATTTCTAACTTAAAAACTAGCGAATAAAATCTTAAAACTAACAACATTATTAAATATATAAATTTTATCCGTTTATAAGCATATTATTATTTTATTATTTATTATTTTAAATGCTATTATATTATTATTTGATTATATTTATTATATCATTTCTATGTTATTTATTTACCTCAAACGATTCCAATTGTCGATGCAATTTATTCGTCCCGATTATGGCACTGCTAATCTCTCTAATGCGTCCCGTAGTCCCGCAGTCCCACGGGATAGGGGACGTTACTGGGACAGGGGGACAATTGAACGAGACTTGGCTAATACAAAATGTGAGTCACGCTTCCCTCCAGGGGCGGAAAATTGCGCCTACAGCGACGGCGTCGCTATAAAAACGTGTTTTATTCGAGATTTCTTCGTTAGTCGCTGCGTCTGCGTGATGTTGGAATCTTGCACGTTTTTTGTATAGCTACGTTTATAAAGCTCCGCAATCTGACTTCGCATGCGGTAGGTAAAAAAAAACTATTTGTAATATTAAATAAAGTCATAAAACCTCATTGATTAAGTGAATTTAGACTGTAGATTCTTTTTATGACTTTGGCGTTCGATAAAAAAATTAATTTATGAAATTCTCCTGGGATTGGAAAAAAGAGGGTGCACGCCAGCAACGCCGCTGGGTGCATCCAAATATAAATTATGGAAGAAAGACATATAATGGTACGAAAATACAATATGTATATACAAATAAATAGTGTCCCTCAAAAGAGCAAGTTCATGGAACAGTGCTCACAAGACAGGTCGCTTTCGCTCTCTGGATAGCTATAGGCTGATTTTTTGACAGCGATAGTTGCCAGCCAAAGAGATTAAAATATATTAGGGCATAGAGGGGACAAAGCGAGGAAAATTTGAAGCCAAAATTTATTCTAAGTGGATTAAGTCTAGTACAATTTTGACCGAATGACAGCTCGCGTTCATACTAACTGACATGACGCTTAGCTTCAAACATGCTTCAAAGTTTTGTATGAAAATATTCCCAATGTCCCCTCTATGTCCTATTATATTTTAATCTCTTTGTTGCCAGCCCTCTAATCACCTCGAACAACCGCACAAATAAATATCGCTTGTTTTGTTAGCGGGCGTTCCGAGAATTGAAGAGGCCTATGTGTAATTCTGATGTATAAGTCTCAAGTTTCATCAGAATCAAAGAGATTAAAATATAATAGGGCATAGAGGGGACAAAGCGAGGAAAATTTGTAGCCGAAAAGTTATTCCAAGTGGAATAAGTCTAGTACAATTTCGACCGAATGACAGCTCGCGTTCATACTAACTGACATGACGCTTGCGCTTTAAAGTTTTGTATGAAAGTATTCCCAATGCCCCCTCTATGTCCTATTATATTTTAATCTCCTCGATCAGAATCCAGTAAGTAATTTTTGAGTGAAAGAGCAACAAACATTCATTTATCCATTCTAACAAACTTTCATGTTTATAATATTAGTAGGATTAATATTTACTCGTTACTAGCGACCCGCCCCGGCTTCGCACGGGTGCAATGCTGAATTTTCTTTGCTATAAACCTTGCGGAGCCCTAGACCTTTCCAACGAATGCAAAACCGTGGAAATCGGTTCGTGCGTTCTGGAGTTATATCGTCAGGAAGGAAAACCCGACTTATTTTTATATAGTAGATAATTAGAAATACTAAATAATTTCACTCCGACTCTACCATTGTTATTTTTTTATTTATTTACTTTTAGAAAAACTTACAGCTAAATACACAAAAAATATAGGCAACAAAAGATAACAAATAAAAGCTAATTATAAGTTTCAAGTTATGAATTATTTGTTTGCAGAATTAATAACTAGTTCACGTAAAAGTGTAATTCAACTGGATAACATTTATAGCTCGGGATGACTCTCGTCTCTGGTAACCTCGTCTGCCCTATATCGTCCTAGACGTCTAGTTAGAACTTCAATCATCATTATCATCATCATCAACCCGTAACAGCCCACTGCTGAGCTAAGGGTCTTTCCTCGCATACGAGGAAGTATGGGCTTTAATCTCCGACGCGAGCCCACCGCGGATTGGGAGATGGTGTTAAGCTAGTGGCCACTTAACAGTCAGAATTTTTTAAGCCACCCAAGGGTATCTGACATGGCTTAACGACTTCCATTGTGCGTAAACACAACGAAAACCGGGACCAACAATTTAACGTGCCTTCCGAAACACGGAAGCGCTCGTGATATAAATGCCACTAGGCGGTCACCCATTCACTGACTGACCGCACCCAACTTTGCTTAACCAGTGTGATCGTTACGAACACACTGACACCGCAAGGCTACGAGCGCTTCTTCAATAATATTTTCTTATTGTTACCGATACTTATAACTATTTCAGCCAACTTTTGTTAGTTATAGTTTTTTTGTGAAAGTGTTTGATGATGCTGCTCTTAGTTAAATAAACAATAAACTCTGATTACATGTTAACGGCAAGGAAAACTTATCTCTTTCTTGTAAGTTTCGGTAAATGTAGTCTTTGCCATTCTGGAGATGAAAGCGAATCAATCCACACTTCGCACTTCATAATCCGTTAAACCACTTACACTGAGAGGCAAATAATTATAATAATAATGGGACACAAGTCACACACGGTTATTTAGTCCCAAACTAGGCAGGGCCTGTAGTATGGGTACTAAACAACTGATAAACATACTTAAATAAATATTAAACGACCAGACACAAAGCCAGCACATGTTCAAGCACGCAGATTTTGGTCCCGAGGCGGGGCTAGAAATCGCGACCTCCGACTCAGAACGCAGGGTCACTACCAACTACGCCAATAGACCCGTCAATAAGATTGACTTCTTAAAAAAACATATTTGAAACCGATCAATTTTCATTGATTATTTTCTGAAAATAAATTTCTCTGTTAAAAAAATATCTACCCTATTGTTTTCATAAGTCAATTCCATTGTAAGAATATAAACTCGTGTGTCTATATTCTTACAATGGAATAAATTACCCTTCATTTTTATATCGGTTTTGTTTGGACCGTTAAGAGTATAGTTTGGTAATGAATGAAAATGATTTAAGTAATTACAACATCAAAAAGAAGCCTTTCTATCGCAGTTTCTACTTGAGTCATAAAAACCATAAATCTACTCGTAATAGAAACAAATCAAGAACCATCACTCCTCATAATAATCGAACGCTCGCATCTGAAACGCTGCCAATAACTTAACTTCGGGTCGCAAATAAAAATCCAAGGCTCCACTATCGCGGTTTCCGCTTGAATCATTGAAACCATCAATCTCAACTCTCGTCGCAGTACCGAAAACAAATCAAGAACTCTGTTTATCTGTCGTGCGGTGATATTTTTCACGCGCCCTTGCCCTGAGGAACGCGTGACTGGAATTCTGGGTGGAAAGTCAAGATTTATTTGTAGGTCGCAAGGGAAACAGAAGTTTCGAGAAACTCACGCACCCGCTGAACGTCGAGGCGCAGAGCGGGCTTTTGATTTAGTTTTATAAATAAATTTAGTACGCTTACTCGTTGTCTCTACCTGAGTTGGGAATCGGCTAAGGTACCTACACTAAAGAAATACAATAACAAATGTTCAAAAACATATATTATACTGCTGAAAAGCGGGTATTTCCAGCAATGCAATACCTGTGTCAACCCCTGGGATAAAAAGCTTGAGTATTTTTTTTACCGTACCGGAATAAAAAGTAGTTTGGTCCTTTAACCGTCTCTTACTGCGTTAAAGAAGGATAAACTAACAAATATACTTTCACATTTATTGTAATAGTAGGATTCTCCCATTTTCTAGCAAGCAGTATACAAAGTTCTTGCATATATTGAAGATTGAACACATACTTCACTAAATAAATTTATGCAATTATTAAATTATATTTTATTCATTATTATTTTATAAACTGAAAAAAAAAAAGAAATTCCTAGCCCCGTGGTATTCGAGTACAACGGCTTTGATCAAAGCAATTTGTGTAAAACACCATTTCATTCTGCACTCCATTGTCTATAAAGATAGATGAAAAAGGATTTTGTTCGTAAAATTTAAACGAAACAGCGCGTCTGCACAACATTCCAACTCGTCTTTCAGTTCTCGGCAACGCGGCAAAACGTGCCATCTCAAACGCGGTCCGCTTTCCCGAAACCCCTCCCTTTCATTGCTACTCTTGCTGGTTTTACTAAAAATAAAATACAAGAGTCCTTTTGTTTGGGATATTGAATTATCGTCAAAGGGGAAGGAGACATTGTCTGTGACGAAAGCGGAGATTTAGACAAAACACTCTTGATCGAGGGTTTCTACTGACCAGAGTACTAACATACTTTCTCTGTGTCAAACACATTGTCTTCAACTTCAAATAGCTCTAGAAATACACTGTTTTAATCGGTATTTTTTGCAAATTGCTAAACGAGATAGGTGGCAAGATCATTGCCAGATTGAGGTGCTGTATGCCTCAGAAGCATTCCTCTCAAAAATTTCCTTCACATTAAGCTAGTGATAAATATTTACGTATATTACGCAAAACATACGTACATATCCACGAATACATTCACCAGGAATCGAAAGGCCTCACGCATCACTTCCAACTGCTCAACAAAACTCCGTAATACACATACCTTGGAGCTATGCAGAAATAAAATTCTGCTGTCTAAAACAAAATCTTCTTCCGCGTTTTCCCGATAATTTATATCCCAAAGCAATAACTTTTATGAAAATACCCCGTCATTTTCCTTATTATTTGCGTGTAGTTTTTATGTTGACGTTAGCTAAATAAAATAGTATTTATTTTTATTGTCAACCAGAACATGAGATGGTAGCATTTCTTTTGTTCGCGATTTCTCTCCCATCTTTCTCTGAGATTTTATGGTAGGTACTTGTTATTATTGTTTGTTGGACAATAAGGGTCCTTGAGCGTTGGGTTGAGGGCTTGCCCAATTTATTGTTCGAGAATAAGAGTTGGTGAGACCTTGAAAATTTTAGGGTTCCTTTGAAAGAGAAAATATACTTCTTTTGAATAAGGTCTCGCAGTTTTCTTAGATAAAGGTTGTACCTATAAGGTTGATAAAAATAAAATAAACATCACGATACAAAGGGACTACAGCCAAAGACTGAAAAAGATACAATTATAAATATAAATAGTGGGACATAATTTACAGACTATTAGTCCAAACCTAGGTAACTTATGAATATACAAAACGCCTAGACCCGCACAAATGTTGATCTTGGGCGTAAATCGAACAATGCGACGTTTTAGCCACACCAGTGGTCAAAAGTGGTACAAAATGAAATTTTGATCTGGATTTCAGGAGATCTTAGGCTATGTTTTAGTATTGACATAATTCAATTTCCCCACGGAAACCACGCTTCGCAGCTAGTCATTTGTACTTTACTTGTGGTTCTGAGCAGTGTCACCCGCCTAGTTCCCGTTCCCGTTTGAATACGGGAATAAAATATAGCCTATGTTACTCAGGGATCTTCTAGCTTTCCATTGGTGAGAGAATTTTTTAAATCGGTCCAGTAGTTTTTGAGTTTATTAGTAACAAACATACAAAAATACAAATCTTTCCTCTTTATGATATTAGTACAGATATAGAATACTTACTTTCTTATATTTATTACTCTTGCAAAAAAATGTATCAGTTTGTTTTGTTACGACCAGTGCCGTTTACACCAAGCATCATTAATTATATTTTTTAACCGACTTCAAAAAGGAGGAGGTTATCAATTCGTCTGTATGTTTTTTTTATTTTTTTTTTATTTTTTTTTATGTTTGTTACCTCAGAACTTTTGACTGGGTGGACCGATTTGGATGATTCTTTTTTTATTTGAAAGCTGGTTCTTTTAGATTGCTCCCATTTTAATTTGGTCCAGTTCTGACAACGGAATCCATGAGAAAACCATATAAGTTGAAAATTGAAGTCGGTTTTTTTTACTCTTTAGAGTGGTTATTTAATATGTACTATACAGGGTGACTTTTTTTACCGCCTGGAAAAAATGTGGTGTGATAGGTAAGTGTAATAGATTAATTTGGCAATGTTACTTAAAAAAAAATATTTTTTTAAAAAAAAAAATTTTCTTGCTTAAACTAATATACATTACTCAATTGTAGTCAATAATACCCACTGAGATATTTGAAATACTATTTTAAAAAGAAACAGGCTCGTAGCTTCCATTTATGCGCAATCTACCCACAACCGCCGGCTGCGCGTAGTACTGTGCGTAGTTTTCTAGATTTTGTAAATTGCACTAAACATGCACAAACATGCATGCATTGCACAAACATATTTAACAATTAATCTCGTGTATAACTTCGGCTCTAGATACCTTATACGTCATATTTTTGGGGAAGTTCTGACTCCCTGAAACCTTTATAGGCTGCTACTTATGGAAATCACAGCCTAACTGGTGTATTCAAATTGTTTGTATTTCAGTCACGAATGACTCTGCTAAGCTGAATGGTTATTGCCAATTATCTGCTAAATTTGCAATTCCTCTAGCAATTCTGTTGGTTCAACTAATGGCGTTATCGGTTGGGTAAGTCTACGATATATTGTATCTTATCTTGAGGTATATTTGTGCTTAGAAAAGAATCAAAGACAAAAAAACTCCTCAGATTCGGGTTGGACCGCATTCGAGGTGTATTAAATACAATTCACATTTTGTTGTTTAATCCCAAATTGTGGGTCTCTTACTTTTCGCCTGGTAATTTTAACTGCATTAGTCCCATTCCCCTGGGTAAAGTGTAATTTTACTCCCAGAAAAGTAAGTAATTAATCTTTCCATTGGTGAGATTTTTTTAAGTCTGCTATTTACAAACAAACATACTTAAAAGAAATCATCTTTAAAATATTAGATGTAGAAGGGTTGACGTAATCTATCTATATAAATAAAAATGAATTGATGTTCGTTAGTCTGATTAAAACTCGAGAACGGCTGGACAGATTTTGATGAAACTTTTTGTGTGGGTTAGAGTGGGTCCAGGGATGGTTTATACGGTGGCAGAACGACGTCTGCCTGGGCCACTAGTAAAAATAATAATTGGCACCGGGCGAGTTCGACTCAAAAGGCAGGGTCACTACCAACTGAATAACCCCCTCTTTAGATGTATTACCTCGCTCTTATATTAATTAAATATCTAGTTTTTAATATATACAATATTTGAGCCACCAATATGCCACCACCTCAGTATTCAATGTGGGACGAAAGATTGGGACCAACGAGGAACAAACCTCCTTTACTCGTATTATATTATTGATGTCACATAGCTGCACCGTATAAAATTCCCGACTTAATTTAATTTAGAATTTATCCGATCGCAAGAGATTTTATCGCGTTCCCGAGGAAATTTCTAAAAATCCCAAGGAACCTTTTTGCAATATTTAATGCTGGTAGACCGAGCGGTTTTGGCTGTGCGTTGATTGAGCAGTCAGTCAGACAATCAGTCAGCTAGTCAGTTTTTTCTTTTACACGTAGAGATATGTAATTAGATTTTCATAGTACTTATAGTACATACTCCCTAACTTAGAACGAATTTATTATTCACTCTACCTTCTACCAGTTCAAGATAAATCCTAATAAACAGGGCCTACAATTCTAAGTAAAACAAGCATTGCCCAAGTAAACAAACAAACAAGTTGAGTGTTTCTTAAACTCTAATTGTTATCAGATAATGTTTATTTAGACCCTATTTAATGGTAATAAGGTCTCTAATGATTGGAAGTTTGCTCCGTTTGTATTTTTAGCGATAGTGCTTGTTTACCGGGGCTGGGAGCAGAGCAACATTTGCGAAACGTTGACCTGGAAATGTTTTCATGGGAGAGACTATTATTTTACTGTTACTATTTGGTGCCACTGACTGCGTGGATCCTGCAACCCTTGGAATTTAAAAAAACATCAGAAATTTACTTTTTAAGTCTATTGCTCGATACTATTGATAGACGGGCCTGTTGGCTCAGTCGGTAGTGACCCTTCCTGCCGGAGGTTGCGGGTTCGATCCCCGCTCGGGGCCAACATATTGTGTGCATGAACATGTTTGTTTTGTGGCTGGGTATTTAATATTTAGTATGTTTATCAGTTGTTTATTACCTACTAGCGGATGCCCAGCGGCGTTGCCGCGCGGATTCCGTTTATGCCCGTTCCCGTGGGAATTTCCGAAAATCCCTTCATATTGGTTGCCTACGACATATTTAAAACACCTACATACCATATTTCAAATATCGGGTGCCCACCGGCGTTTTCCCGCTTGGATTTAGTTTATTCCCGTTCCCGTGGGAATTTCCAAAAATAGATTCATATCAATTTTCTATGACATATCAGACACCTTCATACCATTTTTAAAGTTTCTAGGTGTTATCGTTTCGGAGTAGTACGTATTTCTCTTTTTAACCAGTTTTTATATTTTCCCGTGGAAATGAGATATTTTCCTGGAATAAAAAGTACCCTAGATGTTGACCCGGGTACTCAGTTATCTCAGTACCAAATTTCATCAAAATCCGTCCAGTAGTTTTTGAGTGATGCGTGCACAACCAGACAGACAGACAGACAGACAGACAGACAAAAATTCCAAAAATTGGTGTTTCGGTATCTATATCGATAACTATATACACTACCGTTAAATTTTTCAAAAAATATTTCATGTACAGACTCTAACGAGGCCCGTTAGAGTTTTATTATATGTATATGTATAGACTAGATGTCGCGCGGTGCGCGAGGCCGCAAGCGGCCACGCGTGTCTCTGTGGGGTCGTATTTTGAGAGAAAAATAAAGTCTGATTTTGGGCGCCCATCTTGTTTTAGCCATTTTAAGTCGAAAAATAATAAAATTTTGTTAAATATTTTTTTTCATGGCAACACTGTTTACTGAGACCTACAATCGCACCATACAAGCCAACTCTCCAAAGTGTTGCCAACTGGCTAAAAAATGCCGATTATTATCAAGAAAATTGAAATTTTTCAGTAAAACAAAAATAACGGTGCGGCCATCTTATTTTTTCTATTTTTCGGGATTTTCTAGTAAACTACAGGATATACCCTATGCGATGACACCAAACACATCCCTGTAGCATATCGGCATCTGGGAGATCAATTCGGGTCTTTTGAGGTCTACCCTAAAAATTCAATCGGCCATAACTTTCAGTGTTGCCAGGTGAAATTCAAAAAACCTACAAAAGGTCATAGGGAGGAATAAAATGTTTCACTGACTGTCACTTGTTTTTGCAAAATGGTAAAATTTAGACTTTTGACATTTTGCGTTAAAAGTAAAAAAATACGAAAATTCTTCAACACGGCCACACTACGTAGCAAGACCTCCAACCCCGCTATACAGACCAACTCGCTCAGGTGTTGCCATCTTGCCGAAAATCGACAATCAAAATGTGGTAAAATTAATACTTTTCTTTGGGAGCAAATCACCGGTCGGCCATCTTGGTTTTTCAAATTTTCGGGATTTTCTGGTAAACTACAGGATATGCCCTGTGCGATGACACCAAACACATCCCTTTAGCATATTGGCATCTGGGAGATCAATTCGGGTCAAGTGGGGTCTAAAACCACTCCAACTTTGAAACACTACTACGCGGCCGCCATTTTGTTTTTTCAACTTTTTTAACTATTTTCGTAAATCATTTAAACATTTCTACAGATTCCAAAAATTTCAACCGGATCGGCCGGAAAACAAAAGAGATACGATAGGCAAGCCTGGCCGCCATTTTGTTTTTTTGAAAAGTCGGAATTTTCCCGGGGTCACCCCGCCATCTTGAACACTTTTTTCATATATGACTTGACTCCAAAACGACTCCTTCTGGGAGAACAATTATGTCAATCAGTCAGTCAGTGAGTGAGTGAGTGAGTGAGTGGTAGTCGAGCTTTATATTATATGTATAGATGTATAGATGTATAGATGTATAGATAGTACAGGCCCTGCCTAGTTTGGGACTGAATGTGTGTAAATTGTGTCCCACAATTTATTATTATTAATATAGACTGTGAGTTTTTTTTAACAGAATTACGTTTATTTTCGTTCCTATGGATAATTTCGGTTCGCTATCTCAATAAGGAGGTTCTGGTTCACAATACGATACATAGTTCCAAAGCTCAAGCGACTGTAAAGCGGGAAATGAGAATAAAACGGAACGCAATGGACTATCTGTTCTATCAGCTGTATGACGGGTACAAATGACGTGAACAATCCATCATTCGGCAGACAATGGCGATGCAAAACTGCGCTGGGATTAAACTCATGCGTGTCATAAAAATACAGACAGGATGACAGATTATGACAAATGTTAGTACACATACGTAACGACCGAGCGGATTATTTTGCAAACAGTAATTTATGTAAAACTAAAACTCTAAATACCTTTCCTTATAGAAAATATTATAACAGCAAAGGACTAAAAATTTCCGTCGTGGTGACTTCCTTGAATAGAAGATAAATAAATAAATTGTGGGTTCAATGCAATACAACATACTTACTTATTGCCAACATATACAGAAATCAATATCTTTGCAGAAATCGACGAATACAGAATTGGTCGGAAACATAAATAGTTAACCAGAAGTGGGCATAGTAAGAAATGGACAGATGAAGCAAATGACTTAAAAAGAACTTGTCCTATAACGTCAAAACCATTGGAAGGACGCAATAGTCTAAGATTAAAAAAATCCTCGGTGGTCTATTTGTCTGTTTTCTATATTTTCAAGGGTAAAATGCTATACAGATCTTAGTGAAATCTGACAAAAATATACAATGCATCTTGAAGGCCTTAGACTTCATTTAATATAGACTATCCCGAACACATGAACTGCGACCAAAAGCATGTTTTTTGAGGAAATGAATTGAGGTGACCTATTTTTTTAATTCGTAAAGTTTACTGACACCCTTGCTACTACAATAATATGTTCAAAGTCATTGTTTCCCAAAAGAATGCGAATGATAATACTCACTAAGGCTGAATTTGTCCAGTAAATACTAAGATTTCCTAGGAAATGAAATCTCAAATTGCTGCAGCGCATCCGGTCTCAGAAGAACCGAAGTCCTAAACACACCAAAACGAGATATAGTACTTCTAAGGAGTCCCATTAGGCATTAATCTTCTGTACAGTTCAAGTGGACAGTCTGCGAGATACTCTGCACCTCGCAAATGGCAACAATTTATCACTGGAGACAACAGAGGGAAAGAGAAACAATACAGATGCAACTGCGCCCCGGAGACAGCTTAAGCGGGGCGGTGAAGTATCTAATGCCTTGTTATGATGTGGGGGCGCGTACAAATCTGGAGTGCAATATGAAAGGAATCGTATTTTGTCACAAATGCAGATTGCAGGTGCGACGGAATATTTCGTATTTTGCTCTTGCGAAGCGAGAATTCGGGTTTTGGCAAATGCTTTGAAATATTGCGGTAGAATTTTGGTCAGGGAGTGTAAGTTGTTGAGATATGGTTAGGCTATCTACATTCAATTATGATAGCGCCTTTTATAGAAGAACGGATAGGTATAACTGTATTCAACTTATTTAGAATTTTAGTCTCGGAAACGTTGCTTGGATCAGATTGTAATCTCGCAAAATAAAGGCACTATTATTTTTATACCATCCAGTTCATGATTTACAATTCTTAAAATGAAAAAGTTTTTGCAGACGTAATATTTTTTGGGTCTATACAAAGCTCTTCAGTCAAGTTCCAAAATGTCGGAACCCTTCTCTGCTACAATCTTATCCATCGACTTGTCTCCAACTCCTCAAGGTGCCATAACATTTATACTTAGGTAAGTATCAAAACTCCGCAAAACTGGAGACTTATCTGACTTTAAAGTTTTATCTGCTGAAAGAACGGGCCCTGGAGCAAACACCAACTCTACCTATTAGGGCGGTTATCAAAACACGCCTCCCATTCCATCAGTCGTTTGCTGAACTTATGATTATTATTGTTGAACTCCCGCTGGATCGGTGCCAGATAATTTTGTGACGTTGTTTTTGTGCTTTGTCATATTTGTGTGTCATTGCTGTCTTGATGGAGGGAACAAATGGAATTCAAACTTGTTTCGTGTCTAGATATGGTCACTGTCATTGATATTAGAGTAAGTTTACTGTCATAAAATTATTATATTACTAGCGGTTCTGCGCGGTTTCACCCTATGCCTATGCTACTCAGGGATCTTCTAGCTTTCCATTGGTGAAAGAATTTTTAAAATCGCTCCAGTAGTTTTTGAGTTTATTCGTAACAAACATAAAAAAATACAAATCCTTCCTCTTTATAATACATACATACATATATAGCTCACGCCTTCTTCCCACAGGAGTAGGCAGAGACGATGGATTGGATATAATATTAGTATACTTAGATAACTAATTTTAAAAGGGTACCTACTAATATCATTGAAACATGCATCAATTATTAAAAGTACCTATACATTGCTATATTTATTGTGACAACTTTTTGAAAGTTTTTAGCTAATCTTTTGTCTCCTAGATCTCATGAATTTATACATAGATTACATATTCGAATATTTGTTCATTCACTTTTAAAGCGACACTTTTTCAATGTTCATTATTAGATATTGTAATCAAACGAAATTCGTGAAGTAAAATTCTCTATATTAACTTATCCTCGTCGGCGAGTAATTAATTACACAAGGTGTTACGTCAGCAAAATCTTTAAAATTTTAGCTTCCTAAATCCAGCTTTTAGTATAAATTAGCTGTTGATGTTCTACATTAACTAATCAGTCAGTCAAAACAAAATATTTAAAAATACAAATATATTCTCACCTAAACCGGACCCGACGTAAGAACACAACTCGATCCACCAACACAAATGAGAGCCTCTCTCTGAAGACTTAGCACTATAATGAACTGTATAGCAAACAGCCTTAAAACAGTCATCAACCAAACAAGCACGCTTTCGTCGCTCAGCCTTTACAGTGAGAACATTTTAAGTAGGTCACCTTATAATTCCGAGACTTGCTACAATTCTGGCAACGTGCCAACCTGCCAAATTAGGGCGTACACTTGACTAGGTAAATTGATAACTCGGAGCACCTTATCAATTTAGTCCGGTTAATACTGGAGAAACTCGAGAGGTGCTGAATAATTTACTTGGACTAATGATATGAGATGTCACGTAGTTGGACTCTGTATCTTATATTCATGTACTTACGCTTCAAAGTGTATTCTCCCGAGTTATGTATAAAGTGGATTGTTGGAGTTGTTGTTTGCTAAAGTTAATTTGTTTGTTTTACAGATTTATAATAGAAATAAGAGCAGTGATAGCCCGGACGGTTAAAAAACCGGCCGAAAATCAGTGAGGCTCGGGTTCGAATCCTGGCATGTACCAATGAGTTTTTCAAAAACTTACGTACATATTTATCACTAGCTCGACGGTGAAGGAAAACATCGTGAGGAAACCCGCAGGTCTCAGAATTAATTCTGAGACATGTGTAAATAGACCCGGTCCGGCGATGGGCTCACCACCTATCACGTTTAGGGGTCCAATGTATCTCGTGAAATGTGGGTATCCAGTAATGGAATACCTCTGCCTACCCCCTCGGGGATAAAAAAGGCGTGAGATTATATTATTATTATATTATATTAATTAAACCAAAAGAACAGTTGTATAGAAATCCCCTCAGACGATCTAATGTATTGAATTTAGGACTTCGTCAAGTCTGCCAAAAAAGTTATAAAAATATACGAACATAATTAAAACCGAGGTCGAGTCTATACATTTTGAACTGAGTCCCTCAAAATGTAATCTCCCAGGCCTTTTCCAAGTGAGCTGAGGAAATGAAATAGTCCATTATGAGGCTCCAACGGCGAGAGTCGAAAAAAGTAACTCGCAAAGCGAAAACCAATATGCCGAAATCCAAAAGGGTGGAGGAAATAAGTTTCTAGCAAAATACTCTATTCTGGCAGTCAATATACGGTGCGGCATTATTAGTGTGGGTTCATATCTTGCTTTGTAGATAGGAAATACGAGTGACTTTGGGTTATGTTGTTATGGATTCTATGGACCTGATCTTTTACTGTATTGGGATCGTTGAATGGGTATTGGACGGCTTTCTATTTCGTTTGCACTAGTGTGAGAAATGGGAAAAAAGGAGGTCAGGTATGTTATGCAAATAGTTGTGTATAAATGAAGTCAAGTAACGATGTTACGCAAATAGTTGTGTATAGTTTAAACCTAAGCTTGGTTATAACTTAAAAATTCTACTTGCTGCAACATACTATCTTGCTTGTCAACCCCAATCATTCCAAAATTTGCAGAAATATTCGTTCTATATTAATCATCATCATCAACCCGTAACGGTCCACTGCTTATATTATACATATATTAGGAAGTATGGGATATCGATGAATATTGTACCATAAATATCTACTGCATTATCCGATCGTTCCTATTGTTGCAGTCGGCTAGATTTCGAGTACTATCCTATCATTCATTCAAATGTGACATTATTAGCATACAAACGGGTGCCCGGCTGTTTATTCCAGTTTCCGACTGTATTTCAAAAAATACCTTCTAAGCAAAGAGATTAAAATATAATAGGGCATAGAGGGGGCATTGGGAATATTTTCATACAAAACTTTGAAGCATGTTTGAAGCTCAAGCGTCATGTCAGTTAGTATAAACGCGAGCTGTCATTCGGTCGAAATTGTACTAGACTTATTCCACTTGGAATAACTTTTGGCTTCAAAATTTCCTCGCTTTGTCCCCTCTATGCCCTATTATATTTTAATCTCTTTGCTTCTAAGTGTTCACTAACGTCATTTTAGGGACATTTGTGCAAAATTTCATTCATCTTGAGTTTTTTTAGCTATCAGTGTCTCAACTGACTGATAGCTAAAAAAAGATTAAAAAAAAACTCACGCCATTATACTCGAGGTCAAAATAGGCAAAGGCATTCTATTTCTGGAAATAGCCACTTTTCTCGAGAATATTTGACCCCTAAGCTGATAGCTGGTGAGCCCATCGCTGGACCGTGTTTTTTACACATGCCTCAGAATTAAATCTGAGACCTGCGTGTTTCCTCACGATGTTTTCCTTCACCATCGAGCTAGTGATGAATATTTTCGTAAGTTTTGAAAAACTCATTGGTACATACCAGGACTTGAACTCTGAAGTTTCTTATGTAAAGGTATTCAGTATTCAGAGCAGTGATAGCCTTACCTTGCCTTGCCTTACTTTGCCTTAGTGAGGCACCTCACTGATTATAATCATGAGAAGCGGGCTCTCCAACCGTAAGGCTATCACTGCTCTGAATACTGAATACCTTTACATAAGAAACTTCAGTGTCTCGAAAGCAAACCCGCACAATCTTTATGTCCACCTACTAATCCCAAATCGACCCACAAGCAGAACCAATCAGAGTTTTCTCAAATATGACATCACCATTCGGTATAAATTACGACTGGCGTGTAGCAAGTCGACCGGGCTCATGCATTATTCTGCCGGCCAGTCGCTTGGCGGGCCGCCAGCTGCCCTAGTTGGGCTGGCATTTGTGTTATTAGCTTTTTGGAAAGTGCAGCGAAATTACTCTTTTTTGAACGTCGCTTGATGGATGACGGAAGTCTTGGGTTTGTTGATAGCAATTGTGATAGTTCCTTTTGATGATTCGTTGTTTGTTTAGTAAGTAGAAAGTTTTGTCGTTGGTAGTGACCCTGACTTCTGAGTAGGAGTCGACATTTGTGTGCATGAACATGTCTGGGTGTTTAATAATTATTTATGTATTTTTATCAGTTGCTTAGTACTTCTAGTACAGGCTCTGAGTAAATAACCTTGTGTGAATTGTGTCCCTGAATAATAGTACATTATAATATAAGTGCGGTAGGTAGAAAATTACAGCCGAGGCGATATTGCTAGCCCGAGCCGTAGGCGAGGGCTACAAGTTAGCAGAGGCTGTAATTATCAAAGCGCACGTATGTCATACGACGTTTTATAACACATTTGCGAGGAAATAAAATAAAACTCCGACTATGGCAAACGAATAAAAACAATACAGCCAAAGACGTAGAATGATTTTCTTCCAACCTCTTTGAATACAGCGTTAAGAAAAAGCGCGCGGCGCGCACCATCATTTTTTTTTAGGCAAAGGCACAAAAAACAGCCAGTATTACTAATACAGTAAATCAATATTTTTGTGTTTTGTTACAGATTAATTGGTTGTAATTTACTGTCAAAATTAATTAAATTAAATAAATATGTATATAAATATTTCTTTATTATATTTAATCTCCCAAAGTTAATTTTAATTATAAAATGTTGACAACTTTTTTGACATAAAAACTCTTTGCTGAGATTTTAAAAAGTACCGTTCATTTTAAGACGGAGCATCTTGATAAACCATGCGATTTACTTTACACTTACCGCACTTGGGCGTAATGAGATACAATACGATATTGAAATTGGTGAAATAAGACACCTTTTACGAGCAAATGTGTTATAAAATTTATTTATGATATTGTTATTATTTACTATTGTTAATGATGCTATAGTGTACGGCTTAATTGGTTACCTACCTCCTTTTCATAGGTTCAGCGGTTGCACAATGATCGGTCCTTCTTTTCTCTCAGCCTTCATCAGAAACTTCGCGCCTTATGGTTTTAGCCGCGTCAACAAAACTTACTCTATATCACGTAAGCAAAGTATAGCTTTCACTTTGTTGAAGAATTTTCCTAATAGGTTCAGAAGTTCAGGGCATTACATTCTTTAAATATACAAACAACTTTCCCTCTTCATGATGCTAAAAATCTTTATGAATATTATTTTTATTATGTATCGACTTATAATAAAACTTTGCCATACACGTCATCACAATAAAAAAAATATGTTAACTTTCAAACAGTATCTATATTATTGTATTATATATAAGATATTTAATAAAGAACATTAAATATCAAGCACAAAAGAGCCAAATTATCGCAAAAGCAATATTATTTCAACTAAGTAATATACCCCGCATATTAAGAAGATAATCAGTTACGGTAGACTAAGAATCCTTCGTCAAACACAATAAAATATCGTCAACCAATGTAATGAACCCACAAAATCCATTTTGGAGGAATCGCAGCCGCGAACGGCACCAATTAAGGCCCCGTCGTTAATTTAGCTCACAAAGGGAGAATTTGTGATTCCACAGACAGTCAGGTGGGGCCTCACTGTCTGGAGTATCGGAAGAAATTTTGAAATTGCCAGTTAAAAAATTAGGATCGAATTACAAGCTAGACGACGATATAAATGACATGATGCTGAATGACTTTTAATAAGTGGACTTATAAGTACCTACTTTGAATAAAATATTTTGACTTTGACTTTGTACGATATTGGTTAATAAATTAATTGTAAATTGGTCTGTTGAGAATATATTTATCTATTGTCTGACTGATTCAAGTTAGGTGGCAAACGAAGGTTTATTCGCTTTTCGCGACAATTAAACAACTACGACAATTAAGAACTCCGTTGGGCCTATTAGCTCAGTTGGTAGTCTTCTGAGTCGGAGGTTGCGGATTCGATCCCCGCTTAGGAGCCAACATTTATGTGCGAGTACATGTCTGTTCGTGTCTGGGTTTTTAATATGTATTTAATTATGTTTATCAGTTGTTCAGTACCCATAGTACAGGCTCTGCCCAGTTTGGGACTAAATAACCGTGTGTGAGTTGTGCCCCAACAAAAAACAAAAAAAAATCGAGCGCAAATGTCAATGTCCAATACATTAATTAATTAATTAATAATCTATAAAAAATAATAATGTCACGCCTATTATCCCCGAGGGGGTAAGCAGAGGTATTCCATTTCTGGAAATACGCACATTTTACGAGAATATTCGATCCCTAAACGGGATAGGTGAGCCCATCGCCGGACCGGGTCTGTTACACATGGCTCAGAATTAATTCTGAGAAGGGTTTTCTCACGATGATTTCACCTATACTTGACGTACCCTATTACTTAAACTTACTCGTGCGATTCAGTTTAAAAAAAATAAAAGTGAACAAAATTACGCGCAGTGTTAATTACAACCCTGTGTAAAAGGTTTGGACAGATAAAGCGAAGACCAGTCACCCCTTTGATCACGATGTCTCACTTCCCCTGTAATGTGGGTAAACTGTTCTGCATTCAAGATTGAATGGACAGATTTTTTACTGTTCTGTACTGAAAGGGTAATTAGTAAAAATATTAATAAATATTAAATTTTGATTATTATAGGCGGGAGATGGGGTAGGCGTTCCATTTCTGGATATACCCACTTTACCTATTACTAAGACTCCGCTGTCCGTCTGTCTGTCCGTCTGTCACCAGGCTGTATCTCATGAACCGTGATAGTTAGACAGTTTAAATTTTCACAGATGATGTATTTCTGTTGCCAGTTTAACAACAAATAGGTACTAATAAACAGAAAAAAATAAATATATAAGGGGGCTCCCATACAATTAACGTGATTTTGTGCCGTTTTTAGAGAGTCCGACTCGCACTTGGCCGATTTTACTTTTATTTTGTTATTTGTCTGTTGCAACTTTAGACCAGCAGGCGTAATCAGGGAGCTTCGATATTCGATATCGGAAAATCTGTCGAACACTTTCGAGATGGGCTGATGTTGGTATCGAAAACTAATGTCATATGTGACATAAGGATTCGGAAAATTTTCCGTGGCTGTCAGAAACGCCTAGAATAAAGTTTCGGAAAATTTTTCACTCGATCTGAATCGAACGGAAACGGTATCGAGTCTCTGTGAATACGCCTGCAGAACTATAAATTTACAATTAACGTAAGTTGTTTCAACTCTTATACAAGTCACTCTTATTTTATTATACTTGAATTAATCATAATGTCTAGGTATTTAATCTACATTATCTACATTAATATTATAAAGAGGAAAGATTTTATATTTTAGTAAAGTACAAATTACACTTGGCAAAATCCTACTGGCCACTAAAATCATAAATGAGAATGTATGTTTTTTGGTTTATTCTTCTGTCACGCAACCACAGAGTAAAGAATCTACGTTTTTTTATAGTGACAGTCAGAAGACCCTGAAGTTACATTGTATTTTTATCGTGAATCAAGCTAGGAACTTATATATTAAAGAAAGTCTTGTTCTGTTTTAATTTTAATTTATTCAGTGGTCCACTGATTAAAAAAATGGATTACCTATTTATTTTTTAACCACAAAAAATGCTTTCATTTCGGTTTTTTTCGGCGCACCATTGAAGCTGCCTTCATAAATCATCACCACCCTCCATAGTAAATATTTTTTAGTGCTTTGAGTATTTACAAAAGCGTTGTTGAAATCAGAACTCCCCTCGGCGTGGAATGCTATCAATTTTTACAATACAATGAGCTCACTGGGAAGGGGGAATAATTGGGACGTTCCGTGAATAGGGATCGATCCATAATGTGTACTTGGGATTATATTTTGTTTTTTTATTTTTACGCCTTGATATGTCTGTAGACGGTTGCTTCGGTAATTTTAATTTTGTTTGTGAATATACAGGGTGTAATTTGTATCCACTGGATACAAAGAGATTAAAATATAATAGGACATAGAGGGGACAAGGCGCGGATTATTGAAGCCGAAAAGTTATTCCAAGTGGAATAAGTCTACTACAATTTCGACCAAATGACAGCTCGCGTTTATACTAACTGACATTATGACGCTTGAGCTTCAAAGTTTTGTACATGAAAATATTCCCAATGCCCCCTCTATGTCCTATTATATTTTAATCTCTTTGACTGGATAGATGATGATAGCAAGTTTTACACAAAGCAAACATTCCTTGCAGTCTTTGCAAGTCTGAATTGAAACATTTTTCAAATAAGCTTGCCACTTGATGCTTTAATGGCACCAATAGAATGTCAATCATAAGAATCAAATAAAAAAAATCGGTTGTCTGTAAAGTCGGTTTACTGACGATAGTTGAACGTGACAACGTCATAAGAAAATACTGATGGAATGGATTGTGCCTCTTTGTCGCTTGTTGCGCGCTCTCGCTTGCACTGGAACGACGCATACGTCACACTTTTTCGGGAATGCCGCCGGCTCCATCAATTTATAAGACGTTGTCACGTCAAAAAGTATAAAGACCCAAACATTACTCTAAATCTGGAGTGGCGAACCTCAGATTCAAACAGCAAATACAGATACATATGATAATATCAATTGTTAACGCCCAACTTTTTTGGGAGCCTGCCAGTTCAAATTAAATTACTGCAAACATAGTCGTATCCTAACTTTGTTAAACAACCGTCAAAATAAAAAGTTGGACACTTCCCCGCGTTTCGTCCAATTTTAGGATAATGTGTACTTTGAAGAATTTAGCTTTGCAACCTAATAGATGTACATACATACATAATCTCACGCCTATTTCCTATTGGAGTAGGCAGAGATAATAGTATGCCACTTGCTACGAACCTGGCAGATCTCTCGTGCTTCCTCCACATCCATCAAACGACTCATGCATGCTCGTCGGTTTCGGGTACTCTTTAACTAGCTTTTCTTTCACACATCGCCGATCTGGTCAATGTAGGTACGCCTAGGTCGTCCTCTACAAGTCGCCCATTCACAATACCCTTGTATATTTGTTTGTAGTCGTTTAATAGATGTACTTCCGAGCAAAAGATTACGTAACCGCAGCGATCATTATTCCAGGTTTATATTTTTCTTTATGGCGGTTTCCAGAATTCTTTTGATAAATTCATTTGTAAAATGAAATTTTGTGGTCTCAAAAGGATAGTCAACCTTTTTAATATTCCTGTATTATAAAGGAACGGCTCCTTCGATGGCACTAGAGATTCCTTAACGATGATTATTACGAAAAAATCAAGGGTCACTCCACAAAATACCCCTTTTGTTCCCAAGCGTCCCCGAAATTAAATTCCTCTTTTTTCCGGCAAGTACTGAGATAAGTGCGCCTCCGGGCTTTATGCTTCGTGCCCTGAGTGGTCATTAACAAGGGTTGACCCAAAAGGTCGTTAAGGCGACCTTGACCTTCTAAACTACAGTAGTTTTACCGTAGAGAATACTTGAGTAAAGTGTTTTAGAGTGTCGTAAGAATATCAGTTTGTTGATTTATAAAAAAGATTGGAAATTTAAAAAATAATTATCCTACGTATCAATGACAAAATGACCGAGTCATATTCACGAATCCTACTTGAAGAAAAACTGCTTGACAATATTTCATTTCGTGATGCTCGATTTTCAAACTGAATCTAATGATTTCCAAATTCTGTTATGAAGTAACTATTAGTTTTTTCCCTGCATTGATTGAAATAAAAAAATATCATCATCATCATCATTTCAGCTAATTGCTGTCCACTGCTGGACAAAAGCCTCTCCCAAGGAGCGCCAACCATTCCGGTCTTGGGCAGCCCGCATCCATCCACTGCCAGCCACCTTCTTTAGGTCATCGGTCCATCGTGCAGCAGGGCGCCCTACACTTCGTTTGCCTAAGCGCGGTCTCCACTCCAATACGTGTCGACTCCAGCGGCCATCAGTCCGCCTGGAGACATGACCGGCCCACTTCCACTTCAGCGTGCTGATTCTCCGCGCGATGTCGGTGACTCTCGTTCTCTGTCGAATGACTTCATTTCGAATTCTGTCGAGCAGAGAAACCCCGAGCATCGCGCGTTCCATTGCACGCTGAGCGACTTTGAATTTGTGGACCAGTCCAACGGTGAGTGTCCACGTTTCGGCTCCGTATGTCATTACGGGTAGGAAAAAAATATCGTATGTGTTTATCCAGTTTATAAACTATCTGTGTTCAAAGTTCATCCACGAAAACCATTCAGTAATTTTGTCGTGATTGAGAAACAAACATCTAATCATACAAACATTCACATATTTTATAGTATTATTAGGATGCAATCTGTACATTTCAATCAGTATGTCAGTACCTACAAGTATCTCCCATACCAAAAAAATAAGAATTTTTGTGTTACTCTTGTAATCAATTTGTGTTTTTCATTTATAATCGTATATGTATGTATGTATTCGTGAGGCATTAAATTGGCAATCAGCCTTAATACGACGAAAATTCGAGGATCTTTTCGCTTCATTACAGACTCTATGCAAAAGTAGTAAAAGGTAACTTTAACTAAAAATGTAAGAGGATTCTTGAGGAAATACGAAAAATGTCCATCTTACATTTTTTATAGAATTGGTCATTCGCTACACTTTCACAGACCCTTGCCACATAAACACACTATCATTATGAAAATCTTACAAAAACAACGTTCTCCAGATTACTTACAGTCCTAAAATATCATAACACAATTATCAAAATATCATACAGTATCCATCCCTTACCCACATCCTCTGAAACCGGTTAAAACCGGTTAATATCCGGGCGGTAATCTTAGGCCACATACGGGATCCTTCATTAGCATTCCCCGTACCCGTATAGGCGTGGGTAAACACCTGCCAAATAGGTCAAGGTCATACCCTGTACCCTGTCTGTGGTACAAGGCATAAAACGCAGCTGATCATTTACTAAAATCCTCTCTATAGATCCTTTTGTTAAAAGCATTAAACGGCTTTTCTCGGGAATCCGAAGATGATCGTCATACTTTTTGTATAATTTTAATTTTGCTGTATATTTCGAGTTCTTACTCATATTAGTGATAGTATATTATGTGGCAAGTATCCGTAAAAGTGTGCAGTTAATGGGAAATTCGATAAAATGCGAGGAATGCACCTTTTTCGATTTCCTCAAGAATTCACAATGAAGTCTTCAGTAAAAGTGCTATAATTTTACTTGATAACCAAGGGAGGGATGTGGAAAGTGTTGAAGACACTGAATTTTTAACCATTTAACTAAGATTAAAGTGTAAAATAAAGACTTGAAAACTAAATTACTTCTTGACATTGGCAAAATGCAAAATGAGGTGCCAAAAAAAAAGAATTTAATTACTGTAGCCGCCGCGCCGTAATATGGCCACGCTTTAATTATGAAAGTTGTCAAAAACTTACGTACCTACATATTTAGCACTAGCTTGACGGTGAAGAAAAAGATCGTGAGGAAACCCCTAGATCCCCGATTTAATTCTGAGGCATTTGTAACAGACCCGGTCCGGCGATGGGCTCACCACCTATCACGTCAAGGGCTCAAAGGTTAAACTGGTGAAATGTGGGTATTTCCACATTTCTCGGAGATAAAAGACGTGAGATTATTTATTAATTATTATTATTTAAAGATTGTCAATTTGATGATTATTATAATATGCCTTACTGATTGCACGTCTGTTTTGCAGTAAAAAAAATCCACTCGTGTGTATCCGACATGGCTTATTATTTATTAAATAATAGATTTATGTATTTAGATGTCAGATTATCAAGTGTAGTATCCTTCTGTGACTTATTCTCACATGGTTCTATATATTCATACATGTGTTCGGTCTCATGAATGTTTAATGCTTCGGTACCCTTGCTTTTTTTGGTCGATCCAGGACGGAGTGCGTTCGATGTATCTGTCTTTCTTGAACCTTATTCTTTTAAGTTTAAAGAAAGTGACAGAGATATTGTAAGTTGTTATGTACGTTATTGAACAGACAAATTGTAATCAATTAATGAATATTGTCGTGGGTCCCGCAATTTTTTCGTAACTGTTTTATTTTTTATTTTAGTTACCATACTTTTATTACTTTTTAGTATTTTAGAATTTACAGTCCTAATAACAATCCTTATAATAAAATTAAAAGCGCGAAAGTATATGAAGCTGAGAAGACGGATCTTTCTTAATTTTTCACGCAAAAACTACTGTTAAGAATTTGATTAAATGTTATAGTGAATCAGAAAATTTAGACCATTGGTATGCCAGGATTTCAACCCGAACCTCACTGATTATGTATCATCATGAGAAGCGGGCTCTTTCAACGTAAGGCTATCACTTAAAAAACAAAGAAAAAAAAAAAAAAAAAAAAACGAAAAATGTACCTACACATAAGTATGTATCAATATCGCAAAATGGCGTACAATACACCCCCACCCCTTTTTCCAATCGCGACGTCTGAGTTTGTGATTTATAAACTCGGCGTATAGGTCCAATTTGTTATTCTCTCCAGCCCTAACCGGTATCGATTTTCCTTTGAAGTTGGGATTGATTGGAGTTCCAATTAACGGAAAAATGTTCGCAAAATTGTATACCCGTTTTCGTATTTATAAAAAAAATTGTTATTTTACTAACAAGTCAATTTAAGGTTTACGGACGATAATTTTTAGTTAGGTTTTCTTAAAATATCTTCCATGTACTCGGCAGATATCGGCAAGGTACAATTTTATTATAATAATATAGATACATCATAAAGTTCCACTTCACTAATCTCATGCCAACATCACTATTTTTGCAGGTAGTATATATCTATTGATTATTGATTGGAGAGCAGTGATAGCCCGGACGGTTAAAGAGCCGGCCGAAAATCAGTGAGGCTCGGGTTCGAATCCTGGCATGTACCAATGAGTTTTTCAAAACTTACGTACATATTTATCACTAGCTCGATGGTGAAGGAAAACATCGTGAGGAAACCCGCAGGTCTCAGAATTAATTCTGAAACATGTGTAAACAGACCCGGTCCGGCGATGGGCTCACCACCTATCACGTTTAGGGGTCCAATGTATCTCGTGAATTGTGGGTATATCCAGTAATGGAATACCTCTGCCTACCCCCTCGGGGATGAAAGGCGTGAGTTTTTTTTTTTTTTTTATATATCTATTTTTGCAGTTAGTACTTAATTAATTTGCTGACGACAATTGTTGTATGATAAATAATAATAATATTACATACATACATACATAATGTCCCACAGGGGTAGGCAGAGACGATGGATCGCCACTTTGCTCGATCTCTGCATACTTTTTTCGTTTCCTTCACATCCTTTTCATGCACGCTCTTTTATTCTTAGCACTCCGGTCTCCAGCTTTTTGAAGAACGTCACTTTTTTGATCCGTGAACGTCCTTCTGGGTCTCTTTCCTTACATCCTTCAACATTCGCACCATAAATTTCTTTCGTTACTCTTCTTTCGTCTATATGTTCTAAATTACCAAACCAAATAATTCATATAACTCATGTATAATTTAGAAGTAAATACTATTGCGTTTGGAAATATCGATACTTCTGGGCTCAAAGGTCGTAAAGGACATTTGGTCGTAAAGGCACTTTTGACATATTCTTACTCAGTTTTTAATTCTCTATCGATCTGTATATTTCGTTTTGCGATATTCGCCAAAAAATGTTGTTTACTACCCACATTTTTTGGAGCGCTAAGCAACATTTTTAGAAAAATAACGACGTAAATAACAAAATGCCTTCAAAATATAATCACCATGGTAGTAAAGCAAATCATTGACAATAGGCTATGGCTGTAAAATCATATTTTTTAACAGTTGTCCTTTACGACCTAAATACGATCGAAATAATTATATGATTGTCCTTTACTACCATGGATGTAAAAGTTATATTTTATCAATTGTCCTAAACTACCTTTAAAATAATTAATTTACAATTCTATTCTATTATTCTATATATTATTATGCCATTCTAGTCTTTGACAATCGTGTGAAATGTGAAGTTAGTTTTATTATAACAATAATAATAAATTGTGGGACACAGTTCACACACGGTTATTTAGTATTAAACTAGTAATTGTTATGCATTGAAAACTCTAAAATGAACCCCTTAAAATAAAAGTACAATATTATTATATTTTTGTTCTAACCGCTGATAATACATGTTAGAAAACAGTTTTGTTACCCACCAAAAAGTTTATTTATCTACAAACCCCTAAGGAAACCTAGCTAATTTTCGTGAATCTCCGCAGCAGCAGCGTTCAAACATATTTTGTAAAGTAACCAAAACTCCTAGCACACTCGTTCTTACCCAATTTGAAACTCATCGTCCCGGTTTGGATGTCACATCACCTATTACATCCCTTAAGCAACCTGCAGCCTCAACGCCTACGGAGGCTTCATCTACTGACCTTAGGCTGATTGTGTGCTCGCAACTTGAAAACTTCAAAGTTAATTCTTGCTGCTCTCCACAGCTGCCTTCAAACTTACCTCCTGCAGCATTTGAAGTTCCTGACATTAATGACACCCGTTTTGAGACTGGCGATCAAATTTTGGATGCTACTACACCTATTTCATCCCTCCAGCGACCTACAGTATTATTCCCTATGGCAACTTCATATAACGCTGCTATTCTTGAAAAAAGTTCAAATGCTAAATCTATACAAGGGCTACATGTTCTAGTGCTAAAGTAAATAAATCTGAAAATTTCGACAATCAGGTAGATGCTACAACTGTATCTGACATATTATGAGGCAACAGATACACAACAATAAATATCGACCAAGTGTTTATTCAATATTCTATGGAAGAAGACGCAAAGACATATGATGATATAGTACTGTTTGAAAAAACATCAAGGAAAGAAAAGGATACAGGAAAAGGGAAGGGACAGTTCAAAAGAAAGAAAAGTAAGCCTAACAGTGAGGTGCAAGCAGTAAAATATGTAAATACTATAAATGAGGTAGACTACCAATAGCTGAATACACAGATCTGTTTATCTAATAGCAGCAGCAGCTGTGATAGCCTTACGGTTAAAGAGCCTGATGATAATCAGTGAAGCTTGGGTTCAAATCCTGGCATGTACCAATGAGTTTTTCAAAATTTACGTACATATTCATCACTAGCTCGACGGTGAAGGAAAACATCGTGAGGAAACCCGCAGCTCCCAGAATTTATTCTGGGGCATGTGTAACAGATCCAGTCCGGCGATGGGTTCACCACCTATCACGTGTAGAGGTCGAATATTCTCGTGGAAAGTGGGTATTTCCAGAAATGCCCTGCCTACCCCCTCTGGGATAAAAGGCTTAAGATTATTTTTTTAATTTCTTTATCTCATAAAGATTTTAACTTAATTTTCATGTTTTATTTGTTTAAGTAAGAGTCTTTTGTAGTTCGTAATGACTTCATATAAAAAAATACATTAAATAAAATATAATTATTAATGACTTTATACAAATTTACTCCTAATCCCCGATTAATCGCCTTAGTGAGATGTCCTTTACTACCTAAAAAATATTTATCATGTCATTTATTCCCTAAGATACTTACATAAAGCAAAAAAATTGGGGGTTAAAGGCACTTTTTTTGTAATTTTTTGGTCGTAAAGGAAAACTATTTCAGAAAGTATAGCATTTACATAGTTTATTTATATATATTTAAAAAGAAGATAACATTTTAAGTATTTTATTTCTAGGTTTCATTAATATAGCTCCAGAAACAAAAAAACTACATTCAAATTTAAATATATTTTTTTGTTTTTTCCTCCTCCTGAAAACTTACGTTTTGTCCTTTACGACAATTGAGCCCAGAGGTATCGATATATCTAAGCAATATGTAATTATTAAATAAATAAATACCTTTCAGCATTTTTGCAAGTCCATCAATTGAAACTCCCGAACGGTTAAATATAGGCCTATAGTTTTTTACGAGCCATAAGGCTAACGGGGTATCCCACGGGACGACCGCGGAACGAACCCGGTCCGTAATTGCTCCAGGATATTAACAGCCCGTTTTTATTGTGAGAAGGGATGAGTGGCCACTTATGTCTTTATTGTGGGCACTCTTGCTCCCGTGTTTTATTTTTATTGTGACTATCGGGCCATCGTTTGCGCGGGCTCTGTGAGTGTTGTTGATTCAAGACATTATGTCTAAAGTTTGTTCCTTTTTACTCTATTTTTTTATTCGTCACTAGGAAAGGAAAACATCGTGAGGAAACCCGCAGGTCCCAGAATTGATTCTGAGGCATGTGTAACAGACCCGGTCCGGCGATGGGCTCACCACCTATCACGTTTAGGGGTCCAATATATCTCGTGAAAAGTGGGTATATTCAGAAATGGAATACCTCTGCCTACTCCCTCGGGGATAAAAGACGTGAGATTATTATTATTTATTTTTTACTCTACTCTGTGGTCACCCCGTGTGTCTTGAGCACTGAGAGGCAGAAAGGAAATAGACCAAAATTTCCCATTTAAAAATATACAAAGTAATAAGTAAATTGTATACACAATAGATATGCACTATATCTATTGTGTATAATTTACTTATTCTTTTGTATACCTACAAAAGTAGATACACTGCCTCATCTAAGCTACGCATCTGTAACTAAACTAGGGATAGACAGGAAATATCTACTTCAGAATTGATCATCTCCCGTCAAGTAATGGAATCAAGACATAATAAGACCCTATAATATTGTCCTTGACTACTCCAATGAATTATAATAGAAAAAATGAGCTAAAATCAGTAGCCAGAATTTCACTAGAATTTTAATAGATGTTCACTAGATAAAACGCAAGTTTTAATTACTAAAAATTTTGGTGCCTACTTTCATTTGCTTATGTCATTTCCATCTTTACGTTGTCTGGTAGACATCTCTTAAAGTGGTAAATTCGACCACTGTATTCTTTTTGTCATTGTGTCACTTATCACATTTTTTTTATTGGTGCATCATGTAACCTACTGCTAAATACTTACTAATCTAAATACCCTTAAAGAGTCCCCTTTCTAATACAGATTAGAATTAAAACACACAGATAAAATTAACGGTTTCCCTTGCAAACAAACCGTAACACTCTTTTCAGCCCCAAAAACATTTATCTAAACACATTCATTCTCTTAAACAAATTAACTTGGAAAAGTAAAAAATCGCGTACATTTGCGTCCGTGAAAATAATGTGCGGCGATCCGTACTAACGACGTAACTAAATGAGCTAACGAATGAGTGAGTGAATGGCGAATGGAGCATTTCCATTCGTTCTGGAAATCGTTACGAACGAATTTTTATTTTACGGCCAAAATTTCACGTCTCTGTTGTGACGTAAGTGGAATACGAAAGCGGAATAGTGTAAAACAGAAAAAGTTGAAATAGGAATGTGATGGAATGTGACGTAAGCGAATAAACTCATTTTTTCGTATGGTAGGTATTGTAACCTATGTCATAAATAAAATACTTTGTTTTTTCGAATGGTTTTTGGTGAAAATCTCATCTATCCTATCCTGATAAATGAAAACTTATATAAATTTTGAAATTTGAGCCGCAAACACAGAAGAAGGTTTGGGAGATAAACAATAAAACGCCCAGGCAATGTCTGCATCGTAGTGTCGAAAAACGAGATTTAGGTCACTAAACTTAATGGCGTGACTGCGGTGATGATTATATCTAGTGTTACGATAAGCTTGACGGGTAAAAATTACTTTCAATCTAACTTTTGTAGATAATGTTTTTTTTTGGCTGCTTGCTTTGAGTATTAAATCAACAGGAAACGTCACGCGCACTAGTTTCTTTGCAAAAAAAATTGCCAATTTCTGCGGGGGGGACGAGGAAACGCACACAAATAATGTTAAAACAAACGCATTTTTTGACAAAACAATGAAACACTAGCTTGAACTAGATGCACACAAATATTCACCAATCCAAGCGTGAACTCAAAAAAGTATAAAACAGGTATGATCGTTGACCGACACTTTTTATGGCAGAGGGGAACGCCTGTCGGTGGCGTCTCCGTTTATTACTCAAAGCCTCTATGTAATGAAACTTTGATGTGTTGTAGTGGGGACGTCTGAAACAAATCTTGATTCCCATCGAAAACAGGAAAATACAGCAAATAGTTTCTATTTCCGTGAAGAGTTCAAAGGCAATCTAAACAAAGCTCTAATAACGGTAGTGCGAGTACTTACTGGCAAGTAATAACCTATATCGAGAGATAAAAATAAAAGAAATACCGAGAAGCGAAGGCACTCTACAGGGCATCCCACGCCCATGCCCACACAGAGGAAAAGTACATTAAATATTAAAGATAGGATAGGATATTTTACTGAAAAAAGACATCATTTTATTTTTAACAATAAGTAGAAATGCATTCACAGATTTTTTTTAAGCGTCTGCTCCAAACGGGAGTCGAACCTGCCAAATGTAAAAAAAAAATGTATTTTATGAAAACGGTCCAAAGGGTTAATCATAATGGTAATTATTTTCTTAAATAAAAGGAAGATCATAAAATTTGACAATTTATTTTTAGTATTTTTTGAAATTTGTCATTTTTTTTTTACTAAGTACCTATTTATTTGCTTTTACAAATAATTACACTCTTTTGATAATTTCTCACCCTACCTACTAGTTTGTGTATCGCTTTACTATTTCTATCTTGTAGGTACTTTTAATGAGGATATCTTGTATCTTAAATGGGTAGGTTACATGTTAGTAAACTTATACTTTGAAATGATAATGTTAGTTGTTGGTAGCACGGCAAAGGTAGAAAAAAAATCCTGATTTTTTTTAAAATAAATTGTAAAATTTCATGGTCTTCCTATATTTAAGATTCTATGATATTTAGGAAAAAAAAACTTTTCGACCAAGTGATTTTAAGAAATCAGTTTAGAATGCAGTTCTACTTATTATCTACACTAATATTAAAAAGATGAAAGATTTGTATTTTTGTCACGAATTAACTCAAAAACTACTGGACCGATTTAAACAAATGATTTACCAACAAAGCTACATTATCAGGGAGTATACCATAAGCTATGGTGAAACCGCACGGAACAGCTAGTTAAAGATAAAACTATGTCATCTTTCAGTACAATATCCTATCTTCAATACACCCTGTATATCTATTCTCCCTGGAGATGGGAACTCGGGGAAGTACAAATGGAAACAACCCTAACAAATAGGCCTCAAACGAACGGTTAATGTCCGCTGTCAGTGAGTGATCCGCGCGCGTTAATCACGCGGGAGAAGGGTTGCCGGCGTTTAAAAAAGGAATTGACCGAATGGAATTCGATTTCCGAAATGTGACATTTTATTGGCGCGCTGATTTGTTACTTAACGCTGGTCCAATTTCGAAAATATTGGCTGGCGTGTTGGCTTTTGAATTACTATTTTCAGTGCGGCGTTTCTATCAATACTAAGAGACTTCTTTTTTGCGATATTTTAGAGTACAGTCGCACCGTGTAGCGAAATTAAAAAAAATCACACCTTACATCCGAGGGGGTAGGCAGAGGTAATCCATTTCTGGATATACCCACTTTTCACGAAATATTCTTTGGAGCCCTAAACGTGATAGCCCAAACAGTTTGATGAAATTTGACCACCCCTCTCAAATTTCATCAACCACCACTACTACATTTATCTTCATAGGAGAGTCATAGACTACGTTTTTAAATATTTCGATGACTCTTGTTTTTTTTTCTACATTAACGTACTTGTTCTATTCATTTCTACAGACAATCATAAATTGTTTCTGAGAATGTCAGAATTTGAATACACCTATATAGATGTTTTTTTATATTTATAGACATCGCATCATTAATCCTCTCCCTGAAACTTCAGTATAACATCAAAAGAAACATTAAGTGACTGCTCAAGAATTAATCATGCAAACTACAATGACTTGCATAAATGAAGCTTAAAGAAAACTAATGCACTTCTGCTAATAGCCAAACACAAACAAAATAGTTTTTTCTACCCTATACTTTTGCAATAGAGTTGGTAGTCGCAAAATTTTCTTTATTCTGAACAATTTTCTTTTGCCAGCAAAAGTTTGACGTTAAAAAGCCAATTCATTAAGCGTACAAGCAAGTAGACGGTGGCGTGACTTGCTCATTTGACGCGGGCGAGTGTTGCATGGTACACGCTTTTTAAAACGTTCAAAAACTACCGTAAACAAACTGGTTTTTTCCCTTCTGAACTTTTTGTTTTTATTGCACATGGCAATTGGTTTTTATAAACCTTACAAAAATATATAAAATATCACTGTTTGTTGACATAAAACCATTATTATGTGAATTTAGATATTTTCTTTTGGCAAATCTATGTGTCTTTTTGAAAAGCCGTTTAGGTGGTTTTAAAGGAGTTATTAGTTTTAGTCAACCTGTAATTATTTTCATTTCTCAGATTGCAATTTTATTGCAATTGTAATTTTCATAAATATATTGAGATGTTATTATTTAAATGTTTATTTAAATAAACTTACGTAAATACATTTTAATTACTAGTGTGATGGTGAAGGAAAATCATAAGGAAACCCGCTTCATTTATTCTACATGATCTATCGACCTGTTTAGGCTACATGCCAAATATTCACATAGGTACTTTGCAGAACATTACCTACTATACAGCGGTCGGCTAAAAGTAACATCTATTCAATTTTGTTTCAAGTTCCAGGATAACTTTTAAAAAGTTCCACCCCGTTCTCGTACTCAGAAAACGAAACTCCATCATATTTTTCAACACTTTTCCAGTTCCCAAGTTTTAAGGAAGACACGCAACGAACTTAAAACTAACTTCCGAAGGTACGGAACTAAAACTACGGTTATTCCGTATGCGAAAGGATCTCTGAACTAGTACGTACGTAATATTAGAATACTGAACTGAAGTGCTTAGCTTTTATTACTCCTCTAGACTTTGTTCGGGAATAATTTTAAACTTTTGAATTTAAAAAGTTTCGAACGTTTTGTTTTGAAATGAAAATTCTTGAATTTAGTTTTATTTTTATCGCGCAAATGAAAACTATTTTCCGAGATTGCATTTGTGACTATGTATGCTTATTGGAGTATTTTTTTTTGGTTTTGCCAGTAAAAAACTAAGAAAGCAACATTTTTTAAATACAGGATAGAAGGGCGGAATATTTGTCACCTTCAGTTAATGACATTTTAGATAGAGATTTTCATATTTTTCCTGTACATTGGTATATTTTAAAAGTTAAAATCTCGAAAGCGGCAGCTGTAGAAACCAATATTTAGTACCAATATTTAAAAAACCTTTTGTTGTCAACCAAATTTCGTTTTATGCGTAGCCAATATGATATTTCAGTCATCAATTCTGT
Organism: Ethmia dodecea; assembly: GCA_963855545.1. NCBI lineage: Eukaryota > Metazoa > Arthropoda > Insecta > Lepidoptera > Depressariidae > Ethmia > Ethmia dodecea. The sequence continues at coordinate 2,436,469 of OY979446.1, forward strand.
CTAACAGAATTAATTAAGAGCAGATTTAAAAAAAAAAATAGAACTATTAAATATTTTATAATTCATACATACATACATACATATGCTCACGCCTTTTTCCCGAAGGGGTAGGCAGAGACAACAGCCCTCCACCTGCTACGATCCTGGCATACCTCACGTGCTTCATCCACATCCATCAATCGGTTCATACAAGCTCGTCGGTTTCGGGTACTCTTTAAAGAAAGCTTCACTATTAAATAAAGCTTCACTAAAATGCTTATCGTCTCTGAAATTGGTTATAGCCAATTACCGGCAACTCCGTCCCTCTCAAAGCAAATGAACCACCAATTAATTTAACCAAATCAATTTAAAATTTCATCCCCTAAAACCAGGTCAAACGCTAAAGCTCAAAGCGAAACCCCTAAATTAAAAATTGCATAATTAAAAAGTAGTTAAATGAAGTTGGCAGACTTAGCGAAGTTAAAATTATGAAGTTATAACTTGGAGTCGCGTTAACTTGGGGCAATTTGCTTCGGACCCTGCTTCGACGATGGGCGGCGCCGATTCTGAATAATAAAATGTCTAAGTTGTTTTACGATGCTTTTAAGCGATTCTATTAGAATCTAATTTTTTTTTTATGATATAAAAGGGGGCAAACGAGCAGACGGGTCACCTGATGGTAAGTGACGTCCGTCGCCCATTCACACCTGCAACTCAAGAGTCACAACTGCGTTGCCGACCTCAGAGGTGGGAGTAGGGGGAGGGGAGGGGAAGGGGGGATTGGGGCCTCCGGTTACCTCACTCACTCAACGAAACGCAATGCATTGCTTTACGCTGGTTTTCTGTGAGGCCGTGGTATCACTCCGGTCGAGCCGGCCCAAGTGTGCCGAAGCATGGCTCTCACACGTTTATATATATCAGTAAATGGGGCAGGACGGTTTATTTTTGGAAATTTCCTAATTATATTAAGTGCAACATGAAATGAAATAAATATTTAAACCACAAATAGGTAAGTAATACATATTACTTGAATATAAATCAGTCAAGAATGGGAGAAGTAATAAATTATTTATGATTTTTAGTTACTTATTGTTTTCTTTATAAAGTTTATTCTCAACTGTTATTGTTAAAGAATTTATACACGATTTGTAGTTTGACAGAGTATATTATATTAAAAGAAAAGAATGTTTTTATAAGAAAATATGCAGATGGTGTAACCTGAATTAAAGTGATACTTTTAGATATTAAGAGATATAATTAATATTAACACGGTTAAAAATAAATAAATAATCTCAAGCCTTTTATCTCCGAGGGGATAGCCCGATGTATTCCATTTCAGGAAATACCTATACTCATATTTCATCAGTTTAATCTTTGGACCCCTTTTCTTGATAGGTGGTGAGCCCATCCCCGGACCGGGTCTGTTACACATGCCTGTAAAATGGATTATGGAACCTGTTAAACAACTGATAAAAATACATTGCTGATGTTTCTCCTTTACAGCCACTAAACTTATTTTAGTTTACTCCTGTAATTTTCTTTCTCTTAGAAAAGAAAAGAGACGAAAGATATTTAGTCCTATCAACTATGGCATTTCATAACGTGTTTAGTGCATAAGTAAAGAAGTCACGACTAAAATACAGCCTCTGACAGGACTAAATTCGGTAGGTTATCTTCTATCCCTTTTCTTTTTTAAGGTAAGACAGGACTAAACCAAAATAAGTTTAATTAGTGTAAAGCAGAATTGACAAAACCAACATACACGATCATGCACACGATGTTGACCCTATCGCCCCGACCAGTAATCGAACAAACTGAGCCAAGTCTTGTCACCGGCTAATAATAATAATAATAATATAATGTCACGCCTTTTTTATCGCCGAGGGGGTAGGCAGAGGTATTCCATTACTGGATATACCCACATTTCACGAGATATATTGGACCCCTAAACGTGATAGGTGGTGAGCTCATCGCCGGACCGGGTCTGTTTACACATGTCTCAGAATTAATTCTGAGACCTGCGGGTTTCCTCACAATGTTTTCCTTCACCGTCGAGCTAGTGATAAATATGTACGTAAGTTTTTGAAAAACTCATTGGTACATGCCAGGATTCGAACCCGAGCCTCACTGATTTTCGGCCGACCGGGCTATCACTGCTCTGTCTCCGGCTAGAAGTTTCAATAATCTCATACTTGCCTTGGAACCTGTAGTTTCCTACAACTTGAAGTCCTGTGTAACGTGTGTATTATATTCGTATATAGCTTTGTACTTAAGCACTACGAAACTTCGACGTTGCAGTGGATTCTAACTTGGCCACTTCAAAAGCACTTATGTACTTAACCGTTCGATTTGGAGCTATGGGGCTTTGCACATGGGTGTTTTGATAACTTTTATGGCCATCTGTTAAGAACTGCCGATGCCGGTTCCAATTTGAAACCAAGACACAATGGGGAGTTTTCGGTGACAGCTGTCACTTGAGTATTCAAAGGTGTCAATAGATGGTGCTGATAAGCCTTGGGTTTTTTTTTTACCTAAGCTGTGGTCGCAAGAATTTGTCAAACAAAAAAAAAACAATCTGACTTTTTATCAAAATAAGGTTACGTACCTACTCATTGCCTTGTATTTTATTTATTGTTCTGTTTGTACATTGTTTACGAGTGGTTTGTGTTACAACAAAAGATCCGAATCCACGATAAACAAAAACTCAGTCTCCTTCATCTGCGAAAATGCGTGGACCATGTATAGTGTATGGGTATAAAATACGGAGGAACCGAAGCTCGACTCGAAGCACTAGGAATTAAGGTACCTAAAACAAGATCTGTTTTATTGCGTTGCCTGCTGACGCGTTACACTCACTCACACACAACACAACAACGGCACATGACATGACGGACGGACGTGTCACGTAAAGCGACACATCAGTGTTGCCAATTTCTAATTCCCAATGTTGATCAGCGCCATTTAGTTCAATTTTAAGAAATGTCATTGAAAATTCCTCATTAAAAATCTATTGTGTCGCAACCAGTAACAGTGTTACCCGATGGGAAATAATTTATCACCAACCAGTAACACTGTTACTCGATGACGAATCTTTTTCCCAGCCAGTAACAGTGTGACAGGAAGGGGTGTTACTGGATGGGCACATACCATTTTTAGTGATTCATAGTCTGAGAGGTTAAATCAATTTAATTATCAAATAGACATTGTTTATCACCTTTCACGTTTCGGGTTCGAATATTGTGAAAGGTGGGAGTACCTCTGCGGGGATACAAAGCGTTCGATTTTTTTATATCGTTTAAAACATTTTAATTAAGAAGTGCAAAGGAGCCTGCTTCGCATTCGTGATGCCCGGGTTCGAATCCTGGCATGTAATTCTCAAGCCAGCAATGAGTTTTTCGTAAATCCTTTTTGTCCATATTTATCACTTGCTCGGCCGTGAAGGGATACTTCGTGAAAAAATTCGCATGTTCCAGAATTAATTCTGAGGCATATGACAGACCCGTTTGCGCGATGGGCTCACCACCTATCGCGTTTAGGGGTCCAAAGAATATACCGGTGAAAAGTGGGTATTTAAAGAAATGGAATACATCTGCCTATCCCCTCGGGGGTAGAAGACGTGAGATTATTTAGTTATTTATTTAACTATTAAGAACTACGTGTCAGTAACTATAAGTGTTTTAGTATTTTGCGTAAACTTTCCTCGGCCTTGCTGTATAAATAAATATACAAATATAATCCTTTTTAATCGAAATAAGTGTTTTTTAAACTTAAATTGATTGTTTTTTATTTCTCGATTTAAATAAATTCGTCGGTGGATAAATGAGAAAAAAAAATCTCACTAGTTCGACGATCGAACTAATGAATAGAACTAGTGAGAACAAACGTAAAGCAGTGTATAGATGTCAATCCTATACAATTCTCATAGTATTCGACTTACGTTTTACAAAGCTAGGCTAGGTTTTATGAACAATTCCCATCCTGTATGCGTGTCTGCGTAAATTAGACTCACAGGCTGCACAGAGCACAGGTGTATAAACTTATAATCCTGAAACCAAAGCCTTTTGCTAAAATGATTCGTACCGGAATCCTGGTGTAATATAGAGTGTATCTCCTGGTATATTCGTAAAGCCAGCGAGGTGTAATTCGGGCGACGGCAGCGTGCGGTAATAAACTAAATTGATCACTGAATTCGCAGAAATCGCTGGCGCAGAATTCGGCTGATGTATTCCAATTTGGGGGTACTTGTGTGTGATAATTCTATCTCTACGACAATTCGCAAATGACGTAGGGTAGTATAATTTATATAATATACTATTATATACATAGCGAGCTGTACTCGGTCACACGTTTCTGTGATTATTACTATTATATTCTAGTAGCTGTGACTTTGTCCGCATTCCCGGATAAAAATAACCTGTGTGTTATTCTGATGTGTAAGCTATATCACTGAAAAGTTACATCGTTTTATACATGAAAGAGCAATAAACAGTGTAAAAACTTTCGCGTTTATAATACTAGTTGAACTATATATTCACCCCAAAACAAATATTTAGTTTCTCAAAATTCCCGCTTTTCAATAGCGAAAGAAACATAAATTCAGTAAAAGTAATACGAAAAATATTAGAATACTGGGAATCACCTCGAAAACCGGTAGTGGGAATTTCATAAAATATCACTGACTTAATGTCATCAAGTGAAAAATAAAATAAGGAAAACTATTACCTACTTTGGTAACTCCTGTATTTTGACGGATTTTGGACGAAATCTACATTTGAAAATTCGCATGAAAATAAGACAAATTTGTAAGCTGATTTCTTTACATCAAATCTTGTGGTTTTTATTTAATGGTTACCATTTTTTTTCAAGACTGATCTCACAGTCACTTGCGACCATCACTCGATAAATGATGCTAAACTACACACGAACAATATTTTCACAAGAAGCCACTGTAACTCGGTGCTACAGTAATGTCGAAATGAGTTTTGCCTGCGAAAACTAATGCTTTAGTTCCACAAGGGATCTCCGATGTCTGTGTCTTCTTCGTACCCCTTTAAACAGGGTTTACCTAAACACTTGTGAGACTGTACACGTTCATAATGTAACGTGAGGGGAGCGCTGTTATTACTGGCTCGTAAGGCGTGCTCCGCTCAAACAATGGAGCGCGCACTAGACGCGAGCGCGAAATTGCATCAACGCACGGTACAAGGCACAAGAGATGATACAAAGGATAGCGATTGGCCCAGCGCACACCGCTAGAAGCGCGGCAGAGGGCATTTGAAGACAACAATTTAATATAAGCTTTAACGACTTGGACATACGGTTAATAATTGCATGAAAAAAATAAACACAGGACGCTCTGCTAGCTGTATTTATTCTTTTCATGCAATTATTGGCTGTATGTCCAAGTCGTTAAGGCTTATATTAAATCGTTGTCTTGAAATGCGGCTCTACCTAGCTTCTAGGAGAGTGCGCTGGGCCTATAACACATAAATCAAAATGGTTTCTTTTCACCGTGCCTTTTTTTAGTTTCACCGTCATTAATTCATTAAAATTAGATTAAATATTGAATAATGTATTTCTTATTGTAATTGATACCTATGTGCAAAAAGGTAAAATTACATTGAACTGGCATGTAATTTATGGCTTAATTTATAAATACATTCCTGCATGAACTACTATCCGTCACAAAGCTGAACAAATACCAATATTGCAAAAATATAGCCGAATTTTTAGAAATTTGTATATATTTTTGCGATCGTAGCAGTGGCGCTTAAGGATCTTTGAAATCGCTAGTCGGTCGTCGACTCGCGTATCGCCTATGCATTGTACATCCGGATATATACTGGATTGTTCGATGACATAATCTTGTGAGCTACCGTTGCTCGCTAATGGATAAATAATCAGGTCTATTGTGAAAGCATCTCCTAACTCAGTTTTGTATTCTAAACATACATTAACATAACATACAAACAACCTTTAACGAGAGCTAATGAATGTTGGAGTTTTTGATGCGACCTAAAAAATGGTTAATAGAACATATTCGTATTTGACTTTATCAATTTTATCATGCATGCCGCACAAATGAGTTGTAAAAAATCAACGTACTTCATCTACAAATATACCCCTACGCTTTATCGCCGTGGGTTGGCAGAGGTATGTTATTCCTGGATGTACTTTGCACCGTGTAGTTTTGTGAATGCACCCAGACACTAAGCCAATTAGACGTGTTCATGCACACAAATGTTGGCCCCGAGCGGGAATCGAACCCGCGACCTCCGAGGCTCCGACTTAGAAGGCAGGGTCACTAACAGCTGAGCCAACAGATCCGTCGATTTGGGCTTGCTATAAAATATTTATTCAAGTATGTTTATCAGTTGCTTAGTACCCATAGTACAGGCCCTGCCTAGTTTGGGACTAAATAACCGTGTGTGGATATGTCTCACAATTTAGTATTTATTATAATGTAAACAAAACTTGGTAGTCTAATTGTTATCATCACTACATAGTATAAAACAAAGTCGCTTTCTCTGTCCCTATATCCTTATGTCCCTATGTCCCTTTGTATGCTTAAATCTTTAAAACTATACGCAGCGGATTTTGATGCGGATTTTTTTAATAGATAGGATGATTCAAGAGGAAGGTTTTAGTGTTAGCATTGCACCCGTGCGAAGCCGGGGCGGGTCGCTAGTATTAAATAAATTAAAATCTCACGAGGCACATAGGCAAACGTATTTCATTTCTGGAAATACCCACTCTTCACGAGAATATTCGACCCCCAAACGTATTATAAACAATACATAAAGTTAGAGGTCATTGCCCTGTACGTAAATAGACGCAAATCGGTTCAGGAAACCGACTGGTTGAACGAGATCATCCGGCGCTTGTCGGAAACGTCTCGTTACGCACCCATGTGGTCGTGAGAAAGGTACCTTTGCGAATTTGGTCTAAATAACTACATTCAGAGGCATGTATAACAGCACTACAGGGGGCCAATTCCACTAAATGCCAATGGTTATAGTTGGATGACAATGACATCTCAATGGTCAGTCAATGGTGTTATATTGACTTTTCAAAGCAAATAACACCATCGACTGACCATTGAAATGTAATTGTCATCCAACTGTAACCGTTGACGTGTAATGGAATTGGCCCCTGCTCGGCTGAGAGGGGCAGACTCGCCACCTGTCACCTTAAGGGTTAGAAAAGACACTGGTGTAATGTAAATTAATTGGGCCAGATTTACAATGAGCTATGTAATGTAGGTTACAAGATTTTCAACCGACTTCCATAAAGGAGGAGGTTCTCAATTCGACACATTTTGTTACCTCAGAACTTTCGACTGGGTGAACCGATTTTGATGATTCTTTTTTTTTTGATAGCCAGGAGCAGTGATAGCCCGGACGGTTAAAGAGCCGGTCGAAAATCAGTGAGACTCGGGTTCGAATCCTGGGATGTACCAATGAGTTTTTCAAAAACTTACGTACATATTTACCACTAGCTCGACGGTGAAGGAAAACATCGTGAGGAAACCCGCAGGTCTCAGAATTAATTCTGAGACATGTGTAAACAGACCCGGTCCGGCGATGGGCTCACCACCTATCACGTTTAGGGGTCCAATATATCTCGTGAAATGTGGGTATATCCAGTAATGAAATACCTCTGCCTACCCCCTCGGGGATAAAGAAGGCGTGAGATTAAATTTATTATTATACATTATACTTTTTTTTTGTAAGCTGGTGCTTCCCGTGTGGTCCCATTCCAATGGTCCAGTTCTAAAAATGGCATCCATGAGAAAATCTATTTCTTTTTCACTTCTACTAAACCAACAATACATATTTCATTATGTATTACATGACATTGGTCAAGATCTTATAAAAATAAAACAGAATTGATTGAAACCTTTCTGGACGAATTCAAAACGACCAAAATCAAATTTAAATTAGATGACCCAAAAGGTAGGCTCACAGATGTTCACAAACAAAACATCACACCCAAACCCTCCTAGCGTGCGCGGTAAAAAACAAAACTTCGGAATAACAAAATTACGCTGGGCACGTCCGTAATTTTCCCCAATTTTCTCCAACCACCAAACAATAATTCCATTCTTTCCATTACAAACAGTAAAAAACCGGCCAAGTGATAGAGGGTTCCGTACAAACCTGTAGTAACTATATACGTAAAAGTTCATCCATCACGACAATCGAGTCGTAAAAATATTTAGAAATATTTTTATTATGATTTATTAGTTTTCGTAAATTTTTACTTTATCTGTGCTATAAGTCGTTGCTTTGTACCAAATTTCAAGATTCTGAGTTCAAGGGAAGTACCTACCCTGTAGGTTTTGATTCACTTGCGAGTGTCGAAAATTTGCGGTACAAACGGCAGTATCTTTTGGTTGCGTTGGCTTGGAAGTCTGATTTTTTCACAGCTCCAAGGGACAGTAAACCTGAGTTTTGATATAAATTCCAGCTTATCAAGCTGGAATTTATATCAAAACTCAGGCCTCCACGCGTTCCTGAGAAAAATGATCTTGACAGACAGATAGACGGACAACAAAGTGATGCTATAAGGGTTCCGTTTTTTCCCTTTTGAGGTACGGAATCCTAAAAATGTAGCCACTGCTTTTGACGGAGACATTCTTCGCAATACACCACATAATTTCGGCTTCGGCAAACAGTATTTTTATTCCGAACGTCGCTCCAAATGCTTTATTGCTGGGTATCTCGTGCTACTATAGACTTTATTGGTGAGGATATAAGGCTTTATTTGTGGCTGTAATCCCAAAAGACTAATCTTGGCCCACTCTATCTGCCTTCCGCAGATGTCAATCGATTAATCTTTCCATCGGAATTATTCGTCAGCCTGTAATTGATTTGGAGTGTTTCGGGGTTGTTCCGTATATTTTGGATGTGAAAGGGTTTGGTGAAAAGCTATTCTCACAAGTATATTGGATTAAGAAAGTTAATGTTTGTACATAACAGTGTTCTAGTGCCCCGTGGTAGCGGTCTTGAATACGACCACCCCAAATAAAAGGTGACTAAGAGCATTTTTGATCGTCGTGCATACCATCTTGCACTATATATTACGATCCCCGAAATGTGGCTATTTACCCACCTACTTCCCAATGATGGTCGGCGTCAGGCAGGCGATTGGCCGTAAGTTTTTTACCAAAACCTTTTTCAGTATGGAAAAAAACATAAACAAAACAAACACACTGCGCCGATCCCAATTAATAGAAAAGGGCAAGAAAATTATGACAACATGTATAATATATATTTATATATACAGAACAAGAGATAAATACGAGTCATTTGATAGCTGTAGATGCAGTGAGAGAGATATGTCGGTTGCGGTTTGGAGTAGTATGTATTTCTCTTTTTAAACAGTTTTTATATTTTTCCGTGGAAATGAGATATTTTTCTTTAATAAAAAGTACCCTAGATGTTGACCCAGTACCTGGACTATCTCCATATCAAATTTCATAAAAATCCGTCTAGTAGTTTTTGCGTGATGCGTGCACAGACAGACAGACAGACAAAAATTTCAATAATTGGTGTTTTCATATTTAAATCGATAACTATCTACACTACCACTAAAATGTTAAAATAGATTTCATGTACCACTAGATTGACGGGGAAGAAAATCATTGAGAGAAACCTGCACGCCCCCAGAATTAGTTAAAAAAATTATGTAAGACTCCAAAAATGGGTAAATCGTGAGTATTTTTAAATAGATTTCCTCTTCTAACTTATGCGGTGACTAGCGACCCGCCCGGCTTCGCACGGGTGCAATGCTAATACTAAAACCTTCCTCTTGAATCACTCTATCTATTAAAAAAAACCGCATCAAAATCCGTTGCGTAGTTTTAAAGATTTAAGCATACATAGGGACATAGGGATATAGGGATATAGGGATATAGGGATATAGGGATATAGGGATATAGGGATATAGGGATATAGGGACATAGGGATATAGGGATATAGGGACATAGGGATATAGGGACAGAGAAAGACTTTGTTTTATACTATTTAGTGTTTTAATACAATTTTAATTTACATTTAGATGGGTATTTAATACTTATGGAGAAATTAATGAAAACTACTCCATCAATATTCTTGAAATAAGCTCTCATTTTCCTTAACATCTTATGTAACCCAAGAAAATTCTGGAAAATAATCTCACCGCGCGAAAATCCGCCGAAATCCAGTCAGTAAAATACAAAATATCGCTTTCTAGTTATTTATAGCTGAAGACGGGTATTATGGCCAGGGTAGGATCCAGGGATTGGAAAGGTGGGTCACGGTTCGCAGATTATTCCTGTTTGTTTTGCTTAGATTTCTCGGGTGTAAGTCTACGTAATGCTAGGGATTTGTTCGAAACATATCCGAAATTGGTTTTTACGTGAACCAATAACTCATTGGACTCTATCACGGTTAAGGATAATAACTACTTTAATAGGGTAGGTATTGAAAGTGAGTGTAGGTACATCGATTTTTCTAGTGCACCGTACTGTTGTTTATTTACTTATTAATTTTTTTATTCAGTGATGGATTTTAAAAGTAACAAAAAGTAAAAAATCCATTATTTTCTGTAGGCTGTTTAATATGAATTGTATTTATAAGTCATTCAGACTAAATTAAAAAATATTTTTACAGAATGTGTTTTCAACCATTTATTAAGTTTATGTGCTAAACGTAATAATAAATGAGAATTAAGTAAGTATTTTTAGTTCCATTGAAATTTATATCATTCAAACTCAAACTCAAAACTTTTTTTTTCTTTAGGTATGGAATATACACTTAGAAACGTAAATAGTTTATAATAACAAGGCACTCTAAACTCGTCCATGAAGATTGGCTAAATGAAAACATTTAAATGTTATGCCATTTAATCTTTTAAAATTATGTTTTTGAGTATAAGCAAGTAAATTGCACCCGATGGTGGTATATCAGAACGGCCACGCCATCTTGACCCTATTCAGTCCCTAGTCCACGCCCGCTTATGAGTGATTTTCAACCGGGAGAATAAGGGAACACTTATATTTTATTTCAAAGTGTAATGCACTCAGATTAGATTATTCAAATTAATTCATGATATGCGACCAATATAAAGTGTATGTCAAACTGAGGTTCATTTTGCCACGCGCCCATAATATAAAAAGATTTAGCTTTAATAATATTCATACTCGGACTGGCTCCATTAACCCCGCACTCACTTACCTAGGGCTGCCACAAACAGTTCTTTTTATTTTTTTTAATTCAAGGGAACTTTGCAGCCATGTCATTGCCATCCATCATAAAACAATATTACGCACAAATAGAGCAGGAGTTTAGAAAAGAATCGGAACAATATTTTTTTATAGACTTTGTTTATATTTCTTCCAAATTATAAATTTGCTGTAAGTTCTTCTTAAGTATATATATATTGTACCTATATTATTATAGTCTTTATAAAGGCCTTTTCTAAACAAAAAAAACACATGTTTTTGAAAATAAATAATTACATAAGATTTAAAGCAGTGGATTTTTTATATCCTTATAAAACACTAGCGGTTCTGCGTGGTTTCACTCGCATAATTTCCATTCACGTGGGAATACAGGGATAAACTATAGCCTATGTTACTCAGAGATAGTGCAGCTTTCTATTAGTGAAAGAAATTCTAAAATCGGTTCAGTAGTTTTTGAGGTTATTCGTAACAAACACACAAATCTTTCGCTCACGCATGTTTATTTCACTCCATTAGGGGTTGAATTTTGCAAAATCCTTTCTTAGTGGATGCCTACACTGTATAAGCTATCTTTGTGCAAAATCTCAAGTCTCTAGACCCAGCCATTTAGACTATGCGTTGATACATCACCAGTCAGTCAGTCAGTTTATCAATATATAGATGTAGATGTAGTTCCCACTGAATAGAAATGAAAGTGAAATGTTATAAATAAAAAACATAATGTTATGTTAATTTTATACTTTTATCCTTCCGTACCACATAGTAATCGTCGATCGAAAATAACATTTTCTGGCAAACGTTACAATAAAACCGGGGCAGCCCTAACAATGTCCCCAGAAATTGCTTTAATAAAACACGAAAATAAATTTCCTTTTTCGGGCGCTGAGTCTGGTTATAGGACGATATTAATGTTACGCTCGTCTACTCAACGGTTGAAGATAGTTACCGTTAAAATGAATGCAATCTTGCGATATTTCTCAAGTATATTTTTGATTAAAAGACTTGCATTGATCATAACTTTGACTATAAAAAAAAATTAAAAAAATAAATTAAAAAGTAAAAAAAATTTAGTAAATTAGTGCACAACTTTAGTATGTACACACATAAAAATATGCAATAAGTGACACAGTTATTGAAAGTACAAAAGGAGGTCTTATCTTCTCTTCTTATAGATCTTATATGCGTTAAGAGATTGCTTCCAGACAACCTTAGGATGAATGTTACTGAGATAAACAGATGTTATTCAGGTTTACTTTTTTTATCGCTTAAAGGCCGGTAAAAATAAAATTCTTTTTTTTGTGCTGTGTTAGAGTGCCTAACTATTCTGTATGGCTAATAATATTAAATTCTAGCCTATAAGGTAAGGAAATGCAGACAAAAATAGGAACAGAATATTCTAGCTCATATTTGTTATTGGATCTTTTTTCTCAACATATCAGCATATCAACGCCAATAACATGAATAGTTATAATACAAGGCTATACTAACAAAACGGTGTCTGTATGTTTGTTTTTGACATGACATTTTGACATCTCATCTTGTAGCAGAGATTGAAAAAACTGACCTACCTGATCATAGAGAAAAAAGAATTGAATGACTTTCATTGTGCTAAAAGTGAAAATTATACAAATGAAAAAACTAAAACGGAATCTTGAAATACACAAAACGTTCATTATTCCACGACAACGATTGCCACAAAGCTGATTCACCGCAGTTTCCAATTAACATTCCCTATAGACGTTCTTTTGCTGGCAGCTTTGTCTGGCGTTGAATACTGTTTCTTCCTTTTGTCCCTAATTTGGAGTTCCGCATTGAAATTGCGCTGTCTTCAGACGTAACTCTTGATTGTCTGTCCGGAAAAGTTGAATGCTTTGAATGTTAGTGCGATGATAATTCTGAACTTGGCTGGTACTCTACCGTGTGTATGACACAATACAGATTTAGCTATAGTAGCCTATGTCACTAGGATCATAATAAAAAATATATTTACAGCTTGTTCATCAAAGTCGGATGAGTAGTTTAGGCGCTACGGTAACATACAAACATATATTATTAGGTAGGTATTATTAAGAGGAGTAATTTTTGTAGTGATGGGTAGAAGTGTAGATTACAGTCCAACCGAGAACCTAAGAGTATGGAATATAAATGTTGGCATTTGGCCAAAGATATAATTAAGCGAATAAGCTGCCATTAGAAGCATCTAGAAGAAAGTATATTTTTTTTATTCCGAATTTAAAAACACAAAAGTATTCTCCATTTAATCCCTTACCTTCCGTACTTCCGAACTGCACAAATTGTGTTCTTTACAACGGGATAAGAGTTGCTCCTCGCAATCAGCTGATTAAACCACCTTTGACGAACCATTTTCCACCCTAACTCCTTCACGAAAGATCGAGTTTTCTCTGATAGGTCAAAAAGGCCGCATGTGTTTGGACCGCGTTAGTACGAACGAAATTAGGTAAGAGCCAGTAATTTTGTTAAATTAAGACTTCGTCGACTATTTAATACGTAATTTAAAGTGGTATTTCGGAAGTAGAACTATTTTGTCATTTATTATGGTTTCTGCATTTGCTGTTTAGCAAATTATATTTATTTGTCGTTAAAATATACTTAAAACATAAAAGAAATAATCTCACGCCTTTTATCCCCAAGCGGGTAGACAGAGGTCAAAATATATTTCTGGAAATACCCACTTTTCAGTATATTCGACCCCGAAAATATTCTTATTACAAAGCTATCAGTCAAGCACCGTGCGGTTCCAATGCGCGACAGAACATTTAAAAATCAATTGTGTGTCATTTTCTTGGCTTAAGAGGTTTAATCAATGAACCCGTTAACTACCGGTTTGCAGACTCAACTAGATTATCTATTGTCCTTGTGCGATCTTGGGCCGCTTATACGTTCGTTATCACGTTTGGGGGTCCAAAAAATATCTGGTGGAAAAGTGGGTATATCCAGAAATGGAATACATCTGTCTACCCCCTCGGGGATATAAGGCGTGAGATTATGTATGTATGCATTAAAAGTACACTTAGAAAGGTCAATTGTCTAATAACAAGGCACTCTGAACTCGTCCATGAAGATTGACTAAATATAAACAGCAGCCCATCTACACCGACGAGTTGCTGGTTCCAAATGCAGTACCCCGAGATGAACCAGCAAGAAACTCAAGGATAGCTCTTTTTAATCTCATGTCTGAGTAGTAAATATAGTTTACAATAGTAATTATGATCAATAGACTTACGATTAATGTGGTCAATCTTCTGGGCACTTGACTACTTGGTTCTTTGGAGGACTTATTTTTACTTTAATTGACAGCCCATTGATATGATCCCATTTTTTTAACTTGACAGCCCATTGCTATGGGTCTTTCCACACGTGTGAGGAAGTTCACAACAATAGCTAGTAAGTATGTTATATTTGAAATTAAAAGGAAAACAATAGAAAATAGACAAACTTAAGTACGACACGTGAAAGAAGTCACTAAAACCTTGTAAAAATTGTATCGTGGAAAAATTGAGAAGTGATTCAAAGTTCCAGACAAGTGACAAACCAATAAAACAAACCGAGAACTTCAATCTAGTGCAACAGTCGTGTAAACACACGTCGGAATATTGGCACGTGCACACTTCTTGTTAAAATATGCTCGTAAATGGAGTCCATCCTTTTATTTCGAATCAAAATTTATACAACGCGTATTTTTCCTGAAACCTGACACCTGCAATTGAAATAACCATATATGAAAATAACAAATTGAAATAGCTTATCTAGATAGAAGATACATACGTAAATACGTACATTATAGATTAGACTATTGACCTTTATAAGTGTAACTTTTAATCACCTACAGAAATAAAAACATTTTCATATTCATTCTTTTCATAGGGAAGTGAAGCAATAGAATACTTAAAAAAACATACGCGTTGAATTGAGAATCTCCTCCTTTTTTAATTTGGTTTAAAATAATGACGTCATAGATAAAGCTTTCAGTCTGTAAGAGAGACATAGGTCTACATTTTGTTGATAGGCAATTTGCGTTATACATGGTCATTTTAAATTAAGTGCAAATATTTTAAGGGTAGGTATAAATATGCAAGAGAAATTAAATTAACATATAAAGATTTTTTGGTCTTTTCTAACACAAAAATATTGTAAACATGCTTTGCATAAACCTTCATTACCGCACTAAGACGCCACTTTTGTCAGATGATAAAAAGGAATTGGTTTGACTCGTCAGACAACTACAGTATTCATTCTTCAGCTTGGCGTATGCGACCGAAATCCTTCAACCGTATATTTCCAAACTTAACAGCAGAAAGGTGCAAAGTGACAAGTTCAAAAGTTTTCCAGCTGCCAGGTGTGGCCTCACCGACGACTTGAGACCCATTTATTCACTCGGTGATTTTCCACTCCAACTTACTTTAAACTAGTTTATTTGTATGTGCATATTGAAATGCTTTTATAACGATCCTCTGTGATTATTTTAGGATGCTCGAAATTATATAACCCGTCCACTTACGAATAGCAACAGTCTAAGATATAAGACGACCTTCCCCGAGCTGCTTATTGGATGAAAAGTATTTTATATCAAATTTAATATGTTAAAAAGATATCGCGAGTGGGTTGGCTGAAAAAAATCAGTCAAGGATATAATTGGGTAGTTGACAGCATCGAAATTAAATTGCGAGTAGTCATACATTAAAAAGATTATCCCAAAACACCTCAAAATATGTATTTCGATTTTCAATTTACAATTATAGCAAATTTTAAAATTATAAAACAATCAAAAAAAGTGCTGCAATTGAGTACTACAAACTATGACGTCACGGTTTGCTATTTTAGTACATTTTCCATAGTAAAATTTCGTTTTGACAGATCGTAAAAAGTAACTGATTTGACTAGGTAGGACACAACCCTATTGTATCTTCTTTTTAACATTGCAAGTATCTGTCAATAGAAGACACCATTGACAGTAACAATGATCTACACTTATAGTAAAGAACAGAAATTCGTATTTGTATGTTTGTTTGTATATTGTATATATCGGCTCCGAAACTACGGGACCGATTTACATTACATTAACATGGGCTATAATTTTTCCCACCGGAACCGGAATCATGGGTGAAATCGCGGGATGAGCTCGTAATAGATAAATGGGCCTCTGATTATCGTTCTGACTGGCAAGAGTGATATTTATGCCTGTAGAAACTAGATGCGACTTTAGGTGGTTTGCGGTGGAGAATTTAAAGAAAGCTACCTTTGACTTTAAAATAATAATTATATTCAATAAGTAATTGAAAACAAGTGTAGCTAGGTGCTGTCGCCGTGCGAGAGAAGATGGAATGCCGAGACGATCGGCCGTGGATGCTTGCTGGTGTGCGTGTGTGTCTATAGGACCACACATGCAAGGCGTTAACAATGCCAATCTCTTCCTGAGGGTAGGCCTATGGACTCGATTCTGGCTGACCAGCTAAAATTTCTAATTTCAAGTTAGCTAGTTAGTTATTTCTCCATAGAATACGAAAGAAAAAAGACAGAAACAAACGATAAATTTAAGAGTTAATGTCAAACACGTAAAAACCAACGAACCTAAGAACGTGCTTAGCTGACACTTTTATCCATGACCTTGTTACATCGTCGCTAAAATTGCTAAACACGCCTTAGTTAACATGACTAAATATCTCTCGTCTCTTTTCTCGGAGAAAGAAAATGACAGGACTGAACTAAAATAAGTTTAGTTGCTATAAAGCAGAATCGAACCCTATGACTACTTAATTTGACTACTTACATACATACATACATAATCTCACGCCTATTTCCCATTGGGGTAGGCAGAGACAACAGACCGCCACTTGCTACGAACCTGGCAGATCTCAAGCGCTTCCTCCACATCCATCAAACGACTCATGCATGCTCGTCGGTTTCGGGTACTCTTTATCTGGCTTTTCTCCAACACATCGCCGATCTGGTCGATGTAGGTACGCCTAGGTCGTCCTCTACCGACTCGCCCATTCTCAACACCCTTGTATATTTGTCTCGTTAGACGACTTTCATTCATCCGCTCAATGTGACCAAACCACCTGAGCATTCCTCTTTCAATCCTAGTCACTATATCATCTTTTTTTTTGACTTCTTATAAAGCACATAAACATAAAACAAATACACCAACAGCCATTTAGTATATAAAATGTATACAGTTTAAATAACCATTCAAACTCAGCTGAGAAACTCAACTTTTAGTCTTAAATCCGGCCTCAGTAGCCCGTCCGGAAACTTGGTCCGGCTTTATCTCGTTTGAATCCGGGAAACCGCCCGGCTGCAGTCGCTTTCATATTCCCGATGAAGTCGCTATAATTAGATAAATCTCTGGTTTGCCATTTCCGCGGTCTAAGTTACAAGCGGCAGAGTGTTTTTTTTTTATTAAAATAAATTAAATTGCAGAGGTGTTACTTAATTTTAACCTCGCCAAACTTTTACGTTTCAGAACGAGAAACATTCTTTTACAACAAATAAAGTAGTAAGTATTTGTTTCTTTTATTTAATTAAAAAAAAAAGTTTCAAAATTGGTTTAGTAAAAACTAAACCAATTTTATTAAGGAAAAGATTTATTTAAGACAACTATCCACACAAGCTTCTCCAAAAAGTACAAATTTCCTTTCAGTAACCAGCGTCGTCAAAAATTAAACAAAAACATCATATCAGCAAATACAACGCTTCGTCAATATGAATAACATACTTACTTTCAGCCATAGGCGACGTTATAAATAAAAATAAAAATCCCATGAGTTTTATCCCCGAGGGGGTAGGCAGAGTTATTCCATTTCTGGATATACCCACTTTTCACGAGATGTTCTTTGGACCCCTAAACGTGATAGTTGTCGAGCCCATCGTTCGACCGGGTTTTTTACACATGTCTCAGAATTATTTCTGGGACCTGCGGGTTTCCTCAAGATGTTTTCCTTCACCGACGAGCTAGTGAAATCAAGAATTAATTTTATAATGTATCACCAGAAACAATAATACACCACTGTTCACTGTTAGAACCCAACAAATCCGCCACCTTTTCACCCTTACGCCGTGGAAACTCAAGGCATTCTTGACTATTTCAATTTAGCATGCATTTTCTAGCAGCAAATACTCTAAAGTAAATTTATCAACGAAGAAGTCAGAGCCTTCCGCTCTCCTTCAAGAATTCATTCCGTGTCCCATTTGAATTACGAAACCTCTTTTCGCTACTAAAAAGGGTTTTCTTGAATATAAATTGTATTTGTTTAAAATATTAACAAAGGTGCAGGTTGGTAAGTGAAAGAGCTCATAAATGGAAGTCTATCTACTTATATCATTTCTCATCATCTATGTATAACACACATTGTACATATAATGAAACTGTAACGAATCCGCGTCTCTACATGAAGTACTAGCAGCGCCCCGCGGTTTCACCAGCGTAGTTCCCGTTCCCGTGGGAATACAGAGATAAAATATAGCCTATGTGTTATTTTGATGTATAAGCTATATAACCTTAAAGTTTCTTCAAAATACGTTCAGCAGTTTTTGCGTGAAAGAGGAACAAACATCCATACATCTATACATCCATAAATACAAACTTTCGCGTTTGTAATATTAGTGGGATTGTTTGAATTATTTTGCAGTAGTGTAGATTAGGTGTGCATCTGGATTGAGGGCCCACTTTTTAAATTATTGCGCAACGAAATGATACTTACAGGGCATTTACTTAAAATTTTGTAAAACCTAAAGCAAAGATTCTTAAATTTCTTAAACGTGAATCAAAAGAGTTATGGTCAAATAGCTTGGGCCCTCAATCCTGACGCCTGCATAAAACGGCATAGTCGAATCTCAGAAAGTACTATCCCTGGGATAATAATTTTTATTCGAGTATTTAGTTAGGAATTTGTTAAATACATTAAGAAATTGTCAAGTCTTAAGAATGCGACAATACAGATTTATGGCGGTTTAGCTTGGGCCCTCAATTCATCAATTTTGATATTGTAGAATCAGCAAAAAATATGAGTTTTTCTAAGGAAAGATATTAATACGACTTTAATATATTTGAGTTCCAAATCTCGGAAAATTTGTTAAAAAGAAATAACGACACAAATGTTAATTGTTAAAAAGTTATTGAAATTCGTATTTTTTCAAAACGTCTGAACTGAGGGCCCAAGGTTTTTGTCAGTATTGACTAGACTAAGCTTTCTACACTACCGCACTTTAGGCTAAGTATTTTAACAAATTCTTAACTAAAAGGCTACAAAGCGTCCATTCTTCTAAATGCCGTACTTTAGGAGAAAATTGATTTTCGATGTTTTATATGAGAAAATTCACTAGGGTGTATATGATTTTGTTACTTTTTTGAGACAAATCAGCATGTACCCTCTTAGAAGATATTTCATAAGTTGTTGTCGGAAGCGATTACGTTTTGTGTGATCCAAAATTAATAAAAGGTGTTATTTAAATGGTTATCATAGTATTCGTATTTTTGACGCCTGACGTACGCGCGTCCCCGTCATGTTTTTTGTTTAATTTTCATTTTGCTGTGTATTTCGGGTTTTGACTCATATTAGTGATAGTATATTATACCTATGTGGCAAGCACAGATCATTAATCTAGCTCTGTGGTAGCAAGGGTCCGTGACAGTGTGCAGTGAATGGGAAATTCGATAAAATGCCAGGGATAAACATTTTTGGATTGCCTCAAGAAGTCTTAATGAAGTCATCAGTAAAAGTGCTATTATTTAACTGTTGAAAAAAGTTTGTTAAAAAAAAAAGACCCACAATCGCTCCATACTTGTATGGTTTTTTTTTTTATTGTTTAGCGGCCTTTGGATTCTAGTCCTAATAGCCTTATTACTTTCCTATTATTATTAATCTTAGTAAAATGGCTCTGCTTTGAATTTTTGGATTTTTTGTATTGAAAAGGCTCCAATACTACCGGTTTTACCGATTTAAAAAAAATGTTTTGCCAGTGGAAAGCGTACTTTTCTGGGAGTAACATGTGCTATAATTTTCCCACGGGAACAGGCCTAAACCACGTTACTGATTTAAAAAGTTCTTTTAAAAATGGAAAGATACATTACCAGGGAGTAACAAAGGCTATATTTTATTCCCGTATTTTCACGGGAACGGGAACTACGCGGATGAAACCGCAAGGCAATGCTAGTTGTTAATATACAGGGTTATAATTTTAATACGTCCAATAGGTACATAATTTCATTGATTATTGGCACTTTCTTATTTTATTTTTCCACGCATACGTAGGTGAAGGCACAGCACAGCTAATCGTATATAATTATATCGAGCTTTATATATTATATACAATATGTAACAGAATAAGTGCAATTCCTGAAATTAGTTTGTTCAGTATCGACTACATATTCGATTTCATCTATTTTTAATATGTGTTAAATTTTTCCGAAAAATGAATTAGTATTGCTGAATTTAATGCTATCTATTGAAATCGTACTATTATAGAACGATATTTAAGAAAATTGGACACAACTAAAGTTCGATTGCATCTTTTTTTATATTAATTTACTAACCGGGGTGTATGAGGAATTGCGCTTTTTCTGTTACGCGTTGTATAATTATATATATTGTATCTGCGCTTTACAAAATACTACTTACATGATCACAACGAATACTTGTTTATACTTACGATAAACATTATGGTCACCCTACTGAATTTTCTCATATAAAACATCGAAAATCAATTTTCTCCTAAAGTACGGCATTTAGAAGAATGGACGCTTTTTAGCCTTTTAGTTAAGAATTTGTTAAAATACTTAGCCTAAAGTGCGGTAGTATAGAAAGCTTAGTCTAGTCAATACTGACAAAAACCTTGGGCCCTCAGTTCAGACGTTTTGAAAAAATACGAATTTCAATAACTTTTTAACAATTAACATTTGTGTCGTTATTTCTTTTTAACAAATTTTCCGAGATATGGAACTCAAATATACTAAAGTCGTATTACTATCTTTCCTTAGAAAAACTCATATTTTTTGCTGATTCTACAATATCAAAATTGATGAATTGAGGGCCCAAGCTAAACCGCCATAAATCTGTATTGTCGCATTCTTAAGACTTGACAATTTCTTAATGTATTTAACAAATTCCTAACTAAATACTCGAATAAAAATTATTATCCCAGGGATAGTACTTTCTGAGATTCGACTATGCCGTTTTATGCAGGCGTCAGGATTGAGGGCCCAAGCTATTTGACCATAACTCTTTTGATTCACGTTTAAGAAATTTAAGAATCTTTGCTTTAGGTTTTACAAAATTTTAAGTAAATGCCCTGTAAGTATCATTTCGTTTCGCAATAATTTAAAAAGTGGGCCCTCAATCCAGATGCACACGTAGATTAGTTATCGATTTGTCTCTGTGTGTGGTTGTGCACGCATCATGCAAAAACTACTGGATGGATTTTGATGAGATTTGGTGTGAAGATAGCTGAGTAGCGAGTCACCATCTAGGGTACTTTTTACAGCAGAAAAATGTCTCATTTCTAAGGGAAAATTAAAAAACTGGTAAAAAAGATAAATACGTACTACAAAATAATTAATCTGTATTTTTATATGCTGTTTGTTACCCAAAATCAATATAATCAAAATAAATATGTATATAATACTAGCGCTGCTCTAAACTATCAGTACTCTAATTTAATTATTTTAGTATCATACCATCTCTTAGATTTACATAAAGACATAACTACGTAATAGCCAAGACTGTTAGAAGAAAATTCTTTCAAATATTTTTCTTCCAACCTCTTTGATAATTGGTATCACAACGTTTTATTTAATGACTTGTAAGGGATTTCAAGACCATCAAAATATGGGCTTATAAAAACAAACAACGCAAACGGAGCTCTATAATACGCAGTCCTAAAAAGTAATGTACCATATGAATAGCTTACCAGGATAAATGTAGGGCATAATATTATGAGAGATATGTATCAGTTGAAATAGGATCGTTATTTACACTCTGATATCAATTGGACAGAATAACAACTTTGTTTTGATTCATTTGGTCATACAATGAAGAAGAGTGTGAATTTGATCCATGTGCCTCCAGTTTGATTACCTTTTGGTTGCTTAAACACCGATGACCATTCACAACTAAAAATTATTTATATCTGTAAGAAAAAATTACACATAAAAAAAATACAAAAAGAGGTAAAGTATTTTGTGGGAAGTAGTCTGTGGAACTACTGGTCCGATTCTGATAATTCTTTCTCCGATACAAATATACATTATTTCCGAGTTACCAAGGCGCTTCACAACTTGACTAGCTAACATTATAGTTTACTAGTGGTTCCGCGCGGTTTCACCCGCGTAGTTACCGTTCCCGTGGGAATACGGGAATAAAAGATAGCCTATGTTATTTAGTGATAATGTAGCTTTTCACTCATAAAAGAATTTTTAAAATCGGTCCAGTAGTTTTTTCGTTACAATCATGCAAAAATACTAATCTTTTCTCATTACAATATTAGTGTAGATTATATTTCCAAAGCAGGTATACAAGTACAGCTCTTTTGGGAAAACAATGTAGACACATTGATGCAACTAGATAAGACAACTCTCATGTTTTAGTTTTAAAAAATCGCGCTTTTAGCAAGAATTGCTTTTTGTTTGCCAACTTCATAAAAACTTATCTCCGTTACACAGTCCACGGAGAGAAAACTAAGCAAAACTAAAATGTTACGTCACGGAAACTTTGTAGTTCTAGACGACTTCTTAACTGCCCTTTTTTAGTTTCGGAATACGGTTTTTTTAGGATTCTACTTGGCAGTTGGTCCTTGGTTGGTTAATGTGTTTGGTAATGTTTGGACATAATGCTAACGATACCGAGGGCTAGACGATAACGTTATTTAACCGTCAACATATGTTAATTTTAGGGTTCCGTACCCAAACTGTAAAAACGGGACCCTATTACTAAGTCTTCGCTGTCCGTCCGTCCGCCTGTCTGTCACCAGTATCTCAAGAATTTTTCACAAATTATTTATTTCTGTTGCCGCTATAACAACAAATTCTAAAAATAAAATAAATATTTAAGAGGGGCTCCCATACAACACACGCATTTTTTTGCCATGGTACAGAATCCTTCGTGCTCGAGTCCGACTTGCACTTGGCCGGTTTTATATAATTTACACACAATATTTACTCCCAAAGTAGGTTAAACCCTGTTCTATGGGAGCTAAACTGTTCAGTTCATACAAATTTCAACACCCAGAGGTAAAAACCAACAGACATGTTCATGTATACAAATATTCAAATGTCTTGGTGGAAATTGTTGTTTTGACAGTCATTCATATCAGATATTCCCTTAAAATGATACTAATCTCTCAATTTCATCCATCCTAAGTGTGTCTAGAGAGTCAAGAGAATACAATAATAACCACTCTAAAGAGTAAAAAAACCGACTTCAATCTTCAACTTATATGGTCTTTCTCATAGATGCCGTTCTCAGAACTGGATGAAATTAAAATGGGACCAATCTGGAAGCACTAGCTTTCAAATAAAAACAGAATCATCCAAATCGGTTCACCCAGTCGAAAGTTTTGAGGTAACAAACATAAAAAAAATACAGACGAATTGATAACCTCCTTTTTGAAGTCGGTTAAAAAGCGATAAGACTACCCATTGTACTTCATTTTAATTTCTGTATTTCTTGTATTGTTTTTGGCGCACAACAAATATGTGTAGTATGTACTGTCTTATAGTTAAAAAGCCACACAACTGTGTTACATAAAACGTATTGGAAAAAAAATAAGTCATCTTTCAAACGTCGGTTTCAATAAGAGTTAATTAAAGGTTAGTAGATATAAAACAAAATTCTAAGTTTAATTTTGTAGCTGCAGGCTTTCATAAAGATTTTATGATTGTATAATGTACTTCGAATACCTACTTCTAGTCTGTTCTTTATAGTTTTTAATAATAATCTGAAAGCTATTAAAAGTCGAAAACCAATTAAGTTTAATAAATGTTCTTCTTTCAACAAAATTTTATTATACAACGCGTAACAGAATAAGCGCAATTTCTCATACACCCCCATGAGTATATTAATACAAAAAATATGATGCCTTCGTACTTAAGTTGTATCTAACCAATTTTCTTAAATAAAGAGCAAAATAGTACGATGTCCATAGGTAACACTAAATTTTGCTGTGCTAATTAATTTTCAGAAAATTTTTACCCCTATAAAAAATTGCTACAACCGGTTTAGTGGTCGATACTGAACAAACTAATTTCAGGAATTGCGCTTATTCTGTTAGATATTGTATACAACATGTAACATAATAAGCGCAATCCCTGAAATTAGTTTGTTCAGTATCGACTACTTATTCGATTTCCGCTATTTTTAATATGTGTTAAAGAACATCGGCAGCTTTGGTACCCACTGAAACAGACACCCACGGGGTATCACACTATGCTTGTTATATTGACTCATAACAAGTCGAAATTTTCCATATTTTTTAATTAATCTAGCAGTTGAAAATATTGAGTCAAATAAAACAGAAATATCACAGAAACACGAATCGATCGATTGGGAAATCTATTAATACCAAAGAGATTAAAATATAATATAAGGCATAGAGAGGACAAAGCGAGGATTATTTGAAGCCAAAAGTTATTCCAAGTGGAATATGTCTAGTAAAATTTCGACCGAATGACAGCTCGCGTTCATACTAACTGACATGACAAGAACATGACGCTTGAGCTTCAAAGTTTTGTATGAAAATATTCCCAATGCCCCCTCTATGCTATTATATTTTAATGTCTTTGATTAAAACAAAAACTTTTTTGTTGTTGTGATAAAATTGAACGTCGTGTCATCACGTCAACCATGTCATTCACTAGGGATGGCCAAGTGAAAAAATAAATTGATATTTATCGTATCGACATTTCTAAATACAATAGATAAAAATCGAGTGAAAAATATCGATATATCGTCAGTTTTTACATTATTATTTATACATATTCTCAAATTCGTAAAAAAGGACGACGAAAATAGTATTTTTTTATAAATGCTTGAGTCTAAACAAGTATCTAGTACCTAACATGAAATGAAACACGAAACCAGAATTGCGTTAAAAATATATTAAAATTGATACGAATTCGATACTGTAAAATAAATGTCGATCGCCTTTAAAAATATCGACGATATATATAATAATATATGCTAATTATGTATTTGGAAAAATATCGATATTTTAATATAGGTATCGATATTTTTTGCCCAAGCCATCATTTAATGCCACTATGTGGCATAGAGTAACTTATATGGCATGTGGTAGGTAGTGCTATTTTCTAACAAAGAGGTTGGAAGAAAATCATTTTCCTTCCTAGAGAAACTTTTTCTTTACACGTCTTTGGTACCTAAAATCTCATAATAACCTACAAAATACACTAGGTAACGAATAACTTTTAAACCTCAACTTATAAAAATGTGGTATGATTACATATTATCTTAGTCTGTCCAAGAACTATCGATTTTACACGGTTTCGTCTTCCGTGGGCAGGTGGAAGTGGGGTACCCAAAACACATGGACTTTTGCCATTGTTATTTAAAAAAAATATATCTCGTGAAATGTGGGTATATCCAGTAATGGAATACCTCTGCCTACCCCCTCGGGGATAAAAAAAAAAAAAAAAAGGCGTGAGATTATATTATTATATTATATTTAAAAAAAAAAATTTCGTTGCTGAATTTAGTGCTTTCTATGGAAATCGTGCTATTATTAATCGATATATAAGAAAATTGGTTAGACATAACTGAAGTTCGATTGCATCATATATTTTTTATATTATTACACTAATTGGGGTGTATGAGGAATTGCGCTTTTTCTGTTACGCGTTGTAAATGTGAAGGTTTTTTTTTTTACTATTTTTCTACGGTACTTTGAACTCTCTATGTACAAACTGTGTGTATTTAGAAGATGCCAGAAAATGTTATACTGTACTTCTTTGCGGGTTCCTTATAGTTTTATTGGTGCCCGGGGAACAAACTTTTGGGGCGAGATAAAAATAAACAGCTCCTATACGGTGCAAGTTTCGTCGATGTTTAGTGCTAGAACAACCTGTGCTTACATGTTACGCTAAAGTAGTTTAACGAAATACGGCAGTAAATAAAAGTAAATACCAAGTATTTAGGATAATTTTCAAAATATCAGTCAAATTAATTTCAACTCATAACATACGAGTTAGTATTTACTTTTAGGAAAATCGAGTGTTTATATCCAGGAAAATAGATGTTACCGTTTCACCTCTAAATGACGTCACAAAGCCGGCTGATTCTTAAAAACTAGTTAGTGTGAGTATAGTGACATTTTGATTGACATTTGACACTTCAATTTAGTTTGAAGTGTCAATCAAAACTCACTTGCTTACATCTGGCGACGCGACGCGCGATTGAAGTATTTTAGAAGTCAAGCGTTTACATATTCGTAGATTTTCAAATACAATAGGTAATAGATACATACATACATACGCTTACGCCTTTAAGTAATAGATATAAAATTAATAAAAATAAATTGTGGGACACAATTTACACATGGATATTCAGTCCCAAGCTAGGCAGAGCTTATACTATGGGTACTAAACAACTGATAAACATAATTAAATAAATACTCAATACAATACCCAGACACGAAGTCAACAGTTCATGCACACAAATTTTGGCCCCGAGTGGGAATCGAACCCTCGACCTCCGATTCAGAAAGCAGGGTCACTACCAACTAAGGCAACAGGCCCGTCAATATTTACCTACTGCTTTGCTTTTTAAAACATTGAATCCTACCGATTCATCACTTGTAAATGACATTTAAAAAAAACTGGGGAGAATCAATCAAAATCAAACTACCTCGACACTTATCCATCAAATTCGACGACATTTCGCAAAAGTTAGAAACTAAATCAGAGATATGGCACCTACATGAAACTCGAGGTCTGTATTTGACGTATAGCTCACCCCTAAGGGGGCGAAAGTTATCCCCGCGAAATCCTCCGGGATGAAACTACTCGTCGCCAAACAAAAAAACTGAGAGGTTTTATGTAATACTCACAGCTATGGTTATCTGCAGAACTTTCAGACTCCATTCTTGCTAACGACTCTAACGATACACCAGGCAATTTTTCTGTTTTTCTTCTATGTTTGTTGTTTCAACTGAGGAAATATTTTGACTTTGTAATTCTACTTAGTTTTATGTGACTTAGAGCTAATTAAGTAGGTATAAAGTTTTTTATTAAATTTATTTTGACCCCGTCTTGGGCGCCAATAGTTCAGTTGGCGCCCAACATGGAACAACAAACTTTTTTTAAGTAGATCTTAGTAATAATTAATGCTAACAATTATGTTATTGTAAGTTTTAATTCTTGTAAGTGAACGGGGACTACCTAATCATAAAATAACAAAGTTAAAAGAACTATAGGTTTTCGTTGCAGAAAGGTCAAAAAATCTGTACCTAGACGTGGGAGAGCCATGCTTCGGCGCTTGGGCCGGCTCCACCGGAGTGATACCACGGCCTCACAAAAAACCAGCGTAAAGCATAGCATTGCATTTCGTTAAGTGAGTGAGGTAACCGGAGGCCCAACCCCTTCCCCCTCCCTCCATCCCCCCCTCCCCATCCCCCCTCCCCATTCCCCTACTCCCACCTCAAAGGTCGGCAACGCAGTTGTGACTCTTGAGTTGCAAGTTTCCATGGTCGACGGACGTCACTTACCATCAGGTGACCCGTCTGCTCGTTTGCCCTCTAAGTCGGGTTTTCCTTCCTGACGCTATAACTCCTCCACCATAACTCCAGAACGCACGAACCGATTTCCACAGTTCTGCATTCGTTGGAAAGGTCTCGGGCTCCGTGAGGTTTATGGCAAAGAAAATTCAGGAAAAATTTCAACAGAAAAGCTGGAAAATCTTATAAGCATTGCACCCGAAGCCGGGGCTGGTCGCTAGTTTCTCATAAAAAAACCTAATTTGCTTTTGCTAAGAACTTTTTTATAAACTGTCTTTATGTGAAGATTTTCAGCACCATTACAAGAACCTTTTAATATTTGAATACGCTAATATTATTATCCTACATCCAATATCTCCATCAGTATTGCAGTGCCCTTACAGGGAGTCACAATATGTCATAGATCTAAATTATTTGTAACTACAATCAGTTTGTGCTAGGTATCTATAGATCTCCGTCGGTTAGTAGTGCTTTGCCATTTATTGACTCGCTAAGTTCACATTTGGACACTATAAAAAAGCACAGAACTATTACTGTAACTGGGGACATCAACATTAATCTAATAGTTAAGGAGAATGAAACTGCAGCGGAACGGAACAATAGGCACACTTACTTGCACAAGCTCGCGAATTTAGGTATCATGCCAGGACACACCCTACCGACTAGATTGGCTAACTGTTTGGATCATTTTATGCTCAAACTGGACAAAGTTAGGATTACTGCACAAATAGCTGTCTTAAATACTTCTGTAACTGACCACGCAACGATTGCACTTATTCTGTCTAACGTTAAAACTGATGTCACTCCAATTAAATTTAGAACAACCACAGACTTCAGTAAAGCTCTGGACTCCTTGGCAAACAAAAATCTTGCTCAACTGTTGTTTTGTGATAATCCTAATTTACTAATAGACCTGCTCACTAAAGTAGTTACTGAGTCATTACAAGAAAACACTAAGACTGTTCCCATCCCGAAAAAACACCGCATTATTAAACCATGGATAACTCCTGGAATACTTCGATGTATTCGAAATAGGAACAAAATGCAATTGAAAATACGTAAAAACCCGTGCGATGACACATTAAAAATCACTTTTAGACGTTATCGTAATTACTGCAACAACTTAATAAAAAAAGTAAGAAGGACATATGATAGAAACTTGTTACAAATAACCGCTAAAAACCCTAAAAATCTATGGAACACTATAACTAAAATTACAAATCATAAGCAGTCTAAAACTGACAATACACAATTACTTAACTTAAAAGGTACCCCTGCTGATTCAATTAATTCAGTTAACGAATATTTTGCTAACGTTGGCAGTGATTTGGCATTGAAAATTGCTCTCCCAACAATCCCAAACTCCAATAAAAAATACACAGAAACACATTCAAAGCAGCCCTCATCTTTTGTTTTGTTAGATACAGATTGTGAAGAGGTTGAGAGAACCCTTATGAACTTAAAATCCTCAAGCGCTTCTGGTTGGGACTGTATCCCTACTGCCTTTCTAAAGCTTGCCAAAAACGAGTTAGTTCCAGTCTTGACCCACTTGATTAACCTGTGTTTCGATTTAGGTGTGTTCCCCACTCCCCTTAAGAAAGCTATAATAACTCCGGTGTACAAGAGTGGTGACAGAGGCGATGTTGGCAACTACAGGCCGATATCAGTTCTAACTGCTATTTCAAAAATTATTGAGAAAATTATTAATAAACAACTTGTTAGCTACCTCGATAAATATAATATAATATCAGAATGTCAGTTCGGTTTCAGAAAAAACAAGTCGACTGAAGATGCCGTAACAGCACTAACTACTTTAATAGTTGACCAATTAGATAAAGGAAACAAATGCCTTACGGTATTTTTAGACTTAAGAAAAGCGTTTGACACCGTCTCTGTCCCTAATCTTGTACAAAAACTGGAACAGATAGGGATACGGGGCAAACCTTTAGCACTCTTTAAAGAGTATTTATCTGATCGCAAACAATGTGTCAAGGTAGGTACGCACACAAGTGATTTTACTAACATTGGTTATGGTGTTCCTCAGGGGAGCGTACTGGGGCCTACACTCTTCTTGATCTATATCAATGATTTACTTGACATGCATTTGGACAATGCTAAGGTTCTCTCATACGCTGATGATACCGCGATTGTATTCTCGGGCAAAACATGGAAATCTATTCGCCATGACACTCAAAAAGGGCTCACTCATGTAGATCTTTGGTTAAAATACAATTTGCTTACCTTAAATTCAGATAAAACCAAGTATATATGCTACACTATAAATAAATCGACTCAACCCTCAGAAAGTTTTAAGATAAACATTCACGACCTCAATTGCAGTGAAATAAGGGGGTCCTGTACCTGCCCTACTATTGACAAAACAACTTCTATCAAGTATCTGGGCATACACATGGATCAACATTTATCTTGGCATTTACACTTGGAGACAATCACTAATAGGATTCGAAAACTTATCTGGATATTTATAAAATTGCGTTATGTTGCAACACAACCTGTACTGAATTTAATATACACAGCTTTAGCGCAGGCTATATTAATCTATTGTATCCCTATCTGGGGTGGTGCAACCAAAACAAAATTTTTGGAAGTAGAAAGAGCACAAAGAGCACTTTTAAAAATTGCCTACTTTAAGCCACGAATGTATTCCACACAAAAACTATACTTGGATTGTGACGTGCTGACTGTGAGGAAGCTGTTTGTCCTTTACGCTATACTAAAAAGACATAAAACGGTAATCCCTAACCCTTCCCATCAACTAAAACGTAGGAAACACGTTGTTGCAGAAACAACATGCGTCAAGTCTGTCTTCGCACGACGACAATATAATGCAAGAGCAACACATTTGTACAATCTAATCAACAAAAAAATAAATATCTTCATGTTATCAAAGTATGAAATTAAAACCAAGATTACGAAATGGCTAAAAACAATAGACAGCGACCAAACAGAAGACCTATTTAAACAAATACAGTGATTATTAGCGATCGACACTTACCTGTAAACATACTGATTGATTACTGTTTGTTGCATATTGATTATTACTGTGATGCCGCCGTAGTTAGTGACTCAACGATGAATCGACCCCAAGAACTTAGTTCGTAGGGCAAGCTACGGTAAGCTTCATAAACAAAACAATTTATACGTACGCATGCACCCACACACAACACATACACACATACAATACACACACTTACACAAGACACAAACATTAACTCACACACACCATACACAATATAGTCATACTCAACACTCAGCTTGCACTCAACACTTTGCTTTCACTACAGATACAAGCATGCTTTTATCTTTATTTGAAAGAAAATAAATACTTCATTTACAATATTTACAGATAAAATGTGTAAATCTTTAACTTCATGTTCTATTTTTGGCACATTTTATTTTATGTTTATTCTTTTAGTCACTATATATGTGAACAAATTCAGTAGGTACTTACTTTTCTAATGTAAGATATGGAGGAGCGCGACCTTCTGATACAGGTGTACTTCACTTAATAGAAGGTTGCAAATATGAGCAAATTTTTGTACCGTTTTTGTTTGCGAAATAATTTTTTTTTTTTTTTTTTTTTCTTTTATTTACTGGTTCTGTGCGGTTTCACCTGCGTAATTCCCGTTCCCGTGGGAATACTCAAATAAAATATATCCTATGTTACTTAGGGATCTTCTAGGTTTCCATTAGCGAAAGAATTTTAAATCGGTCCAGTAGTTTTTGAGTTTATTCGTAACAAACATACAAAAATACAAATCTTTCCTCTTTATAATATTATTATAGATATATTGTAAGTACCATGTGATAAGTAAATAAATTAAATTGAAATTCATACAAATAAGCGTGTAGTTTCATTTTTCCGTGTTCGCGATTCGATATACCTCCCAACTGGAGAGCTGGGTACACGTGCATACCCCCGGCAATATGTATTCCAGTGGAGTTGGTTCTGCCTTTTTTGTGCGAAGTAATAAAGCCGGCTTTTCCACTTCTAATGAAACTCGAATTCGTTCACTATGAATATTAGCTTTTGGATAGGACGACGACAGTTTTGCTGATTGTGAAATCTAAAAATCTTTATACTGGGCTCGATTTTATGTTCGATTTTGAGTCATGCTAACAATATCTTTGAATACACAGAATATATTTTGAAACAAGGATGTGTAAATATAAATAATCATTTTTAAAAATGTTTCGTTTTAAAATACTTTTAATGCATTAATAACTGTAAAATAAAGATAGCTGGCTCCGACCGTTGAATGAATATTTAAATTGTACTGAATAAAAAAATATTTAAATGCAAAATATGCAGCGTCCAGCATGAGCTTTATTTTGTTAAGCCCATTGAGCCGGCACGTTCATTCATTAAAATATAAACCATGTTCTTTTTGCTCGAAATATGTTTGCTATTTTTACAATAACATATTAATTTTACTTTTGTAAATCATATTTACTAGTAAGACATGAGATTAAAAAGAGCTGCCCTTGAGTTTCTTGCTGGCTCTTCTCGGGGTACTGCGTTTGGAACCAGCAACTAGTCGGTGGAGATGGGCTGCTGTTTACATTTAGCCAATCTTCATGAAAGAGTTTAGAGTGCCTAATCTTCATGGACGAGTTTAGAGTGCCTTGTTATTAGACTATTGACTTTTCTGAGTGTATTTTCTATACCTACAGATAATAAACGATTTTGACTTTTGACTAGCGGTTACCCAGCGGCGTTGCCCACGCAGATCTGCCTCATGGGAATTCCTTAAAATCCCTGCATATTGGTTGCCTGCGACATAAGACACCTACATACCTACATATTCTTCAAGTTTGTAGGTGTTATCGTTTCGGAGTAGTGCATATATCGGTTTTTAAACAGATTTTATATTTTCCCGTGGGAATGACATATTTTCCTGTAATAAAAAGTACCCTGAATGTTGAATCAGTTACTGAGTGAACTCTACATCAATATCAGTTACAGTTTGAAGAAATTGTTCAATTCTTTAAAACTGCACAACATTTTCTCAGTTCTAATAACAATATTTTTATCGTGTCGAACAATTTCTCTTGTCACAATGTCGTTATTTCACTGTACACAACAGTCTATATGACGTCATTCTTCATAAGTTTCTTTAGAAATAACTCACGAGGAAAGTTCATATAACTCAAGCTGTGCAATGCAATAATTTTCTTTGCACGACACTTTGCCGCCTTTCCTTCTATAATGTGTATGATTTTTTTGTTATCAACAAAAACTGTAATAGAAATAATAATAAAGTATTGAAAGAGGTACTTTTAGGAAGAACCCGTCCTACTGGTGTAGTTTTGTCTTATTTTTTATGAAATATTATATTGTCTTATTTTTTATTAAATATTATTTAATAAAAAATAAGACAAAACTACACCAGTAGGACGGGTTCTTCCTAAAAGTACCTCTTTCAATACTTTAATGCGTTTTTTTTTTCAAAATATTCCTTAAAATAATTATTGTATAGCGTTCAGGGTTAAACTCCCTTATTATTTTTTTTATTCCGATAAAATAAAAAGTGTTAAGTACTGGTGTTATAGGTCAATGATCAAATCAAATGAAAGTTTTAACGACCAAATAGGTACAAATCAGATATTCCAAAAGCCAAAGTGACTATAAAGATTATAAGTGTATAAGTAAGAGTGACTAATGACTATGTAAAATATAAAGTTTGTGACTGGCTTGGTGCTATAGGATTTTGTTTAGTTTTTTATTTTATAATGTTATTTGTGTCTCTTATTGTTTCGTTTTGTTTAAAATGTAAATTTTGTTTTTATAAACTTATAATATAATATTAGCGCTCTCTTTAAAATTGCTGTGCTCCAACGGGGCGTCACATTGTACCATATCTTTTGTTCAACACCTTGTAATACTGTGACTTGCAATAAACGATTTTGAGTTTGAGTTTAGACTTTAAAAGATTTAATAGGAAGTAGACATGTTGTACATATAGAAACATTGTTCGTTGAAGCTATTCGTGGAAACCTATTATTAGCCCTAAGCACAGACAATAAAAGGCAATTACCTGCATTGTAATTGCCTATTATTCTCTGTATTACCGTTGGTTTCCTAAATAAATAAAATGTATAATCCTACTTCCTACTAATCCTACTAATATTATAAACGCGAAAGTTTGTAAGGATGGATGTACGGATGTATGAATGTTTGTTCCTCTTTCACGCAAAAACGGATTTTGATGAAACTTTACAGTTATACAGCTTATACATCAGAATAACACATAGGCTATATTTTATCCCCGTATTCCCACGGGAACGGGAACTACGCTGGTGAAACCGCGGGGCGCTGCTAGTCTGCTATTAAATAAACGTGAGTCTCGATTGGTGATCCCGGATTGGCGTCAGTTTTATATGCCACAGCCAATTTTGGGACCTGCAGGTTTCCTCAAAATGTTTTCCATCGCAAATACAATAGACACTGAACCGAAATGGGGACTCATGCATGAGAGACCAGCTCACTTCTAACATGATAGCTCTCGCAATAAAACTGTACAAAACGTATATTGGTTTGCCGTGTAATTTCCCGGAATGTTTGACAACTATTAGCGTAGAAACTGGCGATGATGACTATCGATGCCTGCTTTTAACTGACCTGCGACCAATTTCATAGTACGAAAACTTGCGTTTAGTCTGTAGTCATACTGTGGTTGTGCATTATTTCAAAGATAAGCAGCAATAAGCAAAGCAACGGAAATATATTTTTGGCATAGCTTGAGCCCCTATTTTCTATTTATAATTGTAGTCGCAATCGTCTTCATTTTGACATACGTTGCTTCTTCCGTACATCTGTCAGTACAGCCAGTGAAAGAAGAGCAAGCACTGATCGCGTAACAAATGTCAAATAAAGACGATTATACGATTACAATTATAAATAGAAAATAAGGCCCCAGTTCTCCATGAAAAGAGCAGTAGTTTTTGTGTATTACTAAGATGAGCCTGGTATCTTGACGTCAAGATAGTAGTGAATGACCTGAATATCTCCGAAAGTATGATAGCACTATTTATTTGCTCCGGGCACTATTAAGCACTATTTGAGAAGATTTTTTTTTAGTTTTTTAGTTGTTTGGAGTTCTTAAAATAATACAATTACATGTTGAGGCTTCTAACTTGACGGTCACACTGTATTAACTGTGTTAGATTACTTATTCTACTTAGAGTCCTATTTCCGTTGAATATAAACTTATATACCAGTTTGTTTGCAGATTCAAAAAGGGATCACTGCAACAAGACGGTGGAGATCTACGAAGACGTGTCGTCCCCGCCGGTCACGCCCGAGAACTTTGGGAGGCCCCTCACTTGCACATATAGGTACATACATCTTACTTGATGTTACTTAGCGCAGTAGCTAGTGTTTGGCGCCGAGACCGAGATTCTAAATTTAAATAAATAAAAAAATAAAGAATCTCGTGCCTTTTATCCCCGAGGGGTTAGGCAAGGGTTAGGCAGATGTATTCCATTTCAGGAAAAAACTTAATAAATAAAATAAAATAAAAAATCTAATCCCTTTTATCCCAGAGGGGTTAGACAGATATATTTCAGGAAAATACTTAATAAATAAAATAAAAAATCTAATGCCTTTTATCCCCGAGGGGTTAGGCATAGGTATTCCATTTCAGGAAATACGTTCATTTCACCAGTATCATCTTTGGACCCCGTAGCGTGATAGGTGTTGTGAGCTCATTCGCTGGACCGGGACTGTTACACGTGTCTCAGAATTAATTATCTGACCTGCGGGTTTCCTCACAATGTTTTCCTTCACCGTCGAGCTAGTGATAAATATGTACGTAAGTTTTTGAAAAACTCAAGGTACATACCAGGATTCGAACCCGAGCCTCACTGATTTTCTTTCTGTGAATTTGATGATAATATTTTTTTCAGGTTTAGAGCATTCCGAGGGTCACCTAAGGACTGGATACTCCGGATAAGGTTCAAGAAGTTCAAGGTCGGGACCTTGATCAATGGAACCACGTGTCACAAGGGATATATGCAGGTGATTTCTAAGTCAATATTTGTTGCTCCATCTATAATTAAAGTGTTGCGTTTCTTACATTTTGAGCGCTTTATTGGGTGTGGGAATGTGTTAGTATATTTATATGTTAGTAGGTTTGTGTTTTAGTTTTAGCTACTTTTTTATACATACATACATACATAATCTCACGCCTATTTCCCATTGGGGTAGGCAGAGACAACAGACCGCCACTTGCTACGAACCTGGCAGATCTCACGCGCTTCCTCCACATCCATCAAACGACTCATGCATGCTCGTCGGTTTCGGGTACTCTTTATCTGGCTTTTCTTCAACACATCGCCGATCTGGTCGATGTAGGTACGCCTAGGTCGTCCTTTACCGACTCGCCCATTCACAACACCCTTGTATATTTGTCTCGTTAGACGACTTTCATTCATCCGCTCAATGTGACCAAACCACCTGAGCATTCCTCTACTTTTTTATTTTGAATAATAATACTATTGAAGGGGAACAAATGTATTCTCTAATAGCCACAGATGAAGGGATGAAGGCTAGTCAGGTTTTAATGCATACAATCTGTATATTATGTCATTTAAATAAATTCAGTTACTTAGATACACTTAGATAATACTTACATAACTTAGTATGAAATAAATTTTCTTAATGACAAATAATAACTGATACAAAGATATACTCAATTAAGATTAAAACTATATTACACATTAGATTAGTGTAATATAGTTTTAATTTAAATCTGAAAAAACAAAAATAATTTTCTAAATAAATGTCGATATGGATATTGTAACCGATTTTTAATTTTTTGTCAATTATCTGTAGTTGTCCATCGATAATTGGCAACACTTGTTTTTGTTCGCAAAGAGAAAACACGTGATTACTCTGTAGGTAACGTTCCCTCTTGTACACTTTTCCTCTCTCAAAAGAAATATCATTAGGAACAAAACAGAAAGTTAGGAAGTCGAAAATCGAGCCAAAAGTAGGTAGTAATTGAGTTGCCGCACGCTTTTCTAATTTCAGTAATTAATTTTTGAAGTTTGACGGCCAAAAGAACTCTGAAACTCGTTTCGGATAGGGTTGCTACTTGATTATTATTTCGGGTAAATGATTCTCAAAAATATTTCATTTTTACAACTCGATGTTTTTACTCATATTACACAGGTTGAAAAAAAGGTTGTAGATGTTATTACAATGCCAATTTTTACTGAGATGAATCATTATTATTTTTTTTCAAAAATACGTAAATCATTTTTGTATCTGGTTTTTACAAGGGAATGAACTGGCTTCATTATTTTTAAATCTGAATTTTATAACATCAAAATCAATTTTCATTCATTAAACATAGTTTCTAACTAACATAGTATTCTAAAGGAAGTCCAAGGTACATAAATAAATTGTATAGGTAACATAAATCAGCAGTAGCTACTTGAGAGACAGGCTTAGGTACTCCCAAAATGGCTGTTCACTTCCTAGAATAATACATTAATAATTCAAAAATAGAGAACCATTAATTGAAAATCACACCTAATTTATATCCAGCATTAAAGCAGCATTTCTCAAATTTTAATAAAATATTAAATAATTGAAACTGCCAACCCTACCGTGGCCAATTTGGGTGGGTAATTATGAGATCATTCGTCTGCTTACAGGATTAAAATAAGTTTGGGACAGACTTCGCGTCCCATTCCGAAATCCAACATGAATATTTAGAGCCTATTTCCAAACTACTTAAAGAAGTGGGTTAAGTCACAAAGTTATATCATTAGGTGAAAGGAACCTGAAAATCGGAATTAAGTAGAATTAATGATCTTGTTGCGACGATGCCATTGACCCCTGATATCCAAATACACACACAATCAACCTAATACACAATCAACGTCACAAATTGTGGAAAGAAATGAGACCGTCAAGTTGGAAGCCTCATCGTGGAAATGAGCTGTTCTGATAATGCCAAGC
Source organism: Ethmia dodecea (assembly GCA_963855545.1). Classification (NCBI taxonomy): domain Eukaryota; kingdom Metazoa; phylum Arthropoda; class Insecta; order Lepidoptera; family Depressariidae; genus Ethmia; species Ethmia dodecea. The sequence goes on from OY979446.1 coordinate 2,474,406, forward strand.
AACTCTTCCTAAGTAGTGAAAAATAGTGCCCGAAGCATATGTATAGTGCTTTCATAGTTTATGGAATATTCAGGTAGTTCAGTGAGGCTGCTATCTCGAGGCTTCAGAAGATCAGAGGGCTTTCAGTTATCTAGTAAAAAAATACTTTTTCACCAACTTTCGGCCCGCTACGCTAAACGAAGTTACCTCTTTTCACCTACGTCGAGCAGCAAAAAAGTAATAAGAAAGCCTCAGATCACATGTTTATAATTACCTTTTATCTTAGACATTTTTTTATTTTACTTCCCTACATGTGTAATATACTATTGCATGCCAGTTGCTAGTAAAATGTGTGAGACTACATATTATAATTTGACATCTCCATGAACCACATTTTGAACAAAATAAATTATTTCATTTCATATCCAGAGAGGGAACGCAGCCAGTCTTGTGGGCAATATTTCACAAAGATTAAGTATCGGTACAGAGAGATAATGAAGCAGATCAGACCTCACCTCTACACTGTCTTGTTTGCCTGCCCCCTAAGCCCCTTTTCACACGTGCCGGTTTCGGCCGGGCCGGCGCGCGGCGAAGTATATGGCCATGTACGTTCGCTTTCATACGTACAGACGGGCAACCGGGCAATTGGTCATACAATTCGCCGCCGGACCGGACCGCCGGAAACCGGTACGTGTAAAAAGGGGCTTAGGCGCGGTTCAGCTCTAGCAGTCAAACTAAAATAATAATTTTATCCCTTTCCTCACAGATAGTAGACGGCAACGCCAAAACGGACGTCTCCAACAGAAAAGAGCCTGGTCTTTTCTGCGGCGAGATCGAGCAGCCGCAAACCTTCATCTCGGAGACCAACTTTGTGAAGATCGTCTTCCACGCCGACAACTTCACCGACCAGACTTACTTCAGCTTCGATTCTAGGTAAGGTACTCATAGAAACTAGGCCACAGGTCTAGTAATTAAAAAAAACGGTTAGATGATAGTAGGACTTGCCATCCGAGAGTTCCGTAATTTGTAGGTACATCTTATACTCATAGACAGACATGACTGGACAGACCTTAGTGGAAATTAAAAAAAACGGCAAAATGTTAGTCTTACTCGTCCCCCAAGGGTTTTATAGGTACATATTATACTTCAGTCATTGATTACGTAGCTTTAAATAAAGGCTATATTATTTATGTTTTCATTAGAAATGTATAGTTTTCAGATTTTTCCTGTATTTGTATAATAAGACGATATCACTTGCCAAATTTCATAATTTCTGGTCAACGGAAAGTACCCTATAATTAATGTTTTATTCCGATAATTAATGTTTTATTCCGTTGATAATGTCAAAATATGCGTTTTTTGCGTTGCGGTCGTATCGTAACTTTTTTTAGAACTAACTTAGAAGTTACATGAATACCTACCTATATGGCCTTAATTTCAACTTGATAACTAGCTCCACGCGCCCCCGAAATAAATGGTCTTGACAGACAGACACACAGATGTGATCTTGTTTGTTGTATATGCAAGTAAACCTGCCGTGCAGACAATTAAACCGTCTCTAGAATATCTGTTCAGTGCCTTAGAATTTCACAAAATTATAAAGAAGTGACATCGAAGTCAATACTAATAACCAAGGGCCTTTTGTCTCTTTATAATTGTCATCGTATAAATAATCGTCTTTATTTGACATTTGTTACGCGATCAGTGCTTGCTCTTCTTTCACTGGCTGTACTGACAGATGTACGGAAGAAGCAACGTATGTCAAAATGAAGACGATTACGATACAATTTTATTATAAACTAGCGGTTCTGCGCGGTTTCAGTTTAGTTCCCGTTCCCGTGGGAATACGGAAATAAAATATAGCCTATGTTACTCAAGAATCGTCTAGCTTTCCATTGGTAAAGGATTTTTAAAATCAGTCCATTAGTATTTGAGTTTATTGGTAACAAAAATACAAATCTTTCCTCTTTATAATATTAGTATAGATAGACAACAAGGTCCCAGCAGGCGTATTCACGGAGGCTCGACACCGTTTCCGTTCGATTCAGATCGAGTGAAAAAATTTCCCAAGTCGAATATTCTATTCGTTTCTGACAGCCACGGAAAATTTTCCGAATCCTTATGTCAAATATGACATTCGTTTTCGATACCGACATCTTTGAATAGCCCATCTTCGACAGATTTTCCGATTCAGAGTCGAATATCAAATATCGAAGCTCCGTGAATACGCCTGCAGGTCACCTTCGTAACACCTCGCGTAAGGCACCGACTAGAAACTTCGTTGCTGCGGTAAATATTAATCATCCTTGTTAACGGAAACTTTATTCGTTATATATACTAAGCTCGTCCACTCGAAACTCATAAAGAACTGGGCGGTTTCGCTGTATTATTTTTTAAAATTGTATTATAAGTTGAATATAATTTAGGTACAATATTCGTTGTATTATGTTACTCGTCTGCGGTCTACTGACCTAATTAACGGCTGCAGCCGAAAATCAGCGTCACGGCCCAGGCTGTGGCATTATGCTGAGCTGTAGCCCTTTCGGCATAGAATTGTTTTATGTGTTGTTGTACTGTAATTTCAGTTTTGTTTTTGTTGCTATGTCGAATAAAAAGTTTCTTTCTTTCTTTCTTCTTTCTTTCGTTATTTCTGTTTTGTATGATACTTATCGCCAAGTATGTCCTGTATTTTAACGTATGTGTTCACGACTGGTGGTTAATTTTCCCGTATAAACAAAGAGATTTAAATATAATAGGACATAGAGGGGGCATTGGGAATATTTTCATACAAAACTTTGAAGCCTAAGCGTCATGTCCTTGTCATGTCAGTTAGTATGAACGCGAGCTGTCATTCGGTCGAAATTGTACTAGACTTATTCCACTTGGAATAACTTTTGGCTTCAAATTTTCCTCGCTTTGTCCCCTCTATGCCTTATTATATTTTAATCTCTTTGCGTATAAATTATTCAAAGAGCGTATTGTTTGGATCAATAGTATGGCTACTGATTGCTGATGTCATTTTCCAAACGTTCTAGAAATAAGTTAAGGGCCTCGTATGTTAATTTGTGTGACGACATAATATACATACATACATACATAATCTCACGCCTATTTCCCATTGGGGTAGGCAGAGACAACAGACCGCCACTTGCTACGAACCTGGCAGATCTCACGCGCTTCCTCCACATCCATCAAACGACTCATGCATCCTCGACATAATATACTTTTTATAAAATAAATAAAGTAAAAAAAAAAAAAAATATTATAAGACATGGGTTATCTATATCTATACTCAAGACGTTAAAAGAGTTTCTAGGAAAGAGAATGATTTTCTTCCAACCTCTTTTCCGTCTTCTTCTTTCGGTCTATACTCAATACTAATATTATAAAGAGGAAAGATTTGTATTTATTATGTTTGTAACTAAACTCCAAAACTACTAAGCCAATTTTAAAAAATATTTCACCAATTAAAAGCTACATTATCACTGAGTAACATAGGTAGGCTTAGGCAATATTTTATTCCCGTACTACGCGAGTGAAACCGCGCAGAACCGCTAGTTTCATATAAAAATACATAGTATTGAACGCAATTAAATGACATAACAATCAAACTATACAGTTACTACGAGTATAATATTATACTTTTGAAAAGAGGGTATTTCCAAAAATGTAACACCTCTTCTGATCCCCTCGGGGAGGGCGATAAGGCGAAAATATATTTATTTATTTGTAATTGTAAGATTTAGCGAATATCAATATGAAAGTGTACGCAAAAATAGTACATTATGGTACAAGTGAGTAAAGTTGGTGATTACCGCTGAGGCGCCATTGAGACCCGAGCCGTAGGCGAGGGTCATAAGAGAGCCGAGGACGGTAATCATCAATACACACGTGTATCATACGACGTTTTTCAACACACTTGTGAATAAATAATACTAAAAAATCATTTTAAAATAATCATTCGCAATGGCGGGGAAAATTAATTGGTTTTCCAATTTTTTATTTATATAATTTGGAAAAGGCAAAAGGATCTAGGCCCATACAGCCTCGTTTTCCTATGCGCTCGCATCTTACAATGGCGATCGGCCATGGACTAAAAAAATTAGGTTTCTTTTTCTTTGGTTTGTCGTGGATAGCGTTTTAGCCACGTACAAAATGGGGTATTTAAAGTTTTTACAGAGAAAACCAAAGTTATATTTGAGTGAAAGTTTTGTTTATTAAACACGTACAAGTTGAAATGATCTATTTAAATACGAAGTTGCATGAAATGAGCAAGCCATATTTGTGTATTAATTTATTAGTACGATTGAATACGATCTTTTTTGTATCGAAACTTTTTTAAGAACAAAGCAACTCTAGCAACAAAATTGAAAAAAAAAATCTATAACTCACTAGTGAATAATAGCAAACAAAAAGTCTCAGTTTGATTATAGGTGTCATTATGTGCCTAATTGCAGTGAAATTAGAGCCACTTTATGAGCAAGTGTGTTGAAAAAGTATTTAATTTTAAATTTCTTTGTTCGCAGAGCTGAGCAGCAGTTTGAAGTTTACTTGCGGTATGGCCAACACCCAGAGTTGTACCCCAACAGGAGAGGGGAAGTGGTGGCAGGGTAAGATATATCAATATAAAAAGAAAAAAGTCTTGGTAACTGGACTGCTTGGATTTATCCCCACGAGGGTATTCCATTTTTTAAGCTATTGCATAGCTTCTATCGCGGGCCTTGAGCGCGGGGACCGAATCCAGAAATTCCGTAACGAAAAAAACCTCACGCTCCCCACTCCGACGGGCACGGAGGTGTGGCTTGAAGGCCGTGCATTGTCTAACGTTGGATGGATGGATGGACGGACGGACGGATGGACGGATGGATGGATGGATGCCTTCTATCGAGGGCCTTGAGCGCGGGGACCGAATCCAGAAATTCCGTAACGAAATAAAACCTCACGCTCCCCACTCCGACGGGCACGGAGGTGTGGCTTGAAGGCCGTGCATTGTCTAACGTCGTTTGTTTTCGGCAGTCTTGTTGATACAAAATGCTATGCAATAGCTTTACCGCGGCAGTCCCCGAGTGTCACACGTCTTTTTTTTTTATGATAAAAAAAGGGGGCAAACGAGCAGACGGGTCACCTGATGGTAAGTGACGTCCGTCGCTCATGGACACCTGCAACTCAAGAGTCACAACACAGGAGGGGGGATTGGGGCCTCCGGTTACCTCACTCACTCAGCGAAACGCAATGTTTTGCTTTACGCTGGTTTTCTGTGAGGCCGTGGTATCACTCCGATCGAGCCGGCCCAAGCGTGCCGAAGCATGGCTCTCCCACGTCATTTCTGTAAATACCCACGTTTCACCAATATACTCGTATTCCTTGCACCCCTAAACGTGATAGGATGTGAGCCTATTGCCGGACCGGGTCTGCTATAAATTCCACAGAATTAATTCAATTAATTAATTGGGTTTCCTCGCGATTTTTTCCTTCACCGTCAAGCTAGTGATAAATATGTACGTAAGCTTCTTTGAAAACTCGAACCCACGCCGCTCGATAAAAGCGCGGTATCACTGCTCAGTAAAAACGCTTTAAAATATAAAAAAAATGAAACAAATCGAACGGAAATCCTTAATCGGCGGACAACAGAACACAATATCGTTCCAAATTCAAAGCATACAAAATTCAATATCGGAGCATCATAAAGGCCGTCCCCTTATTCAAATTATTTCCAAATTGCAAAGCTACCTTCAAAGAGGGTGCGACGTGATGAGCATTCGGAATCAATCGTACGTAAAAGGCATTTCCATTGTCTGATCTGACTTTTGGAATGTTACTTGAAATGGAAATGTCGAAGCAGATCGAGCAAACTCCACGTGAAATATGTTCTAAATCTTAATGTAGGTTACAGAAGTTATAGGAATGATTATACATTCACATTGCTGATTCTGTGAATTATTGTAATGAGAAGCTATAACGGAATCTGAACGATAACATAATAGAAACGTTATAGCCCTGTAAGTACATGTTTATCTTCTCCTCAACCATACATGCTGAAGCAGTGGAGTTGAAATGATGTTCAATAAGTGGACTTGTAAGTCCCTACTTTGAATAAAACATTTTGACTTTGACTAGCTAGACGGCGAAGAAAAACATAGTGAGAACCAGAATTTGTTTTGATGAATGTGTTCTCCGGTCCGGCGATGTGATCACCAACTGCCACTTTTAGGTATCCAAAAAATTTACGCTTGTTCTTCGTACATAACTGAGTTACATTACTAGCTATGTATAAAGAAAAAATATTCTTCGTACATAACCTGGTAATGTACCAAGAAATCCTTTTTCTTCGTACATAACTGAGTTACATTACTAGCTATGTATAAAGAAAAAATATTCTTTGTACAAAACCGGGGTATGTACCAAGAAATCCTTGTTCTTCGTACATAACTGAGTTACATTACTAGCTATGTATAAATAAAACGTATTCTTTGTACAAAACCAGGTTATGTACCAAGAAGCCTCGGTTCCTTGCACATTGTCAGTTATATATAAAGAAGTATTCTTTCTACATGACCTGGTTTTATTTAACTGTGAATGTTATGTTTTACAGGAAATTATATGTATCTATCGTTCCAAAACATTGGACAACATATCAGACACCACGCCATGAACCACGTTTAGTGAAACCCTCATAAGGTCAACTATTGCCTCAACATGGGTGGTGCTGAAATTCTTGCAGTTGTTGGGCGACTCGAACACTGCAGTCCACTCTTGCTCTCTTGCTGTGCAATGATAATTGCATACACGTGTCCCCGGTGATATTAAAAAAATTAACTTGCATAGGAAGTTTATTTTGATGATATTGGGTACTTCCCCGAAGTCGTTTCGGAGACACCCGGGAAATACGCATATGCCTTCGACTTCAGGCATCCTCATTATCCCGAAATAGTTGTTTCCAACGCAGACATCAGACATTTTCCTGGTGTTTTTGTATTATCTTGGTCTGTATTAATTAATCAAGAAGTTCCAAATTAATTTGACTTATTATCATTATGACAGTTTGAAAGTCATTGTACCTTTTAAATAATTGAGACAATGTAAGTAACAAAAAGTTTCTTAGTTTGTATTGTAGGAGAAGTAAGAATTAAGTGGACAAAACCAGGTCATGTAGGAAGAATACTTGTGTACCTACTTGTGTACTGACAATGTGCAAGGAACCGAGGCTTCTTGGTTCATAACCTGGTTTTGTACAAAGAATACGTTTTCTTTATACATAGCTACTAATGTAACTCAGTTATGTACGAAGAACAAGGATTTCTTGGTACATAACCCGGTTTTGTACAAAGAATATTTTTTCTTTATACATAGCTAGTAATGTAACTCAGTTATGTACGAAGAAAAAGGATTTCTTGGTACATTACCAGGTTATGTACGAAGAATATTTTTTCTTTATACATAGCTAGTAATGTAACTCAGTTATGTACGAAGAACAAGCGAAAATTTACTAGTGAAATGAGGATACTTCATTGACTGGCTTAGCTCTTCTAAAAATAAATGAATATGCCCACGGCTTTATCCCTGAGGGGGTGGCAGAGGAATTATATTCCTTGAGATACTCGTAATAAGTTAGTAGTGTACGTACACAGACCTCAGTATATATTCTGGGATCTGCGGGTTTCCTCACGATGATCCGTCTAGCTAGTGATAAATATGTACGAATGTTTTTAGTAAAACTTTTTGGATCAAACCCGACCTTCACGCATGAACACTATAACTTAACACTATCACTACTCTCACACATAACATAACACTAACGTGTTATTATTACGTAAACTTTTAAGGTGATTAACAGTATATCCTTTTGGGCACCTGTTAATTGTTTTAACGGTTTTTCAATAGTCAGTTAAAAGTTATCTGTAGAATAAACATCACCTGTCACTTTTCCTTTCTATTGTGTTAGACAGTGACAGCATCAATATATTCTCCAGATAAGATTTATCTGACGATTGAAAAATCTGCCCTAAGACCCATAAATTTATTTTTTATTTATTTATTTAACTTTATGTACCAAGAAAATGTACACATGGCGAACTTAATAAATAAATCTCTATTGCTAAATTAAATCTTATAAGTATCATAAATCGTCAAAATCTTTCAAAGAAATACTCAGTACAAACTTCAGCAGTAAGTCTTAAAAATACCACACAATTTCAGGAGTCCTAAAGTGCCCTTAAGAGGATCAAAGAGGCCCTCTTTCTACCCTCTGAGGAACGTTTCTTATACGTCGTAATGTGTTAAAATGGTAAAGTTGATTGTATAGTGCAGTGATATCCCTGTGTGCTCATACTTGATGATAGGGTTTGATTTCTGTAAGAAAATGTTACTTATTAAAAACACTGTAAAAGAGAATGCCCATATAATGCCTGAAGTAAACAGAAAACATTACTAGCCCTAAAATTCATTCATAATAAAATATGAATAATCAAAGTATATTTGAATCTGTATAACTAGGGTGAAAATATAACGGTTTTTTTTAATACTTATTTTGATTTCATTGTTCATTGAAATAACAGACATAAGGTTTTGGGTCTAAAAAGTATATAGCATGCGAACATTCAATAAAGTCTAATTATTTTAAGAAAAACAAAATAGTTTTTATGTCTTTTGCTCTATGAACACAACTGACTTAAAAATATGACATTTCGCTCAATCGTTGATTCCATTCGTTTGCAACTTGTGTTTTTACAGATTTATTATTACGATCTTTTCTTTTCTACTACTTTGACTATTATTTAATGATTTTGATGTTTTATCTTTACGTGATACCTATTTTCAAACACGGACTTTGAAGAGACCCGCCTAACACGACAACTCAGATTTTTGTTAACAACGGATTTAAACCCTCTATACACGACAACTCTGCTCTTGGTTTGGATTTGTGCCTCCGAACACATAGGTAATATAACAGGAATGTGTTGGAACATGCACTGTGCTAACTGCTATCTCGATCATAGACGGATGAAACGTAGCTTCTTCTTAATCTTTAAACCAACTTCTCAATGCAAAATGATGAAGTTATTCTAATAGTTACAAGAGGATATCACCACAAGCTGCAAGTACTGAGATAAAGCTTTGAGATATATTATTTTCTTTAAATTATAGCTCTTTATTACCTAAAAGTAACAAAAATATAATTAATTTGACATAACCTGTCTTTTATTAAAATGTTTTAAACTAGCTTCTGGGCCTAGTTTTGGGATAATAAAGTAAATTTTAATGGATTTCTGTTTAATTGACGTACAACTAGATGAAGAGTTCATCTTTGTCTATCTCAGGCATTATTTTGTAGGGCCATGGGCAGTCCCCTTTAAATATTACTATTTTATAGTGAAGTTGGGTAAAAATTTAGCCTATGAATCTCCGAATACAAAGACACAATATGTCTCAAAATCATACATATACCCGAATAGAAAATTACCCTCCTGCTGCAGTCGGGTAAAAAAATTAATAATTAATAAAAAAAAAAATTTATCCCGGAGGGGGTAGGCAGAGGTATTCCATTACTGGATAGGTATACCCACTTTTCACGACATATATTGGACCCCTAAGCGTGATAGGTGGTGAGCACATAGCCGGACCGGGTTTATTTACACATGTCTCAGAATTAATTCTGGGACCTGCGGGTTTCCTCACGATGTTTTCCTTCACCGTCGAGCTAGTGATAAATATGTACGTAAGTTTTTGAAAAACTCATTGGTACATGCCAGGATTCGAACCCGAGCCTCATACATATGATTATTACATAAACCCAAATAACATTAGCCTCCATCTGATTCAGTCGTGTAAACACATTTGTACATGACATATTTATAACTTGACTAGTCACTTTCTATGAGCTGTCAAAATGAAAATTTACTATGGAAAATGTACTATTGACTTGTGACGTCTAGTAATAAATGTGATGTTAAGTAATAAATTGCTTCACTTTTTTTTTGTTTTATGATTCAAAAATTGTTCTTATTGTAAATTATTTGCATCGTCAATTATTTGGATAAGCTTTTTAATTAACGATTATTCTTAATTAAATTTCGATACAGTGAAATACCTTATTATTTCTGGTGTGTGATAAGTATGACAAAAATCTGTGCTTTATCTATTATATAAAATGATAAACTGACTGACTGATTGGTGATGTATCAACGCATAGCCTAAACCGCTGGGTCTAGAGACTTGAAATTTTGCACATAGATAGCTTATACAGTGTAAGCATCCACTAAGAAAGGACTTTGCAAAATTCAACCCCCTGGGGTAGTGAAATAAACGTGCGCGAGCGAAGCCGAGTGGAAAATCTGGTTTTTCATATTATCACAAAAGGCTATTTCAACAAACGCCCCTACTTTCCGTTGAATCACCAAAAAAAAAGAATACTAAACAAAATCCAGCCAGCTGTATAATCCCGTCAGCATTTACATAACCAACCTCTTTGCTTAGGTAACTGCTGACTTTCCGACCATTCTTCTCAAAATACCAAACTTTCATATCCCAAACTCAGCACCTAGCACCTGTAATTCTACCAGTTGATTACAGGGCATAAATCAGTTTCTGTAATAATAGAGGCCAGTGGCGATTTCCAGCGATTTATTCGCCATTTTGGTCACGTACTGGGCAAAGTGCTAGCCATTTGGTGAGGGCGTGTAGCTGGGTACTGTCGTATTTTAGGAGTCCGCTTAATACAGCCATGGACCAAAACTTTGAATAGGATAAAACACCCAACTGCTGACACCCCACCAATTAATTGACACACCATAATATTTTTTTTAAATTAACGAAATTAAGATTTACAATTAAATTTTGAATAATTAGATAAAACTATGTGTTTATTTGATTATCCTAAATATAATTGTGTTCGTAATTTCGTGGGGGTCAATTAATTGAGGTAAACTAGGGTGTCAATAATTGGGTGTTTTAAGGTTTTAGCCTACAAATAAAATTTATAAAAATATGCTCACGCCATATCCCCGGAGCTGGCATAGATATTCAGATCCTGGAAATATATAACTTTCAACAGTATATTCTACGGATCCTTTAACGTGACACGTGGTGAGTCCATTGCCGGACCGGGGTGCCTCAGAATCAATTCTGGAGCCTGCGGGTTTGCTCGCAAAGTTTACCTGCACTGTCGAATTAATTTTATTTATTTATTTGATTTGTTTAGGTTTACCAACGATTGTTACACTGTTTTTTATTCATCTTATATTAAGTACATAATTTCCAAGTGCAACAATCACTTACAGAAGTTACAGATGAACAAAGCATGTATTTTTAAGCAGATTGCAATTACTGTAACAAAGTTGCGCGCTATGTCTACATCACTATCACTACCCCTTCACTATCACTCACGTCACGACGCACGCGAACAGGGGGCCAATTCTACTAAATGACAGCGGTGATAGTTGTATGACAATTACATGATTGTGGTCACTCAATGGTGATATTATGTCAAATTTTAACACTCAATGGTGATATTATGTCAAATTTTGACATAATATCACCATTGAGTGACCACAATCATGTAATTGTCATACAACTATCACCGCTGTCATTTAGTAGAATTGGCCCCCAGAAATGTCACAGTGCTGCCAATATACCCCAACGCATACTCCCTTAAAATTCTTAACTTTTACTGGATGGTGGTAAAAGTACACAGACTAAAAAAGATAGTGTAACTTACTAACAACCCTCGTACACCAACTCTCAACAAATAGCCACTCTAAAGAGTAAAAAAAACGACTTCAATCTTCAACTTATATGGTTTTCTCATAAATGCCGTTGTCAGAACTGGACGAAATTTAAATGGGACCAATCTGGAAGCACCAGCTTTCAAATAAAAAAAAAATCATCCAAATCGGTTCACCCAGGCTATCATCTTTCACGCGAGCCCACTGCGGATTGGGAGATGGTGTTAAGCTAGTGGCCACCTAGCCATATTCCCTGATCCTTCTAATTCTGAGTAGTGACACAAAAACATTTCTTTCGCCCATTTGGAAAATTATCATCATAAGCCAGACAGAGCCCACTGCTGAGCTAAGGGTCTTTCCTCACACACGAGAAATTATGGGCCATAATCTCCCACGCAAATCCACCACAGATTGGAATTAAGCTAGTGGCCATAGTAACAATATTCCCTGATCCTTAATTCTGAGTAGTGACACAAAAATATTTCTTTCGTCCATTTTGAAAATGATGAGGACTACTCGGCAGCGTTTTGCGACATCGGGATAAGCCCCTTAAGTAATTGGCAAGTCGGGACTTGATTTATTCGGGTATTCGTGAGATGATGCCGTAAGTATAGTTTCGAGAGATTGATTGGGGTGAAGTGGTTAACTGCGCACTTCGGAGAGGGTGAGGAATATATCATGAGAGTAAGATTCGTAACTCTTAGTGCCTTATATAAAGTTAACTAGCGACCCGCCCCGGCTTTGCGGTGTGCTTTGACGAGTGCAATGCTGATATTAAAACCTGCCTCTTGAATCACTCGATTTAAAAAAAAAGCATTAAAATCCGTGGCGTATTTTTAAAGATCTAATTGATCCGATTTAAAAAAATATTTTGCCAATGGAAAGCTACAATATCCCTGAGTAACATAGGCTATATAATTTTCCCGTGTTCCCACGGGAAATGAACTACGCGGGTGATACCGCGCAGAACCTCAATAATTAGACTACTTTTCCTGCAACCAGGCATTTTTTCCTCCCCTTTAGAAATATTAAATGTTAATTACCCTTGTGAAAAACTTTTCTCCTTTTTACCAGATCTTACTGCGAGCGAGTGTTCAGGGATTGCCGCCTGCAGACGTGCTACGTGCAATCGGCGGCATACCCCGGGGTGTACCCCAGGAACCTGCACTGCAGGTAATTAATAATAAAAATATTTTTTTTATTGCAAAAACTTAGGCTAATTATAATGGTTAACAGAGTAAAACTTATTGCTAATTAAATTTTAGTGATACCTAAACTAAGTAACTAAATACTTATTGTCTTAGGTATCTTGTTAACAATTAGCCATAATTTTTTTTATAGAGGCAGTGGACTCGATTCTGCAAACCACTTAATATTCCTAATTTTAAGTTAGTCTATCCTTCTTTATAAAATGCGGAAGAAAAAGCACAGAAACAAACCATAGATTAAATAGTAATGTCAAACATCGAAAAACCGACTGATTTGATGTCTTATTCATGACCTCCTTACATCGTTGCTAAAATTGCTAAAAACGTGTATTTGAATGCGTCCTAATGGTTCAATTACGTTATTTTGACATTTGTGACGTTGTAAATAAACATGGCGCTTATTTCTGTACCTTTTCTTTCTAAAGCGGTGAAAAGGATAGGGATAACTTAAAATTAGGAATTTTAGGTGGTTTGCAGAATCGAGTCCAGTAATTCAATAAAGAAACTTATCAATTAGAAGCCTTATTTTCATATTCTTAAATAAGTAGAACTCTAAAGAGTAAAAAAACGACTTCAACTTATATGGTTAATGCCATTGTCAGAACTTGACCAAATTACTGGAATTTAAAGTACCACACGGGAAGCACCAGCTTTAAAAAAAAGAAACATCAAAATCCTTTCACCCAGTCCCAAAGTTCTGAGGTAAAAAACATAAAAAATATACAGTCGAATTGATAGCTTCCTCCTTTTTTGAAGTCGGTTCAAAATTAAAGGATTGCGCTGAAATTATTGCTCCCTGTGAAATATTAGGTAAATCTCCATATATCAAGAGAATATAAAAGAGTGAAAACCCGACTTCAACGAAAAGCACTAAAAATATCGATGTACTTATGCAATTTTTAGACTTTTGTTGATTTTTAAAAAACCGTTAAATTGATTTCGAAAAAAAAATTGTTAAAGTGGGACCACTTCAGCAGACGTATTCACAGAGACTCGATACCGTTTCCGTTCGATTCGAGTCGAATGTATCGACATCGGAAACGAATCTATCGAGATGGGCTGATGTTGGTATCGAAAACTAATGTCATATGTGACACCAACTGTCATATCAACATCAGCCCATCTCGATAGATTCGTTTCCGATGTCGATAGATTCGACTCGAATCGAACGGAAACTGTATCGAGTCTCTGTGAATACGTCTGCAGAAGTATGATCTATCAAACAAAAAAGAATCATCAAAATCGATTCGTAATAGATGCAACAATCGCGTAACATACATACCATTAAAACATACATTCAAATTTTAAACCCTTTTTTAAAGTCGGTCGAAAAATCATCATCATCATCATCATCATCAACCCGTAACAGCCCACTGCTGAGCTAAGGGTCTTTCCTCACATGAGGAAGTGTGGGCTATAATCTCCCACGCGAGCCCACTGCGGATTGGGAGATGGTGTTAAGCTAGTGGCCACTTAACAGTCAGAATTTTTCAAGCCACCCAAGGGTATCTGACATGGCTTAACGACTTCCATTGTGCGTAACACAACGAAAACCGGGACCAACAATTTAACGTGCCTTCCGAAACACGGAAGGGTCGAAAAATACCCTAACAATATTCCTATTCTACCATGATTTTCCCTCACAGATACCATCTCAACACGCGGCTTCCTTATATAAAGCTGTACATAGAAAACGAGGAATTCAACATAGATGGACAGCGCTGTGAGAATATTATGACATGCCCCATGCGGCCCATCACTTCGGGTAAGTTGAGCATTTCACCGTAAAAGATTTTTAGGACCCAAATGTAAATACCCTTATGATGTTAAGCATTTTCAAGGTTTTAGCAAAATACGGTGCCATTTCTACACAAGCAATAGGTAATTGTTGAATTCTGGAAATCTACTTACAATTTGAAGAATTGAGTTTGCCTAGAAAACGAATGATTATGTATAATTTAACGTTAGTACAGACGCAATAACCAACAATTTAAGATATAATTGAGTTAAAAACAGATATAGAATAATAATAATAGATTTAACCAAATATTAACAAGATAAGTAAATATTATGCTAGTATTACTTCATCATCTACTATAATATAAAAATAAGTTGGGTTTTCCTTCCTGACGCTATAACTCCAGAACGCACGAACCGATTTCCACGGTTTTGCATTCGTTGGAAAGGTCTCGGGCTCCGTGAGGTTTATAGCAAAAGAAATTCAGGAAAAATTTCAACAGAAAAGCGGGAAAATCTTATAAGCATTGCACCCGTGCGAAGCCGGGGCGGTTCGCTAGTTTTTTATAAAATATATCAATCCTATTTTGTCAATTAGGACTTCTTACTACAAGATCATTATTTATAAAATTCTAGATGACAGTATATACAATACAATGATAGCAAAATCATTAAAAGTCTCTCATTTTTAATATTTTCGTGTATAGTCAACAAAATTGTTAGGGTTACATGGCCAGAACCTAAGATCCAGTTTTCTCTTAAAGCCTTAAATGTATTTATAACACATTTGCTCGTAAAAGGTGTCTTATTTCACCAATTTTAATTTCGTTACCTATCTCATTACGCCCAAGTGCGGTAAGTGTAAAGTAAAACGCACGGTTTATCAAGATACTCCGTCTTAAAACGAACGGTACTTTTTAAAATCTCAGCAAAGAGTTTTTATGACAAAAAAGTTGTTAACATTTTATGATTAAAATTAACTTTGGGAGATAAAATATAATAAAGAAATATTTATGTAACTACATAATTATTTAATTTAATTAATTTTGACAGTAAATTACAAACAATTAATCTGTAACAAAAACACAAAAATATTATTTTACTTTATTAGCAATAAGTACTGGCTGTTTTTTGTGCCTTTTCTTAAAAAAGAATGATGATGCCCGCGCGCTTTTTCTTAACGCTGTATTGTTTTTATGCGTTTACCATAGTCTGAGTTTTATATTATTTCCACGCAAATGTGTTATAAAACGTCGTATGACATACGTGCACTTTGATAATTACAGCCTCTGCTTACTTGTAGCCCTCGCATACGGCTCGGGCTAGCAATATCGCCTCGGCTGTAATTTTCAACCTACCGCACTTATATCATAATGTACTATTATAGTTTTTTTTGGTAAATAATAATAATAATCTTTATTGCTTTCTTGTTGTACAAAAAAAAGGTCTTAAATAATTATTCATAAGATCAACAAGAACCCTGTAAGGGCACCGCAATTATAAATTTACAATGTTACCTATAACTTAAGTACCTAAATTCTATATCTATCTTATTAAATTATTCTATATCTATCTTATTAAATTATAGGGATACCTTTTGGAATATACATTAATCAATAAGATTTATTTAGGACTACCCCAGAAAAATGGGTTCTTAGTCACTGGACATGTAACCCTAACAACTTTGTTGACTGTACAATCCAGTTACCATGACAAAAACTTACACTCTCTGTGAATTTGTCTCAGGCTAATCCCATTTGTGGTGAAAGAGGTCACTTTTTACTTACGTTACACCGAAAAAGGTGAACTCAGTAGGGACCCATCAATTCGAGTGAAGGAATTTTAGGTGAACTCCAAGCTATTTATCTTGTAAGACAAAAAATCTGGCTGAATTATTGGGTTTAGTTTTACTATAGTTTACTATGTATATTAGCCCACTGGAGTTTCCTGGCGTTTCGCGTTCCTTAGGGGTTCTTTTAAATTCTTTCTCCAATTAAAATCTACTATATCCCTGAGTAACATACGCTATATTTTATTCCCGTATCCCCACGGGAACGGGAACTACGCGGGTGAAACCGCACAGAACCTCTAGTAAAGAATATTGCTAACAAATTTCAAGTTTCTGTGACTTGTAATTGCGGAGATTAGGTGATAAATCAATGGTATTTCTTTTCTAATATCTAGCTCGGCCTAGGCATCTTAAGAAAGTTCAAAGTCTCTCGAAGAGTTATGGAAAGGGTTTTACTCTGATTAAATATCTATTTTTGTTTTTTATGGCTGCCTACGATGCATTATTCCGCTCTCATACCATCTTATAGAGTAAATAGGGGAATAATGAAAACCAGCTCTACTGAGCTAAGTATTATGGCTTGGTAGGACATGCTCATTATTCCTCCTTTGCCAAGTTAACAAGGTGCCAAGAAATGTTTCTTTCTTCTATTAAGAAATTCACGAAGGTCGTTACAGTACAGTACAGAAGAGTTGAAATGCTACTCCATCGACATAACGTGTCTTGACGTAATTATTGGAAATTGTAGCTCTACATTGAGCAATTTTAATTTAACTGTAGCATTTTAACAGGTTCAGTGTATTTGCTTATCGAAATCTCCGTGTGCTAATAATAATACCATCATGTCTTCTTAAATGTCCACATTCACTGGTTTCTTCATCCAATCATGTCTAATAATCTAAGTACCAAAGCTTAATGCTATAAAAGCGCATATTTATTTTCCTTTAGCTCTCTGAATCCATCTCGGTTTCATGATTATTACTGGCATTGCTTTTAACGGTTCTTTGTGGTAATTGAGAAGGTTCCAAGAAGAGCAAACTTATCTACGAGGCTTTTTGCGTAGTTGTTTTTGTACACAATAAAATATATTCAAGTAATTTTATAAGATACTATTTTTTCTCCAGGGTTTATTTGCCTGAAATATAGTACGCTTATGACCTAACATTATAACTGACCTAAATATTTTACCATATATTATTTATTTTTCTTCTTAACAAGAAAATTGTAGACAGTGCAATCTTAAAAGGCGTTATCTACAAGATGTCTATATTTTGATAGTTGCATCAGGATAAGCAGACATAATTTCACTAAATTGGCATAAAATAATAAAAAATGAGTGAAATATATTATAGGTCTTAAATCCTGATACTTATAAATGTTGATATAAGAAACTACATACTACTTTTATTCTAATTTAATACACATAATCACAAAAAATAATTACGTATTATGATGAACAATGGTTTTCCTGTTCGAGCTATAATGTTAGTTCGAGTAACGGCGAGCAAATACTTGAATAATTTTACAAATACATTTTTTCGATTAATATACAACAATACAACTTCATGTTGTGAATTTTAGTCGAAGCAGATATCGGGATATTGTCACAGATAGTACACCGATTCCTAGAGTATTACATCAATTTACGAAATTGTCGTGCAGTATAGAACAAAAGCCATTTCTAACGTCACTGAATTACCCATCGTTCCCCTCAACATTCTCCCGCACATAAATTCCTCACAACTTCACTTAGGTATATTTTTCGCCCGTCCTACCTTTATAATTCCAAATTTCAAAATAAGGTGCGCGCACAATTTATGGCTCTCATAAATAACGGATACCCAATAATGGTCGTTAAATCTGGAAGGTTCCTTCCCGCTACCACGGAGCTAGGATCCAACAGAATGGTCTTGTACGTGCTCACAATCTCGCCATAAGACAAGCTTGGGCGAATTATCCCACCAACATATAATTATTAAGAATTATCCCACAGACATCTCTGTTTTCAATAAAAGCAAGACTGCGTTTTTGTTTCAGTATCACGTTGCTAAGTTCAGATGGCAAAATTTTAACGTTTTCGAATCGCGTGCCTAGATATCATGGTATTTACGTACAACCAATGAAATGAGCGCGCCTTAACGCGTGTTAACCTTAACAATGGTTGTGCCTTTGTAGAAATGGTTATTATCTATTAGGTTCATAATCTACGATCCTGATATTAAATTCTGAGCAACTGTCAAAACTTGCGCACCCTCGTTAAAAGAGCTACATACGAGTCCTGAAAAAACCTTCACTGCCAGATATTTTGTGTCCTGCTTTGTTGCCTGAGAATTTATGACTGCGGCTTCCTGAATTATTTTTCTAACTGTTCTAAGCTTTTATAAACGAAATATTATGTTTGGACGCGGTAAATAAGTCCCAAACTAAGCAGACTACCTATGACAAAGCAAAAACACCCGGACATGATAACAGAAAGAAATTATTAAGTAAAATAGATTCATAGATAAAAAGTTTATAAACAACTGTCCAAGAAATAAATGACCAATGGCAGTCCCTTATTGCAGTCTTTAGGGGCAAACGAAAAATAACTTTAATTCAAGTAACTTAAAAACACAATATGGATTAGCCCTTGTAATAAAGTTTAATATAAGTACAAAGAGGCAAAAGCAAAAGTTAGCAATATTTGACCTTTTATTTTTCATCGGCACCTGAAAAGAGATCTATTTACTGTTCTACAGGTTCAGAAAACTGTCCATACGACTACATCAGGATCTACGATGGGAAGGACGAGTCTGCGTCGATTATTGGGACTTTCTGCGGAATGGGGAAATTTCCTTACTCCATCATTGGGACCTCACAGGACCTCTTCGTGGAATTCGTCAGCTCTCCGGCAGGTAAGTTAATTAATAATTCAGGAGTTTTGTTTGCCATTTTCTATGGTTACTTTAATTGCATTCAAAGCTAGAAGAATCTATTAATGGAAACAACCCACATTTTATCTTTATCTCATATTGATATAATAGAAAAGTAGAATGAAACTTTAAGTGGTTGATGTAATATCAGAAGCACCTGTAGCTCATTCGATGTCAAATATATTTTTGTGGTGCCTACAACACAAATAAAAATCTATGATGGCCTTGTGTTAATCAAACACAACTTTCTCGGTAGTCACTATTTGACGGTAACACTACCACTACAAGATCAATAAATAGAATTGTGTAATTCTGGTCCTAGGTCCACTCCTCAACACTGGTTTCCACTTCAACGTGGGCAACTGGCCTGGTCACGTGGAAGCCCCCGGGTCAAGGGTCGGAACCTGCGACTGGCTGCTCACAGCAGAATCCCTGAAGAAGTCAGGAGATACTGAGGGAATCTTCCTGTCGGTGGCGCATTGGTACCCTCCACACACATCCTGCACTTATTTGATGCAAGGATTCCCTGGGCAGGTAGTCCGGCTGTATTTCCCAAGGTAAGTCATACCAATGTGTGAAAAACAGTATTACAATAGGAGTGCCTGAATACAGAATTACAAAAAAAGATATTTAATCGATATACCCATTGCAATCAAGTTCATATGATCTTTCTACATGCACAAAATGGATGCCTTTTTTATTATTACTTGTTAACTTTAATCTAGCCCAGAGGTCACAGATGAGGCCAACTATCCCACGTTTATTCTTATTTTTAAATAATAGGGTAATGCAGTTGACCGCCAGTCAAACGAGTTACTTTTTATTATCTGTCTAGACAGTAATTTACTAAGGAAAATATACTAATTATGAGAACAACTGAAAACAACTCTAAACGAGAGTTGTTTTCAGTTAACTACTCTATTACCCACCTATATTCCTTCTTTTGTCACCAGCTTCCGCATCAACCGCATCGAGTCCCCAATAGTGCCCTGGACCGGTGACTGCGGGGAATCCCTCACTCTTTATGACGCTCCAAGACCCGATGACGCTCGCATCATCAAGACCTTCTGCGATACCTTCAGTAGACCTATGGAAAAACACGACTTCGTGTCCACAGGAAACGCCATGTTTGTCAGATTTGAAAGTAAAACTGGCAGTTACAGTGGGTAAGTCATTAAAATTATAAACATTTAGTAACCATATAACTGTTATAGATGAGCAATTGGCGGCAAAAACAATTCATACAATAAAAAGACAGAAATACTTTTGATGAGATTTGTCGAAGTCGAGAGGATTATACTCGTAACTTTCTTTGATGTTCCATAAAAAATTCAAACTTAATTCATCATTAATTTTGTTTGGCTTTTATCAAGTGTTGCACAAATATTGGTATTCCGTAATAACCATTTCCATCACATAGATTAATTTCATTTACAGCTACAGGTATAGCGCATAACTGAAAAGGTTCTTGCGGAGGGGTGCAAGATGGGTAACGCATTGTGTATATAGTTATACGCTGTGCCTGTAGTAGGTTTTTTAACTCACGTTTGAATAAAATAATTTAATTTTCCTGATGTATTTTGCTGAAACTATCCTATCTTTCAGCTCATCCCTCTACTACTGGGCCCACTATGACTTCTTCAATAACACCCGCTACGGAGAGCCAGTCCCTGGTACAGCATGTGACGAGGTCATTGCCTCCTGGAAGCAGAGAGCTGGGCGACTCAGATCTCCTCTCAATACCCTGGTGTACAAACAAGCGCCCCCTGGTGAAGACGTGCACTGCTTGTACAGATTTGTGACTGATAAAAGGATCTATGCCAGAGTTATCTTGACTATACTGAGTGTCAATTTCAAGGTGAGTTGCTTTTATGTATTTGATGGTACCTTATTTTATACGAATTATAGTTCCCTGAAACGGAAACAGCTTGGAAACCTTTGTATAAGTTTTAACCTGAAGAGATCATCAAGATCTTTTATTATGCGCAACGCCAAGGAGTGTAACTACCTGCCTGTATTTCCGAGTTCATGTAACCCACAAGTTTTCAAGGATCGAGTGAACGGGCATCTTCTAGGCAAGCTCCTATCGTATGTCACGTCTTTGCTCTCAGGCTAGTCTGAGGTCAAAATTAAACCAATAATAATTTAAAAAATCTGTGCAATACAGACAATTTCATAATTATTTTGTTGCAGGAACACCCATACACTTCGGTCTCCTGTCAAAACTGCTACGAAGACCGCGCTGACAAACTCATCATCTGGGAGCCTCTTCCTGGTTCTAAATACGCCAATTCCTCAGTAGGAGTCAGCACCACTCCTTTGCCACTTCACTTAGCTGTCCAAAGATCTCTTGGCTCTTGCCTCTGCGCTAAGCATTCCAATACTGTGTCTCGAGCAAAGCCATATAGAGTAGTGTCTTCGGGAGAAACTCTGAATCTGCAACTAATAGTTGACAATGCTCATGCTGCCGCTTCTTATTTCAAAAACCCTTCCCCACTCTTTGAAGCTCGATACGAGTTTGTTCATGGTCCTCTATGTGGCCCAGCGGTATTGGCTGCTGCTTCCGATGGAGAGATTGCTTATCCTCACTTAGAAGCTTTAGGTTACACTGAACCACCCAAGAGGATACAGTGTATTTGGGATTTGGAAATAGAAGAAAAGCGAGATATTTGGTTGCGTTTCGATAGCATCAAATTCGCTTCACGGCATTGCGATGATGGGAATATCCAGATTTATTTGCCGGGGAGAATTGAGTCCTACTTTTCCGTTTGCGGTGAAAATGTTTCTTTAGCTCGCGAATTACCGATACTGTCAGCCGGTGAACTAGGATTTGAATCATTGGATGATCCATTAATTATTGAGAAGGAGAAAACCCGGTCAATCAGGATTGTCTTCATAGGTAGTGCATCTCCAGCTGGAGCTGCATTCAAAATCGCCTGGACTGGGCTATACCATCTTCCCAAAAACTCTGATGGGACCCTCATGACGTCACGTTTAACAGACGGAAGTTCTAAACTGTCAGATTCAGGGCACAATTGCGACTTCATCTGCCCAGGAGACGAAGCCCTTTGCATTCCAGCTCGTTTGATCTGTAACGGTGTAGTAAATTGTCCGAATATGACGACTGGCGAGAGAAAGTTTTGGACGGCTGAAGATAAGAGGGCTAGGGAAATATATTCAGAGGACAGTCTTCGTCGCTTAGGTTACTTGGATGTTTTAGGAGGGATTCCTTTAGGGAAGTTGAATGACGAGTCTCCCGAGCTATGTGTTGGAGCAAGGAGCGATAGAAGTGTGGACTTTCTGGCTCCAGCTTTAGGGAGTGGTTTAGTGGTACTTTTTGCTGCGTGCGTGGTGATTGGTGCCTGGCGCCTGTGCTGCCGCAAAAGGTCGCCTGATGAGGAGTCATTGGATTACTGACACGCGGCCCGCGGCGAACCCCACGCGCCGCAGTCGTATCATTCCCGGTCTCTGTCTAGGGAACTGCCGTTGGACTGGAGTCCACATTGACAGACGCTATACTGAGCGCCGGAACCCTCCTTTGTTGATTACTAATGGCGATTGTCGACTGGATTTCATTAATGTTACTGATTTAACAATCAACTCCCACTTTTAAAATTTCTGTACATATTTCAATAACTTATCCCGCAATGACATAGTATTTTTAGTTCCTTCAAACCTTTTAAAAGTTAAAACCTGGAAATCTGCACTGTAAATCCGTACCTTTGAGTTTGATTCATGTCTTTTTGTTTGATCAGGAGGGTTTATATATAAGGCGCTCAATGATATTGTAATTTTTGTAAATACTCAGTATTTGTAACGTCAAAGTAATCCATAATGTTGCTTCAAACGAATCATAGGTTAGGACATGGTGATAATAGCTTAACTGTTAAGCGGTTTTCAATTAGGTAATCCATAATTGCATTTTTGTATCACAATCATGTTTCACTATAAAGATACATGACAGGTAAAATTAAACCATAATTAAATAGATACATATAGTTATAGTTAAAAACAGAGAGATCGTGATAGACAGTTGCAAAAGTCAGGTAACATGACAAGAAAAATTTTATCAAGTCACTTTAGTTGCGTTATCTGACACAAATGATAAGGAAAGTATCAAAATATCACAACAAATTAAAATAAAACATGTTAGTTATATATGTGACATGATGCACTTTGAAAAGGTAGAAGGTATGGGTATTTAATATAACAAAATAAAGAAAAGCACTTGTTAAGGGTAGTGACCCAGTCCTGAATTATGTACACAAATATTAGTATAAGAATCTTTTAAAAATGGGCCAAGTTGTTTTTATTTCAACTAATATATTTATGTTTAAAATAGAACATTTAAAACCACCACTCTGTAAAAAGCTTGAGAATTCAACAACTCTCACAATTTTGTAAAACAGATAAATTGTACACAGGTCACAGTTTGTTTTACGAATCACTGATAGTGCTTAATTAACCTATAATTACTATTTTTGCTGTAAGTTTTCCAAAAAGTAAATAAATAAAAAATAAATAAATAAATTATTACATGATACATAGTTGGCTTGCCACTTACAAAAATGAAAGTTTTCAGAAGAATTATGTATTAATTCATAATACCTATCAGGCTTATTTTCCATAATAACTTATTTTCTACTGTGCAGCCTGGATAATGGCGTTAACTTGACCCATTTTTACACACAAGCTTTTCAATTGAGCAGACTGCTAATATCATAAACTACAGACTCGTTACGATGTAAATAAATATTAATACGAATAGTAATAAGACGTTATTAGGTTTACTACTTATATTTATTCGGACAACTGATTTAGTTTCTGCATTTATATATTTATTCTAATTCTAAATACGTTTTCGTTTAAATTGCACATACTCGTAGACAAAGAAATTGCTGTAAAATACCAACAGTTTTAACGTGTAGAATAATAATTTTATTGTTATAAATTCAAATGTTCAATTCAACACGCGATTGGTGTCATCTGAATTATTTAACTAAAAAAGTATAAATGTCACTTACTTTCTTCGAATAGCTTTTTGATACTCTTTTATGATCATTTCACACGACATTTTTTTTAAAAAGTTTCAGGTACCTACTACCATTTCCTATTGAATGCCTACCAAAACATTCGATGTATTTTTCTAATGATTTTGTTAGAGAAAATTGTCACTTGTAAAAATACCATTTTTAAATTTGTAATTAACATCACGAAACATTAAAAAGATAACTTCGTTAATCATGTTAATACTTTAGATTTTTTAGTTGGAAATTCTATCACTTAACAAATCGATGGTTACAAAGCAGTGACAAAACTGTTATGCTAAGCTAGGACAAGCTGGTTTAGCTGTAACAGTTTTTATCAGACAATCTGGATTGAGTTGTTAGCTTTAAATATTTAGTTTTGTGTTTTAATTATTATGTATTATTAGATAAGATGACGACCGGAAATGTTAAAAATATATTTTGTACAAAATATGTTGTGAATTTTATTGTCATATTTAAACCCTTACTTTTTAGCTGACAATTGGGTATTGGACTTGCCGGGTTTGGGATCTGTCAGAACGAAAATACGCTATGGGAAAATGCACTATCAAAGAGGTTGGAAGAAAATCATTCTCGAGACACGTTTTCCTTCGTGCACTATAATTTTACTTTTGATGTCATAATTTTCAGTTTAGCTACCAAATTGCTTAAATTTTTTTTACACCTGAAAATCAAAATAGAGTTTTAGATGTTTTTTGAGCTAATCTTTTTAATTTATACTTAAATTAATTTCAATCACTACTCTGTTCCAATTTTTTTATCCAAGCCAAAAATGAAGTAGTATACCAACTATAAAGGGTATAAAATCAATAGCAGAAGTTTTTGCACTGCAGTATAAGCTTTTGCATATTTCTGCCTTCAATTTCTAGCAAATATTGGCACACCTGCCAACCGGGATATGTCTTGTTTGTTCCTTTTGGGTTCAGTCGGATAGAAATGGTATTCCAGTTTCTGTTGGAAAGAAACAGAAAAAAATGGTTCGACAAACGCGAATAGGAACATCTGAAACATTGTTTTTGTATCTAGTTTGGTCTGGAGTTTTACTGAAGCGAATTACTTATTTATTTTTAATTTTGCTTGCGGCTGAGTCCGCGTTCTGGAAAAAAAATAGCTACTGTACATCTCCAACTATCTATATGCAAATTATCATGTCAATTCGTGGCTCTATCGATGTATAATGGAAAGAAACCAACAACCACACTTTCGCACTTAAAACACTCTAACTTTTTTTCGAGTTCCAGGATAAATTCTGGTCTTCAATCTATGTCTATAAAAAAAAAACCCCCGGTGACTCGTTGCTCCGTTGATGTATGAAAGAAGGGCAAATCAATAAACACAGTTCCGCATTTTTAATACTTGTATGCATGTATGTTAACGCGGGCTTGTTTCCGCAACTCGACGTCCTTTCTGCGCCTATTTTACGTGATGGTGGGAATGGCTCGACTCTTGCCATCCCAGCTTCTCCAGGAAGCCCAGCTGCGACTTGAAGTCCTTCAGGGCTTGGGGGAGCGACCTCGGGGATCCAAGGTGCTTCGCCCGGTATTGAGCCACGCCTTCGCACTCCAACAGCACGTGCGCAGCCGTTTCCTCTGCCTCCATGCACGCTCTGTTTTCGATTTATTTTTAATACTTAAAGATGGTATACTTAGGCAGTATGTATTGAGCTAGATAGAACGTTTATGATAGTCGAGTATTACAAACCCAGTCTGAATAATTTTCACATGCGAATACGGGCATATACCTATCAATAACATGATTTTCGAAACTCGGCTTGGTTGCTAGCTCTGCGGTGAACGAAAACATCGTGAGGAAAGCTGCACTAGAGAGATAACCAAATATGACGTAAAATGGAAAAGCATTGCCAAACCGGATATTTATAGTACCTGCGCTTATAAAACATGTAACAGAATAAGCGCAATTCCTGAAATTAGTTTGTTCAGTATCGACTATTTATTCAATTTCAGCTATTTTTAATATGTGTTAAAAAATAAATTGTACCTGAATTTAGTGCTTTCTATGAAAATCGTGATATTATTAATCGATATTTAAGAAAAATGGTTAGACATAACTAAAGTTCGATTGCATCATATTTTTTTTATATTAATATACTAATTGGGGTGTATGAGGAATTGCGGTTTTTCTGTTACGCGTTGTATATACGGTTATTATACGAAGAACTGTGACAGCACCGAAATATTGAATTTTATTCTTTTACATCAGAAATATCTTTGTCAGCTATTTTTATAATGACTGAACTAATTTGTTTATAAGTAGTAGAAAAGTCTAATAACAAGGCACTCTAAACTCATCGTCGAAAATTGGCTAAATGTAAACAGCAGCCCATCTCCACCGACGACTTGCTGGTACCAAATGCATTACCCTGAGCAGAACCAGCAAGAACCTCAATGGCAGCTCTTTTTAATCTCATGTCTTAGTAGTAAATAATAAGAATGGTTTACAATAATAATTATGATTTATAGCCAGTCGCTTCAAAGTCGCTAGTCCTCGACAAACTTCTTAGCAGCTTATCAAAGAGCTGTTAGTGCGTTTGTTCGAGGACTGTCAGTCATCTTTGTCAAAGGATCAGCCGAGATACAAAGCAAATGCAGACAGTTTTGTAGGCCCTGTTCCACATGTTTCTTCTTATCAAATAGCAATCAACACTTTGGTTGAGGCTTCTGGGGGCTAATTCCACTAAATGTCAACGGTTACAGTTGGATGACAATGACATGTCAATGGTCAGTCGATGGTGTTATTTGCGAGCAAATGGCCCCCAGGTTACCAGAGAACTGACAGTTATATCATACAAAAGATGTATACAAATACAGTTTTGCATTTTAAGTTTAACTGCTTAATTGTATTTCTTGCAAAAACGCAATTTTATCAAAAAAAAAATGACTAAATAGTACGGCCACTCACCGGCAGATGGCGTTAGCGACACTGGTGTTAGAATGAGCAAAGCTTGGTCTCACGAATAACTAAGTTAATATAAAAGTACCTTCATTCATTTAAATATTCCTCAAGTTTGCTCTCGGAGCATTTACTATCTTCCATCGAGATTTTCTTGCATTCCAAGAAAACTAATTTTCGCATTCCACTGCGACGGGCAGGGAAAATTGAAAAAGTGAATAAGTGCGGCTATTGAAATCGAACAATGGACGATGGGAAACTTTATGCAAACAATTGCTTTACTCTTAGCTGTTTTATGAGTGAAGCAAATGACTGAGTAGTAATACAAAATAAATGTAAAGTTATTGTGATGCCTCGGGTTCGAATCCTGGCATGTACCGATGAGTTTTTTCAAAAACTTAAGTAAATATTTATCACTAGCTCGTGGAGGAAAACATCGTGAGGAATTTCGCAGGTCCCAGAATTAATTCTCGATTCATTCTCGGCGATGGGCTCACCACCTATCACGTTTAGGGGTCCAAAGGATATTGAATTTAGTCAGTCATTAAATGAATCTACACTGTGTTCAAAACTCATCATAAACATGTACCTACTTTGCAAAATGGCGTATTACAAACTAGACGACAATGATGCTTGGAACAGATTTCCTCCAGCACAGCGCAATACGACAGCGAAAAAAACCGAAATTATGTACCTAACCCAATTTAATATTAAGTAAATACTTATCAAAAGAATACCTACTGTGTTGAGGAGTTTCTTTCCCCGAATCTTCTCCTCAACCATACACGCTGAAGCGGTGGAATTGAAATGACGTTCAATAAGTGGACTTTCAAGTCCCTACTTTGAATAAAATATTTTGACTTTGACTTAATCTCGTTAAACCAGTCAAATTAAGATCCCTGAACAAAGAAAAACATTAAAACTTTCTAAGCTGCACCTGTCTTAATCCTAACGACCCTCCGCCTAAAAAACGAAAAGAAAGTCAATTAAATCCAGACTAAAATCTAAGGCCCGGTTTCAGGCGCCTCGAAGCGTCGCAGGTAACATCTACCAATACGTAACCAATTTGAGACACAATAGATTTTTAATTGTTACGGTGTGAATTGGAACCGCACTGTTCTTGACTGCTTAATTAACAGTAAATGTGTGAGTAGTAGGTAAAAAACAAGACCGTGTGTACATTTTCTTGGTACATGAAGTTAAATAAACGAGGAAGGTTTGTAAATAAACACATTCCATCGGTGGAAAGCCGCGGCGGGTCTCTAGTCTATACCTATAATTAAACTAGAACGGGGCCGTGTCTAATTATTTTTTGAAAATGTTTGTGTGTCTGTCTGTCTGGTTGTACCTACTTCTGGTTGTAACTACTGGCCAGAGTTTGATAATATTTGGTGTGAAGATAATTAACCGGGTCAACAAAAACATGTTCCGGGTGGGAATCGAACCCGCAACGTTTAATTCCGAAAGTAGGACAATTAAAAGCTGAGCCAACAGAGCATTGATTTTGTATTTGAGACTTTTGTTTATTACTAGAGGCTCTACCTTGTTTGTTACCCACTAAACGAATGATGTCTCAATTTATTTTTAATTAATACTGCTGGTAGGGCCTAAGGCCGGCTGTGAGTAAACGATTACTTCATCGATACCTACTTAACTGCTCGCTTTTAAGTTCTCTTCAGAAAATCATGGATTCAGAAGGCTAATATTTTTTCAACTACTTTCAATAAAAGGACATATAAGCCCCTACATTGAATAAAACTTTTGACTTTGACTTCAACCGACTTCAAAAAAGGAGGAGGTTCTCAATTCGACTGAATTTTAAATTTGTTACCTCAAAACTCTCGATTTTGTTAACCGATTTTGATGATTATTTTTTTTATTGGAAAGCTAGTGCTTTCCGTGTAGTCTCATGGATGCCATTGTCGGAACTGGACCAAATTGAAATGGGACCAGCTTTCAAATAAAAATGGTGTTTAGACTTTTCTAACCAAAAAGTGACAACAACTGTGTTAGACCTTGTATTTATTTAACTTCATGTACCAATAAAATGTACAGATGGCGAACTTAATGCCTTAAGGCATTATACCAGTCAAACATCAGGGTAAGCAGAAATAATTTGGCGGAATTGGCCTAAAATAATAAGAACAATGAGTTAAACATAATACAGTAAATCCTTTTTTTTTTTTTATTAATAACAGGCAAACCATTTGTCTGCCATCTCACCTGATGGAAAGTGATGATGCAGACGACGATGGAGCATGTTTGCCTAGATAATGCCTATTCACTCTTGCCTTGAAAAGGCCCAGGTTATAACGTTCCGGAAACAGATCCGCAGGCAGGGAGTTCCATTCCTTAGCCGTTCGCATTAAAAATGTTGAAGCGATCCTAATACCTACTTATAGAAAATTTATACAAAATTGTATAAAGTTATACAACATATTATTTTGTATAGCTTTATACAAACTTTTTGAGATTATTTTTTATGGTTGGTCGAAATCGGTCGAATCCACCCTTACTTAAAATCCATGGTGACAGTCTCCCTATAAAGTAAAAGGTCATAAAAAGTGAGAAACTAATAAAAACTTTTTTACTTTTGTAAAACAAGTCCGCCCGTAAAATGGGCTAAGTCTGAAAGTTAATTAAATTGAGTCAGATCGTTTCTCGAACAAATAACTTGGCTTGGCAACTCAAATTAACGATTTTGAGAGTACTCGACGACAGGCTTCGATTACTAATGAAACTAGTTAGCGAGCCATATTGAATGCTGTAACAACAAATAATGAAATAGAAAAATAAAGGTACTAATATTGTTCGGTGATACGTAACCCAACATGTGCAATTTTTTTTAGTGTAAGTACGTAATAAGTCAAAGTCAAAAGTCAAAAGTTTTTATTCAAAGTCCTCTTATTGAAAGTCATTGCGACTCCACCGCTTCGGTATGTGTAGTTGAGGAGAAGAAGCGGGGCAAGAAACTCCTTAACACATTATTCTTTTAAACAATCAATATAATACAAATTACAAAGTACAAGTTACATGATTTTAGTGCTTTGCTGAGCCGTGGTTGAGTTGTTGATTGTATAAAACCAATTATGGTTTTATATAAGTCAAGACAATCACTTATGTTTATATCTATACATTTTTAATAAATAGAGTAGGTAAAACAGCTACTTTTATATTTTGGTTATATGCAAATTTATTCTGGAAATTTTAAAGTGTGCTGATTATAAAAAAAAATTGGAGTTGTTTTAGTATTCAGATTAACTTTTTTAATCATAATATATATAATATAATAATATTATATATAATCTCACGCCTTTTTTTATCCCCGAGGGGGTAGGCAGAGGTAACTTTTTTACTTGTATTAATATTAATGTAAATGAAAATAAAAATCAATATATTTTTATGTATTATGTTGAGATACTTAGTGCCTTTTATATACAATACAGGAATAGACAATACTAGTATGTCAAGTTCAATCACTCGGAAAATTTCCAAAAACGGCTAAGTACGAGTCACACAAACGGTTCCTTGCCAGCGTACAGTAAAAAATACGTTTCTTGAATGGAGACCTTTAACTTTTTAATTTTTGTCATTTGTTATTTTAGTAGCTAATTTACGCATTATAATATAATAATAATAATATAATCTTACGCCTTTTTTTATCCCCGAGGGGGTAGGCAGAGGTATTCCATTACTGGATATACCCACATTTCACGAGAAATATTGGACCCCTAAACGTGATAGGTTTTGAGCCCATCGCCGGACCGGGTCTGTTTACACATGTCTCAGAATTAATTCTGAGACCTGCGGGTTTCCTCACGATGTTTTCCTTCACCGTCGAGCTAGTGATAATAATGTACGTAAGTTTTTGAAAAACTCATTGGTACAGGGATTCGAACCAGAGCCTCACTGATTTTCGGCCGGCTCTTTAACCGTCTGGGTTATCACTGGTCTAATTTACGCATTTTGTATAAACTTACCTAGTTTATGAGATGTACTGACAGACAGACCGATGCACGTACAAGGGACGCTTACTATTAACGTATCGGAACCCTCAAAAGCAGGCCTGTCGCTTACTTTATAGCCAAGTAAATTACGTAGGTAATTATAAATTTGTCAAAATTTAATTTGCAGTAATATGATATTTCCAATCTCGCCGGTTGGCCGCTTTCGTAACGCGATAAGAAATCAGTAAGAATTTATTACGGGCTTAAAATTAATATCGCCGATCCAGCACCGTATAATGGCCCGAGGTATTGGATCGAGGGTGCGAGGCAGAAGTTGTGGCGAACATGGAAAGAAAGAATATTTTATTTAATATTTATCACTAACTCGACGGTGAAGGAAAACATCGTGAGGAAACTCGTAGGTCCCAGAATTAATTCTGAGACATGTGTAAAAGACCCGGTCTGGCGATGGGCTCACCACCTATCACGTTAAGGGGTCAATTCAATTCAACAAAGAATATCTCGTGAAAAGTGGGTATATCCAGAAATGGAATACCTCTGCCTACCCCCTTGGTGATAAAAGACGTGAGATTGTTATTTATTATTTTATTCAATTCGGCAAGGTATACATACAATTCCGCAAAAAATTTGAAAACTTAAAAAAAAAGGAGGTTATGGACAAAATACCTACCAAAATAAATTAATAATCTTACGACTCTTATCCCCGAGGGAGTCGTTAGTATTCCATTGCTGAATATACCCACTTTTCACATGCATATTTTTGGACCCCTAAACATGAGCTATCGGGTTTAGGGGTCCAAAAATGTAAATATAAATCGCCGCGCCGAACCGGATAGCTGTTGCACTTGCCTCAGAATCAATTCTGGGATTGGCGGGCTTCCTCACGCCTTTATTCCTGTGCCATTTCATTCAATTCCTGGAAATACTCGCTTATCACCAGTAGGTATATTTTGGACCTCTAAACGTGATAGGTGGTGAGCCCATCGCCGGACTGGGGTGCTACATATGTATGCCTCAGAATCAATTCTAAAACCTTCGGGTCTCTTCACGACGACGTTTTCCTTTAGCATATATGTAGGTACGTGTTTTTGAAAAACTAATAAGTACATTTAGCAGACTTCGACCCCAAGCCGCATTGCTGTACTGCATTGGGAACCAGCAACTCGTCGGTGGATATATGCTGCTATTTATACATTATACATTTAGCCTTCACGGACGAGTTTAGAGTGCATTGTTATTAGACTATTGATCTCTGTAAGTGTACTTTCTGTACCTACAGAAAATTAATGTTTTTTTACTTTTACTATGTATCTTTATAGGGCTATTACTGCTCTTATTCTGTAGAATCTCATTGTAAAACAAACGCTCTTCAATTGAGGCCCTCGCCCATCGTAATTCCGATCGTAAAAAACGCGCTAAACATCCCAAATAGTCGTAAACGTAGAAAACATATACATTGTAAACGAACGGTACAGCGGGGTGCAGGTGCTACTGCAGTATTCATGCGATTTGGTTTACTCTAGGATGGACTTTATAACGTACTACAATCGCCTTAGAGGTCAGATTCGCACTACAAGTGTAAAGATTTATGTGCTCTTGACTGTAGTAGCTGTGTGTTTGCTCGATTGTAGCGGCACTACATAGAACTAACTAAAAGCGCCAATAGACGGCCAAGTTCTAAACCGCACTATTAAAATTTTCTGATGAGTTTGCATAAATACAACTGTTGGAACGCGGTCCCCAGGCACGAGGCACGATCACCTCGCCTAAACTAAGATCTTCCCTTTTCACGAATGAGGGACATTCCACCTCCGCTCCTCCATAGGTTTTAGAAAATATACGAGTTTTCATACACACTTTTATCTTCCATTTAACACATTTAGGGGAAGAATTTTAAGGCAATTTTAGTGATTTTTCGACCTTACTTTCCCCCTAGTGATGTGCTCTGTATTTAAATCGGGCACAAATGAATGAATAAATCCTAAACTCATCAAGGGACTGTTGGCTCAGTTGGTACTGACCCTGCGTTCTGAGACGGAGGTCGCGGGTTCGATCCCCGCTCGGGGCCAATATTTGTGTGCATCATGTCTGTTAGTTTCGTGTCCATTAATATAAGTATGTTTATCAGGTGGTACACATAGTATAGGCTGTGTCTAGTTTGGGACTAAATAACCGTGTGTAAATAGTGTCCCACAATTTATATTTATCAATATTAAATCCCATATAAAATTCGCCTTAAATACTGCGATATACAGGCATTATCAGACCCGGGATTACCTGCATAAAAACTAAACATCGATTCGATACTCGTTATTTGCTCGGACTCGCAATTAAAACGTATTGGAGAATAATCCCACAGGGGGGCTATTCACATGGTGCTAGTTATTTTCGACTTGTTCCACTTGGATTAACGTTAAGCCTCGCTAATTGGAGCTGTGCGCATTTGTTGTTAGGTTAGGTTAGGTGGGGCGCCATTGCGAGCGGTGATCAATGAGTTTGGTATTAGCACAGAATAAGTAATAATACTAACGTATTAGACAAAGATATTAAAATATAATAGGGCATAAAGGGGAAGAGGGAGGAAAATTTGAAGCCGAAAAGTTATTCCAAGTGGAATAAGTCTAGTTTCGACCGAATGACAGCTCGCGTTCATACTAACTGACATGACGCTTGAGCTTCAAACATGCTTCAATTTGTATGAAAATATTCCCAATGCCCCTTTCTATGTCCTATTATATTTTAATCTCTCTGGTATTAGATTTAAAAAAAGAGGTCTTCTGACACAAGTGTTTATTATACACCAGTTAAGCCAATAAAATGAGACACAATTGATTTTTAATTGTTCTGTCACGTATTGAAACCGCACGGTGCTTGACTGATAAGAAGGCCACTCTACAACTAGATTTTTATAACCTGCAATTTACTGAAATAAAATTAATATTTTGTATTATCTTTCAACTCAAAAGGTACTATCGTTTTCTCGCGATGAAAGTATTTTGTCTCCTTCTTAGAGATACAGGCTATCTCCCAGGCAAATGTCATCAAGATCAGTTCAGGATCATCCAAGTAAAAGCAACAGAGTTATTTTTGCATGAAAATAAGTAGACATTGAATGGTATTTTCCTTCTTCACTCATACTTTGCCTATACTTAGTCCGAAAGTTGTGGATTTCATCGTCGTTAGGAAGGATTTCGTATACATCAGGTCTAAAAGCAGATTTATATTTGTATAGGTAGAGTTCTTTTTTAACTGAGTTAGTAGGTACTTTGTATAAACGAGAGCAAAACTTAGTTTAGTAATGAAACGAAACAACTTTCATCAAAAAAGTAGATAAGTACATTATGGCATTGTAGTGTCCACATTTGATATTTGGCAATTAGCTTTATTTATCCCCGAGGGGGTAGGCAGAGGTATTCCATTACTGGATATATCCACATTTCACGAGATATATAGAGGTCCACTCTAAATGTGATAGGTGGTGAGCCGATCGCTGGACCGGGTCTTTTTACACATGTCTCAGAGTTAATTCTGAGACCTGCGGGCTTCCTCACGATGTTTTCCTTCACCGTCGAGCTAGTGATAAATATGTACGTAAGTTTTTGA
Source organism: Ethmia dodecea (assembly GCA_963855545.1). NCBI lineage: Eukaryota > Metazoa > Arthropoda > Insecta > Lepidoptera > Depressariidae > Ethmia > Ethmia dodecea. Next base: position 2,509,280 of record OY979446.1, read on the forward strand.
ACTCATTGGTACATGCCAGGATTAGAACCCGGAGTCTCACTGATTTTCGGCCGGCTCTTTAACCGTGGCTATCACTGCTCGTTCATTCAGATTATCAAAAAAACATTATATAATTAAAGTTACATTTACTCCATAAAATATAATAACAAAACATAATAGGATTACAAACAGCTAGCAGTGAGACCCCAACATTACTTCCCTCTCTTCTCAAATGATGCAGCTTGTAGCTACTCCAGCAAATGTTTAGAAATTGAAGTGTTCATTCTAGCTAATATATATAACAGTATTTCACTGCATTAGTATAATGATAACGACAATGTTACCAGAACAATTATTCTGGAAACTAAATAACAGTGTTACTGGTAACAAAATTACCAGTGGCACGGGAAAATCTAAATTAATTTTGGCTCAACAGAGATTTCGTAAATTCACGCAGTTTGCAGTTGAATGGTTTTCATTTCATCAATGTTTGTTTGAAACTATTACTTGTTGAATGCCAAAACGGTTTGTCAGCACGGTTTGCCTATTTTTAGGTAAGTTTGCCAATTGCCATGGCAGAACCTGTTTTTTATACGTCGAAATTTCAAAAAAATCTTATTTTGCCTATGTCAAAATAAAGATAGGTTATATATATATTCAAAATTTCAGTCTTAAGTCCAGTAGTCAAAATAAGTCTGTGATTTTTTTAAATGACACATTTTTTATTTTATTTTTACTATCAGTATCATTCATGTCATATGACCGTTCTAACGATGGCTGCCATCAACTCTCAGCATCATCTGACAGTTTTAAGGATGTCCACCGTCAACTGTCAGCATCATCTGACAGCTGCATCCTTTTAAATAATAATATTACAGTCATTCAATTCAATTCAATTCAATTCATTTATTCATAATAAAAATTACATGTCATGTTTATAATTCTATCGGAAATGTCAGACTGTATATAATGAGAATTAATTTATACAATTGCAAGTTATGTCAAGTTTTTTACACAAGTCAATCATATTATAATAATAGGTATGTCATAAGTACAACCAGTTATTTTTCTACGCGGATGAGTCAGTGAGCGAGAAAGTTTTTGTTGTGAGCTTTGTCTAGGAATTCACCAACCGTATAACAGGCCGCATTCATAAGGAGGTTTTTTAATCTTTCTGTAAAGGTGTGTAAGCTAGGCGCATCTGTGACGCTTTGCGGGAGCGTGTTGTAGATGGCGGGCCCAGCAGCGTGTAGGCAGCGGTCAGATCGTGCGAGCCGGCGTGGTTGAGGCAGTAGCTTGTGCTGGTAACGGGTGTTCCTGCCGTGCATATCACCCCTCGTAGGGAATTGATCTAATTAATTAATCTCATTAATCAACATAGGTATGTAATTAAGGTACCTAGTAATAATAAATCCGCTGAAATATTTTCAGATTAAGCGGAACAATTATCCGCGTTAATTTCACACACTAATTAAGAGTGTGTAAGGATTCTTACAATTAATTGTGTAACATTTTAATTAACGAGTTTACACGAGAACGCCTCTCATACGGTGTGGTTTAAAGCGTAGGCGAAGAGCGGAATCGTGTATACTCAGAAAGTGTATAAGCATAGTCTACACTATTCGATTTTTTATTTGATTGTTTGTACCGGATCGGCTCAGAAATTACAAGACGGTCTTAAAAAATCTTACACCAATGTAATGCTACAGTATTCACTGGTCACAGACAACATACAACTGCATAGCCAATAAATTATGTATTGGCATGTAGCCATATAAGTACCTATGCCAAATAAGATTTTGGTTTTGAAAATAACCTAATAAATAAATAATAGGGTTCAAATCCTGGCATGTACCAATGAGTTTTTCAAAAACTTAAGTACATATTTATCACTAGCTCGACGGTGAAGGAAAACATCGTGAGGAAACCCGCAGGTCTCAGAATTAATTCTGAGACATGTGTAAACAGACCCGGTCCGGCGATGGGCTCACCACCTATCACGTTTAGGGGTCCAATATATCTCGTGAATTGTGGGTATATCCAGTAATGGAATACCTCTGCCTACCCCCTCGGGGATAAAAAAAGGCGTGAGATTATATTATATTATTTTTGAAAATAAATAAATAATGTTACACCATTTATCCCCGAGGGGGTAGGCATAGGTAATCAATTTCTGGAAATAACCACTTTTTACGAGCATATCGACCCCTAAACGTGATAGGTGGTGAACCCATTGCCGGACCGGCTGGGTCTGTTACACAATGCACATGCCTCAGAATTAATTCTGATTGGATTTTTTCTTCGGAAATAATGCGATACTATGTTTGTTAAGGAGCAGAATTTTCAATTCGCAAAATGTCCAGTGCTCGATGTTTCTCTTTCAAGTAAGTTAATAGCGTTATCTCTTTCTGATTGCACTCGCTTTTAACTTAGACCGAAACATTAAAAAGCTCTTGAGCACATGTGTTTTCGTGTTCAGTAATCCTTTAAATTGAGATATTTGTTAAATTAATTGTTGTTTACCTAATACGTACCATTAGAACAGTACTTACAGTGTACATGCATGAGTCAGCATTTCAATGTATATAGGGGCTTAATTATTTCAAAATTTTAAATATTAAAAAATCAGGAATGTCTTGCAAGGAGGAACCATGTAGGCTGGCCACATTCCCGCTCTAGATACCTAGGCAGACCCTTTGATAGAGAATTTCTAGCCCTTTGGTCAACTCACGCTTTGACCAAACGCAGTGACATATCTATACTTCTATACTTAATCGATTATACTAATATTATAAACAGGATAGATTTGTATTTTTGTGTGTTTGTTTTTTTGTGTGATTTTAAAAACTCTTTAACCAATGGAAAGCTAGAAGATCCCTAAGTAACATAGGCTATATTTTATTCCCGTATTCCCACGGTTAGAATTGAAATGGAAATCAGGATCCGAGCGGGAAATGCCGTGAATCTGAACAATACTTATATCGAAATACACGAACTATTATAATGGCACCCCATAGTTTTAGCGCATTAAAGACATGCTATAGTCTCGTCAGAAAGCCATCAGAGTCAATTTCACCTCCGTTCCACCCCTCACAATAAAATAATCGCGTTACATCCACTGCGGTTGGTTAGATTGAAAAGTATACACAAGACTGACATGCTGACAATATATTTAGCTTGTAATCTTTCATTTCAGTGATATCAAACCAGGAGATCATATTATATCGATCATACTTATTGATTCTCAATGCTGTCAAAAGAAAAATATATTCGTATTGTTCAGATAGTCCTCAATAATACCGAAAGTATGTGTGGGCTACCAATAATTTATACTAAAGTAGCGGTTTTTCGCGGTTTCACCCGCGTAGTTCCCGTTCCCGTGGGAATACGGGAATAAAATGTAGCCTATGTTACTCAGGGATCTTCTAGATTTCCATTGGTTAAAGTATTTTTAAAAAACTACTCGACCTGAGTAGTTTTTGAGTTTTATTCGTAACAAACATAGAAAAATAAAAATCTTTCCTCTTTATAATATTAGTATAGAAGAATTCATATGATGAAAAACATATAGGTACTTTTAAAATTATTTATACGTTGATGTTTATTACTTTCTACTTACTCGTGCCAGTAATATTACCACAAAATTCTCAACTGAATTTACAATAATTGGAAAGCTACAATAATAACAGCAGCCTGTGATAGAAAAAAGAAAATAAATAATCTCACGCCTTTTATCCCCGAGGGAGTAGGCAAAGGTATTCCATTACTGGATATACCCACATTTCACGAGATACATTGGACCACTAAACGTGATAGGTGGTGAGCCCTTCGCCGGACCGGGTCTATTTACACATGTCTCAAAATTAATTCTGAGACCTGCGGGTTTCCTCACGATGTTTTCCTTCACCGTCGAGCTAGTGATAAATATGTACGTAAGTTTTTGAAAAGCTCATTGGTATATGACAGGGTTCGAACCCGAGAGATTTTCGGCAGGGCTCTTTAACCGTAAGGGCTATCACTGCTCTCTGCTAGAATAGAATATAATTTATTTGTACAACAGATACAAACTCATCACACTTAAAAAAACAATAACAAGACAGGTAAGGTAACCTACACACTTACACAAGTATGGGCTTTAAGCTCCCACGCGAGCCCACTGCGGATTGGGAGTTAAGCTACTGGCCACCTAACTGTCAGAATTCTTCAAGAAACCAAAATGAGAAATGCTGTGGTAAATACAACGAAAACTACGCTCCAAAAGGCGAAATGGGAAATTGTCGCCAGATCCCTTCCGGCGGACATTCATCACGCCCTCATTATCATTCGTTATTTCGCATTATCATAACGCACCTGCGCTATGGGATATGACGGATCTAGGAAGAATAAATGCTAATTATTAAATAAAGAAATAATCTCACGCCTTTTATAATTAAAAAAATAAATAAAGATAAAAATACTTTATTTGAGACATCCTATCCTACTTCCTACTAATATTATAAAGGCGAAAGTTTGTATGTATGGATGGATGTTTGTTCCTCGTTCACGCAAAAACTACAGAAAGGATTTATATGAAATTTTACAGTTATGTAGCTTATACATCAGAACAACATATAGGCTATATTTTATCCTCCTATTCCCATGGGAACGGGAACTACGCGGGTAAAAAGGCGGAGCGCTGCTAGTAGTCCATAGTTTGTTAGTTGCTAAGTAGCCTTCCTATAACTTAAACTAGGTTAGTGTGTTAGTGAATACACTCCGGTGCATCTGCGACCAGTGCCTGATGTAGGAACTGTCGAACCTGTCAGCGATTATTGGAGCCAGAATGCTATTGGAGCTGGCGCGAACTCTTCCCTAGGTAGGCACCTATTCCATTTCTGGAAATACCCTTGTATCACCAGTAAGTATATGCTTTGGACCACTAAACGTGATAGGTGGTGAGCCCATCGCCGGACCGGGTTTGTTACACATGCCTCAGAATTAAGTCTTGGACCTGGGGTTTCCTCACGATGTTTTCCTACACCATCGTGCTAGTGATAAAATTATATACTTAGGCTTTTTGAAAACCTCGTAGGGACATGGCAGGATTTTAACCCAAAACTCAAAAATAAGAGCTCCTTATCACTACCTTAGCTCTAGCCATATTATATTGACCACAATATTATTGTATATTTTTGAAAATATTTTTTTGAACCATTAATAAATTCCAAATACGGACCTGCGTCCTCCATCATCCCCGGACACTGATCTGATGATAATGCGATTGAGCCGAATTTGGGTTATTGGACGTCACGGCCCGTGGTCGACTTCAATTTGAGCTTTGTGTTCATATACATAAAAATCACACGCCTTTTATCCCCGAAGGGGCAGGCAGAGGTATTCTATTTCTGGATATACCCACTTTTCACTAGAGATTTTGGACCCCTGCAGGCGTATTCACGGAGGCTCGATACCGTTTTCGTTCGATTCAGATCGAGTGAAAAATTTTCCGAATATCCTTATGTCACATAATATTAGTTTTTGACACCAACATCAGCCCATCTCGAAAGTGTTCGACAGATGATACCGTTTCCGTTCGATTCAGATCTAGTGAAAAATTTTCCGAATCCTTATGTCACATATGACATTACTTTTCGACACCAACAATCAGCTCATCTCGAAAGTGTTCGACAGATTTTCCGATTCCTAGTCGAATATCAAATATTGAAGCTCCGTGAATAGGCCTGCTGAACGTGATAGGTGGTGAGCGCATCACCGGACCCGGGTCTGTTACACATGTCTCAGAATTCATTCTGTGACCTGCGGGTTTTCGCATGATGTTTTCCATCGCCGTTGAGCTAGTGATAAATATATACAGTCAAGAGCACGTGGAGATTGACACATTGGACTTTGTAACGTTAATTACAATCGCCAGGGTCAGACTCGCACTACAAGTGCTCTTGACTGCACTTACATTCTTTAAAACTCATGGGTACGTTCACCAGGATAAAACCTATGCAGCATAATCCAATGGAAATCCTCGCAATACGGTCGAGGCTCTTTCCCCTACTGCTGCAGTCAGCACTGCATTGCCTTTTTTATATCTTTTTTATCTATTTACTGAGTTCGACCGACTCTGTTACGTTGTTTCCCGTTTGAGCGTTCGTTTGTTGAGTAAATTAAATACGTATTTTTATTGCAGTCGGACTCTTGTTTTTGGATAGAATTTTGTCGTTGCCATTTCATTGGGGAACAAATACAATTGTTTTTGTTGTATGTTGACTCCAATAGAAACAGATAAATAACTCATTAAGATTTTGGAGTTGCATTTGAAATAGAAGCCCAGCTTACTCTACGCTATAAAATAAGTAAAAATTGTAGAAACAAAATAAAAATACTGAATGTGTAAATCTATCAACAAGATTAACTATCAACAGAAAAACAATCCCCCAGATAAATAAATGAAAATCAAATAATAACTTGGTTGCAGCGGTTGCAGCCAAGGACATTCCAAAAAACAAAATGTTTAAGAAACATTTTCACAAAAAATAAGTTTTATAATATTTATTTGATTTCCACTGGCCTACCATCTTTAAATCTATAAAATCTCCATTTTCTGTTTCGTTCTGCCATAGTATACAGTTCTTAATTTAAAATGTAAACTTAATTAATGGCCTCATGTTATTGGGAAATAACAATGTTGTTTAAAATCCTGTCAGCAGATAGCCTTGTCATTAGCGTAATGAAACTGCGGTCGAATAAATATTTACCCTTAACGATGCACCGATAGTTATGACTCATGTTATCATTTTAATGAATTTTAAAGGCCTCCACATAATATGTCGCAAGTTGTAGCGATACCAGTAATATAGCATTGTACCTTTTTAGGGTTTCATACAAAAGTGATAAAACGAAACCTTACAGAGTGGCACCACCACTAAAATTCTTTAAAGAATTTCGACTGTCGACTCTATAAGTCGATGCTAGGCACAAAAATAAAATACGTTTCTTCAAAATTCATCGTAAATAACCGTCAATAAAATAATAATACAATTTTATGAAGATTGAGTTTGCTTTTTAATGTCCATCGTACGTCGATAATCTAATTTTTATGTTTACTGCACACTTTCAGGGATATTTTCCATGAGCCAAAACCAGAAATAAACAACAACTTTTTTTTACAGAAAAATATTATGTGTCTCTCCAAATTGACGGGCCTGTTGGCTCAGTTGGTAGTGACCCTGCCTTCTGAGTCGCGGGTTCGATCCCCGCTCGAGGCCAACATTTGTGTGCATGAACATGTCTGTTGGCTTCGTGTCTGGTCGTTTAATATTTATTTAAGTATGTTTATCAGTTGTTTAGTACCCATAGTACAGGCCCTGCCTAGTTTGGGACTAAATAACCGTGTGTGAATTGTGTCCCACAATTTATTATTATTATTATTCGCGCCAAAAACCGATGTAGCACTCTAAGGAAATTCTCACGTAACACTTTTATTATCTGTTAGTTTATTTTTCATAGATATTTTTCGCTGTACAAGGCAAAGCAATAGAGTGCTTGTATACTGCGATATAAACTCAATTACTCCACTGGATGTCGATACTGCAGCAGATGTGACCACTCTCGGGACTAGAACTTTCAACGATCCATAATACTAGGTACTTAGACATAAATAACCAACATTCATTCGTCGTTCTATCAATTCTTTGTACCTATCGGTGCTATCTAAGGGGTGAAACCAGGAGTACATTAGCATAGGATAGCATAGGTTATCCTAGTTTGAGCTCCTGTCTCCCACTTATCTACTATATTATCCTTATTTTTGTTACTTTTAAAACCTTGTGGGAGAAATATATTATATTAAAAACAATGAACTTTAAAAAAGACAATATGTTTTTACTACATTGCACTAGAAAGTGGATATGGAGCTACGAATAAACTCAAAAATTCTGGACCGATTTAAAAACTTCTTTCACCAATGTAAAGCTTGATTATCCCTGAGTAATATAGGCTATATTTTATTCCCGTATTCCCACGGGAACGGGAACTACGGTGAAACCGCGCAGAACCGCTAGTTACGAATAATTAGGCAGGCTAAAATCTGTCTGTCTTTTAGTCAATACCTACCTTTTAGTCCTTATCTTATGGCTTCGCTACTACAATTCACTATAGCAATTAATTACATTGGGCTATTGGGACCTTGCCGACCTTGACCGGTCAACCAGCGACCTTCAAGGTCTATATGGCCCAGTCTAACTAATTGCTCTCTTGAAAAGATGAGAAAGAATGAGACAGACTATATCATTTGTTAGACTAATCAGTAATCAGTAGGCACTTAGCTTAAGGCTTCGCTATTGTGGTATAAATATAATATTTGATACATACAGCCATTGTGATAGAAAGGGGTAGGCAGAGACGATGGATCGCCACTTTGCTCGATCTCTGTATACTTTTGTCGCTTCCTTTACATCCATAAGCCTTTTCATGCACCCTCTTTTATTCTTCGGACCCAAAGAGATTAAAATATTATTTTAATCTCTTTGTTCGGACCCCAGCTTTTTGAAGGACGTTACTAATTTGACACATATACAGTTGATATAAATTAAATGAGTTTCTCTTCATAACATTACCAGAGTAAACTGTGGTTTAGCATCCGGCGACATTTTTTGTCTCGCTTAAAGCTGAAACTTTGCATACTGAGGCTGTAAATTCTCATACACGCGTTTGCATATCCGCCTCAGGACGGCTTAATCCGGTAAAAACCGGTATTTACCGGTCGCAAACATGCTGTTCCAAGTTTTTGTGTGCTACCGCTGATGTTTTGTTTGTTTATGGTTGGGATTTCTGAGTTATTAAATCAAAATGTCTATTGTGTTTCAAAGTGGACGTGTTTACTTGGATAATAATATAACTAATTATGATAGGGTTGTTATACGGGATTTGACAAAAGAAATATTTACCTACCTACTTATAACCTACCACTCGTAAGATACATACCTATTGCTAGAAACCCGCGTAGGTATTCACAAAGACTCGATACCGTTTCCGTTCGATTCAGATCGAGTGAAAAATTTTCCGATGTCGAATCTATCGACTTCGGAAACTTTATTCTAGGCGTCTCTGACAGCCACGGAAAATTTTCCGAATCCTTATGTCACATATGACATTAGTTTTCAATACCAACATCAGCCCATCTCGAAAGTTTTCGATACCAACATCAGCCCATCTCGAAAGTGTTCGACAGATTTTCCGATATCGAATATCGAAGCTCCCTGAATACGCCTGCTGGTACGTCTTTACCACTTTATCCACATCTATCAATTGACTCATAAACACCCGATTATTTTCGGATACTCTTTAATCTGGTTTCTCTTAAGTACATTTCTGATGTAGAGACACCTAGGTCACGTAGGAAGTATACATATATAATATACATACACAATCTGCAAATAAAAACTAGACTGTAACTTACAGCGCATTTATATTAAAATGCATCCAGCCTTTGAGATGTTACGAGGGCATAAATAATAAATAAATAAATTGTAGGACACCATTTACACACAGTTATTCAGTCCCAAACTAGGCAGTGCCTGTGCTATGGATACTAAACAACTGATGAATATACTTAAATAAATATTAAACACCCAGACATTATATGTTCATGCACACAAATATTGGCCCCGAGCGGTAATCAAACCCGCGACCACCGACTCAGAAGGCAGGGTCACTACCAACACACCACCGCAGAATACCACATACAAACCCAGATACGCGTAAAACACATAACCCCGTCTGTGCTCACGCAGTCGGGTAAAAGTAGCGAAACAACCAATCACTTACATAGCTGGCTGGCAACAATCCTGAATACCTATCATCCTCGCTCAACAAACGCCAATATTATGTTAATGTTCCCCATCAAACACAATGGCGAACCATGCCTCTTCCCATAAACGCGGCCTAAAAGCCTTTCCGTGTTCCCATGGCCTGAATTTATTGCGTAGTGTTGAGTAATTCTATCGATAGCATCATAGTCGATTGATAGGGGCGCGTGAATTTATCGATATTGCTTTTGTTATAGAGCTTTCCAAAAGCAAATCAAACTTAAATTAGCTGATAGACTGTTAGATCTCATTAACCGTTCCGATTGGTTGTTAATAATTTTTAACAAAAAAAAACACTTCAAACAAGAACAGAGAGACCAATCAGAACCGTGCGTGAAGTATGGTGCGCAATAATGTCAATTTGACGTTTCGTAGTAGATAATTTGACGAAATAGACAGTATGCATGCTACTAGTTGAGGTGAAGGCTGGTTCAAGTGATCAAACGCACTTTAAAAGTAATTATGCCTTTAAAAATTATATAAGCTTCCGATTATGTCTTAGGTAAACTATAAATTCAGATAAATGAAAATACAACGACATAATATCCAGCACGGTAAACCGGATGGGAATCGTCGCAGAATGTCGGATACGCATAATGTCAGATACGCAAAATGTCAGATACGCAAAATGTCAGATACGCAAAATGTCAGATACGTAGAATGGCAGAATTCCGACATTTTGTCTATCTGTCATTCTGCGTATCTGACATTATGCGTATCTGCCATTCTGCGATGGTTCCTGCTAGATATCCTGTAAACAAAACTTAGATGGTAGGGCTGCTGAACATCGATAAATGGTTTATCGATAATTTCCCACCGTTAATCGCAAACAGTGCGAGGGCATCAATTGTTATTTTTCTTTTATTGCTGATAAAATAATTGTTCCTTTTTCCCTGAATTCAGGAATAGTTATTTAGGTTTACGTGTAATAAGCAAACGGGTGAAGGAAATAAACCCACTTTTATTTTTGTGTTTATTGTTACTGCAGCAATGTTCAAGGTATGGGTGTTTTATATTGTTACTAAACGGCTAAACGGATTTGGGTGAAATTTTGTAAATAGAATATTACAGAGGTTTTAGTCTTTCTGAACTACTGAACGAACCATGTGTTTCAGTTGATTCTAATCAAGTATCTATTCGTTAGTACGAATAGCGATTTTATAGGAACAAAAACAGTTTTAACTAAATGTTTATCTGTACAAATTTCGAATATCTCGAATTGTACTAATAGCGAATGCGAAGTAATTGAACAAAAATACAAAATGCTTATAATTCTCATGACGATGCCTTGGCTCGTTTCAAAGTTGATAAATTTCGGTACCAATAAGTTTTTCAAACTAAGTACTTACTTACTTTGTATTATATTGATTCTTTGAGCAGTGATAGCCCGGACGGTTAAAGAGCCGGCCGAAAATCAGTGAGGCTCGGGTTCAAATCCTGGCATGTACCAATGAGTTTTTCAAAAACTTACGTACATATTTATCACTAGCTAGACGGTGAAGGAAAACATCGTGAGGAAACCCGCAGGTCTCAGAATTAATTCTGAGACATGTGTAAATAGACCCGGTGCGGCGATGGGCTCACCACCTATCACGTTTAGGGGTCCAATATATCTCGTGAAATGTGGGTATATCCAGTAATGGAATACCTCTGCCTATCCTGTGTTGAGGAGTTTCTTGCGCCGCTTCTTGTCCTCAACTATACATGCCGAAGCGGTGGAGTCGCAATGACTTTCGATAAGAGGACTTATAAGCCCCTTCATTGAATAAAAACTTTTGACTTTGGAAAAACCTTATATTTATCACTGGCTATACGTCATCAGAAGAGCTGCGTGTTACAGAATTGATTCTGATGCATGTAACAGCACGACTCACCACCCATCACTCTTATGGATCTGAAAAAAAGACTAGTGAAATATGGGTGCTTCCAAGAATGGAATACCTGTGCCAAACCTCTCGGGGATATGGCGCGAGTGTGATTTTGTTTATTTATAATGGATTATCTTTTTCAGGGATAGACAATAAAGCTCCAAACCATTCCCTTAGGGTTTTGTAAAAACTGTGAGTTATGATCTTGCGAGGTTTTACTACAATGAAGGTGCAAAAATAACAGAAAGTACAATACTAGCTTAACGCCGGCGACTTCGTTTGCGTTGGGATATAGATATTTTAGAAATTTTGTGATTATCAATTAGGTAAAATTCCCGTGGGAATTTCGTAAAAACAATTCTTAACTCGTCGAGCACCGCGCGGTTCCAATGGGCACCGTAACAATTCAAAATCAATTATGTGTTATTTTATTGCCTTACGAGGTTAATATCTATAATCTTTTAAGCTTCTCGAGGCCCGGCTCGGTTTAGGCTAATTGTCGTCAGACAGTCAATCAGTCAACGTACTGTTTGATTGGGTATTTTTTGCATCCCCTAGGAACCATGTATTATTTCGGGTTAAAAAAGTAGCATATTTATTTTCTTAACATAATAACTACAGGCCTGTCAAATTTCACCAAAATCGGTCAATCGTTTAGCTGTGCGAAGGTAACAGACCAACAGAGTTACATTCGCATTTGTAATATTATACGCATAGGGATATATGGACAAAACTTATAGTAAAGTTATATTATTACATGAATAACGTCTAAAATAAAGCAATTACTTACTTATATAAGTAAATAAAAACTGATACCGAAATACGGGCCGAATTTGGGAAAACAATATCAGTACATAATGAAGCAGGGCCGGACTGCGACCTCTTAATTAAGCGGTTTAATTTACCGCGGTCAAATAAACCAATTTGCACTGAATACGCGGGATGACATACGACCGTGTATTATAAAATGTTGCGGTGTACGAACGCGGCACTGTGCCAAAATAAAATAGGCAGTGAATTATTACATTACTAGCGAGTGCCCGTGGCTTTGCTCGGATCATGTTTATTCCCGTTCCCGTGGAAATTTCTAAAAATCCCTTCTTAGAATTTACTTACGTCATTTAACAAACGTTTATGCAAAATTTCATGCGCTTAGACCGAGCACTTTCGGTGTCATGATATCTAAGAATTGATCACTTTATAATGTGGCCTACCATTTAGACTATATTAACTAGTCTAACCTTACCTAATCAAATCATGAAGTGATAAATTCTAAAATATGGCCACCACATAATTATACACTAGGTCCCCACCGGCGGCGTGGCCAAGATGACGTAGAAACATAGTAAAAAATATTATGGAAATGCTTTATCGTAACAAAAATACCTACAAATTTTCATAATTTGTTGCTAACTATGAGTATAGTCGTATTATATCATTATTATGTTATTGTTATGTAAGAGTTGGCAGTTAACGGGTTAATTATAAAAATTCTTGTAATAATGTAAAAAACATTCTATCAAGTAGGTAGGTATGATAAACAAGTCTTCATCGCGGAGTCGTGCAAAAAACAAATTACCAATCCAAATATTTGTAATAGTAAATCTATCGTTTAAAAAAGCAGTAGCGATTATTTAAGAACTGATATAAAACGTAGACAACATACGCAGCCGGTTTCAGGCGCAGGTCACACTCGTCATTTTTCAGGCTCCAACAGGATAGATCTAGACAAATGGCCTGGATTTGTCGCCTCACACGTGTGGACACGGCCTACGCTCCTGTGTAATGAATACCTATCTTTGTAAATGGATATAAATGTCTTTTCAACACACTTGCTCATAAAGTGGCTCTAATTTCACTGCAATTAGGCACATAATGACACCTATAATCAAACTGAGACTTTTTGTTTGCTATTATTCACTAGTGAGTTATAGATTTTTTTTTTCAATTTTGTTGCTAGAGTTGCTTTGTTCTTAAAAAAGTTTCGATACAAAAAAGATCGTATTCAATCGTACTAATAAATTAATACACAAATATGGCTTGCTCATTTCATGCAACTTCGTATTTAAATAGATCATTTCAACTTGTACGTGTTTAATAAACAAAACTTTCACTCAAATATAACTTTGGTTTTCTCTGTAAAAACTTTAAATACCCCATTTTGTACGTGGCTAAAACGCTATCCACGACAAACCAAAGAAAAAGAAACCTAATTTTTTTAGTCCATGGCCGATCGCCATTGTAAGATGCGAGCGCATAGGAAAACGAGGCTGTATGGGCCTAGATCCTTTTGCCTTTTCCAAATTATATAAATAAAAAATTGGAAAACCAATTAATTTTCCCCGCCATTGCGAATGATTATTTTAAAATGATTTTTTAGTATTATTTATTCACAAGTGTGTTGAAAAACGTCGTATGATACACGTGTGTATTGATGATTACCGTCCTCGGCTCTCTTATGACCCTCGCCTACGGCTCGGGTCTCAATGGCGCCTCAGCGGTAATCACCAACTTTACTCACTTGTACCATAATGTACTATTATTTTGTATTTGTGCAAAGATGTCGGTATGTTTATGTTAACAATAAATTTTAATTAAAAAGTATTTTTTATAAACAAGCTTGTTTTTGAGTAATTCTCAGAAAGCTCTTTTATATTTTGATGCCCATATTGTAGGAGTGCATAAAAAATAACATAGAAAAAAAAATTATTGTATTATTATTATTATATACAAATGGCAAGTAAAAATAAATGCTACGCTTTCACTAGGATGTTAGCAGAGGTCTTCCAGCCCTCGTAATACCCCCTTTTTACGACTAAATGTGATGGGTAGTGGTAAAAACAGATATGGCCGACTTTTTTGAAAACCTCTGGTAGAATGCCTAAGAGGCCGACTCACTACCAGTACCAGCAGGTTTATCACAGCTCATTGACGAATTACGCGAGCAGTGATAGCCTTTAGGATTAAAGAGCCAGCCGAAAATCAGTGAGGCTCGGGTTCGAATCCTGGCATGTACCAATTAGTTTTTTTAAAAACCTACGTACATATTTATCACTAGCTCGACGGTGAAGGAAAACATCGTGAGGAAACCAGCAGGTCTCAGAATTAATTCTGAGACATGTGTAAATAGACCCGGTCCGGCGATGGGCTCACCACCTATCACGTTTAGGGGTCCAATGTATCTCGTGAAATGTGGATATATCCAGTAATGGAATGCCTCTGCCTACCCCCTCGGGGATAACAAAGACGTGAGATATTATTATTGACGAATTTTTGGACCATGCTGTACAATTTTGGACCACGTTGGACCATGTTGGACTACTACAACCATAACCAATCACAACATAATATGCCCCAAAGTAACGGTGTCACTAAATCCTACTAAATCAAAGCCCAATCCCTGATCCAATAACAGCTCAAGAATTAGTCGAATAAATCAGAACAGTCGGAATATCGATAAGTTTGGAGTTCAGTTACTATTGAACTTTGGAATAAATTTTTCAAAACACTGTTTGTTTTGGCTACGAATTTGTAGAGTGATCATAAAAAACTGTTTCTATGTTACTCAGTTTGCGAGAATTCTGCTATAAATAAATAAAATACTAATTTATTTTTATTTCCGTAGGTAATTGATGATTACACTTAAAAAAGTCAATAGTCTAATAATAAGGCACTTTGAACTTGTCCATGAAGATTGGCTAAATGTAAACAGCAGCCCATCTTCACCGACTAGTTGCCGGTTCCAAATGCAGTACCTCGAGAAGAAGAAAAAATTGTAGGACACAATTCATACGGTTATTCGGTCCCAAACTAAGCAGAGCCTGTACTAGGGGTACTAAACAGCTGATAGACATACGTAAAGAAATATAAAACACCCAGACACGAAGCTAACAGACATGACGTTGACACACATAGGTATACCTAATGTTGGCCCCGAGCGGGGATCGACCCCGCGACGTCTCAGAAGGCAGGGTTCACTATCAACTTAGCCAACATATCCATCGTCAAACTATGTGTTCTAACGTGATGAAAATTAACCTGTCTTTTCTTAAAGGGCAATGTATCTCCATGCTGTATTTCATCAATATTGAATAAGCGGTTAAGAAACTCTATAAAAAAAGAACAGTAAACGCCAATAGAATCAATTAATTGAAAATTACAACACCAAGCATGGTTGCAAAAGATATCTTTCAATAATTTACATTTTTTTTTTCATTTTTTCTACATAAGCTAAGGCAGTCCCTAATACACTTAACACTTGTTAATTTAATGCTTAATTGTAGATGCAGCTTCTGTTCCCTTCACAGCTCAGCCCCATAAACTTCTACAATGGGTAATTAATGCTCCGAACAAACTCTGGGCTAACACAGAAATTGAAAGAAAGACAAATCCCTTAAAGTTCCCAACGAGAATTGTTCAATTCCCTAACAAATTCTTTTGCTAACAATGACTTGTGAATTATTATTAAGGCCATTGAAAAGTGTGCTTAACTTTAGACTTTATTATAAGTTGGCAAAGTTTGTTTTTTGTTTTAGGGTTCACACATTTTTGGTAATTTCACGTTCGATTTTCATTTTTTTAAATTAAGACTCACACGAGCAGACGGGTCACGTGGTGGTAAGTGACTACAGACGCCCATGGAAACCTGCAGCTCGAAAATCACAAGTGCGTTCCCTGCCTTTCAGGTGGGAGTACGCTCGTTTAGTAATTATGACAAAATAATAATAATAAATTGTAGAGCACAATTCACACACGGTTATTGAGTCCCAAACTAGGTAGAGCCTGTACTATGGGCACTAGACAAGTGATAAACATACTTAAATAAATATTAAACACAAAGGCACAAAGCCAACAGACATGTTCATGCACACAAATGTTGGTTCCGAGCGGGGATAGAACCTGCGACCTCAGACTCAGAAGGCAGGGTCACTACCAACTGAACCAACATGCCCGTTCGAGCCCGTCTATAAATTGTCTGCCTATCTATGTGTTACTTTTTTGTAGCTAAATAAACCACTGAACTGAATTTGATAAAATTCATGGAGATTGTTTAAATATTGAGGAAGGACAAAGGCTAAGTCCTATAGTATGCTAATTGACCGACCAAGTAAAATTGTCGCAATATCCTTAAGAAGTATAGTCACTGACACGTATTTTTTATAGTTAGTATTACAATTAATCGAACGCCAAGTAAGCGAATGTAACCTTCGCTTGCCACTTGGCAAGGGGTGCTAAAAAACTTTAGTCTTTCCAAGCATTGTTATCAAACTTTCCGCTTTATCTTTAATGACATTTTGAAACAAAAATGTGACACAAGTGTGGTGTTAGAGAGTTTTACCAAAGGTCTATTTAAGTTTGAGTCCTTTGGGTTCAAGTTTAGAAGTTTCACGATACACAAGCTGGGTACTTTTGTCGCGATCTCGCGTTTTGTGTATGTGAGGAATGTTATTTTTAATTGAATGAACGCCAATGCCAGCTAAAAATACACTTTGTTTAGTTTTCACTAGAAGTAAGCCTATTCGAAGTAACAAATTATTATGACACTACTTCTGATTGACTGAAAGACAGCTTACGGCATACAATGGTAGGAATAAGTATATTATATACTAGCAGTGCGGTTTTTCCCGCGTTGTTCTCGTTCTCGTGGGAACACGGGAATAAAATATAGCCTATAGCCAGCCTCAGGGATATTCTTGCTTTCTATATTGGTCAAAGAATTTTTGAAATCGGTCTAGTAGTTTTTGAGTTTATTCGTAACAAAACAAAACATACAAAAAAAAACCTTAACCTGCATTCTTGGCGTCGGCAAGCGGGGTTATGGATCTTGTCACTAATATTATATCTGTGGACGGTGACAAAACTTCCATACCTTTCGCGTCCGAAGCTCTAGTTGCCTGGAACTCTCTAAATCCTTCTGCGCGCGTACCAGAGAAACCTTGCCATCAACGTTTGTGGGACGCCGTAGGTGTGAGGCGGGTGCTCGACGGGCTCGTAGAAGGTGCTGTGGGCGTAGATAAGGCAAGGCTTTTGGCAGTTTCAAAACCTGAGTCAGGGGCGTGGCTGCACGCACTACCCTCGCCACACCTGGGTACCCTCCTCGACTGTGACTCTTTGCGGGTGGCTACTGCTCTTCGTCTGGGCTGCGACGTTTGCGAACCCCATTTATGCGTCTGCGGCACCATGGTGGAGAGTAGTGGACACCATGCTTTGAGTTGTTGTCGATGTGCAGGCAGATTCCCCCGACACCACGCGCTCAACGACATTGTGCGCAGGGCTTTGGCTTCCGCCAATGTTCCATGCGCCTTAGAACCTTCGGGCCTTAGCAGGTCGGACGGGAAGAGGCCTGACGGCTTGACGCTGGTACCTTGGCAGAAGGGAAAGTGCCTCCTTTGGGATGCCACGTGTGTGAGCACTTTTGCTGCTTCGCACCTGGGTCGTACGGTGAGGACCGGTGGTGCAGCTGCAGAAGCGGCGGCTCTAAGGAAGCACGACAAGTATGCGGCCCTTACAAATTACTTGTTTGTCCCTCTGGCGGTGGAGACAACGGGGTGTTGGGGTGCCGAGGCCAAAGCCTTCCTGAGTGAGGTTGAGCGGCGGCTGAGGGAGAGGGGACACGACCCTCGTTCCGGCTCATTCCTGATGCAAAGGTTGTCTGTTGCGGTTCAACGCGGTAATGCAGCGAGCGTAATGGGCACCTTTGCACCGGGAATGGTACGGGGCGGGCTTTTTGAATAGAAATGTTTTATTTATTTTTATAGTTTCTATGTAAATTATTGTAAATAGATTTAGAGTTTTATGTTATTTGTTTAAGTTAAGTATATAAATGTTTCCTCTTTACAATATATTAGTATAGATAGTATAGAAGTATAGATATAGATGAATACCGATACAACTCGCAAAATACTTCATTACTACGCCTCGAAAAATCATAATTAATTATTCGATCGTGTTATTAATGAAGCTAGCGTAATATTAATATCGCCGTGTAAATAACTGCTGAATTTAATTTTATGCGAATTTAACGTAACAGGCTGAGTTAAAAGACCATGTCTGATCTTTTCCCTAATACATTATGAAGAACATAATAATAATGCTAAGAAACAAAAAAATATTAAGGAACTAATAATGAAAGCTTATTGCTGGTTTCAACTCGTCTGTGCTTATTATATTACTAGCGAGCTCTCCCGGCTTTGCACGGTTGCAATGCTAATTCTAAAATCTTCCTCTTGAATCATTCTATATCTAATAAAAACTGCATCAAAATACGTTTCGTAGTTTCAAAGGTTTAAGCATACAGACAGACAGCGAAAAGCGACTTTGACATAGACTATGCAGTGATAACCCTTTTTTTTAAACGCGGGTTTGCTACATTTACAAATCTGCCGACTACTACGCAAAACAAACTCACGTGAATCTCGAAGCAGACAACACTACCCGTAGTACCCATCCCAAATTGCATAGAAGGCACTGCACATATTGATTTAAATCGGATAGATTTGAATCGAGTCCGTTGATTAGAATCGAACGTGAGCTCGTCATTACCGTGACCAGAATTTATAATCGGTTCCCAATGAAATTCAATTTCGCCGACGTATTGGATTGGGGCACAAGTAAGGTTATTCTAAGCTCGGATGATCGTTTAACTCAATCGTAATTAAATAGAAACAAAAATTTAAAATAGGAATGCAAAATTCATGAACTTTCTGGAAATCACTACGTTGACGATTTTTTATTATTCTACATTCTCGAAGTACAAGTATTCGACGCCGTATTTGTTCGAATATCGAAAAAAGATCAACGATTTAGTCTGACCTGTGATTTGACTGCAGAGACAAGAAAGAATTTCAACCGATCCTCAATGACATAAAGTCGAATAAAGTTTTCTTGAAGACTATTCTTAAATTTTTCAACATTTCCAATATAGTCAGAGCCAAATCGTCCTTTTCGTAAAGATACATTGTCCTCAAAACAATTTTCAATACGGCAGCAACTCAGAAATTGCAAAATAAAATCTGCTGTACGTTTTGTAGCGAGGATGAAGCGTTTTTGTACTGACTCGGTGTTCCGTGAACTGTGATTGTGATTGTGTGATCCCGACAGTAGCGATCCTATATCGTTATCGTGGGTATCGTATCGTTAAGGTGGGTCTTAAAATGAATATGGACAAGACGAAAATTATGTCGAATGTACATGTTCCACCCATGCCGGTATTTGTTGGAAACGTTGCTATCGAAGTTGTCGACCAGTACGTTTACCTTGGACAAACTGTTCAACTAGGTAAGTCCAACTTCGACAAAGAGGTCGCCCGAAGAATCCAACTCGGATGGGCAGCGTTCGGGAAACTACGCGATATATTTTCGTCCAAAATTCCACAGTGCCTGAAGACGAGGGTTTATAACCAATGTGTGTTGCCAGTGATGACCTATGGCACAGAAACGTGGTCCCTAACTGCTGGCCTCCTAGATAAGCTCAGAGTCACCCAACGAGCCATGGAGAGAGCTATGCTCGGAGTTTCTTTGCGCGATAGAATCCGGAACGAGGAAATCCGCCGAAGAACTAAGGTCACCGACATAGCTCTCAGAATCTGCAAGCTTAAGTGGCAATGGGCAGGCCACATCGCTCGAAGAACCGATAACCGATGGGGAAGAAAGGTTCTCGAGTGGCGACCACGAACCGGAAGACGCAGCGTTGGTAGGCCTCCCACCAGGTGGACCGACGACATCGTCAAGGTCGCGGGTAACCGGTGGATGCAAGCGGCAAGTTGCCGTTCGTTATGGCGTTCTATGGGGGAGGCCTTTGTTCAACAGTGGACGTCTTCCGGCTGATGATGATGATGATCGTTATCGGACGTCCGCAATCTCATATCAGGGCAAATATACTGGTGATTCTATTTACCGTTTGAAAAAAAAATACGTACTGGCGACCCGACCTGGCGTCTCCTCTTGAATCTCTCTATACTGGTGATTTTTTTTACCGTCTGGAAAAAAATATGACGTATAACGTATCTAGAGCCGAAGTTATACACGAGATTAATTGTTAAATATTTCATGTTTAGTGCATTTTACAAAATCTAGAAAACTACGCACAGTACTACGCGCAGCTGGCGTTTGTAGGTAGATTGCGCATAAATCGAAGCTACGAGCCTGTTTCTTTTTAAAATACTATTTCAAATATCTCAGTGGGTATTATTGACTACAATTGAGTAATGTATATTAGTTTAAGCAAGAAAAATTTTTTTTGAGAAAAAACATTATTTTAAGGAACATTGCCAAATGAATCTATTACACTTACCTATCACACCACATTTTTTTCCAGACGGTAAAAAAAGTATATAAAATCTAAGCATAGTTTTAAAGACCTAAGCATACATAGGGACAGACAGACAGCGGGAAGCGACTTTGTAGTGATAAAGGTATCTAGAGTCGAGTTATATACCCGAGATTAATTGTTAAATATAGTCATGTTAAATGCAATTTACAAGGTCTAGAAAAGTACGCACACTGCTGTATAGTAGCTGGTGGCTGTAGATACGAGTAGATTGCGCATAAATAACCACGTATTTCCCTTTTTAACCAGTTTTTATATTTTCCCTTGGGAATTACATATTATTATTTTCCTGTAGTAAAAACCCACAGACCCAGTTACTCAGTTATCACCATACCATATTTCATCAAAATCCATCCTGTAGGTTTTGAGTGATGCTTGAGCAAACAGACAGACAAACAGACAACAATTTGAAAAAAATGAGTTTTGGTATTCAATCGATAACTATCTACAGTAGTTATGGCCGTTTTAATTTTTTTTTTGCGGTATGAGGCGGTTTGCGCAGGGAACTGCCAAGTTAAAACGGCCGTACCTTATATTACCGGAAAAAAAATCGGTTGTCTGTAAAGTCGGTTTATACTGACGATAGTTGAACGTGACAACGTCATAGTTTTTCGTAAATACTGATGGAATGGATTGTGCCTCTTTGTCGCTCGTTGCGCGCTCGCGCTTGCACTGGAACGCCGCATACGTCATACTTTTTCGTGCACGCAGCCGGCTCCATCGAATTATAAGACGTTGTCATGTCAAAAATGTAGGTATATCTTAAAACGGGCAAATCGTAGACAAAGGCTACAAAAGAATAGATGCAAAGTCAGTATCCGGAGTATCGCTCCGGAGTCAAACATTTGACGATCGCATGCAAATCATGGAGGCCTGTCTAAATGACTCGTGTAGTGTGTACATTGCCCGGCTGTTGACAGTCAATGTTGACAGTTGGTACCAACGCCTGAGGCGACCGGTCTGAATAACTGTTGGTGCTACTGTTGACTTGCAATTTGTGAAGGTTGATTTATTATTGTTCGGATGTTATCGGTCGCGAATGCAGCTTTGACATTTGAACAGAGATTTTGTTGGCAAATAAGTAAATGAATTTTTATTGAAGTGAAAACTTCTTTAGCGGCGTTGAGCACTTTTGTGGGATGGGTAAAAACTGTGAAACTCGCGTCAGGTCACGTGTGCTGATCGAAAAACCGTAAGACGGTTGGAGAGTAGTGTTGTAACACCGAAATCGATAATCAAGTTTTCACTTCTGCCGCGGCCGGCACTCCCGGAGTGCAACCCGTGTTTTTTTTTATTTACCAGGGGTTCCTTGCGGTTTCACTGGCATAGTTCCCGTTCCTGTGAGAATACGGGAATAAAATATAGCGTTACCCAGAAATCTTCTAGCTTTCCATTGGTGAAAGATTTTTTAAAATCGGTCCAGTAGCTTTAGAGTTTATTCATAACAAGAGAGATTATCAATACAAGAGAGAGAGAGAGAGATTATCATAACAAAAATACAAATCTTTCCGCTTTATAATATTAGTGTAGATATAAATTAGTCCCACTTCAAACTTAAAAGCTTAATTTTATTTATGTTATTCTTAGTGCTGTTTTTAATACCTTCCTACCATATAAAAGTGTTCCTCCCTTGCCCCCCTTGAAAGGGGTTATTAGGTCAATCTCTAATAACATGTCTGTCGGTCAGTCTATAGCAATCAATTTTATGATAGGACGCGAGCAATGTGGCTTTCCGTTTGATGATAATGATAATGGGTATTTGTGCCCCATACTCGTAAGATTGATGATCGAGTTCCATTAGTAAAATACATTTGTTAGGGCCGTCATAGAAATAATAATTGTTATTGTTGTGACAAATATATTAATTGATACGAGATATAAAGTATAGGTACTTCTTCTGAGGTAAGACTAAGTAAGTAAGTAAAAATATGCAATAAATGAAAATATTTATTTGCTGTTGGTAAATATGGTCTAGTTCTGGTGTAGGTATCATGTATAACATGCAAATATTAAAAGTGTTACCTATGCAAAATTTAATGTGACACAATGATTTTAAAAAAGTACAATGGGCGGTCTAAGTAATAGCACTAGCATTTTATATGGAAGTATTTAAGTCATACCTTTTTGTGGCTTGTAAATTATCTGTCATTTTTTTGGCCTCCAGCCAAAAGCCGTATACAGAAAGAAAGCTGAAAACTTATCAGCGCTTATAGGCGCCGGTCTACGCAGGTAACCGGCGCAGGCATTTATATGAACAAGCGCCGATAAGCGCCGACAAGCGCCGACAATCTTCGACAGGCGCCGGTCAGCGCTGGTGCCGCCCGCCAATCATCGTAAGACATTTTGCTCGCTCTGCTACAATCTGCTTGCTTTATGTAGAATGGACCAGCGCCGATAAGCGCTGATAAGTTT
This sequence comes from Ethmia dodecea, assembly GCA_963855545.1. Lineage (NCBI taxonomy): Eukaryota > Metazoa > Arthropoda > Insecta > Lepidoptera > Depressariidae > Ethmia > Ethmia dodecea. Next base: position 2,532,723 of record OY979446.1, read on the forward strand.
TCAGCTTTCTTTCTGTATACGGCTTAACATCTTCCGATTTTCAGTGGGTTTGCGTGAGAGATTATAGCCCATACTTACTCATATTTAAGGAAAGACCCATGGACCAGTACGCTATTAAGGGTTGGTGACAATAAAATCTAAGGTTTACTTTCCTTTGTCCAAATGTACTATGGATTTTTTGGACTCGTTGACGAGCCTCCTTAGCCAAGTGGGAAACGAAAGTTTTCATTCACTTAATTGGCGTTACTTTAATTGTAATGCTAACTATTAACAACTAAGTGGCAGTGACTATACTTCCTTAAAGTGTTTCGACAATTTTACTTGGTCGCGCTATAAATCATATTAAATCATATTAAATACTAATGTTAATTCATTAATATTTAATAATACAAATTAGATTAAATATTGAATAATGTATTAAGTGCAGTATACTATATACCTTTTAGGGTAAAATTTTATTGAAACTGTTGTACTAGTCTAAGACCTACTATTTATGACATGTAATTTATGGCTTAATAATAAATAAAAATAAAATAAAAAAGCCGAAGCATGACAAGTCAAGCGCTAATGCCGATCCCAATTATTTACATTTATCATTCTATAAGACTAATCTTTAAGATTTAGATTGAGAGTTGCTCTGCAAGTTTTATAGGGCGACTAGGCCCTCAGGTCTTCTGAGACAGAAATAAAATAAAAATAAAAATTGTTGGCCTCGTGTATTCAATTATTGAGATTCGACTTTCAAAGTTTATCTTAACAATGTCACAGTTTTCAAATAAAAGGGACATTGTTATCGCCAAAGAGATATTTATTTGTAAAACGGTATGCGTCCCACAATAGGGGACTTACCCTAATGTCTCTTTTATACTTTATCTCTTTTCCGCATAACGGCTTTGAATGAACTGTTTCATCGTTTCGTCTGTCGCAATCTCGAAATAGGAGACCGCACAAAGAAAGACGGAAAACTCAGAAGCGCTAAAGATTAAGATAAATCTCGGCTTTTAGATAATTGAGATGAACACAAGCAAAATACGATGGGCCTGTTGGTTGGTTAGTATAGTGACTCTTTCTTCTGTGCGATTATCAAACACCCACTAACATTTGTGAACATGACTGTTAGGTTCGTACCAAAGAGATTAAAATATAATAAGACATAAAGAGGGCATTGGGAATATTTTCATAAAAAACTTTGAAGCATGTTTGAAGCTCAACGCGAACTATGAACGCGAGCTGTCATTCAGTCGAAATTGTATTAGACTTATTCCACTTGGAATAACTTTTCGACTTCGTATTTGCCTCGCTTTGTCCCCTCTATGCCCTATCATATTTTAATCTCTTTTGTCCGTACCTATATGTAGGTACTCAAGCATATTTAACAGTTGTTTAGTATCCATATGGTATAGCCGCTTTTACAAGGCACGAGCGCGCTTCAACCGAGTCTACTCGAACTCTACTCATATCATTTAACCAACCAGTAACACAGTAGACTAAAGACTGAAATAGGTTACCTATAACGAGCTAGTGTTTCTGGACGGTAATAAAATGTTTGATCCTGTAACAGTGTTAGCCGATGTGAATTAAAATATCCCAACCAGTGACACTGTTACTCGATGACGAATACTTTTCCCAACCAGTTACAGTGTGACAGTAAGGGGTGTTACTGGACGGGTATATACCTTAGCTGTTACGCAAAATGTACCATTCAGTGGACGGAGTTCTTTCAGAACTGGATTTGGAACAATTTGTAAGCCCCGACTGCCGCGGCCGCCAAAATGGTGCTAGGCGGTAAAACTATTTAAGCTGCATGCATATCTATCTTCACTACATAGTATAAAACAAAGTCGCTTTCTCTGTCCCTATATCCCTATGTATGCTTAAATCTTTAAAACTACGCAACGGATTTTGATGCGGTTTTCCTTAATAGATAGAGTGGTTCAAGAGGAAGCTTTTAGTATTAGCATTGCACCCGTGCGAAGCCAGGGCGGGTCGCTAGTAATACATAAAATGATAAACTGAGTGACTGATTCGTGATATATCAAAGCACAGCCTAAGCCGCTGGGTCTAGAGACTTGAAACTTTGCACATAGATAGCATATACCTACAGTGTAGGCATCCACTAAGAAAGGATTTTGCAAAATTCAACACCTAAGGAGCTCGAGCGAAGCCGCGGGTAAAAGCTAGTATATCACAATTTATGATCATGTGATTGCATAGACAAAGGTAAAGTCAATTTAAATTTCGCCCGTTCACTGCTGTAATAAGTTAAAAAGCTTTTTTAGTTTGATCTCCAGCATTTAAAAGAGGAGCGTCCCAATTGGAGTAAGTTCGACGATTGGAGTCGAGCCAGCGAGCTCGTTACGGCAGCATTAATTGAATCTTGTAGACAGCCAATGCAGTTTGAATATTACACATCCCTATGTACAGTCAACAAAGTTGTTAGGGTTACATGGCCAGTACCTAACTAAGAATTCATTTTTCTGGGGAAGTCTTATATAAATCTTATTGATTAATGTTTATTTCGAAAGGTATCTTTGATCCCTATAATTTACCAAAAAAATACTTTAAATACATTTAAGGCTTTAAGAGAAAAGTGAATCTTAATTTTTGGAAATGTAACACTAACAACTTTGTTGACTGTACTACTAGTTCTAAGTAGGAGTAACTGTAAAATAAAACTGGCCATGTGCAAGTCGCAATCACGCACGGAGGTGCCTTTTAAACAAATAGCTATAGGTATTAGGTACACTAGTTGTTTGGTGTAGAGTAGGTGCACAATAATTTTTTTTTTTTAAATAAGTTTGTTCCTGTTATTGTCAGAGGCATATTTTTATTTTTTTCCTGTAATACTTACTCAAACCCTAACATCTGAAATAATAAGTTATTTCAGATGTTTTAGCAAGGGATATTGATAACATAGAAGTACCTAGATATGAAACCAATATCGATATTCTAGCACACAAATGTTAATATACCTATACAATCTTTAGTCGATTAGCTTTATTCTGAAATAGTTTTTGCCCGCGCATTCGTCAGCGTTCCAGGATATTATGTCACTTTTCCATCCTCTAACTATAGTTACGCAAAAAATCAGGTGAATCCGTTGATCTGTTGCCGCATGAAAAAAGGACAAAACAAATAGATATCATTTACAATATTGAGTACGGTTGTAAGATAAAGTAGGGAGATAGGATGAACGGTATAGTTGTCAAAAGGTACAAAATATCAAAGTAAGTGACCAAGGAAACTCACTGGAAAGGCTAGTGCAAGAAAAGTATAATATCTTGACAAAGGAAACAAAAATGTCGCAGAGAAACTTAGAACTCGGCACCGCGGAAAGTTGCTGAGTGCTAATTATGCTCTAGGGTTGTGTTATGCCACTTTGCTCTTATTACTATTGTCGACGAAGTGAAATGGAAATTAAAAAATAATTGATGCTGGAATTTATTTTACAAATAACTAAGGTGTAGGGTAACTTCCCCGGAATTTCCAAAAATCCTTTCTTGCTCATACTTACGTCGTTTATATGAACCTTTGTACAAAGTTTTATACTTCTAAATCCAGCGGTTTCAGCTATGCTTTCATCGATCAGTCAGTCAGCCAGCAGCGCCCTGTTTCACCCGCGTAGTTTCCGATCCCGTGGGAATACGGTGATAAAATATAGCCTATGTGTTATTCTGATGTATTAGCTATATAACTGTAAAGTTTCAACAAAATCCGTTTAGTCGCTTTTACGTGAAAGACAACAAACATCCATACATCCATACTCACTTTCGCGTTTATAATATTAGTAGGGTTTTTTATAATACCTACTTATATTGATTACATTAAATGATGTGTTAGTAAAAAAAGTTGTAATTATGTCTTTGTCTTGTCTATGGGCTGTCACATAACGCTATTTTAGAAACAAGTACATTAATAACAAAACGAAAAACGCAAAAACTACTGAACAGATTATGCTGAAACTTTACAGTTATGTAGCTTGTACATCACGATAACAAAGGCTACTTTTTATTTCGGTATGCTGGTGAAGTCGCGGGATATAGCTAGCTGATCATAACATAAAAAAAATTAGCTAACTAAAAGTTACTTTTACCACAATAACTAACTTTCGTTTTAGTCAAACGAGTTTTCAATGAGAAGATAATTCGTGGTAGTTGGTTATTTTGAATCCTTGAGAAGAACACTTGGAAAATAACTTAGAAAACTTGGAAGTGTCTAGCAAGAGAGCATTAAAAAGATATCGTAGAAGGAGCAATACTGAACTTTGTACATCGGAAAGGGTATGTAGGGGTGAAGTTGTTAACACCGAAAGTGGCAAAAACTGTTTTCAAGATAGTTGCAAACACTGATTGATTAGTACTACTCATAATTACTGTTAAAATGGTTTTCGAAGATTTACGAAACATAGAGTATTTATGATACCTAACTACAAGATGGAAAAAATATTCTTAATGGTATTTATTTTCAAACACTTTTAAAAAGGGTCACTTCAAAAATAGTAGCAAAAGTCAAACCCATAGTTTTTTTTTTACTTTTTACTTCACCTATTTACACTAGGTGTACAACATAATTTATCTTTCTGATACAATAAAATTAGTTAAAATTATTCAATAAATGTCAGTAAGTTTTAATTAAACATTATTTTAATGCGATATATCTTAGTTCCAATCAAATAACAATCGTAAGTACCTAGACACAAAAATGCATCAACACAAACCGATCAATCACAAAGAATATCGATACAAATTAATCGATTAATAGACACCCCAAAACCCCCCCGAATCAACATTCTCCCCTCGATGAAACAACACCCTCTCCATAGATGATTGATGACAGGTCCTTGTCATCGCAACAGAGAAACGGGACTTCGTAATTACGGAAGAATAGATAATAATTCGTAGTCGTGTATATACTGGATGTTTTTTATAACGTCTGGAAAAAAATATGGCATGATAGGTAAGAGTAATAGCTGGTCTCTGGCAATAGATTCATTTGGCATTATATAATAACGGTTAAAGAGCCGGCCGAAAATCAGTGAGGCTCGGGTTCGAATCCTGGCATGTACCAATGAGTTTTTCAAAACTTACGTACATATTTATCACTAGCTCGACGGTGAAGGAAAACATCGTGAGGAAACCCGCAGGTCTCAGAATTAATTCTGAGACATGTGTAAACAGACCCGGTCCGGCGATGGGCTCACCACCTATCACGTTTAGGGGTCCAATAAATCTCGTGAAATGTGGGTATATCCAGTAATGGAATACCTCTGCCTACCCCCTCGGGGATAAAAGGCGTGAGATTATATTATTATTATTATTATTATATTATATTAATATACATTACTTAATTGTAGTCAATATTACACACTGAAATATTTTAAATTGTATATTAATGAGTAACGGCTCGTAGCTTGCATATATGCGTAATCTACCTACAACCGCAAGCTGCTACATAATAGTTGCGTTGCTTTTGTGGTGGTTTTTGCGTTGTTTTCTAGACTTTGTAAATTGCATTTTACATGACTATATTTAACAATTGATCTCGTGTAAAACTTCGGCTCTACATACCTTACCTTTCCAGACGGAAAAAACGTCATCCAGTATAGCAACATTTTTGTTACCAAAACATGGTAAGAATGGTTATAAAAACTTTTTTCATCATCAAAACCATCATTTGGAAAGGATCGCCAAACATAATCTACAGGCGTTTACATAGAATTTTTCTTTCCTTATTGCTAAATTTAATGTTATGTTTTTTATTTATTTTCTGTCTATAATCCACCTCCACACTATTTACACTAATATTATAGGGTCAACTTATTGGTTCGTATGTTTGTAAGAGACACACACTGGAAGTACTAATTCATTTGCTACAGTTCTTTCACTTATAGAAAGCTACACTATTCCTTATTGACATATCTGATTTGTTTTAATTACTTCGGTAAAACCAACCATGGAACTAGTAATTAAACACACTCGAACACACTTAGAGCTTAAACACGATCCTTCAAACACACTGCCTTGAATGATACTTCTTGTCCAATATCTGTAACAAGCATTATTTTTAAAATGAATTAAAAACGATACTCTTTTACTATACGTATACGTATATGTTTATACAATATATATATATATATATATATATATATATATATATATATATATATATATATATAATTATTTATTATTTCTCTCTTATTATCTGTCTTGGAATGTATTGAAACTATATGGAGTCGCAAAGTATCCTAACGCTGTTACCTTGTTAACCGTAATTAATTACCGACTATTGGTCATAAATATGTACGTAAGTTTTTTATTACATTTTACATTGCACCAGAATTCGAACCCGAGACTCACGGATAAGAAGCGGGCTCGGTGATTTAAAAAAATCAGGTCTTGCGTTTGTTACAAGGTGTGTAATTATAATTACGGTACCAGAATTGTTTCTGAGCACGACCTTCTGAACTTTAAGATGTCGTTAAAAAAAAAAAAATTAAAAAAAAAATCCTACGCCTTTCATCCCCGAGGGGGTAGGCAGAGGTATTCCATTACTGGATATACCCACATTTCACGAGATATATTGGACCCCTAAACGTGATAGGTGGTGAGCCCATCGCCGGACCGGGTCTGTTTACACATGTCTCAGAATTAATTCTGAGACCTGCGGGTTTCCTCACGATGTTTTCCTTCACCGTCGAGCTAGTGATAAATATGTACGTAAGTTTCGAAAAACTCATTGGTACATGCCAGGATTTGAACCCGAGCCTCACTGATTTTTGGCCGGCTCTATAACCGTCCGGGCTATCACTGCTTCGTTAAAAATAATAATTGGTATATCCAGGAATGGAATATCTGTGCCAACCCCCTCGGGGAGAAATGCTGGAAACATATTAAGTTGTATAATACTTACAATATCAAAACAGCTGTTTAAGCTACAAGACTCAAAATTTCCACGTGAGTAAAATACCCGTAACTCAACAATAGTAAAAAAGAAAAAGTAAAAAAGAATAAAACATTTCCTGTTTAAAGCGAGAAAAGCGCTTTCAGTCCTCCGAGTATAATATATCCGTAAACACGCAACTCTGACCTGTCGCATTTACAAATAGGTAATCTTGGGGACAAATAACCGAAGAAAAAGCGAGGGGAATAATAGAAATAATCACGATGGCGCTCTGTCGAAGTGTTCCACTCTGTATGCAAATCAGCAATCCGCCGCAGGCAACGAGAGGTCTGTCTAATTTCCAGAAAACAACATTTCCTGGCAAAGATTAAGTTAAAAACAGAAGGGTATTCCGCGGGTTTCACAGGTGAAATTTTCAAGGGCGTGGATGGCTGAATCTGAAACTATGAGGAATATCGAAAAGTGCTCAAACGAGTCTCGGACCGGATTTTGATGAAAACTAAAACTGCATGTTGGATTTTTGAAAAATCAATATTGCTAGCCAGGAATCAAAATCGTTGATTTAAAAAAAACACAACCTGTATTAATACACCATTTGATAGTGTCGCTAATAAGGATCGAGTTCTAGGAAGAAATTACATACTGCAAACTTAAGGAAAATGTTTTATTTTAATAAACTGATTCATATTTTAAAGTAATGCTTTAATTTATACCTGCATTACCTGTACCTTTTCCGAAATGATGCTCAATATTTTTCTAAACACAGACACGAGAATAATAAGAAAAGACCAGAGAATAATAGCAATAATATAACTTTATTCAGGTAACTTAGACCCTATTGTGTTAGTAACAATGTTCTTATCCTTAAGTAATACTACAAATCAAAATATGTATAAATAAAACAAATATAATACTAATCAAGCAGCAAAAATATGGCCAGTCAGGTCATGTATTTGGTGTGGTAAGCATCACACAGTTTCGCACAATGGGCGCATCGTAACTTCCGGCAATGACCCTCAGGATGGAGTTGGAGCTGGCCCGCACTCTGCAGAGCATCGAGGCGGCACTTGCGCATGATGTCATAAAAGTCATCAGTGTGCGCTCCCGCAAAGATTGTAGGCACATTTAATATCTTGGACCGTCTGGCTTATGTTATCTCCACGTTAACGGCGCGGGGATGCCATCGCCGACTTCCAATCCCTGAGGTGAGCTGTAGAATTATTTTTCTTGGAATATAACAGTAACTCTTCTACGTGATGGCACTGCGGATTATTTTCACACGCCACTTGAGATTTGAATCCGGTGACAGGCTGAAGTCATTAATTTAAAAACAAAAAAGGAGGTACTTTAAAATAGGCTAGGAGGTCTATTTTTGTATCGCTCGTATACCTTGTGTTGTCGTATGCGACCTAAGTCATAGTTAAAGTACCTACTACTTACCACTTTTACTATGGCATACGACGACACAAGTAAGTAGTACAACATAAAAAAAAATGTAAAGAAGTTCGAAATAGAGATCCAAATATAAAAGGGGTGTTAATTTTTTTTTCTGTATGGCACGGAACTCTCGTTTCGTGGTCCCAACTCTAACATAACTAGTTACTTTTTTTTGCATAAAAATTCAATGATATCCCCAGATATTGCGCTTTTGTAGACCTAATACCGATATTTCGCGCAAAAAAGGGAGTTTTCATCTGACAATGACGCGAAAAATATCCATTAAAAGGGCCGTAATCCTGCCATATTGCCCTGTCATAATTCCAGCCGCCTTTGTTTGAGTGTCACTATCTCTCACATTTGTCCGTTTTACCACAATGGGACAAAGGAACTTTTTCCGTCCGAAAAATTGAAAATGGAATGAGACCGGTCAGCTACGGGTATGAATAGACGTTCTTTTGTTTGTGTAACAACTTTTAAAAGCCACTGGCATTTATTATTCACTACACTCCGCTTTTCTTTTCTCAGCATTTGTTTAACTTTCTTTTTTTTTTAAGAAAAAGGTTCAAAGCTATTTTTGTTTCAAAAATATCGAAAAATAATAAGAAGTATTTGATTAAAACTTTTTAGTTAGTCCGAATAAGATATTGTTTAGATAAATTTTCAGGATTTACATTCATGTTTTTTCCTTGATCATTTTCTTTTGCCACTGTTTTCATGAAAACAAATGGGTTACCATTCCTTTTAAAAAACGGTAATAATCAAAATAAGAAAATCACAAAAGTCCTTAACTAATGTTATAAATGCGAAAGTCTGTCTGTCTCTGTCTGTAACCTTTTCACAGTTTATCTTGATAAAACTTGAGAGGGAGATAGTAGAAAAAACATCGGGTTCTTTTCAACTATATCACATATTACGTTATGGGTCCAAATAATATACTAGTAAAATATAGATATTTGCAGAAATGGAATAGCTCTGCCTACCCCCACGAGCATAAAAGGCGAGTAAGTGTTTTGTTTTATTTATTTACTTTTTAATACGGTTTTGTGAATACTGTCTCTGCCAAAAGCTATTAAGTTATACAAAACAAACGAGACCCACAAACAAAATTACGCACAGCAACGTTTAACATCTAATTTAAAAAATTCTCAAATTACTGTACAAAGTAATAACATAATTCGTAATTTAATGGAAATAACGTCAAATATTCTCTCAAAGAAGTACGCAATGGGATCTCAGGTTTTATAACGAATCTAGTCTCTTTTCAGTAAGAATGATTTCACTGTGTACACCTAAGGTTGTCTGGAAGAAATCGCTTAAAGCGATAAGACCACCCATTGTACTTTTTTGTATCACTGTGTCACTTGTTGCATATTTTTATTGGTGTACAATAAAGAGTTGTTACTTACATATGATTGTTAAACTGTGCTTACTTACTTACCTAGGTAAAGTTTTTGACAAATATAAATAAATATATATATATATATAAAATAAATATAATCTCACGCCTTTCATCCCCGCGGGGGTAGGCAGAGGTATTCCATTACTGGATATACCCACATTTCACGAGATACATTGGACCCCTAAACGTGATAGGTGGTGAGCCCATCGCCGGACCGGGTCTATTTACACATGTCTCAGAATTAATTCTGAGACCTGCGGGTTTCCTCACGATGTTTTTCTTCACCGTCGAGCTAGTGATAAATATGTACGTAAGTTTTCTCACTGATTTTCGGCCGGCTCTTTAACAGTCCGGGCTATCACTGCTCTTTTTGACAAACTCATCTGTACTATATAGACAAACGCTAAGCCTGTAACATTTGGAAGAATTGTCGCTTGAAAGCTCAAGTTTTTATTACCTCATCCCTAATTAGAGTTAAACCGTCAGAAGCCAGTGTCACCGTATTTTATTCTACTCATCGACACGAAATGGTTATAAACATGAAATAAACACTTTTATATTATACTGCGATACAAGTTGCGCTTAGTGCACGCTATTTTAAGTGTTACTATATAGGCATTAATCTGTATATAGCTATAAGTTTATGACAAGCTCTGAGTATTATGTATGTAACAATCTTGGAAACAGATAGTAATAAAAATATTCTATTCTATTCTATTATTGTCATTGTAATTGTAAGAGACTGCTTTGTCGCCAGGGAGTGGGAAAAGGTAACTGCTCGCAAAAAATACACTTAGATGCATGGAGGAGCGTAAGTGGAATGCTCCTGCATCGTGAAAAAGGAAGAACTTCCGCCAGGCAAGGTGATTATACCTGGGGACCGCAGTCCAACGGTGATGTTGGACACTTGTATTTATTCAAACCAAAGAGATTAAAATATAATAGGACATAGAGGGGGCATTCTGAATATTTTCATACAAAACTTTGAAGCATGTTTGAAGCTCAAGCGTCATGTCAGTTAGTATAAACGCGAGCTGTCATTCGGTCGAAATTGTACTAGACTTATTCCACTTGGAACAACTTTTGGCTTCAAATTTTCCTCGCTTTGTCCTCAATGCCCTATTATATTTTAATCTCTTTGATTCAAACTCAATAGAAAACTTCGATAGCGCGGTTTAGAACTCGCCCGTCTATTGGCGCGTTTTATGTAGGTACCTAGTGTTGCTACAGCAGTATCAGGCAGAACTTTTACTGATAAGTACATTCCGTAAGAAGAAATCCTGAACGTATGTTTATTTTCTCGTAATCGGCTTACACTTCTAAATTAGCCGAAGCGACACCCTTATGTGGTTAAAGTTAATATTCTCCCTGAACTAACTCAATTAGTATCTAGATTGTCTAGTCTAAATGCAAATTGTCATAATTACGTACTGTAACTAAACTCAACTACAATTACAGTGTCTGCGAAGTTACTTTATTTATACAGGTACTACATACCTATTAGAGCAGTGATAGCCCGGACGGTTAAAGAGCCGGCCGAAGATCAGTGAGGCTCGGGTTCGAATCCTGGCATGTACAAATGAGTTTTTCAAAAACTTACGTACATATTTATCACTAGCTCGACGGTGAAGGAAAACATCGTGAGGAAACCCGCAGGTCTCAGAATTAATTCTGAGACATGTGTAAATAGACCCGGTCCGGCGATGGGCTCACCACCTATCACGTTTAGGGGTTCAATATATCTCGTGAAATGTGGGTATATCCAGTAATGGAATACCTCTGCCTACCCCCTCGGGGATAAAAAAGGCGTGAGATTATATTTATACATACCTATTAAATGAGAATAATAACGAGATTCATGTTAATGTTTCGCATTATCTATCAAATCTTATGAATCTATTTTTTAACAAACCTATAAAAAGCAACGACAATATATTACATTTATCTATATCTTCTATACATATACTTATTATACAACTGTAATGAGACCTTACCCCCTAGCCAAGTGGCATTGCACAATCTAATCGAATGTTCTTTTAGATTGACATGTATGGGATTGACATTAGTTAGCGCTCGTTGGCAAGTGCTTATGTCAATCCCATACATGTCAATCTAAAAGAACATTCGATTAGATTGTACAATGCCACTTGGCTAGGGGGGCTTGTCTGTTAATAAAATATTTTACGAAAATTTTGAAAGTAGTGTAGATACTCGTAGTTATCGATTAAAGTCACAAAAAAAATTAAGGGTTGCTTGGAATATTCATAATGTAGTCACTATAGCGTTACACTAGTTACACTATTATACGCGGTGTGCTTACGTGCGAAATTATGCCCCATTAGTAGATATGTTGTTTCTGAATGATAATGATGACGTTTAAAATATTTGAATACAAATTTTGAAGACCATTATCATAACAAGAAAATGTATAAGTGATGTTAAAGAAGATGTAAAAGAAAACACAAGTGTTCCTAACATTTATTTGTCAAAAACAAGACGGGAGAGCAGCTGCACTTTTGTTGAACTAACGCAAGGCTCTGACCACTACCAGCGGTTCTCATTCTCGCTTTTGACGAAACCTGTTGTGGATATTATTTATGTACAAAAACAAAACTAATAAAAAAAATCACTCCCTTATCCCCAGAGTAGGTAGAGTATTCTATTTCTGGGCATACTCACTTTTCACGAGATATTCGTTGGACCCCTAAACGTGTTAGGAGGTGAGCCCGTAGCTTATATTTTTTACAAACATACATACATTGCTCACGCCTTTTTCCCGAAGGAGTAGGCAGAGACAACGGCCCGCCACCTGCTACGATCCTGGCATACCTCACGCGCCTCATCCACATCCATCAATCGGTTCCTATATTTTTTTTTATTAGATTAGATTAATTATATTTTCCCTTGCCTATGGGGCTGACTTTTGTTATCTTGTAATCTTGCGTGACTAAATGTGTGAACATATAAATAGAAAGTTAGAATATGAAAATCTTTGCAGCGCCATCTGTTAGTTTCCAGCATTATTATAACGCCGAAAAGTGTCGGTCGTTACAACTTTTGGTCTTAATTTTTTCCGTCTAGCCTCCTTTCGCAACGCGCGATAAGGAACTACGTTCCAAAAAAACTCACGCCTTTTATCCTAGAGGGGGTAGGTAGAGGTATTCCATTTCTGGATATAGGTACCCACTTTTCACGAGATATTCTTTGGACTCTTAAACGTTATAAGTGGTGCACCCATTGCCGGACCGGGTCTGTAACATAATTAAAAATTAAAATTATTAAGAAATAATGTGTAAATAAATGTATTATGATGAGAGAGAAAAAGTATATTTATAAACATATCTCACAGATAACTTTACGACTTTTAAAGAATATATAATAATAGTAGGGGCTACCAAAAGGTCTGGCTTTCAGACGTATCGAAAATAAAAGGCACAGCAGTCTTGTTCACTCGAAACATTCTACATTTTTTACTTTTCTTTACTCTTAAAACAAACCGTCTTGCCTCCTTTGTCTTTCTCTAATAAGAAATAGTTGCGCCAATTTTATTCGAAAGACAAGCTAGTGCTTTTTCTGGATATTTGTTTGATATGATACAATACTTGCATATGATTTACTACTATTTATTTTGACGTGCACTCAGGGCCAACATTTGTTTGCATGAACATGTATGTTGGCTTCGTGTCTGGTCGTTTAATAAATAAATATTTATTTAAGTATGTATATCAGTTGTTTAGTACCCATAGTACAGGCCCTGCCTAGTTGGGGACTAAATAACCGTTATTATTACTACGAGGCACCTAGGCTGCACGGTTTTCCCGTTCCTGTGGGAATTTCGCAATGTCATATCTTCTCTTAATCCGACACACAGGTACTAACAACAACCTACTGAAATAAGATGAAATTCACATGATTTGCGATTTGATAAGTAGTAAGCGAAGGTAAAGGAGATTTGCATATCCGACATAATATGACAATTAATTTCATAAAAATTTTTTCATGCTACTCGTGAATTCTTCTAAACATTCGTGAAATATTCTTGTTGAACTGTTGAATAATTATTTAACAACTTTTTGTACAACAAAAAAACAAAAAAGATTATTATTATATTTTAATATTTTACTATCACAGACAATGAAATAATATTTCTGAAAGGACGTCAAAAGTCTTTAAATCAAAAAACATTGTTTGCCTAAGTGTCCATCAAAAATATTTATGACAAGCTCGACTAACAGAGAAAGACGCGTAATTACATTTTATTAAAAACAAAAGCGGGAAAAGGAAGAAACAAAGAGGCGAGACCCACATTTACAATTCAAGGGGGTTCAAACTTCCCTAATTGATTGTTTCAGGCACCCCCTAAGCCTCTTTTAGACGAAAAAAAGGAAACGAACTTTTTCAATCAGGTTCTTGTGTGACTTAGGGCTCCTTCAAAGTCAGCGATGTATTTCTTTGAAATCATCAAATAAATACATGTTTTCCAACTTAGTGGTACTTTATCAAATATTTAGTCTATTAGACAATTAAATTATTATTATTATTAATTAACTAGTCTATATAGACATTTAAATATTAGTAGTGACAACAAAAAATTTAATATTAAAAGTATATAGACACAAAGACATTACATTAAAATTACATTATTACAAATTTAATTTGAATAAACAAAATTTCAATGTCAGCATTTACATTAAATTACACTGTACAATAAAAAAATTCAGAACTTATAACAATAATGATCAATAAGAGTTTCTTATTCCAAACGCTTCATCTTAAAAATACTTCAGAGAATAATAAGAGTATTCCATTTTCAATTTTGGATAAAAGTATCTGATGATGTTCTTGGTTTAACACATGAATTCATGTTTAATTCCGTATATTTTACTCCAACTCTGTCACGCAAAACCTGTGGCTTTTTGCGTCGCGCAACAGAGCGACAAATATCCCATTTTGGAAGAGCCGAACAAATACAGACGCCATTGGTATTAAGTTAATTTGAGGAGTGACGGCGTTGCGAGTGGCCAATCCATTGTGTGCTTACTGGAAACCCGCTCTGTTTGTCAGGATAATGCTGTTTATTTACAGCATTGAATTCAAAGGCTTTTATTGTGATGTGGATGGAAAGTTGTTTACTGTTCCGTATATGTTTTTTTTTTCAACAAGAACAGAAACAATTTTCGGATAAATCTATGAATAACCGACCTTCGGGGTTTCGACACCACCTTAAAATCTGGACCTGAAAAGCATTAGGCTGGATCTGCATATACGACCAAAACCACTTCTTAACATATTCATACTAAACTTTTTGTGCTCTTTCTGGCAAACTCACTCTTGTATTTCTATCCTTCTTCATTGCAGAGATAAACACATACATAAAGTCGGATCTGACTACTTTCCGAAAAATTTAGGAAGCATAGAGGTTTATTTGTATTGATACCTTTATTCCATAAATTATTAATTTATTTTGGAGACGTAAACAAACATACACCCTTATGCATTTAAAGTATTCTGTTTCTTCATGAACTTTCGCGTTGGGTGTATCAACAGATACGCACTTATGCCGCTAAACCTTGCAACGGAATTAATGTATTAAACATAACTTACGCCATTATGCCAGTAAAATATTGTTTTTAACTATTATAGCATAAAGACGAATGTAATCATGAGACAATCTAGCTGTAATATACTGTTATTACGTAAAAAATCTCAGGCATATGTCATTTTAAACCATTATGTTACCAACTTTTTTAAATTTTTCAAGGCGCGTCTCGGTCGGTACTAAAGATAGGTCGGATATCTTTGGATTTTTTCGTCGCTAGTAAGCACCAGTTCGAGCAAGTGGGGAGGCAAATTCATGGTTTATCTTGTCTTGTGCATTCATATTAAAGGTCACGCGTTTTAAAGTAAGATAGTAAATGTAGATGGCACGTGCCAGGCCGGTAATTTGATTTTGAATACCTACTCATCATAAACAAAACTGCTTTACACACTTTTATTATGTATGTTAGTATGTAACGAAAACTTTGAAAATTATTTTGACCCCCTTCAAACATTGGATTAACTCAAAATTTGGATAATTATCAAGGATCGATGACAATTCAATATTTTAAACAGTCATACCCGTAATCCTTGCTAGGAAAATCATGCTAGCGCAGCTTTAAATACTTGCGCAAAATATTCGTGTACATGTGGAAAGTAACGTGCAGCTATTCTAAGTCAATAGATGCAACTTGAGCTTTTGACAGCAGCGAAGAATCCGCCCCCGCTTAGGGAATTGTATATTATCACCTCTAATCATACAGGTTCTTGCGTTGCTCCTATGTATATAGAATACTAAACTTTCAAGGCTAGGAAATAGCATAGAATTGAAGTTGGACTTACAATACAGCATCTCAGATTGCTTCGTCCCGTCCAACTTAACGAGTAGTAACACTCATGTATGCTGAACGGTGTAAGTTCTTATCTTGAGGATCACTTGAGTTAAATTAAAAAAAAATGAACTTCCACCCAATCCGATATATAGTTAAGAAACGTGCCGATGGATGAATGGCAAAGGTTGGTTAAAAATGTCGTGTCGCTAGCGTCAACCTCAAGAACCGGGCACACCCTGTTTTTTAAGAACCTTCTATCGGCCCTCTAGGAGGGTTGACGGTTTATTTGTCCATTTCTCGTGGGATAAAAAATAGTAAATGAAACAAAAGGATAAAGACAAAAACATTGGATAACAAAAGACGGAAGTTAAAAGACCAAAAAATAAAATTATATAGCGTAGATTTAGAAGAGCCAAAGAAGAACAGGAGAGACTATTATAAGAAATTATAGAGCTTCACAATTGGAAAAAAAAACAGAGAAGGTCGATTACAACAAATGCGTCAGCATAATGCCGAATACCCAGCTTCACAATCTGAAGAAGAAAGAGCCGTCCGCTTATAGCAAACCTCACGAGCTTTAGCCGAATATCGGGCCTCGTAATCCGAAAAAGACAGAGCAGCTTGCTTACAACAAATGAGTCAGCATAATGCCGAATACCCAGCTTCACAATCTGAATAAGATTGAGTAGCTCGCTTACAGCAAATGCGGCAGCATAATGGGGAATCTAGACGATTACATAACGCAAGTCTCACAGGTTTCTTACAGGGATAACACAGTTTGTGATAAAATATGTGAAATTTGCACCAAGCGTTGGTATCTGCATCAGATGGACCACTAATTGGACTATAAACACAACCACAGCCCCTTATTTTCCCAATGAACTTAAGCAAAAAAAATGTTTAATCACTTGCAGACATTGTAAATGTCACTTAAGTCCAAATTAAAACATTCCACCATCTAAAGCATGTTTGCTGCGGATGAGGGTTCCTGACTTCTACGCGATTATAAGTTCTGTCCTGTCGTGTCATGTCTATAAGTGTTGCTTACGGTCATCGAAAAACAGCACACTGAGGATGATAGCTGACAGCTACAACTGTCCGTATTATAAGGACCAGCTTGCTGTGCATCGCACATTGTAAATAGAAGTACATAATGTTTTGTCATGTACGCTGTAATTTATATTTTTATTTTTTTATGTATGTAATGGGACTATTGCCTGAATAAAGAATTATTATAATTGGAGCATATTGGAATAATCTACATCCAGGCCCTATTACAGAAATGATTGCAAATTTGTCACAACCTGAACAAAGGCTGATCGCACGCATTATTTCATTTGTTAAAATTATCATATTATCTATTTATTTTGAAGTTTAACGACGCCTCGTAAAGAAAAAAAAATTTTTTTTATAGACAGTAGGTACTGTTAAGTAAAAAGTGTTTTTAAAAATAAGATTTTTAAATGATTCTCGTGATTTTAAATTAAGAAAGAACTTTAAGTTTTAAGAAATACAAGTCTTTTAAATAAAAATGTTTTTAAGCAATTTCCAAAAGGGAGGTGAACGATTCTATTCATTATGTTAGTCTAGGACTTCCAAGCAAATGAACACAATTTTACAAAATATAGGTAATTTTATGTATGTATACATAATCATAAATTAGTATTCTGACTCCAGCTGGGAACAGTGTAAGCTTCATAACAATCAGTTCAGTTGTTTTAAAGATAATAGACTAAGAAGAGTAAGTGTGCCAACAAATTAGGAAAGCTTTAACGGTTTTTATCAGCACTTCCAAGTACTTCCAACCTTATACCTGAGATAATTGTTTGTAGTGACCAAGATTATGTTGACATGAGACGTTTATCACGGTTGAGAATTTTAAGCCATAATGCTGCATTTAAATATAAAATTACAGTTTAGTACTGACTTGACCAATGGGTTTGTCACACAAATTGTCAGCATAAAGTCGTATTTTAACATATTGTACGTAGAGTCTATGATGAACTATATTATTTCAGGCATAAGGTCGGGTGTCGGTGAAAATATAAAAAAAGTAATAATTTACCACTTTATTGCAGTTTTAGATAAGTCCAGTTATCATAAAACTAAAGGTGAACATGTTTACAATAAATACGTATCAAAAAACTGTTCAATTTCCTTATATTATAAAAAATATTCACAAAATTGTTTCTCAATTTTGTTTTTGCTCTTCCGAAAACCTGACTTTTTCGACATCCGACCTTATGCTTTTCATGTCCAGAAATATTTTACACTACATTTTTGTTACATAATATATTGTTTGATGAGCCGTCTGCCGCTTTCATCTTTTTGGTGATTACCCTGATATTTGTAGTAAGTAATTTGGGAACAACGGGGCTGGTTGCATACTAATACTTATGTAAATTAAGATTTTATAGTAAGCTCTTTTTGTAACTATTTGTTGTCCTAAATAAATAAATATGAAGCACGTTTTTAAAATTTATTTTTTAATTTTTTATGTTGTTATCGTGAGGAAACCCTCAAGTCCCCGAATTGATTCTGAGGCATATAATAGCACCCCGGAATAGACATTGACACACATACAACATCCTAAAAACATTACCCACCCCTTGTACTCGGGTACAAAGTTATAAGGCGCAAGGAAGACTAGGAAAAGACTCCATTAATTATCAACACGTACCTACATTACAAAAAAATACCTTACCAAAAACACCGCCTTAGAAAACCTCGAAAACCTGCCGCCTCATATTTCACTATTAACATGAAAGCCAGTACTGAAAACATTTTTCCCTTCTCATTTCCTAATGACTGTCAGATTTAGAATCAAACGGGGCGGGCTGAGTACGTGTACAGTTTACCACGCATATAGCGATGGTGTTTGTCCTGCAAACGAACATGGAGCAACTTCGGTGCTGGTGTGTACACGAGTCGTAATTTGCATGGTTAGGCTTCAATGCGTGGTAGGTTCAAAGACGTCAGCGTGGAGTACAGGGATCTTGTTATGGTCTAAGTCATACACTTTTTACAAGCTTTTATTAACCTTGAACCAATAATAATAATAATAAAAAACTTGAGAGGTGTCAAGGGACACCCGGATGGAACGTAGTTCCTTTCGATTAATTAGTGAAGGAATTGTAATATATATTTTTTTATTTTAATATATTTTTTTTTATTTACAAATATAATGTTATCCACAATGATACAATGTGTTAACAGCGCCATCTCTTGATAAGTCAAGGTATTACTTACTTCGTAACGGTGTTCCAGAGCTGACTCTGGATAATTAGCGGTATTTCATTGTAGCAGCGCCATCTGTTAGTTTCCAGCATTAACTCAACGACCAACAAGTGTCAGTCGTTACAACTTTTGGTCTTACTTTTTTCCGTCTAGCCTCCTTTCGCAACGTGCGATAAGGAACTTCGTTCCAATAATAATTGCGGGACACTGGTCACACACGGTTATTTAGTCCCAAACTAGGCAGGGCCTGTAGTCTGTACTATGGATACTAAACAACTGATAAACATATTTAAATAAATATTAAACGACCAGACACGAAGCCAACAGACATGTGCAATGTATGGTTGTTCGGGTGGAACTCAATTTTGTATACACGTTTAGTTTGGATGACAATGCATGATTAGCTGTGTGACGTCACTCTAAATTCAATAAGGCGGAACACCCAAGATGGCGGCCTAGTTATTTTTAATGCACTATTACAACATGTGTATCAAATTAAACTTGCTGAGAATAACTCGAAGAAAGCTTGTTATAAAAATCTTTTTTTTACTGTAAAAATATTACAAAATCCTTTCATCAAAGCAATCAATAATCTTCAGATAATCATCATAATTTTGTAAACATCAAAAAGTCCTATCTATGATTCTCCATCTAACATATCCAACAGCCTATTATACCATTACTTTGACTATCATTTGTAGCCGTTGCGCTATTTACAATTTTAACCGAAAAAATAAAGAAAATATCAAACTTTTTCATACATCCTCTAATAGCACATAGTAAAAAAACAATATAACCTATCGCGTTTAGGGGTCGAGAATATCTCGTGAAAAGTTGGTATATCACCTCTGCATATAAAAAAACTCACGCCTTTTCTCCCGAAGGGATTTCGGGAGAAAAGGCGTGAGTTTTTTTAAACACTAAAAAAATTCATAATAATCCTTTGGTCTTTGGTCCTTCATAATTTCTCGAGGCTTATTACTTACACCAGCTACCAGGCGTCCTCGGTAATACTTGAAACACAATACCGTGGTGCCTTTGTGGTGGGGAACCAGGGACGTTATTTGTCACCACATTTCTTGTGCTTACACGTTTGTGTAAAGTGAAACGCACATTTGTATGAACATTTAAATACAAGATAATATGTGTTATACGAACGTACTAAACATAAGTACTTTTGATATTAACGTAACTCGTAAAATACCACTACTTCTAATATTTAATTTTGACACTTGAATATTTCTTTGTCTAGGCTAAAAATGTGATACCATACACCTTGATCCACTATATTTACTTACCTACCTCAAAAAAAATATTTATTTCATTTCATACAAAACTAAATATCTTGTCAACGTCAACGTCACCATTGACTATGAGACTTTCCTAACTTTGAAGAAGTGTCGGTTACAACAATTCTTTGGTTGAATCTTGATAACTAATTCTATTCAAAGAGCAGTGATAGCCCTTACGGTTAAAGAGCCGGCCGAAAATCAGTGAGGCTCGGGTTCGAATCCTGGCATGTACCAATGAGTTTTTCAAAAACTTACGTACATATTTATCACTAGCTCGACGGTGAAGGAAAATATCGTGAGGAAACCCGCAGGTCTCAGAATTAATTCTGAGACATGTGTAAATAGACCCGGTCCGGCGATGGGCTCACCACCTATCACGTTTAGGGGTCCAATGTATCTCGTGAAATGTGGGTATATCCAGTAATGGAATACCTCTGCCTACCCCCTCGGGGATGAAAGGCGTGAGATTATAATAATAATAATAATAATTCTATTCACAAATGATACCTACTCGTAACTTACGTACATACGAGTACCTAGGTCAAAGATGTTTTAAGAAAAAGTTTCTCTCTTTTCTTCCAACCTCTTTGGAGTAGGTATTTATTACTAGACTAGCTCGAAGAGGAATAATTTATACATATTATAAAACTCTAACGAGGCTGCGTCTGTACATGAAATGAAAAAAAATGTACGTGTAAATAGATGTAAATATCAAATCACAATTTTTTTTTTTGACTGTCTGTCTGGTTGTGCACGCATCACGCTAAAACTACTAGACGGATTTTCATGAAATTTGTTGTGGAGATAACTGAGTACCTACTTGGGTTAACATCTAGAGTACTTTTTACAGTCTTGTCTCATTCACACTGAAAAATAAAAACCGGGTAAGAAGAGAAATACGTACAACTCCGAAACGTTAGGTAGAAACTTGAAAAATAGTATGTAGGTATCTTACACTTTTTTTTATATTATATATTCAACAGCAATAAAGGGATCTTTGGAAATTCTCACGGGAACGGGAATAAACTTCAAATAAGCTTCTTCTCCTCAACTATACATACCTACCGAAGCGGTGAAGTTGCAATGACTTTCAATAAGAGGACTTATAAGTACAAACTTTTGACTTTGACTTTGACTTGACTGGATCGGCCGCTGATGGGCACCCGCTTGTAGGTGTCTTATATGTCCTAGGCAACAAGTACGAAGGGATTTTCAGAAATTCCCACGGGCACAGGAATAAACTGGATTCTATGATCCCTCATTCTCCTGAATCACGTGACTCGGACCACTCCGCCCAGTTCCTCAGTAATACTTGAAACACAATACCTCGGTTCCTTTGTGGCTGGGATTGCGGACGTCATTCGTCACCGCATTTTTTGTACTGTGGACTCCCGTTTGTAACTTCGTACGGTTCGTCCGGAAAGCGTTTCGGTTTTTACTTTTAATATCTCGTTAAGATTTCGTTTAAATATATAATAATAATCTCACCCCCTTTTTTAGGGGGTATGCAGAGGTATTCCATTTCTGGATATACCCACTTTTCACGAGACATTCTTTGGACCCCTATATAAACGTGATTGGGTCTGTTACACATGCCTCAGAATTAATTCCGGGACCTGCGGGTTTCCTCACCATGTTTTTCATTCACCGTCGGACTAGTAATAAATATGTAGGACGTTAGTTTTTGAAAAACTCTTTCGATTCGAATCCGAGATAAACAAATAATTTCGTGTGAAATGACTTTTTTATTATTTAGTTCGTGCTTTCAGTCTATATTTTAATGTCTTCAGCTCTCCTAGACAAGAAAAGTTTCGTCCGCTTAATTCTACGTAATCATTAATCTATTTAGGTATTTAGAGTGTTGCGTCAATTTTACCTGGTCACACTGTAAGGCCGCGCTCATAACAAGTCGAAAGTTGAACCCATCCCCACATCAGTAATTTCATTCAAACAATCGTTACATTTTACAGACTCACTAGGCCCTCAGAAATGAGGAAAAATTACGTCTTTTTTTCCCGAAGGGGTATGCAGAGGTATTCCCAAAGACGTTTAAAGAAAAAAGTTCTAGGAAAGAGAATGATTTTCTTCCAACCTCTTTGGGTATTACATTTCAATAAATATCCAGATTTCACCAGTTTAATCTTTGGACCCCTTTACGTGAATGAAATCGTCAATATTATCTCACTTCGTCATCATCGTCAACCAGTAACAACCCACTGCTGAGCTAAGGGTATTTCCTCACACATGAGGAAGTATGGGCTTTCATTTCCCACGCGAGCCCACCGCGGATTGGGAGATGGTGTTAAGCTAGTGGCCACTTAACAGTCTGAATTTATCTCACTTTTACTGAATTAAATATAGTAAAATAAAAGGCATTTAACAAATAAGCAATTGATTTTCTATTCTTCTGTTTATAATAATATATAATACGTAAAATAAAAATAAAAGTATCAGTCTTGCACGTATCTAAATACATTTATCACTTCATTTCACAACGAATGTTAGGCGAAAAGAATTCATTCTTTACTCTACGTAGTTACTTTTTCAAGTAAATGAAGCAATGTTTTGTGTGCGACTTAAAATGTTTCGTCGTAGCTCTTGGCTCACAGGTGAAAATATGCGGCTCTATGTTGCGAGCATTCAGGACGTATTTTCGAAAGCTAAGCTTTCATCGCAAAGTCATCGAAAGTCCATTAGACGGATGGGCCATTTGATTGAAAGGCTATTTATTTAACGGAAAGGCCAAATGTGCGACAGTACATTTCACTGACAGCCCATTTTTTCGATGGCCACATGTTTCGATGTTTGACATTTCTAATAATCCATTTTTA
Source organism: Ethmia dodecea (assembly GCA_963855545.1). Classification (NCBI taxonomy): domain Eukaryota; kingdom Metazoa; phylum Arthropoda; class Insecta; order Lepidoptera; family Depressariidae; genus Ethmia; species Ethmia dodecea. The sequence continues at coordinate 2,556,193 of OY979446.1, forward strand.
GTGCTCACTTGATTTACGAAACCTTTGCTCAAAATTTTGTGCGTTGATCGATCATGTATTTTTTTTATAAATACAGATACTAGCACCGCGGTTTCACGTTCCCGTGGGAATACGGGGATGAAATAATATAGCCTATTCTGATGTATAAGCTACATAGCTATAAAGTTTAATCAAAATCCGGTCAGTAGTTTTTGCGAGAGAGAGCAACCAACATCCATACGTCGATCCTCACCAACTTTTGCGTTTTTAGTATTAGTAGGTTAAGACGAGTATCTAGGGCTCTATAAATGTTACGATAGTTTACTATAGATATTTTCCTAGCGGTCTTACTGCGTATTTATACCCGTATATTTCAGCCTGAAACAATTTCAGTTCACATGAAAACAGTCTCCAGCATCGCTACTATTGCGAGCATTTTAATAATTTCTACGAGCACTTATATAAATTGTGAGTTCTATTCTAAGTAGAGCATAAATGAAAATTCTGGCGTCATAAACATGACGGGTTTCTTACATTTCACATTTCGTATTCTTACTTTATTTTTTATTAGGGTGTATTAAAATTAAATATAATATTGAGCTTGGTATTTTTATTTCTTGAAGTTATTGCTTTAATCTTAGAAAATGACTCTATTAAAATAATAATGAATAATAATGGTGGCAAAGTCCACTCACAGATATATATTTTTTCTTATTTAAAGGCATTGGCATTTCAGCCATCAGTACTAAACACGACCCGAAATTCAAGATTTTTAGCTCTGCTTCAGAGCCATGCACAAAAATACATAAGTTTCTTCAAAACTTATCGAAATGTGACTTGGTTATCAACAGTAAAAAGTCCATCGCACGCATTTTATTGAATTTTCAATTCACTGCACACTGTCCCGGACATTTACCACATATTTTTCCAATTTCCGTAGGAATTTTTCAAAATATTTTCTCTACGAATGCCTACATCATTGGAATCTACTCGAAAAATTTCAAGTTTTTAGGTGTTATAGTTTTGAGTATTTCGTAACTATTATTATGTCATACAGTTTTGTACATGGTTTTATTGTACCAAAACATTCCAACCAAAATAACAATTTTGAAGCATGGAAATGAAATTGTGTTGTACATTATAGTATTTTTAACGAGCTCGAACATTGTTGCGACGCTGCGACTCTCAAGGGAGTTCCCTCATAATTTGCGTGGCTTGGACACATTGACGTTGGAGCACAATGTAGGTAGTTTAACATTTAATTTTACAAATCGTATTGCCAGATGAGATTTTATTTAAATATAAAGCATGAAGTAACATCAAAGAATCGCCCGGAAGTTTGCAAAAGGAATTCTATTTATGGATGTCCTTTACACTACTTTAGGTATTTTTCGTACCTACTCCAGGCGAAAAGGCTATTAAAAAAAGGTAAAATTTTTTTTTAATGCCGCTATCCAGCTATGTTATTTTAAGTTCAAATTCGATTAAAATAGTATAAACAATGTAACATGAGCGTAGCGAAATCGTCTGTATTTGTTTAGGGTTCCGTACCCAAAGGGTAAAATGGGACCCTATTACTAAGATTCCGCTGTCCGTCGTTAACCGACTTTCATTTATTCGCTGAATATGACCAAACCACCTCGACATTCCTTTTTCAATCCTAGTTACTATATCATATTTCAAGCAACAACGCTCTCCAATCGCATACAAATAAGAATTAATCATTTCAACAGTTACCCCATAATATTTTCTGCTATCGTAAAAGGTGGCACCGCAAAAACCTTCTCAGCTCTCTGCCTCTGCAGTGCGCCTTCAAGAGAATGCCTCTTTTATATTTCAGCTGGCACGTGAAGCAGCGAATATTCCGAGAGTAAGGGAGTCCTTGAAAACGGCTCAGCACTGTCACGGAGTTTTAATAATTAGAGTGTCACTTTCGTGATTTCTCACCAAAGATATTTGAAGGGCCTGTTGGCTCAGTTGGTAGTGACCCTGCCTTCTGAGTTGGTCGGGCCAACATTTGTGTGCATGAACATGTCTGTTGGCTTCTTGTCTGGTCGTTTAATATCTATCAGTTGTTTAGTACCCATAGTACAGACCCTGCCTAGTTTGGGACTAACCGTGTGTGAATTGTGTCCCACAATTTATTATAATTATTATATACGGTGAATTACTTAATATTTTAGGAAAGGAATACCTCTGCTGACCCCTTCGGGAATTAGGCATAAGCATAATTATATTTACTAAGGGCTGATTTTTCAATAGTCAGTTAAAAGTTATCTGAAGAATAAACATCACCTGTCACTTTTCCTCTCTATTATATCAGAGAGTGACAGCATCAATATATTCTCCAGATAAAGTTTATCTGACGATTGAAAAATCAGCCCATAAACAAGTATTTTATACAAGTATTATCAACTGTAACTCTACCAGATATGTCTATTATTGTAATTGTCATTGCTTATAGTACGAAAGCCCGAATCCCGAATTGGTCGATTTTTCTGTTGCTCATTCACCCAGTGTTGCCACAACAATAACTTCGTTTGGACCCTTTGAGCACGGGACCCTACAAAAGGGAATACACTTCCGCGGTCGGTCCCCAGACATTCGGTTGCTTAACATAATTAGTCGTCAACCCAGTGGGCGGAATCAAATTATGTACGGACGTCGGACAGTTCCAAAATTAGTGTACCCTATAAAAATCCTTGAGGTTATTACAAAAAAATCCATTTAATTTGTATTTAAAGAAGACGTTCGAATAATTTGATGCTTTTTATGTTGTTTCTTATCTTCTCTCTTTATAAATTTCTGACTGGCTTGTTAATTGTAGTGACCCCTAAGTCGGAGATCGTGAGTTCGGTTCCCGCTCGGGGCCAATATTTATGTCCATGAACATGCCTGCTGGCTTTAAGTCTATGTATTACGGCATAGAAGTTATTAACTGCTACCCTAACTCTCACAACCAGTATAATACTTCTGTCCTTGTCTTTAAAATGCCGTAGAGAAGGTAAAAAAATCATGTTTTTTTTCTAGGCGCAGTTTTTGTTTTTCACAAGCGTAGTTAGTCTCCAATGTGCACATATCATTTTTCTTGTCCAGGTGTGATGAGGGTTACAAAGATACATTTGACAAGTATTAAGTTTCAACCGGTTTCGACCGGTTTCAACTTACTTCTCAAAGAGGACTTGTCAAATATTGTATCTTCAAAAAGTTATTACGGTTGCTTTCCCGTCTTGAATTTTTTCGTGTAAATTTTATCGTAGGTAGGTACTGGCTTTTGCCTGCGACTTCATCCACTTTCCAGGAAAATAGTAGTTTAAGTGTCACTTCCGAGTTCTTTAACTATCGGTAGATACCCATGCAAAAAATCACGTCCATTCATCATTTACCTGTTTCTAAGTGCAAGAAAGACCTAAACACAAGACAAACAAATTCTTTGGCAATCATAATATCATAGTAGGATTACCAGACTTTACGTCGGTTTTCGGACTATCATTTTACGTGATAACGTCATAAGAAACAAATGCGTCACAAGCCAAATGCTTAGGCCGATCGTGCCTCTCTATCGCTTGTTCCGCGCTCTCGCTTGCACGCTCGGCTCATTCCCACTAAATACGAGGTCCTTCCGATGCTGTTTCCTTCTTCTAAGACTATCTGTCATGTAATGAACTGACGATGACAATGACATGCTGAAATAGAAAAGTCTACAGCAGTGAAACGCTAGAACAAATAAGTAATATTCGTTATTCTGTATCGTAGTTCCCCAGTTTTATGAGTCTATTTACCCCTCATAAAATTTGCAGCTCAAATTTATCATTAATAAGTACCGACCACACTGTAGCTATGCACACATGTACATTTAGTCTGTAGATAAGTAACTAACATAAATTTAAGCCGGTATAGTGAAACTGCATGCAGGCGATACATACTAATGAACTAAAACTGACTAGAACTGCAACTAGTTTGGACCAGGCTGAGTATTGTGGAACTTCGACAGGTGTCTTAGACGAACGGACTGAGAGATAACTTTGTGCCTCTCAAACGCGCTACTCCTGTGATAGACCGGGAGCCGACTAATATCCTGTTAGTACAATATAAAAAATTAGTTGACTTTTTCTAACTAGTAAGCACAAATGTTTTCATGCCTTATTTTGAAGGGATGTGGCAAGAGTTTCCATTGTTATAATTTTTTAATTCATGTACCAAGAAAATTTACATATAGCGAACTTAATGACTAAAGTCATTATCTACCAGTCAACTATCAGGCAAGAGCAAGAGCAGTGATAGCCCTTACGGTTAAAGAGCCGGCCGAAAATCAGTGAGGCTCGGGTTCGACTCCTGGCATGTACCAATGAGTTTTTAAAAAACTTACGTACATATTTATCACTAGCTCGACGGTGAAGGAAAACATCGTGAGGAAACCTGCAGGTATCAAAATTAATTCTGAGACATGTGTAAATAGACCCGGTCCGGCGATGGGCTCACCACCTATCACGTTAAGGGGTCCAATTTATCTCGTGAAATGTGGGTATATCCAGTAATGGAATACCTCTGCCTACCCCCTCGGGGATGCAAGGCGTGAGATTATTATTATTATAACCGTCAGGCAAGCAAGAATAATTTTGTCGAAAAAGAAAAACAATGAATGAATTATATATAACTATATTTATAAATCTAAATCCTAATACTTATATAATAAACTAAGTAAGTAAGTAATACATACTGGACACATAAATATAAAAAATAATTACATAAATTAATCTAAAGATGATGAATTATATCTAACTAGCGACCCGCCCCTTCTTCACACGGGTACAATGCTAATACTAAAACCTTCCTCTTGAAGCACTCTATCTATTCAAAAAAACGCATCAAAATCCGTTGCGTAGTTTTAAAGATTTAAGCAAACATAGGGATATAAGGACAGAGAAAGCGACTTTGTTTTATACTATGTAATGATTTTAAATTGATCAACATTAACATAAGTGTATAAAGTGTTCCTATAGTGGGTCCATAAATTGATCTCACTTAATTAAGACCACCTTATGTTAACTAATTTGATGCAATAAATGATTGATTGAGTATTAATTTTAGAATGAAAATATGTGATGTTTTTATAAGGAACCGCTCCTGAGCTAACTTTTGAATCCGTAACATTTCTTGGTGGAAACGTTACGATAAACTGTTTATAGTTCTGAGAGGACTTGGGATCTAGATGGGACTGCACTCGACAGGGTACGCTACGTATACGTCATCAACAATGTAGCGGCGTGTATGCTAGCTGTATGTACAGTCAACAAAGTTGTTAGGGTTACATGGCCAGTAACTAAGAACTCATCTTTCTGGGGTAGTCACAAATAAATCTTATTGATTAATGATTATTTCAAAAAGTATCTTTGATCCCTATAATTTACGAAAATAAAAATATAAATACATTTAAGACTTTATGAGAAAAATGAATCTTGGTTTCTGGCTATGTAACCCTAACAACTTTGTTGACTGTACTATCGTCAAAAGCACTCCCTGCTATATTTAGTTAGATGAATTATTGCTTGAAACTTCAAGTTTTGGTACCCCATCTTTAACTAGCCTCTAGCAATCAGAGGAGCAGTGACAGTCTTACGGTTAAGAAGCCCGCTTCGCATTTGTGAGGCCCGGGTTCGAATCTGGCATGTACCAATGAGTTTTTCAAAAAGCTTGCGTACATATTTATCACTATTTCGATAGTGAAGGAAAACATTGTGAGAAAACCAGCAGGTTGCAGAATAAATTCTGAGGCTTGTGTAACCCGGTCCGGCAATGGGCTTACGACTTTTCACGTTTAGGAGTCCAACGAAAATCCTGGGAAAACGTGTGCATTTTCAGAAATTTAATACCTCGGCGTCTCTGTGAGAGTATAAAGTGAGAAAATATTTATTTATTTTTTGAGCAATCAAAATGCAGAAACGCTGTTTTTTCATGTCATCATACGCCATCATCATAGTAACGCCGTCTTTTTTTGATTCAATACCATTCATCGGCACGAAATGGTCATTAACATGAAAGAAACACTTTTTAATAATTGTAAGATAGTGGGCATATCTGACGAACTTCGATAGAAGGCGTATGTTTATTTTTCTTTAGTTTAATTTATTTTTACAATAGATGATAATCACTGGCCAGAAACAACCATAAAAAAACTAGATACTTCCCCTCCCTGAATCCAATTTATTAGCACACCGGCAGCTGTCAAAAACTCGATTAGAGTTGACTCCAATTTGAACCAACAACTTTTTTCCTGACAGAAAAGTCATCAGTTTTCCAGATCAAACAACCACGATTCATCAAGTGTCGACGTGCATCGAAAAACAGGACACTAGTGTCGGCTAGGCCCGCAACAAATTCAATCAAGCCATCGAAACCGTTCCGTATTTTCGGGCCTGCCCCTGCGCTTGTTGGGACATGTTTCATTTCATTATACTCCAATTTTACGGGACGAAAATATCTTTTTCGCTCATATTACTGGTTTCAATAAAAATACGGAATGGAAAATGTATCAAAAATTTTCCGCTGTATTCTATGACGTTCTAAAAGGAGACTGAATGGAGTGGAGCAGGTTAGTGAACCTCAAATTTGAATCCTGGGCATGTACTAATTAATGACTTTTAAAATAATTTACGTCTGTACATATTATCAGTAGCTAGTGTCGGAAAATATCGGGGAAAAATTCGCAGGCTCCAGAATTTATTCTGAATCACGTGTGTAAGCGTCACTGCTATTTAGTATTATCATTACCTATTATTGCGAGTATGTATCTAGTAATAGGGTACCTAAGCGTCACCGTTATTTTGTATCTATCTGTTATTATATATGTAACTAGTATAAGTATCGAGCAAGAAGATTATATAATAAGGAATAAGGTAGAAACTCCTTGGTATCGAGTATAGATTGTTTTGTTATGTTGGCATGTTTTGGTTATGTTGGTAATACCGATTAATTTTTCATAATAAAAATGGACGTTTATTTTTACTGAGATTTGATTTAATTCATTACGTGTAATAGCACCCCTGGCGATGGGCTCACCAGTTTTGGGGTCCAAAATATTCTGGTGAAAATTTTGTATAAATAATACTATTTAAAAAATGTAGCTCTTTGAAAATATGATAAAAACTGCGTAAGCTTAGTAATATAGGATCCTTAAATATGGATATGGAACCCTAAAAAACAGATTTATTACAAAATTAATTACCCATCGCTTTTCCAAAGCAACTCTCCTCTATTCGGGCATGAAATTAACTAACTAAAGTTAGTAAACTAAGCTAATAACCACAAAACAGTGGCGCAAAATTATTGCACGCCACAACTAAATGCATAAATTCATTATAACTTCCCTGTGGACGGCTAGGGAGATTGCTAAACACTAACATTTAAAGCATATACTTAGGTACATTTAGCGACATGTTATATTGTGTCAAATGTGCGAAAACATTGATTATACTGTTTGTATAAAGAAAACCAAAATATTGGGCACGAGATGTTTTTTTTTATAAAAAAAAGCGATAGACGAGATGTTAGCATTTTGATTGTAAAGGATAAATTTGTTCAGATATTACGTCCTAACATACATACTCGTACAAACGTATTAGTGAAGAACGAAGTAAGAACGCAAAAATATTGAATAACATCATTTCCTATGTCAAAAAACTTTCTACGTCAACGTGTAAAAAAAAATATAAAGAGTAAAAACCGATTGCAACGAATAGCACTAAAAATGTCGACGTAGGTATAATATTTTTAGACTTTTGTTAGATTTTTTAAAAACCTTTCAACCGATTTTGGTACAAAATAAATAAATATGAAGTATGATCTACGAAACAAAAAAAGAATCTTCAAAATCTATTCATAATTGGCGGAATAATCGGGTATCATAAAAAATGCAGTCAAATTGAGAACCTCCTCTTTTTTTGAAGTCGGTTGAATATGGCATACCACAAAGTACTCTTCGTATTTTTTTAAATAATAAAAATCAAATGACAGGCTTACATCCTAACAAAAAACATTTCATACCCTTCCGTAATGTGGCAATTCAAACATTAAAATTGTGAAAAATTGCTGGGCAATTGGCGGCACGTGTTGCTGAGTATCGTCCCTCGTGATAGCCAATTAGGGAGCGTGTGGTCCTAATTCGCGCGACGCGATGCTCTGATTGGTCCGTTCAAATTGCGTTCTTTGACAGCTGGCAGCGGTTATTTTTAACGTTCCGTTCTAAGCATATTTTAAGGGTTTATGCGGATCTCAAGTGTATTTTGTTGTGTGCATCTGGATTGAGGGCCCACTTTTTAAATTATTGCGAAACGAAATGATACTTACAGGGCATTTACTTAAAATTTTGTAAAACCTAAAGCAAAGATTCTTAAATTTCTTAAACGTGAATCAAAAGAGTTATGGTCAAATAGCTTGGGCCCTCAATCCTGACGCCTGCATAAAACGGCATAGTCGAATCTCAGAAAGTACTATCCCTGGGATAATAATTTTTATTCGAGTATTTAGTTAGGAATTTGTTAAATACATTAAGAAATTGTTAAGTCTTAAGAATGCGACAATACAGATTTATGGCGGTTTAGCTTGGGCCCTCAATTCATCAATTTTGATATTGTAGAATCAGCAAAAAATATGAGTTTTTCTAAGGAAAGATATTAATACGACTTTAATATATTTGAGTTCCATATCTCGGAAAATTTGTTAAAAAGAAATAACGACACAAAAGTTAATTGTTAAAAAGTTATTGAAATTCGTATTTTTTCAAAACGTCTGAACTGAGGGCCCAAGGTTTTTGTCAGTATTGACTAGACTAAGCTTTCTACACTACCGCACTTTAGGCTAAGTATTTTAACAAATTCTTAACTAAAAGGCTACAAAGCGTCCATTCTTCTAAATGCCGTACTTTAGGAGAAAATTGATTTTCGATGTTTTATATGAGAAAATTCAGTAGGGTGTATATGATTTTGTTACTTTTTTGAGACAAATCAGCATGTCCCCTCTTAGAAGATATTTCATAAGTTGTTGTCGGAAGCGATTACGTTTTGTGTGATACAAAATTAATAAAAGGTGTTATTTAAATGGTTATCATAGTATTCGTATTTTTGACGCCTGACGTACGCGCGTCCCCGTCATGTTTTTTGTTAAATTTTCATTTTGCTGTGTATTTCGGGTTTTGACTCGTATTAGTGATAGTATATTATACCTATTTTGCAAGCAGGGTTATAATTTTAATACGTCCAATAGGTACATAATTTCATTGATTATTGGCACTTTCTTATTTTATTTTTCCACGCATACGTAGGTGAAGGCACAGCACAGCTAATCGTATATAATTATATCGAGCTTTATATATTATATACAATATGTAACAGAATAAGTGCAATTCCTGAAATTAGTTTGTTCAGTATCGACTACATATTCGATTTCATCTATTTTTAATATGTGTTAAATTTTTCCGAAAAATGAATTAGCATAGCTGAATTTAATGCTATCTATTGAAATCGTACTATTATAGAACGATATTTAAGAAAATTGGACACAACTAAAGTTCGATTGCATCTTTTTTTATATTAATTTACTAACCGGGGTGTATGAGGAATTGCGCTTTTTCTGTTACGCGTTGTATAATAATATATATTGTATCTGCGCTTTACAAAATACTACTTACATGATCACAACGAATACTTGTTTATACTTACGATAAACATTATGGTCACCCTACTAAATTTTCTCATATAAAACATCGAAAATCAATTTTCTCCTAAACTACGGCATTTAGAAGAATGGACGCTTTGTAGCCTTTTAGTTAAGAATTTGTTAAAATACTTAGCCTAAAGTGCGGTAGTGTAGAAAGCTTAGTCTAGTCAATACTGACAAAAACCTTGGGCCCTCAGTTCAGACGTTTTGAAAAAATACGAATTTCAATAACTTTTTAACAATTAACTTTTGTGTCGTTATTTCTTTTTAACAAATTTTCCGAGATATGGAACTCAAATATATTAAAGTCGTATTAATATCTTTCCTTAGAAAAACTCATATTTTTTGCTGATTCTACAATATCAAAATTGATGAATTGAGGGCCCAAGCTAAACCGCCATAAATCTGTATTGTCGCATTCTTAAGACTTGACAATTTCTTAATGTATTTAACAAATTCCTAACTAAATACTCGAATAAAAATTATTATCCCAGGGATAGTACTTTCTGAGATTCGACTATGCCGTTTTATGCAGGCGTCAGGATTGAGGGCCCAAGCTATTTGACCATAACTCTTTTGATTCACGTTTAAGAAATTTAAGAATCTTTGCTTTAGGTTTTACAAAATTTTAAGTAAATGCCCTGTAAGTATCATTTCGTTTCGCAATAATTTAAAAAGTGGGCCCTCAATCCAGATGCACACTATTTTGTTTGTTTACTAGAAAAATGAGATGAATGAGAGATGAGACAATCGCCTAACCAAAGCTACACCCGCCATTCGTAACTGTGATTTGCTGAACTGTGCCCCTTTTTGCACTGCTATCCTAACATATACTTGTCTGTATAATATTATTAATATGTTCTTTTTGTAGGTATCTTAAAATTAGTTTGATAAATTAATTGTGTGTGTAATGTAACTAATAAATATGATTTATAACTAATAATTCACCGTTAAAACCTCGAAATAAGAAAACACAACTATACAAAATCCGCGCAATCCAATCCAAAATATCGAAAGCCACGTCAACCACCCCAAATCACGTATTTAGAGGGTGAATATTCTCGAACTACGCGATTTCGCGATTCCCGACGCATGAGCTGCGTAATCCTATTGCTTCTAGGCGATCGGTCGCACCACGCAAGGGTAACGGGATCAATTTATTTTCAATTTTTCCCTTCCCACGCATCGCGACGGTGTTAAATTGGATGGGTAGGGTTGCGTTGGCTTGCCATTTGTCTGGATAGGACTTTTAATTCCAAATCAGCTGTTGTACACCACTATTTTGAAGAGGTGATTCGATTGTATTAAATAAATAAATAAATTGCAGGACACAATTCACGCACGGTTATTTTAGTCCCAAACTAGGCAAAGCCTGTACTATGGGTACTAAATAACTGATAGATATACTTATATAAATACTAAACACCCAGACACGAAGCCAACAGACATGTTCATGCACACAAATAGTTGGACCCGAGCGGGAATCGAACCCGCGACCTCCGGCTCAGAAGGCAGGGGGTCACTACCAACTGAGCCAACAGGATATTAGGTACCTATACTTATTGATTGTTTAAAAGAATAATGTGTTGAGGAGTTTCTTGCCCCGCTTCTTCTCAACTATACGTGCCGAAGCGGTGGAGTCGCAATGACTTTCAATAAGAGGACGTTTAGGCCCCTACATTGAATAAAAACTTTTGACTTTGCAATTCACTTGGGTGCGTCGTTCGTTTAGTAGACACAACTGCGACTCTATGCACAGGCTAAACTGTAATTTAAAAAAAAATAAAGCCAAAACTATCATTTTCTTGTCCGTTTGTTTGTACGGGCATCATACAAAAACTACTGCATAAAATTAGATGTGATTTTCTGTACCGTACATGTTTCATCTGAATACTCCGCCGCCTAGAAGATGAGTTATCAGTATAAGTACAGAGTGTTTTTTAACTGCGTCAGTAACTGGATAAACGGACATGTTGCGGGAAAAACCTAGTTACAGTAGTATACATACATGCAGTAACTTTTTGTTTTCCAATTTTACATATATAATGATTTAATTTTTAAACCTCTCTTTTATTTCTGTTATGTGAGTCAATACCACTCCTGATTAGGTCGCCACTGCTATTAGCTGCCACTTCATATTCCAGGCGGTGTTCGGGACTCAATGAGGTGTTTCTGCGGGACTTCCCCGTATTTCAGTCACGGATTTCGTGCCCAGAAAAAGACAAACGGTCGTACTCGCTTCCGCAAGCAAATTGTGGCAAAAAAACTCGCGTAAGCATGAGGTTTGAATATAAAACGTAAAGGTTAAAAGGTAGCTTGTAATCTCGTCACGTCAACTTAAAATCAATCACTGTGCTCTTTTTATGATTTTATGTGATAAAATAACATAAGGATGGTGATTGTGAAAAGAAAACCGTTATAAACACAACACTAATATAATAATTAACATGACCACGTAGCTTATATTATTATAAAGAGGCAAGATTTGTATTTTCGTATTTTTGTTACAAATAAACTCAAAAACTACTCGACCGATTTAAATAATTCTTTCACCAATGGAAAGCTAGAAGATTCTTGAGTAAAATAGGCTATATTTTATTTCTAAGGGAACGGGAACTACGCAGGTGAACCGCGCAGAAACGCTAGTAGTTTATATTGTAAGTATTGATTAAGTTTCAATTGAATAAGGTTTGTTAAGTTCTTACGGCACTTCCGTCTCTTCGTCTTTGACACGTCAAAGCTTTCAATAAGAAGACTTATCAGCCCCTACATTCAGTAAAAACTTTATGATTTTGATTAAAAGTCGTTTTCACAGACTCACCTTAAGTAATCATTGTGGCATTCGATAAAAATAATTCATCACAAAGTTAAAACCGTTGATTAATTCTTCATAATGCACTCTTGTAAGTTACAGATCCGTGGAACATACATTTGAAAATCTATTGTCTGGAATTCACGTAGACAACGGCTAAATACGTCTTCCTTTTGAGTTCCACCTCAATCCGACTAAAATCGAAGGAATTAACCGAAGATTTAAATATGCTAGGGCATATAGCAGTTAAATTGAATAAAATCAAAATTGATTATTGACCAGAATTAATTCTGAGACATGTCTAAATAGACCCGGTCCAGCGATGGGTTCACCACCTATCACGTTTAGGGGTCCAATATATCTCGTGAAGTGTGGGTATATCCAGTAATAGAATACCTCTGCCTACCCCCTCGGGGATAAAAGGCGCGAGATTTTTTTTTTCTTTTCAAAATTGATTCCCTAGAGTAATAAGCAAAGTGTTATTTGTTCGATAGCTCGCATTATGTACTACACATTACTAGCCTGATACATTTGGAAGAATTGTCGCTTGTAAGCTCTAATTTTATTACTCCGACCCTAATTAGAGTTGCACAATGAGAAGCCAGTAAAACCGTCTTTTTTTTACATACCGATCCATTCATCGACACTAAATGGTCATAAACATAAAAGAAACACTTTTTTTTTATTGTCATTGTCACTATAAGTGAGGGCTTTCTCGCCACGGGGTGGGAAAAGATGCTTCTCGCTAAAATTACACTTAGGTGTAACAGGCAGAACTTTTTTCGATAGTACCTACTAACAAAGTTTTTATAGGCGTTCTATGCTTATTTCTTTGAAAGTACCACATGAGCAAATTACAAGGTCTCAATAAATTGTTATTAGCAAATGTTTGGTAAAGTACTCCTTTGGACGCAGCGATTGTGTGCTGTGAGAGGACAGTCCAATTGCGGTGTCCTCTCACCGCGCACCCTCGCTGCGTCCAGGGTGGACACAACCTTGGACGTAACAGCAAATGAACCCCACAATAACGATATTGGAAGCGGAGAAAATTATGAAATGTGCAATCAACGCAATTCAATTGCAGTTCGTCGTACGCACCGAATCCGAAAACTTAATAAAAATCTCCCTGTACGCTCAGATGTACGTGACCAGAATAGAAGAATGATTTTTTATTCAAAGTTGGTTTTTCTTATTTGTACCTACTTAAGTCGTTCTTTGGCAAATACAGAACACAATGGCTGAGAATGAAACTGCAGGCAAAGCCGCGGGAAATATATGTTGAATATAAAAATGTTAGTTGTGACTTGTGGTGAATGTAACTGAATGGTAACACTTTTTGTGACTTTGTGCCAGTCCTTTATTTGAGTTTCCATATTTTGAACAATATAGCAGTTTATAAATTGCAATTTTAAATTAATACAGTCCTTCCACTTAAACCTTACTTTCATTTTTATCTAGAACTATTTCAACCGAGTTCGAGTTATACCATCAGAAACTAGTACTCGTATGTACAATGAAATTAAAATGTCAGATAAAGGTTAAAGAATTAATCTATTTCAAACAGACCACACTCAGAATCAGGCATCATCAGGCTATAGGCAAAGAACAATGGCAAAGGTCCATATCGCACACCCAGATCTAAAGAGGTATTAACTCAAAAAAACACTTTTTTCAGAAAAGGCGAAAAACTGATTACTAAGACCCTGTGCACTGCAGGAGTTTTCTGTATAGAATAATGCTTTTTATACGCAGCTAGAATAAATATACTGTAGGAATCTCGTGTTTTAATCATGTTTTAGGGGTTGAAAATTGGATTTTTTGTGTTATTTCCCTGTTGCTTGAACAATGTATGTTTATTTGTTGCATTATTTTGAGTTGAGCCTGTATTGGTGGATTAATTTTGAGTTGGCTCTCTTTTGAAGAAGCACCATCAATTTAAAAATGTAAGCATTTTGTATTATTTTTAATTAGTCCCATTGATAGAGTGATCTGTGACCAGGAAAAGGAGTATATTGGATCGTGAATTAGCAAGAAAACACTAGTAGTACTGAAGTCGATTAATATTATTCATTAAAAATACTTTAAAAATCACTTTTTTAATTATACTCACATTTTTTATTATAAAATGTTTACTAAAAATACATTTTTTTTAGAAATTTTTAGAATTACTTACATAAAAAATATAGGAAACTTCCGTTCTATGAAATACAATTGAAAATGCACATCAAAAATCGCATTTCACTTATACAGACTTTTCTCTATTTATTCTTAGTACATAAGTACCCGATTTTAATAAAAACCATACCTACAAAATTATGCTCAGGGTTCGGTTAAAATTCAATAGCATTTAAAATTTTGAGATTAACCAATGTATTTTTTTATTTGTAGGAAAACACCCTACAAATAAAAACCCAGTGACCCAGTTTGGATGGTGGTCGTGTTTACCTCTCTCTAGAAACATGTGATCTGAGGCTTTCTTATTTACTGCCTGAGGTGTGTATACTTTTTTCTTTTCGACGGAGGCGGAAAACAGCAACTTAATAACGAAACTTGCCACTTTCCGCCCTGAGAAATGAAAAAGAAGATTAAGCCAGGTATGAGATGTTGACACCCAATCGACAGCATTTGTTTAACACCCTTTTTAAACGCCGGCCTATGAAGGAGGACAAAGTTTTTGACGTGATAACGTCTTATAAATCGTTGAGCACCGGCTGCACGTACGAAAAAGTGTCACGTTCCACCTGCGCCGAGCACGGAACAAGCGATAGAGAGGCACGATCGACCTGAGCGGTCGGCTTGTGACGCACCTATCTCATTTCCACTCCAGTATGCAATTTTTCATAAAGCTTTTTTTATGAAGATATAACGCAAATTTATCGTCTGTAAACCGACTGGGAATAGATGTAGTATCAACCACTGATAAGACGGCACGAATTTCCTTAGATGAGACTTCATCACTTGATGACATCTTAAAGTCATCTTCCAGGGTTGCATATTGTGTAAAAATTATAGGAGGAGTGATGTTTTCTTAGTCCCTTTCTTCTACCATATTTACTAAAAACCACTGTTTGCCTGAATTAGAAAATAGGTATTTATTTTACTTATTTATAGGTTTACGTGCGCTAAATCGATTTAAAAAGCCATCAATATAACATCTTCGATCTCATTAGCGATGTTGTAAAATTATATTTGGCGGAATCCATCTAAAAAGATCTAACTCAAAATTTTTCAAAAAAAAGGAAAGAAAATCAGTAAATTCCAGTATGATAATAAAACTATACTAAGATGGAAAGATTCCAATTGCCAATAGCAAAAAAGTTCAATTTTAATTGGTTTTTAAAGAAATATAAGAGTTTAAAATATGACTCAACAAAACAGAGTCAACTACAAATTCAAAAAATGTTTCAACTATATGGTGACAACTCAAAATAAAAATGAAAAATTTTCTTACGCCGTCAACAATACGGGTTCAACTCAAAATGTGTATTCATTTACTCAGCAACTAACCATCTAAAAGTCGACAACTCAAAATAATACTGCACGGGCACGTCTAATCCAGTTGTGATTCTGACTGCAACTAAAGATGTCCCTGTTTTGGTAGGAGGGGAGTGGGGCTCGCTTGTTCAACAAAAGGGAAACTTACTGCCATCTAACGTCGAGTAGTGGACATACTTTTAAATCTGTTTTATTGGTCGATAGGTATTCGGACAAGGAATTCGATGGTGTGCATAACTCAAAATATTCGATTTTTGAGTTAGCTCCCTTTAGATCTCGGTGTGCGATATGTTTTGGGTACCCCACTTACACCTGCCCACGGAAGACGAAACCGTGTAAAATCGATAGTTCTTGGACAGACTAAGATAATATGTAATCATACCACATTTTTATAAGTTGGGGTTTAAAAGTTATTCGTTACCTAGTGTATTTTGTAGGTTATTATGAGATTTTAGGTACCAAAGACGTGTAAAGAAAATAAGTTACTCTATGCCACATAGTGGCAGTAAATGATGGATTGGGAAAAAAATAACGATACCTATATTAAAATATCGATATTTTTCCAAATACATAATTAGCATATTATATATATCGTCGATATTTTTAATGGCGATATATCGACATTTATTTTACAGTATCGAATTCGTATCAATTTTAATATATTTTTAACGCAATTCTGGTTTCGTGTTTTATTTCATGTTAGGTACTTGTTTATACTCAAGCATTTATAAAAAAATACTATTTTTATCGTCCTTTTTTACGAATTTGAGAATATGTATAGATAATAATGTAAAAAATGACGATATATCGATATTTTTCACTCGATTTTTATCTATAGTATTTAGAAATGTCGATACGATAAATATCAATTTATTTTTTCACTTGGCCATCCCTGTGAATGACATGGTTGACGTGATGACACGACGTTCAATTTTACCACAACAACAAAAAAGTTTTTGTATTAATCAAAGACATTTAAATATAATAGCATAGAGGGGGCATTGGGAATATTTTCATACAAAACTTTGAAGCTCAAGCGTCATGTTCTGTCATGTCAGTTAGTATGAAAGCGAGCTGTCATTCGGTCGAAATTGTACTAGACTTATTTCACTTGGAATAACTTTTGGCTTCAAATAATCCTCGCTTTGTCCCCTCTATGCCTTATATTATATTTTAATCTCTTTGGTATTAATAGATTTCCCAATCGATCGATTCGTGTTTCTATGATATTTCTGTTTTATTTGACTCAATATTTCCAACTGCTAGATTAATTAAAAAATATGGAAAATTTCGACTTGTTATGAGTCAATATAACAAGCATAGTGTCGTGGGTGTCTATTTCAGTGGGTACCAAAGCTGCCGATGTTCTTTGCTGGACAACAATATAAATTTATAAATTATGTAGATAAATACTTACAATTTATAATTACACAAGTCAGTTTAGAAAAAAAGTGCACTCTGCATGGCGTTTCATATCAAAACAACTACTAAACTATTTGCCATCAGAAGCTTTTGTTGATCAACTGTAACTAGAAAACAATCAACAAAAGGTCTGGCGTCATCATTAAGAACAATGATTTGATTGTGCCAACCAGTACCATCGGATAGATGTTTCAAATGTTTAAATTAACGAAATTTTCACTATTTGTAAACCAAATTAAATCGAAGTTATTGCGAAATAAATTTGTTTTGTTATTTGTGTTTCTAGTATTTTTTCTAGTGCGGTCATACTTCACAAATGTACATGAAACTAGCACTATACATTCTCATTATTGTTATTACTTAGAAGATTTTGAAGACATTTTGCCTTCGGCTGATGGAAAAGACTTCAATCCTCCAGAAAAGTCTATCTTTTTTCACGAAACGTCTTGCAGAGGAAACATAGATTCACGACAAGCTTGTTCGATAGAATCAGCTGCTAGATCGAACCCAAAATGGCAAATAAAGGTGCTATTTGCTGGACCAATACCCGCATATAACCTAAAGACAGGAGTTCTGTTTGAATTACAACGATTCAAAAACATTAAGCTTTATAGAGTACATATCGATGAATACGGAAAAGAGACACAACTTCAAAAGTTACTAGCGGAAAATTTCCTTGAGAGGAGCAAATATCCCACCGAGCACGTTGCAGATGTGTTAAGATTCTTGACTCTCTATAAATGGGGTGGAGTGTACTTGGATTTAGATATGATTGTAGTCAAATCGTTTGACGGTTTACCAAGAAATTTTGTTGTCAGACAAAATTATAATGAGATCGGTTTGGGAGTACTGGCGTTGGCGAGAGATGAAGTTGGGAGGAAAATTGCTTACAAAAGTATTCAGTCGGTATACTTTAACGATATTTGTAAATTGTTATTAATTAAATTGTTATTGATGAAGGAAGTTCGATTCCGTGCTTTAGAAAAACAATTTCTCCTAAAATGCTCAAATTTTGTGGATGAGATTGTGTATTTGGCTCTCTTACCCTAATTTTTTACAGTTTAATTAACAAAGAATTTAATCCAAGATCATGGAGCAATAACAGTGTTGGCATAATCAATAAGATTGTGGAGGAACTCTGTGCAATGCCAATTACTCAGAACATGTCTGATATTTCTTGTGAAGGTAACAGATCATTCAGAATTGTGCACCGAAAGTTTAGTATCTTTATTATTTTATTTTCCCATTATTTAGAGTCGACAAATTATGTCTTCTCCTTCCTATTATAACTATCAATAGTCACATCGATATTAGCTTTCTTCTTGCACACATCATCCTGCACACAATTCATCCATCCTTTCTTTGTTCTTATCCTCTTCCAGTAGAAATATATCAAGCACTCTTTTTACAAAACTACTCTCTACGTTACTCCTATTGAAAATTCTTTATCTTGTAAGGAATACCTACAAGTATCGTTAGTATGCATTATAGTTCAGAATATTTTTTAGGACCGCAAACTAAGTTTGTTTGTAAAAGATTTTTGCTGGTTTCCCCCTGCCACGTTCAGGATTCTGATGGAATTCACTGACGAAGCTAAGTCATATCATATCATTTATATCTTACAGATTTTTTGCCTCTTTTCATTTTAGATTTTTTTTTACCCCTCATTATCCGATAGAGATGAGGTAGTTTTTCCTAAATCCTTCTTATTTTCAGGATTCAACATTCTTAATCGGCCAAAGTTTTACCCAGTGACCTACTACGATCTGAAAAAATACTTGGAACCTTTGCAACCTACAAAAGAGCGAAAAGACATAATATACGCCCACCACTTGTGGAATCGGCTGACGCACAAACTTAGAATACCGAAGACCTCTTATTACTCTAATCTTGCAAAATGCTTCTGTCCTACAGTATATAGAATGTTTGGCAAAAAATTTGGAAATGATTGAAGCCTAGTTCGGACTAGTCAAGTCATTTAGTAGCGAGTAATTTAGTAACTAAATCAGTGCGGACAGCAAAATTTTTATCTAGTACTTTAGTGGGTGATTTAGTCTAAATAATTTTACATTGTATTTATTTTTTCTCTTTGATGTTCGAATCCAGGCTAAATTCTAAATAGAAATAGGAAAATGAGTTAATTGTTGCCATTTATACATTCACAGGATTATTATTATTTTGTAGTGCATAAGTAAGATTTATGGTGGTTTAGTTTATAATAATTAGCACACTTGACAATAGGACTAATTACCACACTTCAGTATGCAAGATCGCCGGAATTCCTACGTCACGCATAGTTTTACCAACTTTGTTGAAAATTCCCTGTTATATTGACAAACACTTACATTCTGTCACGATATCAGCATCTCATCAGCAAAAGAGTCGAAAAGTATTCGAATCAAAATATACAGTAATCCTATCAACAAGCAAAGCAGTCTTCATTTGTTTGGCTCAGTTTTTTTATTGACGAAATAAGATAAGTATATTTGTATCGAAAAAGAAGATGCACTACATTCCATCATTATGCATAAGAATTCAGAACACATTCAATCGTCAGACAAGAATCATAAAATTCTTATTCAAATGTTTATTACTATTGTTTGTAGTAAGCAATATTTTGTGTATGCTGAATCGTAGTGGAGAGTCATTCGAAACGTCAACGCTTATCGACGAATTCAACTACACTAATGATGTTAGTTGCTATTACATAGAAGAAAACGACGGCTTACCTGCAGCTGAGGGAAGAGACTTTTTGCCTCCAGCAAAGTCTATCTTCTTCCATGAGACGTCTTGTAAAGGAGGCCTGAATTCCCGGCAAGCATGTGCAGTTGAATCAGCCGCGAGAAAGAATCCTAAATGGCAAATCAATATCCTATTCTCCGGTCCAGTGTCCAAAGATTCTTTGAACAATAACGCCTTGAAAATGCTTAGGTCATTTGAAAACGTAAAAATAGCAAGAGTACATTTAGATGAATACGCTAAAGGCACCATCTTAGAAGGCATAGTCACGTCAAAAACATTTAAAAAACACAAGTTGGAAATAATTGATATTTTGAAATACCTAACGTTGTTCAAATGGGGTGGAGTGTATATGGATCTAGATTTTGTTGTAATGAAAGGATTCAATTCGTTGGAAAGAAACTGGGTAGCGAGAGAAGACTATGGAAACATAAGTGACGAGATCATGTGTTTATCTAGAGACCGGATTGGAAGACAAATCGCTAAATTGGTGTTAAGGTAAAAGTGTTAATAAGAGTTGGGTTCAAACTAGTCAAGTTGCATTTATTTGTTAGTCGGTAGCACTAATTGGAAATATGACAAGCGATAAGTCCTGTAATATAAGATTGATGTTCCGTATTTTCAGAAGAGGTCTTTTTAAACTAAAAGGGAGATGATTGATAAGATATAATCCTGCAAAGCTCATCGGGACGAGACAGTGGCGAGGCATAAAAAAATAATATGCAGAAAGACCCTACACTTGTTCTGTTTTCCAGAGAGTTACACGCAGAATTAGAAGATCCAAAAACCACAATTATTCAGACCTCAAATGACCGCTCGATCACCCGGGCTCTACAACAGACGTGTCGCTATGCTGACTTAACAGTCCTTTCAACTCAAAGCTGTAATGGTAAGTATTATCAACAAGTCTTTCTTCTATTGTCTATGGACGTCAATTTTATGCGCAGTTGCGTCGATAAAAAATCCAGTGTCGTTATGTTTTTTCCAGGTGTCGAAATTTATGGTCCACAATATTTCTTTCCTGTCCCCTACTCCAAATGGGCGGACTACTTCAAACCAAAGAGTATTTTAACCATAAATGCGGACCGATACGCACACCATTTTTCCAACAAGCTATCACGGAATATGATGGTACCAACAAACTCTATGTATGCTGGTTTAGCAAAGATATATTGCCCTACAATTTACGAGCTGTACGGATCACGTTTCGGTAGATAAAGGACGACTATTTTGACCAGTTTCATCAATTTTTGAGATACTATCATCTCAAAATTCTGAATATCAATTTTTTTGTCAAATATTTTTATCTCAAGTATTTCTTGTAAACACGCATAGGAATAAATAATAAAAAAAAATTATTAGTTTTTTGTTTTCATTGATCACCTTTAGTAGCAGTAAGACCCTCCGGACAGACGACTACAAAAGATATCAAATTATCTCTACAAATCGTTGCTTGACTGATGAATGGTTTCAACCAAAGAACATTAATTACTCTTCTAACCGTTTTATGTGCTTTCGCTCGCTGTGAGAGTCAATAGTTCTAGTACAGCATTAAAAACTTCAGTGATTTTTTTAGGGATATTGTTTATATGAACAAGTGAACCGGGCTGACGTTCTCCTGTTACAGAAAACAGTTACTTTTTTATAGCTTTATATTATTGCGGGCTGCATTTTTAGACTTACGATATTGAAGAACTTGCTTAATGATAAAAGTAATTTTGAAATATTGAAATAAAAATCTGTATGTCGATACAAAAGTGCAATGTTTTCTCGTCGCTCTTCCTGCATTGCATTTAATTTAGTAAAGTGTAATAAAATGAGGTAGTGCTGATAATTGTTATTACTTAATGCTTGATTGACTGTTTATTGGTAAACAAATGTATGTTAGAACACTTAAAAATTTACAGTTCTTTCAAAATTGTCGCTAAAATGTTAAAGACTTCGAAAATAAATTTGTCAATGAAATGAAGTATCGCATAACCTATTTAATCATAACCGGGATAGCTTTCGTCAACTTTATCGTCTTATATATTATGATACCGCGCACAAAATACCCTTCACATCTATATTATGTAATTTACGATACTTCTGACATGTGGGGTAACCTCACGTGTTACGGTGAGACTCAAGATTTATCAGAGTTAAACGTAGACTTGGAGAAACGAAACATTTTCTTTCTAGAAACCTCGTGTCGTGGTGACGTTAATTCAAGACAAGCTTGTTCCATTGAATCAGCGGCTCGAGCTCACCCCAAATGGGATATCAATGTTTTATTCGCTGGAAAAATTTCTAACGTTACTAGAGAAAAACTACAATCGTTTTCCAACGTCAAACTATCAAGGATAAATGTGTCAGAATTCGCGAAAGGGAGTCGTTCTCTTCTAGATCTGACGTTGAAGGGGAACCACGGCTTAAGGGGCAGTAATTGGCCAATGATCGATGCCTCGGATGTGTTGAGACTGATAACCTTACAGAAATACGGGGGTGTGTATCTGGATTTAGACGTGATCGTTGTGAAGTCGTTTGAGGACTTGCCAAGGAACTGGATAGTGCGGGAAGATGAGTATGACGTACTTAACGCTATTCTGGCTGTGGCCACGGATGAGGTTGGGAAGAGATTTTCTGAAAGTGCGATCAGGTAGCACGAGTTTTAGTAAGATGACATAATATTCTGATGTTTGGTAGCTATACACGAACAAAATTGTTGTCTAGTATAGTCACATAAACGTGAAATTTTCAATATTATTTTGAACATTATATAAATACTTACATCTAAAAACAATATTCTTAAATTGTGGTAAGTTGGTGGTGATGCCGCGTGTTTTCTTTCTATGTCTTTTTTCAGACATAGTCAGGTGAATTATGACCCAAAGGAATGGGGCAGCTTAGGACCTAAACTGGTGACACAGGTTCTCAAAAAAATATGTTCTACTTCACTCCTCATCAAAATGTCAGCGAGCACTTGCAAAGGTAGTATAATTTATGTACGTATATCTATTATTCATAGTTAGTCGGTAATCGTACCACTGGACAGCTGCAAGATAGAGTTGTCTAATATCTTTTAAATGTTTTTAATAGAATAAGAATTCTAGGGATATAATTTTTTTTTCATACCACATGCTCGACAAAGCCGGATTATATATCATATAAACCTCACCAAAAGCAAGACATTATATCCCTTGGCTTTAGCCGGGTTATAATGTTGTATGGAATTTCATTATAACCCTAGGTCAATAATGTAATTTTCACTTTTCATAATCCTTATTGCTATGACGATAAAGTCTAGTTTCGTTAAGCAAAATGTGGTGCACCCGCCTGCGACCATGGTCGTGGCCAACTCGATTTTCGAAAACCGAAGCCGCGACCAACTAGATTCGCACGATCTTCATTTGTTAAATCAAGTATAGGTCACGCCGGCAGAAACAAGTTGCTGTATCTATTTTATAGCTTTAACATTTCAAAAAGAATATCGAAAATGTCGAGTGATGAAAGCACTTTGACTCCAGAGTCTATTAAAGTAGATGCCATAGGCATTGTCAATAATCTACTACCATGCAATTGCATTTTATTGTCTCGCATAAGGTGAGAAAAGTAGAGTATATAACTCGGGAATAAAACTGTTTTTGTCTTGGGCGCTTAAATCCCTCACTAAACTCAGGACTCAGTCTTAATTCCCTCGCTTCGCTCGAGAATTAAATCATAACTCCCTCGCTGCGCTCGGGAGTAAACCTGGAAGTCCTTCGTTACGTTCAGGATTCAATGTCACGCCCGTGACATAAAACAGTGCTTTATTCCCTTGTTGTATAATCTACTATTAATTTTCACGTCAAATTAATAATTAATAATTATCGGTCAGCTAGTAACCTCGACTTTTTAAAAGTCTGTTAAAAAAATATAGAACTGCCTTAGTCACCACGATATCTTCGAAACTATAACGCCTAGAAACATTAAATTGTGCAGACAGGTTTCTTATACCACAGAATAAGTATATGAGGTATTCATCCATTAAGACAGTAGTTCAACATCTACAAAAACGACGCCACTCAGAAACATTCTATTAACTTAGATCCCAAAGAAGTAGTCTTTTGCAGAAACCAAACATTTTAGTTACAATTCTTATTCAAAGTACCTATATCACATTTAAAATATTGATTGCTGCAATATGGTTCTCTTTGTTTAAGGATTTGAAATATTTCCCCGAGAGAATTTTTACCCTCTCCGCTTTTGGGATTGGCACAAGTATTTTTCGTCTACAAACTTGGTCCTTCGAGAAGAGTACACGCATCATCTATGGAACAATGCCTCCCGCAACCAAAAAGTACGACACGACTCATTGTTCGCGAAACTAGCGGAGAGATTTTGTCCGACAGTATTCAAAATGTATGGCGACCATTTTGGAAACGAATTTCACAGTAAAGATCGGATGTAATGTTTTCATTTTCCTGGGAAAACATCATTGTTAAAAAAGTTAAAAAAAATAGTGACCAGATATGCCTTAGGTAATAAATAAATAATAAATAAATTGTGGGACACAATTTACACAAGGTTATTCAGTGCCAATCTAGGCAGAGCCTGTACTATGGGTACTAAACAACTGATAGACATACTTAAATAAATATTAAACACCTAGACACGAAGCCAACAGACATGTCCATGCACACAAATATTCCGACTCAGAAGGCAGGGTCACTACCAACTGAGCCAACAGGCCCGTCAAAAGGTAAGTGCTATTTGGACAAACTTTTGTACTTATGAATGATATAGGTATAAATTATGCTCACACATATATCCCTGTGAATGCTTCGATCTTTAAAACTACGCAACTTATTTTGATGAGGTTTATTGAATAGAGGAGATTCAAGAGGAAGGTTTATATGTATATAATACATGTATATTATAGTAGAAAAACACTGATAATATCATACCGAACCGAAACGAAGCGCAGGCGAGTCGCTAGTTAATATTTTAAACGTGAAAGTAGCTCTGTGTATCTTGAGGAAGGATATAATATGATAGACTAGGTTATGGGGGATAGGTGCTCTCATCCTTGAATCCAGGTGAAGCCGCGGGCTAAGATTAGTTCCAAATAACCTTCCACCTGCAAGATAGTTAGTGCTGGTAAAACCGGTAATAACCGGAAGCAGACAGCAAACTTTCCGACCATTCAAACTGCGGTCAAACATTCGGTCTGGAAACCCGGTTTGCACTGGCTTCAACTGGTTTGGTCCGGCTACAGCAAGGCCAAAACTTAGATAGGTACATTAGTCAAATATTTAGTGAACATTGCTGCTATAATCTCTATATTATGTAATAGCTTTTACCTTCTTATTAGTTCACTTTAAAACTGTCGTTATGCACTTTTAAAGATACAAATCTATTGGTTTTCTTTTTTGGCGGGAATCCGAAGAGAGACGTCATGTTTTTTGTATAATTTTCATTTCGCTGTACATAGTGTATTATGTGGCAAGTGTCTGTGAAAGTGTGCAGTGAATGGAAAATTCGATAAAATGCTAGGGCTGGACATGTTTGGATTGCCTCTAGAAGTCACAATGAAGTCTTACAGTGGCGTTAATGACAAATGTTCAGAAGAAGCGACATACGTCAAAATGAAGACGGTTGCGATTAAAGTCTGGCTACTGAAAGATGAGACTGAAAAAACGCGTCAAATTCAAAAAATCATTGCATGGCAACTCTGTTTATAGTTGGAAATATAGTTTTGATACTTGTTATTTATTAACTGCAATGCGCATATAAAGTTTAATATTTTCCGCATATTCCTAATTTTTAAAACACCATGGAGGTAAGTAATACCCGGATCAGTGGGCGTATTTACGGAGATTC
This sequence comes from Ethmia dodecea, assembly GCA_963855545.1. Taxonomy (NCBI): domain Eukaryota; kingdom Metazoa; phylum Arthropoda; class Insecta; order Lepidoptera; family Depressariidae; genus Ethmia; species Ethmia dodecea. Next base: position 2,582,195 of record OY979446.1, read on the forward strand.
GATTTTCGATATTCGACTCGGAATCGGAAAATCTGTCGAAAGATTTCGAGATGGGTTTTCACAGATGTCACATTTAACATAAGGATTCGAAAGATTTTCCGATTCCGAGTCGAATTTCGAATGCCGAATCTCCGTGAATAAGCTTACTGATCCGGGTATTACCTACCTCCATGGTATTTTAAAAATTAGAAATAAATATAATGAGAAAAATATGAAACTTTATAGGCGCATTGCAGTACCCGCGAATGGCCTCCGATCTTAATTGAATTAATAGTCTGTGGGTACTTTATTAATGCCACCACGTTAATGCAGCCGACAACGCACTCTCTCTGTATTTGTCACATGCGGCTAAAATGTTTAATTATTAATAGCTTGGTACATACATAAACAATTTGGATTTTATTTTGCATTCGTGAGATATATACTGTTGTATTAGTGAAGGTATACAGTTAATTGTTGCTCCCGGTTTTCGTTGTATTTCGCACAATGGGAGTCGTTAAGCCATGTCAGATACTAACTTAACACCATCTCCCAATCCGCGGTGGGCTCTCGTGGGATAAGGAAAGACCCTTAGCTCGGCAGTGGACCACAGAGTAAAAAATAGTACTAACTTATGCGACTCCGGCCACTAGGAACTATTTATTCCTCCGGAATGAAAAGTTTCCTATGTCCTAACTCTGTTTCTTTTATCTCTTTAGAGCACCTGATTTATTTTGGTGTCTTTGTCCACCATGTATTGTTTACAATTTATTTAGTTATTCAGCAACGAAGGGCAGTGATAGCTCAGTGATTAAAGAACTCACTTCTCTTCGTGAGGCTCGGGTTGAAATCCTGGCATATACTGGTGATTTTTTTTACCGTCTGGAAAAAAATATGATGTATAAGGTATGTAGAGCCGAAGTTATACACGAGATTAATTGTTAAATATTGTCATGTTTAGTGCAATTTACAAAATCTAGGAAACTACGCACAGTACTACGCGCAGCTGGCGGTTGTAGGTAGATTTCGCATAAATGGAAGATACGAGCCTGTTTCTTTTTAAAATACTATTTCAAATATCTCAGTGTGTATTATTGACTACAATTGAGTAATGTATATTAGTATAAGCAAGCAAAAAAATTTTTGAGAAAAAAATTTTTTTTTTAAGTTTCATTGCCAAATGAATCTATTACACTTACCTATCAAACCACATTTTTTTCCAGACGGTAAAAAAAGTCATCAGTAAATGACTTTTTCAAAAATATTACTAACATATTTATAACTAGCTTGACGGTGAAGGAAAACATCCTGAGGAAACCCGCAGATCTCAGAATTAATTCTGAGGCATGTGTAACAAACCAGGTCCGGTGATGGGCTCACCACCTATCACGTTGAGGGTTTCGAATAATATATACTAGTGAAACGTGGGTATTTCCAGATAATATGGAATACCTGTGCCTACCCCTTCGGGGATAAAAAGCGTGAGATTTTTTTTTTCAATAAGTGCCCAAATAACGTACTAGTATTATAAACTAGAGAACACTATACTTTAAAAGATTTGGAATATATCCAAAAAATTGAAATCCCAATAAAATTTCACTTAAACACGAAATTTTAAATTTTCACGTTACAACCTTCTATATTTCTGCACTTAAGGTTATAACGGAAAAACGTGTACTATTGATTACGTACCTTATGGATGATGATATAAGGTCTATTTTTCTATGGTATCCTGAAGGTTTTGGAGCCAGATAATTCGGAAATGTTAGAAATTGGCAGTCACTGTCGGGAAGTAATGGCTGAGCGTGACTAGAATTTGATCGACACTCTATTTATAAGTGCCGGGAAGAACTGAAAATTTAACACTATTAATCTTAGCTCTAAACTTACGGGAACGACCGACGCTCGAAATTCGGCTTAAACAACTGCCTTTTCAACATCGGAGTTATAGTAAAAAAATACAGAAAACAACCGTCCCTCTATTTTTTGACGTGACAACGATAAATCGATGTACCCCGGCCGAAAAAGTGTCACGTTCCGCCTAAGCCGAGCGTGCAAGCGAGAGCTTGGACCAAGCGATAGAGAGGCACGATCATTCTAATGTCGCTTAAAATTATCGTCTCCGTAAACTGACTCTACAGACAAGCAGTTTTTATTTTATTGTGTCGGTCTGTCCATCTGTCACCAGACTGTATCTCATGAACATGACAGTTAAAATTTTCACAGATGATGTATCTGTTGCCGCTATAACAACAAATACTAAAAAACATAATAACAAACGTGTTTTTTTTTTTGCTGTTGTTTGGTTGCCGCACTTTGCTGTTTTTTTTTTAAACATTTCATATTTAATTTTTTAGGTGCGGTTGGTGTCTTTTTCTATGAAACTAATCTTCAGAAATTCTTAGGCATAATTTTTACCTAAATACAATAGGAAGGTTATTAACATTTGACAACTTTTAGTGCCTCTTACACGCAGTCGGGTTTTCTGAGTTTTAATAATTAATTTACTTGTTTTAATAAAAGGCTCTGTTTGTATGTAGCAAAAACCCCTACAATAACAAATGACTTCGCTAACATTTTTGCCATATTCTTGGACAAAAATGGCAAAAAAAGCGCTGCCATATTGGACTTTTTGGAGGGAAAATCTAACAAAGGACAAATAGGAAGGACGGCCGGGCGTCATAATCATATTTTTCTCGACACAAAAGAGTTTTTACGTTAATGTGACTGGATAATAAATGAAAGTCAGGCGTTTAAATGCATCTTTTTATTCTCGGCTCTCTTTGGTTTTCATCGGATGTTGAAAAAAGCAGTCAGCTTGTTTCAAAGAATTCGAACCCCTATGGAGCGGTGTCGGTAGAGGCGGCATATTGATAAATTAAAAAACATAAAATTTAAACATACATTTGCACCGTCTGTAACTGTGTAAGTCTGCTCGAATGACTACCTTTACGCTACTAGTACCTAATGTATACATATTAATAAGTTATGTTTGTTACCTCAGAACTTTCGACTTTTTTAGTTGAAAGCTGGTGCTTCCAGATTGGTCCCATTTTAATTTCGTCTAGTTCTGACAATAGCATCCATGAGAAAACCATAAAAGTTGAAGTCGGTTTTTGTACTTTTTAGAGCTCTATGTTATTTATAGTTTGTTTAAAAAATTTAAAAAATACAGACGAATTGATAACCTCCTCCTTTTTGAAGTCGGTTAAAAAACTTCTTTAGTGAATATACTGACTCGTGAGTGAAACCCCGGCTCAAGTAAAACTGAAACACGAGAGTTCGGAATTCGAACAGGTCATTCGTTCGGTCTTTGTGCTCGGGAATGGGAGTGAATCCGAGTGACTCGTCTCCATCATTAGAGGGGCATTGTTCGTGTGTCAGCGATTGAGATGGAGAGATCTGTCATTATTGCAGTTGGTGATTTACTTGATTGCTGATTCAGTTGCAATCAGGTTTGTCTGTCTACTCAAAAACATACTGCGATGACTCAGCTCAGCAAATTCTGTCTAGAACCCAATTTGTGTGCTTGAATTGTTTGTCCGTAAATTAATATCTACCCTATTAGGAGAGGGTAAAGATTTATATCTTTAGTAATGTCAGTGTAACTGTGAAACTGGTACTAATTCACTAACACATACAATCATACATACTCACACACAGCACTCGCCACAATATCCAACACACATCCTAGCATAATGTTCTGCCAGTTTCTTATAATAGCTTTGTTCCTACCCTTATCACTTTATTTTTAATCATATTATAACATCTTGCACTGACGTGACACTGTCTCCCAAGCTAAGGCCCTTAACTTAGTTTGGGATACATGGCTCATCCATGGAAATTACATGATTGTCAATAGGTATACCCAGTTTTAAAATCTCTATTAGCATGTAAACACATTTTAGTAATTTTTTTTCTTCGTCTTTGTGCGAGTTTCGAAAAACACTTTGAAATAGGATGATCACACCCCAAATAATAATAATAATAAACTCATGCCTTTTATCCTGGAGGGGGTAGGCAGAGGTATTCCATTTTTTGAAATTCCCAATTTTAACGAGATTATTCGAACCCTAAACGTGATAGATGGTGAGCCCATCGTCGGACCGGGTCTGTTACACATGCCTTAGAATTAATTCTGGGACCTGTGGGTTTCCTCACGATGTTTTCCTGCACCGTCGAGCTAGTGATGAATATGTACCTACGTAAGTTTTGGAAAACTAATTCGAACCGTTTCTCACTGATTATCGTCACGCGAAATGGGCTCTTAAAGCGTAAGCCCACAGAACAAGTAATCCGTAAGGCTATCACTGCTGTATATCCACCCTAAAACATTCCAAATTCCAGCTTCATACATCTAGCGGTTGGTAGGTCAGTCAGTTAGAACGTTTCTCTTACAGTACAGTGATAAACATGCTATCGCCGTATTTTGGAAGGCACTTTAAACCTTTTTTTTTTGTTAGTGTGTGTGTGTTTTTAAAAGCAGTAGACGAATAGGCATCAGTTTAAATTGAGCTCAATGTAATCGAAATAAGATTCAAAACCAATGGAAAATTTAAAAAGCCTATGCCTTAAGGGTTAAGGACGAAAGTCATTAAACCACATGTCATGATACCCTTGGAAGGCTTGAAATATGTCGACAGTAGGTGACTACCACACTAACACCATCTCCCATTCCGCGATGCGCATGTCATATGAGGGAGATTATGGCGCATATTTCTTGGAGTATTTGTTTATTTACTTACTTGATTTTAGAGAGACCAACAGCTATAATAATAATGAGCAATAAACATCAGGAAGCCAATAAAAGGTCTTCACAAGTACGATGACAGAGGTAGAAATCTCCGCAAACGACCGTGAAGATTAGTTTTTTAATTGAAACGCCAAGTGTAACTTAAACAGTGTTTATTCTACTTGTTGTTCTGTGCCTCTTCCTTGAGCAGTTGGAACACGAAAGAGAAGTCTTTCTGCCCATACCCTCGCGATTGCACGATACGGTAAAGCTGCGTGGCGACAGCACCAAGAGGGATTGGGGAACGGATGCCCAGTGCCATACCGCTTGCTAACTCCAGATCCTGAAACCAAACAATGATATTACACGGTTGAAAGAAAACTGATCCTCAAATATGAAACTTCGTTTGAGCACAGTTAGAAGGGGACAACCTTATGCGAGTCTTGTAATGGCATCTAACTTTGACTGTCGTCAAGAGGAATTCTGTTTCTGAGGATTATTCTGTTAAAAATTTCAATTATGACACATAAGGCGCGAAAAGGCGACAGATGGAAAGGTATATAATGCACTGATTTTGTTCAATTCAATTCAATTTATTTATTTGCATGTCATATTGTTGCATATTATGGTCTTACAATAATCTTAAGTGCTATACATGTTACACCCCGTAGGGGCACCGCTTAGTATTTTTAAATGATTACAATAAAATTATAAGTTAATTATTTTTTTTCGTGACTTCTACCACGTTCCGTTCTTTATGTTGTCACTTTCCGGTCCAACTAGCTACCCCTAGGTATGACAAAAATCATGTAAATCCAAAGCGTCCTTGGTACGTGAGGGAAGAAAGAACCAACAAACACTTTCGCATTTATAATGCTAGTACCTATAATCATGTCTACTTAGGGATATCTGCATCATCTCATATGGACTAACAAGGCAGCAAGCAGGTTTATTCAATCAATCTCCTGGAGTTATAAGGATTCTATCTTTTGCAGTAAACTCACTGCACAACAATGATGCTTGGAACACATTTCCTCCAGCACAGCGCAATACGACAGCGAAAAATAACGAAATTATATAACCCAATTTAGTATTATGTAAGAATTGATTAAAAGAATATTGTGTTGAGGAGTTTCTTGCTGGGCTTCTTATTGGAGTTGAAATGACGTTCAATAAGTGGACTTGTAACTTGACTTTGACCTACCTTAACCATAAGTTCGTTCTTGAAGCCACCGTCGTAGTTTCTGCTGGATGGAGCAGTGGCCACGAGGCCAGGCACTGGGCAGTAGACCTCGGTAGACCACGACCTGGCTGAGGAGTTGTTTAGCACATCCAGAAGTACTTGGGGGTCGAGACCCATTCTGAAAGAAGAAAGAAAGGTCAAAAGTTTATACGAGGTTGATCAGGGTAAACATTTGTAATATGTTAAAAAGGCATTTATGCCATGTGGGAAAAGACCGATACCTTGTTGTGAGCTGATGGATTGATGTTGGTATTGCCACCAACTGTTATAACGTGATGTATCACGTTTAGAGACTGAAAAGATAAAAGACCATGCACGTATAGCAGGAACAAGGCAGATAACTATTCGTATTTCAATACGTTTCAAATTCCAATGTTGACAATCCTACTACTTAATATCAAAAATGCGAAAGATTGTGAGTAAGGATGTATGGAAATTTGTTGCTCTTTCACTCAAAAACTACCGAACGGATTTTGATGGAACTTTACAATTATATAGCTTATATATTAGAATAACACGTAAGCTATATTTTATCCCCGTATTCAAATGGGATCCGGAACAATTATTAAGAACAATAGTTTGATTGTAATTTTGATGATACATAGGTTTTGAAAATGTTTTTAGTCAAACTAAGTATATAAACATCATCATCATCATCATCATCAGGCGGAAGACGTCCACTATTGAACAAAGGCTTTGCATCCACCGGTTACTTGCGACCTTGACGATGTCGACCTTTCTTCCTTATCGGTTGTCGGTTTTTCGAAGTATTTTTTTTTATATAAGAAAAAGGGGGCAAACGAGCAGACGGGTCATCTGATGGTAAGTGACTACCGTCGCCCATAGACACCTGCAACTCAAGAGTCACAGCTGCGTTGCCGGCCTATGAGGTACCCCCAGGTAGGGAGGGGGGAAATTGGGGCCTCCGGTTACCTCACTCACTCAACGAAACGGAATTGCAACAGCATTGCTTTACGCTGGTTTTCTGTGAGGCCGTGGTATCATTCCGGTCGAGCCGGCCCAAGCGTGCCGAAGCATGGCTCCCCCACGTTCAAAACTGTTTATAAAAATACACTTACTTGATACCCATGTTCATGCACTCGGCTGTGGCCATGCCAGTGATGCCCATTAGCATGTTGTTGGTGAGTTTAGCTACTTGTCCGGAGCCGACTTCCCCGCAATGGAACTGCTTGGCCCCCATAGCTTCTAGGAGGGGGATGGACCTGTCAAAGTCTCCTTTGCGGCCCCCGGCCATGAAGGCTAGGGTAGCGTTCTGGGCCCCCATTACGCCTAGAATAGAGTTTATTTCAACTGAATAGGGTTTTCGCTGTATCGAAATTCATTTGCGAGTAAATGGCGAGTAATCTATATCTATACTAATATTATAGAGAGGAAATATTTGTATTTTTTTGTGTTTGTTACGAATAAACTCAAAAACTACTGGACCGGTTTAAAAATTCTTTCACCAATGGAAAGCTAAAAGATTCCTGAGTAGATAACAGGCTAAATTTTATTCCCGTATTCCAACGGGAACGGGAATTAAACGGTGAAACCGCGCAAAACCGCTACCAATTCATTGAAAATCTTATTTATTTTATTTGTTTAACTTCATGTACCAAGAAAATGTACACATGGCGAACTTAATCCTGAAGGCATAATCTACCAGTCAACCATCAGGCTAAGCAGAAATAATTTGGCAGAATTGGCCGCAAATAGTTAAAATAATCAATGAAACATAACATTACGGTAAATGCTAATAGTTATAGATATTATATCCTAACACCTCTAAAAAGGCACTTTTTCATTTTACAATTACCTATAGCCAATTTGTAAATCATAAAATAACCAGAAAAGTGATGCAGTCAGTAAAAAAATGATGACGTCACAAAATCAGTACTTAGAAAATTTTCGTTTTCGCAGCTCATATAATGTAACTTATTTGACAAGGAAATAAAATATTTTTTTTTTATTATTTATTATTATATTATTTCCCTGATGACAGGTTCGTACGCGACTAAAAGTATTTCCGACAATTATTATCAGATTTTTTTATGTCATATTTGCAGCATAGTTAGGCATCTCCCTTTGTTAAGACAGCTTTTGGGTGCGATTTCGACCTGGGATTTAAAATACAAGGAACTTATAAAAAAATGCTTCATCCTTTATCCCGGAGGAGGTCGGCACATGTATGCATTTATTTAAAATGAAAAAAATACTTTAACATTTAAAATAACGTTTATTGGGATATCGATTTTTAGGATATTGATCTTTTTGGTAGTTCAAGAAGTTAGAGCTACATTTTTTTTATTACTTGCTTATTATGTAATAGTTGCTTGAATTAGATAAAACATTATGTAAGTCACGCAATATTAGACCTAACGACAGCAGCATTACTGTCAGCTGTCATCATACTTGATCAACACTAACTAGATAAATAATTTTATCGCAGCGTTTAGATAAACTTGTTTTTCGCTGCCTCGTGTTTACTGAAGGAAATGATAAATCCTGGTAAATTGCTTTGCTGACGTGTTTTAAATTTTACATCATCAACACCGTCTTCCAAAAATTCCAACCCTAAGGGTAAGAAAACAGGGGATGATTGATTGTTAGCTCACTGATTGTAATGTATTACCACGCATAACTTTTTACAGAGTAGTCCGATTATGATAATTCTTTTTTTTAGATAGGGTGCGATACCTCAAAATTGGTCCCATATTAATTTTATAAACAAAATTCCTACCCTAAGGGTGGGAAAATAGGGGTGATTTATTGTTCCCTCGCCGTTTTTAATACTGAGTCGTGTATCACAAAAAACTATCCGAAAAAACTAAAAAGCAAAAAATATTAGACCTTTTTTATTTTATCTTAATAACTAAGTTATTAAACTAATTTAATTGTAACTAAGTTTTACTTCATTTCACATGGGCGTAATTTATTCACTGTTTATCACTTTTCTGTTATAAACAATAGGTACCTAGTTCTTGTATTAAAACGAAACGGCCAAGCCACATATTTTGACTAAGATGAATAGAGTTTTTTAAGTTAGGGCTTATAGAATGATGACGTGTAGATCTATAGAAGCTTATCTTTAAGTGAGATCTGATAACTTTTTAACATATGATCTTCGCTTGGCAACATTTTACATGAAATAAGTAAATGGTAGGATAAATATTAGATACGATAATAATATATTAGTCAAATGTTTCAAGGTTGATGACAACGTACTACATACTGATACCAAGGTTTGATTCCTGATCCCTAGTGAGTAAAATTAACTGATTTGAATGTGATATCAGTTGATATTCTGATAACGTTATATTTGATTTATTGGGTATTATCATCTTTGTTACAGTCCCAACAGTCCACATAGGCGACAAGGCTTTATTTGTATTAAACACGTGACTGGATATGTGCCGATGTGTTCGTGAGAGTGAAAGTTTTGCTAACTATGCCCAGTTAACAAAAAACCAGCCAAGTTAGAGGACTCGCGCACGAAGGGTTCCGTAGCATTATCTATAAAAACGGTCAAAACACGTTTGTTGTTTATGAGACCCCTTAAATATTTATTTTATTTGGTATTTTGTATTTGTTGTTATAGCGGCAACAGAAATACATAATTTGTGAAAATTTCAACTGTCTAGCTATCGCGGTTCTTGAGATACAGCCTGGTGGCAGACAGACGGACGAAAAGCAAAGTCTTCGTAATAATGTCCCGTTTTTACTCTTTGGGTACGAAACCCTAAAAATAGACGGGGCGCTGGCTCCGTCAGACACTTCTATAATCACTACATAGTATAAAACAAAGTCTCTGTCCCTATATCCCTATGTCCCTTTGTATGCTTAAATCTTTAAAACTACGCAACGGATTTTGTTGCGTTTTTTTTAATAGATAGAGTCATTCAAGAGGAAGGTTTTAGTGTTAGCATTGCACCCGTGCTAAGCCGGGGCGGATCGCTAGTAATCTATAAATGTCAGATTCTACAAATTACATGTTAGGTGTATGGGCGTGAGAGGGTGTGTTTGCGTATGTATTACCTCCAGACACGGGGGCATCAATGAAGTTGACTCCTTTCTCGGTGGCGACCGGGAAAATCTGCTTGGGTACATTGGGGTCAACTGTGCTGGAGTCGATCAAAAGTGACCCTTTGGGAGCCTAAAAAAGTTAGAAAACATAATGCAATTAATATTCAAATATACCAATTTATGATACTGCCAACATGAAGACAAAGAAACAAGACAAACATAGCGACCCCCCTCAAAATCGGTTACTTTAGGAGATACAGGCTGAACCAAAGCAACATAGAAAAACTTGATATAGTGATACATGATATAACAACGAATAGATGTGGAATACCGTAGATGCAGCAACCAATCGAAGCACAGTTTTAGCTTTTTTCTACTTTCGATATGATGTAAAAACAGTACCCTTCTGGGTCAATATAATAATGAGAAAGAGTATTTGTATTATTGAAGAGTATACATGTGTTGGAGGGTAGGATACTAAGTACATACCCGTTCAACAACACCGTCTTTTCCAAGGTACGCGTCGAGCACGACTTTGTTGCTGGGCAGGATGGAGACGACCACATCCACACCCTCGACGGCAGCAGCGATGGAGTTGGCTCCCGTGATGCCGGCCTTGGCGGCCGCAGCCAGCGCTTCTTTGGAGGGGTCGTAGCCGCGAACCGTGAAACCCTGGAATTAAACAAATAAATAAGAGGGCTTTTTGGAGGGAATCCGAAGAGGGACGTCATGTTTTTGTATAATTTTAATTTTGCTGTATATTTCGGGTTTTGACTCTATTAGTAATAGTATATTATGCGGCAAGTGTCCGTGAAATTGTGCAGTGAATGGGAAAATCGATAGAATGCGAGAGATGGACAGTTTCGGATTGCCTCAAGAAGTCACAATGAAGTCTTCAGTAAAAGTGCTGTCATTTTAATGTTAATACCCAAAGGAAAGGATGTAGAATGTGTTGAAGACACTGAATTTTGGTGCCTTGAATTTGAAGCACAGCCATTTAAATAAGATTAAAGTGCAAAATAAAGTTTTGGTTTAAAAGCCTAGTAGCCAAACCAAAAACTCCTTTAAAAAAGGTGATGAGCACTTTTCCGAGCATGTGGAGTTCGACACATTGGACTTTTTAACTTTCTTATTACAATCGCCTTAGAGGTCAGACTTGCACTACAAGTGTAAAGCTTCATGTGCTCTTGACTGTACATACTCTCATATTCGTGGATCAAAATACTCACGATTTTGACATTTTTTTTATTTGATTTTATACTGTCTTTACTTGATTCTATGAGGTTTTTTAAACATTACAAGTATCTTTGACTTAAATAGTCTATCCGTATAACCCTTATTTAGGTAAGGGTGCCTTCTTTAGGAGATTTTTTTTAAATCTTCACCCACTTTACAAACACGTGTATAATAAAATATGATTCTAGATATTTTACCCGTTTAGGCTGCGTTGCCTGTCAGTAATTAATTGTCACGTACCTAGGTTATGTGTGTACTGAGTACTTACTTAAAACTTACATTTATCAGCTTTTACCTCAAATTATCTTAATTATTTAGCCTTTAGCGTTAAAACGAACAACTGTACCTACAATGTCACGAAAAATACCACCGCAAATGGGGTTTAAGGTAACTCGTCGAATTTAAAATTAAAATCGTTTCAATCGATGCAAAGATTATGCTAAATTATGTAGATGGACCTTTTTGCGTGAAACATTTAAGGTCGGAGGGGCGATGAGAAACACATTAGAACTACAATTTCCATTAACTTGCTTAGTCTTGGATGTTTGGTGTTTGATTTCTGCTTTCATTTTCGCTTTTATTATGGTAAGTATGGGGACATAATTCACAAACGTTCTTTTTTATTCTCAAAGAGTCTGTACTAAAATTGACAACTAATTGACGTACCTACTTAAATACGTTTTCATTTATTCATTGCTAGTTTTTACATATTTATGGTATCTTCCTCAGCCTGTAACACCCTAGGTGCTACAGGCTGAGGAAGATAAATCACTACATAGTATAAAACAAAGCTTTTCGCTTTCTCTGTCCCTATATCTCTATGTATGCATAAATCTTTAAAACTACGCAACGGATTTTGATGCGTTTTTTTTAATAGATAGAGTGATTTAAGAGGAAGGTTTTAGTATTAGTATTGCACCCGTGCGTAGCCAGGCTGGTCGCTAGTGAAGTATAAAGCAAAATGAGATATGAAGTAATAGAGAGTAACAGTAGAGCAGTGATAGCCTTACGGTTAAAGAGCCTGTTTCTCATGATGATAATCAGTGAGGCTCGGGTTCGAATCCTGGCATGTACCAATGAGTTTTTCAAAACTTATGTACATATTCATCACTAGCTCTACAGTGAAGGCAAACATCGTGAGGAAATCCGCAGGCCCTAGAATTAATTCTGAGGTGTGTGCAACAGACCCGGTCCGTGATGGGCTCACTTATCACCTGTAGGGGTCCAAAGAATATCTCGTGAAAAGTGGGTATATCCAGAAATGAAATACCTCTGCCTACCTAATCGGAGATAAAAGGCGTGAGATTATTTATTTTATTTTATTATAGAACTAGCGACCCGCCCCGGCTTCGCACGGGTGCAAAGATAATACTAAAACCTTTCTCTTGAATCATTCTATCTATTCAAAAAAACGCATCAAAAAAAAATATAATCAAATCAAAATCAAATTTTAAAGATTTAAGCATACATAGGGACATAGAGGCAGAGAAAGTGACTTTATTTTATACTATGTAGTGAAGTAATTTAGGTAGAAACACCCACACATTATAGAATATCAACAACAATGTTCTCGCACTCAAACGTTGGCCCCGGACGGGATCCCAAATTGATTCAAATTAGCATATAATCAAGAAGAGGAAACGACGGACTGAGCGACAGTCTGAAGCTAGTGGCCACATCACTGCCAGAATTTGTCAAGCCACCCAAAGGTATCTGAGATGGCATAACGACTTCCATTGTGCGTGAAAAAACCGGCATCAACGGTCTCACTGGCCTTCCAAAACTCATTCACTGACTGACCGAACCCAACATCGCTTTAAAATTGTATCATTAACCCCTTTTAGCCATTATCTATGTTGGCCTATACTACTGGCTGATATTAATTGACCATGAACACCACTGATATACTTACCTTAGTGATAATTTGATTAAGCCAGATCACTGTGGTCAACTGATAAATCGATGCCCGATAAGCTACATTGTAGAGGTCCGCAATAATTGATAAATTTGTGTGAAAAATTGTGAGTCATTACATCATATATAATTTATTCATTCATATTTCATTACATAATTTGACGCTTTTTCCGGGTTATATAGAGACAATAGACTGCCACTTGAGACTTTCTTGGCAAATTATTCGCGCTTCATCCACATCCAATCAAATTTATCATGCATTATTATAATTTTCTGGTACACTTTATGTGGTTTTTCTTCAGTACGTCCTAAGAAATTATGATCGGGTCACTGTGGATTAACCGGATTTTTTATTTTTAGTGACATTTCGATTAAAATAATATGGGCTATATGCTTGCTATATGATATTCTTACCGAACGATCGATTCGAAACTTGCTATTGCATATTAAAACGCCGATTTTGGGGTAACCAACACTTTGCCAGGCGCCTACATTATCGAAAGCGAAACTACAATTCTAAAATATGTCACAGTGATGCTTATATATATAATATGTCCTAAAGCGTCTTTCATTCATCCACTCAATATGACCATCCATACGTCCTCAGTGTTATTTTATCATCTTTCAAGCCGCAGTGCTCTCGACTCACACTATTCTTCACTATATGAATCTTTCTTCACTTATATCATCCATCTTTGTACCTCCTCCTTCTTAGGTACCTCCTGTATATAACCTTATGGGTATTTCAACCATAGCTTTTGATTTTTTTTATTCATTAGTTTTACTGCAAAGAATTCTTTCGTTTTTCAAATAAAAACATGTGAGAGAGTAGGAAGATAATCATAGAGTAACTTATATATACAAGATAATTTACGATTTTATGTGTGTCAGTCAGTCAATGTCGGTCATTAACTTCATTTATCGGTTAAACTATGTCGTATTTATCACTGTATATCGTTTAGGACCGTGAGTATATTTTTGCCAAATTGTAATGACATTAATATATCCAATGACAAATGATTAATTAATGGAAAGACTCGCACTAACGAGCATAATAATTAAAAGTGAATTTGGAAACAAGATACATACATTTGAATATGGCTAAGAATCATTAACTAAAACCAAGCTATCTTTTGCTTACTAGGGTACCTATGAGTCTATATTATCAGTAAATATATATGGTAAATATCCTCTTCAGTCTAAGTATAATCACATTACTCCGACTAGGTAAAAAATAATTCCTAAAATATTGTGTTTTCGTACGTATGAGATCAAAATAGTATCACATATTGTCATACTCCTACACAAAACCAAGATTCATTGAAAATTAAACAGTAATATTTCGTCTTCTTGAATAGTCATAGTCAACCCATGATAAAGGTCAATGTGTTTGTACTACGACTCCATTGGAATTGATTATCTTATCATGAATGAATTAAGTACAGTACCTTTTAGGAACCAGTCGTATTAACCCTAAAACAACGTACCTTTTTGACAAGATTTGCCGCCATAAACCCTCCCATGTTTCCAAGTCCAAGGAATGCGACATTTTTGTCCGCTTTAGAACTATACGCGCGCTTCGTGAAAGTGACCAGCATACACTGGTTATTGAGGATAGACCGGGCAGCCATCTTGGATTCTTTATTTATACGCGTTCGTGTGCCGACGCCCGCGCAGCTCAACTGGTGCGAAGTTGTAATGGAATAAATGTGCCGTTCGAAAACTCATGCGACTTATCAGCTGTTACAGCATAGTGATTACATATTTTTTTGTCTACTGGTTTGATAACTAGAACAAAAACTTTATAGAGGTATATTTTTCTATGGTTTATGATGAGCTGTGATGGATTTTTATTTATGAACCTAACTTACCCATCCTCGTAAACTGATTGACCAAGTGGTGTTGAAATTTAAAATGTTGACCCAGTACGTAAATGTCGATCTAATGTATCTATATCTATCATTTCCTCAAATCAAATAAAAAGTAAAGATGGAGCGTGCGAGCGTGTATGCACTCAGATCAAATAAAAAGTATAGATGGATGCGTGCGAGCGTGTATGCACAGAGCGTGGCGTACTTTTTCAGGCTTGAGTTTGTTCTGAGATCATTTCATAAGTAATGTGTTGATCCTTCTCGCTTAGCTTCGGTTTATATGAGTAGGCACTGATAAAGCATCCAATTGGTGCTACTTAAACGATTTGATTTAGTAATATTGAGGTATCCAACTGAAAACTTACATTAATCTTATTAAAATGTTAGGGATAATGTAGCTTCCTATAATTTCTGTTGTTCCAGATGATTAAATATTTGAAGTAAGTTTCCGAACGCGATTTATGATAACGATAGCGCTTTTACGTAAATAAAGATATTTGGACGTACCTATGCATGTGATTATTTCAACTGCCAAGGTCGGCAGACTGTTGTTATGAGGACTCGGAGACAGAAACGGGCGTGCCTGCTCATAAATATTACCTAACTGATGTTGTAGGTATAGTGCATTACGTTTACCCCTTTTTACTAGACTACTCGTAGTAGGTCAGTGGTGCTGATTCTGCTTTACAGCGACTAAACTTATTTTATAACACATTTGCTCGTAACAGGTATCTTATTTCACCAATTTCAATATCGTATTCTATCTCATTACGCCCAAGTGCGGTAAGTGTAAAGTAAAACGCACGGTTTAGCAAGATGCTCCGTCGAAAAACGAACGGTACTTTTTAAAATCTCAGCAAAGAGTTTTTATGTCAAAAAAGTTGTCAACATTTTATGATTAAAATTAACTTGGGGAGATAAAATATAATAAAGAAATATTTATGTAGGTACATAATTATTTAATTTAATTAATTTTGACAGTTAATTACAACCAATTCCTCTATTACAAAATCATCTTAAAATGTTTCTCACCGAAACTCAGCATGGTTTTGTCAAATCAAGATCCACCGCCACTAACCTAACAACATTTACAGAAAATTTGGTAGCTGCTTTAGACTCTCATAGGCAAGCCGACGTATTATATACAGATTTCAGCAAAGCTTTTGACCGAGTTCCCCATCATATCCTTTTAAAAAAACTGGAGTCTTATGGACTTACAGGCTCCCTACTTACATAGGCAAAATCTTACCTACATAATAGAACCTTTCATGTGGTTGTAAACGGCTTTCAGTCTGACTCCTATAATATCACTTCCGGCGTACCCCAAGGTTCCCATTTGGGACCAATTTTTTTTAATGTTTTCATTAACGACATCGTTAATTGTTTTTTAAACACTACTCCATACATGTATGCTGATGATTTGAAATTGGTAGGTGTATGTGAGTCTGACTCAGACATGATGGACATTCAGGAGGATATTAATAGAATGGTGGACTGGTGTCGCATCAACGGCATGGACCTGAATGCGAAAAAGTGTTTCCAAGTAACATTTTCAAGGAAAATTAATACAAAGATCACTCAGTACTACATCTCCGGCGTTGCTATTCAAAAAGTCGATCAAACAAGAGACCTAGGTGTTATTTTCGACAAAAAGTTGACTTTTTTACCGCAAGTTGAGGCTGTGATTCAGAAGGCCTCAAGGGTGCTTGGCTTTGTGATCCGTAATACCAAGGTTTTCAAAAATAGCAGAATAAAAATTCTACTGTATAATAGCCTCGTTAGGAATATTCTCGAGTACTGCACCGTAGTTTGAAGACCGCACTACGCAACCCACACACTAAGGCTGGAACGTGTTCAGAAAAGATTTCTCTACCATTTAGCGTTCAGTCAAGGAGTAGCCAAAAAGGTGCGATCATATGAGGATAGGTTGCGCTATTTCAGAATGTCAACCTTAAGCAGGCGTCGAGAAATCTTGGATCTCATGTTCTTGTGGAAGATTTTTAATAATAGGGTCGACTGCCCTCAACTGCTAAAAAGTTTTAATATTCGAGCTCCTGCACGATATCCGCGTAACCCTATCACTCCTCTGTGTCCTCCTCTTCGGCGTACGGTCTTGGGTGAGAATTCACCGATACCACGCATGTGTAAGCTCCTAAATAGCCATAGTAGTACAGTAGACATACATGCTGATTCTGCTTATGGGTGTCAAAAGTCATTCTTGAGTAATGGATAGTGCGTAAATATGGCTTACCTACACTAAATATTGTTTTGCTTAACATTTATTATTATTATTTTTTACTTTTTCAGTTTCTGTTGTTAATATTGGCTTCATAGCATGAGGTGTTTACCTATAATTGTTTGTCATACTTAGACTAATTATATCGTTTTGTATTTTTCTTTATAAATGTAACAGTGTGAACAAATGTTGGTGAACCTAATAAATAAAATAAAATAAAAAATAAAATAAAATAAAATAAAATTAATCTGTAACAAAAACACAAAAATATTAATTTACTTTATTAGTAATACTGGCTGTTTTTTGTGCCTTTGCCAAAAAAAAAATGATGATGCGCGCCGCGCGCTTTTTCTTAACGCTGTATTGTTTTTATTCGTTTACCATAGTCGGAGTTTTATTTTATTTCCTCGCAAATGTGTTATAAAACGTCGTATGACATACGTGCGCTTTGATAATTACAGCCTCTGCTTACTCGTAGCCCTCGCTTACGGCTCGGGCTAGCAATATCGCCTCGGCTGTAATTTTCAACCTACCGCACTTATATCATAATGTACTATTACTTTACTCCTGTCGTTTTAAATAAATAAATAATAATAATCTCACGCCTTTTATCCCCGAGGAGCTAGGCAGAGGTTTTCTATTACTGGATATACCCACTTTTTTACGAGAATGTTCGACCCCTAAACGTGATAGGTGATCATCGCCGGACCGGCTCAGTTTACACATTTCTTTTAATTAATTCTGTGACCTGCGGGTTTCCTCACGATGTTTTCCTTCACGGTCGAGCTAGTGATAAATAAGTAAAATACCGACTCTGACAGAACTAAACTCGGTAGGTTATCTTATATCCCTTTTCTTGTTTTGAGGTAAGACAAAGACAGGACTAAACCAAAATAAGTTTAGTCGGTGTAAAGCAGAATGGCTACCAGTATGTACCTTTTTTTTCAGTTGCCAAGCACATTTAGTTTAGCAAATAACAAGTCAAACCGTTTATTTTTAAGGACTTATAATTCCAAGATCGATTCATTCAGATCTCCGGAGACGATCGTGGGCAAAATTTTTACACGATTGCCTCAGAAAAGGAAAAAACTAATTTAATTTTCAGTGCCCTCTTTAGGCAGTCTGATTTTAGGTTTTTCTAAATAATGTACTTACTTATTTATTAGAGGCATCTATGCCATCCCTACTGTATAAATGATGAGAATGAATGTGAATGAGAATGAAAATGAAGAATGAGATAAATGTCTGTGAGTTGTTATTACATGGTTTTCGTCATTAATTTCATGTGTTGACCTGCCGTGCAGGCATGGAAAATCTCTTCATATTTTTATTTAAAAAATGTTTTTGATTGGCTCTACCACGGTTCGGCGCCTGCATTTTGTCCCTTCGCTATGGTACTCGTTGATCCACTTTTGACTGTTTTACTTTAATATGGTTATCAGGCGCTTGTAAACCTCTATGAACAGGCAGGAATATCAAAAAACCCTGTATTGTTTTTTTTTAAAACTTCTATGAAATTGGGTCTTTTTTTGCGAAAACTTTTTTCAATTGCAAACCTTTCTTCTTGATCAAATCCAGGCCCAATTTTAAAAAAATCTGCTATTCACAGCATTTTGTACGGAGCCGCAGATTTTTTTGATTTGGATCTTTCTTCCATAGCTTTCAGCTGTTCAGCTTCATATCTCCAAAAAATAGTACCTAATGGCCTGCAGAACCCTTTTCTATTACTAGGAGTCGCACTTCACCAATTTTTATGCATTATCCCTGCTCTGTTTAGCGGTGGCGTAACATTTTTATGGGCCGAAGTTTTTATTTATGTGGCGCTTAAATAGTCACGGGTGAGCTTAGGGTTGCCACATTGTATTCATGGTAGCACCCTCTAAACGGAAACTAAATTCATATTTATCTCGCTGCATTTTATCCTATTTAAGTAGTAGTTTAAGTCCCGAAGAGTTGTTAAAGTCAAAGTCAAAGTCAAAATGTTTTATTCAAAATAGGAACTTACAAGTCCACTTATTGAACGTCATTTCAACTCCACCGCTTCAACATGTATGGTTGAGGAGAAGAAGCGGGGCAAAAAACTCCTCAACACAATATTCTTATAATCAATTGTTACATAATACTAAATTGGGTTACATAATTTCGTTTGTTTTTCGCTATCGTATTGCGCTGGACTGGAGGAAATCTGTTCCAAGCATCATTGTCATTTATATAGTCGTCTAGTTTGTAATATGCCATTTTATAAAGTACATGTTTCACATGAGTTTTGAACACAGTTTCAGGCAATTTCAAAATATCTTCTGGTATTTTATTATAAAAGCGTATGCAAAGCCCCACAAAGGAATTATTAATTTTGCTTAATCGTTACTGAGGTTGCTCTAGTTTATTTTTATTCTTAAGATAACAATTATGCCTGTCACAGTTTTTAGTATACAGTAATATGTTTTTCCGTACATACATAATATTTTCATAAATGTATTGGCATTGTTAAAATATTAATTTCTTTGAACAGTTCTCTTAGGGAATTACGACATCTTAACTTGTAAATGGCGCGTATAGCCCTTTTCGTTATCGTTATCGCGTTAAGTCTATAGGCTTTTTTTCCTAGGCGGTCCGATTCTTAATAAGAATCCGGATGCCTTCAGGTCGGCCGCCATTTTTTTGTGTCGGTAAATCGTTTGATTTTGTTTTTGATTTTGTTCATCTTAAAAATACGTAGCGACAAACTTCTATAGATGATTCTGACTCTGTGTGATGTGTCTGAAGTAAATATTGATTATTTTTTTATTTTAATATTTTTTTTATTATAATAATTCTTCTGTGGTAGCCGTATCGCTTCATTTACCGAAAAGATTTACAGACTAAATACGCATAATACGGTACGATCGGACCGATACTCTACTTGGACGCTACTCGTATCTTTTGTTGATTAACTTATTTTGATGATTATTTTTTTGTTGTTGTTAGATTCATACTGGTTAAATTCATACTTTAGAGGGTTGTCCATTTCAATTCTATCAAAATGTGTTTAGCGGTTTTTAAAAAAATCTACTTTTTTTTAAATTAAAATTTTTGTTTATATCGATGATATTAGTGCTATTCGTTAAAGTTGGTTTTCTATTCTTTTGAGTTCTTAAATTCTCTACTTAGGGCTATCACTGATTCCGTTCCAGAAAGTATTAAACTTCAAGTTGGCAACCCTGCTTCGAGGCGTCCGCAGAATTGAGCTAAATGAGCCCAACGGCTGAACTTTGCCTATTTTTATGGACATTCAGATGTTTATGCCGACTATTTCTCACGCCGCGCGGTGCCGGCACAGCTATCCATTGCGGAGTTGATTAAACTTACCAATTTAGTTTTGGCACGATGAGTTTGGAGTACAGTTACAGTTCAACCATTAAGGCCTTATCCCAGTGAGGCTGGAAGAGTTACTTTAAGAAGACATTATCAACCCGTAATAGTTCAATGAACTAGGAACCAGCAACTCGTTGGGATGATCTACTGTTTACATTTAGCCAATATTCATGGGCGAGTTTAGAGTGCCTTGTTATTTGACTATTGACCTTTCTAAGTTTAAGTTTTAATTGCCTACAGAAAATAAAAACATTTTAATTTTTTAGAGGTGTTAGGGGGGATTTCTTTAAATATAAGAATGTATAGGCCATCATCTCCCACATGGAATGAGAGATGGTGGCTAGTCGTCACCTAAGTGTCAAAATTTTTGGAGCCACCTAAAGGCATCTGTCATGGGAGCGCGTAAGCTTTAATGAATACCGGGACCATATTCCATTCCTGGAAATACCAACTTTACATCAGTGTATTTTTCGAACTTGTTACACATGCCTCAGGTTCAATTCTTGGGCCTGCGAACTCCTCAGGTCCTTCACTTCCCGTAAATTCACTGCCTTAAGTAAATTGATTTATCTACGTTACCTAATATGATTACCTATTTATTACACTACAATTACAATTTATTAGTATCCATCAATCGACTCATACATGCTCTTTGTTTTGAGGTGCTCTTAAATACCTAAGTATAATTAATAAAATATATTCGTAACAAAAAGATTGTCCTGTCAAAGTACTTAGAATGATATCCTTGTAACAAATCTGCCGAATCACGACTCTACCTAAAAAAGATTCTGCCTAAACCAGAATCTGCCTTAGTCTGCCTAAACCAGAACCTGCCTTAGCTTGCCTAAACCAGAGCCTGTCTAAACCAGAATCTGCCTTAGTTTCCCTAAACTAGAATCTGCCTTAGTTTCCCTAAACCCGAATCTGCCTTAGACTGCGTAAACCAGAATCTGCCTTAGACTGCCTAAGTCAGAATTTGCCTTAGTCTGTCTAAAACAGAATCTGCCTTAGACTGCCTAAACCAGAATCTGCTTTAGTTTGCATAAACCAGAATGTACCTTAGTCTGCTTAAACCACAATCTGCCTTAGACGTATCATTGAAATCCTTGACAGTCCAGGAGCTAGCGTTCATGTCACCCTGAGTAGTGTACCTCACCTCTCGCTCCCATAAAATTACTCTTACTTTTGTGTCGGTTTTATCTTAATGCTGTTCATTGTTCGGCCACAAAGCGCTGCCAGGCGTTATAGATGGCGGGCCTTCAATTTGCTCCTATTGGTGCTTCGTAGAATGGGTTTTAAAAATAATTATAAAATTATATGTATTTTTTTATTAGATACTAGCAGTTCTTCGCGGTTTCACCCGCGTAGTTCCCGTTCCCGTGGGAATACGGGAATTAAATATAACCTGTGTTACTCAGGGATATTCTAGCTTCCCATTGGTGGAAGATTTTTTTTAATCAGTCCAGTAGTTTTTGAGTTTATTCGTAATAAACATACAAAAATATAAATCTTTTCTCTTTATAATATTATATAGATACTTACTGATGTTGTTTTCTGCTCATGGGCAGTACCTATCCCTTTTTGAAATGTGTAATGACGGAACCTTAACAGTACTGCAAAAGATTTTAAGCTATCAAATGTCCCAACACCATCGTAATTCGAAAACAAATGAGTTACAAAAAATTCACAATTTACAAGAAGTCGAATCTATCGACTTCGGAAACTGTATTTTAGGCTTTTCTGACAGCCACGGAAAATTTTCCGAATCCTTATGTCAAATATGACATTCGTTTTCGATACCGACATCTGTGAATAGCCCATCTTCGACAGATTTTCCGATTCCGAGTCGAATATCGAAGCTCCGATAATACGCCTGTCGCACGCCCCATAATTAAAATTTTTAAAAATATATCAAAGGCACAACCCTCTACGTTACAAGTGGAACAAACCGCAGAAGTTAGCTCGGCACATCATTTATATTGTGATTAATGCAATAATTAACTCGGGGTTTATTATAAACAATGAGGCCGGAACCACTACCTTTGCTGCCGCGGTACCAGCTACCTTTTCCGGGGACTTTTCGGCTATAGAGGGGGAGAGGGGGTGACTTAATACTAAACTGCTCAGCTCGTGCTAAGCTCGTGTATATTATATTATCTTTATTTTTGTATTGTATCTATCTAAATATAAAAAAACTGGCCAAGTGCGATTCGGACTCGCGCACGAAGGGTTCCGTACCATTATCTATCTCACTCTCTAAAAGTACGCCAATATGGCCCTACGAATCGGGACTAAAGTGACCACTTTAGTCCCTAGGGAGTAAAAAGTAATTAGTTTTTTAAATTTCCTTAATGAGATGTAGACAAACTGAAACAGCCAGTAAATATCTGTGGAGTTTGGACTATCTTCATTGCGAAAATGTTTTAGTTGAAAGTTTTAGTTCCATGGTGTTTCCGCATAGAAGATGGCGCCATGTGTTTTAAAAGAGATTTAAATCTCTTTGTTAATCTGTGACAGGTTTAGAAGAAAAAAATTTTACTTTTTTTTTTAGTATTTGTTGTTATTGCGGCAACAGAAATACATAATTTGAGAAAATTTCAACTGTCAAGCTATCGCGGTTCTTGAGCCTGGTGACAGATAGACGGACGGACACACAGCCAAGACCTTTTAATAGAGTCCCGTTTTTACTCTTTGGGTAGGAAACCCTAAAAAAACTAAGGATTTTTTTATAAGCACAAACTTATATAATGTCATCACAACGACAAATCAAACATAAGGGCAATTCAATAATTTTCATTTTGTAATGCTAATGGCTTATTATTGATCATCAATTCTAAATCAAATATTTAAGAAGTTTGTAACTATAGTACTTTATATAACAGTGTCCTAAAGTCAATAAAAATGTGTAGGTACTTTGTTTTTTTTATATAGTTTGTAGTGTTACAAAATTATAGGTATATTGTATTTTGATGCACATTTGGGAGCTCTTAAAATTATTACTATAATAATCGGACTTGTATTGTTCCACGTCTATCATTGGTTTGCCAACACATTCTAGTCTTGATTCGAAACAATAATTTTTCCATAAAGTTTACATGACACTGGCAGACGTAGCCAAAGATGCCAGTTAAGCCATAAAAGAATAAAACTAAAGCCAGCCGCTTCTCTGCACAAAATCAAACTTGGAACAGTGTTCTAAATCCAAAGTATTATAGTCCATAGACAATACAGCGTGGAATATTGGCGAACTTGTCAAAGTATCGAGTTTGCTAGGCGGGCGCTATGCGAGCAACTTCGCTAATTTATCGCCTGGATTAACGCAAGTCTCGTGTTTTGAGTTATTGCTCCTCTCATGCCAGACAATGTACGTACTTGTGTGGTATGACGTAACGTAACGGTGCCTTTACATGTTGGGATCGTGTACCTAATATCCTGCGACAACAAATCTATAATTATAATTTCTATAGACAGTCTAAGAAATTAAAACAGTACTTCAAACGAAGTCCAAACGTGATTATCCACAGAAAAAACTTGTGTAAACTTGCCACATGTTTATTTCTGTGACATTGTTTTAGTGTATTGTAAACTAGTCACATTGCTTTTTCCGTACAGACTGCAAAAAAAAAACAAACAATAATTTAGTATAATAAAATCAATGTTTCTTTTTTCAAACATTTTTAAAATAAAATTAGCTCAATCTGGAATAAGGATAAGAACTGTTTTGTATCGAAAAACATTAAAAAATCTCAACACAAAGTTGAAAACAATTTTATAGCTCCAATCTCCAATCCGCAAACTTCATTCATCTTCTGCAGCAGTATTACAACTATTACACGCCCAAACGGTCTACAAATCCGTGTGTAATCCTAATAGGAAACTAGTACATACGAATGGAAACTTAATTGACGTGTAATCGCTTTGCTTATCCAAGCTACCTCCGGGGGAATTCTGCTTGAAACTTTATTGCCTTCACAGGGCTTCGTAAATTGTTCGTATTGGCCAAATTTTGTTTGATCTCTGGACGAATTAAGCTCGAAATTATTTGAAACTTCGATCGCTTATATAAAAGCAGATACAATCAACGCCTCAAAAATGACGGAATAAACGGATCCACAGCAGAATGGTCGCAAAATCAGCACTAGTGCAAATCGCAGAAGGCGAAAATCGTAAAAATAGCACGTCGCGAAATGTATACAAATCGTAAAACTCATACTCAAAATGGTGTTCTTTTTGCCGGACCGTGTTTTTGTGATTTAGATTAGATCCATAATACACAAATGCAGTAGGATGACGCACACACATCCTACAAGTCCAACACACTTACGTCGTCCAACTATTTAATCATCTAAATAAAACACAGAAAGGAATAAAGTGCCAAGTAATTTTAAAACCTGTTTTATTGTACAACAGAAAAATAATCTACCTTATTTTATTAAATAGTTTTGGAATGCCTAATTAGACTTAAATACCTAATTAAAGTACTAAAATTAAGTGCTTACTCTTTAATTGTATCCCCCATTAGAGTAATAGTATGGAAACCTATTGGAATTAAACAAAAGAGTGAGGCAAGACCGGACTCGTATGATGTTTCCTTCACCGCAAAACTTGAAAGCTAGTGACGTATTAATTGTACCTACGAGTATGATGATATTTGGAACTGAACTTTTAATAGTTGCATTCGAAAAAACTACGGAAAATGATGACGATATCACTCGCACCATAATAACGTACCATCTATTGACACTTAATTCATCAAAATTGTATGATTAGAGGCAGTGTGTCAAAAGCACGTGGAGTTTGACACATTGGATTTTGCAACTTTCTTATTACAATCGCTTTATAGGTCAGACTTGCACTACAAGTGTTAAAATTTCATGTGCTCTTGTCTGTACCATAAAAATGCACCAGTGCGGTAATAATTGCGGTATAAAGCAATTTTAAACTTTTAAGGCAAATTTTCATTTTTTTCTTTCCCAAAAACCCTTATTCGGACTATTGGCATTCTTTTAATGTTTGTACACCTCAAGCCAATAAAATAAAACACAATAAGGTTGTGTCCTACCTAGTCAAATCAGTCACTTTTTACGATCTGTCAAAACGAAATTTTACTATGGAAAATGTACTGAAATAGCAAACCGTGACGTCATAGTTTGTAGTACTCAATTGCAGCACTTTTTTTGATTGTTATATTATTTTTAAATTTGCTATAATTGTAAATTGAAAATCGAAATACATATTTTGAGGTTTTTTGGGATAATCTTTTTAATGTATGACTACTCGCAATTTAATTTCGATGCTGTCAACTACCCAATTGATTTTTTATTGTTACCAGGCTCCCATTGGAACCGGCGGTTCTCGACGAATTAATCGGTCCTGCCTCCCCCTCCCCCTCCTTCTCCTTCTCCCTTCAAACTAGATACTTTTTTTTAAATTAATTTACTAATATATTATACTAAAGTTTTTTTATAAAGCTAGGCGAGGAAGTTGGGTAGGTATCTCGCTATTTGGTTAAACCAAATGAATTATATATTATGTACATGTATAGTTGTACGTAGCGACTAGAAAGGCAGTTGGTTTGGAGCTTGAAGGATCTTAATACAACCTTATTTTAGGGACAAGTTAAGGAGCTGCTGGTTGCAGTTAGAAATAAATACAATTTTCCACAAATTATATGGGCTCACCACCTATCCCGTTTAGGGGTCCAAAGAATATTTGGTGAAAAGTGGGTATATCCAGAAATGTACATCTGCCTATCGGGGATATAAGGCGTGAGATTATTAATTATTTTTCTACGAATGATTGTATGAAAAAAAAAATTCTTTAAACAATATAAAACATAAGACTTTGATCATCTACATAATTTTGAAAACGCATTTTTGCTAAACGGTCGTATAAGCTTGGTGAAAGAGTATGTTATTTCGAGTTTCTAATACTCGTTTGTTGATAGTTATTATGGCTTAACATTTTTCTCTAAATTAAGCTAGTTTCTCACCGTTATAGGTTCTGTTAATAAGTAGGTTATATTATGATCAGTGAAATGAAAAATATGTTACTATCACATTTACTGCAATATATGTTATACTTATTGTTACAATACATCTAAATATTTGTTTCATATTATGTCTTATCAAAGTAGTTTCACTGTCATCAGAATGTATTTACGTCTATGGGCAGTATTATCTTCTACATAAAATATTTACTACTAGGATTTTGTTCATTTCCTTATCTAGTACATCGTTATTAAGTCAGTAAATGTAAGTAATCACCATAGTAACAGCCTGAAAATTCAGTCTTTAACACACCTCAAATCTTAGAACTAAATTTACAACAGATTAAATTACTATTTGATAATAAATTAAGTAAAATAGAGTTTTTTACCGATATACATTAAAAGGAACCTTAAAACTTTTCATTTAGAATTGCATTTTTAATTTTTGATTGTTACATCTTCTTCAACATACTGTACATTAGGCCGATATTTTTATCCCTGGTTCTATAACCGTCCGCTAAAAGAATACATTTCGTAAAACAGGTCGTTCTTAATTATTTTTTTAGACAAGGTAGCTAATCTCGCTGAGTAACTCTACAATATGTTAAAATCCAGAAATACCTATTGCATACTTAACGGCATCGTTGCTAACAAAATGACATCATTGCTAACTAAACTACAGCTTTGCTATTAAAACTAGAGCGTTGCTAACAAAACTACAGCGTTGCTACAAAAACTACAGCGTTGCTAACAAAACTACATCGTTGCTAATAAAACTTCATCGTTGCTTAGAAAACATGAGCTTTAGTTTTTATAGAATGCAACATGGCATCTATTGTAGACTTTAGGATATCTTCGACTTCTTTAAAATTCTACTACTTTTCTTCTAAGCTACCTGAATAAAGTAATTATATTATTTTACATTATACCTTACCTAAAACTAAATAGAGACTAAGGTTCTAATTATAATCTAGAGCATTCTTCCTCACTAGGAAATGAGGGATAGGTGAGGTCCAAACCCTTTAGGCTTGAAATGAGGAACTCTTCGGCTTGAATTTCCATTTTGGCATCGAAATTTGATTTCCAGCCTCCGGCTTCACCTGTAAATAATGTTTGTACTATATAAAACTTTTGATAGATTAACGTTAATTTTGATTAGTTGTAATTTATTTCATTGGTAGCACAAATAGATTAAAAGATTTTTGATTAATAAGGTATCGTTAAATTGTTCTCTTAACAATTTATTTTCTACCCAACTGCACTAGGATATAGGTTTTAAATTTTGTCATTGCGTTTTACACACAGCCGAGTTTTTTGTTTGGTTTTATAATGGGATCAATTTTATTCATTTCACTAACTTTAGAGTATCTATATATAGGAAACAACTGTTTTTCTGGTATGAAAAGTATCCTACGTCATTTTTCACGCTGTAAACTATAGCCCTATCAAATTACATCAAGATTGGTCAACCCGTTAAGCCGTGGAAAGATAACTTTACTTTCTCATTTATAATATTATAAGTCGGAATCGCGCACGAAGGGTTCCGTACCAATATCTACAAAAACGGTAAAAAAATCACTTTTGTTGTATGGGAGCCCCTTAAATATTTATTTTATTCTATTTTTTAGTAATTGGTCTCATAGCGGCAACAGAAATACATCAACTGTGTAAATTTCAACTGTCTACCTATCAGACAGGTGACAGATGGACGGGCAGCGGAGTCTTACTAAAATAATCCCGCTTACCCTTTGGGTACGGAACCCTAAAAAATACAAAAATACAGATGTATGTATGTACTTGTTTCTAGCAAAAAAACAATTACTTTTTCTAGCAGTAAAACCGAATAGCAGCCTCGACGCTTCGTTTCTAAAATTTGTTTTGCGTATATACTTTGACAATGACTTCACTTCGCTGTTGATGACTGGGCATCACATTTGCTGACCCTACCTTTCCTGATGAACTGCACATCGCTGTTGCCAGTGGTGTTATTCACGTTCTTATTCTTCCGCAGGCTGTCGAAGCTCAGGTACCCAGCCAGATTCTTGATCTGGTCATTTGAGTAGTTCTTGTTTAGGAATTTGCAGACCCTACTGATTTCCTTCGGCAGATCCTGGTAAAAGAAATAAACAATAAGATTTTATATGCAGTTACGGAGGAGCGGCGGTGGAATGCTCCTCTATCGGAAAAGGGAACATCTTCCGTCAGAAGAGGTGATCATGCCAGGACCGTTGTATTTATACAAACTCATTAGAAAACTTCGATAGCGCGGTTTAGAACTCGGCCGTCTATTGGCGCGTTCTATGTAGTGTCGCTGCACAGTCACTGCCTGGACTATCGAAAGTGATCTCCAAAGTGAGCCTAGTGTGCCAGACACATCTGAACCCTGCTCTGGTCGTAGTTAAAAAAACTTACGTACAGTCAAGAGCACGTGGAGCTTGACACATCGGACTTAACGTTCTTATTACAATCGTTAATCGTTCTTATTATAATCGTCAGACTCGCACTACATGTGCTTTTGTAAAGCTTCATGTGCTTTTGACTGTACATATTTATCACTAGCTCAACGGTGAATGAAAACATCGTGAGGAAACCAGCAGGTCCCAGAATTAGTTCTGCGGCATGTGAAACAGAAACCCGGTCCGGCGATTGGCTCACCACCTATCAAATTTAGGAGTCCAAAGAATTTACTGGTGAAACCTAGGTATTTTACCCCCCCCGGGGATAAAAGGTATGGGATTTTTTATTTATTTATGTAGTGTTTTTGGTAGTACCTTAATCAGATCTTCGTAGAATACAAAATGTAAGTTAGGATGATGCCGCTGCGTCCATGCCTCGTTTGTGTGAGCTACTATCGGAGTCCACGGCACTGTAAATGCAGAAAGGTTGTTTAGATTACAACAAATAAAAGTTAATAATTATGTTCCAGTCTTATTCCTGAGATCCGTATAACCTGCCATTATTGTACATAGGTAAGTCCACTTTTTACCAAATAAAAAAAAAATGTTAATGTATGATGCACCCTTTTAGGCTTAATGACCATGTGTTAGGATGCAACGCTCTTCCGTAATACAGAGAAATTTTCTAAAGAACAATAAAATAAAAGTTTAACATAGAAATCTTGTGTCAGCTATATACTGGTTAGCCCATAAATATCGATTCGAGCAACTCTATTCGAACTACGTCTCTACGCGTTTTTCCCGAAGGGGTAGGCAGAGACAACAGCCCGCCACCTGCTACGATCCTGGCATACCTCACGTGCCTCATCCACATCCATCAATCGGTTCATACAAGCTCGTCGGTTTCGGGTATGTGTGTAAAATTAACTTAAGTTATTATTAGTATGTGTGTGTGTGTTGTGTGTGTACTTACATAGATCCCTTCTAAACGCCTCCCAGAAACTACTGAAGGACCCTCTCATTAGACCTTTGCAGACCATCTTGTGGAGGTAGTAATAAGACACTGCGACATCCCTGGGATCCCTGCCGACGTATATCACCTTCGCAGTGTCCAGGAGTTTAGGTGGTAGCAAGGACAAGGGTAGGTGAGTCTTTATGAACCTGGGGGACTCTGCCTCGTCTATGGATTTCCAACTGGGCACGCGCACAGCATCGTTGAGCCCTTGAAAACTGCTAAGATTCATGAAGTCCGCTTTGATCAACTCGAAAGCTACCTCGGGAATCTGTGTTGTGATTCTGTAATGGAAGAATTGATTTAACTTTTTTATTAATGCCTCATGGTCATTGGTCATGTATGACGCCCGGATGTACTCATTATTATCCGATTAGTTTAAACGAGCAATTCTTGTAGATATGTATTTATATTTATATTTCGAGTATTTCGAAAATGGTTCTAAGGATTTTGATGAAATTTCTAGAGATAAGTTCAACTGCATAGTTGTATTTCCTGTGAAACGCGGAGGTCACAACTCACAACACGACGAAATAAGCTAAACATTGTAAGTTGTTAGTAAGTTAAATAATACTCTTTCATTACTTTGAAAAACGAATTTTAATTTCAGTAATGAACGATCATTGATAGATCACGCATGATGACGATATCATCATTATCACATAACAACTTACGGATCTTTTCACTCATTCATTCATCTTGCCTCATACTTCAAACACTTAAAACCTCTATTTAAATTTCTGAGGTTTTTAGTTCTTCAAAGTGTAAGATACTCACTCTAACATAGGAAACCTCTGGAATAGGGGCTTCTCCTTTGCACCGCTGTAGTTCAAATCGTTCTGAAGCAGCCACACCAGTTCCTGTGTCCATGTCGTTCCTGTTTGCAGATAAAACAATTAGAAAATGGGTTCACGCATGCTTAGCGTTGCGGCGTCCGGATAACGCCGGACATATTTGGGCTTTATGATTACGTGCCCGGGCAAAATAAACGGTGTCCGGCCTGTCCGGCTTTTTTTAGGCTTTTTACATTTTGCAAACGAGTACAATTTTGACTGATGACTTTATTTGACTGATTAATAATAAAGTAGGTTCTTAGACTGATGAGATATGAAATTCGATTTTAGTTATAGTTCATTGTAATTTAACAAGATTTATGGTAATACGAGTAATAAAAAAGCTTGATTTTACTTGAGTATTAAATGTCCGGCCTTTTTACCCAAATGTCCGGCCAAACTGGCTGGTCTGTACGGCTTTTAGGTTTGGTGACCTGGCAACCCTACGCATGCTTGTGTAATGGCCGCATGGGGGGGGGAAAGATTCTCGAGACCGCGCAGTGGCAGCGCAGCGAGACAAGACGAGACGAGATGTGAAATTGGCATGGTACAGTCAAGAGCTCGTGGAGCTTGACGCATTGGACTTTGTAACGTTCTTATTACAATCGTCTTAGAGGTCAGACTCGCACTACAAGTGTAAACTTCGTGTGCTCTTTACTGTACGTAAAACCGCATTGAATGAATGGAGCAATGCAGTTCAATATTACATAAAGAATATATTTCAATTCCCGTCTCGCCTCACCGATGGAAATGCAGCTGGCATCCATCCACAATGTGCACAGATGACCTGGTAAAAATCGCCAAAAAAGTCGATCGGTTCGGTTCAGCACTCAGCGCTTGTTCTGTGGCTGAAATGATTATTATGTAAACTGGCTTATGAACTTGTTTCGGTCTAAATAAAATACTAACTGCGCCCTAATTAAATACATATACCAACCCCATGGATAAGGTGTGAGCGTGTATTTATTTATCATTTAAGATCACGAATATCCACAAAACATCGCCTGACTTTATCAGTTGAACAGCGCCGGCGCGAGAAAACTCTGCGCCCAAGGTGAATCTCTTGAAACAAACTCATAAAACAAATACCTAATATTCGAAAATAAATAACACTAACGTTACTTTTAATAAAAAGTTTACTTGTATTATTCAAATAAAAAAAAGACATAGGATTGCTTAAGTTGCAACTCTTAATATTTCTTTTTTTAGAAAATTTCTAACTGATAACTTCATTTACTATAAGATTGACTGCCCTAGAGGCATGACCTTAGGGTTTGTATATAGAGGAGGTATCAACAGGGTGCAAGGTATCCCCCCTTATATTAATCTGCCCTGCTTCAATCTCAAAATCTCCTATTGGGCTTCTCTATTATTAGTACGAGTGTCCAACAAACTTAATGCCAGTTTTGATATAAGTAATAATTAATAGTCACTTGTCCCGTACAATAGCGCCCCCAAACTTAAGCGCCCTCGGCCGTCGTAGGGCGCCAAGCCGCCAATATATAGTACGGATAATATGAGTTATACATTTTATAAGATCTCAGATATAATAAACTAATTACGTACTTATTACACAACAAGTATTTTATATGCATGTGACGACATAAGACAATCGATAAATGTTTGCAAATATCAGCTAAATATTGATAGCGTGATAATGACATTCTGATAGCGCTTTGAAGATTTTATCGTATATGGCACATCTGATAAATGTTTTAATGCCAAGATCAAAAATCAAAATGGTTATGAATTTTTTACCAAATTTTAGTAATGATTTACTCATACATAACCTAATTTTGAGTAGGTATAAAATAAAAATGTTAATATGTTTCACATGTTAAAATAAAAGGTTAATTATAAATCGAGCATCTGAAGTTCTATTTGGTTTTTGCCAAATATCTAAGCTACCAAAAACTCTTTTATCGAAGAGTGATAATTAAACTTCTATTTTATCTGTTTATCTTTTCCTAAAATGAACAGCGCTAAATAAGAGAAAAAATACATTTTTATGACGAACTCCAAAGATATATTTTTGTTTTGAGAATAAAACTAATAACAACTACATAAATCAGTAGACGTACAAATCGATTCTTACTTCTAATATAAGTACCTATTTCAGTTAGTCCACAGACCAAAGAGATTAAAATATAATACCTAAGGCATAGAGGGGACAAAGCGAGGAAAATTGAATGCCAAAAGTTTAAGTTAAAAAAAATTGTACGGTTTCGACCGAATGGCATCTCGAGTTCATACTAACTGACATGACTATTGAGCTTCAAAGTTTTTGTATGAAAATATTCCCAATGCCCCCTCTATGCGTTATTCTATTTTAATCTCTTTGCCACAGAAATCCGACTGCACATATATCCCGAATGTTATGATTATGAAGCTCGTATCGTGTTCTATGATTTTATTCTAAAATTAAAGTCTATCTGGGGGCACGGCAGTGCCCCCGCCAAGTCGAGCAGAATTACTATTGTCTATGTATGACATAGTAACATACCTGATCTTGGGAATGTGATGACCCAAACGTCGTCCGGCCTGACTTGCAAGTTGTATATTTCCTCTGCGTGTTTCTTAAAAGCACCAGGCATCACGTAACCTTTTTTTCCGCATCGCACAAACTTTCTTGTATAGCCTGTGGACAAAAATCGTACTGTGATTACCAAAACTAGTAAGTAAGTAAGTAAGTAAGTAACAACTCTTTATTGTACACCAATAAAAATATGCAACTAGATTATTATTATTACGGACGAAAGTCTGAAATTAATAATAATTATTATTATTAAAACTCTGTTAAAATAGACTAACTCTGAGTCGCAGCTAGGGCATAGCAACGAGGGCCTTCCGAGGCGCAATCTCAAGGGGGCGCAATAAGCCATAATATTATTATTCTTTAGAATATAATAGAATAGAATATATTTGAAAAAAAAACATGTTAAGGGTCTAGTTATTCCAGCAATTTTGTCGATAAATTTCAATGTAGCTAAAACATTAATATTGTATTAGTAAAAATGTAAGTTAATGTCAGTTAATGTAGATAATAGGAATCATAAAACATTCCTCGAGTCTCACCTTCGTCTAATATAAATAAATAAATAAATTGTGGGACACATGCATTTAATTTAAATTTAAATGTAATTTATAACTAAATCTTATTAAGTTTAAAAATATATAATTGACTTGAATTAATCTCGGCCTGGGCGCCAATGACTATAGCTACGGCACTGCTAATAATGTAATGACAAGTTTTTCTTTACTGGGAACAAAATCATGTAAGTAGTGTCTTTTGAATATTTTCATTAAAAACTTTGATCTCAAGAGTCACTTCAGTTAGTACAACGTGCTATCCAAAGACGTTTAAAGAAAAAGTTTCTCTAGGAAAGAGAATAATTTTCTTCCAACCTCTTTGGTGCTATCATTCGAACGTATCACAATAGACTTATTACCTCTAGGTAATAACTTTTGGATTACGATTTTGTTCGGCTTGGCCGCTGTATGCCTCATTGTATAGAAGCGTTACGGGAATATTCAAACGTGGAAAGACTTATCATAAGTGAAACTAAATTTATGTAACAAAAGATAAACTGTATCCAGTCCAAGGCTATTCGGAGATCACGATATCTCTACCATATCTTTAGGAGTCTCAGTAGTACGATGCCTACAACTGTACTTTATCGTAGTTTATCGTCAATTCGCAAATAACCTCTTAGCTGAAAAAGACTGAAGTGTCGCTGTCATGTCACCTTAGCATGCCATAAAGATCTTCCTGAATCAATCGGTCATGTCGCAAAGGCACATAAAAAACTCAATTCTCTTCGTTAATCTTTCATTGTTTTGATAAATACATCCAACTTCTATATTTACCACTAAATACTTAGTAAATACATATTAATCACTAGTTAGACGGTGAAGGAAAACATCGTAAGAAAACCAGCGGGTCCCAGAAAGGATTCTGAGACTTGTGTAACAGAAACACACAAAATATATACTGGGTTTTTGCAAGAATGGAATGCTTCAGCTGACCCCTCGGAGATTTAGGAGAGCATATATTTTTTTTTTTTTACAAACTGTATATAATATAATAAATTCACTGCATAATAAAATTTGGCAATGATAATGATAATTTATATATAGGTACGGAAGACTGAAATGATAATAGAATCGTAAAATTATTTATTAGTTTAATTGTATACAATAAAAATAATAACACTTAACTAACTATGACGTTACAAAGCAAATTAATCCGAAGCGGTGAAGGTAAATATAAAAAGTTAGAAAATGTATGTTTTTGTTGCTGTAACCGAGGTGTTTACATGGATTTATTTACAGAAAGAAATCAATCTTGTAAATACGTATGCCATCAAAAACAAAACTTGTCAAAAAACCCAAGTCTCGCAACTCAGTTCATCTACCGTAAAAAGTTGTGAGATCCATGTAATACCAAGTCGGTTAATTTATTCAGTCCTTACTAAGGGACCTTCTGTCTTAAGTAATTATGTAATTAGCTAACCTAACAACATCTTATAGTGACCATATCATTATTAAAAATCTTTTATGTTTTAAATAAATAGATTGACTTAGCAATCGCACTAAACAATCTAATTTAATATAAAATGTATCACTTGTGAGATAAATTGAGTTTTCATGCGATGGCCAAGTCAATCTATTTATTTAAAACATAAAACATTTTTATTAATGATATGGTCACTATAAGATGTTGTTAGGTTAGCTAATTACATAATTACTTAAGACAGAAGGTCCCTTAGTAAGGACTGAATAAATTAACCGACTTGGTATTACATGGATCTCACAACTTTTTACGGTAGATGAATTGAGTTGCGAGACTTGGGTTTTTTGACAAGTTTTGTTTTTGATGACATCTCATTTCTTTTTTTAGTCTTACTTTTTTCCTTTCCGGTACTTTCTACTTCTTGTATACCAACAACTGATTCTTGCTCGAAGGTAAATAAAAACATCTTGAGGAAGCCCCCAGGTCCCAGAATTAATTCTGAGGTCATGTGTATACAAAATTTCAGCTCAATTGGTTATCTTCCAGCTCCATCATCAGACCCTGGTTACCATCTAGTAACAAAGTACTCGTTAAGACGAATCATTCGAGCCCAAACTCGATGGGATTGTGTCGTTTAATTATCGAGTTCCTATGGCCATCTTCCAGCTTCATCGTCAAACCCTGGTTAGTGGTTACCATCCAGTACCAAAGTACAAACTCAATGGGGTTATGTGGTTCAATTACCGAGTTCTTAGGGCCATCTTCCAATTCCATCATCAGACCCTGGTTACCATCTAGTACCAAAGTACTCATCAAGACAAATCAAACGAGCCCAAACTCGATGGGGTTATGTCGTTTAATTACTGAGTTCCTTTGACCGTCTTCCAGCTCCATCATCAGACTCTGGTTACCATCTAGCACCAAAGTTCTCGTCATGACGAATCAAACGAGCCCAAACTCGATAGGGTTTTGTCATTTAATTACTGAGTTCCTTTGGCCATCGTCCAGCTCCATCATCAGACTCTGGTTACCATCTAGCACCAAAGAACTCGTGAAGATGTATCATACGAGCCCAAATTCGATGGGGTGTCATTTAATTACCGATATCCCATGGCCATCTTCCAGCTCCATCATCAGACCCTGGTTACAATCTAGCACCAAAGTATTTGTCAAGACGAATCATACGAGCCCAAACTCGAGGGGTTTACGAGTAGTCATTGAGGAGTTGCGATATCCACCTCCTTGCACCATCATCAGATCAGCTCGGTGGTACCATATATTGCATTGTGACCAAATTTACATAAGTATACCAAATTTCAGCTCAATCGGTTGAAGATATCTGCTTCAAAATTGCGTTGCAAGATTCCACTTGAACATGTAACTTTGTAATCCTATACAATTATGAGGGGATTACAAAGTTATTTATGCAGTTGGTGTATCTAGAAAGTAGAAACCTAGACCGAAATTGCAAAATGTTTGAGTTCCTTGATTTACACACTAAACCCTAATTGTATTCTAAATTTGATGCTTCTACGACTGCTAGAAGTGCCTTAGAGTTTTGATGATCGGTTTTGACGATTGAGCTTAACTTTATCTAGTGGGCAAATGCAGCCTTTGAGGCAAGGTGCCACACGATATCGTAGGTACTTCATAGAAGTTGTCAATCCTATCCTACTAAGATTATGAATGATTATGTGCTCTGCGTGTATTGTACAATAACATATTCAGGGCTCTCTTTGGGCTTCCTCACTTCTGTAGCGCATCCGGCATGTTTGCTGATGCTGGTACTGACGACTTCTACCCAATCATGCGGAAGAAGTCAGTTTCCATACTAAGCAGAACGCAGGATAGCTCTAATGGGGTCCTGAGGATGATATCGTAGATAAGACTCAGCTCGTTGATAGGTTCCTCGAGTTACATGTAAAACGTGTAAAGCGGGGAACGTGGTGACGTCATTTTGTTAATTGTACCTATTTCATTTTTGTCTTTTAAAACTAGCATAGTTATAAGTCTACTTGCCACGATGGACTACATGGCCTGAATTTTTTTATTTTATAACCGCGAAAATTGTATAGATGGTGGACGTCTGTTTCTCTTTCACGTAAAAACTTGTGCACGGATATTGACGGCACTTAACAGTAATCTATACTTATATAATACCGGATTATACAGATTGCCGGTAACATATATAAAATGATTAACTGCCTGACTGATTGGTGATGTATCAACGCACAGCCTAAACCACTGGGTCTAGAGACTTGAAATTTTGCACATAGATAGCTTGTACAGTGTAGACTAGTGGATACTAAAGAAAGGATTTTGCAAAATTCAACCCCTCAGGGGGTGAAAAAATACGTGCTCGAGCGAAGCCGCGGGTAAAAGCTAGTACACTAATATTATAAAGAGGAAAGATTCGTGTTTTGTATGTTTGTAACAATAATAATAATTTATTTCAGACATGGCCCATATAATATTAGTAATTAGTTAGTGGTCATCATGCATTGAGCTGCTGTCGTTGTTTGGGAGATTCCCTCGGCACCATGCTCTTAATACCCAGAGGGCCTTGGTCTCGGCCAATATCCATCCTTGATGAAGCCGCCGGGTCTTAGTCGATCCGATGGCAAAAGGCCAAATAGTTCGACCCTGGTGCCGTGGCAGAGAGGAAGGTGTTTATTGCGGGACGCCACGTGTGTCAACACGTTCACTTCGTTTTTGAGTTGATTCGATACTAGATTCCCAGCGGCGTTGCCCGCGCGGATTCCGTTTATTCCCGTACCCGTGGAAATTTCTAAAAATCCCTTCATAGTGGTTGCCTACGACATATTTAAGACACCTACGTACCATATTTCAAATAGCGGGTGCCCAGCGGCTTTTTCCCGCGTGGATTCAGTTTATTCCCGTTCCCGCGGGAATTTCCAAAAATCTCTTCATCCCCGGTTTCCTACGACATATAAGACACCTACATACCATTTTTCAAGTTTCTTGGTGTTATCGTTTCGGAGTAGGTAGTACGTATTTCTCTTTTTAACCAGTTTTTATATTTTCCCGTGGTAATGAAATATTTTCCTGGAACCTAGTCCGTACCCTAGATGTTGACCCGGTTACTCAGTTATTTCCATACCAAATTTCATCAAAATCCGTCCAGTAGGTAGTTTTTGAGTGATGCGTGCACAACCAGACACACAGACAGACAGACAAAAATTCCAAAAATTGGTGTTTCGGTATCTATATCGATAACTATATACCTACACTACCGTAATAATTTTCAAAAAATATTTAATGTACAGACACGGCCCCGTTAGAGTTTTATTATATGTATCTATACAATAAAATACAAATCATCCCTCTTTATAATATTAGTATAGATTAATGTAGATTCCCGAACATGGCCGAAAACGCGGCGTAATATAGTAACGCAGTCGAATTCCTACACTGATCCGCTCTTGAAGTTCGCTGAAAAGCCGACATAAGCCGACACCGTATGGGGTGTGCAAGCCGCCCCATACGATAACAGGTTCGTTCCCTACCCCAAAATATAAAACCCCGTCTAGACGACTTCGTTGACTTTATAGATATATGTAGGTACTATGTTATTTAGTAGGTAAATACTTAAGGTCCTTTTAAATCAAATATTTTAAGATAAGGTACAAATAAAGTATGTGAGAGAAATATAATTAATTAGCATTATAAAGAAAAACAAGGTTAGTTTTTTTTCTTGGTTTCTCTTAACAGATAAAATATTATTTTTAAACATGCTTGCGTGCATAAACCCTCCTACCGCACTAAAACGTCACTTTTGTCGGTTTTTTTTTATTTATTCATTTCAATAAAAACCAATACAAAAAATAGTTTCTTGTATGTATCCACCCTTTAAATACTTGCACTTAATTTAAAATGGCCATATTTAAAAATCTTACAGGTTGACTGACTGATTGCACATCCGAAACCGATGGGTCTAGATATCATGGCTATATAATTATAGTCCAAATATATAGCCTATGTCACTCAGGGATATTGTAGCTTTCTATTGGAGAAACAATTTTTAAAATCAGTCCAGTAGTTTTGAGTTTATTCGTTAGAAACATACAAAAATACAAATCTTTCTTCTTTAGAATATTATTTTATTAGTGTAGATGAAGATAATGATCCATGGTTTTGCGCAAATGGCAACAACATTATTTTCAGAATTCTTGACAAAACAACATGATGACAAGCAACCAAAGAGATTAAAATATAATAGGGCATATAGGAGACAAAGCTAGGAAAATCTGAAGCCAAAAATTATTACTAAGTAGTTGGCAAAAGTCTAGGTATCAAAAAAATTCTAAGTCTATGGTCTAGTGTGATTCGACCGAATGACAGCTCGCGTTTATACTAACTGACATGACGCTTGAGATTCCCAATGCCCCCTCTATCCCCTATTATATTTTAATCTCTTAGCAAGCAACCAACCATACAGTCATAAACTCATGGAGTTGCTGGTGTCACATTTTGCATGGAATAAGAGAAAATTTATAGTGTTTTCCCCCGTCGCGTTCTTGTCAATAAACTACCAATTGCTATCTTTAAAAAAAACTGGCGCAATCGTATTTTAGTTTACAATTGAATCAGAATCGCGGTATGAAATTAAATTTAAGCTTACTCCTAAAAATTAAGAAAACATTTCGCAACTACAATTTCCGATAATTATCGTATCGCATCTTCCGGAGTTTATATAGAATATCACTGACATAATAATTGATATAATGTATGTAAGACACATACATACATTCTACCTAACACGTAATAAAAAGTAAAATAAACGTTGAACATAATTTGATACTAATTAGTAGGAATTCTGACGAATGTATGAATACGTAATGGTGAAACAATATATACCGCGTACTGAAAACGTAGGTTGTTCTCTCGGCTCTATAAAGTTGAAACGTTTTACTGAAATATGGTTATAACGAATGCTCTACATTGAATTCCAAAAACTAATTAAATTACATTTGATCATAATTATTTTTGTATAGAAACAAAACAAGAAATATCAAGTTTGTAGAGTAAGTTAAATCTACATAAACTTTTTATTCAAGAAATAAAATAAAAATAAAATAAATAATCTCACGCCTTTTAGGGGGTAGGCAGAGGTATTCCATTACTGGATATACCCACATTTCACGAGATATATTGGACCCCTAAAGAAACGTTTTATTCAAGATTAGACCTTTATCTCATCTCAATAACTGGGTATAAATGAAATATGAGATATTATGAGTATAATATAATGAAAACGCACACTAGGATAACTTCCTATAAAGAATGTTATTTACAAATTATGAAATTAATCCTAAACATAATCAAATTTTTTATAAACATACGTGCTAGCTTTTACCCGCGGCTTCGCTCGCGCACGTTTATTTCACCCCCTTAGGGGTAGAATTTTCCAAAATCATTTCTTAGTGGATGCCTACACTGTATAAGCTATTTATATGCAAAATTTCAAGTCTCTGGACCCAGCGGGCGTGTGAAAAGGGCGTGTGCGTTGATATATCTACTTATCACCAATCAGTCAGTCAGTTCATCATTTTATATATATATATATATGAAAATTTGCCAGTTATTTTACAATCTAATCTATATGACAGCTTTACCTTATGTTTGGTTTTGGTTTTTTGGTTATGACGTCACAGATGTCGTAAAATCAACAAATTTGAAACTGTAACATTTTTTTGTTTTTGATAAATATAAATCCTTCGAACACGACAATAGTTTTTTACAGCCACTTAATTTAAACCACTCTACATTACCTGTACCTTAATAAATAAAAACACCAATCACAAAACTTCACTGTTAACGAACCTAAGAGGCATTTTTTGATGAGCTTGTCTTCCTCGGGACTCACTTCCGTGATCTCGTAAGGTAGGTCGAGCCAAGGAGCCATGTCTACCGTCAGAACGTAACGTCGAATCTGAACTGTGGTGATCATGGAATACCGCCGCTTTTTCAATACTGTACAATCTAATCATCGAATCGATTTCTATACTCGTATCTATGCCTTGATAAGATGACGCAGTGTGTCGATTGTGTTGCTTTTAATTTTTATTTGACTTCAGTTTCGGCGTTTTTGGTTAGTCATGGATCTGTGATAGAGTTGTACATGAGTTATTCTTGAGGGGGTTGGTGGAGGTAGGATTTTCACCAGTGAATTTTTGGACCCAGTGGGCCCATTATTGGACTAGGGTGCTATTT
Source organism: Ethmia dodecea (assembly GCA_963855545.1). NCBI lineage: Eukaryota > Metazoa > Arthropoda > Insecta > Lepidoptera > Depressariidae > Ethmia > Ethmia dodecea. The sequence continues at coordinate 2,623,760 of OY979446.1, forward strand.
ACACATTCCTCATAACTATTTCAGAGGTTTGCTTCACGATGTTTTTCAAGCTTAGTGATAAATGTGTGATTTTGTACTTATACATATCTGAGGTTCTATCTATTCTTAGTATAGTAACCTACTAATAGAATTAGTTATCAGAAAGGTTGTCTGTGTATCTCCCAAATATAAATAAATAAAGCATGGAAGAAAAAGTATTGCATGATACACAACTCCAATGACGATGACATTTAATTCACAGAAAAAAAACCATAGCAATTATTTCTAGAACAAAGAGGCTGGCCATCGAAATCCAGCCCGGAAACGCGGCGAGCGTATGAGCACCTTTGCACCGGGAACGATTAGGGCGGTTTATTTAACTAAGTTTATTTAATTTTATATTAATTACTATATTCCATAAATCAGTAGATAAACTTATATCATGGAAATAATATGACGTTACCTTTAGTTTCTGAATAAAATCAATAACATATAGTATAACGAACAAACATATCAAAATTTATAAATGAACTGTGCTTATATACGATTGGGGTGTATTTCAGATGCAATGGAATGTAGTGCTTATCTTGTACTCCTTAAAGACTACGGACCTTCCGGGCTACGAATTATGGGCGCGCACCATAAAATGGCACGGGTTACTATAACACCTAATTATGATGATTTTATAGTACCTTAATCAAACAACACCACTACAAAATGAATGCTTTCCATCCAAAACAGAAACTAAGTGTTTTATTTAATGATGATTAATACAATGATGATCACAGATAAGATACAATTAATAATGCAATGACTTTACATGGAGTGCACATTCATAATACTTCGGTACAAACTGAGTCCGCCTGTATTCTATTTATCACTAGCTGGTACGCGCGGTTTTACCCGCATAGTTCCCGTTCCCGTGAGAATACGGGAATAAAATATAGCTTATGTTACTCACCGATAATGTAGCTTTCCATTAGTGAAAGCATTTTTAAAATCGGTCCAGTAGTTTTTGAGTTTATTTGTTACATATATACAAAAATACAAATCATTCATCTTTATAATACGAGTATTAGTGTAGATATTACTGTAGACTTGGTCTAGAACGGTGAAGGAAAACATCTTAAGGAAACCCACAGGGTCCACTATTAATAATAATAATAAAGGAACACAGTCTACACAGTTTTTTAGTCCCAAACTAGGCAGGGCCTGTACTATGGGTAGTTACTAAACAACTGTTAAACATACTTAAATAATTAAACAACCAGACACGAAGCCAACAGACATGTTCATGCACACAAATATTGGCTCCGAGCGGGGATCGAACCCGCGACCTCCGACTCAAAAGGCAGGGTCACTAACAACAGGCCCGTCAACTATTGATTCTGAGGCATGTGTAACAGCACCCTAGGGGCTTATTGTCTATTAACAACATACATACATACATCTGTCTTTACCGTTTTAACCCATCTTGACCTAGAAATTGATATTAATTGTATTTGAAATGATTATTTTTAATGGATTTGAATTGACCTAATTAATCGTAACAGTAACGTATTTAATTGTTGTATTAATGACATTTATGATCTTATTCCCATATTCTACGTCCGTAATGGGCACACTGTTGAGCTATTTTAAGACATCTTGTACACAGTGAACAATAACATTCTATAATTATTATTATTACCGTCAGCCGCATTCAAACTAAAATCGGAATCGTCTTCATTTGACATTTATTGTCAAATGAAGACGATTCCGATTTTAATTATTCCGGGGCCTTATTGGGTAGTTGACAGCATCGAAATTAAATTGCGAGTAGTCATACATTAAAAAGATTATTCCAAAACACCTCAAAATATGTATTTCGATTTTCAATTTACAATTATAGCAAATTTAAAAATAATAAAACAATAAAAAAAGTGCTGCAATTGAGTACTAGAAACTATGACGTCACGGTTTGCTATTTCAGTACATTTTCCATAGTAAAATTTCGTTTTGACAGATCGTAAAAAGTAACTGATTTGACTAGGTAGGACACAACCCTATTGTCCATTTATAATTGTAATCTTAATCGTGTTTATTTTGACATTTGTTACGCGATCAGTGCTTGCTCTTCTTTCACTGGCTATATTGACAGATGTACGGAGGAAGCAACGTACCTCAAAATTTAGACGAATGCGATAACAAGTATAAATAAACAAGGCATCCGGTCCGGCGATGGAATCACCGCCTGTCCCGTTCAGCGGCCCAAAAAATCCACTGGTTAAAAGTAAGTATACCTCTGCCGTCCCCCTCGATGGTGAAGGCGTAAGCATATTTTGTGTACCTCTACAATCACCTAGAGGCATTATATCACAAGCTCCTTCGTGCTTTGCGGAGCACGATAAACTCAGTTGGTCCCTGTTTTTGTTATATTTACGAACAATAAAAGTCGTTCAAAAATGATTACAATCCTAGCACCATTTCCATTGCTGTGATGGGCTCACATGGGCTATAGTATCCACTTCTTCCAACCTGAAAAACTCATAGTTCAGTAGTGGACTGTTACGGGATTTTATCAATCGGTTGTATGTTTTCTAATGTTTTTTACCGACCTTATTTATTTTTAAACCGATTAGATTTTTTTAAAGATTAATTATTTCAGATTGGTCCTGTTGTTGTCAAAATCTAGTTCTGATGATGGAATCCGTGAGCTCTTAGAATTTTATTGGCATACATAGTTATGCCTAATGTGTTTTTAGCAACATTTCAAGCATTTGCATTAAGAATATATCATTTTGATGAATTGGATCAGACGAGCCCATAAATTCAGTTTTGAATACATATTTTGATTTTTTTCACAATTTTTTTTTTTGTCATTTTAGTTAATTATCTCCTAAACGTACATAATTGTGTGCTTTTCACTATTCTAAACACTAGATTATTTAATTCCATTGAATAATTTTGTTTTCGTTTATCAAGCCACATTTTGTATTCACAATTGCACTATTAGATATTATTATTATCAGTGTAGTGAAGTATATCACGACTGTGACTAGTAACACGTGTTAAATGCACTAGATAGACTGAAAGCGAAAGTCATTAGGTACAATACGAAGGGCCGGTATAATACAAAGGCGTGTCATCTCGGCCACATGACTGTACAAATTTTAGGTTGGTATAACCGTAATTGGTATGTTGGCAGCACTGACATTTTTTTCTAAAACGCGGCGAGAACAAAATGGCTGCTAGAAACGTTTTTGTGTAAATTATTTATTGTACGACAGAGAAAATATTTAAATAAATAAATTTGGACGCCAGCGTAGTTGCCGTTCCCGTGGGAATACGGGGACCAAATATAGCCTATGTATTATTCTGATGTACAAGCTATATAACTGTAAAGTTTCATCAAAATCCGTTCTGTAGTTTTTGCGTGAAAGAGGAACAAACATCCATACATCCATCCATACAAACTTTCGCATTTATAATATTAGTACGATGCCTGCTGCACCAGTGTGTTTGTAACGATCACACTGGTTAAGCAAAGTTGGGCACCTAGTGGCGTAATATCATGAGCTCTTCCGTGTTTCGGTAGACTAGTTAATACTAATTGACGGGCTGTTGGCTCAGTTCATAGTGACCCTGCCTTAAATTCTGAGTCGGAGGTTGCGGGTTCGATCCCTGCTCGGGGCCAACATTTGTATGTTCATGACATGTCTGTTGGCTTAATATCTGGTCGTTTAATATATATTTAAGTATGTTTAAGCAGTTGTTTATTACCCATAGTACAGGCCCTGCCTAGTTTGGGACTAAATAACCGCGTGTGAATTGTATCCCACAATTTTATTATTATTATTCATGCTGGTTGTCATTGTGCTTACACACTATGGAAGTCGTTAAGCCATGTCAGATAACCTTAGGTGGCTTCAAATATCTTTTATTAAGGCTGCCACTACACTCTCCCAATCTGCGGTGGGCTTGCGTAGGAGATTTTAGCCCATACTTCATGTGTTAGGAAAGACCCTTAGCTCAGCACTGGGCTGTTACGGGTTGATGAAGATGAATATCCTGACGTTACGTCTGCATTTGTGTTCGTGAACACAAATGCTGATCAAGAGCGGGAAGGCCCATCAAGGAACCGTTGCTGACACCTGCAGGCGTATTCACGGAGCTTCGATATTCGATATTCGACTCGGAATCAAACAATCTGTCGAATATGGGCTATTCACAGATGTCGGTATCGAAAACAAATGTCATATTTGACATAAGGATTCGGAAAATTTTCCGTGGCTGTCAGAAACGCCTACAATACAGTTTTCGATGTCGATAGATTCGAGTTCGGAAAATTTTTCATTCGATCTGAATCGAACGGAAACAGTGTCGAGCCACCGTGAATACACCTGCTGTCTTTTTAAGTCGTTTAGCTAAAACTTTCGTAAATCGACTGCATCCAGCAACTTCACGCTTTAACAACGAGAGGGTTGGCAAAAGGATTCCATTTCAGAAAGTATCGACTTTTTAAGAAAATATTTATTTTATTTCGATAGCTCCGTTGTTGCATAAAGCCAACCACTTACGGGGCTAGCATATCAGGATATCAGTAAACACACCTTTACAGTTTTAAGGCCTAGTTGTTAAATTTATCTCACACTTGATAAAGGAGCATGAGCAATTACTCATGTTTGATTCCAACCACGTGCCCTGTACTTGCACTTGCACTATGCTAAACCAAATACATACATACATAAAGCTCACGTCTTTGTCCTACAGGGGTAGGCAGAGACGATGGATCGCCACTTTGATCGAACGGGAACTACAGCCTCACAGAAAACCAGCGTAAAGCAATGCATTGCGTTTCGTTGAGTGAGTGAGGTAACCGGAGGCCCCAATCCCCCCTCCCCCTCCCCTCCTCTCCCCTCCCCTCCCCCTACTCCCACCTCAAACGTCGGCAACGCAGTTGTGACTCTTGAGTTGCAGGTGTCCATGGGCGACGGACGTCACTTACCATCAGGTGACCCGTCTGCTCGTTTGCCCCCTTTTTTATCATAAAAATAAAAACTTGCTTCGAAACCGCGCAGAACCGCTCGCGCTAAAGAGATGTCACTTACTTACTTTTAAAAAGAAAATACTTCTGCCAACCCCCCTGCTATTAAATTGTAAGGATTTATTATTTATTTATATACCTATATTGACTTCGCATATGGACTAGAAAACACTGCTATTAACTATGATTACACTATCATAATGAATGATTCACTCAGTGTAGCAAAATTTCCAATCACCTACCAAAGTATGATTCAAAAGTATTGCTAGATAAATGATTGCATGCATTCATGCAGGTATACATTAAGTAACAGAATAAGCGGAATTCCTGAAATTATTTTGTTACGTACCTACCATTATTTATAAAAACGGCAAAAAAAAACATTTTTGTTGTATGGGAGCTCGCCTTCAATATTTATTTTATTTTGTTTTTAGTATTTGTTGTTATAGCGCCAACAGAAATACATAATTTGTGAAAATTTCAACTGTCAAGCTCGCGGTTCTTGAGATACAGTCTGGCGATACTCAGACGGACGGAGATATAAAAATATTTACTGTTATAAAGTTGAATGCCCGGGGCATACTTTGGTGCGCAGTCGCAAGACATCGACAGACAGGCACACTTCATTTACGCTGTGATTCATACGGAATTAGCAATCGGTTAATAGATGGTGAGTAACTGGCTTACAATAGATACTTTGATAACATTTATCGTTGTTTAACGAAATTCCTTTAAAAAGTAGGTTAGTTAACAGATGGTAATGTTACACATGCATTACTGGCGGGAGCTAATAATCTGATAGTTATAAAAAATTATATCTGCAAATATGTAATATTATGTGATAGCCTTAAGAACGCTTCTCATGATGATAATCAGTGAGGCTCGGGTTTGAATCCTGTCATGTACCAATGATTTTTTCAAAAACTTACGTACATATTATTCATCACTACCTCGACGGTGAAGGAAACGGTCGAATATACTCTTGAAAAGTGGGTATTTCCAGAAATGGAATACCTCTGCCAACCCCCTCGGGGATAAAAGGCGTGAGATTATTTATTTATTTATTTTTTCAATGTTATGTATTTTTTGCTTAAACTGATACTTACCTATAGCGCAAGTGTGGTCCATAAGTTTAGTAAAAATCTGATGAAGGACTCCAGGTAGAGAACGGTTCTCGTCAACGGACATCAGCAAATCAGTAATTAGTAACAGTTGGTAATGGATGTTGACTATGCTATAAATTTTTAGATTCTCAATTTAGCGCGGCCCTCCATTATCCATATGATCTCTTGTACATGTGGTTGTAAATGCACTCAAAGACAGTCCCAGATAGCAGCTGGACTATCGCAGGATGTGGAGTTATAGTTGTGGGCTATGGGTGTGGGATGCTGTGAGCAGAATTAATGGGCCACGGGGTGTGATAACGGACGTCAGCCAACGCTATCTCACAGCTAGTAAATCTGACAGACAGTGACTTGCTACCTAATAATCTTACTAATATTATAAACATTGTAATTGGGTAGTTGACAGCATCGAAATTAAATTGCGAGTAGTCATACATTAAAAAGATTATCCCAAAACACCTCAAAATATGTATTTCGATTTTCAATTTACAATTATAGCAAATTTAAAAATAATAAAACAATCAAAAAAAGTGCTGCAATTGAGTACTACAAACTATGACGTCACGGTTTGCTATTTCAGTACATTTTCCATAATAAAATTTCGTTTTGACAGATCGTAAAAAGTAACTGATTTGACTAGGTAGGACACAACCCTATTGTATTATGATATTCTGCATAGCCTAATGGTTGACTGGTTGATATAAGCCTTTACGAATTAAGTTCTGTATATTTTTAGTTCGTTCATCTATATTCCCAATATCAAAATTATTTCACGCACATTTCATTTACGGAACAAACGGATTTTTAAACGGATCTGCTTTTTTTTTGCATCAAAATAAATGAACTGGCAAGTGATATTGCCTATCTATCTATCTATACTAATATTATAAAGAGGAAAATTTTTTTTTGTATGTTTGTTAGGAATATACTCAAAAACTAGTAGACCGATTTTAAAAACTCTTTCACCAATTGAAAGCTAGAAGATACCTGAGTAACATAGGCTCTATTTTATTCCCGTATTCCCACGGGAACGGGAACTACGCGGGTGAAACCGCGCAGAACCGCTATATATTATAAATTCGAATGAGTGAGTTTCTGTCGGTCAGAATGTGAAGTTAGAAACAGGAAGGGGTAATTAGTCATTAAAACTCCTTGGAGTTTTCCACTAAACTTCCGCAGTGAGCGCCAATGGTGTCCTACAAACTTATACATGCGTGTAAGAGGGCCTTATCTCAAACACACAAGGTTGGTTTTAGATATGTCTTCGAAGACTGAAACTTCGTCGAAGAGTTAAAGTTTTAAGTAGCCTCAGTTCGAAAATCGGATGAATGAGAGGGAATTAAGGAAGTTAGGGCAGAGGTAAGAATGTATTTTTTTGAGTTCATAATATCAAACAGTTAGCTATGTAAGAAGCAGGCAGTTGGTTGTGTAGAACCCATTTTTTCCCGTTCCCGTGTTGCGTTTCCAGGCATCCGGCAACGATAAAGCCGGACATAGGCTTTTTGATAGCGTGTCCGGCCAACATGAACGGTGTCCGGCCTGTCCGGCTTTTGTTAGGTTTTACAATTTTGACTGATGACTTTATTTGACTGATTAATAATAAACTGATTTGATTTTCGATTTTATTTATATTTCATTAGAATTTATCAAGATTTATAGTAATAATCAAAATGCTTGATATTACATAAAATTTTGTTGTCGTAGGTACCTATTAATACTGAGACAGAAAATCTAAACATTAAATACCTATTTTTTGAAAATTTCAACGGTAGTGGAGATAGTTATCGAAATAGATATCAAAACACCAATTTTTAAAATTTTTGTCTCTCTGTCTGTCTGTCTGTCTGTTTGTGCACGCATCACGTAAAAACTACTTGACAGATTTTGATGAAATTTGGTGTAAATAATTGGATGCATAGCAGAATGTGCAAGTCGCAAAATGTGCAGGCTACGTAAAATGAGCAAATCGCAAAATGAGCAAATCTCTTAATGAGCAGATCGCAAAATGAGTAGTCGGGTCAACATCTAGAGTACTTTTTACCGCGAGAACATATCTCATTCCCACGGAAATTAAAAAACTAGGTAAAAATGAAAAACGTGCTACTCCGTAACAATCACCTAGAAATATGTAAGTAAGTAAGTAACAACTCTTTATTGTACACCAACAAAAATATGCAACGAGTGACACAATAATATAAAAGTACAATGGGCGTTTTATAATGGGTGTTTTATATGTCGTAGACAATCGCTAAGAAGGAATTTTTGGATATTCACGGGAACGCGAATAAACTGTATCCGCGCGGGCAACGCCGCTGGCACCCGCTCTCAATAATGTAGGGCGTCCGGCCTCTTTACCCAAATGTCCGGTCAAACTGGCTGGTCTTTCTGGCGTGTACGGTACCTCAGTTACCAAGTTTGTTTCATTACTCTCTGAGATTTGGTGATCAAACCTTGTGTGGTATTTCACTTACAAACGCAAGTATAATGTAGATTTACCATCAGTTCAATGGGGAATTGAGTTCAGAATTAATTCTGAGACATGTGTAAATAGACCCGGTCCGGCGATGGGCTCACCACCTATCAGTCCTATCACGTTTAGGGGTCCAATGTATCTCGTGAAATGTGGGTATATCCAGTAATGGAATACCTCTGCCTATCCCCTCGGGGATGGCAGGCGTGAGATTATTTATTTATTATTTTATTTATTTCAATGGGATAATCAAAACATAGTGAGGAATCCCGTAAATTCGTTTTGATATCAGCATTAACTTAAAATATTACAATGTATTTGAAACTGCGTAATTCTATTTTATGATGTGGAGAAAATAGTTACGTCTACTAAAACCGGATGTCTCTCAAAACCGGACGGAACCCCCTTCGAGTAATATCCTTTAACTGTAATGGGATCAAAGTGATCCGGTTTTTGATAAATGACGACTGGACTACCTTACGTGGGCACTTTAGTCCTTTAATCCTATAGTTAATGATAAAGAGGATGTAAAGGTAGAACTATACATTACACCCCCGTGGTGTGTCGTGGCGATGTTTCATACATTTACTAGGGTTAGAAAAAAAAGATATACTTTCGCATGATACACGAAGTGTGTACTAGTTTAAGACGGAGTTGAAAAATCTTTAGCTATACATTAGTGTCTATAGTGTTTATAATACGTAACACTACACCACAACACAAATTAATTAATAAATTGCGAAAATCAATTCACACATGGTTTTTATTTCCACACTAGGCAGAGACTGCAGGTACTAGATCTACTAAACAACTGATCAACATCACTATCACTATCACTACATATAGTATAAAACAAAGTCGCTTTCTCTGTCCCTATATCCCTATGTATGTATAATCCGTTCAGTAGTTTTTGCGTGAAAGAGGAACAAACGTCCATACATCTATAGAGTACATCCATACATACAAACTTTCGCGTTAATAATATAAGTAGAAACTACTTTCTAATCCTACGATTACCCTTACACATGAGGAAGCATGAGCCATAATCTTCCAAGTGCTAGCTACCCAAGAGTATCTGACATGGCTTAACTACTTCCATTGTGAGTAAACACAACGAAAAGGTGCCTTCCGAAACACGGAAGCGCTCACGATATAATACCACTAGGTGCCCAACTTTGGTTGACTAGTGTGATCGTTACATTCTAATTCTGTAAACATGGAATTCTGTAAAAGAAATCTGTAGAACTGTGAACAATTCAAATCTACTATATAAAAATAAGTCGGGTTTTCCTTCCTGACGCTATAACTCCAGAACGCTCGAACCGATTTCCACGGTTTTTGCATTCGTTGGAAAGGTCTCGGGCTCCGGGAGGTTTATAGCAAAGAAAATTCTTATAAGCATTGCACCCGTGCGAAGCCGGGGCGGGTCGCTAGTTTCTTATATAAAAATAAGTCGGGTTTTCCTTCCTGACGATTTAACTCCAGAACTGACGAACCGATTTCCATGGTTTTGCATTCGTTGGAAAGGTCTCGGGCTCCGCAAGGTTTATAGCAAAGAAAATTCAGCATTGCACCCGTGCGAAGCCGGGGCGGGTCGCTAGTTTCTTATATAAAGAGAAATAATAGTACGGTTTCTATAAGTAGCTATAATTTATAAAACTCTGTGTTAGTGTTTAGATCTTTAAATAAATAAAAAAAAAAAAGTCGTTCTAATTATTTTTTCGGAAAGATGTAACACACATTAAAAATAGCCGAAATCGATGAAGTAGTCTATACTGAAAAAACTAATTTCAGGAATTGCGCTTATTCTATTACATATTGTTTAAACAAAAATTTTAAATTGCAATTTTGAAGGTGAAGATGGTACAATGCGAGTTTTGGTATGTATTTATTAACATTTTATTATGAATGCTTTTATTTATAGTCTGTAACTTAGGTACGATGGATCAACATCTCTACTACTTACAACATCCTACTTTAGCTAAGAAGCCTATATGTAATATATATTATATATGTATAAACAATGTAGAACTCTAACTGATGATAATAACCTGAGTCAAAGATTTATAATCGATAAGATAATCGTACAAAATGGATAGGGTATTTTATTTCTGATTTTCGTTTCTATTTTCATCACCTATCACCTTTAGGAATCCAAAGAATATACTGGTAAAACGTGCGTATTTCCTGAAATGGAATACCTCTGCCTCCTCGGGGATAAATGGCGTGAGCATATTTATTTACTTTTTCTTCTACCGTGTTTATTTAAAAAGCAACACTATTATGATGTGCAAAATACCCAAATTTAAAAATAATATTTACCTAAACTTTACATTAAGTAATAAGTTTCCAGCACACAAAGTTTTAAAACACTTCCAAACCCTAAAACTCGACTATATTATAGGGCTAAGTAAAACAAACTAAAAATTAAAAAGATATTTAAATATAATACGGCAAAGTGAACAAAATGGTTATCTAAAGTTATAACCTATTGATTGATTATACTTCTAGTGTGAAACGTAGTCTCAACAGCAGGCGTATTCACGGAGGCTCGATACCGTTTCCGTTCGATTCAGATCGAGTGAAAATTTTCCGAATCCTTATGTCACATATGACATTAGTTTTCGACACCAACATCAGCACATCTCGAAAGTGTTCGACAGATTTTCCGATTCCGAGTCGAATATCGAAGCTCCGTGAATACGCCTGCCGAACTAACGCTTGAGATCAAAGTATTTGTAGAACATACGAAAGCACGAAAATATTCCCAATGGCCCCATATTTAAATCTATTTGGCTATCATCATCTTATTGAGTACAAGCGACCCGCCCCGGCTTCACACGGTGTAATGCTGATACCAAAACCTTTCTCTTGAATCACTCTATCTATTAAAAAAACCGCATCAAAATCCATTGCGTAGTTTTAAAGATTTAAGCATACATAGGGATATAGGGACAGAGAAAGCAACTTTGTTTTATACTATGTAGTGAAGACGTTTCTTGATATGTCATTTAAATTTAATTGGGTATTATTACAGGATGTAACATAAGTATCTATCTCGTTAGAAGGGAACTATTTTATACGACTCTTATAGCGGCATCTCTTTCCAATGCAGTAAAGACCGAAGGCAAAATGCACGTTTTATTAAATGCCTTAAAACGCCACATCCAAATTTAGAAACCTTTCACTACGGCACACATGTTAAGTGATAAATGGCGCTACAATGGTGTTCATTAGGGTCTTGAGTCGCAATAATTAATTCTTGTCAACCCTCTTGCATGCAGAGCGACCAATCTGCCAACAAATCGTGCGATCAATACTTATTCACACCTGATAAGTTCTATATACGAGATTTATCCCAGAGGGTTAGGCAGAGGTATTCCATTTAAGGAAATACCCACATTTAACCAGTATAAAGTTTGGACCCCTAAACGTGATAAGTGGTGAGCCCATCGCCGGACCGGTCTGTAACACATGCCTCAGAATTAGTTCTGGGGCCTGCCGGCCGCCGGTTTCCTCACGATGTTTTCCTTCACCGTCGAGCTAGTGATAAATAAGTACGTAAGTTTTTCAAAAACTAAACTAGCTAACATTCAATCTTATATTACCGTTAAAGGAGACGTTTCAGGAGTATATGGAGACGGGGCCTGCACCATGTACACTAGTTTTTTAGATAAATATAAATAAAATAACTATGGTTTTATTCATGATTTTGCTCATATTTGTTTAGTTTCGTTGTACAATAAACTTTAATTTTCATTAAACTGGCATCGCGACGACCGAAAAAAACCTGACCGACCGACCGACCGACCTGACCGGTAAAATGACAATTGACATTATTTTGATGTTTGTCGGACTAATTCACAATAACATGAAGTTAGAAAAAGTATTATTTCAATATGATTCCATGCGGATCCATTGAAGTTCAATTACTTTTGTGCAAGGTAAATAGATGGAAAAAATATTTTTCTGACAATCACTAGATCTTTCACGCTGGTGTACAATGTGCAGGCCCAAGATGAAAGGTCCTTTAATTAGGACAAAAAAAAAACTGCTGAACCGAATTTTAATTAACAAAACTTTGCAGGTAAATCTGTTGTAGGTTGTTATAATTTAAGTTCTTAAAAGTTTCTGTTTAATTAAAACTGCTGATCTTTATTAACTGAGAGCAGCTGACACTGCACGGCGGGGGTGCGCCAAGTTCTCTAAAGTAAATATTAATTAATGTAGTTAATTTCGGATATAGGGCTGTTACGTCTACCGTAAAATAAACGTACAATTATTATTGAAGCATTATGATATTATTCCAAGCGGGCTTTCTCTGTCCGTTCGTATGTTTATAATTTGAACATCATATTCGATTACCTAAACAGAACGTTCAAATTATACAGTGGTAATGATTACCATTATTTATGCCCTTGGGTAGCTTATAAATTCTGACAGTATGGTAGGCCTTCTGCGGTGCTTCGATTGTATAGTACGAAGGCATCATATTTGTTTTATAATATTACACTAATTGGGTTGTATGAGGAATTGCGCTTATTCTGTTTCGCGTTTTATACAGGGCGTCATCTTCTAGATGAAAAAATAAGCTAATGGCTAAACTTTTTCACTGATTTGACATTTTTTGGTCCCGACAAGATTTGGGTAGAAAGTACATACATACATATGCTCACGCCTTTTTCCCGAAGGGGTAGGCAGAGACAACAGCCCGCCCCTTTGGGGAGAAAGTATTTTTGGAAATTCCCACAGGAAATGAAACAAACAACCCGGCAACGCCGCTGGGTGCCTGCTAGTAGGTAATTAAAATTAATTATTTTAGACATTTCAATAAAACTTTAAACGAAATTAAATGTATCTACGAGACAGTCAAACTTCATTTCAACTTGCGTCCTAAAGTATTAAGTCAGTCAGTCAGTCAAGCAGCAGGTTTCCGACAGGATAGCAATAATAATAATAATAAATAGTTTATTAGTACAACAAACAAATACATAAGCTATTATGTCGCAGAATAGTTACCAGTACTTAATATCAGAGCTCATTCAATAATACGGTGATGAAGGCACACTGTAATGCGCAAGCCAAGTTCGGTACAGTATACGTTTCTGGAGAACTAACTATAGATACGCACACCAAACACAAACGGCTGCGTTAACACAAAACGGCAAGCTATCCAGTGAGCTGGAACAGATTCGATTATTCGCGAATCGGTGAGGGCGGCTCGGTTCACAGTCAAGTTGGTTTTAAGCATGAATTAACACTTGCCTGTTGTTGGTTGATTAACCATTTGTTATTATAAGGTATACGAAGTTGATTCTACGAGTCGCTTTAAAGCTTTATAAAGCCGGAGAACTACTACACGTCAGCATTAAGTTGTAAGCGTGTACATAGCCAAAGCTTGTATAGTGGAGTTATTTTAATACATAAAAGTCTTCACCTCACTGCTGAGCACGGGCGTAGCTACCGTCGTATCAGCCGTATCAGTTATACGGGGCCCCCGGGCTGCGGGGGCCCCCGACGTGCGTAAGCAAAAATTAATAAAAACTTTAAAACTGATAAAAAATTTCCTCAGAACTTTGATGGGACATGAACGCCTGTCAGACCTGTCATTATTGTCCATAAAGGCAGAAACTTTAGAAAAAATAAAGTCATCATCAGCTATAAATGATGTAATAAATCGGTTTGCCGGAAAAAAGGCAAGGAGAGTGGATATTTAATTTGAATTGTTTGTAAAAATTTTGCAAAAAGTGACAGATAGATAATTATGATGAATAATTATATTTCTTTTAATTTTATGCAAACATTTCTTTCTTTCGTGAGAAATCTTTACCCTTCATAGAGGCCCTAAACAATTTTTTATACGGGGCCCATGCTACGCCACAGCTACTGAGTTGTGAGTTGTTGTCCCAGGCGAACTCATTTTTTGTAATTTCTCACGCGTGCCCTGATATAAGATTAAGATGGCCATCTGATCGTTATCATTAAACCATGTCTATTTGCCAGGATATTTCAGATCGGCTTGACTCCTTGGCGTTGCGTTGCTTCATTTTGCATTCGCTATCCGAACAATTCCTCGGAGCACTCCCCATGATCCCGTATCATAATAGGTACCGGCGCGCGGCGACCGCATCTTTCTGTCATCGTTCAACGCGACAAAACTACGATTATCATCTACATCACTTAGATACAAAGAAGTTTAAAGAAAAAGTTTCTCTCTAGGAAAGAGAATGATTTTCTTCCAACCTCTTTCCTCGGATAGTTTACTGTGCGGTTGTCACGCAACTTCATAATTCATAATTTATTTGCGCACCATGAGTTAGTTATAAAGGTCTTAAGTCTAGGTTAATAGATTCATGGATGCCCCGTCGGCGCGAGTCGTGACGGGGAATTGCAAAATTAAATAAAAATAAATATCTAAATTAAAAAATACCTACTAATGTCAAAATAATAATAATAAAGATAAATCCTGTCACGTGAGAGCCAGTGCCAGCAAGGCTGGTTCGGTAAAATCCGCACTCACAAGGCACGGAGCGGACGCTGCTATTATAGGGTGGATCGAAAACATGCTTAGCAAGAGAATAGTCAGGTTTGATAGCGACGACACACAAGGGGCCCTCGTGGCTAGAGGCTGCCCGCAGGGGGGAGTTCTATCACCCCTCCTCTGGAACCTCGTGGTAAACGATTTAATAGCTAAACTTAACCTGCACGGCTACTACACCATCGGATATGCCGACGATCTGGCAATCTTAATATCAGGTAACTTCACGAATGTTGTCTGCAATGTCACACAAACAGCCCTACACATTGTGGAAAGATGGTGTCAACAGTATGACCTATCAGTCAACCCCTCCAAGACAGAACAGGTAATGTTCACTAACAAAAGAAGCTTAGGTAGCTACAAACTGCCGACGCTCTTCAACTGCCAGCTCCACCTCTCTACGGAGGTAAAATACCTGGGCGTGACGCTAGATCACAAGCTGAGCTGGATTAGTCATCTTGAGCAGAAGCTCAACAAAGCCAGCATAGCGTTCTGGCACTGCCGCAGGATGCTGGGTAGGAGCTGGGGTCTAACCCCCAAAATAACACTCTGGCTGTATAAGACAGTGATAAGGCCCATGGTAAGCTATGGAGCAATAGTCTGGTGGCCGAGGACTAAACTAAACACGGTCGCTGGTAAGTTACAATCCTTTCAGAGACTAGCATGCATGGCAGCGACAGGCTGTATGAGGACAACCCCCACGGCCGCCCTGGAAACCATGCTAAACCTAACACCGCTCCACCTCTTCCTACAGCAGGAGGCGGTACGTCTAAAAACCTTAAAGCTGTGGCGTGACAGGGCTGTTACCCACACGAAAATCCTGGACGACGCCATCGTGGACCTACCGCTACTAGCGGCGGTAAACGACAGGATACCAGTAAGGTTCATGTTTGACAAAAAGTACAAGATACAACTCTTCGAGGATGGAATCGAGAGCCTGAATCTCCGGGAGCTACGCGTCTTCACGGATGGCTCAAAAACGGCCTCCGGCACCGGTTGCGGTGTGTTCTCAGAAGACCTACAAATATACATATCCAGGCCCCTGGGGGCTCACAATACAGTCTTTCAGGCTGAGTGCGTGGGCATCTATATGGCGGCGACGGCCATAGCTGCAAGGAGCGTGAAAGGTGCATGCATACGAATCCTCTCTGACAGCATGGCGGTTCTACAGGCCCTCCGGAGCAACTCAATCAAGTCGAGTCTCGTTATGGAGTGCCATGAAAGGCTGACGGAGCACTGCTCACTCTGCAGTGGATCAAGGGTCACAGTGAGTCGCGCGGAAACGACGCGGCTGACGAGCTGGCCAGAAAGGGATCAGGTACGGCAGCGATAGGCCCAGAGCCCATTGTTCCCCTCCCTTTCGGCTGGTCCCGCACACAACTGCGACTCCGGGCACAGGATAAACAGGAACGCGCTTGGACCGAACTGAGTGAGTGTAGACAGGCGAGATCTGCGCTACCACACCTGGATCGACGTCTCTCCCGCACCCTGATAAACCTGAACCGGAGACAGCTACGTACGGTAACTGGGGCCATAACAGGCCACGGTCACTTTAACAAACATCTGTTTACTTTAGGTGTCACCGACAGCCCTCTGTGCAGAGCGTGCATGGAGGCAGAGGAAACGGCTGCGCACGTGCTGCTGGAGTGCGAAGGCGTGGCTCAATACCGGGCGAAGCACCTTGGATCCCCGAGGTCGCTCCCCGAAGCCCTGAAGGACCTCAAGTCGCTGCTGGGCTTCCTGGAGGAGCTGGGATGGCAAGAGTAGTGCCATTCCCACCATCACGCAAAATAGGCGCAGAAAGGACGTCGAGTTGGGGAAACAAGCCCGCGTTAATATACATACATACAAGGCTGGTTCGGCCGCAGCTGAAGCAGAGGCTAATAAGCGCCGAAAATACTCCACCCTACCTCCGGGCTACACTTTTATTTCCTTTGGTGTGGAGACCTTTGGTACGTGGGGGCCAGACGCTCGAAGCCTTTTTAAACAGTTGCGCACTCGCCTGATCGACGTCACTGGCAATCCATCAGCCTAGCCATCCAGCGTGGAAATGCCGCTAGCATACTAGGAACTCTACCGCTGGATGGCCGGGATTTAAATGAATTTTTTTATTTATGTTAGTTCGACGAAGCTTGTGTGGATCAAATTTTTGTTGTGATTTAAGGTACTGTTATTGACAGATACTGTAATTTGACGAAGCTCGTAGCGAATAATTCTTTGTACATAAATAAAATGTATTAAGATAAATCTAAAAACGATGTAAACATTAATGTTAAAAATAAATTGCATTACATAATTAACCTCTAAGACCAAGCATCCGAGACACAATAGATTTTTAATTGTGTCTCGGTTCCAATTGGAACCCGCGGTTCTTAGTCCATTAGGTACTTCTTGATATTCACAACCAATCTGTGGAACAAATCGTCTCCTAAGGTATTTCCGGACCGACTTTTAAACCTTCAAGAAGAGAGTTTAATCCCACCTCAAAGGCCGGCCACGCACTTGTGACTCTTGAGTTGCAGGTCTCCATGGGCGACGGTAGTCACTTACCATCAGGTGACGCGGACACACAAAGGGATATCTGATATTTCTTTCTTAAAGCAACTTAGCTCACTTGTATCATAAAAATTAAAATCATAATATACTGGGTTCGATTCTGCTTTACAGCGTCTAATATATATTTTAGTTTAGTCCTGTCTTTGTCTTACCTCAAAAAAAGAAAAGGGATAGAAGATAACCTTCCGAATTTAGTCGTCTCAGATGCTGTATTTTAGTCGTGACTTCTTTACTTATGCACTAAACACGTTATAAAATGCCTTAGTTGACAGGACTAATGTATCTCGTGTCTTTTCTTTTCTAGAATAAAAAAAATGACAGCAGTAAACTAAAATAAATTTAGTCGCTGTAAAGCATATTGAACCCACTGTCACAAATAAATGAATATTACACTAATTTACCGCTTGGCGTCACGTCACTTTGTACTCAGTATAATGTAATGAGTACAGCTTTATACCTGTACGATGCCACTTCGCAATGATATTAGGCGTTACACAATGTAGCGATGTCTGTCTTTGAGTGCTCTCCCATCGGCACAAACTTGAGTGGAAGCGAGGTGGATGACACGGAACTAAACTAACATGAACCGTCTCTTATAATAATAATAATAATCTTTATTTCAGACAATATTTACATTAGTAGATCTTAAATAACGTAAACAGAGGCCCATATTATATATACCTTATATCTAACATACATATAAAATAACTAACTAAACTACTATAAGATGATAAATATGATAAACTACTGGGTGCCCTGCGGCGTAGATAGCATGGATGCTCTTTATTCCCTTTCCCGTGGGTATTTCCAAAAATCTCTTCTTAATGCTCTTAAGGAACAATTGTTTTTTTTTATTTCATACTTCTAGCTAGACCCAGCAGTATCGGCTGCACGTTGATCGATCAGTCAGTCAGCCAGTCAGTTTCTTCTTTTAAATATAAACTTAATCATCCAGGTAACTTTGATCTCAATCGTCAATTCAGCTAATACGAACGCGGGCTGTCGTTCGGACGTATAACATGTATTTATAGGTAATAAGTTTTAGATTCACTTTGGCTGGTGACATACAAATAAGAAATTACCGGTATACCTACCTCAGCGTTGCCAGACGGCCCGATTTTGGCGGGACATCCCGATTTTAAAATCAAAATTTAATGTCCCGCGCGGGACAAGCTCAGTCCCGCTTTTCGGGTATAAGATGAATTTAAAATGGTCTGATGCTCCGTAAATTTAATGAGAGCAGAATTACTGAACTCATACAGCTTAATGTACAGCTATCATGTGAAGAGTTCTTCATTTTTATTAAAGAAAAAAAGGAAAGTTTAAAAGAAGTTAAATCATCTCAAATAATTATTCTCTTATTATAAGTAGCAATTTGTAACACTCATTCACTCCTCAGATTATTGAATTAAAATAAATGCAAATAAAAAGATAAATACGTGTTTAAAAACTTCTGATTATACACGTTTTTTACTATGTCCCGCTTTCGACGAAAGAATCCCGCTTTTTTCACTCAAAAAGTTCTAAAATCCCGACTTGACAAACAAAAATCTGACAACGCTGACCTACCTACACATTATAATATCCCAGCCCTTCCAATAGTCTGTACATCTGCAAACTGCAAACGGCAACCTCTGTATTCTGTTTCGCGCTTCTCGAAAGTTTAGATCCGTTGCTGCCGACTGTGAGTCAAAGGGATTCTATTTCCGAACATATTTTACTTTCATCGCTTTGTGCAGTTTTCAAATACAAACGCGATGACATCAGGTCACGTGGCTTTCAGTTGTTTCCGCCAAAAGTTCTGAGCTCTATTGGCAAGACAGCTTTGCTTGGAAAACATTTATTTACACTAATATTATAAAAAGGAAAGATTTGTATCTTTGTAACGAATAAACTCAAAAACTACAGAACCGATTTTAAAAATTATTTTACCAATGGAAAGGTACATTAACACTGAGTAGCATAGGCTATATTTCATTTCCGTATTCGTAAGGGAACGGGAACTATGCAGGTGAAACCGCGCTGAACAGATAGTAAAGCTCTTGTATAGGTATTTTGATACTTCCGGCCAAATTCTCTTACTTAATACTTAAAACCTCTAAAGCTAGATTTTTCCAACGAAGAATCACTTACTAGGAGATCAAAATGCAATATGCTAGACGGATGAATGAAAGGCGCCTAACGAGACCAATACTGGGGTGCTGTGAGTGGGCGAGTCTGTCGAGGACGACCTAGGCTTACTTGCCAGACAAGACTATTGAAGAAAATTTAGATATACTTTAGGATTTTTTTACCGTCTGGAAAAATACACGAGAAAACTACGAAATATGGTAAGTAGGAGTCTTTAGGTGTCTTATATTATGTCATAGGCAACGAATCGATACTGAACAAAATAATTTTCACTGGGCGGTCGCACATTCAGTGACTGACCGCGCCCAACTTTGCTTAACCAGTTTGATCGTTACAAACACACTGTAATTTGACGTATTTTAATTAAAACCTTATTAGACATCTCTGATCAACAAAGAACACTTAATGAAGCTATATTAAAAGCGATTAGTGTCTTTACCTCCTTAAAATACAATGGAAGTTCGTAAAGCTGCCTAATAAACTCGCTGTAACAGTAAAATACAAAATTTCATGAAAATTTAACGTGAATTCCTTTAAAGCAATCATCATAGGCGCTAACGAAGCTAAAGCAATTACTCGTAAGGCGACAAGGTCTATATTCCCCGGCACGTTTTTGTGCGCCACCTTCAGAGTAGCTCATTAAGCTCGATGACACTCCACGGCAATTTCACCTTTGTTGCCCTACCGCTTTGATCTTGTAGACACGATTCAATGGCATTCCAGTGATGTAATTAAAATCGAGCAACTATTGCTCGTCTTTCGTTTTGATCTTACAATGGGTGGGACGAAAAGTATAGATTGCAAAATTATTTTAGAATAGCGGGTTCCCATCGGCGTTGCCCGCGTGAAGTTTATTCCCGTTCCCGTGGGAATTTCCAAAAATCATTTCATAATTGAATGACATGACATTCTGCTGCTGTAAAAAGTACTTCGTCTACATGTTGACCCGGTTGCTCAGTTATCTCCACACCAAATTTCATCAAAATCCGTCCAGTAGTTTTTGCGTGATGCGTGCACAACCAGACAGACAGACAGACAAAAATTTCGAAAATTCATGTTTTGTTATCTACATACATATATCGATAACTTTCTACACTACAGAAATAATAAATAAAAAAATTTGATGTAGGTAAGTGCAGACACGCCCCGTTACAGTTTTATGATATGTATAGATACAGATTTTTAAAATATGCAAGTCTTTAGCATTTAATATAAGATCTTGATGGTATTTCAGTTTTAATTTTAATTTTATTTTTTATGATAAAAAAGGGGGCAAACGAGCAGACGGGTCACCTGATGGTAAGTGACGTCCGTCGCCCATGGACACCTGCAACTCAAGAGTCACAACTGCGTTGCCGGCTTTAGGAGGTTTGAATAGTGGGAGGAATAGGGGGAGGGGGCCTGGGGCCTCCGGTTACCTCACTCACTCAACGAAACGTAATGCATTGCTTTACGCTGGTTTTCTGTTAGGCCGTGGTATCACTCCGGTCGAGCCGGCCCAAGCGTGCCGAAGCATGGCTCTCCCACGGTTAAAATAAGACAAAATTAGCTACTTATTTTTTTTTCACTTAAAAATCCTACTACAAAAGGCTAACGCGAAAGTATGTGAGGATCGAACTACTGTACGGATTTTCAAAAACTACTGTACGGATTTTTATGAAACTTAACAGTAACACAGTATAATAAATACCTAGTACTAGCGAAGCTGTGTCCTTCCTTAAGATGCAAGCTCCTTGCCAAACCTCAATCTTTACGATCCTGGAATAAAGACACAATAATTTACACATGTACACCAAAAACAATACAAAGGACATACAAATTTGAATTTTATTCAAAGTTTGAATTTTGAAGTCGACGACAAAATTATAATCGAATCAAAAGAAGATCTTTTAAATGGCTACTTGAACACATTTAAAAAAGGAAACATTTTAATGTGGATTATGAGTAGATAGAATTTCAATTAAGGCATATTAATGCACAAGCGTCCCAATTATTACCACTTGTGTATAATTAATGTTCAAAAGCGATCTTCTAAACCAGTTATTTTTATTTTTCTATCACCTGGATCCCATCCTGCGACAATGTCAATGTGACTCACTAATGTCGTCGACTCGTTGATGATATAAGGCTGGTTTCAAAATAACGACTTATTTTGCGGTTTGTGATAATAAAGAAGATGGCAATTTAAGAAGGGGTAGCTCATCCAACGTATAACCAATACCAGATTCAGGGTCACTTTTCTGGCTCGCAGGGTCACTTCTTTTAGCGTCAATGAACTCTAAACTCATTCATCGATGTTAACTGAATGTCAACAACAGCCTATCACATGTCTATGCCTATCAGACGAGTTGCTATTGCATATAAAATACTTAAGCCTCACTATTGTATTTAGAATATTTAGATCAAGTCGCAAGTCTGACCACAAACGGACGACCTTAGATCCTGTATCAGAGTTCGTCGAGTGTTCAGATCGCTTCCCTCGCTCAGTCCTCGTTGTACTATCGCTTGTCTTGACGTACCTACCTCAAAACATCAGGTGAGATAGTATCTTTTAAAATTATATACAGCTACTCACTTTTCTATAGATAAAGATTCATGCAATACGTGACGAAAATAAAGATAATAAAGTGTGTTATTAATGTTTGTTAAAGCATAATGAACTCTGTAATAAACAGATTTGGTTTCTGTGGTGTAATTTTGTGTAAAACTATTTTATCATCTTGCTTAGGATTTCAAGTACCCATATTACAGGGTTTATTTTAGATTATTTATTCATTATTAACACTATTAAACTAGAATAATAATAACATTGCCCTATAAAACTGTAAAGCAGTTTGACTATGGAACCGAATCTCATACAAACTGTAGTTAGTTACCAAATACTCGTACCTTCCTACTTTGAATCTGCCTAGTTGGGAACTAAATAACTACTTAAATTACCAAGATAAAAAAAAAATTGAGTCGCGACCTACCCCGGACTGTACACGACTTTCCATAAACACAAGTTGGTCCATTATATTGCCAGGAACTGTAAGAGAATCGATCAATCCTTTTGCCAACCTGTGCCCGGTGGTTAAAGCGCAGAACAAACAGAAAGGACTGAACGGAATCAACGGAATAAATATTCTTGATTTGAATCTGAATTGACTCAATTCAGATTATATTCAGATATATTTTTGTCTGCGACTTCGTCTGTGTTCCGTTATGAAAAGAAACCTGCGGTCATCCAACTATATCTTTGCGAAAAATCTCGTCGATCCTTTGATTTTTTGCTGCATGAAAGAA
The DNA here is from genome assembly GCA_963855545.1 of Ethmia dodecea. Lineage (NCBI taxonomy): Eukaryota > Metazoa > Arthropoda > Insecta > Lepidoptera > Depressariidae > Ethmia > Ethmia dodecea. The sequence continues at coordinate 2,646,868 of OY979446.1, forward strand.
GAAAAAATACTAACAAACATAAATATATCTGAAATTGTTCAACTTATTCACAAAATATTATTGTTTTTAGGATTGATCCTTGTAGAGTGAGAGCCCAGGCTTGTCAGACCTTCGTCATTCTGTAAAACCTCAAAGTTTGTCTGTGTATGTCCCTACTACAGGTGTAAACGATCCCCGAATATGAAGTTTGGATAACGGTTGCTTTGGAAGTTATCAAGCAGCAAAGGTCCATAAAATTGCACCTCAAATTCGTTAAAGTGTAAAGCCCAGTTTTTATATATTTTATTCGGATTGATATTAGAAATCACGTCGTCCATTGTCAGACACTTGGTGCGGTGGAAACCCCCTGTCAGACACCCTTGAATCATGGTGAATTGAGGGTATACTTTCGTCATTTTGTAAAGGCTGAATTTTATATATGTTACTTGAGGAACTATCAGAAGATGTTTTCTCAGATGTCAGACAGTTCCGTTGGTGGGTACGCCGTGTCAGACGCATTAAGTATTAGTCGGGGCACTATGTGCTCATGACATGATTTCTGCCCACATATCGCTACTAGGCCGAGTTTGATGTCATTTTCGTATAATTCGAGGATGAGGAATTCATTTCTGGAATAAACTTTTTATCAGTCCATAGAAAAAAACGGAGTAACTTACAAAAAACCAATTTGTCGGAACTATTTTTTTCAGAATTTCGTCGCTCAGAAGTACACTATAACGATTAAGACTAAATAAAAAATATTATATTATAGCCCCTTTATTGTACAATATAAAAAGTATCATTTCAATAACATCGTCAAAGTATAGAAGTGTAAAAAAAACCGGCCAAGTGCGAGTCGGACTCGCGCACCGAGGGTTCCGTACAACCTTGCAAATTTATGGTTTTCGTAATTTTTCCTTTATCTATGCTATAAGACGTTGCTTCGTACCAAATTTCAAGATTCTGAGTTCACGGGAAGCACCCTGTAGGTTTTGATTCCCTTGCAAGTGTCGAAAATTTGCGGCATAAACGGCTGTATCTTTTGATTGCGTTGGCTTAGAAGTTTGATTTTTTCACAGCTTCAAGGGACAGTAGACCTGAGTAATTGATATAAATTTCAGCTTCATACCTCCACGCGTTCCTGAGAAAAAGGGTCTTGACAGACGGACAGACGGACAACAAAGTGATCCTATAAGGGTTCCGTTTTTTCCTTTTGAGGTACGGAACCCTAAAAATATCTTGCATTGCCGTTATAGGTGCGCACGCTCTTACATTCTTACATTCGATAACCGGCACTGAATTGAACACACTTTTACACCATAATAATGACAGGCCACAACAGGGACGACCACAAAGCGTGCCTTCCCGCCGGTGTGACTACTGCCGAATTTCCAGTATATTTAAAATCGGGCCTATTTTACCTAGATACGGGAAATCTTGAGGGGAGAAGCCAGGTCTTCAAAGCTATGATATCAGTTGTTTTGTATAGACGTCCAAGGCTCTGCATCGACCGAGCAACGGCCCTGCTGTTTCAAGTACATAATTTTATGGGATCCCTTTGAATAGCCCCATTATTAAATAAGAACATGATAACGCATGACCTGATGTTACAGTGTTACCTTGAGTCTCCAGGGTAGGTACCTAACTTATAACTTACATTGTTTGTGGAGGAGCGGAGGTGGAATACTCCTCCATCGTGAAAAGGGAAGATCTTCCGCCAGGCGAGCCTGGAGATCACGGTCCAACGGTTGATGTTGGACAGTCGTATTTATACAAACTCATAAGAAAACATCAATAGCGTGGTTTAGAAGTCGGCTGTCTATTGGCGCGTTCTATGTAGTGTCGCTACAAGCTTATTAAAATGGTCTCAATTAATAGGATATAGATATATCGTGATCAGGGCCTAATGATGCTGCAGGACAGAGACATGAAGATAAATTGCATGCTACTTTCACTCGTACAATATGTATGAAATTTTGGTATAAGATGTAGTACCACTTGTGGGGACTAATTGTATGTGAAGTGGAGTGGAGTCTTCACAATATATGAACAATAGGTTGCTGAATACAATATTTTATGGGTGGTTGTATGGCAGAAATCACAAAACCGTTAAAATGTAGCTTTTCTACTTGCAATAGGTATATAAAATGTAGTATTAATAATTCAAAATTTAATAATCCCCCAATACAAAAAATACAAAAAAAATATTTAAAGAAATCGTATTAATTAACCCTTGTAATAAAGTTTAATATAAGTAGATAGTAATATTTAGATCCAAGCTTCTTTGTATCTGGGACCGTTCAATAATAATGATATTGTAAGTCCTATCACAATTTTCATATAAATCGAAAAACCACATAGCACTGAGTAGGTACCTTACGACTATGACACATGCGTGTAACCGAACTCTATAGTTGGTAGCTCTATAGTTCGAACATAGTTTGAACTCCAAATAAAGAAATCAGTTCCGTCGCGCTATGCAAGATATTTTTTTTACACTTCTATACTTTGACGATGTTATTGAAATGATACTTTTTATATTGTACAATAAAGGGGCTATAATATAATATTTTTTATTTAGTCTTAATCGTTATAGTGTACTTCTGAGCGACGAAATTCTGAAAAAAATAGTTCCGACAAATTGGTTTTTTGTAAGTTACTCCGTTTTTTTCTATGGACTGATAAAAAGTTTATTCCAGAAATGAATTCCTCATCTTCGAATTATACGAAAATGACATCAAACTCGGCCTAGTAGCGATATGTGGGCAGAAATCATGTCATGAGCACATAGTGCCCCGACTAATACTTAATGCGTCTGACACGGCGTACCCACCAACGGAACTGTCTGACATCTGAGAAAACATCTTCTGATAGTTCCTCAAGTAACATATATAAAATTCAGCCTTTACAAAATGACGAAAGTATACCCTCAATTCACCATGATTCAAGGGTGTCTGACAGGGGGTTTCCACCGCACCAAGTGTCTGACAATGGACGACGTGATTTCTAATATCAATCCGAATAAAATATATAAAAACTGGGCTTTACACTTTAACGAATTTGAGGTGCAATTTTATGGACCTTTGCTGCTTGATAACTTCCAAAGCAACCGTTATCCAAACTTCATATTCGGGGATCGTTTACACCTGTAGTAGGGACATACACAGACAAACTTTGAGGTTTTACAGAATGACGAAGGTCTGACAAGCCTGGGCTCTTGGGATATTGGGATGAGGCTTTACTCCACATTGAACGAATATAATGTCTAAATTGTACTAAAACCAGCTCTAGACGAACCACTCTCTTATACCTGTAGCTAAGCTCCCTGTTAAATCAACTATTTCGCAGGTTTTGAAGATGGCCCAATTACATTTTGAGATTAAAAATGTCAGCGAAGACGAAGACAAAATCATTAAGAAATATTACAAAGGTAAATCTTGTATCGTATTGGTTTCGATATTTTTTTTGCGTCATCATTTTTAAATTTATTAATATGCACACTTCAACTTGTTTATAAAATTTTATATACTTGCCTAAGTACCCAACTCGAACACTAGCAGTATAAAGAGCCCATGTTAAAGCTTATTTGTTCATAGTGGATGCAGCACCTCTTAGCACGTAAGCCAGTAACATCAACCTCTCCATATGTTACGTTATACCACTCGCAAAAGCAAAAGGCATACATCTGCAACCAAACCAGTGCTATCGGGCGCACTTCCACTGATGAATATAACGACATATCATTTCTCATGCTACAAAAAAACTATATGGCTTACATGAACCACCTTAATCCAGAGTTATATATTTAGTATCTACCTAATAGATTTTATAAAATATTTGTTGGCATGGCAGAGTGGTGGACTGAAGTGTCTTTTATGATATTACTTCGTCAGGGTATCTTCGGTCTTTCGTGAGAGTAGGACCTGCAGGTTACCTGATGACCCCAGGGTACGTGGAGCACGCAGCTGACATTTACAATTTGGAGGTCAGGCCTGAAGATATTTGGGTGGTCACCTTCTCAAGGTCTGGTATGTGATTTTATTTTATTTTAATTGGTTGATAGTATACTAGCCAAAGAGAATAAAATATAATAGGACATAGAGGGGGCATTGGGAATATTTTCATACAAAACTTTGAAGCATGTTTGAAGCTCAAGCGTCATGTCAGTTAGTATGAACGCCAGCTGTCATTCGGTCGAAATTGTACTAGACTTATTCCACTTGGAATAACTTTTGGCTTTAAATTTTCCTCGCTTTGTCCCCTCTATGCCCTATTATATTTTAATCTCTTTGATACAAGCTTTTGCCACCGACTACGCCCAAATTTAATGGAAACGAATGCTAAGGGTAATGCTGATCGAGTTCTAAATAAAAAGCTATTTTTAGGTACCACGTGGGTCCAGGAGTTGGTGTGGCTGGTCACCAACGACTTGGACTTCGAAGCAGCGAGCAAAAAGCCCCTGTCAGGAAGATTCGCCTTTCTCGAGTAAGTAACTAACTAAACGCCGCGCTTTTGTTTTAAAATCACCTGAGACATAGAAAGTAGTGTTTAAAATTCTGAAAAAAATTTATATTACTTATGGATATAGTCTAGTCAAAGTCGCATTCAGTTACAATAACTAAAGAACTTCACTCTATAGAAAAAAATCTCAAAGGTCCTTTTTGTTTGTAGACGGGCTTGTTGGCTTTGTTGGTAGTGACCCTTTCTTCTGCGCCGGAGGTCGCGAGTTCGAACCCCGCTCGGGGCCAACATTAGTGTGCATGAACAATGAACATGTCTATTGGCTTCGTGTCTGGTTGTTTAATATTTATTTAAGTATATTAATCAGTTGTTTAGTACCCACAGTACAGGCCCTGCCTATTTTGGGACTGAATAACCGCGTGTTATTTCTGTATGTAAGTGTAACTACCTTTTATTAAGGTCTGGACCATAGACCTAAATCTCATACAACTGTGGTCTCACTTTTTTACAACTTTGCGTGACTTGCTATAATAAGTGATATAGGAGACATATACCTAACTAAGCCTTTTTAAATAGAATTAAGTATATTTATCACTTACATAAATTTCTTTAGATAGTTATCTCTATAATTTAAACATTTAGGAGCCGTTTATTGATGATCTGATTACTGTGTGATTATAATTGATTACGATTGAAAGTGCAGGCGTACTAGCGCGGAATTTTATCTAACGAAAGTGAGTCACTATCACGAATACATTAGGTATTACGAGTGCGTTAATGCGACAACCTAATAATTAAAAAGTGCATAAAGGTTGTTGCAAACATGTCAACTTGAAAATGGACCAGCACCGCCTCAACTCGATCCTTTTAGTAGTTTTTCTTTGTACGAAAATCCCTTTTAGGGAAACGCGGGGTAATGAGATGAGAGCGGTCGGGCAATGGGAGCTATGACGATTCAACGGAACGCATGTACATAAAATCAAAGAAAATGTAATGTTTATTTTAGTGACAATATATGTCACTAAAATAAACATTTTTTTTATTATTATTATTTCTTTTACAAATAATACCTAATACAATTTTAAATTATACTCGCCAAACTACAATGCAGTTTGTCGGCGAGAATAACGCTCTTTTCTTATATTTTTAATTTGCCATATAACCCTACACCTATCTATTTACTTATTTATAACAATATATACCTACTTGTTTATTAAGAACTCTTACCAGGAAAGAATGTGTCAATTGTCCGTCTGTCTGTCAGAGCCAAAGAGATTAAAATATAATAGGACATAGAGGGGGCATTGGGAACATTTTCATACAAAACTTTGAAGCATGTTTGAAGCTCAAGTGTCATGTCAGTTAGTTAGTATGAACGCGAGCTGTCATTCGGTCGAAATTGTACTAGACTTTTTAAAAACCACTTGGAATAACTTTTGGTTTCAAATTTTCTTCGCTTTGTCCCCTCTATGCCCTATTATATTCTAATCTCTTTGGTCAGAGCATATATATTCGAGGAAAACGTTCTTCTGATTACGTTTTAGCGTTTGTTTACAACTAATATATGTCACTAAAATAAACATTACATTTTCTTTGACATATACTCTTTGGAGGAGATAGAATTTTATTTTACACTAGCGGTTCTGCGCGGTTTCACCAGCGTAGTTCCCATTCCTGTTTGAATAATAATAAAATACAGCCTATGTTACTCAGGGATCTTCTAGCTTTCCATTGGTGAAAGAATTTTTAAAATCAGTCCAGTAGTTTTTGAGTTTATTCGTAACAAACATACAAAAATACAAATCTTTCCTTTTTATGATAAGTATTAGTTATATTTTACAAAAAAAAAGTTAAGATCAACGTTACTTTCTTTTTGGATCTTCTTTGAAAACATTTTTCGAGTTTAAGGATTATTGTAGGCGTTGTACCTTCTCGTATTAGCAATTACTTATTCTGTGGTATTAGGTAGTAGGTAGTAATTTTCTTTTGCCAGAGCAGACATAAAAAAAATCGTTTCTAATTAAGTAGATAGACCTACTTTTTAAAATTAATTGTATAGGTAGGTATACCTAATTAATAGAAATCTTATAGATTTTGATATAATTACGTTTTGTTGGGTTCTTTATAGCCTTTACACAAGCCAATTTTATCAGTCCACATGGATTTGCAATTACGTACCTATGTTTTAATTGAAAGTTGTTTCAGTGACATGTTTACGAACGGTATCACTATGATAGTACGTCAAGTGACGTCAAGACCATATACTTGATTGATTACCTTATTTGTTTATCAAAATAAATAACGGAAATTAATGCAATATGAAGCTAACGCTTAGGTTAGGTAAGGAGGTACATAAGTACAATGAAAACTTTTTTCAGATACCCAACGGCAGCTTCGGATATTAAAAAAGAGACAGAAAATCCTCATCTCAAGGGACAGAAGGCAACAGAAGATGACTTCCGAACATTGCCGAACCTACCATCGCCGCGCTTCGTGAAATCGCATCTGCCGCTGTCAGTTTTGCCGCCAAAACTCGAGGATACAGCAAAAGTGTTCTACGTGGCAAGGGATCCAAGGGATGTGGCGGTTTCTTACTTCTTTATGCAGAAAATGTTCCGATATATAGATGAGAGCGTCGAATTTAAAGAATTCTGGGATTTGTATAAGAAGAATTTGCGTGAGTATTTTTTTAACCTACCTGCAACATTCTATCATTAATTATTTTGAAAGAATGTTGTCTTTTCTAAATTTACACTTACCTTTTCATGACGGGGACATAAGTAGGTAAACTGTAAATACTTTTTCCATTTGCAGTAATAAAAATGCCAATAATACCACACGTGGATGAGGCGTGGCAGAAACGCAGCCACCCCAACCTGATGTTCCTCTTCTATGAGGAACTGCAAAAGGTAAGTAAGGGCTGGTTTACACATTGTTTACATAAGTTGTTCATTAGATCGATGGATATTGCTTCTATAGACGGTATAAATAGGTACCTAACCTCATAGTTAGCAAGCAATATTCATCTACTGACCTACTTAACTAAACAGTGTAAGCCAGCCATTAGGTGGTAGTAAAAACCTTCGCCAAATTGGCAACGAGGAACAAATTGTTCCGAACAATATTGTCTTTTAATTTATGGTAGGTAGTAGGTACGTACCATGTTTGTTTTGGACGCCGAAAGGGTTTGGGTGTGGGGTGTGGGCTTACTGAAGATAATTCTACTGAGTAAACGTGTAAGTAATAGGTACTTACTAGGTATATTATTAACGACTATCCGTGCGATTTCACCCGTTACTGAGGGAAAACGGGAATAAAATAAAGCTTATGTTACTCAGTGATATAGTTGGGGAAGGGGGGGCATGATGGGGTATCGAGGTAAGATGGGGTACCGCACATATACAAGAAACTAGACGTTTGTGAATTGGAAGCAATAAGCCAATAGGAAGCCTCAGTCGACCAACGGTCAATGCGAGAGAAACTGTGAGTTGGGGTGCACGCGTCTTTTGTTTACAAACGGAAAACTGTTTTAACGTTTCGTCGATCTAATTTTGTGTAAGGTCAAACGTCATTAATTTAAACTAACTATGATCACTCCATTTATGACTTTTTGATCTTAGTTTACTAGTGTTGTTTATTTTGATTGTATGTTGTTTGTATAAATGTGTTTAACATTTTATTAAAAACAATTTTTTTTGCTCAAAGTTACCCTATGAGGCAAGATGGGGTTTTGGGTGTGGGGTAACCTTGGGTAGCCTGCCAGCTCTATGGATGTTGGGGCTGACAATGCTTGTGCTGGCGTAGACAATGATGACCTGGAGGAAATACACATTTGTTTGTTTGTGAGAATAATTAGCCTTCCTCATCATGCCCCAATTTCATAACCCCATCATACCCCATAGTATGGGGCAAGATGGTTTTTCGGAATGGTCCTATTTAATGATTTATTATTAAAAAATGTGATAAGTTGATTTTTCAAAAACTGTACCAAATCATAGTTAGATTAATGCCATAACGTGCCATAAATTAATAAAAGTAATAAATATGGCGATTATGCTGTATTTTTGTTATTTTTCCTTAGCTACCCCATCATGCCCCTATAGCTTTCCACAGAAAAATTAAAAAATGAAAAATTTCCAGTGAAAGAATGTTTAAAATCGATCCAGTAGTTTTTTAGTTTAGGTACCTATTCGTTACAAACATACAAAAATACAAATCTTTCCTCTTTATAATATTCCTGTAGACTAGCTTGATTATCAAGTCCATAAAACATCCTAAGGAAACATACCTACAGGACCCAGAATAGGTTCGAACAAATGCATGCACACCGGTCCAATTGTCTCACCAACTCTCACGTTTAGCGGTCGAATACAATCGTGAAATTTGAATTCATGAGAAATGACGGTCACTAGTTAGCTGCCCTGACAAGTCGGTGTCTTGTTCAATTTTACCTAGAGAAAATAACTCTAAAGTTTTCCAGAGTTTTCCAATTTGACGCGCAACTTTTATATTTTTTTCTTCCCCGTTAAAATCTTATTCTGACTATAAGAACACACTCACAAGGACACTTACAAACATTTCATTATTATGTTTGTAAGTACTTAGATTATATTGAATACCTACTTACTAGGTACATGATACAATAATGAGACGAAATACCTTTTCAAACAACCATTATTTTGCTTCATAAACCCTGATACCGTTATAAAAGTAGATAGGTACTTACCAAGCTAAGTTAGGTCATCTACAAGCCCATAACCTAGACTAGAGAAAAGAAATAGAGAAATCTACAGTTATTTTCATGCCAAGATCCCATTTCGATAGAATAAGAAATGAGTCTCCGGAGTCTCAATAAATTTCTATACAATTTCATCGTAAAAACTTCTAAAGTCACCTTCAATTTGGTATCTGGGGGATAAAATTGATAAGAAAAATACAGAAAAAGTGCCGTGAATAAGTCAAGCAAACAATAAATATAATCTTTAAAAGTGTCTTTTGTCTGTCTAAACAACATGTACTTAACAGAATAAGCGCAATTCCTGAAATTAGTTTGTTCAGTACGTGTTAATTTAGTATGTGTTAATTTTTTTTTCCAAAAATTAATTACCGTAGCTGAATTTAGTGCTTTCTATGGAAATCGTGCTATTATTAATTGATATTTAAGAACATTACAACTAAAGTTCGATTGCATCATGTTTTTTTTATATTAATATACCTACTACCTAATTGGGGTGTATGAGGAATTGCGCTTATTCTGTTACATGTTGTATATTTAGAAGATGAAACTGGCAGGCTGACTGATTGATCGATCAACACACAGCTAAAACTGGGGCCTTGCCTTATTGACTATTTGTAATAAGATTTAGATCATAATAACAAATTTATAATTGTAATCGTAATCGTCTTTGTCATTTGTTACGCGATCAGTGCTTGCTGTTCTTTCACTGACTGTATTGACAGATGAACGGAAGAAGCAACGTCAAAATGAAGACGATTGCGATTACGATCATAAGTAGACAATAAGGCTCCTAATGGGTCTAGACCATGTCTAGACTCTAGACCCATTCTATGCTTCTAGAATCATGAAATTTTGCAAGAATTTTCCATGAGTTTATAGGTAATAATGTAAGGTAGTAATGATCTAAGAAGGATTTCTGTAAATTCCGGGTATTTCTGTAAAATAAAACGCCGCCGGGTCCCGATAGTAGGTAACTTAAATCAATAAGCTTAGACCATTGAAGACATGTCCAAAGGGTTTGATTAAATGGTCTAAGTCAATACGCCACTAGGTACCTCCCAAAATATAATTGTCTGGGAGTTTATAAGCAACTGGGCGCTGCTTATAAACTCCCAGACAACCATATTTGGGAGGTAGTGGGAGTTTATAAGCAGCACCCAACAGAAGCGTCGCATTATACCCACGAGTGCCTAAGTAGGTACTGTTTTGATTCTACTATTATCTGATCTTGTCATATCTCCATTATTATAGGATTTGCGGGGCGTCATAGACAGGGTCTGTAAATTCCTCGGCCGCGAATACACATCCGAGCAAAAAGACAAACTAGCAGAGTACCTCAGCTTTGAGAACATGAAGAAAACTATGAACCCTGCGGCTGGGAAGGATGATAATAGCTCTAAATTGAAGTTTATGAGGAAAGGTAAGAAAAAGTATCACTTATAATACCTACTTATCAGGCACTTAGGCAGACATATTCCATTTCTGGATATACCCACTTTTCACGAGATATTCTTTGGACCCCTAAACGTGATAGGTGGTGAGCTCATCGCCGGACCGGGTCGGGTCTGTTTACACATGTCTCAGAATTAATTCTGGGACCTGCGGGTTTCCGATGTTTTCCTTCACCGTCGAGCTAGTGATAAATATGAACGTAAGTTTTTGAAAAACTCATTGGTACATGCCAGGATTCGAACCAGAGCCTCACTGATTTTCATCATATGAAGCAGGCTCTTCAACCGTTAGGCTATCATTACTCTATTACCTATCTTTTTATTCAAATATACATAGCAAGACATAGGCTTATATTTTGATTGCATATCTGGAAGTAAATCCTCGCTTAAGAGCTGGTTAGGTATACCTACTTTGTCTGAAAAGTACTGGAAAAATTATTTTAATTAAAATGAGCTTGTGGCGAAAATTTTATTTTATGTGGGTACCTACTTAATTCGTGATTGTATGGTATTGAAATTTTAGTACGTACCTAGTAAGTACTATTTTATTGTTCATACATATTTTGATTATTTGAGTCTGTTAAAAGAATTTATTACTTATATCGAATTCTATTCGTTCTTGACCAATGTAGATAAAACTTTTTATCACATTAATAATAAATATCGCGCAGGCGAAGGCACAGCCGTAGCGTAGCTTAATATCAGATCTGATAAAGGATCTGATACTAAGCTGTAAATCAGATTTAAGCGGTAAACGCATACGTCTTTAATGTGGCTGTTATCAGTAACGTAAGGAATGATAATAATATAAAAAAAACCCGCTGCATCTGAGGCAACACAACCCTATAGAAAATGTATGCATGTAAAAAAGGATGCATGTACCTACACTCAATGCATTCTTTTTGTGTTATGTCGCTTCTAGTTTTGTAGATCTTATTCAAATGTTCCATCCCTTAGGTTTAAAATCATTGCTCCAATGCAATGATTAACTAAAAAAACATAAATGTAATCATTGATGATTTTAAATTTGACAGGCATATCCGGGAATTGGGTGAAATACTTCGACGAACAAATGACAAAGGAAGCAGACGAGTATATACAGAAATATCTTGAAAGCACTGACTTGCGGTATCCAGACTCCAATGCCTGACCTTATTACTAAACTTCCTACATGTAAGATAAGAAAAAAGAAATAAAAAACTAAGTATTTTTATCCATTTATTTTCATTGTAAACTCATACACTTGATCTATTCATCAACCGTTTATAATTTACGTTATACACGTCATTACATCACGAAATGAGACTTAGTTCTAACCTCCATACTTTGTAAGAAACATTTTACATTACACATAATTAAAGAAAAAAAAATTGAATAATATTTCTACAAAAAAAACAACGTATCTTATTCTTATGAATAAAAAAATATTATAGCTACAGCTAATAAATATTTAATAACAAAAAAAGAAATGTTTCTTACAAAAAATGGAGGCCAAAATGCATACTTTAGTTAAACATACACGGGCGCACCATAATTGACTTGAAAAGTAAAACAAATCTATTGTGGCCTAGGAAAAGTATTATTAAAAAAAAAGGACAAAACCAAAATAACTTTTATGAAAGTAAGTATTAATTAATAAATTGATCTGTAATTTTAAATTAACGTTAATAACAATCAAAAATATGGCACGACAATTTACATTTTTTTTTCACACTCTCGGCAGTGACTGTTTCCTATTATAATTAACCCACACTATGGTAACTGTTTATTTATATCCATTAATTTATTTATGTACCAGCTACGTCGTTTTATTTATTTTTGAAAAAAAAACAACAATACAAAAAAAAAGGAAATTAAAACTCCCAAAAAATTGCCATTAAAATACACCACACATTTTATGTAATCGTAATATCTTACAAATTTCTAATTTTACTATAATTTATAATTATAAAGTGTGCATTAATTACATTGAAAAGTGATGTTACTTACAGTTATAAGATCTAATAATTTTGTTATTGCGTTTATTGAATTCACATGCCTTGTTAAATCGGAAATAGGATCAGTAAATAAAGTTTAGTATAACATTCATATTTTTTTTAAATCACACTGAACACGGATGCTGAAATCCGATTTTCCATTGATTCGTTCTTTTAGAGAATAACAAAAAATTTTAAAATATCCCATTTTTTGTGATTTTAAGAATTAAAAAGCAAGTGACAAAAAAAAGTTTCTATATAAAAACAATACTTTTTGACGACGGCAATGCACAGATCTGATTTACATTACGATTATTTGTCGAATTGAATATTAAAGACTTTACAGCAATACGCATGTATGCGGTAACCCTAAAAATAGCTTATCTACAGTAACTACTTAATTTAAATTATGCATTATCTTTGGCGAATACAATGCTGGTACAGTTAACTTATTTAACTTGCCATTCACAGCCCTGTCGAATCATTATAAAGAAAAATAAATTACAAATTAGAACAAATTGCCGCCAATTTTATTGAACAGTTCGTGTGAGCGTATTCACGGAGATTCGATACTCGGAATCGGAAAATCTGTCGAATCTTTATGTCAAATATGACATCTGTGAGTGAATAGCCCATCTCGAAACCTTTCGACAGATTTTCCGATTCCGAGTCGAATATCGAACATCGAATCTCCGTGAATAAGCCAGCTGATGAGGCTGTACTGTACGTGTACGGCTAATGTCTTTGGTAACATTCTTAAAAAACCTCGAAATTAAAACCAGATTGAAATAAAGCACTGAATGTAAGACAAGGCTGCCAATAACACGTTTTAGGCAAAACTAAATTAGTTGTTCCATAAAAACGTATGAACATCGTTGTAAATTCTCACAAAATTCCCTATAATACTGAATTACAAAACTGTCTACACGATACGAGATAACTGGTACCACTTCACTTATTACTACATTATAAATACACTGCTAAAAAGATTACAAATTCTATGCGACCGGGAAAACTACACGCCTAAATTCTTACGGAGATTCTAGAGAAAAATAAGACTTTTTTCGGGCAGATGACGTACAACGTAATCTTTATGGTGGCTGTGAAGTTAGCTGTGTGTTTCGCGTCGGTAACAAATTTAAGTTACTCTATACTAATTTTAGGTGTTAGCGGGGCGTTCACCAATGTAGATTGTAGAGGCTGCGCGCTTGCAGCTAACTTCACAGCCTCCATAAAAAGATTGTATATTCGAAGAAGAAAAAACAAGTTGTCATTGGTTTAGATTTAAATCGTGTTATTTAGTGGAACAAAGCAGTGGTTATTATTGTGCCGTAAGGAATATAAGCTAACAATGACAGTCTCAAGAAAATTATGATAATATTCGCAGTGCTATTTTCACAATCACATTTCTATTATAAATTACATCTTGTGGTGTTACAGTTTAAATTCTGAGGAGTACTTTGTTCATTATATTAGTGACTAATTAATAATTGTATCCATTATCCCGTCAGTTCACGCTTTATTTACAAAAGTTACTTCGCGAATTTCTATCAATTGCGTAATGTAACTTGCGCGATGGAATGCTTACTTATAGCTTTATAAATTAAGCTATTTATATTTACAAGTCCTATTCAGACTAATTTGCATTGAGCTATGTTTTTTACACAGAACAAAGTTTCCGAAAGAGATTCTATCAAAAAATTATATTCTGGATTTGAATATTGTGGATTCTTCTTTAAAAATTCGATTAACTACATATTGGATACGCAAAATTAAAAAGATTATAAGTTACTATTTACATAAGAATGTATGTATAACAGATATACAATACCATCAAATGTCTACATTCTGGCTCCAAGCCATTCTATATATTAATTTTTTTATGAAACACGCCAAAAATCTACAATTTGGCATCCACCCTAACCTTACTGACGAGCATGATTTGTCATGACCTCTTTACATAAGGACAGTAACCTCTCAGCTACTAGCTTGAAACAGACTTACTATCCCAGTGCGAACGAGGCCTAATTAGACCATAGCCGAGGCCATCTTATCACTACCTAAATATTGAGCGAAAACCGAGTCAAAAACGTACAGTCTGTGATAAGACAGTCTAAAAAGTTCACTTTTGTTAAATAATATTCCACAATAGGTTTAAATCATGGCACTTTACTTTTGAAATCATAATTATTAGCTCAAGTTTCACCACTCATTTATAAATTAATAAGGATCAGGTGACCAAGAAAACGCCATTTACTACTATAAAAAAATTAGATTAAATTTAGAGTACTGGCAACACAGTTGTGATAATGGTAAGTTTCAAAGTGCCATGATAAAAATGTGCTTGTTGATAAGAATTATTTAATTTTATTGGTCAATAAAGTGTCAAAACACAGCCTTTTAAATGGACATTTTTAGAAATCACAATGATTTACAGAATAATCTGAAAAAAAAAATTGGATGGTTTATAAAAAAGAAGTGCGTTTTAAAGAAGTCCCTTAAAAGTTTTTTTAAATCTATAGGCCTTCTAGATAGTTATTATGTCAGATTTTTTTATAAACTTTCATAAATATTTGTGCTAAAAAAGTACAAGAAAAACATTTCAAAATCTTCAATACATAGAAGTAATTATGCTAAAGCGAAATAAATAAATCAATATTTTTACACTTCAATATATTATTAGACCAGTTTCACATAAATTACAAAGATTTGAGCAATCTTATGTTTGTAGCATTCTTCGTAAACGCGACAAGATCGCGCAAACTGTTTTCTCTTCACTATTCAGAAATTTAAAAATCGATTCGGAATACTATATCGTATCGTTCACTTATATTACACACTCTTGTTATACTATGATAATCGCATAGTAAACTTGCGAGTGCAAACGTCCAAAAGACTCAGTCAATATCAACATCATTTCTCGAACTCTATTTTTACGATCCAGTCGCAAGTCGATCTATTTTCCTTCGTAAAGATTATAGCGGCAGCCACGTTTTATTCCCAATCCCGCCCACCTCATATCCAATGTGTTAGACTATCGGTAGTTTTTTTTTAACAATTAGGTAAGTACCTTCGGCCCCTATCAAATGACCACAGAGCACTTGTCGGGGCCCTCGTCTGTAGCCTAGAGCTCGGTAACAGCGTAGAGGTCCCTCTGGTCGTGGTGTTGGCGGTCGGGGCGTTCTGGGCGTTCGGGGCGTCGGCGGTGCGTTGTGCCCGTGTTGGCCTGCTGGTGTTGGCGACGGGGGCGTTGCAGTGAGCGGTACTCTAGTGCGGCGGCGGACAGCGGTTGGGGCTCGGGGCGTCTCGGGGGGCGCACGGTGGCGTACTTGTCGGCGTGGGGGGGCGCGGGGGGCGCTACGGTGCTGGGGGCGGGGGCGAAGGTGGCCAGGTGGGGGGCGGGGGCGGCCAGTCTCGGCCGGGGCGCACGAGGCCCGAACGACGCGTACTTCGGGTCGAAGCGGTTCAGACTGCTGGCTCGGCTGCCTCCGCCTAGAAAATGACGAGATTCACTCCCAAGTTGCTACATAGGTGCCACAAAAAATAAAAATAAATAATCTCACGCCTTTTATCCCTGATTAGTCCAGGCAATGAAGCGGATTTTTGTATGAAGACCCCAACATTAATTCCTCAGTCGATGAAACTTTGCAGGATTGTAGTATAGTATGAGACAATACTTGCATAAAAAATAAAAAAATAAAACCTACGCGAAGTTACTTATTTATTTGATATCTTTGTTGGGAAAAATGCTCAGTCAAAATTTTCTTCGCTAGCAATATTCATGTGTGTTAAGAAAGCTATATGCGAAATATCCAAAAAAAACTCCTGGTAGAAACAACAAAACTCAGACGTATATGTACCTTCCACGGGAAAATTGCTCAGTCCATTTTTTTAACTGGAATGTCATTTAATAGTCGCTGTGGACTTACAATAGGAAAATCCAAAATAAAAACCGTCTTGCCACATTATTTTTAGAAATTATTAAATTATCAACCAAAAAAAAATTCATTTTTGTATAAAAACCTAACTTCGGTTAGGTTTTTTTTTTGGATTTTTCTATGCAAGTATTGTCTCATACTATACTACAATCCTGCAAAGTTTCATCGACTGAGGAATTAATGTTGGGGTCCACTACTTTTATTGCCTAGACTAGATACCCACTTTTCACGACCCCTAAGCGTGACAGGTGGTCAGCCCATCTCAGGACACATGCCTCACAAAAAATTGTACTACCACTTCACCCACTTCGAGTGGTCCCAAGTCGTTCAAGTAGAGCGAGAGAGAGAGTAGTGCCTATCAGAGATATTTATATATATTTAATTACTTGCAGTATTTATGTACTTTCAATATGCATAATATACCTTTTTTGTCAAAACTATTGTCCAGTAAAACGAAGTATAAATTATATTTAAATTACATCTCTAGATGATATTTAAAATTCATAATATATTTACACTGAGACCTGTGTCATGAAAAACGGAATAGTCCCATGCCCAGTCAAGCATCAGATGCCCACGGGCGGACTAGGGCAATAGATAAATTCTACTGTCTGCACCTTGATAACTTGACAGTAAAATTTTGGCCATATCTTGAGGCGTTTAGGCGCGATTGGTCCAATTCGCGATTAGTCCAATGATGAAAAAAATACAAATTCGATATTAGTCCAATTCGCGATTGGGTAAAAATAAAAGAATTTCCAAAATTAAACTAAATTCAAAATAAATAGAAATAAATGATCTTATACTTTAATTTTGGGAATTCTTTTATTTTGGCCCAATCGCGAATTGGACCTATCGCGAATTGGACCAATCGCGAATTTGTATTTTTTTTTTCATCATTCGACCAATCGCGAATAGGACCATAAAAGGTTTTTTTTTATTATAAAAAAGGGGGCAAACGAGCAGACGGGTCACCTGATGGTAAGTGACGTCCGTCGCCCATGGACACCGAAAACCCGACGCCCAGTATGATATATGTATGGAATAATGGTCTCACCCGCGTTGTGCTGAGGCGATGTGTCGCCAGGCGCGCCCCCGGGCCGGTCTCAGTAGAAGTCGCTGCTCTCGAGCGTCTTGCACTGCTTGCTGAGAGTGGCGTATTTGCCGTTGTGGGTCGGACGGCCTAATGTATGAGCGCCGCTTAGCGCCCCCCCGCCCGCACTTGCGCCCCCGACAGCACTAGCGCCGCGGCCCAACGTCGCACTGCCCGACATGCGCGACCTGGGGGCGATTTAGTCATTGTATCATTCAATAGTATATTAAATACCTAGGGATGTAAAATAAGATATTTCTCTTGAGAGGCTTTCTTATTTACTTTCCGAGGTGTGTATACTTTTTTCCTTTTCGACGGAGGCGGAAAGCGGCAACTTCGTTTAGGACAGCGGGGCGAAAGTTGACGTTTTTCGCCCGGAGATGAAAAAAATATTGCACCATTAGCTACAGATCTAGAGGGTTACACGGCAGGCAAGAACCAAATTCATGTGTAAAAAAAGTCATTAAAATATATAACGTACAGTTTAGAGTGTAAAATTTAAGGGTTCTAATTTTCTAACATAGGTAATGAATTCCACGTCGTGAATACAATGACAACCGGGACCAAAAGGCAATACGAAAAGGTTCATCGCATGGACTTTATCGAAATTCCAATTGGCTGCACACTTTTAGACACTTGCCACATAATGGGTTCAATTCTACAACACCGTCTAAACCTCTTAATTTTATTTGACAGCTGCTAAAGCATTTTGCTATTCTAGGCAGTACTGTCAAAATCAAATGACAGGACTAAAAATGAATCTGACGTTCCTAATTTATCTGGCCAATTCAATTTAGGTTTAGCGACCTTATGGCTATTCTGTGGACGCCATTTTAAGCATTTTAGAAATGTCATCACGACTAAACCTCCTAAACTTAGCGGCGATTAAAATGGTGTCGCTTAAATTAGATTATAGGAAAAATCCCGACATATTTGTGTTTGTGTTATTTTTCAAGATATATTCCATATTTTTAGAAATAGTCAAGAGGGTTTTTGGTGGAAATACGAAAAGGGGGATCATGTTTTTTTGTAAAATTTATATTTTGCTGTATATTTTGGGTTTTGACTAATAATATTTTGTGTGGCAGGTGTCTGTGAAGGTGTGCAGTGAATGGAAAGTTCGATAAAATGCATAGGATCGACGTTGTTAGATTGCATGAAGTCTTCAGTAAAAGTAATATAATTTTACTGTCGATGATCCAAAAAGGGGTGTTGATGACTCAGTATTTTTGTACATGGACTCCAAAGCAGAGCCGTTTAACTAAGAAATTTGAAGATTGCTGGAGATGTTATTGAATTAACAAGAAAACAAAGACTGAGGACGAGGCACATGTCCATTTAAAGATAAACTTAACTGAAGACGAGGCAGTACGGTCTATGACTCTAGCCTGTCCAAAGAAAAAAAATCTATTTGATAATACCTTTTCAGTGTTGCCCGAATAATAGTGACTTTAGTATTTGAAGTAAAACAAGAAAATATAAATTAAACCTATGTGAAAATGATAAAAATGGCATCGAAAGTAATCGTTGAGAACTTTATTTACATATTAATAAATATATACACATTTATTATTGTATTTTTTTTTAGATTTCATTCATTCGTTCACTCGGCTCTTTTTTTATTTGTAATTGCAACACTATTCAACTTAGGCATTTTACGCTGTGGTTAAAGACTATTTAAATTTAGTAACCATGGCTTTCTAGAATTGCATTTGGCTTAGCGGCTGCGTAAAACTAAATATAATTTAAGAAATTTAGTTTTAAGCTATTTAGGCAGTGGACGCGTAGAATTGAACCCAATACTTTATTAATATTACGAGCCAAAACCAGAAATATATAGCAAAACAAAAATTTTCCAGACAAATTTATATCTCTAGATTCCCGACAAAAAGCCTCCTGTTTTGTAAATTTGAGTTACCTGAGGCGTTTTTAGCATGTTTGCCGTGTTCCTTAGAGCGCTGTTTGCATGCTACTTAAGGCGCTATTTGCGTGCTATATAGGGGCTATTTTGCGTGCTACATAGGGCGCTACTTGCTTGCTATATTGGGGCTATTTTGCGTGCTTACACAGGGCGCTATTTTTGTGACATAGGGCGCTATTTGCGTGCCACATAGGGCGCTATTTTGCGTGCTACATAGGGCGCTATTTGCGTGCTACATAGGGCGCTATTTGCGTGCTACATAGGGCGCTATTTGCGTGCTACATAGGGCGCTATTTGCGTGCTACATAGGGCGCTGTACTCATGTTACCTAGGTCGCTGTTCACGGTCTCCAAGGTCCATGAGCTGCACGGCTGCGCTGTAGGAGGGCGGCTTTCCGTTGGGGAAGGGCGCTGGCCGTGGAAGGGTTCGTGACGCCGCGCTGCTATTACCGCTCGAAAGGAACGGGGCTTGTTCCTCACCCGTGCCACTGCGTCTGGAACGGACACTTTTAATTTAACACTAAAGGCCAGAGGGCAAATAGTTACCACCACTCTATTTAATAGAAATATGATTAACACCAATGATCAATTTAAACTGCCCGTTAAAGGGTAATAACTACTGTTACGCCGGACGCTGGATTTAGTCCGGGTAGCAATTAAACACAAGTTTTCACACTTGATTGGTATATATTGAGAAAAGGAATCAAGATAAAGATGATTAATCTCAGGTTCCTGAGTACATCAATATCTTAAATAATTTAGTGGAATATCAATCTACCATTTTCTTTTATATGTATACTAGCGATCAGCCCTCGCTTCGCCTCGGGTTATATGGTATATAAAAGCCTTCCTCTTGAATCACTCTATCTATTAAAAAAACGCATCAAAATCCGTTGCGTAGTTTTAAAAATCTAAGTATACACACCGGACAGACAGGGAAGCGACTTTGTGTTATACAATGTAGTGATTAATTTGGTGGGTATAGCTCTTGGCAACGAATTTAGAGTGAATGCGTCAAAATATCAACAGATGGAACAAATAACATCTAAGGCATATTATGCCTTACGGTAGATGCCCTCACCAGAGACGTTTCCCCGTTCCAGCGATGTGCATCACGTTTAGGGATCCAAAAAATATATCGGTGAAAATTGGGTACCTATTTTTATACAACGTGTAACAGAATAAGCGCAATTCCTGAAATTAGTTTGTTCACTATCGACTACTTAATCGATTACAGCTTTTTTTTATGTGTTAATTTTTCCGAAAAATGAATTAGCGTAGCTGAATTTCGTTCCATGTATGGAAATCGTGCTATTGATCGATATTTAAGAAAATTGGTTAAACACAACTAAAGTTCGATCGCATCATATTTTTTTTATATTAATATACTAATTGGGATGTATGAGGAATTGCGCTTTTTCTGTTACGCGTTGTATACTCACTTGGTATTGATGTAGATCCACGCGTGGGAGTCCACGAGTACTATCGCGGTGAACAGGAACCCGGCTGCCACCGCCGCCAACAGTTGCAGCGACAGCGCCTGCAAATCGTATTAGTTGTTTTTAGGATTCAATACCAAAATATCCTCTACGAAAATAGAAAAATTATGGTCTGTCCGTATGTTTTTTAGAGCCACTAATCTCAGTAACTTCTAAAACTTGAAGTCACCAAAAATAAAGATGAGAAATATTTTCAATATTTGTTTTGTTACGCTAAAAAGTATAACTTGCTATGTGCATAAATACGTACACACACACGTTTTTTTATAAGTAAGTCACCAGGGGGCCTTTGTAGGAATGAAACAAGATTGTTATAAGAGGTTGTGGTACGAATCTGAGTAATATTGTTTTAAGCTTGAAACAAAACGTTCTCGAACGATAGTTTTTTAAGAGGTGGTGGCACCTCTTAAAAAACTATCGTTCGAGAAAGAACGAATGATTGTCGCATAAGTCTATTCCATAACGAGATGTAGCCTCATTTTCAAATACAGTGTTCACTTTTGCACAGTGTTCCTAAACAAGCTTAAAGAATGCAATACTAAAACAATACTGCTTTAAGCTTGTTTTAAGAGATGGTGGTACGAGCCCAGTACTTGTCACGTGCTTACATAAATACACACTCTTTATTGATAAGTGAGTCACCTTTTTTTTTTTTTTTTTTTTTACTAAAAAATGGGCTTGCTCTTGACCCCAGACTAGCCCGTACTTGTTAGGTGCGTGCACAAGTACACATACATATATTGTTGATAAGTGAGTCACCTGTACTTGGGGCCAATTGTAACCGTTGATATTTAGTGGAATTGGCCCCCAGCAGGCGTATTCACGGAGACTCGATACCGTTTCCGTTCGATTCAGATCGAGTGAAAAAATTTCCGAAGTCGAATCTATCGACTTCGGAAACTTTATTCTAGGCGTTTCAGACAGCCACGGAAAATTTCCCGAATCCTAATGTCACACATGACATTAGTTTTCGATACTTACTCGTACCAACATCAGCCCATCTCGAAGGTGTTCGACAGATTGCTCGATATCGAATATCGAAGCTCCCTGAATACGCAGGTCACATCAAATATATTATATATAGAAAGACGTAGATATGTTACTAGAGCACGGAAAATGAGGCCGACAAATGTAGCTAATTAACCACATTTTATTTAGTCGCATTGTATTTCAAGTCGTATTTCAAGCGCAACTCTTAACAGATAGCTCTCTTTTTCTTTATTATTCGTTCTGTATCATCTTTCCTCGTCATTGTTGTATGCTATGAAGTAAGTATGTACATGTTGTAGAAAGAAAGAAAGAAAAATATTTATTAGGAACACATAGGAGATAAAAAATCTTAAAGATAAAAAACACGGAACATATTTAAGTGTCCTAACGGGACCCCACTCAGCACAAGCAGCGGCGGTTTGTGAAACGCCACAACGCTGTAGCACACTCGTGGGGGATCAATTTTCAAACGCAAGCAGTATGAATATAACTCATCCTTACTTTATTATCTTTGGGTCACATGCATACACAAGTACACGTGTCTGATTCATCCTTACTTTAATATCTTTGATGATGAGTACCTGTAATCCCGCGTCGCAGGCGGCCCTTGCCCCGGCCACGAAGTAGGCCCTGGCCATGCGGCACTCGAGCGCTCCGCTGAGAGAGACCAGCGCGCGCTCCGCCTCGCCAGTGCCCGCGCCCAACGCGCCCAATGCTGGCTGCAGGCCTGGACCAAAGACACGTACTTACACTGTACGTCCTAACGTGTTCCCTTCCAATATATGGATTTTCCTAAAACGTTCCTTTTGTTGTTGTCTCTGCCTACCCCTTCGGGAAAAAGGCGTGAGCATATGTATGTATGTATGTTCCTTTTGTTCCATACTTTTTCCAGTGGGTGCATCCAAGAATGGAATACATCTGCCTAGCCCCTCGGAGGTAAAAGGCGTCAGATTATATTATTTACTAGCGACCCGCCCCGGCTTCGCACGGGTGCAATGCTAATACTAAAACCTTCCTCTTGAATCACTCTATCTATTAAAAAAACCGCATCAAAATCCGTTGCGTAGTTTAAAAGATATAAGCATACATAGGGATATAGGGACAGAGAAAGCGACTTTGTTTTATACTATGTAGTGATAGTGGTTACATTATAAAGATACCTTTTGAAAATGTCCCTTTGGCAAAAAGTGTCTTTCCAAAAATGTCCCTTTCCTAAAATGTTATTTTTCCAGAAAGTACATTTCCCAAAACGATCTTTTGCCAAAACATAGGCAACTTCTCCTAAAATATTCATATCTATGTATTTTCTTCTTCTCTTAATAACGCATCAAAGTTCAGGAGTAACGTCACTTCTTACCAAAATTTCTAGCACGGCGTGACGTCATGCGAAATTTCAAAGCGCTGTATCGGGCATTTTTTGATTGCCGGTCAAAAGAAAAAATACGTATAAGTAGAATATTTTTTTGTAATCTAACCGAGGGGAACACAACAAACTGAATTGTTTAGTCATCTACCCTGATTTTATTTATTTGTTTATTTTAAGGAAAACTTTAACAGAACTAATTACATTTATAAATACTGTGAATATCAACATTGCTGATGAAGTCTCCACTTACCGGGGTCATTGAAGAGTTCCGGCGTGCTGCGAGCCAGCAAGGCCAGCGCCTGGCGCACGGCCAAGACGGCACGCTGGGCGTTGCGGAGCTCCGCAGTCAGGACATTCTCGCGAGACACCTTGCAGGATAGGTAGTAGTGCACCATCTGGCAACACAACACACACGCGTCACGTCACAGGCTATAAGGACTAGAATCCAAAGACCGATAAACAATGTATAATTTTCATTTTGCTGTATATTTCGAGTTTTGACTCATATTAGTGATAGTATATTATGTGGTAGGCAGAGGATATACCCACTTTTCACGAGATTCTTTGTGGTGAGCCCATGGCCGGACCGGGTCTGTTACACATGTCTCAGAGATAAATATTTACGTAAGTTAAGAAAAACTCATTGGTACAGTCAAGAGCAAGTCAAACTTTACACTACCAGTTTAAGCTGAGCTCTGATTTATACTGCGCGCCATAGAATACAGGGCCGGGTCAAAGTCCAAAGTGTCAAGCTTAGCGTGCTCTTGACTGTACATGCCAGGATTCGAACCCGAGCCTCACTGATTATCATCATGTGAAGCAGGCTCTTTAACCGTAAGGCTATCAGTGCTCATTATAAGGTATATCCAGAAATGGAATACCTCTGCCTACCCCCTCGGGGATAAAAGGCGTGAGACATTATTTTTATTTTTTTTATTAATATTATATGTGGCAAGTATCCGCGAAAGTGTGCAGTGAATGGGAACTTCGATAAAATGCGAGGGATGGACATTTTTGGATTACCTCAAGAAATCACAATGAAGTAAGTATTCAGTAAAAATGCTATCATTATACTATTGGTAAGATAACCAAAGGAATATAGAAAGTGTTGAAGACACTATATTTTTGTGCATAAGAATATAATATAAAATAAAGTCTGGGTTTAAAGGCCTAGTAGCCAAACCATGAACCCCTAAAAATTAAAAATTAAACTGTTACTCTGTAATAGTAACTCACGTCGGAGGGTAGTCGGTGCGGTGCGTAGTGCGCAAGTGCGAGTGCGGGCTGCTGGCAAGCGTCGGCCGCGGCCACTGCTCCCGCCGCCAGAACCGCACTGGCCAGCCAGCACGCCACTAGAGTGCCCAGGGCACCCACCTGTATACAACACCTCATTCACCTTGTATCCTATTAATTATAAATTATAAAATAAAATAAATAAATATAATCTCACGCCTTTCATCCCCGAGGGGGTAGGCAGAGGTATTCCATTACTGGATATACCCACATTTCACGAGATATATTGGACCCCTAAACGTGATAGGTGGTGAGCCCATCGCCGGACCGGGTCTATTTACACATGTCTCAGAATGAATTCTGAGACCTGCGGGTTTCCTCACGATGTTTTCCTTCACCGTCGAGCTAGTGATAAATATGTACGTAAGTTTTTGAAAAACTCATTGGTACATGACAGGATTCGAACCCGAGCCTCACTGATTTTCGGCCGGCTCTTTAACCGTCAGGGCTATCACAGCTCTATTATAAATTATGTTGCCTCTAAAAAGATAATGAGTTTAATTTTAAGTGGAATGTTATGACCGTGACTGTAAGACTGTAAAATCGACATAAGAGAAGATAATCGAGTTATTTATTATTTCAAATTTAATGAATTAATATGAAAAGACGGTCTATCGGTAATAGACTTAAGAAAATCATCTAAAAGGAAAAGTCGGCAAAAAGGTCCTTCCTCTGCAGTTATACTAGTCGGCTTCGCTTCGTTCCTATAAACAACTCGGCCTAATCAACTTGGAAATCGTACTTTGATCATAATGGCATTATATTATATGACAGTAATATTTCACAGAGCAGTGATAGGCTTATGGTTAAAGAGCCTGCTTCACATGAAGAAAATCAGTGAGGCTCGGGTTCGAATTTTGGCACGTACCAATGAGTTTTTCAAAACTTACGTACATATTTATCACTAGCTCGACGGTGTAGGAAAACATCGTGAGGAAACCCGCAGGTCTCAGAATTAATCTCAGCATTAATATTACAGTACAGCAGTAGATATTATATTACAGTAACATTTCAAGTGTATCAAAAAGAAATATGGAAATCATCGACTCACACAGAGCAGCAAAAGCGCCCTCCGCGAGCGGCGGGCAGCAGCGGCCAACAGGGCGACGCAAACGGCCCCTCCGCAACACCAGCCCGCCATGCCACCGGCCCAACGAGCCGCCTCCCACACCCACGCGCGCTGAAATATCCAACAAAACCAAAGATTTAAATATAATAGGGCATAGAGGGGGCATTGGGAATATTTTCATACAAAACTTTGAAGCCTAAGCGTCATGTCCTTGTCATGTAAGTTAGTATGAACCCGAGCTGTCATTCGGTCGAAATTGTACTAGACTTATTCCACTTGGAATAAGTTTTGACTTCAAATTTTCCTCGCTTTGTCCCCTCTATGCCCTATTATATTTAAATCTCTTTGAACAAAACACATTTGTTCAGGTTTTGAACTTCTCTTGGGATTGGCCTCAACTTGCTTAGGTTCAGGGATGATGAAATGACGACACACAATTAGTTTTATTATGACACGTCCGTTTATTAGGTCTCGTGCCGAATGACTAACTTATATTTCTAATAAGTACAGGCTTTATAGATGCGTACATATTGTGCGTTATGGCACACATTTAACAGCCGACTTCAACCAATACCACTACAAATATCATCGATGTTCTTAGACTGGGATGTCCTCTGAAGTATGATCTACCAAACAAAAAAAGAATCATCAAAATCGGTTCATAATTTGCGGAATAATCGCGTAATATACATACAATAAAACATATAGTGGATCTGAGATATAGTCGAAATGAGAAGCTTCTCTTTTTTAAAGTATCGGGGGTTTATAAACCAAATTTTAAAAACACGTTGGAACAAGAATCATTCGTGGACACAGTGAAATGGAACAAGAATTATTTATGACCGCAATATAATAGAACAAGAATCGTTCTTGAATACAGTGGAATAGATATAAATCTTCTGTAGAAGTGTACTTTGCCCCCGATTCTGATTTACAGCGACTAAACTTATTTTAGTTTACTCCTGTCATTTTCTTTCTCCTAAAAAAGAAAACAACTAAGGCATTTCATAACTTGTTTAGTGCATAAGTAAAGAAGTCACGACTAAAATACAGCCTCTGACAGGACTAAATTCGGTAAGTTATCTTCTATCCCTTTTATTTTTTTGAGGGAAGACAAAGACAGGACTAAACTAAAATAAGTTTAGTCTGTGTAAAGCAGCATCGAACCCATTATACAATCAAATTATCTAACTACCTTCATGAACTGATCGAGGTTGAGCTCAGCCAATGGCCTCCGTAGGTTATCGGCAGCGCTGGCGGCGGCGCTGGCATTGTTACGGAGATCGGAGAGAGACCGGAGGAGAGTCCCAAGGGCGGTCTGGTTGGCCACTGGTGCGTCCAGGGCGTCGGCTAAGCGGGCAAGGGGCGCCCTAGCGCGGGAACCCATGGCTTCTTCTAGGATACTCGACTGGAAACAGATAAATTACTCCTGTAAGAGAATTTCTTATTTCATTATGTATTAGGATTTACCGTAATGTTATGTTTAATTGATTTTTGACTATTTGCGGCCAATTCCGGCAAATTATTTCTACTTAGCCTGATGGTTGACTGGTAGATAATGCCTTTAGGCATTAAGTTCGCCATGTGTACATTTTCTTGGTACATGAAGTTAAATAAATAAATAAATAAATTATATCAATTTTTACTAACTTTTTGCGCAAAATATAACATTTCTTGCACCGACAATGGATGCGATCAGGGGAGTGTAATGTAATAGTGAGCGCAAAGACGTTTAAAGAAAATGTTTCTCTCTGAATTATTTTCTTCCAACATCTTTGAGTGAGCGAGGGCGAACGAGTAAGGAGGTTCGAATTCGAATGCGACCCATAATTAATGATGGGTGCCTAGTATTCGCGTTACCCCTTATTTATTATGGAAAAGACCGATCCACGGGGGGATCAGTCGGTGTTCTATTGACTCGTACAAACGCACTCCGTCCGAACGTATTCCGTTCTAAGCCACTCTATGAAAACACGGCTTCAGTCCTAAGACGCCGTACCTGGTTCTTGACGGTGTTGACGAGGGCCGCGAGCTGGTTGCCGGCCTGGATGCTCTGCAGCATAGCATTGTGCAGATCGTCGTTCCCGAACAGGCCCACGCCGATCGCGCCGCAGCACAGCACCGACAGTATCATCAGGGTTATCTGGAAATTGACAATGATATATGTCTTTTATAGAAAACTAGCAATTGCATACGAATTAAATTCTTTTTTTTTAATCACTACATAGTATAAAACAAAGTCGCTTTCCGTCTTTCTGTCCCTATGGCTTTCTTATTTACTTCCCGAGGTGTGTATACTTTTTTTCTGCTCGACGGGGGTGGAAAGCGGCAACTTCGTTTACCGCAGCGGGCCGAAATTTGCCGCTTTCTGCCCAGAGAAATGAAAAGGCATTTTTATAATGTGTCTCTTAGCAAATGTGACAATTTTCGAAAGTGACATTATGCTTAGAAAATGCATCTAAGCCAAACTTTCCAGTGCTTCTTGCCTAGTCCATAAGCAAACATGTCTATGATACAAATACCTTCTTAGCAGACTCATCTAAAGACCGTTGCCACTCTATAAAACTGATATCACAAACAAACGCTTAAACGTTTAGACCGTTTTAATAGCGACCATCTTTACGATGCTAACATCTGTTTATATCATAATCCCATGTGAGAAGTACTTTGATTACGTTCACAGTTCTGTTTATTTATAGACTGAATACCCCTAAGGGACCTGGAATAGACATTTGCTAGAACAAATTTTGTTTAAAGCATAGTTTTGTTCACTTGATGACTTTTACCATCTATATATAAAATGATAAACTGACTGACTGATGGGTGATGTCACAGCCTAAACCGCTGGGTCTAGAGACTTGAAATTTTGCACATAGATAGATAGTTTATAGAGTGTAGGCATCCACTAAGAAAGGATTTTTTTTAAATTCAACCCCTAAGGGGGTGAAATAAACGTGCGCGAGCGGAGCCGCAGTTAAAAGATAGTATAGTATATTTCAAATAAAATAAATAAATAATATACATTACACGCCGAGATTTTTTCTGAAACAAATATATTTATAAATACATTATATACAAAATAGGTGCCAATATTTTTTCGCGAGGGTTCATTTATTCTCAATCTAGGCAGAATCATTATTACAGATACTAAACAACTGATAAACATACTTAGTTAAATACGTATAAACCTCCTACGAAACAGACATTATTCATTTACACTGTGCACACAACACTGGCTCCGGACGGGAATCGAACTTCGGCTTTGGCTCAGAAGGCAGAGTTACTAACAACAAATTCACACTCACAATATAAGTCAAGTCAAGTACATAAGAGCTCATACGTAGGTGCAGCACAAGTGCATGACTCACACCTACTTTAATTTCAAATCGCAAGTGCATGATATGGCAAATAGCTTTCATCGTGGTACTATAATACAACATGTAACAGAATAAGCGTTATTCCTGAAATTAGTTTGTTCAGTATCGACTACTTATTCGATTTCAGTTATTTTTAATAAGAGTTAAATTTTAAAAAAATGAAATATCGTAGCTGAATTTAGTGCTTTCTATGGAAATCGTGCTAGTATTAATCAATATTTAACTAAAGTTCGATTGCATTATATTTTTTACTAATTGGGGTGTATGAGGAATTGCGCTTTTTCTGTTACGCGTTGTATAAGTGCGCTGAAAAAAGAAACGATGTACTTTTAACTTGCAAGTTTTAAAATATTTTAATATACAGATTTAGTTTCGAAGCTACTGGAAGTCTTCAACTATATTGTACTTAGGTTGTACTCTGTATAACGCAATGAATAAAATAAGTAAATTACAATATCATGGTGTTTTTTCTAACGTGTTTAAAACTTACAATAAATAATTAAAAGTACTAAGGTTATTATTATAAGAAATTTGCAAGGTCTATCAACCTACCTTTTTTATGCTACAAAATATAATGTAGGTACAGTTACATAGTCGGAATAATATCGTTTGGGTAATCTACATAATGCATACGAAATGCAAAAAAGTTTTGCAAATAATATAATATTTCATCAAAGCGACGTGGGAACGGGCACACTTCCAACCTAATTGTTGTGCAGAGTCGGTGCATAAAAACCAAACCGGTGAATCACACCATGCGTCACACGATCAAAGCTCTTATTTCTGAAATACAAGCCGGTTTCCAATAAAACCGGTTATCAACCGTTATTATTGATAACGCCTAGCAGCAGTTCTTTATTTTCGTTTTTTTTTATAAATTCCTTTGTGCGTAATGCACCTTCCGGCCTTAAAAGGGCCTTCTGAAACACGGAGACACTCGTGCCATAATGCCACTAGGCGGTCACCCATTCACTGACTGACCGCAACCAACTTTGAATAACAGTGTGCACTGGTACAGTCAAGAGCACATGAAGCTTTACACTTGTAGCGCGAGTCTGACCTCTAAGGCGATCGAAATAAGAACGTAACAAAATCCAATGTGTCAAGGTTCACGTGTTCTTGACTGTACCTCAGGGCTACGAGCGCTTCGGTATTATCATATTTATTCAACCCTACATTTTTAAATGAGGAATTTTAATTTATATTCTATCTTAATAGTATAAGATTCAAAAGTCGCTATCTCATTGTTTTGCTTATTTCTTCTAAGGTCTCACGTGATAGCTCGAACTTGTATATACCTGAGACCAAAGATATTATATATAGAAAGCCTTAGATATGTTACTAGAACACGGAAAATGAGGCCGACAAATGTAATTAATTAACCACATTTTATTTAGTCGCATTGTATTTCAAGTCGTATTTTAACCGCAACTCTTAACAGATAGCTCTCTTTTTCTTTATTATTCGTTCCGTATCATCTTTCCCCGTCATTGTTGTATCCTATAAATACGCTAAGAAGTAAGTATGTACATGTTGTAGCACACTCGTAGGGGATCAATTTTCAAACCCAAGCAGTATGAATATAACTCATCCTTACTTTAATATCTTTGCCTGAGACCCATAACTCAGCAAGCGACCATGTATACATGATGAATTACTATGCCAATAGGGGAAAAATGACTTGCTACTGATGCTTTGATTAAAATTAATTACCTACGGCTGCTACGTGTTGATGATGATGATGATAATTATATAAGGAACTGATAATGGAACCCACCAAACAATTTTCAAGATTCTAGGAATTAGAGTTTGAAGTTTTCGTGATATTAAGTCATTGGTATTGTTTATATTATATTATATTTCTTGCTGGTTCTTCTCGGGGTACTGCATTTCGAACCAGCAACTCGTCGGTGGAGATGGGCTGCTTTTTACATTTACCCAATCTTCATGGACGAGCTTAGACGTTGTCATTAGACAGACTACGTTTCTAAGTGTACCTTTAAGTACAGAAAATAAATTATTTTTCACTTTTATACATACCTTCAAAGCAGTAATACTCCTTGGCGGCCGTTGCTTCCTGTCGCAGCATCTCGTCAGCAAGTATATGAGCAGCACGGTCAGGGTCAGGATCAGCCAGGCTCCCGGAATCGAACCCAGAATGCCAAGGCTCTGGAAGACAAGACAACACAGGTGTTTTATATTGAGGAGTGCAAGTGTTGACGTGTAAACAGGTTTATTTACTACTAGCTGTTCCGCGCGGTTTCACCAGCGTAGTTCCCGTTCCCGTGGGAATACGGAAAAAAAATATAGCCTATGTTACTCAGTAATGATGTAGCTTTCCATTCATGAAAGTTTTTTTTCTTATCAGTCCATTTTGAATTTATTCGTTACAAATATAGAAAAATACAAATCTTTCCCATGTTTTATAAATATTTAAAAAATAATCCGTGATGACTGATCCCCACTCATCCCCCAGCCTTTAATCACCAGATTTCAAGTTACCTCGAGGTAGACCGGCGAGTCGGGCGCGAACGTGTCGTTGACGCGATACAGCGTCACGTTTATGTGCGGCAGCGAGTGCAGCAGCCGCGAGAGACGCGGCGGCGTGTACTCGTCAGAGACGCCCGACGCGCCCATCGCGACCTCACGCGATCACACCTGCAACAAATGGATCGTCAAAATTGTGCCGAGGGGATGACTAGAGTTGAAACTCATACCCCAAATTTTATTTCGTTTTCTAGCTTTTGCAGAAGTGCCCCATTAATATGTCAGCTTCACTGATGGCCTGGATGAGTACGGTGGAACCTCATCCCCCAAATATTTTTTTACAGCTTATGGAAAAAGGAGTGCATGCCAATGGTAGTAGCTTTTGCCCGCTACTTTGTTCGCATTTCGGCATAGTAGCTTACAGTATCTCAAGAGTCATGATCCGGGCGGTAAAGTTTTTGAAAAACAAGTTGGCGTATGCCCTACCCGGAATCTATGAAGTCAAATTTATAAATTATTCCAATACAAGTTGACATTTATTGTGTGTGAGTTTTATTCACGACATCGTCATCATACTATGGATAACCCAATTATAATTACAAGAACTTTCCTTGGTTTGAGGTTAGCTGTGTCATGTCAACATCTGGCTCATCAGCTAGTTGCGAAAACTCACACGTTGCGCACACATTTAGTTTCGTTCGCATTGTTTATAATAATCGAGTTACGAATTGGAGTCCATTTTCTACCGACTTAAAAAAGGATGAGGTTCTCAATTCGACACGTGTTTTTTTTTATGTTTGTTACCTCAGAACTTTCGACTGGGTGACCCGATTTGGATGAATGTTTTTATTTGAAAGCTGGTGCTTCCCGTGTGGTCCCATTTTAGTTTCGTCCGGTTCTGACAATGGCATCCGTGAGAAAACCATATAAGTCTTATATTTGCATTAAGTATGTGCGCGACAAATGGACGAATATCACGCCTACCGATTTCGATGGTTTTTTTAACCGAGTTCAAAAAAGGAAGATGTTTTTTAGTCTAATTCGTTGAAGTTGTTTTTTTACTCCTTGTTTTAGGTATAAGGGCGATGTAACTTATATAAATAGATAAAGGGAAGTTAATTGAATTTGAATGGAATTGATCAGTGAAAGGTGTAATGTATTATTATAGAGTTCCTTTCGCTTAACTCTTTCAATTTGCTTTAACATATTCCGTAGCGGTATTATCTACAATGGCATTGTTTTGAGTCTACTCACCGCAAAGACGAAATTATAACCAGACTACGACGCCATGGTCTCAGTGACGAGCAGACATGGTTTCACCGTACATGCTGCATCTGTAAGAAAAGCAAAAGAAGTTTAAAAAAAATATATACGCGGTCGACAAGAAAATAGAATGTTTGCGAAATGAAGTTCTTAAAAACAATCTCCTTGTAAAATTTTTTTTAGGGAAATTATATTAAGGTTGTCTGTATATATTAAGGTGTTATATCCTAAGCTTGTATGGAAGAGATCACTAAAAGCGATAAGACCGCCCATTTTAGGTACCTACTTTAGTTAATGTTGGTATCCATATTGTGATGTTTTTGGTGTACAATAAAGAGTTATTGTATTGTATATTTTTTTAGGATTCCTTACATCCGGTATAAAACAGAACCTTTATAGCATTACTCTTTAGGAAAATAGACGCAGAAGAGTCATCGAGTTGCGAAAAGTCCGCGTTATCTACCATACCATATGTAGGGTTTTAGATAATTTAAAATAAATAGGATAATTTTATGTCTCATTTTAGTAACTTTAGTCTAGTAACACTGTTGAAACCCAGAAATATTTATAAAATGGCAACACATTGTTGTTTACTAATTAGTATTTAAGCGGTGTGCAGACCGAAAGCCCCTTTTCACACGTACCGGTTTCCGCCGGTCCGGCGGTCCGTTCCGGCGGCGAAATGTATGAAAGCGCACGTATAAGTATAATCTCACGCCTTTGTTATCCCCGAGGGGGTAGGCAGAGGTATTCCATTACTGGAAATACCCACATTTCACGAGATATATTGGACCCCTAAACGTGATAGGTGGTGAGCCTATCGCCGGACCGGGTCTATTACACATGTCTCAGAATTAATTCTGAGACCTGCGGGTTTCCTCACGATGTTTTCCTTCACCGTCAAGCTAGTGATAAATATGTACGTAAGTTCTTGAAAAGCGCACGTACATGACCATATAATTCGCCGCCCGCCGGACCGGTGCAAACCGGTACGTGTGAAAAGGGACAAAGTCGGGTTGTTCTCATCTGTATTTTGTGACAGGAAGTACCTAATAATTAGATACTTAATATTAATTGGGTAGTTGACAGCATCGAAATTAAATTGCGAGTAGTCATACATTAAAAAGATTATCCCAAAACACCTCAAAATATGTATTTCGATTTTCAATTTACAATTATAGCAAATTTAAAAATAATAAAACAATCAAAAAAAGTGCTGCAATTGTGTACTACAAACTATGACGTCACGGTTTGCTATTTCAGTACATTTTCCATTGTAAAATTTCGTTTTGACAGATCGTAAAAAGTAACTGATTTGACTAGGTAGGACACAACCCTATTAATCACCATGGCTATCCGGAGCATGACCTATCGCTGGTAAGTCATAATGCAAGGTCAACTTCCACGGGCAAGTATGAGGTGCCTAGGGTCAGTAATTACTACGGCGCTACGCACGCGCTACTACGAACGCTAAAAAACGACTACCCTATCTACTTAACAGCTTGCCCGAGGTCATTAGAAAAGAGCCAAACATAAATATATGAATAAGCTAAAATCACATTTATTAGAAATTATTCCGTGTTAATTTAAATAATTATGTTATTGTTATCAAATAAAAAAAATATATTGTTACCAAAATGAGACTGCACGATCCCCCAGTCAAACCGTCTAGACGGTTTTGGAGGACTATTTTGTAAGCACATGTACCCTGTCTGTATGATTAATTAAATAAATAAATAATAATAAAGTGTATAACAGTGTGCGAGAATTTTATTATACATAGCATCGCTTCGCTCTGTCCGTCACAGCGTATTTACTCCGAACCGAAGCCACTTACTTAAAATATCTATGGACATTCTTTCCAAGTGATGACACAAGAAAAAAATTTCAAGTAGAAACACTTTTTTAACAAGCTTTTGGATTCAGAGTGACGTCACTTTATTTCTCGAGTTACTCTAAAAAAGCCAAGCATTTGACACCCGTATTGTAGGAGTGCATTGAAAATAAGTCCGCCATCTTGGGTGTTCCGGCATGTTGGATTTAGAATGACGTCACACACACATACACAGTTAACTATGCCAAATTTCAGCTCAATCGGTTGAAAATTGAGTTGCATTATTCCACCTGAACAAACATAAAAGCTTGTAAAAAATAGTGCGGATCAGCGAAGGTCAATTTACAACAGTATACGCTCCCAATATGGAAGAATCATGAAATATGAAGAGCGCAGAATGCCTCTTCATTTACTTCGCCAAACTGACCACCCACTACGATTACCCATTAAAATACAACAATACTGTGATGTAACTATCAGAGTTACATCGTGGCCATTAAAATTATCTAAACTGCATTCTCTGGTTGATAGCTAATGCATCGAGCGGAATGCACATCAAAATAGCATCAAAACAAACCAACTATAAATAACAGTCATTACAGCTTAGAAAAGTGTGTTATCGTTCGAGGATAACTTTGACCCCGCTTTTACAGCTTGAGAATGAAATAGAAATGGATAAATTGGAAATGTTAGTGAAACCTTTTTTTTAACGTTCGTTTTCCGTAGCCTGGGTGCCAACAACTTTTGCCAATCATTCGCTGTCTGTCTGTCTGTCTGTCTGTGGGCTGCGTCTCATGAACCGTAACACTTGAAATATTCAAAGAGTGTGTATTCCTACACTCGCTAAAAACAAATAAGAAATAAAAAAATCATAGGGAACACACAAAGTTGGTTTTTTTTTCCTTTTTTTAATCTAGGTTGGTACGGAACCCTTCGTGTGCGAATCCGACTTGCACTTGGCAGGTTTTGAAATAACGTCTAAAAATTTACATTTCAAACTTTCTTGACTAAAGCGGGTTAGTTCAAAGCCGTAATCCGATATACGACATAAGAATGGGTCATTCATAATACGCGGAATCCGTTTCAACTAGGCATATCAATTAGCCGCAATTGACCGGCGCACGCGGCGCCTTGATGAATGGTTTTAATTGTAATTAATAGAAAGCGCAGTGGGAAAGTCTCTTACAATTAGCAGGGTCAGTTCCCAAGTGATTTCGTAGACAAATTAGATGATAGAATTTTAAAAAATGCATTATAAAACATACTGTCACAGAATATTTAACTAGAAACAGTGCAGTATTGAGCAAGTTAAACTTCGTTTTATATGAGTATTTGACTTGTTTAGTTTGAATGTACGGCAATTTAGATTCAGATTATTATAAAGCTACTTTCATAATAACAAACAAAATTAAAATAGATACCTATATATTTATGGAAAAACGGTTTAAGTATATTAATTACCTTTATCCATTGTTAACTTCCGTGCACCATACCTACCTTCATCTGTTTATATCAGTTATATCAATATCATTGTGTCACTTATTGTCTATTTTGATTGGTGTACAATAAAGAGTTGCTCTGAAGTCACTTACAGATATAAAGGTCATGAAGCATGGACGCCACGTGTTAAGAGGCCTGTAATGTAACATTACATTACATCAGTCAGGGAGGAGTAATGCTAAAATCTGTTATTTTGATACAACTTGTAACATCAATGCGCAACACTTGTGGAAGTTGTGGAATCAACTAAACGCTGAACATCTAAATCTGTACTTCTATATTAATACACACACCGGCACAATTAGCGGAACAGAAAAAAAAGGGAGTATTTACGCATTTTTGCGTGTTACTGGCCGGCTAAACAAGCTTTTTTTAAATTTGGGTTTTAATTTAAAAATGGAATACTAAGCGACTGCCCTTTTTTTCATTCTTTTGTTTTAATTTTCATTGATTCATTTTTTCCACCGCTTGTCCGTTTTTAGAAGGTTCGTGAATTCCATTTGGAAAGCTTTGAATTGCAGTTTTTGAGGCTTTTGAGTTTTTTCGCATATTGATAATTTACGAGCATCTAATTATGCCTGATTTAACGCCATCAGAAATCATTAGGGCAGATCAAATGAGGAGAAATGGTCAAACCTACAGATCGATTGCCAGAAGCCTTCGTCGATCGTTATCAACGATTTATCGTAGCATCCAACGATACAGATTGACGAATGCTCTAGTGAGAAGGAGAGGACAAGGCCGGAAAAGGTGTACTTCAAGGAGGGATGACCGTTTTCTCCAACTTCAAGTCCGACGGAACACGAGACTAACGGCGGTGCAGGCTCGAAATTTACTGGAAGAGGTACGAGCAGTAAGGATGAGTGAGCGGACAGTTCGTAGAAGATTCGAAGAAGTGGGTATAGGCTCGTATGTGCCCGCCAAAGCCCCAAAACTTGAGAGACATCATCGCACAAACCGTCTACACTTTGGTCGTGAACATCGTGATTGGGACTTCGACGACTAGGGACAGGTTCTTTTTACTGATGAATGCAGAGTTATGTTAAATCAAATTGATGGAAGGCAGCGAGTATGGAGACGCAAAGGAGAACGGTATATCCAGTCTAATTTTGAAAATACAGTTGCATATGGCGGCGGTTCAATTATGGTCTGGGGAGGAATATGTTTAGGAGCTCGTACGGAGTTAGTAGTGATCGATGGCGGGAATCTGAATGCTGATCGGTATATCAGGGAGATTTTAGAAGAACATGTTGTGCCATTTGCCCCCTTTATTGGTAACAACTTCATTCTAATGCAGGATAATGCTCGGGCTCACAGTGCTCGCACAGTACAGACATACCTAAACCATGTTGGTATAACGGTGATGGAGTGGCCAGCACGGTCCCCCGATATGAACCCTATAGAACACGTCTGGGACTTGCTAAAGAGGAGTGTAAAGTCAAGAATGCCCCCTCCCAATAATCTCAACGAGTTGCGAAACGCATTACTTGAAGAATGGCAGAGGTTGCCCCAAGAAACCATTGATAACATCATCCGCAGCATGCCCAGACGGATGGAAACCCTCATCAGAGCACGAGGAGGAAACACTCGATATTGAACAGTCATTGAAATTGTTGTTAAACTTTGGAAAATCTTGAATTTTCTGCTGTTTCTCTATAATTAAAAATCGAAGAAAAATGCATTTTGTTTAATTTAATTTTTATTTTTATAAAATTTTAAGTATGGTGTTACAAATGAATGTCAAAACATGTTAATTTAATTGTTGT
The DNA here is from genome assembly GCA_963855545.1 of Ethmia dodecea. Classification (NCBI taxonomy): domain Eukaryota; kingdom Metazoa; phylum Arthropoda; class Insecta; order Lepidoptera; family Depressariidae; genus Ethmia; species Ethmia dodecea. Next base: position 2,684,868 of record OY979446.1, read on the forward strand.
TTCATTTTAAATAATATATTGTTTAAAAATTACATTCATTGTTCTAAATTCCCTCTTTTTTCTCCTTTTTTTTTCTGTTCCGCTAATTGTGCCGGTGTGTGTATTATAAAGAGGAAAAAAATTTTTTTGTATCTTTGTTACGAATAAACTCAAAAACTACTGGACCGATTTAAAAATTCTTTGACCAATGAAAAGCTAGAATATCCCTGAGTAATATCCTACTAATATTATAAATGCGAAAGTTTGTATGGATGGATGTCTGGATGTATGTTTGTTCCTCTTTCACGCAAAAACTACTGAACGGATTTTGATGAAACTTTACAGTTATATAGCTTATACATCAGAATAACACATAGGCTATATTTTATCCCCGTATTCCCAAGGGAGCGGGAACTACGCGGGTGAAACCGCGGGGCGCTGCTAGTAGGTTATATTTTTTTCCCGTATTACCACAGGAACGAGAACTACGCGGGTGAAATATATGTTACTCTCGGCGAGGGAGCACTTCCTGTCTTGGGCCCTTGCATCGTAAGCTCTTGTACTCTTGTAGACATAGTAGTATTTACTATGATTCAATATTTGTCCACTTATCTTTAAGTAATACGAACGAATTGGCGTCAAACAATTTCTTGAGAAATTGAATAATTACACGCATCAAACAAATTATTTCACATTAAAACATTTCGTAATGGTATATCACATTAATGAAGATAAACTTATTTAACTTGAGATATAAGTGCTTGCAATAACAAATATTTATCAGTCTCTCATAAGTTATCCGACAACTCTTAACGTTTCATTAGGTAATAAAAATTAAACAAATGAATTTATCACTAAACTTACTGATATCGCTTAGTGTTCTGAGCACTGTTCTCTGTGCAGATTACTTTTTTGGTCACCATACTCCGGATACGCGCCTTATTAATAGGGAAAAAGTGCAGTATAGCCCGTTCCCTTGGAGGAAACGTGTAAAATTGTATAGTTACGACGACATGTCACAGAGAATCATTCGGGTAAGTTAACCGATTTAGACGAGAAAGAGGAGAATGTTTTTCGGGCCTTCGTATGTGTGTGTATTAAACCAACCGGAGACGCCACTGACAGGCGTTCCCCTCTGCCAAAAAAAAAAGTGTCGGTCAACACGCATACCTGTTATATACAACTAGTTTTTTTGAGTTCACGGAGTGCTTGGATTGGTGAATGTATTTGTGTGCATCTAGCTCAAGCTAGTGTTTAATTGTTTTGTCGAAAAAGGCGTATGTTTTAACATTATTTGTGTCCCCCGCGCAGAAATTGGCAGACTTTTTTGCAAAGAAACTAGTGCGCGTGACGTCTCCTGTTGGTTTAATACTCAAAGGTGTAAGTGCGACTGTACTTCTTCGATGCGCCCTGTAAAGTAAACAGCAAAGGGACGGAAGAAATATAAATTATAAGTAAAAAACACTTTTTTAAAACAACTTTTGGATTTAGAGTGACGTCACATTATTTTTCAATTTATTCTCAGCAGGCTGCGGTTTTCATTTACTTTGAAATCACAGATAGACTTTCCAATTAAGTATATTCATTCTATATATGATTCACTTTACATCTACACTTCTACGCTAATATTATAAAGAGGGAAGATTTGTATTTTTGTATCTTTGTAAAATATTTGGTGAAAAGTGGGTATAGCAAGAATACCTCTGTCCACCCCCTCGGGAATATAACTCGCGAATTTTTTTCTTTGTTACGAATAAACTCAAAAACTAATAATCCTATTTTAAAAATTATTTTACCAATGGAAAGCTAACATTTCTGAGAGTAACCTGGGCTATAATTTTTCCACATGATTGAGACTTATGCAGGTGAAATCAATTGTCTCATTTTCTTGGCTTAAGATTTTTATTAAAAAAAATCTCACGCCTTTTATCCCCGAGGGCAGAGGTATTCTATTTCTGGATATACCCACTTTTCACGAGATATTCTTTGGAGGTTAATAATTAATTATAAATCATTTGTATCAGGCCATCAACTGTTACGACTACCAGCACACAGAAGCAAAAGTGGCAGTGGTTGCAGGAGGAGTGGGATTCACATTTGTGATGCTCCGCCTTAAGAGCCAGAGGAGCTACCCCCTTGAGTACGCCATCGAGATATATGCCTAAATTGCAGGAGCTACATCATCACCTACCTTGATTGTGTTAATATATTATATTACACTAGCGACCCGCCCCGGCTTCGCACGGGTGCAATGCTAACACTAAAACCTTCCTCTTGAAACACTCTATCTATTAAAAAAACTGCATCAAAATCCATTGCGTAGTTTTAAAGATTTAAGCATACATAGGGATATAGGGATCCGTTCCTCTGTCCCTATATGCCTATGTCCCTTTGTATGCTTAAATCTTTAAAACTACGCAACGGATTTTGATGCGGTTTTTTTAATAGATAGTGTTTCAAGAGGAAGGTTTTAGTGTTTTAGCATTGCACCCGTGCGAAGTCGGGGCGGGTCGCTAGTAGCTTTATATTTGTAAGTGTATCTGTGAAAAAAAAAACATTTTTTCTTTCTTTCTTTCATTAACCCTTAGAGCTCCTTCAGATTAGGTCGGAGGAGCGCGGCAGCAGCGCGACAGCATCAAATACAGCCGTGCGACTTCTTTATATTAGGGAGCACTTCATTCTTATAATGGATTTCAACGAGGAAATATTATCATTTTTGCTCCTACTTTTGTTGGTTCGCAGCAGTTCGCGACAGTCGCGCTGCGTGCGACTTAATGTGAAGGAGCTCTTATGCCCACTGCTGAGCTATAGGTCTTTTCTCACATATGAGGGATTTGGGAACTACAACATAATTAGGTATACACCGCAAATACTTTTTTAGTTATCAGTTGTTATAAAATAATTATTTATTAGCATAGACTTAGAAATCTCGTTCCAGTGATGATTCAATTTAACAACAATACAAGATGCTGTTGGCCATCCAATAAATGACTTATAATTGTATTTTTTTTAATATTTGTAAATTAACCTTTACCACACAATAGTAAATAGTACAAGTCCAGAAATATAAGTGTGATAGCAAACATGCGAATGTAAACCTATTTACAATGCCGATATCGTTCATAATACCTTGCACGGCCCGTATCTACTAAATACTTTTTGAATATATTCTGCGCCTGATCCAGAACTAACTAATTTCCAGGACCACACGGGAACTCAACTAAAAAGAATCATCAAAATCGGTTCACCCCGTCGAAAGATCTGTAACAAACATAAAAAAAATCTACAGTCGAATTGACAACCTCCTTCTTTTTTGAAGTCGGTTGAAAAAAGTGCATTCAACTAGATGTAAAACTACAAATCTGGTACAACATTTTAGAGGTAGAAATTAATAGGAAGGTAATGAAAGTATGAGTCAGCCATGGGCCATGATTAAGACTTAAGACCCGTTCGAAACCTGATTTGATCTAGACGTGTATGAAAGCTTGGCCCACATTTTTGCTGACGTATCTACCTACACCTATTACACATATCATAATCTTAACTTAACTACACTATTATTATAAAGAGGAAACATTTGTATGTTTCTTACGAATAAACACAAAAACTACTGGGACGATTTTAAAAATTCTTTCACCGATGGAAAGCTAGAAAATCCTTGAGTAACATGGGCTATATTTTATTCCCGTATACCCACGGGAACGGGAACTACGCGGGTGAAACCGCGCAGAACCGCTAGTTACTTATCCCCTCAAGTGTGGGAGGCAAAATGGCCGATTTGCATTGAGTGTGGAACCCGCAGAGGGGTTCGCCACAGTCAAGGGTTTTTAGGGGCCCAACCTCCACTAAAACTGCATTTTATTATCCCTTGGTCTAGCAGAAGCCCTTTTATCGAACTGAACGTTTTTATAATTAAGTTTGCTATCAAGAAATAAGTACTTTTGTAATATTTGTGTAGTAATAAAGTTGTACAGGTGGTATAACCGGGGTACCTAAATGTAGAAGAGGTTTTGGACTATATTTTTTAAACAAACCACTTTTGAGGTTATTGACCGTTTTCATAAAAACCTTATAATACTAATTACAAATAAAAAGCACAATATCTATAACTCTCATACAAATATTTTACACAATCAAAGATTTAACAGTAGAACAAAAATGGTGCCTATCTTTAAAACAGCCTCAAGTGGGTTTTTTCCTCTACAAAGTACATAAACGACGGCTTGCTAGCTGTCTCCCTTCTCGCTTAACACGTTTTAATTAGTGAAACAGAGATAAAAACAGTCTCCCAGTGTGTATGGGCGCGAAATATGAGCGGGTAAGCAGCACCCCGCAGCGGGGTTTGCCACACTTGATTGATATTTGACAGAACCCCGCAGCGGGGCTCGGCACACTACAGGGGTTATAAAAAGCTCTGTGAGACTGGTATAGGCAATTCGTGGTGACAGAGAAGGTATAACAACATATATTAATTCCGTAAGAACATTTAGTTCCTACCGGGTCCATGAGGCGGCGAGAGAACAATGTTGTCACCATATAATTAGACATAAAAAGATATGGTATATTAAATAGTATGCACTCCGAGACATTGCGTTGGTAACAAGCCAAAAACACTTAACAACCATACGATAACGTGTTTATTTTGAAATTTGTAATAATTATTTTAAAAAATATTACTCATAAAACTTTCTACTTATCATGGAACAAACCCCTGAACCAGCAGCAGGGAGCAGTTGTCGTGTCCTAAATATTTAAGGAGCTCTCGAACAAATTAAAAATGTAAATTAGTCTTTGTAACTAATTGATAAATGCTCAGGTGACCTTGACCAAACAAATTGTCATGTTTATAATCTGTACTTTCATTCACATAATATCGTGTAAGGTAATAATATTTTTACACAATAGCCATTCGACTGGCCTTGACCACTCGTCACACCGACATGAATATGAGTAAGTTATGAGTTTGACATTTTAAGTGTTCTAAACAAACTGACTGAAACTCTAGCAAAAGCCAACAATTAGGTCGCTCAGGCGCCAGTCAACGCCCTCACAAACACTATGCAAAACAACCCCCTAAAACAAAAACACAGCACCCATAAACACATTTGTCCAGAGTCGCACCCGGACGACTCTCTCAGACTTGGCAGTCTGCCAACTGTCTCAATGAGTCTCTGACCCTAGCTAGCGAGGGGGAAATTTGCACTCTCAACATGTCCAATTGTCCATTTCGTACACCATGAGGTGACTGTGACTTACACAATGTCATATCTAAACGTCACTCGTATATCATACAGATTAGACTTTAGATGTAACATTTTGTCGCTCTCACCGTTCTCAGCCAGCTCATACTTGGCTTGACCAACTATATTCCTTGAAAATAAAATAAAAATGGGGTTTAGCCAAAGAGATTAAAATATAACAGGACATAGAGAAGGCATTGGGAATATTTTCATACAAAACTTTGAAGCATGTTTGAAGCTCAAGCGTCATGTCAGTTAGTATTAACGCGAGCTGTCATTCGGTCGAAATTGTACTAGACTTATTCCACTTGGAATAATTTTTGGCTTCAAATTTTCCTCGCTTTGTCCCCTCTATGCCCTATTATATTTTAATCTCTTTGGGTTTAGCCCGTTTTTTTAGGGGACGAAATGTAGAATCTAAAAAGACTATCTGTACGGTACTAGGACAAGTGGGGTATCATATAAAAAACGGCTTTATTTATACAGAACATAAAAAATGTGTTTATTATTTGTTTCTATGCTGATCTGCGTAAGTCCCGTTCCCGTGGAAAAAAACTATAGCCCAACTTACTCCCAGAAAAGTAAGCTTTGCATTGATGGATTTAAAATCGGTCAAGTAGTTTTTGAGTTTATTCGTTACAAACCTACATGGAGGAACGGAGGTGGAATGCTCCTCCATCGTGTAAAGGGAAGATCTTCCGCCATTCGAGGTGATCGTGCCTGGGGACCGCGGTCCAACGGTTGATGTTGGACAGTTGTATATTGGCGCGTTTTATGTAGTGTCGCTACACATACAAAAAACAAATCTTTCCTCTTTATAATATTAAGTTTAGTGCAGAAGTGTACCTATATCTGCAGGAATTTTCAAAGTGGACGCAACAATAGAGTTCCTATTATCTCAAGATTATCATTACATTACCAGTAAAACCGAGTATTTAATACCAGTATACATGTACGATAACAGTATAAAAATTCGTGCCAAATTTCAGAATTTTCCAAGCCTCCGAGCACTTCGCTCTCATTTCCCGCTCATAAGTTAGATTAATGAGACGATGGAAGAACGTTCAGGTCGAACACAGCCAACGATTGAATTTGTCTGGGCTGGATCCAATAACGTGTAATGAACTGAATTGTAGTAGAGATTCAAGTTATTACGTTGCCCTGCATAAGGGACTCTCTCGCAAGGAGAAGATGCGACCAAATTAAATGTAAGAAATTTGTGTAAAATTCCGGGGCAAAAATATCACCATTTTATTTATTTAACTTAATATACCAAAAAAATGTGAACTTTGCGAACTTATTGCCTAAACACATTACCTACCAGTCAACAGGATAATTAGACAAAAAATACCGAAATTGGCCGCAAATAATAAAAATAATGAATGAAACATAACATTCGTCTGACATTCAAAAAATCTATTGTTATTCCAATACATAAAGGGAATACATACGGGAAAGCGAGACGATGTGTCCAATTATAGGCCAATTTCTTTACTCCCATCCTTGTCAAAAATCCTGGAAAAAATCATTAACATTAGACTCACTAATTACCTTGAATCAAAGCAAATACTGTCTGATAGTCAATTTGGTTTCCGTAAATCTAAATCCACAGATGATGCTGTCCATTCTTTAGTCGACCACCTTGTAGAGAAGCTTGATGGTAAGTGCAAATGCCTGACCATCTTCTTGGATCTCGCGAAGGCATTTGACACGGTTTCTTCTCCCATCCTTCTTCGAAGACTTGAATCCTTGGGTATCAGGGGCACCCAGCTCAAACTTTTCAATGACTATTTGTCAAATCGTACCCAGCGCGTCAAAGTTTCTGACTATGAGAGCGATGATAGCTTCGTTACTTACGGTGTGCCTCAGGGCAGTATTTTGGGGCCAACACTATTTCTTTGCTATATTAACAACCTCTGTGATCTTAAGCTACAAAACTGTAAGATTGTTTCATACGCTGATGACACATCCTTGACTTTCCATGGAGATAATTGGGATTCAGTGTATAATTACGCACAGCTTGGCCTAAACAGGGTTGTTAAATGGTTAACTTCGAATTCGTTGACTCTAAATGCATCTAAAACTAAATATCTAAACTTCTCGATCCGTAGCGATCCCTCCATAAGTAATTTACCTCATAAGTTAATTGTTCATTCTTGTTCCATTCAAAGTGATTCCCAGTGTGGTTGTCCTCCCCTACAATCTGCATCTAGCATTAAATACTTGGGTATCACTATCGATCAAAATTTAGTTTTTAAGGAACACATTGATTCTCTCTCATCTAAAGTTCGCAAACTAACTTACATATTCAAGAGTCTCAGGTATGCTGCTGAACCTCAACTGATGAAATCAATTTATTTGTCCTTGTGCCAATCTATACTGTCCTATGGTGTTTCTGTCTGGGGTGGCTCCTCCAAGTCTCACTTCCTACACGTGGAAAGATCCCAAAGGCTTATTTTGAAGGTCTGCCTAAGGAAACCTCGGCTGTATCCTACTTCTATCCTTTACAAGGAGACTGGAGTCCTAACAGTCAGACAGTTATTTATTCTTTCCTCCATCCTCCGTAAACATGGAAAAATTATATATACCCCTGATCATATTCGTGCCCAAACCAGACGTGAGTATCAGGTCTGTGTCGCTAGACCTATTACTTCATCTTTTGCCCAAAGATTTTTCGACTACCAAGGCGCCAGACTCTATAACATAGCTAACAAAATTTCTAATATTTACCCTAAATCACGAAGGGATACCAAGCTTGTCGTCTCTAATTGGCTTCAAAAGCTTGACTATGTCAAAACTGAAGAACTATTATTGGCTCCGTCGTAATGCCTCAATACTTACCCCCATGTTCTCCCCCCATATAAAAACCCTCTTTTTCCTCCCCCCCACACATATACAAACACACCCCCATACCATATGCACACACCCTTCATACAATCACCCACACTAATCATCCACACACACTCACACTCCCGACACTCTCACATCCACCAAACTGTCACATACCATAATTGCATTTTATTTTGTAAAATAGAATATTTTCCCTAATTACTAAAAAAAAAAAAAAAAAAAAAAACTTATTGTATTGGTACTTTCTAAGAGGTGGAGCCAGGAGTGCCATAGCACAGGTTATCCTAGTTTGGGCTCCTGTCTCCCACCTATCCTCTAGTTTCTTTTTCTTTAGCCTTATCTTTGTTACATTTTTGTTTTTGGGAGAAAAATTAAAGCATTTTTTCATTTTTCATTTTTCCTCATACACAAAAAAATATAAAAATAAATGTGCTCATGACTTTAAACCCTAGGTATACCACCTTATTTATTCCTGTAATAACTTTTCACTGCTACATAATTATTTTGGACCCCTAAACGGGACATGTGGTGAGCTTATCCCAAGGCACGTATACCAATTCTCTGTTTATAAGTTTCCTTTGTGTTTATTTTTCACATCGAGCTACTGATAAATATGTAAGTTACACTGGTGAAAAGTTGGTGTATCCAGACAGAGCTGTCATCCCCCTCTGGGATAAATAAGTGTACATTTTATTATTATGTAAACAGATTTTGGTCTATTCTCGAAAGATGGATTTCGAACATTTCTTATTGTGAATACTCTGCCTCATTAACTGTTCCATCCATAGATCTTCTAATGAAACGCACAATAGACAGCCATTGCACAGATTATCAGGGCTGGCCAATGTCAAATAAGGTTAGTGCTGCATTTAAATCTATTAACCTATACTTCTTATATTACACGTCCTATAAATAATTCTAAGGCATGTGTAACAGACCCGGTCCGGCGATAGGCTCACCACCTCCTATCACGTAAATAGCCTGCGCAGACGACGGACTTTGTCCCCGTATTTTTTAAAAATAGAACGCTTACAACTCTATTGAGTAACGCACACGAGGGATTAAAAGTATGGCGTACAAAAAGTCCCCCGAATAATCGCGGACACCGAGGGGCGGTACAGGACAAAAAGAGATGGACATATTTTTTTGCGATTCGGGGGACTTTGTCCTCTGGGGACAAAGTCCGTCGCCTGCGCAGGCTAAAAGAGGTCCAAAGTTTATACTGGTGAAATGTGGATATTTCCTCAAACGGAATACCCCTGCCTACGTCCTCGGAGATATAAGGCGTGTGTTTTTATTTTTATTTTTTAAGTACACTGACACCTGAAAAATTATATTTCCTGTAGAGCGGTTTACTCTTGTCAAAAGTCAAAAATCATTTAATTTCTGTAGGTACTGAAGGTACACTTAGAAATGTCAGTAGTGACTATTGAATAGTCTAATAGCAACTTGTCCCCAGACTAGCCCGAAGGCAAAGATAGGGGTCTACGATAGGACGAGCTTGCACAGAAGATGCCTGTTCAATCGAGCCTTGTTAATCGTATCGTAGCTGACGGGTTATACATGAAGTCGGAAATACAGACGCCCGGCAGGGTAGTTCCACACCTTGGCAAAACTATACTTCTATACCAATATTATTAAGAGGAAAGATTTGTATTTTTAGTGTATTTTTAGAGCAGTGATAGCCCGAACGGTTAAAGAGCCGGCCGAAAATCAGTGAGGCTCGGGTTCGAATCCTGGCATGTACCAATGAGTTTTTCAAAAACTTACGTACATATTTACCACTAGCTCGACGGTGAAGGAAAACATCGTGAGGAAACCCGCAGGTCTCAGAATTAATTCTGAGACATGTGTAAACAGACCCGGTCCGGCGATGGGCTCACCACCTATCACGTTTAGGGGTCCAATATATCTCGTGAAATGTGGGTATATCCAGTAATGGAATACCTCTGCCTACCCCCTCGGGGAATAAAAAGGCGTGAGATTATATATGTATATATATTATACACACACCGGCACAATTAGCGGAACAGAAAAAAAAAGGAGAAAAAAGAGGGAATTTAGAACAATGAATGTAATTTTTAAACAATATATTATTTAAAATGAAACAACAATTAAATTAACATGTTTTGACATTCATTTGTAACACCATACTTAAAATTTTATAAAAATAAAAATTAAATTAAACAAAATGCATTTTTCTTCGATTTTTAATTATAGAGAAACAGCAGAAAATTCAAGATTTTCCAAAGTTTAACAACAATTTCAATGACTGTTCAATATCGAGTGTTTCCTCCTCGTGCTCTGATGAGGGTTTCCATCCGTCTGGGCATGCTGCGGATGATGTTATCAATGGTTTCTTGGGGCAACCTCTGCCATTCTTCAAGTAATGCGTTTCGCAACTCGTTGAGATTATTGGGAGGGGGCATTCTTGACTTTACACTCCTCTTTAGCAAGTCCCAGACGTGTTCTATAGGGTTCATATCGGGGGACCGTGCTGGCCACTCCATCACCGTTATACCAACATGGTTTAGGTATGTCTGTACTGTGCGAGCACTGTGAGCCCGAGCATTATCCTGCATTAGAATGAAGTTGTTACCAATAAAGGGGGCAAATGGCACAACATGTTCTTCTAAAATCTCCCTGATATACCGATCAGCATTCAGATTCCCGCCATCGACCACTACTAACTCCGTACGAGCTCCTAAACATATTCCTCCCCAGACCATAATTGAACCGCCGCCATATGCAACTGTATTTTCAAAATTAGACTGGATATACCGTTCTCCTTTGCGTCTCCATACTTGCTGCCTTCCATCAATTTGATTTAACATAACTCTGCATTCATCAGTAAAAAGAACCTGTCCCCAGTCGTCGAAGTCCCAATCACGATGTTCACGACCAAAGTGTAGACGGTTTGTGCGATGATGTCTCTCAAGTTTTGGGGCTTTGGCGGGCACATACGAGCCTATACCCACTTCTTCGAATCTTCTACGAACTGTCCGCTCACTCATCCTTACTGCTCGTACCTCTTCCAGTAAATTTCGAGCCTGCACCGCCGTTAGTCTCGTGTTCCGTCGGACTTGAAGTTGGAGAAAACGGTCATCCCTCCTTGAAGTACACCTTTTCCGGCCTTGTCCTCTCCTTCTCACTAGAGCATTCGTCAATCTGTATCGTTGGATGCTACGATAAATCGTTGATAACGATCGACGAAGGCTTCTGGCAATCGATCTGTAGGTTTGACCATTTCTCCTCATTTGATCTGCCCTAATGATTTCTGATGGCGTTAAATCAGGCATAATTAGATGCTCGTAAATTATCAATATGCGAAAAAACTCAAAAGCCTCAAAAACTGCAATTCAAAGCTTTTCAAATGGAATTCACGAACCTTCTAAAAACGGACAAGCGGTGGAAAAAATGAATCAATGAAAATTAAAACAAAAGAATGAAAAAAAGGGCAGTCGCTTAGTATTCCATTTTTAAATTAAAACCCAAATTTAAAAAAAGCTTGTTTAGCCGGCCAGTAACACGCAAAAATGCGTAAATACTCCCTTTTTTTTCTGTTCCGCTAATTGTGCCGGTGTGTGTATTTGTATTTTTGTATGTTTGTTACGAATAAACTGAAAAACTACTAGAACGATTTAAAAAAATCTTTAACCAATGGAAAGCTAGAATATATCTGAGTATATAACATCATAAAATCAATCGTTTTGCACAATATTTTGGGGGCCGCCATAAATTTTAATTTTTACAGCCCTGCACAGCGCGATCGGATAGACGTAAGTGCATCGCATAGGGTACATTGCGCAACCCGACCGTTACTCGATCTCGAATGCCCGCCATTGTATCTAGGTGCAATGAACCGCAACCAGAGTTAGGATTTAGAAACTTTTAAAATATGGCCAGGTATGTACTATCAGCCAAGTTTCCGCCAAAAATAATATTAGACACAGCATAAAATAAACAAAATGAAAAATTCTAGACGGTAACAACAGTGCCTAAATCCCCCCACTTAGCTTAAGTGCCAGTGACAATTACAAAAAAACTTTTTCATGTTCATAAGCATTTCGTGACGATAAAAGCAACGGAATAAAAAAGGCGTACCTACTGCAAAAATAGTAGATTGTTATACAAGGGTCGGAAGGAATCAATTCCGATACGAGGTATTTAGACGCCCGAGCGCAGCGAGGGCGGATATAGTCCGAGTAGGAATTGATAACTTCCACCCGCGTTAAACACTCTACTTTTCATTTCGAATTCAAGGAAAGTAAACAAAGAAAATTAAAATTTTATAAAAATTCAAACATGCAATAACGCAATAATACCTACAAAAAAAAACAAAATTGTCGACAATACAACCAAAGAGGTTGGAAGAAAGAGAAACTTTTTTTAAACGTATTTGAATCTACATCATAGAGTACCTAACCTAAATAACATTACAAAAATAATATACAAATCCTTCCTCTTTATAATACTTTTAGCCGAGTAATAGTGTTATGTGCTTATTAGTGTCGATGAAAAACAAGATTTTGAATTTCGGAAGAGCTTACCAAATTATTACTCTTTTTTTTATTTTAAATATGGAACGCGTACCGCCCCGCGCGCGGGCTATTTTCTGTTGTTTATACCTTTGATATACCTACACTCACAAGGCCGCACCTTTTTTTCTTATTCTAATTGATGTAAAAAGTTTCGTATACCTACTAAGTACCCAAAGAGGTTGGAAGAAAGTCATTCTCTTTCCTAGAGAAACTTTTTCTTTAAACGTCATTGCCAAATGTAGTACTATTTTTTTTTTAAATATTCCCGCCCTAAGGCCGGAAGCAATTACTATGAGTCTTTCCCGACCGAGGGCGGGAATCACAGCCCTGAATCTCTCTGTGGTGGGAATCATCGCTTCCGACTCGGTACTCAGATCAAACATACACTACTTTCCGAGTATGAGATATGAAAAAAATTTTTCGACGGCAATTCTTCCAAATGTATGGATCATAACTTGTAATTTTGGATTATTATGTCGACCTTATACAAACTTTCAGCTGGAAAACTCCTGATCACATTAATCTACTATATAAAAATAAGTCGGGTTTTCCTTCCTGACGATTTAACTCCAGAACTGACGAACCGATTTCCACGGTTTTGCATTCGTTGGAAAGGTCTCGGGCTCCGCAAGGTTTATAGCAAAGAAAATTCAGCATTGCACCCGTGCGAAGCCGGGGCGGGTCGCTAGTCTACTATATAAAAATAAGTCGGGTTTTCCTTCCTGACGATTTAACTCGAGAACGGCCGGACCGATTTTGATGAAACTTTTTGTGTGGGTTCGAGTGGGTCCAGGGATGGTTTATAGCAAAGAAAATTCAGCATTGCACCCGTGCGAAGCCGGGGCGGGTCGCTAGTGTAATATAATGTAATAACCAGTGAATCTCTCCCACTTTATAATTAATTATGTTAAAACTTATGAATACAAATTATATGAACAATAGAACTGTTATTCACTTTAATGGCACTTGATTAAAACAATAGCCAAAGATTACTCATGAAAATGAATTTTAAAAACGTAAAGGCTACAATCTATCACGTCAATTGTCAGTAATGGGGTTCGAATGGCCATTATGGACTATTGTTTGTTCTATCTGGTCCGGAGAATTTGGCTTTCACACTTCAATGCCGTCAACGGAGTGTCGACCCAAAATGCATTAATCATTATACAGTCTCGCCCTGCTTTCTGTGATGACTCCTCAGCCTTAAGCGCAAGCGCAAATAGAGATGGGGTTTTTAGGCTTCGTGTAATCTTGTGAACTTAATTCGCCTGAACTTATTCACCTAGGTGCATTAAATACACTTTTACTTAACTTTAAACACCTGTACCGCGGTTAGGGTTGCTAGGTCGCCAAACCTAATAGCCGGACAGGCCAGCCAGTTTGGCCGGACATTTGGGTAAAAAGGCCGGACACTCTACATTATTGAGGATTTTGTGTCTCAGTTAAGTAGTAATAGGTACATATTACAAAAAAAATGCAAAATAAATCTGTTTTTGATTATGTTAGTCAAAATTTTACTCTTTTGCGAAATGTAAAAGTCCTAACCAAAGCCCGACATGCCGGACACCGTTTATTTTGGCCGGACACGCAATCAGAAAGCCTCACTATGTCCGTCTTTATCCGGACGCCTGGCAACGCTAACCGCGGTACATAAAACAAAAGACATATTTACAATTATCAGTAAACTTTATTCACCTAAACACGTGGTTCCAACAGACCATTTCCTGGATTGTAGCCTTTACGTTTTTAAAATTCATTTTCATGAGTAATCTTTGGCTATTGTTTTAATCAAGTGCCATTAAAGTGAATAACAGTTCTATTGTTCATATAATTTGTATTCATAAGTTTTAACATAATTAATTATAAAGTGGGAGAGATTCACTGGTTATTACATTATATTACACTAGCGACCCGCCCCGGCTTCGCACGGGTGCAATGCTGAATTTTCTTTGCTATAAACCATCCCTGGACCCACTCGAACCCACACAAAAAGTTTCATCAAAATCGGTCCGGCCGTTCTCGAGTTAAATCGTCAGGAAGGAAAACCCGACTTATTTTTATATAGTAGACTAGCGACCCGCCCCGGCTTCGCACGGGTGCAATGCTGAATTTTCTTTGCTATAAACCTTGCGGAGCCCGAGACCTTTCCAACGAATGCAAAACCGTGGAAATCGGTTCGTCAGTTCTGGAGTTAAATCGTCAGGAAGGAAAACCCGACTTATTTTTATATAGTAGATTAATGTGATCAGGAGTTTTCCAGCTGAAAGTTTGTATAAGGTCGACATAATAATCCAAAATTACAAGTTATGATCCATACATTTGGAAGAATTGCCGTCGAAAAATTTTTTTCATATCTCATACTCGGAAAGTAGTGTATGTTTGATCTGAGTACCGAGTCGGAAGCGATGATTCCCACCACAGAGAGATTCGGGGCTGTGATTCCCGCCCTCGGTCGGGAAAGACTCATAGTAATTGCTTCCGGCCTTAGGGCGGGAATATTTAAAAAAAAAATAGTACTACATTTGGCAATGACGTTTAAAGAAAAAGTTTCTCTAGGAAAGAGAATGACTTTCTTCCAACCTCTTTGGGTACTTAGTAGGTATACGAAACTTTTTACATCAATTAGAATAAGAAAAAAAGGTGCGGCCTTGTGAGTGTAGGTATATCAAAGGTATAAACAACAGAAAATAGCCCGCGCGCGGGGCGGTACGCGTTCCATATTTAAAATAAAAAAAAGAGTAATAATTTGGTAAGCTCTTCCGAAATTCAAAATCTTGTTTTTCATCGACACTAATAAGCACATAACACTATTACTCGGCTAAAAGTATTATAAAGAGGAAGGATTTGTATATTATTTTTGTAATGTTATTTAGGTTAGGTACTCTATGATGTAGATTCAAATACGTTTAAAAAAAGTTTCTCTTTCTTCCAACCTCTTTGGTTGTATTGTCGACAATTTTGTTTTTTTTTGTAGGTATTATTGCGTTATTGCATGTTTGAATTTTTATAAAATTTTAATTTTCTTTGTTTACTTTCCTTGAATTCGAAATGAAAAGTAGAGTGTTTAACGCGGGTGGAAGTTATCAATTCCTACTCGGACTATATCCGCCCTCGCTGCGCTCGGGCGTCTAAATACCTCGTATCGGAATTGATTCCTTCCGACCCTTGTATAACAATCTACTATTTTTGCAGTAGGTACGCCTTTTTTATTCCGTTGCTTTTATCGTCACGAAATGCTTATGAACATGAAAAAGTTTTTTTGTAATTGTCACTGGCACTTAAGCTAAGTGGGGGGATTTAGGCACTGTTGTTACCGTCTAGAATTTTTCATTTTGTTTATTTTATGCTGTGTCTAATATTATTTTTGGCGGAAACTTGGCTGATAGTACATACCTGGCCATATTTTAAAAGTTTCTAAATCCTAACTCTGGTTGCGGTTCATTGCACCTAGATACAATGGCGGGCATTCGAGATCGAGTAACGGTCGGGTTGCGCAATGTACCCTATGCGATGCACTTACGTCTATCCGATCGCGCTGTGCAGGGCTGTAAAAATTAAAATTTATGGCGGCCCCCAAAATATTGTGCAAAACGATTGATTTTATGATGTTATATACTCAGATATATTCTAGCTTTCCATTGGTTAAAGATTTTTTTAAATCGTTCTAGTAGTTTTTCAGTTTATTCGTAACAAACATACAAAAATACAAATACACACACCGGCACAATTAGCGGAACAGAAAAAAAAGGGAGTATTTACGCATTTTTGCGTGTTACTGGCCGGCTAAACAAGCTTTTTTTAAATTTGGGTTTTAATTTAAAAATGGAATACTAAGCGACTGCCCTTTTTTTCATTCTTTTGTTTTAATTTTCATTGATTCATTTTTTCCACCGCTTGTCCGTTTTTAGAAGGTTCGTGAATTCCATTTGAAAAGCTTTGAATTGCAGTTTTTGAGGCTTTTGAGTTTTTTCGCATATTGATAATTTACGAGCATCTAATTATGCCTGATTTAACGCCATCAGAAATCATTAGGGCAGATCAAATGAGGAGAAATGGTCAAACCTACAGATCGATTGCCAGAAGCCTTCGTCGATCGTTATCAACGATTTATCGTAGCATCCAACGATACAGATTGACGAATGCTCTAGTGAGAAGGAGAGGACAAGGCCGGAAAAGGTGTACTTCAAGGAGGGATGACCGTTTTCTCCAACTTCAAGTCCGACGGAACACGAGACTAACGGCGGTGCAGGCTCGAAATTTACTGGAAGAGGTACGAGCAGTAAGGATGAGTGAGCGGACAGTTCGTAGAAGATTCGAAGAAGTGGGTATAGGCTCGTATGTGCCCGCCAAAGCCCCAAAACTTGAGAGACATCATCGCACAAACCGTCTACACTTTGGTCGTGAACATCGTGATTGGGACTTCGACGACTGGGGACAGGTTCTTTTTACTGATGAATGCAGAGTTATGTTGACCATTTCCAGGAAATGGCCCACAGTAAGACCATCTAGGCCTCACATATGAATTGATCATTTTGTTTCAACGCTAGATTTGCGTTGTTTTGGGGTGCGCTTGGAGTCTGCGTCTTTTTTGAATGCTGCGTTCAGATCTAGGAGATAAAGTCATAACTCTTTTCAACAGCCGATCAGAAATAGTTAACATGATATTTAACGTATGAGAGATTCAGGTCTGTGAATATAACAGTATGTCAGCTAATTTTACTTTAAATTTGCCTTTCGGAAACGGGGGGTTACTGTTACTAATCCACTATTCACTAATGTCTGAAATAAATTAGTTATTTGAATTAAATTTAGACAACCTGCCTTCGGCGTCTGTATTTCCGAGTTTATATAACCCACAAGCCTACAGGGATCGAGTGAACAGGCATATTCTGCGCAAGCTCGTCCCATCGTAGGCCCCGTCTTTGCTCTCGGGCTAGTCTGGGGTCAAGAGTAAGCCCATCATTATTAAAAAAAGTACCTTTAAAGGGCAATTTTTTTCACCAACTATTCGTTCAGTAACCGGTTGAAATGTTAGCACAGTAGGTGTTACTACTGCGGGCATCTTTTCTAAGGAGGTTATCATTCACCGTCGAGCTATTTATACTCGTAAATAAAAGCTCGTAAAATCCTTAGGTACATAACAGTGAATATGTTCATTGTTCTTCTTTGAAGTTATGTTATGTTATGACGGTTGTTATTGTTACTTCGGAATGCTGGGTGTATCATTAACAGTTGACGTTTTTCAGCTTAAGATGACGACATTACACGGCGATATCGAATAGCAAACCGCAGAGCTACTATGATAGTTTTCCTTATAGAACAGCTATTCACTGAACTCAAAGAGTTTTATTAAACTGAGGTGGACGAGGCATCGATCGCACCAAATCTGGAATCATTCAAACGAAGCTAATTCACGCAGTTGCATAGACACGGAACTTCGGAGAATTATTGCATATAATACACTGTAGTATGATAAACAATATGATATTATATAATAGTGTAATTTATGAAAATTTACAATGGTACTGAGTACTTACTCATATGTTAGTACCTACTCAATTAAATTACTTTTCTTGTTGTTTTATTATATCAAAATTTTATACAATTTTTTATTACGCGAAAATCTAAACACATTTTAGAGTATTTTGATCTTTTTAATGAATGACTACTAGTTTCAAATTCATTTCGATATAGTCAAATATAACCCTATAAGTATACCTTTTGTTTATGTCTTTTATACTATCAACGTTGATTAAGCCTGACTTTAAAATGTCGCTACATAACATCACATCTACCAAGTTTGTAATAGAAATCTTTGATTCAACTCATGGCTGAGTCAATCAGTAAGGACAAACTATGATACAGGCATTGTTATAATATTTGCTTACATACAGAGTCATACAAAGCTATCAGCGCCGAACAGTCCGCGTGGCGTCCATTGTCATGCATTTGGCTTGTATTGTTGCGTATACGTTGACATACACTCGTTTGTTGACAACAGGTTAGGATCCAGGGAAAGATATAATTATTTGGGTTTAATTTAAATCACTTATTTCTGTATGTAAAAAAAATACACTTAGAAACGTCACTAGTCAAATAACAAGGAACTCATCCGTGTAGGATGGCTGACATTAAGCAGCAGCCCATCTCCACCGACGAGTTGCTGGTTCCAAATGCAGTACCCCGAGAAGAACCAGCAACAAACTCAAGAGCAGCTTTTTAACTTTATGTCTTACTAGCAATTGTTGTGTCTTCCCTGAGGGATCATGTTCTAAAGTACTGAAACCGTGCCTGCTCAAAACAAACTTTCAAGTGCGAATGGATAACTCACGAATTGACTGCCAGCATATGAAAAGAGCCGGCTTTCAAGTGAATCTGTAAGTTTGTCGTGTCGACTTTGTTGTGCTAGATGTAATTTATTCTGCCCATGACCGGTATGTGCTGATCGCATTGATAAAGATGCATTACTTACTATGGACATAGTAGATCTTTGAAGAATATATATAAGTACATATTATACAGGTATAGTATCCTACAAGGCTTGTTTATTGTTTATGTTCCAAATAAGAAGTTCCAGTTAAAGAAGCCAAGGACGGTCAAATTGAAAATTTATTTTTTTATTAATATTATTATAATCTCACGCCTTTTTTATCCCCGAGGGGGTAGGCAGAGGTATTCCATTACTGGATATACCCACATTTCACGAGATACATTGGACCCCTAAACGTGATAGGTGGTGAGCCCATCGCCGGACCGGGTCTGTTTACACATGTCTCAGAATTAATTCTGAGAGCTGCGGGTTTTCTCACGATGTTTTCCTTCACCGTCGAGCTAGTGATAAATATGTACGTAAGTTTTGAAAAACTCATTGGTACATGCCAGGATTCGAACCCGAGCCTCACTGATTTTCGGCCGGCTCTTTAACCGTTCGGGCTCTCACTGCACTTTTTTTATGAAGGTAACTAAGAATTACACTTAGAAAAGTCAATAGTCTAATATCAAGGCACACTAAACTCGGCCATGAAGATTGGCTAAATGTAAACAGCAGCTCATCTCCACCGACGAGTTGCTGATTCCAAATGCAGTACCCCGAGAAGAACCAGCAAGAAAGTCAAGGGCAGCAAAAAGAAATATATACCTACTCACGCCTTATCTCTGAAGAGTTTTGCAGAGATCGCCATGGAATTAATGGAAGTACACACTTCTTTCCCGAGAATTTTATCAAAAGGATAAGTCGCAAAATCCTATTAGCGAGAAAGTTTTCCTCCTCATTGGACAAATCTCGCCTAAATGATTGATGTTTTCACTAGGATAGGTAGATCTCGGCTGATCCTAATTATTATTCTACGAATTGATTGATTACATTTTTTACCTATGTTATCACTACAAGCTTTTCTTGGACTTGTAAATGTGAAATCTTGCAACTAAATTTTGAAGCGGACATCTTCAACAGATTGAGCTGAAACTTGGCATACTTATGTAATGGCTACTCTTACACCCTCGAGTCCATTTAGATATTTACTACTTTGTGACTGGTTACGAGAAAAGAGGAAATTTACATAGCCGGCCGAAAGGCATTTGATTGACGCGTGCCATACATACAAAAGCTTGTTTTTGAGTTTTCATGAACTATAATTACTTATTATCAAAGTAATATTAATGGGTGGATGAGAACCGCTCAATCTTCTGAGAACTTTTGAGAAAAGCGTCTTCGTCAGACGTTTTCGCCCGACAAAACGTGAGACGTTTATCAAATCCATGACAAAACCTCGTAACACAAGATTCTCGTCGGGAAATCCTGTTCCTGTATAAGTATTATGTATGTCACTCACAGTCCGCCCGTTCCTACTATAGCAATCGTCCCGTCGTACCATCCGTTGGTTTCATGGTTCTAAATTTAACTGTAGTTACCAATAACCGTCTGCTCCGAGAACACTTCCTGCTATCAATTGTTTCTAGCTATTTGGCTATCTCCCTTCGCTAATACCACGATGCCCGTGCGCTTAGCCAAGTCTTTGTATAATGTATAGATTCGTCGAGTAGAATAAAAAAATTATGAAATTGAGATTAGCACTTATTATTTATTTAATTAGTAAGCACACAAATATTCTTAATGCTACATACATTGCTTGGCTAGGAGGAAGACAAAAAGTCACGAATCATACATCTTTAGCACAATGGAAAACGAAGGATTCATTCGCTTAATTGTAATACTAATTATTAACAACTACATTTCAGTGACTATACTTCTTAACTAGCTGCGTCAACTTTACTTGGTCGCGCTATAAAGTCGCGCGCATGACATGTCGAACGCTAATGTCAATCCCATACTTTCATTCATACTATTCGACTCATTATGTTTACAAAGCGACATGGTCAGGCCTGAGTCAGGTAGAAATGAGTTCTTCAAAAACATTGTACAGTCAAGAACACGTGGAGTTTGACACATTGGACTTTAATGTTCTCTACAATCGCCATAGAGGTCAGACTCGCACTACAAGTGTAAAGCTTCATGTGCTCTTAACTTTTCATTATTAGGCGAAGGAAACTATCGAGAGGAAATAAAATCGTTACTCAAAATATCTTTACATTTTTGCAACCTTTACACCATTTGGAACTGTCAAAATTGAGGATCTATCAATTTGTTGCCGCCATAGTTTATTCCACCGATAGAGGTATTCCGGAGATAGGTACCCCGTCCGATATCCGGCCGTCCGGTTAGCTTCCGGCGTCCGGAAACACCGTCAACTCTGTAACTGGGTTAAAATTGAAACTTAATTTTGTAATTTTCCAAAGAGGAGTGGTGCTTAAAATTGGTTTGTGTCTACATTTATTCGCCGTTATTAGATTAATAAAGAACTAGCGACCCGCCCCGGCTTCGCACGGGTGCAATGCTAACACTAAAACCTTCCTCTTAAATCACTCTATTCATTAAAAAAAACCGCATCAAAATCCATTGCGTAGTTTTAAAGATTTAAGCATACATAGGGATATGGGGACAGAGAAAAGGACTTTGTTTTATACTATGTAGTGAAATCACAGAAAAAGCAAAATGACAAGTACTTTCCGCTATATTTAATTTCCTGTAATGTCATTAAATCTCGCTTGATCATTCAAAGTGATGGCTTTTCCCTCTGTTTTCCTTAATTATCAAAGGCTGGATGGATCAATGTAGGAATTCTTACACTGTAGATACACTCTAACTCTATGAAAATTATAACTCTTCCTCTTGCTATGCAGGAGGTAAAACCATAATGCAAGATGGAACCGTGTGCGGGAAAGTGCTCAAAAGTTTAAATTTCCTCTCGAAGTAACTAAACCAAATTGGTTGACGTATCGATAACTAACTACTCTCAGAGAAATAACCCACAAAGCTTGAAGACATAGCTTGCTTGCATTAATTAAAAATAATTTTAATTGAATATTAACTGCATATAAAAGAGATTTAAATATACAAGGGCATAAATCATTTATTGGGAATACAAAAACTTTTATTTCAGCGACATATTTCATATAGAACACGAGTGTCGTTCGGGAGTATCACGCTCGGATTCAACTAGGATTATTACCTTATGTAATAAAAAAGGTTTAGATTACTATTTTGGTTCGCTTTGGCCTTTCTTTGTCCTAGTGTTTAACCCCTTTGCCTGCACTATTTTTAGTTACCAACCACACACCGGTTTTAACCAAAAAAAATTCAACCACGTATAGTTCCCGTTCCCGTGGGAATACGGTAATAAAATATAGCCTGTGTTACTCAGTGATATAGCCTGTGTTAGTATAGATAGTGTAGATGTAGGTAGATAATAAATTTTCAATTGGCTAGAATCAAGAAACGTAAACATAGTTTCACTTTTAATAAAACTGTGTTCGTTGCTTTGATCACGCTGAATGTTGATCAAACAAGATTTGTTGACAGTTTGACAACAAAAAAGATAAGGAACAAACCAAAGATGTTGGAATAAAATCATTCTTGAGAGAGAAACTTTTTCTTTAAACGTCTTTGGAACAAACATTTTACAGTCAATGGTTACTTTATGTTTATGCAATGTACCGTGAGTAATTCTTAAGATTTTAGAGAAGGTAAGAAAAGCAACTTCAATGTAAGCAAATTGGAAAAACTAGATGACATTTTTTTTGGATAACCAATTGAATCAATGCTAGAAGAGTCGGCTATCTAGTTGCATCCAGAGATGTACAAAATAGTTGATGAAATGTATTTAAATACAAAATGCAAATACTTTATGATTTAATATTGCAAATGCAAAATGTCAAATAGTACTGTGTTTTGTATTTTAAATACCAAATGTAAAATAATTATTTTTAAAATACTTATTTGAATTACAAATACCTTTTCTTACTAACTAGAATTGAGCGTATATTTCCAAAGAAGTTTGTACTTGCAATATTTATAGATACAAAAATGGAGGACGACGTGGAGGGAGGACGTGGATACGATGTCCTAAATAATCAAACACACAGAACCAAAAGTTATAGGTATATTGATTTATATATGGGTTAGTTCTACACAAGTAGGTAATTTAATTTGTGTACAGTTGGTGTAGAATTATGCATTCTGAATGGTTGGCTGTTTGTCCAAGATGCTAACTGTTACGTACATAGGTTTTATGGAGATGGGTTGCTGTTTACATTTAGCCAATCTTCATGGACGAGTTTAGAGTGCCATGTGATTAGACAATTTTAAGTGTATTTTCTATACCTACAGAAAATAAATGAATTTTTATATATAATTCTTTTAATACTACTCCATCCTACTTGGTTTATAAAACGCTATAGGGAGTTTGTTTGTTTGTCTTTCTTTCAAGCACCAACGAAGTTACGGATAGAGTTATTGTTTACATAGAGACAGGACCAGGAAGTGACAATGGCTATGTTTTATCCCGGGACCCGGACGAAATCGCAGGCAAAAGGTAGTAAAGTATACTAGTAAAGTCAAAGACGTTTAAAAAAAAAGTTTCTCTCTCCTATAGACTGCTAATGTTCTAAAAACACTATGGAAACCACTTCAACCAAAAATGGGGGCGCGGGGGGCGAAGTATGAGATGACGTACTAAATGTCAATCAATTTACCAATAGTATTTCAATCAATCAGCCAATCAGAAAGCTCACGTATTATTCTACTTTTGAATTTGGTCAATAAGTGACGGACTAGTGAAGTAATCATATACCACACAATCGATATCGATAAATGCTGCAACCTTAGGAATAGCAGACTTTGTCAGTTTGGTATATTTGCAAGTAGAAGAAGATTGAAGTATAAAGTCAGGCTGAAAATGTTTAGTTCAAATTGGAATGTGTTGATGGAATCAAATTTTTTTTTAGGTTGGGATCTCTTGTAAATCTGAAAATCATTTATAATTTCAGTTCTATATTTGATAACAATATAGCAAGTTTGTCGACATAAAATTATTGATCTATCGATATTTTGTACTTTTTGTCAAGCACTAAGGAAATATAAATGGATAAAAATTTATATATATTTTCTGGTGTAGTTTGAATAGGAAAATACTAAATGGTGATAGGTAATGCATGTATAGGATTTCTGCGAATTTACTGTGGAGTTTCCTTACCACACAACGACGCAAGCGGGCATATTTTTGTCAAAACCGAGAGCTTGTTTCAATCTGACTTCCAATATGGCATTGTGTTGTCAAACCAGCGGTCACGTCAAATACGGTCCGAATGTTGGCGAGGATTCACTAGGGCGAGCTTTCCTACATTAGCACTCTATAGGAAAGAGAATGATTTTCTTCCAACCTCTTTGAGTAAAGTAATGCAAATGAAATGAAATGGTACTTATTTGCCTTGATTTTGGTGCAGGTACAGATAGATAACATTTTGTTGGCAAATCCAGCAAAATCTGTCTGTTATGACTTATGACGTGCAAATATTTAAATTATGTTAAAATAAATTACAAATAACATAACGGAATTAGAGCAGTGATAGCCCGAACGGTTAAAGAGCCGGCCGAAAATCAGTGAGGCTCGGGTTCAAATCCTGGCATGTACCAATGAGTTTTTCAAAAACTTACGTACATATTTATCACTAGCTCGACGGTGAAGGAAAACATCGTGAGGAAACCCGCAGGTCTCAGAATTAATTCTGAGACATGTGTAAACAGATCCGGTCCGGCGATGGGTTCACCACCTATCACGTTTAGGGGTCCAATATATCTCGTGAAATGTGGGTATATCCAGTAATGGAATACCTCTGCCTACCCCCTCGGGGATACAAGGCGTGAGATTATATTATTATAACAGAATTTCGGTACAAGACACACATTATTAACATAAACAATTGCAATTTAAAATAAAAATAATGAATAGATAGTAAAGAATCAATGTCACAATATTTATTATAATGCAGGGAATAGTTGAGGCAGCAATCGTGTACCCTACTTTCGGCTACAGCGAGGAAGTTTCCAATCAAATATGTGGCCGGTCTCTTAGCTAATTGAATGAACTGAAATTCTAGATCATTCAATTATTCCTGTCTAGCCTTGCCTTTAATGGAATACCTCTGCCTACCCGCCCTCGGCGATAAAAGACGTGAGATTTTTTATTTTATACGGCACGACATTTTGTTCAAGAGTTGTCTGTTGTGCTATAATAACGATTTATGGTATTCAGCAAATCACTAATATCTCTAAACATAATCTTTACAAGTGTTGATAGGTTAAGAATATTAAAGTCAACATAGGTGAAGGTCAATATTAAACGAGTGACGTCATCGAAATCTTGAGGTGCTGAATGACCTCAATTACGGAACGACAGGACTGGGAGGTCATTGCTCTTTCGTGCAATGAACTTAAGTCTATTTTCCAATGGGAAATATCATTTTTTTATAACTTGCTAACTGATTTCGGTGTGAAGAGGAAAGTCGACGGCTCTAATTAAACAACACTGCTAATATTTCTTGAGGCCGTTAAAATGAATAGCCCTCAGGTTTTCAACGAACAAAAAAACATTTATCATCTTAATAAAGCTAGCAAAAATGTACAGGGTAAAAAACTGGGCCAGATTCTTTGGAGGCGTGAAAACGCAAGTTTGTGTCCTTAATGAGTCCACAAAAATATTTCCCGGCCAAAATGCGAGAAATACCGTCCACATTCAAGCTTATTTAGTGTAATCACCTTGCATAGTTAGAACTGGGCAAATGTTTTATCACTACATATTTATGTGGAATGTAGAACGGGAAACTAGGTCCATTAATGCGTTCCATGATATAAATTTTAAAAGAAACTGAAACATTTACAGCAGCCATATTAGAAAATTATGTGGCCCTTCGGTGGGTGCCAATAGTTCTGCGTACTTAATTGTTTCTTTAGAGGACGTTATAAGGAATATGTACTCGTATTTATTACTCTGTTCATTAAATTTTCGATTTAATTTTTTTAAGCTACACTTTTCGATTTGTTACTATAAATTGGTCAAGTACTATACCTACTTCGAGTCAACTTTACTTACAAAATACTTACACGCAAGCCATGAAAGTAGCTTTTGATTACTGCATTTGTTATCCTAAAATAGTCTCCAAAATGTAAGATTCGCGAAACACTGCAGTACCTACCAAACATTACCGACTCCTCTGCCCCACGGTGGGCGCCATTTTCGGTCTAAGTAGATTCCATTTTAATTAGATTTTAAGCTCAACATTTTAGCTTTAACGGTACTATGGTCAAACACACGTGATAGTGCCGGTGAATGGAGCACGTGGGTCTCGGGCGCGGTCGTTCGATACTGCGGAGGCTGCGCGGTGAGCTCCCGCCCGGAACTGACTGTACCGCCGGTTTTCTCAGACCTCCCCCCCTTTCCCGTCGCACCCTACGCCTACCTCCCAGCAGGCAACCCGAAACGTAACTTGAGCTCTATCAGAACTGGTACGTCTCTCTCGTGTCTCCAGAAGTACTAGAAATTTTAGTATTTTAAACATTATAATAAGTTGTGGGACATTATTCACACATGGTTATTTTGTACCAAAATAGGCAGACCTACTATAAATAAATCATATCATATCACCCGAAACACTCATAATCATAAATAAATATTAAACAAACAGAAACAAAAGATAGTCTCTAGCGGGAATTGAAATCGCGACCCCGACTCAAAAGGTTGGGTCACTATCAACTGAGCCAACAGGCAAACTGAACATATATCAACGGAATCAAAATTAATACAAAATGGTTGCTATCACTATTATAGACACCTCGATTCTCCAAATCTTCTCCCGATCTCCTTAAAGACTAGGTTTATTCACCATTTTAAAACGAACCGTAATAACAGATTGGACGTATATCATTGCTGCTTAACTAGAGATCTTTGAACAATGGTTGGTCGCAGAACGATCACAGGCAGGTTTAATTGTACAACCTTAATTTGATCGTTAACTGAACTGTTATGTTGTAGCAATGATATTAGTTCCAGTGTTCGGTACCTATATAGCAACCTACAGCTTTAATATCAAAACTACAAACTGTATCATCAATATGGCTGTTATGTGGGTTTCCTCACATATGCATTAGGAAGTATAAGTTATCTAAGACTGTAGCTTGCTGTTCATCAGAAATCTGAAGCCATTCAAGAGTATCGACATTGCTTTCCGACTTTCGTTGTAGCCAGTGTGATGTCGGGTAGTTTTATTTTTAGGTTGATCAGGAGCGCACAAACGAATGGCACTCTGCCCCGACCAACGTCACGAGCGATAGTATTCAACGCGATAAATTGCTTTACGCGACGAATATAAGTGTCCCAATCTTGAATCCCGGCATGAAAACTTTCTACTCTGCCTAAAGGCATTGTAAAACCCAACTAATAACACACGCGTTAAAATTTTAAAGTCAAAAGACACCAATCGTTCGCCAGTGTTATAAAATAGGAACAATCAAACTCAGAGGTTGTAGCTGGACTGTCAGTATCAAACTTGAAACTTACAGACGAAATTTAGGTTCAGTAAGTTATAGTTGGTAAGCGAGGCACTTTCTCAACGGACCATGTAAAACATGAAGACGCCAAATAAACAACGATGTTTATTACTCCACCCAAACATTACTTGGCAGACAGTGCAAGCGACAAGGGACGTACATTTGTTACAGGTTTAAAAAGGTTCCTATTTAGAGGTTTTCTAGCACAAAATTTTTAGTAAGATTCTAAACGCAACAAGTAAAAAAAACTGTACCTAAATGAATAAATAGTTAATACTGTTAATGAGTGTCTCAGCATTTTTTATAAAATAGGAAATAGTCTCTCACTTTTGTCCCTAAATGCTTAGTCAAAAATACATTTGCTACAGATTTTTTTTAGAGGTTTTTTTAACACTCTACGTAATATTCTAAAATAATCACGTGATTTTTTTTTAAAAATCTTTGAAAGAATGAATAGTTTATAGTGTAAACTATCTCAGTTTTTTTATCATATATAGAAATATATACTCTCATACGTTATCCAAAAACGGGTTCATAATGATTCCTGGAAGTACCCACTTTACACCAGGGCATTTTTCGAACCCCGAAACGTGACAGGTGGTAAGTCCATCATCGGACTGGGGTAATCTGGGGTGTTTTTCCTCACCGTCTCGCTATACTGATAAATATATTTCCAGATACTACAGATACAGATACTTCACAAATAAAATGTAGATTTCAAATAGAAGCCAATACTTAGACAATGTATATAGTATAATAATAATGTATTACATTTTTCTATGATAACGCCATGCGCTTTCAACTTAGGCAGTGACAATCAACCATGGAGCGTAATAACATAAAAGTCGAAACAAGCGTCCAAAAGTAACGTCCAGAGACGTTTAAAACATTAAACGTGTCTAATAAATTAGCTTTGATTTAAAACCTCTTTTGTAGCACTCTTTTTTCAATTTCCTAAATTCGAAGTCTTAAAAAATACTCCACAGAATCCCCTCAAAGTAACACTCGCTGAGATGGCTAAGCGATTCCCTCGGCGGAGTAAATCGACATCGTAAATAACGGTGGAGGGTCAAATGACTTCTTATATGCTGGTCCTTGGTGCCGATTTGAAATGAAATCGAATAATAAGATCATCTATATACGCAATTGTATTATCTATTGGTGAGACAGTTTTTACTTCTGTAGCAAATAATAAACGATTTCTTCCACAGGTCAGCTGCAATGGTCTGTTGTTCTGAACATTGTCTTAAAAGTCATTGTTCATTTGGTTGAAATAATTAATCTTAATGAATACCTATTGAAAAGATCTGTTGAGGAGAATTTAAATATCGTAGAAGGCGCTCTATAAACACCGCGTAGAGAAATGTAGCGCGTGTTTCTCAAGCAATATTCGTGACAGAAAACTAGATTAAAAAGATTAACAACCGTAAAAAACCGTAAAAGAGCGCAACAAAAACTTTACAACGCTTTAAAATAACACCAAAAGCACTATGATTGTTTGACGCCTGAAAGTGCTAGAAACTTCACAACAATAGCGTCTTGCAAAGTGTTAAGTTTGCTTTCAACTGGTGTCACTTTTATAGAGGCTTCCTGTGCTTCCATTTTAGAACATCTCATTGTAAAAGCAAATTCGAATCAATAAAACTGCCAGCCTATTTAAAATTAAATTAATAGCGGCAAATAGGGTTGTGACTTGTGTCCTACCTAGTCAAATTAGTTACTTTTTACGATCTGTCAAAACGGAATTTTACTATGGAAAATGTACTGAAATAGCACCAACCAACCGTGACGTCATAGTTTGTAGTACTCAATTGCAGCACTTTTTTTGATTGTTTTATTATTTTTAAATTTGCTATAATTGTAAATTGAAAATCGAAATACGTATTTTGAGGTGCTTTGGGATAATCTTTTTAATGTATGACTACTCGCAATTTAATTTCGATGCTGTCAACAACCCAATTATACTATCGAATAAATTCCGAACGAGCGCCGGTTCCGATTTCGAAATCGCTCGAACGCCTTGACATTCCCGCAATGGCAAGATACGATCATAACCGAATATCGATACCGCATCTTTATTCAAATTTGGAATGGCAGAAATCTTTCCAGCCTGTAATTTTGCGACTTCTATTCTCGGAGCGGTAAGGTTTGAATTTCAAAGAGGAAAATTCTGAATTCAAAACGTGTGGCGTTCTGAAACGTGACGCGTTCATGTTCCGATATCACGTTGCGGGTTTTATTGCTGAGTCACAGTCAGAGCGAGACCAAAACAATCGAATGGAGCATTCCAATACCTCATGCTCCAAGACACTTATTAAGCTTTTTGGTCGATTAACTTTCGGACATTAAATTCAGCCGTACAATGGAACTGAGTTTGATATCTCGTATTGAGGTGATTTCCCGTGCCATGACATCACCAAAGGATTCGAAGTTCCGACTTGCAAAGCAATTACAAACTTGCAGAATTAGTTCAGGCATACACTGAGAACTAGTTCCAGTTTGCCAAATTACAGACGGAGATTAAATTTAACTAACGATCGGGTTCGGTTAGGTAGTATCGACATCCTAATTATTATCTGGTTGAATAACACGAGCTCCTTTGGTGAAATAGACAGGTGGAATCCTCTCCAATTCACGTATCGATCTATATGCATTTCTTCCCAAAAAAAAAATCATTTCATGTATTTCTTATAATTCGAAATCATAATATAGAAAACATCCATTTATAATTTACTAGCAGCGCCCCCCGGTTTTAGTTCCGATATCGGTGGCCATGTATGTACATAAGTATATGGCCATCCATGTCGCTTTCATACGTACCGGCGGGCAACCGGGCAATCGGCCATGCATTACGCTGCCGGGTAGCCGGCGCCGGCCCGATGGAAACCGGTACGTGTGAGAAGGGGCTTAGGCTATCACCATTGACGGATTGACCAATCATGTGCTTCGTAGTAATTCAGACGTCTACAACTTTTGGCTCATTGATAAAACGCAATATCGCCCGCGGGTCTACTCGTCCCGTCCCGACCTGTAATTAGCGCTTCCCACGGGATATTGACGGGCGGTCAATTTGTTTGTTCATATCGTTATTATGTACGTATGAATTTTAAATGTACACATTGTGGGTACGATACTTTTACTGTTTATTTGCGTCTATTTACACCCCGGCCGTTATAACTTGACCACTCTGAAGTTGCGCAAATGGCTGCGCAGTAACATTTTTTAGCGACCATTTGGCGGTAGGAGGGGGTTTGCGCAGGCGAAGCCTATGTTCAGAGAAGCCAAGTTAAAACGGCCGTAGTATACATGCATGTTTAACGCTAAAAGTAGCTTAGCTAAATTGTTTGGCGCTACAGTATACCATCTAATCTTAATAAAGTCTGTATTTGTTATATGTATATGCAAAATGTTAAGGTCTCAGAATTAATTCTGAGACATGTTTAAACAGACCCGGTCCGGCGATGGGCTCACCACCTATCACGTTTAGGGGTCCAATATATCTCGTGAAATGTGGGTATATCCAGTAATGGAATACCTCTGCCTACACCCTCGGGGATAAAAGGCGTGAGATTATATTATATATATATTAAAATGTTATATTATATAGAAAATTGTAAGCATAAATGTATAATTCT
This sequence comes from Ethmia dodecea, assembly GCA_963855545.1. Lineage (NCBI taxonomy): Eukaryota > Metazoa > Arthropoda > Insecta > Lepidoptera > Depressariidae > Ethmia > Ethmia dodecea. The sequence goes on from OY979446.1 coordinate 2,716,054, forward strand.
TATCGACCGCGTTTCTTGATAAAAAATATCCTATGTGTTATTCCAATTAGATGAGCTTTATTACTGTTAATTTTCATTAAAATCTATCCATCCCTACAACGTTCACGTTTATGATATACTAGCGGTTCTGCGCGGTTTCACTAGGTTCCCGTTCCCGTGGGAATACAATAAAGCCTATGTTACTCAGGGATCTTCTAGCTTTCCATTGGTGAACAGAACAAACCTTACAAACATTCAAAAATACAAATCCTCTTTATAATATAATATTAGTATAGAAAGCATGATATTAAATTAGAACATTATTCAAGTCACATCGTTGTTCTAACCTTCAATTCCATCTACCGACGTGCAATACAAATTGCAGCGATAAAATTACCAATGGAAATTTAATCTGCAGCATTAAAATGGCGCCAGTTTTTATCTTAAAAGGAACACGAAACATAGGGGCTCATAAATTCGAGTCTCTCACTGGCATGACTCAATATTATGACTCACTCAACGTAATAAGAGGGTTAACCAGTTTTCGAGTGATACCACCATTGAATGAGGTTTCATAAATTAATTTAAAACTTCATTTTCATTACTGTTATACAAACAATAACATATTGTTACGTTATTATATACTAAATACTTACATCGTAGCTCTGGGTTCTTAAAGAAATTAAGTGTTTGTAGCAAAGAGATTAATATATTTTAATCTCTTTGGTTTGTAGCCTGACTAGCCAGTTATGTATGACTGATGATGTTTTTATATTTGTGAGTGTTATATTTGATTATAATAATAAATAACAAGGCCGCTACGTCGGATTCCGTAATATTATGCATGTTAACGGATTCTGCCAAATATTTACATTGTTAACTGAGACATGTTATAATGTATTAGGCCTCAAATGACACTATACTAAGTACTCTTTTTTTAATTCTCCTAATAAATTTTTACTCCCCCCTCCCCCCAATGATGATTCAATTAATTAATTTTGCATTTGAAATGAAGGTTTATGGTCTTACTCGCTATTTCCCGAGATTCCACTTACGTATGCCCCATTCCCGTCAAAAAATATAGTCTATGCTACTCCAACAAAAGATAGCTTTCTATTAGTGAACTAATATTTTCTCTTTATAATATTGGTGTAGATGCTGATAATATAATAGTTAATAATATTTTATATGTAAATTATAACCTATTCTAAATACCCTTGTGGAACCTATTCCACTCCTGATTCAGAACAAACGGATTATATTCAAAAACAACTCAACCTAACTAACGAGACCTAACCACGAATATGTGTTACGAATTCAGTGACGTGTTAACCCTTCAACAGAATGAGCCCAGACCTTTCCCGCGCGTCTTTTGCTTGCGATGCCTAACGAACCACTACAGATAACGAATACGCTCCACTTCAATGTTTCAAAAATGGAACACACGACCAAAAATCCAGCCAGGAATAGAAAATGGAGTTGTGCCCAACAAAAACCTTTTTGTATGTTAAGTATGAATGTTTGTTGTGACATTTCGTCATAATACAAGCCCGGAAGTTGCTATTTTAAAATTGAATGACATAAGTAATATCATCATCGCAATGACATCACTGCATCAGAGTTTATATTTGGAATATATTTGCATAATATTGATATCTATGGTATGGTCGGTATGAGGAATTGCGCTTATTCTGTGATGCGTTGTATCTATATATATCAAATGATAAACTGACTGACTGACTGGTGATGTATCAACACACAGCCTAAACCGCTGGGTCTAGAGACTTGAAATTTTGCACATAGATAGCTTATACAGTGTAGGCATCCACTAAGAAAGGATTTTGCAAAATTCAACCCCTAAGGGGGTGAAATAAAAGCTAGTAAAAAATATAATAACGTATGTAGTCAGAAGTTAGCCCGTTTATTATGCACGAGGCCAAGGTTCGATTTCTGAGCATGGCACGTAACCATGAGTTTTAATCAAATATGTCATATTTAGCTAGGCAGAGAAGTGGAAAATGTGAGGAAATCCGCAGGCTCCCTGAGTCATGTGGAAGAATAATACTTATGCCGATCCCCTTGAGAATAAGGCGAGAGATTTATAATATGTACAAATATTTTGAACATCAACTAATTACGCACATGAAGAAGCAAGAATCATTATGTACTTTTATGATAGATTTGAATAATAGTAGGTAACTATACAAGGTCACGTAAAGTAGGCAGTAGGCAGAAACAGAGTTCAAAGTATAATAATAATAATAATAAATTGCGGGACAGTACTATAAGTTTTTGAATTAACCGCCCACGCCATGAATGAAACTGATGAAAAAGAAAGGCACTGATGTGAAATGAGCCTGCATTAAAGGGTTAATTTCAGTTGGCTAATAGCGAGTGTCACGATACGCGCCGCGATTCCCATCACGATTGGAGCCACTAAATTGGCGATTCTTGTGTACTGAGAAAATTTTCTGTTTCCTTGGTTTACCAATACGATATGTTTGAGGTGATAAGTTGATAACGTCTTATAAATCGATGAACACCGGCTGCACGCACGAAAAAGCATGACTCATTGTCACGTTCCGCCTGAGCCGAGCGTACAGGCGAGAGCGCGGAACAAGCAAAAGAGAGGCAGGATCTTCATCAATGTTTTCTTTTGACGTTATCACGTAAAAATTTACCGTAAACCGACTTTACAGACAACTTATTTTTTATATTTTTTAAGTATCTGGCACTATTTCTTCACAACGTTAAGTTAAATAAAAATTCGCATAATGACCAATTTCCGATCACATAATGCGCGAATCGCAAGCACGCGACACATTCCAAAATGCTAATGAGACTTTGTGATTGACACATGTGAGGTGAAGTGATCAAGTTTTTGAAGCACCGACTTATACGTGCGAGCCTTTAAGTATTAAACCAACCGGAGACGCCGCTGACAGGCGTTCCCCTCTGCAAAAAAAAAAAGTATCAGTCAACGATCATACCTGTTATATATATACAACTAGTTTTTTTGAGATCACGGAGTGCTCGGATTGATGACTGTATTTGTGTGCATCTAGTTCAAGCTAGTGTTTAATTGTTTTGTAAAAAAAATGCGTTTGTTTCAACATTATTTGTGTGCGTTTCCTCCCCCCCCCCCCCCCCCGCAGAAATTGTCAGACTTTTTTTGCAAAGAAACTAGTGCGCGCGCGTGACGTCTCCTGTTGGTTTAATACTCAAAGGTGCGAACCCTATTAATGAAAACTATAAATCTTCCTATAGATAAAACTATAAATTGTATAGTTGATCAAATGCAATATGAACAATAAATGTTTTATTTTCATGTTTTAAGCTAGCTACTTTTTTTGGTTTGTCAAACAGTGACACAATGTAGATATTATACAATACATAAAAGTTTCAAAATAAGAGTAATTCCGACACCAACACCGACGACCTCAGTTTACTAAAACCAGTTACAACAAGTTTACTAATAGTATATTACATACCTAGGGAAGTAAAATAAGAAATGCCTTAGATCACATGTAATTGTCGAAACATGTGATCTGAGGCTTTCTTGTTTACGTCCCGGGGTGTATACTTTTTTCTGCTCGACGGAGGCGGAAAGCGGCAACTTCGTTTTGCGCAGTGGTTCGAAGTTAACGTTTTCCACCCGGATCGATGAAAAATTAATAATAGTGTCATGATCTGTAATATTTTAGTCGATGTTTCTAGTTCATTTGTAATATTATTGTTATTGTAAAGTGGCAACACTAATACTCGCATATGATTGGTTTATAAAATTCAACCAATCATAGCTCAGTTTAATGGACCAATCATATCCGCTTATTGTATTCCGATTTCTAGTGGGACGCTAAAAGTGGAGGGGCGATAGCTGGCGACTGTTTGAGTCATTCTGTAGCGAGATCTCGGAGAGTACAGTCGTAGGTACAATAAGAGCGAATGTAGTACTATTAAGAAATTGTGAGAAGATATAGTTTGAAGTAATAAATAGTGATTGGTATTTCATCCGAAATATTTTATTCATCGCAATAGGTACTAAGTAGGTAGTCTCCTTTATAATTGTGTGTGGTAACACCAACTTCCTTCTTTCTATTCGTTAGAGCTAAGGACATTTATTCTCTTTTCAATAATAAAACTTGCTATTATCTATCTAACTTTGCTTTATACAAAGCAATACTTTTAGTGGCTCGAAGATTAATAAAATTGTAAAAGACAGATCCATTACCTCGCCGATTATAATGCATTAGTGGACATGACAGCCACCACGCGTATGTCGGCTTCGTGCCGTGTGAGAACATCGAACAATGGCTTATAATATAATTCATATTCGAGTCAACATACAACTTTTAATGACATTATGACGAACGAATTTTCAAAAGACAGATGCAAGGTCAATAGTTGACTGCGAAGTGAAATCAGTTACTTTTATTAATCATCACTTCATAGTATAAAACAAAGTCGCTTTCTCTGTCCCTATGTCCCTATGTATGCTTAAATCTTTAAAACTACGCAGCGGTTTTTTTTTAATAGATAGAGTGATTTAAGAGGAAGGTTTTAGTGTTAGCATTTCACCTGTACGAAGCCGGGGAGGGTCGCTAGTTTAATATAAATAGTGGTACAGTCGAGAGCACGTGGCCTTCGAGGTTAGACTCGCGCTACAAGTGTAAAGCTTCGTGTGCTCTTGACTGTATCATAGAGAACGAAATATCCCGCTAGTGGGAACTAAGGCTTTTATTTATCAGCCGTCAAAACGCAAATTGAATAAGGAAAAATACTGAATGACTATGACGTCATAATTATAGGGTTACGGAGCGCTCGTTACTTCACTCACTTTTTTGTTTTTTTTTAATTCTCCTGGAGTGCGTTCACGGTACGGGGTAGTATGAAACTCGTACGGACGAAAAACGTCAAACCGCCCGTTCAGCTGCGCCTGTCAGACGAAACTTCTACTCGGACAAAAATTATCCTGCCCGTTCAGAGTGCGCCGGAAGTATGAGTTTCATCCTTTCCGGTATGAAATTTATCTTGCTCAAAAGTGCGATAAAACTTAGCCGGCTGTCAAAAATGACACTTCTTATGTGTGCTACATTCCGATAAGGTTATAAATGTGTTTAGGATTGTGGGCTTTAGTAAACGCAGTGATCATATTCTCTATGGAAGCTATCAAAACACCTCTTATCGCTGCTACACACCACTTTCAAATTTTGATGTTGAATCTGCATGTGTCAGTCAATGTCAAACAGACTGTCAGTACAAATTGAAGGACGGACTCGTTCACGGTGCATGTTTTGGCTCATCTCCGTATAAGTTTCATACTATCCGTACTGTGAACGCACTCCTGGCAAAAGTACCTATAGTATCTATTCTTCCAATTCCACAAACTACGGAATTAACTTTCACCTCAGGGTTTATCGTGCGGTAGGCGTGCGTGGGCAGTTATTTATATTGGAAATGCTCCGAGTAGGTACAGCACTTGGTGCGTTTACCCTGACAGATAGCGTAAGGTGAATTATTATTAGCCGTTCGTAAATCGAATTGATACTTTCAACTTTAACACAAAAATACTTCGAGTCGTTAACTATATTGAGAATAGTTTTGAGACGGTTAAATACATCACGCCTTTTTCCTGACAGGTAAGACAGAGACAACGGACCACCGCTGCTACGAACTTGGCACACAGTTCATCTCATTTCATTTACATTCATCAGTCGATTAATACATGCTCGTCGGTTTCGAGTATTCATTATCTGGCTTAGAGACAGTTAAATGTCAATCATTTTTAACAATTACTTGTGTAATTATGTTTTCAATTCAAATTCATAAGCTTTCATTCAATATACAATATAGAATTCAACTCATTGAACGCTTTCATACGGTTTAGAGAACGTCCCATTCGCAAAACGCCCCACCGAAAAAAAAAATGTCCTATACGCGAAACGTCCTATTCTCAAAACGGCTTTGTGGTCATATGAGCCCACAGACCACTTAGCCCACGGGCTAAGTTGCCCACACGTCCCATTCGCAGATTGTCCCATTTTCAAAAGGTCCTATTCGCAAAAATTCCTATAGCTACCATGCATCGCCACATACGCGCTAAAGGTGGACGAAATCTTGGACGAATAAATCACATATCGTGTAGGTGTGATGCAGCCCTTTTTTTCAAACATCCACGTCTATATGCTCAAATAAAAAATAGGTATGTTTATTCTTTTGAAGCGCCCGCTGCCCTGCAGTGCCAGTGTGTTTGTAATGATCACACTGGTTAAGCAAAGTTGGGTGCGGTCAGTCAATGAATGGGTGACGGCCTAGTGGCATTTATATTACGAGCGCTTCCGTGTTTCGGAAGGCACGTTAAATCGTTGATCCCAGTTTTCGTTGTGTACGCAGAATAGAAGTCGTTAAGCCATGAAAAATTCTGACTGTTAGGTGGCCACTAGCTTAACACCATCTCCCAATCCGCGGTAGGCTCGCGTGGGAGATTATAGCCCATACTTCCTCATTTGTGAAGAAAGACCCTTAGCTCAGCAGTGGGTTGTTACGGGTTGATGATGTTGATGATTCTTTTGTGATGGTGGATCCATCATAACATAAGACACGTTCACTGACTTGAACAGAGAGTTAAAATTGTTTAGCACGCGTCTAGGAAAAGTAATTTGGTCCAGAAAATTCTCTCACTGATAAAAAACCTATCTCTATTAGCACTAATAACCCGATGACACTATTATTAATTGTCAAAGGCTAGGTTTTATTGGCTGTGGTAAATATTTTGTATTCACCGCAGAAAGTCTGCTACGCAAAATGACTGATACGGAAAATGTCAGATAAGTAAAGTAGTTTTTCCGGCCACGGTACTCACTGAACGTCATCATAGACGGTCCATTAGTGGCACTCTATTCTGTCATAGGACCATTTGAACACATCAGGGAAAGGGCAGGGCCGTGACCGGGTTGGTTGCATCTGGAGCTCAAAAAACGTTCGCACTAACTCGTCCACACACGCCTGTATCAATAACGAGGCCCTAATATTTATTTCAAGCGGTTCTACGCGGTTTCACTGGCGTAGTTCCCGTTCCCGTGGGAATACGGGAATAAAATATAGCCTATGTTACTCAGGGATATTCTAGCTTTCCATTGGTGAAATTTTTTTTAGAATCGGTAAAGTAGTTTTTAAATTTATTTATTACAAACATACAAATCTTTACTCTCTATTATATTAGTGTATGTAGATATATTATGATGGGTACTGACTGAGAAAGGGGCGGCTGGTGTTACTACATGGCCTGGGGCTTAGGACGGTCAAGACTGCAAAACCGCCACTGGAGGAACCCTCGTATAAACAGTCAGTACGATTCCCGGCACGCACGTAGGCAGTTCCGGCGTGTTCCGGGCAGGGTGAACGCCCGGCGAACTTGATCCATGAGCGCAGAATACTCAACACCATGGAGGACAATATTAGAGGCACTCGTAGAGGACTAGTTAACCAATATTGGACATGTAAGTGAGTGATAAGTGTGTAGCGACATTACATAGAACGCGCAAATAGACGGCCGAGTTCTAAACAACGCTATAGAAGTTTTCTATAAATACAACTATGTTTGTATAAATACAACTGTCCTGGCATGATCACCTCGCCTGGCGGAAGATCTTCCCTTTTCACGATGGAGGAGCATTCCACCTCCGCTCCTCCATAAGTGATTGGTTGAAAATGGAAGTCATAATAAGATATGTCAGAGAGAAATCTTACAGTTAGATGGCCATGGTCACGTGCCCAACAGCATCTAGCAATCTACGGTGGGCTCGCATGGGAGATGAAGGCCCATACTTTCTCAATACCCATGACTCTGCAGCAGGCTGTTACGGATTGATACTAGTAGCTCTATTACTGGACTTTCAAGCTTACTCCTGTTTAGGGAAATGAAAGTTTCAAGTTTACTCCTGTTTAGGGAAATGAAACAGTTTCATCAGAAAAACGAGTTTCAAGCTTACTCCTGTTTAGGGAAATGAAACGGTGTTTAATTATTCCATCACAAGTTACATGCGGGCTCCAAACAAACACTGGGACCCCAGGGTTATTTCAACAGTTGAAATAGTAGATTGTGTCATAAGGGAGCAAAACTATATTTTTACGGCAAGGGCGTTTCTGTAAATCACGAACATAGTGAATGATTCTAGGTTAGAATCATGAACGAAGTGAGGGGTTTAAAGTACATAGCCAAAGGTAAAAATAATTTTGCGACCGAATGATACACTCTGTATTTCATACCTCTATGAGAAAAATTGTTGATGACATTGTTTGCTTCTTTTTTTAATATTTTCCGGTGTTTAACTATCACTACAGTCATTGCTACTTGAATTCATTTTAAAATATAAAATACACAAACAATTCGACGTTGGAATTCGAAAATTTGGCGTAAAAAAAAGCAATTTTTCTGACAGTGCACAACCATCGAACACCATTCAGCCTTGTCTGTCAGGCTGATGCGGCGAAAAATGGAACTAATGTTTTGTTATAGTACTTAAGCTACAGTGGCGCCAACCTTAGATGCAAACTCATTTTGTTAATCTCTTTGGCTAAGAATGTTGAGGGATATTTTTAATTCCAAATTTAAAACACTTTTATTCGCACTTATTAAAATCCTATCGGAAAAGACTAAGTTTGCTCCCTGTTATTGAGGAGCAAAACGTCACTTTTCGAATAGATGGTATGAAAAATACAATAAACCATATCACTGCAAACAAGACTATCAGTGGCCGACAAAATGCAGCAAAGTGAGCGGGAAAAAGCTCATGTGGTAAGAAAACTAAAAAAAACTATCCCTTATTCAATCTTAAACGATCATGTAGCGTCACGCCTTAATACCTACAGGGTGGTAGGTATTGAATTTCCACTTTTGATTGGGCCGTGCTGTGTTACAATTTCGGAGCCTGCGGATTCCTCCGAATGTTTTCTTTTACAGTCAAGCTAGTGATGAATATCAATCTTTTCGAAATATACATAAAACAGCACCTTTTCTGTCCAACCCTCATCCCTGTTTAACATCCAAAAAAAACATCAAAATAAACAAAATTATCTGTCGAAGTTTCGTTTTTTGTGCAAAAACTCCGTCGTCTGCGTCAGACCTAATGGCGTACTACAGCTGTGTCCACATGCCTATTCCCGAGCTGGGTTAACAACCGGTAAACCGAAAACCGCCAAGTGTGACTTGGATTTCTGCATGTAAGGTTCTAGAAAAGTGTCTTGTTTAATACGAGACAGGTCATCATCAAGATGCTTTTGTTTATTGTTGGTGAAATCTTACCAATACTTAATTTACTGTAGGAAGAGATAACTGATGACAATTCTAAAATCTATACATATCATTAAATTGTGACTTATTGATATTATTTAGGAAAACCTAATACCACATGAGTAAAGAAACGGAACAGAGACAAAGCTTCATACAACCGCGCTGTCGTAGGTACACTACTACAAGCATGCAATGCTTGTGTGCGTTTCTACTAGCGCTGCGTCACATACGCGCCGCAACTGGATAAAACCGGCTCGGTCAGTAGAAATGCCGAGGGCCGCGCAATGGTTGCCGTATTTGTTTCGCGCTCCTGCTTAGTGAGAAATGGTTATTTTAAATTGTTTATGGTAGAATAAAGTATTAAACTAAAAAGTCAAGAAAGTGTAAATAATTAGATTCGGAGGTGTAAAATGGTTACCTACTGTACAGTTTGCATGAATGTCTCGAAAATCACATATGTGACGAAATAAAATTGTTTGTTAATAGACCTGAACAACCTATAAATATGGGCAAAGATTCTTTAATTACTCATTACAATAAACTCGACGTAAACATTGTAAATATTGGTACCTAATTATATTCTGAATCGAGTGTAAGATTGTAAAAATATTATGCCATGTGGAAGCGTCCTTAATGATTATTTGAAAAAACTTTATATCCATTAGATTTAGAATTCATCATTAGATTAAAAGATTTAATAATTTATTAAAAATAAAAAGTTATAAAAAAATATTTAGAGTAGGTAATTTGTAAATAATCTAATGTACAAATAAAAGTCTAATAAACGTTTTGTTTATTTTATTCTCCTTTGCCAACCCTACTAAAATAGGTAAGAATTTTGCACGCTCCTTAGAAGCTTTGTCTCTGTTCCGTTTCTTTACTCATGTGCTAATACTCCCAAAAACATCTTCATGTAAAATGTTGCCAAGACGAGACGGGGCTTGCACTGACAAAAAGTTATCAGATCTTTTGTTGAGCCAAGCTTTTAACTCTACACGCCCTAACTCTTAAGCCCTATACAAGCTCTACCGTAGTCAAAATATGTGGATTGGCCGTTTCGTTACAACAAGTACTGTATAAAAAAAAGTAATGGACTGTGAATACATTTTTCACCTTACGCCCATGGGTTGATGATAATGATGATTAAAAACTGTAGACATTGTCATTCGTCACGTCTTCCCTCTCAGAATAAAGTCTAGTTTTATCAAATCTAGTCTCATACGCTCCTTTCGAGTCCGAATAAATAGGGTTCAAAGACCGTCCTCCGAAAACTATGTACGGAACCCTAAGCAGTTCGAGCGGCCTTGTACGACATTGGCAATGAGCCTCGACTGTAATTCAGGCACAGCGTTCCGTCTGCGCTTATTAATTCATTGACGTGAATTCAACATTCAAATTGGCTGATGTACCTAAGCCGCGTACCGCTTTGAACTTGCTAAATAGGTAATTACGGACTTTTATAGATGTCCGCGGCTCCCGGGCTTGGTTCTAGGATTTTTACGTTCAGAATAATGTTTCACGACTTCAAATGTGTTATTAACACGTAATTAGTAACATCACAAACTTTAAGAAGTCCTTGGGTGGTATGCAATAAAGACTGTATTTTATTGTCCCTTGATAATTTCTCGAGCCTTTACAACTTTTGTGTCCAAAACTATCCAAAAAATATTAATCCCTATTTCCCTTGGTTACGGTATCACGCGTGAACGGCTAAACCAATTTCGATTATTCTTTTTTTGTTGTGTTTGTTACTGTCAGGAGAAGGTTCTTAAGAAAGAAAAAAAATAAGAAAATTGCCTAAAACGTTACAAAATTTAAGAAAACTTAACGACCATTTTATCTCTTCTAATGTAATCTTAAGGCGTTTGACATTACTGTCAGTTGTACAGGACAACGTCAGCTAGAAGTTTTTAAATTTGTGAGTAGTCAATTAAGAGCAGTGATAGCCTTACAGTTAAAGAGCCTGCTTCACACGATGAAAATCAGTGAGGCTCGGGTTCGAATCCTGGCATGCACCAATCAGTTTTTCAAAACTTACGTACATATTTATCACTAGCTCGACAATTAAGGAAAAAACATCGTGAGGAAACCCGCAGGTCCCAGAATTAATTCTGAGACATGTGTAAACTGACCCGGTCCGGCGATGGGCTCACCACCTATCACATTTAGGGGTCCAAAGAATATTTCGTGAAAAGTGGGTACATACAGAAATGGAATACCTCTGCCTACCCCCTCGGGGATATAAGGCATGAGATTTTTTATTTATTTTGTCAATCACCAGCGTCCAAATATCTTACCACAACAGCGAGAAGAGACAGACCTGGAACAACAAACATACAATTAGTTCATGCATCTATCTTACTCCACTGCATTGCATTTTTCAAACGCCAACTCGTTTCGCCCGAGGCACGGACTGGGACGTAAATTGCACATTGCAAAATCCCTTATTCCTTGTCTTTAGACAGGTAATGGATGGTTGCATATAAAATATGTATTTGAATTGGGGTTGTAAGTTAGTGATAGGATTATAAATTGGTTACAGGCCTGTAAGTAAGTAATAACTCACAAATAAAAATATCCAACATGTGATACAATGATTAAAAAAAGGACAGTGGGCGGTCTTATCGCTTTAAGCGATTTCTTCCAGACATCCTCGGATGGATGTAACTGAGATAAACAGATGAAGTTAGGTGGTGCACTATGGATTAAGGTACTTATATACATAAACACGCTTATAAGTAATAGAATTAATATCATACTTACACAAGGTAAGTACTATTAAAGTGAAATAACCCAGTCTACCTTGATAACATTATTTTAACATAACCCACTTTATAGTCCTGGAAACAATATCGAATCGCTCCTAGTGTTTTACGAGTTGTCAAAAATTCCAAGGAAGTCGTAAAGACACAAACATGTAGGTAAACTCCACGAAGGAATGAGTTTTATGCATCTTTTATAGAACTGCATTGACATACGGGGCTATTGATTACAGACTGCAGTCGAGTTGCGGTCATACCTAGAAATGGCCTTAATACAGTATCAAATTGTAAGCTAGGTAGCACCTATTAAACAATCAATAAAGATGTCCATATTTCATGTACTATCGGCAAAAGTTTTTACCTTACTAGGAACGACGAATCTGAATATCAAACATTTAGATGTTGTTGGCATTTCTGAAAAGTTTTATTAAGTACTAGAAGCGCCCCGCGGTTTCACCCGCGTAGTTCCCGTTCCCGTGGGAATAAGGGGGTAAAATTTAGCATATGTGTTAATCTGATGTATAAGATATATAACTGTAAAATTTCGTCAAAATCCGTTCAGTAGTTTTAGCGTGAAAGAGGAACAAACATCCATCCAGACATCCATACATCCTTCGCATTTATAATATTAGTAAGAAGTAAGATGTGATTCATAAAGGAATACTATACTAATAAATAGATTACCAACTGATCAAACCAGTTGATATCCTTTTAATACTCAGGACCTAGACAATTGACTTTAAAAAAGTAAATATTAGTCGAAAACTGAAACATTTATGGTGTTGACATTAACGCTCGAGTTGTCTGTCATGCGGGCGGCTCTATAACGCGACCAAATTGACGCAAGACTCTAAAGAAGTACAACGCGTAACAGAAAAAGCGCAATTCCTCATACACCCCAATTAGTATTTTAATATAAAAAATATATGATGCAATCGAACTTTAGTTGTGTCTATCCAATTTTATTAAATATCGATTAATAATAGCACGATTTCCATAGAAAGAACTAAATTCAGCTACGATAATTAATTTTTTTGAAAAATTTAAGACATGTTAAAAATAGCTGAAATCGAATGAGTAGTTGATACTGAACAAACTAATTTCAGGAATTGCGCTTATTCTGTTACATGTTGTATAGACATCACGTTTAGGGGTTCAAAAATATATACTGTTGAAACGTGAGTATTTCCAGAAACGTAATACCTCTGCCTACCCTGGATAAAACTCGTTAGCATATTTTTTATTATTTTCCGAATACAAAAAGTATTGGCCTGATTTTGAGTCTACATTGTGTTTTCTCTGTGATTCCAAAATACAGTATTATTTTATTTATAATCACAATTCTATCCAGTTACTGTGCTTTTGGACACAATCGTTTTGGACAATGCAGTTTCAGCACGACCGAACTGTGCGCGACAACCCGTGAAATCTGTTTCAAATGGATGGCCGAGATACTTTAGAAAGCGGTTTATACAGGCCATTGTGAACATCTGCTTTCTTTCATGAAAGATTTTTATGGTTGTAAGTTAAATAAGCAGCTGTACCGTACGATCTAATGCGCGACGCAGTTAGCTTTACTAGCATCTTCCCTCGACTTCGTCCACGTTGCGGGATGAAAAATCCTCAAGATGCAAGCTATGTTCCTACTTAATATTATCAAAATTGGTCAAGCTGTTTAAGAGAAGGATTACGACCAAATGCTGACCGAAATTTTATATACCTACTTATAAAGTGAGTATATATCACTGAAATTCGACATTAAGACGTACCGCCTTCACAGTAGTGCTTAGGCTTAAAATTGTGCTTATACACAATGAAAACATGAAGGTTCTCGATATTATGAACCCACTCATGAATTCAAATCAATACATATTTCTCTATATGCTTCAAATTAAAGATTCAAAGATTACATGTATTTTTCATTATATATCAATTTAAAACATTAATTTCTGGTGTCAGTACAGCCGGCTTCAGTTCCTACTAGAGGTTGGTAACCCTAACCGACAGATTACGGACGCTAGTAAGTCCTGAGACCGGGCAACAGTGAATCTGATACTGTAATCGCGTGTTCGCGTGTCGCAGTCGCTACCAGTAATCAATTACAATGCTCCACACTATCCGTCTCTGACCGGTTCTGTATGGGCGTTCTGTTATTACAATTTTGGGCTTATTGTTTTGACAGTATAATGTATAATCTGTAATGTAGGTCTCTAAGGTCGCCTATAAACAAAATGTTAAATTTTACTAGCTTTTATTTTATTCGCAATGGATTTGTGTGTTTGTGGGTGGAATCTTGTAACTCAATTTTGAAGCAGATATCTTCAACCGATTGAGCTGAAAAGCATGAAATATTATAAAGCAATATTATATGTGCAAGAAGGAAGTGAAGTTAGCCAAGTGATTAAGGTTAATAAAGGGAAATGTTATATATATTATCTTTCTTTGTTTCAAGGTATACATAGATATGACGATTGATATGGATAAATGGAAGAAGAAAAAATATAGCACTGACCCCAAATAATAGGAAAATGTCTGGAAAATGATAATGATGATATGGGAAAACCAACACGAAACCTATTTCAATCCCACTAGCTTCGTAAATTACTAATGGCTACACTACCCGTAGTACAATAGACTATGTTTTGTATAACTTAATGTTATTCCTGAATAGCTAACGTGTATTTGGGTATTATGGCCGAAACAATAACAGTGGGCACCATTGTTTGGTTTCTATCCGGCGCCTTCTCCGTAGAATAATGTAAGACATCCAGAGTAAGGTTTACACATAGAATTAGTCATCAAGTTTGATGACGCAGAATCTCGAATAACTGTAGTTACTGTTTCTTATTCAACATACAAACTGGGCCCAGAGACTGAGACAGCCAAGTTCGTCCAATAATTGGAAATTAGCAATCATATCGTTAGAATGCGTTTCATCAAATAGTTCCTATGCCGTTATGTTGGTAGTAATGCAAATAAGTGTTGCATGTGTGTGTTCTTAGCGTGTTTAAGCTATTTTGACTGACATGGGAGCCAACATGGCAGCATAGAAACTATTTGATGAAACGCATTCTTTCAATCCATAGACAATCAAAAATGTTTTCGACCCTAACCATTTCTTTTATTTTTTTTAAATCAATCAATCCCCATTTACAAATGTTTTTGAAAACGGTCTACAAACCTATCCAATATTATTTTACTATACAAAGTGAGTAAGATTGCCCGATAAAACGTGTGCACCCCTCACATAGTTTACCTTCCCAACCTTTTTATTAACGCAAATAAATCCCTACACAAACCTACATCACGTTAAAAAACAAATTCAAAGAAAATGTCAAGTAACGGCTCGACTCGGCGTTTTGTTCAACCCTCCCACGTGCGTACAAGGTTTTACAAAAGGAACTGGCACGTGATCATGCCACATTTTGACGACTTCTTCCGTCAATGGATCTTGATCCTTAATTTCACGGCACTCGGTGGGCTTTTGAACGCAGCCGAAAAAGGACGCTATCGCCATCAGGAGTCAAAGTTCAAAGCACAGAACATGAGCATTTCAACTGATTTTCGACTTTAATATCCTGATTTAAAGTCTAATATTCAGTGGAACAGTAGATACAGGATCAGCAGGGTAGGTTTTTACGCGGTCGTGTGTCATATTGTCGGTAGGGACTGTTCAGGAAAGGTTGTTTATAGGTGGCGGGGTTTTGTTCTTGTGCCACCACTTTTTGCTTGCATAGTTACGTAGTAGTTATAGGTATAGACAGGTGTTGTGATCTTGCAAAAGTAAATGTTAAATCTATTACATTTATACCTGATGCCAAGTTAAACTGGTATTATTATAACGTATTGGTTAAATTGACTTTATTTAAAAAGTTGTATGCAGCCATTGTCTAAAAACCGGCCAAGTGCGAGTCGGACTCGCGCACCGAGGGTTCCGTACAACCTTGCAAATTTATGGTTTTCGTAATTTTTCCTTTATCTATGCTATAAAACGTTGCTTCGTACCAAATTTCAAGATTCTGAGTTCACGGGAAGCACCCTGTAGGTTTTGATTTCCTTGCAAGTGTCGAAAATTTGCGGCATAAACGGCTGTATCTTTTGATTGCGTTGGCTTAGAAGTTTGATTTTTTCACAGCTTCAAGGGACAGTAGACCTGAGTAATTGATATAAATTTCAGCTTCATACCTCCACGCGTTCCTGAGAAAAAGGGTCTTGACAGACGGACGGACGGACGGACAGACGGACAACAAAGTGATCCTATAAGGGTTCCGTTTTTTCCTTTTGAGGTACGGAACCCTAAAAATTAAGTTTCCAAATTAAGATTTCTAGACTCGCAATAACCAGAATTTTTCTGAGACATGGACTTACAATCTGTCATGTTAAATGGTCTAAAAAGTACACTGGTAACTTCCAGAAATGATTTCTCATTGTAACTCTTCCTTAAACTCGATACTTACTACTTGGAGTGCCAAATCACGTTAAAATTAGGCACTCCAGGTCTATCATTATTTAGGAATCTGTAGATATTGTTATTGCATGACTGTTTCCAGAATAAATAAAACAAAAAATATCTGCCAAACATTCACCAATCCCCTGGAAAAGCATGGTGATGATGGAAATCTCCAACTATGATAGAGATCTACATCTAGTGAACCATATGGACTGGTTTTAACATAACGACCCTGCCATTTACGAACATTTAATAATTCATTTACATAAACGAAATCGCGGTCGCGGTATTAAAAATTTAGATGTGTGGACGAGGAAGCCATTCAAGAATTCAAAGGGAGCCAAAAATAATGGGCAACTTCATCTCTTCAAAGAGTATGTACAATGCGTCCCAAAGTAAATGAAAGAGCCTTTCGTTTAAATATTAAAGCGGATCCTCTGAGCAATCTCCGCTAGTATTCCTAAGGAATACTCGACATCTTTTATGTAGATATTCGTTTTAGGTGATTATCGTATACACAGAAATATACTGACGCAATAATTGTTCGAAACAACCAAATGCAAAGTTAAAAGTGATCTATGATCTACTTAATAATAATGATTTTTATTCTTTTATTATTTTTGTTGACAAGATTCCTTGATCAGTTAAAAAATCATCGATATAATCTCTATACAACCAATGCCAATGCAAGAAAATAGAAGATATCTGTCTGATAGAGAATCTATATTCTTACCCAAATGATATATCTACGAGTACATACCAGTCAAATGGTAGAAAAACATATTTATTTTCTTTGAATGCATGTTTTGTTACAATTCCGTGACCTTAGGAGCGACATTCCTAAAATGAGTTCCACCAAACTGGTTTTATCTTCCTTGATTACCATATTACATCCACCTCTTATCACGTTAGCTACTAGTAGCTAACCATTTGTATCTAAATTGTTCAAATTATTCCATGTAATCAAATCCAACTTAGCTACTTATAATACTACTTAGTCAGTTTTATAAGATAAACATTAAAATGTTTTTAGTTTTATCGCTCCTGACATGTTCAAGTTCAAATATAAATGACTAGCTGTTATGCGCGGTTTCACCCGCGTAGTTGCGTACTAGCGGAATACGGGAATAAAATATATCTTATGTTACTCAGGGATATTCTAGCTTTAAAATGGTGAAATCGGTCCAGTAGTTTTTGATTTTATTCGTAACAAAGATACAAACACACAAAGATATAATCATTACACATCACACAACATATTCTTTATAATATTAGTATAGATTAGTATAGATGTACACAAGATCACTTTTCAAAATATTAAATGTGGTTCTGACAGAACTAGATTTACAACGGATTTAACATTTTAACGTTTAAACACAGTCGTTCTTTGAAATCAAAATAACTACACAGTTGCATGTGGCCAAAGCCCTGGGCAAGGGCTAGTTAAAAATAAAAACCAATTTCGCTTTGACACGCAACATAAAACCGACGACGGAAATATATCTGAAGCATTCATACAGCAGTCCCTTACAAAAGTAACTTTATTCAATCGCAACGAAATCAACATAAGAAAAGCGAAGAAGAATCACCAAGGTTCAACGCTCTTGCGTTATCGCGGACACCAACTTTTATCTATCTACAATCCACATCTAACGCCTTAATCGATTCGCTGAGCCCAAAAAACCAACCTTACTCCCATGTAAATAAGAAATGCCGGAAAAGTTCCGAAATAGCCCGAGTCCGTTGGATTTTCTCACTTCAGTTAAGGAATTAGAGTCGGATCCAAGTTTCGTAACAATATTAAGGCACATTGAATTTTGAGATTGCCAACTCGATGCCAATATTTGTCTAGATTAGATAGGGTCTTACTGTGCAAAGAGTATTTTGCATAAAATCTGTATCCGTCTCGTAATCTGTATGACAAAAATACCGGATTTGGATAAAACTACTAAATACGTTTATTGAACCACGTACTGTCTTACGCCACGTGGAGCAAGTAAAGCCCAGCTAAAAATGCAACTTATTCACTATTTATACAACGTTCAGACTTCGTAGAATCAACATTCGTAGTATAGAGTAGATGTTGTAATAGCGTAATGATGTAGTAGGGGTTCCCCCCGTTGAACCACTTCCCTTGTGCCGACGACCTAAAAATAAAGCGAGCCAACCGGTCCGTTGTCTGAGCAAAAACTATTGGCAGTCGGACCTCGCGACATCTGTGTTGCCTGTTGGGTACAATATTTTAAAGTGGAAAAGTCGAGTAACGACTGCTAAATTAATAGCTCAATGTACTGACTGAACTTTGAATAATAGGCAAAGGCCGTATATTGTGATTGGAAACCAATACTTCTTTCATTCGTATACGCGTAAGTCTCAATACAAAAAGCGTATCGTAAATCAAATTCAGTCATTAGGCGTGAGTATCGTATGCTCTGCATCGGGAAAAACGGCATTTCTGCTTCCCATCCATTTCATATTGAACCCTTACGTCTCAATAGCTTCAGTGTTATTAAAACTATATGATGGTTCTTTTATAACTGGGACAAGCTCCGCCATATTTAACAGACCTATAACTTGGTTGTGGGTTACCCCGCATTGTTTGATAGCTAAAGGATAGCAGAGAGACAAGGGAGGTCTGAAATAACCGGCGGTAGCGAGGCAGTTCCGGGCTGGGAGCTCACCGCGCAGCCTCCGCAGTATCGAACGACCGCGCCCGAGACCCACGTGCTCCATTCACCGGCTCAGTAATACGAGTACTCATGTGATTACTTGTTTAAAATTGCAAAATTCAAAAACAGTCATTAGATGCTTCTGTATTCAGAGTCCCACGTTGGGCTCCAATTCAAATTTAATTGGCGACGAAACTGAACTGAATTAAAACTAGTTAACGCATTCGTTTGCAACGAATAGTGAAATACAGGTGGGCAACTTTTGTCATGCCATACTGATTTGCAATTCATCGAATGAATTGCGATGGGAAATGGGAACAAAAGTGACACCGTATATCCGATTACAAGAGCCATTCTGCATTGATATTTGAGTTACAGGAGAATGGACATTTTATTAAATTAGCATCGCTTCATATGGTATTGATAGAAATAAAAGGAATCATCCATGTGAATTTGTCAAACTTTTTAAAAAAGGTTACGTTGTTGATAATAATTATTTCTTTTTTTTTAGTTTGATAAACGTATACTAAATTACTAATCCAATTCAAATATATCTAAAAGATTTCGATATTGATCATGAAAAGTGATTGCAGAAAACATTCTAACAATCTTGTGAAGCAGAATCAAGTAAGTACATTTCCTAATGTATCAGATTAATGAGACTGATGTTAATGGAATTAATCTCGCTACAAATTGGAAATCACATTTGTAAATGTCCCGTTTAAAGTGAAGCATATAAACAGATACGACTGAATGGGCACTGTTTGAGTTCGATTTATTAGAAATGACTTTCACTATCCATTTGTGAATTTTAAGAGCAATATAGCCATAAAAGTTCCCTTTAATAAAATGAATAAAGTCCACGAGAAACATTCTGTTACTGCATTTCTAGAAATTCAATTTAGTGCTTATTTTCATTAAATTCTGGGTAATGGAATATTTCAAGCAACTCCATAAAATGGAATTCTTGGTATACTACAATGGTAGAGGCGTTATTTATGAATGCCAGCTTCGCTTTTGACCGCTTAATCGAAATACATAACCATAGATTTAGTATACTTAGATTGGCAATGCGAAAGAGAAAGAAAATAGGTACCCGTGTGTTAGAGCGAGATAGCGAGCGGTAGATAGACGAGACCATTTTCGTAAACGTAACGGGGCTATACCGGGCCGACGTCAGTTGTGAACGAAACAAATCTTGCTTATTTTAATTAATCTCGCGTATTAAAAGAGTAAGTTTGATGTTTAATAGACGTAAACAGCTATGGTTACGTGTGCAGTTCCGGTTGTAATTCATCTAGGAAAGAAAATCCACAGAATTAGTCATTTTACATGTGAGTGCGATTGAAAGATTTAATTCTCTAAATTCAATGATTATAGAAAACTGAAAAACAAATCGTGCACAAATAGATAGGTAATAACATTACTTTTTATTATATAAATGTTCTGAATGTATAAGAATTGATTTAAGCGAAAAATAAAATACGTGAATTTCTTGTATTTCTAACCTCAATTTTATAGTGATTGTCGTAATATCGATTAACCACATTTCGATAACGTGACTGGCAAAGGTATTAACTACACAATATACCACACGCCCATTTGTTATCGAGAGCTACAAGTTTAGGGAGAGCACTATTTGTCTTGCACACATCCACGTTACACGCACAGAAGTGTCAATTTTCTAGGTCTCGCCGTACTGGCTCTATTGCCAATCTTTAACGTTAGTATACTAAATCTATGTACATAACAGACGATTCACTCAAAATTAATCCTAGAAAGATTTATTAATTAACAACGTCAAGTAGACACATATTATGACGACGTATTGTAGACTTTTTACACACTATAAAATAGTACATATGTATGTAAATAATTTTGGGCATCGAATTTAACCTACTTCTAATTGTCGTATAGACTTGAAACTTAAAATGTTTATGTAGTTTGGATGCAAAAACAATAATTTCGTATCATCGAGCTGATCTGATGATTGACCCAGGAGGTATATAATGGAACTCTTCAATGGCTACTCGCTAACCCATCGAGTTTGGATAAATTTGATTTGTTTCGTTCGGCGAGTGACATACGTACAAAAGCGTGTTTTTAGTAGTAGCCTAAATTAAGAAGGCATCTGTAAATGAAATAGCTAATAAAAATATTAAAAGCTCTGCGCTGTTCCAGCAGAGGCACGGCGGAGGGTCCAGACGCTTTAGCCCGGCAAACTTCAGCTTCGGCTCAAGTGGAAAACTTCTACGACAAAAGTTTTAAGACAACGCTCTTATGTAGTAGAGACTTTATGATTTAAGATTTTTATTTTTCCAAACTGCTTTAATACAAGCAGCCGGATGCTTGAAAAATTTTATGGTCACCTAAATCACTGCACAAGTTGAATAATAATTTGCTTCAATCCGGTTTTAAATAATGTCGAGCTAAAATTCTGCATCTGTTGTCCGTATCTCAATCTTTTAGTTTAGAGGGATCCATAATATTAACCCTCCCATATCCGTGCATTGTGGCAGTAAGTTGCGATATGCAAATATGCTGTTTGTGCTAAATTTTGTTTAAATCATTAAAAATTGTACTTTAAAAGATGGAAATCTAATTCAACAGACCTTTATTCCAAAATATCGGTAAAAATAACATACTTATTAGAGAGGACATCAAATAAACCGACTAATGTAACAAGTTACAGCATACTTAATGCGATCATGAATCATATATGAGGGCGTCCGCCTTATCAACTTTTGCCGGATTTCCTATTCATAGCTTTAGGATAACGCTGCCAGCGTTTCCAAAATGGCGAGTCAAATTCGTATTTGGTTGAATGAGAAACATCAGGCGATTTACAAAGTTAGAAGTTAAGTTGTGAAGGGAGTAGACAGAGATTAAATAAACGAACAAGACACTACAGACGACTACTAAGCTGGTGTAGACAAGTGACAAGGGCTCCTTTTTATTCAATTTATGCATTCGCTTAGTAATACTACCCAATAAAGACTTCATGACAGTGATTTTACCTATATTTATTTGTAGGTATTGCGTCAACTTTACTTGGTCGCGGTATAGTAGATTCCTAGACAGTCGATATAGATTACGTGACTTGTTTGTATACATACAGCTTATATTAGTCCCATATTTTTGTCATTATATTCTGTAACGTTCATGATCTTAGAAAGAGATTCATTCCCATCCAACTAAACGAACAAGTCTAATATAAAAATAACTAACGCACGCGGCGCAGGCTTCAGGTAAACTTTAAAAAAGATCTTATTAAAATATCAATTTAAAAGTAGAAAATATTTCGTAATAAAGTTGCAAATTGGCGTCTCGGTTCGGTCTGGCGCAGACTCGAACCAATTACGCTGATTAATTCGGCAGGAGAATCTTTTTGAGGCGACCGCTTTGAAACGGTTCCGACAAATCGTTTTTTTGCTAGGGTCCTTTCGCTCTCGATGGCAGAGATACTAACGAAATCAGGTACAGGGAATGAAAATCCTGTGATGAAAAACTTTATTTCAGCATCTCAAGTTACTTATAAAGGATCATGCAGACAGGATTATTGATAGTCCTCGAACTCCCGTGGATGGTGATGACTTGTTGAATATTAAAAATTTACTAAACTATAATTTCAAGCTAACCCGCCTCGGCATCGTACGGGTGGGTGTACTTGAAAAAAATGTCTTACATACAAGCCTATTCCTGACACTTACAACAACAAAAACAAATCATCCAAATTAGTCGTTCCGTTCTCAAGTGATGATCATTCATACATGCAGCAATTGTATTTTTATTAATAAAGATAGATTTAGAAGCTATACGAGAGTATACTTGTAGTTAGTTTTAACTAACTAACCCTTCATAACATACATTCTCGATCTTAGATCACATTAGATATTCTAGAACTGCTGCCATAATGTGTATTCAGAAACTCGTTTTCATTTTGACGTACGTTACTTCTTTCGTATAATCACTATCACTACATAGTATAAAAAAAAGTCGCTTTCTCTGTCCCTATATCCCTATGTCCCTATGTATGCTTAAATCTTTAAAACTACGCAACGGATTTTGTTGCGTTTTTTTTAATAGATAGAGTGATTCAAGAGGAAGGTTTTAATGTTAGCATTGCACCCGTGCGGAGCCGGGACGGGTCGCTAGTAATATTTCAAACCATTTTGCCGCCAGTGCAAACTGCAAGTAGAGCAAGCACCGAACGCGTAACAGATGTGAAATAAAGACGATTGAGATAGTAATAGAAAATATCGCTGCAGGCCCTTTTAGCGCGGTAGGCATAGACTACGAAAGGGTTTTTCGAAATACCAAACATCACTACCGGTCATCTGGTTACATCGTATACTATTTACGGTGTTATTATCCATACCAAAAGCTGCCAAGAGCTGACCAAAATGAATGAACTTCAGTAAACCAGCCAATAAATCATGTAGAGTCCTGGTTAGTAGCAGTATAACCTGAATAAAATTATGCTTTCATGGAACTAAGCGAACTGTCGACTTCCTAGTATTTAATAGTTAATATTTTAATGCTTCCAGAAAATTCGTTAATCGTTTGTCTATGTGCAGACGTTATGTTTGAAAATAACCAGTCCTAATAAATTAACTTTCATGATATATCCTGAGAAGTAAATGAATTCAATGGAATAGTAAAAGCTTTGAAGCATTAGGGTTCCCAGCGGTGTTGCCTGGATCCTGTTTATTCCTGTTCCCGTGGGAATTTCCAAAAAATCCCTAAGCGCTCAGACATTCATGCAGATCCATCGGTGTCCGTTGATCGATCAGCCAATCAGGTTTCTTCTTTTATATACAGACTAGCGACCCGCCCCGGCTTCGCACGGATGCAATAATAACACTAAAACCTTCCTTTTGAATCACTCGATCTATTAAAAAAAACCGCATTAAAATCCGTTGCGTAGTTTTAAAGATTTAAGCATACAAAGGGACATAAGGATATAGGGACAGAGAAAGCGACTTTGTTTTATACTATGTAGTGAAGACATCCTGACGCCCAGGTCTTCGTTCACCGTAGACCCATGTGAACGACGGACGGACAGACAGCAGAGCGTTGCCATCCTTTGGGTACGGAATTCTAAAACAAGCTATGTGCGTCGATGGCCAATTACTGGCATACAGTTAATTGGAGCCTGTGCTACAATGATGCGCCATAAAGAGTCTACAATCTACGGAGCCAGGCCAATTACAAAACTATTGTTTATAAATTATTATGCCCCTATAAATATTCTAGATGTCATGTTCCTTTGACCGTGATCTGAATTTTATTATACGACTCGTGATATAAGTGCGAGGCTTGAATTATTTATTGCGCATGCTTTTTATTATAGGGACCAATAGAGACGCAATTATGGCTTTGTTCGGTTATTAAGGTGGCTGCTCTGTATATCTTTGAATTGAATGAGCTCTCAACGCAATAGAAGTATATTTTTACAATTAGATAAAACGGCATTATATAAGTGTAATGAGATACTTACTAATTAGGTTGTAGCGATGCAGAGGTTTTAATAAAACCTTTAGGTCGCGAGACCCTACAAAAAGGTAGACTTCCGTGGGTCGCGACCTTTGAGTATTAAACCAACCGGAGACGCCACTGCCAGGCGTTCCCCTATGCCAAAAAAAAGTGTCGGTCAACACGCATACCTGTTCTATACAACTAGTTTTTTTGAGTTCACGGAGTGCTTGGATTGGTGAATGTATTTGTGTGTATCTAGTTCAAGCTAGTGTTTAATTGTTTTGTCAAAAAATTGCGTTTGTTTAACATTATTTGTGTTTGTTTCCTCGTCCCCCGCTCAGAAATTGGCAGACTTTTTTGCAAAGAAACTAGTGCGCGTGACGTCTCCTGTTGGTTTAATACTCAAAGGTCGCGACTGATCGCAACCGCGCGATATGAAAGATGAAGATGAAAGATGAATCTATATGCCATCGAAATGCGAAAACACCGAGCACCGATAGCCATCCAACTCTATCAAAATCCACACAAAGAACCAGTGACAGTAATGGCTTCCAGTCTTAAAAATAAGCCTTTTATTTTGTAATTACCGTAATGACCTTACAAATTTAATTATAAAGAAGCCTTTAGACATTAGACTAGCCCAGGATGTTTCCCTGAACTTTAAAAACAGGTTTTCAGAACCAAATCCGGTGAGCAGTCTTGCCGACTAATGGTAATCTCATTAGAACACTAAAGAATCTAGAGATCTCACTGATGAGATGAGCCTGCGTTGAGCGTGGGAAGTATTTAGTGACTCAACACTTCTGAGGCACTCTATCTTCGCAACCGTTGACAGATTATAGATTAAAGAAACAGAAACATTAATCAAAAAACAAAAACCCAGTGCGTGTAAATGGCATTGAATCTACATCTACACTAATATTATAAAGAGGAAATATTTGTATTCTTGTATGTTTGTAACGAATAAACTCAGAAACTACTATAAAGATTTAAAAAAAATTCAAAATCCGCTTCTTCTCCTCAACTATACATGTAGAAGCGGTGGAATTGCAAAGACTTTCAATAATTGAACTTATAAGTCACTACTTTGAATAAAAGCACTTTGATTGACTGATTGTTTTTTAAATGAATAGCCACTCAAAATTTTATTTTATGCAGTCAACTACCCCATTATTCTTTCACTTCTGGGTTGAGTACTCGATGGGATGAGACAAGAGGCCATTGAGAAGTCCTTGAGAGAAGACAATGACACTCCATTTTATGCATCTACCTAATTTTCTTTTGAACACTGAAAGATACTTGTATCTGATCGGATAAACTACTAGCAGTATGTCCACAAAGGCAAATAAAGAAGAAATATTTTATAGCAGAGGGCTAGTAGTTATCTCTGTTAAAGGATCAGCCTAGCAAGCCTGGACGAGTTTAGGAGTCCCTCCCATAGACTATGACGTTTCAAAGTGTTTTTACCTACACAAATAAATGCTAAGGTGAAATGCGGCCAGTCTTCTGGGCACTGACAGGGTTCCTCTTTGGAAGTCATTTTTAAGTACCTCAATATTTTACTATCTTCCTTAGACAATATGTTTTTGCCACCGTACCATCAATGGTACTGTCTAATATTACCACTGCAAAGGAATGATATTATCAACGCGAAATTTTGTGGGAACTTTCACGCAAAAACTACTGAACGTATTTGGATGAAACTTGACAGTGACATAGTTTAAACATTAGAATAACAGATAAGCTTCTTAGAAGCTTAAAACAGAAAAACTAGTTGTAAATATCTTTTATTGGAAATAAACTAGTGACCCGCCCCGGCTTCGCCCAGGTGCAATGCTGATACTAAAACCTTCCTTTCAAATCACTCTATCTAGTGAAAAAAACGCATCAAAATCGTTTTAAAGATCTAAGCATACATGGGGACAGACAGACAGCGGGAAGCGACTTTGTTTTATACTATGTAGTGATGACTGAACACAGAATGTATTGGAATTAAGATTTAAAAGTATAATTCCGTAAAATATGACGGCATTGAGATAAATCTAGAGTGAGCTCATCGAAGCGCAAAGGTCACCCAACAAAAGGATATGTCGCTCGGCCTGCGTTATCGGCTATTTGTCATAGGGCTGGAAAATGATTTATAATTTCACTAGTGGTATTATAATTGCACAGACTTTTGTCCATCGTCTCCAGTTTACGGGACAATCCTGATTACATTATTTCCATGGAAACTTTCAGTGACATTGTGTTAAGTTGTAAAACTGTCCCTGATTGGTCAGCATAGCATGGTCTATCACTCAATACCGTGTAAATAAAACGCACGTGCGACGTTCCAGTTTCGCTTCCTCTACGCAGACGCCTGCTCGCTCATGTTTGATCGATGCTTTATAAATAATCACAATCCTTTTATCCCCGAAGGGGTAGGCAGAGGTATTCCTTTTCTGAAAATACCCACTTTTCACGAGAATATTCGACCCCTAAATTCTGAGACCTGCGGGTTTCCTCACGATGTTTTCCTTCACCGTCGAGCTAGTGATGAATATGTACGTAAGTTTATGAAATCCTCATTGGTACATGCCAGGATTCGAACCCGAGCCTCACTGATTATCATCATGAGAAGCGGGCTCTTGAACCGTAGGCTATCACAGCTCTGCTTGATGCTTTATTCTACGAAAAATATTTTAAAGCTGAGCTTTTTGCGACTAAGGCCTCTCATGCCTAAACAGTAACTGAGAAAACTAAATCCATAGATTCAAGCCCGTAAGTTATAAATGACTTCAAACCCATTTGTTCCATGCGACGCGTGCAAGAAAGAATTCTATTAAACATTCCAATCCACGCATGAAATACCAATAAGGAAGAGGGTTTCCGACTGCCGACAATAGCCGGCATATTTGGATGGTAGTTTTCATATACGGAAACGCTAGGATTCAATGCACTAGCATCCTGTCGATAATAGCTAATATCTATGATTTGGTGGACGTTTCCGCTGTCTTCTTAGGAATCGAGTTTTCACTGATCGATTGTGTTTAGATTCTTTATTCCTTCAAAGACTTGTAGTTATTGCTCTTCGTGTTTTGAAACTAGGGTAATGGCATTTTCTTTATAAAATGAGCTTTTATAGAATCTTTGGGTAAGTTTGAGCATACGGATTGTACTTCCCAATTTGTTTAACATACATACATACATATAATCACGCCTCTCACCCGTAGGGGTAGGCAGAGACCACTTATTTCCACTTGCTACGATCCTTACATACTTCTTTCGCTTCGTCAACTTTCATTGTTCCTTTCATACATGCTCTTCGGTTTAGGGTACTCTTGACCTGGCCTTTTTTTAAAATTTGTTTAATTAATTATTACTTTTCATGGCATGCATCAATTATTACTTTTTATTAATAATGTAGTCATAAATAATAGATAGTTGTTTGTCGCTATTTACAACTAATACGTGCTAATACATACTTAAGCACCCTACGTGTTTTTTTCAATATTTACAGATAAAAAATGTCCTCCAAAGAGAAACCTACCTTAGTTTTATTTGTGTATCTTTAGTAGGTACTAGCAACTTTCCATAAACCAGACGCACATCACAGTCGTTTAAACATTGTAACATGATCTTGCCGCACTATGCTATTAACTTCAATCCCATAGAGATGGGCAACTAGAAACGTCAGTTATCGATATGCTCTATTATTCAAGTTTCTTAAATTAGTTGTCATTTGTAAATTTATATGAAACACAAAAAAAATAAGTACGTCCCTGTGTAGCCACGGGAACATTATGCCTTCTTCTCTTAAATAAATTGTATAATAAATCTTCTCTTAAACACTATTATCTTCTAGCGGTAACCGCATGATTACAGGAACACAATGCGCAGTTAAGAAGACACCATTGAGGAGTTTGGTAGTTTTTAGCGTTGTACATCTCGAGACCTACGTATGCTAAGAATTTTCTATTCGGGTAAAAAAAAACCTCTATTTCAAACTACTCATCGAAAGCAAATACATTATACTAATTGGTACGATAAGAATACTAGTTCGTTCTACGAAATCTTAAAAATGTATTTCTAATTTTATAGATAAGTAATATTAACTTCTCAGGTCACTCAAACCAGTTTCTTAATTGGTATATTGGTTGGCGCAAACGTCATTTCAATCTAAAATCCGTCACGAGAAGGTCGAACTTATACTGAGTTACGTATCGACAGTATGAGTTAACCAAATCCTATCAACTTGTAATTTATAAACGGGTAATACGAAAGTAACATGCAATATTAATTAGTCGGATTATATTTTGTCATATACTGCTATCAGATCAGCTGTCTGTGGTGGGGACACGGGACGCGGGATTGTAAGATTTGTAAGCATTCGGCCTGCCATTTTGAAGTAGATTCTTCATGTTTAAAGGTTATTACGAAAATAGTATTTATAATTTACTTCAAATGTTGCAAAGCACTGAATGTTGTTTACATAATTTATAAATTCTCGTGACGGGGACTTTAAACACGGGCGCTCTATCTCCGTCTCTCTCATTTTCGGACAGAAATAAATATAAATCCTTTTCAATTATCTCGAGGAGTCCTGAGTTTATTTAAAATTCGATGTGTTAACTGCTAACACGCCCAACACTAGTCGACAGTAATTACACGCGCCGCGAATTTGATTGATCACAGAACGAAGCCTGTAAGGAACTCAGTATTTTGTTAGCGGGTTCAACCCGGCTCCCTCTGGAAATTTGTTAGCAGAAAAGCGAGTTGATTGCAGAATCACGACGCGAAAATCGAGTTTAGCGGTCGTAAAGTTTTGTCAATTTCGACATTTCGCTCGTTGCTAGTTGCGTCTGTAATCATCATATCGATAACTTTAACTTTACTAATATTATAAAGAGGAAAGATGTGTTTTATGTATCTTTTCTAATAAATACATATTCTATTCTATATTCTATTTTAATGAATACGCTTCGAAACCAATGGACTGATTTTAAAATTTCTTTCACTAATAAAAAGCATATTTTTCTGAGAGTAACATGGCCTATAATTTTACCACGGGAACGGGACTTCCGCGGGTGATATCGTGAGAAACATCTACTACTACAAACTGATGAAGACAACGAATAGTTAAAAGGTAAGTAAGTATATTCATTTAAAGTCAAAGAAGCGAGAACATTATATCTTCTATATACCTATATATAATACGATAAACTGACTGACTGATTAGTGATGTATCAACGCACAGCCTAAACCGCTGGGTCTAGAGACTTGAAATTTTGCACATAGATAGCTTATACATTGTAGGCATCCACTAAGAAAGGATTTTGCAAAATTCAACTCCTAAGGGGGTGAAATAGCCGTTCGTGAGCGAAGCCGCGGGTAAAAGCTAGTCTACCTATACAGTGTGAACAAAATCATTGCAGTTCACTTCCTATAGCATCAACACTTATCAACCGCATACTGGGAAAACAACAATGAGTCTTATGTAAACCGCTATCTGAAGCTAGGAGCGGACACAGCCCCGCCCACGGCACTGATAAACTGGATACGATAACGTTTGCAACTGTGCAATGGTTCTGCGAATGTGTGTGATAAATTGATAATGGGTAGTTGACAGTGTCGAAATTAAATTTCGAGTAGTCATTCATTAAAAAGATTATCCCGAAACACCTCTAAATATAAATTTAGTTTTTTACTTTACAGTTATAGCAAATTTGTCTAGTTTGGGACTGAATAACCGCATGTGAATACTAATACCCAAAGAGGTTGGAAGAAAATCATTCTCTTTAACTTTTTCTTAAAACATCTTTGCTAATACCCCACATATATATGTATATTTTTTAATTGTAAAAATCATTTCAAAAAAGTGACGCAATTGGGTACTAAAAATGATGACGTCAGCTTGCTATTTCGGTACATTTTCCATAGTAAATTTTCATTTTGACAGATCATAAGTGCTGCGTCGCCGCATCGCTTTGACTTCCCGTTGTCCCCATCATGGGGATATGGCCAATGGGGACAAAGGGAATACACCCACAGGGCGCGCGGGAGCGCAAACACCATCCTGAAAGTCCTCAGTGACAAACCTGACTGCCCTCTACTGGGGCGCTGGGATCGAGCTCACGCTCTTGTGCCCGGCGCCTTAGTAGATAGGTACCTAAATTGAATTTTGAAATAATTGTAATTTTTATTTGTAATTTTTAATTGTACATTTTAAAATTTGTAATTTTACTTAACATTTTAATTTTTGTTATGGATATTATCTGAAATAAATTTATTTTATTTATTTATTTATAAGAAGTAACTAGGTAATTTGACTACGCAGTACGTCAACTATCCCATTGGCATGTGCTAGCAGGCATTGGCGATCCCGTTTTTCGGTCCCAGTGAAACTTGAAAAACACATTCGTAGTGGTGCCCTCGTCCTTTTAAGGGTTCCGCACACAAAGGGTTCCAACGGCACCCTATTCCTAAATATTCGATTTCCGTCTGTCTGTATCTTTTTGAACCTTTACCAGAGTGAAAATTGATTTTTTCACAAAGTGTTTTTAAAATTTTTAGCTGGTTCTAGTCCCGGGTGAGACAAGTGAATTTTAGAAAATCTTGTTTAAATGTAAATCGCAAGAGTCAAATGGCAACCAAATTACATTGACGGTGTCGTATATTATTAGAAACTAGCGGTTCGGGCGGTTTCACCCGCGTAATTCCCGTTCCCGTAGGAATACGGTAATAAAATATAGCCTATGTTACTCAGGAATCTTCTAGCTTTCAATTGGTGATTGGTGATTTCAATTGATTGGTGAAAGAATTTTTTAAATCGGTACTGTAGTAGTTTTAGAGTTTATTCGTAACAAACATACAAGAATACAAACTTCCTCTTTATAATATTAGTATAGAAGTCTAGATTAGGCCTAGTGTGTAAAGCAGCCCACTCGTATATTATATTTGTCTCGTCATGCGCCTTTCATCAATCTCAACCAGACCACCTCAGAATTCCTTATATCATTGAAATATCAAGTAGGTACTTCACGGCATCAAAGAACTCCAAGGTTCACTGAAAACGACTCGTTGCTTGTTAAGTGATCGGCTATCGATTGCCTCAAGAGGTAAAAATACTAATGAGAGTACCTGTAAAAAGAACCAACTGAATCGAAAGTGAGTACCTACTTACACAACCTTGAAGAGACCTTTCAATGTACTTCATGTTTGATAGTCTATAAACGATTATGTTTTTGATAACCATGCAACGGTACCTCTACATTTCGGTTATAAACATCTATAAGTACTTTAATATAGAGACAACCTGCCTGACTGACTGACTCATCAACACAGCCGAAACTATTGAAGCTGAAGACTTGAAATTCGGATAAGAAAGTATTTTGTGAAATTCCCACAGGGAACGAGAAAAAACGATATCCGCGAGGGCAATAGCAATGGGCCACATGGGGGCCTTGGCCGCCTTATAGTGATGCATAAAAATTTTTAATTGCAGTAGCGTATCGACAAGATTGGGTGTGTTTCGCAGTCAATTAAGCTCGAACTAGAACTATAATCAAATCTATCACCAGTCTGTATTCGCTGCTGTTTAGCTATAATTAAATTTTAATTATAAGGCAAGAAGGTAGGTCTGCGTAATACATTACCGTAGTGGTAATAATAAGTAATTAAATTTATACATAATAAAATATTAATTGGCTGATGTCATATGATTAACCCTAATCATATGACATCCAATGAGATGTTATAGAGACCCTTCTATAACATCAGTAGAAGTCAAAAGAATTATTATTAGGATTTTCGTCTGTCTGCTATCTGTCTGTATTGCACGCACATCAAAAATTGCACCAAATTGGAGGGGTTTTCAGTTGTATTGGTCCCACGTCTAACATCAAATCTGGTACACAGGTATGTTTCATCTTGATACGCCGAGTTATTTAAGCATACATGGTGTTGTTTAAAAGGGTCATAAAGGTGACGAAGACACAAGCGCTCTTGACTGTACTAGTATATAAAGGCAGTGGTTCAGCGATTAGCTTGTCGATTAGTTGGCTTTGCAGCATGGTACCAGTGTTGCCAACTTAGCTACTTTATAGCTAGATCTAGCTATTTTTGGGTATCAGGCAGCTACAATTTACAAAATCTTGTAGCTAAATTTTTTAGCTACTTTTTCTAGCTACTTTTACTCTTTTACAAGATGTGAGTACTTTCGAGACTTTATAGTAGGATATTGGTCCTTAAATTGTACCTAAACGTGGCTGGCTTATGTATTTTATTACTAATACCTGGATAAATGAAGGGGATAAACATATTTCTTCGTTTTAAACTTATATTGCGTTCTGCTTTGTCTTATTTTATAAATTTAAAATTATTGCTCGCTGTTTTAATAAACTGAAAATTGATTTACCTATGAAAAAATACACGTAATCTGCTTACTCTACCTAGTTTAAAGTGTTAGCTACTTCTAGCTACTTTTTTGTGTCAACAAATCGGGCAATCTGGCTACTTTTCGCAAGATGTCTAGCTACAAGGTAAGGGTAGCAGTTGGCAACACTGCATGGTACTTAATAATAATGGCTTTAGCCTGCCAGCAGTAATTGAATAGGTAATCAATAGAATCACGCTGGTCTTGAACACTGTCGATAAAATGAAACAAACGCGTTTCCATTCGCTCTGACATTTGCTGACACGAGAGTGCACACGATCATCGAGCTGTACGACAAGGCTGAGAGAGGTGTCCGTACCGTTATTATTATCAAAAGTAAAGCTATATTGGCATTACGCGAAAACGTTTTCGAAATATATTCACCGTTTCCTTCTGTGCTTGATGATGTTGTTGTAATTACTAATAGATTGATCCTTTAAACGCTTAGTTCTTTATTTTTATGGCGTCAACTCACCGACGATAGCTAGTTTACCTTTGTGTGCAGCTGGAGCCCCTCCATGTAAAAGCTATAGCTACGCCAGTGGCTACGTCCATGAGGACCACCACGTTAAACCACCATGCTACCAATAGATTTTTTAAAATTACAAATACGGAACTTTATTCGCACGGAAATTTTGTGCAAGTGCACGAGTGTCGATGTGAGTATGCCAATGTGGCTGAGGGCGGGGTGGTGTCCAATCTAGTGGCAGGGAATGTCCGTACCTCAGGTCCGTATCATCTGCCAGTACTAATTATATCTGTGGTCACGCTATGTCAATGGGAACTACCACCATCTCAGACTACCATACTACCCAGTTTTAGAAAAAAGTCGCATACCTACTACCACAAACAGTAACGCTAATGGGAAGCGTTGTTAAACAAGAAGAGTTTATTACTTAACCATGTTGGTCATGTTTGTGGTCATGTTGGTTCAATGAGGGTCACATTTTATGAGATATATACATATACCCCCGTTTTTCGAGAGATGAACAAGACAAAAAGAGATATAAAAAGCTAATCAGTAAAAGATAAAAAAAAAACCCTTTTATTATATTCAATCTTAGATTTAAACCCGTGATTCCGATGCAGGTTCCGTGATTCCGTAATATATAACCTTATAAGTACAGTGTACTGTCAAATCTTTATCCTATTTACACCCTTGGTTTTGGTAGTAATGAAATCTCCTGCTTCCAAAGAGGTTGAAAAACTTTTTCTTTAAACGTTTTTCGGCCGGCTTTGCTTCTTTGTGGAAATAGTAAAAAAATAATCAGTTTTTAATAAAACCGTAATCGAACACAAACAATGTCGCCCGCAGTGATTTATTCACGAGTCAAGTTACGTAAGGTAACCTTACGATTTT
Organism: Ethmia dodecea; assembly: GCA_963855545.1. Taxonomy (NCBI): domain Eukaryota; kingdom Metazoa; phylum Arthropoda; class Insecta; order Lepidoptera; family Depressariidae; genus Ethmia; species Ethmia dodecea. The sequence continues at coordinate 2,750,457 of OY979446.1, forward strand.
AAGGTCACGGATTTATTGATATTATTCGGTTATTTGTATTACGTGAAATTTTTAAGACGTCAGTAACTGGGTGTAAGTTATTATTAAGTAATTGTACTCTCTTCTGTTTCATCATGATTTCTTGTAATTAATAATATGGCCGGATATTTTATTTATTTTTATTTAAAATGGCAACTGGCAGGGTTGCATAGGTTAAAAATTTAATTTTGGACAAACAGGACATTGTGTTAAAAACTAAAATGATATCTTTCTGGGATGATGAATACATATTTTTAAATGAGGCTAAATGTTTACCGGAAGTTCTGATAATATTGTGTTTAAGCTTTGTGACAATGACTCTTTTAATTCGTATTTTAAATTCATTGCGTATTTCATAAAACCACTCTTATTCCGTCTTGGTAATTTAATTTATGAATTACTTACTTAAGCATTTAAATTCCTACCTTTTCGTTTATGTTAGGAAATATCTAACGACTATGTTGGTACAAAATTGCGAATATAATCGATAATCTAATGTGTTGTGAGTAGCGTTGTCAGTTTCATTAAAGCATGGAACTATTATACCTATTAAAGAGTGTCTTTTTGACTCAAGTTTTTTTCTTATGAGTACAGACAAGATCAATAAATCAAAATATTTACTCCGTTTTTTGGTTGTATGTTTTTACGCAAACAAGCCTGTTGTGAGTAGTTGTGACAGAAGCTAGGTAAGTACATAATATCATATCAATGCTCGAAGCTGTTTTTTAACTTTATTCTGAGAATAATTTATTGAAATAATTTCCTTAACTGATATCACTTAGTTAATGAAGGCAAAACCCGACAAAATATTTATTATTTAATAATTAGACAGGAATAACAATGTGTTATCGTACCGCATAACATTTTATGTTTTCTATAGGTATTTAGTTTACGAGGCCAATATTGCGTATAATGAAGATGAAGAATATGGAATTTGGACGTTACACCTCAAACATGATCTGACGGGCGGAATGCCAAACCAAAAGATGATATTGGCAAAAAACAGCGAACTGAAAACAAAGCATAACTCGCAGTAAAATATATTATACTAAACAAAATTATAACAAATTTCGACTCCTGATCAATAATTGATATGAATGAAATTACACAATCATTTCTACCGCTCTAGCTTATTAATAAAGATTTATTGCCTATATTTGTTATACCACGCCCGCTGGGAATGGCTTCCTGCTCTTTCGATGTTCTTTTTGAACTATGGACGTGTTTAGCTTACATATTGTTTATTGATAATAAACTTTTCAAATGTTTTCTTAAATATAATCCTACTAACATTATAAATGCGAAAGTTTGTATGGATGGATGTTTGTTCCTCTTTCACGCAAAAACTACTGAACGGATTTTGATGAAACTTTACAGTTATGTAGCTTATACATCAGAATAACACATAGGCTATATTTTATCCCCGTATCCCCACGGGAACGGGAACTACGCGGGTGAAACCGCGGGGCGCTGCTAGTATGTAATATCGTAAAGATGTTTTAAATAGGTAGTTCTTCTCTACAACTAAGAACTATAAAGTCGTATACTGATGTTCAAATTCAGAACTTTTATGATTACTTATGACGGATATGGATAATCTTAGGATAGGATAGGATAGGATAGGGTAATAAATATTAGCTACACAAGTAAAATGGTAGGGGTAGGAAGGAAATACATATGTTAAAAAGTGGCGGTTACCCAGCGGTGTAGCCCGCGTAGATTCAACTTATTCCTGTTTCCGTAGGAATTTCCAATAACCCCTTCTTAGTGCTCACTTACCTACGTCATTCAACGAGCCTTTGGAGCAGACCCAGCGGTTTTAGCTATGCCTTGATCCATCATTTTGCCAGACAGTTTCTTCTCATAGAAGACTAGCAGCGACCTGCGGTTTCACCCGCGTAGTTCCCGTTCCCGTGGGAATACGGGAATAAAATATAGCCTATGTGTTATTCTGATGTATAAACTATATAACTGTAAAGTTTCATCAAAATACGTTCTGTAGTTTTTGCGTGAAAGAGCAACAAACATCCATACATCCATACTTACAAACTTTCGCGTTTATAATATTAGTAGGAAGATAGATTCGAGGATTCGACTTCTCCAACAAAATATTAAAGTAATATTTTTCTGCCAGGCAAGTATGTAATGCAGTTTCGTAAATTCAACCTGGCATTTAGTTTTACGCAACACAGAGCTTTACTTTGAAGTGTTTGCAAAGGTTAAGCACTCTCTGTTTTAGTTTGGGGGCTTAACAGCTTAAGAGCCTTAAGTATGCATCATTATGAAACTTGAACGCATATTTTTATTATACGATTTTGTAAATAGGATTACGCGACCGGTTATACTTACATTTATTCGGTTTTGTTTATCCTGTGATTTGCTCTGCAATACGTTTTACGTCTACGTTTTGAAATTACAATAAGTATTGAAATTTTGTAGAATACTTTTTGTAGGATTAAAGTCACCAATACGATAATACAGGTAGGTAATAAAATTGCGACTTTCTTCGGTTTCGCACGGGTGCCATTACTGCATTTGTTTACACCTAAAGCATCAGGAAAAAATACTAAATGATAGTGAAAACCATACTAAAACCCGTTGAGTTTTCCGAAGCGCAAAAACAGGTAGACGCGAATAGCGATATGTTTTGATACTATTTATCGATAAGAGATAGATTTTTTAAAAAGTAAAGCAAGGCTAGGATACTATAGACTGCCATTTTGCGGCTCTAGATCTAGTTTTATTTGTCGCATCAACTTATAAATCACATTAAGCAAAATATGAATATTCGCTGCTGAAATTTCAGTTTTCGAAACAATACGGAATGAACTTTTTCAGCGTTATTTCAGCCTGCACATTCCGAAACAGTTATAGTACTGGTATCATTACTTGATTTGTATAAGTACTGAACTTATAAGATACCTAATCTTATTAGGTACTAGCAACCCGCCCCGACTTTGCACGGGTGCAATGCTAACACTAAAACCTTCCTCTTGAATCACTCTATCTACTAAAAAACTACGCATCAAAATCCGTTGCGTAGTTTTAAAGATTTAAGCACACAAAGGGACATAGGGACAGAGAAAGCGACTTTGTTTTATACTATGTAGTGATAGTGAAGTATCGGGTAAATAATTTGTTATGTTACTTTGGAATCTAATTGGGGTCAAATTGGATGCAAAAGTCTTTCCTCGATCGAATCATAGGCCCCGATTATTTAGATGCCGTGCTGAAATAGGAAAAATGGATTTGTAATAGTTCTATACTAAAACACTGAACACGAAAACGCAGTCGCTAGTTCAAAACCATAAGAAACGATAATGCCATACTTTATTCGCAAAATTTAAATTTACAGTTTTAATATCTTGCCGCATATAATCCGGATTCGTCGTGAAATATGAGACGTAGTAATCCCCGACGTGAGTCACGGGGGTGACTGGGCAATAACTTCACCCTCCTATGGGGCAGCGGCCTTGGGGCTGGCTGTAATTAACGCCAAAATTGGGTTTTGGCTGTTGTTTTTGGGGTTCGGGACTCGCAATGTTGTGTGTGTGTAGTACATATATTTAGAATTTACTATTGATTATGTTAGTTATGAAGACCTTGTTATTGAGTCAATGCATAATAATGAACGCCAAATCTTTTGAAATTTTTGACCAAATAGTTAAAATTCATTTTTCTATGTAATTCTAGTTTCAAACTTAAATCTCAGGGTGCAAAAATCTATACTCAGTTGTAACACATACAGGTATAGGTAGTATGTACCTACATTGATTTTGGTGTAATGATTCATAGATTGGGTCTGCCTATGCCATATTTCATATAGAATTGGCTAAATACTAAGTTAAATACACAGTTAATTACTGTTTCAAAGAATATCTCGTTAAAAGTGGGTATTTCCAGAAATCTAATACCTCTGCCTTCCCATCAGGGATAAAAGGCGTGAGATATTTTTTTTTTACTTTATCCAATTAGGTACTTTAACTCACCATCAACCATGAAGGATAAACTTTGTTTAATAACATTTTAGAATAATTTACATATTTTGTAAAAGGTATCATAACTCAAAGAAATTCATGTTACATACAAATTTAGACTTTCTGTTATCAAAATACGAGTATTAAAACCGTAAACATTAAATATGTATAAACCAACACAATGTGAGGCAACCGTCTTCACAGATGTCTGCCAAATTATTTGGTATTCACATACTGTAAAACTTTACAACTGACATGTGACATACCAAGTAGTGTGGGAAAATTAACATATGCCTGTGAACAATACATATAGGTACTTATTGCTGCAATACTCAATAGTAGGTACCTAAATGTTGTGTTGTAATAATTTTTACTAAGGTAAAAACACTCGATCTATACTAAGAGGAAAGATTTGTATGTTTGTTACAAATAAACTCAAAAACTACTGGACTTATTTTAAAAATTCTTTCACCAATGGAAAGCTAGAAGATCCCTGAGTAACATAGGCTATGTTTTAGTCCCGTATTCCTATGGGAACGGGAACTACGCGGGTGAAACCGCGCAGACCCGCTAGTTCATAATAGAGATGGGTGATTTACATTAATTCAAAGTTTTAAACCAGTGCTTGAATACAATGGCATTGAATCATTTTTGGAACAATGTAAGCACCTTTTATCCTATGCTACACTGGATTGAAAAGTGTTCCATTGGTCCAATGCAAATACTTTTCATCGCATGTTAGACATCATTTGATTGTATCTAACAGTTTTCAATCCAATCTAGCATAGGATGAAATGGGTTTACAATGGACACCTTCATCCCATACTAGACTTGATTGAAAAATATTACAGTGCTCCAATGTAATCATTCCATGCTGGGATTGAAAAGTGTTATATTGGTACAGTAACAGTTCATCAATTATAATATAAAATGATAAACTGACTGATTGGTGATGTATCAATGCACAGCCCAAACCGCTGGGTCTAGAAACTTGAAATTTTGCACATAAATAGCTTATAGTGTAGGCCACCACTAATAAAGGGTTTTGCAAAATTCAACCCCTAAGGAGGTGAAATAAACGTGCTCAAGTGAAGAAACAATAATAAATTAAACAATTATAAATTGACCATGGAAATAGTTTATAGTGGAATATCCATGAGAAAAACTCCACTTCAGTCAACACTTATTCTAACTGAGAAACACCTACATCCAGCTGTTCTCCACTTACACATTTTCTTAGAAAATGCTCAATAGATTTTTCGATGCTTCTTTATCAACAATGTCAATGGCAAAATTTACAAATATTTCGTCAATTTCGACAGAATCTGCGATGTTTATTAGTTGTAAACTGCTTGCCTGATTAATAATAATAATAGTATGTAGCTTTAACAGTTTCTATTTAAACATTAAATCTTCTGCAGAATATAATTCTGTAACAGAAACTATTATGTAAGTACATAAAATAAAACTGGATTAAAAATTGCGATGGCTAGCCCTTTTTCCGCACTCGGAGCTCAGTACTATAAAATATTGACCCCTTGAACAAATTGAGATATTTTACACGCAAGCCCATTACCCGTCCACAATCACCCTTCGTTTGGACGTAGCCGAAGGGTGGGTCGCGTGAATCTACTCCTACAATACCCCACCCGCATGGTATCAACATAGAATTTAATACGAACGCAAAACACATGTTTACCCTTGGTTTACTTCGTCGACATGACTGAAACAAACGCACAAATGGTATAAAACTATAAATAAACAAATCGAACTACGAATAAATACCTCATAAACTTCTCAGAATCCACGATAGCGCAGCAACTAAGAACCGGAGAGGACAATCCTTGCACCGACACAGAACTCGAAATTCTACGCAAAAAAACACTATAACATGTGGTTCACCAGTTAAAACTCGGAAATTGAACACAGAAATAGATATCACGAATTAATTAAGTCATAAATCGTCAAATAATTCGATATAAAATGAGGGAAAAGTAGCATTTCCTAAATTAGCCGGCACACAAAACACACAACCACCGCTACAAAAATCTTTACAAAACTGAGAAAAATTGTCAGTCATGGCGCCACTGTAGCCCATTTTTAGGTTTTTGGCGCAAGCGCTGTCAAATGTCAAATTTTTGTAGTGGCAACACAATCTCTACAATGTTTGAAGCTGGGCCGATAATTAAAAAAAGCTATGACTTTTTTGGCGGGAATTTATAGAAAATATGACGCTCCGTCTTAATATTTAGTGAATTATTTGATTTAAATTTTGGGTTATAATTTGATGTCAATATTTTAACGTAGCAAGTGTCTGTTGTGTTATAAGTGCAATGCGCACAGTGGGACTTAATTTTAAGACGTAAAATGGACAACAGTTTCAAACAATAGTTGTTTCGTTGTATTCTGATTCTTATTCTGATTCTGAAGAATCACCTATACAAGGTGATTTTTTTTACCGTCTGGAAAAAAATGTGGTGTGATAGGTAAGTGTTATAGATTCATTTGGCAATGTTACTTAAAAAAATTTTTTTTGTCTCAAAACATTTTTTTCTTAAACTAATATACACTACTCAATTGTAGTCAATAATACACACTGAGATATTTGAAACAGTATTTTTAAAAGAAACAGGCTCGTAGCTTCCATTTATGCGCAATCTACCTACAACCGCCAGCTGCGCGTAGTACTGTGCGTAGTTTCCTAGATTTTGTAAATTGCACTAAACATGACTATATTTAACAATTAATCTCGTGTATAACATCGGCTCTAGATACCTTATACGTCATTTTTTTTTCCTGACGGTAAAAAAAATCATCCAGTATATACTTTAGTAATCAACAATAGTATGTGTGATTATTTTCACGTACTGTCTCTTTGACTGCTCTGTCTGCACTATCAGAAAGAAGAAAGAAAGAAGTTGAAGAAACCATGATAAACTTTTGTGCATAAAATCAGGGTCAAACATAAGAAAATGGTGAATTCGTGTTTTACCTACTTAGACTGATGGCTAGATTGTCAATGCATATAACTACATTAAGGCTGCGGTCCGTTTTGTGCAAATAGTAAATACGTTCGTAAGCACGCACACGACTGTTCAAAATGATTACGATTGTTAGCATGCAAACAATTTGAACAGGTTTTCGTTTGTCAAAAATGACAGTTCGTTTAATATTTAGGTTGATACTGTTCTGAAGTTAAATTCAGTCGTATTTGAGTCGTATAGTGTCCCCCGAAGCTTCACAATCTAATGCTTCTGTTAATATTAATGACGACATACCTAATTTTAATTAATCGATTACATAACGAATATGAAAAAAGTTCGCGGGAAAAAAAACACCACGCACATTGAAGTTTGACAACTGTTTGACAGATCCGGAGACATTGCACTACCTCCTCGTTGTTAGCACTGTTTGCACCAATCGACGACGTCATCGATGACGTCACAATGCTCATGTCAGCGTACCACAGCGCAATTTGAACAGTTGTTTGCATGAATATAGCGCACACGAGCGCAGAAAGCGCAATTTGGACCGTACCATAACTTTTACAAGTTTGACACACGAGCGAGCAAAGCGAGCGAGTGTCTGCAGTGTTGCCAACTTAGCTACTTTATTGCTAGATCTAGCTATTTTTGGGTATCAGGCAGCTACAATTTACAAAATCTTGTAGCTAAATTTTTAGCTACTTTTTCTAGCTACTTTTACTCTTTTACAAGATGTGAGTACTTTTGAGACTTTATAGTAGGGTATCGGTCCTTAAATTGTACCTAAACGTGGCTGGCTTATGTATTTTATTACTAATACCTGGATAAATGAAGGGGATAAACATATATCTTCGTTTAAAACTTATATTACGTTCTGCTTTGTCTTATTTTATAAATTTAAAATTATTGTTCGCTGTTTTAATAAACTGAAAATTGATTTACCTATGAAAAAATACACGTAATCTGCTTACTTTACCTAGTTTAAAGTGTTAGCTACTTCTAGCTACTTTTTTGTGTCAACAAATCGGGCAATCTAGCTAGTCAAGTTTGGGCAACGCGGGATAAGCTTTTTAAAAAGAACAAAATCAATTAAAGTTAAACTTATTTAATTCAATTTAGACTTTAACATACGACGGTTCATTACAGACTAAAGATATTAGAACTAAAATTTATAATGGTCCATCATGCCACATCAGCAAGTCGTCCACTGTCCCGCGTGTGGGCGGAAGATAGCTTTCTAGGTAGCCTGCTTAAAATGCTTACGCAGATAAAAATATGGGACTTCGCGGCGATGCGGGTGGCATAACTCCTCCCTCCGTAAGTTCGAGATTATCCGAAGGGTGAGGATGATCTCGAGCCTTTCCCATTTTACATAATTTCTTAACTCTATCTTTACATAATAATAAAGCAAGACAAATGAATATAATGACGTACAATACTACGCTTCCTATGCTAACACTTTTATTATAATCTAAAACACTTTGATAAGTTTCACTATCACTAATAATTTCACTTCCACTTTTCTGCAATAAGTAATTCAGGAACTGAATGTCGCCAAGGTCTATTCCGTTAAGATTCACTGGTTTTCTTTGCGTATCCCTTGGTATGGTGAGTATTGTAGGTAGGTTTATTACAGGCATCCCTTTGAATATCATGTCTTTTCCTTGGTATTGGTGTCTCTTTAAATTGAATTCTTTTATTTTTACCTGACAATCATCATCCATATATAACAGGTAAGTTCCGCGAATAGTTTCTTGTGTTATATCATTTTCGCAGTATTTGGTGAGTAATGTTTCGGTTTTTACATAGACTATCCAATGTTTGGGTTGTATTAGTTCAGCTTTGACATCATCAATGACTACAGGAACTGGATGGCAACTCGAAATATTTGTAGAAAACTTCATAAGTTCCATAATACAATCGTCTTCGATTGGCGGTGAAACGTCATTCTCAAAGCACAAGCGAGCTTCATCGACCTCACGGCATGACTGAGAGAGCGGCTTCGACTTCAACCCTTTCACTAGGATATAGGGATATTTAGGAAGTATAAGGGTGGTAAGACCATTGATGTCATTATATACAGGTAAGGGAATTAATTTGTAATAATTATAAACTTCGTTTCTAATTAATGGAATATGCATAATGAATTTAATCTGAGTTTGTTTTATATAGGCTTTAATTTCTATACACTGCTCTATTTTTACAATATTTTCCATCTTTACTGGATACACTAAGCTATCAGTTTTCTCAATTTGCTTTAACAATAGTATCAATTCATCCATGTCTACAATAGACGGATGTAGCAATTTCATTTTTGCAAAGGTGATAGCTGTTTCAATTTCATTCAGTTTAATGTAAAGTATTTGAAAGTTATGAATAAAAATATTAAATATATGAATGACTTTGTTGCTGATAAGAAATAATTTTGATTTATTTAAACTAAAATTAATATCTCGAAGTTTTTCTTCAATCTGAATGAAATTGCTTTTGGTAGAGTTGGTTATTTTTGTGAGCGTACCCAATATTTCGGTGACAACTGTCATTTTCTGAGTAATAGCATCTTGTTTTGTTTTTACGTTTTGTATTAACTTTTCATACATTACAGCGTCATCATTATCAAGATTACCTGTGATTGCCTTAATCACTGAACCAAGCGGATTCAGTAAGCCTCGCTTAGACCTTACCGACGGAATTAGTTGTTTATACTTATTTATAGTTATGTTCATTATATAATCAGTTTGTAACTTTACTCCATCAAAATCTGAATTAAAACCTTTAATGTCAAAACAGCTTTGGATTTGAGTTTTGAGCGTAACATATCTATCAATATTTAATTCTAATTCCTCGTAAATTAATCTTAAATCTAGGATTTTAATAACTGTCCATTTATCATGACTAACGACAGCTTGACCTTCTTTTACAGGTAGCAGTCCGGGATTTCTGCTAATCTGCTGCAAATGAAGGGCCTGGCTTCGGATTACTTGGACCGCCAGAAGAAATAACCTGTGGAGGAGGTTTAATGTCTTTAATAGGAACTTTGGTATTTCGGTTAAACGTTGTAACTGGTACAACGTTTCTTAGTATTGGTCCGGTCACCTGAGCTTTCTGATATCGCGGTTTATCTTTACTTCGTCTCGTGTTTACTCCTTTAATAAAAACAGTATCTCCTACGTCTATATCAAATTTTGTCTCCCCCCCTCGTTTTTTAATTATACTCTCTTTTGTTGCAATAATCTTATCCGTCAAGTATTCATACAAATGTTTTGTCCTTTTTACGTGTTCTTTAACCAGTTGCTGGGTAAATTGTCTATTAAAGTCTATGTGAAACGCGCTGTTAGATTCCGTATGTCCGAAAACTACCTCAAAAGGTGTGAGACCGGTAGTAGTGTGTATAGTGTGATTATATGACATTATCGCATATGTCATGACAGATGCTGCGTCTGTGATTTTATGGTCATATTTCGCTATTCGGTATATCTCAATAATGGTTGAATGAAACCTTTCGACTATACCCATTGAGTTAGGGTTATGAGGGGTGCCAATGTGAAGGTGAATCTTATAAAATGATAACATTTCCTTCATTAGTGTATTATTAAATTCCATTCCAGGATCCGAACTTATCCTTTGAGGCGTACCGTACAAAGAAAAGTATTTTATTAGTGCTCTTACTGCTTCGGGAGTGGATTTGGTACTAATTTCGAATGCTTGTCCGAGTTTGCTGAAGGAGTCGACAATTGTAAGGTAATGTTTCCCTTCTATTGAAAAAGTGTCAATGAATAATTCCTGAAAGGGTTTGGTCTGTGTTTGTGATAACTGTAATTCAGGTTTCAAAGGTTTACGGTCATACTTATTTTTTTTAGAGGTATCACACGAATTTATAATACTAGCCACCATTTGATCCATGTTATTCCAATAAAAGGTTCTTCTAAGATGTACAAGTGTTTCTTTAATACCTCTGTGACAATTTTTACCCGTGTGATATTTAATTACAACTTCTCGCTGTTCATTTTCGTCCTCTATGTAAACAACTCTTTTAGTACATTCATAAATTTTAACTGTTCCTTTCTGAAAAAGTGATATGGTAGCGTCTGCAAACTGTTTACGCTGCAGTTCGTCTTCAAAATAGATGAAATATTTTATTTTAGGCCTAACGTATTCTTTTAGAAATCTTTTGACTAGATCCGGTTCGTCTAAAGGTAAGTGTACTTCTAGCACTTTCTGTTTAGCCCTTGATAAATCTTTAACTGACAATTCTTTTCTATTCCAGGTGAATACCAATATCTGATTAGGTTTGGCGTCTATGGCTTCCTGCAAAATTGGGATGCCGTCCGTGTCTATGTCGCGAGCTGAATGTACTGTATCTATATCGCTACTTCCCTTTTCAGATGCGCTTGCGGTACTACTATTCAGAGATGGAATTGAATATGGGGATTGTCGACCATCACATACTATTGATGGGACAGTCACTGTTTCTGAATCAGATGAAAGAGATACTATAGATGGCGTCTGTACACGCGAGGTAGGTATGTCAGGATTTAGATTTTTGCTTAATTGTGTAATTTCCTTAGTTAAGTTATCTAAATGGCGTTGAAGTTTTTGTTCCTTTTTGTCTAAATTCACCTTCATAGAGATATCATCGTTTTCACCTAAGGCGTTAATCCGAATTCGTGATAATGCATCGGCATTACAATTTTGTTTTCCATTTTTGTAAACTATATTATAGTCAAATTCCGCCAACCGTAATTTCCACCTCGTCAATTTGCTGTTAGGTTCCTTAATCGAATTTAACCAAGCCAGTGGCCTATGATCCGTGAATATTGTGAATTTTTTTCCGTACAGGTATGGTCGGAACTGTTTTGTAGCCCAGACTATTGCCAAAAGCTCTTTTTCAATCGTACTATACCGAGTTTCAGCTTCGTTCAAAGTGCGACTCGCGTATGCTATCGGCTTATCACTACCGATAGGTCCCTGAGAGAGAACGGCACCAAGTGCAAAATTAGAGGCATCCGTTGTAACGATGAATGGTTTGGAAAAGTCCGGAAACTGCAGTATAGGTGCGTTAGTTAACAACTCTTTACACTTTTCGAATGCGTCTATAAATTCTTGCTTTGTGTTATCGATTCTATTTTTCTTTTTTAAACATGATGTTAATGGTTGAGTCAATTTTGCGAAATCCTTTATAAATTTCCTATAGTATCCCACTAAACCAAGGAAACTCTTGATTTCAGTGGCTGTTCGGGGTAAAGGGAAGTCTAGAACTGCTTGCACTTTATCATTATTAGGCATAAGGCCGTCTTTGGTGATTGTATGGCCTAAATATAGGACCTCTTTCCTTAAAAATTCGCACTTATCGAGCGTTACTTTCAGGTTCGTTTCCCTAAGTCGATTGAAATTTTTGCGGAGTTTTTCAACGTGTTCCTGGAGACTACAAGAATATACAATTATGTCATCAAGGTATACTAGGCAATGTATACCCTGGAGGCCCCGCAGAACATTGTCCATAGCCCTCTGAAAGGTGGCCGGTGCCGTTTTTAACCCGAAAGGCATCCGTTTGAACTCGTAATGGCCTGATTGTGTCGTAAATGCAGTTTTGGGTATATCATCTTTATTTACTTCGATTTGGTGATATCCGCTTGCAAGATCTATTGTACTGAAGTAATTAGATTTACCTAACTTATCGAAAAGATCAGTGATATTGGGTAACGGGTACTTATCGTCGACTGTAATTTCATTTAGGCGGCGATAGTCGATAACCATTCTAAATTTCCTTTCCCCAGATGCGTCCATTTTTTTTGGTACCAGATGTACTGGTGCACTCCAGGGTGAGTGGGAATTTAGTACGATGTCATTTTCCAAAAGTTTCTCTATTTGTTTTTGTATTTCCTCGTTTTGAGAAGGCGGTTGGCGATAGGGACGAATATAAATTGGGTCTTCATTAATAGTCCTAATGTTATGTTTTACATGGTTTGTGAAAGACAGTGGTATTTTGTCGCAGTGAAATATATCACGATATTCATGACATAATTTTGCAATCCTATCATGTTCCTCTCTATTCGTATGCTCCAATCTTAGCTTTGTTAAATTTTCTTTTAGTAATTCATCAATCATGCAATCATCTTTCATAAAATTTACTTTGCACTCTTCATTACTAAATACCGTAACGTCAAATGGTTCCTTGAATGTAATCGAGGCCTTTTCACCTGAGCAATTTTGAATAACTGTATCTGCAAAGAAATTTTCGCATTTAACAAGAGCGGTTGACATACGAACGCCTTCGCAAAATTGTATAAAATCTATTATTGCATCTCCGTTTTTTAAATTTGTTGGGATCTTTACTCACGTCTCGGATCGTGGTGTTAAATGAATCTCATATGGAGGATTGTAAATAATGGGTATTTCCGTGTTGTGTGTCCGTAGAATTTGGTTATTCATGTCAATGTTTGCTGCCAGTCTTTTGAGGAGATCTGATCCTATCAATCCATCGTATCTGCCATCGACGTTGTAGACATAAAATTTATGACAAAGTGTGCTTTTGAAGGTCTTTAATAATGGTATGTATATTATTTCATCATGCATGCTCTGAGCATGTGTGCTCACCACTGTAAATGGTTCGTGATATTTAAACTCATTGAAAAACTCATTAACTTTACTAGGACTTATGAAAGATCTGCTACTTCCGGTATCAATAAGAAACTTGGCATTAATTTCAGGAATCTCTATATGTGGTAATTTTAAAATACTGTCACAATAGTTTAAATGTATTATCTCCGAGAACCTTTCGAGGCAGTGGTCTGAAAATTTTCAGGCTCTACAATTTGACTATTGGTGGATTCTTTCTCATCACTAACTTCCAGATTATCGCAATCAGCAGAGGGATACTCTAAACAGTTAAGACTCATTTCATTTACGTTCATATAGTCGTGATCATAATCGCTATTATTTTCATAAAAATATTCTGGACAAGGAGATGGTTCTTCAATATAATAAAGATCGTTCGCAATCATGTTTTGCCTAACAGGCGCTGTACGCATCGAGACATCAGTATTAATTTGTCTAGGTGCCTGTTGTGGATGTTGAATACCAACATTATACTGATTGGAGTTCCACTGAGGTGGGTTCTGGACACCGAATCTAAAGCCTTGCTGCTGCTGCTGAGGTATGCCAAATTTAAAGCCACCATGCTGGAATGGTGTACGAAATTGGTTTGACTGTCCCTGGCCAAAATTACGTTGAGGCATATTTTGTGGAGTCCCAAATCTAAACCCTTGTGTAGGAGTAAATCTATTTTGTTGCATGAAGTTTGGCCTAAATCCTTGGTACTGTGGAATACCAAATCTAAAGTTATTTTGCGGAACGCCAAATTTAAAATTATTATTCTGCGGCATTACGTTAAACGCAGGTTTAAAACCCTGAGCCATCGGTAGTGCTTTAAAAGGATTTTGTGCATGAGTTTGTTTTGATTTATTTTTGGCATTATATTGAAACTGAAAGTTCACTTCTTCAGTGACGACACTTAAGGCATGTTCAAGAGTAGAGCGGCTTTTTAGTCTTACAATGCGAAGCATGTCTTCGGGGAGATTATATAGAAATACGTTTAAAGCTGTGTTGTTATAAATTATCATTTTTGCTGCTTTTATTCCATTATCGGTAAGTCTATTAACTTTTGAAAATAAAGAACTTTTCACATTTTGAATTATATGACAAAACTGAATGTATGATTCTCCTTGCTTAATTTTCAGATTTTCTAGTTCGATCGCTATACATTCTTCCGACGCTGATAACATATTCAGATTTTGTTATAAATAAGTTTAACAATTTTTCATCCCCGTCGAATTTAGGGATTATACACAGGATTTCTTTCGAAATTGGCCTAAATGTTTCTGCCATTTTACTTAACTTAACCTTTACTTATTACTACACAATTTATAACGAAAATATAGAGTTTTGCCTATTTAAGTGCAACAAAATTATATAAAAGCAAAAAAATAAAAATAAACTCGACGATTTCAGTTCGAGAAAAATAAAATAAAATACTGGGACTGGGATATGAGAGTCAGGAAGTGAAAAGGTTTACTCACAAAATGCTCGATCCCATTCTCCAGGAGCCGTAAAAACTATCGATGTCACCAATGCACGCACTTGCCACAGGAGACGTATTTTTTTTTGATGGTGTTCTTCCGCGTCCACGTAAAGTTGGTTTTCACACAAGCACCACTTCGCGATAACGATTCTGGGATTTCACGAGAGAAGCCTGGGAAATTCACGGAAAATCCTACCGGCTGCGCCAGTCAAGTTTGGGCAACGCGGCATAAGCTTTTTAAAAAGAACAAAATCAATTAAAGTTAAACTTATTTAATTCAATTTAGACTTTAACATACGACGGTTCATTACAGACTAAAGATATTAGAACTAAAATTTATAATGGTCCATCATGCCACATCAGCAAGTCGTCCACTGTCCCGCGTGTGGGCGGAAGATAGCTTTCTAGGTAGCCTGCTTAAAATGCTTACGCAGATAAAAATATGGGACTTCGCGGCGATGCGGGTGGCATAACTAGCTACTTTTCGCAAGATGTCTAGCTACAAGGTAAGGGTAGCAGTTGGCAACACTGAGTGTCTGTCAAAAGCATATGTTTGTATTTTATTTATCTGTCATTGCCCTTTTTCCTTTGCAGTTTATTTAATTTTATTGAAAAAGACTTAAGTACAATGTTGGAACAAGTAAAGCGTGTAATATTAGTGCTTTCCGGCAAAGGAGGAGTTGGGAAATCCACAGTTAGCACTCAGTTGGCGCTTACTTTGAAGGAAAATGGATTTAAGGTTACACGAACTTTATTGAAAGTTACTTTACAACCTTTCAACATTCGAAATCAAGAGGAATTATGCTGATATGGTCCTCTATGGTAGTTTACATTGGCGACGTTATCTACATCTACACTAATATTATAAAGAGGAAAGATTTGTATTTTTGTATGTTTGTAAAGAATAAACTCAAAAACTACTGGACTGATTTCAATAATTATTTAACCAATGGAAAGCTACATTATCAGGGAGTAACATATGCTATATGTTATAACCGTATTCCCACGGGAGCGGGAACTGCGCGGGTGAAGCGGCGAGGCGCTGCTAGTTGTTTAAAATAACAATTTATTAGTACAACAATTTCGTACAACAAACAAGTCCAGTTACCACAAGATATAATAAAATTCTTCGTTTGTCCATCGTTATAAAACAACGTCGCAAACAAAGTAACCAAAAGAGTCCCAAGTTGAAATAATGGTCTTAATTTCCTAAATAATATAATTCATATATTTATTAAAAGAATAAAAATAAATAATCTCACGCCTTTCATCCCCGAGGGGGTAGGCAGAGGTATTCCATTGCTGGATATACCCACATTTCACGAGATACATTGGACCCCTAAACGTGAGACTGAAACGTGTATTATAAGAATGAAAAGGAAATTACCAACAGTTATTGCTATTGTTGGTTTAATATTCAAAGTGGCTATTAGACATTATAAAGTAACTTAAATAATTTTATTATACTAAGACATAATAACATTGGAGCAAAGAGATTGAAATATAAGAGGGGACAAAACGAGGAAAATTTGAAGCCAAAAGTTATTCCAAGTGGAATAAGTCAAGTACAATTTCGACCGAATGACAGCTCGCGTTCATACTAACTGACATGACGCTTGAGCTTCAAACATGCTTCAAAGTTTTGTATGAAAATATTTTCAATGCCCCCTCTATGTCCTATTATATTTTAATCTCTTTGCATTGGAGAAACACGTCGCTGGCAATATAAAATCTTCATAAAACCATAGACAAACATATTAAAGTCTCTTTTCATATTCCATTCTTGTTGATAAGTTAATTTTTTGCTCGCTGTAGATGACACTTTTTTTTTAATTTAATTATTTGAAGAGGCTCTTCAAAAAAGCTAAGATTTTTGATGCTTGTTAGTTAAACTGCATATAAAATCCCCAGGTTGGTCTCCTTGACATCGATTTGTGCGGTCCCAGTGTCCCTTACATATTAAACTTGGAAGACCAGAACGTGCACCAGGGTCCAGACGGATGGATCCCCGTCTACATGGACAAAGAGCAGAGATTAGGGGTCATGTCAATTGGTTTCCTGCTCAGTTCCCGTAATGATGCGGTTGTGTGGAGAGGCCCGAAGAAGACATCAATGATCAAACAGTTCCTCGAAGATGTGTACTGGCAAAACTTAGATTTTCTTATCATTGATACTCCGCCAGGTATGTTTAACTTTCGAGATTATCCAGTCAGGTAACTGAGATAATAGCTTACATAATGTTATTTTGCACCTGCAGTTAAAGAAACAGCTTCTCAATTCATGCAGCTTAGGTTTAAATCTGACAAAGGCATGTACAACCAATTATTGGGGTTTTCAACAGGAACTTCAGATGAACACATCACGGTGATGGAAAACCTCCGACAAGTGCCGCAGTGTTCTGCCATTCTGGTGACCACGCCGCAAGAGGTGGCCATTGAGGATGTCCGCAAAGAAATCACTTTTTGCAGGAAGACTGGTATTCCCATTATGGGTATCATTGAAAATATGAGTGGGTGAGTTGATATTCTGATTTTGTACTTGTAGAAAAGAGAAAAAGAGGATTGGTTTCTCAATAAAACTAAATGATCATTTGATCATAAAACCCCAACATTAATACTAACTACCTAGCAAAAACCTGAATATGGTCTCTGAAGATTGACAGATAGCTAGATACATATGCATCACATAAGTGTCTAGGTAACATGTTTTAAATCTTTTCTGTGCCTATTACTATAATAATTTCCAATATTAAATACGTATTACTTTTTTCAGCTATGAATGTCCCAACTGCAGTGAATGTACGAACATATTTTCAAGTGGTGGAGGACAGTCTTTGGCTGAAATTTCCAAAATCCCATTCCTCGGCAGTGTGCCCATTGACCCTAGGGTGGGAAAATTAGCCGGCCAGGGAGTGGCTGCAGTGAAAGAGCTACCTGACTCAAAAACCAGTAAAGTCTTCAGTGAATTAGTTAAACAGCTGGCAGAGTCATTGGCAAATGGTGTGTGATGGTAGACTATTGCTTGTAATCGGTAACTGAAAATATTTTAAAGACATTTATCAAATAATGTTAGTAAAAATACTATTTCCAAATCTGCAGTAGGTTTGAGATGATGGCCTTCTTCACTTTAAGGAGAGACCCTTACCTCGGCATTAGGGTTGTTAGAAAGTCAATCATTTATGTTCTGTAGGTATAAAAAGTACACTCAGATAAGTGCTGACTAAAGTAGAAACAAATTTTTTTTAACCGATTTTCTATAAAAATTTTAGTTTGCTAAAATAATCAAGAGCAAGTAAATAATTATTATAAAATTTAATTGTTAGTTTGCCTAGCAGCATTGTAGTAATTAATAATTTTTTTAAATAAATAAGGCTGACTGACAGGGGCATTCGTTTTGGAAAATAAAAGGAATCTACAAAATCTGTGAATTTAATATGTTAATAATTATATAAAAGGTAACATGTGAAAAGTGCTAATACAAGGGAAGCAATTTGCTATGTGTATTCCCTCCCCCTTGCCACTGATACTTCAACAAAGAATCAAATACTTTTTAATGGCTGCTTTAAGTTAATACTATAAGTATGGGATACATTTTTCTGACACATAGCTCTTATTATCACAAAGTTCTAATTTGCTATTCTTTAAAATATTTTCGATTACCCAATATATTTTGTAGTTGTAAATGTAAGCAATACCTTTTTATTTTTGTTGTAAAAATTATCATTCCTTTTTTTTGTTGTTATTATAATAAGTGACATTTGTTACCTTATAAATAAAACAAAATTTTGACACAAAAATCCATTTATTATTATAATCAATATAACTTTATACCTAAATGCTTAAATTGTATATAATATATATATTTTTGGTTCTTATCATTGGTATGTATATTCCAAACAGGTATAAAAAAGCATAAAATTCCGATTTATCACCAAATTGGAGTTTCAGGTGTTAAAGGCCTAACTTTACAGTACTTAGCTACTTTTATTCAAATTTCATAATACACTTACAATTATATTGTTTTCATAAAATCAATGATTATTTATAAATATTCAATTTAAAACTTGTAGCATTACAATATTTAATAATTCGAAAAACTCTTGCCAGAGACTCCTACGTGCCAAGAAAAATAAATATATAAAATATATATATATATATTTTGTATTTTATATATTTATTTTAAAAAATAATTAGCTATTTAACAATATATATATAATTCCCTATTATGACTAATTAAGTATCTTGTATATCTTTTCATATAATGAATATAATTAAAATTTAAAGCTTAACAGCAAAGCAGGCTTGTTGCCAGGATGTATTCATACAGGAACCTTCATTTTTAACTGACTTAAAAAATTTGGATATTCTCAATTCGGTTGTTTTTTATATAAACAACAAAACTTTTTATTATCAAATTTTATAGTCCTAAGACTTGGAATTTCGAAAATAACCTATAATATATTCAATAAGAATCAACTAAACATAAATGGAATACTGAGTAATAACAAAACAATTGATCCTAGAGAGCTAATAAATGTCCACCCGACTAATGCCTAAGTTAAAAATAAATGATTAAAATTATATTATTATCACAACACAACACCAAATGAAATGGCACAAAATAAAATAGTTTATTAGCAAAATTAGGTAATATTATCCCATGTTGAATGAAACCCACAAGACAGATTAATGCTCGTAATTATACTAATAATAGTTACATAAATTAAATTAGATAAGTATGGCGAAAAAGGTTAAATTATATAACTCAACTCCTTAGTTATTTCATTTCCGATTTTATACTTAAAATAGCAATAAAAAGCGCCAATGATTTTGGATCGTCTTTTTTTGGCACCAATTGCTATAGGTACATGTGTGACCATAGCAAAATTGTATTTCCTTACTTTTTATTATGTTACGTGTAGTTTATCTCTATCAATAGATCAGCTTATTGTAGCTATCCAGAGATAATGCATTAAGTCCACTTGGCACAGTTCCACATGGTTCCTCTTTAGAGGTTTTTTATTTGTAAATAGTGTACAAAATTTTGCTTTTACTAAATAAATAAATGTATTTAGATAATGCCCTATTACTGATTCTAGACCTACGTTCGACAAATTTAAATAAAATGTCTTGCTACTTCCAATACATATTTTAAACATAAATATATCTAAACGACTAATCTTAAATTGGTCTAACCAAGTATGAGAATTTATGAGATTAAATAGCAAACACCCTTATTCAATGTTGGTGTTCAACTTATGTTTGTTACCTCCGAACTTTGGACTGGTTGAAACCTTTTTACCATTTTTTTTTATTTGAAAGCTGGTGCTTCCAGTTTCAATTTGGTCCAGTTCTGACAATGGTATCTATAAGAAAACCATGTAAGTCTTAAATTTGCATTAAGTATGACGAATAACTCAATATCACGCCAACCGCTTTCCATGATTCTTTTTTTAACGGACTTCAATAAATAAAGTTTCTCAATTAGACTGTATTTTTTTAGTATTATTCGATGAAGTCGGTTTATAACTCTTTAGAGTTCTCTTATTATAGATTCAAAACTATCAAATATGCATCTTGCCAACATCTAGAACCAAACTGATTTCGTCAATTGACTACTGTCAATCTATAACTCATTTTATACAGAGTAATTAGCATTTTACTTTCTAGAACTTGTTTTTATACTTACGAAAAACATTTTTAACCGACATATATTATAAAATCTAATGAAACACCTACTGTTGCAGAGACGTAATTTTAAAGCCATCTCATCATCAAATAAAATTCTTTGAATCTATTTTAAAGGGTAAATCTCGCATCAGATAGGTACTACATAGTTTTAATTTCCGCGCATTTGAAAAAAGTTGTATACATGCCTTGACCACAACTAATCATTGATGAACTTACCTACAGTACGGCCGTTTTAACTTGGCTTTTCTGAACATAGGCTTCGCCTGCGCAAACCCCCTCGTACCGCCAAATGGTCGCTAAAAATGCGCAACTTCAGAGCAGACAAGTTAAAACGGCCGTACTGTATGTGAGCTGACGCGAAGCAGAGGTAACAAGTTTACAAGTTCGTCCGTCAGTGGATCTTTTGCTGGCCGCTGCAGTAATGTACTACACCTCCACGACACCGCTGATACCCCTGTTATCGCGCGCTTATTAGGCGGTCACACCCTGGGAGCCGGGTTGGGTGTCGTCAGGAAGCCACATGAACCGGCGAATCTCGTCTTCGGACGACGGGCAGCAATGCGGCGGAGCCTTCTGCAACACTCTGCGCAGCTCCTGACGAGTTTTAACTTAAGTAAGTAACAACTCTTCACCGTGCTCGATTCTTGCTGACCAGCTAAAATTCCTAATTTAAAGTTAGCCTTCACCATA
This sequence comes from Ethmia dodecea, assembly GCA_963855545.1. Taxonomy (NCBI): domain Eukaryota; kingdom Metazoa; phylum Arthropoda; class Insecta; order Lepidoptera; family Depressariidae; genus Ethmia; species Ethmia dodecea. The sequence goes on from OY979446.1 coordinate 2,771,896, forward strand.
GAATACGGAAGGACAGAAACAAACCATAGATTGAAGAGTTAATGTCAAATATTTAAAAACAAACTAATTTGAACCATATGAACGTGCTTATCTGTCACTTTTATCCATGACCTTGTTACATCGTCGCCAAAATTGATAAACACGTGTATTCAAATAAGATGTAAGCGTACATAAGGTTCAATTTTGAGATTTGTGACAAAAATAAATATGGTGCTTATTTCTGACCCTTTCGTTTCCAAAGCGGTAGAAAAAAATAGAGATAACTTAAAATTATGAATTTTAGCTGGTCAGATAGAATCGAGTCCAATAACAATCCTCATACATAACACTCCTAAAACGCGAAAGTTTGTAAGTATGGAAGTTTGTTTCTCTTTCAAGCAAAAACTACTGAACGAATTTTGAATAACACATAGGCTATATTTTATCCCTGTAATCCCACGGGAACGGGAACTACGCGGGTGAAACCACGGGGCAAAAATTACAATTGGCGGTCATCTAGGTTATTACTCTAAAACATGACAGTCAGTTTTAGTTTTCAAAAGTTCAAAAGAATATTTGACTGAATTAAATTGCGAGTAACTTTATTTAATAGAAAGCTTATCCCAAAACACCTCTTAAATGCATTTCAATTTTCATTTTACAGTTAGGTATATCAAATTTTAAAAAGGCAATACATTACACAATATATAATCATCACTGATATCCTTGCGGTTAAAGAGCCTGTTTCACATAATGATAATCAGTGAGGCTCGGGGTCGAATCCTGGCATGTAATAACGAGTTTTTCAAAAAACTTACGAACCTACATATTTATCACTCGCTCGTCGGAGAACTCATCTAGGTATACTTATGGATCTTTGAAATTACCTATAATAACAAATACCTACAAAATAAGAGCAGTCAAGCCAATCGCCGACTCTCTAGAGTTCGAAAGTCGTCTCACCTAGTGCATGTTATGTGCTAAATTTATCTGATTGATGTGCCAATTGGATGCAAAAGCTTCGTATGCACCAGGGGTAATTACGTTCACCAGGGGTAATCACGATTGCCAGGGGAAATCACAATCGCCAGGGGAAACTACGGTCACCAGGGGTAATCTCTATCGCCAGGGGGAAACAAAGATTGTCATTATAAGACATGCAAAACTGAACAATACTTAAACCGGATTTGAGCTTTCTCCTTCATCTTTATATTTTTGAAATGTTTAGTATTTCTTAGTTTTTTATCTGGTTGCTTACAATGCTTTTAGTGGTATTTTTATAGGTACCAATATGTAGGATATTTATTCAGAAGTCGTGGCCAAAAATTGATAGTTTTACCTCAATTTCATCCAACCCCTCGGCGTTGAGGCGTGAGTGTACGTTTACGTATTAGGTACCCTATAATACCCTGGTGCGTATGAAAGTTTTCAGTTTAGGGTGGAAAACCGAATTTAGAACAAAGCTTACCAAAATTTTTCAGTCAGTCTCAATAACTCTATAACCATGCAAAAGTAAGACGTGCAGCTATTATTTGACTGTCTACATTATTAAGTGTAAATTTTAAAATTCTTACTGACTGAATTCGCTTCGTTTGGATTCCGGCAGCATAGTAGCCTTTTCAATTTCTGTCGAAAAGCAATGCGGCAAATGGGCCCAACTAACCTAATATTCTAGTGTGCACATTACTTTACAAGTAATCTGTATACAAGAACAGGTATGACTGCACCTTTTTTAGGGTTCCGTACTCAAAGAGTGCCAACCGGTCTGTCTGTCCGTCTGTTACAGAGCTGTATCTTTTGACTAGTGTTTAACAACAGCAGATAATAAAAAAGTTAAAAATTAAAGGAGTACATGCACGAAAAATTTGTTTGTATTGTACAGAGGTACGGAACCCTTCGTGTGCTAGTCTGAGTCACACTTGGTCAGTTGATTATATATTAATATTAAAAATATAGCAAAAGAGCAAACGAGCCATTTATAGTAATTGGGCATCGTCGCCCATAAACATCTCAACACCAGGGGATTCACCAGTGTGTTGCCAATCTAATACTGAATGTTAAATATTATTCAAAAAGATTTAAAATACTAACTTTTACCAGTGACCCCGTTCGCGTAACTGGATATAAAGTAAGTATACCTAATATGTGCTTATCTACTGAAGACTGTACCGGGGTAGTTCTATTCTATGCGATGAAATCCGAAGATGAAATGTTTGTGTCAAATGAATAAGACATAAATAAAACGCGAAACAAATAGATGGCGCCACTAGCATATTTAGTAAGCAGAATATTGCGTGACTATTGTTTTTACATTATTATTGAAATTATGACCAAATAAAATCGATGATTTTATCCATTGAAAACCTCGTCCTCCATATCAACTAATAAGAAAAATCTTAGATCAATCACCCAATGTGCTAGTTAGTGGCGCCCCTAGTGGTCAAATATTGTAGAATTATCTCGATGTATATCCTATAACATAAAAGCAAAACAATTATAATGTAATGAGATGAAAAAAGCATCGAAATCGGAATACCGACGTAAACCCCCTTCCAATGGAATCCTGCTATATATATCTACAGTACCCTGTGGTAATAATTGCACATCGACCTTTAGACAGAGACAATCGGATAATTTCGGCTTCGTGTAGCGTTGTCTCTGTCGCACACGACCTATAATATGGACATTGGTTTGGTAGTCGTGGTTCAAATGCGATAGAGTGGGGTCGCGTCAAGTTCAAAATACATGTTTATATATTATAGAGTCGTTAAAACCCCAAAAATTTAAATAATTTACTTTATTAACCTCATCTTTTTGAAAAGGAGTTAATCTTATTTTAAAAAGAAAAATAGTTTTACAGCTCTATATAGATCACGCGGAAATCAAAACAAAACTACAATAAAATCTAATAATTTATGGTCATGCAAATTAGCATTCGTTTGTATTCGGAAATGCGATGATTGCCGATGTGCAATATTTACCGCCGGCCGGTAAGGCATTCAAGACATGACAGAAAATGAACGTAAAAACCGGTAACTCACCTCCATAGCTTGGCGGTTGCGTTGGGCAGCGACCACGTGGTTGACCAGGGGAGCAGGGTACTGTTTACCGATGATACATTTTGCGTGCTCTTGAACGTGGATTGGAGCTTTCCATGGCTCGTAACTGTGTAAAAAAAATAAAGATAACATATAGGGTAAAAAACTCCATTGTTGACACCTCACCAATTAATAGACACCCATTTTTTTTTTTCAAATTAAACTAAATGACGATAACTAATTCTATTTAGAATAATCGAATAAACACGGTGGTTTTAATTAATTATTCTACATATAATTATGTATAAAATATATTCGAAAGTGGCTGGTAACTTTACAAAAAATCATTGCAAGGAGATATTATCCAAAGAGACTGCCATAATGTTTCACAATGAATTAAAAAAAAAAATTATGCGATTTTGTGTGCATAATGATGGTTCTTATGTGTCAAATTTTGGAATCATAATTCGAATATTAGATAATTAGTATATTACATAGCTAGGGAAGTACAATAAGAAATGTTTCGGATCACATGTTTTTTATGTTGCATTAAATGTGATCTAAGGTTTTCTTGTTTACGTCCCGATAGGTGTATACTTTTTTTCTGCGCGACGATGCGTTTAGCGCAGCGGGTTGAGGCTTTCCGCCCGGAGATATGAAACGGTTATTTTATTTTGATTGTTATTGTAAATCTAGGAATACAACTCACATGTACAGTACGGGCATGCCCGCCAGCTCGGGCACGTACCGTCGCACGTACTCGCCGCTGGGGTCGAGCCGCTGGCCGAGCCGCACGGGGCAAGCGCAGTCCCCTGAGTCCAAGAGGGCCTCGAACGCGCTGCTTGACACCCACATCCAGTTGCCCGCGCAGACAGACCTGTTTGCCGGACGAATCACTCTTATAGCCTAAGATCCGGCTGCAAAAAACTGTAGGGATCAAGTATATGCTACAAACCAAATGTGTACTCATATTTATGATTAGGAGAATATATATCTACCAGGGTGCCCTATCGAAATATAGCCGCTAGTATTTTTAATAAAAAAAAATATAGATTTTTGGGACGACGACATTTCATTCACTTGTTTTTTTACATAAAATATCGTCCACTTCACGGCAATATACATTTAGACTCGATTTTTCACCTGGCAAAAAAGGCCACCTTTTACCCAGTCCCGTCAAAAGATAACAAAATACATAATCTGGGCAAGCTCGTCCCATCCTAGCCCTCGGCCGCGTCTTTGCCTTCGGGCAAGTCGGTCAAGAGTTAGCTAATCTATATTTATACTTATAAACTAATTTTATAAAGAAGAAAGATTTGTATGTTTGTTACGAATAAACTCAAAAACGATTTTAAAAATTCTTTCACCGATGGAAAGCTATACAATATGTAACAGAATAAGCGCAATTCCTGAAATTAGTTTGTTCAGTATCGACTACTTAATCGATTTCAGCTATTTATAATGTGTTAAATTTGTCCGAAAATGAACTAGCACAGCTGAATTTAGTGCTACCTATGGAAACATACTATTATTGCTGTTTTTTTAAGAAAACTCGTTAGACACAACTACAGTACGAAGGCATCATATTTTTCTTATATTAATTTACTAATTGGGGTGTATGGGAGGAATTGCGCTTATTCTGTTACGCGTTGTATAGCTATTTTATTCCCGCGGGAACGGGAACTACGCGGGTGAAACCGCGCAGAACTGCTAGACAGCAATAAAAAAATACTCACCAGTCAGCGTCGAGCAGGTACTTGAGGAAGTGCCTCAGCCCGTGCTCCCAGGACAGCCAGAGCGATCCCCTCGTCAGGAAGGAGGCCACTGTGTTGCGCACCGCGTGGTGAAGCCAGCCCTCCGTGCGCAGCTGGCGCATCGCCGCGTCGATGAACGGGAAGCCCGTGCGCCCGTCCATCCATCTGGACGAATTACACGTTTGCAAAATGTTACCTTGACGTGTGTCACGTTTGCAATATGTCGCCTTAAAGTGTGTCACGTTTGCAATATGTCACTTTAAAGTGTGTCACGTTTGCAATATGTCACCTTAACGTGTGCCACATTTGCAACGTGTCACATTAACGTGTGGCACATTTGCAAAATGTTACCTTGACCTGTGTCACATTTGCAAAATGTCACCTCGACGTGTGTCACATTTTCAACATGTCACCTCGACTTTCGACATTTTGTGCATGTTACCTTAACGTGTGTCACATTTTCAATACGTTCTTTTGATGTGTGTCATTTGCAAAATCTGATTCCCTTTTGGTAGAGCCACTCATGCGTGAGGCTCGGGTTCGAATCCCGTGTAGCTTAAAGGTCCGTGACAAAAATTTTTAGGTGTTTATCATGTGCATTTGTCGTATTTGCACGAGAAAGAGCTAGTCAAAACCGTAGGGAAAATTTTGAAATGGCACTAATTTCAGCTAGGGCTTGTATCAATAAGTTTTTCAAAAACTAAAGTAAATATTCATCATTACCAAGGACAAAGGTGAAGGAAAAATGGTGACGAATCCCGCAGACACCAGAATGAATATTATTTTAAATTCCGAATAGTAACAGCACCTGTCACGTTTAGGGGTCCAAAAATATATTGGTGGAAAAAGAGTATTATTGCCTCACCCTCTGATAAACTCTTTTTTTTTATTAATCTAAATTACCTCTGCAGCTCATCTCCTTCAGGAGTCTTCCAGGGAATGTCCAGACAAATGGGATTTCCAGCCATTTGCCCATAATTGGGGTTATTAACGCTCATAGTGTAGAAGTACTCGCGCCAGATCAGCTGACCTGTTAGAGAAATGATGGTACTCGTATTACCTATGAAATTGACAAAAAATTGTGAGTAATATTTGAGTTTGAAATTTATGTTATTTTGCGATTTGATACATAAAAATTATTACCTAAATAAATATAAATTTAAGGCCAAAAATTGTTGATGTACCAAAGTAAGTAAAAATTTAAATTTTACTTCTTTACAACAGCAGTGTTGAGGCATGGTGATTCCTTCCAAAAAATTTGGATACTGAAATCGATTGTAACTCCAAAAACTTATCTATTTCGATTATTATCTTTGGATGGAAAGTCGGTATTTTTGAAATACCTCTGCCAACCTACAGGAAAAAGGCAAGCATTTTCTGAGGAAATGATGCAAAATTTATCGATTAACTCAATCGATTTCAGCACTCCAAAGGATCGATTGTTTAATACAGATATCAATGGCCATGTTACCTGCGATAAAGTGGGAGCCATCCAGACGCCCTTGGTGCACTAGACGGTAGAGGTCATGGAGAGACCAGTAGAACCTGAAATTTTATTTATTTACTTAAAAATAAAATACAAAATAAATAATCTCACGCCTTTTATCCCCGAGGGGGTAAAGGTCAAAGACGTTTAAAGAAAAAGTTTCGGAAAGAGAATTATGTTCTTCCAACCTCTTCGGTATTCCATTTCGGGATATACCCACTTTTCACGAGATGTTCTTTGGACCCCTAAACGTGATAGGTGGTTTTATTTACTTATTGCTACATAATATATACTAAATATTGGTGTGACTGAAAGAAACCTAAAACACTGAAATTACAACCACGTGACGAAGTTCGTATAGGACTAGTTGACTGAGTATTCGAAGGAGTTTCAGAATGGAAAACGTACTGACATATTATGAACCGGTGACGTCATCATGTTTAATACTCAATTGCTTTACTAAAACGTACTGAGATAATATGAATGAACCTGAGCCGTCATCATGTTTAATACTCAATTGCTTCACTAAAACGTACTGAGATAATATGAACCTGTGCCGTCATCATGTTTAATACTCAATTGCTTCACTAAAACGTACTGACATATTAACCTGTGACGTCATCATTTGTTTACTCAATTGCTTCACTAAAACGTACTGAGATAATATGAACCTGTGCCGTCATCATGTTTAATACTCAATTGCTTCACTAAAACGTACTGACATATTAACCTGTGACGTCAACATTTGTAATACTCTATTGCTTCACTAAAACGTACTGAGATAATATGAACCTGTGCCGTCATTATGTTTAATACTCAATTGCTTCACTAAAACGTACTGACATATGAACCTGTGACGTCATCATTTGTAATACTCTATTGCTTCACTAAAACGTACTGAGATAATATGAACCTGTGCGGTCATTATGTTTAATACTCAATTGCTTCACTAAAACGTACTGACATATTAACCTGTGACGTAATCATTTGTAATACTCTATTGCTTCACTAAAACGTACTGAGATAATATGAACCTGTGCCGTCATTATGTTTAATACTCAATTGTTTCACTAAAACGTACTGACATATTAACCTGTGCCGTCATTATTTTTAATACCCAATTGCTTCACTAAAACGTACTGACATATGAACCTGTGACGTCATCATTTGTAATACTCTATTGCTTCACTAAAACGTACTGAGATAATATGAATCTGTGCCGTCATTATGTTTAATACTCAATTGCTTCACTAAGGGCCGATTTTTAGGGTTCCGTACCTCAAAAGGAAAAAACGGAACCCTTATAGGATCACTTTGTTGTCCGTCTGTCCGTCCGTCCGTCCGTCTGTCAAGACCCTTTTTCTCAGGAACGCGTGGAGGTATGAAGCTGAAATTTATATCAATTACTCAGGTCTACTGTCCCTTGAAGCTGTGAAAAAATCAAACTTCTAAGCCAACGCAATCAAAAGATACAGCCGTTTATGCCGCAAATTTTCGACACTTGCAAGGGAATCAAAACCTACAGGGTGCTTCCCGTGAACTCAGAATCTTGAAATTTGGTACGAAGCAACGTCTTATAGCATAGATAAAGGAAAAATTACGAAAACCATAAATTTGCAAGGTTGTACGGAACCCTCGGTGCGCGAGTCCGACTCGCACTTGGCCGGTTTTTCAATAGCTAGATAAACAGACAGATAGGGTTTATTCGACAGATAGCTGGATATTGAATTTTTCAATAGTCGCATAGGACTTATTTTTCGAATAACTCCACTACCTGAGGAATAAATCTATTTGCCGCTTCCATCGCCAGATAACCGCTTATTTGACTGAATAGTTTGACGTTGACGTACCTACGTTTTTATAAATTAAATTTGGTTTGAGGTTATTTCTTGCGTTTGAACGAAGTGATAAATTAGATATCATAATTTATTATGGATATTTTCGATAGTACTGGTGACCTGGTTATCGAAGAAGAGGCCATAGTAAATGAATATTTAAATCCATGTGAAAGAAAATAAAGAATCGTCAGTTCAAGGCCTGATACGGAGTGGGATTCAGAAGAATTTCATCGCCGATTCAGACTTTTAAAAGAGTCTGTGCAAAGTTTGCTTTCACTGATAGAATATAAAATCAAGCACAAAACACAAAGGTAAGTTTTTGTTCGCTTAAACAGTCGGTGATCTAAGTGTAAGGATACCTACCTAGTACCTACCCATACAAACTGTATTGTTGCAGTGACCTAAAATAAGCGCTATTATGTTTCAGGAACCAGTGTATTCCACCCATGCTACAGTTATTAATTACACTACGGTTTTATGCCACTGGGAGTTTCTACATAACGGTTGGTGATTTTGGTGGCATTCATAGCTCCACCATGTGCTGTGTTATAAAAAAGTTACAGAAGCTATAGCATCTTTAAGGCCAACTTTCACAAAGTTGCCAAGAAGCGACGAAGATATCAAAAGGTCTCAGGAAGAATTTTATAAAATAGCCAGATTCCCTAGAGTATGATCTCTGCTATAGATGGCACTCACTTATAATAATAAAAATATTTCTACTAAAAATAAAGTTTTTATTTTTCTACACAAAAAACTATCCAGGAAATAAAAAAATAAAACTATAACCGAAAACATTATGACAGACACACACAAATTAAATTAACTTGTTTTTTGCTGAGAAATGCATGTATTTCTTCTTTTCTTCTCTCATCATTAGCCAAATGTAACATTTTCAGTTTATGTTCCTCCTCCATAAACTGTTGTTCGTTTCTCGCATTCTTTATCTGTAGCTGTACCTGTACATATTTATCACTAGCTCGAGAATTGTTATTATTATTCTTTATCTGTAGCTGTCCCAGAATGAGTTCTGCGGCATGTGTAAAAACAGACCCGGTCCGGCGATGGGCTCACCACCTATCACGTTTTATAGGGGTCCAAAGAATATCTCGTGAAAAGTGGGTATATCTATAAATGGAATACCTCTGCCGACCCTCTCGGGGATAAAAGGACTGAGATTATTATTTATTATTATTATATAATAATATCTAGAGACCGTTGCATGGAAAAGTTCACTGCTAGAGACAGTGACAAGACAAGTCAACAAACTTCGCTAAGCAACCGAAAATCCAAGACGTCCTGCTCTAACACTTGTCTAAGCAATATATTTGTTTCACCTCTCCGAAGTTTGAGTAGCCAGAGTTGAATTATGAGATCAGATAGTTATCCGTGGAATAAAAGACGATTGAAAAATTGGCGAGCAGTTATTCGTCCCATAAACAGTCACATAACTTTGTTCGTTAGATAGTTATTTGTCTGTTTATCTAGCTATTGAAAAATCGGCCCTAAAACGTACTGACATATTAACCTGTGCCGTCATTTTGTTTAATACTCAATTGCTTCACTAAAACGTACTGACATATGAACCTGTGACGTCATCATTTGTAATACTCTATTGCTTCACTTTGTTGTATTATTTTAAAATTTGCTATGAAAATCAAAATACATTTTTGGAGGTGTTTTGGGATTATCTTTTAATAAATGATTACTAGCAATTTAATTTCGATATAGTTAACTACCCTCTCCCTCTTGCATTACTTATTGACGATCAATATACATACATGCGGACGGACAGACAGCCGAACCGCAAAGCGGGGCTCAGAGAAATCGGCGGGCCGAGGAGATCGGGACTCCCGTGTGTCGGTAAATAAGATCCCCTGAAACAGAATAATTACATTACAACACGTAAAGCACACCCACTTATAATTAATTTAATTATTTACTGTCTCAAGTAAATTATTAAATTAATATTGTACCTTACCAATTTCTGTTGGAGGGGAGACCAGGATCCCATGACACAAGATCTACCTAGTTTGGGCTCATGTCTTCAGTAATATTTTTCGTGACATTTAAAAAAAAAATACTACTTCAATTTGTGCTATAACGCGCAGAGGTATTCCATTACTGGATATACCCACTTTTCACGAGAATTTTCGACCCCTAAACGTGATAGGTGGTGAGCCCATCGCCGGACCGGGTCTATTTACATATGTCTCAGAATTTATTTTGGGACCTGCTGGTTTCCTCACGATGTTTTCCTTCACCGTCGACCTAGTGATACATACGTACGTAAGTTTTGAAAAACTCATTGGTACATGCCAGGATTCGAACCCGAGCCTCACTGATTATCATCATGTGAAGCAGGCTCTTTAACAGTAAGGCTATCACTGCCTAAATAATACAGATTTATAAGACGTTATCAAAAATCTGTTCACCTGCAGAAGGTCTCGTATTCGACGACGAGCCGCTGGTTCATCTGGTTGAGGGCGGTGGTCTCCCCGCCCACCCATCGGATCATACGGATGTCTTCCTTCTCCATGAACACCCCCAGGTCTTCGGGCTTGGGTGTCTGAGGACAGTGAGCTCAATCCATATTCACGTAGTTGATATGGCATATTGAGCTCTGTATCTTTTATTTAACCATCTGTCAGCTCATGGCAACAATAAGTAAAGTAACATACATTTGGGTTCAGAGTAGAAAACGCGATTACATTTTGAGTTTATTGTATAAAACAAAAAACTCGACTGCATCAAAAATTATTTACTGAAAATAGAGAAACAAGTTCTATAATGTGTTATGTTACGTTACTCAGAGATATTGTAGGTTTCCATTGGTTAAAGAATTTTAAAAATCGGTGAAGTAGTTCTTGAGTTTATTCGTTACAAACATATAAAAATACTAATCTTTCCTCTTTATGATATTAGTATAGATATAGTGTAGATGTATAAGTGCAGATACTCTTATTATACTGCGTTTGGTTGTCTGTCCGCCGTAACGGTTACTTATATCACATTCGAAACTCAACATCAACATATCAACTTTCAAGTATCCTACTAATATTATAAACGCGAAAGTTTGTATGTATGGATGTTTGTTCCTCTTTCACGGAAAAACTACTGAACGGATTTTAATGAAACTTTACGGTTATATAGATTATACATCAGAATAACACATAGGCTATATTTCATCCCCGTATTCCCGCGGGAACGGAAACTACGCGGTTGAAACCGCGGGGCGCAGTGGGAACGACGCAGCGGATGAACTCGCCAGGAGGGGTTCTGACACTAAGCCCATCGGACCCGAACCCATCGTACCCATCCCGTTTAACCAGCTCAAGAGCTGGTCAAAGGAACACACTCAAACTCAAGCGGAGATTTGGTGGGCTTCGACGCCAGGATGTAGGCAATCCAAGGAGGCTATGCCATCCTTGAACACGAAACTGACCAAGCGCCTTCTGCGCCTGGACAGGGACAGCCTGAGAATGGTGTCGGGGACCATCACCGGACACTGCTCACTGAACAAACACTTACACACCCTAGGTATCACAGACAGCCCCCTATGCAGAGCGTGCATGGAGGCGGAGGAGACGGTAGCGCACGTGCTCCTTGAGTGCGTTGGCGTTGCCCAGATCCGTAAGGAGATTCTCGGTACACCAGAATCTCTTGCGGACGCCCTGAGTAGACTCGGAAGTCTGATCTGCTTTTGGAAGGAGGTAGGATGGTTGGAGTAACCGGCCGCCATGGCTCACGTACAATGGTCCACTTCAGGACTAAGTGCGGAAACCAAACCCCCTAACATAGAACATAGAACCGCGGGGCGCTACTAGTATAATATAAAATTTAAACTGGCATTACCTTATCGAAGACCTGAAAAACTTTGCGGAAGGAGTCGGTCAGTGACCCGAACGTGACACCGTTGAGGTCAACTGCAGGCACGGGTCGCGGTGGGTCCCCGATAGTCGCCACGGTGTGCTGGAATTAAATTATAAGAAAAATCCAGATCCTATTTAGATAAGAAATGGAATTTATGGAAAAGAATTTTAGTTAGCATTATGTGTAAGGGAGGGGGCCCTTACACATAATTTTAACAAATAATTCTTTACGCCATTTCTACAGACGCTTAATTATAATGGTAACTGATAAAAATATGTGACAGCTACCAAAGTTTTGAGGTTGTACAATATAGAGGCACTCGTAGAGGACTAGTTCACCAATATTGGGCATGTGAGTGAGTGATATGTGTGATGAGTGAGAGTGTGTAGCGACATTACATAGAACGCGCAATAGACGGCCGAGTTCTAAACCGCGCTATCAAAGTTTTCTAATGAGTTTGTATATATACAACTGTCCAGGCACGATCACCTCGCCTGGCGGAAGATCTTCCCTTTTCAAGATGGAGGAGCATTCCACCTCCGCTCTCCATACGAGCATATTAATTTTAGAAAGGGAGTAGAAACCTTTTAGCCAATTTTTAGCATTGTTATTATAGCTTCCGTACCCAAAGGGGTGCCAACAGGGCCCTATAAGTGTCCGTTGTCCGTCTGTCTGTCTTTTAGTGAGCTTAGGCTGCAAATCATTTTGAAATTTTCATTTCTTATGCCGCTACAACCATTTAAAAAAATGTGTTTTTATTGACGTTTCTCAAATGAATGTATGAGTTACGTAAATATTTATCACTAGCTCGACGGTGAAGGAAAACATCGTGAGGAAATCTCCAGGTCTCAGAATTATTTCTGAGACATGTGTAAAAGACTAGGTCCGGCGATGGGCTCACCACCTATCACTTTTAGGGGTCCAAAAAATATTCTCGTGCAAAGTGGGTATTTCCAGAAATACCCTCGTCTTCTTATAATCGGGGACAAAAGGCGTGAGATTTTTTTTCTCTATCGTACGGTGGTACGGTTGTGTTCACATAAATCGCACTTGGTCTTTAGCCGAAGCATCAGACGGATACTGACCAGGAACATCTGATAGGTGAGCGGCGGGATTCCCCCGTTGGCCCGGATCACCGCCTCGGGGTCCCACAGCGTGTGAGAGACCAGCTCGTGGCAAGACATGCCGTACTGCTTGCAGGCGTCCCTCACGCTGTCGTCACGCTCCCGCCACACCGGCTCGCAGTCTTGCTCGAAGCACAGCTTGCGGATGCCTGTGATAAGTTTTATTATCCGACTCCAGAATAGAGATTTAAAAAAATAAATCGATTTGTTAAATTACAAAAATCTATTATATCTTCACACATTTTAATCTATTTTTGTAAACAGCACCATCTGTGCGAAGTTCACTAACATAAATTTTATGTTACAGGATAAATAATGTAAAAAAGTTAATATTTTTTATATTAATTGGAATTTATAAAAAAAACTATTTTTTCTTTTAATTAAAAAGAAACCGATTATGATAATCAATAAAAAGAGAAAAATCTATTTTTAAATTACCTATTGATTTTTTTGGATTAATGTCGCACGCATCCCTACTCCATATGGAGGTTGTACGGATGGTTCTTTGGCGCCATGTACAGTCAAGAACACATGAAGCTTTACATTTAGTGCGAGTCTGACCTATAAAGCGATTGTAATAAGAACGCTACAAAGTCCAATGTGTATTAGTAATAGCTAAAAAGATGAATGAATTTATTATGGATATTGAGCTCAAACACGCACTGGGTACAGTCAGCAAGTCATCCAGCAGTTCCACCAGCTAGACCTGCTGGTAACATAAGGCAACACTCACCGAAATCCTCCCAGAGACGCGTGAATACTGCGTCCGGTTTCCCTTTGATCATGAGCAGCCGGCCGCCATATTGCTTCAGCTGCTTATCCAGGTCATCCAGCGCTTCCAGCAGGTAGCGCATGCGGTTGTACCCGACCACCTTGGTGCCTGTAGAAGAGCCGATCTGATGTAGAACCAGGAGGTCTATCGGAAGTCCTTATAGCCACTCGTAAACCCTCAAGTTAGGGCTCATTTGATTTGAAGTTTTCAACCGTGCCATACATACAAAGGCATGTTTTTGAGTTTTTAAAATTACTTGTTGTTTTTTAATCCTGACTATTATAACAGATGTACGTCAGAAGTACGCAACAAAAATAACATTAAAAATTTCTATATGAATAATCATTATTTTAACAATAACTGCGCATAAAAAATAAAATATCAGATGTTTCAACTGCTAAAGGGCTGCTGCCATTGCCAGAATCAAAGCACGTCAAAATCAAAAGAAGCCGATCGACATTGTCACACACACCGACAGATGGCGTTAGCGACATAGTACGGCCACTCACCGGCAGATGGCGTGTTGTTAAGATGAGAAAATTTGTCTCCCAGCGAATCCTAAAGTTTTTACGCTAGTAGAGCGACATCTCGGTAATGCGATTCAAGGTGGTTGGATAGGTCAGCTGTTTATGACGTCACAAACCTGCCGTCTCTCCGTCGAAGATAAACAGGGGGAAGAAAGGTGTGGTCTTATCCTCGACAGCGGCGTGCAAAGCCGGGTTGTCGTGTAGACGGAGGCCGTGGCGGAACCAGAGCACGCTGCCACCCAACATGTTGGTGGGATGAGCTTGGACGAGTGGGCTGTGGGCAAAATATACGTCCGGTTATTATAGGACGAGCTCTGAAAGCTAAATGGCATCAGAGTCCAAATATATTCTTATAATAACCGAACAATAGTAGTCAATTTAAGGTAGTACTCAAATCTATGTTGAGGTTGCGCAAATACAACTTTTTTTCGCCGCTCATTGCCTACCGTTGACACGTGACCCCGCCTTACTAAACACTACTACTAAACACAATACTAAATTTGTTGGAATGCTGACACAATCTTGTTGACTAAGCACTTTGCCGATTTTGCTTAATCGTAACTGTAACTTACATAATGTTATTATTATTCTTGTAATTTTTATGCAAGGTTCAAACTAGAGTTCAAAGTGTATACAATCTTGCACGATAAGGAGTGCGATTTTTGAATCTCACTGGTGATATCAAAATCACCGGTGACCAAAATTATCATCGATGACTTCTATGTCACTATTTTCCAAAAGCCGTATTTTTGAAAGTCATTAGCTGTTTTCAATAAATCGTCGCAATCACAAAATATCACAATCCTCGCTGCTAATTCTTCCGAAAAACATACTTTGGCACTTTTGGCACATGGCACTACGTCACCTGTCAAAAACAATCGTATGGTGATTTTAATTACGAGTGGGTAGGGGCACTCATAAATCGATATCATAGGTATGACAAATGTAAGTCACCGATGAGTTTCAAAAATACGAACTTTCGGAAATCACTCACATCACATCACACACTTGGTGAGATTCAAAAATCGACCCCCTGGAAAATGTCCTTAATTAATATTGTTCTTTAAGAGAACTACGCAAGGTTCACATTCTACCAATTTAACAGATTATTGACGCGAACTCGACGCTACCTTTGTATTACGAAATATGTAAAGTTATTCTGTGTAATGCTCTTCTATACTTTGTACACGGATCTAGGACTCTATAATTTTGAAAAAAGTTTTTTATATGGTTCAGGGTAGGTAATGGAACAAGGTAGATAGTGTAACAATGCAATAAACAAATTAGATTTTACTTGGGAGATCGAGCTTCGACATTCGCTCGTTCTAACACCAGTGTCGCTAACGACATCTGCCTGTGAGTGGCCGTATTACTCAATTATTTTTTGTTTGTATAAAATTGCGTTTACGCAGTTGAACTTACAATGCTAACTTGTATCTGTACACAAAAAATCGTTACAGCCGTTTCCGAAATACCAGAAATATAAATACATACATACATACAAGAATAGCTCGATGAAAGTAATAGGATAAGGTGTTTTTTTTTTTTGTAAATAGCCTATTCGTTTTACAATTTTGTCAAGAAGTACTAGCACAAGAGCTGGGTCCCATTATTGTTAGCAAAGATATTTAAAGAAAATGTATTTGATCTTTGATTGTTACTTTAGATGTTTATGATATTATGTCTAACGAATTTATTTTCCTTTTTCTTCTTTCGTTTCTTATAATTTGTAGCACTGTCATCAGTATTGATTATATTATATATCACTGTTCTATTAATAATAGCAATGGCATGGGTGAGAAAATGACCCGCCGCGTCCCGTTTCATTTACCGCGACCGACCCAGTTTCAATGAATTGATTTTATATTACGCAATGAATGAAATGCATTCGACAGGCGGGGCGACATGCTAAAAAACCTTTAGTTTGCAAGTTTTTTTCATAGGAAAACCAGTGAGTGAGGTAACCGGAGGCCCCAATCCTCTCCCCCTCCCCTCCCCTCCCCCCTCCCACTATTCCCACCTCCTAAGGCCGGCAACGCAGTTTTGACTCTTGAGTTGCAGGTGTCCATGGGCGACGGTAGTCACTTACCATCACGTGACCCGTCTGCTCGTTTGCCCCCTTTTTCATATAAAAAAAAAAACAACAGCACATTTACAAAATTGGGTAGGTACATTAAATTTTATAACCATACTTATGAATGTAAATATTGCCAATAGGGTTGTGTCCTACCTAGTCAAATCAGTTACTTTTTACGATCTGTCAAAACGAAATTTTACTATGGAAAATGTACTGAAATAGCAAACCGTGACGTCATAGTTTGTAGTACACAATTGCAGCACTTTTTTTGATTGCTTATTATTTTTAAATTTGCTATAATTGTAAATTGAAAATCGAAATACATATTTTGAGGTGTTTTGGGATAATCTTTTTAATGTATGACTACTCGCTATTTAATTTCGATGCTGTCAACTACCCAATTGCAGGTTTTTACAAATGAAACTTAAAACAATGCTTATTATTTACTTCTATTTATCTATCCTAGATATCTATTTATTTTCCCTATTTATGTAGGAGTATTTATTTATAAGTAGCATACATTTCTACGGAATGAAATGACAATATAAATAAATTTTATCTTTCCTAATTTGCACGTTAACCAAGGTAACATTCACTTCTATAATCATTTTAATCAGTCAACTACCGTCTGTTCTAATGCGCGACAGAAAAATTAAAAATCATTTTATTGGCTTTAGAGGTAAATTTGTTTATGTTTCTCCTAAATGTCACCGCAAAATTATGACTGCAGCCTTGGATTTCGCAATAGATCGTATAGGCCGTGGCCTACGGGCGGCGGATTTCAGAGTATTCTTGCTCGCTCTGGTTAGCAGTCAAGTGTCTCGTGGAGATAGTTTTCAACTTTTTAAGAGGCGGCATTAACTGAAATGGCCTGTAAGAAAAATATGAATCCAAGAGTGTGCTGAAGAAGAGAGAGTTCCGCCCCCTAGGAAAAATGCTTTACGCATAGCTGGTGGACGCGCGGACGACAACCAGCTCAAGTTATGTTTGTACTGAATAAAATCCCCCTCCTACTGTTTCTAGTCTTGCCCTAATTCCGAGCCATAAACAGTTTCTTCGATGGCTCGGCCGACTATGCTATACCTCTGTCGGAGCATAGGTACTGAATACTGATACGTTGTCGTAATTATATGTATAGTGTAGACACAGCGCGCGGCGAAAGGAAATTTCATTTGCATCTTGTCAAGACGTTGTCAACTTGACTTGACTTGACTTAATATAGACTTCAACCCCTGGTCCGCCTTTGGGCCTCTCGGATGCTTTAATGATGCGGCAATGATTGTAGTAGTACTTGGGGGGGGGGTACATTTTATTTTCAACAGTGATCAGGCGATTTCTCATACAACAACAAATTTATTAATACGGTAGTAACAGCCCAGTTTGTAAAAAGAGCTGCCCTTGAGTTTCTTGCTGGTTCTTCTCGGGGTACCGCATTTGGAACCAGCAACTCGTCGCTGGAGATGGGCTGCTGTTTACATTTAGCCTATCTTCATGGACGAGTTTAGAGTGCCTTGTATTAGACTATTGACCTTTCTAAGTGTAATTTTTAATTAGATACCTACGCAGAAAATAAATACATTTTCATTTTCGTTATTTTTTATCGTTATTATTATTCGTTATTAAGAACACAAATGAAAAAAAAAACGTGCACAGTCAGTGCCTCCCAAGAACCAAAAATGTGACGAAGTTTTGGGGAAAAGTAACGAATTTCCACAACAATAAAATTTCTTTTAAGTTACCAAACAAAAGGCATCCTTAGGACTTGCAATTAAAAAGATTGCTTGTTAGCAATGCCTACCTGCCTAATAAAAAAAGTTTTTCCTCTTTTTTTTTGCGAATGTTTTCTCGTATTTTAACCGACTTCAAAAATTTACATAAATTATTATATAGGTAGTTACCAAAGTACTGTTATACCTATTATTATAGTTACGGAAGCGCCAAGATTTTTAACAATAATTGATTATCCTAATAGATTTTTGGAATATAGTGGAACGTAGTTCCACAGAACATAGTTCTTATATCACGGTCATCTAGTGGATAATTTACTTTGAAAGTATTTCGAACCGGAGCATCTTGATATACTGATGTCGTGGTTGGAAACAATATCTTTCCAGGTAGCTTGAAAACTGAAACGGGAACATTTACGTACCTACCTAACGGACTCACGAGTACTAAATGTTGATTTAGTCATGTACTTTGACATTTACGGAGATACAGTGGCGGTGCTGATAAATAGTCGTCATTCTGGCAGCGCCATCAATGTGCCTTTAATTTATAGATATTCCTATGCAAATTGTGTGGATTATACTCCGTTTTTAATAGTACGAAATCGCCGTGTAGGTAGTCCAGATGCAGAAATATATTATACTTACTGAGACACAGCGGTGGAGCTCTTGGCAGCGCCACAAAACCCCCTATATCTCCTAAACTGTGAGGGTGCAAAATCCAAGACTATTTCGTAACCGTAATAAATAAATAAATGGCGTGGCGCTGCCACGAAACTCCGATCGACCAGCAGATCAAACGCTGCAAGTGGAACCGGATTGGCCATACGCTCTGAAGGGATCCCGACCATATACCTAAACAGGCAATGGATTGGAACCCTCAAGGAAAACGAAAGCGGAGCCATAGCTAAAAAACCTGGCGGCGCACTGTGCTAGATGAAGCGAGAAGATCGGCAAGACTTGGAGCTAAATTAAGCTCAAGAGCAAATGGGATGGCGAGTCATTGTTGATGCCCACTGCCCCATCTAGGGGACTTACGATCATAATCATAATTCAAGTCAAGCCTGTTGTTTAATGCATAACATATGGCGGAAGGAAGATCGTTAAGTCATTAACCGGCACCTCTTATACAACTAAAAAAAAACTATTACAGTACTTTACAATTGACCTGAAAAAGACCTTTGTTTTGTAATTTTTACTCGAGTGCAGTTACCGCTATGTTTTCATAATATACAACCCACATCAAACAAAGTATGGCTAGGTCGTGGAATGATCCGTCTAATCGCGTGCCTATTATGTTCGGAATTCAACAAGGATTTAAATAGAAAACGACGATTCAATCTTGGAAAAAAACTAAATTGGTTTTGTGAACAACTCCGCCTCGCGGTTTCTCATAACCTATGAAACTCAGGAATAAGTGTTGCCGTCTATCAATGAAATAATTTTCTGCATCAGACCAGTTGTTTCAGAGGTTACTTACAAACAAAATTGTCTAAATAATTTGTCATGCCATATCTCTAATGAGGAGGGATGAGAGTAGCGTTGTAAGGCGAGTGATTGATATGAATGTGGAAGGTTATAGAAAGAGGGGTAGACCAAAGAAAAGATGGATGGATTGTGTGAAGGATGATATGTGCGAAATGGAAGTGAATGTAGATATGACGTAGGATAGATCTAAATGGAAGGAAAAACTGCGCCGACCCTAAATAATGGGAAAAGGGCAAGTAAATGATGATGATCTCTGAGGGGATCGGCAGAGGTATCCCAGTACATTTAGTGGACCCCTAGACAGGCCACTCGCTGGAACGGGTTGCTGTTACATAGATATCACTTACCTCAGAATCAAATCAAATCTAGGACCTGCGGGTGTCTTATCGATGTGCCAGGTCTATTCGATAAAGAGTTCGTGGCATTCTATTCGATGTTCTGAGAAGTTTTATTTTTTACAACTGTTTTTCATGTGAAGAAATAATGATGCTTTACATATGCTTTCCCTGACGTACCCAGAAACACACAATTTTGGTGGATAACAAAATAATTTATGTAATGCTTCATGAAATAATCTACAAAAACGCAATTTTAAAGTCCAGCAGAGTTGTCTGCTGTCACCCATTCTCGCTTCGAAATGACGATATTTCAATTAATGCCAAATTTTAAGTTGTAGCATACACTTTTTGAGTTTCGTAATTAAAACACTTATTTACTTTTACTCAGTGAGTGGTAATTCGTTTTATATGTATACTTTTTTATTTATATCCAAAATAGTTTATCTTAACTTAACAAAGCCTTTGGGGACCCTTGTAGGTACATAAAGACCACTTCCCAATATGTCAGTTTCCCAGAATGTCCGTTTTCAAAACGACCGTTTTGCAAAACGACTTTTTCCCAAAATGACCGTTTCCCAAAATAACCGTTTCCCAAAATGACCGTTTCCTAAAACGACTGCTTCCCATAATGTCCGTTACCTAAAACGTCAATTTCCCATAACCCGTATGGGGCAACTCCAAGAAGCATTGTATAAACATGGATCATAAAAGCCTAAACGCTTAAACGTGTTGAATAAAAACATTACCTGTGTTGTCAAATGCAGAGTTGCTTCAAAGTCACTTCCAATTCAGTGAACCCTAAGAGCACAAGACACGTCTGAACTCCTTGGGACCCGACGGGAAACTGAAAGAAAAATCTCCTGTAATTTTGCCATTTCGAAATTCAAATCTTTCTAGAACGTTCCACGTGCAAGTATCGTATAACGCACAATAGGCAGCCGTAGAGTCGTCCGGCCAGTTTTATCTGAGCTACTTTGAAAAGCGAATCTTGCGATATGTAGATGTGGGTAAAGGGTCTACATAAATTTGCCATATCAAATACAGACGTTGAGTTAGGGCAATTACTCATAAAAGTTGTAAAATATTTAGTTTTGTTTGGAAATTCGCAGTTTTATTAGCACTTATAAACTATTGATACAATAATATGTATACCTTCTACTTTACATAAAAGTGAAATGTCCGGTCCAGTTAAGAGTTTCAGAGATAAGAGCTTATTTTTTGCTATCTTATTATGAGAACCAATCAAGACCCAATCTTTGCTTCACAGTAACATTTAGTTATTTATTTAATTTCAAATATAATTAAAAAACGTTATTTCAAGACTCTGTGGTGAAGACCTAAATAATCATGACAAGAAAAAATGGGTCTTATACCAGCAGGCTTTTAATAACATACATTTGTGTATCTAAAGCGTACATAGGTTTTGCTCGCGACTTCTTCCGCGCTCCGATAAGAAAAGTAGGTTAACATAAGTATGCCTATGTCAGATTTGCCCTAAGGCCCAGTAGGCCCGGGCCTAGGGCGGGCAGATATTAGGGGCGGTCAATCGTGAGAAAAAAGTTACTGACTATGGCGAGAAGTAACTCAAAGTACTACCTACCTAAATATTCTAAAGACTTTGTATCAAATGTAGACTTTATGTAGAACAAAATCAGAGTTGGCGATAAAGTAAATTCATTTGACCTTCGAGATGCAAGCTATTGCTCCCACGTTGGCTTAATTGTAAAAAGGTGTCGGCTACCTTTAGAGAGAAAGGGATATCGATAAAAGACCACACCTTTACCTTCATAGCCTATAACGGCTATAACCACTAGTGGCTAGCGACAAGGTACGAGGTACTGTAGTTTATAAGTAAGTATGTAGAGTATACAAATTTATAATTACACACTACACACATAGGTACTGTAAAACGTGGTTTATCAGTTTTTCACCTACAGAAAAACCAATTATTGTGAGGTTTTGAATTCCGTAACACTGAGAGTAAATTTCTACGTCAAACATCTCTACACATATAATTTCTAAATAAAACAGATGTGGCATGCACGGGGTATCATCGGAGTCAAAGGCGTGAGCATAAACTCTAGGTATGTACAGTCAAGAGCACGTAGAGCTTGACACATTGGACTTTGTAACGTTCTTATTACAATAGCTTTAGAGGTCAGAATCGAACTACAAGCGTAAAGCTTCATATGCTCTTGACTGTATATGTAATTAATTATGTAAGCAGATAATCTTGTGATGATGATTGTTTGACTTCTAGTGTTTTACCTACAGAAGTAGGTACCAAAATGAATTTTGATTTGACTCTCTTAAAACTTGAATCTGTTTCGCATTCATATCAATGTGTTAATGCCACAAACGTAATTCAGTTTGATGAAATCTGAAATTCTATTTCCAGATTTTTGTAAGTTTGATTGCGCAAACGTGCAATTTTGAAATAAAATTATTCTACAGGAAACCTGTTAGAAATGTATTTTTGTCTCTTTGTTCCGGAATTCTATTTGGAGAACTTTTGGAACTTTTAATTCCAATTATTTGACATGAACGCTTTTAGAAATGTATTTTCGGTGTGTACTATTTTAGGGTTCAATAACAGAACTCTAAAGAGTAAAAGTCCGACTTTAACGAATAATACTAAAAAAATACCAATTCACCAATCCCTTTTATGAAATTGGTTGAAAAAAGAATTATCGAAATCAGTTAGCGTGATATTGAGATATACGTTCATTGGCGCGCACATACTTAATGTAAATTTAAGACTTATATGGTTTTCTCATAGACGCCATTGCCAGAACTGGACTAAATTAAAATGGGACCAATCTGGAAGCACCAGCTTTCAAATAAAAAAAGAATCATCAAAATCGGTAAACCCAGTCAAAAGTTCTGAGGTAACAAACATAAAAAAAAATCAGACTAATTGATAACCTCCTCCTTTTTGAAGTCGGTTAAAAATCTAAGAAGCTTCATCTTCAAATATATCTCAGCGTGGCAGGCACAAAGGCATACACATAAAACTTTTTCTTTTCCCAGGGAACGAGCAAAAGATGCTCGCGAGAAACGCCGATGGTCACTTGACAAATATTTTCAACAAACTTACGTATATATTTTTTATCCGGAATACTCAAAGATTTAACTTGATTTATGAGAAAATAATTAGGGAATTTTTCGTTTATTTTTATGGTTTTCCAGTACTTCAAAACAACCTTGCAAACTCTTTTTTTCTATGATGGCATTTAGAGGGCTGTAAGTGTTGATTACTTTACGAATTGCGAGACAGGAAAAAAAATGGTAACGTTTTCTTAGTAAATTTTACAAAGTTAGAGAAGTTATTCATCATCATTTCATCATTGCAAGAAAATTTAGTGGAAATCTTTTTTGCGAACCATTTAGCATTGGTAATTTTGAAAAAATATGATGATGTCAAAAGTAGAATATGTCAAAGGTATATTAATCGGAATAATAACTTAAAAAAATAAAATTTTACGCCTTTTATCTCCGAGGGCGTAGGCTCAGATATTCCATTTCTTGGAATACCCCATTTTCAATGTATATTCTTTGGACCCCTAAACGTGGTAGGTGGTGAGCCCAACGCCGGACCGGAATATTGTTACCAGAATCAATTCTGGGACCAGCGGGTTTCCTCACGATGGTTTTCTTCATCGTCGAGATAAATGCTTTTAACTCATCGGTAAATGCCACGATTCGACCGAGCCTCACGAAAGATAAGCGGACTCTTTAACCACTGATCTGTCACTGCTCTAACAAAATAATATTTGATTGCTGGGGCATCTACACACACCGGCACAATTAGCGGAACAGAAAAAAAAAGGAGAAAAAAGAGGGAATTTAGAACAATGAATGTAATTTTTAAACAATATATTATTTAAAATGAAACAACAATTAAATTAACATGTTTTGACATTCATTTGTAACACCATACTTAAAATTTTATAAAAATAAAAATTAAATTAAACAAAATGCATTTTTCTTCGATTTTTAATTATAGAGAAACAGCAGAAAATTCAAGATTTTCCAAAGTTTAACAACAATTTCAATGACTGTTCAATATCGAGTGTTTCCTCCTCGTGCTCTGATGAGGGTTTCCATCCGTCTGGGCATGCTGCGGATGATGTTATCAATGGTTTCTTGGGGCAACCTCTGCCATTCTTCAAGTAATGCGTTTCGCAACTCGTTGAGATTATTGGGAGGGGGCATTCTTGACTTTACACTCCTCTTTAGCAAGTCCCAGACGTGTTCTATAGGGTTCATATCGGGGGACCGTGCTGGCCACTCCATCACCGTTATACCAACATGGTTTAGGTATGTCTGTACTGTGCGAGCACTGTGAGCCCGAGCATTATCCTGCATTAGAATGAAGTTATTACCAATAAAGGGGGCAAATGGCACAACATGTTCTTCTAAAATCTCCCTGATATACCGATCAGCATTCAGATTCCCGCCATCGACCACTACTAACTCCGTACGAGCTCCTAAACATATTCCTCCCCAGACCATAATTGAACCGCCGCCATATGCAACTGTATTTTCAAAATTAGACTGGATATACCGTTCTCCTTTGCGTCTCCATACTCGCTGCCTTCCATCAATTTGATTTAACATAACTCTGCATTCATCAGTAAAAAGAACCTGTCCCCAGTCGTCGAAGTCCCAATCACGATGTTCACGACCAAAGTGTAGACGGTTTGTGCGATGATGTCTCTCAAGTTTTGGGGCTTTGGCGGGCACATACGAGCCTATACCCACTTCTTCGAATCTTCTACGAACTGTCCGCTCACTCATCCTTACTGCTCGTACCTCTTCCAGTAAATTTCGAGCCTGCACCGCCGTTAGTCTCGTGTTCCGTCGGACTTGAAGTTGGAGAAAACGGTCATCCCTCCTTGAAGTACACCTTTTCCGGCCTTGTCCTCTCCTTCTCACTAGAGCATTCGTCAATCTGTATCGTTGGATGCTACGATAAATCGTTGATAACGATCGACGAAGGCTTCTGGCAATCGATCTGTAGGTTTGACCATTTCTCCTCATTTGATCTGCCCTAATGATTTCTGATGGCGTTAAATCAGGCATAATTAGATGCTCGTAAATTATCAATATGCGAAAAAACTCAAAAGCCTCAAAAACTGCAATTCAAAGCTTTTCAAATGGAATTCACGAACCTTCTAAAAACGGACAAGCGGTGGAAAAAATGAATCAATGAAAATTAAAACAAAAGAATGAAAAAAAGGGCAGTCGCTTAGTATTCCATTTTTAAATTAAAACCCAAATTTAAAAAAAGCTTGTTTAGCCGGCCAGTAACACGCAAAAATGCGTAAATACTCCCTTTTTTTCTGTTCCGCTAATTGTGCCGGTGTGTGTATGTAGGACAAGCACATTTTATGAGAACAGGTGAAATTGAAATTGCACTACATTTACGTTTAGAAAACGGCTTCGAATGCCGTAACGTGGCCAGTGCTGATTAGATTTACGTCATGACCTAGTTTCTGTTAGGTATTAACTTCAAGGATGTTGATAACCTAGACTACCTACAGCTTCTGCTAGAGTAATATAATAACTGGATTTGTTTAAAAAAAAAAACTAAAAAAACTTAAATAAATAAACTAACGCCTTATGTCCCCGACGGGGTAGGCAGAAGTATTCCATTTCTGGATATATCCACTTTTTCCCCAGATATTCTTTGGACCCATAAGTAAACGTGATAGGTGGTGAGCCCATCGCCGGGCCGGGTTGTATACACATGTCTCAGAATTAATTCTGGGACCTGCGGGTTTCCTCACGATGTTTTCCTTCACCGTCGAGCTAGTGATAAATATGTACGTAAGTTTGAAAAAACTCATTAGTACATGCCCGGATTCGAACCTAAGCCTCACTGATTTTATTCATGTGAGGCTTAGGTTCGAAGCAGGCTCTTTAACCGCAAGGCTATCACTATCACAATATAAAAACTTGTTTCAAGGACCTAACCCAACTTGGGGTAGGTCCTAAGTTTTCAAAGAAGGGATATCTTCCTGTGGTTATTGCATTTATTCGACGGGCCTGTTGGTTCAGTAGTGACCCTTCCTTCTGAGTCGGAGGTCGCGGGTTCGATCCCTGCTCGAGGCTGTGCTTGAGGCTATGCTCGAGGCCAACATTTGTGTCCATGAACATGTCTGTTCGCTTCGTATCTGGTCGTTTAATATTTATATCAGTTCTGTTGTTTAGTACCCATAGTACAGGCCCTGTCTAGTTTGGGACTAAATAACCGTGTATGAATTGTGTCCCTCAATTTATTTATTTAACGTTTCGTGTATTCTTTCTCAATAGCTTATTTGTTTTTAAGACAAAAAATCTTTCACCAATGGAAACCTTAATTTTCTGGGAATAACATGAGGTATATAAATTTCCCACGGGAATGGGACTGACGAAGGTGAAGGGGCGCTGCTATTTCAAATATGGTACGTAGATGTCTTATAATATGTCGTAGGCAACGGCTATGAAGGGATTTTTGGCAATTCCCACGGGAACGGGAATAATTTCCACCTGGGCAATGCGACTGGCGACCCGCTAGTACTTAAATAAATCTTAAACGACACAAAGGGTTCCAAGGGTTACAGTTATGACACTTTGAAATTTGTATGAATATTGTTTCAGCTTTTTTAAAAAAAATGAAGTTACGGGCAAAAATCACTATTATATATTTACTATAATGAAACATGCAATTATAAGAAGTAATTTTTAACCACAAAAAAGGCTGTACACATTGTACTCTTAGATATTGAGAACAGCAATAAATAATGTACTGAAAGTTTAATAATATAATCTCACGCCTTTTTTTATCCCCGAGGGGGTAGGCAGAGGTATTCCATTACTGGATATACCCACATTTCACGAGATATATTGGACCCCTAAACGTGATAGGTGGTAAGCCCATTGCCGGATCGGGTCTGTTTACAGATGTCTCAGAATTAATTCTGAGACCTGCGGGTTTCCTCACGATGTTTTCCTTTACCGCAGAGCTAGTGATAAATATGTACGTAAGTTTTTGAAAAACTCATTGGTACATGCCAGGATTCGAACCCGAGCCTCACTGATTTTCGGCCGGCTCTTTAACCGTCCGGGCTATCACTGCTCTTTTACTGACTGAAAGTTTACATTTTTGATAATTAATTAATATCTAATAAACTACTTATTTCCGGAAGTCGATACTTCGCACATATTATGTTGATGAAATATAGGTCTATCTGTAAAAAAATATAAATGCCTAACTCAATGTCAGCTAATCTAAAGTTTAGCCGATGGATTATTGTAATAGTTTTCTTTTTGTTTTTATTATACATTCTGTTACATCTTACACATGATGGGCTATAGCAAAGTATAGTATAGTATAGTACTACCCGTTGACCACCGAACTGCCACTACCTTAATTAACCTTTTTACAGGTATAGGCAGTTTTTAATTCAATTCATTTATTTGCATGTCACATGGTTACATTAAAAGGTCTTACAAAAAATCTTAAGTGCTAATACATGTAACACCCCATAGGTGGTGGTTGGTTTTGAATCTTATTTCAATTACATTGAGTTCAATATTTGGTAGTAACTATTTGCCCTCTGCCCGTTAGTTTCTCCAATATTAATTTTAAAAGTTACAAAAATAATCTTACAATGAAACTAGGTATGTACATAGTAGGTACGTAACTTGAGTTACAAGTAGTCCCTATAGATTCTACTATTTAAATAAATAATAATAATAAATAATTTTACGCCTTTTATCGCCGAGGGGGTAGGCAGAGGTATTCCATTTCTGGATATACCCACTTTTCACGAGATTAAATAATAATTATACCAAAATTATAATTGTCTATTAGCAATATAATGTTGTGTATAGCCAGACAGACCAGCCAGTTTGGCTGGACATTTGGGTAGAAAGGCCGGACACCCTACATTATTGAGGATTTTGTGTCTCAGTATTAATTGTGTCTCAGTATTAATGGTACGACACCAAAATTGTATGTAAAATCAAGCTTCATCCGGAAACCTGGCAACGCTATGTGTGTACCTAGCATATGGGTATAAACTTTCTTTCTAAGTTCCAGTGGAACAGTGGACTATGGAATGGGCAGATGGAACGTTCTAGAACAAACTGAATAGAAAATACGTAGGTTCAAATAAATTATATTACTTAATACAGAAAGAACTCTCATGAACGACTTACCTAGAAGTTGGAGCGACAAAACACGAAGAGTACCGAGTTGAACTTTAATAATTAAATCTAAATAACATTAAGTAGGCATCTTTCAGTATAGGTAGTACTGATATATAATCGATCTACTATTGCAAATAAACACAATTATATTTAATAAATATGAACTGTGTAAATTGTACAATTTGTTTTGTTGACCACTTGTTGACATTGACATTACCTTTTTTTAAATTGTTTAACGGCCTTTGGATTCTAGTCCTCATTGCTTTCAAATTATTAATCTTGGTTAAATGGCTCTGCTTCAGAGACCATCACAAAAATTCAGTGTTTTCAACACTTTTTACATCCCTCCCTTAGTTATCAACAGTAAACTGATAGCACTTTTACTGAAGACTTCAATTGTGACTTCTTGAGGCAATCCAAAAATATATCCCTGCTCATTTTATTGAGTTGTGTTCTTTGGATGTGTCAGAGTTGTTGTCAGAGATCGGTCCATTGATTAATAATTATTTACTTGACAAATGGATTGTGAATTAACAAAGTTGTTTAAGTTTAATATTAAGTTTTGAAATAAAACCTAATATTAATAATAATATGTTATAATACTGCTAATTTAATAACTATCATTTTACTGTCGATGACCGAAGGCACTGTATTATAGTGCATGGCCTGAAACAGAGCCATTTAACCATCATTTAACTAAGATTTATAAACGAGAAACTAAAACGAAAAGAGAAAGATTTTCGTAATGACTGAAGACGCAGTATGATCTTCGAACCTGTCCAACGAATTTTGGGCGAAAAAAAATGACATTGACAGCAATGACAAATTGATAATGCGGTGGTACGGTCCAAATTGCGCTTTCTGCGCTCGTGTGCGCTATATTCATGCAAACAACTGTTCAAATTGCGCTGTGGTACGCTGACATGAGCATTGTGACGTCATCGAGGACGTCATCGATTGAAACAGTTGTCAAACTTCAATGTGCGTGGTGTTTTTTTTCCCGCGAACTTTTTTCATATTCGTTATGTAATCGATTAATTAAAATTAGGTATGTCGTCATTAATATTAACAGAAGGATTACATTGTGAAGCGTCGGGGGACACTATACGACTTAAATACGACTGAATTTAACTTCAGAACAGTAACAACCTAAATATTATAAGAACTGTCATTTTTGACAAACGAAAACCAGGGGGCCAATTCTACTAAGTGTCAACGGTCATAGTTGGATGACAATGAGATGTCAATGGTGTTATTTTGACACTTTTCAGAGCAAATAACACCATCGACTGACCATGTCATTGTCATTGTCATCCAACTGCAACCGTTGACATTTAGTAGAATTGGCACCCTGTTCAAATTGTTTGCATGCTAACAATCGTAATCATTTTGAACAGTCGTGTGCGTGCTTACGAACGTATTTACTATTTGCACAAAACGGACCGCAGCCCGGGTAGGGACTTGGTGCATATGAAATCGATTTTTTAATAATTAATTTTTGTTGTTGCCATATGATCAGTTAAAATAAAATCAATGTTTTACGAAAAATATTTGATTTCTTCATAAAAATCATTTTTTATAAGGAATATGATATAAAACAGCTTGATTGAAAGTACAAAAAGCTACTGTCTGAAATTCTAATAAGTAATTGAAATAATAATGAATGAAACAAAACACTCCCATTAGTTATCTATTGCCACTTTGAGTATTAAACCAACAGGAGACGTCACGCGCACTAGTTTCTTTGCAAAAAAGTCTGCCAATTTCTGCGGGGGGGACGAGGAAACAAACACAAATAATGTTAACGCATTTTTTGACAAAACAATTAAACACTAGCTGGAACTAGATGCACACAAATACACTCACCAATCCGAGCACTCCGTTAACTCAAAAAAACTAGTTGTATATAACAGGTATGATCGTTGACCGACACTTTTTCTTGGCAGAGGGGAACGCCTGTCAGTGGCGTCTCTGGTTGGTTTAATACTCAAAGATTGCCACAAATCCGTGGGCAAACACTAAAGCAATAATAGCTTGAGCAAACTTTTCTCCCAAGATACGATTTCTTGTCTTACGGACAATATTTACAACTTTCGAAAAAAGGTCCTCTACGGCCATCACTCAGCGGTTGTCCTTCTTCATACTATATGTAAACTTAAATACTGAAAATCGAAAGCATGATATGAAAGTCCTTATTAAAGAATGAGAAGTAATTAAATGGGCAGCAATTAAAAAATTTGGTTAGCCACAATAAAACAGCATTTAAATCATTTGGTCGGCATACAAAGATTTTGTTCGCAAATAAAAAAATCAGGCAGCAATCCTTGTTCGGCAAATAATTTTGATAATGGTCAAAAATTAAATCAGAAATAGGCAGCTTACAATAACATGGGTTTGCATAATAAACATTCAGTCCGCAGAATAGTTACTTGGTCCGCAGAATAGTTACTTGGTCCGCAAAATAACTACTTGGTCAGCAAGACTTTATGATTGAACAGCAGAGAAAACATGTCGTAAAAATTATACCACTCCCACTCCCACTCCCTCTCCCACTCCCGCTCCCAAGCTCCCACACGCTCCCACTCCCACGCTCCCACACTCTCCCACACGCTTCCACACACTCACACACGCTCCCACACACCCTAGCACGCTCCCACACGCTCCTACACGCTCCCAAACGCTTCCATAAGCTCCCACACGCTCCCACAGGCTTCCACACGCTCCTACACGCTCACACACGCTCCCACACGCTCTCACACGCCCCAGCACGCTCCCACACGCCCCTGCACGCTCCCACACGCTCCCACACACCCCAGCACGCTCTCACACGCCCCCACACGCTCCCATAAGCTCCCACACGCCCCAGCACGCTCCCACACGCTCCCAAGCGCTCCCACACGCTCCCATAATCTCCCACACGCTCACACACGCTCCCAAACGCTCCCACGCGCCCCAGCACGCTCCCACACGCCCCCACACGCTCCCAAGCGCGCTCACGCGCTCCCACAACCTCCCACACGCTCTCACACGCCCCAGCACGCTCCCACACGCCCCAGCACGCTCCCACACGCCCCCACACGCTCCCACACGCTCTCAAACGCGGTATGAGGGTGTGGGAGGGTGTGGGAGTGTGTTGGAGGATGTGGGAGTGTGTGGGAGGATTTGGGAGGTTGTGGGAGCCTGTGGGAGCGTGTGGGCGCGCTTGGGAGCGTGTGGGGGCGTGTGGGAGCGTGCTGGGGTGCGTGGGAGCGTTTGGGAGCGTGTGGGAGCTTATGGGAGCGTGTGGGGGCGTGCTGGGGTGTGTGGGAGCGTGTGGGAGCACTTGGGAGCGTGCTGGGGTGTGTGGGAGCGTTTGGGAGCGTGTGGGAGCGTGCTGGGGCGTGTGGGAGCGTGTGGAAGCGTGTGGGAGCTTATGGGAGCGTGTGGGAGCGCTTGGGAGCGTTTGGCGCGACCCTCCCACACCCTCATACCTCCCACACCCTCATACCCCCCACTCCTACCCCCCACCCCTACACCCCACCCCTACACCCCACCCCTACATCCCCACCACTACCACCCACCCCTTCCCCCCACTCCTACCCCCCACTCCTACCCCCCACCCCTACACCCTACCCCTACATCCCCACCACTACCACCCACCCCTTCCCCCCACTCCTAACCCCCACTATTACCCCCCTCCTACCCCCCACTCCTACCGCCCACTCCTTACTCCCACTCCTACCACCACTGCTATCCCCACTCCTACCCCCAGTCCTACACCTACTCCTACCCCCACTCCTACCCCCACTCCTACCCCCACTCCTACCCCCACTCCTACCCCCACTCCTACCCACCACTCCTACCCCACTCCTACCCCCACTCTACCACGCTCACACCACTACCACCAACACCACCACAACCACCACCACTACTTGTAAACGTAATAATATCATAATCATTAATCATAAATGTTGCATAATCCAAAGTCCTTCCTAATCTACGATTCCTAATCTATGTAAGAAATGCGCCCATTTTGCGCATGACAAGTTTGCTGAGATTATTTTTGCTACTTTTATAACATGCAGCTCAAAAAATATTTTTTGGCTTCCCCTCTGAGTGCTTACCAAAATTGTATTAAACAGTAGCAGCTCATTGCAGCTCAAAATTAATTACAGCCATCCAGAATGACATAAATTGCTGATAGGTTTTGTAATGTTTGCTGGCCATGAGTTGCTGACCAATTAGCTATTTCTGCTTACAGATTATATTTTTCTGCTTACAAAAATACGAATACTCTGCTAACCATTTAAATAACACCCTTAAAGAATCTATTTATTCGAAATCGATTAATAGTAAACGATTATTTTAAAAACATCGATTCATATAAAAATCTATTATTTTTTCACATCCCTAAAACGGTGCG
This sequence comes from Ethmia dodecea, assembly GCA_963855545.1. Lineage (NCBI taxonomy): Eukaryota > Metazoa > Arthropoda > Insecta > Lepidoptera > Depressariidae > Ethmia > Ethmia dodecea. The sequence goes on from OY979446.1 coordinate 2,804,512, forward strand.
ATTCGAGGCAGGCACATGAGTTTATTTTGTTAGTATTTTTCTTACGAAATATAAAAAACTTAGGTTTAACCAGTATAACATAAGTGTTCCTTTCTAAAGTTCTCAGTCAAATTTCGTAATGGAAGGCGTACATATCCAGAATAAAATAAAGTTGTTATTTGAGAAACTTGTGGAGCCTGATTATGTTTTGGACAACTATTATGCCGACGGACTGATAAATAAGTTGTCGAACTGCTCAGATCCTGGTAAGACATACATATTTTATTACGAATGAATTAGTAGGTTATGTTAGTATTCGGAAGTACTGCATTGGAAACCATTACTCGTCGGTGGAAATTTACTGCTGTTTACATTTAGGTAATCTTCATGAACGAGTTTAAAGTGACTTTTTATTCGACAATTGAGGTTACATAGGCCCAAGAGCACCAACTCTAAATAATAACATTACATATATTATTCATTTATTTTTAAAATAGAATGACTAACGGGTACCTAGCGACGTAATGTGAATCCTGTTTATACCCGTTCCTGTGGGAATCTTATAGAATCCCTTCTTAGTGCTCACTCATGTAATTCAAGGAACCTTTGTCTAAAATTTCACTCTTTTAGACTCAGCGGTTTCGTCTGTGTGTTGATCGATCAGTCAGCCATTAAGCCAGTCACTTTCTTCTACATTATTACTACACAAAATGCTGGAATGTTTTCGGAATTATCTGATAAGGAGTTTCTTTTATGGACCCGGGGATTTGTAGAACCCTACCAAGTTGTACGAATTCATGTGTTGCAATTAGATAACTAACATAGCATAATTTTCTAAGAGGCTGACATAGGTTACTAAAGGTAGTCAACGCTTTGATAAAGATTAGATATTGCCCACTACAAACTATGATAGAGAATATCAATTGTTCCAGTTTTGTACCAAACACTATTTTTCTGATATTTTATTATAGGACAAACAACAACAGGTGGTAAATAAAGACTAAAATGTATAGTATTGATGATTATAGGCAAAATCAGAAAGTGTAAAAAGAAAACTAACACTTTGTAGCTCGTATTTTAGTAGATTAAAAACTGTAAATCCCCAGAGATGCAACTTATTTGAAATACTTTAATATAAAATGCAAATCCAAAGTGCAAAATATTTTACATTTAAATACCTTTTGAAAAAAGCATTTTGTATTTTGTTTGAAATAGTTTTCGAGACCAATTTCACATCAAACATCATATAAAATTTACAAATGGTTCCTTTTATGTTGTATGAAAGATTTTTCTCATATGGTGGCATGATAATGCTACCTCACAAAAGACAAATTATCGATATTGTGTTGAAAAACTCATATTATCAAAAGTGTAATAAATAAAGAGAATTGAATTGAACTAAAAGTATTTGTAGGTATGTACTTAACAATATTTTAAAAATACTAAAATAGGCATTTTTTTATTATTTAGTATTTAAAATACAAAACACAAAAGGATTTTATATTTTGCATTTGAAATAGTAAATCAAAAAAGTATTAAAATTTGCATTTTGTATTTAAATACATTTCTTAAACTATTTTGTACATCTCTGAAATCATGCAATAAAAGTCAATGTCAAAAATCATTTATTGTCTGTAGGTACAAAAAGTACACTTAGAAAGGTCAATAGTCAAATAACAAGACACTTAAAACCGTCCAAGAAGATTAGCTAAATGTAAAGAGCAGTCCACCTCCACCAATGAGTTTGACTGATTCCAAATGCAGTACCCCGAGAAAAACCAGCAAGGAACTCAAGGGCAGCTCTTTTTAATCTCTTTTAAGTAAGTAAGTCAAACTCTTTATTGTACAACAATAAAAATATGCAACAAAAAAAGTACAATGGGTGGTCATGCCTACTAGTAAATATGGTTCATAATCATAGCCTTACATAGCATCGAGTCGGTTAATCCCATGCGTGTTGGTCTACTAAGTACTCTGTAATTTTAAAGTAGCCTTTTCATGTAATTTTTGCTTTACTATTGTTATAAATTTATCAAGAGGCAAATTTTGTAGTTCAGTGGGAATCTTATTGTTACGTATACATTGACCCTTATATGGTTTGGTAACTTGAGATGTGTACTTATTGATAAGACAATTTGATAAGAATGTACTGAACTAACTATCTCAGCAAAGAACTACATTGTGTTGTGTTGTATTGATTGTTTAAAAGAATAATGTGTTTAGGAGTTTCTTGCCCCACTTTTTCTCCTCAACTTTAAGTACTGATTTACATTACAAGGAGTTTATCATAGACCTACTTGATAATACGGTAGTTACTTTTGATCACCTATTAAAACTGAAATTTATTGTGGAAAATATACAGGACGTCCCATTTGGCGGGTTCAATTCCCGCTTGAGCCAGGCTTATCTGTGAATGCACTTACTACTTATTATTAAAAATAAAATGAGATCTTCTTTCAGTAAAATATCCTATCTTCAATATTTTATGTCCTTTCCCTGCTTGTGGGCAAGTGTGTGGGACACCCTGTATACACTCTAAGTTTACTACATCATCATTTTTATTATTCAATCAAGTGCCTCACATTTATTGTTTTTAATGTTTTCCTTCCTACCTCTTTTGCCTTTACCCTTGCCTAATTTATGAATCAGAATGAACTTTAGATTACCGCGTCCCCTAGGAACTAAGTATTTTACAGAATGAAAAATACTTCTGTACTTTGAAAACTAACAGCCTTCTAAATTTTATCAAGATTGATTCACTGGGATAGCCATGAAAAGGTTACAAACAAACAGACATAGTTCTTTCGGATTTATAATATACTAGCGACCCGCCCCGGCTTCGCACGGGTGCAATGCTAACACTAAAACCTTCCTCTTGAATCACTCGATCTATTAAAAAACCACATCAAAATCCATTGCGTGGTTTTAAAGATTTAAGCACATATAGGGATATACGGACAGAGAAAGAAAGCGACTTTGTTTTATACTATGTAGTTACTAGGGGTTCTGCGCGGTTTCACGCGCGTTGTTCTCGTTCCCGCGGGAATAAAATATAGCCTATGTTACTCAGGGATATTGTAGCTTTCAATTGGTGAAAGAATTTTTAAAATGTGTTTTCTAGTTTTTGAGTTTATTCCTAACAAACACACAAACATGCAAAAATAAAAATCTTTCCTCTTTATAATATTAATATAGAAGTATAGATAAAAGGAATGTTTACTTCCTGTCCTGGGCTAAATAAGGAGGGTTCTACTATTTTTTTGTTTTAAGCGTCATCAGTAACTTTAGCGTATTAAAAACGATATTCATTGTAATACTTGTTACAGAAATATCTTTCCTCGAATCAATACCTCTAGTTTCGGACTTAATACAGAAAGCTATAAGCTGTACAGAATATTCTAGCCCCACTGTCAGAGTGTTTCTGATCAGAATGCTTGCCTTGGGTTCCGTAAACGAACTCCACTACAGCAAAATGTTCTTAAAGATAGGAGACATTGTAAAAAAAGATTACCAAGAAATTAACTCTCCTACCATGAACCCAAGCTTGAGAGTAGCTTACATGGAAGTAGCTCTGGCATTGGTTCAACATGAATCTGGTATCGTTTGGCTTCTCGAAACAGGTGTCTGGAAAAACATTCTTAATCTTGGCAACGACCGACAGACTGTTTTCGTGGTGCGTCAAATATACAAATTCGCATCAAAATTCCTTTGGAAACTAAATGATTATCGAGACGAAACGAACGTTAAAGTAGTCCTAACACATATATTGAAGCCATTTTTCGATTATGACTTCATAACAATGAATACCATGACCAGTGAAGAAGAAGACAAAATATCAGTAACACTAGAACCAACGATGCAAATGCTGTTCTCGACCGTATCAGAGAGTGACCGAATAAAGGCCCCAAATATCATCCTAGATATACTCCACAAAGAATTCAATATTAACTCTCGGCTCCTCATACTCTTCGATAGAGTGCGTGGAGAGGTCATATCACTTCTTACATTGAAAACTACTTTTTGGACGTCACTGGGTAAAGTTTTCCTAACAAAGCCTATAACACCGGAAACAGAATACGTAATGGAAGACTTTATGGAAGTAAGCGCTATGTATTTTAATACAATACAATGCATCGTCCAAAGACGAGCGGGTATACTGCTGCTGGACTTCTGCAACGCTTGCAGTATAATTTGGGGGACAGTGTGGAAAACCCCAGTTTTTAAGGGAAAAGTTGCAAATATGCAGAACACACTGATATTCATATGCCTTGTACCTTGTTTGGTTTACGTGAAAAAAGTCGGAAAGCAGATCACGAACGAAAGGATGGATGAGTATATTGTGAAATTGCTGTATTCGACATGTGAGCACACTGCTAGGGCAGCTTATTCGGTGAGAGATCTCACACTAGAGCTGGACGTCCTAACTGTGACTCTGCAAAGTGTGAAGCGGTTTACTTATCTGAGGACCCATCTCAACAACGAGCAAGCCAACTTGGTGTTCCAAGCTTTGTTTTACCTTCTAAATGAATACGATCCCACAGGGGAAGATGGCGAAACAATTTTACCAGAAAAGCTGGACAACAATCCGGAAGAAGTGCTAGTGATGACGTATGTCCTGGACGCGGTTCTGAGTCTCGTGAAGAACCACGATATAAACTGGCATAAGACGTTTGAGGTTCTATGCTTGTACAACACTGTGTATAATATACTGAGGAGGCCAAACTTGTCCTCTAAGGTAAGTGAAAAAAATTCTAGATGCTTTTTACGTAAAAAAAAATACTTCTTTCCTAGACTGATAAGGCTGTACTTTTCTCTGTCAACTTAAAATTCCGAAGTCCAAATGAACTAAGAACAAAATTTTTTTTACTCAAAAGTAGAACATTTCTACTTGGTGTATTTAAAGGGAATTTTAAGTATAGTAAAAAAAAACAGTTAAGTTCTCTTGATATTCCTAATCTATACTAATATTGTGAAGAGGAAAGATTTGTATTTTTGTATGTTCGTAACGAATAAACTCAAAAACTACTGGACCGAAAATTATTTCACCAAGCTAGTAGATCACATATAAGTAGGGTATATTTTAACCCCGTATTCCCACGGGAACGAGAACTACGCGGGTGAAACCGTTAAAAGTTTATATACCTGAAGTGGCTGCCCCATAATTTGGTCTGCCCCTACGCTCATATCTACTTTACCTAACTTTTGGTAAATCTGCCTCAGCAAATCTAAGGTCGCTTTTTAATGAATTAAATCAGAGAATATCATCTGAGAAACCCCACAGGAGAATTGGTACAGGGTATTGTTTTATTCATAAATTGTGGTTGTGGTGTTACGGACACCACTGGTGTCCGGTTTTAGTTTTAACTACGTAACAAATAATATAATCTTACTAGCAACGCCCCGCGGTTTTACCCGCGTAGTTCCCGTTCCCGTGGGTATACGGGGATAATATATAGCCTATGGCTTATTCTGATATACAATATTACTGTAAAGTTTCATCGAAACATAAATAAAATCCGCTTAGTAGTGTTTGCGTGAAAGAGCAACAAACATACAAACAAAGGATGTTTATTTTTGAATCTTTTGATTAGGATCTCTTTAATAAACTTAAAATTTTCTTTATTTATCTACCAACTGGCCCATCAATTGCTTAGTATTCCCGTAAACATCCTTGAGAATTCTAAAATTTTACTAGTATGTTTTTAGTGCAGTGTGAGCAGTGATAGCCCTGACGGTTAAAGAGCAGGCCGAAAATCAGTGAGGCTCGGGTTCGAATCCTGGCATGTACCAATGAGTTTTTCAAAAACTTACGTACATATTTATCACTAGCTCGAAGGTGAAGGAAAACATCGTGAGGAAACCCGCAGGTCTCAGAATTAATTCTGAGACATCTGTAAATAGACCCGGTCCGGCGATGGGCTCACCACCTATCACGTTTAGGGGTCCAATGTGTCTCGTGAAATGTGGGTATATCCAGTAATGGAATACCTCTGCCTACCCCCTCGGGGATGAAGGGCGTGAGATTATATTATTATTATTATGTTTTCAGTTCATAGTGACTGCGTTAAACGTTATTATGGTGACGGTAGAAAAGTTTTTGCCTCCGAACTTGTCTCTGCTGATGGAATCGAAGCCGGGGTCAAACATCCACGAGCTGGGGAAGCTGATATATAGGAAGATGCACGACCTCTACTGGGAAGTCAGAGATTCAGCGTTGGAACTGCTCTTGGTCTGCACAGAAATTTCTTTCGTCAGTGAGTTGTATTTCAATTCCTATGGACCGTATTATTGAATTATCCTCAAGTAACGAAACTAAGCTTGAGGATGTCAGAAAGAGATGCCGCTATAATCGCATAAAACTGTCAATTTCTAATTGGGCTTAATCAGAGTTTCATAAGATCGTGCTGTAAAATGGGTCTAAGACTACTGTAAATGTACTTAGAGTACAACTTGAAACAACAAAATCAAGACCTGAAATTAGTTTTGAATAGAGACTAAAATAGGTTTTAAGGGTTTTTAAAATGTAAAAACTATCTACTACATATATAAAAATAAGTCGGGTTTTCGTTCGCTCGGGTCGCTAGTGCTTTTTAAAAATGATTAAATTTTATATGAATTAGACGGCTTATGAAAATTACGTCGTGGTACACAAAATCTACATAATTTATAATAAAAATTCTTAAGTCTTACTGCATATTTATCTCGATGATATTATAGTTATATATGTCATTTACATAGTTGATTACTTATTATTGTTATGCCATCTACATAGATGATATTATAGTTGTGTCATCTACATAAGTGTAATCAAGATAACAGAAACTGTTTGTAGCTCGCTTTCTCTAACATATTTGATATTTTTGAAACTGCAGTTTGCTAACTGCAAATTTTCCGTGACTATTTTTTAAACTGCACAGGCCACAGCACACTTAATTCAGAATAGAAATTAATTTATTTTAGATTTAGTAGCTTTTAAAAGTCCTTCCGTCGGTAATAATGACGTTAAAAAAAAAAAATTTTTTTTCAGAATTCCCACCATTCCAGAAACAGATCATGGAGAATAACTTGATTAACGTCGCTGCGACCATAGCTTTCAATGACCACGAATTCTACGTGCAAGTGTCAGCTCTCAAATGTATAGGAGCAGCGAGCAGAATCAACGCTATTTGGGAGCAGCTACGGGCACAGTACCCCGATATTCATGTATGACTTTTGACTATTCAATCGCCCCGATTCTGCTTTACAGCTACTAAACTTATTTTAGTTTACTCCTGTCATTTTCTTTCTGAAGAAAAGAGACGAGAGATATTTAGTCCTGTCAACTAAGATATTTCATAACATGTTTAGTGCTTAAGTAAATAAGTCACGACTAAAATACTGCCTTTGACAGGACTAAATTCGGTAGGTTATCTTCTATCCCTTTTCTTTTTTTGAGATAAGACCAAGACAGGACTAAACTAAAATAAGTTTAGCTATAAAGCAGAATCGAATCCAATATCATCAAAAACAAAAATAATTCTCCGAGAAAATCAGCAGAAATGAAATGAAATGAATTAAATGAAATGAAAAAATGTTTAATAAGTAGTCCATAAGTAGTAGAAGTACTCCACTCATGGAAATATCATCTTTTTAAAAGTATGTTTCGATAAAACTTATCATATCCTTTTACTAGACCACAATGTTTATCAAAGGGAATAGTTTGGGACCATAGACACTTAACTAAACCTGGCACGACAATACTCACACCAATGCAATTTTATTTTACAGTATAGTTTAAAACGCCATTTATACTAAGATTTTTTTTATAGGAACGACTACTATCAATACTACGTAACAACCAAGAGGGCATAGTGCGGAAGGAAGCCTGCATTGCCCTCTTTCATATCTGGCAAAACATCAAGTATACGCCTGATATGAGACAGGCCATGTACGAACATATGCTGTCTTCTGCACTCAGTGATTTCCACTGGGAAGTACAATTGAGTGCGTTGAAATTCTGGAAATTAGTCAATAAGTGCGCTTTAAGCAACCAAGGCATGCTGGACGGCACGTTTCCTCCGGTCACGTTTTCTAAAGGATCAAGAAAAATTGTCACACTAAACGAGATTGAAATTCAAAGAAGACTGTTAAGTATGCTAGATGAACTAGCAGCGAACGGATGTTTGACTGTCCTTGTGAAGCTTTTGAACGAAGATACCGAAGTAGAAATCTTGGAATCAGCATTAACGATATCGCTTGACTTGTTGCAAATTCTTGAGCAGTACAAAGTGACCGAGCTTATTAAGCCAAATGACGATGATCCGAAAAGCGTAGATGAAGTTATCTGTAACATGATTGAAGAAAAAACCGTTAATGGTGGTAATATGGATATGAATGAACCAGAATCAACAGCAACGGCTGAAAACGTCATAGAAGGTATATTAAACGCAGATGATGTTAATTTGTTAGCAGGCATTTATGAAAGACATATGAATTTACAAGGAGACAAGCCTAAAGGTTCTCATATACCCAGAATCAATCTTTTGAAACGTGCATCGCCACATTTGTTCGTGAGCCATATGAAGAGTAAAGACTTTAAAGCTATCATTGAACAGAAAAGAAAATGGAAGGATGGTATAAGAAGTATTTCATCGTTGCTTGATGATGCGCTCGGAATTTATGAGATTAATGAAGAAGTTAATACCTTGGACTGTTATTAGTATTACGGTGTAATAAGAGAAACTTTCTTATTATATTATTAAGTTTTTAATAATACCAAATATTTTTGTTATTGATTTGTATTGTTATAAGACTTTACTTGTACGAGTACATATAATGTACATATGACAGTAAAATAAAACGAATAGTAAGTACCTAAACAAATTAAAAGTTTCAATGAAAACTAAGTAATAAACAAAAGGCTAATGACCCTTATAATTAATTATAAAGATCATAAATCACATTAAATCTAAATTAGAAAATCAACAAGCCCAAGAAAATGATGGCTGACTGGTATGAGCTATGACGATTAAAAAATTCAAAGAAATCATGACTTAAAAAAGGCTTCCACACCACTTGCATTGTCATGAAGGCAAAATTTAGTGAAAGTTGATGCGGTTTACGAAGGTCTTATCTTAAAACCTTAGGGAATGTTTATCTTATTCCTTGACGATTAGTTTGTTTTGTTACGTTAAAGGTACAGGTACCTTGTGGGTAGGTATGTAGGTGTAGGTAGGTCTACATCAATCCTTGCAGACGGAATCAGTTACTTCTTTAACTGAAAAACGTGTTTCCAGAAGTTTAAAGCTGCTATTTGGAATTCCTAGTGAAGTTTATCGACAGCTGCTGTGTCGTCATAATGTTGAATATTTTTTATTGGTGCGCAGTTAGTAGGTACTTTAGCCTCTTCTTTTCTCGCGATGACTTCGGGATTATTCTTTAATATAGTGGTTCGATTCTCCTGATAAATAAAATTGTAGCGACACCTACATAGAATGCGACAACAGACGGCCCAGTTCTAACCAGCGCTATCAGTTTTCTAATGAGTTAGTATAAATACAACTGTCCAACATCAACCGTTGGACTGCGGTCCCCAGCCACGATCACCTCGCCTGACGGAAGATCTGCATTTGGAACCAGCAACTCGTCGGCGGAGATGGGCTGCTGTTTACATTTAGCCAATCCTCATGGACGAGTTTAGTGTGCCTTGTTTATATTGACATTTCAAAGTGTATTTTTTATACCTACTGAAATAAAAGAAGTTTGAGTTTACCCTTTTCATGATGGAGGAGCATTCCACCTCCGCTCCTCCATATTGGTGACCCTCGACACCTGGACTTCACTCATAACTCCCACATCAACCTTCACTCAAGGTCAGCAGCAGTCGCACAACAATCCAGAATCTCGCCTCATCAGGTCCATACGCAGCCGACACACCGTGCTACCTTTTCCGGCAGGCTCATCACTCACAGCGACAGCACTTGGCCCACTTCATTATGCTGCAGACAATCCAAACTAAAAATAAACAACATACTCGTAATGAGCTTCAAAAGAATCAAAAGAGATGTCTGGATAAGTAGCTGTACCTACGAATAAGGTAAGTACCTTAGGCAATACATGGATACTAAAATATGGAAGGGAAAACCACAATTGTCACTTCTTTACGGATGATTAATTTAGGTCATCATACTGTAGATGAATGAATTCGGTTGTTTCCGTTGCGGTTAACCAATTTCAAACCTTTGTGTCATTTCCACAATATTATTACAAGAGTCTCCACGTTTAAGTAGGTGTACCTAGTTCTCGTAACAAAAGAGGTTACCTGCTGAAATAGAAAATATCTTTTGCCAATCCCCTCGGATTGAAGGAGTGTGAGTTATTCTGAGTACAAATCATTTCATGAGAATGGATGGCCATGCACATTTAGTTAGGCATAAAAGCTGTGGTTCCACATACCTTAGTTCTATCAATCTAATCTCCTGCTAATCTAATGCTAAATGAACCTGATATTAGTTAGTTGTCTAAAAAATACGATTAACTGTAAACCTATCGACATACTGATAGTCGTGACTGGTAATAAGCCCGTCGGCGGATTAGGGTGGTATAACACACGCCTCAGAATAAATTCTGGGATACACAGGTTTACATGATGTTTTCCTTCACCATTTGTACGTAAGTTTTTGTAATACTCATTTGTACAATCAAAACAACGTAGAGCTTGACATATTGGACTATGTAATGTTTTTATTACAATTGCTGTACAGGTCCGACTCGCAGTACAAGTGTAAAACTTCATGTGCTGCATGTGCTCGCCAGGCTGGAGACTCACGCATTAGAACCTGGCTCTACGACAGCACAGATTATAGAATAGTTACTTACGACAGGGCTTTCACTACACTTCAAACACAAGATTTGGGTCACTGACCCTAATAAAACTTACAATTAAATTAATATTATAATATTCAATTCTAAATAACATACACTAAGATTTAAACTATGAACTTATTTCTACTCAATTTCTATCACAGCACCAACTTTCGTGAGAGCTTCCTTAAGTTTTTCGGCTTCTTCTTTGGAAATGTCTGCTTTCACGACTGTGGGTGCACTCTCAACGAACTTCTTGGCTTGTACGAGATTGAAACCCTCTAGAAGACTCTTTACTTCTTTGATCAGTGCTACCTTTTGCTTGTCATCGAATTTGGTCATCTTAACCTGAGGGCAAAACCAGTACAATATAGAAATATAAAAATAAGATATCTTTATTTTAAGAAAAATGGATTTTTATATTTATGCAAAAAAAATTGTGTACGTATAAATATATAGAAGAATACAATAGTGACAGGTCGTATGGCTCGTTTCTGGTGGTTTGGGTTAGTGGTAATTCTACTAAAACTACAAAAAACTTACTCTAAACAGGGAGAGATTACAAAGATTACTTACAGTAAAATTAGTCTTCACAGTTTTCGGCGCCGCATCTTCCTCCTCTTGCGCAGCCGGGGCAGCCATCGCAAACCCAACGGGCATCGCAGGAGCATCCGGCAAGTTCAGTCGCTTCTTCAGTACTTGACTCAGTTCTGATACTTCTAACAGGTTAAGGGTACTTATCTCTGACACTAGTTTCTCTATTTTAGGTGATACTGGTTTGTCAACGCCTTCAGGTACCGGTATCGTGAGAGGACTGGCCACTTGACTCACTTCTTGTTGAAAAATTGAGCTGAAAAAAAAAAAAAAAAATTTCTATTTTAGTAAATTACATTATATGGGAAGAGAGTAATGCTGTACAACAAGTGCTTAATATGAATGTGGGCAGAAGGTAGAGGTAAAGGAACAAAGAGGGTTAACAAAAGAGAAGATGGATGGATGGATTGTGTGAAGAACGTTAAGTGCAAGTATGAAATGAACTTAGATATTTCAGTTGACAGATATCAAAGAGATTTAAATATAATAGGACATAGATGGGCGATAGGGAATATTTTGATACAAAAAGTTTGATCATAAGCGGCATATCAGTTATTTATTTATTTAACTTCATGTACCAAGAAAATGTACACATGGCAAACTTAATGCCTAAAGGCATTATCTACCAGGCTAAGCTGAAATTATTTGGCGGAATGGGCAGTTAGTGTAAAAACGAACTGTCATAAGTCTAGTACCTTGGGTAATAATTTATATTACCCAAGGTACTAGACTTATGACAGTTTTTGTTAGCTTTGTCTTTTCTATATCCTATTATTATTTAATTAATCTCTTTGACAGACAGAAACGGATGAAGAAAATCCAAATATTGAATGGTATACTTGTGGGGTGAGGCTGCGGTGGGAAAACAATGATAAAATCATATTATTTACATCATGGTTAGTGTTGCATTGGGTTCAGAAATACTGCACTAAAGTGCAACAATCAATATAACCTAACTTTTGTATATTAAGTTTTTGGGTAATCGTTTCATTTACCATCGCGAGAAGGAGCGCCATTGCCGTGGTAGGCTCTTCACAATCCTGATAGTATTCATTGTATTTCTGTAAAAAGTGCAAAACTGCAAGGAAATTTTACAAAACTTATATTTGCTCGTGTTACTGACAAACTGACAGTGACAGATAAATGAATTTGACATTAGAAAAAAAGGAAAGAAAATAGGGATGTGTTAGGAAGTTTCCAAAACTATTCAATTTTTATCGGTTTGATTTGTATTATTATCTATTTATTTATTGATCAACTTATTAATCCTATTATCCTTGACTGTTCCCCGACCGAGACACAGACAAATATTTAACTGGACCTTAGTAGTCTGTAATAGCAATGTACCTACTAGAACACCAAAGATGTAAAAGAGATGCAAAACGTCCTAAAAAAAGTAATGATTTTAACCAACTAGGGCTGGATTAGTGAAATGTAATCTTTTCTATCCCACTGATAAAAATGAATAAACTCATATCCATGAAATAAAAAAATAATGGCTTATAATTTCTAGCAAACACTTCATAAAATACTTTCAAACAAAGAAAATTGCATTGAAATCGGCTTAGCTTGAATACCTAACATGAAAAATAACATTTTCAAGAGATTGATTTTTGTGATGCATTTTTACTGGATCGACTGGAATAACTCGATTTCTACGAATAATATCGATAAAGTAGAAGATGGGGTAATCTTTTTAGTTCCGTAGTTTCTCACCATGCAGGCAGGTCGAACTCTATGCGATGAATTGCGTTTCGTTACACAACCACTTATTGGTATGTGCTCAAAAAGCCATTGGGTGTTAAGGGTGTTACGATGCATGGTATGTACTATGAAAAGTTAATCCTAAAAAAAACGTTAGTTTTTATTCTCAAAAAAAAAATTGTGGTTTTCTTATACAGTTACAATTTCAATAAACATGTACATAAAAACACTTTTAATTTTAATTTTATTGTATGCGTACAACGAAATTCTGTTGTGTCGGTGTGCTTAATTATACCAATTTTTGCCTAAAACGATATCGGAGTCCGGAGTGGCACGAAATATGCTGTACTTGATTTCTTCAGTCATTTATTTTGTATGGTACAAAAGAATTCAACATAATTTGATTGTTCTAGAATAGCGCTTGCTCCTGTCAAGTCAAATTATAATTTCATTTGCATTCTGCAAGAAAATATTGTTCATGTGAAATTGTAGATCGTGTTTCGCATTTACAACTCAAAACGTAGTGTTTTAATTGTGTGAACTGAAAAATTGTGACTGAAATGCCTCTCGGAAGAAAAAGTTTCGTGAGTATCTTTGCCGATATAATTTCCTCTTCGGATTTTCAAAGCAACATTTTTTTCTAGTGCTGCATGAACATAACACCATATCCTGTACAACGTGATGTCCTTGATGTCCATTGCGTGTCATATATGTGATGTAATACTAACAACTTACTAAAACTAAAAGTTTTGAGAAATGCTGTTGCACCGATGATTTTTCGTTTTGTTAGAGTGCAATTCATTTTTGGCGTGTGTCCAAGTGTAGTATCCTTGACTGTTGGGGATTAATATGGAATTAATTTGGTATTTGGTGTTGCTGTGAGTATGGGCTAATGTGGTGGTCTTCCACAGGACGGTTGATGCCTGCCTAACACTGCGTCCGAGTGCCTAACTGCCTGCTTTTGAGGTTAGTTTTGTTTTTCTGTACCTACATTTAAATACAAATTCATTTATTTTCTATAGGTATATAAAATACACTTCGAATAGTCAAATAACAAGGCACTTTAAACTCGTCCATGAAGATTGACTAAATGTAAACAGCAGCCCATTTCCGCTGACGAGTTGCTGGTTCCAAATGCAGTATCCCCAGTAGAGTAAATATGTATTCCTACTCTGTGTAGTGTGTGGCCGTAGACAGGCTGTGTCAGAGCTATGAAAATCATCCCAGTACCATCACTGACATGGATGTGGACGAGATCATAAAAAATATACAGACCAATATTTTTGCTATCCTGTCGGAACACAGCCTGTCCACCTACCAGTTACTGCATTGAAGTGTGTGAATAGACTTTATAGGTACCCGCACACATGAGGCAATTATTGCTCAATTTAGTCATAATCAATTATGTCTTTGCCTTAATCTCTTCTTTTGCAAAATCAAAAGCATAGAATCTGTTGTACAAAATTAACATATGTAAGCATTCCTATAAAAATAATTTGCTGTTTTATAGGTATCTTATCTTGAATATCTTTTATGTGAATTTGTAATTGTGGTTCAACCAGTAGGTATTGTTGTGCCTTTGGGAGATTCCACTGGTTTTATCCACATTTTATTGTTATTCTTTAGGAACAAGTAATTATTGCCATTACAAAACCTACCTACTCCATTTTAGTCTGATAGAGTAATCTATCTCAAGATATTTCTTATCACTTACTACACTAGCAAACACTGTAACTAAGCACAGTTAGAACAAGACAAGCACTACATTGTCAATGTAAATACGACTTCATGGAATTATTTGTTGCTGACTGTACCTTTGTTTTGCATTGTTCAAAAGAGCCATTAAAGAAAATGTACAGAAACAATAGTCTTCAATGTATGTCCCTTTCTGTTTCCTATTGTTTTTGTTGTTAACTTATGCATGCGTCTATAACAGTCCACTATGAGGTAGCCTATATTAAATGTCAGAGATATAGCTTCCTATAAGTGAAATAATTTTAAAAATCATGTCGCTAGTTCTAAATATTAAGCCGAACATTACAAACAGAAAACAATACTTTTTTTAAATATTAGTACAGATAAGTTTAAGGAGGAGATCAATACATCCTGAAATGGGCACTTTTCAATGAAATTTTGAAATGAAAATGAAAAATGAAATTTAAATGTTTCTCTTGTAAATTTTGTAAAAAATTGTATCTGTGCAAATAAGTAAGCAAGTGAATGAGTACATACATATGTAGTGGCAAATTTTTATAAATTTTTGGGGACCTCTGTGTTTCAAATGGTATTTTAATAAAATCGGTCTGATTTTTGTGGTGTTCACACCGACGAAAGTCATTAAACCGTGTCAGATAACCTTGGGTGGCTTGAACAATTCTAACAGAGAAGACCTATAAACTCAGCAGTGGGTAGTTACGAGTTGATGATGTGAAACATAACATACATAATAATATATATTATTATACAATCTGGAATAACAAGCTTCTCCACAATGTCTGGCACAACAGCAATCACGAATGATTGTAACAATTTGAATGGCTAGCATTTGCCTAAGGTGCCGCCCACATCAATGGCATGTGATCTGTTATTTTTTGTGGCACTATCCATTCTATTTGTTTAATCTACACCAGCTGTATATAACTATTGTCTAATATAAAAGTTTATAACTTAATAAAATTTGCAAATACATTAAATTAATAGACATCTATAGATGGCTATTTAGTTGCACACTGGGCAGAGCCTGTAGGTACTAAACAACTATTAAATCTACAAAAAAAAAACTAATATTATAAAGAGGAAATATTTGTATTTTTGTATGTTTGTAACGAATAAACTCAAAAACTATTGGACCAATTTCAAAAATTCGTTCACCATTAGAATGCTACATAGCAATGCCATGAGTAACATAGGCTATATTGTATTCCCACGGGAACGGGAACTACGCGGGTGGAACCGCGCAGAACAGCTAGTAATAAATATAAACATTTGAAATCAACAGTCATTTTTATACACAAATGTTGTTCTGGGGATCTGCAACCTCTGACTCAGAAGGCACGTCTGAGGCCCCTCAAGAATATTATTTTTAAATTTTATTAGTGCAGTAAACATTGTTACTCATTATTTTATTTGTATGCGGAAAAATTTACCTCTATTAATATGCTAAGCGTAATTTCAATTTGGAACTTTTAATGGTCGCTATGTTTATTTATTTATTTACCAACTTACACTAACAGACAGACCACACGTCATGTAAGTTACAGGCAATATATATTATTCCGTAAGAGTGCTGCGAGTGACAGTCGACTCTAGGTAGCGACATGCTGTAGATAGGAATATCGGTTCGATGTGAAAAAATATATCAAGAGATTACACTCATGATGCTACACTCACATAAGAATTACTGCGTATTCATATCAATATAATTATCAAGTTATCATACGTACTTACCATATCTATAATTCTATACGTATCATAAACACTTATTATTCTGATTTCTATAAAGTTGTGAAAACTTATACCCAAATCACCGTTGCCAAAAACAGGCAACTCACAAAATCATTTTTCCTCATTTATTGTTTGCTATGTAAAATATGTTGCCATATTAATCATCGCGGCTTTCCCATTATCTTGGGAAGCGGCTGGCGAAACTAATTTTACTCCATTTTGTTATTATCTGTATTCAACCTTGAAAATGTCGTTCCGAGAATCGCGACGTTTGGATTCCAAGCGTATTGTCTTTGTAATTATTTCGCTGTAAGATAATTATGGGTTAGATCACTGAATACCTCGTTGATGGCGCATGCTTATAATCTTTGGGCTTAAGAAAATATGCTAGTGTTTGTGTTACATGTGTCCATGTTTATTTATTGTCCGTCGTGAATATACATTTACCTAACCAGTTTGAGTTGAAGGTATCTCCCTTTCAAATTTTATCTAGAAATCGTTTAGAGGTGAAAAGGTAACAACCAGAGTTACCTACTCATGTACAATTTAGCGACCCGGGCTGGCTTCTAAGGGGTGCAATTTATCAAAAGATTAACAAATTATAGATACCAACTTTACTCGTTTATCGCTCTTTCAATTAGTGAAAACGGTATCAAGATCGTTGCATGATTTAGGAGTAAGTAAGTAACAACTCTTTATTGTACACCAATAAAAAAATATGCAACAAGTGACATAGTTTGCGGATATACAGCCAGACAGACCCGGTAAAAGACTTTATTTTACACTATGTAGAGATAGAGAAAATAGATGTAGAGCGTTCGCTGTCGTGACATTAGATGTAGCAACTGTCGATATGACGTAGGGAATTTGCCGACCTTTACCAATACGATGAAATTAACTACCTTACGAAAACACCTACACCTTTTTTATTCCTTAGAAATTCAAGTCTCAAGTTCTCAACCATACAGAATTTAATGAATGGACTGACACTGAGCGTAATTTAGCCTAGTCTGTCGCAGTGGGCGGACCGGTGGGTGTCACATCAAACCTATGTGCAACACCTCGACTGCGAAATGATTTACGATATTCTTTGTCTCGATTTTCAAAATTTATTACTTACTCCGTTTCGGCTGTTTACTATTTGGGAGAGTTATAAAATTTGTTACGGCTTTAAGAATCTTTATGGATTTTTCGATGATGTAATTAATTGTGTTGTGCGAAAATTACGATGTGACAATATATCATCGTACTAATATTATAAACGCGAATGTTTGTGGGGATGGATGGATGTTAGTTACTGTTCTACGCAAATAATATTAAATAGATTTTTTCCCGTTCCCGTTTCGAATACGGGAATAAAATATAGCCTATGTTACTCCAGGATATTCTAGCTTTCCATTGGTAAAAGAATTTTTAAAATCGGTCCAGTAGTTTTTGAGTTTATTCTAAACAAAAATACAAATATTTTCTCTTTATAATATGTATTAGTCACAAATAATATTCCTATACGTTTCTAAACTATTCTTCATAAGTTGGTAAATTACATTGTCACTGAATGACCACACTTAAAATTGATTAAAACAGTGAGCATTAAACGCATCGGAATCAAAGAAATAAAAAACAATTGTGTAAGCAAATTACACTGTAATTCCGCGTAATTTCGCCACGTTATCGTTAAACAATTATTGCAATCGGCCATTATTGGACAACCGTAATTGATTAATGAATAATCGGTATGA
The DNA here is from genome assembly GCA_963855545.1 of Ethmia dodecea. Classification (NCBI taxonomy): domain Eukaryota; kingdom Metazoa; phylum Arthropoda; class Insecta; order Lepidoptera; family Depressariidae; genus Ethmia; species Ethmia dodecea. The sequence continues at coordinate 2,822,814 of OY979446.1, forward strand.
CTCACTGCAGTATATGGTTCGATCTGGTGTGCCTAATGAATGAGTTGTTACGTCTTCAATATCGAGTTTCCTTCCCGAGAATTTTGTAGGTCTTCTTTTAATACCGGGTATATTATATAACAAAACAATAGACCTCTAATTCCACTCATTCTCTAAAATGTACCGGACGTGGGCATATAATGGCAAGTTTTTATTATTATTATATTGTATGTTGGTATATTAAATATAGATACAATTTTTAACAAAGAACTTCTTTTTAACAACTACGAAAATTTACTACAGTACAGTACACTGTATATTTTTTTGTGGTTTGGACATTTTTTACCTCTCATCATTGTCTTTATTTTGAATTTATCTTTATCGAATACTAGCGATCCGCCCCGGCTTCGCACGGGTGCAATGCTTATAAGATTTTCCCGCTTTTCTCTACAAATTTTTCCTGAATGTTCTTTGCTATAAACCTCCTAAATTTGCTAAAGACCTTTCCAACGAATGCAAAACCGTGGAAATCGGTTCGTGCGTTCTGGAGTTATAGCGTCAGGAAGGAAAACCCGACTTATTTTTATATAGTAGATGATAATAGCCACCATCACCAAGACATAGTTAAAGAATATTTCCAATGCACAACTTCTCGTATTATAAATGTATTTTTGCTGTCTTTTTTGATCCTTTATTTTTGATTCTAAAAATTGTTATGGAGTGCGATTTTTGAATCTCACTAGTGATATCAAAATCACCGGTGACTAAAATTATCACCGATGACTTTTATGTCACCATTTTCCAAAAGTCGTATTTTTGAAAGTCACACGCTGTTTACCAACATGCAGAAATTTTACATGTCAGTCAGAGACGATCTTCTCGTTACGTTCCTTTTTACGCAGATGTTATAGTGTTGCCCTTGATATCGGTTTTTATTTTCTCATACTATAACTTAAAATAGATTCATCAAATTGGTCAAACGTAAAACGTAGCGTATCTGTCAGTGTCATGTAAACGAAAATTAAAGTTGAGAATTGAAAAATTCACTTATTTCACTAGAAAAGGACGAATAAAGAGAACTTAACACAGATTTTACAAAATATCACAATCGAGCCCCGCTGCTAATTCTTCCGAAAAACATACTTTGGCACTTTTGGCAGATGTCGCATACGTCAACTGTCAAAAACAATCGCATGGTGATTTCAATTACGAGTGGGTAGGGGCACTCGTAAATCGATATCATAGGTATGACAAATGTAAGTCACCGATGAGATTCAAAAATACGAACTTTTGGAAATCACTCACATCAGTGAGAATTAGTCACTTGGTGAGTTTCAAAAATCGACCCCCTGGTTTCCGATGAAAAATTCAAAATATTTGTTCACGCAAAAACATCAAAGATGCAAAGCCGAAACATGGAATACGGTAGTCCTAGTCAACATTTTGATAGCATTTATGGACCTGCACATACATGAACATGCATGGTGCTTTTGTTTCTTCGCCATTCGCCATCTGATGATATCAAATGTATAATACCATCCAGAGTACTGTCGAATGATTGGCTTATCGCTAATTCTACGAAGGCGTTCAATCTCCGAACAATAAGAATCGACCGACCATGAAGCGTGTCGTCCCAGGACTATACCGTGACACAAAACAATGCATATCGTGTTGTGTTTTCGAAGTAATATTATATACGGCCGTATCTCGAAGTACGATCGGTCAGATTAAGTATCTAGTAATTGAATAACAGTCGCAGATCTGTCGTCTGTTTACAATTGGTATCGCAATTGTATTTTTTTTGGTTTTTTGTTTTTAGCAGTCTATGTACGTTTGTATTGACGGACGGTTCACCGGCGATATTAACGCCTAAACCAGGAGTTCCCAAAGTAAGCGATAACGCCCCCTTGTGGGCGCTGCACCTAAGGGGGGGGGGGGCGGTAAGAGACCCAGAAAAAATGGGGGCGTTGTGTAGATGCTTGGGGGGTGATTTGTAATTTCATTTAGCTGGGGGCCTCTTAGACACCGACTGTCAAAAGTGGCCACTTAAGGCAAAAATACTAAGTTTTTTTACTTATTCGGTAATAAAATACACAACATCTCAAAAAATTGCAAACTCCTGTCTCTAGTATTCTAAAAGAGATTTTTTTAAAAATGTCTTGTATTGACCAAGATTAATAAAAATCATCGGTGTCGCTAGTGGACGCCAGCGCTTACCAGGGCGCACTCTTCATTTGAAGTTATAGTGGTTTTTAAGTAGGTGAAAAAATGGGGGCGCTGAAATTAATTTATTCTCAAAGTGGGCAGTAGACAAAATAAGTTTGGGAACCCCTGGCCTAAACTGTTACTTACTATACTAGATAATTATTTCTAAGTTTCTCTGGTCTACTAACATTTTTGCAAGATAATAGCTATTAAGCGAATATCTATCAATAGCTCAACTTAAAACTAAGTTTGTGTGCTTTATACTTTGAGTATTAAACCAATCGGAGACACCACTGACAGGCGTTCCCCTCTGCCAAAAAAAAGTGTCGGTCAACGCGCATACCTGTTATATACAACTAGTTTTTTTGAGTTCACGGAGAGCTCGAATTGGTGAATGTATTTGTGTGCATCTAGTTCAAGCTAGTGTTTATTTGTTTTGTCACAGATATTATAATACTACAGGTTTTGTCAAAAAATGCGTTTGTTTAAACATTATTTGTGTGCGTTTCCTCGTCCCCCGCGCAGAAATTGGCAGACTTTTTTGCAAAGAAACTAGTGCGCGTGACGTCTCCTGTTGGTTTAATACTCAAAGGCTTTATATGATATTTTCAATAAAATAAAATAAAAATAAATTATTTTGCTCTCACAATAATCTCTCAGGAAACTAGTTCTCTGAAATTGAAATTCTGCTTTAGCAAGGTAATCATAAAATAAGAGTATCAATAGGATCTATTGATTGGCTGCCGAAGTCCGAATACACTCGGATTACGTTACATACGAGTACATAATACGAGTTGAGTACCGTCACAGACCACCGTCTAGTACCGTGAAAACGCGCATTAACTCACTAGAGAAGTTTTCAAATAATTTTAATATTGCTTATACATATTAATAGTAGGTACATACAGGATTCAACTAGAATGTCAATTTATAACTGTCATCGTCTTTTGAGAGTAAACGGCGTAGCAAATGTCAAATGAATAGGATTCCGACGCCGATTGTAGTAGACAAAGACCTCTAGTTATTATGCCTTTACTGTCACTAAGCTAAGACCTATAGGCTACCTCATCAAGTTCAAGGGCAGGAGCAATTAGCTGAATAAACGATTGACGAGTCCGATCGATTGGGTACGGCTGGTTTTATGTATTTGACCCGGTCAAGTCAATGTCACAATCACAAGCTGCCTACTAACTGTACCTATTTGGTCCTCAAGTACAAGACACTAGTCTCGATTTTGAAAAAAATACTTCAATGCTATGGAAGTCGTTAACCCATGTCAGATACCCTTGGGTTTCTTGAAAAACTCTGACTGTTAAGTGGCCACTAGCTTAACACCATCTCCCAATCCGCGGAGGGCTCGCGTGGGAGATTAAAGCCCATACTTCCTCATGTGTGAGGAAAGACCCTTAGCTCAGAAGTGGGCTTGTACGGGTTGATGATGATGACTTCAACGCTAGCTTTCCCCTCTTAGGGGTTGAATGTTATTGCTCGCCTGCGTGATATAAATGTAAGAAACTCTTATTACATCAACCGGTTTAAGCCATGTCTTGTCTATCAATCATAGTTAGGGAGGCGAGGTAGCTAAATGGCGTAATTCAACGGCGCCGTCGAGACCTATCAAAATCGAAAGATAAAATAATTTCGAAAAGAAAAGCTCGTATGGTAAAAACCATTTTAGCGGTGGGTTTGGCGTGTACGGTTTTTCAAAAATGTTAAAAAAAACAGTTACTTGGGCATTCTCGAGCGCGTCAGATATTCATACTACGTATGCCCCAAGTGCCTCTGATAGCAACGGTATACTAATCTGCCGGTTTGCGTGGTGGGGGTAGGCATAAAAAGTAGTCAAAAATGCAAAAAAAAAAAAATTACTCGAGCGCGTCAGATTTTCGGAAGGGGTGTTAAGTAGGCCCCAAGGAAGCTCCCTTTAAAAAAACTGACGATTTGGGCGTGACGATAAGTTACGATGAATGTTTGAAAATGCAAAAAAAAATAGTTCTTTTGCAATACTCGAGCGCGTCAGATTTTCATAGGGGAGGTTTATCTCGGTATCCTGAAAGCATATTTTCTTAATCTGACAAAAATGTTGATGGGTTCTTTTAATCTGACCGAAAAAGGTTTTTTGGTTTATTTTTTTCCTTTCTTTTTCCTTGATAAAACGGGGAATTATATATATATTAAGGTGTACCGAAAATTCCCTTCTACCGCTTTTTTCCCCACCATCAATGTTGCGAAATAAAGGAAAAATACTGGTAGGACGGCATATTTCCGCGAAGCGCTCAGTCTGTATTACATGTTTATGGCAAATTCCTCTTTTTTGCTTCAATTCTTCACTTCGTTTTGCTTACGAGTTACGGTACGTCCAAAAAACAATTAGAGGATCAACAGGCTATTGAATAATATACATACATGGAACTGTACATGTTAATAATACTTTTGTATACAGATATACGCGTAACTTTATCCGAGTCCACGAAAATTGTCGAGAAGCTTTAAAAAAAAAAGTTGACATATAATAAAAGTTCAATAATTTAATCATCGTTATTTCATATCAATTTATTTTAAAAACCTCAGTTTTCGAGATATACTCAAAAAACCGGGAGTTTGAGTTTTTATGATGCTTCAAGTCAAAAAGTTTTAACTTTGGACAAAAATGTAAAGAGACATTTTTTGTGTAAAATAAAATTACCTTTTTTGTTTATTTAAACTTTTTTTGTGTAAAATGTATCATTCGCGACTTATATGCCGCAACGTGTTTTTCGGAAGGCGAAATGGCTCCTCCACACTTCCGGTCATGCGGAAACCGGCAGATTTTGTATTTTTAGTAAGTTTTAGATTATATTCTTCCAAATAAAAAATAAAAAAATCGCGCTCGAGAATGCCGGATTAACGTTTTTTTTTACAAGTTCGCGACCCTATAACTTGGCGGCGTCAAGGACTTATCGTCAGATTAGTTAAATTTAGTCTTAAAACACTAAAATCAACCCCCAATATCTTAATCTGACGCGCTTGAGTATTTCAGACTATCGATTTTTTTTTTACTAATCTGATTGTCTATCCTAGGCGCGCGTCACTACATATAGAGCTAAATACTTGACAAGGTTGTTCTATTAGGTCTAAGGTATCTCTCATATCTTAAACTGCCACGCTCGAGTATTCCCGAAAATTCCCCTATTCGCCTCCCTAACTATCAGTCAGTGTTAGATTTACTTTTATAGTACACTGTCTACCATTGTTGTAATCTCTCAGCTTCATCCATCCTAAAATTGTCTGGAACACATCGCTAAAAGAGATAAGACTGCCGAGGGTCTTGTCGCTTTTAGCGTACAATTGTACGTTATTTTATTTTTGTATCTCCTTCGTATTGTTTTTATTGTACAGTTATGTAGTTATTTTGATTCTACTACTAATACTAAGTAGTGTACTATTCTTTATTCTGTGCCTCTACCCAGATGCGTAATTTGTACCGATGTTCAGCCCTGATGTAAACTGTAACTGTATGACTCCAGCGATTCTTGAAACTAAATCTTTATCTAGCTTATACAATTTACTATAAGCATTGCGAACTTCTATGCTAGACACAGTTAATTTATTTGTTAACGTTTGTTGCTGAAAGTTAATTTGTAGTTCTTGACAAAGCTTGGATTTTCCGTTGAATAGTCTTAATGGTTGGATACTTTCTTATTCTATTTATAGAAATCTATTTCGTATTGTTTGTGTGAGGTTACAAAGTACTTTTGTATTCGATGAGGTTTAGCAGATTGATTTGTATGATTAGTAATAAGACAGTGAATTATAATTATATGTTAGTATGTTCCCACAGTCAATACCAAATCAAATAGTGGACTCGATTCTGCAAACCACCTAAAATTCCTAATTTTAAGTTAGCCTATCCTTCTTTAGAGAATACGGAAGAAAAAGGACAGAAACAAACCATAGATTATAGAGTAATGTCAAACATGGAAAAACCGACTAATTTGATGTCGTAACTGTCACTTTTATCCATGAACTCATTACATCGTTGCTAAAATTGCTAAAAACGTGTATTTGAATGCGTCCATAAGGTTCAATTTTGTTATTTTGACATTTGTGACGTTGTAAATAAATATGGCGCTTATTTCTGTCCCTTTCCTTTCCAAAGCGGTGGAAAAGAATCGAGCTAACTTAAAATTAGGAATTTTAGGTGGTTTGCAGAATCGAGTCCAGTTTCTCGCTAGATGGCACTAGATTTAAAATTTATTTGTAGCCAAATTTCATCGAGTGTTTCGTAGAAAAAGATATTAAAACTGTTACGTTTATTTGCGTATTATTCACGTCCACATTCTGGGGTATAGCCTCGTTGCACTGATTTATTTCAAAAAGTTGCTGCTGACGTCGTTTTGCCCGATTTTATTTGTGCGCATTAGTTTTACGGTCACTCCTCGAAAAGTTTTGACATGTAATGTTTTTCTGGTGTATGTCTGCGTCTCATGCAACCTGTAACTTCAACGGTACCACGTATTTTGAAGTACGAAGCGTTGCTAGTTTCGTCCTGATCTCCAGATTGTCATAGGTAACAATTTTGACCCGGCTCCATCTAAAGCACACGTGCCTAGTAACTATTTTATTTATTTAACTTCATGTACCAAGAAAATGTACACATGGCGAACTTAATGCCTAAAGGCATTATCTACCAGTCAACCATCAGGCTAAGCAGAAATTTTGCGGAATTGGCCGCAAATAGTAATAATAATTAATGAAACATAACATTTCGGTAAATCCTAATACGTCGATAAAATAAACTTATACATAATATATATCGTAATAAACATAAAAACAAAAATACTTACATAAAATAATCTAAATTGATGATTTTCTTACTTTTTACTATTCGCATTTAGTATTTCAGTTAGGATAAGTAATAAATAATATTATTATATATAAGCTCATGAAATACTTACAGAACGAAAGCGTTAATGTATATCCGTTTTTATATTATTTAATCTTGGGTTTCGAGTCATTGACTCACGTACAGGGCACCGAGCCAATTCTCTGTAAAGTTTAAACTAATGCGGGTCTCCCGTCTATTTCGTCATAACAATTACGATGTGAGCGATTTTGACTTGTCACAGAGATTCGTAACGAATGAGTACAGTCAAGAACAAGTCAAGCTCTACCAGTTTAAGCTGAGCTCTGATTTATACTACGGGCCCTAGAAAAAAGCGCCGGTTCAAAGTCCAAAGTGTCAAGCTTAGCGTGCTCTTGAATGTACTCATCAGCAGCCGTAGAATGAGATGGGTGAGACTGGTGAGAGTGACACAATGTCAGTGTCACATACTCTCTCAACAAACTGTATTGCAGTTTGGCAGACGAATTTTGTTTTTAAAAAATGGGTTTGTTTATCCTGAATAAATGATTATCACTATCACTACATAGTATAAAACAAAGTCGCTTTCTCTGTCCCTATATCCCTTTGTCCCTATGTATGCTTAAATCTTTAAAACTACGCAACGAATTTTGATGCGGTTTTTTTTAATTGATAGTGATTCAAGAGGAAGGTTTTAGTATTAGCATTGCACCCGTGCGAAGCCGGGGCGGGTCGCTAGTTATTATATAAACGTAAAATGCTCGTTAATGGGTATTTCATATAGCCGAGTCCGTTTTTTTCTTTCCTATGGCAATTTTTCAAAATCCTTAGGGAATACTGTTATGGGTAATCTACCTGCCACATTTGCATTTATAGTTTCCGACATTAGTAACGAATTAGTGAGTGAGTAGTATTTCGGTTAGATAGACTAGCTGATGCCCAGCGGCGTTGCCCGGCTGGAGTCCATTTGGAATTTCCTTTGGAATTTCCAGAAATCCTTTCTAAGCTTATACACTATAACAATAATAAATAAATTGTGGGACAGAATTTACACACGGTTAGTCAATCCCAAACTAGGCAGAGCCTGTAATATGGGTACTAAACAACTGATAGACACACTTAAATAAATATTAAACACCCAGACACGAAGCCAACAGACATGTTGATTCACACAAATGTTGGCCCCGAGCGGGGATCAAACCCGAGACCTCCGACTCAGAAGGCAGGGTCACTACCAACTGAGCCAACAGGCCCGACTATGAGGAATCTACCTGGCCAAATTGAAGTTTTTCGGGATTTGACAGACATTTTGTCGCTCTCACCTATCGCATGCTACGATTGCTAATCTACAAATAACTTTGACATGACATACCAACTGAGTCGGCAGTAATCGATGGACGGTGTGACTTTACCCGCTGAGTGTTGGCATAGAAAATTGTCATCGCTACTACGCAGCGTGACATACAGCAGTGACATAGCTCTAGGGTGTTGCGGCTGCATTAAGTACTGTTGTAGATGGTTTAAAACTAATAAATCATAGTTATACTTAAGGCATTTTTCTCATACACAAGCGACGGCGATCCGGCGATACACAAGCGACGATGAGAAACCAATTTAAATTGTTTAATGAATTGAGGAATTTGTAATCCAAAATCCATGGACAATTTTGAAGATATACTTAATATAGCTTCTTAATGAGGTCACACGATTTCGCACTCTCGCCACGTCGTTACAAAATCGAGTTTAAAAATAAAGTGGCGGTCGTCCCACAAGGTTTTTTGATGTTAAGCTATGCTACTGCTAGCAAGCGATTATTATGTAGTAGTGGACCCTGCACTTCTAAACAAGTTGTCAAAAGAAACTGGTGTTGTTAGATTCGTCTACATTTCCGGAGAGTCACAGGCTACTTTATTACTACTGCTTGATTGCTACGGTATTATCCCATCTGCCCGGAAGAAAGGGAGAAAAAGCTCCATCGGCCCCGGAGATAATTGTTATCAGTGCAAATGGCACGGCCGGGGCAGATGGTAGATAATACCCTTTTTAAACGACTTCAAAAAGAAGGAGGTTATCTATTCGTCTTTTTTTTATGTTTGTTACCTCAGAACTTTCGACTGCTTGAACCGATTTAGATGATTCTTTTTTTATTTGAAAGCTGGTGCTTCCAGATTGGTCCCATTTCGTCCAGTGCTGACAACTGCATCCATGAGAAAACCAAAGTTGAAGATTGAAGTCGGTTTTTTTATTACCACACTGCACCAAAGGGTAATGTCACATGTCTTTTCAGTGGGTTTCACACGCAGTTGGCCTTTTAGCCAAACATTTGTTTATCTGTGGGCCACAGTTGACTTAATTAATATGGTTATTAATATTGCCAACCCTAACTCACTGCATTCTAGAGAACCACATTATTATCGAGCGTGCAATTGGCGTGTGGGCGCTAACGACAGTACCAGTGGGCTTAGATTCAAGGACTTCCCTTTTACTGCACATTGCCGGTGATGAGAATCGAATTAGCGCAATACACGTGTCTTGATATTTAAGCTGGGGCTTCATTGGGTTCGATTCTGCTTTACAGGGACTAAACTTATTTTAGTTTACTCCTGTCATTTTATTTCTCTTATAAAAGAAAAGAGACGACAGATATTTAGTCCTGTCAAATTACAATTAGTGAGCAAACACACTTGGCGGAACTTACGCGCGGAACTTTCGGTGAGCAACATACATTACGGTTGACGCGGGAGGCAGATCCATTTATCTTAAAAGTGAAACGTCAATGTATGCTGTTGACGGAAAGTTCCGCGGCGTAATTTCCGCAAGTGTGTTTTGACCCTTAGTCCTGTCAACTAAGGCATTTCATAAAGTGATTAGTGCATAAGTAAATAAGTCACGACTAAAATACAGCCTCTGACAGGACTAAATTCGGCAGGTTAACTTCTATATCCCTTTTCTTTTTTGAGGTAAGACAAAGACATGACTAAACTAAAATAAGTTTAGTCGGTGTAAAGCAGAATCGAACCCATTATCGAGCTACGGTGAATATTCGTGTTAACGCGATGAGTGTGGCCGGTTAGATCGTTGCAACGCGTTGTATTCGGGCGAAGATGATGCATCGGGACACTGTTCGGTAAATCAGAACATCGCTTATATTATGTTTGTAGCGCGACAACGCGACCTGAATATTCGCCTGCGAATGTACCCCCAGCATAACTTGATTAGAGAAACAGGGGCCTTTATTGTATATTTATAATTGTAATCGTCTTTATTAGACATTTGTTACGCGATCAGTGCTTGCTCTTTTTCAGCCAGTTAAGGCTGTATTGACAGATTTACGGAAGAAGCAACTTACATCAAAATGAAAACGATTGCGAATACACTAATTATAAGTAGACCAGACTCGAAGCGTATTTTTTTGTTATACTGGATGTTTTTTTTTACCGTCTGGAAAAAAATATGCCGTATAAGGTATCTAGAGCCGAAGTTATACACGAGATTAATTGTTAAATATAGTTATGTTTAATGCAATTTACAAAATCTAGAAAACTACGCACAGTAGGTACTACGCGCAGCTGGCGGTTGTAGGTAAATTGCGAATAAATGGAAGCTACGAGCCTGTTTCTTTTTAAAATACTATTTCAAATAGTTCAGTGTGTATTATTGACTACAATTAAGTAATGTATATTAGTTTAAGCAAGAAAATTTTTTTTTAATATATATATATAATCTCACGCCTTTCATCCCCGAGGGGGTAGGCAGAGGTATTCCATTACTGGATATACCCACATTTCACGAGATACATTGGACCCCTAAACGTGATAGGTGGTGAGCCCATCGCCGGACCGGGTCTATTTACGCATGTCTCAGAATTAATTCTGGGACCTGCGGGTTTCCTCACGATGTTTTCCTTCACCGTCGAGCTAGTGATAAATATGTACGTAAGTTTTTGAAAAACTCATTGGTACATGCCAGGATTCGAACCCGAGCCTCACTGATTTTCGACCGGCTCTTTAACCGTCCGGGCTATCACTGCTCTTAAGAAAAAAAAAATTTTTTTAATTAACATTGCCAAATGAATCTATTACACTTACCTACCACACCACATTTTTTTCCAGACGGTAAAAAAAGTCACCGTATAAGTTTTTGTGGATCGAGATTGTCGGTCGAAAAAAAAGTTATTGGAGATACTATGCTTGTTCTGATAGGCGTGGATAGAGTAGTAGTAGATTTATCCTGAAAGGTTAATGTAGTTATAGTTTCGACTTTCTTTTACCGGGAATCCATCATGGAGCAAAACAATGTCATTTCAATACACGGATTAGGCGCAAAATGCCACATTCGCAAAATGCCACATTGACGCAAAATGCCACATTCGCAAAATGCCACATTCTCAAAATGCCACATTCGCAAAATGCCACACTAACCAAATGCCATACTTGTTAAACTCCCGTTCTTGCAGTATGTTCGAGAGTGTGGCATTATGCGAAAATGGCATTTTGAGAATGTGGCATTTTGCGAATGTGGCGTTTTGCGCTTAATCCCAATACACTAACCTACATTTTACATTATTTGTTTTGTATACGGTTCTTAGGATATCGTGCTCTAAATTGATAAGCTATTTAAAAGTACTTACCTACCTGTGTTTTTGGTTAAACATTCATAATACTTATCTGATTTTGTAATCTACATTTCTTCGGTTTCTTACGGACTATTTTGGTTGTCCAAATACGTTTTCTAAGCCAAGGTTTCCAAAAAATCTAGTTTACTCCGTCACCCAATACGTCTTGATCGCACCCGTCAAGTATTACTCAGAGTGACGCAGGAAAATAATTTGTGTAGAGTTATTCCAAAGTTCTATTTCGGCACGTTCCACCCACCATACAGCAAAACGGCGCGCGTTGCGGCTCGAAAGAGTTGTGTAGTCAAATGTTTTAAAAAGAAAACTTTTCAAAAAGAGAACTGGTGGAGTGAAGTCAATTGTTTTAACTGTGACGTGTGAATGTGACTAGTCGCGCAATGAAGCGGAACGTGAGTCCTGTAGAATATACTTGGCGTTACAGTGGCTGGCTTTGGCCTTTGTTTACATTGTGTTATTCTAATTTCGGTTTGACTGTTTCTTGGAAAGGTTTGCTCCATGCGCTTTAGTAGCCTTTAGTAGTTTACGGTTGCCAGTACGTGTGTCAGATACTTTAAAAAATACCGTCAAAATAATTTTAAGTATCAGAGAAAGGAATGCGATACCAATATAAACTTCATTCTGTTCGCAGTGCCAAAGGAGATAAGATAACATTTTTTTTTATTTTCACACATGTCCTTGTAGAAAAATTATAGCACTCTCCGCCTTAATATGGAAAGATTTTATATCCAGCGGTAGACTGTTATGGGTTGATAATGAAGATGTCTTTTTAATAATACGTATAAATTCACAGTAAAATTGACTTTAATATTGTTGACTAAACAATATTATTTGTATAAATTCAAGATGTCTACTTCTTGTGACACTATGTGATTTACATTTTACGAAATTAAAATAAATCAACACAGCTAAGAACCGCCGGCAGAAATTATTCTAATAGGTAGGTAGGGTAAAACACTCAATGATTGACACCCTAGTTCACCCTACCAGACTTTTTGATTTTTCTAATGAATGTAGGTACTCATTTTATACGATACTAGCTGTCCCGCGCGATTTCACCCGTGGGAAAATTATAGCCCATGTTACTCCTAGAAATGTAAGATTTCCATTGATGCAATATATTTTTTTTAATCGGCAGATTGACATTGATGATAGAAATTTTAAAATCGGTCCAGTAGTTCTGAAGCCTATTTGACATTGATGATAGAAATTTTAAAATCGGTCCAGTAGTTCTGAAGCCTATTCAACACAAACAAACAAAAATCAAATATTTCCTCTTTATAATATTAGTGTAGACTTGAGTATCCGGTGAGTGGGAGACGACGACCCTCCTACGTGCGCCGGCGCACCACGTTTTCATGTTCGCAATAGCTAACCCTGGAGTATTTCCAGTTTGCTTTGTTTACTGCTCGAATGGAACTTATGAAATATCTTCTATGTTATTAGTAGAATATATAGGACAGTATTTATTTAATAATATTCAACGGTGGAACACAATTCATACATACCTACCTCTATTTAGTCTCAAAATAGACAGTCTGTTCTATGGATACAGTTAAGAGGAAACCATCGCAAAATGTCAGATACGCAAATTGACGGATTCGCAAAATGACGGATACGCATAATGTCAGAATTCCGACATTCTGCTTATCTGTCATTTTGCGTATCTGACTTTCTGCGAAACGCGAATGGTTAGTTGGGCAGAATGTCAGAATTCCGACATTTTGCGTATCTCTCATTTTGCGTACCTGACATTTTGCGATGGTTCCGTTAAGAGCACATGAAGCTTTACACTTGTAGTGCGAGTCTGACCTCTAAGGTGATTGTAATAAGAACGCTACAAAGTCCAATGTGTCGTATAAACATACTTAACTAAGCCAGTATGTAGAGCAAGCACTGACCGCGTAAAAAATATCAAACAAAGACGATTGCCATTGCTACGGATGATAGCGGACAGGGTGAACTGTCCGTATATGCTACACTGCTGTGGACTACACGGTCCCAGCAGCTAGTATGGATGTTTAGTGTTATTGTAGTGTTTTTATGTAACTTACACAGGATAAGTCTTTACTAACACAATATGAGTCACTGTAACTTGAAATAAATTATTATTATTATTTATTACAATTATAAACAGACAATAAGTCCCCAGGTTAAATGCCGAGGGGAATGGCAGAGGTATTTATTTTTTTGTGAGAACAGCCATTTTGCCCCAATGACATGACAGTCATTAATCTGTCGCCGAACCCCTTCTGTATAAGTATAATTTAGTAAATAATAAGAAGTCGCTACTAAAATAAGATCTACATACATACATACATACATACATACATGGAACTGTACATGTTAATAATACTTTTGTATACAGATATACGCGTAACTTTATCCGAGTCCACGAAAATTGTCGAGAAGCTTTAGAAAAAAAGTATTTGAGATATAATAAAAGTTCAATAATTTAATCATCGTTATTTCATATCAATTTATTTTAAAAACCTCAGTTTTCGAGATATACTCAAAAAAACCGGGAGTTTGAGTTTTTATGATGCTTCAAGTCAAAAAGTTTTAACTTTGGACAAAAATGTAAAGAGACATTTTTTGTGTAAAATAAAATTACCTTTTTTGTTTATTTAAACTTTTTTTGTGTAAAATGTATCATTGGCGACTTATATGCCGCAACGCGTTTTTCGGAAGACTAAATGGCTCCTCCACACTTCCGGTCATGCGGAAACCGGCAGATTTTGTATTTTTAGTAAGTTTTAGATTATATTCTTCAAAATAAAAAATAAAAAATCCGCGCTCGAGAATGCCGGATTAACGTTTTTTTTTTACAAGTTCGCGACCCTATAACTTGGCGGCGTCAAGGACTTATCGTCAGGTTAGTTAAATTTAGTCTTAAAACACTAAAATCAACCCCCAATATTTCAGACTATCGATTTTTTTTTATAGAGCTAAATACTTTACAAGGTTGTTCTATTAGGTCTAAGGTATCTCTCATATCTTAAACTGCCACGCTCGAGTATTACCGAAAATTCCCCTATTCGCCTCCCTAACTATAAGATATACCCTATGTTTTATTGGCGGGGGTAAAACCGGGACGATCGGGTATAGTTATTATTATCATATTATTCAGAGAAATAAATAATACATATTTCGTTACCCTAAAAAGCGTTGGTGAGAATGTATTTTTAATTTAATATCATTAAATTATTCTTTTCTTACATATCCGTACAACAACCGGTATTCGAATTGACATAAAAATTTACAACAGTTTATTAAACTTTAATTACAGAATAATTTATGAAGTCGGAATGCAGCTATATTCAGCTGTAAGGTTCTTCTTTAAGGCTCGTTGGAGGAATTAAGTGTCGGCACATAATTACACCTATCATAGCACATTTCCATTATTAATTGGTAATGTATGATATAGGTTGTAATAATCGTGTTTTTATTAAGGAGACTACCTTTTGAGACTGGTTAATGAAACCACGTATTTCTCTAAAACTCTAAAGCTTTATTTCGCACACTCGTGTGACGCCCGATGGACACCATCTTTTTTTTTTGGTGGCGTCCATTAATTATGTGAGATTTTGGAAATTTTTCGACTGCATTGGATTCTTTAAAGAATAAATGCTTTAGTAATTATTTTAATTAATATTAATGATTAACTATAACTATTCAAGCTGGGGAACAAAATACTTACGTGATATTTGCCTACGTGTACGTGACCCTCCCTTGTCCCCTTCCCCCATAAACGCCCCTACTTAATTAATGGACGCTCCTCTTTTTTATATCAGAGATAACCTCTAATACATGTAAGCCATAAGCATGTTACACTCTTCAATTTACTTCACTACATAGATAAAACAAAGTCGCTTTCTCTGTCCCTATTAAAGTCCCTAAAGATTTAAGCATACGGGACTTTTCGCCAAAGGGCCAAAAACTGGTTGCAAGTGTTGCAACCTGATTTTTTAAAAATTACTTTATTAAATGTGAAATTTCTGTTACGATATCAATTAATGCCTTATTAACTTACTTTTTATAAGATTGTCTTTCAAACAACTCATTTAAATTGGAAGTAATACTGGACTGAAACAAAAAAATCGGGGTGTAACGTGTGCTGCATTTCTACTTTTAAAACTTTGACTCGGTGTACAAAAAAATTACTAGCAAATTTACACTTACTTATGATTTTATACATTAGAATATAGTTTTAGCATTAAAAAGTAAAAATAGAAAATAAATTTGTAGGTGCCTCATAAACATGTTATTTACAACGTTACAACTTCTGGTAGCAATTTTTGTCCTTACCGGTTTTCGTAACAAAATGTTAAAGCATAAGTAAACTATGCACCTCACACATACAGGCGCATCACTGTGCATAGGCAAGCTCGTCATGCGTCCGTTGAGCGTAGAAATGTTAGATTGCGCGCCTTTGTTTTTGCTGTACAAGCGTTCCTTCTAAAAATTTGAAAATATGTCCACATCGGCACCACATCCAGATTTAAGGTAAGTACTATTTATATATGTCTGAGTCCTAGATATATTATAAAAACAGCTTTTTTGTGCGTAATACGTCTAAAAAACCGGTGTAATATTGGAAAGTTTTAGAATGAAGTCACAAAAACCGTCGAATGTCCTTACCACGACTGTCCTCGCCGGGTCCTGTTAAGTAGAGCGGTAAGGACAGTTTTGGGATGGTCCCAGTCATATTAGGTAAAAAAGGGACCTCAACCTCGGAATGAAAGAAAATAAGCTGTAAATTGGTATAAAACTTTGTTTTGTCGTCCTTAATATTGTCTCAAAAGTCACAAATGCTATCGTGTTCGCGTCTTAAGATATTGAAGGTCAAAGGTAATAAAAATCGGTTTTTCGTTAATATATCGGTTCTTATTGCTTAAATGAGATTTGCACCATTACAAAAGTTGTAAAGTATAAAATTTCAAACAAAAGTTGTAAAAAATTGTATACTCTACAACTTTTATAAGTGTAAATCTCATTTAAGCAATAGGAACAAAGATATTTGCGAAAAACCAATTTTCACCCCTAATATGACTGGGCTATAAAGGATATCAAGTTATAATATGAATATTAAAGTACGAAATGAACATTATTTATTTATTTATTTTTAAGGGTAGGTATCATTTAAAACTAAAAACTAAAGAATTATTGTTTGTTATTTAGAACATAATTATACTTAAGCATTAAATGTTATAAAAAACTATTAGCATTTGAAGCAAGAGTGTTTTTGTTTTGTATCTTTCTTTTACATTTTGGAGAAAATACGTTTTAGTTAATTCAAGTAAAAGTCTTTTATTATTTCTTATTTCTTATGAATGTTCAAATTATATTATTTGTTTTTGACTTTTTTATAAAATAAAGTGCTTACCTAAGTTACGGCAGATTAAAGCGCGTCACACACGGTGCAGATGCTATAATATTTTATCTTAAGATACGAAATATATATTTCCATATTTGCGTATAAACGTACTGAAGATAAAATATATATTAACTTCGTCGTGTGTGATGGTTCATAGGATTTCTATGGTGAGCGATATTCTAAAATATGCTCTAAGATAATATATATTTTATATTATCTTCACCGTGTGTGACGCGCTTTACAGTTTGGCAAAAAGTTATTTGTTTTTTTTAAATGTTTTTTAAAAAGTTTTGTTATTTTAAATTTGATACTAACCTAATCATATAAATTGTGGAGAGTTTATATGTTTTTAGTTATTTACAGAAATCGTTAGTATAAAAACTTATTCTATAACACTATACAAAGTGACTGGAAAATCAAGGGAATTCTTCAAGAGGGTAAATAAAAAGCCGATACCTTTAGCATTTGTATAAAAAACACCACCTTAATGTATGCGGAATGTTGATGGCTACCAAAATTTTACTAATTTTATTTTCGAATGTTCTTAAAATGTATATGTAGTATGTATTCAGACTAGCCCAACTCATACAACTCGTCGTTATCCGTGGCTAATATCCGTGGATACAAACCCTTCAAAACATCTTCCGAGTTTTTAAAAGTTGTCATTACCGGTCCAAAAATGTCCTTACCAAAACTTTATTGCTAAATATCTCGTAAATTAAGATACAGATTCGGTGCAATCCAACATATTTTTGATGTTCAAATGATCCTTTATGCACTTTGACTCTTTTTACTTCTAATTTTGAACTTTTTTTCTCGTTCTCCCAAAACAGTGAAGTTGGCGAAAATGCCCATACATATTTAAAACTACGCAACGGACAAAGTGATTCAAGAGGATGGTTTTAGTGTTAGTATTGCACCCGTCCGAAGCCGGGGCGGGTCGCTAGTACTTTATAAACGTTCTGTCACATATGCCTCTGATAAATCTGGGGCCTGCCGGTTGTCCTCCCGATGTTGTCTTTTACCGTCGAGCTATAGTAACACACACATTAGAGTCAAATACACAAAGTGGCATTGATAGCTGATAGATGCGACTATGCTGTAGTGTGAAATAACTGGGAAATAAACGTGTACTTAATTGATAAACTTTTCCTTTTTTAAAGGCGCTTAAATCTAGAGACAGAACCGCAGGCATTAACGAGTTTACAAACAAGCAGTCGTGTAATTTTATTGGCATTGTGTTGTCTTGCCTCGATTGTAAATAAAATTTATTGCAAAAATGATTCATTCATGCAGTTGACGAACGCCCAAATATGTTTGCGCGGCATTTTGCAGGTCATGAACGTATTTTTTTAAATTTGTGGGCAAAGGAAGTGAATCTGGCTTCTCTTGTTTCCCGCAAATTTATTTAGTGTTGTCCAACGTGCATCGTGGTTTAAGTTTCTATCTATACGTTAATTAGGAGATTCGAAATTAGCTGTAACTTCAAACATAAATGTTGGTCGCACTGTAAAAGGATGACTACTATGTAAGTTGTTTTGTACCAAGATCGTTATAAATGCAATATAAACAGTTGTACCTACATAATGTTAACTAGTACAAATTATCAGGCAGAATATTAATTGATATAATCACTTTCAAGGGACGATAAAACACAGGCTGTACTTAATCAAGAGGCTGGTTATTTGAACGTGCGTTTAACGTTCAAATAACCTGTCATATCATGTAAAACAAAGTAAAATATATCTTAACACCGAAATAATCAGGTTCAATTTGCTTCTAATTTACGAAATCCGATCCGCATTAAAAAATTATGACATAGTTGAAGCTACACCCACTGTCCATAAAAAGGAGAACCTTGTTAAAAAAAAAATGGTACAAGAAGAGTCGAGAAAGTTCGGACGATGGGGTGGATGCCCCATCCCTTTGGACCGCGTACTCGAAAGTTCCAAAGTACCGCGCAAGCGCCCTAACCAACACCATGCAATTACCCTAAAAGATGCGCTCTCTGCCTTATTTTACTATCCATCGCTTGCTCTAAAATCCACTAGTAACCAGCGAGAAACCCGCACCATGTAAGCGTCGATGGATGACTTACAATCCGCTGTCACCAGTTGTAAACGCACACGCTTTTCTTATAGTAGGAGTCTCGTAGTCTCGAACAATCGAGACACGGCTGGATCGTCAGTTGTTTCGGTACGGGCGTATATTATAAAAGCGGGTGGGGGCCGCCGACCGCCACAGTATAGATTCAGACACAGTGCAGAACGTTGCCAGACGAATCAGTATTATTTCGCGAAGTGAGGTGTTGTGATACATTCCCCTGTGAAAGATATGGAGTCACCTGTTGTAGTTGATAAGCCCCCGGAGTACGGGAATAATGAGGTACGTCGTCTTATTTTAGATTTGATGATTATAGATAGTGTGTAGGCAGGAAAACATGAACAAGGTGACTTATTTTTATGTTTTTTAAAATTGTGTTTTGGGAAAATTCTTAGTTTCACACGAGTGCGAGACGAGTGAATTTTGAGACGAGTCTCAAAATTGTTTATATAATTCCCAAACTTTTTAAATAACACTTGGATCTCGGCATATTCACTTGAAACATAATTTTATTTTGCAAAATACAAAAATGTTACAAAATCTTTGAATAATATAATAATAATATAATCTCACGCCTTTTTTATCCCCGAGGGGGTAGGCAGAGGTATTCCATTACTGGATATACCCACATTTCACGAGATATATTGGACCCCTAAACGTGATAGGTGGTAATCTTTGAAGTCAAGGCCGGATAAATTATAAATCAATATCTTTCAAAACTGGATGATCTCCTTTGAATTGTAGCAAAAGGTAATCCCGGATATTTTCCATTTTCAAATCATGGAATCTGGAAAAGCGCCAAATGATGGCATGGCCATTCTACTTCCTTCAACCAAAGTTTCTACTGACTAGTAAAAATACCAAAATCTAACATGAAGACGAATTTTATCATTGGTAATTTCCTTAATTTTGCCACATAATTTCCAGTCACTGTTCATAT
Source organism: Ethmia dodecea (assembly GCA_963855545.1). NCBI lineage: Eukaryota > Metazoa > Arthropoda > Insecta > Lepidoptera > Depressariidae > Ethmia > Ethmia dodecea. The sequence continues at coordinate 2,842,894 of OY979446.1, forward strand.
GGTTTCAAATGCCGAATTAAAGTAATTTTATTAATGATTGGTTTATAAATGCTCAGACTCTATTCCGTCTTAATCCCATGATTTGCTGTCCGGTATTCTAATTAATCTTTTCCAAGATTTGCGGGTCAAAGAGTTAAACTGCTTTGCCAATGACAATTTAAATAATTAAGTATAAGCATGTGCAATTGACTTTAAAAGCGTAAATGCAAATTATGGAACTGATCAATGTAACGACTAGCTGAAACCTTGGTTCTGTATTCAAAACGTATTTCGCAAATGAAGGCAGGAAGCAGTTTACTTTCATTTTTGGTCATGTTTACTAATACGGCTTTTATGTTTACTGAGAGCTATTACCACTCCAAAGATTGCGAAATCGTCGAAAATAGCATTTTGTATTTGAGAAAAACTTGTGTTGTGTTTGCCTTCGAAAAGCTGGCGTCGGGTAAACAGTTGACAACGCGTCGTTGCATGACTCACGTCAAGCTTCGTTATCGGAACGCCATTTATAGACGCCTCTTAATTATTTTCATTATTGGCTCGATGAGACAGTCACCTTTTGAGGTTTCATTGAGGTTACATGAATGACTGAGCCCTGTATCTATTTGGGACGAAATGTCATTGACAATAGTCTGTCGCTGTTCTGCAAATGATTGCGCTGCATAGGTTTTCAAACTATTTTCAGATTTGTGTCCTCCATCTGTTGGGTCAGTTCTACTAACGATATCTTTGAAATAAAATGTCTCGTTGAGTGTTGACTTCTCACGTCTTTTTCTGACCTCTTCTTATGGCAACTTATGATTGTTGATTCAGATTTCGGTCTCGTCTTACGTAAAACCAATACATGTGGCATTGTCAATCAGTTCAAGTTCAATGATGCTTGAAGCAGATTTATTCGCCATATTGTATTATGCATTGAATAAAAAAATACAATAGTGTGATAGGAAGTGTTCTTGTGAAGTTTGTTATCTCGCTTCTTCTCCCCAGTTAGAACACTAGGAAGACATGATAGATAATTACTATTAGTATCGACCTTCTATAAGTGAATTTAACATTACAATCTACACTAATATTATAAAGAGGAAAGATTTGTAACGAATAATTTCAAAAACTACTGGACCGATTTCAATTTTTTTTTTTCCATGGAAAGCTTACGGGAACGGGACTTACGCGGGTGGAATAGGTAGTGTTGAATAAAATATTAGATTTTGTTCAAAGGAATTTTATATTTGATCAGATTAACACCGAAAATAGATAATATCGTCATTAGCCTTAGTTCATTTACCCATACATGTTTGTGGAGATTAAAATACAGCCCCATCAACATCGACTTGCGGCTTAAGTGCATTCCGCCCTCAATACGATCTGTTCCAATAATAGGGATTACGATGCGGAATCGATCCCCGATAGTTCTGGATCTGTCATAGTCTGCATGTCTGGTTACTGTACAGTGCAGGTCTTTATAGGTCATTAGTGTTCCGCGTTTGAGTACACTTGGAGCTCCGGCTATACCCGGTTAGTGTCGTAAGAGGTTATTGTTAGCAAGCAAAATGATGATGATACTTACATCCAGCAAGACTGCAAAATGGGTGATCGTATTAGTTTAAACTACTGGAAGTAACTTCTGATTTAAACTAAATTTTGCTAAGATTTGAGGATTAATAAGTCAGTCTATACTTATAGTTGTAAAAATTTTGTTTTTCTACGTATTTCATTTTACTATTAAGTGAATACCGTGAAACAGCACGTTTCTTATGATTAATGATCACAATACACAAAAAAAAACATTCATTAGCTGTAGATACTAATGGACCAAATATCATCAATGTAGATGTTCAACATAGATATTGCAAAAAATATAAGAATCAACAAGACGAAATCGCGGCCGATTCGTCCTCTGTAACTCCGTAAATCCACGACTATGTAAACATTTTAAATCGGAATGGTGATGTCACGATGTTTATCTAAGGAGGAAAAATTTATCGACTGAACATTAGCCATAAACGGACCTAGGACGGTGCCTTGTGGAACACGGCGCTAACACCCACATAAATTAAAGTAATGTACTAATATGGGAGTATTTGCCATCATTTCTTCGAAAGTCGACTATTATTTTACATTTAAAGTAGAAACTATATGGCGGGTTTTTTTTATAGGAGCGTGAAATAGTCATTTGCTTCCTAGGTCGTTGCGATTCAAATACCTATTATAGGCTTTGAGTATTAAACCAACCGGAGACGCCACTGACAGGCGTTCCCCTCTGCCAAGAAAAAGTGTCGGTCAACGATCATACCTGTTATATACAACTAGTTTTTTTGAGTTCACGGAGTGCTCGGATTGGTGAATGTATTTGTGTGCATCTAGTTCAAGCTAAGGTTTAATTGTTTTGTCAAAAAATGCGTTTGTTTTAACATTATTTGTGTTTGTTTCCTCGTCCCCCCCGCAGAAATTGGCAGACTTTTTTGCAAAGAAACTAGTGCGCGTGACGTCTCCTGTTGGTTTAATACTCAAAGATTATAGGTCAGTATACTAAATAGATGGTTCAATGTATAGATTTATTGTTTGTCGCAGACCTTAATCTGCAGACTAAACAGCTCATACCTCTTTTTAGTTAGATATCACGTTTTAGAAAAGAGACTAGTCTCCGATTTCGAAATTGATTTACATCTTGCGAACAAATGCAAGCTTTCACAAGTTTCACAAAATAACACGGTCAAACGCTTCCTTCTTTCCCTATAATTGGCAGGTAAACTAAACTTTTTATCATCTACCTGTTTTGTACCAGTAACATACTAGTAGTCGTTCAAGTTGCAAAGCAGTTTGACGGTCAATGCTCTCTATTACGTCATTTACCTTTATCCACTAACTGCATGCTTACAACTGTTCAACTGTAATTAATGTTGTTATTATAATAGGTATTATCATTGTGAAGGTTGGGATATGGGTTTCTCCTTTCGACTAAATTTGTGACTTTTATCTCCTTGAACAAGAAATGTTCAGGTAAATTTTATCGAGTTTTTCCTCTTGTTTTGGAATGTGGGATCTTAGGTTCTCGTTCGTCCTCGAAGATTTGCTCAGTGTCTTTGATAATACTGCTACTACTAAAACAAAACCATAATATTATGCATTGCCGCAGAAATTTTATACAGATATGGAAGATACATACCTACTCGTAAACGTATTCAAAACATTATTAGAAACACAGTTCAAAATTGCACATCAACAAAGAACATTTCAGTGGTATTGTTGTATTTGTAAAACTTGTATTGTCGCCGTCACGAGAGCAAACACGTGCCGATGTTATGGTCGTTTTGTCGTTTCAACAGAATTAGTCGCGAATCTGATGACGCAATACGGTATCGGTTTTTGTTCACATCCCACACGGTGATGTCACCCGGTACTCGTCGGCCGATGCGTCTTAAGAAAGCGTTTCTATAATTTACCTGTAAGAAATCTAAGTCTGGTTAGCTTTCGTAAGAACATGTTTGCATAGTTACGACTTCTGAATGTATAATGCTGGCGGTTTGGTTTTTAATATTAGTTTAATTTGCGAGTTCTGTCTATGTTCTATTACAATGTATTAATTTTTGTCTATATAGCTCGCTGCTGAGCATTCAGGGCATTTGGGTCAGACTTTCCTGTGGTTGTATCTTAGAAAACAATTATAAATACAAGTCTGTTTTTTTTTTCAAGTATAATAGAAGAAGACATACCTACAGATTACAAACTCTTGACAAATTCTTGACGACTCTATAGTAGCAGAACCTATAGTTTTTGAAAATATTCTAATAATGGTTTTATTTATTAATAGAAATTAAAACTAATCTCACTTTGAAACATGGATGTTTCGAATTAGCTATTCACGTACATAAATGTCGATATTCTTATTGAAGACTAAAATAGGTTATTCAAGTACAAAGCAACATTGAAGTGTATTTAATTGTGCACTCTATTCAGTATATTCCTTACTTCAACGAGGCTACCATGAGTTGTGAACTGACTTCTTATTTTTAATTGTCAGTGTATTTTTTTGTCAACAACACAATTCCTCACCTCTGAGTTTAAACATGTTATAAAATCTTCCGTATGAACGACATTTCTACTAAGTAAAGCTTACTGTAGCTATTTAGCTAGCTTCGTAATGTATTTATAACATTTTTATATCTTCAATACCTAGAAATTATTATACATCGTAATTCATGGCGACGTCATTTAAATATTAGCACTTGATACAACCATGTTTGTCTTCCCATTAGCCATACGCTATGATGCTTAGCGCACTCAAGCGAATTTGCATATGCCACTTCTTATAAATAACACCACAATCGCTCTAGAACTTTCCAGTCTACTATATCGTGATCTATCATTCATTGTCGATAATGATAATGACAAAACAAATTCCTCCCACACAGCAAACTACATTCTTCAAACCGAATGGCGCAATTAAGTCCGCATAAAATTACTGTTTGCTCGAATAATGTCTCTGTTTGCCAATGGTGTAGAATTGAACATCCATACTGTTTTAATTGAGCATTTACGGCCATTAAGGATATTAATTGGAGTATTATGGTGTAATTAAGCGTGACATTGTTTATGTTTTTCATTCTTACTTACAACGAAGTTAAAAACATCGATGAAACTTTATTTTGGGTTTTCCAAAAGGAAAATCTGTTTGTATAATAAGTTGTGGTTCTCAATGAAGTTTATGGATATCTGATTACTTATCACAGGTCTAAGAGTCGTATTACTTATAATAGCGCATGATACCTCCTGTAATACCACCCTACGAAGCGTTAATTGGAAGGGAATGTCTTAGATCACTATTGCATATACATTATGTTGTATAAGCTTCAATCTGATGTCTCTCCCAAATCTCGCAGTCAAACAAGATCGCCCTTTCAGCATGGTCAAGTAAGACACAAGACTTATTAATCTTATTACAGACTATATTATAGCGGGTGCACAGACGTTCCCCGCGCGGATCCTGTTTCTTTTCGTTTCCCTGAGAATTTTCAAAAATCCCTTGTTAGTGCTTACGTCAATTAAGGAACCTTTGTGCAAAATTTGCTTTTCTTCTAATCTAGACCACATGTTTCGACTGTGCGTTGATCGATCAGTCAGTTTCTCCTTTTATATATACATTTATATATATATTTCAGATTTCAATGTTGACCCTTTTATGACGTCACGCATTGTCAAGGTCATTGTGGGCCAAAGTAGGTTATGTAGATGTCAATGTAGGAGGACGTCCGAAAGTAGATTACTCAATTGCAGAAATAAACGGAACTGATTCAGGCCTGCGGCATGCCGCAAGACACTTGTGTGCACAATGTCTCAGACCACAGAAATTTTATTTACACTAACGACAGATGCTCGACTCTTATTTATTTGACAATGTTAACTTTTGTAAGGACTCGTTGACTTTCGTAATTTGGGAAAAATGGTTTGGCGTCTTTATATGTGATTTGCTAAAGTATCTGGTTATGAAAAGTGAAATGAGAATTGATCTAAACACCTTCTAGACTGTGAACCTAATGTAATTTTTGTTATTGTTACTATGGCACATCTACATACCGCGCGCTGCTATAGTAAAATCAGTGTTTGCAAATGCTTTTTAAATTTCTCCGCACCTAAACAACGCTCTGATCATCGCGCGATAGTTCTTGCTTATAAAATTAAGAGTATCTCTAAATTGCTATGTAATTATTAAAGATATAATACCTATGTAGGTGGACTTCTTCCACATTAGTCAAATCCAGTCTTGTCAAAGAACAAAATCTTCATCTTTCTTATTCAAATCCAATATGATTACAATCCAATGGACCATTGAACGAAATCGTTAATAACCACAGACGAAAGTGGCGACATTAAGGCCGCCTCCCGATGCCCTTGCCTTGTATGGTCAGGTCATCTGTAGACCGCTTACCGGTCCTACACTGAGTAGGTACGTTGACGAGTCGCATACGGTTGAATTTCCTGTACTTATAGCCTACCTCGCTTTGTGGCAACTCAGATTTGTGTAATTCCATCATTTAGCGGGTTTCTGCGTTTGCTTATTTGAATCTTAATGAATTATGTCTAAGTGGGTTGTTTTCTTTTGTAGTAAATGTTTTACTTCATATTTATAAATTCACAAAATGGCGTCACGGATTACGTCGTCGCCTCTTCGTGGCGTAAAATTTTCAAGATTTTTTTTTTAAATTAGGACTGTTTTGAAATAATTTCTTCTACAAGAGCAAGTTGCATCGATTTTATTTTCTATACTTACATAAAATTTTGCATAATTAACGTCAGTTGCATGAAAGTCTGTTATGTTTATAATAATAATAATATAATCTCACGCCTTTTATCCCCGAGGGGGTAGGCAGAGGTATTCCATTACTGGATATACCCACATTTCACGAGATATATTGGACCCCTAAACGTGATAGGTGGTGAGCCCATCGCCGGACCGGGTCTGTTTACACATGTCTCAGAATTAATTCTGAGACCTGCGGGTTTCCTCACGATGTTTACCTTCACCGTCGAGCTAGTGATAAATATGTACGTAAGTTTTTGAAAAACTCATTGGTACATGCCGGGATTCGAACCCGAGCCTCACTGATTTTCGGCCGGCTCCTTAACCGTCAGGGCTATCACTGCTCTTCTGCTATGTTTAATACAGTTTAAAAGTACTGTCTTAAGTGTTGCAGTATCAATGACGTATTACATTTTACATCTGAAAGAATGAATCGCTAGAGAATAAAACTCTCCATTTACTATGCTCCCCTAATCATAAAATATCCCAAACTGCAACACCTGGAAACTTGAAATTTAGTACGTGAACGAAGCCGTTTCACGCCTGCTATCTTATATTTAACAAGAATGTTCTCGTATTACAGCGCGGTTTCCCGTTCGACGAAGAAGAAGGGACGGGCGTGTGGAGCGAGCTCGAGGCGAGGCACCCTGACATAGCGGCGCGTCTGCGCCAGCGACCCACCACCTGGGAGCGCAAGCGCAGGCCCTCCAGCCGGGAGGCTGACGGTTAGTGAAAAATGAAAATTGATTTATTTCCGTAGGTAATTGAAAATGAAACTTAGAAAAGTCAATAGTGTAATAACAAGGCACTCTACCGACGTCTGTCATTTTCATACATTGACTTGTCACATCAGCCGCAACCCATGGAAGTCTACCTTAAACTCGTTTCCTCTAGTCTCCTCAATATTCTTAGTACCTACCAGCTGTTGTAACTTCACGTGAACTATTCCCGTGGGGTACAAAGGGACTTATAAGTTAACCTAGGCACTTATCACCACACCAAGTTTAATCGAAAGAAACCCTTTAAATAGTTTAAGCGTGGTGCGTGGACAGGTAAAGACAATTTCAAAAATTATTTATTTATGGCAAATTTGAATATAAATAAAAATACACGCTCACACGTCACACTCTTCCGAAAGCACCCTTCATCAGTGTATTTTTCGAATCCCTAAACTGAAATTGGGGTCCTGTCGATTTTACCGCGATTTTTTCCTTCACCATTAGGCTAGTGATAGATAACGCATAGGTTTTTGAAAACTTCTGACGTACTTGGAATCTAACCCAGGTCTCCTAAAAACGATTACGGATTCCAAGTCATTAATATGATTACCAAACCGTTATTATTGGTAAGAATATTAATGTATTTGTTTTCACTCTTCCAGGTGTTAAAGCGAAACGTTTAATCATTGCAGATTTCGGAGACAGTTTCGGAGGCTTCAACAGATTCCCCTTCGGAGACATACCGTCTGAGTTCAGAGAACACTTTCCGTCACATTGGAACCGCAGGTACAGCTCGCGGGACGAGTCGCAACCACAGCCACAGTCGCCGCCGCAGTCCCCGCCACAACAGACAACCTCGACACAGACTGAACACCCCCCAACAGAAAGTCCTACGCTAACACAATACGGTCTCAGAAACACAGTAGACCTCGGCCAGAAGAGTGCAGTCGACCCCTCGGTTGATGCAGACGACAGAAACCACAGGTCTATGTCAGCGCCTCCCGACAGTCGCACACCCATCCCCAAAATGAGTGGACAGAACCACCATGACCCTCCGCCCCAGCACTCCGAGCAGCAGTCCAATGTACGGATCATACCCATAAAGGTGGAAGGCAGAGATTCGCCCGTCATCAACAAATCGGTTGACCACGGGACTCACTACGGCGAACCGAAGCCGTCGTTTGAACCAACCCACAGTTATTTCGACGATAACCCGCCTTACTACAACGCTCCGCAGAATTTCGGCAAGTCGTGTGGTGCGCCGTCGTTCTATAAAGCTGGTCCACAGCCGTTTGTCCAGCAAAAGATGTATCCTCAGAATGCGGGTGTGTTCACACGCGGCGCGTCTCCTCATAGATCCCAGTCACCGAGGTCAACGCACGAGGAGTATGTTAAAGTTCCAGTGCACCACGAACAGTCCGCGCCAAAGCCCGAGCCGCACAGGCCGCAGCAGACGGCCCCCCAGCCACAGCCGCCGAAGCCTCAGCAGCAGCCACAACCGCCCCAACAGCCGACACAGCAGCCGCCGCCAAACCCTCCGACGCCTCCCCAAGAACCCAAAGCCGAGTCGTCTGCCAATGACCCTATCAATCAAATCCTTGCCGTCCAGACAGAGGTTCTCAACCTCATGAATGAAGTAGAAAACTTCACGGGAACCAAAAAAGACAAGCGATACATATACCTAGACGAGATGCTAACCAGAAACCTAATAAAACTAGACAATATCGAAACAGACGGCAAGGAGATTATTAGAACTGCAAGAAAGAAGGCGGTTAAGTGTATTGAGAAATGTATAGCTGTATTAGAAGTCAAAGCCGAGAAGGGTAGTGCAGCGGCAAGGGAGGCGGAGATGAATGCCGAGGAGAAGCCACAGGACAACACTGTAGAGAATGGAGAGGTGGAAGTAAATAAGTCCAAAGAAACTAATGATGAACCCCAACAGGAGTCAACGGAGAAAGGAGAGCCAAAACTTGAAGAGCAGAAAGAAAACATGGAGACACCACCCTTGGAAAATCAAGAGACCCAGCCACAAGCACCTGACACTCGACCAGAACAGCCTGCTTCAGTCAACACCGAAAACCAGGACCTTAAAGAAGAACCCAAAAAAGATGATTCCCAAGAAATACCCGCAACAGGAGATAAAGTGGATGTAAACAAGAATGGTGCTAAGAACGTGAAACGCGATAAAAGTAAGGAAAAGCCTGCTAAAGATAGTAAAGATAAAGAATCACTAGAACCTATGCAAGTGGACGACAAAGGTGATAAACCAGATTCGCAAGGTATGGATGTGGACGGTGCTGCTAGTCAATAAATTTTAGTTCGCAATAGAGAATTGTCGTGTAGGTACACAGTTTAATCGCGTACTGGGCCCACTCTGCCTTACTCTTGGCCTTAGATACACCGACGAGTGTATTTCGGAAGACTTGGAAGACACAATATCAGGAGTGATATTTCATTCCGTTTATTGTCAATTTAATTATTGTTTTATTGTGATAACATAATGATATGATAATGTTGCAAGAGCTTGAATAAAAATTGCTGTAAGTTAGAATTGTAATTGTCACAATAATTAATACTTAAATTCAAAATGTTAATCTTTTATACTTACAAGAGTAGTTGTACAAGAAATGCGATATTGCCAGCTCTCGCAAAGAAACGGTCATTATATGTCAAGCCCGCGGGCTAAGTGGTCTGTAGGCTCATTTGACCACAAAGCCGTCATAATATGACGTTTTTCTAGAGCTTTGGAGAATTTGGGAAATAGAAATAAATCGTCAGATAAAATAAAATAAAATAAAAGTAGCAATGGTGGTCGGCGTGTCTAGGGCTTATGTGTTAATTCTTTGTGCTAACGTAACATGTTTCGACATGTATGTATAGTGTTTATGTTTGTACATTAATATTTAAAGCTATAAGGATGTTGTCCTAAGGATTTTAAATTATCTCCTTTTATTTAAATCCTAATATTTAATATTGTTTATCATCTTGATAACACAAATTTCTCAATAAATATTGAAGCCACAATGTGTTTGTTATTTATAAAAATCCACGTTACGGAATAAACTAAAAATGTTTGAGTCAGTGCAGTTTAGGGCGTTTAACAAGATCCATAAAATAGTAAAATATATACATAATGCTGAATGGTGGAATTAAAAGGATGGCACCGTTTTAATAATTTAATATAGTTTTCACTTCTCATGCTCTAAAAGTACGCCAATAGGAAGCGGGACTAAAGTGACCACTTTAGTATCTAGGGAGTAAAAAGTAATTAGTTTTTTAAGATGTAGACAAAGTACAAACTCAAACAGCCACTAAATATCTGTGGAGTGTGGACCATTTTTATTGCGAAAATGTTGAGTTTTATTTTCATGGTTTTTCCTCATAGAACGTGGCGCCATGTGTTTTAAAAGAGATTTAAATCTCTTTGTTGAACTGTGACAGGTTTAGGAGAAAAAACTGCCCGCGAAAATTTCAGAATTTTCGTCGAGTGTACATATTTGATCGATTATAAATAAATTTTACTCTAAGGGCTGATTTGTCAATCGTCAGATAAAAGTTATCTGAAGAATAAACATCACCTGTCAATTTTCCTTTCTATTGTGTCAGACAGCGACAGCATCAATATATTCTCCAGATAAGATTTATCTGATGAGCGAAAAATCAGCTCTAAATTGACTATTTTTCTCGCACTCTAAGTGAAAAGTACAGTTAGCACCTCAAGACTAAACGTCAACTTAATATACCCTCGCGGTTTCAAACCACCTCATATTATGGCTTCGTTTAGTTAGTCCCTCGATATAAAATATACTATTCCTATATGGTACTAATTACCGCAAAACGAAACGCAGCAGCCAAGATCAAGTACTTCGCTTTGGTAGGGGAATTCCCGTAAACTATAATGAGGAGAGACGAAATAACACCATGATGTTTGTCAGGGTGTGATTCAACATTATCATAAGCGTGTTGCTTGTTGCTTAGTTAAAAAAACACGATAAAATCAATATTCCTGTATGCAATGACCATAAATAAGACAAGCATTGCATATATTTTATAAACTTGTTATTCAAAATTACAGCAAAATTGTAGGAGACGCTTAGTAATAATTAATTAAAATCAATTCTCGTATTTTTTGTGAAATTGTTAGTTTATTTCATTGAAGCTAGCTTAGCACTTGTTTTTTAGAGCCACCAACAGACTGAATCACAACATGTAAAGCACCAGTAGGAATGGCAACCCTTGCGGAAGTCGGGCCTTACCCGTAGCATTATGTGTTCTGTGGCCGGGCCTCTGACCCTGACCGCCCAAGGTCACACGCGTAGCCACTCCCAATCGGCCAATCCATCCAGATCCAGTACGATGTTGCAAGCTTCTTAGCGCTTTCGGCGCTACATTATTTTATTTATTTATTTAGATCTGACGTGGTTTTGGGTAAAGCCATAGCCCACAGACTTTGCTAACGCTGTAACGCGCTACAGCCCAAACATGAAACAGGTAGTAGTTAGAAAGTTTTTTAAAAGAAGGTGTCTATATATAGATTCCTGAGAGCTATGGATGGGCTACATCTTTACCCGATTTAACAAGAAATAGCGTGGATTGCAAAAATATTTTTACTTTAATCTAAGGATGTTAATGTTTTGAAAACCTTCTGGCAGGTACTCTCCTGCTATCGGTTTTTATATACATAGTTAAAATTAAAATTACTATAGGGAGGTACCCACTACTACTACTACCTACTACTTGTTCACTAAACAACTCCTAGAGCCCAATCTGACGCTTAAAAAAAATCCGCGATCGAGATCATTTTTCTATGAAAGTTTAAAGAACGTGGAATTACATAATATCATGATTTCAGTCGTTCTGAATTAATATTGTAAAAATAAATAAACGGATAAAGTATATTTTGTCTTTGAGTATTAAACCAACCGGAGACGCCACTGACAGGCGTTCCCCTCTGCCAAAATAACGGGTCGGTCAACACGCATACCTGATAAATACAACTAGTTTTTTTGAGTTCACAGAGTGCTTGGATTGGTAAATGTATTTGTGTGCATCTAGTTCAAGCTAGTATTTAATTGTTTTTTCCAAAAATGCGGTAGTTTTAACATTATTTGTGTTTGTTTCCTCGTCCCCCGCGCAGAAATTGGCAGACTTTTTTTGCTAAGAAACTAGCGCGCGTGACGTCTCATGTTGGTTTAATACTCAAAGTTTTTTGTTTATGATCAGCGAAATGTAGTGCTTTTGTTTGATTGTTTGTAGCAGAATCCAGCGCTGTTTCCAAGGTTTGCTGACATGTGCTGACAAACACACAATCAGTGTTCCCAAATTAGGAGTTTTCCCCTAAATTTAGGGGGAAAACCAGTGCGTTGGGATTTCTTAAGGGTTTTTTTGACTTTGTAGATTATTTCTATTTCTGTAGGAGGCCCTATAAAATGATAGGGCCTGGAGTAACGCAATCTAGCCAATCATATTTATTTGTTCTCTAACTAGTACTGTTTCTCATTACTTGGAATGCGGAGTTGAATAAATTAAAATAAAAAGACGTGTGGCACTCGGGGACTGCCGCGGTAAAGCTATTGCATAGCATTTTGTATCAACAAGACTGCCGAAAAGAAACGACGTTAGACAATGCACGGCCTTCAAGCCACACCTCCGTGCCCGTCGGAGTGGGGAGCATGAGGTTTTTTTTCGTTACGGAATTTCTGGATTCGGTCCCCGCGCTCAAGGCCCTCGATAGAAGCTATGCAATAGCTTAATAACAATTTCACTACATTATATAATATTAGTAAAGTCAAAATTTATATTTTCATATCTACCAAAAAAAATCACAATAAATCTTAATTTTAGAATTACGGTAAAGATTGGTTGTATAACAAAATAATAAGGGACATTTCATTTAAAAAAATAAACTTACTACAATTATTTTGTTTAAGAAGGCCAATATTTTTGCTCTAATATCAAATATTTAAAATATTCATTTCGAAATTATGGCAAAAATCTTGGGAGCTATTTACAATATTTATATTTTTTTAAATAGTATTAGGTATACGGGGATTTTATGAGTTTTTGATAGGTCTACGGGCCAAACATTTTCGAGAGTTGGTAACACTGAGTGCAACTGAGTGTAGGTAGGTAGGTAGGTAGACCCTGTATACTATACACAGTAGGTAATATATCTTTGTCAGACCCGATAAGCAGTGTTGCCAACTTAGCTACTTTGTAGCTAGATCTAGCTATTTTTGGGTATCAGGCAGCTACAATTTACAAAATCTTGTAGCTAGATTTTCTAGCTACTTTTTCTAGCTACTTTTACTCTTTTACAAGATGTGAGTACTTTCGAGACTTTATGTATGGTATCGGTCCTTAAATTGTACCTAAACGTGGCTGGCTTATGTATTTTATTACTAATACCTGGATAAATGAAGGGGATAAACATATTTCTTCGTTTAAAACTTAAATTGCGTTCTGCTTTGTCTTATTTTATAAATTTAAAATTATTGCTCGCTGTTTTAATAAACTGAAAATTGATTTACCTATGAAAAAATACACGTAATCTGCTTACTTTACCTAGTTTAAAGTGTTAGCTACTTCTGGCTACTTTTTTGTGTCAACAAATCGGGCAATCTGGCTACTTTTCGCAAGATGTCTAGCTACAAGGTAAGGGTAGCAGTTGGCAACACTGCCGATAAGAACGTCAGTTCTCTACTCACTCAGTTTGTGCCGATATGGCCACAGAACACTGATATGGCGTTAACAAATAACCGACCGACAGTTTTATTTAGTGAAGTTGAGTTTTGATAAAATTTTTGTACCTTCCGTTGTGCTAAAAATGAAGTCAACTGTTGTAATTAACAGGCTACCGGGTTACGGGAATAGCTGGAATAATGAGGTACGCCATCTAATCATTACAGTGTTTATGCAGGAAAACCACCAACTAGGTAGGTTATCGAGAAAGGTATCGACTTGTTATTTGGAATAATTAGTAGGTAAATCTTGCCTAATTTTGGATATGAATAATTTCGATGCCAAAAGGCCTAATAAAAAATAAAAAATGCATGCAAAAAATGGGATTACGCTCACAATGCCACATTGGAATTTCGCAAAATGCAAGCAAAATGTTACATTCTCAAAACGCCACTTCGGAAAATGTCACATTAGCAAAATGCCATTTTCGGGCTGAACTGTACCTACATGTGACAGAATTTCTGCTTCATATATTTTTTGTAGATAAGAGTTCTTTAAGAGGGTTTTTTTTTACCAAAATGGCAAAGCGAGGAAATCAATTGTTTTCGAGATATAATTTTTTGAAAGTATGTTAAATTAACCTCAAAACTGACTGTACAAATTTGACGCGAGGACATAATGTCAAACAAACGTCAATGCGTTTTGTTTCGTCTATTCTAAATGTCAAATTTGCACATACAGTCATCGTAGTCTATGGTAAATTGGACAAAATGGTGGTTTTGTTGCGAAATGAAACGTGTCGTGAATTGTTGACCAACTTCAGACAGCCGTTTGCCTTTGCCCAGTTACTCCTGTAGCTTAGCTGGAATGTTTAGGTAAAGGTATTTTTTTTTATTACCACACAAACAAATCAACAACTTTTTTTGCGACATTTTTTAATAAGCGGAGCGATTTTCGACGCGGATTCATACAAATTTTGTATCGGCTATGCGTTTCCATAATTCATAAAAAAAACTATGGGGGTGGTCGGGGGTGGGTTGTACAGTTCTTCCATTTGCGATTTCATAAGTAGCAGTAATAGGTGAAGAAGAGCAGCAGGTGTAAGTTGCATCACATGAAAAAAAATCATATCATAAGATTTTTCACAAGCATTGCGGAATAGAAAAAAAACTTCTTATTGAGTAACTCTGATTGGGGTCGGGGTGATAAAATTTGAGCTTACAAGCGACAATTCTTCCAAATGTATCAGGCTTAACGTTTGCTGATAGTACCTATAGGGGATTCTACTTTCTTTCTTCAGCCGAAGTGTCAGTCAACTCATCAACTCTCAATTTATTGCACACACACATTGCACATACATACAATTAATAGTGTCAGTCAACTCATCAACTCTCAATTTATTGCACACACACATTGCACATACATCAATACATGCAACATATATATAGTCAAAGAGAATAGAAATACTTTATGTGGGTGTGGATCTGTGTGGATGGCTAAATCAGAAAAGCATTAGGTACAGCCAAAAGCATGCTAAGCTTGACACTTTGGACTTTGAACCGGCCCTGAATTCTATGGACGCGCATTATAAATCAGATCTCAGGATTAACTGGTAGTTACCTATAGCTTGAATATACTCTTGTAGCGACACTACATGGAACGCGCCAATAGAAGGCCGAGTTACATATAACGCGCCAATAGACGGCCGAGTTCTAAACCGCGCTATTGGAGTTTTCTAATGAGTTTGTATAAATACAACTGTCCAACATCAACCGTTGGACCGCGGTCCCCAGGCACGATCACCTCGCCTGGCGGAAGATCTTCCTTTTCACGATGGAGGAGTATTCCACCTCAGCTCCTCCATACTCTAAAATATGAATCAATTTATTAAAAATCCAACATTTTCCTTAAGTTTTCCATATTATGTCATTTCTTCCCAGAATTCAATCCTTATTAGCGACACTATCAGATGGTGTAATAATACAGTAATGTGTTTTTTCCAAAATTAACGTGTTTGATTCCTGGATAGGAATATTGATTTTTCAAAAATCTAAAGATGCAGTTTTAGTTTACATAAAAATCGGGCTCGAGACTCCTTTTAGTACTTTTCGCAATTCCTCATAGTTTCTGAATTAGCCATCCTCGCCCACTTGAAACATTCACCCTGTATAGTGTTTCATTTATGCACGCTGTTGCCAAATGTTTACGTATTAACCTACACACAAAGAGGTTGGAAGAAAATCATTCTCTTTCCTAACTTTTTCTTTAAACGTCTTTGCCTACACAGTTCAGCAAGTGCACTTGGAACTGCGCAGAATGTGCAATTTGTAAACAAATGCACTTGACACAAAATATGTATTATGTAATTCTTGATAAAGTATTATGTTAACAATGAAATCTGGATGATAGGTACATTTTTTATCACTAAAAAGTGTCGCATAAACCAGTAAAGTTACAATGTGTTCGTTTGGGAATTTTTGCATTTTGAGAATTTCTGATCTTGATAAAATTTGGAAGGAGGATTAGTTTACACCTTGAGGCCTTCCTCAAGTCTTCTGTCCCCTTAGTGTATTTTTCCGTGATGAAAAGTAGTCTACGTCGACTATGTCTTTTCATAGGGCCCTTTTCATTATGAAAAATACACCAAAGGGACTATACACGTTTAAGCAGGCCGAGTGGCGGGCTACAGCTATTTACTAGAATGTTTATTTATTTATTGCACATCCATAATTGATTAATAATTATACATGACACACTTACAATATAAGTAGTACATTAACACACATTATTTACCTTGCTAAAGGGCATGGCATATTTTGGGAGAGAGAAGGATAATTTAATTATTAGTTAAAACTATTAATATCTTGTAAGTACATTAATTTTGTCATTGGTTAAAAATTTGTGGACTGTATAATAACATTTTTGAACTAGAATATTTTAAATTTATTTCTACAGATTTAAGCAAGGCTTCTTGTATTACAGCATGGATTCCTGTTCAAGGAGATTGAAGAAGCCAGCATTTGGAGCGAGCTCGGGACGCAGTACCTCGAAATGACGACGCAACGGTTCCTCGCCTGGGAAGGCGACCAATACAACTCCGACCGAACCACTGAAGGTGAGTCTCTTCACTACTCATAGCAGCCCTTTTTTTATATATGTTTTTATTTGGGAAACATACACAAATTCTCAATAAGCCATACAGGCCATGGCCTGAGGACACGGATAGTGGCGGTATAGAGGCAGCCGATCTTATAACAAGCTTTGGCAACCAGTCAAATTCGTTTGCATTTATAGCTGTGATCAAAAATTTTCATTATTTCTGATGGTGGTAATCCACAGTATCCATGGAGGAATTCTAACACTCTGTAGGTGTGTATGCTTTTCGCCGCTACTTGTCAGAGCCTAGTGGATTATGTTTAAGGCGAAAAAAAAAATTATTTGCCACATTTCATCATAGAGTTATCACTAAATATCTCCATTATAACCAGCTTCATTTTCATGTTGGTATTTATATGGTGTAGGTACATGTTACCTAGGTATATTACTGTGGTTACTCAATGCTTAAGAAAAGCATGCATGGAAAGTGAATCTTATTCGAAAAGAGTTACTAGCCGGGCTACAGTGAAGAAAAACTCAGGAAAGGTGCACACCCATCTAGAAATGGAGGCATGGTCTGGGGAATCTTTAATTTTTTTACAATTTCTCTTAAGAATCCCTACATCACAGTTCCAGGGCATCACGAAAACTCTGGGTCAAGAAGCGGCTCGCGCATACCGCAGCAGTCCCAACGGCAGATGGTTCCGCTGCATAACCAGCCGCCAGAGCGTCCCCGCCAGCCACAGGAGCCCCAACAGCCGACGCAGCCGCCAAACCCGCCAACGCCCCCCCAAGAACCCAAACCGGAGTCCTCTACCAATGACCAGATAAGTAAGATCCTCGAAATACAATCCCAGGCGCTCCACTTCATGAATGAAGTCGAAAACTTCACGGGAACCAAAAAAGACCGGAAATACATATACATAACTGAGATGCTAACCCAGTGCCTAATCAAACTTGACAAAATCCTAAACTGCGTGGATGACATTAGAACGGCCAAAGAGGACGCGATCAGAAGTATCAACAGATGTATTGTTGTATTAGAAATCAAAGCACCGGACGAGCCACCAGAACAGCCTGCTTCAGACAATACAGGTCCCGAAAACCATGACCCCGAAAATGAAAATCCGAATTATGAAGAACCGATGTATGTAGACAACAATGGCGATAACCCAGATTCGCCGGGTATGGATGTGGATGGTGCTTATGGTCATATATAATCAATAAATAACTAATTATTGTCTGCATAGAAGGGTTTTAAAGAATATTGCATTCATTTAAGTAAAAATAATAGATATCTTCAATTATATTTTAACTTTCGTCAAGTGATCTATCGTCATAAGATAGTTTTGTTTGACACTGATTGCAGTTCTTTAGTATTTAATTTCTAAGTTTTTTTAAATTGTAATTATAAAGCAAATTTTCTATTTGCATCAATTTAATTATACTCCGACTGAAAATGTCTTAACGCCATATTCTAGGTATAGGTTGGTATAGGTGCACACATGTTTTGTATAGATACACACATGTTTTGTTTATTATTAATAGTTTATCCATTTTAAAGCAGGATGTCCTGCAGATTTTAATATTTTTACACCATTTTCTCAATAAATAATGAAGCTACATTGTGTTTATTATTTGCATTTATAGAAAACAATAATTATAATTTTCAAACTTACGCTAAACTTAAGAGCTAATATCAGTTCTAGTTTATAGGTATAGTAACAAGAAATAGGACATTAATTTTGCTAAATGTACTTACATTTCAAAGAGTATAAAAAATAAATTGTAAATTTATCACAGCAAGCAATTAATTATACAGCCACAAGCTTCTTATAATTTATCGTAATAAAACATCTGATTAAATAATAAGGACTTCTATATAAATCTACTGCAGAAGAACGCAAGGAGTGAACATACAAAATATCGTTTGTGATTAGGTTATTGAATCACAACTTTTTTTTCTTTCCAGTATTACAACTTATTTATAAAACTGAGAACCGGACACTTTAACGGGCAGTGAGAAAATAGTTACCGCCAAATATTGAACTCTTATGTAATTGAAATAAGATTCAAAACCAATGAAAAATTTAAACTGCCTATGCCCGATAAAGTGAAGCAGCGGGTTTCCGCGGGCGCGCTTTAACGATACTTAACCTATTATCTCGCAGAATTGTTACCCGACCCGGATCATTTTACATAAAATCTGTTTAAATATGCAGAGTGCGGATGTAATTCTTCTAAATTCATGATTCGGGCATGTCATTTAAAATTTGCATGGGTTCTTGACCGCAACGCTCTTGTTCGCTCTTGTAGTCCTCTCCCGGCTGATGGGTTAGGCGCATTTTGACATATTCGCAAAATGTCCAGTTCGCGAAATATCCTACTCAAATAATGTCCAATCCACGTAAGGACCAATTTGCGAAAACCAAAAGCTAAGTCGCACCATGTTCTCCTTCCAACTGGAAAGATAAACACGAGGCATACAAAACAAGGTTTACGAATAAATAACGAAATTACTTAATTTTATCCTAAATTGATCAGACGCACAATGTCACACTCGGTTTTTTTTACATAGATTTTCTTAAAAATAACTTACTTATTTTCTTTACATACCTATTGTTAAATCAGTTACCGTCCATTCAGTTTATCAATAATTTGCGGTATTTTGCGAATGTGACATTATGCGTCCAAGTGTCAATTTACGAAAGTGACATTTGCCTAAAGTGTCTGTTTGTAGTGTCGTTTTTTGAAAGCGACATTTTGCGAATGTGACATTCAACCGATCCTCCCACTTGTGTAGGAGCTACTCCCACTCCTTCAGCACCCTCTCCCAGTCCTCGTCCGGTATAAACGGCTTGTCGATACAGCTGATCATGTATTTGCCGCAGAATATGCACTCTTTGGCGACGATATCGTCTATCTCGTTCTTTAGGTCCTCGCGCAATGGGAGCCCCGTCGACGTGACAGTTGACAGCTCGATGTTGGACAGCACTGACAGTTTGCGCTGCAGATCGGCCAGTTTGTTGCGGCGGGTTTGCGCTGGAAGTGATATTTTTATCAGTTTTCTATTTCAAATGAAAACATCGTGAGGAAACCCACAAACAAATTATGAACATATAAAAATTAATCTCACGCCTTTTATTCCTGAGGGGTAGGCAGAGGTATTCCATATGTAGAAATAATCACCTTTCACGAGAATGTTCGACATTTAGGGGTCGAACATTCTCGTGAAAGGTGTGTTTAGGGGCCCTAAACCTGATAGGTGGTGAGCCCATCGCCGGACCGAGTTTGTTACACATGCCTCAGAATTAATTCCGAGACCTGCGGGTTTCCTCACCATGTTTTCCTTCAGCGTAAAACATAATTATGAGGGGGTGTCTATATTTTGTAGCTATAATGTATATGTCTGTATTAATATAGGAGATAAAATTTAAGAAAACATAATATGAGAGGTATGTAGCTTATGATAAGATTATTATATAATTTACAAAGAAAATATACATTGATTTACAATAATTACAGATAAAAAATGTCCTCCAAAGAGGAACCATGTGGGACAGTGCCCAGAAGACTGGCAGCATTCCCTCTCTGGATAGCTAGGCTGATCCTTTGACAGAGATAGCTGCCAGCCCTCTGGTCACCTGAAGCCTCGACCAAACGCACTGACAGCTCTTTGAGGAGCTGCCGCGCCCCCGGACCCCACGGTCCCATGGTCTCCACCCCAAACGGCACAAATATGTAGCCCTCATTGAGGTCGGCATATTTGCGCCGCTTCAGGCGTTCAGCGGCCGCAGCCGCCGCGCCAGCGCCCACAGAGGTGGCATCGATGTGGGATGGGGCCAATGTGTCGGCACATGTGGCATCCCACACCAGCGACCTGCCATGTCTCCATGGCCCGACAGTCATACCATCAGGCCTCCCGCCACCTATTCGTGTGATGCCGTTAGGCTCAAGAATAGCTGGGATACCAGCAGTGGTGAGAGCCCTGCGGATGATGTCGTTGAGGCATGCATGGCGCGACAGGCGGCCGGCGCTACGTGCGCAAGAGAGGCCGTGGTGTCCGAGTCGATCGACAGGCTCCCCACACTGGCATCTATGGGGGTGGTTTGCCCTGACGCCCAATCGAAGACAGACAGCGAGGGAAAGTGTCTGTCTATCCAATAGAGTACCAACGGTAGCAGAAGGCAATGCCCGCAGCCAATGTCCCGATTCTTTTTGAGACACTGCGAGGAGACGAGCACGCTCCGAGGTGCTGGTGCATGAATCCGTTAGATTCTTAAGCACCAACTCGCAGAGCGGCCCGTCCCAGTGCTTCTGACAAAGCGGACTGGACGGCAGACTAACACCCGGACATGCTCTCAGCCATGCATCTCTAGCCTCCGTCAAGTACGACAACTCCACGATACCCAGAGAGGGGCATATTATGCTTCCGTGGAGGTTGTACGCACTATGAGCAGAGGACAGAAACGCCGGTAGGGAAATACTGGAAATTTTGCGAACCCCCAGTCCACCAAATCTTACTGGGAGGGTGGCTTGGTCCCAGGCTCGCCCCTCTAAAGGGCTATTTAGAATTTGGGAGAGATATTTTTGTAAAGAAAGGTCCAGACTATCTAATAAACTATCAAACTTCCAAAAATGGGAGCAGCGGAGGACATATGTCAATTTCGGGACAAACAGGCAAGACCGTATTATGGACAGAGCCATATGCGGGTTAATTTCGAGGAGTCTGTCCGAGCAGTCGTTAAATTTAGAAATTTGCTCCTGAACAAAACTCGAGAAAGATTCATCGAGAATCGGGGCTCCTAGGAGACGAAGGGATTCATTTCCGAGAATTTTTATATTTGGGGCTAAATTATTGAACTGCGTTATGATGTTAGATTTTATGTCAGACGGTACTGACGCCGAAACAAAAAGCTCGCATTTTGAAAAATTTAAATCTAAACCGATTAAACGAAAACTATCCATTAGTGAACGGAGGTCACTAAGGACCGCGGATGCTTCGCCTCCTAGGGTTCCGTCGTCAAGATACCAAATATTAAATTTTGAATTTAGTTCTGAAATTATAGGGTGGATGGCGAGGCTAAAGATAGCTGGGCCAAGCGGGTCGCCCTGTTGGCAACCTACAGCCGAATTCAATAAATGGTTTTTGTGAATTAATTTAGTGGGCTTAGAATAGCATTGCCAAAGATATTTGTAAATTTGTGGGGTCTTTTCTTTTATTTGTGACAACAGGGCGCCCCGGTCCACTGAGTTGAAAGCATTTTTGACGTCCACCTTCAACAAAACTTCACCACCATCATTGAGGACGTACGTCCGGGCTGCGTGTACTGCTGCTTCGCATCCTCCCTTGGTTCCGAACCCCAGTTGAATAGGTTCAAATAGGGACGAAACATTGGGAAGGATGTTTTTGCAGCAAATTTTGGAAACAATTCTCCTGATGGTGCAGCCCACCGCGATTGGCCTTATCCCTCCGTCTTTTTTTTTCAATGCGACAAGATTTGCGCCGTATAGGATGTCCGTGACTTCGGAGGAAACCTGACCAGACAGCATGAGGTTCGCCAGGGACGCCAAGCTTGTCAGGAGTGCTCTGCCGGCCTCCCCCGTAACACCGGATACGAGATCCTTGTAGTGTTGGGGGGAAAGGCCGTCCAGCCCGCCGGCAGAGCCACTCTTAAAGGACATAATCGCAGTCAGCACATCCTCTGGCGAAGCCCGAGCTGCCGGATCAGAAGGCTCTGGCGGATCAGGGAGGCGAAGTGTTGCTGCAGGCTGCGGATGCTTGGACTGTAAAGCCGAGAGAGTTTCCGCTGTGTCAGGTGCTACAGTGTCATTGGAAAAGAGAAGCTGAGCGGCCCCCTTTAAATCGCCGTCATTAACTTTTGATTCAACTTTTTTGTGTAATTTAGATTGGCCAAGAGAACGCGGAATTCGGTGGGAATTTAGAGAAGGGTTCGAATTTGGGTGTAGACAGTTATTCCTAATAATCTGCGTGAGGGTGCCGCTTGAGCCATCAACTTTTTTTGCGTAAAGGACGCGATATGCGAAAGTGAGTAACTCTTCCCAGCTTTCTTTGGAATTTTGATTCAAGACTTTTTGTATGGCTACATTCAGAGATGTAGCTTTATGATAAGTATGTATAGGTATAACCTACAATAAA
This sequence comes from Ethmia dodecea, assembly GCA_963855545.1. Classification (NCBI taxonomy): domain Eukaryota; kingdom Metazoa; phylum Arthropoda; class Insecta; order Lepidoptera; family Depressariidae; genus Ethmia; species Ethmia dodecea. The sequence continues at coordinate 2,865,845 of OY979446.1, forward strand.
GGCTCTGTATACAGACTTACAGAGTATCGGCTGCGTCTCTGCTATGAGGCAGTCGGCGTGGAACTTGTGTCCGCAGGGGAACAGGTAGAACGGGCGTAACAGAAGTGCTAACTCGCAGAGGCAACACGCGTCCGCCGCAGACACGAGCGCGCTGCGGCTGCGGAACGACTGGATCTCCGCTCGGACCTAACGACAGACGACAATGTTAAATAAAAAAATGTCACGCCTTTTTTATTTTATTTTTATTTATTTTATTTTTTAGTTATATAAGTAAAAGTTCACCCATCACGACAATCGAACCTCTACGCGTTCTTGAGGAAAGGGGTAGAAGTTTAAAATTATTAACTTTTAAAGTTTAAAATTATTAAATTATATTTTTATTATATGATGTGACAAAAAATTTACGGTTTTCACAATTTTTCCTTTATCTGTGCCATAAGACGTGGCTTCGTACCAAATTTCAAGATTGTAAGTTCACTAGAAGTACCCTGTAGGTTTTGATTCCCTTGGGAGTGTCGAAAATTTGCGGCATAAACGGCTGTATCTTTTGATTGCGTTGGCTTAGAAGTTTGACTTTTGACGTGACAACGTCTTATAATTCGATGGAGCCGGCTGCATGCACTAAAAAGTATGACGTATGCGGCGTTCCAGTGCAAGCGAGAGCGCGCAACGAGCGACAAAGGGGCACAATCCATTCCATCAGTATTTACGAAAAAGTATGACGTTGTCACGTTCAACTATCGTCAGTAAACAGACTTTACAGACAACCGATTTTTTTCACAGCTCCGAGAAGGCTCCAAGGGACAGTAGACCTGAGTATTTGATATAAATTCCAGCTTGATACCCCTCCACACGTTCCTTAGAAAAAGGGTCTTGAAAGACAGACAGACCGACGGACAACAAAGTGATCCTATAAGGGTTCCGTTTTTTTCTTTCGAGGTACGGAACCCTTAAAACATCAATCGTTGGACCACGGTCCCCAGGCACGATCACTTCGCATGGTGGAAGATCTTCCCTCTTCACGATGGAGGAGCATTCCACCTCCGCTCCTCCATAGACATGTGTAACAGCACCCCGACAATGGGCCAATCAGGTTGAGCGAAAATACACTGTTGAATGGTACGTTATATTACTTACATATTCTGCTGACCGAGTGGCTTCTTCCATATCAGCTTTCATCTCTTCAATTTGGTTGTTATAATCCTACAAAAGGTTTATAACAATCATTATTTTTATTTTCATTAAACCATGTCATAGGTTGAATTAATCAAAGTGAATAACTTATGTTATAGATCGGTAAAGAAATCGAATATAACTAGTGTATTCGAAAGAACTTGATTGACAGTGTTATCAAGGTTGTCAAATCGTTGTGTAATTTTTGAACTATCTTTATGTCTTATAAAGATAGTTCAAAAATTACACATAGTTATCTCGCTCTTGCTAAATAAACCGAATGTGTGCGAGCGAGATAGCAAGCGTTTCTCAGAATATGCATGACTTCATCAAGGCGAGGGTCCATAGATACAAGCACAAACAAATCTTTGCATGTGTTTATGGCTTCAACTCTCGCTGCGCGACCAGTAATTATAGGGTTGGCAACATATCTTCATGATTTGTCGAAATAAGCTATAAAAATTATAACACACTTCAAAAAAAATTGTATTTTATGTAAAAATCCAAAAAACGGACAAAGATATGTATGTACCTATTAGGTACTTATTATTTTTTTAAAAACGACATAATATGTATATTGTTTTTCTCTTTTTAAATTTATTTTTTATTTGTACCTTATCATATTCTCATACCTACCAAATATAAAAAAAAACATTCAAATCGGTCGAGCCTGAGATTTTTATATAATATAAAGAAGATAGTACCGTTGGCAACCCTACCCAATTACCCCATTGTCATATACAATCTTCAATATTTAAGATTTGATAAGTCTCATTGTTATGTTTTGTAAAATATTCTAAATTCGAATTATACAGTTTTTTTTAAAACTGACCTGCAACGACTGGCAGATTGGTTCGCGGAAGTGATCGATGGTCACCACATCGCTGAAGAATGGTAGGATATCCTCTATCTTGATCAGCCGGCATTCCTCCAGGAAGCTCATCGCCTCCTTCAGATCCTGGTTCTGGGTGATCACGTGCTCAGCTGTCAACAGGCTTATATTTAGAAAAAAAAACATTTTGTGGCTCTGTGACAGGAAATAGTTATAATTATCACTATCACTACATAGTTTAAAACAAGTTGGGTTTAATAACAACTACAATTAGTATAGAAAACACATTTACATTCGAACAATTACAATCGTTTTTAATTCTGTGAAAACAAAACAAAATCGAAAAGATTTTTTTACAGACCGCTAGTTACGCTATTTAGGACGAAAAAGGTTACATACCTACAAACTTTTCCTAAGGAAATATACATTAAATCATAAAAATCATTGGCATAATATGTAACACGGTGCTTGTTGCCTAGACTTTTTTGATGTGTGTAAATAAATAAATTATGGCCTACATTTCTTCAAGTGTCCCTCCTCTCCTCTACCTCCTTCCCTCCCCTCCCCCTACTCCCACCTCAAAGGCCGGCAACGCAGTTGTGACTCTTGAGTTGCAGGTGTGCATGGGCGACGGTCGTCACTTATCATCAGGTGACCCGTCTGCTCGTTTGCCCCCTTCTCTTATAAAAAAAACACCCTTAGCTCAGCTGTTACGGATTGGTACTCACCAATAGTGAGCCAGAGCTGCCGCTGCATGTCCATGGAGTAGGGCATGTTGGCGACGGTCTTGGCCAAAGCCACGTCCACGCCCAGCGCCAGCTCCACGGCCGATTCCCACAGGCCCAGCAGAGCGGACAGCTTCACGCAGGCTTCTGGAAGGTTCTTCTCGCGACAGAGCCTGGAAATCCACAATGATATTGGCCCCGATTCTGCTTTACAACATCTAAACTTATTTTAGTTTTCTCCTAGAAAAGAAAAGAGACGAAAGATATTTAGTCCTGTCAACTATGGCATTTTATAACGTGTTTAGTGTATATGTAAATAAGTCACGACTAAAATACAGCCTCTGACAGGACTAAATTCGGTAGGTTATCTTCTATCCTTTTTCTTTTTTTGAGGTAAGACAAAGACAGGACTAAACGAAAATAAGTAAGTTAAGCAGAATCGAACCTATAACCTATATAGGCATGTAGCGACATCTACCGATTCTCCATAGAACTAACTAAAGCGCCATATTCGGGAAGCAACAGGAAGGAAGAAGGAAGTTGTATAAATACAAATGTACCTATGTTACTCAGGAATATTTAAGTAAGCTTCAATATTGGTGAAAGAATTTTTAAAATCCTTTCCTCTTTATAACATTAGAGTAGATAGAACACAACTCACCTCAATGCGTAATGCACGTCATAATACACCATCATGACGTCCTGCCCCTGCCTCGAAAGGTACCTCATCAGCTCAGCATGGTTGTATTCCACATACAACGTCAACAGATAATTGTGAATCGCTTTATCCTTCACGTTGAAATTCAACAGCATGAACTCCAAGTACCTAATGATCTCCAATACATGATTCTCATCGTTGTGGCAGGAGAGGAATGCTGGCAGCAACTTCGAAGGGCTCAGCCTCGCCCCTTGAGATATCAAAGCGTTCACAGTATGCTTCGGACACTCTTCTATAAGCACCGGACAAAACTGATAAAATAATTCCGGCTGCTTCAACTTCCTTAGCATATCCAATGCTTCCAGATAGGACTTCTTGTATATATGCTGGGCTATAACGTTTTCGTAATCCTCGTTGAGATTGGTTAGTTTGATTAAGTTCTGCTTGTCACCGTGGGATGACATCAAGTCGTACACAACAGACTTTACATGCTGCATGCATTTTACGACTTTAGGTTGTAACAGGAATACTTCGAAGTCACTTTGTAGTTGATGGTATTCTTGTGAATCTCCCATTTCAGTTCGTCTTAGGAGACCCAGTTGGGAGAGGTAGAGCTCCGTCATCCAAATAACGATCATTGAGGTCAGTGTCTTGTCATCGTCTTTGACAGACTCCAATCGCTTGCTGAGATAAACTTTTAAAGCATTAATTTTGTCAACTTCCAAGAATTTGAGGCATATCGTTTCAAAACTCCTCTGCGTTTCAGCAAATATTTCTGCGCTTCTTTCGTAGTCACCTTTTGAGAACAGTAACTCTGCTTGGTTCACGTTAATTATATCGAGATGAGCTGGGTTGTTTAGACAGTATTCCTTTGCTAAGTCAAACTTTTCTTTGTCGCAGTATATTCTCCACACATTGCGTTCTTCTCTGATGACCTTGTATCGGAATATAGCTTTGTCTGTGACTGCCCATATGGTCTTTCTTATCGGGTCTTTGACTATGTTCTTCAGTCTCCCACGGGCTTCGGAATAGAAATCTTGGTAGACCAGCTCCTGGTTCAGCAAGGAGATGACCTTGACTCGGTCAGAGTACATGATGATGGCGTGAAACTCTGTGAGGACGAAGGAGAGCGGTATCTTCTCTTTGAGGTCTTCAGTATCTGCGGGATAGTTGATAAGTTCTCCGTGTGTGAATATAGAATTTGCGTTTTGCTGGGAACTTGGGTCGAGCTGAAATTTGATATAATTTAATTTTATAACCAGTAACATCGTGTTCGTCATCTTATGTAATAGTAACATTGGATCTTTATATATATCTTGTTACGCCAAGAATTTTTTTAATTAATTGTTTTTTCTGTGAAATAATTTGTGTGATGGAAGGCCAAACCAAAACATAGATCTTAAAAAGTTATATTTTTTTTTAGATTAGGATTTATTAGTAGGTTTGAAAATATTGATTTTTTATAATTTTTTTCTTAATCCACAACAAGCTTCCTCCATGGAACAAAAAAAAGTTGACAAAAAAGTCCACCACTAATTGCCCCTGGTTCAAAGGACCCCAGTATGCTATCTGCATTGCCAAGCTGGATAGCTTTGGAGATCCTTTAGACCAGATACGAACCATAACGAGGATCGCAACCTCTTGAGTACCTTTAAGTATGTAGTTATTTTCTCAAATATAAAAATGACATATTTTGTCTATAAAAATTCCAAGAAAATCCTCATGTAATATTCATTAAATATTTGACCAAAAATTCCAGGAGGATAATGTTTTAGTTCCTTCGAGAGCTTTTCACACATAGTCTGTTATTTTGTTGTTGTAATAATATACTTGTTCAGACAAATTTGAACTAGAACATCTTGATTTTCCTAATCGATAAATATTACCTCCACTAACCTGTCCATAAAATATCCCCGGTTCAGTTAGCCAAGCAAAGGTCTTGGGCACATTGTTTTTGTCAAAAAAGAATTGTAACTTCGAATACTTTAGCGTTGAAGGGATCTCTTGGAAGCTCGTCTCTGGAGTGGTCAGGTACGGATGGAATATTGACTGGAGGGACGGCTTGCCATCAGTGGTGACCGCATGACCAATGAACTGGTACAATCTCGTCGGCGTCGTCACAAATATGAAGTATTTACTTGTGTTTCCGACTCTGTGGAACTGCAGTCCTGTGATTGGCGTGTCTGTGCCTTTGCCGATGTCGAAAATCTGCAAGGTAATTTAGAATCTAAGTAAATGTTTTTAAGTGCTGAATCGTATGGGGTTTTCAAAATATATTGCAGTATATTAAGTCATATCAAACGTAAAAGTTTGGCGAGGTTAGAATTAAGTAACACCACTCCATATTACAAATTTATATAAATAAAAAAAAATAGTGTTAAGCATAATTGGAGCAAATATTTTAAAAATCCATTTCAGATTTCCAAGTTTAATAGCAAGCTTTGATAATACCGTCTATTATATATTAGAATAGGCGATAAAGTGGGAGTCCATATATGGAACACATTTAAAATATGTTCCAAGGACTCAATTTACGAATTCTCACAAATGGATGTATTTCAATGAGGATTACTTTTTTTTCAATTTCTTAAATTATTATTTTTAGCATAAACCACCATCGGCACGCATTAAAAAACCATGGTTATGTCAATACACAGTGACCAGTTATGGAAGTGTTCCTTAGATAAAATGCCTTTAAAAGATTTGCTTGCTAAGCTGAATTTCTATGACAAGACAAAAGATAGATTGAATGCGCAAAAACAGTGCACACGGTTATCTAGTCCTAAACTAGGCGTAGCAGAACTACGAGTACTAAACAACTTATAAATATACTTAAATACATATAAACACTCAAAGCCAACAGACATGTACAAGCACACAAATGTTACACCGAACAGAAGGTATTGCCACTACCAACCGAACCGTCAATAAAATCAAGATGTATGAAAAACATTTAATTTACCAGTCCCTCTATCTCCTTGCCTCCATAGAGAGGGAGATAGTTAGGAAGCTTGCGAAAAGAGAAGAACACGTAAGAGAATATTATACAGTTAATCACGAAAGTAAATAAAATAATGAGAGAGATTCAGAAATAACTGATTGATGGATTTGGATGAGGCGCGAGAAGTGTGCCAGTATCGTAGCAGGTGGCCGTCTATTCTCTCTGCCTACCCTTTCGGGAAAAAGGCGTGAGCATTATGTATTTAGATTAGGAATATACATGGTTATTCCGTACCAAACACAGAGTCTTTATTGTAGGTTATACCTATACATACTTTTAATAAGCTACAAATATAAATACAGACATATACAGTTACAATGTCATTATATAATAGACTAGCTGTTCCCCGCGGGTTCCACCGCGTAGTTCACGTTCCCGTGGGAATACCGGAATAATATATAGCCTATGTTACTCAGTGATAATGTAGCTTTCTATTGGTGAAAGATGTTTTAAAATAGGTCCAGTAGCTTTTGAGTTTATTTGTTACAAACATGTATACAAATCTTTCCTCTTTATAATATTAGTGTAGCTGTAGATTTACAAAAGTTAAGGAAAAACAGCTACCAACAACAGACGATGATACCAATACAAGTTTACTTTTTATTTTCTGTATTATTGTATCTACTATCAGCAATATTTCTGCCTGATACACCTAAGTGTCTTTTTTGTTAAAGCTTCTTAATTTTTTACCACATCAGTATAGCGACAAATAGCGTTAAGGTACCCCACGGCAATAAAGCCCCGCTTTTATAGTAACAAACACAGACATAAAAAGTGTTTCTTCTATGTTTATAACTATTGTGGATAAATGAATGGATTTGAAATGGAAAAAAATTGTGGTACTGGGTATGACTATAATTGTGGATGCATAATAAAAACTTGAGCTTTCAAGTGATAATTCTTCCAAATGTATCAGGCATAGCATTTGTCGATAGTACAGTCAAAACTCGTGGAGCTTGACACATTGGAATATGTAACATTCTTATTACAATCGCCTTAGAGGTCAGACTCGCGCTAAAAATGTAAAGTTTCATATGCCTTCACTGTACAAACTGAGGACATGTTAGTAATAATTTTTCTTTGTACAAAATAAATAATAATAATAATATAATCTCACGCCTTTTTTCCCGAGGGGGTAGCCAGAGGTATTTCATTACTGAATATACCCACATTTCACGAGATATATTGGACCCCTAAACGTGATAGGTGGTGAGCCCATCGCCGGACCGAGTCTGTTTATACAATCTGTTCTTTGTACAATTGACCAAAAAACATTTGTAAACTACCTGTCTCCAGTACTGCTGACTAGCAGTGAAGGTTTTATCACTATCCCCTTCTAGCTCCGTCTCCAATATGTGACCCTGGGAAGTACCCAGCAATATTGGACCCGTAGTCTTATCCGACACATTCTCATAGTTCCAGCCAACTTCTGTCACTTCATAGTTTCTAGATTTCGTTACCGATTTGAGCTTGGAACTTGCACGATGTAAGTATACTAGTTCTGGGTTCCCATCTTTGTTTCTCCCCGTGAATGCTAGCAGGAGATGATAACCCAGCGGATCCAGAAAGATTCCGGTTAACTTTGTGTTTTGCTGCACAAATTTGGTGTACTGGATTTCTGAAATAAATTAGTAATTAAATATAATAAATAAATATAATCTCACACCTTTTTTTTATCCCCGAGGGGGTAGGCAGAGGTATTAAATTACTGGACATACCCACATTTCAGTCCATCGCCGGACCGGGTCTGTTTACACATGTCTCAGAATTAATTCGGAGACCTGCGGGTTTCCTCACAATGTTTTCTATCACCTTGACCGAGCTAGTGATAAATATGTACGTAAGTTTTAAAACTCATTGGTACATGCCAGGATTCGAACCTGATAATTAGTAATTACTCGATAATAAATTGTGGGACTCATAAAATACACCCACGGTTATTCAGTACCAAATTAGACAGAGCCTGTACTATGCATACTAAACTGTTAAACATACTTCAATAAATATTCAAACCCAGACATGAAGCCAACAGACATGTTCATGCACACAAATATTGGCCGCGAGCAGGGATTGAATCCGTGACCTCCAACTCAGTAGACTTAGCCAACAGGCCAGTGGTTTTAGCTTCACAACTGTTTATATAAGTTGAAACTGATAGCGGTTTGCAAATGAGGAAAATGATGTGGTACATATAACAGCTATAAGTTTAAATTCATTAGGTACAATATTTTTGATTATTCAATAACACCATAAAATATTCAATTCATAAAAAATAATATAAAAAACTTTACATATTTGAAAGTAGTAGTGGACTTAGGCATTCATTTGCAACACTGCATACTGCTGTGCGCAGCTCTCTGTACTGACTGTATAAATTAATATTGACTTTGTTGTTATATTTTTGGTATATTACATCAATAAATGATGCAGGTCAATTGTCACCTTAAATGTTTTGTATGTAAACAATAAGTACATTTTTGTCTTCAATTTACAGTGGATATTGAAGGTAATTTAACCTGGAATAACTTTACAAACCTTCATGCTGATCCGGCATCTTCAGATCCAGCCTGAATAGCTTCCCGTTTGCCATAGCCAGCACTAAATAATCGCTCGACACAGCAACATGCGTAATCAGATCGGAGGGATTGAAATTCATTTTCTGCTTTGAAAACATGGGCGTACTGTCATCGAACTGCATGTTGATGTACCCTGAAGAGGTCATGGGCTCTGCTGCAGGCTTCGCCCGCTGCGAAACCTGTGAGGCCTGCTCGTATTGATCGAATATTGAAGTCATTTTCACAGCGTGCACTTAAGTCAATGCTTAAGGTAGTATTTCTTCAAATTCGGCACCACATTTGATTATAGCATCATTTAGTGGTTAGTATTATTAGAAAAACTGAAACACACCCCAACTCATCACCAAACAACTGAAACAACACCCATTTTCAGCACTTTCCTCTCCACCTTCCTCACTTGACGAGGTAAATGTCAAAGTCACTGTCAGTCATCGCATTTGTTTTCTTTTTCATCCTAGCTATCAGCCGACATTACACATGAAATGCCTTTCATGGCCGCAACACAAACGAAATCTCAAAAATTCTTACATAAGTTTCTATATTTATGAGGACAAGATGATCCTAGTGTAGCTTAGTTTAAAAAACAAAGCCGTAAAATCGACTAAAAAAATACCTAAATGAGAATATGAGCACGAACAAAGATTCAAAGTCAAAATGTTTTATTCAAAATAGGAACTTACAAGTCCACTTATTGAACGTCATTTCAACTCCACCGCTTCAGCATGTATGATTGAGGAGAAGAAGCGGGGCAAGAAACTCCTCAACACAATATATCAATTGTTACTAATACTAAATTGGGTTAAATAGTTTCGTTTGTTTTTCGCTATCGTATTGCGCTGGACTGGAGGAAATCTGTTCCAAGCATCATTGTCGTTTATTTAATCGTCTAGTTTGTAATATGCTATTTTACAAAGTACATGTTTAACATGAGTTTTGAACACAGTTTCAGGCAATTTCAAAATTTGTTCTGGTATTTTATTATGAAAGCGTATGCAAAGCCCCACAAAGGAATTATTAATTTTACTTAATCGTGACTGAGGTTGCTCTAGTTTATTTTTATTCCTAAGATTACAATTATGCCTGTCACAGTTTTTAGTACTTATACAGTAATATGTTTTTCCGTACATACATAATGTTTTCTTAAATGTACTGACAAGGCATTGTTAAAATATAAATTTCTTTGAACAGTTCTCTTAGGGAATCACGACATCTCAATTTGTAAATGGCGCGTATAGCCCTTTTTTTTTTAAATAAAAATAGATATAGATTCTGCACCAGCAGCTCTGCCCCACAGCAGGATGCCATAGGACATTATACTGTGAAAGTAGCTAAAATAAACGAGTCTTGCTGTGTCTACATCAGTAAGCCATCTGATTTTTCTGACGGCATAAGCAGCTGAGCTCAGTCTGTTAGATAATGCAGAAATATGAGAATTCCATTGAAGTTTGGAGTCTATCGTTATCCCCAAGAAAACTGTATTATCAGCGAAATCTAATTTGTCATTGTTTAAAATTATCTCATTCTCTACTCGTCTAACATTAGGGAGTACAAACTTTACACATTTGGTCTTCTTAGCGTTGAGCACTAGATTGTTTGCAGTGAACCATGTGAGAATTTGTTGAAGAGTGTCATTTACCTCGTCGAGCTTCTGAGCTTGTCTATCTACTTTGAAAATCAGAGATGTATCATCAGCAAATAACACTATCTTTGACAAACTCTCTACCATGAATGGAAGATCATTTATATATACAAGGAAAAGAAAAGGACCAAGAATCAAACCTTGAGGCACCCCAATTTTTACGGGTGCGCCCTGTGATTTACAATCATTTATTTTTACTTTTTGTATCCTATTTTCGAGATAGGACTGTAAAATATCAAGCGCTTTACCGTTGACTCCATAATGATTTAATTTACATAGCAAGGTCTCATGATCTATGCAGTCAAATGCTGCTGATAGATCGCAAAAAACTCCAATTGCGTTTTGAGATTTCTCCCAATCATTAAAAATATTCTTGAGTAGTGCTATTCCAACATCCGTGGTTGAACGACCTTTGGTGAAGCCGAATTGCTCGTTATGAAATAAGTTATTTAGCTTGAAGTGTGAAATCATTTGATCAAGCAATAACCTTATTTAATTAAGATTAACGAAACGAAACGAAACGTCATTGTCACTTCATGGTTATGGGTCTGTGCTTTAATCATATCATTCATTTCCTTCGTGTCATTCAGTGTTGCCAACTTAGCTACTTTATAGCTAGATCTAGCTATTTTTGGGTATCAGGCAGCTACAATTTACAAAATCTTGTAGCTAAATTTTTTAGCTACTTTTTCTAGCTACTTTTACTCTTTTACAAGATGTGAGTACTTTCGAGACTTTATAGTAGGGTATCAGTCCTTAAATTGTACCTAACCGTGGCTGGCTTATGTATTTTATTACTAATACCTGGATACATGAAGGGGATAAACATATTTCTTCGTTTAAAACTTATATTGCGTTCTGCTTTGTCTTAATTTATAAATTTAAAATTATTGCTCGCTGTTTTAATAAACTGAAAATTGATTTACCTATGAAAACATACACGTAATCTGCTTACTTTACCTAGTTTAAAGTGTTAGCTGCTTTTTTGTGTCAACAAATCGGGCAATCTGGCTACTTTTCGCAAGATGTCTAGCTACAAGGTAAGGGTAGCAGTTGGCAACACTGGTGTCATTCATCACAGGTGCAGGGATGTAAGATTAAAGGAAAATAATCGATTAAATAAAAATCGATTTTTCTTTCTTCAAAATTAATCGATTTTTTAAAAATCGATTAATATTAAAAATAATCGATTATTCTAAAAAATCGTTTTTTTTCTAATACATATTTAAAAATCTATATTTGCTTTTCATATTTTAATAATAAAATCCTAAGATATTCATATTAACATTTTAACAGATTAAAAATAAAATAAAATAAAATAATATGAATAAAGAAATAACAAAGTAAAATTTCCAGTCCTCTTTTACATTTGACTAGTATTAAAATAAAATAAAACTAAAATAAAAAACAAATCTTTCTTTATTTTTTAAGTTTAAGCACTCAAAAGACGAAAAATAATAAAAAATAGTACTCGTAGTATTAAAATAAAATGAAACGATAAGTAAAAAAGCTTAACGACAACGTTAAGGTTCATCTACCGCATAGATGGCGCTGTTTATAAAAAATCGATTAAAACGCGTAATTTATATAATCGATTAATTAAAAATCGATTATTTTTATTTAAGAAATCGATTATTAAAAATCGATTATTTCAAAAAAATAATCGATTATTTTAAAAATCGATTATTTTTTACATCCCTACACAGGTGTCATTTTCGTTGTTATGAAGTAGATAGATAGAGTAGGTGCAATTTTGTTATCAATTCGACTGTGCCTCTGCCTAGCACGAAAATATAGGTACCTACCTAAAACTCTAATTATTTCCAAGAAATCGCTCTATCCAAACAGCGCAGTCGCACTCAAGAGCACATAAGTAAAGTTCATCATTCAGAAGTCATTTTTAAATTACATAGTCCGGGTATAAAACTTCTGGAATTTGTGAAATACCGGTCGCGGAAACCAGTTAACAAGAACACCTTTTAGGAACTTGGACCGTCTCCGTAGTGTAGTGACCTTGGCGATTAGCATTATCACTGTTATTATCACTAAAACAGCGGTATTGTCCACTGCTTTACTATTGTACACTACTTCATATCAGTAGTTCTACAATTGATTATCATGGCCACGGGAGCTTTGCTAAGATCCTCTAAAATCGCATGTAAGTTTTGTAAACATCTACTTCGCTATTTTAGTTATAAATTTGTTATCATATTTGATGGTACTAGTGGTCACCCAGTGGTCAAGACTCAAGTGGGAAATTCGACCATAATTAATTTAAATTATAAGTTTCATAAGTATTGATTTCATTTTAAAAGTATTAGCATTCTGCACCCCTTCTCTATAACTGTAAGTGTGCGAAATTTCATACTCCTCCTTCCACGCAATTTTCATAAAAAGGGGTACAAAGGGTGTTTTCTTCATGTAAAATAAGTTACTCAGGATTTTGGGTCAGAGTGTAGCTTTAACAGTAGTCTGTAATATGACTGGCAAGTTTTTAAGTTGTGCCCTAATTCCCACGGGAATGGGAAATAACTGGGCATCTGCTAGTACAATAAAATAATATATGAAGAGGATTATGCATGGACAGGACATGGTATATGTTTAGCTTCATGGGATTATGCTTTAGAGAGTTTTTTTTTTCAGTGAACTCAGCACAACGCACGAAGCTGGTAACAGTCCAGCTCCGGTCGTTCACTACCCAGCTGAACGATGAGCAACAGTCCTTCCAAGACCTGGCGAGGAATTTCAGCAAGCAAGAGCTTAAGCCCAACGCAGCCAAGTTGGACTTGGAGGGCCGGTTCCCTTTTGATCAGGTATATATATAAATCACTCGGGATCAGAATTAGTTTGAAATCATATCTGAAGGTGCTGTGGCAGGGGGAAACTTCCGGTTTTGTGATCAATAATGATGTGTAATAGTAATAGCGGAAGATATATAATTTATAATTACATATTTAAAAAATCAAATAGAAATTAAAACATGCGGCTGGCATATTGACGTAGTATATGTACATGAGCTGGCATCAAGAACTGACACAGAACTTTGACAGGATCAACGCTCGCAGGCAAACGGGTGACGTAGTCGCCGCGCGCCGACCGGCTTGTCTCTGTGTCCACAGCACCTGTTCGTTTTCAATGTCCGTCTCATGAGAGGACATATTGAGGTTTCCCCACAGTGCAGACAAATCAAGGCAAATTATTGAGACTTGAGATTAAAAAGAGCTGCCCTTGAGTTTCTTGCTGGCTCTTCTCAGGGTACTGCATTTTGATCCAGCAACTCTTCAGTGGAGATGGGCTGCTGTTTACATTTAGCCAATCTTCATGGACGAGTTTAGTGTGCCTTGCTATTAGACTATTGACTATTCTAAGTGTATTACCTACAGAATAAAATTAATTTTCTTTCTTTCTTTCACTGCGCAATATATGTGTATGTAGTTATATTATATGTATGTATGTAGATAATATATATATATATATTAGTGTACATGTAATGTAATTTCAATTTACTTGAAAGAGAAAGAATCTACATTCGAAATTTCAGCTTTGTTGAAGCTCTATATAGTTAAAACTGTCAATATTCGTTATATCATAGTTATCATAATATCACATACCTACTTTAAATGTCACAATTACATAAAACCAAATGTCAAAAATACTTAGCTTATCAATTTTTTTTATAAAAAACTTCCTCTTGTTATCTCAACACTTATCTCGAGTGGCGACAATGTTTTTATAGAGCTGTTTTGAATGCTTTATAGCCATAGTAGATGGCTACGATTATGTTAATTTTTGCAGACATCAAATGGATGAAATATCCCCGAAACAAAAGAAGGAAAAGAAACCCCTAAAGGAAAGTTGCTCATGCTCACATACCTTCATCAACAAGAAAAGAATACACGATATTTAAATTTCTGAATAGATTTTCATATTATTATTATGTTACTCTTACAGAAAACTTTCGATCATGTCACCTAACAAACAAAAAACTAAATCTAAATTGGTTTGTCGATTTTGGGAGCTACAATGCCACAGGTCGAAACTTAACATAGGTGATGTTTGTATCATTACTTAAAAATAAAATCTTGCAAAAATATAAATTGTGAGACACCATTCACACATAGATATTTAGTGCCTAACTAAGCAGAGAGCAACGGATAATAAACAACTAATAAACATCTCTAAATACGAAACTAACATAATGTCTTCATGGCTAAACCGGTGAACTGATCTCGAATAAATTTTGCAGGACCATAGTTTACATCAGGAGGAAGGAAATCAGGCAGGGTCACTACTATTATTATTACTAGTACTCACTACCATTTGAGCCAACAATGCTCCACTAGGGAAACAGGGTATATTACTGCCTAGTCAAATGATTTTTTTTGTGCTGCCCTAGTCTCCGGATCAGTACTGACATTGTGATATCATAATTTTTAGTAAAAAATTTGTTATAATTGTAAAATAAAAATCGAAATGTATTTTTAGAGCTACTCTAGAATAAGATTTTAATCAATGATTACTGGCAATTTCGTTTCGATACACTGAAATACCCTATTAAAGAATAAACTTTTATCATCTCCACAGATTAAAAAGTTGACCGACCTTGGGTTCATGGGGGTCAACGTTGATGAAGCCTACGGAGGCCTAGGGCTCGACTACCTGTCCTTAGCTGTGGCCGTGGAAGAGCTCTCTCGAGGCTGCGCAAGCACCGGCATGATCGTGTCAATACATAATTTCCTTTATGCCAACCTGGTTAACGAGAAAGGAACGCCGGAACAAAGGGAGTTGTTTTTGAAGGAGTTTACTAAAGGGAAAATTGGGTGCTTCGCATTGAGTGAGCCAGGTTAGTTTTGAGGTTTTAGAATATAATAATTATTAAGAAGCCTATTCAATACTGATGATGATGATCTGCCATCTGGGTGGTTAAGATCTGCCTATGATCGATTACAGTGGCATAATTTAGAGGAGGCCTATGTCCAAGAGAGATCCTGACCAAATTGTTGGTGCCGCAACCAGGAATTGGTTGCACATAATGTAGAGCTAAGAAATAGTATATAAGTCAGAGAATAAAGGCTATTTTTATTTTATTTTTTATTCAATTCAAACAAACAAGCAAAAAATCTAATCTTTTCTCTTTATAATATTAGTACCTATAGATATTAGGAGCAGTGATAGCCTTACGGTTAATGAGCCTGCTTCACATGATGAAAATCAGTGAGGCTCGGGTTCGAATCCTGGCATGTGCCAATGAGTTTTTCAAAAACTTACGAACATATTTATCACTAGCTCGACGGTGAAGGAAAACATCGTGAGGAAACCCGCAGGTCCCAGAATGAATTCTGAGACATGTGTATACAGACTTGGTCTGGCGATATCGATAGGCTCACCACCTATCACTTTTAGGGGTCCAAAGAATATCTGGTGAAAAGTGGGTATATCCAGAAATGGAATACCTCTGCCTACCCCTTCGCGGATATAAGGCGTGAGATTTATTTTTATTTTATTATTATAGATATTCATACATAACCCTAATAATTTATGTACTTTAATACTAAGGCGCGGGCAGCGATGTAGCCGGTATCAAGACCACAGCGACCCGAGACGGGGATTTTTGGGTTCTCAACGGGAGGAAAAGTTGGGTAACCTCTGCGATTGAAGGCAGCGCTGCCGTCGTCTTTGCGACCATCGACCCTAAACTGAAGCATAAGGGAATCGCCTGTGAGTAGCGATTTTTCATTACGATAGATAGATGTTAGAATAGAATAAAATGTAATAAATTTATTGTGCAAACTGTGTACATAGGTTGGTAATATGATAAAATATAGACATAGTAGGTTCAACAGCTTGCCCAATTCGGACATACAATATAAATAGGTATAAGAAATAACTATTTTTACATACATACATACATACATAAGGCTCACGCCATTGTCCCACAGGGGTAGGCAGAGACTACGGATCGCCACTTTGCTCGATCTCTGCATACTTCTTTCGCTTCCTTCACATCCATTAGCCTTTTCATGCACGCTCTTTTATTCTTCGCACTCCGGACCCCAGCTTTCTGAAGGACATCACTTATTTGATCCGTGAACGTCCTTCTGGGGCGTCCTCTTTCCTTGCATCCTTCAACATTCGCACCATAAATCTCTTTCGTTACTTTTCTTTCATCCATACGTTCTACATGACCAAACCAGCGTAACATACCCTTTTCTATCCTTGTCACTACATCTTCTTTCAAACCACACTTCTCTCGTATATCTGCATTCCTCACTCTATCACACAATTTCACTCCACACATTTTCCTCAACGATCTCATCTCCACGGCGTTCACTTTGCTTTCATGCTTCTTCTGCCACACCCAACATTCACTCGCATACATCAGCGTCGGGACCAGAACCGCTTTTAACTATTTTTAAAGATACATTACGACAGAAAAGAATAGTGACTACACCAACAGACATTAAAGTAGAATATAAAATAAAAACTTAACAATAGAAACTAAATTATAAAAAATGGATAAGTAAAAACAAATTCACTCATCAAAAAAGTCATTGCGCTAGTAGTATTAGTAAAAATTCTGAATTCATTTATTTCAGTAAATAAAATACACTTTGTAGTGAAATAATATAATGAATATGTATTTGCAGGTTTCCTGGTACCGATGGTCACAGACGGCGTGTTTCGAGGCAAAAAAGAACCGATTATGGGGGTCAGGTATGTATTAACTTGTTAGGTCAATCCGCTTACATAATACAACTCTAGCTAAGAATGTTATTGTACAAACTCTACAAACAATTATAATGGCGCGCATCAAGGGGATTGAAGATACGATGAATTTTCGTAGACATCGCGTAGGATGTTTTTAGCTCGCCAAAGCGACACGAATCTTCGCCTGCTAATGTAGCCCCAGCAGAAGGCGGTCTGTGCTTGCTCTACTTCAATTACACCTTCAATATGTTTCTTTTTGCAATCATTATGTAACACGCTCTTATTTATTAAAAAAGTGTTGATTATATTATAATGATATTTTTCTTATCAGGATTAAATTATTATTTTTATATTTTTAGTTCTTTTTTTAGTTCCTTTTCTTTAACAAGAACATAATAAAAGCTTGTTTTTAAAAAACTATATATTTTATTTTTTCGGAATAGTGATGTTATTTAATTTTATTATTGACGTTCTAACTTGGCTTTTCTGAACATAGGCTTCGCTTGCGCAAACCCCCTGTACCGTCAAATGGCCGCAAAAAATTATATTGCGCAGCCACTTGCGCAACTTCAGAACTGCCAAGTTAAAACGGCCGTACTTTACACTGGCAGCACTCATAGTCGTCCGAAAGAAGCAACGTACGTCAAAATTAAAACGATTGCGATTAAGCTTGTAAATAGACAAGCAGGAAAACCAATTCTGGAGCCTCTGGGTTTCCTCACGATGTTATAGAGTGATAAATGTGTAGGGTAAAACACCCAATTGTTGACACCCCAACAAATTTATTCAATATTAACGAAATTACGGTACACAATTATATTTAGAATAATCAAATAAACACGGTGGTTTTTTCTAATTATTCTAAATATAATTGTGTATCGTAATTTCGTTGGTTTCAAAAAAATTTGTTTGGGTGTCTATTAATTGGTAGGGTAAACTAGGGTGTCAATAATTGGATTAATTGGGTGTTTCAACCTACTCAAGTTTATTGGACAAGTCTTTAGTACAGTCAAAAGTACGTGGAGCTTGACACATTAGACTTTGTTACGTTCTTATTACACTCGCCTTAGATTGACCTCTACAAGTGTAAAGCTTCATGTGCTCTTGACTTTCTTGTCTTGTTTTTGCGTGACTATACATTTCGAAAAACTTTGTATGCTTTTGACTTCGACCCCCTACACAAACTGCTAAGCAATAAACTCTATTGGCAAAACAAAAGGAGCTTATAAAACAGAAGTGAAGCGTGCTCGACAGGGCGGCGACGGCGTGTGACGTCACGCTGTCCGAGGTTCGAGTCCCGAGCGGGTACATGGTGGGGGAACCGGGCGAGGGGTTCCGGATAGCCATGGAGCAGTTGGACCGAGGTCGGATCGGGATCGCGGCTCATGCTGTCGGTAAGTTTGGTCTTGTGCACTACGTAATAAATTAAGCTTTAACGGGCCGTGGGGAAATAGTTACCACCGAATATTGATCTCTATGTAATTAAAATAAGATTCAAAATCAATTAAAAATTTAAACTGCCTATGCCCGTTAAAGGGTTACATTTTCATGGTCTTGTTTTTTACAAGCTTTTATTTAGTTTACAATGTATGTTTGTTCGGGTGGAATCCTTCTACTCAATTTTGAAGCAGATATATTCAACCGATTGAGCTTAAAGGCATACTTGTGTACGTTCGGACATGCAACATTAACAACATTAACAACGTTCGACAATGCAATATTATGGTACCACTGAGCTGATTTGATGATGGAGGAAAGAGGATATGGATATCGCAACTCCTCAATGGCGACTCTTAAACCCCTCCAGTTTGGGCTCTTTTGATTTCTTATGGCGCGTGCCATACATAGGGTAAAACACCCATATATTGACACCCTACTTCACTCCAATGAAAATGAAAATGTATTTTATTCTGTAGGTAATAAGAATTAAAATTAATTGACAACCAAACATATTTTTTCAATTAGTCAATTAGCTTATTTCTATGTTTTTCTTATTTCAGGTATCGCCCAATCGGCGCTGGACACAGCCATCAATTACTCGAAAGAGAGGCAGGCGTTCGGCAAAACTCTGGCCAGGCTGCCATCCGTTAAGGTGAGTCTTGTACCACGGACTAATTACTTATGTTAATGGTTAATTCCCTTATATAGATCCTCGCATGTTGACAAGTTGGTTACTACGTATATCTTCAGTCATACATACATACAATTTTATATATTATTTATATTTTTTACATTGTAAAATAGATTTTTTATTTTCTATTTTTTTATAATTATAAATTGCTAATGCTTATGTTACAAACCTTATATCGAAATGCTGTAATAATTCACAATGTATTTTTAATTCTTATAAATATTTACACGTCATAAATTCATAATAGACGATTTTGTCGGACTCTTCATCACAACTTTATCACGCAAAATCAAGGCAAATAAATATTATTTCAATTGAACGAACAAAATCAAAGATAAAAAAAACAGGCAATAATGAAATAAACAGTACTAAGCAATTGTCTGTGTGTAGTCAACTTTTAAAACATTTGTAAAACATATCTATTGGAAAGGTGCTGTTGCAATATTGATCACTTAATTACTTTATAATACAATACAATACAATAACTCTTTATTGTACACCAAAAACAACACAACATGGATACCAACAATAATAATGATGACATTTGTAGAATCTTTTATTTATTTTAAATATACTTACATACAGGGTGGCTTTTTTTACCGTCTGGAAAAAAATGTGGTGTGGTAGGTAAGTGTAATAGATTCATTTGGCGATGTTACTTAAAAAATTTAAAAAAAAAATCTTACTTAAACTAATATACATTACTCAATTGTAGTCAATAATACACACTGAACTATTTCAAATAGTATTTTAAAAAGAAACAGGCTCGTAGCTTCCATTTATGCGCAATTTACCTACAACCGCCAGCTGCGCGTAGTACTGTGCGTAGTTTTCTAGATTTTGTAAATTGCATTAAACATGACTATATTTAACAATTAATCTCATGTATAACTTCGGCTCTAGATACCTTATACGGCATATTTTTTTCCAGACGGTAAAAAAAAACATCCAGTATAATCAATAACATATTTTAATGTTGACTTTGTTACTAATTATAGCTTTAAGAGTTTCATTTCGGATGTTTCGGACACAATGTTATTATTGTTACTGAATAAATTTGATTGATTAAACCCTTACTCAGTGCAGGACCTGTTGTTTCTTCGGTGTTGGCGTATATGGACCCACCGGGAGCCGGTGGGCTCACAGTATAAGGGTTAATTGATTGAATACGTCATTTTTTCTCCAGGACCGCCTAACAGACATGTGTATGCTAGTGGAAACGGCTCGGTTGCTAACTTACCGTGCTGCCACAGATGTGTCGACCAAGAACAGTGCCATGGCCAAGTACACGGCGGGCATCAACGCAGCCGCCGTTGCCAGCCACTGCGTGCAGATCTTGGGCGGCCGAGGGCTATCCACCAAGTATGACGCTGAAAGGCATTACAGGTGAGATGATACTGCAATTGGGTAGTTGACAGCATCGAAATTAAAATGCGAGTAGTCATACATTAAAAAGATTATCTCAAAACACCTCAAAATATGTATTTCGACTTTCAATTTACAATTATAGCAAATTTAAAAATAATAAAACAATCAAAAAAAGTGCTGCAATTGAGTACTACAAACTATGACGTCACGGTTTGCTATTTCAGTACATTTTCCATAGTGAAATTTCGTTTTGACAGATCGTAAAAAGTAACTTATTTGACTAGGTAGGACACAACCCTATACTGCACCTTTTAAAGTAAATTGCTACTAAGGCGTCCTAGGGCCCAGCGCACACCGCTGGAAGCGCGGCGGAGCGCATTTGAAGACAACAATTTAATATAAGCCTCAACGACTTGGACATACGGTCAATAATGCTACTTAAAGAACATTTTTTTAATGATAACTTAAGAGAAGTAATTCAACATCCTGTATACACGCGGGCTGTCGCTCAAAACCGGTTGCGTACGACTAGCGCAAACAATACCTACGGCGAGCGGACGACGTCGTATCTGATTCCTCGCCTGATTAATAACCTACATAATGACTTGCGTACTAAAATTACTCGTAAAAATATTAAATCTACTCTTAAGACCTATTTCCAGCAGCACACTGAACTGTCAATGGCTTAGAAATGTACCCATCGATTCCAGTCTGTATGAAGTCTGTATGCTAGCTACCTACCTAGTTTGTTATATTTATTTAATGCCGATGCAGACTGCTGATAGCATTAAGCAAACCTTAGTGGTTTATAAATGCTATGTATTACAATGTTTTGCCTATGTTAAGATGTTAAATAAATAAAAAAAAAATGCATGAAAAGAACGAAGAACGGGGCGCTCCGATAACCGCGCGAGTATTTATTATTTTCATGCAATTATTGACCGTATATCCAAGTTGTTGAGGCTTATATTCAATTGTTGTCTTAAAATACGCTCCGCCGCACTTCCAGCGGTGTGCGCTGGCCCTAAGAGTATACTGGTCAAACGTGGGTATTTCCAATGAAATACCTCTGCCTACCCTCTCGGAGATAAAAGGTGTCAGTTTTTTTGTGGCTACACCTTTATCCACAGGGCAGAGGTATTACATTCCTAGAAATATTCACTTTTCACAGTTTTTTTCTTTTGGACACCTAAAAGGTGTTAAGCCCATCGCCGGACTGGGGTACACATGCCTAAGAATCATTAGGTTAGAATCCAAAGGCCATTAAACAATTTAAAAAACATTAGGTTAACTGACTGCCTAGTCAAATGAGTTTTGATAATCTGTATAAACGCAAATATACTATGGAAAATGTACTGACTACAGACTTTGTGACGTCATAATGTTTAGTGATATAATCTGTATAAACGCAAATATACTATGGAAAATGTACTAGACTTTGTGACGTCATAATTTTTAGAGCAGTGATAGCCCGGACGGTTAAAGAGCCGGCCGAAAATCAGTGAGGCTCGGGTTCGAATCCTGGCATGTACCAATGAGTTTTTCAAAAAACTTACGTACATATTTATCACTAGCTCGACGGTAAAGGAAAACATCGTTAGGAAACCCGCAGGTCTCAGAATTAATTCTGAGACATGTGTAAACAGACCGGTCCGGCGATGGGCTCACCACCTATCACGCTTAGGGGTCCAATATATCTCGTGAAATGTGGGTATATCCAGTAATGGAATACCTCTGCCTACCCCCTCGGGGATAAAAAAGGCGTGAGATTATATTTATATATATTTATAATTTTTAGTAGTACTCAATTGCAACAATTTTTTGATTGTTTTATTATTTTAAAAATTGCTATAATTTTAAAATGAAAGTCGAAATGCATTTAAGGGGTGCGTTTAAGCTTTTTAATTTATGAAAATTTAAAAAAAAATCATCAATGTAAAACTTACTTTATTGGAAGCAACATGGGCTCATTTTCCTATCTACCTCTTCGGGGATAAAACTAAAAGGCGTAAGATTTTTTATTCTTTGTATTTTTCCAACAGGGATGCCAGAGGACCGCAAATATATGGCGGCGTGACGGACATACAGAAACGTCTCGTCGGCCACTACTTGCTGAAGGAACACGACGCGCTGTGAGCGGCCTACAATCTAGTCCAATGTAAGATGACCCCATGCAATAATTTATTGTATTTTTGTAATATTTATGGGTTTTTTTACGCCCGTATTTTTGTATACTTTTGCTACGGTTTGTAGCTTGGGCTTCCAACATTAGTTTAGGACAGCCCTGCAGCTAAAATAAAAAATACAAGCCAATATACAGCATTATTCTGAAATAGTTAATTACATTCTAAGGCATTAATGTTTTTTCATGTTTACTTGATAAGTGTCTAAAAACGTCGTCTGGAAAAACTCAGCTGGACGGAACAAAAGAACAGAGTTTGATAATTTTTATTTTATTATTACTGAACAAAAGTTCATTGCCCTCGCAACCATTTTTTTTATTTTGTTCATTGTTTATTGGCCTCACCAACATTGTTGGAATTTGCAGTGTGACCACTTAATAGCGACGTAGTTTCCATAGTAGAAGTTGTTCAGTTGGATACTCCATAACTCAAATTACTTTTATTCAATGTCCATTCTTTAAAGTCCGTATATTATTTTAACATCGTTTTGATAATTTAGGATATGTTTAACTATTTCAGAACAGTCTTGCTATTATTGAACATATCTTTGATGCAAGTATGTAAAGTTTTGTACTGTCTTAATATTTTTTGCATGAATTTTTCTGTGCAGTACAATTTTTACCCTACTGCACAAGAAGGTATTGTTTTTTCGGATGTATGTAAGTGATGTCTTTTGGTACAGCCTGAAACGTAAACGAATAGATTTTTATAAATAAAGTGTCGTTAGAATTATCGTCATCTGCGAAGCGTCATAAGCTATATTTTTACCACTGCCAATGTTTTTAAAATCTTTAGTGAGTATTTCCCGTACTCCAGATTTTTTAACTTACATGGTTTTTACCCTTCGATCAACGATACTTTTACCTTAATAATGGAGCCTATTAGAAATATCTTGATGTATGCGGTCTGGAAATTTTTTTTTAGTGGATCAGCGAAATGTGATGTACGATTTTGTTAAGAGATCTCTAAATGTACTTACTTACTTATAGTAAGCCTACAAGATCATCCGTTACTGTAGTTCGTTTTTTTTCTAAAGATGTGATTTTGTTATTGTTTTATGATTAAGTGTCGCCTTCTATGAACATTCCATCAAAAGACGTTTAAGGAAAAATGTTCTCTCAAGAGAATGATTTTCTTCCAACCTCTTTAATTCCATCTTTTGAATGTTTTTTTAAATGTTATTTTCTTTTGATTGAAGATTTTATTCCATTAAGAAATTATAAAATATAGGCAAAATTAATTTTCATATCTTAAATTAATTTTTATACCTAAATTATGTCATTTACAAATTACAATACAATCTAGTCTTTATGACATACAATCCAAGAACGTAATCTTAAATCTGTTAAAGCCTTATAGTAGCTTTTTTTTAAATTATTTTACACAAGAATTAGAAAACTCAAATAAGCCAATCGTTTTTTCATATTGGCTTTTTCTTGGACAACAGGGTGTTTTCGCATTTCTATTCTACAGATAGATTAGTGTTTACGCTACTTGTATTTTTCACTAACACGGTTATTTTCTCATCAAACCTACCATTCTTACCAATTATGAAACTTTAAAACCGGCCAAGTGCGAGTAGGACACCGTACCACCGTTTTTTTTATATTGTATGTTTTTTATATAACTGTGTACCTACTATGGTTCATGAAATACAGCCCACTGACAGACAGACGGACAGCGAAGCCTTAGTAATAGGGTCCCGTTGGATGGGGAACCCCCCCCCCCAATTTCGAATTTATTCGAATTATTTTTTCGTGTTTTTCTCAGCAAGCCATTTTATTTGATACCAATATTGTTACAACATGACGTCCCTTTTCGGATTCCCCTCCAAAAAGCCTCATGAGTAATTTAAAAAAAATAATTTAAACGTATCTTCAAAAATAACACAAACATGTCCGAATTTGAGCGACACCATTTTAATCGCCACTTTTAGGAGGTTTAGTTGTAATGACATTTTTATAACGCTTAATATCGCGTCCACAGTCATAAGCCCGCTAAATCAAAATTTGCCTTGCATCAAAGTTCTGTCATTTGATTATGAGAGTAAAGCGCAGAACAGCAAAATGCTTTAGCAGCTCTTAAATAAAATTAGGAGGTTTAGCCGGTGTTGTAAAATTGAACACTGTGTCATCCAAACTAAACGTGAATGTTTACAAAACCTCTCAATGGGTTAAAGATATCTAGTTCAATATTGCGTTACAAGATTCCACCCAAACATAGGTACATTGCAAATTAAATAAAAGTTTGTAAAAAAAGTATATTTGTAGATATTGGTGTAGCAGCCGATATATAAAATCGAAATATGTGCTGTAACAATAATAAATAATGTAATCAAATCATAATAAATGTATGCTCTATAAATAAGAATAAATGTAAGACTTGTTATATTGTTATCCAAAATTGTTATTTATGAATAAAAAATATTTTTATACAAAATTTATTGTTTAATTGAACAAACGGGTAACAACAACCATTAATAACAATTAAGTTAAATATTTTTAACACCATCCTTTCCTTATCAAAAAGTCCCATCCAGCAATACCTAACTGTAATAGAGTCCATACTAGCTGAGTACTCTGTGACAGTAGGTACATATGAATACTAACCATTACTGGTCACTATTTGTTTCCAGACTTTGTTCAAACAATCCAGTCGATTAAATAATTCCCGGCCGATAACCAGACCATTAACGCTAATGGTCGAATTCCTCGGTAAATTGCTTAATGGCGAAGAATTGGTAAAGTAAAGATAGCGTGCTTTATCGTGTTTCCGATTAAAACTCAATTTTCTTTGTAATAATTGCGTTATCTGCAATAACGTCAGATTCTAATAGAATTAATATGTCGCAGCCGAAATATGCATTAATTATAGGCATTATAGTAACAGACTAAAAAAACTACATGGGTCCCTGTCTCCACCTTTACGGAGGGTACAAAAAAAGGCATTTAGCGACATCTATGAAATTGAATTGAATTGAAAAAAAATCTATTGGACGATTTGGACGTAGTCTTGGGCATAGTCGTTCACCATTGGGAGCGCTCAATTTATTTCGTTCATTTAGTTCGTTTTCTTTATTTTATATAATTATGGAGATAATACTCGTACTATGATAATACTATGGAGTTCAAAGGGTTTAAATATTATATGGCTACTGTACTGAACCATGCATGCTACCATTCATGTCCTCACAAGTGGAACTTCGTCCCTATGGGCTCGCCTTACAGGTTCAATGTCTTAGAGTATAATCGCGTATAGTGTGGCTTTAGTTTATAGTGCGTCGCGCGCGCAGGACGGCTGCCATGTTTACAATACCTGTTTATTTTACGCTACGATATGTGCTTATTGTTTTGATTATTGTTCCGCGCTGACATTGGAAGTGGGTACTTCCGGAAATATTTAGGCTCTCTTAGATGTTGTAAACATTTGCAGCGAAACCCGTTAAATATTGTTTTATAACTGTATTAATGAGTGATTAATGTATTGGGTATTTGTTCCAAGAAATATCACTTAAATATACCTACAAGCTTCTGTTTACCGAAGTGCGGTTAATCATCGGTGCGTTCTAATCCATTATTATCTAGTCTGCGTCATTTCAGCAATGTACACAATGTGGCGATACCGATAAGACACGATAAGCAACTTATCATTTCACCTCGATTGCGGGACGAGTGCACATGGAACTGTCATGAGAATAAAAAAATAAAAATGGGTGGTCTTCTTTTTTTTATTCTATTTTTAATTTTTAAAATTAACGGCCAGGTGACGGAACCAGAAAAAGTGGAACTGTTGAAATTGTGTGAAGTGTGTACGTGTAGTGAGATTCCGGATGTGGACGGGACTCACTTGGTGTTCAACATCCAGTGTTCTGAGTTGGACAGGATAGAGAATGTCGCCGATTTGGACAAGATCGAGTGGCCACCGAACCCCAACGGGTTGGAGATCTCCGCAGCATTCGAAGGGTTGGGGCTTTCGACGTTGGGAAAGTAAGTTGAACAAATTCCATACTCTTTCTATCATTTTCAGTTACTTATGTACTTATCACTTAGGTACTCCTTAACAATAGTGGCTAGTCAAGCTTATCTTAGGTACCTACTCAAATAATTATAAGTACATGAAAAATCATTCTCTAATGTGGCCCTAAATTTATTTTAACTAACTAAGTACTCAAATATATAACACTATTAATTAACTCTACCCAGGCTAGATGTTCTTGTGAAAACTAGCAGAAAATAAGTTTTTACAGAGACGAGAACTAACTAAAACTTACCGCCTAAATCCGAAATTCCCATACTTTACCGAAATTCTTAGACAAATTTTCCACACAGTTACAAATATGCTTACAAATGTTGCACTGCTTCTATCTATATTTAATTTTGTGTTACTAGGGATCCAAATTCTTATATAAGTTACCAGAATGCTAACTTACAAAAGAAATTGTTTATTTAAAACGTACTTTATTTATGTACGAGTAGGTACCAACGAACCAACACAGGAGGTACCTAATCGTACCTCTTGATTCCAATACCTATGGGTATTAAACGGATCGTTCTAGAATACATAATTATTATGGTATAAATTGTAGCCATTCTTATCATATAAGGTGTGTGTACTAGATATGGGTACTCATTCTAAAGGGCGTTATTATTTGTACTGGTTGCGAAGTACCTACTGGCAGGTATAGCAGATATAGTGAAATAGACTTGGTCAAAGTCGTTCAAAGATTTTGAAAGTAATCTCAACAGAATAATATTACTAGCTTTTGCCTGCGACTTTGTCCGTGGTCTGGGATAAAAAGTGGCCTGTGTTATTCTGATGTAGGTAAGTTTATACTATATTACTGTAAAATTTCATCAAAATCCGTTCCGTAGTTTTAGCGTGAAAGAAGAACAAACATCCCTCCTCACAAACTATAATATAATAATAATTTATAATATTAGTAGGATAAATGCGTAAGTAAACATGTTTTCTGTTACGTTTTCTCTGTTAAACTGGTGGACCATCTCGATGAAATTGATCAGTCGGCCTACCACACCTCTTAAAAAAAAAGACTGTTTTAATTTTTAGTATTACTTTTAAAGTTCGTACTTCGTACCATGAGGTCCTTGAGGAAGGCTTTAGGCTACTATTCGTTCCGGAAAAAAACATAGAGAGCTCGTAGGGATTTACGCAGACGGAGTCGCAAAAACACTAACTTTAACCATCTACTTTTAAAGTGATGCTAAAACTGATGGTAGGGCGTGACCTTAGCAGGTATGTGACCCGATTTTTACACAAAGGTGTCAGGTTTCAGTGAAAAAAAAGTCTTTGTTCCGGTACCTCGAGGTCTTAATTTGACCTTAGGATTCGACACGCACTCTAAGCTGAAAATGCCAATTGTAATTCTAGCTTAACACACGTTTTTACGACCACTAAACCATATTATGTGATAGCATAGTATGTTTTTTAAATTTATTACTGTTTCGACGGTGGATGAAAAATGTGTAAAAATACACCTTTCTCCGATTCGAAGTTTGCAAAACGAAAATACTGCGAGATAGTGGCCATCTTTCTTTCATTATGACTAAATTTTCATCGAAATCCGTCCAGTAGTTTTTGCGGGACAGCTACAGTAACAAATCCATCCATCCTCATTCCTCAAAAACTTTCGCATTTATAACATTAGTGGGAGTACGACTATCCAAATAATTCCAAAAAACTTTCTACAAACGTATTTTTGCCTGAACTTCCAATATATCTAGATACAATTTAATCTGTAGGTAGATTATCTACAAAATCACAATACCTACAGATTTTTAAGCCTGACTTTTCATACGAAATTCACTTGCGGTCAATATGTAAAAGGAAATACCTAATTGCTAAGAATAACCGAATCAAATTCGTTTCTCCACGGATTATAGTAATTTACACCCACTAATAGGGTAACAGCCTGACTGGGCATGCGTAGTTCATTTGATTTCAAGCCACAATAGTACTATATTATTTTAAGACGACTCATTAACCCTTAGTCAGTGGAGGACCTGTTGCTTCTTCGGTGTTGGCGTACATGGACCCACCGTCATCAGGCTTCAGGTGACCAGAGGGCTATGCTATATTTGTCCAAATAAATATTAAGCCTTGATATCCTTAAATGAAATGCAGCCAGCCTTCTTGGTACCTACCATTGACATGGAGGCTCTTCTGACCTTTGAGTATTATTAAACCAACCTTCTGACGTATTTCTCCGCCTAAAAACTATTTACTAATCCAATGGTATAGGACCTATACCTACTATAGGTGTATTATCCTTGGGATTAAAAACCCAAGCCATACCAACAGGTTTAAGAACCTGTTGGTATGGCTTGGGTTTTTAATCTCTTTTTACCGTTGTTCCTTTCGGACCCCTAAACATGATAGGTGGTGAAATCATCCTTACAATGTTTATACTTTCACTGTCGAGTTAGCGAGAAATATGTACAGTCAAGAGCACGCTAAGCTTGACACTTGGACTTTGACCCGGCCCTGTATGGCGCTCAGTATAAATCAGAGCTCAGCTTAAACTGGTAGTGTCAAGCTTGACTTGCTCTTGTAAAAAGTGCTATTAGCTACTGATTAATAGTTATCAAATCTTTTTCGGTCTACCTAAGCTTAAGATGAAGGTTAATGGCCAGCTTATCAGCTATAAATTATAACTCCATAATTCGTGGCCCATCAATCAACTCTGGAAAGTCAAACTGTTTGCTTTGCGAATCATCAGAAGCGGGAAGTGGCCGATTTATAGATTAAAGTATAATGAGGTGGCATTGTTCTAGTTTTATTGAGATAACTGTCTAGGTTGTGCCCACTTGAGCACTGATTTTAAAGTATGATAGAGAAGGTGGGTGGTCTATGATTGAGGTATACCTAAGCGTTTGCTATTCTAGATTATTCCGTAAGAAAGATCGGGGCGTAAATAATAATAATAAATTGTAGGACACAATTCACACACGGTTATTTAGTCCCAAACTAGGCAGGGCCTGTACTGTGGATACTAAAATAAATATTGAACGACCAGACATGAAGCCAACACACATGTTCATGCACACAAATGTTGGTCCCGAGCGGGGATCGAACCCGCGACCTCCGACTCGGAAGGCAGGGTCACTACCAAATGAGCCAACAGGCCCGTCAGAAGAGAATAGAAAATATTTATTTTATATTCAGCACCGCAACTATATCTACTAACATATTTAGATTTTTCATACCATCAGGGATCAGTCTTTTATAATTTCTTTAACATTCGCAGTATCTTTTTGTACGTCTCGCCAATTCTCCACTCTTTTGTGTTCCAGGCTCCCACCAAACTCTCAAATTGAGACTCTTCGGTTCAGCAACAACGCCCTCAAAACTTACTGGCCGGACCCTTTCAGCGACGTGCCAAACTTGAAGAAACTATCATTCGCACAGAACGATCTCACCGAAATAACTCCTGATCTCTTTACTAAGATCGACAACCTACAAGAATTAGATTTGTCATACAATAAACTTTCAGACTTCAACCCTTTGGACTTCAAAAACCTTCATCACTTGAAAAGGTTTAGTTTGCCAAATAATCAGTTGAGAAAGATACCCTTAGAAGCACTCCAGCCCATGGCAGAGTTAGAAGACCTTGATTTGAGCAAGAACAGCATATACGACTTGCTGCTGAGTAAAAATGATAATGTCCTGAAGAATCTGAAGAGGTTGTATTTGAGTGGTAACAAAATACGATCGGTGATGAAGGACTCTTTTCCAGATAATAATAGCATGTAAGTAATTTACTTGTCTGTTCTTCTATTACTTATATTATCTACATAGAGGTAAAGTTGTTCCTAGAAGGTATTCTCTGAAACTACTGAACTGATTCTAAAATTATTTTACTGATACAAAGCTACAGTATTCCTATTATTGACGCAACTAGCTGCTTGTATTTTCTTGCTGAATAAAGTTTAATAATTTATGACTTCGTTTTGTATTATTACTACGACTTCTAAGAAAACAAATCCTACTTTACTCGTTCGTCGTTCGATCTGGTTTATTACGATGTCTCGACTGAACAGCTAAACCGATCTTGACGAAATTTGGCAGGAAGATAGCCTACGTCTTGAGGAATCATGCAGAAGAAGTCACAGTAAAAACTGGATTATAACACATTGAAGAAAAAATGATTTAGATTTTTAAACATATTCTTTTCTTTGCAGAGAACTATTGGACCTATCTAACAACATAATCGAAATAGTGGAACAAGACGCTTTCCTCACATGCACCAATTTGAGAGAACTAAACCTTGCTCAGAACAACATAACGCTCATTTTTGCCATGCCCTCTACACTGCAAATCGCTATTTTGAAAATTAATACTCTGTACCACTGGCCGAACTTTCCTAGAGGTATAACATACATAGATCTCTCATATAATAGACTGTCGAGCTTGTACGATGAGAACAACGTCAATTTTGATAATTTAGAGGTAAGATTTTATATAATAATGCTTTGATTAACAGAGACTGCGCTTAAAATATAGCTAATAAATGGATACATTTCTAACCAAATATCCAAAAATCGTAGAATAGCTTGCACTACGTCTTTGACTCGAAGCCATCAGATCCAAAATTAACTATAATCTAAGTACATGGACAAACAAATATATGTAGTTACTTACTTAAATGGTAAAACTAGTCAGGATAGCTTATTTCAGTGTATTTGATCACGCATAATAATAATTGGTATAAAACTCTGTTCGACATGGTTTTTTCTTCAATGACTGATGGACTACTTTACGAAATATCTTTGTATAAGTGACTAGGTAGGTACTTTTCGTTAGCTAGAAAAAATAGAAATACCCTTATAGGATCAGTTTGTTGTCCGTCCGTCTGTCTGTCTGTCAAGACCCTTTTTCTCAGGAAAGCGTGTAGGTCTGGAATTTATATCAAATACTTAGGTCTACTGCCCTTTGGAGCTGTGAAAAAAAAACGAACTTCTAACTTAACGCAATCAAAAGATACAGCCGTTTATGCCGAAAATTCTCGACACTCGCAAGAGAATCAAAACCTACAGGGTACTTCCCCTGAACTCAGAATCTTGAAATTTGGTACGAAGCAACGTCTTACAGCACAGATAAATGGAAAATTGCGAAAACAGTAAATTTTTAGTTACATCATATAATAAAAATATTTTTAATAATTTTAAACTTGAAGTTGCGAACGGAACGTGAACTTTTACTTATATACCTACATGTTTGTACAGAACCCTCGGTGCGCGAGTCCGACTCACACTTGACCGGTTTTTTTTACATTACTTCTTACTTTATTCCAGATACTCAACTTAGGAGGAAATCAAATAAAAGAAGTGAACATCGAAAAAAAGCTGCCAAAACTATTCAGTTTAGACTTATCTTACAACATTATTTCCGACATTCCAAAAAGTTTAAACTCTCAATTTTTCCCTAATATCGAGGATCTCCGCTTAGATGGCAACCCCATACAGATAATTTATTTTAAAAACATAATTGCTTTAAAAAATCTGTATATGAATGACCTGCACAAATTGGAAGTAGTCGACGAAAAGGCGTTCAGTAACGTGATTGGTCGACGCGGGGAGGAGAACGATGTCACCTGTTTCTCTCTCTTTCTTTCTAATTGTCCATCGCTGAATGAAATAAAGGACGGTGCGTTTGATGGCACTACTTTGTGCATGGTGAGTTACTTTATAATATTTATATTATTAGGGCTGAGTTAGAACAACAAAGACTCCCAAAAGTAAATAAACATTATTGTTTATAGTATGTATGTAGGCACCTTTTCAAAGACTTTTGCTTCTCATGAAAGATATTTTTTCTTCCAACATTAACTTCTCTAACAGAATCTCTTTGGTTTCCTCTTACTTTATAATAATATTTATCTTAGTTCATGATACAAGTCCTTCAGAATCTTAACTGTAATTTCAGCTAGATATAAGCAAGAACAACATAACTCACATATCGGAGACGCTCCTTGACTGGTCAACGCTGAGCGAGGGCGTAAACCTACAGTTCAACCCTTGGGCGTGCACTTGTGACATGCAATGGGTCCTCCAGGGTCTCCTACCCAAGTTGTACCGGACAAACTCTAGATTTCTAACGGAGTTCAGGTATATAGAGCAATAATCATAGCCAGAGTTAATAGGGAAAACGGGCCAAGTGCGAGTCGGACTCGAGCACAAAGGGTTCCGCACCATTACCTTTAAAAATGGCAACAAAATCACTATTGTTGTATGGGAGGCCCCTTAAATATTTATTTTATTCGGTTTTTTAGTATTTGTTGAAGTAGAGGCAACAGAAATACAACATCTTTGAAAAATTTAACTGTCTAACTATGACTTTTCATGAGATACAGCCTGGTGACAGACGGACAGCGTAGTCTTAGTAATAGGGTCCCGTTTTACCCTTACTATAATAATTAATAACGGATTAATTGCGAGTCGGAGGGCGAAGGGTTCCATACAATATACAGAACTGTGACAGGCGGACGAACTAACAGCGGGCCCTTAGTAATACGGTTCCGCTGACACCTCGAAAATAAAACTCGCGAAAGTAAAAAAAAAGACTAATAATATCTGTTACCTTTTAACCGACTACAACAGAAAGAGGTTTCAGTATGTACTTGTAAGTGTAAAATTTCAATATAATACGCAGATGCGCTTCGCCTCGTCAATACGAGGGTCTTCGGTTGGTGCGTTTCTATAATTGGACTACGCAAGCTATGTGCGACCAAGACGTGACACGGACTGGCTGGTATGGGTCTTACCAGGTTAATATTCAATATTTTACTTACATCATCCATGGTATTATGGAGGAGCGGAGGTAGAATGCTCCTCCATCTTGAAAAGGGAGATCTTCCGCCAGGCGAGGTGATCGTGCCTGGGGACCGCGGTCCAACGGTTGATGTTGGACAGTTGTATTTATACAAATTCATTAGAAAACTCCGATAGCGAGGTTTAGAACTCGGCCGTCTGTTGGCGCGTTCTTTGTAGTGTCGCTACAGTATTTATCGCTATCTCGACGGTAAAGGAAAACATCATGAGGAAACCAGCAGATACCATAATTGTTTCTGAGGTGTATGTAGCATCACACCGGTCCGGCGATAGGCTATCACGTTTAGGGGTCCAAAGAATATACTGGTGAAACGTGGTCTTCCCAGAAATGGAATACCTCTGCTTACCCTGTCTAAAAGATTATAAAATGTTATTTATAATATATAATTATGTTGTATGTGTGATAATAAAATAGGTAACAATTGCGTCTTTTTTTGTTTATAATCCTGGTCACGGCACCACATGTACAACCCAAATTTTTTTTTTAGCTGGAGGCATCCTCTGAAGAATCAGAACCTAAAGTGACATCTCTAACACTGATCCTCGCCGCATGTATCATCGTTGGACTGTTAATAGCAATAGGGCTTTGTGTATACCTTATTAAGACTAGAAGAAGGTACAAAGTGAGGCAGGCAGCGATGAAGCGCAAGCGACAAAGCGCTTTAGATGCTAGAAACTCGAATGGAACACAGAAAGAGCAATTTTCAGCGTTAAATAGAACGTAGTTGAACAAATAACGACTCTAGATGAGTGCCATCATTTTTTTTGTTTTATTAGACTACTCTTAATATTCGTAAGTTTTCCCTCGAAAACTCTACCACCGAGAATTTTTTACACTGGTTTTAATTCTGATGAATTTACCAAATGTTTATGAAGAAAATCATCGAGATTGAATAATAAAATTTTTAAAAATTTTTTCGCCAAAAGTAGTTCCTTTATCTATAAGTTTGTTACCAGCAGTATATTAAGGTAAGTTTACTTTTAACTACAAACCAAAATCTAGTGTATAGTCAAACAGTATATTTAGATGTGTACATAATTGTTGCGGTACAGAATAGGCCAGAAGTATTATTTAATGTTATTTTATATTTAAACTTAATAAATATTTTTCTAAACCATTTTTTGGCTGGCTGTTATTTTTTAAACTACACCATACATATAGAAATAATTTTAATAGCAACGTTTTACAAACAATGTCTTATCCTTATGGCGTGTGACCGAAACGTTGCATATTGAACTATAAGAAACACACATTATTTTGATGTATGCTGTGCCGCGTCGCAGAATTTAATTTGTAGGTGTTAGTAGAGCATCACAGGAGAGGTAGCACAAAGCAGCAATTGCAGCTAACATCACAATCGCCATAAAGTTTCATGCAACTCGCTGTACCATAAGTTCATGCAATATTGAGTCAGATGTTCGGGAGTGAGGTTGTAGATGCGGGGCGGGAGGAGAATGCTACTTACTGCCGTGATAGGGTGACCCCTGTGGCAGAATATCGCACAAACTTGCGGATCATTTTCAAGGTCAAACTACGTAGTAATTAGGTATTCCTGCTTTCCGCAATTGTTTAATTCTTCTTAGTATTCCTGTTTCTTTTAATTTCTTAATCAAATCCTGGGACTGCGTGCCACAAGTTTACCGACCCATCGGATTTATAATCTTGCGCAACTTCTCCGGTCCATCCCAGTAACCCTTGATCAGTTTGTTCCAGTACAAATTGGGCATGAGGTTTTTCTTCATAAAGTATATAAGTCGACTCTCTTTGCTCTATAATATAATTAAGTAATTTAATTAGATAATAATAATTTATGGGTTGAAAACTGAAAACGTACAAATACGAAAGTAACTCTGTATGTGTGATAGGTATATACCTACTCTGCTAGTGTGTAAATAAATCTGAACAACTTCTTAAAAACAATCAGATTTTAATTCCGTGGATTTGGATCGTGTAAGTTTGCACTTTTATATGGATAAGATTTTTGTCGCTAAATTTGGGCTTATAGTGAAAGCTGTTCAGTTTTTAGGATTAAGTACATTAGATTATGTAAAAGTTACAGTCGATTTTTTGGTGGATCAATGCTTGATCTTATAGAACCTATAAATGGATCAAACGTTAAATTTATTAGTTTTTATTAACTGTGCAACTCACCTGATCGAACGGGAATGTCTCATGTATTTTCTTATCGTACAAGAACTCTGCTAAGATGCCAGTCCTGTAGGATGTCAGGAGGGTACATGCACCGTAGCCGTTGTACTTTGCTGTCAACTCTTTCCCCTCCATGAGGGCCCACAAGTTCTGCTCCAATACGTGGCTTTGCACGGCTGAGGAAGGTGGGTGATATATTTAGTTAAAGATTAATTACCTATATTTTTTACTGATATTTGGATCATGCAAGGCCTTGTTCCCGAAGCTGAGGTACCCATTTATGTATGTACTTTTCATCATTAATCCACACCGATAATGGATCAAATGATATTTTATTTTATATTTTATCATAAGCGATTTAATTCAAATATTTACATGTAAATATGCTTCTCAACTTCCTCCGGTCGAAATTAATTAAATTCATTGTTTCTTTCTTAGAAATCACATCCCGACGCTCTATGGATTACCTACACCTTAGTCAGGGATAACGGAGTTTTCTATTTGTGAAAGATTTTTAAATTTAGTTCAATAGTTCCAGAGCTTACAAGCACAGCATACAAAGAGATAATTTTACCTACTTGTTATAGATTTTTACTCATTTTTCTATGCATACCAATAGCAGCAGCAGTCTTGCTGTTCGTTGTACTTGTACAGTCTCCAAGTCCGAATATGTTAGGGTACCGCGCGTGCTGCAGCGTGTACATATCCACGTCCAGCTGTCCGTGGTCCGTCGCCAGGTCTCGACAGTTGCGAAGAGCCAGGGGCGGGCACATCCGCGGGGTTACGTGCAAGAAGTTGTATGGTAGGAGTACGGGCTGTAGAAGTGGGCGAATAATTAATAATTTTTGGGGAAACTAATATGGGGAAAGTCTTACAGTACCCTACTATGGAGATAGTACCTACTTAAGTACCGGTAGCGCGTCTTATAGTGTTGTATCATGTCGGACAAATCTTTAACGGGACGGTACCAGCACCATGTAAGATGTAAGAGAAACAGCCACTTCCTGTACCTGTAGAGCACTGCTAAGTACTGTACCATGCCAGAGACAGTACTGTCCAGTACCTGTACCATGCCAAATACAGTACTGTCTAAGTATCTGTACCATTTCGGAACCAGTACTGTATGACGTAAGAAGTTGAGACAGTACATGTTCTGCCTGATACGCCTAAGTGTAATTTTTACGATCGGCTATCTTTTCCCAGGCGACAAAGTCCTCACTCAAGACAATTACAAAAAGTGTTTCTTTTATGTTTATGACCATTTAGTGTCGATGAATGGGTCGGAATGGAAAAAAAGGACTGTTACTGGCTTCTGATTGCTTAACTCTAACTAGGGTCGGGGTAATAAAGACTTGAGCTTTCAAGCGACAATTCTTCCAATGTATCAGGCTTAGCGTTTATCGATTGTACCTACCATGCGACAGTGGCCGACCAAGAACATGGCGCCTCGCGGGCCGATCTCCGCGAGAGTGGCGCAAGTATTGACGGCGATGCCCCTAGCACGGGCCACCTTGCCCAGCGCCTCCGCGTACTTTGGGACGCCGAAGAGACTTCTGTTGCCGGTCATGTACGTTATGCTGGTCATTTGGCGGTTTTTGTGCTGCGGAGTAAGACGTTATTAAGGGAGGGGGGGGGGCGTTCCTTTCCTACCTAATTATAGTTGCGTAAATGTTTTGGTTGATTTGTCCTTTTCTTATTCTACTATACATACCAATGACTTTCAATAAGAGGACTAATAAGCCCCTAAATTGAATAAAAACTTTTGACTTTGACTTACGCGACGGAACAATTGATCAACTTTATTTTTCTTGGATAGTTAGCTTAGTTATTATCGGAAGGCGGACTAACGTACGCGAAAAACTAGTAGTTACCTACTTACAAAATAACGCTTATACTACGAAATAACATAGCAAAATAGTATGCCATGCTTAATTCAGTTATGAAAATTTCTCGTAACAAATAAAAATTGACGCGACCCTCTAGAAATAAAGTACATGTAGTTCTTAATAGTCAGTAGGTACCTAATACAACAAAGTGCACTTTCTTTCGACATAGGGGGACTTGTAAGCTACGCTTTAACTAACTTTTCGCCAGTAATCATCAGCGAGGTACATAATCTTCTGCGCGGCGCCAGAGCATTTCCCCTCCCCTTCGGGGAAAGTGAACAGGGCGTGTCCCCCACGGAAGTTCTTCATGCAGCACCAGGTCTTGCAGCAGTATTCCGGAGCGTAGATCGTCGACACGTTACTGGACGGGTCGTTGAGAGCTTTCTTTAGACCTGGGATCTGTGACGTTTAAAGTTGTACCTTAGAATAGAACTTTCTAGAAGGTATCTATCATAGTTGTAAGGCACGTTTTCAATTTGCTCTTGTTTATTTTTAGTAGTCGGCTGGTAGCGGAGCACTTCTACTACCACTAAAAATCTCTTTTCTTACTTTTATTATGTTACAAGTTGTAGGCATATCATGTAGTAATCGGGTCGACATCGTTATCCTATAGTAGGGTTGCCAACCCCAAATTTAAAAACTAGGATTTGAAGTTAAAAAGTCCTAGGCAATTCAGTTTAAAACAGGACAGCAGAAATAGAAAGAGATATCACCTAGCAAAGGCTCAACGTTCAAATAGCACGGCATAGGCAGCGCGGACACTTGCGAGCCGAAGCAGCCCGTAACGTAACAATTGTAAAGGACAGTCCAAAACTAGGACATGTCCTGGGAAAACAGGACGGTTGACAACCCTATCAATATGCATGTTATCTCACTAAATTGGACAACGACGGCATACCGAATCATAGTCGTTCTTCAGCCCCATCGCGACGACCATGTACTGGTAGCATATCTTGTCTCCCGAGCTGGTCTGGACCGTGTTCCCGGCGGGGTCAAACTCCTCGACGCAATCCGGGAGCCAGGTGACGCTAGGTGGCAGCACCGAGCACACCGGACGGTAACTGTCCTTCATACCCTTCACCCCGGCTGCTACTAGCGTGAAGAGAGGCTGGTAGTAGTGGTACTGTAAGCGTTTTTTAAGAATTAGTGGTACTTATTTCTTTATTGAAACACCAAAAAACCGACTGTTTTTAAACATAGTTGTTTTTTTTACTAGGAATTACCATTACCCTCCTTCAGGTAAATGTATAGCCCATGACACCGCAAGGTTTCACAAATTTTGGAAGCTTTTTTTAAATGTACTTATTTTAATGGCCAAGTGTGTATGTAGGTACCATTCCAAATTAGAAATTTCGGAGTTCTAAGATCTATTGAGCCAAATGGGATGGTTGTTGGGCCTGTCTTAAATGCACTAAGGCACAGATATTATAATACTAGTACAGATACCTCACGCCATACAACGATACGCGACCGCGCTAAGGAGCGTTACTGGGAGCGTTAATTTTGTTTGCTCTACAGCTGTGACAGGCGGCGCTAGTGTCAGCCAGAAAAATTAAGGAGGAACGATGAACCTACAAAAAGCTCAAGTCTAGCTAGATGGCGCTATTTCTGAAAGAATGGTTTTTATTTTTTTTACGTAATGTGCTTTTCGAATTAATACCTCTAAAAATGTTTCCGGTATTCTATAAATAAATATTGAACTGTAAAAAACTCGAAAAACTCGAACATAAAGGGACGTTGTTTTTAAATAAGCACGCACACATGCATAATATATAATTTTAAACTCCAACTGCACCAACTGATAGGTAATTTCAAACTTCACTTGTGTGAGATGTTGGCGTAATCATGCAAGAGCCCGACTCTTTGCGGAAAGTATTGGGTTCATATCCTCACTATGAAGGTTTTTATTCTTTATTTCCTTTTTTATTTAGACTTTTTGTTAGTAGGTATATCTCATAAAATTAAATAGGTACATAAATATTAATAATAAATGGTTTTACATCAAATAAAAGATAAAATTACTGAAGTACGCCCTTGCTGCACATGCGACAAAAGCGGCGGCGGCTGATAGCGCTGCTCCCAATGATATTAAATAAGACAAAATATAAGACTTATTTAATATCATTGGCTGCGTGATAAAAACTACCTAGTATCCTGAGTAGGTAATAACCAGACCATAAGGTATATCTGATACTGAAGTAGATTTCAAAGGGTTCAGTAGTGTCTGTGTGGTTGAATAACAATAAACCGGCCAAGTGCGAATCGGACTCGCGCACGAAGGGTTCCGTACACGGCAAAAAAATCACATTTTTTGTATAGGAGCCCCCCTTAAATTTTTATTTATATGGTATTTGTTATTACAGCGCGGCGGCAACAGAAATACATAATATATATTTATCATTAAGCTCGACGGTGAAGGAAAACATCGTGAGGAAACGCTAAGGTCTCAGAATTAATTCTGAGACATGTGTAAATAGAAGCGGTGCGGCCATGGGCTCACCTATCACGTTTAGGGGTCCAATGTATATCTCGTGGAATGTGGGTATATCCAGTAATGGAATACCTCTGCCCTACTCCCTCGGGGATAAAAGGCGTGACATTTTTTTTATATTTGTTTTAGAAATATGTAATCTGTGAAAATTTCAACTGTCTAGCTATCGCGGTTCTTGAGATACAGCCTGGTGACAGACAGACGGCCGAACAGATGGACGGACAGACGGATGAAGAGACAGCGAAGTCTTAGTAATAGGGTCCCGTTTTTACCCTTTGGGTACGGAACCCTAAAAAACATTCTTACTTCCAATATTTATTTTATAAAAATAGCAGGCATAGTGGGATAGGTAGGATACTTCCTACCTACCTATGATTTCCATTACCTAATCCAGTAGGATTAGATAATTGAAATCATAGGTAGGTAGGTGCAGTCAAGAGCATGCTAAGCTTGACACTTTGGACTTTGACCCGGCCCTGTATTCTATGGCGCACAGTATAAATCAGAGCTCAGCATTTATAAAATGGTAGTGTAAAGGTTGACTTGCTCTTGACTGTACAACTCTAGGTACTTGTATTAGATAAGAATGTCCTACTGATATAATAATCAATACATCAATATTTTTGGCTCCCTTTTATATTCGCCTTAGATAGAATAAGTATAGGAAGAATTGAGTTTTTATAAAAAAATACTACGTTAGGAATATGTTTTTGTATAAATTCTTCATTTCATGGACTCGGCAAGTGCGTACTAGGTTGATTGAAGTACCTGACCAAAGACTTTTAAAGAAAAAGTTTCTTCTCCTAGGAAAGAGTACATAATTTTCTTTCTACCTAACATTGTAACTAACATTTTCAAATCGCAAGAACGGCAACAGCGCACGATCGCTGTGATCCCGCGCGCCCGCCGCGCGGTAGCACGGAGCGGCAACTTTGCCAAACTTGTGCACGTACGCGACAGATTCTTACACACACATTTATATGGTAATAGTTCCACCATCATGTGGAACAAACTGCAACCTAACTAAACTAAAGCCCAAGAAGTATTTATTTCTGCCGCTAGAGGACCAAATTAAAACTATTTTAAGTCCGATTTAGGGGCTGATTTATTGATTTTTCCATTTTAGGGTATACATTTATTTGCAAAATATATTTTTCAGCGTTATATTTCACCATTACTGCTTTTTACATAATCTTTAATTATTAATCAATACCCGTAGAGCCATCTGTCGAGATAAGTTTAAACTACAAGTTTCGTTGTATGGAATGAGACCCCATGACTAAGGATAGGTAAGATTAAGCTATCTATTCCCCTTCTTGCTAAGGTATTTTCAATTTAGTGTTGTGAGAATTCCCGTCCACCTTTGACACCGCCACCTATTGTATTTTTGTGCCTGAACTAGTTGCAAATTCAATGCTCACCGCCGACGGCTCCAGCACTATGATGTCCTTGTCTTTCAGTCGCCGGGCGAAGCGCCACGCCACGCTGCAGCCGCCCGTCCCTCCGCCAACCACCAGCAGCTTACATCTACCGTTCAGAAACAATCAAGAGCACAGATCATTGGTCTGTGGTCAAGAGCAAGAGCTAGATTAATGGTCTGTGGCTATCGCCAATGGCGAATTTCTGAACGGAGGTAAAAGTTAATCCAGAGCGAGAAAATTAGCATTCTTCTGTTGTTACTATGAGTAAAAGAGATGGCAACAGCGGTTGACTAGATTGCAGCAGTGGAGCCACAGGTTTCTTGTTCGCGTCAGTAACAGAATAATGGCGGCGAGTGAACAGGATAACAATAGCTGACTCGTTCAACCCATCAGTGCGTAATTTGCGTTTCTTCATACGCAAAATCAATATTTGAAGGCTGAACACGGTTAAATTACAAAATCTATAAAAATGTTTTTACCGTTAACAATCTATCGACAGTGTAAAATTTTCACTAGATCGATTATAAACTAATACCAACAGACATAATACCTACACCACAAGGGCATAGATGCGATGGGACAGGGCTGGCCCCACCCTGTATGCCCTAATGAGTAACCATATATTATTTTCTCAAAATTTACGAGCTTATTTCGATCACAAACTTTTGCATTTAATATTATTAGTAAGATAGCAGGATTCATATATAGGGCAAAACAAAATCTCGTTACCTGTGAGTCACAGTACATCTGCAGGTGGTCGGCGCCGCGCTGTACCGCCGCGCAAACGCATCCCTAACGCAATGGACACATAGCCGCCTGAACATAATACCCATTTGAGAAACTACTAGAATTTTCCTTCAATATGTACACATAAACCGAAATTGTTTTTAGGACATTTTATGTTACTATGTCAGTTCAAAACCAACTAGATTTTTGTTAAATATTGTTACCGGGGTTCTATGATGAAGGGTGCCTCATTCAGTTTAATTTTGTGTGCATTTTTTTTTCTGCAAGTGGCCATACTGAAATTTAAAAATGGAGCTCTAGGTACATAAAAGACGAACGCATTATCAGTGAAAAAAACCGTTACAAGTCTACACATTTGAAGAAACTGGGTCAATTATGGTCTTCTGGATACTCATATTTACGTTGAGCGTTGAACAAACTATTAAATTTTTGAGCATGGACTCTGTAGCAAAGACAAAATTAATAAATAACATTTAAGATAATAAAAACAAAATATTTAAAAAAACTGATATATTGCACAGAAAAACGGAATACTTACATAAACTGTTAAAAATTATTATATAATCGTTTTTATATCTAGACGTATTAAAAATAAATTGTAACATTATTTGATAACAAAACCAATTAAACATAAATGTTAAATGGTAGAAAAATATTAAATCTCATAAAAAATATATCGTCATATTATGTTTGTTTTAGTAGGATTATACAACATTAGAATGGCCAAAGTAATTCACTGGAATTAGCCTTTTCCAAATGGGATAAATTAAAAAAAAAAATCGCCGGTTTAACTTCCGCTTCTCTACATAGTATAAAATAATGTCGCTTTCTGTCTGAGTCCCTCTGTAAATTCGGTAGGTTCTCCTAAACTCAAATTTCAAGGCGGCTTTCCGTAGTAGAAAGAGCGATAAAGAACGGTTTTGGTATTTCATATAAACTGAAACAAAGCAAGGGCGGGTCGCTAGTTTAAAGCTTTTGATCTACAACTACAGGTAATTTGCCGAGTGTTTCCATTGCAAATTTGCCTTGGGCATTACAATATTATTAAGATATGATGTCAGACCACAAAAACACAACTCTATTTACAAAGAAAAATACGTTCTCTTAATTTAGAAATCACAGAATTTAATTTTATAAAATTTATCAATAATTATAATTTACCATAATTTTAGCAACGTCGACAATTTTCAAGAATTATAAATATTATATTGCTTCCAATCAAACAAATTTTCGGACGGTAAATGTCCTCCTTAAAGTAAAGGCAGAATAGATGTCACCATAAATTAAACTCTATGTAATTGAAATAAGATTCAAAACTAAT
Source organism: Ethmia dodecea (assembly GCA_963855545.1). Taxonomy (NCBI): domain Eukaryota; kingdom Metazoa; phylum Arthropoda; class Insecta; order Lepidoptera; family Depressariidae; genus Ethmia; species Ethmia dodecea. Next base: position 2,909,701 of record OY979446.1, read on the forward strand.
GGAAAATTTAAAAAGCATGCCTGCCACTTACTCTCCGTAGCCTCAAGGCCGATTTTCCAATACCTAGAAAGCTTTTATTCGTTGGATAACTTTAAAAATAATAATTTATTGTATGATTTTTTCAACCATTTGGCTATCTGTCAATTGAAAATCTGCCTTCAATACATCTCAAACATTATTATAGTGTTATTTCAAGCTGTAATATGTACAGTCTTATTTTTATTTATAAGTTATATTTGATATCAAAAATATATTCAAGAACTAACTGAAGTCTTGCAAGCAACATTCAGCATCCGTAATCATCTGAATAGTCAATTCTATACAACTTATCCCATTGTTATACAGTCTTATCCATTATTATACAAACTAGTCCATTGTTATACAATCATCTAGTCCTTTATTATACAAGCAGGTTACTTCTACACGAGAAGTGACGATTCTCCATTTCAATTATTATTATTAATAGTAATAACTTAAGAACCACATCACTTTTCCTTTCAGCAAAAAAACATTATCAAAACCTCTTCGTGTCGACTTCTAGCTCAGACTTAGTTTTAATGTCCCGATCTTATTTCTACTTAGCGAAAGGGTTGACGATTTTCCTGACGGCCTCCGGTCCATGGTACCAACCCTTCAGCATAAAGTGCCAGTAAATGAAAGGGAACATGTACCTTTTCATGTAGAACGCCAGGTGTGACTCATTTGCCTGCAACAATAAAAAAACGATAGGACAATATTTGAAACTTTTGGAACTGATTCGATTACGGTTTCGGATAAATTTTTATTTCGGATATCCGATAAGCTGTTTGTTTCCTTAATAAAGAAAATAAATTAAAATAAATAAATAAATCTTCCGTTACGGTTGCGGAGCTCCATAACATCCCTGATAACTCGAGACTAGAGGTGGGTGATTTCATATTGACATCAGAACCTTGGAGCCCCGGAGCTACAGAGCTGGCGAGTGGCCTAAATTATTGTAGTGAAAATGTAGTAGTCAAAAACACATCTCTTTGAATTTGTAGTTCTATAGTCCTGGAGTTATTCGACCTGAAAGCTAGAAATCATCAGGTCGGTGTGGCCCCGAGATCTCAGTAATTAGGGCAGTAACGGACGTTTGCTCTTAGACAAAGTTACTGTAATATTTAGGTAGTAGACAGAAAAACAAAGAATATAATTCGTAGTTCGATATTTTGGCAGTAATTCACGTTTGAAGTGCGTGACAATCAGGTCCCTGTAGCCCAGTGTTTTCTCTGAAACGAAGCATCCTAGCATAGTATGTTGTTTGAGTAAGTTTCTGTAGTTCTCGATTTAGGAATTCGTATGGAGCTAGTTTTTTATGTAGTTCTACGGTTTAATAGAATTTTGCACTCTTTCTAAAAACAATCAGAACGGTGTAGCCCAGTGTTTTCTCTGCAACGAAGCATCCTAGCATAGTATGTTGTTTGAGAAAATTTTTGTAGTTCTCGATTTAGGAATTCGTATGGAGCCCGTTTTTTATGTAGTTCTACAGTTTACGAATAATTCAGGTCGGAAGCTCCGAAATGACAGCTAACCTCACTCATTACATCTTTGGAATCAAACAAGCTAGCGAAACAGAAACTTACACAACGATTTATCATCCACCGAATAATAAGTGCGCAAAATTTCATAGAGATCCATGCAGTATCTGTAAAGGAATTTAATATAAAGACATTCGGTACCATTATCTGTATAATGGAAGAGGGTGACCATACAATTTATGTTAAAAAGGAAAAATATTCGAGCACTGAAATTTGATGGTGAAAGTAAGTATGATATGACATCAAATAGTAGGTATTTATTGAAATTTACACTCTGGTTGTTTATTCGTAAGTTTTAACATTATGTAAATAAATAACTAAAAATGGTTTTTATAGTTATTTATTGAATTCTAATACCCATGGTGGGTTTTTTAGATTGTGGTTTGGCTAATTGCTCGAACTAAACAAAGTCCATATATTATGGTATTTAAAGTAGTTACCTACTACCTACGTTTTCTTTTGTGCAAGGAATAAAAAAGAGTTGACCATGTGAGTCTTAAAAAAAATTTAACCAAGGGAAATACTTATTACTTTTCTGGGAGTAACATTTTTCCACTGGAACGGGACTGACGCGAGTGAAATTATTAGGCGCCGCTAGTTTAATATAAACTTCAAGCAGGTTCTACTTATTTGAAAAATATGGGCCATTGATATATTAAGTGATGTTTTAGCAACTATTTAAATACCTCGTGATACGTTCGACCCCGAGCTCAGGTTTCGCGATCACGCGCAGCACGTCGCTATCGCCGCCCACCGCCGACTGGGCTTCGTGCTGCGGAATGCGGCGCCTCTATCTGCCGCGGCCACTGAGGCGCTCTACGGCGGGTTAGTTAGGAGTGTGCTAGAGACTAACGCAGTGGTCTGGAGCCCACATGAGGATAAATATATCCTCATGCTGGAGCAGATTCAGAAAAGGTTCCTAAGAGCCCTGTATAAAAAACGGCTTTTCTATTATCCGTACCTATATCCCACTCTCTACATCCAGGGTTGCTTAGGGTACCAATCGTTAGAAATTAGGAGATCGTTAGCACTAGGGAAATTCGCAATTGGTCTCCTAAGACATAAAATTGACTGTTCGCAATTAGTGGAACAATTCACTATGTTGTCTGTACCCAATGTGCACAGTTTAAGGTACCTCCGGATCCGCGGGCGAGCCCTGCTGGCCCAGCCGGAGTGCCACACGGTAAGCCGTACGCAAGCCCCCGCGGGCCGCGCCAGAACCCTCCTCAACTCCGTGCTCGCCGCAGCGCCACAGTGTGATCTGTTTGTGTCTGGGATAGCATGCTTGATGACGGAATGTAAGAGAATGCTAGAGATGAATGCTAGAGGAAGTACTGTTCCTATGTAATTGACATTGTTATTTAATTAAAAGTATTTTTAAGTTGACATATTAATTTACATTATGTAATTTGTTTTTTGACATGCAATTTGTAAGTATTTAAATTTAATCATTGTAACGCCTTGGTTTTTTTAAGAAAACTGTTATGTTACTATTGAATAATGAATAAATAAATTGAAAATAAATTGAAATTGAACGAGGTAATGTTTAAACTAACCCATACCCAAAATCACGTGTATTTTTAGAGTCTCTAAAAAACTGGAGAGCCAAGCTCGGGTGTTGTATACCTGCTTCGTAATAATAATACTTATATAATTATTGACTGCTACACACGACACTTATTTTTATAACTAGCGGATGCCCAGTGGCGTTGCCCGTGCGGATTCCGTTTATTCCCGTTCCCGTGGGAATTTCCGAAAATCCCTTCATAGTGGTTGCCTACAACATATTTAAGACACCTACATACCAAATTTCATATAGCGGGTCCCAGCGGCGTTTTCCCGCGTGGATTCAGTTTATTCCCGTTCCCGTGGGAAATTCCAAAAATCCCTTTATACCGGTTTCCTACGACACCTTCATACTATTTTTCCAGTTTCTAGGGGTTATCGTTTCGGAGTAGTACGTATTTCTCTTTTTAACCAGTTTTTATATTTTCCCGTGGGAATGAGATATTTTTCTGGAATAAAAAGTACCCTAGATGTTGACCTGGGTACTCAGTTATCTCTATACCAAATTTCATTAAAATCCGTCCAGTAGTTTTTGAGTGATGCGTGCACAACCAGACAGACAGACAGACAAAAATTTCAAAAATTGGTGTTTCGGCATCTATATCGATAACTATATACACTACCGTTAAAATTTAAAAAAATATTTAATGTACAGACACGGCCCCGTTAGAGTTTTATTATATGTATAAATCTAGAAAATCAGATGAACAACTCTTTTTTATTCCTTTGCACAAAAGAAACTGTGGGTAGTAGGTAACTACTTTATACCATATTAAATGGACTTTGTTTAGTTCGAGCAATTAGCCAAACCACAATCTAGAAAAAACCACCATGGGTATTATAATTCAATAAAAAACCATGTTAACTATTTTTAGTTATTTATTTACTTAATGTTAAAACTTACGAATAAACAACCGGAGTGCAAATTTCAATAAATACCTACTATTTGATGTCATATCATACTACTAGGGCATGGAATGCCGGAATGATTTTTATACCGGTATTAATACCGGTATTGAAATTTCAATTACCGGTATACCGAAATTTCGGTATTTTAGCGGTATTTTTTAAAATACTGATGGTTACTGTTTAAATGATCACAAGAACTACGCTACAAACTATTTATAAACTCCCTAGAAACCACAAAATGAGTTATTAAAATAGAGGTAAAGAATACCAAAGAAAATACGTTATATTTTGATCCAAAAAATATTTACATATATTGTTTCATTGACACAAATATCACAATCAAGTAGGTATTAAAATCACAGTATTAACTCAGGGTGGATAAAAAGGCGACTGAATGCCCCTCAAACTAAAGGGAAAAGTATGAAAGGCCATGATAAGATCCGTCGTCACGTCATGTATGGATCGGAATGTTGGGCCCTTAACAAGGAGGATGAAAGGAGACTGCATGCAGCGGAGATCAGAATGTTGAGATGGATGTGTGGATTGACCAGAATGGATAAAATTAGGAATGAATACGTAAGAGGAAGTCTGAAAGTAGCACCCGTGATGGAGAAGTTGAGAGGTAATCGTCTGTCTTGGTATAGACAAATGATGAGGAGGGACGAGAGTAATATTGTAAGGCGAGTGCTTGATATGAATGTGGAAGAGGGGTAGACCAAAGAAAAGATGGGTGGATTGTGTAAAGAATGATATGTGCAAGATGGAATTGAATGTAGATATGACATACGATACATCTAAATGGAAGGAAAAAATATACTGCGCCGACCCCAAATAATGGGAAAAGGGCAAGTAAATGGTGGAATAGGTATTAAAATCAGTTTCACTCTCTAATGATAGTAAAACTTATAGTAAACATTTTGAAAATCTCTCTTAATCTTAGCCGATATTATGAATACGAACGTATTATTAAAACCAAATAAAATTAAAAATGAAGGTATCGTCAAAAGTAATTATTTTAAAATAAATTAAAATGTAGGCGCAGGCGTAGATTAACTTAACGCCATCAAATCAGGCAGATCACGTTTGTTGGAACATCGAACGAAGGAAACACAACGCGCTCAAACTTGCGTCGTTGAGCAATGATCTTATTTTGTTGCATATTATGTAACTTGCAAGTTGCAGCTGAAAAGGTCATTTCTGATTCAACGCTTGTGGTGTGGGTAAAACATTAGATTAACAACTAAAAGCAATATGATAAAATATCAGCTAGAGCAGAAGTGTATAGCTAGTATATGTGCATGCAGTGTTTTGCGCAGTTGGTTTTGTAGTGATTTTTTTCTATAATCGTGGTTATTCGTGTCATGAAAACTCATCTGCAGTATGAACAACACTATGAACCATAGAAATCCATCGTTCTGCATGGTCTTTACAAACCCTTGCAAAAAAGAGTACTTTTTTCGAAATACCGAAATAACGGTATTTCATCCTCTAATACCGGTATCAAAATACCGAAAAAATTAACCGGTATACCGGTATTTCGATATACCGGTATACCGGTATCCATGCCCTACATACTACTTTCACCATCAAATTTCAGTGCTCGAATATTTTTCCTTTTTAACATAAATTGTATGGTCACCCTCTTCCATTATACAGATAATGGTACCGAATGTCTTTATATTAAATTCCTTTACAGATACTGCATGGATCTCTATGAAATTTTGCACACTTATTATTCGATGGATAATAAATCTTTGTGTAAGTTTCTGTTTCGCTAGCTTGTTTAGTTCCAAAGATGTAATGAGTGAGGTTAGCTGTCATTTCGGAGCTTCCGACCTGAATTATTCGTAAACTGTAGAACTACATAAAAAACGGGCTCCATACGAATTCCTAAATCGAGAACTACAAAAATTTTCTCAAACAACATACTATGCTAGGATGCTTCGTTGCAGAGAAAACACTGGGCTACACCGTTCTGATTGTTTTTAGAAAGAGTGCAAAATTCTATTAAACCGTAGAACTACATAAAAAACTAGCTCCATACGAATTCCTAAATCGAGAACTACAGAAACTTACTCAAACAACATACTATGCTAGGATGCTTCGTTTCAGAGAAAACACTGGGCTACAGGGACCTGATTGTCACGCACTTCAAACGTGAATTACTGCCAAAATATCGAACTACGAATTATATTCTTTGTTTTTCTGTCTACTACCTAAATATTACAGTAACTTTGTCTAAGAGCAAACGTCCGTTACTGCCCTAATTACTGAGATCTCGGGGCCACACCGACCTGATGATTTCTAGCTTTCAGGTCGAATAACTCCAGAACTATAGAACTACAAATTCAAAGAGATGTGTTTTTGACTACTACATTTTCACTACAATAATTTAGGCCACTCGCCAGCTCTGTAGCTCCGGGGCTCCAAGGTTCTGATGTCAATGATTTCATGCATAGCATGTAAAAATCATATGAAATAAGTTTTCATACGTCGCACCTGCTACTCTCCTTCACCTAGCCTGCTACTTGCTACTAACAATATTTAAAAACCAATTAACTTGATATTTATCGCATTTCATATTAAGTAGCAGGTGTGAAGTTTCATGCTAATGAAAATTCATTGCCTTTTATGGTTGTCTGTAAAGTCGGTTTACGGACGATAATCTTACGTGTTAACGTTAAAAGAAAACATTGATAAAGATCGTGCCTTTCTATCGCTTGTTCCGCGCTCTCGCTTGCACGCTCGGCTCAGACGGAACGTGACAATGAGTCAATGCTTTTTCATGCGTGCAGCCGGCGTTCATCATTTATAAGACGTTATCATATCACGTCAAAAATTAGTGAATTCATTAAATGCAAATGATTTAAAAGTAGCAATCATTCCTATCAGTATTCGAGACCTCACCTGGTTCCAAGGGAAAGTTTCGTGCACAACGCCATCGTAGAGGAACTCTGCGAGGATGCATGTGTTGTAAGAGGTGATGAGAGGACACGCGCCGTACCCGTTGTACTTCATCTTGGTGTCCTGCTTGATCATCGTGCCCATCAAGTTGCGCTCGAGGACGTGGCATTGGACCGCTGGAGAAAGATATTTTGTGAAGTAAGGGTCGCGACACACCTGCGGAACTTACGGAGCGGAACTTTCGGTGAACAACATATTACATTACGGTTGACGCGGGAGGCACATCCATTTTTCTTTAACTAGCGACCCGCCCCGGCTTCGCACGGGTGCAATGCTAATACTAAAACCTTTCTCTTGAATCACTATTTATTAAAAAAAACTGCATCAAAATCCGTTGCGTAGTTTTAAAGATTTAAGCATACATAGGGATATAGGGACAGAAAAAGCGACTTAGTTTTATACTATGTAGTGAAGTGAAACGTCAATGTATATTGATCACCGAACCTTCGGCGCCGAACTTTCCGCAGGTGTGTCACTACACTTATAATTGGGTATTAATTATTTTTTTGTTGGCCTTTGCACATTTTGTGCTTTATGCCAGAATTGGGTATTCGACTGTATCGAAATTGAATTGAGACTAATCACTAATTAAAAAGATTATCCCAAAATACCTCTAAAATGCCTTTTGTTTTTCATTTTACAATTATAGAAAATTTTAAAACAATAAAAAAGTGATGCAATTGAGTACTATGAGTTGTGTATGACATTTTTCATAGTTAATTTTCGTTTTGACAGATCATTAAAAGTATGTACTTAACTCATTTCACGAGGCAGTCAAATACCCTATTTCATTCGTTGTACAGTCAAGAGCAAGTCAAGCTTGACACTACCAGTTTAAGCTGAGCTCTGATTTGTACTGCGCGCCATAGAATACAGGTCCGGGTCAAAGTCCAAAGTGTCAAGCTTAGTGTGCTCTTGACTGTACATCAATTGATGAAACGGGAACAAGCTTAATATATGCATGTATTTTGTATTACATGTAAATCTATAAAATTATTCGCTTTCGTTAGCACTAGCATCTTGGCTAAAGGGGCTGGTGTCGTATCACTGGCGGACTAAGGTAGGGGCGGAAGGGGCGGTCCACCCTGGGCCTCTGGTCCTGGGGGGCCTCCAAATTTAGCGAAAAGTTTTCTTAATCAAATCCTAAACAAGGATAAGAGGCAGTTGGGTGTTGGTTGGAGGCACCATAGACAAATACGACTAAAGCTACGCGAAATTTGGAGGCCCCTCAGGACCAGAGGCCCCTTGGGCCTGTGGGGGCCACCAAATCCAAAAGTTCTAAGACCGGGGGGGCCTCATTCAATTTTTCCGCCCCGGGCCTCCGACAGGCTTAGTCCGCCACTGTGTCGTATAAAACACATTTATAATATTAGGTTTCACTTACCAACAGCTGCCCCAGTTTTGCTATTAGGAGTGTTAGTGCAGTCTCCAATGCCGTATATGTTGGGGTACTTCTTGTGTTGCAGCGTGTACTTGTCGACATCGAGGTACCCCGTTGCGTCCACCAAGTCACTCTTGCGCAGGAAATCGGGCGGATGCATCGGCGGCGTCACGTGCAGGATATCGTACTTTATCGTTTCTTCCTTTTTATAGAAAGGAAAGAAAGAATATTATTTGTGGCCAAAAAATTAGCTATAACATTTCTGGGTGGTTGGTCGTAACTCGTAGCAACGGCTGAACCGATTTTGATCGATAGCTAGATATTATATAGCTATGATTAAAGAAAATCTGTCCAGCCGTTTTTGTTTAAATGTATTATTTTTTTCGGGAGTTTATTAACTCTTTAATTTAAGTTTTTACAATGTTAATTATACTCTCAGTTTCATCCGTCCTAAGGTTGTCTGGAAGAGATCGCTAAAAGCGATAAGACCGCCCATTGTACTTTAGTTAATGTTGGTATCCATATTGTGTTGTTTTTGCTGTACAATAAAAAGTTATTGTATTGTATTGTATACTTGAAAAACCTCTGGTCTACCGCTTAACTGAGACAGTTCCTGAGGTAGCTGTGCGATGCGGGAGTGTTCATAAGGTTCATATTAGTGGGTTTTTACATGTTTGACATTAACTCTTTAATCTATGGTTTGTTTCTATCCTTTTTATCCATTAACTACTTTTAGTCCATTAACTATGAGAGTATCTTATCCCTACCTTATCCGTTTTTCCATCCTCGTGCCGGAGGAACACGGCCTCCTTTTTCTCCGATCGCACCTCCTTCAGCACCGTTCTGTAGTTGACATTGATCTTCTTCCTCTCCACAACTTTGAGCAGGCTATCGGCATATTTCTTCACGCCAAATATCACGGGTAGACACGTATTGTACGTGATTTTAGATTTTTGCCGGACACCTGTCTGGAAATGAAATCGGATGTAACTGTAAACGGAGATCGTAGCCGATACGATATAAATGAAATGATTAGGTATTAGGTAGCCATAATTCAAATATCTCTGAGGTATTCCATTGTTGAAATACACCTTTAACCAACATAGGTAGGTATATTTAGGCACAAAAAAAATTAATTGTATACAGTGTGTAAAGAAAACCCTGTTGGCCCCTCAAGGGTTTTATATATTTACTTAAAAACAAGCTACACAAAATGTAATTAATAATGAATGACTAAAAAATCCCAATTTAATTAATCTTTTTTCATTTAAATAACTGCGACCCATTTTTTCAAATAGTTGAAAATCCCTGAATTTGCGCTATCTCTCGTCCCGTTAAAAAGAGATTTTACCTCCCACTTGTACGAGGAACTCTGGAGATGCAATCTCCTTGGTGAGATGAGTTAATTGGTCTGCGACTCGTTGCTAAGCTACGGTTGTTGATTGGGCTTGTTGTCATCTCGGCGAATGACGACTTTTTTTGATTCGTGATTCGTATTACGTATCGTATTGTGAAAACCTCGTGAAAACAGTGATGTCGTACTCTAATGAAGAATATTTTAATATGCTCATGTGCCTCGGTAGGTGCGACTGCAATTATGCAAAGGCGCGTAGAGATTACCAGGCCCGCTTCCCCATACCGCGAAACTTAACGTTGCCATCAGAGATGGCTTTTCAACGCCTACACAACAGAGTTATTGGGCCCTATTTTCTCAATAATATCATGAATGGTACAAATTATCTTTCATTTTTGCGGGAAGAATTGACCGCGGAATTAGAAGAAATGAACTTATATTTACTGAACTTAATACGTTCGATGTGGTTCCAACACGACACGACGGCGCGCCATCCCATTTCTCTCGTGCCGTGAGGGACTACCTGGACGCAGAATACGGCGAACAATGGATTGGTAGTGGAGGCCCCGTCAATTGGCCTGCTCGGTCGCCAGATTTAACACCCTCAGATTATTATCTTTGGGGACATGTTAAACAATCAGTTTTTAAGAAAATCTGCGATACTGAAGCCGAAATGCGGTCACGTATTGTAGCAGCATTTGATCAAATAAAGTCAGACACGACAGTTTTACGACGTGTTCGCGATAATCTTATCAAACGCTGTCAAAAATGCATTGAAGTCCAAGGAGGCCACATCGTGCAACAACTCCGTCGTCGGGGTCAGAATGTTGACGTAATAATAAACAACTAAGTAGGTACTGACAGAGTTGTTCAACTTAGTTATAATTTGGGACACGTAAGCGATAATTATATTAGAATCGTTTAAACTTTTTAGATGATTAACGAAAATAATTTAAAAAGTTGAAAAAAAAAATGGCGGCCGCGTAATAGTGTTTCAAAGTTGGAGTGGTTTTAGACCCCACTTGACCCGAATTGATCTCCCAGATGCCAATATGCTAAAGGGATGTGTTTGGTGTCATCTTATAGGGCATGTCCTGTAGTTTACCAGAAAATCCCGAAAATTTTAAAAACCAAGATGGCCGCCCTGTAATTGGCTCCCAAAGAAAAAGATGAATTTTACCAGATTTTGAATGTCGATTTTCGGCAAGATGGCGACACCTGAGCGAGTTGGCTTGTATGGCGGGGTTGGAGGTCTCATTACGTAGTGTTGCCATGTTTAAGAATATTCTGGGAATTTGGCGTATTTTTTTACTTTTAATGCAAAATGTCAAAACTCTAAATGTTACCATTTTGCAAAAACAAGTGACAGTCAGTGAAACATTTTATCTCTCCTTATGACCTTTTGTAGGTTTTTTGATTTTCGCCTGGCAACACTGAAAGTTATGGTTGATTTAATTTTTAGGGTAGACCTTAAAAGACCCGAATTGATCTCCCAGATGCCGATATGCTACAGGGATGTGTTTGGTGTCATCGCATAGGGTATATCCTGTAGTTTACTAGAAAATCCCGAAAAATAGAAAAAACAAGATGGCCGCTCCGTTATTTTTGTTTTACTGAAAAATTTCAATTTTCTTAATCTTAATCGGCATTTTTTAGCCAGTTGGCAACACTTTGGAAAGTTGGCTTGTATGGAGCGATTGTGGGTCTCAGTAAACAGTGTTGCCATGAAAAAAAATATTTAAAAAATTTTTATTATTTTTCGACTTAAAATGGCTAAAACAAGATGGGCGCCCAAAATTAGACTTTATTTTTCTGTCAAAATACGACCCCACAGAGACACGCGTGGCCGCTTGCGGCCTCGCGCACCGCGCGACGTCTAGTCTATATTATACGTATACATACAACTTACTTTAAAAACCATATTTTTTTATTCTAGGTTTAATTAGTTTAAAGTGAAATTGTTGACGAAGCCTATTGTACAAATTTTGCATGTAATTTAAACATAATACATATTATAATTCGGTAATCTATTAAAAAAAAAATAGTTGCCCAGAAAATACGAAAATTTGGGAAGAACTCAAGGAGAAGCACAGTAGAAGGCTTACATTTTAAAAAAAGATTATTTATTGATAAAATGTAAGCTTTCTGCACGCCTGTTTTTTAACAACTGAGCGACCTCTACTGAGCATAATGAGCCATTTACACGAGGGCAATCCACTAAGACTGCATAAAAAAAAAAACTTGAGGACAATGAAATGGATTGTCTTCAAGTTTTTTTTTAATGCAGTCTTAGTGGATTGCCCTCGTGTAAATGGCTCATACCTAATATTATAAAAATGTGAGATGGTTATTTTAGTAGACGTTAAAATAATGGTCCTTCTTCAAAAGATCATAATATTTTTCTACAACGTTATACAATGGATTGAAAACAATGATTACATAAGCAATACGTTTCTATTACCAAAAACATCCATTGAAAGTTTCAATACGGCACGGGTTGTTTTGTAAACAACGGTGAGTCAGTGATCTTTCAATAGCAATACTTTTCTCTGTCTTAGACAAAATTCTTAGACATATCTTCCAAAACCAATACGATCTAATTCCTTTACCTTTTTTTTTTAATAAACTGACTGATGAAAGTTGAGATCTTTTAACCATTACTACTTGTTTTGACATCTTAGTGTGCATCTGGATTGAGGGCCCACTTTTTAAATTATTGCGAAACGAAATGATACTTACAGGGCATTTACTTAAAATTTTGTAAAACCTAAAGCAAAGATTCTTAAATTTCTTAAACGTGAATCAAAAGAGTTATGGTCAAATAGCTTGGGCCCTCAATCCTGACGCCTGCATAAAACGGCATAGTCGAATCTCAGAAAGTACTATCCCTGGGATAATAATTTTTATTCGAGTATTTAGTTAGGAATTTGTTAAATACATTAAGAAATTGTCAAGTCTTAAGAATGCGACAATACAGATTTATGGCGGTTTAGCTTGGGCCCTCAATTCATCAATTTTGATATTGTAGAATCAGCAAAAAATATGAGTTTTTCTAAGGAAAGATATTAATACGACTTTAATATATTTGAGTTCCATATCTCGGAAAATTTGTTAAAAAGAAATAACGACACAAAAGTTAATTGTTAAAAAGTTATTGAAATTCGTATTTTTTCAAAACGTCTGAACTGAGGGCCCAAGGTTTTTGTCAGTATTGACTAGACTAAGCTTTCTACACTACCGCACTTTAGGCTAAGTATTTTAACAAATTCTTAACTAAAAGGCTACAAAGCGTCCATTCTTCTAAATGCCGTACTTTAGGAGAAAATTGATTTTCGATGTTTTATATGAGAAAATTCAGTAGGGTGTATATGATTTTGTTACTTTTTTGAGACAAATCAGCATGTACCCTCATATAAGATATTTCATAAGTTGTTGTCGGAAGCGATTACGTTTTGTGTGATCCAATAATTACTATAGGGTGTTATTTAAATGGTTATCATAGTATTCGTATTTTTGACGCCTGACGTACGAGCGTCCCCGTCATGTTTTTTGTTTAATTTTCATTTTGCTGTGTATTTCGGGTTTTGACTCATATTAGTGATAGTATAATATAATTATGTACATACTATTTCATATGTTTTGGCAGATTATAATGTAAAAGAATAAAGATTTTGGCAGGGTTTCATATTATTTTTATTTTCTTGTTAAAAACAAATTAAGGTGAGTACCCTTATTTGTAAGCTAAATATGTAAAAATGTTATCTATACATAAAACAAAACTCTAACGGGGCCGTGGCTGTATATGAAATGTTTTTTGAAAATTTTAACGAGTATTTTATCTAGTCTATATAATTATCGATATAGATACCAAAACAACATCTTTTTAAATTTGTGTCTGTCTGTCTGTCCGTCTGTCTATATCTGTCTGTCTGGTTGTGCACGCATCACGCAAAAACTACTAGACGGATTTTGATGAAATTTGGTATGGATATAACTGAGTACCCGGGTCAACATCTAGGGTACTCTTTATTCCAGAAAAATATCTCATTCCCACGGGAAAATATAAAAACAGGTGAAAAAAGAAATCGATAACAACTAGAAACTTGAAATATAGGTGTCTTGTATATCTTAGCCAACCGCTATAAAGAGATTTTTGGAAATTCCCACGGGAACGGGAATAAACCGGATCCGCGCAGGTAACGCCGATGGGCACTCGCAATTTCTAATATGTTATGTAGGCGTCTTATATGTCGTAGGCAACCGCTATGAAGGGATTTTTTGATATTCCCACGGGAACTGGAATATATTGGATTGAGGAATTTTTTGATTTTTTGTATTGAAAAGGCTCCAATACTACCGGTTTTACTGATTTAAAAAAATGTTTTGCCAGTGGAAAGCGTACTTTTCTGGGAGTAACATGTGCTATAATTTTCCCACGGGAACAGGCCTAAACCACGTTACCGATTTAAAAAGTTCTTTTAAAAATGGAAAGATACATTACCAGGGAGTAACAAAGGCTATATTTTATTCCCGTATTTTCACGGGAACGGGAACTACGCGGATGAAACCGCAAGGCAATGCTAGTTGTTAATATACAGGGTTATAATTTTAATACGTCCAATAGGTACATAATTTCATTGATTATTGGCACTTTCTTATTTTATTTTTCCACGCATACGTAGGTGAAGGCACAGCACAGCTAATCGTATATAATTATATCGAGCTTTATATATTATATACAATATGTAACAGAATAAGTGCAATTCCTGAAATTAGTTTGTTCAGTATCGACTACATATTCGATTTCATCTATTTTTAATATGTGTTAAATTTTTCCGAAAAATGAATTAGCATAGCTGAATTTAATGCTATCTATTGAAATCGTACTATTATAGAACGATATTTAAGAAAATTGGACACAACTAAAGTTCGATTGCATCTTTTTTTATATTAATTTACTAACCGGGGTGTATGAGGAATTGCGCTTTTTCTGTTACGCGTTGTATAATTATATATATTGTATCTGCGCTTTACAAAATACTACTTACATGATCACAACAAATACTTGTTTATACTTACGATAAACATTATGGTCACCCTACTGAATTTTCTCATATAAAACATCGAAAATCAATTTTCTCCTAAAGTACGGCATTTAGAAGAATGGACGCTTTGTAGCCTTTTAGTTAAGAATTTGTTAAAATACTTAGCCTAAAGTGCGGTAGTGTAGAAAGCTTAGTCTAGTCAATACTGACAAAAACCTTGGGCCCTCAGTTCAGACGTTTTGAAAAAATACGAATTTCAATAACTTTTTAACAATTAACTTTTGTGTCGTTATTTCTTTTTAACAAATTTTCCGAGATATGGAACTCAAATATATTAAAGTCGTATTAATATCTTTCCTTAGAAAAACTCATATTTTTTGCTGATTCTACAATATCAAAATTGATGAATTGAGGGCCCAAGCTAAACCGCCATAAATCTGTATTGTCGCATTCTTAAGACTTGACAATTTCTTAATGTATTTAACAAATTCCTAACTAAATACTCGAATAAAAATTATTATCCCAGGGATAGTACTTTCTGAGATTCGACTATGCCGTTTTATGCAGGCGTCAGGATTGAGGGCCCAAGCTATTTGACCATAACTCTTTTGATTCACGTTTAAGAAATTTAAGAATCTTTGCTTTAGGTTTTACAAAATTTTAAGTAAATGCCATGTAAGTATCATTTCGTTTCGCAATAATTTAAAAAGTGGGCCCTCAATCCAGATGCACACGACATCTTATTCGTATGCTAACTAAGTCACAGTAGACTTCCAAGTCGCATGTCAATTTTCGCTATTTTTGAATGGTGGGTTAAAATTAACATTAGTTATTGTAATGTTTATGAATTCCGCATGCCAGATTCTGGTGTAATTGTGTGAAATACTTATAAATTTTAGTGACCATCTTCTTGTACCACATTTCAAGTGAAGTAAAGATTATTATTATAATTAACAATTCTCTTAGTCACGAGTTTAAAATAGAGCTACGTATTCGTCCCACGTGGAGTACACCCAAAGAGATTCAAATATAATAGGGCATAGAGGGGGCATTGGGAATATTTTCATATAAAACTTTGAAGCCTAAGCGTCATGTCCTTGTTATGTCAGTTAGTATGAACGCGAGCTGTCATTCGGTCGAAATTATACTAGACTTATTCCACTTGTAATAACTTTTGACTTCAAATTTTTCTCGCTTTGTCCCCTCTATGCCTTATTATATTTTAATCTCTTTGAGTACACCTAACCTAACATAACTCGCTAAAACTCTATAGAATTTCGTGACCTCATTGTAACACCCTTTATACAACCCTAAAAAAACACTTTAGCTTATACCTTAGTGAAGTAGGAATCGGCCAAGTAGACAATTTTCTGAGGTGCGCCGGGGCATTTGATAGGCGAATTAGGGTACGTGAAGATTGCCTCGCCCCCCTTGAAACTCTTGAGCGAGTCGAACGTCTTCTCGCAGTACTTGGCGTCGTAGATTGTCGACACCCTACTGTGTTTGTCCTTTAGCGCTTCCGTCAGTCCTGGGACCTGGTGAATGCCATTATAATAATAAATATGTAACGAGGTACTCGTTATCGGACCTCCTTTCTTCCTAATGTTATCACCTTTTTCCCTTTTTCTTTATCTGCCCAAGTATTTTAAATTAGAATTACATAATTCTCTTCTATAAACTTTGTCGAGCTCAAATTTCAGGTAAGTACTGACGCGCCTGTTAAAAAACAATACGCTCAGCTCTACTGCACTGTAGGAGCTTTCTAAAAAAATGCGAATTTTTTTAATTAAATCATCTCAGATTATAATCCAGGTTACTGGACTTTATTCAGGAAATTAGACCTCCAACCTGCAGCCAAAATCTCTCAAAAAATCTCACCAATTCATAGTCATTCTGCACACCAACAGCGAGGACTATATACTCGTAGTTGATGACGTCACCCTTGCCGGTGACAACTTGGTTCTCATTGGCCTTGATGTTCGCTGCGCAGTCCTGAAGCCACGTGGCGGCGGAAGGGAGTACGCTGATGGCATCCCGTCTCGTGGCCTCCACTCCCAATATGCCAGCTCCCACTAAAGTCCATAGCGGTTGGTAGTAGTGGGACTGGAAAGGCAGAAAAGTTTCTAATGCATGTTTAAGATATAACGGACATATTTAAGACTAGCTGTTCCGCGCGATTTTGTCCGCGTATATAAGTCACGTACCCATGGGAAAATTATAGCCCACGTTACTTCCAGAAAAGTAAGCTTTCCATTGGCGAAAGTTTTTTTTAAATCGCGTCAGTAGTTTTTGAGTTACAAACAAACAAAAAATCGAATTTCCTCTTTATTATAATTATTGTAAGTGCAGAAGATTGTTTTCTCAGTTGGTAGGAACCCATATTTAAACCCTGTATGCGTAATTCATACACTTCATCTTGCTTTTATGTTCCAGTACCTATCTAAAAATTTTTTTTTAGAAACTCACTATCTTTAATGACCAAAATCTAGACTTAATATTATACACAGGTAAAATTGTGTGCGTGTTTGTTTGTAGGTACTCGTATGTTGGGTATAATCTCTAGTATGCATGTAATTATTTTATTATATTTTCCTAGTCGTGTGTTTGCAACCAGTGGAACCGTCAGAGACCTTGCAGCATATAACATTTTTTCCCGTCCCCGTAGGAATTACTAAAACATTTTTAATTTCAGAAACCTTCCTATCCCGGGCGTACTCTAAACAAGACTAAGTTCTATCGGATGATAGCTCTAGAAGAAGAAAATACAAACACTCATTTTTGTGTTTAAAATACCCACTTTTCACCAGTATGTTTTTCAAGCTCCAAAACTAGACAGGTGGTGAGCCTGTTGCCGGACTATGTTGTTGACACGTAATAAATTGACATGTACAACATGACCTACAGTTTACTAATAGGAACATCAACACAACATGCTAATAGGAATATCAACACAGCAACAATCATTACAGTAACCTTCACAATTGCATTACGGTTAACCGATAAATACTCATATTTATTTACTATTGTTCTTTAGTGAGTATTCATTCTCGGTAAACTGCGATAAACTGCAGATAAGGAAAAATAACCGGCAGATAACATAGTGCAACAAAAAGTAATGAGGTTTGTTTTCTAAATATAACAAAATACGGCTAGCATTGCCACTTTTACGAAATGGCCATTTTTAGACTTAGTCCTTTCAAAAATTGGCCATTTAATGAATGGGGAACTTGCACTAAAATTATTGGACTTGCACTTTGCACTTTTTTCAGCAAAAAAAAATTATAAAATTATGATTATTTCGCGAAATATTTGAATTCTAACTAACGCTACATGAGAAGAGACGCAATTTGAAACACCAATCAGCGACGAGTGACGTCACTTCATAGAAAAGCGAAAAAGAGGAAAGGAAATATTTGTATGTTTGAAACGAATAAACTCAAAAACTACTGAATCGATTTCAAAAATTCTTACACAAATAGAATGCTACATTATCCGCTAGTATTAAATAACACTAAAAATATATTATTTCTGTAATAAATAATTTATATTCACGCGCCATGAAAAGCTTACTTCTTATGATGAGGAGAGACGTCACGTGGAGGTGGGCGTTTACGCGCGAACTTTGAATTGTAAATTTTTGATTTATTGCAAAATAAATAAAATTATTTGTGTATATTTTAACTTATTTCTTTTTTGTAACTTTATGTAATCATTATTAATTATTATTATTAATAATATCTCACGCCTTTCATCCCCGAGGGGGTAGGCAGAGGTATTCCATTACTGGATATACCCACATTTCACGAGATGTATTGGACCCCTAAACGTGATAGGTTGTGAGCCCATCGCCGGACTGGGTCTGTACAAGAAACATGTTATTTTCAAACATATGTAGTGTTAGACATTGTATGGTGATACCAAACCCTTCGTATGCGAGTCTGACTTTACTCTGCAGGTTTTTTTTTAAACTAAAACTGGGTTTAATAGTTAAGTAGATTATATAACAAATATTGAAAGAAATAATTGTATATCATGCAAAAAGAACAGATAAAGATTATCATTATCACAGAAAAACAAAATCATTGCAAAATTCACATGCAAACCCAATTGTAATAATACAGCTTACTGATAACTTTATCAGAAAGATATGTAATTACTAATTAGGCAATTTTACATAACTAATATTAAATTATGTACACAACATAATTCTAATACATAATAACTAAAATCTACATCTACATTTTTCAAATAAGGTGTAAAATGCGAAAGAATAATAATCAGTATCCCACTCATTCAATTTACTTTTGTATCAATCTTCTCTTCTATCAAAGTAATTTACAGTAATCTTAAAAAAGAGGTAAAGTTGTTAGCTAGTATGTTTGTAGAAAGTGATCTCTGTAACTTCTGATCCAATTCTGATCATTCTTTCACCAATAATAAGATACATCATCTCCCAATCTCGCGTGGGAGATTAAAGCCCATACTTCCTCATGTGTGAGGAAAGACCCTTAGCTCAGAAGTGGTCTGTTACGGGTTGATCATGAAGATGCATTATTCCCTAGTGACATATAGGTATTGTTTTAGTAATGCGAAAGCAATGGCAAAGTGCAGCTACAATATGTAGAAGTAAAACCCACCATATAATTACATTAATAATAAATTTAATTTAATTGTGATTATAAATGTACTCATTTTATTATATGGTTCAAGTTTTTTATTTTTAAATACCTCATACTTACTGAACTGGGTTCTAAAATAATAACAGATCCTTTCTTGTCAAACTTTTTGGAAAATTTTGCAGCAATAGTACATCCTCCCGACCCGCCTCCGACCACTAGCACCTTGCATCTGGAAAATAATGAAGCTGAAGAAGATTTTATAGTTTTTTCAAATTTGTGTTACAGCATAACAACATTTTTAGATATGATAAAAAAATAAAAATAAAGTACTACATCCTCATTAAATCTGATGGTGAGAATCTTAACCTCAGAACACTTTTACTTGATCATAACTATATAGGTACGTATATGATTGTTTTCTTATCTATAGTTGATCATTTTAAAGTTTCTCTAACTTTGAGGTTCTGTAACCTCCACCTGAAAAGTATTAATTTGTCGAGCACCGCCCGGTTCCAATAGGCACCGTAACAATTAAAAATCAATTGTGTTTTATTTTATTGGCTTGAGAGGTAGCTTTTTGTTTGCTAGCAAAGATTTTATGTATTCCTCGCCCCCAAAGATTAGAAATTGAAAAAAATATACATTTCAAACAACTAACTTGACTAACTTAAAAATATTTATATTTTTTACTATTTGGGTTGTACTTACGAATGATTCTTATTAATTACTGATGAAACCGAGAAACTCCTGCAAATTGCCGACGATAATGAACTTTTGGCACCGAAGTGAAACACTAATTTATTCATTGTGTGAAAGACACGAGACGCCAGTTTTGTTAATAAAACATTAGTAGACACCGCACGGCGCAAAACCGACAACTCTACTACTTTAAAACTGAGAAAAATTTGAAGAATACTGATAATTTATTTTTGTACGTCTTGATATGTTTACGATTTTGACGTAATACCTACCAGGCTACCACAGACTAGAAACAGGCTACCATCTACCTACTTGTTGAATGTTGACCACAGAACACTATTACTCCTAGGGCGGGATGTTGACTTGACCAAAGAGCACACCAGAAACCACAGACCAGTAACTAGAAACCAGAAACCAAAGCCCCAAAGAGTATTGACATTGACAGGATCATAGATCCAGTGTTGCTAACAGTTAAATTAGCTCTCCACCAGATTCAATATCTAAACTTCCACTTTCCACTAAACTTTCAATTTAACTTTAATTTTAAAAAATGTGTAATCGCACTCTTTCGCACTCTTATGTGGCTGATGGGAAGACGATCTAAATTATCAGTAAATAATAAAGTGCTAGTTTACAAAACCGTGCTCAAACCTGTCTGGAGCTGTGGGATACAGCCTGTAAGGTGTCCTGTAAAGTCCTGTTAGTAGAACAGAGGAAACTGAATAGCAAGCAACGAATACATATGATTTCTTGTTCAGTGGTAGATTTTTGGTGTCTGAAAAATGTCAATGGAAATCAATCAATCGAAAGTGGCAACATTTTATTGCGCCGCACAGCAAAAATACCTACTGAATTTCTGCTCCTGCTTGACTTGACAACTGACAAAAACAAAATAAAAAATGGCGGATGAAGACGAAATTGATATTTTGGGAGATTTCTCGTTTAATTCCTGTTTGGCGCAAAACAGTCAAGGAATGTAAGTACAACTATAAAAAAAAATATATCTATTGATATCTATAAGTATTTCTAACAGTTCCATAAATTTTTAAGTTGAAATTCTTTTGTTGACAATTTCCCCCATTCAAAACATTCTGCCCATTTGCTATAAAATAAACTTCTTCACTAATTTGTTTCTCTATTATAAAACACCACATTGGTGTAAAAGCTTTTAGAAGACTTTCCAATAAAATTTGACGACTGTTTTGTGTTAAAAAAGTGATACAAATACAAAAGTTACCTAACATTTCGAACGACCTAATTTCAGCCCATCTTGCTCGGACCGCGAAGACACAGTACACCCGCAGTGGCTGCTGGACTCGGTATCCGCGAACTGGTATGATATCCAGACTAATGATAACAATAGGTAAGCTTTAGTGGTTCGCTTGGAGGAGGTATGGAAGTTCGGTAATCAAGATAATTCTAATAAGCGTAGCACCCGCTGCATCTTGCTGTATGTGCGTTTATTTGAGCGTCGGGGTGTGAGAGACAAGGGGGTTGTGTTACAAGACAGTGCACAAATAAACTAAATAATAATAATTCCATAATGTACTGTAATTAGTAGGTATCTAATATACCATCTTTCTATACAATAATTCCTTATTGTACTGTCTACTTATTCCTATAATATAACAGAAATGTTATAGCTGAGGTGAAGCGACATAAGAAACTCAATGCACAATGTTGCATACAATATCTAATACTGGTAAAATGTGGGTATTTCCTGAAATGGAATTCCTGATTCTGAGATTTTATACTAGAAACAATAAAGACAATCTTCTTGTTTGAAAGTGGCTATTGCCTCTGTGAATGTTTGTGTGTGATGTTTTAACTCTGTTTTCACCTTATGTTTTATTATTATTAGTCAGGCAAGCAGTTTACAACTGGTAATGCCTGTATCCAGGTGTTCTCCACTTAAACTTTCTTATTACAGGATATGTATTTGTCCAGTTTATTTTCAATAGGTGCTGAGACTTCTTCTGGTAGCTTATTCCATGATCTGACCAGTCTGTTGCTCAAGAAATGTCTGTAAGGATTGTTGTGTGATACAGTGGTATGCAGTTTGAGATAATGTCTTCTTACACGGGCATTGCAGTCACATTCAAATAATTTATGAAAGTCCTGCAGACCTTTTACCTTTACAATTTGTAAGAAGTTTTGTTCATCATTTCACTCTGGCTAGCATGTTTTGTTTGTTGTGATTTATACAGTTAAGGAACTGATAGGAAGAAGAAAAGAAATTTATAGTGAGCAGTAATACACAGTATATATTAGGTAAATTCTGAGATCTTACAAAATTTAATTCATCAAAATTATCCATTGCCTTTATTGGAGAAAAAAGTTGTGTGTTTTTTGTTCGATATTGAATTTTGTATTGTCTTAACTTTTAAACTGTACTTTTTTAGTTTGAAAAATGTCATAACTTTCTAAATTTATTGTACTCAGGTTAAGAGACGGCCCATCCAGAAAACTGACCGGGAATAGCTCTAAACACAAATATAGTGGTCAGGTCCACACTACATGGAGTCTGGCTGAGAGAAACATGTTGACTAATGAGATGGTAAGAGGAAAAATTATTACTGTTTTTTTTTTTTTGTTTTTTTTTTTTCTTTTTTTTTGGCCACTTGCAATCGGTCTTTAGAGACCATAAGCAGGTTTTTTCTGGGTAGTATTCACGTTGGGGTTTGAAGATCCAGTGATCATTCACCCTTATTGCTAAACCAATCCTCTTTTATCTAGTTGTAGGATTTGGTATCTTTTGAGTCTATTTGTATCATATTCATTGTGAGTGAGCGCAACTGCCAGTGGGTTAACGTGGTTCTGTATGCGCTGGCGATATTTAGCCATGTGCTGCCTAGCTACTTCCATGACCATTGGCACTTCAAGGTATTCATGCATTTCAGATATTTTAGTGAACATGGGCGCGTTACACATTTTTCTCAGGACGCTATTTTGATATCTTTGAAGTATTTCTATATTTGATGTACTTGCCGTACCCCAAAGTTCTATTCCATATGTCCAAACTGGCTTTAGGATTGAATTATATATTAGTAGTTTGTTTTCAAGGGACAGTCTAGAACTTGGGTTTATCATCCAATCCAGATTACGTTTCTTATGGTTGAGTTCATTTCTCTTCTGTTGTATGTGGTGTCTCCATGTTTGTTTCCTGTCAAGATGCATACCCAGATACTTAACAGTGTCAGCAGTGGTAAGTTGGTCCTCCCCTAATTTTACTTCTGGACATTTGTCTTGTCTCAGGGTAAATGTTATATGTGCTGATTTTCCAGCGCTAGCCTTTATCTTCCATTTGTTTAACCAAGTGTGCATATCATCCAGGTATAATTGTAGTTGTTTAGACGCCTGTACCGGGTCCTTACTACTGCTCAAGGCCGCTGTATCGTCCGCATAGGTTGCTGTCAGGACATTTTTAGATTCAGGTATATCAGCAGTGTAGAGACTGTACAGGACGGGTCCCAGTACAGATCCTTGAGGTACCCCAGCACTTATCTCGTATAGTCTTGAATAAGTTTCATTGTATTTTACCCTAAAAAGTCTTTCTTCCAGATATGACTTCAACAAGGTATAGTAGGTGTGCGGGAGAACTTGTTTGAGTTTGTAAATCAACCCTTGGTGCCAGACCTTATCGAATGCCTGCTGAATATCTAGGAATGCAGCCGAACAATACTCCTTTTTTTCAAGTGACTGCCTAATTTTATGACAAACTCTGTGTAGTTGCTCTATAGTAGAGTGCTTTGTTCTAAATCCAAATTGGTGGTTAGGTATTAGTTTATCATCACTGATTACCATATGTAACCTTTTGTACAACATTTTTTCAAATAGCTTGGAAATCACTGGCAATAGGCTGATAGGTCTGTAGGAGGAGATCTCGTTGGGGGGCTTTCCAGGTTTATGAATCATTATTATATCTGAGACTTTAAATACTGAGGGGAAGTAGGATAATCTGAGTATACTGTTGAAAATTATTGTCAAATATACAATGGCTTTTTTAGAGAACTGTCTTAAGACTTCAGCTGTGATAAGATCGAAGCCCGGAGCCTTTTTTAGTTTTAACTCTCTTATACCCTTAGCCAGTTCTTTAGGAGAGATATGCTGAATTGGGAGAGACATTTGATGGTCGCTATCTAGATATTCCTTTACTTCTTGTTCCCAATTCTCCTGATTGCTACAGATGTTGGGAGAGAATACGTCCTTCAAAAAACATGCATAGGCTTCAACTTTTTCTGAGTCTGTCCGGGCCCATTGATTATCTGGTGTTCTGAGAGGGGGTACATACACTTGAGGTTGATTGAATTTTTTAATAGCTTTCCACAGCGAATGGTGGTTGTGCAGGCTTGGTGATAGTGATTGCAGTTGATTTTGTAGAGTTTCGTTGTCAATTATATTTAGAAAAGCTCTCAGTTCAGCTGCAGCCTTGTTAAGAGCCTTTTTGTCCAGCTGAGCTCTGCTTGTTTGCCATACTCTGCGAAGTCTTCTTTTCTCAAGTATTCTCTCCCTTACTTCATGAGGGTAGTTATGGGAGGTGTAGTATCTATATGTTTTCTGTGGTGTTGATTTCCAAGCAGCTTCTTGTATTAAATTTGTAAATTTTAATGTTGCTTCTTCAATGTCTTCCTTACTCTTCAGCTTTGTTTTCAAATCGATCGATTCATCTAATATTCTTCTGAAGGACTCCCAGTCTGTTTGTTTGCTTGATATTTTTTCTGGTGCGGTGGGTTGGATCACTGTGGTACTTAGTGTGATTATTACAGGCGAGTGATCGCCTGATGCATCATAGCAACTCTCGGCTTTCGTGTATATGTTAGAAATCCCCCTTGTGATTGCAAAATCTAGGAGATCGGGAATCTTATTCCTGTACGGACAGGACTGGCCCACGGGGGCCAGTATGTGGGTTGACATGTAGTTATAATTCCATATTTTTTATCATCTATACAGTTTTTCAGCTCCCTACCTCTTGTGGTGATAAGCCTTGAACCCCAGTAGGTATTCTTTGCATTCCAATCTCCGGCTGCCACAAAGCGTTCTCCTAGTTTATCAAAGAAATTTTGAAACATAGTTTTAGTTATTTTGTGTTTTGGTGGGCAGTATACTGATGCAACCGTTAAGTCTCCTTTGGAATCACTAATCACTACAGCACTGCCTTGCAAGTATTCATATTTATAATGCAATAAAGAATGATGCTTTATGTTGTTTTTAATCAAAATTGCAACTCCACCATGGGCTGTTCCGTCTGGGTGGTTAGTAGCATATGTGGTGTAGTCATCTATTCTAAAGCTGTTTGTATGTGTCAAATGGGATTCTGATATTAACACAATGTCTAATCTATGCAGCTTTATAAGTATGTTAAGTTCTTGTTTATTGGGTGTTAGTCCATTTATGTTCCATGCGGCTATTTTTAGATTAGTTTGGAATTTTGGTAACGAGCGTTGTTATCAATGTAATTAGTGTGCCAAGTTGGGATATCAGCTGATCTATTCGTTCTGTTTGTTTAACTATTATAGATGTAAGTTCTGCGTTTGTTCCACTTTGAGTAATCTCGTCAGGATTTGGTTCTCTATTGGATCTAGTAACATTAGCATAAGTCTGTTTGTCTCTGGTTTTAGCACTTGACGCTGTATTGGGAATTG
Organism: Ethmia dodecea; assembly: GCA_963855545.1. NCBI lineage: Eukaryota > Metazoa > Arthropoda > Insecta > Lepidoptera > Depressariidae > Ethmia > Ethmia dodecea. The sequence goes on from OY979446.1 coordinate 2,935,439, forward strand.
CAGTATGTGCTGGTATTGTTTTTATAGTTAATAGCTGTTTTGTTGGTTGATCACTTTTTTTATAGCTGTGTGTTCTATTTAATTTACGTTCTCTAATTTCTTTGTACACTGAGCAGCCTCTATAATTAGCGGGGTGACTTCCTAGGCATAGGGCACAGGTGGCTGGTGTGTTCCTGTCTTTTAAGGGGCAATCAGCAGTGTTATGGCCTTCGGCACACTTAACACATCTGTAAGGTCTTAGGCAGTTGTTTCTTGAGTGTCCATACTGCTGGCACCTCTTGCATTGGACAATAGAGGCTTTTCGCTTGGGGTCCTCGATGATAACACTTGTGTTGTATATGTATTTAATTTGTTTTACTCTGCCGTTATTCGGGCTTGGCTCTAGATTGACAAAAAATGTACCCGTAGGGAGCTTTTCCTTGCCATATCTAGCATTGATAATTTCTCCACTTACTTTGTTACCTGTTTTCTCCACTTCTTCTTTAATAATATCCAGTGGTGTAGTTTCTTTATCACAAATCTGTACAATCGTTCGGACTTCGGTGTGAATGTATGTCCAATGAGTTGTGCTTCTCGCATAATTGACATAAATTGTTTGTACACATCCATGTTTGTGAGTGTAACACGGATTTGTTGTTTGGTGATAATTTTTAGAGAGTATTCATGTTTTTCAATTTTTGTTTGAATTAGTTCAGATAGTTTGTTTAAATCCTGGATACCATAAAGAATAACAGGTGGTGGTTTGTTGACTCGCAGTTTGTCATTTTCATCCTCGACTGAAGATAGTAATGAGAAACTATTGTTCAGCTGCAGATTATGTGACCCTGATGTAGGTGAATTTGAAAGTTTCTTACGTTTATTTTGTCTCAATTGGGGAACAGTTTGCCAATCATATGTTGAACTTGGAACTTTTTCGATGTTTGCCATACCTTGGGAATTCGTATTTGTAGTATTTTCAGTTGGGTGAATTATTTCTGGCTCACTAGTGCTGGTCATGGGGTTGCTTCTTGGCTTAAATGCGCTGTTAAATAGACTTCTATGGAAGACTTGTTGGACTAGTTGTTTCCCAGTTGGAGGCATATTTGCTGTCTGATTTAGCGTTTTGTCACTATTATCACTCATGTTTTAGCCGTTGTCTATAATTTGTTTAGAAAACATTACGATATTTTCGCTTTTTTTTTTGGAGATTTAGAGTTCCGAGATTTGAAATTTTGAGGTTATGTCAGTTGAGATTTGTTTCACAGATGTTTTCCACTAATCACGATAAGATATAGAAGAATAACAATAACACCACTAAATTATCGCTTTTGCTAACTGTATCGCTATTTTTATCACAAAAATTACTCTTAAAACAATTAAATATCGAATAATTCGCTAATGAAAGAACTGACGCGTCGCGCGTTCCGTTTCGCACCCTTTATTACTGTCTTGATATTATTAAGTTACCAAGGCTGGATTAGTTTAATAAAGAGTTAGGCCTATGGGTTATGCTGTTTATCGGCCTATGGCTCCACATTGGATGAAATCGGCGTAAGTTTTGGTAATTATCGCAAATTATTGTGTGCTGATCACTAAGAATAGTCTTACTTCTGTAACACTATCACTCAAGCTCAGACCTCTGCTTAGGATAGTTAGAAAGGGACAGATTTCTGCTACTCATATAACAGCATCTCTTCCTGGCTTGCCTCAAAAGGAGATTTGTACTCAAGTAACATTTTGTAATATGACCCTAATAGCAGTTATTCGCAACTCTTATGTATTTACTGAGAGAATCGAGTATAAAAATGTAATATAAGCTGCAGGTTATTTAAGCAACAACATATTCGCACTGGCTGAATTGTGGTCACATGGTGATAAATAAACAGAATAGCAATCTATAACAGGATGGAAAAACTACTTAATTTTTCACACTATTGAATAACCTCATTATGATAAGAATTAAATGTTTTATCACATATATCTTTTTGATATTTTACAGGCAAAATACGGTCGCAATTTTCGTAAAATATCACAAACAATCAAAACAAAGACTGAAGCGGAAATACAAGCATTGATTGAAGCAGAGTTTGGTGTTCACTTAGAGACGCAGACCTTTGGTCTGGATAAGCATGAAGACTGTGATGATGTACCAACCGTAATCCAGGAAGAAATAGTCACAGATGACATGACAAATGTCAACATCCTCAACTTGGTGTCTACGGGATCCCCTACAATACCCGTATCAAAAAAGCCATTTAGAAGAAAGGATATCAACACAAAAACCAAGAGTTTGCTAAGACATGATGCTCTTATAAGTAAGGGTACTCAGTTAGCTATAAGCCCATCAGAAATATTCTACGAAGATGACCTAATAGTTGGGTCGACAGAATCTGTGGGATCAGACATGGATTCTATAGAGATACTATCGCAGAAAATGGCTAAACAGCACAAGGAGAAGGTTAAAGTGATGAAGAAAATTGGTAATCACCGAAGGAAAGTCTCGAGGAATTACGATCGCGGGAGGAACAGGAGTAAGGATCTCCTAAAGTCTCCCCAGGGCAGGCAAAGGAAGGACTCCAGCCTGTCTGAGGATAGTATGAAGAGTCCAAAAATGCAGATTGTGTTCAGCTCTGGACAGGCTGTCCCGGTTTCTGAGGGAGAACAAGTGGTAAGTTAGCTGTTATATTTATAAAGAGCGGTTCTAGTTCCCTTGGGAATACGGGAATAAAATGCCATAATTAAGAAATAATACTAGTGGTTGCCCTCGCAGATGCCGTTTGTTCCTTCTTGCTTGGGTTTTTTTAAAAGTTTCTGTGAGAATAATGAGCAAATTGCGTGTTCATCCTATCCCGTTAGGATTTTGCCGGCGAGAGTATTACAACTCACCAAAGTTTTAATCATAATTCGATGAATGGTATAGGAATGTATATGGGACCAACATTAAAATGCGGCTATCTGGCATTTTTACTTGCATAGGAGCTAAATTATAATCTTACGATAAGATTATAATTTTAATGTCACAAAATTATTTCCCTGTAGCTGCATTTTCAATTGTTATTTAACTACTTGTATTATTGTATTTCTAGATAAAAATAGAAAAGAAGAAAGACTCGGAACCAGAGAGCGACATAGAAATAGACATAGACAGCGACGATGGAGGAAGAAAGAAGGTAGAAGAAGTACAAGAAGAGACAGTGCCTAAAATAGAAGAAGAAGCGCCAATAGCAGTGCCTTTAAGGAAGTTTGAACCAATGCCCAAGAGACAAAAGAGAATTCATTTGGTGAGTGAATTTTGGAATAAAGTATTTTGTCTCTGGTGTAAATTGGGTTTTTGGGTTAGGAATTAAGGTGGATTCTGATAATGGTTGGCCCTACAATGGACATTATTCAATCCCACTTGAAAAAAATTCTAAAATATTTTTCAGTCACAACTTCAATAATTAGGGTTAATAATAGTCTTAGTAATTAACTGTAGTCTAATAAATTTATACTAATATTATAAAGAGGAAAGATTTGTATCCTTGTTACGAATAAACTCAAAAACTACTGGACCGATTTAAAAAAATCTCTGAATTTAAAAATCCACGGGACCGGGAACTACGCTGTGGAAACCATACAGAACCGCTAGTCTTTTATAAAGAAGCTTAATGCTGTCCCAAAAAAAATTCAAATTTAGCTATATTGCATACTATTCATACTAAGAAAACCAAACAGATATTCATACGCAAAATTATATTTGTTTTGTATATTTGTAAAACTGGTTTGAGATAATCTTTTTTAATTGGGTAGTTGACAGCATCGAAATTAAATTGCGAGTAGTCATTCATTGCAAAGATTATCCCAAAAACACCTCAAAATATGTATTTCGATTTTCAATTTACAATTATAGCAAATTTAAAAATAATCAAAAAAAGTGCTACAATTGAGTACTAGAAACTATGACGTCACGCCTTGCTATTTCAGTACATTTTCCATAGTAAAATTTCGTTTTGACAGATCGTAAAAAGTAACTGATTTGACTAGGTAGGACAGTACCCTATTAATGATTACTCGCAATTTAATTTCGATACAGTAATCACTACATAGTATAAAACAAAGTCGCTTTCTCTGTCCTTATGTCCCTATATCCCTTTGTATGCTTAAATATTTAAAACTACGCAACGGATTTTGATGCGGTTTTTTTAAATGGATAGTGTGATTCAAGAGGAAGGTTTTAGTGTTAGCATTGCACCTGTGCGAAGCCGGGGCGGGTCGCTAGTCTACTATAAATTAATATTATTTAAAATTAACGAGATCGTTAAACATGTGTTAGGACGGCGGCGGCGGCTACACTATCATGCACACGGCGACGGGCGACCTGTACGAGGTGGCGCCTGAGCCGAGGCAGGAGCGAGCCCCTCGCAGGCCAAACGTGCAGCACGAACAGCTGATGCCTTGCCGCCTCTATAACGCTGACCACCCGGTGAGTCACATTGGATCATAAATTCCAAGTTATGCCAATAATAATAATTATTATTATTAATCAGGCAAGCAGTTTACAACTGATAAAGCCTGTATCCAGGTGTTCAACACTCAAGCTTTCTCATTACAGGATAGGAATTTGTAAAGTTTATTTTTAAATTGATTGACATTGGGTGCTGAGACTACTTCTTCTGGTAGCTTATTCCATGATCTGACCACTCTGTTGCTCAAAAAGTGTCTGTAAGGATTTTTGTGTGATACGGTGGTACGCAGTTTGAGGCTATGTCCTCTTAGACGGGCATTGCAGTCACATTTAAATAATTTAAGAAAATCCTGCAAATCATAGTGCCCTGTCAAGATCTTAAATGTTTCGATCAGGTCTCCACGCACTCTGCGGTCCTTCCGAGTTGTAAGTTTAATTAAATTACAAATAAAAAAAAACCCCTACACAAAAAATACATACAAACACAAACGGCTGGACAGATTTTCTTAAACTCAATCGATTCAGTTGTATGGGAGCTACGAGCGAACAGACAGACACACACGTCAAACTTTAACACCCCTTTGTATTTCGTCGAGGGTTAAAAATGCTAAGAACCGAGTACTAAAACCACCGGTAAATATCGATTTACCAGGTGTCCAAGAAAATATGTCTGTCCAATAAAAGGCGTGAGATTATTTTTTACTGGTAACGAACAGTGGTATGGACTGTTCGATACCAGTAAAAAATAATCTCATGCCTTTTATTCCCGAGACCGAGATATTAAATTTGTACAAATACCCATGTTTCACTAGTGGATCCCTAAAAGTGAGTGATGAGTTCTATGGATCCCTAAAAGTGATAAGTGGTGAGCCCATCGCCGGACCGGGTCTTTTACATAAAACTATTTTAACGTGAGCTTTGATCATTTTTTCTGGATAATCGACAACAACTTTGGTATCTTGTAAAACCGATTGTTATTCCACCCAAAGGCCCCGTACGAGGTGCACCTGCACGTGTCCGCGCTGATCGGCATGGATGCGCACGCGCACTCGTCGCGGGCGGAGGTGATGGGGCTGGTGGGGGGCAGGCTGGGCTGGGGGGGGACTACGGTGGCGCTCACCCACTACCGGCCCGCCGCCGCCGCAGCCTGCCGCACCCACTGCGACATGGACCCGGGTATACCACCATTTTACAATACATATTATTCTCTTGATTGTCCTATCCTATTAGTTTAAACGATCAAATCTTGTGTTTATCTATGTACAGTCAAGAGCAGGTTAAGCTTGACACTTTGGACTTTGACCTGGCCCTGTATTCTATGGCGCGCAGTATAAATCAGAGCTCAGCTTAAACTGGTAGTGTAAAGCTTGACTTGCTCTTGACTGTACTAGCAGGTGCCCCGCGGTTTCACCGTTTCCGTGGGTATACGGGAATAAAATATTGCCTACGTGTTATTCTGATGTATAAGAAATAAGACTGTTCTTAGAACTAGGGACAGGTGACTCCCAGGGGGCAGGTGAATGTATAAGCCATATAACTGTAAAGTTTCATCAAAATCAGTTCAGTAGTTTTTGCGTGAAAGAGCAAAATAATACGTACACTTACCGGCAGATGGTGTTAGGATAGAACGAGATAACATAAAAAAAATGACTGTAAAGATGGTTTACGGACGATAATTTTACGTGATAACGTCATAAGAAAGCATTGATGAGCAATTGCATACTGGAGTAGAAGAGAGATAGATGCGTCACAAGCAGAATGTATAGGCCGATCGTGCCTTTCTGTCACTAGTTCCGCTCTCTTGCTTGCACGCTCGGCTCAGGCGGATGGTGACACTTTTTCCTGCGTACAGCCGGCGTCCATCGATTTATAAAACGTTTTCACGTCTTATACTTTGAATTGGCGGAATTGGCCGAAAACCAATAATAATAAATAAACAATAATAAATTGTGGGACACAATTCACACACGTTTATTTAGTCCCAAACTAGGCAGCGCCTGTACTATGAGTACTAAACAACTGATAAACATACTTAAATAAATATTAAACCAATGATATAATATATCGCAGTGTCCCAATCTGCGGCTGCGGAACACCTGCGGCTGATGGGCGTGCGAGTGTGCGCTTGGCACCACTCGCACCCTCAGTTCCCCTGCTGGCCCTCCGCGCTGGACCTGCGCTCGCAACGCTCGCTCCAGCGAGCCCTGGAGCGAGCCACGCCCTTGTTGGGACTTATCACCTCGCAGCACTGGCCCACCGGCCGCGCAGCCTCCCAGTACCGGTGAGATACATTCTTATTAGGCAGAATTTGACTGCCTTGTCAAACGAGTTATTTTTCGTGATCTGTGGAAGGGAAAGTTACTATGGAAAATGTACTGGAGTTCTGAAATGTACTCAATTGCATCACTTTTTTTTTATTATTTAATTTGTTATAATTTTAAAAGATAAATCGAACTGCATTTTTGAGGTGTTTTGAGATAAGCGTTTTAATGATTGATTATTATTTCTTTGGTACTCTCTCTGGAGTGAACGGATTGATGCGTTTAAATGAAATATTGAAAATATGTAAATTTGCCAAACACTGGACTCGATTCTGGCTGACCAGCTAAAATTCCTAGTTTTAAGTTAGCTCTATTCTTTTCCACCGCTTTGGAAAGGAAAGGGTCAGAAATAAGCGCCATATTTATTTATAATGTCAAAATACCAAAACTGAACCTTATGAACGCATTCACATCTTATTCAAATACACGTGTTTAGCAATTTTAGCGACGATGTAACAAGGTCTTGGATAAAAGTGACAGATAAGCACGTTCATACAGTTCAAATTAGTTGGTTTTAACATGTTTGACATAACTCTTCAATCTATGGTTTGTTTTTGTCCTTTTTCTTCTGTATTTCATGGAGAAGGATAGGCTAACTTAAAATTAGGAATTTTAGCTGGTCAGCAGAATCGAGTCCACTATTTTTCGCTTATCTATGATGATAGATCTAATCCTCAAACATATCCGCAGATGCATTCGCGTGGAAGACACCGAAGACACGTCCGACGTGCCCATTGGCTACCAGTTCAGCGTGAAGTTGGTCCCGGATATAACTCCGGACAGCCTCCCGGCGTTTTTGAGCGAACTTCGTGCGATACTGCGCGACGACTTGGAGAGGAACGAATACTGCGTCGATATGGTCAACGACGTCTGTCCCCAGGCCGGGATGACGTATTTGGAAAAGGTATCAATATCTAAACTTCTATTATTAAGAGGAAAGATTTGTATTTTTGTATGTTTGTTACGATTAAACTCAAAAACTACTGGACCGATTTAAAAATTCTTTTACCAATGGAAAGCTAGAAGATCCCTGAGTAACATAGGCTATATTTTATTCCCGTTTTCCCTCGGGAACGGGAACTACGTGGGTGAAACCGAGCAGAGCCGCTAGTGTATTATATGATAACGATTTTCTCAATTTAGGCAATGCATTTGACTCCCATGGTTTTATCAATGGCTTATTTGGAATAATAAAAAAAACGATTTGTCCAGCCGTTTTCAAGTGATGTTCTTTTGACCAACGAACAGCATTTAATTTTTCATTTATATATACAGACTAGCAGCGCCCCGCGGTTTTACACGCGTAGTTCCAGTTTTTTTGGAAATACGTGGATAAAATATAGCCTATGTTACTCCCTGATAATGTAGCTTTCCATTGGTAAAATAATTTTTAAAATCGGTTTAGGCGTGACAGCGTAACAAACAAACAAAGTCACTTTCGCATTTATAATATTTAGAAGTCTTGTATTACGTAGGATGAAAGATTATATATAATAATAATAATATAATGCCTTTTTATCCCCGAGGGGGTAGGCAGAGGTATTCCATTACTGGATATACCCACATTTCACGAGATAATAATATATTGGACCCCTAAACGTGATAGGTGGTGAGGCCATCGCCGGACCGGGTCTGTTTACACATGTCTCAGAATTAATTAATAAATTAATTAATTCTGAGACCTGCGGGTTTCCTCACGATGTTTTCCTTCACCGTCGAGCTAGTGAAAAATATGTAAGTAAGTTTTTGAAAAACTCATCGGTACATGCCAGAATTCGAACCCGAGCCTCACTGATTTTCGGCCGGCTCTTTAACCGTCCGGGCTATCACTGCTCTTTTTTGAAAGATTATCTACCAATTTAAACATAGATATTTTAATTCCGCAGTGCCTGTCCAGTATATCGCACCACATGCGCTCGGCGGGGTACGAGGACAATGCCCCGTTGGTCCGGCAGCTGCTGCAAGGCGTTCGCGACGTGTTCAGATAGCATGCTGCATATTGAACCCTTTGGGTTGTAGAATGAAGAACATAAGTCGCTTCAGCAGTCAAACCATCACGCATAGGTATATGCAAATAGAGCAAACAACACTGTCTTTTCGAAGTCAAATCTTATAGCATCTCAAAACGGTGTCATATTTATTGAGTAATACGGTCTGACGAGATCGTTTTAAATATTCAATTTCATAGTTTTTTTTATTATTACAAAATTTTGATTTATACGGTATTAGAACAGTTTTAAAAGAAAGAAAAAAAATCTTTTTACTTTCTATTGTTTGATTGTATTTGTACAAATAACTGGTGTTTACGTGCTCTATTTTAAATATGGATCTCACCATTGCGAAGTACGTAATTTTTAAATCACAGAATTTTGTCATTTCTTTTAATTGAATCGTCGATTTTTATTGTTATCAGTATTATTTGATTTCTTAAATTATTTGTATATCTAGTTGTGGCTAAAGCTACGGGCTAAAGACAATAAATATGTTTGGATAAGTAATGTAAATAAGAGGTTGTAATTTTTTCATCATAAGAGAAAATAAATGGTCATAATTATTTTTTTTGTGTCAATACAAACCTGTTAGATTTATACAGATAATCAGTTTAGAAAAAATAGTACCTGGAGATAAAAATATGCAAGCAGCTGCATTCGCCTAAATACGACACGAATTCTACGATTTTTGTTCTGCTAGTCCATGCTCAACAAAATATACGGGTTATGGCGACATCATCACTCCAACCGGCCGCCAAGACGGAAGTAGCCTCCATTTTCGATACGAGAACCGACTGATATATGGTACCCATTGGCAACCGTAGGTAGCCAAAGGTAAGCATGCCTAAGTAGCCGGCGACGTCACCATGGAGTCTAATAATATACAATATGTATCAGAAAGGTGAAATAATAATTAAGGGTCATATAAAGTAGCTTATATACAGTTCGGGAAAAATGTCTCTTGTTTAATATATACTATAAATTTGGAGTAAAACGACGTGGAAGTTATCATTAAAAAAAATCATTTTCAACCCTTTAAATCAGCTGCTAAATGCTGTTGAACTCTCTATTAAGTGACTAAACATGGTACAGATAAGACATCGTGTTTTTACCTACGAAAAACTAGACAGAGCCTACACTATGAGTACTAAATAACTAATAGATATACTTAAATAATTATTGAAAACCCAGTCACGAAGCCCACAAAAATGTTCATTCACACAACTGTAGGCCAACATATGTTGTTCAGCGGGAATCGAACCCGCGAGCTCCGGTTCTGAAGGTCACTACCAACTGAGCCAACAGGCCCGATAATACCCCATCATTATTATTTTTTCCCCCATAGTTTTAAAGAAAACCTACTAATTTACCTACGTAAATATCTGACATTATTAGTCTTTGATAGAATTTTGTAGTCCACGTGGATTGCGGTCTTAGATCAATGAAAAATCCATTGATCACTAGGAACGTCCGCGCGCTCCTTTTTGGCCAATAAGGACACTGCGCAAAGGTCAAAGGGCCGTCGGCGGCATTATTAAAGAGTCTAGCTCCACCCTCTATTTATTGAGTGGTTCCGTATGTTCTAAAAAATATTACTAATTCTAAGTCTTTTACCTTATTTCACGTTATTATTATTTCACAATTGAGAAAAGTAAATTATGTAATTAATTGATTCATTATCATTGTATCGCTTAAAATTATTTTTACGTCTTTTATCTTCATAGGTTTATGTTTAATTTTCAACTGAACCCTAGAACAAAATTTTAGAAAATCGGCAAATTCTTTCATTTTCAAATCAATGAACTTAGTTGCTTCCTATCTATCAACGAGTGAAGACGTGTTATAATCAAAGAATATGACTCGCAACAGTCGTTACAGTGTCTCACGATTATTCAAGTGAATCTTATGAAATGACTTTGTGTCGGTGCTCCTGATGGCAATATCAGTCGAGTTAGGGAGCTGTGTCACGTGCGCTTCGCCGAAGGTAGACCGCTGGATGAGCAGCGGATGCTATCCTTCAGCTGCTTCGGGAGAATTTGTCAGGTGTCTGCCTCCGCGCGAGGCTGGTTCGTTCCGCGCTCAAACCCCCAAGGTCGCGCGCCTGTACGTCTACTCGTGGTACCGGGACCTGCGGCTGGTGGTACCTACCCACTGCGCGCACGGGTGGACATTTTGAGTTATTGTGCGGTATTAATGTGTGTGTAAACCAATAGTAGGTCGGACCCAAATCCCAAAGTGTAAAAGTTGGATGAAACTACATGACTAGTATGTAGGTAGGTATTACTTGTTTAATGACAATGTTTTGATCAGTTAAATTTATTATTGAATAAAAACTATGCTTTTACCTCTAATTTTTTTTGAATAAATAATTACTGCTATTAATAACTTTTATTATTTCCAATAACATTTACCCTAGAATAAAATAGGTATAGGTATGTTATGGCGCGGGCGGCGACCGGCGCTCGGCGCGAGCGATCAGCTGCGCGCGCAGGCGCTACCTGCCACTACTACGGTCAACGACACTAGCGCGTAGTAGGGGTGTCCACTTAGAAAATACATCGATGTTTTTTTCATTCGATGCAATACATCGAGACTGTACATCGATGTTTTCCGATATATCGGATAGAAACATCGATGTTTTTTCAACATCGAGTATTTTTACCTGTTACTAACAAAAAAAAATACTTTTCATGCAAACTCGCGTTGATTCAGTTGTTGTTAATTAAAAAAATAAAGCAATGAGAGAACATTCTTTGTTTTTATTAGAAAAAGTACAAACAAAATACAATACATATAATACAATACACTGTTTATTTATCTTCTTGGTTGTCGACAGTAAAATGATAGTAACTTTTACCAAAGACTTGATTGTGACTTCTTGAGGCAATACAAAAATGTCCATTCCACGCAGATATTAAAATATACCTAATAGGACATAGAGGGGGCATTGGGAATATTTTCATACAAAACGTTTAAGCATGTTTGAAGCTCAAGCGTCATGTCAGTTAGTATGAACGCGAGCAGTCATTCGGTCGAAATTGTACTAGACTTATTCCACTTGGAATAACTTTTCGGCTTCAAATTTTTATATGCCCTATTATATTTTAATCTCTTTGATTCCACGCATTTTATCGAATTTCCATTATTCGATGTTTTATGATAATACATCGATACATCGAGTAAATCAATACCTTTTCAAAACATCGGATTGATTCGATGTATCGTATTGTAAACATCGAGTGAATTCGATGCATCGATGTATATCGAATATCCCTAGCGCGTAGGGAGCCCCTACGCTTTTATTCTTCCATCACAGGGTTGGCGAAAATTCACACATAAAAAGTAATTATTAAGTTTATATGAAAGAAAAAAGTTGCTATATTAGATCTGATATTTTTGTAGTTATTTCGTTACACGATATACATATACACCCTTCAATATTATTTCACCTTTCTGATACATATTGTATAATATAATCTCACGCCTTTTTTATCCCCGAGGGGGTAGGCAGAGGTAATCCATTACTGGATATACCCACATTTCACGAGATACATTGGACCCCTAAACGTGATAGGTGGTGAGCCCATCGCATGGAGTCTCTGTGATATATAAAGCCCTAGTATATTCTTCAATACTCATCGTAAATAATGGTCTCTGATAAAACTTATGCGACAGTAAAATATTTGTAGGATAAATGAATGAAATCCAGTAAATATATGGCACAGTTCCAGTTTATTTTTTTAAAGTTACATGTGCTAGATAAAAAAATAATACAGTCCGATTAGTGAAATTCTTTTACTATTACAATTACGATTCATTTCAAACAGCTAACGATCTTTACATGTAGCTTTGCAAATAATACTTGAGTACGATAATATTACAAATTCTTTCACATTCGTATACACTCTAAACTTGGAAAACATTATATTTTTACAATTTTAACAAGCAATTTTAACTTCCACATATTTTGAGCCCGTAAGGACTTTTTGGTACAATATTTCGTATGATATAAGGTACTTTGAGACGCTACAATGTACTGAAAGTGCCTTATTGAGTCATAATTTAATAATCGATAGTTCATCTATATTATTTTATACAATATTGTCGAGTGGTCGACCGCCGCGCCGTCACTGTCATCTAGGCATGCGCGTCTCACACACAGCATTGCACAGATCACTAAAAAAACTTAATAGATAAAAAAAAATGAAAAAATACGTTTGTTAATTAGTTTAATTACAATAAAAGTTTATGAAATATGGCAGTGTCAACAGACAAAAAGAGCTACTCGTACAACAGACTTGCAATCCTGTGCGTGTCACGGCAAAAGTCGCGCCCAAACGCAACCACAGATAATAAATTAAAAAATTAAATTAATAAAAAATAAAGAGTTCGAATCGTAGTATAGCGTTACAACTATATTTACAAGTGTTAACTTATAACTAATTAGAAGCATCAACTATGAAAACTTCATCAACATTGAAGGCACATAATTCCGCACCCGATTCTTAATATTGTGCATTCGGTGCACGCTCGCAACACTCCTGTACTTGACTATGTACTGTGGACCGGACTCGTCATGCTAACTTACATTACAGTAGACTATTTACAATGCGAAGTAATAAGTACGGGACCCGCAACGCATGTTGTTGCACCAAATTGCTGTGTAAAAGAATTAAACAGGGCACTTTCTTTACCAAAACAAAATAGAAACCAGTAATTAATCAGTTTTATTTTAAAAGAAATCTACTAAGAGCTTGGTCACGTTATAACAGACTTAAAAAAGTAGGTTCGAAATTCAAAATTGAAGTAACTTTCTGTTAATGTTCACGCAGAACTCTCATAAATATTCCTATATGACTGATTCTTTCTTTAAGGGTATTTTTATCTGTAATGTTAGTAAATCCCTAACAAAGCTTGTTTCTGGGAAATATTATTAGATAACTGATAACTTTAAGTGCCTCTATAAATTGTAATTTCGTTCAAATCAACATGCGTTGCAAATGTAGACTAGTCATCATGATCTAATGATTGGCAACTCAGTGTAATATAACCGAGCGATATTTTCTATTGATTAGTCATTTTAGATTCAGAAGGACTCATTATTTATCTCTATTAATCACGTTACAGATTCCAGAATAATCTTTATGATTTTAGTAAGATTAGTGAAAATAAAATTAGACCTGATAAAAATGAGCCGTCCCGAATCTAGTTGTAGATATTAACCGAGAAACACCAAATAAATCTTACTTCTATTTCGCTAAATAGTTCTATTCACAGCTGCAGAACGGAAATAATTTATTTCTTTAATGTCCTCTTATTTCATTAAAAATAGTAGTTATGGATATTTGATAGAGATCCTAACATGATTGATGTATAATTTTGAGTCAACACACAATTTGACTTAGAAATTACTGTTTTACGTTATGTTAACGAAGGTTTCCACGAACCGTTTGACCAAAAGATGGCGCTGGTCAGGAGTAAAATGTAGAAAAAAATATTTTATCAGTACCGGTGTACCCTTCAAGCCCGTTACTTTTTTTGTGGAGCAACTCTAGGCTACGACTGATACCAAAAAGTGGCCGCGAAAAAGGGGATGTGATCGCAAAGTTAATCCACAAAAAAAATATTGGATATTAGGTGCAACATAATCTAAATATCTAGGAAGCACAATACATGGTGATCTGACCATATACTATAGAATAGGCATGGAATAAATGTCTTTGTCAATATCCTTACTCACAACTTAAGTCTCACAAGCACCATCTCTTGATGAAACTCTAGTGGATGCATTTAATTATGATAGTATACAAGTTTGGAAGAAGTAAGTGGTAGGTTCCAGTAATTCAGTTTTTTCCAAGTCAAATTATTAATTTTACATTTAATCGTCTCAATTCTAATGCCAAATCCGCAATAACGAAAATATGCGTTTATATTTTTAACAGAACACGTCACTAATATCCTAATTATTAATTTAAAAATATACAAACTAAGCAGTCATTCGCGTAACACTAGGAATATTGTAAAAAAACTGGCGTACCGTTTAATGACCGATTCGCATACAACTGTGCTGTGTGCGGGACGGGGAGGAGCTGTGTTTCATCAGGAGCGCAAAAAATATTATCAAAAAGTATTATACCAACTTGGTACCTACCAATGATTTTCTATAAAAATTAAGGTAAAGGCTTTGCTCATGTGTGAAAATATGGCTATTTAAGACATCGATTTGGTCACGCACGAACCTGTCATGTGGAGATGCATTATTTTAAACAGTTTTATCTGGTATATCCTAAGCTGAATTAAATTTGATTTCGCTATACTGGTTAAAATGTAAGCTAATATTTACAATCGTTTAACTATTGCCTCTGACATTTGGGAATACGTGACACCTTTTGGAGTAGTGTATACGTCTACCTTGAAAAATCATTGGTTGGTATTGTTTTATGTACTCGTTCTTCACACGAGTGTCATATTTTTAACAGTTTAAGCGCCAATTTGTTGTAAGCTACTCACGGTGCCCGTCTACGTCCAGAACACTGCACGGAAGTGTGGATCGGCCTTAAGGACGGCGACGCACCATTCGATCCCATTTGCCGATTGCTGGACTCTAATAGTCGATTGTTGTACTATTAAATTGCTTAGAAGAGCAAATAAAAGCTCAAGAAAGTCAATAGAGACGTTTTTTTACTCGATTTTGTAATAACGAATTTAGTTTAAAGTTGAATACTTGTTTTACTATCCTTTATTTTAAAAACGACCAATTGTCCAAGAATATGTATTGGAAGGTGGAAAAATCAAACTAAGAATCTCATCGGTTGACCGGATCGAACGCTGCGTCTGCACCTTATCAGCGATTTAAAAAATATCGTACAATAGTAAGCGTACTCAACTAGCTCCGAGTAGAAAAATAATAAAAATAAAAGTCGAGGAACCGAATTCAATATACTCTCGCCTTGGATACGAATTGTTTCGTAAATGTTGCCTTTAATAAATAGATTTAGGAACCCGGTCGCCCTGTGTATTTCTTAACTATATCTATATGAAATTCATACATAATCATTATGTAATTTGTACTTAAAAATCGATAAAAAAGGAACTTACTAGTAAGTAAGTTTGTTGTCCAGTCAAGTAACTTCTACTGGCGATCAAAGACAATGAGATAATTCTATATACATTTACCGGCAGGAAGAACGGGGCTTATTCTAATCCGATAATTTCTCATAGGTTCTGGAGCCAAATTAATCTTATTTAAGTAAGTATTGTCACTGGTATGCCTTGTTCTTGACCTTAGCTGTGATCTTTACCTTTCGCTCGGCTGAAATGTCGGTATGACTGTAAAAGGTATACTGAAAAGCCAATGCGCCCATATATGACCTTACTCAACTCTATGGTCTTCACCTTTTACTTCTTTATTCAGTAATTAGCCTACACTGGCCAAAAAAAAATTACGACAGACCGAAAACAAGACTATCAGAACAGGGCGATCAAGTGTGACCTCACTCTGTACTTTCACCCTGGTAAAGTCAACAGGCTGCAGACCGACCTCGCGATTTATACACCGATAACAAGGGCGACCAGATGTGACCTTATTCTATACTTTTGACCCTGGTCAAGACAGACTGGGCGAAATCACTGGACTGCATACCGCCTTCGTTTGACCCACTGGTGGGCAGAGTGACCAGATGTGACCTTACTCTATGCTCTTGACCCTGGCCATGACCTTCCCCTCGAACATGGGCAGCGTGTCGTTGTCGTTGCTCACCTCCTCCTGGATGACCGTGTTGTCCAGGTCGGCGCATTCAGTTTTGAAGAAGTATCTGTTGGGAATAGTGTGGGTTTAATTGAAGATATAGTATTTTTGGTATATGTAATTTAAATTAAAAGACAAATATTGTAATTTTAAAATAGCGTTTTGTTATAGTCAGTAACAGATCTTTAAATAATAAAACAATCAAAAATTATGCTATTGAGTACTAAATATGATGGCGTCACAGCTCAGTCTTCGTTTTTACATAGTAAATTTTTGTTTTGGCAGATCATAAAGACTCATTTGGGTAGGCAGTCAAATACCCTATTGTCATAAAATGACAATTACACAAAAAGTGTTTCTTTCATGTGTCTATTTTGTGACCATTATTGGAACGGAATGAAAACATAGATTTTAATGTTTTCTCAGTTCTTCAGACAATTCTTCCAAATGTAGCAGTAGTAGCTTTTGTCTACGGTACCTACAAATTCAAAGTTATCCATTCCGCTGGAGGTAGGATGATACGTACCTGTAGTTCCCCTTCCTGGGCAGATACTCCTTGAAGGTGCGCAGGTTGAGCGGCGAGGCGGGCACCTTGAACCGGTAAGGCACCTGCTCGTCCAGGAACGAGACCACCACCACCGTGTGCTCGGCGTACCCACCGCCACCGCTCGTGCTGCTCGACTTGCTGCCACTGCCGCTGCACGAGGTTCATAATCATAATAAAAAAAATATTTCGGATGTTTATCCATAGTTAGTTACAAATAATCTTAAAATCTATGTTAGTCATACATTTGGTACACACATACATATTATATTAATAATAATATAATCTCACGCCTTTTAACCCCGAGGGGTTAGGCAGAGGTATTCCATTACTGGATATACCCACATTTCACGAGATACATTGGACCCCTAAACGTGATAGGTGGTGAGCCCATCGCCGGACCGGGTCTGTTTACACATTTCTCAGAATTAATTCTGAGACCTGCGGGTTTCCTCACGATGTTTTCCTTTACCGTCGAGCTAGTGATAAATATGTACGTAAATTTTTGAAAAACTCATTGGTACAGGCCAGGATTCGAACCCGAGCCTCACTGATTTTCGGCCGGCTCTTTAACCGTCCGGGCTATCACTGCTCTCATCATATATATTAGTATATTCCTTATCCGTAAGACACTATATAGATGCAAACATCTATGACGCACTGTACCTCTATGGAGGTTGGCTGAATGTAAACAGCAGCCTATCGCCACCGACGAGTTGCTATAGTAATATCCATATACTGACCATGGTGTTAATTGTAGTGGTAAGTAAGAAACTGAATTTAGGGCTACCTATGGAAACCGTACTATCATTTCTCTTTATTTAAGAAATTTGGTTAGACAAAACTAAAGTACGAATGCATCATATTTGTTATATCAATAGGTATACTAATTGGGGTGTATGAGGAGAGAAAGGAGAAGAAAGAAACTTCATTCGGCATAGACAACAAAAAAAAAACAGAAATTACAGTACTTAACACATAAACAATTTTATGCCGAAAGGGCTTAGCTCAGCATAATGACACAGCCTGGGCCCCAATTCCACTAAATGTCAACAGCCGTTAATGAGGAATTGCGCTGATTCTGTGACGCGTTGCATATACTGACCGGGGCCGCTGCTTGTCCCTGCGGCGGTCGTCCCTGTCCGCGGAGGACCCCCTGGAGAGGTCCCTGTTACGCCTCTCGTGCCTCTCCGAGCCCTCCGCCACCCACAGCAGCAGGCGAGGCTCCACGCCCGCCGCGCTCGTGCCCTCGCTCACCACTGACACGCCGCTGTCGGTCAGCTCAGTCACCGTCTTCTTGGAGAACGACCTGACGAATGACGGTAAAGGTGAACGACCCACAGTTTATAGTACATTATGATATAAGTGCGGTAGGTTGAAAATTACAGCCGAGGCGATATTGCTACAAGTAAGCAGAGGCTGTAATTATCAAAGCGCACGTATGTCATACGACGTTTTATAACACATTTGCGAGGAAATAAAATAAAACTCCGACTATGGTAAATGAATAAAAACAATACAGCGTTAAGAAAAAGCGCGCAGCGCGCATCATCAT
The DNA here is from genome assembly GCA_963855545.1 of Ethmia dodecea. Taxonomy (NCBI): domain Eukaryota; kingdom Metazoa; phylum Arthropoda; class Insecta; order Lepidoptera; family Depressariidae; genus Ethmia; species Ethmia dodecea. The sequence continues at coordinate 2,954,020 of OY979446.1, forward strand.
TCTTTTTTAAGAAAAGGCATAAAAAACAGCCAGTACTTATTACTAATAAAGTAAAATAATATTTTTGTGTTTTTGTTACAGATTAATTGGTTGTAATTTACTGACAAAATTAATTAAATTAAATAATTATGTACATAGATGTTTCTTTATTATATTTTATCTCCCAAAGTTAATTTTAATCATAAAATGTTGACAACTTTTTTGACATAAAACTCTTTGCTGTGATTTTAAAAAGTACCGTTCGTTTTAAGACGGAGCATCTTGATAAACCGTGCGTTTTACTTTACACTTACCGCACTTGGGCGTAATGAGATAGGTAACGATATTAAAATTGGTGAAATAAGACACCTTTTACGAGCAAATGTGTTATAAAAATAATTAAACAGCAATTTCGATTTATCTCGATGAAGGTTGTCAAAGTAATGCTCAGTTTTCGAAGCGTGTTAGAGAAAAACCAATAAATTTATTAATGTATTTAATGGGCGCCCACAGTGAGCAGTCCCGTGAATACACGGTGCAGATATATGTATTAAAAAAAAAGAAATACATTTATGAGGTGTTTCGAGAGATTTTTTTTTAATAAATGATTAATCGCAAATTATTATGATACATTCAGCCTGACGTGTCGCAATCCCTCAAGCAATCAATCGAAACTTTATTTGCAATGCACGTAAATACGACTATAGAACGCAAAAATTAATGTAGATGACATCAATATCACCGAAAGGTCGTCAAATACAATTTCTACACAACAGCCAAATAATGAAAGCAGTTTTTCATTCATGTTTGACAACTTAAAATCTCATTTCGACAACGAAAACGTATGACTAGATCACCTACATTAACATTAATAAAACAATATATTTTGCAATCCTGTTATAAAAACAACACATGAATACTTACAGTGGGTTCGATTCTGCATTACAGCGCCTAAACTTATTTTAGTTTAGTCCTGTCATTTTCTTTCTCATAGAGAAGAAAAGAGACGTGTGATATTTAGTCCTGTCAAATTAAAATTAGTCCTGTCAACTAAGGCATTTCATAACGTGTTTAGTGCATAAGTAAATAAGTCACGACTAAAATACAGCCTCTGACAGGACTAAATTCGGTAGGTTATCTTCTATCCCTTTTCTTTTTTTGAGGTAAAATAAAGACAGGAATAAACTAAAATAAGTTTAGTCGCTGTAATGCAGAATCGAACCCAGTAAGTGAATAAACACCATATGAACCCATTTTGAGTTATACCTACTTACTTATACAAATTTTATTATGAAGCATACTCCAAGAAAACTTAAACGTCACTCGCCCCGAACTGGCGCTATAATGTGTATTTACTAACAGTTTACAGTGTGTCCAAAAAAAATTACATTCTTTTAAAGTGAATTGTTGAAACTGAATAATATAACAAATTTATAATTTTATTATATAGGCTCACCACCTATCACGTTTAGGGCTCCAATGGATCTCTTGAAATGTGGGTATATCCAGTAATGGAATACCTCTGCCTACCCCCTCGGGGATGAAAATCGTGAGATTATATTATTATTATATATAGACTCACGTCTTATCCCCGAGGTTGTTGGCAGAAGTATTAAATTCCTGGGCCGTATTGTCTATTTATAATTGTAATCGCAATCGTCTTCATTTTGACATACGTTGCTTCTTTCGTACATCTGTCAATACATTCAGTGAAAGAGGAGCAAGCAGTGCGTAACAAATGTCAAATAAAAACGATTGATTTCCATAAGGCCCCTGGAACTAACTTTTTACAAGTGTATCTTTCGTGTCTCTGAACGTGACAAGTGGTGAACCCTAAACGTGAAAAGTGCTGTTAAACTTGCCTTAATTCTGGAAACTGTCACCGTCGAGCAATAGCTCGATTATCTATAGATAAGTAGTGATGTAGTTCTCATTCTCTAAAGACTCCATAAAGAATGTAATTTTTTTTGGACACGCTGTTTATAGCTTAACAGATAATCTCTGTTGTATATCTGTACAGAAGCGACAATAAAAAAACTCCACAACTCGCATGCTTGTTAGTTACCTAATAACAATCGCGACCTCAAGCCTAGTCCAGACAGACCTGTTTGCGAACACTGAATTTTGAATGAAAACAGTTTACAGTTAGTACGCAGCCAATGAGGGTTGAGTTAGTCCAGAGCTGAAAACATTTGGGCAAATGTTGAGAGGTCTGAACTAGGCATTAGTCTCGCTGGGTCAATGACAGAGATAGAAGGTAGTGTTATACCCCTATAATGTGAAAACGAAGGAGTTCGAAGACTTACAGTCCACCACTTTGAAAATAAAATCAATATGGCGGCACGGCATTTAAAAAAATATAAATAGCAATATCTCCTAAATTGATATGTTTCCAAGATCATCTTTGTTGATCATCATCATAATTTCAATGATGTTAGCTGTCGATGTATAAAGATTTGACGCTTTGCTGCCATTTTCATTGTTATTAGTAGGTGATCAGGCTTCTAAACAAACTCTTAGAACTCCTTAGCTTTCTATTATATGTTTTTAAATTAACATGGCCGTTCAGTGGGAAGCATTTACAAGGGGAACTTATAATTCAAAGACTTAGATCGTTAGATATGTCCCAATACCGAAAATGCGTGTCATTGTCACTTTTACCACTTTTTATTTAGTGCTACATGAAGAGTATTACGTGTCTAAAATTATTGGCTGGTATTTTTTATGCACGGAAGGAAATACACAGGTATACATTTTTGAGAATACCCGCGCGACAAAATTTTGTCACGGCGCTCATGATCGGGGTCGTAGTCACACATGTGTTTATTAGGATATATAGTATGTATTAGTTTATTTTATCAACATATATTAGGATTTACTGTAAGATTATGTTTCAATAATTATTTTTGTTATTTGCGGTCAATTCCGCCAAATTGTTTAGTCATGATGAAAAATTGTATACTGGAGTGGAAGAGAGATAGATGCGTCACAAGCCGAACGCTTAAACCGATCATGCGTCTCCATTGCTTGTTCCACGCTCTCGCTTGCACGCTCGGCTCAGGCGGAACCTGTCGCTTTTTCGTGCGTGCAACCGGCGTTCATCTATATATATAAAAGGAGAAGCTAAATCTAAAAATCAAGGCCCAGCCCAAACCGCTGAACATAGAAATATGAAATTTTGTGTGTAGGTTACGTTTATAGTGTAGATGCTCGCTAAGAAAGGATTTTACGAAATGTAGCCCCAAAGGGGGTGAAAGAGGGGGTTGAAGTTTATATGGGATAGTGTGATTTCTGCGTGTATCAACTTTAAACTTGGCACAAATACTCTTCAAAACAAACTATGAGATATTAGTTCTAGGATTTTTCGAAAATCATCCTCCAAGGGGGTGAAAGTAGGGGTTGAAGTTTGTATGGAAAACCCTCATTTTTGGGTGTTTCAATACGAAACTTTATAAAAATACTCCTCAAAACAAACAACAAGACACCTATTTCTGGATTTTCCGAAATTCACCCCCTAAGGGGGTGAAACAGGGGATAGGAGTTTGTATGGAGATGTGTTGTTTTTTACGTCTATCAACTTCAAACTTTACACAAATACTTACTCTTAGAAATAAATTATGAGACACGTGTTTTTGGATTTTTCGAAAATCATCCCCTAAAGGGGTGAAAGTAGGGTTTGAAGTTAGTATGGAGAAGTGTTTTTTTTTTTGTGTCTATCAACATAAAAACGCCAAAAAAATAACGTTTGTTGTATGGGAGCCCCTTAAATATTTATTTTATTCTGTTTTGTTGTTATAGCGGCATCAGAAATACATCATCTGTGAAAATTTCAACTGTCTAACTATCACAGTTCATGAGATACAGCTTAGTGACAGATGGACAGACAGACGGACGGACAGGGGAGACTTAGTAATAGGATCCCGTTTTACCATTTGGGTATGGAACCCTAAAAACTGGTTAAAAAGAGAAATACGTACCCAATCGATAATACCTACCTAGAAACTTGAAATATGGTATGTAAGTGTCTTACAATAATATTTCGTTCGCAAACGCTCTATGAAGGGATTTTTAGAAATTCCCATTGGAACAGAAATTCGGCGCGGGCAACGCCGCTGGGCACAGGCTATTTGAAAAATAATAAGAAACTATCTTATGTTCTGCATAAAGATATATTTACTCTAAGTGCATCCCAAAATGAAAAAACAAATGTCCACCCGTGCGAAGCCGGGGCGGGCCGCTAGTGTAATTATAAGACACTAGCGACCCCCGGCTTCGCACGGGTGCAATGCTAACACTAAAACCTTCCTCTTGAATCACTCTATCTATTAGAAAATCCGCATCAAAATCCGTTGCGTAGTTTTAAAGATTTAAGCATACAAAGGGACATAGATTAGGGATATAGGACAGAGAAAGCGACTTTGTTTTATACTACGTAGTGATTTATCACGTCAACTGTTGGACCGAAGCGTGTTACCTGCGGGTGATCGAAGACGGGTGGTGGAGGGAGTCGGGCGGCGCGTCGTAGTGGCCCGAGTCGGCGGACAGGGCCGAGGGGGCCCTTCGGTGGCCCGGATGACCCTGATGACCCGGGTGACCTTGATGACCCGGGTGACCCTGATGGCCCGGATGACCCGGCCGGGGTCGAGCGCGCCTCGTGCCCGGGGGAGACGCGCCAGGCGTGCGCTCCGACCACACGCGAGACACGTGCTGATCTGAGGGGTGAACAAAGGTTAGTTGGCCACTCTCAGAAGAAATTAATATGAAGCTAAAACGCTGCTAACATCTGCTTGTAATAATAATAATAATTTTTATTTCAAATCATTGCAATCCATATTTGTTAGTAACATACAAACTTACTCTAGTGTTATAGTCAACCGACTGATCGCAAAATTTAACCTCCGTCAGTCAGAGTTTGAACCTCATTTATTTATTACAATAACTCTACAATGTTTAGGGGTCCAAAGAATATATCGAGCATAAAAGGGGTGAAGTTTTATTTCTACTCTTTATTGCAAAACTCAATGTGGCGCTAAGGAAAATCAGCGCTGTCAGTCTTCTGTTGCAGCACATGCTGAGAAGCTGATGAAGACTGTACAACAAATAACATAGAACTCTAAACAGTAAAAAAACGACTTCAACTTAAGACTTGTATATGGTTTTCTCATGGTTGCCATTGTCAGAACTGGACCAAATTGGACTATCAAAATCGGTTGGCGTGATATTGAGTTATTTGTCCTTTTGCTGTGCACATACTTAATGCAAATCTAATACTTGTTTTCTCATGGATGCCATTGTCAGAACTGGACCAAATTAGCTTTCAAATAAAAAAAGAATCATCCAAATAGGTTCACCCAGTCGAAAGTTCAGAGGTAAGAAACATAAAAAAAACACACAGTCAAGTCCTTCTTCCTGAAGTCTGTTGAAAATATAAAGTGAATATTATGCTGACCGAGTATGTCCTGGTCGTTGTCATCATCAAGCTGTAGCTTCTCGCGGATGGCCGCGGCCACCAGCTGCGGGGGCAGCGCTTGTGTCGACAAGTCCTCGCCGTCGCCCTACATATATAAATACAATAAGTTATTGGGATCTGTACCTGCTCAATAATAATAATAATTTATTTTCTAGCATTTTGCGTACATTGGTCTTAAAGATTAATTATTGTTTTACCAAAATCCGCCTTAGCTGGCGTGCAATTGTGGTTTATAATGTAAATTTTGTATTTTAGAGCCATCGAGCAACAGTTTGCAGGCAAAATAGGAGTATCTGTTGTCTTTGTCGGCTTTGGGTCTTTACTGTTCTACTGGCTACAGTAAAATAATGTATTCATTATTTATGGAAATTTACAATATTTCATACGAAGAATACTTACAAAAACTAATACATATTAACTAAAACAACACAATACTGTTTTTTAGTCAATTAAACTGTAATTAATTCAATAGCTATTTCAAAAAATCTGATATTGGTTTTCAAGGATTCATGTAAGAAACATCTTTGCTATCAATGTCTTTGCTATTAATGTCCGACGATTGATGTTGAACAGTTGTATTTATACAAACTAGCGTGAACACTTCGATAAAGCGGTTCAGACCTAGTGACGCACGTCTATGGCGCTTTAGTTCTACGTAGAATCGATAGATGTCGCTACAGGCTGTTACGGATGATGATGCTCACCTCAGCGAGCCTCCGTTCGAGGCGCTCCTTGTTCTCCTGGTCGCGCCGCACGCGTTCCAGCTTCTCGATGAGCAATGGCGCGAACTTGTTCGGCGGCAAAACGCGCAGCTGCTCTGACTGCACGCGCTGGGTGCGAGGAATCACCTAAACAACAGACGGACGGTTCAAATTATAATAGGGTAGGTTAAATAGACTTCTTTTTAATTGCATTATTAGCCTCTAAAAATCTACATTGCCTTTTATATTACTAAGTCGGCCACAATCAACGCGTGTCTGAATAATACTTTCTTAGACACTAATTATCTTCTATGCAAGCCTCTCTAAATATACCTCAGCATTGTGGTTATTTTTTAGCATCTAAATTTGTAACATGGATTCAAGCAGTAAACTTCTTAAATATTTCTATATGGGACCAAAAAGTAATTCTATTAGCTTCTAATTTTATAATTAGGAACGTTTAAAATGTAACTCATCCTACATTAATTGATTGTCAAAATTTACCTAAAATTGTCATCAAAAGACCCGTTGCTTAGTTATTAAATAAGAAGTTTTATCATGAGGGCAAAAAAAAAAATGTGGCTTGCCTTATAAATTTAGAATTTCTCATTATAATACAAATGGTCATTTTAAAGTCAAGTCACAAATATTTAGAGTAGATGTAGATAATCAACACGAAAATCCCACAATATTTTACCGATTTTTTCCATTTCCTGCGCATTTTCACGGGAGTCAAATACCCGAAAATAAATTTCGGGTATATAAATTTCGGGTATATACAGCAAATCTTAATTTTTACCCTTTCTTCTTTCTTATTCCCTCAACAAGCCTTTTGCCATAATGCTGAATCCAACTCACCATTGCCGTGTCTTGTTCCTTGTTGATGACCGCGTACTTATCGAGGCCAGGCAGCCGCGGCCTATGCCTTGATTCCCTTGGCTCTCTCTCCCCTCGCACAGACATCCCGTCGCTAGACAGAGACAGAAGAAAACACGTCAGCTGAATGTGACTGAGAGTTGACACATTTTCACATACGTCACTGTCCAATTGAGGAAGGCATGTTAAAAAAAAATCATCCTGTATAATATTGTATATAGTGTGAAAATATATGGTTTATACAAATTGTTATTATGTATTGCTAAAGACAGCACTAGTATTGACAGAAATACGTTTAATTTAATAAGTAAATGTTTGTTTTTTTTACCATACTAAACAAAATAAGTATTTTTAAATTTGAAAAAATGACAGTGACGTTAGCCGAATTGACAATCTGTTAAAATATTATATTGAAACTCAAGGATTTAAGCTTATATTTTGCAAATGCAAGTTAAAATTAAAAGGCAAAAGGAATGGACGACATTCAAATTATTTCAGTGGAGATACGATGGTTTAAAAAAATTAAACTAAGCTGTGCGAGTGACGGAACTAATTGCAACTGAATATAGCTCTAATAGCCCTAACATACAAGCGATTTTTCAGCGAAGACGATAGCGCAACTGCATCGCTGCGTTAACTACAATAAAAACCGCCACAAAATGGTCAGTATCAAATTTAACTTCTAACCACATTTTGACTTTCACGTTTTCATGAATTTTTAATTGGCAAAGGAATACAAATATTTAAAATTTTAAAAATAATCCAATAATTTAAATTTCAAAATATTAGACAACTCTAAAGAGGTGAAAAGACGTAATAACAAAAAGGGGGTAAAAATTAATAAATGTCATCTATTGTTTCGATATCGTTCAGTCAACGCCTTCGCTCAAAAATCTTTTGCTGCTCCAGTTAAAATTTGCGGAATCCAAATACCCGCTTCACTTGCTAACTTAATTGTTATGAGTAAATTCTCCATGGTAATTACACTTATTCAGGGAATACCATATCTTTTTGGTTTATACTAGCATCAACTAGAGTAAATCGGGTGTTTGGATACACTGACACTATGTACAAACTAGACTTCTATTAAAATAAACGGGTTCTAAAAGCGAGTTTCTATAGAAGACTTGCGGGTCACCTATTTACATACTTATATACAAGTTTGTGTCGATACACTTACCTTACACAGAGCAATTATTGCTGGCGGCTGCACGCTGCTTACTACAGAGGTAAAATGACGAAGAAATAGACACATACATACAATGCACAGCCGTCCATCAGCAAATACTGTCGACTCAGTATACTCAACAGTGGCTCGTTCCCAGCCCTGTATCCTGCATACTGTAGTTCACACTGTCACCCTGTGTACTGTGAGGCAGTATGCCGCAGTATACTCACACGCTGCTGCCGGATAGCGATACTGCATCGCTGCCAGTTCGGCCGCTGCTGAGGCTCGCTCGCTCCGAGTCCTGCCGCGAGGCGGGGCAGTAGCCCGCGTAGGCCACGTGCGCGCTGTACACGGACCGCTTGCGGTGCCTGTTGTACCACCCGGGTATTCGAGGGGGGAGGGGGGACGAAAGGGGGGGGGGGGTATAAAGGTCAGGACGAAGTAGTGTGCGGTTGGGTTGTTTACGAAAGGTCAGGGGGGAATGCAAAGATGGAGTTGGGTTGGTGAATAAAATTGAGTGCAGTTGGGTTGGTGAACACAAAGTCGTGTGCGTTTGGGTTGGTGAATAAATAGGTGTGTGCGTTTGGGTTGGTGAATACAAAGTCGTGTGCGGTTGTTTTGGTGAGAGAATGTTGTGTAAATAAAGTGGTGTGCAGTTGGGTTGATGAATGAAAAGTAGTGTGTGGTTGGGTTGGAGAATAAAAAGTGAAGTAAAATGGGGATTGTGAAAAAAAAATAGGTCGATTGGGTTGGTTGGGTTGGAATAAAAAGTGTCGGGCAATAGGGTTGGTGAATAAATAAATGATGTGCGATTGAGTTGGTGAATAAATCCCCCCCCCCCTCGAATACCCGGTATTCGAGGGGGGACGAAAGGGGGGGGGGGTATAAAGGTCAGGACGAAGTAGTGTGCGGTTGGGTTGTTTACGAAAGGTCAGGGGGGAATGCAAAGATGGAGTTGGGTTGGTGAATAAAATTGAGTGCAGTTGGGTTGGTGAACACAAAGTCGTGTGCGTTTGGGTTGGTGAATAAATAGGTGTGTGCGTTTGGGTTGGTGAATACAAAGTCGTGTGCGGTTGTTTTGGTGAGAGAATGTTGTGTAAATAAAGTGGTGTGCAGTTGGGTTGATGAATGAAAAGTAGTGTGTGGTTGGGTTGGAGAATAAAAAGTGAAGTAAAATGGGGATTGTGAAAAAAAAATAGGTCGATTGGGTTGGTTGGGTTGGAATAAAAAGTGTCGGGCAATAGGGTTGGTGAATAAATAAATGATGTGCGATTGAGTTGGTGAATAAAAACGTATCGATATGGGTGTTTGACCGAATTGTCGAGTAGTACAGGAGTTTTGAAGGAAATTAAGGGTATGTTTTCACGGCGGGTGGTAAAACAGTTTAGCGTGTGATCGGCGGGGCAGGCATGCAGCGCGGGACACAAACATGGGGGCAAAACATACACGGAACATGAGTGAAGCTGCCAGGAACAAAAAATTAAATCGTCAAATAAAATTAGAAGAGGCGTAGTGCTAGGAATGTCGCTCATGCAAGGGTCACACTGCCTTACTTGTGAAAAAAAAAGAGCGGGGTCACACTACAAAGACTGATATATCAGTATTAAAGATTTTGTTTATACTCATTTTGAAATGTAAGTAATTTAATTTTTAGTAAATTAGGGGCCGAATAATTATGAATATTATCATACTGACATATCGAAATTAAAATAATAGCTAACATATTACGAATACAACCTACGTTGACTCATACATATAAAACTAAAGATGACAGAAATGACTCGCTGAATTAAACACGGACATCTCAGATTATGTAGTTTAATTTACGAGTTTTTACGGACCAGAAATGTATTAATAAGTAAGTTTAACGAGTCATTTCAGTCATATTGCAACTAAATGGTATAGTAATACTTTAGGACTTCGATCTCCTACAATAGGGTATTTGACTGCCTAGTCAAATGAGGTACTTTTTATGATCTGTCAAAACGAAAATTTACTATGGAAAATGTACTGAGTATTGAGATTTTTAGTACTCAATTGCGACATTTTTTTATTGTTTTATTATTTTCAAATTTGCTATATGTAGTTGTAAAATGAAAATCGAAATGCAATTTTAGACTTGTTTTAGGATCATCTTTTTAATTAGAGATTACTCGCAATTTAATTTCGATACAGTCAAATATACAATTGTAATAAGAACGTTACAAAGGATAAGGCGCACAATGCCACATTCGCAAAATGCCACACAGCAAAATGCCACAGTAGCAAAATGCCACACTAACAAAGTGTCATACTTGTTTAACTCCCTTTCTTGCAGTATGTTCGAGAGTGTGGCATTATGCGAAAATGGCATTTTTATAATGTGGCGTTTTGCGAATGTGACATTTTGCGAAAATCGAATGTGTCATTTTGCGAATGTGGCATTGTGCGCCTAATCCGTTACAAAGTCCAATGTGTCAAGCTCCACGTGCGTGACTGTCCAGTTGAATACAGGGTGTGTCTATATGTGTATGGTACTGACGGTGCAGCGTCCGAGTGCAGCCTCCGCGTCTGCGTGGCGAGAAGCGCGTCGTGCGTGAGCCTGGCGGGGCCACCTGTCGGCAGCTCTTGACCCTCGTGCAACGTCGCCAGACCAGCGCCCAGCTGGAACATACGTCCTTAGGTTATAGGGGAAATATTACGGAAGCATTCCTTAATCATATCCCTAGTGGGACCAATATTATAAAGAGGAAAGATTTGTATTTTTGTATGTTTGCAACAAATAATCTCGAAAACTACTGAACCGATTTTAAAAATTCTTTGACTATTAGAATGCTACGATATCCCTGAGTAACATGACCTAACGTAACGCTCTAAAGGAACGTAGGTAATTATCTCCGAAAAAATGCGCAGTCGCCGTACTGTTTTAGCTTATTTATTTACTGTATAATCATAACTCATGTAGCCAGCGCAGACGACGGACTTTGTCCCCGGAGGACAAAGTCCCCCGAATCGTAAAAAAATATTTAATAAAAATATTTAATAATATTTAATCGTAAATTGATGAGTTGCCACCATTATTAATTAAAGAATGTGTTGACTATCTGACCACTCCCTACACTACACTTATAAACCAATCATTTGTGGAAGCCTCTTTTCCTGATGCTCTCAAAACTTCAATTGTCAAACCAATATATAAAAGAGGCTGTAAAACAGATCCGAACAACTACCGACCTATCTCATTACTACCAACATCATCAAAAATATTTGAAAAAGCAATGTGCACAAGACTTTACTCCTTCTATGAAAAATATAAAATATTCAACGAGAACCAGAACGGTTTTAGAAAGAACCGATCCACCGTTTTAGCAGTACACAAATACGTACAAGAAATATTAGAAATTCTCAACGACAGGAAATACGCTGTAGGTCTCTTGCTTGACATGAGCAAAGCCTACGATCGCGTACAATATAATATACTTCTGGATAAATTGTATAGTACAGGAATAAGAGGAGAAGCTCACAGATGGTTATCTTCCTACCTCTCAAAACGTGAACAATATGTAGAAATAGAAAATATAGATTTCACTACCGGTAACATTCAATACATTAGATCTGAAAAAATTAACATCAACAACTCTATACCTCAAGGCACCGTTCTTGGTTGCATTTTGTTTTTAATTTATATTAATGACCTACCAAACATTGTACCCTTTTCGTCGACGACATATCTATTTTATTTTCATGCAACACCAACACTGAAAAAAAAAGTAAACTAAACAATACGCTAAGTAAAATCGATAACTGGCTCAATACACATAATCTTCAGTTAAATTTCAATAAAACAAAACTAATAGAATTTCGACCTTATCAAAAAAGACCGCTAAATTTACAATACAATTACAATAATATTTTCATATCTATACAAAATACAGCAAACTTATTAGGAATAGAGATAGACACAAACTTAAACTGGAAATCTCAAATATATAAATTAACCAAACAACTATCATCTTTCACATATGCATTGACACAATTGAAGAAAACAACAGATTTTAAAACAGCTCTAGCAGCATACTACGCGTTTATCCACTCGAGAATCACGTATGGTATAATATTGTGGGGAAACTGCACAAGTATTCAAGATATTTTTGTACTTCAGAAGAAATGCATTAGAATACTTGTAAATATTCACCAAACCGATTCATGCAAACCCTATTTTATTAAACTTAAAATTTTAACCATAACCTCAATATATATTCTGGAATGCTGTAAATTTATCAAAAAGTATATGCATCTTTTCTCACCGATTAAAACAGTAAAAAGAAATAACAGAAATTTGAACAAATTAAAACTACCATTCACTACTCTAAATTTATACAGATCAGGACCTCATTCTATGTTAATACAAATATACAATAATATCCCTAACCATATTAAAAATCAAGAAAACATATCAAGCTTCAATAAACAACTTAAAAACTATCTGTTACAAAAGGCCTTTTATAATATAGAAGAATTTATTGGAGAAAAGGATAAGTCATAGACGTGCCATATTAATATCTATATAATATTATAACTGTTTTTTAAGATTATAGTAGATTTTTATAGATTGTATATTATAAATAATAACAACTGATGTGATGTTACCTAGGATATTTTAGTATAAGTATAATAATCTCACGCCTTTTTATATTTTAGTTTAGATACTTAGAATAAGATAACTTAGAAAATAACTTTAGTTACCTAGTAACCTTTCTCTATTGCAGTGCCCCTACGGGGTATCACATGTGTTGGATGTACCTAATATTAAGTACCAAAATGTACTCACCATGTGATAAGCAAAATAAAGAATTGAATTGAATTGAATTGAATATGTCCGTCTCTTTTTATCCTGTACCGCCCGTCGGTGTCCGCGATTATTCGGGGGACTTTTTGTACGCCATACTTTTAATCCCTCGTGTGCGTTACTCGATACAGTTGTAAGCGTTCTATTTTGGCGGACAAAAAAATACGGGGACAAAGTGCGTCGTCTGCGCAGGCTAATAGTATTAATTTCCATCACTTTTTTGTTGTTTTTTTTTTTATTTGAATTATAGTAAAACTAAAAAATAAAAATCCAAATGAATTTTTAGACGCATTTTAGGATAAGCTTTCTAATCAATTTACTACACAATTTAATTTCGTTACACTCAACCAATCTGCTACTACTTTTTCAAAGTGTACCCACCTCTCTAGGCGCGATGTGCGCAGGCGGCGACGCATCCGGCGACGACAGAGGCTGCGTGGCCGCACTCACGTACGACACGTACGAATCCGACCGCAGGAACGACTGGTAAGTCGTCTCGGTGATCGCGCGGGTCACCTGCGAATCGCCACTTTAGTACTGGAGCATAAGGTCTATAATCGACTGCGATATTACGAGTAGCGAGGATACATCTGTCTATCAGAGATGTTTAAAAACAGTGTACTTGCCAATCGCCACTTTAATACTGGTGCATAAGGTTTATAATCGACTGCGATATTACGAGACTAGCGAGGATAGATGTCTACCGATGATGTTTAAAAACAGTGTACTTGGCAATCACCACTTTAGTAATGGTGCATTAGGATTATAATCGACTGCTGGCTATTACGAGACTAACGAGGATAGTCGACCAAAGATGTTTATGAAACAGTGTACCTGCCAATCTCCACTTTAGTAATGGTGCATAAGGTCTATAATCGACTGCGGGCTATTACGCGACTAGAGAGGATACATCTGTCTATCAGAGATGATTAAGAAACAGTGACCCTGCCAATCGCCACTTTAGTATAATATAATAATAATAATATTATAATCTCACGCCTTTTTTATCCCCGAGGGGGTAGGCAGAGGTATTCCATTACTGGATATACCCACATTTCACGAGATATATTGGACCCCTAAACGTGATAGGTGGTGAGCCCATCGCCGGACCGGGTCTGTTTACACATGTCTCAGAATTAATTCTGAGACCTGCGGGTTTCCTCACGATGTTTTCCTTCACCGTCGAGCTAGTGATAAATATGTACGTAAGTTTTTGAAAAACTCATTGGTACATGCCAGGATTCGAACCCGAGCCTCACTGATTTTCGGCCGGCTCTTTAACCGTCCGGGCTATCACTGCTCTAGTGTCCACTTTAGTAATGGTGCATAATGTCTATAATCGATTGCGGTTCATTACTAAACTAGCGAGGATAGTCTACCGAAGATGTTTAGGAAACAGTGTACCTGCCAATCACCACTTTAGTACTGGTGGATACGGTTGAATATTGGCTGGAGTTCATTACGAGATTAGCGGCTACATATCATTATATTTCCATCGAAGATGTTCAAGGAACAGTTTTTTCTGAAAACTTTTAAAGTAATAGACACTACGTAGCCCTGCTTGTTGTTACATAGTAGAAAGAGACTATATTACTATACACTATTTTACTTTAACATTAAATCTAAGACTAGTTTAGAAAAATCGTTATTGATTTATGTGACTACCTAGTTATGCTTGTTCCTCCGTATATACAGGATGACTTTTTTTACCGTCTGGAAAAAAATGTGGTGTGATAGGTAAGTGTAATAGATTCATTTGGCAATGTTACTTAAATTTTTTTTTCTTTCTCAATTTTTTTTTTTCTTGCTTAAACTAATATACATTACTCAATTGTAGTCAATAATACACACTGAAATATTTCAAAAAAAAATAAAAAAAATCAAAAATATTTATTTATCCAATAACATGTATTGTATGGATGGGTTGATGCACCCTTTTAGACCTATTGAGCCTGTGTTAGGATGCATCGCTCCTCCGTAGTACCGAATTTTCAAACAAGGAAAGAAAAATAAACAAAAGGAGAACTTAAAAACTTAGCCTCAGCTATATACATCAGCCACTTAAGCTAAACTAAAACAAGACTAAATATGTTATTATTAGTATATTATGTATGTGTGTGTGAATGTTTGTGTTGTGTATATGTGTTAAGTGTAAGTGTTGAGTGTATGTGTTGAGTGTGTGTGTTGAGTGTAGATGTTGAGTGTAGGTATGATTGTGTTTCCAGGTACATTCTACACTAATATTGTGAAAAGGAAAGACATTGTACTTTTTTCAGTCTGTAACGAATAAACTCAGTAAAACTACAAGAAAAACTACTTGACCAATTTCAAAAATTATTGTTTCCAATGTAAAGCTACCTCATAAACTTTCTTTATGTTTTTAGTTTAAAAATTTCAGATAATAAACTATAAATTTTAGAATTTTTGTTTTGTAGTTTTTTAGATTTTAAGGTTTTTAGATTTAAAGGTTTTTAGATTTTTAGATATTTAGAGATATTTAGATTTTTAGCTTTTTAGATTTTTAGATTTTAAGATAGCCCTACGATGACCTTGTCTTGGGATCGGAAGCTGTGTAGCAACTTCCACTATCTCTCCAAAAGTTCCTCTATTTCTTCGATGGTTTTACGCTCCAGCCAATTATTTATAGTCTTTTTGCAACTAAAGTAATTCATAGGGAAAATATTTAGTTCTTTATTTAGCAGGTTATAAAGTTTAGCTGACCTCCTAGTGAATTGTCTTTTAGCAAAAATAGTTTTTATTCTGGGAACATTGGCGACTATATCTTGCCTTCTTCTGCTAGCTACCCTTGTGTCATGCGGAAGGTTCTTGTGCATCTTAAGCACAGTTTTGGCTATGTACAGTTTCCTAACAGAGAATATACTAGTCAGTTGATATAGCTCATTTGTAGGAAATATCCTCTTTTTGAAATACATCACCTTGATTAGGCCACGTTGCGCCCTTTCAACATTCAGGAATTCAGTTTTAGCTGCCCCACCCCATATTGTAATACAATAAACAATAATTGATTGTACAAGGGACACATATATTTCCTTTAGTAGATCTCTGCTAGTCCCAGTGACAATTCTTGGCGTCACATGTCTGAGAGTCTTAAATATCCAGGTTAGTTTTCTAATTCTTAGTATGACATGTTCTAGATGCGGGTACCAAGAAAGCCTCTGGTCCAAAATGACACCTAAATATTTAGTTTGAGCTACTTTGTTTAAAATTGGGCAAGTACAAATTTGATTTTGATTAGCAGACTTTTTACCACAGCTATGTATCTGTACCGTATATCCTTCACTTGGTTGTGAGTTATTGTAAATACTGAAGCAGATATAATTTGTTTTGGAAGTGTTCAATGTAAGGATGTTGTTATATAGCCATTTACTGATTTGTCTTAGGCCCTGCTCAGCGTTTGCCCTAACATTGTCCCAGGATTCACCCACAAACACAACAGCGGTGTCGTCTGCATATGAGATAATTTTTGCATTATTGATTTTCATTTCACATAAATCATTAATGTAAATTAAAAATAATGTTGGTCCAAGGACGCTACCTTGAGGTACTCCGTAAGTCACCTCCTCAAACTCGCTGGTACAATTTGTAAGCTTAACACACTGTTTCCTATCTGTGAGGTAATCGGTAAACAAAAGTAGCGAAGTACCTCTCAAACCAATCACTTCCAACTTGTTTATAAGGATAGGGAGAGAGACAGTGTCGAACGCTTTTTTTAAATCAAGAAAGACCGACATACATTTTTATTTTTTTTATTTGAAATAGTATTTTAAAAAGAAACAGACTCGTAGCTTCCATTTATGCGCAATCTACCTACAACCGCCAGCTGCGCGTAGTACTGTGCGTAGTTTTCTAGATTTTGTAAATTGCATTAAACATGATTATATTTAACAATTACTCTCGTGTATAACTTCGGCTCTAGATACCTTATACGTCATATTTTTTTCCAGACGGTAAAAAAAATCATCCAGTATGTATTATGTATGTGTAAGCATATGTATTTCTATGCTTAGACTCCATAAAACTCCAGGGTTAAAACATTCGTATTTAGGCTGATGGCTTTATTGCCAATGCCTGATAAAGCATTTGTAAAAACCAGTGACTTAACTTTTTACGCTTCCGAAGTGAAGCAAAACTACGACTCACATATATAACATAGAAACAATTAGCATAGACATAGAGTTCAAAATCGCGTGCACGTACCTCCTGTTCCATGATATCGAAGATGGTCCGCTCGATGTCGACTCCGTCCTTGAGTCTCTGCTTCACGTCCTGCTTCAGCTGCTCCGGCATCGCTAGCTGAGACTTGCGCAGGAATCTAAAAGTGTCTTGCTATTTAGAGACCTGTCCTCATTAACATAAGAACTGATTTTCTTTAACCAGTGGCTAGATCATTATTGGAGCAATGTAAACTCTTTTGAATTGTATAATATAAAAAAAAAACTCACGCCTTTTATCTCCGAGGGGATAGGCAGAGGTATTCCATTACTGGATATACCCACATTTCACGAGATATATTGGACCCCTAAACGTGATAGGTGGTGAGCCCATCGCCGGACCGGGTCTATTTACACATGTCTCAGAATTAATTCTGAGACCTGCGGGTTTCCTCACGATGTTTTCCTTCACCGTCGAGATAGTGATAAATATGTACGTAAGTTTGTGAAAAACTCATTGGTACATGCCAGGATTGATGCCATGCATGCATGCCAGGATGCAATATTTATTTTTTTATTTTTAGCTTACCATGTTCAATTATGATTTTGATGGCGTAACTTATAGTAGTTATAAACATGACAAAAAAAATCAAAAAGATATGTTGCGTATTTAGTTTGTACAAAAGCTTTAGTTTGTGATATTTACTATTTTTCTTATCGACGGAGGGGGAAAGCGAAAATTTTGTTTAAGCGGGCCGAAATTTGCCGCTTTCCGCTCGGAGAAATGAAAAAAAAAAAATTTTATATATTGAATGGTGTCTCACTTGTAAATAGCGGAGACCACCTGGCGGATCTTGCTGGGCTCCGTCTCCTGGCGCAGCCCCTGCACGGCGAAGTAGAAGTTGAGCCTGTCCACGTGCAGCCCGCCCGCGCCGCCCACGAACTTGCGGAACAGACGGACGCCCTCCGCGTCCTGCACGGGATTGTCGACATTAAACTCGACGACTTAAAGCGTACAGTCGCTTGCCTATTATATGCGGTTCGCGACACTTCTGCGACGGGAATAGGTATCTATAAGGTATTTTTATTTTGCACCATCTACCCTAGTTTTAATCTCTGTTTCATCATTCCAAGGCTTTGAGTATTAAACCAACCGGAGACGCCACTGACAGGCGTTCCCCTCTGCCACGCTCATACCTGATAAATTCAACTAGTTTTTTTGAGTTCATGGAGTGCTCGGATTGGTTGTTTCTGTGTGTGAATGTATTTGTGTGCATCTAGTTCAAGCTAGTGTTAAATTGTTTTGTCAAAAAATGCGTTTGTGTTAATATTATTTGTGTGCGTTTCCTCGTCCCCCGCGCAGAAATTGGCAGACTTTTTTGCAAAGAAACTAGTGCGCGTGACGTCTCCTGTTGGTTTAATACTCAAAGTTGAAAGGTTGTAGAGAAGATATCGCTAAGGACGCCCATTGTAGGTACTTTATTTTTATTTATCTTTTTTTCTACATTAAAAAGCGGAAAGATTTGTTTTTGTAAACTTATTTTATTATTATTTTATTTTATTTATTTATTTTTAGGAAGACTTACAGAACTAATTACATTTATAAATATAAGGATACTGTGAATAACAATATTGCTGATGAAAAGTCTTTTGTTCGTAATAAATAGACTCCTTAACTAAAAGACTGGAAAGCTTAATTATCTAGGATTAACATTGGCCATCATTTTCACACGGCAACTGGACTTACGCCGCGCCGGTGAAATCTCGGGGCACAACAGCAATAAATAGTTATTGGGCTTTTTGGCGGAAATCCGAAGAGGGACGTCATGCTTTTCACATGATTTTCATTTTGCTGTACATTTCGGGTTTTGACTCATATTAGTGATAGTATATTATGTGGCAAGTGTCCGTGAAAGTGAGCAGTGAATGGGAAATTCGATAAAATGTGAGGGATGGTCATTTTTGGATTGCCTCAGGAAGTCACAATGAAGTCTTCAGTAAAAGTGCTATCATTTTACTGTTGATAACCAAGGGAGGCGTGTAGAAAGTGTTGAAGACACTGAATTTTTGTGCACGGTCTCTGAAGCAGAGCCATTTAACTAAGATTAAAGTATAAAATAAAGACTTGGAAACGAAATCACTTGACACTTGAAAATAAAAGTGTGTAAGTGGGTGAATGTATTGCTAGATGGTTGGATCGAAGACACATAATATATCCCACTTGCGAACTGTTTCGGAAAAAAAAAAGAGAGTTATCAAATGTGTGGTTGCAAGATATAATTAGAAAGTTACCTCGAGCAAAGAGTGCAGGCTCCTTGCCCATCGCATGTAGGGCGGCGAGGCGGGCGAGCGAAGAGAACTGCCCGACGAGCCCTCCGTCTCCTCGCGCCACGCCATTCTGCGCACACGCATCCTTTACTACCACGGTCAGTGCGGTCATTCATTAGACATATACAGTATTCGACGGGCCTATTGGCTCATTTAGTAGTGATCCTGCCTTCTGAGTCGGAGGTCGTGAGTTCGATTCCCACTCGAGGGTTAGCCTCGAGTGGGAATCGATGTGTGCATTTATTTATTTATTTCCACAAAATACAACAATTAACATTATAATTAGGAATCACCAAACTGCATTACAATGCATGTTCAAGCCTGTTGGTTTCGTGTCTTAGTGTTTAATTTTTATTTAAATATGTTTATCAGTTGTTTAGTACAGGCTCTGCCTAGTCTGGGACTAAATAAACGTGTGTGAATTGTGTCCCACAATTTGTTATTTTATTGTTATTTAAACTTTAATGTTCTTTGCTGGGTTATGAATATAGGCAGAAGAAAACATATGGTCACAAGTAATAAAATTATTGTTTCTCTGTTACCTCGATATTTGTATGAAAAAAAGAAGTTACAGTTAAAATGTCATATTACGGCACAGCTAAACGTAAGGCGAATAGTATAATGTACATATTTATCATATTTTCAGAAAATAGTTCACAAAATGAATAACTCCAATTATTAAAAAAATACTATAAATATTTGTTAAAAATTGAGAATCATCATTTACTTGCCCTTTTCCCATTATTTGGGGTCGGCCCAGTATGTTTTTCCTTCCATTTAGATCTATCATACGTCATATCTACATTCACTACCATCTTGCACATACATATCATCCTTCCCACAATCCATCCATCATTTCTTTGGTCTACCCCTCTTCCTATAACCTTCCACATTCATATCAAGCACTCGCAGCGCCCTCACAGTACTCACTTAGGAAGATGTGGTTGTGCGAACACATGTTTGGACTGAGATTTGATCTTCTCCTCCCCGGTAGCTGGTGGCAGCGACGACCTGTCAGCAAGCTTGTGCTCCCAACCTGTAACATACCACGTTATAACTCCTGCTGACTGAGTTATGTATCATATCTTATGTGTTGAGGAGATTCTTGCCCCGTTTCTTCTCGACTATACATACCGAAGCGGTGGAGTCGCAAAAAATTTCAATAAGAGGACTTATAAGTCATTAAGATTAGAAGTCAAAGTCAAAAGTTTTTATTCAATGTAGGGGACATTGAATAAAAACTTTTGACTTTGACTTCTAATCTTAATGACCCAAAACTCTCGCTCTTGATATTGAGAATTTGGAAAAAACATCTCTTGGTTGAAAAATAACGAATGGCGGGCCTGTCGGCTCAGTTGGTGTGACCATGTTTAAGTGTGTTTAACAGTTGTTAAGTACAATATTTCAGACTGCCTAGTTAGGAACTAAATAACAGTGTGTAACACCTTAAAAACATTCGTCTTTTTAGGTTCAGCAATAATGGCTGTGCATAGTTAATTTTCATCTATAATACATGTAGACTGTTGTTTACCATATCAGCTCACTCTCTCTCTAGTTTGAAACTTCATTACCGTGTATGGATTATCTCACAATATTTATTTATAAGGCCCAACATACACGGGTCATACACGGGCCCAACATACTACAATGTGTCGAACTTAAAAACCATCTACCAGATGAACCACAACATAAACCTTAGGGGACATTAACTCAAACTATCACCAACCTCGTGTGCAAGCAACCCTATGCTTAATTTTTTACCTAATCGTGTAGTCAAGTCTTGGAATAAATTACCAGAAAGAGTGATCAGTGCTCCATCGGTGAACTCATTTAAAACAGACTTAATAAACACTACATCTAGCACCAAGTGCTGCTAGTGTATTATAATTAATAATAATAATAATACACATACGTCACGACGAGTCTCTAAGGCAATAATTCCCACGCCACGCCCGTCTGTAAATTATGTAACTTACGCATTATTAGAAAGAGTACCTTGCGGGTTGCCGCCGACAGGAGTGTGGCTCATGGCGCACAGGCCCTTCTCCCACCCGCGCGCTGCATGGCGAGACACCACCTGCAACAACAACGAGTAATACTAATACGTGAATTTATAATCATTATTCTGAAAAACATTAATTTATTTAGGTTGAAAAAGATTGTCTATAAATGGGTGACTCTTTTTATTCAATTAACAGTTCCAGTACCACAGGTACTATCACATAAACTAAGAAATTTCATTCTATTGCAGCAGTTTCAAGAGATAACTTAAAATAATGAAATAACTTAAATTTGTTATTATTAATTAATCTAAATCATTGCTATTCATTACTAACTGCATGATTTCACTGCAATCAATACTGCTACTCTTCCTATAGAGTAAATCTGAACAAAGGGTGTTCATAAAACCAAAGCATTCCGGACCCGGAGAGCGCAAATCATACACCGCTAGCGTAATGTACAAAACACCAAGCCACCAGAAAAAATCAATAACACACACAAAAGGGATCATATCCAGTGTTATATTTGATTTCTGCACACCAGAAAGGGACAGCAAACAAAAATGAGAGAGCGTACCAAAGTTAAGAGTCTCCATCATCGATCGGCGTCAGACATGAAACTTCATATCTGAACAAAGTACCTATAAAAAGTTATTTTAAAAGCTGTACCATCATAAATTAACCCTAATAAGGGTAAGAAATACGATATCAAATTTCATAAGACCCTCCAAAAAAATATTGCCCCAAACTCGAAACCTCTACAGAGAAGAGATGCAGAAAAGCGATTTAAAAATATTCTTAAAATCATGCACATAAAAGGATAGTTATAATAAGAACCTGTCAAAACAAATTAAATCATAACTTCATGGTTCAATAACCAAGTTATGGAAAAAAAATTCAAGAGCAAAAAACCATAATAGACCTTACCAAATCCATTGTGATTGGTCAAACAATACACTTTGGAAGCACTACACCAGGTTAATAGAATTATTTTTAATATTATATGCTGATCTTTATTAATAATCTTGCACAAAAAAATGTGAATTGGAAATAGCACGACTGCGCAACACAGCGGCAGTGGTCCGAGTGAAAGATCCGCAGTTGGTAGCTTAATGCTCAGAATAGAGATCGGATCGAACTTACTTGGGTACTTATTGTACAGTGTTTGTATGTACTTTTGTGATAGGGTTTATTACAATTTGAAATCAATACTGATAGATGGACTCTTGTAAAATATTTTGATGTCAGCAATTATTTTTTGCACACACAGACTTCTTTGTAATCATAAAAACCTGATACAAACCTTTATATGAATATTTTGTGCAATAATGTAAATACTAGTATATAATAGGCATAAACTTTAAAAGTTGATTATCTAAAAAAAATACCCAAGAAACAATAAACTCAAAAATAAATACAACTTTCACAGATATTTATAGGTGAATAAGATATCAGGCATTATTCTGAGGCTAATTCAGCTATTTTTCATTGATGATGACAAGACCAAACACAGGAAACAAGTTGTAAACAATGGCAAAGCTCGTTAAAACTGACGCCAGCCAAACCATCGGAAGGTGTAAAATTACTGACCCACTATTCTACAGCTCAAGGGCTTTCAGTCTATCATAATACCACACCATCGCGAAAGGTTCGGTCCGGATGATAATAAAACTCGTTATGCTCGAAACACTACACCAAAACCCGGAAGAACAATAATTACAGAAAGCTAATCAGAGAAACACCATGTGAAACTTAATTATCTTACTTGTTACACCAACGAGGGAGGCAGTAGCGAAAGAGAACAGGAGACATTAATTGAAAAGTTTCTTGGAAATAAATAATATATTAGCTTGGTTCGGTTTGTGTACAGAGCGTTTGACTTGACGTTTGTTTGACGGAACGGGACGGACAGCGCGCGCCATGACAGGCAACCAGCTGTCAGTCAACGCCATCTATCGAGGACGCCATGAATTACGAAATAAACGTTATTCGAAGCGGGCGGCGCGTGAAAGACAGGCGTCATTTGCATAAGTTGAAAATCATCTCAAAACTGTCGCTAGAGGACGATAGTGGAAGAGTTTTGGTTCTGGCGGAAAATAATAAATAAATTTACCTGTGTAGGCAGCTTACAGCCGCTGCATCATTGTAATTTATTGTTTCTCTTTTTCTGATAAAATCTGAAACAAAGAAAAGCAAATAAGTATGCAAGTATAACGTGAGAAAATAATTTGCAATTTTTTTTTGTATTTTTTTTATCTGATACCGCTTATTTCCTACATGAATTAAGGAAAATACTTTAAAAAAAATTAATTAAAGACTACATCTATGTACTAAAGTAAAGATTATAGGTAACGATAGTTGAATCGTTATTATTTGTTATTTAGAGCTTGGAGCTACGTCCCTAAAGCGTCATTAGCCGAGCACGCACTAACCGACTCTTTGATGTGCACAAACTTTCCGTTTTCCTTTGATTGGTAATGGAACTGCGCTCTGTTATTACTCTAATTGAATTTTCACAAAGTCCGATCCTCCAGGGACGGATTCAGGGAAGACTGATAGGGGCTGTTACCTGACCATTAACCGAAAAAAAACACTAACAAAAAATTTCTCCAACTTATCGATAAGTAACTCTTTTATTCGAGACTTTGGCTAAGATTCCAAGGTTGGTTTGGTACTTGATAGAATATAATATATTCACTGCATTTTTTAATTTAACGATAGGTAGGTTAATTTGGAAGAGATGAAGTTTGTATCTGTGGAACTATTGACCCTATTCTAAGAAAATCTTTTACTGAAAGAAAGATAGGAACTTATTCCCAAATTCGATAGCCTGTTTTGTTAACGCGGATGAAACCGCGGGACCCAACTACTAAATAAATTGGTTTTATTTAGTAGTTGGGTCCCGCAGTTTAGGCGAAATAGTAATAAAATTCTCAGACCTAGTTTCATAAACAATGTCAATCCGAGTCCGCAAACCATTCCCGTCAATATCGTGACCGCAGTAACCAGTGATCAACATGATAAGGGTTTCCTGGTATTAGAGATCCATAGTCAAAGGGTCCGTTTGATCGGCCACGTCTAGAGAAATTCCTTTAGCACTATATAACGTACTAATCAATCGTGTGGAGCTCGTGGCTCGTGCGCCAATCGGAAAAGGCATTTAGTCGGAGCTTGCGGTAAACTGTTTGAGGGGTAAGGGGGGATGTTCTCACTGTACATCAAAGGCAAGCCGAGACAAAGCTGGAGGAGGCTTTTAACTTTATTTAGCGTAGTGGTAAGTTTAGCCGGTCGCGAATCGCGCAGGTTAAAGAGTAACACACTCACTTTGAGCCAGTACTGGGGGGGCGGTTAGGGCTGCCGCTTAAATTAGTTTAAAAAGTTATTAGGGAGTTTTATAAACGTTCGTAAAAGGGGAAGGTTATGTCGATTCTATTTATTATGTGTACCGTCGTTGACACTAATTTATAGCCCTGTTGATTTTATCATAGACACTATTATTTCTTAAAAATATATTATTATGATCCATGAAATAATAATAAAGTCAATTTCCTATAACTTAAAAGCATTATACTTAAACAAGTGATGTTGAAGATGCTAAAAATCTGTGCGATAAGGCCTATCCTGGTTTTATAAGTCCATCTTTGGTGAAGTATATATGATATTCTCTGTATGTTCATTAGGCATTGAAGTTTATACAGGTACCTACAACAACTTCATAAATATTTCAGCAAATTTTATTAACCCTCGATAAAATTCCCAATTATGTTTTCACCGTAGGTGCACCAAAAGCCGTTGACCTTTAAGCTTATCAATGCGCGCAAATTTACTGCAACACCCTAGGTCAGGGCAGGTGGCAGCCCTGAGAGGGAGGGCGCATCAAACGGGGCCGCTAATACCGCCCGCGCCGTGCGGCGCTTTGTCGGCGCCCTTTGAGTTCGGATGATACCGGCCTCCTAGCTTTGGACAATAAATTGTTCGCGACCGTCAAAGCGTCATGGTTGTAGCGTAATGAAATCGCGAATGGTCACTGAAATTAATGTTAAGACTACTACATTATCTGTGCAATAGGAGTGGTCACACAATGGTACAGTCAAGAGCACATGAAGCTTTACACTTGTAGTGCAAGTCTGACCTCTAAGGCGATAGTAATAAGAACGTTACAAATTCCAATGTGTCAAGCTCTACGTGCTCTTGACTGTACCACCGTCGCGCTTCCAACTCCGCAGGTCGCCTTAGAAAGTGGAGTCATCCATACATATTCCACAAAAAACGTGGGTTTCCTTCCCATTAACTGTGGAGAGAGAGAGAGAGAAGAGAAAGAGTTCCTGCGGGTTTTCCCTTTGTAATAACATGAAGTTCTACAAAATTCTTCGGTAACTCCTCTGGTGTGGCAATCGTTGCAAATCTTCATGGGTGACAATGTATTTGAAATGAGCTCGAGCCTGATTCTACACGCGGCTTTGATTTGTAGGGCAAGGAGGTTGCTAGGTGTTGCTTAATATTTTTTCAATAACACATTTAACAATAATTTGCAATCGTTAAAAATTCAATCACTAATGATTCTTTCTATCTGTAAAACCAACTTGTAACATGTGGATATTTAATTACAGCAACTAGAGGGTATAACTGATATTATCAGTTGAACTAAACTTATACTTCAAATAAGATAGTAATGAGTATCAATCAATTAACGTACGCACACAAATGGCTTATAAAATAAATTGTACATGATCCAATAGAGGCTAGTTGGCGAATCTCATTAAATTCGAAACGCGTTCGAATCAAATCCCTACTACGGCTTGCGTTGATTACCATAAGCTGGCACAAAGGGCGGGCGCCCTTTGACGAATTAGCCTCACTAACATTACCTATGTTAAGCGGCCTACCAACTTGTCAGTCACGCAAAAATAGGTAGGTCAAATATGATTTATTATAAAATATAATATGGAATAAATCGAGACCCCGAAATTCCTAGAGTACGTGCCTGGTGTTTCAAGTTTTTATAGAAACAATTTGGCTTTTACAAAAAGTGTACAAATTAAGAAACAGATAAACAGAAAAATTTAAAAGATTAAATTTTTCTTTTTTTTTTATTGCAAGTAAATAAGTATGACTATGACGGAACATGTTGGCTCAGTTAGTAGTGATCGTACTTTCGGAGTCGCGGATTCGGTTCCTGGCCGGGACCAACTTTGGTGTGCTTAAATGTATTTAAGTATATTTATCAGTTATTTAATACCCGTACAAGCGGTGCCCAGTTTGGGACTAAATAACAGTGTGTGAATTTGTGCTCCAAACAAAGAAAACACAAATTCAAGGTGAGAATAAGTACATACCTACTCTACATTATGAGATTTATTTCTTCTCACGTTTTTTGGAACACCTACATAATCTTTTTTACCTACCAAATTATTAAATTAAATTTAATAAAAAAAACTAGTTTTTGCCCACAACTTCGCCAAACAAAACGAAAACAAAAATAGCCATGTGTTATTCTAATGCATCCATTAATCCATAAATCTCAGAAACTTTCTAGTTTATAATATTAGTACCCCAAGTAGCACAAGTAGCATTATATTTATAAGAGACCACTTTAGGTGTAACACGGAAACTAAGAGCTGTACAAGACAGTGTTACAAGGGTGTTAAGAGCGCTATTAATGCTGATATAACTCTTAAATAGGCACAAATTATTCAGCCGTTAGTTCTAATTTGGTTCACATTTCTGCATAAGGGCATTATATCAGCATTATGTCGCCATTATAATGGTTCACAAGGCTGTTTATCAGATGTTTAACAGAATAGGAATATACTGTTTTACAGACTAGGCACTCAAAAATCATAGTCCTATATATCCACGTGAACTTCTATGCGTTTTTATAAACTTATTTTATTTTGTCAGCTGTCTTAAGACTAGCGGTCAGATCAGACTAGCGGTTCTGGGAATATAATATAGCCTATATTACTTAGGGATATTCTACCTTTTAATTGCTGAAAGATTTTTTAAAACCGTAGTAGTTCCAGTAGTTTTTGTGTTTATTAGTAACAAACATACAAAAACACAAACCTTTTCTCTTTATAATATAAGTATAGACAATTCAAACGATAATAATTTAGAAAATTATCCTAAGAGGTATTCATTAATTAATAGAATCAGTGGCCCCTTCCCACCTTAAAGCAGTCCTGGCAAAATAATCAGCCGGTAGTATAGGAAGGCCTACAATGAGGTATTTACATGTGCCGCGCGTATGAAAGGTAACATAATTTCCTTCGTTAACTACCTCTAACAAAGTTAATAGAGTATTCCTTGAGTGTAAGTTCATTATTGAGTGGGCTAGAAATTGTAAATAGAAATATGGAGCCGAGAAAATTACGTGTAAGATTCTTTATAACATTTTAGACCTTGTGTTGTACTATTAATAAATCAGTATCGTTTTTAATTTTAAGACATAATTTAATACATAGTATAAAACAAAGTCGATTTCTCTGTCCCTATATCCCTATGTATGCTTAAATCTTTAAAACTAACGGATTTTGATGCGGTTTTTTTTAATAGATAGAGTGATTCAAGAGGAAGGTTTTAGTATAAGCATTGCACCCGTGCGAAGTCGGGGCGGGTCGCTAGTGAAAAATAAATGTAAGCCTTGAAACTCTATCTATATCTACCTAAGTATAACATGAAAAAACAAACTACATACATATTTGCTGTTAATTCCTAGGCATTGTTTTTTTTAATTTTACTTTTTAAGTATGGGCCATTTACCTATATGTTTTTTTACTTTTGCAGATTACGTTTGGATCACTCAGTTTCGCTAAACACATATTGTCGTACGTAAGAGACGCTACAAAATAGGACGGCCTATTCTGCTCGATTTTATTATGTATTTGTATAGATTTTGGTGTAGGTATACCTAGTCTTTATTATCCCTATGACTATGTCAACTGTATTTATTTATTTAACAACTATAAGAAGAGCTCTGAAAGAAAATCAAAATAGATACAAACAGTTCAGAATCAGTCGCACGACAGAAATTTCGTACGACCGCGTCCATCCGACCGCATCAGAAGTCTGCCTGGAGCAGATGCGTGGTGTCCGTTCATGCGAAATTTTTGATTTTCCTTACGTCTTGCGTTCTTGACCACAACCGTTGGCCGTATTCCTATATTTAAATATTCCGCTTGCACCCGTTTGGAATGTTATATCTGTCGGTGGTATTTGCCTT
Source organism: Ethmia dodecea (assembly GCA_963855545.1). Taxonomy (NCBI): domain Eukaryota; kingdom Metazoa; phylum Arthropoda; class Insecta; order Lepidoptera; family Depressariidae; genus Ethmia; species Ethmia dodecea. The sequence goes on from OY979446.1 coordinate 2,982,764, forward strand.
GATCGGTTTTATGAAATTGTTCAACTGTATCTACTGGGTTACGCGTATCAGTATTTACACATACTGAGTAAGTACAGGATTTGTTGCAGTACATAATATATTTACCTTATGTACGAGTATATACACATACTGAGTAAGTACCTAGAGGATTAGTTCCAGTATGTACCTACGAGTATATTAAATTCAAAGAGTTAATTTCCTAAAAATTTTTACTTATTTTATAAGTAAGTATAATATTTTTATGAACAAATTATTCAACATATTGGAGAAACGTCGAAATAATAATTGTAAAAGTTTGGCAAATAGATGTCATCGCAGCGGTATAATAAAATAAAGACTGTAAATAAAACTCAGTGATTGATTGTGTAATGGCACTGCCCATGCCCATTGATATACTTTACACAGACGCAAAGACGTTAAAAGAAAAAGTTCCGAAAATGAAATTTTACTTGCAAGTCTTTACTCAAACGGTTTCTCAGATATGTATAAGTTTAAAAATCCTTGTCTCGACACTCATGCTAAAAAGTAAAACTTTTCTTATACTCTCCAATGGAACTAGCGCTATCAATTAATTAATCAAACAAATAAAAAAAAAAAATTATAAGAATCCTTTTCTTTTTTCTCAGATATATAATTGTATCACCAGTTTTACAAGTCGCCGCGTCCAATCAGAGGCAGCGGAGTGTGGCCAATTGTAGTTCTCACAATTTGCCTATTTCCCTGCGGAGGAAATTGACCGAGGCACGTGGCTCGCGTGTCGTGGGTAAATGGAGTGCCGAATGCTGTCTGCGAAAGTATTTATACCTTTGATTGTAAATTGGAAAGCTATTTAGATCAGCACAGATGATCGAATAGCTTACCTATGATACATTCGTACTCTTATATTATACCCCCATTATTTTTAAGTAACTACTAATTAATAGATTCAAGAGTTATTATTTGGAAAAGCACTTATGTTTACTCCGCACTAAGTATATTTTATTTGTCGATGTTGGTAGAAGTTTTAGAAGCATAATTTTTCAAGATGTCCAAGCAATAAAACGGTTATATAAAAATTGGCTCTAAGAATTATAGGTAATTCATAAGCTACGTGTTGACTCTTGGAAAAAATATAAAGACACGACGTGAAAAAATATAGGGACTTAGGGAGTGAGCATATTTTTTTCCTTTTTCAATTTTTATTTTATATCCTAGGGGGCCCCGAAAATCTGGATGCGGCACTGTGTACTTCCACTACCAACTCTAAATTCCAAATCGTATTCGTCCTCTATGTTACAGAATTCCATACAATTCTTTATAAGTAGGTAACAGCGGAAAGTCACGTGTCAGTCCCGCAGGTATCGCAAATTCGATAGACGACTATTCGTGCGAATTTCTTACGGGTTGACGAGTAAATTGTCACGAGGGAATCAAATAAAATACGGCATTCGGCACCCACCAGCTTGATTCAGTAAGTACCTGAAATTTGCAAAATCGAAGGGAAAATAAAGTAGAAATTTTTTTTAGAAGTGACTATTGTGTGATTTTATATTTGTAAAATCCTAATTCATGACCGTGGATTCCAGTAATTTACTCGAAAAGATAATCTTATATTTCTGCTTTTATAAATTCTTACAATATAATACCTATACCAAATTATTAATTAATAACAGTCAAGTAATACATTAGGTTTTCAGTTAGTAACAAGTACCTATATCACCGTCAAGAACCAGACTTGATCAAATTAGACGATCACTAGAACGTCTTAAAGCAAATCAATATCTAATACGATACCACTCCTACAACAATTCAATTCCAGACTAATCCAGACTCAAATGGAATGTTCTCGAAAGCAAAAATGTCACGTAATTCAAAATCCTTGCGTAACCCTACACCCTATTTGGAGGCTGATTGCGTCTGTCTATCTCAGAAAACAAATCAACGGAACGAAAAGACATCCTGAGGCACCTCCATTCAAGCATTGTTTTTCTCGATTACAGGCTTGATTAGTTCGCGACGCGGGCAGGTAGACTTGGTGCATGAATTTATAGGGTTGGTCCCGGCTAAATATGTTCCGGATTTCCGGATATTAAGTATTACGTATAGAGGGTAAACTTTACCCTAAGAAAAGGCAAAGGTATCGCAGCCCATTCAGCCATGTCTTTTATGGTTAATTTATTGTAAGTTAAATGTCTCTGAATAATCCTCAATTTTTCTTAAAAATAATATACGACTCAGGATTGCCTCCAAAAAGCGTTAACAATGATCACGGTGACTGCATGTTATAGGTAGGTATCGTCCAGCCGTTGGAGGCCGTGTGTTAAAGATAGATCCCATCAGTCAGGCAGGGCACTTCTCTTTATGTAAGTTTTTAATAATGTAAATATTACATTCTGTAAATTCCAGCTAATCGAGCAGCCCTGCCCACCTAAGAGGGTTCCGCAACCATACTTCCTTGTATAGTCCCTTGAATAATAGAGGACCCGTTAATCTTGGGGACAATGGGTGCGGGTCGTTTTGCATACAATGACCCGTCGCGCGACGGGTTGAGGGAAATGCACCTGTCAAGCTCAGATTTTCCTGGAAAATTTTGCGCCTTTTATTCTACGCTTTTTTCTTGGTACTTACCTGGGAGTGTATTGTTTTTATGCGCAATAAATGCCTGCCACTAACCATTTTAAGGGCTCTCCACACAGATAGAAAAGATTACTTAGACCAAGAGTCAAAAATCTCTTGGAATAATTGCTCCAAGCAAGTAATATATATCTTGGTATAAAATACTTTACTTGAGTTAAATGGGTCCCAAATATTGCCTCAAAAATTATATTTATTTAGTTTGATTCCGAGAAATTTTTGTTTGAAGAAACACCGTTTTGATGTAAGAGTTACTTATTCCAACCAAAAGTTTCCCATTCTTAGCGTTAAAGTGAAAACTCTTGGCAATTCTTATTTAACCCAAGATTGTTACCATTTGCGTTAAATATCGCCATTTTCCATTCAAGAACTATCAAAAGTCTTCCTTTAAAAACGCACGCCACTTTGAACGAAAACAGAGCTTTTAGAATAAGATTCACTCTATCTTCATTCAAGAGTTTTTAAATCTTGAAACCAGTACTTAGGCCAAAAACGTTTCATTCTTGTCTCAAATATTTTTGTTAGGTATTTCATTCAAAATTCATTCTTCGACCAAAATCTAGAACCAAAATTCTTACTCGCACCAAGAGCGTAAGGTTTCTTAGCACAAGAACTAGACATTCTTAACTCAAAACTTTTTTAGTATTTATTGTTTCGATTAAAATTTCTTTTTTTTTCTTTCTTCGACCAAGGAAGTTTCACTCTTGGACGGAAAAAATTGTAGGTTACTAATATTAGTGCCTTTTTGGTGTTGCTACTATATAAATTTTCCCTGGATCTATGGTAAATTGGACGACCGTCGAAATTCTCTCATTTGATTCGTCTCGATGAGAAATTTCGACCTGGGTGATTCCAAGGGTCTGACGACGGAGCCGGGAGGTGGACATGGGAACTATAACCTTTATTTATTTATTTATTTATTTATTTATTTATTAGGCATGCTTACAGCAAAACAAAACGTGACATTTTAAACTTATGGTAGACTAAAACTATTACATAATATGCTCGCCAATTAGTAGCACGCACAACATTTGCGTAAAATTATAAGACAAGTTAATAATAAAAACATATAAAAAATTAAAAGAAACTATAAAAAACTTAAAAAAGGACGGTTCAGGGGGACGGTTTTAAATCTTGACATGATTTCAGCAGCTTATGTTTGAATGTAACTTGTGAGTCATGGAAAACATCGATGTCAGGTATTTTTTTAAGTTATTTTTATAAGATGAAACCACCCAACTACGTTGAACTTGGGCTCATTTGATTCGTATCGATGAGAAATTCCGACTTGGAACATAGTGATTTCAAGGGTCTGATGATGAAGCCAGAAGGTGGCCATGGGCACTCTAAGATGGAACCACCCAACTACGTCGAACTTGCTCTCGTACGATTCATCTCGGAGAGAAATTTAGACCTGGGTGATTCCAAAGGTCTGATGATGGAGCCGGAAGGTGGCCACGGGAACTCCAAGATGGAACCACCCAATTACGTTGACTGGTGCTCATTTGATTAGTACCGGTAAGAAATTCCGACCTGAAACTTGGTGATTTAGAGGGTCTGATGATGGAGCCCGAAGGTGGCTATGGGAGTTCCATCTTCGAGTTCCCATGACCACCTTCCGGCTCCATCATCAGACCCTTGAAATCACCCAGGTCGGAATTTCTCACGGAGACCAATCAAATTTCAATTACTTGACTGGTTGTCGGTCAGTTAGGACTTAGGTACGATAGTCAGTTACTACTCAGTTAGGTACGATAACTAGTGAAGCTAAAAAATCATAGCCACAACAAAACGAAAATAGCGGCCCATACTTCGGCATTTTCGGTCTCGCGTATATCGGACTGCCGTACATTCGGTCAAACGTACGTCGGTCTTTTGACATTCGGTATTTCGTACTTCGGTCAACCTTAGCTGAGTCGATGAGCCCAAATTCGACGTAGTTGGGTGGTTTCATCTTAGGGTTCCCATGGCCAAGTTCCGGCTCCATCATTAGATGACCCTTGGAATCTACCAGGTCAGAATTTCTGATTGAGGCGAATCGAATGGGCCCAAATTCGATGTAGTAGGTTCAATAGTAAACATAGGTAGGTATACTAGGGAAAAGTTAATAGGTGACTTGACAGCTCTGCAAAATACATATCATAGACAAAAAGATGTAAATTGTATGTATTTGACAGAGCTGTCAACTCACCTATTAACTTTTCCTTATTATAATATTATTTGTTATGAAGATGTATAAGTATCTTAGTGTAGATACTCTATGGTCTTATTATTGTCTATGGTGTTGCTATGATAGATTTTGTCAAAAACAATATATCGATTCTATCCATTTCCTTCAAATGTTTATTTTATTTTTCAACACAAATCCTAAACTTAATATTTGTTTATGCGAGTTCATACTTATTATGCGTATTCATGTTTATGCGCATTTATTTAAACGAATTTAAAAAATGGGAAAATGTTAATTAGTTTGGCGGAATCTGAACAATCATATCTGGCCACCCCGATTTGTCACTGGCAAGTTGGCAACTGGCAATTCAAATTTTACGAGTGCACGTCTATTTCTTGTGTCGTAACGGAAAAACCAGCAAACAGCAAATTTTTGTGAAAATTAACTCCTGAAGTCCTGGACATAACTGTTACTGCTTTGAGCCTGAAGTGAAAGCAATGGAATCTGCAGAGGAGGCCACGCTATCCTTACTTTCCTCTTAAGTTTAGGCAATAAAGGTTAATTCCTAACATTAATTCCTCAGTCGATGAAACTTATTATAGTATGAGATAATACTTGCATAAAAAATTCCAAAAAAGAAACCTAACCGAAGGTGAATTCAGCAGACACTGAAGAAATACAAGGTAAGTTCTCTTCTCCGTGATAGTTAAGCAGTTGAATATGTGTAAAGTAATTAAATTATCATTGCCTATCATCACTACAAAATATAAATTGAAGGCGCATGTCTGTTGTTATCTGTTATCTGCTAACTCCTCCTAAACCACTGAGACTTCAATGTGGTTTTCACTGTTAGCTAGGAAATGTTATTAGGACCAGCATAAACCCACCGTGTTTGGGTTCATTTAATTCATCTTGACCAGCACTTTATACTGTGGGTGTCATGATGGAGCTAGGAGTTGCATAAGTAGTTGATAATGTTTTTTTTTAAGTTTTTATGAGTACCTATTAGTCTCTTAGGTTATTATTGAGAAGTAATTAAACGAGCAGCAATTATAAAATTTGGTTAGAATAAGTATTTAAATCATTTGGTCGGCATACAAAGATTTTGTTCTCAAATAAAAAAATCAGGCAGCAATCCTTGTTCGGCAAATAATTTTGATAATGGTCAAAAATTAAATAGGCAGCTTACAATAACATGGGTTTGCATAATAAACATTCAGTCTGCAAAATAGTTACTTGGTCCGCAAAATAACTACTTGGTCAGCAAGATTTCATAATTGAACAGCAGAGAAAACATGTCGTAAAAAATTGTACTATAACTACTACTAATACTACTACATTATTACCACTACCGCTACCACCACCAGTACCACTGCCACCACCACCACCACAACCACCACCGCCACAGCCACTACCACCACCACTACCACCACTACCACTACTACCACCACTACCACCGCTACCACCACCACCACTACTACCACTACCACTACCGCTGCCACTACCACTACTACTTGTAATCGTAATAATAATCATAAATCATAATCATAAATGTTGCATAATCCAAACTCCTTCCTAATCTTTGTAAGGAATGCGCCCATTTTGCGCATGACAAGTTTGCTGAGATAATTTTTGCAACTTTTATATGCAGCTCAAAAAAATTTTTTTGGCTTCCCCTCTGAGTGCTTACCAAAATTTTATTAAACAGTAGCAACTCATTGTAGCTCAAACATAATTACAGCCATCCAGAATGACATAAATTGCTGATTGGTTTTGTAATGTTTGCTGGCCATGAGTAGCTGACCAATTAGCTATTTCTGCTTACAGATTAAATTTTTCTGCTCACAAAAATACGAATACTCTGCTAACCATTTAAATAACACCCGTTATTATTATGGTTAGGTTAGGTTATATTCCATTCTTCAGTTATCATCACCTAGCCTAACACTAGACTATTTGCAGCCATAATATTTTTGTGTGTTTAAATTAATGCAAGTACTCTTTTATTTTAGGAACATCTGATGATGCACTATGGCTTATGCAAAATGATGAGCCGTGGGACGAGCTCTTAAAGAAGTGGGAAAACACATATGTGGAGCGACAGAATTCTAAAACCTTGACGGTGTATGAGTACATAGAAAAGTTTCCAATACTCAAAAGCTCCAAAGCTCAAACGCTGGTAAGTAACCACGATGTAGCATCCTTGAGAAATCTTTGACCAAGTGTCGTGTTTTTTATACTTAGTATTTTTCTGATAAATCATGACAGAGTAACGTAACACATGTTTTGTTATTTCAGATATCCTGGGACTTTGAACAAAAGTACAAGAATGTAGATAGTGACTTATTAATTTAACTTTTGATTATTCCTAACAAAATTCCGAGTCAACTTGGTCCGAGCCTTGCCACGTGTATGCTTGGATGCGGAGATTTTTTTAAATTTTTTAACCCATAAGTACCCTTCGCCTGCATCCGGGCGTCGCATGGGGCAAGTCTCGGACTACGTTAACTCAGAATTTTTACCGAAATATTATATGTAGGTATGTGCAAAAAAATTGAGGTATGTCGCTTACTCGACGGAATATTCATATTTTCGATATTTTACCGACGATCGAAATACTACATACATCTGTATTTCAGTAGGTATAATCAGTGAAATCGACAGTAGTTTGTTTACTTTAAATGCACAGTAGTTTGTTTACTTTACAAATGAATAAAATTGAATATAAAATAACTTGCATACAGCTTTTTCAATTAATAATTAAGTACCTTCCTTTAATATAATAGTTTTAGGACTTAATTTATGAAAGATTCTGATTGTATAGATATTGATTATGCTTTGCTTTTCCATATTTTATTGTTACCTATTGGAACGTTTTTTTTTCTTTCCTATTTCCTATATTCTGTGACGGTTCTTCAGTATTGTGATATGACTCAATTCAATACCTATGGTTTTCGTTTGTAATTGTACCCGATGTTGATTTGGTTGTTCTTAGTATATATCCAAGAACGACCAAAACAAAATCGTGTACTTTTTGTCCTAAATTAATAATTGCACTCTTTTAGACCAAACTTTTATAAAGTTTAATATAATTAACAGAATCTTTCATATCAAGTAATAGGCTCTTTTCACCCAAACTAACATAAAGTTTAATTGAAGTATCAGAAACTTTCATATTGAACAATAGGTTCTTTTCGCCCAAATTAATATAATGTTTAATTGAAATATGCGAATCTTTTATAAAAAGCATTCGTCTCTTTCATACTAAAGATTCACAATTTTAGGATAAATATTTATCGTATTTCCTGGAAGCAATGCGCAATCTCACGACAAAGCAGAAATATATTTAATTTAAAAGCGCAGTTGTTAGTGTCAAGCATATTAAATACTTCACGTCAAATTTTTTAAATCTTAAACTAAGCTTTAAACCTTAAGGCAAGACACACCAATTATTAAATAAAGAGTCGATAACTCTTCATTCAAGCATTTCTCGTTCTTGCTTTGTTGTTTGAAATGAAGAACGACACAAATTAAATCTAAAATTTTTATTTATTCGGTCCAAGAGCGTAAAAATTTTAGATAAAAGTTTCATGCGCTTTTGTAGAGAGTATTTTATTGTTTGATTTAAATAATAAATTCTGAAATCTTTTCACTCTTGATCCAAGAGATTTACGACTTTCCTCATATACGAATATGAAAAACTCTTGGATCAAGTAATATTACTTGAATTAAGTAATCTTTTCTATCTGTGCATACGGAATGTTTCATACCATTTATTTATTCTACAGTACCTAACTCAAACAAAACTGCACATCATGGTAATGTAAGTTACCCTCAACTATTCATTAAGTTACTAGCATCAACCCGTAGTATTGCAGTTTCTGTTCCCGTGGGAATACGGGGATAAAATAAAGCCTATTTTACTTCCTGATACTGTAGTTTTCCATTTTTTTAATTATTTCTTTAGATATTTTAAAATCAGTTTAGTGGTTTAGACGTGAAAGCGTAACCAACAAACAAACTCACTTTCGCAATTATAATCTTTAGGATTAATTTATTTTAATATCTGCAAATTAAAAATATTTTATAATTGAATTGAATTACGCGCATCGTAACCAATAGACTTTGCGTTTTCATGATACGTATTATTAGTCTCGGACGCTACTCGTATCATTTAAACGCGTAATCCGAGTGAGCTTGGACGCCGACATCCAAACAGGGGATCGGACGGTAATCTATTGACTCATGTTATGTTAGGGGGTTTGGTTTCCGCACTTAGTCCTGAAGTGGACCATTGTGCGTGAGCCATGGCGGCCGGTTACTCCAACCATCATACCTCCTTCCAAAAGCAGATCAAACTTCCGAGTCTACTCAGGACGTCCGCAAGGGATTCTGGTGTTCCGAGAATCTCCTTGCGGATCTGGGCAACGCCAACGCACTCAAGGAGCACGTGCGCTACCGTCTCCTCCGCCTCCATGCACGCTCTGCATAGGGGGCTGTCTGTGATAGGTACCTAAGGTGTGTGTTTGTTCAGTGAGCAGTGTCCGGTGATGGTCCCCGACACCATTCTCAGGCTGTCCCTGTCCAGGCGCAAAAGGCGCTTGGTCAGTTTCTTATTCAAGGATGGCATTGCCTCTTTGGATTGCCTACATCCTGGCTTCGAGGTCCACCAAATCTCCGCTTGAGTTTGAGTGTGTTCCCTTAACCAGCTCCTGAGCTGGTTAAACGGTATGGGTACAATGGGTTCGGGTCCGATGGGCTTAGTGTCAGAACCCCTCCTGGCTAGTTCTATTGACTCATAAGAGTACATACATTTCTCTATCTGTTAGGAAAAGATAATGATTTTCTATTTTATTTAACGTTTAATCCTAGATGAATACCCATCGTCCACAGAGCTGTCCACTGTCAAACTATGTTGCGGTAGAAATCGAATTTCGTTTTTATTGGAATGTTCCCGCATCATCGACAGTTTCGATGTGTCTGCACCGCAACACGGGTTGACAGAATTTTTAGACAATATTTTGATAAGTTGCGATACATTCTCGATTGCAATTTTGTGTAGGTAGATAGGTAGGTACTTATTATAATTATTGGTAAAACTAAGAGGCATTATAATTCTAGTTGATTATTCATCGATCCATAACGGCCATGTCTTACAAATATAATAATAAGACATAAAGTAGGTATTTTATTTCGTTCGATGAAGTAACTATGTATTTTATTTCTAATTGTACTTATTACATTTGTATACGGTGTGTCTGTAATTTACTTATATGTCATTTATGTAAAGTTTGTTTTTAGTATTTCGAAAAAAAAATGCTCTCTTCATTAATTTCATAAATATTTTCAACTGTTAAAAAAAGAGACAAAGTATTAAAAATAATCTCAAGTTCGGATTGAAATTGCGTTAGGATAGTGGCTATCTATTCTAATTATTCAACATTGGCATAGCATTTGCAGCCTTTCTTTATGCGCTAAACACAAAGCAAACTGGCGAGCGACAATAAACAAAGGAAAATGAAAGATTACATTTTTATGATAATCGTTGACAAATTATATCCCGACCACTTACATCACCATACCTTAAAAGTAACTGTGGTTAAATTGCGTCTACCATCCCCTTTCATCGCAGCGAATTGTAAAGATGTTAGATAGAGAGGTCAGATAAAATTGATATTTGGTGCTCCGACGCCTGTCAAGTGCACTCATGGGCGGATGATTGGACTGATGAATAAAAGATTGCAATTTGTGGCAAGATAACGATTATGCTGTATTCAATTACAGCCGTCTCGGTTTCTGGATTCCACTTACTGAAACATAATTGAATTGGACTGTTTTCAAAATATAATTATGTACTTACACAATAATAATTATATAAGGTAGGTTTATTTTTTATTTAGTTAAAACCAAAGAGATTAAAATATAATAGAACATAGAGGGGGCATTGGGAATATTTTCATACAAAACTTTGAAGCATGTTTGAAGCTCAAGCGTCATGTCAGTTAGTATGAACGCGAGCTGTCATTCGGTCGAAATTGTACTAGACATAATCCACTCGGAATAACTTTTGGCTTTAAATTTTCCTTGCTTTGTCCCCTCTATGACTTATTATATTTTAATCTCTTTGGTTAAAACAGTTTTGCGAGTTACAAAAGGTTAATATTTTTTATTGTTTTTTATCCTAATGTAAGGCAAAGGGATCTCAGCCCATACAGTCATGGTTTATGTGGTTAATTAGATAAATGGCTCTGCTTTCACAGTCACAGAATAGCAGTGATAGCCCGGACGGTTAAAGAGCCGGCCGAAAATCAGTGAGGCTCGGGTTCGAATCCTGGCATGTACCAATGAGTTTTTCAAAAAACTTACGTACATATTTATCACTAGCTCGACGGTAAAGGAAAACATCGTGAGGAAACCCGCAGGTCTCAGAATTAATTCTGAGACATGTGTAAATAGACCCGGTCCGGCGATGGGCTCACCACTTATCACGTTTAGGGGTCCAATGTATCTCGTGAAATGTGGGTATATCCAGTAATGGAATACCTCTGCCTACCCCCTCGGGGATGAAAGGCGTGAGATTATATTATTATATTATTATTATACGACTCTCCGTATTCCCGCCAAAAAGTTAAAAGAAAGGTTAGGTTTGGTTGGGTCAATAAAATAATTTTATTGACCTAACCAGTTAATCTATCTTCTTTGTTAGGTATTTAGAGGAGTACCTAGTCCGAAAACCAGCGCTGGTACAATATAGTCGAGTATAACTCCACTAAGAATATGGAAAACAATGCTGTATGAAGATTATATACAATATGTATCAGAAAGGTGAAATAATATTGAAGGGTGTATATGTATATCGTGTAACGAAATACCTACAAAAATATCAGATCTAATATAGCAACTTTTTTCTTTCATACAAACTTAATAATTACTTTTTATGTGTGAATTTTCGCCAACACTGTGATTGAAGAATAAAAGCGTACGGGCTCCGTACGCGCTAGTGTCGTTGACCGTAGTAGTGGTATAAGTAGCGCTGCGCGCGCAGCTGATCGCTCGCGCCGAGCGCCGGTCGCCGCCCGCCTATTTTATTCTAGGGTAAATGTTATTGGAAATAATAAAAGTTATAGCAGTAATCATTTATTAAAAAAAATTAAAGGTAACAGCGTAGTTTTTATTCAATAATAAATTTAACTGATCAAAACATTGTCATTAAACAAGTAATACCTACCTACATACTAATTATGTAGTTTCATCAAACTTTTACACTTTGGGATTAGGGTCCAACCTACTATTTGGTTTACACACACATTAATACCGCACAATAACTCAAAATGTCCACCCGTGCGCAGTGGGTACCACCAGCCGCAGGTCCCGGCACCACGAGTACGTACAGGTGCGCGACCTTGGGGGGTTTGAGCGCGGAACGAACCAGCCTCGCGCAGACGCACACACACACCTGACAAATTCTCCCGAAGCAGCTGAAGGATAGCATCCGCTGCTCATCCAGCAGTCTACCTTCAGCGAAGCGCACGTGACACAGCTCCCTAACTTGACTGATATTGCCGTCAGGAGCACAGACACAAAGTCATTTCATAAGATTCACTTGAATAATCGCGAGACACTGTAGCGACTGTGTTGCGAGTCATATTCTTTGATTATAACACGTCTTCACTCGTTGATAGATAGGAAGCAACTAAGTTCATTGATTTGAAAATGAAAGAATTTGCCGAATTCCTAAAATTTTGTTGTAGGGTTCAGTTGAAAATTAAACATAACCCTATGAAAATAAAAGACGTAAAAATAATTTTAAGCGATACAAGGATAATGAACCAATTAATTACACAATTTACTTTTGCCAATTGTGAAATAATAATAACGTGAAATAAGATAAAATACTTAGAATTAGGAATATTTTTTAAAACATACGGAACCACTCAATAAATAGAGGGTGGAGCTAGAGTCCTTAGTAATGCCGCCGCCGGCCCTTTGACCTTTGCGCAGTGTCCTTATTGGCCAAAAAGAAGCGCGCGAGCGTTCCTAGTGATCAATGGATTTTTCATTGATCTAAGACCGCAATCCACGTGGACTAACAAAATTCTATCAAAGACTAATAATGTCAGATATTTACGTAGGTAAATTAGTAGGTTTTCTTTAAAACTATGGGAAAAAAAATAAAATAATGATGGAGTATTATCGGGCCTGTTGGCTCAGTTGGTAGTGACCTTCAGAACCGGAGCTCGCGGGTTCGATTCCCACTGAACAACATGTTGGCCTACAGTTGTGTGAATGAACATATCATTTTTCTTCGTGACTGGGTTTTCAATAATTATTTAAGTATGTCTATTAGTTATTTAGTACTCATAGTGTATAGGCTCGGTCTAGTTTTTCGTAGGTAAAAACACGATGTCTTATCTGTACCATGTTTAGTCACTTAAAAGAGAGTTCAACAGCATTTAGCAGCTGATTTAAGGGTTGAAAATGATTTTTTTTAATGATAACTTCAACGTTGTTTTACTCCAAATTTATAGTATATATTAAACAAGAGACATTTTTCACGAACTGTATATAAGCTACTTTATATGACCCTTAATTATTATTTCACCTTTCTGATACATATTGTATAATACCTACTAATATGGAATTTCGATAGGACGAGAGGAAGACCATAGAAAATATGTGGAAAAAGGAAGTCAATGCATGTGTGACGGCTATAGTGATAAGTTAAAGAAGATATACTGCGCCGACCCCAAATAATGATGGACATGTCTTAGAAAAAAAACCTTTTCAACACACTTGCTCATAAAGTGGCTCTAATTTCACTGCAATTAGGCACATAATGACACCTATAATCAAACTGAGACTTTTTGTTTGCTATTATTCACTAGTGAGTTATAGATTTTTTTTTTCAATTTTGTTGCTAGAGTTGCTTTGTTCTTAAAAAAGTTTCGATACAAAAAAGATCGTATTCAATCGTACTAATAAATTAATACACAAATATGGCTTGCTCATTTCATGCAACTTCGTATTTAAATAGATCATTTCAACTTGTACGTGTTTAATAAACAAAACTTTCACTCAAATATAACTTTGGTTTTCTCTGTAAAAACTTTAAATACCCCATTTTGTACGTGGCTAAAACGCTATCCACGACAAACCAAAGAAAAAGAAACCTAATTTTTTTAGTCCATGGCCGATCGCCATTGTAAGATGCGAGCGCATAGGAAAACGAGGCTGTATGGGCCTAGATCCTTTTGCCTTTTCCAAATTATATAAATAAAAAATTGGAAAACCAATTAATTTTCCCCGCCATTGCGAATGATTATTTTAAAATGATTTTTTAGTATTATTTATTCACAAGTGTGTTGAAAAACGTCGTATGATACACGTGTGTATTATATTATATATAAGTATGATTACCGTCCTCGGCTCTCTTATGACCCTCGCCTACGGCTCGGGTCTCAATGGCGCCTCAGCGGTAATCACCAACTTTACTCACTTGTACCATAATGTACTATTATTTAGATTGTGTGTACGCGCATAATGGAACCGGCCATGCGAGTCGGCCATGTCTTTCGCAGGGCGAAGGGTTGAATACCTTGGTATTGACATATGAATAGCTAATATTATAGGGCGGTATAATATTGCACAGACAGTCACCGAACACGGATTATTAATCATTATCGATGGATTTTCCGAGGATAATTACTAGCGGAATACGCTAATTTTGTTTTAAGCTGCATGCACACATATTTTACTATTGTAACTTTTTATTAATATAACAATGTGTTTTAAGTTATTGTCTGGTGAAATAAATAGGATATTCAATTTAAAAAGCAAAGATGTTCAAATACTTCAGATGATAAAATCGAAATAAACTAATCTCTGTCAAAAAGCTCTCTGGAGGAAATGCCGATTTTTAGAAACTGTTCCACACACAGTTTCACGTTCTGTTTTTGTAAATAACGTAGTAAATCTGTTAAGATAATTACAATTTCCGAACACATGCTTTAAATGTTCTTACGAAAATTGTGTAATTCGTCGGAATTACATAGAACACAACGACATTTGAATTTCATAACTTAGAGGTAAATTCGGTATCCCTTTTTTAGCATTTTAGGTTATTCCATAACATCGTACATACCTACTACTTTCAAGCGAAAGTGCGTAACCACTTTATGCGGATATGACCACTATTATTCCTAAAATTTCGAAATGGTAATTAGGGCACAAGACACAATTCTGTTAATACTACACCTTTTACCTTTTAAATCTACCTCAATAACCAGAACACCCCTCAGCCTGAATACGTCTCTGCCCCCCACAGCGCCTCGACAAACTGACAGCGCCTGCAACCGATGTTAATGGCATTCATAGGGATATAATGGCTATTGTTTTGACGGGCCTGTCTACCGCAAGAGTATTGCGCCAAGCTGTGGAGCTCGTAACCGGTCTTATAAATGTGTCAAATTAAATTAGATAAAGAATCACTGTATTAGATTTTTTTTAGACACAAACATGATACAACAAAATAATCCTAATAGACAAACCAGCCCTCGCAAAACCACTTCTTGCATGCAGTAACCGATCTACGTGATTTTTTTGCACAGAGGTGATAAAAAAACCCATTATAATAATGTAAGATGTTTTTTTTAACACAGAACAGAAAAGAAAAGTTTAGTAATCCATATTTCCGTTTATGTTTAGGTCTTCATCCATGTCATTTGTTTTCGATCTGCCGAAATATTTGTAGAATAACAATTGACGAAACCTGTTGTGGATGCATTTTACCAACATATATGAGGGGTGTAGTTTCAAAACCCACTAAAGCATTTTTTGGAAATTTTGTACAAAACGTTTTTTTTAATCTATTGTAGTTATTTTAATGAAAAAGTTAATATTTCGTGATAAATTGGTTGCCACGGCATTTCAACCCTTAAAAGTGTGAAAACCATTAATATATTTACAAGCATTTTCAAGAAAATATAAAATTTAAATATATTATAGAGGAATTTGCAACCAAACTGTCATTTTAGTGGGTTTTGAAAATAAACTGTCATTCTGAAGGGGGTTTTGAAACTAACCTTATAATGCTCGATGGATGACATTATGCTATAAAGCATAGAGACCAATCTCAGTAAACTGTATCCAGCTATGTATTAAAATTAACTAATGAAAAACAAAGTAAGTAAGTATCAACTCTTTATTGTACCTACACCAATAAAAATATGCAACAAGTGACACAATGATAAAAAAATTACATTGGGCGGTCTTATCGATTTAAGCGATTTCTTGCAGATAACCTCAAAAAAAAAGAGCGGAAACAATTTGTTTAATAAAAAAAATATCTTTTTTAATAAACAAATTGTTTCCGCTCTTCTTTTCTTTTCTATGTCTATAGGTATAGTAGTTTAGTTGATAACCGCTATCAAAATTCATCACTCTTCAGCACATATTACAAGCAGGTACTCAATACTTATTGTTGCATAAAACTTTCTAACGAACTTTTGAAGTAAGTTTTAGGTAAGATTTTACTCACCGTTTTCTGGGCTTCTTTTCGCGTTTCCAAGATTCTGGATAACGTGGCAGTTTCCGAGCATCTTTGGGATCACATTTTTTTACAAACTGCGCTAGATTTTCCATCCTTTTTAATGAATTTTGTTTAAAAACCGCGAGCAAGTCTCATCTACACAGCCAAAATCCCCATTCTATTTTAAAGTCACGTGTTTGCAATGCGACGCTCTCATTGGTCGATTTCATTTTAGAGGATTTTGATTGTGATATTAGATATTTTAGCGGCCTTTGCAACTAAACTTACTTTTTAAACTGTATTTACTGTGCATTTTAGAGGGGTATGAAAATTTACATATGATCTATTGCAAAGTAAATTTAAAAACCTTTCTCTTAGTACAAAAATGTAAAAATGTATTCGAAATCGTTATAGAGGGTTTTGAAATTACACCCCTCATATATAAATACTGTAGGTAACACTTGAACCACACTAAACAAAAGTGGCCTAAAAAAATCTTCAACTAATTCCAGAATCTCTTCCCGCCGCCATTTTAGAAGCTGTTTATTAGCGTAGTAGAGTTCATTTGATTTATTGAACACATTTACAAACTTTTTACCTATATAAAATTTAGAGGTGCACCGTGCCTTTTGAATCTTGGAATAAATAAAAATCTTTATTTGTTAGAAGGGCGCCCGATAGTACGGCGAATCTAATTTGTGGCAAATAAGATCCCACGCAGGTTGGAATGCTGGAAAAGCAATCACAGTAATCATATTGCGCTGATATGGAATATAGAGTGCACTTTCTTAACGTTAACCCCATACGATCTTGTTTAGTTATTTTATGTTTCCATCCTGAAATAAGTACAATAAAGTCACTGGTGATAGTAAAACTACGCAGTTGTATTGTATTGTACGTATTGTTAGACATAAAATTGTAAGAGGCTACGGCAAGATTACCTACTTTTTGTATTTTTTTTTATGTTTCTGAAGGACTTGTATCTATGGTCATAGTAAACAAAATAAGGAAGCCTGTTTTAGAATTGCCATTGGTAGAATAGCAAAACGAGACCCTATCACTAAGACTTCGCTGTCTGTCCGCCCGTCTGTCTGTCACCAGGGTGCATCTCAAGAACCGCGATAGCTAGACACTTGAAATTTTCCCAAATTATGAATTTTTGTTGCCGCTATAACAACAAATACTAACAGAATAAAATAAATATTTAAGGGGGCTCCCATACAACAAACGTGTTTTTTTTCCGTTTTTTTGATAATGGTACGGAACCCTTCCGACTCGCACTTGGCCGGTTTTTCTTAGTCTATAGGTCACAGCTAGCACGGAGGTTTTGCGTTATATCTTTTGAAAACATTGATGAATAATTTAAAAATACCGATTATTTATTTTCTCTACAAAAGTTAGCGCAAGCCATTGACTGCCCAGCTTCTGAACAGCCAGTTATGAAAAGAGATCGTATAACCACCGTCCCATATCTGTCCGGTATTACAGGATCTTACAGAACTCAATTATGTCAGCCTATTGTGGTAATATTTTCTATTAGAGGTCGGTATAGTTCTCTAACAAGAAACGATATTAAATGAAACCTTATAAAAGGATATCCTAACAAAGGAGTCAGGCAAGGATTTAGCATTAACAATATTTCTTGCAATTTATGTCAAGATCTAAACGAGGCAAGAATATTGCTTGCTTTGTCTAAAAACGCCTACGAGGTCTAAAAATTACTAACCTAATTCTTACTTACAAAAGTTTGTATAAGTCGGTAAGGTAGGGTTTTTCTTCAATTTTACATTTATTCTTCGACATTTAGTTACCTGTGATGAATTACACTGCATTCATTAACAGAGATCGCAAGATGTTGTCTGTGACAGCAGTAGGGTATTTTACTGTATCGAAATCTAATTGCGCGTAATCATTCATAGAAAAGATTATCCCAAAACACTTCTATACATATAATAAAACTCTAACGGGGCCGTGTCTGTACATTAAATATTTTTTGAAAATTTTAACGGTAGTGTATATAGTTATCGATACCGAAACACCAATTTTTTGAATTTTTGTCTGTCTGTCTGTCTGGTTGTGCACGCATCACTCAAAAACTACTGGACGGATTTTGATGAAATTTGGTATGGAGATAACTGAGTACCCGGGTCAACATCTAGGGTACTTTTTATTCCAGGAAAATATCTCATTCCCACGGGAAAATATAAAAACTGGTTACAAAGAGAAATACGTACTACTCCGAAACGATAACACCTAGAAACTTGAAAAATGGTATGGAGGTGTCTGATATGTCATAGAAAATTGGTATGAAGGGATTTTTGGAAATTCCCACGGGAACGGGAATAAACTAAATCCAAGCGGGAAAACGCCGGTGGGCACCCGATATTTGAAATATGTCGTAGGCAACCAATATGAAGGGATTTTCGGAAATTCCCTCGGGAACGGGAATAAACGGAATCCGCGCGGGCAACGCCGCTGGGCATCCGCTAGTCTCAAAATATTTGTTGATTTTACAAGTAGGTATATTAATAAAGCAAAAAAAAACGGTTGAGTATTAAAAATTATGACGTCACGGGCCGGTACTCAGTAGCTATATTATTTCCTATTGTAAATTTTTCATTTTGACAGATATTAAAAAGTAACTAGGTATGTAAGTACCTTATTGAACAACTGCTCAGGGATCCTAAAAACACTATTGAAAAGTAGTCACTCCTAGAAATGGAATACCATTTTATATCCCCTAGGAATAATTTTTCGGCAATCATTGACTGATGATATATTTTATAAAATAATTTTCGAGTATGTAACATCACGTTTCTGATTCACGTTTTTTCGCCACGACATCTGTAGTGCTATTTCACTTTTTTCTATAATAAACCTACGGGACAAGTATATAGTTATCTACTGAGATATCCAATCGAATGAACGAGATCGGGAATGAAAGGGCAGTCTCGGTACGACTCGAATGTAAAACGAATAGAAATTAACCTTGTATAATTAGAAGTAGAAACGAGACCACACGTGGACGCGAATGAGCGGAATCTCAAAACGACCGCGACGTGTGATACACTGCCATTGAGGACTCAGGGCAGTCTGGGCACCGAACTAAAATACCGATGTAAGTAGGTGAATGTATTGCTAGATGGGTGGATTGAAGGGATACGCATTTGAATGTCTCAAATTAAAAAACCTAACGTAAAATAACCTACGTTTAAAATCCCTAAAATCGAAATACCTAAGTAACTAATACCTGCTAATACCAACGAAATATTTAAGATTAAAATACCGATTGGACTAAATACCTAATATTTAAAATGTTAATATTTATAACAACAAAGTTTGATATACCAACATTTTAAATACCAGATGTAGTCAATGCGAGAGCGAGCGAAGCGAGCTTAAAATAATAATAATAATAATCTTTATTTCAGGCAATATTTACATTAGTAGATCTTAAATAACGTAAACAGAGGCCCATATTATATATACCTTAAATCTAACATACATAAAAAATAAATAACTAAACTATTTTACACGAAGTGTCGGCGACGTGCGAGCGCTGTCGGCAGGTAGTTGACCCCGGAATTTCCGAAATACAACTCCCTGCGGCCAGAAGTCCTCCTTCATGAAGGTTTCCAGATGATGGGTTGGTACTCTCACCACAAACGAATTAAAATTCGTTTTGCGACGAGACTCCAACCGTTCAACCCTCAATGAGAAAATACCAGATCGGAAATTATTTGGACTGGTTAGGTTCAGAAGGCCAAGGCGGGGGGCTATTTAAACTTTTAAGTCAAACAACCATTACGTATTTCGATTTTAGGGATTTTAAACGTAGGTTATTTTAGACATTTAAATACGTACCGGGATTTTAGACACTGCGAACTGTTTCGTCGACAAACAGTAGTGAGTAAGTGACTAAGTTGGTTTGTCCTTCTTTCACGCAGGAACGGACGTGATTTTTTGCTTAAATATATTGGAGGACCGGGAAGTAGTAAAGGCTCATCCATATTCCGGAACGAGGATGATATCGCGGGCAAAAGCTAGTCTGTATATAAAAGAAGAAACTAACTGGCTGTTCGATTAACGCATAGCCAAAACTGGGGGTCTAGAAGCTTGAAATCTTGAACTAAGATTCCTTAAATGAAGATGAAGTGAGCTCTAAGGGATTTTTGGAAATAGGTACCGACGGGAATATGGTAATCATCAGGGATAGTCTTTCAAAGTTTTAAATCAGCATTCTGCACCATAGAGTATCATACTCAATCTTTTCTTTTAATCTTTGTCAGTCTCAAAGTCTGAAATTCTAAACAACAAAACAATAATATACATAAATCTTTTTAAGTAGACACTATAACAGCTATTTACGGCTAATATATTTACTACTCTAATATCTAATATCGATATTATTTTAGAATAGTTTTAAAAATAAACCCGACAAATACATATCCTGTAATGAGAAAGCTTGAGTGGAGAACACCTGGATACAGACGTTTATCAGTTGTAATTAAGCCAATTGCCTGATTACTAATAATAATAATAAAAAAATCAGTCTTACCAGAGACCAGTTTTATTTAAACTGGTCTCTGGTCTTACGTACAATTTGCCAATATTGTAGTGAAAAAATCTTGAAACATATTTTTGCCAAAAAAAACAAAAGAAATCATTCGAGGATGAGCGAATAACGTTTCCTACGCGATAAAACGGTCGGTCTACACCAGGGACGCTGTAGAGCCGTACAAATCAGAATATTTTATAGTTAATCGAAAAGAAATGAGAAAAAAATTAAATGAGCCTTGTATTTTAAACGGGGAACACAGCTGCGCTAAAACGGAAATTCTGAGTAAAGTAAATCCACAATTCTTTTTCTATAATTTAACTTCGTCTTATTCCATTCTTATTTGCGATACACACACACTTGAATAATTACGTAACAGTCGAATCATTGTTTCAATATTTCTTAATTGTTTTTGTTTCTTTAATGACCAAGTAGTTAAGTTTAACAAACTTACCCGATATTTTGACAGATAAAGCAAAACTTAAGCCGGAGGTGCTAGAGAAGGAAATATTCCTCTAGTGGCTATGAATTTTTTTTTGACGTGACAACGTCTTATAATTCGATGGAGCCGGCTGCATGCACGAAAAAGTATGACGTATGCGGCGTTCCAGTGCAAGCGAGAGCGCGCAACGAGCGACAAAGAGGCACAATCCATTCGATCAGTATTTTCTTAAACTATCGTCAGTAAACCGACTTTACAGACAACCGATTTTTTTTTTGGAAATTCACAGGACCTGAAAATTGGCTTTGTGCGGGAACGTTAGGTACGTTCCTAAGTAATGAAAATGAAATGGTCAACCGGTAATTTTAGACTCAACACGGAGCAACCAGGATACGAGATTTGACCAGAGATCGATCAGCCACCGAAAAAACACCTTCACGAATCAAAATGCCAATTCAAAAAAGCTTAACATTTGAGTTGTGCCGACTGCCAATAGCTTAATCGCATTAATTCACCGCGTTTGACCTCGAAAGGAGCAACTGTAAAACGTTGCATCAAAAAGCGAATTTTTATATTAAACCGACTCGGCGTTCACGTGAGGGGCCCTAGACGGTAAATTAAGTGACATTACGGGTATAATACCGGTGGGAGAGGGGGGAGAGGCTGAAAGAGGAGTGCTGCACGCTAGGGTAGCCCCAGGAGTGGCCTGCTGGGAGTACGCTGGGAAATATTGCAGCAGCTTTCAAACTCGCAAAGATTATACGGTTCAATTTGCTAAAATGTTTCAGACTCCTTGCTGATGAATACGGGATCTTGAACAAAGGTTGCAATGGCATTTAATAAGTTTCTTCCGGCGTTACGATCTAAATTTGAATAACATGGTAGGTATCATAAGCTATTTCATTTCATGCGCCTTTATCAGCGGCCCGCGTTTTCACACGCGTAGGAATTCCCGTTCCCGCTGAAAAGCAAGTTGCTGCTTTCTGCCTCCGTCGATAAGAAAAAAAGTATACACACCTCGGGAAGTAAATAAGAAAGCCTCAGATCACATGTTTACATACATTTACATGGTCTGAGACATTTCTTATTTTACTTCCCTAGGTGTGTAATATACTATCACAATCCTAGTGACCTGTAAAGCCGCGTTTTACCTTGAACAACAATCATCAGAAAATCAAACACTATCAGCACAGCTCCGATACGAAAGTTAAAAAATACCGAGTCAGCGTTACGCGGAAACTACGCGGAAAGCACCACGTACAAAACGGAATGGTAGTTATTATAACGATAACGAAATGAAATAACGTACTGTCGTCAATAGTGCCGACGCGGCAGTTGCGTGCTGGAAATAAAGCGAAATAAATTGGAAACGTTCTGAGCGCTTTTCCACGTCGAATTACTATTTAATTGGAATCCATTTGATGTACACACACAGCTGGATTATGTTTGTCTATCTCTACTGGTCATTCGACTGTCTGTTGGCAAATGATAAATTAATGTGCCTGCAATATCAATCATTATGCAATCATATTGATAAACTTAATTCAAAAAAATATACTATTGAAACGTGGGTAGGTACCTATTTCCAGGCATGGAACCTCTGCCATCGCCCATATTTAAAAAAAATGCGAACGTTTAAAACTGGTCCTCGGATAAAGGATAAACAACCATAAACTTGGGATTAAAAAATATAAGTGATTTTTCGCGTTCGCTGCTTTCTATACCTATTGCCAAAGATATTATATAGTATAGAAAGACGTAGATATGTTACTAGAGCACGGAAAATGAGGCCGACAAATGTAGCTAATTAACCACATTTTATTTAGTCGCATTGTATTTCAAGTCGTATTTAAGCGCAACTCTTAACAGATAGCTTTCTTTTTCTTTATTATTCGTTCCATATCATCTTTCCCCGTCATTGTTGTATCCTATAAATACGCTAAGAAGTAAGTATGTACATGTTGCAGCACACTCGTAGGGGATCAATTTTCAAACGCAAGCAGTATGAATATAACTCATCCTTACTTTAATATCTTTGACCTATTGCCATATTTATTAAAAACAAACTAGTTTAATTTGCTTAGATTAGTTTTATATGCAGATCATAATAAATAAAGATGTACTTTTAAAATAAAAGCTCTAGCTATTCAACCATATAAAAATAAGAAGTTATTTTGTAACTTATTTATTTCTAAGTAATCTTCAATAGAATAAAAATTATACTCCAGTAACTTTTTACAAACAATCTTTGCGGCAATTTACAAACAAACCTATTTTGTTTGTTTTAATCTGCTATAATAGAGTTTATAAGAGGGCACAAGGTTGAAGAATGAGCTATGAATGGATTGCGTGATCGATTCTGGTGAGGTAAGGAAGTTTGCGGAGTTGTAGAAAGCTATGGGAGAGGCATTTGTCCAATAGTGGGCATCCAGTGAAAGATATGACGATGGTAATGATGTATAACATCTGTAGCCATTTGCCTCTAAATCAACGAGTGACCATATAACAGTATTTTAACGAATACTGACTGACAGTGGCAGTTACTTGATTAAAGTAGAACAAAAACTAACGAGTGTACGAGTGATTCTGCTCACCTTAAATCTCAGCTGAATGGTGCCGGGAATGAGGAGAATATCATCCTGAAACAAAACAAAATAAACGGTTAACCTGTAAATCTTTTTGGTCACTTTTATAATAGATCAGCGTAGGTATTCAGGGAGCTTCGATATTCGATATCGGAAAATCTGTCGAATCCTTTATGTCAAATATGACAGATTTTCCGATATCGAGTATCGAATCTCTGTGAATACGCCCGCAAATCTGGTCAAGTAGCTATATGTTACAAATAAAAACTCTAAAAATACAAAACGCGATGTACTGCATTGTAGATTGATAACATACCAACAATGCAGCTAGCAGCGCTACGGGAACATATCGGGTCCAAATAACATTCCAAAAATTCAGTTTCAATGACTTTACATCTCGTTTTTTTTTTAAATATGACAGGCCCATAACGTTACTATCACAAAGTGATTGCGATATAAGTTTTGCATAGACAATAGTTCTATCATCTTATGTCTAGAAAAATACCACCCCACCTTATTTTCTAACATTGAAAAGCGAAAAACATGAAATATTTTGTTAGTAGAGGATTTGTTACTCTACAGGATTATTCAATGATGTCTCTACCACAGTTTTTGATAGAAATCAGCAAACAACCTTATGAATGTATTCCTATAAAAGTAACCTAACTGCTTACTACTACTAACTACTAACGTAACACCTATAAACACTCATAAAAATATTTTGAAAACCTCGCGGCGCGAGTTCGAGTCACTTGGCTGGTTTAAATTTTAAAAATAGTGGTTCTTATCATCTGTAAATATCTTTATGGAGGATGGGAATATCTTCCCCTTTTTTACTTTACTTTATAAGCCGTAAACTATGCAGCATTTATGTATTTATTTGTATTGTGCAAATCTAGCCCTTTCATAGATGTGCTCCACTAGCCCCAGTATTCCCACTTTAAAAATTGCAACTAATAAAAAACTAAATAAAAATATGAAAATCATTTGCAATTAAGTTGGGCACCATACATTTACCCATGTTGATATGAAACCCCAAAAATGAACTTTAATCAAATAGAAATTAAGTTTAAATAACAATCGCACAATATCATAAGTCAACAATAATTGTCTCAAAGCATACTCGGAATCTGCCGTTGGAGGGTTCTACAAACACAGAGATCATCCGCCATTACCTGATTATAGTGGCGCTAGAGATATTCGCAAACAGCCTCTCATTGAGGAAGTCAACAAGATGCCCGACCGAGCTGCATAGAGCATTCTGCGCCTTATTGTTTCATTCATTAGTTTTAATTTCAATAATCAACTTATATTCTTCGAAATAAACAAGAATTACTGGAGGTGGTTGTAATGCAAGTGTAAAAGCACCCAGATTGGCGACGGGCTTATTACCTAACTTCACGGGTGTGAAGTTAGGTAGGTCCTCCAATCATGTTCGGGGTTCCGAAAAATATTTTATTTATTTATTAATCGAATATTAAGTACCTAAATGATGCAATAGTAGTAGATATTTATGAATTCACTTTTTTTTATTTATAGTGGTTAATTCGTAATTTTGAGACAGGAATCTAGTTGTAGCGTGAACACTATAATATAGTATGTATACCTCGACCTTACACTATCCCAGTTGAGGTGATTTTTTTCTATCAATCACAACAAGCTTATTGAAGGGACAGGATATTCCGTGCCCATTATAAAGCTCACAGCCATGACTCACGGTTAAAGAGCACGTTCGAAATATAAAATTACAACAAATATTTGCAACGTGCCTTTTATCGGTCGGTACCATAAAGGCGGGAAGCGGCGCTGGCGCCGGCACGCCGCGGACCGCGTGGGCTGTGCGCACGCATCTCAGGCAAAAAGCCGCTCGCGCCGCGGCATTCCTTACCCAAACCGGTCCAAACTCAATGGAAGCCGAACCGACCCGGCGAGTAAACCCCCGCCAAACCAAATAAACCATTCTCACTCCAAAAAATAAAGCTCAAAGTTGTAACAACGATAGGAATGGAGAGGCAGATGCAAGAAAATTATTATCATATTACAACAGTACCATAGACAAAAAAGTGAGTGATGGCGGCTACGCGGAATACGAGATGTGCGGCCGCGACTGCGTCGACACCGACGCATTGACGTTTGAAATTGAAAGCGAAACGAAAGTAATTAATCAAACAATAAACCACGGAGACTACTAATAACATACACATACCTACTATAAAATAATACTATCAACCCTGCACACTATGCATGTTATTGTACTAGTCGACTCCTTAATAATTATATCAAAAATCACTATTAGAATACTAAAAACTGGTATTGTCCCTAAATCCCGACGTTCGTCCCGAGTCCCGACGCTGATGAATGCGAGTGAATGTTGGGTGTGGCAGAAGAAGCATGAAAGCAAGGTGAACGCAGTGGAAATGAGATCTTTGAGGAAAATGTGTGGAGTAAAATTGTGTGATAGAGTGAGGAATGCGGATATACGAGAGAAGTGTGGTTTGAAAGAAGATGTAGTGACAAGGGTAGAAAAGGGCATGTTGAGCTGGTTTGGTCATTTAGAACGAATGGATGAAAGAAGAGTAACGAAAGAGATTTATTGTGCAAATGTTGAAGGATACAAGGGAAGAGGACGCCCCAGAAGGACGTTCACGGATCAAATTAGTGACGTCCTTCAAAAAGCTGGGATCAAGAGTGCAAAGAATAAAAGAGCGTGCATGAAAAGGCTTATGAATGTGAAGGAAGCGAGGGAAGTGTGCAAAGATCGGGCAAAGTGGCGATCCATCGTCTCTGCCTACCCCTGTGGGAAGAAGGCGTGAGCTGTATGTATGTATGTATGTATTTAACATTCCAATGTGGAATGAAAATAAAGATTTTGATTTAAGGGTAATCGACAAAGGCCGATGTTTGAAATTTGAATAATGAGATATAGAGACCAAATAAATAAAACCTACCGAAGCTACACTGAACTTCAATTATTGAGAATTAGATTCGTAGATCTATAAAAAGAAAACACGTAATTATATAATCAAACATCGAATTACGACTGAATTTAGGTAATTACAGCATTTTGAGTAATAATAATAAATTAATGAGTAGATATGTAAATTTGGTTCTCAAACTATATGATCATAAAATATACCACGTCGATCATCATCATAAGTTTCTTGCTCTTTTCCGATTATTTAGGGTCGGCGTAGTATATTTTCTCTTTTCATTTTATGAGTCGTCATATTCACTCCATTCATTTACATTTTATCATCCTTCACACAATCCATAAATGTTTTCTTTGGTATACCTCTAATATGTACGTATACACACACAGTCCACTCATTCATGTCTGCTGGAGATGATATTTGTGTGCATTAAAATGTCAGTTTTTGGGTCCGCATGTTTATCAGTTGTTTAGTAGAGATGCCACGAATATTCGGCAACTATTCGGTATTCGGCCTATTCGGCCACTTTTTTGCTATTCGGTATTCGGCCGAATACCGAATAGCAAATCATGTAAAAAATGACACGTTATTTTACTCAAAATTATTTATTTATTTCCAAATTACAACATTTTAGTAGTTAAAATTAATCAGTGGTAAGTTGTGATGGATAAAAACGAGCTTTTCAGCATTTTTTGGTAGCAAACGATTGCGCTTTTCATCGTTAACGTTACCAGCCTCAGAAAATAACCGCTAGATTTACTCGCAATTTAAATAAATACAAACGCGCCGTCGTCGGCCGTCGCCTGCCGTACGAACGCAACGAGAAAAAGAGGTTGTGACTTGTCTTATTCTAGCTAACGCGCCCCCACCAAGCATGTACTTCGCGCCGAATATTCGGCGCTTCGGCCGACAGCGTTGCCGAATATTCGGTATTCGGCCAATTCACTATTCGCGGCATCTTTATTGTTTAGTTCCCTCGCCTAGTTTGCGACTCAACCAACAAGCGTAATGTAAATTGTCTTACAATTATTATTTATTTATTTAAATGTATTAACTATTCCATTTAAACATTTTTACATGATGGAAAACCCCTTTAACAAGGGACTATCCGTGTTGCCCGTGAAACAATGAATTCTAATATGAAGACTAAAGAAAATGGCCAGGCCGACATAATATGTTCTGTCGTTAAACGCAATCTGAAATGTACCTATTTATTTTTCGGAAAACTTGCAGCTCAAATAAATTCTTGTGCTTATCGCGTTTTTACCAAGATTTTCCATGTAATATGCCTGAACTCGAACTAATTTGTATATATTTTTAACTAGCGACGATATACAAAAACCTTCTTCGTTTACAGCTTCTACTATTAGTAAGATCTGCATCAAAATCTGTAGCGTAGATAAAAAAATCTAAACGTACAGACGGTGAGAAGCGATTTTGTTTTGTTATATTTAGAGAAACAGAGCTTATTATCAACTCACTTATCGCTGAATGGGATTTTTACATCGTTTAAGACAGCCAAAGTTTTTTTGAAATGGACTTTACTCAAGTCTTTTCTTTACTAAAATCTTAACTCTTATTTTGGTTCGAATATGAATGAGTTCGTTCCCAATATTTATCATAACTATTACCTATCCTATAACATTCGTAGCCCAGAAACATTGGCCTCTAATATGCCTCTTAACTCTTAAATTAAGCGACACTATTTATCCCATTGTTTAAATGCAATCGAAATGTACACTTCGTCGGTACAGATCGTCACCTGCGGACAAAGGCTCGTTGTAAAGATACAGTCAAGAGCACATGAAGCTTTACACTTGCAGTGCGAGTCTGACCTCTAAGGCGATTGTAATAAGAACATTACAAAGTCCAATGTGTCCAGCTTGACTGTACAAGGCGCGGGCGCAGGCGACCCGATTCCAGGAATCAACCGAGCCAGCGTCATAAACTGCCGTGTACAGTCAAGAGTAAATGGAGCTTGACACATTGGACTTGACGTTCTTATTACAATCGGCTTAGAGGTCAGACTCGCACTACAAGTGTAAAGCTTGGTGTGCTCTTGACTTTACAATGGCGTGGCGTTCGGGTCGCTTCGTGTCTGCGCACCCTGCAGGTTTCTGGGAGATCTTTGGATTTCAAATTCTACGTTTGGACAAGAATTAATGAATATTCTTTTATGTCCATCTGTAAACTAAGCTTAAAACAACATTAGATTCGTACCTCTTAAAAGAGTTCTGTTGTATTCCTACAGTGCAGTGATGTAAAATAACGGAAAAGGTAAAACCTCCTTATTGCCTGTCCCCTGTTAATTAGTATTAACACTTTGTTCCGAAACAAGCTTACTAAAGACGTCACTGTACGAAGGAATTAATACTTAAAAAATACAGTATTGAGCTTGTCTTAAGACTTGGGCTTGTTTGCGTTATACATATTATAACTATAACTATGTAATTACAGACATGGTGAAATCTGCTTATTGTTTTAGAAAATAACATTACGAAACTTTCCAAAATGGACCATTTAGAATTTCAAAGGTCATTCCTTCGAAATAAGAAAACAATTTTCTGCCTTGTGTCGAGTAGAGAAATAAGCAAGTTCAGCAGAGTTGGAACTTGTTTCTAGGGGTTCCGAACTCGAGGAAGCCTGCGACGCTCTTTGATCTATTTTAATTTTATTTAAGTACATCAGCGCTTATGACTTTCTGGTGTAATTGTACTTTTGCTGACAACTTCACTATATATTCAAAATCTTCTTCAACAGTCGTTGTGTTTCAACACGCTAACCATGATTGATCATTAGCTGCGATGAACACGATCCCTGATCAAACTAGTCATTCAACGGTCCATCTAATCTCCGTTTAATGAAAACAGTTACTCCTAAAACGCTTCCAAGTCCATCAAAGCACCTTAATTAAAGGGAATGGGAATGTGGCAAGTATATCTGAAATACCTACGTACATTAGACCAAACATACCCACGCGATTAAAGTTTCCTTACGTCGAGCCGGGGCGCGTATCAGCCTTGCGGGAGTTGGAAACTTGATAGGACATTCCGTATTAATTAACTAAATAAGTCGTGGCAAAGTGGAGCGGCTGAAACAGTCGACGCTGGCGACTAGCAAGTTGTCAGTCTCGTGTCAATAAGACGGCGACACGGCGGATTTAAGTATGAGGCGGGGGAGCGGCCCGCCACCCCAGTGTGTGGTTTCCTTTTGATGTCATCTTCGCGCAAACTTTGCTACGGATCGGCTTTGAGATAGAGAGACGGAGAGTGACTAATTTGGCCCAGCATTTGATCTCGAGAACTCCGATGTCTGCGTCTCGCTCGCACCGCCTCCCGGCCCGCCGCCGGGAAGCTCTTTGCAAAATTTCGCTTTGATCGCAAAGTTAAATTATATGGGAATTGAGCATTAAATGGATACACATGTGAGGCGTACGGCGAGTGCGAGCGAGCGCGGGCCGGCCGGCCGATATTGTCAAAATAAATCCAGGCCGTTTGACGATTACGACGCCTTGCATAAATAATGAGTCACTCGTAAAGTTATACATTTGCGAGAGCGGCGCTTGTATTTAACTCCGCCTAATTTGCCGCGAGTACGCAGTAGGTACCTACCTTTGAGAGCTCCGTTTTTACTAGTTTACGAAACAGATATTTGCGCCCGCCTTTCCCTTTGATACGGCACTTTGTGGAGCATTTTACACGAGTTTCTTTTGAGGCCATTCAGACGGTGAGTAACGAAAGGCTGTCTTTGATAAACACGTGCGAGGACTCTTCAGTACTTATTAGGGGTGCTCTCTTTGAAAGTGCTTCTTGTGAATCTATTTGAAACGTTCACAATCTGAGAGGCGCCGATGAAAGCTGCTAATTAAAGTGTAAGTAATACAATTATGTGAAAAAAATTGAATCTTCAAGTGTTTTGTTGCTGTTAAAAGGTTCTTAAGATTGTAATATTTTCTTTGAGGAATTGTCTTTGCAATTTTCATTTCAAATTACTTAGATTCTGCGATGGCGGCTTATTATAACGAGTCATATTTGTAGACGTTGTAGTTCTAGTTATAACCAAGTTTTGTATTAATTAGACGTCTAATCAAAACTTCAACTTGTGTCATGTAAAGTAATTAGTATGTTATTAATGTTAGGTCACACTCGCGACAGTCAAAGGGCTTACAAGTGTGTGCTTTGTGCGCCCCGCGGTTACCAGTCCGTGCGTTCCAACTCGCGACAAACTCTTTGTCTTGCGACGCCTTTACAATGCCGCCCTCTAATAAAAGCCACCTTAATGAGCTCACAATCGCAATTTGAAGACGCTCGATCGTTGACTTTCGCGTTTTAGCGCCTCAGACCTAAATACTCTTCATTTTTAAGCAAAAAGTGGATTTGGAGTTGCTTTTACGATCAAAAGAAGCGCGTAATGGGTCTTAATTATCAAACCATTAACCGGCAATTATAAATTGGACCGTCTTTTAATTTTGTCACACCTAATCCAATCTATTTTTTACAATGACATGACGATGACTGAGAGACATGAGACTAAAAATAACTGCCCTTGAATTTCTTGCTGGTTCTTCTCGGGGTACTGTATTTGGAACCATCAACTCGTCGGTGTACATGGGCTGCTGTTTAAATTTAGCCAATCTTCACGGACGAGTTGAGAGTGCCTTGTTATTAGACTATTGACTTTTCTAACTGTAATTTTCAATTACCTAAAGAAAATAAATAACTAAAAAAAAAAAATCAGGTGGAGCTAAAAAGTCTTTGTCTCTAAGTGACTACGCACTAGCAAGTCCAGGGTACAGGACGTCCACCCACATAGTGTACAGAAGACCTGGTGAAGGTCGTGAATAGACTCTCTGGAATACAATAGAGGCCTATATTCCGCAGACTTCCTTCCTGGGATCGAGTATACGCTACAAACCAAATTTTTACGCATATTTATGATTAGGAGAATATATATTTATATCAGGGTAATAGGGCCGAAAAATGGCCGCAAGTATAATTTTTTTTTTATTTTAGATTTTATATATTTTGAGCAGTGATAGCACGGACGGTTACAGAGCCTGTAGAAAATCAGTGAGGCTCGGGTTCGAATCCTGCCATGTACTAATGAGTTTTTCAAAAACTTACGTACATATTTATCACTAGCTCGACGGTGAAGGAAAACATCGTGAGGAAACCCGCAGGGCTCAGAATTAATTCTGAGACATGTGTAAATACACCCGGTCCGGCGATGGGCTCACCACCTATCACGTTTAGGGGTCCAATATATCTCGTGAAATGTGGGTATATCCAGTAATGGAATACCTCTGCCTACCCCCTCGGGGATGAAAGGCGTAAGATTATTATTTATTATTATTATTATTTTATATACAAGGTGACTTTTTTAAAATCAGTTTCGTGGTTTAGGCCTGTTCCCGTGGGAAAATTATAGACCATGTTACTGCCAGAAAAGTAAGCTTTTCATTGGTTAATGAATTTTTAAAATCGGTCTCGTAGTTTTTAAGTCTACTCATTGCCAAAAAACATACAAATTTTAACTCTTTGTAATATTTTTGTAGTTAATGTTAAAAAAATTATTGAATACCTATTTTTAAAAGTAGAAAAGATTACGCGTTTCTATCGCTATATTTGCCATAAGTTTCGTTATTGAACCGGATATAATTTAATTCCTTCAAAATGTCGCAGAAAACAACAATCAAACGTGGACAACAATTGATTATGCAAGTGTTTGCTGTCCGCAGTTCCAGTCACGTTGTTTCGGCACTCCCTTTGTCGAAACTTCCGAGCTAAGAGGCCGGCACAAAGTCTCTAACTAAAGCATACGGCTAGGGCTGGCAGATAGCCTAGAAAAACTGGACAGATTTTAATTTATCCGGAAATTTTATACAGACGCCATTTTATTATCTTAGCAGGATTAAAATACGTGTTGCGTAGAAGCTAACGATGGCATTAATTTAATATCGTTATGAAGGTTATTGGCGTTGATTTTAGGAATGGAATTTAAAATATAACAAACTTCAATATATGATTTTTTTTCGGTGATTTTTCGATGATGACGAGATCGAAAGAACATTTGCCCACGGGTCCCTATTTTTAAGCCTCCGCTGTCGTGTATGTTTAACATGTTATATACATAACATGTTATAACAAAAGGCATACATAATACACTATTACAAGACGTATTACAACCATATTAGTCAAGTAAAATCAAGTTTCAACAGCTTACACATCAGAATAACACATCGTGGAGATAAGGGGATTAAATATAGCCGATGTTTTATTCTGATGTGTAAGCTATATAACTGTAAAATTTCGTCAAAATCTGTTCAGTAGGGAACAAACATCCATCCAGACATCCATACAAACTTTCGCATTTATAATATTAGTAGGATTATGACACTTTCTCACATTAGTATAATAAAACTATTCCTTCTCTTAAATTATAATTTTGTTAGGATTCATGTCATGTTTAAATCCACAGTAAAAGTTGTTGAGGTAACATAAGACAGCAACCAACATGATTTTACTTGACTAATACGGTCAAACTGTTTTGCAGTTTGGCGAAAGTAATAATGTGTCTTGTAATTTTTTATTTGTGAATAAACACTCTTTCTTTTACATTTTATAAAAACATGTAAATTACCAGATTAAAACTTAAAATCCGAACCTATCCGAATAAAACCGGACGCCTGGTTAGCCTAGCTCGGCCCACACCGGGAATTTTCACTACAAAGACACGATTAAAGTCTTTTTAGATTTCGACATCAAAGTCCTCAAACAGCTTTGATCTCAAGGGGAGGTCATCAATATAAGGTAATTTGGTATGATATTATGTTGTAGCTTACGTAGTACACATTTAAATTATGTATTACACTCGAAATTCAAAACGATATTCCATAGCTTCAAAAGTTATGGCATGACAGATAGAACGACAGCAAAATATTTTTTTTTGTCTTTGAACCGGCCCTGTATTCTCAATAAATATCAGAGCTCAGCTTAAATTGGTAGTGTAAAGCTTGACTTGCCCTTGACTGTACCAAGAAAATGTACACATGGCGGACTTAATGCCTAAAGGCATTATCTGCCAGTCGACCATCAGGCTAAGCAGAAATAATTTGTCGGAATTGGACGCAAATAAGAAAAATAATAAATGAAACTAACCTTACGGTAAATCGTAATACTTACATATGTTGATAAAATAAACTAATATATTATTTATCCTAATAAACATAAATACAATACACTAACTAACACTTACATTAAATATTCCAAAGATGATAATTTTCTTTCGAACAACTTATGCCTGACCCTATAAAAACGCACGAATTTTCCTCTTAAAAGAAAACTTGCATTGGGGTTTCAGAGATTAAGAGTTACTTTCGCATTTCTATTATTAAATAGGGATTGTGTGTCATATATAGATATTAAATATTGAACTGTACGACTCCCCTAGAAAAGATGCATACACTAACGAAAGCGAATTATTTTATAGATTGACATGTCTGGGATTGACATACGCACGAGTCAACGTTTGCGCTCGTTGTCAAGTGCCTAAGTCAATCCCATACATGTCAATCTATAAAATAATTCGCTTTCGTTAGCGCTATGCATCTTGGGGGGGTGTACTATTAACTTTAATCAGACTTGCCACTAAACATCCTATCATTTGCACAGTCAAACGAGTAAAGCTATACTAACATAGTTCTTAAGCCTATACTAACAAAAAGGTATTGTAATACTGTCTCAGATCTATAAATAATAATACAGATTGAAGCTTTAAAACGTGCAACCTGCAATTCAAATGAGTACAGGCTGAGGCCAGCGGCGTACGGTATATCAAAGAAATCATGCCAGAAACGTTATCAAAGCGGCGCAAAGCACAAAGGAAAACAATCTCAAAAGGAATAGCCGTTCTGAGAAACACTCAAATCAAAGGACACCTAATTCATAAATTGCAATTACACCGGGAGTACGCCGAAAGAAATTCACTAACAGATTACAGTAAACTTAATTACAGCGGACTCAAACATTCATTCGTTGTCGTGTTTATTATTAAATGTTTTTTGAACATAGCGAGCGATATCGACGATGTTAGGAATTTAGTTAGGATTTCATTATTCCATTTTCGATTTGGAGATTTGTGTCTAAATAAACAGACGTCCTTTCTGTTACAAAGGATTGTATTAATCTTAAATCTGATTAATATTCGGTCAGCTCGCATGTTTTCAAGATAATAGAGTATTGATATCTTGCGCCCGCGGAAACCGGTTAATTTGTCGGTTACGGTGTTTAGAACAGATATACCTAATTTTTTATCTTCAGCTACAGTTATTTTTGAATAACTGTAGCTGAAGATACGTATATGTAATGTATATTCAGCTACTATTTAACACAACCCAAATTTCCTTTAACATACTCGCACCTTTACACAACGAACGACACTCAAACTTAAAGCAAACAAAACAGAAATGTTGTCAATTGAAGAGGATAAACGCGACAAAGTAACAGAGAAAACACCAAAAGGAAACCCAGCATTGATATAAACGAAATTTAAATTAAGTACAAAGAGAAAAGAGATGAAAAAATCCTTTCATTGAAAGCTCTCATCCCGAGTCAGGGGGTGGCTACATCAAAGACACCTCCTCCTATCCTTATCTGGGTGAAACCGAGTTTGGAAATTAGCAGCGATCCTTTCCAGAGTCTCAAAGACGCCGCTTGCGCACCCTTTCAGCGCTTTTAGCATTACGCTTTCACGGGTTTTTTGTATAATTTGCGACGGACGGTAATGCGGTGATGTATCTAATGACGTACCTACGTGTTTCACTTTAAAGCTGCTTCAAAGGCAAAGGTAATGCGCTAAGATTAATATATTCCCTGTATTACGAGTATAATACTGGCCAGTCGGTTCACTTGACGACTTCCGAGTCTCTTTAGTAAACAAACAAATAGTAAGTAAGTTACAACTCTTTATAGTGTACCTACTACCTACACGTGTGTGTCTATGACCTACATCAATAAAAATATGCAATGAGAGATACAATTATTTTATTGCGCGGCGGCTGCGGCCGCTGAACGCCTGAAGCGGCGCAAATATGCCGACCTCAATGAGGGCTACATATTTGTGCCGTTTGGGGTGGAGACCATGGGACCGTGGGGTCCGGGGGCGCGGCAGCTCCTCAAAGAGCTGTCAGTGCGTTTGGTCGAGGCTTCAGGTGACCAGAGGGCTGGCAGCTATCTCTGTCAAAGGATCAGCCTAGCTATCCAGAGAGGGAATGCTGCCAGTCTTCTGGGCACTGTCCCACATGGTTCCTCTTTGGAGGACATTTTTTATCTGTAATTATTGTAAATCAATGTATATTTTCTTTGTAAATAAATGTATATTTATTATTATTTTATAAAATACTTTAAATTATTTATGGTTCCGTACCCTTATAATTTAAGCCCTTTCAAATTAGGACTATTTTTAAAAGGGCGGATATACCGATAAATATAGATAACTAACAGCGCCCAGCGGTTTCACCCGCGTAGTTCCCGTTCCCGTGGGAATACGGGAATAAAATATAGCCATGTCTTATTCTGATGTATAAGCTATATAACTGTAAATTTTCATTAAAATCGGTTCAGTAGTTTTTGCGTGAAAGAGGAACAAACATCCATACATACAAACTTTCGCGTTTATAATATTAGTAGGATTATCAGTGTTTCTCTACTATTCTATGCATGTATTATATACATATAAACCTTCCTCTGGAGTCACCCTATCTAAAGAAAAAACCTCATCAAAATCCGTTGCGTAGTTTTAAAGATCTAACACATAGGGACATACAGACGGGTTTTATGCCATGTAGTGATAGCTTAGATAAAAGCAAAAGAGGAAGATACGGTACCGGCGCCTCGCGCGTGGATCCTTTAAATTAGGTGCAAGTAGCGTAATTCGTTGTAGTCAACTCGTTCGCGCTTGTGCCCGAGTACGTCTATCTCTTTTTTTATTTGCGCGTGTAGTTGTATGTAGTCCAAATGTCAACGATGATTTCTATGACTATACCGTATCTTCCTCTTTTGCTTTTATCTAAGAGTGATAGTGATACTCGTTCATAAGGGTTTGTGGGTTTATTATCGTGTTTGTTGGTGTGAACTAACCTACGCCGCGTGTGGAGTATGGAGTTTTGAGAGGATTAGTGAGTTTATGTTAATGCGACTTGCGTTGGAGATGGCTGCAGAATATAGGTAGGATGCTTTAAACAGAATATTTTATACGAAATGAATATGAAGCAGATTGTGGACTTCATATTATCTAAATCTGCGACAGATATACAGAAAAACCTTCGCTAAATTAAGATAGTTATGATATGTTATGTTGTGCTGCAATACAAAATTTAAGTTACACTTCTTAAGTCTACGCGGTAACACAATTTGGCTTGAAAAGCTACTATTTAAAACCATGCTTGATAAGCTATCTACGTGCTCGACGACGTTTGATGAAATGTTATATTATATTTTATAAATCTTGACCTTGCTCTCTCGTTTAGAGATAGGCATGCATGCATCAAGCCTACCTAAGTCTATGGTGACTTATATGCGAAAAAGTCTGAATGCTTTAAGTCAAATCAGTCTACAATAATCTTGCTTTTCAAGCAGTAAATAAAATTAACAAAAAGCTAAAAAAAATATCGTACGCGTTGATGTCTTTTGTACGGAGACACTTATACTGATTATTTCATTTTGTAACTTCTCTTGTCATCTTATTGTACAGTCAAGAGCATGCCGAGCTTGACACATTGCACTTTGTAACGTTCTTATTACATTCGCTATAAAGGTCCGATTCGCACTACAAGAGTAAAGCTTCATGTGCTCTTGACCTTACCACTCAGTTTAGTTTGGCTTCGTATTTTCCACCGCTACCATGCAGAAAAACATGCATACCTAACCTATCCCTTAATTTTGAGATAACACAGCATGTATTGGGTTTAATATGGCACAATGAAGAGCAATGGTCAATAGTGTCAACTGACAATAGTCAAGTTCCTTAGCCACGATAGAAAAAAACGAAGAATAAGAACTTAATTCGATCAACTGCTGATCGAAGAAGAAGCATGATTACGCTAAGCTTTTAATTTACGTAGTGTCGTATAAAAATACGAAAGTTAAGCTTAAGTTAAATATTTCTTTATAACAATAAGTAATTTAACTTCAAATTAAAATACCACTTCACACAAATAAAAAAAGCATACCATTATAAATTCAAGTATCGAATTCAAATCTACAGTAGGTAATAAACTTTTAAACAAAGCCAGCTACGAACAAAACGAGACCATTGAATCGGACTGAAACATTATAATAACCAAAAGTTAAACAAACTTCAAACAATAGCAATAACGAAACACGCCGACACAATAGTTAACAATAAAAATTTAAAACAACGACTCGAAAGTTCTATACAAGAACGTAAGATTTACCGTTGGGGTCCCAACACCGGAGCAGAAAAGCTTTTGTTAGCTTGGTTAGTGTCTCATTCAATTAGTTTTAGTGTTCAAGTTTTATACCTGATGTTCGAATTTCAATCCAATTTATAACGACAATCCAATTAATGACACTTTTTATCAGATACACTTAACTTATAGAATATATTTTTTTGTGATAGAAGCATATACTAGTGATTACTCAACTATTTCTAAAACACGAGAACTAATTTTAGTTTCACTTATAACTTTTTCAAATTCGCAAAGTGCGCGATCGTAACGCGAAGTATTCCGGAAGTAGCTCCGGCACGTCCGTCTCCAACGAGAACCCGAGAGGAACTGTCAGTTTTGAACTTTCAACGTGCGCGCGACGCACGTGGCCTTAAATGTGGGCGGGCCGTAGGTCATCTAGCCCTCTCATTGGCCATCCGATCCCTTTGATCAGCCGCCGACGACTAACTACATCGCTCTGCGCCTTAATCTCGGTAGTAACGTCCTTTTAAAACAGGTAATTTTATTACAAAAATGTGGATTCTTTCTATGGTCAGTCGAGCAAGCGTGCAAAGAAGCCCCGATTCGGGTTGGATGATATTTTCCACGTAGTGGCAGTGAATGCAATCCCGATAACACGCGTAACGGTCAAAGGATAAAAGCACGACTTTTTTTCGTTATCAAAGCGTTTTGGAATTTCTGCCTATCTCTTTGATAAACATCAAAGGCTGGCCAATATGAAGTATGCTTCGTCGAAACGATACACATCCAATTCGTTCGGGTTGTTTTACATTGTTTCAATTGATATATTGGAAGAAAATTATATTTTGCTCTGATATTTTCTCATCTGTCTTCATTGTGAACCTGTAGCGGAGTTGGCTTGGATAGTTTTTACTAAATATACACTCTAAAGTATACGAGTAGGTAGGTATGTCTTTTAAGTTGTACACCCTTGACCATTTCCTTAACATACCTACTTGTTATAAACAAAACAAAAAACCGTCAACATAGTTTGATTCGCAAATCTTTTTTTACCCTCCCAATGAGTTGGTTTTCTCTGAAATGAGCGCGCTTATCAACAAAGTCTAGGATTTCCGTAATTAGAAATATACAAGGCAAAGTGGAGCAGAATTCCACGGAACTTCATCAAAGGGCGGTATGGTAATATCTTTAAATATAATTTGTGTACCCAACTGTAGGCTGATACAGACAGATACAGAAAACACGAAGTTTGCCTTGTGGAACATTATGACTGTTATGAGACTTGTGAGTATCAGTTGGAAACCTCATAAAGAGCCCGCGGGTGGGACCGCGGCAGCCTCAAGCATTGCAACTCCGATCGGTCTGATATTAATAAACCGGCAATGTGTCGTCGGCGCCGGCTCGTCTCGGCCTGCATTATTACTCCGCTCCCAGCGAATGTTCCCACTCTTGAACACTAGCTCCACACTCCGCACTCCGCACCCGCACACTCGCACGCCCCACATATAATGTCAAAGGGTGAGCACGCCGCCTCACAAAGCGTAAGTGCAACCACTAAAAGCCAATCCTAAGTTTTATTGATACACATTGTATTGCGACAAAGTCTCCGCCGGCGGGGCCGCACTCACCCCACGCCGCCGCACAAAGACAATATCGCGACGTCAAAGGAGCGCGGCCCGTGCTCCGCCGGGTGGCACCCGCCCCGCCCGCCGCCTAAAGGAAATGAAAAATTAAATTGTCAACACATTTAATATCTGCGAAAACGTGCACGGCGTCGCCTTTGAACGTGCCTCCTTTGCGGAACCTCCGCGGCGGAGCTTTAAGTATTAAAATTTCAGTCGTAAAATTGAAATTCTGTTTAAGTTTAATTAGACGTCGGCAGAGTTCGAAGTCGCATTAGATCAGTAGCGCTAATGAGGCCCGCGGTGGGCACACGTCACAGGTGTGCGGGGCCGCGCGGGCCGGGCGGCGCCCCCGGCGTTTGATCGGCGCCGCCGCTTTGACAATTATTAAAATTTGCCTCGTTCCTCTCGGGCCTCATCTTTTTCCGTCGCCTCGATTACGCTACGGGTTTGTCTCATTAAGGCTTTTGTATGGTATCGCGCCCCTTTGATGTGAGGCGAGGCGCGGGGCGGCCGCGGTCCACCTGCACTTTTATTGTTCCCTCCGCCTCGAATTTGCACGCTCCACTTTGAGTTGTCTCTTTGCGATTAGCGACCGCCCGCCGCTCTTTGCCCTCTGACCAGTGGGACGATACGATACCGCGTTGGCTCGAGTGCTTTGTCGTAAAATTTAATACAATGCGATTTTTCAGTCGTTAATTCGCCGAAGCCAAAAAGTTTCGGCTTTTACGTGTGCAGCGATGAGCGCGTATTGTCTGCGTCTGGTATGGCGTGTTTGTCGGCAGCGTGTGAGTCGCGAGCACTCGACACCCCTTTATTACTCCGACGCTCTTTGAGAGCGCGTCATCATTCAGCATACGATTCGAATTAAAACTTTATGCGAGGACAATTTGTCACCCCACCGCTTTATTGGCGCCCAAAATGGGGCGCGAATCAATTTGAAAAAACAAGCAATATTAGTGGGTACCAGGGAGGGGAGTCTAACTGCAATAAATTTTATCCAATTTACTGTGAAACAATGGAAGTACCCAATTAAATAATTATATTTTTATATATTTTACAGGTATATAAATTCTTATTTAATGACGACGCTTTTATAATTGTATCTGATATTTCAAGATTATGTTTTTATATTCAACATCAAGTATTTTTATTCGATACAGGAATACGGAATTTACTCATTGAAGGTCACTACTAATACGCATTTACCAAGTCTTCGGAAATTGTTCTAGCTGGAGAGAAGAACTCAAACTCCAATGTGGGGTATTTAATAATTCCAATAATAAATCACATCAAATGGTATCTCATAGAACGCCTGTAATCCTAGAAGAGTTGTCACAAAGCCTGTGTAATAAAGGAACGACGCCGGCGATTTTAAATAAAAACCGGTGAGAGCTCAGATAAAAAGGATTTGTTCTGATTATATTGTAGGAAAAGTAAAACGCGGCAAACAAAAGGAATTTGTGAGGAAGAGAAACACTGAGAATTAGGATTAGGAGTGCCGGAACAAGTTTGTATGCTTTTTTTTAACTACTTTACAATAGGTTATTTCAGAGAGTTGTGGAAATCACCAGATTATTTAATGGTATTTATTAGGCCAGAAAAATTGATCGGTTTTTTATGCTTTTATGACTTTCCTATAAACAATCGCATCCATCCTATCCTTAAATATTATAAATGCGAAAGTGACTTTGTTTGCTAGTTACGCTTTCACGCCTAAACCACTAAATCGATTTTTAAAATTCTTTCATCAATGGAAAGCTACATTGTCAGGGAATAACATAGGCTATATTTTATACCCGTATTCCCACGGGAACGAAAACTACGCGGGTGAAACCCCGGGTGCTGCTAGTTATCTAAATAAGCCTCTAAAAAGTTCTTTGAGCCATATGAAGGCTATATGTCATCGCACTAGCTTCGGTGAAGTCAAACGCGGGTAAATAAACGTAGAGAAGTGTTTCTACGTGTTCCTAGTGAACGGCAATCAACGGCGGACAACATTAGGTACGAGCATGGGACTTTTGCAGACCGGTTTCGACCTCCTTCCTTTTGTAGTTCATTATTTGTTAGACAGTTTCTAATGTGTCATCCGTTATACTATATGAGGGTGTGTGGCAACACTGTGCAAGGAAACATTGCTCCGTATTAATTATTTAGTTTTTTATTGTTTTTGGTGTTAATTGAGCCAAGAGTGGTAATATTAAAATGTTTGCATTATAACCTGTTGTCTACAATTAAGGATACAGTGTAGTTTCGAGATTTATTGTGTTTTTTAGTGTTACATTGTACGGACATTTTTCTCTCCCTGTGACTCTGACTGTGTTGTATTTTGATATTTTAATGAATAATTCGTGTTTCCATGATAGTCTACAACTACTTTCTGGACAAGTCTTAACAATAGTGATAGCTTCAAGTGATAAATAAGAACATAATTCTACTAATAACCTACAAAGTAAAAAAATAATTAGGTACAAAAAAAGTCATAAAGCTGACTCATATCAGCGCCATCTATTACTTAAAGAGTATATTAATTACTGCGGACGGGGCATCAAATTTTGTAGGGATTGATTGGAACCATCCCGAACCTGTTAAGTTTTTATAGAGGCCGCCACCTGTTTAAATTTTGTTAAAAATGTCTCCATTGCAAACTTCTGTTGAGAAATGTGCAACTTGCACCAAACGGCTCCCGTTGAAAGAATTTTTACGCTGTGCATCCTGTAAAGGCTGCTATCATCTAGACTGTTGTAACATATCGGAAAAAAGATTTTATTCGTTCTACATGCTAGACAAGGCACGCCGTGAGAGCTGGAAATGCCTGACCTGCGAAAAGAAGCATCCTAAGGTAGACAACATGAGCACACCGGCGCGCCCTTTAGTATCTCCGGCGCCTGGGTCTTTGCGTGAAATGGACAAAAGCCCTAACACTAGGGCGGACGATAGTGAAAAAGTAACGCGCCGTGCGAAGCGTGCTCCCAACACTTGTCCCAATGAGGGTGCGGAATTTAATTACTGTTCCGATGATAACGAAGAGATCCCTGGTAACCCTATGACGGAAATAAAGACATTTGTTACTGAAATGAGAGCTTTCCGTGCTGAAATGAGCATGTTTCGCGCTACAGTCTCGGATCTATCCGCTGTTGTCAAGGCGCAAAATTCTCGTATAGAGTTGCTGGAAAATAGAATCGAAATCCTCGAGCAAAACATCGGTGACAATAATCGCTGCGAAATTAACAACTTGGAGCAAACGATATTGAATCTGAAAGCGGAACTTGAAGAGCGTGACCAAGACGCTCTCGTGAATGACATCGAGTTAGTAGGCTTCCCTGAAACGCGAAATGAGAATTCCACCCACGTGATCCTTACAGTAGCTAAGAAGCTGGGTGTGGACATCGACGAGCGGGATGTGGTGAGCGCGCAGCGCATGGGCGCCCCTCGCGCGCCCGAAGAGGGTGGCGCTGGAGCGCCCGCCCGGCCGCGCCCTCTGGCGGTGCGCCTGGCGCGCCGTGCGCAGCGAGATGCATTGCTGCAGGCCGCGCGCGTGCGTCGAAACCTTAACACAGAGGGTTTGGACCTGGCCGGGGCGCCGACGCGCAACTTTTACGTCAATGAACGTCTCACACGGAATAACAGGCAGCTTTTCCAGAAGACGCGTGAAGTCGCCAACCACGTTGGCTGGAAGTACGTGTGGACGCGAGATGGACGAATATTTGCGCGACAGGAGAACGGAAAAGCACGTCACCGGGTTCGCACTACTCTAGACCTCGCCACGGTTTTTGGTGCTAATGCAATTAGCCCTCCTGACAAAACTGCTCGCGGCTAGTAGTACTAATTTAGTTTCTATTTCTATTAGTATGGTACTTTGTTCCTATTTCGAAAAGTTTTGTTTCTTTTTAACATGTTTATACCAAATGTTATGGAAAGATTATATTAATATTTATTTCGATAAAACGTGTCATTTCTTTTTAAATAATTTATTATGTTTCTGTATAGACGTGAAAGTGTATTGTTATTGCCACAGAATTACTAGTCGTGTTACCCATAATTTTGTTTATTTTTTGATAGGCTACTGTTATATACCTAAAGACATACTTTCAAAATTTCGCTACTTGTCATTTTCTGCCTTTACATTACTCATAGTTTTCTTTGTGGTGTTATACTTCTGCGTGTTTTTTCATTGGGTTTATTGTGTACGAAAATTCGTCGATTCTGTGCTATATGGTTCTTATATACTTGTTTTATTTGCTAATAACATGACAATAAATTGTCACGACTGTGCAATATTTATAATGGACATTTTATATTACTTAGAAAGTATTTTGAATACAAAATATGTAAATGGTACTATACTTAATATTATGATCCAAAATATTTCTATGCACGCATTTTATAATATGTGGGATCGTTTGTTTTTTTATATGAGCACGTACCACTTTTCTATAATTGTAAAGGTATTTCACCCTTGTTTGTATTTCTTTGTATTTTTGTGTATGTTAATTTTATGTGTAATATTATTATTGGGATTGTTCATGGGCACTTTGGAACGAATATGTTATGATTGTTATAATAATACTAATCGTCTGCATGATATTAGCTTAATAATATTATTTACAATGTGTTCTTGTAATTTCTACTTTTACCTGTATAATTTTTTATCACTTGTGGATGGACTATCTCACTTAATTTGTCAAAACATTATATACCATTATAGAGTATGTACCTACATAAAACCTATACTACACTTCCAAAATCGGACATACCTATCTGTAACTGGAGTCAAAATTGCTAAAATAACATCGGAGCTTAAAATA
The DNA here is from genome assembly GCA_963855545.1 of Ethmia dodecea. NCBI lineage: Eukaryota > Metazoa > Arthropoda > Insecta > Lepidoptera > Depressariidae > Ethmia > Ethmia dodecea. Next base: position 3,027,447 of record OY979446.1, read on the forward strand.
AGTTGGTTGTCAATTAATATTGTTATAGATTGGCGACATGCCACACAACTGGCTTTCTTCTTAATTAATTGTAAACTTACTCTTCTTCGTCATTCGTTTATCATTCAGTTTATTAAATATAAAAAACTTAAGATCGGGCTTCTAAATCCTGGCTCCTTAGGAACTAAGCACGATGAGTTCATTGTAGCTATTGAGCGTCATGCGTTGGACATTGTCGCTATCAACGAGACATGGTTGCGGGCGGGCGAGGAGGCGCGCGCCCCCTTCGTGCCCGGGTACAGGCTGCGGCACGTGCCGCGCCCTGCGGAGACGCGCTCGCGCGGCGGCGGCGTGGGCTTCTATCTGGGCAGCGACGTGAGCGCGCGGCTCATCGCGCATCCCACCAACCCGCCTGTCGAGCACATGTGGCTAAGTCTCCACGTTAATGGGGTAAAGTTGGCAATAGGCACAGCTTATCGGCCACCCTGGCTCGATGTGGGTGTATTTGTGGACGCTCTCACCGAATCAATAGCTTCAATGGCAGTGGCTGACCACATTTTTCTCTTGGGAGATTTCAATATCAATTTATTAAATACTAACTCATGTAACACTAAAACCGTTTTAAATTTCTTAAATAGTATGGGACTCACACAATATGTTGATCAGGCAACCCACTTCACCGACCATAGTGAAACCTTAATAGATTTGATTTGCTCTAACAACAGTCTGTCCAATATTAATGTAGAATATATACCAGAGTTGAGTAGCCATGCCCTTATTACCTGTGAAATAAATGTAAAAAAGGTAATACCCCCCCCTAAGTGGATAGTGTATCGGCCGCTCAAGGATATCGATATGGATCGTTTTATGTTTCGCCTTAACTCTATACCGTGGAAACGTTTATATCACGAGAATGTGAATGTTATGATTGAGTCGTTTAACAGTTATGTACTATTTTTGTTTGATGAGTATGCACCTGTAAAGTCGGTATATATTAAGAAAAGAAGTTACCCGTGGATAACAGACAATATCAAGGAAATGATGAGGATTCGTGACTGTGCTCATACCAGGTACAAACGTTCAAAATCACCTGTTCATAAACAATATTATAAAGATCTAAAGAATATACTTATCTCGGCTTTACATAATGAAAAAAATGCTTACTTTTGTCACTACGTTAATTCAAACTCGACAAATCCCCGTGTTCTGTGGAAAAATATTAAAAGTAATGTTGCTGACTTTACCAAGAAAGATTCTGAATTACCACATCATCTTAGTGAACCCAATAGCATAAATGACCATTTCCTTAGAGTACCTGGTAAAAGCACAGTCGATATCTCTGACGTTACCTTTTTTGAATGTAATCGCCATAGTCCGGCTTCCAAATTCTCTCTTAAACCTGTAAGTGAGGCTGCAGTATCGAGTATTATCAAGTCCATACATACAAATGCACAGGGTATAGACGGAATTACTTTGGACATGGTGGTGCTCACGCTGCCCCAAACCCTCCCTATTATTACTGCCATCATCAATAAATCCATTGAGACTTGTGTATATCCTGATCTCTGGAAAATCTCTGTTATAAAACCAATACCCAAAGTAAACTCTCCAGTTGATTTCAAAGATTTGCGCCCAATAAGTATTTTACCATTTATGTCAAAAGTTCTCGAGAAAGTTGTATGCCGTCAGCTAACCGAATTTCTAGAAAACAATAAAATTTTACCCAAGATGCAGTCCGGTTTTAGAAGATCGCACAGCACAGCTACTGCTCTCCTAAATGTCGTGGACGATTTCCTTGCCGCTAGAGACGTTGGTAAGAGCACAATTCTAGTTTTACTCGATTTTTCGCGTGCTTTCGACACGATTAATACTTCGTTGCTACTGTCTAAGCTCTCGTATTACGGGTTTGATAATGACGCAATAAAATGGTTTGCCAGCTACCTTAACGGGAGAACTCAACTTGTTGAGACGCGTGATTCTCGTGGCATTACGGAGCGATCTGCTACTGCCGCTGTTGTCCGAGGTGTCCCACAAGGATCTATTCTAGGGCCCATCTTATTTATTCTTTATTGCGCGGACATTACTAAATGTATTAAGAATTGTACTTTCCACCAATATGCGGACGACCTACAACTCTATCTTTCTTTTACTCCCAGTGATACACAACATGCCATATCACAAATTAATAAAGACTTGGATGGAATTGCCCAGTGGTCGGAGTCAAATAACCTCATCCTCAATCCGTCCAAATCTAAATTTCTAATTCTAGGGTCTCAAAAACAATTAGAGTCTGTTAGCTCAAAAAACCCTATTGTAGCTATAGGTGGTATGCCCATAGAATGTGTTAAAGTTGCTCGGAATCTTGGCGTATTGATGGATGGTGCGCTGCAATTTGAGGCTCATGTGCAGGAAATAGTACGTAACTGTTTTTATAGGTTGAAAGTGCTGTATAAAGTACGAAATTATTTAACTGTTGATTTACGAATTAAGCTATGTGATTCATTAATTCTTTCAAAGTTAAATTACGCGGATACCGTAATTGGCGAATGCCTCCTAGCCCGTACTCGCAAAGTAATACAACGCGTACAAAATGCATGCGCACGCTTCTGTTTCCCAATCCCCCCCAGATCACATGTAACCCCCTTTTTAAACAACAGTAACCTATTAAAAATGTCTTCCCGCCGTAATCTCCACTTTGCGACGTTGCTCTTCGGTATCATAACAACTCAAAAGCCACCATATCTCTACGAAAAACTTAATTTCTCGCGCTGCGCCACCCGCGTAGCAACTCGTCTTATATGCCCACGACACCGCGGGGCCGCGTTCAGGGGTAGTTTCCGGTATGCTGCGACCAAATGCTGGAACAACCTGCCTCCGCCAGTCAAAAATTCTACAACAATTAATTCGTTCAAAATAAATTTAAGGAAACATTTGATAGCCTTACAAAAAATCTAACCTACGAAAATTAGCCTACAAACCTAGCCATATTATCTTTCTTCTTCTCAAACACACAAAAACACACCCCAATTCATTCATACTTACTTCATACTTTACCCTACTTACCTTACTTACCTGACCCTACCTTACTTACCTGACTCTACCTTACTTACCTGATCCTACCTTACTTAATCTACCTTGCTTACCTTACCTTACTTTACTTACCTTACTCTGCTTACCATACGTAACAAAATAGTTTTCTTGCACTATATTGGCGAAAAAGTGGGGGCCCCACATAATACCAGCGTTGTGGCGTTTCACAAACCGCCGCAGCTTGTGCTGAGTGGGGTCCCTTTAGGACACATAATATACCTATATGTTCCGTGTATTTTCTCTTTAAGATTTTTTATCTCCTAGTTATGTGTTCCTAATAAAATTTTTCTTTCTTTCTTTCTTTCTTTTTTTCTTATATAAAATTGTAATATTTTTTAAGTGAAATAAAAGAATTTTTACAATTTCTCAGACATATTAAGGCTGGATTCCTCGAACAGAGTAAGCCTCAAGTCAAGGATAAATTGCATAAATTTTATTTATCTATGGATAAAGTTGTCAAAAATAAAATATTATTATTATAAATTCCATTTAGCACTTTTTAGATGGATCATAACCAAATCCGTCAGTATTGTTAAATTACAACATATACACACACACATATCACAAGGTGTTGAAGCTCGTCTGCCTGACGTGGATATCAGGGACTATGGCTATATTATACCTACTTACTTACTCTATTTAATACTTCAAAGTAGATTCATAAAATCAATCAGCCCTTAATTCGGACACCTACGATTGATCCTTCAGCTGATCTGCATGGGTGCCTCCGACTGTCATGTAACGGTTAACCCTTGACCGGCGGGGAGTCAAATTTGGCGCGAGGGGCGAGAGACAAAGCTCTTTGTTGCCGCCGCTTTCATCTTCCGCCGTCCTTCAGCGGCCGAACTGTCAATGCGGCAGGGCTGTCGCGTCGCGCTCGTTTTATACTACTAAGATTATAAACGCGAAAGTTTGTAAAGATGGCTGAATAGATAGATATTTGTTATTTTGACGTGATAACGTCTTATAAATCGATGAACGCCGGCTTCACGCACGAAACAGCATGACTCATTGTCACGTTCCACCTGAGCCGAGCGTGCAAGCGAGAGCGCAGAACATGCGATAGATTATCACGCTAAATTATCGTCCGTAAACCGACTTTACAGACAACCAAATTTTGTTTATAAGCAAAAACTACTGAACAGATTACATCTCAGTACAATAAAGGATAAAGATATAATTTATAAAGATATAGAACTAAGTTGGTGGCGTCCGTTAGTAAATAACAACTCGACTAGGCTTGTTGCCGAATTATATACCTATGCGAAAGTAGCTGTTTGTTACCTTTTCATGGCTTAACCTGTGAACTGATCTTTAGGAAATTTGGTAGGGAGATGGCTTGCATCTTTTGGAAGGACAAAAGCTATTTTTCATTTCGGAAAAACATTCCTAGGGGCACGATTATTTCAAGTTCACGCAGAAGGAGTAGCGGGCAAAACAGTAACTCTATTGTACACAAAAAACTCTAAAAATATACTCTTCCTTGTAACCTTTAGATAGATAAAACTGACAGACTGATTGATCAACGCACAGCCGAAACCGCTGGGTCTAGAAGCATGTAATTTTTCACAAAGCGATTGGGTATTTGACTGCCTAGCCAAATGAGGAACTTTTTGTGATTCGTCAAAACGGAAATTTACTATGGAAAATTTACTGAATACTAAGTTGTGACGTCATAATTTTTCGTACTCGATTGCAACAGTTTTATTGTTTTTTTTATTGTTGCTATTATTGTAAAATGAAAATCAAAACATATTTTTAGAAGTCTAGTGCGATAATCGTATTAGTAAATGATCACTCGCATATTAATTTTGCTACAGTCAAGTACCCTATTCATTCTACGAGAAAATATCTAGTAGGTATATACAGTGCACACTAAGAAGGGATTTTTGGAATTTTTACAGGATCGAGGTAAAACAATATGCAACGCGGCAACGAGGCTGATCATCACCCGCTAGTCCTACTAATATTATAAATGCGAAAGTTTGTATGGATGGATGTCTGGATGTATGGATGTCTGGATGGATGTTTGTTCCTCTTTCACGCAAAAACTACTGTACGGATTTTGATGAAACTTTACAGTTATGTAGCTTATACATCAGAATAATACATAGGCTATATTTTATCCCCGTATTCCCACGGGAACGGGAACTACGCGGGTGAAACCGCGGGGCGCTGCTAGTATTACATAATTTTAGAAAAATACAATACAATAACTCTTTATTGTACACCAAAAACAACACAATATGGATACCAATATTAACTAAAGTACAATGGACGGTCTTATCGCTTTTAGCGATCTCTTCCAGACAACCTTAGTTTGGTGTGTTAGAAAAACTTGGTTTGTAAATTAAAATCTTTTTTAAATCTCTGTTTGTGTCAGCCCTGCAGTTAGTGCATTCCTTTTGATGTAAAGAGTATCCTTTAGCCGAGACGGTTTTCTTATTATCAACTTGTCCGTGAATTCTATGCAAATAACGTTTATGCTTTGACGAAGTATTTCAGATGTTACTTTTATTTATACTTGCTTCAATATTAGCAAGCAACTTACGTAATTACTCGAGCTTTTAAGAATCCTAGGGTTTTCCTTGCATCTTGGTGAGATCTGTTTTGGCGAAAATATGTTCGTTAGTGTAGGTAGGTACCTGTTTCATCATCTATATATGTATATATATATATATATAAAATGATAAACTGACTGACTGATTGGTGATATATCAACGCACAGTTAGGCTGTGCGTTGATATATCACAGCTGGGTCTAGAGACTTGAAATTTTGCACATAGCTTATACAGTGTGGGCATCCACTAAGAAATGATTTTGCAAAATTCAACCCCAAAGGGCGTGGGTGATATAAACGTGCGCGAGCGAAGCTGCTGGTAAAAACTAGTGCGAAATAAATGATTATTATTATTTTCATTACAATAACTATTTGACACTTGTTAGTAAGTAGATCTACATATTAAAACCCTAATGAAACAAATATACCTATGAAGGAGCATATTTGAATCGGAGGACACACATTTTGTCCCCAAGTCACGGGAAAAGTAAGTCAAAGTCAAAAATCTTTTATTTCTGTAGGTATAAAAAGTACACTGACAAATGTCAATAGTCTCATAACAAGGCACTCTAAACTCAGCCATGAAGATTGGATTAGTAATGTAACTTTGAATATTAAAGGTTATAAATATTGGTCTGCGTATCGTCGTGGGCGTATTTAATTCATCCCCAAATTGATAAGACCGCAATAAATGCACTCCGATTGTCTCAGACAGCGAACTTGGTTTGACGCGGTGCCAGTAGTACGGCTGCACGGTGACCAAACTCTGGGAATAGGATTTGTGTGTTACCAAATTGTATTTCATCAAGTTTATGTTGTGTGTTCTTTTCTTCTGTTGCCATGTGGATATTCTATTAGTAATGTCTATTGTATAAATTCTTAGGACCATAAACACCGTAATGGTAATCCTAAGGAATAATTCGTAGGGATAAGAATTTATTTCTTGTGCTCATTAAGTTTTATGGCACATCTTAAACGAATAAAATTTTCCGTCTATAACTTTCTTGATTTTCTGGATTTTTATAAAAACGTCAAGCATAGGTACGGTTAGAATTTTTGTAAAAATCACTTAGTCGTTCCTAAGTTCGAGACCTACTTATTTATAACCACATAAAAATTTAATTACAAAGTCGAATCATTGCATGTCAACACTTCCTATACGATCTGGAATTACAAACAATCTATGTTCTGCTTAAATATGCAAGCTGTCGATGAGTTACTTTCGCATTCATAACCTACGTGGGAATGAAAAAGTTTGCAATTAATTTCACAATAAACAATGAATGCCGATACGAGTACGTTGAAGATAATAAATACCATAATACATAATCTACACATAATCTTTGCTTTTTTTTTATAAAGATGGCCACCCTATCCACAAGTGGAATTGGGATTGTAATTTGGGCGGGCCCGCTGCAATGCGAAGCTAAGTAAATTCACCAGAATCCCTCATCGTGACAGAGCTGTACTGAGATGCCTAAGTATATATTTTTTACCTACGCGTAAAGCGTAACAGAAAAAGCGCAATTCCTCATACACCCCAATTAGTATATTAATATAAAAAAAATATTATGCCTTCGAACTTGAGTTGTGTCTAATAAATTTTCTTAAATATCGATCAATAATTTAATAGCATGATTTCCATAGATAGCACTAAATTCAGCTATGCTAATTAATTTTTCGGAAAAATTTTACACTTTAAAAATAGCTGAAATCGATTAAGAGTCGATACTGAACAAACTAATTTTTAATTTCACTTGCTAAAAAAAAATTCGGCCTTACAGACAGGTGTTGTTTTTTAAAATGTTTAATAAGACATTGGCAATTTAGCCGGCTTCCTAAATATACAGAGTGTGCTAATATTCCTCCACGTATAAAGTTTCTTCAAAATTTTTACTTGTCCATCGACGGTAAAAATATGAGACAATTATAGGCTAATAAAAAAAACTACAGTAAACTGATAATGGACTCTTATGTCTTTAATTGAATTTTCTATTTACTGCACAAGATATCGAACACATGCTTGTCTAGCCACATTTACTATTATGGGGCAAAATTACAAATAAACAGTAAAATTTTACGGCAAATAAATAAAGGAAACTTATTACAAATACATTACCCCTCTCTCGATTCCCACCAAAAAGCATACAGAACGATGTCCAGAGTTAGAGATTGACTATGATGTCACTTTTAAAAATTAAGCCAAATTATTGCAGCACAGAGATCTTTGCCACACATTCACTTATCAAAAATTGTTATAAAATTTGTTAAGCTAGTGAAAAAAAGAAAATTAGGTGATTTTCAGTTTCACATTCGAATCGGAATTTATAGAAGCTATCAGATAACTTAAGTACCAGAAAATAGTCCAGTACCTCCCCTTCTATAGACAGGCGACAGTTCTCGAGATTTTTCCATTCCCGGCAGATGGCTGCGGATTGAATAGGCAATGCGATAAATTCGGTTTGGAGCAGACGGCGCGGCGCCCGCGCGCCTCCGATACTGCGATATCAAGCTATAGAGCTGGCATAGCATTGGCTTGGAGTAACTACTGTTTGTAATAATAAGCATCGCGCCTCTCGAAAATTTAAGATGGTGGTAGTTTGATAACTATTAGTATTGGAAAATAAGTGAATTTTACATTCCAATGTTGCATAAAAATATTTATAAAATATTTGATTCGATGTTGATATCTCCGACTGGTTTATGATCATATGATAGCAGTCACCTGTGGTCTAAATTCCTTCTAATTTCTAAAACAAGGACCTGAGGTACGGAGGGGCAGCTACCATGACGCTTGACTGTGACAAATGCATCGTGTAGGTACAAAATAACACGAATTTTGTGCCGCGGGCGGCAAAATGCTCATAGCGCGATCACGGGTTAATATTCTACTCCTAGCTAAATATAACTAGTATTTTTTTTATAAAAATATATCGAAGACGCACATGCTACCTGATGTTACATAGATGATCATCATCCGTGTTTGATATTGTCATGTTATTGTTCTGTATCCTTCCGCAATGCTTGCTCCATTCATCTCTACAAACCAAACTTTTCTTCCTTATGCCTAGTGCCTACAATCTACATAATGCAGCAGGCGAGTCTCGTGAAGAGGCCTAAATTGCATTGTTGTGTCGAGATTCCAACTATATTTAATAAAGTATATTTCAGGACATAAAGCTTATCAACACATTTATCAATACTTATATACGACTCTTAACGGGAAAAGCTAATTTCATTTTAAATTACATACCTACCTGCATGTTAACCGTTGTGTTAAATGTTGTATGGGCTGAGATCTCTTTGCCTTTCCTTCTTAAAGATAAAACAAAAAAAACATGGTCAATCGGATCGTAATAAAATTTATATCTGACCTTTAATAGTACATTATGATATAAGTTATTATAAGTTATAAGTACATTACCGCACTTGGGCGTAACGATATACAATACGATATTGAAATTGGTAAAATAAGAGACCTTTTACGAGCAAATGTGTTATAAGACAAAATAAATATCCATATTAATTACATATATATTGGCCATAGATATGCGCGAACACACATTAAAAAAACAAGAAAGTGCAAACAAATACAGAATTTTCTAGAAAAAAATGTCGAATCTAGTCATCTGTCGGTAACGATAACGTAACGATGTTTCCAGCAGCGATATTAGCAAAGTTGTAAGACTGCTACAGGCTGTCAGAACTACAGGTCATGATGAGCCGAAACTAATCCAAGTTTGCATAACAGTATACAGGTGAGCGAACACGCTAAATAATAGCAGTATATTAATATCCTTCATGAAGAAGCGAGCTGTGCTATACGGTTTACGCGGCGTTTAAAAAATTTAGCTTAATAATATAAATATAGCTCATAAATTATAGCTTACTTCTTACAAATTATACAAACACTTTACCTATTTAATTATTGCGTAGATGTTGGTATAATAAAAAACCTAATATTATAATGCAGCCTCCTTAGGCAGACACACTTCAAAAACCAAAAATATAGGTATTACGATATTTGATACTGGCCAAAAATAAAATTTGTTTTAAAAAAATGCAAATTATATTTATATAAACGGTGACGATCTGAAGCAGCCAGGATTTAATAAATATTTTCGAAAAGACGTTATTGTCCTACAAGATTTAATTAAACGCGTAAATTATTTATTATTATAAAACATGTAAAGAGTACTTGGCACCATTTTCTCATACCACCTCGAGTCGATAGGCAACGAGAGTCAAAAGGCTCACTTAACCTTAGCGAAACTCAATAACTTTCACTTTAAATAATAAATTCTCCTTTGAAGTACACCGAGAAAGAGGGTTGCCATAAGTTACACGAAAATTATACAACTTTTGCAATGAATAACTGTTATAGTTAGTCATAATTACACGTATTAAAAAAAAAACACAAAAATAAAAATTAAAAAATAAACGGTTGGTTATGGAGGTGATGAGCAGCACCTGGCGACAATTTGGAACAATTTACAATTACTTATGATTAATCGAGCTAAGAAAATTACAGGGTTTGCTGTATATTTTATAAAATTATGCTTGATGGAAGTTACCTCGACATTGGTGACATGACGACAATAAAAGCGCAAGAAGTTTGCCTTTTTGCTTCTGTAAAATGTTACTACGTGCTTCAAACTTTTTTATTCTGACAACCCTGGCTGGCAAATTTGGCGCTATTGGAGTATTCCGAGGCATCTTTGTAGTACACAGAATTGGTTGTGAATAGACACGGCGTCGTACCTTTATTAATTTGTGCTTTGCCTTTCATCTACCGCTGGGATCGGATAGATTACTCCGATTTGTTTAATTTGGCATGGGCACATAGTCATGGGAGACGATTGCCATATAGTATCTATTACAATTCGTCCTGCAGTGAAATGGTTGTCATCAATTTTTCAGGGATTAGCTGTAAGTACTTCATATTAAATGTTTCACTTTTATAATACATAAATAATATATAATGTTAATATATATCTACAAATGCTTAAAAAGGATCTCAAAATAGATAAAAAAGTAGGGATTTTAACAACAAATTCTATATTTGGAAAACAATTTTCTTGCAAATCAATATTACTGAAACCAAATCATAAAATATATTACTTTGAACCTTTACAAAAGGAACATAAAATCGTTGGAATTAATTTTAGCGTCGGCGAGCTGAATTGCGTAACGTCTACAACAAACTTTCAAACTTTGGTATCGACCAACCACCATGAAAATCTAGAGACTTACTGATTTGTCAACGGACCTATTTCATAGTTTTTAATTTGAATTTGGAATGCGTTAGCTACATTTTTTAGAAAGTAAAAACCCACAAAGAAAGGGTTTTTGAAAGAACCGTGAACGGGAAAACTTAGTCTAAGATACGAATATAAGACGACCTTCACCGAGCTGGTTAATGGATGAAAAGTATTTTATATCAAATTTAATATGTTAAAAAAAATATTGCGAGTGGGTTGGCTGAAAAAATTAAGTCCAGGATATGACTAATAGTGTGTTATGGTTATCTGAAAAGTGTCTGTAAACATGTGCAGTGAATGGGAATTCCAATAAATGACGTGATATCGTTTTTGTATTGATTCAACTCGTCAATTCAACTATCAAGTTTACTGGTGATAACCAAATGAAATATGAAAATAGCGTTATTGATACATACTCGTATATCGTTATACACGGACCGTGTAGCAAGGACGAAGTTAAAAAAAAAACTCACGCCTTTTATCCCCGAGGGGGTAGGCAGAGGTATTCCATTTCTGGAAATACCCACATTTCACCAGTAGAATAATTAGTGAGCCCATCGCCGAATAATAAATATAAGTTCAACAAATGAATATCAATTATGTTTCCGATTAAAGGGCTTGTATCCATGTTGATGACTTAAGATTATAAAAAAAGAGCAGTTCATTTATATTTCAGACAACATATTTCATATTGCTGGTACTAAAAAAAAACTCCTCCAAAAAACTTCTCATTAGGCACTCCACATAGCAAACAAGACGCGTAAAAAATTCAACGAAATCTCACTGAAAGGAGTGAATGTTCTCATTTATATCTCCCTTTGAACCTGTTGGTGAAGGAAGGAAAGTAGCATAGCTGGGATACCGCTTACCATTTCTTAGGGTCAAAATTTGACACTATTCTGATTCAAGAAAGGAATTTTTCTCAAAAAGTTACAGCTCGAGCTTGAAACAATGTTTATGTGAAATACCGCCAGAAAGTGCCAAAATTCAATTGTGGGGTCGAAATTTTACAGTTTTTTATACTATACAAAGAAATAAGGGCATAGGCAAGGTTGTGATAAAATGAGGGATACTGAACGGAATTTTACAACAAAAATACAAAGTTAGCTCTCGACTAAGCTATTGTCTCTGCCTACCCCAATAGGAAATAGGCGTGAGATGATGTATGTATGTAAGTATGTAGCCTTATAATAGTCGATGTTTTGGTTTTGCGTTAAACCAAGGCGATGTGTAGACTAGCTAGTTCGTTGTTGATTATTCGATAATACTTTTAGTAGCTCATGATCAGTTATTTTATCCATTCAGGCAACTTCATTCAACATTCAGGCAGACCCGGTCCGGCGATAGGCTCACCACCTATCACGTTTAGGGGTCCAATATATCTCGTGAAATGTGGGTATTTCCAGTAATGGAATACCTCTGCCTACCCCCTCGGGGATAAAAAAGGCGTGAGATTATACTTATACTTCAGGCAACTTAATTAAATTCCTTACATTTAAGGCTTCAACAGCAATAAAAATACAGGAAGTAGCTACTAAAATATAATAAAAGTAATTTTAAAAAACCTATACTGCTTTCAAAGTGCATTGAAAAAAGACACACCGTTACTAACACGTGTCACTCTTATAACTGAGAAATCAACGACGCCACATTTATTTAAATCTGTCAACTACGACGAAGGAACACTCACATACAACAGGTAACACGTACACAAAAGAGCTTTTCAACCAATGCTGGCTCCTACATGTTAATCCCAGCTCTACGCAGAGCCTTTTCCTTCATTCTTTCTGCGTCGTGGATCGCGTTGCTACCGTAATTAAATCAATCCTTTGGATTAAATCGGCTCCTTTGACAGGTATCTTGTATTGAGCTATCGAGGGCCCTTCACGGCCTCGATGACGTTTTCCCAATCTCTTTCATCATTTTTATTAAAAAATCTGATTGGAAGGGTTGGGGCCCAATCCTCGGTTGTCTTGACTCCCAATTACGAAACGGGTACTTAATTTTATTCAATAAAAATACGAATTTGAATTTTTTGCGTTTAGAAAACTTGAATAGAACTAAATAAATTGCCTCTCTCGGACACTATAAAATGCGTGGAAAAAAGGGGTAGGTACCGCGCACACTGTTCCATGTTTCGCAGGTGATCGAGAACTATGCAATGTGAGGGTATTTATATGAACCTAGGGTATAGGTTGTCTGGAAGATATTCAAAGCGATAATACCGCCCATTGTCCTTTAATTAATGTTTATATCCGTAAGTGCTATATGATTTTTGCTGTAATACAATAAAGAGTTATTTTTCTTTCTTCTATTCTATTCTAAAGGAAGGCAGGAAGTGACAATACTGTACTGGTAACTGGCTATTACACACGGTAAACAAATATTACAGTTACCTACTTATATTTACTTCTACGTCTTCCTGTGTCGGCCTGAGGCTGGGTTTAGGATGCACCGAGATCTAAACAATGCATAGGTACTTTGCCCAATACCTATATAGAGTGGTAGGTATAGGTTTTATTTTTATAATACTAATTTATGACCATGGATACTAGTAGGTACATCAGTTTATAAAATAAATATCCAAATTTCATGCACCAAATTATTATGCCGAAGTAACTTGACCTAGGTAACCATTTTGATTAAATATGGTATATAGAGGTAGACATAGTTTTCATTTTATGGAAGAACATTATGTTGAACATTGCGTGGCATTCACATCCCGAAAAATATAAAAGCTAGAGTGCACTTTGGTATTGGTAACTTTTCTATGAGGAATTACAGTAAATTTTACAGTACGTTTTACCGATAACGCCTTATAGTTTCTGAACGCTGTAAAAGTTAAAACTAAGGCTGTTTGACAGTCACACAAAACCCACCAAGTCAAATGTAAATCATCGTTGTGAACCACCGTAAAATCAATCACACCCAATAGCCTGCGGGAAGATCAAAGCAACACGGTGAGCGCATTGCTCCTGGACCAGAGGATGCAGATTTCAGATACAACGTCATATAAGAATGTAGTATCTAAACACAGAAATACCATTTTACCTACATTTTACATACCTGTTTGTTACCATTTTCGCAACTATATGTGAAAACATAATATAATTGGCCTTTAGTTAATCATCTGTATTTATGTTAATTAGTTAAGACGGCTATTTGTTTTCCTATCAAAATAAAATAAATAAAATAATATAATAAAACTGAATAATGTTATTTGAAGAAAATATGTAACTACCCCAGTGCGTCTTATTCTCGAGTGGTTTGGGATAGCTATTTCAATATCCACTTTCATAAGTGTATTCTTTGGTCCTTAAGCGTGACAGGTGGTGAGCCTGGGTGTTGATAAGATGAATATGTACGTAAAATTTGTAAGACTCGTTGGTACTTGCCCTCTCCAGGAATAAAACCTAGGCCTCAACAACTATCACTGCCCAATTTTCATTCATTAAGGGAAAACATCATCACATTAACAAGCAGTATCAGCAGATAAAAATAGAGGAATCCACAGAGAACAACCTAAGCTTTCTATAAAATAGTGTTAGAACAAATTTCAAATTCACCGTCGATTAGGAACCTATGTAAAGTTATATAACTTCACACTTTTACTTACATAATACACTATGCCACTGAGTATCATTTTTTTTATTATTCAGTGTACCTAGTGAACTTATTGAAAGTCATTATTCTTTAACTCGGGATGTGATAAGGCTGAAGAGAAGCAGACACAGTTGCCACCATTGCCTGAACGAATTGTAAAGTCTTATAAAACCAAGCTACAGCCAACAAACTCAACATCTTTATACAAAGCCCAGCTCCAATACAAGTACATTACAATATTTATATTGGAAGGTGATATATTGCAGCGGGGCTCAAAGCTCGCCACAATATTTATCGGCGGCGCTGTATCAATGCGGCTCAAAGCGCCGCCGGAAGCCCACCTCGCGACGGCTACCGCGCCCCAAGTCAGAGGAGTAAGCGATGCCACATCCACTATTATAAAGAAAAAAGATTTAGCAGTGATAGCCTTACGGTTAAAGAGCCGGCTGAAAATCAGTGAGGCTCGGGTTCGAATCCTGGCATGTGCCAATGAGTTTTTCAAAAACTTACTTACATATTTATCGCTAGCTCGACGGTGAAGGAAAACATCGTGAGGAAACCGGCAGGTCTCAGAATTAATTATCAGACATGTGTAAATAGACCCGGTCCGGCGATGGGCTCACCACCTATCACGTTTAGGGGTCTCTATATCTCGTGAAATGTGGGTATATCCAGTAATGGAATGCCTCTGCTTACCTCCTCGGGGATAAAAAGCGTGAGATTTTTTTTTTAATAAAGATTCGTATTTTTGAATGATTGTTACGAATAAACTCAGTCCAAGTACCGATTTTAAAAATTATTTTACCAATGGAAAGCTAGATCCCTGAGTGACATAGGTTATATTTGATTCCCGTATTCCCACGTTAACGGGAACTACGCTGGTAAAACAGCGCAGAACCGCAGTTATACTATAAATTTTAAAAAACCGGTCAAGTGCGAGTCGGACTCGCGCACCGAGGGTTCCGTACAACCTTGCAAATTTATGGTTTTCGTAATTTTTCCTTTATCTATGCTATAAGACGTTGCTTCGTACCAAATTTCAAGATTCTGAGTTCACGGGAAGCACCCTGTAGGTTTTGATTCCCTTGCAAGTGTCGAAAATTTGCGGCATAAACGGCTGTATCTTTTGATTGCGTTGGCTTAGAAGTTTGATTTTTTCACAGCTTCAAGGGACAGTAGACCTGAGTAATTGATATAAATTTCAGCTTCATACCTCCACGCGTTCCTGAGAAAAAGGGTCTTGACAGACGGACGGACGGACAGACGGACAACAAAGTGATCCTATAAGGGTTCCGTTTTTTCCTTTTGAGGTACGGAACCCTAAAAATGCTCTAGCCTTTTATCCAACTCATCACCAGTAGATATAAATTTAAAAAATGCTCTAGCCTTTTATCCAACTCATCACCAGTAGATATAAATTTAAAAATGCTCTAGCCTTTTATCCAACTCATCACCAGTAGATATAAATTTAAAAAATGCTCTAGCCTTTTATCCAACTCATCACCAGTAGATATAAATTTAAAAAATGCTCTAGCCTTTTATCCAACTCATCACCAGTAGATATAAATTTAAAAAATGCTCTAGCCTTTTATCCAACTCATCACCAGTAGATATAAATTTAAAAAATGCTCTAGCCTTTTATCCAACTCATCACCAGTAGATATAAATTTAAAAAATGCTCTAGCCTTTTATCCAACTCATCACCAGTAGATATAAATTTAAAAAATGCTCTAGCCTTTTATCCAACTCATCACCAGTAGATATAAATTTAAAAAATGCTCTAGCCTTTTATCCAACTCATCACCAGTAGATATAAATTTAAAAAATGCTCTAGCCTTTTATCCAACTCATCACCAGTAGATATAAATTTAAAAAATGCTCTAGCCTTTTATCCAACTCATCACCAGTAGATATAAATTTAAAAAATGCTCTAGCCTTTTATCCAACTCATCACCAGTAGATATAAATTTAAAAAATGCTCTAGCCTTTTATCCAACTCATCACCAGTATATTTTTGGACCAGACCAGAGCGGGCTATTACTACTCCTTTATTTGAACTTACAAAAGGTTGAATCTTGTGAAATGGGTCCAATGAATTGAGTTTTATTTGCGTGTTTGGCTTATGTCCCTCGATTAAATTGAAATTTTGCAGTCATATTTTTGACATTAGCCATAACGTGTTTTCACACAGAACATTCTTATAATAATTATAACTCAAATGTCGGCCGGCCTTCTAGAGGTCAATGACTATTGTTAACTACATGACAGCTGAGCTCATATAGGTAAAATAGCGTGAACCAACATTTTCTGTTGCTCTTTCAAATAACGTGAGATCGCGTCCGCTCCCACCTCGCGGTCCCCCTTATCTAGCCCATTGTTGACTGCCTCTATCACTGGATTCCTTTTTACAGGGAGCCTTTGACGGCACTGTTTGCACCCAGATCAGAATGAGACACCGCGCAATCGATGCGTAACCTCCATCCGAGGCGTCTGGCCGCTTTGGCTGGTACAACTTTTCATCTCGTCTTTTACTTTTGCATTCGTGGTGACGTTTGACCGTGTTTTTAATATTCGAGAAACTATTTTACAGACGTACTTCGCTGATTTATCCGCGGGCGGTGCAGCGAAACAGTGAGGAGCAACTTCAGAAAATAACTATTTGTATAAATAAAAATTCAATACTGTTCTTTAGTACCGAATCGACAAAAAAAAGTTTGAATGTCCGAGAAGAAAATTTTGAAAAGTTGCCCGGATCGGGAATACTGCAAGTGCTTTTTTCTATGGGATTTATACAGCACGTCTGTCACGTCAGCTGATTATGAATATTATATTATCACTATCACTACATAGTATAAAACAAAGTCGCTTTCTCTGTCCCTATATCCCTATGTCCTTATGTCCCTTTGTATGCTTAAATCTTTAAAACTACGCAACGGATTTTGATGCGGTTTTTTTTAATAGATAGAGTGATTCAAGAGGAAGGTTTTAGTATAAGCATTGCACCCGTGCGCAGCCGGGGCGGGTCGCTAGTGTCTATATAAAAATAAATAATCTCACGCCTTTTGTCCCCGAGGATTTGATTTTATTTGTTACGTTTTACAGCTAAACCGCTGAACTAATGAAATGTGGCAGGGAAATAGCTTGCATGTTGAGGAAGGTGAAGGTTACTTTTAATCTCAGAACGGGGACGTCCTATAAAATAAATGTTATCCAGTTTCAGTCACTATACTGTATATTATTGTGATATAAATACAGTAGCAAAACTATATTTTATTTGGTAGTTAAATGAGTTTGTCCGTTTCACAGAATTTTCTGATTCTCAAAGTGTAATGATGGGGCTAAACCAAAGATATTAAAGTAAGGATGAGTTATGCTCATACTGCGCGCGTTTAAAAATTGATCCCCTACGAGTGGCTACAACATTCACATACTTACTTCTTAGCGTATTTATAGCATAGAACAATGACGGGGAAAGATGATACGGAACGAATAATAAAGAAAGAACACCTATCTGTCAACAGTTGCGCTTGAAATACGAATTGAAATACAATGCGACTAAATAAAATGTGGTTAATTAACTACATTTGTCGGCCTCATTTTCCGCGCTCTAGTGACATATCTACGTCTTTCTATATATAACATCTTTGGGCTAAACCTTTTATTTGTAAAATGTCCGTTTTATCGGCAGACATTTTAGTTTTTATCACCTTCTTAAATATATAGAAAGAAAGAAAGAAAATTGCGACATTTAAAAAATATTATTATACAATCTAATTCATTAAGTTACCAAAAATGGTCGCTATTCAGCATGTGCTGCAGCAGAAGACTGACAGCGCTGATCTTCTATCATATCAAAATCTTTCTTATAATATTCCGCTGCAAATAATTCCGCCTTGAGGCCCAGTACCTATATCATTTTCCAAACTCGACTATCAAGACTTTCCACAACCAAAGGCAAGTTTATTCGCGTATTTCCCGTTGAAAATACAATTTGCTAATTCGATCGCCGGCGCCCTGGCCGGCTGAGTGGCGATATTAAACTAATTATGAACAAACCGCGAGTTAGCCGACACGGTCCATTAGTTACACTATTGTTTATCTTCAAACAGGTTAAATAAATGAAAGGTAAGTTTTGCCGTGAACCTGTACCTGCAAAACATGATTTTGACAGCGCAAATTTAAAAACAGATCTTTACAGGAAATGTCAAAATACCATATTTAGAAAACCCAAAAATTTTGTTTAATGAAATGATTTAAGAAACAATGCCCTCCTTCTGGTGCAGTTGAGCAAAGATATAGTCTGTCACATTAAGGAGACACAATCTATCTATTCGTTTAAACTACAGGCCAAAGAAATATACTTGCTTGCAATGCAACTTGGCAGGTACTTTCCTTATACAACGCAGGCATCAAATAAAGAGGGATTTTTGGAAATTTTCAACGGGAAGGGATTCGCGAGGGTAAAGTCGAGGAATTACTTTTTTATACTCTTTAATCGCGTAATTTACATCGTTTTACAAATACACTAGTTATGTAAGAATGATAAAACTTGTTTGGCGTTGGCTCAATGCGACCATATTGCTCCTCGTCGCCCGGGGCTCTGCAAAGCTGCAATCCAACCCGAATACAAACAGCGAAACTCTGCTATTAAATTGATTTTAATGTTATGAACTATAAATAGACTACTGCGGATAAAGCCTTTTATTGAAATTGAACATTGAAACATCCGATTTTAAGCTATAAATCAATTCAGAGAAATATAGGGGTAAATATTCCTGAAATAATTTGTGGTCTCAAATATTAGTTTCATTGCATTGCAGGTATGTAAACTCTTTCGGCCTAACCACAAAATGGCGTTTTAATATTTTATCTCAGTCTAACAATAACAAAATGAAATCATAACTTATCGCATGTTTTCAGTGAAAACTATGATCCATTTTGATATCTAGCTGGGTTTGAAGATGAAACCGAAGAGCGGTTGAATATGTCAAACTTTATTTTTTTAATAGCTTCTTTCCGCGAGTCTGTCTACGTTCCGGGATAAAAAAAGTATCCTCTGTGTTTATTCCAGTTATTAACTGTGTGCCAAATTTCATATAAACCTGTTCACCTGTTTTTTGCATGATTGACTATCAAAAATCCAAACTCTTACGTTTTTAGGGTTCCGTACCTCAAAAGGAAAAAACGGAACCCTTATAGGATCACTTTGTTGTCCGTCTGTCCGTCCGTCCGTCCGTCTGTCAAGACCCTTTTTCTCAGGAACGCGTGGAGGTATGAAGCTGAAATTTATATCAATTACTCAGGTCTACTGTCCCTTGAAGCTGTGAAAAAATCAAACTTCTAAGCCAACGCAATCAAAAGATACAGCCGTTTATGCCGCAAATTTTCGACACTTGCAAGGGAATCAAAACCTACAGGGTGCTTCCCGTGAACTCAGAATCTTGAAATTTGGTACGAAGCAACGTCGTATAGCATAGATAAAGGAAAAATTACGAAAACCATAAATTTGCAAGGTTGTACGGAACCCTCGGTGCGCGAGTCCGACTCGCACTTGGCCGGTTTTTTTTTATATTATAATAGCTGTTCCCCACGATATCAAAGTAACTTCCGTTCTCGTGGGAAAATTATAGCCCATGTTACTCCCAAAACAGTAAGATTTTCATTGGTGAAAGATTTTTAAATTAAGTTAGTTTACAAATAAAGAGGAAAGTCTTTTTAATATTAGGTACCTACTGTAGAAGAAGGAATAATTAGGATTTTAAAAAAAATATTACGAGAGTACCGACAGTCATAGCCTCTCTCAGTCACCTACAGACTTAGATTTAGTCCAGGGCTACCGGCACAGAGACTGCTAATGAGACGTCCTCCTCGGCACGTGACGCTGAATTTTCACAACTCCAGCCCTTTCTTGGTTTCTCAACCCTTCGCTGTTTTCGCAAGAAAACGTGACATTATTTCTTAAAATTCCTTGTGAATAAAGAGAAAAACAAATGTTCGGCCACGAGTGGCGGAAAGCATTGCGCAGTGCTAAAGCAATCATTTAAATGGTGGAGGCGAAACACGTGTTCAAGATTATTTGAGTAGCTAGTACGGGGTTTTGAAATCATTTTTATTTGATAAAATTACATAATCACACGTTTTTCATCCCTGAGCGGATAAGAAAAGTTATTCAATTTCTGGAAGTACTTAGTTCTACATTTCACCAATATAATCTTTGGACCCTAAAATACTAAAGAGAATGACAAATAGGTCTATGGAATAACACAACCTTACCCTTAAAACGCGGATTATTAAATCTACCCACATATTATAATGACAATAGACATCACAACCACTTTATTTCTATGTTATCCCTGTCCAATAAAACAAAGTTATAATTGATTTATGTACTCACAATGACTTATTTATGACCTTATGAATGACATACAGTGTCGCTGCATCGATTAATGAAAACCAATAGGGGAGGGCGGGGTGGATTACCAAAGCGGGTCACTGCGAGGGGTAATCGCTCCACATTTGTTTGATTTCAGCATAATGCACGATTACCGCGAATTAACCCGATAATCAGACACAAATGAATTCGGTACATAGAAGCTTGGTACCTAACCTAACTATCGCTAATATTCTGACCCTATTTAAGGTTAAGGTTTGAAATACTGAAGTAGTTACATTAATTAGATAAAACAAAAACTCCGGTCTGCTTTAAAAGGTAATGGAAGGAGTAATTAAAACATTCCTCTTTGTAGTGCAATCCGTCAAAAAATAATATATAGAAATATGACGAAAAAGTTTGTATTTCCGGATGCCTGTGCCAACCATCGTTGGCATAGCGTGATTTTACATTCATTACTCTCTTCAGATTCATCGGACCATATTTTCACGCATGTTTGCAGTCTATTTACTCTTCCTATGGACCACACCAGCAAAAAAAAATTTTCTCCAGAAATTTACACAAAACACCACAAATGCAGATGTTCGAAGCAAATCGAGGTGCGAAGTGCATACCCATGAAATCGTACAAATAAATAGCGGTAAAGATAATAAATTACGTGGAAATTGCTAATGATGAGAGGCGCGGGGGCCGCGGGCGGTGCATTAAGCCGGCGGCAAACATCAAAGGGCCCTTTGACCGACAGTGCCGACACCCCCACTCCCGCCCGCCCGTCGAGCTACGAACTCTATCTAGATGATATCTATTAATCAACGTTGCTTCTGTTTTTGGGTTTAGCTTCCTGTGTTTTTTATTTACTTCTGGTTTTAGTTGAGGAAATCATTTATCAGTGGTAATGGATCTTTTGGGCAGTACAACTTGTAATTTTGTTACAATATTTGTTGTTGACTTGTTTGTCCTGATTTATGACTCAATCCTGCATAGCAATATTTTAGTGATTGAGACGGTAAATGAAAGGAAGATTTATTATTAATTTATAAATAGTAGGTATACGTTGAAATCCTAATTTTATATTATATTCTGTACTAGCAACCCGCCCCGGCTTCGCACGGGTGCAATGCTAATACTAAAACCTTCCTCTTGAATCACTCGATCTATTAAAAAAAACCGCATCAAAATCCGTTGCGTAGTTTTAAAGATTTAAGCATACATAGGGATATAGGGACAGAGAAAGCGACGTTGTTTTATACTATGTGATTACTGTAAAGTTTAATCACGACACGCTAAAAAGTGAAACAAAAAAAATCTAGTTAGATTATGTTAGGAAAATCTCTGAAACAAATTTCAAATTTTTTTATCTAAGTGAAAATAACATCGAATATTGCCGAGCTGTTAAAGCTTTTCCTTTATCTGGTCAACCACTTTCTGAGAATATTATATAGGATTATAAATATTATAATATATTATCCTCGCCCGGGATCCTGCTGCTTCACTACACCGGTCTAGTTCAGTTATTTTATGTCAACGACTCTGACAAGAGACATTTCTTAAATTGAACTATAATATTTTGAAGCTGTCAGACTGTCAGTGCTCTTCCTATATGTAACAACCGGATGGCAGTGAAAAAGAAAAATTCAAATTACTAGGATTGTTAAATAATCGAAAACCCACTTTTCGCAATCTTTCAAAATAAGAGGACTACAAAAATGGCCCGACGATCGACAGCGGTTAATTGGGTAGTTGACAGCATCGAAATTAAATTGCGACTAGTAATAAATTAAAAAGATTATCCCAAAACACCTCAAAATATGTATTTCGATTTTCAATTTACAATTATAGCAAATTTAAAAATAATAAAACAATCAAAAAAAGTGCTGCAATTGAGTACTACAAACTATGACGTCACGGTTTGCTATTTCAGTACATTTTCCATAGTAAAATTTCGTTTTGACAGATCGTAAAAAGTAACTGATTTGACTAGGTAGGACACAACCCTATTGACTTCTCGTGTCAATCATTTCGTATCGGATCTAATTAATTAAGTAGCTTATCTGCGCGTGCGTGGGCGGCGGTGTTGTAATGTTTACCATCGATTTCGAGTGCGTAAAGTGCGTTACATCCGTTTGGAATAAGTACAAATATATGTTTATGCTGGAAACTAAGTGATGCGACCGAAAGATAGTGCCATTTGTAATAACTGTATTTTTCAATTGAGATTATGTAGCATAGATACTACGTAGTACTACATAGAAATCTTTCAAAATGTTAGAAAAGTATCTCACTGCTACGAACACTTTTCCATGAAATGGATTAATTTAATACTTGAGGTACCTATTGATATGTTCGGTTATGATAATCGCTCATTCGAGTAACATCACCAAATAGAAAAAAAAATATTTTTTTGCGTTACCTAATACAAAAACTTGTATTTTAACTTGAAAATCGAACATTTCGAATAAAATTAGGTACCAAGTTTTTTAAGCAGAGTGAAGTTTGCTCACGCCTCCTTTTCTTTTCATAGCTCCACGTGGCACTGGGTGGGTCGACATCAATGCCAAGTTGTGAAGTTCAGACTCCGAACGAGGCGTCGATTTGTTACTTCCCACGGCTTTGCAATCCGACGTTGCTCGCCGTTCAATATGCAATTGTTAGGATTTACTAAGAAGACAGACGTGTGTTCTCAGTGAATCCTAACAATTGCATAAATTCTGAATATTTTGTAATTTTTTTAAACAGGTTTTTATTCTCACAAATGAAAATCGATATTGACGTTTGGCGCCAAAAAAAATCTTGACTTTTTTTGACAAAAGTTAAATGCTATTCTGCCTTACACATATTATTTGGCAAACATTTTACAGTTACAAGTCAAGCTCCAGTGTGGTCCGCAACACTTCAAGGTATCGTTAGGAGTCACAGCCGAGGCGCGATAACGAGCCACTTCAGAGTCAGAGCATCCCTTGCAATGATTTGAGACTCTATCATGTGTGGGGTGCTGTAGCTTTTTCAAGTTTTAAACTCATCATGAAAATATTTTGTTTTGAAATAAACGTGTATTCAAATTAAAAATTTGTTGTGATTTTCGTGATGTAAAATCTCTGGTATTTTTTTGCTGAAACTGTTACATAATCACGAGACTACGTTTTCGTTGTTTTACTCGTTAATAAGAGTCCAATAACACTGATGATGTAGCTCTCGCAGCCTTTGTTAGATGATAGTAGATAAAAACTGACACTCCTTAGTGTAGCTAATCAAATTTTTAAGCTTCGTACTTAGCTTAACGACTCTATATAGCCAGGAACCGATTGGAACATACTAGAACTACCTATCAATGAAACAAACAGGTTAAAACCAGTTCACATAGGGATGGCCCGCGCAAACCTCAAGTAACCGGCGCGGCGTAATTGACATACAGAAACTTATTCGTGAGGGGTTTTCATGAAATGTCTGGCATTTGATTTCAAATATTTGTCAGTAACGCCTTGGTACTTGCTCACGTGATTCTTACCTGCGTAGAATTTTGCTACGTATTTATCGTAACCTACCAAAATTCTACGAAATGTTTTTCAAAACAAATATGTGAGTATTATGTATAGATACAAAACCGGGATAATCTGTAATAAATTCGCAGAAATGATTTGGTATATATTTTCCTAGCATTTTCAACTCTATGAATATACCTACTCGTAAATTTATGTAAGGATTTAAATAAAGGTATTAAATAAAATGTTTTCTCGATTATTTCTTTACAAAATATTAACTACTTATATCTACCGTGGTTTCTTGGGACACCATTGTGGGTCCTCTTTTGTCTCTATCTTAACCTTAATTCAGCGCTGGAAAACGTAATCGCAAGGTTGTTTGGCCCACCCGATTGGACCTCCACTGCATCGTACAATTATTGCACCGCACTCAGGAATGCCCGGCCCGGTATGTCCGGTTTTTCTGCAATTCACTTCCTTTCCTCGACTCAAAGGATAGCTTCATTTTAATCGATTTCTTTTTCAGTTCATTTGTTTTGACTAAAGAAAAAGAAAGAAAAAAAAATTCTAGAAAATATTTGAAGACGATTTATCCTTTGAGAACTGAAATAACATTTACGTTTCTAATTAAACAATGCGGATACTTTCTTATGCTTTCGTACCTTAGCCCCGCGGCTTTGTTCAGGTTTCGGGATGAAAAAAACTCTACATTCTACCTCAAGATGGATGGATCTTCCAAACATCATCTAGATCGGTTTAACCGTGATAAGGCAACAAAGAGACAAATGGTGTACCTTCGCATTATAGAATACATGTTTCGAAACTAATCTGTATAATATCATTATTGAGCAACATTTGTATCTAGTATGTTATCTAACTCAACCTTCTTGCGAATTCACAAAGTCAAACATAATTACTTGGAGTAATCAGTTACTGGAATGTGTGATTGACAATTTGACACATGATAAATTAGTGGTACATCGACGATGCTTGTGAGTCTTGTGACATGACTCGGTTAACTCGATCGAGTCGCCGGCTGCAGGACCACGCCTCGAGTACCCTAGACGAGCCTCAAAGGAGTGTTTGTCCCTTTATCTTACCGGCCAATTAGTGCCGACCGTTCATTTAATTCTATCGGTCGATTAGCAACGGACTCAGTGCCCATGTACCCATTAATTGCGATGACAATTGGGGTTGCTCAATACTGCATTGTGTACATCCCCACTTAATTTTCCTGTCAATATGTGACTGTATTAATAATAAATTATGTTTCTTTGTTTACAATTTTATAAAGAGGTGATGGCATTTTTATGTTATGATGAACATAGGTAGTTATTATTTGCAGACTATGTTATTTAGAAACAATGTTCGAGCAATATATTATCGCCAGAGAAGTTAGAAAAAAATAGTTAGATATTTTTTCCTGTAAACGTCTTTGGCGACTAGTTCCATGTCGGGCGCCAGTTAAGACGGTGAGGCGTTTATAGATGCATCATACAGTAATTTGAAAGCAATATTTTAATATAATGTAGGTGTCATCCGCATATCTTAAACTTGGAAAAAAGATCACAAGCATATTTTTTTCGGTTTATAAAAGCCCATCCAAAAGATTCCTCTTTTAACTTTTTATAATCATACTTACAAAAAGTGTATGCCCGCATAGTCCAAAATGAGACGGTAAAGTTTCGAATTGTAAGACTGATCCTAAAACATTAGGTACTTCGATTTTCTTCAATATTTACATTAGCCATCGAAAGAGTTGGTAAAAGTTGGGTTCGCGAGTGCCCGCATGGAAAGTTTCATATAAAACTTTTCCATTTACGGGGCTGGCTAGGAATCTGTATTGGAGGCAAGCTTGCCCCTTGCTAGCTCTGATATGAAACCTTATAATTTTATAAAATGTCTTCCATAGTGGAGCAAGGCCATTTTAATTTAACTAATTTCTGTAACTACTTTTAATCAGGGATAGTGTATGACATATTATATTTTCTTTATTTACACAACAGTTCACTTTTCTGTATATTTTCTGTATACTTGTTACTAGTATAAAATTTTATGGTTAAATGAGGTCTATCCATATAACATTTAAGTGTTTCTTTATTCTTTATGATTTTTAGAAAAATTGCCTACTTGTATCGGTCTTCTAATTACATTTTATGAATATAAGTAGTTAAGTTTCTTAAATAGAGTGTTAACGGATTTCTCAAGCGTCTTCGCTTGTTTGACACGTTTATCAATACGACCAATCAACCCAGCTAAAAAATCTAACTTAATCTTTCATGTCATTCCCTTAAAGCCTCTTAACTCTTCCCATCTTATTTTTGTCTAGACCACACTGCGTCAAAGGCATCTAAATGCTTCCTTCTTATTTTAAGTCTCCTTGTGATTCGTGTGCCTGGGGACTAAAGCCCACTTATATATGACAAAGCTATGATTGTCCCCTTTACCAGTCTAGCTGGGACTGTCCGCCGTAATGAAATGTCATAACAGCCTTTGCATTTTAAATTGCTAACTGAATTTTTGCCACAACAAAGGCTTTTTGGGATTATGGTTCTGTACTAAATAGCAAGTAATATTTTAAGGGCCGGAACTGAATAATCTACACTCACTAAAAGTAGCAATGGATTAGCGAATAACGTAGATTTTCTTTTACTTACACTACATTCGATTCAAAAGATAATCGGATTAGAAATGTAATACTCCAGTGGTATTGAGAAATTTATATATTTACTTTGGCGACGATTTTGGTCTGCCTGAAATATTTACCGTATAAATATACTAGCGGGTGACTAGCGGCGGCGTTACCCGCGTTTCCGTAGGAATTTGCAAAAGTCCCTTCTTTGGGCTTTTGTTGTTTGTGTAAGTTTCATACAGTTACACTTCTAGTTCTAGACCCAGCGGTTTCTGTTGTGTCTATCGATCAGTCAGCCAGTTTCTTCTTTTATATAGATATACCGACAGACTTAATTTTTAAAAATCATATTGTCTGTAGGTACAAAAGTACACTAGAAATGTCAATAGTCTAATAACAAGGCACTCTAAAATCGTCCATGAAGATTTTCTAAATGTGCACAGCAGCCCATCTCCACCAACGAGTTGCTGGTTCCAAAATGAGAAGAACCAGTAAGAAACTCAAAGGCAGCTCTTTTTAATCTCATTGTTTTACAGCTCTTTTTAATGTCAGCATTCTCAACGTACTCCATAGCTAAATTACAAATTAAATAGAACAATACCAAAAATCTTGTTTTTTTTTGAGTGCACCAAAAACGGCCGTACTGGCTATTTTTAATAAAGTAGAATAGAATTTGCTTGGATGTTTTTACGCCTTTCCCAAGTTTCAAAGGCGCTTACGTCATTTGGGGCCGCGCGCGCTGTATTAGCGCACTGTCGCATCTTCAGAGGGCGGCGAGATCAAAGGATAGGTAGTAACCGCTCCCATTGATGTGGCTCACAAAGAGAATTGATTGTTGCGAACCTCTTTTTTACCAGAGGGATTGATGACACATCTGCTTTTTTGATTGTGTTTCTACTTTCATGTAGCACTTGTTTGTTGTAGATATTGATTGGATCACATTTGTTTGATTATTGAAATGTTTATACAGTAACATTAGCTGTCCCACGCGATTTCACCCGCGTAAGTGCCGTTCCCGTGGGAATATTATAGCTCATTAAAAGATTTTTTTTAATCGGTAGTCGTTTAAGAGTCTATTCAATACAAACAAACAAATCGAATCGTTTCTCTATTAGTTCATCGTTTTAGTTTATAATATAATATGTAATTGAGAAAAGATTATACATATTTCCGTAGCAGTGGCAGATTTAGCCTATTGAGGTAACATATCATAAATATTACATTAGGTAGGTACTTGAATGTCAGGACCCAAAAAGTGCTTCTAGAAGATGGATGGCTGTGAGTATTAGAAGTTTTGTTTTTCCCAAGTGATGTCACTGAGCCAGTAAAGGGTAAGTATGACTAGATGTTCTAGTAGGTGATGGAAGACCTGAGTGTCCAGATCCAGATAACGTGGTACCAAGTGGTGTATGATATTTGTTTAAGTATGTTTATCAGTTGTTTCAGGACTAAATAACAGTATGTGGTGTCCCACAATTTATTATTATTATTTCTTGCTTATAGTATACACTATGTATGTTATAATATCCGAAATTTGTGATAGCAGTGACATCTTTCATACATAGAAATAGGCTGAAAATCAACTTTAATGTTGAATCAACACAAAGCATCATGATTGATAAAAAAAAAATTGTAATTGCAATTTTCTTTTGAGCCTATATCGGATACATTTATATTCACTATATATTGTTTATGGTTTATTCGAATATACTCGTGGAAAGTGGGTATTTCCAGAAATGGAATACCTCTGCCTACCCCCTCAGGGATAAAAGGCGTGAGATTATTTATTGTGCCAGCATGTATCTTAAGGAGTATAGTAAGGTTCTAATATTTTTAGATATAATAATACTAGTGGAATGAGCAATAAATCTTTTATCTTTGAAGTCTTTTAAAAATACTTACAGCAGCAGCTTTTAGATCCTAATGTTTACAAGTCTCAACAAATTCCATTTCATCGGGCAAAGAAAGTTAATGAGTAGGTAGGACCTACTTTAGAATTTTCTCTCTTTCAGTAAGCTTAACAAACCCTTTGCTAACGCTCCATCAAGCAATGTGCATAATATTGTAATATTCCTACAAAACTTGTGGTTTGAATCTTCATGTTAAACAAAATAATATGATTCCAAAATATTTCTATATAGAAAGAGCTTCAGGGAAATATTTACTAACATTGCTTTTCTAGACATTGTAATTTGTAATAAATAAATCTACAGTACCTGTTAGAACTCATTAGAAATAAAATAAAACTTTAAAAAGTTTTTAAATGTTATTTATTTTCTAAATTGATAGGATTTTAAACCAAAATAATAGTAATAAAATTTGCTTTTGTTGTTTAGCTGAAAACATCAGTGAAAAAGTAGGCTGGTCTTGTTTCAATACTTCATTATTGGGGTTTAGGGTCAGAGGGCAATTAGTAAAATTAACATGGGAATAGTAATAAAACATGTTCTTTTCTTGTATTCTTCAACACATATATTCTCACTGCAATTAAAAAGAAAATAAATACAGACTCATCAAATTCTACGCTCATGAACATGGGTCAAAGTGCTTCAAATATTTACAGTAGTCTGCCCTTAGCCCAATGTATTGTAAATCTCAGCTATAAAAATAGATGGTTGATTTTCTACACTATATGTAATATACAAAAAGTAATAGTTAATAATTTGTTTACTAAACTATGAGCATAACCATGTGTAACCAGACTCACAAAAGAAACGAAACACACAAAGACCAGTCATAAAAAAATATTAGGTCATAAGTCATAACATTAACACAAGCACAGGAAGGGCGCCACCAAAATGATCTTTGTCGCGCCAAACTTTTAAAAAGTTACAAAAATGGTCCCTCCTCGCGGCAAAGCGCTTCCACGAACGAGTAGTAAAAAATGATCAGCCGAAATACCTTCAATAACATGTAGAAATCCTAACCTTACAAATAAATTATTTATAACTATTACCTGCGAAGTGCTATTCGGAGATGCATAGAGCTAATTACCGAGTTTATGAGCGTGGAAACACTCATTAGCACAGAAAGTGTTAATTTTAGAAGTCGTAATCTTGAAATAAGCTTGGTTTCTTACCTCGTTCACACCTGGATTCACGATCTGGAGTTCGTTATAACTTCACACACAAAACTTTCAACTTTCAGCAGAGAATCTTTGCACTTGATAAAAGGTAAACACCCCGGGAAACTTTGTGTAGAGTCTTTTAACTTATAAATGAACAAAAACAATAGTTTCGCGTAGAAAACAAAATTTTATTCACACGATTGACATCGCCTTCGCCATGGTGTTGATGCACTTTAGCACGCTCTTTCGGAAGATTTGAGAACTATTTCCTGCGTTTCATTTCACGTAGATGAATAAAAAGTTATTCAAGAATAGGAGATTCAACTGTACCGCGCGAGTCGGACTCATACAGAGGGTTTAGTATCTTGGAAGGAATATCTATTAACTCTTATAAGTTATAACCAGTACTGAGATTTTTTATTATGCCATGATAACTGGGTTAGTTAAAATTATCTAGTACCTATAATTTTTTGTTGTAATATTACCCTCAGCCTCTATCCAGATTTTGTAATTTGTAAATTTTGGCGATAAGAGGGGAAGGTAACTTAACAGATATTATATGTTTGTATATTTTTTGTACATAAGTCATCCTTTATGATATTACTTTATGTACAATCAATAGAACAAATCGTACTAATTACACCAGGGGGTAATTTTTAGACATTTTTATTATACACTAGCGACCTGCCCCGGCTTCTCACGGGTGCAATGCTAACACTAAAACCTTCCTCTTGAATCACTCTATCTATTAAAAAAAACCGCATCAAAATGCGCCGTTGCGTAGTTTTAGAGATTTAAGCATACAAAGGGACAAAAGGACATAGGGATATAGGGACAGAGAGAGCGACTTTGTTTTATACTATGTAGTGATATAACACCCAGGAGACGATCTATTCCTCTGCCAACCCCCACGGGATTAAGGCGAGAGCATATTAGGGTTTTATAATGGTTATACTATACAGCCTATGTCAATGAAATGTAACTATATTTCTCATGCGCTTTGATATGACATTAACACAGCAAATTGACATGTACTAAGCGAGATTTTTTATTTTTGATTCAAACAACATAATTTACTAAAACTTATTTTATTTCAAATCAAACCACAACATAATAGTAAAGAAAATAAACCAATAACTATCGAGACAAAATGTGATAATATAATAAGTTAAAGGTGTCACACTACATATAAGAATAGTCGAGACAAAAGTACACACAAGTTTTTAATTCTATTTCAATTTTTATTTTCACTTGAGCAGGTACAAAATAACAAATCAAAGCTTCCATACAGCGCGGTGCGCTTCTAACACTACAAAAATGACTAAAACATGACTTTCATCTTAACTTGCTACACAATAAATAAATCAAAGAAAACTGAGGTATTTCTTACTCAAGGTACTTACAAGAAAAAGTTACCAACATACAATACTATCTATGTTTACGAAATCGTGGCTTAATTATTTATTGAATTGCCATAACACACAAAACACAAAAAATAAAACGAATACCTACATTAAAAAAGATACAGTACGGCCGTTTTAACTTGGCTTCTCTGAACATAGGCTTCGCCTGCGCAAACCCCGTCGTACCGCCAAATGGTCACTAAAAATGTTATTGCGCAGCCATTTGCGTAACTTCAGAGCTGCTAAGTTAAAATGGCCGTACTGTAATCAGCTAACAAACGCGATAGTGATGTTGATTGGTTGAGTAAATAGTTTGTAGTTAATTCTAAGTTAGAACTCATTTATTTTGGCTTAGTTCCCTAGTCTACATCTACAAACAACTACACTTCTCAAGCAAATAATGAGCCTCAAAATACTTTGGGATGAAAGTGAGAAGGATTTAGACATATTCAAGAGGTTTAGAACACAAAACTTTTGTGTCAAATTCCTCCCTTATGCATTATTCTATAGCCTATTATAATTACAAGTTCATCAAACGATTATAAGCACTTCAATAATTTGTAGGACGAGATTTTACCATAGATTTTTCTTGATTAACTCGTAACAGCCTAACAGGCTACAATCACTCACAATGAACTTAATATTCGTGAACGGTAATATAAATATCTATAAACATTTAGGTGATCAATATATACTTTCTATTTATTGCTCTCATTAATTGTAACATTTTTCTCTAAGGCAATATATTCAATAGACTACCACGGTTTAGTACCGACTTTTGACAGAAACAATAGTATTTTATCCATTACTGCCCGACTTGTATGATCCAATGAAATATAGAGATTAATAAAAAAACGAGCATGTAACGATCCAGTTCTAAACAATCTTAACTCTATGAAATCAATGACCATCTTAAATATTTGTTCATATTCAGTTCTCTTCAGGCCTTTAAAAGACAACACAGTTTTCACAAAATAGAAACGTATTTTTAGATACTACATATAGTAGCAGGTGCTATATGAGTGAGACATGAGTGAGTGTGTCAGTGCTAACTAATTATAGAATGATTCTGTTTTAAATATACATATAATGGACATATTTTGGTAATCAATTTAGCTCATCGCGTTACTTAGAAAAGAATAGAAAACACTTTATATACAGGGTGACTTTTTTTACCGTCTGGAAAAAAATGTGGTGTGTTAGGTAAGTGTAATAGATTCATTTGGCAATGTTACTTAAAAAATAATTTTTTTTCTCAAATTTTTTTTTTTATTTCTTTAACTAATGTACATTACTCAATTATAGTCAATAATACACAATGAAATATTTGAAATAGTATTTTAAAAAGAAACAGGCTCGTAGCTTCCATTTATGCGCAATCTACCTGCAACCGCCAGCTGCGCGTAGTACTGTGCGTAGTTTTCTAGATTTTGTAAATTGCATTAAACATGACTATATTTAAAAATTAACCTCGTATATGACTTCGGCTCTAGATACCTTATACATCATATTTTTTTCCAGACGGTAAAAAAAATCATCCAGTATAAACATTTCACATGTTTAGTTTGTACTTTGTTGTCAATTGCACGGGTAAAAATTGCGTTGTCTGTCAAAAGCCTTACCACCAGAACTGTTTGAAATGATACACCTATGCTTTTTTGACAGTAATGGCATAATTGACAGTGTGTTTAAATATAAAATGAAAATTAAAAAAACTTACAACATGACGTGTCTTGACCGTCCGTTTCTGGGAACGCTTACGGTCTTGACCGTAAGCGTTCCCAGAAACGGAATAGAAAATTTATTTATCTAGGGGGCTTTTTCGTAATTTCTACCAACTCTATGGGTCCACTTCTACTCAATTCTAAAGGATATGAGATGAGTGAAAACTGGCTGGTATTGACGCATTTTGTCATTCGCAAATGGTCTTCTCCTTTTTTCAATATATCCAAATAATTTCCCTTTGAATGTTGGCCACAAACGCGAATCGCACATGTTACCTCTGTGGGCAGGGTCACTCTACCAACTGAGCCAATAAAAGTTTTTAAGGTTCCGTACCCAAAGGGTAAAACAGGACCATATTACAAAGACTCCGATATCTGTCTGTCTGTCACCAGGCTATCTAGCCAGGCATATCATGAACCGTTATAGTTAGACAGCTTTAATTTTCACAGATGGACGTACTTTTGTTGCCGCTATAACAACAAATACTAAAAAACAGAATAAAATAAATATTTAAGGGCGGGCTCACATTCAACAAACGTTTCTTCACCGTTTTCATTTAAGAATAGGACCTTTTCCGAAATTACAAAATTGTCAAGTGTCTTAGGCTGTATTCATACAACGAAGTAATGCGTACTAGGAGAATAATAGGGTAGTTGACTGCTTAGTCAAATGATTTACGTTTTACGATTTGTCAAAACGAAATCTATCGAAAATGTACTGAGATGAGAATCTGAGACATCATTTTTAGCAGTCTAATGCTTCACAATTTGACTGTATTATATATATTTTTTAATTTGCTACAATAGGTAGTAAAATGAAAATCGAAGAAAATTTTTAGAGTTTCAGGACAATCTTTTAATAAATACTACTTGCAATTTGATTTCGATACAGTCAACTAGCCGAAGCTTCGCAAACTCTCATTCTACCCAAAGTTGGAGAACACCAGTCTCACCTAACCACCACGATAGTACATTACGAGATACACCACTCCCTCATATCAGGTGGCCATCTTGTTCAGGCCTTTGATGAAGTTGGTCATGTCGTATTCTTCCTCGTACTGCTTATCGTCCCAGAGGTCTGGGAGGGTTTCCAGGACAGACTTGGTTCCAGAAGTTCCCGGCTGAGGCGTGGAGCTGGAGCTGGCGCCACCCGACAGCTGGAAGAGGTCGAGCAGCTGTTCCGTGCCCATAGTCTCCATTGCGGCGTTTTCGCTGCTGATGACTGTGTTCGCTGTTTGCATCTTGAACTTTTGTAACCTGCAATTTGATAATGTTTACGTAAATATAATTCAAAGTCCAAAGTCAAAAGTTTTTATTCAATCGAAAGTCATTGCGACTCCACCGCTTCGGTATGTATAGTTGGGGAATTTATTCTTATCCTGGTAAGGTTGGCAAAGTATTCCATTTGGAGTACAGTCAAGAGCAAGCTAAGCTTGACACTTTGGACTTTGAACCCGCCCTGTGTTCTATGGCGCGCAGTATAAATCAGAGCTCACCTTAAACTGGTAGTGTAAAGCTTGACTTGCTCTTGCTTGACTGTACAAGCTCGGTATTGAGTAATCTTTATCTAGCTTTTCTACATAATATACACTTCCACACTAATATTATAGGAGAGATCACTCTATCTCAGTCACTACAAAATCATTTTGTGTCTTTACCCCATGATCTTCTCCTCGAGCGTGTCCCTGGTGATGAGCCGGTACACGTTGACGACCTTCTTCTGGCCGATGCGGTGAGCGCGGTCCATGGCCTGAAGGTCCTTCATGGGGTTCCAGTCGTGCTCCACGAAGATCACAGTGTCCGCGCCAGTAAGGTTCAGACCCAATCCGCCCACCTATAGAACATTTACTTTTACAGCATTCAAGACAACGATTACCTATATTAAAATTATTATATTATTTTTCACAATTTAGCCTCATGCGCTGCTGAAGCAAAAGGGTCATAACTCAGCATGTTGAACTGCCGCGAGCAGGGCGCTGGTTTTCAGGTGGGACCTGGGCAGGTGCAACTTCATAAATATTAACTTTGTATATAAACTTGTAGCTTGTTACCTATTGCTTATAAAGCTACATAAAATAATGAATATGCTCACGCCTATAGCAGACTCCTATTACGGTGGCCGAGATATTCCATTCCTCGATACACCTAGTTTTCAGCATTGTATTACTCAAATCCCTGAACGTAAGCCCATCGCCGGGCTATATTGCTGTTACACAAGCCTCAGAATTGATTCTGGGGCCTACGGGATTCGACGATGTTCTCCTTCACCGTCGAGTAAGACGGCCCACTAACCGCAGGGATATAACTGCTCTAAAATTTAAATGACACCAAAAGAGATGATATCTTTTTCCGTTTCCCGCGAAAACATCCATATATTCTAATCTTTGTAAACGTTCTGTGCTTTTTTTGTTGTTGTTATATTTAGATTTTTGTATAATTAATGAGTGTGGAAATTAATAGTTCAATTAAAAATATTAAACAGACGAAAAATGTATTTGAATATATTCGATCTCAAAACTAACCAATAAAAAAAATCATAATTCGTTCACTCTGTAAAAAGTAATGCGTCTTCATTCAAAAACAGAACGCGTTTTAAAGTTATACGCCTTCTTTTAAAAACCTCCTTTTTCGTCGAATAAAAAGTCACAACCCACCTGCGTAGTCAGCAGCAACAGATCAATGGACACGTCGCTGTTGAACCGCGTGACGATGGCGTGGCGTTGATGAGGGGGTACACTGCCGTCGAGCCGTAAGTACGAGACCGTCGGCAAATGCCTTCGGAGGAGATCGCGCTCCACGATGTCCAGCATCTTCTTCAGCTGGCAGAAGATTAGAGCTCGGTGCTGGGAGACCACCACTTCGGACTCTTCGGAGGCCGTCGTGCCGATGCCGCAGTCCAGGAGGAG
Source organism: Ethmia dodecea (assembly GCA_963855545.1). Taxonomy (NCBI): domain Eukaryota; kingdom Metazoa; phylum Arthropoda; class Insecta; order Lepidoptera; family Depressariidae; genus Ethmia; species Ethmia dodecea. Next base: position 3,063,542 of record OY979446.1, read on the forward strand.
TTGTCTGTAAAGAGGTTTTATTAATTGCCACGCCTAACATTAGATTGTAAATATTCAATTAGTATATGAATATAAAAAAAATATGATGCATTCGCAGTTTAATTATGTCTAACCGATTTTCTTAAGAGCAATAATAGTACGATTTCCATAGGTAGCACTAAATTCAGCTATGCTAATTCATTTTTCGGGAAAATTTAACACATCACCCCTGTGGGACAATGGCGTGACCCTTATGTATGTATGTATGTATCTAACACATATTAAAACTAGCTGCAATCGATTATGTAGTCGATACTGAACAAACTAATTTCAGCACTTGCGCTTATTCTGTTACATATTGTATTATTATAATTTATCATTTATGCTCACTTGAGAGCTGGCAGCTTGGCGGAGTGGTCGATGTCGTCGAGCGAGGAGTTCCTCGAGGCCAGCTGCTGGGCCACCCTCGCCGCCTCCGGGTGGTCGCCCGTCAGCACCAGCTTCGGGTGGTTGCAAACATTCTGCAGGTAGTGCAGCGCCTGGTAGGAAACACAACAAAGTCAATGACCTGCTACAAATAATATGCGCAGAGAGCGTGGAGACCTGGGGGCCAATTCCACTAAATGTCAACGGTCAAATGACATGTCAATGGTCAGTCGATGGTGTTATTTGCTCTGAAAAGTGCCAAAATAACAACATTGACTGACCATAGACATGTCATTGTCATCCAATCCAAGGGGGCCAATTCCACTAAATGTCAACGGTTGACATTTAGTGGAATTGGCCCCCTGATCGAAACATTTAAGATCTTGGCGGGGTACTATGATCTGCAGGATCTTCATAAATTATGTCAACATGACTGCAATTCCCGTCTAAGAGGACGTCTCAAACTGCGTACCACCGTATCACACAACAATCCATACAGACACTTCTTAAGCAACAGAGTAGTCAGATCATTTAATAAGCTATAAGAAGAAATAGTCTCAGCACCCAATGTCAATCAATTTAAAAATTAACTTGACAAACACCTATCCTGTAATGAGAAAGCTTGAGTGTTGAACACCTGGATACAGGCATTTATCAGTTGTAAACTGCTTGCCTGATTAATAATAACAATAAATAAGGGTACAAGGAAAGGTAGCTCACTGCTTTGGCGATCCTACAGAAGCTGGTAGTCACATCCTCAATACTTATAGAATCAGATTATATATTTAAAAAAAAATTCATGCCTTTTATACCCGAGTGGATAGGCACAGTTATTCTATTATAATTATAATATTCGACCCCTAAACGGGATAGGTGGTGAGCCCATCGCCGGACCGGGTCCGTTTACACATGTCTCAGAACTAGTTCTGGGACCTGCGGGTTTCCTCACGTTTTTTTTAGATACTTCTAAGTAAAATAGACAGTTGTCGCTACAGGTGAAACCCGTAAACCAAAGTTTGAAGACCCTGTCCTGTACCAGGGGAGGCACACTGCGTGACGTCATCGCGCCGCTACAAGTACATGCGGCCGGCCGCCACCCGGCGGTCTATAGTGGTTGCCGCGCATTTGTTGTATAGATATTGAATTTTAATAAACTATTTTTCTTTACATTATATAATGTATGTATGTAGATAACCCAGTTGTATGTCTTCGTCCTACATTTTGCAGAAACAGGCAGTTTTGAAGTCATAACATAACTTAAAGGCAAATTACACAGCTTTTGTTAAGTTGGGTGGTCTTTAGTACCTAAATAAAGAATAATCGTAATATCGTAGGTAAAATACACTATTATACTAACTACTATTACTAACGCATAATTTAATGGGTCGAGCTGCCGGCAACCCTAGAACTAAGGCTCCGCCTCCGAAAGAGCGCGTTGCATGCGATAGAAAGAGATGGTCACATTTAGGCACGTTTGACGTACCTAAACAGGGAATTTGTTAACAGTGAACCTTCTGTACGTAGTACTATAACTTATTCTGTGCCTGTACCTGGAAGACGTGCGTGTGCCCTGAGGATGCTGCGATGTCCTGCGGCATGTGTTCTCTGGAGAAGTGCTCGTACAGGCGCCTTTGCAATGGGCTCAAATCGCAGTAGTAGTCCTGCGTGATCTTCGGAGGCAACTCCTTCAGGACGTCCTCCTTGACGCGACGCAACAGGAACGGGAGCACCTGGAGTGGGATGGACAGTTAAGTGCCTTTTCCTGTTTCATGTAGTGACAAGGATATAGTGGGTATGTTACGCTGGTTTGGTCATTTAGTACGTATGGATGAAAGAGTAACGAAAGAGATTTATGTTGCAAATGTTGAAGGATGCAAGGAAGGACGCCCCAGGAGGACGTTCACGGACCAAATTAGTGACCTCCTTCAAAAAGCTGGGGTCCGGAGTGCGAAGAATAAAAGAGCGTGCATAAAAAGGCTAATGGATGTGAAGGAAGCGAAAGAAGTATGCAGAGATCGAGCAAAGTGGCGATCCATCATCTCTGCCTACCCCTGTGGGACAATGGCGTTAACTTTATGTATGTATGTATTTCCTGTTTCATATACACTCAGGCATACAATTATCGACTGTAATTCACAACTTCGACATTTATTACAGCGAATTTTACCAAAGCGAATGTTTGTGATCGCGATGTACGTTACTATCTGCTGAAAGTGACATTTTCATACACGTGAGTAGAGTGTGAAATCACTTAATCATGACCATGGATACAAGTCCGTCAGTAGAAAAAAAAGGTAGAAACGTCTACTTGAAGTGCCATGGTCGAATAAACGTCAAAAGATTTAAATAACACGATTTCTTTTTTTAGAGCGGTGATAGCCCAGCAGTTAAAGAGCCCGCCTGTCATGCATGCGGGAGGTCTCGGGTTCGAACCCCGGCATTACAACATTCGGAAGAAGAGTGGTCCCAGAGAGACCTGCAGGCGTATTCAGGGAGCTTCGATATCGGAAAATCTGTCGAACACTTTCGAGATGGGCTGATGTTGGTGTCGAAAACTTTCGGGATGGGCTGATGTTGGTATTGAAAACTAATGTCATATGTGACAAGGATTCGGAAATTTTTCCGTGGCTGTCAGAAACGCCTAGAATAAAGTTTCCGAAGTCGATAGATTCGACATCGGAAAATTTTTCACTCGATCTGAATCGAACGGAAACGGTATCGAGTCTCCGTGAATACCTACGCTGGTCTGGGCTCAACACCTATCACGTTTAGGGGTGAAATATGGGTATTTACTGAAATGGATTACCTGCCTACCCCCTCGGGGGTGTAAGGCGTGAGTTTATTTCCTTTTTATTTGTGGTACCTGTCTGTGCAGCGCCTCGCAGGCCAGCGCCCCGGCCTGCAGCTGGTGCGGCGTGGCCTTGGCGTCGCGGGAGGCCAGGATGGGCCGCGAGTAGCGCGCCGTGAACTGACGCTCGGACCCCAGCAGGCCCGGCATCAGGAAGTCGAACAGGGACCACAGCTCCAGCACGTTGTTCTGGATCAAATTATTTATTTTATAAAACGCGTAACAGAAAAAGCGCAATCCCTTATACACCCCAATTAGTATATTAATATAAAAAAAATATGATGCAATCGAACTTTAGTTTTGTCTAACCAATTTTCTTAAATATCGATTAATAATAGCACGATTTCCATAGAAAGTACTAAATTCAGCTACGATAATTCATTTTTTTTTTCAATTTTAACACATATTAAAAATAGCTGAAATCAAATAAGTAGTCGATACTGAACAAACTAATTTCAGGAATTGCGTTTATTCTGTTACATGTTGTATATAAATGTAACTTACAGAATACATCTAAGGCATTACATTTAGCCTATTTAAAAACAAATGTTATACAATATCAAGCACATTATACAAGTTATAATCTACAAACAGGCTTCGTCGAGAAAACTTTTAGGTAGCAATTCACTTGCATTATGAGGACCTCAGAAGTGTCCATTTTCTCATAGATATTTAATACTTTCCTTTCGACAGTGGGCCAATTATCAGCAAAAAAATCAAATTGAGGATCACAAGTAAGGAAGACATAACAAACATCGGGGCACAATTCACACGCGCTTGTTTCAGTCCCAAAATAGAAGGACGCAACTGATAAAGTTACATGCATATTATAAACACCCAAACACGAAGCCAAATACCATTCATCCAATTATAAAATTATGGACTCGATTCTGCATTACAGCGACTAAACTTATTTTAGTTTAGTCCTGTCATTTTCTTTCTCCTATAAAAGAAAAGAGACGAGAGATATTTATTCCTGTCAAATTAAAATTAGTATTCTCATGTATGGCGTGTTTAGCAATTTTAGCGACGATGTAACAAGGTCATGGATAGAAGTGACAGATAAGCACGTTTATAGTTAAAATTAGTAGGTTTTTAGATGTTTGACATTAACTCTTCAATCTATGGTTTGTTTCTGTCCTTTTTCTTTCGTATTCTATGGAGAAGGATAGGCTAACTTAAAATTAGGAATTTTAGGTGGTCAGTCAGAATCGAGTCCAATATCTATTTTTATCTCCTACAGCAACGGAAAAAGTTAATATTTCTACGTGAACGGAAAAAAATGGCATCTGTTAATTATTCTCATAGACACAAAAAAGTAGCGCAATTCTATAATGAAATACATAACGGCATCGTTTATTATTCAGTACATTTCCCATAATAATAATTTATATTTTGACAAATGATATACAAAGCAGTCGACTATGGATATTATACTGCCTTTCATACTGCCAGCCTGCCTGTTGCCTTTCAAACTAGGATGAACTTGTACTAAACAACTGATAAACATTATTAAATTTACACAACACAAACTCTAACTCAAAAGGCAGAACCACTGGCAACCAAGCCAACACCCGTTAAAAAGTATGCCTAGATTTTAAGTCTTAATAATAAAACTCCCAACAAACCTGTATAGGCGTCCCGGACAATATCAGCCTATGGTTAGCGACTATCTGCTTGATGGCTTTGAACGCCTTAGTCTTCCCGTTCTTGATGACGTGCCCCTCGTCCAGTATGCAGTAGTTCCACTTGATGCTGCTGAAGAAATCGATGTCCTTCCTCACGATGTCGTAGGAGGCCACGATCAGGTTGTAGTAGCGCACTTGTAGGCGTAGGCGTTCGCGTTCTACCGGCGGGCCCACGTACTGGAGCGGCTTCAGGAAGTTCGAAGGGATGAATTTGTTCACTTCGAACACCCAGTGGCCTGGAAAATGATGGACTTTTATGTTATAGGAAATGACGTTGTCCTCTCCTTTATGTAGGAGGTAAGGGGTGGTAGAGGAAGGAGATGTAGGTCTATAACTGACGAACTTGTGACGAACGTGATAAGGGATCAGGGGGTCAATTTTTGAATCTCACCAAGTGACTAATTCTCACCGATGTGAGTGATTTCCGAAAGTTCGTATTTTTGAAACTCATCGGTGACTTACATTTGTCATACCTATGATATCGATTTACGAGTGCCCCCACCCACTCGTAACTGAAATCACCATGCGATTGTTTTTGACAGTTGACGTATATGACATCTGCCAAAAGTGCCTAAGTATGTTTTTCGGAAGAATTAGCAGCGGGGCTCGATTGTGATATTTTGTGATTGCGACGATTTATTTAAAACAGCGTGTGACTTTCAAAAATACGGCTTTTGGAAAATGGTGACATAAAAGTCATCGGTGATAATTTTAGTCACCGGTGATTTTGATATCACTACTGAGATTCAAAAATCGCACTCCAGATATAGGTGGACAGGAGGTAGGAGTAGGAGGCGTAGGGTTACTGACAAGTGCTCGACGAGCAAGAACATTTGCTGCGCAGACTGGAAGTGGTAGATGGAACGGGGATGGAGTTAGGACCAGTGATCGTGAGCACAAGACACAGTGAGGGCAGCTTCGACGTTACGAGTATAGCCCATAAGACATAGCTTTTTAAATTTTTCCATTGGTTTTGAATCTTATATCAATCACATGAAAGTCAAAATGTTTTATTCAAAGTAAGGACTTAAACGTCATTTCAACTCTACTGCTTTAGCATGTTTAGTTGTGTAAAGCATGAACATGTAGTCTCCAATATTTGGTGTCATCTATTCTGCTGTTACTTTTTAAAGGAATTGAAGAAAGGCGTGGCGCCACTGACCTGTGAGCGTGGGCGGGCATACGACGAGCGAAGGCAGTTGCGGTGCGGGCTGCTGCGATCGCTCCCAGTGGGACCCCGCCACTACCACGATGGACTGCAGAGTCTTCCCGAGACCCATGTCGTCGCATAACACGCCGTGCAGCTTGTATTCGTTCAGGAACCGCAACCAATTCACTCCCGCCTGAAGAGTTCAAGAGGTTTAAAGATTACTTCAATTCCATATTTTTTAAGGTCCAAGTCGTCTAACATGGTCTGGCTTAGCACAAGACTAAATTGCAAAAACTAGTTGTATTTTGACGCCGAGGCAGAAACCGAAGGAGATGGCAGGATGAACTTGACGCCTTCTCGAAGACATGGCTGGAGGAGGCACAGGATAGAGATAAGTGGAGGGAGGGAGGAGAGGCCTTTGGTCAGCAGTGGGACAGCGTATAGGCTAACAAAAAAAAGTTGTATTTTGACATTTAAGTCCGAGTAACCTTTACATTTCGTTGGCCGAATCCAGCCTAACAATACTGCAGTTGCTCATGGACACTAGATAATCCTATCCTATTGTCTGAATTCCTTTTAAATAGTTCTTCATAAGTATCCCGAACATTTCATAAATTTAGAACATCTAAGAAGTGTCAAAATACAATATATGAGAAATTTCTCTCTCCTAACACCTTGAGAACTAACGATTCTCTTAATTCTTCTCTCGGAACAGCCTACTACCAAAATACGTGTATCACACAGAGCAACTATTAAAGAAGGAAGTTATTATATCTCCTTGCTACACCCATTGGGTAAAATTGTATTGAAACAAATATATAACTCTTATTATAAACCCTACTAACATACAACTTATGGCAAATAAATAAGTAAAAATCTCTCACCTGCTGATAGCTCCTCAGCTCGGCGGATACTGGCACCGGTATCTTGTAGTCTCCTATCGACTTGGGGTTGAACAGCTGGTCGAGGAACCGCCTGTCGCGGGCCCTGCGCGCGCGCACCTCCTCCGCCAAGCCCAAGGGCTCTGGCACGGCGCCGTCAAGAGGCATCAGCTGGATCAACGACGCAAAGCAGCGCGTTGACATCACGCGGACCGCCTCGCAGTGGTCGCTCATACGTCCTGCCAAAGTTGTTTGGGTAAGGATAGATTTCTCAGGAAAATAGTACTTCATGCAACCTAAATATAAAACTAAATAACTCTATTTGAAAGATTTGTATTTTTATATGGTTGTCATAGTATAGCAAATTATATCTATACTAATATTATAAAGAGGGAATATTTGTATTTTTGTAAGTTTGTTACGAATAAACTCAAAAACTAATTGACCGATTTTAAAAATTCTTTCACCTAAAAGATCCCTGAGTAACATAGGCTATATTTTATTCCCGTATTCCCGGCCACGTGTCGGGTGCGTATGAAGCAATGAATTTTGATTCAGTCATTTAACTAAGATTAAACTATAAAATAAAGACTCGGTTTTAAGGCCTAGTAGCCAAGCCATAAACCCCTTTAAAAAAGTAGCTAGTAAGCTGTGACCGTATCACATAACTGACCGTACTGCATCTAGAGGATTCGATCCCCGTTGATTTTTCTAATAGAATCCCGGGATCCCGGGAGTGTATTGGTAATGGAAAGTGGTAATAAAAAGACAGTAAAACATATCAAAATAAATTTTTCATATCTCCGGGCGGAAAGCGTCAACTTTCGGCATCATCAATGTTTATAGGTACTGTAAATGTATCAATCCCGAAAATCCCGGGATTCATTAAATTTGATCCCGAAATTTTCGGGACTAAAATATGACCGGGATCCCGGGATCGAATCCTCTAATTGCATCACATCAGTACCGAGTAAGCTGTGACCGTATCACATGACTGACCGTATTGCATCACATCAATACCGAGTAAGCTGTGACCGTATCACATAACTGACCGTATTACGTCACATCAGTACCGAGTAAGCTGCGACCGTATCACGCCTTCGACGGACACTGACCTAGCAGAGGCACGACGAGCAGCACGATGTAGGGCACCACCTGCAGCTGCAGCGCGTCCACGGCCCTGGCCAGCGCCTCGGCCGCGCCGCAGCGGACCCGCTCGCTGCGGACGTCGCCCAGCGCAGGCAACAGCTGGAAACGAACACAGCTGGAGGCGACCACTAATCAAAGGTATATGCTAGAGGTGAACAGCTGATTGGTCTCAACTAGTCTCAAGTCAGAGGTTTCGGTTTTGTTACGTCATGTATAAAGGAAATGTACACATGGCGAACTTAACTATCTACTTACTAGTAAACCATCAAGCTAAGCAAAAAAAATTTTTCGGATTTGGCCGAAAATAATAAAAACATGTATTTGCTGTGCCTAGTTTGAGGTTAAATACACGCGTGTAATTATCTCGAAGCTAAAACATTTTACATTTCTCGTAATGTACGAATACACTAGTTTGTGTGCATAATTTACCTGATTTCCAAAAAACAGCACGGAGTAACACGGAAGGTAGTTTCACTATCAAATGTAGGTATTGCATTCTCAAAAGTGTGCTACAAGTGTACAGTGTACTTTTCAAAACTCATTTTTGATCTGTTCTGATTGTTTGATTATAATCATAACGCTTTTCAGCAACCAATCAGAAGAGTTGATATGAAATTTAATAGTCTGTCAGCTAATGAGGAATTTTCAATGACATTAATAATATTTCTTAAAATTGAACTAGATGGCGCTGATCATCATTGCGAATTAGAAATTGGCAACACTGATGTGTCGCTTTACGTGACACATCCGTCCGACATGTCATGTGCATTTTCGCAGATGAAGGAGACTGAGTTTTTGTTTATCGTGGATTCGGATCTTTTGTTGTAACACAAACCACTCGTAAACAATGTACAAACAGAACAATAAATAAAATACAAGGCAATGAGTACGTAACCTTATTTTGATAAAAAGTCAGATTGTTTTTTTTTGTTTGACAAATTCTTGCGACCATAGATTATTGACATCAGAACCTTGGAGCCCCGGAGCTACAGAGCTGGCGAGTGGCCTAAATTATTGTAGTGAAAATGTAGTAGTCAAAAACACATCTCTTTGAATTTGTAGTTCTATAGTTCTGGAGTTATTCGACCTGAAAGCTAGAAATCATCAGGTCGGTGTGGCCCCGAGATCTCAGTAATTAGAGCAGTAACGGACGTTTGCTCTTAGACAAAGTTACTGTAATATTTAGGTAGTAGACAGAAAAACAAAGAATATAATTCGTAGTTCGATATTTTGGCAGTAATTCACGTTTGAAGTGCGTGACAATCAGGTCCCTGTAGCCCAGTGTTTTCTCTGAAACGAAGCATCCTAGCATAGTATGTTGTTTGAGTAAGTTTCTGTAGTTCTCGATTTAGGAATTCGTATGGAGCTAGTTTTTTATGTAGTTCTACGGTTTAATAGAATTTTGCACTCTTTCTAAAAACAATCAGAACGGTGTAGCCCAGTGTTTTCTCTGCAACGAAGCATCCTAGCATAGTATGTTGTTTGAGAAAATTTTTGTAGTTCTCGATTTAGGAATTCGTATGGAGCCCGTTTTTTATGTAGTTCTACAGTTTACGAATAATTCAGGTCGGAAGCTCCGAAATGACAGCTAACCTCACTCATTACATCTTTGGAACCAAACAAGCTAGCGAAACAGAAACTTACACAACGATTTATTATCCATCGAATAATAAGTGTGCAAAATTTCATAGAGATCCATGCATTATCTGTAAAGGAATTTAATATAAACACATTCGGTACCATTATCTGTATAATGGAAGAGGGTGACCATACATTTTATGTTAAAAATGAAAAATATTCGAGCACTGAAATTTGATGGTGGAAGTAGTATGATATGACATCAAATAGTAGGTATTTATTGAAATTTGCACTCCGGTTGTTTATTCGTAAGTTTTAACATTAAGTAAATAAATAACTAAAAATGGTTTTCATAGTTATTTATTGAATTCAAATACCCATGGTGGTTTTTTTAGATTGTGGTTTGGCTAATTGCTCGAACTAAACAAAGTCCATATATTATGGTATTTAAAGTAGTTACCTACTACCTACGTTTTCTTTTGTGCAAGGAATAAAAAAGAGTTGACCATGTGAGTCTTAAAAAAAATTTAACGAAGGGAAATACTTATTACTTTTCTGGGAGTAACATTTTTCCACTGGAACGGGACTGACGCGAGTGAAATTATTAGGCGCCGCTAGTTTAATATAAACTTCAAGCAGGTTCTACTAATTTGAAAAATATGGGCCATTGATATATTAAGTGATGTTTTAGCAACTATTTAAATACCTCGTGATACGAGGTAATGTTTAAACTAACCCATACCCAAAATCACGTGTATTTTTTAGTCTCTAAAAAAATACTGGAGAGCCAAGCTCGGGTGTTGTATACCTGCTTCGTAATAATAATTATAATACTTATATAATTATTGACACACACGACACTTATTTTTATAACTAGCGGATTCCGTTTATTCCCGTTCCCGTGGGAATTTCCGAAAATCCCTTCATAGTGGTTGCCTACAACATATTTAAGACACCTACATACCAAATTTCATATAGCGGGTCCCAGCGGCGTTTTCCCGCGTGGATTCAGTTTATTCCCGTTCCCGTGAGAAATTCCAAAAATCCCTTCATACCGGTTTCCTACGACACCTTCGTACTATTTTTCCAGTTTCTAGGGGTTATCGTTTCGGAGTAGTACGTATTTCTCTTTTTAACCAGTTTTTATATTTTCCCGTGGGAATGAGATATTTTCCTAGAATAAAAAGTACCCTAGATGTTGACCCGGGTACTCAGTTATCTCTATACCAAATTTCATTAAAATCCGTCTAGTAGTTTTTGAGTGATGCGTGCACAACCAGACAGACAGACAGACAAAAATTCCAAAAATTGGTGTTTCGGCATCTATATCGATAACTATATACACTACCGTTAAAATTTGCAAAAAATATTTAATGTACAGACACGGCCCCGTTAGAGTTTTATTATATGTATAGATATAGAAAATCAGATGAACAACTCTTTTTTATTCGTTTGCACAAAAGAAACTGTGGGTAGTAGGTAACTACTTTATACCATAATATATGGACTTTGTTTAGTTCGAGCAATTAGACAAACCACAATCTAGAAAAAACCACCACCATGGTTTTTTATTGAATTATTATACCCAATAATAATTCAATAAAAAACCATGTTAACTATTTTTAGTTATTTATTTACTTAATGTTAAAACTTACGAATAAACAACGGGAGTGCAAATTTCAATAAATACCTACTATTTGATGTCATATCATACTACTTCCACCATCAAATTTCAGTGCTCGAATATTTTTCCTTTTTAACATAAAATGTATGGTCACCCTCTTCCATTATACAGATAATGGTACCGAATGTGTTTATATTAAATTCCTTTACAGATAATGCATGGATCTCTATGAAATTTTGCACACTTATTATTCGATGGATAATAAATCGTTGTGTAAGTTTCTGTTTCGCTAGCTTGTTTGGTTCCAAAGATGTAATGAGTGAGGTTAGCTGTCATTTCGGAGCTTCCGACCTGAATTATTCGTAAACTGTAGAACTACATAAAAAACGGGCTCCATACGAATTCCTAAATCGAGAACTACAAAAATTTTCTCAAACAACATACTATGCTAGGATGCTTCGTTGCAGAGAAAACACTGGGCTACACCGTTCTGATTGTTTTTAGAAAGAGTGCAAAATTCTATTAAACCGTAGAACTACATAAAAAACTAGCTCCATACGAATTCCTAAATCGAGAACTACAGAAACTTACTCAAACAACATACTATGCTAGGATGCTTCGTTTCAGAGAAAACACTGGGCTACAGGGACCTGATTGTCACGCACTTCAAACGTGAATTACTGCCAAAATATCGAACTACGAATTATATTCTTTGTTTTTCTGTCTACTACCTAAATATTACAGTAACTTTGTCTAAGAGCAAACGTCCGTTACTGCCCTAATTACTGAGATCTCGGGGCCACACCGACCTGATGATTTCTAGCTTTCAGGTCGAATAACTCCAGAACTATAGAACTACAAATTCAAAGAGATGTGTTTTTGACTACTACATTTTCACTACAATAATTTAGGCCACTCGCCAGCTCTGTAGCTCCGGGGCTCCAAGGTTCTGATGTCAATCATAGATTAGGTAAAAAAAACCCAACGCTTATCAGTACCATCTATTGACACCTTTGAATACTCAAGTAACAGCTGTCACCGAAAACGCCTCATTATAGTTTGATTTTCCTTTCGGAAACCACAGGAAAACATAACAGGTCGCTATTGAACCAAAGAGATTTAAATATAATAGGGCATAGAGGGGGCATTGGGAATATTTTCATACAAAACTTGGAAGCCTAAGCGTCATGTCCTTGTTATGTCAGTTAGTATGAACGCGAGCTGTCGTTCGGTCGAAATTGTACTAGACTTATTCCACTTGGAATAACTTTTGACTTCAAATTTTTCTCGCTTTGTCCCCTCTATGCCTTATTATATTTTAATCTCTTTGTATTGAACACTTCAAATATAGAATCTCATCGATTGAGCACTGGCCGGCTCAGCCTTTCTTAGCAAGCACTGGTACCTCGTGTATGAGCGTGTGCATGAGCGCGAGCGGGTCTCTCGCGGCCATTGCGGCGAGGCAGCGCGCGGCCATGTGCCTCACGCCCGTGTAGAGCGCCCTGGTGAGGCAGGCCAAAGCGGCTGCCTTGCCCGCGAGGCGAGGCCACAGCCGAGCGCCCACGTGGCCGCAAACCGCCTCGAGAACCTGAAGCCTGGAGATCAGCTCCTCCGCTGCTTCTGTGTCCTGGTTGTCCAGCTCTGGGGAGTAGTACAAGGGCGGTACCGTTAGAAAATAGTTATTTATTTATTTATTTTTGAAAGGAGAATCATCAGCTACACGTTACAAAATCTAATAAACTTGAATAATTTCTTAAAAGCTAATAACAGATTCCCGCTGATAGATTTATATTATTCTAAAAACTATGAATGAGCTTGAGTATCATGTTTGCGCTACACTAACTTACTTACTTTAAGGATTAACATATTTTTTACTATTTAATAATGTTATTTTTAGAGATATTTTGGGACACTACTTTTAATAGCTTTTTCGAAACCTTTTTTAAAATGTTTACTGTTTGAGTTTTGTTGTTTCTCAGTAAAATATTTTCTGTCAGAATGTGTGGTAGGTGAGTGTTGTTGCTGAAACCTGTAATATTGAGTTTATAGTGGGAATGTAATCCTTATGTTTTCAAAAAAAAGAAGCTGTATCCCGCGATTTCACCTTCGTAATGCCCGTTCCCATGGGAAAATTATCTCCCACGTTTCTTCTAGAATAGGAAACTTTCTCACCGTCATCAGTCATGATGGCCGCGAAGGGTTCAGTGATGAACTCCCACAGCTTCGGCAGCTTCTCTGGCAGCTCGTCGCCGAAGTAGCGCGTGAGGCTGGTCAGGGCCAACGTGGCGCCGCGACGCTGGATCCGCAGTAGCTTGCGGGACTGCACATTAAATTCAGTATTGTTATAAGAGGTATATAATAAAAACGTCATTTCTTTATTAGGCTTGTTGACTATCCGAAGAAGTAACTTAAAAATGGTTGTCTGTAAAGTCGGTTTACGGACGATAACTTTACATGATAACGTCAAGAAAACATTGATGAAGATCGTGCATCTCTATCGCTTGTTCGGAGCTCTCGCTTGCACGCTCGGCTCAAGCAGAACGCGACAATAAGTCTTGCTTTTTCGTGCGTGCAGCCTGCGTTCATCGATTTATAAGACGTTAGCACGTCAAAAACATTTCTATTTATCCCGGGTTTTCATTCTGAATAGTGATAGTAGAAAGTTTCCGTGAAATGTGCAGTGAAGCTTACAATGAATGGCAGATATGGTTACAACTTGTGTTTAAAAAAAAAATTGTAACAAACGTTGAATACCCATTGCCGTATTGACTCAAGAAGCCATTTCAATCTTAAGTAAAAGAGTACTATCATTTTACTATCTGTTACAAAGTGATGAGTATTGAAGAAACGAAAAAATACTCATCCTAGAATATTTCACTTCGTGTCGTATTCAAGCTGATTACTATATTGCCAATGCCTCCTATGCTACTAAACTTGTAGGTGTTATGTCCTACAGCGTGTAGTACAGTCAATCAGCGAATGGGTGACCGCCTAGTGGCATTTATCTTATTCCTTATTCGTAGCATTTATATCACGCGAGCTTCCGTGTTTCGGAAGGCAAGTTAAATTGTTGGTCCCGGTTTTCGTTGTGTTTACGCACAATGGAAGTCGTTAAGCCATGTCGGATACCCTTGGGGTGGTTTGAAAAATTCTGACTGTTAAGTGGCCAATAGCTTAACACCATCTCCCAATCCGCGGTGGGCTCGCGTGGAAGATTTATAGCCCATACTTCCTCATGTGTGAGGAGAGACCCTTAGCTCAGCAGTGGGCTGTTACGGGTTTTTGATGAATAAAACTGTTGGGGTGTCAATTAATTGGTGGGGTGTCAACATTTGGGTGTTTACAATATATCAGGGTACTTACTTCGTCCTCGCCAGCGAAGAGCTGGTGCAGCGCGTTGAGGTGAGGAGCGGCGGGCGGTCGTCCTCTTCGTGGCGCGCCTAGCTCCGCCGCGCGTTGTTGCTCGCGTAACGTCAGTATGCCCTTGAACTTGTCCACTGCAATCACGAGACACAGAGTGATATTAAATTATGATAGACTAGCCGTTCCGCGAGGTTTCACCCGGGTGATTCCCGTTCCCGTGGGAATACGGTGACAAAATAAAGCCTGTGTTACTCCCTGATAATGTAGCTTTCAATTGGTGAAATAATTTTTTAAATCGGTCCATTAGTTTTTGAGTTTATTTGTTACAAAAATACAACTCTTTCCTCTTTATAATACACACACCGGCACAATTAGCGGAACAGAAAAAAAAAGGAGAAAAAAGAGGGAATTTAGAACAATGAATGTAATTTTTAAACAATATATTATTTAAAATGAAACAACAATTAAATTAACATGTTTTGACATTCATTTGTAACACCATACTTAAAATTTTATAAAAATAAAAATTAAATTAAACAAAATGCATTTTTCTTCGATTTTTAATTATAGAGAAACAGCAGAAAATTCAAGATTTTCCAAAGTTTAACAACAATTTCAATGACTGTTCAATATCGAGTGTTTCCTCCTCGTACTCTGATGAGGGTTTCCATCCGTCTGGGCATGCTGCGGATGATGTTATCAATGGTTTCTTGGGGCAACCTCTGCCATTCTTCAAGTAATGCGTTTCGCAACTCGTTGAGATTATTGGGAGGGGGCATTCTTGACTTTACACTCCTCTTTAGCAAGTCCCAGACGTGTTCTATAGGGTTCATATCGGGGGACCGTGCTGGCCACTCCATCACCGTTATACCAACATGGTTTAGGTATGTCTGTACTGTGCGAGCACTGTGAGCCCGAGCATTATCCTGCATTAGAATGAAGTTGTTACCAATAAAGGGGGCAAATGGCACAACATGTTCTTCTAAAATCTCCCTGATATACCGATCAGCATTCAGATTCCCGCCATCGACCACTACTAACTCCGTACGAGCTCCTAAACATATTCCTCCCCAGACCATAATTGAACCGCCGCCATATGCAACTGTATTTTCAAAATTAGACTGGATATACCGTTCTCCTTTGCGTCTCCATACTCGCTGCCTTCCATCAATTTGATTTAACATAACTCTGCATTCATCAGTAAAAAGAACCTGTCCCCAGTCGTCGAAGTCCCAATCACGATGTTCACGACCAAAGTGTAGACGGTTTGTGCGATGATGTCTCTCAAGTTTTGGGGCTTTGGCGGGCACATACGAGCCTATACCCACTTCTTCGAATCTTCTACAAACTGTCCGCTCACTCATCCTTACTGCTCGTACCTCTTCCAGTAAATTTCGAGCCTGCACCGCCGTTAGTCTCGTGTTCCGTCGGACTTGAAGTTGGAGAAAACGGTCATCCCTCCTTGAAGTACACCTTTTCCGGCCTTGTCCTCTCCTTCTCACTAGAGCATTCGTCAATCTGTATCGTTGGATGCTACGATAAATCGTTGATGACGATCGACGAAGGCTTCTGGCAATCGATCTGTAGGTTTGACCATTTCTCCTCATTTGATCTGCCCTAATGATTTCTGATGGCGTTAAATCAGGCATAATTAGATGCTCGTAAATTATCAATATGCGAAAAAACTCAAAAGCCTCAAAAACTGCAATTCAAAGCTTTTCAAATGGAATTCACGAACCTTCTAAAAACGGACAAGCGGTGGAAAAAATGAATCAATGAAAATTAAAACAAAAGAATGAAAAAAAGGGCAGTCGCTTAGTATTCCATTTTTAAATTAAAACCCAAATTTAAAAAAAGCTTGTTTAGCCGGCCAGTAACACGCAAAAATGCGTAAATACTCCCTTTTTTTTCTGTTCCGCTAATTGTGCCGGTGTGTGTATTACTAGCGACCCGCCCCTACTTCGCACAGGAGCAATGCTTATACTAAAACCTTTCTCTTGAATCACTCTATCTATTAAAAAAACCGCATCAAAATCCGTTGCGTACTTTTAAAGAATTAAGCATACACAGGGACATAGGGATATAGGGACAGAGAAAGCGACTTTGTTTTATATGTAGTATGTAGTGAAGTACAGGCAAAAATCTGAAAAAGATTACTCATGATTCGAAATACATTTAGAATAGACGGGCCTGTTGGCTCAATTGGTAGTGATCCTGCCTTCTGAGTCGGAGGTCGCGGGTTCGTTCCCCGCTCGGGACCAACATTTGTGTGCATGAACATGTCTGTTGGCTTCGTGTCTGGGTGTTTAATATTTCTTTCAAGTATGTTTATCGGTTGTTTAGTACCCATAGTACAGGCCCTGCCTAGTTTGGGACTGAATAACCATGTGCGACTTGTCTAACAAAACAATCCACTGCAATAATATCACTTACAGGTAGGCGTATGACTAGTGCTGGCCGCGGCGACGCTCTCGGTGCCGCTGTCGCTCGCGGACTCGCCGTTCTCTTCCGAGATCTCCAGGGAAATGCGCGGAGTGTACTCGGGGTCGCATCTGAAGTCAATCAAAAACAATACTATCATCTACGGTCTACACTAATATAATAAAGAGGAAAGATTTGTATGTTTGTAATGAATAAACTCAAAAACTAATAGACCCATTTAAAAAATTATTTCATCAATGGAAAGCTTACTTTTCTGGGAATACCATGAGCTGTAATTTTTCCACGGGAACGGGACTTACGCGCGTGAAATCGTACGGAACAGCTAGTTAAGTAGATGTAATATGAAACGGGTAATTAGCGTCTGGGAATCAATTACGAAAGAAATATTTCGAGACTGGATTGTCTGCGATTCCATTCACGACAGGGACCACCCGAGAATGGAATCACTTGCTAATGTGTTTTTTTTTAATGAGAGCATATGTAAAAGCAATGAATTGCCAATTAAAATCAGCAGATCCTATTTAGATCTATATCTAGAAATTCATCTTCTGATGAATGATGATAGACCAGCTGTGGACAAAAACTCACCGCAAAAACGCCTTCAGGTTGACCAGAACCTTGTTGGAGCAGGCCTATCTGGTCAAAAGCGTGCAGAGGTGACTGACCTTCTACCGATATACCAACAGTACATAAACATACATACATATGCTCACGCCTTTTTCGCGAAGGGGTAGGCAGAGACAACAGCCCGCCACCTGCTACGAACCTTGCATACCTCACGCGCCTCATCCACATCCATCAATCGGTTCATACAAGCTCGTCGGTTTCGGGTACTCTTTATCTGGCTTTTTTTCAATACATCGCCGATCTGGTCGATGTATATGAGCACTTACCGCAAAAACGCCTTCAGGTTCACTAGAACCTGTTTGGGGCAGTGCTCCCTGGCCACCATCTGGCACAGGTGACTGACCTTCTACCGATATACCAGCTGTATGTGAACACTTACCGCAAAAACGCCTTTAAGTTCACCAGCACCTTGTTATTAGGGCAGGGCTCTATGACCGATAGCTGGTAGAGGTGACTGACCTTCTAACGATAGACCAGCTATATGTGAACACTTACCGCAAAAACGCCTTCAGGTTGACCAACACCTTGTTGTTAGGGCAGGGCTCCCTGACCGATAGCTGGGCCAGCAGAGCAGCCAAAGTGTCTGCCGAGTTGGCCTGCAGTTCCTCGGAAGCTTCCTTCTTGACGCTCTCCATCAGAGGCCGGACTACTGGGTTGAGCTTCTCCGGGAGGCTGTGGAGGTTGGCGCAGGCGCCGGCGAGAGCGGCTTGCACCCTGGAATCGACCGTCACGTCATAGCCATAAGGTTCTTTTTACTCGACTTATATATAAAGTAAAGTTTCTCAAAAATCTTTCGCTAAAAGCTTTCGTTATTCGACAGTGTGAAGAGTGTAGTCTTCATTGTTGTAATATGCATAGAGTATGGGTTTTAAAAGTGATCACCTTCAAATGGATAATTTATTTTATCCAGAATAACTAACATTGTAATCCTTGTCTTTTGAGGAAAAATATGTAACATTTCGGCCATTTCGGATTGGCTGAAATGTCACATGGAAGTAGTTTTATCATTTTAGTTTACTCGTGTGATTTTTTTTCTTATAGAAAAGAGACGAGAGATATTTAGTCCTGTCAAATTAAAATTAGTCCTGTCAACTATGGCATTTCATAACGTGTTCAGTGCATAAGTAAAGAAGTCGCGACTAAAATACAGCCTCTGACAGGACTAAATTCGGTAGGTTATCTTCTATCCCTTTTCTTTTCTTAAGACAAACCAGGACTTAACTAAAATAAGTTTAGTCAGTGTAAAGCAGAATCGCCACTATTGATTGTCTATGCTTGTGTCTCTTCAGGGTTCCTACTGCGAAAGCAATTTCATTTAAGTGTCTATGGTTTTGGTAACTTACGAGATGTTGAGCGTGTTCTGTTCGGTGGAGCACTGGGTGACGGAGGTGTTGAGGTTCTTGCGCCTCTCTTCCAGCGTCTGCGCGACCCGCTTCGACTTCATCGCGGCCACCATCGGCTGCGTTATCGTCGTCAAGTGCACCACCTGAAAAATTTGTTTAAAAAGATTATTCGTTGTCTTTACCATTACATCCTATACTATTCGTTCGTCCTAAACCACTTATGCGATTACGATGTCACTTATGACCAGAGATCGGCATTAGGTAGTGTGATTAGGTACCAAAGTAGGTAGAGGATATAATATGGAGTTGTTAAAACCACCATGTTCCTACTTTTAAATCGAAGCACACATATGAAATGCCAAATTTCATAGGTGTGCTTTGTGTCGGATGGGACCGAAACTCAAATTTTTTTTAACTAATTAGCCGTACTACTATTACAAATTTTGTTTTTTAGATTTTGTTGATTATCTCCATAACCAGCCACTGTAGAGAAAATCACCTAAGAACAAAAGAAGTTTATATATAGTAAGTAAATATGATACTGTAGAAAAATCTAGTCCCGGAAATTTCCCGGGAAATTTAGTCCTAAATAAAGTGGTGGTTTTATCAACTCCATATTACATCCTCATAGCAACTTTACCTACTATGGTACCAAATCACACTACCTAATGCCGATCTCTGCTTATGACTTGTAGAGAGCAAGCATGGAATGGTTTCTCTAAAGGGTGAATAAGCATACTTATTTTTTCATTATGACAATAGAAGTCGCTGAGGCGTCATGTCAGATACCCTTGGGTGGCTTGAAAATATCTGAGAGTTAGGTGGCTAGGTGGCCACTAGCCTAACGCTCTCAATCCGCGGTAGGCTCAAACTGCTTCATGCGTGAGGAAAGACCCTTAGCTCAGCATTGGGCCGATGATGATAGTTTTTACCTGCTCGAGCCTGATAATGTTGCTGAACTCCTCGCCGTCGACCGGCAGCTTGTAGTGCTTCATCATGGCGTGGAGGTCGCGCGCCTCTTGCAGTATCCTGGAACAATGACATGACATGAACGCTTGCGAAATTAGGTAGTTGACAGCCTAGTCAAATCAATTAATTTTAATCACCTGGTAAATTTAAAAGTTCTTGTGGAAAATGCACTGAATCATATTAATCTAATCACGTTTAGGGGTCCAAAGAATATCTAATCTAATATCTAAGAATAAAAAGTCGGTATATCCAGAAATGGAATACCTCTGCCTCATAATTTTACATAACCTTATTGAAACATTGGGTTCAATTCTACAACACCGCCTAAACCTCCTAAATTAATTTGACAGCTGCTAAAGCATTTTGCTATTCTAGGATGTACTGTCAAAATCAAATGACAGGACTAAAACGAATTTGACTTTCCTAATTTATCTGGCCAATTCAATTTAGCTTTAGCGACCTTATGGCTATTCTGTGGTCGCCATTTAAAGCATTTTAGAAATGTCATCACGACTAAACCTCCTAAATTTAGCGGCGATTAAAATTGTGTCGCTTAAATTAGATTATAGGGAAAAGTCCGACATATTTGTGTTTGTGTTATTTTTGAAGATAATTTTTCATATTTTTAGAAATAGTCAAGAGGGGTTTTGGTGAGAATTTGCTGTATATTTTGAATTTTGATTAATAATAGTGATAGTATATTATGTGGCAGGTGTCTGTAAAGGTGTGCAGTGAATGGGAAGTTCGATAAAATTTATGAGATCGACGTTTTTAGATTGCTGAACTCATAAATAGTCTTCAGTAAAACTTTTTACTCTCGATGACCCAAAAAGGGATGAAAGTGTTTATGACTGTATTTTTGTACATGTACTCTTAAGCAGAGCCATTTGACTAAGAAATCTATTTGATAATACCTTTTTAGTGTTGCCCGAATAATAGTGACTTTAATATTTGAAGTAAAACAAGAAAATATAAATTAAACCTATGTTAAAATGATAAAGATGGCATCGAAAGTAATCGTAGATAATTTTATTTACATATTAATAAATATATACACATTTATTAATGTATTTTTCTTAGATTTCATTCACTCAGCTCTTTTTTTATTTGTAATCGCAACACTATTGAACTTAGTCATTTTACGCTGTGGTTATAGACTATCTAAATTTAGTAACCATGGCGTTTTAGTTGCATTTGGCTTAGCCGCTGCTTAAAAGTAAATATAATTTAAGAAATTTAGTTTTATGCTATTTAGGCAGTGGGCGTGTAGAATTGAACCCATTATGAGTCAAAAAGCTTACCTATTGCAGTTGAGTGCCACCTCGTCGTAGTAGAGGCATTGGTTCAGCGCGCTGTGGATTGTAGTAGTAAGGAGAGGCGGCGCTAGTTCTGACACATCGTATTCCGTGTCCTGAAATTAAACGAAGTTTAATAAAAAATAGTAATACGGTACTTTTGGCGCTGTACTGTATAAAACTCACAGCTAACATTTAGTTAAGAAATATGAACATATAATAGGATTGAACATTTTATTCAGGTAGATAAGCTGCGCTATACCTACTTCATACATATAAATTTTTATACACAATCCACACATTTTCAAACACTGTAGGTATAATAAAACTGCATTGGTAATATAAACGTGCTAGCTTTGGTTAACCGACCTGTAGTCATACTGAGCGCTAGTCCTAATTATGCTGTACCGTGAGTTATAATAATAAAATAATAATAAATAATGTCACGCCTTAAATCCCCAAAGGGGATAGGCAGAGGTATTCCATTAATGGATATACCCACTTTTTATGAGATATTTTTTTATTTTATTTATATTTTTTTACCGTGAGTTCTCGGCGAGCGGAGCGACGCGCCCAAGCAGCCACCACCAGCCCGGCCACGAGCCGCTGCAGAGCGCTGCCCGAGCGCAGGTATACCACCATCACCTGCACACCGTACCAACATCAACATAGGGTAAAACACCCAATTATTGACACCCTAGTTCAGCCTACTAATTAAATTTAAAAAAGTAAAAAATACCGAAATTACGATACACAATTATATTTAGAATAGTTAGATTTGTGTATCGTAATTTCGTTAATTTTGAATAGAACTGCTAGGGTTTCAACAATTGTGTGTTTTACCCTATAGGTATACACATTAATCACCATCTAAATTTCATGGGAAAGTTGTTTCGCCGCCACTCCATATTTTGACCCAAACAATATCGAAGTAAAAATTGTCAAAAGCTGTACCTTCACATAGCAGTCGATGGGACTCTCGTCTTCGGTTTTGTAATCTATGCCAGGCGCCGGCTGGACTAGGTAGCACGACAGGTGACCTGGAAATAGATACTTATATGTTAGAAAACTATTATTAATAAAAACAATAAAAAAATACACCCTTTTTATCCCCGAGGGGGTAGGCAGAGGTATTCCATTACTGGATATACCCACATTTCACGAGATATATTGGACCCCCATTATTAAATACTGTCGACAAATCGACACAGTCTCCAAACGACAGTGTTTAAACGGGGTAAGCGAGAGAGGTGTAGTTACGCGCAGGCTTCGGAAAAAGTCTATGATTTACAGCATAATATCATATTTGTAAATGTCAAAATATCTCAGATCCAAAATGCCACATTCCTGCCGTACTTTCAATTATGATGTGACATTTTGCAAATAGACACCTGTTAGATGAGAACCTAATATTCATGACTCTCGGGTTCTAATCCTGGTGAGGGTATAGAAAAAGGAGTTTTACAAAAGCCCTATGCTATTTGGTTTCCGCACTCAGTCCTTAAATTGGACCATTTTACGTGAGCCATGGCGTCCGATTATTCCAACCAGCCCACCTCCCTCCAGAAGCAGATCAAACTTCCTAGTCTACTCAGGACATCTGCAAGGGATTCTGGTGTTCCGAGAATTTCCTTGCACCTTAAACCCACAGATCACTACATAGTATAAAACAAAGTCGCTTTTTTCATTGTGTCACTTGTTGCATATTTTTATTGGTGTACAATAAAGAGTTGTCACTTACTTACTTTTTCTGTCCCTATATCCCTATGTATGCTTAAATCGTTAAAACTACGCAACGGATTTTGATGCGTTTTTAGGGTTCCGTACCTCAAAAGGAAAAAACGGAACCCTTATAGGATCACTTTGTTGTCCGTCCGTCCGTCCGTCTGTCAAGACCCTTTTTCTCAGGAACGCGTGGAGGTATGAAGCTGAAATTTATATCAATTACTCATGTCTACTGTCCCTTGAAGCTGTGAAAAAATCAAACTTCTAAGCCAACGCAATCAAAAGATACAGCCGTTTATGCCGCAAATTTTCGACACTTGCAAGGGAATCAAAACCTACAGGGTGCTTCCCGTGAAAAAATTACGAAAACCATAAATTTGCAAGGTTGTACGGAACCCTCGGTGCGCGAGTCCGACTCGCACTTGGCCGGTTTTTTTTTTTAATAGATAGAGTGATTCAAGAGGAAGGTTTTAGTATTAGCATTGCACCCGTGCCAAGCCGGGGTGGGTCGCTAGTAGTTTATAAGAACCGCGCATAACCGCTAGTACTATGAACTGACAAAAGATGGCAGTGTCTGACCTAGCAGCCTGGCGGCGAGGCAGCGCGCGCGCATCACGTTGGCGTCCCGCAGCGCGGTGGGCAAAGCCTCGCTGCCCCCCAGGAACCACTTGTGCCCGCGCAGCTCCGACACCGCCTCGCCTTCAGAGAGGCACGATGAACTCGTGCGCACGCGACGCTCCACCTGTCAATGGGACATTTCATCGTCTGTCACATCTGTCGAAGTGTCAAATTACGAAAAATTTACTGTTGTTTTTGGTATAAGGTGTTTTTTTTATTTGTTTTAACATGGTAGAGCCTATGAAGATTGCATGATAAATTACTTAGGCATCACATCTTCATCACATAGACTCCGTGCAATTTCCGAGATATATATATTTTTTATTAGTTTCTGGTTTCGCTACTACGCCTTTAAATTAATTAGATGGCTCTGTTTCAGAGTCCATGCACAAAAATACAATATCTTCAACACTTTCTGGATCCCTCCCTTGGCTATCGCCAGTAAAATAATAGCACTTTTACTGAAGTCTCCGTGACTTCTTCAGGCAATCCAAAAATGTCCATCAATTTTTTACTAAAGAAAACCAAGAGAGGGATGTACAAAGTGTTGAAGACACTGAATTTTGATGTATCAACTCTAGAGCACAACCATTTACCTAAAATGAAAGTGTAAAAAGAACTTGGTTTAACTCCTGTAGCCAAAACAGAAACTCCTAAAAAAGCCCCAAATAACCCCTGCCCCCCGGGTAGGTGCATTTTCTTTGGGTAACAAATAAAGGTGATCTGACCTTGGGCGGCGGATGCACCAGCAGCTGAGGGTCGACGCATAGACGCGCCGGCTGCATGGCCAGGCACAGCCACGTGGCCAGCATCGGGCACGCCGACACCAGGATGGTCGACAGTGGAGCAAACTCCAGGAGATTGTCCCACACCTTTACGGAGGATAATTTTTCATACCATCTATTCGAAAAGTGACGTTTTGCTCTTCAATAACATAGCAAGTGTTTTGAATTTGGAATTAAAAATATCCCTCAACATTCTTAGCCAAAGAGATTAACAAAATAAGTTTGCATCTATGGTTGGCGCCACTGTAGTTTAAGTACTATAACAAAACTTTAGTTCAATTTTTCGCCGCATTATGCTATCAAAACTGAATGGCGTTTGATGGTTGTGAGACACTGTCAGAAAAATTGCTGTGCCAATGCGCGCTTTCATACTTATTTTTCACAATTCTCATTTTTTTTACGCCAAAATTTTCGAAATCCAACGTGTTTGTGTATTTTATATTAATTTAAAATGAATTCAAGTAGCAGTGACTGCAGCTCACTTCGTTCATGATTCTACATTAGAATCCCTATTCACTATGTTCGTGATTTAAAAAACGCCCTCGCCGTAAAAAAAATATAGTTTTGCTCCCATAAGACACAATCTACTATTACGTGATAACGTCATAAGAAAACAAAAGAGATAGATGTGAACGCTTAGGACCGGTCGTGCCTCTCTTTCGCTTGCACACTCGGCTCGGGCGGACTTATTCGTGCGTGCAGCCGGCGTTCATCGATTTATAAGACGTTACCACGTCAAAAAACTCACGCCTTTTATCCCCGACAGTTTAGTTAGAGTAGTAGGTATTAAATTTTTGGAAATACCCATGTTTCACCAGTCTTTGGACCCCTAAACGGGATAGGTGGTAACCCATTGCCCATCGCAGGAAACACCAAATATCAACATACCTGTAAAGCTATCTCTTGTATTTCATGAACATGTTCGAACAACACCCTCTGGTAGACATGTCTCATTGCCTCCTGGAGCAGTTCCGGTGTCCAATTTAAACACATATCCACTTTGCCGTTTACCAAATTATTTACTTCACTGTCTTCAGACTCTACTTCACTCTTTTCTGACTTTACTTCACAATTTTCCAACTTAATTTCAATATTTTCGGATTCCACTTCAATTTTTTCCGATTCGACTTCACAATTTTCTACTTTGACTACACATTTCTCCAAAATCACTTCATTAGCTTCTTCCGGGTCACTTGGCTCTAATTTAATTTCACTGGTCCCTAATTTCACTTCACTCGTCTCCAACTCCACGCCATTCTCGACCTTAACAACATGATTCCCATTGGGAGATCCTCCGTTGGTAGTGCCATTCTTGTGAGGGTTCACAAATAGTGGTCGGGTGAGAGTCCTCAGGGTCTGAAGCGTGGCCTTCCTCACTGAGCTGGTGGAGTGGTCTAGGTACGGCCATAACCGCGGCAGCACGTCGGACAAGTCAATGGGACTGAAATGAGAATAAAAATTGGATTTCAGTAGGTTTCCTACATCTGTAGATGTCTGTTGGATAGGGTATAGATATTGGGGAACAAAACGCAAAGCTAATTACAGATGTCGCCACCAGCGAGAGGTCCTTGTCACGGCCATATTTTTTTGTTTTCCTTTCGCATTGAGCTTTTTGGTGACGAAAATGTACTCCTTGATGACGGTGCCGCAGTTAAAGGATGAGTTAAAAAAACGGAAAGCTTCTGCAGCTGGTAAAAAAGCTTTTTCCGTTTTAGGGCAATTTCCCACAACTTTCTTCGTTTAGTGTCTTTCGGGAATGCATGAGTTCCTTTATTTGTGCAACCAAAGGCAGCACATAACGTCATTTTAGACAGAGTTTAGAAAAAACGCTAACGTAAACAAAAAAATGTATGGAGTTTGACAGCTTTGACAGATCATTTAGGCCCTCTCGACAATACGCCCTCTGTCGGGATAAAAAGTCAGTTTTCTTCCCCGAATTTGTTAGAGGTGGGCGATTTCATGAGTAGCATGAGAACAATCATATAAAATGACTTGACCTTGACCATGTATACAAGTCCTTCAGTAATTTATGTTTTCGACTGAAAGACTTGTTATCCATGGTCATGATCGAGTAATTTCATATGATTTTTCTCATTATACTTATGATCACCTCTAGTAATTATCCGCTGGATAGGGTACAAATATCAGTATGATAGGGTATATAAATAGGTCGGTTAGTGTATAAATATCATGCGGATAGGGTACAGTATAAATTACAAATGTCAGTCGAACATGCTAAAGATATAATGTCATGTGTATAGCTGTCATTCAACAAGGATCCAGACTTACAATACGGCCTTTTGAACTTGGCTGCTCTGAACGTAGGCTCCGCCTTCGCAAACCGCCTCACACCGGCAAATGGTCGCTAAAAAATGTTATGCGCAGCCATTTGCGCAACTTCAGGGCTGCCAAGTTAAAACGGCCGTACTGTAACTCGCCGGTGGAGGTGGGTTGCTGTTTACATTTACCCAATCTTCATGGACAAGTCCAAAGTGCCTTATTATTAGACTATTGACTTTTATTATGGAAATACCGTCGATAAGGCTCCATATACTCACTGCAGCAGCTCCGCAGCCTGCGGCAGCGCCATGAGCGCAGCCAAGAGCGCCATGTACGAGTTGGCTGGTGCAGCCAGGTCGTCCTGTTCCCGGAGGAGCCTCCAGAGGCGAGCGACGACGGGGGGCAAGGCTAGCGGCCTGGCTCTTGCGAAGGCAGCCGCCGCTGGGGCCAACGCCCCCGCAGCCACCGCGGACACGTCTTCGGCTGAGTCGCACAGACCCGCGATCAGGTGTTCTAGGGCTCCGCTCTCGCATGCCACGTCCTGTGGTATAAATTTAAGATAGATTGTCGTATTATCCCCGAGGGGGTAGGCAGAGGTATTCCATCATCTACCTATAGTTCTTCAACTTACCCATAGTCGAACCTATTTTATAAAACAAACGACAATCTATATGAGAAGTGATAGCCCTTATTTTTAAAGAGCCGGCCGAAAATCAGTGAGGCTCGGGTTCGAATCCTGTCATGTACCAATGAGTTTATCAAAAACTTACGTACATATTTATCACTAGCTCGACGGTGAAGGAAAACAACGTGAGGAAACCCGCATGGCTCAGAATTAATTCTGAGACATGTGTAAACAGACCCGGTCCGGCGATGGGCTCACCACCTATCACGTTTAGGGGTCCAATATATCTCGTCAAATGTGGGTATATCCAGTAATGGAATACCTCTGCCTACCCTCGGGGATAAAAGGCGTATTATATTATTATTATATTTAAAGGCAGAGTAGCTGAACCCACCTGCCTAGCCGCCAGTAAGTACTTGAACCCTAGCAGCGCCCCGTGCCTGGCCTCCCACTGCGGCTGCCTGGCCAGCTTGGCCAGCAGCGAGGCCACCCGCCGCACCCTTGTGGCCCGCAACTGCGCCAGCGCCACGCCCAGCGTCTGCGCGCACGTCTCGCGCACCGGGGCCACCACCTACGAACACGTTACATTTTTGAAATGAAAACTTCTTTAGCGGCGTTGAGCACTTTTGTGGGATGGGTAAAAACTGTGAAACTCGCGTCAGGTCACGTGTGCTGATCGAAAAAATACCGTAAGACGGCTGCCATCTGCGAGCTATTCTGGCGTACGCTGCAAAAACTGTGTCTACGGTAGACTCAAACGAAACGCACATCAATTTGAAGAGCGTAAAAAATAAGTCGATCTGAGTCGACAACATATAGGCGGAAAATTCGGATTATCGAGTATTTTCAATATAAAAATAAATAAATTGCTATTAAATTAATGGTGTTGCTAAGTAAACATGTCAATGTCATCACGTGTCACAGGTTCGTATTCCCTTCTCCTTTGTGTTTTGGGTAAATAAGATTTAGCAGAAATATCTAGAGAAGCAGAGAGAAGATAATCACGACGTTGTCAAGAGAGGTTAAATGCTATTCCCTAACTATTCCAATAAATCAAAAATGCACAACGTTAATAATCAAGTTTTCACTTCTGCCGGCACTCCCGGAGTGCAACCCGTGTTTTTTTTTTCTATATTTTTACTACTATTTTTTTAATTTTTTTCTATGTTTGTTACCTCAGAACTTTCGACTGGGTGAACCGATTTGGATGATTTTTTTTTATTTGAAAGCTGGTGCTTCCAGATTGGTCCCATTTTAATTTCGTCCAGTTCTGACAACGGCATCCATGAGAAAACCATATAAGTTGAAGATTGAAGTCAGTTTTTTTACTCTTTAGAATGGGTATTTATTGTACATACAGAAATAAATGGTTTTTTGACTTATGACATAGACTCCGCCTGCGCAAAGACCTCGTACCGATAAATAGTCGCTATTTTTTTTATTGCGCAGCCATTTGCGCAACTTCGGAGCTGCCAAGTTAAAACGGCCGTACTGTACGGCCACAGACTACGGTCAAAGACTGACCTGGTCGGAAACGAAGTCTCCAAAGCGGTCCAGCGCGAGCACGCAGAGCAACCTCAGCGCCATGTCTTCCAACCATTCTTGGTGAGCGTCGTCCATCTGGATAATAGTAATTATGATTCCATTTACAGAAGCAAAAACTTAAATACTAAAAGAGTACACAACATTTTGTAACAGCTGTCATGTTAGCTATACCACTGGTATGGGGCGTCAAAGTTGTCAATCAATCATCGATACTTTTTTTATTGAGCTCAAACATCAACAGATTTTCTTGTTGTACAGTGAAGAGCACATGAAGCTTTACACTTGTAGCGCGAGTCTGACCTCGGCGGTAAGAACGATACAAAGTCCAACGTGTCAAGCTCCACGTGCTCTTGACTGTACCAGGCGGCCAGCGCCGTTGCCCACGTTGATCCCGTTTTATCCCGTTCCAGAGGACATTTCGCGAAACCCTTTCTTAGCCTAGGTCAGAAAAGTAATTTACTCTAAAAAAATTAAGTCTTTGGCTTCAGTAGTTTCGACTGTGCGTTGATGAGTCAGTCAGTCAATCAGGTTTTCTAACAGACACTCCATAGTACTAGTACCGCGTTGAAGCCGTTTTTTTCTAGTACCCAACATTTTTGACGATTATTTGGATGTATTTATAAATGAGCTTCGAATGTATTTGTGCCGTATGTAATTTTAGTGTATTTCGTATTGTAAGTAGATTAGGCAACGGGCGGTTTGGTGTCAGTCAAGGTACATAAACGGACAAAACCACTTTTGCAGTAAAAAATTAAGGACTGTTATTTGCAGTAAAAATATATTTAAAATTCTGACTATCGGTCAAAATTCATAGGATAGGGTAAAGCAAGCAAGCAAACTTGTCGGCATACAAGCATGGAACCTCCGCTCGCTCCGCAGGATCACAACTTACCTAACCTAAAGTGGTTTTGACCGGTTATGAGTTTTGGCTGTAAGATATACACTAAGCTTGTTGCCTGAATGTCATAAACAAAATAAGTTGATACAATTTGCAACCATATGTTGTACGGCTTTTTGGCGGGAATCGAAGAGGGACGTCATGTTTTTTTGTATAATTTTAATTTTGCTGTGTACTTCGGGTTTTGTCTCATAATAGTGATAGTTTATTATGTGGCAAGTGTCCGTGAAGGTGTGCAGTGAATGGGAAATTCGATAAAATGCGCGGGATGGATATTTTTGGATTGCCCCAAGAAGTGACAATGAAGTCTTCAGTAAAAGTGCTATCATTTTACTGTTGATAAACTGTTAAAGACACTGAATTTTTGTGCATGGTCTCTGAAGCAGAGCCATTTATCTAAGATTAAAACTTTTACCCTGAACTTGAAAACATAAGACTTGGCTTTTTAGCCTCACAACATTCGGATCAGAAAATTTACAACAGACTAGGCAGTATGGGCTAGATCACTTTGCCTTTTCCTAAAGGGACAAATAAAAAAAAACATGTTGTACTGCTGACCTGTTGCGCGTTCATCCCCGCCCGTTGGCCTGCGCCCGCGACGACCCTGGCCCTCAGCAGTTCCCTGAGTGCGCTGGCGGCCCCGTGGCGCGCCTCCCAGGCGGCGCCGAACAGCTGGGCCTGCAGCGCCCCGCACCACGCCTCCAGGGGCCACACGGAGGACTCGCCCCACGCGCCGGAGCAGTCCGGGACGGGGGCCGACGTGTCGACTGGCCACACGAAACATCGATAAAGACTAATACGAAAAACCAACGCTTAAAAAGTAAAAACAACTTTAAAACAAAAAAATAATAAGTAAAATAAAAAGCAAAAATAATAAACCTTTTTTATTTAACATTAATAACTAAGTTCTTGAACTTAGGTAAGTACCTATATGGGATCAACTTAGAGGAATATGCTTTCAAATAAAAAAAATCAAAATCGGACTAGTCTGTAAAAAGTTAAGAGTGATACATAAAAAAGTTTTTTTTTCTTTTTTTGGTTGAATAATCATATGAAAATACAAATAAAATTTCTATTTTATGCCGAAATGGAAGAGCAGATACTCTTCAAACTGCTGGATGGATTTTTACGTAACACAGCTAAGAAGGTGGTTCTTAGCTGGCAAGGTATTATGTAAAGAAACGATTTGTAATCGGTCCATGCGTTCGTGAGCTACGATGCCACAGACAGACACATACACCGACAAACAAACAAACAGACAGACATTGGCGTCAAACTTAAAACACCCCTCTTTTGGGTCGGGATAAAAAAAATATATGGCCATATCATAAGAATAAAGTTAATGACTTTGACCCCTAAAAGTGACAGGTGGAGAGCCCTTTTCACTTAAAGGAGACGGGCTTAGTATCAATAGAGCTTCCACTGAAAACATATCCCAAATATCACACCATTATACTCACAGGTGAACTCATCGCTGGGCTCCAGCTTGATCTTCTTCCGGTCGGGCTCCGCGGGCGGCGTGGGAGGCGCCGAGCCGCCGTCGTCGCTGCAGTCCCGGGACTTCTGCTTACTGAAAGCCGCCTGGCGGGCCTTTCGCTTCGCCAGGTTCATCTCCCGAGAGCTCAGCTGCTTGGACGCTGTCGGGACCAGCTCTTGTACTGGCCTCTGAAAGGGACATTAACTATCAATCAATTGGGGTAGTTGACAGCATCTAAATTAAATTGCGACTAGTCATTCATTAAAAAGATTATCCCAAAACACCTTTAGACATGTATTTCGTTTTTTACAAAAAAATAAGTTTCGCGATTGAGTACTGAAAATGATGACGTCACAACACAATATTCAGTAAGTACATTTTTCATAGTAAACTTTCGTTTTGACCTTTGAGTATCAAACCAACCGGAGACGCCACTGACAGGCGTTCCCCTCTGCCAAAAAAAAGTGTCGGTCAACACGCATACCTGTTATATACAACTAGTTTTTTTGAGTTCACGGCGTGCTTGGATTGGTGAATGTATTTGTGTGCATCTAGTTCAAGCTAGTGTTTAATTGTTTTGTCAAAAAATGCGTTTGTTTTAACATTATTTGTGATTGTTTCCTCGTCCCCCCGCAGAAATTGGCAGACTTTTTTGCAAAGAAACTAGTGCGCGTGACGTCTCCTGTTGGTTTAATACTCAAAGGTTTTGACAGATCATAAAGAGCAACTCATTTGACTATGCAGTCAAATACAATACCCAATTGTTTGACCCAATTCGCACACAGTTATTTAGTCCCAAACTAGGCAGGAGTCTGCACTACGGGTACTAAACAACTGATAAACATACTTAAATAAATATTAAACACCCAGACACGAAACCGACATGTTCATGCACACAAATGTTGGCCCCGAGCGGGAATCGAACCTGCGAACTCCGCCTCAGAATGCAGGGTTAGAGCCAAAAGGCCCGTAAGACCCAAAAAGGAAATTAACTATCGATCAAATTGTCGACACTTTAAAGTCTTTAAAAATTTTCGACGGGCTTATCTGCTTAGTTAGTGACCCTCACCCTGCCTGCCTGTAGAGAGTGCGATTGCCTATTGAGACGAAAATTTGTGGGCATAAACATTTCTGTAGAATTTTTTGTAGTTCTGTATCTCATGAACCGTAATAGGAAGAATTGTAATTTTCAAATAATGTTTTCTATTCCCGCTATAACATCAGATAATAAAAATGAAAAAATAAATTAAGGGGTGCACCTATACAAGAAACGTTTTTGGCGTCATTATTCGTACAGTATTACGGAACCCTTCGTGTGCGAGTCCGACTCGCACTTGGCCATTTTAAGTAGGTACCTATGTTTATCTGTTGTAGATTGGGTATATTTTTTCGGACCAGTTTCCTCACGATCTTTACCTCAAAATTGGTATCATTGTAAGACTCACCCTGGCCTCAACCCTGGCCTGCTGCTTCACGGGACACAGGTCCTCGTTGGAGTACACGGCGGTGAGGTCCACGCCCAGCTTGCAGGCCACGTCGAGCCCCAGCCGCGCATTCAGTTGCTGCCGTTGCCGCGCTAGACGTTCTTTGATATCTGTAGATGTGTCAGACTGTTTATACAACATGTAACAGAATAAGCGCAATTCCTGAAATTAGTTTGTTCAGTATCGACTAGGTACTCATTCGATTTCAGTTATTTTTAATATGTGTAAATTTTTTTTTAAATGAATTACCGTAGCTGAATTTAGTGCGTTCTATAGAAATCGTGCTATTATTAATCGATATTTAAGAAAATTGGTTACACACAACTAAAGTTCGATTGCATCGTATTTTTTATATATTAATATACTAATTGGGGTGTATGAAGAATTGCG
Organism: Ethmia dodecea; assembly: GCA_963855545.1. NCBI lineage: Eukaryota > Metazoa > Arthropoda > Insecta > Lepidoptera > Depressariidae > Ethmia > Ethmia dodecea. Next base: position 3,096,731 of record OY979446.1, read on the forward strand.
CTTTTTCTGTTACGAGTTGTATATGTATTTACTTCAGATAAATATTTAGTAAGCAGGTTCCATAGACAGACTATGGCAGGTTCTCGTTGCCTGATATTAAAAAAAAATATGTGTTTTTGTTTTTCGAATCAGAACCGAATTATGTATAATTCACTTTCCACTTGTCAAAGAGCAAAAAACCGTGCAGATGTATATGTTGAATTGTAGGTTTGTTCTCTTATATGTTAATAAATAATACTTGGATAACTGGCCTATAGTATTGTATTTTGAATAAGATGTACTTGTTATTGTTTTGGCTGTTGCTATTCCTAGTAAAATAAAATAAATAAATGAATTACACGATACATTTACCAAATAATAGAAAAAGAGCAAAAAAATTATTACTAGCGACCCGCTATCGCTTCGCTATCTTCTGAACTCTTCTCTCTCTTCTGGACAATTGTCATTGAAATCCGTTGCGACGTTTTTCAGCCTATTTGAGACAATCTTTCAGACAGACAGACAAAAATTCTAATAAAATACGCTTCAATTTTATTATTGGTATAGATTTCAATCATTGTTGCATTCACACTTAAATTTTATTATTCGTATTCATTGAAATCGTAGCTTTTAAAAGAAACGCCACTACAAAGCGCTGAATAATTCGATAGCGCGTACACGGCGTACAATGGTAAGGGGATCTGTCATTGAATCGCTCTCTCGCGCTCGCTCTCGCAAACTCGGCGATTGCTCGACTAATTACCGTTTATGCTGGCACAGGGCAGTTAGGTACTTTTATTTGCGGTCGGCGCAGTATGTTTTAAGGGTTCCGTACCTCAAAAGGAAAAAACGGAACCCTTATAGGATCACTTTGTTGTCCGTCTGTCCGTCCGTCCGTCCGTCTGTCAAGACCCTTTTTCTCAGGAACGCGTGGAGGTATGAAGCTGAAATTTATATCAATTACTCAGGTCTACTGTCCCTTGAAGCTGTGAAAAAATCAAACTTCTAAGCCAACGCAATCAAAAGATACAGCCGTTTATGCCGCAAAATTTTCGACACTTGCAAGGGAATCAAAACCTACAGGGTGCTTCCCGTGAACTCAGAATCTTGAAATTTGGTACGAAGCAACGTCTTATAGCATAGATAAAGGAAAAATTACGAAAATCATAAATTTGCAAGGTTGTACGGAACCCTCGGTGCGCGAGTCCGACTCGCACTTGGCCGGTTTTTTCCTTCCATTTAGATCTACCATACTGTCATACATATATAGGTACTGTCTCCAGATATTCCTGGTACGTCACACGTGTGACGAAATCATTAACATATAACTTAAGTAAAAGTAAAAATCTTATGCCTTTTATCCACGAGGGGGTAAGCAGAGGTATTCCATTTCTGGATATACTCACTTTTCACGAGATACTCTTTGGAAACCTAAACGTGATAGGTGATGAGTGGCGGTGGTATGTTACACATACCTTAGAATTAATTCTGGGACCTACAGGTTTTCTTACGATGTTTTCCTTCACCGTCGAGCTAGTGATGAATGTGTACGTAAGTTTTGAAAAACTCATTGCTACATGCCAGGTTTCGAACCCGAGCCTCACTGATTATGATCATGTAAAGCAGGCGTTTAGGGGTCCAAAGAATATCTCGTAAAACGTGGGCATATCCAGAAATGGATTACCTCTGCCTACTCCGAGGGGGCTTCTGCCTATTTATTTTACCTCCAGTCATGGCCTCCTCGTCGAAGTCGTACTCCCGACCCTCGGAGCCCATCAGGTGGGCGCCATGCTGCAGCACCTGCTCGATGTCGAAGGTCTCGCAGCGCAACCGCGTCTCGTCTTCCTCCATCTTCTCTTCTGAATAAAAGTTTATTCATAAGTTACGTGTAGCTACTTTGAATTAACACGTTCCTTTGGTGGGGAACTCCTCACTTTTCCATCTTCTTTTCTGAATAAAAGAGTTTATTCATAAGGTACGAGTACTTTGAAAAAACACTTTCATTTTGTGAAGAACTTTTACTTTTATGATAGGAACGTCCACCTATCACCACACACAAAATTGTCTGTGAAAATTTTAACTAACTACCTATTACTGTTAAAATGCAGTCTTGGGAGAAGATGCAGCTCTTTAAAGGTAGAATAGAAGGATAAAAGCTTAGATAGATAACTACTACCAGCGACTTCAATTGCGTGGAGTATAGACTAAAAAATAATCTATCCACCAATTCCTCATAAATCATGGAATATATAAAATCCCGCTTCACCTCTTCGAGCGCTATCTGATGATGCGACGGCTGCGCATGCGCATGGCTATATTATCATGGACTACGGTGTCGGTATACGAAACGAATAATTGAATTTTATCAATGGAACGGAAATCCGGCGCAACTGCTGACCTCTGCCTTTCCTACCTAAGTAACTAATAACATTAATGTCGAAATGCAAAACATGAAGATTTTACACAATAAGTCCTTCAATCGGGTATATTTTTGGAGATGCTTAATCAATAATGGACCCGATTCTGGCTATCCAGCTAAAATTCCAAATTTTAAGTTAGCCTATCCTTCTTCATAGAATACGGAAGAAAAATGACAGAAAAAAACCATAGACCGAGGAGTTAATGTCAAACATGTAAAAAACAACTAATTTGAACCTTATGAACGTGCTTAACTGCCATTTTTTATCAATGACCTTGTTACATCGTCGCTAAAATTGTTAAACACGTGTATTTCATTGAATAAGATGTAAATGCCAAAGAGGTTGGAAGAAAATCATTCTCTTAGGAGAGAAAAACTTTTTCTTTAAACGTCTTTGGTGAATGCATTCATAAGGTTCGATTTTGTTATTTTGACTTTTGTGACATTATAAATAAATATGGCGTTTATTTCTGTCCCTTTCCTTTCCAAAGGGGTGGAAAAGAATAGAGAATAAAATTAGGAATTTCAGCTGGTCAACCAGAATCAAGGCCAATGTTTTATAAAACTTGGAATGTGAAAAGCACAGCTTGGATGTCAATACTTTTATCTATCATCACTTCCTTCTAACTGAGAAGAGGTGGCGCAAGAAACTGTGGAGTGCGGACAACACACATTCTTTAAAAAAAAATTACACATACACAATACAAAGTTAAGTATGTTAGGCTTTCAAATTAATCATCTGTGTCTGTGTGAGGTTTTCGTATTGTGGTCGGTCACTTAGTTTCTAAGAACAAATTATATTTATGTTGAAAATAGTATAAAACAAAGTCGCTTTCACTGTCCCTATATCCCTATGTATGCTTAAATCTTTAAAACTACGCAACTGATTTTGATGCGGTTTTTTTAATAGATAGAGTGATTCAAGAGAAAGGTTTTAGTATTAGCATTGCACCCGTGCGAAGCCGGGGCGGGTCGCTAGTGTTGCAATAAAAAAAAATCTAGTTTGCAAAATTTCTTTTTAGAAAATCAACCTTCTCCACTGACATTGTTTTTGGATTGGCTACATCAAAAATTGACACGCGCCAAAGTAAAAGTGACATCTCAGTCAGTACTGAGTGAGGCGACCAAAGTCAGTACTTTGGTTAGGTAAATCGCAAATGGAAGAAGCAGCGGAAGAAGCATGGCAGCTCTGTAGTTGCGCAAATGGCTGCGCAATGACATTTTAAGCGACCATTTGGCGGTATGAAGCGGTTTGCGCAGGCGGATCCGATGTTCATAGCAGCCAAGTTAAATCGGCCGAACTTTACATCTACACTAATAATATAAACAGGAAAGATTTGTATGTTTGTAACGAATAAACTCAAAAACTACTGGACCGATTTTAAAAATTCTTTCACGAATCGAAAGCTACATTATCATTGAGTAACATAGGCTATATTTTATCCCCGTATTCCCACAGGAACAGGAAACTACGCGGGCGAAACAACATGAAGTTTTGTCAAAAAAACTATCTAGGTACTTAATTAAGTAATAAGAAAACATCTGTTATCTTGGAAACCATTGGGCCCGTATCCACGTTATGCACGTTTCACTTATCTTTTGTTTATCACTTTGACAGATCAAAGGTTGCAGAAGAACATAGGTAGAAGCTGCATAAAACTACATAGCTCAGGGATCGGCAACCTGCTCTTTGGATGTGAAGCTGCGGCTCTAGTTTCATATACGCAAATATTATTTACTTTATAAAAAAGATACATAATACCTTTTAATTTATGTAATTTGTTGTGAAAATATACTACATAATATATGAATAAATAGATAAGTTTCATAAATCAAAAAACTTTATTTATGCAAGTACTATTTATTGCTAGTAAGTAAAAAAAGTGGTTCTCTAAAAACTGATTTTTTTTGTTAATTGTAATTTTTTACTCTTCCGACTCAAAAGGTTGCCGACCCCTGACCTAGTTATGTATACTTATACAACAATACATAGATTTTATCACGGAGAAATGATGATGAAAAAAAATAAAATTATTGTGTCTATAAGCTCTCTACTAAATTGTCCTAGTATATAGTTTTTTTCCATTTTATGATATTGTATTTTATTGTTATAATAAAAATATACGGTACATGAACATAAATAATGTTATCTGAATGGTCGTTAAATTTCGTATAAATGTTGCAATATCACTGAAATAATATTATGTACATCAATCATTTTGATCTCGCACCATATCTTTACAGTACATTAACTTTATTACATTTTCAATATTTTTGAGTAATCTTTTTAAATGTTATACAAGGACATTGTATACAATCAAAATCCAATATAGCTGTTATCGTGATCACCATAACATTGTAGGTATGATGTAATGAAAATTATTTTAAATATACACGAGCGCGTAGAAAATGTTTTCACAACATCGTAACACGACTCTAACAAAATATACATATTTAGGTTGAGCGCGTGAATATAGGTTACCGGAATTACTAGATCAGAACTTATTTAAAGCACTGGCCACATAGGAGAGGGCACTGCGATGGGACTGGACGGGACTGGGATTTTCCGGGACGGACGGAACAAGGAATTGCATGCCACATAGCAAGAGCGACATTCGCATCGATCGATAGCCTTGTCCCACCGACTGGGCCTATTTTTCGGTTCTGGTGGCTCTACCTTCTTCTTCGCCCCAGCCTGTCCTGCGTGTGCCTCCCCACAAATATACTACATTACTATTTTTTGTTGTTTAGTAAATCGCATAACATAATAGAGCGCGGAAATTGATTCAAATCCAAACAGGGTTAATTACCTAACCTACTCACACGCGCATTTAATCTACCCTATTTTTTCAGTAAAGAAAGAAAGTAAAGAAAAAGTGGTGCTTGTAAGTGCAAGCTCATTTCCCCTTATCCCTGGAACCCTAGGCTAATTAGCATGGTAAATGAATGGTAAATCATGTAATGCCCATATACAACTATCCCGGGCGTTCGGCCTAAATGCTCAACGTGGCCGCGTTGATACACAGCTTCAATCACATAAAAAAAAGTAGATAATAGGTCCAATACAAAAAAACAGAGGAATACTGTCACTAGAACCTATACGGCTATTCTAAATCTTAAAACAAAAGTGAATATTTTTCTACTAATATTGAGGAGTTAATTGTGTATCTGATGTTATATTAGATAGCTGTTGTCTGCATTTTCGTCAGCGTTAACTTTGTGTTATTGGGTCTCCTAGGAACTTTATCTTTCCTCAAGATGTAATTGTAAACTACTATAGTTACCTGCTAAAATTCATCAAGATCGATCCACCGTAACTAGAATAACTTTCACATTTATATATTAGTAGAGACAAAAATCATAGAATTAAAAACTACCCCATGTGTGGCCGATGCCTTACGGTAGGCAAACATCTATACTGTGGCAATATTGATATTACAACAAAAGATAAATGAGTTTACAAACCTGTCCCAGTGAGGAGCGACGGGTGCCATTCTGGAACATTGGACAGAATCGCTTCGACGGCCTGTGAAATGCCAAAAAAAATATGATTAGGTATAATAAAACATATAGCAAAGCAACAATTTTATTATTTTTTCTAAAGTAAGTCAGCTGTATTGCCTTTATCAGATGTTATGTCATGTTGGCGCGGAAGTAAGCAGTCCATTTCCGACCTCCTTTTTATTTCTTATTTTAACTGGTAGATGTATGGATTTATCATTAAATATGATTTCTTCCTTTCGGTTGATAAGTACAACTTTCCAAATGAACCACATTTTAAAACGACCACAAAAGAAATGCAATTTAATCATGAGGACTTCTTTTAGTAAAATATAGAATCAAAATCAGTAATGTACGAGCAGAGGTTGGAAGAAAATCGTTTAAAGAAAAAAATTTCTTTAAATGTCTTTTATTACGAGGGTCGTAAATAGAATCGGTCCGGCGATGGGCTCACCACCTATCACGTTTAGGGGTCCAATATATCTCGTGAAATGTGGGTATATCCAGTAATGGAATACCTCTGCCTACCCCCTCGGGGATGAGAGGCGTGAGATTATATTATTATTATTATATATAGAATCAAATCAACTGTTTTTATTCAATGTAGGGGCTTATAAGTCCTCTTATTGAAAATCATCGTGACTCCACCGTTTCAGTATGTATAGTTGAGAAAAAGAAGCGGGGCAAGAAACTCCTCAACACTTTAAACATAATAACGAAACTAAAGAAACGGCCGTACTTAATTTAGGTTAAATAAAGGTGATTTCATTTATTTAGGACAATAATTTAGCCACCCATGAGACGATTTCTCACGGAGAATATTACAATTAAATTACAATTGAGAAAAATAAGATGGTAATAAAATAGGCGCTACATCAAGATTATTTCATGATACGGATTAAGAGCGTCATTGAAATTTCAAGTTCTACTGTATTCATAGCGAAATCCGCAAGTTCTGTTAATTAATTTCTTATCAAAAACTATAATTTCACGTTAAATTAATTATTCCGGTTTTAGGTACACACGCTTTCACTCTTTAGACTTTCCAGACGGTTTGGTTTTTTTAAAATAGTAAAAAAGTACACTAGAGTACTGAGCTGTGACTTCATAATTTTTAGTAATTACTCAATTGCTTCACGTATTCGATTGTACTCGTATTATTATTTTAGACTATATTTTTTTACGTGATAACGTCTTACGGGCCATTTACACGAGGGCAATCCACTAAGACAATCCATTCCTCTGTCCTCAAGTTTTTTTGTATGCAGTCTTAGTGGATTGTCTTACTGGATTGCCCTCGTGTAAATGGCCCGTTATAAATCGATGAACGCTGGCTGCACGCACGAAAAAGCATGACTTCAAAGACGTTTAAAGAAAAAGTTTCTCTCTTCTAGGAAAGAGAATGATTTTCTTCCAACCTCTTTGCATGACTCATTGTCACGTTCCGCGCCTGAGCCGAGCGTGCAAGGGGAGTGTGGAACAAGAGATAGAGAGGCACGATCTATCTAGCTTTCTTCCACTCTAGTATGCAATTTTTCATGAATGTTTTCTTATGACGTTGTAGCGACACTACATGGAACGCGCCAATAGAAGGCCGAGTTACATAGAACGCGCCAATAGACGGCCGAGTTCTAAACCGCGCTATCGGAGTTTTCTAATGAGTTTGTATAAATACAACTGTCCAACATCAACCGTCGGACCGCGGTCCCTAGGCACGATCACCTCGCCTGGCGGAAGATCTTCCTTTTCACGATGGAGGAGCATTCCATCTCCGTTCCTCCATAACGTTATCACGTAAAATTATCGTCCGCATATAAACAGACTTTACAGACAACTAATTTTTTTTTAAATAAGAATATGAATTTATTTGGAATTTCGATACAATCAAATTCCCCACTGATTATTCCCTACTCTGTGGTGTAACATGAGACATGGTTAATTTTTATGTATACGTCATAAAAGTTCCATATCACTGGACACAGAAATATAAGCGTAAAACATGAATTATGCGAAACACACGTTTAGGTTTAATAGAGCATGGTTATTGCCCAAATGCAATTGTGAATTGTGATTACAAGTCGTGCATTACTCGGTACATTAAACCGTGGATTATTTCCATAATGTGTAATTTATAAAGGTCGAGCGGGGAGTACCTACCTACATGGTTTAGTCGAGAAATGACTGATTCGCGAAATGACTACATAGTCTATAAATGACTAATTCTTAAAATGTACAATTCTATAAATGACTGATTCTACAAATGACAGTTTTTTTTTATTCACTCAATTTATGGTAAACTGAAGTAAAATCCCCTCGGTTTCACCCGCGAAGTTCAAGTTCCCATAGAAATATTGGGATAAAAAGTAGCTCAGTCATTTGTAGAATCAGTCATTTATAGAATTGTACATTTCAAGAATTGGTCATATAAAGACTATGTAGTCATTTCGCGAATCAGTCATTCTTCGACTAAACCACCTACAGCACGTCCACAAGGCATAGGCAGATATATTTAATTTCAGAAAGTACCCACGTTTCACCAGTATATTATTTGAACCTCTAAACGTGGTAGGTGGTGAGCCCATCGCCAAGTGGGGTACTGTTACACGCATCTCAGAATTAATGCTCGGGTCTGCGGGTTTCCTAGTGATGTTTTCCTTCTCCGTCAGACTAGTGATAGGCCCTCGTCAGGATTCGAACTAGATACTCACGAACCTGTCACTGCTATTCATTCATGTCCACAAGCGGAAGTAAATAGTAAATGTTGCCTATGTCACCGGACCTAACGAATCGACACCTCATTCATGAAAATCCGGCTTCGGACACATTGCATTGGTACAATTTTAATTTGTACAAACGCATTAGAAGTGCAAGTTTGTATAACGTTCAATGACTACTTATTCCGTTGAGTAGTTTGGCGCTACGGTAGAACCTACGTAAATACAGAGCTACGAGCGAAGGCGCCTGGAAAATTTAGCCTATATCACCCACCCGGACCGTAATAACAAATCGGTCATTCGTCAAAATCAATCAAAATTATGTTGAGTAGTTTAGGCGCTACGGTGGGACATACATACAAACAAAGATATTATATAAAGAAAGACGTAGATATGTTACTAGAGTACGGAAAATGAGGCCCACAAATGTAGCTAATTAACCACATTTTATTTAGTCGCATTGTATTTCAAGTCGTATTTTAAGCGCAACTCTTAACAGATAGCTCTCTTTTTCTTTATTATTCGTTCCGTATCATCTTTCCCCGTCATTGTTGTATCCTATAAATACGCTAAGAAGTAAGTATGTACATGTTGTAGCACACTCGTAGGGGATCAATTTTCAAACGCAAGCAGTATGAATATAACTCATCCTTACTTTAATATCTTTACATACAAAGCCTTGTAAAAACATAATCGCCGTAATCGGTTAAAAAACTAATTCACATACAGTGAACCACTTTATTAGCAACACATATAAAGCTTTTCCATTCCCATGAACACACTGTACCTATAGTACACTTTCTGCGTAGGTATATGTAGCACATTTTTATTGCCAATAAACCCATATTGGCTGAAGGCTATAATCTTATCAGCGACTCACGATCTTTAGATATGACGTTTCACTGTTTATATTTATATACTAGCTGCAAAGAGGTTGGAAGATAATCATTCTCTTTCCTAGATAAACTTTTTCTTTAAACGTCTTTGACTAGCTGTTCCGAAGAAGAAGAAGTCATTTACTTGCCAGAATATGGTACAAATTACAATCAAAGAGGTTGGAAGAAAATCATTCTCTTTTTAAACGTCTTTGGGTACAATATTAAAGGGTTAAGAGAAGTGCAAGACGTAATCTGCCACGCAGGCACGAAACAAAGAAGACTTACAAGGTTTTAAGATTAAACGAGTACATCGATTATATATTTATTAACATAGTAATAATATTACCGAATGATAAAAATTAATCTAAGGCCTTCTTCAAGGTGTAAACTCGTCATACGAAGTTTCATCAAGACCGGTCCACCGCTTCAGCCGTGGTCGCATTTACAACATTAAATAGCGATTGAAGTTCTTTTAGGTATAGAAAGATGAAACCGACAATCGAAGATGACTCACACTTGAATCCGAATTTATCACACAATCCGAAATTATACTTAGTACAGGAAAACAACATCCGGTGGGAATTCCGCTCTCGATATTAACCGAGCAGTGATTTTCCATTCCTGAATATACCCTTATTCACCAGTGTGTTTTTTGGACCCATAAACGTGACGGTGGTGAGCCCATCGCCGGACCCGGGTACACTTCTGGGACCTGCTGGTTTCCGCGCGATGATTTCCTTCTCCGTCGAGCTAGTCATAAATGTATTATGTACCTATCTATTGTATTGTATTTTCAAATTAATTTGTGAACAAAAATGCTCAACCTTTTTTTCTCATGTTACAAAGACTTAATTGTTGAGTTGCTTCGAGAAGAGGACGGACGACGGCCGTGTTAGTTGGCGAACGCATTGCAATATTATTATAATTTTAATTATTCAATAGCACTTTATTATTTAGATTTCTAGTTCCGTAGACTTGTTATGAGCTGTATGTATTTTTAGTAGTTCATTCATACACTGTTGTTTTTCCTCTAAGTAATAATAATCCAGTGTATCGATCTAGTGCTAAATAATTTTCATTCCGAGCTGGTGGATTGTTTACGGACGACCTTAATAAATTACAAATACTGTGGTTCCATCTATTATTGATCTCAGATCTGTGCCACCTTAACGGAATCGGCTTAATTTTGAAGTAAGTATATTAAAAAAAAACTATATTTTAGACAGTCTATATTTTGTAAGTTGTTTGGTAGTCTAATGTTAACGTTAGTGCATACACTAAGGTGCATCTGCGACCAGTGCCTAATGTAGGAACTATCGAACCTATAATCGATTATTGACAGAATGCTATTGGAGCTGGCACGAACATTGATTTTGAGTTTTGACGTACATTGTCATACCTTCAGAGTGTTTAGAGCTAGCGCTGACCGCGTTACAAATCTGTACTAATATTAAACAGAGGAATGATTAGTATTTTTGTGTTTGTTACGAATAAACTCAAAAACTGCAGAACCGATTTTAAAAATTCTTACACCAATGGAAAGTTAGAATATCCCTGAGTATCCCTGGCTATATTTTATTCCCGTATACCCACGGGAACTACGCGGGTGAAACCGCGCAAAACCGCTAGTCACTACATAGTATATGTTTTATACTATGTAGTCGCTTTCTCTGTCCATATATCCCTATGTATGCATAAATCTTTAAAACTACGCAACGGAATTTGATGCGGTTTTTTTAATAGATAGAGTGATTTAAGAGGAAGGTTTTAGTATTAGCATTGCACCCGTACGAAGCCAGGGCGGGTCGCTAGTGTCTAATAAAGACGATTCCGATTCCAATACGGTAGTTTACCATAGAATTCAAATGCGAGTTATCCTTCATTAGAAAGATTGTCCCAAAACACCTCCAGTATGTAATGCATTTTTATATCGACCCCTTTTTGTTTTTTAAGAATTTAGAATTAGATAGTTGTGTGTAATGTTTGCCGTATCTTTAAGTAGAGATAAGAATCATAATTCTCAAGATTTATTTCATTTCATTAACAGTTTAAGAGTTACGCACAACACAACAATAAAATTGCGTGCTCAATCATTATGTCATTGAGCATTTATTTACATTTTCGCGCTTTTATCTACGACAGTGACGTTATGACTTTACGTGTCACAAATACATAATATGTACTCTTTAATAACACTATCGGACATTATTAACTCAAGGTAACGCTTACAATGTCACTGCTGTGTGATTCTCAAGAGTCTACCTTCATTCAATATTATCCAATATTACAAAGATAAAGATGTTTGTAGGAGGATTACCAACCTCCTAGAAATACGGATCCGATTCTGAAATGGACGGTTTTGACTCCTTTAGCTTTCCAGTCCAGCGTTCACAGCGCTGGATTGCAACTGGAATAATTTATAGCAGCACCGGAATGAACTGGATCCAATTCCACCATGACACTATAAGTTTTTAGGTAGATTTAACAGCTTTTTGAATAACCTGTATTATATAAACCGGGCATTACTATTGGGAGTTGTACGCTGCGCTAAACAATGCGTGGTTTAGAATATTTCTGTCTCATCTGCTGTTGGATGTACCGTTGTGGCGGTATCGCCACCTGGCAACACCAGTTACTAGAATAAGTATTTTAGTCTATGATCTCTATTTTCTATGACCTGCGAGGGGGACGAATGATTTCGCCCGGCAAAGAGTAACTTATTGTACCAACCACCAGCCGTCATCAACCCTTAATAGCAAAATGCTGAGCTAAGGGTCTTTCCTCACACATGAGGAAGTATGGGCTATAATCTCCCACGCGAGCCCACCGCGGATTGGGAGATGGTGTTAAGTTAGTGGCCACTTAACAGTCAGAATTTTTTAAGCCACCCAAGGGTACCTGACATGGCTTAACGACTTTTATTGTGCGTAAACACAACGAAAACCTGGACCAACAATTTAACGTGCTTTCCGAAACACGGAAGCGCTCGTAATATAAATGCCACTAGACGGTCACCCATTGTACCTACTGTGCATATCATAAGTTTTCTGCAATACAAGAAGTATTTGCCGTAACTGCTGGAGTTTCCATCATTATCGTCCTAAATACACGAAGACCCATTTTTCAACTAAATTATTTATTTGCTTATCACATGGTGAGTACATTTTGGTACTTAATATTAGGTACATCTAACACATGTGCCCCCGTAGGGGCACTGCAATATACAAAGATCACTAGGTACCTACTTACCTAAAGTTATTTTCTAAGTTTTCTTATTCTACCTAAACTAAAATATAGAATTCATCATCATACCAGTTGTTAATATTAATTATAGTATAATATAATAATAATATAATCTCACGCCTTTTTTTATCCCCGAGGGGGTAGGCAGAGGTATTCTATTACTGGATATACCCACATTTCAAGAGATAGTATATTGGACCCCTAAACGTGATAGGTGCTGAGCCTATCGCCGGACCGGGTCTGTTTACACATGTCTCAGAATTAATTCTGAGACCTGCGGGTTTCCTCACGATGTTTTCCTTCACCGTCGAGCTAGTGATAAATATGTACGTAAGTTTTTTTGAAAAACTCATTGGTACATGCCAGGATTCAAACCCGACCCTCACTGATTTTCGGCCGGCTCTTTAACCGTCCGGGCTATCACTGCTAGTATCTATATACTATAATCTATGTACTTGAACACTACCCCACTATACAAGTTGGTAGGTACTCCGCTCTGCTATGTCGAATATCTATCTATCTTTTAATATTTTATTGAATTCTACTCCAACGAGAGTGAAAAAATAAGACTGATTAATGAAAATAAATGAGATAAGAGACGTAGGGAGTATAATGTATACTATGACATTCAACTGTATTAGGTCAACACAGACTATATTACAATACGATCGATTCAGCATTAAGCAGCCTCTACATCTACATAACGCATTGCCAGCCGCCCAATATAGATTCTTTCATCATTATCATTAAATTGCCAGTCACAAACTACTATCATAGCCAATGAAATTTTATCATAGTGGCGTCATATTTTATAAGTGCACATAAAGAAAGTAGACGCAGTTCTACCAGCAATTCTTTATCTGTAAATAATTTTTAAAGGCTGTCGAGTCATCACCACATCAAATATTTGTACGTATTTACCAACAAAAATCTTTTCTATCATTCAGTTCGAAAGCCTTAACGAGCTCGATTCACACTTAGCCGGATTTAATTATTTGTTGAGACCGTTACAGTTTTAACGATAGAGCAAAAACAATTACAAAATTAGAAAAAAAAATTGTCAGGAGATCCGCCATAGATATACTAATATTCTACAGAGAAAAGATTTGTATTTTTATATATTTTTAACAAAAAAAACTCAAAAACTACCAAATTTTAAAAATTCTTACACCAATGGAAATCTACAATATCTCTCAGTAACATAGGCTATATTTTATTCCCGTATTCTCACGGGAACGGGAACTACGCGGGTGAAACCGCGCAGAAAAGCAATTAGCAATAAAAAGATATTGCTCTTATATTTCAAATCATTTATTTCTGGAGGTAGAAAAAATACCCTTAGAAACGCCAATAGTCTAATAACAAGAGACTCCTCCATTGAAGAAGGCTCAATGTGAACAGCAGCTTATCTCCACCGACGAGTTGTTGGTTTCAAATGCAGTACGGAACAATACAATACTTTTCGTGTAAGTAAACCCCTTTAGAGACACTTTGCAAAGCTAAATAAATGGAATAAATATTTTCTTATTCAAGGAAAACAGATTCTAAGAAAGTGTCCGGTAAGTGATAAATATTCTCAAGGTCCACTCTCGATATCAGACATATTAAGTAGACAACGTACCTTGATGACAGAATCATGGCAGCCTCAATAACTCATAGGGGGTTCTATCTACAGTATGGCGACAATTAATAGGAAATTCGATGAAATGCGTAGTGTGGACGTTCTCGAGTTACTTCAAGAAGCCGCTTCAATATTCAGTTAAATTGCGCTATAGTTATACTGTCGTATACCAAGTGACTTTTCAATAAGTTTTAATTAAAGCACTATAAACTGGTTTTTCTAGAAATCAAAAAGAAACGACATTATAAAAGAAATTGAATCTACAGTAAACCACACATCCTGATCCATCAATAGATAAACACTGGGCGCGATTGTACTTTACACAGACTAAACATATAAATATGTTTGTAAATATGTTATGGTTTGTCCTGTCTTTGTCTTACCTCAAAAAAAGAAAAGGGATAGAAGATAACCACCGAATTTAGTTCTGTCAGAAGTTGTATTTAAATCGTGACTTCTTCAACTTCTTTTTACTTACTACTTCTTAAACACGTTATGAAATGCCTTAGTTGACAGGACTAATTTTAATTTGACAGGACTAAATATTTCTCGTCTCTTTTCTTTTCTAGGAGAAAGAGAATGACAGGAGTAATCTAAACTTAAGCCGTATACAGAAAGAAAGCTGAAAACTTATCAGCGCTGACCGGCGCCTGTCGGCACTTATCGGCGCTTATAGCAGCTTCTACGCAGGTAACCGGTGCAGGCATTTATATGAACCAGCGCCGATAAGTGCCGACAGGCGCCGGTCAGCGCTGGTGCCGCCCGCCAATCATCGTACGGCATTTTGCTCGCTCTGCTTCAATCTGCTTGTTTTATGTAGAATGTTATGTAGAATGATAAGTTTTCAGCTTTCTTTCTGTATACGGCTTAAGTTTAGTCACCACTACTTCTATTAACCAGTATATTAATTCATACCAAACTTCATAGGACAGTGACAGCGTTATGATTAGTGACCCCGCCTCTCAAGCGTCTGCCAAGGTTCAAACACTGATTTCAAAAAACTTAAGTACAGTCAAGCACATGAAGCTTTACACTTGTAGTGCGAGTCTGACCTGTAAGGCGATTATAATAAGAATGTTACAGTCCAATGTGTCAAGCTCCACGTGCTCTTGACTGTACACATTGATCACTAACTCTACAGTAAAGGAGAACACCTTGGGGAAACCAGCAGGTCCCAGAATTGAATCTGAGGTTTGTATAATAGCACCCTGCTCCATGTCTTGTCTCTGCCTATCCCGTCAGGAAAAAAGCGTGAACATACTATGTTTGTTCTAATATAGGACAAATAATATTAATATTATGTACCATAATTAGAGCAGTGATAGCCTTACCGTTAATGAATCTGCTTCACATGATGAAAATCAGTGAGGCTCGGGTTCGAATCCTGGCATGTAAAAATGAGTTTTTCAAAACTTACGTACATATTTAATTTTATCACTAGCTCGACGGTGAAGAAAAACATCGTGAGGAAACCCGCAGGTCCCAGAATAAATTCTGAGACATGTGTAACAGACCCGGTCCGGCGATGGGCTCACCACCCATGTTTGGGGGTCCAAAGAATATCTGGTGAAAAAGTGGGTATATCCAGAAATGGAATGCCTCTGCCTCCCCCCTCGGGAATATAAGGCGTGAGATTATGTATGTATGTATGTATGTGTACCATAATTGATTTGACATTTTTTTATTTAATTTGACATTATTTTATTTTTTCTTGACATATCGATTACTGTGTTAATTTAGCAACATGGCGAATATTGGAACTCTATTTACGACATACCATCTATGTATCAACCAACACACATAATAATGAATAATTGTATGAAGTTTGAAACAAGTTATATGGATCGAAATGGGCTCTCATACGGCTACTATTACACTACTAAAACAACAGTTTACTATAACAATAACCTCAAAGGATTAGTACGTCCGTAAATTACAAAATCAATAGTCCTTTACATCATCGACTTTAGTGTAAAATACACAATATCCATAATGTATATTGCACGAAGATCCTTCAAGAGATCTTGTAGCTCATTTTAGTTAACTGTTGACTATGCGACTGCACGAGAAGTCAAAAAACATTTTTTTCTGTTGGTATAGAAAATACACTTAGAAAGGTCTATAGTCGAATAACAAGACAATCTAAACTCGTCCATGAAGATTGGCTAAATGCTACGAATAAGGACTTATTCCTTATTCGTAGGCTAAATGTAAGCAGCAGCCCATCTCCACCGACGAGTTGCTGTTTCCAAATGCAGTAGGAGAGTAATGTTTGAATTTTTTTGGTGAATTGTAGGTTTTATGCATTGAAATAAGTTTGTAATGTATATGCCATGCATAGGTGGGAACTCGACGAACTTATGAAGTACATAGGTAGAAAATAAATGATAGTCGTTCACTGGCTTTTGCTGAAATTCATTAGCTTTTATATAATGACGGGATTTTTGGTTTTTCTAATTATCTAGCGACCCGCCCCGACTTCGCACGGGTACAATGCTAACACAAAAACCTTCCTCTTGAATCACTCTATCTACTAAAGAAATCGCATCAAAATCCGTTGCGTATTTTTAAAGATTTAAGCATACAAAGGGACATAGGGATATAGGGACAGAGAAAGCGACTTTGTTTTATACTATGTAGTGATATACTTGTACAAATTGATATAATTTACATTTTGACAGCCTTTACCCTTCAATATTCTTATCTACGTCCTTTAATATCTCCATCCGCTCAACATCATCATTTACATCCCTATCAAAATGCAAGGTTAATTCAATAACGTCATTAAATTAAAAGCACACTTCAACCATTCGCCGGGCCCGCACACGACCGACGTTTTGTTGGACCATTTTCTCTCTTTCGATTTTGCACAAGAGTGAACGAGACAACGAGATCAATCAGTCGACAATCGGTCATCTATTATCTGTCATATACGGGCACTTGCCACATACTACTCATCAACATTAACCCGTAACAGCCCACAGCTGAGCTATGGGTCCTTCCTCATCTTTGAGTATTAAACCAACCGGAGACGCCACTGACAGGCGTTCCCCTCTGCCAAAAAAAAAGTGTCGGTCAACGATCATACATGTTATATACAACTAGTTTTTTTGAGTTCACGGAGTGCTTGGATTGGTGAATGTATTTGTGTGCATCTAGTTTAAGCTAGTGTGTAATTGTTTTGTCAAAAAATGCGTTTGTGTTTACATTATTTGTGTTTGTTTCCTCGTCCCCCGCGCAGAAATTGGCAGACTTTTTTGCAAAGAAACTAGTGCGCGTGACGTCTCCTGTTGGTTTAATACTCAAAGTTCCTCATACATGAGGAAGTTTTGGCCATAATCTCTAAAAAGGCAGATTAATACCAGCAATCAACGAAAACAATGTCGCCAATTACCGAACAGCTGGCTACTAACAAAGCAATTAGGATCATCTGTAAGCAATGCGCGTGCGGCGTATGTGCATCATACCTCGCAATGTAAACTAATCTGGCATTTAGATTTGATGTTAGATGGATTAGATGTGACCATAAGTGGGTTTTGGGTTATTTCTAGCTCGTATCTATCAAGGGCGTAGCCAGTAGGGATGGTATGATAGCTGAAATAAAATGAAATATTCTAGCGACTTTGCCTCGAGTCGTTTATTTTAATTAAAAAAAAAACATTTTCTATTCTTTCTCATTTTCTACATCCTCCGCACCGAAACGCAAATAATAAACATTTCGTAGAAGCGGCGAAAGACCGAACCCGTTTAGTATATTAAGCTCATTTTCTACAATAGCTGCTTTTAAATCATTTAACTTTTTTTAATTACATCCTTTTTTTACATGTTTTGAACTGTCAATTTTCACAGGCAATCCTTGCCTGTTTAAATTACGATGAAAAATTACATTTGCTCTAGAAATGAAAATGGAAAGTGAAATTAAATTCACATGATTTGACATTCCATACGTAGCAGACTAGGTGAAAGAGAATAGCAGGTGTGACGTATGAAAATTCATTTCCTATGATTTTTCGCATGCTACTCATGATAACCCATCTCTAGTAGCCATGGTGTGGCAGAAGAGGAGGGAAATCTCCCGGGATGTCCAAATGAGTAACTTTTTGTTTTAAATTACCGCACCTAGGTAATTCGATTCTGTTGGCAAAAAACTAATAGGAATTAACCACTTTTCACCAGAATATTTTTCGTAGTAATCAATTTCTATATTGGATCTTCAAAAGTGCGGGCCGCGTCGCACCTCTTTTAAACGTATCCTTAGTAGTTAAATCATTTACTTAAATCAGATACCCAGACACGAAACTAACGAAAAAGTTGGGAGTAATCGGCGAACACGGCGGATTCTAACTTGGTAGGGCACTACCAATTGACCTTAGAGGTTAGTTGACCTCAATTTACTCAGAGGATCAACAGAGTACAGAACCACTTTTCCGTCCTATTGTTGTTGTTGTTTTTCTATATTGTGTAAGTGAAAAAAAATCGTTTAGGCGCGATTGGTCCAATTCGCGATTGATCGTCCAATGATGAAAAAAATACAGTATTTTTAGATAAAACTTTTTGTTGATTTATGCGTAGTTGTGTACTTATTGAAATAAATAGATATAAATGATCTTATAGTTTAATTTTGGAAAATCTTTAAAAAAAAAATTGTGTGCAACTCTTACTTGTGAGGCAGCGATTCTGGTCTCCCATGCGGGCGAACGCAGGTGCTTCATGAGGCGTGCGAGCAGCCGATGCAGCTCCTCGGGGTGCGCCTTCTGGATCTCGCCGAGCTGGCGGGCGGCGGCGCGACGCGTCGCTGCGCCCGCGCCGGCCTCCAGCAACACGAACAGCCGGTCCAGTCTATATTCATATTACCAATAATTTGCGTGACATATACCTATATTTATCCTAGCAGCGCACCGCGGTTTCAGCCGCGTAGTTCCCGATCTAGTGGGAATACGGGAATAAAATATAGCCTATGTCTTATTCTCATGTATAAGCTATATAACTGTAAAGTTTCATCAAAATTCGTTCAGTAGTTTTTGCGTGAGCAACAAACATCCTTACTGGGGTCTAGAAGCATGAAATTTTGCACAAATTTTCCTTAAATGACGTGAGTAACCAAGAAGGGATTTTTGGAAATTTTCACGGGAGTGAGAATAAACAGGACCCGAGCGGGCATCGCACCTGGGCCCATAGCCTGTCGTAGACCAAACGATGACAGGAAAACTACGCAAGGAGCGGTAGACTAAAACGACAGCGAATAGGTAACTAGACTTACTATACCAGTAGACCTAAGGGACCAGATTGCCATCATCAACCCGTAGCAGCCCAGTGCTAGGCATAGGTCTTAAGGTAGTAAGCTTACCGCAGTTTGGGAGACGAGTGGCCACGTAACTTGACAGAATTTTTCAAGGGTATCAGACAAGGTTTAAACACTTCCATTGTGCGTGAACAAAACCGAGAGCTACGCTTTAACGTGGCTTCCACACGGAGGCACTCGTGATATAATGCCACTTGGTGGTCCTGCATTCACTGATTGAATGCGCCCAACAATGTCATCGTTAAAAACACACCGGCATCGAGCTACGAGGATTAGGCGACAATGCCACATTCGCAAAATGACACATTCGATTTTCGCAAAATGTCACATTCTCAAAACGCCACATTCTCCAAACGCTACATCACAAAATGCCACATTCTCAAAATGCCATTTTCGCATAATGCCACATTCTCAAACATACTGCAAGAAAGGGAGTTGAACAAGTATGGCACTTTGTTACTGTAGCATTTTGCTACTGTGGTCTGTGGCATTTTGCTAATGTGGCATTTTGCGAATGTGGCATTTTGCGTCAATGTGGCATTTTGCGTCAATGTGGCATTTTCCGAATGTGGCATTGTGCGCTTAATCCAGCTACGAGCGCCTCTGGCCTGCTATGATGTATAGTGATATTTTTTTTTTGTTTCGAGAGTGAATCGAACCCAAGAACCCCGAACCATAGAAGATGGGCATAGACAAGTCCTTCCAACTGAACCGAATGAACCCTCAGAGTCGCCAGTTGATATTTTAGGTATTTATTTATACCTAACGAAAAAAAAAAACCTAAGTATTTCCATTGAACAAATATTGTATTTTTTTTAATTTCAACCCTATTAATTCCTACATAGTGTTAATATGACAAATGCGATAGTAAATCTGTCTGTCTATACGCTACGTTTTCACTGTTACAGCCACACTGATATTGATGAAATTTGTCAGAGATGTAGCTAGATATAGGTACATATAGAGTAAGGACTTATATTTATCATCTGGAAACCGGACGTAATCACGTGGAAAAGATTAGTTAAGTTCAAAATATACTATACCTACTCTACAATCTGTTACATTCCTTTATTTAATATTCATATCTAGTTTAACAACGCAAAATTTATATTTAGGCAATGGATGAAGACACATGTAATGTCTCCAGCCGGTACCTCGGGTGGGATAACTTATTTATTAAGATAAATAAGTTATCCCCCGAGTGCCACACGTCTTTTTTTATTTATTTATTTATCATCATCATCATTTTAGCCTATATTGCTGGACAAAGGCCTCCCCCAAGTTTCTCCACAAGGTCCGGTCCTGCGCCGCCCGCATCCAGCGGCTTCCCGCGACCTTAACCAGATCGTCGGTCTACCTGGTGGGGGGCCTGCCCACTCCACGCTTCCCTAATCGTGGTCGCCACTTGAGAACTTTTCTGCCCCAACGGCCGTCAGTTCTGCGAGTGATGTGTCCTGCCCATTGCCACTTTAGTTTTGCGATTCTTCGAGCTATGTCGGTTACTTTGTTTATCTCACTTTCATCAAATTTCACTGATTCTGTAGGTTTACCCGAATTCGGCTCTACAAATATAAAGCCAGAGTCGGATTCAGACTTATTAGGGCTTAAGTATAAAATCTACATTATTTCCATACTCATCTGCCACACACATTGTATATAGATGACCGGACGTGTAAAAAATACTGTGTTGTACAGTACAGTCAAGAGCATGCGGAGCTTGACACGTTGGACTTTGTAACGTTCTTATTACAATTGCCTCAGAATTCAGACTCGCACTACAAATGTAAAGCTTCATGTGCTCTTGACTGTACTGAGGACCATCTACGAAAGGGGAGTGATGTTGGAATTCTGCGTCGAAAACCAACATCTGCACACCAAGTGCGTATGCTTTGTCTGCTTATACCTGCCACATTGTTTTATGTAACGCCACGCGGGCACACAATGACATGGCTAAGGCTAAATGACATTATTTTTTAGGTATTACTAGCTTATGCCCACGACTTTGTTCGCGTCCCAGAATAAAAAGTATTCTTTGTCAAGTCCCGGTTTGCCAATTATCTCTATGCAAAAAATCAAGTCGATCCTTTTCTCCGTTGCTGCTTGAAAGAAGGATAAACCAACAAACACAATATGACATCTCTTCTTTAAGTACCTATGTAGCATAAACCAAAGTTTCCCAACACTACGCATTAGATTTTGATACGGTTGCCACTACCATTTAGAGATATCTTCCGAATGGTTAAAACTTGCGATGCCCGGGACGGTAACTAATTTTTAATATTAATATAGGATAGCAGGATCGGAATTTTAATACCAGAGTAATTTAGTAGCAGTTGTTTGTTACTCGTTCAAAATGCTATTAAAAAGTAGTGCGTTCTTTTTGCCAGAGGCTATCACAAATTTAACTGTTCGACATGAAAACCAATTAATTTAATCCATCGCGGCAATCGATCGATTGATTAAATGAAACAATTAACTTTAATTGGATTTACTTAACGAATGGGTCATAAAAGGTAAAGCTCACATAAAGAGCCCCTAGCTACCTATGACATGTAACCTGACAATAAGCAGAGCTTGTAATTATTTAATTTGATAAGCCCTTACACACGCATACACATGAAAACCATTTTAATAGTTCTGTTGCAGTCAAGTAAAATATTATTTAATCGTTTATGTAATACTTGCTTGCTCATGTTTCTTCATTTCCTACGCCGAAACCTCTATACAAACATTATAGATTCAAATCTAAATAAATGTAGCAGTCCCAGAGAAGTCTAGTCACTGTTCTAATAAAAATAATGCACACAGACAATGATTAAGGAAAATTTAAGTACCTATAAGTCTACCAATTGAAAACAAATTAAATAGTTAATAATATTTTTTTCCTGTATAATTAATACCTCGAAGATATTCTGCTACTTTACAATGTTTAAATAAAATAAGAAGTCTCACCGTGACGTCATCTTGAAGACTTTATTTCCCGTTCAGATATTTAACCTGAAACAAAGCAGAATAAAAGTTCACTGCGTATCTGTCATGGCTTAATCATAAAATAATCTCCAACAAAGATTACAAAGAACTCGGTTTATTTCAATCTACGCGGCAATTCATTGTATACCGACTCATGTTGACGATGTATCATATTGAGCAACAGGAATCGAGACATAATAGAATCACATTGTCCATGCTACTTTATGGCATTGATGCTTGACTGCAGGATTTTAAAGGACACCGTGTAATGAATAGGCAATATCAAATTAGAACTTGCAAAATCCTATATCTGTGCAATGTAAAAATATTCTATCTGTGGCCAACACCATTGCAGATAAATGAGTATATTTGATCATCATGAACCCGTCACAGCTAAGCTATCTTTTCCTCATACATGAGGAATTTTATTATAGGCCATGATTTCACCGCGACGCGAGCCTACCGGGGATAATAGCTAACTAACTTAACACAAACTCACAATCCACGGAGCATATTTATATTAAGCACATTTCTATGGAGGAGCGGAGGTGGAATGCTCCTCCATCGTGAGAAGGGAAAGATCTTCCGCCAGGCCAGGCGATCGTGCCTGGGGACCACGGTCTAACGGTTGATGTTGGACAGTTGTATATACAAACTCTTTAGAAAACTTCGATAGCGCCTTCGATCAACCATACCAACTTCGATCAAAATACCCACCCAGTTGGTAGGTTGACCGAAGGATAGCGCAGTTTACAACTTGGCCGTCTATTGGTGCATTCTATGTAGTGTCGCTACACTTGTATATCGACGGTTGAAAGGCTATTTGATCTAAGCGACATTTTGTAAAACTTGCAGGAGGACGGTTCAAAGTTTTTTTTTTTTGAAAAAAAAATCATAAAAAAGCAACTATTTGATAGACTTTTATTTATTTAATACAGTATATCCCTAATTAAGTTAGGAAGTTTTTTAAGTTACTACTGTTGAAAATTGTGTATTATTTTAGAAAATTTATGTTGGTTAGCCCAAAATGCATCAAATTTAGTATTTTTTTGAGAAAGGCAAAATGGTTCAAATGCCTACCGTAAATAAAATAGCTAATATAATACGAGAGAAAATGAATCTAGTGCCAAGTCATCTGACAGAAGAATATGCCCAATGAGCCGAAGCAACATGATGGTGTTGCACCAGAGTGAAGTAGTTTGATACAGATGCCCATTAGAGGGACTGCAGGATGGAACAAAATGAACCCTTACTAGATTATAGTAGATATTGATGCTTAGGCCATCGTAATTCAGCAACGTCCATAAGATATTTTTGAGGTTGGTATGGCACTTTATACTATTTTAGACAGTGTTTTGTATATTTTGTATAAAAAAAAACATTTTTGTGTAGAGGAATCATTCAAGTTGTTGATTCAATGTGTCTTGGAGCAAAGTATTAGATAAAGTGGTATAGTATAAACCTTTTTTCTACTAACCTTAACATCTTAAATCGCGGGTCGAAACCCACTAGGGTCACAGCTCGCGGACAAATAATTCAGAAAACTTAACGAATCATATCTCTAACTGGCATGTATCTAATGAACCTTGCTGTTCCGAACATAGGGGGATTCGATTCTCACTATCAGCTAACACAAAAAAGACCAAAGCTAGACGCTGCCCACGCCGAACCGACATACCTGGTTATACAAACGCCTTCTGGCACTCAAACCGTCCGTTAGGTTTAAGGGTGTTGGGTGCCTGGATAGCCCAAATGATTCGAAAACACCGAGAGTATATAACAGAAGCATAGGTACCACGACTGCTGTAAACAAATAGGTTCAAACACCAAAAGCAAGGGAAACTTTTGGTGGAACACAGAACTTAGTAAGCTCAGGCAAACGGTGCGCAAACAATTCCACAGATGCAAAGATTCTAGGCTTCCAGAAGACATGGACCTATATAAAAAAAGAAAGAGCCTATTTACGGATCAAGACCGCACCCTTCGCTCGCTGAAAAACCCAGACAATACATAGTACACTAAATCAGACCATGTATTATGTAAACTGCTTCTAGAAACACACTTCCTAGACTGCAGCCTCTCCAAGGACAATAC
Organism: Ethmia dodecea; assembly: GCA_963855545.1. Taxonomy (NCBI): domain Eukaryota; kingdom Metazoa; phylum Arthropoda; class Insecta; order Lepidoptera; family Depressariidae; genus Ethmia; species Ethmia dodecea. The sequence goes on from OY979446.1 coordinate 3,121,452, forward strand.
ATGGGCAAGTAAGTTATCACACATACCTAATAACCAAGAAAGGTCCAGAGCCCGTACCGTAGTAACAGAGGAACTAATAAAATGGGCAATTACAGCCTTCAAGCCTTACAAATCCGCAGGCCTAGACGGCATCTTCCCTGCCCTACTGCAATGGGGAGTGGATTTCCTCACACCATGGCTTTTCATCCCTAAGCCAGGCAAAACCGATTACACACAACCCAAGGCGAACAGGCCAATAAGTCTGACATCATTCCTACAGAAGACCCTGGAGAGAATCTTGTGACCGAGATATTTGGGACGGGCCCCTTCGGAAATTTCCATTTTTCCGGTCATTGTTAGTTGTTACGCAGGCAAAGATTTGCCTATGCTAATATCACCTACTGCTGCCCTACATGCGATGGTGGGGTAGCCGCCCCTGCACCTTGTCGTAAGGGAAGAAGCATCCCTAGTGACGTTCAGGCAGGTGTAAAGAGATTCCAGAATCAAACACAAAAAAAACTTAAAAGAGGATGCAATCTCGCGACACCCGGTGATGGCATCACCGAGCGATAGGACCCAGAAAATACACTGTTTCGTAAAACACTACAACGTAGAACTTACAGCAGGTCCAAAAGTGCTAAGGATCTACACTGATGGATCAAAAACCAACATTGGAACTGGAGTTGAAGTCTACTCAGATGATCTAAATAGTAGAATATCCAGACCACTAGGAATGCTCAACACTGTCTATCAAGCAGAATGTGTGGTCAGAGAGGCCAGAGAAGTCACGGATACCCATATCCGTATACTCTTCCACAGTGCCTCAGTCCTTCAATCCTTAAAGAAAAACTAGATCACTTCGAGACTGATATTGGAGTGCCATCATGCACTAGAACACGTTACGGTACTAAACCACAATACAGTGACACTTCAACTGTCACTGGCTGGCGTGGAAACGATGCAGCGGATGAACTCGCCAGGAGAGGTTCTGACACGAAGGCCATCGAACCCGAACCCATTGTACCCATTCCGTTTAACCAGCTTACGAACTGGTTTAGGGAATACACACAAATGCAAGCGGAGAAATGGTAGACTCAACGCCAGGATGTAGGCAATCCAAGGAGGCTATGCCATCCCTGGACACGAGCTGAGTAAACGCCTTCAGCGCCTGGACAGAGACAGCCTATGAATTGTTTCGGGGACCATCACCGGACACTGCTCACTGAATAAACACCGACACACCTTAGGTATTACTGACAGTCCTCTATGCTGAGCGTGCATCGAGGTGGAAGAAATGGTAGCGCATGTGCTCCTAGAGTGCCCAACGCACTCGAAGAGCACATGCACTACCATCTCTTTGTTGCCCAGATCCGCAAGGAAATTCTTGGAACACTAGAATCCTTTGCGGATGTCCTGAGTAGACTCGGAAGTTTTATCTGCTTCTGTAGGGAGGTGGGCTGGTTGGAATAATCGGCTGCCATGGCTCACTCACGTACAATGGTCCAATTTAGGGACTAAGTGCGGAAACCAAACCCTTAAGATAGAAGAAGGTGGTATATCACCCTAAGCCTTTCGCAGTTCCTTTAATGTTAACAGCTGACTGACGCGTCCGCGCGGGTAGGTGAGATATTCGTAACGGATACTTATACAGCGCGCGCAATAAATTGAACTTATAATTTTTACTTTTTTATACTCCCAAGCGACTAAGGAGTAGCTAATCTCATAATTTATTGGACGGCCTATGTGTTAAAACCGATTTGATAAAATAATGGAAATGCCAATTTTACGTATACTGAATTGAATCAAAATGTTTCAAATGCCATAACACTAAAGAGATATTTAGGTAAAAAAATCCGAAGTGACATCACTCATTATCCTTAATAGAGGATAAATGGGTCAAGAGACTTATTTAATTCATAGAACTTAATGCAAAATGGTTCAAGCGACACGCTTTTTTATTGTAGTTGAATGCAAAATGGGCCAAACGACATAGCTTATTATTTTGGTTTAATGCAAAATAGACCAAACGACGAAACCACAACCATGGCGAAAAAGCCAAATGCCCTAAGTCATCGAGTCCTCAAATTTGTCTAATTTTGTGTCGTATAGATCAATGAGCTCAGAAATGAGGCCTGTTTTGCTGTGGGTGCTAAGCGCCAAAAAAGTTGTCAAAAAAATTTGAAACCTGATTCAAACGACGGAGAAAAATTTGCTGATTCCGAATATGTATATAACTCAATATCGCAAAAAATGTCGCTTAGACCAATTAGCCTTTCAACCGTCGATATAAAAGAGAGAAAACCTGATTGACTGACTGACTTCAACGCACAGCCGAAACTACTCAAGATCGACACACTTGGACAGTAGATTCGACGTCGGATAGGAAAGGATTTTAATAAATTCGGAAAAACCGGGATACGTCGCTGGACACCTCCTACCACATTTTAAATACATCGGTATAAATACTAAGTTGGAAATGTTAGTGAGATGTTTTTTTAGTTTCATGTATATATAGGTATTGCTACTATACATTGCCCTTGAGTTTCTTGCTGGTTCTTCTCAGGGTACTGCATTTGGAACCAGCAACTCGTCAGTGGAGATGGGCTGCTGTTTACATTCAGCCAATCTTCATATAGACAAGTTGAGAGTGCCTTGTTAATCCTTGTTGACCTTTCTAAGTTGACATTATTGACCTTTCTAAGTGTACACCTACTTTTTGTACCTGCAGATTTTTTTTTTTAACATACAAAGAAAAACTTTTCTCCTTTTATGAAGCTAGTAGTATCCAAGTTGCTAATGAGGTAACGACAAATTTGATTGCACAACTGTTGCTGTGGATGTTGGTGACTCACCATTGATACAGGAATACTGCGCTGTTATATTTGCGATATTTTTATATTCACAGTTGTTCACAGGTCACATAAAATACTTATTGCTATTTGAATAAATTACATCATTACAGTTTATACCTAGTAACAGATATGCATATTAGTAGGCAGGGAATAGGTTTTCCTTACAGTACACAATATCTATGGAACCGATAAGAAGATCTGCCTGTCCTATTTTCCGGGCTAATTTATTTATAATAATAATTTATTTTGCCACAGAGATAAACACATTCAAGGATGCGCCTTCTGCCCTATCGAAACTTGAAAAAAACAAGGGTCGCAAAACACTCGTCAGTTACGAACAAAAGTAAGTCGTGCTGGACGAAAACATTGTTAGTTAGCGTTGTTTGTATGCCAACACATAAAAGCCGTCGAACCACGCCTGCGCACTTGCTTGCCCAAAGGGCTGAAATTGTAGCTCCGCCCCAAAGTGCACCTACACACCCAATGATGTCTTCTCTCCGCCTCGCTTGACGTTTATAATTTTTATATATATTCCCATAAGACTAAACAATAAAAATCAATGTTTAGAATTTTAGGAAAGGGGTTTGATTTGAACCTCTTTGTATGGGAGCCTGGCATAGTGGTAACCATGATTTTGTGAGACTGTCTAAAACGCGACGCATCATGAAACCGATAGACAAGAGAAATCTGTAGGAGTTTTATTTATACGGGATCTTTAACATGGAATATCTCGAAACCTGTACGCTTTAGGACTATATGTCACATGACATTTTTTGTTCGTCTATAGATCCTCTATCGATAGTTGGTTTCATGATGCGCCGCATTTTCCCGAGACTTGGTGATCATGGTCACCTCTATGCCAAAATGTTCAAACCCCTTGCTTTCCCATCAAAATTCCAAATTAGTCCACTAGACTACAATGTAGTTATTTTTTTGAACCTATGGTCACCTATAAAAAATTAGAGATTAAAGAAATTTATAATGCAAAGTCGCCCTGAGACATCGTAGTAATTATTATGCTTCAAATGGTAGTTTACATTACCTAATATTATTTAGCATTTTCCTACATTCGTTCGCGAGTAGGTCTAAAAATATTATCACCACCTATCACGTTACAGGGTCCAAAGATTATACCCACTGCAGGTCAAATGTAAGTATTTTCTGAAATTAAATAGATACCTCTGCCTACCCCCTCGAGGATAAAGGCGAGTGATTATTTATATTATCTCGTTCATTGAATAACAAAAAATAGCGCATTCCATTTACAAGAATCAACGAAGACAGACAAATGGTATATTGTATTACATTCCATAGTAATTATGAACCAAATAAGATAGACATTCTATCATTTCTCGTAAATTCTACTGGTTCACAGTTCAGTATTATAATTATTTATGATAACAAAAAATATAATTGTATCACAGACCATTAATCTAGCTTAAATGTTAATTTATTTTATAACCCCAAAAACTGATAAGATTAAATATAAGGTCATTTTAAATCAAGTGCAAATATAATAATAAATTGTGGGACACAATTTAAACACGGTTATTCAGTCCCAAACTAGGCAGAGCCTGTAGTATGGGTAGAAAACAACTGATAAACATACTTACTTAAATAAATATTATACACCCCGACACGAGGCTAACAGACATGTTCATACACACAAATGTTGGCCAAGAGCGGGGATCGAACCTGCGACCTCCGACTCAGCAGGCATGGTCACTACCAACTGAGCCTGTCAAAGCAGTACAATTTTAAGACACAATTTTGTACATAATCATTACACGCACAAAATGCAATCAAAAATTGCATGAATATAAAAATATCTCTGTTCATTTTAATGAGCCCTTAAATCTTTAAAAACTCCTTCAATGTTCTATCAATATATTTTATGTTGTAAATAAATTATTAGGTACCCGAAAATCAAAATTGTAGCACTACATAATTATTATTATTATACAATCTTTTTTGCTACCCTAAAAATGTACAATAAATAAACTAGTTCCAATTGAGAATGATTAGTAGGTAGTTTAGTTAGTCGATAAAAATTTTAGCCAAATACTACACTACAATAACATTATAATCACTGAATGACATAATGAGTTAAAATATAGTTGCACATACTAAAATAACAATGTTTTTGGGGCCACTGTTATCTTGCTCAGGAGCCAATGCCCTACTTACAGAGAACTGGATTTATCAAGAATTCTGTTATCAAAGTCTTCATACATTCATTGACAAAAATAGCTTACACCTTATACATCACTTTATGTTGAGATTAATCTTAGTATCGTGCTTTTATTTTAAATCTATTTTTTGTGAAAGATTTTCATTGGGTTCAATCATTTTTTTTTTAAACATGAATCTAATGAATTCATAATTCAGTACCTATTATAATTGGTTTAGCCATAGCCAAAAAATACAGTGGCATGAGGATATATTCAATTTTACCATTATTAGAACTCTATCATAATTCATGATCTTGATAAAATTACATACTCTACTAATTAGGTACATACTGCTGAATTGTTTTAGAGCTTTTAATCTTTTTTAGTTACTATGTTAAAGAATATATTTATGTCATGTGAATTGAATGCCTACAATGTCTTTTACAACAGCACATAATAGTGCCTTATCTAGGTTTATATCATTTCATAATAATATACATATTTAAAGTCTAATTGCATTGTTGTAAGTAAAAATTATATTGCAACAGACAAAGTTATCAGGAAATGCTGATATCAATGCTCCTGGTATACACCAATGCTGGCAGCATATGGTTCCAAAACTGGCAGGAAATAAAATTAAATAAACAAAGGATTTGGTACCAAAGCTGGCAGGATATTGTACTGATCCTGGCAGGATGTGGAACATTTTCTATAATGCGGACTGGAAAAGGGATACAAAACATTTTGTCTGGATCCCCAGAACATTTTCTTTCAGGACAGGCTAGGTATTGTTAAATAGCAGGATCGTTATTTTCATTGTTGAAATATTTCTACTAAAAATTTTAGTACGAAGAATATTTTTTCTTTATACATAGCTAGTAATGTAACTCAGTTATGTACGAAGAACAAGCGGATTTATGCTGTGTCAAAATTATTCTTATAACTTTCTCCGTCCACCCAATATGCCAGCACAAATTTACCATATAGGTATTTAATAAAATATCTTAAACCATTTTAGACAATTGTAAGTAATACAAAAAGTCTTCAGTATCTGTAGATTTTTGGTTGTTTGGAAAAGTTTGAAAATTAATCTGATATCAATTTGGAAAAAGACTACTAAGACTGTGGTCTATTAACTACTTAACAACAATAGTCCCGTGTCCCCAACAGTGGTACCGTATACTAAGAAAGGACTTTACGAAATTCCCATGGGAACGCGCGGCCCCGCTAGTCTAGTGCACAATTTAATCCAGCGAAACTACACCATTTCTTTTTAGGTTTTGCTAATCAATAACACACTTGTATAGACATGTAGCTTATCTCATGTTATTCTTAATTGCGGCGTGTCAGCTGCCTTGACTGGTTTACTTTCCAAGTCCGTCAAGTTCCGTGGCACCAGCAATCAAATAGATTATGACAATAAACAGAAATTGTAACGGTATGCCACTGTGTGATACGAAGGCCTTTCACGCATATTCAACATATGGCGACACACTAATCCATCGATTAATTCAATTAAACTGCACCTGCATTCATTAAAGTGCAGCCAAAATGTCCCAAATGTGACCTTCTATCACCTAAATTAAATTGTGACGAAAGGCCCACATACGTCGTGCTTTGGATTGATTTTTTTGGGTGGCACGATTTTCCTCGGGCTGCGAATAGGATTAATATTGTGCTAAATAGTCATCCCATAATCAAATATACACACTCACCTTGCGTAACAAGGCAGATATCAGGTCACTGCACCCAAATTTTTCCATATTTCATGCCACTCAAAGTCAAACACGATATCATTTTCGTCAAATTGCACAAACAAAAAAAACCAACGTAACGAGAGGAAGCGCATCGTTCAAGCTTCAAATTTATACTGACAGCCATGCTGCTGATGAGTCCGTCTTTATTGTGGACTTGTGCGCTGATTGGTGGAGGAGTGGTTCATAAAAAATAATAATTGGCTGCTGTAGCCAATCACAAAAGACTATTCAAAAATTCTTGGTTTCGTGCCAAAATTCGACTGAAGTGCAATATTATTATCGCAAAAATTTATAGCGAAATGGTGGTGTTGTTGATAAGTTCTGTAGGTACCTATTTATAAAGCCATTTACTTGAAAGTTCTACAAGATGAACAACATCCACCAACCTCTAATAAAAGCATTTGTATGACGTGCTTTACATTACAGCATACAAGAAAAACAGTACCTATACTACTTAAGTTTGCAAAAAAGAAAGCGTAGCGTAGTTTACCTTTATATGTACATACCTACATAATTTCATATTAAAAAAATATTTAATCGGCTCAAGCAATAGTAAAAGCAGGTATTAAAAAATGAAGAAAGAATAGATTGATGAAACGAAACGTAAGGGCTGAGGAGCTAGGAGTAATAGTGTTCTGTGTGAGGAGCTGAGGAGGTGGAAATAAGGTAAGGTAAGGTGGAATTCTCCTCCATGTCGGAAAAGGGAAGATCTTCCATATTATGAGCCATTTGTGTAAATGGCCCATTATGGAATACATACAGTGGTGGTGCAATATGGACGTAGTATATATTGTATAATATACCTATATGGTGCAAGTATGTATATGTCCTTAGTACTTTTATATTTATTTTATTTACGAATATGAACCTTAACTTTTACAGACTAAGGTTTTTTGGCGGGAATCCGAAAAAAGACCTCATGATTTATTTTATTTTCATTTTACTTTATATTTCGGATAGTATGTACATGCAAATGCCCGTGAAAACATAAGATGAAAACTTAAAGTGTGCAGTGAATGAGAAATTCGATAAGATGGACATTTTTAGATTAAATCAAGAAGTCACACTAAAGTCTTCAGTAAAGGTACTATCATTTTACTGTCGATGACCGAAAAGAGAAAGATTTGGTAAAGACTGAAGACGGGGCTCTTCGATCTTTGATCCTAGCCTATTGCACAGACTAAAAAAATTGCTTGTGACGTTGACAGATCGATCGACCGACATATATTTTCTGTGGTATATTTTTTGAGGTTATTGTTTGTACAGAGGCGTGTCGTGTGGTGTCGTTCACTGTGTTTATATTACGAAATCTCGATAAAAAGTCCCCCCAACCTATTAACATCATGGGAAAAAGAACCAAGAATCAAGACCGCAAGAAAAAAGTTACCTTAGTATTCGATGAATCCAAAAGAAAGTGAGTAACATTTCGACAGGAAGACATTTATAAAACTTATCAGCTTGTCTTGTAACGCCCTTAAATTTCAGGGATTTTCTGTGTGGGTTTCGTAAAAGAAAACTGGAACGTAAGAAGAAAGCACAGGAGGAACTTCAACGGTTACTGAAAGAAGAAAAGAAACGAATAAAACAAGAGGTACCTATGTTGTTTAGATTTTCGTAGAGCTGCTCACTCTTTACCTGAATAAATCTCTCGGCTCTTACTTTGAACACAATAACCAGTGTTCATTTAGGGTGATGTAATGTTTGAAAAATCTTAGGTACTAACAAAAGTTCCGCCTGATACACCTAAGGGTGATTTATGCATGCTGCTATCTTTTCCCACATTGGTATAGCAATTAATAGCGTTGAGGTACCAAGTGGCGACAGTCTTCTCTTATAGTGACAATGAGAATTAGAAAAAAGTGTCTCTTTCGTGTTTATGACCATTCTGTGCCAGTAAAAGCAGTGTAATGCAAAAAAAAATGATTGGGGTAATAAGAACTTGAACTTCAAAATGACGATTCTTCCAAATGTATCAGGCCATAGTACATATTTATTACTAACACGAGGGTGAATGAAACCATTGTGAGGAAACCCACAGGCCCCAGAATTTATTCTAAGCTATATGTAAAAGCACCCTGGTCAACTCATAGATCTAGTTCATAGTAAAAATTTCTAAGATCAGTGGGTCAATGGCCTCACCCCCCGTTATTTTTAGGGGTCCGAAATAACTGGTCTCTCCCTGCCCTTAAAGCAACACTCTAACCCTGGTTGATATGGGATACAATTTGGGGCCTATGTTCAGCAGTGAATGTGACGACTTTAACATATTCTAAATTTAACTCTTTCAGAACAAAGAATCATACAAAAAACTAGTTGTGTCCAGCCGTCCTATTCCTGATATAGAACAACTGCTGCAAGAGGAATATGAAGATGAAGATGTCAATGTAAAAATTGTTGAACTATCCTCTGATACGTTGCAAAAAAAAGATCTAGTTATCGGTGAAAACAGGCCTAAAGAGATTGTCTCAGAAAAGGTAGAACGAAAGAAAAAGAAAGATAAAACAGTTGAAGGAATCCTTGGCATGGGGACAGATGAGGAAAATAATGATGAAGAATCAGACAAAGAAGATGAAGATACAGCTCTAAAGACAAAGAAAGAAATCAAAAGGATACTCAAGCACCAAGCCACAAAGAAGATACAGAAAAGCAAAGTATTTCAAATGAAAAGCAAACTGGACAGAGTAAAGAATAAGAAAAAGTCTGTACAAAAGAAAACACTTATTAAAGGGAAAGGTGATAAAAGAAAGGATAAGAAAAAAGTAGGCAGAAGAAAACATTGATAGTCACATAATTCAATTATTTTTCATTAAATTAAACAATATTGTAACACATGATTCAACTGAGGTATTTCAATATCACAAAAATCTACCAACATTTAACAAAAATCTATTCAAAGCAAAAGATGACACTTTTTCCTACAATGCAACAATAACTTTATCATGCTTCTATTTTTTTTCTCTAGCCTTTCTTGCCACTTCATTTTCGACATATTCACTTATATTATTTTCTTGTGTCTTTTTAGTTCTTGGTGACCTTTTCTTAGAAAGCTCCTTAGTTTTAGTTTCACTTACAGCATAAAGCTTAGTTTCCAGATTCTTTGATATCTTTTCTATTTGTTCAAAATCACTATCAGAATTTTCTTGAATTTCTTTTTTTGGTGTTACCTTTCTTACTTTATGAGACTTTTTATTAGTTACTGTTGTTACCACTAAATTTTCTTTAAGAACATCATCTTCTATAGCTACGTTTTCTTCAGTTTTTACGATATTTTTAGGTGTGACTTTCCTTTTACGTGGCGATTTCTGTTCACTTATTTTATGTACCTCTTCAATAGCTGAAGTTTCTTTAGAATCATTACATTTTGGGGTAATTTTTCTTTTTCGTGGTGATTTTTCGACACTTATAGCATCCTTATTTTGCACAACTATGTTAACTTCTGAAATGTCGATATTTTTTGGCGTAACTTTTCTATTTCGCGGCGCTTTATTCTCACTTACTTTATCCTTAGCTTGAACAGTCACATTTACTTCAGAGGCTTCATTCTTTTTTGGTGTAACTTTTCTTTTAGACGGTGACTTTGCCGGCACTTCTTTTGGCGCTAAATCTTTTTTGGGTTCGAAATCGTCTTCCTCTTTTATTGGTTTGTTTTTCATAGGCGACTTTTTATTGGGTGACTTTCTTCCCAATCCACTTGAAGGGCAAATATCTCTGTTTAGACACTCATGGCATAATGGTCCAATGGGAAGGCAGATGGTTTGGCCAAAGCCCACCATGAGGTGATTGACCTCGCTCCACAGATCAAAAGGCAGCCATGTTTCTAGAGATTTCCGTGTATCTTCTGGTGTTGATGTTGGTTTCTTGACCCACCCAATTCGGTTGCTGATTCTATGGACATGAGTGTCGACACCTACAAATAATGAATTAATATTTGTACTATTTTAGTAATACCCTATTTTAGTAATAACCTAATCTTATGGTTATGATTGCCTGCTGTGAGAAATACATGATCTCTTGCTTCCTCAAGGTTTCATTTTCATGTTGATTACTTATTACCAGTGGATGCCTGTGACTTCATTCATTAACCTTTACGTTATTGTAATGTACAACCCATGACGCGGGTAATATGGCGCCGAATAGCTTGTTAGATATTAAAACCTTTCGTAGCCCCTAACTTCCCATAAATCTTACTTAGTGTAAAGACCAAGTATGACTATACATACCGATCCCTGTAATTTTTCCCCATGCTACACTCATACAGATGTGTGCCATTTTTGGCCCAACCCCAGTCAGTTTGCAAAGCTTCTCCGCAGAATCAGGTATATCTCCATTGTATTGCTCCTTCAAGGTCTGAGTAGTTTTCTTTATGTATTTTACTTTGGTCTGTAATCATTTAAAGATTATTAGGAGCAGTGATAGCCCGGACGGTTAAAGAGCCGGCCGAAAATCAGTGAGGCTCGGGTTCGAATCCTGGCATGTACCAATGAGTTTTTCAAAAACTTACGTACATATTTATCACTAGCTCGACGGTGAAGGAAAACATCGTGAGGAAACCCGCAGGTCTCAGAATTAATTCTGAGACATGTGTAAACAGACCCGGTCCGGCGATGGGCTCACCACCTATCACGTTTAGGGGTCCAATATATCTCGTGAAATGTGGGTATATCCAGTAATGGAATACCTCTGCCTACCCCCTCGGGGATAAAAAAGGCGTGAGATTATATTTATTTATATTATATTTATATTTATTATTTACACAGATGGTTACAATTTTGTGATAATATAACATGGCCATCATAAAAATGGGCCTACTAAGAATTTAGTTTTTCATAGTCATCAAATAAGTTACCCATTGTTTTTTTATTTATAATGAAATAGCAGCTTATTAAACAAGTGCATTTTTTATAAACATTTGACTGAAGGCTTATAGATCATTGTCTCTCAGATGTGGACATTGTTTATCTGTTTATGTTAAATGTAACTATGGTACTTAAAAATAATAGGCCAATTACAGCCATCTAGAAACTACAATTAAGAAACTTATGCAAGATTATATTATTTTCAGTTTATTACATTTAGAGCCTGTTTTAGCTGATATAAATAAAAAATATAAATAACAAAAACTTAAATATTTCATCATCATACCCTCCAAAACCCAACAGGGTATATCAGCTGTCCCAACTCCTCGTCGCTCATTTTGAGAACATTGTCTATGGTCAGGCCCTTAGCTCGCAGACGCTCCATCGCAGCGAATGTAACCTGGTCCTTAGTCTGACTGGACAGCATCAGAGATATGAGGCTCTGGTACCTTATAACCTTGAAAGAAATGTTATTTTAGTTGTAATTTGTTGTTGTTTTTTTGTTGTAGTAATAATAAACCTGGTACCTCTGGGGCGGCATCATGGTCCATAGACTTATGGCATCCCATAGAGTCCACTGGGGCATCATAATTGGCTCTCATGTTTCTCAAGTTCAGGAGGAAGTCCTGCCAGTTTGCTGGCTCCCACAAGCCTTTGGGTTTCTGAACAGATATTACAAAAATTGTTGGAAGAGAGCCTGCCTACCATAAGGCCTGGGTGTGATATCTGGAGACTTACTATTTAACTCATTAAAAAGCAAAATTAAAATGTTCTTCCATTATTTAAGATGTTCACTGCCAGACTACCAGTATACCTACTCATAGTACCTATTGCTATATTTTAATTGGCAGCAAATGTTTTGAAACAATATTTCTTCAAAGTAACCATTAAGATTTAGGGTGCTTTTTATTCATAAACCCTGGTTCGAATCTAGGGCAGACGATTTATATAAAAAAAAAAAGTTTTACTTAATTTTGGAAATAGGGAATGCTTGCTTTCAGTAACATTTTTCAACATCTATATTGTGTATGGAAATAGATCTATATCGCCAGTACAGGTTTTGATTGGGGGGAAGTCTAGCCTGTACTAGTCTGTACCTACAGACATTAGACAGTATACCACAGATCAATATTAGAAGACTGTTTTACATCTACACAGGGTATGTACATAGATATACCTATCATTTTACCCACCTCTTTAACTGGCAAACTACCTTCAAATACAATTTTTACATGAGATTTTTTCTCAAATTTAAACTGACTTAACAACATCTTGGTATCTTCCGCCTCAATCACTGGCATAGGCTCAATTTTTATAGGCGTTTTCGTAGTGTTTGTTTCATGATTATCTTCATTTTTTGCTTCAGGTTCATTTTTTGGAGATCTAGTCTTTTTGATCATATCTGAAACATTACTGGTACAAGCTATGGCAGTTTTGGCCTTCCCCCGTGGCATTATGCGAAGTAAACCTTTGAACAAAATATTCTAGTTTGTTTGTAATATCGGAACTGCTTATTTTAGCAATAATTTATGAGAAGAAACAACTAACTGGTACGGTACACAACACAAACAAACAAACAAGCGGCGTGTTTTCAGACATTTATTGATTGACAATTAAAAATTCGTTCAGAAACACGATATTGTTTGTTCGGATACACAGATGCAATGTTTTATGTGCTTATTTCGAAAATCAACAGCGATAAATAGCTTGTCAGTTATAACTATTGTATGGCGTTATCACTATCCCACTTTACAGAATCAACAAAATTATTTCTTAAAAAGCGCAGCCAGTGACCTGTGGTGACGTTTTATCTGTTTGTTTCATTTCAGTCCCAGTTTTCTAGTTTTGATAAAATTCACTGAAATGGCTGAATTACTACTAGATCCACATATAAGATTCTGGGTATTTCTACCCATTGTCGTTATCACTTTCTTGGTTGGGATTGTAAGGCATTATGTATCCATCATCCTGTCTTCACAGAAGAAGATTGAGCTACTGCAGGTGCAGGATAGGTATGATATTTGCCTTACTATTTATTTCTGAAAATAAACTTGATATATTATGATTTCCAGGTTTCAGACTTCAGAATATTCATCAGGTTTTCAGTAGGTTGATTTTATTAACCCTTTGTAGGTTATTCATTTATTTTATAAATGTATCATCGTCTCTGCTCTGCTCCCCCCTCACCACCTGTCACATTTACGGGTCCTAAGAACATCTTGTGAAAAGTAGGTTTATCCAGAAATTAAATACCTCTGCCTACCCCCTCGGGGATAAAAGGCGTGAGATTATTTATTTATTTTTTAAGACCTACAATCTGACCTTGATTGGAGAACACCTAGATACACACATCTCTCAATTGTTTTGCTTGTTGACAAAAAGTGGTACCATGGTCCACTAAGATTTTGAAATTGGACAATTACCAGAACTATGAAGGCTGAAATGAATCAATGCAAAGTGTCACAAAAACTGGATAAACACATGTCAACAGCCTCACCACAGCTCTTAGTGAACCTATGCAGATGAAGAAGTCAAGCACGTATTATCTTACTGACAAAATCAGTAAATTACAGAATAATACAGCATGCATGCAATCAACGACACTCGGGTAATAACTTAAAAGGCTTGCACACTAGAGAACAAAATATAACTTAATTCGTTGAGCACCAATAGGCACTGTAACAATTGAAAATCAATTGTGTTTTATTTTATTGGCTTGAGAGGGTATCCTCTAACAGGATACAGGCATTTGTCAGTTGTCTGTCGTAAACTGCTTACCTGACTAATAACAATAAAAAAAACTCAAGCCTTTATTGTAGGCAGAAGTAGCCCATTCCTGGAAATACCCAGTCAGCTCCATAATAATATCATAAAAAATTTTTCCAGTCAAGTAATGATTCGTGCCCGTCTGCTGCGCGAGAACGGCAAGTACCTCCCGCGGCAATCATTCGCAATGCGCCGCCACTGGTTCAACAATGAGGAGACGGGTTACTTCAAAGTGCAAAAGCGTGCTGCTGCATCACAGGTAATAAGATTTTTTAAAATTTCTTCATTACACCATAAAAAATCCATGCTGTGTGGTAGATTTTTAATTTCTGACTGTCCTGTTGGTTCATGTAGTAGCAGGGCCGTATTTAAATTTGTGCCGCCCTGGGGCACTGAAGAAAATGCCGCCCTATGACTTAAATTTTGTTTCAATAATTTTGATATCTTATTTTTTAAGAATTAGAATAACTAATTGATTGCAGGAAATTTATTATGTATTATAAATTATTTATTATACATTATGTTTTATTTATATTTATTCTTTATTTACTCATATATTATTTGTATATTATAGTAATATGAAAAAATATTTGTATTCTTCTTAGAACTATAAATTTTGCACTAAGAACGACTTATATTAGTATTGCATTATTTTTTTCACAGGCAAACTAGCCTAACTATCAAAAAGACATACATAATTTGAAAATAGTTTTAATTCTTCAAAAAAACTACATAAATTTATCAATTCCAGAAAATAAAAATATCAACTTAAATTTTTTCAAACCTTTATGGAAATAAATAAATTAAACTATTTGAATAGTTTTTACTATACAAATTTTAATGTGATACTTACTTAAATTATATTTCTTGAAAGATAAAATGTTTATTTAAAAGAATTAGTTAATTATATATGGTATAGAAACTTTTTTCTCACTTTCCAAATTTTGCCACCCTAGAAAATTTGCCGCCCTGGGCACTAGCCCCGACTGCCCCTAGTATAAATCCACCACTGTGTAGTAGTGATCCTGCCTACGTTAGAGGCTTGGAATTCGATCCCAGGCCTACATTGTTAGCCTAATGGGCCACCTAGGGTACTCAGTGTTGATAAAAATTAGAACATTATTACCCATAGTACAGGCTAATTGTGAGGCAACATTAAGGCTCAAGAGAACAGGCGTCTTCCGGGCAAGCTTGTTCCATCGTAGGTCCCGTCTTTACCTTTGGGCTAGTCTGGGGCCAAGAATAAGCCCATCATTAATATTAATAAAAAAAACATAGCATAATATTATGAATAGTCATAAATACTAACTGACATCCAATTTCAGAACCCTATGACAGACCCCGGCATGATGACGGATATGCTGAAGGGGAATGTGACTAATGTGCTGCCCATGATTGTAATCGGTGGCTGGATCAACTGGATGTTCAGTGGCTTCCTTACCAGTAAGTTTCTTCATATATCGACTGGTAGACGGCTAGTGCAGTTCAATACAGAGACTGAATATGACCGATCAGTTAGTTCCAGAGATTGCGTCCTACAAACATGATATCAACTCTATTTTAAGTACCTGGGCGACCAAACTTTGCTATGCGTATAGTTTTTGTATCCCCTTCTGAGATAAAAGGCATGAGATTTTTTTATTTTTTTTGTGTATGCAGTTACACTTAAACGAAATACAAGTACAAGTGCTTATGACAATCCCATACATGTCAATTTATAAAATCGTTCCCTTTCGTTAATGCTATGTATATTTGCTAGGAGGGCTGGACTAGACAAGTTATCATTTCTTAACATGCCCGTTAAAGTGTTAATATTTCCAATATTTCACGATGTGTTTAAATTAAAAAAAGTAGTAATAAAGTTTTATTATTACTTTATCTATCTCTCGTACAGCGAAAGTGCCGTTTCCGCTGACGCTGCGCTTCAAGCCGATGCTGCAGCGCGGCGTGGAGCTGGCGCACCTGGACGCGGCTTGGGTCTCCTCCGCCTCCTGGTACTTCCTCAACGTGTTCGGGCTGCGCACCATCTATGCGCTCGTGCTCGGCGAGAACAATGGTAAAATGGGACGACAGAAAAAAAATTTTTCTTCTCCGGGCGGAAAGCGTGAACTTTCGGCCCGCTGCGCTTAACAAAGTTGCCGCTTTCCGCCTCCATCGAGCTGAAAAAAAGTATACACACCTCGGGAAGTAAATAAGAAAGCATCAGATCACAGGTTTTTCGACAATTACATGTGATCTGAGACATTTTTTTTTATAAAAAAAGGGGCAAACGAGCAGACGGGTCACCTGATGGTAACATTTCTTATTTTACTTCCCTAGGTGTGTAATATACTATACTTTTAGGTCTGAGATAGAAAGGTTTATGAGGATATGAAGATTTGGATAAGTATATCATCATCAACCCGTAACAGCCCACTGCTGAGCTAAGGGTTTTTCCTCACACATTAGGAAAATTGACATCAGAACGTTGGAGCCCAGGAGCTACAGAGCTGGCGAGTGGCCTAAATTATTGTAGGGAAAATGTAGTAGGCAAAAACACATATCTTTGAATTTGTAGTTCTATAGTTCAGGAGTTATTAGACCTCAAAGCTAAAAATCATCAGGTCGGTGTGGCCCCGAGATCTCAGTAATTAGGGCAGTAACGGACGTTTGCTCTTAGACAAAGTTTCTGTAATGTTTAGGTAGTGGACAGAAAAACAAGGAATAGAATTCGTAGTTCAATATTTTGGCAGTAATTCGCGTTTGAAGTGCGGTACAATCAGGTCCCTGTAGCCCAGTGTTTTCTCTGAAACGAAGCATCCTAGCATAGTATGTTGTTTGAGAAAGTTTCTGTAGTTCTCGATTTAGGAATTCGTATGGAGCTAGTTTTTTATGTAGTTCTACGGTTTAATAGAATTTTGCACTCTTTCTAAAAACAATCAGAACGGTGTAGCCCAGTGTTTTCTCTGCAACGAAGCATCCTAGCAAAGTATGTTGTTTGAGAAAATTTTTGTAGTTCTCGATTTAGGAATTCGTATGGAGCCCGTTTTTTATGTAGTTCTACAGTTTACGAATAATTCAGGTCGGAAGCTCCGAAATGACAGCTAACCTCACTCATTACATCTTTGGAACCAAACAAGCTAGCGAAACAAAAATTTACACAACGATTTATTATCCATCGAATAATAAGTGTGCAAAATTTCATAGAGATCCATGGAGTATTTGTCAAGCAATTTAATACAAACAAATTCGGTACCATTATCTGTATAATGGAAGAGGGTGACCATACATTTTATGTTAAAAAGGAAAAATATTCGAGCACTGAAATTTGATGGTGAAAGTATTGTAAGTATGATATGACATCAAATAGTAGGTATTTATTGAAATTTGCACTCAGGTTGTTTATTCATAAGTTTTAACGTTAAGTAAATAAGTAACTAAAAATGGTTAACATGGTTTTTTATTGAATTCAAATACCCATGGTGGTTTTTTTTAGATTGTGGTTTGGCTAATTACTCGAACTAAACAAAGTCCATATACGAGTATTTTGGTATAAAGTAGTTACGTACTGCCTATGTATAGTTTCTTTTGTGCAAAGGAATAAAAAATTGTTGTTCATCTGATTTTCTATATTATAAAAATAAGAGTCGTGTGTAGCAGTCAATAATTATATACTATTATTAAGAAGCAGGTATACAACACCCGAGCTCGGCTCTCCAGTATTTTTTTATGACACTAAAAATACACCTTGTTTTTTGGTATGGGTTAGTTGAACCATCACCTTGTATCACCAGGTAGTTAAATAGTTGCTAAAACATCACTTGATTAATGAACGATCCCTGAAACATATCAATGGACCATATTTTTCAAATTAGTAGAACCTGCTAGAAGTTTATATTAAACTATCGGCGCCTGACAGTTTTACTCGCGTCAGTCCCGTTCCAGTGGGAAAATATTACTCCCAGAAAAGTAAACTTTCCATTGGTTAAATTTTTTTTAAGACTCACATAGGGTATTACGAATAGCGGGTATGAGTAATTTGTGGTCACCCTCTTCCATGACACAGTTAATGGTACCGAATGTGTTTATACTAAATTCCTTTACAAATACTGAATGGATCTCTATGAAATTTTGCACACTTGTTATTCGATGGACAATAAATCATTGTGTAAGTTTCTGTTTAGCAAGCTTGTTTGGTGTCATTTCTCTTATTTTTAGAATATAAAAAATCTGATGAACAACTATTTTTTATTCCTTTGCACAAAAGAAACCATAAGTACATAGGCAGTACGTAACTACTTTATACCAAAATACTCGTATATGGACTTTGTTTAGTTCGAGCAATTAGCCAAACCACAATCTAAAAAAAACCACCATGGGTATTTGAATTCAATAAAAAACCATGTTAACCATTTTTAGTTACTTATTTACTTAACGTTAAAACTTATGAATAAACAACCTGAGTGCAAATTTCAATAAATACCTACTATTTTATGTCATATCATACTTACTTTCACCATCAAATTTCAGTGCTCGAATATTTTTCCTTTTAAACATAAAATTTATGGTCACCCTCTTCCATTATACAGGTAATGGTACCGAATGTGTTTGTATTAAATTCCTTTAGAAATACTGCATGGATCTCTATGAAATTTTGCACACTTATTATTCGATGGATAATAAATCGTTGTGTAAATTTTTGTTTCGCTAGCTTGTTTGGTTCCAAAGATGTAATGAGTGAGGTTAGCTGTCATTTCGGAGCTTCCGACCTGAATTATTCGTAAACTGTAGAATTACATAAAAAACGGGCTCCATACGAATTCCTAAATCAAGAACTACAAAAATTTTCTCAAACAACATACTATGCTAGGATGTTTCGTTTCAGAGAAAACACTGGGCTACAGGGACCTGATTGTCCCGCACTTCAAACGTGAATTACTGCCAAAATATTGAACTACGAATTCTATTCTTTGTTTTTCTGTCCACTACCTAAACATTACAGAAATTTTGTCTAAGAGCAAACGTCCGTTACTGCCCTAATTACTGAGATCTCGGGGCCACACCGACCTGATGATTTTTAGCTTTGAGGTCTAATAACTCCTGAACTATAGAACTACAAATTCAAAGAGATGTGTTTTTGCCTACTACATTTTCCCTACAATAATTTAGGCCACTCGCCAGCTCTGTAGCTCCGGGGCTCCAACGTTCTGATGTCAATTTAGGAAATAATATGTGCCATAATCATAATCTCCTACGCGAGCCCATTGGGAGATGTTTTTAGGCTAGTAGCCTCCTGTCAGTTTTTCAAATAAATAAAATCAGCTTTTATTTACTGACAGTTTCAATTTATTTTCATAAGCAGTACAATAACACAACTACAATAACACTGTTCTCTCGACTCATCTCATATTCATGATGTGCCATCCTGTCATAGACCAATATAATTTAGAATACTTTTTCAAGTATATAGCAAGTTAAACTTTTGGATGTCCAATGAAGGAAGCAGTAAAATTCTGTTTTACTTGGTGTCAGTATCTCTTTGGACATAGACCTCTACAATGCTATTCCGAACCATCACCAATTTACTACTAAAATATTATTTTCTAAAAAAGATCAATTATTTTGTTCAACAGATCATTTTGGAATGAAATGAAAAGCACTTGAACAATTTCAATTTAGTCTTGTTTTTGGACATATTCACTTCCATAGCGGATTGCTGTTTTAGTCACCCAGCACATCTGTAATTAATTCACCATTCACCCACAGCTGCAGACCAGTCCAAGATAATGCAAGAACAGATGTCTGGCGCCGCCATGGCCATGCCCCCGGATCCAAAAGCTGCCTTCAAAGCTGAGTGGGAAGCTCTGGAGATCACAGAGCACAAATGGGCACTCGCCTCCGTAGAGTCAGAATTACTCAACAATTCTGACACGAAGTCTAGTTAATAAAATTATGTAATTATTAGAGCAATGGGAAGTTGGGGTGTGCATGGTGTCATGTTTAATTACGTTAATTTATGTTATGTGTAAGTAAAACTGTTATTTCCACTCGGATTTTGTTGTTTTATTCGCTGCCTACTAACATTAAAACCTTTACCCTAATACCCGACCGCGTACTGGTAGGCGCGGTAAAAAAGAGTTACATTTAGAAATGTCTATAATCTAACTAGGTACTCTTGTATGGAGATTGTCTGAATGTGAACAGCAGTCTATCTTCACCGACGAGTTGCTGGTCAACTACAGTAGGTACCCCGAGAAGAATCAGCAAGAAACTCAAGGGGAGCTCTTTTTAATTTCATGTCGGTAGGGTAGAGTAGATATTCACTCACTCTTCATTCTCTATCGCGTGAACCATGCGGAGTGCTCCGAGGAATTGTTCGGACTTATACCGGCCACAGCGTATCGCCAACGTTCACCGCGACAAAACTATCATGCACACCACCTGGATAGTTGGCGGTCCACTACTGTGAGATTCTCACGAAACTTTTTGCCTCGCACAACCGATCTGTGGAACAAATTGTCGCCGGCGGTATTTCCGGACCGATACGACCTTCAAGAAGAGAGCGTACTCCCACCTCAAAGGCCGGCAACGCACTTGTGACTCTTGAGCTGCAGGTGTCCATGGGCAACGGTAGTCACTTACCATCAGGTGACCCGTCTGCTCGTTTGCTCCCTTCTTTTTATATATATAAAAAAAAATATTGAGCTAAAATTATAAAATATCCTGAACTTTATTTTATAGAACTATATTATGTATGATCCTATTCTGAGCAAAAAAAAATATTCCGATTCTGAAGTATTAGTAGGATGCGGGAAGCAGTGGCGATGACGTCTTTCGGCTGGTATCATCATCAACCCGTAACAGCCCAATGCTGAGCTAAGGGTCTTTCTCGTATATTCGGCTGAATATGATGATGATTAGAAAAGACATGAGTGCATTTCAAAAACTTTATTTTAATGCAAAATTATTGAGTATATACAATATTGCCTTATTATTTACAAAATCAGTTACAAACGGCTTACATGCATTGCTCCGTGACACGGCGAGTTCAGTTCGCTTATAGACAACTGTATACTATAACGTTACACAATTAAATAAAACTTGAAGATTAACGGTTGAAATCAAGAAACAAAGTTGAAAAGTTTTTTGAACAATATATAAAATACCTGCGAATATATATTGTAATTTTATTACATTCCCGCTGTTTTTATTCAAATGCCCAATGGAAACAACAAGCAGGATTGATCATATTTTTTTTACTTTACTTTAGAGAACAGTCTTACAACAAAAGAAGTTATTTTTATCCACCTCTTTACTCACACCATTGGCTGCTTGCTTCACTAAATTCAGTACACACACTTTCTTTGTTGGCATCAGCTTTAAAATATTTTTTGTTGCGGCCTGGTAAATCAAATTCCTACTACAATTATTTAAAAAGATACCACTTCGAGTTCATATCGAATGATCGGACAAACACAAACTATTGTAAATGAAATTGAACGCTCGCTTCTATCGTATATTATCATAAAATACCTCGCCTTTAACTCTGTTATCCGATCACTAGCGTTACTGTCCTTTATAAATCAATCTGAAGTTTGAGTACATCATGAGTCCAAATTTCACAACACAAATTAAGAGTGCTTGAGCTATAAATTTAATTGTAAAGCTATCTATTGATTCCTATGCTTAGATTATAGATAGTTTATAGTAAATAAAATTTATGGAGACAAAGTAAAACTATCGTATACATGTGCAATGTTTGTGTGGGTGGGTGTGTTTTTAAACGTCGATGTGGGAGTAGGTATGTTTCTATTTCTATGCTTTGTGGAGGTGGGCGTTATTGTATGACTGTGTGGAGAGGAGATGTATTGAAAAAAAGCCAAATAAAGAGTACCCGAAACCGACGAGCTTGTATGAACCGATTGATGAATGTGGATGAGGCACGTGAGGTATGCCAGGATCGTAGCAGGTGGTAGGCTGTTGTCTCTGCCTACCCCTTCGGGAAAAAGGCGTGAGCATATGAATGTATGTATGTATGTGGAGAGGAGTGTGGTTGAATGTCTGTGTGCTTGGGTCACTTGGGTGGTAGTGTTTAAAAGCCTATGTGGATAAATTTTAAGTGAGTACGTTTGAATTTCTATGCATGGGTGGATGTGTTTAAAGTCTGGGGGCCAATTCTACTAAATGACAGCGGTGATAGTTGTATGACAATTACATGATTCTGGTCACTCAATGGTGATATTATGTCAAATTTTGACACTTTTCGTATTCTGTTAACTGTCAGTTTTCACAATCATTCAATTATCATTGTTGACCACTTTTGGTATTCTACTATTCCTACCATGGAATGGCGCTGTCCAGTGATTGCTTTTTTCCCTTATTTTAAGGCATTGGCAATTTAGCCATCAGCCCTAAACACGACACGAAATCCAGATTTTAGCTCTGCTTCAGAGTCTATGCACAAAAATACACAAGTTTCTTCAAAACTTATCGAAATGTCACATGTACCATAAATAAAATCAATCATCTAAAGATTTTAGTGCCGAAAACCCGAAATAAAACTAATGACACGCATGGTAGTAATAGTTATATATGGTAGGCAACACCTAACGTAGTCCATAGTCATTCCAATTGTAATGCCACTATGATTTTAGTGGAATACAAATTAGATGTCATAGTTGCCAGTTGCAGCATAATGAAATGATAGTTCGATGACAATGGCTGACATTTAGTGGAATTGGCCCCCTGTTCTTGAGTAGATGTGTCATGGTCATGTAGGTGGATGGGTTTGTTTAAATGCCTGTGTAGGTGGACGGGTGTTTTAAATGCCTGTGTAGCTGGATGGGTGTGTTTAATTGCCTGTGTAGGTGGATGGGCGTTTAAATGCCCCTGTATGTGGATGGGTGTGTATAATAATTTGAGCTGTATCAGCAAGCTTGAGGTGAGCGTTTACCGTGGACACCATTAACTCCAGAGAGGCTTCAAACTCGAGATCGGTTTACACAGGCCTCGAGGCTTATTGTCTATTGACAACCTTAATTGCAATCGGCTTAATTTTGACGTACATTGCTTCTGACGTACATTTGTCATCGTCAATGTCTGTAGAGCAAGCACTGGCCGCGTAATAAATGCCAAAAAGAAGATTCCGACTGCAATTTTAAATAGACAATGGGTTCGATTTTGCTTTACAGCGACTAAACTTATTTTAGTTTTCTCCTGTCATTTTCTTTCTCCTAGAAAAGAAAAGAGACGAGAGATATTTATTCCTGTCAAATTAAAATTAGTCCTTCAGCTAAGGCATTTCATAACGTGTTTAGTGCATAAGTAAATAAGTAACGACTAAAATACAGCCTCTGACAGGACTAAATTCGGTAGGTTATATTCCATCCCTTTTCTTTTTTGACGTGACAACGTCTTATAATTCGACGGAGCCGGCTGCATGCACGAAAAAGTATGACGTATGCGGCGTTCCAGTGCAAGCGAGAGCGCGCAACGAGCGACAAAGAGGCACAATCCAAAAAGTATGACGTTGTCACGTTTAACTATCGTCAGTAAACCGACTTTACAGAAAACCGATTTTTAAAAAATATCAAAATTCTAAAAGTAAGACAAAGACAGGACAAAACTGAAGCAAGTTTAGTCGCTGTACAGCAGAATCGAACCCAATAAGGCCTCGGATCAGCCGTCTATTTCTTGATGAGCTGCACGACGTCCTCGTCGGCGACCACGTGGCCGATGCCCACGCGCTGCGGCGAGTACTTGGTGCTGGTTCCCCAGACCAGCGCGTACTTGAGCTGCGCCGCCAGGGTGCGGTGGATGGAGTGGCAGACGTGCTCGATCGAAACGCCCTGCCAATATTAGGACACCATTTTAATTTACTACCAGCGGTTCCCGTTCCCGTGGGAATACAGGAATAAAATATAGCCTATGTTATTCAGGGATATTCTAGCTTTCCATTGGTAAAAGAATTTTTATAATCAGTCCAGTAGTTTTTGAGTTTATTCGTAACAAATATACAAAAATACAAATCTTTCCTCTTTATAATATTATAGTATAGACTACTAACTGACCCGGCAAACGTTGTTCTGCCCTGTTTTGGGGAGAGTGAAAAATAATTTACGACCTATTTCCTAATCTACCAAATGTACAAAAAAATCATTAGGTATATCAGACAAGTCGTTTCGGAGGAGTGCGACCACATAGTGACACGAGATTTTTATATATTAGAACTAATCAGGCAACCCATTTTTATTAGTAAAGGCCCAGAAACCCGAATCGATGTTAAGATTTGTTGTATACTTATAAACAATCAAGTACATATCAGTTTTTAACCGACTTCAAAAAGGAAGAGGGATTTGGATGATTCTTTTTTTATTTGAAAGCTGGTGCTTCCAGATTGGTCCCATTTTAATTTCGTCCAGTTCCGACAACGGCATCCATGAGAAAACCATATAAGTTGAAGATTGAAGTTGTTTTTTTTACTCTTTAGAGTGGTTATTTATTTATAATAAATAAACTCTCTACCAAAACATTGAGAATATCACTTCTCAGAGGGTAAGATGCTTATGAATGCTTGGAGCTGTCAAAACAAAAATTTACTATGGAATATGTACTGAGTACTGACTTTGTGACGTCATCATTTTTAGTACTTGATTGCACGACTTTTAAAAAAAAATCTATTATTAAAAAAAAACTTTAATTGTAAAATGAAAATCCAAATCGATACCCCATTGTCATCATATCATTGAATGAGGCAAAGCAATGAAAAATCATAAAAAAAATACACTTAAAAAGTGTAATAGCAGACCTTCCTGAGGATGAGCCCGTCGTCGAAGTCCGGCGGCTGGCCTGGCTTCTTGGTGTACACCCTGATGAGGGAGAGGTACTCCCATAGCGTCTCCAGCAGGTAGTCCAGATTCAGCTTCATGTTGCAGCTGTAGTTGACGGAAAAAGTAGCTTTGTTACATTATAAACAACTCAACTCTAAAGAGTCAAATGAGTTTTTCAAAATTTACGTACATATTCATCACTAGCTCGACGGTGAAGAAAAACATCGTGAGGAAACTCGCAGGTCCCTGAAATATTCTGAGGCATGTATGACAGACCCGGTCCGGCGGTGGGCTCACCACCTATCACATGGGGTCGTAATTTCTGGAAATACTCACTTTTCACGAGAATATCGTGAAAAGTGAGTATTTCCAGAAATTACCTCTGCCTACCCCCTCGGGCGATTGAGATTATTATTTTTTAGGGTTCGGTACCCAAAGGGTAAAAACGGGACCCCATTACTAACACTTCGCTGTCCGTCCGTCCGTCTGTCTGTCACCAGGATGTATCTCATATATATATATATAATCTCACGCCTTTTATCCCCGAGGGGGTAGGCAGAGGTATTCCATTACTGGATATACCCACATTTCACGAGATATATTGGACCCCTAAACGTGATAGGTGGTGAGCCCATCGCCGGACCGGGTCTTTTTACACATGTCTCAGAATTAATTCTGAGACCTGCGGGTTTCCTCACGATGTTTTCCTTCACCGTCGAGCTAGTGATAAATATGTACGTAAGTTTTGAAAAACTCATTGGTACATGCCAGGATTCGAACCCGAGCCTCACTGATTTTCGGCCGGCTCTTTAACCGTCCGGGCTATCACTGCTCAATCTATATGTATGTATCTCATGACCCGCGATAGTGAGACTGCAGTTGCAATTTTCACAAATTATGTATTTTGTTGTCGCTATAATAACAAATACTAAAAACAAAATAAAATAAATATTTAAAGGGGCTCCCATACAACAAACGAGATTTTTTTGCCGTTTTTATAGATAATGCATAGACATAATGGTACGAAACAGTTCGTGCGCGAATTCGACTCGCACTTGGCCGTTTTTTTATTATTTTAGTGTAGAAGCACATGAGTGAAGAAACGGAACAGAGACAAAGCTTCAACCGCGCATAAAAATTAAGAAGTTATAAAAAATGTTTAGAGTAGGTAATTTGTAAATAATTAAAAGTCTAATAAACGTTTTGTTTATTTTATTCTCCTTTGCCAACCCTACTAAAATAGGTAAGAATTTTGCACGCTCCTTAGAAGCTTGGTCTCTGTTCCGATTCTTTACTCATGTGGTAGAAGCATTGGCGTAGCTAGGGATTTTTCCTATGGGGGGCCATGGTCCCAGATATGAATCCGCCGGCCGCACAGCAAGGTAGTCATGACTATCGGCGCATGCGCAACTAAGTTAGGTATCAAGTATGGATTTCAGTTATCTTTAGCTTTTTAAGACGGTGTTCGGTTTCGGTATTTGAGGATGAAGTTATTTTATGTAAGAGAAAGGGTATTTTTCTAGGGTGGGCCAACAGCTTTCTAGGGTGGGCCCGGCCCACCCTGGCCCCCCCGTAGCTACGCCCATGGGTAGAAGTATATATAGGTTCTAATGATTTTAACGTATCCGACACGTACCTGACGACGACAGAGTGCGATTCGCGCGCTATTCTATCCACCTCCTGGATGGAGATCTGGTCGATCTTGTTGTACACGTACAGGCACGGCAGGTACACGCGGTTGGCGAGGATCACGTCGATCAGGTCGTCCGGAGTGCAGTCCTCGCGGAATAGCACCTGGCAGGACACTATTCTATTATCATCCTATCCTAGCAGTGGGGAACTTGTACTAAAATTATATTGATAAATTATCTTAATAATTCAATAATAATAGTCGCTAAAAGTGCATTTCTGAAAAAAAAAAAAAAATTTTTCGCGAAATATTTCAAATCTAAGTAACGCTATATGAGACGTTTCTGTAATAAATAATATATAATATTCATATTATGTAATATAACGTAAGATACCTTCATAATTTTGTTAGCATAGCGTACTGTTAGCGCACTTCTTGCGAATACCGTTTAACTTAAATATTCCGCTTTGTACTTGTGAGGACCTTTAATTGGCTTCCTGATATTTAAATTCATTGCCTATTATTATTATTTTAGCTGTAGGTCTCCCTATAATTAAGTAAATAAATAAATATTCACGCGCCATTAATCATAATCATAATCATTTATTGATAGTTGTAGGTATAATTAGATATTTTATAAACATTATTGTAAACATGAAAAGTTTACTTCATGAGATTAGGAGTGACGTCACGTCAAGCCGGTAGGCGTTTACGCTCGAACTTTGAAATGTAAATTTTTGATTTGCAATGAATAAATTATTTGTGTGAAAAATGAATAAATAACTTTTTTCTTTTTGGTAGGTATCTTTATGTAATCCTTAAATTTTTAAGACAAATTAAAAACAAATTTCTATGCAAGTTCTCCATTGTTGCATAATTTGTTATATTCCATAAATTGTTACTGCTGTCTATAATTTTTTTCTAATTGAGAACAGAGCCACTTAAGATTTTATATCTGTATGGTGATGTGATGTGTCTTGAATATTTAAAATGTAAATAAATAAACTACAGGGTGTTAGTACCAAGTTGAGACGGTTTGCCTAGTTTAGAACTAAAAACATGTGTGAATTGTGTCCCACAACGTTATCATTATATTATAATAATTAGAATTTTAATTTAGAAAAAATAAATTTTTGTTTGATTTCACAACGATCAATGAAAAAAAAGAAGTTTTTTTTTGTAATTTTTTTATGGAATTGTGGCAAGAATCTCCAGCATAACCACCGGCCTTCGTTTTTGGGACGCGTTTCCTTAACACCATGTATAATAAACGCGAATGTTTGTAAGGATGCAGATGGATGTTTGTAACATATGATCGTAATCAACCCGTTACAGCCCCTTGCTGAGCTAAGGGTCTTTCCTCACACATGAGGAAGTATGGGCTATAATCTCCCACGCGAGCCCATTGCGGATTGGGAGATTGTGTTAAGCTAGTGGCCACTTAACAGTCAGAATTTTTCAAACCACCCAAAGGTATCTGACATGGCTTAACGACTTCCATTGTGCGTAAACACAACGAAAACCGGGACCAACAATTTAACGTGCCTTCCGAAACACGGAAGCGCTCGTGATATAAATGCCACTAGGCGTTCACCCATTCACTGACTGACCGCACCCAACTTTGCTTAACCAGTGTGATCGTTACAAACACACTGGCACCGCAGGGCTACGAGCGCTTCACACTACTGTAACATACTAGTTAGTGTATAATTTCCCTCAGAAGCCACCTCGGATGAGGAGATGGAGTTTGGCTAGTGGCCACCTGGCAGAGTTTTTCAAGCCATCCAAGGATGTATAACATGTTTTAACCACTTCCATTGTTCGTAAACACTACGAAAATAGAAGCCGTGATTAGAAGCCACTTACCTCTGCATTGAATATCTTATACTCGTGCAGAATCATCTGCACCATTTTCTCGTCCACCTTGGTGAGCTGGCACGTCGAGTTGAACGAGAGCCCACCTCCTTTCTTCACCTGTGCCATGTTAAATATTAGTGTAATATTTTATACTCGGCGGTGATGGGGGTACAGCGCAAAGACTTGTTTTTTTACTTTGGGATGCGTCTTACGCGACGTTGAACGTATTAGGCCTGATTCATTCATAGTGAGGAATGTGTATCGTCAATCTTTTTAACATGCCCTTAGGACTTTTTTCTTACTACCGCTACTTGGTTGCTAACAAAGAATAAGAGACGACATATTGACATAGATTGCAAAGTTCCCAAACTTACATACGTTTGGGAACTTCTATGTCAATGTAAAAATCTATGTCAATATGTCGTCTACCCATCTAAATTTAACATGAAAAGTAAAAATTATTTGTATAATATAACCAAATTGTGGTGTTACCTTGAAGTAAATGTTGGGCTTGGGCTTGTTGAGCCGGATGCCCACGCTTTCCAGCTCCTTCTCCAGCAGTTGTCGGTGAACATATGGCTTCGTCGCGTCCAGCATCATCAGCACCAGGTCCGCTGTCCGCGCCACCGCTATCACCTGAAGAACTCCAGCAGAGTCAATTCTACTCACAATTACAAGTTAATAATATATATACAGTACGACCGTTTCTACTTGGCTGCTCTGAAGATAGGCTATGCCGGCGCAAACCACCTCATACCGTCAAATGGTCGCAAAAAAATATTATTGCGTAGCCATTTGCGCAACTTCAAAGGTGCCAAGTTAAAACAGCCGCACTATACACACACCGGCACAATTAGCGGAACAGAAAAAAAAGGGAGTATTTACGCATTTTTGCGTGTTACTGGCCGGCTAAACAAGCTTTTTTTAAATTTGGGTTTTAATTTAAAAATGGAATACTAAGCGACTGCCCTTTTTTTCATTCTTTTGTTTTAATTTTCATTGATTCATTTTTTCCACCGCTTGTCCGTTTTTAGAAGGTTCGTGAATTCCATTTGAAAAGCTTTGAATTGCAGTTTTTGAGGCTTTTGAGTTTTTTCGCATATTGATAATTTACGAGCATCTAATTATGCCTGATTTAACGCCATCAGAAATCATTAGGGCAGATCAAATGAGGAGAAATGGTCAAACCTACAGATCGATTGCCAGAAGCCTTCGTCGATCGTTATCAACGATTTATCGTAGCATCCAACGATACAGATTGACGAATGCTCTAGTGAGAAGGAGAGGACAAGGCCGGAAAAGGTGTACTTCAAGGAGGGATGACCGTTTTCTCCAACTTCAAGTCCGACGGAACACGAGACTAACGGCGGTGCAGGCTCGAAATTTACTGGAAGAGGTACGAGCAGTAAGGATGAGTGAGCGGACAGTTCGTAGAAGATTCGAAGAAGTGGGTATAGGCTCGTATGTGCCCGCCAAAGCCCCAAAACTTGAGAGACATCATCGCACAAACCGTCTACACTTTGGTCGTGAACATCGTGATTGGGACTTCGACGACTGGGGACAGGTTCTTTTTACTGATGAATGCAGAGTTATGTTAAATCAAATTGATGGAAGGCAGCGAGTATGGAGACGCAAAGGAGAACGGTATATCCAGTCTAATTTTGAAAATACAGTTGCATATGGCGGCGGTTCAATTATGGTCTGGGGAGGAATATGTTTAGGAGCTCGTACGGAGTTAGTAGTGGTCGATGGCGGGAATCTGAATGCTGATCGGTATATCAGGGAGATTTTAGAAGAACATGTTGTGCCATTTGCCCCCTTTATTGGTAACAACTTCATTCTAATGCAGGATAATGCTCGGGCTCACAGTGCTCGCACAGTACAGACATACCTAAACCATGTTGGTATAACGGTGATGGAGTGGCCAGCACGGTCCCCCGATATGAACCCTATAGAACACGTCTGGGACTTGCTAAAGAGGAGTGTAAAGTCAAGAATGCCCCCTCCCAATAATCTCAACGAGTTGCGAAACGCATTACTTGAAGAATGGCAGAGGTTGCCCCAAGAAACCATTGATAACATCATCCGCAGCATGCCCAGACGGATGGAAACCCTCATCAGAGCACGAGGAGGAAACACTCGATATTGAACAGTCATTGAAATTGTTGTTAAACTTTGGAAAATCTTGAATTTTCTGCTGTTTCTCTATAATTAAAAATCGAAGAAAAATGCATTTTGTTTAATTTAATTTTTATTTTTATAAAATTTTAAGTATGGTGTTACAAATGAATGTCAAAACATGTTAATTTAATTGTTGTTTCATTTTAAATAATATATTGTTTAAAAATTACATTCATTGTTCTAAATTCCCTCTTTTTTCTCCTTTTTTTTCTGTTCCGCTAATTGTGCCGGTGTGTGTACTTGTATAGCGTGACCATATCTTAGAATTGATCCTTTCATGATGTGATTACGTTGGGTTAGACTATTTCATAACTTGTTATACACAAATTTGATAAAATCATGAATATTATTATTCATGAAATCATGAAGTGATCAATTCTAAGAAATGGCCACAACATATATAAAAGTAGAAACTGACTGGATGATTAACAGACTGATCAATCAACGCACAGCTGGAACCGCTGGTTCTAGAAGCGTGAAATTATGCAGTTTCCTTATTGACGCAAGTGAGCAATAATATATTATTTTTGAAAATTTCCACACTAAGAGAAAATAAACTTTTCATATCTCATACTCGGAAAGTATTGTATGTTTGATCTGAGTACCGGGTCGGAAGCGATGATTCCCACCACAGAGAGATTCAGGGCTGTGATTCCCGCCCTTGGTCGGGAAAGACTCATAGTAATTGCTTCCGGCCTTAGGGCGGGAATGAATTTAAAAAAAATAGTACTACATTTGGCAAACACGTTTAAAGAAAAAGTTTCTCTAGGAAAGAGAATGACTTTCTTCCAACCTCTTTGGGTACTTAGTAGGGATACAAAACTTTTTACAATTAGAATAAGAAAAAAAGGTGCGGCCTTGTCAGGTGTAGTAAAACAACAGAAAATAGTCCGCGCGCGGGGCTTTACGCGTTCCATATTTAAAATTAAAAAAAGATTAATAATTTGGTAAGCTGTTACGAAATTCAAAATCTTGTTTTTCATCGACACTAATAAGCACAGAACACTATTACTCGGCTAAAAGTAGGTACATATTATTATAAAGAGGAAGGAGTTGTTTATTATTTTTGTAATGTTATTTAGGTTAGGTACTCTATGATGTAGTATTCAAAGACGTTTAAAAGAAAAAGTTTCTCTTTCTTCCAACCTCTTTGGTGGTATTGTTGACAATTTTGTTTTTTTTGTAGGTGTTATTGCGTTTTTGCATGTTTGAATTTTTGTAAAATAGTATATTTTTTTTGTTTACTTTCCTTGAATTCGAAATGAAAAGTAGAGTGTTTAACGCGAGTGGAAGTTATCAATTCCTACTCGGACTATATCCGCCCTCGCTGCGCTCGGGCGTCTAAATACCTTGTATGGGAATTGATTCCTTCCGACCCTTGTATAACAATCTACTATTTCATTTCGGAAAAACATTCCTAGGGGCACGATTATTTCAAGTTCACGCAGAAGGAGTAGCGGGCAAAACAGTAACTCATTGTACACAAAAAAACCCTGTCTCGCTACGCTCGGGCGTCTAAATACCTCGTATGGGATTTGATTCCTTCCGACCCTTGTATAACAATCTACTATTCACACCCTATTCTATAGGCAGAGGTATTCTATTCATGGAAATAGCCACTTTTCACCAGTATTTTTAGACTTCTAAATATGACAGACCTTTAGCTTAGCAGTAAGCTGTTAAAGGTTAATGATGAAACTGGTGGTGAGCCCATTAAATTCAATCGGAGTAGGAGGTTGGGACAGTCAAAAGTTGGTTTTTGGAAGATGTAATTTAATTTCTATGTTAGGGGGTTTGGTTTCCGCACTTAGTCCTTAAAACGGACCATTGTACGTGAGCCATAGCGGCCGGTTACTCCAACCATCCTACCTCCTTCCAGAAACAGATCAAACTTCCGAGTCTACTCAGGACGTCCGCAAGGGATCCTGGTGTTCCGAGAATTTCCTTGCGGATCTGGGCAACGCCAACGCACTCAAGGAGCACGTGCGCTACCGTCTCCTCCGCCTCCATGCACGCTCTGCATAGGGGGCTGTCTGTGATACCTAGGGTGTGTAAGTGTTTGTTCAGTGAGCAGTGCCCGGTAATTGTCCCCGACACCATTCTCAGGCTGTCCCTGTCCAGGCGCAGAAGGCGCTTGGTCAGTTTCGTGTTCAAGGATGGCATAGCCTCCTTGGATTGCCTACATCCTGGCGTCGAGGCCCACCAAATCTCCGCTTGAGTTTGAGTGTGTTCCCTTAACCAGTTCCTGAGCTGGTTAAACGGGATGGGTACAATGGGCTCGGGTCCAATGGGATTCGTGTCAGATCCCCTCCTGGCGAGTTCATCCGCTGCGTCGTTTCCACGTGAGCCACTGTGCCCCTTAATCCATTGAAGTGTCACTGTGTTGTGGTTTAGTACCGTAACGCGTTCTAGTGCGTTATGGCACTCCAAGATAAGTTTTGAGGTGATCTGGTTTTTCTTTAGGGATTGAAGGACTGAGGCACTGTCTGAGAGTATGCGGATGTGAGTATCCGTCACTTCTCTGGCCTCTATGGCGTGTGCTGCCTGGATGATGCCCACACATTCTGCTTGGTAGACAGTGTTGAGTATTCCTAGTGGTCTAGATATTCTAATGTTGAGATCATCTGAGTAGACTCCGACTCCAGTTCCAGTGTCGGTTTTTGATCCATCAGTGTAGATCCTTAGCTCCTTTGGACCTGGGTGATCATACAACTCCGCTGTGAGTTCTACGTTGTAGTGTTTTACGAAACAGTGTGTTTTCTGGGTCCTATCGCTCGGCGATGCCATCATCGGGTGTCGCGAGAGGGCATCCTCTTTTATGCGTATGTGCTTGATTCTGGAATCTTTACTTAAGGTGCCGGATAGCTCCAGTCTGAACGTTGCTAGAGCTGCTTCCTCCCTCACAACAAGGTGTAGAGGTGGCAACCCCAGCATCGCCTGTAGGGCAGCAGTGGGTGATGTTCTCATGCTGCCGCTGACTGCTACGCAGGCAAATCTTTGTAGTTTCTCAAGCTCTTTCTGGGCTGAGCTCAGAGTGGTCCTGGGGCCACCACACCAAGGAGCCGTATGTAATAATTGGTCGGATGACTGTGGTGTATAGCCAGTAGGTAATTTTTGGGCTTATGCCCCAATTCCTTCCTAGCAGCCTTTTGCATTGCCATAGGGCTATGCTAGCTTTTGTTGTGATATAATCGGTGTGTTTTGCCCAGTTCAGCTGTTTGTCCAAATATATACCCAGGTATTTGGTCTCAGTTGATAGGCTTAGGGTGGACACAAAGAAGCGTGGCAACTGTAGGGCTGCCAGCTTCCTTTTCTTTGTGAATAGGACAAGTTCAGTTTTGGTAGGATTCACTGCCAGTTTATATTCCTTGCACCATTCCTCTACTACCTTCAAGGCTTGGCGCATAAGGTTACACAGTGTGTTTTCATGAGTGCCATTTATTATTATAGTTATATCGTCAGCGTAGCCCACCGTGAAGTAGCCTTTATCATTTAGCTGTTTGATAAGGTTGTCCACCACCAGGTTCCACAAAAGTGGCGAGAGGACGCCTCCTTGTGGGCATCCCCTCGCCACGATAGCCCTCGTGGTGGTGTTCACTGTTACTTGTACGGCTCTGAGTCTGAGCATGTTTGTGATCCATCCTCGCAGGGTCGAGTTCACACCGTGCTCCTCGAGAGCTGCGCTGATGCTATGGAAGATGGTTTTATCAAAGGCGCCTTCTATGTCGATAAACACCGCCAGTGAGGAGCATTTGTGGTCTACCGCACGTTCAATCTTGGAGATCACACTATGTAGTGCGGATTCTGTCGATTTTCCTGTGGACTAGGCATGTTGTTGTCTGTGTAGTGGGAATTCTCGGAGGGGCCCGTCTCGAATATGTCGGTCACAGAGTCTCTCCAGGGTTTTCAGTAGAAATGATGTCAGACTTATTGGTCTGTACGCCTTGGGTTGAGTATAATCGGTTTTGCCTGGTTTAGGTATGAAAATAACTTTCACCTCTCGCCATGCAAGTGGTACATAGTTGTGTGCTAGACAGGCTTGATAAATTACAACCAGCCATGGTGTGAGAAAATCCACAAAGGCAATGTAATTTAATTTTATACGAGTATTAATTTTACACTACTCAACATACACAATGAATGGTCATACCACACATATCTGCCTCACCTGTCTACCTCTACCCTTGCCTTGCGCAGCACCTTCTATGATTCCCGGCAGATCTAGAAGCTGTATGTTGGCTCCACGATACTCTATCACTCCCGGGATGCAGGTCAACGTCGTGAACTCATAGCTTGCAGCCTCCGAGTGTGTGTGCGTCAGCGTCGATAGAAGTGTGGACTGGAAAAGCACAATGTCATAGTCATCACTTAGAGGAGGCCTTTGTGTATTTTTTTTTAATTTTAGATTTCATAGGACTGCCAACAGATAGCACACTAAAATGAAATAGAAATCCTACATGTATGAGTACAAAATGATAGTGTACACCTAATTACAGGCTTCTGACTATTTACGCTGCTAACTACACTATACAAACTAAAACGGTATCATATTTTTAGAATATAACTTAAATCTAGTACAATACTATGCTCACACTTGGTTATGTTCCAACATAATTTTTTTTTTTTTTAAACTTGAATAAGGTTCTTGAATGTACATAAATTTTAGATCGAACGAGCAGCCTTAAACTTCAAAGAATAATATTGACAGATATTTAACACATAACTTAAACTTTATTAGTCTCAAAAGGATAAGTCTCTCACCTTACCCACAGAGGGGAAACCAATTAGAGCAACTCTTGCATCTCCAGACTTGAGCACATCAAACCCTTCTCCTTTGTCTCCACCCTTCTTGGAGGGCTCTAGCAGCTGCGAGCGGTACTTCGCGAGCTTCGCCTTCAGCAGACCCAAGTGGTATTCGGTTGCTACGAAAATAAAAACTCATTATATTGAAGAGTATTTTTTTTTTTATTATGAAAACGAGAGGAATATCTATGAATGGTTTTACCTTTGTTCTTCTGAGTTCTTGCTATTTCTTTCTCGATTTCCGATATCTTTTCCAATATTCCCATGTTTCTTTACACACTGACAACACAACACAAAAAACTAATTAGTAATGCACTAAGACAACTATAGTTACAAAATGTCTACAACTGACAATAGCGCATTGCGCCGGAAATATATTTAAGGGTACAATTGCAACTTCTTTTCTAACATAAAATGCTTTTTTTTACAAAATTATTGTGAAAATTTATAGGTTATGTATAAGACGTCGATGACTATCTTTCTGACAGTGACATTACAGCTGACAATATCTACTCTGTGGTTCTCATTCTATTCCCATTCACAGAAAATAACCACCAATTCACTCAGCCACAGCTCTATCCGTTTTCCGCTTTGATAAATTCAGCTACAGAAAAAGCTATGTATGTATGCAGGTTGTATATTTTATTGATGTAACTATAAAAAAATAACATATAAAATAAATTATCTCTCTAAATTACCTTTTATCCCCGAGGGGGTAGGCAAGAGGGAATATAAATACTCCCTCTGCCTACCCCCAGTACCAGTAAATTTACTGATAATTCTAGGTACTTACATATCATCACGTAATAGATTTAAAGTTTAAAAGCATAAGTGTGTAATGTGTATAATATCTGTAGCTCAGTCATTTTTATTACTACTTTTAGTAAACTCAGGTAAATATAAAGCGGTGATAGCCCGGACGGTTAAAGAGCCGGCCGAAAATCAGTGAGGCTCCTGTTCGAATCCTGGCATGTACCAATGAGTTTTTCAAAAACTTACGTACATATTTATGAGAAGTAATTAAATGGGCAGCAATCATAAAATTTGGTTAGCCACAAAAAATCTGCATTTAAATCATTTGGTCGGCATACAAAGATTTTGTTCGCAAATAAAAAAATCAGGCAGCAATCCCTGTTCGGCAAATAATTTTGATAATGGTCAAAAATTAAATCAGAAATAGGCAGCTTACAATAACATGGGTTTGCATAATAAACATTCAGTCCGCAAAATAGTTACTTGGTCCGCAAAATAACTACTTGGTCAGCAAGACTTCATGATTGAACAGCAGAGAAAACATGTAAAAAATTATACTATAGCAACTCCCACTCCCACTCTCATTCCCACCTACCCGCTCCTACCCTCTCATACCTCCTCCAGGTGGTAGGAGGAGGTAGGAGGATGTAGTAGGAGGTAGTAGGATGTAGTAGGAGGTAGTAGGATGTAGGAGGAGGTAAGAGGAGGTAGGAGGGGGTAGGACGTTGTAGGAGAAGGTAGGAGGGGGTAGGAGGAGGTAGGAGGGGTTAGGAGGAGGTAGGAGGGTTTAGGAGCTACTACCTCCTACTACATGCTACTACCTCCTCCTACCACCTGGAGGAGGTAGGAGAAGCTAGGAGGAGGTAGGCGGGGTTAGGAGGGGGTAGGAGGAGGTAGGACGGGGTCGGAGGAGGGGGTAGGAGGAGGTGGTAGGAGGAGGTAGGAGGATGTAGTAGGAGGTAGTAGGATGTAGTAGGAGGTAGTAGGATGTAGGAGGAGGTAAGAGGAGGTAGGAGGGGGTAGGACGTTGTAGGAGGGTGTAGGAGGAGGTAGGAGGGTTTAGGAGCTACTACCTCCTACTACATGCTACTACCTCCACCTACCACCTGGAGGAGGTAGGAGAAGCTAGGAGGAGGTAGGATGGGTTAGGAGGGGGTAGGACGGGGTAGGAGGAGGTGGTAGGAGGATGTAGTAGGAGGTTGTAGGCGGTAGTAGGAGGTAGGAGGAGGGAGGAGGAAGGAAGGAGTTGGTAGTAGGAGGTAGGAGGCGGTAGGAGGAGGTCGGAGGAGGTAGGATGTAGTAGGATGTAGTAGGAGGTAGTAGGCGGTAGTAGGAGGTAGGAGGATGTAGTAGGATGTAGTAGAAGGTAGTAGGCGGTAGTAGGAGGTAGAAGGATGTAGGAGGAGGTAGGAGCTACTACTTACTACTACATCCTACTACCTCCTACCACCTGGAGGAGGTAGGAGGAGCTAGGAGGTAGTAGGAGGTAGAGGTAGGAGAATGTAGTAGGAGGTAGGAGGATGTAGGCGGTGGTAAGAGGAGGTAGGATGGGGTAGGAGGAGGTAGGAGGGGGTAGGAGGTTGTAGGAGGAGGTAGGAGGATGTAGGGGGAGCTAGGAGGGGGTAGGAGGAGGTAATAAGGGTTAGGAGGTAGGAGGAGGGAGGAGGGGGTAGGAGGAGATAGGAGGAGGTAGGAGCTACTACCTCCTGCTACATCCTACTACCTCCTACTACATCCTCCTAAATCCTCCTACCTCCTCCTACCCCTCCCACCCCCTCCTAGCTCCTCCTACAACCTCCTATCCCCTCCTACCTCCTATTACCTCCTCCTACATCCTACTACATTCTCCTACCTCTACCTCCTACTACCTCCTCCAGGTGGTAGGAGAAAGTAGGAGGAGGTAGTAGGATGTAGTAGGAGGTTAGGAGGTAGTAGCTCCTACCTCCTCCTACCTCCTCCTACATCCTC
The DNA here is from genome assembly GCA_963855545.1 of Ethmia dodecea. Lineage (NCBI taxonomy): Eukaryota > Metazoa > Arthropoda > Insecta > Lepidoptera > Depressariidae > Ethmia > Ethmia dodecea. The sequence goes on from OY979446.1 coordinate 3,159,833, forward strand.
CTACCTCCTACTACCGCCTACAACTACATCCTACTACCTCCTACTACATCCTCCTATCCCCTCCTACCCCCGCCTCCCTCCTACCCCATCCTACCTCCACCTACCCCTCCTACCCCCTCCTAGCTCGCCCTACCTCCTCGTACCTCTTCCTATCTACTCCTACCTCCTCCTACAAACTCCTACCTCCTCTTGCCCCCTCCTACCTCCTACCTCTACCTCCTACTACCTCCTCCAGGTGTTAGGAGGAAGTAGGAGGAGGTAGTAGGATGTAGTAGGAGGAGGTAGTAGGATGTAGTAGGAGGAGGTAGTAGGATGTAGTAGGAGGAGGTAGTAGGATGTAGTAGGAGGTAGTAGCTCCTACCTCCTCCTAGATCCTACTACCGCCTACTACCTCCCACTACCTCCTACACCTTCCTACACCGAACTCCTACACCCCATTCCTACCCCCATCTCCCACGCCCACTACCACTACCACAACCACCACAACCACCACAACCACCACAGCCACCACAACCACCACCACTGCCACTACCACTAACACCACCACCACCACCACTTGTAATCGTAATAATAATCATAATCATAAAAGTTGCATAATCCAAAGTCCTTCCTAATCTATGTAAGGAATGCCATTTTGCGCATGACAAGTTTGCTGAGATTATTTTTGCTACTTTTATATGAAGCTCAAAAAATATTTTTTGGCTTCCCCTCTGAGTGCTTACCAAAATTTTATTAAACAGTAGCAGCTCATTGCAGCTCAAAAATAATTACAGCCATCCAGAATGACATAAATTGCTGATAGGTTTTGTAATGTTTGCTGGCCATGAGTTGCTGACCAATTAGCTATTTCTGCTTACAGATTATATTTTTCTGCTTACAAAAATTCGAATACTCTGCTAACCATTTAAATAACACCCCATATTTATCACTAGCTCGACGGTGAAGGAAAACATCGTGAGGAAACCCGCAGGTCTCAGAATTAATTCTGAGACATGTGTAAACAGACCCGGTCCGGCGATGGGCTCACCACCTATCACGTTTAGGGGTCCAATATATCTCGTGAAATGTGGGTATTATCCAGTAATGGAATACCTCTGCCTACCCCCTCGGGGATAAAAAAGGCGTGAGATTATATTATTATTATTATTATTAGGTAAATACCTGTGGGTCTAAAATGGCCACTTTGAGCAATTCCTCCTTTTATGAATTCCCAGCAAATCCTAAGCAATTCCTCTAAATTTCGTAAAATGGTCCCACATTTTAGTGATTCACTGACAATTCAATTCATTAGCAGATTCGTATTTGGAGAAAATTTCGAATATGAATCGAAATAGGATCCTATTATGATTCACCCGAAACGGCCTTTTTAGACCCCCTGATAAAAAGTAAATAAATAACCCAAACCATCTAGATTAAAATTTGTTCAAATTTAAAAAAAAGCGGCAGTAAGAGACATTAATAAATTGTTGATAGGCAAAATATTTATTTAAATAAATGAAACGATGTTTTTCAGATTATTTATAACCTCTGGCTCAATAATTTTGCTTCTGTAAGTTTAATTATATGTACTTGTTTTATAAACCTGTTGTCGTGGTAACAATGCTATATGGTTTCCACGGGATAGTCCTAAAGAGTAATTTGTAACAATACCACATTGCAGTTATACTACATTTCTCGGTGATGTCGTGATGTCTATATCTACAGAATCAATTGAAGAAATGGCGTATAACTACGAAGAGGACAAAAATTCTATGATCGCAACATCTGCACAAGGCAAAATTTTTATAAAAAATCTTAAATTTCAATAAACACTTATATTCTCTACTAGCGACCCGCCCTGGCTTCTCACGGGTGCAATGCTAACACTAAAACCTTCCTCTTAAATCACTCTATCTATTAAAAAAAACCGCATCAAAATCCGTTGCGTAGTTTTAAAGATTTAAGCATACATAGGGACATAGCACGGGCGACTTTGTTTTATACTATTTAGTGATTATTACGAAACAATACTTTGTTTGTGGATTGTTTTGTTCGTTCTGCTGGTTGGTACCCTTAAGGGAAACTAACCAGCTATTTGGTTTGTCCGTGACTCTGTGTCTTAATTATTAGGTATAGTCATTAGTCAAGTAAACAGTAAGCGATAAATCTTAAATCTTCTTTTACTATCTAGGGGCACGGCAGTGCCCCCGCCAAGTCGAGCAACAAGCGGCACGGCCGTATCATCCTTTTCTCGAAGTTCTTTTTACAGAAAGTGAAAACATGTACGAAGAGTTTTATGATGAGTTTGACAATACCTGGATAGGATCAGAAAATTCGATGAATATTATATTCTTTGGACCGTCAAGTTCTTTTCTGCGACTTGACGTCGAATCACTTTTACATATTTTGGTACAAACCAAGAAACATTTGATACCTATTAGCAGAGTTTTGCTGATATGGGACATGATTACAGGTATCTAGTAGACCCAATCATTTAACTCTTGTATTATGTTTACCTAGAAAATAACTTATTGAAAGTCATTGCAGTTACTACCTTACCTACCGGTTGTTATTCCTACTGATATGAAATCTATAAAATTGAAAGTCAAACTGGATTTGTATTTTATTTATATATGGGGTTTCTGGAGGTGCAGCGATTTAAAAAAAAATGGCAGATAGCTTGCATCCCGTGTGAAAATAGGTTACTCTCTAGGTTAATCCCATAAGCAGGACGAAGCTGTTTTACAAAAGCTAAATATTATTGTTATTACTTAATATTGTTATCGTGAAAAAATTTCAGATGGTAGAACAGCCACTTTTTTACGTGGCCGAGAGTATCTGGCATTAGGATGTCTTTTGAATTATGTCCCCGAGGAACATTTGTATTATGCCAATTTTGGAGATGCATCCGTTTTTAATTTTTTCGCCCAGCATGATGTTGAGTTAAGCCCCTGTAAGGTATGTAGTTACAGCCGTTTTAACTTGACAGCTCTGAAGTTGCGCAAATGGCTGCGCAGTAACATTTTTTAGCGAACATATGGCGGTAGGAGGGGGATTTGCGCAGGCGAAGCCTATGTTCAGAGAAGCCAAGTTAAAACGGCCGTACTGTACCAACTTATTTTTAAGAAAAATATTTATACCTATTAGAGGTCGCAAAAGAATATACATATAAGACAGAGTGCAAACGCTGCAGGGGCAGTGGATTATTATAATGGGTAGGTATTAAATTTGCAATATATATTATACTAATTTATTTATTTTGGTTTCTAATTACTACTGAACCATAAACGTGAAAGTGGACCTGGTTTGGGACTAGATGAAAAATTGAGCATTAAACATTGTACCTATAGTAATTTAACAGACTTTTGTTTTAGTATGGTGCTCTCGCATCAGCGTTTCGGCGTTACTATGGCTTCCATTGGTACAAAAATGCTTCTCAAATTAACCAGTTGGGATATTTGCTATGTGCATTTCCAGTATTAAGTTTACAAAAAATTAGACCTACTACTTTTAAAGAGGTTAATGCCGAAGTTATGAATAAACTGAAGAGGTGTAGCCCATCCCAAATCCAGGCAAGCATTATTTATATCATCCCAACCAATCCCAAGTCCCCAAGCTTTAGAAGCGGAATATAAATATTATGATTATGCTCATCAGGAATCTTGTTTTGCTAAGTCATGGGCAAAACAATTCCTGGACCTACCTAACTCCAGATACTAACGCGAAAAGAAGGCGAAACTTAAATATATAACGCGAAACTTAAATATAGTAATTATTAATCAATAATTGCAAATATATAAAAATCTCGTTTCACTTCTCCAAAACGGCTCGACTGATTTTAATGTTTTTTTTTTTGTATTTTTGGTAAGTATGAGAATAGGTCGTAAAGTATTTCTTACCCCCACTCCCCATTTATATAGCAGAACAATGTTTGCCGGGTCAGCCAGTAAAAAATTTTAAATGATTGGTTCTTTATTATTATATTTTTTTATTTTCATAATATATTCCTTCTCAAATCTTTATCCTTATTAGCAACTAGCTTTTCCGCGCGATATCACCCACGTTTTTCCGCGCGATATCACCCACGTAAGTCCCCTTCCCGTAGGAAAATTATAAGTAAGCTTTCCATAGGTGAAAGAATTTATAACCCAAAATATTTCCAGTCATTTTTGGGTTCATTCGTTAAAAACATACAAAAATACTTTTCACGTTATAATATTAGTGTAGATGTAGAAAAAAAAACACGTATTCCATTTGTCGATATACCCACTTTTTACCAGATATTCTTTGGTGGAAGTGGTGAGCCCATCACTGGGTCGGGTCTCTTTACACATGTCTCAGAATTAATTCTGGGACCTGCGGGTTTCCTCACGATGTTTTCCTTCACCGTCGATCTAGTGATATTAAGTTCGTAAGTTTTGAAAAACTCATTGGTACATGCCAGGATTCGAACCCAAGCCTCACTAATTTTCATCATATTGTGAAGCAGACTCTTTAACCGTAAGGCTATCACTGCCATTTAAATAAATATAAATAAAAATTATAGCGTTCAAAGTTCAAAACAGTGAATATATCCAACTGGTTTTTGCTTTAACATTGAGAAATCTTTTTGCAGGTCCTCTATAAAATTGCTACTCATACCGATGCATATGGTCCACCTTACAAGTGGACATCTCATGTTATTAACAAACTTAGTATGCTGTTCTTGTGTAAGTTTATCTGTTTATTTAGTCAAATTGTACAGTCTATTTATAATCACATGAACAATGAGTATCTATATGAGCGAATACACATATTAGTCATAACGAGATGCTATTACAATTTACTCTATCACACAACTACATAACAAGAATTATGATCCTATACAACGCAGCTACACTTAGCATTCAAACACACGAATCACTAGAAGAGAAGACTTATTGTTTGTTCTTTCTTTTGTGTCATTATTACTTAATTAAGAAATAACTAAAAATCACCCTTTTGCTCTTTCTTTAAATAACAACATTTTGCACAACTCAGACTCATTAGTTTTACTGCTGGTGCATACATTTATACATATACAAACAATAGGTTCTTTTAAAGTTATTAAATAGCTCAGTTTTTCTCTGATTTTATTGGTGATCCTTTCTATAATTCATTATCTATCATTATAATCTATATATCTTTATTTAGACCTTCACAATAATTGGTGTTTACATTTTATAGAACACTGTTTTAGTAATATTGACAACATGTTGATAAACTATTATCATTTATATCCAAACAGGTATTTCAGAGACTGAAATAAGTTCTTTACAATTAGAAGCTGTTGCAGCTATAGCTCCGAATATTATGAAAATGATGAAACAAGACAAGTTAGAGTATTTTACAAAACAACAAATTCTGAGGATGAATCAAAAAACTCGTCGTATGTTTATTTTGAGAATGCAACTTAAGAATAGCCTCGATATTGCGCAATTAGCTCGAAAATATTCCTTCAAAATAAAACCTTTCCCGTTATTATTGGTTATGAACGTTGTCACCCTAATTTTGGTACTAGTAGTTCTTTTTTGATAGGAAGGTCTGTCTTCAGCTCAGCTCAATTAATTATGGTCCGTGATGTCAAAAATAGTTAATTCTTGGATTGGATCTGTAAGCTAAATAATAAGATTTTTATATTATATTAAATTGGTTTTTCTTTTCACGGTAACGGAAAGGAAACACTTGGAAGTTGGTATGACTTTCTCTATTCAAACTATCCTTGAACGAATATCCTTTTCCGGTAAATTAACTATTTATAGTATCTATAACGAAAGTATGTAAATATTGTAATAATTAAAATAAAACGAATATTGTAATCTTCAAACGATAGATTTATAGATTGTTATACAAAAATAATAAACAGTTTATTATATTTATAGTTAAATTGATCGTTATTTTTTGCTAGTTTCAAGGTCACCGATAGGTCACCATAGCCTCCATTTTGGTTACAAATCGCCATTTTCTTTTTTCATTTCTTTCGTTTTTGAAGTTCACGCGAGAAGCGTGTACGCGTAGTGAATTATTTTCGAAAATATTATTATTATAAGATAAAAAATTATATTGGCTAAGATGCCACCTGTTAAGCATTATTCTTCTAGTGAAGTGAATCAGTATGAATTATCAACGAGATTATTATCTCTAACAGAAAATAACACATCTTACACACTCACCCAAATAAACGGGCAAAGAATTTATAGGAAGGCTCCGCATGCCTGGTCAGGACCAGAGCCGTCAAGGAATTGTGAGGTAAGAGAATGTTTTTTCAAGTAGGTATGTAGATTGGCGAACTAAGTACATGTAGGTATGTAGTAACTACCACCGCCACGGCCGGCGCCGCCGCATCTCATCTAGACTAGACCCACTGATATTACGTAGAATGGCAAGCTACCATCGCCTTCACCCATCGGTTCAATGAGTGAACTAGGTATTTCACTGTAGGCTTTCGATTAGTAGGGTACTTTATATAACCTAATTGACTGGAATGCCGTATGGGTTTGGTGGTTGAGGATAGGCACCATGGTATAATAATATACTCCGCCTGGTACTCTCTTCCGAGACTCGCAAACCACGTGACTGACACAAGCCTACGTCATCATGCTGTTCACAGGCAATATTATTGTGACGTAGGCTTGTGTCACTCTGGGAAGAGAAGACCATGTTTTATTAGACTATGATAGGCACTAATAGGCTGGTTAGGATACAGCGGCGGCGGGTCGACGCGTCGCGTCGTTCTCGCTGAATTCGCCGATGGCGTGCGTGACAGACAGAGCTGATAGATGCCAGACGCGGCGACCGGCGCGACCGCAGTGTTCATGCTATTGTCAAGTCGGTATTTGTACTAGAATCTTTAATATACCGCGACGCGCCAATACTATAATATATGTAATATCATATTCCCTTTGCCTTTAGCTATGTTCCCGCTTTATCAATTTCATGCCCTTGTGGTGGACATTATGTACCTAACAACTATTGCATGCTCCAATGGTACGGTCCAAATTGCACTTTCTGCGCTCGTGTGCGCTATATTCATGCAAACAACTGTTCAAATTGCGCTGTGGTACGCTGACATGAGCATTGTGACTTCATCGATGACGTCAACGATTGGTGCAAACAGTGCTAACAACGAGGAGGTAGTGCAAAGAGATTTAAATATAATAGGGCATAGAGGGGGCATTGGGAATATTTTCATACAAAACTTTGAAGCCTAAGGCGAACGCTACACGCACGATCCATATTGTGATCCGTCAATATATACTGATGGATTACGATATTTATTGACGTGTAGTGTAGCGTATTGACGGATCACAATATTTATCGCTGGATGTCTGGAAATCCTGTGATCCGATCCAAGATCCAGTGTGACCGTTTCAAATTTTATAAACCTACCAACGGAATCATTGAAATCTACTAAAAAATACTAAAAAGAAAATTCAATTGTACCAAAATACTACTAAAATTTTTGCGTCATAATTTGAAAATGTTTCTTATTATTCATTTTTACTAAATTTATTTACTATAACATGTCTGTCGTCGGATCAAATGAAGAAAAACCGTCAGTCAAACCCACAGACGTGTAATTCACTCAGTGTAAAAAGGAGAAAGATTGCTACCAATAATTCAGTGCGTCCTTTTCAGGGTTACCAGGTGAATATACCAAAAAAATACCATGGAAATTCACTAAGTTGGCAACACTGGCTGCAGTATTGACGCGATCCGTATTGACGGTGTAGGGTGTGCTGTGATCCAACCCAAGATCCATCAATAAATATCGTGATAAATATCACGATATTTATTGACGTGTAGCGTTCGCCTAAGCGTCATGTCCTTGTCATGTCAGTTAGTATGAACGCGAGCTGTCATTCGGTCGAAATAGTACTAGACTTATTCCAATTGGAATAACTTTTGGCTTCAAATTTTCCTCGCTTTGTCCCCTCTATGCCTTATTATAATTTAATCTCTTTGAGGTAGTGCAATGTCTCCGGATCTGTCAAACAGTTGTCAAACTTCAATGTGCGCGGTTTTTTTTTCCCGCGAACTTTTTTCATATTCGTTATGTAATCGATTAATTAAAATTAGGTATGTCGCTTAGATAAAAGCAAAAGAGGAAGATACGGTACCGGCGCCTCGCGCGTGGATCCTTTAAATTAGGTGCAAGTAGCGTAATTCGTTGTAGTCAACTCGTTCGCGCTTATGCCCGAGTACGTCTTTCTATCTCTTTTTTTATGTGCGCGTGTAGTTGTATGTAGTCCAAATGTCAACGATGATTTCTATGACTATACCGTATCTTCCTCTTTTGCTTTTATCTAAGGTATGTCGTCATTAATATTAACAGAAGCATTACATTGTGAAGCTTCGGGGGACACTATACGACTGAATTTAACTTCAGAACAGTATCAACCTAAATATTAAAAGAACTGTCATTTTTGACAAACGAAAACCTGTTCAAATTGTTTGCATGCTAACAATCGTAATCATTTTGAAAAAAGATTGTGATTTTTTACGACCGAATGGTGTATGGTGTCGTGTCGTATTGGTTGATTTCAACCATTTGGCCGGTTTACACACTTAGTTGGTCAGTAGATGAACATCGTCTCTGTAAACGGGTATATAATACCAAACTTCATAGTGGGCTAGCAATAAACTAACTGTGTAAACCAGCCATATGGTCCTCCAATCGCCAACATTAAGCACATATCAACTCGGAAAGGGATCGGCACCGTATCGCCTTTCGCCTCGCCGTCAACCAGGCGTCAACCTAACGTATGCATGTAACCAAAGCGTAGCAGCGGCTCCTGTACGTCAACTCGGCTACGGCTAGGCGTCACCGCGCTTACGCCTCGCCGACCGCTGGCTAACCGGGTTGGCACCAAATCGACGAAGAGCCGTGAGCTCGCGTACGGAGAGACGTAAGGGGGGGGACAGCGAGCCGTAAGCGCGGGAACTGCAAGTTGACCACTCACCGCATCGCGGTTCGGAGCCTGTTCCGAGGCGAGGCGATTACGTTACGTTTCCAATTAGTGTGCGTTGCAGTAGGGAGTTTCATACAAACAATACTGAACGGCTCGAGGCGATACGGTGACGATCCCTTTCCGAGTTGATAAGTGTGCTGTGACCTTCACTCACACTAAACCCGACGCAAGCCGGTTAACGACGGGCGGGACGCTAGAGTTGATATTCTATCCTATCTATGGCAGTCTATGAACCGCCAAAGTGAGTACCTACTTGTCAAAGGAGCTCGGCGACTGGCCTCACACGCTCAATGCGTCTGTTTATATGTAGGTAACCTACCTACTCACCGTCGTCGACTCAAAATCCGGAAGCACGACGATTCGCACCACAATCGCTTCTTATACGAGTAGAATTGGGTTCCTATCTACTGTTGGTAGTATCACGGCCGCTACCGCTGATACTATTAATAATAATTTAAAAATGGGGCTAGATCTTGGTACGGTAGACTTGAGGGCACCCATCTGCGGGGCGTAATGAGAGTAGAAACAGACACAGGTTATGCGTATATTTTAGGAGTTGTAAAGTTACGTGCCATGCCAGTTGCCACTCAATGTGCAGCACACATCAACGTCAACAGGCAAACAGTAAGCGGGACGCCCGGGGGTAATATTCTATGACATTGTATGAACCCGACCACACAACTGTCCCGCCGAACGTCCGGGCGCACGCCCCCGCTGGAAGTCGGCCCACTGTTCAGGGTGGACGGGCTACAAGCGTTGCGCCCCGCTGTTTTCACGCACGCACTTTTGCAACAAGCCTTTGCGGCGTTCGTCGTGTGACTATCGCTCGCGCAGCAACGAACAAGCTATGATCGCCTGGTATATGCATGCCGCACTAGCGGGACTGCTCCGTATTCGAGATCGAAACCTTTAAAATGGCTCTACTCAAGAGATTAATAATATTGCAGCAAATAGGTACAACGTAGTGGTTAAAACGCGTGTTTGTTTTTGGTAACCATTTTAAATTGAGCTCTGTCCCTAACCGTGTATCCATCCAAGTCGCGCAGAATCAAGATGCTTGTAAAGCTTCTGTATGTAATGGCGTGGGCGCCAGTGAAAGTTAGTTATCTAATAAACGTAATAAATGTTTATTTGTCGTCGCAGGTGTTCATCGGTAGAATCCCTCACGACTGCTTCGAGGACACCCTGGTGCCGCTGTTCAGGCAAGCCGGCGAACTGTTCGAGTTCCGCCTCATGATCAATTTCTCTGGCTGGAATAGGGGGTAAGTGACGATCGTCTTTGTTCAAAGATGTCAATACAAGTAAATATTCTCTGACCTCCAACCGAACATTCGGCTTTGATTTCGCCCAAAATGGGCCAAGTTTTGGTCGATACCGAAGAGACTTTCGGTGGGTGCCTACTGCCTAGTGCCTACTTAGCTAGCGCCGAAATTGAGAAAACTTGCATAACCGCAAGAGCGCAATGGAAGAGGCGACAGGAAGTGGTCTTTATGTACCTAAAGGGCGACGTACGTACGTATAAGTAGGTACCATGTTCACATGCAGTCACGCCAAAAACTTAACTGTAATAATAACTATATATGCCCCTTACACCTGAGGGGGTTGGCTGAAGTATTCCATTCCAAATTTTACCATTGTATTTTTTGGACCACAAATCATAATACGTGATGAGCCCATTGCCGTTACGTTTTCGCGTTCCCGGCCTTTTCCGGTTCCCGGGAATCGGGAATATTTTTTTTTCATTCCCGGGAATAGAGATAGTTTTAACTGAAAAAGGTTTTGGTGGTGCATTTTACAACAAAATAACTTATTAGGTGACTAAATCGTTTATTTTTATAATTAACAATCAATCAACAATCTATTATAGACTCTTAATTTGCATGTTTGGCAATCTCTAATCATTATTATTTACTGCTAAATGAAATATATAAAACAAAACTTTTCTTTTTTATCCTATCTAATTGTCTAGCTAATCTAGATATTTAACCTTAATAGGCACCAACAAATTAAATATTTAATTCTTCTAACTGATATAAATTCCATAAAACTACAAGGCACAGAATCATCCAAATCATTCCCGGGTACGCAAAAATTCGTATTCCCGGGAATTCCCGGTTCCGGGTACCGGGGGCGAAAACCCTAGTCAGAACCAATTCTGAGACCTGCTTGTTTCCTTATGAGGTTTTCCTTCGCAAATATACGTAAATATACTACGTTAGTGTTGGAAAATCTCATTGACATGCCCTCACTACGATGACCCAGCTAGGCTAGGTCATTTCAACCGAGCTATCACTGCTCTTACAGTAGGTACCTACAGCACAATACACGATTCTTGGTTATAGTTAGATCCCTATCATAGATACCTATAGACCTCGCACGGGTGTATACTGTATACTGGTGTGTGTGTGTAGGTCGGATCTATGAAGTTTTACCTACCTACCTACTAATAACTAGACTTAACTAGAGTATCTTAAGATTTCACTGCAAGGTTGACAACTTTTAGGTAAGTGGTAACACAAACTAGATATACCTAATCAGTACGAACTTTGCTACCTAGACTAATTTGTAGTAAGTTCCAGTTCAGGTAATCCAATAAATATTGAGAAACTCGTAGTATTTTTCTAACAAGTTGGTTGCGCAACGTAAGCCGGTTTTATTTGGCGCAGGTACGCATTCGCGATGTACACCACGGACGCGGAGGCGGCCAACGCCATAAGAATGTTTAACAACTACATGATCCGGCCTTCGTGGCAGCTAGGTACGTATTCTTTATACACCAGCCCAGCCTCCTATTCTCGTTCACACCACTAAGACCCAATGCCGAGGACAATGAAGAAGCGACGCGACAAAATGGGATATATGTGTGTGTGTATCCTAGTATTGTGAAAGAAAGATAGATAAGGCATTACAGTCACAAGGAAATGACACAAGTGAATGTATGTATGTTAACGCGGGCTTGTTTCCGCAACTCTACGACTTTTCTGCGCCTATTTTGCGTGATAGTGGAAATACTCCTGCCATCCCAGTTCCTCCAGGAAGCCCAGCAGCGACTTAAGGTCCTTGAGGGCTACGGGGAGTGACCTCGGGGATCTAAGGTCCTTCGCCCGCTATTGAGCCACCCCTTCGCACTCCAACAGCATGTGTTCAGCCGTTTCTTCAGCATCCATGCACGCTCTGCACTCGGCGGCTGATAAAGAAAATGGTCCACTTTTATTAGATTAATTATCTTGGTTGACCAATGGCCACTGGAGGTTTTAAGGCTGATTGTGGAAGGCTGAAAAGGAGTTCTGGCATGAGAGAGGTCTGTCCAGGTGTCACCAAAGCGTATTTACACTTTAAAATATTAAATTCTTTAATAAGTAAAACTCTGTACTTAAGTAATACCAATTTGTTTGTATAGTTCTATACTGTATGCTAGCTAGTATGGTATCTATAAACAAATTGGTTCTTACGTTACTTTGCACTTCAGAAGGGATTATACCACACCATTCGGCGCTACAGGAATATAAGCTCGTAAGTCACTCAGGCCCACTTGCACGGTCTAGGGTTAAAAAATTAAATCGTTAAGCCTGGGTTAAGGGTGACAGTTCCATACATTTTGACACTAGTTAACCCTGGGTTAGCAGTTAACTCAATGTTAAATGGTTAACTCTGGTTCGTGCAAGTCCGCCTTAGACGAGTATACATACACTCATTACCTGCCGCCAAAGTTGTGGCTTAAAAGAGGATGTAGTGATTAAGATTGAGAAAGGAATGCTCAGGTGGTTTAGACATATCGAGCGGATGGATGAAAGGCGTCTAATGAGACAAATAGGTGTATAAGGGCATTGTGAGTGGCCGAGTCGGCAGAGGGCAACCTAGGCGTACTTATATCGATCAGATCGGCGATGTATTGAAAAAAAGCCAGATAAAGAGTACCCGAAACCGACTAGCTTGTATGAACCGATTGATGGATGTTGATGAGGCGCGTGAGGTATGCCAGGATCGTAGCAGGTGGCGGGCTCTTGTCTCTGCCTACCCCTTCGGGAAAAAGTCGTGAGCATATGTATGTATGTAAAGAAGTTGTGGTAATCTATACTTCAAACAGTATTCGGCATGTGTTTGACTTGACTGATACGGTTGTAATAGTATAGGCCCTTGTTAAGTATGAATAAATAAAATTATGTTAGGATAAGTGATCCGAGATATCTTGCAGGTGTGTGTCCGTCGATAAACAACTGCCGCATATTCATATCGCGCATCCCGCCGACGACGCCATCTGCGGAGATCGTGCGTCTGCTCTACGCGCTCACGGACGAGGTAATAACCATGATTACTCTCAGTGTTGCCAACTCGATATCTTAGGTAGGTGCTAAATTACATCTCAAATAGTGCTAGATTGATAAAAAAAATCTAAAACAGTGCTATTTTTTTAAACATGACAAAAAAAAGATAAAATTGTTTAATTTAATAATTGTTTAATTATTTTAAGATAATAATTGTTTGAATCAGCCAATAATTATAACAAGTATTTTACACTACATCCAATCATCTTCACTATCATCTGTCTCTACTGCTGTGTCTGCTTCTCGTTGTACTGACGCTGAAGCCGCCGTGGAAGTAGAAGGTTCGCTTTCGAACTTTTTCAATTTAAATGAGTACATATCTTTTTTGCCTATTTTTTTAAGAATATCTTGGGGAATTTCATATGTATGGCAGGTTTTATTAAAGCTTTTGAGCCCTGTTCGGATATGAAGAAGTGAATTCAAAGTGTCCAAATTCATTTTATTCCTCAGTTTATTTTTTAAAATGTTCATTGAACTGAACACCCTCTCAACATCGGCGTTAGAATGCGGCAATGATAGTAATATAAATGCCAATGAAACTAGTTCATTATAGGGATTTTCGTTGTTTGCATCTTTATATTCAGATACCTCTACCCAAAACTTCAATGTGTCAGTTACATTTTCCCATTTATTATTGTTAATACTTTTCCATTGGGAAACTATTTTATCAATGGTTTCTGGATTCTGCCCAAAGTGCTCTGCCAACTTTATAACCTCGACAATGCTTTTGTTCGATTTTAAAACCTGTGCGACACTCATCACATTCATATCTTTAAGAATTTTAACATTGTCAGGAAGCCGTTGTTGCAATTCATTTATTAGTTTTACTGTAAAATCGATGCAACGTTTTTTTAATATCCGTTTTTCCGAATCTGTGAAGGATTCGACAGCGTTTTCAAAGCTGTAGCCGAGGTATGGCGACGGGTCCAAGTAATTTACCACATTGTCTTCAAAAATATCGAAGGAAGGACGTCTTCCCGGGATCACAACTTTGTCACAAAGTGATTCCAGCAATTTGATCAAAGTTTGTATCAGCTTTGTTGGATCAGTATTTTCGCCTTCAAACGCTTTTAGCGCAGATTGTACTTGACCAAGTATTGATTTGATATACATTAAATAAACTTTATTTTGTGGATCTTTGTACGAATTGTATAACAGTTCAGCTGTATAACAATTGTTTTTGGTTCTGGCAATCTCAAAAAATAGTTTCAGCTCTTGCCATTGATCCAGAATTCTTTGCACAACTGGTTCAATTGAGAGCCATCTAGTAGCACATTTCTGTAAAATTTTTAATGGCTGTTGACCGCAATTAATGGTTGAGAAAATATTTGCATACTCTTGTCGTCGAGTCGCTGACATGGAGAACCAATTATAAGTTTCTCTTAGGATAAATTCAATATTCCGCGGAATTGTTCCTTCGGACGCGTGAGCAACAGCCAATTGGAGCGAGTGACAAACACATTTGACTAAAATCAGATGCTGCAAACCGTACTCTTCTTTCAAAATTTTATAAACTCCTTTATTAATAGAGTGAGAGCCCAGGCTTGTCAGACCTTCGTCATTTTGTAAAACCTCAAAGTTTGTCTGTGTATGTCCCTACTACAGGTGTAAACGATCCCCGAATATGAAGTTTGGATAACGGTTCCTTTGGAAGTTATCAAGCAGCAAAGGTCCATAAAGTTGCACCTCAAATTCGTTGAAGTTTAAAGCCCAGTTTTTATATATTTTATTCGGATTAATATTAGAAATCACGTCGTCCATTGTCAGACACTTGGTGCGGTGGAAACCCCCTGTCAGACCCTTGAATCATGGTGAATTGAGGGTATACTTTCATGACATAATTTCTGCCCACATATAGCTACTAGGCCAAGTTTGATGTCATTTTCATATAATTCAAGGATGAGGAATTCATTTCTGGAATAAACTTTTTATCAGTCCATAGAAAAAAACGGAGTAACTTACAAAAAACCAAAATGTTGAAACTATTTTTTTAAGAATTTCGTCGCTCAGAAGTACACTATTACGATTAAGACTAAATAAAAAATATTATCTTATAGCTCCTTTATTGCACAATATAAAAAGTATCATTTCAATAACATCGTCAAAGTATAGAAGTGTAAAAAAAATTATCAATAAGTATTTAAATTCACCATGATTCAAGGGTGTCTGACAGGGGGTTTCCACCGCACCAAGTGTCTGACAATGGACGACGTGATTTCTAATATTAATCCGAATAAAATATATATAAAAACTGGGCTTTACACTAACGAATTTGAGGTGCAAGTTTATGCTGCTTGATTACTTCCAAAGGAACCGTTATCCAAACTTCATATTCGGGGATCGTTTACACCTGTAGTAGGGACATACACAGACAAACTTTGAGGTTTTACAAAATGACGAAGGTCTGACAAGCCTGGGCTCTTGGGATATAATTCCAATCATAACACTGGCATTATCGGTGCCCAGTCCCACTAAATTTTCAATGTTCAAGCCCATCTCATCCTGCACTGTCTTAACAATGGCAGTTACAATACCACTAGCATCGCACGTCTCTAATTGGCTCAACGCTAAAAATGTAGACGTTATTTTCTTCATTGAAGAACTGAAATACCTTACAACAATACCTAGGTACTTGTGTACAGTTATGTCCGTCGATTCATCAATTATTAGACTATATTTACTGTCACCAATATCCTGTTTCAAGGTTGATTTAAAATGTGGCGCCAGAACATTTTTAATAATTTCACCACACTTTGTACGATGTAGTTTTAATTCGCAAACTGCTTTTGAGTCTGCGAAAGCTTTTGCACACAGTGAGCTTAGGTGGTCTATGGGTAAAACTGCAGTGTGTTCAGCCACAAACATTGACAGAAGAGCCTCAGCACGATGTACTTCTGGTTTCTCAGATGTATCAACTTTTTCTATAGAAAGTATTGCCTGTCCCGAGGAAAACGGTTTAAGTTTTTCAATGTGTTTTTTTGATTCCAAATGCCGCTTAATTTCAAATAATCTCGCATTAAATTCTGTTTTGCAAAATGCACACATTGCTTTCAAATTATTTCCAAACACAGGTCTAAGCCACTTTTTATAATTTGGATTGTTCTCCCACTCTTTTCTGTAATTTTGAACATAACTTACTTTTTTTCTTAAAGGAATATCCATTTTTGTAGGTTTTATAGTTCACTAATAGCGATAATTGACAAATTCACAACTAAAAACATTCGCTTCGAATTACTCAGTTCAGTAAACTGACTAAGACAAAGAAGGGATTATCGTATTAGTAAGGGAGAGAGAGACATCCATATACATATCAGTACCTACACAATTCGCTTCGGGGATTTCCGGGAATTCCCCTAAGATAGATTAGATAGATATGGGCGCGTTCGATTTAAAGACTGTAGTAGCGTTTTGTTACTACTCCTTGCTCGGCTGCGTTTTGTTACGGCTACCAGAGAAAATCCGAATGATGTCTGTTTAGTGCTAAATTTAGTGCTAGGTGCTGAATGTTAAATGACAGTGCTAGAATTGCGAAAATAGTGCTAAATCTAGCACCGAAAGTGCTAAGTTGGCAACACTGATTACTCTACATGTTGTATTCCCCCTATCGCATTTCTACGTCTGTCTGTATCATAGAGCAGTAGTACAAGTCGTTCGGCTGTAAATGACGGGCCTGTTGGCTCAGTTGGTAGTGACCCTGCCTTTTGAGTTGGAGGTCGCGGGTTCGATCCAAGCTCAAGGCCAACATTTGTGTGCATGAACGGGTCTGGGTTTTTTAAATTATTATAATTATTTAAGTTTGTCTATCAGTTGCTTAGTACCCATTCCCATAGTACAGGCTCTGCCTAGTTTGGGACTAAATAACCGTGTGTAAATTGTGTCCCATAATTTATTCATTTATTTAAATATCTACCAGCGCAGTTTAATTAAATATCTGCCAGTGTCTATTAATTCAAATATTTAATAAACTAACAAGCTCCCAGCGGCGTTGCCAGCGCGGCCGATCTCGTTTTGCCCCGTTCCCGTGGGAATTTTGAAAATGACCTTCTCTGGATAATAGGATAGTTGACAATATAGAAATTAAATTGCGAGTAGTCATTTATTAAGACGATTATCCAAAAGCACCTCTAAACATGTATTTCGATTTTCACTTTACAATTAAAGCTAATTTTAAAATAATATAACAATAAAAAAAAGTGAAGTAGTTGAGTACTAGCAACTATGACGTCACACCTTGCTATGTCAGTACATTTACCATAGTAAATTACTCATTTGAATAGGTAGGACACTACCCTATAAAAGAAATTGCCAAATCGGAGTTTTGCGCTTAGCAACAAAATATGTAAGATTAATTTTTATTTATACAGATTACTAAAAAATAAGTGTCAAGCTTCTATCTTTAAAAATGACGTAATTTTTTATACAAACTTTCATCCCCTATTTCAATCCCAGCTCTTTCTTCGGAATAAAGAGTAGCCTATGGCCTTTCTCAGGCTTTAGGCTATCTCTGTACCAAATTTCACAGATTAGTAAGTAAGGATAAGGATTACACATAAAAAAGGTAATTTCCAGAATGTTAAATTAACGGAACGGTGAACCAGGTGCAGGAGGTGCGCATCCGTCGGTCGATCGCGTCGTGCGCCGCCATAGTGGAGTACAAGTCTCACCGCGGCGCGGCGATGGCCCGCAAGGCGCTCGTGGCGGCGGCCGCGGCGGCCTGGGGCTGCGGGGCCAGGCCCGCCGTCGACTGGTCGCTGCCGCAGTCGCCGCAGCTGCTCAAGCAGTACCGCGAGGTTAGCCTTGCCAATAGGGTTGACATTACATTACGTTTAGGGGCCATTTATACGAGACCATTCCACTAAGACTGCATACAAAAAAAACCCTTAGTCAGTGGAGGACCTGTTGCTTCTTCGGTGTTGGCGTACATGGACCCTCCCGGAAACGGTGGGCCCACTGACAAGGGATTAAGGACAATCCATTCCATTGTCCTCACGTTTTTTTTGTATGCAGTCTTAGTGGATTGCCCTCGTGTAAATGGCCCATTATTCCCCGAAATACAACGCGTAAAAGAAAAAGCGCAATTCCTCATACACCCCAATTAGTATATTAATATAAAAAAAATATGATGCAATCGAACTAGTTTTGTCTAACCAATTTTCTTAAATATCGATTAATAATAGCGCGATTTCCATAGAAAGCACTAAATTCGGCTACGATAATTCTTTTTTTTTTATTTAACACATTAAAAATAGCTGAAATCGAATAAGTAGTCGATACTGAACAAACTAATTTCAGGAATTGCACTTATTCTGTTACATGTTGTATAGTAGTTTTCTAAAAAAGCCATAAAGAACGTATTTTAGGGAACAATGCAAAAAACAGACGAAGATATATTTTTGTTACTTAATTATTTTTTAAAAACTATTTTTTATTGCAATTTCTTGCACTTTTTGTCTATAATAAAGGTGTCATATTTTTTGTCATATGAAATTGATGAATTCATGTAATCAAAAGGTAATTTATTACTTGAAACTTGTAGCGGATAATTCTATGTAAATAAATATATTTTTCTTTGTAAAAATAAGTAAATACATGATATTATTAATATAATACAATTTTTTAACTTAAGTCGGGTAAATATTTTTTTTTTAATGAAGGATTTGTTTGTTACATTTCGGTGTTGAAAATATAGTATTTTGCGTAATATATACTTCTTCAACAGTATATTACAGTACACAGACCCGAAACAAAGTACAATATATATATTACGGTTCTTACAAACCCATTCTTAAACTTTTAAAAACATAGACATTGTTATACTTATGTCGATTACGGTTGGCACATGACCCTACTTGAGACATACTTGGGCTAGGCGCGTTTGTTTACTCAGATGATTTGGTAACATTTTCGTTTAAAGTTTTTAAACTTTGTTATTTAAGATTTTGAGTAGTTCAATCCGGATTTTTTTTCCGGATTTGCATCGAAAGCTTGGAATGCAGTAGGGTCTGGGGAATGAATATGCAAATTTATTTGGTTTAGGTAACAGTTAGAGCCTGTCTATTTAAAAATATATTGTTTGTCCGTAATTTGTACAAGCTTTACCATACCATGGAAACGCCTATGGCTACTTACTAGTTATTTCGATGTCCTAGCTGTAGCACGCGTAAGCGAATTATGAGAAACTTTTATCTCCATTTGTTATTCAAGACGAAGATGTATGTATGAATGTATGTAAACGCGGGCTTGTTTCCGCAACTCGACGTCTTTTCTCCGCCTATTTTGCGTGATGGTGGGAATGGCTCTACTCTTGCCATCCTAGCTCCTACAGGAAGCCCAGCAGCGAATTGAGGTCCTTCAGGGCTTCGGGGAGTGACCTCGGGGATCTAAGGTGCTTCGCCCGGTATTGAGCCACGCCTCAAGATGCAGATTGAAAGTGTGTCTGGAATCTGTACTATACGCTCGTGTGTTCAGGTGGGCCGCTGGACTCCCGAGCGCGGCGTGGAGTTGTCCCGCGCGGCGGAGGAGCCGGCCTCCCCGCCTCCCGCCGCGCCCTCCTACACGCTGGAGCCCTGGTCGCAGGCAAGGCGCCTGCGCATGATCCACGAGGCGCAGCGCAGCGCCAGCCACGCCGCAGAGTCAGTACATTTTATTTAGATGTTCTTCATCCATGCACTTTGATTATTTATATATAAATGTAGTTGTAGGTATAAAGTTTTATTGAATCCACCATCTTATTCCATGTTTGTCTCTTCTGAGCTGTGGTCATCCAGTAGTCAGTACATACGAGACCTATACATGGTCCTTTTTAATTAACTGTATTTAAAGAGTACATCAATTAATGAATAAGAAACTATTTTGTGCATTGATTTTTATTTTTTATACGCTACTTTACAAGATAACATCGATTATTACAAAAATAAAAGAGCAAAAATCTAACACACTGTACATAAAAAATACAGGCACACTAGCAGTTCCCCGAGATTCCAGTGAAAGAATTTTTAAATCGGTCCAGTAGTATCTGATGAATAGGTAATAATAATTAAATTACAAACATACAAAAATGACATAGCAAAACTTTCGTTATTTTAAAATCATCTTGTTATTGCACCTACCTAACCACTATCTCCCGACAGATGGTCGAGCCGCATCGCCAACGGAATGGAGTCCATCGTGAATTCGATGACCTCTCTGAACCTGAGCGCGGGTCTGGGCCTGGAGGCGGGAGAGCGCGCCGTGTGGGCCCCGCCGCTGCCGGGGGGTCCCGGGGGGCCCACTATGACCCCCCGCCAGCCTCCATCGAGGGACTTCAACCCTTGGACCGCGCGCCATCCGCTGGAGTTCATTGCACCCACCAAGCACGAGTGAGTCTTAGATTTAGGGCTTAGGTGTAGATGAGGGCGACTGTGCACTGCAAGTATTTAAATTTCAATTACACATTTTGTCTGAGTAGCTATAGCCACCTATAGATTTAAGAAAGGTTTTGATATGATGTTGAGGCAGTTTTTATTTGTTTTGCGTGTTTTAATTAAATTCTTGCGCAGTTTGTCCTACTCAATCTTGAAAATAGAGGTGTTTCTGTTAGCATTAACTTGAAATATATAAAAAAAAATCTTATTGTTGCTAACTAGAAATATAATTTCATACTTTTTAATAAAGAACCAATAAGAATCTATTAGGTCATTTTAAAATAGAGTTAAGATATCTTAATAGTAGATAGTTATTTTATCTACACAATCCCAAGAGATCATTTTAAAATCTGGAGAAACATTATAATCTTGATGTTATTCCATTTTTATCTGGCATGCATTACCGAATCCTACATATTTTTGATATTTATATTTTTGACATGTTCCTGTTTTAATGAAATTTTAATGAATGAACTCTGTATTATTTCTGATGATGCTGCACAGCCGCCCCTCCTTAGGTTAACCATTTAATTTTTGTTTGTCAATGTTGATTAATTTATTGCATGAACTAATTAAGACTGGTGTCTTGTTTCACCGCTGTGTGTGATTTGTGTGAGTGTAAGAGAATGCACCTCTAATGGGTTTTTGTACTAACGTCGGGTGGTTGCGTACTCTTTAGGCGATGTTTGTAGTTATATTTATATATTCTAGGAGGAATAGTTGCAAGACGTCGCCAGACGTGTCAGAAAACATGCGAAAACTTCACGAAACGAGACTTATTATAATAATTAATAAGACAGTTTAAAATGTTTTAAGATTTTTATTTTATAGAAACCAAGTAATTACACATATCTACGTTTTGGCGTCTACGATGTACTACTACGAGACTACTTATTTCACCTATATTTTTGTTTATTTATACCTACATTTTAATTTTACCGTTTTCACTTATCATAATAATGATTATATTTTTTAGATCTTTGCGTTGTGACGCTGACATAATAGAACATCTTTCGTATTTTGCACCACTAACACCTGACGACATTGTGATCCTCTACGATATCGCACGTTTTTGTATAAAACAAATGTCGCCTATTGAATACGGAACCATTATGCACAAACGTTTTTGGATTACCTTACGAATCACCTACAGAATATTAAAAAGAAATCTATTAATTGTATCTGCATACTTGTGCGCTTATTAAACTCAAGGGCCAGCCGGGCCGCGTAAGTCAAATGTCAAATTAACTGGGCCAGTGCTACACGAAAAGATCTACTGACATGATCATATTACGACTCTTGAATATGCGAGCTATAAGACTATGGGCGATAGATTCATGTATCATGTTTTGGAGCCCTCAAAATTATGGTGTACAACATTGGTTTAAATTGTGTACTTCCAGAAATGGAATAGGGGAAGGGGGGGCATGATGGGGTAGCTAAGGAAAATCACAAAAATACAGCATAATCACTATATTTATTACTCTTATTAATTAATGGCACGTTATGTCATTAATCTAACCATGATTTGGTACAGTTTTTGGTAAATCAACTTATCACATTTTTCAATAATAAATCAATAAAAGGACCATTCCGAAAAACCATCTTGCCCCATACTATGGGTTATGAAATTGGGGCATGATGAGGAAGGCTAATTATTCTCACACACAAACAAATGTGTATTTTCTCCAGATCGTCATTGTTCACGCCAGCACAAGCTTTGTCAGCCCAATGTCCATAGAGCTGGCAGGCTACCCAAGGTTATCCCACACCCAATACCCCATCTTGCCTCATATGGTAACTTTGAGCAAAAAAAAATGTTTACTAATAAAATGTTAAACGCATTCATACAAACAACATACAATATCAAAATAAACAACACTAGTAAACAAAGATCAAAAAGACATAAATGGAGTGATCATAGTTAGTTTAAAATAATGACGTTTGACCTTACACAAAATTAGATCGACGAAACGTTAAAACAGTTTTCCGTTTGTAAAGAAAAGACGCGTGCACCCCGACTCACAGTTTCTCTCGCAATGGTGGTTGGTCGATTGAGGGTTCCTTTTGGCTTATTGCTTTCTATTCACAAACGTCTAGTTTCTTGTATATGTGTGGTACCCCATCTTACCTATATACCCCATCATGCCCCCCCTTCCCCTACCTCTGTCGCTCCCTCGGGGATAAGGCGCGAATAAGTTATACACGCTATGAGTAAGATAATCCAAAAATGTTACATTACCTATCCATAGGTGGCTATTGCAGCGTTTGTTTATCCATCGCATCGCAGGCTGTTTATAAATCCGACGAAAGTTGCTAAACATTGGATAGATATTACGTAAGCGTACGCGACAATAGACACCCATGCTTATAGGTTGTGGATTGGTGGAATGGATTTGTGTGGACATTGCCTAAAATGTTTGCAGAGATGTTTCTGCCTTACCTGCAACTTGAAGACCTATCCATACTTCGTAAACCGACCTGTTGGCTCAGTTGGTAGTGCCGGGTCGTGTCGGGAGAATATATGTATTTATGTATCTTCATCAATTCCTTGGTACCCATAGTCCCATAATTTATTTATGTTACTGCGTGCATACAAGAGCTGCCGCATCACGTGCCTTTAGAAAATAATATGTCTCTTAAGTAGAGTTACATTACATCTTAGATTTTAGATATTATACTATGTTTAGCCCGCCATTTTCTCTGCTAAGGCAGCAACATCCTACACCCAGGTATTTTCCTATAAGATTAATAAGACGCGCGATATATCGCTCTTTACTTTTGATTGCGCAACTCCAAATTTTAACATTGGGTACTTGGTAGAAAATGTCTCTGGAAACATTTTGGAGTATGTTATGTGTGTTTGAATGTTGTGTTAGTGTTGTAGGTAAGTATTCGCAGGGGAAAGGCAATGTTTTTTTATACGTATCTTTATCATGACTACATTATCATGGTAAGCATATATGGTAAGCATTTCGATGTTCACGCGTACTTGTAAAAACATTAGCATTGCATTCCCCTGCATAGACGATATTTAACATGTCCTTTTATCTTATCACTGATCGTCTCGTGCACTGCACCCCTTGTAAGGCATAAGAGAGGTAGATTTTTAATTTTAGACTTTATTTTAATTTAATCCTAAATGTATGTTAATAAGGAATCTAATTGAATGGCATTCATTATTTATGTATTAAAATTTGAAGCTTTTATAAGACAGCATCGGTATATTTAAGCATGTGTCTACCGTGTCGTTTTAATTGTTATGAATTAAGGGCAACCGCAGCGCGGGCCACCCACCCGCGCCGCTAGGATTATTGCACAGCTGGCAATCTGCATTTTTTGATGTTTTTTCAACGAAAATATTCATGTTATTATAGTTTACTATTTCTGTCTATGAATAAGTCTATTTAAAATCAGGTTTTAAGTAAATCAATCAATTTGGAACTGTTTTCTCAGCAATGAATAAACACCGCATTATGAAATTATCTATCTACATTTAGCAAAATCTAACATTTTGTAATGAGACAATATGAATTTATCTCTCGATGTTTTATGAGATTTTTAAATAATGCATTGCATGCCAGTATTGATTAATAAATTTAAGTATAATTATTTAATGTCCGTTGCGTTTCATTTTGCTTTTGCACGCGCACCCCGCTGCCACGAGTCTTACGCACATCTATCTAACACCTACGCTTGTTACACCATAACATGAGGTAGATATAAGTTAAGGTTTTCCTTCAATGCCGCGAGGTCGTCGCAGCGTGGAAATGGTCGCGGAGTTCAAACTGACGCCTGCGCCCACGCCGCGCGGCCGCTTCTGTCCACGGAGCCTGTTGAGCATGCGTATTATGTGAAACACGTAACCGGCTGACATAGAGCCTGTGTTGGGAAATAGTGACGGTGATAGTGCGCGCGCGCATCTTATCGGGCCATGGCGGTCTGCGACAAGTGGGTCGCTCTCAAGATTGTGGAGTTTGTGAGTATGCGGTTGCAATCGTTTGATAGGGTCCTGTATGCGGTAACAGGTGGTAGAACTCGTTAGTGATAAGCTCTGTTACTAATGAATTTGTATGTACCTAAAAACTAATTAATCATTCCTTGCAGTGGGAATGCAATTGTGGTCAAGGTAAGTGGACCACAGGATGATAAATTTGATTGTAAAACTACTAAATTTTTATCGTCTTAATTGTTCTGTACTTATACAAGTTGTAAGATTTCCAAGAAAATATGCTAGACGGAATTGCAAATAAATGTCAAATGATTATGTTGATAATAGGTATATGAACCGAGTAGTTCAAGATGGTTATTTATATTTATTTATACAATAACCATTGAATCGCTTGTGTATTACGTCATTGTTGTTGTAAGGTTGTAACCGGTTTACAATGTCCTTAAATAATTAATTGTTGCTGTGAATTGATGTATGCGAAGTTACAGGTAGGTAGGTACATAACTACCGACACGCCTTTGATACTCCTTTTTACCCGACGCCACTAGAAGTGGGGTAGTGTTTTTCGGGTGTAGTGCGCAACCTGAAACCTAAACATTTTTTTAACAAACGAGATAGGATGTTGTTTGTTGAAGTCCTTAATCCTTTAGCCTCAACGATTTGACGGATTCCGAAGAGGGAGGTGTTGCTTGCGTGTCTTTTACTTTTTCAAATCTTCTCTGTGGCTTTTGAATGCATCGGGTTTATTCACGTCATTATAAAAACTGACTTCTTAATAAACAAGCTCTAGGTTATTTTATACCTGGTTTCAAGCGGTGGTATGCTTATTAACATAACAAATGACAGTCGTTTGATAATTTCCACACCAGAAGCATACGACATGCAGCTAACTTGGGCATATAAAGAGTAGTTAAAAATAACTTTCCACTTAAATCAGGTTCTGCAGCGCATTTAGTTAATGGCGATCAAAATATTTGGGAAATCTTTTAATGACCATTTAACTAGTCAACTTTTATTGATAGGAGAGTTGTCGCTCATTATTCAATAGATAATCTGTTAAAATGTTGTGAATTGATGAGTACTATTTATCTCAATTATATCTATCGGTCGGTTGTCTGGAAGAATTCCCTTAAATAAATAAGTCAGCGAATTGTTTTTGTTATTGTGTCGCTGGGCATCGGGAAGACTTGTTACTTTAATCGTTCCGTTTTTGATGACTTACTTACTATTAAACTAGCAATATTTGTCTATCGCGTTCTCGGAAGCGGCCGTAACGATTTCAATTAAATTAACACTGGGGAGGTTAACTTGGCGCCAAACCGATCTTCCTCTTAGAAAATTCGTGTTCTGTGAGTTTTCACAAGAAGATCTTGGTCGCCCAGGCAAACTCGCTATCTGTCTCAAGTTTTCTAAAAATCCTAATGAAGTGGGACTAATAATATTTTGTCCTAGCAGTCCTTGAGCAATATTGTAAGATTAATAAGCATATCCTGTGACACATATTGTCATACTGGCTAATATTGCATGTCTAGTTTTTGCAAAACCACATTAACCTAAGGCTTACAACATAGACTATTAGACATAAATATTGTGGTTGCATATTAATATTAGTTGACATAAATTTTAAGTTTAATCGATCGTAATATTACTTCAACCAAGTAGAGCCTGTTTCAGTTCCTACCAGTCGCCATTGGTAATTACCAACAGTTTTAACAGTTTCGGAAAAATCACTCATTTTCGTCCTATCGGTAGATGTTACTGATAATGGTGTAGCTTCTGAGACGCGAGTCAAGACGTACAAGCAGTGCCGGTTTCAGTACTGCTAGCGCCTTGGGCGAGATTTCAACGGCATCCCCTATCCATATAAAATGTAGATGTAGGTATATAAAAAAAACTGTTCTAGCCTTTTCAAACGACTTCAAAAAAAGGAGGATGTTATCAATTCGACGTTTTTTTTGTATGTACTATGAACCTATTATGATGATTCCTTTTTTTTCTCTGCCTTTTGTTGAAGTCGGTTATTGACTCTTTACTTACACCAAAGTTTTCCGAAATTTCATTTTCGATATACCAAGTTGCCAAGTCTGTCAATCTAGATTGAGATATTATCGATCTCAGATATAGACCCCTAGCAATCGTTACAGGTATAGTGATCTTGTGGCGCGATGGCGCCCCGTTATATCTGGCGCCCGGGGCGTTCGCCTAACCGCGCTCTGCTACTGCGTACAAGATTAAAAGATCCGTCTTTTTCATCTGTTTACGTGAATCATCGGTAATGAGGAGTTAATTAATTCGCGCCGTAATTGTTGATCTTACGCCAACTGAATCAGCTTTAATATCACGGTTATTACTCGTTAGGACCAGAGGCCGAGTGATTGAATGGTAATTATAGTTGTTACGACCAAGATATACCTAGCGATGCAAGTGTTCCCACGATACAGTTTGTCATTTGATATAGGAATTGGATATGGAGAACTTGTTACGCATAGAAACTGATAACTTTAATTGTATCCTTATGATTGTTTACTAGGCTAAAGATTGTAACGAAATGTATTTAACCAGTTTCTACAAACTCATAAATTATAATAGTAAATATTGTAGTGACAAGGATTGAAAAGGGTATGTTAAGCTGGTTTGGTCATTTAGAACGTATGGATGAAAGAAGAGTAACGAAAGAGATTTTTGGTGCGAATTTTGAAGGATGCAAGGAAAGAGGACGCCCCAAGGACGTTCACGGTTTAAATAAGTGACTCCTTCAAAAAGCTGGTGTCCGGAGTGCGAAGAATAAAAGCGTGCATGAAAAGAGTTGTGGATGTGAAGGAAGCGAGGGAATTGTGTGGAGATCGGGCAAAGTGGCGATCCATCGTCTCTGCCTGCCCCTGTGGGAAGAAGGCGTGAGCTGTATGTGTGTATGTAAATATTATAATAACTACCAATTATGTTAATATATTTAAAATCATTGATAACTACATATTAGTTATTGTACTTTTTGTGTTATCATTCTATTCTACTAGCGTATACGATAACAGAATACAATTACAATGCCTGCTGTTGAGAATCTTTCCAATTTCTCCAAAGGTTTATGCCTTAGTTTTACAATGAATCTGGTTCTGCTTACCTGGTCTTTTATGATACCTCAAGTATAAATTAGGTACTTGGGCAATCGTTGCTTGCACTGCCAGTCAAGCATATAAGCTTATCTCAGTCACAGATATTAGATCAGTGAAGAAAATTAAACGTTATTGTATACCTATTAAAACAGTTTTTACATAATCATCCTCGAGATCATGACTTGTATTCTTGTCAATCCGGCCAAAACTATTTATCTCAGATGAGTTACGTATCAAATTTTGGCCGAACCGATCGATCGTGTCGTGATTCCAATATCACAATAAATGAGGTCATGGAACTTAACGGCGGAGCACTAAAATGTAAGCAAGAGGTTGATACTGCACAATATTGTTTGAGTTTTTTGACCTAGTTAAGGTCATATCAAGATTAGCAACTAGCAGGGGTGTTGCTCACGCCCGATGCCGTTTTTAGGGTTCCGTACCTCAAAAGGAAAAAACGGAACCCTTATAGGATCACTTTGTTGTCCGTCTGTCCGTCCGTCCGTCCGTCTGTCAAGACCCTTTTTCTCAGGAACGCGTGGAGGTATGAAGCTGAAATTTATATCAATTACTCAGGTCTACTGTCCCTTGAAGCTGTGAAAAAATCAAACTTCTAAGCCAACGCAATCAAAAGATACAGCCGTTTATGCCGCAAATTTTCGACACTTGCAAGGGAATCAAAACCTACAGGGTGCTTCCCGTGAACTCAGAATCTTGAAATTTGGTACGAAGCAACGTCTTATAGCATAGATAAAGGAAAAATTACGAAAACCATAAATTTGCAAGGTTGTACGGAACCCTCGGTGCGCGAGTCCGACTCGCACTTGGCCGGTTTTAATGTCTACATAGTATAAAACTAAGTCATTTCCCGCCGCCGTTCTGTACGTTTACACTAAGAGAAAGATTGATAAACGAGGCAGGTTTTTGTATATCTTATAGAATTCCACTTATCCCAACCAGTGACGGTTGTAGGGAACAGTGGAAAAAGAATTCCACTTTTCCCGACCAGGTATTCACGGAGGTTAGACACCGTTTCCGTTCGCTTCAGATCGAGTGACAAACTTTCCGAAGTCGAATCTATTGACTTCGGAAACTGTATTCTAGGCGTTTCTGACAGCCTAGTCAAATATGACATTCGTTTTCGATACCGACATCTGTGAATAGCCCATCAGGAGGGACGGTACAGCTGGTAGGGACTAGTGAAATAGCCCCCTAGTTATACTGGATGATTTTTTTTACCGTCTGGAAAAAAACATGACGTATAATAGTCCGGTCAATTTAGACATAAAAATAGTGGTCAAATAACAATAATTCCCACAGAGCCAAATTTTGGTGGAGAGCTAGGGTTTGTCAAGTAAGCCAAAGTTGTAGATCTTAAAATTATCTCCTAAAATGATTATTATAGTTTTTTACTAAGAGTTACCATTCCTGAGATATCACGATTCTAAGAGTCACAATTGCCTTGAGCGCCCGCCTTCGCGATTCAAGGAAAAACACACCAAGCGGCCGCTACCTTGTTACTAAAAACATGATAGCAGCGAAACTACTACAGCTACGCGAAAATAAAAAAAACGTAGGGGTAGCTTATAATATGCAGAATCAATGTATATAAAAACAAAATCATAACTAATAATTAAAAGGTCTCAAAAAAATAAACAGTAAAATCATTGCGAAAAACCGACGAAAGACCCTATTTTTTCATGGCGATTTGTCGTCGCATCAAACTTTGGACATTATGATAGTTTTACATAATTGGAAGGAGTAATCTTGAGGATTACATTGATATATAACAATAATATAAATATTGAATATTTACATTATAAGAACAGACTTTCAAGAGTATAAATCTGATAAAAATATCTAAAGGAATCAAAACAATTAGTTAACCCAATAATCAATAGCGATATCAATAATAAGGTATTATCTAGAACTTGACGGGTATTGTTCCCCTAAATTATCCTAAAATTGCCATGACAGTTAGTGAAGTAGGCCTACAGGGGAAACCACGGTAAAAAAAACGCGCCGAGTACACTACCTCACAGCTGGCGTGGAAATGTGTGTATATCATGTAAAATGTGACGCTTAGAATAGCGATATCTCAGCAATGGTAACTCTTAAGAAAAAAATTATAAGGAACATTTTAGTAGATAATTTTAAGATCTACAACTTTGGCTTGAGGTTCTTTTTGATCAAACTTACCGTTTTCGAGAAAAATCCAAAAAACCTCTAATTTTGACCTTTGACACCGAATAACTTTTTTAGCACACACAGGATCGATGGGGATTTTTAAGACTTTATTTGTTATGGTAAACCCTAGCTGTCCACCAAAATTTGGCTCTGTGGGAATTATTGTTATTTGAAATGTCTATTTTGACCGGACTATAAGGTATCTAGAGCCGAAGTTATACACGAGATTAATTGTTAAATATAGTCATGTTTAATGCAATTTACAAAATCTAGAAAACAACGCACAGTACTACGCGCTGCTGGCGGTTGTAGGTAAATTGCGCATAAATGGAAGCTACGAGCCTGTTTCTTTTTAAAATACTATTTCAAATATTTCAGTGTGTATTATTGACTACAATTGAGTAATGTATTTGAAATATTGAATATATAAATTAATATATAAATTTTTTGAAAAAAAATTTTTTTTTTTTAATTAACATTGCCAAATGAATCTATTTCACTAAGTCACCCTGTATATCTATAGAGCTCTCCTTACTATAAAACTTTTCCCAGTAGATGCATACATCCTAAAAAGAGCTGCTGAAGATGTATAGCAGCCAGTTTCTCTGAGTCTCTTTTGTAAACCACATAGAAATTGGCACAAACATAAAAAGGAATTAGCCTAATTGTTGTATTTGCACAATTAGTATGACCTTCCACATTTTACTTTTTAAATGTATATTCAAAACACGTTTGACAAGCTGTTTACATGATCATTAGTAATTACGCAATACTGTAATGTTATAGACGGCTGCACCGGTATATGTGCGAGGAATAAGTAATACGGACATCTCTGCATTAATCCGATTTTAATTAAACATTGACTTTATACCTAAATTGTATTTAAACAAAAATAGGCACCTAATACACACTTATACACGTTCGGGAACTTAATGTTGAACTCTCTTATTGTTGAATTCTCAAATACCTTACCACTCCGAATTTGGCCATATCCACATCTATGAAACGACTCGTGTATGTTCGTCGATTTCGGGTACTCATTTATCTATCTGGCTTTTCTTTAATTTTCTAATACGCCTAGGTCGCTACCGACTTGTCCACTCTCAATACCCAATATTTGTCTCGTGTTTACCTTTCGTTCATCCGCTCATTGTCTAATATTTCCTAGTTTTTTATATACCATTTCAAAATAATACTAAAACACAACCTTTTATTCCGAGGTGGCTAGAACCACATCAGATTAGTAGTTTTTGTAAAGTAGATACGGCTATTTTGGGTTATAGTTATACGTTTTTTAAACACATTTAGAAAGGAAATCACACATCATTGTCTCTCAAACAAACATAATATTACTATTATTATACAAATGAAGGGGATTAAGCAGTTATAGGCAGCCGGTGTGGTATAGTGCCGTAGTCTCCAATGCCGCTCCCACGGTGGACAGTGTCGTCACGCGACAATCGCGAAGGACTTGGCCCATTGTTAGACAAATGGTGTTTCCTTCTGGGATGAGTGGCTGCTGGCTGCAAGGTTTTTTATAGCTTTTTGCGCGTTAACTGCTTGCTGTGATAAATATTCCGTTCTACGCGTATACTTGAGCGTAAACGTGCGCAAAATCTTAATCCTTTTATTAATATGTAAATATATAATCATATAAACTACTAACTATAGCAAGAAAAGTAGCCTATGTCTCTCTCCAAGGTCCAATCTATGTACTTATTCCTATGCCAAAGATGGGTCACAGTTTAAGGCATAAAAACGT
The DNA here is from genome assembly GCA_963855545.1 of Ethmia dodecea. Taxonomy (NCBI): domain Eukaryota; kingdom Metazoa; phylum Arthropoda; class Insecta; order Lepidoptera; family Depressariidae; genus Ethmia; species Ethmia dodecea. The sequence continues at coordinate 3,191,541 of OY979446.1, forward strand.
AAGAAACAATCAAATTTTTTCGCATTTATAATATGTGTGTCTGTTACCTTTTCATGGCAAACTTAACCGATCTTTATGAAATTTGGCAGTTAAGGATGGACATAGGTTACTTTTTATCTCGAAAAAACATTGACGGACGGATTCACAGGACAGAGATAGTTTAAAAAGGTTCGTGTTGATTTGATGGAAAGGAAATACCTCAAGTTCGCCTACAGGTAAGTACCTACTTTTAGCTTTTTTGTGTTGCAAAAATGTGATATTGAGTTTGGTGTGTCTTGTGCTTAATTGTTTCGGTTTCTACTAATACAAAAAAACTAACAAAAGAACTAATTTTAACGGAGAATGGACCCTTTATAAAATCTAAAGATTCACTAAAAAGTAACTGTCTGTTTCTTACCTTTTGATGACTATACTATCGCTGAACCGGTTTTGTTAAAATTTGTAGAGATAGCTCGCTTCAGGAAGGAAATTGTGTTTCTAGGAAATATCTATATATTAAATCAAAGAAAATTTTCTATATATAAATAATATATATATTTCTAGGAAAGGGGTAAAACATATCCCTAAGATATTTTGACGGTGAATTCATTTTGCAAATAAACATGCTTACCCGAGAATGTGCAGTTCCATGGGTTATAGTAAAATTATAAAAAGGAAAGATTTGTATGTTTGTTACGAATCAACTCAAAAAATACTGGACCGATTTAAAAAAATCTTTTACCAATGGAAAGCTAGAATATCCCTGAGTAACATAGGCTATATTTGATTCCCGTATTCCCACGGGAACGGGAACTACGCGGGTGAAACCGCGCAGAACCGCTAGTCATTGTATAAACAGTGTATAAACTACAAAAGTCTGTCCCATATCTGCAAGTATAAAAAGAGTAGACAAGGAGGGTATTGTTTTGCCGTTTACTATAGGTTTTTTTTCTTTAATTTTGTAATGTTTTCTTGTTTAATTTTGTAATCTCGTCTGGCAGCTGGCGTGCGTGGCGTGCCTGGTTGCAAAGCGAGTGTCTCAAGACGACGAGGCGCGCCTGGCGCTGCTACTGCAGAAGCTGTCCCGCGAGTGGTCGCTGCTCACCTCCGTCACGTGGGACTCCGTTGGAGGCGCCTTTGCTGACGCCATTTATGGAGGTATAAGATTTATCTTCCGGCCACTGCCATGCTGAATTAGTAGGGATCTGTTTCATAATCAAAAATTACATACTTGAAGCAGCGCTAGTCTTTAGGCACAATCTAATACCCTGTAAAGGCCCGATCACATCAAAAGCAGGTCCTCATTGTCTATTTATAATCGTATTCGCAATCGTCTTCATTTTGACGTACTTTGCTTCTTCCCTACATCTGTCAATACAGCCATAGAAGGCGAGTAAGCACTCGTAACAAATGTCAAATAAAGAAGATTACAATTATATATAGACATTAAGGCCCCTCATCAAGTGCAGCAGGCTTGAATAAGACAGTGGGCCAGCGCGCAAACTGCTTCTCGACTGTTATTTGATGTCATTGTTCATATAATGCCGTAAAGTACAACTAGCGCGGTCCAGCGCCGCCGGTCCGCCGTTGGTGTGTTTGGCAACTAAGGGCAGACGGAGCTGCCGATGCTAATTTAAAACGATAGAAATTCAACTTAAATTGTTTCTTCAATCAGTCTGACAAAGCATGTTGCAGATTTTAGGGTGCATTTTATTTAAGCTCTATAGTAGCTGGTACCGTTTTTACCGGTTAGGCTCATTATGTCCAATTCGCAAAATGTCCAGTGGGCTCATAACGTCCAATTCTCACAATGTCCAAATCTTAAATTGTCAATTTAGCAATTTGTCCACTGCACTGCAGCACTGGACATTTTGCGAATTTTACATAATGCGCCCAACCGATTTTATCATGATATTATTTTATCCTTTTCTTTGTAGGCTATACGATAATCACTTTCGGGCTGATCCTGGGAAGGGTCTTCCAAGAAATCCCGAAGGGGCGGCGCATACTTGAAAGCTTCTTCCTCGGAATCGGAATGCTGTTCTTCCTTATTATTGGTAAGGCATCTTCATAAGCGATTGATGGATGTGGATGAGGCGCGATGTATCCCAGGGTTGTAGCAGGTGGCGTGTTGTCTCTGACTACCCCTTCGGGAAAAGGGCGTGAGCATATGTATGTACATCCTTATAAACGACGAATCTCCTTGGACGAGTTTAGACTATTGACGTTTCTAAGTGTATATTTCTTTTACCTATAGAAATAAATGTATTATTACTTTTACTTTACTGATAATTTTCCGAATGACGAGCCTGTTAACTTAGTTAGGAGTGACCCTGAGGTGGCTGGCTCGATTCCCGCCTGTGGCGTTGGCTACAGTCAATTGTTGAATTGACTGTGTAGACACATGATTTTTGGTTTCTTGTCTGGACGTTTTAAGTATGTTTATTAGTCAGTTTGGGACTAATAACCATGTGTACATTGTGTCCCACGATTTATTTGTTAGTCGATAGTATTCAAATTATCTAATAATACCTTTGTATTCCAAGTTTAGATGTCAAATTTCAAAGAAGTTTTGTTATGTCAATTATTTATATCAAGCGAAAGACGTCCACTTCTGGCATTGCCACAATGATAATTAATAGAGTGAGAGTAAAACAAACTTTGAGTAAAACCTCAAAGTTTGTCTGTGTATGTCCCTACTACAGGTGTAAACGATCCCCGAATATGAAGTTTGGATAACGGTTCCTTTGGAAGTTATCAAGCAGCAAAGGTCCATAAAGTTGCACCTCAAATTCGTTAAAGTTTAAAGCCCAGTTTTTATATATTTTATTCGGATTAATATTAGAAATCACGTCGTCCATTGTCAGACACTTGGTGCGGTGGAAACCCCTGTCAGACCCTTGAATCATGGTGAATTGAGGGTGTACTTTCATGACATGATTTCTGCCCACATATAGGTACTAGGCCAAGTTTGATGTCATTTTCATATAATTCAAGGATGAGGAATTCATTTCTGGAATAAACTTTTCTGACAAGCCTGGGCTCTTGGGATATAATTATGCCTATCATAAAATCAATGTAACTTAACCAAAATTTAAATAGATTCAAGGCACTGATACAGCAACTAAAATAAATTAAGTGTGAATTCAAAAATAAATAGACTTAACAACTGTGAAATTGCGTTTAAAATAACGATGGCACCGCCCATCGCGTGCCATGCGAACTTGAAGTTCAAAGACACAACATTTTGACCTTGGCACATTGTAAATCTGACCTTTTGTTACCAGGTGGTCTAGAGCTGGCCTCCCTAGACTCTGTGCCCAGTAACCTGATCGTCAACGCGTCAGTCCTCGGCTCTCTCTCGCTTCTGGTTGCCGCCCTCTTCCTCATCGACCTGATGGGACCGAGGACCTACTTCTCCACGAACCACTCCCAGACAGACGTCGTCACCTCACCAAAGATGGACAAGAAGGTGTCTATAGCCACACAAAACCAAAGCTCTAATGGCCATATACCTCAAGAAAAGAGCGAAAAGTTAAACGGAATTACTAAAGTGGAAAGACCAAAGGACCTAGACTTAGAGAAAGGTAAAGAAACCCTCACTAAGAAAGAAGAATCTACGTTATTCGACGAGCCTAAACACGGGTACATTAAATTTGACGACAAGCTCGAACACGAACTGGAGAAGTCCAAATTCGGGTCCATACGCAACGAGATTGAAGGCGGAAACTATATCCGTATATCTGATCCCCTATCAGAACTGCACTACGAACAGGAGCTTTTGAAATTCAACGATTGGTACTTCAAAGAGTTCTTAGAGACGACCGAAGGGAAGTACTCGGTTAAAGAGAAGTTTTTGCCGGAGCTACAAACGCCGGTCTTCTCGAAAGTGAAGACTGGTAGACTGAAAGGTTTGTACGACGATATTTCGCCGACCTACGAAAAGAACAGGCAGTCGAAATCGCCGACGAGAGCGAAGACTGTCTCCACGCCGACTCTTCAGCAGCTGGAGGATTATTTGAAAGGCTCGAATAGGACACGGCGAGCGGACACTCCCGCGTTGTTCCCAATGGAGCCGATTGAAGAGAAAGAAGGGACGGAAGAAGGCAGAGCGTCCGGAACTCCGACAGACCCTGGTTATGTCCAGTATACCGCCGGCAGGTGGCCTGAAAAAAGAGAGATTAGGACCCCAAGACACAGTCCCACGCAGTGATGTGTTCAATGACTCGAGTGAGTGCGCAGCGTGTACAAAGTGTGATGTGAACTAGCCATTTAATTAGATAAGTATACTAATAATTATACACTTTTTGCAAATATTTTTCCACACAATAAATTAAGTTTAACGTCATAAATATTTTAATTAACACCAGATCTCATGTGGCCAAATTGCACGGATTTTTGTTATCGTGGCGTTTTTAAAAACAAAAGAATAACAATCAAGGTAAACGAGTGATTTCGTGGTACTTCTTATACTTTGCCGGAAGTTCGTTGCTCTAAGTTGGTAAGTGGAAGATTGGAGTTAATTTGAAAATAATGAGAATGTGACACATACATATTTAGTCGGCTCGTACGTGCATGTGAAGGAAATAAATCGTTAGAATTTGAGTCATTCGTCAAAAGGTTTCTTAAATAATTAAAAGCTGGCTCATTCATAGTTGTCCGAGCGTAAAAAAGACAATGTGATGTATTTGCGACAAAAACAGTACATTACCTGGGATAAAGCATTGACGGTGATTTATCTTGGTCCCACAAGTTATTGGAGTATTTTTTGCATGGGCGCAGTGCTCTCCTAACGATCAATCATTTCCATAGATTCATACTTGTGAGTGCCGGAACTTCGCGTATATGTGTCATGATTTCATATTGTTTTTCTAGACTAATATTATTAACGAGCAGTGATAGCCCGGACGGTTAAACAGCCGGTCGAAAATCAGTGAGGCTCGGTTTCGAATCCTGGCATGTACCAATGAGTTTTTCAAAAAACATATTTATCACTAGCTCGACGGTGAAGGAAAACATCGTGAGGAAACCCGCAGGTCTCAGAATTAATTCTGAGACATGTGTAAATAGACCCGGTCCGGCGATGGGCTCACCACCTATCACGTTTAGGGGTCCAATGTATCTCGTGAAATGTGGGTATATCCAGTCATGGAATACCTCTGCCTACGGGATGAAAGGCGTGAGATTATTATTTTATTTATTATCATTAAAGAAAAATAGACCGTTTCCGAAAGGGCAAGTGGGATAATTAAATGTTCCCAAAGCAAAAACCACTATACTTTGTTACGGGAAGACAAAGGGGATGCTGATAATATATACAGCAGAGGACATCTTGTGGTTAACACGATGACTTAGTAAATGTACAGTATAATTTTGTATTTGACAGGTTATCTAAATTTAAAGTGTATTAATACGAAAAATGTTAGTTAACGGGTATAGAACGTAACATGGTTAGAATTCATTACAAGGATTGTCAGGAGCATAAAAGACGACTTATTGATTGACTAGTCGAGCAGCCTGTTGTCAAACGTGTATCGCATGGAACCTTGAAAGCCTGCGCTTCAGGCATTGTTACCTATGAATGAATTTCGCAACGCTCGACCGCTAAGAGCTATCGTCTTAGGGCTTTGTTAATAGAAAGGACCGCCAAACGCTCGATGAGTGCTACAGTTTGTTGCGATGCTATTGAACTGCTTTTAGCGCATGCCAAGGTTTGTTTGGTTAGATTTTTGGTTTGGCGACATCTCTGTTTATTTGTGTGGAGCGATTCATAACTTATTTGTTTTACGGCATCCTACTATCTTGTCGGTGGGTACTGTGGTAGAATTATGTCCAATTTTTTTAAATAAAATAATTATATAAACAGTCACAAAGTCAGTCAGAAAAGCAGTGATAGCCCTGACGGTTAAAGAGCCGGCCGAAAATCAGTAAGGCTCGGGTTCGAATCCTGGCATGTACCAATGAGTTTTTCAAAAACTTACGTAACTACCTACATATTTATCACTAGCTCGACGGTGAAGGAAAACATCGTGAGGAAACCCGCAGGTCTCAGAATTAATTCTGAGACATGTGTAAATAGACCCGGTCCGGCGATGGGCTCACCACCTATCACGTTTAGTGGTCCAATGTGTCTCGTGAAATGTGGGTATATCCAGTAATGGAATACCTCTGCCTACCCCCTCGGAGATGAAAGGCGCGAGATTATATTATATATTATATTATTATTATTATAAACAGTCACATATGAACAACTACCTATATAAAATGTTGTTATAAATGTAGATACAGATTATACTTCGTTAGTGCATTACTGAAGTACACATAAATATTAGCTTTGGATGATAGATGGATGAAAGAAGAGTAACGAAAGAAATTTATGGTGCGAACGTTGAACGATGCAACGCAAGAGGACGCCCCAGAAGGACGTTCACGCTTCAAATTAGTGACGTCCTTCAAAAAGCTGGTGTCCGGAGTGCGAAGAATAAAAGAGCGTGCATGAAAAGGCTTTGGATGTGAAGGAAGCGAAAGAAGTATGCAGATCCATCGTCTCTGCCTACACCTGTCCGATAATAGCGTGAGCAGTATGTATATATCGCAGTGCAGCATACCAATGGCCATTATTATCATAATATTACCTTATGCTGTAATTACGCGACATTGTGGCGTTTTCCATTACTCCACCTGTCTGCTATGACAGGCATCCTTCGGAAATCTTTAGAAGTCATTGCGCTGGATTGAACAATATGTCCTCTTGAAACACCGTGCGTCAGTTTGGGGTTAAACAAAGCGATGGTCATTAGTAAACGCTTCCCGTGTTTTGTGTCATTTGTTATTCTAATTACTTGACAACAAAAACATGATAGTATATGATAGAAATGAATGATGGCTCGACGTGGTGTCTGTCCAATAGAGCGCGGATTTGACAATTTGGTCGTCTAGAAAAATTCAAGTGAACCCAAAATACATATTTGGTTTTTTTTTATCAACCCGTAACAGTCCATTTGAGCTATAGGTCTAACCTCTTTAGGAGAATTGGGAGACAGTGTTAACATTTCCATTCCTGGGTAACTAACTGCTAAGAATTTTTTTTTCAAGACACCCAAAGGTAAGGACAGTTGATCATCCTGGCTACAAAGCTTCATTATTTTCGACATGCGTTACCAAAAGACGTTTAAAGATTATCTTTTCTTCTAACTTGACGTTACTATATTGCCGGTAGGGTTTGAAAACGGGCATAAGATTGACTTGTAAACTTTGTAATAGTTCTCAGCAGTACAGGATGAAATATTATCTCTTATACAACATAGAACTTTCAAGAGTAAAAAAAAACTACTTCAATCTTCAACTTATATGGTTTTCTCGTAGATGCCGTTGTCAGAAATGGACGAAATATATACTTAGATAAAATAGGACCAATCTGGAAGCACCAGCAAAAAAAAAATACAGATGAATTGATACCTCCCCCTTTTTTTGAAGTCGGTTAAAAAAGAAGCCGGAACAAAGCCATTTTTATCTGTACAATTGCAACTCCGCTTAAGTTTTAATTTGTTATTATTGTTGAAGCCAGTGAATTAGAGTTATTGTTATAAAATGCAAATGCTACGATATTATGACACATTTTATGGCACTACTGTTTCTCACGGGTACCTAAGTACTTTGGCCTCGCAGCTGTAGTGGAAAATACGCGGCCGGAAAACCGAGTTCGGAACTTCGAAATTAAATAAAATAGGTACCTACGTATTTTTTTAAATACGTACCTACCTATTTTATTTAATTTAGTAAGAAAAGAAAAACAGCCGTCCATAGCTTGACCGCTACCGCTGTACCGCGACTTAGGTGATCGCGGTAAGGGGAATCTATACAGAGGTGAGGTGAGTGCAGAAGGGCTGATTTCCTGTCGGACTGTGCAGCTACCTGAGGCGCGTACTACCTACAGCGCTTACGGTCAAATAGTATTAGTTTTCGATAAATTTAAAACTTACAATTATTAGTATTTTTTCCAGAACCAGCTTTTGAGGTACTCTACATAGAGCTCACCAAAAATGGATCATCGTTTTCTGTTATATTAATTTAATATTTTTGATGCCTTTGCGTTACTGGATATCTCTATACTTTGTGTCAAGTCGTAACCAAGTCAAGCTATACCATGAGAAGGGAGAAACTAAAAATTACTACTTTATGGCTACTTCGCATATGATGACACGCATCGCATATGCGACGGGCATGCTAACTGCCTTGAGGTCAGCCGTCCGCACAAAGGACACTTCTTGCTGCTACGTGGGAACCAGCGCGCAACCTTCGCAGTTCGGCGACGTTCCTTCCTTTTAGGGTTAACTACTTGTAAAATTTCTGAGTCTCACTCTTGAAAATGTATCTATAAGACGGGAACGTGGGGTTGTCTATACACTAACAACTTCACTCGTGATCGCCTTCATTTTGACGTACACTTTGGCGTACATCTGTCCAGGGGGTCTAAAAAGGCCGTTTCGGGTGAATCATAATAGGATCCTATTTATTCATATTCGAAATTTTCGCCAAATACAAATCTGCTAATGAATTGAATTGTCAGTTAATCACTAAAATGAGGGACCATTTTACGAAATTTAGAGGAATTGCTTAGGATTTGCTGGGAATTCATAAAAAGAGGAATTGCTCTAAGTGGCCATTTTAGACCCACAGATTGCAATCAGAAGCCGTGGCGCTGCTAGGATGATACATACGTCTAGCCCAATTAGACAGACAACAACGATTTACAATGACTTAAAACCAAAACAAACAGCGTACAAAAGTGCATCAAAAATATTGAGAAAAATAAGTGTGTGTTATCTACTAATAAGATACGAGAGAAGATTCCGTTTAGTAGCAATGGATACATCATTCATATATTATCATGTTGGTGTGTGCTTGTTTATTGCTGGCAACCCTGAAGTAGATATAGACAATATAAGGTACAATCGGCTGCAAAAGTCGAGGAACACTGCAATTTTAACTTATGAGAGCCAGACAGTTGGCCTTTTAATATCGTCGAAGCTAAGTAGAATAATAAATGTATCAGATTGACATTATCTGTAGAAAATTCACGTCATATCTATAAACTTACTGAGATATCGTTAAGTACTCTATAGTCACTGACACGTATTTTTAACTTACTTCTAGAAACAAAATACTTTTGCCTTTGGGTGCACCTTATTTTAACTTTTTAACTTATATTCTAGGGTAATTAAAAGTGCCAGTCATCTCAGCCGTACTATGCGCTCAGCCGGTGCAGCCGCTGAATCGGCAGCCGAAAAAAAGAGCTAAATACTTTGCTCTGGGGGCTAATTATGACTTTGTTCCGTTAGCGTTTGAGACAACGGGTTGCTGGGGTCAGAGGCTTTGACCTTTGTCTCCGAAATTGGTCGCAGACTCACAGAGCGAGGTTTTGACGGCCGCTCCGGATCCAACCTGGCGCAAAGGTTGTCCATCGCCATTCAACGCGGCAACGCAGCGAGTGTCATGGGCACCTTTGCGGCTGGTATGACCCGGGGAGGTATTTTTGATTGACATTTAAAAAATATATATTAAAAGTGTTCTTTGACTTTTGTGGCCGACTGTGCATGATATTGAATGCAATGTGACGGAGATACGGGAAAAACGTTTTCACGGTTCCATCGATAACATCTTAATAATAAAAACCAAGATCCGTGTCGTTACGAGCGTATGCGTCTCTTATTTAGGATTGACTAATTCATTTTTAACTTGATTTTGTCTCAGACCAGTGATAGCCCGGACGGTTAAAGAGCCGGCCGAAAATCAGTGAGGCTCGGGTTCGAATCCTGGCATGTACCGTCACGCGCACTAGTTTCTTTACAAAAAAGTCTGCCAATTTCTGCGGGGGGGACGAGGAAACAATCACAAATAATGTTAAAACAAACGCATTTTTTGATAAAACAATTAAACACTAGCTTGAACTAGGTGCACACAAATACATTCACCAACACAAGCACTCCGTGAACTCAAACAAACTAGTTGTATTTAACCGGTGTGCTCAAAGACCGACACGTTTTTTTGGCAGGGGAACGCCTGTCAGTGGCGTCTCCGGTTGGTTTAATACTCAAAGTTTTTATTACTACTTTTAGTAAACTCAGGTAAATATATAGCGGTGATAGCCCGGACGGTTAAAGAGCCGGCCGAAAATCAGTGAGGCTTGGGTTCGAATCCTGGCATGTACCAATGAGTTTTTCAAAAACTTACGTACATATTTATCACTAGCTCGACGGTGAAGGAAAACATCGTGAGGAAACCCGCAGGTCTCAGAATTAATTCTGAGAAATGTGTAAACAGACCCGGTCCGGCGATGGGCTCACCACCTATCACGTTTAGGGGTCCAATATATCTCGTGAAATGTGGGTATATCCAGTAATGGAATACCTCTGCCTACCCCCTCGGGGATAAAAAAGGCGTGAGATTATATTATTATTGTCTCACACTCGGGTGGTCTTGGCAATAAAAAGCAGTTATATTTTAATTTCTAATAAATAAAAGACAATATGCGGCAGAACATTTTAATCGTGTTCTTATAAAATTTCATAAAATTTTAACAGTTCAAATTTTATATTAATGTGTATTTTCGAAAGAATTAAAATTAGAAGTCGTTTTGCATGGCGTGGTAGATAGACTTGCGTAGATTTTCGAGCTGGCGGTGCTTGGCCTCGGAAACCAGCTTCTGCTGCAGCTTGTTCATGTGCTCCTGCAGCTCGTCCGCCAGCTTGCCGTTCTCAGTCTTGTGCTGGGATTCCTCTTCTTCGCTTCTGTAATTAGTCGAAATTAGAGAACATTCCAAATAAAAGTGATGTTTCACATCAATAGACTAACCATAGTAAATAACAGACAATGCTGAATTTGATCTGTACTTCATATTTGCATAATACGAATCAATTTTGATGATTTCTGTCGTGTAGAGTAATGAGGACCATATTCATGATATTTTCGGTTACAAGTAAGATATTTTAGGTATAAGAAATGATAATTCAACATGCTGGCAATTCAACTTTATGGGATTCAACATTCTGGGAAATCAACTTTTAGGGAATGCAACTTTACGCGAATTCAACTTGATGGTCCGAAAGGAGTTTTTTGTAGCTTCAACATTCTTTGTGCCCCACCTGCTTTACTATCTAAGTATATAAACAAAAGCATCGATAGGAGTTATCAAGCGTACTGTTTCTTAAATGAAGTGTAGATTTCCTTGAGGGTCTGGAGCCTCTGCTTGGCGGCGGCGGCGGACTGCAGCACGCACTTGAGGAAGGCTCCCAGGATGTGCTGCAGCTTCTGCTCATTCTCCGCCAGCATGGTGTGGTCTGCCTCAAGCTGCTCGAGCAACTCGGACAGGCTCGTCAGGAGGGTTTCCGTGCCTTGCTTTCTGGAAGTTTCCACGGGTTTTTAAATGTTGAAGAGCCGTGACGTAATTGCTGTGGTAGTCTATTGTCTCTAGGTAACCCGTCGGGGAAAAGCCCCGTATTTAAGTGACGTGATTAACATTCTCATTGATTACGGTATGCATTTTTAATGAACCCAACAATTTTCACGACTTAATAGAGATATGTATGAAAAAGCACGTACCTGGTATCCAACTGTCGGCCCATAACTTCTAGGAGCTTCTGTCTGGTGTCCTTGTGATCCACACTGTTGTTAATTTTCTTCTTCTTGGCACTGCTGATACTCTGATACTCTGCGTTAAGCTGGCAGTCTTCTTCGTCCACTTCTTCCTCGGCTTTTTGCTGCCGCTTTTGAGTTTTCTTAGGTTTCGGAGAGTTTTTCATAAATTGCGACTCGTTTAATAAATCACTAAGATCCTTTGTTATGAATTTGGATTTTTCTGCTTTCTTGGCCATCTTAAATTCGACAGAAAATATATCTTGCAGATTTTCGATTTCCCACCTAAAAAAAATTATTTTCCCGCGCTTTAGTTTTTTTTTTTTGAACCTTTACGAATGATTTTTTTCAATAGGGTTGTGTCCTACCTAGTCAAATCAGTTACTTTTTACGATCTGTCAAAACGAAATTTTACTATAGAAAATGTACTGAAATAGCAAACCGTGACGTCATAGTTTGTGCTCTTTTTTTGATTGTTTTATTATTTTTAAATTTGCTATAATTGTAAATTGAAAATCGAAATACATATTTTGAGGTGTTTTGGGATAATCTTTTTAATTTATGACTACTCGCAATTTAATTTCGATGCTGTCAACTACCCAATTTGGCTGCCTGATTTAAAATATGTTTTAAGATTTTAAACTTGGAAACCACATTATGATGTAAATATTGTTCCATACTCACATGATTTTTATTAAGAACTAGCGGCCCGGTATGTGCTTCGCAACGTATAAATGAAAAACCACACGACAGATTTTAAGCAAACTTCACATAAACCATTTTGCTAAATAGTCCGAATAAAGCCTAAACATTTGGTTTGGATAGGTGAGTCCGTTCTTGAGTTATAAAATAACAACGAAAAGTGGCATTTATTTTTATGATTTGTTCAAAGCGGCGTTATCTTAAGCTTAACTACAATTTACCTCTTCATCGCTGGGTACGTTCTTTCTTCCAGAGTTTTTTTTTCGTCGTTATATGTAGGTAGTACAATACATTATGAAAAATGTTTTTGTTGGATAATAGAAAAAATAAAAACTTTTCAAATATAAATTTATTGGTATCTACAATATATTCTTATACATTGCATAATTATTTAAATATTTTACATGACAACGTTAAGTACAATATATGACTCAGACCTGTGTGCGGCCTTTAGATATATATGTGTGTTATATTAGGGTAGGTTAATATCAATTTCATAGAATTTACAACTACAGATAGCACCTTTGTTTAGAATTCTAAGAAGATTATGTAAGGCACAGTCGTGGACCAATTGTATGATTTTAAGTCGGATATTTTCATTATGATTTTGTCCATGGAAAATACGATACTATTAACAACATAATACGAATTCCAATGACAAAATATAAGCTACTCATACCTGAGATATAACTACTAATAGACAAAAGGTTACATACGAAACGGCTATGTACTCAGTATAATTGCATTGCATATTGTAACTATATAATATATTTTGGTGGTTTTTATGTATTTGAAATCGCATTAAAATTAAGTGGAATGTTATTAATCGTAATTAAAATATTTATAAATTATTCAATAAAATATTCCCTTAAAATTAATCGATAAAGATTCTTAACACTCATCATATACATAAACACTTATTTAGAACAATAATAGAACTGACTAAAATGAAAATAGAAGAATCACTACTTGCTACATGCGTTTTGGTATAATCTTAACGCTTTGTGCCCTAAAATCCTATTATCATTTCAATCGAAGTTACAACTAATAAAACATGATACTTTTCGGTCTCTAAACCGTATTTCAGATCTCTTTTTGGACGGAATGTATTAATTCTGAGGTATAGCTAAGTACAAGTAATGGTTGTCCGATACAATCATCAATGTACACTAAGTTTATTCGAATTGCTTCCATTATTCGAGTCCTTTTGGTGTCTCTTCCTTCTAGCCGTTGAAAGCTGAAACAATAATGTAAATTAGATGCATGTTTGTTGAACTTTGTTGTTCAACCGACCCCATCAAGGTCAAATTTGTATACATATTTCTAAATCACTTTCTAAACCAGTTCTAACGATTTCGGTCTAATTATCAGTATGTGGTGTGGATCATCGTAGCAGCGCCACGCTCATTTTGGATTTTGAAACGGGTGTTTTCTTTAGTTAATTGTTTATTTGACACTATTTGTAAAATAGTGTAAAAAATCCTGGCGCGATAATTATCGAAAGTGTAAGAAGTTTGTGTACTAGGATGACGTCATACTTGGATCTGATAAATAAGGAAACGATAAGAATGAGACAAAATAATTCTTGAGAGTATTATTAATGTCTATTTTTGTTTTATGGACTTTGAAGATTACTATCCTTGGGCACACCCACTTGTAAAACGATTGAAACCGACTTTATTACTCACACAATCACAGTACGAGAGCTGTTGTGTAAATATTTCGTAACATTGGGTTTGCTCGCACAATGCAAAACGAATAATTTTCACTATGCACCTGGGTATATGCTGGTCCTATATCTGAGAAGGAACTTTCAATGAAATTCCATGGATATCATAGAATGTCCAGTTGCACTTAAATACATGTACTGACTAGTATTTAATTTATTTATTTTGTCTGGTTTCATCTTTATTTTATTTGAATTTAATTTTGAAACTATTCATTGATTTTATTTCTATGTAACTATATGTAACTGAAATAAAATATTATTATCAACTAGTCAAGCAACGCGCACTGCCATTGCGCACCGTAACAATTAAAAATCAATTGTGTCTATGATTTTTGGTTTGAGAGGTAAGTGCGGTGCTCACCTGGCGAGTGCCTTTGTTCCCTCTGCAAGGCGACGTACTGGCGCACCAGTCGAGCGATCTCGTGAGCCTGCTCCGCCTGCAGACGCGTCACGCGCTGTTGTAGCAGCGAGCCGCACTTCACGTCCAGGAATAGCGTGCCGTCCTCTGATCGTACCTGGGACGAAACGTTAAGGGGTTAGTGCTGTTGTACAATTCACGTGTGTCCCAAGATCCAAATCTGCTCAGCTGATTAACGAGAGATACCGTCAAGGGGTTAGTGCTGTTATAATGTGTGTTTAATTCACAAGTAGATGACCCCAATATGTTCGACAGAAAAATTGATCGGACGATGGAAACTTTAAAGTAAACCATGTCTCTAGTGTCGGCTACCGGCTTTTTAGCAAAAGCCAGTGCATGTTTTAGTGTAGGACCAGATTATTGTGTAGGGTCAGTGTTTTGTAGGTGAAGGGCTAATGTGTGTTGGTGATGGGATAGTATGTGTTGAGAAGAAGAATCAGACCGTGTTGGTTTAGGACCCGTGTGTGTTGGTGCAGTGCCTCACCTTCCTCGTGGAGATGCGGTCCGCGTAGGGCCAGTGCGTGTCGGTGTCGTGTGTGTTAGTGTAGAATCAGACCGTGTTGGTTTAGGACCCGTGTGTGTTGGTGCAGTGCCTCACCTTCCTCGTGGAGATGAGGTCCGCGTAGGACAAGTGCGTGTCGGTGTCGTGTGTGTTAGTGTAGAATCAGACCGTGTTGGTTTAGGACCCGTGTGTGTTGGTGCAGTGCCTCACCTTCCTCGTGGAGATGAGGTCCGCGTAGGGCCAGTGCGTGTCGGTGTCGTGTGTGTTAGTGTAGAATCAGACCGTGTTGGTTTAGGACCCGTGTGTGTTGGTGTAGTGCCTCACCTTCCTCGTGGAGATAAGGTCCGCGTAGGGCCAGTGCGTGTTGGTGTCGTGTGTGTTAGTGTAGAATCAGACCGTGTTGGTTTAGGACCCGTGTGTGTTGGTGCAGTGCCTCACCTTCCTCGTGGAGATGAGGTCCGCGTAGGGCCAGTGCGTGTCGGTGTCGTGTGTGTTAGTGTAGAATCAGACTGTGTTGGTTTAGGACCCGTGTGTGTTGGTGTAGTGCCTCACCTTCCTCGTGGAGATAAGGTCCGCGTAGGGCCAGTGCGTGTCGGTGTCGTGTGTGTTAGTGTAGAATCAGACCGTGTTGGTTTAGGACCCGTGTGTGTTGGTGCAGTGCCTCACCTTCCTCGTGGAGATGAGGTCCGCGTAGGGCCAGTGCGTGTCGGTGTCGTGTGTGTTAGTGTAGAATCAGACCGTGTTGGATTAGGACCCGTGTGTGTTGGTGTAGTGCCTCACCTTCCTCGTGGAGATGAGGTCCGCGTAGGGCCAGTGCGTGTCGGTGTCGTGTGTGTTAGTGTAGAATCAGACCGTGTTGGATTAGGACCCGTGTGTGTTGGTGTAGTGCCTCACCTTCCTCGTGGAGATGAGGTCCGCGTAGGGCCAGTGCGTGTCGGTGTCGTGTGTGTTAGTGTAGAATCAGACCGTGTTGGTTTAGGACCCGTGTGTGTTGGTGTAGTGCCTCACCTTCCTCGTGGAGATGAGGTCCGCGTAGGGCCAGTGCGTGTCGGTGTCGTGTGTGTTAGTGTAGAATCAGACCGTGTTGGATTAGGACCCGTGTGTGTTGGTGTAGTGCCTCACCTTCCTCGTGGAGATGAGGTCCGCGTAGGGCCAGTGCGTGTCGGTGTCGTGTGTGTTAGTGTAGAATCAGACCGTGTTGGTTTAGGACCCGTGTGTGTTGGTGTAGTGCCTCACCTTCCTCGTGGAGATAAGGTCCGCGTAGGGCCAGTGCGTGTTGGTGTCGTGTGTGTTAGTGTAGAATCAGACCGTGTTGGTTTAGGACCCGTGTGTGTTGGTGCAGTGCCTCACCTTCCTCGTGGAGATGAGGTCCGCGTAGGGCCAGTGCGTGTCGGTGTCGTGTGTGTTAGTGTAGAATCAGACTGTGTTGGTTTAGGACCCGTGTGTGTTGGTGTAGTGCCTCACCTTCCTCGTGGAGATAAGGTCCGCGTAGGGCCAGTGCGTGTCGGTGTCGTGTGTGTTAGTGTAGAATCAGACCGTGTTGGTTTAGGACCCGTGTGTGTTGGTGCAGTGCCTCACCTTCCTCGTGGAGATGAGGTCCGCGTAGGGCCAGTGCGTGTCGGTGTCGTGTGTGTTAGTGTAGAATCAGACCGTGTTGGATTAGGACCCGTGTGTGTTGGTGTAGTGCCTCACCTTCCTCGTGGAGATGAGGTCCGCGTAGGGCCAGTGCGTGTCGGTGTCGTGTGTGTTAGTGTAGAATCAGACCGTGTTGGATTAGGACCCGTGTGTGTTGGTGTAGTGCCTCACCTTCCTCGTGGAGATGAGGTCCGCGTAGGGCCAGTGCGTGTCGGTGTCGTGTGTGTTAGTGTAGAATCAGACCGTGTTGGTTTAGGACCCGTGTGTGTTGGTGTAGTGCCTCACCTTCCTCGTGGAGATGAGGTCCGCGTAGGGCCAGTGCGTGTCGGTGTCGTGTGTGTTAGTGTAGAATCAGACCGTGTTGGATTAGGACCCGTGTGTGTTGGTGTAGTGCCTCACCTTCCTCGTGGAGATGAGGTCCGCGTAGGGCCAGTGCGTGTCGGTGTCGTGTGTGTTAGTGTAGAATCAGACCGTGTTGGATTAGGACCCGTGTGTGTTGGTGTAGTGCCTCACCTTCCTCGTGGAGATGAGGTCCGCGTAGGGCCAGTGCGTGTCGGTGTCGTGTGTGTTAGTGTAGAATCAGACCGTGTTGGATTAGGACCCGTGTGTGTTGGTGTAGTGCCTCACCTTCCTCGTGGAGATGAGGTCCGCGTAGGGCCAGTGCGTGTCGGTGTCGTGTGTGGCGGGGTGCAGCAAATGCACTCCTCGGCGGTTCAGCGCCAGCACGTGCTCGCGCCACTCGCCCGCCGCGCCACCCACGCGACGCACCGCGAAGAACGACGACCCGAACAGGGGCCAGCGGGATAGCACCTGTGTAAGTTATAATTACAGTTGACAAAGGCGTATTTGGAAGCTGTGGCGAAATAATGTATAATAATATTTGGAAGCTTTTGATCCTGCTATAGACACGGTGCGACAGATTTATGTATGTCTAGCTTTACCTCACCTGCAATACTTTGGACTTGGCGGCGGCTGGGGTGAGCGTCCTAGCGGCGGGCCACTCGGCGGTCACCCAGGAGGCCCACTTGTTGGGTCTGGGCTCCCGCAGCGCGAGCAAAGGCTTTGGCAGTAAGAACTTGAGGTCCCTTGCGTGCGGGGGCTCCGCTAGGGCTGCGGCGCGATGCAGGAGCGCCGCAACTAGTGCTGCGTCGCGGAGCACAGGAGCCGGGGGAGCTCCGCCCCCGGGCAGTACGAGGAGTAGGCCTTCTAGGTAGTCGGGAGCCACCTGGAAAGGTTAAAGTGTTGTAAATAAAGTGACTGTGATAAAACTTTAGCGCCATTAGCGTCTTTAGACAATCGAAAAATTAAAACAATGTTGGTCTATCAAGTCTATCAAATAGGACCAGCAGCGCCAAACCTCGTGCCATATGTTTCTGTAGCCATAGGCTTGAAGTAAACATTTCATTTTTCTATTATTTCAGACGAACTTGAAATAAATTAATCATTTTAGTACTAATTTGCTACACTTTTGATTGTTATAAAATATATTTTAAAATTCGCTGTAATTGAAAAAAATCTGACAGATGGCCAGTAGCCTAAATACCACCTGGCTGTTACGGGTTGATGAAGTGTGTAAAAATCTAAAAACACTACGAAATAACCTACCCTCTAGGCTCACGCCCTACAGTCTAGGGTATAGAAGGTGATAGCGTTTTTAGATAGTTTAAATGCCGATACAGTCCTACTACCTCGCCAAATGGATGTGTTCGTTTAGTTAGAGGGTGTTTTTTTTTTGACATGGTGGTCAGGGTCCTTTTTACGGTCGGTGTTTATTCTATTAGTGTAACAAGGAAATAAAGAAACATGCTTTCGTTCGATGTATGATTATTTAGTATATTTGTAAGTGGGTGTTATCCAGCGTTAAAAGATTTTTTTTTTTGCCAAGTCGGGGTATATAATCAGAAGTTTTTAAATATTTACCTTTTTATTTAAGTTCAAATTACGTTTACGTGACAATAGATAGCAAAAATAGTCATAGAAAATGTATTAGGTATACTAAAAATATAATATGATAATCGGTAAATTTACCGTTAAATAGTTGAGTCTTATTTGTCTTCTGATTAAAAGTCTGAAAATAAAGCTCTGAGTGATTCCCGAAAAGCGGGACATTTAATTTTGATTGAAATATCGGGACGTCCCGCCAAAATCGGGACGTCTGGCAAAGCTGGTGTTATCCCACATACCTGGTTGAAGAGCACCTCCGTGTACAGCGGCGGCGCGTCCGGCCTGAGCGGGTGGTGCCATGTTTTATACTATGTAGTGATATTTGTTATTGGGTGTTATCCCACATACCTGGTTGAAGAGCACCTCCGTGTACAGCGGCGGCGCGTCCGGCCTGAGCGGGTGGTGCCATTTTTTATACTATGTAGTGATATTTGTTATTGGGTGTTATCCCACATACCTGGTTGAAGAGCACCTCCGTGTACAGCGGCGGCGCGTCCGGCCTGAGCGGGTGGTGCCATGTTTTATACTATGTAGTGATATTTGTTATTGGGTGTTATCCCACATACCTGGTTGAAGAGCACCTCCGTGTACAGCGGCGGCGCGTCCGGCCTGAGCGGGTGGTGCCATGTTTTATACTATGTAGTGATATTTGTTATTGGGTGTTATCCCACATACCTGGTTGAAGAGCACCTCCGTGTACAGCGGCGGCGCGTCCGGCCTGAGCGGGTGGTGCCATGTTTTATACTATGTAGTGATATTTGTTATTGGGTGTTATCCCACATACCTGGTTGAAGAGCACCTCCGTGTACAGCGGCGGCGCGTCCGGCCTGAGCGGGTGGTGCCATGTTTTATACTATGTAGTGATATTTGTTATTGGGTGTTATCCCACATACCTGGTTGAAGAGCACCTCCGTGTACAGCGGCGGCGCGTCCGGCCTGAGCGGGTGGTGCCATGTTTTATACTATGTAGTGATATTTGTTATTGGGTGTTATCCCACATACCTGGTTGAAGAGCACCTCCGTGTACAGCGGCGGCGCGTCCGGCCTGAGCGGGTGGTGCCATGTTTTATACTATGTAGTGATATTTGTTATTGGGTGTTATCCCACATACCTGGGCCCCAATTCCACTAAATGTCAACGGCTATAGTTGGATGACAATGTCAATCCAATGGTAACTCAATGGTGTTATTTTGACACTTTTCAGAGCAAATAACACCATCGAGTGACCATTGAAATGTCATTGTCATCCAACTATAACCGCTGTCATTTAGTAGAATTGGCCCCCTGGTTGAAGAGCACCTCCGTGTACAGCGGCGGCGCGTCCGGCCTGAGCGGGTGGTGCCATGTTTTATACTATGTAGTGATATTTGTTATTGGGTGTTATCCCACATACCTGGTTGAAGAGCACCTCCGTGTACAGCGGCGGCGCGTCCGGCCTGAGCGGGTGGTGCCATGTTTTATACTATGTAGTGATATTTGTTATTGGGTGTTATCCCACATACCTGGTTGAAGAGCACCTCCGTGTACAGCGGCGGCGCGTCCGGCCTGAGCGGGTGGTGCCATGTTTTATACTATGTAGTGATATTTGTTATTGGGTGTTATCCCACATACCTGGTTGAAGAGCACCTCCGTGTACAGCGGCGGCGCGTCCGGCCTGAGCGGGTGGTGCCATGTTTTATACTATGTAGTGATATTTGTTATTGGGTGTTATCCCACATACCTGGTTGAAGAGCACCTCCGTGTACAGCGGCGGCGCGTCCGGCCTGAGCGGGTGGTGCCATGTTTTATACTATGTAGTGATATTTGTTATTGGGTGTTATCCCACATACCTGGTTGAAGAGCACCTCCGTGTACAGCGGCGGCGCGTCCGGCCTGAGCGGGTGGTGCCACACGGAGCGGCAGAAGATGAGGTAGAAGGGGTGGTGAGCCCGCTGCAGCTCCGTGGTCACGTCCAGCACGTACTCGTCGCCGGCCAGGGGCATGGTCAGCGCGTCGCCGGCCACGATGCAGTACAGAGAGAACTCGGCGCGCTCGGCCTCGCTCGTCACGCCGATCTAAGAAGGTTTATTTACATCGGGTTATGTCGCAATTAAAAGACAAAAATGTTCAGGAAGGACTCCAAAAACGAACACATCAAAAGAGATTTAAATATAATAGGGCATAGAGGGGGCATTGGGAATATTTTCATACAAATAGGGCATAGAGGGGGCATTGGGAATAATTTCATACAAAACTTTGAAGCCTAAGCGTCATGTCCTTATCATGTCAGTTAGTATGAACGCGGACTGTCATTCGGTCGAAATTGTACTAGACTTATTCCACTTGGAATAACTTTTGACTTCACATTTTCCTCGTTTTGTCCCCTCTATGCCCTATTATATTTAAATCTCTTTAAACACATCTAATATAGTACACTGCAATGAGATGATAGAACCTTCGCGAGAGGTGGCGTGAGCTGGATCAGATGATGTTTCGGAACATAAATCGTAAGAAAATCTAACTGATTTCGAAATTTACTAACTTCATTAATTACTTTGTGCAAACGATTATTGCGAGATATTGAGTATAATGATAAAGCGTGAACCATTCCTGACAGTACTAAGAATCCGAAGGTAACTAATTTCTGTTGGTTATATTACGACATTTTCATCCAGTAAAACCACACCAAGGGGAGGCGATACCCTAAAGTTCACGAACCGAGTCGCGGGCAACTACTACTTTATTTTCAACAAACTTGCTCAAAACGACGTTTTTATTCCACTGATTTTTGGCTCATAATCCTAGATATTAAACACGCGTGCTTTTTCAGTATATTATTGCACTAGTGCGTTTAGTTTATGAACCCGACCAATTTACATTTGTACCCTAGTACCAAGTCGTAAGTAAGAAGAAGAAGAAGCGATATAATTTAGTCGGGTTATAACTTTTTATTTTAGCAACAAACAGTATTTATGCGAAAAATAACAGTAAATGGTAAATCCAGCTTTATTATTAAAAAATAACTTAAATTCATTTAAAATTGTCTGTTATTTCTGTTTTAAACATTACATTTAAATTTAATTATATTTTTAATCTTGGCTGTTGGCCGATCTAGTTCGCACCTTAGCCACAGATTAGAGAATAGTTACTTCGTAACAGATACAGCACTTCCATACAAAAGCTAAAATACCTACGCTATATTTACCTACAAAATGCGCCGCAACTCGGCTGCAGTAAGAAACGTACTCTACGAACGCGCACCGAGAAGCGAGTTTCCCGCGCACGCTGCGTGATTGCGTCATCAAGCGAAAACGTCAGGGTTGTACCGAGCGCGTAAAATTAAACACAGTTGCTGGAAAACTTAATTTTTTATTGTTATTTTTTTAAATTTATTAAATTATTTTTATTTTAATTTTTTATTTTAAATTTGTTACATTATACAATAAAAAAATGAAATCTTATTATATCAAACCCTTTATAGTTTTGACTTTTTACAATTCAAATAGCGAGAAAGTACTTGACCTGTGTTCCTCTTTAGGCAATTGAAAAAAAGACAATTCCTTGTTATTTACTCTTGAACTCCGACACCCGTCCACATCGCAATAACCGGGCATCTTGGTAGCGAGCGCGGGAAACGTGACGCGTGTGCGCAGTCTCGCGTGTGCCAACCAACTGCCACTTGGGTCGGTACCGACCTACTGTGCGGTAGGCACTTATAGCGCGACCTTGAGCGAGTGACGGAGGCCTGCCTTAGCCTTGCGCGCGCATCGGTATCGCGGCAAGAAAAAAAAACACATTTTTCGTAAATAATTGTTGGCTGTGACGAAGTTTGGATTAAATTGTGAAGTTTAATATTAACGAAAATGTCTACTTCAAGTGAAGAAAATGAAGAAAACCTATTATTAACTCCGCCGGATATACGTAACGAGGCGAAAAACGCGTGTGATAGTCTTTTGCCGAATGTAAGTATAAAAAATTATTAAAATGGAAAACCGGCAAGAACGCTCATTCTTTCTCAGAAAAACGTCGTTTTAAGCAAGTGTGTTGAAAAACGTCGTATGAAACACGTGTGCCTGTGACCATAATATAGTGCGCACACAATATCGCCTTGTATATTATGGTCAACTTAGCACACTTGTATCATAATGTACTATTATTAGACAGAATATTCTAATCTTGTATACTGACCAGTTCGCAGAGCTCGCTGACGATGTCGTTGACGACGGTGGCGCAGCGCGTGTTGACGACGCGCTCGGCCCCGCCCGGCAGCCGGTACAGCTGCCGCCTCGCAGACCGACCCGCTGACACAGCCGTCACCTGGAAAACGCAAAACAATAATTACTTAATAACAATAGATATGTACGCACAATAAACAGCTTTTAACAAACTTGTAGTTGTTTATTTCTTATCGTGACTTTTATAGAAAATTTAAAGAAACTTAAAGAAAATGATTAGATCAAAATCGGTGATGTAGCCGTTGAAGTGCGTGAGGGCAGGGATCCATTCCTAAGGAAGGATGCAACCATGTTTTTCAAACATATTTCATAGGTACCTACATGTCTATAACTAGCTCAACGGTGAAGGAAGACATCGTGATGAAGCCCTTATGTCATCAATGTAGGGGTCGGTCAAATACAGTGGAGAATTAGTGGATACTTCAATAACTGCCAACCTCTCCAGGGGTAGAGTGACCAAATGGAAATCCTAGTTTACTTCTTTACTGATAAATCATTTCTTTCATTGTAATATTGATATACTATTTTAGGAGCTACCCACTTATTTTTAAGAAGACCCTTCCAGTTCTAGAATTAAGCTAGGTAGGTACATATTATATATGTAAATAAAATAATATAGGAGATTATTCAGATAAACCAGCTTGCTTCTATTTTAACTTCTGCTAAATTAATAAAAGACAATAAGTAGGTAGCAAAAATTTTAATCAGAAACTTATTCTTATCAAATAACATAAAACGTTAGAAAAATAATACAAATTGTATATTAATTAAGTGTATTTTCAAACGAGTTAAAATTAGAAGTCGTTCTGCATGGCTTGGTAGATAGACTTGCGTAGATTTTCAAGCTGGCGGTGCTTGGCCTCGGAGACCAGCTTCTGCTGCAGCTTGTTCATGTGCTCCTGCAGCTCGTCCGCCAGCTTGGTGTTTTCAGTCTTGTGCTGGGATTCCTCTTCTTTGCTTCTGAAATTAGTCGAAATCAGTGAAAAATCTAAGTTTTTTTTACATGTCGTTACTAACAGACTATAGGTTGAAATTGATCTGTATACTTCATATTTGCATAATACGAATCAATTTTGATGATTTCTGTTGTTTCATATTCATAATATTATCGGTGCCATCGGCTAGCTTTGATATAGTAAAATCAAGCAAGAATAAATTTTTTGTAGCCTCAACATTCTGCCCCTTCTTTCTGTCCCTGTTCCTCTGCTTTGTTGACTAAGTATATAAACTAAGGCGTCAATGGGAGTTATCATGCGTACTGTTTCTTAAATGAAGTGTAGATTTCCTTGAGGGTCTGGAGCCTCTGCTTGGCGGCGGCGGCGGACTGCAGCACGCACTTGAGGAAGGCTCCCAGGATGTGCTGCAGCTTCTGCTCATTCTCCGCCAGCATGGTGTGGTCTGCCTCAAGCTGCTCGAGCAACTCCGACAGGCTCGTCAGGAGGGTTTCCGTGCCTTGCTTTCTGGAAGTTTCCACGGGTTTTTTAATGTTAAAGTGCATGTGACGTGACGTAATTAACATTCTTATTGATTATGGTACCTATGCATGATCCTAGGATTTTTAAGGCCAGAATAGAGATACACGTAAGTATGAAAAAACACGTACCTGGTATCCAACTGTCGGCCCATAACTTCTAGCAGTTTCTGTCGGGTATCCTTGTGTTCGGCACTGTTGTTAATTTTTTTCTTCTTGGCGCTGCAGTTAGCCTGAAACTCGGCGAGCTGGCAGTCTTCTTCGTCCACTTCTTCCTCGGCTTTTTGCTGCCGCTTTTGAGTTTTCTTCGGTTTTGGCGTGTTTTTCATAAATTGCGACTCGTTTAATAAATCGCTAAGATCCTTTGTTATGAATTTGGATTTTTCCGTTTTCTTGGCCATCTTTTCAATTTTATCCGACAATTCGACAGAAAATATCTCTTGCAGATTTTCCGATTTCCCGCCTAAAATTTTATTTACCCGCGCTTTCGTTTTTTTTTTCTTGGAACCTTTAGAAATGTGTTTTTTTATTTGGCTGCTGGGTTTAAAATATGAAATGGTAATTTGTTTTAAGAATTTAAATTTGGAGACGTAAATATTGATTTTTTTGCCCAATTTTATTGGACAGGCTAGGATCAAAGACCATACTGCCTCGTCTTCAGTATTTGTTAATCTATACTAATATTATAAAAGAAAAGATTTGTATTTTTGTATGTTTGTTACGAATAAACCCTACTGGACCGATTTTAAAAATTCTTTCACCAATTCAAAACTAAAAGATTCCTGAATGTATATTCAGGAATCTTTTAGTTTTGAGTTGGTGAAAGAATATCACTTTTATGAGTCAAAAAACCCGAAATACAAACAGCAAAATGAAATTTAGCAAAAATAATGACGACCTTCTTCGGATTCTTGCCAAAAAGCCCAACTCAACAACAAAGGTCAACTCTAAATGAAGATTAATCTTACGACGTAGGTAAAACCGTAAAACATAATGCTTCATAATTCAATATGTCATGAACTAATGCCCGAAAATACCTCTTCAACGCTGGGTACGTTCTTTCTTCCGCCGCACCGCAGTGTTTTGCGTAGATTGGCGAGGCAAACAGCCGCGGTGCCTTGACACGGTCGCCGCCTGTCTGCCGCCGCTGCAGAGAGGTATTCTACGAGGAATGGCCTAAAGGGACAAGAAAAATATTTTAATTTATTTCACGCTATTTATTTTGTCTCTTGCACAGGAAAACTTACAACTCATAACTGTGGAACTAGTTATATTTTAAAAAACAAGCGTATGTTTACTTTAAGGTTTTTATTATGATGTTGTACGTGCACAATACTCGTACGTAGGTAGAACCCTTGTTGTATATAAAATTATTACTTTTAACAAGAGATTTAAACTCAGACGGAGTCCTAATAATAAAAAAAAACGCAAGTCATATTTTGTTTAAGGAGTGTAGATATAGTAGAAGGAGGACGATCTCTGTAGTGAAAGTGTACGTCAAACTGCGTTAAATTGTGGTGGCGCCACTGTAACTAGATGATAAATTTCAAACAAGCAGCGTTTGGCGCTTTGCTGGAGTAGGATAGAAAATAAACAAGTAGAAGACAGCACAAAACAGAAGAACTTGTTACTTGTTACTTGAACCATTTGTTACATTTTTAAATTTACGCCCACTTGCGCAATATTTTACAGTAAACACTCAATAATCACTAAAAATATTAAAGTTTACAAAAATTCTATCACTCCGTTTTCTAACTCCGCACACTTCAACAACTGCTACATTTATACCGTAGCCTTTACCCTATACTAACGCCATTGTCGTAAATTTTTGAACTGTTATTTACAACTTACAGGTGGGTGGACACTTTGGACTAGTTCCCCATGTTAAAACATCGTTCTCCAAACTCTACACTCCATAATTTTGTAAGAACTAAAAATTATAACACAACTTTTTTTTAAAGCAAAGAACGCAGAACTCAGCCGAAGTTTTTATAAAATTTTACGATTTTCATCTGTTTTCCCAGTATCCATTCGCACTTACTCCCTATGACCTCTAAGAACTTGCCTGAGCGTGTTGGAGCAGGTGAAGTAGGCGGCGAGGATGGACATGAGCCGCCACGCGCGCTGGCACGAGTCCGCGCCCGGCGACCGGTTCGACGTCGTCTGCTTCATCAGCTGGCAGTACACCTCGTCGCGGAGCTCCGGGACCGAGTGACAGTGCTAACGAATGACCAAACAAAATTTAGGCCTAATGTAGAGTTAAAGATTCTACAGTAAATCGTAAACAGTTTTTTTTGTGTGACTACATCTGATTCCACTAAAGATGCCCTTCATTGTCATTTTATTATGAAAAAAACTGAATAACAACATAGAGAAACCCTCAGAAAAAATACTAAATCATTGTAGCGACACCTAGCAGTTCTACATAGAACTAACTAAAGCGTCATAGACGGAAAGTTCTATACCGCGCTACTGAATGTTTACACGAGTTTGTATAACTACAACACTCCAACATCAAACGTCGGACTGCGGTTCCTAACGATCATCTCGCCTGGCGGAAGATCTTCGCTTTTCACGATGGAGGAGCATTCCACCTGCGGTACTCCATATAATTAAAGGACTCACCATAAGCACCGTGTAGACGCATTTCACTTCAGTCAAGTCCTGGTGCATGGCGCGCTCCTGTGCGGGCAGGTCTCCGCAGTAAGCGCGCACGCAGGTGAAGCATTCGAGCGCGGGCGGCGCGAGCGCAGGCGGCAGCCGGAGCAGAGGCGCGCGCAGCGGCGTCGCTTGCCACTTGACCACGTCCGTCTGCGCCTTCCACGTCCATTCGTTCCGTTTAGCTTTGCTCTTCAGTGAAGAATCCGCTTTTAGGATTTCGAGTCTGAAAGAGAAAATGTTTTGGTCAATATTTTGAAAATAATGTGTCAATACTAGCGGCTGTCAATCAGCGTAGCGTATAAGTCATTGTAATTCCCATTCCTGTGGCAATTTACAAAAATCCCTTCTTAGTGCTCACTTTTGTAATTTAAGGAACCTTTGTGCAAAAACTCATAGGCGCGTTAGTCAGTCAGACAGCTAGGGAGTTTCTTCACATGTTAATTATATTTCTCTTACATATTTGTAACTACCTACCTACCCTTAACTTGCAGTTAATTTAAAATGACCGTGTATAGATTGGTGACCCTTTAAATACCTATTTACTTTATATGATCTGTCAAAATAAAATCGAAATAAATTTTCAGAAGTGGTTTGGGAAAATCTTTTTATTTGAAATATTACTCTATCTGACACGGGCGCGTTAAAACAACGTAAATTGATGCATCAAAAAGAAAAGAGAAAATCTGTAATTACGAGAAAACTGCGTTCCATTTCTAATTTTGTGATCTAATCATTTAAGTGTACCTACCTACTTAATTTAGTGTGATAAGCATTCAGTTATACAATAGTTTTCCATTTATGTTGAAGGGCCAACAAAAATTTACATAGCTATTCAAACCTAAATTAATTTATACAATTTAAAATTATGATAAAATTGAAACATAATATTATTTTAATAAGATACACTTTACAATACCGCGCGTTACATAAGCGAAACGCGCAATGCGCGCACAGCCTTAAATTTAGCTAAATCACCAAAGAGGTTTCAAACAAATAGTCTGCTTTCAAATCCGATATATTTCGCAAAGATTTCGCACCGTCATGCATGAGTTTGGCGCGAGTGAATCCGATATATTTTCCAAGTTATTTCATTTTGTAATAACTGGTTAACTGGTACTTACAGTCAAGAGCAAGTCAAGCTTGACACTACCAGTTTAAGCTGAGCTCTGATTTGTACTGCGCGCCATAGAATACAGGGCCCGGTCAAAGTCCAAAGTGTCAAGCTTAGCGTGCTCTTGACTGTACTTAATAAATAAATCCGTCTAAGTTATGAAGTAAAATGATGACTAATTTCGCTACGATGGATGCCTAGATATGATAATCTAGATTCTAGAAGTAGGTACCTATACAAGAAAAGTGGGTTTTCTATTTGGTAAGAGGATATTTTTATGGATTTGTTTTATTTATATTTAAGGTGTTTTTAAAATTATTTTATTTAGAATTTAAAAAAAACACTGATGTCCTTTATCAAACTTCTATCTAAAGCGAATGGAATGCACTAAATACCAGTTTTTATTTGAAATAAATAAATTGTGGGAAATTGTTTAAGTGGTCTTATTGTTTTCCAGAATCGTCTTTCAAGTCGTACGAAATAAGTACGCAAGTAAATAAATAAATATTATATAACGTAAAAGCCCGTCAGGCCAGTATAAGGCAAGTCAAATAAACACTCATCAATATGCATGAGAAATAAAATAAACTACCTAAATTCTCAATAAATCAATAACTCACGTGCCTTTTATTCAAATGTAGCGCTAATTATATAACTTATTGATGAAAATGCGTGTTATTTTACAACACATATGTACGTCCTATTAGTGGGGAAGTGCTGTTTTTATTTCCGGGTATTTTGAGTACTACTGAGAATAAGTTAAAAAGTTACGAAGCATTATTCTCATCTCTACATCAACCATTATGACGTATGAATACATTTGGTCTACATTCAAAAAATGTTTTGTTTTTATTATTGTTATGTACCAACGCGGGGTTTATTATGTATCTTCTTGCATACGGCATTACACGTGTTTTGGAAAGAAAAACCAGTCGAGCCAATGGAATGCTAACGTTGAATTAAATAATCAGCGTAGAAACGTTGTAAGTTTACGTAATAAGTCTAACTGAATAACATAAATAGTGATGTAGCCTTGTTGGTGAGTTCGCTTCTTACGCACGAGATTTTCAAAAACTTACATAAGTAAGTACATATTTACACACGGCAGCTTATATGAGCTGTGTGTATGAGGTTTCAGGTGACCAGGTCTTATCTCTGTCAAAGGATTGACCTAGCTTTTCAGAAGGAATGCAGTTAGTGTTCTGGGCAGTGTCCCACATGGTTCCACTTTGGAGGTAATTTTTTATCTGCAAATATTGAAAGTAAATCTATAGTTGCTTAATCACAAGCTCTTATAATGTTTATTCAATGTTACATTGTATTAATAAAGAAGACTAAGTGAATGACCATGAAATTGCAAATATTGTGGTGGTTACCTTAGCATTTCAAATGACAGCTCTATAGCAATGCAGTATAGTAGGTAGTCCCGTACAGTTTTGGATGTCTTGTCCACTGTACCGTGCAAGTGAATGTCTTTTGATAATTCGATGATTGAATATTTGATCACACCATGCCGAATCATCGTCTCCGTGTTGTAATGAGATCAAATACGGGGAGGCGGGCAATGGCGGATCCAAGAACTGACCATTTTATAGTATGACTTAATTCCCCCTTTATTTTAAGGTAGGTACGCAAGGAATATTAACCTCAAATTTTAAACCACTAGATCTACCAGTTTGGGATATGCGTTGTCTGTCAGTCCTTCAGTTAGTCATAATGCCTGATTACTGACGCTTTTCTTGAACTAAGATACAATATTTAATTCACTGAAGTTGCTAGTTAAAAAGTAAGTATTATTCTTTCTATGGGTGGGTCTTGAGAGCAAGTCCAAGGTAAGAGCAGGGACTTCATAACCTGCAAAGGGTTTTGTCAATCTGATACCGACCCTGCTTCGCAATATTTATTTACTTGGTAAGAAACTGTATAATAACTGTGTTTAGGTTGATGTATTCAATGCGAAAAATTATTTTGCTCTGAATAAATGAATTGAATACTCTTGTGGGGACATTGTAGCCGACAGGGATGTAAGTAAGTAAGTAAGACAAATAAGGTGATATCGCAAAAAAAAGACAGAAGGCGGTGGTCTGTTACAAACGCCTTAGGGCGCGTCCGGTGTGACGCTGTACGCAGCAGGCAACGATTGCCTAAGCCTAACACATAAAGTGAGGGCAAAAGACTTTCCCTGCATAGTTTTTGTATGACCAGATTCACAACAACCGGATGCAACCGGTCTATTACTGTGTGTATATCACCTAAAACTGCTACTTTTAATGATATAGGTACCCCCGAGTGAAGTTGGGTCAATTGTATTTCCCCGGCAACTCTACGTAGCGTCGTTTAGAACACATACTCGCTGTGACAAAGTGATACTGCTTTACGCATGCGTACTCACAGGCCAAACCGGAAGTGCTTGCATTCGATGCAAATAGGACCTGCGCAGGCAACCATTTTGTAAACTGGCGAGTGACGAGGCGAGCATGCGCCGTGACTAATTATTATTTGTGTTGGAAGTTACTAGCGAAATGCCGGAAGAGTTGTTTTGTACTGTTTTACTGTTGCAATTTCTATGTTGGTAGTTACGAGTAGGTACCTACGCACGGTAATAAGTTTTTGAAAACTGGTACATGCCTGAACTCAAAATCGAACCCAGGCCTCGCGCATGAGACGGGCTCACTTCAACAATGTTATCACAACAAAGTTTCTTAGTTTCTATAATATTTGTATAATCGGTGCAGCGTGTCTGCTGACTCCCAGAGACGCTGCACGCATTCAAACACTGTAAATTTTACTAATACACACCAAACTAATAATCACGATAACACGCCACAACACAAAACCAAAGGGCTGGCTTCCACGCCGGAAAATTTTGAATAAGAAAAAACAATGGCGCTCACAGGATCAGATTCTCATCTTCGACCCCCTCACTGTTCTCGTCGTCGGACAGGCTGTCGCCTGACATCTCCGTCACGTGTTCTGCCGACCCGACCGACATCGCTCGGCGGTCGATCACTAACTGACCGAAACCCGCGCCGATCGGCGAAAGTGCCGGAACCCAATGATTACGGATTAACGCATATTTTAACATTTCATTAAGTTTTGAATCTAACAGATCACTAGATAAGTACATATCATGTGGGCATAACAAACCCGTTTTATGTTTCCATAAGCGTGTTTGAATTTAAAGTCGTGAAATTGGGTGCAGTATATTAACTCGGCAATGAAAGTGTGATTCCGACTTGATACCAAAAGCCGGCTGACTTTGATCGTAGATTTGATCACAAAGATTTCTAAATCTATTAAAGTCGAATGTATTTAAAAAAGACTAATCACTTCCTCGAAATAAGTAAGTGTTACGGATAGCGCCACCACTTTTTCATCTGAATACGAGTACACATAAAACGATGGAACCGGATTACTAATTACACTGAACAATTAATCAGTCACTCAATTCAAATTTCGAATTAACACATAACACCAGCACTAGATGCTCAGTAATTCGGGATACTTGCATTCGGTTCTTGAGGCGCAGCGCCGCGGCGCACCGCATCTCGGCTCGTCCCTGAAGGTAGCGGGTCCCTGACTGACGTTCCGCGCCACCGATGCTCTCACTACTAACTATCAAACTAGGGCTGCACAGTTTTCCCTAACCACCTTTATGGTGCATTGTTTTGGCTGTTAACAGACAAAACAGTTGCCCAACTCTGAATTCTCGTTACGAAAAAAACGCCACCGTTTCCCGCGAATCTGGGTCGTAATGACCGACGGATTGTCTATGTGAGAAATCTTCGTCTTGAATGTTGGTGTTACTGTCTCGCGTTTTGTTCTTTCATGTACCAAAATGTGCGCGTACCCTCGATTTCCTGGCTCATTACAAGGTCAGGTTGGCTCAACTACTATTTAATTGTTGTAGATAAATGTGCATAATTGCAAACTGTTACATGGCTCTCACTATTGTTACACCTATTTGACATGGACTAAAGAATTTTCATAATATGATTCTGTTTTTAAATACGCATCGAGTCAACGCATTTGACACAATCAAAGCCCGCTTGGACAAACAAACTTTGATTCAAGTTCGTTCGCTAAATTATGAGCTGTCTTTGATTGGTCGCTGACGTCTTACGAGTAAGTGCTTTGATCAATGTTGCTGTAATCATAGTACCGTAAAAGTATTTATGAATATCCACTTTGTCCAATCGGACATTGATTGTGTCAACGCGCTTTACCAAGGCCCGACACGATCTAAGGTCTGAATCTTCACTTGAGAAGTCGAGTATGTATTATTTATGTGGTAAGATTAAGAGTGAGTCGATCATTTCTCAAGCGCTAACGAGGTAGACAACAAATGATATAACTAACAATAACAATCAAAGTGAAACATAAGCAATATCATTGTACCGTGTAAAGTGGGGCGCAGAGTTAATAAAACTTCGAGAAAATCAACACGTACGCATTACAGTGATAGTGACCTTATTTACGTAGCGCAGCAAATCTGTAATAAAAAAACTGTAGCATGTAAATACTACGCGATGGTAAAAATTATACAAACTTTTTAAAATAAAAGAAAAATAGAGAACGTAAGTCAAGACAACCCTATAATATCCATTAGCAAAAACAACAAAAGTCGAAGAATGTTTCCTACAACACCACGGATTCTTTCATTCAATGGAAAAGAGGCGCGGCGCCGGTTTTTTTAGCGGCTTCTATTGTACAGGCTGCTCAGTGTGGAATCATAACTGAACCACACATTAAATGTGTTCATCTATCAATTTTAATTGGAGTTCAAGTTCATTTAATGTCTAGCAAAATTATAGGCTCATAATTGTACCGTAATTCATTTTAAATAAAACCGTTCAAGTGCGAGTCGAACTGGCGCACGGAGGGTCTTTAGTGTTGTTAGGGCGCTATAAAGTTCAATTTTTTTTACGGGACTGAGATTTTTACTGATTTTTAAAAACTAGTATGCTTATTTAGATACATCGTTTTATTGTATCTGTAATATTCACATAGACCTGTAATAACCATAATTATTTCTGATTTATCGCTTGTTGAGTAACTTCGGAGATAAGGGATTGGAATGGGGAATGGTATTTTTTGTCATTTTCTATAATAAGTAATACGTAAAATATGGTTGGATCCCC
The DNA here is from genome assembly GCA_963855545.1 of Ethmia dodecea. Taxonomy (NCBI): domain Eukaryota; kingdom Metazoa; phylum Arthropoda; class Insecta; order Lepidoptera; family Depressariidae; genus Ethmia; species Ethmia dodecea. Next base: position 3,224,682 of record OY979446.1, read on the forward strand.
GCTCAGGGCCAACATTGATGTGCATGAACATGTCTGTTGGCTTCGTGTCTGGGTGTTTAATATTTAGGTAAGTATTTAAGTATGTTTATCACTTTTTCAGTACCCATAATACAAACTCTGCCTAGTTTGGAACTGAATAACCGTGTGTGAATTGTGTCCCACAATTTATTATTATTATTTTTAATGTGCAAATAAATCCCTTTCATATGATAACCCACTTGTCTTTGGTAATACCACTTTAAAATGACAGCCCCCCTTTCGGTCCCTTCTGTTCCAATTTATTTTTATTTTTAATAATTAAAATGAAATGCAAATGAGCATTACAAATTTCAAGTCGATAGCATTAGGACTAGTTACTGAGATAAGCTTTTGTGACAGACAGACAAAGCAGAACCATGAGGGTTTTGTTTTACCGTTTTTATACGAAACCCTATAAAGCTATTATTTTATAGAAAACCAGCGACCCGACCGCCCCGGCTTCGCACGGGTCCAAAGCAAAGAGGTTGGAAGAAAATCATTCTCTAGGAGAGAGAAACTTTTTCTTTAAACGTCTTTGGTGCAATGCTAACACTAAAACCTTCCTCTTGAATCACTCTATCTATTATAAAAAACCGCATCAAAATCCGTTGCGAAGTTTTAAGGATTTAAGCTTACATAGGGACATAGGGATATAGGGACAGAGAAAGCGTCTTTGTTTTATACTAAGTACTAGCGACCCGTTCCGGCTTCGCACGGGTGCAATTCTAACACTAAAACCTTCCTCTTGAATCACTCTATCTATTATAAAAAACCGCATCAAAATCCGTTGCGTAGTTTCAAAGATTTAAGCTTACATAGAGATGTAGGGACAGAGAAAGCGTCTTTGTTTTATACTCAGTATGTAGTGATGATACGAGTAACTCGATAAAAAGTTTATGGCAAGAGTATAATATCATTAGGTACTGAACAAAAGTGGATGAAGACAACAACATTACATGACACATCCTAACTATCTATTGTTTTACTTTGGGTGAATGTTTAAGTAAGTAGGTTTACAATGGCATACGTAACATTTTAAAATAATTTATGTCTACTTTTGAAGAAAAAGATGTAATTATACATCGGATTTGTCTTGGGTATTATTTGTAGCGTGACAAACGCAAACGGCATCTCTGTTTAATCCGATCAAATTCCAACGAAAGAAACTACATTTTGCTAAAGGCTTTCCTATTCATTCAGCCATAGCCACTGTAGTAGTCAGCGTATTTTGAAACTAACATAAAAAATAAAAAAGTTTTAATGTGAACGTCGAATCAAAACAATAGATTGCGTCACAAAACTGAGATCGGCTGTTCGCGCGCTTTTGTAATTATATTTAACTTTTCGACTGCAATGATGTTCTTATCTTATTATTTATCATGAGACAGGTTTTTGTTGAGAGTAGGTTAGTAGAGAGTACTAATAATAGGCATAATGTTCTTTAGATAGTTCCTGAGAAAGGAAATAAAATTATAGGTTAATCTACGTTTATGTAATTTAAGTAGCATCTGCGTACTTTAATTGAATGATTACGCTTGATGTTACATCGACTGCATAGGCGATGGGCGTATTGTAATAAGTTACGTGGAATGCTACATAATGGACAGTTATTATTGGTTCAGCCATGCATGATTGGCTGAAATAGGTGCGCCCCAGAAGCCAAATAAAAAAAATATAGACGTACGTAAGTATAGGTACGTAGTTTTTTATTTTTTTGTTGTGATGCTGTTCGATCGGGACTCTTACCGTAATAAATTTATTTTTTATTGCTAGGTATAACAAGATACGAGGGATTGGCGTGTGATGGGCCATGACTGATGGCCTCTAATGATATAGAGTCCGATTGAAGGGTGTCATTCGCCGCCATTATCGAGAGTGAAGTCGGAAACACTGCATTACGTGTCTAGAACTACGTTCACGTTAATAAGGCACGTAATTTAAAAAGGCGCGAAAACTAAAGACATCCTATTTATAAAATGACCTAATCTATCAATAATAATTTATAAAGGAAAGCTCAAAATGTAAGACTGTCTATACCTATTAAAGTCTATTTCACACCAAATGGGTTCGGTGACAGTTCACTGTTGACAATTGAAGTGATGTGTCCTAGTGAAATCCAATCGATTTTTCTCAAGTTTTGAGTAAGTTTGTAAAGAAAATGGAATCGATTTTATACTTAATAGATAGAATGATTTTTCAAGATTACTTTTTATTGAATATGTTTAAATTTCACAGGTTATATAAGGGAAAAACATTGTAAAATAAAAAAAATATGACATCGACTTTTTGATGCAATACGAAAATATCATACATTATCGAATCTACAAATCACTGCACACTTTCACAGACCCCTGCCACTTATTACTATTTTAAACCCAAAAGATACAACAAAAGGAAAATTTTACAAAAACATTGCATTTTTTTTCGGATTCCCGCCAAAAAGCTTCGATTGATCGATTTAATGTAGATTATGTAGTGTCAATCCCTATGAGTAAAAGTTCCGTACCACGCAATACGTACTTTTAGGATATCTTTTTTATCTATTGTTTTTTATAATTTTCTTGATTTATAGACAGATTTTAATTTAGAATTTTAGAGGCGACAATTATTGTATTTTAGCAATTACATAATAATAAATTATTCATTATTTTTGGAACCATCTATTTTTCTTACTATAAAGTTGTATGCGTAAAAAGGAAAAATGTGAACTGTCACCGAACCCACTTGGTGCGAAATAGACTCTAGTTTGAAAGTAATGATAAGTTATTCAGTCGATACAGATTTTTTTGTTTATTTCTCCATGGCAAGGCAAAGGTCTTAAGTAATAAACGTTCAGCTTTATATGTGAAACTAGCGACCCGCCCGGGCTTCGCACGGGTGCGATGCTAATACTAAAACCTTCCTCTTGAATCACTCTATCTATTAAAAAAAACGCATCAAAATCCCTTGCGTAGTTTTAAAGATTTAAGCATACATAGAGATATAGGGAAATAGGGACATAAGGACATAGGGATATAGGGACAGAGAAAGCGACTTTGTTTAATACTATGTAGTGAAGATGATGAGGATTTTTAAAAGGAATCATATTTAATTGTTAAATTTAAAAACAAAATGGTGACCACTGGGCCTTTAGTATATTACTTACAAAGCATTAAGAGCGTGACGGTGTGCATGTCCATATGAAATGAAAATAAAATGTAGCACCCGGTGTCTTGCTACACCGCTCTTTAGTACTATAACTTTAGTAGGTATATCATTAAATTAAATGGCCTAATTAAAGTGTTAGGCCTTTGTATTTTTTTACAACTAGCAGAGCCTACTACTAAACAACTGATAAACATAGTAAATAAATGTTTATAACCCAATGCTCCCCAGGAGCCCGCCGGCGGGCTGGCACAAAATGCCGCCATTCCGTCAAGCAGCGGCAGCCCGCCGGCGGGCTGGCCTACCCAGATGACTTTAAACCTTATTTGTATCACCATTAAATACATGATATTGAATATAATTTACTACCGTGATCTAGAATAAATTCGGAATCCGTTGATATCCAAAGCTACACATGTTTTTTGTTTTTATTTATAGAAAACCGCTTCCAAACACGCGCCATGTGACAAGTCATAAAAAAAATGGCCACTTCATAGTAAATTTTCGGTGTCGGATTTCAAGTGGTGTTCAATTATAAACATAAGTGGCCTCTAAAGGTTGAGTTGTTTATCTTAGACGATAATACGATCTTTCTAGTTGGTGTTTAGTAACATTGTTTATAAATTTGAGTACTGTGGTAATATTGGTAGCAATTATTCTGTGATTATTCTCGAAACAGGTCCGAGTTTTTATTTACGAACAGAAATGAATGACTTGGACTCATAGTACCCCTTTGTTTTTTACATGTGGCAGCACACAATCTATCCATAGACAAAAATACATTGACAGTAGGATGATAGTCAAAGTAGTATTTTTTTGGTGATCATTTTTTTGGGAAAGTTGAACAACGCGCGGAATTTTAATTGCACCCGCGCGCCCCCTAAAAAACGTCAAAATCAAATAACATTTTATTGTGGTTTTACGGGATAAGATAATAATAATAAAGCACTTTATTCACCCACATGTCCATAATATTTATTAGATGTATATAATAGATGGTTGTTACTCAATGACGCAAAACGACTGAAAGGATTTGGATAAAATATGGCACACAGATAGTTTATAGCCTAGAACAATTCTTAGGATACATTTTATCCCGGAACGCGGACGGAGTCACGAGCGAAAGCTTGTTGTAGAATAAAGTGTACTTACTCAGGGCTCTGTCGGAAATGGTCGACGGCAAACTGCAGTAAGGGATGCCTTCCGTCATGTTGCGGCGTCGACTGGTCTCTTCTCTCCTCCCTCATCTCCCTCTCTCTATCTCTTTCCCTCTCTCTGTCTCTCTCCCTATCTCTTTCCCTAGGTATAGGAGATGACGTCTGTGCTCTCCTCTCTGCGTGTTCTGTCTCGTCCCGAGATTCTCGCGATTCCCTGGATTCCCGAGATTCCCTGGATTCGCGGACCTCTCGCATCTCTCTGGAATCTCTGTGTTCCCTCGTCTCTCTATTTTCTCTTGTCTCTCGTTCGGATACGCGTTCCTTTGCGACTCCATTTGTCGTTGGTTTCGGTTGTACCTGGATCAATAAAGAAAAAGTTTATTAGACATTTTGTTCGTGCATTTATTTATTTATTCAGTATTTTTTACAAGAAAGATGAATTTGCAAAAATAATGCAAATTTACAATGGGTACGGACTACGGATGCAACGGAATAATACTTTTGTTTAGTAAATACATAGAATAACGGTATCTTTATCTATAACTTCAAAATCTAACTAACCGCCTAAATAAGGAGGAGATTCGAAGTGTAATTTTTTTAGGACCAGGCCTACCTCTCTTGTTGTACCAATTAACGTTTTTTCAAAAAGTTTCCTTCTCCGTCGAACTAGTGATAAATAAGTACATAAGATACTTAGGTTCTCTTGTTTGTGAGGGTTGGAGTCCCTTCTTTCTATTATGTTGGACCTATTTTCTGTACACCTATTACATCTCCAAAAACCGCTCCAATAACATTCGTTAACTCAGCACGATGGCTCACATACTAACACAAAGATAATTTATTTAGCCGGTCGTACGTTTACGCTTTCCCGAGCACCTTGCGCTATCTCTTTTCTTTTACTGCCGCCATACCGCGTTAATTGTCGAGTGTAAGTTAAGAGATATCTGCTTAGGTAGGTATTTAATATAATATGTCCTGTTGCCGACATGCGACTGTTATTATTCAGAGATGTCCGTAATTATTATAATAGGTGTAGAGGGTATTTTGCCGTTTCATTGTGTAATTCGGTATATGACAATCTAGTTACCAAAGAGGTTGGAAGACAATCAAACTTTTTCTTTAAACGTCTTTGCTAGTTACATATGAAAATATATTCTACTAATCCTACCTGCTTATAAAAAAGGGAAAGTTTATAGGGTGGAGTTATTCTTTGATGCAAAAACTACTGAACGGATTTTAATGAAACTACAGTAATATAACTTATAAATCAGAATAATACATAGGCTTCTTTTGATCCTGAAGCGCGGACGAAGTCGTGGACAAAAGCTAGTAATATTATAAATGTGAAAGTTTGGATGTTTGACACTCTATCACACAAAAACGGCTAAACGAATTTGGATGAAATTTGGCACGCGAATTGTTTATTACTGGGATTAACACAGGATACTTTCCTATGATAGAAAACTATTGCTTGAATAATGCCGAAAAGTTTAGATACCTACCATTGAACGGAAGGCTGTGTAACCTATGTTTAATGCATGCCATAGGTACTGTGTTAAAAGGGGGAGGATAAGCAATAGAACAAAATCTTTGTAAAGACGACAATATGACAAAGCGTTAAACCGTAGTCACTATTTTGGTAATGTAAGTAAAAATACGTGCAATAAATGATGAAGAGACAGCAGATAAGCGATTTAAATTATAAAAAAAAAATGGTACCAAAGCTAAGGACTGGAACCCTGTTTGTTTCTCAAAAATCATTCGGTTTGCATACAAATCAACTTGTTAAAAAAAAAACTTTTTTGTCAAAACAAAAAAACTTTTTTTTTTCAAATTTAGTATCTATTACGAAAAGCGGTCAAAACTAAGGTTGACTACCTGTTTTTTCCGTTTCAACGTTTTCCTGCTCAACGTTCTCACTACATCATAAAAGGATTCCATTTTAGACGTAATCCACGCCACAATCACCCAAAAAAATCTTCACAACGAAAACTTTACTCGATCAATAAATTTAAAGTTCGTTAAATCGATTCTCGTAAGTATTCGGGACAATAATTTAAACTTCGAGGGTTGCCACTTTCACTGCACTAAAATTAAATCAATATTTTTTTTTCGGTATTTTAACACTTCCCGCGTTGCATTCGCGAAGTGCAGCGACGGTCTGCGTGTTTACCGCTGCACCGACCGCCATCTTTATAAATATTGATGCAATCTAGATGTGTTCGCTCCGATTAATCGTAATTTTTTTCGTAATTCGAATTCTTCGCGGAGTTTAACATGATTGGTTACCACGCAGTGATTTATTAGTGATCCGTGTAAAGCTTGTCTAACTGTTTATTAAAAACATCGTAAATATTTCAGCGGGATCTTGTTAAAATATTTGAAGCTTATCCTTATCTGTGCAATTAATTTAGTGTAAAATGTGGCTAGACTTGCAACACCCACGTTTTGTTTTAATAAGAGGGAAAATGATGTCATCGTAAAGTTGACTTTGATATGTAAGTAGGCACTATCGCTGCTTCTTTTTTTCTGTTTTTATACGTGCGTACTTTTGATGCATAGGATGGCCAAATTACTACTTCTAACTTCTAGGAGATTGTAGCCAAAAACTACTATACTACTTATACCATACCAATGGACCAAGTAGCGTGGTTTTTACAGTAGCTTCTACAGAAGTCAAGCATACCTTGGCTTCTGTAGAAGCTACTATAGTAGAAGTTCTACTCAATGATTATATTAGTTATCATAATATCTAACGGCAATGGTGTAACAGCAATGAGCCATGAAAGAAAAGCAAAAACTGCAATCCGTCTAGCGAAACTCAATGGGTGCTTAAACATCAAGGTCGATCCGATAAAAAATGGTATTGTTTGTAACATAATCCCTGACTACTTGTGAAGATGTGTTGTTTTTTATTATCTTATCTTACCAAACCATCTTTGTTTAGATTCTTTGGGTGGAAGTAGTTCGTTTTTAGGGTTCCGTACCTCAAAAGGAAAAAACGGAACCCTTATAGGATCACTTTGTTGTCCGTCCGTCCGTCCGTCTGTCAAGACCCTTTTTCTCAGGAACGCGTGGAGGTATGAAGCTGAAATTTATATCAATTACTCAGGTCTACTGTCCCTTGAAGCTGTGAAAAAATCAAACTTCTAAGCCAACGCAATCAAAAGATACAGCCGTTTATGCCGCAAATTTTCGACACTTGCAAGGGAATCAAAACCTACAGGGTGCTTCCCGTGAACTCAGAATCTTGAAATTTGGTACGAAGCAACGTCTTATAGCATAGATAAAGGAAAAATTACGAAAACCATAAATTTGCAAGGTTGTACGGAACCCTCGGTGCGCGAGTCCGACTCGCACTTGGCCGGTTTTTTTATATTAATCGTAACTGATATTCTGAAAGAAGCAGTAGGTACAGTCAAGAGCACGCTAAGCTTGACACTTTGGACTTTGACCCGGCCCTGTATTCTATGGCGCGCAGTACAAATCAGAGCTCAGCTTAAACTGGTAGTGTCAAGCTTGACTTGCTCTTGACTGTACATTTGCTTCTGATTAATAACCAGCTGTTCCGAGCGCGCGTAGTTCCCGTTCCAGTGGCAATACGGGAACAAAATGTAGCCATCGCTACTCAGGAATATTGTAGATTTTTAATGGTGAAAGAATTTTTGAAATCGGTCTAGTAGTTTTCGAGTTTATTCGTTACAAAAATACAAATCTTTCCTCTTTATAATATTAGTGTAGAAAAATTATTTAAAAAATTATGATGTCAACAATTTCGTACGTACCTACGACAAGAGCGATCAAATCCGGAAAAAACCGGACCGATGGCTACCTTATAAAAGAACATAACACAGTATCAAACACCTGTTATCGGAATAGCGGGCAAAAGAACATCTCGGCTACCACCTGTAACTTTGCGGAAGTATAGGATGCGCCGGTAGTTCTACTGTACAACATCGTATCGTGGTTTCACTACGCACATGCCTTTGATGTGTTATTACAGCTTACCGTTAGATGGTGCCACTTGTATGTATCGAATCACGAATGTACTATTAGTTTTTGTAGTAAATTAACCACTCTAAATAGTAAAAAAAACCGACTTCAATATTCAACTTATATGGTTTTCTTATGAATGCCGTTTTCAGAACTGGACTAAATTAAAATGGGACCAATCTGGAAGCACCAGCTTTCAAATAAAAAAAGAATCATCCAAATCGGTTCACCCAGTCGAAAGTTCTGAGGTAAAAACATAAAAAAAACATACAGACGAATTGATAACCTCCTCCTTTTTGAAGTCGGTTAATAAAACTTTGAATCTTCGTTCGAATATGTAAAGAAACTAATACCTATAACTATTGAACTCTATTATCTATGCGCCGACGGCGCTATTTAGGTCCCAATTGAAATCACAAACGACAAATTGTATGTTAAATTGCATGGAAGTAAATGCCATTTGTTGCCGTCGATTTTCAAAGATTGTCTTGGATGGTAGGCTTGCTGGTACTTGATTCTCTGTCGATAGCATAAAAGAGTCAGCGTGACAATTTGTGTAGGTACTTGAATAACCTAAGTCCTACGAGTTTACGATGTATGTTGCGAGTTGCGACATTACGTGAAGTGAAACTCTATCGTTAAATCAGTCTATATGATTGATAGTGTCACAACTGTCACAAGTCAACGACTTCTTCGTTTGCGCAGGAGTGGACTGGACGTAGTGCGCTGCGCTTTTAATAATCAGCTTGTAATGGTTTAGCTACGGATATCTACACGGTGAAAGTTAATAGCAAGGTTTTGAAGGAAACAGAAACAATGGAACTGAACTACTAATTTTCTTTGTTAGTCGCTTAATCTATACTATGAGTACATATTACTCGAGCTTTAATAATATAACATATAGAACTGAGTAAAAAACCGACTTCAACTTATATGGTTTTCTCATATATGTCATTGTCAGAACTGGACCAAATTGAAATGGGACCACAAAAGAATCATCAAAATCGGTTCACACAGTCGAAAGTTCTGAGGTAACAAAAAAAACATACAGTCGAATTGAGAACCTCCTCCTTTTTGGAAGTTGGTTGAAAACTAACAAAGTTTGTACGCGCATCACGCAAAAACTACTGCATCAAATTGGCTACAGTTTACACAGTTGTGTTGTTGTCGGTGTAACTTAAAATCTGCTATGTCTTGATACGTCTAGAAGTGGATCTATATTTACAGAGTGTATTTTTCAACTGGGACGAAGACGCGGGCAAAAGGTATTATAATACTTACTAATAAATATAGAAGAAAGCTATAAGCTGCAAGTCGGTTAGACGTACTTACATCCACCAGGTCAAAGAGTGATCTTACTATCAAGATAAAAAAACACGCCTTTTATTTTGTTACAGGAAATACCCACATTTTACTAGTATAATCTTTGGACCCCTTAACGTAATTTACTCATGTGGTAATAGGTTGTGAGCGGGACCGGGTCTGTTACACATGCCTCACAATTAATTGGGTAGTTGACAGCATCGAAATTAAATTGCGAGTAGTCATACATTAAAAAGATTATCCCAAAATACCTCAAAATATGTATTTCGATTTTCAATTTACAATTATAGCAAATTTAAAAATAATAAAACAATCAAAAAAAGTGCTGCAATTGAGTACTACAAACTATGACGTCACAGTTTGCAATTTCAGTACATTTTCCATAGTAAAATTTCGTTTTGACAGATCGTAAAAAGTAACTGATTTGACTAGGTAGGACACAACCCTATTCTGGGACCTGCGGGTTTGTGATGTTCTCCTTCACCGTCGAGAGTGGCAGTAATAGCCCAACAGTTGTAAAGAGTATCCGAAACAGACGAGCACGCTTGACTCATAGAACGGTCTGTTTTGTAGGTTTTCACACACTGATGCTCTGCGGCAACACTATTTCTAGACAAGAAAGGCAAACTACATTGTACTTTGGTTTGCATAGCGATGTTACTAGAAAGTCAGTATTTATCAATCGATCGATTGTTTTATTTATTAGAAGCAGTGACATTTAAACTGACAGCTTACAGTTAGTTATGATGACAGATGTGGTAGTAAACTGATAGATTGTGGTAAGACACGAAGAAAATACATTTAAAGTTATGTGACAGTCTCACCACATAAACCTGACAAGGGCGCGTCTATCAAATCAAAACTTTGAATATAAAATTACTTACTCTTATTATATTTTTACAGAGTCAACACTTTATTACTAGTTACATACCTAATAGCCAGATTTATCCGTAATTTTGTTTTATTAATTCACGGTGGATTATGATATAGTGCCCCAAATGCAACATCTTTTATGCTGACTTTTAAAGTCCGAGAAATATCTTCAAGAATGAAATTTACGATTTGTCACCAAAATATTATTTATAAATTATTTTACAGTAAGTATAAACAATAGAAACAAAATTTGAGCCATTTCCTAAAAAGAGTGGCTAAATTCAATAATAATAAGAAAGACGACTTGACTCTACATCGAATGTCATAACATTTTACGGTAAGATTTGCGAGATAATGTTTTTGATGGGATCGCAATTTTTGTCAATGTCTTAATTTTTTCGGATAATATTCCGATATAATATCTTCCTCTTCTGAAAGGACTAACATTCCTGTGAGGTCATCCCGCTAAGTGCAGATATGTTTAAGCAAACTCTATCGTTCGTGACCTACAATGGTTTATTATCGCATCGTTAGCGCATTCGCGACACTTCTATGCAAACTAGGCGGACACTGAGAGGTACAAAGTGTGTTATAAACTATATTTTACCGTACATTGAGCTCAGAAAGATTGCATGTTTGCCTAACTAACAGGCGGCTATAGGCCTTGTGCGTAACTCGTTATTTTCCAAAAATCCTTTGTTATTAGGTGATCCCTGCGTAGTGTAACGAATTTACGCGACTTTTTTCAAGTTTCATAGTTTTGGAAATTTCGACATGAATCAATGAATGAGTGAGCCTCAAAACGCCGATTTTCCAAAAGTATACATGTCAGAACTAAATTGAAAAAATCTTCGCAATTTTAAATTACAAGCGTCAGTGTTAAAAGAATTTATGAAAGCAAGTCAACTCCATTGAACGTGAACAGTTTCTACTTCTACTACTCTATTAAATATTCCCAAATTCACGTGAGTGTAGGGAGGGACCACGTTCCTACAGTATCAGTCATTGGTATCATCGTCATTATTAACCTATATTAGTCGATTACTGAACACCTCTCTCAAATAGTAGAAGATAAATATCACTTCAGTTTGTTCTTATTCTCATCACCCCGTATAATCACGCGTCCGCAAAAGACCTTTCTGCCACCGCTTCACACTTCAGTTACTCGACCTACTTATGATTTTACTTGTTACTCAGTTCTATTTAACTTTATTATCAAGTGTACCTATAGCTCAACCGCGAAGGAAAATATCGCTAAGAAACTTGCAGTAAGTTTGCAAACGAATGCGTGTTCCGCGTTAAAAATGGAAATTTTAGACTTATATGGTTTTCTCAAGGATGCCATTGTCAGAACTGGACCAAAATGGGACTACACAGGAAGCACCAGCTTTCAAATAGAAAAAGAATCATCAAAATCAGTTTACCCCGTCGAAATTTCTAAGGTACCAAACATAAAAAATCATTTTTTGAATTCGGTTGATAAATTGCCTCGATCCATTGCAGAAGATCAAAACCAACAATTACAATAAATATGTTTACGCCTTTATCCCAGAGGGGTTTAGCAGAGCTTTTACATTCATACATACACCTAATTTTCACCAGTTTATTTTTCAGACCCCTAAACATGACAACAGGTTAGCCCTACGCCGGACCAGGTTGCTTTTTACACATTTCCGCCACAGAAGGAACCATCGCAAAATGTCAGATGAGCATAATGACGGATTCGCAAAATGTCAGATTAGCAAAATGACGGACTCGCAAAATGACAGATTCGCAAAATGTCGGATTCGCAAAATGTCGGATTCGCAAAATGACGGAATTTTAAAGATACTTCCCACGACACTAGGATAGACGAATTTGAAGTCTTGTAGATTAAATCAATCAGTCTGTTTATCATATTTTTTTATACATATATAGATTAACTGACTTTTTTGTTGAACTCTTCAAAATATCTACTAGATTATCATCATTTAATCTACAAGACTTCAAATTCGTCTATCCTAGTGTCGTGGGAAGTATCTTTAAAATTCCGTCATTTTGCGAATCCGACATTTTGCGAATCTGACTTTCTGCGAAACGCAAATGGTCAGATAAGCAGAATGTCAGAATTCCGACATTTTGCGAATCTGACATTTTGCGATGGTTCCCCACAGAAGGAATCCTGCTGGTTTTCTCACGATATTTTCTTTACCGTCGAGCTAGTGATAGTATACAAATTGAAAGTACACTTGATTATTTATAATATTAGTGGGATTCCGTCTCTACATAGCTCTATAGAACTGGTGGCCAGTGGGATTGAAAGGTTCCGAGTGCATACGCACTAGCAAGTACAAAGACTTAGCAGGACCTGAAGACCTGGTAAGGGTCGCCTGAAGTAGCTGGATAATCGCTTACGGTTCGTCGCTCTAAAAGACTCATTTTTTTTTATGATACAAAGGGGGCAAACGAGCAGACGGGTCACCTGATGGTAAGTGACGTCCGTCGCCCATGGACACCTGCAACTCAAGAGTCACAACTGCGTTGCCGACCTTTAAGGTGGGAGTTCAACAGTGCGAACGGTCTTGATCAATAACTCAGATTTCTACCTTTTCACGGCTGAACCGGTGGAGCGATCATTATGAAAACTGGCATACACAACATGAAATATACAACATATGCTACTTTTCATCCCATAGCAAGGGGAAGTAAAAGCTAGTCGTTTATAAACACGCACAGTCCCAATAAATACAGGATGAAAGATAAATTATACACACTTGATCAAACGAATCGAAAACAGGAACCTGTTATAATTTCCACTTGTGCTTTCCTATCAAGGTTCCTATTAATCTTACGTTTACACGTATGCGTTGTAGCCGGAAACAGGTAAAAGTGGTTTGCTCAAGGGCCGATTCGTCCAAACACAGCTATAGAATAAATAAATAAATAATCTCACGCCTTTTATCCCCGAGAGGGTAGGCAGAGGTATTCCATTACTGGATATACCTACCCACATTTCACGAGATATATTGGACCCCTAAACATGATAGGTGGTGAGCCCATCGCCGGACCGGGTCTATTTACGCATGTCTCAGAATTAATTCTGAGACCTGCGGGCTTCCTCGAGATGTTTTCCTTCACCGTCGAGCTAGTGATAAATATGTACGTAAGTTTTTGAAAAACTCATTGGTACATGCCAGGATTCGAACCCGAGAACCACTGATTGTCGGCCGGCTCTTTAACCGTAAGGCAATACAGCTATTGGCTAGGTGCGCGATGACAGCGCCCACTAGTGGTAACAATTAGGGCGGAGTTTGAAATGTCAAATGGCTCGCTGTCATTACGAAAAGTAAGTAAACACAAAAATAATTTCAGTGAAACAACTTTAATTACTTAGGTCCTGTTGGATATTGTAAGTCGATAGCGTCGATAATAATGTTGACCTTTTTTATTTACCGTCAAAAATGCCACAATCAGTAAATTTCAGGCAGTATACCTACACGGACTTTCTCATGGCTTCACGGGAAATAAGTAAAGAAATGGACAAAATTTATCGACTAGAGCGTTTCATGTATCTTGTGGACCATTACTTATAGCAGTACTGTCGATAATAATGCAGATTGTTGTGTATTTTCAGTTCAACATGGCCCAAAGAGATTAAAATATCTTTGACATGGTCAAATTGATTATAAAAACTGGATTCCGGACAATAATAGTTTTCCAGCCACAAACCACTACAAAAGACAAACAGTTAGTTTTGGCTCAACATGTGCAAGATGTAAAAGAAATAAAATGTGAAAATCAAATGAGCCACACCATTGAAGCTAGTGTAATTAGACAAACTTCAGTGACATCAACGCCATACAAAACATCATTGCAGTCGTTGATCTTGTTTTCAACTTGCTCTTGGAAATTTATAGAATTTGCGATCACTATTTTTGCCATTATTCTTGCAGTTGACTACGCAATAGGTTTCGTTACCCATGTTCAAGTATTTATTTCCACTAAGAATGCACGAATACGTAAATTTCTCTAGTAAAAAGTGACAGTTCGTCTGAGTTCGTCCGACCCGAGTTTCTTTTTTAGCCACCATGGGCGCTGCGATCGATTCGTGGTTCCCCCACCCCCTACTTCGCACCCAGCCAATAGAGTAACTAACTCTTTCAACCGGCAACAAAACATGACCTTTGGTGGGAAGCTTAGGTTCGTTTTGATTGGTCGACTCACTAACCGCTGTGACATGCTCACCAATCAGCGACCGTTAAACAATTTTTTTTGAAATGGAAACGATTGAAAGTCCTTGCAATTATAATACCACGGCGTTTACAATAACAACCCAGCGACATATTATTATTGGTATAGTATATACCAGAGATAACTACGGAATAAAGTGCCTACATTAATTATTTATTAAAATCCAGCAGATACAAGAAACCATTGCTTTGACAAAATTATTTATTATTATATTTGTAAATATAAAAACAGAGTACCTAGTGGCCAGCGTTATATCTACTTCGACACATATGTCCATGATTGGAGTGTTGAGTGTACTAATGGATGAGCAAGAGAGATGGCTCTATTTCCAGTCGAAATAACATTACTTCACTTTCACTGTCTCGTAAGCCGTATCGTCGCACAAAAACCGTGAATTATGAATGGGTTCGTGACTCTAAGTTTAGACATAAGTGCCTTGTACGTACTTATAGAGGACAAGATGGTAGCTACAATCTTTAATTTCTAAATATTATGTTGCATAATATAAGTAAAGTATTGCCTGAGTTTTAATTATTTATTTCAAAGCGGACAATTACTTACAAAAGATACCTAATCCTATCCTTTAGGTTTCCGAACCCAATGGTTAAGTCAAAGGGAGTATTACCCTATTTGTAAGCCTCTGATGACCGTCAATCTGTCTGTCAGTGGGCTGTATCCCATGAACCGTACAGTTAAAATATTCACAGAATATATATTAATATATCTACCATAATAACAAATAATAAAAAGGGGGTTTCCCATACCAGAAACTGAGACGGAATCGACTTGTACTTGGCCCGTTTTTTAAACGACTTCAAAAAGGAGGAAGTTATCAATTCGTCTGTTTTTTTTTTATGTTTGTATTGCTTGACGAGGTTCTATAGTAAGACATTGTATATTATAGAAATTATTAAGAATGACAGAAAACACCGTTAAAAACCTGAGCAATGCATGCAATTTTTTTTTTTAAAACATTATTTCAATGCAACACTTCCTTATGAGGTCTCAACTTACCATTATCTTTGAATTATGCTAATGAAACGATTACTAAATCACTAACAGATTCCTATCTATATCTAGTAGTTGATTAACGAACTATATTTGGGTTTCGCATAATAAGTACTTATCGTTATTTATACACCAATCTGTCAATATGATTTATGGTACTCGGAAAATAAACCTTGAAATTTGTTAGTGTTATTAAATTTGTTCGTAGGGTATAAAAAGTTTTTATGCCCTACCAACTAAAATAAAAACTGAAATCTTGACTAGTTTTTATTAAAAACTAGTCAAGATTTCAGTTTTTATTTTGAATTATAGACAGATTCTCGGTATCAAATCAGTATCTAAATATATAATCATTTTTTTACAGATTACAAAAAAACAGCAGGCTATCGTCGCGCGTCGTTACTGTCTCTACATTATTTCTAATACTTCTTCGGGTGATGAAATAGAGTTTATAAATTAGTTAAAATACCTAAGTTCCGAAAATTAAACTTTACTTAAAATGTATCTTCTAAAACATTATTACTTACCGAAATATTATGGACCTACTTATAGGTATATTAAGTAAGTATGTGGTATACCTACATACTTAAAGTTATTTTATGATTTTCCGACATAACCTAAACGTCACTATAACAGGGCAAGGTAAACAGCAAAGGGGGAGACTCCCATGAACAACGCAGTTGACTTTAGTGTAATTTAGCTAATATCCAGTTTCCGGTATTACACAATGGAATAGCGATGTTCCGCGGCGTGACACGATTTACTTGTTATTTATCCTCTGCGTCACTAATGTAGTTGGAAAAATATTATTTAGAATGTCGCTATTGTTTGAAAAAATATAAAGCGTGTTGAAACGCGACATATCTAGTTCGTTGTCGCGAGAAGGATGGAAAATAATGATTTTGATTAAACAAGCTTTTTGTACTTTTGTTAGGAACCTACACATTTTATTTATAAATAAGGGATCACTTAAAATTTTGAAAAGCTACCTTATAACTCTTACTAACTTACTACAGACAAATCACAACGTAAACCCATGGGACAAGAAGCACGAAATTTTGCATAACAGTTCCATATAAAACATAGGTCAAGTGGATTTTAGAAAATTCATCCCCTAAAGATGTTGCATATGAAATGGGAGTTCATAATTTTTCCATATTCCTTCGGTCACACTGTCTTTCATTAAATTATAAGCTAAGTAAGTACATTGCGAAAACTCATTTAACCTAGCGAGTGCAGTGGGAAGTTCCTAAAATCCCATCTTAGTCCTCACTTACGCAACATAAGGGAGATTTGTGCAAAAATTCATGCCTTTAGACCCAGCGGTTTCGGCTGTGCGTCGATCGATCAGTCAGCCAGTCAATTTCTTTTATATTATATACGAGTATCTATAGACGATCATCTGGATATTTTTAATTTAATGGCCCTGGATTCGAGCCCTTGGCTCACACGGTTCTCGAACGAGTGCGCACCCGAGGACACACGAGGCGAGTTCGAGACGCGCCGAGGAAAGTGAGAGAGTTGTCACGCTCTCGTTGGTCGTGTCCGGCAATTAGCCGTGCCCAAATTGACAATTACCGAGCCACCATAAATGCTGGATCATAAATGTTTAACCACATTACCCGTGCTTTTTATGGGGGAAAATGGAGCGTTAAAAAGTTTATAAATTTACGAGTGTGACTTTCGTCTTTCCCTCTCGCCCTGACCCGTTCTCTGAGTTTTATAGTTATTGCCCAGTAGTGAACTGGAAGTCATTATACAGTTGTTGTTATTCTTATACTTAGATCCTAATCCAAGTACTCGTACAATAGCTATTATTTTATATAATTTTTAGTTACTAACAAACACAAACATTTTAAAATTCTTCCGAAATTAAGGAATAGAAAAAAAGTTAATCGAAATTTTATATGGGATTTTATTTATTTTATATAGGACTTACTTAATTATTATTATTTCATATTTATTTTATATAGGTACTTATTATACTTATTATTTAGGACGACATCAGGCTAATGATTTTGTACCGATAATAATCATCACGCCTGCGTTTTAATTCAACAAGTTAAGCTTCTGAATACTTAGCATCTGGTGGGAATTGTTCTTAACAGCCCATTGTTAGCGCATGTCTATTAGTTTGCGGAAGACGATAGATGCGCCGATAGCAATAAACACATGCAAAACATTTGTAAGTATATGAAATATTAAAAAAAAAAACGGTGCAATTATCAGTACTTAAGCATTCTTTTGTTATCAGTTATCACTTACGAAGTTACTAAAGTTTTGGTGGGTTACTTAGGTGTATTTTTTCTGGAAAGAGGCGATCATCTACGAAATATGTAGTATTTTGAGATTTTAATCAAAATTATACATTGTGCGTAGCAGGATTAATTTTAATTATTTATTTAATTAATAAGCACACAAATATTCTTAACGCTACATACATTGCCTTACAAAACTGTGTTAACAGTTTGACTGTGGGATCGGAAGTCTCTTTTTAGTCTTATTACAATTTTAATATATAAAAAATTTTCAATATCATTTTATTACCTACATTGGAAGACTCAGGAAGACTGTTGAATAGGTATGGGATTCATTTTTAAGGGTTCTATCACGATAGTAATTATTAATTGATTGTATTTGTTACTGATACGAATTAGTTGTAGACTTGTAAGTTTAGTATTTTTAGAACATACACGCTGGTAACCTGTATGCAAAGATAGTAAGGAGGTATATAAGAAGTCTGTATGTCTTCGTTTAAGAAAAAAACCAAATAAACAAAATGGCTATAGCTATAGACATGTATTGAAGGGGAAACCGTAAAAGTTAGATGTTCTAAGCCAAGAAATGTCAACCTCAAAACAACATTCTAAGCTTTGACATATTTTGCTTGGTTTTGCTTACAATACCGATAACTGCGATATGACGAAGAGCCAAACGAGTATTTACCAGGATTTACTGAATATATATGTAAGTAATTTGCAAAACTGTTATTTACTCTTACTTAATATTTACTTGTAATAAGTAGTACTTTCGAAAAAAAAAAGAAATATACATTAGGTATGCGATTGTAAGTATGTCTTGCTAGGACTCAAAATATCTCTAGGAAAAATATTTTTCTGTGAGTTTTCATGAGTAGAGCTCGGGCGCTCAAGTACTCTTAGGCCCATTTGCACGGTGTAGGGTTAAAAAATTAAATCGTTAAGCCTGGGTTAAGGATGATTTCAGTTCCATACATTTTGACACCAGTTAACCCTGGGTTAGCAGTTAACTCAGTGTTATATGGTTAACTCTGGTTCGTGCAAGTCCGCCTTAGCATTCTAATGTCAAATTAAGTACGTAACAACTCTTTAATGTACACCAAGTGACACAATGATTTAAAGAAGTAACAATCGACGGTATTATCGCTTTATGCGATGTTTGATATGATAGTTTATTAAGCCAAAACATAACTCCAAAATATCTTAATTCGATGAACAACCTTCGTAAATATAATACACCTGTCCTCGAACACGAAATAACCATGTGGAGGACAGACAGACAGGAAGTACGGATCGCCGCGCAGAGCGTCACCCCATTGCGCGACGGTTAGAGTCGGCTGCCGAAAACGTCAAACAAAGGGGTCGTCCATTAATCACGTGATGCTTTTTAGCAAGTTTTGCCCCCTCCCCACCTTGGTGAAGTGTGGTGAGGTTTTAGATTAACCCCCGCCCCCATGCCGAAATCACGTGTATTTTTTGGTAGAAAGAATATTGAAATTTTTGATGAGGAAATGATACAATTTTGAAAAATCAAGCATCAATAAAGAGTCACGCGCTACTTATTGGTTTAGAAATAGTGCGGCCAATGAAAAATAAATACACGTGATATCTCATCACCCCCTCCCCCTTCCTTGTGATATTTCGTGATTTTTTCCGAACCCCTCCCCCCCCTTTCGAACCTTACGTGATTAATGGACAACCCCAAACGAGGGTTGCCAAAGCGTTTTTATCTACATCACTAATTATACAAATGCGATTTTCATTGTATGTTTATAGGAGGTACCTAAACTGTTGAACTGCAGATCTTCAGGCTGGCTATCCGATATCCGACAGCGTCAAAGGACATTAGGTTACCATTAAAGATATTAAAATAATAGGACATAGAGGGGGCATTGGGAATATTTTCATATAGTAGAGGATCCCAATATTCCCAAAAATTCAGTCCAGGATATGATTAATTTAATATTGGACTGAATTATTTCAGCCAACCCACTCGTGATATCTTTTTTAACATATTTAATTTGATATAAAATACTTTTCATCCAATAAGCAGCTCGGTAAAGGTCGTCTTATATTCGTGTCTTAGACTAATACTACGTAACTAGTACTATTACTTATTCTGTGCTAATACAAAACTTTAAAGCTCAAGCGTCATGTCAGTTAGTATGAACGCGAGCTGTCATTCGGTCGAAATCTTACTATATGATTGTAATGACTTTTGGCCAAAGCTTTTGGCATAAAATTGTCCTCGCTTTGTCTCCTCTATGCATTATTGTATTATAATCTCTTTAGTTACTATGGAGCTTTAAATTTGTCGTTTGCGATTTAAATTGTGATCCCAAAAGGCGCCGTCTGTTCATAGAGAATAGAGCTTTCTGTTTTGTTGTATGACTGTCTATCATTAATAAAAAAGCTGCATCAAATTAGATAAACGCAAGGACGGTTGGTGATCCGGAAAAATCTTTCACTGACAGGCTATATTTTATAGACAGGTTATAAAAAAGTCCAAGTACAATTCTAGGTACATACACAAAAAGCTCACCTAGCAGTTTGATCAGTTAAGGAAACAAAGAGGTTGGAAGAAAATCATTCTCTTTGGAGAGAGATACTTTTTCTTTAAAAGTCTTTGGAAGGAAATTTCAGAATCAGCACTCCCAGAGATTCCGTCACAAACATCTTCACTTTAAAATATTAAATTACAAGATGTAGATAAACATGTTTTTAGTTTTTATGTGACTTAACTATTATCAAATGCCTAATTCTAGAAGAGTCATCAACTCGGTAACGCTGTCGAATACCTACAAGTGATAGTCATCTGATAGTTTCTGTATACAAAGCCGCGACAGAGTCTAATCGCATGCACCATCAACCGGTAAGTTATCAAAACCGGTTGATATCAGTTTGGTACAGCCTTTTCAACATTTTCTTAAAAGGAGTTGAGATTATTTTGCGGGACCACAACAGAAATGAAACCAACCTAATAGGTACATTATAAACTTAAAAAAAACGGATAAGTACTTTTTTTAAACAATTGCAATGGCCGATAAATAGCTAGCAGAAAAGGTAAAAACGCATTGCGGTTACACCTCGGCGGATATTGTGATGCATTTAGCATTCAAATTAATATCTGTGGTTTCCTGTATCAAGCGGTGTTAGCGATAACAAAGATCGTGATCGAAATTAAATGCTTTTGCGTTTAATCGACAACTTAGTTCCATAATTTTCGGAGAACTTCGTCACACTTCAGCACCCAGGCAAAAATATAAATACAAATTTAAAGAAAAAAAAACAGTGTCTATGTTTGTTCAACACTTCGTTTCGGTGCGAAATTGGCCTTTCTTAAATGAATGGAATATGAATGAAAGAGATGTTATCTCTCACTCTCTCAAGAACGATTGAACTAAGCATTCAGATCATCTGTGATATCGTAAAACAGGAAATGAAAACCACATATTCACTTTTATGAAAGACATAAACAGTGAATTTAGATAGATAACTTAGACATACTTGTTCGTAAAAAAATAATTCACAGCTAAGTCGATCGTGTAAACAGAGAACTATACTTTGTACGTCGAATTAAAATCACCTAAACGTTGGTATCTGTCTGACTACACCGTAATACATTCTATTGCAAATGTTCTATTTCCCGGCTTTAACCAAACAAAAGCTAGTGTTATATTGTAGTTTCACCGCAAGGTACCTGTGCTGTGCCGCCATTTACATCGAGCAATGCTACCAACATTATAATTTTCCATGACAGCAAGAATCGATATCCAACGCGTGCTCTTAATCGATGTTAACGGAGGTTGTATAGCTGTTACCTAGATCTGAACGTTTTACGATTACTCAATCCGATACATCCCGAGATTAGCCTCATAAAGTACGCAGATATATGGATTAGATCTACAGTCGATTTAATTTTATAATGGACACGGATTGACAACTATACGTATTTTTATGAAAGATCGAATAGGTGCTCATAATATATTAAATACAGTCTTCTAGGATAGGTACATAATAATATAAGATATGTCCCGAGGCCTTATTGTCATTTAAAACTGTAATCGCACAATCGTCTTTATTTGACATTTGTGACGCGGTCAGTGCTTGCTCTACATAATAACGGACAGATGTACGGAAGAAGCAACATACGTCAAAATTGCAGACGATTGTGGTGTATTAAGGTTGTAAATAGTCAATAGGCCAGCGGATCTACCTATGTATCAACGCACAGCCTTAACTGCTTAATCTAGGAAGCAGAAATTTTAATAATGACATGTTTTGAGACGAAGGCATTCAGTAAAAGTTTTTTCTAAAAACCACGGGAATGGGGAAAAAAGGTTTCCGCATCGGCAGCTCAATCTTGGGATCTACCAGACTGACTGCACTTACCAAAAACAGTAGAAAAAAAACACACACATTCATCGGTCTTGTTGTCTATTTAGAAATATATCTACCGAATTTTAATATACAAAAATATATGGTGCCATGGGTAACAAAATGCGTTTTAAAATTCGTGGATGTTACAAGATTTAACTTTATTTTCTTTGTCTTCAAATTAGCATATCTTTTGTTAGCTTCCATAGTGCACGCTCGGCTAACTTCACCGTTTTTATTCTGATTTTACGCATTCGGAGAGTATATGAATCAGTAATTTACCTTGAATTTACTTATCAAATATCGAATATTTATATATTATAATTGTTACACACTTTCTTTTAGGATGAATCGCGTTGATTTCTAAAAATATTTGTTTAAAAACTTACTGTAGGTAGGTATATGTGAGTGCATTCGTTAGAATTTCTATTTATTTTTAGTTGCGAAGCAAACTTGTCTATATACACCCCAATGCATGAGTATGTACAAACGAGATGGCTGTACACAGCTTTAATTCATTTGCCATATTTTTTAATCACGTAGTTTCACACGATTCTGCATGACGCGCTCCGGAACCGGAAGCACGGTCCGAATGACAATGCGCGGCGGGAGATGCGCCGAAACCGTATTAGTTTTATCATTGTGGCTGTGAGGCTGAATGACGTCCAATAAACCTAGAATTACTATTGTTATGTAAACAGGTGATGTATGCAATTCAGCATTAGATTTCGCACGCTTGTTTGCGTGGTTTGTATTTATTTTGCGTAAACAACAACCTTAACTTTATGGCGCCATCTGCGTTTCGTTACTGCTATTTCACTCGTGCCAAGTGATTTCTATGCTTAGCAAGAATTACAAGTGTCTGATTATTTTATAATGGTTTGCCTCCAATCGTTTTCAAGCAGCAACGGGTAGGTGCTGTTAAAAAGAAATTAGAGCTTCCTTATTAAATTTAAATTTTATTATGTGCGTAAAGTTTCATTATGGCGGCGGATGTTGTTAGCATCTTCATCGTGTAATCAACCGGATTGGTATTCGAAATAAAAATAACGATCCACTCTCCCAATCGGACATTACGTGACATTGCAGGGACTTTCCAACACAGCAAAAAGATTTTATTGATGACAATTAAGATAATCTGTGGTCAGATAATAAAAATACACAGCCTTCTTACAACTTGAAATTATAATCAAATCGTGTTGACGTGACATCTCAACGTAGTAGGTACAGTCAACAAAGTTGTTAGTGTTACATGGCCAAAAATTAAGATTCACTTTTCTCTTAAAGCCTTAAATGTATTTATAGTATTTTTTTGGTAAATTATAGGGATCAAAGATACCTTTCGAAATAAACATTAATCAATAAGATTTATTTATGACTTCCCCAGAAAAATGAATTCTTAGTTACTGGCCATGTAACCCTAACAACTTTGTTGACTGTACATTATCTACTTTATTACTGCTAAGTATCTGAGTGTTTGAACTTTGTTCGTGGCAACTTTTAGAGAAATAGTTTTCAATTGCTGGTTTGACTTTTGCCTCCCGTAAACTTCTATACTAAAAATGTAATTAAAATCCTGAGATCTGGCTCAAAAAAATTATAAATGTAATGTAAAAAAATTATAAATTATAAATTGATGTTTTATAAGAGGCCGAATGGCAAAAAAAAACCTTGTAAAATTCAATGAAATTTTTGCATGCACTTTATAAAATAGAAGAAATTGCCTATCCCTATGCTAAAATCCTAGAACGATGATACATGTAACTTAAATGGAATTCTTTACAACAATTAATACTCATTTTCTACCAACATCCAAGAGTGGAATAGCATTACACAATAATAACATGCAATTGTCAACATTATTGACATTCAATAAACACACGTTACAAACGCACACTCGATAAACTTTCCCTTACTCGTAGTCATCTGTACATAATTGTAGAGCTCATTGTTTTTTTTAACCGACTGCCTCAGTTAGCACGGTAATGTTTTTTCCTTTTGTCGTGAACAAACCATTGAATGTCGATGTTTCCCAATAGATACGAGACGTTGGCACAAATGCAAATTTTAGTCAAAAATAATTGAGAAAGAAGAAAGAAACTTTTTATTCGGCATAGACAACAAATTAAATTTCTGCTCTATCTTTTCTCCGAGATTATAGGTGGTATTCCAATTTTACATGTAGGTAGGTACTAGCTTTTCAACAGTGTATTTTTTAGAACCCTAAACGTGACGGTTGGTAAACATATTGCCAGACCGAAGGCCTGTTACACGATCCTTTTCCTTTACCGTTAAGATAGTGATAAATATTATGTACAATCAGCAACCCGCGGTTTTTACTGCGTAGTTTCCGTTCCCGTGGGAATACGGGGATAAAATATAGCATATGTTACTCCCTGATAATGTAGCTTTCCATCGGTGAAATAATTTTAAAAATCGGTTTAGTGGTTTATGTGTGACAGCGGAACAAAAAAACAAAATAACTTTGGCATTTATAATATTTCGGATCTATACATATACGTTTTTTTCACTAACTAGTTGCCTGATGAGAATCTGACCCAGTTTTTTTTTTAAATGTGAACTTATAATCGCCGACAGCAGCTTTTAAAGCACGTATTAACAGTGTTATGTAATAATCACTACATAGTATAAAACAAAGTCGCTTTCTCTGTCCCTATATCCCTATGTCCCTATGTATGCTTAAATCTTTAAAACTACCGACGGATTATGATGCGTTTTTTTTAATAGATAGAGTGATTCAACCGTGCGAAGCCGGGGCGGGTCGCTAGTTGTTAATAAGCCATGTTTTTTTCGGATACGCTCTATAAAATCATTATTATTTAATTACCTATATATAAAATAATTACCTATATGGTACCTACTTAATATGATTAATATTGGCGTTATGTCGATATGCAAATCCGTACTAATATTATAGATGCGAAAGTAACCTGTCTGTCTGTTAGTGTTACTGTTTTTTTTTGTTACCTTTTCATGGCTGAGCCGGTGGTCCGATTTGGATGCAGATGACTTAGCAGGACGATGGTATTGGGGACAAGCTATACTTCTTATTCCGGAAAATCACATCAAGTGGATGCGAAATTTACGCGACAGAGTCGCGGGCAACAGCTGGTTGTAATAAAATGGTTTACCTACTTCGTTTGAAAAGCGAAACAGAGCATGAAGTATATTTCAAAAATAATATTAAATACATGTAGTTAGGTATTATTCTTTTAAATAAAATCTAATAATAAGAATCTCTCTAGATCAAATTAGAGTTTGTTTAGATTGTGTTGTATTTTCGGACGCGTACTTAGTTCCGGTATTTCGATAACATCTTTCTAATGTCGTCCATCCACTTTCTTCGTTGCTGTTGGTTGAATCTTCTTATTTCTTTATTTATTTATACTTAGTTATCGTTGTGTTTACTCTTTCGAAGCCGTTGGGCAGTGTCATGTGACACAAAATTAAGGGCATGTGTGACTTCAGGCGGTTCTAAAAGTCTTAAATGTGTCTAAGTTAGTATTTAGGTACTATGTTCCACCGTTAAACATACACTACTCAACCGATTTTGGTGAATTAGCTAACATTGGGTTCGATTCTGCATTACAGCGACTTAAACTTATTTTAGTTTATACCTGTCTTTATTTTACCTCAAAAAAAGAAAAGGGATAGAAGATAACCTACCGAATTTAGTCCTGTCAGAGGCTGTACTTTAGCTCTTTTCTTTTCTATGATAAAGAAAATGACAGGACTAAACTAAAATAAGTTTAGGCGCTGTAATGCAGAATCGAACCCATTGTTAAGATTCTACACTGTTATCTTAATGATAAATAGATAGATGTAAAAAAAAGCTATTAAAATCTACAAATTTAATAATTTTCTTTCAGAGCGTTTCGTGTATGGTTTGCAAACCGCCTTGGTGCAAGCATATTTTGTTTGAGTTTCTAGCTTCAACAGATTCTATGGAGGCATTGGATAATTACAATGTCGGATTGATGCAAGCACACGAAGTTTGCCTTGACTTGTGAAGGGTCAGGCGCACACCTATGGTTGGTCGCCTACCAATTATTCTTAGTATATGCTTATTTAAACACATTCCAAACAACCTAATAGAGATGTACCTAAATATTGTCGAGATCCGACATCACCTCGTATCGATGCAAAGATGTTTCAGTGTTACAACTATAAAGATCCCTCCAGACTCGTGGTCCCCCTGTAATGTTCCCCTGGGGGGACAACGAGGCATTCGCAATCGCTTGTCCCCCCGATTCACTTTTGACGAGTTGTAAGGAATATGAGGTAGAATGGTATACAAGCAAGCTTCCTACCTGATAATTAAATTTTGTGTAAGTAATCTAACAAACCTCAAATCATAACCACCCTAAGATTTAATATCTTATGTGCTAGCTTTTATAGACTCTAGTCCTTCAAATGGCAAGACAAAATGCTTTATTGTGATTCAGGGTCCTAAGAGAGCTATAACCTTGGATAAATATGGTATTTTAAGTCAAAATTACTAGGGCCAATTATAAATAATTAAAATATCTGATTCACTAGTGTCTTTTTTTTGGTACACTAAACGTGACAGTCTTATTACCGGTAATTCCTTTACTTGGACTTTTGATTAAACAATAATACTTGCGTCTTCATACGGGATACAAAGAAATGTCGTTTTACCGCTGGCAACCCTAGCTTCGCCTTACGAATGCTGTTAGCGCGCTTAATCATTTTAATGTAAATTCATTACTAAGTACAACATACAAAATGAGTGATTTCAAGGGCCCAAGTGCAGGCAGTTATGTAAATTCTAGTATACAGAGTAAGTACATCAGTTAAAATAATTAGAGGCAGAGGTAGGTACGTAAGCTTTTTGAAAAACTCATTGGTACATGCAAAGATTCGAACCCGAGCGTCACGAATAAGAAGCGGGCTATCACTGCTTAATGGATGTATGAATCCAATGTATACAGCATATCTGAGTTGTATTTACTTAGATTACCCAATAGTTATGTACAGTCAAGAGCACGTGGAGCTTGACACATTAGACTTTGTAATGTTTTTATTACATTTGCCTTAGAGCTCAGACTCGCTTAACGTGCTTTTGACTGTACAAGCTAGTTACGCCACGAGACGAGGGCTATGAATGTCAGTAACATTTAGGAACATTCGAGAAACGCATGACGAATTTGCAGTGGAGATCAAAACTTCAAAATGCTTGAATACGAGTACCTAAGTTTACAAAAAAATTGCCAGGCGATTTACGCATTATTGCAAATCAGCCAGTTACAGCGATTTTAGTACCTGTTGTAGCATAAAGCTCCAAATGGTTTGTTTGCTACGCAACTCTTTGGTATTATTTCGGTTTTTTCTTCGAGTATTTTTAAATTTTGCGTTTCTTTTTCTGAGCGGAGAAAACAAAGCGATGAAGTCTTGTCATCACTGCTCGATACCTCAAGCTTTGGACTGTTTTTACTGATGAAATTTCTGGAAAATGAAATAAAGGTTAAATACCTAATTAATATTATAATAATCGCAAGTGAATGTTAATTGCGCACCGTTTAATGTTAAAATTCTGAAGCCCCACAGTTTTGGTGAGTTTACCTTTATATA
Organism: Ethmia dodecea; assembly: GCA_963855545.1. Taxonomy (NCBI): domain Eukaryota; kingdom Metazoa; phylum Arthropoda; class Insecta; order Lepidoptera; family Depressariidae; genus Ethmia; species Ethmia dodecea. The sequence continues at coordinate 3,252,676 of OY979446.1, forward strand.
CCTTTTTTAGCTTTGTTCGGACCTTTTTGTACGGTACTTTGATTTAACCTGCAAACCAATTGTTGCAGGGGTTTTTTTATTTTGGGCTAAGGATTCAAGCCTAAGCATTTATTTTTATTGAGGGTTTTGACCCATGCGCAGCCACAGTGCTCTTTTCACGCCTGCCGAAGCGAGTTAATATAAACGAAGACCGGACCACCTTGCAGAGACACCAGGGAGATAAGTAGCTAGGAAATTTGGATTCCTTGGAAAACCGAAAGAAAATTTTGTATACTTTTGTCTACAAACTAAATTATAAACCACATTTTTTTAAGGAATCGCGGACACGTAGTCGCTATATATATATATGTATATCACTATATCACCTTACTCCCGTATTTCCCCTACTCATGCTTTGGTACGTACTATGGTAGGTAGGTAGGTTGATGACGACATCTTTCGTGTTTTATACGTGATACGTGTTTGTGAGACCTACAGGCAGATATCTACTCCAGAACTTTTTATTTGCATCTAAATTATTGTTTGTCTAAAATCTAATTAAAACTATGTAACTAAATTTTATTAAGGAGGTGAGTGATTTTTTTTACGTTTTAGATTAAAATAAATTTATTTTTACTTATACCAGACTGATGGCTTATTATTTCTTTTTCGATCAGTCAGGTAAAATGTGACAACTTTTTCCCTTTATCCGAGCATACGTCACACTATGGCACAATCATATGAGGGGTATAATAATATACGGTAACGCAGAATGATCCGTCAAAAGCCGCAGTGACATACCTACATCGCATTGTTTAAACTCCCTCCTCTGTCGTTGACCCTCAGTCTGTTGTTTGTTACGTTTTCAAAGATAAGCTACTGAGCCGATCACTATGAAATAAGGTTGCATCTGTAGCGACACTACATAGAACGCTTCAATAGACGGCCGTGTTCTAAGCCGAGCTATCGAAAGTTTTTTAATAATTTTGTATAAATACAAACTGTCCAACATCAACCGTGGGACCGCGGTCCACAGGCACTAACACCTCGCCTGGCGGAAGATCTTCCCTTTTCACGATGGAGGAGCATTCCACCTCCGCTCCTCCGTACATCTTAGAAGGACATTTATATTCAAGGAACGCGGAAGCCGCAGGCAAAAGCTAGTTCTAAGATCACTTATGACGAGGGCTGCAAAGTATGTCGGTAAAAGTATAGCAATTCAAATGTGAAAGGTTGATGACCACGTAACATGCAAAAACGAAACACTTTGTCATTGTCAGGAAATGGTAGTCTTATATTCCTCTCGAGCTTTTGAGAGTAAGGCGTTGTCCTAATTGAACAGGAATACGCGGTTAAGACGCGGTAGTAAATTACAACCGGCAAAGTGCACGATGGATTTTGTACCACCGAACAATAAGACCGCCAATAAAACACGTTCCTAGTTCCCCGCTTAATTTCATTTTTATTTTCTGTTACAGCGGCAATAGAAATACACGTTCTGTGAAAATTTCAACAGTCTACATACGAGGGCGGGATGATAAGTAGCTAGCCTCTGCTATTTAAAAAGTTAAATTTTTTTTTAAAAATATGTCATTTTGAAATTCGTGTCTCTGGACGCCTGTGTTCTAAATTTGAATTTGGTGGCGTGAAAATTTTATAGATTTTTTGTCATTTGATAATAAATTTCGTCAACTGTTTTTAAAGAATCATTTTCCACCAAGACAACGCTAAGGTTTACACATGTGTTAAAACTATGGCAAAAATCAACGAATTGAAGTAGCAGCCACCCACTCGCCCACCTAATCGCCTGGTGAGGCAGCAAATCATAGTTAAATTCGTTGATATTTGCCATAGTTTTAACACATGTGTGTGAACCTTAGCGTTGTCTTCGTGGAAAATGATTCTTTAAAAACAGTTGACGAAATTTATTTTCAAATGACAAAAAATCTATAAAATTTTCACGCCACCAAATTCAAATTTAGATCCAGAGACACGAATTTTAAATAACATATTTTTTTTTTAATTTTATTTTTTTAAATAGCAGTGGCTAGCTACTTATCATCCCGCCCTCGTATTACGGTCCATGAGATACAGCCCATTGCACTGACAGAAAGACAGACGGACGGACAGCGGGGGCTTTGTAAAAGGGTCCCGTTCCTTTGGGTGCGAAACCCTAAAAATGGGTGTCCCAATCATATATATAGTCGCGCGAGCCCGTGTTCGTGCAATCATGGGTGCGACCGAGGAACTTGCTCTCGACGCGATTTTCGCGCGAATATCAATTAGGACACATATTCCGATATCAATTTATTAATCACCGGTCAAGCAGCGAGTTCCCGCGGTCGAACGACACAATACATAAGCTTTCATCTCGAAGAGTTGTTACGAGACCGGCTATTGAATAATGATGTGCACGTAAGTATATAAAATGTTAAAGTGTTTTGCATATCTATTAACAAGTGAATATAGCTTCGGAGGTTAAACTAGAATTTGCCGATATACTCGTATTATCATTTACCAACTACTTACTTGTCGAGGAAATCATTTATTTCAGTATTAAAATACTATTTTATATCTAATTTTATTTAAATAAACCTTGACTCCTAAATTCAAGCTTACTCTTTACCGCTTTTTATTTACGAAAGTGGGTCGTCATTTAACCGACAGTGCATGAATACGAAATAAAACTATGAATAAAAGCTATTAATATGTACATATGGCAGAGAAATTGCTATTTAACGAACAAGTAATTTCTTTAGACTACCATGTTTACGCTGAATCATTGTAGAATGAGTTTACTTGTCCGAGAAAATAATAAATTTCTGTTATATATATATTCTCTCAATGTTTCATGTTTTCTATCTTTGAACTTGTACGTATCTAATATTTATGTACAACTAGCGACCCGCCCCGGCTTCGCACGGGTGCAATGCTGAATTTTCTTTGCTATAAACCTTGCGGAGAGCGAGACCTTTCCAACGAATGCAAAACCATGGAAATCGGTTCGTCAGTTCTGGAGTTAAATCGTCAGGAAGGAAAACCCGACTTATTTTTATATAGTAGATAAATCTATAAAATAAATAATAAAAAGCTATCATCTAAAATTCAGTAAATGAAAAAACTGAGTGCTTGGCATATGCACAGAGTTGTTTGGTAACCAAAACAGTGTTTTGGTGTGATTTGGTTTGTTGTCATATGTGATATTATTATCCTATTACTTCTTGTTTATTTATGCTGAATGTTGTTACTTTTTACGGGTTACCTATACAAAACACATTTCATCGATGACTATTCTACAAATATTTAATTAATCGAAGTACTTATCCTGTCCCGTTATGGAATGCATAGAGACTGTAAAGGTATAATACCAATCTCGGCAGCAAGCAGCAGAGCTGCGACAGCAATCGGATCGGAATCATACCTTAAGAATTATCTATTTATTGACTTTGTCCCCGTGGAATGATGTTTGACTGGCTGCAAGAAATTTTTTTCTCATTGAAAGTTAATTTTTAAACGACTTCAAAAAAGTAGGATGTTCTCAATTCGTCACTTGTTTTTTGGTACGTTAATCCATATTTCCGTCAAATTTGAAACGTTTTTTTTTGTTTGAACTGGTATACGACAAGGGTGGTTCCATATAAGTTTTGCGAAAATGTGATGAGAACGGATCTCCTCAACGGACATTAGCAAATCACTCGATACAAGCGTAATAGATTTAGTAACAGTAGGTAATGGATGTTGAATATGCAAATAATAGTTTTTTTAGTGCTATTCGATGAATTCGGTTTGTAATTTTGATTATTTTTTATTGTCTGACTGTACTCCCATAACGCAGAAACCACTGGACGAATAACCATAAACCACAACATAGACTACCTATATAAGAGTATTATAATAATTAAAGAGGGTAAGCGAAAATAAATCGGTGTTGTTTACATACCTATTACATTCTGTTTATTTTGACAATTTAGATATAGGTGCTTAAGTTAATAGCAAACATTAATTACAGGGTTATAGGTTCAATCACCACACCTGGCAAATGTTTTGGTGTAACAAGTGATTGTCTGCTGTACAAACAAACGGTTAAGTTGTTTCTGGTTCTCATAGTTAAGGAAATCCTGGTTTGGGGTAGAACAATGTAAGTTACTGCGCCATATTATATGTACTAATTATAATTTAAATGTAGGTTTAAAACGTACCTAGTTTGCACAACTTGTCTTTCTTACAATAGATATTGCTGGGTATATTTTATCAGCTTGTTTATTGGCATCACGTGACAGTGGTGTTGTAAATTAGCAATGATGGAGATATAATATTTAACACAATATAGCCAGACCATATTTACTTGGTTTCAATATAAAGTACTAATAAAAAGATGATCTCAAAACATTCTGAAAATGTAGTTCGATATACATTTACAAAAATAATGCAAATTTCAAAATTAGAAAACGATCAAAAACGTAAATGATGATGTCACAATTTAACATACAGTAAGTACATTTTTACCCGACTGCCTTGGAAATGTAATGGTTTTCCATAAATAAATTGTGATTTTGACAGTTTATAAAAAGTAACTGATTTGACTAGGCAGTTTAAATTTTTATCCCCAGCATATCGACCGTCTATATTTATGACGTAATTCCTCTGAATTTAACTGAACTAATCACTCGAACTTATGAATTCATCACAGCATGATTGGAAAGTTGTCGCACGCACATAGACGTTCCATAAAAACCAATCGATACATAATATCGACTTTGCAACAGAGGTAGGTAGGTACATCTCCGATTGATTTGTAATATTCTACATTCAAACGTTGATGAAAGGCAGACGGATTATATTTTGTTAATATGCGTTACTGCACATTTTTGTTGAGTAAGCTTTTTGTAATTGGTGTTACTACAGATATGGCGAAATGGTGCATTGCAAAATTATTATTATGGGCAATTAGTTAGTTTATGATTTTCAGAATTGATGTGCGTATTTTCGAAATACTGCCTTCTTACCTATGCTACTAAAACTTTAATGATCATTAATTCGCGGTGTTAGAACACTTTTTGCGGTATTAAAATCTTTTTGCAACACGATCCGTCGCGACCGCGGTAATAAGTAACAGGTCACGAATCCGGAGATGGATCGGGACCAGCCGCGGGCGCGTTAACACACACACACTACGCTACACTTTACCTGCGCAGGCTCAGTCTTTTCCGTCAGGTTCTCGAACCTGGCGAGGATTTCCTTCACTGACACTTTGGGTTCCATTGTCTCCTCGTGTATCGTCTCCATGTGTCCACTAGACGATGACGAGAAACTCTGGGGGCATTTCTTTGGGATCCGTATATCCGTCTTGCGGGGTCTGGAGGGCTCGGGGTCTCTGGTGTCCGCGCCGGAGTCCGAGTCCTCGGGGGCGGAGGCGTCGGCGCTGGACGCGGCGCCCTCTGAGGAGTTGATGAGGGAGTCGAGGCTCGGAGCCCTGCGCGGGGGCGAGCAGTCGTCGCAGTCGAGCTCTAGGCCGTAGAGGCGCTGGAGGTGCCGCCAGTTGTCGCGCATCGCGAGCGAGAGGCGCGGGCGCTGCATGGTGCGCGCGCGGGCGCGGCTGCGGGTGGACTGCGCGCGCGCCCCGGCACAGCGATGGTGTCGCGGGCTTGTTTTGAATTACGATAGGTTTCAGTGACCGTGGCCTACGCGCGATCGATTTTAACGTAGGGTAACTGATGCGGAATGGGAAGCATCGATACAATAAGTCTGTCTTCATTTTACATCTTATGCAATACAAAAGAGAGAGAATAAAGTACAATGGGCTCTTGTCGCTTTTAGTGATCTCTTCCAAACAAACTTGAGATACATGTATCCAAAACAACCGTTCAAATGAATAAGTTACAGTATTCGCAAATAACTGGCAACGATTGCATTCCAATAAATAAAAAATGAGATGAATATAAATTTAATCTATATCTATATCTATCTATACATATAATAAAACTCTAACGGGGCCGTGTCTGTACATTAAATATTTTTTGAAAATTTTAACGGTAGTGTATATAGTTATCGATATAGATACCGAAACACCAATTTTTGGAATTTTTGTCTGTCTGTCTGTCTGTCTGTCTGTCTGTCTGTCTGTCTGTCTGTCTGTCTGTCTGGTTGTGCACGCATCACTCAAAAACTACTGAACGGATTTTGATGAAATTTGGTATGGAGATAACTGATTACCCGGGTCAACATCTAGGGTACTTTTTATTCCAGGAAAATATCTCATTCCCACGGGAAAATATAAAAACTGGTTAAAAAGAGAAATACGTACTACTCCGAAACGATAACACCTAGAAACTTGAAAAATGGTATGAAGGTGTCTGATATGTCATAGAAAATTAGTATGAAGGGATTTTTGGAAATTCCCACGGGAACGGGAATAAACTAAATCCAAGCGGGAAAACGACGGTGGGCACCCGATATTTGAAATATGGTATGTAGGTGTTTTAAATATGTCGTAGGCAACCAATATGAAGGGATTTTCGGAAATTCCCACGGGAACGGGAATAAACGGAATCCGCGCGGGCAACGCCGCTGGGCATCCGCTATACACAATAAAATGTAAAAACATAACGACCATTTTTAGTGGCTGCATCAATTTCCAGCACACTTTCATTCTCGGCTGTGTGTGTCAGCGTCGCGGTTGGCTATACGGAATAATTTCTGTATCAAGGTGACCATTAAGTGAAAATCTACCAATTTTCCATAGTCCAGTTTTCCTATACGCTGCTATTATACACCCATGAGTTTCTAATCGTCATAGAAAGAAAAGCAACAAAGACAGTGAAGAAATAAAATTGAACAGAAAGCAGGCTACAATGGCATCGCCTGATCATGTCTGTAAAAAGACCATATTTTATGGTAGATACGATACGGGCATATTTCCCTGTAAAAATTATTTTAGAATATAATTTTGGAAATTCTTTTATTTTGGCCCAATCGCGAATTGGACCAATCGCGCCTAAACCTGATCACTTGTGCAAACGGGGTACTTACGGGATTGAAATACCTCTGCCAACCACTTTGGGGTAAGGCGAGTGCATACTTTTGATTAGACTCAGTTCTGGGTACTTTGTAAGTGAAATGAGCATCCTACTCCGCTACTGGTCGTCATGGTCAGCGCCCGTTGTGATCTAACGCGCGCCGCTCGCCGAGATAATATCTCGCTTATCAGATGTGTTATATCCGCTTAGAGAGTCTATAAAAGTTTGTATTCGAAAATGTTTTCCGGAAAATCTACATGTCATATAATAAGATTCAGTATTTGTACAAAATTTTCATAAAAGACCTCTCTAAATTTGAAGTTAGTGCTTAGACAAACATAGATAATAATAAGTAATAACATAGGAAAACGATTAAAAAATTTACTAAAAAGAATGAACCTTTTTGATCGAGACAACGTTTTATGCTTGTTACGAATAAACTCAAAAACTACTGGACCGATTTTAAAAATTCTTTCGCCAATGGAAAGCTAGAAGATCCCTGAGTAACATAGGCAATATTTTATTCCCGTATTTCCACTGGAACGGGAACTACGCGGTTGAAACCGCGCAGAACCGCTAGTTTAAAATAAAGACAGAGAGAGAGAAATATTTTAATTAGTGTTTACTTTTCTAGATTAAACCCGTAAGTTTACAAAATTTTAAAATGGTTTCATTATTTTTATCTCTGGTGTACAAGTTCTCTCTCCATATATTGCAAAGACATTCATAAATACGTAACAGTTCCGTATGCGTTTGGTCCTCAAAACAGCGTAATTTATATAGTCAGGCATTGTAAGTGTGAATGGCGTGAGGTGCATTCCTAGACAGGTATCGACACCATCGACTGGCGCAGCCGCTAGTAGCGGAACTGCTCGCGGTCAGTCTAACGGGTGGTAACGGGAGACTATTGCTTCCATGTCTATGGTGACGTATTTATATTCTGCTAAACAAAATGATTTAAACATTTAAAGAATATCTACTTGTATATCTCTATTTAATAAAAAATAAACGATGTTCGTGGGTATTATCTCTTGGCAACGGCTGGATAAATGTGGCACTTTTTTTAAACATCATGATCCGAATGAGGTTTTAAGGGAAAGAAAAATTTTAAAACTTTACCGGTTTTAAAATTCTGGATAACATGAAAGTGTTTTTTTACATGCATACATAATCTTACGCTATTTCCCATCGGGGTAGGCAAAGACAATAATTAATGAAGTTACTCGCAATTTAATTCCGATACAGTAAAAATCCTATTAAAAAACTAATGTCATAATGTATACGGATTGCGGAAACGAATTTATAACTTACGTATAATGACGGTGTCAGGTGCGTGACTGCAACGAAAAATTAGAAAACATGGTGACAGACACTAGTTTCAGAATATGCATAGTGTTAGCACGGGCCAGTGAATACTAAATCTGACCTACTCTACAATAAACTATGTTGCATTATGTATTTTATTTCTCACAAATATTTCACAATAGACTCTCAATTGGAACAATGTTTTTTTTTATTAATATATATCAACATGTAAAGCTCGCTTCTCGAGTGTTCTGTACTCTTGGCTATTGACCAATTCTCAGAATTAATTCTGATGCATGTGCAACTCGGTCCGGCGATGGGCTTACCACCTATTCAGGGGCCCAGAGAATATATACTGGTGAAAACGTGAGTATATCCAGAAATGGAATCCTCTCACCCAGAGATTAAAATATAACGCGAGCTGTCATTCGATCGAATCCCTATCGAATCAAACTAGACTTTTTTATCTTGTAATTTTATTTTAAATTTGTATTTTAACTTTTGGCTTAAAATTTTCCTCGCTTTGTCTATCTATATTATTATCTATATATTTTAATCTCTTTGCTCTCACCTCAATGGATATACCTCTGCCTATGGTACAAATGCTATTATACTATAAATATAATAAATAATGTATATTCATAACTACGTACAAGTACCGTACAAATACTCCCTCTGCCTGCAATTTAGGCTATAAACACTCGGTCGTCACGCTTAGCCTCCGGTAATTACAATATCGTAGAGCAAACCTAACTGTTCCAATTACCCACTCATTTGCAGAGCTAATTGAATTGCAGATTGCTTTCTGGCAAAGAGATAAAAATATAATAGGGCATAGAGGGGACAAAGCGAGGAAAATTTGAAGCCAAAAGTTATTCCAAGTGGAATAAGTCTAGTACAATTTCGACCGAATGACAGCTCCCGTTCATACTAACCAAAGAGATTAAAATATAATAAGGCATAGAGGGGACAAAGCGAGAAAAATTTAAAGTCAAAAGTTATTCCAAGTGGAATAAGTCTAGTACAATTTCGACCGAATGACAGCTCGCGTTCATACTAACTGTCATGACAAGGACATGACGCTTAGGCTTCAAAATTTTGTATGAAAATATTCCCACTGCCCCCTCTATGCCCTATTATTATTTAAATCTCTTTGATACTAACTGACATGACGCTTGAGCTTCAAACATGCTTCAAAGTTTTGTATGAAAATATTCCCAATGCCCCCTCTATGTCCTATTATATTTTAATCTCTTTGCTTTCTGGGTTTACTAAGTGCTCTGGGGAGCGCGATCTAATCCGTCAGGAATTATTTCAAGTCTATGAACCAATACTATTATACTGTCGTACCCTCGTCGTACGTCATGCTATGGTACTGACGGACATGTTGGCTCAGTTGGTAGTGACCCTGCCTTCTGAGCCGGAGGTCCCGGGTTCGATTCCCGCTCGGGGCCAACATTTGTGTGCATGAACATGTCTGTTGGCTTCGTGTCTGAGTGTTTAATATTTATTTAAGTATGTCTTTCAGTTATTTAGTACCCATAGTACAGGCTCTGCCTAGTTTGGGACTACATAACCGTGTGTGAATTATGTCTGACAATTTATTTTTATTATTATTATACTGAAGGCCCCCGCCACGAGAACGTGTAAATTATGTAAACAAAATCACGTTTAGTCAGAAACAATAGAAAGAAAGAAAACTTTTATTTTGGTCTAACTATAACACAAATAGTTGCACGTTCGTTAGTTCTAGCTTACATTATCGGCATAGCGAAGTATAGTTTAATTTGTAGTATTCAAACTCCAAACAATAGGGTTGTGTCCTACCTAGTCAAATCAGTTACTTTTTACGATCTGTCAAAACGAAATTTTACTATGGAAAATGTACTGAAATAGCAAACCGTGACGTCATAGTTTGTAGTACTCAATTGCAGCACTTTTTTTGATTGTTTTATTATTTTAAAATTTGCTATAATTGTAAATTGAAAATCGAAATACATATTTTGAGGTTTTTTGGGATAATCTTTTTAATGTATGACTACTCGCAATTTAATTTCGATGCTGTCAACTACCCAAAAAGTATTCCCCGACGACAATTGTTCTTCTTCGGGATACACAGAGACAACAATTGACCGCCACTTACTACGAACCTGACAAAGCGCTTCATCCACTTTCATCAAACTTCTCATGCATTGGAAGAACATTATAATATGTAGGTATTTTTATTATATACTAGCTGTTTCATCCGAGTAGCTCCCGTTCCCGTTGGAATACGGTAATAATATATAGCCAATGTTACTCGGGGATATCGTAGCAATCTAATATTGAAAGAATTTTCGAAATCGGTCTAGTAGTTTTTGAGTTTAGTCGTTACAAACATACAAAAGTGCTCAACTTTTCTCTTTATAATATTGGTGTGTGTAAATTATTAAAAAAAAATTCAAGCAGAAGGTATTTTATATATCGTCAAGATTATTAAGTCAGTCAGCGAATGAGGTAAGGAGATCATTGCAATGTTTTGATTGTCAAATGGCATCAGAATTTTATTCACACGCTCTGCTTAGCTTTGTGCAAGTGTGGAACTAACTTAACGAGTTATTTAACTTATCTTCCTGATACTTCAAAGTTGCATAAGTCGAGTCAGAAGCCCATACGAGTAAGTACGGTGAGCAATACGTAATATGGGCTTACATTCTTTTTTAGGGTTCCGTACCTTTGAAGGAAAAACTGATCATTTAAACAGACCCGTTTTCTGAAGAGGATTAAAATTTACATAAAATATTAAGGTGTAAGGTCACTAGGAGACGTAAAGAATTCAAGCTTCTAACTCAACGCAACGAACGATACGGTCGTTTTATTTCATATATTTTTAAATCGCAAAATATGTAATCCTACAGGGTAGGTAAGATTTCCCGTTGATCTATATTCTTTAAATTATGCAAGAAGCAAGGTCTTTCTGATCCCACCCAATCCCAGTCAATGCCCTTTTTTTCCGATTGCCAATTCCATCATTTAAGAATATTGATCATTAGTTGTTCTTTATTGATAAGGATTCAAAATATTCGATCCACAGGAAATATGTTTTATTTTGAAGCCAGTATGTCTGTAATTTGTTTGGCGGACCCAACTTACCAGTACACAGTTACCTAACCATATTCAATGGGGTTTAAAGAACCAAACCTGATCAAATAAAACCTATGCGATGGTCTACATAAGAATTAATTACGACCGGTCTTACATCATGGTCGCTTTTTATTTATTTAGTATCGGTCTCAATTCAAACACATCGTGGAGTGGTACTTGGGCAGCTGTTAGGTGTGGGACTAACATGATTGCATATTGATTATTTGTTAAGAAATATACTTTCATGCAAAAAGCGTGGAACCAGTTTATTTGCGTTGCTGTCAAAATTTCAAAAACCCTTTCTTAAGACGTCCTAAAACCTACCTACGTTCAAAATTTCACTATTCTAGGTCTAGCAGAGGAGTAAGCTAAGCTATACTATATACGAATCATAAAAGTTGACTAGTAGTATACTTACATATTTAAAGATATGGTTCGGTTTAATTTTTTTATTCGCTGCCAAAATGAAGATCAGGGTCAGTTTAATATGAAGGTACTTTAGTTTAATATGTAGGTACTCCATAAAATATCATTACCTACATATACTTACATACATTATTAAATAATTATTTATTTAACTATGTCTGATAAAACATTTACCCAATGAATATAAAAACGAAATTACCGGTTCAAGGCATTTGTTTCCCGAAATATTACAATTCACTTGGCATTGATGAATAATAGCTAATTATAACCAGATATTTATAAAATACCGAGAAGATATAAAAACAAAGAAACTAGATATAAATACAAAAAGTTGGAAGTATCGGCATACCACCTAGATAGGAAGTATAGCCGGTTTAGTCACATTTGGGCACCCATAAATTACATCACACAAATTTCATGATTTTTAGAGGCACCCTTGTCACATTTGTTACAAGATATGTGACGTCACAATAGGGTGTATTGTGACGTCACATATTTTGCAATTTTACCTATAGACATAGAAAAACAGCAGTTCCGAAATTAGTTGTATTTCCGTTTACATTATTTTCTAATAAAATAAACAACAAATGAAACCTTTTCAAAAAATAATTAATTTAAATAAATATATCAACTACCTACTGGTGTTGCAAGATTGACCATTACATGTCCCGTTTGCAATTTTTGTTATGTTTTAGTAAATAGTTTATCAATTAAGCTTTAGGTAATGCCAGAATCTGTGCTTTTGAGAATACCCTGAGCTATGCCTAGATAGATAGGTAACAGTTTAATTTCAAGTGACGAAGCGTCTTTTCACAAATCGCCCACACAGCTGACCCGCTTTTAGAATATCTCGTTTGTTATTGTCACTTGTACATTTTACGAGCTGAGACGACTTATTCTTCTCCATTACATAATTTAAACAGCAAATTGAGCATCAGAAGTGGTAACAGGTCGCAGTGTCAGTGGGTTTACGTTGTGCTGAATCATTTAACTCGCAGTAAGGTGTGATGCACACGAACTACAATTGATTGAGAAGCCATGTGATGTTATTAAATTCCTAAACGGAACTAACTTGCTAGTTTTATTTTATTTTTCATGCAGCGGGGATTGTTCGTTGATCGGCTACTACATTATGATATTTAAAACTAAGGGCCTTTTAAATATAAATTACTAACATCGTTTTTAAGCATTTACTAAATACTAACCCATGTGCATTAACGTTACATAATCGAAATAGACAGTTATTCTTTTTTGTGTATGTATATCTTGTCTATTGTTAATAGATTGTAGTGTACCAATGCGTATTCTTAGCATGGTGATGAACGACAGACTATCAGTAAAGATAATGCCTCTTTACCTTACAAATTTGTCTTAAAAACACGAAATGAAATATCGTTTAAAAAGGTATGCACGTTATTTTTATATACAAGGACTTCTTTTAAGTCAAACCCAATCTAAAATGGGTTGGCTAAATTCCTACGTAGTACGTAATAATAACAAAGGATATACGAAAAGTTAGGTATATAAAAAATGTGTAAATGCTTATCAATAACACTTTCACTGAGTGTCACTACTGTCAGTCAAGACTGCCGACAAAAGTCAATCGTCTGCGGTGCCCTAATAAACGGCGCTAAATGTCTGTTAGGCACAATATATTGATTGATTTGCAAGAGTTAAATAAAGACAGCTTATGCAACACCTTGGTCATCGGACTTTTTATTTTAAATGTCTTCTAACAAATTAAGGTCATCAGCCTTGGTTTGTGGAAATAAGAATGCATGTACCTACATCATTCACATAATAGGATAAGTAGTTGACAGCCTAGTCAAACTCGACTTTCTATGGAAAATTTACTTAATACTGTGACGTCATCATTTTACGTAGTCAATCGCTGTAATTGTATAACGGAAATTGGAAAATTAGATGGGTTTCGAGAAGCGAGATAACCTTTATATTGAATAATTCAATTAAGATACAGTCAATTTAGTTAATTTTTCTAGTAGCGAGCGACTAAAATAGTTACTAATTTCCAGATAAGGGTCACAGCACACATATCAACTCGGAATGGGATCGGCACCGTATCGCCTTTCGCCTCGCCGTCAACCAGGCGTCAACCTAACGTATGCATGTAACCAAAGCGTAGCAGCGGCTCCTGTACGTCAACTCGGCTACAGCTAGGCGTCACCGCGCTTACGCCTCGCCGACCGCTGGCTGACCGAATCGTCACCAAATCGACGACGAGCCGTGAGCTCGCGTACGGAGAGACGTAAGCGGGGGGACAGCGAGCCGTAAGCGCGGGAACTGCAAGTTGACCACTCACCGCATCGCGGTTCGGAGCCTGTTCCGAGGCGAGGCTATTACGTTACGTTTCCAATTAGTGTGCGTTGCAGTAGGGAGTTTCATACAAACAATACTGAACGGCTCGACGCGATACGGTGACGATCCCTTTCCGAGTTGATAAGTGTGCTGTGACCTTAATTGTGAGAAATCTACGTAGTAAATAAGTAGGGCCTAGTGTCAAGTCCTTACCTACATACTTCTATTATTATCTTATGTAGGTACTAGAACGGCTCACTCGCACAGATACCCCCTGTGAGGTTTTCGTGTTGTGGTCATTTAGTTTTAAGAACAAATTGTATTTATGTTGAAATAAAAAAAATGTTCATAATAATTAATTAAAATGTAATAGCGACATCTACCGGTAGTGCATAGAACAATAAGCGCCATAGAAAGCACGTGACGTCACTACTACGGTGAAGAGTTCATAACCGCGCTAAGTTCTTCAAATCAACCGTTGGACCGTGGTTCCCAGGCACGACCACCTCGATCGGCGGAATTCTTCTTGTTTTCTATGGAGAAGTATTCCACCTTATGTGATGTTTTAACTATTCTTAATATTTTAGATAACATCCTTGTACGTTTGTGAATAATAAATTCATTTTAATTTTCTTTCAGTCCTCCACAATATCAACTTTTTTGAGAGACTTTTCTAAAAATGTAGTATATGTAATAGTTACATAAAACTGCTCAGTATTCTCGAGTCGTGTGGTCATTTATTATGTGGATATGCAAACGACCTGCGTTTGACACGATTTGGTCGTGACTTTGCACATTGTAGTATGCAGATTTGAAGTTTTCGGTTTTTGTTTTAAATTAAAAACCTACCGTTTCCTTGACTCGAATTTTAAATTTTTCTACATCCGTTATATAAGTGAGTTGACAGTTTATCTATGCTAAACACAAGTTAGGAATAAAATATTGTTTAAAATACCTGTTCTGTCTGTTTTTAATCTGTTTTGTATTATTAAAACTGAGACACACGATGATAAATATAAATACATTTCGACCAGTTTTATGGAAAGCCAACAACTGGCAAATATAAAAAATACAATTTTATATTGCTTGACCACAGATAACGTAGTAGCTTGTACATAGGTACCTGAGTGACCGAACTCTGCTCATGAAAGAAAACACGAAGAAAACGATTTTTCCTAAAAATTGGTTCCGAGAAAGAAATTAAAAACTTATAAATATTAAACAGCAGCAGAATATAATTTATAATAACGATTTAATTTGAATGATTTAGAAAGCTTCGATAGCCACGTACCTGCGTGTACTGCAGTGCGAGCTCCGCGATGAGCGAGTGAGCGTGGTGAGCGAGCGGAGCGTGCAGCGTGAGCGGAGCAGCACGCGAGGGCGTCAGCTGCAGCGTGTGCGGTGCGGGGGACGAAGCGCGTAGCCCCTCCAGGGACACCGTACGTCGGATCGTCAGCCCCGTCGGACCTGAGCATACATAAGATTAGCAGTTCCCGTATTGCAACCGAGTAAGTCCCGTTCCCATGGGAAACTTATAGGCTACAATACTCCCAGAAAAGTAAGCTTTCCATTGGTGAAAGAATTTTTTTAATCGGTTGAGTAGAAGAAACAAATATTTCCTCTTTATAATATTATTGTAGATGTAGATAATCATTGGCAGTCTTTAGTAGTAAATTTCTGGGCATGGATGTCTTCCAAAGGTGGATTTAGTGTGGTCAAACTGACTATTAACGAAATAGATAACAAAATGGATTTTGGCATCGGAAAGCTTAAAAGTCAAGATAGTATTTTTAAAGTTTTTCTACACCTGTCTGGGCGACAGTTAAAAAAAATCTTCTTTGGTCTGCATATGCGAAATGTGATCTTTTGAGAATATGATATATTCAGCGCCGGAGGTTTCCTCATGTATTACAAAATATAAGGGTATTTTGTGCTCAGCAGTGGGCTATGATGGGCTGATGTTACGTATGTGAAACTGACATTTGACCCCAACAGTGACCCCGCTGTGTGAAACGGCGATCACGGCGTTCTCCCTGGGTGGCACCCTGTCTGTGAAGAGCCCCTGGCGCTTGCGTGGTTCATGATGTAGTGTTTATGTGTGAAACTGCTACGCTTACCAAACTGCTACTTTTTAATGCCTGTTGTAAATAAATAATAATAACTAGAGCAGTGATAGCCCGGACGGTTAAAGAGCCGGCCGAAAATCAGTGAGGCTCGGGTTCAAATCCTGGCATGTACCAATGAGTTTTTCAAAAACTTACGTACATATTTATCACTAGCTCGACGGTGAAGGAAAAACATCGTGAGGAAACCCGCAGGTCTCAGAATTAATTCTGAGACATGTGTAAACAGACCCGGTCCGGCGATGGGCTCACCACCTATCACGTTTAGGGGTCCAATATATCTCGTGAAATGTGGGTATATCCAGTAATGGAATACCTCTGCCTACCCCCTCGGGGATAAAAAGGCGTGAGATTATATTATTATTATAATAATAACCGACCTTTGACCCCAATAGTGACCCCGCTGTGTGAGACAGCGAGCACGGCGTTCTCCCCAGGCGGCACCCTGGCGGCAAAGAGCCTCGCGAAGTAGAACGGCCAGCCTCGAGCCATCTCCACGGCCTGCCTCTTGGCGGCGGCGCGAGGTGGGCCGCCGGTCTGCGCGCGCAGCCACGCAGCGCCAGCGCGACGCTCGCTTGCACTCAGGCGCAGCGACGGGATGGTTGACGTTATGTCGTGGACTATCTGTTGGGTAGATGGAGATTAATTTTGAGTGATCGAGTAATATATTGGACAGACGGAGGTTTGTTGATGACAAAAATGTGGTATTATGTTAGAATTAGGATTTTGTATTTTTTTTGCTATTTAATTTAAGAATGATATGTCCAGCAAGAGTGTTTTTTTTTTATCGATGCAGTATTTTCGGAGTATATTCTTTACAAACAGACATACAAACAATATATTAGTGTAGATATAAGGCTGCTCGAATATAAAATGATATACAAGATTTTGCAATTTATTCTTGAGAAAGCATAAAGCTTGGGTACTCCGTAGGCAAATCCATGGTTGAAGTGAAATCGCAGTCACTCTACAGCACGAGTCTTAACCTCTGAATACGCCTTCTTGTTGGTTGAATCCGGTCTGAATATGCAACTGATATTGTAAAAACTAACCTGAAGATAAAGCAGATCCAAGATGGCGGGATCATTGTAATTCTCGGTAGGCGTGAAGAACTCCTTGCGCACTCGCAGTTTCCATGGCACACGGCTGTACGTTAGGAACGAGCGGTCCGAGGGCAGTAGCGCAGCTGGGGCTGGGACATCTCCTACGGGTAAGAGATTATTAAATAAAAACCCGATAGGTGCAAGAAGGCCTGCGAGTTGAGGGTACATTGTTTTTTATACAAATATCTACAGTTACGCAATAAGGTTAATATATTTTTTTGGTATAATGGGTAAGCAAATTTATTAATACGCAAATTAAGCCCTTTCATATTATGATATTAGTTGCCCTGGTAACTCCCCTTTAAAATGCCAAAACCTTTTGCATGAAAAAAAAAATTCTTTCGTAAACATTGTTTTAAAACTATTCCAAATTTAAAGTCAACAGTAGTAACTGAGATAAGCAATTGGGTAGTTGACAGCATCGAAATTAAATTGCGAGTAGTCATACATTAAAAAGATTATCCCAAAAAACCTCAAAATATGTATTTCGATTTTCAATTTACAATTATAGCAAATTTAAAAATAATAAAACAATCAAAAAAAGTGCTGCAATTGAGTACTACAAACTATGACGTCACGGTTTGCTATTTCAGTACATTTTCCATAGTAAAATTTCGTTTTGACAGATCGTAAAAAGAGACTGATTTGACTAGGTAGGACACAACCCTATTCCTTATTCGTAGGATAAGCATCAGTAGTAGAGTGGGACTACAGGGATTAGTTTTTAAACATTTTCTACGACAAAACAAATCATAAAATGTAATAAAAACTTTAACAAAAATACTCACGTTCAAGGTGTTCTGTTCTATCCGTAACATGCGTTGAGACCGAATGGCGGCGTTCCGCCTCTATCTTTCTGTCCCTCTCTTTTTGAGCCATGTGGGTCTTGAACGTGGGTCTGTCTGTCCTCTTCCCGGTGTCGTTATTTTCTGGAGGGAACACGACGTCAGACCGCGGGCTATCCCTAGCTCTCCCGACCAGCATATCCCGGGAATTCTTCCTCCCATCATAACGCTCGAACTCGTCGAAGTAAGGAGAAGATCGCTTGCGCTCAAACGAGTCGTCCATTCCGTTCTCCTCCTTTCTCCTATCGGCTCTAGTTGGGTGTATTTCGTAAATTTCGGACGCGTCTCGTCCAGAGAAGTTGTCGCGGTCATCCCGACGGTCGCGAGTGTCCAACCCTGACTCAGAATCCCACTCGTCCCGGCTGTGCTGTCTATCATCGTAACTCCTACCGTCGGACTCGTCCCCCCATTCGCGCCGATCCCGACGATCAGCCGTCAAGAAGCGAGTCGCTAAGTCATCCCTATTTTCCGAGTCTTCGCGCCTCCTAGAGTTCCAGTTGGCTAGGAACGCGTGGCGGTCATCTGCGTCTCGCTCCCTGTTCTGATGGACTCCGAACGTGTCTCGGTCGCGGCGGAGCTGGGCGAAGGTGGATGATGTCGATTCGGGGACGGGGGGAGGAGGCGCGGGTCTATCAGGAGGAGTGGGGGGAGACTTAGGTGGCGGGGGAGCGGGGCCAGGCGGTGCAGGGGGCAGAGGAGGCGGGGGAGCGTCCCACCTACCTGCACCCCCCAACTGCCTCTCCAACATCAACTTCCTCGTATCCTCAAGCTTGTTAACGGTCCGGGGCGTTTCCGCAGCGGATGACGTGCTTCGGACCGAATGGTTCGCGGTCACGCGCTCTAGTCTCTGCCGCATTTCTGAGCTGAGCTTGAGTTTTCCAACGCTGCCTGGTGAAGGGCGCTGGGCCCCGATCTCGAAGCTTCGTCGCGCTGTTCTCTGGGACGGTGGCTCCCGACTAGGGGATACTGGGCCGTCAACTTCGAATTCCTCCCACTCGATTCCTGGCGAAGCTTCCGAACGGGACCTTCCACGAGGCGGCTCATGATCCACCCCGTTCGTCTGAGCTTGAGGCGTGTGCCGTCTCTGTATCTGACGCATTTTGAATTTGGTGAAATCTTGAGTTTCGTCTTGCAAAATGGCGTCTTTGGGCGGGGGCCAGCGCCATTTTCCTATGCGCACAGTTTTGGCGCGGCCATACGGGTCCATGAACCCTCTGATCTCTGAAGGGTCAGAGGAATGTAGCGGCGGGGGCATGGGCGGTGGAGGAGGCGGAGCGGCTCCCGTTGACGAGCTCTCGTTGGATTCCCTTCTGTTTTTGATTACCGAAGTCCTTGGAGGGGAGTGCACTTGGGCGTGGACCACGGTGGAAGACCGCACAGGGGAGGTCGGCTCCGATTCCGAAGGCTCTACTACCTGCCCAGCGAGCAACGTCTGCAAGGCCTGGTTCTGGGCCAGCAACTGTTGCTGTATCTGAAGATTTTGGGCCATGGCACTTTGTAGGAAGGCGCGTTGCAGATTCTGGTGATACGAGTTTATGTCGACTGTGCCTGGAGGCGGCAAGTGGAGGCCCAGGGCGGCTGCCAAGGCTTCGGGGGTCGCTGGCATCTGCGGCATAGATAGTCCTCCGTAGCTGAGAGCGGAGGTGTTAGCGGAAGCCGCGCGAGGAGTTGCCCCTCCGCCCTTTATGGCACCTGACAGTCCCTCGCCGTCCGTCAACCGCTTCAGACTGTCATTCATGAAAATCGGATCAAAAAGATTGGTTATATAATCGTCTACAGAGTCCACACTAGAATCTTTTCGGCTAGTTTTCCCTTTCTCCTCTTTTCCACCGCCTTTGATCAGACTCTTTAATCCATTAGCGTTATTGAGCGTCTCTATTTGTTCGCTGTATTCGCAGTTTAGAACGCTGTCGATGAAGCGATTATATTCCTTGCTGCCTCCCTTGATGCTGGCAGCGAGCGAGCGAGCGTCGGACATCTCGTCTATATTAGGGTCAAGGACAGGCGAGAACAGGTCATCTAAGAACTGGTCTACGTCTGAAGCCTGACTTGGGACCCGGACTCTTCGGACATGTGACGCGAGGCTCGGAGCTTCAGAGGTATCTGACATAGCTGAGGATCTGACTCCTCCAAACTCCGAGCTCTTTTCAATGTAAGCGCGACTAGACTGCGAACCGGCCGGGGCTCTTTTGCCAGCGTATTGCGACTTTATGTACCTGGACGGAGGTCCCCGGGACCCTGTGCCGTATTCTAACTCCATTGCTCCTTTGCTGCTAGACACACTTGGCGCGCCGCCTAATCTTTCAACCGAGTGGTAGCGGTCGTTCAAACGGGATTGTGACAGCCCTAAGTCGGCTAGCTTCGTTGGTTGTGGCGCAGGGTTTTCGCCTAAGAGATTGTCTAAGGATCTGCTTCGGACTTTGTCGGAAGTCTGCTCGAAGTATCTCTCGTTGAGAGCGGACTCTCGTGATAGGATGTCGTGGGAGACCTTTCTAGAATATTCGCTGGGGTTCTTGGTGAGAGTGTGCGTTTCTTCGCGCTCCATTTTCCAGTTGTACTCCGAGACCTCGTCGATGGACTCCTGCAGCAAGCGCTGGATGCTCGGGGAGCGGGACTTCGGTGGTTCCGAGGGCGGGACCTGCTATAAAATAAAGTATATTTGAATTAAATATCACAGATTACGTTTGATGGAACATTTTATTAGGAAACAGTTTGAAGTTATACTATACATAGTTATCGTAAAAAAATAGTGACTCCCAGAAATAAAAAACATCTGCTAAGCCCAGAAGTTTTTAAAAAGCAAATATTTAGAGTTTATCATGTGAAAAAATATATCCTTCATTATTTTTTTACGATAACTATGTTTAAATGAAATATTTTTTTTTGTTCTGTTAATAGAACAAAAAAAAAATGATTTCATTTTAACACACAATAGGCAAACAAGTATACAGGGTGAATTTTTCAAGTGGGTGTGGATGGTTAAATGAGAAACTATGAGGAATAGCGAAAAGGAGTCCCGGGCCCGATTTTGACAACTAAAACTGCATCTTTCAATGACATCTCCTGCGGTTGCTACAGTACTGCATTTATTTATTTATAGTATTGTCAACCGATATCACAGTATAATTGTTATAATTGTTATTCGTCTCATTGTTATTATTTATATAAAAAAAGTTTAAATTATTCAATTACAATATCAGTTATTCCTTAGTTTAGAACGTCTATTGTTGTTAATGTTGTGGCAAATTTTAATTAAGATAACTTTTAAATGTTTATTGTTGTTTATTATTTTTATTTTATCTATTTAGAACTTATACAGTCGTACATGTTAAGAATAAGTTAGGTATGACAACAGACCTGGAGGTTTCTTAAAATAATTTTAACATAGTATAGAATACAAGCAGCGGTGTCGGACCTAATTACTTTGAACATTATTATATGTAATACAATTTTTAATTCTGTAATGAATACGAATATCTTGTTGGTTATCCAAATAAATAACCGTATCTCACCTGCTGTTCCGCGACGGAGGATGCCCTCGGCGGTGGCGCGGGAGGAGCGTGCAGAGCGGCCCGGGCCTGTGCGGGGCCAGCCCTCAGCGGCTCCCCCCTGGCGCTGGGCAAAGCGGCCCACGTCTCCACCTCGCCCACCGCGTCCAGGGCGTATTCGCAGCCCGCCCATTCTGTCGACATTTATATCAAACTTACGGTTCTGCGCGGTTTCACCCGCGTAGTTCCCGTTCCCATGGGAATACGGGGATAAAATATAGCCTATGTTACTCAGAGATATTTTAGCTTTCCATTGGTGAAAGAATTTTAAAAAATCGGTTCAGTAGTTTTTGAGTTAATTCGTAACAAACATACAAATCATACAGTATTATGGCTTGGCAGAACAAGCTGATTATTCTCCCTTTGCCAAGCTATCAAGGTGCCGAGAAATGTTTATAAATTATTTGTGGCAATAAATATATTTTCTTTCTTTCAAATCTTTCCTTTTTATAATATTAGTATTATTGAAGTATGGATAAGAATAGAAATGATAACCGAGTGGTCATTAGGAGCAACACTTAACCGCGTTGCGGCACCGCAACGTCAAAATCGGCGGTGTGGTGCCGCAACGCGGTTAGGTGTTTCGGCCCTAAGAAACCACAAGTTTAGAATCCAGGCGAGGACGTGTAGCAATAAATCTAAAATACTTACGTACATAACATTTAACGCTGGCTCTAGTGAAGGGAAACATCATGAGGAAACCCGTAGGTCCAAGAATTAATTCTAAGGCATGACCTATGTTACATCACACCGGTCCGGGCGATTTTTTCACCACCGATCACTTTTAGGGGTCCAAATCTACTGGTGAAACGTGGGTATTTCCGGTTCGGCGATTGGCTCACCACCACGTTACTTTTAGGGGTCCTAATAATACACGGATGAAAGGGTATGTCCAAAAATATCTATTGTTTCTGCCAACCCTCTCACAGGAATTGGTTGCGTAAGCATATATTTGACTCGATTCTGCAGACCAGCTAAACTTCCTAATTTTAAGTTAGCCTATCCTTCTCTATAGAATACGGAAGAAAAATATCAGAATCAAAACCATAGATTATAGAGTAATGTCAAACATGTAAAAACCAACTATTTTGATGTCTTATCTCTCACTTTTATCCATGACCTTGTTACATCGTCGCTAAACACGTGTATTTTAAGATTTGAATACGTTCATAAGGTTCAATTTTGTTGTTTTGACATTGTGACATTGTAAACAAATATGGCGCTTATTTCTGTCCCTTTGCTTTCCAAAGCGGCGGAAAAGAATAGAGCTAAAGCTGGTCTGCAGAATCGAGTCCATTGTCAATGTACTGACCGGTGAGCTGCCCGCCGTGCTCCATGGCGAGCGTCCAGCCCCCAGTGGAGGCTCTTGGGACGCCGGCTGCGGTAAGAGCCGCCGCCGCCGCGCGCTCGCAACTCGTCCACGAGTCCACGCTCACGTGGTGCACAGAGTCTGCAAACAACGCCATTATAAAAATACTACCACCGAGAACGACGTTTTACTCGGTACACTCGCCGATTGTACGAAGAGGCTGTATTTTTTCACTTTGCTACTTTTTATACTTAACCTCAAAATTTATTTTTGTCGCGGTGCTCGACGAATTAAATAAATATTTATATAATAGTTTAAGGTTAATTACTGTACAAATATGATGCCTTATTATTATTAGACCCGAAGCCAACAGACATGATCATACACACAATAAGTTGGCCCCAAGCGGGAATTGAACTGAATCGAATCGACTTAGAAGGCAGGGTCACTACCAACTGAGCCAACAGGTCCGTTAACTAGTGAAAACTGGGTATTTCCAGGAATACTGCATTTTTTTTTTATATAAATGATTGGCTTACTCTTGATCCCAGACTAGCCTGAGAGAAAAGACGGGGCCTACGAGCTTGCTCAGAAGATGCCTGTTCACTCGATCCTTGAAGGCTTGTGGTTTGTATGAACTCGGAAATACCTCGGGAATAAAGGTGGGAGCATAGCAAAGAGATTAAAATATAATAGGACATAGAGGGGACATTGGGAATATTTTCATACAAAACTTTGAAGCATGTTTGAAGCTCAAGCGTCATGTCAGTTAGTATGAACGCGAGCTGTCATTCGGTCGAAATACTAGACTTATTCCACTTGGAATAACTTTTGGCTTCAAATTTTCCTCGCCTTGTTCCCTCTATGCCCTATTATATTTTAATCTCTTTGGAGCATAGGTACATTTTTTTATCGGCGTTTCACTCACCGTCGTAGAGCCGTAGAGGCAGCGCGGGCCTCGCGTCGGTGCGAGCCGCGCGCCACTCGAGCAGCGTGGGCGGCGCGCGTCTCGCCACGCCCGCGCCCCGCGCTGCCCCCGCGCCTCCCCCGCACACCAGACGCAGCAGCAACGCGCGGTGCTGCTGCGGGGCACGCTCAGACACCAGCCTCACTAGGTACCTGCATGGATAGAATGTATGTTTACAAGTCATTGACTTGTTTTTAATTTCAATATGATATTCAATTTTGTACTTTTTAGGCGTAGTTAGTCAAAATTTATAATTTATATATTTTTGCTACTCATAAAATGATTATTCAATTCATAAGAATTACAAATAGCAAGCTTTCCGCCGCGAACTATCAATAAAGTCTATTTCACGTAGCATGAGTTTATAAAACATTAATTATGTTTTAATCAAATATTTTTATTAGTCGAAAGTAGTAAGCGTAAAACGGAAAAAAGTACACTGTCACCAAAAACATGCTTCGTGAAATAGACTACAGTGTTTGTATGCAGAGCAAGCACAGCCGCGCAATAAATGTCAAGTCCAATCGAATTCCAATATAGATAATAAGGATCTCTGTCAAAGGATTAGCCTAGCTATTCAGAGAGGGAATGCCTCTAGTTTTCTGGGCACTGGCCCACATGGTTCCTCTTTGGAGGACGTTTTTTATTTGTAATTCCTGTAAATGAATGTATATTTTCTTTGTAAATGAATGTTATATTTTCCAATGACTTAAAAAGAAGGCGAGTTCACAAGTTGAATGCCGGCTATAATCTATTCTAGTACGTACTTGTGCAGCGGCGGCCCTGGCTGGAAGGCGGCGAGGCAGTGCGCCATGAGCTGCCACACGCGGTCCGCGCCCTCCCCCGCCTGGTTGCACAGCTGCACCAGGATCTCGTCGCGAAGGCCGCGGGACGACAGACCCCGGGACGCTATGTAGTCCGCTAACACCTGCAATGGACATTTCATTTTCAACGAGAAAGCAAAATAAGAAAGCAATTTAGGGGGTTAGTATGCAGAATAAAATATTTTTTTTCAGAATTTTTTATTGTTATTTAATGAGATAATCAATAATTTGTATACAATAAGCTAAAAATTAAAACTCAGGCACAACTTACTTTGTGTCTTACTTAGCCCAACTAATGAAAAGTAAAAAAATAAACAACTATGACATTAAGGATGATGTTTAGAATCGAGACGAGACGGTGTGTAGTTATTGATGTAGATATCGAAACACCAATTTTTCAAATTTTGTCTGTCTGGTTGTGCACGCGTCACGCATTAACTACTGGGCGGATTTTGATGAAATTTGGTGCGGAGATAACTGAGTAACCGGGTCAACATCTAGAATACTTTTTACAGCGGAAGAATGCCTACTTCTAAACGATAACACCTAGAAACTTCAAATACAGTATGTAGGTGTATTATATGGCAACGGCTATTATGGGATTTTTGGAAATTCCCACGGGAACGGAAATAATCTGGGTCAGCCCGGGCAACCGCTGGGTACCCGCTATAAAAATAAATAGTGGGACACAATTCACACACGGTTATGTAGTCGCAAACTAGACAGAGCATGTATTACGGGTACTAAACAACTGATAAACGTACTTGAATGAGATTGTTACTTGACTGTTACCTTTTGCCTAGCTTCATTGCCCGCAGCGGATTCGTCGCACCATCGAAGGATCAGTTTGAATGTAGCCACTGCGTCGTTGAAGTCTTGGTCCCTGTAAGTTACAGATACAGATTACAAAAACAATAATCATTCTTTAGGACATAGAATATGGACTTTTAAAAAGATAACATTGCTAATATATTTACAATTTGTTTTTTTAATTTATCCTTCAATACCTTTCACAGATTTTTCTAAATAACTCTTAAAATAGCGTGATAGCCCACGCCTCTCGTGCGTGAGCTTTCGGGTTCGAATGTACCAATAACTTTTTCGAAAACTAATGTACACATTCATCACTAGCTCGACGGTGACGAAAAACATCGTGAGGAAACCCGCAGGTCCCAGAATTAATTCTGAGGTATGTGTAACATGAGCGATGGGATCACAGATATTTGTGAAATGTGGGTACTTCCAGCAATGAAATACCTACCCGCTCGGGGATAAAATGCCTGTTTTTTTTCTCAAAATAATAAGTATAAGTATAATCTCACGCCTTTTTTATCCCCGAGGGGGTAGGCAGAGGTATTCCATTACTGGAAATACCCACATTTCACGAGATATATTGGACCCCTAAACGTGATAGGTGGTGAGCCTATCGCCGGACCGGGTCTATTTACACATGTCTCAGAATTAATTCTGAGACCTGCGGGTTTCCTCACGATGTTTTCCTTCACCGTCGAGCTAGTGATAAATATGTACGTAAGTTTTTGAAAAACTCATTGGTACGTGCCAGGATTCGAACCCGAGCCTCACTGATTTTAGGCAGGCTCTTTAACCGTCCGGGCTATCACCGCTCTTTCTTTTTTTTTTCTCAAAATAAACACAAAATTATTCAGAGCAATAACTAACAAGTATAAAATCTCTCAAACGTTTCCGAATTTTAGTACCATTCCAAAGAATAAATATTGTCACACTTATACAACTTTGACGAAACTTGTCCGATAGTCATTTCTATAGCTACTTTTTATTTTATTCTGGAACAATCTATTGTGATGGAACCAGCCTTACCTGACAGCAGCCTTGGCTAGGAAGGGTCTGGTTATGGGGTGCTTTCTAGGGCTCAGCTGGCCACCGTCCGCGAAGTACACGGAGCTGAACTTGGAGAAGGCGAACTGCTGCAAATCGCGGGGCAGCTGTACCCGCTCCTCCTCAGCGTAT
Source organism: Ethmia dodecea (assembly GCA_963855545.1). Taxonomy (NCBI): domain Eukaryota; kingdom Metazoa; phylum Arthropoda; class Insecta; order Lepidoptera; family Depressariidae; genus Ethmia; species Ethmia dodecea. The sequence goes on from OY979446.1 coordinate 3,279,549, forward strand.
ACGTCGCCGGAGACCTGCATGTGCCAGGTGTAAGGTTATTTTACACCATTCCAAAGAGATTTCAATATAATAGAGGGGCCATTGGGAATATTTTCATACAAAAACTTTGATCTCAAGTGTCAGTTCAGTTATCATGAACGCAGCCATTCACTGACTGACCGAACATTGTCAAGTCAAAGTCAAAAATAATTTATTTACTGTAGGTACAAAAAGTACACTTAGAAGTAGTTTTTGTTTGTTGATTAACCAAGTGATCGTAAAACACCGCACCTGAATCAATACTCAATAAATTTATTGCATCCCATCTCTCTCTCTCTCTCTCTCTCTCCGTACCTATAGGCGTAGCTAGGGGGGGGGGGCAGGGTAGGGCCTACCACCCTAGAAAAATACCCTTCCTCATACATAAAATAACTTCATCCTCAATAGACCTACCTAATAATAATATACCATCTATTTGATTTACCTTGTTGCTGGTCATTTAAGAGCTCTTGTCGGTGTATACCCAGTTATATTAGCGACTATACGTAGTTTTGGTCAGGACACAGATAAAGGAAAAATAATAGTACAATAGGATAGGTTTACTGAAATCCATACTTGATACCTACATAGTTGCGCATGCGCATAGTCAGTGACCACTTTGCAATGGCTGGGGCCATGGCAACCCTTACCAAAAATACCTAGCTACGCCAATGTCCGTACCTTAGCCAGGTGCCTGTCGGTGTGCGGCGGTTGCCACTCATCCAGCTTGGTGAGTAGGAAGGCCAGCTCCGCGGGCACCTCCAGCACTTGCAGGCTTTCCGCCTTCGCTTTCTGCTCGGCCGCTCGACGCCTGAGAGATATTTAAGCGACGTAAAACAGTGCAGTTTACTAGTTTTGAAGTTGGTTTAATACTCAAAGATTTTGAAAGAAGCACCTAAATTAATTAGAATGACTAAACACTTGCGTTTAAAAGGTCGACACGATTTAAAAAAAATGGTTGTCTGTAAAGTCGGTTTACGGACGATAATTTTACGTGATAACGTCATAAGAAAACGTTGATGAAAAATTGCATACTGGAGTGGAAGAGAGATAAATGCGTTACAAGCCTTACCCCTAGTGCCTCTTTATCGCTTGTTCCGCGTTCTCGCTTGCACGCTCGGCTCAGGCGGAACGTGACACTTTTTCATGAGTGCAGCCGGCGTTTAACGATTTATAAGACGTTATCATGTCAAAACAGTTTACTAGTTTTGAAAGAAGCACCTTAAAAACATGCATTTACAAGGTAGACACGATTTTAAAAATATAACATTCTATCTGATACGGTCAGGTAAGAAATATCATTTTTCAGATTCTAGAAACGACGATCTCGCATATTAAAATGTTATTGAGCAGCCATTTGCGCAACTTCAGAGCTGCCAAGTAAAAACGGCAGTACTATACTAATAGTATATCTACTAACTTGGCGGCTGCATGCTGTGCCTCCGCGCGTCTCCGCTGGTGGTCCCTCAGCTTGGCGGCGGCCCTGCGCGCGCGCCGGCCCCTCACGAGGGCCTGCGCGCGCACCACGCCCCTCCGCACCACCACGTACCGACGGCGGGCCATCGCGCCGCGCCACCACGCCTGGATCCTCACGGTCGACTGCCTCAGCTGGTGGTAGCGTTTCCTGTAATGGGGTAGTTTGGGGTAGACAGTATCGAAATTAAATTGCACATTGACCAAAAAGAATATAGTGTTGAAAACACAATATTTGTAATATAAATCACGTAGCGTATATATTTTTACCAATTTGTGTATTCGGACGAAACTGGGTTTAACATTACTGTCATAACAATATGTAGGTAAGAACATCTGTGTTAAACTGTGTCAAACGATAAACACTGTTTTATGGTATGATCTCTTGATCTAACCCAATCCTAATCTCTTAGTTTTATCCTGTGGTTTTATCTACCCAATGAAGTTTCGAAAATATCGGTGAAAGCGATATGATCACTCATTGTATTTAATTAATTAATGATGATGTATTTAATGATGTAATTTTTGTATCTATTTTGTATTGTTTTTGATGTACAATAAACGTTTTATTGTATGTCTGTTTATCTTTAACAAATGTTACCTGGCGAGGTAGCCTCGTGCGTGCGCCTGCAGCGCGGTGGCAGCGGCACGAAGCTTGTCGGCGCGCGCTCGCTGCAGAGCGCGATGCAGCGCCTCGCGGACGAACACGCGGGCAGCGCCCAGCTGGTAGTCCGCGCCATCTACCGTGACAAGATATTAACAACATTAATTTAGAAGTAAAGATACCGTCTTCGAATGGCTTTGAAAGATTGCAATGGTTTTTTATTAAAACTAGGTGCCCAGAGGTGTTGCCGGGAACCTCTTTCACTGACGTAATATAAGGAATCTTTGTGCAAAGTTTCATGTTTCTAGACCCAGTGGTTTCGGCTGTGAGTTGATCGATCAGTCTGTGAGCCAGTTGGTTTCTTTTACACTAATATTATAAAGAGGAAAGATTTGTATTTTTGTATGTTTGTAAAGAATAAATTTAAAAACTACTAGACCGATTTAAAAAATTCTTTTGCTAATGGAAAGCTACATTATCAGGGAGCAACATAGGATATATTTTATTTCCGTATTCCCACGGGAACGGCAACTACGCCGGTGAAACCTTTCTTATATAATAAAGAAGAAGAAGATAGGCGAAGATCTAGGATCTATTGCCGTGCGTTTCGCAAAAACTCAAAAATAGCTCGGGATTTTATTCATGTAAGTTAGTTTAACTTTTTAACGTTTAACACGGGAGGTGGCGCTGCATTTGGGCAGGATAAAGTTATTCAAGTCAGCTAGTATTTAATAAAATAGCACCATTATGTTACAATTCCTGAAAACTACGTTTAGAAATTCGGGTTAGAAGCCAATTATTGGGTAAGTACCACTTTTACAATTTAGTAGAATAGGTGAAACATTTATTTAATACTAGCGACCCGCCCCGGCTTCGCACAGGTGCAATGCTAACACTAAAACCTTCATCTTGAATCACTCTATCTATTAAAAAAAACCGCATCAAAATCCGTTGCGTAGTTTTAAAGATTTAAGCATACAAATTGACATAGGGATATAGGGACAGAGAAAGCGACTTTGTTTCATACTATGTAGTGATTCCAGTCACACACATCCTATACAAGACATGTGTGCGTCTGGAGTATCAAAGTCACTAAAATAGACTCAAGCTTTAATACATGACCTCAATTTGCGATGAATTATAGCTTACCGCAGCAAAGTACCTACACTTTCACTTGTAACTTACATTCAATGGTAATCAAGTGAGCAAGGTAAAGGGCAGAATGAATTATGTATATAATGTAATTCATTGTACAATAATATTGCGTATAAATATGTATTACGATCATCACAGTTCATCAATTGCAAATCATTTTCCACAACCAATGATGTTAATCAATAGAAAACTGAATATAAATTACAATAAAGTCTGCCACTCATACTTTCGGCGAAATAGAATAAAATTTAAAAAAACCGCCAAGTGCGATTATTTTATTCTGTTTTTTTAGTATTTGTTGTTATAGCGGCAACAGAAATACATCATCTGTGAAAATTTCAACTGTCTAACATAAACAAGTCTGCAAAAAATCAGAACTACCGGATTTGACGCATGCGGTAATGTATAAATTTTCTGGACTACTATCACGATTCATGAGATACAGCCTGATGGCAGACGAACAGACAGACAGACGGACGGACAGCGGAGTTAGTAATAGGGTCCCGTTTCACCCTTTGGGTACGGAACCCTAAAAAATGCTCATACCGTTATACCCGAGGGTGTAATAATCTATATATTATATAAAAGAAAGTCGTGTTTGTTACACTATTTATAACTCAAGAACGGCTGAACCGATTTGGCTGAAAGTTGATGGGGAGGTAGCTTAAAACCAGGAGACGGACATAGGACACTTTTTATTCCGATATTCCCCCGGGAACGGGAACAACGCGGGTGAAACCGCGGGGCGCTGCTAGTATAATAATAATGTGCAGTGCAATAATAATGGAAATTGCTATTATTGAAAGAATTAACAACACCCCGGTTTTCACCACCGTTTAGGGGTCTAAAGAATATACTGGTGAAACATTGGTATTTCCTGAAATATAATACCTCTACCTACCCCCACTGGGATTAAAGGCGTTAGAATATTTTAGTTTTATCATAACCGACGAATGGTTTGCTAGTCCTACTATCCTACTAATATTATAAATGCGAAACTTTGTATGGATGGATGTCTGGATGTATGGATGGATGTTTGTTCCTCTTTCACGCAAAAACTACTGAACGGATTTTGATGAAACTTTACAGTTATGTAGCTTATACATCAGAATAACACATAGGCTATATTTTATCCCCGTATTCCCACGGGAACGGGAACTACGCGGGTGAAACCGCGGGGCGCTGCTAGTATTAAATAACTTCACAAAACTTACGCAGCATCATTGCTTTGTAAAAGGATGTCCGTTTCTTTATACCTCTCCACATTTTCGTTTCACTTCCAAACAGATACTAAGAAGTTTCTCGTGAACTCTATTGATTGGTAATTAATAATCGACAGATACTGTTTCTAGTTTCCTACTATCTTTAGAAAGATGTGATACTGTAATTAGAATAGCAATTAAGGTTTAGAACGGTATTATACAGATAACAGTTACCGTTTCCTTCGATATTCTTTAATATTAATTTAAACTTTTTAATTTTTAATCAACTCAATCTAAATGTTTAATTTCGTAATGATCTAACTATTACGTACCTAATCAATATAATTGGAGGTACACTAATTTCACAAAAGACCGTTTAGCAACGTCCTAGCTTTCGTTGCTATATTTGTATAACTATTATTATAAACCGAAAATCATTATTATCAACCCATAAGACCCTATTGCTCAGCAGAAGTGTGTGATCTCCCACGCGATCCCATCGCAAATTGACAGATGGTGTTAGTACACCTAAATTCCATAATTTTCCGAACCACCCAATAACATAGGTAGCACGTTAGCCTTCCAAAAACCCGCAGGAGCTCGTAATATAACTAGGTTGAATGAGTAACTGCCTACCGTAGGTAATAAATAAATCTATATAAAAAGATAAACTGACTGACTGATTGGTGATATACTTATCAACACACAGCCTAAGCCGCTGGGTCTAGAGACTTGAAACTTTGCACATAAATAGCTTATAGGTACAGTGTAGGCATCCACTAAGGATTTTGCAAAATTCAACCCCTGAGGGGGTGAAATAAACGTGCGCGAGCGAAGCTAGTAAATAATAAATAAATTATGGCACACAATTTACACACGGTTAGTCCCAAACTAGGCACAGCCTGTACTATGGGTACTAAACAACTGATTAACATACTTAAATAAATACTAAACACCCAGACACGAAGCCAACAGACATGTTCATGAACACAAATGTGCGAGCGGGATCGAACCCGCGACTCAGAAGGCAGGGTCACTATCAACTGAGCCAACAGGCCCGTCACCAGCCAACAGTGGGGACACCCATTCTCTAACCAACCACTTATTGCGAAACCTGTGTAATCGCAGGGCTCCACGCGCTCCCGAGCGCCCCTAAATCGAAAGTATGAGTAAGGCATAGGTGCTTATGCATACAATGATATTACTCAACCATAGAACCACAACAATGATGTTGTAGGCGGCCGGCAATTAATAAGTTATTCGATTAATCATGATGACGAATCTGTTTACCTACATGAATTGAACAAGCATTGAGGTACCTTCTACGTACTGAGACTACACCTCCAACATCCCCACTTCTATACTAATATTATAAAGAGGAAAGATTTGTATGTTTGTATCAAAAACTACTGGACCGATTTTAAATGGAAAGATAGAATACCTATCCCTGAGTAACACAGGCTATATTTTATTCCCGTATTCCCACGGGAACGGGAACTACGCGGGTGAAACCGCGCAGAACCGCTAGCATATAATAAATTCAAAAGTATTCTGTCTTATTGTTTATTACCTTTTTACGGCTAAACAGCCTAAACAATAGTACCTATTCATAAAACCATTAAAAAAATATTTTAACTAACAATTTGCCACGTTGCCCCCGAATTTTATCTAGTTATCATGTGCTTTATTATCTATGTGTTTCACCCCGATAAAAGGTACCTCGTATATTTCCTTCCTCAAAATCCCAACTACCATTCTGGAAATTTTCATTAGATTGACATGACAGACGATTTACAGACAAATCTAAAAACTGATCTTCTGCACATACCAGGTACAAATCTTATAATGTATGTTGAATGACCAATACAAGAAATTAGTAATTTAAATATACGTTTAGTGTAACAGAACATACCTGCGCCGGTGGGCGGCATCTCGGCGAGAATGGAATTGCAAATTTCGCGGTAGGGCGTGGAGCGCGTCGGGGTCGACTTCAGTAGGTACCTGAGGAATTTGAATACGATTTAGTATTTGGGCACACCTTGTACATTAAACAGGTAAAAATAATTTGTCTTTTAGGTATATTCCACTATGCAACAATTTGGGTTAAACAAATTTGGGAACAAAACCACCTTTTTTTACATAATATAGGTACATTTTAATAGTAATTATAGATTTATATCCACTTTTACATTTATACAAAGATTACACTGGTGAAATGTGGGTATTTCTAAAAATGGAATACTCCTGCCTACAACCTCGGGGATAAAAGGCGCGATTTTTGATAAAATTACAATAAAAAAAAAATATCCCGGAAAAGGCGTAAGAAATATTGTTTGTATCAGAATTCTAATGTCAAACTCCACTATGTAAAAAAAAACAAGAAAAAAATTGTATCCCGGAAAAGGAGTATGAAATATTGTTTGTATAAAAATTCTAATGTCAAACACCATTATGTAGTTGCCCCTACTATAGCACACTCACCTGTATCTCTCAACGAAGTTCTGGAAGGGTATCCGGATAGGGTATCCCATCTGGCGTATCTTGATGGTGTCAAGCATGCCGGTGTATCGGAGCTGGGCCAGTACGCAGGGCATGTCGAATTTCATTGGCGACTTGTCAGTGTTGGGTTTGATGCAGCGCACGAACCAGGGGTTGCAGCGGGACATCGACTCCAGGAGCTGGTGGAGGCTGTCTGAGAACCTGGTGAGAATGGGACTGAGGTTACAGAAGGTAGCGGTTGTGTCTGTGCGAGTTTAGGAAGGATCAGACTTTGTTCTAATCATTTTAGGGTCATTGCAGACGGACTGAGTGGCGGTGAAAAGGAGTCACCGGACGCAAAACTTACCTACGATACGCGGGGTTTGATTATCATATTAGAATAGGGTATTTGACTGCCTAGTCAAATAAGGTACTTTTTATGATCTCTCAAAACGAAAATTTACTATAAAAATTGATTATTTTAAAATTTTGCTATTGTTGTAAAATTAAAATCGAAATGCCTTTTTAGCGGTGTCTTGGGATCATCTTTTTTATTAATGGTTACTTGCAATTTAATTTCGGTACAGTCAAATACCCAATTCCCTGTAGACCAGTCGAACGCCTATTATTCCCACACTTGTATCTGTATCAGCTAACTTTTGATCATGCTCTCTGGTCACGGAATACTCCATAAATACGGGCTCCATTTGACGTCACCTTGCCTTCTGAGCGGATTCCCGCTCCGGGGCAACATTTGTGTGCATGAGCATGTCTGTTGGCTTCGTGTCTGGGTGTTTAATATTTATTGAAGTATATCTATCAGTTACTTAGTACCCAGTACAGGCTCTGCCTAGTTTGATACTAAATAACCGTGCGCGAATTGTGTCCCACCACTAATTTATTTATTTATACCTAGCAGCCACGGTTGGCGTCCTTGGTTTCATGGTCACGAATCTCCCATTGGCTCCGCGAGGCAGGGTTTTGTTAGCGTCGTGCTGAGCGCGCAATTGCGTCGACATCTCAGCGACGAGAGGCACCTCACTACTGCAGAGCAGCTCTAGCACATCGGCGCGAAGAGCATCCCTATTCTTATCTAGAAACCCGTCGACGTTGTACCACACTTGGCCGGCATAGTGTTTTATCTGAAAGGGAAAACTAATTTAGAGAAAACTGTGATGTTATGAAAAATAAAGTAGGACATAACATTACATTTATTCCTGAGCACAGATACAAAAAGTTTGTTTTAAAGCGTAAATGTATTATAGCCATGGACGTAGTATATGTATATTATAGCAGGCACAGGATAAACAATAGTCAGAGTATTTTAAATACAGCTGTCACAACGTAACACATAATATTTGACGAAATTTATAATTTATAGGCACTATCTGTGTTTATACATTATGCAAACACATAAAAAAAATGTTTGTGTTTAACTAAATATAACTAAGTAGATATTTGGTAAATATATCTTTACTTTTCACACAACTTTTACGTGCGACAGTTTTTCTCGCTAAGAATTTTATTCTAAAACCAACGACAACATTGTTACTCAACTGCACCAGAAGAAGGTTAATGTTTTTGGGTGCATATATGTAGGTACCCTAAACCGTTTGTGGAAGTACGAAAAAGTAAAATAATGTTTTAAGCCGGGCGTTCTAAAGGCTTTACAAACAAACATACAAATCTTTCCTCAGTATAATATTAGTAACTACCGGTTCTGCGCGGTTTCACCCGCGTAGTTCCCGTTCCCGTGGGAATACGGCAATAAAATATAACCTAACTATGTTACTCAGGGATATTCTAGCTTTCCATTGGTGAAAGAAAACATACAAAAATACAAATCTTTTCTCTTTATTAACCCCCGACCCAAAAAGAGGGGTGTTATAAGTTTACCGTGTCTGTCTGTGGTATCGTAGCTCCCAAACGGATGAACCGATTTTCGTTTTTTTTTTTGTGTCATAGATAATTTTATTACTAGTGTTCTAAGCCATGTGTGTCTATGTATTTATTGTGTCGGCGGTTTTATAATTTTTTAATTTAATGTTATAATTAGTATAGATAAAATGTAACTCACTCCAAACTCACTGGCACCCAGCCTTGGTCTGGAGTAGAGCTCGTTGAGAGCGTGGTTGTAGTGGCATTTTTCCAGGAACGAGGCGTCGGACGCCCGAGGGAAGTTGCTCTCATCGTCCAGCAGATGCAGGATGCCAACTGGCTTCTTACTCAGCAATTGGATCACTGGAAATACGATAAAGGTTTGAATTTACGTGTAAAAGCCTAAATAAATAATTGTGATACAACTGTATCCGACTGGCCCTGGTATTCCATTCCTGGAAATACAAATTTTTCATCAGGTGGTGATCTCATCATCAGACTAGGGTGATGTTACGCATTTATCAGATCAATTCTGAGGTCTGCTGGTTTCCTCACGGATGTTTTCTTTCACCGACAAGCTAGATTTACGTAAGTTTTTCAAAAATCGCCTAGGTATCTTTAAATTAACATCAGTACAAAGCAGGTTTGATACGTCCAGATTGTAAATAAATACGGTTTTTTTAATTAGTGATTTTGACTTCCAGAAATATTTTTTCTGAAAGTCCTGATGTCAAAAGATACATACCTGGAGAGTTATCATTCCACGTCAGGTTCGACCACTCCAACCGCTCTTTTTGATACTCCTGCTGCTCCAGCTTAAATATGTGCTTGTTGAAGTAATGCTGCAGCGTCTCGTTGGCGTAATTAATGCACAGCTGCTCGAAAGAATTCTCTTCCAGGTCTTCAAACCCGAAGATGTCCAGTAGAGATATCCTGTGAGCGTCGTGTAGTCCACCGCGGTGGACGATCGAGTTGATTCTGAGGACTAGCCAGTTGAACAGAGAAGAGTAGAGTGCTTTAGCGAAGGCGTCTCTCGCGTCTAAAGCTTGGTCGATCGGCAAAGGAGATCTCATTCGTTCAGCTCTTGCAGCCGTCACTCTTGTTGTCAACGCTCGAGCTAGCGCTTCAGCTGGGACCTTCAACAGATGTGCTGCCCAGCGGACCTCCGCGCCACCACCTAACTGAACGCCCTCCTGGCCATGACGCAGCTGTCTTCTATGGAAGTACACGTTGCCCAAGTGCAAAACTGCTGCGAGTACTCTTATGATGTCTTCTCTCTCAGAGTCTCCTATGCCGAGGACCTGCATAGCCCCGCATAGCGCTGACCAGTCGGCCCCGGCGCCAGCGCCACCAGAATCGCCTCCTTGGTTCAAATAAAAGTAATGTTCAGCCGTCAAAAGGCCCCTGGCACGACGTTGTTCGTCATCCAAACCAGCTAGTAACTCGTAAAACACGTGATAGTTTCTTTCCCCCGGCGATTGCGTTACTATTCGCGATTTCTCTAGAAGATAGTGCGCTACCCTCGCTCCAGCTAACGCGCCATCTTTGAAGTATAATTCTAGAAGTTTCCCGAAGCGACTAGAGTTGTGGTTTTTTGGTGTTCTAGCGTTTCCGAACGCCTCTAGCAACGGTGCGGCTTCTAGGATTTGTTCGGAGACGGGAGCGCGGCCTGGAGGCGCGGGAGCTACAGCAGCGAGGAACTGGACGGCTAGCTTAGTTGACTCGGTCTTTCCGGCGCCAGATTCGCCGGATATCAGTATGGCTTGCGGCTGGGGCAGGGCTGCGCGCGCAGCGGCCGCTATGGCGAAGAGATGTGGTGGGAGGTCCCCTAACGCTTCGGCTGCGTGATACCTGGAACATTTGAAAAGGTTTTAATGACTGGTACTTCAAATATGCTGCGTGTAATATGGTACGGTACGATTAAATCATATTTAGGTTTTTGTGAGTAGTACACACATCTTTTGGGACAGCTGGCGAATCCATGACAAGACCGGTATGCTGTTAGACATGATTTAAAATCAATTTTGAGACCTGCTGGTTTCATCGCGATGTTTTCGTTTAAATATGTACCTGAGTATTTTAGATTGCATTTTTTAACTAATAATTTTCTTTACCCGACGGCACCAGAAGGATAACGTTTTTAGGTGTATCTTAGTAAGTACGCGAGTCTATTTTGTTGGCACAGCCTGTGTTCTAAACAGTTTGAAGGATGTTAAAGTACAATATATCGTTATCGTATCGTTAGATCCGTCTTTATCTCCGAAGAGTCATGTCTACACTTTAACTCAACTGCACCAGAAGGACAGTACCATTTTAAATTTCAGAGCCTTGTACCCGCAGGTATTTTAGTCTTTCAAAGCAAATATAATAAACAAGCATACAACTATAATTAACCAAACCCACCTCCTCGCAGTCTGGAGCCCGTACAACGCGTCAACGGGTCTGTAAGGGTTGACAGCTACCAGTATCGACCCAGCGTACGTGTATATGAGGCCTTGCTCGTATCGGAGCTTGAGGTTCCAGAGTAAGGCCGCCTCGTGGAGGTCGTGGAGGCGGGTCATGTCGTCCACGCCGGTCGGGCCGAGTTCCTCCCTCGGCCATACTGGGTCGCCCTCCTCTTCGCCGTTGCCCATTTGGAGGGCGAATGTCTGGGGCTGGGGAGAAATGGTCGTTATTAACATTGGGAGGAATGGTCATAAGCAAGGACGGATATAAGGCTTGTTCTACCATTCATTTTACTTTTTAATTTCATAGAAAATTCAATAAAATAAACAGAATCGCGAACGACACGTATAACAAGACTATGTGCTGTCTTTTTATTTTGGATTTGATATTGTAATTGAATTGGGAGCTTGTCCTGCCTAGACAAGACATAGTTTGCATCGAACAGGTCTTGATGTTGTGGATTGAATTTAATCTACTTTGCAGAGACTCTGTGGATGACTCATTTGCGCAACTCCAGAGCTGCCAAATTAAAACGACCGTACTGTACATAAGTATGCGAAATTCCAGCTTAATCGGTCGTCAGTAAGTGTTCTAGAATTCAGTTGCAAGATTTGACCCAAACTAACACAATAATTGCAAAAAAAAGTTAAATAAAATCTTGTGAATAGTTGCAATCACGACTAAACATCTCATTCTTAATTCGCCGAATTGAAAACAATAACCGTTGCTCAAACATGTGGTCTCACAATTTACAAACTCAATTTGCCACATCGTAATTCCCCACTTTCGCAAAGAAACGGCACAGAACTGCAACCAGACGGAAAATGATCCCGGCAGCTGTGACATAACATAATAACCCACAATTGTTACAATTACATGACCTGCCACATTCTTTCGCTATCGAGTCCAATCGCGTGCCTGCGATCCACTGTTTCGCGAGCGCGAATACCTTTTGCACATTTGCGTGAAAATGAAGCGATGGTTATAGGTACTATTTATGGGTTAGCTTTGTCTTTGCTGCGAATATGAATGTTCAGCGGGTATCACAATTTGCATACACGCATATTAAAGTACTCACTCGTACTTCTTACTAGCTTGCCCACGAGTTTATCAGAAGAAAATATCCTATGTTATTAAGGGATCTTCTAGCTTTCCATTAGTGAAAGAATTTATAAAATCGGTCCAGTAGTTTTTAAGTTTATTCGTAACAAAGATACGAACATACAAATCTTTTCTCTTTATAATATTATAGTATAGATATATAGATTAGTAAATAGTATTAGAGATTCAAGATTAAAAGTAACACTTCGCTACCTCAAGATGAGAGCTATCGCTCTGCCAAATTACATCAGGACGAATGGGCCGAAGGGGGAATTATCTCGTGAAAACGTAAGAGATAGACAAAGTTACTCGTTCTGTATTTGCACAAGCATTTGTAAGATGTCCTTCCAATCTATTTTTGAGGTAAATTGGTATTCCCCCATGCCAAAAAAGCGCTAAAAAAATCAAGGCAACTTTTCGCGGTCTGCCTACTTTACCGATGATTATTGCTTGCGCCGAAATACTTGTGATACATTTTTTTAAAGTGATAAATACTGACTTCAAAACCAGGTCAACATATTCAATTAGGTAGTCATCTCTATTCAAGTTACTTACGATTAATATACTCTGACGAAGCGTATAACACATTTATGTTTACACAAAAAACCCGAGAAGAACCCGAAGATGGTCTTATGTTAAAAAAGTAAAAATAGAAAAAATAATTACATTAAGCACCAAGATATCCAAACACAGATCCTTTAACAGTGGAATTGACAACGGTCTTTTTCTTTTCACTTTCTTAGCTGAGCTCAGCATCCGCTCACTGGAAGACCGAGAAATCGGCATCTTCAAGCTGGGTAGAGTCGCTGGCGCACTGTGCCGTGTCCTTTGTCGGTGGTGAGGGTCGCAATAAACGCAGGAGGAGTCGCAGGACAATATAGAGTCCGATTCTGGTGAGCTGCGCGGAGTCGGCGCAAAGCGTACACGCATCGGCTAGCTTTTACAACTACGTTAACGTGGAATGACTAATTTGGAGTCTGTGAAAATTCCGTCTCTCTCGTCATCTCTTGTCGTTCATCTTTAATCCGCAAGAGTCCTCTGTCGGTCTATGGATCTCTCCTGAAGTATGGGCGTGTCCACTTGGGTCACGTGGGGCTGTCAAGAGATGTACTTAGTGTGCCCACTGCCCGAATTTTCCAAGCCACGCAAACGTATTGACATGGCTTTATTACATTTGTTGCGCGTAAACACGACGAAACAGGGTTTATTGTGCCTTCCGGAACACGGAAAATCTCGTATCGTTACGCCGCCGTCACCAAATCACTGACTGGCCGCGCCCAATTATTACTAAACCTGTGTGATAGTGGCCACTACTTCGTCATGGTGGGGAAAGCGTCTCTTGTCATTAAGTTGGGCTATTAAAAACGATTGGTTTTGGAAACAAGTTAGCGACCCGCTCTCGCTTTGACAACTGAACCCTTTAAGATATCGAAATTGACGAAAATGTAATTTAAAATTCATGATTTAATACCTAAAATTATAATTGAAATTCGTTGAGCCATTTCGGAGCCTATTCCAGGCAAACAAACAAAAATTCTAGAAACGGTCATTTATGATTAGGCATTTAAAAAAACACAGCCACTCTTCAAACTTTGGAAACTGTCTAATTCAGATTTCATTTACAACTAAAATATGATCCTGTAGTATATGTAATTGCATGTTTGTTTCCGCGTACAGCCATCGTTTCCAGAATTTCATAGCGATGACATAATCATGCTTCTCAACAGGTGAAAGTTCACAGCAGGGCACAGGTCATCTTCAACGAGGAAGTATGCAAACATCAAGTTCTACTGTTTCATCTACGATGACTCCGTTAAAGTATTCATATATTATGGCGCATGTTGAAACGATTTGCAAAGATATTATTTCGGGATCTGCGTGACTCGCCGCCTTTATATCATTATTATAGCTGTTCGCATCTAGTTCCTAAACTTCAATGCCTAATAACATATGTAGATAATCAATCAGTCATATACAAAAGCCCGGCAAAATTGTGATAACTTGAACTTTTACATACAAGGCAATATTGTACCCAAAGACGTATAAAGAAAAAGTTTCTCTAAAGGAAAGAGAATGATTTTCTTCCATCCTCTTTGATTGTACCCTTAACTTATTGTATCTTATCAAAAATGCACTCGTAAATCTTCAATAGAGTTGTTAGTAAATACTTGACGGCTTTATCAAATGAGTTACTTTTTATGAACCGTCAAAAGAAAAAAAATATTGAAAATGTAATATCTACATACATAGGTACATAATATGCTCACGCCTTTTCCTAAGGGGTAGGCAAAGACAACAGCCAACCTGCTACGATTTTTTGTAATATCTATAAGATTTTATTCCATAAAAATGTATTGAGATAAGAACCTGTGACGTTATCATTGTTAGTATTGTTTAATTACTAGCTTTTACCCGCGGCTTCGCACGGGGACGTTTATTTCACCCCCTCAGGGATTGAATTTTGCAAAATCATTTCTTAGTGGATGCCTACACAGTATAAGCCATCTATGTGCAAAATTTCAAGTCTCTAGACCCAGCGGTTTAGGCTGCGCGTTGATACATCACCAATCAGTCAGTCAGTTTATGGTTTTATATATTATATAGATTTGAAAATTTGCTATAATTGTAGAAAACAGATCGAAATACACTTTTAAAGTTGTTTTCATAATCTTTTTAATCAATCTTATCAATGTAGTCTATTCGCAATTTCATTTCGATAGTTAACAACGGTCGCACTTTTTCCCGCCATTTTTGCAATGATCGTTTATCTAGTTTTAAATTAATGATCGAAGTTCACAAATCAAGGTGGTACATAACACCGTTACTAAATACTGCAATCAAATCGCCACGTTATCAAATAAAACTTTCACACAAACGCCATAAAACAACACAGCTTTCAAATACACTTTTGAGCGAGAATTTCCAATAGCTCAGTAAATTTCCAGTATCTGTCCGCAAACTTGCGCCTAGAACTGCAGGCGAGCCACAACTAACAGATTAAACCACATACTGTATCTAGGTGGATATATCTCATACTGTATCTAGGTGGATATATCTTGATGTAACTGTTATAGAGCTAGGATAACGGACGCGTTGTATGACCAGAGGGTACGTAGAGTTACATTGCGCAGTTGTCATTTTTAAGTTCATCCTTAAAGTTGTTGGAACGCAATGTACTGTGTTGTTGGCAGGCACCACAGTTATTGTTTAAGTGCGGTTAAGTGGTTGGGTTGGTAGCCGAGGAAGCGTTTTTAACCAGTTTTGTAATAGTAAAGGATAATACAGCGAAAAGAGATGTACACAACATGTTTGTTTATTACTAGATACCTACCTACGTTTTGAACAGCCTGTACTATAAACTATTGGGCTTGTTTTATGAATGTCGTCGAATTTTTCAGTTTTTGTAGGTGTAATTAAATAAAAAACACTTATGTAGGTACATTTTTATACTTTTAGACTTTCATTTCCCCGCTATTGCATAAAACAAATGTTAAACAGCAAAATCGAATTTTCTAATGGAAACTGACCTCGGAAAACATCGTTTAAAATATGCTAAGCATCTTTCTAAAACTAGTTATGGGAAATCCTCAATTAATGTCTACGCCGCGATCGCCTGTCGATAAATTACAAATACTTAATTGAGCCTTATTTGCTGATTGTTACATTCGAAACTTGACTAGGTATAATGACTGAAAAATATACTTAATGCAACAGGACAGGGGTGACGGCTGGCCAGTATTTAAAATTACAAGTACGTACCTACGTATTTTATAATGTTATTACAAAAACTCAATTTAACTTTGCATTTCAGTGTGGCATTTCAAATAAGTCCCCAATACGCGGTGGGCTCGCGTGGGAGATTATGGCCCATACTTCCTCATGTATGAGGAAAGACCCTTAGCTCAGCAGTGGGCTTTACGGGTTGATGATGATTTCAAATAAGTATTCTTCGTTAGAAAACATATTTCAATAAAAATACTGTATCTAGTTCCTATAAGTAGGTACCTACCTAAGTACATCAATAAGTCGTAAAAACAATCCATCAGTGAGTCGGACTCGCACGCAATTATGCTCCTTGCCACATAAAAATAAAAAAATAAAAATTAAAGGGTATGAGGTTTTAACTTTATTTTTATTGTTAATTTTATTTTTATTTTTACACACTCTGTAAAAAATTTGGTGTCTATACCTATACAAAATATACAGCCCTGAGACAGACGGACAGACAGATAAACAACGGAACCTTAGTAATAGAGCCTTCTTGGCATTGGCACCAATCTAAAAACGAGTAAAAAATTCAAAACTAAAAATTCATTTATTTCAGTAGGTATATAAAATACACTTTGAAATAGTTTTGAGTATCTTTGAAAGTAAATAAAGGCAAGCAATATTGTGCGTGGCCTAAAACTCTTGACTGACATTTATTCAAATATGCACTTTGCACCGTAATGCGTCCGCAGAGCACTGAGCTGCGGTGCGATTTACGGTGCGGTTTTAAAGTAAGTAAATAAAGCCGCAAAAATGATATACAATCAAACCAGCAAACAGGATTAGTAATTTTTTTTTTAATGATAAAAAAAGGGGGCAAACGAGCAGACGGGTCACCTGATGTTAAGTGACGTCCGTCGCCCATGGACACCTGCAACTTAAGAGTCACAACTGCGTTGCCGACCTTTGAGGTGGGAGTAGGGGGATGGAAGGGGAAGGGGAGAGGAGGAGGGAGGATTGGGGCCTCCGGTTACCTCACTCTCACCTACGCTGGTTTTCTTCTTCTTCTTTCTTTGCTGCAGGTTAAAATGCTCCATGATCCTAGTTAATAGACATTACGAAAACAGACGCTAGAAAATTCAACTGCTCGCGAGTTTTCAATGCGAGAATTTGTAATGAGAAAGTGTAAAAGAAGAAGTGAGAAAATGTAATAAAATTTAAATATACAAAAATAAATAATGGCTAAGTACTTACTGATGCAAATGTTGTCAGTTTTTAATAAGTCTAAAATATTATTCTAAAATATTAGATCTTAGTTTCTATTTTTTAGTTGCACCTAGGTACATAGTACCTACTCTTATACTTTCTTAGTTTTAGTTTAGATTGCTGTGCCATATCCGGGTCTATGTTGAAGCCCAGATTAATGTAACAAACATACCTACTTGTTGTTATGCAACAAAGATATTGAGTAGGTAGTTAGTAGGCACCTAGTTTCCTTAATTCCGAAGTTTATATGTATATCCCAGAAATTATCACAGTAGAAAAACTAGTTTTGATATCGAAAATTCCTATCGAAATATCTAAATAGTACTAGTACTAGCATAAATTACGAGCTGTTGAGTCAACTCTCTATCTGCATTCCGGCGGCGGCCTTGCGATCAGTCGGTTGCCTTTCCTCGCCAATGACCATCCTATAGAATATTGCATCTAGCTGGCTTCGTAAACGCTTTTGTAAATGTTACAGGTGTAAGCGAGTGTCAAAGACGTTTAAAGAAAAAGTTTCTCTCTCGTAAGAGAATGATTTTCTTACAACCTCTTTGGTGAGTGTATTATTTTCATTAAGGAAGTTTCAGCTTAGGACTTTGACCGGGACCATTAATCATAGAGAAACTTAAATAGAAGAAAAGGGATTATATTTTTTTACCACAATGACGAGACGGCGACGACGATATTATTAAGAAAAAAATTTTACGATATGGTTACGATACAGTGTTTTATAAAAAAAATATGTTAGCGTTAGAGAATTCGATCTATACAATGAGGAAATGTTGTTAGTAAAATGTGGAAATCAAGGTAAGGTATCTCTGGAATTATTCAGAAAATTATTTCACTGATGGAAAGATATATGGATAGATATATTTCTGACTGATATAAATAGGCTGTTTTATTGACGCATGTAAAAACCTCAGGGTGCAGCTACCCAGGTAGCAATTTCCGACGCCAACCTTGAAATGACGTCTTTTATCAGTCATTATAAGGTCAGTCCGGCGACGGTCGTGGATGTATGTCCTACTGACGTACGGTTATCGACGGCAACAAGTTATTCCAGATGCAGTCTTTGGTGCACGTACCAACGACGTACTTACATGACGTCTTTTGGATCCTTTGGTTAGGACCAGAAAAGAACGTTTCTAGAACATGAATCTGTAAACGTCTTTATGACGTACGCAACAGATCATTCTGGTACCATCCGAAAAAGTATAGAATACTGTAAAACCAACCATTATACCGTTCGAGTAACCGAATGAATTATTATTATTATTATTAATCAGGCAAGCAGTTTACAACTGATAAAGCCTGTATCCAGGTGTTCTCCACTCAAGCTTTCTCATTACATGATAGGAATTTGTCAAGTTTATTTTTAAATTGATTGACATTGGGTGCTGAGACTACTTCTTCTGGTAGCTTATTCCATGATCTGACCACTCTGTTGCTCAAAAAGTGTCTGTAAGAATTGTATAGGTTAGTCTGTGATGCTAGTAAAAAATGTAACGTTGGATGATTAATTATCTAAAAAGTTAATCCTATAACCAACACAACTTGAACTACCTACACTTTATACAATTTTCAATTAATAGGAGTTCTACTTATATTAGTCAAATTCAGCCCTCAGTTGCTTGTGAGTGCTATCCTGCACCAGAAGACTGAACTGTGACTGTGACTGAACAGCAGCTACTATAGGTTTAACAAAACAATTCATGACTTCAAACCTCATAACTGCAAGCTGAAGTGTCACTAAACTTGTAAGTTGTACAAGACGCCTAGTTTGGTTAAGACACCACCTTTTTATAAAATATGATGGAGTTGACTTTTAAAAATAAAAAAATAGGTAAGTATATAAAAACTTGTCAATCGCATATTCTTATGCCGCGGTAGACGTTCACCAATTCAAAAATAACTGCCACGTACGACGTAGGTACCTACTGTATGTTGAAGCTAAATTCTGAAGGGCTTGGTTTTTCTAGAATTATGATTTTGAAAATCCATTGTATTTTTTTTCGTTTTATGATTTAATCTAAACGAATGTCCAAAAGTTCTATACAAAAAAAGTTCTAAAAAAAGTAGGTAGGTAAGTATGTTTGTTGTAGTTTGTTTTTAAATTTTATTTATGATATCCTAAGTTTTAGTTTCAAGAAGACGTCCTACCGACACTTACATGAGACGTTCTACTGACGTTTATGGTATGACGTGTAGCGACACTACATAGAACGCGCCAATAGACGGCCGAGTTCTAAACCGCACTATCGGAGTTTTCTAATGAGTTTGTATAAATACAACTGTCCAACATCAACCGTTGGACCGCGGTCCCCAGGCACGATCACCTCGCCTGGCGGGAGATCTTCCTTTTCACGATGGAGGAGCATTCCACCTCCGCTCCTCCATACTGGTGACCCCTCGACACCTGGACATCAGCGCAACCTTCTGTAACACCTGGACTTCAGCGCAAACTTCAGAAGCATCGTCATTACTCAATCACACCCACAACAACCTTCACTCAAGGTCAGCAGCAGCAGCAGTCGCACAGCAAGCCAGAATCAGGCTCATCGCATGAGGAGCATTCCACCTCCGCTCCTCCATAGACGTGTCACAGACGTTTATGGTGTGACGTGTCACAGACGTTTATGGTGTGACGTGTCACAGACATTTATGGTGTGACGTGTCACAGACGTTTATGGTATAACGTGTCACAGACGTTTATGGTGTGACGTGTCACCGACGTCTCGATAAGACGTCATTGGGATAAGACAAATCCACGTCACTATAAGATCCTACAAACGTCAAATTTTGACGTCATCTATTTCAAGATGGACCTTAATTGGCCGGCGCTTCTACGTCATTTTGCTACCTGGGTAGTCTATAGGTACCTACCTACTAATATTATAAAGAGGAAATATTTGTATTTTTGTATGTTTGTTATGAATAAACTCAAAAACTACTGGACTGGAAAGCTAGAAGATCCTTCAGTAACATAGGCTTTATTTAATTCCCGTATTCCCATAGGAACGGGAACTACGCGGGTACTTAGTACTGAATATCGAAAATAACTGGCACTACGAAAATCATCAACAGTCAAGTTACTGTACTATTGTCATTTACTATACTTAATTATAATTAACACTATACTAGCACGTATTGATGAATTTAGTAATTTAAACCACGACAATCGACGATCAGGTTCTTTCGTAACAACCATGCTTGATCAAGTGATCATTCACGTCAATGAATAGTATTTAGACAGCAAACGATTTATTTTATTTGATAAAAACGATGCTTTCTGCTGTCATGGAAACCGGAAAGAAACTTGAGACAAATCACGATAGTTTAACGGTATTGATCACGCAAGATGTCTGAGCGTGCGCGCGCGAAGCCCTTCTCACGCACACGCCGCAATGGTGCTGGATAGCAGCGCGATTTGCACATAATTTTAATATGACGAATGCAAGTGAGATATGAGGATGCGATGATTTAGAAGAATGTTAAATTCGCCAATTATAGAAAATATGTAAATAAATATGCGCTCACGCTTTCACCGAGGGGGTTTGCAGATAAATGTATTCTATTCCATTCACTTCTTACCAGTGTATTATTCAGCGAGCTAAAACAACATTTTGTTGTAACAAATAAAAAAAAAGTAATGTACTCGTAGCTTATCACCTTTTTATGTGCTGTAAGAATGAATGAATGTTTTATTTATCTATAATAATATTGTCTACTTTCAAACTTTCTAATTTAAAAAAAAAACATTTGTAAACTATTTTTACTAGAACATACCTAATTAATAACTACCTACTGATAAGGTATTTTCATAAATTTGATTTCAGCATAGCGAGACATTTGATCAATTAGACTTCGGTTATTGAAGGTACCTGTCCATTGACGAGTGCGCTGACGAGCAGCACGCGAGCGGCTCGGTGCACCTCGATGAGCTCGCCGGGCAGCGGGGCGGCGGCGCCGGGCGGCTGGAACCACACCGCCGCGCCCTCCGACCATTCTGCCAGCCCCCCGGACCCCGCCATCCTGCCGGACAAAATACATTCATTATATACCAATGAACAACAAAAAATATTGTCCAATAAGGAACTTTGTGGAACAATGCCAAGCTGAACTGAGATTCGTATTAGAGCGTTTTCACATTATCCGATCCGATATCGGAGTCGGATGCCGATACGATATCTGGGCAAGTAAAATGTATGAAATATAACTAATATATGAGCGGACAATGTGAAAGGTAGGTACATATTTCATACATTTTACTTCCTCCGATATCGTGTCGGCATCCGACTCCGATATCGGATCGGATAATGTGAAAACGCTCTTACAACCTCTTATTACATTGTTGTTTTTTTCCTAATAGTGATGTAAAAGAACGAATGATTGTCTCATAAATGTCTATTCCATATCGAGATGCAGATCACTTTTGCACAGTATTTCCTAAACAAACCTCAATAATGCAAGTTATTTGATTTGACACAAAACAATATTAAAACAATCTTACTTAATAAAAACATCATGGTACGAAGATAGCAATACTAAAACTATACTGCCTTATGTGTGCAACTAGATAAACACTTATTCGATTCACGTGACAATTTTTTTATTGTATTCTTCAGATTTTCTTCTCGTGAATTTGAATAAGATGCTTTGTGGTTTTGAAGTAAACATCGATGCATAGCCGATTATGAATGATTCACGCTCGTTTGTTTGCGATTTGCCGCGAACCGCGTCACATCATTACACAAGTTAGTACGAGTAGTATGTACTCAAAAACAATAAGTTGTATAAAATGTAACCAATCAATCGACGTAAAAATAGATAATTTAAATGAAAATTATCATCTGTAATAAATCTTGTGAATAAATCGACGTTACTATGGGAGGTTGTATAAAACATAAATCATATTTAAATTGCAATAAATAGTTTATTTAATAATTTCAGCAGAGTACCTAATTTAATATTTATCACACTATATTAATTAGTATCTACTGAAAAATACGAGTTCATTAAATAAACAGCGGCGGTGGTAACAGAGGAGGGGCGCCACAAGCGCTGCAGCCACACGGGGCAGCGGCTGTGCCGGCTGGCATGCAGCAAATAGGGGGCGGAGGAGGAGGCTGGAAGCACATGGGGGGCGGCGGGGGCGGCTGCAGACAGAACGGGTCCGGCGGGGGCGGCTGCACGCACAGCGGCGCTGGCGGCGGTGGCTGTACACACAGCGGGCCTATCGGCGGCGGCTGCACAGTTATCGGCGCAGGAGGCGGCGGCTGAACCAACATCGGCGGAGGCGGCGGTACTTGGAAGCACATCGGAGCCGGCGGCGGAGGCTGCACCGAAATCGGGGGCGGCGTCGGCGGCTGCACCATCATCGGAGGCAGAGCGGGCAGCTGTATCGGCATCGGTGGCAATGGCGGCGGCTGCAGCATCACGTTCCCTAGCGGGGGTGGCTGCACGATGATCGGGGGCAGCTCGATTAGGAGCGGCGGAGAGGGCGGCAGCTCGAACATCACCGGGGGAGGGGGCGGGGGGTTGAAGTACATAGGCGGGAGCGGGGGCGGCGTCACGCACATGGGGGGCAGCGGGGGCGGCTGCACGCAAAATGGGGGAGACGGTGGCGGAGTGACTGTTACGGGAGGCAGAGGAGGCGGAGTGACCATCAGCGGCGGAGACGGGGGTGGACATACAGACATCGGAGGGAGCATCGGGACTTCGATTAAGAATGGAGGTGACGGAGGGGGTGTGACGTAGATAGGCGACGGGGTGGGAAGGGTGACGTAGATCGGTGGGGGCGGCGGGGGGGCGCAACCGCAACCGCATTCGTAGGGGTACGAAGCGGGCGGTGCATAATACTGCGCTGTCACTGGATACTGGAAAAAGATGATAAATTTTATAACTTAAACATTAAATTTTGAAGTGGCGCTTTGTCTATGAAAGTCGAAGTCAGAAGCTAGGTATATAGCTAATAAATGTTAAGTAACTTACCAATGATACTGCTAAAAGCAGGAATATCATTTTCGTAGTCACCTCCATCGGTGACCGGCTGATAACTTGGCAGTCCTCAATCAACGTTCTCATTTATACAGGCATATTGCCCTAATATTTCATAAAATACGCAATCAAACGAACTTTATCGATTTTACAATTTCAAGTATTTTATAGAAATGTAATCGATGGCTTAGAAATAATAAATAGATAAGGCACATAGACGGTAAGAATTTGACTAAAAAAATTACGACGCTACAAAATCGCTTTGCAATCTCGTATTGCATACTAACTACGTGATATAAATCGTTTGCAATTTCTTGTTCAATGTATAAACTCGCTCATCAACCACTCATTAATAGGTTTCTTCTTTTTATCAGTAATGATACTATCTTTAAATACTTACTAAAAGAGAAGTAATTAAATGGGCAGCAATTAAAAAATTTGGTTAGCCACAATAAAACAGCATTTAAATCATTTGGTCGGCATACAAAGATTTTGTTCGCAAATAAAAAAATCAGGCAGCAATCCTTGTTCGGCAAATAATTTTGATAATGGTCAAAAATTAAATCAGAAATAGGCAGCTTACAATAACATGGGTTTGCATAATAAACATTCAGTCCGCAAAATAGTTACTTGGTCCGCAAAATAACTACTTGGTCAGCAAGACTTCATGATTGAACAGCAGAGAAAACATGTCGTAAAAATTATACCACTCCCACTCCCACTCCCGCTCACAAGCTCCCACACGCTCCCACTCCCACGCTCTCACACTCTCCCACACGCTTCCACACGCTCCCACACGCTCCCGCACGCTCACACACGCTCCAACACGCTCCCACACGCTTTCACACGCCCCAGCACGCTCCCACACGCCCCAACACGCTCCCACACGCTCCCAAACGCTCCCACACACCCCATCACGCTCCCACACGCCCCCACACGCTCCCATAAGCTCCCACACGCTCCCACACGCCCCAGCACGCTCCCACACGCTCCCAAACGCTCCCACACACCCCAGCACGCTCCCACACGCCCCCACACGCCCCCACACGCTCCCTAGCGCTCCCATAAGCTCCCACAGGCTCTCACACGCTCTCACACGCCACAGCACACTCCCACACGCTCCCAAACGCTCCCACACACCCCAGCACGCTCCCACACGCCCCCACACGCTCCCTAGCGCTCCCACACGCCCCAGCACGCTCCCATACGCTCCCACAGGCTCCCACACGTTCCCACACGCTCCCACACGCTCTCACACACCCCAGCACGCTCCCACACGCCCCAGCACGCTCCCACACGCCCCAGCACGCTCCCACACGCTCCCAAACGCTCCCACACACCCCAGCACGCTCCCACACGCTCCCAAGTGCTCCCACACGCTCTCACACGCCCCAGCACGCTCCCACACGCCCCAGCACGCTCCCACACGCTCCCAAGCGCTCCCACAAGCTCCCACACGCCCCAGAACGCTCCCACACGCCCCCACACGCTCCCAAGCGCTCCCACACGCCCCTTACACGCTCTTACACGCCCCAGCACGCTCCCAAACGCCCCAGCACGCTCCCACACTGCCCCACCCGCTCCCAAGCGCTCCCACACGCTCCCACACGCTCCCACACGCCCCAGCACGCTCCCACACGCCCCACACGCTCCCAACTGCGGTATGAGGGTGTGGGAGTGTGTGGGTGTGTGTGGGAGGATGTGGGAGTGTGTGGGAGGATTTGGAGGGGTTTGGGAGGGTGTGGGAGCGTGTGGGCGCGCTTGGGAGCGTGTGGGAGCGTGCTGGGGCGCGTGGGAGCGTTTGGGAGCGTGTGGGAGCGTTTGTGAGCGTGTGGGAGCGTGTGGGAGCGTGCTGGGGCGTGTGGGAGCGTGTGGGGGCGTGCTGGGGCGTGTGGGAGCGTGCTGGGGCGTGTGGGAGCACTTGGGAGCGTGTGGGGGCGTGTGGGAGTGTGCTGGGGTGTGTGGGAGCGTTTGGGAGCGTGTGGGAGCTTGCTGGGGCGTGTGGGAGCGTGTGGGAGCGTGTGTGAGCGTGTGGGAGCGTGTGGGAGCTTATGGGAGCGCTTGGGAGCGTGTGGCGCGACCCTCCCACACCCTCATACCTCCCACACCCTCATACCCCCACTCCTACCCCCCACTCCTATCGCCCACCCCTACAACCCCACCACTACCACCCACCCCTACCCCCCACTCCTACCCCTCACTATTACCCCCCTCCTACCCCCCACTTCTACCCCCCACCTCCTTACTCCCACTCCTACCCCCACTGCTATCCCCACTCCTACCCCCACTCCTACCCCCACTCCTACCCCCACTCCTACCCCCAGTCCTACCCCTACTCCTACCCCCACTCCTACCCCCACTCCTACCCACCACTCCTACCCCCACTCCTACCCCCCACTCCTACCCCCACTCTACCACGCTCACACCACTACCACCAACACCACCACAACCGCCACCACTACTTGTAAACGTAATAATATCATAATCATTAATCATAAATGTTGCATAATCCAAAGTCCTTCCTAATCTATGTAAGAAATGCGCCCATTTTGCGCATGACAAGTTTGCTGAGATTATTTTTGCTACTTTTATATGAAGCTCAAAAAATATTTTTTGGCTTCCCCTCTGAGTGCTTACCAAAATTTTATTAAACAGTAGCAGCTCATTGCAGCTCAAAAATAATTACAGCCATCCAGAATGACATAAATTGCTGATAGGTTTTGTAATGTTTGCTGGCCATGAGTTGCTGACCAATTAGCTATTTCTGCTTACAGATTATATTTTTCTGCTTACAAAAATACGAATACTCTGCTAACCATTTAAATAACACCCTTACTAAAATACATAAATTTCAAATTGAAAAAAACTTGGACACATAAATGAAAAAACAAATCTTCATGAAATATAGTGTGAAATATGTATGTGATAAAAACGCATTGTGATCGGTTCACACTGTTTGACGCTACGATCCCATAGATAGTTATAAAAAATAAATAAATAATCTCACGCCTTTTATCCTCGAGGGGGTAGGCAGAGGTATTCCATTATTGGATATACCCACATTTCACGAGATATATATAGATAGATACAGGCATTTTAAACTTATGAAATCACTTTTTTTGCGTCGGTGGTTAAAATAAAGCACCTATTTGATAGAAAATGTCTATCCCATTTAGGGTGGACACGTCCTCCGTGGCGTAGGTAAGCCTTACAGTTAGGGAGGCGAGGTAGCTAAATGGCGTAATTCAACGGCGCCGTCGAGACCTATCAAAATCGAAAGATAAAATAATTTCGAAAAGAAAATATATGTATGGTAAAAACCATTTTAGCGGTGGGTTTGGAGTGTACGGTTTTTCAAAAATGTAAAAAACTAACTAATATCCCAAGGATAAACTAATTAAGTAGCAAAATAAAATATCATATATTTCATCTCCGTATAACTTTGTACTAAACGCGAGTACGTGCCGCTGGAATGTTATCGCAATATCTAAACAGACTGATGTTCTCAGCGTTCATCTGAGAATTATCACGTTTCACTTTCCATGATTATAACCTACTTGACAATGTTTAACACATATCTCATTAAGATGTACAGTCAAGAGCACATGAAGCTTTACACTTGTAGTGCGAGTCTGACCTCTAAAACGATTGTGATAAGAACGTTACAAAGTCCAAGGTGTCAATCTCAACGTGCTCTTGACTGTACTAGTGTCAGTGTGGAATTAAGCCAGCGCGGGCCCGTAGCAAATGCTAATTGAGGGCTCTCGGTTTCCTTAGATCTTGAGATAGTGAATAGAACAGCATTTTTATAAACCACCACCTATCACGTTTAGAGGTCGAACATACTCGTGAATAGAAGTTATTTCCAGAAATGGAATACCTCTGCCTACCTCCTCGGGGATAAAAGGCGTTTTATTTTTCTATATAAATCCAACTTTTTTTGAGTGTATGAGTACAAATTTAGAGATTCCCAAATTGCAAGTTTTGTTGTGTTGTCAAAGTGGTTTCATAGGGAATTATTTTCTTTCGTATAATGATTTTATCTAGGTAAGTAGTAAAATAACTAGACTAATCAATAGAGGAAACGTTTTGAGTAAGTATTTCAGGAGTACATTAAGCTTCATTCGTTAATGCGATTTATTTATGGGATAGGACTTGGCACCAAAGAAATCCGGCCACAGTTCACGAAATAATAAAAAAGACTTTAAAAAACTGGTCCCAACAGCATAATTCTCATTTAACATCGCATTATCGCCGCACGATGTCAAGTTCAACCCAATTTGCACGGGGACCTAATATAAAATCAAATTATTAACGTTGTAAAACATTTATTCGAACATTCACGGTCAGGGCTGCTACAAAAGGTTACAGTTACGAAAATAACCTTATCAATATTACTTAATGTTACTAGCGACCCGCCCCGGCTTCGCACGGGTACAATGCTAACACTAAAACCTTCCTCTTGAATCACTCTATTTATTAAAAAAAACTCATCAAAATCCGTTGCGTAGTTTTAAAGATTTAAGCATACATAGGGACATAGGGATATAGGGACAGAGAAAGCGACTTTGTTTTATACTATGTAGTGATTGTGATAAAGAGAAAAGATTTGTATTTTTGTATGTTTGTTACGAATAAACTCAAAAACTACTGGAGCGATTTAAAAATTCTTTCACCAATGGAAAACTAGAAGATCCCCGAGTAACATAGGCTATATTTTATTTCCGTATTCCCACGGGAACGGGAACTACGTGGGTGAAACTGCGCAGAACCGCTGGTTCATAATAAAGAGGATCATAAAGTGTCCTGAATCCCGACTGGTCTGACTGTCAAATGCATTAGTCAATACTACGAGTACACTGGCTCTTCCAGGCGATTTCACTAGCATAAGTCCCGTTTCCGATGGAAAATTATAACCCATGTAACTATCAGAAAAGAAAGATTTCTATTTCTTTTTCTTTTTTTTATTAGCAAACTGTAATATTTATTTTTCATATTATACTTTCACTAACAGGAATTAGGATTTCTATTGGTGAAAGAATTTTTAATATTCTGTTTAGTAGTTCCGGTAGATACCTATTCATTACAAACAAAAAAAATCTTTAGATTGATTTTTTGTATTTTTATATTATCCAGATATCGCAGGTTCGATCTCCGCTAGGACAACACTTGTATGCATGAAGAGTTGAAGTCATGAACATGTATGGGTTTTAAAGTTTCGTGTCGGGCTGTGTAAATGTTGTTATGTATGTTAATCATTTGGTTAGCACCCGTAGCAGAGGCTTTGCCTAGTTTGGGATTAAATAACCGTTTATTGTGACCCATAAATTTATTTATATTCCAACATTATTCGACGGTGATAATGGCTGGCTTCTAATACCACACTAAGGTCTATGAGTCCGTGATATAGTGCTACATTACATTATAATATTATACGTGTCGGAATGCGACTAAGCAGCCTTTTCGACGTTTCATTACCATCATAAGAATGTGACACTGACAGCTATATTTAATTTTACGACTTATTAAACGAAATGGTCTGGTGGTAGCACGAGGCAAAGTTAGCACAAAATAATATAACGTAGATTTGTACTTCTAGAGAGGAAACTAAAGACAAATTACAATTTCCGAAAAAAAAAGGATTGTGAACTAAAGTACTTTTCCTTGCATACTTTTGCCCTTTTTTATGACAACTGAAAACCGCCATTTTAACTTTTTGGTGTGGTGTGGTTGTTTTAAGGTGGTAGATATTTAATAGTAGGCATTTACGAGTAAATAGGGCTTTTGGGTCATAATGGTTTGTGGTGAAGAAAAGAGCAGTGATAGCCATACGGTGAAAGAGCCTTCACATGATGAAAATCAGTTAGGCTCGGGTTCGAATCCTGGAATGTACCTACCAATGAGTTTTTTAAAACTAAGGTAGGTACATATTTATCACTAGCTCGACGGTGAAGGAAAACATCGTGAGGAAACCCGCAGGTCTCAGAATTAATTCCGAGACATGTGTAAATAGACTCAGGGATAAAAGGCGTGAGATTATTTATTTTATTCGAGTAGTGTTGGTACTGAGTGACCCTGGCTTCCGAGGGTCTGATTTCCACCCTGGGCCAACATTTGTGTGCATGAACAATAAACATATAATTTTCTAGTTTGAGTATTCTGATTGAATGCTTCTGGAGTTCTCTTTGAAGGTGTTGAATCGTTAAAAAAATATTATTGTAATTAAATCACTATAAGATGTGAGAAGTCTACAGACTGTTATTGGACTGATTGTGTTTTTTGTATCAGGGGGCCATACATACAATTATGCTCACGCCTTGTATCAGGGGGCCAATTCTACTAAATGTCAACGCTTACAGTTGGATGACAATGACATGGTCAGGCGATGGTGTTATTTGCTCTGAAAAGTGTCAAAATGACACCATTGACTGACCATCGACATCTCATTGTCATCCAACTATGACCATTGACATTTAGTAGAATTGGCCCCCTGGTAGGTACTCATCAATAATTTGGAGTTAGTATATGAGATTGTTAAGACAAATATAATAATATTAATTATTTGACACGCTAAGTTCAACCTGACCATAATCATGCCGTAATCTGACCCAGACATAAATAACTTCATTTCCCAGGGAATGTGTCAAACTGTCAACCCTGCGACCCAAATAAAGTTCATTCAATGCGGCAAACAATCGAGACATTTCCGTTTACCAAAGATGTGGACTGCATGCGCCCTCCGAATACCAAACATATAACCTTGATAAATGCAGAATACATTATCCTGACCCGACACCTTCGGTCCCTAGTGGCATTTAGATTCATTCGGGTTATAAAGCTGCGTTCCGTATGCGAAGCGTGCGACCCCTGCTTTCTAAACGTTTGTCGTTACGGAAGCTAGAGAGAAATGATTGCAAATGCAAATAAAACCTTCGTGAAACGATAAGCTGTTTAGTCAATAAAGTGATGATTTAAAAAATTTGGAAGATCAAAAATATATTGTAACTGGCAGTTTTTTTCATATTTTCACGTTTAGTTCTAAAACTTCATTATTCAAATTACCCAGCTATTTTAATAAATTATGTTTGTTTGAACTTATAAGTATGTAGGGATGGCACAACATTTTAATAGGTTCTAAAACAGATACATATAATATAATTGTAACTGTAGGTACATAAAACATATTGAAGAAAACCTAATATCAGAGGTCAATATATGTATGTATAAGTATATATATTTTTAATTTTGTCTCTGTCTGTCCGTATGTTTGTACGCGCAACACACAGTACAGTCGACAATGTAAACTGCACAACCTCAACTGTTTTCACTAGCCATATAAATTAGATGTACAGTCAAGAGCACATGCACCTTTACACTTGTAGTGCGATTGTAATAAGATAGTTACAAATTCCAATGTGTCAAGCTCCACGTGCTCTTGACTGTGTACTGATTTGCTCCATGTCTCCAAGTTGGATATGCTAGCTTGGAAAGTGGTTGCGACTCAACAATATTATAATTGTATTGGGTTGTAGTTTCAATCATATCCCAAAGAAATTATAGGTAATTTCCTTCGAATTTTAATAGCGAAAGACTGAATGGCTTACTCATTACTAAATCTCCAAAACTGATAACACCTAGCTAGAGCTTAGAGATGTGGAATATCATGGATAGTTTTCTTATACGACCAAAATATATGTCCAAAAATACGGGATGGTCCTCACCCCAATTAGTATAGAGCAAAGAGATTAAAATATAATAAGGCATAGAGGGGACAAAGCAAGGAAAATTTGAAGTCAAAACTTATTCCAAGTGGAATAAGTCTAGTCAAAGATATTAAAGTAAGGATGAGTTATATTCATACTGCTTGCGTTTGAAAATTGATCCCCTACGAGTGTGCTATAACATGTATATACTACTTCTTAGCGTATTTATAGGATACAACAATGACGGGGAAAGATGATAAGGAACGAATAATAAAGAAAAAGAGAGCTATCTGTTAAGAGTTGCGCTTAAAATAAGACTTGAAATACAATGCGACTAAATAAAATGTGGTTAATTAACTACATGTGTCGGCCTCATTTTCCGTGCTCTAGTAACATATCTACGTCTTTCTATACATAATATCTTTGAAGTCTAGTACAATTTCGACCGAATGACAGCTCGCGTTCATACTAACTGACATGACGCTTAGGCTTAAAATTTTTTGTATGAAAATATTCCCAATGCCCCCTCTATGCCCTATTATATTTAAATCTCTTTGGTATAGAGTGACTTCATTCATGCCCTGTATAATTTTCTATATGAACAGACAGCCGCAATTTGAAAATTCCGTAGATCTTTTTTATTTGCAGCATCTTTGCATGCCGAGGTCATCTTCAGCACATAATTTATTGTGTTTTTATACAGAATTTTTGTTAAGTATCTAATAAAGTAAGTAGTACAGCTGGGATTTATTTTGGTCAATGGTCATATTTGCCGAAAGGATGAACATTTACCTAACGATGGTGGCATAAAAGGTCAAGAGACGGAGATTACGAATTAAATTTCATCAATTTCATCGTAAACTAAGTATTACTTAGATTAACATAATAAAAATGAAACATTTTAGGTTTATTAATGGTTTTTACGAGATTTGGGCGCGAGACCAACATCGTAATCTACGTCACGTGAACCAGTTGGGTCGGTCCCGTTACCGTCTGATTTCATATTTGGAACCCGGTGTGCCTCAGTCACAGCGACTTTTTTACGCCCACAGAACAAAAAAGATTATCATCATTAGCTTTTTAATAACTTTCGACGTAGGCCTCTTTTATCAAGAGGCCTGTAAAAAATGCGGAACAAAATTTGCAATAGGTATCAATTAAGTTCGATATGATGACTAATATCTGTGCTAATATTATGTTTCTTTTCCATTTATAGATAACTAGCGACGCGCCCTGGCTTCGCACGGGTGCAATGCTAATACTAAAACCTTCCTCTTGAATCATTCTATCTATTAAAAAAACGCAATAAAATCCGTTGCATACTTTTACAGATTTAAGCATACAAAGGGACATAGGGATATAGGGACAGAGAAAGCGACTTTGTTTTATACTATGTAGTGAAGTTACCAGAAGTTACTAAATCTGTGGTTTATAAAATCGTCTTTTTTGGTGATAAAAATTGAAAGGCTACGTTTTTTAAGTCGAAATGACGTCAAAAATATCCACGGAAATAGTAATGCAATATATATTTAATGCTTAATAAATATTAAGAACCAACTCAACTGAAAGTGGTAGGTAGGTACTACAGAATAAAAATATAGGTCTGCATTATTTTCCATTCACTAAGTTTCGTTACACCTTTCGCAAATGTGTTAAAAGTAGGTAAGTGCGCATAAAATAACTAATTAAATGTTACTTAATGTTACGTCACGGCAATTCATTAATGTTATGGCAAAGAAATTAAGCATTACGCGTCGTTATGACCGAGATTTTTGTTTATTTGTTTACATAATCCTCCAATACGAACTGCGTGAGAAATCTAAAGGAAAGTGCATAGAAACGAAAACATCGGCCAGATAAATATTGAATTAATTAGCAAATTGTGGGACCTAACTTACACACGGTTATTCAGTCCCGATTCCCGAACTAGGCAGAGCCTGTACTATGGTTATTGAAGTATAAATTTTCTAAAATAAATATTCAACTCGAAACCAACAGACGGGCACGGGAATCGAACCCGCGACCTCTGACTTAGAAGTAGTGCCACAAACAACTGAGCAGACGGGCCCGTCATTCATTCGTACCGTCCTGATGCCTGTAAAAGATGCAGAGGACTGGTGATCGTCAGATATAGACCATTTATAATTGAAAAACTGAATAGAAAAATGAACGCCGCCACACTCCAGTCAAAAGGTCAGATCGCCATGTGTAAAATACGGGATACGCTGATAATACGTCATTTTCAACAAATACCTTTACAATTGGCCAGTATTTCTAGAATCCATCCAGATATGTTAGTTAGTATTACTATTTAGTTGAACCTACTACCAATGAACATTCTATTAAATATGTACTTTAAAGCTTCCCAAAAAAGAACGCATAAAAACCATTTAAGAACAAAAAATAACTTGCCAAAAAAACTGTACCGTATGCATATCAAAAATAATTCACAGTCACCGACACGACTACGCTACGAATGCGACTCCATCATAAGTTCATTAGAACACCTTGTTAGCTAGCAACAGCGTAACAATGCCGAACCATCATATCAACACTAATGTCTATTCGCGTTATAATCATTTAATCCAGTGTACCTCAAGTTTCCAACATAACTGCACCGTTGCGTAAGCGAGTCTTCAGTGTGAGATCGGGGCCGGCGCAACCGTGTCACTGGCACAATGGTACGAATAGAAGTAGGTATCTTCACCTGGTGAAGGATCCCAAGAGTCCCAAGTCACAATAATCAGGTCATTTGGAAGTGTGTCGTAGCGGCCATGATTACCAATAGTCCCTTGTACTTAGCACTGACACATAAACAACATCCTACAGCAATATATTGATATATTTTATCACTCCGATCCGAGATTCTTATCTTCAGCTTGTCATAACCTCGAGTCGACTGCCATTCGCAGCTGTAACTTGCATGTGGTCTATCTGTAGGCAAATAAATAAATAAAGCCAACTTCACCCATGGATGTCGAAAGGCGACTGATCATATTTCAGTCAAATATTGTCACAATTTGCGCCTCGGTCCCCAAAATTATAGCGGGTTTACACCAATTCCAATGGTACAAAATTGCTAAAAATCTATTACAGTCGTAATGAATCAAAAAATAAGAAAATAAAGACGATGACAATGCTTAAGGATGCTCGGAGGATGATGATACTGAAAGATGTTGTAAGGTTGATTTAATGAAAACAGAATCATAAAATAAAACAATTCATATAGAACCGTAGCCTGAGATGAAACATAATAGGATTATGGTAATCAAAGAGATTTAAATATAATAGGGCATAGAGGGGACAAAGCGAGGAAAATTTAAAGTCAAAAGTTATTCCAAGTGGAATAAGTCTAGTACAATTTCGACCGAATGACAGCTCGCGTTCATACTAACTGACATAACAAGGACATGACGCCTTAGGCTTCAAAGTTTTGTATGAAAATATTCCCAATGCCCCCTCTATGCCCTATTATATTTAAATCTCTTTGATGGTAATATAATAACAAAATCAATCAAACATCATTACATTGTCAAGGTTACACAAAACCGAGCGTTAGCAAAGTTTCGAAATGTCAAAATTAATAAAACAATTTAGTCGGACAATAGCGATGCAAACACCGGAAAATGAGGGTAACGAAGCAATTGTTGTCACAAGCGCGGGAAGTGCCGTGGTTCCGGATGAGGGCAAGGTTGGGCTTGAAGACTGGATTTCTAAAACTAAACAAGGCTTAGGCTAGGAACAGGGCAAGGCTGTGTTTCTGGACCACTTATGTGTATAGATAGTATAGTAGCACTTATTTGTGTCTCGGAATAAATCCTGGTTCAGAGTATTTTCAAACTTGTCAATAGCAATTTCAAGCTTGCCGTAGTAATGCTAATTGACCTAAAAGAATATATATAAGAATAGAACAACAATATCATCGTTATTTCCAAAACAATAGTCTTTTCAAGAATTGATGTAGAGATTAAATCACAGATTTTTGACAGAGATCAAACTGAGTAAGTTGAGAAATACAAAATTATGGTTTAACGGAGACTTACTCCGTAATTATGTTTATGAGTTCAGCATCGAAGTAGGCGAGTTATCGGCAAGCCGGCTCACGCCCGCGCCCCTGACGACCAATTTCATAACTTTCAAGTCACTCCGGTAATATTGTGATCAGACCAGTTATTCGACGTATCAATAGGCTTGGATTGCGAAATTTGTAATACTTGTAAAATGAGTTTGGACATTGTAATGTAATGACTAGTTAACATTTCTAATGGCTGACTGATTACTTGTTCGTAATAACATGTTATTTTAAAGCGGAATGGTCCAACGCTTCGGAGTAAGAACTCAGCAATATTCATAATATAAAAGGTATTAAACGCTTGACAATTTATAACTGACAATAGTTACCAGTTAGTAAATGTTTAGTAGTTATTACTATCAACATAACATTAATATAGACAGACATATACCTAAGGTGAAATATTATTAGGCTTGAAAAGCTGTCAGCTTATCTATTTGCCATCAATATTCTGCTAAACAGGACTTGAAGAAACGATTTTTTTGTTTGAATTGTTAGGTTTAGAAATTTGATTGGAATAAGCAACAAACTTGATTTTGTAATTTTATTTTAATACTGCGTAGGTTTAATAAATGTGCACACAGCGAAACAATAGAATGTGGGATTAACATACTTAGTATTATTTAAAACACCGCGAAGTACACAATAGCCCATTAAAAGTCAAATGTCGTACGAACATCGCACTATTATTGAGTTGATAACAACAGAAATATCCTCTAACACTTAAACAATGAGGATTGCAACCACTATGAAACTGCCACTATTGTTAGACCTGTCATAGGTCATTGAATACCCCCTCGACTGTATGTTCAGCGAAGCGTAGCGGAAAGCACGGAAGGTCACAATTAACTGGCATAGCTTGTTTTAGAAGTCAATGAATTCGAGACAATGACTAATTGGCGATTCTTAGAGCGGTAATCTTATTAAGGCGTGATCGAACGGTCATTAGAACCAGCGCTAAAACAGTGCCAGTTTTTGTGCGAAGGATAAACATAGTAATCAATGTATTTGGGACTAAAATGTGGAGCATTTTTTAAGTGTCTAATCCAGTTATAGAATAATGCTGCTAGCTATTATTGGAAGAGCCTGAGAAATGATCGCGTGATATAACAAGACAAATAGAGGCAAAAACTGTAACACCGACAATATGGAAGGTATCAGTCTATCGACAAGCAATACAGTAATATCTTATAGATGCATATTAGTATTTGTGTAACTGAGAGAGATTTTAAAAAGAAACAGAATATCTAGAATCGAAATAGCAAAACACGAAAACCAAAATTTAAATTGCCAAAATGGCCACCTCACGTACACTTGCAAAACCTTTTAGCATTTGTTACGAGCAACACACAAAATAACAATATTCAGGACAGGGTCAGCTCCAAGTGTGAGAATAAGTAACACGATAATAACCGTCTAATTAAAAATGCGAAACTTTGAGTTATTGCAGAAAAATATTATCTTTGCGTCATTGTTCTAAATGTGACTAGGTTGTATTTTTAGGTTATTAAATTTTTACTAGGAAAAGAAAGACATCGGTTTCGATGAAGGAACAGAATACGGAAAACTAACGTGTCACATCGCATCGACTGTACAAGTAGTAATTAAGTTACATAAACTGGAAACACATGAAAGAATGGAACTCGAGTTCCTCATGATGCATTGTTCAGATTTCCCTAAAAGAAAGTGTTGACACACTGTCATGTGAATATTTGCCTAACATACACACATCACATCACAGTACATAGAGCAAGATTTTAGAGAGTATTCGCTATTAAAAGGTAAATAACTAAATATGTGTCTTTTCTTCGGCTTGCCTAGCGTCAATTTTCATGAAATAGAAAAGGTTTTTAGAAAATTCGGTTATATTTTTACAAAACGGCATTGGATTGTTACTTATGTACTAGGTATACGATACCTAAAACTGAAAGATTGTATAGTCTACCTTAGCCCTGAGAAGGAATTTCATTATCATATAATTTTATAGGCAGTATTTTTGAACCAGTGCTAATTTAAATTAAAAACCAACTATGAATACACGAATCAATTTTACTTTATCGCCATAGTGTTAGATACATCCGTGAGTTTCACGCACTTCCGCGTACAGTAGACGCGGCGTCGTCGAGAGCGGAGGAAAGTTGCCGCGCCCTCTGAGGCCTTCGACACACTCGCTCTACGCATTGCCCAACTACAAAACGTCGTACACAACCCGAGGTACCTTTATTGGGTAACTGACCTTTGCATTGGCGGTTTCGTATATCACACGCTTGAGAGACAGCCCCGCCATTGTAATATTTGCAAAACATGTAAGTAACAGGGTTTCACAAGGATGCTGTCTGGGACCAATAACTTTATATGAATTCCTAAGCGTAATTACTTGCTTACAATAGTGGGACTTGAAAAAAGTATTAAAATGATGACGGCTAGACCAAATTCGTTTTTAAATTGTCTTCAGACGGCGGTATCGTGATTCGTGATTGTAGTAACAAAAAAACTCGAAATAACCGAAGAATTACAACAGATGGTCGCATTCGCACACACTTTCTAACTGACGGTCGCTAACTGCGTAACCATTTCCCTATTATATTATAACGACTGCATTACGTAGCCATCAATGACGGACATTCAATAAACTGTTAGCGTAATTGACAAGCGATAACAACTTTATGCCAAAAGTGTATGAAAATAACTTTCTTTGTGACAACATTAGTGGGAGAGTAAGGGCAAAACTAAAATCAAGTTTTTACTAAATACAAGAACTTGAAGTTTATACACCAGCTTAAATTCTTTAATGAATTTTATTCCATAGACGATTTATTTTTATTTGATAAAACATTAAAAAAATAATCCTATGACGCTCGCCAGTCTCAGGAACCAAAGTCTAACTACAACGACATCACAAATTTCTTTTACAGATAATCCAAGCCGACACAAATAACACAATCATGTTATTTTCTGGCATCATTTACGCACTACAACAATGTCATTCTTGAAAGCAAGCTTCAACCGCACCTTAACACTTAAACCACAATGACGAGTGATCCAACAAAAGCAGATTGTCGCTGGGTGCGTGCGCGCAGTAATTAGGGGCAGCGAGAGATCCGCGGCGCGCAAATATCAAACGTTTCGGCGCGGACGCAGCCGCAGGCGTGGCAGGTGCGAACAACTTTCTTCTGCGGATTGCAGTTTTTTCTCGAATTTTTCTTTTGATTGACAAAATTCTTTTAAGTTTTAACACTGACCAATTAATTTTCTTTGATATTTTATCAGACGGATAGATTAACTGTGCATTTAAGTTGCACGCATGACTTAAGTTGGATAGAATAATGTTTTTAAGGAATCGTCGCAGAAACTGACAGGCTGACCCCCTAGATTCACGTGCATTCGTCATGATATTTCTATACGATATTTGTAGTGCCATGATAGGTATATATTTATCTACTAAGAGATACAATCGAATAAGCAGAATGTCAGAATTCTGACCTTTTGCTTACTTAACTATTTGCGTTTACATGAAGCATTTGTTAAAAATATAGTAGTAGTAAAGAATTAGTTAAATTATATGCGAAAGGGAGAGTTCCTGACCTTACAGAGATTTTCCATACTTTGTTTGAAGATATGATGACATCGTAGGAAATGTTTTATTCGAATCGAAACGAACGGCCACCTCCTAAACCTACAAAAATCCATTCGGAATGTTAACCTGCCAAGCCTTTACGTCCAAGTTTCTTTCCAATGGTCACGTATATGCGTAGCCATTGATTCGTCATCAAAATACCGCACGTTTTTCACAAAACCACCGCAAACGGGTAACTGTCGACATAATTCCTTCCAGCCAACTGGCAGGCTAATGACAGCTCGTAGCGTAATGATTATGAATTGTGTCGTTCCAATGATGGGGTACATTGACTGAGTGGATAGCTCACTTGTCTTACATTGTCCTACCGTATTGAGGTCACATTGGCATTTACAGTTGTCTATAGCTAGTTAAGGCCGATTCGTCCAAACACTCCGATACGCAAGGGTAGCTCCACCACACCAGATAGTGGTACTTATTTCTATCAGCAAATAAGTTGATATGACTAGGTATATAATTCTACGCGAGATGTCACAGCAACATAATTTTACAGGATGACCGTAATCTCATAAAGTAGATTTTAAGCAGTGTTTATTTTATTATATTCGGGAAGTTAATAGAGAAACGGGTCAAACTGGACTTGCGCGGGCACCCGATATTTATAATAAAATTCCACTTGAGAGTCTTAAAAATTATTTCTTCGACGGAAAGCTTACTTTTCTGGGAGTAATAACATAGGCTATAATTTTCCCACAGGCGCGGGACTGACTGGGGTGAAATCGCGCGATAGATAGAGAATAGCGCTTTTTTAGATATTTTATATCCATGGGCTATTTCATAGCACTACTTCAACTATTCTCTGACTAATATCTTCAAACAGCTATTGTATAGAGATCATCAAACTCAAGCACCTCACAACTAAATAGGTACAAACCCTGCATGACGTTTGATCGAACTTTATAACAATCACTTCATTAGAAATTTAAAGTGGTAAAGAGGTTTTATGTTAAATCAGTATGATATTAATTGTAAAATGTCTGTTTAGGTTTATAACAGAATTGTAATTAAAATTTACTGAGCTTTGAAATAACTGTGAATTACGTAGTTGGTAGTACTTAAACTTATACGTGTCTAGTTTAAAACTGTAAGTAAACGTGTACTACCTACAGATCGTTTTCCGAAATAACAGTCATCTAGAAGTGAATTTCTCAAATAAGTTTGCGGTTCCCAAGTTTGCCAACCTAACAGTTTACAATCACTCTATTCTGAGACCGCTTGCATATGTAAGTAGCAGAATGCGAGGGCACCTTGACCGCAAGTGCGCGGTCAACTCGCACCGTCTCGAATCGCTGCCGCGCCCCGGGCAAGTGTCGCGTGAGAACGAGGCATGGGAGAGCGCCCCGACTGGTCATCTTACAAGTTCATATTTAGAACATGTGGATTGTGGATAAAGGTAATATACACCAATCATATTAGTCAATTTCACATAGCATGGGTTCGGTGACAGTTCTCATTTCCTTTTTACGCTTGGGTACTACTTTCGACTTTATGTGAAATAGACAATAAATGGCTCTACCTTGCCAGGTATAGTTGCACGGACTCGGTGTGTAATAATAATAAGTGCCACTGAGTCTTATTACCAGAACAATGTTTTTTAAGTGAATAGGCAATGGTCGTTCAAAGATAGCAACCTCGACAAAATTTGACATAATCTTCTTCTTTTCTTAGATATCAAAATCAAAAGCCGTTCCTTAGTCTCGCAAAAACTGGAAATTGCTGGACCGATGATGACATTTTTTGTGTGGGTTTAAGGATGGTGTATATGGCAAGACAACATGTGCCCAGTCCACAAGTCTTCTAATATTTATATTTTTCATGGTGATCAATTTCATATATTTATTTATTTTTAAGGCATCGGCTCTTACAAACCTTATCCATTCATAACTCTCGTGACTCTTTTGAGGCAACTGAGTAAACAGTGGCCAGTGCCGTCAATTTGAGATGCAGCCTGCATACGGAAGTTATCTCTTTCACTGCTTTTGATGTAAGCCAGGGGCCGCGCGTGCTTGAATGGCGACACACTTGGCGCTCGCTAGGGACAAATGTGTCCCGGCTGGACATCCTTCCTGACCGTAACTAGTACATATTGGCACCACTTCATCTTGGAGAGACTACAGTTGATACAGTATCACTACATAGTATAAAACAAAGCTTCGCTTTCTCTGTCCCTATATCCCTATGTCCCTTTGTAGGCTTAAATCTTTAAAACTAAAAAATAAATAATCTCACGCCTTTCATCCCCGAGGGGGTAGGCAGAGGTATTCCATTACTGGATATACCCACATTTCACGAGATACATTGGACCCCTAAACGTGATAGGTGGTGAGCCCATCGCTATCTTTAAAACTACGCAACAGATTTTGATGCGGTTTTTTTTAATGGATAGAGTGATTCAAGAGGAAGGTTTTAGTGTTAGCATTGCACCCGTGCGAAGCCGGGGCGGGTCGCTAGTATATAAATAAACCGATAAATGAAAAGATTAATTGGTGAAAGTCGTGGGTACTGGGAACCACAAGACCGGTCAAAGTGGCTATGCCTATGTCCAGCCGTGGACGTGTTTATGCTGATATGATGAGCTTTTACACATGTCTCAGAATTAATTCTGGGATCTGCGGGTTTCCTCACGATGTTGACTTCTTGAGGAATTTCAACTTTTGACGTAGGCATTTATAGTAGGCCATAAATAAATTGAATACTTAATGCCTTACATCGTTTCCTATTTATTGAGAAAATATTTTATCAAGTATCCAACTACTTGGAGGTACCACCAGTTTTGACGCGATCGAGCTATTTGGAAGTAGTAAGTATAAACGGTTGCAACATTTGACTCCAAATATAGTATCTATAGTATCGTATCCCCTTGGATATTTTTTCAAACAGTACTAAAATACTGGTAGTATAGCTGTCGTGCCCAGATCCTAGAATTGAACATTTCATGAAATAATCGACCATTTCATGAAATAGTCTAACCTAACCTAACCACATCATGAAGTGATCAATTCTACGATATGGCCACGACATAGCTTAACTATAACTCGATTAAAAATAAATCAAAGTCAAAAGTTTTTTTATTCAATGTAGGGGCTTATAAGTCCTATTATTGAAAGTCATTGCGTCTCCACCGCATATAGGTATTTATTGTTTTTTATATACGCAATATATTGTTTATGATTTTTATCACCAACAAAACAGTGTTTCTTAAATATACATAATATAGTTCTACGAATACTTGGTGACGGTAGGCGTGACTGATCGCAAGCCATTGTGTGAGATCCTTGTGTTGCCGCTGAGTACAGTCACGGCGAAGCATCATGTATTTCGGAAAATTATTCGTCTTTCTTAATCTGCAGTGGGATCACTTGGAAGACTGAGGATAATTTACATACGGCTTAGTTAAGGATTTTTTTGTTAGCCTATACGCTGTCCCACTGCTGAGCAAAGGCCTCTATTCCCTCCCTCCACTTATCTCTATACTAGTTAAGGATAGTCAGTAAATAAACACTGCTTCTACGACGGGTGTACATGAAGACCACTATGTCCGTTGAAATTTTAATGCTGTCAAGCCATTACGAAAAACAGCACAAAGACATTTCGGAAAAAAATACATTAATACCAAACTTCATAGTAACCAAGCAAAGTTCTCGTTCATCTACTGAGCTACTTGAACATGTGTAAACCAGCTATTAGTATTAGGCCCGCATTACAGAACGCCCCCCAAGTATACAACTCTTCAGCACAGTTGAAAGGAGACAGCTTTACGCGACCCATATAGCGGCATCTCTTTCTGACTGCCCTCAAGCGGACCTCCATGCTTGAGGGTCGTTCTGAAATATGGACCTTAAATCTAATAATAACTACATTTGTGAGGAAAGACCTAATGGTTACAAAATGTTCAGCTACTCTTTGTATAAACAAAGAGAAACTCGTATTACGTCGTCAAAGGCTACTTTTCTTTCATAAGAAAGAAAAGTAGCCTTTGACGACGTAATACGAGTTTCGGCATTGATGCCGATTCTTTTTCACGCACTCTCTCTAGAAATTGTATACTCACTTAAGGTCCTCTTCGGGAAACCCTTCACCTAGTTATAGTGACCTTAAGAAAACCGCTATTGCAGCATGTAAAAATAAGTAGTAAGTATTTATTTATCCATTAGACCTTTTAAAACTGTAACAAATACTCATTAACTGTTCATTCAATTATTGAATTAATGAAAACTTTCGCAAACGATTCTCGTCAATCAAGTTTTCTTGAAAAGAATTTAATGTTTCATTGATGGCCTGAATATTTATCTGCTTTCATTTGACGCGGATGTAATTAACGACAGTTTATGAATACTAGTCTAACTTAACAAAGATATTAATCAAACATATGATTGGTACTGTCAACACCAATCACCATCAAAGCAGCCAGTGGCG
Source organism: Ethmia dodecea (assembly GCA_963855545.1). Classification (NCBI taxonomy): domain Eukaryota; kingdom Metazoa; phylum Arthropoda; class Insecta; order Lepidoptera; family Depressariidae; genus Ethmia; species Ethmia dodecea. Next base: position 3,322,702 of record OY979446.1, read on the forward strand.
GATCCAGGACTTTGATAAACACACAAACACATCTTAAACGACTCGCATAATAAGACTAGACTATGTACTATCTTTTTGATTTAGACTTATTATTGTAATCGAATACGAGCTTGTCCTGACTGGACCTCGACTATCGAACAGATTTGAAGCCTGTATCAAAACTTAGCTGAGGGAAGACTTTATCAAAGTAAACAGTATATTTATTTTGCAGAAACGAGCCATTCGTGCAATTTATAAAATGGGGTCTAGGATGTCTCTAAAGGAAAAATTCAAGGAAATTAATATACTGACACTGGCGTCACAGTATATCTACGAAAACGTATTGTATGTTAAAAAGAATATATCACTTTACAAAAAAAATAGTGACAGACATTGTATAAACACTAGAAATAAGAATGAACTGGCTGCTTGTGTTAGTCGATTATCTAAAGTTACCAAATCCTTTAAGGGTCAATGTATACGTTTTTACAATAAGATTCCCATTGAATTACAAAATTTGCCTGTTGACAAATTTAAAATAATAGTTAAGCAAAAATTACATAAAAAAGGCTACTATAAAATTACCGACTACTTAGTAGACCAAAATGCATGGGATTAACCGACTCGACGCTATGTAAGGCTATTAATTATAATTATTATTGTAAACGATATTTATTAGTAAGACATGAGATTAAAAAGAGCTGCCCTTGAGTTTCTTGCTGGCTCTTCTCGGGGTACTGCATTCGGAACCAGCAACTCGTCGGTGGAGATGGGCTGCTGTTTGCATTTAGTCAATCTTCATGGACGAGTTTAGAGTGCCTTGTTACTATAAAATATTGACGTTTCTAAGTATCTATAATATCTTATACCAATAGAAAATAAACGATTTTGAATTTTTGAATTTTAAACAGAAAAGAGATTTTTCAGGGATAGATGCCAGAATCCGGCGCTGAAATCAGCTGTCATTATTACTTTCATTCGACACGTTTGATTTGCAAACTACGAATAAGGAACTTATTCCTTATATTGAGGGTGTTTACGAAAATTTACGCCACTAGTTGGCGCCACTTAGTCATGAGGTCATGCGCGCTGTCAAAACACATAGTTTCTGCAATTCTGCATAGCGTTTTTCAGTTTTTAGCAATGATATTATATGTTAGTATCTGGTTTTTAGTTCCTAAAATTAATATTATCTAAATGGATCGTGCGTATGGACAAAAAAGGGTTGCCGAATTAAAACTTTACCTTATACTTTTGGAAGTTAAATGTCCATTTTCCATTTTAGGATGAGTGTATAGGGCTAGAAAACTGTCCACATGTGGTTTACAGTTTAAATTGTTTACAACTCAAAGAAAACAGTAGCTATTACTACAAAATTCAAACACAATTACTTGTTACGGGTAGAGAAAGCTGTGATTTGTTCATATGGACGAATGTGGATGAAAAGATAATAAACATCAAAAGAGATGATATATTTATTGAAAATATTATAGTTATACAAATAAAGGATTTTTATTTTAAATATATTTTGTTACCAACAATAGCAAAAACAAAAACAAACGAATAGCTACAAGCTACAAGCCATTGTTTTAAACGTATTTTGTCCTTAGGAAACTTATGACCACTCGGTTTTTTTGAGCACATAGGAACTGCACAACATTGTGGCATTTCGATTTGGAGAGAATATTCGTTATACTTGTTTAATTTTATTAGAAAATTCAAAAAAATCAGACATAGTAATAGAAAATATACGCGCTCTGACAGTTTTGACAGCTTTCTGGACCAAACGCCTAGGTGCTGCCACCTGGTGGTCGTCATTTCAGAACACCCTCATTGAATGACGTCGCAAAACCTATGTTGCAAACTTTACTACTTACCTACGGCAGGCAGCCTACACACATCTGATGTAAAGGAAGGCCTGCCATGGAGTATTTGTACTTTAAGTAGCTTTCCCAATGTTATTATTATCTATATTAACTATATCCTAGAATCTGAGTATTATAACCTAGTACAGGAATGGAATATAAATCTGCCGACCCACTCCGGGATAAAGGCTTGAGCTTATGTCTGTACCTATTGTTTTAAAATCGTTGTTTGGTTCAAATATTGCCCATAGCTTCGTCCATGTTGTGGAAGATATGTAGCAAAAGTATTTCACTTCCCGGTTCTCATAATATATCTGGCAAAAAATTATGTCGATCCGTTGCTCCATTACGACGTGGCAAAAAAAAAGCATTTTTAATTTTTTTTTATATTCAATAAGTTAAGTAAGTACTCATAAATTATTATAATAAAGATAATTAAGAAATAGACGTCAAATAGACGAAAAATAGAAGAATCTGTTGTGGAAACTGGATTGTTAAATATATTTGTAGGTACATCACCCTAAACCGCAGCTAAAAAATGTAAACACAAATTAATAAAAATTCTTTACGTGTCTTCACATGAACAAAAATAGATCGTGCGTCAGCTGTAGCCTGTGATTAAGTTGAGATCATCAAACGATTGATAGGTAAATAATATTTGTATGAAATTGATATTCTCCAGTCAAATTCAATGAGTTTTTCAAAAACTTACGTACCTACCTACATATTTATCACTATCTCGACGGTGAAGGAAAACATCGTGAGGAAACCCGCAGGTCTCAGAATTAATTCTGAGACATATGTAAATAGACTCGGTCCGGCGATGGGCTCACCACCTATCACGTTTAGGGGTCCAATATATCTCGCGAAATGTGGGTATATCCAGTAATGGAATACCTCTGCCTACCCCCTCGGGGATGAAAGGCGTGAGATTTTTTTTTTATTCAAAACCTAGGAATAAAAATTTCAATGTGCTATTATACCTCCTGGCCGATGATTATATGTCTATTGATTACTTCATTAGGACTTTCAGATATCTAATTCATAATTCATAATTCATAAATCGTTTATTTTCTATTGGTATTAAAATATACACTTAGAAACGTCAATATTTTCTAAACTACTAAGCTGTGTCGAGGCCGCACATCTAGTAGGTGTACCAACATAATAATTTACTTCCTTGACTTACACAAGTATTTAGGTAACGTACCTACTTAGTAAACCAAATTAAGGAGGCATTAGTTTTTTAAACACTTCCACTGAAATTGGCACGCGGGCTGGTAGAATAGCTAGGTAGCATTCCTCGCAAACGCGTCGCTAACTCGCTATGCTGTGCGTTAGGAATGCCGGTCATGTCGCAACCTGGCTGTATGTAGTCACCAAGGAGAGTTTATTTATGTATATTATTAAACTGGTAAGTACTTCATATCAGGCGTTCTGTTAGTCGCACTTCTACATACATACATAATCTCACGCCTATTTCTCATTGGGGTAGGCAGAGACAATAGACTGCCACTTGCTACGAACCTGGCAGATCTCTCGTGCTTCCTCTACATCCATCAAACGACTCATGGTTGCTCGTCGGTTTCGGGTACTCTTTATCTGGATTTTTGTCTCTTGAAAACGGCATTTAAACACACATAGCCCCAGAAAGGTACCGGAAAATCTTTCGGAGAATCTCGCACTTCTACTTTTAACGAACTCAAAGACGACCACGATTAATAAGATACGTGTGACGTCCGTCGTACGAGTCGAGTAAATTTTTTTTAATGTTACTTTTCTATAAAAGTAACATTAAAAAAATATACTTTATATATATTTTCTTTGACAACACTATTGTTGTCAAAGAAAATATATATATGAATAAATATAATTATCTACGTCCATGATATTGATAATACTAGGTCCATGATAGACACTGACAGTAATGACGTATATGTATACGATTAAAGCTAATGAACGATAAAAAGCTTACGATTGAGGCTGTGAATTGCACCTTTGATCCCAAAACGACACACTGCAAGCAAAATCCTTAGGTACATTACTATATGTAATTTATATGTAAAATATTAATATAAAAATGTTGTCCTACTGCTGACGTCACCAGTCATTTTAAAGACGAGAATTAAACATTCTCGCTGGCAAATTGTCCGCCCACACAACTTATTTTAAAATACAATTATGTATAATAAAATAAAACTAAATAATATAGGTAATATTATTTCCTAGATACGTATTCATTTTACGATGAGTAAGGCAGCATTCCACACATTTTGCCTATTTCTAGTGTGTATTGTGGAAAAGGAAACCGGTTAGTGTAGTGACATTTATCAATTTATTAAGTTCGTGACTGAGTATTCAGGGTGCGCTCTGTTGCTAGTCTGATTATCAATGCTCGACTAAGTATAATATTATGACAACTCACTAAAAACTCCATAAAATGTGTGCACTTTCGAAAGATCTCACGACTTTTATTCCCGAGGGGATAGACAAACGTATTCCATTACTGGAAAAACATACATTTTCCTAAACATGATAGGTGGTGCTTAACGAAGGACCGGGGTGTTGTTGTTGGTAGTTCAGAATCTTCTACAACCAGTCATATGGTAAAAAGCGAAACTGACAAATCAGGTTCAATAAATAATAAGTTAATTTGATATTATCACACTTTTTCTGGCCGTCCTCGTCAGAAATAATATTTATAGTTTCCGCACGTACCAAAGTAGTCACGACGGCCTTACTCAAATACCTTTCCGGTGAAAGACACCATACATGTCAATCCATCAAGAAATTTATTTGCTTACATAATTTTTCTAGTTTCAGAACAAATTTATAATTTGGTGAAAGGACTTAAAATGCATGTTGAGAAAATTAATAATGATTTTTTTATTTAGTTATGTAAGTAAAAAATAAAGCTAACGCATAATACGCTCATGACTCTACTCCCGAGGAGGTCGGCAGAAGTATTCCATTTCTGGAAATACCCGTTTCACCTGTATTTTTTGGACCCTTTAGCATGACAGGTGGGAAACTCATCGCCGGAATGGGATGCTGTTACACATGCCTTAGAATTAATTCTGAGACACCGTTTGGTTTGGTTTCCTAACGATGTTTTCCTTCACCGTCGAGCTAGTGATGAAAATGTACGAAGTTTTTTAAAAACTCATTGGTGGGTAGTAGGCACAAGCCTTCACCAGGATTCGAACCCGAGCCTCATGCACAAGAGCCAGGCTCGCTAAACTCACTCATATCACTGCTCTATCCTTCACTACATAGTATAAAACAAAGTCGATTTCTCTGTCCCTATATCCCTATGTCCCTATGTATGCTTAAATCTTTAAAACTATACGCAACGGATTTTAATGCGGTTTTTTTAATAGATATAGAGTGATTCAAGAGGAAGGTTTTAGTATTAGCATTGCACCCGTGCGAAGCCGGGGCGGGTCGCTAGTATAAGATAAAAGTCTGTTTCGTGGGTTGACTGATTTGCTTTGAAAATACAAACGTGATTTCATAAATACGAAAATAAGTTTTTTTTTAATGACAAAAACTTATTACCTTGTGAGGTCACTTTATCAGCTTTGAGACGTGATGCCGACGGGCACAAAAACTGTGAATGACTTTTGAGGAAGACTCCGTTAGCTGCTGCAGTAAAAATCCCTTTGCGAATTTAATACTTTTATTACCTATAATTATTCAATTGACACGACCATTAATTTAAAATATTTCATTACTGGTTCAGCGGGGGGTTTCTGGTGAATACGCTGTGAGTACGTGACATGACGTTGTATTTTAAAGCAATAAAAAGGTTAACAAAGATAGATAGGTAGGTAGGTAGTTTTAAATGGAACCTGCTTCTAAAAACTATAAAAAACCCTGCCAAGTGCGAGTCAGATTCGCGTACGAAGGGTTCCGTACCATTATCTATAAAAACGCCAAAAAAACACGTTTGTTGTACCTATGGGAGCCCCCTGAAATATTTATTTTATTTTGTTTTTAGTATTTGTTGTTATAGCGGTAACAGAAATACATAATTTGTGAAAATTGTGTGCTATCGCGGTTCTTGAGATACAGCCTGTTGACAAACGGACGGACAGACAGCGAAGTTTTAGTAATAGGGTCCCGTTTTTACCCTTTGGGTACGGAACCCTAAAAAGAATCACAGTACCTACCTCTTCAGGTGCTTTTTCACAACTCATTATTTGTCAATATCGGGAGTATGGTATGTGCCGGTCATGAACCTAGTATCCAAACTAGGATCTTAGGCTCATGGTTTTGATCTACCCTTGCCTCCAAGACCCTTGCCCAAACGAAAAAGATTGTAACTTTTGTCGTAATCTTCTTGGAGATTCTACTGGTATTTTACAAAATACGCGTAAGTCGCGACATTGCGTGTTTTAACTTCATAGGAATGTCTAAGATGAACAAATCGGAGAAATCCGTTTATCTCCATCGGCTGTCGGCTAATCGCTTTCTATGTTCAGCGGATCACGCCCGAATAACTTCACTGCTAGGCTGATTTTAGATGATTAAGATGATAAATCCACATAAATCAACCAACTAGTAGATATGTATCATTAATTTTTACTTATTACTTTGTTTCTTTTTTGCTTCTTTCAATAAATGCTAAACGAAAAACGTAATAATAGTTATAATTTGAATCAATTACAGTATAATGTGTATTTTTACTTTTATTAGCTGGAGCCCAGCAAAGTAGAACGAATCTTAAAAAATATATACCTATATATTCCTATTATATAAATATATATTCCTTTAAAAAAATACGGATTCCTACGTAGTTAGGTACATCGTATATGATATTAACTGATAAGGAACGTCCAGTGCTAAATTTTAAGTATAGGTACCTAAATAGGTACATGCTCCTCACTTGTATATTTATTTACGGGTGTTATTTAAATGGTTAGCAGAGTAGGTATTCGTATTTTTGTGAGCAGAAAAATATAATCTGTAAGCAGAATTAATAGCTAATTGGTCAGCAACTCATGGCCAGCAAACATTACAAAACCAATCAGCAATTTATGTCATTCTGGATGGCTGTAATTATTTTTGAGCTGCAATAAGCTGCTACTGTTTAATAAAATTTTGGTAAGCACTCAGAGGGGAAGCCAAAAAAATTTTTTTTGAGCTGCATATATAAGTAGCAAAAATAATCTCATCAAACTTGTCATGCGCAAAATGGGCGCATTCCTTACAAAGATTAGGAAGGACTTTGGATTATGCAACTTTTATGATTATGATTATTATTACGATTACGATTACAAGTAGTTGGTGGGGGTAGTGGTAGTGGAAATGGCAGTGGTGGGGGTGGTGGTTGTGGTGGTGCTGGTGGTAGTGGCAGTAGCAGTAGAACTGGTAGTGGCAGTGGCAGTGGTAGTGGTAATGATAGTGGGGTTGGGGGTGGGAGTGGGGGTGGGGGTGGAATTGGGAGTGAGAGTGGTAGTTAAAGTATATTTTTACGACAAGTTTTCTCTGCTGTTCAATCATGAAATTTTGCTGACCAAGTAGGCTAGTTATTTTGACCAAGTAACTATTTTGCGGACTGAATGTTTATTATGCAAACCCATGTTATTGTAAGCTGCCTATTTCTGATTTAATTTTTGACCATTATCAAAATTATTTGCCGAACAAGGATTGCTGCCTGATTCTTTTATTTGCGAACAAAATCTTTGTATGCCGACCAAATGATTTAAATGCTGATTTTTTGTGGCTAACCAAATTTTATAATTGCTGCCCTTTTAATTACTTCTCTTTATTTACATAGCAAAGCGGTTACAATAAATTAGGGAACAAATCAAATAAAACCATTATTTAAGTAAACACTAAAATTACGATATCTGTAAGTAAGTACATACTTTACAAATAAAAAATCACGTAGATAATTCTCTCAAGAGTAACATGTTTCGAATTCTAATAAACTATCAAATTCAATAAATGATTCGTTTCTAACAAATATTGAATGCATTTACTAAATCTGCACAAGTACTTATCAACTGCATAAATTCGTTGTGCAAGACTTAATTACATATACCCATAGAGCGGAGGTTCGGTTATTCCCAATGCCATGAGCCGAATGGCAGCTTCAAAAGTAATCGTGGTCGTAATCGTTTGCAACTAAAAGGTAACTAGTTATAATTAGTCATGAAGCAACGTTGGCAGATAGTCGGCATTGATTTGTGTGTCCTTAGTTATTGTTTTGCTTTTATGGAGTTAACTTCCCGCAGGGTTGGTAGCCTGCAAAGAGATTAAAATATAATAGGACATAGAGAGGGCATTTTTTATTTTCATACAAAACTTAGAAGCATGTTTGAAGCTCAAGCGTCATGACAGTTAGTATCAAAGAGATTTAAATATAATAGGGCATAGAGGGGACAAAGCGAGGAAAATTTGAAGTCAAAAGTTATTCCAAGTGGAATAAGTCTAGTACAATTTCGACCGAATGACAGCTCGCGTTCATGCTAACTGACATGACAAGGACATGACGCTTAGGCTTCAAAGTTTTGTATGAAAATATTCCCAATGCCCCCTCTATGCCCTATTATATTTAAATCTCTTTGGTTAGTATGAACGCGAGCTCGGTCGAAATTGTACTCTACTTATTCCACTTGGAATAACTTTTGGCTTCAAATTTTCCTCGCTTTGTCCCCCTCTATGCCCTATTAGGTATATTTTAATCTCTTTGGTAGCCTGTGATGTTCGTGTCAATTCTCTTCACTTCAAAGAATATAATGATCAAATATTCTACAACGCACAACAGAATAAGCGCAATTCTTCATACACCCCAATTAGTATATTAATATGAAAAAAATATGGTGCCTTCATACTTTAGTTGTAACCAATTTTCTTAAATGAAGAGCAATAATGGTACGATTTCCAAAGGTATATTAATTAAATACAGGTATGCTAATTAATTAAAAAAAAAACACATTAAAAATCCGAAATCGATTAAAGTAGTCGAGAGGTACTGAACAAACTAATATCAGGAATTACGCTTATTCTGTTACATATTGTATTGTATCATATTGTGATCAGATCAATGATTAATCCGCGTCTCTTGATTATTTATCAACAAAATAGGCCTAACTTGGTAGGTAGGTATATTATCGCAGTACGATTCCCGCTCATTTATCAGTTAAGTATCTACATAGACCAGTTTTATTTAAACTGGTCTGTGGTAGGTATATAGAAAACCATTATATAGAACTAAATAACCATGTGTAAAAAAAATACCTACGTAAATCGGGCTCTGACGCAGAATGTGCACTTCGCAAAATGAGCACTTCTCATAATGTGCACTTCGCAAAAAGAGCACTTCGCAAAATGTGCAATTCGCTCATTTTGCGAAGTGCACATTATGAGAAGTGCTTATTTTGCGAAGTGCACATTATGAGAAGTGCCCCTTTTTTGTCGAGTGCTCATTTTGCGAAGTGCACATTCCGCGTCAGAGCCGTAAATCGTTCAGTAAGTTTGTTGTCCATGTAATAGGTACCTGCAATAGATGCTCAAACATTTTATATAATACTAGCGACCCGCCCCGGCTTCGCACGGGTGCAATGCTAACACTAAAACCTTCCTCTTGAATCACTCTATCTATTAAAAAAACCGCATTAAAATCCGTTGCGTAGTTTTAAAGATTTAAGCATACATAGGGACATAGGGATATAGGGCCAGAGAAAGCGACTTTGTTTTAATACTATGTAGTGATTCATAAAGAAATTAATAAGGAATATTTATGATCACTAAATTTTAGTGATCATAAATTGAATTCTGTTGATAGGTACAACCTTTCTACTTGATGGACATTAGGCTGCTGGTGCTATACTATGATGGCTATTGAAAACAAAACGCATATAGATATCACATCATCACTTGTCTTCACTCTAAGTATGAACATTATAACGAAACAGTATTCAAAGAAACGCTTAACTTTTTACGAAGGCATGCAACATCGTTAACGCGCATTGATTCTGTTTTTTGTCCCATGCAATCGTATGGTAAAACTGAATGTATTCTAAATTGTGCTATAGGTATTCTGTTCTCACGTATCGCATCTTGAAAAGCATTCGTCAATTACAACATTATCTTATTCGAAATAAACTGGCGTCACGGGGCCATGAACTTTGCAATTAACAGCAGCTGATGTCAGAGGTCCGCCGCCTTAATTTTGGATGGTTTAGGCGCCGTCCCATTCACAAAACGTCCTAACGAAATAAAATGTTCTATTTGCAAAACGTCCCATTCGCACAAAGTCCCAAACGACTTTTTGTAATAATTAAGAGCAACATTTTATTTCTCCGACAGTTTACTGGTATCATGCGTAATGGGACGTTATGCGAATAGGACTTTATGCGAATGAGACTTTGTGCGAATGGGACCTTTTGAGAATGGGACTTTTTGCGAATAGGACGTTCTGCGCCAAAACCTTTTGGACAATTATGTACCTGTGCCACTTATTTATTTGCTAATTGAATGTTTTAGAAAACTAGATAATGTTTTACTAAATTTATTCATGGCAGGATGTTCACATTTCTTGCCAAGTTTTACTAAAGTTCTTAGGAACTAAAGACGGAATCTTCCGTGTAAAGAAGCCAAGTGCGGTCGTGGCTATTCCATTGTCTCATTTGCGCTTAAACAGCAAAACCGGAACCAATAAATCGTTTCTAAGTGCACGATTCAGGTCTATGTAAAGTGTAAACTCAGCTGAATGTAAAAACGTGACCGACGTTGTAAACCTTGTCGCCAGTGCCATCAGGGCAGTACAGAAACAAAAGCTACTATTAAAATTTAATAAATAGGTAGGCACCTACACGAGTCAGAAACAGCCTACTACTGAATGTAGGTACCTACCTAACATTCAGTAGTAGGCTCGTAGTAGGTATGAAACATCATTATTCATAATGCCCGGACTTTGAAAAACGTATTAATAATAATTAGCGAAATAATTAAATTGACCGGGCGTTATTATGAACAATGTATGTATAAGTATAATAGTATATATAGTATAATATTAAGAAAAAAAAAGATTTTTGTTTTAAAAACTTTAAAACAAAATTCTTTTTTTTTCTGCCTGCCCAATAGGTGAAAGGCATTGTTCATAATAACGCCCGGTCAATTTAATTATCTCGCTAATTATTATTCATACGTTTTTCTTACAATTTTACATTTGTAAGAAAAGAAAAGTTGAAGTAGGTAGGTAGGGTCATTTCGCCGGATCGCGGCCCTGCGTTAGTTTGCGGCCTTTTAGAGGACCAACCGCATAAATATTGCAATAAGAATTCTATCCCACCTTTCCCAACGTTTGTATCACTTTAAGAAGTAGAATAGTTGCAGAATGTAATGCCTATTCAAATTGGTCGATTACCCTAATCCATGTGCCGGAAATAAATTGTCCATTTTGGCAGCCGCGCCGTCAGCAGACATACGTTCGCAAACCTGTTCAAAAAATAGCGAACAGGTCCCACTTCAAAAGTAAGTATTTCATGTTTACGATTACATAGTACTATTGTGATTGTTTTTGAGTGATCATAGGTGTTTGATATACTTAATTTCACATTTATTTTTGAAGTAAATTACTTTAATACTAGTTTTATTTGGTGGCCGCGAACCAGATTAATAAATTTTTGGTAAAGTTGGTTTACGGCCGGGTGGCCGCGAACTAACTCACTGAATGAAATAGGTTTGCTTTCCATCCTATTATTAACGTAAATAAAGTTTCGTTTTGTGCAACATTTTTTTATTGTTGGGGTTGGGTTGAATGCTATGATTAGTTCACGGCCGCCAAAATATAATTTTATACGGATTTATCGCTACTTAAATATAAGGGGGCCGCAAACTAACACATGGTTAAAAAACGAAACTGGTTCGCGGCCGTCTGAAAATTGTATGAAAAATAGACGGCCGTTATCTGACTATTGAAAATAGAGGTGTCAGTTCACGGCCACTTCTTTCACACAGACTAATTATTTTTTTAATCAAGTAGGTATTTTAAAAATGTTTTTAACAATCTGGCTTTGAGGTCAATAAAAATTGGTACACAAAAATGTTTTCACTAATACTACGGTACTAGTCTAGTCAAAAATACCCCGAGCCGTACCAGTAGCAAAGGAGCCCATGACAGACATCGCGTTGCCGAGCTGCATGGCAATAGACAACCTTTGCAGCAGGTAGGTAAACCCCAGAGCGAGCGTCACACGTCTCACGAAGCCGACGGCCAATCTCTCTTTAATAAAGCCAAAGCTTTTGCTCCCCAGCATCCCGTAGTTTCGCACGCAAATGGCACGAAGCAATAATTTGCTTCTAAGGCCAAGTATGAACTAGGATGAACTTGGACAAAACCAAAGTTATGTTCCACGATCACGTCAGTCCGGGGCTGATAGCTGTCAATGGTGGTGCTCTCGAGTATGTTCGAGAATACGTTTACCTCGGGCAAACTCTGAAATTTGGTAAGAACAACCTTGAGAGTGAGGCTAACAGGAGAATTCAGCTGGGCTGGGCAGCGTTCGGGAAGCTTCAAGGTGACTCTGCGAGCTATGGAACGAGCTATGGAACGGGCTATGCTTGAAGTCTCTGAGGGATCGAATCCAAAACGAGGTAATCCGATAGAGAAACCAAAGTTTTCAACAGAGCTCGTAGAATAAGCAAGCTTAAGTGGAAAAAGGGCTGGCCATATTAGCCGTAGAACTGATGACCTTTCCGTTGGAGTAGACATGTTCTAGACTGGAGACCACGAATCGGTAAGCATAAGGTAGGACGGCCTCAGGCTAGGTGAAGCGACGACCTAGGCAGGGTGGCTGGTAGCAGATGTATGAGAGTTGCCGAGAATAGAATGGCGTGCAATTGGAGACGCCTATGTCCAGCAGTGGACCGGTATAGACTGATGATGATGATGAAGGCCGAGTATTTCTCGTGCTTTTTGACGGCCGCCAACTCAGTGTGACCGAAGTAAGAGGCCGCGAAGGTGTTGACGCACGTAGCGTCACACAATAAACACCTCTCTGCCACGGCACCAGGGTCAAACCATCTAGCCTTTTGCCATGGACTAAGACAAGGATGTCATTGAGCGCATAGTGCCGAGGGATACTTTCAAACAAAGACAGCAGCTCAATGCATGATGACCAGTTGCCCCAACCATGGAGCTGCAAATGTATTGATGTGGTTGACATACATACATCGCAGTCCAGGCGGAGAACAACCGCGACACGCAAGGAGTTGCCGTCGTGAAGAGTTCCCATGTGGAGAGGGTAATGCCTGCAACCAGAGTCTAGCCTGTCCAGGGTGTTCTTTGTCCCTTCCTCATCCACACCCGCTGCACAATAGGAACTTTGCCCACGACAGCGTTCGGGAAGAGAGTACTCCACTTCACCAGCGCCTCAGCTGCAAAGGGCAGGGGCCCGCCTCCATGGGAAGATAATATATACCAGAGACGAGATCTGCAACCCCATGCGTCGAGGCGAGGAAAGCCGGAACACTCACATCCCTTACGCGTCGCACCCCCAGTCCGCCGCAACGTATGGGAACGATGCCTGACTCCACTGGTCATTGCTGAATGAAACATTTAGTAGCGCTTCAACTGGAGCCGTCCCCAAAAGGTACATTATTTTAGGGGCTGCAAAGCACATCCTTAACAAGACCAAGACGACATGCGCGGAAACACTTTTCAGACGATCCCGCGCGAGGAGAAGGAGACGTCTTCTAGCTTCAATAGCATCAGGTATAGCCTCTGGGAATGTAGGCGAACCCAAGAGGCTAAAAGCTGTAGGGGATAGTTGCTTCAGCCCGGGAGGATCGAACTGAAGGCAGAAAAGAAAGGGCAAAGAGATGTTAGAACAGTGTAAGCTTAGGTTAGGTTAGAGCACAAAAAAGGGACGAATATTGAGGAAAACGTGTTTTTTAAGAGTGAAGGCATTTGAGTGACAATCGCGGTCATATGCCTAATAATGTGGAAATTTACGATAGGATATGTATGGAGAAGTGTACGAAAACGTCAAAAAAGTATGAAATCTCGCAAGTCGATATTGTATGAAAAACTGGCGGCCGCGAACTGACTCTAGGGTGGCCGCCAACCAAAAAAAGTGGCCGCCAACCGGCGTTTTGCCTAAGTTTCAGGTAATTATTTATTTAAAAATATAAATGCTCCCATATTCCTATAATACTTATTTCGAAAAATAACTTGATTATATCTGCTATGCCCACACAAATAATCAGAACTTGAATTATGGACATATCATACTAATTTCAAAGAGCAAAGTTTGGAAGGCGACTAAAAGGCCGCCAACCGGCACAATGACCCTACCTACTTACTACTTGGTAAACTGAAAGGTTGATTTGTCTGTATTTTTTTAAATAACAGTAGGTACTTATTCAAAGCAGATTTTCATTCAAAAGTCTGAACTGAATTGCACCTAAATTTATGATATACCTACCTACCTAGGTAGGTAACTACCTGAATCCGAAACACTTGGTAGTGTGATACTGATAAAAATGGCAATGGTTAGAGGAGGGAAGTAGACATTGGGTAGATAAAAGAGACCAAGTCTTGTTAACTAGTAAGTAGGTAGGTAGGTAGGTAGGTATACCTACCTACTTAGTAGGTTTGGTTTGAGTAAGATAGAAAAATACCTAGAATAATGCACATTTAGTGAACTCTTTAGGCAAAGGTCAATGACCTGTGTAAAAACCGCAACATCGTAACTATGGTTAGGAAGTCCTTTTGGCACACTCAGTGTTAGGTAGGTACCTATTCTTGATCTAAGGTCAAATATGATGTCATCCGATAGGTATAAATCACGCAGCCTACCTACTTAGGTACCGCAGTGAAAAATGCATGGAATGTTGAGCAGGTTGCGGAATCAGGTTATTAAAAGAGGATACGTTTATTGCAAAATGCCAATCATTGAGGTAGTATGCTAGTATGCGACGACCTTTACTGTGACCGTAGCAACTTGAGTCATGTTATACCTGCTTAAAGTAATATTCCCGTAGTAGTAGTAGGCAGGTAGGTAGGTACCTAGCCTATGTAAGTTTCTTGCACTTTTTACGGAAGTTTGTGCACCAAGTTGACCTACTTATACAAGAACATAGATTATACATAGATTATTGCTGTAGGCAGGTAGCACATAAGGTACATATGTAAATAAAGTCCGGTTTCTTTGCACACATCGAGGGTACGTATGCGATAGCAACACAAAGGTCATTACGGTTCAAAAATTTTTGAATGAAACACCAAATTCTAGGTAGAACGACCAAGAACCGGCAAGAAACAAACATCGACGTCACCCAGACACGTAGAAAGAGGCAACTTACAGGTAAAATACGCGATGAAACGCCGAAGTGCCTCGAAATCCTGCCTCAACTTTCACTAAACTTCATAACACAAATCTTCAATCACTGTTGTTCACTATTATTCACTTGTCAACAAATAATCACTAAAATAACGGCAGTTTTCACACATATTTTTTAATACAACCGCAATTCAGCAATACAGACACGAGCAACGGGCGGCGACGAAAGAAAAGACTGGTTGTTGTGGAGGTTGCGCTGCGCGAGCGCACCGCATTCCACGAGTGCTAATCGAGGCATGTAAACTATGCCTCTCTCTTTCTAGCTGGGTCCGTTTCCTTTTGTCAAAAAGAGATGGGCGTACGGTATAGGTAGATAGGCCCGTTATTCACACATAAGCAATGGTCATTGAAAAGTGGTCCCTACCTATTGCAGTTAATTAATTTAATAGACTAAATATTGGTTGTGATGATCTCACTAGATATTTTGCCAATTCGTTGGCTGGCTGGGTAATCACTACTTCCCTCATTCATTATCACAAAACTAATTTTGCTAGTTAGTGGAGCGGAACCTCACATATAACTTTTTGCAAGCCAATTTTGTACACTCGTTGACAAAAGTGAAAGTTTATCAATTTTAGAGTTTTTTAAATATTGCCAAAATCATCTAAAAACGTATCAAAAAAAAATATTAAGTACAAATGTTAAAATAAGCACAAAACAGGTACCTACCTACAAAAATGCAAGTGAATGCTAAACCTCGAAACCAATTTTATTTCCCTGTTTGTTGTAGTCGCCATGGGTAGCTCTTTAGTTTTATTAATATAAGTATCTAATGAAAATGGTTTCATAGTATCTACACTAATATTATACAGAGAAAATATTTGTATGATGATAACGAAGAAATTTAAAAATTACTGGACCGATTTAAAAAATTATTTTACCAATGGAAACCTAACTTTTGAGTAACATGGGCTATAATTTTCTCACGCAAACCGAAACTTACGAGGGTAAAATCAAGCGGAACAGCTAGTTATTGAACATAATAAATAGAACAAAATAATCACATAAATAATAAAGAGATAAAATATGTTAGTATTCTTTTTTTAACTGCAGAGTATATCAGACTTGGCTGTATGCGCTTACTGCTCCTTGTCTTACAGTAACAGAAAAAATTACATATTAATGTGACACTGACATTGACAATTCATTCATTCATTCATTGTTTTGGTTTGCCAAAGCAGTGTGTTGCGTTTCGCAAGAAGTACCTATTTGTGAAATTAACAATTCGGCTGATTCTTTTTTTCTGTATTTCTACAGTACTTTTTCCCTAACATGCCGAAAGTTCGACGCAGCCGTAAATCTCCTCCGGAAGGATGGGAGTTGATAGAGCCGACCCTTGAGGAACTGGAACAGAAAATGCGGGAAGGTTGGTTTTTACTTCATAAAATTAACTTGACTATCTCTGTAAATTAAAAAAAAAGACCCTAGGGAGACACTGATACAATCTTTTGTTTCCAGCGGAGACTGATCCGCACGAGGGCAAGCGTAAACAGGAGTCGCTGTGGCCGATTTTCAAAATTCACCATCAGAAATCCCGTTACATATACGACTTATTCTACAGAAGAAAAGCGATCAGTAGAGAGCTGTATCAGTACTGTCTGGACGAGAAAATAGCGGACGCGAACCTCATAGCTAAATGGAAGAAAACTGGTTATGAGAACTTGTGTTGCCTTCGCTGTATTCAGACTAGAGACACAAACTTTGCTACCAACTGTATCTGTAGAGTGCCTAAGAGTAAGCTGGAAGAAGGCAGGATTGTGGAATGTGTACACTGCGGATGTAGAGGGTGTTCTGGATAGTTTTTTTCAATTGATAATAATATCCTAGTATACACTGTCAATTATAAGTGTATTTGTCATTAAGTTAAAACATCTTGTTTGAAAGTTCTGTGCACTGTATAAATATTTTCGTCCATAATCTTCTCATGATAAAATAAAATACTCTATTCAGAAATAGAGAATGATGATTATAACAAATTTTATAAAAAAATGGAATTGGTTTTTGTTTATAAAATTTCCAGTTACTATTAAATTTCATGTAGGTATCAATTCATAGTATTTTCATGTCTGTCTGTACTGTACCTATTTACTGGTTTGATATTTTTACCCAACTGCTTCAGGTGGGTAATGCTTTCTCTATTAAGTATTTATCATTAAGTTAATTTCTTTTGTTGACTAATACAGTCAGCACATTATACAAATGTCAATGATTTGTAAATGAAATCTATCCAAGTTATAATTTAAAATTTGTCCAACCTCATAATGATGGTGTTTAGCTAAATTTTTTACTATTGATATTCCCACTCCTACCAATCGGAGGATAGGGAAAATCCTGTTGAAAACTAGATGCTGAGGAGTTTCTTGCCCTATTTCTTCTTGGAATTGCAATGATTTCCAATAAGTGGACTTATTTCCCTAAATTTAATAAAAATGTTTAGATTTTAGTGCTACATTTACGTCTTATATCTTTTTGTAGGGACCACGAAAAAAAAACCTTCATGGCCCCTCTTAAGGACTAGAAGGGACCACGGGCGAGAAATGCATTCTAATAACAGACAGCTGCTCGCTTTCATGTTTTAATGTAATGTGGATTCAATAATTACAATTATTTGTTCTGTGAATCCTCACCAACTAACTAAACCTTAACATGCCTCCCCTGATACAGGTCTTTCTTCACATGGGAATATCAAGCAGGGCGACATAGTGAGGAAGCGACTTAAAAAGAAACCAATATGAGGATATATAAAATAACAATATAAAACAACAGCCTTGTTTTTGAAAAATTTAATGAAAATGTATAAATGATGAACATTTAAGAATTATGAAATAAATATCAAAAATGGAATGTTGGTTGTTTTACAATGAAAACAAAGTATTTTTAAGAAACAAAATTGTATTTAACAATCTATACATAGGTATAGTATGTTTCTAGCGATGATAATAGAACATTTATTAGATTTTAAAAAGTTGTAGTAACTAACAAAATACTATACACTAACAAATATCAGCCTATAGGGAAAAACTGATATAATTATGGAGCTTTTTTGGTATCTCAGTTTTGTTCTATGGGTGGTTCTATTTAGATTCAGGGCTAACAATAAAGTAGACGTTTTCAAGAAGTTAATGGACGGAATATACCTTAAATATAGATAATTATATTGTAACATTTTATAGTACACTACGTAACTTCTGTCGGAAGAACACATTTCTTAAATAAGGATAAATTTTATAACACACTAATTTCACAAATAAGTCTTAAAATTTTAATTAATTCTACAATACCATGTATTGTTTTAATCTTACAGACAAACTAAAAGAAACAATCCAATGCTTAGACCAAATCAACAAAATTCAAAACAAAACTATATTTCTAATTTAGAGATCAATAAATCAACAAGAGGTGAACTCAATAGCCACCCACAATAGTATCTTATTAGCAACCTACGAATCAGTCTTTAGTTTACTCTTAATACAATACCTGTATTTTGTAGGAACTTCAAAAATCTAAGGACTAATATAATCAGAATCTAAACCATAACAGTCTTATGTTCCAACTCTTTAGAAAGTTCTATAACCAACTCTTTATAAATCAACGGATTCATGTTCTTGCCCAGCAAGTAAAGTATGAACCAGTCACCGAATCCGAAATTCTTCACGATCTTCGACACAAGGCTCCTCTTCACGTATCTCAGCTGCCCCATGATCATCAAAGTACGTAGTGGGGGGACAGTGAACACCAGAACCCGGAATAACACAGCCAAAGCCGAGACAAACGTTAGGATGATCAACCAAAACCAGAGGATGACGAAGATCTTCTCGTTGACTATGTTTATGGGAAGCACGCAGAGGCGGTCTTTCAGCTGTATGCTGCC
Source organism: Ethmia dodecea (assembly GCA_963855545.1). Classification (NCBI taxonomy): domain Eukaryota; kingdom Metazoa; phylum Arthropoda; class Insecta; order Lepidoptera; family Depressariidae; genus Ethmia; species Ethmia dodecea. Next base: position 3,341,775 of record OY979446.1, read on the forward strand.
AGAAGGCCCATAGTTCCGGAACCAGCACTTTGTGAGCTTCGGGAAGAACTGGTCCATGGGGTTCACTGCGCTGAAGTCGAGGTTGCCGTTCGGGACGCGTGGCGTGTGCGTGAACACTGCGACTGCTGCGCCGTACTTCCTAAACGCACCGCCCAGGAATACGTCTAGCAGAAATATTTGGCCAACCTGCAATCAAGAAGAAATTGTTAGTGTGTAAATACCTCCCTACCCCCTCGGGGATAAAAGGCGTGAGAATATTATTACAGAATTATCTTGGCCTCTGCGATACAGGCTCTGTGCCGATACTTACAGAAGGTTTATATACATAGAAATAGATAATGAAAACCAAAACAGATTAGAAGTTGTAATTTGATCTGATGATCAAATAACAGCTTTCTAAATCAATAAGTTAGTGTGAGTGTCTTACACACACTTTACAGAGAATGTTCAAGCAACAAAAGTTATTACAGCTATTTATTATGACCCTAATGCCACTACTGCGTCCAGTTGCTACTAGCCACCCTGCAAAGACAGTCGCTTCACCTAGATTCAAGGGGCGCCACAATCAAAATATAGTACAGCCTGTACTGCATTTGGAATCAGCAACTTGTTGATTAGCTGCTGTTTACATTTAGCCAATCTTGACAAGTTTAGTGTGCCTTGTTATTAGACTATTGACTTTTCTAAGTGTAATTCGTATTACCTACAGAATAAAATACATTTTCATTTTCAGTCAAGATCATGGGGACCTTGACACATCGGACTTTGTAACGTTCTTATTACAATCGCCTTAGAGGTAAGTGTCAAACTTCATGTGCTCTTGACTGTACAATACTGACCACATTGACAAGGTTGAGTATCTCGCAGACGGCGTAGCGCAGCGCGTACATGTTGTGTGTGTAGATGTTGGTGTAGCTGAGGTAGGAGACCAGCTCACCTCGCCGGTACTCCGACCAGTCCTTTGTTACCATGGGACTTGCTGAAAGTGTTATTAATTTCAACTGTTGATTATTCTTTTTACGATTCCCGAATAAAAATAAATAAATAGCCTGTGTGTTATTCTGATGTAAGCCATATTACTGTCAAGTTTTCTCAAAATTTGTTGCAACAGTTTTTGCGCCAAAAAGTTACATACATTCATACATCCTGTCAAAATTTCACATTTATTATATTAGTAGGAACATCTTTTGTAGTATTATTCGCAGAAGGATACTGAAAACCAGCATTCATCAATGACTTTTTTTATTATTCATTTATTCATTAACAGTTGCACTGTGCGAAATATTGACTGACAGAGTATTAATCCTTTTCACCTGCATATAAATGATTTAGTCTTAAATTAACTCTTGTTATATTTTATTGTTTGTGTTTAAAGTTTTTTTATTATACATACATGTACATACATAAAGCTCATGCCACTGTCCCATTTTTGTATTATCATTATGAATAACATACTGTACTGTACCAACTTCAAATAATAGTGTTGAGCCAGTTATTCATAACAATCTAGTGTTGCATTATTAGCAGCCTTACCTTAAGCTTCTTACAAAGCAAATTGTACTTACCATTGCTATGCATGTATTGTAAGGAGATGAAAATTAACATGTTACATTTCTATAATTAAAAAGCTGAGTATAATTTAATTATAGGTACAGATCATACTGGTGAAATGTGGGTATTTACCCTCTCAGGGATGAAAGGTGTGAGATTATATATTTTTTATGGGTCATATTTTTAGTTTCTTAGATTCCTTAAAAACTATTGATAGTCAAATTGTATGAGTAACAACACAGAACCCATTATTGCATACCCATAAATACCTCATTCATTTTTAAAACTTACCTAAATCAGATGCCAAGGCTTTGAGCCGGCCACCCTCCCATATCTTCCACAAGTAGCGCGGCGTGTAGAACATGCAGGCCTGTCCAAGCAGCACAAAGCAGACCCACTGGTAGTATGTATGCTTGATCTGTTCATCATTCTCATTTATAGCTGGTCCCACGCCCACATAGGCATTGTGTCTGCCTTCCTCACCTGTAATACATAATCAATCATACCTATTGTTTTCAAAAACTTACATACATTTTGTCATTAGCTTGGCGGTGAAAGAAAACATTGTGAGGAAACCCGCAGGTCCCAGAATTCTGCGGCATTTGTGTAACAGACCCAGTCTGGTCATGGGCTCATCTCCTATCATGTTGAAGAGTCCAAAGATTATACATACTCGTGAAATGGGGGTATTTCCTAAAATGGAATACCCCTGCCTACCCTCTCGGGATAAAAGGCTTGAGAATATATAAAATAAAATAAATAATCTCACGCCTTTCATCCCCGAGGGGGTAGGCAGAGGTATTCCATTACTGGAATATATATTATATGAGTAATGAGAATATTATTATATATATATATATATTTTTAATCATATCTTTATTTATGTAGTTCTAATGTGCAAGTGTTTGTCACTAAAATCTTCATAAATGAATAGAGCAACTTTGATTGTAAAAAGATAAGATTTTTTATTTGTTTGTATTGAATAGGCTCCAAAACTACTGGACCAATTCAAAAAATTCTTTCACCAACAGAAAGTTTCCTTTTCTGGGAGTAACGGGCTATAATTTTCCCACGGGAACGGGACTTACGCGGGTGTAATCGAGCGGATCAGTTAGTGATCCATATTTGTCTCTAGTACGGACACCTCCACTCACCCACAAGCCGGCTCTTCAACGTATAAGTCCCGTAAATCCAGCAGTAGCTGTTCATGGCTTCCTTGTCGACATCCTTTTCACTGTCGCTCATGCAGTGGATGGGCTCCCCGAAGAACTGCTTGCTGGTCACCATCAGCGTGAAGACCAGGAGCATGATCACCGTCGCTTTATAGTGCATACGGAACACATTGTTATCCGTGCAAACGTTTTCGAACTTCAGAAAAGCCCGAAAGGGCATAAACAAGTCTATCATTTTGAAATAATCAGCACAGGTAGCCGCTCAGTTGCAAAGAAAAGATTTAGCGTGTACGCCACGGAAGAAATAAGATGAAAGAGATATTTAAAAATACCCTCAACAACTAAAAGCTATTTGAAAAGCCGCGTGCATTTTTGACGTAATGAATGACGTTGAACGAAGTTCGTTTGACAGATGAGATGATACAGGAAAAGAGAGTGAAACATGAGTGAAATTAGTTGGTATTGTTATTTTTTACACCAGTACCGGAAATGGTCAGGTGATCACACTAGGAATCGTTTAGGCGCGATTTTTTTAATTTGACTTTATTATATTAAAATTCACTGTATTGATTTGCGTAGATTTTTTATAAAATTAGAAAATTAAAAAACTTTCAGGGTTGTTACCATGATTATTACAGAAATTAAAACACGGTATAGCTAACACAAACATATTTATTGGCAACCCATTTTTGGTACATAATTTGTCACATTTTTGCAAATAAAAGTTAACGAACACATTTTTTTATAATCTAAATGCCTAGACATGGCAAAATAATAAATTTATTGAAACAAAAAGGAATGTTGTAACAAATAAATCGAGATTTAATTTTTAATTTGTATAAAATGCTTTCATTCTTTTTATTATCTACATTACCCAATTATTACTCAACAATATTTTGAAGTTCTAGCAAGTAGGTAGATCAACAAATTAGATCCACTCCGTGCTAAGTTAATATTGAGCATAATATACAAAAATGTTTCAGCACATTTATTGCACATACAAATATTTAACTAGGTAGGTACTTAATTATAAGTATAGCCTACATGTTGAAAAATCTAACCATTACCTCGCTAAAATAAACCTAATTAAGAAAACCAAACCTAGCTACAGACTAGAACACAATTTATTTAACTCACATTATTCATATATCTAGAATCGCTTATCATTTACTTAGTTACTATATAGAACATTATTAAAGACCTCACCAATACAAACTAAAAATCAAACTCATTTATCCTAATATAAATAAATAAATTCATAATATTATTTAAGTTTATACTATAAACGCATTGCTCGGTGAATTATTCTTAAAAAATAAGCAAGCAAATTAGTAAAACGTGAAAGTACTATGAAGAAGTGTGTAGTTAAGTAGAAGTAAATTGAGTAAACCTACCTTCTCATGACAGTAGGTTCATGGCACCAAAATATTTGAATGTCATCCTTTACTACAGATTTGTAACAATAGTCGTCGGAATCATTCTAGTATAAGAAGTGATCTCACTTCTTACTAAGAGATCCTGTGACGGTAACCAAACCAGAAAAACAGTTTACAAATCCTTACCACTTACTTAGGCGGCTCAAAAGTAAATAAACTAAGACTTTATCATCTCCCTAGACACCCACCTAAGGGTAGACCCTAAACTATAATGCACACCCGAAGAGATATGGTACATACATGAAATCAGGGTACGGATAGTACACGCTAATATTCGTGCCTTTTACTAAATATGTCTCCTACCTACTCGAAAGTTCCTTTGGCATTGTAATAAGATCTAAATATTTAGTACCTATCGGCCCAAATTCAAAACGCAAACTTAAAGTTACAGATATCTTTATTTAAATTGTAGATAGGTACTTAAATTTAACATCACGAGGAGACCCGTTAGGTTCCAGAATTGTTCCTAAGGCATGTGTCAATCAATCAATCAAATCATATTATCCTTATGTTCCCTGCTACACGTCATCACCAACTTATCCTTTGGGTACTCTTAAACAAAACGAACGAAAATTCGAGTATTCGGCTGTATGATGACTTTTATTTTGTCCTTTGACTTTCACTATCACGTTTAGGGGTCCAATATATTTCGTGAAATGTGGGTATATCCAGTAATGGAATACCTCTGCCTATCCCCTCGGGGATGAAAGGCGTGAGATTATTATTATTATAATTTTTTTATTTACTTTCACTATTCCACTTATAATTTACTCTTAGTAGTGGCTTCATCACCAAGAACCATATTGCCAAGAGCGAAGATATTGTCAGGGTCTAAGGTCTTCTTTGCCGCTAGAAGTAACAGTCTGCCTGGCTCGCTCACGGTGTTCGTGTACCACTTTTTGCGCAGCTTTCCGACCCCATGGTGATGGGATATTGACCCTGAAGCAATTGGATACAAAGTTCATTTTCATCAACCCATAACAAACTATCGCCGAGCTAAGGGTCTTTCCTCAGATGAGGTAGGAGTTAGCTATAAGTACATACGTACGGTAGTGGAGTCTTGAATTACTAAATATTTAGTGTTTTGTTTGTGTTACGTCACAGAATAAGTGCAATTTCTCATACACCCCAATTAGTATATTAATATTATTCATACGAAAAGTTTGGTCCAACCAAATTTCTTAAATAAACAGTAATAATAGTACGATTTCCATAGATAGCTTTAAATTCAGTTACGCAAATGATTTTTTCGGAGAAATTTAACACATATTAAAAATTGACGATACTGAACAAACTATTTTTAGGAATTGCGCTTATTCTGTTACATACTGTATGTGGAGTTTTAAAATATCAACGGTAACTCACCTCCAGAAGAGATGATCTCGTCCCGGGCAGCCTCCTCGATCTCCTCATACACCTGGACGGGGTTTGCGCACTCGCGGCTGTTGAACCCAAAGTAGAAGTAGATGCAACATCCCGCGTCGTATCTGAAGGGACATAATTTTTGGTTAATTTAGGATGACCAATTGTATCTCGTATCAGTCATCTGACACCATCTGTGGGAAATTATGACCCATACTTCCTCATAAAGGAGAAGTCAAAATTTCAAAATAAAATGATATAAGAATTAGTTTATAATTCTTTGCTAGGTTTTTCTATGGTTATTATCCAGTGAGTTATGTAAGTATTAATTACTGGATATGCACATCATCTAGGTACCATGTCACAGCTATCCTGCCTCAGGCCATAGTTTAGAGTACGTTGTTATTAGACTTTAGACGTTTCTAAGTGTAATTTGCAATTCCCTACAGAAAATAAATATATTTTAATTTTTGATATGTCCCTATGGCTAAAGATCATTCTTCTTCATTCACAATGTGACTGCGCGGATGTAAAAGTATTTACCTACCATAAGTTTTGTGCTCGAAGAATTAATAGGATTTTTTTTAATGATGGCTTACTCTTGACCAGACTAGCCCGAGATCAAAGACGGGGCCTACAATGGGAGGAGCTTGCCTAGAAGATGCCTGTTCACTCGATCCTTAAAGGCTTGTGGGTTATATGAACTCGGAAATACAGACGCCCGCAATATTTTTTTTCTATGACACAGTACTTACGTCTGCGTGAGGCGGCTACTGAAATGGTAGTGCGTGATGCCGCGCGTGTCGCACTCGCTGCGCATGCGCCGCTTCACGTTGCTGCAAAGCGCCAGCGTGCGGTCCCACGGGACTGACGTCTCGAATGACTCCGCCACCACGTCGTACTCTAGGGCTAGGTCCTGGAATAGAGATTGAGTTTTAAAATACCTTAATTTAATAATAACAAATTATCTTTATTGGCCTTTGAGTATTAAACCAACCGGAGACGTTCCCCTCTGCAAAAAAAAAGTGTCGGTCAACGCGCATACCTGTTATATACAACTAGTTTTTTTTTATTTCACGGAGTGCTCGGATTGGTGAATGTATTTGTGTGCATCTAGTTCAAGCTAGTGTTTAATTGCTTTGCGGTTACCTCACTCACTCAAAGAAACGCAACGCATTGCTTTTTATATATTTAAATATATTTTCTGATATCGTTAAAAGCATCCTGGGCTAACAGTCAACATTTATAAGTGTGTAGTTTATTTTTTTGTAATTCATTTGTCTTTTTAAACTTATACCCACCCACTTTTTGAACATTTTATAGAAAAATAGTACCTAACTATCAGAAACTGGTAATTTGTTTCTAAATTTTTACTGAAACAAATATTGAAATTAGAAATACTAAATATTTAGTGTAAGAAGATGGGTGGATATGGATGAAGCTGTTCTTAATGCACCAATTTTGAAAATGAAAGCTATACCTATTCATTTGTCTAATAAACCTGTGTCTGGGGATGTAATATACACCTCAGTATTGAAACTAGATACCTCACATCAACTCACCCTTATATAAGCAATAACAAAGGTGAGCGTATAGCCCCGCTCCCCGTTCGTGGCTCCAGCGGGGATTCCGCCCCACTGCCCCGCGATTTGGTTGAGCCTCTTATGGCGCTCCTCCACCTCCTCCTTAGAGCCTTCGATGAGCAGAGTCACCACGCACAACTTCGAGGGCTCAAAGCCCTTGATGCGGGTGATGTAGAGCCGCTTGAGACCATCAAGGAGCACCCCGCCCCACGTGGTCTCCGTTTTGAGGGCCAGACCGAAGCGGTACTGCGGAAATCGGGACGAAACCATATGGTAGTTCATTATGGTGCAATAAAATTATTGAGTATTAACTATGAATGATCATATAAGTAGGGGAACTGTGGAAATTGCGACGAAACTATGATCATAAGTAGAATACCTAACTTACATGTTAATGTAAGATTGCAATCTTCGGTCTGCTTTGCAATTGCGACATTTTTAGAGTGGAAGACAAATTACGTTATTAAGTTATTAAAGAATCAACAAATTTTGAATAAATTTGTGACCATCAGAGTTTTTTTGACAGATTTGCCTAATTTCTCGAAAGTGATTTTTCGAGGCGTTTCAGACTAAAAGCAAAGCACCATCAATCAACAAACCCCTTGCATTGGGGCTCAATGCTCTTTACTCCCTCCTCTGTGCTCACTAGTGCCTCTTCTGTGCTCATTAGTGCCTCCTCTGTGCTCATTAGTGCCTGGTCACAGCTCACTACTGCCTATTTACAGCTCACGGATGCTTGTTCTGTGCTCACCTGATCGTTGTCCATGAGCCTGATACTGGACGGCTGCAGCCGCTGTTTGGCCACCTCTCGTTCGAAGTAGAATCCAGATTCCCAGTCCGGGAACACGAGTGAGCCGTATCTCACTACCGCTGGGAGAGGTCGGATTTTTATTGTCACCTGTAATTATTTGTAATGCATTATCTATTATCTATGCTGCAGATATGACTATTTCGTTCCAAGAGGCGCTTGTCAGAAGCAATTCAACATATCTACTCATATTCACTATCAGAAAATCTTTCTGGGATCTTATGCTGTTGGAACAGCTAGTATACTATTTACACTTCTACACTAATATTATAGAGAGTAAATATTTGTATTTTTGTATGTTCGTATCTTTGTTACGAATAAACTCAAAACTACTGGACCGATTGTTAAAATTCTTTCACCAATGGAAAGCTAGAAGATCCCTGAGTAATATAGGCTATATTTTATTTCCGTATTCCCACGGGAACGGGAACTACGCGGGTGAAACCGCGCAGAACCGCCAGTCCTTAATAAAATAAGGGAAACGATATCAGAGGAAAAGTTTGTAATAAAATATTATAATAAATAATTTGGATTTCTCTACTCAATCATGTCTTAACTGATTTGGATGAAATTTGGTAGCTAGATCGCATATATCATCTTCATCAACCTATAGCAGTCCACAGCTGGACATAGGCCTCCCCTAATGAGCTCCATAGCGCCCAGTCTTCGGCATCATCCAGCATCTGCCTGCAGCCTTTCGCAGATCATCACGGATCGCATAATAACACATAAACGTTAATAACGTGGATGAAGTCGCGGTTAGTATGATTTACCTCTGTGACGACTCCGAAGCACCCCTCTGAGCCCATAACGATGTGATCCCAGTCTGGCCCGCACGATATCCGCGGGACTCGGCAGCTCTTCTCGATCACGCCACGAGGAGTGACCACCTACATTGGACACGCAGGAAATAAGATCGGTAGGTACGTGTGGATTGGCCGCAAGTAGGGTTGAAAGGTCGCTAAACCTAATAGCCGGACAGACCAGCCAGTTTACCCGGACATTTGGGTAAAAAGGCCGGGCACTCTACATATTTGTATCTCAGATTCTCAGTATTAATAGGTACAATAATTTTTATCACCGTAAAAAATTTACCAGTCAAAATTGTACTCGTTTGCGAAATGTAAAAAGCCTAACAAAAGCCGGACAGGCCGGACACCGTTTATTTTGGCCGGACACGCAATCAAAAATCCTAACTATGTCCGGCTTTATCCGGACGCCTGGCATCGCTCGCAAGAGGTTGTAAAAGGTTGTTTGAAGGTGTGGGTTTGCTACATCTGTGTATTCAGTCGAAAAAATATGGGCACATATATTTCATGCTCACTACTGCCTGTGCTCAGCGGTCTCTTCCACGCTCACTAGCACCTAATCAAAGCTCACTGCTGCGTATCTACGGGTGAGTATGTGTTTATAGTTGTATACTAAGTAAATATAACCAGTCAAATGCATAACCTGATGGGTCAGTCCTTACACGTGACATCACAAAAATGACGAAAGCAATCCTACTTTTCCGTTCCGTACTGCAGTCATAGTGCTATGCTCTTGGCCTGCTCGATGCACTCTTGGCGTCAAAGCCACAGTTTGATGTGTTTTCTGATAGATGAGTAGGTATATGCAAAGAAGTACCTATTGTCTTTTTATGATGTTCAGGTTTATAATTTTTTGTGTTTTCACTTTTTTTTTCAGCATTACATTTCCGTTGCTTTATAATTATATGGTGGATTTAATTTGTCTGTTTTTCTATACATTGTAAATAGTAATTCTAACTAATATTATAGGTAATTGCGAAAGTGAGTTTGTTTGTTCGCTTTCACGCCTAAACCACTAAACCGATTTTAAAAATTCTTTCACCAATGACAAGCGCAGTATCAGTGAGTACCTAACATAGCATAGGCTATATTTTTATACCCGTATTTCCACTGAAAGGGGAACTACGCGGGTAAAACTGCGGGGCGCTGCTAGTTAAATAAATAAATCTCACCTTGGTCTGCACGATGAGGTCCTCGATGTTCCCGTAGGTGTTTTTCTTCATCCCGCTAGCTCGTGTGGCCACCCAGCCGCCCAACGTAGAAAACTCGTACGAGTCAGGCTCGTGGCCCACCGTGAAGCCGCGCGCGCGCATCTCCCTCTCCAGGTCCTGTCCTATTATGCCCGCCTGGGAAGACATTCACATGTAGCGACATATTGCGGCACTACATCGAACTAACTAAAGCGCTATAGACGGCAAGTTCTACACCTCGCTATCTCAGTGTTCTCATGTGTTTGTTTGTATAAACACCAACTGTCCAACATCGACCGTTGGATCGCGGTCCCCAGACACGATTACCTCGATGGAGGAGCATTCCACCTCCGCCCCTCCACACACATAGCAAAATCCTGAAGGTAGTATGTGTCCTAAGCGATTTATATAAGTAAGGTAGGTACTTAAATGCTTAGGGAATCGACCTCTGACTCAAAGGCAGGTCACTATAAGCTGAGCCAATAAAGCCGTAACTTTTTTAGCCTATAGAAAATGTTTTGTTTATTTTAGATTCATTTTGTTGTTATTAATTGCAGTATTTCTAAATTTCTTTTTATATGGCTATACTGAGGCCCCGCGAGTGTTGGCATCAAATTTGTTTAGAATCTTCAGCACTAGTCAGCAGTTCGTACTAACCTGAACTCTAGCCAGCAGCTGCTCCTTGTCGATCCAGAGTATGGAGTTCAAGTCGCTGGTGTCCAGGGCGACTATTGGTCGGGTCTCTTGTTCTGGGCACGTGATTGAGCCCGACACCGATGTGCCTCCGCCGAACGGGATGATCACAAAGTTGTGTCGGCACGCGCACGCCACTATTTTTTCAACCTGGGAAAGAAAGGCTCTTTTGATCTCTCCGGGCGGAAAGCGTCAATTTTCGCCCCGCTGCGCTAATGGAAGTTGCCGCTTTTCGTCTCCGTCGAGCAGAACAAAAGTATACACACCTCGGGATGTAGATAAGAAAGCCTCAGATCACATTTTTGTAGACCTCGGCTTCGATTACCTACATAATATTGTGATCTGAACATTTCTTATTTTACTTCCCTATATGTATGTAATCTACTATTTCTTACTTGTTGTATCTATTATGGTAAGAAGAAGATTCCCTTCCATTTGTCCAGGATCTCATAATCAAATCCTGACCTGATGACAATGGGACCAACTCGAAATAATGCAGTTTAAAAAAAAGGATTTTTGAAATCGGCCCAGCAGTCTTTGAGTAATCGGGGAACATACATAAAAAAACTTCCCGAAGAATTGATAACCTCCTCTTTTTCAACCGACTTCAAAAAAGGAGGAGGTTCTCAAATCGACACGTATGTTTTCTTATGTTTGGTACCTCAGAACTATCGACTGGGAGAACCGATTTGGATGATTCTTTCTTTATTTGAAAGATGATGCTTTTTTTATTTGAAATTTGGTCCAGTTCTGACTAAGAGTTCTGACAATGGAATTCACGAGGAAACCATATAATTTGAATTCGTTTTAGTTCTATGTTATTTTAAGTCCGTTAAAAAGCCTCATCAGCTATAAATTGTTAAAAATCACCTGCTCATGCGTCTCCGGCCATATCACAGCATCGGGTATCCTTTTGAACTTGTTCTCGCGAACGTTGACCATATCCTTCAGGGTCTGACCATGGGCGCGGATGTACCGGTCGATGCCCTCCATGCTGACCAGCGCGATTGTCTCTAATTCCTCGCGGATGCTGTCTGGCATCCGGCTCGGGAGAAAGGCCGTTGGCATATGGGGAATCTTCGGAGGTGACCTGTAGTCTATATTGAAAGTCAGCGAGGCAAAATCTATGAAGTCTGGTAAGCTTTTCCCACCGATTGTGTATCTGGAATAAGAGTATGGCAGATAACATAATGTTCGGTGCGAAATGTGTGGAAAAAGGATAGGAATCTTTATTTAGATTTTTGTCAGTCTATTCTTTCATATTACAGACTGATAATAATAATAGAGCCTTTATTGCTGTTTTGTTTACATCTACTTAATATATAATTTATTCACCAATTCTTTATAAAAACAAAATTTTGTAGAGAAATATTACTTAAAAAACTATTAACTGGCTTCCGGCATGTTTCCAATTTTGACAGCTTGTCTTCCGATATCTTCTCCGACTCTTACGATTACAGACTGAAGATATAAGTAGTTAAAAACTAAATATACAACGCGTAACAGAAAAAGCGCAATTCCTCATACACCCAAATTAGTATATTAATATAAAAAAATATGATGCAATTAAACTTTAGCTGTGTCTAACCAATTTTTTAAATATCGATTAATAATAGCACCATTTGAATAGAAAGCACTAAATTCAGCTACAATAATTAATTTTTTTGAAAAATTTAACACATTAAAAATAGCTGAAACTGAATAAGTAGTCGATACTGAATAAATTATTTTCAGGAATTGCACTTATTCTGTTACATGTTTTATACAGATTTCTTTAACGAGGAAGACAAAATGTTTGTTTCATTGTGTCACACGTGATACGTGTTGTGAAGGTTGACAAACTCATCAGTTATTGTTGACCACAAGTTTGATGAGTAGATGACATTGTGGCTGTGCAGATTCACGGCCTGCTTTAGGTTCTACCTGGATTAATATCTGTTGGTAGCGCCTAGACATTTATCGTATGTCGTGGTAAAGTTAAGTATGTCAACGACATTAACGTTCGACTTAGTGTTTTTCAAAATTATGTTGTAGACTTATTGCATTAAGCTGGGGTCCCACGGTCCGCTATTCTACGGATCAGCTACACTCAGCCGACGAGCACGGACGGCGACGCACCACAGGCAGGGCCGGTCCAACGGTGCGTGTCGGTGTGTGTAGATGTTTTTATGTTGTCATAATGCAAAGCGAAAGAAAGAGAGAGAAGAGCGCACCTTTGAAGTTACCGACTCACGATGGATACGGCGCACCGCCACAGACGTGTCCGTGCTATCACGGACGAGGCCGGTCCCACGGTGCGTCGTGCGAGCTGGTCTGCGTGCATCCGCGATTTTACGGACCGTGGGACCCAAGCTTTAGATAGATTAAAACATAAGTGTTTTGATTTCTTTCTATTTTATGAATGGCTCCTTGGTGTTTCGGAAAGTACCTACTATAAATACCAGTCATGTACCCTTCAAAGGCTTAATAAATTCTAATAATAATGTCACTGGTCTTACACCATCTCCAAATCCGCGATGGGTCGCCTTAGAGATTACTCATAGCTCATACTTCCGCATACCATATGACAGGAAAAGTCTACAACTTAGCAGTGATGCATTTTTATTTATTAGTTATGGGTTTGGTTTAGACCTTAATTTTAACCCAAAGGACAACACAAGCTTATGCACTCGTGACTTGACAAATGCTAGCGGTAGATATTACCGAAGACTGTACGTAGCATCTGAAGCCAAGCATAAACCAGCATTATAGTCAAGGAGGGAGCCAGATGAGAGTTTTACATATGTTATGATGGTTTGGCAAATAAGATGTGCATTCATTATGCATGTCTGGTCACAGTCTGTCACAAGCTATTAGCTATAGCTAACATCGCATTTAATTGTTTGCGTATAGAGAAAACAAACAGTACAGAGTCAAATGCATAAATATCTGGATAGGAATACCTACAATTCCTATGGTTGTAGGGTGTTATCCATTAAGGTAGGATTCGATCAAAGTGATAAGTCCAAGAGCAGTGATTGCTATGTCATTGTGCTTATAGTGAGCCCGACACTCTATAGTAGGTAATGAGATCGGCATTAGGTAGTGTGATTTGGTACCATAGTAGGTAAAGTTGTTACGAGGATGTAATATGGAGTTGTTAAAACCACCACTTTATTTGGAACTAAATTTCCCTGGAAATTTCCGGGACTAGATTTTTCTACAGTATCATATTTACTTACTAAATAACTTCTAACTTCTTTTGTTCTTAGGTGATTTTCTCTACAGTGGCTGGTTATGGAGATAATCAACAAAATCTAAAAAACAAAATTTGTAATAGTAGAACGGCTAATTAGCTAGAAAAAAATTTGAGTTTCGGTCCCATCCGACACAAAGCACACCTATGAAATTTGGCATTTCATATGTGTGCTTCGATTTAAAAGTAGGAACATGGTGGTTTTAACAACTCCATATTATATCCTCTACCTACTTTGGTACCTAATCACACTACCTAATGCCGATCTCTTGTAATAAGTTAATAAGTACCAGCGACCCGCCCTAGTTTTGCTTGGTTTATATGATATACAAAAGCATTCCTCGTTTATCGCTGTTTACATAAATACATACATACATAATCTCACGCCTTATATCCCCGAGGGGGTAGGCAGATGTATTCCATTTCTGGATATACCCACTTTTCACATCATTTTCTTTGAACCCACAAAAGTGGGCCCATCGTCGCGGTCCGGGTCTGTTAGTACACATGTCTTAGAATTCATTCTAGGACCTGCGGCTTTTCCTCACGATTGTTTCCTTCACCGTCGAGCTATAGTGATAAATATGTCCTACGTAAGTTTTGAAAAACTCATTGGTACATGGCAGGATACGAACCCGAGCCTCACTGATTTTCATCATGTGATGCAGGCCCTTTAACCGTAATGCTATCACTGCTCTGTGATATCACTATCGGTGTTTTGATTATATCCTGTTATTAGTGTTGATCGGTCCTGGAATTAATTCTGAGACACGTGTAACAGACCTGGTCTGGCGATGGGCTCACCATCTATCTCGTTTAGGGGTCCAAAGAATATATGGTGAAAAGTGGGTATATCCAGAAATGGAATACCTCTGCCTACCCCTTCGGGGATAAGGCGTGAGATTATGTAGGTATGTATGTAGGTATGTGGGTATTTCCATAAATAGAATACCTACCTGCGTACCCTCTCAGGGATTAAAGCGTAATTTTATTTTATTGGGTTCCTATCGGTAGCCCTTAGCTTCGAGTCGTGATCAACCACAAACGATTAGGTACCTTGGCACCCTCAACTTCATAAACAGGCGATGACGTTTGTTGTTCTACACACTTACAAACACGGTTTATCTAAAGATATTGATTTTGGCTATTTGCTTTTGCGATGTAACGCTGTGTATATACGCCGATACTTTTGCGGCTGCATCAACTTCTGTATTCATTTGGGCCGTTGCGTCAAGTATACGAGTACATTATAATTCTTTTGTTCTTGAAATACCTTCGTTTGGCTTCGGTTTACCCAAATATTACGCACACTTCAATTTTATTTTATTGGTCTCAGAATTAATTCTTAGGCATGTGTATACTGAAAACTGAAAACCAGCATTGATGATCCTCCTTCCTTTTCATCTGCGTTTTGTATGTAATGTATTCTTAGATTAACCTAAAAATTACAACATAATATGTATCATTATGTACACGTGGGTGAATAAAGTGCTTTATTATTATTATTAAATACCATTTGACGCTGCCGTATATTCAAAGATTGTCTTAGATAGTAAAGTAGGCCTGCAGTAGAGGAAAACTCATCGACATATCCAAGGATGGGCAAGTTGAAGTGGCAGTGGACAGGGTACATCACTGGCAGAAGTAATGGCCGATTATTCAGAAGGGAATATTTTAATGCGATGCATATGTATAACAGCACCATTTGCCAATTATGTTTAAGTAGGGATCCGTACGTAACCAAGTTATATCCTACGACCCCAACTTCACGAAAGCCATTCAAGTTCACACCCAGCTATACTAAATTAATCGACCTAGGTCAAAGCAATATATGTGTACTTGTGCAAAGATCGCTTCTAGTCTTTTATAACCAATAACGTAAATACAATTCGCAAGGCGGCTTTACAATAGTGTGTTTACGTTAGTCCAATATTTGAATACATTCGCTGTGTATTGAGTTATGACAACAATGCATTTTGTCATTACATTTATTGCCTTCCTAATGGGTAGGTACAGTCAAGAGCACATGAAGTTTTACACTTGTAGTGCAAGTCTGATTGTAATAAGAACAACTATACACGCACGAACAACTAGGCATCAGCTGATCGCGCTGTACGCGCAACGTTCGCTCCACGCCGCAAACACGCCCACGGCTCGGGCACTCTGCTCAATCACTTTTTACTGCAGATCCAGGATGTCGATATCCACGACAGTCCAATGTCAAGTCATTTAATTACATTATTTACATTACTAATTAAGTTGCAAAATTTAATGTCCTACCTATATTTGTAAATGTGTTGTAGGTTTTCCAATTAATAAATTTTTTTTTATTTGTTTGGGATTAGGTAGTTTTTTTAGAGCAGAATAAGTCGTTTTTAGATGACACAGCATTTATTTATTGTCATTTGTTATGGTTTCGCTGTCGGGAAACTGGCATTCTAAGCCCCTTTTCACACGTACCGGTTTCTGCCGGACCGGCGCGCGGCGAAGTATATGGCCATGTACTTATGTTCGCTTTCATACGTACCGGCGGGAAACCGGGTAATCGGCCATACATTTCGCCGCCGGACCGGACCGCCGGACCGGCGGAAACCGGTACGTGTGAAAAGGGGCTAACATTGGCAAATTTAAATTAAAAACAAAGAAATTTATTGATTGACGAGATTCAAATCGAATTGCCCCTTTGATTTCACCAACACTGTATTTTTTTTTAAATAAAACTACATTTCCTTTACCGTTTGTGCAAACTTTGGTAAATAAAAATGTTCTCACTGCGCTCAGCACAATGAAAAACAATTATGCAAACACTGCAGCATCTGAGAGCAACCAAATACCTACATTTGCCGATAGATTTTGGATACCTGTATAATATAGAACGGGAGAAAAAGTATGTCTGTATAGTATACCGTAATTATTGTAACACCACCCAGGCCTATGTGGGGTACGTTCATTATTTCCATCATAGAATATAAAGAAGGACCCCCAAACTCAACAAAACTGATGATGATAGTTGATGATAATGACGTAGATTATTGAGCCCGGATGACGTCACGACACATCGACAAGTCACCGAACGCTTTAAAAAAATCTCACACCTTTTATCTCCGGGGTCCCACGGGGATAAAAGGCGTAACATTTTTTTAAGGTGAGTGAGTACTTTATTTTGTATCGTTTGTATATTTTGATGCGGCGCATCCTTCAACATAAAATAAAAGTAGATATAACCTCACGCCTTTTACCCCCGAGGAGGTAGGGGTATATTCCATTTCTGGAAATAACCAAACTTCAGCAGTATATTCTTTAGACCCCTAAACGTGATACATTTCAAATGCTCACAGTATTCGGTGTAGTAAAATAAACAAACAAACATGTGTCACGCTCTTGGCGAATTAAACGGAAATGCCAATTTACTGTCGCAAGCGCCCACGCGGTTCACGCTTTGCCATTTCGGATGACACTGGTAATAGCGGTAATAGCCTGTTATATGTAGACTAGAATTATATGACGGCGATGGGCTCTTATACACTATCTAATCTATCACGTTTAGAGGTCCTAAGAATAGACTGTTGAAACGTGGGTATTTACAGAAATGGAATACCTCTGCCTACCCCCCCGGGGATAAAAGGCTTAAGATTATTATTAAATTAAATTAAACAAGAATATAATAGTTAGAATTAACTCTGATACCTACATGTGTAACTGACTCACCACCTATCACGTTTAGGGGTCGAATATACTCTCGAGAAAAGTGGGTATTTCCAGAAATGGAATACCTCTGCCCACCCCTCGGGGATAAAAAGAAGTAAGATTAATAATCTTACGACCTATTATGAAATTAAATTAAACAAGGTCTAATTTTTAAACTCACCTGTTCCCCGTGAACGCAGCAGCCTCGTTGATGAGTCTGAACATGGAGTCCTTGTAGCCCCACCCGTACCATTTTAGCAGTTCTTGTCTGAAAAATGTTACCATGTTTATATTAGCCTCAGTTGTAAGTGTTGTAACTATAATAAATTACAAATCTTGTATGCCGAGTTTAACTGGTCATCGTGAAGATTTGAATCTTTGCAAGTATACATACACTGACGTTTGGATGACAATACAAAAATTTGGTATCATCGAGCTAATCTGATGATATATCCAGGATAGCTCCAGGAGAGGCATAGAGGAAGTAGTCATGGCTATTATTAAACGCCTCGAGTTTGCGTTCACTTTATTTGTTTCGACAAGTGGCATATATACAAAGCTTATTTTTAGGGTTCCGAACCCTATTACTTAGCCTTCGCTGTCTGTCCGTCCGTCTGTCTGTCACCAGGCTGTATCTCAAGAGCCGCGATAGCTAGACAGTTGAAATTTTCACAGATGATTTATTTCTGTCGCCGCTACAGAATTTAAGGGGGATCCCATACAAAAAACGTGATTTTTTTTTGCCGTTTTATGGAACGGAACCGTTCATGCGCGAGTCACACTCGCAGTTGGCCGGTTTTTTAGTTTCTTTAAACTATGATTCTTAAAGTAGTCATCGTTTTTGGCTTTTCCGAAGCAAACTGAAAATATGGGATGAATAGGATCGTAAGAAACGGCGTGGTGTTTCCCGTTAAGAAATTGCTCTATCTGCTTCTGCATTATTGTCAGGGATTCTGTCTCATGTGGTATAGAGGTCTTGCTATGTCGAGAGCCGATTGTGTGGAAGTGAAATACTAGACTAGAGCGGTGTCCAACGACCACAGATCATAGATTAATGGTCTGTGCCAACGACCTTAGTTCGTAACGTAACTAAAGACGCGACTAAGAATCATATCTGACTCTAGCGCTTACCACCTTGAGTGTAGAGTCGTAGAAGTAGTTATACTGCAGCTCTTATCACGATAAAACTGCCTACGAAATCGTTCTAGCCAGGCCAGTCTAGTCTTGAATGACGCACAATCTTATTATAGCTCCAGATAATACCTCGCCCATCCCTGGATATGACTAATCTAATTACAAGTACGTTGAACCTGGGACTGGCAAGCATTGAATACGAGTATGTCTAACACTTTGAGTATTAAACCAACCGGAGACGTCACGCGCACTAGTTTCTTTACAAAAAAGTCTGCCAATTTCTGCGTGGGGGACGAGGAAACAATCACAAATAATGTTAAAACAAATGCATTTTTTGATAAAACAATTAAACACTAGTTTGAACTAGGTGCACACAAATACATTCACCAATACAAGCACTCCGTGAACTCAAACAAACTAGTTGTATTTAACCGGTGTGCTCAAAGACCGACACGTTTTTTTGGCAGAGGGGAACGCCTATTAGTGGCGTCTCCGGTTGGTTTAATACTCAAAGGTCTAACACTATCAGTGTTTTCACCTTCCTACATTAATTACAGAACGAGACTCTTATATCAACTGGAGCTGTAAAATATTATTCGTGAAAAATCTACTGGTCGCATAAATATTGTACTTGCACTTAACAAAGAATAATTGTCGCTGACTCTTTTCATAAATAAATAAATATATTATGTATCCCACAATTTATTTATTTTATAATTCACACACGGTTGTTTAGTCCCTAACTAGGCTGGGCGTGGGTACTATGGGTACTGAACAACAAAGTCAAAGTCAAAGTCAAAATTCTTTTATTTCAGTAGGTATTAGTAATACACTTTGAAATGTCAATATAAACAAGGCACACTAAACTCGTCCATGAGGATTGGCTAAATGTAAACAGCAGCCCATCTCCACCGACGAGTTATATAAATAAAAATAAAAAATAAATAATCTCACGCCTTTCATCCCCGAGGGGGTAGGCAGAGGTATTCCATTACTGGATATACCCACATTTCACGAGATACATTGGACCCCTAAACGTGATAGGTGGTGAGCCCATCGCCGGACCGGGTCTGTTTACACATGTCTCAGAATTAATTCTGAGACCTGCGGGTTTCCTCACGATGTTTTCCTTCACCGTCGAGCTAGTGATAAATATGTACGTAAGTTTTTGAAAAAATCATTGGTACATGCCAGGATTCGAACCCGAGCCTCACTGATTTTCGGCCGGCTCTTTAACCGTCCGGGCTATCACTGCTGACGAGTTGCTGGTTCCAAATGCAGTACCCCGAGAAGAGCCAGCAAGAAACTCAAGGGCAGCTCTTTTTAGTCTCATGTCTTACTAGTAAATATGGTTCACAATAATAATTATAATGAATAGCCTTACATAGCGCTGAGTCGGTTAAACCCATGCATTTTGGTCTACTAAGTAGTCGGTAATTTTATAGTAGCCTTTTTTATATAATGTTTGCTTAACTATTGTTTTAAATTTGTCAAGAGGCAAATTTTGTAATGCAATAGGAATCTTATTGTAAAAGCGTATACATTGGACCCTTATATGATTTGGTAACTTTAGATAATCGACTAACATAAGCAGCCAGTTCATTCTTATTTCTAGTGTTTATACAATGTCTGTCACTATTTTTTTTGTAAAGTGATATATTCTTTTTAACATACAATACGTTTTCGTAAATATACTGTGACGCCAGTGTCAGTATATTAATTTCCTTGAATTTTTCCTTTAGAGACATCCTACTATAACTGATAGACATACTTAAATAAATATTAAACGACCTGACCCGAAGCCAACAGACATTGAACATGTCTGTTGGCTTCGTGTCAGGTCACACCATGGTCACACAAATGGTGTCCGCGAGCGGGGATCGGACCCGCGACCTCCGGCTCAGAAGGCAGGGTCACTACCAATGAGCCAACATGCCCGTCGACCATTCATGGAGGGGTAATCCCTCCAAATCACAAACTTATTAATCCACCTTTATATTTATATCTGGCCAGTCAGCTCAACCAACAATCAACGCACAGCCTAAGAAAGGATTTTTACAATTTCCCACAGGAACGGGAAAACGGGCAATGCACCCGCTACATTCCTTACATTTCTCTGTCTATCTGTCTGTCCTGTAATGAGCATATAATTCGAGAACCACTTAACCGATACAGATACCTAGTTAAAGCAGATTTGTAATGGCGATCTCGTAAACTAAACAGTTTAGATTGTGGGGTTTTTGGTTTCGGTCAATAAATCCATCTAGGCAGGTCTCATCATTTTGGAAAAACTCGTTTTCTGTGAGTTTTCACGTTTCGTAGTAGGTACCTACCTACTTGCATAGTACAGTCAAGAGCACGTGGAGCCCGCATTGGACCTTGTAACGTTTTTATTACAATCTTAGAGGTCAGACTTGCACAACAAGTGTAAAGCTTCATAATTGTGTTCTTGACTGTACATGGCAATTAGCTCAAACTATATTTACTAATCCACTGTAAGTTTATTAATAAAGAAAGGGGTAAGGTTAATTGAGGTAATTTAGGTCATGATAATTCACGGCTAATAAACAATGTTGCATTGATTAAGACAATACACAATGAAACTGATTATTCGGACAAAATTAATTTGCTTCAGTGTTATTGTTATTGTATTGAAATATACTTTATTAATTTATGTCAGGTTTTAGGTCATGCAGTGAGAGCTTTGTTGAGAAGTGAGGCCGCCTCTCATGGAAGAGGCCTGGGTTCGAGTCACCAATGCACAGTCAAGAGCACGTAGAGCTTGAGACATTGGAATTTGTTACGTTCTTATTACAATCGCCTTACACGTCAGACTCGCACTACAAGTGTAAAGCTTCATATGCTCTTGACTGTACCTACTATAAGTCCACTAAAAGGATTATGTAACTGCACAGCACTCAAGAGATGACCTTACAACCGCCATTACGTAAGGCCCGAAAAATACACAGGTCAAAAGTCATTACTTCCTGAAATAATAGGTATACATTTGCATAAATAATAATAATAAATTGTGGGACACAACTTACACACGGTTATTCGGTCCCAGACTAGGCAGAGCCTGTACTATGGGTACTAAACAACTGATAAACATACTTAAATAAATACTAAACACCCAGACACGAAGCCAACAGATATGTTCATGCACACAAATGTTGGCCCCGAGCGGGGATCGAACCCGCGACCTCAGACTCAGAAGGCAGGGTCACTACCAACTAAGCCAACAGGCCCCTCAAAATAAAACAGTATTGAAGGTTTCATGAATTTATGTTACGAGTTTTAGTAGGTACTATCGAAAAAAGTTCTGCCTGATACACCTAAGTGTAATTTTAGCGAGCAGCTATCTTTTCCCACCCCGTCGCGAGTAAACCCTCACTTATAGTAAACAATGACAATTACAAAAAAGTGTTTCTTTCATGTTTATGACCATTTAGTGTCGATGAATGGATCGGAATAGAAAAAAAGACGGTTTTACTGGCTTCTCATTGTGTAACTCTAATTAGGGTCGGGGTAATAAAATTGGAGCTTACAAGCGACAATTCTTTCAAATGTATCAGGCTTAGCGTTTGCTGATAGTACCTAAGTTAGACACAAACCGTTCTTAAAATATGATAAGTAGTTTTAACCGACTTCAAAAAGAAGCAGATTCTGGATTCGTTCCGTTTTTAAAAGCTTTTATTTAACTTGCAATGTATGTATGTACGAGTATGTATGTAACTATGCATGTTTGGGTGGAATCTTGCAACTCAATTTTGAAGCAGATATCTTCAACCGATTGAAATTTGGTGTACTTATGTAAGTTGGGTGACAATGCAATATTATGGTACGACCGAGCTGATCTGATGATGGAGCCAGGAGGTGAATGTCGCTACTCCTCAATGACTACCTACTCGTAAACCCCTCGAGTTTTGGTTCGTATGATTCGTCTTGACAAATACTTTGGTGCTAGATGGTAACCAGGGTCTGATGATGGAGCTGGAAGATGGCCATAGGAACTCAGTAATTAAACGACATAACCCCATCGAGTTTGGGCTCGTATGATTCGTCATGACGAGTACTTTGGTACTAGAATGGTAACCAGGGTCTGATGATATGAACGCAACGGGTCAAAAGTTGCCGCTTCCCGCCCGGAGAGGTAAAAAGTGATAATCACTAAGCAAGCTTACTTGCACAATAAGATGATCAATTTCTAAAGACGTTGTTCCCTTTGCCGTTACGGCCTCCTTTCAAAAGCTGGCTAATTCATTTAGGCCACATACATTCCTTAAAATATAATTACCAATAAAATTATAACGTGTTTAAATGTCATTCAGTTGCCATGGAGACATAAAAAAATGTCTATTAAGGAGTCCTTGAAAATAAATTATGCAATTTTTGTACGTACTAAATTCGTTAAATTTAAATGAGTGATGACGTATGAAAGACTGAAAACATTAATTATAGAATGATAATAGGAGTTCCTGTAATAAATTATCTACTTAGGTACCTACTTTCAAAAATATATCGCTGATAGAAAACGCATAGACAGGAAGGAATAAATCACAAAGTGGTGTCTAGATGAAAAACGGACAACACAATGACTATAGTAACATATAATTCAATGTTAAAAATATTAAGGGCCTGTATACAATGAATCTAAACAAACGGTTAAGAGGGCACTCGTTGAAGCTGACCCAACCTCTATGTTCAAGCAACCCCAGAACACACTTTTTACCACATAGTGTCACCAACATATTATTATGGAATGCTCTTCCAGAAACAGTGATAAGTGCCCCATCAGTGAATTGTTTTAAAGATAGACTCGATAAACATTTTAAACAATAAACACAAGTGCAGTGATATACACGCATCAGCTCAAGAGCTGCTAGTGTATATTAATTATAAAATAATAGTACACGTTATGAACTAATTTACAACTTGTATGCACTGCGGTAGCCCTAAATTTAGTTTTTTTTATGCAAATTAATTTTTCGGAAAAATTTAACACCTAATAAAAAAATCTGAAATCGGTTAAGTACTTGATACCGTGAGCATATACATAGTGACATATAAGTAATATCATTGCTTGATACTGAACAAACTATACTTTCAGGAATTCGGATAATTCTGATACATATCGTATAATTAATGTAGTTTGGTGAGGACTAAGAAAGGATTATTGAAACTCATTCGCTAAGGGGGTTAAAATAGGGGGATAAAAGATTTTTGTAAATCCCATCCGACTAGTAAATAAATAAATAACTACCCAACCTAAATGTAATGTATTCGAAGCCGACAATAATGTTCATGCACAAAATTAAATGTTGACCTCGCGGCCTCGGTCTTCAATATGTTAGTACTATTCTTTATTCTGTCTGTGCCTCGGGAGAACATGCCACCTCTGTTTCAAAATAAATAAAATAACATTTATTTCAGGCTAATGGCCCATAAAGGTTGATTCGTATTCTCGTTCTTTCTATTAGATTTCAGTCGATAACTAGATATTATATACTTTTCTCGTCGATTTAATATAGAAAAAAGTGAAATGGCACTACAGATATCGTATGGACACAGCGTGTGAATCGGGGAGCAACAGACGTATTCACAGAGACTCGATACCGTTTCCGTTCGATTCGAGTCGAATCTATCGACATCGGAAACGAATCTATCGAGATGGGCTGATGTTGGTATCGAAAACTAATGTCATATGTGACACCAACTGTCATTATGTGACATTAGTTTTCGATACCAACATCAGCCCATCTCGATAGATTCGTTTCCGATGTCTATAGATTCGTTTCCGATATGTCGATAGATTCCACTCGAATCGAACGGAAACGGTATCGAGTCTCTGTGAATACGTCTGCAGGTCCGTCTTGTTCAATAATACCTACATACATATCGATTTAAATCAACAGTCTAGATCTCGAATTTCCGCAAAATAACGATTGTATATGTATAATTTGAACCTTATTACTACACCTGTAAAATAAAATACGGATATAGGATCAAGTAAAAATAACATATTTTTAGAAGGAGCACTGTGTTATCATTAGGTATCATTCAAACGTAATACGTTATCGGTCAAAGATCTATCTAATCTTTACTGATGTTCCTATTCTGGCATGTATGTTTTGTGAAAAAACGTTGCTATAGTTGATCGAAGGAAAAAACTGAACGAAAACATTTTTTTTATAATAAAAAATTATTTGTAGGACGCAATTCATACACGGCTATTTAGTCCCAAACTATTATAGCCTATAGGCAGAGACTGTACTATGGTATGGGTACTACACAACAGATACTTAAATAAAATGTTAAACGACCAGACACGACCAACAGACATGTTCATGTACACAAATGTTGGCCTCGAGCGGGGATCGAACCCGCGACCTCCGACTCAGAAGGCAGGGTCACTACCATCTGAGCCAACAGGCCCGGAAAAATAAACTACAATAGTAGTTTATTTTTAATCATCAGATCAGCTTTTTCTACACACGTGTTTGATTGAATATGAATTGTGTTCCTAGTTCAGAGTTAGTTTTACAGCCAGTTTCCGGAAAAGTTGAGATACAAGATCGAGATACAAGTCGAGACTCGAGATACAACTGAAGTAGGTCAGGTCAACGAAGAACATTTTTCATTTTTTTTGTAAATGACGCCGCACACTTGTCGGTGGTGGAAGAAAACCAAATAAAATTGTACCCATTATTGACGTCACTAAGTTTTGACACAACCCGTTGTAGATACAAATGTAAAAGATTGCAATAAATAAATAATATAATCAAACTAGCGACCCGCCCCGGCTTCGCACGGGTGCAATGCTTATAAGATTTTCCCGCTTTTCTGTTAAAATTTTTCCTGAATTTTCTTTGCTATAAGCTTCACGGAGCCCGAGACCTTTCCAACGAATGCAAAACCGTGGAAATCGGTTCGTGTGTTCTGGAGTTATAGCGTCAGAAAACCCGACTTATTTTTATATAGTAGAAGATAGATTCTGTCAAGTCGAGCAAAAAGCGGCACGGCCGTACCATCCTTTTCTCGAAGCAATTCATATGTATATACACCTTACCTCTCCTCCTACTACGTCATACATATGTTTCACTCTATTTCTAAGTTTAAAATTAAGTT
Source organism: Ethmia dodecea (assembly GCA_963855545.1). Lineage (NCBI taxonomy): Eukaryota > Metazoa > Arthropoda > Insecta > Lepidoptera > Depressariidae > Ethmia > Ethmia dodecea. The sequence continues at coordinate 3,367,563 of OY979446.1, forward strand.
TTATTTTTCAATTCAATTCTGTTCCATCACGAAACTTGAATGTCTTCGATATTTATCATCAATCACCGCTATATTATCTAGGGAAGGAACGGAAGAAGTTTGTCGGTCAATAAACAAAATTGAGCTGTTGTTATTAAACAAATCTTTTTCGATCTACGTAATTGTATCTACCATACATGGGACATAGATACCAAATGATTGCGTCTAAAATGTTTCGTGGTGGTTTTAAAAACTGCGATGATACATTAAATAATTCACTTGAATATTCAGATCTTATAGGAAAATGAAGCTTCTCCAATATCTCATTTTTCGTTTCAGCCTTTCCTTCCCTACCTATTGTTCGATAAATATTTCCCGATACACATCGAATAAGGAGCTACGTATGTACTTATTTTGGGACAAGAAAAAAAAGGCGCTGTGGATTCGAAACATCTATAAGTACTACCCAACTTACTATAATATCATTTAAGTAGGTATCCATTTGGAATTCTAAAATAAATGCCTTAAATTATGTGAAAGCTACTGTAATTTTTGTCAGTCAGTCTATCTGAAAGTTTGTATCTAATAGGCTCTGAAACAGTTCAGTAGATTGAAATGAAAATTAAAGGCATTAAAACAGAACTTTTCACACACATTTTCTTGTATGTTCCATTTTTATATCTTGCGTATATGAATATTATATATAATAATATAAGATATGTTTTATATACTTACAGCTAGTAGGCTAGGTATATTTTAATACCGTATTCCCACGGGAACGGGTACTACGCGGGTGAAACCGCGCTGAACAGCTAGTGTTTAATAAAATTCTGGTTATTCATCTATTATCAGGAAATATCTTATCAATAGACTGTTATTCAAATATTACTCAGTCGATGGATTAGTGTATATTTTGAGAAATATGTTATCTTTTATTATCATTGATGTAGGTCAGTGTTCCTTCTAGAATTTACGAGAGATTTAGCGGTCAACAAATATAATCTACTATATAAAAATAAGTCGGGTTTTCCTTCCTGACGATTTAACTCGAGAACGGCCGGACCGATTTTGATGAAACTTTTTGTGTGGGTTCGAGTGGGTCCAGGGATGGTTTATAGCAAAGAAAATTCAGCATTGCACCCGTGCGAAGCCGGGGCGGGTCGCTAGTCTATTATGAAAATGTACAAATAAATAAAAAAAGTAAGAAGTAATGAAATAACAATAGAAACATAATTATATAGTAAGCGAAGAAAAGGCCTTTCTTAGATTTTTGGCGGGAAAACAAACAAACCGGCTTTCGTTCTAAAACTGCAGTGAAGTTTGATGAAGATATTTTTAGAGCAACGCCTAATTATACCCAGAAAATAGAGCAGGTCGCCGGTGGCCGTTTTACTCTAATAATTAGGTTCATACATGGTGTTTTTACTGTTTTTGAAATAGGAGAATAGGTATAATATTGCGTTCAGAAATTATATAAGTACACCTATTTAATTTGAAGAAATGCACTGTTTATTTAATAAATGTGCAATAACCATACTGGAATCACATAATAAATGCAAAATCATACCTCCGTCTAGGAATAACGCTCTTTACTTTGATAATAGTGCTAGTACCACTGCTACTATTTCCATCATTTTTTTTACTTTTACCACTAACACTTTTGTTTGTATTATCGTCAACTGTCCTGCCACTTGTTTTGATATCTTTTTTCACATTATCCATCGTTTTCCGCGAGCTGTTTGCTTCAGCTGACATTTTTACCAGGAACGATGATTATAGATTTGTGTCTGAGAGCATTTGGTACGAATTTTTATAAATCGCGCACCCTGCCGCGCATGTGCTGACATCTCCTTAGGTAAAGCAGTTTCGGTTGACAGTCGCGCCATCTGTGACTGGTATGATGAACCAGCTCCAGCTCTGTGTTTCCTTATTTTTTTTCATGCAAATCGTATGTCTATGTACCTTATTACTTTTAATAATAATAAGTTTCTTCGTTAGTAGAGAGCGCTAGCGCTCTCTCATGTGATCTTTATGATTTTTTATTACTTACGCCACCGTCTCTGTCTATGAAGATTAAATAAAAAACAAAATGATAGGCGATCTTCATACATGTTTATTTTTATTACTTATATATTTTTTTCATTCTTTGTTTGGAAAAATGTACCTAATCCCCAAGACGGCCGGCCACTTTTCACCAGTAGGATAATAAATGGACCCCTAAACGTGACAGCTGGTGAGCCTTTCCCTTCACCATAGAGATAATGATAAAAAGGTACCTAAGTTTTTGAAAAGCCACCAATGAGTGTGAATTCGAACCCGTGTGTCTTGCATGGAAGGCAGCCTTATTAGCAACAGCAGCAGCACTGCTCTACCAACAAGCCTTAACTGCTCTTGTACAAAGTAAAGCATTAATATTTGTGTAAAGATAATAACGTAATAAAACTGTGTTATACCACAGTATAATAAATAGTACTAGCGTACGTTCGTACGTAGCTTATACGTTCGTTCTTTAAATCTACATAATATAAAATAAATGCTTTCTTCGTCTCTCTGTATATTCAATAACTCCTCCTAAACCGTGCAATGCAACGGATTTTGATGCGGTTTTAACTAATAGAAAGAACAATAAATGAGGAAGGATTTTGTGTAGGTATACCGTACCGCATAAAAACAAAAAGATTAAGATTCATTATATAAAATATTTATTTAATATTACGTAGTGTATGTAATAGTTATATTATAACTTATAACGTTGTACAAAACATAACTACTTTTGTATTAAAAAAAATAATACTACTTTTTTACTTGTTAACAAAACAAAGCAATAACTTTCATGGTCACTGAAAAAATATAAAGAGCATCTAGATAATAAATAATGGAATGGAACTAGAAAAACAGTTTGTCTTCAGATTTTAGGAGTTTGGTCACATAATTGCTAAGAGGTCTTTAGCACAACTAAATCTACGTTGGATAAAAGTTAATTGAAAATAATGCATTAAAAATAATTCAAATGTCATACAGCTAGCAGAAAAATGTTTCAGTCAATGATAAATTTCTGTTCTTCGATTGCAATCGTACATTCGACCACTGATTAGCTTATAAAAATAAATAAATGCAAGATATTATAAATGCAATTTTACGGAAGCGTTTCACCATCTATAAATAACTATGGTATTTCCAAATTCTAGAGACTAGAATCAAATACTTACAGATTTTTTTCTTTATTTAATCATTACGAAAATATAGTTCCGAAAATCATTGGATTCGGAACTGGGAATGAACAACTATCAAAACATGGAAGTTCGAATGAACGGTAAAATTAGAACGGAATAAAACGGTCCATTTTATTTGGATTGATCTGGAGCGTAAACTAGATAAATAACACCACTAAGATTTGGAAAAACCATTATTTAAATAATTTATTCAATAGTTATTACATTCTAAATGCAGCGTCTTAATCTAGGTAATAATTTAAATTCGTAAGTATCGCAGTCTTACCAAAATGTCTAAGCACCTATTGTTTATTTAAAACTAACATCGTAAAGCGGCAATATCGTTATTTACAAGAAATGGTTTGTAGATATGTAGATTTTACACAAAGAGATTTATAATATTTAAATCTCTTTGATTTTCGAAAAATTAAAAAGTTATGAAATATGTAGATATTAGTATTAAAATTTATATTATGTTTATAATTTTTTTAGGTTTCTTTGCATTAACACGAACGACGGATTCTTAAAAAAGATATAAAACCTTGTTGTTTTTTGCATTACAGTGCAGTTAATCTTATAAATTATAACAATTCAAGATCTATTTCCGAAACCAAATGAAAACTGACCTATAAAAAAAAGATTATCTGTCAGATATTTACATAGAGCAGCTCTACATTGTAAATTCAAATTAGGGCAGCAGTCTATGGTATTCCGCTGCCTTCTTATTCTTTTCAATAATGTAGAATGACTTCGGTTTTCCGTTTCCAGAGAAATATTTTCTGAAAGACGCTCTTTTAGCCGGCATGTAGTTTGCCAGTGCGTCCAAAGTGGTCTTCTTTGCCGGCACGTAGTAGGTCAGTGCGTCCAAGGAGTTCGGATGGTTAGCAATCCCTTTCGGCCAAGTAGGTGTGCTTTCAACATCAACTACGTCATCGTCAAATCTCGCTTGGGGTCTATTTTTTGCGATTTTTTGCAGAATGGGTAAATTCCAATGGTATACCCGGGCTGGTTTTCCGTTGCCAGTCATTTGGAGTGGCAGTGTTCTGGCTGCGGCCGGCGCTGGTTCTGGTTGAGTGTAGTAGCTGGTGTTTGGCGGGAGTTTGATGACGTACATTCTAGAATCTCCTACGGCGTGACGCCTACCTTGCTCAGCTAAGCGTTTTCTGTGGTGAGCGGCTGGTACCCTTAACTTTTGCAAGCCGAGGGAACTAAGGAGTTCATGCGTGGAAGGTTCTTTCTTGTCTGTGGTCAAGTTTTCTCGGTGAAGCATCGACGGCGCGGCGCATGTTGCAGCTATCACAGCGAGAAGCAGTGCCGTTATCCTGGAAAGAAAGAAATATAAAATGTTATTCACCAATCTTCAATTTCAATCAATAGTTTTTGTTTAAATAAGCCTGAATTCAGTAACAAAGACAACCAAAAACACGTCTATTTTGTAAAACTTCTTTAGGTATGCACTATTGTGCCCGTTATACCTATAGGTAGTTTTTATCGGAAATTCCTGGAAATCGTGACTGCACTTCAAGCGTGGCACGTTGACATCAAATTGTTTACCAAAGGAACAAGAAATGTTAAAACCAACAGCCAATGTAGTCTTCTGTCTGCTGTTTCAAAGTCAATAAGCATAATAATAGCTGAGGTTCGGATACATGAACGGTCTTTAAAACTGAATCTCATTTTATGGCTAACGGTGAAACGATAAACCTAAAATTTGTGGAGGCTTATTAATGTTTTTATTAAGAGTAAGTAGTCACCAAATTGGATACTTAAAAGATAATTTACAAACTCTTGTTCTCTGTGATCTTTATTTAATAGGTCGCTACCAACCTATCCAATTTAGCAAAATGCTTTCGTTTAATGAAGTAATATTTATATAGCTTGCCCGCAACTTTGTTTGGTCTTTCCTCAATATGTACGACTAATTTTGTTAAAATTTATTTAACCATACAGTTGTAAAAAGGTAACTGATGGATGGACTTACTTTTGTATTTTCATTATTATTTATAATGTTTAAGGATATTTAAGTGGATACGTATCATTATTTTGATTAATTATCGGCAGATAGTCCTGTCCTTCTAGGTTAAGCAATATCGCAATATGTTTGAGATATAACGCTAAAGAAAAGATTCAATTCTACTAAGCGATATTTTTTCAATATTTTTAATTTTTTACAAAATATGTTCGAAAAAATTTATTTCCGCATAAAATTACATTTATTTTATATTTATATATTTCTTAGTAGAACCTTATTTCTCCTTAGTTTTTTGTTACATCAATTGTAGACGCGTCCTTAGCTCATGGTTCAAGTGTTCATGCACTATGCAATATGCATACACAATGGAAGTTTACCTGTGTATGTCTGTCATAAACCGCACATAACTTAACCCAGCCACGCTCAAAGTTTTTACAAGTTTAATTTAAAAGAAAAAGAAAATTAGTTGGTCTGACTTTGGGTTTTAACACAGACACAACAATTGTAACAGTTTGTTTATAGAATACTAGTACTCTAAAAAACCTTCATATCGAAAAACAAAAATGGTCAACTGCGATTTGGCACCCATGGCACAAAATTACCTATATTTTAGTATGTACTTAGCATCCCTAGAAATTTGCTATTTTCGCAGTAGGTACAGTGGCTTGCAGGCTTAAACAGATTTGCAAGGCTCAAGTTTGAGAATCAATGACTGCCCGTTCGACTGTATGCATTAAAAGTCATTCTTAGAAAATCGAGACAATGTGCCGGTTGTACATTTGTACTAGTGCGAGCGAGATGACGATACAGTCATAAAATGGTCGTGCAGAAAATTTCTTGGTAGAATCTTAGTGGACTTTTGCTACGATATTAAGAAGAGAATAAAGAGAAAACAGCGCAGAACAAAGAGATTAAAATATAATAGGGCATAGAGGGGACAAAGCGAGGAAAATTTGAAGCCAAAAGTTATTCCAAGTGGAATAAGTCTAGTACAATTTCGACCGAATGACAGCTCGCGTTCATACTAACTGACATGACGCTTGAGCTTCAAACATGCTTCAAAGTTTTGTATGAAAATATTCCCAATGCCCCCTCTATGTCCTATTATATTTTAATCTCTTTGGCGCAGAACGACAGCCCTGGTTTTCTCAATAGGCCGGTATAGATTTATAGGGAATCGCACAAACTGAGTTTGCATATTTAAGAAAATTATAAATCTGACATAGCACAGGCTTTTAGGTGCACACGTGTGTGGCGAGGTGCCACGTAGAATATAAACCATTTTGCTTGCTTAGATAATTTGACATAAGACTCTACGACATCACAATTGTCGCATCTAGTTGCAAATACTCTGTGATTCGTGTGAGCTAGAGTGTCTTTTGCCTTATAAGAGCTCTGAATAATTTCACTCAAATTCTATTCTATTTTTAAATAGTCATTCATATGTTTATAATCCTAATAGAGACGTTAGATGAGCCGATGCAATACGAAATGTACATGCAACGGAAGACTTTACAAAACATCGTGTAATGCCAGTGTCACAAAAACATTCACAAGTTTCAAACACGCTAACCATCAAGCTTATGTACAGTACAATTCTAGCCATCTATTAACATCTTTATTGAACTAAGTTCCTTAGTCAACTTTTTCGATCTTCCCACCATGCTACACGAGCAAGTCCATTGCAAAATGTACCTTAACAATATCCAGTAGAGTGGCAAAGGTCTGCTCCGGTTTAGAGGCAAGTACCCGGATGACCTAGTACTCTATTTGGCAACTAGCATGGTCTTACACGACTTTGTTGCATATATACATTATTCCACTTTCAATATAAGGGAAACGTGATTGGTACGAGTATGTCGTTTGCCCTGCAAGATTTATTTTGAGATCATGTGGAGGCTCCAGCTTTTTGAGTAACTTCTAAGACTTTTTGGCGAGAATGTTGAGCCATGCGTCACCTATACTTCTATACCAATATTATAAAGAGGAAAGATTTGTATTTTTGTATGTTTGTACCATTTGTTACGAATAAACTCAAAAACTACTGGACTCATTTTTAAACTATTCGGAAAATTCTTTTTATGTTGATAGAATATCCTTTCGGATTTGTCTCGTTTTTTATTAAAATCCAGTTCTCATCCATGTATGAGTTGAGGCAATTCATAAAATTTTATAGACATGGGTACATAAAAAAATCAGCAGTATTTTAAGCATTTCCATTGAGAATATTTGGTGAAGTGAAACTGAGGAACAAGAATACAAATTCTGTTTCGAATATAACGAAGTCGGTTTTTTTGTTAATTATTATTTTAAGTTACTTATACCTAAATGAAAGCAATCCACGTACAAAATTGCGTGTGAAAACGCATTATAATAACTTTATAGCATCAATCACAGTAATAAAATCAGCGTCGACGATCTAATACACTTTCATTATCAAGAAAGCGGGTCAAAAGACAACACTTTAAACGTCAGGTGATCATCATTAGGGCCGAAGTGACCACGAAACAAAATCGTTATGGTCAATTGTGATTTTGTTTATGTTGATGCGGTAATTCGATCTGTGTTCTGTAAGTATGAAAATTGAGTGTCATTGCCAATTTAAAGATAAAATGTATAGTTTTCTTTTCAAAAAACTACAGCTTAATGCAAATTTAATGTTTGGAAATCAACTTGACCTTGAATTTCTTTATTTTCCAGTGACAAAATTTTAACAACATTCCTGGCTGAACGTCATTTTCATGATTATCATTTTCCATACTTTGGTTGATTTTTTGAAGAGTATATTTAGCCTTTGGTTTCTACTTGTTGATTTTTATACTCGGAGTAATTTTAGAAAACAATATGTTTCATGAAAGAAATAATAGGTACCTAATGACTGTCAATTACACAACAAAGAACAATACGAAAATATATCTATATAAGTACTCTCAATCTTCTTAAAAAAACTTCTAGGAGTTTTCTTTTTAGCGTGTTTTTACATGCGATTTTGTGTTTGTCCAATAGTTATATTATATTTATTACACAATTTTCGGATTACATCCATGACATATTAAGTGCTATTCTTGAAGTCAGTTTTATACGCAAAGAGTTCTTTGCTATAGAAACATTTCAAAATGTGTGTAACATACATACAGATAATGCAGTAACTTCACGTGATACTACATGCACTTACGTCCTAATATGATGCCATAAATGCCATGATCACGGTCTCAGGCTAGTTTGGCATAAATTGATTCAATCGTATACTTGAGTAGTTTAACGGCTTGCTAGTATTCACGATTTACAGCACCTTAACCTTAGCGGTCTGCTGCTAGCAATTAGGAACGATGATAATATCCATCATGTGGTTTCTAGCTTTCAACATGGGACCCATACGGTCCCGATGGACCGAGTATAGTTTCGTACCAAATATGGATCGGATTAGGAATCTTTTCGTTCGTTTCGTTTTTCGTTCCGTTCCTACATTTAAACTTGATCTGATTGAAACATCCAATGAGTTACATTGTTATACCTACAGACAGATTTTTGCGTACCTAATTGGTACAAGTCTGTCATTATTTCCAGAAAAGTCTACTTTAGAGATGGTCTAGTCTGGTTTTCAGTTTTTTTAATTACATACGAACAATGAATATATACGTAAGTCTTTACTCTTTTTTATTTCCATGTCTAAGTGTTAAAATTTATTTATGTAAAATCAGTTGTTCAGATGTCAGCACCCATAATACAGGCTCTGCCTAGTTCGGGGCTAAATAACCGTTGATCATTGTGCCCCAAAATAAATTTATTTACCTACTTCATCAGATTTAAACCATTTCCAGTTCAGCACCTCATCAATAGACTTGTAAAGTCCCGTTGTTGCGCGTTCCCATGCGATCTAGCGTGCCTAGGGCTACCGGGAGTGTGGGCGGGCCCTAACTCTGACCGCTTGACCTCGACTGGGTCAGAATGTGCGGTCAACGCACCATGCAAACGCAATGCAATGTCGTCGCGCGCATGCGTGCTTGTACTTTCGTAAACATTCGACGGGTTAATTTAAATTTGGAAGTAAGATTTTGTACTCGTCTATTTTGCCTATAAAACAATGTATGACATAAAACCTATCATAAAACATTACAACAATGGATTCTAATTATATTTTTAAGATTGCAAGTGTTTTTTTTTCTATGGGATTTGGACATGATAACGTCTGTGGTACCTATAATATATTTTAAAGATCATCGTAGTAGGTATCGCACAAAATCATCATCATCGGCCGGAAGACGTCCACTGTTGAACAAAGGCCTCTCCCATAGAACGGCAACACAAAATATACAAAAAATGTGAACGGTCGGGAACTTAATTAACAGAATAAAACTAATAAATTAAGTTCAAGAAAAATATCTGTCTTGTCATGTCTCAAATCGTCGTCCTGTCTATGTCAAAATTCGTTTGTAGAACCTCAACGTCAAAGGAGTCTGGACGCCGCAACATCCCCACCTCCAGTACCAGAAGGCTGGTACTTAAGATGATGAGCGGACGTCCAGTCGGCACAGTCTTGTCACCGGTCGCGTATACAGTCCCAGTCTAGTCCGCACTTGTACAACTCGAACCTGGCCATCCTTGGCAGGGAAGACCTGTTCGACCTTGCCGAGAGGCCATTGGTTGCGGGTAGTTGATCGTCGGCGACGACTACCACATCTCCCACAATCAAAGGCCTCTGAGAGTCTCGGTACCATTTGTCGCGTCGCGTCAAGGTCGGCAGGTACTCTTTCAACCAGCGCTTCCATACCAGGTTAGCCAGGTGCTGCGACTCTCGCCAAGTCCGTCTCAGAAGGTCCCGGTCAGTAAAAGTCCCAAATGGATAGTCAATAAAGTCAGTTTTCGGTATAAGGAAGTCATTTGGCGTCAACGGTAGGTCATCAGCTGAATCTAGGGGCACGTAAGTTAAGGGTCTTGAGTTCACCATAAACTCAGTTTCAGCTAGAAGTGTCAATAAAGTTTGGTCGGTAGGAGCCCTTGTCTTTAAAGTCACTCGCAGGCTAGTCTTCACAGACCTGACGAGCCTCTCCCAACACCCACCCATGTGTGGTGCGTTAGGGGGTATGAATCGCCACTCTAGCTGCCTGATACTGCCGAAGGCGGCGAGCTCATCTCTGTCAATAGCTCGCACAGACTCTTTGAGTTCCCGGTCAGCTCCACGGAAAGTCGTAGCATTGTCACTGTAGATCAGCTTCGGGCAGCCTCGTCTGGCAATAAGACGCCGCAAGCTCATGAGCACAGAGCTAGTGGTCAGGTCCGAGACAACCTCAAGGTGAATGGCTCGTACAGATAAACAAGTGTACAAAGCCACCCAACGCTTTTCCTGTCGACGGCCAACCTTCACCTGCACTGGACCGAAATAATCTAGCCCGGTATACGTGAAAGCTCGACTCACCTCCTTTAATCTGACGTCAGGCAAATCAGCCATAAGAGGTGACGAGGGTTTCGCTCTGCAGTTTCTACAGATCTGACACTCACTCCATGTCGCTTTCACAGCATTTCTTCCGCTGATTACCCAAAAACGCCGTCTTACTTCTACCAGTACTCGTTCACGGCCATTGTGTGCAGAGTCCACATGGTACTGCATCAATAAAAGTTTGACAAATCTGTCTTTCGGGTGAAGGATAATAGGGTGTCTAGCCTCATTGTCAATATCTGCCCCGCAGATCCTCCCACGAACACGGAGAATGTCATGTCCGTCCAAAAAAGGCGTCAACTGTCGGAGTGAACTGTCTTTGCCAACAAATCCTGTCCTCTTCACGTTTTCTATGTCTTCAGAGAACATTCTTCTCTGGCTCTCTCTTATCCAGGATAACTCTGCTGCTTTGACTTCATCGGATGTCAACTCACCTCGTCGTGCACTGTCTTTGTGACTCCATTTATGAACCGCGCGAAGGAACCAAGCGGTACTTCTGACAAGCCTCCAGTACCTAGAGAACCGACTGTCATCAGGTAACTCCACGGTCATTTCAGTCAAAGCACAGACTTTCACCTCTTCATCGTTTGGGTCGAGAGCTGTGTCGGTGTTGGACGGCCAAGACTGCTCTGACTGACGAAGAAACACGGGTCCATACAGCCACCTGGTGTTGTCTTCAGTAACAGTCTCTCGAGTGGCATCGTCTGCTGAATTGAAACCTGACGGTACCCACCTCCAGTTACAGATGTCAGTCAATTCGGAGATCTCGCTCACACGGTGGGCAACGAAAGGCTTAAAACGACCGCTGTCTGACTTCAACCAGCTGAGGACAGTCTTCGAGTCTGACCAATAAACGACAGATTTTACATCGATGCTCTGCTTCAAAGTATGAGCAAGTCTAGCACCCATCAGAGCTGCTTGAAGCTCAAGCCGAGGGATACTCATTACTTTGAGCGGAGCAACTCGAGCACGCGCCATGACAAATGCCACGTGCCACTCACCACTTAACATCCTTAAACGTAAATAAGCAGCGCTGGCAAAGGCCTTGCTGCTGGCGTCACAAAAAACGTGTAGTTCAGGAGGCTCCTGCTTGTCGCACATATCATTAAACAGCCAGCGTGGCAGATGAAAGTCACTGATTCTATGTAGTTCGTCTAGCCATGTCTGCCATTTCTCGAAGTGCTTTGCTTCAATTTCATCGTCCCAGCCAACTTGGGACTTCCATACGGTCTGCAATAAGATACGACCTTTCACTGTCACATACAGCAGGAAGCCCATTGGGTCAAAAATAGACATGGTCAGTCTTAACACCTCCCGCTTTGTAGGTCTTTTTACCCCTGTTTTGACGTCCTCACTCACCTTGGGAAAGTTCAGATGAAAAACGAAATCATCTGTCTCCTGATTCCAGCGCACCCCCAGCACTCTTTCTATCTGGCTGTCCTTGGCGTCTGTGAGGATCTTGAGGCTGCTAGGAGCGAGCTTGTCTGCAGGCAAGTGAGTCAAAAGACGTTTGGAGTTAGAGACAAAGTTCCGTAGGTTAAACCCACCTGATGCGTGTATGCGCACTACGTCATCCACCACCCTGACTAACTCTTCCTCTTCAGAGAAAGAGTGGATGTAGTCATCAACGTAGTGATGGTCTATGATCGCCTTGTACGCCTCCGGGTTTGTCGTCTCATACCTACGAGCGTTTAAGTTTTTTACGAATTGTGCTGATGAAGGAGAGCACATTGCACCGAAAGTCATGACGTTCATAACGTAAGTGTCATTGTCCCATAACAGCCTCTGTGCGTGTCGGTCTTCTTCCCTGATGAGCACTCTATGGAACATCTCCTGAATGTCAGCAATAACAGCAAACTTACCGATTCGAAATCCCAATAAAACTTTCGGAAGAGATGTCAAAAGGTCTGGTCCACTCAGCAGGAAATCGTTCAGAGACTTACCGTCAGACTTAGCTGCACAGTCCAGAACAATCCTAAGCTTGTTAGGCTTGTTTGGGTTGAAGACTGCGAAATGCGGTAAATACCACGTTTTAGTGGCGGCTTCGTCCGGTTTGATTTTGGAAATATATCCCTTCGCAAAGTTCTCCTCAATCTTCTCCCTATACTTGACGGCGAACTCAGGGTACCTGGTCATCTTTTTTTGGATACCTGTCAGTCGAGTCCGTGCCTGTGGGTAACTGTCAGGAAGTTGAACGTCATCTGACCTCCAAAGCAAACCAGTCTCCCACCGCCCCTCAGGCAACAGTTTGGTAGTCCGCTCCATGATGCTCAGCGCCAGCTGATCCTCCCGAGATCGAGGAAAGTCGCTTGTCTGCTTCACGCCGAACGATTCTGTGGAAAAAGATCGCTTGACCAAGTCATGTAAGTCATCACAGTGACAGAGATGCAAAACTGTCGTGTCGTCGGGTATATTACCGAGTCCCACATTCCCGTGTACTACGTAACCCAAGTCAGTCTTAGAGATAATCGGTCCAGTCTTGTGTCTCTGTATTATCTGTCGAGTAACAATTAAGTCGATATTGTCTTGTCCGATCAACAGCTCAACCTTGTCGGGTCGCATGTCGCCAGTAACATAGTCAGTCACATATGGATATTTATTTAACATTTTCTTATAGCAATAACTATTTACAGTAATATTCAAATTATTTACAGAACGTGCACTGTTAACACTATACACATTATTTTCATTAAGTCCGCGAATACTGAACGAAACGATCATCGAGTCTTGCTCAACTGTTTTCATGCCGGAAGCGCCACGAATGTGTAGGCGGGCGGTAGGTCCAGTGATACCGACCCTCTCCAAAAGCGAAGAGCTGACTAGAGTCACGGATGCTCCCTCATCCAGAAGAGCGTAGGTGATGACGTCACCTTTCGTTCCAGAAACAACGACGGGTACGACTTTCAATAACACGTGAGAGCGTGTTCCGGTACTACTAAGATCCAGTCTGTCAGCGTGGTTGACCGCAGTCTCGTCTGCGCAGGTTTCAGAGCGCGGTGCAGCGTGTAGGAGCGTGTGGTGAGCTCGTGCGCAGTCAGGAACAGAGCATTTTTGCTTACGTTTACATGCTTTCAGCTGATGTCGAGCCGATAGGCACGAAAAACAGAGCTTCTTGTCAGTGACGAACTTCCAGCGGTCGTCGATCGGCATACGTTTAAAGTCATCACAGCTCTTTAGATAGTGCTCACCATCACATAACATACACTTCGGCGTCACCGCAGGTGTAGTCGCAGCCACCACCGGTTTCCAGGGTCGAAGGTCTGACCTGATCGGCGGTCTCGCAGTACTGTTTGCACTGTTGCTCGACTTAGATGTCAGCGGAGCGATGTATGTAGCGGCGTTAGCAACCTTCATAAGCCAATCTGCGACATGTGACAGAGTTATCACTTTTACATTTAGACTAGAAGCGCACATGCTCCACTGATATTTTAGCATAGATGGCAATTTGCTAATAATCTCACGAATCAAAGAGGGATTTGTTAGGTGTCCGATCTCTTTGGTAGTCTTCATAGTAGCCACGATGTTTTGTATGGCTGTCGCAAACTCGATGAGGTGGTAAACATCATCATGTCGTACGTCACGCATTTGTCTGACTTTGTTCAACATAATCTCTACTATGTACTCTGGTCTACCGAAGCGCAGTTGTAACGTGTCTATAATAATTTTTAAATTGGTCGCACTTACGAGTAAAGCGGACACGGCGTCGCGTGCTCGTCCCTTTAGACATCGAGATAGACGGGAAATGTTTTCTGCATCCGTATATCCGCACAGTTTTGTAGTCGACTCAAACTGACTGTAAAAAATCGGCCAATCTTCAGGCTCTCCAGAAAAACTAGGCAATTCCTTAATGGACGTCTGTCTTGCTAGAAATTTGCTCAAACTCCTCTCTAACTGAGACGAACAGCAATTCGTCTGTACATTAGTCGGTGGCGCTGTCGGGCCGACGGAAGTATCATACACTTTTCTTTCTATATGAGAAAATCCGGGCGCAAAATTATGCATACAAGACGTACCTGCGGTCGGAGGCATAGGATTATCATCTTTATTTACATTATGTACTAGTGAAGTGCGTGATTGCGCGCGTGACATGGTGGTGAAAAGTTCTTCGTCGTCGACAGCTTGCGTCTGGATGGCAAGTTTTTCGTCTAAAAGTCGGCGCTGCACTTCCATCTCAATACGTGCACGTTCTTCAGCTGCCTCCATCTGAAGCTGGATTATTCGCTGTCGGCGGATAATCGTCCGATCGGTCGCGTCGGAACGTGTGGACGGGGTCGGCGAAGGCGGCCGGCTACCGTGGGCGGCCTGTTGGTCGTGCCCGGTCGGGTCGGCAATCGCGGCGGCGTCGGTGGGCGTAGTCATTTTTGCCTGTGCCCGTGTCTGCACCATAGGTGTGATTCAAAAATTGCTCGAAGGACCACTTGAACGGTCGGGAACTTAATTTAAAGAATAAAACTAATAAATCAAGTTCAAGAAAAATATCTGTCTTGTCATGTCTCAAATCGTCGTCCTGTCTATGTCAAAATTCGTTTGTAGAACCTCAACGTCAAAGGAGTCTGGACGCCGCAACAAAATGTGAGAAACATATAGAAGTAGCGAAAAAGAACAAAGAACAGTCAACATTGTCATTGTTAAACAAGCATATTGCAAGATAATCATTGATGCTCTTTCTCTCTGTACTGCACAAAGAGATTAAAATATAATAAGGCATAGAGGCGACATAGCGAGAAAAATTTGAAGTCAAAAGTTATTCCAAGTGGAATAAGTCTAGTACAATTTCGACCGAATGACAGCTCGCGTTCATACTAACTGACATGACGCTTAGGCTTCAAAGTTTTGTATGAAAATATTCCCAATGCCCCCTCTATGCCCTACTATATTTAAATCTCTTTGGTACTGCATAACATTAGGTGTATTACAAATGTTTTCCTGAGGGCTCTATCTCTACGTGACGTTATTACGTATGTACATAACTATTGTATAATTAGTAGGTTGAGATCGCCCCGGGAAATAAATTAAAATGCATTTTTCCGCTATCAATCAATATTCTTACAAATTAACATTTATAATTATAACCGACCGTGGTAACAAAGAATATCAGGAAGATCATAGAGCTAAGTATGTCAATATAGAATGGAATTATATAGAGTTGCGATATACCATAAGCGGAGCAGGTTAGAATCATTTAATATTCTTTTTTTAAATCTCGATTTCGATATTCCACCTCTGTTCATCCGGCCAGCTACCGAAACTGTAACAACTGTTTAGGCAAGTACATATTTATCACTAGCTCGTCGGTGAAGGAAAACATCGTGAGGAAACCCGCAGGTCTTAGAATTAATTCTGAGTCATGTGTAAATAAACCCGGTCCGGCGATGGGCTCACCACCTATCACGTTTAGGGGTCCAATATATCTCGTGAAAAGTGGGTATATCCAGTAATGAAATACCTCTGCCTACCCCGTAGGGGATAAAAGGCGTGAGATTATTTATTTTATTTGGTTTGTAGTGTTGGTACTGAGTGACCCTGCCTTCCGAGGGTCTGATTTCCGCCCGGGTTTTGCATTTGTGTGCATGAACAATAAACATATAATTTTCTAGTTTGAGTATTCTGATTGTATGCTTCTGGAGTTCTCTTTGAAGCTGTGGAATCGGCAAAAAAATATTATTGTAATCAAATCACTATAAGATGGATGCCAATGCCTCAGAACGGATTCTGAGGCATTGGCATCCCGGTACGGCAATTGGCTCACAACCTGTCACTTAAAAGGATCCAAAAACCATACTTATGAAAGAAAAGTAGATATATCCAGGAATGAACTTCATCTACATTCCTCTTGTATATTTTATATTATTCTTATTTCAATCAAAAAATCTAACCAAAATAATTAACCTGAGTAACTTCTACAAAAGTATAGCTCTATGAATATCACCATAGACAATTTACCCATTGAATGGCGGCTCTAATAACAGCTGTTGGATCAATTGCAGTTAAAATTATTGACGCTACCGTGCCTCACAGAATTTACTTTCATTACGTGTAATTAAATGGTGCTATTACGGTTGTCGGTTCATTGAGTCTGCAATAAATACTCTAAGTCTTCAACTTACAACTCTTACAAGAGATGGGATGATGGGAATGTATGGATAATTCATTTCAGAACAAATTAATAAACAAGTACCAATTTTTTTTAAATTAGACTAACAAAGTATTGTTATGATTTTAAAAACATTATACCCGCCTAAAAAATAGGTCAAAACTCAAAAATATAGCCTTTGCCACTCGGATGAGATAGTTGTAGACGAATAGGTAGGTATACTGACACAACATTTATTACATTTTGTTAACTTGGTAAGGCTACAATAGAAATAGACTCACATGCACCTACACAAGTATTTTATTACTTACTAGGAGTGTCTCATTTTTGTTAGTACATATTTTATTAAGGAATAATAAAAGTTTATTTTATTTTTATTTTATGCATAACGTTACTACCATTGAACTTACGGGGAAGGCTGATTAGAAAAACAATCCCAAACTTATCGATTTGTAAGAGAGTTTTCTATGTTTGGAATATAAAGGATTTGGATTAATTCTGAGATTTGGTGTAAGGCTGGAACATCAAACGCTACATTGATTGAAGCTGCTGAGAAAAAGTTAAAAATAATACTACGTATGATTAATAATAATAAAATAATTAATCTCACGCCTTTCATCCCCGAGGGGGTAGGCAGAGGTATTCCATTACTGGATATACCCACATTTCACGAGATACATTGGACCCCTAAACGTGATAGGTGGTGAGCCCATCGCCGGACCGGGTCTATTTATTTACACATGTCTCAGAATTAATTCTGAGACCTGCGGGTTTCCTCACGATGTTTTCCTTCACCGTCGAGCTAGTGATAAATATGTACGTAAGTTTTTGAAAAACTCATTGGTATCACTGCTATCACTGCTCACTACTGCAAATTTAACGAAAAATACGAAGAGCAGTGATAACCGGAAGGTTCGAATGCTCGAGTTCGAATCCTAGCAAGGGCATGTAATTTGAGTTTTTTTTTCAAAAGCTAATTTACATATTTATTACTAGCTCGACGGTGAAGGAAAACATTGTAAGAAAACCCGAAGGTGAAAGAATTAATTCTGAGACATGTGTTACAGCATTCTAATCCGGCTATGGGCTACCCAGCTATCACGTTTAGCGCTCCAAAGAATATACAGGTGAAATGTTCAACAAATAAAAAAAAAATCAAAGTAAACTATAATCTACAACCATAAACATATCATAATATTACACTACAGTAAAATAGAATAAGTTTATGAATACCACAGACCGTGCAAAGAAAGATAGATGAAGGCAGAAGACTATTTAAAAAGTTAATGCATAAAAAAACAAAAAATTAATGCCACTTAAATTCTCTGGAAATAAGTGGCCAGTATTATAGTGATTACTCATAATTTTAAGCGCCATTTTTCTTATCCGCTCGCCACATGTCATGACAGCATTCCTAGCCATAAACCGCTGCGTTTACGATTTTTAATCGTTAAATAAAACAAAAGTCCCTTTGCCATTTTATGCGAATAACTTTTAAATACCCATCATTTTCAATTATAATAAACCATTTTCCCTTAATTAAGGACAGACTACGGGTAGTAAATATATTTAAGTGGTTTCTATAATTTATTATACATTTTATGGGGTACCTATTTAAGCGACAAGTACATATTGAAAAGAGATTAAATTAAACCTAGTTTTATTCATACAGAACTTTGCGTTCACCATCTTTTAAAGCCAGTTCTTTATAGATCTGTTACAATAATTACGGTTATAAATTTCTTGGCTCCGATAATAATATTAATTAACGTCGATTACACATTTACTGGTATTGATGGCAACGTGTATTCGATTTTAACACTTGTGGCATAGATGATAAGAACGGCGTCAATTCTATAGTTTTACAACTTTTATGGTTAGGTTATTGTCGGCTATACGCTACGAGTTTTGTTGCACATTTTATTACCCCGCTCCTCCTATATTTATGACTAACGGATTCCCGAGGGAATTTAAAAAAATACTCAGTGCATCTCTAGGGTACCTAGTTACTTTAGGAATATTTCCTTCAAATACTACATATCTAATTCCACCGGTACTACATCCATACTTATTAACTCGTTAACTCTCCATAGTATAAAATAATTATTTGTGACTCTAATTTTCAAAGTACCTAATAATGTATGTTTATCAGGTTTAAAGACTATTCAGTACTCTTACTATAGGATGTGCCTAGTTTTGACTATCCTAATCTCATATCCTATTGGGTAGCTGACTGAAATTAAATCGAAAACTCAAAATACATTTTCCCAGAACACCTCTATAAAATAATTATATTTTGATTTCTATTTGCCAATTATAGCAACATCTTAATATAATGGCGATGGGCTCACCACCTATCACGTTTAGGGGTCCAATATATCTAGTGAAATGTCGGTATATCCAGTAATGGAATACCTTTGCCTATCCCCTTGGGGATAAAAGGCGTGAGATTATTTTATTATTATTTAATGTAATAAAACAATTGTAAAAATACTGAAAATTACTCAGTACTCAGCACATTAACGCGCTATAACCTGGGCCTCTTCAAGGCAAGAGTGAATAGGCATTATCTAGCCAAACATGCTCCATCGTCGTCTGCATCATCACTTTCCATCAGGTGAGATGGCAGACAAATAGTTTGCCTATTATTAAAAAAAAAAAAATGTATTGTTTAATATAGTAAATTTTCGTTCTACCCTATTTGGTTTAAACGAAATAAGGAAAAATATAAAGTGACTGCCATGGACTCGTACTTCATTGTTAATCCGAGTGCTAAGGAAGTACTAAAAACCGGCCAAGTGCGAGTCAAATTTGTACATGAAGGATTCCGTACCTACAATAAAAAAATCGAACAAAAAATGAAAATAATTACGTCTCTTGCAAAGGGACCCCCTTTAATAAAATATATTTTTTTGTTTTTATAGCGACTATTTTATAGCAATACACACTTTGTGAACATTTCAAGAATCTCCCTTTTGACATTATTAAAATGGAGCAAAAACACCATACAAAAAAATTTCTTAATTCCCGGCAGTTAATTTATATTTCATTTTTACTACTTGTTGTTACAGCGGTTTGTTGTTACACGTTCTATTAAAATTTCGTCTATCTACTTATTACGGTTCATGAGACGGCGTTTAGACGCAGAACGTCCCATTCGCAAAACGTCCCACCGAAAAAAAAATACGTCCTATTCGCAAAACGTCCCATTCGCAGAATGTCCCATTCTCAAAAGGTCCCATTCACACAAAGTCCCATTCTCAAAAAGTCCTATCGCATATTGTCCCATTCGAAAAAATTCCCATTCGCATGAAGTCCCATTCGCATACAGTCCGCTGACAGACAGACAGATTTAAGGAGGGATTTGTGATGTGAGAAATAAAGATATATCGTTATTATAATGGACAGAGGAGGCTTAGTAATTTGGGCACGGAACCCTAAATACAGAAATAAGCACGGTCACAAATGCGCCAAGTTCTGCGGTCTAGCGTACGGGAGATTAATTTCATAACTCTAGGTACCTATTTCATTACGTATTTTAGTTTTTTTGAAACCGCACGAGCGGTCAACGCTCGCGGTGTAACCGCAGTCAATTGTTAGTACCCACATTCCTGGGTATTCTTTTGACGTGTAGTGAAGCTTTCCTAAGTAGGCATTTATACATTGGAAGGGGTGCGAGGCTGCAACATCTATACATATAATAAAACTCTAACGGGGCCGTGTCTGTACATTAAATATTTTTTGAAAATTTTAACCGTAGTGTATATAGTTATCGATATAGATACCGAAACACCAATTTCTGAAATTTTTGTCTGTCTGTCTGTCTGTCTGTCTGGTTGTCAACGCATCACTCAAAAACTACTGGACGGATTTTGATGAAATTTGGTATGGAGATAACTGAGTACCCGAGTCAACATCTAGGGTACTTTTTATTCCAGGAAATTATCTCATTCCCACGGGAAAATAAAAAAACTGGTTAAAAAGAGAAATACGTACTACTCCGAAACGATAACACCTAGAGACTTGAAAAATGGTATGAAGGTGTCTGATATGTTACAGGAAATTGGTATGAAGGAATTTTTGGAAATTCCCACGGGAACGGGAATAAACTAAATCTAAGCGGGAAAACGCCGCTGGGCACCTGCTATTTGAAATATGGTATGTAGGTGTCTTAAGTATGTCGTAGGCAACCGCCAACCACTATGAAGGGATTTTCGGAATTTCCCACGGGAACGGGAATAAACTAAATCCAAGCGGGAAAACGCCGCTGGGCACCCGCTATTTGAAATATGGTATGTAGGTGTCTTAAATATAATGTAGGCAACCACTATGAAGGGATTTTCAAGGGAACGGGAATAGACGGAATCCGCGCGGGCAACGCCGCTGGGCATCCGCTAGTAAATAAATAAAAACGATTATTGGCTACGTTCCAATTGCGGCGATCAGGGGGGCAAGTCGTATTCCGATTTACAAATTATAAACTAGTTTTCTGAGAAGACCCGTATATTATGTTAAGTTGTTGCTTCAGTGCCTCTTTTTGTCATATAATGTTAATTATGTTTTAGGTCCAAGTTGGCCTGTAAAAGACATCAACGGGTATCTCTAAACTATAGACTATACTCACCATAGATTTAACGTTAGTATACTAAATCTATGATACTCACCAACCCCTGGACTATCAATGCTCTGCTAATTTACTTATCTTTATAAAATTTTAGATTAGAGTATTTAAAAAAATTAAAAAAACACACGTCATTTATTCCCGGGGGCTGATAGGTGATAAATTTCTGGAAATAAACACGTTTCACTATTTTATTCTTTAAACCCTTAAACATGGTAGGTGGCAAACCCATTGCCGTTCCGAAGTACTATTGCACATGTCTCAAAATTGACTTTTGGTTTCGTCACGATGTTTTCCTTCACTCGAGCTAGTGATAAATATGTACGTAAGCTTTTTTAAAAACTCTCTTTAACCACTAAGCTATCACTGCTCTACAAAAAAAATATTCTAAAGTAAAACCATATTCCAACACAATACACTGTGGAATTCAGAAAGTAGTTCTGAAGCTACAATCAAGAAGTAACAAGAGTTATTAGTATAGGAAATCAACGAAGTGAATTGGCGTGATTGAATTTTTAAATAACAAACACCTAGTCATTTGTATCAGATAAATGAGACAATACAGAAATAAAAACAACTTGAACATATTTTTCCTACTTTTCTATCGTTCGTGCCTCATCTCTCCACGGCGTATGTTTTTGCGATGAAATGATGATTTACTGACGAATTAATTTAGTAGCATGCGATTACGCGACTAAATGGTCGACTAATCACACGCGATTTGTTTTCGGTAAAACTGTTATCAACGGCAACAGTCCACATTCTCCTATTTCGTTTATAAATTGACGAAGACTTGTTTTGTAAACCAAATTCGTTCTAGTATCAGATTTATAACGTAGACTATCCTTTACATGACCATTGCTAAGATGTTGAGAAATGGATATTATGCATCCACATAGCATAGATATAGTTTAGCAGTGATAGCCTTACGGATAAATAGCCTGCTTCACATGATGATAATCAGTGAGGCTCCGGTTCGAATCCTGGCATGTACCAAAGAGTTTAGCAAAACATACGTACTTACATATTTACCACTGAATTAATTCTGAGACATGTGTAAAAGACCTGGCCCGGCGATGGGCTCACCACCTATCACGTTTAGAGGTCCAAAGAATATCTCGTGAAATGTGAGAATATCCAGAAATGGAATACCTCTGCCTATACTCTCGGGGGTAAAAGGCGTGAGATTATTATTTTTTTATTTTATAGTATAGATCAATAGTAATCATAATCGGGTTCTAATCTTGGAGAGGGAATGTAATCTTTTGAGCACTGTTCATAACATTATAGGTAGAATCTAAAGATTGCTCTACATTCTTGGACGCCCTTTATTAGAAATAAAATAAATATGATCACGTCCTTATCCCCGATGTGCAGGCAGAGGTATGCCGTTCCTGGATATACCCCTTATCGCCAGTATATTTTTTGGACCCCTGAACGGTGCAGGGGAGTCCATCGTCGTACCAGTTTGCTGGTAGACATGCCTAAGAATCAAGTCTGGGACCTGCGGGTTTCATCACTATGTTTAACTTCAACGGCGACCCTTATAAATATGTACGTCATTGGTAGTCTTGAGCATAGTCGTTCGCTATTGGGAGCGCTCAATTTAGTTCGTAGTCCTACCGTGAACTAGTTCGTTCTATGAGTTCATTTTTTTAATATTTTTTTATATTTGGAGATAATTCAATATGGAAATGTTTTTCATATTATAATAGCGAAAAACTTGATAGACTATATATAGTTTTATAAGAAACTCTGGTAAGAGCGGCAAGAGTAAAAAAATTAAGTCTGTTAAATCCAGCGCCACCTGCCCGAAAAGTACACACCTGAGATTTCGCATAGTTCACCTAAAACTAGGTCACTCTTTCGAACTGTCGTTCGCGAACTACCCAAGACTAGTCATTGGTACTTGCCCGCACCGGGATTCGAGAACGAACTGCACTCATCAGAATCGGGCTCTCTAACCACAGATTTTAAACTTCCAGCCATCACACCGCGCTTTGAGTAGCGTGTAATGGACAGTTTACTTATTAAGTCGACATTTGGGGCATCTTACAAATGCGAGAACAGGTCGTGGGGACCGTATTAGCATGCGACATTGAGTGGTTAGAATTATGAGGCTGTGACGAAATGTTATTGAAGTCGTGAGTGTCATGTACCGGTCGAGAATGCGCTGACAATAACAGTATGTTTATGTACTAAAGCATTGATGCTGACACATTGGCTCCATCTCAAAACAGTGCCACCTCAAAGAACGCTAGCGCAGACGGTTTAAAAAGAGCTGCCCTTGAGTTTCCTGCTAGTTCTTCTTGGTGTACTGCATTTGGAACCAGCAACTTGTTGGTGAAGATAGGCTGCTTAAATTGCATTACATTCAGCCTATCTCCATGGACTAGATTAGAGTACCTTGTTATTAGACTATTGATGTTTCCAAGTGTATTTTTTTGCTTATTATAAAAAACACAGGGTATTAGTGAACTGTAGGTACTTTAATGTGAATTTTAACCTCGTGACTGTTAACCTCACTCTCATCAGTGCCCTTCAAATGAAAAATGTATTCCACTTAATACAAATTCCATTTAACTCAGTTTGAAAGGCAACAAAAGCAAACTTGCATCCATTTAGCTATCTACTTAATCCAACTATGTTAGCCGGCGCAAAAGGGCTCGCATATTTCAAGTTGGCGCCACTGCCAATTAGCAATTTATCTCAAGGCAAGTACATGCCTCGCGCCTGAGGCAGAGGCGTTTGGAGTTGTTGAGACTGATGGGTCTGTAACACGTCTCTCTTGATGTATTGAATTTGAGTCGGAAAAGACACGCACTTATAGGTACACATACGTCATACACGTTCTATTGTATTCTCTTTGCTGTACGAAATATTGAACAGTAAATTTTTGTTGTATTGGCATCCACGAAAGTGTAAGTTTTTCTGGTATATTGTTTTAAAACTCGGTGTTTTATTACGACCAGCCCTACACAGTCCACTACCAAGATAACTACATATGTATGTACACTGTCAAAGCCACAAGATAGAATCAGTGTAGATGTAGCACAAGCCCTTATTTGGGTAAGGAAATGAACTGCGGTGGGAAATCGAGTTCCCACGGTACTATGACCGATCGGGGAATGTGCCAGTCAGTCGCAGATCGATTGACTTGTGGACAATTGTGAAATTATTTAGGAATATTGTAGGATAGAAAAAATAGTGCATTATGCAGTAGAGTGGCTGGCTGTATACGATTTAAGTTGTGTGATAGTCTTGGAATTCGACGATTTGTGTGAGAACCATAGACAAAGCAAGTGGTGCTTCGGTCCACGGATTTTGATCAATCATTCTGCAGAGAAGCCGTCACAATCACAATGATAGCACAATTAATGAGAACTCACATCACCGTCACAATACTTCTAGTTGGTTCTAGAAAAGAATTAAGAGGTGGCGTGGAGGTCCATATGCTCATATTTAATTATATAAATTAAAAAATACTCGTAAAAATGTACGATATTTATTGTAATATTGCAATTAATAAGAACTTATTATTTTCTATTTTATTTGTAAAATAATATAAACTCCAAGCTTATGAAACCCATAGAAGAAGTTTTAAGCTGTATGGATATAAATTCATTACCCTTTGCCAAAATAAATTTTTCCGTAATTTTGAATTTGTGTGCTTTTTTGTGCACTAATCGCCTTCCGAGTTGAATCAACTTGAATCGATTCTGGTATTACATAAAAAAGCCATCGGGCCTTATTGCGCTCACGACTACCTAACTGCGGACCTAATACTCTCAGACGCACGTAGCGGCAATTAGGTAGCACTCAATCTTATGCCAACAGTGCTAGGAATATGGTTGACTAAATTTACGTATTTTTTTAACTTTTGCCATGAATCGGTCTGGATTTTTGTCATCTTCGTTAGTGTCTTGACGTTTATTTAACATCATGTGACTAAAAAGTATTTTTAATTTCCTATAATAAACAGCGTGGAAGAAAATCCAAATGTCTACGACGACGCAGGGTTCTTAATAACGATGTACTTACACCTTCTTCATTGATTTTAGAATACATAATATTTTCAATATATAATACTGGCTTTTACCGGCGCGGCGTCTTCTATATGCTATCTATATTACTGTAAAATTTTACCAAAATCCGTTCAATAGTTTTTGCCTTAAAGAGCAACAAACATCCATTCTCAACTTTCACGTTTATAATATTAGTAGGATGTGAAACCGAATTAGGACAAACCAGCAGAATTCCAAAACGATTTAGTTATACTTATCTACTTGAACTTGGAAACGTAATACGCTTGTAGCACCATTTGTAAAACTGTCGCTAGACAGCCATCATTAGTGGCACCTCTAGTAGAATTACAGTCTACAGTCAGGCGTGGCGATGTTCTCAAAATAGCCACACGACTCCCAACCTGCCTGTTCAGCGGTTAATTGTTAAACAACGACATTCGAAAACCTCCGTAATTGACACCCGCTGCCATACTTTATTTACGTCGCTAATAGACACTCTTTGCTTTCAATTCTTCTTTTTAAGGTCTAAACTACAGTGCCAATGAAAATATGTTTTATTTCGGAACAAAAACTTTAATTGCAGCCAACAATGTGGGATTGAAATTTTAAAGTGGGATTATAGGGGCAAGTGGTATCATATGAAAAGGCTTCATTTGCATGTTACAAAATATTTTTCATAAGCTTTTATGCCCCATAAATTTGATGAAAGAAAAACAATTACAATTTCCCTAGATGTTTTGACTCAGCTCTGCTAACTGAAATGATATTGTACCTACATGTTACGGACATTAAAATATACAACATTAAATTTATTGAAAGGCTACAAAAAAAATGCATTTTGTAAATTCAAAGACAAAATAGACGGCTTTTGATTTCGTATATCATTTTCGTTTTCTTTCATCTCTATAATATCATTGCCGAATAAATTTTTAATTAATAAATTAACGATCATTATAAGCAATTAGGTTCATCGATAAAATACAAACTTAATTAGTGTCGGCAAAATGTGATTTTTGACAAAAAACATGTTTCGAAGATATGCCACCAAAATTAACGGCACGCGCCCCGTTACATCTTCAGTTTGGTTTTATGTTTTTGATAATCAACTATATAATATCTGACAGTATGCTTTAATTGGCGGTTATGCGATAAAGAACTTGTCCTAGTGGGTTCATCAGCACCACAAAATATGCAGATATTTTAATGAATCATCTATCTTGTCGTGATCAATTCTATGCGATTAGCCTTCGCCCGCTGCGCACTTCTTGTTGTTTTGTACTTTAACCATATCTTAATAAAACCTAGGTACAATGGTGTGTTTTAAATTTTTCTTTGAATTATCATGTGCAGTATCATAAGCATTTTGAAGCTCAGCTCAGACTGTTTATTTTTCTTAGGCTGCGTATTAGTCTAAAAATAAAAATTATAATGGGTTCGATTCTGCTTTACAGCGACTAAACTTATTTTAGTTTAGTCCTGTCATTTTCTTTCTTTTAGAAACGAAAAGGGAATAGAGATATTTAGTCCTGTCAAATTAAAATTACTCCTGTCAACTGAGGCGTTTTTAGCAATTTTAGCGACGATGTATCAAGGTCATGGATAAAAGTGACAGGTCAGCACGTGCTTATGGTTAAGGTTAGTTAGTTTTTACATGTTAGACATTAACTCTTCATTCTATGGTTTGTTTCTGCCCTTTTTTTCTGTATTTTGTGGAGAAGGATAGGCTAACTTAAAATTAGGAATTTTATCTGGTCAGCCAGAATCGAGTCCATTAGCAATATTATTAGTTTTTAAGGCCATATTTTCTTTTTTTCATTATCTGAATCTGAGTAAGTGCTCAAGTGTCATTGTTAAAATTAATTACAACACAAACCGACTCATCACTCCAAGATTGTCGTTCTGGGCCATAAACTGAGCAATTAGAAGTCAAAACTGTATTTTGAATTAAGAATCTCACTTTCGCGTTCAGCCATGTTTTCGTTCAGAAACGCTCTGCGGAGTCCGGTAATAGGGTGCCTTGCGCTGAATCATTCATTGGCTGATCAATCTTACGATTCATTGGAGTTGGATTGAGACGCGATGGCTGGGAAACCGGAGTTTATACTGTGGATGTGTTCTGTTGTTTTTAGATCGAATTTCAATTTTCTGTGGGAAATTTGTGTGGAACTTTCTACTTTTAATAATAAAAGATACATTTTTGTTTTCACAGCATATAAAAAGTTACTCTTTTGACTAGGTCATTAAATATCCGCTTGCAATCTTATCGAAATAGTACTTCGTATGAAAAAATGGTTCTGCGCGGTTTCACTCGTGTAGTTCCCGTTCCCGTTCCCGTGAGAATACGGAAATAAAATATAGCCTATGTTACTGAGGGATATTGTAGCCATTGATAAAATATTTTTTTAAATAGGTCCATAGTTTTTGAGTTTATTCATAACAAACCTACAAAAATACAAATCTTCCATCTTTATAATATTAGTATAGATTACTAACATAACGTTTGTAAGAGATATTTGATCCTTATGATTGACCCTTACGATCGATGCCATATTAGTATAGAGAGTGTTATTTTTTAGATATTAACCCGTTTGATTTCCGGGTGGTGCTATAGTATTTTCGCCCTCCAGGTGGCGTTAAAAAATTCCACATTGTATATGATTTGACGTTTATATTATGTGGCATTTTATCGCTCTCAGCCCCTTTTCAAACGTACCGGTTGCCGGGTAGCCGGCGCCGGATACCCGGCGGCGAAATGTATGGCCGATTGCCCGATTGCCCGCCGGTACGTGTGAAAGCGAACGTAAGTACATGGCCATATACTTCGCCGCCCGCCGGCTACCCGGCAACCAGTACGTGTGAAAAGGGGCTCACTGATGTCACGCCACTCGGACAGGTGCAGTCAAAACTACGTTCAAACTATAATTTCCCATTATACGGGAGAACGGTGTGTGTACCGTCTTACAAGAAAGCAGCTATTCTGTCAATGTCGCACAAGAACACGTTTTGGGGTAGTCATGCACTACCATCACGCAAGCAGTGGCGGTTGCTCCAATTCTGCCACGCAAAATTGCCTTAATTACTTGTCAAACCAATGTTTTACCGGCATTATGTGATTTCTGTCGGGAAGTAAGATTTTCTTTCTGCTTTTGCCCGTGAATTGTCAGTTCATCGATGAAAAGTAGGCAATATCCTTTATTATTTTTAATAGGATCGACGCAGAGGTTAACATGTGTATATATACCTGTACTCACTAAACAAATAGGAAGATAATATTTTCGCATTTTTATGTAACTAGTCTTCGGATGAAAAGAAGTCTATGACCTTTCACAATATGCAAGTTGTCTTTCTGTAAAATTTCATTAAAATCGGTTAAGTGGTTTAGCCGGGAAAAGGTAACAAACAGTAAGATAAAAAAACCACACGTGAAGAATTGAGAAGCTCCTTCTTTTTGAAGTCTTTTAAAAGGAGTTACTTTCGCTTTTGTATAATATTAGGGATCAGAAGTTGCTGATAACATTTATTTTGAAATGACGACAACAACTAATCTGAAGCTTCAAACCTTCAAGAAGAGAGCGTACTCTCACCTCAAAGGCCGGCAACGCACTTGTGCCTCTTGAGCTGCAGGTGTCCATGGGCGACGGTAGTCACTTACCATCAGGTGACCCGTCTGCTCGTTTTGCCCCCTTTTTTTTATAAAAAAAAATAACTTTCTGCACCAATCTATGAGTATGTTGTACTTGTACGAAAAGAAAAATCCTAACTGATTAACAAATTCATCCAGAAATCTAAGAAACTTAAAGAAAGAAACTTGCAATTATTACACTCACGTTGCAACATACAATTTTGAGAAATTCCCATGGGAACAGAAAAAATTGAATCCCTGACTAACTGACTGCGACCGAGATTGCTTAGCTGGTGTGATCGTTGAACATACATAGACTAGTTCAGATAAAGAGCACGCTGTGACTAAACTAGTATGTATTTCTACATCATTTTTTTTGTAATAAAATTTTACAGCTCGCGTCTGCCTAACATTAACATTTATGTCATTGCATTAGACACCTTCTTAAGAGGTTCAATTACTTTTTTTGCCGTTTAAAGGGTTCCGTACCTCATACTAGAAAAACCAAAACCCTTTTCACTTTGTCTTAACACTTTGGTTTCAACGACCTTTAAATCTGTTGATCTCTATCTATCTCTATTGAGTGAACGGACGATGCTATTGTGGGTCTCAAATCAAATCTTGAACGTTAAATGATAACCAATTGCCAGTTGACGCTGCATGCTATCAAAGATTGTCTTAGATAGTAGGCCTGCAGTTGCTATGATTATTTTGACAATAATATAAACTTACAGAATCTCATAAACATGATCTGACTTTATATTAAACAGCTGTTTAGGGTAATGCTCATATAAAAGGTGTATAGTAGTTCCCGATCCGGAACCCTCTCGAAATGAGAGTACTACTCGCACTTGACCGTAGTTTTAATCAAAGACTCTCTCTGTACTCTTTAGCATGATTAGTATCATTACCGATGATCGTGATGGTGATTCTAATGACTAATCATTAATTTATCATAATTAATATAGTTAGATAAAATACTACTTTTTTTTAATACCTTATTGAATATACTATTTAAGTAGTTAGGTACTTTATTAAACCAAAATTTCATACAGTATAACTAACACAGTAGGTACAGTAACTTAACTTTAACTAATATTAAAAAATAGGAATTTCGTACTAGTGATATAAAAATATTGCCTTCAAGATTATTTATAGACTTACTTTAGACAAAGATTGCAATGTGTTCATATAAAAATATTAATTATATCTAACAATTTATATATTTTATTAGTTAAATGCCTTTAAAAATAACATTTTTTTTTATTGGGTACGTTTATTTCGAGACGAATTCAGTACGAGAAAAATAATTATTGATATCTTAAAAAATAATAGCAATACATTTAAACCAATAAAAACCGTTACTAAAATCGGAACCCTATAACAGGTTTCGTTCGAAAAAGGCAATAGCTAACAGTTGCCTGGTGACAGGTTGGCATCGAACCCGCGACCCTGGGTCGGCGACCGTGTAGCGGAACACATGTCACTTAGCGCATGCGTAATGTTGTAGTACCTACGCGAGCGTTCTACGTGACGTGACAGTGATTTGGTCAAATTTGTATTCGAGTGACTGTCACTAGAAAAAGACGAATATCCGAATATGGCAGCACATAACCGTTTCACCACTAGATGGCACTAATGGATTACTGACGTAGTCTTTAATGTTATTAGTGTCACTTTGAGAGTGAGTTCTCAGCTATTTGACACTAATGAGTATTGATCTCACTGTATCCACTGGTAGTGGTAGCCCTCATCAACCGTATAAGTGCATACCTTATTTTTATAGACGTAGTAAAACGAGAGGCGAGACGATATTCAAGTGTACCTATTGTTTTTTATTTTACGAAAATAGCTTCGCATAATATTCTCTTGGTTATTTAAAATACTCGAATGATTATACAGACTTATAACACTCACGAGTTGACTTAACACGAAGTAAGAACACTTTAGCGCCAACAGCTCTTAGCCAATCAGAAACTAATAAAAGAAAATGGTGGTCCAATAAGCCAATCACATAACTTCCACGTACAGTCGCCTTTGACGCCATCCGCCGTATAAAGAATACCCGCTTAAAATCTCCATACTATTAACATTTAGCTTGTTCCGTGTTAACTTTAAATACTTTCCGTGTAACCCTCATTAGACAGAGGGATTTATGGGTGGCATAGACATACTAAACAGTCGCTTAAACACTAGATACGTGTAAACTGCCTGTAATGACCAGCAACGGTTTTGAGCACGGTAAACGTTCTTTGGCTGTACGCGCTACTGCAAGGGGCCTTTTGTCCCATATGCTAGACCGGCTTAGCCAGTTACGTGTAGGGATTATGTACAAGTTGTACTTTATAGGTACATACTTTTCTTTAACTTGCTTCGTTCGTATGTATAAGACAGAAAGAAAGCTTTTATATTTTGTTAATTAGAAAAAAGACGCAAAGAGTAACTTTCTATTAGTTATAACTTACAAAATTACATACTTATACAGTATTTTATTATTGAACTACACTAATTATTTATTATATTCCATTTTATTTCAAGATATTTTATAGCTCAAACTTCTTTTTTAAAAATAACTTGACTGATATTTTTTAAATGTAAGTATATACAAGTTTTAGATTTGGGCTACTTATAGTGTTTATTTCGAAAGATAATACGTGTATCTAGTAATGTTATTAGACCACACGCTACTCGGTAGTGGCAGTTGTGCAACTGCCACTACCGAGTAGCTTGACTTTAAGTTTGTATATTAAATTACTTACTTAGGTACTAAAAAAAATTAACACTAAATAAACCGACATTACTAGACTTCATTCCAGAGAATAGATTGCAGAATTACCCGTTAAAATGCTCGGAAATCCCCAAAGACATTAAAAATACTCAGTAATCACTTTAGTTAGCATACTTACTGACCGCACGAATGACGCATGAACAGCCGTTATGAGGGATGAACCGTAAATTACCATTAATTCCGAATTCGAAAACACTACATGTGATTCAGAAAGTCCATGTGCTGGTATGCAGAGTGAATCATATGACTCACGTATTTCGAAAAGTTTTGTAGACACTTAAAAAAAAGAAATTTTATATTTTCAGAAAGGTTTCTTCCGCTCTTAGTTTTCACTATGATATACGCAGTGCGTGACGTCATCACCATGTATGTCAATAGTAGTTTAGGAACCACATTTTTTGGAACATTTTCTATGGTTTGCGATAATAATATACCTAGTATTGAAACTGCATACTATTTCAATGTCGATAGGAAGGGAACAGCTGGTTCTTTATGAATCTTTTGCTTAAAATCTTTTTTTATATCCTATAAATATTAAAAATGCGAAAATGAATTTGTTTGTTTGCATGTTTGTTTGTTTGTTACGCTTACATAGGTACCTGAACCCCTAAACCGATTTTGAAATTTTTTTCACAAATAGGAAACTACATTAGATATTAGAGAGTACCTAACATAGGCTAGATTGTATCCTAGTATTCCCATGGGAACGGGAATTACGCTGGTGCTGTTTGTAAATAAGTAATTTCAGATTTTTTGTTTTATTTTATTCTAAAAAAATGCATAACCATTTCAATAACAATAATTTTATCTTAGTCTAGTATGATCTAAACATTAATGGACATGAATTCAAGCAATAAAGCGTAAACAAAAGGTACAATTATGCACATAATTTATTGCAGCTTATGTGGGGTCAAACTACATGCCCATGGCAGTATGGGACTCGATACCTGTGCACTCACGAAGTTATGACAAAACCAGACCTACTCATATAGCATGGTTACCATATTTTGACCGTCAGTAATATTTGGATATGAACAGATGCATTTTACTATTCAAACTACACATGACGAATTCCTATTAGACAAAACCTATAGGTACTCAATAGGTATAGGTTAAAACTAACTAACCAGTTCGTTTTTATCTATTTGAGTGACATAACTGTCAATTAATACTTACTCGGCATCTTAAAAACATTGATTTATTGTAAATTCTAAATACTTAGCTGACCACCCCACTAAAGGGTAGTTGATAGTATAGAAATTAAATTGCGAGTAGACATTCATTAAAAATATTAGTCCTAAACACCTCTAAAAATGCATTTCAATTTTCACTTTACAATTATAACAAATTTTAAAACAATCAAACTTTAAAAAAAATTAAGTAATCGAGTACTAAAAAACGATGACGTCACACCTTGCTATTTCAGTACCTACAGTATCAATAGTACATTTTCGTTTTGACCGATCATAGAAAGTACCTAACTCATTTGTCATGGCAGGACACTACTCTATTTTAGAAGGTATCTTTATTGCTTTATTATATTTCTTTAACATTTTCATAAAAAAATAGAATTTTGTTTCCATTAAAAATTATAACTTTAAGAGCTTACGTGGTCACATGTAGCCGCCTAAGGTACAGCAAGTGAATGCGATGGGGAGGCGATAAGGCAAACTTTATGAAGTCTGGTTCCATTGTTGTTGTTCCTGTCTGCGTCATATTTATTGTGTATTTTATTACTACGCGATTCGATGTTTGCGTACGACCTTCTTTCTTCCATCTGTGTATAAGCATTAAATATTATTTTATATGTAAAGACAGTTTTGTAAAAATAAACTTTCCAAAATTTTACATTAAAATTACTACAATAAAAACTAAATATACCTACCTAATAAAAAAAAGTGAGCAACTTATTTATTTTTAAGATGATCGATCGTTCGATCAAAAATCTTATAATGTTTAAAAGCAAGATCAAGATTTTAAAACTACAAGTTATAGTAATTAATAGTTTTGATGCGATTCTCATTAAATTCAAAATAGCATCGTATTTTTTGCGTTATTATACTTATGACACGTGATGTTCTCACCAATTAATCTCTCATTTTTTATGATGACAAACACTAATCCAATTAAGCAGGTGTTGAAGCGAATAAATAATGTCCTTTTTTATTTGACAATTTATTTTACGGTATCGTGTTCCAACCGATTTATTAACTGTTATTAATAATAACCGTTGTATTTCCTTTATATAATAAGCATTTTGTTTTTCTTTTTTCCTGTCATTGAAACCATTCTAAGTTCCATTTGTACTTATTCGATAGCATAATAGGTATGCAAATTGTTTTGTTTCCAGACCGGGCACTAGTCTTGTTCTTTATGACCAGGCTTTTATGGTTTGTCTAACCAGCTAGTCTTATCAGACTACTTTCTTCTTTATCGAGAATATTCTGATTTATGAAATCCTATTAGCAACTTTGATTGCTATCAGTGGAAATGGCGCTACCTTGCTACTAATTGCGCTTAGGATACATTTTAATTGGTATTCAACTTATGTATGATTGATGTTGGCGGTGAAAAAAATTATACTTTCAAATAATGTCAATTATGTTAAGCAGCGATAACGATAGTTTTTATTCAAAATTCAAATAAAAACGCCGTGAAATTGAGCTCTTTTTGCGTCACGCTTTGAATTTTGGCTGTGGAAAGTTATTTTGTAAATCTTTGCATTGCCGGCCTAAATTAAGCTACAGAGTTCATTGATAGTGGTCAAACGGAAATGTGTCGTGAAATTATAAGATGTTGGAAATAATAGTTTTGATGCAGCTCTGCACCGTAAATTAAAGGTCAGACAGATTTGAGAAAAAATACTTTCCCGAGTGAAAGGTATTTGGGATAGAAAAGTAATTTTAAACTTGAATTTTACGCAAAAGACGTGATCTCACGTCTACGAGAAAAATATGATTTTTAGTTTTTTTTTTAGATTTACTGCTTTGGAACTTTATTTTCAATCTTCCTAATCTCATTAGGTACTCTATAATTTCAAGAACCACGTTATTACTTCCTAAGCGCCTTTTGTTCTATGCCCACAATGTTTTGTCCGTCGCCCACTCCCTTCTTGTGTGGTCACTCAACTTTGTTTTTCTACTTACAACCTCTCTGCTAAGCTAACATGCTTGACTTCCTCAAGGGGTTCAGTTCACAACTTTTATGAACTCACTAAAGTTCCCACAGTTTCAAATAAAACGTCTTTTGACTTGTTTGCTTTTGCTTTGACCGATCAAGTTTATAGCCGTTTCAAAGTTGAAGGAAATACACGCGGTTCATTTGTTTTTGGTCCAGTTTTTACATTAGTGTGTTTTTTTTTTTTTTTATTTTCCTTTATTGGGTTAAAAAACAGTTATACAATACATTATTAAACTAGGGCATTATTATAAATGGATAGGTAATTGTGTAACCAATCTCATTAACCACATATTAATGAAAGTAGGTATGCTAATAAGTAAATAATATTAAACTAAATAATAAATATAATAGTATTGTATAAGATTGACACTTCTTTTTCTTTATTATTATTTTATTGAAATTTTAAGTGTGTGTGTGTGGGTGAACGATCGTGTGTAAGAATTTATGTGTGAGAGTATATCTGTCTGTAAGTGTGTTGTGTCAGTGTGTAATCATAAGGAATGTCGTGATGTACCTAGTATACTTTATAACTATTCTGTATAATTATACTTTAAAAACTTCTTTATATACTTTTTATGTTGAATGTGAATGAAGCACGAGAGATCTTCCAGGTTCAAATTCAAAATTCATTTATTTCCGTAAGTATAAAAAAAATAGAAACCTCAATAGTCTAATAATCAGCCTATCTTTACGAGTTGCTGGTTCCAAATACTGTAGCAATGGGCGGTCTCTGTTGCCAACGGGAAAAACGCGTGAGATTATGTATGTACCTATTTAAGTTTCAGTGGTCGCCCAGTGGCCGAAATTCGACCATAATTAATTTAAATTATAAGTTTACTATTGATCTTATTTTAAAAAATAACAGCATTCTGCATTCCTTCTATATATACTTAAATTTTAGGTGTGCAAAATTTAGAGCAATTTTCGTAAAAAGGGTAGATATATAATTTTGCTTCACATAATAATATACCTATAGATTCCTCGTTTTTTAATAATCCTTTCTCGTATGTAAATTCGGTTAGATTCTGGATAAGGAAGTGTCTATGTTATTATGTAAATTGTGCAATTTGTATAGTGAACGCCTTTCATTACCAGTCAAAGATTGTACCTATATCGTATTCGATGATAAGATAGAAATTCTGTGTTCTTTGATATTAGCAGCCATAATGTACAGCACACATAAAGTGCCGGAAAATGTGTTACTTACTTAAACGGAATTGATTAGGTTCATTTCTTATGGAAGATCGGGGTTCTCCGACTACTAACATTGTATTTTATGAAATAAATTTATTCTTATTATTATTACTCTTATAATGTTCACTACGGGATGTCTAATTTGAAGCCACTTAATTTAGCAATGATGGACACTCATAAAAGAAAAACAACTGTTGATCTATATTCTCTATGCGCGGATGGCGCCATTTTCAGTCCGCGGGGGCAATTGTCCAACTGCTCTGTCCAACTAGTTGGACCATAGGTTTTTACTAGGGGCAGTTGTCCAACCTTAAAAATAGTTGAATGCAGCAGCTTTTGAGAGTTTTGTGGTCCAAGTTATTTAAAAAATTACTTGCCAACTCTAAAAACCTTAACTTGATCTAATGTGTGTAATACTCGTAGTACCTACTAGCTACTGGTTTACGGTTATATTGAATCTCTTTGCAGTCAATAGGTAGGTACTGGCTGGTTGTTATTATGCAATTATAGTACTTTTCTAGTACCATACACACATAAAGATGCAGTTGAGGATTTTAGAGATGGCAAGTTATTTTTTAAATGAATTGGACCACGGAACTCTCAAAAGGTGCTGTGGTCCAACTATTTTTGGACAACTGCCCCCCTAGTGAAGACCCATGGTCCAACTAGTTAGAAAGGGCAGTTGGCCCACTGCCCTGCACTGGCCATTCTGGGTTGCAATTAAAATGGCAAACATCAAATTAAACTTTCAATAGTAACAAAATGTAATTTGAAGCCGTCGGATATTAAAGATTGTTTTAGATAGTAGGCCTGCAGATTACAAAACAACATATCATTTACCGCAGTGCGTAGGCATAAAGCGGTCAAATGTCTATTGTAGATGCATTGCGTGCGTCCGCGCACACAATGCGTCACGCACATGACTGTGGGTGGCTGCTGTCTTCCGTGTAATTCGGTAGTTGACTAGGCTTCAAATCAATTACAGTTTATGATCTGTCAAAATGCATTTTTTTGTGGAAAATGTACGTATTGAAACTATTGTATATAAATAATGACATCATCATCTTTATCCTGTTATTCAGTTCCTGGAATAAGTAGGTACCCAACTTTCATATACTTATTTTTTTATTTTCTTTTGTGTGAAGGTCATTTTAATGTAGTCTATGGTCAGTTAGTGGAGTACGGTCTACAGATCAGTTTTAATGTTCCGTGCTACAGATCCGGTAGCGGTGGTCATAGGACCACACACTAAATACAATGTTGTCAAGTGTTATTGAATAGTAAATAATCGGGCATTTAAGTGTACCTGCAAAGAAATCGTAATAAATATTCAAAGGAAATTACTTGCCATGGACGCTGCCATCATTTCCTTTGAAAAACCATCAATCATACATTTACTTGTTTATTTACAAGCCTGCGGAGATACACGATTTGTTACTGTCAGAATCAGAATGGCGGGGAAAATCAATTGATGGAATCAGTTAGAAAAAAAATGTCGTGTAAGTGATTTGACAAAAGAATAATTAACGGGCGGATAACTGCTTTATCGTGATGAAAATGTAATTTGGTTATTCTATTGTCATGAAGTAAGTAAATAAATGTTGTTCTTTAAAGATTTTATTACAATAGCGATAAACACTCATAGATGACTACAAGGTTTGATTACCCGGTCATTAAAATTTCATCAAAGCGGGCGTCTTCAGAAACTAATAAACAAAGACGTTTAAATAAAAAGTTTCTCTCTCAATGATTTTCTTCCAACCTCTTTGCTAATAAATTAAAAACTAATAAGATACAAAACGTTGACGTTTTGATTTTTATCATACTTAACTAGATGTCGCGCGGTGCGCGAGGCCGCAAGCGGCCACGCGTGTCTCTGTGCGGTTTGATTGTGACAGAAAAATAAAGTCTACTTTTGGGGCGGCCATCTTGTTTTAGCCGTTTTAAGTCGAAAAATAATAAAATTTTGTGAAATATTTTTTTTCACGGCAACACTGTTAACTGAGACCCACAATCGCTCCATACAAGTCAACTTTCCAAAGTGTTGCCAACTGGCTAAAAAATGCCGATTCAGATGAAAAAATTGAAATTTTTCAGTAAAACAAAAATTACGGGGCGGCCATCTTTTTTTTTTCTATTTTTATGGATTTTCTAGTAAACTACAGGATATACCCTATGCGATGACACCAAACACATCCCTGTAGCATATCGGCACCTGGGAGATCAATTTGGGTCTTTTGAGGTCTACCCTAAAAATTTAATCAACCATAACTTTCAGTGTTGCCAGGCGAAAATCAAAAATCCTACAAAAGATCATAGGGAGAGATAAAATGTTCCATTGACTGTCACTCGTTTTCGCAAAATGGTAAAATTTAGACTTTTGACATTTTGCGTTAAAAGTAAAAAAATACGAAAAATTCCGGGAAAATTCTTCAACACGGCAACACTACGTAGCAATACCTCCAACCCCGCTATACAGACCAACTCGCTCAGGTGTTGCCATCTTGCCGAAAATCGACAATCAAAATCTGGTAAAATTAATACTTTTCTTTGGGAGCAAATCACCGGTCGGCCATCTTGGTTTTTCAGATTTTTCGGGATTTTCTGGTAAACTACAGGATATGATCTATGCGATGACATCAAACACATCCCTTTAGCATATTGGCGTCTGGGAGATCAATTCGGGTCAAGTGGGGTCTAAAACCACTCCAACTTTGAAACACTACTACGCGGCCGCCATTTTGTTTTTTGATTTTTTTAAATTATTTTCGTAAATCATACAAGCGATTCTACAGATGCCGAAAATTTAAACCGAATCGGCCGGAAAACAAAAGAGATACGATAGGCAAGCCTGGCCGCCATTTTGTTTTTTTGAAAAGTCGGAATTTTCCCTGGGTCACCCCGCCATCTTGAACACTTTTTCTCTACATGACTTGTCTCCAAAACGACTCCTTCTGGGAGAACAATTATGTCAATCAGTCAGTGAGTGGTAGTCGAGCTTTATATCATACTTAATATTTCGTTAAACTATAAATACATTTAGTTACCTCTTCGATCACTGAATTGTAAACGTAAAAAAAATCAACGCCTCAAAAAAATTAAAGTCATAAGTACAAAATTTTTATTAGATACACTTTTGTTTTAGCAAGGTTCTATAATTGCCATGTTTGAACTTCGTTTAAATCACAGCGGGTTTAATGTCGCGACCAAATATTAAAATTGATCACTCAAAACAATTCACCACTAAAACAGAAAAACAAAGCGAGTCGCATACTAATGTACTTATAATAAAAACACAAGAAACTGATACACGATGAATTGATAATATATAATTCTGCCTTTCATGATTGTATTGCACAATAAAAACGTCAGAGACCGTTGCCTTCGAAAATACAGTTCAAAATAAAATTTATTAATCCTGCGTTTTTGTTCATGGCCAATAAAATCTGTCACGGTTATCAATATTAATGTCTACATAGCATTCTTCATGGGACAGCTAAATCAAATTAGGAACAGTATAATCCGGCCAATCACTGCCGCTCGCTCCAACCCATATAATACCCATCAAAATGCAAAACTCTACATAATATAATTAAGGTAATATAACTCGTAACCGGTTGGGAACTATAGTCATTGACACCTACACGTGAATTTATAGTGTTATACTTATCTATATATATAAAAATGAATCCCTTTTTCCCTTGGTCACAGCATCACGCGTTAATGGCTGAACCGATTTGGCTGAAAGTTGGTGGGGAGGTAGCTTAGAACCAGGAGACGGACATAGGATACTTTTTATTCCGATATTCCCACGGGAACGGGAACTACGCGGGTGAAACCGCGGGGCGCTGCTAGTCTGTGATAAAAATAACATATACCTAAAGCTGTTTATTTGCCGTATAATGAGCTATGGTAAAGTAGCATTACATCTACTATCGATAAATCGAATTTCGAAATAGATGTAAAATTTTAAGTGCAGTTTTAAACGACTTTTTTGAATAGCACCAAACCTTAACTTTTTTGGAAGATAAAAGCGGGACTCAAAACTTTAATTTGTAATTCAGCAGCGATTTTCTATGCAAAAACGTCTTTAGCTAAGTAGGTACTGAGAGATGAAACGATCGAAATGACATTTATAACTTGTATTAATTCGATGTAAAAAAAACGGTGATCCGATTCAGAAACCATTCCGAGATATTAGATTCCAAACCTTTTTTTTTAATTTACATCTTATTTCTATTTTTATGCAATTATTATTTAATTATAAGTATATTTTTATATATTATAGTTATTACTGATTCGGCGACACTAGTTAATTGAAGTGTCAAATGTCAATCAAAAAGTCACTATTGCTTACATCCGGTGACTTGACGTCATTTGAAAGTCAAGAGGCGACATAGTTTTTTATAAATAGTTATTTCATATATCTTTACTGCTTGGGGAATATAATTATTGAAATTAAAATAATAATAAAAAGAAATGGTTGTCTGTAAAGTCGGGTTACGGACGATAATTTTACGTGATAACGTCATAAAAAAAATTAAGAAAAATTGCATACTGGAGTGGACGAGAGATAGATGCGTCACAAGCCGAACGCTTTTAGGCCGTTCATGCCTCTCTATCGCTTGTTCTGCGCTCTCGCTTGCACGCTCTCCTCAGGGAACGTGACTCTTTTTCGTGATGTTATCATGTCAAAAAATAAAATAGTACACAACTGTAACCTCAGTGAGCTTGGCGATGCAGGCAACAATGAATCCGCAAGAGAATAACGTAATGAACTCTTTCTTAATCCATCCAAGTAAGTATTCATTAGAATCAGAAACTTCTGATTCGCTACCAAGACAGTTATCAAACTAGGCTAATAAAATCCGGTAACGACGATTGCTACATTAAACATGAAATGGAAAGCCGAGAAAGCCACATAAATCCAAGATATGAACTTCATTTAAAGGACAATCCAGTTTTTATGTCTTGAATGGTAGCACCGTTACTACCCGATCGAACCCAGGACAACCGGTTGGCAGCTTTGCATCGTTTCGATGTTTACGGTATCCACCTGGTCGCTCAAGGTCAAATTAAGGCCAATTTATGGCCGATTGTCGCAACCCGAGCCTGCTGGGTTCGGCGTAATTCAGTGGTTGAAATCCGAATACGCCTTTATTAAGAAATTCTCGACCATTGAAGTTGGTTTCCAGTGTACTGTTTTTTCTCTCTCTTATAGTGTGTATTCAGGAGTAGATATTAGGTACATAGTAGAGGTGAGGGTGGAGCTTTAAACAGGAATCGTTGCAGCAACTTTGTCAAAGGAAAGTATTCACCACAATCGACTAGCTACGTATAGACAAGATGTTCTAGCCGAAACTTTTTCGTTTGTCGTATTTTCCTCTTCAGAGTTAGATATCCTTATGTACAATAGTACAGTCAAGAGCACGTACCTATACCTTGCAACATTGGACTTTGTAATGTTCTTATTACAATTGTCTTAGAGGTCAGATTAAA
This sequence comes from Ethmia dodecea, assembly GCA_963855545.1. Lineage (NCBI taxonomy): Eukaryota > Metazoa > Arthropoda > Insecta > Lepidoptera > Depressariidae > Ethmia > Ethmia dodecea. The sequence continues at coordinate 3,409,186 of OY979446.1, forward strand.
TTAGCACTACAAATGTAAAGCTCTGTACCTATTTATTTAGATTTACACCATTTCACACAGATGACTGAAATCAGATATTCTGTGACGATTCCATAATATTTTAGGTTATAACTTTTTTATAGTGATGACGTCCATCCAACATCGAATATGAGTGTGATCATATACCTATGTATAATAATAGCCTTTAAAGCATAACATTAATCTGATGGAGTTGTCTCCGTAGAATTCCAAGGCATTTATTTTCTTCGCAGAATTCCTATGTCGGCTGTGTGTTAGCAGACAATTTAGTGGTCAAGTGCGAGTCGTTTCGCTTATTACAGGTTTTATTGGGACGTAAAATCTAGCTGTAACGTTGAACCTTTTAAGCCAATAACCTTTGAGAGATCCTTTGCCGAATCAAGAAGTAATTGTAGAAATTGTGCAGGAATTACCTTTCTTTCTCTATTAACAGTTTTATACAAAGTGAGGTGTTCACGAAGATTATAAGCTTTCATAAAAAATACCTTATTCTACCTAGTGACAATTTTTTTGAAAATTATTATTTAATTTCTTTTTCACTTGTATTTACATGTATCCACGGAAGTTTTGTCTGGGAAAACGGCCAGATTCAATGTATTTAGGATAATTTACTGTTCATTATCTGTTTTATTTCAGGTTCAGACTAGTCGTAGCCCGCCATTTCATCTGCTTGAACTTAGGTTATTCCGAGATGAAGCCTTTGTGTTCAGGATGTAAGTAATAGGTGCTTGTTGAAGTATTTTATCAAGATCGGTTCACCGGATTGTCCGTGAACAAGTAACTAAGAGGAAAAGTTATTTTCGCGTTTGGACTTATGCTTATGAAAACGTTGACTAGATGGGATTATAGAATTTCCTATTAATTTCACACTTGCACGGACACGTGACAAGTACAGAAAATACGATCACATAGTATGCCTATTACTAACTGAAGTATGAAATAGTGTTGAATATTTTGCCCAAAAATTTTTTATTATACATAACTAGGTACAATTTGTAGGTAATCAGAAAAAATCATTGGATATAATCCAATGATTTCAAGTTAATATTCCTTAAAAAATGGGAGTAAGTATTCGCGTTTTATAGTTAGATAAATATTTAAGTCACTTACTTTTTTTTTGAGAAAATTGTAATTTAAAATATCTATTTATCTCAGCTACATATACTACAGTCAACCTTATGAGAGAGGTTGACTCGAAGAAGTAGCTTAAAGCGACAAGACTGTAATTGTACTCTTTTAGTCAGTGTGCCACTAATCAATTCTTTTTTAGATGTTTTAGAAAGAGTTGTTATCTAAGTAGGTACTTAATTACTTTAGCTAGCCTTATGAAATTGGAAACAAATTCAAAGCAACAAGAGAAATTGAGTGCCACATTAACATCTCGGTCATTACAATAGCACTCGAGAATAATTCAAACAAAACTGTTGTCCGTGGGCGTGGGAAATGCCCACAATAAGGTGGTCGCGTGGGCGCGATCATTATGCAGATTCTGAACGCATCCAATTGACAAATATGTGAATTTTTTCTCAACTTGCCCCGTTGACCACGATACGAACAAATCAAATGTATTAAACACCGTTTTATTTGTATGTTTATGTTAATTTATTCAAATTCGCAGTAGTAAAAACGCTGTAAAACTGTAAATTATGAGGTAAGTTCTCTAGTAACCTAAGTGTTATTTAAGTAGGATACAAACTCGTTTCTTCTGACCTTATAAATATAGTACACTTACTTACAACCAAAATAAGAACGTGGTACTAATTAGTTAAACATTACTTAATTATTTTGTTAGAATGTGTGAAAATAAAAACCGGGCAAGTGCGAGTCGGGCTCGCTCACAAATTGTTCCGTATCACGGCATACAAAAGCTAAGACGTTTTTTGGATGAAGACTCCCTTTTCCAACCGATTTCAAAAAAGGAGTAGGTAGGTTTTCAATTCGACTGGTTTTATTATGTACCTATGTTACCTGAGGACTTTCGACTGGGTGAACCGATTTTGATGATTCTTTCTTTATTTGAAAGCTGGTGCTTCCCGTGGTCTGATGATTTTCTTTCGAACAATTTATGCCTGATCCGATAAAAATGCACGAATTCTATTATATGTATTGCTATATTATTTAACTTTTTAATTTTTACAGCGTCCAAGTTTCAAGAAAAATTCAGGAGTCTACCTATGAGTTTCAAAAGATACAGCCCTATCGATGGACAGGCAGACAGCAAAGCCTTACTTATAGAGACCCTTTGGCACCCTTCGATTTACGAAACTGTAAAAACTACTACTTGCGAGTACTTACCTATCATACTAATGTTGTCAGTGTGAGGTTAAAAATCCCATTCAGAATTCACATTATGCAAATAGCTTCTGCACAACATAAAATATGTAGCGGAGTCCGTTCTGAATATAAACAGGAGATTTATTACACTGCTTAATAGAAATTAAAGCTTTATGATTATGTTGATTCTGTTGCCTTCGGGCAGCCTCCGACGGTTTTACAAGAAAATATATAATGTGTAGCTCTATGAGTTATGTATGAGGGAGGAGATGAATATAAATAATAAATTGTTGGACATCACTCACACACGGTCTCTAACACCCATACTTACTGGGTTGACAAATAATTTAAAAACAGAAAAAATAAAATAACAAATTATATGTTTACGCGGGGCTCTGAAAATACCTAGTATAGACCCAAAGATATTAAAGTAAGGATGTGTTATATTCATACTGCTTGCGTCTGAAAATTGATCCCCTACGAGTGTGCTACAACATGTACATACTTACTTCTTAGCGTATTTATAGGATACAACAATGACGGGGAAAGATGATACGGAACGAATAATAAAGAAAAAGAGAGCTATCTGTTAAGAGTTGCGCTTAAAATACGACTTGAAATACAAGGCGACTAAATAAAATGTGGTTAATTAACTACATTTGTCGGCCTCGTTTTCCGTGCTCTAGTAACATATCTACGTCTTTCTATATATAATATCTTTGGTACCTATAGACCAGTATATTTTTGGACCCCGTCATGAAACAAAACATTGAACACGTTGTTAAGTACCTACATAATTATAAACATTCGATATGAACACTTACACGTTGGCTGCGGACGGAAATCGAACCCATGACATCTACATCTGACTCAAGAGGCATACATAAACAGCATATCCGTACTAAAATTTTAGCTTTCGTTGTTTTCAAGTAGTTCGGTAATAGTACATTATGATATAAGTGCGGTAGGTTGAAAATTACAGCCGAGGCGACATTGCTTACAAGTTACTAGTAAGCAGAGGCTGTAATTATCAAAGCGCACGTATGTCATACGACGTTTTATAACACATTTTGGGAGGAAATAAAATAAAACTCCGACTATGTTAAGCGAATAAAAACAATACAGCGTTAAGAAAAGCGCATCAGCATTTTTTTTTAGGCAAAGGCACAAAAAACAGCCAGTATTACTAATAAATTAAATTAATACTTTAGTGTTTTTGTTACAGATTAATTGGTTGTAATTTACTGTCAAAATTTATTAAATTAAATAGTTATGTACATAAATATTTCTTTATTATATTTTATCTCCCAAAGTTAATTTTAATCATAAAATGTTGACAACTTTTTTGACATAAAAACTCTTTGCTGAGATTTTAAAAAGTACCGTTCGTTTTAAGAATTAGCATCTTGATAAACCGTGCGTTTTACATTACACTTACCGCACTTGGGCGTAATGAGATACAATACGATATTGAAATTGGTGAAATAAGACACCTTTTACGAGCAAATGTGTTATAAAATAGTTTAATTATAATAACAGATTCCGTAAAGAAAAAAAAATAAGCCTGTCATACGCAGAGAACATAATATCTTGGAGTCTACCACATTGTCATTATTACTAAGATTTTACTGCTATGTGACATTGTGTGGCACAGGTACTGCTATGTGACAAAATTGTCTAGTAAATAGTTACAGGTCGGTACTAAATTCAAACATTTCTTGGTAACGGGAATTTTAGTACGCAGTGCTAACCATTTTGGTTCTTGTCGTAGGTACAAAAGGCTTTTAGCGGGAATCCGGAAAGAGTCTGGTTTTAAATGAATATTTGCTGTGTTTCGTGTTTTGGTTTATAATAGTGATAGTGTTGTCAGTTTGCAGTGAATAGGACAAAAAGCGCAATTATATGTTCAGCAAGCTTTTATCCCCGTTGGATTCGGAAAAGGTTTTCCATTCCTAGAAATATATCTACTTCCACTTTTCACCATCCATTTTTGGACCCCTAAATGTGACGGGTGGTGAGTCGAATGCCGGGCCGGCTTGCTGTAACACAATCTTAGAATCAATTCTATGACCTGCAGGTTTCCTCACGATGTTTTCCTTCACCGTCGATAAGTGCTAAGTTTTGAAGAACTCTTTTGGTACAAGCCCTCGCCAGAATTGAACTAACTACAGTGTTATCTTACATACACACATAAATATGCTCACGTTTTTTTTCCGAAGGGGTAGGCAGAGACAACAGCCCGCCACCTGCTACGATCCTGGCAAACCTCACGCGCCTCATCCACATCCATCAATCGGTTCATACAAGCTCGTCGGTTTCGGGTAAACTGTTACTGTACAGTGTTATCACTGCTCCAGAAAGCAATATTTTTCCTTAAGCTATTCTTAAGAATTTTTTGCTCATACTCAAACAACAATTCCGCGGAAAGTACACGTTTGTAGGTCAATCTAATATTCCGTCTAACACCACTTTGTCTAAAAAGCGTTATTACAGCTTTGTAAATAGAGCTCGTTTGCCCATTCACTTCAGTCTGTTTGACTAGGTTCCCACCACAAAGATGAATCATTTTTCCCATAAGCCGATGACCGTTACGCTGTCACAGAACATCATAGGCTGCGATGTGGGTCGCATCGAATTTATTGCTGAATAGCGACCCGCCCCTACTGCGTTTATGGAAACCAGGGCATCCAGACCACAGTTTCTAGGGTACCGACCCTCAAACTAACCTTAAATAAAATTAACTCTTATAAGATCACTTCTTTGTTTGTCTGTCGATACCCTTTTTCTCTGGAACATGTGGAGTAAAGTAGACTATCAAGTAAAAGTTATTAGTCATAGTGATAGGTATCAATTATTGCACAATATCAAATACCTACTGACGAAAATCTAGCTCTTAAATTAATACAATCAAAGAATACGGCCATTTACTTCTTCTTCTTCTTCTTTTAGGTGTTAATGGCTTTTCACCGTGGTTTTTCGACCATTTTCACGTTTCGCCAATTTACATAATGTGATGTATATTTTGACACTTGCAAATATATCAAAACCTATAGGGTACCTACTTCCTGTTGACCTAGAATCATGACATTTGAAAAACATAAAAGAAGGAAGATAAAATCCTAAATGGTTCATTTATCACATAAAAATAGATACATTTTAAACGATTTTCATATAAGTTTATACAGAACCCTGGATGCGTAAGTTAAATTCGCACTTATCCGATATCGCTAACTTTGTGTCAGACGTACGAATACATAACAAGACTGTTATAGATTCATGGAACTTCGAATGAACTTGTATCGGATAAACAAATCCATTGGTTTTACTTTGAAAAAATATTTATTTACTTGAAATTCACTACAAGCATACTACAGCGCACAAAAAATTTAAGGAGCACAAATTAAATTTAAAAACACGAGCGAGACACAAAAAGAAATTTCAAGTCAGTAGACCATTATCACTAAAAATAAAAATAATATGGACACGGTTGCAACAGGCAGCACTAAGCTGGTAGTAGTTATACTCGTAACGAAATTTTGTTCAAAACCGCCATTAGGTACTAGAAGATTTGATGCAAGATAAATCGATCAGCTGATTTTATGCACTCCATTTCCCGCCACACTTTCGCGTTCGGATACAATTAAGGGGTTTTGACATGAATTTTATTCCTCAATTAGAAGTTGACAGTTATGTAGGCACCTAACGGTAGCCGAACGACCTTTTAGGTATAAAACCCAACACAGCGACACTGCGGTAGGTAATATATTAAAATAACGGAAAACATATAAGCATTAGCTATCCCGTTAATGCTATTCTTTATTCGGTGGCTATGCAAAAGACAGCATGTTATACGAGGAATTCGAAAGCATGAATATGTGTTTCTGAAGTAGGTAATTTTGATTTGGCCGCGAAACGTAACAATTTTCATCATGGAAGCCATAACAAAATCGAAAAAGAAGCGCCATTTCGTACAGGACCGTCGTTTGTTCTTAACGTATTCATAAATCGCGTCCGAATGCTTATTATAAAAATGCATTATACTGTCCAACTTAGGTATATTTATGCCTGAAACAACGCCAATTCTATTTAGTGCTACGTTGTCATTTCCTATTAGGTTGTCATTCATAATGTAAGTTAGTACGTTAAACACCGTTTAGTAGTCCACAGAGTGCATGAGATTGCAAATAATAGAGTAAGTTGTCCCAAACCACTCTTAAAGTTATAGTTTCTCTTCCAAGTTCCGACTTACATTAATAAATAATAATAAATTGTGGGACACAATTCACACACGGTTATTTAGTCCCAAACTAGGCAGGGCCTGTAATATTGGTACTAAACAACTGATAAACATACTTAAATAAATATTAAACGACCAGACACGAAGCCAACAGACATGTTCACGCACACAAATGTTGGCCCCGAACGAGGATCGAACCTGCGACCTCCGGCTCAGAAGGCAGGGTCACTACCAACTGTGCCAACAGGCCCGTCGTTGACTAATGTGCTCGAATACAAACAATAGTGCTGTGGGATACCATGCCACATTGGCTCCATTCTACGTCAGAGTCATCTTAGTCGGCTACATGTTGATGACGTTTGGAAAAGAGGCCTAGGGATCAGGGGGTCTGGAGGTGCGGCAGCTTATCAACAGCTGTTAGCACATTTGTTGAAGGTTTCAGTAGACCAGAGAGAAGACCTGTTTGATATCTCTGTTAAAGGATCTGGCTAGCCATTCAGTACTACAACACTGTTCCACATGTACAAAGATGTATGTTTTCTTTGAAAATGACTGCATTCCCTATTAAAGTAATAGTGAAATACATTACGCGGAAATTAAAGTGTTTGTTTATTCTAAGTAATCTTAGAAAATGTGGCGCCGGCTTGGTATTTATTATTCCATTAGAAAATTAATTTCCTGTTGAAAAATAAAAGCTGTCATTTCACGTATTTAAACTCCACTCAAGATTCTAGTGTCACAAAAGATAAATTAAAATCGCAAATGAACAGCAATTGACATAAATTTAAGCGTCTGTATTTTAGATGTTATTTCATCACTATCCGTCTACAATGCTTTCTGCTAAAATATAATTGATATCATATACGTCTTTAAGTACTTGTTATCAAAAATGCGAAATTTTATTTTGGACAACATCAGTTACCTTATTGATTTTTTTGTAAGAACCTATTTCTGATAATTTACCACCTATATGATTTTTTGTCTAAGACTTCTTTATATTTTTCTCTCAAAATATTTTACTCTAACGCTGTCTTACTGTCAGCCAACGCACAGAAACTGGTGTGCCTAAGTATATACATTTTGCATAGGCGTTCCTTTGATTATTTACGGTATTCCTTATAATAAGGTAGAAAGCACTTGGAAAGGACTTTTGAGAATTCATCGCATAAAATAGACTATAAAAACATGTCATTTTCAGTCCGTTTTAAATAAAGGTGGTGGGGTCCGTATTTTTATAATAACAGAATTATAATGTCCTTCAACAAATAGTACCTATTATTTTACAAAACACATTACATATTATGTTCTACCCCTACCGAAACCATGGCTGTAGCTGTGCTAAATGGATAATAACCACAGAATAAACAAGTTTGAGATTTATAGTAGCAGGTATACAGGTAGTTGGGCACTGTCAAAGTTCAACTTGTAATGTAATTGAATATTTAGAGCTTCAGGATGGAAATGAAAGTTAAAGTGCCTATTCCACGTTAGGTTAGGTTACATTATAGAACACTCCGTAATAGCGTTGTGATTCTATTAAAGTAGACGGTTATCGATAGTTTAACATTACAGAAACTGTCTAAAATTTACGCTATTTTAGCTTTAGGAGCTAGTCATTGAAATATTATAAATAAATATACGACCATATCAATATGGGGGTTGGCAGAATAGGCAGAATATTCCGTTCTGGAAGTACTTTTCATAAGTCTATTTTCAGATCTTAGAGGTTGTAAACTCGTTGCTAGACCAAGGTCCTGTTGCACAAGCTTCAGAACCGATTCTAAGGTTTCGTCCGTCGAGCTAGTGATCAGTATAATATACTAACATAACTTTTTGAAAACTCATTGCCTCACGCATGAGAAGACGGACTCACTTCCAACACGTACAATACAAATAGTCCTAGTAAAAAGCAGTAGAGCTTTTTACTAGGACTATTTTTATTACGCTTGTAATGAAAAAGTGACTTTTATCAGTATATAATAACTTAGTAACTTTTATCAACTTGTAAGAGTTGCTAGGATATTTATGGATACTGACAACAGTTCTGTATTGTCTGAATTTTGCGACTCTTGCAATGTTGTTAAGAAGTTCTTATATAGAATAAACTTTGTACCGACCGTTTTAAAAATCAAAGGGTATTTTATATTTAAAGTATTAAAATAACCTTACCCTACAAATAGAACTTATTACATATTTTTATCGATATAATTATATCGATATGCTCTGTGTGGTTTTGAGTTGATTGTGAGGTTGACTAAGACTAGAATCGATAGAGTTCGAAACAGTCCGAACAGCACAACAAATCAATAAATTTATGGAAGTCAGGTCTATTTCTACTAGACTTCTGAGAAATTTAATTATTAAAGGGACAACGATCCTAAACGGTAGTTTTATAACTCACAATCTGCATGTATCCATAGAAGTTTCTATTTCCAACTCTCTTGCAAAATTAGAAACTACTAATTTTGCCAGTTCTATTTATGGATTTTTTCCAGATATTTTTCAGGATGTATTCAAATTTGCCTGAAGTACCGTAAATCGGCCTCAATGAGGGCTATGTTTGTGCCGTTTTAGGTGGTGATGATCGAGCTTATGAAAGAGCTGTCAGCGCTTGGTCGAGGCTTCGGGTGACCAGCAGGCGTATTCATGGAGACTCGATACCGTTTCCGTTCGATTCGAGTCGAATCTATCGACATCGGACTTGGAACTAATGTCATATGTGACACCAACTGTCATATGTGACATTAGATTTCGATACCAACATCAGCCCATCTCGATAGATTCGTTTCCGATGTCGATAGATTCGACTCGAATCGAATGGAAACGGTATCGAGTCTCCGTGAATACGCCTACTGAAGGCTGGCAGTTATCTCTGCCAAAGGATCAGTCTAGCTAACCAGAGAGGGAATGCGGCCAGCCTTCTGGACACTGTCCGACATGGTTCCTCTTAGAAAGTCATTTTTATTTGGAAATATTGTATTTTTATATATGTTACAAAGCACTTAAATTTGTTGTAGAACATATAATTTTCTAGAGACGTATGTTTAGCACTTTTACAAATTGACATAATTAGTCAGAGCCATCTCACTCTACGTCTTAATTAGAGAGTAAAAGTTCTAATTAGTGACGATTTTCTCTGGTAGGTAAATGAATTTAAGGCCACTCAACAAAATTAATAGTGGAGCTCGATGCTGCTTTACAACCGAGGAAGTCTAATTTAATGTTTACATGTTTATGTTTTTACAGCGGAACACCAATTAAAATAAAATGTGGCGTAAAGATTGACCATTAAATTAGAAAATAAAGCCGCATTAATTTATATAGAGTGTGAACAGTGGCAGGAAGTAATTTAATGTGAGAAAAATCACAGTAGAACATATTTTAAATGGTGTCGCATAAAATATGGCGCAATTAAGAGCATAAACCGCATGAACCTGTTCCTTTATATAGATATATAATCCAAGTTTGCAGAGGCAAATGTATGTCTTAACATATTAATTAATCTTTCTATTCATATTGTAGGGGATAAACGCCTACAAGTGCTGATAGATGATAAGTTGATGATAATAGGGGCGAGTAGATACTCAAATGATAAATGATAAACAACAACTACTCGCGACGAGTGCTTTATTACCACTATTACATTATAAAAATAATCTATAATAAATAGTTGAAAAATGCTGACTCGCACCACGGCTCTTTATTTGTAAAACATCAATAAACTGTACAGCTGACTGTACATATTGCCGAGGGCAAAAGAAAATTAAATAGAAAAAACTATAAATCAATAATAAGTTGAGCCATAAAAAAGCTTAAGAAATATGATAAGTAAATGTAAACAGTAAAACATTTAAGTAAGTAAAAATTTGATTATGATAATCTTAAATAAATGATAGAAAATCAAGAACACAACTTATTAACTTAAGTAACATGACACTTATAAAATTAAATGCTTATAAACTAGTCACTTTCACTTAAAGGGACGTCGAAATGGATCGACTGAACTGCAGAGGATGAAGTACTCTTGTTTCTTCGCATTGGTTCTGGTCTCGTTACTGCTTTCCCCATCTCCAATCCTGCTTCCAGGGTTGCCTGTTGCCTTCGCCTTCGCCTGACCCATATGATTATCGTTATAAGACCCGTAAGAATGGCTGCGCCCACCAAGGAGTACAACACGCTGTACTGATGCACGTCATGCACAGTGAGCTGCTGCGACGATTGCTGTTTGAGCTCTTCAATTTGTGCCTTCAGCTGGTTCCAAACGGCGGTGTGATCTTCCGGCACCAGCGAGGGACCGTAAGTGGGCACGCTAGTGTTGACGATGTCATTCACAATAGATAGATGTGGGAGCTCAGAGTCGTCCATCTCTTCGTTTACATGATTGATGAAATTCTTATGGGAGTAAATCTTAAATGTGTCTCCCATAAGCGTGCAACCTTGACATAGGCTGATAATGCCATTTCCCGACAATGTTATTAACTCTGTAGCACGTGCGCTTAAAATGCGCACGGTGCATTTCCCACAACATGAGTAGAGCCAGTCACTTGCGCGACGTAACTTGATCCATTTATTATCGCCGCACTTCGACTGTCTGTAGGTACAGGGCGATGATCCCATGTTGTTTATTTTGACGTCGCAAATTGATTGTCCTGTCCTGAAGTTATAAATAGGTTTGTCAATAGGACACAATATCTTCTGCGAAAATGCATGAAGGCACGCTTGTAGATCGTTTTCGGTTAAGAATAAAACCAGATCTCTTCTTAAGTTGAATGCTAGATACGGATACGTAGATGTAACTTGATATTCTTCCTCTTTCCGTTGCAGTGTAATTATTTTATCCATTTCATAGGTCTCAGTGCTTATTAATGGAATCTTGATCTCCATGATGAGGTAATCATCGTAGACTCGGGCGAAAACTTTTAACAGCTTGTATAAGCTTCTGATATTTGACGGCTCAACAGGTACCGTAAGATCGCTCGGTATCGTCCGTATGATGATGTTTATTTGAGATTCCAGTTGCTCAGGAGGGAAGAGGTGAGTATCTATACGGCCATGATATATGTCGGTAATGACATCGAGCAGACTTTGTTGAATACGATGCATGTTTGATAATGCCACACTGGCTGCCAGCGCCGATGACGTCATGTAGAGACCGTACTGCGTTTCGGATTGCACGGAGTTTATTTCATGTAATACACCTTTTATTTGGTGATTCATGTACAGGAACTGTTTATTCATAATAGCTTCATTGCGTTGTATGATATTATAATCTGATTCAATGACGAGAGTTTGATTTCGGAGGAGAGTTTGGAGATAATTTTCGTTTTGTGCTACTTTTTCTATATCTTGCTTGTACTGTTGAGCAAATTTGTCATCCAATACTCCAAATAAATAGCTAGCCAGATTTCCCACGCCATTCACTAACCCTCTCTTGTGTCTGTTGTTATTATTTCGCAGTATAGAGTTGTAATGTTGCATTTCAGTTAAATCGTGCTGTAGTTGCAATATGATACCTGTGTATGGCATTCTTGAATTTTGATGGCACATTTTCTGACATAAATTATCCAGCTGCTTAATATAGGTTTCCAAATCTGCAAACCCTTGCCAGTACGTTGACATATTATAATAAACAATTAACTTCCACTCGTCCTTGATATGCTGAAGTTCCGATATTTTATCGAAGAAGAGATTCTGCTGATTAGTGACTGACGTGACATTATACGTCATCGATGCTTGTTGCGTGCTTGGTGATATCAACGTCATAAATAGGACTAGCGCAGATATGAAGAGTGTTTTCAAAGAAATTTTCCGAGTGTTTCGCTGCCTCCGTGCGGTATTCTGATCAGCTGCCGTAGCGGTAGATTCAATTGAAGTTGTATTCTGCTGCGTGCTGCTAGAAAGCGTTCTCTCTTGATTTTCTTGTAGAGGTAGTATGATTAATTTATTTACAGGTCGTTTGATGACGTTAGTTGCCGTCTTTAGTGATACAACCCTGACGCATCCATCTAGGCCAGGATGAAGAGCATAAACTCGTGCCATTGCCCACTTACCGGGCGGCATATTATCTTCTTTGATGATGACCAAGTCGTCTATTTTAAGGTTTTCCTTGGTAGTACGCCATTTTGTTCTAGACTGCAGCTGTTGTAGATACTCCGTGGACCACTTCTTCCAGAATTGCTTGTTTATAGATTGAACTAAATGCCAGCGTGTAGATAAACTGATATGACCCGGGTCCGTCTGCGGTCGGGATAGTAACGAACTACCGATGAGGAAGTGCCCAGGGGTGAGATAAAAATCGTCTGGACTCTCGGTGAGTGTACAGAGTGGCCTTGAATTGAGGCATGCTTCTATCTGATACAGCAACGTGGAGAACTCTTCATACGTCAGTTTTTGATCTCCAATGACGCGTTTGAGATGATATTTTACGCTCTTCACAGCGGCTTCCCATAAACCTCCTGCATTTGGCCACACGGGAGCGTTGAAGTGCCAAGTGATGCCCATATTGGTGATATCATTGATAATGTCTGGATTTATTGCTTGCGATCTCATTATACTCCTGTTTCAGAAGACGTGCAGCGCCCACAAAATTGGTACCATTATCGCTGTAGATATTTTTCGGTGTCCCGCGCCTGGAACACAATCTTCTAAATGATGCAAGGAAGGATGCTGTGCTGAGATCAGAAACCAATTCCAGGTGTACTGCCTTGGTTGCTAAACAAACGTAGACTGCTATATATCCTTTCGTGGTCTTTATGCCTCTCCCTTTGTTCGCCTTTATATCAATATGTCCAGTAAAATCGATACCAACATTAGTAAAGGGCCGGGAGGGTGTTATTCTAGGCTTAGGCATGTCAGCCATGAGTTGCTGATAGGTGTCCTGGCTAAATCTTCGGCACTTAATACAGGATCTAAGCTGCTTTTTAACGCTGCTGGTGCCGCTTAGTAGCCAATACGTTTCTCTGATAAACGATAAGGTAAGTCGTGGCCCGCCGTGAAGGGTGTAGATGTGAGCTTGATGAATGATCAACTCAGCCAGACGACTTCCCGGTGCTATTATAATGGGGTGCTTTGCAGCGTAAGTGATATTTGCTCTTTCAAGGCGCCCGCCTACTCTCAAGATCCCGTAAGTATCCAGAAATGGTCGTAGACAGGCTAGTCTGCTGCTGCTGCGGACGTGACCCTTCTTCCTAAGCTGATTTATATCTTCATTAAAATGAATATCTTGTGCTAGTTTTATAATAAGGTTTGACGCAGTTTGCAATTCCTCTGTGGTCAATGCACTTCTTGCTAGACATGCACCTTTGTTATGCAAGCGCGCTAAGTAACGCGACACCCAGGCCACTGTCCGTACTACTTTCGTAAATGAATTGAATTTATTTAGTAATTCAATTATAAGTGGCGCTTGTGATTGACATAAGGCTATTTGCACACTAGATTTTTTAATTTCAACTGACGGACTTTCATATTTTGTGGTGGTGTGGATACTAGGATCGAAGTTAAGAATCCATTCTGGACCTTCCCACCATATGCGATGTTTGGATAAATTTTCAGATGTCAATCCACGCGTTGCACAGTCCGCTGCATTATCAGAGGACTTCACATGACGCCAACATGATACTGGAATGATAGTAGTTATTTTATAAACTCGATTCGCCACGAACTGTTTCCATTTTGATACATCTCCATGTAGCCAGCCCAATACGACCATAGAGTCAGTCCAAGCGTTGATTCTGATACTCTCGGAAGAAAGTATTTGAAGAACTTTCTCCATTAATTGTGATAGCAACAATGCACCTAGTAACTCTAATCTAGGTAAAGTTATTGCCTTATTGAGTGGTGCGACCTTTGTTTTTGCCGTCACAAGCCTCGATGAGTACTCGCCTTTATCATTCTGTGCTACTATGTATATTGCACATGAATAAGCCTTTTCTGAGGCATCGCAAAAACCATGTATTTGAATGCTCTTTTCTGTTTGACCTAGATATCTCGGTATGGAAAAAATGTTGATATTTCTTAGATCTTCTCGCAGTTTTAGCCATTCCGATAATATATCTGCTGGTAGATCTTCGTCCCAGGCTAAGCTTCTAGTCCAAGTTATTTGGAATAGTATTTTTGCTCTGATAGTGAGCGGTGATAACCAGCCGATGGGATCATAGATTTTTGATATGTCTGATAAAAGTTGACGCTTTGTATATGGCTTGTTGGTGTCTCGACTTTCTATTTTAGTATCGAATTTAAACACGTCATTTGAAGGTATCCATCGAAGACCCAATGTTTTACGAGATTCCGAGTCCTTGAACTCAAAGGGGGCGTTTAGTTGCTCTGGCTGGAGACATTCAGTAAGTTTGGGTTCGTTGCTGGACCATTTCCTCAAATTCATGCCAGCTCCTCTTAGTACTTCTACTAATTCCTTTTGTAATTGCCTCGCGTTTTGAATGTTGTTGCTGCCTCCTAATAAATCATCCATGTAAAAAGATGACTGTAGAGAAGATGATGCTAATTTATAAGTATCTGCATTATCAATTCCTATTTGTTTTAGTGTTGTTCTCATAGCTAAGAAGGGGGCCGCTCTTGTACCGTATGCAACGGTAGTTAGGTGATATTCGCGAAGTAGGCTACGTGGGGAGTCTCTCCATAAGATGGATTGAAGATGCTGATCTTGAGGTCTGACCATAATCTGCCGGAACATTTTTTCCACATCCGCAGTGATAACATATTTGTACTGTCTCCATTTTAAGATGAGAGTTTGAAGATCTTGTTGAAGATTCGGCCCACAGTACATTAAATCATTTAAGCTACGCCCAGATGACGTCTTAGACGACGCATTGAATACAACACGTAAGGCTGTAGTGGTGGAATCTGCTTTTAGTACACCATGGTGCGGTAAGTAACATGCTGTCTTGTCTTGCTGTGTGACCTCCCGCATGTGACCTAATTCCTGATACTCGTCCATGAATTTGCGATAGCTGTCTGCTACTGAAGGATTTTTACTCATCTTCTTTTCTTGCTGAATAAATTGCGCTAGTGCTTTTGGTCTGGATGATCCAATTTCTTGCTCATAGTTGGGTTTCATGGGTAATGCTACTTGATATCTCCCAGAGTCCAGCCTTCTAGTTGTCGACTGATAGTACTCCTCACAGTATTGATCGTCTGTTGATAGCGTCGAAGAGCAGTCATATATATCTTCAACCTCCCAAAATTTTGAGATATTATCTATGTTATTGATGACTACGTTGCATGAATAAATCTTCATACCGCCTGAAAGTATCCACCCTAGCTTAGTCTGCTGAGCGATAGGAGACTGAGGTGGGCCTTTGACAAGGCCATTCATGATAATATCTGAGTACACACTGGCATCCAAAAGTAGATCAATTTGCTTTGATATGTTGTAATCAGGATCTGCCAGTCTTGTGTGTTGTAAATGTGGCCAAGATTGCTTCTTAAACGATGCATTAGGTAAGTTATTAATTACTCGTGATACAACTAGCGCCTCTGTTGTAAAATGATAGTCGTTGTAAATAGATGCACAGTCGAGTGAAACTAAACCTTTGCTTTGCTTTTGTGAGGAGCCGATGCCTGATACTGCTGCCTGATAATACTGCCTTTTCAGCCCTAATAATTGGGCGGCATTTTCCGAAATAAGTGATATTTGAGACCCTTGATCTAAAAGGGCTCTCAAGTTGATATAGCTGCCATCTGAAGACTTGATATTTAGTGATACAGTAGTCAAAAGAACTTCTTCATTATCACTCGCAACATAATTGACATTATGGTTTGCTGATTTGGAGTCTGATGACACAGATGCTTGAGCTTGGGCACGTGAGTCACTTGAACTCGTAGAGGGCAACGGCATTCGAACTGCAGCGTCATGAATCAATGTATTGTGATCGCCGTTGCATTCCTTGCACCTTTTAGTAGAAATACATTTATTTTCATAATGTCTGTATAGGCAGTTTTGGCAAACATTATGTTTCGCAATCGTTCGCAACTGCGCCTCCGCTGGTTGATTTAGGAAGCGTTTACATTGGTACAATTCATGCGGTGATTTACACACAGGACAAATCCTTTTCGTGTGTGTTGCTACTGCTTGATATTTTTTATAAATTGGAGTGTTGTTTTCACGGTTGTTGATATTGCCATTTTGATATTTTTTGAGAGGCTGGGTCTGCTTGTTTGACGGTGCTGCTGCATTTCTCTCTTTTCTACTGACTGATTCCAGAGCCATAAACTTATTCTCGAGAAACCGCATAAATTCTGCATATGACGCCAGATCTCGAGGTGATTGACGTGATTCCATGTAGTCAGTAAGAGTTTCATCATCCAATTTCTTTGACAAAAGATGAACTAAGAGTGGATCCCAGGTGGTGACGTTTATTCCTAGGTTTTGTATGCCGTTAATACATTCTGCTGTAGTATCATGTAATTTCTTAAGTGCATATGATGACTGCTTATAAATCGACGGCTGACTAAGAAAAACTTCCATTTGCGTCGAAAATAAGATCTGTGGGTTATTGTAACGATGAGTCAGAATATCCCAAGCCGTATCGTAATTTTCGGCTGATATATTAAGATGCTGAATAAGTCGCTCCGCTTCTCCCTTGACCTTCCCTTTAAGATGCTGCATTTTTTGTGCTTGACTGAGACACCTGTTGTTGTGAATGGTTTCCAGAAACAGATCGAAAAAAGTAGGCCACTGAGTGTAGTTACCGGAGAACGTAGGAATCTCTAGTTTAGGTGTTGCTTGCTGTAGATGGGTAGTAGAACTTAATTTTTTGTTCAACTCCCTTTTGATATAGAGATAGCGCTCTTCCGCGTCTAAAAACTGTGCTTCATAAGTTTTATTGCTACCCCGTAACTGACTGTCTATGCGCAGATGAAGAGTATCGATTACCTTCCAGAGATTTTGCAAATTTTGAAGTCCATCCTCGATCTCCCACTTTTCCTCCAAGTTATCGATATCGATTCTGTTGATTAATCGATTCAGAGCTCGAATATTAGTTTCTTGTTGATTGACGAGATCCTCGCCTTGAACGGTGTATTCTTCAAATTTAGGTGTTGAAAAAGATGGCAACTTCTGCGGTATAAATGATGAAATCATAGATCTGGTCTTTTGGTAATATTCTTTCATGTATCCATAGATGTTTTGCGCAAAATATTCATACTGCTTATCTTCAAATTCTGCAAGCTTACTGTGATTTTCCTCAAACTCCTTCCACAGAGTATCCAGTGTGATTAACCGATTCTGAATATATTCAGTGGTCTTTCTGCTAGAAGCATCCTTCCGGAAGTTGATATTGACGCGCTCAATTTCTTTAGTAATTATACCTTGACGTTCAAAAATCGTGGTCATCTCCTCCATGATGATATATATATATATTCTTTTTCTTCAGAGTAAAGTGATTGATAGTAAATATGCTTGCTTGATAAAACTCAGTGTCTTTGCAGTCTCCAGCACGACTTTTACGCCTTCTCAATCCAACCGGTGAGACCCGCTTGTGGGAGGCCGGCGGACCGATTCGCAATCGCACTAAATTCTACAAACACTAAGCTCTCGTCTGCTTGACGAAGTTGATAAAATGAACTGCTGTAGATGTTCTTCCTGTTCACTAATTGAAAAGGCTCGAAGGACCAAAACATGTAGGGGATAAACGCCTACAAGTGCTGATAGATGATAAGTTGATGATAATAGGGGCGAGTAGATACTCAAATGATAAATGATAAACAACAACTACTCGCGACGAGTGCTTTATTACCACTATTACATTATAAAAATAATCTATAATAAATAGTTGAAAAATGCTGACTCGCACCACGGCTCTTTATTTGTAAAACATCAATAAACTGTACAGCTGACTGTACACATATTAAGAATCTCCGAATGTCCCGATTGATTAATCTACCAAAACACATCCTTAATGTGGTGGTTGGTGGTGGTGTAGTGATGAATACGTACGTAAGTTTTTAAAACTCATTCGTACATGCCAGGATTTGAACCGGAGCCTCACTGATTATAATCATGTCTTAACCGTAAAGCTATCACAGCTCTCCACTACTTAAGGGTAATATAATAATATTTTACGTAAGCTAGACACTCAAATGTCAACCGAAATTTAAACAAAACATGATGCTCTAAACATCAAATTTACCAACGCTGGTCATAATTAATTAAGTGTCCGACTAATTGCTTGCGAGCCGTTGTTGCATCTGCACCCGACTGCAATTAAGATGAAACCAGATCGCGTATGATAACCGAGCTGAGTGCACATTATGATGTAGATCGCGGAATCAGGAAGATAAGCGTCAAGAATCCAGCCAATTTGTGTTGCTCGAGTTAGCAGTGCGACCAAGATTAATTCTTGATTTAAAAGGGTTATTTTAATTAATCATAGTCTCGAGCGAACATCAACAAGGCGAAGACGACAGCCTAGACAAATGGCAAACGAAACTATACTATTTCTACAAACGCTTAGGATACGAACTATTTAAAACAGTGACTTCTTTGGGGGAGCTTTGTTTTGTACATTTTACTTGGTGTTTTAGCAATAGTCGGTAAATTGTAAGTGACTTTTCTACAGCTTACGCGAATGGCAAATCTTTCTGTTCTATACCGTTCACAATAATAAAAAAGAACTTCTTTAGGCATCAGTACTGTACTTCATTTTCTGCTTACTGCCAGTGCTATGAATTTATATTGAATTTCTCTGGCTAAAAGATTCATCATCAATCCAAAATAAACGCCAACTACTGAGTTGGTCTTTCTTTACACATGAGGAAGAAGGCTACAAGATTACCTCTAAACAAGCAAGCAAAGGCTCAGAGTGATACAAGTTCTAGTAAAATTGCTCCGATTTTATAACGGAACTAAACATTACAAATACCTACAGTCAAGCAGCAGACCCACAGGCACACGAGTACAATAGACGTTCCGTTGTCTGCAAATTGTTGGTAAAAACTACTAATTATATAAATAGTAGCACACCATCTACGACTAGTAGACAAGTACGTAGGAAAACATATCTCATTCACAAACAGAATGCAAAGAGAATCTCCGCAAACCTTCACAACGATAATACAAGGGGTATTTGAGGTCGTTGGGAAGGTTTGTCGAGATTCTCTCACAACCGATCAAAGGAAACGAATGCAATAAATACATGAAATATGCCAATACTATGGCTTACACTTTGACGTGGCATGCGGGGGTATCGTAAGCGGATCTTAGAGGAATCCTGCAAATGGTTACGAAGATACTAAGCATTCAAACGTCTGTTAGCTGGTAAATGACCATTTGTCGCTTCACCAAATTAAATGGTGGATGGACCTAAAAGCCCCATTGTGCCAATTGCGTCTGCCGGTTTACGACATGCTGTTTGTTTGGTAAAGAATTGCTGTGTTTGACAGCCCTAACATGGATATGTTTTAACGTACATGTGATAAATGAGTATCTTCATTTGACGTGCCTCAAATTAGCTTTGTATAGTCTCCTGTATCTATTATAGTTTTGGAACCCACAGCAATGAATTCAACGAATTGTCTGCTAAGTTCTAGTGTTCTTTGTAAAATTCCACGGTTTTTTACTACTTCGGTGTTAAGGCCATTTTAAAAACATGTAGGTATTCTTTTTTCCTCAAATAAAATAGTCATCCTGCATGTACCTCTTATAAAATATTGTTTAAAGGAAACCCTTAGCCCCTTTTCACACGTACCGTTTTCAGCCGGGGCGGCGGGCGGCGAAGTATATGGCCATGTACGTTCGCGTTCCTACGTACCGGCGGGCAACCGGGTGATCGGCCATACATTTCGCCGCCGGACCGGACTGCCGGACCGGCGGAAACCGGTACGTGTGAAAAGGGGCTTATTAAACTAAGTAGTTTACCTACTTACATACGGTTGTGTTGTGACAGACTCAAGCTCAAAAGATAAATGAACCCCATTGTACTATTTGTATCTCTTTCGTATTGATTTCTATGTACAATAAAGAGTTATTGCATTGTGTAAATGTGTAAGTTCCTAGAAAATAAACCTGGCTATTCTCTTTTTGTTACCATGTATGTATTCAACGAGTGATAAATTCCTCAACTTTACACTCGCGGCCGACGTGCAATTTTCTCAGTTGACTTCAGGTTTGACTAGTTCCACGATAGTGTACTAAAAGCCCTCTTGGACCCAGTGGACCTCGGCAATGTTAGGAGACGGAAGGAAATGTAAATACAAATAAATTTTACAACAACACGAACAACGTAAACGTCTTGCTGTAATTATTGTTTTATTAAGAAAAGACTAGCACATTATTATTATACAAAAAATATTTAGATGAGAAAACGAGGCTGCCCAAAAAGAAGAAAACAATAAATTAATATAACTTAACTAAGTATTCAAACACTTGTTATATGTGACTGTGAGTCAGTTTTACAATACTGATATAACTTTTGTCAAACACAACAAGCAATGTGGGAACCTTTGATCCGGATCCCGTGTCGGCACGAGATGGGCTTTTTACTTAGGTAATGGTTGCTGTTTTTGTAAAGTTTTTCATTGGGAGTTTATTTATGTTAAATTTAGGTAGTTTTATCAATGACTAGCGACCCGCCCCGGCTTCGCACGGGTGCAATGCTTATAAGATTTTCCTGAATTTTCTTTGCTATAAACCATCCCTGGGACCACTCGAACCCACACAAAAAGTTTCATCAAAATCGGTCCTGCCGTTCTGGAGTTATATCGTCAGGAAGGAAAACCCGACTTATTTTTATATAGTAGATTATCATGGGCGTAGCTAGGGGGGGCCAGGGTGGGCCGGGCCCACCCTAGAAAAATACCCTTCCTCATACATAAAATAACTTCATCCTCAACTACCGAAATCGAAAACCATCTTCAAAAAGCTAAACATAGAAAACTTAAAATAGTTAAAGTTTGAAAACATATTTTTCTAATTTCAAGGTCGTGGAGTGGACCTATTTATGTGCATTTGGATTGAGGGCCCATTTTTCAAAATATTGCGAAACGAAATGACACTTACAAGGCATTTAGTAAAGATTTGGTAAAACTTAAAGCAAAGATTCTTAAATTTCAAAAACGTGAAACAAAAGAGTTATGGTCAAATAACTTGGGCCCTCAATCCTGACGCCTGCATAAAGCGGCATAGCCTAATCTCAGAAAGTAGGTACTATCCCTGGGATAATAAATTTAATTTGAGAATTCAGTTAATTTTCTTAAATTCCCAAATCTTAAGAATGCGATAATACAGATTTATGGCGTCTTAGCCTGGGCCCTCAATTCGTGGATATCTGTTCTGAGGAATCAGCCAAACAAAGGAGTAAATCTTAATAATAAACAAAGGAGTAAATCCGAAAATGTTGGGCCCTCAGTTCAGAAGTTTTAAGAAGATTCGATTTTTATTTACTTTTTAACAATTAAATTTTGTGTTGTTATTTCTTTTTAACTAATTTACCAATGATATTGAGCGATATTGAACTCAAATATATTAAAGTCGTATTAATCTCTTTCCTTAGATAAACTCATGTTTTACTGTTAATCAGTACCTACAGATATTCACGAATTGAAGGCCCAAGCTAAACCGCCACAAATCTGTATTATAGCATTCTTAAGATTTGGGAATTTCTTAATGTATTTAAGAAAATCTTAACTAAATTCTCAAATAAAAATTATTATCCCAGGGATAGTACTTTTTGAGATTAGGCTATGCCGCTTTAAGAAGGAGTCAGGATTGAGGGCTCAAGTTATTTGACCATAACTCTTTTGTTACACGTTTAAGAAATTTAAGAATCTTTGCTTTAAGTTTTACCAAATTTTTACTAAATGCCCTGTAAG
The DNA here is from genome assembly GCA_963855545.1 of Ethmia dodecea. Taxonomy (NCBI): domain Eukaryota; kingdom Metazoa; phylum Arthropoda; class Insecta; order Lepidoptera; family Depressariidae; genus Ethmia; species Ethmia dodecea. The sequence continues at coordinate 3,431,540 of OY979446.1, forward strand.
GGTCATTCCGTTTCTCAATAATTTAAAAAATGGTCCATCAATCCAGATGCACATGATCTATTTATGTATTTTTGGTTTCTGTTTTCCTTATTTCTTTACATCTGTATACTTAGCTATATTAGCGACTTAAACTACATAGTTTTGGCCAGAACACAGATAAAAGAAAAAGAATTAGTTTAATAGGATAGGATAACTGAAATCCATACTTGATTCCTTACATACCATCTTGCCACACCGTGGCCGGCCGATTCATGGTTGGGGCCATGGCCCCCCCTAGGAAAAATCCCTAGCTACGCCCATGTAGATTATGTAGGTATGTTTCAAGTCTCTAGCTTAATGAGAAGTTACATAGTTTACGCTACCGATTTTTTTACAGAACATCTAAAAATTGTTACAGGTTACGAATCGAGACCGAGTTAATAAAAACTTGGTAAAATAATAAAAATCAAAATGCTGACTGAATATAAACGAAACTAATTAACCCGTTAGCGGTACTTTGTTCCTAATTCAAAACGCTACTAATGTTGCGTTCAATTGCTCTTGCGTGCAGCGAGGCGCGTCCGTCACATGTCCCGGACTCACGCAACGTCCCGGGATTCCCGGAATCCCGTGCCGACTCTGCTTGATGAACAATTCTTGGGTTCACTTAAAACAATTGCTTGGAATATTAGCGAATATTATAATGTGAGGTTATTTGCAGGAGTTTCAATAGTTGGACGTTGTAATTTTGAGCACACTATTTACTTATGTACTTTATCTGTTAAAATTTGTATTACTATTTTGATCTTGAGGTTCTACTTAGCTGTAAATCTGGGTTGAACAAGATAATAAATACCTTTTGATTGCTACGACATTTTTGATATAACATACATAAATGGAAGTTTTATTTCATTCTAAGTACCTACCTATAGGTAAAGATAAGTGTGCGGTCTCTGCATTTTTTTTTGGGATATAGTGGGGCTGTAAATTTTCTTCCGTAATTTACCGGACAAAGTGCTTGGAAAACCGGACTGCGTCAAAATTATACAACCCTATACGCAATTAAAGCTACGGGTGATCTTGAATAAAGATACCAGCGTTTCAGTTTCGTGACAAAACGGCCCGATGAAAAATGTGGGATTCATTTATTCAAGTTGTAACATTCGTCGGCTCAATCACAAGGGAGAAATTATAATTCTTGTGAATACTGAATAAAAGATGAAAATATGAATTTTTAGCGTGCCTAATTTATTTTATTGCAAATTTATGCCGAATGCGTGAGATGTAATTTACAAAAAACAAACTGTGAATTAAAAAAGTCGACATCTGTTTCAAATTCCTACACACATAAATTGTGAGTTCATTGAAGTTATTAATTAAGTCATAACAGAGAGATTTAAATACTAGGGCATAGAGGGGACAAAGCCCGAAAAAATTGAAGTCAAAACTTATTCCACAGTGGAATAACTCGTCCGAATAACAACTCTCGTTCGTATCTCGCCAAAAAAAATAAATATGCCGAGATGCGCCTTGCTAGGTTGCAAGTCACGCAACGGCAAAACGCCTGGAAGGGATTTTAGTTTATTTTCGTAAGTATTTTTCATATTTACTCAGAAAAAAGAACAAAATTAATAATAATTTAAGGCATTGATACTATCTCATTCTGCTAAAGTTAGGGTGGACAGTGTAAACGTACAGTAGCGAGAACTGGCGAATGAATATTTAATGTTCATTGCGCGGTGATTACATTTAACCCGTACGCTACGGAGAGTACGAGGTGTAATTATCGTGAGTGTACGAAGGGTTAGAATAATAAGACCTATTTTTAGAATTAATTGTTCTATCCACTTGCGTGGCCGTATTTTTTTATAGAGACTATAGGAGTTGTTAAATCCATTGGTATGACATTCGAAATTCAAACTTTGCTGTATCTCATGATGATATCTAACAATTTAAAAAAAGTAAAAACAATAAAGGATGTCGCAGATGTGTTGATAGACAACTGTTTCTAATAAGATCTACTTGTTTACCCGGGCGGCGTGGTAAAAGCTCGTTCTACTTCCCTAATGAATACGGAATTGAATAATCTTAATGAAATAATTACCAGCTAAGTAAGCGGTTGCTACATGACAGCGCTTGCATTACGCCTCTCGGCGAACTAGAAGCGGGAACCGGTGGGCAGATCAATGATTTTATTAATCAACTCAGCTTTCGTATGGTGAACATACTCCTTTATTAATTATTTTTTAAAGATTTTTTTTCCAGCCTATATGGTTTTTTTGGCACTGCATAGTATTTTGCAACTGACAACATGATGAAAACAAAAAAGATTTGTATGTAATTTGATCATTGTCGTCGATGTATTTACAAAATATATTTTTAAATATTCGACCGCTTCAAATAAAATTTTGCTACCGCGTTGCGTTCAATTTGACGTTTGCGAATTTGAATTGGGACCCAAAATGTCGATTAGCGGTTCTGTTTATTAAACACCAGCTGTTCTGCGCGATTTCACCCCCACAAGTGCCTTTCCCTTGGGAATATGGGGATAAAAGCCTATTTTACTTCTAGAAAAGTAAGCTTTCCATTAATGAAATAATTTTTAAAATCAGTCCAATAAATTTTGAGTTTATTCGTTACAAAAATACAAATCTATCTTCTTAAAACCTGGACTGTGTCAACAAAGGTCAGTAATAGAGTAGCTTTCTTTCTGTCAGTGAAAGAATTTTCAGAATCGAATCAGTTAAGAGTTATCTTTACTTCTATACTAATATTATAAAGAGGAAAAATTTGTATTTTTGTATTTTGCATGTTTGTTACGAATAAACTCAAAAACTACTGGACCGATCTTAAAAAATATTTTACTAATGGAAAGCTAGAATATATCCCTGAGGAATATAGGCTGAATTTTATTTCCGTATTCCCACGAACGGTATCCCTGAGTAACATAGGCTAAATTTTATTCCCGTATTCCCACAATAACGGGAACTACGCTGGTGAAACCGCGCAGAACCGCTAGTAACTTATAAAATAACGTCGATTAATATCTAAACTTTATCACTGAAGTAAAACTTCCTAGTCCTAGTAATTAATATTTCTACATCTGTCTTGCTTGACGGGCAATCATACGACTGACTATCATGTACATCGTCATAATATAAAACAAATGTGATGCGAGAATCCGCAATGCTTTGCGTGAGACTGCACTCTCTTGATTACTTATGGAAATTCATGTGCATGGCTTTTCTTGTCCTATAACCATTGCCTTGCCTGACCTTTATAAAAAGTTTTAAAAAACATTGAGACAAACGGGCATTTAGAGTAAATTCAGTAACCTATGTAACTTAGTAGTTTGCTATCACTTCATGGCTAAACCCTGAACCGATCATTATGAAAATTGACCGGGAAATCTGGGATCAAGTAGGATTTTTTTTACTGGGCCCCGTTCTTCTTAATTATCCGTGCCTTTGCTCAAGAGACAGAGTAATTGGTTACTTTTTAATAGCTATATGTGAGAAGGACTTTATTCTATATGTCCAAATATATTTTTCTTCTCTTTTCCATCTATCTATCATTTTTCGCAGTTCCTACCAAAGTGGTACCTAAGTAGGTATATAAAAAAGAAACCATGGTGCAATATTGTCTGTCTGTGACCACAGTTGCTTATTTTAGCAACTAAAATGACTACCGATTTGAAATTTGGAATATTTGTAAATAATGCATGGCCATCTTTACTGCAAATGAAAGAATTAAAAAAAAAACATTTTTATTTTCGTGGCAAAAGGAACATGTCTGTCATTTTTCGAGTCTTTTAAATCTATGACTGGCTTATTGAAAAGTAAATCTTGTTTTGCAGCAGATAAGTATTTATACCTTTAAAATAAGATAAATATTAATATTAATCATGCATTAGTCACTTAAGCACTCCGTAAGAAAGGCATCAAAGGACTGGAAGAGTAATAAGTGTAATAACTGGGGTGCTCTCTCACGCATTTTAATCAGTATGGGAGATCTCCGCATTGTTTCAAAGTAGGGTGATCGTAGCAACTCGCGATAAACATAATTGTTTGTTGTCATTATTATTACATACACTCATTACGGTTTGATCGTGAACAATCTTGAAATTAGAAGTTTCTGTTATATCTTAATCTTTGAGGAATCATGAGTCGTGGATTGAGAATTGAGGATTATTTGAGTTAACGAAATTATTTATGTTGCAATTTGTATTTTTAGATTTTCAACATCCGTTTTATAGGGTCAATCAGCGGGTTCCCGCGAGCGAGATTGAACAAGACTTGGCTATTATCTCGCAGAATTGTTACTAGACCAGACTCCTGTCAATTATAGCCAAATGTAAACAGTACTATTTTATTTAAAAAATATATTTTTTTACAGAGCTCCGAAACCATTTGTTGACAGAAGAGGAATAACTTCTTCTAAGGTATATTTATGGTATGAAACAAATGTTCCCTTGTTTAATTTTTAATAAGAGCGCATTACCCAGGCATTACTCGTAAAGTCGTAACCCGTGGTAAAAAGTAATAAACAATTAAAATAAAACCGCAAAACATACCTTATTAAGTTCTGCATCGTTGGCAGCTTGTCAGCAAAAACTTCGGTCTTTAAAAAAATAACACCTCGAAAATTTAAATTCTTAATTCAAAAGCACTGATCGTAGCGCGGTGTCGTTCGGAAACTATCACGAATTCGCGTGCGCTTCGCTTGAAGGCTGCGGCGATTCTGAGTGGAGTCGCGTGCCTCCTCTTGAACTTGACTGACAGCAGATTGCAGGCTGCACACCGTTGCATTTTCGGACAATACAATATTCACCTTTCAGTCCAAATAATCGCCCCTCAATCGTCTGACTATTCGTAATGGCCGGGGGGGCTGGTAGTTCTGTAGTTTTGGTTCGAAAGTGGCGTCACGTTCGGAAGCGTAATAATTTACATGTTCGAAGGTCGTAGTAGTTTTGGCTTCTATTCTATGGCATAACTTTTTAGGGTTTCGTACTCAAAGGGTAAAACGGGATTACGGGACCCTATTACTAAGACTCCGCTGTCCGTCCATCCGTCTGTCACCAGGCTGTATCTCATAAATCGTGAAATATTGTTGTATGGGAGCCCCCTAAATATTAATTTTATTTAGTTTTTTAGTATTTGTTGTTATAGCGGTAACAGAAATGCTTACATCATCATCTGTTAAAATTTCAACTGTCTAACTATCACGGTTCATGAGATACAGCCTGGTGACAGACGGACGGACAGCGGAGTCTTAGTAATAGTAATAATATATAATCTCACGCCTTTTTTATCCCCGAGGGGGTAGGCAGAGGTATTCCATTACTGGATATACCCACATTTCACGAGATATATTGGACCCCTAAACGTGATAGGTGGTGAGCCCATGTGAGACCGGGTCTGTTTACACATGTCTCAGAATTAATTCTGAGACCTGCGGGTTTCCTCACGATGTTTTCCTTCACCGTCGAGCTAATGATAAATATGTACGTAAGTTTTTGAAAAACTCATTGGTACAGTCAACAAAGTTGTTAGGGTTACATGGCCAGTAACTAAGAATTCATTTTTCTGGGGAAGTCATTAATAAATCTTATTGATTAATGTTTATTTCGAAAGGTATCTTTGATCCCTATAATTTACCAAAAAAATACTATAAATACATTTAAGGCTTTAAGAGAAAAGTGAATCTTAATTTTTGGCCATGTAACACTAACAACTTTGTTGACTGTACATGCCAGGATTCGAACCCGAGCCTCACTGATTTTCGGCCGGCTCTTTAACCGTCTGGGCTATCACTGTTCTGCGCTTAGTAATAGGGTCCCGTTTTACCCTTTGGGTACGGAACCCTTAATACATGCTATCGCCTTCCTCTTCCATCTTTTTACATAAAAACAAAGAAAAACCTTTCGTAGTTTCAAAATGTTAAGATTCAAAACATATAATCATAGATTTGTGGTAATCCATTACTTACATATCAAATTAGCATGAAATAACATCTCATGCGCGTTAATCACACGATTTGAACGAAATGTTTTCCATTGCGCTATTATTTGAGCATTAGCTCAAACACTCACTTTGGAGGGAAAGCAAGTGTTGTTTTGTTTTTATTTTCGCTTGATATCACACTTTCAACGAAATATTTAAAATGGCTCAGATATTTGTATATTTGCTTTGTTGAGATATTGTTAGAAGTAACCAACTGCGAAGGAATTTGCAATTAATTGTTCCTTTTAATTAATGTCAAATTCGTCGTGTGACTCACCAACATAACAATGCACTAAAAGCAACGAGTCCACGAGTGGAAATTAGTCTTTAAAAATGGAAAGCAATATGTAAAATGGCAAATTAAAATGTTCAGTTTTCAGCAATTATATTTTATAGGTGGGAACGTTGTATTACCTACATATTCCACTAAATAAATGTATACAATACCCAGGTATCTCCGCAGTTTTATTGGCAACAGTTTTATCCATTTGCAGTAGGAGGGTGATGTTTTGAATCTTTTCAGTGCCTTTTAAATGTAGATCGTTTTTTTTGAGAATGATTGATTGATGAATGTGCCGGTTTGGAGAGGCTTACCACCTGTCACATTTAGGTGTCCAAAAATAAAACTGGTGAAAAGTGGGTACCTATAACCCAAAGAGATAAAAATTTAATAGGACATAGAGGGGGCATTGGGAATATTTTCATACAAAACTTTGAAGCATGCTTGAAGCTCAAGCGTCATGTCAGTTAGTATGAACGCGAGCTGCCATTCGGTCGAAATTGTACTAGACTTATTCCACTTGGAATAACTTTTGGCTTCAAATTTTCCTCGCTTTGTCCCCTCTATGCCCTATTATATTTTAATCTCTTTGCTATAACCTATCCAATAATGGACGTAAGCCTAGATTTTACTTATTTTTATTTATTAATGTATTATTTTTAGGGCAGTATATGTGCTTGTATAAGTCATCCGAAGAGGCTCGGTCATCCGTAGAGCAGTGAAAAATGATCATGATTGATAACTGGAGAGCCGGAAGATATTATCTAACCCTTCGCTTCAAGCGCACTCAGGCTTAAGTGTGACACCCTCTATCTTTCACGGTTCGTCGCGCTCTATGCGTGTGCGATATATAAAACTCAGTAGATAATATTATGTACAATCAAGAGCACGTGGAGCTTGACACGTTGGACTTTATAACGTTCTTATTACAGAGGATATTGACATTGCACCCAAAGTTGCTTTTTGGGTAAGTATAACATTTATGTAGACTAAGTTTCACTGATTTTGAAGAGAAAGATGTTGTCAGAATCGTCTACATATCCGCAATATACGTACTCCAATTTTCCAAAGGGTAAAAACGGGACCCTATTACTAAGACTTTGCTGTCTGTCCGTCTGTCTATCATCAGGATATATCTTAAGAACCGCGATAGCTAGACAATTGAAATTTTCACAAATTATGTATTTCTGTTGCCGCTTTAACAACAAATAATAAAAACAAAATAAATATTCCCACACAACAAACGTGATATTTTAGCTGTTATTATAGCTAATGGTACGGAACCCTTGGTGCGCGAGTCCGACTCGCACTTTTTTTTTTAATAAATATACCTACTAACTAAAAATACAATTTTCGTCTCTACAAAAATCCCCAAAATATTTATCTAGGTACTCTACTATCCATTTACTATCATGGACGTAGTAATGTTTACTATATTGCGTCTAGGTACTTTTTCTTCATACCCAGGCCAAGACATCATTACATAATGCCAACCTCGATTACGGAGGAACCACGAATCAATTTGCAGTTCATCCTGTCTTGCCTAAATTATTTCCCTGTGATTACATTGGCTGATTTATCAGATATCAAGTTCCGAGAGATACAGTATTTGCATGTAATGTATTCGTGTATAATTATATGGGGCGGATTTTATGAGGAACCTTACCTTATGGAGATTGCGGAAATTGACACAGGGAGGTAAATTCGCAAATGGGAAATTCTCAGAAGAAAGAAGATAGTAATCAATCAATCAATTGAAAAAATCCTGAGAATGTTTAAGGAATACGTTATTACTGAGTAGTTTCCTATGTTGGAATTTAAAATGTTTAATTACATATAATCACATTTTTGTAAGTTTACACAATAAAATACAACCAAAATTAATGTTATCCATACATTTTCCAAATTTTTAAAAAAACTTGTAAAAAAAATGTCTGAAAATGTCATAGCGCAGGGTCAAAATTGCTGAATTTTTGGCAAAGGTTTAATAGGATTTTTCCGCAACAATTCCTTTGGCATTGTGCCACACGGTTGCAACCATAATTGCATTCCAAATATTATTGGCCATTTGGCACAGCTAAGGCCATCTGAATCACCGAAGGCATTATAGTAAATATAAAAGAAGTACCTGACTGGCTGACTGATTGATCAACGTACAGCCGGTACCGCTGGGTATAGAAGCATGAAATTAAAAAATAAAATAAATAGTCTCACCCTTATATCCCCGGGGGTAGGCAGAGGTATTCCATTTCTGGAAATACCCACTTTATACTAGAATATTCGACCCCTAAAAGTGATAGGTGGTGAGCCCATCGCCGGGCCGGGTCTGTTACTGCTACATACTCGTATGCCTCAGAAAAATTCTTAGACCTAAGTATGTCTATATGTTTGTTATAAAATAATGCTGGTGAAATTTACCAAGGAGATAAGTTGCATCTACAAGGCTACGCAGACGAAATACTACAAGTTGTAATAATAAAACTGGCGCTAACGCCAATATTGCTTATACTCGTACATGCGGCAATGATGTCAAACGGTACAAATTGGTTATAATGTGTGCTCGAGGCATTATTTCTATTTAAATTTAAAAACTTAACGGTATCACACCTACTGCGTCGTCGGTTTCGGATCGAGTCTATTTTTGTCTTTGTAAAAATTGGAACAAACGATATAAATAATGTATTGAAAGGTTTTACGATATCTATAAATTTTCGATAAACTAGAATCCTGTAAAAAATATAAATATAAAAACAAAAATGTTTCGCATCGCAATCTCTACAAAATGAAAAGTTGCGAGATCTCATGTAGAGCCCAGTCTGCAATATTATTATTGCTGAATCGCCAATTCAATAATTTTCTTAAAACTAAGTAACTACCTACGTTTCCTATTTAACTTCCTATCTATCTTTATCATACATTTGAAGGTATATGTTCTCATTGCTCAGGTTAAACCATTCTCCGATTGTCCGATAACTTACAAATTATTACTATAGCCGTGTGCCCGATTGGATTTATACAACTTTCATCCCTTATTTTACTCCCTTAGAGATTGTAAATTTAAATACATTTTCTTAGTGCTCACCTACATTGTCTAAGGAACTCAAAATTCCTTGTTTCTAGAACCATCTGGGCTACAGTCTTATGTAAATGACGATGGAATAAGAGCCTAGTTCCTACGATTCACGAGAGAGACAGCTACTTAACCATAAATGTAAGCAAATATAATCTAACCACAGATTCAAGTCGAGATCATCGTTTATTACATTATGATGGGGAAAAAACTATTTGCTCTGTACACGGTTGTACTTCTGGATTATTGGAGAGACTATTTAGAGATACGAAGGCAATGTCGTTTCTACATTGCAAAAGTTAATAATCGATTTAAAAGAAATCACGAATTACGTTGTATTTCGGTTCATTTTATTGTATTTTTAGGGATACTCATCTGAACATCTAAGAAACCCATGATCACTTTGTTTTCCATAAAATATGCCGATTGTCTGTTTGTATGAAAATTATCTTTCTTAAAAAAGAAGTTAAATAAAGTAGAATTTGATATTTAATCCTAAACTATATAGCCTTGCTACCGCGACATGCTGGGCCGCTTTTCTCCGCACCACACCGCCAACGATGTCGTAAGCCGAGGCTCTTGCCCTCTGGGCGCCCTTAGACCAGTCGCTTTTTTTGTAGTTATTAAGTATATAGTTTGTCAAGGTAGACTTCCGTGGGTCGCGGCTGATCGCAAGCGACGAGAGTCGCTCGCGATCTATCGCAGACTTCGGAAATGGCGCGATATATTTTCATGCATTGACTATGTCGCATCAGCCGCGCGCGTTAGTCGTACGCGATCAAAATTTACCTTAAGATGAAGGGTATATAGAGTGCCCCATGCACTCCCCTCCCTAGTGCGGTGAATGCTGTCAAGCCAGGCAAACAGCACAATGACAGATCCCAAAAAAAACTATAGGCTGCATAACAAGATGCAAAATGGACCAAATTCTTATTAAGCCGTTGACAGGAACATTAGAGTATGGGTAGTCCAGAATAGGGATGTCCTCAACAAGATCAATGACTACATCGAGCCCGCGGTGAGTGGTATAACCGGACACGTGTAGTACTTGTGCTACCGCCGATGTCTGCGCTGACGACGGCGATGGTCGCTGGTAGAATGTGGTCGGTCCCACCCATTTTGACAGCTAGCTTGTAATTAACACTCGGAAGTATGTACAGAGTAAATATATCTTGACAGTCAGGACTTGCTAGTGATAGTGGCCAAACGCGTACCTACGAGTATATGTATAGATCGTCTTTAGTTTTTTAACCAAAGAAGGATTTGTGACCAAATCAGTTTGGTGAAGAAGCTTACGCTTTCAGATACCTAATTGATGATGACATATAAAAAAGTGTATGCTATGTTAATAAGCGAATAGTATTAGACCCATGATTGGACTATTGAAATATTGAATGTGCTAGCATCACATGTTTTCTTTCTTTATATTGTGTTTCTTATCCTTACGTAAATCTATCCGTCTGTTATTAATTTTTTTACAGTTTACCGTTGAATCAATCAGAAAATTCAGCAAAGAGATATAAGAATCTAACGACACCTCATTTGTTGAAATCGGTTGTACCAGGACACATAGGTACATTTACATATACCTTTTTTCGACATTTCGTTAGTAAAGTAAAAATACAAAAAAAAAAACTCATACTGATATCTATACAGCTATCGTAAACAAGAAAAAATGTGGCTATTTAAAATCCAATTAAACCAACAAAACTCATACATTGTTTTCCACCATATCAGCTTCTAATCTATATTCATTCTTCCGGTTGAGATGTTTAAAAAGTTGTTAATTATAAGTATAAAGAAAGGCGCTCTCTCTCACAGTAATTAATAACACAAACATGATATAAATCAGTTCGCTTTTAGAAGGGAATCTGCGTATCTTGAGATCTAAGCACCGTGCCAACATGACTGACAGTCTTGACATCTCGTAATAGAGTTGTAGTAACTAAGTATGTAATACTAGCGGTAGTACTTATTACTTCCACGGATTTGGAGCTGAGAATATTACTTAGCGGGAATTAATTTTAAAATCGTTGACGTGATGTCATTTCTCTGAAACTTGTTAGGTGTAAAAGGAATTTCCTATAACGATTGTTAATAGGGATTCTTCACACGTAAGATACAGGCAGGTACCTTTAAATTAATTTTGCTTAAGAGTTCCGGACAGTAAATAGCCTTGAACAATATCCCCATATTGCTAAAATTCAATTCAATTGCCATTTTTGCAAAAAAAATCTAGTGTTTTGTGGTACTAAAATTTTTTTTAATCTCAAAGTGTCAGTGATCGGAAAAACTTTGAGAGCCTGTTGGCATGGAAGTTTCCGTACCGTAACCCTTTCCAAATCTTTAACAAGCCTTGTCTGGGTATTCCGGGAGCCATCACATCAACTCTTAATTGTTATAGTCCAGTAACTTTAGCTACATATCACAGAAGTTCTGATTTTTCGCAGACTTGTTTATAATGTTGGCCCAATGAATAAACAAGTTTGTGACCTCAAGCGCCGAACGAAACGTTGTCAAAAATCGAAAAATTGGATATTCTGGATAATTCTCTGATTATAGAAGGTCAGAAATATATATCTCTTTCCATAGACGATTCATTTTCATTTCATGAAACTAAGTACTTATTATTTTTACAAGATTTCACCCTTAATTTAAATTTATATAAGTAGCAGGCTCGGTGACGGAGAGTATATAGCAGGTAGAGTAACATCTTTCATATGCTTTTTAACCTCCAACGAAAAATAGAGGGGTGTTATAAGTTTGACGCGTGTTTATGTGCATCTCTATGTCTGTTCGCTCGTAGCTCCCAAACGGCTAAACTCTTTTTTTTTGTTTGAAGGGTGACTTGATCGAGAGTGCTCTTAGCTATGGTTCAAGAAAATCTGGCCAGATGTAGTGTAAGAGATTTTTTAATTTTAACTAAAATTCACTATTCATGACCTATTCCTAGTCCAGTCCAGCCCTGCGACTCGCTCAATAGAAGTTAATTAAGCAAAATGCTTCGATTACGGGAGAAAGTAATCATTTTCCAATAGTCTGTAATACGTGACGTCCGTTACACTTTCCACCCTCTGACAGACGACATAGAATGTAAAGTTCATGTTGTGTTTTATTTTAAAAGTTTTGCGAGATTGTTGGCTATCATGAGTTCGATTCTCGCCGCAGGGGTCTATTTTTGTGTGCATCAGTTTAGGGGAATTTTAAGTATGTTAGCATTTATTACTTAGTAGTACACAAGCATAGTTCTCGTTTCCGTGAGAGTACAGGTATAAAAATACAGCCTATGTTACACCCTGGTAATGTAAATTTTTAAAATCAGTTGAGATGGTTTAGGTGTGAAACCGTAAGAAACAAACAAACTCTCTTTCGCATTTATAATTGGATGATTTAGGATGTGTATTGAAAAGTGGCAGCTTCTGTTTTATGCAGTATCTTACTTATACTACTTACGTTTTTTAACAAATAAGGGTTCTGTTATTTTGCCGTAAATTGGATTTCGAAAATAAAGATTGAAGAATTCTTCAATTAAACATTAAAAAATGAAACATATTCATTTAGTTTACGATACAGTTACGTACTACTCCTATATTCAGCGACTCTGGCTAATGATGCCAACATAATCGGCTTGTGGTCACAACTTCGTTATGCCCAGTTACTGGCCAACGCAATAACTGGAAGAAACCGTGACCTAGTGCTGAACCAGATTGCCTTATTGAAATGGAAAAGATAAACTTACACAGAGGGCGACCTAGGCGTACTTACATCGATCAGATCGGCGATGTATTGAAAAAAATCCAGATAAAGAGTACCCGAAACCGACGATCTTGTATGAACCGATTGATGGATGGGGATGAGGCGCGTGAGGTATGCCAGGATCGTAGCAGGTGGCGGGCTGTGGTCTCTGCCTACCCCTTCGGGAAAAAGGCGTGAGCATATGTATATATCTATATATGTAAACTTACACTCACACTAGGTATAAAAGCATTTGAGTATTTTTTTTACGGTATACTTTATAGCTGTATCTTTGTGTATATGACATCCTAATATCAATAATTGAATATCGAAACGCTGCACATCTTAAAATACACCGGTGTAGGTTTACAATCATGACAATACCTAGTGGAGAATGACGGAATTTGGTTCATGTCAAGATAAATTTTTTTCTAGACCGTCCTTTATTTGACGGAAAACCTTAATTTTCGCCACTTTTTGCAGCCGTGCTTTATGGTAGTTGTGATTTCCAATTTAATTTTTTTTTTCGCGTTTCTTTCTTTTCATGGCGTGAAGTCACGGACGATAACACTTTATCTTTGTGAAAAGCTGGACAATGTAGGTAAAAGCTAAGCTACACCGTGATAACTTCCCACGTGAAATGTTGCTCTCTAAACGGGAATTAGGCCGCGCTGAGAAGTAATTGCGGAAAATCAGGGCTAAAACAATTTTCCTTCATTACCGTATAAGTTATGATAGCTCTGAGTCACTTTTCCTGTGTCATTAACTTAATTAATTAAAATATAATCTCTTGAATTTAAATTGTCGTCCATAAATAATTCCTAATTCTTCTAACATGCTATTGCCGTCATAAGAGTCCATCCTCATTTACTTAACACCTCTCAGGTTTATAAGAACTAAGTAAATACCTACGAAATACCTATCTACGAAAGAACGGTAAGTATTTCGTAGGTAGGTATTCGGTAGGTAGTCATACATATGTAAGTTCGGTGACAATGTAATATTATGTTACCACCGAGTTGATCTGATGGTGAACCCCTCGAGTTTTGACCCGTTTGGTTTCGATGAGTGCCCTGCAAAGCGTTTTTTTTTAAACATAAGTATTTTTGTGTGTCCCTGTTATAAATATTGATTTTGATGTACTAGGTACAATAAAAAGTTATTACAGAATCGATACTCCAACGTACAAAATAAACCGAAATAAAAGAAAACTTCATACGCAGAGCAGTAGAGTAGTGAGTAACTGATAGTTGCACATAAAGTGGAACGTTCGAGAATACCTGCCTACTGATGTTTTTCTATTGTGTAAAATCTCAACTCTGTGTAGCGACACTACATTGCATAGAACGCGCCAATAGACTACCGAGTTCTACACCACGCTATCGAAGTTTTCTAATGAGTTTGTATAAATATAACTGCCTGGGGACCGCGGTCCAACGATTGATGTTGGCATTAATCGTTGGACCGCGGTCCCCAGGCACGATCACCTCGCCTGGCGGAAGATCTTCCCTTTTCACGACGGAGGAGCATTCCACCTCCGCTTCTCCATATCCTAAACCAAGTACAATTTATTTAGCAAATTCAGAGACCACTACTTATCCACTATGTTATCGATAGTAGGTACTACAATGTATTAAGTATCAAAATATGAGCTACGAACAAGGTATTCAAACAGAACAGACTCCTAAACCATTGCTCTAATTATTATGACGAACGACTTCTTCCGTAAATATCAAGAGCGTTCTGAAACAACAAAGCATTATCTTCTCGTAATTAAGCGTGAACAACATCTAATTTTGATATCGACATTAATACTAGTAATGGGCAAACATATCGATATCTTTTTACAAAAATATCGACATGTCGTAGGTTAATATTTGTTGTATCAAAACTAATATCACAGACCAGTTTTATAAAACTGGTCTCTGCTTATATACAGGGTGACTTTTTTTACCGTCTGGAAAAAAATGTGGTGTGATAGGTAAGTGTAATAGATTCATTTGGCAATGTTACATAAAAAAAATATTTTTGTCTCAAAAAAATTTTTTCTTGCTTAAACTAATATACATTACTCAATTGTAGTCAATAATACACACTGAAACATTTGAAATAGTATTTTAAAAAGAAACAGGCTCGTAGCTTCCATTTATGCGCAATCTACCTACAACCGCCAGCTGCGCGTAGTACCTAGTAGCATTAAACATGACTATATTTAACAATTAATCTCGTGTATAACTTCGGCTCTAGATACCTTATACGTCATATTTTTTTCCAAACGGTAAAAAAAAACATCCAGTATATGCAGCTAAATATACCCAGTGTCATTTCACGACTTTTAAGTCATACCTACGTCGCCTATAAAATATATGTGGGAGATAGGGTATAAAAAGTAAATATCATAAGATTGAGTCTTTAACCATCAGCCATTTATTTAGTTATATTATAAAGCAACATAATTAACTCTATATCTCATCTTATCATTATAATATTCATAAATTACTGTATATTGCAAAATAATGTGTAAATTGCATATCATATTATTTAACTTATACTTTACACAAAAACTAACATACTAACAGAATAGTACTACCTGATGAAGACAGTTCAGACCACCGTCGTGCCGTGCTTACAGACGAACACCTTCTGATCTGTCGATATGGTCGCTCGAGTATTTATAGGCGTGCTCGGCAGAGAGTGGGGCTAATTACCTTGTTTACGTCACCTCGTATTTATCAAAAAGGTTTTTGTGAAATAATATCTCCCACATATATGCATGTTTATATAAAAGGTTTGAATTTCCCTATGGTCTGATTTTCACTGTATGATGGCAACGGCGGGAATGAATATAACATTTAATTACTATTAACTTCTAATATTTCTTGAATACTTACCGATATGGGACACATCATTACATATCGATATTTTGATCTCGATAAATTCTCTATCGATATATTTTAGGCGTGCCCAACCCTAGACATTAACAATAATTGGCCACGAGCACATTTACCTCAGATGTTATGCGCCGGAGCATTATTTTGACGCTGTAGAAGGCGTTTAGCTTAATTGACGCATAGCTCTCTCTTGCTCCGGGGTTTTTAACGTAAAAATTTATGTCGTACTAATTATACCACCGTTTAGTACGTGCAATGCGTGTTGTAAGGAAAGTTATCGACTTTCTTTTAATAAACTCTTGAACAGCCAACAAAATAGCTGCGCAGGGCGTAATGAAATGAAAATTTTCCTTAGATCCTGCAAGTACACGGTACTTACACTAACAAGTTGTTAACATTGCTCTTATAATCTACCCAGTATGGGTTAATTTTGTGTCACCAGTCAAGAGTCTCTGCCTTCCGTTACTGTACGGAATAAGAATGTACAACACTAAAACAGATACTTTAAGTTGAGCAGTTATAGCTCAGTGATTTGTGAGCTCGGGTTCGAATACCGGGAAGAGCATTACATACCACTGGCACTGGCTTTTTTAAATACTCACGTAGGTACATTTATATAACACTAGCTCAATGGTGAAGTAAAACATCCTGAGGAAACCCACTGGTCCCAGATGAAGTTCTGAGGCATCGCATACCTAGGTATCTGCAATCCGCTCCAACGAAAAACTAACCTTACCTAAGAGTTACCGACTAACCGTTGGTAAGTTTAAATGAACGATGATCACAGAATAATTCAGACTTTTACCATTAAAATTTGATACCTACCTAGATCTTAGATTTAACTGGAAAATAAGATTTATCTAAGTTCGGGATTTTTCAGTAACATAAATCACTACATAGTATAAAACAAAGTCGCTTTCTCTGTCCCTATATCCCTATATCCCTATGTATGCTAAAATCTTTAAAACTACGCAACTTTTATAAAATAAACTTTGTGGGACAAATCCCAAACTACTGGGTCAGAGCCACTACACATTCCTTGGCTTAACACAAAGAAACACACTTTTACATAAATACAATTATTGATATTATTTTACGAATTTATCTTGTATTATTATATTATTATCGTCTTAAGTCGAGTTAAGTCTTATTTATAACTAGCGACCCGCCCCGGCTTCGCACAGGTGCAATGCTAACACTAAAACCTTCTTCTTGAATCACTCTATCTATTAAAAAAACGCATCAAAATCCGTTGCGTAGTTTTTAAGATTTAAGCATACATAGGGACATAGGGATATAGGGACAGAGAAAGCGACTTTGTTTTATACTATGTAGTGAAGAGTGCTATTGCACTGCACTGTTTGATGATGCACCAAAGTATAAAACCAATTTAGTTATCAAATTAATGTTTCCATATCACAAAAACTAATTATTCAATTAGCACGTCATGTTGGAAATTCTAATTGTGGTCACTAAGTAACTGTTTCCCAGAAAGCACCTATATATGGACGAAAATGTGTCATTCGGGCAGTTAGTTCTCAACAATGGCGATGGACACTAAAGTTTTGGTAAGTCTTGTGATTAATTTTCAATTGAAGTTTTTTTTAATATATTTTTGTAAAAAAATAAATTTTCTATACGTATTTAAATGTATTAATAGAAGATGCGTGACACCTTGGTTAGATCTACCAATAAACACATTATTTTCCTTTACCGATTTTTATAACAAAAATGAAATTATTTGTTTTCTATGTGTAAATTCTTTAATATGAAGTTATTCTAATATTCTTTAAATTAATTCTATACGCAGCTGTTGCAAAGCTAGATAGATCGTTGTTGCCGTCGAAAGGCGTAATTTTTTTGTGAGAAGTAAATAATAGATAAAATATGTCTTTATTATGTATTTTATTTACATAATTTATAGTTGTGTAGGTACAGAAGACAACAAATATGTATATTATGTAATGCAATGTTACCTGCAATGCACCTGATAAGTTTCATATCACACAAGAAATACTTAGATATACCTAGTAACTTACCTATAGGAAAGTAAAATCTAAATATCGTATGAGAACTAAAAATCGAGATACAGTACGGCCGGGCCGTGCTGTACCTAAAGTATGAATAGGTATAGAGTGCATAAAAAACCATGAATTATAATATTAGGTATAAAAGCTTCAAAAACTTGAACACTATAATAAGACCTTGACTTACTTAAATTTATTTTAATAATTCACAGGCCTGTGTTATAGTGCTGATCGCTGCCACAGCGAGCCAGCCAATCACTGACAGCCAAGGCGTCATGCCAGGTCTGTTCATTTCTGCCGATACCCTGAAACAACTTCAAGAGCAAGGGCAAGGAAATTCTCATTCAAGCAGCAACGAGAATGGACAAAACCAAGGCCGAAACTTGAACCCCGGTCCAATGGTGACATCAAACTTAGAACCACAAAATCAAGAAAACATCACTCCTAATTCAATTGGAAACCGGAATCAGCAACCGATCATATCGAACCAACAACCGTCCTTGTCCAATCAACAACCTGCCCTGAATAACCAACAACCAATAGCCAATCGGCAACCCGCTGCGGCAAATCAACAGCCTATATACCTGAGTCAGCCGAGCTCCAATAATAATCAACCTATATATTTGACGCAGCCACCTACCAATGCTAATCCGACCTCCATTAATCAACCTATATATTTGACGCAGCCAACCCCTAATACTAACAACCAACAGCCAATATATGTGGGACAGCAACCTACCAACCAACCAATATTGGTAAGGCCACAACCGACCGTCGGCGTCCAGCAACCAATTTACCTGACTCAGCAACCCGGATTGCCCAACCAAGTGCCAATATTAGTTAGTCCACAGCGCGCACCGCAACAAACCGTTTTAGTAAATCAGCAACAGCCAACTTTGTCTAACCAGCAACCAGTTGTGTCAAGTCAACCGACTTACATATTGAAAAATGCTGAATTGGCGACTCCATCGGGGAATCCAACTTTGGTTGCTGTATCTACTGGCAACCAGCAACCAACCCAAAGTGCCACGATATACGCTGTGGTCCCCATAAACAACCAAAACGGTGTTGCACCTCCTGCAAACAATGGAAATACGTATTTGGTGCAGGGTCAGCCCAACCAAGTGTATGCTGTAAATTCAGGTTAATAAAAAAATATCCAAAGATTGTAACAATACCTATGAATGTGAATACAAAATATACTTAATCGTAACTGTACCTACTTGAGTATTTTACTAGGAAGATTTTTTCCCTCTCCCTTTGGAATTTTGCGAAATCATTTCTTATGTACCTATTCGATTTCCATTCCAAATTTTAAATCTCTATCTGCAGAAATAACATTGGCAAAAGTCCATGTATTTTGGGTACCCTACTTACACCTGCCCACGGAAGACGAAACCGTGTAAAATCGATAGTTCTTGGACAGACTAAGATAATATGTAATCATACCACATTTTTACAAGTTGAGGTTTAAAAGTTATTCTTTACCTAGTGTATTTTGTAGGTTATTATGAGATTTTAGGTACCAAAGACGTGTAAAGAAAAAGTTTCTCTAGGAAAGAAAATGATTTTCTTACAACCTCTTTGTTAGAAAATAGCACTGCCTACCACATGCCATATAAGTTACTCTATGCCACATAGTGGCAGTTAATGTTGGCTTGGGCAAAAAATATTGATACCTATATTAAAATATCGATATTTTTCCAAATACATAATTATCACAATATTATATATATCGTCGATATTTTTAATGGCGATATATTGACATTTATTTTACAGTATCGAATTCGTATCAATATTATTATTAATTTTAACGCAATTCTGTTTCATTTCATGTTAAGTACTAAATACTTGTTTAGACTCAAGCATTTATAAAAAAAAAAATTGGTTGCCTGTAAAGTCGGTATACGGGCGAAAGTTTTACGTGACAACGATTTTATGTCTGTCTCTTTCGCTCTTAGGCGGGCTAACCATGCCCGAGTGGAAGGGACGCGTGCCTCTCACTCGCTCTCATTGTGAGCGCATAACGTGAGCGGAGCGTAACGCAGTTTCTTGAAGTGTCACCCGGCAAACCAATTTATAAGACGTTGTCACGTCAAAATACTATTTTCATCGTCCTTTTTTTACGAATTTGGGAATATGTATAAATAATAATGTAAAAACTGACGATATATCGATATTTTTCACTCGATTTTTATCTATAGTATTTAGAAATGTCGATACGATAAATATCAATTTATTTTTTCACTTGGCCATCCCTAGTGAATGACACGGTTGACGTGATGACACGACGTTCAATTTTACCACAACAACAAAAAAAGTTTTTGTATTAATCAAAGACATTAAAATATAATAGCATAGAGGGGGCATTGGGAATATTTTCATACAAAACTTTGAAGCTCAAGCGTCATGTCCTTGTCATGTCAGTTAGTATGAACGCGAGCTGTCATTCGGTCGAAATTGTACTAGACTTATTCCACTTGGAATAACTTTTGGCTTCAAATAATCCTCGCTTTGTCCCCTCTATGCCTTATATTATATTTTAATCTCTTTGGTATTAATAGAGTTCCCAATCGATCGATTCGTGTTTCTATGATATTTTTGTTTTATTTGACTCAATATTTTCAACTGCTAGATTAATTTAAAAATATAGAAAATTTCGACTTGTTATGAGTCAATAAAATAAGCATAGTGTGATACCCCGTGGGTGTCTATTTCAGTGGGTACCAAAGCTGCCGTTGTTCTTTCGGCTGTGCGTTGTTAAGCGTCAGTCAATCAGATTTTCTGTCATAATAGTAAGTTTAGGTACCTAGATATAATAATATAGACAATAAAGCATACCATATATTATACAGGTCAGGAATAGTGTAGCCTTTAACCTATGCTATTTCTCACCTAAAGAAAGAATGATCCAAAGAAAATGTAAGCTCTACATTTTATTGACCCCATTCTCACAGATATAAATACTTATATTAGAAAAAGTACTTTAGATGAGGAGAATCCATAATTGTTATTTTTACTTTTAGTCGACATCAACTCTAGACTAGGTAAAACAAAAAACAAGTAAAACTTATATTTGTAGTTACATTTATTTACCTTAATTTCACAATTGTAAAAATGAAACCAGCCGCTGGCTTTGCTAGTCTACTCTATTGTACATCTAAAGATCTACACTAATATTATAAAGAGGAAAGATTTGTATTTTTTTATGTTTGTCACGAATAAACTCAAAAACTACTGGACCGATTTTATAAATTCTTTCACCAATAGAAAGCTGCAATAACCCTGAGTAACATAAGCTATTTTTTTTATCCCCGTATTCCTACGGGAACGAGGATTACGCGGGTAAAACCGCTCAAACCCGCTTGACACAACACACACACATATATTTATCGCAATACTTCTGGAGATGATATTATTATTGTAAGGAGAGACTTTGATATTCAAAGTCGGATGGTGCCCGAGGGCAGAAGATTGATTGCAGTAAGTACCTAGTAGATGATGCATATATTTATTGAAATTACGGTCTGCATACACTCATTGAAGCCGCCTCTCCAATGCATAAATATACGAAGTGCAAAAGGTACCTAGTTGTGCAATAAAACTGTGCATAATTGATAATTACTTTAGGTACTCAAAGCCTTAACCCACCCTTAACCATAGACTGATATGGCATATAATAAGTATGTACGTACATAAACTAATATAATAAAGAGTATCTACTAGCCGTCCTAGCCGTTGCCCGCGACTCCGTTTGAGTTAACTATAATATGTTAGGGCGTCCTCCTTAGGAACAATGAAATTTATTTTTAGGGATGAAATGAAATGAATTAATTTATTTTGCTCAAAATGTGGTAGGTATCACTACATAGTATAAAACAAAGTCGCTTTTTCTGTCCCTATATCCCTAGGTATGTCCCTATGTATGCTTAAATCTTTAAAACTACGCAACGGATTTTGATGCGGGTTTTTTTAATAGATAGAGTGATTCAAGAGGAAGGTTTTAGTAGAATTGCATCCGTGCGAAGCCGAAGCGGGTCGCTAGTATGAAGATAATAAATTATATGTAGTCTCACACATTTTATCAGAAAATGCCCGTCCTCGAGGGGCAAGCTATCTATGCCTACCCAATGTCATCAATTTATTTTTTATTGGTTTAGCTCTGAAAAGTCAACAATCAGTCCTACAACCACCGGTGGGTGAAGCCAGTGGGTGCACGGGTCACAAACCAATAATAGGTTCGTTAATATTAATAGAGAAATATATTATCTCTCACGCCTAGGTAAGAATGTACTTAGGTACAGTCAAGAGCACATGAAGCTATACACTTGTAGTGCGAGTCCAGGGCCCTATTTTATAAAGCTACAGGTTACAAGTTACAGGGAAAAAAGCAGCAACACTGATTAATTAAACAGCAACACTAGATAAAATTACAGGTACAGGTGTTTTATAAAGCTACAGGTCATTTTATTTACAATCTACAGGAACCGTGCCTGTAACTTTCCATAGACAATTTAATGCTTAGTCGAGCGTGATTCAACCTGTTATTTACAGGTGTTTACGGAAAAACTTGTGAAATACAACTGTAAAAAAAATTAAAAAAGAAAAACTTGTAAACATTTCTACAGGTGTTTAGACGTAGGTAATTTAGTTACAGGAGGAAGTTTGTTATATTGACTTATGTTTTGTTGTCTGTTAATTCGAATATTTTGAGTGATGTTGCGTGTTTGGAGCTCAGACTCGGTCTCTGAGGATGGTGGTCAACATCCAAGAAGACGACAGCCAAGAACTTTCGCCGTCCGGGTACTCAGTTATATCCATACTAAATTTCATTAAAATCCGTCCAGTAGTTTTTGCGTGATGCGTGCACAACCAGATAGACAGACAGAGAAAAATTTCAAAAATTGCTGTTTTGGTATCTACATCGATAACTATATACACTACCGTTAAAATTTTCAAAAAATATACGGCCCCGTTAGAGTCTTATTATATTTTATGTATTTATAGATATAGATATTGATATGTTATGGCGGTAAACTAGACTTAAGCCAAAAAACAGATGTCGATTCCGTCATGTTTTTTTATTTTTGCGGTTGATTATTAGTGCTGTACTCCGACTTATTAATTGCGCCTGTAGTCGAGATTTTCGCCCATAAGCTACAATAGTAATATTACAGGGGTCTTTATAAAACACCTGTTACCTGTAGATTGTAACTACAGGAGCACTACAGGCGTTTTTTTTTCCTGTAGCCTGTAGCCTGTAACCTGTAGCTTTATAAAACAGGGCCCAGGACCTCTAAGGCGATTGTAATAAGAATGTTCCAAAGTCCAATGAGCTTCCACGTGCTCTTGACTGTACTTAATTTCATCCAAGATATTTTTTGTATTCCTGATAGGTGAAATAAAGAAGGTTAACAAATAAAATAATAATTGGGAATATTATTCCTATTTGCGAAACCTAGTCTAGTTACAACTAATAGTTACGTAACGGCTGATAGTGCCAATACAGATTTTTATAATAGTATACTAATATGGAGAGAGCTATGCTCGGAGTTTCTTTGCGCGATAGAATCCGGAACGAGGAAATCCGCCGAAGAACTAAGGTCACCGACATAGCTCTCAGAATCTGCAAGCTTAAGTGGCAATGGGCAGGCCACATCGCTCGAAGAACCGATAACCGATGGGGAAGAAAGGTTCTCGAGTGGCGACCACGAACCGGAAGACGCAGCGTTGGTAGGCCTCCCACCAGGTGGACCGACGACATCGTCAAGGTCGCGGGTAACCGGTGGATGCAAGCGGCAAGTTGCCGTTCGTTATGGCGTTCTATGGGGGAGGCCTTTGTTCAACAGTGGACGTCTTCCGGCTGATGATGATACTAATATGAGTATATATAAAAGACTTGAATACAAAGTCTTTATTCTTTTAAACGTCAGAATCCTAAGTCAGTAAAAAAAACTAATTTAACTTCTGTAAGGTTGGTACTTTTGTTAAGATGCTGCCAGGATGACCGATCGAAAACTCATTTTAATTACCGGTTTTTTTAAAACTCAGCGCACAACACTAATGAATGAAATTCGATTTACTAATAAGTTCATTCAATTCAACTCAATCATACTCCGCTAGGAGTAATATGGTACGGTCCAAATTGCACTTTCTGCGCTCGTGTGCGCTATATTCATGCAAACAACTGTTCAAATTGCGCTGTGGTACGCTGACATGAACATTGTGACTTCATCGATGACGTCATCGATTGGTGCAAACAGTGCTAACAACGAGGAGGTAGTGCAATGTCTCCGGATCTGTCAAACAGTTGTCAAACTTCAATGTGCGTGGTGTTTTTTTTCCCGCGAACTTTTTTCGTAATCGATTAATTAAAATTAGGTATGTCGTCAATAATATTAACAGAAGCATTACATTGTGAAGCTTCGGGGGACACTATAAGACTCAAATACGACTGAATTTAACTTCAGAACAGTATCAACCTAAATATTAAAAGAACTGTCATTTTTGACAAACGAAAACCTGTTCAAATTGTTTGCATGCTAACAATCGTAATCATTTTGAACAGTCGTGTGCGTGCTTACGAACGTATTTACTATTTGCACAAAACGGACCGCAGCCTATAGTGTTCTGTGATCATACTCATTCAAATTCAAGATGGTGAAGAAAAGTTCTGATGTTTGTCATTTTTAGCAAACAATATTGTTTTAGCTGTAAGAAAAACTGTATCTCACAATATGTCGTCGTCGTCCTCCGCAGAGCCCTCGCATTCGCAGAACAAAACATGGGAGTTATCGCTCTACGAACTCCATCGGACGCCGCAAGAGGCCATAACTGACGCCACGGAGATTGCCGTCTCTCCCCGAAGCCTGCACAGTGAATTGATGTGTCCTATATGTTTGGATATGCTAAAGAAGACTATGACAACAAAGGAATGCTTGCACAGGTTCTGTTCGGACTGTATTATCACTGCTCTCCGGTCCGGTAATAAGGAATGCCCGACTTGCCGCAAAAAGTTGGTCTCCAAGCGCTCCCTACGCCCTGACCCGAACTTCGACCTACTTATTTCGAAGATATACCCTAGTAGGGACGAGTATGAAGCCCACCAAGAGGAGGTGTTGGCTAAATTCAACATGTCGCATTCCCAAGCGTCGCTAGTCAACTCTATAACCGAAGGTATAAAGCTCCAGTCCCAGAACAGACCCCAGCGCTCAAGGAAGCACCATGACGACACTGCAGCCCCGTCAGCTACGGCTACTAGCACGGAGGTTGGTCAAGGAACCAGTACGTTGACAGCCCCTAAAGATGCTGTACCTGCAGCTGGTACTCCTGGAGCTTCTGGCCAATCAACCTC
Source organism: Ethmia dodecea (assembly GCA_963855545.1). NCBI lineage: Eukaryota > Metazoa > Arthropoda > Insecta > Lepidoptera > Depressariidae > Ethmia > Ethmia dodecea. The sequence goes on from OY979446.1 coordinate 3,456,878, forward strand.
GAATCCAGCCTCAGTGAGGAGCACGCCGTCTCCAGTTCCCTCGAACCTTAGCTCGATATCAAAAAACACAAGTACGACGAAAAGGGCAAAGTCAATTCTCACATCGGAGAGGAGTGAGGAGAGTGAATCTAGTGATGGCAGGTGAGTCATGTCATTATCCTCGATAATATTTTGGTTATATGTTAACAGTATAAATTAAATTATGAAGCTGATACTACGCATGATAGATGAGTGTAGTAGTCACCACAGATAGTAGATTATTTATTGGTTTTTACTTTTCAATTTCCAAAAAAAGTGTTTTATGTACAGTACAGCCTTTTTAACTTGCCAAGTGTTGGCTATTTTATAAATTATTATACAGTACATTATTATTGCTTACATATGATGTACAATGGCCCTGTATATGATATGAGTCACCATAGGATGTGCTAAAAATTTCTGTTGTAGCATGTCAATACTCAGAAATTTATTTATAGAAAATATTATTTACTCTGCTACATTTAACATTATTTTCTAACATCAATCCCACAGAGATAAAGTATCATACTAAATACATTTTTTTGCAGATTTTGGTCAACTGATATTCCATATTCTAGATTAGCATTCCTTGCTAATCTGAGCACAAAAACTAGAATTAACTAGATCTAGTCGAGCAGCAATGAAATCGACGAATGAAATTATTTTTATTGTTTATAGCGTTTCTGCGCAGTTTCACATGTGGTTCCCCTGTAAATACAGATATAAAATATAGCCTATGTTATACAGGGATATTGCAGCTTTCCACAGAGGAAAGAATTTTTAAAATCAGTCTAGTAGTTTTTGAGTTTATTTGTTACAAAAATACAAATCCTTCCTATTTATATCTATAATATATAATAAAGCTCGACTACCACTGACTCACTGATTGACATAATTGTTCTCCCAGAAGGAGTCGTTTTGGAGTCAAGTCATGTAGGGAAAAAATGTTCAAGATGGCGGGGTGACCTAGGGAAAATTCCGACTTTTCAAAAAAACAAAATGGCGGCCGGGCTTGCCTATCGTATCTCTTTTGTTTTCCGGCCGATTCGGTTCAAATTTTCTGCATCTGTAGGATCGCTTGTATGATTTACGAAAATAATTTAAAAATTTGAAAAAACAAAATGGCGGCCGCGTAGTAATGTTTCAAAGTTTAGGCTATTGTAGACCCCACTTGACCCGAATTAGACGCATGGTTGCCGACATCGTATAGTTACAAATGGCACGTCATCTTTTTAGGCACATCCCGTAGTTTACTAGAAAAATCCAAAAAACTGAAAATCCAAGATGGCCGCCCTGTGATTGGCTCTCAAAGAAAAGGATGGATTTTTCAAGATTTTGAATGTCGATTTTCGGCAAGATGGCGACATTTGAGCGAGTTGGCGTGTATGGCGGGGTTGGAGGTCTCATTACGTAGTGTTGCCATGTTTAACAATTTTCCCAAAACAAGGGGTATTTTTTTACTTTTTATGCAAAAAGTCAAAACTCAAAATTTTACCATTTTGCAAAAACGAGTAACAGTCAACGGTACATTTTATCTCTCCCTATGACTTTTTGTAGGAATTTTGAATTTCACCTGGCAACACTAAAAGTTATGGCCAATTGAATTTTTAGGGTAGACCTCAAAAGACCCGAATTGATCTCCCAGATGCCAATATGCTATAGAGACGTGATTGGTGTCATTGCATAGGGCATATCCTGTAGTTTACCAGAAAAATCCGAAAAACTGGAAAAACAAGATGGCTGCTCCGGTATTCTCTCTTTACTGAAAAATTTTAATTTTCTTATTCTTAATCGGCATTCTTTAGCCAGTTGGCAACACTTTAGAAAGTTGGCTTGTATGGAGCGATTGTGGGTCTCAGTAAACAGTGTTGCTATGAAAAGTAATATTTAATTTTTTTTTATTATTTTTTGACTTGTACTAAAAAAAGACTAAAACAAAATGGGCACCCAAAATTAGACTTTATTTTTATGTCAAAATACGACCCCACAGAGACACGCGTGGCCGCTTGCGGCCTCGCGCACCGCGCGACATCTAGTCTATAATATATAAAGCTCGACTACCACTCACTCCCTGACTGACTGACTCATTGACATAATTGTTCTCCCAGAAGGAGTCGTTTTGGAGTCAAGTCATGTAGGGGAAAAGTGTTCAAGATGGCGGGGTGACCCCGGGAAAATTCCGACTTTTCAAAAAAACAAAATGGCGGCCAGGCTTGCCTATCGTATCTCTTTTGTTTTCCGGCCGATTCGGTTCAAATTTTTGGCATCTGTAGAATTGTTTAGATGATTTGCAAATATTATTTAAAAAGTTGAAAAAACAAAATGGCGGCCGCGTAGTAATGTTTCAAAGTTTAGGCTATTGTAGACCCCACTTGACCCGAATTGATCTCCCAGACGCCAATATGCTATAGGGATGTGTTTGGTGTTATTGCATAGGGCATATCCTGTAGTTTACAAGAAAATCCCGAAAATCTGAAAATCCAAGATGGCCGACCGGTGATTTGCTCCCAAAGAAAAGTATTAATTTTACCACATTTTGATTGTCGATTTTCGGCAAGATGGCAACACCTGAGCGAGTTGGTCTGTATAGCGGGGTTGGAGGTCTTGCTACGTAGTGTTGCCGTGTTGAAGAATTTTCCCGGAATTTTTCGTATTTTTTTACTTTTTACGCAAAATGTCAAAAGTGTAAATTTTACCATTTTGCAAAAACAAGTGACAGTCAGTGAAACATTTTATCCCTCCCTATGACCTTTTGTAGGTTTTTTGATTTTCGCCTGGCAACACTGAAAGTTATGGCCGATTGAATTTTTAGGGTAGACCTCAAAAGACCCGAATTGATCTCCCAGATGCCGATATGCTACAGGGATGTGTTTGGTGTCATCGCATAGGGTATATCCTGTAGTTTACCAGAAAATCCCGAAAATCTGAAAAAACAAGATGGCCGCCCTGTTATTTTTTTTTACTGAAAAAAATCAATTTTCTTCATCTTAATCGGCGTTTTTTAGTCAGTTGGCAACACTTTGGAAAGTTGGCTTGTATGGAGTGATTGTGGGTCTCAGTAAACAGTGTTGCCATGAAAAGTAATATTTAACAAAATTTTTACATTTTTTGACTTGTACTAAAAAAAGACTAAAACAAAATGGGCGCCCAAAATTAGACTTTATTTTTCTGTCAAAATACGACCCCACAGAGACACGCGTGGCCGCTTGCGGCCTCGCGCACCGCGCGACATCTAGTCTATAATATATAAAGCTCGACTACCACTCACTCACTCACTGACTGACTGACTCATTGACATAATTGTTCTCCCAGAAGGAGTCGTTTTGGAGACAAGTCATATATGAGAAAAGTGTTCAAGATGGCGGGGTGACCCCGGGAAAATTCCGACTTTTCAAAAAAACAAAATGGCGGCCAGGCTTGCCTATCGTATCTCTTTTGTTTTCCGGCCGATCCGGTTGAAATTTTTGGAATCTGTAGAAATGTTTAAATGATTTACGAAAATTATTTAAAAAGTTGAAAAAACAAAATGGCGGCCGCGTAGTAGTGTTTCAAAGTTTGAGTGGTTTTAGACCCCACTTGACCCGAATTGATCTCCCAGATGCCAATATGCTAAAGGGATGTGTTTGGTGTCATCGCACAGGGCATATCCTGTAGTTTACCAAAAAATCCCGAAAATCTGAAAAACCAAGATGGCCGACCGGTGATTTGCTCCCAAAGAAAAGTATTAATTTTACCACATTTTGACTGTCGATTTTCGGCAAGATGGCAACACCTGAGCGAGTTGGTTTGTATAGCGGGGTTAGAGGTCTTGCTACGTAGTGTTGCCATGTTGATGAATTTTCCTAGAATTTTTCGTATTTTTTTACTTTTAACGCAAAAAGTCAAAAGTCTAAATTTTACCATTTTGCAAAAACAAGTGACAGTCAGTGAAACATGTTATCCCTCCCTATGACCTTTTGTAGGTTTTTTGAAATTCGCCTGGCAACACTGAAAGTTATGGCTGATTTAATTTTTAGGGTAGACCTCAAAAGACCCGAATTGATCTCCCAGATGCCGATATGCTACAGGGATGTGTTTAGTGTCAACGCATAGGGTGTATCCTGTAGTTTACTAGAAAATCCCGAAAAATAGAAAAAACAAGATGGCCGACCCGTTATTTTTGTTTTACTGAAAAATTTCAATTTTCGTAATCTTAATTGGCATTATTTAGCCAGTTGGCAACACTTTGGAAAGTTGGCTTGTATGGAGCGATAGTGGTTCTCAGTAAGCAGTGTTGCCATGAAAAGTAATATTTAATAAAATTTTATTATTTTTTGACTTGTACTAAAAAATGGCTAAAACAAGATGGGCGCCCAAAGTTAGACTTTATTTTTCTGTCAAAATACGACCCCACAGAGACACGCGTGGCCGCTTGCGGCCTCGCGCACCGCGCGACATCTAGTTTATAATATATAAAGCTCGACTACCACTGACTGACTCACTCACTGATTGACATAATTGTTCTCCCAGAAGGAGTCGTTTTGGAGTCAAGTCATGTAGGGGAAAAGTGTGCAAGGTGGCGGGGTGACTCAGTTCAAATTTTTGGCATCTGTAGAATTGTTTGAATGATTTGCAAATATTATTTAAAAAGTTGAAAAAACAAAATGGCGGCCGCTTAGTAATGTTTCAAAGTTTAGGCTATTGTAGACCCCACTTGACCCGAATTAGACGCATGGTTGCCGACATCGTACAGTTACAAATGGCACGTCATCTTTTTAGGCACATCTAAAAAACAAAAAATCCAAGATGGCCGCCCTGTGATTGGCTCCCAAAGAAAAAGATGAATTTTACCAGATTTTGAATGTCGATTTTCGGCAAGATGGCGACACCTGAGCGAGTTGGCTTGTATGGCGGGGTTAGAGGTCTTTTAACGGAGTGTTGCCATGTTTAACAAGTTTCCCAAAATTTGGGGTATTTTTTTACTTTTAACGCAAAATGTCAAACCTTTAAATTTTACCATTTCGCAAAAACAAGTGACAGTCAACGGAACGTTTTATCTCTCCCTATGACCTTTTGTAGGTTTTTTGAATTTCACCTGGCAACACTGAAAGTTATGGCCGATTGAATTTTTAGGGTAGACCTCAAAAGACCCGAATTGATCTCCCAGATGCAAATATGCTACAGGGTTGTGTTTGGTGTCATTGCGTAGGGCATATCCTGTAGTTTTCTAGAAAAATCCTAAAAACTGAAAAAACAAGATGGCCGCTCCGGTATTCTCTCTTTACTGAAAAAATAGGGTTTTTATAATTTTTATCGGTATTTTTAGTCAAGTTGGCAACACTTTGGATAGTTAGGATGTGTATGGAGCGATTGTGGGTCTCAGTAAGCAGTGTTGCCATGAAAAGTAATATTTTACAAAATTTTATTATTTTTCGACTTATACTTAAAATTTACTATATTCACATAGAAAATTATCGAAAATGGCTAAAACAAGATGGGCGCCCAAAGTTAGACTTTATTTTTCTGTCAAAATACGACCACACAGAGACACGCGTGGCCGCTTGCGGCCTCGCGCACCGCGCGACATCTAGTTTATATTATATAAAGCTCGACTACCACTCACTGACTGACTCACTGACTGATTGACATAATTGTTCTCCCAGAAGGAGTCGTTTTGGAGTCAAGTCATATACTAGAAAAGTGTTCAAGATGGCGGGGTGACCTAGGGAAAATTCCGACTATTTTATATCTGTAAATACAGATATAAAATATAGCCTATGTTATACAGGGATATTGCAGCTTTCCACAGAGGAAAGAATTTTTAAAATCAGTCTAGTAGTTTTTGAGTTTATTTGTTACAAAAATACAAATCCTTCCTATTTATATCTATAATATATAATAAAGCTCGACTACCACTGACTCACTGATTGACATAATTGTTCTCCCAGAAGGAGTCGTTTTGGAGTCAAGTCATGTAGGGAAAAAATGTTCAAGATGGCGGGGTGACCTAGGGAAAATTCCGACTTTTCAAAAAAACAAGATGGCGGCCGGGCTTGCCTATCGTATCTCTTTTGTTTTCCGGCCGATCCGGTTAAAATTTTTGGCATCTGTAGTATTGCTTAGATGATTTACGAATATTATTTAAAAAGTTGAAAAAACAAAATGGCGGCCGCGTAGTAGTGTTTCAAATTTGGAGTGGTTTTAGACCCCACTTGACCCGAATTGATCTCCCAGACACCAATATGCTAAAGGGGTGTGTTTGGTGTCATCGCATTATCCTGTAGTTTACCAGAAAATCCCGAAAATCTGAAAAACCAAGATGGCCGACCGGTGATTTGCTCCCAAAGAAAAGTATTAATTTTACCACATTTTGATTGTCGATTTTCGGCAAGATGGCAACACCTGAGCGAGTTGGTCTGTATAGCACGGTTGAAGGTCTTGCTACGTAGTGTTGCCGTGTTTAAGAATTTTCTCGGAATTAGTATTTTTTTACTTTTAACCCAAAATGTCAAAACTCTAAATTTTACCATTTTGCGAAAACGCGTGACAGTCAGTGAAACATTTTATCTCTCCCTATGACATTTTGTAGGATTTTTGATTTTCGCCTGGCAACACTGAAAGTTATGGCCGATTGAATTTTTAGGGTAGACCTCAAAAGACCCGAATTGATCTCCCAGATGCTAATATGCTATAGAGACGTGATTGATGTCATTGCACAGGGCATATCCTGTAGTTTATCAGAAAAATCCTAAAAATAGAAAAAACAAGATGGCCGCCCCGTTATTTTGGTTTTACACAAAAAATTTAATTTTCTTAATCTTAATCGGCATTTTTTAGCCAGTTGGCAACACTTTGAAAAGTTGGCTTGTATGGAGCGATTGTGGGTCTCAGTAAACAGTGTTGCCATGGAAAGTAATATTTAACAAAATTTTATCATTTTTTGACTTGTACTAAAAAAAGACTAAAACAAGATGGGCGCCCAAAATAAGACTTTATTTTTCGCGTGCGCGACATATAGTTTATAATATAAGTGTAGATTAATGTACCAAGCACCTTAGAGTAAATGTGTTAATGGGCTAGTTGCCCATATTTTATTATCCATATTTTGTGACTTAATTAAAATTTCCATATTTCCAGGACAGAGGGTGAGAACTCAATGGACACTGAAGGGGAGGGAGAGCCCCTCAACCCAAACGAGATCGAGCTGGTGTTCAAGCCACACCCCACAGAGATGACCGGTGATAACCAGCTGATGCGCGCTTTGCGAGACAGCTCTGTTCGATACCTGAAAACCACTGCCAATGCTTCTGGTAAGGTTATCACTACATAGTATAAAACAAAGTCGCTTTCTCTGTCCCTATATCCCTATGTATGCTTAAATCCTTAAAACTACGCAATGGATTTTGATGTGTTTTTTTTAGAGTGATTCAAGAGGAAGGTTTTAGTATAAGCATTGCACCCGTGCGAAGTCGGGGCAGGTCGCTAGTTATTTATAAAGAAAGAAAGAAAATAAATTTATTAGACGCGAAACAAAGAACAAACAAGAACAGAAATAAAATAAACTGGTAAAAAAAAATAGTGCCTAATGGGAAACCACTCAGCTTGTGCTGCAGCATTAGCCACAGCGCTGGTATTCTGCGGGGCCCCGTCCACCATCAATTGAACTCTATGTAATTGAAATTACATTCAAAACCAATAAAAAATTTAAACTTCCTATGCCCGTTAAAGGGTTAACTTGTAATATGGAACAGTGGTTGAAGTATGTCTAGTGTAAATGCAAAAAATTAAAGAGGGCCACAGTTTTTGAATTTTGTTGGTTATGGAGTTCATCATCATCAATTTAGGGTTTGCAATCCGAATATTCAAATTATCCGAATATCCGCCGAAAATTATGTCCAAATTATTCGGATAAATAATATCGAATTATTCGAATATTTTGGATAATAAACAAAATACACTAATCTTTCTTTACGTAATATTATACATACGTAATAAAATAACATAAAAGAGTAAAACAGGTTAAAATGTTATATTCAATAAAATTACATTTAATAATAAGACGGGTGGGGGCGGATGGTATATCATTGAAGACAATACAATAGTAAAAAAATATAATGAAATATTCACAACACAACTCTGTAAGCGATCATACTACTGTTTATGTGTTTTGATCTTATACAGAGTTGTGTTGTGATTATTTCATCATATTTTTTTCACAGCAGTATTATTACATTAATATATTGTACTACTGTATTAATGATTAAAGACAAGACAATAGCAAAAATATATAATAAAATAATTACAACAAAACTCTGTATTAGATCAAAACACGGTATCTATACATATAATAAAACTCAAACAGGGCCGTTTCTGTACATTAAATATTTTTTGAAAATTTTAACGGTAGTGTATATAGTTATCAATATAGATACCGAAACACCAATTTTTGGAATTTTTGTCTGTCTGTCTGGTTGTGCACGCATCACTCAAAAACTACTGGACGGATTTTGATGAAATTTGGTATGGAGATAACTGAGTACTCGGGTCAACATCTAGGGTACTTTTTATTCCAGGAAAATATCTCATTCCTACGGGAAAATATAAAAACTGGTTAAAAAGAGAAATACGTACTACTCCGAAACGATAACACCTAGAAACTTAAATGGTATGAAGGTGTCTGATATGTCATAGGAAATTGGTATGAAGGGATTTTTGGAAATTCCCACGGGAACGGGAATAAACTAAATCCAATCGGGAAAACGCCGCTAGGCACCCGCTATTTGAAATATGGTATGTAGGTGTCTTAAATATGTCGTAGGCAACCACTATGAAGGGATTTTCGGAAATTCCCACGGGAACGGGAATAAACGGAATCCGCGCGGGCAACGCCGCTGGGCATCCGCTAGTAAATCTATAAAAGCAGGTAAGTATCTGAAAAAAAAATCTGTATCTAAATCAACATCTAAAAAGTTAACAAAAGCAATTTTATTAGTAATTATTTATGTTATATTACAGTAATATCACATACTACTGTTTATGTGTTTTGATCCTTTACAGAGTTTTGTTGCGATTATTTCATCATATTTTTTAACTTTTTAAATCTTGATTTAGATCTGATATTACTTTTTTTTCCATTTGTTGATTTATACTGATTTTCATTTTTTTATTTAGTATATGCAAAAATATACGACTTGCAATTGTCATTTTGTATTATTTTTATTAATATTCAAATTATCCAAAATATCCGAATATTCGAATTTTAGGAATTTGACTATTCATATTATCCGAATACTAAAACTGGACGGATATTGCAAACCCTAATCATCATCAACATCAACCTTTAACAGCCCACTTCTGAGCTATTGGTCTTTCCTTGCACATGAGGAAGTATGGACTATAATCTCCTATACGACCTAACTAATGTAGTCAACCCTCAAAGTATAATTGTAGTACTTACATAGTTAAAATTTTACACTTGCTAACTACAGTAAGTTTGACAATGGTCCTTGCAAGATTTCCTTGTCCTATGAATCACATGATTTTAGTCACAAACCAATTTTGTCCCTAGTCTGAGAAAATTAGTGGAATAAATAACTTGGCATAGTTTTTTAGTTATTTATTTAATACACTAACAGCTCTTGAGCTGATGCATGTATATCACTGCACTTGTGTTTATTATTTAAAACGTTTATCGAGTCTATTTTTAATGTTAAATGTATGTAGGTTAATGAAATTCAAAGTGTTAAATTAATAAAACATTATTTTATAGTCGATCACCTGAGCAAGTACCTAGCAATGCGCCTCACATTAGACCTGGATGCTGAGCTCCCAGAAGCGTACCGTCTGCTCAACTTCTGCATCTACGTAGCTCCGTCCCCTGGCCAGTTTGTACCTCTGGCCGGCTCTCAGACACTTCGCCAGATCAATGACAAGTTTTGGAAGGTAATTTTAACATTGCTAGAGATGAAAATGAAACTCCCGACGCAACAAAAAATGCTAATTCCATTGCAATGCAGCACCCCTCATCAACTTGAAAAGAGCTGATGTCTTAATGGGTGAAGAGATTTTCTTAAGTCAAGAACACTCAATTAAATACCCTTTCAAACAAAATAAATTGTAATCAGAATAGGTTCAACCATTTGTAAGCTACGATGCTACAGATAGATACACACCTTAAAGTTATAACACCCCTCTGTTTTGTGTTGGGGGTTAAAAACTTGAGAGACAAATTTTGTTCACTTGTTAGAGAACATCTAACCTTTCTTTTGCATTACTTGAATGCTGTGCTAAATCTGAAATATTTGATGAACGGAAATTAAATTGTGCAAATAACCATCAAAATGTTGTTATAAGCTATCCTATACCTCTTGTTAGTTGAGACAAAAACAAAAGTCACTTTTCAATTAAAATAAACATTAAGGAATACTGGATTTAGGTGATTGAGGTACAATATATCCCTATTTTGTTGTACAGCTATTGTTAATAAAGTGTTATGTTATTGTTTCCAGGCAAACAAACCATTGGAGATGTACTACTCATGGAAAAAAACCTAAAAGTAAATTGCATTTTAGTTATGTTTATGTGCATCAATCATAGAGCATAACTAAAATGGTATTCAAGTGATATAATTTTAGTTAAGTATATGGATACACGAATATTTTATTGAATCGAGCATGGACTCTGATTGTATGTGATAACGATAAGGTATTGTTTAATGGAATTTTATTGAACTGATGACATTTAATGTGTAGAATTAAGTAAATATGATTTTAAGCGTCAATTTTATGTATCAATTTTTCCCTATCAGAATACAGAACCATAAAATGTGAAGGCAAAAAAGAAAATATTATTTAATAATTGAAGCATGGATGTATATTGTACATGTACAATATTGATAAAAAATGTAAATCTGAATATTATTATGAAATAATGTGGTCTGTAGTCTAAATACTCATACATTTTAATGAATGTAAAATAAATATGTACAATAAATTGTGCAATTTTCATAAATACATAATAAAATTGTAAATAATAATCTTGGTGTTTCTATTTCTTTCATAGGAAGGACATTAAAAAACCAGTAAAGCATAAGTTAGTGTATTTTTCTTTTGTACATTTTTTTACAAATCTCTTCGGCAATATGAGCTAGCAAAAACTGTTTATCAGTTGGAGAGTTGGTTACCTTACTATTAGTGCGCTCATGGTGCACTCTATCACAATAATAGTTTAAATTATTTTAAAAGTAATTTACATGGATAGAATCCAGTTTTTTTATAAAAATAAAGCTCAGACTTGGACTAATGATGTATGCTTAGCAGTGTCTATTGATGTAGCAACACTGTATAGACCGACGTATAAATGGCGCAAATTTTAAAAATGCCGTAAAAGACAAAGGCACTGCTACTGCGTTCACTAGCTCTGCGATTTTATTTTTGAGGTACAAATTGTGTTCTAAATTTAGAATATTCCCGTCTTAAGGCTTTTGTAGCTTCTACTTTCAAATGTTTCAGGACTTCAATGATTTGTTCTTTGTTTTCCGAGTCCCGCGCAATAGTCAATCTCTCCATGGTCGCAAAATCTAATTCCTCTATTCTCTCCGACTCGTCTATCAAACGATCTATTTCTCTGAGGTACCTTTGCGGTGAAATACTTTCGGTAGCATTTTCATAGCCAAGTATTTTTTCAACATGTTCCCAAAAATCTAATGTTCTTCGGCCGTCTTTTAATTTAGACGTGTACATGAAGTTTCGAAATAATCTTCTCCCTTTTTCGTCATTGAGTACATTCTCTATTTTATCCGTAAACCGATCGAAGTCTGCTTTGGTTATCCCTTCGTTATCATCGCAGCCGCAAGCGGCAAAACAATTATCCATCTTACTGTCATTTGGTCGATTTCTTCACTGTTTCCATTTTCTTATCGATTTTTTCTATTCACGGCACCGCAAACTACATGTTTACAAAAATAAATGGTAAATTTTAGGGCTCAACGCACTTGAAAACACTAAAACAAGACACCTTTTTAACTGTTTGATGATGATTCACCTATAAGGTAAAATAAAGTGAGGTTAACTGCAAAAATAGGTTTACATCACTCAGAACTGTGAACTGATTATGTCCGCGCACGTAAATAAACTGCGCCAGTGTGGGTATCGTATCACGATCGAGAATACAAGAATCGTGAACTCCACGGTTTCAAGATAACTTTGTGTCACGCATGCCCGACTTTCTACGGTTCAAAGATTCCCGCGAAAAATCCAAAACATGTTAAATATTTTACCACTACATCTTGTTTACAATAAAACAATATTGTAACAAGCTACGAAGCGGATCGACTGATGAGAATGTGACTTGTAATCAAAGTGTGAAGCATTACATCACGTTTCAGGTAAAAAATGAGTCGTGACCTCGGTCGTAATGTGAGCTAGCGCGGTTCATTCATGGGAAATAATATCGTTGAGTGGAGTGGAGCGAAGACAATGCCGATGCTGCCGTGCCCCTCAAGGAACCGGTTACATGCTATATTATGATTTTGTATTGTTGAGTTACTGTACATAGTCATACCAAGAAACTTACATTTCAGTGAGCATTTTTCTAATTTAATAAATACTGCTGTAACTAGGTACTAACTTAGGTAAGTATAATGCAGCTTATTTAAGGCTGTCTATCTATCGTATGAATTAAATTATTAACAAAATTGTGTAAACACGCTTCTTATATTATCTAGGTAGGTACCTACCACATTATAATTAACCGAATAAAAAAATTAGACGACAGCAGTAGGTACCATATTCCATGGTTACCACACCGCTGCACCTGGGATAGATGGATTGCAGGACGTGTGTCCAATTAATTTTAAAAAGTGAAATACTTACACTTAGTGTGATTCAATGATAGCAACTTTATTTCGAACTAGCGACCCGCCCCGGATTCGCACGGGTGCAATGCTGACACTAAATCCTTCCTCTTGAATCACTCTATGTATTAAAAAAACCGCATCAAAATCCGTTGCGTAGTTTTCAAGATTTAAGCATACATAGAGACATAGGGATATAGGGACATTAGGAACAGAAAAAGCGACTTTGTTTTATACTATGTAGTGATAGTAATGATGATGAAAAAGCTAAATTTGAGTTATGAGCCCGGGCTGGATTCGAACCTCCTCTAAGCAGAATGTTATGTAGGTTTACAACAATCAAAAAGTATGTTATTACTACAATATTCGTGCAATGCAAACAAACTCACTTCTAGTTGTCGAGGCTGCACCACAAAATGTGCGTGACTGAAGAGACGCAAGTTCCATTTCCATTAATCTCGTGTTGATAGTTCCAAAAGATCTAGCACATGGTATAATAATATACTCCGCCTGGTACTCTCTTCCGAGACTCGCAAACCACGTGACTGACACAAGCCTACGTCATCATGCTGTTCACAGGCAATATTATTGTGACGTAGGCTTGTGTCACTCTGGGAAGAGAAGACCATGTTTTATTAGACTATGATCTAGCATTAACGAAAGAGGGATTTTCGAAAAAACCGGTCAATACCGAATATATACAAAACACTGTTTTCGTAATGGCAGCACATACGCAAGTTCGCCAACATAATCAATTAATGACGTTTGAGTCGGCCATTTTGCAGTTTCTTCGGTGACTGCTATACACGTGTTCGGTAGGTTATTACTAAAAATACATGTGAAATAATGTAAATTACGTTAGTTCTTCTTGCAATAAATAATCCCTATGTATTTCAGTTGGCCGAAATGGCAGTGACAAAGAAGCCCGTGGCCAAAAAGGCCCAATTACACCAAAAGACTGGCAAGAAGGGAGTCAAAGGTGGCAAAATCCGCGGCAAGGGACTAAAGCGGAAAATCAATCTGAAATTCGTGATTGACTGCACACATCCCGCAGAAGACAGTATCCTCGACGTCGGTAACTTCGAGAAGTACCTGAAGGAACACGTCAAAGTTGAGGGCAAGACGAATAACCTAGGCAATCACGTTGTGGTCGCCAGGGACAAGACAAAAATCTCCATCAATGCAGGTTTGTACCAAATATCGCCTTCCCCTCCTAAAATTTTCTAGTGGAATGCCGTTCATACCGCCTTTTTTGTAAATACTATATTGAGGTTATGTTTTTCAAAATTATCACATATTTGGTAGGGCTTTAATTTTCTAATTTCTAAAAACCTGGTCTACCGGTATGGTCCTTTTTACGGGTTGATGCTCATGTTGATAAATAACCATTTATGTACTTGTTAGATTCTAGGTATATATTATTGCAAATACTGTAAAATACACAGTCATGTCCATATTATGCATGTAGTTCTATTATAATCTAAGATGAGACAACCCTAAATACCAGAAAAGATTATTTGTCTGTCTGATCACACATACTAAAGTTTGACGGGTTCTTATTGTATACAAATAATGCTCTTACTTATTTCGAGTATATCTCCGTACTTTTATATGCTGTGCCATAACTCTGCATGTGTCCTATATGCATCTTCATCTTGCTGAATTTTCTCATGTGCTGTTCAGAGACCTTGATCGTCTATTTATAATCATAGTAGTCTTTATTTGAAGCAACTAGTGCTTACTTTGCAAACATTGGCGGTAATAACTGATATTTGTCAAAACTCTGTGATTGTGACTATGATCAACCGCCAATAGCAATGCTGCTCCGGTCTAAGCTGTCTTTAAATTTCAGCTCATTCTCTCATCTCTTTTCTTCCCGTGTCCATGGAACTAATATAATTTATAATTTTAAGTGGGACTCAATTCTTGCATGGTTGTTTAGTCCAAAACAAGGCAAGACCCTGTGCTATGGATACTTAACAACTGATACACATACTTATTTATATGTAAACACCTAGACAAATTTATGCAAATGAAAATTGGCACCAGGTGGTACAAGATTCTGTGACCTCCAGCATAGAAGGAGGGTCACTACAGAGCAGCAACAGGCTTGTCCAGTACTAAGGGTCGCGACACATCTGCGGAACATACAGCGCCGAAGGTTTGGTGAACAACATACATTACGGTTGACGCGGGTGGCTGATCCATTTATCTTTAAAGTGAAACGTCAATGTATGGTGTTCACCGAACCTTCGGCGCTGTATGTTCCGCAGATGTGTCGCGACACTAAGACTCAAATTGTTTTAAATTTTGAAATGCTTGCCTAAACTAAAATTATTATGTTTTAAAATAGCAAAATTCACGTCTACTGTAGTTCTTAGGATGTTGCAAAATACAAAAGAAAGTACCAGATAAGCTTGCAAGAGAAGACTTACAAGTCATACTATGATAAAATTTAAGCAAACAATAGACATAAATGCATGCATCATCTTGCTTGAGCAGACTTCTGGTAAAGATACATTTCCGAAATTTAATATATCTGCCAAATCCCTTGAAAATGAATGTATATTGTCAATGTATATTTACTAAACTCCATGGGTAAATAGTAATTATTTCTCCTCTAAATCTCACTAAAGAAATTATATAAGCCATCCTACAATTTAAGTATTTACAATTTGTACTTATTTTTTTTATTTTTGTCACCAGACATTCCCTTCTCAAAGAGGTACCTAAAGTACCTGACCAAGAGGTACCTCAAGAAGAACAACCTCCGTGATTGGCTGCGTGTAGTGGCGTCTGCACACGACGCGTACGAGCTGCGCTACTTCAACATCAACGCAGACAGCGACAACGAGGATAACGAGGATTAAGCTGCAGTTGGAATAAAATAGTTTTACACTATGTTTAGAGTTTCATTTTTACTAAATACCGAATGAATACATTTTATACAATATGTAACCGAATAAGTACAATTCCTGAATTTAGTTTGTTCAGCATCAACTACCTAATCGATTTCAGTTATTTTTACTGTGTTAAATTTTTCCAAAAAATTAATTAACATAGTAGCTGAATTTAGTGCTACCTATGCTCATTCTCGCAAAGAGAATGCATTACAGACTTAAAAACTGAAAGCGGACATTTTGGTAAGTTGTCTTTATGTTAATAAATGCATTTTAAATAGTGGTCATTCTGGGAAGTGGTCTTTATAAAAACTATTTTTTTAAATGTTGTCATAATGAGAAGTCGACCAACTGACTTATAAAAAAAAAGCAGAAATTTTGGGAAGTGGTCTTTATGTACCTAAAGGATACATCAAAGCGGAATACCATTCCCAGTCACTCACTGAATATCGTGATTTAATCACATAGTATCATCAACCCGCAGCAGCCCTCTGCTAAACTAAGGGTCTTTACTCGCACATGAGGAAGTATGGCTTTAATCTTCCACGCGAGCCCACCGCGGATTGGAAGATGGTGTTAAGCTAGTGGCCACTTAACAGTCAGAATTTTTTAAGCCACAGCACATACTATAAATGCTACAAACTATTCAAATCTTTATCTTATCTTCATTTTTATACAATTAGTGGAATTGGCTGTAAATTCATCCGCTGTCAGATTGTTGATTAGTCTCTTGGCCGACTATGCATATAGGTTCAGTCACACTATTCAGCTTTTGTGTAATAGTTTTTTTTCATTCGGACATATTTATTATTATTCTGTAACACAAATTATTACTATATTGAGTCTACTTAAAATGTTATTGAAAGGCTTACCGCCTGCCACGCAGACCCACGTACAAATGAAGTACTTCTAGAATTGGAATACCTCTGCCAAGTCCCTCGGGAAAAAGCCATGAGCATCACATAAATAATATATTTTATAATGTATTGACGAAGGTAGATTGATAAGCAAATAATGATAATGTTGGAATTTATATTTCTGAGTAAATAAAAAACAAAATATTTAATTTACATAATTTATTTTGATGGTATATATTTGGTATATATTATGTCCATAAATAATAAAAAAAAAGATTTGATTTATTGTTGATTTATAATACATTCAAAAAAGAAGTTGAAACTTATCTACTAACTTCATCTAAGTATCGTTTGTACTACGCTACTAACAATAGATTCATCGACGCCGCTTTAGTATTGTCCTAGAATTGAGAGAATGCGGTTTTTACGACAAAATTCTACTAAATGGTAATCACGGGTCGCACTGGGCACGGGAAATGCAACTTGGCAATTTATAAAGCTGTTTAATTTTAAAACTCAAAGAACAAAAGTTAATAAGCACTAAAAACAAAACGCTGTAAAACAGAAAAATTGCTGATCTTTGCACTTTCTTCAGTAAAAAATACAAACTAACTTTTTTTCAAAAACGCCATTACATTTTTCCCGCCATATCGTTTTTTTTTATTTCCTTGCTGATGGCATTAACCTCACTGCGTGGAGCCCAGTGCAAGTATTCTAAAGGTAATTATTAATAGTAAGGCGTTTTACTTCTGGCCTGAGGCGATTTCCTTCATCCTGTTAAGGGCAGAGCCGGCCTTGAACCAGGTGATCTGTTGCTCGTTCAACGAGTGGTTCAGCTTGATGCGTTCCTTGGAGCCGTCCTTGTGCTTGATTTCACAGTCCACTTGCTGTGAAAACATGAGTTAACAATGCATAAAATTTGATTTCCAAAAGTTTAAAAAAACAAATGGAGGTGGAATAATTTTAAAAGTAGTTTTCCGAAAAACACACTAACGAAAACAAACTACGCCCAACTACAAATCTTTTTGTAGTTGGGCGTGCATATAATTTAAATCTTTTTGTAGCTATACGAGCATTTAAAGTAGATAGTACGTAATCGAATTTCAAGTAAACAACAGAGATGAAATTGACTATATTCGCGCGCCACCATATTTGTTTGCTATCGCGCTTGACCCTCCATGGAATGAAGTTTTAACCAGTGTAGTTAGCATGAGCGCCACGACAAACTTTTGTCTATTGTTTTAGTATTCCTCGTGCCAACACAAGACAAATGCGCTAGATAAGAAAATTTTCAAAATATTTTCAGTCAGATTTCTCGTAGGCTTTTGCAATAAGTAAAGAAGAAAGATCTCTTAGTTCCACCTCTTATCTTATCAAATTTGGTGTTACCTTGCCGGGAGCGAGGTCCTTAAGGCCGAGCAGCGAGATCTTGTCGTCGGGGCGGATTTTGTCGTAGTCGGCCGCGTTGGCGAACGTCAACGGGAGCATACCCTGCTTCTTCAGGTTGGTCTCGTGGATTCTGTAACAAGTCGTTGTAATCAACATTTCATCTTCAAGGATCTTCTTCTGGGAAGGCGGGAGTGAAAGAGAGAGGAGACTAATGGACGACGTGAAAGGCCAAGCGCACACCGCTGCACAGTGGTTCCATCTTGAAAATCCATGGACTTAGGGTCGAAAGTCGGAATTTCGATCTGATTTTTTTTTATACGTTGGAGAGTTATTTGCCTAGCAATAGTTGTGGGGGGAACTTTTCTAGAAAATTGATATTTTAGGCAAAAAAAAATATACAAGTTTTTTTTGTATGGAGAAATTCACATTATATTTTTTTTCTTTTTTTGTTTAAACTTGTCTAGCTGATGACTTTATAATTATAATAGTTCAAGTCATTACCAACCTAGAAAAAAATAAATCTACTGCAGTCACTTGCCGCCGCGCGAGATTTGAGTCGCTAAACATTGACACTTTTTTTCATACATTTTAATTAGAATGCTCAATCTTGCTCGACAATTCGTTTGTACCATATGTTCCTAACTCAATTGAAAACAAAATTTGAATATTATTTACCCAAAAAAGTTCATTAAAGGAGGTAAACATTCCGCTAATTCTTATTAAATATAGGTAAGTGGCCAACTATAACAATGTTTTATAACTTTTTGTTGAAGTCAAATGATTTTAAAAAACTCATTAGGTAATCACCCTAAAAAGTACCCCTTACTAATAACCTACCTCTTTTAAGTACCTTTTAAGTATATGATTTACGTTTCTGGGTAACGCTAATGATATTAGTGCGCAAACAAATGAGTCATCTACGATACTAAGCTCCCATTCTTCACTGTGCTCTCATTGGTCGGCCGTCACACACTGACGACCAATCAGAGCCCAATATCTCGCCTAATGTTGCCATAATTGAATATGACATTGGATAGACATTAATTGTAATGACTCGTCTACAATACTATGCTTCCGTTGGCTACTTGCTGTGTGTGATATATAGAAACTAGCAATGGAAGCAATTTTATACGAAAAGTCGTTCATTGCTGAACGAATGAAAAATCCTTAGTTATTGTGATATGAGTCGCTGACCCAATAATGAGCTCTCAACGATTTCACATGGTTTTGATATCGTCAAATAGAAACATTGATAAAATTTTAGCCCTGAAAAGGACTGTTTTAGTTAGTCCTGAAAAGGACTGTTAGAAGTGTGGCTTTGCATAAATCCAGATTATAGCAATGGGTCAGGAACATCTTCAGCATCCATCACTACAATCTCTTCCTCTTCAAAATCATTGCCAATTGAGTCAACTTGGAGTAATTGCATTACTTCAGGGAATAACTCATAGTGTCCAGATTTTGATAATTTGGGTCTGATTCGGGAAATATGGGGGTCCGAGCTCACTAGAAGCCCGTGAAGAATGTCTTCATTTGTTTGTATTCTACCAGTTTTCCTGGCGTTTTTCGCTCTCACATTCCTGAAGTCTTTATTTCTTGCTTCTGACGCTTCTTCCGATAAGAATTTTTAAACACAATAAAATTAATACCTAAGTGTACAACGGAATGTAAATACAACATCATTTAACTTACCAATAGGCAAAAAAGAAAAATTATTGCCGATTTCTGCCCCGTGCATCAAAAGTTTGTGAACGCTGACTGGCATATAGTACCATGGATACAAATGCACAAACATTTCCGCAGTTTCTTTGCAATAATTTCTGAAGTTGTTAATTAGCAACTTTTTTCCTGAGGATATAGCTTGAAGAATAACAGCAAAGCGCAAAATTAAGTTTTCGTCTATTCCAGTGATCCTCGATGTTCTTTTGTAATCGTTAAAGAAACGCCTTGCGGTATTTCCATCGTTGGTTGTTCCGAACCCCTGCAATTAAAATAAGTGTTATTAGGTTATTACATATAAGTGATAAGTACATAACATAGAGTTGATTTATGTCCCTCAAATTATTATTTAATTAAAATAATTATAGAGTTAAAAAATTGATATATAATAATAAGAAATTTAAATACCTGCTTAACAATATCTATGAGTGCTCCAGTTTGTTCACGAAATTCTTGTTGTGTGGCGTGTTTCTTCGCCTTCTTTAGAATTTTATTTTCACCCCGGGCACTCCATCGCTCAAAGTCCATATTGTAGGAAATATGGAGCAAGCACTCCATACAGCGAATCTTCATATGCAGTTGATGTCACAGTCGGGTCAGAACGCCTTTTTTTCTGTTTCCCACACAATTCTTTAAAGTCCACCCTTGTTGGTGCTTCTGTAGAGGTTCCTGCTTCTGTAGTGGAGACGGATGGGATTACACTTTCTGTCTGTGTTGGATCTGGAAGTTCTATTAGTTCTACTGAAGTTTCCATTATCATCTTAAGATCCACCGAGTCACAAATTGGCCACGCGATGCTTGTCTCCAGCCACGTTTGGTTCGCTTCCCGGTTCAGAAAAGTTTTCTGACATCTGTTTGCTTTATTCCATTTATTTAATAGACGTATTGTAAAAAGTCGAGAAAATTCTATAATTTTAGCTTGGTCGTTTTGGGATATCTCGAATGGTATTTTAGAAAGTATAATATTGTATAAATATTGAAAATCTTTCAGGTCACCACCACTACTACGAAGTTCCTGGTACAGGTCGAGATATGTGTAAAATCTAGCCATAACAATTCCTTCACACACGAACTTTCTAACTCTAGTCCTTTTGCAGTCAAACGCCAGGAGCAGAATGAAGTAAAATCCGACATTATTTTAAATTTATTTTAAAATAAAAAACCTAATTAGTTGTACTGTAAACCAATCATAGCCCATAAAGGCTATTAGATAAGTACTATACGCGATACTGGTCTCCTATTGGTCGTAAGCTGCCTGTTGGCAACAGCAGCTGTGACGACCAATCAGAGCACAGTGAACAACGGGAGCTTAGTATCGTAGATGAGTCATTTGTTTTGCGCACTAATATCATTAGCGTTACCCATAAATCATATAGGTAGGTACTTAAGAGGTAGGTAATGAATAATAGGTACTTTTTGAGGTGCTGACCTAATGATTTTTATAAAATGTGCAAAACCACACTTGTAGCCCTGAGAAGGACTATTATAGTCCTTTTCAGGGCTAAAAGTTTATCAATGTTTCTATTTGACGATATCAAAACCATGTGAAATCGTTGAGAGCTCATTATTGGGTCAGCGACTCATATCACAATAACTAAGGATTTTTCATTCGTTCAGCAATGAACGACTTTTCGTATAAAATTGCTTTCATTGCTAGTTTCTATATATCACACACAGCAAGTAGCCAACGGAAGCATAGTATTGTAGACGAGTCATTACAATTAATGTCTATCCAATGTCATATTCAATTATGGCAACATTAGGCGAGATATTGGGCTCTGATTGGTCGTCAGTGTGTGACGGCCGACCAATGAGAGCACAGTGAAGAATGGGAGCTTAGTATCGTAGATGACTCATTTGTTTGCGCACTAATATCATTAGCGTTACCCAGAAACGTAAATCATATACTTAAAAGGTACTTAAAAGAGGTAGGTTATTAGTAAGGGGTACTTTTTAGGGTGATGACCTAATGAGTTTTTTAAAATCATTTGACTTCAACAAAAAGTTATAAAACATTGTTATAGTTGGCCACTTACCTATATTTAATAAGAATTAGCGGAATGTTTACCTCCTTTAATGAACTTTTTTGGGTAAATAATATTCAAATTTTGTTTTCAATTGAGTTAGGAACATATGGTACAAACGAATTGTCGAGCAAGATTGAGCATTCTAATTAAAATGTATGAAAAAAAGTGTCAATGTTTAGCGACTCAAATCTCGCGCGGCGGCAAGTGACTGCAGTAGATTTATTTTTTTCTAGGTTGGTAATGACTTGAACTATTATAATTATAAAGTCATCAGCTAGACAAGTTTAAACAAAAAAAGAAAAAAATTATAATGTGAATTTCTCCATACAAAAAAAACTTGTATATTTTTTTTTGCCTAAAATATCAATTTTCTAGAAAAGTTCCCCCCACAACTATTGCTAGGCAAATAACTCTCCAACGTATAAAAAAAAATCAGATCGAAATTCCGACTTTCGACCCTAAGTCCATGGATTTTCAAGATGGAACCACTGTGCGCTGGAGGCGCTGCGGAGCGCATTTGCAGACAACAATTTAATATAAGCCTTATTGACTTGGACATACGGTCAATAATTGCATGATGGCATTGCATTGCATGCCTGGAGGAGCCCTCACCGTAGCCCTCGTGTGATTAACCTCTCAGACCATGAATCACAGACACAATCGATTTTTAATTGTGTCTCGGTTCCAATTGGAACCGGCGGTTCTTAACTGATTAGGGGTAGAATATCATCACTACATACTATAAATAAAAAATAAAAATAAAAAAATAAAAAAAAAATTATTTTCAGATAACAGGAATCCATAGATGTTAGTACAGTTAAACTTAAGAACTATGTTAGTAACAAAAATGAATAGGGATGCATGGTGAATGAAAAGGTGAGATTCCCCCTAATCGGCAGCCTCAGTGATTTCTCTGAACGTGTAATTCACAGAATCTGCCGATCAGAAAGGAATCCATTCTACCTCCAATCATTTGTAGGACTCTGTTTGGACTCACCCGCACCCGGCGCACAAGTGACGCAACCTTTTTACGCATCACTGCATAAAAATCGTCGGTGCTAGCGTCGGCAAACATCCCCGATGCGCTACAGTATCGAGGGAGTCGAAACAGGGCCCTAAATACATTATTATATTGAATACGCAAGGCATTGTAGGCTTTTTGCGTGAAGTTGGCCCAAAGGCTGCCAGTGTACATAGTTTGACAGTACGCTTTAAATAGCGTTATTTTGACTGGCGCTGTACACCGCGCAAACCTACGCGCCAACATGTTTCCGCGTACCGACAATGCCCTGCGCTCCCTTTCCACGTCTAAATCGTCACTTAAACTCTCCGTCACTATATGACCGAGGTATTTAACTTGAACAACACGGCTCAAAGGTACACCGTTTATGGTTATGGGTGGTACAGAAGGAGTAATTTTATTTTTACCTTTAAATATCATGAACTCACTCTTTTTTTCGTTGTACCTTAAGCCGTGTATAAAACAAAGTCGCTTTCTATATCACTATGTCCATAAGTATGCTTAAATCTTTAAAACTACGCAACGGATTTTAATGCGGTTTTTTTAATAGATAGAGTGATTCAAGAGGAAGACCCGTGAGAAGTCGGAGCGGGTCGCTAGTATGATATACGTCGTAATGACATTTCTCGCCCGATCCTTCTCGTGCCCCACCTGTCTGACGACTCTACAGTAAGTGGTCAGTCGTGTCTAACAAGCTCACCTGGCGAAGGACTTGACGATGAAGGCGCGGCCACTTAAGTGGCGTGCTCCCTAGAGGAGCCCTCACCGTAGCCCTCGCGTGATTAGGGGTAGAATGTCATATGATATACGTTGAAATGACATTTCTCGCCCGATCCTTCTCGTGCCCCACCTGTCTGAGTGGAGTGTCTAACAAGCTTCTCGTGTCCCACCGAGTGATGTGTAGTTTTTAGCAATCTCACCTGGCAAAGGACTTGACGATGATGGCGCGGCCTCCAAAATGGCGGGGCTCGAGCGCGGCGTGCTTCCTTGAGGAGCCCTCCCCGTAGTTCTAGTGTAGAACTAAATGTAACGAACTATATAGCAGTATACTAAACAACCACTACAACATTATAGCCTTAACGGAGACGTGGCTCCATGACGGCGTTTTCGACTCGGAATTTTGCGATCCTCGCTATGACATCTTTCGTTTTGACCGGTGCCTAGACTTGTCGGGTAAGAAAACTGGTGGGGGGGTATTAATATGTGTGGACCGGACACTAGGTGCTTATGTGCGTGACGATTTCTCGTGCCCCCCTACCGAATTGATCTGGGTGACAATTCCTGCGCAGCGTATCCACTCACACAATAATCTGCATATAGCCTGCATTTACATACCTGAAAATAGATCACAAGCTAATAGCATTCTCGACTTTGTTTCAATCGTAACCGAAAACGCAACTGTTAATTCCAATGACCTCTTCCTTTTACTGGGTGACTTTAATCTACGCCACATAGAATGGAACAGTTTAAGCCCTATACATCATAAACGTGGTTCTGTCGAAATACAAAACGCAGGTCACACTCTTACAAATGAACTGACCACACTAGGCTTTACCCAGTACAACTTTCTGACTAATTCTTGTGGAAATACTCTTGACTTAGCTTTTAGTAATTTTCCACTGGAAATTGCACTGCCCCACAACCCGCTTCTTCCTGAGGACACTTTTCACCCATCATTTACTGTTAATGCACTAGATATTACATTGGACGCACTGCGCCCCACAACAATAATTAAATATAAATATAACAAAAGTGACCACATCGAACTAATTAAATATCTTGAAAGCGTTCCTTGGACAGATATACTTAATAAAGGTACCGTGGACGCTGCTGTGTCTTTATTGTATGATCATTTATATATTGCTCGCGACAAATTTGTACCAAAAATTATCACAAATAAACGGAATTCCTTCCCCAAGTGGTACAGTAAAGCTCTTATTAAAATAATACGAGAAAAATCTAAAGCACACGCTCGTTGGAAACGATTTAACAACAAATTAGATTACAATGAATTCTCATTATTAAGGGCACGACAAGCACGTGTTCACAAGGAGTGTCTCACAAATTACATAACTATTTGCACAAAAAATATTAAAAAAGACACCAAACATTTTTGGTCGTTCATAAAATCAAAACGAAATACTATTTCCTACCCAAAACAAGTAATGTATAAAACCAATACAATTACAACAGGTTCTGAAATATGTGCAGCATTCAACGATTTCTTTCATAGCGTATTCATACCTCATGCTCATGAATACCCTGAAACATTACTAGCGCCATGTCACAGGGCCACCTCTAATGTTCATTCTCTCTTTTTAAGCACGGATATTGTTCTGAAAGGTCTTCGGGACCTTGATAACAGCAAGGGTGCAGGGAGCGATAGCTTACCTCCATCTTTTATTTCCTCTTGCTCGTCTGTATTAGCCTTACCACTTAGCATTATCTATAATAGATCCCTTAGAGAAGGTGTATTTCCTAGCTTATGGAAGGAAGCCCACATTGTTCCCATCCATAAAAAAGAATCTAAACTAAAAGTTGAGAACTACAGACCAATCTCAATTCTGAATGTATTTAGCAAACTATTTGAGAAACTGGTATACAAAACCTTCTATGTTACTGTCCACAACGAGATACCTGCTGAACAACACGGCTTCTTGCAAGGGCGTTCCACTACAACTAATCTTGGGGTCTTCACTAACTATCTATACAAATGCATGGATGTCGGTAAACAGGTTGATGTGGTCTATACTGACTTTGAAAAAGCTTTCGATCGTGTGGACCACATCATCCTTTTGCAAAAACTTCAACATCTAGGAATACGTGGGGATTTACTCAGATGGGTGAAATCTTACCTCACAAACCGCTCTCAGGCTGTAGTTATCGGTGGATTTCGCTCTAATTTCGTAAAAATACCTTCTGGTGTACCACAAGGTTCCCACTTGGGCCCGCTATTTTATAATACATACTTATATGACATCTACACATGTTTCCATCATTCGAAATTTTTGATGTATGCGGATGACACCAAAATATTCTTCGACATATCTAATGAACTGGATAGTCATAAACTTCAAGATGATCTAGATCGTTTGTCTGAGTATTACGTTAGAAATAGAATCAAGGTTAACGTGGATAAATGTCAGTTAATCACTTTCAGTCGTAAAAATAAAGCTATTGATTTCCCCTACATACTTCAAAATACCCCACTACAAAGATATAAACTTGTTCGTGATTTAGGAATTTACTTAGATTCTAAACTATCATTTTCGGAACATGTGGACATAATTACCAGTAAAGCTTACAGAAGCCTTGGCTTTATCATGAGGTCTTGTAAACTGATTAATGATACCTCTTGTATTAAACTTATTTATAACGCCTATGTGAGGAGTATCCTCGAATATGCTAGTTGTATATGGAGCCCCCAGTATATTACGCACTCTCAAAATGTAGAATTTATACAGCGTAAATTCTTGAAATATCTCAATTTTAGAGCTCGTTCCTATACAAGTACCTACGAAGATAGCTGTAATCATCACAAGATGTACACCCTTGAACAGCGTAGAATGACCCAGGATATGATGATACTCTACGACGTTCTAAGAGGAAAACTAGATTGTCCC
The DNA here is from genome assembly GCA_963855545.1 of Ethmia dodecea. Taxonomy (NCBI): domain Eukaryota; kingdom Metazoa; phylum Arthropoda; class Insecta; order Lepidoptera; family Depressariidae; genus Ethmia; species Ethmia dodecea. The sequence goes on from OY979446.1 coordinate 3,483,264, forward strand.
ACTTTACTAAGCGAGATTGGATTTAATACACCCATACGACGCACTCGACAAACAAAACTTTTCCTAGTTCCTTTTCATCGCACTAATTATGCTCAAAATTCTCTTTTACCGCGCATCACCCGAGCATATAATAACAAGTTTCAAAACCTAGATCCTTTTAATTCTTCTAAATCAAACTTCAAGAAGCAAATTTATGAAAAATTACGAAACTAAATCGTAATCTCGCGTACCTTACTACGCATAGGTACGTATACTACTACCAATGGAACCGTCCTTCGTGCTCAGTGGCCAACCGCACCGATCCCAAGATACTTTATCGTAGGGCTGAGCTCGAAGGCGGGTTGGCGAACCCACCAAACACAAACACACACACACACACACACCTAACACACTCAAACATACTCATAAACACATTATTATTCAAACTGTCTTAGATACTATATAAAAATAAGCACAAACAACAAAACAAAAACATATTATTTATAATTACGAGGAAATCTGTAATTAGCCTTACTTACTTTACTATAATATTTTGTAACTATACAATTGATGTACGCCGTTGATTTCCCTAATAAATGAAAAATAAAAATAAAAATAAAAAATAATTAGGCGTATATAGGACATTCGTTGTAATGACATTTCTCGCCCGATCCTTCTCGTACCCCACCTGTCTTGACGACTCTACAGTAAGTGGTCAGTCGTGTCTAACAAGCTCACCTGGCGAAGGGCTTGACGATGATGTCGCGGCCACTCAAGTGGCGTGCTCCCTAGAGGAGCCCTCTCGTGATTAGGGGTAGAGTGTCATATAAGACATAGGTGGAAATGACATTTCTTGCCCGATCCTTCTCGTGCACCACCTGTCTGAAGACTTTGACTTAGAGAAATAGTACTTAAATCTTTCTTAACCAGCTCACCTGGCGAAGGACTTGACGATGATGGCTCGGCCTCCCAAATGGCGGGGCTCGAGAGCGGCGTGCTCCCTGGAGGATCCCTCCCCGTAGTTCTCGTCTCCGACCACGCACCAAGTGACGCCGGCGGCCTTGTAGGCTCGGGCCGTGGCCGGCACGGGGCCCCACTCGCCGGTGACTTGGTTGCGCACTTTGTTCAGCTCGCCGTTCTCGGCGTTCGTTGCGCTGGAATATATGTCTTGTTAGGTCATAGAGGTTTTTAGTTATTTTCGGAGAGAAACAGAAAGATTTTCTTTAAAAATAAGTAAATAAAGAATAAATAAGACGCTTATTCATCCACAAAATTCTATAACTATTATGTTTTTGTTGTGACTCATAATAGTGACAGCGTGGAAAGTGGCCGTGGAAGTGTGTAGGAAATTCAATATGACACGATAGACTTTATCGTATTGTCTCAGTGTTAAATACAAATTTAGCTCTATACCTATCTTATAATTGTCGAAAACCAAATGAAATACGAAAAAAGTGTTGACTGTATTTTTGGGCATGGGCATAGGAATAGATGTATAAGAGTTGTATCCATGGTCATAAAATCCAACTTAAAAAATGCCTAATAGAAATTATTGCTATGTATTTAACTAAAAAACAAATACAATTTCTTTTCAGTCTAAGAAGCCTAACGCGGCCAAGTTCGGGTTTGACCCACAGAACACAGCGTGTACGTACGCTCGAGATTAAATTGTATAGTTTTTGCAACTACACATTTAACCAACCTTTAAATTTAAATCGCACCAATCTTATATAAGAGTGAAAATATTGTAGATGCTCACGTGATGAACATATTGTTGGAGATGTTGTCCAAGTGGCCGCGGTACTTGAGCCAGGGGCCAGCGGCGGAGATGTGGTCGGTGGTGCACTTGCCCTTGACCTTCATGAGGATGGTCATGTCGGTGAGGTCTTTGCCGTTCCACTTGTCGAAGGGGTGCAGGAGCTGGAGGCGGTCCGAGCTAGGGGACACGTCCACTTGCACCTCTGAAACACACACATTGTTTTTGACGTGATAATAATAATAATAATATAATCTCACGCCTTTTTTATCCCCGAGGGGGTAAAATAAATCTTCTTCTTATAAATCGATGAACACCGGCTGCACGCTGAAAAAAGTGTCACGTTCCGCCTGGGCCGAGCGTGCAAGCGAGAGCGCAGAACAAGCGATAGAAGCACGATCGGCTTAAACGTTCGTTGTGACGCATCTATCTCTCTTCAACTCCAGTACCTATGCAATTTTTAATCAATGTTTTCTTACTAACGTAAAATTATCATTCGGAAACCAACTTTACAGACAAGAATTTTTTTACTTTCCTTTTGATGTATTTAAAATAACGATATGTCAGAAAGGGATGCCGCTATAAGAGTCGCTTTTATGCTTTTCCTTTCTAATCAGAGTTTCATCATGAACAAGATAAGATTATCCCCCCCCCCCCCATTTTGATAGTAACGGTTCCATAGATTACACGACAGTTTTTCATAATTTTTAACCATGTATGCATTTCCGCAATCCTTATAGCATTATAATGTATTCAATATATGGCTTAAACACAATATGTCCCTTTTTATATCTAATTACAAACAGTCTTAGTAATAGGGTCCCCTTTTACCCTTTGGGTACGGAAGCGTTGGTAGCCCTGCGGTGCCAGTGTGTTTGTAACGATCACACTGGTTAAGCAAAGTTGGGTGCGGCCATCCAGTGAATGAGTGACCGCCTAGTGGCATTTATATCACGAGCTCTTCCATGTTTCGGAAGGCAACGTAAATTGTTGGTCGAGGTTTTCGTTGTGTTTACGCACAATGGAAGTAGTTAAGCCATGTCGGATACCCTCAAGTGGCTTGAAAAATTTAATGATGAAGAATGAAATTCTGACTGTTAAGTAGCCACTAGCTTAACACCATCTCCCAATCCACGGTGGGCTCGCGTGGGAGAGTAAAAAGAGTAATAAAAAATAGTAATACGACGGTAGTTACTCACTGCTGCCGTCAGGGGGCGGGTGTTCGTATGTGTCCTGGCCGGGGTCGAAGCCCTTGGCGGGCAGCTCGTCAGCGAACGGGTCGGACAGCCTGAACTTCTTGCCGTCCTTGCCCGTCAGCTCGTCCGTCACCGGGTTGAAGTCCAGGCGACCTAGAAAGATTATTGCAGATTGTAAGACTAGCGATTCTGCACGGTTTCACCTGAGTAGTTCCCGTTCCCGTGGGAATACGGGAATGAAATATAGCCTAGTTACTCAGTGATAAAGAAGCTTTCCATTGGTGAAAGAATTTTTAAAATCGTTACAATAGTTTTTTGAGTGTAGTAACAAAGATACAAACATACAAAAATACAAATCTTTCCTCTTTATAATATGAGTGTAGATAAAGAGGAAAGATTTGAATCGTTGTCTGTTTGTTTTTATTGAATAATTCTTCCACCAAGCTTAAGCAAGTAAAGCTTACTTTCCTGGGAGTAACATTGGCTAATTTTCTCACGGGAAAGGGACTCGAGGGGGTGAAATCCCAGGGAACAGCTAGTAATATTATTAAGTTGAGCGCAGTTAGTTAGTGAAAGTGACCGCCTATTGGCATTATATCACGAGCGCTTCCGTGTTTCGGAAGGCACGTTAAATTGAGATCCCAGTTTTCACCCTTGGGTGACTTGAAAAATTCTGACTGTTACCACCACTAACTTAACACTATCTCCGAATCCGTGGATAGCGTGGGATATTATAGTCCATACTTCCTGTGTGAGGAAAGACCCTTAACTCAGCAGTGGTCTGTTACGGGATGATGATGATGATGAAGGCCTCTTATAGGCTAGGGACATGGCTGTCACGAGCTCGGGGCGGATTGACTAGATCCTTAGCTCAGCAGTGGTCTGTTAAGGGATGATGATGAAGGCCTCTTACCGGCTAGGGACAGGGCTGTAACGAGCTCGGGGCGGATTGAGAAAATACCCTTAACTCAGCAGTGGGCTGTTACGGGATGATGATGATGATGATGAAGGCTTCTTACCGGCTAGGGACAGGGCTGTCACAAGCTCGGGGCGGATTGACTTAAGACCCTTAGCTCAGCAGTGGGCTGTTACGGGATGATGATGATGATTAAGGCCTCTGGCCTCTTACCGGCTAAAGACAGGGCTGTCACGAGCTCGGGGCGGATTGAGGAAAGACCCTTAGCTCAGCAGTGGGCTGTTACGGGATGATGATGATGATTAAGGCCTCTTACCGGCTAGGGACAGGGCTGTCACGAGCTCGGGGCGGATTGAGAAAATACCCTTAACTCAGCAATGGGCTGTTACAGGATGATGATGATTAAGGCCTCTTACCGGCTAGGGATAGGGCTGTCACTAGCTCGGGGCGGATTGAGGAAAGACCCTTAGCTCAGCAGTGGGCTGTTACGGGATGATGATGATGGTGAAGGCCTCTTACCGGCTAGGGACAAGGCTGTCACTAGATCGGGGCGGATTGAGGAAAGACCCTTAGCTCAGCAGTGGGCTGTTACGGGATGATGATGAAGGCCTCTTACCGGCTAGGGACAGGGCTGTCACTAGCTCGGGGCGGATTGAGGAAAGACCCTTAGCTCAGCAGTGGGCTGTTACGGGATGATGATGATGATTAAGGCCTCTTACCGGCTAGGGACAGGGCTGTCACGAGCTCGGGGCGGATTGAGAAAATACCCTTAACTCAGCAGTGGGCTGTTACAGGATGATGATGATTAAGGCCTCTTACCGGCTAGGGATAGGGCTGTCACTAGCTCGGGGCGGATTGAGGAAAGACCCTTAGCTCAGCAGTGGGCTGTTACGGGATGATGATGATGGTGAAGGCCTCTTACCGGCTAGGGACAAGGCTGTCACTAGATCGGGGCGGATTGAGGAAAGACCCTTAGCTCAGCAGTGGGCTGTTACGGGATGATGATGAAGGCCTCTTACCGGCTAGGGACAGGGCTGTCACTAGCTCGGGGCGGATTGAGGAAACACCCTTAGCTCAGCAGTGGGCTGTTACGGGATGATGATGATGATGAAGGCCTCTTACCAGCTAGGGATAGGGCTGTCACGAGCTCGGGGCGGATTGAGGAAAGACCCTTAGCTCATCAGTGGTCTGTTACGGGATGATGATGATGATGATGAAGGCCTCTTACCGGCTAGGGACAGGGCTGTCACGAGCTCGGGGCGGATTGACTTAAGACCTTTAGCTCAGCAGTGGGCTGTTACGGGATGATGATGATGATTAAGGCCTCTGGCCTCTTACCGGCTAAGGACAGGGCTGTCACGGGCTCGGGGCGGATTGAGGAAAGACCCTTAGCTCAGCACTGGGCTGTTACGGGATGACGATGAAGGCCTCTTACCAGCTAGGGACAGGGCTGTCACGAGCTCGGGGCTGGTGACGAAGCAGTGGGTGGCGGGGTTGGCGTCGTTGCGGCCAGTGAAGTTGCGGTTGTATGACGTCACGATGGTGTTCTTTTCGCCTTTCTTCACGTCCTTGCGGTCCCACTGGCCGATGCAGGGGCCGCACGCGTTGGCTAGCACCTATCACATTTATACCGTTTACAATATTTGTTTTATACAGTAAATATAATAACTTAATCTTATTATTTCTTTATTTTCGTTGTGTTTACGCACAATGGAAGTCGTTAAACCATGTCACGTGGGAGATTAAAGCCCATACTTCCTGAAATTTTGTATACACGTTAAATTTGGATGACAATGGGTTCGATTCTCCATTACAGTGACTAAACTTATTTTAGTTTATTCGTGTCTTTTTTTTACCTCAAAAAAAGAAAAGGGATAGAAGATAACCTACCGAATTTAGTCCTGTCAGAGGCTGTATTTTAGTCGCGACTTATTTACTTATGCACTAAACACGTTATGAAATGCCTTAGTTGACAAGAGTAATTTTATTTTGACAGGACTAAATATCACTCGTCTCTTTTCTTCTCTATGAGAAAGAAAATGACAGGACTAAACTAAAATAAGTTTAGGCGCTGTAATGCAGAATCGAACCCAGTGCATGGTTAACTGAGTGCCGTCATTCTAAATCCAACATGGCGGACTAACTATTTTTAATGCACTCTTACAATATGGGTATCAAATGAAAGGGCTTGCTGAGAATCACTCGAAAAATAAAGTGACGTCGCTCTAAATACAAAAGCTTGTTTAAAAAAGTTTTTTACTTTTAATTTATTGTATATAAAAAACCCGAGAATAACAACATGACAGTATAACTCACAGTGCCGCCGAAGTCACGTAGGGTCTGCGCGATGCCGTCACGCTCGATGGTTGCGCGCACTTGCTCCGAGCCGGGTGTCACGTTGAACGGGATCTTGGACTTGATGCCGTGGCTCAGCGCCTGCGAAACACCACGCACATGAACTGGGGGCAAATTCTACTAAATTTCAACGGTTACAGTTGGATGACAACAAAGAGATTAAATTATAATAAGGCATAGAGGGGACAAAGCGAGGAAAATTTGAAGTCAAAAGTTATTCCAAGTGGAATAAGTCTAGTACAATTTCGACCGAATGACAGCTCGCGTTCATGCTAACTGACATGACAAGGACATGACGCTTAGGCTTCAAAGTTTTGTATGAAAATATTCCCAATGCTCCCTCTATGCCCTGTTATATTTAAATCTCTTTGGATGACAATGACAATGACATGGTCAGTCGATGGTGTTATTTGCTCTGAAAAGTGTCAAAATAACACCATTGTCTGACCATTGATATGTCATAGTCATCCAATTAAGACCGTTGACATTTAGTAGAATTGGCCCCCTGCTTGTTTACGTTTACGAGCTCAATCAGAAGGTCGCGTGTTTATATCACGTCGGGGTCACCAGTTTAAGGGCAGCGAGTGTGACTGCCACTAAGCGAGGTCGAGGGCGATGAGGGTTGAAGACTGAAAGATGTTGCTCGTGTCGAGAGTCGAGATCGAATGTGATCGGTGATCGGATCTGACCTCCTTTAATGGACTACCTCTATTTATACCAGCTGTGTACATAAATAATGAGGGTAGATACATTTTAGTAGACCCTGTAGGTGGGTACCTACAGTCTAATGGTTTATTTGTTTACTTCAAACAGCCAACTTAGTACTTGTTCACGCCAAAGACTAAAATCATGCTCTACTTGTTTAAATATCAACGGCTCAAATAATACTCTACTTGGTTATGTCAAGTATTGAAATATAATAATATTCGTTCATTTTAAATACCTATGTAACGTCAAAAAATAGGTAAAACAAAAAATACATAGAAAATAAAAAATTTTATTAAACTTTAAAATCCAATCGAAAGAATCAGAGTAGTAGTGATTTGATTAGGGAGCCAAAGGGCCACTTTCAACCGACTTCAAAAAAAGAGGAGGTTCTCGATTCGACTGTATGTTGTTTTTGAATATATGTTACGCAATTATTACGCCAATATGAATCGATTTTGTTGATTCTTTTTTGTTTGATAGATCATAGTTCGGAGGTGGTCCAATTGGAATATTATCGAAATCGGTCTTGGGATTTCTTAAAAATCAACAAAATTAAAAAAAAAAATTATACGTCGATGACATTTTAAGTTGCTATTCATTGAATCATCTGTCCAGTGAGTTTATATTGATATTTTCTAATTTAAGTTTTTTTCTTTGCATAGTTTTTCGTTATTCCTCACCTCCTTGACGATGCTGGCACAGCGACCCATGTCCTCATATGAGGAGTTGGTGCAGGAGCCGATGAGACCGACTCGGATGTCCACGGGCCAGTCGTGCTTCTTCGCGGCGGCTCCAAGTTTGGAGATGGGATTCGCCAGGTCCGGGGTGAAGGGGCCGTTTACGTGCGGCTCCAGGGTGGATAGGTCGAGCTCGATAAGCTACAAAACAAGATATTCATTGTTTAATACTTCTTTATTGACGTGTTAACGTCTTATAAATCGATGAACGCCGGCTTCACGCACGAAAAAGTGTCACGTTCCACCTGAGCCGAGCCTGCAAGCGAGAGTGTGGAACGATAGAGGCACGATCGCTCTGTGATGCATCTATCTCTCTTCCACTCCAGTATGCAATTTTTCATCAATGTTTTTTTAAGACGTTGTCACGTAAAATTGTCGTCTTTACAGACAACATTTTTTTAATTTAAAACGAGCGTTTCGCGGTTTCACAATCGTAGTTCCCGTTCCCGTGGGAATACGGGGATAAAATATAGCCTATGATACTTCCTGATAATATAGCTTTCTACTCAGGGATATTGTAGAATTATAATGGTAAAAGAATTTTTGAAATCAGCACAGTAGTTTTTGAGTTTATTCATTACATATGTACATACAAAAATACAAATCTTCCTGTCTTTTTATCTGCACAGCAATTTAGATAATAATATATTAATACTATATGCCGGTACGATAATATGATAGCTGACAGTATCGATGTTAAATTGATAGTTATCACTTATTAAAAACGTTTTCCCAAAACACATCTAAAATGTAGCTAAGGGAATCGAACCCTCGATCTCTGACTCAGAAAGAGAGTTACTATCAACTGAGCTAACAGGGCCGCCATCCAGGGTTAAGGGCAGACTGGAACAACAACATTAAACGAGGTATCCCAAATATTATTTAGTATTTAGGTGGGCTATCGATTTACAGTTTTTATACGTGGCCGCCATTTTGAGAAAATCATCTACAATGGTACGCCAAAATCTTCATAACAGGCCAATTCTACTAAGTGTCAACGGTCATAGTTGGATGACAATGAGATGTCAATGGTCAGTCAATGGTATTATTTTGACACTTTTCAGAGCAAACAACACCATGGACTGACTATGTCATTGTCATCTAACTGTAACCGTTGACATTTAGTAGAATTAGCCCCCTGTATTGCATAGTATTTTTCGCTCGAAGTCCATAGACTTAGCTTACATAAAACAAATCTGTTTCGCTATACCCAATAACCATTCACACCTTCCAATCAAATCTAAGCCTTATTACCTCGTCATAAGGCGCCTTCGCGTCGGGGGTGAGCAGGTGTTTGTAGGTGTTGGCGGTATCGGCGATCTGGTGGCGACCGGTCGACTTAAGGTACGCCTCCATACGCTTGTTGTACGGGAACACCTGTTTACACAAACACATACGTATTAATCTATATATAGATACATATAATAAAGCTACGAGACCGTGTCTGTACATGAAATATTTTTGAAAATGTTTGCGGTAGTATAGATAGTTATCGATTTAGATATCAAAACACAATTTTTTTAAATGTCAGTCTGTCTGTCTGGTTGTGCACGCATCAAGCAAAAACTGCTGTACGGATATTGATGACATTTTGTTTGGAGATAACTGAGTAACTGGGTCAACATCTAGGAAATTCACTTTTCAGGAGTATAGTCGACCCCTAAACGTGATAGGTAGTGAGCCCATCGCCGAACCAGGTTCGTTACACATGCCTCAGAATTAATTTTTAGACCTGCGGGTCAACTCACGTTTTCCCTTCACCATCGAGCTGGTGATAAATATGTACGTAACTTTTTCAAAAACTCATTGGTACAGTCAAGAGCATATGAAGCTTTACACTTGTAGTGCGAGTCTGACCTCGGCGATTGTAAGAACGTTACAAAGTCCAATGTGTCAAGCTGCACGTGCTTTTGACTGTACATGCCAGGATTCTAACAAGAGACTCCATTCAGTGGGCTGTTTAACCCTCAGCCAGGCAGTGGACGAATAGGTACCACTTTAAATTGAACTCTATGTAATTGAAATAATAATTATAAATTGTAGGACACAATTCACACACGGTTATTTAGTCCCAAACTAGGCAGGGTCTGTACTATGGGTACTAAATAACTGATAAACATACTTAAATAAATATTAAACGACCAGACACGAAGACAACAGACACAAATGTTGGCGCCGAACGGGGATTGAACCGGCGACCTCCGACTGCCTTCTAGGCAGGGTCACTACCAACTGAGCCAACAGGCCCGTAATTTTTTTTTATAAAAAAAAAAGAAGGCAAACGACCAGACGGGTCATCTAATGGTAAGTGACTACTGTCGCCCATGGACACCTATGCAACTCAAGAGTCACAACTGCGTTGATGGCCTTGGAGGTGGGAGTAGGGGGAGGGGGGACGGGGGGATGTCATAAATAAAGAAATAAGATTCAAAACCAATGGAAAATTTATACCTAAAGCTATGCCTGGTTAGGGGTTAGCGTCTGGGTTATCGGCTCTACGTGTCTACTCACACTGGTGGTGGCTCCGATCTCGGCGCCCATGTTGCAGATGGTGGCCATTCCGGTGCAGGAGATGGAGTCGACGCCGGGCCCGTGGTACTCCACGATGGCGCCGGTACCGCCCTTCACAGTCAGGATGCCAGCCACCTTCAGGATCACGTCCTTGGGGCTAGTCCAGCCTTTCAGCTGACCTGTAGATTGCATTTAGGTTTTGAGGTGATGGGTACTGTTATTTTACTTTAGTTATATTGCAAACATACTATTTATAGCTTGGCGATAAATTGAAATACTAAACTTCAAGTTAAATAAAACCAAAGAGATTGAAATACAATATGTCCTATTATATATAAATCTCTTTGAATAAAACCCACTAAAAACATTTTCATGTAAAATGTTGTTAAGACGAGAAAATATGGTTTGCACTGTCAAAAAGTTATCACACGCCCTAATTATAAAACAAATAGGTTAAGCAGCATTTCATTTTTTTTAAAGCCATTATATTATGAATATTTATGAACTCCAAATTTTAACCACAAAAGACATGGTAGGTCCATGTCTTTTGTGGTTAAAATTTGGAAGTTTTGTACTCGAAGAATTAATAAGACAAATAAATATTTCTTTCCTTATGGGCCAAGATTCCATTGACTTTGGACAGACTTTTTTTTTGTCATAAGTCCCATTGTTTTAACGGCGGATTGCACTAAGCCTCTCGGTTCGATTGGTAACGCCATAACGTCACATCAAGTGCATTAGCACAGAAAGGTCATTGCGAGGATACTTCGTATTGAAACAATTCGTCACAATTCAGTGGAAAATAAAGCCTACTACCGTATCAAGTCAGAGAAGATGTCTTCACCAGATTATTTATGGCTTGCGAATTTTGTATAGTTAATGTATTTTCTGCATAAAACAAAAGGACTGTCGTTCAATGGTTTTTCTTAGAACAACTAACGTGAATGAACGACTAATAAAACAGACATAAACATTTCAGAATCAATTCCACAATATGCAGCTAGCTATTTGATACAGTATCGAAAAACGTCTGTAATTATTAATACACCGTTAACACTTAGCCAGGTATTGGACGAATAGGTGCCACTTTAAATAAAACTCTATGTAACTGAAATAAGATTCAAAACCAATGGAAAAAAGCTATACCTAGCTAAGGGTTAAGATTGAGAGAACCTATAAAAAATCTATTTAAGAAGAAATTATGTTCGTTGGTGAGCGTATCACAGAAAGGCAGGGCCAGGAATCGGCGGAGTACTTATGTACTTATCACTACATAGTATAAAACAAAGTCGATTTCTCTGTCCCTATGTCCCGATGTATGCTTAAATCTTTAAAACTACGCAACGGATTTTGATGCGGTTTTTTTAATAGATAGAGTGATTCAAGAGGAAGGTTTTAGTATTAGCATTGCACCCGTGCGAAGCCGGGGCGGGTCGCTAGTCTAAAATAATTAAAAGTTTAAATATTTATATGATAACTATTTAAACTCGTAAATTGGCGCAAAACGCTAGCCAAGGGCGGCCATTTGCATGTAACGTTTAAACTAACATACATTTAGCACGTATTGACGTTAGAATCAATCAAATCATCATGTCAATGATTAGTGACGTCACGATCATCAGTGATAGACTGTGATGGGCGTTTAGTCAAGTGACATACAGGTTTTATTTAATAAATGCAATCTTTTAAAAATTATGCAATGAACCATTTTGCTCTTTGAGCAAAGCAACACACTGAGCTGTGTCCCTTTGCAATACATACATGTTTGTATGTATGTATACAGTAGGTAAAAAGCTGCTAGCATATAATGCGGTCAGTCAGTGAATGTGTGAATGCCTTCTTATATTACGCGTCTCCGTGTTTCGGAAGGCAGGTTTTCGTTGTGTCTACGCACAGTGGAAGTAATTAAGCCATGTCGTATAGCTTTAGGTGGCTTTAAAATTCTAACAGGTGGATACAAGTGTAACACCATCTGCCAATCTGTGGTGGGCTGGCGTGGGAGATTATAGCCAATACTTCTTCATGTGTAAGGAAAGCCTTTAGCTCGGCAGTGGGCTGTTCCGAGTTGCTGATGATGATGAAATATAATTCTGTATTTAATTTCAGACTAGCGGTTTTGCGCGGTTTCACCCGCGTATTAGGACTATTCTAGGAATAAAATATACCCTTTGTTACTCAGGGATCTTCTAGCTTTCCATTGGTAAAAGATTTTTTAAATCGGTCCAGTAGTTTTTGAGTTTATTCGTAACAAACACAAAAGCACAAAAACACAAAAATACAAATCTTTCCTCTTTATAATATTAGTATAGATAGTATAGATAGACTAGCCTAATTCAAAGAAAATCTACCAATTCAGGTAATAATCTAAGTTACGACAATCACGAAGTTCTAACGTACATTTCAACAGTGATTTTTGATAACGTTGTCCTATCTATATTGTTGTCTATTGGCAAAGATTTGTGTGCATAATATTATAAGATTGTGGATTTTTTAATTAAATGTTTATCATTATCTCTGGGCGCCTAAGCCGCAGCGCAGACCAATATGAATGAAATATTGGCTTTATTTATAAAATTCTAATAGAGTTGTAAATAGAATGAAAGAGTGAATTACTCTCGCGGACAGCAGCGACTAGCGAAATACAACTTTATTTGCGTTAGATAATAACGAAATTTTATCACTATTGCAAAACTGCGCGAGCATTTTTCCGTCCGTTCTTCGCTGACCCTTGTAGTTGAAAATAATTATAATTGCACTTTGGCCATATCATAAATTTTGTAAAGAGTACGCCATATCTGGAGTAATTAATTAGAATGAGTTGTCTTGAAGTCAGTGGATCTTTGGTGAAGAATAAATACATGCAAAAAAGCTAAAAGTCTTCAATGTAGAAACAAAAATTTCCAGTGGTCTATTAGTGGTATAATGAGTCGCGGAAACATACAATACAATATACCTAAAAACAATACAAAAGAAATATAAAAATAAAATAGACTACAATGGACCTCCTTATCGCTTTTGAATAAAACTGAACGATTAAAACTAAGGATAGCCTCTACATATACTTTTAAGAGTATAAATTCCTACGGGAACGGGAATAAACAGGATCGGCTCGGGAAACGCCGCTGGGCATCCGCTAGTATGCATTGTACAGACTCAATGGTCCACGAATTGCATAGAAAGCTGGAAAAACGTAATCTATGACATTGGGTTGCTATTGGCGCCGGGCCACGCGAATGGCACTATTTATAGCATCATCAAACAACTCGCAACACGCGCAATGTCTCGAACACTGATATGATAACGCGTGTTCGGATGCGACTACTGCATTCTTTTTCTACTTTGTAATGTGGAATTTGTTTCATATCTATTTAAACTCACGTCGCATTTATTCTGAGGCATGTGTACAACCACCCCAAGAATTTCAACACATACATAATCTCACGCCTATTTAGCATTGGGGTAAGCAGAGACAATAGAATGACACTTGCTCCGAACCTGGCAGATCTCTCGTTCTTTCTCTACATCCATCAAACAACTCATGCATGCTTGTCGGTTTTGGGGTACTCTTTATCTGGCTTTTCTTCAATACATCGCCGAACTGGTCGATGTCCTCTACCGACTCGCCCATTCACAACGCCCTTGTATATTTATCTTTAAGCGACTTTCATTCATCCGCCAAACCACCTTCATGCATCCATTCCTTTTTCAATCCTAGTCACTATATCATCTTCACCTAAGAATTTCATCCAAATAACATTCCCAAGGTGGCAGTCAGGCAATTAGAAAAAATGTAATCTCTTGCAGTAAATTTTTATCTTACTATTTTAAAAAGGTATGGAACTGTGTAATAAATAAGTAAATTATTACTAAATATAATTACATTTTGGTATCTCTCTGTAAGGGGTAATTGGTTTTTCAGCTAGTATTACGTTATTCCGTACGTCAACAATTTAAATTACACAGCAAATTCACACTTTTAAATTTGAAATTAATTACTTTATTGTAGTGTATGTAATGTATACAATAATCTAGACTTACATTAGATGTGGCCCTTATCTTGTTATCTGAGATATGCAATCTTATTGTAAATGAATCTGGTATTAACTTTATTTATTTTAGTAGAATTTAAACAAACAACACATGTTTTTGTCATTCAAAGTCAAACACAAATTTTATATATTTGTTTATGCGACCACGAGAGAGAAAAACACTGATCAGTCAACATTTATTGTGCTTTTTACTGCAGGAAAATATCTCATTTCGAATGAAAAATATAAAAACTGCTTTAAAAGAGAAATAAGTTCTACTAAGGAATTATAGCTAGATTAATGAAATATGGTATGTAGTACGCAACGGGATTTTTGAAAATTCCCATGGGAACGGGAACAAACTAGATGCGCGAGGGCAGCGCCGCTGGGCACCCGCTATATAAACTACTAGCGACCCGCCTTACTAATACTAAAACCTACCTCTTGAATCTCTCTATCTATAAAAAAAAAACGCAATAATCCATTGTGTAGTTTTAAAGATTTAAGCATACATAGGGATATAGGGACAGAGAAAGCGACTTTGTTTTATACTATGTAGTGATAGTGATAACGCGCGATCATTCGGTGCGAGCTCGTATGAGTCAGAAGAACACGGTCCGATCCGAGTACACTCGGATCAGATGTTTACATGACACGCGTAGCTTCCCGGTAGACCCTCAGTCTGAGCATGCCCGTAACGTGAAAACGTAGCTTAAATAGTAATATGTTATCAATGGTATAATGAACTCACCAGTGAGTTTCACCCCAATGACCTTCGGGCACTTCAGTTCCCACGGGATGTCAGCCATGACGTCCACGGCGTCAGCGCCACCCACACCTGAACACAAAATAAAGTAGTTTGAATTCTAACACGTGATTTGGTCGTTGGTTTTGGTAGAATTCAACGGAGTAGATTTTGGAATTTCACTAGTATCTGATAACTGTTGAAATTTCGGTGTTCCTAACAGTAATTTTTTTCAGTATTTTATCGTGATTACTTACGTGTGATTCCTGAAAATAGTTTACAAAGGGGTAATAAATCTTTGCCATGCTATTCAAGTTACTTGTTAGAATTCCTTTGTTTCCACAAGAGAATTAAGATTTTGACCTTCCATCTGACCATACAAATTAACTAAACGTATCTGTCACTTTTGGAATGAATTTTTCAATTTTTAACCCTAAAGGCTAACAGACTTTACACTTACATATATTAAAAAAAAAGTTACCAATGCAAAGGCATCCAAGTCCACCGCCGTTGGGCGTATGCGAGTCTGTGCCGATCATGAGCAGACCGGGGAACGCGTAGTTCTCCAGGATGATCTGATGGATGATACCGGAGCCTGGCTTCCAGAAGCCCACGCCATACTTAGCACCGGCCGTCTCCAAGAACTTGTACACCTCTTTGTTGATGTCCTGAGATTTGGGATTAAAAATGAGACCAAATTATATTATTTCTGGGAGTAACATGGGCTATAATTTTCCAACGGGAACAAGACTTATAAGGGTGGAATCATGGGCAGTAGTTCTATACAATTTAAAATTGCTGTCCCACATCAAAAGCCCCAAGTATAATGTTATTTTATAGCAAAAACATAATGTAAAAATATGGCACTCTTAAAATTACCTAATTTCTCTATGTAATTCTTAGTCTATGGCCCATACTTCCTCATGTGTGAGGAAAGCCGCATAGCTCAGCAGTGGGCTGTTACAGATTGATGATGAATAAACAAGTTACAGCTAAAACGAAGTCAGTTTACCTTAGCCCTAGCCAAGTCTTTCACCCCACCGGTCTGAGCCTCGATCAAGTGGTCGCAGTGGATGGTGGACGGCACAGCTACGCGCGGGAGGCCGGACGATATGAACTGCAGCATGGCCATCTGGGCCGTGGCATCCTGCATCGCCACTCTGTCTGGCCGCAGACGGAGGTAGCTGGTGCCTCGCTCGATATCCTATAAAATATTTATTTATAGTACAGATATACAAGGCCTTTTTAAACTAAGTGCAAATATTGAACAAGAAACTATTTTTTGCATTGATTATTCCAAAAATTTAAAAACTAAACTAACATGATGTACTTACATAAATAATACATGCACACTACCCAATCAAAAAGTCCTCTCGAAAATAGGTATCAAAAGAAGCCGATAAAAGTGGCGTTGTAGTGCAGCAGTGAGTGTTTTGCAAAGCATAAACATGCTTTGCAAGACACTCACTGCTTTTCACTGCAAAAAATTTTTTTGTAAACACAAAAAATTTTTTTTTGTTAGGAAATAACAATAAAAAACTAATGTTTTTTCCTTCTTCATATTATGTTCTTACATATTTGTACCTACCTTTAAAATATTTGCACTAGATTTAAAATTACCTTATATACCAAGAGGAGCTTGCATTGAAACTTATTGGTGACAGAGGCATACAATATACCAGACTGAAGAGGCAATGAGTGAAAGACTCCAACAAAGGGGGGAAAACTGTACAAAAGCCTTGACAGATAATTGACTACATATTATCAGACAAACAAGTGGCTTATTGTTTCTGGATAGATTGCTGTGAAGCAGAAAAACGAAAAAAAAAGCCTAAATATAGTGCAAGGACATTGAAAACTTAATCTAAGACCTGTAATTAAAACTGAAAAAGTGTGTTTGTCCCTTAATAAAATGCAATGGATCAATGTTTTATGCAGAAAGAAACTTGAAGGATCTCGATGTAATATGTATAGGCTAATTTAAAAGCTGGTTAAATATTTCATTCCCTCAAAACTCTTGCATTGTTACTACAACCACACATGTAGTTGTTAGCAAACCAATTGCGAAATATAGTATGATTATTTTAAGTGTTATGAAATTGTTTCAATTCAATAATAATAGCCTATCAAATGTGTAATCTCAACCTTATTGAAGAGGTGGTCTCAATAACTTAGAGCATTTTTTAATGTATACTAATATTATAAAGAAGAATGATTTGAAAGAACATTTATTCCCGTATTCCCACGGGAACGCCCTACGCGGGTGAAACCACGCTGAACCGCTAGTTCAAAGTATATTAATTAAGGCACTATCATTCAAGAGTAATACTACAGCTAGTTTAAAAATAACAATACCAAAACATACTTGAAATTTTGACACAGCAACTAGTAATTTAGATTATATATTTTAAAATACAAAACATAACATCTTGATCAGGTTTAGGAACTTACGTACATATTTATCACTAGCTGGGGGTCTAAAAAGGCTGTTTCGGGTGAATCATAATAGGATCCTATTTCGATTCATATTCGAAATTTTCACCAAATACGAATCTGCTAATGAATTGAATTGTCAGTGAATCACTAAAATGAGGGACCATTTTACGAAATTTAGAGGAATTGCTTAAGATTTACTGGGAATTCATAAAAGGAGGAATTGCTCAGAGGAATTGCTCAAAGTGGCTATTTTAGACCCCCTCGACGGTGAAGGAAAACAACGTGAGGAAACCCGCAGGTCTCAGAATTAATTCTGAGAGATGTGTAAACAGACCCGGTCCAACGATGGGCTCACCACCTATCACGTTTAGGGGTCCAATATATCTCGTGAAATGTGGGTATATCCAGTAATGGAATACCTCTGCCTACCCCCTAGGGGATAAAAAAGGCGTGAGATTATATTTATTTATAGGTTTAAGAACTTGTAAACTGTAGGTTTTGACAAAAACAACAAAAAAATATTTCAAGGTGATCAAAGTGTTAAATTATGTATTTAGCAAGCAGGCTTAGTATATGGGATATGATTAAAAACCTTGTTTTGAAATCTTATATATGTATTTGAAAATATTACCTTTTTCTAAAGCGGCACTAGATTTATACAAGTCAGTGTCATAATGTGAATGAAAATGTAAACACACATGTTTGAGTTATCTAGAAGTTCTTGATAAAACTTGATATAATTGACACATTAAATCCACATAAATCAGAATGTTTACAAATATAATAAACATGTGTATGACTATTAAGGCGCCCTACACTACCAATTAAATGTTGTGTTATGTCTATGTGATAAATGATTCTAAGGCCAGTAACTTTCCATTAGTGAATTGAAAAAGAAAAAATATTTTTTATTGTCCGCTCACCTGTCCTTTCGGGTCATCCAAGTGCGAATACAGAACCTTCTCCGACAAGGTCATGTCACGACCTAACCTCTTTTTGACAATTTCCAGATTCTTTGTCAATTTCTCGTACGGCAGCGGCGCCTTGTCGAACTTCGACATGGCCACCTAAAACACCGCATTTCATACTTAAACACAGCATTCCAAACGAAATATTCGAAGTTTTTCAGTTTACTAGCGATTACATAACAACGTTCTGTCATCACAGAAAACGGTGGAAATGTCACTTTTTCGTGGTCTCCACGTACCTGGGCCGCCGCAGCTGTGAGGGGAGACACGCTGAAGCATCTCTGCTGAATCTCCAAGAGTACGGATCTAGTCCTGCTACCCTGAAACCAATCATCTTATGTCACCATCACAGAAATCCGCACCAAATCAATAGCCGCGATAAATGCGTAGTAAATACAGAGTATCCGGGATACTACTGCGAGTAGACCCCCGTCTGACCCCTCATGACACCTATCTCGCGTGACCTGACCTATCATTCATAAATAACACGTATTATCTCCGACTGACAATCGTGTCGACGATAACGCCGTAAACAAACTATATACGTCCAAAGATACATGACAGTGGGTTTTTCACGTATTCTAAGCAGTTACTTTTGAGGACTTGGTGAAAATATTGGATTCTTACCTGGCCATGCAAAACTCTCGTACAGTGAGCCATGGTTGCGGGACTTGCTGTATATCAATAGAAGAGTTTTCGAGAACTTATATAATTAATTAAATTGGGACAACATGGGTCGGCCCAAATTTCGAACAACCAGAATTGACTGCCAGAAGCAGTTTTGTATGAATCTCAAAATGTGCACTCTTCGCCGCTGCTTCGGCAGTTTTGGCAATTTTGACGTTTAGAACATTTTTTTTATGTCAGATGTGGTGAGTAATAAAAATCTACTGAATTTAATGGAAATATGTATTCAGTTTTGATAGAATAGAAGCATACCATTATACCATTACTATAATACTAGTAGGTACTTACGTACCATTTATACCATTACTAACTTACTACTAGTAGGTACTGGTGGTGGTGGTGGTGGCAGGGCAGTCTGACATACTGACAGTATTTTCTTTGGCATTATTCTGTAGTCAGTTTTTTATATCCGATAGATAATGTAACTATGTTCTTGAAATACATAATATGTATTTTGTGACATTACATTATAATTTTGGGAGCTCATAAGACAACGTTGGCAGCACATAATGCATTATTTTCTTTTTATGCATCGGTACCCATCGGACTTATCGGATAGTTCCTTCAATCAGTCTAATAAATCCCAATAGATATTAAAAGTACCATAATGTATATTTTGATGGACTACATGTGATGAGACCAAGCAGGGCAAATCAATAAATGAATGATGAATAGACTTTTTCCAGATAAATTAACTATGGCAGAAGAACGGCCGCTATAGCAGAGGTATTGCATTTTTATTTATCTATTAAAATAAGTAAATGGTTCTTATTTTAATTATTCTAGAGGATAGTATTATACAGGGTACTTTGACCCTTTGACTATCATATCCAAAGAGTACATTATTGAGTAATCAGTGGTGGAAATTGGTATTAGTCTGTGGATGGTCTGTGGCATCTGTGGCTCTCGTGACGGGAGGAAGTGCTACTAAGAAAGCAAGCGGTCCACTTGAGAGGCACCTCGATTAGTATTGTGTCCCTTTCTAATAGTGCAACCACAATTTTCTTTGAAACATGGACAATTTGGCATTTTACATTTTTTGTTGTGAGATTGTTTAAATAATATGAAGATTTTTAAATTATTATTTACCAGCAGCATCCCCCCGTTTCACTTGCGTAGCTCACGTTCCTATGGGTATGTGTTATTCTGATGTAAAAGCTATACACCTGTAAGTTTAATCAAAATCTGTTCAATCGTTTTTGTGTGAAAGAGCAACAAACATCCATACATCTATACTCACAAGCTTTTGCGTTTATAGTACATACATACATACATATAATTACGCCTCTTTCCCGTAGGGGTAGGCAGAGACCACTTCTTTCCACTTGCTACGATCCTTACTTACTTGTTTCGCTTTGTCCACTTTCATTATTCCTTTCATACATGCTCTTCGGTTTAGGGTACTCTTGACCTGGCCTTTTTTCAAGACGTCCCCAATTTGGTCTCGAAACGTCCGCCTCTAGGTCTATCCCTTCCAACCAGGGCCGGATTTGGGGGAGGGCAACCGGGGCGAAAGCCCCGGAGCGTTCCCGTGGGAATTTGAAAAAAATCCCTTCATAAAGGGTACAATAGGTGTCTTATACATCGTTATACATAACATGAATGTAGTCTTATCTATTGTTAGTTCAATAATTAACTTTATAACTAACTAGCGGATGCCCAGCGGCGTTGCCCGCGCGGATTCCGTTTATTCCCGTTCCCTTGAAAATCCCTTCATAGTGGTTGCCTACATTATATTTAAGACACCTACATACCATATTTCAAATAGCGGATGCCCAGCGGCGTTTTCCCGCTTGGATTTAGTTTATTCCCGTTCCCGTGGGAAATTCCGAAAATCCCTTCATAGTGGTTGGCGGTTGCCTACGACATACTTAAGACACCTACATACCATATTTCAAATAGCAGGTGCCCAGCGGCGTTTTCCCGCTTGGATTTAGTTTATTCCCGTTCCCGTGGGAATTTCCAAAAATCCCTTCATACCAATTTCCTGTAACATATCAGACACCTTCATACCATTTTTCAAGTTTCTAGGTGTTATCGTTTCGGAGTAGTACGTATTTCTCTTTTTAACCAGTTTTTTTATTTTCCCGTAGGAATGAGATATTTTCCTGGAATAAAAAGTACCCTAGATGTTGACCCGGGTACTCAGTTATCTCCATACCAAATTTCATCAAAATCCGTCCAGTAGTTTTTGAGTGATGCGTGCACAACCAGACAGACAGACAGACAGACAGACAGACAAAAATTTCAAAAATTGGTGTTTCGGTATCTATATCGATAACTATATACACTACGGTTAAAATTTTCAAAAAATATTTAATGTACAGACACGGCCCCGTTAGAGTTTTATTATATGTATAGATAACATAGGTTAGGTACTATAATGCGACTTGATATTATTAACTCTACCTGACATAATATATATTTTTTATTGTATAAAAGTGACATAAATTTTAAACATCATAATGTGAAATGTGATATGAAATGAATGTTAAATTAATCAGTTTATCATAATGACATGCTTGAAGTGTAATATTTGTATGCTCACGGGCGGAATTTAGCGAACTATTTCTTTTTAAAAATATAACATCTTTTGTAAAACCTACCTACATTGACAAATAAAATCATTTATTTGTATTTTCGTAGCCAACCCTTATGAAGGGATTTTTTTAAATTCCCACGGGAACGGGAATAAACTGACACCATATTTAAAGTTTCTAGGTGTTATCGTTTCAGAATAGTACGTATTGCTCTTTTTACACAGTCTTTATATTTTCCCGTGGGAATGAGATATTTTTCTGGAATAAAAAGTACCCTAGATTGACCTATAGTGTTAGTTTATTCCCGTTCCCGTGGGAGTTTGAAAAAATCACTTCATAAGGGTTGGCTACGATGTATAATAGGTGTCTTATACATCGTAATTCGTAGCCAACCCTTATGAAGGATTTTTTTTAAATTCCCACGGGAACGGGAATACATTAACACTATAGGTCAATCTAGGGTACTTTTTATTCCAGAAAAATATCGCATTCCCACGGGAAAATATAAAGACTGGGTAAAAAGAGCAATACGTACTATTCTGAAACGATAACACCTAGAAACTTTAAATATGGTGTTAGTTTATTCCCGTTCCCGTGGGAATTTGAAAAAATCCCTTCATAAGGGTTGGCTACGATGTATAAGACACCTATTTTAACCTTTATGAAGGGATTTTTTCAAATTCCCACGGGAACGGGAATAAACTAACACCATATTTCAAGTTCCTAGGTGTTATCGTTTCAGAATAGTACGTTTTGCTCTTTTTACCCAGTCTTTATATTTTCCCGTGGGAATGAGATATTTTTCTGGAATAAAAAGTACCCTAGATGTTGACCCGGGTACTCAGTTATCTGCATACCAAATTTCATTAAAATCCTTCCAGTAGTTTTTGCGTGATGCGTGCACAACCACACAAACAGACAGACAAAAATTTCAAATATTGCTGTTTTGGTATCTACATCGATTACTATAAACAAATTTTCAAAAAATATTTCATGTACAGACACGGCCCTGTTCGAGTTTTATTATATGTATAGACAAACACTGACGCTTTGCTCGGCCCGTGTCTACCCCCTCGCCCCGCGAACTGAATTCGGTCCGCATAATGCATGTGAGTCGGCAGACAACTCATTTTGCGTCGCCGTGTGAATCAAATAGGACTTTTGTATGAAACCGAATGCAGCAGAATTTCTGCAACCGAAATTCTGCTACTCACGACTCACAAAATTACGCTCGTTTGGCCTCACTCTAAATGTAGAGTGAATAACGCGGGTAAAAGTTATCAATTCCTATTCCTATAATATAAGTCGGACAATAAGTCTGATCTGACCTACCTAAACAACCTACCCTACCTATATTGTAAAGAATGTCTACAAATATCATGGTCAGTATGGTCACCCGTTTCGTTTTCCAACTTATTCTTTCGAAGCGAAATTAAACTATTAAAAACTACTAAAGCACTTATTTCTTCCTCAATATTCTCTGAACCGAACCTTTATTTATTGTTATATAAGAAATATTTGGTAAAAAATGATCGGAACCCATTTAAATGAAATAAACTTTACTAGAACGACTAAATCTAACGCATAATGTAATAATCGCTCACCTGTGAAATGAAAATCCACATCCGGGGTAAGATTCATTTCTACAACCAGGGCCCTGTTTTATAAAGCTACAGGTTACAGGCTACAGGCTACAGGAAAAAAAAAGCCTGTAGCGCTCCTGTAGTTACAATCTACAGGTAACAGGTGTTTTATAAAGACCCCTGTAATGTTACTATTGTAGCTTAGGCTCGAAAATCTCGACTACAGGCGCAGTTAACAAGTCGGAGTACAGCACTATGAATCAACCGTAAAAATAAAAAAAATGACAGAATCGACATCAGTTTTTTGGCTCTAGTCTAGTGTACCACTATAAAATATTAATATTTATTTATAATAAAAACAGATGTTTGTTTATGTACTTGTATTTCTATGGTTAAAGAGCCGGATGAAAATGAGTGAGGCTCGGGTTCGAATCCTGGCATGTCCCAATGAGTTTTTCAAAAACTTACATACATAATTAATTAATAATTAATTAATTATTTAAGCAAAGCGAGGGTGGGTCGCTAGTTTATAATAAAAACAGATGTTTGTTTATTTACTTCTATTTCTATGGTTTATTTACGTACCTAGTTATAGAAAAAAAAACACATGATTTTCTCTAAAATTAACATTCAACCATGGCCAATAATTATATCTCCTCCAGTATGCTCCAAAACATATTGCATTTGAGTATGAACGTATTCTAAATTTCTCATTAAAGGTGAAACTCGTTTGCGGGTTCATATTGGTTTTGACGGCGAAAGTTCTTGGCGTCGTCTTCTTGGATGTTGACCACTATCCTCAGAGTCCGAGTCTGAGTTCCAAACACGCAAAATCACTCAAAATATTCGAATTAACAAACAACAAAACGTAAGTAAATATAACAAACTTCCTCCTGTAACTAAATTACCTACGTCTAAACACCTGTAGAAATGTATACAAGTTTTTCCGTAAACACCTGTAAAAATTGGTCGAATCATGCTCGAAACACGCTCGATTAACCATTAAATTGTCTATGGAAAGTTACAGGCACGGGTTCCTGTAGATTGTAAATAAAATGAACTGTAGCTTTATAAAACGCCTGTACCTGTAATTTTATCTAGTGTTGCTGTTTAATTTATCAGTATTGCTGCTTTTTTCCCTGTAAATTGTAACCTGTAGCTTTATAAAATAGGGATGGTAGCGGGGACGACAACCCCCGCAAAAATTTAAAAAGTGACAGAATCGAAATCTGTTTTTTGGATTAAGTCTAGTTTACCGCCATAAAATATTAATATTTATCACTACGTATACAACAAAGTCGCTTTCTCTGTCCCTATATCCCTATGTATGATTAAATCTTTAAAACTACGCAACGGATTTTGATGCGGTTTTTTTAATAGATAGAGTGATTCAAGAGGAAGGTTTTTATATACCATAATATAAACTGAAGCAAAGTGAGGGCGGGTCGCTAGTTTAAAATAAAAACAGATGTTTGTTTATTTACTTACTTGTATTTCTATGGTTTATTTACGTAATAGAAAAAAAACACATGATTTTCTTTAAAATTAACATCATATAACTAGCCAATAATTATATCTCCTCCAATATGCTCCAAAACATATTGCATTTAAGTAGAACGCATTCTAAATTTCTCATTGAAGGTAAAAATCGTTTGCGGGTTCATATTGGTTCTGACGGCGAAAGATCTTGGAGTCGTCTTCTTGGATGTTGACCACCATCCTCAGAGTCCGAGTCTGAGCTCCAAACACGCAAAATCACTCAAAATATTCGAATTAACAAACAATAAAACGTAAGCATAATATTCGAATTAACAAACTTCCTCCTGTAACCAAATTACATACGTCTCTTCACCTGTAGAAATGTTTACAAGTTTTTATTTTTTTAATTTTTTTACAACTGTATTTTACAAGTTTTTCCGTAAACACCTGTAAATAATAGGTCGATTATGCTCGAATCACGCTCGATTAAGCATTAAATTGTCTATGGAAAGTTACAGGCACGGGTTCCTGTAGACTGTAAATAAAATGACCTGTAGCTTTATAAAACGCCTGTACCTGTAATTTTATCTAGTGTTGCTGTTTAATTAATCAGTGTTGCTGCGTTTTTCCCTGTAAATTGTAACCTATAGCTTTATAAAATAGGGCCCAGGAACAGAGCAGCTAAACACCATAACTTGTAAAATAATTGTAAATTTGTTGAAAATTAACACTATTTCAACTTCAACTTCAACTTTTTGGTTATGGCTTTTCCATCGTTATAGAACAATGATTCCGCCAATGTCAAGTATCATAGAGGATAAGTCAGCAAAGTTTCTCTTGATCGGTTATG
This sequence comes from Ethmia dodecea, assembly GCA_963855545.1. Classification (NCBI taxonomy): domain Eukaryota; kingdom Metazoa; phylum Arthropoda; class Insecta; order Lepidoptera; family Depressariidae; genus Ethmia; species Ethmia dodecea. The sequence goes on from OY979446.1 coordinate 3,508,738, forward strand.
GGATTTAGCTAGTTTATTTATTAATTCATTCTGAGAATTTGTCCAGTCACTCTTCGTAGGTAGGTATCTAAAAACAAGGACAACACACAAATATTAGTATTCGGTTTGGAGTAAGTTAAACAATTAGTGGTAGGAGGTAGAAGGTAACAACATGACGCGACGTAGACAAAACAGGGAAATGGGAAAAATATATATTTATAAAACATACATACAATCATAATTTAATATTATTATTTTTGATAAATTTGGATAAAAACCGAACATAATTAGAGAAAGTCAATGTTAATAAGAAATTTAGGTTAAATGGTCGGGGAACTTGTACCGGTATAACATCATATAAATGGGAGACTAAATTGTTGCATTCAAAGAAAATATGATCAAGGGTACCCTCTGCTAATCCACATTCACACATTGAGTTGTCACGGATTCTCAACTTTTCTAGGAAGACTGGAGAGCAAACATGGCCTAGGCGAAGACGAATAATGACGGAAGTAACAAGGCGATCAAAATTACGGTGTTTAAAAAACCACGGTTTGATGGGGATATTAGGCTGTATGGAAGCAAAGTGTTTACCCTTAATTCTACTGGATTGTTGCCATAAGTCATTCCACGCTTTATCTAAAAGAGGTTTTGCACGGCAGCGAAAGTCCCGAGCATAGCATTTTGTGTGAATTGAAGTTCCAACTTTAATAGCTTCTTTTGCACATAGGTCTGCACACTCATTACCAGATATGCCGCTGTGACTTGGTATCCAGGCAAGTAGGACCTCTAAGTTTGATGAATAACATTTAAATAAAGCTTCCTTGATTTGGAGAGTTAAAATAAAGTTTCCCTTGGAATGAAAAGGTAATTTACAGATGTCCTGTAAAACGCTACGAGCATCAGAAAAAATTACTGTCTTCTTGATGTTGTGCGATAGAATATAGGAGACAGCTTCATATAACGCAATACATTCGCCAGTAAATATAGATGTTTGAGGTGGGTTTTTAAAATTTAAAATTATCTTGTATTTAGGGATCCAAACAGCAGAACCAACGTCATTATTTTCGTCTAATTTAGAAGCATCAGTAAATACATGTAACCAGTCCTTCCACTGCGAGTTAATTATACTGTTAAATTTCTTATCAGATCCCGGAGAACTCTTGCAAATCCCTAAGTCTAGGAGCACTTTCGGGCTAAAAGTGAGGCAATTGAAATCAAATTTAAAAATAGGGTTACAATCAAGTTGGTAAATTTTTGATAAATCCACTTTTCTATACGACTGAATTAGAGGTGGGAGATCTTTATGGGTCCAATAGTTAGATGAATTAACATCTCTGTTTAATGAAACAAGTTTGTCTAATAGGGGGTGATTCGAATTTTGCATAATGTTAAAAAAGAATCTGTCACAAAGGTATTGTCTGCGTAGGGATAATGGAGGGTCTATACATTCTACTTGTAATGCATTGATGGGGGAAGACTTCATTGCGCCTGCTATAATGCGTAAGCACTTTGACTGGATCTTGTCTAATTTGGAAAGAGCAATTTTATTGCAAGGTTCAAGAACAAAAGAAGCGTAGTCAAAGTGGCTACGTATAATCGCATTATATAGTAATTTTTGACTATATGGATGGGAACCCCACCGGACACCGGACAGAGATCTTATGACATTAATATTTTTGTCACATTTATTTGCAATATAATTTAAATGATGAATCCCAGATAACTTAGAATCGAATATGACTCCTAAGAACTTAGCTTTGTCTTTAACGACAATTGGTTCTTCATCAATAGAAATGTTGATGTCAGGGATAGAGCGTTTTCGTGAAAATATAACAGAATTACATTTTGAAACCGAAAGGGAAAGTCCGTGTTCAATAAGCCATTGATTTAAATAGTAAAGGGCAGAATTAAGCCGAGAAGATGCATCGGAAAAAGAGGGGGATTGAACATATAATGCAATGTCATCAGCATACTGCAAGATGCTAGAAAAGCAAGTTACAGTTCTATCTAGATCATAAGTATATAGGTTATAGAGTAAGGGGCTGAGAACAGACCCCTGGGGTAAACCCTTCCAGACAAGTCTGGGGGGGAGATTTTCTCCTTGAACACGGACCGAAATGTATCGTTGCATAAAGAGGTTACAGATTACATTTATTATTCTCTCCGGAATACTCAGCTGAACAAGTTTTTGTCTGAGTGTGGGAAGAACAACATTATCGTAAGCCGATGTAACATCTAAAAATACCGCGACGACATGCTCACCTGAACTAAAAGCTCGCCTTATATCAGTAGTAAGTATACTTAGACTGTCTAGGGTGCCCATACCTTTCCTAAAGCCAAATTGGAATTTAGATAGTAAGTTTCTGTTTTCAACTATCCATTCAAGTCGGTTCTTTAGAAGATGTTCTAATATCTTAGCCAGACAAGAGGACAGTGCAATAGGTCTATAGGAGGAGGAATGGTCCGGGTTTTTACCAGGTTTTAAAATTGATATCACAATTTGTGTTTTCCAGGAGTCCGGAACTGTTCCAGTTAAAAAAACATAATTAATAATATCTAAGAAATAATTTTTAGTACTGTGGGACGATTTAATGAGAAAGGAATATGGGATGCCATCAATGCCTGGTGCAGAATCGCGTAAACCGTCGAGCGCACATGAGAGCTCAGCAAATGAGAAGGGTTCATTGAATCTATCAGAAGAAGAAGACAGAGAGAGGACTGAAGGGAAGTAATCAGCGGGGGGGACAAAAGGGGGAGCTAGTTTATTAATAAAATTTGTAAGCCAAGAATCCGAACTATTTGAAGAGATATCTAGGTTATCTAAAAGACTGCGACGAAATGATTTTATACGTTTCCATACCAAAGAAGATGGAGTTCTTGGAGAGTGATTCACAAAAACTGTGCCACCCCTGTCTTTTCTTTTTAGAGAGCAATCGTTTACATTTAGCACTGCACTTTTGAAAACCCAAATAATTCTCCATAGTAAGGTCACCTGCAAATTTATTCTCAGATTCATTACGCGAACGGACTAATGCCGTGCATTCTGAATCCCACCAAGGAGGGGACGGTAATTTGCGTTTGGCCGAATTTTTAAGTGGGATTGATTGGTCGGCAGCATACTTTAGACAAGACACAAATTCATTATAACATAATAAAAAAATTTGTTCATTAACTGGAGAAAGACAACTAACTTTATCACCAATAGAAATTAAAAATTTATCCCAGTCAGCCTTTTTCATACAATACTTAAGAAGAGGAGTAACACTTAGTTTGGGTAATGAGCAATTTAGGTGTTTTATTAATATTGGGAAGTGGTCACTTCCATAGCTATTTGGGAGGATACTCCAAGAAAACGACATTACAAGATTAGGGGAGGTTAACGACAAATCAACTGCACTGGTGTTTTGAAGAGGAGAAGCCCTACGAGTAGCTGAGCCATCATTCAATACACAAAGATTAATATTATCAAAAAAGTCTAGGAGAAAGGAAGAATTAGAGTCACATCTAGTGGAGCCCCAAAGAGTGTGATTGCAATTAAAATCACCAAGAATTAGAAAAGGGCCAGGTAATGAGGAAAAGATAGATGTTAATTCTAAAATAAGGGGGGGGTTGGGGTGAGGTATGTACACAGATGCAATGGTCATATTAAAGGCTCTCACAGCAACAATGTGTATACCATCATTGCGTGAAGGAATATTAAATTGAGTAAACAAAACATTTCTTTTAATTAAAATAGCGGTACCTGCGTAACCGTCGTCCCTGTCATCGCGGAGACAAGAAAAGCCAGGAATCCTGAAGACAGAATCAGGCTTCAACCATGTCTCCGAGACGGCACAGATAACCGGGTTGAATCTATTGATAATGTGTATAAGGTCAGGTTTTTTGAGTCTAATATTCCTACAGTTCCATTGTAGGAGGTCCACTTGGCCCATGGATAACTAACTTACTAATGAAATCTTGAAGTAATGAACTGACATTGTTCGGTATCGAATCGGAGAATTTAGATATTATATTAATAAGGGTACAAATCAATAACTCAATGAGATTGTCATTAGGGGTGAGCTTAGGAGTAGGGGAGGGGGGCATTTGACTTTCTGGATCAAGAGCACAACCATTAGATTGGCTCGATTTGGGAGATTGAGTTATGTATGAATGAGCCAGGCGATCATATGATTTACCTGGTTCAGGTCGAGGTTTGCTTTGAAGAAAGACAGTCTTACGGTAGGATGATTTAACAGGGGTATTTGGATAAGGGGATCCATATGAAGGATTTGGAGATTGAGGGGGATTTGGTTGAGAGGCTTCAGAAAGGACCTCTGAAAAAGGTTTGCGTTGTATAGTTGGAAATCGTGCAGCAGCCTCAGAGAAAGGAATATTTTCTTCTGACATTACAATTTTAATTAGTTTTTGAGGAGAAAATTCAGGGCATTTGGGGTCTGTAGCTCTGTGCTTGCCAGAGCAAAGTAAGCATATCTCTTCCATGATACTGCATGTTTCTCCAAGGTGAGGTTGAGCACATCTGAAGCAACGGGGCTTTGAGCGGCATTGTGACTGGATGTGGCCAAAACGGCAGCATCCTCTGCACTGAATAGTGGGGAGTTGATAAACTTCAACAGGTAGGGATGTATAAAAGCAAAAGACCTTGTCAGGCAAATCCTGACCCGTGAATGTTAATACGACTGTGGTTGAAGGAACCCAAGTCGTAGCACCATCTACCTTTTTTTTTACATTAAGTCGTCTAGCCTTCACTACTTGACCCTTGAAGTAATGGGGGAATTTCAAGCCGTTGACAAGTTCCTCCATCGACCAGTCGATTGGGATATTGCGAACAATACCCATTCTAGATACATTAAATTGAGGTATTGTGGCAGTGAAGTTGTTTTCCTTTAGCAAACTGTTGATAATCAAAGAGTTGGCCGCATTCGCGGTAACAAAGTCAATGGAAACGCGGTTCCTTCCGATTGTCTTAATACCCCCATCAATGATACCCATGACTTTCGATTTATGTAACATTTGAGCAAGCTTCAGAACCCGGATTGAAAGACCAGATGATGGGTCTGGTGTAGTGCGAGTTACATGGACAACAAAGGGACCCTTGTCGTCAGATGAATATGTCAACTTATGGTCTTTTTCAAAAACAGAGTAGACACTCTGCATAGAAGCAGATGGAGGGTGGGACTTCTTGGGAGGAATATTGAATTCAACATCGGCTTGCCGTTTTGCAGGCCTAGATTCTAGGACCATAACCTCAATGTCTGGTGGATCAGGTGGCCTACCGCCCCCCGGCGGAGGGCCGTCCTCCTCCATAATTCACACGAATACAAAAATAACACTCACCAGATAAATTTTCCACCACCAGATAAAAATAAATAAATATATAATGGGATTTGACAGATAAATTGAACAAATTTGAAAGAAAAATCACTCCGCAACGACTATCCTCACCGATACGTCAACACGGAATCCAATAACACTATTTAATTTCCCGCCATTTGACATTGAACAAATGTCAACGGTTGATGTTGCCATCGTAGGAACAATATCGTACCCCTAAATTTGGTATAATTTTTGGTATGCTAAATGTACTTATTTTTAACAGTTTCATATTAAACATAGATATTTTTAATCAGGAAACATATTTAAAAAAAAACACTCCTCATTCATTATAGAAAGTACATTTATTTTATAGATTTTATATTGCGATACGTAAGTAAGAAAATGTAGGGGGGAATTTGGAACAGCGATGATGTCAATACTAGAAAGGGACACAATACTAATCGAGGTGCCTCTCAAGTGGACCGCCTGCTTTTTTTTTTTTTTTTTTTTTTTTTTTTTTTTTTTTTTTTTTTGGCGTCGCACGGCTTGTGCATTTGCCACTTTTATAAAACGAGGAAACGTTTTTAGGTAATAAAAGGAATATAGGAACGGAATTTTGAATTGGAAGAGAAGGATTAATAAAGGTAAATATTTTATTAAAACTACTATGTACATCTACTACTTTAAGACTAATTTATATAATAATTAAATGTTATATTACACACTCGGATAAATAAATAAAATATCATTAAAAATTATATATTTATATTGTTACTTAAAATAAATAACGCTAATAATCTATAACAATTAATATCCTTGGAAGCAAGGAGAACAGGAATGGAGGTAGGCAGTGGAAGGTTTAGGGACACCAAAGAATCAAAAAGGACGGAGCAATCTCTAAGAGGACATGACAGAAAAATATGGTTAATATCGGCAAAATCCGACCCACACTCGCAGCCAGCGTCATCCACAATGCGAAGTCTGGCAAGGTGTGCTGGAGAAACCACATGGCCCAGTCTCATACGGATAATAGAAGTAGTGCATTTTTTTGGGAAATGAAATGAGTTGAACCATGGTTTTAACATTACATTAGGTTGGATTCTATAATAATACATTCCCTTGACTTGACTGCTACTCAACCAAAGTTCTTGCCAGGAATCTATTAGGAATGTTTTAGAGAGGGCGATCAAATCATGGGAATAGTTCTGATACGGAAACAAATCTCCACACTACACGGCCTCATTAGCAAGTTCATCAGCTCTTTCGTTCCCTCGGATACCAGAGTGGCCTGGTATCCAAGCAAACGAAAGATCGACATCTTTAAGAGAACATTTTAGTAATAATTTTCGAATTTCTATTATAACGGGATAGGTTGGCTTCGATTTAAAAGGGGACTTGGCTAAAGCCTGCAAAACGCTTTTCGCATCTGTAAAAATAACAGCCTTCTTAAGTTTCATGAGCAAAACATACTCAACGGCCCTAAAAATGCCAAAACATTCACCAGTAAAGGTGGATGTTTCGGGCGGAAACTTAATTTTTTGAATTATATTATATTGAGCATGAAAAACTCCCACACCAACACACCCATTCTTAGAGTGTTTAGACGCATCACTATAAATATGGTGACTGTCATACCAATCCCTATCTTTAACAGCATTAAACACGATATTGGCATCAGCAACTCCCAAGTTTAAATAAACCTTGGGTGATAAAATAAGTGACTCATATTCACAACAAAAAAGGGGGTAATACAGAGATCTGTAAGTAGGGGCATTAAGGGCTATGTATTTACGAAAACTTAGAATGAGGCAGGGCGTTGTTTTATGCGTCCAGTAACCAGAGGTATGTATAAATTCTGAAAGAGCAGAAAGTTTTGAGAAAAGAGGGTGTCTAATGTATTGTAAGGATCGGAAAAGAAATCTATCACATAAATACTGTCTCCGCAATCTTAAAGGGGGATCTCCAGCCTCAACCTGAAGGGCATTAGTGGGACTGGACTTCATGGCACCTAAAACTAACCTTAAAGCTTTATATTGGATAGAGTCTAATTTCTTTAGCCCGGCTGAACTACAAGGCTCCAACAAAAACGTTCCATAATCGAGAACACTGCGAACTAAAGCGACATATAGTAATCTCAATGAATACGGGTGAGCACCCCACCAGACACCTGAAAGGCACCGAAGAATGTTTAAAATGCGTTCGCACCTAGAAACTAAGTGGTCACAATGTGGGAGACCTGAGAGCTTCGAATCCAAAATGAGTCCAAGAAATTTGACATGTGATTTAACAGGAATTATACTTTCGTTGTAAGAAATAATGATGGGGGGAGGTAATCGCATTCTAGAAAATAGAACAATATTGCTTTTTGATGGAGATAATTCCAAACCATTCAAGTCAAGCCAAATTTTTAACAGAGCAATGGATGAATCTAACGAAGAAGAAGCCTTGTCAATGGATTTATCGGATGCATATAAAAGAAGATCATCAGCATATTGAAGAATATTGATGTGACCAAGGGACGACTCAAAATCGTGTGTGTAGATGTTATATAGTAAAGGACTGAGCACAGATCCCTGTGGCAGGCCTTTCCAAACCAGTCTAGAGTAAGTATTATCATCTATGGTAACGGTAATGGTTCTTTCCGATAAAATATTCATAATAAAATTCGACAAAACTACCGGAATTTGTAAATCATTTAATTTTTGTTTAAGAATTGATAAGACAACATTATCATATGCACCCGTAATGTCCAGAAAAGCAGCTACGATTGATTCGTTACGGGAAAAACACAATCGGATATCAGTAATGAATATACTTAAACTATCTAAAGTACTCTTTCCTCTTCTAAATCCGTACTGACTGTCAGGTAACAAGCCATTACTCTCCAAATACCATTCTAACCTATTTTTAACTAAATGTTCAGCAATTTTAACTAGAACCGAAGAAAGAGCGATTGGCCTGAAAGAAGAAGCATCGGATGGGGGTTTATTCGGTTTTAAGATTGGCAACACAGTCTGACATTTCCATATGTCAGGAACGTTACCCGAAATCATTACAGAATTGACAATATTTAAAAAATAGTAAAGCGAGGTTTCAGTGAGATGAGTGAAAAAGGAATAAGGAATACCATCACTGCCAGGGGCGGAATCTTTAAGATTAACTATTGTATTTTTAAGCTCGGAAATAGAAAAAGGAGAATTAAGACCTGTCAAATGGTCAGTAATCACAGGAGGTAGGGAACAAGGTAAAGATCCAACATCAGGAACAAATGGAGGAGCTAATTTATCCAAAAAATTATCAACTAAACTAGAAGGCATGGCATTACTGGAAGATTCTCGAAAAGCCGACCTAAACCTTCTGATACTACGCCAAACTTCAGATGGGGAAACATCTGGAGAAATCCTAGAGCAAAAGTTTCTCCAACTATCAAACTTTTTATTTTTAAATAATTTGCGAGTGCTAGCTATAATATCAGAGAGAGAATCAAAGTTTTCCGGGGTCATGTTATTGCGGTAAACAATTTCAGCTTCTTTTCTTTTCTTAACTGCCTCAGAGCATTCAGAGTCCCACCACGGAGGGGAGGGAAGAAATCCCGATGCGCCCTTTTTAGTAGGAAAGGTGGCGTCCGCCACTTCAATGAAAGCCTTGGAGAGAGCAATAACACATGAACTTTCATTATCTCCAGTAACACTGGGAAGAGCAGAAACTTTGTTTTCTACACGGGTGCTGAACAAAGACCAGTCTGCACCAGAAAGCTGATATTTCATGCGTGGAGGTTGTTTTATATTCAATTTATTATTCCAGGGAAACGAGATGATTATTGGGATATGATCACTACCAAAAGAAGAATGAAGAGTGCTCCAGGCAAGAGATGAAGCTAAATTTGGAGTTGCAAGAGTTAAATCTGGGACACTACTCCCTTCTTCAGGACGAGTGCAACGTGTAGGGGAACCAGTGTTCAGTAAACAAAGATTGTGTGTGTCTAAAATTTCAAGTATATCTCCACCGTAACAATTGCTTGTTTTACTGCCCCATGATACATGCTGAGAATTAAAATCCCCCAATATTATAAATGGTTTAGGCAGTGAAGCAAAAATATTATTTATTTCACCAAAAATGGAAGAAGAGGGATGAGGTATATAAATAGATACAAAACATACATTATTGATATTTACAGCGATTATTGAAAAGTTCTCGTTATGTACATGAATAGGAATAAGAGAGAAATTATAAGAATGTTTGATGAGCATGGCAACTCCCCCATACCCATCAGATCTATCTTCTCGGACACAGGCATAACCAGGAATCCTAAAGATGGAGTCTGGTTTAAGCCATGTCTCTTGAAAGGCAAATAAAAAAGGATTAAATTTATTAACTAAATATACAATGTCACTTTTCTTGTTAGTGATACTTCGGCAATTCCACTGAATTACCTTGGCGTGTAGGTCCATTATGGTTGATATTACCTAATATATTATCTATTGATGAAGCAACGTCGGGCGGTGAAAAAATATTTGAATTTGACAAAAGTTTAAATAAAAGCATAATGAGGTCAGTAATAGAAGTTTTTGAGGACACATTCAGTTCTTCATTAAATGCACACCCATTAGCAGGAGCAGGCATGTTGTAGTCTTTAACCAGGGCTGCATGAGCCTCTTGGTCAAAACCTTTGGAATTCCTTGGAGGGGATCGAGGTTTTAAAAATACAGTTTTTTTATATGAAGACTGCACTGGCACATTTGATGGAGACTGAACTTGAGGGGGCACAGATTGAAAAGAATTAGAGGGTTTACTTCTAGAATTAACAGCATCTGCATATGACATTTTTGGAATAGTTGGATGGAGTTTTGCCGCTTCTGCATATGAAATACAACTCTTGCTCATTGATTCTTTAATAGACCTTTGTCTTTCATGTTCTCTACACTCTTTACTGGTAGCTACATGTGAACCATTGCACAAACAACATGACACACAATCACTGTCCACCGAACAGCTGTCACCCGAGTGACCCTGACCACATTTGAAGCATCGGGGCTTGGAACGGCATTGAGCTTTGACGTGACCATATCTACAACAGTGATAACATTGAATTGTGGGATATATGTAGAGGTCGACCGGTAATGCAGAATAGCATACATAAACCCTCTTGGGAAGAACCTGTCCATCGAAAGTAATAATCACAGTTTCTGTGTTTAAAAATTGTAGTACATTTTCATTATTAAAACTTTTTCTTTTAATCCTTCTTATTTTTAAAATCTTCCCGCAACCTATAGGTACTGTCATATTTTCCAAAATTTCTTCCTCAGACCAGTCTGAGGGTACACCTCTTACCAAACCCATACGAGTAATGTTAAAAGTTGGAATGAATGCTTTGTAGTTGTTGGTGGAGAGAGTCTCATTCATAACAAAATTATTGGCTTGTAAATAATCTGTAAAAGACAAAGCTAGTCTGTTTCGACCAATTCTTTTCAGGCTGCCATTGATAATATTTTCAAAAGAATTATTTTTTAAAAACCTTCCAAATGTGACTGGGTGAAGTGTGGATGGATCGTTCTGTGATGTGACAATTTTTTGAACGTGGACTATATATGGGGCAGCATCAGATGATTGGTACAGAATTCGACCAACATTAGGACGTATCAAACTGGGATTTATTGGAATATCACCAGGTACGGGACGATTTGGTTTTTCATTACTAGTGGTACCAGCAACTCTGCTGCTAGTACCACCTTCAATAGGTACATCGTCAATGACGGGGACGGAAATGTCCAGGGGAGAGCTTGGTGGGACCTTGCCGACATGTGCGTCAATATCCAAATCATTGCATCGGCAGTCATTAGGACGGTTTTTCTTTGAGTCATGGTGTTTACGTTTTTTATTGCAGTGTTTACAAATACGACGAGCGGTAACTCGCTTACGTCCATTCTCCTTACCACCGGTATTCACTGAACCATCAGTGTCCATACTCGACTCGCAATCAACATATTTATTACTTTCTACCGTAATATAGTGAGAAACCTGGGGGACTGTTCCCCCAGGATCCTCGGGCGGATCGCCCATGACAATAAAAAATTACTTACCTGTCTCCCAGGTAAGTTTTCTAAAAACTACGACAAAATACAAGATAAATATATAATATGTACACAAAAAAAACCTAAATTAATCCACTATATACAATTATAATATTTTTTGTAAAAAGCCGAAACGAAAAAAACACCCGCCAACTTTCACGTTTCCCGCGCTTTCCACCTGCTTTCTTAGTAGCACTTCCTCCCGTTATGGAATAACGTAGAATCTCCTTGCTCTCGTGTATAGGATGAATAAAGAAAAAAAAATAGTTACTAGTCTTTGGACCCGAGTGACATGTGGGAGTGACAGTTCTAGTTACTGGTCTGTGGTGACCTGTGGTGGTGACAGCTGTGTTTCGTCAATAAAAATAATATTATATTATTTTATTTCATAGACTTCATAGTTCAGATAACGGAAAACAGAATCAAGTGCTAGGATTATGTGAATAATCTATAAGAAATAAATCTTTTAGGCGTTTACTGCTTTGATACATAATGACAAACGCAACAATACAGGTGACACCCACTTGCTTTTTATATCTAAATTTTTCATTCAATTTTTTCTTATAACTCTGTATAGTATCTAAATATAAAGCATAGTTATATATAAGTTGCAGTATGTTAAAGATATGCGATATTTTATGCTAAAACAATTGTAATTTCATTTAGCTTTTTTCCTATCGTAGGAGATAGAAGGCATAGACGATTACTGGGGGCCAGCGTTTCGGTCGGTGTACGAGGGAGAAGGTCACGAGGCCTTCGTGCAGCAGCTCGATCAGCGCATCCAGCAGCATGACAAGGAAATTGAGAAATTGTGCAACTTCCATTATCAGGTTAGAATCTAATATTTTATTTACAATGAATAGCTTTTTCAAAAGACAAATTTTATCAAAAGTGTTACACACTGTTTGCCCATGAAAAGGTAACAGGTAATAATGAATGAATAATAACATTGTAATCACTCTGAATAAGACACATAGGTGTACCCTGAGGTCTGAGACCCTGTGGTACACAGGTCTGGAAACAAGGGGACTAGATAGATAGGGAGTCTAATATTATAAGTGGCAAAAACAACAAAAATAAAAGTATGAATAAATCTAGCAATAAATAATTTAAAAAATGTTTCTTAATTTTAATATGTGCTGACATTCAGTAAAAAAGTAACTTTTACTTTAATCCGGCAATGTAAAGTCATGGAATATTTTTATTCAGAATAAACACAATATTTAATAATATTGATTTAAAAAAAAAATTATTGTTAGTGATGTTAATATTGCCATTTCAGGGGTTCATTGAGTCAATCCGTGAGCTGCTGCAGGTGCGTTCCCATGCGGAGGAGCTGCATGCCGAAATATCCAATGTTGATGCTAACGTTAAGGAGACTACCGAGGGTATGTATTCAAGTATGTACGGCGATGGGCTCACCACCTATCACGTTTAGGGGTCCAATATATCTCGTGAAATGTGGAAGGAAGGGGAAATATTTGTATTTTTGTACGTTTGTGAGGAATAAACGCAAAACTACATGACCGATTTAAAAAATTCTGTCACCAGTGAAAAGCTACCTTGTCACTGAGTTACATAAGCTTTTTTTTTTCGAATTAGAATGATGGAGATGTTCCATATCTTGACAACCTTAGGAGCGATATGAGTAAATTTTTATAAATTGCTTCCATTTCTTCATACAGTAGTATGGATAACAGTAATATGAGTAAAGTTTGATTTACATTTAAACAAAAATTATGCATGCAATTAAGAAGTAGTGGCTAAGGCACATTACATGTCATTATCTCCACTTATAGGTGTACCAAGGGACACCAACAATATACTATAGGTCGTTCTTTTGGGTTGGTCTTTTTGGTTTTATTATTATTATTCTTTTTGGCAGGGCTATGTCTGAGAGCAGAGGAACTGATCAGAGCTCGCCGGGTGGATCTCAACATTGCGGCTACCATCGAGAAGATGGAGCTCTGTCTCCCACTGCTGACTACTTACTCCAAGCTGAAGTCGCAGGTCGACGCTAAGAGGTAGCCACACTTTCAATGCTTACTTTAAATAAACTTCCCTTTTCACAATGGACGAGCATTCTAATTCCGCTCCTCCATAATTCCAATATTACTTATGCAAATTTTTATGATAAATTTAGATATTACCCAGCGCTCAAAACCCTGGAGCAACTAGAACATGTTCTGCTGCCGCGAGTAGGCCCATACAAGTGGTGTGCGCAGATTTCACTCGACATCCCGCGATTGCGGCAGGCCATACGAGACGCTTCCATGGCCGATCTCAGAGATTTTCTCGAGAACATCCGCCGGCTCAGTCCACAGGTACGAAAATTACATAGTGAGATGCCCTAATTTTCGTTTTAGACATCATCCTGCATTGCATCAGAATACTGACAGAATGACAACGTAAAGCGGAAAGTGGTGGGCCTGGAAGTATGACATTTTGCACAGGAGTTCCCTTTATGAATGATATTCCCTATCTGAAAGCATGAGTTGTTCTGATGAAAGGGTAGCTTTTCATCCACATATGTCCACATAATAATAATATTAATAAATTGTGGGACACAATTCAACGGTTATTCAGTCCCAAACTAGGCAGAGCCTGTACTATGGATACTAAACAACTGATAAACATACTTAAATAAATATTAAAACACCCAGATACGAAGCCAACAGACATGTTCATGAACACAAATGTTGACACCGAGTTGGGACCCGTGAACTCCGACTCAGAAGGCAGGGTCACTACCAACTGAGCCAAGAGGCCCGTCATACATAGTGAGATGCTGCAATTTTTGTTATGGCGTCATCAACCAGCATCAGAATACTGACAGACGTAAAGCGTGAACTGGTAGACCTAGAAGTATGAAATTTTGCACAGGATTTCCCTATATGAAGGATCTGAAAGCAGCAGTTGCGCTTATGAAAATGGTAGCGTTAGGTAGGTAGGTAGTGATTACTTTACAAACTTTAGTCTTGTTATATTTTGCGTTCTGTGTTGATAAATAACTGTCTTATTTATTTATTTAATTAGTTAAGCAGTAGGTTAATCACCTCGCGTTTCCAATGCGCACCGTAACAATTAAAAATCAATAGTGTCTCTGCTTCTTGGCTTGTGAGGTTAAGAGATAAATAAGAAAGGATTTAAAAAATATTTCTCCTAAGGGGATAAAATAGGGGATGTAAGTTTGTATGAAAATTCTCATTTTTTCTAAATTGCTTTAGGTACACAGCTAGTTTCTGGATGAATTAGTATAGACTGCGCCACGTGAGCCTGGCATAGCAGGATCTAATACTTGAAATTTGGGTTGCATTCTGTTTTTCAATCCTTCATTGTTTCAATCCGCTGAGCAAAATGTTATTCTTATAAGAACCTTTAAACCTTTTAACTGCAATGTCGTCCGCGTACCGAAAGTAATAAATAATAATAATCTCACGCCTTTTTTATCCCCGAGGGGGTAGGCAGAGGTATTCCATTACTGGATATACCCACATTTCACGAGATATATTGGACCCCTAAACGTGATAGGTGGTGAGCCTATCGCCGGACCGGGTCTGTTTACACATGTCTCAGAATTAATTCTGAGACCTGCGGGTTTCCTCACTATGTTTTCCTTCACCGTCAAGCTAGTGATAAATATGTACGTAAGTTTTTGAAAAACTCATTGGTACATGCCAGGATTCGAACCCGAGCCTCACTGATTTTAGGCCGGCTCTTTAACCGTCCGGGCTATCACTGCTTTCACCGAATCACCGAAAGTAATAGTAGCCTATAATATATCCCCCTTCAAGATGCAAATTTATCTTTCTGCCTATAACATGATAATTATTAAATAAACAGTTGAAAGTATTAAATAAAACATCAGAATGAGGAAAATATTTCTTTTTGTGCAGGTCGGTGCAATGGCACTGAAGCAAACGCAAGACATGCTCGGCAGGAGTCTTGCTAACATTATAAAAAACAAAAGAGGTAAGTTCTCCAATTTTTAGTTAAAGTCACTTAAACTTCCCGAGACATTACCTGCAAATAGAAATATGGACATGATTTACCTACAGTTCGAATAAAAAAAATGCTTAACTTGAGAATATGGCATTTTTTAAACTGCGTGTAAATAATTTGAATTGGTTTTTTAGTGGAAGAAAATTTGGAATAGTTAATTAGAAAATTTTAAAAAAATCGGGAAATACTGTAAGTGATTTTTTCTATGGGATCCCGTATGGGAGCCCGTAGTACAGGTTCAGCCTAGTTTGGATGCAAATGTACTTGTATAAACTTGCAGTTTATTATCGTTATTCCTTCGTAGACATGGACATCCTGGGTATCACGACTACGCAGGGCCAGGGGCCGCAGTGCCCGCACGAGCTGGTGGACTTCAGCCCCCTACACAGGTGCCTGCATATCCACAGCGTTCTCGGAGCCAAGAATGACTTCATACAGTACTACAGGTAATTTCTTCCTAGCTATGCTCATGCAGCCTCCCATATTTTTATGGAAGTTTTCTTTCCACCAAATTTTTTCTCAACATTGCCAGATCAGAATAGACCAAAGAAACCTACCGACCTGTTTGTTTTGATACTCATTTCCGCAAGAACTACTGAATGAATTTTGATGAAACTTTACAGTAATATAGCTTGTTCGTCAGAATAACATATAGGCTATAGTTTATAAAGACATTGTGTTAAATATGGGTTTCTCGATCGAGACCCATGGAAGCCTACCTTTAAGCGTGACGGGCCTGATGGCTCAGTTGGTAGTAACCCTGCCTTCTGAGTCGGAGGTCGCGGGTTCGATCCCCGCTCGGGGCCAACATTTGTGTGCATGAACATGTCTGTTGGCTGCGTGTCTGGGTGTTTTAATATTTATTTTAGTATGTTTACCAGTTATTCAGTACCCATAGTACACGCTCTGCCTAGTTTGGAACTGAGTAACCGTGTGTAAAATAGTGTCCCAAAAAAAAAGGCTAATAATCAATTAACATTCTCCTACATATTTATCACTAGCTCGACGGTGAAGGAAAACATCGTGAGGAAATCCGCAGGTCTCAGAATTAATTCTGAGACATGTGTAAATAGACCCGGTCCGGCCATGGGCTCACCACCTATCACGTTTAGGGGTCCAATATATCTCGTGAAATGTGGGTATATCCAGTAATGGAATACCTCTGCCTACCCCCTCGGGGATAAAAGGCGTGAGATTATATTATATGTATTATTATTATAACATTTTCCTAACAGAGCTCAACGCAAACAGCAAGCCCGTCTAGTCCTCATCCCGTCAGGCAACCTCCACGACTCGATACAAAACGTCAAGAACTACCTTAATGCTGTTCTTGGCTTCTTCATCCTCGAGGAGCATCTCCTGACTACCGGAGCTGGTCTGGTCTCCAAGGTTGTTGTTGTTATTAAAAAAGTCAAAGTCAAAAGTTTTTATTCAATGTAGGGATTTATAAGTCCTCTTATCGAAAGTCATTGCGACTCCACCGCTTCGGTATGTATAGTTGGGGAGAAGAAGCGGGGCAAGAAACTCCTCAACACTTTATTCTTTTAAACAATCAATACAATACAAAGTGCAAGTTACATGGTCTTAGTGCTTTGCTGAGCTGGAGAAAATTTACACTAAACATCATTGTCATTCAAATATTCATCTAACTTATAAATATGTGACAGCAATATGCCGAATGACATAATGCTGTATGATGTGTAATAGACTATTGACTGTTCTAAGCGGTGAACGGAAAGTTCTAAGTGTAATTCTTACCTACATTTATACCTACAGAATAAAATACATTTTCATTTTTTCATTTCAAGGACTGGCTGCTAGACACTTGGTCCATGGCCGTGACCAAAGTGGCTTCCACGTTGAGGACAAATACTTCTCTCATCACGGATCCTACGCTCATGCTGAGCATCAAGCACCAGATTATGCTGTTCATCAATACACTAAAGTAAGTGACAAAAAAGACACATTTGGTAGGCAGTGATATTGAAGTGTGAGTGTGCCCACATAACAACTTTTATTATCTATTACATATAATAATATTGTAACAGGCTTGTATGTACAGTCAAGAGCATATGAAGCTTTACACTTGTCCAAGTCTGACCTATAAGGCGATTGTAATAAGAACTTTACAAAGTCCAATGTGTCAAGCTCCACGTGTTCTTGACTGTACAATGGAGATATTTAAGAAAACAATATGAATGATCTTAACATCAATAGGAGAAGGAACATGTTTTGTCTGTCTGTACATGGGAGATGTTTAAAAAACTACGCGGTCAGTCAGAAAGTCGTTAAGCTGTGTCAGATACCTTTGGGTGACTTTAAAAAATTCTGTCAGATGACGGGCCTGTTGGCTCAGTCGGTAGTGACCCTGCCTTCTGAATCGGAGGTCGCGGATTCCGTGTTTGGTCGTTTAATATTTATTTAAGTATGTTTATCAGTTGTTTAGTACCCATAGTATAGGCTCTGCATAGTTTGGGACTGAATAGCCATGTGTGAATTGTGTCCCACAATTTATTATTCTTATTAGATAAGATGGCCTCCTATTGGGTGACTTAATTTTTTTCTGAAACCGCCGGAGGCTCGCGCGGTTAAGATAATAGCTCATACTTCCTCATGTGTCAGGAAATACCCTTAGCTCAGTTGATGAATTTATTTATTTGGCACACTAAACAATTTTATATCTCAAATTTACATTATATTTTCTAAAGATGTGATTTAATGTTCTTTTTAGATGCTACGGCCTGCCCACGGATCCTCTGCCGATGCTGCTGCAGGAGCTGGCTGAGCACTACACGGAGGTGTTAATGCAGAGATGGGTAGTTGTCTTCAGGGATATCCTGGATAACGCCTCCTTCCGGCCCATAGAGGTAAGTCCTTACAGCGGACTACTGTAGAAAGAAGAAACAACCATTTAGATTAACCGCTTTTTTATCTATTAGTGTAAAGTGAGCAGTGATGTCGTGTCTGGTCTGGTCGATTAATATAACATCACTACATAGTATAAAACAAAGTCGCTTTCTCTGTCCCTATCACTACATAGTATAAAACAAAGTCGCTTTCTCTGTCCCTATCACTACATAGTATAAAACAAAGTCGCTTTCTCTGTCCCTATCACTACATAGTATAAAACAAAGTCGCTTCCTCTGTCCCTATATCCCTATGTCCCTATGTATGCTTAAATCTTTAAAACTACGCAACGGATTTTGATGCGGTATTTTTCAACAGATAGAGTGATTCAAGAGGAAGGTTTTAATATTAGCATTGCACCCGTGCGAAGCCGGGGCGGGTCGCTAGTAATTAAATAAAAGTATGTTTGTCAGTTGTTGTACACTGTACAGGTCCTGCCTAGTTTGGGACTAAATAACCGTGTGTGAATTGTGTCCTACAATTTATTATTATTATTATTCTATCTCTGAACCATGTTTTGTAATAAGTTAGTATAAAAAGAAATCGAAGTAACAAGGTAGTTGACAGCCCAATCAAATAAGTTACTTTTTATCATCTTTTAAAACGTAATTTTACTAGGGGAAATGTACAGAGATGAGAACCTGTGAGGTATTTTTTCCCGGCGATGGGCTCACCGCCTGTCACCTTTAGGAATACAAATAACATGAAATGGGACCACGCGGGAAGCACCAGCTTTCAAATAAAAAATGAATCATTAAAATCGGTTAGCCCAGTCGAAAGTTCTGAGGTAACAAACATAAAAAAACCGGCCAAGTGCGAGTCGGACTCGCGCACCGAGGGTTCCGTACAACCTTGCAAATTTATGGTTTTCGTAATTTTTCCTTTATCTATGCTATAAGACGTTGCTTCGTACCAAATTTCAAGATTCTGAGTTCACGGGAAGCACCCTGTAGGTTTTGATTCCCTTGCAAGTGTCGAAAATTTGCGGCATAAACGGCTGTATCTTTTGATTGCGTTGGCTTAGAAGTTTGATTTTTTCACAGCTTCAAGGGACAGTAGACCTGAGTAATTGATATAAATTTCAGCTTCATACCTCCACGCGTTCCTGAGAAAAAGGGTCTTGACAGACGGACGGACGGACGGACAGACGGACAACAAAGTGATCCTATAAGGGTTCCGTTTTTTTTTCTTTTGAGGTACGGAACCCTAAAAACATACAGTTTAATTGATAACCTCCTTCTTTTTAGAAGTCGGATAAAAATATACGGGTGAAAAGTAGGTAATTTCAGGAATGAAATATCTCTGCCACTCACCTCGGGGATAAAGGCGTGAGCATATATATTTTTAATATTCCGAAATAAAGGTGTCGTGTCGCCCATTATAATTTGTCATGTATTATTTTCAGGTTGAAAACCAAGAACAATACGACGGTGTTATGGACACTTTCCCATATGATGGAGACGAGTTGGAGACCCAGCCATTTCCAAGAAAGTATGTGTATAAATAATTTCTTAAGGCAGATTAGCATTGGTCTGCCCCGACCCCGATAGGAAAATTATTTCCATACTTCCACGTTTTGGACATACTAAAATTTATATTAACAGCCTTACGGTTAAAAAGCCTGCTTTACATGATGATAATCCGTGGCTCGGGTTCGAATCCTAGCACGTAATAATGAATTTTTCGAAACTTACGTACATATTTATCACGAGGTCGACTTTGAAGGAAAACATCGTGAGGAAACCCGCAGGTCCCAGAATTAATTCTGAAACCTGTGTAAAAGACCCGGTCCAGTGATGGGTTCACCAACTATCACGTTTAGGGGTCTAAAGAATATCTCGTGAAAAGGTATAGGGTATTTCCACTAATGGAATACATCTGCCTACCCCTTCGGGGATACAAGGTGTGAGATTTCTGTTTTGTTGTCGTTCAGAAACGTGAGGTTGCAATTTTTCATCGAGAATCTGGATTTCATTATATTTTGTTTTTTTTTTTGCAGGTTTCCATTTTCGTCAATCGTTCCTGCCGTGTATGTGCAAGTGAAGGAGTTTATATATGCTTGGCTGAAATATTCCGCGGGTCTAGGATTAGGTATGTTGCTCTGTTGTAAATTTTTGCATATAAGAAAAACAAGCTATTGCTAAATTTTTTGGAATATTATTATTTAATGAATTAGCTCAGTTGATAGTGACTGGGTGAACATTTATGTACATAAAAATGTCAATTGGTTTTGCGTCGTGTTTATCAGTTTTTTAGCTGTTTTCACTTGGCTGCTCCGAACATAGGCTCCGCCTGCGTAAACCGCCTCGTACTGCCAAATGGTCGCTAAAAAATGTTAGTGCGCAACCATTTGCGTAACTTCAGAGCTGCCAAGCTCAAACGGCTGTACTGTACATGATTTTGGTTAGGATATGACTCAGAAGTCAGGTTTACATACTCGTAAGCACCGATGATACCAAGTAATATTAAGATTAAAGTGTAATCAAGTAAAATATACTAGGATAGTTGACTAGTCAAATCAATTATAGTTTATCATGATGGCGAAACGCGAATTTACTATTCTGTCGTCATAATTTTAGTACCTAATAAATTACCTCTGTTTTTAATAACAAAATTTTTTCCTGGGTAAAAAGAAATCGATTCTATTTTGTCCTTTAGTTAGATTATCAAAAAATAGTAAACAAGTATTTTTTGCTTTATCAAATAAATCAAAATTGAAGAAGATATATCGCATCACAGTTCAGGAGTGGGGGGTTACATCTCCGTGGACAACTACACTAAAAGGCATTTGTCCTATATGCTAATTTGCTAGATTTTTATAGAAAAATAAGTTTTTATTGAAGATGCGATACATCAATATTATTAAATAAATTATAGTTCTAACGATTTAGTTCTCCGAAAATAAGATATAACCTTTGACAATTAAAACAGATTTTTTTCTATAAGCTGACTTAGAGATCAGTGACTGGCATTTTTGAGATTCTGATTAAAATATTGTGTTCTGGAGAAAGCATATTTTCAGTTTTTTTTTAATAAAAAAAAAATACATTATTTATTTATTTAACTTCATGTACTAAGAAAATGTACACATGGCGAACTTAATGCCTAAAGGCTCAACCATCAGGCTCAGCAGAAATAATTTGACGGAATGGGCCGTAAATAATAAAAATTATATAGCTGATTAAAGATACTTAACCCTACGGTAAATCCTAATAGTTATATATGTTGAAAAAATAAACTAATACATACTATATATCCTAATAAACATAAATACAAAAATACTTACATAAAATAAACTAGAGATTATGACTTTCTTTCGAACAATTTATACCTGACCCGATAAAAACGCACAGCACAGAGCAGAGATGTGGTCATATTTGCGTAAACAGAAAATGAAGCTAATAAAAATGAAATACATCCAAGAGTAACATATATTTTTACAGCGATAAATTATTAAAGCTCAATTTGCAAGCCTCTTAGGCGTTGGCGGAAACGTAGTAAGTTTGGTTGGGTACTGTTATATCGCAATTAGCATTAACAAATATTAAAAATAAAAACGCTTAGCCAACCTATTGCATTGACGTCAATGCAATAGGAAACTAAGAAGTGCTAGCGATTTTCAACCCCAGTTGGAATTCAGACTTCGTGCGCGACGTTTCTCTAGAACGTATAATTTTAAGTATTTTTCTTATGTAATAATAATTTTTTTCCACGAATAAAAAGTCGAGGTAAAGGCAAATTGTTTTTTAAAAACTCTCACCTTACCCAGCCCGTAATAGTACCTACCTATCCGTCCTGTAAATGCAAAGAGATTAAAATATATTAAGGCATAGAGGGGACAAAGCGAGGAAAATTTGAAGTCAAAAGTTATTCCAAGTGGAATAAGTCTAGTACAATTTCGACCGAATGACAGCTCGCGTTCATACTAACTGACATGACAAGGACATGACGCTTAGGCTTCAAAATTTTGTATGAAAATATTCCCAATGCCCCCTCTATACTCTATAATATTTAAATCTCTTTGTGTAAATGGCATGTCCGTGTATAGGTGGCGGCCGTCGTGCGTCCGCGGCCCGTCAGTCGGCCTCGCTGCTGCTCAGTCGCTCCTTCACGGGGTGTCTCTCGGCTCTCTTCCGCCGCCCGTTGCCGCTCATGCAGCTCGTGCAGGTACGATATCCTGTTATAGTACGAGATCCCCCTGCAAATTAGTGTAGGGATCGAGTATATGCTACAAACCAAATTTTTACGAAAATTTATGATTAGAGCAGTGATAGCCCTTACGGTTAAAG
Source organism: Ethmia dodecea (assembly GCA_963855545.1). Taxonomy (NCBI): domain Eukaryota; kingdom Metazoa; phylum Arthropoda; class Insecta; order Lepidoptera; family Depressariidae; genus Ethmia; species Ethmia dodecea. The sequence continues at coordinate 3,531,305 of OY979446.1, forward strand.
AGCCGGCCAAAAATCAGTGAAGCTCGGGTTCGAATCCTGGCATGTACCAATGAGTTTTTCAAAAACTTACGTACATATTTATCACTAGCTCGACGGTGAAGGAAAACATCGTGAGGAAACCCGCAGGTCTCAGAATTAATTCTGAGACATGTGTAAATAGACCCGGTCCGGCGATGGGCTCACCACCCATCACGTGTCGGGGTCCAATGTATCTCGTGAAATGTGGGTATTTCCAGTAATGGAATACCTCTGCCTACCCCCTCGGGGATGAAAGGCGTGAGATTATATTATTATTATTTTATTATTATGATTAGGAGAATATATATCTACCAGGGTGCCCTATCGAAATTTGGCCGCTAGTATCACTACTCACTACATAGTATAAAACAAAGTCGTTTTCTCTGTCCCTATATGTCCTATGTCCCTTTGTATACTTAAATCTTTAAGACTACGCAACGGATTTTGATGCGGTTTTTATTTAATAGATAGAGTGATTCAAGAGGAAGGTTTTATTATAAGCATTGCACCCGTGCAAAGTCGGGTTGCTAGTTTAAAAAAAAACTGAATTTTTGGGACGAAATTTCATTCACTTTTTCATCAGCTGATTTTTCAGTCTTTATACATTTATGTATAAAGCATTACAGATTCATATTTTTTTCTGTTTTAGATAATAGTTGACACACAGTATCTGGAAGACGCGACGATTTGCCTCTACGAGTTCATCAGTAACATAACTGGCTCCGAACTCGTCACCACACAGGTAATATAAATAAATAACTAGTGGTTTAGCGCTAACTGCGCGGTTTCACCCGCGTAGTTCCCGTTCCCGTGGGAATACGGGAATAAAATATAGCCTATGTTACTCAGGGATCTTCTAGCTTTCCATTGGTGAAAGAATTTTTAAAATCGGTCCAGTAGTTTTTGAGTAGTAGTATAATCCACCACTGTATAGTATAATTTTTGTCTGTATAATCAGTAAAATGCTCTATAATTCTGCCACGGTAACGGGACCTACGCGGGGAACAGCTATGTTATATATTCTGTATATTTTTTCCGCAGGCTGCAGGCAGTATGTTCCAGTCGGCGCGCGACGATGCGGAGAAGCAAATCTGTGAGAATCTGGAGAAGAAGGTCGACGAGTTCCTCGATCTGGAGAACTACGACTGGCTCCTGGGTAAGGGTCGCGCCACATCTGCGGAACGTACAGGGCCGAAGGTTCGGTGAACAACATACATTGACGTTTCACTTTAAAGATAAATGGATCTGCCTCCCGCGTCAACCGTAATGTATGTTGTTCACTGAAAGTTCCGCGCCGTAAGTTCCGCAGGTGTGGCGCGACCCTAAGATTGAAGATTACGCTGCGTAAAAGTCAGTGTCCAATAAATAGTAAAAATAAAATATAAATATAATTTAAAAGATTATCTGAAAACACCTCTAAAATGTATTCAAATCTTTATTTCTCAATCAACTCTTCTTATTTAATTTGCGTTTTGATAGATTATAAAAAGCGACTGATTCGATTAGGGAGTAACAAGTAGTAGGAAGGGGTTACTTTTGGTTGAAGAAAATGTATCATTTGACGGATAAAAACGCCCATATAATTTTTAATTTGACAGATGATAAAAAGTAACTGATTTGATTTGGACAGTCGACCGATTTTGATAAAAAAAAATGATTGTGTTGGGTGGATGGTTTAAATTCACAATTGAACCCGTTAGATGGCGGAGACAGATCAATAAATAAAGTTCGTGTCACACTGAGTTATGTGAAGTTGCCTCACAATTAATTGACCTTTATTTCTCAGTGGAGCCAATCGGTCAGGCGTCATCGTTCGTGACTGACATGCTGAGCTACTTGTCTGGGGTTCTGACGTCACTGGAACAACTTCCCGAACGAGCCAGGTACGTTTTGAACTGATAAAACTATAAAAAAATACTACGGTATTATATACACCCAATTGTTTACATCCCAACAGTAAAATAAATAATCCCCTGCCTTACATCTCCGAGGGGGCAGGCAGAAGTATTCCATTACTGGATATACCCAATTTTCATTCTTTGGACCTCAAAACGTGGTAGGTGGTCGCCGGACCGGGTCTGTTTACACATGTCTCAGAATTCATTCTGGGACCTGCGGGTTTCCTCACGATGTTTCCCTGTGTACGTAAGTTTTGAAAAAAATCATTGGTACATGCCAGGATTCGAACCCGAGCCTCACTGATTTTCATCATGTGAAGCAGGCTCTTTAACCGCAGGGCTATCTCTGCTCTTATTGTATAAAAGTGACATACGTTTTAAATATCATAGTGTGCAATGAAATGAGAGTAGGATTAATCGGTTTATCGTAAACGTAATGATATGCTTGAAGTATAATATTTGTATGCTCACTGGCGGAATGTAGTGAATTGTTTTTATTAAAAAATATAACATCTTTTGTAAATTTACCTACATTGACAAACGAGCTTTATCTATACTATATTATACAGAGGAAAGATTTTTATTTTTGTATGTATGTTACGAATACTCCAAAACTACTGGACCGATTTTAATAATTCTTTCACCAATGGAAAGCTAGAACATCCCTGAGTAACATTGACTATTATTCCCGTATTACGGGAACGGGAACTACTACCATTTCTTATTCTTAGAGTGGCAGCAGTAAGAGCAGCGACAAACCGCATCGCGACACGACTACGCAATTTACTGCTGGATCCGGCCGTTAAGCAGATCTCTTCGGGGGCTCTGTACCAGCTCGACCTGGACGTGATCCAGTGCGAGCAGTTCGCTGCCGGAGAGCCAGTTCCTGGGCTGAGGGAAGGCGAGTTACTGGAGCATTTCGCTAGCTTACGGTGAGTATAGACAAGAGATTTGTCTACCTTCAGCTGTCACTTATGTTTTGAAATAAATAAAAAAAACTCACACGTTTTATCCCCGAAGGAGAGGTATTCCACTTTTGGAAATACTCACATTTCACGAGAATATTCGACCCCTAAACGTTATAGGTGGTGAGCCCATCGCCGGACCGGGTCAGTTACTCATGCCTCAAAATAAATTTAAAAGTAAAAAATAATTTTTAAATTTTGGGACACAATTCACGGTTATTCGGTCCCAAACTAGGCAGAGCCTGCACTATGGGTAATAAACAACTGATAATCATAAATTAATATTAAACACCCAGACACGAAGCAAACGGACATGTTCTTGCACACAAATGTTGGCCCAAAAAATTGCTTGTCTCTAAAGTCGGATTACGGACGATATAATGTTACATGATAATATTATAAGAAAAAATATCACATGAAAAATTGCATACTGGAGTGGAAGACATACTCGTAGATGCGTCACAAGCCGAACGCTTAAGCCGATCGTGCCTTTGTCGCTTGTTCCGCGCTCTAGAGGAACGTGACACTTTTTCGTGCGTGCAGCCGGCGTTCATCGATTTATAAGATGTCAAAAACAAACTATATAATATGTTCTTTCCCAGACAACTCCTGGACCTAATAACGGGTTGGGACTGGTCTTCCTACCTCCACGACATCGGCATCGACGGCGGGAAGTACGCACTAGTGACGCCCCGCGACGCCGCCACTCTTCTCGAGAAGCTCAAGGAAGCAGAGAACAAGTCTTCCGTCTTCTCTGTACTTAAGAAGAACGAGAGAGACAGAAGGAAGTTGCTCGACACAGTCCTGAAGCAGTTGAAGCAACTGCAGAATCAGGATGGGTCGTGAGGTGAATGATTTGGTATATAAGGCCAATAAACACAACAACAGCCTTGTAAGTTTAAGAAATACTCTCTATGTCATCGAACACTGATATAATAGGGTAGTGGACAGTATCGAAATTAAATTTCCAGTAATCATTAATTAAAGATTTTCATTTCACATTTATAGCAATTTTTTATATAATAAATAATCTAAACAGTGATTCAATTGAGAACTAAAGATGATGACGTCGCAAAATCAATACTCAGTACATTTTCCATAGTCAATTTTCGTTTTGACAGACAGTAAAATAACCTATTGCTATACCATTTTAGCCAATCATCTGTTCATTTTATATAAAATATGGGAAGAAATTCCCATATGGGAAGAAATCAATGAAATTGGAAATTAAAAAGTATTATAAGTTGTTCAGTATCATGATACTCCGAATGTTACATTTTCTTGGACATTATTTTTATTTTTACATTACGGTGGATTTGTTATTGTTATGAAGACAACCATCTATCATAATTCTTTTTAAATATGTTTTGAAATGTGGTGCTAATGTCAAGGGTATTCGGCTTAATATTGTAATAGTTTGACCGATAGCGCTGTACCGGGCCTTAGGTGGTATACTTGTTTAAAGTATTGCGCCAATTTTATTTGGTCACGCTATAGAGCCGCGCGTATGACAAGTCGAGCGCTAACGCCCATCATTTATCAATAACATTTGTCATTCTATTGTATCTTTATGTTAGGCTGCCCTCGGCTCAGCTACCTAAGGCGTGCTACAGCCCTACGCTCAGACTACGGGCCAGTGGTTTAATTTTTATAAATTAACAATGATTTTAAATTGTAAATTTATTATATTATAATTAACATTTGTGTAAAAAAATTCGTAAATAACCGTAGTCATAGAATGCATTTATAGTTGTTATGTAGATGTTATTACATTGATTGTATTATGTAGACTTTTTAGTTTTAAACCAAATAAATTATTTTGCATTATTATTGCCTTTTTTTTTCTTCGTGTTTACTTTAAAGTACCTTTTTGCCTGTGATAGGTCTTCATGCTATGAGCACTCCCAATTTAGTTTGCTAATCTGCTGGTCCATGGCAGTATCTTTTGTTAGATTAGTCACTTGAAAGTTGAAATCCACCAGAAAGGCCTGACGTATTCAGCAGTGGATGTCCTTTCGCTGAAATGTTGATCACTTTAAAACTATCGTCAGCTACTAATAAAAAAAAAGTACTTACACTTATTTTTAAGAAACTCTGAAATGGCATTACCGAAGAATGGAAATGGTACAATTTATATTTTTTTTAAATCCAAGCTACTAATAATAAAAAAAAAGTAAAATAATTTTTTAGAAACTGAAATGGCATTACCGAACAATGGAAATTCATATTATCAAAATCTATATTTCACTATCACTTATGTGACCCTCTGTAATCTGGATCGATACTAGATCTTATCGCGAGCTTATCGTGCGTGCGCATGCGCCGAGGTCACGCGAATTGTGACGCGAGGTCACGGCTGTAATCACTTTGGATTTATTTGGAGCTTTGCGCAGTAAGGACTGCTTTGGTGTTTAAATAGCCGTAATAAGACTGGAGGTCGGGGCAACGAAATTGATTGGAATATTTAACGATTATTCAATGTCAATGATAGTAATTATTTCTGACTTTGAAAATGATAAGTACCTAGTCCTAGTTACTACTTTATAATAAACTAGCAACCCTCCTCGACTTCGCACAAGTGCAAAGCTTATACTAAAACCTTCCTCTTGAATCACTCTATCTATTAAAAAAACCGCATCAAAATCCGTTGATTAGTTTTAAAGATTAAAGCATAAATAGGGACATAAGGATATAGGGACCAGAGACCAGTTTAAATAAACTGGTCTCTGTAGGGACAGAGAAAGCGACTTTGTTTTATACTATGTAGTGACTAGCGATTCTGCGCGTTTTCGCCGGCGTAGTTCCAGTTCTTGTCTGAATACGGTGATAAAATGTAGCCTATGTTACTCAGGGATGTTGTAGCTTTCCATTGGTAAAAGAATTTTTAAAATCGGTCTAGTAGATAGTGTTTGAGTTTATTTGTTAAAAACATAGGTACAAAAACACAAATATTTATAAGTAGGTAATATTAGTGGACGTACATATTATGTAGAATGTAAAAGATTGTGTGTTTAGTACCTAAGTCACGCAAAGACGGAACGGGAACGGAACGGACGGACACAGACAGTTTATTATTACGATAGGTACTTTTTTTAGGGTTCCGTACCTCAAAAGGAAAAAACGGAACCCTTATAGGATCACTTTGTTGTCCGTCTGTCCGTCCGTCCGTCCGTCTGTCAAGACCCTTTTTCTCAGGAACGCGTGGAGGTATGAAGCTGAAATTTATATCAATTACTCAGGTCTACTGTCCCTTGAAGCTGTGAAAAAATCAAACTTCTAAGCCAACGCAATCAAAAGATACAGCCGTTTATGCAGCAAATTTTCGACACTTGCAAGGGAATCAAAACCTACAGGGTGCTTCCCGTGAACTCAGAATCTTGAAATTTGGTACGAAGCAACGTCTTATAGCATAGATAAAGGAAAAATTACGAAAACCATAAATTTGCAAGGTTGTACGGAACCCTCGGTGCGCGAGTCCGACTCGCACTTGGCCGGTTTTTTATCCCTGAACGTGGACGCAATCGCGGGCAAAAGGTAGTAAAATATAAAAGTAAATCTTACCCCAATATACGAATCTGAGTAATGCACAAAAACGTTTCTATTTTTACAAATAGAAAGATCTGTCCGTCTGACATTTAACAACTTGACAACCAAGACATAATTGACGGGCCTGTTGGCTCAGTTGGTAGTGACCTGCATTCTGAGTCTGAGGTCGTGGGTTCGATTGCCGCTCGGGTCCAACTTGTGTGCATGAACATGTCTGTTGGCTTCGTGTCTTGAGTGTTTAATATTTATTTAAGTACCTACATATGTTTATCAGTTTTTCAGTACCCAAGACAGGCTCTCCCTAGTTTGGAACTAAATAACCGTGTGTGAATTGTGTCCTACAATTTATTCTGTATTATTATTTATTTATTCCATAGGAGATGAGATGAGAGAGGCAGGGCTCTATTGATAAACAACAAACGGCAAACCTCAAAGAAATTTAACAAAAGCATATCTAATTATGACAGTGACAGTTCAGTTCAAGACCACAAACGGTGGGCGGTCACGAATGCGCTCGCGAAGGCCGGCTGCCACTATCAGATAACAACTACTGGCGCCTCCATTTGTCAAATTCGACGCGCGCACTGCACGCCTAGCTACTTTCTGTCATAGGTGTAGGTCGATGCAGGAGTAGATTACTATCTTATTCGCATATGGGCAACCCTCGGTCCTTATAGTTAGTAACTTATATATTACAGGTAGGTACACGGTACATTTTAATAAAATGAACAAGTTCCGCCAACGGAACTAGAGAAAAGGTTTTCTACTGTATCAAGATGCAGAAACAATAGGATTATTTATCGTCCTTGCCTGCCAGTAAGTACCTATCTGATGCGTGACTGATTCTAAATCGAGAAAAATATTCTATCACGCCTTTCATTCTCGAGGGGGTAGGCAGAGGTATTCCATTACTGGATATACCCACATTTCACGAGATACGTTGGACCCCTAAACGTGATAGGTGGTGAGCCCATCGCCGGACCGGGTCTATTTACACATGTCTCAGAATTAATTCTGAGACCTGCGGGTTTCCTCACGATGTTTTCCTTCACCGTCGAGCTAGTGATAAATATGTACGTAAGTTTTTGATAAACTCATTGGTACATGCCAGGATTCGAACCCGAGCCTCACTGATTTTCGCGGGCTATCACTGCTTGCTGCTGCAGAAAAAATATTGTTTTAGGTTATAATAAAAACTTATTTGCATGCTTCAAAGTATTTTTTACTTTATATCGACTATCACAGAGTACAATACAGTAAGTATCCTACTACCTACTTATGCATGATAAAATTAATTTACTCAATTGAAATAAATACAAAAAAAAGACGTGTGGCACTCGGGGACTGCCGCGGTAAAGCTATTGCATAGCATTTTGTATCAACAAGACTGCCGAAAAGAAACGGGTTGTTCCCAGTCCTCCGATCGGAACTCCGATTGCACGATTGGTAGGACGAGTGGGAATATTTTTTCCCACTGCTCCGATTGTTTTTATTTTGTTTCAATAACCCCTTTTTTCGCCAAAAGTACAGTCACCAATAAAATAAAAATACTTATTTCTTTAAAGGTATGTAATATTATAATACTAAGGCTATTTATAAGTTAAGATGTCGTGATTCCCTAGAACTGTTCAAAGAAATTAATATTTTAACAATGCCTTGTCAGTACATTTATGAAAACATTATACATGTGCGGAAAAACATATTACTTTGTACTAAAACTGTGACAGGCATAGGAAATTGTAATCTTAGGAATAAAAATAAATTAGAGCGACCTCAGTCACGATTAAGTAAAATTTATAATTCCTTTGTGGGGCTTTGCACACCTGAAACTGTGTTCGAAACTCATGTTAAAAAATGTACTTTGTAAAATGGCGTATTACAAACTAGACGACTATATAAATGACAATGATGCTTGGAACAGATTTCCTCCAGCACAGCGCAATGCGATGGCAAAAAATAACGAAATTATGTAACCCAATTTAGTATTAAGTAACAATTGATTAAAAGAATATTGTGTTGAGGAGTTTCTTGCCCCGTTTCTTCAACCATACATGCTGAAGTGGTGGAGTTGAATTGACGTTCAATAAGTGGACTTGTAAGTTCCTATTTTGAATAAAACATTTTGACTTTGACTAAACCTTGAATTATTGTATTATGAATAAAAATATTGTATTCAAAAATCAATTAAAAGCTTTTCTAATAAATAAGAGTTATTATGGTTATTATAATATTAAAATATTCTTTGAAGATAAATTGTAAAATATAAAGTCGAATGTCATTTCATTTCGTTTCGTTTCGTTTCACTTCACTTCACTTCACTTCACTTCACTTTATTTTATTTTATACAATGCACGGCCTTCAAGCCACACCTCCGTGCCCGTCGGAGTGGGGAGCGTGAGGTTTTTTTCGTTACGGAATTTCTGGATTCGGTCCCCGCGCTCAAGGCCCGCGATAGAAGCTATGCAATTGCTTAAAAAAACTTAGCAAATAATCGTACCTTCTTACGGTACCTACCTCAGTATATTTAGAATTTTCTTTAATGAAAAATAAGACTAGATAAGAAAAATAAGAACGAGGCTGAAGGATAAAAATATGCATAACGCTGCATATTAAAATCAGTGGGATTCATCACGATACAATACAATGACGTGCATTTAGTTTCATAAAATTACCGAACTATACTTACCTTACTTAGGTAGGTAGGTATACCGTTTGCCCGCAGGTCTGTTTTTTAACTGTTTTTAAGTTAGGTCCACCACTTCATAAATGTTGCTTATACCTTACCTATACCTACTGATCTAAATGTAATATCTAGATTATCTCAGAATAGTGGTCAAATAGGTATTGAAATAGTGTTAAGTACCAACAGTACAGGTTCCAATGACTCTTGTCGATAGATTTTATCTGGTCTAGTATTGTTGATGGGGTGACTGGGCACTTTGTAACTGAAATCAAATGTCAAGACAGATATCTTAGGGCACCTTGGAGAAATATTAATATGTAGTTAGGTAATATAGCATGCACACAGGCGGGAGCGACGCGACGTGCGTGAATTTGCGTCAAATGGAATTGCTGTTTTATTTTTCCTATGGGTAATTTTTAAATATATAGTAGCAGTGATAGCCTTACGAAAATCAGTGAGACTCGGGTTCGAATCCTGGCATGTACCAATGAGTTTTTCAAAAACTTCAAAACGTAGTTACTTCCTTTTATATATTTATATCACTAGCTCGACGGTGAATTAAAATATCGTGATAAAAACCAGCCGGTCCCAGAATTATTTCTGAGACATGTGTAGCAGACCCGGTCCGGCGTCTGGCTATCACGTTTAGGGGTCCAAAGAATATCTCGTGAAAAGTGGGTATATCCAAAAATGGAATACCTCTTTTTTTAATTACCCCCGCGGGGATAAAAGGCGTGAGATTATTTAATTTTTATTTTAATATATATTTATATATTATAATATTACAATATGTATTTAAAATACACTTCTATCATGACTGGTCAGGACAGGTCCTCGCTGGTAATGTGTCTATGTTTCCAAATACTTATGTCATAGTTTCCTACGTAGGTATACTCTATAGGAGGTAGGTAACACACAACTATAAACATAGTTAAATCACAGGTCCTTCAAACCGGATCTCGTAACTTACTTTATCTACTCCATAATAAGTTCATGAAACGAACTTGGATACTTCACGAACTCATTGTTTCATACTGCATCACTTGCTTAGCTACAGAGCCACATGATTCAATACAAAATTCTCAGTTAGTCACTCCCAATTCTTTCGGCGAAATATTTGCTACAGATCACCTCAAGGTCCGCCGTCCGCCCACATCCGTAAGCCGTGGGAATATTCAATACGTATAGTAGAATGAATCAGTATAAGTATGTACTTATTATTGTTATTGGTGTACAATAACATAAGGTATGTGTCAAGTACGTGCTAATGAATAACGTGCTTTACATAACACATTATTCAGAAATCAGAACCAATTATGGTTCCTACAAGATTTTTCGCTTCGCCATTGAGCTAGTGAAAGCTCGTACCTACCGGTTTATCTGAGAGGAGGCCTCACTTCCAGCAGAGCTATCAATGCTTTATTAAATTATTACTTTTTCTTTATGACCATTCATATTGACAGCCTATGTAATTTTCACCCAAAAGGAGACCTTATCGTTCTGGTTTCGCTTATTGACAACGATCAAGTTCGATAAATTTTAATTACTGCAGATAAACACAATATTTAAGGCATTCGTAATTTGATGTTTTGTGATTTGTAATGGAACTTCAACTAAGTGATTGAACCGGTTTCTGTATGTAGGTGTAGCTGTAGACTTCATGATTTTATTTCATTATGGTTCCTATAAAGAGATATTGAAGGTCGATAGCCAATTTTACGTAATACCAACTAGTTTCCTTCTTAGGCATAGAGTATTTTTATTTTGTTTTAATTGTAATAGGCACACGAATTCGGCTCAATTTCGCCATGTGAGTACAAATGTGTGTGACATAATGGTAAGTGAACAGTAGTGACAGGTGATAATTTCTTCATCTACACCTAGACAAAAGTATAGCCTTGATATATAGATTGCCACTCCAATTGCAATTAAGATTTAAGTTGTTAATTTTCAGAGGTGCTACTGGTTAAAACCGACGGCTCTATAAGAGTGGCGTAGGTTTTAGACTGACTGGATCGCTCATTACAAATTACAATAGTAATAATAATCTTTATTTCAGGCAATATTTACATAGTAGATCTTAAATAACGTAAACAGAGGCCTGAAAAAAGTGTCAAAATAACACCCATTGACTGACCACTGACATGACATTGTCATCCAACTATAACCGTTGACATTTAGTTGAATTAGCCCCCTGTTAGCTCAGTTGGTAACCCTTCCTTCTGAGTCGAAGGTCGCGGGTTCGATCCCCGCTCGGGGCCAACATTTGTGTGCATGAACTATTGAACATGTCTGTTAGCTTCGTGTTGTTTAATACCCATAGTACAGGCTCTGCCTAGTTTGGGACTGAATAACCGTGTGTGAATTGTGTTCCACAATTTATTAATTAGGTAGATATCTATTTTCTATTAGGTATCTAGTAATATATATATTGGACCCCTAAACGTGATAGGTGGTGAGCCATCGCCGCCGGACCGGGTCTGTTTACACATGTCTCAGAATTAATTCTGAGACCTGCGGGTTTCCTCACGATGTTTTCCTTCACCGTCGAGCTAGTGATAAATATGTACGTAAGTTTTTGAAAAACTCATTGGTACATGCTAGGATTTGAACCCGAGCCTCACTGATTTTCGGCCGGCTCTTTAACCGTCCGGGCTATCACTGCACAATATATCTCGTGAAATGTGGGTAGGTATATCCAGTAATGGAATACCTCTGCCTACCCCCTCGGGGATAAAAAGGCGTGAGATTATATTATTATTATATTATATCTAGTAATCTGAATTTTGAGGGACCTCAAATAGGAAAACCCAATAGTTCATTCCAAAGTTTAGAGGTGCAGTGCGATCAAAAAATCATAGATACCAGGCGCCCAGGATTGGACAGGATCTAACGATGATCTCGTTTTCAATAGCACGCGGTGATAGACCAAAGCAAAGATTTTTTCTGAGCTCTCTCCGTTGTAAAGACGCAGGATACAACAGGTGTGCTGACTGTATCTAAACTTTTACAATTGTTATGTGTCCTAGCTCTGAGCCCATCATTTCAAAAGTTGTGATGACTTAGCAACACATTCGTCATGTATGTTACAAATCTGTCTCTGCCAGACATCGAAGGCTTCGTCCTTATTCCCCTTCACCGGTAATATTTTCGGATATCCTGTTCAAGTACAAAATACTCGTTAACGCGTCAGCTGTTCGACAAAACTCTAGCTTTATTTCTGTTTCTTAACCTTAATTAGTCTTAACAGTTTTTGTTTGTAGAATTTGTGGCAACCGCAAGTAAGGAGACCATATTTAGCCCAGCAACTCGGACATAGAGAATGGTCTATGTTGTCCGTGGGCAGGTCATTCAAATTCGTCATATTAAGCTACTCGCATGTTAGATATTTTCTTTGACTATTATTGTATTTGTGGATGGTGTAATGTAAATAAACAGATTGTACATATCCCAAGCCGAGGTTTTAATCTACCGCTCAGCATCCCAAAGTGGTGACCCTCGACACGGACATTTGTCTGTACCACAGACCTTTAGTCTGTAAAATATCGGACATCTTAATTTAAACATAGGAATCATTCAGAAAGTTTTCTACCTATCACGTTTAGGGGTCGAATATTCTCTTGAAAAGTGGGTATTTTCAGAAATGGGGTACCTCTGACTGTGGGTATTTCCAGAAATGGAATACCTCGGCGATAAAAGGAGTGAGATTATTTATTTATTTTTATTTTATGTTCTAGCTACAGAAAAGACTTACTTGTGTCTTCACGAATCTCCACAAATGAAACCAGGCAACAATATCTGAAGTGACACAATTACTGTGTCATAATAAAATGATTCATAATGACGTCAGCGTTACTTAATGATTAATTGACCGTGTACCGTAATATTGGATGCATGAGGCAGTCTAATCATAGGGTTAAATGCGATCAGTGCCTGCCGCGCCGAGTGCCTCGCCTCAAGCCATGACCGCACACCTGGCTGACTTGCTTCCGATTTTGTAATACTTACACTAACTAGTGATAGCTTGCGGCTTTGCACGCGTGGACTACTTGGCTGATGGACAGACAATTTGTGATTCGTGCATATTTAAATCATTGTACTGGATTTATTTATTATTAGGAATAGCAACAGCTTACATCTTCATAAATATAAAAATCTTGTAACGCGGTATTTGTAGTTGCAGTCTTCCCAAACGGCTAGCCCGATTTTGATAATTTTTTTGTATGTTTGTTAGGTATGAGAATAGGTCGTAAAGTATTTCTTACTGTCCTTATCTCATTTTAGACAGAACAACGTCTTCTCAGACGAACATAATTATATTGTTCATTGATTTTTTACTTTATTTCTAAGATTATTTTTAATGGATTCGACAAATCAGATGGCAAGGGTGTACTACACCGTAGCCTACATATTAAATTATCCGATATTTTATCACAAAAGTATGTTTTGTTGATTTGGTTCACCCGATCTCTGCTTAATCCGAAGGTTAACTCTGAATTTCTGTGGTCCCAAACCTATAGCTAGGTAGACCTAGCTAAACCTATAGCTATAGGTCCAGTTAACATTGGTCTACAGTCAAAAATTTGGTCAATTCTGTTTTCGAAAGTAGTCCATCCAGATTCCGCTGCAGAAAAATAAAGGCCATTATGCTGTTCGTGCGTATGCGCTGGCAGTTTGGGACAGCGCTCATTGCCGTTGCCGAGACAGTATTAGGGCCCAAGTTTCCAAATTGGCGCCCCCAAGTATTTTAATATTAACCCGTGTGGGCTCTTTGTGGATAACCTCAAAACATGCACTCCATTATTCATTGTAACTGTTCCAAAAACCCACGACATGCTATGACATAGTAAGGGTTCCGTATAGCTATGCAAATTTAACAAAGTATAACAAATAATCCTTATTTGTTACTGTAACAGTAAGGATTATAACCTCGTATCTTGGATGATATCTCCAAGCCTCATATTCGCACGTAAAGACTTTACAGGGGTGTCACTTTATGACACCGATCGGTCCGAACTCCGAAGTAATGCCCAAGGACGGTAGGCCTTACGTTGCGTCGCCAATGTTATTGGTACCTAGGCTGTTATTGGCACTAGCTGCCTCACGACGGCCCTGCCTTTGACGGTCATATGGTTCAGTTGAAAGGTCAGTGTGTGGAAAAGTTATATAATGTAGCTGACAGATTTGTACAAGGGTGCGCTTACTCGATGACGAATGTCAAGAACTATCAGTTATCCACGTTCCGGAATAGTAGTCTACGTGGAAAAGTATCTAACAGACTGTTAGACAGAGTTATATTCGCGATGTGTATTAAGGTACCTTAGTAGGGATCTAACATCTTGTTTAGGCTTCATAATCATTAAAAATAAACATCACATTATTTAATTAAAACAGTGCTTATACGAAAGAGACTGGACCCCACAACATAGGGTATCCTAGTGTGGGGTTCAGTGCTATTTATAATATATCTGTATAACAACTTGCGAATCCAAATAAATTATTATTATTATTAAATCCAGACGTTCCCAGGCGCTACTCATAACAAGCGCCCGTTCTATTACCTAAGTCTAGCATTTAGTAAACCGTCAATATCTAAACGTAGGTAAAGCCTTCTAGATTCATTTTATGATTTTATTTCTCAATGTTTAATCGCCTTTCGTTTATATAGGAACAAGCACTAAGATTCAATTTTAATTTGCAGAGTAATAAACTATTATTTCGGGTGACTCAAAAGATTTGTTATTTACATAGTCCACTAGCATTACGTCTACTGTCTAATAACCTGCGGTTCCTTGTTTAAGGCCAGGTATTCCTGCAGCAGTAGGTATTTAGCGCTGTCACGGGTCGCGCGCAAAATAGTTAGATCGGACGCAGCGGCAGTGAACTCGCATGACCCCGCCAGCGACATAGTATAGAAATTAGCAGTAGGATAATTTTGTTTCACCTTAGAAATGTATTTTATATATTATGAAACTTTGCTTATAGTATAGTAGGTAATAAATTAGAGTTACGTAAATAAATGAAATAACTTCTTTTGTTTGTTTATGTAATTATTATAACTATTATGTGTATACATCATGGTGACGAAAATCAAAAATCGAAAATTATGTTTGACATAAATATTAGGTCTTTTCTTTACCAATGAAATTGCCATTTTATATCAAAAAATTGAAACGATTTTTTTTCATGTATTTTTATTTGTATTAATCGAAGTAATCAATCACCTATGCAATTAATGCATCTTTGCCATCGCAGTGGCAGTTTATTGATGCCCTTCTCAAAGAAATCAGCTGGACGGGAGGCAACAAATTCTTCAAAGGCATTTTGTACCTACTGCCTCTCGGGTATAGAATTTTTTTCCCATCAAGAAGTTATCCAAATTCTGGAAAAAGTTGTAGTCTGTTGGCGCAAGGTTTGGTGAGTAGGGCGGATGACGGGGAGCTTCCAACCCCAGTTCCTGCAACTTGGAGACCGTCTGCTGTGCAGTTTGAGGTCACGCGTTGTCGTGCAGAAGCAGCGGAGACGAGCGATTGACCAAAGCTGGTTGGAGATGTGCCTGCTTCTCCATTATTGTGTTCAGTTCTTCACAGTATACATCTGCAGTAATGCTCACCCCGTTTGGTAAGAAGCGTGATGAATCACACCGGTGCTAGACCACCAAACAGGTCACTTCATCACTTTTCTAGGGTTAAGTTTTCGTTTAGGGCATTGTTTAGGTGCTGAACCTGGATCCAACCAATTTATGGAGCGCTAGCGGTTATCAAACAACAAATAACAAGTAACAATGCGGTTCAAAATTCCTTCATTTGTGTATCTGTTGAGCAGTGCAAGGCACATCTCGACGAGTACTTCGCGCTGGGGATCATTGAGTTCGTGGGGCACCCATTTGTCAAGATTTTTTACCTTGCCAATTTGACGCAAGTGGACCAATATTGTTTTGATGCTAACGTCGAAAGCTGCTGCTAATTCAGCCGTAGATTGTGTATCATCAGCTTCCATAATCGCCTTTAATTCGTCATTGTCGACCAAAGTCTTCGGACGACCGCGAGGTTCATTTTTCAGGTCGAAATTTTCAGAACGGAAGCGAGCAAACCAATAACAGGTGGTGCGTTGGTTTGTAGTGTTAGCTCCGTAAACGTCGTTGATGTTGCGTACCGCTTGTGCCGCGTTGCTGCCACGACGGTACTCATATTCCATAATTACTCGAATTTTTAACGTATCCATTATGACGAAAAAGATTGAAATGCGATGAAAAAGTTGGTGCCGTAAGATCTAGCGCACCATGACCCAGCAACGTAAACATCAATTAAAGGGTAGCCGTTCTTAGTTCGACCTTCTGCGATAGCGATATCCTTCTCCACTTGAGCTGCTTCTTCCATTCCATAGAAGCATTTGCCGTCTTTTTCCATTTTTCAAATAATTTATCTTCTAATTTGGAATAGTATTTTGAGCTGAATATCGGAATATCCATCGCTGAACATAATTCCTCAAATTGAGAAAAGCCAATACTGGAAGCCACAATGCCAGTAGTGGCGGCTGTATTAAGATTAACTTGATCTCTATCGTTTAGGTCTTCAGAGTTAATCGAGCAAAATTTATTTGTAAATATTGCATTCAAAATGAAATACTGATAAAATTCCTCGTCGTTTTTCACTAATCAAACGGAATTTTCCTAAGGTGCAGTTAAATAAACCGTTATGATGAGCTTTTTTTTTTTTTTTTTAAATAGTGGGACACAATTCACACACGGTTATTTAGTCCCAAACTAGGCAGGGCCTGTGCTATGGGTACTAAATAACTGATAAACATACTGTTGTAACTCCTGTAAAATGTAATTTATATTAACAATTCGCCGTCCCGAAACAGGTTGAAATTCATTTTCTTTGAATCCATACTCTACGATAAGTGAGTCTTTCACCTATTCAGTATCTCTGAAACAGTGAACAAATATAGTAAGTATTACATATTTTAGATTAATATTAGTTACCTACTTTTTTTTAATGTTAGCATAATGAAAAGTTAATAGACTGACAAAATACACATAAAAATGTTATCATTTAAAATGTGATCCTTATGTAAGATTTACAGTGTCGACAGGATCGACAGAATTCAATTTACTGACAGAGTTTTTGGACACGTCAGTTCGTTTTGAATGCAATAAAGACCAGTTAATCTTAATACAGCCGCCACTACTGGCATTGTGGCTTCTGGTATTGGCTTTTCTCAATTTGAGGAATTATGTTCAGCGATAGATATTCCGGTATTCAGCTCAAAATAGTATTCCAAATTAGTCATGACGATTCGATGAAGCCCAAACTCGATGAGGTTGTGTCGTTTCATTGCGAAGTTCCTATGGCCGCCTTCCAGCTCTATCATCATATCAGCACCATGTCATCATAATATTGCATTTTCACGCGATTTACACATGTATGCTATATTTCAGATTTAAAAAATTGACGGCCTTACCCACCTTCATATTCCAATTTATTTGATTACTTGCCTAATTTCAGTTGAATTATACCTACTGATATTCTTATACTATGGCATGATCTTTTTATGAATTTATAAATGAGATTGAAGTAAAATGAAATTTAATGTGATTGTGTCAAAGTCGAAAATGACATAACAAATTAAACATTTACTTACTTCTTCACATATATTTTGAGTTAATTCTTTTTATTTATTTATTTTATAGTGGTAAACGCCTTTTTTCGCTTTCGTTGTTTATTACCCATTATGGATAACTTGCAACAAATATATCAATTCGTCAAAACTGATTGATTGGTGCAAAAAATTGTCACGGAAAAAATTGACACAGGTCCGTCATCCGTAAGCGCCAGCGCGCGACTGAACACGCCAGCTAAGCTAGGGATATTCGATATACATCGATGCATCGAATTCACTCGATGTTTACAATACGATACATCGAATCAATCCGATGTTTTGAAAATGTATTGATTTACTCGATGTATCGATGTATTTTCATAAAACATCGAATAAGGGAAATTCGATAAAATGGGTGGAATGGACATTTTGTATTTCCTCAAGAAGTTACAATCAAGTCTTCGGTAAAAGTTACTATCATTTTACTGTGGACAACCAAGAAGATAAATAAACAGTGTTGAAGACATTGTATTTTTGTGCATGGAAAATGTAAGCTCTGGATACTGACAGAGTGGTTGGTGTGTTTTCTCCTGCCTTACACTAAGTTTAAAGTGGTTCAAACAAACATAGGAATATTTACTCAGATTCCAACCAATTCGCAGTGTTAATATTTATTTATTATCAACATGTCAACTTCTCGTTTTTTAATGTGTGGCATGGGTGTTACTGTAGGTGTAGGTACTAGTTTATGACAGCTCCGTGAAAGTTCTTCAAAGCAACATCTATTGACACCTTTAAATACTCAAGTGATAGCTGTCACCGAAAACGCCTCATTGTAGATGATTTTTATTTTGTTTGTACTTTTTCTAATAATAACAAAGAATATTCTCTCATTACGTTATTTTTTTAATTAACAACAACTGAATCAACGCGGATTTGCATGAAAAGTATTTTTTTGTTAGTAACATATAAAAATACTCGATTTTGAAAAAAACATCGATGTTTCTATCCGATGTATCGGAAAACATCGATGCATAGTCTCGATGTATTGCATCGAAAAAAAACATCGATGTATTTTCTAAGTGGACACCCCTAAGCTAAGTCACCGCGCTCGTGCATTTTGTAGTTTTTTCAACATAGTGATTATAAAAATCATTTTATAAAGTCAAACTCTGCGAATTTGTCTAGAAATATTTCATATCTTTAATCTAGTACAAAAAATAAATGTAAAATATCAGTAGTTCAGTCATGACATAGAAAAAACAAAACAAAAAGGGGTAACTTTGAGATTTTTTTCTATCGAGTGAAGTTCATCAAATCGTGTAACCGAATGCGACTTTGACTAGAGTATGTCCTTAAGTTATATATATCTTTTTTTCAGAATTTTAAACACTATTTTCTATGTCTCAGATGATTTTAAAAATCACAAAAATCGGCCTCTGCTGGCCCACCCAGCCAATGGGTAACTTACAGCTAAATGGGTAAATTGCAGCTACAATCCATGGCACTGGATGGTTATTAGACCAATGTATGAACTGAAATCCGCTCTAGAGTGAACTTAAGTGTTTATGTTATGGCTATGAACGGTGTAGCCTCGAAACTTTGTTGTAGCCTATTTGTGTTGTGGGTAAGACCGATAACCGTTGTGGTAAACGAGTTTTTGGCCGCGAATCGGCAAGCGTAGTGGTGTCAGACTTGGTGGGGCGACGATCTTCGTAATGTGGCTGCCAAGAGATGGATAACAGTGGTCACGGATCGTACTAATTGGGTTGCTGTAGAAGAAGCTATAAGCAGTGGACTAGTATAGGATGATGTGTCTGGTAAAAAATCGGAGAGTGAAAATATGTGACCGGAAAACGCCCAACTGGGATTCATTCGGCCTGACTGGTCTTTTGGCTCAGTTTGTAGTGACCCTGCCTTCTGAGTCGGAGGTTGCGGGTTCGATCCCCGCTCGGAGCCAACATTTGTGTGCATAAACCTGTCTGTTGGCTTCGTGTCTGGGTGTTCAATATTTATTTACCTACCCATAGTAGTTACTGCTGTATAGGCTTTACCTAGTTTGGGATTGAAGAACCATGTGTAAATTGTGTCAAAAAACTTATTTATTATTCCTCTACAAATTTTGGGAGCCTTCTGAAGTTACGATAAAAAACACGCAAAAACGTGACCACAGTAGCGTGAATAGTCACTTGATACGTGCAAGTTTACACATAGTACTGGTTAATCCGGATTTATGTGGAGCGACATTGAAATATTGCATTTTAAAAATAGCATAAAACACCAATAAGTTATTTCAAAACTGAAATTGTTTGATTGTCAACTTTTTAATTATTAAAGGTTAAGAATGTTTCATTTTTTTTGGCCATTGCGTTTCTGTAGACGACAAAGATACGCGTAAACAATGTCCATCGTACTAATCGAAAGACGATATCTATCAGTAAAAGTCAGTCAGTATACTCTCAGTAAAAGTTCTGCCTCGTACACCTAAGTGTCATTTTTGCAAGCAGCTATCTTTTCCCACCCCGTGGCAACAAAGCCCTCTCATAAAGTAACAATGACAATTAAAAAGGGTTTCTAGCTTCATGTTTATGACCATTGAGGTTCGATGAATGGATCGGAATGGAAAAAAGGCGGTGTTACTGGCTTCTGATTGTTTAACTGTATAGGGTCTGGGATATAAAAACGAGCTTTGAAGCGACAATTATTTCAAATTTATCAGGCTTAGCGTTTTTCGATAGGTACCCCTAAATGACGTAGGTACTTTTGCTCTGCTGGTACATTATATAAGTTTAAAATTTCTACACCCTCCCCCAATTCTATTCCTTTTTTAACCGACTTCCAAAAAGGAAGAGATTATCAATTCGACTGTATTATATAAACAGTAAGTCCATGATTTGGAATGAATAATGAATTTTTGCAGGAGAAAACGTTAAAGACGGAACACTGTACTACTCACAGCTTTGTATAGTTTCGTCGGATTAAGGTACTGTAAGACACGTAACGTGTCGCTCCAACAATTTGTGATCGGCCTTTATAGGATAAGTGAATGCAACATGTCACAAGCAGCCTATTCCTTTAGATATATTTTCGTACGTTATAAATTGTAGCTGATCTCAATCTGGGGTTTCGCAAATAGCATGCATTTGCATATTTCGACCGCATATGCGAACATACCTATGTAAAATACAATCCGGCCATGCAATAGTAGGCTTAATTATTCTGGGTTAAATACAGCGTGTCCAAATGTCTTTTCAGCAATCAGGTCTGAGGATGAGCCGTCAGCACTCGTCGGTGGAGATGGGCAGCTGATTACATTTAGCCAATCCTCATGGACGAGTTTAGTGTGCCTTGTTTATTATTGACATTTCAAAGTGTATTTTTTATACCTACTGAAATAAAAGAATTTTGAGTTTGAGTTTGAGCCCACCACACAGAAATGGAATTCGACTAACCCGTTGAGAAATAATGCGAGTGTGTAGTTTCAATGCTATATTTTTAGCTACGTAAACGCTAGTGAAATACAATCTATCTTATATATGTATATATATATTGATAAACTGACTGACTGATTGGTGATATATTAACGCACAGCCTAAACCGCTTGGTCTAGAGACAAGAAATTTTGCACATAGATAGCTTATACATAGGCCTCCACTAAGAAAGGATTTTGCAAAATTCAACCCCTAAGGGGGTGAAATAAACTTGCGCGAGCGAAGCCGCTGGTTAAAGGTAGTGTAAAGGAAAATAGACGCAACACTCCTAGGAAGGACTGTCATAAATACAGTTTTTTTAAATAGCAACACACCGGAGCGAAGGTAGAACTGGAATCGAATAGCTTCGTTGGCTTGGCGATAAGAGGGTTAGCTGTTTTATAGAGCACGTTGTATTTGTGTGTCCCATACAATATCGCCTGCAGTGCTACAAATTATAATAAACGTCTGTCGAAGGTAACACTCGCAATTTCAATAATTATTCTGATCCACATACATATATTTGATAATTATTTATCATAAAGACTTGTAGCTTCGTTACATTTCGTACTTAGGTAGTACTACAAAGTGCATAGTCTACCTATATGAATTTTTAAACTAGCTAAAAAATAAATACAATAAAATAAATAATGTCACGCTTTTTATCCTGGAAGGGGTAGGCAGAGGTATTCCATTTCTGGAAATACGCACTTTTCACAAGAGAATTCATATATCATCATGAGAAGCGGGCTCTACAACCGTAAGGCTATCACTGCTCCAAGCTAAACTATATCTAAACTCTAGCTAAAAGTAGAAAAAATATTTCTACTTAAATGCCATGTACGGGGTCGTGAATATCAACCAACACTACTTGAGAGTGTTCTAAAACTATGGGTCGTTATTACAGAACCTAACTCAAACATGGAACTCCCCTTGAGCACCAAGTTAGTTTTTCTTCATCTCTTTTTGCCCTTCTCAATCAGAGTTCAATATTTGAGTTACCTTGTGTAATAAAATAAGACCATCCAGAGTCTTATTCGACCAAATTATTAATTGTAAGAGGCGTATATTTGAACCTGGCGTTTACCTCCTTATCCCCGAAAGGTGGCAGCTAACCATCAAACATGCCCAAGGAACGTAAGCGACAGGCAGAAGTCGTAAAACATTCCAATACTTGGAACCCCGAATAATGGAAAAAGTTTAAGACTGTGCTTTGGCAATTGGCATACACAAAAGACGCTCGTCAAGTTCAGCATCACAAAAACTTGTAGGTATTAAATGATTAACAAGACTGCAGAATAAAGAATAGTAGGTATGTAGGTGTGAAGAAAGAAGAAATGTGAAATATTGTAGAATACTTTATATTTTATTTGAAACTGTCTCATTATATATATATATTTTTTAAACAACGCGTAATAGCATAATAATGAGTATAATATTAATATAAAAAATCATGTATCAATCAGCCTTCGTACTTTAGTTAAATCTAACCATTTTTAATTAAATATAGAGCTAATAATAGTACGATTTCCATAGCTATGATAATTCATTTTTTTTGGAAAATTTAACACATATTACAAATAGTTTAAGTCGATTAAGTAGTCGATACTGAACAAACTAATTTCAGATGCGCTTAACCTGTTACATATTGTATGTTTGTAGGAGGCAATCTATGGAACTAGTGACCCAATTCAGAAAATTCTTTCACAAAGCTTCACTACCCCGAGTAAAGTAGGACATCCTACTTAATATTATAAACGCGAAAGTTTGTATGGATGGATGTATGTTTGTTCCTCTTTCACGCAAAAACTACTGAACGGATTTTGATGGATCTTGACACTTATTTAGCTTATACATCAGAATAACACATAGGCTATATTTTATCCCCGTATTCCCACGGGAACGGGAACTATGAGGGTGAAACCGCAGGGCGCTGCTAGTGTTTTAATATAGACACGGGTATAACTAATTAGTTACTATATAGTTACCTAGCCGACATGTTACCTACAATGTTATTCATTTTATAGCTCACGACCGATATATTATATCAAGGTTTATATTATCTTTTTACATTGTACAGTGGAGGCAAAAAGTCAGTATTACATAAAATACACACGGTTTTATTAAAGCTAGCTATTCATCTTTCGATTAATAATTTATATTTTTGTATTGTTGATGGTTAAATAATTTAAATTATCTATAGATCCTTATGTGTGATAAGTGATAACATCAGTAAACTTTCACCATTGAAAAACCTGAAGTTTTGTGCTAAAGTTTGTCAACAATAAATAAAAGTAGGTAGATGGAACTATAAAGATAATAATTGTTTTTCCTTTTTTATATATAGCATTTATGTATCTTTGTATTTAAAAAACTATAGCCAGCTTTATCGGCTGCGCGCGCGCACGCTGCATTGTGGGCATGTGTCACTCATTAAGGCTCTGCCCCAAAAGGCATATGACCTACATTGATTATGCACGGTCGGCAACCGATGCAGCCAGCGTTATACATCTTATTGCATTGTAATAAGGTATATTGTGCAGTTGTTTTCATTGCCCACGGTACCTACTACTGACAGAAATAATCAAGAAACTTTTAAATTCGGAAATGTTTTTTTATTGTGTTTTTTTGGGACTTTCGTCGGTGAGTAATACTTAAAAGAAAACAGTGTGAAGGACGAATAACATGATATAAGTCGGTCAAGGATGGCTTGGAAAGCATCTGTTAGTACCAAATACAATGTCTCTCTTTAAGTTGATCAAGATATTATGTTTGTGTTCCAAGTAGAGCTAAGGCGATGTTTATGTTTTGAAAAACCACGTGTACTGTGTTACACGTTAACCTCCAAAACCGCCTAACAGATTTCAATTAAATTTTGTGAAGGTGTATGGTTGGTCCCAGCTTGAAAGATAGGAGAGGTTTGGGTCTAATCGGTGATTCTACGGTCTTCATTTTTTTTTCTCTTCTGCCTTTTGGCAGTCTGTGGCAGGACAACGTCTGCCCATGCCCAGTAGTATTACATAATTTGATGAACTAATGAAAATTATTTTTGTTTAAGTTAGTTATATATCTGTATTGTGAAATTGTAATACTTACTTTTAAGAAAAAGGTTTTCATAATAAAAATATTGTTATTTTATTATATTCTCTATCTCTACATAAGTAGTATTAAACAAATTCGCTTTCCGTCGTCTGTACGCGTCTGTCTGTCTGTCTAAATAAATAATAAATCTTTTAAACTACGCTACGGATATTAAGCCGGCTTCCATCAATAGGCACAGTGATTTAAGAGGGAGAATTTTAAATATTTGTAATATTCTCCTCAACTATACAATACCGAAGCGGTGGAGTCTTAATTTCAATAAGTGGACTTAGCCACTACATTGAATAAAAACATTTTGACTTTAACTTTTGATAGGTACATTTTGTAGCTAAAAACCATGCCATTTAACATAAAAAACATTAGTACCACCATATGAGCCATGCATGTGTAATACGGTTCCTTCAGTCCTTTGTTGCCACTAAGATAGACCACAGATAATGTCCACGACCATAGACAATAGAAGGGGGAGGGGCTTATGCTAAGCTATTGCTAAATATGCGCGCGCGGTGAAGTAATTATGCTAATTCAGAATTAATGCGGTTTTAGTGAACGATATGGCTCTGTTAGTTTTGTTTATGGTTGTGGGTGATTTAGGTGCGGTCATTAAGATGTATGGGTGTAGGTTTCATTCAGCATTGGCCATTTAGCTATGTTTGTTGTTATGCCTTATACCATTGCCTTCTTTAGGCTAGTTAATTTAATAAATAAACAAGAAACAACTTCAAAACCAAAGAGATTAAAATATAATAAGGCATAGAGGGGACAAAGCGAGGAAAATTTGAAGTCAAAAGTTATTCCAAGTGGAATAAGTCTAGTACAATTTCGACCGAATGATAGCTCGCGTTCATACTAACTGGCATGACAAGGACATGACGCTTAGGCTTAAAAGTTTTGTATGAAAATATTCCCAATGCCCCCTCTATGCCCTATTATATTTAAATCTCTTTGTTTAAAACACAAAATACTGGAGTATAATATTTGCCTACACTTGCAGTTTACTTATATTTTTTTCTTAAGTTCATTTTGTATGTTT
The DNA here is from genome assembly GCA_963855545.1 of Ethmia dodecea. Taxonomy (NCBI): domain Eukaryota; kingdom Metazoa; phylum Arthropoda; class Insecta; order Lepidoptera; family Depressariidae; genus Ethmia; species Ethmia dodecea. The sequence goes on from OY979446.1 coordinate 3,556,624, forward strand.
GTGCTTGGACATAAATCAGGCTTATTATTATTAATTGTGATGTATGATTTATGGGAGTTTGTTTTAAGGTAGTTGACAATTTTGAAACTAAATGAGTGTTGTTTATGTGACAAACGAATTTATCATTCGCTTAGTAGGCGTTCACTTAATTATATCTAATAATAACTATTATGAACTACATGCCAGTGAGTATACTTCTTAAGAGTGTTGCATCAATTTTACTTGGTCGCACTCATGATAAGTCGAGCCAAAGAGATTAAAATATAACAGGACATAGAAGGGGCATTGGGAATATTTTCATACAAAACTTTGAAGCTCAAGCGTCATGTCAGTTAGTATGAACGCGAGCTGTCATTCGGTCGAAATTTTACTAGACTTATTCCACTTGGAATAACTTTTCGGCTTCAAATTTTCCTCGGTTTGTCCTCTATGCCCTACTATATTTTAATCGCTTTTGCTAATGTCAATCGCATACCTACATTTTGTTATTGTATTCAACTTATCTTTACGTTTTACAAACCCACTTGGCTTGGTCTTCACGAATATAATATACCAGTGCTGCCATCAGAAGAGGCGTATGTTTTTAATAAACAGTTTAGTATGTCAATAAATATTTAATGATATTTAATTTGTATAATAAAATAAATGTGTTTTAATACTGATACTACTTATGATAACATAAAATGCCAACAGTAGGTCATTCAACCATTTCGTAGTATATCCTAGCTTCCTTGTCACTTCCCTCCAGTGTAACTGTCTGTAAAATAAATAATGAATAATTTTAAAACTAAAAGAAGAAAACGGTTTTTGTTAACGTTAGTAGTTTCTTATGTAGGTACTAACGCTTTAATTAGGTACACGTTTCATTATATTACGTTAAATTAGGTTAAAGCTTAATAAAATTTTGTTACAATTTTTTACAATTATACTTGTAGTACGTAAGGACATAGTTTATAGGGCTATAGTTAAGTGAGGCATCCAAATACATTAAAGTGACTACATGTGTGTGACACATACAATCATCTCACTACAAACTAACGCCATTCAGCTGCCAAAGCTTGCACGAAAATAACTCATATAAGGTAAACGCAGCTATTACCGACCCCCTTAAGCAAGTTTTGAAATTGATTATTAGAATTAAGGGTAGTGGTTGCAAACACACCAGATTTTTTTATTTTATATTTAAATATAGATTGTATATTTTATATTTATATTTTCAATTGTTTATAAATATCATGTTTTCATTGAAAAAATAATCAAAGGATTGTTGAAGTCAATTGTTTCTATCACCGACCCACCCGAAACGCTTTGAAGCTATTACCGATTTTTATGAATCTAACACCGACCGTAAGTAAATAAAGCATACTTTTTTTTAAAGAATACCTACCTACACGTTCGATTCTCAAAATAATTATTAATTTGAGCGAAATATCCTTTTCCCAAAATATCCCGTTTCGAAATGTCCCGTTTACTTTTATTTGCTTCTCATTTTTGTACTTGATTCTTTACAATAATTATAGTTACTAAAATAATCTGAAAATGGAGATAAACTTGACTTTAAACTTTTTGGCGGGAATCCGAAGAGGGACGTCATGTTTTTTGTATAATTTTCATTTTGCTGTGTATTTCGGGTTTTGACTCATCATAATAGTGATAGTTTATTATGTGGCAAGTGTCCGTGAAAGTGTGCAGTGAATGGAAAATTCGATAAAATGCGAGATATTATGGACATTTTTGGATTGCCTCTAGAAGTCACAATGAAGTATTCAGTAAAAATGCTATTATTTTACTGTTGATAACCAAGTTAAGGATGTAGAAAGTGTTGAAGACACTGTATTTTTGTGCATGGACTCTGAAGCAGAGCCATTTACTCAAGGATATCATTAAGTAATGACGAGGCTGCATGGCGTAATGCCTTTGCCTACCCTGTAAGGGGTGAAAAAAAAATGAATAGAACCAACGTTAAATTCATTGTTATGTAGATTTCTTTTTCTAGTGCCCATGCTTTCTAACTAATCGCAGTGAACCTCGGAATGCTTGTGGATTCTTTAAAAGATTGTTTTCACATTTGGACCTAAATAAAAATAAAGGTATTGATTTCTCGGTGGACATAAATGAAATTTTAGTAATATAAGAAAAGAGACTTTAATAGAAATGGTAAATAGAATAACATTCATTAAATCAAATTGAGAACATAGGTCATGTATTGTTATCTTGCGCCCCCGGAAACCTGCTGCTTGGCCAGCTAGTGCAAACCATAGTTATCATAGCATTTCTTTCTAATTGATTAGCCTGCTTAATAGTAATTACTTCTTAAAACAATGTCAATGATGTTACTTCACAATGCAGTTCCATGTAGTGCCGTTGAAGAAAATTGATCCTAGTGTCAATTGTGTTTGACATAGGGGATAACCAAAGAGATTTAAATATAATAGGGCATAGAGGGGGCATTGGGAATATTTTCATACTAAACTTTGAAGCCTAAGCGTCATGTCCTTGTCATGTCAGTTAGTATATGAACGCGAGCTGTCATTCGGTCGAAATTGTACTAGACTTATTCCACGTGGAATATTTTTTGACTTCAAATTTTCCTCGCTTTGTCCCCTCTATGCCCTATTATATTTAAATCTCTTTGGGGATAACTGAATCACCTGAAACATAAATATTCACTATCAAAATTCAGATATAATTTTGTAAATGTGTAGATGTTAATAAAATAAAAACAAACTGTTTTATTTTCAGCACAGATTTTTTCAAGTTGGGATAGTGGCTGGTGCTTCTACACACATGAATCATGATTTGCTCCACCGTGGCTAGCACTAATACTTTATATCTAGGTACTGTTTAAATCAGAGTCACAAACCTGAAAATAAAAGTAAAAAATATTATAAATATATAATTTACATGTTTTGAATAAAAATAATTAGACAATTTTATTTCAAAATTACATAAACCCTTTGTTTTATTTCCCAAAAAACCTATAAATTTTTTTCGAACTTCCCAAGTTTAGCGCAGCCGAAGGTAAGGGTTGAACAAGTTGCAATGACGGTTCCGCACGTGTACTTAATAACTATTTTTAATACAGTTGCGAAAAAATTAAGCAATTTAATAAAATAATAAAAATACAATAAACTCAACTAACATTTTTGGAAAATCGCGCCAACCGTAAAAGATTAAAAGCAGAGTTTTTTTTTGTTTTCTTCACCCATTCTGGGTAGGCAAAGGGAACTATACATACAGCCAAGTCTTCAGTAGATTTTTTTTATGGATATGAAATGAAAATGAAATTTAATGACATGAAATGAAATTAAACCGAACCTAACATAATGAATCATATAATATCCTAACATATTGAAACAAATTAGTAGCTTTACTTTTAGATATTACATACCGTTAAACCAAAAATACCAATTATTCGGTATAGAATCGGTGATAGCTTCTCTTTGTTGCAATCACCGATTCATATGGATCGGTAATTAGTGTTCAATAAAAAAATGAACAAATCTTTTAACGAGCCACGAAAAATAATCGATATTAATTGTAATTTATTTCCCCATCCGATTTAATACAATAATTTGTTGATTTAGTCCTAAACTATAAAAAAATACACCATTTTCATTTAAATACGAATAAAACTCTAAGTAGTTTCTTTCATATCCCACGTCTAAATGTTTAATAATGCGTGGCAGTTTATCGCGGAAAAACAAGTTTATAATATAACATGGTGTATGTCGCTAATAGATGCTTATAATTTTAGAATACTTAAGATTGAAATGGTGTTATAAAAACTTGTTTAATTATTATAAGCATTAACGAAAAATTGAAAAAATAAAGCATAACCTCTTAACCATTGCCGATCCATGGGTCGGCAATGACTGCACTACTAAAATGCACTGCAGCTATTGCCGTTCTATTTTAATTTCAAAAATACTTTTTAAAATTCCTTTAAACATAATAATTTAGTTGCATAATGTGGAATATACAAATAAAGGAATATGTTGAGTTATTCAGAATAAATTTAACGTAAATATTTATATATAAAATATCTTAAGCAAAAAATTCGAGTACTTACCTGAGGAAGTAAGGGTTAGTATGACACGATCGGCGCACTCGCTACGTTCACAGAAACTAACGTATTTGGTCACATTCCCGTGAACCTATGTACACTAACACCAGTAAATTTATTAGAAAACATACAAACATGTGTGTATATTGTACTCTCTTGTGACTCAAATCGTTCCAAACCGATAAAAATAAGAATAAGCAGAATGGGTCGGCAATACCTGCAGATTTTCGATGGGTCGTTAATAGCTGCGTTTACCTTACATCAGTTTTTATAATAAGTATAAATTTTTGGATCGGTTGTGTGGAAATTATGTGATTCTACCTAAATTGATGCTAAAATAAAGGAATGCTCACCATTTTCGCCTCTTTGTCTCCAAATTCTCTCCTAAATCGGGCCACCTTCCCATCTGGCTGCTTAATCGTTTGACTTAGCACGCTATCACCCTCTAGAGTGTACGTCACCTTCACCTGTCGGGTCAAACGCAAGGAAAGGTTTAATAGAAAATTAAAATACTAGAAATTTCATTAAATTCAAAACAAACTTCATTTTGCTGAGATGAAAAAGTGAAGAACAGAATACAACAGAGTGAAACTTGAATCACGAAAAAATGTTTTATATCTACGAGTGTGTTTCTTTTGCTGACAATTCACTCGTGTGAAAATCGACAATAGTTATACACTTTTACATTCACATAAATATACATAATAATAATAATTTATTAGCCAGAAACAAAGAATTACATAGTAGGTATTTAGCTTCATATATGCTACACATCGAGATGTTCCCATGAATAAACCCTGCTTCCTAAACTAGGATATCCTGTATCTTGGGAAGCAGTGTTAAACAAAAGTTACATCTTTTTTAATTATTTATTTCTGAAAATTAGTCTAACGAATTCACAACATATTTATTTTTAGGGTTCCGTACCTCAAAAGGAAAAAACGGAACCCTTATAGGATCACTTTGTTGTCCGTCTGTCCGTCCGTCCGTCCGTCTGTCAAGACCCTTTTTCTCAGGAACGCGCGGAGGTATGAAGCTGAAATTTATATCAATTACTCAGGTCTACTGTCCCTTGAAGCTGTGAAAAAATCAAACTTCTAAGCCAACGCAATCAAAAGATACAGCCGTTTATGCCGCAAATTTTCGACACTTGCAAGGGAATCAAAACCTACAGGGTGCTTCCCGTGAACTCAGAATCTTGAAATTTGGTACGAAGCAACGTCTTATAGCATAGATAAAGGAAAAATTACGAAAACCATAAATTTGCAAGGTTGTACGGAACCCTCGGTGCGCGAGTCCGACTCGCACTTGGCCGGTTTTTTGTTTGATGTTTTAATGCCTTTGCTCACTTTAGATCCATCTCGTCTCTCCATATCGTGTTCCTCCCCCAGCCTGAAGGTGTTGCTCATGACCCTGGTCTCCATCTGCAGACAAAACGTGAAGGTGTCTTCGTCCACCTTCGTGAACGAGAATGTGGGAGCCGTGCTCTTGAGGAGGTGGATCGTGTGTTCGCTTGCATCTGTGGGTAGGTTAGGTCAGGTTACCATCCGAGACTTGGCTGCGGACACCGCAGTAGTAGTAAACGATTTTTTAAAAAGTAAATAAAAATAAATCTCTCACGCCTTTTATTCTCGAGGGGGTAGGCAGAGGTATTCCATTTCTGGATATACCCGCTTTTCTCGAGATATTCTTTGGACCCCTAAACGTGATAGGTGGTGAGCCCGTTGCCGGACCGCGACTTCCACGACAAAATGAAACTTCATACACTATACTTACAATAAAATCGACAACAAAATATGACCAATACGGCAAATTCCGATATACAAATTATAATCTCACTCTACAAAGATAAGAGACAAATTCACATGGTTGTTCTTCCCACTTTTAACTGAAACAAATTATGTTGGCCACTCACTGTTTTCTCTCATCAACTCATCAATATTTTCATGCCTTGTCCTCCTAAATTTTTTCCCCGAGAAAGACATTGTTTGCACTTCTTCAATGTGCTGTGATCGCAAACGAATAGAACAAGTTGTATCTGTAGTATCGTGTTGTCTTAGCCGCGTATCTGATAAGATTTGGTTAAAATGCCCTGTCATGCTGTGTGTGTATGAGCAAGCGTGTATGAGTCTATCATTATGTATATTGATTCTATACTTTCTTTGTATCAAAGCTGATGTTTTTTTTAAGTTTCTAATAAAAACATTAGACCGTGCGTCAGATGAATAACAATAATTTCGTTTGTTTTATTACTATGTTGAGTGTTTAATATTTATATTTTGTTATAGTGATTTTATGCTTTCAGTCTTTATGTATATTTCGGGTATCTCGGAAACGGCTATTACGATTTTGATAAAGTTTTGTATACAGATAGTTTTGCATTTTAAGTTTAACTGTACGATTTTATTTCCTGTAGGTAAACTAGATTTTAAATGTTTTTTTTTTAAATAGTACTTCTACTCACCGGCAGATGGCGTGGTCTTAAAACGAGCGAAACCAGGGGGTCGATTTTTGAATCTCACCAAGTGACTAATTCTCATCGATGTGAGTGATTTCCGAAAGTTCGTATTTTTGAAACTCATCGGTGACTTGTTACATTTGTCATACCTATGATATCGATTTACGAGTGCCCCTACCCACTCGTAATTGAAATCACCATGCGATTGTTTTTGACAGTTGACGTAGTGCCATCTGCCAAAAGTGCCAAAGTATGTTTTTCGGAAGAATTAGCAGCGGGGCTCGATTGTGATATTTTGTGATTGCGACGATTTATTGAAAACAGCGCGTGACTTTCAAAAATAAGGCTTTTGGAAAATGGTGACATAAAAGTCATCGGTGATAATTTTAGTCACCGGTGATATTGATATCACCAGTGAGATTCAAAAATCGCACTCCCGGTCTCCAATGTAGGTACTGTAACATAATTCACGCAAAATCTATTAGTAAATTCTTTACACTAGATGTATTTCTTTCAGATCTCTAGCTAACCCTATGTATAAATGTATAAAAGGAAATCTCCAAAATAAAGTTTTTCTATTTCTTAGGTATTTTTTCTCTGGTGAGTACAGTCAAGAGCCACGTGGAGCTTGAACATTGGACTTTATAACGTTCTTATTACAAACTTCATGTGCTCTTGACTATACCCACCCGGTCATATTCGTATCAGTACGAGTATCAGATAAAGTATTTTGTCATTTCTCGATAAATACACCTACATGTTATTACATTTGGCACGCTAAGAGTACATGTTTCGCAAATACTTGCAAGAGTTTCTTATCTTAAAGTATTTCGTCAATGATTTTTTTGATCATACATCTAGAAAACATACCTAGTAACATACCACTTTTTATTAGTATATGTATTAGGTAATTCTCTATGCAGTGGCAATGTCTATAGTAAAATAATTTATACTGACCTTATTAGTTTGCATTATATCCATCTGACTCACTTATCGCGAAACCTCCGAAAGTATAATGGGCTAAGAAAGTTGAAAAACTTAAAATTCCTTATACCGTTCAGGCATTCTTTAAGAATAAAAAGATATTTAGAACTTCCCACTTGAACCAGAAAAAAGGATCCATGCTGGCAACCGTTGGATCTCATAAAATAACATAGGAACGGTTTTCTCATGGATGCCATTGTTGGAACTGGACCAAATAAAAATGGGACCATATGGTAAGCACCAGCTTTCAAATAAAAGAGAATCATCAAAATCGGTTCACCCAGTCGAAAGTTCTGTGGGTCTAAAATGGCCACTTTGAGCAATTCCTCCTTTTATGGATTCCCAGCAAATCCTTAGCAATTCCTCTAAATTTCGTAAAATGGTCTTCATTTTAGTGATTCACTGACAATTCAATTCATTAGCAGATTCGTATTTGGTGAAAATTTCGAATATGAATCGAAATAGGATCCTATTATGATTCACCCGAAACGGCCTTTTTAGACCCCCTGAGGTTACAAACAGAAAAAAATACATTCGAATTGATAACCTCCTCCTTTTTTGAAGTTGGTTGAAAATCTTCAAAATTATCCGGAAATTTGGCAGTGAGGTTACTAATACGGTGTAGGGTAAGAAAAGATTTTTGAAAATTCCCCAGGGAACATAAAAAAAGGGTATCTCTCCATGCCCTAGCCAAAGACGAACTTCACGAATGAGAAGCAATCTCTTTAACCACAGGGCTAGCTATCACTGTTGTACCTACTTAAAAACAAATTGTTGTTGTTAATATCAGAAACTTTACGTAAGTTACCAGGTTATTTGTTTAACTCTAATAGGATCACACTCAATCATCCTCCGTTACGAACGGTAACAATTGCGTCACACCCGTATTATTATACTGTAATATAATAATATTAATAATGCCCAGTATTATATCACTATGCCACGACTGTCAGCCTAATGTCAGGGACGACGTGATGGATCTTATCGCAGTTTTTGTGTTAATTTGGAGTCAATACCATTAAGGATTATGGTATTTTTTATAGTAAACAAACGTAACTAAAGTTACGCGTCATTTTTCTATTTTTAGGATAAATGAAAATAAAATATAAAGATGCTAACGCCATATCGGGGGGTCGGCAGTGATATTGTATTTCTTGGCTGCCCTTGAGTTTCTTGCTGGTTCTCGGGGGACTCGACATTTGGAACCAGCAACTAGTCGATGGAGATGGGCTGCTGTTTACATTTAGACAATCTTCATGGAAGAGTGTAGAGTGCCTTGTTATTAGAGTTGGCGTTTCTAAGTGTACCTTTTGTACCTATAGACAATAAATGATTTTTGACTTTGACTGAGAATACCTAATTTACGTTACAAACGTTAAATGGTAAACAAATGCCATTTGACTCTATCAAATAATCAAAGATTGTCTTAGATAGTAGACCTGCAGAATCATCCCACTCTACAGCATCTAATGATAGCTTCACAAATATAAGCATAACGAAAACTGGGACCCATGGGCCTTCTAAAACAGAAAGATCTTGTGATGTGTAGTGACCCTGATGCTTTCTGAGTCGGAGGTCGCGGGTTCGATCCACGCTCGGGGCCAACATTTGTGTGCGTGAACATGTATGTTGGCTTCGTGTCTAATCGTTTAATATTAATTTAAGTATATGTTTACCAGTTGTTTAATACCCATAGTACAGGCCCTGCCTAGTTTGTGACTAAATAACCGTGTGTGAATTAATTATTATTATTATTTACTATCTGACCACGCCCAACATTGCTTAACCAGTGTGATCTTATACGAGCGAATATACTATGATACTTGTAGCAAAATCGTATGTTCAGTCACGTGCCTATTACATAGTATTGTTTGAAACTGTTTTATAGCGTATCATTAGAAGCTATTACGAAGCTACTATGTTGCAGACTCCTTAGCCTCCTGCACTTGTAAGAGAGTTATGTGATGCACATGACTAATAACCGCATTTCAACAATGTGTAATTACGTTCAAGTTTCAATGTTAAAAAGTCAAAAAAAAGTCAAAATGTTTTATTCAAAATAGGAACTTACAAGTCCACTTATTGAACGTCATTTCAACTCCACCGCTTCAGCATGTATGGTTGAGGAGAAGAAGCGGGGCAAGAAACTCCTCAACACAATATTCTTTTAATCAATTGTTACATATTACTAAATTGGGTTACAATTTTACATTATTTTTACATTACAGTTGTTTAAATAGTCGTCTAGTTTGTAATATGTATTTTACAAAGTACATGTTTAACATGAGTTTTGAACACAGTTTCAGGCAATTTCAAAATATCTTCTGGTATTTTATTATAAAAGCGTATGCAAAGCCCCACAAAGGAATTATTAATTTTACTTAATCGTGACTGAGGTTGCTCTAGTTTATTTTTATTCCTTAGATTACAATTATGCCTGTCACAGTTTTTAGTATACAGTAATATGTTTTTCCGTACATACATAATGTTTGTAGTGAAAGTACTGTTGGCAGTGATCCTGCCTCTTGTAGGCCTGGGTTCGATTCCGGGTCCGACTAGTTTTTGAAAAACTTATCACTAGCTCGACAATGAAGGAAAACATCGTGACAATTGTATCCTCATCAGGAAAGTAGACCTCGGAATTATGTGAGGTTTAGGTGATGTCACTCTTATGAGTCCGAAAAATACACTGGCGAAAAGTTGGTTCTTCCAGAAATAGAACACTAACCACTGTTAGACCCCTCTAGGTTAAGGCGTGAGTATATATCAAGTACACAAACAAATCAAGCTTCAGTAGGTAAGGTGTGTATTTATAGAAATGGAATACCTCTTCCTACCCCCTCAGGGATTAAAGGCGTGAGAATATTTATTTTTTTATTTTATAAATAGGTTACAGTAAAACTTACACAGTAAAACTTTATGTTCATAGCCACCGGTACAGCTATTGCTACTAACAGAAAAATAAAGTAATATAAATGATCTCACGCCTTTTATCTCCGAGAGTATAGGCAGATGTATATTCAATTTCTGGAAATATCCACGTTTTATCAAGGGACCGTGTCTGTTACACATGCCTCAGAATTAATTCTGGGACCTGCGGGTTGTCTCACGAAATTTTTCATCACCGTCGAGCTACTGATAATAAGTACGTAAGCTTTTTTGAAAAAATCATTGGTACATGCCAGGATTCGAACCCGAACATCACGAATGAGAAGCGGGCTCTTTAATCATTGGGCTATCACTGCTTCAGCAGAAAGTGTTTTTAATTTATTAATCACTCACCTTAATCAGCCTTAAAAATGTCACCCGTCGACATACCAACGTAACTTTTGACAGTGCAAGCTCCAGTTGCGGAGAGCGTGACCTTGCCACCATGCAGGGCGGGGGCTACGTCGGCTGCGCCCGCGCACGCACCGCCACTCGTGCGCCGACACCGACTCGACCAGCGCGCGCCCTAACGACCGAAATCGAAGCGTTCCTTGTTTGAATATTCAGAAATGCTGGCTGGAAATTAACATGTGGGGTTGGTTATTTATTGTTGCGGTGGCGGCGGCGCTGTCGAACGTCGCGGCCGCCGGCGCAGGCGCCGCCCGACTCGTCTGCTACGCGGAAAGCGGACGTACGGACGGATTTTCCGAGTGCACGCACTTAGTGTACGCAGGGGACGCTAGGGGCGATAAACTTGACGGTTTGCTGAAGGAGTACAGAAAGAGCAACCCGCGGCTGAAGATCATACTGAGAGTCGGCGAGGTAGACAAGGTAAGTTCATTACTGATAATTTCACCGGCTCAACAAAAGTTCTGTAAGTTGAATGCACCTTGTAACATACAGAGTTAGTTTGGGTTTGACAAAGAACGAGATATTGGTCTAAACGTGTTTGTATTAACGTTTTTTCTTTGGTGCAACAGGCAGTCACACTCATTATTAATAAAAAAAAAGTAAATGAAACAATGTGACAACTTTGAAAAAAAAACTGAAGTAAAAACAATAAACTGACTGTATGACACATGAAGGTGTACATGAACCCATGGACGCAGTATAAGTAGACCATGGACCTACAGTAGGTTAATGGACTGTTTATAATTAAAAACAAAAGAGCAAAACTTAAATAGTACCTATCTATATTACAAATCTAGGGAAGTAAAATACGAAATGCCCCAGATCACATGTAATTTACTACAAACATGTGATTTGAGGCTTTCTTATTTACTTCCCGAGGTGTGTATACTTTTTCTTATCGACGGAGGCGGAAAGCGGTAACTTTGTTCAGCGCAGCGGTGCGAAATTTCCCGCTTTGCGCCCGGAAAGATTAAAAAAACCTTTGTAAAAAGAAAACTTTAATTAAAACTCTTCTCTAAAGAGTATTTATTTATAAGCACCATACACGAAACATAATAACCTATCAAGCAGCAGCCTAGTTACAATAGAGAATCCAATTGTTTCTCGATTACGCGGCTTGACCGGTAATCGTCGCAGGTAAACATTTTAAAAAAATGGGTATACATTTTTTTCCATAATGGTATAATTTAATTCCAGCCTAATCACATTATTCACCGTTTTATAGACACCAAATAATTATTCAACTTAATAATATAAGGATAAGCAAAATTCTTTGCGATTTCTTGTTTAAACTACTAGTAGTTACCGCTAGATGGGTCCCGCAGTTTTACTTTCATTTATAAAAACTAGCATTGCCAAGCGGTTTGACCCGCATATTTCCCAAGGGAATACGGAGATAAAATATAGCCTATGTGTTATTCTGGATGTATAAGCTATATAAATGTAAAATTTCATCAAAATCTGTTCAGTAGTTTTTGCGTGAAAGAGGAACAAACATCCATACATACAAACTTTCGCGTTTATAATATTAGTAGGATTACTTAGTAGGATAGTATTACTCACTTAGAAGTAGTACAACCTTCTATCAGGGAAATAGTTTTCAGAATTAGATCAATAGAACCCAAGATTACTTCTTACAAACGTATTAACAATCTTACCTCTTTAAAATATTGATATAAAGTAGTATAAATGATTTCAACGCGTGCCATTTAATTTATCGTGTTTCTTGATTTATTTTACTTTCCACACAAAGTGAAGTGGTATGAGGTATATCCTTGTCCCTTTGTCTAGTTGCCCTTTAATGAGTAACTCTCTTTTTGTACCTTTTTGGTATGCAAATTCAGTAAACATCCTTCAAGGTAAAATTGTAAGACGTTGAATCATTTCCTCTTGGGATAGTTGCTTGGCCCTGAATTTTTTCTGGCACCGCATTTTGCATTATGTCAAGTAATTTCGTTTTCAATTCTTTATTTATACTTTAGTCTTAGTTAAATGGCTCTGCTTCAGAGACCATGCACAACAATTTATTTATACTTTGTACATCCATCCCTTGGTTATCATTGTTATCAATAGTAAAATGATAGCACTTTTACTGAAGACTTAATTATTGTGACTTCTTGAGTCAATTTCAAGTTCAAAAATTTCCAATTCACTGCACACTTTCTTGGACACTTGCCACATAATATACTATCTGAATATGAGTCAAAACCCGAAATATAACAGCAAAATGAAAATTGTACAAAAACATGACTTGATGAATTCGGATTTGTGAATAGGCTGTATAAGCCGCAGTCTACATGTAGCAGCTCCTTCGCTATCGTTCGTTCGTTTGCGATTATGAACAAGTCACTTGGGGACAGATCGAGTTCTCCACTTAAAAAAGTTTAAATCTCTTTAAAGTTTGAGGCGTCAAACTGAAGTGACCTATAGGTACATATGAAAAGCATAAATTCGACCATAGTATTACTAACTATTTAAAGCACATACTTACTTTCCGTGTGCTAAATGAACTTCGCAACAAAAATAAGAACCTTTGTTACAGTTCGTAACAAAGTGGGTACTCCCAAAGCAATACATCGCAATACTTGACTCACTTTCAATTTAACAGAAGAACACAGACTACTTAGCAAAGGTAGAGACGAGGCATATGCTCACAAAGCTTAGGTTCTACGATTGCTTATGAGATTGGCACTAGCTTAGTTTCGTTATATGTTCCGTTGACATCACAAATACGCAATTAATACAAAATATAGTTGCCGGATTGATCCAAAAAGTAGTAAGTTAAGAAGACGATCATGATAGGGCTCTAAGGATTAACAAATACTGCAATAAAAGCAGATAAATAGTACACAAAAAAAAAGTGAGCTCCGTCGAAGATAAAATCTTTTGTTCGACTTTTCTTTTAGTAAGATCTAGCCGTACTTACCTATATAAGGTCAACTGGACAACATTTCAATGTTATTTCAAAGACGTAATGTTTCCAATTCGCAATATAAAAGCTTAAAAAAATATTTTGTAAACAGATGATGTGAGTCTTACTTTGTAGTCTGTGCTTTTAAACACATCATGTTGTTTTACGTAATGTTGTTATGCGGTCCTATAATCAAACAAAGGCTTTGGGAGCGTAAAGTCAACAAAGTTGTTAGTGTTACATGACCAGAAACTAAGATTCAGTTTTCTCTTAAAGCCTTAAATGTATTTGTAGTTTTTTTTTTGTAAATTATAGGGATCAAAGATACCTTTTGAAATAAACAATAATGAATAAGATTTAGCTATGACTACCCCAGAAAAATGAGTTCTTAGTTACTGGCCATGTAACCCTAACAACTTTGTTGACTGTACAAGGAGGTATTTACGGATTCCGAGACCGTTGAGGAAAGTTTGGACAGCCGGTGCTAATTGCAGTCTTTGTTAGCGCTGTTGACATGCTAATTGGCTGCTGTCTGGTGCTCCGTTTAGATGAATACTAGCTTTTACCCACAGCTTCGCTCGCCCACGTTTATTTCACCCCCTTAGGGGTTGAATTTTGCAAAATCCTTTCTTAGTGGATGCCTACACTGTATAAGCTATCTATGTGCATTTCAAGTCTTTAGACCCAGTGGTTTAGGCTGTGCGTTGATAGATCACCGATCAGTCAGTCAGTTTATCATTTTAAATAAAATCAAATAGTTTATTGCAATCCTTATGTTTTACATAGATAGTATTTACATATTTGGTATCAATAAGGACCTAGTTTAGGCACTGCAATACGTTTATATATATAGATGATCTACTGGTGTTGTTGGTTTCGGATCTTAGCAGGTACTTATCTTATTAGGTATTTACCTACTAGCGGGTTCCCAGCGGCGTTGCACGCGCGGAGCCAGTTTATTCCCGTTCCGTTGGAAATTTCTGAAGATCCCTTCATACCGGTTTCCTACGACATATAGGACACCTACATACCATATTTCAAGTTTCTAGGTGTAATCGTTTCGGGAAAGTACGTATTTGTCTTTTTAACCAGTTTTTATATTTTATCGTGGGATTGAGACATTTACCTAGAATGATAAGTATCCCAGATCTTCACCCGGATTCTAATATCTGTGACCCGGGTACTCAGTTGTCTCCGTACCAAATTTCGTCAAAATCCGTCTAGTAGTTTTTGCGTGACGCGTGCACAGACAAACAGACAGACCACCAGACAGACAGACAGACAGACAGACAAAAATAAAAAAAAAGGTGTCTATTTCACTACTAAGAATACCCTACATTTAATGTGTCTTCGTCCCACTAACTTATAGGTAGGTAATATTTCTCTAACATAAATACACAGGGTTAAATACAATTTATCCAAAGCTACTTCTTCCGCATGAATAAGTACCCGTGTTCATGCTATTCAACACTTTTTGTGATAAGCTAGCCCAAACTTAAACTAGGTCTTACAAGGCAAGGCTGATCGTAAATCACCGGCGCTCGCGCAGAATCACTTACATTCTACTGCCATATGCGGTATCTTGGCCAGCTTTGAACCACCTGCGTCCAGCTTAAGATGTTAAGGGTCATGTTTCATTTATACGCTACGATGTGGTTAAGTTTTGGTGTGGTCATTTAGCCAAGTAAAACCATGGATTTAAAAAATAAGTAACATAATATTAATACCTAGGTACATTGGAAAATATAATATTTGAAATCAGTTGCTTAATTTTTTGGTTGCGTAGGTAGTTTCTTAAAAAAAATGAGTTAAGTCAGGGTTCGAATCTTGGCATGTTTTTTTTTTTGTCTGAAAAACACCAACGAGTTTTTCAGACACTTCAGATGGGTTCACTACTTATTACGTTTAGGCCTCCAAAAATATTCTCTTAAAATGTTGGTTTTGCCAGGAATGGAACATATTTTCTTTGTAAATAAATGTTTTTGTTTATATTTGCAGAGCAGAGCAGTGATAGCCCGGACGGTTAAAGAGCCGGTCGAAAATCAGTGAGGCTCGGGTTCGAATCCTGGCATGTACCAATGAGTTTTTCAAAAACTTACGTACATATTTATCACTAGCTCGACGGTGAAGGAAAACATCGTAAGGAAACCCGCAGGTCTCGGAATTAATTCTGAGACATGTGTAAATAGACCCGGTCCGGCGATGGGCTCACCACCTATCACGTTTAGGGGTCCAATGTATCTCGTGAAATGTGGGTATATCCAGTAATGGAATACCTCTGCCTACCCCCTCGGGGATGAAAGGCGTGAGATTATTTATTTTATTTTATTTTTTTATATTTGCAACCCCCTTGGGGGAAAGCAGGGGCATGTATATATATTAATTTATCCACCTAATAAAATAAATGAGGGTTTATACGGCGAACCCGTTTAAGTGGAATACGCCCTTTATTCGGAATGACACGAATGACATAACTTGTAACTGTAATTGTTCCAATAATCGCTCTGACCTCACCGGAAAGATGTGAAATATTCGTTTAAGGAGCAGGAGTGCGATTTTTGAATCTCACTGGTGATATCAAAATCACCGGTGACTAAAATTATCACCGATGACTTTTATGTCACCATTTTCCAAAAGCCGTATTTTTGAAAGTCACACGATGTTTACCAACATGCAGAAATTTTACAATGTCAGTCAGAGACAATCTTCCCGTTACGTTCCTTTTTACGCAGATGTTATAGTGTTGCCCCTGATATCGGTTTTTATTTTCTCATATTATATCTTAAAAAAGATTCATCAAATTGGTCAATCGTAAAACGTAACGTATCTGTCAGTATCATGTAAACGAAAATTAAAGTTTTGAATTGAAAAATTCACTTAATTCACTAGAAAAGGACGAATAAAGAGAACATAACACAGATTTTACAATTTATAAGAAAAGGTATGTACATTTGTTAGTGGCATATGTTTTACAAGTATATTTAACTTAATAATTGTATTTACTAATAACTTGGATATTGTTTTATTTAATTGAGATGTTTTTTATATTTTCAATAAATCATCGCAATCACGAAATATCACAATCGAGCCCCGCTGCTAATTCTTCCGAAAAACATACTTTGGCACTTTTGGCAGATGTCACATACGTTAACTGTCAAAAACAATCACATGGTGATTTCAATTACGAGTGGGTAGGGGCACTCGTAAATCGATATCATAGGTATGACAAATGTAAGTCACCGATGAGTTTCAAAAATACGAACTTTCGGAAATCACTCACATCGGTGAGAATTAGTCACTTAGTGAGATTCAAAAATCGACCCCCAGGTGATAATTGAGTTTCGCGGAACAAGTCGATATGAGATTTAAAAAAACCGCACTTTGTAAATGTTGTGCTGCAATAGTTGCTCGATCTGCAGGCCCTTAAGCTCTACCGCTACCACACCCCGACAGTTACAAATGACAGTCAAAAACATAAAACTGCCAGTAGGGGTAACCAATAGTCTTTTGTTTAAAACTACGGCAGGCCAACTCTTAGATCTAGTTTGTTTTGACGTAAGAGATTAATCATGGTCCAGTCATAGTGTCCTAGCGTTCCGGCATGACGTCATGTCGGGTTCTCATGACCTCGTTGCAACAACACCGGCCATTAAGCAGAGCAGCTGTTTCCTCGGACTTACTTCGTTTACAATGATATTTACTTGTAACTTTTTTTATTAGCCTAGATTTTGAGCAAAGGGTTGTCCTCCCTCCACTTATCCCTATCCTCTGCCTCCCCCGGCCATGTCCGCGAGAAGGCGTCCAGTTCATCCCGCCATCTCCTTCGATGTCTGCTTCGGCGTCGTTGGGACTAATACTGAACTATTTTTTAATAATTAAGGCCAAATAAAATAGAACTACCGAGTCAGTGGCGTAACCAGATCGTTGCCAGTGCCCAGGCACAGGGCTCAGACTCTGGAGATGCGCAGAAATAAGTGCAGTTGTGTGTCTTGCATGCAATCTAGGGTACAGTTATAGAAGCTCGCGTATGACTTTTTGGGTTATTCATAGCCTAAATACACTTACGAGGTTACACTTTTTAGCTGATCATCTGTCGCCCGCTAGTAAATGTTTTTTTAAATATTTTTTTGTAATATTTGTAGCTACGATAATGTTGTATTCAAAGAGTCACCTACTGCGATTGCTGTATGAATCATAACTTGGCAATCCTGGTGTAATAATAACGTAAAATTTGTATTTTATTTATTGGCTGTTAATGAAATAAAATTTTCATGGCCAACGGAAAGTATTCAAATTAAAACAACTTATTCTCGTAAGTGCTTATTTGGAAGCTTGAGTAATTATGTGAAGCGATTTAAAACATGACGGAACTGAAATTGAAGGTTGATACAACTAATAAGAACCTATACAATATTCAGTTGGTATTTAAATAAAAATAAAAATAAAATAAATTGTGGGACACAATTTGCACACGGTTATTCAGTCCCAAACTAGGCAGAGCCTGTACTATGGGTATTAAACAACTGATAAACATACTTAAATAAATATTAAACACCCAGACACGAAGCCAACAGACATGTTCATGCACACAAATGTTGGCCCCTAACGGGGATCGAACCCGCGACCTCCGACTCAGAAGGCAGGGTCACTACCAACTGAGCCAACAGGCCCGTCATTTAATACCTCTACATTCCTTTCAATATAATTATCAAAGAGGTTGGAAGAAAATCATTCTCAAATTTTTTCTTTAAACGTCTTTGATAATTATATTCCTTTATATTTTATGACATCACACATATTTTATTACAGAAATAAAACGACTTTATACGTTACTATTAGCTGTTCCCTGCGATTTCACCTACATAAGTCCCATTCCCGTTACAAAATGTTAGTCCCAGAAAAGGTGTTTTTTAAAACAATATTCTATAAAAACAAACATACTAATCTTTATTTTTATAATCACTTTATTGCAAAAGTGTAAAATGTAGTGTTAAAAGGAGAAATACACGTCTGTAAGCGCTATGTTAACATAACAATGTAAAAATATGCTTTTGAGAGAAGAAAAAAAATAAACTATTCCGGTCCATATTTCTCAGAAGGGCCTTGTTTCTTGTAGTATAGGTTAAATTGCCGATTGTTATGAAATATATCTTACACAATACGGTTTTAAGGTACTATTTCTTTTATAATGGTTTCCTCAAAGTTGAAACTGACCATTTTCTAATCAGTGTTCGCATTTATTTTAATCGGCGCTCCTTTCATCAGCTGCAATACACCTTTCGCTTTCGATTAAGCTCGCGATATCGGTTACGGGATCCACTCTTGCGCAGGTTTTGTTTTGCTATCTCAAACCTTTGTTAACGACCGGCATTGCAAGCACTTTTCATTTCTTAAAATTTTCTTTTTTCATTTGTGATTTCATCTTTATTTTATAGGTAGGTATCTAGTTACATACTTATGTCTCATCAGTAAATAACATGTATTTGTTATGTGTATTTATATTAATTTTTAAATACACATAAACAATATAAAGTAATTTGCAAACCTTGAAGTCAGTTTTTGTTACAGTTGCATTGTAAGAACCAATTTTTGTTATCTTCAAGAATGTATTTTCCAAAGTTATATTTAAATCCCTTTAGTATTCTCGTAGTTGAAGTGCCTTCGTAGGCGTGCTACTTGACCGAATGATGCAAGCCAGTAATTGATCCAGTGTGCTCGCCCACTCGCACGAACTTATATCTTAACTAAAACAAGATACAGATTTATCGGCAAATGGATCAGATCAAATGTGACTAAGAACTGTAAAAACAAAAGTTACAAAATAATATGCATAAGTGACGACGATATTTAGAGCAACAAAATACTTTTACAGAATAATGTTTTAGGAGAGGTGTTCTAGTCGTAGGTAGGTACTAGCTATTGCCTACGAATCCGTCCGCAGGAACTAGGTTATCGCATCCCCTAGGCCTCCGTCTTACAGGCTACAGCTAAATTTCATCAAATCGGTTCACCGGATACCGGATGAGCAGTAAAAAAGGTAACAGACAGACAAGAAGGAAAGTAGAAATAATAAAGCACATGAGAATGATCTGTTGGGTAAATTAGCCCAAATAGTGTTTGATAATAATACGATACAGAAACCATCTATCACCATATGATAGGTACGTCCATGTGTGGTCGTGAACCATCGTAAACTTATTATTCAGATATTCACTATGGAATGAACGAATGGATCATTGACTAGATCAGATCTATGCTCCCTTGACCTTGGGTTTGACAGATCAGGTCAAGGTCACGCCAACGCGCGTTGTTATTGGGTATTGTCACTTTGACAGCTCTCATTTCGAATTTTGAATTGAATTTTGAATGAGGATTTTTTTTATTGAACGATAACACGGTACCTATGTGTATGTCATTTGTAAATTTTAATATTGCTGTCAAAAATTATACTAAATTAGGTACTTACCTACATAAGTTTTACAAACTAATTATACACAATTTGTAGGTAAAAAAATATGTTTCATTTTTCATTTTTGGTTCCATATTGAGCTATTCTAAAAATATTTATTCTATAATAATAAGTATTTTATAATAACGAACTAGTTCTCCGAAGTTTCTGGATGTTGTAGAATACCTTAAAATCTTTGCCGTAAGCTGTAAGCCAAAGCTTGCTATATTGACTCTGAAAAAAAAAAAACTTACTCTAAACCATAAACCATCAAAGAGGTTTTAATAAAATGTCTTAGAGTAAAAGAGTTCAAATAAACGAAGGAGGTTCTAAAATACGTTTAGAGCTTAAAGGAACCAAGGAGATTCTAATGAATCAGCTGTAGACATATAAATCGCTGATAGTTGAACAATCGTTCTATCGGCACGTGGTAATGAAACCGAAGTTCAGAGCAAGGATCAGTGAAAGGCCACTATCAGCCAGTCACGATTATGCATTAACGGCTTATAACAAGCTTACGATCCGCGAAAGAGTTTGATCTCGTCAATGTTTGAGTTGCCTTCACTTTCTTTCGTTTGTAGATTTAAATAAATAAATACAGATTTTTCATTCCGTGGATTCTAGCGTTTTAAAATGTTAACACCCCTAGAGGTAACACACCCCCGTCAAGTTCAGGTGTAAGGATTTGAGCAAACCACAATGCTTAGATAAGATAAAGCTAAGGTTTTAATAGAGCAATTTTTTTCAATTTTAATTTCTTATATACAAAAATATATTGTGTTGTGTAACTTTACTAATAACCCAGTGAATAGAGAGCTTATACCTTACAAACGGTCCGGTAGTTCTAAATTTTTTACATGTTGTCTAGGATGGTTGTTAAGTATTTAAAATGCAAAATGCACAATTCCCCTCCCTCCGCGCCCTCCGCCATCTTGAAAAAACCGAAAAAAAATCGGCACTTTTTTTAGATTTTCACTTATATCTTTGTTTCGGTGCATTTTAGCTACAAAACAGTTCTATTCAATGTTGTAGAGAATGAAATTCCCTATAATATACGTGTTAAATTTTGTTTGTAGGGCAGATAGTTCACGAGATATGATATTTTAAAAAAGATAAAAAAATACGCATTTTTTCAAACTTTTTTTCAAATTTTTCAAACTTCTAACTTTAGAACGCTGTAATTCAATTTTGGCCTATTTGAGAAAAACAAGTATTAAGAATAAAAATTGTAGGGAATTTAATTACCTACAAAATGGATGTATACTTTTTTAACCAACCTTACGGAGGGGGCAGTAAGCATTAAAATGAAAACAACGGCATATTGTTTATTTGATAAGTTTGAAAAATTTCCGGAAAATGCGTATTTTTTTATATTTTTAAAAATATCATATCTCGTGAACTATCTGCCCTACAAACAAAATTTAACACGTATATTATAGGGAATTTCATTCTCTACAACATTGAATAGAACTGTTTTGTAGCTAAAATGCACCGAAACAAAGATATAAGTGAAAATCTAAAAAAAGTGCCGATTTTTTTCGGTTTTTTCAAGATGGCGTCGGGCGCGGAGGGGGGGGGGGGGAATTGTGCATTTTGCATTTTAAACACTTAACAACCATCCTAGACAACATGTAAAAAATTTAGAACTACCGGACCGTTTGTAAGGTAACCCCCCTTATTTGGTCTCTATTCACTGTACTATAATCAGGGATTCGTTTAATGTGTGTTGAATCGCAAAATCTTTACTTATAGCTTTTGGCGACATAATCTCTGAGTAAGACTTATATACAAATAATCCTGACCCGACGTTGGAATAATCCACCCAAAATATTACTTCACTAGCTCGACGGTAAAGGAAAACATCGTGAGGAAACCCGCAGGTCTCAGAATTAATTCTGAAACATGTGTAAATAGACCCGGTCCGGCGATGTGCTCACCACCTATCACGTTTAGGGGTCCAATATATCTCGTGAAATGTGGGTATATCCAGTAATGGAATACCTGTGCCTACCCCCTTGGGGAATAAAAGGCGTGAGATTATTTATTATTATTTTTTATTTTATTAAAATTTTACTTTTCTAGTTCGTTCTTAAACTATACTGTGACTATACTAGTTTCCTCGGACAGTAAGAAACTGACAGATATGGCCCTACACTAGCCCTACAATGCAAATATTAAATATTCTACGGCTATTCTCGTTGCATTATCTAGACCACGACCTAAAATAAAGGTCAAATGTACAAATATCCAATTACCGACCCTTTATATCCCTTGCAAAAACTCGATTACTTTGATATTTGCGGTGCCCACTTGAACCTCGACCGGACAGGTTATCGATAAATTGTATAATTCTGTCCGCACTGTCGCAACTGTAGCAAGTGCTCTCGTGTAGGTATTGCCTCACTGTTCTTAATACGGAAAGCTGTAGGGCAGGACATGTGGCCGATACTGCGCCCGATGTTAATTTTATCGTTTTATTATTGTGTTGAAATCCTTTTTTTATTGTCATTTTATAAGTTACTAAATCGCGTATGCTGTGGAAGTTGAGTTATGCTGTTGCGTTTTTCCTTAGGAGGCCTTTTTAGGATGTTGCAGCTCAAGTATGCACTTTGAAGTACTTTGACGAGTGTACTGGAGGTAAATGTGCGGAAAAATGTAAGAGAATTCTGATTTCTGAGAAGCCATGGTTTTGTAGAGTTCCTCTGTTATTTACTAAACACTGTGCTTTAAAAGTGGTTATATATATAGTTCAGGTTATATTTAAATCAAAATGGGTTCATGCTACCACAGATTATTAATATTCGTATCATCTGAGAATCCTTCAGACTAGAAAAGTATTATCACTGATAGGTATAGTATCTTAATATAAATTTTATTATCATTATTACTAACTAGGTCATTAATGCCCGTGACTTTCACAATCCGGGATGGTAAATAGTTTATTTAAGAAACCAGGAATACAATCTATCAGGCTATTTAAAAAAAATCTAAAATGTGTTTGTGTTTTGCGTGTTTTTTATTTGTCTTATTGTCACGTCGCAACGGAGCAACGAATTAGTTGATAGCCAGAAAAAATACATAGGTGGACTATTTTTCATGCCGAAATATATCTCGTAAAATAGTTTTAGCTAAGTTTGCCAGTACAACCACGCGAACGCGACGCCGGGAAAAAAATACAATAAATGTTAGTCCAATATCACGACATTGCAGTGTCAATAAGCAAGAGCGTTTAAAGCCACCTCGATCATAATGTACCATTTGATATTACACTTGCTACTTTGCATAAGTGTGTTGCAGTGGTTATGAATAAGGCGTGTATATGGTCCTTTTAATCGACCACTAGATCATAAAGTCATAGATTTATGATCGAGCAGGATGTGAACGTGCTAACTATCAATTTTATTGCTTTAACATTTCGAGTAGGCAACTTAATTGATGTATTGTAGATAGTAATTTGTCGACAAATGAGACATGCTTGTTGAATTAAGCTTCAGTATTCTAATAATATTCTTGAGTAGTCCAGCCTCGTCAAGGCCCGTCTTCGAATACTTCCAAAACAAAATGTAGGATACAATCTCATTATGGTGGTGTAGAGGTGTATGTGCCTTACCTAGGCGGCTTTTAGGAGGGGCTTAATTGAGCGCTAGCCGATATAGATGTCACGGTCGACATTGGAACGGTAGGTATACATACTGCAACGACCCGAAATAATAGAAAAAGGGCAAGAAAATGATTTTAAGAAATCATTACAGGTTGGCCAAAAAAAGATTCAATAGTGTTAATAGCGAATTCAGAAATCTAATAGAACAGTTAGTTGGCCTCCTAGATGAATTAGGAATAATTAACTGAATAATAAACTGTTAATCGTATCATTATACAATGTTTTTGGGCAAAAAATTTTTTGAGCATATCGCAAATACAATAGAAATACTCGTAGGTACATTTATTTACAAACCGTACTGATTACAATTCCAACTGAAATATAATAATTACAACTGACATAAAATAGATTGCAAGTATCACATGTGTGTACAATATTGTTTAACGAACCTTACTTGGTAAAAATGTACACCTACATACAGTTAAAATAATAATATTATAGACTGTAAATCATTTTAAAAAAGAATATAGTATGCTCTAGCTTTATATCCCCGAGGCCGTAGGCAGAGGTATTCCATTCCTGGTAATAACAACTTTTCAATAATATACTTACTTTTTCGACTCCTAAACGTGACAGGGGGTGAGCTTATCACCGGACCTCAGACACGAACTCAGAATCTTCTGGAACCTGAGTATTTCCTAACGATGTTTTCCTTCACCGTCTAGTGATAAATATGTACATAACTACATCAGAATTAAATAATCTCATTCGAACATGCCCTAAATCGCTAGAATTAGAACCCGATTCCCAAGCATGAGAAGCGGGCTCTGTAACCACAGGACTATTACTGCCTAACAACGCTCATTATTATGGAAAACAAAACTTACATACAACGTTATGTCTACATGCTTCATTGGATATAAGTAGGTAGTTTACTGGTGCCCAAAAAGCCAGTTAATATTTAATGACCTCATTATGACAATATCGCCAGCTCACTCATGAGAAGTTATTGTAGGTCAAGATCAATGATAAATGTATCTCGATCACGCGTGACACACCTCTTTTAGTACTTGTAGTTTGATCGAGGCCTTGGAGGATTGAAAATTATATTTCGAAGCTATGGTAAAATTCAATGTGAGAGCATTCTCTGTGCACTATCCAATTACTTAGATCAGATATCTCTGCACCCATTTTTCAAACAATCAGAAAAAATATAAGGCTTTCTTTTACGTATGCTAATGGCCAATTCTACAATTAACCAAAATTGTAGCGTTTGAGGATGTGCGTTAATAAATATTATGTAAAAAAGTAAATAAAGAAAATAAAAACAAGAATGACAACGGTCAAAAAGAAACAAATTATAGGTACAACCAAAAAAAACTAAAAACAATTTCTAAAAGGTGGCGAAATGTCCTAGGTCTTCACACAACACTAAACCTAAACTCCGAAATACCACCAATAATTTAATGATACCACAATATATCTCTATATACGAGTATCAGCTTTTGACTTCTAATTTTTCACCATTCCGTGTCCTTTCTAAAGATAAAAGAACAGACAGGAAAAACAAACTTCCACATTTACAATACTAAGCAAGAATACAATAAATAACAAAGCTCGGTAAAAAAAGTAAAAAGAGTTTTCTCATAAAGTTATTATTGTAGTATGCCAATTTAGGGTTCGAAGGTACTTTTTA
The DNA here is from genome assembly GCA_963855545.1 of Ethmia dodecea. Lineage (NCBI taxonomy): Eukaryota > Metazoa > Arthropoda > Insecta > Lepidoptera > Depressariidae > Ethmia > Ethmia dodecea. The sequence continues at coordinate 3,582,127 of OY979446.1, forward strand.
AAATAAACATCAGTTAAGAATATTAATGCTTGAAGATGACTGTGTTGATTCGATAATAACTGGAATAACTCAAAATTACTGACCATCATTATTAAAGTGCCTGCTTTTTTTAAGAATTATGAATCGTTTATTATACATTAATACCTAAATGTAAAAGGAAAGGACACATGATTGCTCTATTAAGCGTTTAATTGCAATAGCAGTACAAAATATATGAATGCGGTAGTTAGCAATTATCTTTCATTTTAAGTTATCTATTTACATACAGGTTTTAGAACAAAGCTCAGAACTAGTTGTTACAAATAGTTTAACAGTCACTTTTTTGTGTAACTAGAGCGCCAGATTTATTTCTTTTTTATGAGTGTTACAATTTACAATGTAACGCTACATTTACATATGTGTGAAAGCAATAGAGTTTTGTAATACTATCGGTACTACTCTTTCACAAGGGATACATACCTACCAAATCATTATACGTAAATGAAAAAAATGTTTAATACAAATAATACACAATAATTTGTATATTCATTCTCTATCATTTGAGAATAGAAGTATTCCAATGCTTGGAAGTACCCACATTTCACCACCATATTTTTCGGACTCCTAAGTGTGTCAGCTGGTTAGCCCATCGTCGGATCAGGGAACAGATATGTATTTGTATGCCTTAGAACCAGTTCTAGAGTTTCCTTTTGATGTTTTCCTTCATCCAATATTCTAAAGTGTATATATAGTTCGTCTTTCTTTCCCGGACATGGAATAATGGATCGAAATGATTTTATGCATAGAAATTGTTGGAAAACTAAATGACTGATGCACATAACATAACAATCCGAAACAGGTTTTGTCATAAGCTTAAAGTTATGACTGTCAAGTGTCCGCACTAGACTTGTCAAATAAATCAGTGAATTTTCGCCTACGCTTCGTCAAAAATCTATAAAATTAATGTACTTAATTATTTAGTTAGTTAGAATAGTCTCAATAACTTAAAATTTAATCTCTCCACCTAAACGCAGGCGCCATAGAGTGGGCGACGCCTGCGCACAACTGTTCTACGCCAAACATTCTCACAGATCTCAAGTACGAAGTTCGATCCACATCCACTCCCAGTACACCGACTCGAGTATGCTAATCCCTTAATGATAGAACGAGATCCGTTCGCACCTAATGTCAGTATGCACATAAATTACGCCATAACCACTTCACCCTTAAGGCGAAGTGCACACTACGAGTTAGTGCGACACGCGTCTCAATTTTAGAATCGCACTAAAATTATTAAATTCGCAGTCTCACTTGTTAAACTATGTGTTGCGTTTTAAAAAGTTCTGCCATTTTTAGGGTTCCGTAATCAACAGGTGCCAACGGGACGATTGCTAAGTCTTTAAAATATTAGTGTAGTAGAGGAGATGTATAGAGGAGTAATTGTGACTGATTCGTTGATGTCTTTTATATAGCGCTTAAGGTGCGCGCGCATTAATCGTCAACAAACGCACCAATAACCCTAAGTAATGTTCTGAATGCAAGAGTTTGTTTATGAAATTTTCAAATAACTCCAGTTAGGTACTACACTAAAGATTACATCTACAGAGTCAAGGGAAACTGCTAGTTCTCTTGATGAAAATTAGTCCGACGCTCTAACAAGACATTACACAATCATCCGACGGGCCTGTTGGCTCAGTTGGTAGTGACCCTGCCTTTTGAGTCGGAGATAGCAGGTTCGATCCCCGCTCGGGGCCAACATTTGTGTGACTGAACAGTGAACATGTCTGTTGGCTTCGTGTCTGGCCGTTTAACATTTATTTAAGTATGTTTAGCAGTTGTTTAGTACCCATAGTACAGGCTCTGCCTAGTTTGGGACTAAATAACCGAGTGTGAAGTGTGTCCCACAATTTATTATTATTATTATCATTCACGCATTCGCTCACCACCCGTTAAATTTAGAAAAAAAAATCTCATAGGTCAAAAGTGTGCTTTCAGGAATTAGATACTGCCCACCCCCTCGGGGATAAGGCGTTTATTTATTTATGTCTTACAATGGTTTAATCTAATGTGAGTCAGCAAAATTCGAGCGCGGGGCTGACACGCCGGCCACGCCCGATCTGTGTTCCTGTCATCAGTATAGGTATAAATCAACTATCTCAACTCAAGTACTTACCATGTAACTTATGAACCCCGTCAAAATTCGTCCGTAGATTTCACATTATGCATTTATTATAAAAACAGGGACATATTAACTTTGATTTATAAAGAAAATGCTATGGGCTCAGATCCTATCACGTTTAGGGGGTCAAATACTCTCGTGAAAAGTGGGTATTTCTATAAATGGCAGAGAGGGCCTACCACCTAGAAAACATTTTTTATACAATACTAACGGGTGATAAGTAGCGTTGCCAGCGTTGAAGTCGTAGCGTTGCCAGCGTTGAAGTCGTTTTGTTCCCGTTCCCGTGCTGAGAGTTTCCAAAAATCTCTTCTAAATGCTCTCTTACTACAGAAACTTAGTGCAAAATTTCATGCTTCTAGACCTAGCGGTTTTGACTGCTCGTTAATCGATCAGTCAGACAGTATGTTCTTTTAAAAATATATAAGATAGATTTACAAATAACAAAATGTCCTCCAAAAAGGAAGCACGTGGAACTGTTCAAATAAGATTGGCTAGGCTGGTCCTCTAAAAGGACAGAGATGGTCACCAGAAGCCCTGATCAAACACGCTGACAGTTCTTTGATATTCTGCTGCGCCTCCGGATCCCAAAGTCCCATGGTCTCTACTCCAAGCGACACAAACATTTGAACCAATGAGTTTTTCTGTATGTCGTGGGCATATCTTAGAATTGATCACTTTATCATGTAGCCGACCATTTCTGAACCATTCATGAAATAGTCTAAACTAGTACCTAACCACATCATGAAGCGATGAATTCTAAGTTATGCCACGACATGTAGGTACATATTTATCACTAGCTCAACGGTAAAGGAAATAGTGATTCTGTTGCAAGTGTAAGACACAACCCAACCTCCTATCATGATTAGGGTTCCGAGAAAACTAATTATATAAATTAAATATCGTCGTGTATGTTTGATAGATCGCAGTTGACCATATCGTTTAAACGTTTAATTGGGAACGTTGATAGATCGTTTGCTATAGCCGCATCGATCATTTCGATCTACTATGGTTGCTGCGAACTTGTGTCGTTTACATTGCGCAATGCGAAGTGTGGAACTAGGTTAGTACGTTTCATGGCGAATATGCCTATATGTTATAAAGTACCTAATAGAAACCAAGATTCAATGAATAGAGTGATTCTAGTATCTATTTTGTAACAGTTTATGTCTATTTGGTTGACTGAACAGGATTTTGTAGAATAATAAATTAAGTAACTTGTAAAACAAAAGGCAGTGTCAAAGACTAGTTTTTAGGTTTCTGTACACAAAGAGCAAAACGGGAGACTATTACTAAGACTCCACTGTCCGTCCTTTTGTCATCAGGCTGTATCTCATGAACCGTGATAGTTAGATAGTTGACATTTTCACAGATGATGTATTTCTGTTGCCGCCATAACAACAAATACTATAAAATAAAATAAATATTTATGGGGGCTCCCATAAAACAAACGTGGTACGGAACCCTTCGTGCGCGTCCGACTTGCACTTGGCCGGTTTTAATCCCTTAAAACACAGACGCGGGAAAGAACTAGTTAATTTAAACAAAACGCAATCCAAAACACCATTAAATAAATTAAGTACATCAATCAAGCTCTAAAGGTTTCCGAACAATGTTTCGTAAATCTTAATAAAACCACATTTTTTACCATTTTTTAGCTCCCACGCTGTTATAAGGCCTCCTTTCAAACGGACATACCAATGATGCTATTCTATGTGTCTTTATTGAGTCATGGAAATTGCAATAGCTTTAACTACGTGAATTTGTTATTGTATGATGAGATTGCAAATAACAAGTACCTCAATTAAAAAACACTAAAAATATTATTATCTTGCAGTGATAGGCTTACGGTTAAATAGCCTGCTTCACATGATGATAATCAGTGAGGCTTGGGTTCGAATCCTCAATCCTCAAACACCAATGAGTTTTTCAAAACTTACGTACATATTAATCACTAGCTCGACGGTGATGGAAAACATCATGAGGAAGCCCGCAGGTCCCAGAATTAATTCTGAGACATGTGGAACAGACCCCGTCCAGCTATAGGCTCACCACACCTATCACGTTTATGGGTCCAAAGAATATCTGGTGTAAAGTGGGTATATCCAGAAATGGAATACCTCTGCCTACCCCCTTGGGGATAAAAGGGCGAGAGATTTTTTTTTTATTGTACTCCAAATAATGTCAAAACATTACCCTCATTAAGAAGTCGTATAAATATACTCTTGAAATTCAGATGAAGACGAATTTAATTCATAATTAACATCTAATTTATTTAAATCTATCCTTGATTTTGACGCAGATAAATTATTATTATATTAGTAGGTATAGGTAGACCATATTATTGGGTATTCATTTCAACTTGATACCTTACCCCGTTGCTGACAAAAAAGGTCTTGACACATTGAGAGACGAACAAAAAAGTGATCCTATTTTATAGAGTCATATTTTCCACAAAGGGATTTTAAAATAGCGGCGTTTGGGAATATTTATTAGCTGCATCACACTAGACACAGACACACAATCAATTTATTACTTTAGGTAATAAGTTTACTTTAGTTTAGTTTATAATAAAAAAAAATCTGACCAATTAAAAAAAAAATCTGGCTATACCCACTTTTCAAGAGACATTCTTTGGACCCCTAAACGTGATAGGTGGTGAGCCCATCACCGGATCGGGCCTGTTACACATATCTTATTGTGTGACGCATCGGGGTGTGTTCCAATGGGAAAGGCCATGGATGGTGTTGTAGACGTTTCTGTTGTACATACCTGCCTAGTGGTCATATCAAGGATGCTAGGGACATTACAATGTTATTAATTGCGTATTGAAAGTGATTTGTGTGAGACTTCGTACCTCATTTAAATTTACTAGGGCATAGAGCGAGAGGGCAAAGCGAAGAAGATGGTAATCCAAAACTTATTTTAATAATAAGCTAGCTAATAAAATAGCAGTGATAGCCTTACTGTTAAAGAGCCTGCTTCACATGGTGCAAATCAGTGAGGCTCGGGTTCGAATTCTGGCATGTACCAATGATATTTCCAAAACATACGTACCTACATATTTCATTTTATCACTAGCTTGATGGTGAAGGAAAAAATCTTTAGGAATCCGGTAGGTCCCAGATTTAATTCTGAGACATGTGTAAACCGACCCGGTCCGGCGATGGGTTCACCACCTATCACGTTTAGGGGTCCAAACAATGTTTAGTGAAAAGGGGGTATTTCCAGAAATGGAATACCTCCGAATACCCCCTCGGGGATATACGGCGTGAGATTATATTTATATATATAAAATAAAGTCGTAATAATTTCTTAACCATAATATTTATAAATTCCTTTACGTCTCTAAACAGTTCCAGCGGCAGAGCATTGATTGTCAGTAAAACTCCTAATTGACTCTACTATACTTTTAGACGGTGCTTTCTTGGTTCCAAATCGAACGCAATGCATAAGTGCTAACTAGGGGCTCACGTTTTTTTATCATACACCTGCCTTATAATTAAGATTATGAAGGATATTAGTTTACATAATAGGTAAACATCGTGTCTTACCATGTCGTGAGTAGGTCGAATGTTTCAGTATGAAAGCTTCCGAGTTGTTACATTAACATCTAAAGGTCAGATTATAAAAATCGAAGTTTAGTTTATTAAATTGAGATCTTAGAATTTTTGGACGCAGTTGTGATTTGCTCACTAGCCATTATGCTACGAGTAGTTAAGTGATAGCCCTTGTTGGAGAGATTCCTCTTTTCATCCATGAGCCCCTTCTTCGGTTTTGGGCCAGTTCACCAAAGAGTTTTTCAAAAACCTAAGTTTTTCAAATTTCTCTTGTACTCGTAGCTTGACGATCTAGTGTGAAACATCGTAAGGAATATCCGCAAGTGAAAGTGCACCGATTTAGAAATAGAATATAACAATACTTTTGCCAACCTCCTCAGAGATAGCATGAAGCTAGCTTGTGTAGCGACTTCCTCTGAGATCTGGGATAAAAACTGGCTTATGACCTTCCCGTTCGTCCGTCTGCAAAAAAACCAAACAGATTTTAATATAAAAAAACACATCTATACAATATGTAACAGAATAAGCGCTATTCCTGAAATTAGTTTGTTCATTATCGACGCAATTTTTAATGTGTTAAATTTTTCCGAAAAATAAAATAGCATAACTGAATTTAGTGCTACCTATGGAAATCGTACTATGATTGCTCTTCATTTAAGAAAGCTGGTTAGACACAACTAAAGTACGAAGGCATAATATTTTTTTTATATTAAACTAAGTGTATGAGGAATTGCGCTTATTGTGTTACACGTTGTATATTGCTCCATTGCTGCCTGAAAGAAGGACAAACCAACACACACTTTTGCATTTATGTAAGATTTTAATATAAATAATAGTTTATTTGGAAAAAGAAACCCGGTGCGGTCAAAATTAATCTTGTACAGTCAAGAGCACATGAAGCCTTACAATTGTAGTGCGAGTCTGATCTCTAAAGCGATTGTAATAAGAACGTAACAACGTCCAATGTGTCAAGCTCTACGTGGTCTGGACTGTACCTATCGAAATGTTAATTTCAAAACGGTATAGCGTTGATCAAGATCAACAATAAGCCTCGTCCTTCGATCTGAGAGATAATGCGATTAAATCTATAAGAAAGGCGCGTTGCACAATCTGTCTTTAATATATTCGTTGGTAGATGGCGAAGTAAGATTTGTACCTACACAACCGCTTACTACTATTCCTTCTCTGAGTTACGGGCGAGACAGAAATACTTACTAAAGTCACCTAAGCCCAGTTTAAGAACCCACGACGCATCACCGGTAATATAATATGACAAAAGCTCTGAATCGGTAGATGTTGAAAATGCCTGTTAATGAATGTCTAATGTATTTTCACATAAGTGACGCAAAAGGTTATAACAGGTAACTATTAGGGATACCAGAAAACTTTATACATACATTCAACCTAAAACTAAACCATGCACACAAATTTTCAACTTCTAGCTCAGAAGGCAGGGTACAAAATTATTCAAGGAAACCGTTAAATGCGAATGTCTTTCAAAAATACTTAAGGCTTGATTACTTAGAACTTGAATAATACTTTACTATTACTACTGTGTCATTAGTTGTTACCTCAATACACTTTATTCCAACCCAATGCTCTAATTACATGTTTCCTCGCTATATTAATTAAAATACCTGAAGGCCTGCACTCCTGCGCATAAATCTTCAAAAGCGATGACAGCGATATGATTGAATGCTCTGCCGACAGCTGGAAATGATTGATTTGTCAGCGAGCACAGTTTAGGTTAATAGGCGTGAAGATGCATTCATCATTTGTCAGGTAATTTGAACTACCATTCCTTTAAGTTTGAAATAGATTCAAACGATTAGGCTGGCACAAGATTGAACTGATTTATCACAAACTTGAAATCGAAGTATAGCTTTAGATCAAATGTAGTTGAATACAAGTCCAATTAAGGTAAATACTATAACTATATAATCAAACTGCTTTGGTAAATAGCTCTCGTAGCAATGAAACTATTAAGGTCATAACTTTTGTTGGGCATGTTAGATTTTGTATTTAAAAGAAATATCCTGTCGAACCACTAGGTACCTACTTATGTAAGTAATATGGTTATTGTACTTCAAGATACAAATTAGTACGATTGACAGCTAGGGCCTACCACCATATTGTATCACGAACGCTTTGTTTCAAGCTAAAAACAATATTAAGTATTCAGAATCGTACCTCTAAAAACAATCTTGTTTTATTCCAGCATAATGATGTCAAAGAACAAATCAACAATTGTCTTATTATTATTCGCTGCTATAGGAAAAATGTGATAAAGCTTCTTTTAAAAATAAACAAGAACAAATGATACAATTTATTCGGTTTGACTAAAAACAATATTAAAACAAACTTATTTCATAAAGACGCGAAGTAAGACTGACACAATATTGTTTTAAGCTTGTTTAAAGAGAAGGTAGGCCCCCTGATAGAGCGGGTCAGGTTTACGGCTGGAAGCTGCCAGATGTGAATCGTACATTAACCGTATTCCACACTTTCCACAGCAATTTTACAATACAAACCCCAACTCACTTGACCATTCCTTTCACAGGACCTCCGTAAACTCCTCAAGTCCAAGCACGTCCAAGGTCTGGAGTTGCACGATGCCCATCGTGCCCTCAACAAAACCAAAGTCGAAGATGCAGTGGATGAAGCCCGCAAAGCCATCTCCGCATCGGGGGGTGGCCCCCTCTTCCTGGCTTTACCAGCCAACCCTGAACTCCTAGCGAAGTACTACGATCTGAGGACCTTGATGAAGAAAGTGGACCTGATGATGGTTCAGACTCACGCACTGGGGCAGGTGAAGAAGATGACGTATCACCCCAGTCGGCTGAGCGGAATGTGGGATATGTTGAACACGGTAACAGACTCTTTAGTTTGAAAATTTAGTCTTTAATACTCACAGGTGCAGATGTTTTGGGATATAAATAAAAGTTTTATCAGGATCCTTAGGTTTATTTTAAAAGTTGACTAGAGATGAAACTATAACTGACTGACCAATCTATTAATACACTGTTTCAACCACCATCCATTAAGTCGGGATAATAATAAATTCTAACGGAAGCGTAAGAGGGATCTCCGTAGTAATGACTCGAAGTTTGAAAATATGGATTACAGACATGATTTCGAAAAACTTTTTGTCGAGTGTTGTTCCGTCGATGACGGAGGTACTAGCCTACAAAATAAGGTTATGCTGTTTGATTGCTAAGCCACTTAGATTGGCTTAAACTCGATAAGTCAATCAACCTGTTAAGCCAATGCAAACTACTTATTGGCGTAATCAACTAATCTCCAGCCGCTGTTCAAAATGATCGCTATATATTATCTTATTATGTATCTGGGCTACGTGTTACGTATTTGCGAACTTGAGTGTTTAATTTACATAAGAAAAAGATTTAAAGTACAATAAAATATTTAATTTTTATATTGTAGGCCTATTACGGATATATGCTTAAGGTCTCCAAAAATCATTAACAGATCGTTGAAACTATAATAGCGATCTGAAAAGTAATTTATTCAATAGGATTGTAATAATTATTAACGGATGGGCATATTATTTGTGTGAAGGACTAGCTGCGATGTGATGCCATTTACTTCGTAAAAATGCACTTTATTGTCGCAATATCCTGCCTACGAGTACCTATCTACTTATATGTCAGTGAATAAAAATTTATGGGAGTGAGAAATAACGTAGGAAAACTTAACTTTAATTTAGCTTGGCGCTGACTAGTTGATTTAATTAACGATTATGGTAACGATAACATCAAGCTATTAGATAAGATGTAGGTACAAAGTACAATGGGCGGTTTTATAAGCGATCTCTTCCAGACCACCTTACAACGAACGAAACTGAGAACCGAAGCAGATAGCAAAGTGTGTACATAAATAAGTTTTTGCTTAGAGTTTTTGTAAATTTGTACCAATGTAGGTATTACTTGTCAAATCAATTACTTATAGTAAAAAAATATATTTAAAATATAGACTAATCTTTTATCAGAGACTTGCAATAACACCATGACCTACATGTAAATGTTATTGTCAATTGGACCAAATAAGGTGTGCCTAAAACAAGTTCGTTTGCCAATTTTTTTCTCAATCTGGCCAGCCTGTCTACTCTACTGAGAGTACAAGGCGTCCACCATAGATACTCGTATGCACTCACATCACGTAGGTACAGACGGGTTCGTCTAGAAATTCCACTCGAAGGTAAACCAGTACTGCTCAAAAGAATTGCCCAAGTTTACCAGTTACTTATTCGTTTTTATTCCCAACACATAGGGTTTAATTTCCTACAACGTACATCTAGGTCACATTGGCAGATGAACTATTTGCAAGTACTGTATTGAAAGAATTAATTATTTCCATTTAAGTTGTGACGACCAGCTTCAAGTCTGCAGGTCAATCGTGTTAAAAATCGCCTTGAATTTTTTACTCACTATTCACTGGCTTGGGTATTAGAATGTTGTTGCTATGACAGATTCTGTAGGCGTTATGAAGGTAAAGTTTACGCCATCGAGATTACCGATAGTCTAATTTAAATAGGATATGTTTTCTCCAGCTCAGCAAAGCACTAAAACCATGTACTTTGTATTGTAGCTTGTAGCTGGGCGTTGACATTTTAAAAGAATAATGTGTTGAGGAGTTTCTTGCCGCGCTTCTTTTCCTCAACTACTTATACATACCGAAGCGGTGGAGTCGCAATGATTTTCAATAAGTGGACTTACTCGTATAAGCCCCTACATTGAATAAAAACATTTTGATTTTGATTGATATATGTACAATGAGACAAAAATCGAACAACTTAGAAGACATTAAAAAAAATGTGGTAAAACCTTACATATAAAATTGTTTAAAATGCGAATAAAACACAAAAAGGGCGTATAAGAGACACAAAAGTTTCAAAAGTCAGGTTAAAATGTAGCCAATGACTCGGAATATGAAAATGAATATAATGAAAATGCGTTAAGTTCAACATTTTAGGTTAAACAGTGTTATGATTACACACGTACGTATTATGCCCTGAAATGGTTGCTTTACCGGAATGCATACACCGGAAAAACATTACCCTCGTTCTGGAGTACTCGCCTAACAAGTACCTATTGTGTCAATTAGCCTAGCTTATTTTCTCCAATCTCTCTGCATCTGCATTAAAAACATTCTAATCCAGCTGTACTCTCCCAGGATTCCGTGGTAGACCTGGTGGTTGGACTGGGCGTGCCGGCCTCCAAGATCGTCATCAGTTTACCAGCCACAGCAAATCAGTTCACGCTCCTCAACGAGACCCTCAGTACTCCAGGCAGCCCGACTATGGAGGAGGATCCTCAGGAAATCGACCAGGCTGAACTCTGCAAACAGCTACAGACAGGACACTGGACGTTGGAGAGAGACCAGGACCTGTCAGCTCCTTACGCTTTTAAGTGAGCAATGTATTATTTTGAATGAAAAGTAATGACGCATTGGCAAATGATCAGCTTAAAATACGAATCGAACTAGGCAACACAAATAAAATTATTAAGTAGGTGCGTGCCCAACTAAATATTTAAGAATACTTTTGGTAGTGCTTGTTTTGGAGTTTCGTGCGCATATTTTTATGCATAGCTAGAACACTCATCGGTAGATAGTAGATAGCTACCTAGTTTTGAATAAAAATATTTGTTTTGAATACACTATTTCCCCAATATACCTGCCTAAACATGGTTAAACCGTTTATAGGAACAAAACCTGGATATCTTTCGAAGACTCGTCTTCGGTGGACGTAAAGGGCAAGTACGCGAGGGTCCGTGGATTGGCGGGACTGGCGCTGCACAAGGCTGACCGCGACGTGGAGACTCCCTGCGGACCTTCGTTGAAGGGCTCGCTGGCAAAGGTCCTGAACCAGCAGAGCAGGGCGCCAAGAGCTGCTGTTTTGAGGTGAGGATGATCAAGGACCAGTTGGTTGGCTCATTTGGTAGTGAGCCTACTGAGTCTGATATCGATTGGGTTTCCGCTCGGGGCCAATGTATCGAAACAATAAAAAAATAGGACTAAATAGGACTACTAAATAGGACTAAAAAATAGAAAAAAATAGGAATGAAAGCTATGAAGTTATACTTAACTTGTTGTGCTTATAATGAAATTGTAATACATAAATATAAAGGGGCTTTTAATTTTTTTACTGCATGATTAATTAATGATTCGCTATTTCATTTGATACAACATTAAATTAGTTTCTACAATTGTACAATCAAAGATTCCGATCCCAGATATCGAAAATCTGTGGCATTAACGGGTGTACCGAGACTATAGTGTGTAGAATTTGTTTTTCCTAAAGTAATTCAGCGGGCGTATTCACGGAGATTCGACATTCGATATTCGACTCGGAATCGAAAAATCTGTCGAAAGGTTTCGAGATGGGTTATTCACAGATGTCATATTTGACATAAGGATTCGACAAATTTTCCGATTCCGAGTCGAATCTCTACGACCGCAGATGAGCCAGAGCTGAAAATTGTGTGACTGTTAGAATACTGATTCTTTCACACTACAGACATATCTAATGATTTAGATCTTAAGTAACCTTAATTTATCGAACAGGTCCCTAGAACACGAGATCCTCTCCGCTCCCGGACACGCCCGCGCTCTGGACGCTCTTCAAGTATCCCCGTACCGCATCACTCAAGTCGTCGATTCCGATGGTGTCATTCACTCCATCAGAGAGGTTTGTTTTTAACGTTCTTTACCGAAGGAAAATCTGGAACATTTATGGCGTTTCTCCGGTGAGACAGTCACAAGTTACCAGAGATAAACAGTACCACAACTTGAAGATCATAGCCTAACTCACACTTTGGTCGCTTTTAAAAAAAAACACAGACCTTATCTTTATTAAATTGACATGTAGTGTCTATAATAATTATACTGCCACCTACACCTTAGAACATTGAAGTAGCTAGCAACGACTGTATATTTTCCATCATTTACCAATTTCATCTTCATTTGTTAGAATGTGTTGTTCTTGACAAAGTTCACCAATATACAACAGCAATACCAAAGCCAAAGACATTTGAAGAAAAAGTTTCTCAAAGAGTTATTTTTCTTCCAAGCTCTTTGACCAGGCTTTGAACAGCAATATGAGTGCAATGCGTATGTTTCCAGGACACCAGAACGGAGTTCTCTTGCTCAAGGCAAGGATACTTCGTTCACCCTCGCTCCTGCGCCAGATTCTACCGATGCGTCAAGTTCGACCAGCTCTCTCCAGAATATACTGTGAGCAGCAACAACATAATTATCTTTAACTAGCGGTTTTGCGCGGTTTTCCCCTAAATAAAATAGAACCTATGTTACCCAGGGATATTTTAGATTTCCATTGGTGAAAGAATTTTTAAAATCGGTCTTGTAGTTTTTGAGTTTATTCCTAAAAAACATACAAAAAATGTTTCCTCTTGATATTAGTACAGGTTCATCATCATAAACTGCATTCTAGGGTCCTTTTAAAATGCTATATCAGACTAAAAACTGTATTTGTAAATGATAAGTAATTTATTAATTTATTCACTGTCCCATATTCACTTGATTCTAAAATTAAAGGCAATACAAGTACCGATAAGGTTTTGCCACGAAAAGTTACATAGATTCTGCAAAAACTTGACCAATATGACTAACAAGATTGAGCTTTTAGCCTTTATTTCCAGTAAGGTTTGATGTTTTACAAGCGACAAATCGAGTTCGGATTAGCAGCTGGACGTATAGTCAGTAATTATAGTAAATAAGAAAACTGTTTTCATTTTCCCAGGTCTTCGAATTCGACTGCCCTGCTGGGTTAGCTTTCGACTCCCGTTACGAAGTGTGTGTATGGCCCGGCAGTCTTCCCGATTCCCAGGCCTGTCCTGGATCATCTGAGATCGCGCCAGTTCCTCAAACTAGATTCATCTGTCCTGAACATGAAGGTACAGTCCTCAGTATACTCCCGACACAAGATTTCGGTATCCTATGACATTAAACTTCATTATTAATCATCGAAAATCCAATCGAAATTTTGCAATACTATTTACCAGATCTAACTTCGCGAAACCTATAATTACTATACGAGCCTCCAGTAAATTAATGACTTGTATCGCAGTGTTTACGTATTCCATCTGATGTACAATAAGTTCGTCTCTCGCCATAACAATTTTTTAGTTAACTGTTAATTCGATTTTTTTTACTCTCTTCACAGTCAATACATTTATGCTAACAATGCCGTGGAAACTTTATTGGCTTGTCTACCTACTTCTCTTGTGTTCTTGTTTTTAATCTGTAATTTTCTATGCTGCGTGTTTCCCAAAATAAAAAAACCCTTCGTCCCCACTCCACTTGTAACGTTTAAATAACGTATTGATCCTATTCCAGGTTACTATGTCGACCCTGAGAACTGCCGGTGGTTCTTCGCGTGTCTAGACCACGGCAAGGCGCCGCTGACTGCGTACGAGTTCCGCTGCCCCTTCGGGCTGGGCTTTGACGCTGAACGACTCAAGTGCGACTGGCCGTGGCTGGTGCCATCTTGCGGCAACATTGCCAGATACGAGGCTGAAGTGCACGGCTACTCCGGTGCTAAACTCACTGGTAAGTAGCTTACAATTTTAACGATTCTAATAGATATGATGTAACATTCCGTTATGTAACACACTAATTATCAATGGATTAATTAAATAAATATTTTGAAAACACTTCCACATGCATGTAGTAGCACAATGACATTTTAGGTTTGAAAAACTGAAACTGATATAAAAAAAAATCTCACGCCTTTCATCTCCGAGGGGGTAGGCAGAGGTATTCCATTACTGGATATACCCACATTTCACGAGATACATTGGACCCCTAAACGTGATAGGTGGTGAGCCCATAGCCGAACTGAAATAATCTAGATAAAATAAAAGCCAACACTTTATTTCTAATAATTTCAGGTGCAGTGGGCTTCCAAGGTCAGACAGCCGACGCCATCAACGTCGCTGCGCACCAAAGCCTCGTTTCCGGAGCATCTCTGAATAACCACGTTGGAATTCAGAACAGTTTCCTCACTAATAATGAACCCTTGGACGGTAACTTCATTGCTTCTCAAGAATTAGCCAATGCTGGTGCATTAAACCACGCTTACCAAATCGGCCATGATGCTGGACTCTCTCAAAACAGTGGTTTAGGACTCGCTTATCAGGTCGGCGAAGCTAATTCTCTTAGCAATCACATAGGTTTAGTTCAACCAACTAAGTATTCTAACAAAGGAAAATACTCCAGCGGTTCGATTATCTTAGATGACTATCGATTCCCTACCAAAGAAGAGGCAAACAGGTATAATAATCTTCATAACAAAGCGTATGATGGATACTCAACGGCATCTATTTCTTCTGGGTCTACCGGACAAAAGACTCGACAATTCCAAACCGGTGATTATGCCGACTCCTCTGGAGCATATGTCCATGATCCAACAGGAGATTATGCGGAACCCTACAGACACGAAGGTTCACCCGTAGTTCCTTACATCCATGATGGCTCCGCTTATAAACAATCTAACGATTACTACGACTATGGAAGATATTCTGCGGCTCAAAGTGGGGCTAAATACGAAGATAATAGCGGTCAATACGTAAACGACAACTCTGGAGCCTATGTTGATTCAGGGTCTAATGGATACTCAGGATCTTACGCAGCTGATAACTCTGGCTCCTATGGGAATGATAACTCTGGCAAATACGTAGCTGGAATATACCGAGATGGTGGTAATGGTGCGGGTCTGCAATATCAAGGAAGTTATAGCAGCGGAAACGTTGGAAACTACGTGAGCGATGGAAAAGCCTATACTGGGTCCTCCCACACTTTAACTGCGGGAGCTGTAAACGTGGGTTTAGTAGGAAAGACTACTTTAGTTGATGCTGGTTACTCAGACCAGACTAATTACGGAGCATACAACGCTGGTGCTGGTCAATCCTTTGGCCACCAAATTCAACATAATGTACAAAATGCTCACTTGCCAATTATCTCTCAGCCTGCTGTCTCGATAAGCCACGTAGGAACTGACGGTAACAACTTGGATGGATATGGCTTCGTCACTACTCCCACGTCATCAGGAATTCCTACAACAGCCACTCCTTTCGCTGTGACCACTTCTTTGCCAGTCACAACGTATAAGACAACATTCGTCCCTGAAGCGCCTAAAACCAGCATCAAGCAAATCTTTGGGTATTCCCAACCAGCTGTGACTTACGTTCAGCCAACAGTTGTTGCAGTCAAACACACGCCTAACATTCAAATTACGGATTACAATCAGGGAGCAAATTACCAGGCTTCCAGCAACTACAACACTGAATCTAAATCTGAATCATCTGGATATGATTATTCTAAGCCAAGCATTAGGTTTGAAGATGGTATCTCCTACTCCACTCCTGCACCAATCGTTGTATCAACATTTAAACCTCAAGGATTCAGCCACAGTCAACAAACACTGCACAAAGTAGAGTCTGCTGGATATGAATATTCAACTCCGACGCCTGTTTCTGAAGAACCGTTTAGAAAATTGGTGGCTTATACCACCGGACCATCAGTTACGAGTTACTCTCAACCAACAGTAGCTACTTACACGCCTCAAGCTTTCAGTCAGCAAACTATTCACAAGGTAGAAGCTAGCAATGCTTACACGCCTTCAGTACACTCTGAAGTTCAGTATACTACTGCCCAACCCGCTATCTCTGTATCTACTTACCAACCTCAAGGTTTTAGTCAGCAAACCCTACATGAAGTTGATGTCAGTCAAGTTAATGCATACTCTGAAAGTGGCTCATCTGGTTACAATTACGAGAAACCAGCATCTGGATACGATTACTCGAAACCTGCAATTAAGTTTGAAGAAGTTCCTCAAACTGTGATTCAGTATTCTACTCCAGCACCAACGCCAGCTGTATCTACTTACAAGCCTCAATCATACAGCCATCAGACTATCCACAAAGTAGAATCGCAGCAATACGTTCCTGTGTCTTCAACCCCGGCTCCGAAAGTAGAATTCACTTATCACCAGCCTGCTGTAAGTGTGTACCAAAATCCTATCCTCCAATACACAGAGAATGTGACTCCAGCAACTTATGTACAGCCAACTGCTCATTCTTACAGTCAGCAAACGATTCACAAAGTTGAGTCTAGCAAAGATTATACTCCATCGGTTGGGGTTGGCTCTATCAGTTATGAAGCGCATTCAGCGGTTCACTATACTACAGCACAACCTGCTATAGCAGTGTCAACTTATCAACCTCAAGTGTATAGTCAGCAAACACTGCATAAGGTTGACGTTGGTCGTGTTAATGCTTACTCACAATCAGAGTCTGGCTACAACTACGAGCCACCCGCAATCAAATTTGAAGAAGCACCGAAGACATACGTAGAGTACTCTACTCCGGCACCAGCAGTAGTGTCAACATACAGGCCACAGTCTTATAGCCATCAAACGTTCCACACAGTTGAATCACAGAAATACGTGCCAGTTTCTTCTACTGCAGCACCTAAAGTGGAGCTGAAGTACCAACAACCAGCTGTTACTGTGTATGAAAATCCAATCCTGAAATACGCAAAAAAGGTGACTCCTGAACCAGTTTATACCCAAACCTATCATCAGCCCATCGTGCATCAACAGCAAGTGACGCACGTTGTCAGTCAGCCAGCTGAATACGAGACTTATGCTCAACAGAACTTGGAATTAAGCCAGGGAGGTTACTCGTACCACCAACCAGAAATACAACGAAACGATGAATCTTTGAACACTGGAAATACTTATTCAGATGCTACACTTGTTTCTCACCAATATTACCACCAGACTAACAATAACAATCAAGATTCAGGAAAAGATATAGTTTTCGTGTCAACAACGCCTTCAAGTCTTATCTATGAAAATCATTATAACGAGTATGAAGCGCCGAGGCAATACAAAGCTAAAGAATATATTCCACCGAAAACAGACTATCAACAAACTTATTCAATATCGTCGACCCCAAGTCCAGTCATTCAGCAAAGTTCTGTTATCCACCAAACTCAAGGCCAATATGACTACAAACCGATTGAATATTCACAGCAGTACGACACTGGTGCAGTTCAGCAAACTTCATTTAGCACATCACATGTTGAGCAGCCAAAGAGAGTGGAATCTATTCACTTATCGTCATTCCCGGGTACGAAAATCACTACCAAATATAATCAGGTAGCTTACGAATCTCCCGAGATTCAGGATGGTTACAAAGCTGAAGAATATGTGCCTCCTGTAGCTTCTACTCCTGCTCACGTTGTTACATCAACGTACAGGCCCCAAATTTATTCCACTATATCTACGACTCGCGAATACTTGCCTCCCACTCCTGCTCCTAAATCCTTTGAATACTTACCACCTCAACCCGAGTACAACTCTGCTGAGTATCTGCCACCTAAGGTTCAAAACACGTACATACCGCCTTCAACAACTGCGAAACCTGTCATAATATCTAGCACTCGATTTCCATACGTTCAGTCTACAACTTTCAAGACTCCCGAATATTTGCCCCCTAACCAAGACACTGGCAGCATTGTGAACTTTGAAAGCTTTGGATATAAAAATCAGGAACAGTCCAATATCGGATACAATCCTTACCAAGAATATACAGTGTCCACTAATGCACCTCTGGAAAGGCAAAAGAACATTGTAGTTGAAACATCAAAGTCTAATTTACTTGGTTTCGGTACAGTAGGACCGGACGCTGGCTTAGTATCTCCAATCTCTTACACTACAGGTGCACCGATTTCTTCAACTTATGCACAAGAAATATACACGCCTTCGTCAACGCCAGCGCCTGTGACCAGGACCAGGCCTAAGTTCAAGTCAACCACTCAAGCGCCTTATGTTGAGTCTACGACATTCAAAGCTCCGGAATACTTACCGCCTTTGGAAACTGAAATAGATATAGACTATAATGGCTTTGGACTTAAAAACGATAACGCGGGGCAACACAACTACAATCAGTATCAAGAGCAAAATATAGTATCAACTTACGCTCCGGTTCAAAGAAAACAAAACTTAGTTGTTGAAACGGCAAAATCTCAATTACTTGGTTTTGGAACAGAGGGTCCTGATGCAGGACTAGTTTCACCAGTTACTTACACTACATCTGCGCCAATTGCATATAGTACTGAAAGCTACACCTTAGCACCCAAAAGAGTTACCTCAACTTACGCACCAATTAAACAAGAATTAGTTGAAGTGTCTCCCGTACCTGTTAGGAGAACAAAGCCTAAAGTAGCCGTTGTTACCAAAATAAACGACTTCAATCCACTGCTTGTGAGAAAGCTTGGCGCTGTTTGCAGTTGCCAGTCACCTATTCTCATTCTCAAGGGTAAGAGACCGAATGTGCAACTACAACAGGACTTCGATGATTACAGCAACGACTATGAAGATGCTGGTCGTGGAGATATCAACGACAACGAATGGGCTCAAAAGTTAGCAAGAATACAAACAGGGAAAACAATTCCAACAGTCACTTCCACTTTTAACCCCATAATTGTACCTGACGACTCATTCTACCAAGACTACCAGGAATCTAGCGAATACAACATTAACATAACTCCTAAGGCCCAACAAGTATATTCTGAAAACTACGTATCCAGCACTCCTGCGTATTCAACAACTGAGAAGATAGTTAGAATAAGGCCACGTGTTAAGGCTGTGACTGCTGCTCCTACTTACAAAACTGTAGTGTTAAACCAAGAGGTAGCACCAAATGTGGTTGTGAACGAAGCTCAAGCTCTAAGTGGGTTGAGAAACCGGGACGACTCTTTACAAGCGATAAACTGCCAGAGAGCGGGATTGTTCCGTCATCCGAAGCAGTGCAACAAATTCTACGCTTGCAGATGGGATTGTACTAAACAGAAATTCACTCTTCACGTGTTTAACTGTCCCATTCAACTTAGTTTCGACGCTAGCATAGGAGCATGTAACTGGCCAAGTCAAGGACCGGCATGCCAGGGTGATACACTTCTTACAAACGTGCTTTAAGAACTATGATCATGTGCCATAAATGGCCTCGACCGAATTGTTGTGCCATCGAAATGTGATCAAAGATCACAAAATTCTTTTAAGCTACCATGATTGTCAATGTCTCTCTTTTATTTTAAAAGCTTCTAATTTATTCGATTTATTTTGTTAATGTTGGCTATCTCATAGTTATTTATTACTTCATGTATTTCTTCAGCTTCATTTAGCTTAATAAGCATTAGTTTTTGGCGTCATCGGTTAAAATAAGAGTTACCACTTTCTAGTTCGTTTAGTATGTTATTTTTTGTAATATAGTGAAGTCATATTTTTGTATTTTTAAAAATTAAATATAGAAATCATATTAACTGTAATTGTAAATATATAATTTTATTCAATAAACATGTCTTTTCTTACACGAATAACATACACAGCAACGTCAGCAACTACAAGGCATTTTATTATGTTGTTCAAAATTAAATATTCAGTGTCACTGGCTTTTCTACTTCGGCTAATGAGTCTTTGTACTTAGCAAGTACTGACTCTACTTCTTCCTCAATAAATTCTGTAACCTGATCAGGTGCTCTTCCAATGAACGTAGATGCATCTAGAATCTTGTCTAACTGCGATATAATGGGTGCAAAATAACCGTCACTTTTAACTCGTTCAATCAAATCATTATCTTTGCCATGTTGCTTAACTTGAGCACCGGCTTCATGAGACAGAACCCTAATTTTCTCATGACAAACTTGACGATCGCCCCCAGCTTGCACCATGGCCATTATAATGTTTTCCGTCGCCATAAACGGTAACTCTTGACCAATGTTACGAGCAATAACTTTGGGGTAGACGACCAATCCTTGACAAATGTTGAGAAGGGTCAGCAAAGTTGCATCAGCAGTTAAGAAGGCTTCAGCTAGAGTGAGACGGCGATTGGCTGAGTCGTCCAAAGTACGTTCCAACCATTGCACAGCATGGGTATTTGCTGCGTTGGCATGTAAAGTGATTAAATGGCGAGCCAGCGCGCAGCAGCGTTCAGACCTCATTGGGTTTCTCTTGTATGGCATGGCGCTGGACCCAATTTGGGACGCTTCGAAAGGTTCTTCTAACTCCTTACGGGAAGCAAGGATGCGTATGTCAGAGCACATCTTGTGCACTGTGGCACCAAGGCCAGATAAGGCAGCGATCACTTCTAGATCAACTTTCCTGGAATAGGTTTGACCAGTAACAAGGTATCGTTTGTTGAATCCAGCGAGCTCAGCTACCCTTTTGTCGAGGGCGCGGACTTTGGAGCCATCTCCTTTGAAGAGTTGGAGGAAGGAGGCTTGAGTGCCGGTTGTACCTTTGACTCCTCGGAAGCGGAGGTCGTCTCTGGCCCGGAATAGGGCGCGCTCGTCCATCAGTAAGTCACTCAGCCATAGGGAAGCTCTCTTACCGACTGTCGTCAGCTGGGCAGGCTGGAGGTGAGTGAAACCAAGAATAGGCACCGACCTGAAATTGTAATCGTTTAAAAAATTAGTTAAATTGTTATTTAACATCAACTTTAAAATGCAGCTATATTAGCTGCTACACCTACACAACTTTAAATAATGTACTATCAACCCCTTCCTAAGCTAGGCAAAGATACCAACTGCAATGGTACCGTAAAGTGGATTTCAGTGCCTTGACTTACCGCCGAGGCGTCAGACACGCACTTCTATCAATGTCAACCGACGACCAACGCGACAATACTAGACGAGATTCTATGAAAATGGATGGCGTCGCTTCTGAGCCTGATGAATGACGCGTGACGTAAGGTTCGAAAGTCTACCTTAATGGACCACTAAACGTAGTCTGAACTAGTGATGGGACTCGAATCGAAAATTAATATTCGAATCAATTCGAATAACCTGGCGAAAAATTCGAATCATGATTCGAATAAACCTTGGATTCGAATTGATTGAATCATTCGAATCAATACGAATTTATACGTTGATTCGAATCAATAAAATCGTTCAATAGATAAAAATATACTAGTCACCGTGTTCAAATTACTTCTGGAAAATTAAGTAACGAACCTCTATTAACCACTTTCAAAAAAAAAACTAAGGACGCAGTTCGAAAAAATATAATATACTTACCTAACATCACTTTTTAGTTTTCAATACAGATGCTTTTGAAGATTAATTATTATTTATATATTTAAATGAAAAAATCTTGATAGAAATGCAAGAAAAAACGTGAACGAATTTTAACCGTCTCATCTATAAGATAAACTTACCGCGCAATATAAGATTCTAATCATAAATGTTAATTCGAATCATCGATGTGATTCGAATTGTAAAGATGATTCGAATTAACTCGGCAATTCGAATCAACTTTGAATCTCATTCGAATCAACTTTTCACCTTCATCATTCGAATCATTCGAATCAAATGTGATTCGAGTCCCATCACTAGTCTGAACCCAGTTAATATCAAAATATCAGTCCCAGGCTCAGCAGCCCCACCACCTAAGTTTCATTACGGGATAAATAATTTGACGCCGCTTCACTTAGCAATGATAGATAATCGTAAAACAAAAATAACTGTTGGTCTCCTATTTCTACGCGCGAAGGGCGCCATTTTGGTTTCCATTTCAAATCGCAAACGTTAACTAGCAACTATACACATATTATACTCACTTGTAGTCATCAGCAAATCGCGCAAGCCGGCTGATGACAGCGGCCAAGCGCGGCAGCAGTAGATCCAAGCCATGCCTGAGCACGATCAGATCAGTGTTGTCTCCGACGTAGCAAGAGGTCGCCCCGAGGTGTATGATGGGGGCTGCGCGTGGGCACCGCTCGGCCAAAGTATGAACATGTGCCATGACGTCATGACGGACCTTCTTTTCGTGCTCGGCGGCGGCAACGAAGTCGATGTCGTGAATCGCTGACTCCAACTCTTCGATCTGTTCGTCCGTTATGTCCAGGCCAAGTTCCTGTAATTAACAAGCGTCTTTTGTATTTTTACTTGACTACACCAGGAGTATGAGGAGTGTTATGCTACAGCATTAAGAGTATATTATATCAATTCACGAGTTTATTATAGCAATAAGGCTCATACCAAATATAAATCGGAAAACTATAGCATTTTGCTATTGTAGTCCAGTAAATTTGTCGGTTGAATGTATGGGCTCGTATGCGTCAAATCCGGTAGTTCTGATTTTTTGCAGACTTGTTTATGATGTTGGCCTAATGTATAATCCAAGTTTGTGACCTCGAGCGCCGAACGCAACTTTGTCAAAAATCGAAAAAACTGCAAACAAATAGTTCTTTTTTCAAATTTTGGCAATTAAAAACCAAAAAGTACTGCATCGATTTAAAAATTTCTTTCACCGATGGAAAGTTACAATATCCCTGAGTAACATAGGCTACATTTTATTCCCGGATTCCCACGGGAACGAAAACTACACGGGTGAAACCGCGCCGAACCGCTATTATATTATAACACTAAAGGTATTTGTATCGAATAAACTCAAAAACTACTGAGCTGATTTTACAAATTCTTTCACCAATGGAAAGCTACATTATTATTGAGTAACATAGGCTTTATTTTATTCCCCTATTCCTACGGGAACGGGAACTACGCGGGTGAAAACGCGCGGAACCACTATTATATATGAAACTAGCGATTCTGCGCGGTTTCACCCGCGTCGTTTCCGTTCCCGTGGGAATACGGGAATAAAATATAGCCTATGTTACTCAGGGATATTTTAGCTTTCCATTGATGAAAGAATTTTTTAAATCAGCCAAGCAGTTTTTGAGTTTATTAGTTAGCAACACCGTTAGTGCTATAATATAATAGCGGTTCCGCGCGGTTTCACCCGCGTAGTTTTCGTTCCCGTGGGAATACGGGAATAAAATATAGCCTATGTTACTTAGGGATATTCTAACTTTCCATTGGTAAAAGAATTTTTAAAATCGATGCAGTACTTTTTGAGTTTATTCGTAACAAACGTACAAAAAATCTAATCTTTCCTATTTATAATATTAGTATAGATTAGTGTAGATATCTATGTGATAAAAGAAAAAATAAACTTGGCGGCTGCACGGATTTAGAAGAAATTTGGTAGGTAGATAGATCAGGACCCGGATTAACATATATGCTACTTTTTATCCCAAAATAACGCGAACGAAGTAGCGGGCAACATTTCAAAACGACAGAAATGCAAAAATTTGCTAAGATCGAAAAAAAATATAAGCTTTGAAAGGCTAAATCTCGGAAACTATTGGGTCTACAGAGACAGTTTTAGTATCATAATGTAGTTAATTTAGTCTACTTTAAAAACGTCCTAAGAAAGTTTTTTCAAAAACTACTCCTTTAGGGTTATAATCGCGAAAATAAAAAAAAAAAACATTTTTTCGAGGTTTTTTCGATTTTTGACAAAGTTGCGTTCGGCGCTCGAGGTCACAAACTTGGATTATACATTAGGACAACATCATAAACAAGTCTGCAAAAAATCAGAACTACCGGATTTGACGCATGCGGTAATGTATAATTTTACTGGACTATTGAATCTCCGAGTGACCTTTCTTCTTCGTACTAAGCATATTCGTTCGCCATTGGGAGCGCAATTTCGTTCGCAGACCTACCGCAAACTAGTTCGTTCATTTAGTTCGTTTTTTTATTACATTTTTCATATTATAAATTCGAAAAACTTTAACCATCTGATAGATTTTAATTTATCAGTTAGCAGTAGCAACTCTTATAGGAGCGGCAAGAGTAAAAAAAAATATATCGGTTAGCCATGCAGTGCCACTCAATAAACTCAATAATAGAGCGGAAGCCACAAACTACAAAACTAATAGCGAGACTGTGGACGAACTAGTTCGCATAGTTCACCTAAGAGAGCGCTCTTTCGAACTAGGTCGTTCGCGAACTATCCAAGACTAGGGTCAACTATTATCATTGGGTAACTAATTATAGCACGTATAGATAAGATTATGTAATATATTTAATCCATAGTTGAAAAGCATTTTTTTACTAGAAAATACTCGTACAAGATCCAAGTATTTTTGTCACCCTTTTGGGAAACACACCGTATTAAATTCAAGGACAGATATTTAGACCATTGACCGCTCAATTTCCACTTTCCATTTGTTTAGAAAACATTACCAAACTTCCTAAAGACAAAGACATTTAGGGCTGGCGTTGTGCAAGATAAGTAGGTTCTCGGCAAAGAGATTAAAATATAATAGGGCATAGAGGGGACAAAGCGAGGCAAATTTGAAGCCAAAAGTTGTGGAATAAGTCTAGTACAATTTCGACCGAATGACAGCTCGTGTTCATAC
Source organism: Ethmia dodecea (assembly GCA_963855545.1). NCBI lineage: Eukaryota > Metazoa > Arthropoda > Insecta > Lepidoptera > Depressariidae > Ethmia > Ethmia dodecea. The sequence continues at coordinate 3,607,149 of OY979446.1, forward strand.
TAACTGACATGACGCTTATGCTTCAAACATGCTTCAAAGTTTTGTATGAATATATTCCCAATGCCACCTCTATGTCCTATTACATTTTAATCTCTTTGGTTCTCGGATCTTAGACGTTTCGTAATTCTTGTTACACTCTTTACGTGACAATTTCTTAAGATGAGAGACTACGAAAGGACGATCAAAATTAGGCGAGTTTATATTATGGAGGAATTTACTCACAAATCTGACCTAGACGAAGACAGCAGAAAAACATACACACATACATCTTGGCAGTATTATTATATTAGTATTTTTTTAGCAATATCATAATAAAAGTTGTTTAATTTCTTGAACCCCTTCAAATAGTTTCTTACCTTTCAGACCATGAATCACAGACACAATAGATTTTTAATTGTGTCTCGATTCCAATTGGAACCGGATTAAAGTTTTTCCCGAAATGCACTTGGCCGGTTTTTATGAGTTTAGAACGTCTTTTTGGCACACCCAAACACGGAGTTTATCAAACACTGTATCACCAGGCCACTAGTTAAGTAGGTACATACAATGTAGCAACAAACATGGTATCACTGATCATAAAGTCGTAAATAAAGTCGTAGGTATATTATTCCGAAGTAGTAAACAAATTCAAACAAAGTCGACTACATTACGAATGGAGTTACGAAATTAACAGATTCATCTATAGGTTTAACAGCTTTATCTATAGGTTCCGCTCGCATGCGTCCCGTTTTTCCTATTCCCCTTAATATATCGCTAAATTAATTTTTACATTATCATTTGGCAGGGAGACTGCTTGTCGAGTAAGGACATAGGCCACTATTAATATTTGAGCGGCATAAGGTAGTTAAGTACCTATATTAAATGTTGAGCAATGCAGTTTATGACTAATATCTCATAGACGAGGCATGTTTTTATTTTTACGTGACCACAAAACTAAATTATATTTCTGCCTTCGTGTCCGAACCGAGTCCTAAATTTACTTATAGATATATGTGTCTCTAGTGATCGTCATTCACACGGATTTCAAAGCTTAGTATTATTTTAAAAAATAAAAGCATTTTTCAGTCTGGCAACACATATGTCACCCGTTTCCGTCAAAGTCCGCCATATGTCATTACGTGTTTCCGTGTTCGTTGTTCACTACGGTAAATTTTATAAAATTGTTTTTTCAGGTTTTAAAAGACTTCAAGATGCTGAAATGGAAAAATGAAGACTTGCAGGAACTCCGTGAGGATATTGAAACGTTACTCAAGACATTAAAATAGAGGACAGATGCTGATCAGCAGGATTTCGTGCGATAGAAATAATTGATGGGCTTGCACCATCCTCGTCGTCTAAGCTGTCGAGAGTCAGTCATAAGTTGTGTAGAAGATAACAAGAGATAGAAATTAGAGAATATCCAGACGAGGATAATTTTCTGAAAATAACACGAACTGCTTCACATAAATTCACATGTTACACAACTGTCTACAAGAGGTTGTCGAATTGCATTCTCACTTCTGCTAATTGGGTGCTACGCATTGCCTGCAGGGCTCCAGCTCTCACCCTTGACACCTCGATCACGCGTTACGCACTGCCTTAGGGGTTGTTGCTATCGCTGATCAGAGCACCATAGCTCTTCCTGCTGCGGAGTTAACCTCGTTAACACCACAGTTCAGGAGGTAGGGTTAGCCTACGGGGCCTCGTCCCTACGGCGACACTCTGACCGACATTTTGAATCATGGATCTGTATCACTATTACTGGAGCCACAGTTCAACAGGTAGTGTTAGCCCAAGGGGCATCGTCCCTAGGGCGACACTGACCGAAATCCTGCATCAGGGAGCTGTATCACCATCACTGGGGTCACAGCTGAAAAGATAAAGTTAGCCTAAGGGGCATCGTCCCTAAGGCGACACTTTGACGCAACTTCTGCGTCATGGAGCCGAATCATAATTACTGGAGCTGCATGAAGACGAAACTAAACTAAAAAGTTGCCTACAAGTTGAAACTGACTATGTATGTACCTACTTGGTTAATAAGTTTGAGTATGTGGCGGTTATTACTAAGCTGTTTTACTCATTATGTATACTGTACTTCCATTAGGAGTATGGTGAGAGATTCTGTAAAGAAAGGATGTTATTTTGCTGATGCTGGAAACAACAATTATTATTTCGGAAAAATACAATCTCACGCCTTCTATCCGCGATGGAGTAGGTAAAGGTATTTTATTTCTGGATATACTTTCCCACTTTTCACGAGATATTCGTTGGACCCTTATTTATTTCGAAAATAAATAAAATATTAATAATAAATATATATATCTATATAAATATAGGTATGTAGATGTCTAGAAGTCGAAACAAAATACTTATGTAATATTGCAAAATCCTTAAGTGCATTATTTCAAGGATTAACAGCTGCTGTGAAACAATACAGGCCCGGTGCTGGCTAATGTTTTAAAGACAGCGAAAGAAACTATCCTTGAGGCAGAGGACAAAGACAAGAAAGTTCTTGTTCGGTGATACCTAATTTATTTGAAAGTATAAAACCACAAATAAAATAAGCAAAAACAGCTAAGAATTGCGACATCAGACACCACAACAGATGATCTTCAAAGTAAGATTCATCAACAACAAACCCAAATCAGATACTTTAAACTGAAGGGCCTCCACAGCCACAGCAGATGAGATTACAAGTTGAGTGGCAGCTGGTGGGCAAAGACCTCAGCAGCAGCAGACAAAAACACAAAAATCATCGCTAAAGGTCAATTTATCACTGTGGAGGACTTTAACTATTCATTATAACTGGAGGAAAACACTCAGGATAAAGTGAATCTGTCTTACATTTCGGGATACAGCATTCCTTTAGGAAAGCCTCCGAAACAATGACTAAATATAGGTATATAATCAATCAGGTAATTCATACAATAACCAGATGCATACCATACCTACAGAGATCTTGAGACTCTAAAAATGTGAAGGAATCTCACGTTGTGGCCCACATTCTAATCAATTTATTTCTAAGGTATTTCTAGTACATAGCAAAACCAAATAACTTTTTCAAAGTCATAATTAACCTCAAAAAATTGAAAAAATAAATAAATACATACAAAACCATTTCAAGTTGGAAGATGTAAGATCTATCATTAGTTTAATGAATCCAGTGATGTCCAGCATTTATTTAAAGGTTACATATTTCTTAATAGGTAACTACTTATTCATGAAGATGACATACAATAAAATCTTAGATCTGTTTTTTGGGATGGTTTGTATTATATAAATTAATGTTCACCCATTGGGCCTGAACACAGTACCATATCTGGTAATCAAGTTAATAACACAAGCAAGATTTGCAAATTTTTAGGATTCTTAAAATTCTGATGGATTTTCTATAAGAATGTTTGACTCAAGAAAATTATTAGGTATATTAAAATATAAATTAATTTTGTTCAAACAACTATTACGACATTGTAAGACAAGAGTGATTGTTCAAATTTTTGCTACCCTTACAACAGCATACCCAGCCATTTAGTACGACTGGCTGTTGGGACATCAGAAATATTGGGCGATCGAAATATCTTGCATTATTTAAATAATGGTGATAATGAAAACGGTAAGGTGAGAATATAATCGAATAAGATCAATACAGTCTCGTAATTAACAAAATGTTAAAGGAGAGTAGAATATAGAAGAAACTAACATAATTACCTGGAAGTAATGGCGATAGCGTTTTTTGAGTTCTTTTTCAGAAGAGCAAAGACTATCATCATTCTGAAATACTTTTTCGAATAAATAAGACAACTGCTGAATTAGACAAATAATATGGGTATTACTCAATTTGCTCACTTACGCTTACGTACGACCATGGATGCAGTAGGTATATTTGTATACATTCCTGCTTATGACGTACTTACGGTACTTATAGTAGGAATATCTCTAGAGAAGAAATCTTGTTCCACATTTCTCAGGTGCGAATAAAATTAAAAGATATGAATATATACATATATCTACAAATAAAAACTACTATTTACATGCAATAGTTAGAATTTAAAAATGAGTATATTTTCAAATATGCTTGCATCATATATTACCTCTAAAGAAAATTACAAGGAATCTAGAAAGCTTTATGTTAATGCAAAAAAAAAAAAAGGATTTTAGCTGAGTATAAATACTTTGGAACAATCAACAATTTATTTATTTGCAAGAACCTAGATTAAACCTGTTACAGGTATTTTTATTGGTTTATTAATGGATTTGCAGTAGTATTCGCACAGTTGTAAGACTCATTCTAAGAATAGGAAAAATATTGGGTATTGATAGTGTTAGATAAAATTGTTTTGATCTAAGTTGATAGTCCAAGAAGAATTTTGATGTACCAAAATTTCCTCGATTTTCAATGTTTAGGCCCCACTAAACTATTGGTTTACCCTTTCAGGAACCTACACTCTCTACCTATACAAGCAGCTTACTCTGGTGGCAGGAAGACGCCAGGCAGGCATGTATGTACATCCAGGTACCTATTTTAAAAGTGTTCTGTGTTTCAGAGTATTGACATTTATGAAAGCAATTTGATCCTGTAATGTAACTATATACTCTTAATATTTTTTTTTCAAAAATATATTATAAAACATATATTATTTGTACCTACAGTATTGTAATATCTGTGCCTAGGTATACCTAAAACGTTAGTGGTTATATTCTCTTTGGGTATACCTGTATGTTGAAACTTCTGTCTAGGATATCAGTATGAAATTTTTCGCCATTTCTAAATTCAGTTAACAATTTGTGCCACACCAAACTCAGGCAGATCGGCCCTTCGTTTTATAAATTAACAAGTTAAGTCACTATTACGATGAATGTGAAAATTTTACAATTGATGACAATTATGACCTAATCTGTCTAAATGCCATACTAAAGGGATAATTTTTTTTTGTGTTCGGACCATCTGAAGAGAATGTTTCATAAAGAATAAGTAAGTATATTATTATAACCATAATAAATATACAGTTCTTTACCTACAGTGTTAGCTACTGGACATTGGGTTCACTCCTACTCTGTCTTCTATATATGACTAGCGACCCGCCCCGGCTTCGCACGGGTGCAATGCTGAATTTTCTTTGCTATAAACCTTGCGGAGCCCGAGACCTTTCCAACGAATGCAAAACCATGGAAATCGGTTCGTCAGTTCTGGAGTTAAATCGTCAGGAAGGAAAACCCGACTTATTTTTATATAGTAGATAACATAAATAATATTGATATTAACTCACAAAATATATTTAGCACTATAGTGTGCACGATAGAAAAGAGCACAATTTTCATCAAATCTCTGATTTGAAGTTTGAATTAGTTTTTAAAATAATGTTTGCACAACTTTAATAAAATCCAGAAAGAATAAAAACTGCTCCATAAAAAAGTTTTCAGAATAATTAGGATTCTGCCTGTCTATTTCAAGTTCAATCCTGAAATATCTCCACTGTCCAGCCTGCACCTTGCTCGATTAGTTATTTAAAATTGACTAAAAATTTACGTTCCAGTAATACTTCTTTGTTCCAAAGCTTCATAAAACTTTATTCAGATAATTTTCAACACAAACTTAGAGTAGTTAGATAGCTCAAAACAATACTCGCTGATTGAGGGATTTATACGTATTTATGTAGGCTGCAACACTTGCTACCCAAAATGTAGGCCTATAAGAAAAAGGCTCTATAATAGACCCAATAGCTAAAAGAAAGATGATTTGCTTAATTCGTAAGGTTTCATTTGGTTGTAGAGATATCTCTAGGTAAACAACCTACACCTTTTCATAGTTATCTTACACCTATTTACCCGACTGCGCAGGGTACTTTTAATGTGTTTATTTTATTATTATTGTAGTACATACAGTGTAAGAGTTACTGATTATTTATTATTCTTTAAGATACCTGTTATCTATCGAAAACCTAGCAAGTACCTTCCTACTATATGGAAATAAAAAATATATTTACTTAGACAGGGAAGTATAATTTAGTAATATTATACTTTTTATTGTTTTATAAATAAAACAGCTTTGAACATCTATCTATAAGTAAATTTAGGACTCGGTTCGGACACGAAGGCAGAAATATAATTGATGGTCAAACGAACTTACCTTAAGTGAAGTTCGACCCATAATTATATGAGGCCTTCGTGTCCGAACCGAGTCCAGCCCTCCCAACCCTGGATCCAAAGTTTGGATCTACCCATAAAATATTAAACTTTGAACTTAAATGACATATGGCGGACTTTGACGGAAACGGGTGACATATGTGTTGCCAGACTGAAAAATGCTTTTATTTTTTAAAATAATACTAAGCTTTGAAATCCGTGTGAATGACGATCACTAGAGACACATATATCTATAAGTAAATTTAGGACTCGGTTCGGACACGATGGCCTCATATAATTATGGGTCGAACTTCACTTAAGGTAAGTTCGTTTGACCATCAATAAACAACAATATAACACTTTATGAACGGTATTTTAGGAACTGGCAGTATTCGGCAAATAAATAATGCTTGGTGTTTGTAAACGGATCAATATTTTCAGGAGTTTCTGGAATTATTTTGATAAGACTTTATTTTGGAAAACCTACAACAGTACAAAATAAAGAAAAATTTTGAAGTATTATTTAACAGTGCAACAGCAAGGTACATTTACAATTTTATTATTGACGTTTCAAGAACTCATTGTACATTGACAATAAATATGTTCAATGCAGAATAGCATACCTACACCTAAATTTGTATTTCAGGAAGTCAATCATACAAAATACCTAATCCTGTATATAACATTAAAGATAAATATTCCTGAAGATATCTTATTCATTTCATATCACTACATAGTATAAAAAAAAGTCGCTTTCTCTGTTCCTATATCCTTCCTCCATATGTATGCTTCATCATCATCATCAGCCTATATTAGTCCACTGCTGGACATAGGCCTCCCCTAATGAGCGCCATAGCGCCCTGTCTTCGGCTCGACGCATCCAGCATCTGCCTGCAGCCTTTCGCAGATCGTCATCCCATCTGGCCGGAGGGCGCCCTACACTACGTTTGCCGAGTCGCGGTCTCCACTCCAGAACACGTCTACCCCAACGGTTGTCGGTTCTTCGCGTGATATGGCCGGCCCACTGCCACTTCAGCTTGCTAATTCTTTGAGCTATGTCGATAACTTTGGTTCTCTGTCGGATGTATTCGTTACGAATCCTATCCTTCAGAGAAACTCCGAGCATAGCTCTTTCCATAGCTCGCTGAGCGATCTTGAACTGGTGGACCAGCCCTACCGTGAGTGTTCACGTCTCAGCTCCGTAGGTCATAACGGGTAGGACGCACTGATTGAAAACTTTGGTTTTCAAAGATTGCGGGATGGATGACGAGAAGACTCGACGCAGTTTCCCAAATGCTGCCCAACCCAGCTGGATCCTCCTCCTGGCCTCCTTCTCGAAATTGTTTCTACCTAACTGCAGAATCTGCCCTAGGTAAGTATACTCGGAAACAATTTCAAGACGGTGGCCATGTACGACGACCGGTCCCGGATCAATGTGGCCATTGATCATGACTTTGGTTTTATCCAAATTCATGCCAAGACCGATGCATCGCGAGGCTGAGGCTAGGTCATCCAGCATCCGGTTTAGCTCCTCTAGCGACTCCGCCATTAAGACTATGTCATCAGCGAATCGCAGGTGTGAGATGTATTTGCCGTTTATGTTGATGCCCATACCTTTCCAGTCCAGAGTCTTAAACATATCCTCCAACGCGCTCGTGAACAGTTTCGGGGATATGACATCCCCCTGTCTCACTCCTCTGCGCAATTGGATGGGTTTAGACTGCTGGCCCTGTACTTGGACACTCATGGTGGCGGCCTCATATACATATGTATGCTTAAATCTTTAAAAGTACGCAACGGATTTTGATGCAGTTTTTTTAATAGATAGAGTGATTCAAGAGGAAGGTTTTAGTATTAGCATTGCACCCGTGCGAAGCCGGGGCGGGCCGCTAGTAAAATATAAATGTATATTATACACATGTGTTTGCTTTACAAGGAGTACCTATTAAATATGCCATAAGCGCTCGAGATGTCAAGTGTGTACATGAAATAACCAGAAAAAGAAATAGTATAGTAGCGTATAGTAGTAAATAACGATAGCAAATCCAAAGACAAAACAAAATAGTTCATGGTATCATAAACACTGAATACATTTTGTTAAAATCCAAAACAACGTAAGGCATGCAACCTGTCCTACTAATTCGCCGAAGGAGATAAGATTATACCTCGCGCCTGATAAACGAAATGATAAGTGAAATCATACAGTGACGAGTAACTAGCCAGTCGAAAAGGACATAAAACAAAGAAGTGATAAGTAAAACAAAGTGAACACTTCGAATAATTTGAAATAAGGTGTAAAATTTGTAAGTGAAAATGGTTTCGGTGCAGACGATAGCAACGATAGTGGTGAAAGCATTCAAAATTGTAAGTAGAATTTATGTTTTTTTGTTGCAAATTTGGAATTTTCAAGGTAAATCGATTATGTTGAAAATATGAAGCAGAGAGCACGTACTTTAGTTATGCTTGAATGGTTATATTGGCATTGGTTTGCGAAGGCGGTATAAAGTATTTCTTCGAAAATAAAGAAATATAATTTAATAGGGTTCAGCACTTAAAGAGAAACAAAGATGTTTGGGTTTAAAATTTTATTGGTCTAAAAGTGTCGATCGAATCATGCAAATACATACTATCATTACGTATCGATATTGTTTGTCATAAAAATTTAAGATGTTCTAAAACATTTACACGGTTATTAGCAATAAATGCAGTAATTACTGACATTACGTTGAATAATGTAGAATAAGTGATATCAAGTATGAATAATGGCATAGATTTGATGAATAATATTCTGGATGAGTCACGGCTAGTATTGTTATTAGTAGTAGTAGTAGTAGTACCTGTGGTGTAGACAGAACAAACAAACTTAAAATAGGCTCCCCAAGTATGCTACAGAATATGAATCAAAACATTTGTTACCGATAAACAAAGACGAATTAACAAATTATTTCCGTACTATTAATATTGGCCATGATGCTGTAATTTCATAGATTCATTTGTAAACTTTAAAATTACAAAAGAAAAGATTTGAAATTTAAAAACGGAACAATCATCGTTCACAGTTCATTCCACCATCATTGCACAATGAAAATGCTGCTCTGTAAGAAGCTATATAGACATATTAAAACCAATGTATATTTTTATATGCGCTGAATCAAATAGGCGTGCTTAATTCGCGCGGTGTTTTAATTTAGCCATCGCTTGAAGGTTGGTAGGTCCGCGGCCTCATTTCCTATCACGGCGTCTGATAACGGCACACCTTGCTTATTATATGCGTATACACTTTTGGTATCATAAACATCATTATATTTTCTTTCTCCATTGCTGTTATATGCCCATTGGTCTTTCATCGCAAGTATTTTTTATATAGATTATATAATTAGATCGAATCATATCGACCCTGTACTGGTTGATTTGTCTCTCTTATATGGAATGAAGTGATAAATCTTAATGTTGACAATTCGGGAATTTCACGATTATGAAATGTTGTAATAAGATCGTTTTTTTTATGTGATATATTGCTAAATATTCCTATGAAAGATAATGAACAACATGGTCTTCGAATGTTTTATAGTACTGCCTACCAAAACAACATAAAGTTAAAGAGGCTCACTTAACTCCAGTCATTGGTTATAATACCCTCGTAAATCTATCGCTAAATAGCGGATATCCAAAAGCTGTCATCCATCTGTTTAACCACGCTTTCTAGTTAACACTTACCTGGCAACTATTAGGACCAGTTAGACTACTTCCTAGTAGTTTATGTTTTAGTTTTGCAGACCATCATCATCAGTTTTTTGGCACTGTAGCAGTATTTTTATTGATATTGCTACGGTTTCATTGCAGGATATATTATCCATACTTTATTAGTCACATAATTGGATGTACTTATAATTTGGATGCCTTTACTTGTGTAGATTTTTCTTGATAGATCTACTTAATTGATGCATGATAATGATAGGTACCTGTTCCAGTATGCCCTTACGATGTGTATTCAGCCTACACGTTGCAAAACTATGGAACAAACACGGCTTATCTGATACCATTGAATGTATTACTCATACCTATGTACAGGTTCAGAGTCGGCGTTGTGAGGATTTTTAATTCAGGTGTTTCTAATATTATTTTTGTTGGCATCCTTGATCTTAAGATCTTCTTCATTAAGAACAAAATCATTTTTATAACTAACAAGACCAAGAAGACGAAGCCTGATGTGGATATTTTGCCTGTATTTTTTTGAATATTGTATTCATTTTCTACGATTTATTTGTAATTTGCAATAGTTAATAAAATGTATATATTGCAAGGAACTCAGCATCACAAAGCGTCTATCAACCATAGTACAGACGCGCATACTGCAGTACTTTGGCCACGTCTCTAGACGTGATAACAATTCTATAGAACGGCTAGTCGTGCAGGGAAAAGTAGAGGGAACCAGATCGCGCGGCAGATCACCTATGCGCTGGACTGATCAAGTGAAATCCACAGTAGGAACCCGCGTGTCAGACTGCGCCAGACAGTCTGCAAACAGAGAGAGATGGCGAGAGATCGTAAAGAAAGCTGTGTCCAATACTACAACGGACGCCTCAACGTGACCACGACCGCTCTGCCAAGAGCGAAGCGACAGAGAAGAAGATTGCAATAAATACATTATATAAACTAAGGAGCAATTCTTTTATGTATTTCGTGTATCTCGAAAACTGCTCCAACGATTTGGACCAAAATGTATGTGAGATAAGGTTTTACTTTTCAAATGTATCGACCCATAGTGTATTTTCTATCATGTTAGCATTTGTTAAAGTTATGCTTACGCAAATGTCTTTGACAATTTCATGATGACGATGAGGAAGTTCTGTCACAGACTTTTATTCGATTTATTGCGAGTACGTAATTCATACTTTATCCTGGTTCATATTTCACGAATTTTGTAAAGAATACACAAATTAATTAATGTAGATCTTACGACTTTGGTTTCCTCTCTGAATTTGCTACTGGCGCCGCGGTCGGTTCACAATGGGATATTGTGTGACTAACGCGAGTAATGAGTTTGGTGAGTAACATTATGAGTATGCGGTTACTACACAGGCTACTTATAAAGACATCCGGAATTCAAAGCATTTCGACCGAATTTAAATAGTCAACTTTTTTGTAAAAGACTTTCGTACTCAGTTTTACGAAAAATAGTCACAGTATTTGTTATACTAGGTACTTAATACCTACGTTTGGTATAGTAATAGGCGTTTGGTGTTACTTTTAGAATGTTACTTTACTTAAGATTTTGATGTCAATAAAATGTGCAATTTCATGGTTTTCCTTGCTCATAAGTTGCAAGGTAAGTACATTTCTGGGTAGGTACATTTATTTCTTGCATAATTAATGAGTTTTAAATTATTTTAGCTATCCTATTGTAGACCTAGGTACTTTTAATTGCGAATTTGTAGCTACTTACTTCACCTACGATTTGTATGGATGAACATGTTTATTGGTTACTAAGCGGTGATAGACAGCAATTAATAGTGAATTCCACACTTTATCATATATCCATACATAAAAAAAATGTTTGTTTGTTCTGCATGCGTTACTATTCCATTCATCTCATTGCGAGAACAGGAAAGGAAATAAAAAAGATATTAGTCGTGAAACAGAGAGATATAGTGGAAACAGAACTACCATTTGACGAGCTTGGGTTGATGGAAAAAATAAACAAAGATTGGCGTACGCGATTGACTTCGTGCCTATTACAGAGGTCGCTACCCCTCAACTATCTCTTTTCTCTTAGCCTGTAACACTTTTGCTCTTGTACAGTGTTCTGCTGTAATTTGTTGGCAGATAAATGAATTATTATTATTAGCTGCTCACTGTACCAATTATCCATTAGCGCCCTGAACAAATACATGAGGCAAATCGATCACGTACATAATGAGGCACATAATAGGCGTGTTCAAGGTAAACGTGGTGTCCAGAGGATCGCTATTGTGTCGGTGCGGACGCATTGTTGCCTTATTGTTAAATTATACGAATGCCAATGATACTGATATGTGATAATAACAGTTTATATACTCACACTTTATCCCCGAGGTAAGGTACTCCATTTCAGGAGGTAACGACACTACACATACCTCAATCATTTTTTTAGGACTTCTGGGTTACCTCTTTAAGATTTCCTTCACCTGTTGGTATATGTACGTAAGTTTTACTATATAAACTCAAAGCTCAAAAGTATATCTGGGATAAGGCGTGAACATTTAAAAAAATATTTTATCAAAACGAAGAAGCTTTTATGTTTATATTAAATGAATTATAAGTATTTTTGTAATCTAATCAACAGTCGGCGATGGTCTCACCAACTCGTTTAGGAGTCGAATATTCTCATGAAAAGTGGGTATTTCCAGAAATAGAATAGCTCTGCCTACCCCCTCGGGGATAAAAGGTGTTAGTTTTTTTTAATCAAGAGTAAAACATCGATTACGTAAGATTTAACTGGATTTAAATTGACAAAATCAATACTTAATCGAATTTACATGACTGTGTTCCTTAATCATCAATACAAACTATCAAGAGGTATTTAAGTAGGTATGTTTACTTGTTTAGTTATGTTTTGCTCGTAAAAATATGCGCAAGCGATTGCACTTCTATAAGGTAGGTATTAATTTATTAGTGCTAGCTAGTATTGTAGTGCGCAATGCGCAGTAGATCATATAATGAGTGATTTGCCTTCTAGAAGTAATCTTCGATTATGAGTTGTATAACTACACATTGTCGTTAAGTCATATCATACACTGTTGGGAGGGTTGAAAAATACTCGTATTAGCGTAACAAGATCTCCCAATCCGCAAGCTATAATAGATACGAGGCACACAGACTCTTAAGGGTTGATGATATACATCTTATTGGATTTTAGAGAGGTTTCAGATCAAATAATCTCTAAGATCCTCATTCTCTAAGATCTCAGTAGTCAACTCAGTCAGGAAACGGTACCCGACTGTTTAAATCTAAGCTTCCTGCCCTCTCGCCGGCACAATTACAATTACACGTTATTACGATTACACTTTTAATTGTCAGCTGCGGGCATAGAGTAGACAAACTATATGTAGAGTAATGAAATTTTTAGAATTTTACTTTAGGCTGCTCTTAAAATTGTCATCAACCTCACGCTTTCTCGTTTGGGTAGGCAGAGATAGTAGACTATCTACAAACCTGGCAGATCTCTCGTTTACTCTCGCATTCACATATCAAACGACTTGTGATTTTCTCACCTTTTTTTCTATTATTTGGGTAAATAAAAAAATCAAGCAGGTACTATGATGATCAGTGATAGGAATAGGTAGTGCCTATTTGCCTAAACTTCGAAGAACAGAGACAAGAATCGGAGACTTCCTTAGGACAAAATTTTTTTACGGGACATTCTGTCTGTCCCGACATTCGGGACAGAATGTCCCGTAACGGACAGATAATAATAACTGTTTGAATAATAATTATTATGGAGTTATAAATGTTATGTCTAGTCGCAAACTTTAGGTGTATAGCATATTTTTTTAATGTATTTAAGTGTTGTCCCGAATGTCGGGACAGAATGTCCCGTAAAAAAATTTAGTCCTAAGGAAGTCTCCGATTCTTGTCTCTGTTCTTCGAAGTTTAGGCAAATAGGCACTACCTATTCCTATCACTGATGATGATATATAGCTTGCTGTAGCAAGCAACATAGTACCTGTACTAGGGTAACAATATTTGTAAACAAGTGACTTGTCAGATCACGTGTCACGTCGCGTAGATGCTGCCCGTGCGTTGACGGTGTACTACCACGTAACGTGACTGACGTCATCATCACCGTCATCAACTTGTAACAGCCCACTGCTGCGTTAAGGGTCTTTACACTTACATGAGGAAAATAACGATGTGACTTGACCAAATTTAAATTTGAAATTATTTATTGCTGTTACATATGAAAGTTAGTAATTTTCGCAGTAAGCTATGCAAGAACTACGCGTACAAAAGTTGTTAAGTAACAGCTATGCCACGTTGACATGTAGGTGCATCTTGACTTGCCTGGAAAAGGAGGGGTAGCAAGAGTGGGGGATAACAGAGGTTTTTAGTCAGTGCAAGCCTGACATAACCTGGTTGTCGTCCCCGCTACCACCAGGTATGCGTAAAGCATTTTCTACGCATGTAAAAGAAAAAAAATGCGCATTTTGACTACTCTGTGCGATGTCCTGACAGTGTTAACTCCTGACCCGTCGCATGCGCATGACTAACGATCTTACGCGACGATAACATCGTATAATTACACTTATCCCGACATCGCAGGAAGGTGCTCTCGGGTGTTTTATTTCGTAAGAGGATGATAGTAACTATAGTAATAATATATTATAATTACCTGGAAACTTAAAATTTGGCAGGTAGACTACATGGTATAAGGATATTGTAGATACTCGCAGTATATGTTATTGTACTTTCGGAGATTTCGTAATGAGCTGATGAGTGAGTTAGGCAATGATATTTCTCTTTTATATATTTAGATAGATTGAAAAATTACAACCTTGTCACGCTAAGCTCTGCTAGAGAATTGTCTCACGATTATTTAGCAGCCTCTTATTTCAATAAGCTCTCATTAGCAATGGCAAACGAATTAATACAAACAACAAGTACATGAAGTATTCCTTCATTCAAGGCTAAAGTGTGAAGCAAAAACTCATCTCGTTCTCATATAATATGCGTACTTAGTGGGCTTAATTTTGACAAATGGTATAAGACGGAGACACATTAGCTAATCTACTTCCATTGTTTTGTTGTTGTGACAAGTATCTTTCGAGGTCATCGCTTTTGAATTAATGATTGATTTAAATTTATCCAGAGTTAGTATCCTAATTGTCAATGTAGCCACTGTCCAATGTATAATCCACGAAACGTTATGAGTTAATATCGAAAACCCTGTATTACCTATAATATATCTTGTTATTTAATGTAACATGTTTTACCGAAATCTTACGCAGCTCCTTTAAGAAGCATCTAAACTAAATGAATGAATAAGTGATAGAAACTGTTGATATGAAGGTAATATCATATTGGTTCCGTTTATCGATGCCTTATCTCTTATCGGTACAGGACTTACGAGCAACATAAAAGTATGTGTCACACATAATATCATAAGATAAACATTTGCAAAAAACACCTCATTTTTTTAAAGAAAATTACTACGCGATGTCGTAACCGGATATAAGTAGCTCTTCCAATTAATTAGATAGAACCGGAACCACTGATAAACAATGACGAATTGGAGATAACAGGGAGTAACAGTATGGTACTCGAAGGCTCTCTTGAATATGGAGTTGATATTGTAACTAAAGATGTCTTTCACATTTTTGCTAAAATACTGAAGAAATAAAACAGCAACCTGCGAACCTCAAATAGCGTTTCAACTTTCCAATACAATATGAGATCAAGTCTCTCAATCCAACGGCAGCCGTAGCGATGAGTGAGAGCGCTAATAACGTGTAGTCATTAGATGTGTAGATATGACTTTGTGTAGCTTCCATCCATCTCATCTTTTGCTATGGCTGCTGTAGGTATTATTTCTTGCCAGGTTCAATATGGTGTTTGCCACCATTCCCTTTCAGGCATCAGACCCTTCACTTTCTTTATTTCTGCGATACAATCTCTTCTGAAAACACTAATCAACAACCAAACTGAAAATCACTATTGACCATAAAGTACAGCAATTTGCACCTTCAACGTAGTTATTAATTAATACTTACGGAACTTGGTGAGCGGACAACCGTAAAAAGCGGGCATCATAGAGTATCATCACATCAAACTGTGTCCACATGACGTCCACTGCTGGACTTATGTCTTTCTAGCTTGTCCCAATATTTGAGGTCCACCGCCTTCTCGATCGACGATCCGACCAGGGGTCTTATTGTGTGTTTATAATTATAATCGCCATCGTCTTTATTTAACATTTGAATCAGCGTGCTCTACTTACACTGGTGGTATTAACAGATGTATCTGTGTGTCTCCTTTCATCAGGTTCAATTATTTTTCTCTTTGCAGGTCCTCAACATCGTGATTCTAATATTGTACCGTACCGGCTACAATGGCGAGTTCCTCGGAGTGGGAGGCACGTGGAACCTGAACGAGGAAAAGAACCCTGACGCCGAAATCGTCGCATCCGGCGTCATCGTCGGCTACCTCATCTACACACTCGTTCAAGTCGTCACCTACTTGTTCGGCACAACTGAGCATAAGAGGTAATATTTTGTTTTAAAGAAAAAAGGGGGCAAACGTGCAGACGGACCGTCGCCCATGGACACCTACAACTCAAGAGTCACAACTGAGTTGCCGGCCTTTGGGGTGGGAGTAGGGGAAGGGGGGTTGGGGGGTGGGGGTGGTGTTGGGGCCTCTGGTTACCCTTAATTACATGAATCAATGTGACACGGGTATATTTTATTAATTTGGAAGTATTTCCAGTATTTCCTTACTTAAAATTTTCTGGTCCAACGAGTTTCCATAGAAATTCAGCGCGGTAACGCTGCTAGCGTAATGGGGACCTTTGGGCCAGGAATGGCTCATGGGGGGATCATAGATTAATTTGACGAAGTTTGTTACGGATTTTAAACTGTTCTTGTCCTGACGAAACCTGTGTGTGGATCATTCTTATGTTTAACTGTTAACGACGAAGCATGTTGCGGATATAACAATGTATAGTTAATGTTATTTTCTTTGAGTAATTTTGTATTATTATTATATTATTATCGAACTGTTTACTTAAAATAGTGATGATTTTTTACTCATGTACCTAAGTATGATACGGATTGCAAGGCAGTTCTAGACTAAGGTGATGATAATAAATGATGTAATTGACTAGGGATTTTATAATCACTTTAAAACTATGGTAGGTAATATTTTAAGACTTGTTGCGGACCTGATGCTATTTTCTAGTTTAGATTTATCGTCTTTTCCGAATAGTCTTACTTAAATAATTCTACTACAAGTTTGAAGAAATTAAAACTATATACAGCTCCAGTCCATTGTAGCATTTATGTTTTTTTAAACGTCTTTTCTAATTTTTAAAGGCTTTGTTTATAGAGTTGCAAAATCATCTGTTTCTAGGGCATTGGGAGATGTGGTGATGAATTTCGTTGGCATGTTCCTGTGGATCGCGGTAGGAGCCGTCGCTTTGCACTACTGGGGCGGTTACCAGGGCGAACACCAGTTCCAGTTTGTTTTTGCTGAGAAACAAGTGAGTAGCAGCCCTATTTCAAAGATCTACGTCATAATGTCATTCGTGTAGTATCTTTTTTGAAAACGCTAGTCGTGTAAAATTTCTGCTCACAAGGTTGGCAAAAAATTGTAATTTGTGGTAATCAGCTTGTTGAATACATGTTCAGTCAATTTATTCTGTTTCTGTACTATATCTGTGATACTTTCAAATGTCCTTTTATTTTTAGTGATTTGTATTTAATCTTCGTTTGGTTATTTACTATCTTATTTTGTTGATACTGCGTTTTATGACCACTTTTTCTTTTTATGTTTCTGTAACCTGCCGTTGTTCCCATTCTATATTTTTGTCCCGTGTATAATTTATGATTTCAACAATTTTTTCCAGGTGGGCCTAGCTGTTGGTGCATTATGTGTCATCCAGGGAGCAGTATACCTTCTAGATACTGCGCTCTCCGTCATACACTTTACAAAGGAGATGTAAACCCTAATATAGTAGTAATTTAATGTAAACTTAATAAATAAGTACAAAGAGTTGAAGATTGATTTTACAGTCTTTTCAGTGTTTTTATGTTGGTATTTTGTGGCTACCAGTTTACATAAATTTTTGTTTCGAATTATTTTGTTGGCACATTATAATAGCTCTCGCAAGTTTTTCCATTCCACTTTCCCACCTTCAATCTTAGTTGTAGCTGTTTTGTATGTACCTATTGTATTTACTACTTATATTTTGTAATGATGTCTTAAAATAAATTTATTGTCTCCAGCTGTTTACTTTATTGTAATTATAAATAAGTTTTAAAACGTGTTTGACCTATAACAATTACATTAATTTGTCGAGCACCGCGCGGTTCCAATGCGCACCGTAACAATTAAAAATCAATTGTGTTCTGAGAATTATCTTAAGAGGTTTAATATGTTGACTACTATGCTGATGCTACATTCTTGTCAGAGGGGCCGTGGTCGAATTTAAGTTTTAATAGCCTACCTTACGATGCATCGTCATCGTACTTAATACGGATCTTGACTTGAGCACAGTTGGAAGGGGACAGCTTCATGCTACTCATATAACAGCATCTCTTTCTAACTGTATCAAAGTTACCTGTATCTAAGTTCTATACTCTCCTTAGACCTCGTTAAAATGTGATGTGATTTAGCTAAATTAATGTTCAGATTATGCACCTTTAATGCTGATGCTACATTAGTGGGTGAAGATTCGTGTCGCGTTGGCGCTAAAAACTTCGTGTCCATGGATACGCAATGTTCTTGTCTACATTAGGCAGGCGCAATCCCTTTGATGCCTACGAATCACTACATAGTATAAAACAAAGTAGCTTTCTCTGTCCCTATATCCCTATGTATGCTTAAATCTTTAAAACTATGCAACGGATTTTGATGCCTTTTTTTTTAATAGATAGAGTGATTCAAGAGGAAGGTTTTAGTATAAGCATTGCACCCGTGCGAAGTCGGGGCGGGTCGCTAGTAAGCAATTATTTGAAGAGCGCCAGTTTACCGAAAGCACAGCGATAATACGTCTTCAGCCGAATTCTACCCGGCCACACTCAGCGCGATAACACGAATATTTGCCGTAGCCCGCTATCCCGCTAATGTAGCCCCATAATAACAAGCTTGATATACTCGTATGTAGTGACGACGGTAATCAGTAATCGCTAAGATACCAGTCTAAAGGAACGTATAATGATACAATTCGGGGTCACTGTGTGTCAAATTAGAGAGGTCGGGGGTTAAATGGCATCTCCGGGGTCTGTCTGCCGTCTTGAGTCACTGTAGCATTAGTTGTTTGCCCGTTTGAGTATCCTCTCGTTAGTCGACAGCGATTGAGAAAATCTCGTAAGTTAAAAAAAGTAATTGTTTTAAAGAAAACCGTTATGAAACCTTGAGGTTCTTGCTGGTTCTTCTCTGGGTACTGCATTTGGAACCAGCAACTCGTCGGTGGAGATGAGCTTCATGGACGAGCTTAGTGTGCCTTGTTTTTAGAATATTGACTTTTTTAAGTGTAATTCTCAATTACCTACAGAAATAAGTACATTTTCATTTTCACTTATCTAATAATTACTTAGCATTAAATTGTGATCATATCTCGTCGCTACGTCACTTACTTCGGTTCTAATTCACAGTTATGTATATTTTCCATTAACCATTTCGATAATTATAGTTTTACCTCTATTTTCGGTTATTATTGTTGTTCATGCTATAAAACTTTTTCAGATAATACTCCAATTACTTTACAAAGTAAATGTATTTTTATGTCAATAAAACTACACATTGATTATAAAGTTCCCTAAATATTTCTTCCTCCTTCGGCGTTTCTTTCAGGTTTTAAAAACTATTTTCCATTTTAACTAAAATTCAGTACAAATAATCGCATTTTCAGTGAAACAAGCGAACTATACTGAGTAACTACGACGATTAAAAAATTTGGAAAGCAAAGTGCAGTGTCTATGTTCACCCTTACGCCAAACTCGAATGACTTTCTGTGCGATCTCGACGCAGAAGTCACGAAGATGCCTCCGTTGAACGAAAATGTAAGTGTTTTGTTATAACTAACCAGTCCAACCATTTATGTATCCTCATAAGGGGCATAGCTACAGCCCGTATCAGCCGTATCAAAGTTTGTAAAATATTATTCACAATCTCACTAAAACTCTTAAGGCCGTACGATTTCTCAAAATTTCAGCGCCTCTGTAACTTGAGTAGTACGTTCGAAGTTTTTGAGAAGTGCAGAAAATATATTTATTT
This sequence comes from Ethmia dodecea, assembly GCA_963855545.1. NCBI lineage: Eukaryota > Metazoa > Arthropoda > Insecta > Lepidoptera > Depressariidae > Ethmia > Ethmia dodecea. Next base: position 3,627,222 of record OY979446.1, read on the forward strand.
TATTCAATGCAAGGTTTCAGTTTCTTTTTTTGAAAAATCTGTGAAAAAACACCCCACCAATTAGTTGACACCCAACAGTTTTAATCAAAATTAACGAAATTACGATACACAATTATATTAAGAATAATAATTAGATAAAACCACCGTGTTTATTTCATTATTCTAAATATAATTGTGTATCACGAGATACATCGGACCCCTAAACGTGATAGGCGGTGAGCCCATCGCCGGACCGGGTCTATTTACACATGTCTCAGAATTAATTCTGAGACCTGCGGGTTTCCTCACGATGTTTTCCTTCACCGTCGAGCTAGTGATAAATGTGTACGTAAGTTTTGAAAAACTCATTGGTACATGCCAGGATTCGAACCCGAGCCTCACTGATTTTCGCTCTTTAACCGTCCGGGCTATCACTGCTCTTTAATTATCTTTAATTTAATTATCTGCTATTTAATTAATGTATCTCGTGAAATGTGGGTATATCCAGTAATGGAATACCTCTGCCTACCCCCTCGGAGATGAAAGGCGTGAGATTTTTTTTTTATTTATTTAATTGTGTATCGAAATTTCGTTAATTTTGAATAAAACTGTTTGGGGTGTCAATTAATTGGTGGGGTGTCAATAATTGGGTGTTTTACCATACAAAAATCTCGTGTCATGGTGTTTGTGGTTGAACTTTTTATTTTGTATATTTGGTAGGTATGAAAATAGGTCGTAAAGTATTTTTTACTCCCTTACCCGTGGGGATAGGGGTTTCAAAAATCATTAATGGTGTCCCCCATTTATATTGCAGAACAAAGTTTGTCGGGTCAGCTAGTAATTTATATTTTCTTTGGTTAAAACAACGTAAATATGTAACAACTCTTTATTGTATGCAATAAATGACACAATAAGTATAGAGCGACCAGTGTCTCTACACGCACGTGGCAGGTATTTCCCTTCTACGAGAAAATCTTTTTTTTTTCTTATGTGCCCTAAGTATATAACACAATTGTCATTCATTACTCATTATTTTCGTCATGTTTTTGTCATTAGACTAATAGGTTTTTTATTTTATTTATTGCACCATAACAATGAGCAAAACAACTCGATGAGGGAAAACAATGATATGTGTATCAATGTGACTCGACAAAATTAATAATTACTGTTTATTAAATAAGGTTTAGTTTATAGGATTTTATTTAGCTGACTCAGGGAATCCCTGAATAATTAAATATACTAATAGAAAAGTCTAAAATGTTGTTTTTTTACTGTACTTGTTTTTTTAAATCACTACATAGTATAAAACAAAGTCGCTTTCTCTGTCCCTATATCCCTATGTATGCTTAAATCTTTAAAACTACGCAACGGATTTTGATGCGTTTTTTTTAATAGATAGAGTGATTCAAGAGGAAGGTTTTAGTATTAGCATTGCACCCGTGCGAAGTCGGGGCGGGTCGCTAGTATAATTATATGGTAAAGTAATAATCATAGTATTTATTATTTTAACTGGAAAGAAACTGAATTAAGGATCACTACTATCGACTATCCGTACCACAGTAGTGGCTAGGAGGGATATCAAAAAAGGCGAAGTATTCGCACGGAGTTCTCGATTCAATTTTGCCAAAGAGCTCTGGATTATCCGCTTTATAAATAAAAAGTAACTGATTTAAATAGCAGTCAACTATCCAATTAGGATTCTAAACCATCTGTCTGTGCTGACACTGATTGTACTCTGTTTCCCACATTGGTACTTACTTCAAAATTTCCCGGACCGCGCTCATCTCCTGTGATTCGTACGTAATTTTCCGTAAATTAGTAGGTATATCATATAGACTTGTTGACTCAGATGGTAGTGACTATGCCTTCTGAATCAGAGGTCGTGATATCGATTCCTGCCCGGGGCTAAATTCTTGGTTTCCTGTCATTCATAAGTTAGAAACCCGAAAACTGAGAAAAAATTAGTTATGTATGGAACTAACTAACCATAAGAGAACTTTCTGAAAAAAATTTGTTCATATTATGATTTAATACAAAGTACAATAACACATAGTAACATAAGCGCATGTGTAACGGCGTGTTGCGGATTATATATGCGCCAGCGCACTTTTTCAGAGCCACATTGTGCGGTGACCTATATAGGGAGTTACTGGAAGCCAAACTAACAGGATAACACACTCGTTAGGTATATGAATGAACGGAATTATCCATTTCAGTCTATATTGGAAAATAATGTTCCCGGTGTGCATCCATGCAGCAACGTAACATTCATCCATGCACAACATAAGAAAACTCTAGGTGTACCTAGAGTTTTCTTCCCAAAATAAAATTCAATTTTTCGGTAAATACATTTATTAAAAATATGTGCTCAATGCCTTATCACCGAGGGGGTCGATAGAGGTACCTATTCCTTTTCAGAAAATACCCAATTCGAATCAGTCAATTTTTTAGATCTTTAAACGAAGGAAAATATGAAGTTCTAAAAGAAAATACCTAGTAGTATTGAAATTTAGTAATTTTATTGACATCGAAGCTCTATTTGATTATCCAACTAAACCGGCGTGTTAATACTAATCGTCGTTTAACTGTTGGTGAACTCAGCCATTAAAGTACATCAAAAGAGTTCCGACCAGGCAAGTAGCAAGTTAGATCAACACCGGTTCAACGGCTAACGGCATCGGCGTCGAATGCAGTGCGCATGCGCGACGCATTAACCTACGGGACTTGTCATTAGCATTGAAAAGTAGGCTGTAGGGATGGGTACTGTTGCTAATTTGAAACCATTTTCATTTGATGCAATTACTAATTTTTTTCACGTGATTTCATCTGTGAAATTTACTATTATTATACATATAATAGAATATTATATATTAGAATATTAGTATTTAAAATCGCAAATTAAAAAAAAAAAGACAAAATAACAAAAACTAAAGCAAAGTGCAATGAAATTAGCACGATTTACGATATCGTAAGCCGATTTTTCACATGCTGCTCACAAAATGACCCACCTCTAGTGGGCTGCGCTAAGCTGTCTCGCTGGTAACAATTAGTCGGAAGTCAGATTCGATTTGGCTGTATGCGTCTATACGATAACCATCTGTGCCCAGGAAAAAAAGAAAAAGATCTGTCGTAATCATGGCGGGTTATCTTCGCTTTCCATTCGATAGGTCTCTTCGACATCGATGTCAACGGAGCAGTAGGAATGGGATGTAAAATTAAATTGTGGACGTAACGGATGCCTGTATGTTGTTAAAAGCAAAATTTACAACTTATGAGACAACACGATACTTCACCACAACAATGAGGGCCTTAACGCTAAAAGCGATACAACCGCCCATTATAGGTACTTTAGTTAATGTTGGTATATCCATATTGTGTTGTTTTTTGGTGTACAATAAAGAGTTATTGTAGATATTGTATTGACGAAAAGTTTAAAATTCGAAACATAGACACTTCTTATTATGTTTCTATTCTTTTATAAAAAAAAGACTAAAGAGTACTTACGAGATGCAAGAAAGTACCTACCTACAATCAAGTCACAAGTTTCTACAATCATAAATTTTTGAATACAAGAAGGTTTTATGAGAATGGGCATGCGAATTATCTTCGTTCGCATTTTGCTAATTTTTATCAATCCCAATGGTTTTGTTAACTGTATTATTTTTTGTTTCTTTTTAATGGATTTACTTTTACATTTTAGTTCCTAAGAGCCTGCAATCACGTCTTAGTTGTTAGGAAGATAAAAAAAAATCTAAAGGGGATCAGAAGTTCTCTAGTAATTTATTTATGTAGATATATTCGACGGTTTGCTCTAAGTCCATAAGGCTTTGTGAGCTGTTTCCGCATAGCCTAGGAAAGGGGATAGTGTGTCGCCTTGAAAATGGGTCAGAGTAACGACCTTTACGAACGCACCCCCTCCCACAGACTGTTGGCGCCAAAACAGGCGCCGACATGGCGGGACAAAGATGGCGGGAGACGTCAATAGCTGTTTTGTTATCATCAAGATTTTCTTTTTTGAATACCTATGCGACGACTAAATAATTCATCAGTGAGACTATGTTTTAGTAGTATTTTTCCAGTCAAGATTCTCATATGTATACGTAATACCGAATCTATGTAGCTAATGCTAATATAACTGCAGAGTTATAGAATAAAAACAAAAGTTTAGGTAGGTAACTAAAAAATCTGCCTCAAATTTAAAAAAAAAAGCTCTACCGAACTCAAAACATTTTGCGTGTTTTGATTTAGGTCAAATGTTTTCCCCTGTTGTGTGTCAATCGTTAAAATTTAATGACAAAACCACACAACCTAAAAAGGTGAACTAATTTTGGAATAACAGAGACGTTCAGTTCAGTATATTCGACAAACTCCGAAATAAAAAATAAAATTCACAAAGACACTTCATTCAAAGCGTGAAAACCAGTAAGGTAAGTTTGTTTTAAAAAGCAAAGGAACTGTCTTTCTACAGCCGATTGCATACGAGTGAGTAATTCCTTCGAACAATAGACCGTACTACCTAATAAAATTAGGCGTGACTTACAAGCATGCTTTGTTCGTGTTACGACTTACGTACGACTTAGGCGTCTCGCACGACGTTGCCCTTAGCAATAAAACTGCACCGCACGTATGGCCATAGCTTAATAATTCATTTGTATGCACTGGCTGTTTACAAAAATTGTTTTTGTGACGCTAAAAACAATTTCTGGATAATAAACGAGTTTAAAAATTAAGGTTAGCTGCGGGCGATATACATGAGAAAAACAACAAAAAATAAATCAAAAATAAAATAAACTATAAATAAGAATAAAAAAGGAAAAGCTACTAACTTGGTTTCCTTAGTATCTAGTATTTTAACTTAAAAAGTGTGTTTTATCTAGAAAACATTTCCGACATAGAAAAAAGCAACCACAACAAAACATGGCGGCCTGCATACGCGCAGCCAGGGTCGTTGTCGAGGCCGTGGCCGAAGGCTACGGCAACCATCCGCGCGATCACTGATCATAGGAAAACTTATCTTAAAAGGTGGCATGTTGTCACCAATATTAATTCACAAAATTATATTAAATTTACATTTATGTTATAATAATTAACGGTATAATTGAGACTCTTCTCTGATTTCAATAAATAAAATCGAAATACCAATCACTTACTGATTAATCACTAAATTTCATAAAGTAAAAATGCTGCAAAATGTAAAATTTGGCAGGTTTCATTTTTTTATTTTGTATTTTGCGAGTTTCTTGCTGAAACGGAAAAAACAGGTAACGCCGTTGGGCGCCTCCTAGTTCCTTTATTAACCATTTACAATTAAAATGGAATATTTCTATATATTGTTTTAAGTTTCTATCTTCAGTAATTTCGGCTAAATAATGCGTTGATGAGTCAGTCAGTCAATCAGTGTTTATTAGGGTTTTCGCCCCGGTTACCCGGGACCGGGAATTCCCGGGAATACGAACTTTTTCGTACCCGCGAATGATTTGGATGATTCCCGGTCGTCCCGGGAATAAGATAATTTTATGTAACACCTACTAAAAAAGTTTTGGTTTATGTTTGCCTGTGGTGTCGACAGCGATTCTCATCTCTGTGTTGTTCCTATTTAGTTATATTGTAGTTTTATGGAATTTATATCAATTAGAAGAATTAAATATTTTATTTGTTTGTGCCTATTAAGGTTAAATAGCTAGATTAGCTAGATAATTAGATAGGATAAAGAAGAAAAGTTTTGTTTTATATATTTCATTTAGCAGTAAATAATAATGATTAGAGATTGCCAAACATGCAAATTAAGAGTCTATAAAAGATTGTTGATTGATTGTTAATTTTAAATATAATCGATTTTGTCACCTAATAAGTTATTTTGCTGTAAAATGCACCACCAAAACCTTTTTCAGTTAAAACTATCTCTGTTCTCGGGTACCCGGGAATGACCGGGAATGAAAAAAAAATATTCCCGATTCCCGGGAACCGAAAAAGCTAGTGTTTATCTCTTTTTATTATTATATCGATAATGATGAGACTTTTCATCAGCAATATCGATATTCACAGTATCTTTATATCTATAAATGTAATTATTTATGTAAGTCTTCCTAAAAATAAATAAATAAGTATAGGTTACCTAATTATAATAAGCATTTTCGTTTTTATCAAACCCCGTTTGAAACCATTTAAAAAAAATACATACTAACACACATGACGTGCTAACAACTTCATAACACACTTTTAATTTAATACTGCCCCCAGTATTAATCACGTACACAATTTCAATAGTGATTTATTGCATCGCACACTGTAAATCGGCCAGATCATTTATTATGTAGCTATTCGAAAATTGAAAAGCCACTTTCTAGCGTTTTCCGGTCTAGAAGCGGCGCGCGCGCATAACTGCATACATACTGCGCCGGGCACGCATTGCGGTTGCTACGATCACTATGCGATATCGGCAATCATCATTCTTTAGTTTGGCATTGAACATTAGAGTTTTAGTTTAGTTTCTGAAGATTTCGAAGATGAAAAATCTCTTTGAAACTACATACATATTTTTCCAAATTTATAATAGCCCGCTGGAGAATCCTGGCAGGTGCCAATGATTTTTCCATATTCCAAATATGTATCACTAGCTCGAAGGTGAAGGAAAACATCGTGAAACAAACCCGCAGCGCGCAGGTACCAGAATTAATTCTGCGACGTTTTGTGTAATAGACCCGGTCCGTCGATGGGCTCACCACCTATCACGTTTAGGGGTCCAAAGAATATACTGGTGAAACGTGGGTATTGTCCAGAAATTGAAAACCTCTGCCTACTCCGCCGTTGACAAGAGGCGTGAGTTTTAGTAGGATCCTAATAAAATTGTAAATATGTAGTCGTATTCCGTACTAATTTTGAGTATTCTATCTGAGATCTTTCATGGGAATCCTTTGATGACGTATTATTATTGTTTTCAGGAATTTTCCTGTAATTGATGATTTACCGTAACATATATATGTTTCTCATTATTATGTAGAAGACTTTGACCGAGTTTGTGACTGTGATGACTTCATTAAAACAATGAGTAATAATTTTCTTCAGTATCAGTATTTTATTAGTCATAATTGTTACAATATTGAAACTAAGTTAATTTCCTCATCTAAGAGAAGCTTAAACAACCGATACCGCCTATAGTAAAAATGGTAGCCATCGGCTAAGTAGTAAACATAAGACAAAAGCTAAGGGTTTTCACGAGAACATTAATTGGGTAGTTGACAGCATCGAAATTAAATTGCGAGTAGTCATGCATTAAAAAGATTATCCCAAAGCACCTCAAAATATGTATTTCGATTTTCAATTTACAATTATAGCAAATTAAAAAATAATAAAACAATCAAAAAAAGTGCTGCAATTGAGTACTACAAACTATGACGTCATGGTTTGCTATTTCAGTACATTTTCCATAGTAAAATTTCGTTTTGACAGATCGTAAAAAGTAACTGATTTGACTAGGTAGGACACAACCCTATTATAAAAACTAAAAAAACCGACTGCGGGTAAAAGACAATGAAAAGATTTAAATCTGCAGTAGGTAAGGTAAGAAAACGTGGCATATTACGATATAGATAGATGGATAAAAGATTTAATTACTTTATTTATATTTATGACACTCCAAAGCACTTCAAAATACGTCAAACCGATGTTGTTCATTCTAGCAGAACCACGCTCCTGAATATTGAAACTGATTCCTCCTCCATTTAGTAACTATTTGTCAAAAAGTGACATATCACCTATTGGTCATTATTTGTCAAAAATGACAAATTACAAGGTCGAGTATTTTCGAATAAAAGAATTAAAAAGTATTTTTGACGGGAATCACACGCATCTGATAGTGTATACGGTACAGATTGCTTAGAGATTTACATACTTGGTGGATGGTTAGTATAGAAATGCCAAATCTTAAAATCTCTCTGTATTCTGTACTCTGCAATCACAATTCGATGAGACCTTGCAAAAGAAACTGATAGCAAAAAACTTTGGATATTCAAGAGCAGGCTTTATGCACGAATGGACATTGAACGAAAAGAACAATAAATACATACAATAAATGTGAAATAAGTAGATAAAGGTGAGATTTGAAATTGCAGTGTCTATCAATGAATAAAAAATAGTAGATTAGGAATATGGAAATTGGTGCTCCAAAGTTACAACAGATAAATAAACACTATAAAATTTGCATAATTATCAATAGCATTATTTTTTGTTTATCAAAAAACATTTAACTTTGAAACTAATGAACAATTTGTCAATTTCGTGCACTAAAAGATTCACACGGTTTCTACAGATAAAATCTTTTACACTTTACAGTTATGTCAATCAATAGCGATGAAGTATCATGATTTAAAATGGCAGGCATTTTCATTTGACGTTTTTTTTTTCACACATTTAAAAATAAATTAGTAACTTTTACAATAAGAATATACTTAGGTACGACATATTGTCTTTACATCTGTTCCAAAAGAAAACGTTTTCATATGCACAACAACAAATAAGCACAAGCTTTTATACACATGTGACAGATAGGTATTTTTCCGCTAAGTGCTAGGCATAGCTCTAAAATTACTTCAATTACTTATTATTATAGATTTATCTGCTTGAAAACTAAAGAAGAAAATTTATAAATTAATTATTATATTAGGCTCACATCTTTTAAAGTACTATTGAAAGTCTGGTAGCTGGATTGGTACCTGAAATATGTTGCTTGATAGGTTAAAAATAAATTATATTTTAGAATTTAATACATTAATGCTTTATCTGTGCCTGCCTTTCGAATACTTGGTATACTTATGGCTATTTCACCTACCTTTGAATTTCTTCACATAAATTTTTACTTACTCTGAACTCTCGACTCGTCATAAATCATAAAAATAGTCGTGTATAAAAATGTAAACATGCGTTCGACTTCAATTAAATCTTTCGCAACAGTCATTCTAGTTCACCATTCCTGTAGGCCGCCGATTAGGCCAGATACACGAGTGTACCAATCACATCGAAGCTTTAAGGGCTTTAAATAGAATCTGATGGCAACTTGAATCTCTATGGTGTCCATTAGAGACCAACCAATGAATATTTTGATTCATTTTATATCACTATTGCGTCACAGGAAAATCTGAATGTTTTCGTATTTATAACGAAGTTACTCATATTTTCCTGATTTTGAGCAATTTCGCGAAAACTGTTATACTATGCTCTGTTATGATAGGAATGTGAATAAGTGATCCCAGCCAAGCCGGCTGGGACCGACTAATAAAAAAACGCAATACAGAGATGACAAGACTGCATTGAAGTGTATAAATTCGTAGAGCTTTAGATAAAGAAAACAAGTTATGTTTCATTTAAAATTCGAACACATAAGAAGGATGCTCAAAGCAATCAGTCGACATTTGATAATTATTAAAACGACATAGGTAGATAGGTACTCGTAGGTACTTCAAATACGCATTCCGTCTGTCAAGATAAACAAATTCTTGTGCATAATATTGACTCTACATACTTAGTTTATCAATACGCAAGGACTAATTCACTATGACCGTTGTAAATAAAAATTATTTTGAGAATACCGGTTTACAACCATCTTTTTATGTAGACACCTAACACTACTCGTGCTAACTTGCCTTAGGTTCGATTTATATGATACACAAAAACGTTCCTTGTTTATCGCTCTTTCTATTAGTGAAAGCATCAAAATTGTGTAAAAGAGTTAGCGGATATACAGACAGACAGACGGGTAAAGCGACTTTATTTTATACTATGTACAGAAGATGGAATTTCGGTCACCGTTGTGTGCACGGTTTAAAATGAATGAAAGCTGTTTACTCGCATGCTACGCACTACTACGCCACCGGTTCTACGGTCCCGGACCAATACAACGCGACCTCCCTAGCCCCCCTATTTCGATTATTACGAAGAAGACTCAGGGGAATATACGATTGAAGGCAAAGACCATCAGATTCGTCAGCGCTTGTCCTAATGAAGCATAGAGGAGCGGTGATCGTGGCCAAGCGTTAGTCGCCTCGCGCTATACGTCGAACGCACTCGTCTCGTAACGAGCTCCGTAAACACATCGCAACGCACGCGGTTTAAATTTTGAACGAAGTGCGTGTGATTTGAAGAAATTAATAGTGACTTCTAAAGTGCTTTTCGGCTCCCAGGAGAACGCTGTAATTTTATCCGGTATGTAAGAAATTAATTACTGTTTTATTTAAATTTTAATTATTCTTAGGTAATCACATTTAATTAGCGCTTAAGTTGGCTGTGTCATAAATAAATTATACAAATTAAATTTTATTTCGTTGAATAACAGTGAATTAATTTGTATGTAATTAGTGAATTCATAATTATAAGAAAAACACTTACAATACGTAACATGAGTGAATGCAAACCTTACAAATAAATTGTAGTCCTATATGAAGAATTGGTAGTAAGATAAACAGAAGCTAGGCACAATAAAAAGTCGGACGGTGGCCTTTGGTCAAACAACGAAGACTGGCTAATATATATTTTTTTTAATTAGAAATACTTAATTGTACTGATAGACTGCTGGAAATTAAGTTCATATTGTTCCAGAGTATTTATTAACCAACAAAATTAAGCTAGCTATTGAAGTCGATGCAAATTCAACCGACCATATAAAGATGAGGCAATTATGTAAAAAAAAATTATAATCAGAGATGTGACAATACTGACAATACCGCGTAGGATGAAATGTATTGTTTGTGACAATTATGATGCACGTCATTGTTTCAGCGGTCTTCATGAATACGTGAAACCGATGCATGTTAGTAATTACCCCTTTCATTGACGGAATACATAATGACAATGAAATTACTGTACTCAGGGCAGCGACGCAATATCAACGCAGTGAAATCGTGCAGTTATTTAGTTGACAACTTTTATAGCATGCTTCGTAAACGAGTGAATTCCTTCAAGTTTCTACTTCGCGTATTTAAGATTTAAAAAAAAATTGCGGCTGTCATTCACAATGAAACAAGAGATCATTTCGTTTGAATACAATCATGGTGAAATTTATTTATGTAATAGCTATACATATCCCTAATAATTAAATAATGCCATATAATTTAAAAATACTTTAATGATTTTTGAAATGATCATGGCAAAAGGGAAAAGTGCCAGAGAAATGCCATGACAAACATAAAAAAATAATTTCTAATTAGTTAGGATTCAATTAGCGTTACTTATATAATTCAAATGTCTATACTATCATTATACAACATTAATATTCAGGCAAAATATCCACATCAGGCTTCGCCAAAATTTCTAATTAGGTATTATGTACAATAATATCTAATTATATCATCGCGCAATTCATGTTCCTTGTAAAAACACTAAAATTAATTCTTCTTTCTTTCTTCTTCTTTTCATTCTTCTTTTAATTTTTGATTAGAGCAGTGATAGCCTTACGGTTAAAGAGCCTGCTTCACATGATAAAAATCAGTGAGGCTCGGGTTCGAATCCTGGCATGTACCTACTAATGAATTTTTCAAAAACTCACCTAGATATTTATCACTTGCTCGACGGTGAAGGATAACATAGTGAGGAATCCCGCAGGTCCCAGAATGAATTCTGAGTCATGTGTAAACAGACCCGGTCCGGCGATGGGCTCTCCACTTATCACGTTTAGGGGTCCAAAGAATATCTGGTGAAAAGCGGGTATATCCAGAAATGGAATACCTCTGACCACCCCCTCGGGGATATAAGGCGTGAGATTATTTATTTATTTTTTGACTGTTTACATACATTACATACATAATGCTCACGCCATTGTCCCACAGGGGTAGGCAGAGACGATGGATGGCCACTTTGCTCGATCTCTGCATACTTCTTTCGCTTCCTTCACATCCATAAGCCTTTTCATGCACGCTCTTTTATTCTTCGCACTCCGGACCCCAATTTTTGAATTTTTAAAAAGAGAATATCAGAATATTTAATGCAAACGCCAATAGGGTAGTGTCCTACCTAGTCAAATCAGTTACTTTTTACGATCTGTCAAAACGAAATTTTACTATGGAAAATGTACTGAAATAGCAAACCGTGACGTCATAGTTTCTAGTACTCAATTGCAGCACTTTTTTTGATTGTTTTATTATTTTTAAATTTGCTATAATTGTAAATTGAAAATCGAAATACATATTTTGAGGTGTTTTGGGATAATCTTTTTAATGAATGACTACTCAACTCAATTTAATTTCAATGCTGTCAACTACCCAATTATAATGTAGTGGACAATAAATCCAGAGCTATTGGAAAGTGGACATGCGTGCGTTCCAGTCCAGCGATTGGCAGTTACTTTGTTATGATTTATTTATGAACACTGGCCGCTCGTTATATGAAACCGCCTTTCTTTACACGGCTCGCGCAACACGGATATTTTCATAACTAATTTCGGTAAAAAAATGAGTTAGCAACAACAAAATCCAAGTAACAAGATTAGGAAAGATTTGGTTCAGTTTTTTTAATTAATCTTTAATAAACTACAATTTCAAGTCATACTTATAATACCTACTTACTTGACATCAAAACTTCTTACTTTTTTTATTTTATCTTTGTTGTGACATAGGAATTTTGTGCAAAACAACTACCTACAAAGGCTACTGGTTGATGATGTATGTATGAACTACGAAGGTCTATAAGTATTTAAGTGTAGGGAAAAAGTACTAACTAATTACATACATATAGAAGTATGAATGCGTAATCATGACTATAAGCAAAAAAGTAAAAATAGAGAGGTCAGTAACCTCACGAAAACTACCAAAGAATAAAATGTAGATACTCGTAGATCTATTAGACGAAAGTTGATATGGTAATCGCAGAAACAGGCGGCAGACAGCCTGGCGTCTACAAGCCAATAAAGTTATTACATAACGTCCAACGAAAGGAAATGGAGTCGAATATTTCGCTTCAGACTATCAAGTAGGTATACCCTACATTTGGTTTGGGGAATGCGACTACTGTTCCTTGATGTCAATATGTCTTTATCAACCATGCATACATATGCAATAAAAGTATTCATTCATTCATTCAATATACTTGGCAGGCGCATCGGAGAGCGGCCGATTTGAAATATTTTTAATGTATTATTATGACGTTACAGTAAAAGTGTAAAAAGCACATTCCGCCGATTTCCGCCTTAAGAGTTATAGAATAACTAGCGACCCGCTCCGGCTACACTAAAATCTTCCTCTTGAATCACTATATCCATTAAAAAAAACCGCATCAAAATCCGTTGCGTAGTTTTAAAGATTTAAGCATACAAAGGGACATAGGAATATAGAGACATAGGGATATAGGGACAGAGAAAGCGACATTGTTTTATACTATGTAGTGATAGTGATTATTACTAATTGTAGTACGTCTATTTATTTTTAGCTTTCATGCTGACCGATCTCTATTATATTTATCAAACTTATCCGTAACTAAATCTTTCTATCTATCCTGAAATATCACCAAAGGGAGAAAAAAAAACATTTGTTTGTCTTTCCGGTGGGAATTTCTAAAAATCTCACTTTAGTGCAACTGTACTCGAAGAATAAATAATAATAATAATATAATCTCACGCCTTTCATCCCCGAGGGGGGAGGCAGAGGTATTCCATTACTGGATATACCCACATTTCACGATATACATTGGACCCCTAAACGTGATAGGTGGTGAGTCCATCGCCGGACCGGGTCTATTTACACATGTCTCAGAATTAATTCAAAGAATAATGTCTCTAAATTACAAATCCACTGGTTTAGGCTGTGGTATGCCAGTCAGTCGGTACATGTTCATAAACCATAGATAACTACTAGATAAAGATGATGGAGTCCGTTACTTCGTTAGGGAAGACTAGATGAAACACTTGGCAGGAGCTCTCAAGGTTGTTACCGTGATATCTAGAACATGATAATTACACCCTGGTGCCAGATCGAGCGAGATAAAACCGGTTTACGTGGGTCTCACAGTACAACTACTGAACCATGAGAGACGAGTAATGACTTATTCTTATTACAAAAAAAAAACACGCCAAGATTGGATGTGGGTGACAATGAAGGATCGGTAGCTATTTTTGTCATTCATGAATTTAAAAAAATACCCCTAAAAAATGTATGGCCTCATCAATTATCTTTTTTGTCTTATTCGATAGATACGCAATACATAATCATAAGACAATCGGTACCAAAAACATTGAAGAGACAATAAAGCCATCCTATAGTAGGTAAATCACCGTCTTTCCTCATCTTATACTAATATAAGACACACAAAACACATCGATACACACAATTTTACGACTTTACACATAAAAAACAAAGAAATCATTGAAACTAATTGAACTCTTCTTCCAGGTTTCGGAGTACGGGGGCGGTGCGCGAGTGATCTGGGCCATGTCGGCAGGCGACAGGGAGGCGGAGGCTCAGGCCAAGAAGGGAGAGGAGGGGACTACTCCCGACCCAGACAGCCGTGCCGCCGCCGCGCTCAAGCAGCACTGGTGCGTCGGCTTGAGGGCTCTCGAGCTGGTGAGTCTATATTTCAAAAGGGATCAACTGGGTACTCTTAATCTGTGATGCCGCCACCGCACTCAAGTGGGTGAGTCTATATTTGACACAGGAGACTCAGGCCAAGAAGGGAGAGGAAGGAAATAGGTACTCCCGAACCCGAAAATCATGCTGCCACCACGCTCAAGCAGTACTGGTGCGTCGGTTTGAGGGCTGTCGAGCTGAATATTTCACAAGGGATAGGAACTAGGTACTCTCAATCTTTGATGCCGCCACCGCACTGAAGCACGTGGGCTTGAAGGCTGTCGAAATGCTGAGTCTATATTTGACACAGGAGACTCAGGCCAAGGGAGAGGAAGGAACTAGGTACTTCCGAACCAGAAAGTCATGCTGCCACCGCGCTCAAGCATTAGGCTTTCGGGTTAATAAATCACAATTGCAGGAGGCTCTGGACTCGGTGTTGCCATACTTAAGCACATTGGTACATCAGATTAAATTGTCGATCTGGTGAGTAGGCGCTCTCTCTCCTTTACAGGAGACTCCGAACCCAAGAAGTGAGAGGAAAGAAATAGGTCAAGCAATCTATATTTACTATACAGTATATTTAAACGATAAGTCTCCGTAACTAAGGTAAAATCGATAAAAGTAATCAATGACAATCACAATTACACTGCATGGGAACCGCAATATGTAGAGTAATCATCGGCGACCTTGTGTATGCGACCTTCACATAGCTTCCTTGTGATTAGCAGAATGTTTGAACAGCTTATTGTTTCAACTATGGTACAGTAAAAAACATTACAGAATCAACTACTATCAGTGTGATGTAAAAAAAAAACTCAAGCCGTATATCCCCGACGGGGTAGGTAGTAGTTTGATTTTGAAGTGATTTTAATGTCGAATACCAGATTCCGAGACACATTACATTGAAGCTGGACCATTAAGTGTGATGTTAAACGTTTGACAAACTTTCCTACTATAACTATAACAATGTATTAATTGATTTACTACAAAGAACTTTCAAGCGTAAGTACAAACTTATGCCGCATTTCATATTACGTAGTACATAATACTATGTACAGTCAAGAGCACGTGGAGCTTGACACATTGGACTTTGTAACGTTCTTATTACGATCGCCTTAGAGGTCAAACGATGAGTGTAAAGCTTCATGTGCTGTTGACTGTACCTACTAAGTCAATGATAAAAAAAATGCAATACCTCTCGTTCAGAAAAAATAACGTCTGGTAGTTCCGAGTAGTTACATATTCTAAGAAGATGAAGCTATAAATATAGTAGCATTTACGGTAGAAACTTCATGAAAAATTAATGAGTTTCTGTTTACGTGTAAATTAACATATAGACAGACAACAATGTTTTATGTATGTGGAGACTCGCTAATAAATCGCAACATACTCGGCTGTTTTTTCAGACAATTGATCAGACATATCAATACAAGTTCATTTAGCATGGTTATAAATAGCCAAGTTCTCTTCACATGTTCTTAGTTTTGGTAATTTTAAAATAAAATAATAATAATCTCACACCTTTTATCTCCGAGGTATTCTATTTCTGAAAATACTCACTTTTCACGAGAATATTCGACCCCTGAACGTGATAGGTGATTCCCCGGACCGGGTCTGTTACACATACTTCAGAATTAACTCTGAGACCTGCGGGTTTCCTCACGATGTTTTCCTTTTAAAATATACTCAAAATAAATGCATACCTATTCAAATTATTATGGAAAAAAATATGAGTCTTAAAATTCTCTCATATCACACACTATACAATTAGAAATGTCTTTATAAAAGAGAGAGTTCTCGACAAAGATAACTAACTAAAATCTCTAACCTACGTGTTTATAGAAAACTGATAATGTTAACGTCCTGAAAGTTTACCACAAAACTGAAAGTGAATAGATTTTCCAAAGCCCAAGTTACAACACCGCATAACAATAAAGATACTGTCAACTCTGAATAACCCATAAAACCGAATAAAATGACAACAACTCGAAAGCGAAAACCGTGCTATAATCGCAAAGAAAACGTTGGAAAATAGTTTTGCGGTAAACGAATATTCAAGCAGAGAAAACAGTTAAGAACCCGACAACGTACGGTGGACACTTTCACTTCAACTATTTACGCGAATCATGTTTATTTTACAATCTAGTCGGGTTTTCTGAACTTTACTGAGCTTTACTTGTTTAGAACAAAAACTTAATGATTAATGATTGGTCATTTCATCGTAAGTAATGGTTTTAAAAAGAAACAACTTTAATTTACTCCTATTTTGGACTCCGTCATATCATTTTACATGTTTTTATCTGACCACCGGTAGACCGCGTTAAATTAGTTTTTTCTTGCTCCCGTGTGAATTTCCAAAAATACCTATCCTTTTAGGGCTCACTTTTGATCAAAATTTTATGTTTCTAGACCCAGCGGTTTCGAAAGTGCGTTGACTGATTAGTCAGTCAGTTTCTTCTTTTTTTTAGTACTAGAACGACCTCTGTAGTAATTGAAATTGATCACAGACTTTGTTTCCAGTTCCTAGCCGTGATCGCGATAGGGCTGATCGTGGGCGCGCTGTACTCCCCTCAAGTGGTACAGTCTGACCATCGGCACATCGCGCTCATCTACTCGGCCTATTCCAGTGAGTATACATTTATTATCTTTATTATTTATTTTTATTTTATTAAGTTATTTATCATCCTTACCCGTAGTTTACATGCGAAAGTGTATAATATAATTGTTTGTCCTTTCTTAATTCTGCAACAGAACGACGGGACACTCGGGATTTGATAAAAGATATTTTTAAACCTCGACCGTGAACGGAGTCACAAGCAAAAGCTAGTCTTAAATAGATCATTCATATCATTCCACCTAAGGCTCCTTAACCAGTACCTACCTACAAAGAGATTTTTTTGCCAAGTCCATTATTGATGTTGAAGCTAAATTAAGTGACGTTTTTTTGGCTTGCTTTTGGGTTCTTTGCTTTTTTGGTTTTTCTGAATTGTGAACCGGTGTTGAACCATATTAAATAAATAAAATTGTTTTGCATAATAAAGCCTTTCCCTGAGGTCGCAGAGTTCACAGTTATAGTTTCAAGAAGTTTCAAATAGAAAAAAAACGTAGAGAAGTTTAAAAATCAATGATAAACAAATACTCGTAAAGTAAATCTTGCAATACCCATCGATTTTGCTCTTTACACAATCCACTTTACAAAAGTACCATGACCTGATTACTTGATCAGAATTTGTCCTAATCTTTCAATTTACAGACAATTGTTACAAGCCATTCTGGTTTCATTTCATGGTCGGCTGATTGCCGCGAAATTCAGGCAATTAATGAATCTGCTGAAGACGGTTTCCAAAAAACTATAAAAATAGGTTGGGCAGTTGAATAGAGTTCTATTTAAGTACTTATCACTTTATTTTGTGTTAAAAATGTTGTAATCGTGAAAAATAGATGATTGCTGACAGGCCTTGATATTGAAAATAAACGTGAGAAGTTTTGGGTGACTCGTTTGTAAGTAGAGCACCATTATTATATTTCGTAGTCGTTTGAGAACTTAGATGACGTATTCTAATATGGCTCACTGACTATGGATAAACGTTGTCAAGTTTTTTGCGACATTACATGGTCAGCCAAGAGTTTAAAAGGCGTAAAATAAGTTGTCGGATTTTCCGAATAACATCTACAGTTAATTACCAGAGTTTTTTTTAAATATCTGTAACTAAATAATTCTAAACATTTGTATCTAAATACGAGTATACCTATTGCATTGTTTTTTGGATAAGTCGATTGTCATTCTCTCAATATTTTTTTAATATTCGAGTTGAATTCAACAAGCCAGCAATTACCTTGTAACATTTAATTTTAAATTCAATTTCACTTCTTCATTAACTGGAAAATTGGTTTCATTGCACTGTGTGAAAGCGATAATAGTGCATTTACAAACTGTCGATTGTGGAAGATTTATTATATGCGTTGCTTTACGATTGCCGATACGACTTTAATGTTTAAACAAAATTAGTTTTGCTTAGTCATCGATTTAAGTACCAACTTGGCATAGTTTTCGTTGCTATGCAAACTTCCAAGCTTTTTGTGTGTATATATATGTATTTATAAAATAATGTAGTTTATAAAAGTATACTAATAATGAGCTCTCATTGGAGTAAGTGCTAAGGATGTTTGTTTGTTTATCAGGCTGTAAAAAATATTACTTAGTAAGATATGACTTTAAAAGGAGCTGCCCTAGAGTTTGAGGCTGGGTCTTCTAAGGGTACTGCTTTTGGAACCAGCGACTCGTCAGTGAAGATAGTGATAGTATATTTTTTACCTACGTGTGAACAGACTTGGATGTTTTTTTAGAAACAAACCTTCACTTTTAATTCCGGAACGCCGACGAAATCGCGACAGAAGACTAGGCCAATCACATTTAGAAGATTGCTAAAAAAAATTATTACCTACCTACTCTATACTATGTTGTTATTTATGTGGTAATATTTATGATCTTCGTACAGGCTTCATCATCATCACCGGCGTTCTGATCCTGGCAAGGCTCTTCGGAGAGACTATCGGCTGGAGGACCTCCATCGGTTTCTCCGTCTTGGGCGTGATCATGTTCACTGCTGCCGCAGCCGTCATTTTCTATGGTAAGTGCATTTTATGGAGACCTGGTAGGTGGGACAGGGACAGTTATATTTCGCTCAAGCTGAACTTCGAAGTTGTTGACGGAATATAGAAAAGAGGTCACTTGGCGAGTGTCCAGTCCCTGACTTTATAAGAGAAAACTAGTCTAGGATTTACAAGAATTTTGTGCATGTGTGTATTTTAGTTCACTGTATGTTCATGTTATACTAACTTTCTAAGAATTACACTACTTTTTTTTTAATCTATGCACTTATCTTATCTATGGATTTTTTCTCTAATACCACAGCTGTTTTTGTAATAGGTACATAAAAATCACCATTACGTGTACTATGTAAACTTAACCTTGTATCCTATCCCTCCCGCAGATGTAAATATGAATGGCTATGACTGGCAGCCACACCCTTACTATGATGGTATGTGGTTCTTCTTCTAACCTCGCCTAAGTTCCTAAGACACATTAATATGCATATAACGCCTCCGGACTCTCGAGCCCACTTGGCTGTATAAGGCTTTGCTTAGCACAATTAAAAATATCGACTCCAACTCCTTTGAGATTGAAGTATAACTTCCGTTCGTTTCTAATGTCTCTATGGAATCGTTAATTAAAATTGTAAATATTTTCACGTGTTTTTATGCCCCCAGTACAAAGTAACGAACGAACCTATGGCAAAAAAGTAAAAAAAATACTTTTTTTTATTTCAGACTGGCACAGGTCCTACTACGCCAACCTCCGTCCCAACAAGCAGGCATACGATCTCCTTATTTCTTCTGGAGTATTTGCCGTACTGAATGCGGCAGTATTCCTCGCCCACGCCTTCATTACCTTCAAGAAAGAAGCTGAGAAATACTAAACTTCTTTGGCTCATGAATGATGATAAATATTTTAGACGTAACATAAATAACGTAACTTTTTAAACTGCCTACGTACATAAAGATCTGAATAGGTAGTATTTTTATTTTTAAGATTATTAATTTAACGTTATGAGTTAATAACTATAGATTTATACTCAGAGTATTATTCAAATTTTAGACTTTTTAGGATATCCAAGCTGTAAATAAATAATCTTGAGAGGTTGTCCTGTTCGGTAGCTGTTGATCACATTTTTAATTAAATATTTTAACTTATTCGGTTCTATACTTTTGTCCTCTGCTGCAGCTAAAAAGTAAAATAGTTTTCTTTATATAAATAGTTTTGTCCCCATGTTGTCCCCGTTGCAGCTTTACGTAATGATTTTAATAGTAACAATTTGGCCGACGAAGTGCAAGTTAAAAAGAGTTGTAGTTAGTGAAATAAGTCGTAGAGATTCTTAGAAATCTTTGTAATGCTATTATAAGTAAATTGTTGTGTTGTCTTGTAGCATGTGGCTTGGTATAAGTATGGTAAAGTGTGTCTGTGAAGCTCTGTGTGTGTGTGGCCGAGTGCTCTTTAGATAATTTATTTTATAAGACGTATTTTTAAAATAAAACTGTAATTATTACTGAAACATTCCGCTAAAACCAAATTCGTTTAGTTCGCGTAAGTTAATTAGCAATTAATCGTTTATAAAAGGTACCAAGGTAAGTACTTTTTTTAAACGTAGAGTTTCAATTAAAGTTTTTTTAATATGATAAACGAAATAAGACCACCGTCATTAATTTCAAGCCTAATCAAAATCATGTCTTTGAAACTATGTTTCATGTTTGATTTAAAAATCAATATCTATTGTCAAGATTGGATTAAGTAACTTGCAGTAACTCTAGTATTTTTATGTATACCTACCTAATTTTAAGTTATTAATTTAAAATAAAAAGAAAGGGAGAACCAAAGCAGTAATCAGTATCCGTCCAGTGGTAGTTAAGTTTTTTTGTATTACTTTTCTTACCTATTTTTTTATATTTTTTTCTTCTATCATTCTGACGCAATCTGATTTACTGATACTTACTTAATTTTTCAATCATATGTTTTCCAACTAATTAAAATAATGAACTAGGTAATTTTAAGTAAGCGATGAATATAATTATATTTATAAATGTTATGTACGTGTTTTCATCTGAAATTACGTCAAGTATCGAGTAGAACATCTTTCATCATCATTTTAGACAAATAAGATGAGTAATTTAATTACATTTTTAGATAAGAGTTGTGAATGTTTTAGGATTTATAATTATTTATAATTTTATTATGAGTAACAATATAATGCATGTATAAAATATAGTCCGGCGCTAATGTTACCTTAATATCTCGCTTTCAATGAAATATTAAATAAAAAAGGTGCTCGCGTCGCAAGAAAATTCAAATACCTACCTAGTTACATAGGTAGTAACTAAGTACTAATTATTCAGGACTTATAATAAAATATGGCTACCTACTCATGAACGTACACGTAACACTGTATTGTAAATATTTTTAAGTTGTGTACCCGTTGTAATTCGTTTCAATTAATAAATTATACATACATACACATCTAACTTATTTTTATTTTCAACCAAAACCAATTTATACTTTACAGGGACTGTGTGGTTTAGTGTTTCTAATTACATACCTAGATACTTTTTTTATCTCCTATATTTTGCAATCTATCGCTGTTGGACATTCCGCAGGTTTTGTGATTTAACATGTGGTCAAGTCGAGGGGAGCTCCTTAATATTGAGTGATTCTGATTAAATACGGGAGCAAGTATATTTTTTTTTTGTAGTGGCAAACGAGCAGACGAAACTTCTACCACCACAAAACAAGTTGGGATAGAGTTTATTGCAAACTCTTGTTAGGTCTCTATCTCTAAGAAAAGTTGTGTCAGGCAAAGAGCAAGGAACATAATTAATAACTCATATTGACCTAGGATAACGTAGATATTGACCTATATTTCGTGTTTAATAGTTTTATTGGACTATCGATGATCTAGCCATCAGCAACATCATCTTTATACCTGATTCGAATATGTAAGTACATACCTAAGGAGATAATTAAATTAAACCCGGCCAAATTCGAGTCGGACTCGCCCACGGAGGATTTCATACAATTTATATGTGTTATTAAAACGTATTACAAGTAGCTCGTCTCGTGTAGCACCTGACCCGGCAAATGTTATTCTATAAATGGGGGATACGGGGTAGGAGGGTAAAAAATAGTTTACGACCTACCGAATATACAAAAAAATATTCATTGAAATCTGGTATAAACCGTTTCGGAGGAGTGTAATCACAAACACCGTGACACGAGATTTTCATATACTAGAGAGGAAATAGATAAAGTAGGGACACGTAGTTCTAAGTAGGTACTATCACAGTTTAACAAGTACTACCTATTTAGTTTCTATTTGTTGCTTCAATTCAACAATTTTATAGGACCTATGTTTCGTAAACCTAGAGCATCAAAGAGGGATTGATTCATACAAAAAAAACCTAGAAATAGAAATATAAGTAGAATCACTATAGGAAATATTAGACGCAAAGAGATTTAAATATACTAGGGCATAGAGGGGGCATTGGAAATATTTTCATACAAAACTTTGAAGCCTAACCGTCATGTCCTTGTCATGTCAGTTAGTATGAACGCGAGCTGTCATTCGGTCGAAATTGTACTAGACTTATTCCACTTGGAATAACTTTTGACTTCAAATTTTCTACGATTTGTCCCCTCTATGCCCTATTATATTTTAATCTCTTTGATTAGACGGCACTAGTATTCGGTCCGAAAACCTTTAAAAAAGTGTAAACGTCAATGTCACTGTTAACTTGAAAAATCATTTGTCAACAAATGGTACGGTCCAAATTGCGCTTTCTGCGCTCGTGTGCGCTATATTCATGCAAACAACTGTTCAAATTGCGCTGTGGTACGCTGACATGAGCATTGTGACGTCATCGATGACGTCATCGATTGGTGCAAACAGTGCTAACAACGAGGAGGTAGTGCAATGTCTCCGGATCTGTCAAACAGTTTTCAAACTTCAATGTGCGTGGTGTTTTTTTTTCCCGCGAACTTTTTTCATATTCGTTATGTAATCGATTAATTAAAATTTGGTATGTCGTCATTAATATTAACAGAAGCATTACATTGTGAAGCTTCGGGGGACGCTATACGACTCAAATACGACTGAATATAACTTCAGAACAGTATCAACCTAAATATTAAAAGAACTGTCATTTTTGACAAACGAAAACCTGTTCAAATTGTTTGCATGCTAACAATCGTAATCATTTTGAACAGTCGTGTGCGTGCTTACGAACGTATTTACTATTTGCACAAAACGGACCGCAGCCAAAGTGTCAACAAATGACAAAAACAATCCATAGACAAAAATAACCTAACAACATACCTTAATAACGAAAACAAAACTGTTTTTCTATAAGTTAAATGCTATTGAATAATGAAACAAAATCTCTTACCTTTTCAGCTTTAGCTAAGTAGATCCACAGCTTCCTCCATGTCGAGAATTTCTTTTGGTCACTGAAATTGTATTGCATTTCCTTTGACGCATATCTTGTACTGAGTGGAGACCGGTAGTTACAATATTCTGAATTTTGCAATTCTACAGGAGCGTCAATTGAAAACATTATGTTGAGAATTTAAGATTGAATTCAACACAAGTAAAAAGCCCGATGTCGAACGTCTCACAGTTGACAGCCAACTGAACATACCTACATAAGCCAACCAAGGTCGGTCAGAGGCGCGAGAATTGAAATTTGATAACAAGGTTATCGCATGTTGTCTGATGTAACTTGAAGTTACTGTACTTCTTTCAATCTCTTTGCTTCTTTCAAAAGTAGCGCGTACCTACACAAGAAATTGTTAAAGGTTAAATTTAAATTTACAAATTGCCATAATACCTACCTTAAATTTGAGTGTCTTTATTCGCCGCGATTCCATCAGTTTGCGTTAATTTTTGGTTATCTGGTTTAGTCATGACAAGGTAGCAGACAAGCACAGTGGCGGATTCAGGATTTTGGTTTGGGGGTTTTTACGAAGTTTTGGAATATTTCCAAAATAAAATGTGGGAAATCACACTATGGCACTGACGTTGCTTTTGGGCTAGCCGTAAAATAATGACAATACAATAATAATAAACAATAAATTGTGGGACACAATTCACACACGGTTATTTAGTCCCAAACTAGGCAGAGCCTGTGCTATGGATACTAAACAACTGATAAACATACTTAAATAAATATTAAACGACCAGACACGAAGCCAACAGAATGTTCATGCACACAAATGTTGGCCCCGAGCGGGGATCGAACCCGCGACCTCCGACTCAGAAGGCAGGGTCACTACCGACTGAGCCAACAGGCCCGTCAATGAAAAACATGGAATATAATTCTGAATGGAATAGTTTTCAAATGAATAGGTACCTACCTACCAGTTAAAATGATGCAAATAAATAAGTCATTGATAAAGTAGGGCATAACATGTTTTTCAAAGAAACCAATCCATGTAGTTTATAAAAATAAACATTCATGATGAAACATGACGTCATATACCTAATGCAATAATACAAAATTTATAAAATAAAAAATAGCATTTTATTTACAGATATAATATATTTTTTTATAAAAATGTGATTTAATATATTTTACTTACATCGTTTTTAATTACAGTATAATAATATAACATCTCAACCAAATTAAATCAACAATTATGTTTAAAGGCATAGCTAGCTGTTGTAGTACAATAAAAGTACAGTCAGGTTACTAAACATTACTCCATTTATTTTATTGACACAGTTGAACAAGAATTCCATAGTAACATGTAATTTGGTAAAATTTTTTGGGGCTGACGTCTACCTTATTTGTAATTATACTTTACTCTTGTTAAATACTGAAAATGTACACCTGAAAAATGTACCATATTTCATTAAGGATACGAGCTATAATCCACGGATTCTATTGCACAGACACGAATATCTTAATACGCTACACAGGTGGTGTTAAGCTTTGTTTTTGAGCGACTTCATCATCTTTTCTAGCTTCATCGCCTTCTGCAGGTCCCCACTGATCTTCAGTTTTCCCATCATAAATGCTGTGGCTGGCTTCAGTTTACCTGATAATGATGAAATTTAGGTATATTAAAACAGCTATAATAAGGGGACATCAGTAAGTTCAGTATCTACACTAATATTAAAAAGTTAGTAGTCTTATAAATCGATGGACGCCGGCTGCACGCACGAAAGTGTCACGTTCCGCCTGAGCCGAGCGTGCAAGCGAGAGCGCGGAACAAGCGATAGAGACTTATCGGCTTGTGACGCATTTATCTCTCTTCCACTCCAGTATGAAATTTTTATCATTTTTTTATGACGTTATCATTATCACGTAAATTTACCGTCTGTAAACCGACTTCACGGTAAAAAAAATTTTTGTATGATTGTAATGTCTAGGCTCCGAAACTGCTAGGCCGATTTAGAACATTCTTTCACATATGGAAAGCTTACTTTTTTTGGAAGCAACATAGGCTATAATTTTCACAAGGGAACGAAACACGTGGGGCTATTAATACTAATAGCTATTAGATAATACAAGTGGGGCATCCATATAACAGTTTTAACACAACTTCACGCTAGTTGGATTGGAAGTAGAATTTAACTGTTCCGTTTGTGTAATTTATTTATTAAATTAATTAACATCTATGCTTATTTACAGTACAATACAATAACTCTGTATTGTACACCAAAAACAACACAATATGGATACCAACAGTACCAACATTAACTATAGTACAATGGGCGGTCTTATCGCTTTTAGCGATCTCTTCCAGACAACCTTAGGATGAATATTTATATAAGTCTGGGTTATATTGCAGATCAATACATGTACCAAACCATAAATGAAGGTAAAACATAGTAAAGAAACCCACAGGCCTTAGAACCTTGAATTTTCGGGAAGCAAAAAAGCCTATGTCCTTCGCCCTGCGAAATTTCTTCTGATCGATCGATCCATCGGTCTAGCCTTGAAAAGCTAACACACAAACATACTTATTTTCGCATTATTTTCCCAGTCTTTGTGCGTGTAACTGTATTTACCAGCGAACATCTCCGCGAAGTTATTGCTGTCCATGGTGAGCGTCGCGTCTGGTGGGTTCTTGGGCTCGCCCGCGCCGCAAGCGCCATCGCCATTCTTGAGGTCCAAGTGCCATACACCCTCCTCTTTACCTTGTAATGGAACATAATTTTCATGGGTATATTAATACACCATTAATACCGAGCATTCCTCGTTCTAACACCAGTACCACCATCTGTCGGTGGTAGATGTATTATTTAAAAAATATTTTTTCTTGTGTTAATTTGCGATTTTACATGAAATACAACTATGCAGTAAAACTTAAAATGTAAAACCGTATCTGTATACAAAACTTCATCATTATCATTAGAGCCGTTCCCGAGATACCCAGAAATATAAATACATACCTACATACTCTCGTTTAAAGTAATTTAGGATTTTATAGTATACATGCATGCATACATAATCTTAGGCCTACTTCCACATTGGGGTAGGCAGAGACAATAGACCACCACTTGCTACAAGCCCAGCAAACGACTCATGCATGCTCGATTGTTTCGGGTACTCTTTATCTTGCCTTTCATCAATACATCACCAAAAAAAAAAAGCAGCCGCGTCTGATAATTTGTTTTCAGCTTTGGGCGTCTGATCGGTGTAAGTATGCAAAAGAGATTTAAATATACTAAGGTATGGAGGTGTCATTGGTAATATTTTCATACAAAAACTTTGATATCAAGCGTCAGTTCAGTTAAAAAGAATGCGAGCTGTCATACGAAGGGTGCCGAAGGTAGACTTAATTTATATTATTATAATAACTTTTGGATCACGATTTTATTCGCTTTGGCCTCTCTATGCCCTAGTATTTTTTAATCTCTTTGAAGTACGCCTCACGCCTTTTATCCCCGAGGGGGTAGGCAGAGGTATTCCATTTCTGGATATACCCACTTTTCACGAGATATTTTTTGGACCCCTAAACGTGATAGATGGTGAGCCCATCGCCGGACCAGGTCAGTTTATACATGTCTCAGAATTAATTCTGGAACCTGCGGATTTCGTCACTATGTTTTCCTTCACCGTCGAGCTTGTGATAACGCCTAGGTCGTCCTTTACCGACTGGCTCATTCACGACAATCTTGTATATTTATTTCGTATACTTTGTAGCCTACCTTTAACATTAAACTGGTAGACGGCTTGAGTCTTCTTTATCAGTTCGGGGGAGATAGTTTTGCTGATCGCCGAAAACAACGTCGGGATCTGACCACCTTCCGTCTGAAAACGATGCAGTGTGAGAACACAATCTCGGTGTTCAAACAAAATACTGAAAGCTGTTAAGATATGCATCTAAATGTTCCCAAGTCCCATATAAGGTACCTAACAACAATATTCACTTTTCTTTAAGTCAAATTCAACCTTATTTTAGCGGTTAACGTTACCCTTATATAACTATAAAGAAATATTTAGGTATCGAAAAATTATGATACTTGCATAGATGCATTAAAACGGTATGACGTCAAACCGTAAAATAAAGGTATTTTTAGTTAATCTAGTATCCAGGGCATCATATTGGAAGAGGGCTACCATTTATCAGCTTAGTTATCCAGAGAGGTAATCAGTTCCTCTTTTAAAAACATTTTTATGTTAAATATTGTATTTTTCTTAATAAAAATAATAAAAAATATTTCATGCAAAGCCCATAGAATGTGAGAAATTAAAAACTTAAAAACTAGTGTTAGTAAGTATTTAATATTGATTTGGGATGGATTATAAATAGGTCTAGGATAGGTAAAATAAAGCATGCAACAAGGAATTAGTGGTCATATGTATATTTATATAATATCTCCAGAATTGACTAACATTCATAGGACTAACAACGTTGAATATTATTATTATGACTTTCACACCTTTTCGGCCGGCCATTTTGCACCGCCGGGCACCTCCAAAAAGAAGTCAGGCAACAGATTAGCTACATTATCTGTGAACAAACACAGTTTCCCAATATGAATAGCCAATCGGTAAACATAAATTTTGTTTTTTTTTTCCGGGAATGTTATGTCTATAGAGTTGTAATATTGGGTTTTTATCTATGAAATTGTTGTCTTTTAAAGATAATTTCAAGAAAACGAATTTTTCGTACTAAAACTTTCGTTTTTGGGATTGAAATATCTAAATCCAGCAAAATTGTGTGTAGAGACAACTAGTAAGTTTAGTCAGCAACATTCGTTTTTTAAAATGAAGAAGACCTGTAAATAATTTTATTATAGTTCAAGTTCTGAAAATGTACCCATACCAGTTATGACATAAAATTCCCGGGAAACAACAACAGGGACATTCCACATGTACACAAATAATAAACTTAAATATTGCAAGAGTTCTTTTTGGGTTTTAAAGTGTCTTTTATAGATCTACCTATTGCTACTAGTAAAGTACTAAAAGTAAATACCTAAGACCACTGACTCCTCTATACGTACGCAAAACTATAGTCTATTTCACGTAGCATGGGTTCGGTGACAGTTCACATTTTTCCGTTTATCGCTTACTAATTTCGACTACTAAAAATATTTGATTAAAAAATAATAATTAATACTTTATTGTTTTATAATTGCAAAAATACAATAATTTTTATTAGTCAACAGTAGTATCAGTAAAATGGAAAAATATGAACTGTCACCGAACCCATGCTACGTGAAATAGACTATAATACGGTGTAGGGTTGTGCTTAGAATTTTGTTATAGAAAATAGACTAACTTATCCAATAGCTTTGAAATTAGTTATCCTCATACTGTCAAAGTATTCTAGCAAACTTTTAGATTTAAACAATGAAATTATTTCCTATACAAATGAGATTGCCTGGTATATTGATTATAGAATTACCTTCAAAGCGGATTGGACGCATCAAATATATAACATTAAAAAAAATATATATAAAACCCCTCACACAAAAAATACAAATGAACACAAACGGCTGAACAGATTTTCATGACCCATGGGCCATGGCTAAGAACACTCGGGATAAAATTATCTATGTAACAAAAAAACAAAACGAAAATCGGTTCATTCGTTTGGGAGCTACGATACCACAGCCAGATACACACGTTAAACACAGACACGTTAAACTTATAACCAGTGGCGGGGCAAGACTAAAATTTTGCGTGGGCAAGATACATTTTGCGAGGCCCCCTGATGGATGATGAGAGGACGGTTTCTTTTAAAAAAAACAATTTTTTGATACTAACATTTATATAAGTATATATTTTTTTTATTATTACGTCTTGTATACCTCAAACAATTAAAGAAACATAAATTTTGCTGCTCTTAGCCTTACTGAACTCCTTAATAACTCTCCTCTCATTAATAAAACTCCTTAGTGAGGCCAACTATTTGTAATAGTCAAATAAAGTAATCTAGTTCAAATGTTTTATTATTCATTGCTGGATAAGTAGGTAATTATATTTTTGCGTTCGGGGGCCTTCGAGGTGCGAGGCCCCTTGAACCGCGAGGCCGTAGGCGGTGGCCCACGTCGCCTACGCCTTACGCCGCCACTGCTTATAACACCCCTCTCTTTTTGGGTCGGGGGTTAAAAATGAAAAGCTATGTATTTGTTACTCTTAAAATCATATCTGCTTAGTCTGATGGTTGACTGGTAGATAATGTGTAATTTTTTTAGTACATGAATGTATGGCCGATTGCCCGGTTGCCCGCCGGTACGTATGAAAGCGAACGTACATGGCTATATACTTCGCCGCCCGCCGGCCGCAAACCGGTACGTGTGAAAAGGGGCTTCGACCCTACGAATTATATGCATCCACGCTACGGCACCCGGCCGGTACACCGCGAAATTACAAGACAATGTATGCAATGTTATTATTATAATCTCTTGCCTTATATCCCCGAGATGGTAGACAGAGGTATTCCATTCATGGATGTACCCACTTTTAACGAGATATTCTTTGCACCCCTAAACGTGATAGGTAGTGAGCCCATCGCGGACCGGGTCAGTTTACACATGTCTCAGAATTCATTTGGGGACCAGCGGGTTTCCTCACGATTTCTTCCTTCACCGTCGAGCTAGTGACAAAAAAGTTTGAAAATCTCATTGGTACATGCCAGGATTCGAACCAGAGCCTCACTGATTTTCATCATGTGAAGCAGGCTCTTTAACCGTAAGGCTATCACTGCTGTTGCCCGCGGCCGCTGGAATCTGCTTCAAAACCGCTCAGTCGCGCGGACGCATATAATTCGAACCTCAGGATCGCAAGGGGCCATTCATTAATTTACGTAAGAACCATTTTTATTTAGTTTGTTAGTTTTACAAAAAATGTAGTTGGAGATTAGTCAATAGTACGGGAGTTACATAATATATCGGAGGCGGAACGCAACATAACGAGTTTCATCGGTCGAACACGTATAACCCTCTCTACAGGATAATGCAATATAATATAAGATCGAGACGGTCGCTACTACGGGCAGTCTGCATCGAGAGTCTTTCCAACAAGAAGGCTATAGCGAGGTATGACAGTTTTGATTTGTAGAGTCAAGACATGTGTGAAGTAATGCATATAGAGAGATTACTGAACGCATCTCAAGTTTAGGTCAGAGCCATGGAACGGCGAGACCATGGGATGGTGGTGGGTCTGTCAATAGAAAAGTATCTGTCCATCACACTAAATGAGACATAATAATAATGAGACACATAATGAGCACATTCAGACTAGTAAAATATTACTACAGAATGGATTTTACCCCCGCCCTTAGAGATAAGGTCATGGAGATTTTTTATATCCTTGTCTCCAAAGATATTAAAGTAAGGATGAGTTATATTCATACTGCTTGCGTTTGAAAATTGATCCCCTACGAGTGTGCTACAACATGTACATACTTACTTCTTAGCGTATTTATAGGATACAACAATGACGGGGAAAGATGATACGGAACGAATAATAAAGAAAAAGAGAGCTATCTGTTAAGAGTTGCGCTTAAAATACGACTTGAAGTACAATGCGACTAAATAAAATGTAGTTAATTAGCTACATTTGTCGGCCTCATTTTCCGTGCTCTAGTAACATATCTACGTCTTTCTATATATATAATATCTTTGCTTGTCTCAATGTAACGGGAAGTTAAGAAAGGGGTAATCGCCTAGCATAATGAGTGGACGCTCTTTTACGTTATAAGGTATGTATTTCTATTTTACTGCCTAGTAAAATTAGTTACTTTTTATACACTGTCAAACAGAAAATTTACTGTGGAAAATGTACTGAGTACTTTGAATTTGTGACGTCACCATTTTTAGTTCTTAATTACATCACTTTTTTGATAGTTTTATTATTTAAAAGTTTGTTTGAAAATAAATAAATTTGAATTATGTACAAGCATTGTACAAGTTACATGGTTTCAGTGCTTTGTTGAGCTGGAGTAAATTTACCCTATTAATGCTGCTACCCTATTATAAAAAGAGCTGCCCTTGAGTTTCTAGCTGGCTCTTCTCGGGGTACTGCATTTGGAACCAGCAACTCGTCGGTGGAGATGGGCTGCTGTTTACATTTAGCCATTCATGGACGAGTTTAGTGTGCCTTGTTATTAGACTATTGACTGTTCCGAGTGTAATTCTTATTACCTACAGAATAGAAATACATTTTCATTTTTTCAATGAATGGTCCCCATTTCGAATACGAACCTTCTCCGTGTAATTGACTGCAGTCGTGTGGTACGGCCGCCGTGACGAGGACGAAACGGTGGCGCGGTGATGAGCTATCGACGCTGGGTCATCGAGGAAACCGTCCAGGAGAAGGTTGTCTATGTTCTCTGGGGCCAAAAGTTAAATTTATCGGCCATTGAATTTTTTACCTAATTTTAGGGTTCCGTATTAGTCACCTTAATACACGTAGCCTTGTCTATTGTTCACTGAGTGTGATCTGTGGTTGCGGGTTAATAAAGATTAAATCTATTATAATTATAAAACCCCAGGAGACTCGTTTCATTCAATGTTTATTTTATTTGTATATTCTCGTATACAATTTATTATAGTCTTCGAATTTTAAGAATATTTTGTTGCGAACTACCTTAGTTTTTTGATAAGTTAGTTTTTCCTATGATAAATAAGGGTTAGTTTAAAAAACATGCTTTACTCACTTGGATCGCAAGCATACGGAGTCAAATCATTGACTCCCGCCGCTTTCACAACATCTTCGTCAATGGCGAAATTGCCCGTGTACGTTTTTGGGTCTCTGTAACGAAACACAATTTTTAATAAAAAAAACTCACGCCTTTTATACCCGAGGCGGTAGGCAGAGGTATTCCAATTATGAAAAAAGTTAATTTTCACGAGAATATTCTACCCCTAAATGTGATAGGTGGTGAGCCTATCGCCGGTCTGGGTCTGTTACACATTCCTCAGAATTAATCTGAGACCTGCGGGTTTCCTCACGATGTTTTCCTTCACCGTCGAGCTAGTGATAAATATGTACGTAAGTTTTTGAAAAACTCATCGGTACATGCCAGGATTTGAACCCGAGCCTCACTGATTTTCGGCCGGCCTTACTGATTATCATCATGAGAAGCGGGCTCTTTAACCGTAAGGCTATCACTGCTCTTTAAGATTTTTAAATATCACTTTTTTTTTTTATGATATAAAAGGGGGCAAACGAGCAGACGGGTCACCTGATGGTAAGTGACGTCCGTCGCCCATGACTTATAACTTAATTCAGAAGAGGCGTGACAACTCTATATTTAATACCTTCAGGTGTTTTTAATAACTAACAGGTTCAACGAATTGTCGTTGAACCTGTCTATTATCATTATATATCAGTATATTGATACTGAGCAGAAAATTTTGTTTGGAATCGAACGTACGATTTATTCTGATAACAACGACCAGGGGGCAATTCCACTAAATGTCAATGGTTATAGTTGGATGACAATAACATCTCAATTGTCAGTGAATGGTGTTATTTTGGCACTTTTCAGAGCAAATAACACCATTGACTGACCATTGACATTTAGCTGAGTTGGCTCCTGTTGTTTTGTCAAGCTACGTATGGTCTTGAGTACATATAAAACTCGCTTAGATAAAAAGTATTGGGTAGTTGACAGCATCAAAATTAAATTGCGAGTAGTCATACATTAAAAAGATTATCCCAAAACACCTCAAAATATGTATTTTGATTTTCAATTTACAATTATAGCAAATTTAAAAATAATAAAACAATCAAAAAAAGTGCTACAATTGAGTACTAGAAACTATGACGTCACGGTTTGCTATTTCAGTACATTTTCCATAGTAAAATTTCGTTTTGACAGATCGTAAAAAGTAACTGATTTGACTAGGTAGGACACAACCCTATTAAGATGTCTAAAAACTTTATTTAGACTACGAAGATTTAAAAATAAACAGATCGTCCCAGCATGAAAATTATGAGTTTTCTTTGCTAAAACCTTGTTTGTAACATCAAAACTCAAAAGGTAAAACTATTCTTCAAAATATAGTAAAAGCTATTTTAGCAGATATCTTTAGCTTCTTTATTTTTTAGCTCGTCTTTGTTAACTGTGTTTAGTTTGTGTATACTGGTGATTTTTTTTACCGTCTGGAAAAAAAAAATTACGTATAGGGTATCTAGAGCCGAAGTTATACACGAGATTAATTGTTAAATATAGTCATGTTTAATGCCATTTACAAAATCAAGAAAACTACGCACAGTACTACGCGAAGCTGGCAGTTGTTCGTAGATTGCGCATAAATGGAAGCTACGCGCTTGTTTCTTTTTAAAATACTATTTCAAATATTTCAGTGTGTATTATTGACTACAATTGAGTAATGTATAAGCAAGAAAAAAAAAAATTGGGTTTTTTTTTTATTAAGTAACATTGCAAATGAATCTATTACACTTACCTATCACACCACATTTTTTTCCCGACGGTAAAAAAAGTCACCCTGTATGTGTATTGTTAAAGTAAATAAAGTGTTTTCTATTATATTCGACCGTGGCTTTGACCGCCGTTCCGGATCATTTCTAATGCAAAGGATCTCCCTTACTGCACAGCGTGGTAATGCTCCCAGTGTCATGAGGACCTTTGGGTCGGAGGTTATCCGGAATGGTTTTTTTTTATAATTATAACACAATTAAAAAAAAATAGTACATTTATTTTCACAGATTTTTGACGAAGCGTGTGCGGATTCACTGATGTATTTGACGAAGCCTGGTGCGGATAATTGACTGTTATAATTTTAAGATTTTGACGAAGCCTGTTGCGGATTATTACCTTATTACAATAATGTTCATGACATAATTACTTCTGAATATATGACATTAGTTGGGTACCTACTTATATTTTACTTACTTGCAAAGCATAACATAAGCTGCGTCAGAGACAATCTCTGGCTTCCGGCTGGTAGATGTGTCTCCCGTGAGCATCTCAATGGCTGCCGTCGCAATAGCTGAAATGGTTACCAAATAATAATAATGATAACATCTTTATTTGCGTCAAACATGGTGGTATTATAATAATAATTATGTATATGGTAGTATTATATTATAATTATAATCTCACGCCTTTTTTTATCCCCGAGGGGGTAGGCAGAGGTATTCCATTACTGGATATACCCACATTTAACGAGATATATTGGACCCCTAAACTTGATAGGTGGTGAGCCCATTGTCGGACCGGGTCTGTTTACACATGTCTCAGAATTAATTCATGGTGGTAATAGGTGACAATATACTTATTTTCTAGATCATACATGTTTCACACTTTTAGAGGCATGCAAATATTTCTAACTAGCAGCGCCCGGCGGTTTCACCCGCGAAGTTCCCGTTTCCGTGGGAAAAAAAAGGATAAAATATGTGTTATTCTGATGTATAAGCTATATAACTGTAAAGTTTCATCAAAATCCGTTCAGTAGTTTTTGCGTGAAAGAGGAACAAACATCCATCCATACAAACTTTCACATTTATAATATTTAGGATATTAGTAGTGCTGATTCTGCTATACAGCGACTTAACTTATTTTAGTTTACTCCTGTCATTTTCTTTCTCCTAGTAAAGAAAAGAGACGACATATATTTAGTCCTGTCAACCTAGGCATTTCATAAAGTGTTTAGTGCATAAGTAAAGAAGTCACGAAATAAAATACAGCCTCTGCCACAACTAAATTCGGTAGGTTATATACTACCCCTTTTCTTTTTTTGAGGTAAGACAAAGACCAAACCAAAATAAGTTCAGTCGGTGTAAGCAGAATCGCCCCCACTGTAAGACTCATGCATCAATCTATATTACTTTTTAACTGGCTGCCGAGAGAACTAATGAGCGAATTTAATGTTAATACATTCAAAATCAAATTAAGAGCCCTTTTGTTGAGAAAATGTTATTATTCTGTAAAGGAGTATACAGATGACGATAATTTGTAAGTATTTGTAAAAAGCAGCTCTAAGTAAATAAATGTGTTTGTTCAGGTTTAATAATAAGTTTACATAGTTTAAATATTAATATTCAAATACAATATGATTGTGAATGAATGAATGAATAAATAAATAAATAAACTCATCAATCAATCAAAATCCGTTCTGTGGTTTTTCCGTGAGAATAACAAACATCCATCCTCACCAACTTTCGAGTTTATAATACTAGTAGTATTAAGATAACGGCACGCACCGGTCTTGGGCCAGAGGGCGTTGACCCCAACGTTGAAGGGCTTAAACTCCTCGCTCATGCCGAGCACGCACATCGACATGCCATACTTCGCCATTGTGTACGCCACGTGGATTGAGAACCTGCGAATATTCATAAGCTCATTTCACACCGAGAAAAATGTATTATTAATAATATAATAATAATAATATAATCTCACGCCTTTTTTTTATCCCCGAGGGGGTAGGCAGAGGTATTCCATTACTGGATATACCCACATTTCACGAGATATATTGGACCCCTAAACGTGATAGGTGGTGAGCCCATCGCCGGACCGGGTCTGTTTACACATGTCTCAGAATTAATTGTGAGACCTGCGGGTTTCCTCACGACATTTTCCTTCACCGTCGAGCTAGTGATAAATATGTACGTAAATTTTTGAAAAACTCATTTGTACATGCCAGGATTCGAACCCGAGCCTCACTGATTTTCGGCCGGCTCTTTAACCGTTCGGGCTATCACTGCTCTTATATTTAATAAATAAATAATAATTTAAAAAAAAAACCGTACTAGATCGAGATCCATTTCCCGCATTTCCCACCTCTTTACCTTTAATGTACATAATATGAAGGACCGGAGGTGGAATGCTCCTCCATCATGAAAAAGGAAGATCTGCCAGGCGAGGTGATCGTGCCTGGAGACCGCGGTCCAACAGTTGATGTTGGACTGTTGTATTTACACAAACCCAAAAAAACTTCGATAGCGCGGTTTAGAATTTGGCGTCTATGGCACTGTTAGTTCTATGTAGTACCGCCAGGTTGCGCTACCGTAGATGTCACTTACCAATAGGGGTTCAAGTTGAGCGGTGGAGATAAGTTGAGGATGTGGGCATGGTTGCTGTTCTTGAGGTGCGGCAGACACAGCTTGGATCTAAAAATTAAAGTTTATTTTTATTGTGTTATCTATACCAGCTTTACGTAGCGTAAGTACTCGTATAGTGCACTGCGCGTAGTAATAATGCGTTGAGGGTGTTGTTGTTGTGGCGCGAGTTTGTAGCGAATCCACAAGGTTCGTTGAGGCGCGAATCGATTGCTTTTACGCAAACATGCTTTGCATAAACCTTCACTGCCGCTATAAAAAGACACTTTTGTCGGTTTTTTTTATTTTAGTAAAGTAACATATGAAAAATAAACATCAATGCCGAAAATAGTTTTTTGTTAATGTTTGTACCTACCCTTTAAATATTTGCCTCTAATTTAAAATGAGCATGTATACTTGGTAATACTCACGCTAAGAAGGTACCCCTTGTATTAATGTTGTGCATGAGGTCATATCTCTTCATGTCAGTGTCGGCAGTGCCAGTGAGTGAAATAGCCGAAGCATTGTTCACCAAAATATCAATTCCATTGAACTGAAAATAATATAGAATGTTAGAATTGCTTTTTTGTAAACTTTTTGATATTGTTTGTCCAATAAGTGACAACACAAATAATAATATTGTAATACATTAATAATACAAAGGAATATAAATATAATAATATAATCTCACGCCTTTTATCCCCGACGGGGTAGGCGGAGGTATTCCATTACTGGATATACCCACATTTTACGAGATATATTGGACCCCTAAACATGATAGGTGGTGAGCCCATCGCCGGACCGGGTCTGTTTACACATGTCTCAGAACTAATTGTGAGACCTGCGAGTTTCCTCACGATGTTTTCCTTCACCGTCGAGCTAGTGATAAATATGTACGTAAGTTTCGAAAAACTTATTGGTACATGCCAGGATTCGAACCCAAGCCTCACTGATTTTCGGCCGGCTGTTTAACCGTTCGGGCTATCACTGCTCTAATACAAAGGAATAATGATACAAATTTAAACCAGTCCATCATCAGCATATCATACCATGGATAATAGGTATTCACATTGTCTGCATTTTATTACTTAACACTTTATAAGGCAGAGAGACCATAGTTACCACCATAAATTGCGCTCTATGTAATTGAAATAAGATTCAAAACAAATGAAAAATTTAAACTGCCTGAGAACGTTAAAGGGTTAACAGGTTACGATTGTTAACTGTTGCCTTATTACTCTGACAAGTATCAGAAACCAGACACAATAGGAAAAGAGGGATAAGTACTACAAATGATACATAGCACCGCTGAACCAATTTTTAAGTAATTTGCCAAATAGATGTTAAGGCTCTCTTATTATATAATATGGACAGTTTAGGTCGCGCTAAAATCACTACTACTAGTAATACTAGTGACCCGGGCAGATGTTGTCTTGCCACAGGCTACAGCACCACTTATCGGTTCCAATTTTGAATATAAACCACGAGGAACTGCTAGTAGTATATAAGACCGTTTGGAATATTAGCAGTGAATCAGTTGATTCACTGCTAATATTCCATTGATTGAGCAGTGATAGCCCGGATGTATAAAGAGCCGGCCAAAAAGCAGTAAGGCTCGGGTTCGAGTCCTGGCATGTACCAATGAGTTTTTCAAAACTTACGTACATATTTATCACTAGCTCGACGGTGAAGGAAAACATCGTGAGGAAACCCGCAGGTCTCAGAATTAATTCTGAGACATGTTTAAAAAGACCCGGTCCGGCGATGGGCTCACCACCTATCACGTTTAGGGGTCCAATATATCTCGTGAAATGTGGGTATATCCAGTAATGGAATACCTCTGCCTACCCCCTCGGGGATAAAAGGCGTGAGATTATATTTAACTTATTTTATATAATCAGTTGATTGTTGGTTTACAATTATGAGTTTTACCTTTTTCACAGCTTCATCTATCGCCTTCTGCACTTGTTTCTCATCTCTGACATCAACTATGCATGGTAAAGCCTTCCCTCCAAGCGCCTCAACTAAATAACACAGCTTAATTTATTAACAGAGCACTGGTATTTATTTTATTTTGATGGGAAAACAAACAGCTGTCTCAACCAAATAACATAAAGTATCAAAGGGTTATTGTAAATTCAAAATTATAATTACAAAATTACTAAGTTTTACGATTGATATAAAAGTTTTAGAGTACAAAGTCCTATCGAAAATTAACAAACATGGTGAAATTGGCTTCTGGTCAAAGATCTCAATCTAATCTCATCACTAAGATCAAAGTCCACAATATTATAAAAACTTTTTTATCTCAAAACTAAAATAAATTTGGAATTTTAACTTTCACTATGTGTGTTTTAGGTGTCGTGTAAAGTTTTATCAAGAGCCTAGAGCACTTACTTTCTTCAGCAGCCGTGTAAATGGTTCCAGGTAACTTCGGATGTGGCTCCGCAGTTTTGGCGGCAATAACCACGTTCGCACCGTCTTTGGCGGCTTTCAAAGCTATGTCCTTCCCAATACCACGGGAAGCACCCGTTATGAACAACGTGCGGCCAGCCAATTTCCTAAATTCATAGAAATTTTACAGAAAGTAGACCACGAAGTTATGCCACAAACACGATTTCACCCACTTACCCAGTGTTAGCGACTAAACTCATTTTGGAGAATATGGTTTGATGGTTCTGTTTAGAAGTTTATAAAATTTAAGTAATACCTAAATCTTTAGTATAAATCTTGAGTAAAAAAATATTAGTAAGTCCCGACTCCGTCGTTCCACCTTCGCTTCGATCGGCAATCGGAATCGGAATTGTCAATTTTTGTCAGTTTTTTTTTTTTGTTGTTACACCCCTTACAGGGTAGGCAAAGGCATTACGCCATGCAGCCTCGTCATTAGTTAATGATATCCTTATGTAAAATACAGTGTCTTTAACACTTTCTACAACCCTAACGTGCCCTAACTTGGTTATCAGTAAAATGATAGCACTTTTACTGACGACTTTATTGTGACTTTTTAAGGCAATCCAAAAATGTCCATATCTCGCATTTTATCGAATTTCCCATTCACTGCACACCTTCACGGACACTTGCCACATAATAAACTATCAGTATTATGAGTCAAAACCCGAAATACACAGCAAAATGAAAATTAAACAAAAAACATGACGTCCCTCTTCGGATTCCCGCCAAAAAGCCATTTTTGTCAGTTTTTTTTTTTTTTTTTGTTGTTTCACCCCTTACAGGGTAGGCAAAGGCATTACGCCATGCAGCCTCGTCATTAGTTAATGATATCCTTATGTAAATGGCTCTGTTTCAGAGTCCATGCACAAAAATACAGTGTCTTTAACACTTTCTACAACCCTAACGTGCCCTAACTTGGTTATCAGTAAAATTATAGCACTTTTACTGACGACTTTATTGTGACTTTTTGAGGCAATCCAAAAATGTCCATATCTCGCATTTTATCGAATTTCCCATTCACTGCACACCTTCACGGACACTTGCCACTTAATAAACTATCACTATTATGAGTCAAAACCCGAAATACACAGCAAAATGAAAATTAAACAAAAAACATGACGTCCCTCTTCGGATTCCCGCCAAAAAGCCATTTTTGTCAGTTTGTCACTCACTGTCAAACTAAATTACTTTTCTTCATTCTAATTCATGACTATGGATATAAGTTTTTTAGTCGTCACTCTTGAAACATTTTCATATTTTGGCTAAAACATGAGTAAACTGGAAAAGCAAAGATGTATAAAGAAAAAGTTAGGAAAGAGAATGATTTCCAACCTCTTTGTGTAAAAGGATTTTGAGCAGACTTTTACTAAAGAGATCGAAATGGCTACTTGAGGCAATACGAAAAGTTAGCATTTAAAGATTTGTATTTTTGAATTTTGTAGTATTAAATAATTTGAACGAGTTTCCGTTACGATAGTAACATATAATATCATTGGATTTTCCTACTCAATGCTCGCTTTTTCATTTTTGAAAAGGTACATACAACTAAGGGATAAAAAGTAACTTATTTTTACTTTCTAATTGCTGAATAAGTAAGCTCAGTTTTCCTCCACATTTTTTGTTTTCAATCATGGTAGTAAATAAAACCCAAAAAAGATTTGAAATACATTTATTTTGTGCATCACTTCATAGTCCCACTCTTCTAACTTCTAATCATCAACACCACGGGTAAGGTGAATACAATTAATAATTTCATTACATACAGTAAACTATAAGTTATTTGATAATCATAAGACATTTAGTTAGGCTTTGTAATGTACAGTTGCGATTTTTTTGAGTAGGTATGGCTCGAATCATTGATACAATATATTTTTAAATCACACAGTATTATCCAAATAATACAATTATAATAATACTCTATTCTCTCACACATTTACACGATAAATACTGTACATTAGATTGGAATAACAATATTAATATTATTGAGTATTATGTTCCAATCACATTAATAGTGCGGACATAATTATAATGTCTTTGCCTGCATCTTCGCCACGCGTGTCATCATTCATCAACATCATATCACATCACAGACAACCCTTACGTCAATGGTAGGGTCATCGCTGGCTTATAATTTTATTTACTTATATATAATATATTTTCAGAACCATTCACGCTGGGATATTAGATGCCTAGGTATAATGTTCACAAAAATTCTGTTACCTAAAACTACTTATATTCACAATCGTTATGTAGGTAGGTATACTAGGTACATAACCCAATTCCCTACAAGTAGAGGATCTTTTAAAAACATATACTATGTAGGTACATATTTTATTCTTAATCACTTATTTAACATAAAGAATACTTTTTTAGAGATCTTTCTATCGCTAATTAACTCCTAGATAAGCTGCAAAATAATTACCATTTCAATGTAAATTTGTTACATATATTAAAACATTATCCTCCTTTATAGGTAGTCGGGTAAAACCTATGTACTTTTAAAATTGTGAAGATGGTACCTATTAAGAATGTTGCTTTAAAAAGAAATTAATATTATGGTTGAATAAAATCGAAAAGTTATAGATAGAATCGATAAGACATTTTAATCACTGGCAATTTTACAAATTGTTTGTCAGAGTTTTTTTAAATTGTCCTCTTTTATACAAAACTTTATGTTACATTATAATTATGGGTACTATCTACTTGTTTGCCTACTGGGATACGTTATTTATTTTACTATTCCAAAATTATAAATCCGAAAATTTATCTCACACACTGAGCATTAAGTACCTAATTTTTTTTCTAAAAATAAAATTGTAGATTCCTAAGTAATTTTAATACCGATTTAGGTAAGTATATTTTAGTTGAGTTTATTCAAAATCGATGGACTTTGGTTGGGTGGTTGCTACAGTTTAAAATATTTTGATATCTGTTTAAACCCTGTTTTCCTCTGAGATATGGCATAAGATAATTATGTCGTTGTTGAGGTGTCTTGGCTGAGATAATGAAAAAATATATTAAGCCTACATACCTACTGATATACTTTCTTAATTGTTGTTAAGGTTTTTTATATTTTATATTATTTATTTCGCTCTATTGTATTTTTAATATTCATTATTTCTGGCTCATCTACTTCTACCTATAGATTTGATAATAATATCTACATGAACAAGAAGGTAGGGTAAGAAAGTACTTATATGAATTTAAAATTCATCTAGAATAGACAGTGAAAGCTATTACCAGAAGGATAAACATTTCTATGTATCTGCCTAATAAAATCTTTAATAAATAGAAACTTTGACATAGCTACATTATAAAAGACATTTATGCCACATAATATTTTACAGTGAAAAGCACCATAAATTCTGTTCATATTTCCCCCTCGATATCTTAACTCACAACTTTTATATTTTATACTATTTAAAGCAGTGAAATAAAGTATTGGCACAAAAATTAAATTATTTCCACAGAGCAATCTTTTTGATTAAAATATATCATTTGTTCATAAACAAAATATTAAAAATAAAGCTATGGCCTAGCCAGCTACAGTTAATTCATAGCCCTTAATAATAACTTTGAGACCTTTTATCATTCGAAGTACAATTTGACAATATGTTAACGGAAACTGGGAAATCCTATATACTCTGCCATTTTTCAATTTTTGTGGATTAAACACAAAACTTTTAGTAAAAAATTGTAGCGAGCGTTGGGCTCAGCTAAATTCGAACCAAAGAGATTTAATGTAACCTTTTAAATATAGGCTGGTTGCTTGGCAGAATGCTGCAAAGCTGCTAAGACGTCGTGCTTGAGTCGCACGTACAGCCTTCCCTTCCTCCAAGGGTTCTGCAGCTGCAGAGGCCGGAAATCGTCTCTCAAGCACCTTTCCCTAGCCCCAATAACGGTTACAAGGCAGAAGTCTTGTAGTTTCTCTGGGCCGTACACTGGCCCCGATTTTCCTTTTAGGACGGCAGCCATATTGAGCTGTTTCACCACGAGGTCGATGACCTCTCGGGCGGATGTGCGCGGTGTAACGTGTAATTTGAGCGATGTGCCTACTGCTAGACCTGTTTCGTATGCTGCAAACACCTGAAAAACAAATAAATTTGGTTTTTAATTCTATTCACGAAGCAAGAAACGTCGTTTACTTATTTTAAGGCTTTTGTTGTTCCCGGAACAATCGTTTAAAAAAAACTAAACCCAGACCATACGCTGTGATATGAACCACCAATTTAGATAGCTTTTCTTCGCTGGCTGCTATCGTTGTTTTCTGATGTCAACTACTTTATTTTGTGCCTCCTTACTGATCTATTATGTTAGGTAGTTAGGTATTATAAAAAAAATGTATACCTGTAATATCCCGGGCTGATCAGGCGGCCGCTGCTCGGCTGCCTTAACACCTTCCTCGCTGTCACTTCTCTCAGTCTTTAAAACCTTATTGTTATACTCCGCGTCTTCCTGCGTCTCTAATAACGGCTGGCGTTTCATACTGGACGACTTCGAAAACAGCTCCTGGCCGGTATCAGTGAAGTCGACATCCGAACTCTTCACGTTCGTCATGCTCTTAGAGGAAATCACGTTGCACGGAGTCCTGTGTTTTACTGTCGGACGGATTTTCAAAGGAACTGACGTCAATGTGACCGGGCAGCTTTGGCTCTCCGAATCACTTGATAGGCTTTGGGCGGATTCTGACACATTCCCTTTAGCGGTACGGACGCTAATCATACTGCCGGGGTAGTACCCTTTGACAGTCAAAAGGGGGCTCGAAGTGTTTGAAACACTTGTGTTGATGCTGTGCGGTCGTTGCTTCTGCTCACTGTTCTCTGTTTGAAGAACTAAAGTATCTTCACTCCGGGAAGGTGGAAGCCGGTTGCTTCCGATACTGGTGTGAGAGCCAGACGTGTCAAACTGGGAATTGCTGCTCATGTAGTTGGCACTCGATTGGGTATACTGGGAGTCAGCGCTGCCCTTCCTTGGGTACTGATTTAAGTTAGCATTCAGATATTGGGAGCTACACAAATTGAGGGTGGAGACAGAAGTCTGCCGAGGAGCCAAGCTTAGCTGTTGCTCTGATTTGCTGAATTCCGGGTGCAGGTTGGTATGGTTTCCGTTACCAGCTGGTCCTGGCCAAGATCCTCTTCCGGGTGAAGTTTTGGAGATCTTGCCATCGCGTGACGGAATTTGAAGGAAGTCCACTTTCAAATTAGCATCCATTTCGTTGTCAACTTCGGGT
Organism: Ethmia dodecea; assembly: GCA_963855545.1. Taxonomy (NCBI): domain Eukaryota; kingdom Metazoa; phylum Arthropoda; class Insecta; order Lepidoptera; family Depressariidae; genus Ethmia; species Ethmia dodecea. The sequence goes on from OY979446.1 coordinate 3,671,505, forward strand.
CCATCTGTGCCATTTCGCGATGGTGTCTTGTCCAGGATGTATTTGAGCAGTATTCCGGAACTTTGGACCGCTTTGTCCTTGTCCCTTGCGAACCCAATCAAGTCCATCAGCCAACGCTCCGCCTTCCATACCGTGTTTAAGTTGTTCTGCAAATCTTCAAGTTTGCTCAATCGCTCTTTGGCAGTCTGCAGTTCTGTGCACGAAAACGCTTCTCTATGCGAATGGGCGGCTAATGCTACATCTAATTCCAAAACACAGCTAAGCTTGGAGTATTTGTTGAGGATGTTTGTGTGGTAAGTCTGGAGATGGATCATCTCGAATGCTTGGATCGGTAGACTAAGAAGATCCCCTTTTTGAAGAAGTATTTCTTTTTGACCTGGAACGGAGCAGGCTTGCTCGGCTGGTGGACAGATCATGATGAAACTGACGTCGTGGTTGAGCTCTATGACCTCAAGGTCGTAGATTCGGTGGGTGACGACGCATGCTAGGGGTATCTCCATTTCTTTGAAGATGCGACGGGCGGCCGAGGCGATTTGGTCTAGGAACATTTCTTGAGATTCTGAAGGTTCTTGGTTGACGAGGGACATGCTGTTAAGATTTTGGGATTCTTCCGTTGGCTGCTTGCCTGATTGAGTTTTGAGGTATTCCCATTCCTCCCTGAAAATAGACAAGGTTTTATAAAATTAATGCTAAGGAAGTAGGTATATACCTAAATCAATTGCTCAATTAATAGTTAGTAGACTTATGTAATCCTTGCCTCCTTACTAACATTATAAATGCAAAAGTAACTGTCTGTCTGTGTGTTGCGCAATCACGCCTAAACTAGTGAATCGATTTAAATGAAATTTATTAGGTAAGTACATAGATATTCTAAAGCCTGAGAAAGGACATAGGCTACTTTTGAAGAGACAAGAGGTTGAAATATTTTTTTCATACCATCTATTTGAAAAGTGACGTTTTGCTCCTCAATAACAGGGAGCAAATTAAGTATTTTCCAATAGGGTTTTAATAAGTGCGAATAAAAGTGTTTTGAATTTGGAATTAAAAATATTTGTCAACATTCTTAGCCAAAAAGTTTAGCAAAATAAGTTGGCATCTAAGGTTGGCGCCACTGTAGCTTAAGTACTATAACAAAACATTATTTAAATTTTTCGCCGCATTAGGCTGAATGGCGTTCGATGGTTTTGCCACACTGTCTGAAAAAACTCGAGGTGGCAATGCGAGCGAGACGGATGAAAAGCAGAGTGTATCATTCGGTCGCAAAAATATTTTTACCTTGTACTACGTACTTTAAACCCCTCACTTCGTTCATGATTTTACATTAGAATCCCTCACTACGTTTGGGATTCTATCCTAGAATCATTCACTATGTTCGTGATTTAAAAAAACGCCCTGGCCGTAAAAATATCGTTTTGCTCCCTTACGACACAATCTACTATTGTTTAACATGGACACTTACGCGGACACATGTGGGTTGTCCCGCACTCGGGTGTGCGGTGGGACGTTGGGAGTGCGCGCCGGGGCCACGATGCGGACCACCTCCACTGAGGACTGCAGCTTCAGGTAGCCGAGGTACAGGCCGCGGGGTAATTGGACTCGGGACACCTGCAAAAGGGTTAAGTTGTTAGGTGAGAACTGTGATCCCGTTCATTCTAGAACTACTCTGCGTTTTTCAACAGATTTTTTTGTAGATACGTGATTAAATTCTGTACTCAGTTGGATTTTATACATTGGGCAAAAAATTATTAATAAATAGATAATTCATGAGAGTTATCCACGACAGGATTGACACTAGCAGACGTAGGTATTCCAAATACGAATCATAGTGTATATGATTCGTATTTGGAATAACTTTCAAACTTCCTTCCTTTAAATCTTTGCACAGATTTCAGCAGTGACGGTTATGCCTGTTATTATAAGAAGAGGTCTGACGCTTTCGAAATATTCCATTTTGTTTTGTTATTTTAAAATATTATCTGTCAGAGATCTTCCTATGACTAACCGAATAAACTAATAATAATTATACAAAAAATTGACTGTTTTTTTTTTAATCTCTGTCAGAGATGTTCCATAATAACCGAAGTATAACTACGGTCGTGCACGATTACGTGTATTTATCATTAGCGCTGCACTGTCTACGTTAGCAAACTCCTTACCTGATGGTAAGCAATCTGCTCATGCACTGACGCCATCAGCAACTCTCCCATTGTGTTGTCCTCGCTGAGCACACGACGACGCAGTCTAGAAACAGGCGCCCATCGCGAATTCAGGGCAGACACAGATTTTGCCGACTTAACACTGTTGACGCATGATAAGACGACTGTTCCGTGAGAATCTCGCAGCGGCTTGTGGTAAAGTTGGCCTGGAATATGAAAATGATAGGCATATTTGTAATTTAAGAGGGATTTTATGTTTTGACTAGCGACCCGCCCCGGGTTCGCATGGGTGCAATGCTGATACTAAAACCTTCCTCCTGAATCTGAATCTCTCTATTGAAAAAACCGCATCAAAATCCGTTGCGTAGTTTTGAAGATCTAAGCATACATAGGGACGGACAGACAGACGGGAAGCGACTTTGTTTTATATTGCAATAGCGACCCGACCCGCAAAGGTGCAATGCTAATACACTATCTATCTCTTAAAAAAAAACACATCAAAATCATAAATACATAGGGATAATAGGGACAGAGAAAGCGACTTTGTTTTAAACTATGTAGTGATATTGATGTAACATTTTGTGGGTTAGATGGATCGCTCGGTAATGTGAGCAATGTGATGATGAGCAATGGGATAACATCCCCTAAAAATTTACCAATAATAACACTTAATTTGTATCTTGTTCCCGCGTGACATCGTCACTTAATTCGCATTTCCGCAGATATAATAATAATAATAATATTCTTTATTTCAGGCAATATTTACATTAAAAGATCTTAATACCGTAAACAGAGGCCCATATTATATATACCTTATATCTAGGGCTGCCATCACCTAAATTGCCGACGCCGGATAAGCACGGCAAAATCTATATCTTGGTCTTTTCATTCTAATAAGTAGGAACCTACTTACCTAGATCTTGTATGCATAGAGCTGATTGCATTTGAGCAGCAGCAGTCAGTAATTTCAGCCTGAAGTGGATTGAAGACGAGGTATGCTTCTCCATATCCGATCTTAGCGCTTTCACGTCGTCCCAAGAACATGATACCTGGTGAAAATATATAGCCATATAATATAGTATAGTAAGTATAAACGATTTCAGAAAATACCTAAATAAAAAAAATATAATAAAATATCTCACTCTGGATATACCCACTTTTCACCAGATATTATTTGGACCCCCAAACGAGATAGGTGGTGAGCCCGTCGCCGGACCGGGTCTGTTACACATGTCTCAGAATTCATTCTGGCACCTGCGGGTTTCCTCACGATGTTTTTCCTTCACCGTCGAGCTAGTGATAAAATATGTACCTACGTAAGTTTTGAAAAATTGGTACCTACATGCCAGGCAGGAAGCAGGCCCTTTAACCGTAAGGCTATCACTGCTCTCACAGAAAATACCTAAGTACTTGTAATGTTATGTTTTGAGACAGTTGGTCCTACACTTGCGAATGCTGGCCTTTTCTTCATAGTCGCGCAAGTTTTATTACTATATACCTAAATGATAAAACATAACCAAACTCAATTCACACGCTGAGAGGCAAGCTCACTTCTAACAGGACTATCACTGCTTAGTGTTAGTACCGTCTGCTGTATCTTTACTATAACAGTTGAATACCTTCATCAGCCAATGGAAATCATTATAGATGCATGTAGGGTAGGTCTCGTCGACTTCGATGACAGGCAGGAACTCTTCGCTTGTCACCAGCACCTTGTCCTCATGGTACAGTATACAGGCCAGGTATACGCCTCTGGAAAAACGAGAAGAAATTTTAAGCATTAGGATCTTAAACTGGTTGTGCGATTTTAGTCTCCTATTTAAATATCCACTCACACTAAGTAGTCAGTCACACTAAGTAGTCAGTTACACTAATTAGACAGTCACACTAATAAGTCAGTCACACTAAGTAGTCAGTCACACTAATTAGTCAGTCACACTAAGTAGTCAGTCACACTAAGTAGCCAGTCACACAAAAGCCGCGTTTCCGTTCCGCGTGAAAATAGTCAGTTGCATTAAATAGACCTTTTCTAAGTATTTTGTCAGTCACATTAGAGTACTCAGTGACATTAAGAAATCTGCACGATCACCTCACCAGGCGTAAGATCTTCCCTTTTCACTATGGAGGAGCATTCGACCTCCGCTTTTCCACAGTAAGAAGAATAATAATAATAACCTCATGCCTTTTATCGCCGAGGGAGGCAGAGGTATTCCATTTCTGGACTTTTGACCAGTATATTCGACCCCTAAACGGTGATAGGTGGTGAGCCCATCGCCGGACCGGGTCTGTTACACATGCTTCAAAATTAATTCTACGACCTGCTGGTTTCCTCACGATGTTTTCCTTCACCGTCGACCCTGTGATAAATATGTACGTAAGTTTTTGAAAAACTCATTGGGACAGTCAAGAGCACGACACTTTGGACTTTGACCCGGCCCTGTATTCTATGGCCCGCAGTACAAATCAGAGCTCAGCTTAAACTGGTAGTGTAAAGCTTGACTTGCTCTTGACTGTACATGCCAGGATTTGAGAAGAATCTGCTTCTCGTTTATAATTCGAAATTTTACCTTCGCAGGTTCTTCTGGAATTTGCTAGCAGCAGTGAACAGCTGTCGTATAGTTGCTGTCTTCTTCCTTGGGAGGCGTGGCGGCTGCGCTGGTGGCCTTTGTCGGGCACCGGCTGCCGCTATTGAAAGCGCTTCTAATGCAGCTACGGCGCCTCCCGACTCGCCTCGGGAAGCACGAGATGTGACATCTCGCCAGCCTAGAAAATGTTGTATTTTAAGGTTATTTAAACTGGTCTGTGGTAATAGAAAGGTTGCTTGCAGTTCTACTTGTATTGGTCAGCCGGTGGATGATTATGGGAATTTTAGCACTTTTTTATTGGGGCACTAAATTGCAAAATGCTGAAACGAAAACTAAAAAAACCGGCCAAGTGCGAGTCGGACTCGCGCACCGAGGGTTCCGTACAACCTTGCAAATTTATGGTTTTCGTAATTTTTCCTTTATCTATGCTATAAGACGTTGCTTCGTACCAAATTTCAAGATTCTGAGTTCACGGGAAGCACCCTGTAGGTTTTGATTCCCTTGCAAGTGTCGAAAATTTGCGGCATAAACGGCTGTATCTTTTGATTGCATTGGCTTAGAAGTTTGATTTTTTCACAGCTTCAAGGGACAGTAGACCTGAGTAATTGATATAAATTTCAGCTTCATACCTCCACGCGTTCCTGAGAAAAAGGGTCTTGACAGACGGACGGACGGACGGACAGACGGACAACAAAGTGATCCTATAAGGGTTCCGTTTTTCCTTTTGAGGTACGGAACCCTAAAAATATCACGTCTTGTATCCCCGATTCGATTAGATTTCTGGACATCCCACATTTCACCAGTATAATCTTTGGACACCTTAAGATAGCAAAAAGCTTCTATGTAACGTTTTTGTTTTGAAATATATGAATGATTTCACATAGTTCTATATGAAATCGTTAAAGCTCTTTCTAACAAAAAATACATTGTCAATTTTATTAGGCTTAAATTGTATGAGAAAACAAAAATTCAAAACCTAAAAATCAATTACTCACTGCTAGGCACAACGCTCCGAGGCACGGATACCGTAAAAGGTCCCCAGCCCTTGATGTTTCCTGCGGCAGCCCTGAAGAAGTACCGTCGTCCCCTGGTAAGTCCTGCAGCCAAGACTTTCGTCCCACTAGAAGTTCCTGTAGCTGCCACTTCACGAGAACCGCACACATTGGAGAAGTCTGCCCTGGATGACCATTCCACTGGAGGAGAAGATTATATTTAGTTGCCGAAAAAGTAGAAAATTGATATAGGTAACTAGTGTTTAGGATTAAAAGGAATGCTGAGGTGGTTTGGTCATATTAAGCGGGGTGAATGAAAAGCGCTTAAGATGAATATAGAAGGCCTTGTGAGTCGGCGAATCGGTATCGATTCGATCGTCGATTGCCGATATGTTTCGAAGAAAAGCCAGATAACGAGCAATAGGAACCCATACCTAAGTAGGCAGGTATGCTTGAGTTGTTTGATGGATGTGGATGAAGCATGAGAGATCTGCTAAGTTCGTGCTCATGTCTCTTGCCTACCTCAATGGGTATGTAATTTATTTAAAAGAAAGGACAACCAAAGACATCAAAGGTTACTTCTGAAATGACAGCTGTCAGAATTCCACTGAATTAAAAACCAGGCTTTAGTTGCTTACCCTTATACTTGGTGACGATTGGTGGGTTCTGCGGGAGGATTGCGCGGGAGTCTCTCAATCGGACCGTAACCGCATGTGCTCCGCAAACTTCCAGCTCAGGTGGAGTGGGTGCAGACGGGTTTCGGGCTTGCTGCCAGCCAAGGACCAGACGTCTGTAGCAGAATCAAAGAGATGTAAATTTAGTAGGACATAGAGGGGACAAAGCTAACAGAACCGTAAGCCAAAAATGATGACCTAAGGTCATAAGTCTAGTGTCATACGTACGAATGACAGCTTGCGTTTATACTGATACAACGCTCGAAATCAAAGTGTTTGTATGAATATATTCCCAATGGATTCTTTCCCTGATTACTTCCAAACTTTTGCTTTGAGTGCAGCATGATCTATTAACGGTTTATAATAAGAAGTTTACTTACTTGAGGGTCCGCACTCTTCTCTCCCAGTGCTGAGCCTGCTTGTCCTTCTCGGAGCCTGGTCCTCCAGCACAACCTGTGGTGCCCGCTTGACCAGTCGCTGAGGATCTGAAGGCAATATTAAAGATATCACACCCTGAAATCTCACAGGCTGTGAGACCAGACGTGTATACTTACCCTACCAACTCAACTCGTTTTCTAAGAGTAGGTACTGTATGAGCAATCATATTACGTAATCGTAAGTATAAAATTAAGTTAAGTATCAGCATCGGTTAAGTTAAGTATCAGTGCTATCGGTCGTATCATTTTACCTATCAATATCTTTATCACACCATCGTCTTCATATCATCAGTATCATTTATCATACTATCAATGAACTGTTTCGGCATATCCCAGTCCCGAATGGTGTTTAACCGAAGGTAGATTTCTGGCCGAAACCGAAAAAGATTAATCGGCTATTGATACAGCTCTAGGCCGCATTCGACTGTTTCTATCTCTAAGAAATCCAGTTCATCATTGCATAAAATAATGAAATTTTAAAAGTTTATGTTTATGAAGCCGAACGTCTCGCTGTAGGTGGTTTTGTTTAGCCGAAGGTGGCCAAAGTCGAAGTTTCTGTCGGACACTACCGAAAGGTGCTTATGTTGACACGATACACATTGTTTTATTTGACGAATTTAGCTAAAATTGCTACATCACTTATACTTACTTCATTTGGCGTGGTTTCCAAGAGAGAATTGTTTGACACCGATAACGCTTCAACAAATCCCTTTAGGCATTGCTCTAGGAAACGTAATCCTAACCTACAATAACACTATTCCCAAAGAGGGTTAGCGGCAGGCAGGTCGAATAGTAACATTTCTGTTTGTATATTTGTTAGAACATGGCGCGGACTACGCGGTGAACTTATGAACTTAAGACTGAAATACTTTTTCCAGTGTTAGACAAGAGCTAGTAAGAAATGAAGGTAACTACCTACCTGGTGCAAGTTTCTTCCCGACAAGTCCTTTCCGGGAGACATCCAGTCACTTCGTGTAGCCTGGTCTCTGCTTCTCGCGTCAGCCTCCTGAGGTGGGATCCAAGAGCTTCCGAGTTTTTAACTGCAACAGAAATATTGATAATATAAACCTCTTTTATGAAATCGGATACGTTGACTTCTGGAATAAGTCGTCAGTGCTATTCATTTAACAATGAAGAAATGTTATGGTTCTTTCGTTTAGTAGGTAGGTATGTAGGTAATCTTACACTCATTCAAACCTTGGTGTGTATCACGTCTAATATTACGAGATGACAGGACAAACTTTTTGCAGACTAGTTTCTATAGGTTACACCGAAGTAACAAAGAAGTTCCTCTAAGTTTTAAGTGGGACGCAGTCTTTTAAAACTTTAGTTTCGTTCGTCGTGAACTACATATTACGAGGGCTGAAGGTAAGCTTTTGCATCGCTATGTATTTACCTACCTAGTGAATTATTTAGTACCTACCTATCTTCTTATAAGTATTTTAATCTCATATTCCAGATTAAAGCGATTCACACAAAAACCGCATTATTTTGAAGCACGATTTCGAGACAAAGCGTGTAATTTCTGGTGCGACTTCCGAACAAATTAGGGTGATGATACAATTGAGACGCGTCACGCTCCAACAACAAGTTGTGTGGTTCACCGAATATGAATAAACAATTTCGCTGGGAATTCAATTACTCTCGTATGTAAACTCCGCTTGTTTCAATCACAATTGGATTACCGTGAACTGGTTACCCATGTTTGCTTTCTGGTTACAGTTTAATTGGTTTTGGGTATTTCGAGGGGCAGTTAGGCCTGGCTTTTGAATGGCTCCTGGCAACATTTTTTGTATTGGTCATCATTTATCAATCATCGAATCAAATATAATCAAAAATTAAATTAATTCATATCAAATATTACAGAGGTCGTAGACATTTTACATAACGTACTCAGATTCGAAACATGACCTCTAAAAGCACAGATTTATTCCTTCATAGCGATGTAAAAGGAAAAATTGTCTCATTAATGTCTATTCCCTGCTACTAACGAGATGACGCTTCATGAAGCGCTTCATTTGAAAATTATATAAAGAACCATCTTTTTCGCACGGTGAACCGAAGGCGTCATATTTAAAAAGCAAGTTTCTTTTATGTGGCTTAAATATTTTCACTTTATACGGACAGTCCCCGATGTCTTTATAAAGTGAAAATATAACAGTCACGGTACGAAGGAAGTAAAACCACAGAATAAGTAATAGTAAAACTAAAACCTTAAAAGAATAGGTGTCCTGTTTTACGCTTTATTTACGAGATGCTGTCAGGGTGGGATTTAGATAGGTTCTGGCAAGGAATCAAACCAATGTGCAATTGACGGGCCTGTTGGCTCAGTTTTGTAGTGACCCTACCTTCTGCGTCGGAGGTCGCGGGTTCGATCCCCGCTCGGAGCCAACATTTGTGTGCATGAACATGTCTGTTGGCTTCGTTTCTGGTGATTTAATATTTATTTAAGTATGTTATCAGTTGTTTAGTACCTACCCATAGTACAGGCCCTGCCTAGTTTGGGACTAAATAACCGTGTGAGAATTGTGTCCCACAATTTATTATTATTATAAAAAAACCTCTAATAAAGCAGTAGCTAAAGCAGGTCTTAGGCAAATTTATCTTTCCATTGGTGTTTAAAAATAACCTTTTATTAGAATCCAAATCAGTAATCCGCTAGGATTCAAAAGAACGATTCCAACCGTCCGAAAGATAAAAGGAAACTTAAGTACAAGGGCCAAGGCTTTCAATGTGCAAAGTTTGTTTCTTGTTATTTAGTAATAAAAAAGTTATAAATCGCGAATTCCCCTCAGTGGCAAGGAGATCAAGAAGTTCGGAAAAGTTCACGCCCGAGGGGAAGCCTTTCTTGACCAACTTTTTGTTGGTATGTTCGAATATTGGTGTCCAGAGAGGACCAGAGATTCAAATATAATAGGACATAGAGGGGGGCATTGGGAATATTTTCATATAAAACTTTGAAGCATGTTTGAAGCTCAAGCGTCATGTCAGTTAGTATGAACGCGAGCTGTCATTTGGTCGAAATTGTACTAGACTTATTCTACTTGGAATAACTTTTGGCTTCAAATTTTCCTCGCTTTGTCCCCTCTATGCAATATTATATTTTAATCTCTTTGGTTAGGACCATGTTAGGACTGAATGGAAAATTACTCCCTTCAAGCATCTCTAATTCGGACGTTTACATCGACGCGTCGTTTTAATTAAAAACCGTAACCGTATTTTTTGTAGATTTTTTTTATACCTAACTAGCGACCCGCCCCGGCTTTGCACGGGTGCAATGCTGAATTTTCTTTGCTATAAACCTCACGGAGCCCGAGACCTTTCCAACGAATGCAAAACCGTGGAAATCGGTTCGTCAGTTCTGGAGTTATATCGTCAGGAAGGAAAACCCGACTTATTTTTATATAGTAGATTTGGAAACTAAGCTGCATAAAAACAAATAAAAATATATTTTGTAATGAGCAAATCAAATATGTTCATGTGATACCTTTGCCCTAGTAATCCCAATTTGGGCCCCTCTTGCGGCGAAAATAAAGAATATGGATAAAAATTCAAATTAAATCAAAATGTTTTTATTTTTTTGTAGGGGTTCGTAAGTTTGCTTATTGAAAGTCATTGCGACTCCACCAGACTCCAATATATGCAATATGGTTGGGTAAGTACATAGGTAAACATAGGATTCAAAATTAGGCACTGATTTGATAGCATACCTAGTCGTTGCAGATGTAACAGATAGACAGAGCGGCGCCAAAGAGGTCTCCAAAAAGGTACCTACCCGACTAAGGCCCACTTGCACGGCCTAGGGTTAAAAAATTAAATCGTTAAGCCTGGGTTAAGGATGACAGTTCCATACATTTTGACACTAGTTAACCCTGGGCTAGCAGTTAACTCAGTGTTAAATGGTTAACTCTGGTTCGTGCAAGTCCACCTAAGATTACGAAACCTTAAACAGGACTAAAGAAGTAACTAGTGCCGTTAGGGATAATTTCATGAAGTAAGCAAAGTAAGTCGATATATTCCATATCAATTCAGAAATAAGTTTGTCAAAAAGTAGATTATATAACGCGTAACAGAATAAACGCAATTCCTCATACACCCCAATTGTATATTAATATAAAAAATGATACCTTCGTACTTTAGCTCTGTCTAATCAATTTTCTTAAATAAAGAGTAGGTAATAGTACGATTTCCATAGGTAGCACTAAACTCAGCTATGCTAATTCATTTTTAGGAAAAATTTAACACATTAAAAATAGCTGAAATCGATTAAACTAGTAGTCGATACTGAACAAACTAATTTCAGAAATTGCGCTTATTCCCGTATTTATATAGGTAGGTACCTACTTACCATATAATAATAAAATTCTCACATGGTTCACTGCAAACAATCTAGTGCTCAACGCTAAGAAGACCAAATGTGTAAAGTTTGTACTCCCTAATGTTAGACGAGTAGAGAATGAGATAATTTTAAACAATGACAAATTAGATTTCGCTGATAATACAGTTTTTTTGGGGATAACGATAGACTCCAAACTTCAATGGAATTCTCATATTTCTGCATTATCTAACAGACTGAGCTCAGCTGCTTAGATATGCCGTCAGAAAAATCAGATGGCTTACTGATGTAGACACAGCAAGACTCGTTCATTTTAGCTACTTTCACAGTATAATGTCCTATGGCATCTTGCTGTGGGGCAGAGCTGCTGATGCAGAATCTATTTTTATTTTACAAAAAAGGGCTATACGCGCCATTTACAAGTTAAGATGTCGTGATTCCCTAAGAGAACTGTTCAAAGAAATTAATATTTTAACAATGCCTTGTCAGTACATTTATGAAAACATTATGTATGTACGGAAAAACATATTACTGTATACTAAAAACTGTGACAGGCATAATTGTAATTTTAGGAATAAAAATAAACTAGAGCAACCTCAGTCACGATTAAGTAAAATTAATAATTCCTTTGTGGGGCTTTGCATACACGCTTTTATAATAAAATACCAGAACAAATTTTGAAATTGCCTGAAACTGTGTTCAAAACTCATGTTAAACATGTACTTTGTAAAATGGCATATTACAAACTAGACGATTATATAAATGACAATGATGCTTGGAACAGATTTCCTCCAGTCCAGCGCAATACGATAGCGAAAAAGAAACGATACTATGTAACCCAATTTAGTATTAAGTAACAATTGATTAAAAGAATATTGTGTTGAGGAGTTTCTTGCCCCGCTTCTTCTCCTCAACCATACATGCTGAAGCGGTGGAGTTGAAATGACGTTCAATAAGTGGACTTGTAAGTTCCTATTTTGAATAAAACATTTTGACTTTTGACTTTTTTTGACTTTTGATAAATAAAGTAGAAAACTTTACAAAAGGAATATTGGTTGTATGTAATTTTTATTATGAATAAACGAATTGAATTGGTTCGTACAAAAGTTGTTAGCTCCTATTTATTTTGTATTATCCCGCTAGCGTGTTTTGACTCTGAGTAGCTTTATCGGTTATTTATTATCGACCCAATTTCTTAACAAGCCATCGACAAATGTTACCGATTGACAATCACAGATACCAATCAAGTCTGGTGATAAAGTGATTGACAATCATTGCACTTAAGTAATAAAGGCAGGTCATTGGCCTCATTTTCTGTCTTTCTTTCTATAGAGGTACCCACTTAGATATATTTTTCATCGAAGTATTGGTAGTACATAATTATGATATGAAGAAGTAATACCTATAGAAACCTATTTTATTTTAAAAGTAATGTAATTGATTCGCTTGACTACATACGAATACTTAAAGGGTTTCAAGCGAAATGCTGTAGCGAGCTTTCGTAGTAGTTTAACATACTTCATTGCATGACAGAGCAAGGTCTTGAATAATTGGGAATGAAGGTCAAAGTCTGACAAGGGTTGGCATCAAAGGTTGTAGTTTTCAATCGACTTCAAAAAAGGAGGAGATGAGAACGTCCTCCTCCCCCTTCATTCGACTGTATGTTGTTTTTTTGTATGTATTTTACGTGATTATATTCAGCCATTTATAAATCGATTTTACTGATTCTTTTTGTTTGGTAGAAAATTATTATTATTTATTAAATTCAATAAATTTTTGTTAGTAGAAAAAAATGAAAACAATCAAGATATTGATGATACGATAAATCGACGATAACCGCGGTCATCAAGAGTTTATTGCCGGAAAATGCCAATAACTGTTTATCAGATCGATAGTACCTACCAGATATGAGCGATGTACGGTTAGAAAGTGTCTTGATTTTGTAGATTACCGACGGTAGAAGAGGATGTAAATGTAATAGATAAGTAAACACTTGAGGAAAAATATTCGAGGGGATGACGCAAAAGTTTAAGATGTTTAGCCACACACGATGCTTTCAGTTTAGCACAAATATAATTATAGAATAGAATTTATTTGTAGAACAGATACCTACACTCTTAGCACATAATAATTTTCCAAATTAATTTAGGTAAGTACAACACAAAAGTCACGAATATATTAAAAAGTTACTTCTCATAGCTTCACAATGTATAAGGACAGATTCCGGTGAACGAATAACTTTGATAAAAGTTCCCTCAATGAGATAAGTCGATTTATGATTTGGTGTGTGTGTAGAGCTGCTTCACAAAGTGGCCATGCTTCAGTGGCAGTATTTACTCAAAGAACAAATCGCAGATTTGCAGATATAACTTAGAGAAAAAAGTTTTAGTAAATGTATTAACCAGATAGCATCACGAGACACCACGCTGGTTTAGTATACTTAGTTCTAGTTTTATACTGGTTGTCATAACCTACTGATTGTAGCAACAATACCAACATGTTTGCACATACGGCCATGTTTGGTTATGGCGGGAAACCTGATATTAGATATAAATCTCCTTAGAAGCGCATAAAACATTCGGAGAACTAAGTTCCAAAAATTTATGGAGTAGATTTTTGATTGGAAGTTTTATCGAAATTTTGTCAATAGTTAGTGCTCTCAACTTGTAGGTAAATTTTTATATCTTTTATACAGGAGTTGCTAACTCGGTGTTTGTTTTCTTTCACTGTAAACTGGTTTTTGCCATTTTGAGGTATTAAAATCTGATATTTTCAGTAAAAAGTGTTTTGCAATTTGATTATGTATGTGCTTTGATAGATAAGCTAACCAGTTTCCTCGTTTATAATAACGATGACATTAATGTATATTGGATTGCTGTGGATGAACAATTACAGCAAATTATGCAGTATTAATTAATTGTTGTTGAATAACTGACAGTCGAATCTCCGCACGAGTCAATTTCAATTAATTTAAATGCTAATGGGCCCGGTAATGTCGGCACTCCCTGTTTTTGCTATCGTAACTTTACAAACTGTTACGATTGAGATCAAATTTACGGTAAACGACCATCCTTCTTAGTGATATTATAAAGAACTAGCGACCCGCCCCGGCTTCGCACGGGTGCAATGCTAATACTAAAACCATCCTCTTGAATCACTCTATCTATTAAAAAAACTGCATCAAAATCCGTAGTTTTAAAGACTTAGGCATACATAGGGACATAGGGATATAGGGACAGAGAAAGCGACTTTGTTTTATACTATGTAGTGAAGTAATGAGGTAGTGGACAGCATCGAAATTAAATTGCGAGTAGTCATTCATAAAAAATATGATCCCAAAGCACCTTTAAACATGTATTTCGATTTTTACTTTACAATTACAGCAAATTTAAAAATAATAAAACAATAAAAATAATAAAACAATAAAAAAAAGTGTTGCAATTGAGTACTAGAAACTATGACGTCACACCTTGCTATTTCAGTACATTTTCCATAGTAAAATTTCGTTTTAATACCTCATAAAAAGTACCTCATTTGACTAGATACTACCCTATTATCGCTTGTCTGTTCTTTAATTTTTAGCGGCTGCCTACCTTACCTAAGGAATCTCTATGAAAAATTTCAAGTTCCTTGAAACCTGGTTCCCAGTCGTTTGGGCTGAGCTTTGATATGTTTCGTATAAAGCCCGTATATTATGGCATTCCCATGGTATTTTTTTTCTGCATTTAATCTTCCCGTGCTGGCAACAACAACTTACCTACCAAAGCGTCATCGTAATCGAATGAATGGTAAAAGCACACATAGATACCTAACGCCATAAAGTGTTATAATAAAAAAATATTTACAACTTACACTGGGTGCCTTCTTTAGCTCCGAACTCCATGAGCATTTTGGCAAGTTGGCGGTTGTTGGCCAGTACTGCGACGTCCAAGGGAGACAGGCCGTCGGAATTGAGACTGAAAGAGAAAAAACTTGGTAATTTCTTTGAAATTTTTCAAGTCACTTTTTGGTTCTAACTGTGTACAGTCAAGAGCACATGAAGCTTTACACTTGTAGTGCGAGTCAGACCTCTAAAGCGTTTGTAATAAGAACGTTACAAAGTCCAATGTGTGAAGCTTTACGTCTTGACTGTACCTACTTTTTAACCGACTTCAAAAAGGAGGAGGTTATCAATTCGTCTGTATGTTTTTTTTTTATGTTTGTTACCGCAGAACTGGGACTGGGTGAACCGATTTGGATGATTCTTTTTTTATTTCAAATTGGTGCTTCCAGATTGGTCCTATTTTAATTTCGTCCAGTTCTGACAACGGCATCCATGAGAAAACCATATATAAGTTGAAGATTGAAGTCAGTTTTTTTTTCTCGTTAGAGTGGTTAATATTCTTTAGAGTGGTTGTTATAAGATACAAATCTTGTAGCTTGTTTATGGATACAATATTTTTGTCTCGAATTGAATTTACCAATCATGGTTAGTGAGTATGATAGGGACAAAGTGCTCTACAAACATATAAAGTAGTTTTAACAATGTTATTTTTGCCAAGAAAGCTATCAGTGCCTAGTGATAACGTATATTACAACTAGCCTTGACACTTTTCTATTTGCCCTGTCTCCTTGCTTGGTAAGACTCTGGCATTATCTAGATGGCTTGAAATGTATTGTAGTGGTTGCGTAAAATTTCTGTACCTCAGCATACTGTGTGAAATCATAATACTTACACATTTTTGATATCAAACCAGCTGAAAGCTGGAAGATTATTTTAAATTTAGTTTTTCTTCGTATTACATAAAGTAACTACATCAGCTTTATGTTTTGTTAAATCTAAAAAAAACTAATTAATTTTAGTGTATATTTCAAGTAATTATTTATAAGAACCGTCTCTGTTATCTTGTCACCAATCAAACTCTGTTTGTCTTCGAATTAGGAAACTATTACCAGCTATATTTACCTGTTGACGTCGACATCGGTGGATTCCAAGATGTTTCTAGCCTTGTCCAGGTATCCATGCTCAACGGCCGCGAAAAGAGCTGTAACAAATAAATAAAAAAATAAATAATACCAATAAATAGGAACTATTCAATTTCTTTGTAAACTTTCGTTGATGTTACGGTACGTTTCGTTTCAGCTTTACCAGAAAAACAAGAAAAATAAATATATCACCTTCACCAGACCTTAGCGAGCTTAGTCAAAACCAAATATAAAAAAAACTTAAAGTAAAAAATAAAACAACAAAAGAAAATACCATGCAAATGTATGTTAACTTGTGCAATTTTGTCTTGCTGCGCACGCGCGTCCTTCTGCTGTCGGCGGGCGACTTTGTCGAGGTGCGGGGGGAGCGGCGCGCACGCACTCAGCGACGGCAGCTCCCCCCCGCACCCCTCCAGGAGCGCGCCGTACTGCAGCTCTACGAGGAAAGGGGTAAAATTAAAGGAAACGAAAAATAACAATAAAGTAATAAAATAATAACAACATAAAAAACTATAATTCAATTTGGATTTTTTCAAAGTGTTGTTATGTTCACCCTTGTTAGTAATTTATGATGTGTCCGATTTTAAAGATAAGAATCTATATCATCGTGTATTACTCAGCTACAGCAGTTACCTATGTTATGATATGACATGACATCCCTTCTATAAATTAATCAAACTAATCCGCTTTATTACTTTCGGGATCTTCATTAAAATAATGAAAATTTTATTTGGGACATCTATCATCTATAGAATTCTAAACAGAACAAAGAGCCATTTTAAGGACGTGACGTCACAAGTTCTAAACCGCGCTATCAAAGTTCTCACGAGAGTTTGCATAAGTAGAACTGCCTAATTTCATCCCGCGAACGATCCTCTCGCCTGGCGATAGATCTTCCCTTTTCACGATATAGGAGCATTCTACCTCTACTTGTGTAACTGCTTAGCCCGATGTGATTTAAATTTATAGCCTTCAAGAATAGGTAACATAATTGTATCACAGACTCACAGCCTAACACAAACTTAATTAAATTTATAGCTTTATTAGCTTGAGACAGTATGTTACTTAATCAATGATTAATTAAATTAAGAAAGATTAATTAATTAAAGATTCCTGCAGAAGACCTATACAAAAATATGGTGGTATTATGAATCTGATCCGTAAAAGAAAGTAATAGAAATGCAAAACATGACGTAAAATTATAAACTTATTGTAAAATAAAAATATCTTTTTTAAAATACAATCTTCAAGAAATCTGAAAACGACCACGTTCGTTTAAGCGCATGCTCATGTAAGTATAGAACTACTTATTTCAAATTTCGATCAATTGGATAAACACCAATCAGTGGGTAGATAAGTATAGGTACATAACCTATAATCATCGGCTGTTATTTTTGAAAATTGATTGTGGGTTGTGCTGGAATTTAAGTAGAGCTAATGGTAATTTTGGCGGCAGCAAACAACGACGGCCCTTTTGGAAGTAAGCCCACCTCTTATGCATGACGCCCGCGTTCGATTCTGGGTCATACGGCATGTAAGTACCACAAAATTTAAAAAAGTAACGAACACATTTATCCCTAGCTCGACGGTGAAGGAAAACGTCGTGAGTCTATCTGCAGAATATACAACGCGTCACAGAATAAGCGCAATTCCTCATACACCCCAATTAATATATTAATACTTATTTAAAAAATATGATTCTCACCAAATTTCTTTAATAAAGAGGAATAATAGTACGGTTTCCATAGGTTGCCCTACATTCAGATAATTTAAACAATTTTTTGGAAAAAATTAACACGTATTAAAAATAGATGAAATCGATTAAGTAGTCGATTCTATTCTGTTACATATTGTATTCTGAGGAGTGTGTAATAGGCTAATAGCACGCCACGCCAGTCCGGCTATAGGCTAATCACCTGTCAGTCAAAGGGGTTGGAAAATATTATGAAAATGGGTATAAAACTATTTAGGCGTCATAGAATACTCCGCAGTATGTTAAAAATATTAAACTAAAACATTTATAATTTCAATGATATAAAGAACAACTATCTTGCTTGTCGTAAATGTTGTTTAAAGTTACACACTGTATAAAACACCTAGATGCTGTCATATTTTGACAACACAGATAAAGAGAGACGCGCGTTTAACTACAAAACTGTTTTGTTGTAAGGCCCTATGTTTTCAGCTCTCAGATACAGCGCACTTTTGGCACGACACAACCATCACGTTGTCGAAATTTATGTAAGTATGAGCTACATCGTCCATTATACACCACGCACGCTTAACTTTAACTCGAAGGCAATTACCAAACCCACGATGCCGGCAGGAAGGCTAAACGTTTTAATCATACGCTCACGGCTGACTGAGTCAATGCCACGCGAATTGTATGTTAATGCTGGCAGGATATACCTACTTAAATACCTACTGCTGTTTTAAAACCATTTGTGTATGTACGTGATCGAGGGCGAAGACCGGAATTCATTTTGGGGCATAGATACCTATCCAAGATTATCTACTATATAAAAATAAGTCGGGTTTTCCTTCCTGACGATATAACTCCAAAACTGACGAACCGATTTCCACGGTTTTGCATTCGTTGGAAAGGTCTAGGGCTCCGTGAGGTTTATAGCAAAGAAAATTCTTATAAGCATTGCACCCGTGCGAAGCCGGGGCGGGTCGCTAGTGATATCTAAGATTTTCAGAGAAGATGAGGCGTAAGTAGAGTACAAATTGATTGATAGAATGAAGAATAGTATAATCCGAGAGCGTTGGGGCTTGAAAGGATGTAGTGACTAGGATAGAGAAAGAAATGCTGTGATGGTTTAGTCATCTTGAGAAGATGGATGCAAGACATTGAGTGGCAGAGGGCAACCTATGCGTATCCATCAGATCGGCGATATATTGAAGAAAATTCGAAGAACTGGAAACGATGATGGTATCTGTATGAGTTGATTGATGGATGTAGATGAACCGCGAAAGGTGTGACAGGTTCGTAGCATGCGTATAGTAGGACTGCAAAATGAAACTTTCCTCCACGGAATGGGGATAAATCATAAGCTTCATTCACCATTCGAGGTTATGTCAACAACCTTAATCGACAACCGATCCATACATGATGATCAGCCACCATTTTGGATGTGTATGTGTGGATTGAGTGAGCACCCCTCAGAAAAAAAAGGAAAAATGCTCTTCATTTAGTAGAAGTTCTAAAACAATTGTAAAAGTAATCCCTGAATTTGTAAAAAGATAAAAAAAAAGATACAGGGTTTAACGTATGCTCACTCAGTTCTCACAAACCACCAATGAAATCAGCGAATGTATTAATGCAACATATAATATTTATATACTAGGATTTAGAAGAACCTAAGCTTACTTACCTTTATAATTTGTAGATCACCTAGTTACGTAATTAAGGTTTTACAAAAAAAATAAAATGCTCACTCAATCCTCACACTTTTGAAAACCCGATTTCTGATGAAGAAACTGAAGATTGAAACTGATATGTATGTGTATAGTTTAGTAAAATTAATATGGGAATTTGTAAAATAAAAAACGAACCACTAACGTGGCAGGTTTTAGAATAATAAATTTTTTTAAATGCTCACTCAGTCCACACATTTTACGTAAGTTAAAAATGTGAATATCTTAAGATTTATAGTATCAAAGAAACTGGAAATTAGTTCAACTTTTTGTAAAAATTTCTACAAAAGATCTACCATCTAATATTTTATATTCGTTGTCTGTTTTTAAAGATATTCAATTTTAATTTTCCTAATGTAAATATATCGTTTAGGGTGACCACACTTCTTCATAATATTATGGTCATATTAAAAATACAGGACATTTTAAAAGAATATTCTTTTTGGTTTGTCGAAGTAAATTTTTGACATACGACCTCCGCTGATTACGACTCTTTAATATAATTTTCACACCACATGCTCGACTAAGCCGGATTATATATCATATAAACGTCACCGAAAGCAAGACATTATATTCCTTGGCTTTAACCGGGTTATAATGTTGTATGGAATTTCATTATAACCCTTGGTCAATAATGTAATTTTCAGTTTCATAATCCTTATTGCTATGACGATAAAGTCTAATTTCGTTAATCAAAATGTGGTGCAGTCGTGGCCAACTCGATTTTCGAAAACCGAAGCCGCGACCAACTAGATTCGCACGATCTTCAATTGTTAAATCAAGTACCTAGGTCACGCCGGCAGAAACAAGTTGCTGTATCCATTTTATAGCTTTAACATTTCAAAAAGAATATCGAAAATGTCGAGTGATGAAAGTACTTTGACTTCAGAGTCTATTATACCTACTAGATGCCATAGGCATTGTCAATAATCTACTACCATGCAATTGCATTTTATTGTCTCGCATAAGGTGAGAAAAGTAGAGTATATAACTCGGGAATAAAACTGTTTTTGTCTTGGGCGCTTAAATCCCTCACTAAACTCAGGACTCAGTCTTGATTCCCTCGCTTCGCTCGGGAATTAAATCATAACTCCCTCGCTGGAGTCCTTCGTTACGTTCAGGATTCAATGTCGCGCCCGTGACATAAAACAGTGCTTTATTCCCTTGTTATATAATCTACTAGTACATCTACACATATAATAAAACTAACGGGACCATGTCTGTACATGAAAGATTTTTTGAAAATTTTAAGTGTAGGTATATAGTTATCGATGTAGATACCAAAACACAATTTTTTACATTTTTGTCTGTCTGTCTATCTGTGCACGCATCAAAACAAAAACTACTGGAAGGATTTTTATGAAATTTAGTATGGAGATAACTGAGTACCCGGGTCAACATCTAGAGTACTTTTAAACGACTTCAAAAAGGAGCAGGTTATCAATTTGTCTGTATGTTTTTTACTCTTTAGAGTTCTTTGTTATTATTTCAGAAAAATATCTCATTCCCACGGGAAAATATAAAAACTGGTGAAAAAGAGAAATACGTACTATTCCGAAACGATTACACCCAGAAACTTGAAATATGGTATGTAGGTGTCATAAATGTAGTAGGCAACCGCTATGAAGGGATTTAATGCAATTCTCACGGGAACGGGATAAAACAGGAACCGCGCGCGCAACGCCGCCGCTTTAACTCGCTGGAACCCGTTGTTTGAAATATCGTATGTATAGATGTCTTTATGTCGTAGGCACCCATTATAAAGGAAATCTCAGAAATTCCCACGGGAACGGGAATAAACTGGATCCACGACACCCGCTATTTAAAATATTATGGTGTTTTATGCTTGCCGAAACCACTATGAAGGAATTATAGGAAATTCCCACGGGAACGGGAATAAACTGGATCCACGGCACCCGCTATTTAAATTATTATGGTCTTATATGGTTAAAGAAACCACTATGAAGGAATTATAGGAAATTCCCACGGGAACGGGAATAAACTGGATCCAGGCTGGGTCGCCGCTGGGCACCTGCTATTTGTAATAAAATTTTACACGCGAGACTTGAAAAATCTTTCGCCAATTGAAAGCTTACTTTTCTGGGAGTAACATGGGCTATAATTTTCCGAAGGGAACGGAACTGATGCGGGGTGAAACCGTGGGGCACTATTAGTATGCGATAAAATACAACTTGGCTATGCTATTAGACACTAGCATTAGCAGGATGATGCTGTGATCGATCAGCAAAGGCAACCTCCCGACGATGACAAGTCAACATTTAATTAAATTTCATCAAAATTTCTTTCTAAAATTTATATAGGTAGGTATGGCACAGACAGAACATCGTTTTTGAAAATGTATTAGTACATAAGTTAACAAAATCAATGAAGAACAACAATATTTTTTCCCACTTTGAAGTGTTCACTTGTTTTATTTTTTCAATTAACATGTTCCTATTTGCAAGCCAGTTCGAAATTTAAATAAAACTGTTGATAAGTTGCCTCCTTGGTTGCCATGTTTTGGAGTAAAAGATTTTTTAATACAGTTGCTCAAAAAGTGGCGTATTGCAGGGACGTATAGCGTTCGGGATGAGGGCTATTACACACTCGAGCTTTTTCTTTACCTTTTCCGCACTCGTTCGTTTTCTTTCCCAACTGTCAAAATGATGTCTATTAAAAAGAAAAAACCAACCACGAAGTTTTTACTAAAAAAACTTCATAGAAGATTTTATGATTCTGAATGCAAATATTTCTAAAAAGAAGCTATTAATTTGTTTCAATATCAGATTTAATGATTTGATTCAATGAGTTAGGTTAGGTTTTATTTCATTTCATCTCATTAAATTTCATTTTCATTTCATATAAATAAGAAAATTGTACCGATGACTTGACTGTATGGGCATTGGGCATAGTTCCCTTTGCCTACCCAGAATGGGTGAAGTAAGCAAAAAAAAATCTCTCTTTATTTTTATGGTTGGCGCCATTTTCCAAAAATGATAGTTGAGTTTATTGTGTTTTTATTATTTTATTAAATTGCTTCATTTTTTCGCAACTGTATTAAAAATAGTTGTTCAGTACACGTGCGGAACCGTCATTGCAACTTGTTCTGACTGTCAACCCTCACCTTCGGCTGCGCCTCGGCTTGGGTAGACATTTGTCGGAACTCGTTGCGATGACAGGCTTTCCGCACTTGTAATGAAATAAACTATTTAAATTACACGTATACTTACTATGCAATTTATTTGGCCGCTAAAAGGCGACAGATATGTATACATGTTTTACCAGCCGCTGCTCATGTATTTCGCCAGTACAGCAATTTCGATTTAACTCGAAGAAGGTTGTAAAAATAATGGATATGACCATAATATTATGAAGTGTGGTCACCCTAAACGATATATTTACATTAGGAAAATTAAAATTGAATATCTTTAAAAACAGACAACGAATATAAAATATTAGATGGTAGATCTTTTGTAGAAATTTTTACAAAAAGTTGAACTAATTTCCAGTTTCTTTGATACTATAAATCTTAAGATATTCACATTTTTAACTTACGTAAAATGTGTGGACTGAGTGAGCATTTAAAAAAAATTATTATTCTAAAACCTGCCACGTTAGTGGTTCGTTTTTTATTTTACAAATTCCCATATTAATTTTACTAAACTATACACATACATATCAGTTTCAATCTTCAGTTTCTTCATCAGAAATCGGGTTTTCAAAAGTGTGAGGATTGAGTGAGCATTTTATTTTTTTTGTAAAACCTTAATTACGTAACTAGGTGATCTACAAATTATAAAGGTAAGTAAGCTTAGGTTCTTCTAAATCCTAGTATATAAATATTATATGTTGCATTAATACATTCGCTGATTTCATTGGTGGTTTGTGAGAACTGAGTGAGCATACGTTAAACCCTGTATCTTTTTTTTTATCTTTTTACAAATTCAGGGATTACTTTTACAATTGTTTTAGAACTTCTACTAAATGAAGAGCATTTTTCCTTTTTTTTCTGAGGGGTGCTCACTCAATCCACACATACACATTTTGGATGGCTGTGATAGCTGACAGTACGAGTACAATACAAGGTCATGTGGCTTCTTTGTTTTACAGGTGTTTGTTTGTTTGAAGTTTTCCTTAGAAACTGTCTGGTCTGAACACGTCAAGAAATCGTAATTATTGTTATCATGCCCAACATCAGATTATAGGTTAAGGAAATAACCAGTAGGTGTTCAACCAAATATTGTTGAAAGTGAGCCTGCCTCTTATGTACGATGTGTTGGAATCAAAGAGATTAAAATATATAGGACACAGAGGGGACAAAGCGAGGAAAATGAAAAGCAGCCGAAAAGTTATTCCAAGTGAAAAAAGTCTAGTACAATTTCGACCGAATGACAGCTCGCGTTCATACTAACTGACATGACGCTTGAGCTTCACAGTTTTGTATGAAAATATTCCCAATGCCCCCTTTATGTCCTATTATATTATAATCTCTTTGGTTGGAATAGACAAAAACAAATCTGACTCATCTCAACGTAATAATCCATCTCTTTCTTAGATATAAATATTAGTTTTTATATACGAGCCCACAAGGAACACTGCACTGTATTTGAATGGATCTAAAAGCTCTGAGTTGAACCACACGCGTCCCGTAAAAGCACCACAGTTGTATCCTTTTGGTGTCCCTATACCCTAACACGATAAAGGTTCGCTTCTGAGCTGTACCTACCTATAAGTTTTTGAAAACTATAACTTAAAACTAGCTGTATTTTAAATTTCAAGTCGATTGCATTACTAAAGGGTTTTCTTTTTACCACTATCGTAAGAAACCCTAAAAATTGTTTTACTTGTGACCTGTAGCCTGCGAGGTTGCTAGATTAGTTATCATCTCTGGAGTGTCATCTACATAATTTTTTATCAATGCGGGGTTCTTGGTTTTAAATAAATATATTTTTCTAGTAGATAAAATATTGGTAGATCTAACTATATCCAAATACTTACACAATTATTGATGTAACTGTAATCAAAACAGTTTTGCTCGCCCTTTGTTGAAGCAGTGTCAGACGCCTTTCAATGGTCTGTCATGGGATGGTACGTAACTATCCCTCTGGTATACAAAAAATCTCTCTAGGTACTCTTTAAATTTCAGAACAACACACTAATGACCAAGTTTGAATAGGGAAAACAAAAAATCCAAAAAATAAAAGTAAAATTTTAAAATAAATTGTCAAATTTCGTGGTCTTCCTTTCATTTAAGACGCTATGTTATTAAGGAAAAAATAACCCTTATGATTACCTAACCCTTCCGACCGTTATCATAAAATACTGTGATCGTTTTTTTTTTCACATTTAGCGGAGTCGATTCACGGTTGAGGCGCTTAAAAAAAATCTGTAAATGCAGTAATACATATTTATTATTAAAAATAAAATGATGCCTTCTTTCAGTAAAATATCCTATCTTCAATATTTAATGTACTTTCCCTCCGTGTGGCATGGGCGTGGGACGTCCTGTATAGTCTGTTAAACAATCTTCGTCGCGTGAGTAAACATTGAGTGTTATTATGTTAACCTATCAGATTTTCAAGCTGTCATGTAGTTATATCATATCAAGATCATAAAGTCACTAAAAGTTCTCGCGATAGACGTAAGCAGACAGACAGTAATTTAAAGATAACAGTCATGTTTTAATCTATTCCGCGACGATCGTTTTTACCGCTAAGAAATGGCACAAGAAGCCACGTTTTGTACTTCATTTCAATTCTAATTAAATACTCTTCAGAGAATCTTCATTATAGTAATTCTGCTTGAATAATATTGCAGTTTTCTTAAGAGAAGCAAATCTAATGGTAAAAGCTGTATATTAACACTCCTAAATATATACGCGTAAAATAAATAGTGGCAATATATTTTATTTATTTACACATATCGCTTTAATGCCTACGTACTAGTTCCAAACTTAAATTGCTACCGTGTTACGCACAATAAAAGTCGTTAAGCCATATCAGCCCTTGAGTGGCTTGAAAAATTCTGACAGTTAGGTGGACACTTGCCTAACACCATCTCTCCATGCGGTGGATTCGCGTTCGAGAATATGGCCCAAACTTCCTCATGTGTGAGAAAAGACCTTTCGCTCAACTGTGGGTTCTTAGTGGGCTGTTACGGCGTAACAAAGATTCAAGTTTGTGTAATTCAAGCTATAAAGGTTCTATGGAGGAGCGGAGGAGGAATGCTCCTCCATCGTGAAAAGGGAAGATCTTCCGCCAGGCGAGGTGATCGTGCCTGGGGACCGCGGTCCAACGGTTGATGCTGGACACTTGTATTTATACAAACTCATTAGAAAACTCCGATAGCGCGGTTTAGAACTCGGCCGTCTATTGGCGCGTTCTATGTAGTGTCGCTATAGTTCCAAACAACCTAGGTATGTGGGAATTCAACTCGCGTCCCCAGCCCAGTTCCTACCAAACAGCCGTATTTAATGACATTAGTTATGAATTCCGATACTACCAATGGAATCAATTGGATTAACCTCAGCAACCTCTCAGTAATGACCACTTAACTGAACCCGGTCTGTTTTCATGGTTAATTTAACTAGTAATTTGAAATAGTGTAAAAGCATAACAATAAATTGATGTAGGTAGGTATGTAATGGTAATAATTAAATTGAAACCGATGTTGTGTATCGATATTAAATTGGGAGCAGGTAACCGTTCATTAACAAGATTAAATCACAACTCCTATAAAATGTGATTCTATTTTCATTTAACAATTATAGCCAATTTCATATTATGAAACAATCGAAAAGTAAAATTGGTACCTACTTCATGTTTTAATATTTAGGTAAATTTGCGTTTTGACACAGGAAAAAAAAAGTAACTGATTTGACTTGAGGTACCTACTTAGCTAACCAATTTATTCAACATACTTAGGTATTTAAAATTTAAAAAAATACTACTTATTCGGATTTTTGAACAAAACTTCTTGTTTCTTATTTCAGATACTTACTGGTACCTATTTTTTTACGGTAAACATTACAAATAACTAATGGTAGCTACAAGTACATAGTCATTAATTAGTATTTCTTTCGAAGTAGCGAAACAAATAACAGAAATCAATAATGAACATAAACATGAAAGCACATCACGACATCTCCTTTAACAATAGTAGAAATGTTCCCATGATTGTACCCATAAAACACCTTAACAACTTCTGACGTGATGGCGTGTCGTGATCGTACGTATTGCGTTGGTGCAGTTACTTAATTCCCGTGCCTACTATAAAAAACCTTTGAAAGCAACAGTGGATCCAGTCTCAAGGCGGAAAGAGCTATCGAGGCCGTTGCGCGGAACGCGACATGTGATCATCAATAATTGATCACAGCACAGCTTACAAAATCGGAAGTTGCAATTAAAAACACGATTCCTATTCGGAACACAACCATCACGAACTCACAACACTGCACTGTTAACAACTTAAAAACTAGAACGGGCCATTTTACGAAAAAATCTTTTTTTAAATTTAAATTTGAAAATGGAACTGACCGCAAGATAGGAAGTCTAGCATGTCACTCCATTGCAGTATCATATTTGCAACTGAGGAGGTCGCACGGTTTGGGAGCTCTCGTATAAGGTATTGTGTGCACTATCTCGATCTCTTGCATTGCATCTCCGGGCGAGAGAGTGGCAGGTGATGAGGGTACAACTAGGTTGAGTGCAAGTTCAAATTAGTTTAGTGCTGAACTCGCTGATGGTCAGTTTTTTCGGTCCAATAAAGGGTGTTCTATTTTTAAAATTTACCTACACTCATTTAAACCCAATTGAGATGATGTTCTAATTCGATTTAGAAATTTAGTGTACTAATTATAACATAAGTTTCGTAAGATTAAGAAAACCAAATAATAAATATATTCCGTATTAGAAAAAAAACCGGCCAAGTGCGAGTCGGACTCGCGCACCGAGGGTTCCGTACAACCTTGCAAATTTATGGTTTTCGTAATTTTTCCTTTATCTATGCTATAAGACGTTGCTTCGTACCAAATTTCAAGATTCTGAGTTCACGGGAAGCACCCTGTAGGTTTTGATTCCCTTGCAAGTGTCGAAAATTTGCGGCATAAACGGCTGTATCTTTTGATTGCGTTGGCTTAGAAGTTTGATTTTTTCACAGCTTCAAGGGACAGTAGACCTGAGTAATTGATATAAATTTCAGCTTCATACCTCCACGCGTTCCTGAGAAAAAGGGTCTTGACAGACGGACGGACGGACGGACAGACGGACAACAAAGTGATCCTATAAGGGTTCCGTTTTTTCCTTTTGAGGTACGGAACCCTAAAAAACCGTTAGGCTTTTTTACACAACAAAGAAATATATTGTTGTCGACGATTTATTAAAGTGACACTTCATTTCGAACTTAACGACATGAAAGTTAACTAAGTAACTCGCAAATGATCAACAAAAGGTCAATGTCTCTACTTTCAAAGATGATCACAATTTCGTAACATGCGCATGCGACTCTCGCACGGTGCCATTGTGATTTTGGGGATTTACGTAACCAGTAATAAAGTGATATCATACTGACTAAGCATGGTTCAAGTGTTTCTAGTGAAAACCACTTGAGTTGAAGTGAATAAAAACCTACATTCAATGATAAATTAGACAGCGTGTAAAAGTCATTGAAAAGATTTTTAAACAGCCTATGATGTAGTCGAATTTCAAAATCCGTTTCACCGTTTCGGATACAGGTGACCACAAACAAACAGGTCAAAACTACTGGACCGATTTAAAACAATCTTTTACTAAGGGAAAGCTACAGTATCAGAATCATAGAGGAACGTAGGTTATATTTTATCTCGATTAACGATAAAGGAATAGAGTGAGATAGTTAATTAAGTATATCCGAAAAACATAAACCTCGTTCTGGCGCAGTCCATACGTTTATGACACCGTTATACAAGAAAAAGGTTGCACTTCGGTACCTACTTAACTCTACATATTTGTCAAAATTGGGTATTTGATTGTCTCAAATGAGTGTTTTAAATTACTTTTTACGATCTGTCAAAACGAAAATTTATACTATCATACTATCTAATAGGGAATGTCGCGCTCTTTTATGCAATCCCTAGGTTTATATCCAAAACCAATGTGTTAACATTACAACAAGGAAATAAGAAATTGGTAAAAACTGGAGTTGCATGATGTAGCCACTTACAGGGCTTCGAAAGATGACGAGGAAAAAACTTTTTTTCTATTTTTCAAGATATTGCTGATTGCTGAATATTTAAAAAAACTTGCTTGCCGTTCTTTTTTTGTTTCTGTGCTATTTATATTTAGAGGAATAACCTGTATACTCTTGTATTCCTTCGAATTGTGTTCTATAATTTATAACTGTTTTGGCTGGCAGTTATCTATCAGAGGATCTATTGCAGTCAGAATTTTGTATCTGTAAATATATATTTTTTCTAAATATACTGTTTAGCGACGTCGAATCAAAAAGAGGACGCTCAAAGTTAATGCGTTTTCCTTTTACATTTACTTACTTCCTAGAAAGTAGCAAAATTTATCAAACAAATATAGACATTGAACAAAAGGCATCATTCCCCTGGAATGTATTATTTAAATAAACGTTGCCTCTAATTACGATGATATCATTTGAGGAATATTTTCTCAAAGCAAATATTACGTTGTTTTCCAGACGAAAACATATATCATGAGTCGTTGTTAGTGAAAATTAGAACACACGTCGTGAAAGGGAATTCTAAGAATCGGAAACAATTATTTGTGTAGAAAACAATAAGTACATGAGTTTTGTTCAGATATTTAAATTTATTCGTATGTTTTATGATATACTAGCTGACCCGACAGACGCTGTCCTGTAAAAATGTGATAAATGAAGAACCACTCGACAGATTTTAAGCAAACTTCACATAAACCATCTGCTAAATAGTCCGAATAAAGCCTAAAAATTTAGTTTGGATAGGTGAGCCCGTTATTGAGTTATAAAATAACAACGAAAAGTGGCATTGACTTTTATATATATAGACTAGCGGTTCTGCGCGGTTTCATCCGTTTCCGTTAGAATAGGTACAGGAATAAAATATAGCCTATGTTACTCAGGGATATTGTAGCATTCCATTAGTAAATGAATTTTTAAAATCGGTCCAGCAGTTTTTGAGTTTATTCGTAACAAAGATACAAACATACACCTTTCCTCTTTGTAATATTAGTATAGATATAGATAATCATCCTGCTATATTAACCCAGTGAATAGAGAGCTTATACCTTACAAACGGTCCGGTAGTTCTAAATTTTTTACATGTTGTCTAGGATGGTTGTTAAGTGTTTAAAATGCAAAATGCACAATTACCCCCCCTCCGCGCCCTCCACCATCTTGAAAAAACCGAAAAAAAATCGGTACTTTTTTTAGATTTTCACTTATATCTTTGTTTCGGTGCATTTTAGCTACAAAACAGTTCTATTCAATGTTGTAGAGAATGAAATCCCCTATAATATACGTGTTAAATTTTGTTTGTAGGGCAGATAGTTCACGAGATATGATATTTTAAAAAAGATAAAAAATTACGCATTTTTTCAAACTTTTTTTTCAAATTTTTCAAACTTCTAACTTTAGAACGCTGTAATTCAATTTTGGCCTATTTGAGAAAAACAAGTATTAAGAATAAAAATTGTAGGGAATTTAATTACCTACAAAATGGATGTATACTTTTTTAACCAACCTTACGGAGGGGGCAGTAAGCATTAAAATGAAAACAACGGCATATTGTTTATTTGATAAGTTTGAAAAATTTCCGGAAAATGCGTATTTCTTTATATTTTTAAAAATATCATATCTCGTGAACTATCTGCCCTACAAACAAAATTTAACACGTATATTATAGGGAATTTTATTCTCTACAACATTGAATAGAACTGTTTTGTAGCTAAAATGCACCGAAACAAAGATATAAGTGAAAATCTAAAAAAAAAGCCGATTTTTTTCGGTTTTTTCAAGATGGCGGCGGGCGCGGAGTGGGGGGAATTGTGCATTTTGCATTTTAAACACTTAACAACCATCCTAGACAACATGTAAAAAATTTAGAACTACCGGACCGTTTGTAAGGTAACCCTCCTTATTTGGTCTCTATTTTCTGTACTATATCTCAGGCCACAAGCAGTGCCAAATAAATAGACTTACACAAATATGAATGCATATATATACCTACTTATACCCAAAAACCTGTAGGTACCCAACCTTTTTGTCAAATTCTCATGACATTCGTTGCCAATCCGTAATATAATAACTGACCTTTTAGACAATCTTTTAGCTGAAAATAAACTTTTGTAAATCGAGCAACCTCTCCTTTAAATTATTTAGGTGTTTTTGCCCCATTCGCATAATTTTCACAAGTTCCGCGTGTAGGTAATATGACAGCGCAGCACTTAAGTCGTACTCTGTGAACTCAATAACCTAAGTTTGCAGTATAAATTGAACTTAGGCGCTTGGAGTTCTGATGATCAAGTTTGTCAAGTACAATGTAAAACTATTACGTATAACATAACTTTGAGAAAAAAATGCGTTTAATTTCTTTTCTTTTTCAAGGAAAGATTTTTGATGTTCTTATAACCGAAACGAAACATCTTTATCAGAATTAGGACTTTGCCGGATATATCTCTTTAATTTATCATTATTTAATTTTTTATTTTATTTATTTGGAGAAAAAACGGTACAGGGTGTATAACAATTCTTCTATACATATAATAAAACTCTAACGGGGCCGTGTCTGTACATTAAATATTTTTTGAAAATTTTAACGGTAGTGTATATAGTTATCAATATAGATACCGAAACACCATTTTTTGGAATTTTTGTCTGTCTGTCTGTCTGTCTGTCTGTCTGTCTGGTTGTGCACGCATCACTCAAAAACTACTGAACGGATTTTGATGAAATTTGGTATGGAGATAACTGAGTACCCGGGTCAACATCTAGGGTACTTTTTATTCCAGGAAAATATCTCATTCCCACGGGAAAATAAAAAAACTGCTTAAAAAGAGAAATACGTACTACTCCGAAACGATAACACCTAGAAACTTGAAAAATGGTATGAAGGTGTCTGATATGTCATAGGAAATTTGTATGAAGGGATTTTTGGAAATTCCCACGGGAACGGGAATAAACTAAATCCAAGCGGGAAAACGCCGCTGGGCACCCGCTATTTGAAATATGGTATGTAGGTGTCTTAAATATGTCGTAGGCAACCACTATGAAGGGATTTTCGGAAATTCCCACGGGAACGGGAATAAACGGAATCCGCGCGTGCAACGCCGCTGGGCATCCGCTAGTATAGAATATGTATATATATTAACTTACAAGTAACACTATGCCCATGGACATTACTCGTCTATGTCATTAATAAAATTGAAACGTGTGTCTGTGATTTTAAAATAAATGCCAAAAACTAAGTGAAAACCATTAATAATAAAACTAGTATTCATACGATGCTTAATCGAAAATAAATTTTTTGAGTGTTTGAACTTTGAAGAAACTGTCTCCGAAGCAGATTTTAATAAAAAATACTGGGTATCGATTAAAACATGATTTTTTACTTGAGTTTTGTATGTTTTATTACGATATCTCGCAGTATTATAATTTATTTTAATAAACCAAATCGAAATGAAGAAAGTCTATTTCATTTACATAAGATCTTACGGATCAATTAAAATACACGATCTATTCTGAAATCCTGCACGGATAAAATAAACGGAAAAAACCAATTTCGCTGTAAATATCTTCTCAACGCATGAACACGCAAAATCCAGTAGTAAACAAGTAGCTTCTAATCTCACATTTAAACAAAACAATGGTTCTTTTGTGCAGTCTTCCCACGGTCTGTAGTGAAATGTTCTTCGCTGCGTTAAGTAGGTACTGCAGATAATTTTCTTCTGATACGCTCATTTGAATTGAAACGACCATAGACCCTTTGTACTTTGTCGAGGGCTTTGGAAATCGCTGTGACCTCTGGCTAGACCTTACAGATTGCAAAATTGGTGCGTAAGATCCAATTTTCACGAGTAACGGATTCAAAGGCTTCTTGTAGTTATCATTAGATAAGAGGACGGATTTAATAAGAAATTTAATTAAATGTGTGAGCTACAGAAATATAAACTACAAGCGGTTCTGCGCGTTTTCACTCGCGTAGTTCCCATTCCCGTGGGAATACGGGAATAAAATATAGTATATGTTACTCAGAGATCTTCTAGCTTTCCATTGGTGAAAGATTTTTTAATCGGTCCAGTAGTTTTTGAGTTTATTACAAACATACAAAAATACAAAATCTTTCCTCTATATAATAGACAATAGTAAGTGAATAGACGTTCTACGGTGTAGACGTAGACGTGCGTAGTAACGTCATTAATGACAGTAGTGTGTAAGATTATTTACTTTAAGGCTGGGTGGGCCGGCCGAGGCCGATTTTTGTGATTTTTAAAATCATCTGAGACATAGAAAATAGTCTTTAAAATTCTGAAAAAAAGATATATATAACTTAAGGACATACTCTAGTCAAAGTCGCATTTGGTTACACGATTTGATGAACTTCACTCGATAGAAAAAAATCTCAAAGTTACCCCTTTTTGTTTTGTTTTTTCTATGTCAGGTCTGAACTACTGATATTTTACATTTATTTTTTGTACTAGATTAAAGATATGAAATATTTCTAGACAAATTCGCAGAGTTTGACTTTATAAAATGATTTTTATAATCACTATGTTGAAAAAACTACAAAATGCACGAGCGCGGTGGCTTAGCTGGCGTGTTCAGTCAGTCGCGCGCTGGCGCTTACGGATGACGGACCTGTGTAAATTTTTTCCGTGACAATTTTTTGCACCAATCAATCAGTTTTGACGAATTGATATATTTGTTGCAAGTTATCCATAATGGGTAATAAACAACGAAAGCGAAAAAAGGCGTTTACCACTATAAAATTAGTAAATAAAAAGAATTAACTCAAAATATATGTGAAGAAGTAAGTAAATGTTTAATTTGTCATGTCATTGTCGACTTTGACACAATCACATTAAATTTCATTTTACTTCAATCTCATTTATAAATTCATAAAAAGATCATGCCATAGTATAAGAATATCAGTAGGTATAATTCAACTGAAATTAGGCAAGTAATCAAATAAATCGGAATAAGAAGGTGGGTCAATTTTTTTAATCTGAAATATTGCATACATGTGTAAATCGCATGAAAATGCAATATTATGATGACATGGTGCTGATCTGATGATGGAGCTGGAAGGTGGCCATAGGAACTTTGCAATGAAACGACACAACCTCATCAAGTTTGGGCTTCATCGAATCGTCATGACTATCTATCGCTGAACATAATTCCTCAAATTGAGCAAAGCCAATACCAGAAGCCACAATGCCAGTAGTGGCGGCTGTATTAAGATTAACTTTGTCTTTATTGCATTCAAAACGAAATGTTTTAACATTAATGTTTTATGTTGTTTTTAGGCACTTGTCTGACATGGCTGACGTGTCCGAAAACTCTGTCAGTAAATTGAATTCTGTCGATCCTGTCGACACTGTAAATCTTAACGTAAGGATCACATTTGAAATGATAACATTTATCTTAACATTTTTATGTGTATTTTGTCAGTCTATTAACTTTTCACTATGCTAACATCAAAAAATATATAGATAACTAATAGTAATCTAAAATATGTAATACTTACTATATTTGTTCACTGTTTCAGAGATACTGAAGAGGCGGAAGACTCACTTATCGTAAAGTATGCATTCAAAGAAAATGAATTTCAACCTGTTTCGGGATGGCGAATTGTTGATATAAATTACATTTTACAGGAGTTACAAGAGAAAGCTCGTCATAAGGGTTTATTTAACTGCACCTTAGGAAAATTCCGTTTGATCAGTGAAAAACGACGAGGACTTTTATCAGTATTTCATTTTGAATGCAATATTTACAAAGAAATTTTGCTCGATTAACTCTGAAGACCTAAACGATAGAGATCAAGTTAATCTTAATACAGCCGCCACTAGTGGCATTGTGGCTTCCGGTATTGGCTTTTCTCAATTTGAGGAATTATGTTCAGCGATGGATATTCCGGTATTCAGCTCAAAATACTATTCCAAATTAGAAGATGAATTATTTGAAAAATGGAAAAAGACGGCAAATTTTAATGCTTCTATGGAATCGAAGAAGCAGCTCAAGTGGAGAAGGATATCGCTATCGCAGAAGGTCGAACTAAGAACGGCTACCCTTTAATTGATGTTTACGTTGCTGTGTCATGGTGCGCTAGATCTTACGGCACCAACTTTTTCATCGCATTTTAATCTTTTTCGTCATCATGGATACGTTAAAAATTCGAGTAATTATGGAATATGAGTACCGTCGTGGCAGCAACGCGGCACAAGCGGCACGCAACATCAACGACGTTTACGGAGCTGACACTACAAACCAACGCACCACCTGTTATTGGTTTGCTCGCTTCTGTTCTGAAAATTTCGACCTAAAAAATAAACCTCGCGGTCTTCCGAAGACTTTGGTCGACAATGACGAATTAAAGGCGATTATGGAAGCTGATGATACACAATCTACGGCTGAATTCGCAGGAGCTTTCGACGTTAGCGTCAAAACAATATTGGTCCATTTGCGTCAAATTGTCAAGGTAAAAAAGCTTGACAAAAGGGTGCCCCACGAACTCAATGATCGCCAGCGCGAAGTACGCGTCGAGACGTGCCTTGCACTGCTCAACAGATACACAAATGAAGGAATTTTGAACCGCATTAATACCTGCGATGAGAAATTTATTCTGTTTGATAACCGCTAGCGCTCAGCAAATTGATTGGATTCAGGTTCAGCACCTAAACAATGCCCTAAAGTTTAAACGAAAACTTACCCCTAGAAAAATGATGAAGTGACCTGTTTGGTGGTCTAGCGCCGGTGTGATTCATCACAGCTTCTTACCAAACGGGGTCAGCATTACTGCAGATATATACTGTGAAGAACTGAACACAACGATGGAGAAGCAGGCACATCTCCAACCAGCTTTGGTCAATCGCTCGTCTCCGCTGCTCCTGCACGACAACGCGTGACCTCACACTGCACAGCAGACGGTCTCCAAGTTGCAAGAACTAGGGTTGGAAGCTCCCCGTCATCCGCCCTACTCACCAGACCTTGCGCCTACAGACTACAACTTTTTCCAGAATTTGGATAAATTCTTGGTGGGAAAAAAATTCAATACCCGAGAGGCAGTAGGTACAAAATGCCTTTGAAGAATTTGTTGCTTCCCGTCCAGCTGATTTCTTTAAGAAGGGCATCAATAAACTGCCACTGCGTGGGCAAAGATGCATTAATTGCATAGGTGATTGATTACTTCGATTAATACGAATAAAAAATACATGAAAAAAATTCCTTTTAATTTTTTTATACAAAATGGCAATTTCATTGGTAAAGACCTAATATTTATGTCAAACAGAATTTTCGATTTTGTATTTTCGTCACCATGACGTATACACATAATAGTTATAATAATTACATAAACAAACAAAATAAAAACAGAGAAGTTACTTCATTTATTTACGTAACTCTAATTTATTACTATACAATAAACAAAGTTTGATAATATATAAAATGCATTTCTAAAGTCAAATAAAATTATCCTACTGCTAATTTCTATACTATGTCGCTGGCGGGGTCATGCGAGTTCACTGCCGCTGCGTCCGATCTAACTATTTTGCGCGCGACACGTGACAGCGCTAAATACCTACTGCTGCAGGAATACTGGTTTTCATAACCTTAATCGTCATCAACCCGTAACAGCCCACTGTTGAGCTTTGAGTTTTTTCTCACACGTGAGGAAGTATGGGCTATAATCTCCCACGCGAGCTCACCGCGGATTGGGAGATAGGCTATAGTGGCAAACTAAGAATTTTTCAAGCCACTTATGGGTATCTGACATTACTTAGCGACCTCTATTGTGTGTAAACAACGAAAATCGAGACCAATGGTTTAGCGTGCCTTTCGAAACACGGAGGTGCTCTTTTATATACTAATGCCACTAAATGCGGTCACCCATTCACTGACTGACAGGGCCCAACTTTTGCTTAACCAGCAACCTTAGTCATAATTGAGAAAATTACTTAGGATTACAAGAATCTCTGGTTTGAAATTATTTTTTATGTTAATTTTGTCAGTTTTATTTAACTATTGCAATAGCAATGCCAAATTAATAATAATAATAAATTGTGGGACAATTCACACACGGTTATTCGGTTCCAAACTAGTAAATTGTATAGGTAGATGTAAAGACGCAGTGATAGCCCGGACGGTTAAAGAGCCGGCCGAAAATCAGTAAGGCTCGGGTTCGAATCCTGGCATGTACCAATGAGTTTTTCAAAACTTACGTACATATTTATCACTAGTTCGAAGGTGAAGGAAAACATCGTGAGGAAACCCGCAGGTCTCAGAATTAATTCTGAGACATGTGTAAATAGACCCGGTCCGGCGATGGGCTCACCACCTATCACGTTTAGGGGTCCAATGTTTCTCGTGAAATGTGGGTATATCCAGTAATGGAATACCTCTGCCTACCCCCTCGGGGATAAAAAAGGCGTGAGATTATATTATTATTATTATTATATTATGTAAAGACGATTTCTTACAATGATAATACGTAAAACACCGATTATAAATACTCGTATTGTGAAAACAAGCAAATGTTATCTAATGTACCTATGTCTATAGTGTAATAATTATGGCTGAAAAAGACGTGTGAAAAGTGCGATTACAATTAGTAGAAGAAATCATAGGAAAAGCCTTGTCAGCGGGACAGACTAAATAAGATTATTTCTCAAATGACGTCACAGCCTAATATGACGTGTATTTGGTTTTTACCGGAATCGTTCTTGTTGTGTAAAAAATTATAGCAGAATGCCATCGACTAGTTAAAAATACTATACCTACTAACATACTCGATACTATGTGAAGCAAAGAGATTATAATAATAAGGCATCAATGGGACAAAGCGAGGTAAATTTGAAGCCAAAAGTTATTACAAGATGGAAAAAGTCCAGTGTGATTCGACTGGGATTCGACCGAATGACAGCTCGCGTTCATAGTCACATGACGCTTAAGCTGCAAAGTTTTTGTATGAAAATATTCCCAATATGTCCTATTATATTTTAATCTCTTTGATGTGAATGTTGTTGAATGTGTTTACCTGAATGAAAAATTGTCTACGTCCTTCTTTAAGATGGAAGCTATAGGTACCTGCCAAATATCATCAATCTTCAGGCTTCAGCGGCTAAGTCGTAAAAAGGTAAAATACAAACAAACTTTCGCATTTAATATGATGTAGGGATAAAACGTCTAATAGTTCTTGTAATAAAAATTTACAGACAAACGAAATGGTAGATTAACTATAGGTATATTTATTTTGACGTTGTTTTTCATTTTCAAACTCTAAACTGTTCTTTGTTTAAAAAGAGAGGAAACAAAAAATATCTTTATCTGAGACTATGATCATAAATCTATTAGCAGGCAATAAATCTTCTCAGTGATATCAAGTTGACGCAGGAACACAGCAAGAGTTTCACAACAGCAATATTTATAGGTTGGTACCTACTCTAATATTATTTTGGATGTAAGTATGTACCTACCTACATTACTTTGAGCATTATTTAAATCTTGATCCAGACGTCTACTTTCTCTAAATGAATCATGAAGTTTCTAGAATTTATTTGGTAACATTTGCTGTATACAAACTAGATACTAGTTTATTTTTATAGTATAGTCGTACAGTATCAAAAGTAACGAGCGTAGATCGCAAATTCACACTGCACTGGTAGCGCAGTACCTACAAAAATAGTACTTAAAAAATTTTTTTAAAACATTATTTTGAACGCTTTCCCACGTGAGTTTTCATAGAAGCATTTATTTTTATTTTTTCGTATCTTTTTTGAGATAGAATGAATGATAATAAAAACGCAAAAACGAATGAAATCAAAGATTCCACCGCGGCCATTGACCATGAGTTAAGTGTAATGTTAAAACCGATTTAGTTTACGACTTAACAGTTAAGAATTACGAAAGCAAAAATGGATGGGTAATAACATGTTACGAAACGCGTTAAACTGTATCGTAGTTAGTTAAATACCGAATTTCTACAGAGAGAAAAAAAGATTCCTTCATAACGCAACATTGTACCAAGTGAGGCGTAGGATTGTTTTTGCTTTTTTTTCGTTTATTCGGTGTTTATTATGTAAATATCCATAATTCTTATAATTAGGGATACACGATGAATAACCCGTTTCATAGAATTGCAAAGAATAATTCCGGTCTGAAAGGATTGATGTATTATGCATGAAATTATCGATTTCTTGTCCACAGAAGGCAGTTATTAACTTATTACTTCATAAACTTAGTGGCTATGAATCAATAACATGATATATTGTTCTATTTTGCAATGGTATTAGTAGTTTAACATCCGCTGACTTAAATTATGAGGATTTGTATGTCCATTGACAATCTGGTCTTGAAACATTATCTATTAAATATACGTTTAAGCAATCTTTATAAGATTAATAAATCGAGTGCAAGAACTTAAGGAGTAAAGCCACTTTCAAATGCAGATAATATTTTAGCAAATTTCCGATTTCGGAGACGCTTCCAAAAAAAAATTATAATATTTGCACCTATGTGTCGAGGCCTCATTTAAATGATTAAAAATATTGTCTGGAAAGACGAGAAATTGTGATGACGTTTGCTACAGCAATTAAAGCCAGTAGTAATTATAACTTCGCAACAGTTTATGTTATGGCATACATAAGTCAACTTTAATTAGCTCCAGCAGGTTAGTTACGACTAACGAACGAATGTTGATGTTCAGGAAGACTTTTTATTAAAACTAAACATCGAATCAATTTGAGATTGTCATTATCGAAGATGACCACTCTCGATTGAAAGTAACAATTATAAAATGATTGATCCCGATCGATAACGGATCACGCACGCGATGTCGTCATTGATTACCATTACCATCTAATACATCGAATTCTGTCTCATCAGACGTAATGTGACGCAATTTTATTTACAGCTTATCAAATACGTGAAACAATATTTTGTAGAAGGCCAAACACGCATCACAGAACACGTTATAGGTACCTGCTTAATCAACAAGCTATATGGGTCCGAAAGTAATGAGATCGTGTCACGCGGGGAACATTACGATAGATTGCGGTCGTGTGGTTTGCTACTGCACGTTTGGCCGACTTTTACCTGAAAGGAAAAGGTAGACAAGCAGGTTCTTACTCAGGTACGAAGACGGAGACAGCGGTATCTTCCTATCCTTCGGCGGAGTGCTGTAAACAAACGCGGGGTTCACGCACCCACGTGGCTGAGGCACAAACAGTTCGCTCTCTGATCCTCTACGTTGCCGTCGCTGTATCACTAACTCAGTCATTGACTTTGCCGATTCAGATTTGCCCATCCCCTTCAGCTTCTTCTTCCCCTTATCCTCTTTCTTCCCTTCTGGGGAATGAATGTGTAGTATCGCTGCAGCTTTAGGAGGTATCTTCTCTGGCACCAGCAGTTCTTTCGCCGATGCACTCTTCTGTTTCTTATTAGAGAATAGGTCACTGAACTTTGATTTCTCCACTTTCTTTGGCCTCTGCGGTCTTAAATTTAAATCTATATCACCACTCTTCTTCCTCTGTTTGAGTGGATCTGGCTTCCTTTTCGCCATGGCTGGTGTTTTGGGTTTGTACGTTCCGTCAACGCCCGTGTAAGCGACGTCGAATTCCTTTTCGGTGCTCCAAATTTGAGTGCTGAAGACGACACTGTTTCGTTTGAACTTGTCAATGTCGTCGGGAGCTTCTTCCTCCTTGCTGGATCGCCAGCGGTTCCCTATCATGCGTAGGGAAGCGCGGACCGATCGGGAGCGGCGCAGCCCTCCTTGCTCCCTCTTGAACTTGTCGAGGAGGGTCTCCATCGCCCTGGGAGGGAGAGAGGGGCGCGCGGGGCCCTGGGCATTGCACGTTACGATCGACTACGCGCACGCTATTCACTCTAACGATAGTTACGTGAGTCGTTTTCTTTCCGACGTTCACTCGAAGCGGCGTCGGACGGTCGAATGCGGCCTGCAACAATTGCTGGGCTGGTAGGGTTCGTAAGACCTCGCAGTACCCGATCTCTCGCGGCGCGGTACAAAGTTAAACTGTTCTCATTTGAACAATCATTTGATTTGATAAGATACGCTATCGCGACAACTGAGATTTGTTTATTTGATGACGTGAGTTATGATAAAGTTAATAAGGATGTGTTTATTCGCACGTGTGTCGGGTATACTACTACTCGTTTGGGATGGGGTAATGCTTTCGATACGCTGTCAGCTTACAGCTGGCGTATTGATTGTTTCGCAATACTGCAGTGTTCGGGTTATGTTAGTTCGTGATTTACGAGATTGCAACTCGCAGGGCGAACGCTCTGCAAGCGGCAGTTAGCATACATTGATCAGTCACCTCATTAATAAGATATGTCGTAATTCTGAGGCTTTACTCTAAAGTATTGTCATTGACATGACAGTCGTCATGTGTTAGAGAAATGTAAATTACATGAAGCTGGTATAACAGCATGTTAACACGTGATGAGAGGCATGTTACGTACAGAATGAAATGATATCATTTATTGTTTAAATCTTGTTTGTTTCTATTTATGATTATGATAAGATAAGAACTTACTTAGTAGTAAAGGGATTAACTTGATATTAACCTTTTTTTTTAATAATTGATTGCACGTGTTAGTCATTTCATTATAAACCTAAGTTTTGTTTTACATTAGGGGGTCGCGTAGGTCATAAGGAGGCCGGAATTGATTATTATCGAAAGGTCGTCGACAGAGTGGTGATAGAATTGGAACTGATTCATG
Organism: Ethmia dodecea; assembly: GCA_963855545.1. NCBI lineage: Eukaryota > Metazoa > Arthropoda > Insecta > Lepidoptera > Depressariidae > Ethmia > Ethmia dodecea. The sequence continues at coordinate 3,713,006 of OY979446.1, forward strand.
GGACATTCTACCAAATTGAATAGTAACTTCAAGGGCCAGCGCACACAGCTGGAAGCGCGGCGTAGCGCATTTTGAAGACAACAATTTCATATACGCCTTAGAGTCTTCTAAGGTGTATATGATATCAATAAGATATCAATTTAATATAAGCCTTAACGACTTGGACATACGGTCAATGTATAATAATTGCATGAAAAGAACGAATAACGGGGCGCTCCGATAGATATTTATTCTTTTCATGCAATTAATAACCAAGTCGTCCAAGTTCAAGTCGTTAGGGTTTATATTTAACTAGCAGCGCCCCGCGGTTTTGAGTGGGAATACGGGGATAAAATATAGCATATGTGTTATTCTTATATATAAGCTATATAACTGCAAAGTTTCATCAAAATCCGTTCAGTAGGTTTTGCGTGAAAGAGGAACAAACCTCCATATATCTATACATCCATACTCGTACATACAAACTTTCGCATTTATAATATTAAGTAGGATAATTGTTGTCTTCAAATGCGTTCCGCGCGCTTCCACCAATTTCAATTCATCTAGCGGATGGAAGTAAATTTGTCATTGTTGTTAATGGCGATCTTTACCCTTAAACATGATACTTTAGGGTATTATATTACTTAACATTTTTACAATAATTCAGGTGTCCTCTACCCACGTAGGTACCACTATCAATGTAAGAGGAATCTTAAAAAATACAATAGCTGCTTGATTTGCTACAATGAAAAGTCGAGAAATCAGGAATGTCCTCCTTCAACTGAGTAAGTATTTAAACCGTCTGTGTGTGTGCGTGTTCATTTAACGTAAGTATATTTCTATTTAATAAAATGTCACCCATGTCAATAATCTCCTTGCTTATCTACTTTTCAAAGTGGCGCCATCTGGATATCAACAGCTTGTTTGGAATTTGGAGCCGGTTTTTGACCTAGTTGGGTAGAAGTTATCACGTTATTGCGTGCCCTGCGTTAAGGATTGACTGACAGAATCATTAAAAGCTAATTACTTTGTGTAGCTTTATCATTACTCATGGGTTGGTGAACTACCTTTTTAAATATTGGGTGATGAATGTGGATGAGGCACGTGAGGTATGCCAGGATCGTAGCAGGTGGCGGGCTGTTGTCTCTGCCTACCCCTTCGGGAAAAAGGCGTGAGCATATGTATGTATAGAGAACTGAAAATGAAAAATGAAAATGTATTTATTTCCGTAGGTAATTGATAAATACACTTAGAAAAGTAAATCGTCTAATAATAAGGCACTTTGAACTTGTCCATGGAGATTGGCTAAATATAAACAGCAGCAAATCTCCACCGACGAGTTGCTGGTACCAAATGCAGTACCCCGAGAAGAAAAGTTTGTTATACAACCAATTTATATATATTTTTTTGAGATTCCCACATGGAAATCCAGCAATAAATCTGTGTATGTGTGTTAGAGAAAATCACAAAGTTTCATTTGCAATATGAGGATTTATAAATTAAAGAAGAGATTCTAAGACCCGCTAGTTTCCTCACGATGCTTTCCTTCATCGCCGAGCTAGGATAAATGTAATAAGAAGTAATTAAATGGGCAGCAATTATAAAATTTGGTTAGCCACAAAAAATCAGCATTTAAATCATTTGGTCGGCATACAAAGATTTTGTTCGCAAATAAAAAAATCAGGCAGCAATCCTTGTTCGGCAAATAATTTTGATAATGGTCAAAAATTAAATCAGAAATAGGCAGCTTACAATAACATGGGTTTGCATAATAAACATTCAATCCGCAAAATAACTACACGGAAAAAAATAATTCACTACAATACAACCAGAACGCTCAGTTAAAGTTAAATATGTTAAGCTAACGAGACTTTGTTTAAAGTAACTAAAATTATTGTTTAAGAAATCCATCATATTGTAATGCAAACGATATCATTCTAGTTATATTAAATCTAGTAAACTTTAACTGTGAAATGGTAATTATTACTAGTATTTGTAATGTATACAATCCTTTACAATGTGCATCGTAAAGTACACGAATGATTTGTTTTCGGAACGCGCCCGGCTAGTATCATAGGCTGTGAACGAGGAAGGGGCAGCGCAGTTACTATTCGATCTTGTTCAAGTCTGGAGACATAATCGAACAGAATTATTTTTTATTTATTATTTATTATTTTTTATTGTTATTAAAAGGAATACTTACAGACTAATTATAGAAACAAATTTGACATGTACTTAATTAATTTGCTGACGACAATTGTTATATATTAAATAATAGATAATAATATTAATATAACATAATTCATTTAATTCATGTATAATTTAGTAGTAAATACTATTGCGTTTGGAATATATCTGTTAGCAATATGTAATTATTAAAATAAATAAAAATAAATAAATAAATAAAAAAAAATAAATAAAATCGAAGTTTCAGAAAACCGCTTAATCAACAGTGTAAATAATATGCTGGTGACCACCGAAATAGTAAAAGAAATAAATCATATTACCTATAGGAGATTTATAAGAAAAGTGATGATTGGAAACTGTTGACAAGCCTACGAAATGAGGTTAGTACCTACCTACTTACCAAAATAATCAGTACAAATATAACAATTTGTAAATTTTTAGATAAAATGTAGGTTGTTTGTTGTGTTTTGTCTTGTTGTTTATGTACCTTGCTATATACTATTGTGTTGCTTGTTGCAGCAATTGGAGGTTATGGATATTCCATTGTCTGAGGATGGTTTGGATATTTTATCTGAACATCACTACAAGTACCTATCAAATCAGATTGGCAGCCCTTCATCATCAGCAATTATCCATGTATTAATTCAAGAAGCTTCAATTTACCGACAGATACCTAAACTTGAACGGGAAAAAAGGTAAGGCCTTTTTTGTCTTGGTATGACTAAGTTTGCATTGGGCATTACCTACTTATTTTTAAAATCTTGGCATCGTAAATAAATTTTTTATATTATGTTAGATGGTATTCCACATATAAAAAACATATACTTACCTACTTATATATAAGTATTTTGTCTATCTTACTGATTAGTCTAGATAGTCTGAATAGTCTTCTCATAGTGATTTATTATCTCTTATTTTCAGACTCTTTTGGACTTGCTTAAAACTACAGCAGCTGGAAGAGCCATTCTAGTTACATCAAGCAAACCACTGGACAGAAATTCCAGAAGGACAATATGAGACATACCTAATAATTATTATGCATTTTCTCGGAGAAGAACCTACAAAAATGAATAATGTTTCGTGCCATACTATTTTTAACTATAAAAACTTAAGTACCTACTTTATACCCTATGTAAATAGTAAATAAGCAATTAATAATTAAACGTATAAATCTTTAAATAATTTGTATTAAACTTATTCTTTTAATCAACTGAAAACTATGTTGTAACTTTTGCTATTTTTATTCATTCTTGTTTTTTGTTTAGAGTTTGTCACACGCAAAAATGTGACAAACTAAAGAAAAAACAAGAATGAATAAAAATAGCAAAAGTTACAATATAAACAATCCCTATTACAATTATGATTAGTATTTAATACAATGCTACATTGTATTCAGAACTATTTTAATTATTTACTAGCACTATAGGTCTAGTTACTACAGCAAAAAATATTCTAGTAATTCTAACCACACAGTCGTTTGCAACTACAATATTCTTTTAACTAGAACAGTGTTGTAGGTTTAACAAAATGGTCTGTCGTCACATATATAGCAAGGCATTCTTGTAGAAAGTGCGATATTCTCATTAATGTAACAAGATTTTTTTTTCCGTGTACTTGGTCAGCAAGACTTCATGATTGAACAGCAGAGAAAACATGTCGTAAATTATACTATAACTAGTCCCAGTCCGAGTCCGAGTCCGAGTCCGAGTCTGAGTCTGAGTCCCGGTCCCGGTCCCGGACTCAGTCCCACTCCCACTCTGACTCCCACTACCACTCGCACCCCACCCCCAACCCCACTTACACCCCCACTCCCACTCACACACCCTCACACTCCCACATCCACCCTCACTACAACCACCACCACTCCCACTACCACTACCACTACCACTACCACCACCACCACCACCACCACCACCACCACTACTTGTAATCGTAATAATAATTATAATCATAAAAGTTGCATAATCCAAAGTCCTTCTTAATCTTTGTAAGGAATGCGCCCATTTTGGGCATGACAAGTTTGCTAAGATTATTTTTGCTACTTTTATATGCAGCTCAAAAAAAATTTTTTGTCTTCCCCTCTGAGTGCTTACCAAAATTTTATTAAACAGTAGCAGCTCATTGCAGTTCAAAAATAATTACAGCCATCCAGAAAGACATAAAATGCTGATAGGTTTTGTAATGTTTGCTGGCCATGAGTTGCTCACCAATTAGCTATTTCTGCTTACAGATTATATTTTTCTGCTTACAAAAATACGAATACTCTGCTAACCATTTAAATAACACCCCCTTTTTAATACTCAAAGGCGCGGGCGGACAGATAATGTACTTACATGACAAAATGAGTTTCTTGGTCTGTCCTTCTTTCAGGCAGCAATGGAGTATTGTTGAAGGGCTGGTAAGTGAAATCGGTTACTTTTTGTCTTAAGTCGCGGAAAAAGCTAGTACTTATATTTTTGTAAACTGTTCTACCGATTTCTTTTGTAAGAATTTTAATTTGTAAATTTTCAGAAGTAGGGCCCAATGATTAATTAAACCTATTTTCAAAGCTTCCGTTCTGACAACCACGGAAGCCTCTTAAAAACACAACGTACATAATTTGGTTGTAAATTTATATAAGCACCATCTAAACGAGACGATTGTAACAATGAAGTCATTGTTCACATTAAAATGGGGTACACATTTTTATAGCCTCATAATTATAAACCGTTTATTTTTGAATGCTCACTAACGCTCATTAAGTACATGTTTTGGAAACGTACAACCTACCTAATGATTTTATCAGCTTGTTTTAATTTAAAATTTGACTACTATTATAGGAAAAAGATTATTTTTGAAAGAAATGTAAAGTACTTATTTTGATTTTACTATAGATAGGTAGGTACTACGAGTAGGTATCCTCAAATATCTATGGTAGAGAACTGAGGCTTGTTAGCCTCTAAAATATTTATTTATATTTTTCTTCTACAACTTAACTTAATTATCTTTTGCGCTCTCTCTCTTGGAGATCTATTAATATTAAAAAAAATATAAATAACGAATGTAGGTAAGTACCTGGTCTTTCTAGATATAAGGGAATTAATTAAAATTTTATCCCATTTTGCGACACTCGTCTTTTTATGCAACTTTTTATCCTCTGGAAATAATGATTTATGATTTTAATTTAATATGATTTTATTTAGTCAGTCGCCTCGAGGTAAACCAGTTTCTGTCAATGACAGCCAATCAGATGTCGCCTACTTCCCGTAGGGCATTCCAAGCAAGTGAAACGATAATAGTGTGAAAAAGTTATGCAGGTGCATATTGATTAAAAGATTTTAGAAGAAGCAAAACTAGTAGGTACCTATAAGTACATAATATATTCAGTACTCGTACTTAGGTAGGTCTAATGTTTCAAAAAGTAAAATAACATCAAATGGGCATAGTTAGTTTTTTGAAATATATTAAAACACAAACTCGAAAAAAACTTTCAAAGCAAAGGCTGACTTTTTAATAAATCAGTTCAGGAACTCCGTAATGAGTGAAAAGTTAGCTCGCCTCGAGATGCGGGCCTCCTCACTTATTAAATACTTCATGAGCATGGTACATACCTGGTAGGTACACATAGGTACTTTCATTCTTTTTTAAATCCTGCAAATACAGGAGATGATCAAGTTTTTTTTTCTTGTGGCAAGTTTTAAATCATAATAGGAGACAGCATTTAATTAATTTACAAATAATCAATTATTGAAAACATTATCTCAAATCACTTCTAAAAATATGTAGGTATATTTTGACTTTATTTTAAAAATACATTTTTTTTAAATATTCTAAAAGTGAGTTTTTTGAATACTAAATATGATGTGATGACGTCAAAAACGTTTATTTAGTTCCACTTGATCTTACATCTGTGTTAGTACATTAATTTTCCAAAAAAAAATGCTTTTTAACAAATGCTAGTACCTAACTGATTTGACTACTAGATACTCTATTGAGGTTGCGTATTGGCTAGTAGAGTGGAATGAAAAATCATATCCACCAACAGCGTCAAAGCGTTTGATCAGATAAAGAACAAATTCGAAATTCAAACCTGCCTCCGGAAAGCGGCAGCCAACATTTGGTTGTTCCCATTTAAATTTGTGAAATGAAATCTCACTCGCACAGATAAACCCTGTGAGGTTAAAAAAAAAACTTACAGAAAATGCAAATTGAGTGAATATAAAATTAATTAACCAGTAGAATCAAGAGAAAATATGGTTCTTTTTCATTATTTCTATAGAAGTGAAGTATCATTCTGGGCACACGTTATTCACGGCTCTTGCAACTTGGTAGCCATAACATACCGTAAATAGAATCTATTTGTCGCTATTCTCGGATTGAATTACCTATTAAACCATTAAAAGGTTGTTATTATAGTTTATTAACACCTATATATAGAGGCAAGTGGCCACCCGCGGTTCTTACTCGGAAATGATTTCGCAGATGCATCTGTAGATTCTTCTGTTAATTAGGTATAATAATATCGACGTCGCAAATTTTGTTTTGGACTAGAATTGGTGTGCTTGACGTCTACATAGGTAACCAAAACAACTTAGGTTTAGATAGACAGCATAAGTCAAATATTGTTAGACAGAGATAACATAAGTCAAATTTTGTTTGAGTAAAAACTTTTCAAAAATTGGGGCAAATAATCTTCATCGTGTTGCAAGTGTTGCAGTTTCATTGCTGGCCATGCGATCTTCTAATTCACATCGCAATATCCTGTCTTTAGCTTTCCGCATTCGGCTGTTTTTTTAGTTTAAGAAGCTTTGGACTCGAGGACATAACTGTACTAGCGGCCATCGTTTCAACATGATTTGATTATGTTTACTTCGACTGCCTAATTCTGTAGGCCGTATCAGCGACTACATTTTTTTCTTAAATTGTGTTTAATATCTACGAAGTACCTAGTCTAGATGGAATTAACGAAAAACATACATATACGCCAACAGAGCTTTTCAGATTGCCAGATTGGTAAAACGCGTTTTCGCGCGTGGGTCTTCTATCAAAGTTCTCTGTTGATCAATCAACCAGCACTAAAATCTTCATTATGAAACGAAACCAAAGAGTTTTTTTCTATCAAAGACGTCTCTCTCAATATAACCCCGATTGATCTTTACCTCCAATACCCTTAATAAGGGCAGAGGTTTTCAATCGTGATTAAAGGTCACAATATAACGCGTTGTACTCATAAAAATTGTAAAAAAGAACTTTTAATCATAAAATACTCTTGTGGTATTATGGCGGATATTCTTAATAATAAAAAATAACCTCGTAGAACAGACGTGTATTGCAAACGGTTTTAGAGTTCCGTACCTACGAAAAGAGCAGGGTTATGTATGTATTATATTAAAAGTAATTCAAATAGTACCCATTTGAATTACTTAAAATAAGTATTTTGTATTTGTAAGTAAATTCTTTCTTACAAATGAAATTTGTACAGCTATTTCAACTAAGGTCCCTCTGTCTGTCTGTCCGTCTGACACAGGGCTGTATCTTTAAAACCGTAATGTTATTGTAGTTTTGTATTACTATGGTCCCTATAACAACAAATAAAAAGGGGGATCAAATCATCAGGGGGATCAAAAGACCAACTGTTTTTTTTATTCTTACAGGGTGCTGCTACGTGCCTTAGAATCAATTCCCTTCACCGGCGAGCTAGTGATAAATAGGTAGTACGTAAGTTTTCGAAAAAGTCATTGGTACATGCCAACATTCGTAGTAAAAGTTGGAGAAGTGTGATTCGGACTAGCGCTAAGTATTATCGAAAAAAATCGGTAAATGTAAGTACTTATAAAGGGACTGAATTGTCTACTAACTTCTAAAATAATCAATGTATCAGAGATCGTTTCACGATAAGTTATTCATATTGAGCTATTTAGTAAGTAAACTTTTCAAAGGTGCTTTAGGGTCGTTCTCTCATTTCGTCCGGATTTCGTGTCAGCGCCCAAATTCAGTGCTTAAATTAACTTATTTTACAAGTGGCTATTTTCTAAAGATTCATCTAAAACTTACGCAAAAGGAGCATATATTATAATTTAGGTAAATCGAATGATCTATTAAATAAAAAATAAAAACATACTCGAATTTCATTTCCTACCCACATATAACAGCGCTTCATTAGGTTAATGATTACAAAAATGCTATTTTTTGCAAATTATCCTACCATGTTTTATTGATTCTCAGAAAAACACTAAATTAATATTAATTTAGTATATAGCAACATAAACCAGAGTTACATTATAATAGAGAGAACGTGTTTTTTTATTTTGTCAAATGAATTACTTCATTTCCTACCGCGAGAATTGAAATACATTTGAACGTGAATGCGTCCTTAATTCGCGATAAACAATGATACCCGCTCGTCTTTCCCATCTCAAGCTACCGAAGCATCTCACCGGGGAAGGTCTCGCACACGTGGTTTGCAAAATATTTGAGTTCTCTCCGCTAAAAACCGATTTTGTCACGGGTAAGTACTCATTATTATCCTAGTAGTATTTCGATATTCTCTAATGTAAATAATTTCTCTCTCACGTTATTTATTAACATTTGGGTGGATCTTCATTCGTTTCGCTTGATGAACTTGAAGCACAAAAGAAGCCGTTGTAATTTGAAATTAAATACAAATAATTCATTCCACTCCTATGCATTTCCATCCGTTCCTTCCAATATTTTCAGGGAAGGAAATGAATAAATTTGGAAGGAAATGATTTATACCTAATTATTTAACTATAAATGTGATTAGTTGCACTGTTTTTTGGTACCTAGTTTGATTTATTGTTACTATCTGCGTCATTTTAATGTAGTCAAGGTTATTTGTAGAGATGCAACATATAGACAGTGGAAAATGTAGAATTGCACGAATAAAACGTCAACCTTTATGGTGGCCAAGATAACTTTGGACTTACGAGTAACATTGAGAGTTTTCAGACTAAGTACGACATTGAAGATCATGTTCGAACTGTTATAACACCACCGCAAATTGACACCCCGACCTTATTCAACAATTTAAGAAACATAATTGCTAAACCCACTTACTTACAATATTTTTATTTTTGCAACGCATTATTATTAAATAATTTAGGTCAAAGAAGACATTCCATTCAAATACTTAATTAATTTAAGCTAGTCAAGACATTCAAGATTTCATGTTATTGCTTTATGTTCTATAGTTCTATAAAAAACAGTTAGTATGTAGCCTATAAGTAGGCACTAAAATTGATATCGCAAATTCCTACTTCTTTATAATAATTATGTGATAATAAAAGTGCCTTATTAATTAGCTTCTTGGTAATATTATTTTTCATTTTATACCATTTTATTAGACTTGTTCAAAATATTTTTGTTTAAAACATTTAAATTTTAAATGTTTTAAATATGTTTAAAACATTTTTGTTTGTGTAACACATTATTTTTTAATTATTTTCAAGAAGACATGTTTTTTAAAGATTTCTAATTTGAGCACGTCAAGATATTTAAGATATCTTGTTATTGCTTTATGTTCTAGTTCTAGATAAAAAACGAGACTGAGGATTAAGACTGGAGTTTGGGCAAGGTGTTAATTGGGAAAAAATGATTTTTAATTATTATTTTTTTAAATACACCAACTTGTTTTTTTCCACCCAGTCAAATTTCATTTCCTTCTATGCATAGTTCATTACCATCCCTTCATTTTTCATTTCCATCTATGCCTTCATTACATTCCTCCTTTTTTCTTTTGAAATAAAAGCTTTACGTAGTTGCCTTTCATTAAATAATATACAAGATGCTTATACACATCTGCAATATCTCAATCAACGAAATAGCTTTTAAAAAAATATATTCTCTTAAAAAGACCAAATCCGGACGAAATGAGAGAACGACCCTTTAGTGGTCTTCAGTATTCTAATCCTCTATGTAAAGAAGATATACAAAAGTTCTTCTGTTTTAACGACTTTAGTAATCCTAATTCTTAAATAATGCGGGTCCATAGCTCTCTTCACTCCGAAGTTATCTACGCCTAATGAATTTAAAATGTTTTGTTATGTTAACAATACAAAAAAAATATTGATGTGTCAAGATTATTGATACTAACTTATTTATTACTGCATAGACATGTAAATTTATGCTTTAGATCCTGTTTATTCTTTCAGATAAAGTATTGTTGAAAATTTAAAGCAGCAGCTATAAAATTTTATTAGTTTGCCGATATTTTTTTGTGAAGAATCGGCAACAAGAAAGTTGTCCGAAAAGTTTGTATTCATATCCAAAATGGCGGCTATTCGTCGCAGGTAGCAGGTGCTTCCTTGCTAATGCAGCCCTCTTTGTTGTTACGCAGTTTTTGTGAGCGGAATGTGTTTCGGCTTTTTGTGTCGTCAGGTTACTTTACTTCGCGTGTTGCTCGGTTAGTAGAATAAATAAAAGGGAAGACAAAACGCAATATTGAAAAAAGTTTTCGATTGTGGAAAACAAATGGAAAATATTTTTTTAAGCAAACAAAATTTTGGAGAGAAAAATGTAAAATCTTGATTTTTTTTGTTCATAGGTAATATTCGTGATAAAAATAATCGTAAATTACCTTGCATTTCTGGCTAACAAGGGAAATACCGACTGTAAATTGTATCGTTGTTAAAAAAAATGGATAGATACTTATCAAAAGTTTTATATCTGGATCCGAAAAGGCACACAATACATTTTTACAGCCCTTTCAATACATTTTTTTTTATTCTGTTACAAAGACGCCAACGGCTGAAGAGAAACAAAAGCATCTTAGGTATGTAACTTTTTCTTTTCGGGGTATAGAAAAATTACGCTTACTAGAGCCTAGTTAAAAGTCTAGATATTGAAAATTACGCGCGCTTAAATCATGGGGAAATAATCTACAGTTCACGGTGTCATGGCGTACTGCATGAGTCGGCAGTCACGCAACTATGACGTGTGACCTAGATCCGAACATTATGCCTAGAACGGAAGCAAACATCACTAGAGCAGGAAGTACAGCTATAGTCATATATTAGGTGTTAAAAGAACAGCGATTTTTTTAAAACTTTTACGGCTCCCGTTGTAGTTTCTGAAAGAGAATTGATGACGTTGTATTAAGTTGTGCACAGAACGTTGGAATATATCGCCTGTTGGAAACACCTTTAATTTTTGTAAAAGGGCTCATTTTTCCTTGGTAAAAAAATATGATTCTATGTTCTCCCTCAGTTAAATGCTCAAAAAATGTTGAACATGTATTTTTTGATTCATAAAATAAATAAAAATTGACTAAGAGATATCGCATCCAAGTTCAGGTTTTGACGTCGCGTCACTCTGCGAAAATTTGTAGCACGACGTGTCGTCACGCAAAATTTCAAATCGCTGTATCGTCTTATTTTTTAGTTTAGCCGAACCAAAGAAAAAAAACTTGTACTTATAATATTTTTTGGTAATCTAACTGAGGAACCAAACATTTTTTTTTAGACAACTACCCTATTGAAACTGCGAAATATTTAATAATTGGGGTAAAAAACAAATACCTACTCCGGTAATTACGTTAGGTATCGTTGCTCCTAAAAAAATGTTAAGTATGTTCTTATATTTACTTTTGTCACTTTACATTTTCTTAGGTTAACACAATATTACGGTATCAAATGTCTCATGTTTTCTATTATTACTGCTATAGACCGGGCTAAGAACTCTGAAAATGTCACCAAAGAATTATGTAGTACCTACCTAAGAAGCATGTGTGAGTTAGGAGAGGCTTTTGGAAAAACAATAATAAAAAATCAGAAATCCGTATCTTGTGCAGCGAAATGGTGTAGGTAACAACGGTTACATCACTAGTTCTTCCGTTTCCTAAGAAAGTGACCTGTCTCAATAGCCATCATTCTGTCAGATGCAAATAAGTTGTCAAATCAATCGGCCGAACTTGGGATTCGAGAGGACCATTAAAATGCTAATCCGACACCGACCCAGATACAATCTAAAATCGAGGTGAAGTCGACACTTGAAATAATAGGGCGGTATTCTGATTTAATATCCTCATATTCCTCATAACAGGGAAAGAAAGCTTTGTGTCTGTGTTTTATTGGCTTTTGCTATTAACATTGTAAGTACGAAAGTAACTCTGTGTATCTGTTACCTTTACGTATAAACTGCTGAACTTATTTTTGTATCTTAAAGGAGGACTAATCCCCAAATCGGAACAAAAGCTAGTTGATGAATTCTGCAGAAGGAAATTGCTCAGATACATCATAATTTTGAGATTAAGGAAGACTTGTGCGAGAAAACTGACTTATACTGAGAAGGAAAGTAATTTAGAAAGAAAACAATATTTCTATTGAAACAGAAATAGTCAGAAATTGAACTGTCGACGTTTTTCTGTAGTCGTATCTTTCATTAGTGAGAATCGTGTACAATTATGTGACCGGTAAATAAAATACGTTGATGTAACGGCGACAAAGGAGTCCTATTTGAATCAGGCACGAGCAAATTCGGAGACCCAAGCTCAAGACTTGTATAGCGCCCCAAAAGTTTCGCAACGAAATCATACAAATGTATACCTAATTAAATTATTTATTACTCATGACCGGAAACACGTTGATAAATAGATTTGTTTGCGACGCCGACTTAAGTGCGAACACCGAACTCCGTTTCATCCAGGACTGACCGATGTTTTTGACATTTATGTTTTTCCACACCGTAACCTGGCCATTACGCCACCTAAATACTAGCGCCATCGGAAGGGCCGACCCTGTGGTAAGCTCTCGTCCCTCTGTTAATGATGGCGGGTTAACCACCAACAGGATTCCCAACAAGGGATGGTGTCAGGAATGCGACTGGTCGTAAAATTGCTAAACCCTTTAGCCTGAACAATATAGTGCTCAGAACCCAAATAATGGAGAACGTCAGGACAATAATGAAGAATGGGGGTTGCCATTGCCTTCCTTGCTTAACTGGGTAGGATCTTATTGTCCCGATGTTATCTTCAGAGCTAGATATAAATTACGTTTAGTGTTGGAAATGTAATTAGAGCAACATTGCTTGGTGGTTAGGTCACTACTACAAAAAGGCAATGTTTTTCGGGTTCGTGAAGGTAGGTATCATAGTAAGTAGTTAGGAAAATTATGTGAATGTATTTCTAAGTCGTTTTGATGGATTATGGAATACGAGCCGACGCTAGATTCATCTTTATTCCCACAGTGTACCTATAGACCAAAATTATAAAATCTATTAACTGCCTAATACACCGCCTCTTTTTAATAAATTTTCTTATCCAGCTTTGGAATCTTGAACTTTATTCGAAGCTGACAGATTGAAATATCGGTTTCCGCAGAAGTGGGATTTACTTCCCCCTTCACTAAATTGATTGTTTAAAGCATCGTATATATTTTGGATGGATATATTAAATCGTGTTCCTTGTCTTATTAAAATAAAATAAAAAATTTGGTCAATTAAGTTCTACCAAAATGATGAAGTTTTTGTTGTATGTTTTTTCAATCATTAACTTACTTAATAATATTAACTTACTTTACGAACTTCATCTGCAATTATTTTTCAATGTTAAGATTAGTGGTTTAGTTTTCCGTAGATAATATTAATTCTAATATAATTATTCGAACATAATTATTAATTCTATTAGGTACAGGATATGAATGCGATTATGTCAAAGATATTTTGGATTACGTACGTAATTTCGGAAGTAATTATTTGATTTCCATTTTATTATTGCTTCGAGCGATATGCTCGCATTTTGTCGTTATTCATTCCATCATAATAATAATATTATGATTTATACACTCATAGCCGTTGTTAAATAGTTTTAAATTTAGTTCGTACCTACCTATTAATATGTATAAGCATACCAAACTGGTTTGTCGGAAATTTACATCCATAATGTAATGTTGTGATTGGAGCAGAAGTTATGTCGTGTTATATCATAGGTAGGTTACCTATGTTGGAAAAGTTCTTCATTCATAATAAAAAATTAAAACGCCATGTCTCGGTGGCATCGATTCGTAAGTATTGTGTCATGGTGTCAGCATATGTTTTTATTTTGATTAATAGTTTAGTGGACTTGAAAATAGTTGCTTCTATGTTATTATTTAGAAATTAATCTTCCTACAATAATGTGCAGTAAGGCCAAGACTGACCAAGTAGGCAAAAGGAGTTAATTTCTTTATTATTTTAGTAAGGACTTTCTTATAAAAGGGGTGTGCTACGAAATTGGTACCTACTTAGGTAAGTTCTGGTAAAAGTTTTAGATAAAGAATATAGTTATTATTACCTATTATAAGATAATATTAAAGACCTCAGTAGTACATAGGTAAGTGTATATACCTACTTAATCGCGTCGTTTTCGCGTCAGGGTAGGCCTAGGAATTAAAATAAAATTAACGATTAAGTATAATAAATTGTCACCTACGTAAGAGTATTTTCAAAGGTGATTTCCATATCTCAGTTGTGACGATTTACGACTTGGAGATGACACGATTTCACCGGAAACTGTTACAGATATTATGCACAATATAAAAAGTAGATCAATCCATAGTCAACCGGAAACCAATATACTTAATGAGTCGAAATCGAAGGTCCATAGTCTTATAGAGCGAAGGTTAAATCGGGATCAGCGAGGTCTTTAACCATTTAACCAGCCTTGCAGGGTCAAACGACCCACGAACAAGCACAAAGAAATTAACTAGGTATTAGTACGTATAATATTTTTTTCTCTTCACCTTAGAGCTCTCATAACGGTTGCGTTCACAAATTCTATCGAACGTTCTATTATGGTAATTTATAGTGCACTGATTTACGACAGCAACTGTCAACATAACCTTACTTTCACTTGTAACTCACAAAACGCACTTAGTCCGCACAAAATAACATTTTACAACACCAAATAATTCATTTCTAAACAAAACACTGGACAATTCTGTTCGTTCCATTGATAAAAATGATTAACGAAACTATTTAAATATGGAACACTGATCGATACACAAACGATTCAAAACATAACTAACGTAACGTTCGGCGCAGACGGGGCTGTGTTCATTGCGTCAGTGCTACCAACATTGACGCGGTGCGTCGCTGCCAACATGGCGCGTTATATCTGCGCGTACGCATCAGACAGTCAACGGCCTTTGTGAGTGAAATGAATGGGTAAGGTAGGTAGCTCCTTGGCGAACCCAAGCAAGTGGCTATTAAGTATTTCTTGGGTGAACCTGTTTTGTCGAATAGAAAACTGGTGATCGGATTCTTTGCTAATAATAAGGTGTATAGAGCTTTAGTCAAAGGACAGCAGTAGAAAAAAAATGCAGTACTTATTCAGTAGGTATAGATTAATTGACATTACCGTTACCCACAGTCACGTTAAACAACAATCATTACACTACATTTATTACCAAAGAGATTAAAGTTTTTAATATCTTTGCTTTATTGATATATTTCGTTAAATATTAAATTTCCAGCTTCTGACAGGACACATTAGACTAGACGTGGTAGTAATATTGGTTCAGATAATAATTAACAAAAACAAAGCCACAAAATCTAAATACAAATAATTATATGCCTACTTAATAAAAATAGAGTAGGTACAAATACCTACCTACCTATACAATATATCTATTTCAGACTAAATGCTGTTACAGCTACAAATACATTTATTTATTTAATTTTAATTCATTTTTAATGTTCCATAAAACATGATTCCTTCTTTATTGACTGATGGGATATTTAATGGTAATTTACTGACCGTATGATATTACTAAGTACTAGTAACACTAAGTAGTGGCGCTAGTACCATCAGTGGTACACAGTACCTACCATCAATGCCATGGTACAAATCGATGGTACTACTGACACCAGGCGAAATAAATCACATCAATTTCGTGTGTCCAAATAAAATAGAAATGTGCTGGATTTTTTAAATTTAGATGTGATTCGACATTCCATTTTAGAGATGAATTTCATTTCTAATGGCCTTTCGTTTCATTAATTTGAAATTGGAGTAGGTACTAGTAGATTTTCAGGAGTCTACAGATTTTTTTTTTGCAGAAGCAATACTAATATTTATTTACCCAGGAAAAAATTAAATATTTACAGATTTAAATATATTACAACGAGGAGCCAAAATGGAACAATATAAGAAATTACGCTGAATTTCCTCTATGAATAACTATAACGATTATCGATCTTATAAAAATACCTATAATGAGATGTTTATGAAAAGAGTATTTAATTTTACTATCAGTAAAAGTTCTGCCAGATACAAGTGCTTTCTAAGTGTAATTTTATATTATACCACGTGGTATATTTTCCTACCACGTGATCACAAAGCCTTCTCTTATAGTGACAATGAGAATTACAAAAAAGTGTTTCTTTCATGTTTATGACCACTTCGGGACTATGAATGGATCGAAATGACAAAAAACAGTGTTACTTAAATTCTGTTTGTTTAACTCTAATTAGGGGCTCGGTAATAAAAACTTGAGCTTTCAAGCGACAATTTTTCGAAATTATCAGGCTTAGCCTTTGCTGATAGTACCTAGGACCTATTCAAGTAAAGAAACCTCGTTCCGTAATCTAATAACCCGACAGATATAACACAACGGCAATGCCTATTTCCATTCCATTGTGTTAATAAAAACAACATTGTTTCCACACGATGCGGTAGAGTAGCGATGATAGTGAAAGTGCCGGGAAAACATTACGTAGGAAACGATATTACGGCAGAATGCATTGTTAGCTGTTGCCGAAGGGGAATTAAAAAGAAATGCTCGCGGAAACTACTCTTATAAATGCGTGAACGAGATGCGAACCGCGACCGCGACATGCGGAATCGAATTTTAAATGTTAAATCACATTCGAAACTTAAATTCTATTTAGCGGTTACTTTTGGAAAAAAGATGTAGACACGATCAAACCCGAAATGAGGAACTATACGTAGGTACGGTAAAATAGGCCACGCTATTATCTGTTTCAGAGAACATACCTATACTCTGAAATTGTTGTACCTACGTATTGTTAGCTAATTTTAATAATTCGTACGTTATTAAATCAATGCCTATCAATTTGTCTCAGATAAATGGAATAAGTAGGTTAGGTACCTATAAACGTACTTACCTAGTAGGTACTTGTTTATAAGGTGGGGTCCATTTAACAATGATTTGTCAAACTCAAAGATATTTATGGACCTTTTTAACCGTTGACAAATTACTCAATGACAGAGTAATAGAACATTAGTACCTACCTATACTATTCGCGAAAAATCGCACGTAAAGATTTTTTCTCAAAAATGAGCCTTAGTAGATTTTTGCTACCGAAAGCACCTCACTTTAAATCTTATTGAAACCTTTGGAACCATTTCTATGAACTTTATTGCAGAATTGCAGATATAAAGTAGGTAAATGTTTCATTTGGGAAAAATGTATCTTGCTCTATAAAAAAAATAATCAAGTTTTAAAATTGGATGTACCTCATATTAATATTAGTAACAGGAGATGTTATTAATTACTAATACGAACAGGAATCTAGCAAAATTCGGTTTCTATCCCGGTTTCTCTAAATAGATTTATGTAGTACCTAGGTATCTAGGTACCTTTGTTTTTATTAAAACACATAGATACAACTTCGCAAAATAACTGAAGTTACGAAATCCATCTATTATCATAAAAAACACAAAAGTTTTGGTTTTATAGCGTTATAAAAATTGAGGCACGCGAAATGTTTTGATAGTAGTTTATCATGAACAGATCTTAAGTCACAAAATAATATCATAACTGTCGTTTGGATTTATGAATGTTTAAACTGTGGTGGCAATATTATCTACTAGCGGTTCTGCGCGGTTTCATCCGCGTAGTTCCCGTTCCCGTGGGAATACGGGAATAAAATATAGCCTATGTTACTCAGGGATCTTCTAGCTTTCCATTGGTCAAATAATTTTTTAAATCAGTTCAGTAGTTTTTGAGTTTATTCGTAACAAAGATACAAACATACAAACTCACAAGCACAAAAGTACAAATCTTGTCTCTGTATAATATAAGTATAGAAGTATAAATAGTATATAGTATATTATAGTATTTAGATGACTAAATATCAGGTTCCTAAAATTATACCACTGCTTATCGTCATAGATGCCAACTTAAAAAAACAGGTGTTTATCATTATATTACTGCGTGTGCTTAAATAAATATAATATAGTATATCAAAATATTAGACAGTGTGCTATACCATTAGGCCGGGTTCCCACTATGCCGGACCGGCAGATCTCCCGGTCCAGCATAGTGGGAACCCAGCCATATTGTAGTGACAAAACGCTCGGTAAAAATGCCGGGCTCGGCGAAAAAGCCGGACTCGGGAGAATGTGAATAGCTTCATACAATTTGTACAGCCACTAGACCTTCCGGCAATTTTAACGGACCGGGAGCTCTGCCGGTCCGGCATAGTGGGAACCCGGCCTTACGGTGTACATGTCAAGTAACATTACGGTGCTAGTTGCTACGGAACATTTCGTGCTCGAGTCCGACTCGTACTTAGCCGGTTTTATTCTACTTAGGTACTACTGTAGTACGAGTGTGTTATAATATCGAGGAGTGGTTCCTTCGCTTATTAAAGTTGTATCTATCTAGACGATGAGTTTAGAATGTCTATCAAAGGTGCTTCAAATCTCGTTGTCATACAAAAACAAACCGATTCGTCAGCGCCTCGATTCATAATTCCATCGTTGGTAATCGAACAGCGATACTATATGTTATTATTATTTGTGTATTTCCCCTACATGCCGCATGTCATTCTTGCTCCTATACATTACAGGATATATAATAAAATAAGACACTTCTTCAATTAAATGACAACGGTGTTTGGTGTAAATTTTCTCCTACACAGCGCAGCGCTGAAAACATTATAACTTGATCAATCCACTAAAAACTGTAGTGTGTTGATTTTGAAAGAAGAAATAAGCGGTGGAGTTGCAATAACTTTCAATAATTGGACTTATAAGCCTCTACATTGAATAAACACATTCTAATTTGATTCGTTGATGTACTATCGAAAAGTTCTGCCTGATACACCTAAGTGTCATTTTAGCGAGCAGCTATCTTTTTCCACCCCGTGTCGACAAAGCCCTCACTTATAGTAACAATGACAATTACAAAAAAGTGGTTCTTTCATGTTTATGACCATTTAGTGTCGATGAATGGATCGCAATAGAAAAAAAATACGGTGTTACTGGCTTCTCATTGTGTAACTCTAATTAGGGTCGGGGTAGTAAAATTTGAGCTTGTAAGCGACAATTTTTCCAAATGTATCAGGCTTAGCGTTTGCTGATAGTACACCAAATTTATAATATTTATTTTCATTAAGATCGGTGCAGTGGTTAAAGTCAGAAGTTAACAAATAGGCTGATAACATATCGGGATCTTAATCTCACACGCTCAGCTAATTTTCCACATAGGAGAATGCAAACAATGTGCTCCAAAGAGACTTTTACTTAAGTTATTCCAAACAATGGCAGTGGCAACCCTAACTAATTTGAGGTTATTATGCAACCCTACAACCCACAGCCTTTGTGTTACGACTTTCTTCAGCAATTAGTGGATGGAGTGCGAAAATATATTTCAGTCTAAAGGAGTCAGCTTAAATTTTTTTTATGCTAAGGTGGTATGCAACAAATAATCTTTAGAACAAGACGATGGAGTGAAATTAAATTTAGAAATATCGCTAAAAACGATAAAAGAGCCCATTGTACTTTATTTTATTTTGTATCTCTTGTATTGTTTTCAATAAACAATAAAGAAATATTGTATTGTAAATTACTCAACGCTTGTAGTACAGTAAGATTAGTTTTTTTTGTATTTTTATGTTTAGTTGTAAAAGTAGCAACCTTTATTAATATTCTTTAATAATTTTATTTAATTTGTCAAAAAGTAATAAAATTGCTCTAGTAACAAAACATGATACCTAAATATGAAAAAATATTATAGTTGCAACAGAAAACCATCGATTTCACGTATTTATCCGACAAGTGAAGTCTTAATTTTGTCATAATTTAAAACTACATAATTACTTACATTCTCAAATGCTATACATTAAAATTTCAAAGTCATTAATAACACTAAGTAATTTGCTGAAAATCAATGTAGCGATAAGGCCGCCCATTGTACTTGGTATCCATGTTGTGTTGTTTTTGTTGATTAAGAGTTATTGTATTGTATTGTCCAAGAGATTAAAATATAATAGGACAGAGGGGGCATTGGGAATTTTAATCGCTTTGTGTATTGTAGTTTGGAAACCAACATTTAAAATTCTCTCATTCATGCTTATGCTCGGTCCGTTATCTCATCTTTTGCCTCCGCTTGCTACTTATACGATTAGTTCATAGTAATTCAGACAGTCTTTTATCTAGATGAATGTTAGATCTTGTGAACAGATGTAAAGAGTAGATAGTTATCATTAAAATCACCAAGATTTTATCAAAACAGTGGTAGTACGTCGTGAAAATAATTACACTTGCGTACCGTACTTAGCAATCATAATAAATTTGCATAACTTCATTATACTATAGCTTCTTTACTTTATGGAGCAGCGGAGGTGAAATGCTCATCCGTGGTGAAAAGGGAAGATTTTCCACAAGGCAAGGTGATCGTGCCTGTAGAACGCGGTCCGACGGTTGATTTTGGATAGTTGTATTTATACAAATTATGTAGAAAATTTCGATAGCGCGGGTTAGAACTTGCCGTCTTTGGCGCTGTTAGTTAGTTCTATGTAGTACTGCTAGATGTCACTACAACTTCCTCTTCTTTCGAGATTAAATTATTCTGTTTCTTTTATTATAGGATGCAAGCTAACTCGCTGCCTTTCATCAAAATCGGTTCAGTGATCGGACAATAAAAATGATACACTTCCTATATGTATAACCGAGGAAATAAGGAGATATTAAAATACCATCACTTAATGCAGCATTAGATAAGGTAAGTGTTTAATTTCTAGAAAATAATAACAAAAATTTACAAATAAAATATATATCAACCCATTGACCAAAAAGGTCCACGGTCTAGTGGTCTACAAAGGTCTCGTACAAAGACCCACGGTACAAACCCCTTTTGACATAAATATTACTTAAAAACGCAATACTTTCTGTTTAATTGAATTTGCAGTAAATATTCAGGAATTCCGATCACGTTTGTTAGTATATTTTTGCTTTCGGTTCGTTAGCGATCATTTATCATTGGGCAGGACGTGCGAAGCGTCCCAAACGCATCTTCACAGCTCAGAGATTTTGCTTTTTGCCTCATCCTCCATCGCTTTGGTATTAACGTGATGCGAGCTTCAGACAGGCACATCTGGTATGAAATCTTATATTTCAATAGGTAACACAGGATGTTAAGGCAAAAAGAATGGCCCACAGTATCGTGAACAAAAATCAATATTATTTTCTATATAATTTTTCTTTTCCAGTATTCCGGTGTAGACAGTTGTTTCCGGTGTTGCTATGATATATATTTTTCAATTCATGTACTTAAACTTTTTTTTATCTGTAGAACATACTCTTATGTTGTTTGATACTTACAAAGCTTTTAAATATCTCGATCTATTTACTTGTATATCCTGTATTTTATTACGTTACGTTCGCTTTGATGTAACTTTTTTAATATAGCTTCTCCTTTTACGTGCTTTCTTTTTGGGTTATTGATACAAACGTGTGAGTATTCAAAAAATGTCTTGTATCGCGTATTGGTACCTACAGTACAAATATACCTATCTATCTACACCAATATTATAAAGAGGAAAGATTTCTATGTTTGTAACGAATAACCTCAAAAACTAGTGGACCGATTTTAAAAGTTCTTTCACAATGGAAAGCTACATTATCACTGAGTAACATAGGCTATATATTATTCGGGAACTACGCGGGTAAAACCGCGTGGAACAGCTAGTGTTTAATAAAACCTTAGATCTGAAGAAGGTTACACGAAAGATTTATAAATAAATAAATGCTGAATATAATGATTTACAGCCGGTATTAGACCCTACCAGCCGGTATTGGTAAGATCTACCGACAATGGTTCCGTTTCTATGCGTTTTTGTTAATGTCATTTTTACTATGTGGAAATCATCTTATAACAAACCTATCGGTAAAAAAGTAAGTATTGTGGTAGTCTGTAATCCGTCATCATTTATCTACTTACCTACTGGTTCTATCATCATTATCACAAGACTTATTAAAATTCTCATGGAAAGTGTAAAGGAAAAAACTGCTTATGTTCCTAAAATCATAGTCAGACACTTCTTTTACATATTTTTTTGGCCAAATTCGAATCCACCGTATAGATAGACATAGGCTTTAAATGCATGCGTTCAGCTAGCTACCGGCAATACAGGGACAATTAACGGTAACATAGAATCTGCATATTAATAGCTCTTTGACAACGTAACCCTATTTGCATACTCGTATCTGCATTACAACAACACTATGCGTATAAAATAATATGAACATTTGATACATTACCATCGGTTTTAGGTTTAGTCTTTTATTAGACACTACACAACACTAATGGACTGATACGTCTTGGTTACCGATTTAGATATTTATGTGTTTTTGCTGTTACCGACAACTCTTTGTAACTTCTGAAGTCGGGCATTTTTTCACTAACTCCTTCATAACACCTACATAATTAAGTTATCCTCCGCAAAACTCACGTGAATGGGTGAGTGTAGATGGCAACCTAGGTATACCTCCATCGATCATAGGGGCCCGTTTATAGAAGAAAAGCCAGATCAACGGTACCGGAAAACGCGTGAGTTATTATTGAACTTGGCTTGACACACGCTGACGCCACAGAGCGTGATGGATGTTGATGAAGCGAGAGGGATTTGCCAGGTGCGTAGCAACTAGCAAGTGGATTTCTCTTGACTCTGTCTACACTGAGGGGAAAAAGGCGTGAGATTATGTGAGTATGTACGCAAAACTCTTTTTTTATGTATGGAGAAAAGACGTCATCGACCTCAGTTTTATTAATTTATTAAAACATATAATGCTACAGTGAATTAAGTTTGATGAATTAATTTAATAAATTTGACAGTTTTCCTGTTTTATTGAAGGAAGAATAAACCATTAATTTCGTAAGATTTATGAGAAAAGATTGGAAATAATGACTGAGTTGTGTATAATGAGTTATCTAATGAGCGTAATAAAATGAAAATGACCTCATGTTATGTGTAATTTGTTCACATAATTTAAGAACAGCACAATGCGTGGAACTGTTTGGATTTATTCTTTAAGGACGGCATGGCACTTATGTGTCATTTAAGTTAGTTAATACATAATGATTAACCTTCCGTACCTTGTCAAGCATCAAAAACACAATAGGAATATATTGTCCTCGTCGGCCCATGGCCCCGATTCGCTTTACAGCCACTAAACTTATTTAAGTTTACTCCTGTCAATTTCTTTCAACTAGAAAAGAAAAGAAACGAGAGATATTTAGTCCTGTCGAATTAAAATTAGTCCTGTCAACTAAGGCATTTCATAACGTGCTTAGTGCATACGTAAAGAAGTCACGACTAAAATACAGCCTCTGACAGGACTAAATTCGGTAGATTATCTTCTGTCCCTTTTCTTTTTTTGAGGTAAGACAATGACAGGACTAAACCAAAATAAGTTTAGTCGGTGTAAAGCAGAATCGCCCTCAACGCTTCATTGCTATAGATATTTACCCCCGAAAATGCAAATCAAACAAAAATTTGCTGACATACTGTCAAGTCTCATGTTAGCAATTCTGATAGGTTAAATAAAATTATACTTATCATAACACTTTTCAACAACCAATCAGCAGTATTTCAATTCTAATTCTTTCTAATCAGCAGCAAGATTTAACAGTTTGTCAGATAATTTTAGTTTGCATTGGTCATAATATGCATGACATGAAATTAGTTTGACGCGAATGACTGTGTCTTCCGATATTTCGACCGCTACATTCAGTATCAAAAGCGACCCGCTTCGCGCGCCATAGTAAAAGTGACATAGTGTTGGGTACGAAAATCAGGAGTGGAATCGATTTTATGGATGTTTATTAGTTATTTAGCCTCCTACGAAATTACAGTGAATTGTGACAAACAATTTATATCTAAATAACATATTATAGGCTATAACTTATATTAAAAATAAATTAGTGAGAAAAAACGAATTTATTAAACAACAGAATACGTAGAGACGTAATACATTCTGTAACTACTTGTTATTTAAATTCGTACCTGAACCTTTTCAACGAGACTTATTTATTTTTTTGACCAGCGAGACCAATTTTCGCGCGCTTTTTTATCTGTAGGCTTTGAAATGACAACGTAGTTTTCTCGCGCGACAAATTTCGGAGTTGGCGGCTCATTTCAAGCACCAATTATTTTCATACCTCTCTCCATATACTGTCTCTTCCTTTTTATTCCTCGTTATAAGAGGGTCGGCGAAATTATTTGGGAAATTGACAGTAATTCAACATTTTTGAGTCACTATAACGGTATAAGCGAGTGGAATTAATGCGGGTTATGTCTCACCCAAAATGTGGTGCAATTTTGTTTCCGAAGCAACTTTCAAGGACCTTCAAAAAAAAAGCCAACTCGACAATAGATAATTTTGTAATAAAAAGATGTGTTCCTTTCAAGGATGGTGAGTGGAAGAGGAGATAATTAAAATGGCACCTACCTACTATTTACACATTTTAAAAAGGTAGCAAAATAAAAATGATCAATAATTATATTAGAGATTATTATAGCTATTTTTTTATACAGCTACTACCAAAGATAAAGATATTATATATAGAAAGACGTAGATATGTTACTAGAGCACGGAAAATGAGGCCAACAAATGTAGTTAATTAACCACATTTTATTTAGTCGCATTGTATTTCAAGTCGTATTTTAAGCGCAACTCTTAACAGATAGCTCTCTTTTTCTTTATTATTCGTTCCGTATCATCTTTCCCCGTCATTGTTGTATCCTATAAATACGCTAAGAAGTAATTATGTACATGTTGTAGCACACTCGTAGGGGATCAATTTTCAAACGCAAGCAGTATGAATATAACTCATCCTTACTTTAATATCTTTGCTATTACAGATTTTCAATTACCCATCGGAAACATACCTACATAGATAAGTATTTATTAAACCTAAACAGGAACTTATAAAGCATTATAATTGCATACAAGCGAAATACTTAATTATTTATTTCTCACCACAATAATAACAGATTTCTACTTCTTACACATGCCTTTGGAACGAATTCTGGGATGTGGGTACTTCCTCACGATGTTATCTTTCACCGTTAAGGGATAAATCCGGACCTTACTTTAACCAACAAGCCAACCTATCCTGACTCGGAATCAAAACCATACCCCGAACAAGGAGGGCTCACTTTCCACAGAAATCACTGTAGGTACACATTCGAAACAGTGCATTTCATCGTATCGAAATTAAGTTGAGAGTAATTATCAATTATATTATAAAGCTTATCTTAAAACACCTCTAAAAATGCATTTCGAATTTCATTTTAGAATTATAGCATTTTTTTAAATAATAAAACAATCAAAAAAATTATGCAATTGAGTACTAAAAATGGTGACGGCACAATGTCAGTAGGTACTCAGTACATTTTCCATAGTAAATTTTCGTTTTGACAGATCATAAAAAGGAAGTAATTTGACTAGGTAGTAAAATACCATATTCCAGCATATATGAGGTAATTAATTATTGCTTGACAATTTCCGACGTATGATGTCCATAAAACTTACCTACCCCAAAATAAATAACAGTCCTCATTGAATAAATTCAATCAAAAATCATTCGGTTGTGAAATTCTACGTGGAAAATGTCGTTTCATTTTTAACTGTACTAAAATTGGCACATGCCTCCTTGTTTCCTATTGGTTAATTGAAATCGACGTGTTTTCCAATAGGCAGTTGATTGCAGTAAAATGTTCTAGAACTTTAAATTGGACGCTTATATAGCACAGTTGTAGATATAAGCTTCTTTTAGAACTTAGTATTACCATTAATTGAATTTAAATTTATAATAAATAATCTAACACTAAAGTAGGTTCTAAAAAAAATCTATCAGTACAGTACCTTCTTTTACAAAAATATGCTCCAACTTTGATAGAGCACTATTCTGATATTAACATAATTTTAATTTCTCGACATTCTTTAGCATCAATTATTTGGGGTTATACAGTATACATATATTCTCCTTCATATATAAATATCTACCATCATAATATATACATTCACTTCCTTGTTGTACATATCATTATAAATACCTACAATCTATTTTTTTTTGTACTATTCCACATAACCATTAGTCATCCATAGTATCAAATTCAGTACACACAAATACCGATCGATGTATCAGTACGTAAAGATGTGAATATAGAGCAAGCAGACCAAACATCTTCAGGGTCAAAGTAAAGATTTGTAGCCTTTACATATAAGGCAAAAGCAATCTTATTACTCCAACACAGAGAGACTAAATAAGACAATCAATTTGTTATTTTTGTTAGCTTCAACCCTAGTTCTGTAACTAGAAACTGACGAAAACGAACACGACGATAAGTACGAAAACAGTTAACTGTTGAACTCATTGATTTACGCCGACAGTCCGAGAAATACGCAAAAATTGAGCTTGGAGTTTATACTCTACCCTCCGCTTCATTTATTTACTGAAACACCTTTGTATATTTACCTAAGTTCCACAATCAGCTCTATTATAAATCTGGTGACTGTTAGGCAAATTAACATACCAAGTAAGTAGTGTCAGATTCAATTTAATAACGTTGTATGAAAGTCATAAGATGAGCAAACACGGTGCAGAGTTATGTGTCCACCAAAAGTCGCAGTTATGGTTGGAATATACACTGTTAAGTTAAGTTGATCAGAAATTAAACATTGCTTCTTTAAACAGGTATAATTATTAATAAAAAACTTCATAAAGAGGCAAGCAATGTTATCTACCAACCACCGTAACTAAACAGGTTGTAAACCAGCCAGGACGTGCAAAAAAACTTCGACAATCTCGTTTTAACCTCTAAGACCAAGCATCCGAGACACAATAGATTTTTAATTGTGTCTCGGTTCCAATTGGAACCCGCGGTGCTTTACAGATAATGTTCTAAAAACACCATTCCATTTTCGTAGGCGAAAACTTTTACTTGCCTTAAAAAAAGTATAAAAAATCTTTCATTAGAGATATACAACGCTTTCAACATAATGAACATGTACATATATCTTTCATTACATTATTGATACACATTGTACTGACATAATTATCTGTGCAAAAAGGATACATGCTTCTAGTTATGGTAAAATATTAGGTACCCAACTACAAACTGTAAAAATTTTGTAACAAATTTTCTTAAGCACTTTTCGTATGGTTGATCGTACCTTATCTCGTCTGTGCACCATAAAACATATTTATTTCGAATCTGTGTTTTCTTAGAAACAGCAACCAGAATTGTTGTTATACTGGGTAATTTTTTGGGACTACGCTAGAATATGTCATAAAATCCGTTGACTGAACCTCAAGGACTCAACTAGGTATGCTAATTCATAATTTTCACTTTCAACTCGTCACCAGAATTATGCAAATTGCTCGAAAATACTAACGAACTCCGCAATGTGATACGATTATGTAAATCTGGCTGCGTTTGCTCACACCGTTGGACTTCGTATTTCTTTGTTGACTTATTAGGGCACTCGCTTGTTTATGGTAAGGGCGGGTTTGTTCAACTTCAAACACACCTCGTGCTACCTCTTTCAATAAAAAATAAATAAGCTTTAAAGACTTGGACATACGGTCAATAATAGCATGAAAAGAATAAATACGCGCGCGGATATCGGAGCGCCTCGTTCTTCGTTCTTTTCATGCAAATATTGACGCCAAATGAGGCTTTTAATTGTTGTCTTCAAAATGTGTTCTTCCAGCGGTGTGCGCTGGGCCTACCGGTCCTAAACAATCCACAACAAAAGGTCTATCCCAAACACTATAGTTAACAATGAAAACAAACGAACCTCGCGCTGTCCGAACAAAAGTTTTGGGAGCCCACTTCATTTATTACCTCATTGTGGAACTAAGTTTCCGCCTAATCAGGCCTCTAAGTTTTTAGGGCGCTATCTTAACAGGCATAGACTAGGGACTTTCTATTGACGTATAAAGAGAATGGAATGATAAATGTCTGTGTGATGTCAAAATTCACATGATAAGAATTGAATTAAAATAAAAATAAAAACAGCCGGTCTCGCACACGAGGGGTTCCGTAACACCGCATAGTTTTATTTTGTATGTTTAATTATAATTTAAATTAATTTTTTAACTTTTTTATTTTTATTAATCGTTGTTTCAGCGGCAATGGAAATACGAATTCTGTGAAAATGTCAACTGTCTACCTATTACGGACTATGAGATACTGCCCGCTAATAGACCGACAGACAGAGGAGGCCAAGTAGGTTCCCGTTGAGTACGGAACGATAAAAACTGTTATTATCTGCTCTGACGTGACGAAAAACGAGCAGTTGTTTCAAACGAAACGGTCAATATAACTCATGTATGCTAAAATTATGGTGTTTGGTCTTCCGTGTAGGTAGACCGTATGGCGTTACGCACTCACGCGGGACGGAGGGATGATGTATGGTGACTGAATTTGGGAATTTTATTAATCTAACGTTCCCACAATAGCGGTGACTCCATACTCGTATTTGGTTATACTTAGTATTCGATTAGGACACATATTTGGTTAAGGTATCTTAGTATTCGATTATACCGGGACATTGACTGTAATTGCATGGCACGCCTATACAATATTTTATTTTTTTGTTGCACTTGAAAATATTTAGGAAAAAAACTCACGCCTTTTATTCCCAAGGGGGTAGGCAGAGATATTCCATTATATGAAATACCAAGATTTCACCAGTATAATCTTTGGCCCCTTCAACGTGATATGTGGTCAGCCCATCGCCGGACCGGGGCTGTTACACATGCCTCAGAGTTAACTGTGGGACTTGCGGGTTTCTTCAAGATGTTTTTCTTCACCGCCGAGCTAGTGATAAGTAATTACGTAAATTTTGGAAAAACACAACACATTGGTAGCTACATGCCAGGATACGAACCCGCGATCCCATGCATGAGAGGCGCGCTCTTTAACCGCTTGGCTATCACTGCTCCCTTAATTAATGTTAATATTTAATAATCACATAAAAACAGCACAAAAAGTATAGTCACCGACATTTGACGGGCCTCTTGGCTCAGTTGGTAGTGACCCTGCCTCCTGAGTCGGAGGTCGCGGGTTCGATCCCCGCTCGGCCAACATTTGTGTGCATGAACATGTCTGTTGGCTTCGTGTCTGGTCGTTTGATATTTATTTAAGTATGTCTATCGGTTGTTTAGTACCCATAGTACATGCCCTGCCTAGTTTGTGACTGAATAACCTTGTGTGAATTGTGTCCTACAATTTATTATTATTATTTATTATTATTATTATTTAGTTCTGCTAGTATCACAATTGAGCGAATGCCAATAAAGCGAATTTAACCTTCCTCTGCCACTTGGCCAGGGTTGACACTTGATTTGACATTCCGAATGTGATTGCAGTTTCAACAAATATACTGCTACTTTACATTTCCGGTAACAAATCTCTTGTGAGCCCTTTTATCCCTAATAATAATATAATCTCACGCCTTTTATCCCCGAGGGGGCAGGCAGAGGTATTCTATTACTGGAGTGCGATTTTTGAATCTCACTGGTGATATCAATATCACCGGTGACTAAAATTATCACCGATGACTTTTATGTCACCATTTTCCAAAAGCCTTATTTTTGAAAGTCACGCGCTGTTTTCAATAAATCGTCGCAATCACAAAATATCACAATCGAGCCCCGCTGCTAATTCTTCCAAAAAACATACTTTGGCACTTTTGGCAGATGGCACTACGTCAACTGTCAAAAACAATCGCATGGTGATTTCAATTACGAGTGGGTAGGGGCACTCGTAAATCGATATCATAGGTATGACAAATGTAACAAGTCACCGATGAGTTTCAAAAATACGAACTCTGGATATACCCATATTTCACGAGATATATTGGACCCCTAAACGTGATAGGTGGTGAGCTCATCGCCGGACCTTGTCTGTTTAGACATGTCTCAGAATTAATTCTGAGACCTGCGGGTTTCCTCACAATGTTTTCCTTCACCGTCGAGCTAGTGATAAATATGTACGTAAGTTTTGAAAAACTCATTGGTATATGCCAGGATTCGAACCCGAGCCTCACTGATTTTCTGCCGGCTCTTTAACCGTTCGGGCTATCACTGCTCATCCCTAATTAGGTCTTAATAGGTAATCCAGTCAACGTTACCATGACACAATCGAACAATCCGTTGTCGAGCTAACTAACGATGTATTTGCACTGTTAATTAGGTTATGCAGACGCATAATGCAATGGTCGATTGGATTCGCATCGGATTTGGATTACTTTGAATCATCTTGTAGCCTAAATGGCTTGACGGATTTCATCTTCGTAGTATCACAACATAACGCAGACAGGTTTCTTCACAGGTAATATTTTATACGCTATAACGTTTAGAAATCTCATTGGTTGATAATACTTAGAAATCTCCCATTCTGAGTTCTGTAGCTTATTTTAGACATTACAGTAACCTGATCATTATGGCGATAACGCTGGTAACATGATACTAAATATCATTAAGTTTTATATGGTTTTTATTGACGAGAAGGAAAAACCTTAGCAGTTATTATAAACGTGTGACCTTTGTGCAAGGTTTATCCGATTTTTATGTCTATAAAAAGAACATGCATGTCATAATAATACATACAAAGATAATTTCAGTATAATAACATAGATCTATAATGAATATAACGAATTCATAACTGATATGGAGTTCGAATTCGGGTTTGAAGTATAGAGGTTGTCGAAGAAGAAACAATATGCTTAAGTAAAAACATCAAATAAATAAATAAATTGTGGGACACAATTCACACCATGGTTATGTAGTCACAAACTAGGCAGGAGCAGTGATAGCCCGGACGGTTAAAGAGCCGGTCGAAAATCAGTGAGGCTCCGGTTCGAATCCTGGCATGTACCAATGAGTTTTTCAAAAAAAACTTACGCACGTATTTATCACTAGCTCGACGGTGAAGAAAAACATCGTGAGGAAACCCGCAGGTCTCAGAATTAGTTCTGAGACATGTGTAAATAGACCCGGTCCGGCGATGGGCTCACCACCTATCACGTTTAGGGGTCCAAAGTATCTCGTGAAATGTGGGTATATCCAGTAATGGAATACCTCTGCCTACCCCCTCGGGGATGAAAGGCGTGAGATTATTAATATTTTTAATTGTAAACTAGGCAGACCATGTACTATGGGTACTAAACAACTGATTAACATACTTAAATATATATTAAACGACCAGACACGAAGCCAACAAACATGTTCATGCACACGAATGTTGGCCCCGAGCGGGGATCGAACCTGCGACCTCCGACTCAGAAGGCAGGGTCGCTACCAACTAAGCCAACAGGCCCGTCAAATGAAATAGAAAAGACAGCAATGAATGGCGGCTATGAAAATAATAAGAAATCAGCCAAGTGCGAGTCGGACTCGCGCAGAAGAGTTCCGTACTATCTTATATATACCTTTATAAAATGATAAACTGAGTTTACTGATTGGTGATATATTAATGCACAGCCTAAACCGCTGGGTCCAGAGACTTGAAATTTTGCACATAGGTAGCTTATACAGTGTAGGCATCTACTAAGAAAGGATTTTGCAAAATCAAAATCCCTTTTTGGCGTGAAATAAACGTGCGCGAGCGAAGCAGCGGGTAAAAGCTAGTTATCTATAAAAACGGCAAAAAAATCAATTTTTTGTATGGGAGCCCCCGTAAATATATATTTTATTCTGTTTTTTAGTAATTGTTGTCATAGCGGCAACAAAAATACATCATCTGTGAAAATTTCACCAGTCTAACTATCACGATTCATGAGATACAGCCTGATGACAAAAGGACGGACAGTGGAGTCATAGTAATAGGGTCCCGTTTTACTCTTTGGGTACGGAACCCTAAAAACGATTGAATAAACAAGTACACCATAAGAAAATGGGGTAGTGTCCTGCCTAGTCAAATCAGTGACTTTTTATGATCTGTCAAAACGAAATTTTACTATGGAAAATGTACTGAAATAGCAAACCGTGACGTCATCATCGTCTAGTACTCAATTGCAGCACTTTTTTTGATTGTTTTATTATTTTTAAATTTGCTATAATTGTAAAGTGAAAACTGAAATACATGTTCTAAGGTGTTTTTGGATAATCTTTTTAATAAATGACTACTCGCAATTAAATTTCGATGCTGTCAACTACCCAATTGACTGTATGATTCTTTCAGGTAGAAAATGTGGCCTACAACACTGGAGAGACAAATCTACACAGTGACGGCACTTCCAAATCCCACCAACAGTTTATGAAGGCTGCGTTAAGGAAATAGACTCACATCACACCCTTATTTATTAAAAGCTCTTCCGCGCGTTTTCACCCACGTGAGTCGCGTTCTCGTGGAAAAAATATCGCCTATTTTACTAACAGGAAATTAAGCGTTCCATAGGTGAAAGAATTTTTAAAATTGGTCAAGTAGTTTCGGAGCCTATTCGTTAGGTAGAGCAAAAGTACAAAAACACAAATCTTTTCTCGTCATAATATCAGTGTACACGGTCATCTAAGTGCAAATATTTAAAGATAAAAAAATACAAGAAACTATTTTTGGCATTGATTTTTATTTTTCATACGCTACTTTACTACATAACATATTATAACATGATTTAAAAAAACATAAACTAACACGCTGTACCTACTACCCAATCAAAAATTACTCAAAAATAAATAAATAAATAAAGTCGAGAAAAGTGGCGTTTTAGTGCGGTAGTGAGTTTTATGGAAATCATGTTAACAAAATAAAAAGTTTTTTTGTTAGAAAAGAACAAGAAAAAATACTAATATTTTTTTCTCATTTTTAAATGTGAATTCTATTGCTCGTACATATCTGTACCTATCCTCAAAACATTTGTACTTGATTTAAAATTATCTTATCTATACTAATATTATAGAGGAAAGATTTGTATTTTTGTATGTTTGTTACGGATACACTCAAAAACTACTGGACCGATTTTGAAAATTCTTTCACCAATGGAAATCCCTGAGTAACATGTGCTATACTTTATTCCCGTATTCCCACGGGAACGGTAACTACGCGGGTAAAACCGCGTAGAACCGCTAGTATGTAGATATAATTATTAGGACTCTACATTTGAACCGATACCTATCCCAACAAATATGTTATACCTATCCATATCTTTATGGCAGTGACCGCATACGTAGCGAATCTGCTTTCGCTGATCATTATGCGACAATATTGGGTCGCATAACGGGCCGCACAGAAGTTATTCAAACGTGTAGTTATGGCATCACATTAACTTTTTATATGGTCACTTGTTTGAGGCAAAAGGCTTTGTAAATTCTACATAGTATAAAACAAGTTGCTTCCCGTCTGTCTGTCCATATGTATGCTTAGATATTTAAAACTACGTAACGAATGTTCATGCGGTTTTTTTAGTAGATAGAGTGATTCAAGAGGAAGGTTTATATGTATATACCTAATACATGCATAATATAGTAGAGAAACACTGATAATCACTATCACTACATAGTATAAAACAAAGTCGCTTTCTCTGTTCCTATATCCCTATGTCCCTATGTATGCTTAAATATTTAAAACTACTCAACGGATTTTGATGCGGTTTTTTTTAGTAGATAGAGTAATTCAAGAGGAAGGTTTTAGTATAGCATCGCACCCGATCGAAGCCGGGGCGGGTCGCTAGTATGTATATAATACATGCATAATATAGTAGAGAAACACTGATAATATCTTATAAGTAAACCGAAGCGAAGCGAGGGCAGGTCGTTAGTAAAAAATAAACTAGTACCTAACCTGAAGCCTACATCCTACCAACTTATTATTACTTTGTTTTACGTTTTCACGCCTAATAGTGTAGCTATTACGAGTATTAATGTGAAAGTGAGTTTGTTTGTGAAGTTTTAACGTTATAAAAAATTCAAACTTGGAAAATCAAGCAACTTTTCATCCTAGTATGTTTCCTCATATACCTACGTATGATAAAAAAAAATCTTTATCTTTTTTCTTTAACCAAGAGAATGCTTACTTTTGTGGAAGTAACATGGGCTATAATATTCCCAAAGGAATGAGATTTATGCAGGTTAAATCACAGGGAACAACCAAAACTATAGGTATAAAAGTTTCGCTTGTAAAGTCTCTTCTCAACCTTTCGAAGCGGTAGTAGTTGCAATCATTTATTATTAAGTGGTGGAGTAATAAACCCCTACATTTTTTATTAAGAT
Source organism: Ethmia dodecea (assembly GCA_963855545.1). Lineage (NCBI taxonomy): Eukaryota > Metazoa > Arthropoda > Insecta > Lepidoptera > Depressariidae > Ethmia > Ethmia dodecea. The sequence continues at coordinate 3,747,616 of OY979446.1, forward strand.
TATTATTATTTTGAAATGGCACCTAACATACCCACACTGGTAAAATTAGATAAAATTAATAGTCACATTTTACGATATGTAAACGTCTTAAATATTGATTACCATTAATAGAATATACCACTCAGTTTTGCAATGAGAACAGGCAATTCAATTTTATAACTGTCATTTATTATTTGCAATCTGCTTTAAAATATTCCTGTTAACCCAAAAATGGTCACACGATTAGGTCACGTACAAAACTAGAAACTTACCCATATCAGTTTCTCAGAAACTAAATCGCCTACATACGAGTGACATGCGAACCGAAACCTTATATGAAAAAGGAATTCTAACGAATGACAATTTAAAATGCGTCTCGCGTTCGCACTGAGCGCATACGCGGACGAAATTTCAATAACTTCTAAATAGTCTCAAACAGTACAAAATTAAATCAAGCGAGATCGTAGCAAAAGGCGAAGAAAATTTGATATTTTTCTCGTCACGCCTTTTCTTTGTTTTGTCTCACTACGAGAACATAATATAAATATGTATAGGTAGCGAAAATAATTCGACGACCGCGCATTCCAAACTCCAAAACCATGGGTTAAAAGAGGACACGTAAAAGATCGTTAACCCTTTGCGAGTTTTGATTAATGCGACACATATTATGTTCTTAATTACTTACTTGAATTTAAATTTAATTACCCATCACACCCTCAAGTTAAAATTTACTCAGATTGGAATATAATCCAATTAGTATTTTCGTGTTTCTCACTAAAATTATTTAATTTTATTAATGTTAGCTTGAAACTTATTTAAGATAAACCTGAATGTCTTAAATTTTTGAGTTGATTTAAAATTGTTATAATGTAACATAACAACGAATATAATCTCGAGTTTTGGCAATGCTTTAACGAGATCAGATTTTTTTATTGTTTTGCTAAAAAAGTTTTAATAATTAGTCTACTAAAATCTTTATTAGATACACGATTTCACTTACGTTTCAGCTTTATCTTGATACTGGTCTTAGGACTCCAGGTGGAAAACAATCCTTGTATGTCAACAATGCCTTTAACACTCATTTACTTACACAACCACATATTTTTTGCACTCACTGACACACATACTGACATTTATTGTAAAAACACGCATACGTTTAGTTCACAAACTGGTCTAAATCGATTAAAACACAATAAACATAGTAGTAATACAGCGGTGTCACTAAAGTCACAATACAAAGACCATGCGCATACGCAAGTGTCATTTAATACAGTGTGGGTCCGATAGTTGGCGCTCACGGTTCACGAAAGAGACAACAGTATCTTTTTCGCGAGTGTGAGCAAGATGGGAGGTGGCTCGCAGCCTCAAAAGCTCAGGTTACGCGTCAGTGGAGGTTCTACGGGTTAAAATATGAATTTTGCATGTAGGTGTTACGGTTTACTTTAAGTATATTCGATTTTTGAATCTGGTTTTTATTTGATGACTGCAAATGTAGTAACTTGCAAGCTTCCATTGTTCGAGATCGAGAGTGAAGAAGTTTACCTCTTATTTTTTTTCATTAATCAGCCCAGAATTTGATGCAACTCGCTTTAATAAAAAACTTTAATTATTATAGATAATATTATACTCATAGAAGCGTGATCGACGGACATTCAGTCAGTACCCATTGAATAGACACCATATCCGAAAGGTCAGTTGGATGGAATAGACCCTTCTAAGCATGAGGTGTGGTGTGGGTTCGTAATTTTATTATTAGTTCTGCTCTACAGAGATGCACGTCTGATACAGAAACAAATGATAAATAGGAAAAGTCCATTATTCCTACAAAAAACATTAGAATGATATAATTAGTTATTAAAAAATATGTACTTATATTATTTTATTTATTATTTGCAGGAGTCCGGCATAGACCGGATGATGAATGGTTAACATCATTGGTTTCCGAGAAATTTATATTTTTAGTCTGCATACAAAGTAAAAGTACAAGTAAATACAATTGCAACTCCAGCTTCCTAGGTCCAGATAATGTGGATGTAAAAGAATGACTTGTGAGATCTGTAAGTCTGGCCATTTCTCTTTATTTTATTCAGAATTATTTAGATTTATTATGACGAACGACTAAACGGATAACTTGTTATTACAAGCTCTTATTTAACTTGCAATCTTCGTCCGGGTGGAATCTTGAAACTCAATTTTGAAGCAGATATCTCCAACCTATTGAGCTGAAATTTTGTATAGGTATATAGCTACACTTTTAGTTTGGATGACAATGCACGGTACCGTGACTAAATGTGAGACGTCATTCTAAATCTAACACGGCGAAACACCTAAGATAGCGGACTACTTAGTTATTTTTAATGCACATGGGTATCAAATGAAAGGGCTTGCTGAGTATATCTAAAAAAAACTTGTTTAAAAAAAGTATTTTTTGTGTATAATTACTCCTGATCAGTCTAAACTACACATATTCCAGACTCGCGTGAAATCACTTTACACAAGTCACACGTCGATGTCAAGCGGGTTGAGAGCAATCAAAACTGACTCAGCAAGACTGGTCATTGGTCATCGGCCGTAATGTAACTGTACCCTAGCGAAACTGGTCGTGGCTGTCCAAGCAGAACAGAGCAATGTGTAGAGACGACCATATTTTCAAAATTATAACTATAAATTTTTAGTGGCCATAATAAGTAAACCTAATGTGCCAGGAAAGACTCTTAGTCAGTGCGCTGTTACGAATTGATAATGATAATGAAGATTTTAAATATCAGAGGTAGTAAGAGTTTAAAGAAAAATGTAAAATAAAATTAGATTATTAATATTTCTCATTGCTAAAGGAGATCTTCTATCTTCGGCCAGTTTGATATAATAACCTAAAAATTATATTCATAAAATAAATAATGTAAAATGTAGTGGCTAGAAAACAAAGTCGCTTATCATTTTATCAAAAACAAATACTTGAAAAGTGTTTTATGTAAGGCTATGTTTTGGTACAGTCCGAAGAGTGTATGTTTTATGTAAATGGTGTCCGAACAACATTTACATAAAACAATACTTACTGTTACTTCAGACACATCACATCATAAGGAAGGAGGGGAGATAATTTATCTAAGTTTGCGGTCTTGTGGAAAAAAAGACGACTTTAATTCTGTTATGATCAATTTTTTTTAGCATTCCAATGCATCGCGATAACTTGGAAATGTATAGAGAGGACACTATGTCTGTGATTACAAAATTATTCGCAGTCAAACCAGCAATGTTTGTGGACGATAACCTGGGGGGGCAATTCTACTAAGTGTCAACGGTCATAGTTGGATGACAATGAGATGTCAATGGTCAGTCAATGGTGTTATTTTGACACTTTTCAGAGCAAATAACACCATTGACTGACCATGTCATTGTCATTATCATCAAATTGTAACCGTTGACATTTAGTAGAATTAGCCCCCTGAACGGCGGCAACTTTATAATGATTTCCAATTTTCCATGCATTTTGTTTCGGGTCTGCAATCAAAGTTATAAACGGTTCTAAACAATTTGTATTAAACTCTGTGCTAGTTTAATATCACAGGAATTATTTTCGCATTAAATTAAAAACAATGTTTTAAAAAAATCTCTCATTGTCTTTTCAGTGTATATTTTTGTTGGAATATATTTTTGTTAAAAATGTTTTGATATCACAGATGGATTCGTGGAAATAAATAATAAAACAAATAGAGTCAGGTGTTCGGTGATAAAGTAATAAATAATAAAATACTATAAATCCAGGAATATACTAGCAACTGGCACGTGTAACAAATAAAGAGAAAAATATTTATTCACTTGAGGTGGAGTGTTCAAAGGACGGGTGAAATACTTTTGACATGGAAATGAGTGCGGAGCCTATACCGTTTTTTTCATTCGTTTGTAAATAAATTTGTACAACGAGGTACCTATGAAAATATTGAGAAAGTTTACAACAAATTCCCATCATCATGTTTGACCCCGTATGGTTGTTTATTTTATTTCTTACCAGCGGTTCTGCGCGGTTTCACCCGCGTAGTTCCCGTTCCCGTATGAGTACGGGAATAAAATATAGCCTATGTTACTCATAAATCTTCTAGCTTTCCGTTGGTGAAAGAATTTTTAAAATCGGTCCAGTAGTTTTTAAGTTTATTCGTAACAAACATACAAAAATCCAAAAATACAAATCTTTCCTCTTTATAATATTAGTATAGACTAGCTTTTAGACTCATTGGACTTATTTAGGGCTTATTTGGATTTATTCTTGAAAAAAAATTTTCCAGATTTTTCGTGAACTCGCAAATCAATGCAATGTATAATTTTATCAACTCTTAGTTCTTAAAACAAAGAATTATAAAGCTTATCCTAAGCAAATGAAGTTGTGTTTAAGATTTTACTTCTGTTCACCTCTCTCGGTTAACAGCGCGATGATATACGTTTAAAAAATATTTGTGTGCATTTCCTTTTAAATTAATTACCTTACAATAATAAAGGTTACATTTATTGAAATTATCACCAACCTTTGTTCTAATTTTATTCTAATCTTTTTTTTTCAAATTTGATGCTACCTTAAAAGAACATCTATTAATAGGTACATAAACAAACATTATATAAAATCAAAAATAAATCTCATAAATAACGTGAATTCATAAAACTTATGTAAAAACGCGAGAGCTGTCACAGTTTTCCGACGGAACAAGAATAAAAGTTGCGACCCAAATGTAAATCAAAGGGAAAGACGGAGGTAACACGAAAAATGAATAAATATTGCCCGAAAAGTGGGCACATCGTTAGTTGTAGGTACACTAAATTTTACTTTGTTGCTTGAAAACTTTGTGCTGCTACCGATTTACGGCCAAAGTTTTTTTTTATGAAACACCAGTTGAAAGGGGAACTAGCCACAACATCTACTAGCATCAGCAATACTGACAGAGGCTTACCACCATCTTTTACAAAACTATAGTTGTTCACGAACGTTTTGTTTCAATACTGGATAATGTTGTTACATTACACAGATTCGTATGATATGTTATAGGTACTGTCTTATTGTACTGCATAGTGTTGTCAAACAAAGAATGCTTTAAACAAGTAAATTATATACTATATAAAATATAAATTTATTTTACGGTTCATTCATAAATCACAAAGGGAAATTTATATCTATCTCAAATCATAGCTTAACGCACACAATACCTTTATAATTTGGGTAGGTAGGTACATAATATTTTAAATTCAAATGATTCCTTGTAATAATTTATCTATGGAACCTAAATATACTCCTTTTAGTACCTTGTACTTTTTCTTTGCCATGCGGGAAAATATGCCCCGCATACTGGCGGTTGCAGGGACACTACTAACCCGCATGCGTTAAGTCATCAGCCTATCGTCTTCTGTTTCTTTAATTAGGATTGCTACACACATAAGCTGGCCGGCAATAAGGCTGATTCATGTTACAACGGGACGGGCCCCGTCCGGGCCTGGACGTGCCCCGTCTGGGCCCGGGCGTGCTCCGTCCGGGGCGAACCGTCCTACAATACGCCTTGACATTTGGCCCGGACGGGGCACGTCCGGGCCAGCGCTTCATACAAAAAGTATTTGACCCGGCGTGCCCGGACGGGGCACGTCCCGTTGTAACTTGAATCAGCCTATAATCGGCAAAATCTACAAACACAAATACTGCCGATTCGAATGATGTGTCGACCCGAATGAACTACGGATCGGTACCAGTCGATTGAAGTCTACCTGGTACAGTAATTGCTTCAGGTCGGCATTGCTGTTCGACAAATACTGCCGAAAAAAAAAATGCCGGCCTGGTTCTAGCAACCGAACATAAAATTTTTAAATTTTCGCACGACCCATCTCTTCGCTTGTCCCCATATCCAACAGCGAGCTTGTCCCCATATTCAAAGCCGTGTAGCAACTATGATCGTACGTAACTCGATTTCCTCCATTTGCGAGTGTCAAATCAGATTAAGCCCCTTTCATAGGCATGCGTGTATCTCACACTGTCTAATGGAATCTGAAATTTTTATCTACTCAAGCACTTTGTATATCCGGAAAAACGGACCATATATTTTTACACTTTTTAACTTCATCTGTAAACAAAACAATCTTCCGTGTAGTCAACAAAGTTGTTAGGGTTACATAGATGAAAACTAAGATTTATATATTGTTATAGGGATCAAATATACCTTTTGAAATAAACATTAATCAACAAGATTTATTTATGACTTTCCCAGAAAAATAGTTCTTAGTTACTGGCCATGTAACCCTAACAACTTTGTTGACTGTACAATTGAACCGTCGTCTAATTGTCGTATAGACTTGAAACTTAGCAAGTTTGTGTAGATTGAATGACAATACAATAACTTAGCAACATCGAGCTGGTCTGATGATGGACCAGGGGGGAGATAGAAGAACATTTCAATGACTACTCGTAAACCCCTCACGTTTGGACTCATTTGATTTGTTTTTACGAGTGCTATAACTACCTACTCTTTTAACGATTCCGAACTGACTCTATTTTTTATTTCTTCAAGATCCGCTGCGGTGTTTGATATCTTCTGTATAGAACACCGACTAATTGCACTAAGTCTACATTCTCCGTCGTAATCTATTCCTCCTGTGGCAAATAATCCTTCTGAGATACGCAGCAAACAAACCTGTTTGCTGTTAATTAACTTTATGCTAACGTCTACCAACGAGTTGAATATAATATATATCATATAGTAAGATAGGTATTCTACGAGTAGTTGTAGGTCAGTTACCTAAAAATTTATCAAAAATGATGAATTTCCGAATCCAGGTTTGCATTCTTTGAGGCAAATTACCATACAAAGTTAATTTTAAGAGGTTTTTTTAAACAAAGTTAACCCAAGCGAGCCCACCACGTATTGGGAGATGGTGTTAGATTAGTAGCCACCTAAGGGTATCGTATCTGACATTACGTTGTGCGTAAACACAACAAAAAAAATCGGTTATCTGTAAAGTCGGTTTACTGACGATAGTTGAACGTGACAACGTCATAAGAAAATACTGATGGAATGGATTGTGCCTCTTTGTCGCTCGTTGCGCGCTCTCGCTTGCACTGGAACGCCGCTTACGTCATACTTTTTCATGCATGCAGCCAGCTCCATCGAATTATAAGACGTTGTCACGTCAAAAATAGTAAATACACAAACAAGTAGAAGTAAGTAGTGTTCATAACCAATGTGTAGCTTTTAAAATATTATATTATACACTTAGTTATTTGTAGGCTCTGTTTAGTTTGTTCTACTGCTGGATTGTTGGTCTTCTTCTTTTTACTTAATACACATTAAACGAAAATGTGTAGTTTTCCAGACGAAGTATAATGCTTTTTAAAAGTTAGTGTTTACTTGGCTAATGTATTTTGCCTGCTGTAAAAAATTTCAATTAAAAGTAAGATATGCTCATGCCTTTATCTCCGAGAGGGTCGGCAGAGGTACCTATTTCATTAGGTACTGGATTTTTTTTTTACCTCTGAACGTGGCTGGTGGTTAGACCATCGGCAGACCGGGTTACTGTCACAGACATGACACATACCTCCGAATCAATCCTGAGACTTATAGGTTTCCTCACGATGTTTTCCTTCACCGTCGAGCCGGTGATATATGCACTTTTCAAGTTTTCCAACTGTTAAATGGATGTGAATGCATCCAACATTTATTTCTGTTTTATACTACTTTTCTTATACTGAGATGCTACTCGTATATCTTAAATTTCAACTTAAACTTCGCTGAAATAGCCTAACTTAAACTAAACATTACAAGAACATTTGCGCAACAAAGTTAGAATAGCCCAAATTGGAACAGTTACGAACACCTGGACTAGGTAGCTCTCCTGTGGCCCAAACTGCAGCCAATTTGTGTTTGGCGGAACTTGGAACTTTATCCTTTACTGCGGACCTTATAGGGATGGCGATTCTTTCCCACATCGATTCGAGTCCGAAGTCCGAAGAAATCGATTTACTAATAAATCGAGTATAGATATAGGTAATTGTTGCCATTCAAAATTGCAAGCCCTGCATAGACAGTATTCTAAAAATAAAAACCGGCCAGGGGCGATTCGGTCTTGCGCACCGAGGGTTCCGAACAAACTTTGCTCAAAGAAAAGATAAAATGGATTAAGGGACACACTTAACTGGGATATTGAAACACTATTGTCCAAATAGATCGGCATAAATATAGGTAATTTTTGGTCAGCGGAAAGTACCCTAACCAAACTTAATATAGGTTTTGATTCCCTTGCTAGTGGCTTACGGCCGTATTTTTTGATTGTGTTGACTTAGAAGTAAATTATTTTCACACTCCAAGGCGTTGCATAGGTACTTGAGTATTTGATATTAATTTCAACTTAAGTTCCTGAACCGTTTATACAAAATTAAATGCGGTCGCCAGTTCATAAATAATAATTGGTTTTGCAGAGCTCATTTTATCTGTTGACCTCGTAAATCGGAATTATGAGCGTATCCGAACAGTTAGCTCTAGCCCGCGTTTCGAGATCGTAAATTGTGAAAATCTAGTCTCTCAATTTATCTCCATTAGTTTTATCGACAGTCATTCAGCCTTAGCCATTTAGCGATGGCTATCAACATCTTTATTTGGCTCCTGTTTGTTTAAAGCAAAAACTATTGCTATCTCTGTTTTGCAAAAGTTTGATAGTTCTTATTTGGCGCCTGAATGTTTTTTATTGCAATAGCTCTCGATATGTGTATTTTGCAATTACTATGATTTATTTATAAGGCGTTAATGCGTAAAAAGACTGACGCCGCAGCAAAGCACTGAAAGGGTGGTGTCCTGCTTAGTCAAATGAGTTACTTTTGATGATCTGTCAAAACGAAAAAAAAATGTGCTGAAAACTCAATTGATTCGCATTTTTTGATTGTATCAGTTTTTTAAATTTCTGAATACCTACATGTTTGGATGTGTTTTCGGATAACATTTTCAATGAATGACTACTTGCAATTTAATTTCGATACTGTCAACTATAATCCGCACTCCACGATCGACGCTTCGTTTTTAACCGACTTAAAAAAAAGGATGACTTTCTCAATTCGTCGCGTATGTATTTTTTTCATTGTTCATAAAAAATATTACCGATTGAAAAAAAAGAAGGATGGATTTTGTTTTGTTTTTGTAATGTTGTCCAAAGTAAATAGAAGCTTGGCACCGACTTCAAAAAATATTATGATAAACGTGCGTGCTTTCTGGTCAAATTCATTTAAATATTGTATCTATCTATCTATGCTCTTTATTGAGGTCGGTTTGTATTTACCTAGGCGAGATTTAAATTTTAAGAATAAGAATCGGATATACGTGTATGCAGGCACCCTAAAACTTGCCTCTTTTTTTTTAGTACAGTATGTAGGCACCGATGTCTACTTCCCCACCCCTGACTAGGTTGTCCAATTAAAATGAAGTGGGCCACAATTCCCGTCCCGCCGTCGGCTCATTATCATATCAAAGACTAAATAAAACCCAGCCTTCCTTCCATTTCTGTTGTTCCTACTTTAAAACAAACTCAACATCAAGAACTTTAGCAATTCCAATTTTCCGTTGCACTACTCCAATTCGAATGCCCTTTGATATCCGATATGAATTCGGGATTCGATAAAGCCATTTGAATTTTGAACGCAAAACTATATTTTTAAAATGTTTCCATTTTGCCAGTATCGGTTCTTTGGAAAATTGAATTTAGAGACGCGACATTTTGAAATAGATTTTAAACTGACACGTTCGATTGATATAAAAATAGATGCTACGAGTATATTCTCCATCCGAGTAAAGTGCTATTTTTTAACTTACAGAAGAAGAAATCTATTTATGTTACTTGAACTTGGATTGACACGCTACCGCGTGTCTAGATCTTAGTTAAATATATGCCATCAAAAACAAAACTTGTAAAAAAAAAAGACGTGTGGCACTCGGGGACTGCCGCGGTAAAGCTATTGCATAGCATAAAGTTGACTGTCTTGGTTGGTCTGACTATTTCATTTCATTTGATTCGATTCGATTCGATTCGATTCGATTCGATTCGATTCGACTCGACTCGACTCGACTCGACTCGACTCGACTCGACTCGACTCCGACTCCGACTCCGACTCCGACTCCGACTCCGACTCCGACTCCGACTCCGACTCGACTTTCGACTTTCGACTTTCGACTTTCGACTTTCGACTTTCGACTTCCGACTTCCGACTTCCGACTTCCGACTTTCGACTTTCGACTTTCGACTTTCGACTTTCGACTTTCGACTTTCGACTTTCGACTTTCGACTTTCGACTTTCGACTTTCGACTTTCGACTTTCGACTTTCGACTTTCGACTTTCGACTTTCGACTTTCGACTTTCGACTTTCGACTTTCGACTTTCGACTTTCGACTTTCGACTTTCGACTTTCGACTTTCGACTTTCGACTTTCGACTTTCGACTTTCGACTTTCGACTTTCGACTTTCGACATTCGACATTCGACATTCGACTTTCGACTTTCGACTTTCGACTTTCGACTTTCGACTTTCGACTTTCGACTTTCGACTTTCGACTTTCGACTTTCGACTTTCGACTTTCGACTTTCGACTTTCGACTTTCGACTTTCGACTTTCGACTTTCGACTTTCGACTTTCGACTCGACTTTCGACTTTCGACTTTCGACTTTCGACTTTCGACTTTCGACTTTCGACTTTCGACTTTCGACTTTCGACTTCGACTTCGACTTCGACTTCGACTTCGACTTCGACTTCGACTTACTTTACTTTACTTAACTTTACTTCACTTTATTTTATTTTATACAATGCACGGCCTTTAAGCCACACCTCCGTGCCCGTCGGAGTGGGGAGAGCGTGAGGTTTTTTCGTTACGGAATTTCTGGATTCGGTCCCCGCGCTCAAGGCCCGCGATAGAAGCTATGCAATAGCTTAAAAACCAAGTCTCGCAACTCATTTCTAGATTATTCCAGTTCCCGTTGGGATTTCCAAAAATAGCTTGGGCAATATCACTGCTGGTCATTTTTAAATTAAGTCCGTTTTATTAAAGGACATTTTTATAGTTTGACTATAAAAATACTGGTCATTTTTATATTTGGGTAATTTTATTATTGAACTTATTTATGGTTTGTAAATTTTATCACTTGGACAAGCCTTTGGATATTCGTCTTTTTGGACATTTTTCTTTTTGGAGATTAGTCGTGCGAATCACATAATACCGTAGTTTCAAAGTCAGAACTTTAATCAAAGATATATATTATAAATATTGTTAAAAATTACCAGTGAGCATATAGTAACATATAATATCATTGAAAATTACTATCTTGGAAAGATAACCTTTTACTTCAAACGTCTTTGGCCAAAATATTTGGTAAGTAGTTGACTGCCTTTTATTTTGTCCATTGATTCCTCATCGATCATCAATTTCATCATTTTTAGTGCTTATAAGGACTATGATTGTGAAATGTGATTATGACCCATGTGTGAGGAAACACCAGCTCAGCATTTGGCTGTTACGGGTTGATGATGATTGTGAAATAAAAATCTAAATAGGTAAATTTATAAAGATGAAATTTTGCTCGTAATGGCGTAGTGAGACCACAGTCAACAACTCTTGAAAGTCAACGGAAACAAAAATCCAAACGTCTTTCGCAACATACGTAATTAAAAAACGTTATGTAGAGCTCTTGCCAATATATATTTTTAACTTACCTGCTAGTCCTCGTTGTGTCTTCGCTCGTCTGCCCACGGCCGGGGACACGAGACTCAGCGCGCGATCAGACCTGGCTGGGAGCTGCAATGTTGTGGGTTGACTCGGCTCGGAATGGCGGGCGCAGATTGCCGCCTCCACCATAGAATCAATGCTGGCCGAACGAGGGAGCTGGCCGCCTGACTCGCGCCTAAAAAGAAAAAGAACTTTGAATACATACAAAAAGAACCTGATTTATTCTGGTTGCTTCTTAACGGCCTGTATTATTATGTGAGCACAGAGATTTCTCTTAAAAAGTTTTTGTGAGCCACGAAGCCAGAAGAAAGGTAATATTTTTCGGGTGTATGTAGGTACTACGTTATGTGAATCGATTTATTTGGCTACCAGCTTCCTAAAACGCCCTAAAGATTTTAATAAATGAGGTATTGTTAGATTCGTCTTTATTTCAGTAGCACGGTCCGATTGCACCAGAAAGATGGTAATGATTTAAATAAAATTCAGTCTTTAACACGCAGCTGGGGATTTTTGGTGTTAAATTTACCTGCTGGTAACATAGTACTATGCGGGTACTATTTCATTAAAATTTTATTTTTCCTTAACCAACTAGGGACTCACAAGATGCTTGTTTTTCTCGTTACCTATCCTCTAAGCGTCGGATAATAAATCTTGCGTTAAGGAAGAATAATTATAGTTCTAAAAATCCTAAGGTTTTTAAAAAAAGTTCTAGGAAAGATATTTTTCGTTTCAAAAAATGTTAGGACATAATCGTATCTAAATCTAGCTAGCTATATACCTAGCTAATAGCTTTCTATTACAATTCTTGAAATTAGTTTGTACAGTATCGACCAATTAATCGATTTCAGGTATTTAAATTTAAATTAAATTAAATTTTGATATGGAAACCGTGCTATTTATTGATCTTTACGGTTAAACAATACTAAAGTACGAATGCATAAATATTTTTTGGGGCCTATGAGGAATTGCGCTTATTCTGTAAAGCGTTGTATTGTATATAATATCATTGTTTCAAGGTAGATTATTCGATTATAAGAGGAAGAATTACTATTAATACCTTTTGGTCTAAGAAATGTTCGACCAAGTGACGATCGAATGCACAAATAAATAACGCTGAGTACCTAATACTAATGGGTAACTGTCAAATTTGACCTTTTATGGCATTCTTCCTTTCATTCTTCTTACTTTTTTTTTTATCATAATACTTTCTTTTGTTCATCTACCTGTATAGTATATAAGTATAACCTCACGCCTTTCATCCCCGAGGGGGTAGGCAGAGGTATTCTATTACTGGATATACTCACATTTCACGAGATACATTGGACCCCTAAACGTGATAGGTGGTGAGCCTATCGCCGGCATTAACATTAACATGGAATTAAGTTGATTCATTGTTACAGCAGAAATATAAATTATATTAATTCATAAAGAAGTAATACCTAAGAATAGTATTCTAATATCTGTGCCTAAGAGAAGAGCAGTGATAGCCTTACGGTTAAGGAGCCCGCTTCTCATAATGGTAATCAGTGAGGCTCGGGTTCAAATCCTGGCATGTACCAATGATTTTTTTTAAAACTTACGTACATACATATTTATCTCAGAATTAATTCATGTGTAACAGACCCGGTCCGGCGAGGGCTCACCACCTATCACTTTTAGCGGTCGAATATGTGAAAAGTGGTCAATTCCAGAAATGGAATACCTCTGCCTTCCCTCTCGGGATAAAAGGCGTGAGATTATAATGATTCTCTCGACTATTTTTTTCTGACTCGATTTCCAAATTCGTTTTTCAAATCAGTGTAATTCGAACGAAACAAATCCATACAAAGTCACCATATTTGTTGCATTCAAAAAACACGAAGCAAAAAATGAATTCAGAAATCGAATCCACTAGTGCACTAATGAAAATGTGTGATACCTACTAATAAGTGAGACAATGACAAAGAGATAATTAAATTAAGTAAATTTCATTTTTTTTCTAAAACACTTCAATAATAAGTCGGTTTTTAATTAAGATAGTATAGCTTGAAAACAGTCAGTAGCTCACCCACCATCTCTCTTCCCAGTTAACGCCACCGCAACAAGAAGCTCTGATGAATTAATTAAAATAATTATATACTTTATTCGCTATAATCTGGTGCGGCGCCGTGGCGTCGTCTCGTCGAATGTCCGCTACCATCCTATCTGCATTTTAATTGAAGTAAAAAAGTTTCTTACGGCCTGTGGGCCCGGGGTAAATAAATGCGGTGAAAATTTGTGCAGCGTTTTTTGTTTGTCGGAGTATAAATGTGTTCCTTGAGACTAACCTCATTTTAATCGAATAATTATGCATTTCATTACTAGTTGTAAAAACTAGAGACACGTATGTCTGAGGTTCTAAGATCCGTGTTTACCAACAGTAACCGACCAAAAGGGACAAAAACAATTAATAATGGATAACTCATCCCAAAACACACTAGATTTCAGAGTACACAAACTAAATCTAAATCTAAATCTAGGTACTTCTTTAGGTGATTGTAATAAACATAGCAAAATTAAAATTATGCAGTATAAACTATGCAGAAAGATATAAAATTCAAATTGCGAATGAGAAATGATTCCTGATTCAAGATACAATAAGAACATTCTGGAAAATCCAAGAAGCGCTCCTCAAGTCCTAACGAGCGATAAGCTAGACAGAGATTTATTCCAAGGATTTATTTGAAAGCATCGTTTCGAGAAGTGATGTTCCTTTCCATGACAACGTAGCAACCCTAATCTAATTTAAATAAAAGATTTTCACAAATGCTCACAAATGCATACTCCCACCTCAAAGGCCGGCAACACACTGGTGACTCTCGAGTTGCAGCATATCCAGGGCGACGGTAGTCGCTTACCATCAGGTGACCGGTCTGCTCGTTTGCCCCCTACACTATAAAAAAATGTTTAAAAAGCGGATGAAGGATTGCATTAAGACGGATAAACACGATGGCAATTGGCAGTTCCTTCGCGACGTTCGCTACGTCGCAAGAATAAAATGTTGGTCACTGTCTTGAATCCCACCAACCTAGTCAGAAACTCTAGAAATATGACCTGGCTCTTACCGCCTTGCATCCCCGTTCCCGAAAACAACAACATTTCCAAGTAGGGTTGACATAAGACAAGTGGCCGATCGAAAAAAATTGCCAAAACCTTTTTGCTGTCACAAACTGTACCGACCCTAATTAATGGTTGATTAATATGTCGTTCTGTTTCTTATGTCAGTAGAAGTACCTAATGTATCTAAATGTATGCCATACATAACGTAAATAGACATGTCGCAGTAAGATTGTATGTTCCGGTATTACACAAAATCGGAACCACTAGGTACTTTAAAATTATAAAAAGGAAGTAAATATAATATAATCAATATCCCTCTCGCTATTTGTTTCTGTTATTTTTACCCAACATCAGAATAGTTTAATGTTTTCAACCTTTTCAGCGTCTTCGGTCGGGTTTTTGGTGTTTTAAATTGGTTAATGTACTTTTGTCAACCCTAACTAATATTTTGAATGAAAGTTAGTGTGTTTGTCTCTTCTAAATCAGTGAACCTATTTTCATAAATTTTGACGTAGAGATAGATTTGACTTATTCTAGTTTTCCTCAATATACATAGTTCCTACCTAAAGTTTACGCGTCCAATAGTCGACCGACTTTACTGTGGTTTTATTTCTTAGTCTCTCATGAGTCGCATAATCCCAAAATATTTCATGAAATATAGGCCATGTATCATATTAGCGTATAAATAATGAGGAAACTCCCTTCACCTGCGTGAATTTATGCGCGTATCTCAGTCAAGTGTCAGTCATTGAGAGTATATACTAGACGCAGGATGGTTCACATATTTCAACGGAATTGATCCGAGAAAACTGAAACCGGTATGACGGGTATGAATAATAAAACTTTGCGAAGAAGCTTGTCAAAAGAGTTGATATCTAACATTATATACTTTGAGCGTGGTTTTTGTGGAAATTGCTTTGTTTCATCACTAAAATATTTGTGGTCAATATTGCAATAGCCCTGACCTCAAAGTTATCTATTTCCGATTTATTTTAGTGATATTTATTTGTAAGTTTAATTATATTATTATACGAGAGATTCACTTTATTTGGAAAACTTACATTAACGTCCTGTTATTGGTACTAAAAAATAAACAGTACTCCATTTCCGGAAATACACACTTTTCACAGTAATATTCTTTGGACCCCTGAACATGATAGGTGGTGAGCCCATCGCCGGACCTGGTCTGCACATGCCTCAGAATTTATTCTGTGACCTACGGGTTTTCCTTCCCCGTCGAGCAAGTGTTATATATGTTCGTAAGTTTTTGTAAAACTCTTTGGTACATGCCAGGATTCGAACCCAATCCTTACAAATGAGAAGAGGATTCCTTAACCGTAAACACTGCTCTCAAGAATAAACATTTCACTCAAGAAATTTTTGCTTCCTGAGCCATGTGTTTTTCAAGCATACGAGTATATCTCTCATCTTATATCCGGAAATACAGAATAAGATATAGTTTGGGTTTACAACTCTCGCCTGAGCTTTCAGTTCTCAGTAGTTTTCACGTCGGACACAGGCTGCCAGCCAGAACGGCTGCCATTACAGCTGGCATAATGGAAACACCAGGTAGGGCTGGACAAAACAATTCTGATAATACCAATGGAGCTATGAAATACACGATTATTTTATAGTTTCTGTATTACGAATATTACAGAAGTTAAATTAGATGTTAGTTGTATTGTAACGGAATACCTTGAATTTATTAAAGTAGTCTCTAGTAATTTTTGGTAACATTGAATGACTTAGGAGGACGTCTACGTAAAAGAATGCAATCACAATATTAGTTCCTATTATATTTGAGCGCCCGTGGGAATCTGATGCTTGACTGCATTTTTCTTTTAATTTACGAATGTTTAAGAAGTGTAGAAATAGAGAGGAAATAAAAGCCGTTAAACCATAATCTTATTGTGTGTGCCTCTTAAAGATTATCTATTTTCCTCCTCCGCCCGTGGAGTCAGCTTTGAAAAAATGTTCAATGTATTTTTTCTTTCTATATTTAATTCCTCCACATTTATATAATATTTATAATGATATTGTATTGAAAACCAATGTATCAGGTGCAAACGATCACGTTTGAATACAATAATAAACGTGACATGAAACCTCGATCGATAATTTAATTAAGTTCCCAGCACATCACTACTGACCGCAATGTGTCTAGAGGAATTTTGTGGCACAATAAAATGTGTAACCACCCAACACCCTTGTCACGGCGTGTCTGCGGATTCAATATGCTACAGTACGGACAGTGGCGGACTACCAACATTACCATAATATTCTGTGTGTTTTTAGTTTTTTACTGCAATATTAGACAGTAACTCTGTAATGCAAATTTTATGTTGGTAATATAAAATCTTTTGTAGAAATACTGTTGTTTCTACATAATTATCACTAGCACGACGGTGAAGGAAAACATCGTGAGGAAACCCGCAGGTCCCAGAATTAATTCTGAGACATGTGTAACAGACCCGGTCCGGCGATGGGCTCACCACCTATCTCGTTTAGGAGTCCAAAGAATATCTCGTGAAAAGTGGGTATATCCAGAAACGGAATACCTTTGCCTACCCTCTCGGGGATATTTGGCGTGAGTTTTTTTTACTTTTGTTTCTATTGCAGGTTTTTAACCAATACAGGGTAAATTAAACGTGTAAAAATACAGTAAGGTCCTCGTATAGCCTTGGGGTACTAGTGTTTGTAACGATCACAACGGTTAAGTAAAGTCAGTCAGTGGTGCTGATTCTGCTATACAGTGACTAAACTTATTTTAGCTTACTCCTGTCATTTTCTTTTCCCTAAAAAAGAAAAGGGACGAGAGATATTTAGTAATGTCAAATTAAAATTAGTCCTGTCAACTAAGGCATTTCGTAACGTGTTTAGTGCATAAGTAAAGAAGTCACGACTAAAATACAGTCTCTGACAGGACTATATTCGCTAGGTTATCTTCTATCCCTTTTCTTTTTTTGAGTCGAGACAAAGGGCTCGATTCTGCATTACAGCGACTAAACTTATTTTAATTTAGTCCTGTTTCTTTCTCCTAGAAAAGAAAAGAGACGAGAGATATTTAGTCCTCTCACATTAAAATTAATCCTGTCAACTAAGGAGTGTTTAGCAATTTTAGCGACGATGTAAATAGGTGATGGATAAAAGTGACAGATAAGCAAGTTCATAAGGTTCAAATTATTTGGTTTTTACATGTTTGACATTACTCTTTAATCTTTGGTTTGTTTCTGTCCTTTTTCTTCCGTATTCTATGGAGAAGGATAGGCTAACTTAAAATTAGCTGGTCTGCGGAATCGAGTCCAATGACCAACAAAATAAGTTTAGTCGGTGTAAAGCAGAATCGACCCCAGTGCATGAGTAAAACTGCCTAGTGTTATAATATCACGAGCGCCTACGTATTTCGGAAGACACGTTAAATCGTTTGTTTTAACGTTCGTTTTTGTTTTGTTTACGCCCAATTTAAGTTAAGCCATGTCAGATACTCTTGGGTGGCTTGATAAATTGTAACAGCTAAGCTTTATTTATTCAGGAAAAGCCATACGAAAACAATTAGTCTATCGTATCCACACTAGCATTCTTCGCAAACATACTATGGTATTTAATTTAATGTGGAACTGAGTTGGTCGAACTAGACCTAAGCGACTATTTTGCTTGGTCTTTTACCACCTTCCACTCGAATTCCACGAAATGCGTAAATACGCTAGTCAGTGCAGTCAAATACGATAATGTGTATAGTCGATACACATCGATTTAAGGGAACTCTATTGGTTCTACATCTTTACGCGTGACGTCACGAAGAACTGTCAACATTCCCGCGCAATCTGGCTGACAGAAGCCCCTTTTCACAGGTGCCGGTTGTCGGATAGCCGGGGGGCGGCGAAGTATATATGGCCATGTACGATCGCTTTCATACGTACCGACGGGCAACCGGGCAATCGGCCATATATTTCGCCGCCGGGTAGCCGGCGCTGGACCGGCCGAAACCTGGCCGGCTCAGGCTGTGGTGCATATTCGTAGGGGCATGGGCAGGGCAGGTCTAAGAAATAATAAAAAACGTTTTTCTTTTATATCGCCGTCATCTTTTATTTCCGACTCTCTAGAATTCCCTTCACAATTTGAATTACAATATATCTACCTACGTGCCAGCATTGTCATTTCATAGTAAAAAGATCCTACATATATTTAATTGTATTAAATGTTCGACAAGTTAAATCTGAAATTCTGTAAGATGTTTATTATACCATACTGTAATCTCGTATTAAATAAATCTTCTATTAGTAAGTAGGTAGGTTACCTATCAATGAGAGAGCATCAAAGTGTTACGAAAGATACTGAATCGATGCAGAAACGAAAATACTTTTATTCGTAGTATACAAACGTTCAAAAAATTCGCGAAACGTTTTCCCACAAAGTAAGGGTACACAACAATGTAAGCCGCTGTGAGGAAAAAAATTCTCAAACGGACCCACAAAGAGTTTAGTGGCTTTGCAAGCGATCCGGAAACACTTTTTCTTACTTCTCAGGGCTTAACCCTGCTCTAGCTCACTTTCGAAACGGAAAATAGATGTACTGCTGAGGAATTAGTTGAAGAATTTTTTTTTGTTGAAAGGAATACGGACTTTTTGCCGACTTTCCCACTTTGACGTATTTTTTGTAAAGCCATACATCGATATGACGACTTATAATAATAATAATAGTAATAATCCCGACGACCCCATCGCCCATCGCCTATTGGCGATGCAGTCATTCTGCGCAGGGCAGCTTGTGGCGAGCTGATGGGGAGTGGCGACCCCACGCACCCTATTACTCCGGGGGGAAGGCCCCTTTCCTCATCTCTGGCTTGCCTTAACTGGACGGCCCGAGTGAAAACTGACGAGGAACAGGTCCCCCGCCTCTGGCTTGCCTTAATTGGCCGTCCAGAGTGGAGTCGCAAGAGCTACGTGCTCGAAGGGTCGAAGTGAAACATGCGTAAGACGCGAGTGGGCACGGGGACCCGGCTGCGGCTGGCACCCTGGGTAGAAAGCGGTGTACACCTCTCGAGACCCTTAGCCGCTTACATTCTGTTGCCTCCTTGTCGCTCCCAGCGTGCGGCCGTTCTGTGGGGCCCAGACCAGTAAGTTGGCAAGTCACCGCCTGCCCTTTTTACGTGTTTATAACACTGTTACCATCTGGCAGGCGTCGTAGTTTTCCATAGATTTTGTATTCGGCCATTAGCACTCCAACTCAATAGTCCAAGTAACTGTAGATTTTTACTCCATTTTTCAATAGTCCTACACTAACCGGCGACTATCCTTAGATGCATTCCTATAATGTACTTTAGGGATAGTCGCCGGTTGGTGTCACATCTTCACATTTGTTTATAGCATAGTTGTCTAAAAGGGCCTCTACATGTTGGCTTCGGCCCCATGAACGCCTCCCAAATGTCCGGGACTCTATAGTCCCGTGAATTTGAAAAGACATACATAATAATAATAATAAGTGAAATTCACTTGGCTAAGGTCCGTGAATTTTGTCTTAAACTTACCGAAATATACTGTAGGTGTATTTCGAGAAATAAAAAGAAAAACAGAAAATAATAATAATAAAGGTTTATTTGCCATTTATATTTTTTTACCATTTTTAGAGGTGACTAAGTACTTACGAAATATCAATACAGTTCCGATGTAAGTAGCAACAACTATTCATTATACGCTAATAAAATTATGCAAAAAGTGACACAATGGTTTAAAGAAAACAATAGGCGGTCAGAATTTCGATGTAAAGTTAATTTTATGCATAGATATAGAAGACTAGCTGTTCCACGCGATTTCTCCTGTGCTAGTCCCGTTCTTGCGTGAAAAATATAACCCATTTTACTCCCAGACAAGTAAGCTTTCCATTAATGAAAGTTTTTTTAAAATCATTAAAGTATTTTCGGAGCCTATGTTAAACACAAACAAACTTCCTACTGTTCCTACAGTTTCGAATATTCCTATATTTTATACTGGATTTGTATAAAAGAGCAGTTATAGCCTTATGGTTAAAGAGCCCGCTTCTCATAATGAAAATCAGTGAAGCTCGGGTTCAAATCCTGGCATGTACTAATGAGTTTTTCTAAATTTACGTACATATTTATCACTAGCTCGACGGTGAAGGAAAACATCGTGAGGAAACCCGCAGGTCTCAGAATTAACTCTGAGGCATGTGTAACACACCCGGGGTCGAATATCCTGGTGAGAAATGGGTATCTCCAGAAATGGAATACCTCTGCTTACCCCCTCGGGGATAAAAGGCGTGAGATTATTTATTTTATATTTTTATTTTATAAAATAATAGGAATAAGTATTTCGTGGATTTACCCGCGTAGTTCCCGTTTCCGTGGGAGTACGGGAATAAAATATAGTCTATGTTACTCAGTGATAATGTAGCTTTCTATTGGTGAAAGATTAATTAAAATCGGTGTAGTAGTTTTTGAGTTTATTCGTTACAAACATACAAAAATACACATCTTTCGTCTTTTAATATTAGTGTAGATTTTTTAACTTATTGATAAATCGTGGTCAAGCAAATGAAATTCCAAACAAGAAGGGTTCAACATACAGGAACTTGTAACAACCCACAGATAAAACAAATAGGAACCAATCCGACACATATTCCAACTAACAAGCATCGAATCCAATCAGCTTTGGGACACTAAACAAACTTGTTTTCGGTCTCCTCCTGTCCGCATTAAAGTCCCACAAACTGGGGTAAACCTTTCCAATTCCAACCAAACCTCTATCGAAATGCCTACCTAACTCATAATCAAAGCCAGGTCAAAGGCCCTTTCAATCAATGTAAACCCGAAGTGAATGAATTTGAAGCATTTGATTACAATAAAACTAACTTTTGCCTGCTACACCGTGCGTCTGAACTACCGGTCAGGTAACAATGTATGTTTTTGTGGCTTTGTGGTCAAATGAGCCCACAGACCACTTAGCCCGCGGGCTAAGTTGACCCATTAGTTTTTTGACGTGACAACGTCTTATTAATTGATGGCGCCGGCGGCATTCCCGAAAAAGTGTGACGTATGCGTCGTTCCAGTGCAAGCGAGAGCGCGCAACGAGCGACAAAGAGGCACAATCTTGAGTTCAGTATACAGCCACGCTTAAGAATTGTCAGTCATAGTATAAGGCATCAAACAGTTAAAATTTACAACAAGTTACCGAATAAACTCAAAATATTAAATGATATTAAGGAATTCAAAACAAAATTAAGTGCATTCTTTTTGGAAAGGTGTTTTTATTCTGTTGACGATTTAGTATAGTACAGTAATGATTTTTATTTTATTTTATTTGGAATGTTAATCTAGTTTTATTTTGGTAAATTATATAATTAAATTTGGTTAATTTATTATAGGTAGTATGTGTACATTTAGATTTTAAGAAATTCAGATACAATAAGACATTGTGAATTGAATTAAATAAATGAAATGAAATCCATTCCATCAATATTTTCTTATGACGTTGTCACGTTCAACTATCGCCAGTAAACCGACTTTACAGAAAACCGATTTTTTTTCGTAGGTGACTCGACCCACACTTACCGGATAACGAATCCTTATCAAGATCTAAGGTAAACGCAGCTATTACCGACCCCCTTAAGCAAGTTTTGAAATTGATTATTAGAATTAAGGGTAGTGGTTGCAAACATACCAGATTTTTTTATTTTATATTTAGATATAGATTGTATATTTTATATTTATATTTGCATTTGTTTATAAATATCATGTTTTCATTAAAAAAATAATCAAAGGATTGTTGAAGTCAATTGTTTCTATTACCGACCCACCCGAAACGCTTTGAAGCTATTACCGATTTTTATGAATCTAACACCGACCGTAAGTAAATAAAGCATACTTTTTTTCACAAAATACCGACCTACATGTTCGATTCTCAAAATAATTATTAGTTTGAGCGAAATATTCCTTTCCCAAAATATCCCGTGTTCGAAATGTCCCGTTTACTTTTATTTGCTTCTCATTTTTGTACTTGATTCATTACAATAATTATAGTTACTAAAATAATCTGAAAATGGAGATAAACTTGACTTTAAACTTTTTGGCGGGAATCCGAAGAGGGACGTCATGTTTTTTGTATAATTTTCATTTTGCTGTGTAGGTATTTCGGGTTTTGACTCATCATAATAGAAATAGTTTATTAAGTGGCAAGTGTCCGTGAAAGTGTGCAGTGAGTGGGAAATTCGATAAAATGTGAGATATGGACATTTTTGGATTGCCATAAGAAGTTACAATAAAGTCTTCAGTAAAAGTGCTATTATTTTTGTGCATGGACTCTGAAGCAGAGCCATTCAAGGATAATTCAAGGATATCATTAACTAATGACGAGGCTGCATGGCGTAATGATTTTTTCATATCTCATACTCGGAAAGTACTGTATGTTTGATCTGAGTACCGGGTCGGAAGCGATGATTCCCACCACAGAGAGATTCAGGTCTGTAATTCCCGCCCTCGGTCGGGAAAGACTCATAGTAATTGCTTCCGGCCATAGGGCGGGAATAAATTTAAAAAAATAGTACTACATTTGGCAATGACGTTTAAAGAAAAAGTTTCTCTAGGAAAGAGAATGACTTTCTGCCAACCTCTTTGGGTACTTAGTAGGGATACGAAACTTTTTACATCAATTAGATTATTAGAATAAGAAAAAAGGTGCGGCCTTGTGAGTGTAGGTATAAACAACAGAAAATAGCCCGCGCGCGGGGCGGTACGCGTTCCATATTTAAAATTAAAAAAAGAGTAATAATTTGGTAAGCTGTTTCGAAATTCAAAATCTTGTTTTTCATCGACACTAATAAGCACATAACACTATTACCTACTCGGCTAAAAGTATTATAAAGAGGAAGGATTTGTATATTTGTATATTATTTTTGTAATGTTATTTAGGTTAGGTACTCTATGATGTAGTATTCAAAGACGTTTAAAAGAAAAAGTTTCTCTTTCTTCCAACCTCTTTGGTTGTATTGTTGACAATTTTTTTTTTGTAGGTATTATTGCGTTTTTGCATGTTTGAATTTTTGTAAAATTGATTTTTTTTTTGTTTACTTTCCTTGAATTCGAAATGAAAAGTAGAGTGTTTAACGCGGGTGGAAGTTATCAATTCCTTCCGACCCACTGATTTAAGAAACTAAAGGATCTCTATGTTCCGACCCTTGTATAACAATCTACTATGCCTACCCTGTAAGGGGTGAAAAAAAAAGAATAGAACCAATTTCTATTACTGGTCTGTAAGAACCAACATGAAATTCATTGTTAATGTAGATTTCTTATATATTCAACAAAAATATGTTCATACATCAATATCTGGCTTACGCTGGAGAAAAAACTATCCACTTTTGGATTCCATGGAAGAATTCCTTTGAACGAAGTTGTAAACATCTCAATAAACATATCAAATACAAATTGTGTTTCAAATTGCAAATTGGAAGCAATTTTCAAACTTAACTCGACAGTAAGTGCCTACGTTATTGGTAGTTATTATTTTTATAATTCTTAATGCTTATGAATCATTGTGCAAAGTTTTAAATATGATACATTTCAATTACAAAGAATTTTTATTTTCATTAGGTCTTCCACTGGCTCCTCTGTGTGAATCTCGGAGGCTTCAAGGATTACAAGTGGAAATGCAGCGAGTTGCAGCCCATGTCACTAGTGCCCAATTTTCCAACTAATCGCAGTAAACCTCGGAATGCTTGTGGATTCTTTAAAATACTTTTTTTCACATTTTGACCTCAATAAAATAAAGGTATTGAGGACACAAATGAAATTTTAGTAATATAAGAAAATAGACTTTAATAGAAATGGTAAATAGAATAACATTCATAAAATCAAAGTGAGAACATAGGTCATGTATTGTTATCTTGCGTTCCGGAAACCTGCTGCTTGGCCAGCTAGTGCAAACCATAGTTACCATAGCCTTTCTTTCTAATTGATTAGCCTGCTTAATAGTAATTACTTCTTAAAACAATGTCAATGCTGTTATTTCACAATGCAGTTCCATGTAGTGCCGTTGAAGAGAATTGGTCTTAGTGTCAATTGTGTTGGACATAGGGGATAACTGAATCACCTGAAACATAAATATTCACTATCAAAATTCAGAGATAATTTTGTAAATGTGTAGATGTTAATAAAATAAAAACACACTGTTTTATTTTCAGCACAGAGTTTTTCAAGTTGGGATAGTGGCTGGTGCTTCTACACACATGAATCATGATTTGCTCCACCATGGCTAGCACTAATACTTTATACTATTTAAGTCAGAGTCACAAACCTGAAAATAAAAGTAAAAACTATTATTAATGTATAATTTACATGTTTTGAATAAAAATAATTAGACAATTTTATTTCAAATTTACTTAAACCCTTTGTTTTATTTCCCAAAAAACCTATAAATTTTTTTCGAACTTCCCAAGTTTAGCGCAGCCGAAGGTAGGGTTGACTGTCGGAACAAGTTGCAATGACGGTTCCGCACGTGTACTTAATAACTATTTATAATACAGTTGCGAAAAAATTAAGCAATTTAATAAAATTATAAAAATACAATAAACTCAACTAACATTTTTGGAAAATCGCGCCAACCGTAAAAGATTAAAATCAGAGTTTTTTTTGTTTTCTTCACTAATTCTGGTTAGGCAAAGGGAATAGAATAGAATAGAATATATTTATTGTTCAATTGTGGTACATACAAAGGATCTTATATTAAAAAAGAATCACACAATCTACCCGCTGCGGGCATACAATGTAGTATGAAGTTATATAAATGAAGGTATATTAATTAAACAAGGTATATTAACTATACATACAGCCAAGTCTTCAGTAGATTTTTTTTATGGATATGAAATGAAAATGAAATTTAATGACATGAAATGAAATTAAACCGAACCTAACTTAATGAATATAATCATTAAATTGAAACAAATTAGTAGCTTTACTTTTAGACATTACATACCGTTAATCCAAAAATACCAATTATTCGGTATAGAATCGGTGATAGCTTCTTTTTGTTGCAATCACCGATTCATATGGATCGGTAATTAGTGTTCAATAAAAAAATGAACAAATCTTTTAACGAGCCACGAAAAATAATCGATATTAATTGTAATTTATTTCCCCATCCGATTTAATACAATAATTTGTTGATTTAGTCCTAAACTATAAAAAAATACACCATTTTCATATAAATACGAAGAAAACTCTTAGTAGTTTCTTTCATATCCCACGTCTAAATGTTTAATAATGCGTGGCAGTTTATCGCGGAAAAACAAGTTTATAATATAACATGGTGTATGTCGCTAATAGATGCTTATAATTTTAGAATACTTAAGATTGAAATGGTGTTATAAAAACTTGTTTAATTATTATAAGCATTAACGAAAAATTGAAAAAATAAAGCATAACCTCTTAGCCATTGCCGATCCATGGGTCGGCAATGACTGCACTACTAAAATGCACTGCAGCTATTGCCGTTCTATTTTAATTTCAAAAATACTTTTTAAAATTCCTTTAAACATAATAATTTAGTTGCGAAATGTGGAATATACAAATAAAGGAATATGTTGAGTTATTCAGAATAAACTTAACGTAAATATTTATATATAAAATATCTTAAGCAAAAAATTCGAGTACTTACCTGAGGAAGTAAGGGTTAGTATGACACGATCGGCGCACTCGCTACGTTCACAGAAACTAACGTATTTGGTAACATTCCCGTGAACCTACGTACACTAACACCAGTAAATTTATTAGGAAACATACAAACATGTATGTATATTATACTCTCTTGTGACTCAAATAGTTCCAAACCGATAAAAATAAGAATAAGCAGAATGGGTCGGCAATACCTGCAGATTTTCGATGGGTCGTTAATAGCTGCGTTTACCTTATAAAGAGATATGTCTTAATCTGAGTGATCAATTAACGAACAGCTTAAACTCGGCCTAGGAAGCTGAATTATGAATTTTCAAATGATTTTAAGAAGCAAGAACCCACTAAGATATTCTTAAATTCGGGTCTCAGTATCATAACAAATATCTAAGTAAAAACATTTTACTGCGTTAGTACAAAACCTAACCTGTTCGAAAACGTGCAGAAACAACTAACGAACATTTCTAGGTACAAAAGGAAAAGTTACGTGAAACTACATATGAAACAAAAAGTTTTGCGTTTGAGAAGTATTTGAGACACTCAATAAACTTTCGGTATTTAAACTTTAAAAACACCGTGTCTGTAGGTACTGATAAGAAGTGATCTAGGGTTCGTAAAGAGAATAATACAACATGACCAGTTTCAAAAAATGCTGTATGTTTTTGAACACGCTAATTTCGAAACATGTTAGAGGAATTTTCATTAGTTTTTTGTGGTCGAGTAGCCAACTATTTTAACCAAAATCTAATTTCATTGGTAAATACCTAATACTCGAAAACCATTATAATTCCTGTCAATTTAAGTTAGTATAAAGTGTAATGTAGTCATTTAATATATGTCCTTCGTATATGATTAAAGATCAAGTGGAATAAACCATTACCACAGCCCGTCTTCGCTCTGAATATTCAAGCATTTGACCAAACATTTGTGTGCGTGACATGTTTGTTGGTTTCGAGTCAGAAATGCTGTTTTCAATTACAGATGACGTGAAAACACTTCGCTTTACATAGGGCGCATTCACACGTATCACAAACATATCACAACGGAGCGACAAAAAGTGGGCGAGGTGTGGTTACATGTGCAAAGCACACGTAATCACACTTCGCCTCGTCGTTAAAAATTCTTCTCTTGCGTTGTGGTGAGTAGGTACTGAGTATTTTGTAAGATGCAGGGTAAAGTGCCGGACGGCCACGCGCATGCTTGCATGCCCTTCCTGACTTAGCCCTATAGATAAGGAACAGGTCACTCGCATTTTTAATTATGTTATACCTACGATTAACCTTTACGTTTTAATGCTTATTTAACGCTTGTTCTTCGTACATAACTAAGTTACATTACTAGCTATGTATAAAGAAAAAATATTCTTCGTACATAACCTGGTAATGTACAAAGAAATCCTTGTTCTTCGTACATAACTAAGTTACATTACTATAGCTATGTATAAAGAAAAAATATTCTTTGTACAAAACCGGGTTATGTACCAAGAAATACTTGTTCTTCGTACATAACTGAGTTACATTACTAGCTATGTATAAAGAAAACGTATTCTTTGTACAAAACCAGGTTATGTACCAAGAAGCCTCGGTTCCTTGCACATTGTCAGTTATATATAAATAAGTAAGTATTCTTCCTACATGACCTGGTTTTGCACACTTACTTCTTACTTCTCCTACAACACAAACTAAGAAACTTTTTGTTACTTACATTGTCTCAATTATTTAAAAAGTACAATGACTTTCAAACTGTCATTATGATAATAAGTCAAATTAATTTGGAACTTCTCGATTAATTAATACAGACCAAGATAATACAAAAACACCAACAAAATGTCTGGTGTCTGCGTTGGAAACAACTATTTCGGGATAATGAGGACGCCTGAAGTCGAAGGCATGTGCGTATTTCCCGGGTGTCTCCGAAACAAAGAGATTAAAATAATTATATTTTAATCTCTTTGCTCCAAAACGACTTCGGGGAAGTACCCAATATCATCAAAATAAACTTCCTATGCAAGTTAATTTTTTTAATATCACCGGGGACACGTGTATGCAATTATCATTGCACAGCAAGAGAGCAAGAGTGGACTGGAGTGTTCGAGTCGCGCAACAACTGCAAGAATTTCGGTACCACCCATGTTGAGGCAATAGTTGACAATAGCAATAGCAATAGAGGGTTTCAGTAAACGTGGTTCATGGCGTGGTGTCTGAAATGTTGTCCAACGTTTTGAAACGATAGATACATATAATTTCCTGTAAAACATAACATTCACAGTTCAGTTGACATTATGAAACACGGCTCATTATTTGTAATGCAGACAAATTATCATAAAGAATCTTTGATAACTTGAATTGATTACAACAGTTGCGATAAATTACGATAGTTTTACCTCTATATGACACATTAATCATTTAATGACATGATACGTCAAGCTTGTAATTATTTATTTAAAAAATTTAAGATGAGTCTATATTACTAAGTTTGATACACTGCTCGGAGAACCTCTTTGGTTTTATGGAAGTAAGTGTACAAAACCAGGTCATGTAGGAAGAATACTTACTTATTTATATATAACTGACAATGTGCAAGGAACCGAGGCTTCTTGGTACATAACCCGGTTTTGTACAAAGAATATTTTTTCTTTATACATAGCTAGTAATGTAGCTCAGTTATGTACGAAGAACAAGTATTTCTTGGTACATAACCCGGTTTTGTACAAAGAATATTTTTTCTTTATACATAGCTAGTAATGTAACTTAGTTATGTACGAAGAACAAGGATTTCTTGGTACATTACCAGGTTATGTACGAAGAATATTTTTTCTTTATACATAGCTAGTAATGTAACTTAGTTATGTACGAAGAACAAGCGTTATTTAAGGCTGAGTTTTGAAATCATCGTAGATTATTTAATGGTGTTTAACGAGCCCGCAAAGATTGGTTGTTCTTAATTCATTTTATAAAAATAAATAAATAAATATATAAATAAAATCTCACGCCTTTCATCCCCGAGGGGGTAGGCAGAGGTATTCCATTACTGGATATACCCACATTTCACGAGATATATTGGACCCCTAAACGTGATAGGTGGTGAGCCCATCGCCGGACCGGGTCTATTTACACATGTCTCAGAATGAATTCTGAGACCTGCGGGTTTCCTCACGATGTTTTCCTTCACCGTCGAGCTAGTGATAAATATGTACGTAAGTTTTTGAAAAACTCATTGGTACATGCCAGGATTCGAACCCGAGCCTCACTGATTTTCGGCGGCTCTGTAACCGTCAGGGCTATCACTGCTCTTATATTTCATTCATTTTATATTTCCTCAAAAATAATATCGCAAATAAAGATGATTTAATTAATTAAGTTATTATAAGCAAATGTAGAGACAAGGAACGGAAATCAATGACAAAAAAAAACCGACTCTATTAATATAATTATTATTTTATTTTCCACAGTCAAAAAGATATTGTTACTATTATATTAATCTACCTAGTATTAAAAGGCTATTTGTTAGTTTATTATAACCACAGTAGTTGAAACCAAAATATTTGTTTATATATTTTTATGATGGAAACGAGACACGAAGTTTATTTAGGACGACCCATTCTGCAGAATGTTCATATTGAATATATAAAAAAGAAATCCGCTTTTACGTTTCAGCTGCCGTCGGCACATTGATCGTCAGAAAATCACATTACCTGTCGCCGTCAATATTAAGATAAGAAGTTAATATCCGGGACATTAATTTAGGACTACCTACTGCTCACATAAACGTTCCCATAGACTAATAGGTTTCTGAATTTCTGACATAAGTGACAAAGTCACTGGAATTTTTGGCCTTTGATCAATTTTTTGAATATTGTGTTTTGGAAGATGTCTTCTGTTAAGTATATAATAGTACAAGTAAGCAGAGGCTGTAATTATCAAAGCGCACATATGTCATACGACGTTTTATAACACTAAAAACTCTTTGCTAAAATTTAAAAAAGTTCCGTTCGTTTTTAGACGGAGCATCTTGATAAACCGTGCGTTTCACATTACATTACCGCACTTGTGCGTAATTAGATACAATACGATATTGAAATTGGTGAAATAAGATACCTTTTAAGAGCAAATGTGTTATAAAACTTATTATATTATGCTTTTAAAAGTAAATCTTGACAGAAAATCAAATATGCCATCAATACATCGTACCATTCACCTTGTATGGTACCTACACCATAATATATGTTTTAGTGAGTGAAACCTTCGCCAACAAACTGTAGTGTAGTTTGACGATACCTAATTATAATGTTATTTGTTGTACTTTAAAGAAAAAAAAATAAAATTCGTTCGGACCTAGCGTAGGTACATCGTGCATAAAACTTATTTTACTTTCGTTGAGTAAGTAAGTCAATATTTCCATTATTTTGAGATTATTCATAAAATTAAAAGGACTCCTGGCTCTAATATCAATTAATACTAACAATACAATACAAAAACTTTTTATTGTACACCAAAAACAACACAATATTGGATACCAACATTAACCTTAATAATTGGCGGTGATATCGCTTTTAGAGACCAAAAACCTTGGGATGCGGCATTGGAATCATCTTGTTGCACTTCACATAGTGCTAATTACACTTTCAGGCACTTGTACGAAACAAGGCCGTTTGCAGCCGACTTTAGAACGTTTCAATGACTGCTATTTATTAACTTACTTTTTTAAGGGTCCAACCAAAATAAACACTATGACCGCTTGAGACTTTAAATGTCGAAAAAATGAAACCTACTTTTGGCTTAAGTTTTTAAGTTTTAATTTTATAAAAAAAAAAAAAATCTCAAGTTTTTTATCCGAGAGGGGGGTAGGCAGAATTATTTCATTTCTTGAAATACCCACTTTGACCGGGTCTGTTACACATGCCTTAGAATTAATTCTGGGACCTGCGAGGTTCCTCACGATGTTTTCCTTCACCGTCGAGCTAGTGATTAATATTTACGTAAGTTTTTGAAAAACTCCTCATTGATTATCATCATGAGGAGCGGACTCTTTAGCCGTAAGGCTATCACTGCTCTTCAAACAAATCAGTTAATGATTCTTCCATACACTACAGAGTACGGAAGTGATTCAAATATACAAATAAAATATAAGGTACTATTCCTTTTCATAATTTAAAACTGCGAATGACCATAATCACCAAAGGCAGGCTTGAAACTACACGAAATACCGAACAAACTTACACCAATACTCCAAACCCCTTTTAGTTATGAGCGCCCCTAGGGACACATCTATAAAGTAGCACCTCTGCCCAAATCACGTCCTCAAACAGTACAAGATATCTACACGTGAGATCGTAAGTAGATCACGGACAAGCACTTATAACTTATAATGAAACCTATATTTTCCGCGCCAGGGACGTATCTAGAGCCATTTTAGGGAGGGCGACATATCATAATATAATATAAAAAATATATAATAAAGGATATACCTAATATATCTATTATTAGCAACCTACCTCGCTTATAGCTTCGGCTTATTAAAATAAAATATAGTCGATTTTAGCATGGACAAAGTAGCTTTCGAATTACTTACACATACCAAATTGAAAATGTATCCCGTGTTTTTTAGGCTGCCATCAAGAGTTTTCAATTTAAGATCAATAAAGAGAAACAGTTTGAATGGGGATTTTGGTAGCAAATTCCTTGCTCGCAACAGTATAGTCCTCAGAGGCATGTGATCCTGCGGAGGAGAGCTATGAGCTACGAACTACGCCAGTACATAATTATTGTTAGTATTGATTGGTACTCTTAAAAAGAGAACAAGGTTAAATCCCTCACAGTGTCTTGTTAACGTAATGATAATGAATCGAAAAATATTATGGGGCGAAATAAACTTTCGGCTCTGGATACAGCCCTGCTTTCAGACAAGGGTGTCGAAACGTGCTTTGAATACAATACAACGACTACTATGTCTAGACCTTTCACTAAGGCGCTGCTCACACGTAGACACATTTTGTTGCTAGCATAAGACATCATCACCGGAAAACGTGGTTTTTGTGTCCAGACACCGTCGCCGGTTGCTTCTTCTGGGCACTATTATAGTTGGACACAGTTAAAGTTCTGTGCGTATTATTTGCAACCCGTAAAATTTTCAACAGGCAACATATTTTAGTTTTTAAATGCTTGAGGAAGCATCTCAAAGTCGAAGCCGGCTTTGAGATGGAACTATTTTTTCCCATTTCGAAGCCAGCCACGAAATGATACTAAAACAAACCCAACTCGTAACCGGCTTCGAAATGGGAAAAGAACAGTCCCATCTCGGAGCTGGCTACCAAATCTAGCTACGAAGTGGGACGAAGGTAACTGGGCAGGTAGTGGTTGATTTTATAGTAATTGTATGAAAATAAAATATTTCCTTTTTTTTATTGCCTTTTACAAATAGTTATACAATTTTAAATAACACTCTCCAAACTGCAATGCACTTTGTCGGCGAGAACACACTCTTTTCTTTTATTATTACCTAATTTGCCATATAATCTTAAACTTAACTATTCACTTATTTATATCCGACCGATTACAAAAGTATCCGCGTTTGCGCGTCGCCTAATAGGAACCTTTAAAAATGGCAGAGTTTACAAGTTTTTCGTGTCTAGTGAAACATGAGCTATATTGTGGTTATTGTGATACAGAAAAAGAGCTTTTTGAATGAGCAATGGATATCTGAATTGTGGAGTCTGCATATTGTTCTGAAGATTGGCAATGAACGTGTGGAATGTATTTGTTTTGTAAGGGATAGCTATTTTCATTTTGAAGCAACGATAGGTACTGAAATATATCGTTGAAATTTGCTCACAAATTACTTTCTTGTTCATTTTTCTTAAATTGTTCATTCATGTGGGCTGGAATAATTTATCTTTTGTGTGCCTTGCTTATGTCTACATGATACAGTGATGGACCTTGAACTCTTCAAAGGTTATTTTAAGTAGACCTTTTTTAACCAAAGGCAATATTGATAAACATATGTAGCTAGTAGAGCAGTGATCAGCAGTGATAGCCTTACGGTTAAATAGCCGGCTTCACATGATGATCAGCGAGGCTCGAGTTCAAATCCTGTCATGTACAGTCAAGAGCAAGTCAAGCTTGACACTACCAGTTTAAGCTGAGCTCTAATTTGTACTGCGCACCATAGAATACAGGGCCGGGTCAAAGTCCAAAGTGTCAAGCTTAGCGTGCTCTTGACTGTACCAATGACTTTTTCTAAACCTACGTACATATTCATCACTAGCTCGACGGTAAAGGAAAACATAGTGAGGAATCCCGCAGGTCTCAGAATTAATTCTGAAGCATGTGACATAGCGTCGGGTCGGTAAATCCCATGCATGTGGGTTTACTAAGTAGACATTGTAATGTGAATTGTGTGTCTAAGTAAATTACTGAGCTGCTTTCGTGTTTCAGACGTGCATATTGTATTAAATTGTGACTTGCATGTTGAACCGCTGGGAGCTAGTGCAGTAATGAGATTGCATTGAATGTGTTCAGACGCAGTGCGCCGGAATGTTTAGACAAACTTCAACTTAGTTCTAACGTCGTTTAAACTAACATTTTATTAAAATGTTGTTTATATGGCACTGCTTCTTCTCAAATAAGTAATTGCAAGCAAGAAGCTGCTTCCTTATTCTATAGCAGTTTAAAAATACTTTGTCATACTATAGGTAGGGTAAAAGCCGGCTAGTTGCCTCAGTGGTATACTTGCCCCGGTTTTGAATACACCATGTTAGGTAATGGCGTTAGCGCTTTACTATGATTGTAAGTACCCCTCCCGCAGAGCTCAGTGTCATATAAACCGTCAGCCTAGACTCACAGGTTTCATCCGTGTGAGCAAAAATCTTCCGCGACGAAACTTCAGCAACTATCCGGATTTTACCCTATACAAAGTGTCCAGCGGAATTGTCCACGTGTATCATGTATTTTCGTTCTCGTGCGAATTTTTAAAACTACTATTTAGCAGATGCCTACATCATCAACGACCGTAGTTAAATGCCACTTTTCAAGTTTCTACGTTTCGAATATTTCGCGATACGTGAGTCTCTCTCTTACCTCAATCGCTGATATTTCTCTTTTATTTAGATAAATCTATACTTACACTTATAAATAAAAAAAGCGAAATACTTATCACTCACTTATTAATCACAAAATCTTTGAAAGTATAAGAGTAATTTGGACTTTGCCAGGTATATTCCTCATAGGGAGTAGGTATCCACTAATCTGATAAGAAAAGATTTCGCGAAATTTCCACGACAACGCCACAGGGTGCCTAGAAATACAAATGTGATAATATTACCGAACGTATTACCGAACACAGCATTTATTTACTCGTTCAGCAATACGAGTATGAACTCATCAAAACAACATCTCAATAGATCTGTGAGTCCTGTGACCTTGTTTACGCGCGACACAATAATCCGGTAATCACCATCAATCCTTGAATACGACCTCAATCTGTCATATCCGTAAAACTATATCCTTAATTCCGGACAAACAACGTGTTTACGAATCGGAGTGCTGCGGCCGGTGACGGATAAGTCGGTGTTCTGTGTCGGTAACCGGATCGTGTCCGGTCCGGTGTCCGGAAAAAGCCGGATAAATAGGCCGGCTGCAATACGAGCGTAATGAGAATTTTTTTTTCTCGTTATGTCGAAGGTCCCAGCTGTTGCTGGGCTCAGATTTTTATTGCAATAATGACTCTTGTAAAAAATAAAAGACGCAATAAACATTGTTGGTCGAGTTCAAGTGGTATTGTATACAAAGCTAAATAGACCAGATTGGCTGTTTTGAAGAAAGGTCAGATAAACTACAAGACATTTGCTAAGTTCCTAGCAAGAAGCACTCTATTGTCTCTACGTACACATAAAATAAAATCAAATTTCTTTATTTCAGACCATGCAGTCCATAAATGTGTTAGTGACAAGAAAACTATGTTAGTTTTAAAACAAAATGGCGTCACCACGTTCCCCGCTTCACACGTTTTACATGTGACTCGAGGAATCTGGCGACGAGAGGAGAGTCAAATCGCTCCGATATCATCCTCAGGACCCCATTAGAGCTACCGCGCGTTCTGCTTAGTATGGAAACTGACTTCTTCCGCATCCCTTATGGAAAGGGGAGTGATATTATGTAAGTACTCTCCGTAATAAAATTATACTAGAGGGCTTAATCGCTACTACGACTAATCAAAAAATGAATTTATTTACTGCCCATAACACAATATATATCCAAGGAAAGTATCCAAAGAAGTACAGCTACTGACACTTAGTACTATAATTAGTTTGTATTCTCTACTTCTACACTAATGTTATAAAGAGGAAATATTTTATTTTTTGTTTGTTTCTATTGAACAGGCTCCGAAACTTTAGTAAATAGAGGTGCCATTATGGAAAAAGAAGAATGTGGTATAACATGTCATTCATATCTCTGTCAATTCAATGGAAAATTACAGTATATTTACTTACAAAGTACAACTTAAACTCTATTATTATCATTATGTGTCATGCGCCCTAAGAATGATAACTGCAAGCCTACTATCCAAGACAATCATTGAATATCTGACAGGTTGACGTTCCCGAAGATCAACACGCGCACAGATTTGTTTTTAATAAAAAAAAGTTTTGTTTGCTACTTGTATAGATGACTGTAGATACTTGTAGCCGAACGTTTAAAAAGATTTCGCGTTTAGTTTTAAATTGAAAAGAGACTTAAGTAATTGCATCAAGAAAATTTATTTTATTATGTTCGTGTATTCAGCCGTAATGGCTATCTTAAAGTTCTAAACTTTTTTAAACTTATTTACTTTACCTTCTTAGTTTATAGTAAAAAATTTAAAATGGGACCTAATGTAATCCTATAAAGCATTTGGAAACTATTTACTGAAGGAAAATAGTTGAATTTCTTCCAAACCCAATAAAGTTAAGTGAAACTGAAAAAAAGTTAGCACATTTTTTAAGCAATTCTTGTAAAAAGACTTAAGTGACGATAATGTTGTTTCACTACGCCTGAACCTTCACAAGAAGTATACGAAAACAATTTCTTTTATCCTGAAAAACTACATTCAATTACAAAGAAATAGGTATACCAGCCCAATCTTGTAAACATTGTACGTACATTGTCGCTGTATTTTATTTTACCTTCTCGGGGAATTCCAATATCTGTCTTCTAACTTTTTCTATCTAC
Source organism: Ethmia dodecea (assembly GCA_963855545.1). Lineage (NCBI taxonomy): Eukaryota > Metazoa > Arthropoda > Insecta > Lepidoptera > Depressariidae > Ethmia > Ethmia dodecea. The sequence goes on from OY979446.1 coordinate 3,784,284, forward strand.
TTTTTTTATAGAAACGGATTGTCAGACTGATCCATCAAGGCACAGCTGATACCGTTAGGTCTAAAAGTATGAATTTTTGCACAACGGTCCCCTAACTGACGTAAGTGTGTATCAGTGTGTTGGTAACAATAAATAAAAAAATACTAAGAAAAAATATGTAACACTAGCAGCGCCCCGCGGTTTCTCCCGCGTAGTTCCCGTTCCCGTGGGAATACGGAGATAAAATATAGTCTATAAGTAGATTTTGCATCCATACATCCATCCATACAAACTTTCGCGTTTATAATATTACTAGGATAATAATTGTTATGTCCTTCAGAGATGAGCTAATGGAAATAGCTCCTTATATGTGTTATGGTATGATTTAATTTAAGTTTGTACATATCGTGTTTTTGGCTCGTTGGGCAACACGACGGGATATTTGGTATTCCAAGCACTAAGGCGTTGAATTGAAATGCGCACGCATGCTCGACTCATGCCATCGATGCTGAGGAAAAAATATATTTTCAGTAGGTGAGATTTCGGCGCCGTTCATTCAAAACTAGCCTGGCTGCCGAAAAGTTCAAGCATGCAGGGGACTTTATAATCAACGTAAAATGCACCAAAATAATATATTCTCAGATGCAGCGCTTACGTACGTATATGTACTCCTATATGCCGACAGAATTAGTCGGAGTCTACATATTTTTTATCAGTTTTAAGCTGACTGTACCTGCAAGGAATGTAATGTTTTTCTGGCGTTTATATAAAAGTTTGTGAATCTTTGGTGCTACCAGCATAAAATTTTAGACGGATTGTGAAGAGTGAGGTGTAGCTAGATTTGTTTTTATATCCGAGTATTATATTATGGTTTATGTTTTAATTAAACAAACGGAGTAATGTTTTTAAAATATTTTTAATGTACATGTATACTGGATGGTTTAAAAATCTGACCACCATCACCCTTGACCATTATAACCACACCTTTGATTTGATATAGCTATGACGAAAGCACTTGGAAATACTACTAGCTCAACCCGCGGGTGTTATAAGAGATGTCTAAGAGCTTTTCGCTTCGCTGCCTGAATGGTGGCGAGTTGACCACCAACAATACTTACCATCATGGAGGGTTGAGAGCACTTCAGGGCTTAAAACAAAGACTGATCTTAAAAACTGCAATAGGTACCTTCTGAAGTATATGGATGAAATATTGTATAGGTATAGAATATATAAGGAGAGTGACGACAAATGATGTGACATCTAGTCGTTTTCAAATCGATGGTTTATGTATTTCTATTCAAATGTTCAGGAGTAAGGAGTAAGGCAGGTTTCAAGACTTCGCTCTTCGATCTTATTTTGCATTTAGATGAGGTATTTATGGAAAGTGGAAAGAAGATTTCGGTTAAGGTAGTCGTCACACGTCATTCATCACCGTCGAGATCAAGTGTATGGACAGACAGGTTTTAAAAATTAAGAACATTAAGTCTTTACGAAGCAATTAAACCCCGGTTTCCAAAAAGAAAATTAAAGTAAAATTAGTTGACGGGCTGTTAAATTTAATGTTAACTGTTCTAGTTGGTTGTTAAAAATACAATGATTTTATTCGAACAATCTGAAAAGTTAGCATGAGATTTAACAGTCTGTCAGATTTTTTTTTATTATTATTATTTTTTATAAGAAAAAGGGGACAAACGAGCAGACGGGTCACCTAATGGTAAGTGACTACCGTCGCCCATGGACACCTGCAACTCAAGAGTTACAACCGAGGTGGGAATAGTGGGGGAGGGGAGGGGAGGGGGGGGATTGGGGCCTCCGGTTACCTCACTCACTCTACGAAACGCAATGGAAGCATTGCTTTACGCTGGTTTTCTGTGAGGCCGTGGTATCACTCCGGTCGAGCCGGCCCAAGCGTGCCGAAGCATGTCTCTCAATTTTTGTTCAATTTGTATTTCGAAAACCAGGGGTTAGTTTTTAGCATGGGTTAAAATATAGTTATGTTCTATTTTTAGACTGAAGTCAAAGTCAAAACCGTTTTATTAAATGTTGGGGTTTATAAGTCCACTTATTGAAAGTCATTGCGACTCCACCGCTTCGGTAAGTATAGTTGAGGAGACGAAACGGCGCAAGAAAGTCTTCAACACATCTATTTAAACAGTCAATACAATACAAATAAATAAATGTGAGTATTTCCTGAAATGCAATACATTTGCCTTTGATAAAAGGCGTGAGATTATTTATTTTTATTACAGACAAAGTACAAGTTATATGGTTTTAATGCGGAGCTGGAGAAAATTTTCAGACACGGTCCCGTTGGAGTTTTGTTATATGTGTGTATAGATTATTGACCATCCATCATTTATGTTGAGTTCACCATTTCGAGGAGCTCACCTTTAAATAGCACGTTAGTGTAAAACTTGTATTCCCACGTGTTTCCATCACTGGATACAGTGATGCCTGCAGTGATGGATATAATATCGTGAGGGACTCATAATTCATAATTTTGTTTTTATTAAACAAATCACCATAGCCCATAATAAAGTACTCAGTAAGTATTAAGGTAATATCATTGACGCGTTAGACTCGCTACTATACGCTAATTTATTTTGAAACTAAAGTATTGGGTACTTACAATAATATTTTACAAAATCATCCTAGTCCAGAAAGATTTTGTTTGAAGCTTATGGAAAGAATATAATACTAAGCAGGTATAAAACTACTGCTGGTAATTAATAATGTTAAGAAAACGAATAATTGTCTAATTTTTTTATTCCCGGCTACAGAGAAAACGAGATAACGTATCATTTGAACCAAAACTGCGTTTTTAAAAATCAAATTTTTTGAACATGGATATTATTATAGCATGTTTTGTGAGATGGCAGATCGATTGATTTACGCTATGTACACTTTACAAACCTTTATATCCTTGACTAGCTTTTACTCGCGGCTTCGCTCGCCCACGTTTATTTCACAACCTTAGGGGTTGAATTTTGCAAAATTCTTTCTTAGGGGATGCCTACGTTTAGGCTGTGCGTTGATACATCACCAATCAGTCCGTCAGTTTATCATTTTATAAATATAGATTTGTTAATGAATTTGGAAAATTCTTTCACCAGCTAATTCTGATTATATGTTTATGTAACAAAAGATTGCTGTTTTGTTCTACTATTTCTAGTTATTAAAATAATTTTGTAGCACTGAACAATTTGGTTTTCCTTCTACAATGAATGGAACATCTGCCCTATCAAATTGTTTTATTTACAGTTTCTACAGGCGTTAACGAGACCTAGTTTGGAGACTAAATCAGGTCCTATTTAACTGAGTTACATAATAAATATAGCGAAACTTCAATAGTAATAATTGCATGATTAAATTAAGCTTCAACTTCGAGCCAAGAGGCAATCCAATCAAGAGATGGAAGTGACCTGGTTGTCCACAACAACTCAGGCAATGCAGAAGATATGAAACAATCTTGAAACCTTCTGATAGAGGCTTTACTTGATAGCTAGGATCTATCGGAACTTCTTTGGATCTATCGGAATTTCGTCGCATTGAATTGCTAAGTAAATCACGTCGAAAATCAAATAATAAAGAAAAATAAGCAATAAAAAAATATTAAAGGAATTTGTGTAAAAATGTTTTTTTCACTTCTCATGCTCTAAAAATACGCCAATACAGCCCTACGAAGCGGGACTAAAGTGACCACTTTAGTCTCTAGGGAGTGAAAAGTAATTAGTTTTTTAAATTTCCTTAATGAGACATAAACAAACTCAAAGGGACAGTAAATATCTGTGGAGTGTGGACCATCTTCATTGCGAAAATGTTGAGAGTTTTAATTCCATGGCTTTTCCGCAAAAGAGGAGGCGCCATGTGTTTTAAATTGTTAATCTGCAAAAAAAAATTAATCTCTTTGTTAATCTATGACAAGTTTAGAAGAAACACTAGCTTTCCATTCGGAAAAGAATTTTTAGAATCGGTCAAGTAGTTTTTGAGTTTATTCGTAACAAAAATACAAATCTTTCCTCTTTATAATATTAGTACCTACAGACATACAAATCTTTCCTCCTTGCTAATATAAGTGTACATGTAGATAGTAATAATAAAATAACAAATTGTGGGGCACAATTCAGACATGGTTATTACTGAATAACCGTAGCCCAAACTAGGCAGCGCCTGTACTATATGTACTGAACAATTGATAAATATACTTAAATAAATATGAAACACCCAGACACAAAGCCAACAGACATGTTCATGCACACAAATGTTGGCCCGAGCGGGGATCGAACCCGCGACGGCAGACCAGAAGGCAGGGTCACTACCAACAGAGCCAACAAGCGCGTCATAATATACCTTCCCTACGAGAAAAGGACTTAACGCATTCCTAAAAAATGTTTATTTATGTTTAAAATAGTATCTCAACCTGTCAGAGACCAATAGATTTCAGAAATTGAAACTATGATAACTTGAAGCGCTGTAACTTACTCTAAATTGTGGTGTCGTAGTTTACTCTAACTTGGCACTCAAGACAACTTGAGTGTTAAATTATTTTAAGGCGTGACGGAATATTCTGTTTTAGATGGTTTCTAGCGAGCTCAGTGAAGGTGCCAGTCACGTCGAAGTATGTTATTTTGTTTCGTAGTCGTACGAATTATTATTTCCTCATGTTATAAATATTATATATAGAGCAGTGATAGCCCGGACGGTTAAAGAGCCGGCCGAAAATCAGTGAGGCTCGGGTTCGAATCCTGGCATGTACCAATGAGTTTTTCAAAAACTTACGTACATATTTATCACTAGCTCGACGGTGAAGGAAAACATCGTGAGGAAACCCGCAGGTCTCAGAATTAATTCTGAGACATGTGTAAACAGACCCGGTCCGGCGATGGGCTCACCACCTATCACGTTTAGGGGTCCAATATATCTCGTGAAATGTGGGTATATCCAGTAATGGAATACCTCTGCCTACCCCCTCGGGGATAAAAAAAAAAGGCGTGAGATTATATTATATATTATTATTATAAATATTCCAGAAATGATAATCGAAAATAGAAACAAATGAAACTTATGATGCTTCTAATCTTGTGTTCGTTCTGTATAATATTATTTACGATACATATTTTGCCAGTAACAAATCCATTATTTTATCTCGAACTTATATTAGTAGAATAAATATTATTTCATAACTCGAATGATCTATTTGCAGAAGTTGTTCAAACATTAGGACATGTCTCTCGGTAAATAACCGAATACAGTTTTTTTTCTAATTTATTGTAAAACTAGCAACGTCCCACGGTTTCACACACATAGTTCCCGTTCCCGTGGGAATAGGGGGGTAAAATATAGCCTGCGTTATTATGAAGTATAAGCTCTATAACTGTAAAGTTTCATAACAATCCGTTTAGTAGTTTTTGCGTGCAAGAGGAACCAACATCCAAACATACAAACTTTCGCGTTTATAATATTTGTAGGATTCTAAGATTGAAGTAGCATGATGTATTCTCAAGCCTAAGGCCTGCGTTCGATTCCTCGTCGGGGCATGTAAAAACGGGATTTAAAAATTTTACCTAGCAAAATATTTATCATACTATCGACGGTAAAGGAAAACGACGTGAGCCAGCCGTGAAATTTCAAGAAATTTAATACGTCTGCAAACCTTCTCGAAAGAATAATTATGATTCTCTAGTGTAGCTAACATAAGCATCACGCCAAAATGTTGTCTACTGTTTTGTTGCAAGACAAATGCACGAGATGAGAGCGTCGACAAAATTTTGACAACAATAACACAGACTAAAAAACATCAAACAGTACACTATCAATCACGCAACAAACATTTGAGTCTACCAGAATTCTGTGTACAAACAAAAACGACAATGTTTACGTAGCCAGCAAGCCCGTCGTAGCATTTCGTAGCACACTCGTAGCGGGCGTAGCACCTTCAATAACAAATAGCCGACATTTGTCCACATGTCGCAGTAATGTGGTATTTGTGATACCATTTCAATCTCTGCTGTAAACAAAGTTTCCTACCTCTGGCGTATTGTAGTAAAGGGTTTATCTGAGTAATCTGGGTTTAGGTTAGGGTCGGGATAGAGTGACTTTTATTTACAACTTCAGAGTATGGTTAACAAAGAGTAGTTGTAGTATTATAATGAATCCATTGGAGATTTTGTTTACTAGTTGGCTTCATTGGGGTACTGCATTTGGAACCAGCAACTCTTCGGTAGAATTATAATAATAATAAAATAATAATAAATTGTGGGACACAATTCACACACGGTTATTTAGTCCCAAACTAGGCAGGGCCTGTACTATGGGTACTAAACAACTGATATACATACTTAAATAAATATTAAACGACCAGACACGAAGCCAACAGACATGTTCACGCACACAAATGTTGGCCTCGAGCGGGGATCGAACCCGCGACCTCCGGCTCAGAAGGCAGGGTCACTACCAACTGAGCCGACAGGCCCGTCAATTGGGCTGCTGTTTACATTTAACCAATCTTCATTGACGAGTTTAGTATGCCTTGTTATTCGACTATTGACTGTTCTAAATGTAATTCTTATTACCTACAGAATAAAATACATTTTCATTATTTTATTTTTCATTGGTTTTCCATATTGAGTCAGAGGCGTCAAGTTTGATTCCCGAATGGAGCCAATTAACATTATTGGTCGTTCTGTATTTGTTAGTATTTATTTAGGTAACTTTATCAGTTGTTTTGACTCCAAACAATTAATTAACATACGTACATAGTACGGCTCAAAATAAATATATGCAATTTTATTATTTGCTTTTGGTTACATATTTATTTAGCTAAGAGACATACTGCTTAGTAATACATATAAAAATATGAATATTTTCTATTTATTCAGGACAGCCAGGAAATTGCTCCTTTCCAACTCCAACTTTTTAATTAAAATATCAGATATTTTAAAAGTAAAGGAACACGAATTTCCCCGGATACTATGACTGTTATAACATAGGTAAAGAAAACATCGTGAGGAAACCCACAGGCCCTGTACATGGCCGTGGCATGTGTACCAGACCTGGTCCGGCGAAGGGCTCACCACCTATCACGTTTAGGGGTGACACTTTTCACCATGTATTCCCAGAAATGGAATACCTCTGCCTACCCCCTCGGGGATAAAAGGTGTGAGATTTTTTACAATAATTCACATAAATCAGTGCTTCTCCGTAACTCGTAATAACTAAAACACGAATGAATACAACAAATAAGCTTCTAAGGCAATTCAAGTAGTTTTGTAGCGATTGTTGGAGTTAACGACTCGCAAAAGTAGCCTAAACACGCTTAGTGGAAGCACATCGTTTCATAAATCGTTTTCGGGTCAGAGGAATTTATCCCGCGAGAAACATCTGAGGCCATTACACTGTCCGCTGCTGAGATGTTTTGCTGTAAATGGAGTCTGAAATCTTTGTGATTTGTAGCACCGTGGTGTAGCTACTATTCAAGATGAAGGAAGGTATAAAAGTTGGAACTGAAAGTCTCTCGTACGAAGTCTGGGTTTGGCTTCGAATCCTGACAAAGTAAAACAACGAGTGTTATTAAGTCCAAAGTAAAAATCTCTACATAGTATAAAACAAATTCCCTATTATCCCTATGTCCTTATGTCCCTATGTATGCTGAAATCTTTAAAACTACGCAACGGATTTTGATGCGGTTTTTTTAATAGATAGAGTGATTCAAGAGGAAGGTTTTAGTGTTCGCACCCATGCGAAACCGGGGCGGGTCGCTAGTAATAAATAAATAATCGCACGCCTTTTTATACCCGAAGGGGTAGGCAGAGGTATTTCATTTCATACTATTGGAAAGTGGGCATATCCGGACTCCTTCGAAGATGAAGGCTTACTCTTTTTTTCATGTTTGTCTATGTCTAATTGCTACGTTTTTGGGGCGAAGTGCACGATAGATTTTTAAAATTCATTCACCAATTGAAAACTTAGTTTTCTGGGAGTCTTGAGATTTTTCCTCGGGAACGGGACTTATTTATTTATTTATTTATTTATTTATTCATTTCAGATTTATGCAACATTACAGTAAATAACCAAAGCGTTACACAGACGAGTCAACACACAGTTAAAAATAACATTACTTTAATTAATATTATTAATAATATTAGTGGACTTACGTGGATGAAATCGTAGGAACAGATAGTGTCAATAAAAAGACCATTACGATTACAATTATAAATTGTCAATAAAGCCCCTGGTTCGTAGGATGTGAACCTGGCTGTAAAACAACCTAAACCATTGCTTATAAATAAATAACGAACGTTACCTACGGAGATTAGGGATGTAAGATTAAAGGAAAATAATCGATTAAATAAAAATCGATTTTTCTGTCTTAAAAATTAATCGATTTTTTAAAAATCGATTAATATTGAAAATAATCAATTATTCTAAAAAATCGATTTTTTTCTAATGCATATTTAAAAATCTATATAGGTATGCTTTTCATATTTTAATAATAAAATCTTAAGAGATTCATATTACCATTTTAACAGATTAAAAATGAAATAAAATAATATGAATAAAGAAATAACAAAATAAAATTTCGATAACCTTCAAATTTAGACAATAAAATAATTAAAAATAATTAGTGTCACAAATGTCCAGTCCTCTTTTACATTTGACTAGTATTAACATATATAATAATAATATAATATAATCTCACGCCTTTTTATCCCCGAGGGGGTAGGCAGAGGTATTCCATTACTGGTTTTTTTTTTTTAAATAGATTATATTTTTACATTCCTAACAGAAATTCCTTTGACACCCTTAGGGATGTGGTTTAAGCTTATTCAGCAAATTACTCTTCAGATTAACACGCTGCCCCTTGGCCTTAAAATGATGCGAGTTTTAACTTAGTTTTAGAGATAAGATACTTGTGCGGAAGTTACGTTATATGAATAATGAGTTTAGTTTTCGTAGGGATGACGGTTTGTTCATGCAATTTAATTAATGAAAAAGGATTATAATTCGATTCGGGCTTGGTAATTTGATGGGTCAAATAGGGTAGTTGACTGTATAGAAATTAATTGAATATACAAGAATTACTCGTCTAAAGTAATAAATAACTTATTAACAAATAAATATAATTTCACGCCTTTCATCCCCGAGGGGGTAGGCAGAGGTATTCCATTACTGAATATACCCACATATCACGAGATACATTGGACCCCTAAACGTGATAGGTTGTGAGCCCATCGCCGGACCGGGTCTATTTACACATCTCTCAGAATTAATTCTGAGACCTGCGGGTTTCCTCACGATGTTTTCCTTCACCGTCGAGCTGGTAATAAATATGTACGTAAGTTTTGAAAAACTCATTGGTACATGCCAGGATTCGAACCCGAGCCTCACTGATTTTCGGCCGGCTCTTTAACTATCACTGCTCTAATAATTAACAACATATTAAAAAAATACATACGCTAAAATATTGTAATGTAACTGACCTCTCCCAGCTAAGTCGCCGCGGGGTTTCGACGCCATTGTCTTCGGGGGTAGCCCTGACCCCCTGCGTGAGGAGTCGTGCGAGACGTGACCCCGTGCTCGAGCTGCCAGTGCTCGACACGGACCCTCGGGGTGTGGGCACTCTGCAACAAATAATAATAATAATAGTAATTGTGGGACACAATTCACACATGGTTATTCAGTCCCAAACTAGGCAGCCTGTACTATGGGTACCGAACAACTTGTAAACATACTTCAATAAATAAACACCCAGACACGAAGCCAACAGACATGTTCACGCGCACAAATGTTGGCCCCGAGCGGGGATCGCACCCGCGACCTCCGACTCAGAAGGCAGGGTCACTACCAACTGAGCCCTTTCTATGTTACTATATTATAAACTAGCGGTTGTGCGCGGTTTTGACCACGTAGTTCCTGTTTCCGTGGGAATATGGGAATAAAATGGTTTTATTTCATGATAATGTTGCTTTCCATTTAGAACGAATCCTTAAAACCGGTCCAGTAGTTTTTGAGTTTATTCTCTTCTTCTTTCTTTCCTTTTTATAATATTAGTGAATACAGTACGGCTGTTTTAACTATGTATATATATAGTGTAGATAGTACCTGAGTGACCGAGCTCTACTCGTTAATCTCACTGAAAGTGTAAATATATAACTATTTATTTAAAAAGAAAAGATACACTACACTCTAATATTATTAAAAGGAAAGATTTGTATGTTCGTAACAAATAAACTGAAAAACTATTGGACCTATTTTAAAAATACTTTCACCAATGGAAAGCTTACTTTTCTGAGAGTAACATGGGCTATAATTTTCCTAAGGGAACGGGACTGACGCGGATAAAATCGCGCGTAACGGCTAGTTTACAATATTTACAGATAAAAGAGGAACATATATATTTTTTTAATATTATTATATATTATATATTATTATTATTAAAGAGGAACCATTGGGATAGTGACAAGAAGACTGATCGACATCCATCTCTAGATAGCTAGTCTGATTCTTTGACAGAGATAACTAGCTGCCAGGATGCCTCAACCAAACGCATTGACAGCTCTTTAATAAGCTGCCAACGCACTGACAGCTCTTTAATAAGCTGCCAACGCACTAACAGATCAGCTGACAGGTAAAAGCTACCAGTGCGCAGGAAATGAACTTGAAAGTGAGATGAGACTCAGCTACATCGATTTTTCTGCGGAATATAAGAGATAGCGGGTGCCCAGCAGCGTTGTTCGTACAGATACAGTTTATTCTCGTTCCCGTGGGAATGGTTTAAAAAAATATGTGATTCAGCCAAGGTCTTGAAGTTTTATTAAATCTATATATATAAACTGACTGACTAATGTATCAACGTACAGCCTAAACCGCTGGGTCTAGAGACTTGAAATTTTGCACATAGATAGCTTATACAGTGTAAGCATCCACTAAGAAAGGATTTTGCAAAATTCAACACACAAGGGGGTGAAATAAACGTGCGCGAGCGAATCCGCGGGTAAAAGCTAGTGTAAATATATAGATCTTCATATCCCTGCGTTGTCAGTGAATCGAACCTCTTCGGATATAAAGCGTGACCCAATATTATATTTATGGTGTGCATGGTTTATACATATATACATATGCTCACGCCTTTTTCCCGACGGGGTAGGCAGAGACAACAGCCCGCCACCTGCTACGATCCTGGCATACCTCACCCCACATGGTTTATATATTTGGTTTTGTGTCATATGTCTTAAATTTATTAGTTTAGATATTTTATTAACCGGTTTCATCATTGTACCCTATCTGTGGTATTCTAGAAACAACAACAAACAACATCAAGGAAAATATTCGCTTTACGTGCTACGTTACCAGTTCATATTAGTTCATGTTTTCATAGACTGCTCTCAATGATAAAGCAGAAAATATTCATAGTTATTTTAAATTCATTTTCGTTGTTTTCATTTTAGAAGCTTCGGCGCTCGACTTTTAATAAAAACTGTTTTCCATTTTAAAATCATAACGTTTCATATTATTCAACCAGTTATTTAAATTAACACGTTTTTTTTTCAAAATGTCAGTCTTATTATCTTAAATTAGCAAAAATGGATGAAAGTATGACATTTCACTAGATAGTATAAAACCAAAGAGATTAAAATATAATTATATTTAAATCTCTTTGTATAAAACAAAGTCGCTTTCTATGTCCCTATGTATGCTTAAATCCTTAAAACTACGCAACGGATTTTGATGCGTTTTTTTTAATAGATAGAGTGATTCAAGAGGAAGGATTTAGTATAAGCATTGCACCCGTGCAAAGTCGGGGCGGGTCGCTAGTATTGTATAAAATAAAAACGGAATTTATAACGCTAAGGCAGTAACTTAGTTGGAAAATAAACCCATGCAGAACTAGAGGCATCTATTTGCCGCTCCGGTACGCTTGAATGCAAACGCCACGCTCTTTACTTTCTATAGATTCTAACTAGGACTTAGGTACACTGGGCGCAGGTAATCCTTTTAAATTTAAATTAGACATTTGTATATTTTTCGTCATCGTTATCGTCACTGACACTTATAGCGTGTCTGCATTGTTATAATATTTTAAAATATTATGGTTATTTCAAAGATATTAAAATAAAGATGAGTTATATTCATACTGCGCGAGTTTGGATATTGTCCGCTACAACTGGATACAACATGAACGTACATACTTACTTCATAGCCTATTTATAGGATACAACAATGCCGGTGACAGATTATTATACGAAACGAGTGATAAAGAAAGATACAGCTATCTGTCAAAATTTGCGCTTGAAATACGACTTGGTGCAAAATGCGAACATTCGCTGCTACGATGCGACTAAATAAAATTAGACCAATTATCTACACTTGTTGGCCTCAGTAATACTACTTCTTTATATAGAACTAGCGACCCGCCCCAACTTCGCACGGGTGCAATGCTAATACTAAAACCTTCCTCTTGAATCACTCTATCTATTTAAAAAACCGCATCAAAATCCGTTGCGTAGTTTTAAAGATTTAAGCATACATAGGGACATAGGGATATAGGGACAGAGAAAGCGACATTGTTTTATACTATGTAGTGATATCTATATGATTCTATATGATATATGAATATGATTATTTATATGCCTGATAGCTCAGCAATGCATCTACGAGGTGCCAAATTATGTACTGTTTAGTTTGTAAGATATTTTATACCCTATAGCAATGAAATTCTAGTTATATTATAAACTATTAAATTTGTGAGAATAGATAGATGGATAGATAGCTGCCTGTTATTCATTTATGCAAACAGTATTGAATGGATGTTGTAGAAACTTTAAAGTGAAAATATATAGCCTACAAAGAAAAAAAATTGAGATCCGCAAGAGTACCTATGTCCATTCCTGGATATACCCACTTTTCACCACCATATTTTTTGGACCAAACATGACAGGTGAACAAACCGATAGGCCCACCATTGTTGCCTTGGCCATCGAGCTGGTGACAAATATTTAAGGTTTTCAAAAACTAATTGGTACATTTTTGACTAATTCACCATGATTCGTACCCGAGCCTCAGGCATAAGAGACGAGCTCACTACTTTTGCTCACTAGTAAAGGAATAATAAAACTCCCATTGTGTCCTCAACCTGCACCGCGCCGAGAACCCACTCTCGTTGCGAGTCCACCGCGCCTAGGAATGTTCTCAAATGCTGCGCAACAAATATCCGGGGTATTCCGGGCGCATTTCAGAAGTTCCCTCCGGTTTATATCTAAAAAGAGATGATAAACGTTGTCTGCTGTATAGGATAAACATATCACATTTAGAAAATGTGAAATTGAATTCTTTTTAAGTCCTGACTTCGTACATCGCCTGATTTTTTTTACTGTCTGCAAAAAAATGTGGTGTGATACATAGATATGGTAGGTGTAATAGATTTATTTGGCATTGTTACATTTTTTACAGATCTCTTGTAATAACATTATACATAGACACACACTGAAATATTTGAAACAGTAGGTATTTAAAAAAGAAACAGACTCGTAGTTTTCATTTCATTGCAGTTTGCGTACTTTTGCAGACATTGTAAATTGCATTTAAAATTACTGTTTTAACAATTAATCTCATGTATAACTTTGCTAGATACAAGCTAGATTATTAGCTAGCTAAATACAAGTCGAGTATAAAGCTGATCTACTTTTATAAAAAGAGTGCAAAATCGATAGAGGATCGCTAGGAGAAGGTGCATGGTAGTCGCCTGTGTACACCCGTAGTCTTAAAGCGTCTAGAGCCAAAATTATACACAAGATTAATTGTTTAATACATAAATTTTAGACTTCCGTGTCTGACACAGGCCTTCTGTTTTAATTTGGGCATCCTATCATCTAATCTGTAATGTAATTACAGTAGAATCCGGATATTGCGACGACCAACGAACCGTCAAAATTAGGCCGTAGATACCAATAACCGGACGACGCAAAAAACAAGTCAATTTCTTTTTGTGTAAATCATATCAAATTTTCGTAGCATATCGAACTATACTTTAATATATATCTCTACTAATATGTGTTGTACTCTTGTAGGGAACAGTTAGACTTGTTCCTGCGGTTTCGGAGTTAGTCTCATATGAAGTCGATTGACGTCAGCAATATCAAACACTACCGTCGTCGTCTGGTCACAAACCTATGTTATGCAACTGATATATTATAACAAATATGTGTCCCAACTTATGGTACATAAATAGTCAACAGAACTTGTAAGTAAAATTTTCTACGTGCGTGTGTGTAAATTTTTTGGTGGAAATACAGTCAACGATTTTATTTTGATTTCGGTTTTCAGTTTCGGTCTTAATACCATCACTAAAATAGGGTTAGAATTTTTTAGATAAAACAGGCATGGCGTGCATTGGAGGAGACATGGAGGAGACCTATGAGTAGGTATGAGCAGTGGATTGGTAAGGTTAAAGATAATCTTCAATCTCTTGATATATTTTTTCACACCGAACCGAGATTACTATCTACAGCTACCTAGAGTCGACTGTCACTGGCAGCACTCTTACTGAATAATATATTATATTGCCTGTAACTTACATGTGTGATCTGTCTACTGTTAGTGTAAGTTGGTAAACAAATAAATAAAGAAATTTTGCAACAAAAAATAACGACTTCAAACAGGAAACTGAAAAAAGTAAAAAGCAGTAGTCGCCACTACGATTTTCGAAGGTTCCCCTCGATTTCTCATCAGATCCTGGTTTCCTTATCATGGTATCACCGTTGGGATATCAACTTTCCAACAAAAAAATAATAATCAAAATCAGTTCATACACGAAGAAGTTATCGACGAACACACGTAAAAAAACGGTGTAATAAAGAAACCTCCTCCATTTTTGAAGCCGGTTTAAAAAAGAAGAAAAATAATTGGACAAGTTTTCCGACAAAAAAATGATAGTCAGAGGACAAAGTGCCGTAATACCGATACGCGAATAGGAGAAAATACAAGAAAAATAAACTGTATAGGTTCCGGAAACTGACTGTAGGGGTGAAGACTGGAACAAATTGTTCCTTTCGAAGTTGGACCGAGTCGGCAAGTTTCTAACTAACTACTACGAAGTGACGCGATACAATATACGCGATCACAGGTCTCGGGAGAAATGCTATATGGAAACTTTGGTACGTATACAGTTAGATGAGTGCATTATTGCATCTTGTATTTCGCATCAGAATTTAATACTCATCTTTTAGTATAGTATGTTTATCAGTTCTTTAGAATAGTTCTGTGGTTTAAATAACGATGTGAATTATGTGTCACAAATTTATTAATTATTATATCTCTGTATTATATTACTTTGTTATACTTCAGTATTAGCTAGTCACTAAATTGTTTACGGATATGGTTGAAATCTTGTCATTTGCTAAAGAAACCGAGCAAGGAGTACGATCAAATGCACTTTCTTTAAATTGTCTAGAAACTTCTATCAGCTACTATCAATATTAATTTTGTCACTATAATCTGACTACAGCCGCTGTACAGTCAAGAGCACACGAAGCTTTACACTTGTAGTGCGAGTCTCACCTCTCGATTGTAACAAGAACTTTACAAAGTCCTATCTGTTAAGCTCCACGTGCTCTTGACTGTACCTGTATCTCGTAGCTGCACGGTGAGACGGGCACGCTCATCTCACCTCTCCTTTGTCTTAATTCCCCACTCCCCAATGACGTCCGTCGCTAACTAAAGCTCAGTACAGCACTACCGGCACATCTACAGCAATAAAAACTGCTCAATACGGGACTTCATTTCTGACTTTGCAACCTTAGGTGAAAAGAAATGTTTTCATAGAGCAGTGATAGCCCGGATGGTTAAAGAGCCGGCCGAAAATCAGTGAGGCTCGGGTTCGAATCCTGGCATGTACCAATGAGTTTTTCAAAACTTACGTACATATTTATCACTAGCTCGACGGTGAAGGAAAACATCGTGAGGAAACCCGCAGGTCTCAGAATTAATTCTGAGACATGTGTAAACAGACCCGGTCCGGCGATGGGCTCACCACCTATCACGTTTAGGGGTCCAATATATCTCGTGAAATGTGGGTATTTCCAGTAATGGAATACCTCTGCCTACCCCCTCGGGGATAAAAAAGGCGTGAGATTATATTATATATTATATTAAATGTTTTCAAGTTATTTGTAGCAATAAATATCTATATTTTTCATACCATCTATTCGAAAAGTGACGTTTTGCTCCTCAATAACAGGGAGCAAAGTAAAGCGCGTCACACACGGTGAAGACGCTATAATATTGTATCTTAAGATAATATAAAATAAAATATAAAATATTATAATAATATAATATAAAATATGATAGTATCTTAGGTTATCACACACGGCTAAGATACGATAATATTAAAAAACCTGTTCATATCCTTACGAGTCTGCGTTAGTGCCACACGTATTCCTTGTTAAAGTTCTATATACAGGGTGATTGACTATGAGTGATACTGCCTTACTTCTTGATTTGTTAGACAGCTCGTCAGACGATGATTCTGATATAGAATGTGAAATGCAGATTGCAGTAGCACATTCCAAAAGGAGAAAAATTTGTATAGAGCCTCACATAAAAAAGAGAAAAACATGCGGCGAATTTAACCTATATGAAGATCTGTCAGTCTACAGCGTAGTAAACTAGCTTAGGCAGACAGAGAAGGCAACAGCTTTCGTGCGAAGTTACCCCCTCTCCTCTCCCTTCCCGAAGCACCCCGCGCTGCGTCCGCACATAGCCCGACACAAAAACACCATGTATTTATATTAAGATGTGTATATTTCGTATCTTAAGATAACATATTAAGATACGAAATATATATATTTCCATATTTGCGTATTCGCTCGGTATCTTAAGATACTGAAGATAAAATATAAATTAACTTCGTCGTGTGTGATGGTTCATAGGATTTCTATGGTGAGCGATATTCTAAAATATGCTCTAAGATAATATATATTTTATATTATCTTCACCGTGTGTTACGCGCTTTAGTCTTATCCGATAGGGTTTTAATATGTGCGAATAAAAGTGTTTTGAATTTGGAATTAAGAATATTTTTCAACATTCTTAGCCAAAGAGATTAACAAAATAAGTTTGCATCTAAGTTTGGCGCAACTGTAGCATAAGTACTTTAAGAAAACATTAGTTTCATTTTTCGCCGCATTAGGCTGACATGGCGTTCAATGGTTGTGCTACACTGTCAGAAAAAACTCGCGCGCTTTCCTAGTTATTTTTTCTCATAGAGCGGTATGAAAAGCAGAGTGTATCATTCGGTTGAAAAAATATTTTTACCTTGGGCTACGTACTTTAAACCCCTCACTTCGTTCATGATTCTATCTTCTATCCTAGAATCATTCACTATGTTCGTGATTTAAAAATACGTCCTCGCCGTAAAAATATCGTTTTGCTCCCTTATGACACAATCTACTATTATTTCTTTCTTAGCCGCACTGACGGAAATAATACGAGGAATGAACTACTCCGCTCCTAACTTATCTTGTAAGATCTGTACTACTGCTTTCAGGCTAATATTTACAGTAGCTTCAGCTCAAACGCTAGCAATATTAAAGTATACCAATTTAAGTAGACCTCCGAGGCGGCTTAATCTTCAAATTAAAATTTAAGCCTTTCGGAAAACAGCTGTTATCTACAGCCTCGGTGTGCGGATTAAAATGCAATCATTTCATGATAAGTTGGTGTGAAATGGTTTTAAATTTGTCTTCGGTAATTATCAAAAGGTGCAGGCAGCACCGGTTTACTTGGAATCCGTTTTGTTTCGTTCCCGTAGGGATTTAGAAAACTCTTTCTTAGGGGTGTCTACGTCTTAAATTAAGTTTTCTAGGTCCAGCTTTAAGACTTTGCGTTGATAGATCATTAGATTTTCCTTTATATATAGAGGTTTTTAATTTATACTACAATAGGGCATTTGACTGAATCGAAATTAAATTGCAAATTATAGTCTAAATATGTCAGTGCGTTTGGTTGAGGCTTCAGCTATCCCTGTGAAAGGATCAGCCTAGTTTTTCAGAGAGAAAATGCGGATAGTCTTCTGGGCACTGTCTCACATTGTTCCTCTTTGGAGGTCATTTTTTAGCTGTAAATATTGTAAATGTATGTATATTTTCTTGGTAAATAAAAGACGAATATTATGTCTAGATATTAATCACATACTTATTTAGTAATCAAATGTTCTTTTCTTACAGTAGTTGTTTTCTTCAAAGTATTCAACTGTTTCTTTTCACGAAGTATTTCAAGGCTTACAGGATTTTTAATTTTGCTTCTTCTCCGCTTACTTTTCGTTTTTATTGGCATTATTTGACCTTCAGCAAAATTGCAGCAGTAAATTCCAGATTTAGTTGAAGCAAACAACTAAAACAGCAAGCTGATCCACTCAAAAATCATTCCCTCACTACAATTTATATGAGGGAATGGCGGTGAGGAAATGACGAAATAAAGAAAAATCACAAATGGCTCGTGACACAACATTACTTTTAAAAAAGTTCTTTTGCTTTTTACTACTCCCAAAACCCTACTTCTCTTGCAGATAATAACAGTTAAAATATATTTACCTTTTGTTTTTATGGGTTGTGATGGAATGACAAACAAAAATGTAAGCATTATACAAAAACAAAAATTAAATCAATTTGTAACACAAACTCCAACCGGCTCACGTTAAATGCGCCATATTTTTAAATTGACAGTACTACCAACTTTCAAAAATGAATGGTAGCGTTTATGTTTAATTACAAATGCGTTTAGAAATTAATTGTCAGTAAAGATGCGAGGGAATGATTTATTTTTATAGGACACATGTATAAATATTTTTCTTAAATTCATTTATTATTTTATAAACCAAACTAAGTTTCTTTTAAATAATCTGTTATATTTTAAATCAATCGGTTATACTTGCAAAACTTAAATAAGACTTTTTAGTTGTTAGATGATATAAAAAGTTATTGAAATTGGAGCTAGGGACATGGTGAGGGAATGATTTTAGAGATATAAATGTAAATATTTTTTTTTTATTTACACATGTAATACCAAAACGGTAAGTGAATCTTTTAGCCACAGTGAAGTGGATGTTAAGGAAATATTGGTAACCGTGACATGTTTGTTAGATTTTCGAAAAAACTTAAAGGACAAGAATTTCGGTGTTTCGTGAGAATTACCCCATATATGTTTGTGTAAAGTTTTATGAAAATCCGTATTTTAGTTTTAGTGTAAAAGTGTTACTAATAAAATCATCTAATAAAGAATCTTGCTTTTTGTATCAAGAGATGTAAAGTAATTTCAAAAAGGGGGGCAACTATCCGGGTTTTACCCTACATAGTGCTGTAACAAAACCTAAGAAAGTTTGATGTTTACTGCCATTTTATATTATTTGACAGACTTCAATAGGATTAGGATTGTACTTAAAACTTTCAGTATTTTTCCGCTGCAAAGTTATCTTCCATCGCCTCAAGCCATCCAGAATTTTATATCTCTCGCAGACAGCACACAAGGTTCCCGTAATTGTGGAGCAGGAATGGTTCATTTATTTTATACTTAAGCGGATTTTCCGCAATGAGTCCAGAAGTGCAATTATAGTGCAGTCCCTGGAGTTTTTACCCGACCGCTTCAGAAAGAGTATAAGGTCTTTCAGGGATATGTCATATCTTGTTAAAAAAATGAGTAAAAAACCGACTTCAACTTACATGGTTTTCTCAAGGACGCCATTGTCAGAACTAGACCAAATTAAAATGGGAGCACATTGGAAACATTTTATATGAAAAAAGTATCATCAAAATCCCAGTCGAAAGTTCGAAAGTAAAAAATAAAAAAAAAAACATGCAGTCAAATTGATAACTTTTTTGAAGTCAGTAGAAAATGTTTAAAAGCACTGCGTATCTTGAAGTACCTACAGGTTTATCATATTCGGCGAGCAGGATATTGGACATATTTGGAAGGCTTGGGTACCTTTAAACATTTCATCTCATTTCACTCAAACGTGAGACTGTTATTATTTTATACTCTTTTTCCCGATGGTACCAGAAGAAGGGAAATATTTTTGAAATGTTTTCCGTAAGTTTCCGTTATCTTTTTAGTTTTTATAATTAATGTACCTTTTTACATTCTTAAGATACTTTTCTTAAGCAACTACCTTTTGTATCTCATAACATCGTCGCAAAGCTCCTTTATACTGGCTCGCTTTATTTAAAGGCGCAAAATAACTCAGACAGAAGGTAAATGGAAATACTTTTTCCTAACTTAACTTTACTTTATATTGTCTCACAAAAGATAGTAAGAAAATAAAAACTTTTGTACCACTTATTTTCTGTCTGTACTAGTAACTTACTTACTGTCTTTTCTGTGAGTCTGTCGTCAATTGTACTTTTACGATTGTATTATATCTACTTATTTAAAACTAGCGCACGTTTTCTTCACCCCCATAGGGGTTGAATTTTGCAAAATCCTTTCTTAGTGGATGCCTACACTGTATAAGCTATCTATGTGCAAAATTTCAAGTCTATAAACCCAGCGGCTTAGGCTGTGCGTTGATACATTACAAATCAGTCAGTCAGTTTATTATTTTATATAATACTAGCGACCCGCCCCGGCTTCGCACGGGTGCAATGCTGAATTTTCTTTGCTATAAACCATCCCTGGACCCACTCGAACCCACACAAAAAGTTTAATCAAAATCGGTCCGGCTGTTCTGGAGTTATATCGTCAGGAAGGAAAACCCGACTTATTTTTATATAGTAGATATAGATTATTAGACACACAAAACAGATAACAATTATAGAAACAAAGAAATTAAAAATTTCGAGTATGAAATAGGCATGTGTGTGTATTTACATCTACACTAATCTATACTAATATTATCAAGAGGAAAGATTTGTATTTTTGTATGTTTGTTACGAGTAAAATCAAACACTACTCGACCGATTTTAAAAATTTTTTTACTAATGAAAAGCGAGGAGATCTCTGAGTAACATACACTATATTTTATTCCCGTATTACCACTATAACTACGCAGGTAAAACTGAGTAGAACCTGTAGTAATATTATAAAGTGGAAAAATTTGTATTTTTATATGTTTGTAATGAATAAACTCAAAAAGTAATGAACCGATTTTAAAAATTATTTCACCTGTAGAAAGATACATTACCAAGGAGTAACATAAGCTATATAACATCCCGTATTCCCACGGGAACGGGAACTACGCGGGATAACTAGAGAAAATAATATACGAAAATAATAATACGATCTCGCCTTATCTTATTCGAAGACTGTACAGTCTTCATCAGTATTTTTTAAACCTCAAAACGTAACAGAGTGCTGTTACATTGACCTCAAAACACATTCTGGGTCTTACCTCTTCAACAAAAAAAAACTATGACCTCACTATCTCGATCACAAAAAAATGTGTATGCAAGTTTAAAAAATACTCATTGGTCAGTCCAGATTCTTTCGATGCGACATTTTCATACGTAATATGTAGTGCCATTTCACTTTTTTCTATATTAAATCTACGAGACAAGTATATCGAGGACTGAAAACAGACTGTAATTCACAACTTCGACATTTATTACAGCGAATTTTACCAAAGCGAATGTTTGTGATCGCGATGTACGTTACAGCGAAA
Source organism: Ethmia dodecea (assembly GCA_963855545.1). Taxonomy (NCBI): domain Eukaryota; kingdom Metazoa; phylum Arthropoda; class Insecta; order Lepidoptera; family Depressariidae; genus Ethmia; species Ethmia dodecea. The sequence goes on from OY979446.1 coordinate 3,805,909, forward strand.
GTATTCGATGTCGACGTATGGGACTTCGACGGTTTGTCATCGCAATGTACGTTACAGCAAAAGTATCCGATAGCGAAGCATGCGACTTCGAATGTTTGTGATCGTGAGGTATCTTACAGCGAAATTAGGTAGGTTATCTCTAAGCATAAATCTTGCATACTAAACAAATCCAGGAGCTCAAACTGAATACCTTAAATTTTGCTATTTATTATACTGTGCTTTCTGTCTGTCTCACGCACGGATCACGCAAAAAACTACCGGTCGGATTTTCTGCTGTTTTCACAATAAATACATATATACATATGTATTTACATACATACATACATACATACAGATTTATGCTTAGAGATAACCTACCTAATTTCGCTGTAAGATACATCGCGATGACAAACCGTCGAAGTCCCATACGTCGACATCGAATACTTTCGCTGTAACGTACATCGCGATCACAAACATTCGCTGTAACGTACATCGCGATCACAAACATTCGCTTTGGTAAAATTCGCTGTAATAAATGTCGAAGTTGTGAATTACAGTCCTGAAAACACCAATAGTTGATCCGAAAAGAAACATAAGCTTGAAGACGCGCTCACTTCCAACAAGACGATCATTGCTTAAGTATTAACTTTCTATTAACTTTAGAACTTAATAGCTTTCTCGGTGAATAACCTGCGTCACTTCAAGTCACGTGCCCACTGGCTGGCGGCTTGATTGGTCAAAGGCGCAGCTTAAGTTTCCAATTATGTCTCCAGCACACGCTCAGTTCTCAAGTTAAACATCCCCTTAAGGGTAAATATTTCGTTTGCGAAGTTTCTCGTGTGTATTCAGTGTGAAATTTTAGTGCTTGAAGTCATAAGTTTGTAAAAGACTTGATTAAATATTTATAGCGAAGTGCAATCTGATAGAGGGACTGGTAACTGTAAATATATGCATGGACACACTAAGAAAGTAAGACTCGTATCCATGGTCATGAATAAGAAATAGAAAACTGTAGGACGTTTTTGTGGCGGGAAACCGGATAGATAAATTAATAGTTTTAGTAACTTTTTTTAAAGTGTCGAACATTTCATATTGCCTCAAGATAGACGTCATGTTAAATGTGAAAAGAATATTAAAGATTGAACTTGCTCTCATACCAAACTATGAACTTTCGTTGTTCTAAAACATAAATGTCATTACTCCATACTCATAGAACCGCAAACAAATTATCTGGAAGATATTTTTTATTATTATTTACCGAGTACCGCCACTGGATTGCGATAAAAATATTTGTGGATTCGGGTCGGAATCGTTCAGTGAAAATTGATCAAATCGCGAGCGCTGAGAGACGCCGCGTAAACCCAGATTATGATAAATGCATCCCCGCGGATCGCGCCAACTGATTTTCCGATCGAGTGCTTGCAATTTGACGGATGTTGTTGGATATTGAAGTAGTTTGCATATTAGCGTTGTAACACGAGACGAATTACAAGATTGTGATACAAGTCGTACCGACCGACATTTACGTCAATAGGATTTCAATAGATGACGGACAACAGTATCACGAAAGTCACCTTTTTTTTTGGTAGCTTGGGAGTAAAATGCCTTACCTGGGTGGTAACGGGGACAACAACCAGGTTATGTCAGGCTGTACCGATTGCGAGCTTAGCCTGCCGAGCCATGGAAGAAACTGTTTCCCGTGGCTCGTACTAAGGGCAAGAGGAGGAACAGAATATTTTGTTTTAGAAAAAAACCTGTATAAAAAAACTCAAAGAAATATATATCATGTTATTTTCATTATTTTGAGTGGGAAAAAACCGATATGTGTGTTGACTGATCGATCAACGCAGAGGTGAAACTGATGGGTTTAGACCCATGAAATTTCCACGAAGTTTCCTAAAATGACATAGGTAAGTGAGCACTAAGGAGGGATTTTTGGGAATTCTAATAATAATACATTGGAATGCCAACATAATGCAAGCTCCCGAATTAATTCTAAAGCATGTGTAAATTACCCAAGTTAGACGATACCTGACTTTTTGAAGCGGTATTAGATACCCATACTATCTAGTATTGACCTTCAATAAGTGAATTCCACATTCCAATTTTAATAAAAAATGTTTGATTTGATTGTTTGACTCAAGGTGGGTGGTCTCAAAAATACACTGGTAAAAATTTGTACTTTCATTGAATGGTACAGTCAAGAGCACGCTAAGCTTGACACTTTGGACTTTGACCCGGCCCTGTATTCTATGGCGCGCAGTACAAATCAGAGCTTAGCTTAAACTGGTAGTGTCAAGCTTGGCTTGCTCTTGACTGTACCTACCTCTGCTAAACTATTCAAGGATAAGGCCTGACTATGTGGAGAAGCGTAGATGTTTTGTGTAAGTAGCTTCATGGCTGAATGGCATGGCAAAGTGCCTGAGTGAGTGCTCTTCGAAACGACTAGATCGTCATCTCATATCTAATTAAAACACCTGTACGATGCTGCGTGGGCGTGCGGTTATGAATAAAATCACCCCCAAAAGCAGCCCAGCGGGCGTATTAACGGAGATTCGATACTCGATATTCGACTCGGAATCGGAAAATCTGTCGAAAGGTTTCGAGATGGGCTATACACAGATGTCATATTTGACATAAGGATTCGACAAATTTTCCGATATCGAGTATCGAATCTCCGTGAATACGCCCGCTGGACTTTTCAATAGGCGGTAGATTACAGAATGAACCCACCCGCTTTGGCAAGACCGTTGCTCAATCAAATCACCAGAAAAATGGATAGGTTTCTTATTAGGGGCGGCACAAACTGAAGCGGCCTGTACTCCGAAACTGCCAAAAGGCGTTTTGCCGTTTATATGACTTCTGACGGAACTGTCTTTATTCAGATTTAAAAACACACAGCACGTCCTACTAAATCGATAATCCCCTTAAAACTCTGCTATGTAATGAATAATTTATACTTATTCCGCTTCCCTAGTCCGTTGGGCGCCCCACTGGCTTCCAATCACGAGTAGCGCGATATCAAAGTATTACAACTCTATCAAAGTTAGGTAATGAATTGCGAGAAGTATTCCTCTTCGTTATTACGTTAACGTCTTAATAATCGACTGCTGAGGGCTTACTTTCTAAAAAAATCGTTTAATACCCGAACGTCACATTACTAGATACTAGCAGCGCCCCCGCAGTTTCACCCGCGTAGTTTCCGTTCCCGTTTGAATACGGGATAAAATATAGCCTATGTGTTATTCTGATGTGTAAGCTATATAACTGTAAAGTTTCATGAAAATCCGTTCAGTAGTTATTGCGTGAAAGAGGAACAAACATTCAAACATACAAACTTTCGCGTTTGTAATATTAGTAGATCTATTATTATGTTCACACTCAGTATTACTGTTATAAAATAAATAAATTTGATTGAATTGAACGTTTAGACAAATTACGTTAACTTTACTTCTTTCATGTGTGAGAAAAGGTGGTTAAAGAGCCGGCCGAAAATCAGTGAGGCTCGGGTTCAAATCCTGGCATGTACCAATGAGTTTTTTAAAAACTTACGTACATATTTATCACTAGCTCGACGGTGAAGGAAAACATCGTGAGGAAACCCGCAGGTCTCAGAATTCATTCTGAGACATGTGTAAATAGACCCGGTCTGGCGATGGGCTCACCACCTATCACGTTTAGGGGTCCAATGTATCTCGTGAAATGTGGGTATATCCAGTAATGGAATACCTCTGCCTACCCCCTCGGGGATGAAAGGCGTGAGTTTTTTTTTTTTTATGTGTGAGAAAAGACCTTCAGCTCAACAGTGGGTTGGGTTGATGATGGTGATGACGTTGACTTTGAGACCACCATTACCTTTTCTAGTAAACTCCATTCGTTGTTTGGAAGTTATTAGCTCGCTTAATTAGAAAAGTCGGCACTCGTCCTCGGGTTAGATGGTAATGACTAACGAGACAAAAGCTCAAAGGGAAGACGTTATCAGTACGCCTCTAATTTGGTTTTACCCGGGTTTGTCACATAGGCTATAATTTTCTCTTCTTTTCGTCGAGCTCTATTTATTTAATGTTATTAATATGGACCTTTGTAGATCTTTTCATATATATTTTTCGCCTCGAAAATAATTTGCTTATATTTTTTATTTCACTTTCGGTACGGTGTATTAGTAGCAAAGCGGCACCGTTTTTCCAGACTTGATTTCCTAAAATTGATATTTTTGATTGAAAATGTATTTTTATCAAAGTTAAATATACATATTATTATATTAACATCGAAGTAAAATGGTTACGTATCTAAATGTCGAAAATTAAAAAACCTAATTTTAAATAACCTAAGTTCAAAATACCTAACATTTAGATACGTAACCAGTAACCTATACATATTAGTAAAGTATAATTTGGCTTTCCATTAAAAGTATTGTGAAAGAGTTTTTTAAAATCTGTTCAGTAGTTTCAGAATGTAAATAGACCCGGTCCGGCGATGGGCTCACCACCTATGACGTTTAGGAGTCCAATATATCTCGTGAAATGTGAGTAATGGAATATTCAGTAATGGAATACCTCTGCCTACCCCCTCGGGGATAAAAGGCGTGAGATTATTTATTTATTTAGTTTCACAGATTACCCCTAGCACACAAACTCATACACTATTGTACCCCTTTATAATATTAGTACCTATAGTTAAGAGTCACTATTAGCTTGGCAAACGTTCGAGTGTTTATTTATTTATTTATTAGGGTAATCTACAGGACATACACTGCTGCATTTCTTATAACTTATTCTACAGTATAATAAATGTTAAATGCTGTCCTACTTACAGACTACCACAACTTGAGTAATCATTGACGTGATTTAATTGTCAATCACCGAACTGTCAATGGCTTAGAAATGTACCCATCGATTCCAGTCTGTATGAAGTCTGTATGCTAGCTACCTACCTAGTTTGTTATATTTATTTAATGCCGATGCAGACTGCTGATAGCATTAAGCAAACCTTAGTGGTTTATAAATGCTATGTATTATAATGTTTTGCCTATGTTAAGATGTTAAATAAATTTAAAAAAAATGTAGAAATAGTTCATCGTAAGGAAACCCGCAGGTGCCAGAATGAATTCTGAGACATGTGTAACAGACCCGGTCCGGCGACGGTCTCACCACCTATCACGTTTGGGAGTCCAAAGAATATATGGTGAAAAGTGGGTATATCCAGAAATGGAATACCTCTGCCTACCCCCTCGGGGTGATAAGGCGTGAGATTGTGTATGTATGTATGTAAATAGTTAATTTATAGTGAAATTAGCAGACAAAAAACGTTGATTAAAAATATTTTTTAATGAGAAAGATGAAATATTATAGATATTATAGATAGTGTTCGGCGGTTAATCTCATTTATCCTTTTCAAAATGAAAATCAGAATCTTCGGAATACCTACAGGATTTTCATCCATTCATCCGTTAGCGAATGACATTCCTGATCGGCTTCCAAGAGAGCGCTTAAAGCGGGCAGAAGGAGCACGGGACTGACATATTGGACCGAGCAACTCTACATGGTGTTGCAAATCGTATAAAAAGAAGAAAGAAAGAAAAATTTCATTCGGCATAAAAACAAACAAAACATTATTCTTTTCAAATGTTTTTTTAATAAAGTAGCGCTAGTTTCGAACTATCAGCGTGTTAGGTGCTGCGCAAACTTGCCGCTGTCACACGATACCATGCCTTCTGTGTCCAGTTACGGCAACCTGACACATAGCTGGTTGCTACTACTGGACAGTGGACACTGGTACTGATTAATGCTTGTTGTGTGTGCAGCTCTCACATTTGTATGGTTGTTGCTTGTGCCTTCGAGTAACACCGTTTAGTTTCTAGTTGCTTACACCGGACACTTTTTGATGAGCAATCCGTGTACGTTAAGTGGAAGCAACTGGACACATACAGTGTCTACGTCTGCGTACGAGTTGATTTATGTTGATTGCATGTAAATAAAAAATTCGCTAGGAGCATCTATCCGACACAGAACACAAAAAGTGTTTATGTTTGTGAAGAGCTTTAACCTCGGTGCTGTTTCAAACACACGAGCGTCGCAGGGCTCCGAACGAGCAATAAATAGGTCTCTGCCCTCATTCATTGGCCCTGACATTTCTATCAAAACTCTCGTCTATGCGGCTTTTCCCTTACAAATAAGCACTAAACTTTACGAGTCTGTTTATATAGCCGTTAAACAATTTTACGGTAGCCTGAGAGCCTAATACACTAGGTACTAGGTGGCTAGGGTTTCCAACCGTCTAGTTATATCCGGACCTGTTATGCAAATCCCACATTTCGATGTTGACATATATATAAATATATAAAATATAAATATAATCTCACGCCTTTTTTATCCCCGAGGGGGTAGGCAGAGGTATTCCATTACTGGATATACCCACATTTCACGAGATATATTGGACCCCTAAACGTGATAGGTGGTGAGCCCATCGCCGGACCGGGTCTGTTTACACATGTCTCAGAATTAATTCTGAGACCTGCGGGTTTCCTCACGATGTTTTCCTTCACCGTCGAGCTAGTGATAAATATGTACGTAAGTTTTTGAAAAACTCATTGGTACATGCCAGGATTCGAACCCGAGCCTCACTGATTTTCGGCCGGCTCTTTAACCGTCCGGGCTATCACTGCTCTTGTTGACACTCTTAAGTTATTCAGCGATCTGAACACCTTAATGTCTTACGGGAACGGGAATACATTATATCCGCACCGAAAATGCAGCTAGACCCCTGAAAATCTTAGTTTAAGTTGGTTTTTGGGTCAATGCTAAGAAGAGATGTTATATCATTCGCGATTTAAAGATAAGACACGTCCCTGTCTATCCACTCTAAGAAAACGAGACTTATTTTTAGAAGGTTTTATTTTTTAACTAAAAATATCCGGATTTTAAGTTATAACTTGGTGTTTTACAGCTCATTCACCGGGATTAATAAGTGTATATTGTAGCAACATTGCAGGTAGGTACCTATCGCTTCATTTGTCCTCTTTATGTCTGAGCAAGGGTCACGTACATCGGTGTTAGGTTCCAACTAGATCTATAAAAGTGAATAGTAAACAATCTCACTAATATTATAAGTTTGTATGTAAGGATGTATGTATGTTTGTTCCCATTTCATGCAAAAAGTACTGAACGGTTTTTGATGTAACTTTACAGTTATATAGCTAATACATTAGAATAACACATAGGCTATATTTTATACACACGGAAACGGGAACGACGCGGGTTAAACCGCGAGGCGCTGGCAGTAAATAATAAACTAGCGGCCCGCCCCGGCTTCGCACGGGTGGACATTTATTTTTTCAACATTTTGGGATGCACAAACAAATTTCTCCTAGCAACCCATAGTAAATTATCAAAAAAAATTTGACTTTGTATGGAGACTTTTAAAGAATATTTGTGCCGAAATTTCAAGTTGATAGACGCAAAAAACCCCTCTTCTCTATACCAACTTCAACCCCTAATTTCACCCTTTTAGGGAATGATTTTAAAATAATACAAAAATACGTTTCTCATCATTTATTTTTAAGAGTATTTGTGCCAAGTTTGAAGTTGATAGACGTAAAAATCAAACACGTCTCCATACAAACTCCAACCCCCTGTTTCACCCCCTTAAGGGGTGATTTTCGAAAAATCCAGAAATTCTTATCTTGTTATTTGTTTTGAGGAGTATTTTTACAAAGTTTCGAATCGATACACTCAAAAATGAAGGTTTACCATACAAACTTCAACCCCCACTTTCACCCCCTTGGAGGAAGATTTTTGAAAAATCCTAGAACTAATATCTCATAGTTTGTTTTCAGAAGCATTTGTACCAAGTTTCAAGTTGATGGACGCAAAAAATAAACTTCTTCGTATCAACTTCAACCCCTACTTTCATCCGTTTAGGGGATGATTTTCGAAAAATCCAAAAACATGTGTCTCATAATTTATTTCTAAGAGTATTTATGTAAAGTTTGAAGTTGATAGACGTAAAAAACAACACGTCTCCATACAAACTCCACTCCCCTGTTTCACCCCCTTAAGGGATGGTTTTTGAAAAATCCAGAAATACGTGTCTTGTTGTTTGTTTTGAGGAGTATTTTTACAAAGTTTCGAATTGATACACCCAAAAATGAAGGTTTTCCATACAAACTTCATCCCCTACTTTCACCCCCTTGGAGGATGATTTTCAAAAAATCCTAGAACTAATATTTCATAGTGTGTTTTGAAGAGTATTTGTGCCAAGTTTAAAGTTGATACACGCAGAAATCACACTATCCCATACAAACTTCAACCCCCTCTTTCACCCCCTTAAGGGTTGAACTTCGTAAAATCCTTTCTTAGCGAGCATATACTATAACCGTAACCTACACACAAAATTTCACGTTTCTATGTTCAGCGGCTTGGACTGGGCCTTGATTTTTAGATTTAGCTTCTCCTTTTATATATATATGTCGACGCAACACTAAGTTTTAAGTTAGTTTAAAATAATCCTAATAATTAATTACTGTTGTTGAACGTTAATTTTGATTTAATTTAGCCTAATGTTGAGTAATCACTTTATTTTCTGTGTAAAAATTGAATTTTGGTTTATTAGAAGATCGTATGCGATTGTTATGAACTGTTAGAATTACCGTTAAAATTATTACTGTTTTGTTAAACGATAAATTATTCTAAAAAAGGTATCTAAATTATTATCTCAATTTATAAACGTCAAGCAGTGTGTTTTAGGAATGTTATTATTAGATATTGTTAAAAATAGTGGCCAGATGATATTTAGTAAGTTAGAACACACTGCTTGTGATACTTCATTATTATTTCTGACTTGAGTTCAAAAGTCTAGGTATCCTAAAATTTATGTCTTAATTAAATAAGAATTATTAATTGTAAAAATAATAGAATAACGCTGGTTTAAGTTTCATAATTGTAGGGTTGATGCGAGTACTTCGAATACGCGCCAAAACGGTCGCCATATTCGAGGTGCCCGTGCAACCAACACATTTGACTACACATTTCGTCACCGACAGTGTAAGAGGAAGGATCGAAAAATAACACAACTGTGAGTAGATTTATTTCTATAATTATTCAGTGCATTTATAAATAGTTCGTAATAAAATATTCATGTTGTAAAGTGTTGGCATTTAAATTAAAGTATGTGAATTTCTTATTGAGTGTTTGAATTTGCAATGTCTAATCCTGATGTTGGAGACATTGATGTCAGCAATGCTGGCATCACTGCTTCTAAAAACTCGGTTGAGGTACATGCGCCGTTATCAGAAGTGGGATCACCACCCACTTCTCTGGCACATTCTGGCTTAAATCGTGAAAATGTCACTGCTTCTGTTAGCGGTGTACCTACAGAGTTTTTCACGGAGATGTTGCAAATGATGAAGCACATGTCCGATCGTATTGTTGCACAACCTGAGGCAAGGGTCAAGATCAATGACGTATTTTTGCCGACGTACGATCCGGATACGAACGTAGGAATACGCGAATGGTGCCAACACGTTACTACGGCCATGGAAACGTATAACCTGAGCGACTATGAGGTCAGAATGAAAGCGGGTAGTTTGCTCAAAGGTCGTGCAAGGTTATGGGTTGACAATTGGCTGGTATCTACAACCACGTGGCGGGAATTGCGTGATGTGTTGATTACTACGTTTGAACCTGAAAACAGGTATTCTCGCGATATTGTTCGATTTAGAGATCACAATTACGATAACACAAAAGACATTGCGCAATTTCTTTCACAGGCGTGGGTACTATGGAGACGTATAACTAGGGACAAGCTGTCCAATGGTGATGCGGTTGAGGCTGTGATCGGATGCGTTGGGGATGACCGATTAAGAATCGAATTATTGAATGCGAGGGCCACTTCGGTACCTGAATTAATTTCAATTGCGTCGTCCATACGACCTATTAAGCGGCTCAACCCCAGTGCATCAAATGTACAGCCAGTTCAAAGCAAACGACCTCGGTATTCTGACAAATCGTTACTTTATTGTCAGATATGCAAAAGGTCTGGTCACGATACGCGGGATTGTCGTTTTGGTGGAAAAGTCGAAAATTTTCAGCCACATCACCAGAAAAACAAAACTGCGTCAAGTTCTCAGGGAGCTGACAAACCAACATGCACATTCTGCTCAAAGATAGGACATACATTCGAAACGTGTTTTAAGCGTGAACGCGCTGTAATTTCAAAAGTAAACTGTGTAGGTAACCCGAAATTAACCTTAATGAAAATTACTATTGAAAACTTAGCGATCAATGCTATTTTTGATAGTGGAGCAGAATGTTCATTGATTCGTGAGTCAGTAGCGGCAAAACTACCCGGAAAAAGAACTAATATCGTCAGTTATTTGAAAGGTATTGGCCAATTTACGGTAGTGTCTTTAACAATGCTAACAACGGTTTGTGTTATCGATGATTTAAGAGTGGAACTTCAGTTTCACATAGTCCCTGATTATGAGGTGTGTTCTGATATACTAATAGGAATGAATCTCATCGAAACCACAAACCTTGGAGTGCTAGTAACTTCTCGGGGGGCTAAACTTTTCCATAATCCGATAATTAACCACGTGCGATCTCAGAGTGAAAAATTCGATAGTCTTGACTGTGATCTTACGAATGATGACCAAATTAATGAACTAAAAGTGCTGTTAAACAAATATGAGCATTTATTCATTCGCGGATATCCAAGCACGAGAGTTAAGACTGGTGAGCTTGAAATACGGCTTAAAGACTCCACTAAACGTGTGGAGCGCCGACCATACAGGCTTAGTCCTACTGAGCGAGACAAGGTACGAGAAATCATCAGTGAGTTGCTTGAACATAACATAATCCGTGACAGTAAATCTTCATTTTCTAGCCCGATCATTTTGGTTAAAAAGAAAAACGGTACGGATCGCATGTGTGTTGATTACCGTGAATTGAATAGGAATACCCTACGAGACCATTATCCCCTACCAATAATTTCAGACCAAATAGACCAACTGGCAGAAGGCACTTTCTATTCAACATTCGATATGGCGGCGGGTTTCCATCAAATCCCGGTGTCAGAAAATTCAATCGAAAAGACTGCCTTCGTCACCCCCGACGGATTGTACGAATATTTAGCCATGCCATTTGGTCTAAGTAATGCATGCTCAGTATATCAGCGTTGCATCAATCGAGCGTTGATGCCTCTGTTAGCTGAGCAGGTATGCCAGGTGTATGTAGATGATGTCTTATCAAAGTGCAGAGATTTCGCGGAAGGACTCTCTCGCATTGAGCGGATACTCATTGCTTTGCAGGACGCAGGTTTTTCAATAAATATTGAGAAGACTGCTTTCTTTAAGCGTTCTATTGAGTACTTGGGCAATATCATATCAGACGGACAAGTCGGTCCAAGCCCAAGGAAAGTAGAGGCTTTAGTAAAAGCACCTACACCAAAAACCGCGAAGCAAGTCAGACAATTTAATGGCCTTGCTGGTTATTTCAGACGTTTCATTCCCAATTTCTCGCGTATTATGGTACCGCTTTATGAATTAACAAAGAAAGACGCAAAATGGGAGTGGAACGAAAGACATGAAGAGGCACGCAATAAAATTATCCAATACTTGTCTACTGCGCCTACCCTTACTCTTTTTCAGGAGAACGCACCAACAGAGCTCTACACGGACGCTAGCAGTCTTGGTTACGGGGCTGTGCTAGTCCAGATCATCGAAGGCCGTCATCACCCAGTGGCTTACATGAGTCAACGCACCACCGACGCAGAGAGCCGCTACCATTCATACGAGCTCGAGACCCTGGCAGTGGTGAGGGCTATCAAACATTTTCGTCAGTATTTATACGGGCGTAAATTTAAGGTCATTACGGATTGCAACGCCCTTAAGGCATCCAAGCACAAGAAAGACTTGCTGCCAAGAGTATATCGTTGGTGGGCCTTTCTTCAGAACTACGATTTCGAGGTTGAATATAAGAAAGGCGAGAGGTTACAACATGCAGACTTTTTTAGTAGAAATCCAGCTAATTTAAGCTCAATTAATGTTATGACACGAGACACTGACTGGGTTCAAATAGAGCAACGGCGAGATGATACCCTACGAGCAATAATAAACAGCATGACTACCGATAGTCCTAATCCTGACTTTGTATTGGAGGATGGTGTGCTAAAGAAGATTCTCATCAACACCCTCGGTACACATAAGGTTATAGTAGTACCCAGGTCTTTCCAGTGGAGTTTAATAAACTCCTATCACACATCACTGCAGCACCCAGGATGGGAGAAAACTCTGCAAAAGCTGAAAGAATCTTACTGGTTTGATAAGATGAACACAGTAGTCAGAAACTTTGTTGATAACTGTATTGTATGCAGAACTTCCAAAGGTCCATCTGGTGCAATTCAAGCACAACTCCATCCAATCCAAACGTCTACTGCACCATTCCAAGTCATACACATGGACATCACCGGCAAGCTTGGTACCAAGGACGCTCAGGGACGCGACGAATATGTCATTGTTACTATTGATGCTTACACAAAGTATATACTTCTCCACTACTCTACTGACAAAAGCCAGAGCAGCAGTCTTGCCGCACTTAAACGTGTTGTACACCTATTTGGAACGCCGATACAGGTTGTCGTTGATGGAGGCAGAGAATTTCTTGGAGAATTCAAAGTATATTGTGACCGTTTTGGTATAGATATCCATTCAATAGCTCCAGGTATAAGCCGAGCGAACGGGCAAGTTGAGCGAGTAATGGGCACACTGAAAAATGCACTAACGATGATCAAAAACTATAATACTGCAAAATGGCAAACAGCGTTAGAAGCACTACAGCTAGCATTCAACTGCACTGCACATCGAGTGACTGGCGTTGCACCCCTCACTATACTTACAAGACGACAACACTGCGTACCACCTGAGCTGTTAAGGTTGGTAAACATCGACACTGAAGAGGTTGACTTTGATTTACTCGAGCAACAGATACAAGAAAAAATGGCTGCAGCTGCTCTGTATGAAAAACAACGCTTCGATAAGAACAAAGCGAGAATACAGCCTTTCCAAAGAGGAGACTATGTTCTTATAAAGAATAATCCACGTAACCAAACGTCTCTTGACCTTAAATACAGTGAACCTTATGAGATTTACAGGATATTAGATAATGAGCGCTACATGGTCAAGCGAGTGACAGGCAGAGGAAGACCACGTAAGGTGGCCCATGATCAGCTACGCCGGGCACCTAAACCAGACAACCAGGCGGCCATGTCGACGGGTTTTGATGACGTCCAGCAACCCGGAGCCGCTGAACTGACCACCACAACACCTGAGCAGTATTCTCAGGAAACAACCAGCGAACCACAGCCGTCTACATCGCGAGAGGCCCCGTCGCTAGATGCCTAAATATTTCGGTATGTCTATTCCTGTCCTTCTAGCAATCTTATATTCGTCGTGAACACCTGTACTCAAGTAGCGATACCCACCTACTTTATTGCAAAGTAAATTATTTCAAACTACTTACTAATGATTCACTAACTTCACTTTTCGAATGTACATTTGAATACCATCATTTTCTCCCAACCACTTTTGTTTGTGTCAATTACAGAGCCTCTGTGGACCACGGTCAATATTAGACCCAGACCACAGCATCGTCCTTTCCAATTCCTTTAGAGCCTCTGTGGACCACGGTCAAAAGACCCAGACCACAGCTTCATTCCCTCAGACCCCTTTACAGAGCCTCTGTGGACCACGGTCAATATTGGGCCCAGACCACAGCATCGCCCTTTCCAATTCCTTTAGATCCTCTGTGGACCACGGTTAAAAAGGCCCAGACCACAGCATCATTCTCTCGAGCCCCTGTGGACCACGGTCTATAAAAGACCCAGACCACAGCACCGACCTAGTTACCACTTCCTTTAGAGCCTCTGTGGACCACGGCGTACAAGACCGCCCAGACCACAGCATCATCCTATTCTACGAGAACATAAAATTATGCAAGTTTGTGTGGAACAATTGCATCGACCCAAAAACATATTTGTGATTTCAACAGATCATGGACTCAAATGAAATAATAAGTGTCATTATTCACCCTCTGTGGCTTTGTTTAATGTTTGTATGTAAAAAAAAAAACCCCCATAAGCAGTTAATGTGGCTGATAACTTGGTTAAGTTAACTTCCAAAATTAATAAGTTTCAACTTTAAAATTAATAAGTTTCAGTTTTAAAATTAATAAGTGTTGTTTCTTAAAATCAACACAAACCCAGTTATCAGCTAGTGTACCTTTTTACGGATACCTAGCTCAAATAAAAATATTCGTTTCCAGAATCACCACCAGGGGGAGAGCAAAACTTTCGCCGCGGCAGGTGCAGAGCGCGCACCGCCCCGCAGAATGGCCGTGTCGACGCAACACTAAGTTTTAAGTTAGTTTAAAATAATCCTAATAATTAATTACTGTTGTTGAACGTTAATTTTGATTTAATTTAGCCTAATGTTGAGTAATCACTTTATTTTCTGTGTAAAAATTGAATTTTGGTTTATTAGAAGATCGTATGCGATTGTTATGAACTGTTAGAATTACCGTTAAAATTATTACTGTTTTGTTAAACGATAAATTATTCTAAAAAAGGTATCTAAATTATTATCTCAATTTATAAACGTCAAGCAGTGTGTTTTAGGAATGTTATTATTAGATATTGTTAAAAATAGTGGCCAGATGATATTTAGTAAGTTAGAACACACTGCTTGTGATACTTCATTATTATTTCTGACTTGAGTTCAAAAGTCTAGGTATCCTAAAATTTATGTCTTAATTAAATAAGAATTATTAATTGTAAAAATAATAGAATAACGCTGGTTTAAGTTTCATAATTGTAGGGTTGATGCGAGTACTTCGAATACGCGCCAAAACGGTCGCCATATTCGAGGTGCCCGTGCAACCAACACATTTGACTACACATTTCGTCACCGACAGTGTAAGAGGAAGGATCGAAAAATAACACAACTGTGAGTAGATTTATTTCTATAATTATTCAGTGCATTTATAAATAGTTCGTAATAAAATATTCATGTTGTAAAGTGTTGGCATTTAAATTAAAGTATGTGAATTTCTTATTGAGTGTTTGAATTTGCAATGTCTAATCCTGATGTTGGAGACATTGATGTCAGCAATGCTGGCATCACTGCTTCTAAAAACTCGGTTGAGGTACATGCGCCGTTATATATATTTACGGAACATCATTACTAAAATAGAAGAATCCTTATTTTAGATCTGGAATGGAATTTGAAATTGTAAAAAAATATATTTTAGTATGCAAAAGACGATTTTATTTATATATTTTAAGAACAATTTGGAGATAGTGACGAAAACGAAAGTGTTAAATGCAAGTCGTCTTACTCGAGTGCAAACAAATTTCGGATTATAGTCCGTTGATTACAGCATCCTGTTATAAATTACTCTTCACCTCGCCGGACAGAGGTCAGAGGACATTTAAAGGTCGTAGAGTTTGATTGAATTGACGTATTTTACTACTTTTGGTCTAGTTTCATTCTAGATTTATCTACATCTAGATGGTTTTAGATGAAGTTTTTCAAGTCTTTATTACAACAAAGACAAATAAGGTCAATAACAATAGGTACAAAAGTGATATTACTTATACCACTAATCGAGAAAATATCATAAATGAAGTGTATCTTATTTCTTGCTGTACGTATGTTAACTTTTCAACGAAGATTCAAAATGAACACCTTTTTTGTAATAAACTAGCTTTTGCCCGCGGCTACGCTTACGCACTTTCGCTTACCACCCATCGGTCATTCTCTTCTTTAATTATTTATTTATTTATTTTTGATAGGAGAATCATCAGCTACACGTTACAAAATCTAACAAACTTAAATATCTTCTTAAAAGCTAATAACAGATTCTCGCCGATAGATTTATATTATGCTAAAACTATGAATGAGCTTGAGTCTCATGTTTGCGCTACACTAACTTACCTATGTATAACTGATAAAATATATTTTTGAAACTAAGCATTAAGTGCATCTGGCTCCGTTGCAAAGAACGGATTGCTAATTAATCTTCGCAAAGTTGGGATCCCGGTGTTGAACAGATCTACGTCATGATCTTCAAGAAGAGTGTTAAAGTTCTGGCCGGCCCGGCATAAAAAGCTATTTTGCCTATAGTTCGTTGAGGCATGATTATTATATAAAATGGCATTATGATATGACTTTTGTACGTAAACGCCCACGTGTCAAGACGTGAAGCGAATCTTTCTTTATTTAAATAACTAGCTTTTACGCGCGGCTTCGCACGTTTATTTCACCCCCTTAGGGGTCGAATTTTGCAAAATCCTTTCTTAGTGGATGCCTACACTGTATAAGCTATCTATGTGCTAAATTTAAAGTCTCTAGACCCAGCTGTGCGTTGATATATCACCAATTAGTCAGTCAGTTTATCATTTTAATTATAGAAAATATAATAATATATATAATTTTACAAATTATTCTCACTAAATTAGTTTTTGATAATAATATTATTTGGGCATTTATGTTTGTGAAATATCATGGCCCATAGTTTATTTTGTACTTGTTTATTCAGTGAGACAGCCGAGTAATAAAGTTACAACAAAAGTATATTTGCGTCATTTCAACATAAAGCTATTTATGTTGCGAGATTATTATTACTGTTTACACATGAACAAGAACATTCCCAGAAATTTATTGTAGGCAATTAATTACCAAACAAAACTTATGAAAATGTAGGTGCCTATTTCTGGCTTGGCGGCTACGCCATCGTAGCACTTTGCTACGCCGCTGTAAAAAGAGGTTATATTATGTTACCTAGGGTTTTTTTTACAAAATAGTTAATTTTTTTTTATCTTTTGTTCCCTTTTTTACAAAATATTTTATTAAACAAAAGTATATACCATAACACCAGCTCTTTTTTGTACAAGATATAGCCCAAGATAGAAGTTTATATTAATTCTTGTGGTCTCAATAATGTTGGTTCTTAAACTTTGGACATGTGAATAATATTGTCAATACTGGATGATTTTTTTAACGTCTGGAAAAACATATGGCATATTATTATAGGGTGTCTAGAGCCGAAGTTATAGACTAGAAACATTTTTAAATATGTATAGTTTCATGTTGAATGCAATTTACAAGGTCTAGAAAACTACGCACACTGTTATGTAAGATGGCGGTTGTAGGTAGATTGCGTATGAATGGACGCTACGCGGGCGTTTCTTTTTTTTAGTGTGTAATATATTTTAGTATGTAATATTGACTACTGAGTTATGTGTAATGTTATTACTAAGTGTGTATGCGATTACTGAGTTTTGCAAAAAAAATCTGAAGTAGCAAACGAATCTATTACATTTACCTATACATTTGCGTTTACCACTAAGACAATGTCGCCCGCGACAAGCTTTATTTTATGTGAGTTTTGCTCGTACCAATTATGTTAAATACTCATTTTTCAGACGGGTCTGCAAGTATTTTAATGATAACTTAATAATTGATGTTAATCCTTTTCACGATTCTTTGCATACCATTAAAAAACATGTTAGGTCCAAGCTGATAACAAAGTAAATTGTATTCGTATTTATCACAGAATTAAAAATTGTATTACATATTAACAAAGAGATTAAAATATAATAAGGCATAGAGGGGACAAAGCGAGGAAAATCTGAAGTCAAAAGTTAATCCAAGTGGAATAAGTCTAGTACAATTTCGACCGACAGCTCGCGTGCATACTAACTGACATGACAAGGACATGACGCTTAGGCTTCAAAGTTTTGTATGAAAATATTTCCAATGCCGCTATGCCTTATTATATTTTAATCTCTTTGCATATTAATAAAGTTCAAAGTTAGGTCCGACACCGCTGCTTGTATTCTATACTATGTTAAAATTATTTTAAGGAACCTCCAGGTCTGTTGTCATACCTAACTTATTCTTTACATGTTTGTATACGACTGTATGAGTTCTAAATAAATAAAATAAAATAAAATACCTATCACACTATTTTTTTTTTCTAGACGGTAAAAAAATCGCTCTTACCTACCACATAGTGGTCTGTGCAATTATGCGAAATCTTTACGCAATGAAAGTTGATACCTATCATCTATCAAACATTGACACGGCGGGTATGTAAGTGTCATCTTATCGCATTTACGATAAGTCTACTCAGAAAAGTATCATCAGTAGACATCGCATTACTCATCACGTTGAATCTATATACCTACTTTGGAATTGTTATCATTCTCTATCTACCATTGGAAAATAATTTTAGTTTCAATCTTTTATTAATACTAGCTGGCTTGCACAATTTCACCCGCGTACTTCTCGTTCAAAATATAGCCTATGTTGCTCAGGGATCTTCTAGCTTTCCATTGGTGAAAGAATTTTTAAAATGGGTCCAGTAGTTTTTGAGTTTATTCGTAACAAACATACAAAAATAAAATTTTTTTACACTGTATAATATTAGTATAGATTATAGACTAGCTGTTCTGCTTGATTTCAGCCAAGTAAGTCCCGTAGGAAATTTATAGTCCATGTTACTCACGGAAAAGTAAGATTTCCAATGGTGAAAGACTTAAAATACTTACGTGAAGTAGTTTTTGAGTTTTCGTTACAAAGATACAAAAATACAAATCTTTCCTCTATAATAGTATGTACATGTTACAGTGTGAAGTTTTAATTTCACTAATGATATGATAATTGCACGGACTTCTAAAAACCGTTTCCATTCCATACAATTCACGGGATAGTCTTAGTTACATTAAATAAAAACTCAAAGTGCTTTTTTCTTGGATATCATATCACGTCAGTTGAGTTAGCTAGTTTCAATAAAAATGAAAGCGAGCAAAGTCACAACCTTCATCAATAAAATATTTGTTATCTGAATAAATCCAAGATATTTTTCGCAAGAAAACTTACGTAAAGCTAATAAGACCATGTCCACGAGGATAACTATCTCCTAGAACGATAGGCAATTAACATCTAGCCCTAGGTCACAGCTGGTGGATCTAGGCATTAACCCCTACGACGTCTGGGCTAAATTAAACGCAACGTCAGCCATGATGGCTAGCGGGAGGCAAGTAACGCTTTCCCCCAATTAAATGGCCTGAAGCAACTAATGAATTATTTTACCCCAATTAGGATTGAATAAGGCTCAAATTGTAATGGTCGATTAACAAGGCAGTGAATAATAAACGTAAGCATTTT
Source organism: Ethmia dodecea (assembly GCA_963855545.1). Lineage (NCBI taxonomy): Eukaryota > Metazoa > Arthropoda > Insecta > Lepidoptera > Depressariidae > Ethmia > Ethmia dodecea. The sequence goes on from OY979446.1 coordinate 3,825,110, forward strand.
CAATGGAATAGATAAATCGTTTCTTTTTTAGTAGAAATAAAATAAAGTAGTCTGCGAATATAACAAAAGACTCCGTGTGCCCAAAATGAAAGAATGAACGTATAGGTCTTAGAGATTGCAATTAGCAATTATCTCCGTATATTTTTCAGGAAATATATAAAATATTATTTATCGGCTTAACATTTTATGAATCACTTCCCCAAGTCTAAAACATAATAGAATTTCATCGACTCTCTTATCGCTCGCTAAGCTCGCTTAGCGAGATACTAATTCAACTACTCGCGGACTTATTAGGGATTCATTTCCCTATTACCGCAAATTCCTGCCATGCGAGATAATACCCACCCACATAAGCCTAATTTCATCCGATTTTTCATTGCTCGCTAAGCTGCTCTGCTCGTCCAAAGCAAGCTGCCAAGACGACTTTATGACTAACTTAACGCTTTTTACAACGTCAACGTACAAAGGATTATGACTTGAAAAATATCTGTCCTTAAGTTTGTTTGTCGGTGAATATAGACTGCTGTTTACAATCAGCCAACCTCCATGGACGAGTTTAGTGCCAATTGTTATTTGAGCAATTTGTAAGTGTAGTTTTTTTACCTATAGAAATAAATGTTTTGAATTACGAATTCATATGGTTTACAGAACTCACCGAAGCGCAATCCCGTCGACTCGCTCATCGCTCGCTATGCTCGTTCGGGGTGAGCTGCCGAGGCGACTGCTCGCGGATTTTCGCCGTTGGTCGTGCGGGTCCGTATCGTCTTTGGTAGTGTACGAAATGCGCGGCGGGTGTCCGCGGAGGCCACTCACTTTGTGCGCTGACACGCCTCGGCATAGCAACTGACTTTGGGTTAGATCTGGAACAAAATTTGTTATTACAGACGTTGCCTATTGAGAAACAAACTTAAATATACCCACTGACACAAAAGACTATATAGCACAGCAATAAAAATAGCAAATTCTAGATTTAAAAATAATAAAAAATTAAATTCTATCAAAGGTGGATGGCAAATTCTAGATTTAAAAATAAAAAAAAAATTAAATTCTATCAAAGGTGGGTACCTGCTACTTATACGTCAACTTATTGAAAGTCATTACATCTCCACTGCCTCGGCATATTATAGTTCAGTAGGGCAAGAAACTCATTATTCTTTTTATCACTAAATTGGATTACATTGAAAGACTTTTGAAGAAGGGTTACATATTCGTCTTCCAAACTCTTTTTTATGGATTTTAAATTTAAAAAAAGTTATTTCTCTTTACCTACTCCACGGAATAGTAAAATAGAAATTTAAACAATTTATCAAACATGAAAAATATCTAGTAAAACATTAATATTATATAAGACCAACACATCAAAGGTACCATTGTCATCGAATGCGTCACTTCCATAAATAACACAGCTTCGGTTAGTTTCGTTGAAGATTTTTTTTACTTACCCTTTGATGTCACTACGAGGCTGAATCATAAAAACCCAATGAGGCTATAACCCGTATTGGGAGGGAAACCGCTTTTTCCGAGACGGTCTGGCAAAAGCTTGATCGTATAATGCCAATGGGCCAAATACAATATGAATGATCAAGGGCTTGTGCCTTTTGACACCAAAACGTAGGTCAAAGGAAACGGTGGGTAATATATTTTATTATGGCTGAATTCCTATAAAAGGGCTTCATCTGTTAACACCACTTTTTTTTCAATTATTTTTTATTGTTTCATTGCATTTTGCAATTGTCTTAAATATCAGAAAAAGCGCAATTCCTCATACGGGGTTAGTATATTAATATTAAAAAAATATGATGCAATCGAACTTTAGCTGCTGTGTCTAACCAATTTTCTTATGTATCGATCAATAATGGCATGATTTCCTTATAAAAATTTTATTCAGCTACGAGTACCTACGCTAATTCATTTTTCGGAGAAATTTAAACCATATTAAAAATAGCTAAAATCGCCTAAGTAGTCGATACTGAACAAACTAATTTCAGGAATTTCAGAAAAAATATGGAAAAGTGTGTGCGGATTCACTGATGTATTTCATGAAGTCTGTGCGAATAATTTACTGTCATAATTCTAAGATATTAACGAAGGCTTTTGCGGATTATTATTATTATTTCCATGACATCACTGATTTCGTTTAAACAATTGTATAATGACTGTAACCTAACTAATATTACACAAAATTGTTTCTGTATCAATAAAATTAGTATTCAATCCTCGTATAATAAATTAATGTATAATATAAGAAGAAGAAAATAATTAAGAAAAAAAAATACAGCAAACTTTCTCTAACTTCTAAACTCCAGGGCTTTTTAAACAATTCTAAGTAATTAAGTGGTTGTCTAGAAATTATACGTTTTTAAATTATCAGAGGTTATGTTTCATTACGTAGTCTCGCTTTCCCAGCTAAAAACAAGCCTACTAATTCGACCCTCTCAGCGGTGATACTACATTAATTGTCTTTTGTTGAAGCAAAGCGAGCCAGAATGCCCGCGATTTTGTTTACTTTTTGCGTGGTCCGTAAACGCTATTTTCGAAAAATATGTTTTCTATTTATAGTCAAAGGCATCAAACTCTTCAGCCTATTTTAAAAACTTTTTATTAAATGATACCAATTACTTGGAAAACTGTAGGTAGGTATATTAGATGAATAAAACTACCTTTATGATATAAACTACAGAAATTTGAATAAAGTACACCGAACCAGAGTAATAATAAATAATAATAATAATCTCACGCCTTTCATCCCCGAGGGGGTAGGCAGAGGTATTCATTTACTGGATATACCCACATTTCACGAGATACATTGGACCCCTAAACGTGATAGGTGGTGAGCCCATCGCCGGACCGGGTCTATTTACGCATGTCTCAGAATTAATTCTGGGACCTGAACCAGAGTAACACCAACATAAATTATTAATAGTCGTAACTAATTATCCGGCTTTTGTGGTACCTTTAATGAAACCGGATACAGTCATCCGGTTTAACCGAATGCCGCAGAGTAAACCGAAGACAGTCTTATAAGTGAGGGGCTAATCGAAATTAGTTCCCTCTAATGAGGGCTCCTTACTCATTAAGTATTCACCAGAAGAGGAGAAGACATGTTTTCATTAGTGATACTTGCTGAGGCGCATAATTTTCGGAGAAGGACAGAGTTTACTTAATTACGCTAGAGCGAAAGAGACGTGGGTATATTTGTGTCAAGAACCCGCAATCAAAGCTTTTCGACCAATTCTTCGTCGAAGCCGTGCGATGGTTATAGTACCTACCTATGGGCTAGTTTTCAATATTACAAAATTAAAATGGCAGCCGAATAATACAAAATGCCAACAAGACGTAATAAAAATTGCGTATCAAATCGAGTGGCGTATCACTGAATAGGTTTTTTCAAATCAAGATGATGACTATTTTACAGCCATAAGCTCCGATTAAGAATTATACAAAGTGAAAGGTATCTTAGATAAGATTTTTTTTTTATTGAGCGTATTATAGAAATCTGTTGTATTTTAGGGTTACCGTATTCGCAGTTTTTTAGTAGGTATCTACAATTTTTAATCAGTCGGGTTATTTATTTTATAAATTGTCTTTTTTATTGTACTACTTTTTTATTGTATTATACTAGCGATGAGTCGTCAAGGTTAAAAATACGGAAACTATGTCATAGTCAAAAATAAAGGTCTTGGTCGCGCTATATAATGCCGCACGCACAACAGTCGACCGCTTAGGTTACGTAGTAACTATTTAGTAATCTGTGACTTAGGTATGTCAATCCCATAATTCGTCATACAGAATGACAACTGACGTTACGTTTTACAAATAAGGATAGGCTCTCTGGTTGTCCGCACTATAGTCTCATTTATTATTGACCTCTCATTCCCACTGTCGAAGCTAGTCGGCAAAATAAAGTAGTCCTCTCAAACACAAACATTGGCCAGCCCGCTCCACATATGGAGGCCATTAATATTCAAGCTTGTTGGTTTGGTGGAAACAATAAGCGCATATATTCCCGCTTGTTACCGCATTACCACACAGCATCATACGATTTGATATGAACAAGGAACTATGTTTAGTTGAACGAGACTTGAAATTTGCACGTCACATGACTGACGAGTAAATTAATATGGTCGGTTAATTGTTTATGAATAAAAATAAATACGTTGGACATTGTCAGAGGTATTCCATTCCTAAAAATACCGACTGTTTACCGTTATTAGGTGGTGAGCCCAACCAAGCCGGGTCGGGATGCTGTTATATGCCTTACATCAAATTCCGTGTTCTGCGGTTTTCGCTGTTTTCCTTCACCGTCGTGCCGGTGATAAAGTATGTAACGTAAGTTATTGACAAACTCATTGGTACATCCCCTCTTCGGAATTTCTGTTTGCCTCAACTCTTTCTTCGCAGACTACACATTGCTGGTCTGCTGTTAGATGTTTCACCTGCGTAGTTCCCGTTCCCGTGGGAATTCGGGGATAAAATATAGCCTATGTTACTCAGGGATATTAGAATGCTACAATGTGAAAGACTTTTTGCAACCGGCTTTTTCTTTTCATTTCATTATTTCATTTCATTTCATTTCATTTTGCAACCGGTAGAGTAGTTTTCTAGTTTATTCGATAGAAATATACGAAAAAAGAAATCATTACATTTTATAATATTAGTGTAGATTACCGTCCCGTGGCCGCGTTGATTGAGATGAAGATTTTATTTTTTTATTTTAAATATTCCAAATAAAAGCGATTCCAATTCTAATTATAAATAAGTAGACAAATTTCCTTATTCTAATAATACTTAATGCTTTTACATACGTATGTATGAAATCCGTATTTAATTGGCTTACTTTAAGTCACTAGCACCCTTTCTATTCTACCTTACACAGTTCTGTGTCTACATAATATTCCACTATATATTGTTCCAAAGTAAGTGTTATATTCTGCCACAGGTGCGGATGACAGACAGTGAGGCACGCGAGGTAATTTCAACAGCTAGCAGGAAACGTGCCACTAGCACCAGGAAAAGGTACCATAACTTATTTTCCTGATAAAGACCTTAGAATTATGGGTTCCGTGCGTACAAGGAAACATATTTTTAGAGTATGCGTATTTTAATTTATGCGGTTTGATCCGCAATGCGCAGAGCTTTATAATAGATAAGTCTACACAATATGCACTAAATAATTTGTAGTAATGCGATTAAAATGTTAATCGAAAGGCATTCTGATGACAGCATGCATGAAGGTCTGTGGTCATGGCCAAATGTTAGTTATCTGTGTTGCAAATACATTATAGAAACTTCATGTCTTATGCCTGTAAGTGTTGGCAGACTTAAGGACATTATTAAAATTTTATTAAACCCACAGAGTTTTTTGTCACCACAGTTATCTTAAAAAAATGATGTTTTCCTTTTCAGAAATTAATTATATACCTAACCTACAAATACATCAAAATGAAGATGTAGGTAATCAGTAATTTAATGCAATACTTCAGAAACATTTAAGTATTCAAACTAAACTAAAAATAATTTTATCAAGAACTTTATTTCTGGTTTTGTCAAAAAAAACGTTATTCATTGTAACAATAAAACAAATGCGAAATAGAAAGCCCTCGATTTAGATTGCTATTTATGTTATTTGAGGAATGGAACCCAAGAGCGTTATACCATCGATATCTATGTAGTAGCGCTACAAAAAAAGGTCAAAAGGCTTCAGACAAGTATTATAGCTCTTTTCTGATAGTAAACGGCGCAAGTGTTAAGCGGACTTGGCGCAACAACCAAGTGGCAATGGCAAACTAGTTATTTTTAATGCGCTCCAAATGAAAGGGTTTTCTCAGAATAACTGTAAAAAAATCCGAAATGATGAATTCAAAAGCTTCTTTAAAAAGTTTTTTTTTCTTTTAAATAATACTAGCAGCGCGCCGCGGTTTCACCCGCGTAGTTCCTGATTCCGTGGGAAAACGGGGATAAAATATAGCCTGTGTTATTCTAATGTAGTTTTTTCTCTCTTATTTTAATGTATGTGTGTGTCTTGTGTTGCAATAAAATTATTTATCTATCTATGTTTATGGTATATATAACACAACACAGAAGTGTCCCGGATTGATGTTGGAACAAGGTCGGGACAAAATGAATTAACAGTTTCCGGTAATTGCTATTATTCAAAACATGTTTCGAGGTTCGTAGCAGATGGCGAAAATCGTCTCTGTTTACTCCGTCGGGAAAAGGTTTATGCTGTAATATCATTGCATTATAACATTGATATGCATTTTAGCTTTACATACTCAAAAAACCTCCAATCTTAGTTCATTTTCAACTGATTTGTTACGGTTAGTTACAAAAGAAACCTATTACTTAATCTCCGCTGTCTGTTCATCTGCTACAGGACTGGATCTTTTGAACCGTTATTTTCACCTACCATGGCCGCTACAATAATTAAAACTAAAGTATCTGAGAGACCGAGCTTTGCTCGTTCTAACGCCAGTGTCGCTAACGCCATCTGCCAGTAAGTAGCTGTATTATTAACAAAATATTTTTTTGTGAAATTGCGTTTTAAAGGAAATACAACTATGCAGTTGAATTTAAAAAACAAAACTGTATCTGTATACTAAATTTCTTCAAACTCTTTAGACTCATTTCCTAGATGCAAGAAATAAGTACATAAATAAATACATACATACGCACAAGAATTGCTCCTTTTTAAAGTAATAGGATAAAGGGTGCGACATACAAGAAACGTTTTTTGTTGTTGTAAGGTGCTACGTAACGGATCCTTCATGTGCGATTCGAGCATTTATTTAATTAAGCAACTTCTGTATAAACACCATAATCCAGATTTACATACGAAATAAATATAAATCCGAAATGATGAATTCAAAAGCTTCTTTAAAAAGTTTTTTTTTCTTTTAAATAATACTAGCAGCGCGCCGCGGTTTCACCCGCGTAGTTCCTGATTCCGTGGGAAAACGGGGATAAAATATAGCCTGTGTTATTCTAATGTAGTTTTTTCTCTCTTATTTTAATGTATGTGTGTGTCTTGTGTTGCAATAAAATTATTTATCTATCTATGTTTATGGTATATATAACTGTAAAGAGGAACAAGCATCCATCCATATATCCATCCATACAAACTTTCGCATTCTTAATATTAGTAGGATTTGTTTAAGTTGCTAGGTTGCTATCATCAAGATCGCTTTTGTGGTTTAGACGTGAAAAGAAAGAAAATAGATTAAGTTACATTCTCATTTATGATATTTGTGGGAACTACTTAGGTATAAATTGCAAATATTTTACATACGGACTTATACCGGCCACAGCGTTTCGCCAACGTTCAACGCGACAAAACTATCATGCACACCACCTGGATAGTTGGCGGTCCACCACTGTGAGATTCTCACGAAACTTTTTGCCTCGCACAACCGATCTGTGGAACAAATTGTCGCCGGTGGTATTTCCGGACCGATACGACCTTCAAACCTTTAAGAAGAGAGCGTACTCCCACCTCAAAGGCCGGCAACGCACTTGTGACTCTTGAGCTGCAGGTGTCCATGGGCGACGGTAGTCACTTACCATCAGGTGACCCGTCTGCTCGTTTGCCCCCTTTTTTTTATAAAAAAAAAATTCCATTTCCAGCAAGAAAAAAATTAAACGAACGCTACCTAAACAAAAAGACCTTTGGTTAGCTACTTTTTATTATTATTATTAATCAGGCAAGCAGTTTACAACTGATAAAGCCTGTATCCAGGTGTTCTCCACTCAAGCTTTCTCATTACAGGATAGGAATTTGTCAAGTTTATTTTTAAATTGATTGACATTGGGTGCATGAGACTACTTCTTCTGGTAGCTTATTCCATGATCTGACCACTCTGTTGCTCAAAAAGTGTCTGTAAGGATTGTTGTGTGATACGGTGGTACGCAGTTTGAGACTATGTCCTCTTAGACGGGCATTGCAGTCACGTTCAAATAATTTATGAAAATCCTGCAAATCATAGTGCCCTGGTAAGATCTTAAATGTTTCGATCAGGTCTCCACGCTCTCTGCGGTCCTTCAGAGTTGTAAGTTTCAGCACCTCAAGTCTTTCCACATAGGATAGTTGTCAGAGTTGTTTCGGGATTTTGGTGAAACTACGTTGTACTTTTTCTAACAGCTCTATGTCTTTGACGAAGTATGGGCTCCAAACTTGAAAAGCATATTCTAATATTGGTCTAATGTATGTCTTATATATTTTCAGCATCAACTCTGGTGTTATGACCCCGAAGGCTTTACTTGGCTAAGGAAACTGACATCGTATGGAAATATCGTGTCGAGAGAACGTGAATCGAGCTCTGGTGAGGTAACGTTTCTGTGAGATTTTGTATTCTGATTTTGCGTCCGCAACTCGGGAACTCGATGCGCAACCGGCTATCACTCGGACCAAGCAGAGCAAAGATAATAAAGTTTTCGTCCGGGCCCGGGTCCTAAATAGGTGATCTGTTTTATTGTAGGGACACTTCACTTCATGACGTCACAGCGGTGCCTTCATATTATTGGACGAACGACAACGACCCTTTACAAAGGCACAAAGCTAATGTTTTATTTAGCAATCATTAATTTACATGTATCTAACATACTGGTAGTACAGTTCTATGTTTATCTTTGCGCTATCTATAAATTATTTGGCAATTTTTTTTTTGTACACGCGTGCTTTACGAAAGACGGAGGCATTCGTGATATAACGCCATTATGCGGTCACACATTCATTGGCTGAATAACTTCGCTTAAGCAATTATCGTTACAAACACACTGGTATCCCAGGGATACGAGCTATTTAAATTAATTCAAATGGGGCAGTCAGAATCAAAGTTGGTAACAAAGTTAAAGATAGAGAAACAGTATTGTCCCACTTCAAAAGTTAGACAGTTCGATGCAGAAGTGTCCCGGATTGATGTTGGAACAAGGTCGGGACAAAATGAATTAACAGTTTCCGGTAATTGCTATTATTCAAAACATGTTTCGAGGTTCGTAGCAGATGGCGAAAATCGTCTCTGTTTACTCCGTCGGGAAAAGGTTTATGCTGTAATATCATTGCATTATAACATTGATATGCATTTTAGCTTTACATACTCAAAAAACCTCCAATCTTAGTTCATTTTCAACTGATTTGTTACGGTTAGTTACAAAAGAAACCTATTACTTAATCTCCGCTGTCTGTTCATCTGCTACAGGACTGGATCTTTTGAACCGTTATTTTCACCTACCATGGCCGCTACAATAATTAAAACTAAAGTATCTGAGAGACCGAGCTTTGCTCGTTCTAACGCCAGTGTCGCTAACGCCATCTGCCAGTAAGTAGCTGTATTATTAACAAAATATTTTTTTGTGAAATTGCGTTTTAAAGGAAATACAACTATGCAGTTGAATTTAAAAAACAAAACTGTATCTGTATACTAAATTTCTTCAAACTCTTTAGACTCATTTCCTAGATGCAAGAAATAAGTACATAAATAAATACATACATACGCACAAGAATTGCTCCTTTTTAAAGTAATAGGATAAAGGGTGCGACATACAAGAAACGTTTTTTGTTGTTGTAAGGTGCTACGTAACGGATCCTTCATGTGCGATTCGAGCATTTATTTAATTAAGCAACTTCTGTATAAACACCATAATCCAGATTTACATACGAAATAAATATACATACAAGTGGCTTAATCGTGATAAATCATCTTCGTATAAAACGATATTCCAGAAAAAGTATTTTTGTTTTTTTTTTTCTGGAAGACCGATGGTCCGAGAGACCTCATTAGGTCAGAGGATTTTTATTTTCCGCGCCTCATCCGTCTTGATCTGACATTCGAGTCGAGTAGGCTGTGGAAACGAGAAAAAAAATCAACTGGTACCTACAAAAAATTAAGTGTGTTTCTAATCCTACGGGTTATTATTCAATTTCTTTCAGCAATAGATAACACACATTTCACCGGCTGTCGTGCCGCTTAATGTAAATGCCGCTTATTACGTGCGGATACTGTTTATTCCCGTTACCATGGGAATTTCCAAGAATCCCATCTTAGTGCTCACTTACCTCTTTGCAAAATTTCATACATCTATTCGAGTCAAAGCACGGATTCGGATGTGCGTTGATCTATAAATTAGGTTAATTAACCAGACAAACAGCCAGTCCGTGTATATTTTCTTTTATATATTTTACTAGCTGTTCCGATTTCACCTGCGTAAGTCCCGTTCCCGTAGGAAACGTATAACACATGTCACTTCCACAAAATTGCTTTTCATTGGTAAAATATTTTTTTAAATCGCCTAATAGTTCAGGAGCCTATTAAAAAAAACCTATTTTTTGTCATCTTAGTAGGTACTAGCTTTTACCAGCGACTTCGCTCGCTCACGTTTATTTCATCCCCTGCTAATTTTGCAAATTCCTTTCTTAGTGGATGCCTACACATTATAAGCTATATATGTGCAAAATTTCAAGTCTCTAGACACAGCAGTTTAGGCTGTGCGGTGATACATCACCAATCAGTCAGTCAGTTTATCATTTTATAGATATAAGATAGCTACTAGATAGAACATATCTAATCTTTATTAAAGTCTAATAAAAGTATAATAAAGTCGAATAAAGTGAAACGACATTTAATATATAAATCTGTAGCTACAAATAACCAGCTCTAGCCTGCCTTCTTAGAAAATTCACATTATCAACACAATACCAAACCTTGGGTACCTACACTCGAATTGATTCTCTTAAGTCATCAATTAAATTACTGCGCTCGGGAGAATATTGTGCAGGTATCGCCATTGTTGGACTCAACTCTCAAGGGGTAAGAGGCAGAAGGTCGAGACTGGATGATAATAAATTTCTTGCTTATTTTTTATTTTAACACAAAGTCATGGCGTATCTGTCAATGAACGCCATTGATCCTGAGCATTGATCAGAACGGATTGAACGGTTTTTTTTTGTGTAACAAGTACTTTATCTATTATTTAAATAGCAATATATAAAACGAAGCTTTATATATTATAGATAAACTGACTGAATGATTGGTGATAATATATCAACGCACAGCCTAAACAGCTGGGTCTAGAGACTTGAAATTTTGCACATAGATAGTTTATCCAGTGTGGCCAGTGTGGGCATCCACTAAGAAAGGATTTTGCAAAATTCAACCGCTAAGGAGGTGACATCACGCAAAAACTAGTCCACTGAATTGAATGCGGTTTTCATAGTTGTATTGTTGCAGCTCTAACTGAAAATATGGTAAGTGTTTCATGCTAATACAGCGCCTATAATCTATAGCAAGCGATTCTTTTTTTTTTACATAATGACCACAAACAAGGATTTTATTCCCAACAACCAGTCTCAATTTTTCTCGATCATAGATAAAAGTTTTATTTTTATTTTCGCCCGTCGAATACTCAAGGGCTTTCGAGCACTCACCAAAGCATTGTAATGGAATCTGAAAGTCTTTGATTTTTGGGTTGGGCCTGTTCTCTTGAGAATTGAGGTCTGGCTTGAGCTGTTTTCGTATTTTATTGGCCTTTCGATTTCAGAAGGGTCTGTGAACCATCAAGAGAATTTGAATACTTAACATGACGTGCTTTATCGACAAAACCCGCAAAATAAATATAGAAATATATCAAGCGTATAGCTTGTATGTGACAGGATTCTACGTAGGTCTAAATACAAAATACAGAAACAACCTTACTTGATTTTTAGTTGTTCTGACGCGCATTGGTACCGCGCGGTGGTTGACTGATTACTATAATCAGAGACCAGTTTATAATGTAATATAATGAATGTACCTGCTAGTAATGGCGATGGTACCCTACCAAATACCTATATTGAATCTCCATAATATAAGGTGCTTAGGAACCTATGAAATTGACGATTTGTATGGAGTTTTTTAAAGCAGACATTATTTTTCATACTAACATTTTATTATTTATTTCTGGATCTAAACATCCAAATCCAACAAAATATTTTGAGTCTGTTGGAATAACCCTTAAGTTTAACCAGCTTCATTTGTTTTTAAAATTGAAGAAGACCTTCAAACAATCCAACAAATCTAAGCATCAAATCTGTTATCACATGGACGAACTCTTTTTTATTTTAGCAAACATTAAACATATACAAAAATTCACTTTTGTAAATTTATAATTTTATTAATAAAAACTTCACAATTAAAAATAGTAATCTTCGGGTTAAACGCGAAATTACAGAAATTGGAATAAGATATTAGTCAGAATTTTTCACCAATTTTATGGGTAAGGTACCCAATATTTAGCGATTCTGTAGCCAACTCCTAAGCCTTTGTGTACTGCACAAACACATCGCCCACTGTCACTCAAGCACGAGGGGGAATCCAGGTATAGTGGTAATGGGGGTTTATGACCCTGGGCTGGATCTAGGTCAACAATTGATATTTTTACAATTTTTACTTGCACTGACGAGGGGTTAACTTGCGATTGCTCGGGTGGAATCTTGCAACTTTAATTTTGAATTTATTTTCAACCGATTTTGTATGACAAAATGACAATGCATGATTAGCTGTGTGAGGTCATTCTTAATCCAACATGGTGGAACACCCAAGATGGCGGACTAGTAATTTTTAATGCACTCATACGGGCTTGCTCAAAATAAAGAAGAAAAAGCTTGTAAAAAAAATGCTTTTAATTTATAATTTCATTGATATATTTTATGAAATACGTATTATGGCAAAATACTCAAGGACAATGGACCTTGACTATATGACCCCCCGAACGAGTTTGACGAGAACCAAAGAAGAAAATGAACTGTTTATTTTCTTAATTCGTCGAGCACCGCGCGATTCCAATAGGCACTGTAACACTTAAAAATCAATTGTGTTTTATTTTATTGGCTTAAGGGGTACCGTAAGAAGAAGTAATGTCGCAATGTCCCCAATACGTCAACAAATTGATATTAGCCTACCAGTCGATCGATTTAAAAAAACGTTATGTTAATGAATAGCTAACCAAATTGCAAAGCTGTAGGCCGTCCATAAATTGATCCATTAATTTTAATGCAAAGAATAACGGTGCTGGTTAAGCCTGAGCATTCACTTAGGTATAACGAGCGTTCTAGCTTTCGAATGTTACATTACATGCTCCCACGAAACCAGCTTTTTACAAACAGAACTGTAACGAGGCCTATACAACCAGCGGGTGCCCAGCGGCGTCGCCCGCGCGGATCCGGTTTATTCCCGTTCCACTAGGGATTTCCATAAATCCCTTCAAAGTGGTTTCAAAATAAGACACTTACATGGCATTATTTCAAGTTTCTAGTTGTTACATTTTATCGTTTCTGATTCGTACGTATTTTTCTTTTTAAACTCTTTATGTTTTCCCGAAGGAACGAGATATTTTCCTGTAGTAAAAAGTACCCTAAATTACCCTAAAGTGCCCAGTTAGGTACTTGGTTATCTCCACACCAAATTTCATCAAAATCCGTCCAGTCGTTTTTAACTGATGCCTGCACAGACACAAAAATTTCAAAAAATTGTGTTTTGATATCTAAATTGATAATTATCTAAACCACCGCAAACATTTTCAAAAAATATTTCATGCTCAATATTTCGGTCTCCTTACAGTTTTATTATAATATTATCTATAGACTATTACTTATTCTGTGCTATAGATCAACTAACTTACGCATTCTCATTGCCTTTAATGTTACAAGTTCTAAATTTATAACACTAGAACTTAATCACTAGAATTATGAATAATCTCTTTGACACCATTTGTTTTTCAGTTGATGTACCAAGAAAATGAAGCTACACGTGGTATGGTTTTATCTACCAGTCTCTTCAAGATAAGCAAATATATTTTTGTAGTACTGACCGATAAGATTAGAAAAACTTTATTTATTAACCGACTTCAAAAAAGGAGGAGGTTCTCAATTGGTCGCGTATGTATTTCTTTGATTTTTTTTGTATGTTATTCAATAAATTCCTCAAATCTAAACCGTTTACTTAAAAAAGTTTCCGTTTTGTCGAGTGTCAAGGTTTTTCCCATATAATATACAATACTTATTCTAGTCGTGAAAATTATAGAAGGGTGATCTTTTTGGCTATCGATACCGGTAGGAACTCTCAAAGATTTCTATTGAAGAGTACCCAATATAGCCGACTTGCTGTTTCGTAAACATTCGTCCATAAAAACATAGAGTGCTGAATGTTTTATTACAAGTGAGTTCTAAGGTTTATTCAGCGCCTCCAGATTAGAGGCTCGTCTAGCGATAAATTCACAAAGAAAATGCTTTCTGACAGATTATTATGAATTGCTTTCCTGATACGGATCGCAGTAATGAAATGGCGTGAACTCGGGGAGCGATCATGACCTCACATTTCACATAATTTAGGTAGGTAATAAACATTTATTACACAATACATAATTATTTTCATGCCATTAAAACTTTTAAGGGTAGAGACCCACTAAGTAAGGTTTTTCTTACTCCCACGGAAACGGGAAAACTGGCAACGCCGCTGGAGCTTACTAGTTTTTTTTAAATCCAATTATTACAGGTACGGTACCATTTTTTCATAGACGTAAGCACAAAAAAAACTATGCATGGCTTTGTCAATTTTGTCGGCCTAATTATAATTTATAAATATCATATTATAGGTTATGTATTGTCGTGCGCCTGTATGAACTTGCTGTTTGACCGGATATCATGAAAGAAACCTATAAAAAAACTCACGCCTTTTATCCCCGAGGGGGTAGGCAGAGGTATTCCATTACTGGATATACCTACTTTCACGTGAATATTCGACCCCTAAACGTGGTGAGCCTATCGCCGGACTGGGTCTGTTTACACATGTCTCAGAATTCATTCTGGGACCTATCATATGTGTAGGAATGGTAATGTAAGGAGGATGCATGTAATGGAACGGGATGCGTGTGCGAGTGAGACGACGGAAGTGAAAGAGAGAGGGAGAGTAATGGACGACGTGGTATAGAGGACGGACGTGTGTTGAACATAATATTTAAAGTGGAATAAAATAATAATTGAAGTGCCCGACTTTCCTTTTGGGAAATATCCCTCTACAATTTGGGGGCTCGTCCGGGATATTTTTCCCCAAAAAAAAGTCTGCGGCAACGACGGATCGAAGAAAGTGCATCGCAAAACGAAAAAAAAATCGTCTTTTGTTTTTTTTTTCTTACGACGACTACGACGACGACGACGATTTTATAAAGACGACGGGACAGCGACAAAAGAAAATAGGACGACGGCGATACCTACGTGAAATTTCATAAAACGTTGAAGAAATTCGAAAAATGAGGAGACAACGCGGATCTCCATCAGGTGCTATCAATCCCTCTGCCACTCCTTTCAGCATGGTAGATGGGAGCACACCAAGTTTTAGTGGAGAGGACCCTACTTACTCTTCCGAAAGGTGGGCCACGGACATCGAGGACAATGCAGAAATTTTCGGTTGGACGCCCCAGCAACAGCTAATTGTTGCTAGACGATCGCTCATGGGCACCGCTGAACTATGGCTGAGAACGGAGACGATACACAAGACGTACGAGGAACTGAAGGCGGCATTGCAAAAAGAATTTCCTGGAACAATAAATCCGAAAGAGATGCACGAGTTAATGGCGGCTCGTAAGAAGCAACGGGACGAAACATGCTATCAGTACATGTTAGCGATGAAGGAAATGGGTAAGCGAGCGAAGTTTCCTGATTACGTAGCCATCCAGTATATCATTGACGGGATTAGAGACAGCGAAGTAAATAAAATGATTTTATATGGCTGCAATACATACGCGGATTTCAAGGAGAAGCTATCAATTTATGAGAAAATGAAAATGAAAATGCAAAGTTCTTATTTGGAGAGACAAGGAAGGCATCCGGCGACGACATCCTATGTACCGAATCAGCGCTGTTACAATTGTGGGGAGTCTAGCCATATGGCTAATGTATGCCCAAACGGGATAAAATGTTTTGGATGCAACGGATTCGGTCATATCAGACAAGAATGTAAGGCGGCGAGCGGAAGTGGAGATGGCGCTAGTACGAGAGACGGCGGACCGATGGTAAAGCAGTACGGCGCTTTACCAAAAAGTTCTGAAAGATCCGATCAGCGAACTTTTCCGACACCTCAGACGGTAAAATCGACGTCCGACTTCACACGACGGAAGACGGCCATGTTTGGAACTGCAACCAATGACGAGAATTATTTGGGCGGCCATGATGATAAATTTAAGTTGGACGGTGGATGTGTCAACCAGGTGTCAAATGTTTATGTAACCGGTACCGAAGATATTTTTCAAATTGTAAACATACAGGAATCGATGCAGAAGTCAACAAAAAAGGCGATTAAGCAATTGATTTTGTGTGAAAAACCGGTTAATACGTTAATCGACTCGGGCAGCGACGTAAATATTATATCTGATGAATTGTACGACGAATTAAACTGGACGAAGAGTGACGACGGTATGATTTTATCTGGACTAGGACTAACAAGAGTGCGATCATTTGGAAAAATTTACACGACAATTTCAATTGACGGACAGAGTTATAACGACGTAATATTTCATATCGTACCTAGAGACTTTATGCCGCATAAGTTAATTTTAGGACAAGAATTTTTAAAAGATGTTATTATGATTATGATGGCAGGTTCAGTGTTTTTGTTACCTCATGACGAAGGATGTTTAATGCGTGTGCATTGTTGTACGAGTGATGTTGATGTTACAGGTCATATTTCTAAGGTAAGGCAGGAAGTGTCACAACTGATTGAGGGATACCAGTCAATTCAAATAAAGAATGCACCGTTAGACCAGAAGATTATATTGAAGAATGATGTGCAAGTAGCTCAGAGACCCAGAAGATTATCTCTCACAGAACAAAAGGACTGTGAAATACGACTAAACCCTGAGAGAGTGGATGCTGTGGCGAGATATCCAGAACCGAAAAAAATAAATCAGGAGTACAAGGTTAAATTGACGACGGATCCCGTATTAAAGACCTTTAATTCAGCGTTACCATGGAGTCTGCACAATGATGTCAAACAAGCTCAAGAAGCAGATGAGAAGCTTAGTGCTGTAACGGAGTTGGTGTTAAAAGACGGCAAATTTCATGACTTCTGGATGGATAAAGGGGAGCGAAAGCAGTCGACAGGTATTAAAATGAGACATAAGGAGGATTTGGAAATAATAAATTTATTACAACAAGAAAGTTTACTACAGTATAATGAAGACATGGAAAAATTGAGAGAGATAGCAAAAGTACAGATACAGAAGTTACAAGATGAAAATAAGAAAACGTATGATAAAAAGAGGAAAAAGTGAGTGATACGAGTACTGTAACTTGTAATTCCTTAAATAATTTAATTGTAACTTGTAAATGTTTGTTTGTGTAATGGTGTCAATACCATGTGTTTAGATTTTTTTGTTTTGTTATTTATGTTTAAGTAGTATTGTGTAGTAAGGTATAAGGAATAGTATGTGAGATGTGATGTATGATGAGATAAAATAATGTGGAGTGTACGGTGGCATACTGGGGACAGATATGAATGCAGGATGGCCGAGTGTAGGAATGGTAATGTAAGGAGGATGCATGTAATGGAACGGGATGTGTGTGCGAGTGAGACGACGGAAGTGAAAGAGAGAGGGAGAGTAATGGACGACGTGGTATAGAGGACGGACGTGTGTTGAACATAATATTTAAAGTGGAATAAAATAATAATTGAAGTGCCCGACTTTCCTTTTGGGAAATATCCCTCTACATATGCAAGAGTGCTTTATGTATTTTTTGTACGTGGGAGAGCCATGCTTCGGCACGCTTGGGCCGGCTCGACCGGAGTGATACCACGGCATTGCATTTCGTTGAGTGAGTGAGGTCACCGAAGGCCCCATGCCCCCCCCCCCTCCCCAACCCTCCCCCTACTCCCACCTCAAAGGCCGGCAACACAGTTGTGACTCTTGAGTTCCAGGTGTCCATGGGCGATGGTAGTCACTTACCATCAGGTGACCCGTCTGCTCGTTTGCCCCCTTTTCTCTTATAAAAAAAAATGCCCACGCACATTACACTGTATCCCCAAGGGGCACGGCAAAAGTATTCCTGGTAAAACACACCAGTGGTTAAAGACCCCTCAACGTGACAGATCCGACCCATCGCCGAACTAGGCTCAGTATCAATTATGGGGCCTCCGGGTTCCTTGCGGTGTGTTTATTTATTTATTTCAAATTATTTCTTTTAAATTATTGCACAGTACATATAGGCTAACTTGTTAACATATAACACTATATGACGCCCCGTAGAGGCACAGCAAATTCGGAGAGCGCTTTAAATTCGTTAAATTGTGTTCCTTCACCGTCGAGCAACTGATATATGTACCTACGTTCGTTATTGAAAAGCTCACCCTGATTCCAAGCCTCACGCATGACAGGGCTATCAAAAGATACATTGTGAATATGGAAAATCCAAAGAATAACATCAAAAGATAACAACCTATTTACTCACGGCCCTGACCTGCCTAATGTCTGAGTAAAAGGGTTACTTGGTACACAAATACATTATTTCTGTTTGCATCAGCTGTTGACTAAAAAAACTGGCTCTTTCGGTAGTCGAGAGCAAACAAGCCAGCTGCCAGTCTATCATTCCCCCGAATCT
The DNA here is from genome assembly GCA_963855545.1 of Ethmia dodecea. Taxonomy (NCBI): domain Eukaryota; kingdom Metazoa; phylum Arthropoda; class Insecta; order Lepidoptera; family Depressariidae; genus Ethmia; species Ethmia dodecea. Next base: position 3,843,729 of record OY979446.1, read on the forward strand.
TTACATAGTATGGAATAAAGTCGCTTTCCGCGTCTGTACTGTACGCTTATATCTTTTAAACTACATAATGGTTTTATCTAATTATTCTAAACTAGCGATTCTGCGTGGTTTCACCTGCGTGGTTCCTGTTCCCGTGGGATTGCGGGAATAGAATATAGCCTATGTTACTCAGGGATAATCTGGATTTTCATGGTGAAAGAATTTTTAAAATCGATACAGTAGTTTTTGAGTTTATTTGTAACAAAGATACAAACATACAAACACACAAACATACAAAAATACAGATCTTTCCTCTTTATAATATTTGTATAGATATAATTGTGTATCGTAATTTCGTTAATTTTGAATAAATCTGTTGGAGTGTCAACTAATAGGTACGATGAACTAGAGTGTCAATAATTGGGTGTTTTACCTTATTTCTGTCAACGGATCAGCCTAGATTTCCAGATATCGAATGCAGCCAGCCTAGGCCCTGTTCCGCATGGATCCTCTTTAAAGGAGCTAATGGAACCCTATTATTGAGCATCCGCTGTCGGTCATTCCGTCTGTAAGTCTGTCAGTGGACTGTTTCTCATGAACCGTGATAGGTAGACATTGCTAGTTTTCACAGAATATGTATTTTTATAGCCTCTGTAAAGAGAAATAATAAAAAAAACTTGAGAGGTGTCAAGGGACACCCGGATGGAACGAAGTCCCATCAACATCGTCGTCGTCGTCGTCGTCGTCGTCGTCATTGTCATCGTCATCATCATCATCTTATCATCATTATTAGATTTTTCATGGAGCTTCAAATATAGCAAAAAGTGTCGGTCGCTACAACTTTTGGTCTTAATTTTTTCCGTGTAGCCCCCTTTCGCAACGCGCGATATTAAGGAACTACGTTCCAAAACCAAAGTTAAAAATTTAAGGGAGGTTCAAACACGTGAAAGGTATTTTTATTTTATTTTGCGGTGGGACGGGAAACCCTTCGTTTGTGACCCCTACTCGGAATTGGTCCGTTTTTGTTTTGTTTTGTGAATATTGTCAGATGAATGTAAAGAAACATTCATTACAAATTATTGTCATCATTAGAATTAGGTGATTACAATAAATTACCTATTACAATAGTCACGTCTTTAAAACTTTGCGACACCGTCTGAGCTCCTAACGATTCATAGAAATCATTACAATGCTTTACAGCTGAAAGCTGTTTTTACAGTTCCTGTGGGAATTTCCAAAAATACTTTCTCAGTGCTCACTTACGTCATCTGGAAGTTTTGTGCAAAGGAGACGTTCCATCTTGGGTCTGCATATTGTACACCAGCGTGAAAGATAGAGAAAAATCTAGTGATTATCAGAAAAATATTTAAAAAAGTCATTTCAATCTATATAACTTGCACAAAAGTAATTTTACTTCGATGATAATCCATGAAATCCTTTTGAAATAATACTATTTCTAACTCTTTAAACCACATTTCCATGTTATTGTGAATTAGTTTGACAAACGTCAAAATAAAATGTCAGTGAAGTCGCCATTTTTTTTTCGGTCGTCACGTTGCCAGTTTAATGAAAATTAAAGTTTATTGTGCAACGAAACTAGACAAATATGAGCAAAATCGTGAATAAAACTATAGTTATTTTATTGCATGGTGCAGGCCCAGTCTCCATACATTCCAGAAACGTCTCCTTTCATATCTAGAAACCCAGGTTTCGAATTTGCGTTGATGGATCAATCAGTAAGATAGTCGGTTTCTTCTTTTATATATACAATCAAAGATATTAAAGTAAGGATGAGTTATATTCATACTGCTTGCGTTTGAAAATTGTTCCCCTACGAGTGTACTACAACATGTACATACTTACTTCTTAGCGTATTTATAGGATACAACAATGACGGGGAAAGATGATACGGAACGAATAATAAAGAAAAAGAGAGCTATCTGTTAAGAGTTGCGCTTAAAATACGACTTGAAATACAATGCGACTAAATAAAATGTGGTTAATTAACTACATTGGTCGGCCTCATTTTCCGTGCTCTAGTAACATATCTACGTCTTTCTATATATAATATCTTTGTATACAATATAAATAAGCGCAATTCCTTATACACCCCAATTAGTATATTAATATAAAAAAATTAAAAAGCCTTCGTTCTTTAGTTGTGTCTAACCAATTTTCTTAAATAAAGAGCAATAATAGTACCTACGAGTTCCATAGGTAGCACTAAATTCAGCTATGCTAATTCATTTTTCGGAAAAATTTAACACATATTAAAAATAGCTGAAATCGATTAAGTAGTCGATACTGAAAAAACTAATTTCAGGAATTGCGCTTATCATGTTACATTATGGTATAAAATATAGATAGATTTTCCATAGTCATTAGGTCTGCAGCCTAAGGCCTGGAAAAATAATTTTAACATGCAAAATTCACGAGGCACAGTAATTCGCAAGCCTCGATCACAGCACAGGTGTCTAGGGAAATACTCATAAATGCACGTTTTTCCACATGAACAAATGGACCGTAGCTTTTTGACAGTCAAAGACATTAAAATATATAAGGCATAGAGGGGACAAAGCGAGGAAAATTTTAAGCCGAAAAGTTATTCCAAGTGGAATAAGTCTAGTACAATTTTGACCGAATGACAGCTCGCATTCATAATATCTGACATGACGCTTGAGTTTCAAACATGCTTCAAAGTTTTGTATGAAAATATTCCCAATGCCCCTTCTATGTCCTATTATATTTTAATCTCTTTGGTGACAGTACACAGACAACTGACAGCCCGGGGTAGGGATTACTTACCGATGATATAATGTTAAAATACTTTCAACTGTGAATGCAAATATTTATAGTGACGAAAATACCTAAAAAAAAGTACCTAATAGAAAAAGTTTACGAACTCTCGAAATATTGAAAATTGTTCAATGTCATTTTGGGTCATTAATAAGGACTAAGACTTTACTTTTAGGTGGTATTTTTTATATTTTGTCACACCAGGTATATAACTTAATAACTTATAAGGATTTAAAGGATCGAAAAATTACAAACCTATCCAACGACACCCCACGATGAGAGAAAGGAAAAAAAATAAACCGACGGATATAGCGAATCCAAAAGAGCTGGTTTTAAACAGTTACGAATTAAATAATGATATATCTATTAATATTACAGTAAACACCAAAAAACCTAAGGCATTGAAAATACGTACTTACCTACAACCTAAAAATAATATTCTCCTTTTGTCACCGTCTATAGTACAACAGAATCACTACTCTGTACAATCTAAACCCCAACTTATTTGATTTATAAAACTCTTTAATTCCACTGTATAATATCACTGGCTGCTCAATTTGCTAATGTACACAAAAGCTTTAAGTATATCAAGATCTTGTAAAACTATTATTGGCGGAGCTATGTTCAACATCGTCCGGGGACCCGCCAGTCTGTACAAACAAAAGACGGAGCTATCGAATATTCCGGAGACTACGTCGTGAATATGGAATGGGTGTGGCTTATCGTAAATGGCAGGCAAAAGTCCAGATCGTCCCACAGTTTGCGTATAGAAAATCAAATTGTGCTTTATCAGTAGGTATTACGCATTTTGTTTAAATCTGATTGAAAAAATATACCGTTTTGAAAATGATTTACAAACAACATAATAGATGACCGATTTTGACCTTATGTCCCTACATATTAGAAACCGCCATGTTTTAAGACAACGCACATGTTTTCAACTTAGTTCAAAGTGAACGTCATATGAAAACAACATAATTCTACCTCTAAGAATATATAAATGTTTAGAAACAGCCCATTATACAGAAGCATACTTTTTTATAATAAACTTCCAGACTGTCTTAAATCATTAGATTCAGACAAAGCCTTTCAAAGCAAACTTATAAACTAATAGCAGCGCCCCGCGCTTTGACCCAGTCCCGTTCCCGTGGGAAAATTATAGCCCATGTTACTCTCAGAAAACTAAGCTTTCAATTTGTGAAAGGATTTTTAAGACTCGCACTGGAATTGTATTACAAATAGCTTACAAAGCTACTTAAACTAATAAGAGCTACGAGTTCGACTATAAGTTACTTTTGAGTATGGTATTACATTGTTGAATAAATAAATAAATATATGCTAGTAATAGCGTTCTCCAAAACGGCTTAATTTCGATGGATCTTACAACGTGTGGGTTTACGGGGGAGAAAATTCATCTGATTAACTACGAGTATTAGCATCGGCGCCGTCTTCATCATGGTTTGTAGACCTGAGTATCAATCAGGTATAATGCGGACACCTTAGTTTATTTTGGTGGCATTGATGTAGATTACATTGACAGATGAAGATAGATTTTACAATTTTGCAAAATAAATAATCGCATGCCCCTTATCCCCGAGAGGTTAAGCAAAGGTATTCTATTTCGAGAAATACCCACATTTCACCAGTAGGTATAATCTTTGGACCCCTTAACATGATAGGTTTTAAGCCCATAGCTGGACCGCGTCTGTTACACATGCCTCATAATTAATTCTGAGACTTGTATTTGTACAAAATAATAAATTGTGCCAACTGTCCCATATTCTCTTAAAACCACTTAAAACTGCGTGCCTCAAATATTGTTAATATTAGTTAAGTATTATTTCTGCAAATGATTTGGCGACCCAACAATCTATTTCAAATAAACAAAAGGTAATTGGATAACAAAGTAAAAACAAGAAAGTCGGTCGGTATGTCACAGCCACTTTGTTTTGGGGTCTGATATCAATGAAGCTTCCAACTTTGACAATTCCAGAGGAAATCTCCCGCAAACTTTGTAATATTGAGCAAAGATCCAGAACTTGGTTTTTCTTGAAAAGAATTATAATAATTGCTTTTTGTGACAAACACATTTACCTGTCTGTGTTTTTAAAAACCAGTCAAGTATCAAATATATTATTATGTTTTAATTCACTGTTTATACAAGTATTTTAAAAACGCTTGGAGATATATTTGTTAAGTATGTAGGTACTTACCTACCTTAAGAACCATCACACACGACGAAGTTAATATATATTTAATCTTCAGTACGTTTATACGCAAATATGGAAATATATATTTCGTATCTTAAGATAAAATATTATAGCATCTGCACCGTGTGTGACGCGCTTAAGGGTCAAAACACACTTGCGGAAATTATGCCGCGGAACTTTCCGTCAACAACATACATTGACGTTTCACTTTAAAGATAAATGGATCTGCCTCCCGCGTCAACCGTAATGTATGTTGCTCACCGAAAGTTCCGCGCGTAAGTTCCGCCAAGTGTGTTTGCTCACTAAGAGTCAAACGTAGAAAAGAATTTGATGTTTAACCTGATTCTAATGAACTAAATATTCTAGTTTTTGCGGAATAATCTATGTCATCAAAAACATAACTTGTAAAAAAACCAAGTCTCGCAACTCAGTTCTTCTACCGTAAAAAGTTGTGAGATCCAAGTCGGTTAATTTATTCAGTTCCTGTCTTAAGTTATTAAGTAATTAATTAGGTAACCTAACATAATCTTATGGTGACCATATCAATATTAAAAATCTTTTATGTTTTAATTAAACAGAATGACTTGGTCATCGCATGGAAACACAATGTACTTATGTAATACGTATTATATTAAAATAGATTGTTTAGTGCGATTACCAAGTCAATCTATTTATTAGAAACATAAAAGATTTTTAATAAGGATATGATATTCCTCAACTCTTTCATTACTGTTATCATTGTCTACGTCTGATGCAGTCCTTTCTACAATACCTATTGCTTGTTGATCTCTGAGTATTCTGCATCATTCAATTTTAATTTGGCTCTTATCTTTGTCTCTAGTATTAGATATTGATATATCCTCTAGGTACCCTTAGATATATCTTAGATTTGGTCCAGACCGGTCCAGTCTCTGTTCTACATGCTTATCTTTGAAAGGCATACTTTATATACGTAAGTATATATTGTAAGAAAATGTTTCCATTTTTAGATTATACAGCTAAACCTGGAAATATTATTATATAGTATCCAACAAACCTTCCTTCACCTACTTCAAATACAGAATGGACCCAAGAGAATGAAAGTAAATATTTACTCAATAAATTATCAATTTGGAAGTCTTCAATATTCATTGAAGGCATAACGTTTCGTCCATCAATTCTTTTTAGGATGATTGAGAGATATGGGGTCGACGGGATCTTTCGATTACTTGGTCTTTTTTTTCTAATATCAGACCTTAGCATAATCTTTGACACTAAATTGATAATTTGAATTCTTGGCTACTTGTATTAGAGATGGATTCAGTGTGTAATATTAGTTAAACTGTCAAACTCCAATAGGTCGACATTAAATAACTGAAACAGAGTTCTACTCGTATTATCCCATGATACAACAGAGTCTAGTCAAATCGGTAAGTTTTTATCATGTAGTTCCCGTTTTCCGTGGGATTACGGGAATAAAATATAGGAATCTTATAGTTTTCCATTGATGAAAGAATTTTAAAAATCGGTACAGTAGTTTTTGAGTTTATTTGTAACAATAAAATAAAACAAAAATCAAAAAATACAAATCTTTTCTCTTTTTAATACATAGTATACCTAGATCAAAACTAAAATTCATTATGGAACTTTTTTAGAGTGAATTGACGTTAACTTTTCACTATTTTGGGTGGTGATTTATTTTTATATTGTAAAATGAATCCTAGAAATAGTTCAAGCGGACGTAATTGTTTGCAGAAATAGATGAATAGGTACGTATTATATGTTCGTAATAACGTTATGTCGCCTCGAGCACTAAAGAAGCGGTCCAAAGCCGATGGTGCCAGTAATAAAGAAAAAGGCGCCTTTACGAGCCAAGCATTTCTCTAAAAGGAGCCGGAAACAGAATGTGTTAGTCAGCTTAAGAATGACCCCTTTGAGAGTTTCTAGGAGAATCAATGAGTTGCCGACCAAGAGCAATGCCGAAAATCACTCGTTCTTTATTAAATCTTTTTTAGGGTTTCGCTGTTTTTATAATGAAAGAAAAATTTAAATGCCTACATTAAGATACAGTTTATGATTTTAAATCATTAATTGATTAATTCTAGAAAAAAGTGTTTGTCGAAACTTTTGCAAAAATGAAATATATATACTTTTTCCTCAACACTTTTCAAAAGTGATTATCCTTGTAACATTATTAAAGATGGATGTTTATTAGTCAATCACTCAAAGCTGCAAACACGGATTTGAAGGAATTTTGCACACAGATAGTTTATTTAACCTGGATGAAGAAATATGATACTTTTTTGTCCTGGAACGCTTGTGAATTCACGATCAAAGGTAGATAATAAAAATCTCCAATGTGCTTATCTTGAGACCGTACATTGTGAATATTCCACAATTCGCGCCACGCGCTGCAAGGTGCTTCATCATAACGCGAACGAATAATGCACTAACTTCTCTACTCGATTTCTAGGATCCAATTTGGTGTACGTTGCGGCAAAGACTTAAAACTAGCTATTAAATCGTGTAACAAAAGTAACAGTCTATGTCTAATCGGGTAATGTATTTATAAGGGGTGCATTCTGCCTACGAATGATATAGTTAGAATCGTTCAAGGTCAGATTCTTGGAATAAAGGTTATTCATCGTTTAATTATCTATGTTTAATTTAATATCATCATCTTCACTTATCACTGGCGCGATTGGGCAGTAATACAAAGAATATTACCTACTCTGGACACACAGCGGAGGAAAACGCGGCTAGACCGAGGGGCTCTCTACGCACAATGACTCATTGATTGTAACCCTAAAAAACGCAAAATGAGCGAGTGTAGTTCTAAAGTCGCCAGGCATTGCACCGATGGTACTGTTCAGTGTGGCCGCATTCATACAGTGATATACCTAAGTGAGTCACCCGCTGTGTGGCCAGAGCTGTTTTTTTTACAAGCAAATATTTAATTATCCCCAATATATAAGTATAGACCTTTCCCCCTCGTTCGACGTATTCCTGTTATATATAAAATCTTACTCTTGCAATACTCCATAACTTGAAATCTATCGATCCGAAAATAAATTTGTATAATTTCCTCATTTTTCATGAATTTTAAAGAAATAACAGTAAAACATTTTTGGGTTTTAGTATAATTACTCATTGTAATCTTTGATCACTTCATGTTGCAAGAATTTTTCCAGTAGATATTTATTTATGTAGGACAACAAACAATTGCTTAAAGAGCTACCTAATCATCTTAGGTAATTTACGTATTTCTAACTAGCTCTGATAATAGATCTTTCTATTGGTGGAAGATTTTTTGAAATCGGTCCAGCAGTTTTTAAGTTTATTCGTTACAAAGATACAAAAATACCAATCTTTCCTCTTTATGATATTAGTGTAGACTGTGCCACCAATAATAATAATTAACATAATAACAGTATCAGTACTTACGCAAGAAATAGTTCAGTTTTATTCTTGCCTTATCAAGATTTAAAACGCACTTGCTGCCCGAGAAATGTTTGACAAAAAATACGCAATTTTCTGTTGCTACTAAATCTTATCCGAGAACCCGGGTAACTTCATTTATTATACTTACGACGAGGTACTTGTTTTTCGCTGGTATTTATTTATAGTTCTGTTTCTTCGTATTATCAACATGTTTAATTTCCTTCATTGCCTCCGCATCTCTAACCTATAGCAAACATAATTTCATCATTGTATTGAATTATTTTCGTCGGCATTTAAAAAATCTTATAAGCCTTTAATTTTCCAAGCCCCTTATTTTATGTCCGTCAGATAAGTCAATGATATCTGAAAGAACTGCTATAATATCTACTAGTGATAAGTATAATTTTGTTAGACTTCTCCCAAAAAGCAGTCTTAAAAAGAATGTTGATAAAGTTACCCTGACTTAGTGAAAAGGCTGCTCAACCTTTTCAATTGGTAAAGTGAAACATTTTTCTCTTGTTTTGCGACCCTTTAACTTAAAATACAAAATAATTTCCGTAGTCTCAAAATCTTCTCAATTTAATTACTTTCCTTCTAACTGAAAATTTGTAATTTAGGGATACAACTCATAACTCCTTAGATCAAGAGCTCTAATTCCTTAGATATTTTATGAATAGTTAACTTTTTTTAGGCTATGAATGCTACTATATTTATATTGAATGAAAGGATGGGCTGTAGCGCTATTTCGAAAAGAATTTAATTTCTCAAGCAGCTCAAATGTGCCGACCTCAATAAGGGTATATGTGCCATTTCGGTTGAATACCCCAGGATCCCACCGTGGAACTAGGTGCGGTAGCTTATGTATAAGAGCTTTCAATGAGATTGCTCGAGGCTTTAGTTGACTATGGTCAACTAAGGCCATTTTATGTGGAAATATTGCAAAAATATAATAATAATAAATAATCAATTTACATAAACACTCGAAGTGTCATGCGCGTGGCATTATAGCGCAACCAAGTAAATATGACCCAACACTCTAAAGAAGTACAATCACTGACACGTAGTTCTTAATATTTAGTGTTACAATTTAGCAAACGCCAAATAACCGAATGAGATCTTCATTTGCCACATGACTTCATGAGACATGAGTTGCCACACGACAGGAGGCAGAAACCGTGAAGGTCTCGACCAATCAATGCCCAGCATCCGCTGCGTGACAGAACCGTGTCACAGCAACTTGTAAAAGTCTCTACCAATTAGCGCCCAGCATCCGCTGCGTGTCAGAATCGTGTCACAGCAAAACTTTATAGCTGATCCACTGGGTTTGTGATAAGTGCATTATGCATAAGCACCCATAGCAAACAATGCGCTAAGATTTCAGCTGAAATGCCCCTTCACATTCTCATGCGTTCGTGAGAGCGTTTACCACACAGTCCGCGGCGGCGCTTAATTGCTCCAATAATGAGGATTCTTGCAGAATATTTTGAATAAGGTTTTGCATGCATAATTCTGTTTAATTGTATTGTAGAGCAGTGATAGTTGAAATGCCCGCATCTCATTCGTGCTGAGACTCGGGGTCGAATCCAGGAGTGCGATTTTTGAATCTCACTGGTGATATCAAAATCACCGGTGACTAAAATTATCACCGATGACTTTTATGTCACCATTTTCCAAAAGCCGTATTTTTGAAAGTTACACGCTGTTTTTAATAAATCGTCGCAATCACAAAATATCACAATCGAGCCCCGCTGCTAATTCTTCCGAAAAACATACTTTGGCACTTTTGGCAGATGTCACATACGTCAACTGTCAAAAACAAGCGCATGGTGATTTCAATTACGAGTGGGTAGGGGCACTCGTAAATCGATATCATAGGTATGACAAATTTAAGTCACCGATGAGTTTCAAAAATACGAACTTTCGGAAATCACTAACATCGGTGAGAATTAGTCACTTAGTGAGATTCAAAAATCGACCCCCTGGCATGTACCAATGCGTTTTTCAAAATGCTTACTACATTATGTATCACTAGCTCGACTGTGAAGAAAAACATCCTGAAGAAACCCGCACCCAGTATACTAATTCTGAGGCATAATATTTAACAGACCCGTTTGCGTATTCACGCAGATTCGATATTCGACTCGGAATCGGAAAATCTGTCGAAAGGTTTCGATATGGGCTAATCACTGATATGTCATATTTGACATAAGGATTCGACAGATTTTCTACAGGAGTATCTTATCTCAAGAGGATGAACTTATTGATAGAATAGATTATGCATGAAAAGACTGCCTGATTGATATCAGAGCAGAACCCGACCACTGGTCTACTTGTAGCTTGTATTCGGAAATTACTGGATCGGGGAAAACGGAATCGAAACGGGAGCAAATGCGGAAGCTTTCTAGTGTAACACCTCATCTTTGGCAAAGACTCATATTTATTACTAGCTGTTAGCCCAGGGCCGTGAACTTTAGGTTATTGTTCAACCAGGAAACAAGGTATATATTTTTTTCCTGGACTGAAAAGTAGCTACGTTATTTCTTAATGTCGGGACCATATTGCAATGAGTATAATCCAAAACTTATAATCACTATCAATATTATTCGGCGAAGCAACAATTTGGAGACATAATACGATTCTCTTTTATCTTCCTCCGCTAGTGAGATCCTCCTGCTTGACTGTTTTCTTTCACCATTTCACGACTAAACCAATGGGACGATGTTGATGAAGTTTGGGAGAACGGTACATTTTAACTTACATTTTAAAGATTTTTTTTTTTGTTTTTTCATTTTTTGTTGGAAAGGTGATATCCCAGTGGTGGTACCATGAGAAGGAAACCAGGATCTGATGATGAGAGAAATCGAGGGGAACCTTAGTAGTGGCGACTAGTGTTTTTTTTTTAGTTTCCTGTTTGCCGTTTTTTTTTTTTAATTATAAAAACCTATAAAAAAAGAAGAGTTTCAAATAGAATTCTACAGAAATAACAAACATTGTTGTTTTCCAGTCTGCAATCCCGCGACCGCGAAGGGCGTTGGGTGAAGCACATCACTTTTGCATGACCCGTGACGAAGTACTAATCTTGGAGATTGTATGCGGTTAGCTAAAATTCCAAACATCCAAGGATTTCCACAGACTGTTATCATATTAATGCTTTATATAGGGCGAGATTTTAATTAAAAGATGATATAGTGACAAGGATTAAAAAAAGAATGCTGAGGTGCATGGTTTTTGATGGATGTACCTAGATGAAGCACGAGAGGTCTGCTAGGTTCGTAGAAAGTGGCAGTCTATTGTCTCTGCCTACCCCAATGGGAAATAGGCGTGAGATTATGTATGTGTGTAGATTTTTTTTGTCTTCCCTGCCTATAATAAAACTAAACCGTTTTCACATAGGTTCTTTCAAAGTGAAAATAAAAAAAAAATGTTTGATGTAATCATTCAAATACTACTAACATTATTAATGTAAAAGTAGCTTTGTTTATCTGTTACATTTTCTACTTTCTGCCTACCACCGTTCTCTCTCTGATGCGAGTATATGATATTTCAGACCGATCGCTGTCAAAAAGCGACAGCGCCGTAGTGAGAAGTGACACTACCGGAGTTAGTTAATGACGTTAGTCGTAGACTGCTAATACCCCCGTTGCGCGCCACCACTGCAATCCATTCAAAAATTATAGGGAAGCAAACATTTAGCCTCTCACTGTTCGCCTATTAGGAACACGGCCTTAAGGTGCACTCCCGAAGAACGCTTATGCTTGAGCATCAAGCGAGCACTTCTAATCTGTCTAAGCCCGAGGTCTTCGGCCGGCGCGACAATACTAGACCATATGAAAATGTATATGCCATCTTAAAGCCTCGCGTTAGACGACAGCCGTCGACGGCTCGGTAGTACACCTTTTATTTGCCATGGTTCATATACTTCCGTGCAACAACACGCGCAGACCCTCGTTCAAGCAGCGCTGCTCTTATCCTGCTATTAGTGTGTATGGACCTTTATAACTACGTCACGGTGCAATAGCCTCTCTATCATCCATCAAAAGGTACTTATATTCAAATTCAAATTTACAGGTTTATGCAAATGACCGAGGGGAAACAATCTCAAAGTTGGTCCCGCAGAGCAAGAGAATTTCACTTGCCTTCCGAAATGAAAGACATTTGGGTACAACTATTTGCATAACTAGTCCTCTTAAGAACGACTCAGGTCGGTGACTAAAGTGGTTACCTTGTACAATATCCTAGGAACAGGAATCGAGACAAATAGAATTACGAGTATTGTCCTTCTCTTAGAATAAGTAACTGCCTCATCTGACCAATCAACGTATAATTATCTTATAGTTAGCTTTTAGTTGTTATCTTTTGTTGCCTATATTTTTTGTGTAACTTAGTTCTAAGTTTTCCTAAAAGTAAATAAATAAATAAATATAAATATGTAAATTTGAAATTTAAAAAAAGAATCAGTACAATGTATGTATGGTCACATTCCATTTCTAGAAGCAGCTACTAGAGGTATTTGATACAACTTTTATATTTAGAAATATGTATATGATGTTGGTAATAGGCTTCAAATATTTCTCATCAGGCAACTAGCCTATAAATTTTTTAATAACAAAAGATAATACATCATTAGATTTATCGGCACACAAAAACAGACTTAGGTATTTGTTATCATCAGCAAAAAGTTGTGCTAAACAACCGCTGGTATTACGTAACTTCCGTCGCAACAGTTCCGGCACTGCAGTGGGTCTGCATAGAATCATGAAGCTACGACAGGTCAAACAATTGACTGTTGTAATGAATATTTGCACTATTGATTAATCCACAGATTTCAGACGAAGAATAACTTAAAGAGCTCGTTTTGGGACGAGTAAATGTGTAAATGTATTTATGTTTTATATAGATGGGGAAACAGAACTGTCAATCGTAACAGTACTTGCTCGAACTTGAATAAAAATCATTATTTATTCCATATAAGAAAACAAAATACACAGTTTATCTCAGTGTTCTTTAGTCAATCGTTTCAATTTCATTGACATTGACCTAGTGGCATTGTAAGAACTCTAGTATTATCATTACTAGTAACACTTATATGTGGTGGAAAGCCTCGGCACACCTAGTGTAATTATTTGTCCTGTACCTGTATCAGGCTGCTGTTTACCTTTAGCCAATCTTCATAGACGAGTTTAGAGTGTTCTTAGACTATTGACCTTTCTAAGAATAATTTTTAATTACCTACCGAAAATAAATCATATTCATTTTCATTTTATCATATCACGGCTTCAACAATCATTCTGCAATATATATATATATATATATATATATATACATACATGAAGAAAATTTAAAGTAGAGTACCAAGCTCGTTCCGAAGCAAGGCGATGCCGTTACCGATACTGATAAGTGTACTGTAGTAAGGAATTCCATACAAAGAATACTACGGCTGGAGTTGATGTTCGGTCCTCATTGTCTATTTATAATTGTAATCGTAACCATCTTTATTTGACATTTGTTACGCGATCAGTGCTTGCTTTTCTTTCACTGGCTGTATTGACAGATGTACGGAAGAAGCAACGTACGTCAAAATGAAGACGAATGCGATCCCTGATCTGATTCCGAGTTGATATGTGTGTGTCTCCGTAGCTGAAAATGCATTGGAAAAGCTAGAAACACTAGTAACATTTAACAAACTTGCTCCTTCGGTCATGTCCATAACCCAGTCGTCACAACCCATGAAAGTATAATGTGTGGAATAAACGTGGCTCGGTGGCTAGTAATCGGCTTGGACGATCGCCAGACACTTAGACTTGCAAATACCCGCGATTTCTGTTAGCCTGGTACCGTTGCCAAGAACCCGGTAAATGCTGCACTAATTATTTAGTCAATCAATTAGTTTGTTTTCATGTTCAAAATGTATAGCTTTGTTTAATTTAGGAAAGTTGTTGGTGCACTAGCTGTGTTGCATGATCTTGAGTGATTTTAAAGTTATTGTTCGTAACAGTAATAGACCTGTTGGCAGTGAGCCTGCATCTAATACTATCAGGATTGGGGTTCGATAGTGGGAGAGGACATGTGTTAGCAGATTTTTAAAAACTTACGTACAACATATTATCACAGACCAGTTTATATTATGTATTAATAACTCCAAAGCAAAGGTGACCGTTTGCTCGTTTGCCCCCTATACTCTATACAACATGTAACAGAATAAGCGCAATTCCTGAAATTAGTTTGTTCACTATCGAGTACTTATTCGATTTTAGCTATTTTTAATATGTGTTTAATTTTTCCAAAAATGAATTAGCGTACCTGAATTTAGTGCTTTCTATGGAAATCGTGCTATTATTAATCGATATTTCAGAAAATGGGTTAGACACAACTAAAGTTCAATATGCATCATATTTTTTTTATATTAATATACTAATTGGGGTATAGGAGGAATTGCGCTTTTTCTGTTATGCTTTGTATAAAAAAGAAAAACATTGTGAACAAAGCCGCAGGCCATAGAATATATTCTGAGGCAAGTGTAGCATCACGCTGGTCCGGCGATGGGTTCACCACGTGTCACGTTAAATGGTCCGAAAAATACCTTTTGAAAAGTGGGTACTTCTAAAAATACCTCTGCAAGTACCCTAGGCAGAATGTGAGTGGGAGATACAAATATTTTGTGTAGCCTCAAGACTAATTCTAGGGCCTCCGGCTTTCTTCGTCGTCAAACTGTGGCCAAGACAAAATGGCAAAAAGTTGAGAAGATTAGGATGAAAGGAGTAAGGAGATAGGATAACGTGTACCTAGTTGCATTTTGAATTTGAAATATGTGCCATGATAAAGAAATTGAGATGGCAAAAATTTGATAAGATTAAGAAAAAAAGAGGTAGTAAAAGGCTTACTTTAACAAATCTAGTATAAATATGAACGGAAGTCTTTTTAAAACTCATTGGCGCATACTGCATACGTGAGAAGAGGACTCGGTTCCATCCAGTGGGCTATCACTGCTTTTAACGCGCTAAAATGATTTAAGCTCTAATAGAATGTTATATTTCCCGCAACTACCACTCTCCTGGTTCACATAATTCCACTTTTGCAGCAATCTTAAAAGATCACCAAGTTACACATGCCGCTATCTCACGGAAATTCAATAACATCGTTCAAGCGACTTCCGCAATTTTCCGACGCCTTCGCAGTTCGCACCCTACTCAAACGTAAATTTTGCTGTCATTCAATTGCGGATCCAATCTACCATTTAAGATTCCGTTTCTTATCAAAGTAAAAATGCTTATACACACACCGGCACAATTAGCGGAACAGAAAAAAAAGGGAGTATTTACGCATTTTTGCGTGTTACTGGCCGGCTAAACAAGCTTTTTTTAAATTTGGGTTTTAATTTAAAAATGGAATACTAAGCGACTGCCCTTTTTTTCATTCTTTTGTTTTAATTTTCATTGATTCATTTTTTCCACCGCTTGTCCGTTTTTAGAAGGTTCGTGAATTCCATTTGAAAAGCTTTGAATTGCAGTTTTTGAGGCTTTTGAGTTTTTTCGCATATTGATAATTTACGAGCATCTAATTATGCCTGATTTAACGCCATCAGAAATCATTAGGGCAGATCAAATGAGGAGAAATGGTCAAACCTACAGATCGATTGCCAGAAGCCTTCGTCGATCGTTATCAACGATTTATCGTAGCATCCAACGATACAGATTGACGAATGCTCTAGTGAGAAGGAGAGGACAAGGCCGGAAAAGGTGTACTTCAAGGAGGGATGACCGTTTTCTCCAACTTCAAGTCCGACGGAACACGAGACTAACGGCGGTGCAGGCTCGAAATTTACTGGAAGAGGTACGAGCAGTAAGGATGAGTGAGCGGACAGTTCGTAGAAGATTCGAAGAAGTGGGTATAGGCTCGTATGTGCCCGCCAAAGCCCCAAAACTTGAGAGACATCATCGCACAAACCGTCTACACTTTGGTCGTGAACATCGTGATTGGGACTTCGACGACTGGGGACAGGTTCTTTTTACTGATGAATGCAGAGTTATGTTAAATCAAATTGATGGAAGGCAGCGAGTATGGAGACGCAAAGGAGAACGGTATATCCAGTCTAATTTTGAAAATACAGTTGCATATGGCGGCGGTTCAATTATGGTCTGGGGAGGAATATGTTTAGGAGCTCGTACGGAGTTAGTAGTGGTCGATGGCGGGAATCTGAATGCTGATCGGTATATCAGGGAGATTTTAGAAGAACATGTTGTGCCATTTGCCCCCTTTATTGGTAACAACTTCATTCTAATGCAGGATAATGCTCGGGCTCACAGTGCTCGCACAGTACAGACATACCTAAACCATGTTGGTATAACGGTGATGGAGTGGCCAGCACGGTCCCCCGATATGAACCCTATAGAACACGTCTGGGACTTGCTAAAGAGGAGTGTAAAGTCAAGAATGCCCCCTCCCAATAATCTCAACGAGTTGCGAAACGCATTACTTGAAGAATGGCAGAGGTTGCCCCAAGAAACCATTGATAACATCATCCGCAGCATGCCCAGACGGATGGAAACCCTCATCAGAGCACGAGGAGGAAACACTCGATATTGAACAGTCATTGAAATTGTTGTTAAACTTTGGAAAATCTTGAATTTTCTGCTGTTTCTCTATAATTAATGTAAATAAATAGTAATGGAATACGTGTATTTTATTTTTATTATTTCTGAGATAGAGAATTGGGGTCATTATAATATTTTTTTCTAGTTACAGTATATGCTGATCGGCTGTAGTTACGACAAACAATCTCAAGAATTCAATAACATAATCAACACTAATAACTAATTATAGTTCGTAAAAACTAAAAAACGAGTTTTTGTGTGTATGGCACGCTTCATACAAAATTTTGTGAGCCCAAACTCGAGTAGTCATTGAGTAGTTGCGATATCTTCCTCGTGGCTATATAATCAGTACCAGGTGACCCATCTGCTTGTTTGCCCCCTTTTTACATCACAAAAAAAAAAGATCAGCTCGGTGGTATATTGCAGTGTCACCGAATTTACATAAATATGAAAAATTTCAGATCAATCAGTTGAAGATACTCGTATATGCTTAAGTTAAATAAAAGCTTGTAAAAATAGTGACAAAAACACAGCAAAATCCTGATTGTGCCACAGATTCCTTTGACTCGTCCTAAATAAATACTTCGATTTCAATGAACCTCACTCTCAGGTTTTGATTAACACCATCAATGAAAGATGATGCTTACTTTACAAAAAGATTGGATTTCGTTAACATATATTTTTCTCTTTAAAATTAGCTTAAACCTTCGATTTCGCATATTTTTTTAAAAAGGTAACGAACGAGCATTTAAGTTGTCTGACTTGGTTATCGTCGCTCATTGACATCTGTGAAACCTGGGGTCATTCCACTAAATGTCAACGGTTATAGTTGGATGACAATGATATGTCAATCGTCAGTCAAAGGTGTTATTTGGCACTTTTCAGAGCAAATAACACCATTGACTGACAATTGGCATGTCATTGTCATCCAACTATAACCATTGACATTTAGTGGAGTTGGCCCCCAGGAGAGTCAACAACGTTTTGGGGATCTATGAGAAATTCGTTGACACGCCTTTTGAAGAGCCTCATGTCATAGGAAAAACCATTTGCTTCAAAAGAATAAAGAAATGTAAAAAATGTCAGCCAAAGCGTTTTAATTTATATTTAAGCCCTAGTAATTTTGACTGAACATTCCGCATAAAAAGGCTTCAAATTTAAATAAGTAGGCCCTTTATCGAGAACCTTCTATTAAACGATCTCATTACGTAGCTATTCGGAGGGAAGTAGCCTTTTGTACTACCTAAAAAGGTAGACTTTGTACGAAATCTTTTAAGCTTACAGTAATTGGCAAGGAATTCATAATTATTGCTTTTCTGAATTTATAATTTCTTAAGAGTAGCATTAGAATAACGAGTCAGGAAACTCTAAAAAATATTTTACTGGTCAAACCGTATCTACTTGAAACAGAATCAGTGCAGACGTGAGTGCAGGAAAATGTTCGAGAACTTTAACATTGACAATCAAATATCGTCCTAAACCGAAGCAAATAGACCTTAAAAATGCTTGCAGGAACTGCCTGTGGACATTTATATTAAGTTGGATATAAAGGTTATCAACCTGACAACCCGCAATTATTTCTGTGAACTACCAAAAAGATTATTTCCCACAAGTACCATAATATGAGAAATGCACCTTCCAGAAAGGGTATACCCGCATTTTCCACAGATAAGGTTTGGAACAAACGATAAGTGTACATAATTGGAGGTTTCATATTTATTTAAGTATGTTTATCAGTTGTTCAGTACCCATAATACAGTATCTGCCTCGTTTGGGACTGAATAACCGTGTGTGAATTGTGTCCGACAAAAAAAATATTTTTTAGGATTTGCATCCAGGGATCACGTGATAAAATTATTTTGGAGACGATTAACGTGATTCATTTCGTGATTCATTTCAAACAAATTCATATTTTACCTGTGGATCTCTGGTTTATCTGTTTATTGTGCCTTCTTTTGTAGTCCATTTATAATGGCGGATACTGACAACTTCCTTTGAGTTACTGGCAACTTGATTTGTTTTCTTTTCACTGGTGGTATCAGCAAATCGTAACTGAATGAAAACTATATCTACAGACAGAACAGTAAACTACAAATTGTTATAGCAAGGCCCTATAAACTCGTCCATGAAGATTGGCTAAATGTAAACAGCAACCTTTAAAAGCAGTACCTACCCCGAGACATAGTAGCAAGAAACTCAAGGGCAGCTCTTTTTAATCTCATATCTTAGGTACTAGTAATTATGGTTAACAATAATAACATAAGACTAATAGCCTGACGGTCTACAAAGTAGTCTATAGTTTTTTAGTATAGCCAATGTACTCTACTTAAGCTTAAGGGAGTAGTAGTCTGGGTCAGTAGGCTGAGTAGACCCTTAAGCATAAGAGAGTAGTCACCTGGGCCCGTAGTCTGTGTAGACCCTTAAGCTTAAGGGAGTAGTAGTCTGGGTCAGTAGGCTGAGTAGACCCTTAAGCATAAGAGAGTAGTCACCTGGGCCCGTAGTCTGTGTAGACCCTTAAGTTTAAAAGAGTAGTAGTCTGGGTCAGTAGGCTGAGTAGACCCTTAAGCATAAGAGAGTAGTCACCTGGGCCCGTAGTCTGTGTAGACCCTTAAGCTTAAGAGAGTAGTCACCTGGGCCCGTAGTCTGTGTAGACCCTTAAGCATAAGAGAGTAGTCACCTGGGCCCGTAGTCTGTGTAGACCCTTAAGCTTAAAAGAGTAGTAGTCTGGGTCAGTAGGCTGAGTAGACCCTTAAGCATAAGAGAGTAGTCACCTGGGCCCGTAGTCTGTGTAGACCCTTAAGCATAAGAGAGTAGTCACCTGGGCCCGTAGTCTGTGTAGACCCTTAAGCTTAAAAGAGTAGTAGTCTGGGTCAGTAGGCTGAGTAGACCCTTAAGCATAAGAGAGTAGTCACCTGGGCCCGTAGGCTGAGTAGACCCTTAGGGGTCGTCCATTAATCACGGGATACCCCCGCGCGACCCCGACAAGTAAACACAGTTTTAGTGCCAGTTCTCAGAAAAAAATCAAAATTGTTGAAAAATTATTGATAACGTACTTGAAATTTGCATCAGTGAATAGATAAAAGTGTAACGAATGAGAATATATAAACATCTTTATAAAATAATAAGCAGTGTTCGTGATATTTGCAAAAAATCTATAAAAATGTTCGTTAGAGTGATTGAGTGCAAAACAAACTTTCTAATTTGTTAACCGGTTCAACGACCGAGCTGAATAGACTGACCTCCGTCGAGGTATGAATCATTAATATTGCAACATTGTACACATGTCAACGCTCCTAGGGAATACAAATTTCGCAGTGATAACTGCATAGCCGATTGGCCTTGCGGTTGTGTATGGAGAGCTAAGAATCGAGAGGTCCATGGTTCGAGTCTCACCGTTCAAAAAATTAGTTTTTGGTTTTAATTCGACGTACATATTAAAGAAATAAAAATGTCCCAAATGGTATGTTACAAATGCAACCACAACATAACTGATAGAGAATATTTGAACTGCACAATTTGCGAAGAATATTTCCATGTTCATTGTACCAAATTTGCCATTGCCAAAAAAACTCTTTTACTTAAGAAGCCCCGAAAGGAGAAGAAGTTTTGTTTGTAATTTATGCTTGGATAAAGACAAAAATAATGTTACTGAGAGAAACAGGACGAAAATTAATATACCTACTTCTAACTCGTTTGATTCGCTCTCTGAAGAAGAACAAGAATATTCATCGCTAAACGCTCTTAACAGAAGTTGCCCTGAAAACACTGACACATCAGATGAGTCGTTAATTCGTGAATTAAGAGAAAAAAAATCAACGAATTACAGGAAAAATTAATTACAGCAGATAATGAGATCGATAACTTATTGTGCTTTAAAAAACAAACTTTCAGATTATGAATTAAAAACCAAAAAACTTTCTCACATATGTTCAACAGTTTCCAAGCCTAGATCAAACACAAAGAAACGAGATAAGCTTAACAAAACAAAGTTGTTTTTTTCTCCGTCTACTGACGACAGGCAAAAACAAAATGTAATTTTGATGGATAAAACTCCACCTGCAGAAGAGCCACCAAAAACAACTATCGTGAAACAGAGGCCACTTGTTGGCCGGTCTACTGCTGAAATGAATATTCCAAAAAGAAAACTCTATATCATAAGTAGTGACAACGTGAATAAAATAACAAGTATTACGGAAAAAGATTTTTCTCAAGATTTCGAGCATTGCCATATTCTTAAAACAAACGTTGGAATACTAGAATTAATAAGAAATATTGATGTCAAATTAGAAAATTTCACTATGAATGATTTTTGTGTTATATTTATAGGAAAGAGAGACTTTAAATACTCACAGAATTTTGAATTGTTAATAGAAAACATTAGAATAGTCCTGCACTTACTCACACAAATATCATTATTAGTTTACCTACCTACAACTGTGGGAACTATGCCAGTATATATAACCATCGAGTTGAGATTTTTAATAAGATGCTTTACAGAGATAATCTTGTTCATGAATTTGCATATATTTTTGTCTGTAACATGCATATGAGGTATGATGACTATTCATTGTATAACAAATTTACAGGCTTTTTGAACAATAATGGAATGAGAGAGATATTTACATACTTGAGTAAATTTATGTCAGATATATCAGAGTATAACAATAGTATGTTTACAGAATTTCAGTACTGTGACCAAGAAACGCAAACAGAACCTTGTAATTTAAATTTTTCCTTTCGTGACTAAAGAATATTGTAATGTACTCCATCAGAATATCCAATCATTGCGTAATAAGACCGACGAAATCGATTTATATTTAGATAAAAGTACAATTTACCACGTGCTTTGCTTTTCTGAAACCTTCACGAAAAAAAATGATTATGACTATGTACATTTAGCAAATTATAAAATCGCAAGTTCATTTTCACGCAAGGATAGACATAGAGGTGGTGTCTCCATATTTGTTAGGAATAGTATTGAATTCATCGATCTGGGATGGGTTGCAAATCTTTCGTTTGCTAGATGCTTTGAATGCTGCGGCATCAAGATTCCACATGCTAATCTTATTGTTGTGGTTGTATACCGACCTCCAACCTCCGAGTCTCTAAATCAATTTCTTGAAATTTTTGATAATCTTTTACTTAAATTAACTACGAAATCACGTAAAACCATTAAATTTATTATTGCCGGTGACTATAATATTGACATTTTAAAAGATACTCCACAGTCAAGAGCTTTTCTGTCTGTAATTAAAATATATAATGTATCATTATTAATAAAGGAACCAACGCGAGTTACATCAAATTCGAGTACATGCATCGATAATATTTTATCTAACCACAAAAACTGTAGTGTAAAAGTTTGTCACAATGGTCTGTCTGATCATACCGCACAAGTTGCTACGCTGCCGATGTCGGTAGACTCTGACACACATTGGTTCTTATATAAAAGAGAAATTAATAACACTAACCTTCGTATTTTTAAGCAATGTTTAAGTTCTTTGACATTTCTAGATTTATATGACATTAAAGACATGGACGAAGCTTTTGACCATTTTGCAGACATTATTAGGATATTTTATTATTGTTGTTTTCCTTTAAAAAGAATTAAAGTAAGTAATAAAATTAGTTCAACTTGGAAAACAAAAGGGGTTAAAATTTCTAGTAAAAAGAAAAGAACCTTGTATTTGAAATTATGTAGTGCAAATAATACAAACGGTAAAGAGTATTATAATAATTACAAGAAAATGTTAAAGAAGGTGATAAGAGTTTCAAAAGTTAACAGTAACAATAACTATATACAGAAAAGCTCCAATATCACAAAAGCTACTTGGAACGTTATAAAACGCACCTCAAGGGGTGCTTTAAAGTCGCCATCCGTTGTAAGTGACCTATTAATAGATAGATCTATAGTGTCAAATTCACAATGCAAAGCTGAACATTTTAATGATTATTTTATCAATGTAGGTTGCCATAATCATGGTGTCTCACACCCGAGTGTTCCAATAGCTCCATTACCAAATAGTATATACTTCAGTCCAGTCACAGATTCAGAAGTAAAACAATTAATTAGGCAACTAAAAAACAGTAATAGTTGTGGGCACGATGGAATCTCTACAGCGGCCATTAAAGAATGTGGTGATATTTTAAGCCGCCCACTAACCTATTTAATAAATCTGTCAATTGATAAGGGAGTATTTCCACAACCTCTGAAAAGAGCAATAGTAAAACCTTTGTTCAAAAAGGGTTCACAAAATGATATTTCTAATTACCGACCAATTTCACTATTGCCTGTTCTTTCAAAAGTCTTTGAGAAGGCAATTTATAATAGAGTAACAAAATTTTTTGTCAAATTCAAAGTGCTAACCGACAGTCAATTTGGCTTTCGGCAAGGTCGTTCCACGGAACAGGCCATTTTCAGAATGTTGCGAATCGTCTGGGATGCAATTAATACAAAACCTAGTGCTACTGCTATATTCTTAGACCTCTCTAAGGCGTTTGATTCGGTCAACCACACCTTACTTTTGAATAAATTACACAACGTAGGGATACGAGGCATTGCACAAAAATGGTCTAAGTCTTATATCAGTAACCGTAGTCAGGCTGTAGAATTTACTTTTATGAACAAATCGTGTATAACAATAGAGTCAACATTGTCTTCATTTAGGAATAACAGCAGAGGAGTGCCACAGGGTAGTATTCTGGGTCCCCTACTTTTTCTTATCTATATAAATGAATTGCCATTGGTAATTTCACATCCGTGTGTCCTTTTTGCTGACGATGCTTCAATTATCATCGTTAACAGAGGATTATCTATTACTCAGTATGAAACAGAAATTAATGTAACATTAAAGACACTCACAGATTGGTTAAAAGCCATTGATTTAAGTGTTAATGCAGTAAAAACTAAGGCAATGCAGTTTCACCCTCGACAAGCTAAACCCCCTACCCTTAATATAATTTGCAACACAAAGGAAATTGAAAAACTAAAGCATCATTTATTTTTAGGTCTGCAGATTGATTCACATCAAAGTTGGAAGTACCAAATAGAAAAAGTCAATGCAAAACTGTCCAGCTTTTCATACGCATTACACTTTCTAGCAAGATCAGTATCTCAGAAAGTACTGATTGCGGCATACTATGGTACAGTATATCCGCTTTTAAACTACGGCATAATTTTTTGGGGTAATTCGGTGGACTCTAAATCGACATTTATATTACAAAAACGGTGCATTAGGACAATATATAAATTAGACCGCAGGACATCTTGTAGACCATTTTTTATGACATATAAATTTCTTACGCTTACTAGTTTATATATTTTTAACTTGTGTAGATTTGTGCGCAACAACGGAACAAATTTTACGGAAAAATCTACATACCTCAAAACCACCCTAAGATCACGGCAAAACTTAGCACTTTTGAGCACCACCTCTGATATCTGCTTTAAGAGTGCATACACGACAGCTGCGATTCGTGTGTATAATCACCTACCAAAAACTATTTAAGAACTCGACGGTAAAACCTTTAACACTACATTAAAGAACTGGCTTATAAAAAACTGTTTTAATGAGCTGAATGAATTCTTTTCGTTTCGTTGACATTTTTTATATTGACCTTTTGACATATTAATTTGTAATTATCGATACTTGTTTTACATATCCTTAAATTTCTAGTTGTAAGCTACTTACTTGACATTATCAATTCTCAGCTGTTTAATTAATATACCTTCATTTATATAACTTCATACTACATGGTATGCCCGCAGTGGGTAGATTGTGTGATTCTTTTTTAATATAAGATCCTTTGTATACACCACAATTTAACAATAAATATATTCTATTCTATTCTATTCTATGCTTTTTTAGCAACTTTTTGACACCCCTCCCCCTCTTGGTGATGTATGGTGAGGTTTAAGACCCCCCCCCTCATACCGAAATCACGTGTATTTTTTTGGTAGACAGTATATTGAAATTTTCGATGACGAAATGATAAAATTTTCGAAAATTAAGCATCAATAAAAATTCACGTTTTACTTATTGTTTGGTTTAGAAATAACGCGGTCAATGAAAAATAAATACAAATAACGGTTACACAAAATAACTCCCACCTCTAAACAGCAGTGCATCGATAAAATACGCTAAAATATCATAACTTTACCTTTTTACGATCTAACAATATTGTGTTGATTGTGTAAAACTTAAAACAGTTTTCATATCCAAAATCGCGAATAATTCAAATACTGTCAGTTTAGTATTCGAATATAAAATTTGACCAACTATTTGAATAATTCGAATATTCGAATGGGAGCCCTACGCGTGACGCGAGGCTTGGACGAGGGCGCCATAAATTTTCATAGTGTCTACGATATGTCTACGCTAGTCTTGTCGCTAAAGCTTGCTCGCTTGTCAAATACGGAATAGTACAACACAGAGGTGCTCGTGTGACACGCACGTAGTCTGACGTCTGACTGTGACTCTCGGAAGTGTTGATAATTATGATTAAATGAATGTAATTAATTTAACAATATACTGTTTCGTTTGCAGGTGTTATTGCAGCAGAACGAATTTCACCTCTGACGTCTCAGCTACGCGACGACCTCGGAAGTGTAGCTTTGTGTTATTTTCATTCGCGTCAACTGAACTATAAAATAATAAAAATAATTGTAGGACACCAGTCACAACCAGCTTTTTAGTCCCAAACTATATAGGGCCTGTACTATGGGTACTAAACAACTCATAAACATACTTAAATAAATATTAAACGACCAGACACGATGCTAACAGACATGTTCATGCACACAAATGTTGGTCTCGAGCGGGGATCGAGCCCGCGACCTCCGACTCAGAAGGCAGGGTCACTACTAACTGAGCTAACAGGCTCGTCGAATAAAATAAGAATTAGATCTGGGGGTTATGTAACTGCACATCGGTCAACCGGCCATTTAGAAGTCCGAAACCACACATGTGAAACGATATCTGCAGAAATAAAATATCACTGCCAATCCCCTCGCGGATGAGGATCTGTTTATCGTCTCTGACGTGAGCCCAAGGCCTGTCATAAAAAATGAACCGTATTTTCGAGGGGATGTATAGAAAGGCATATCAAAGAACTAAATTCGGTCCTGAATCCACAGCTGCAGACATCACGTAAAGGAAATGCAGGGGCTAAGTAAACGACACAAGAATAACGAGCAGAAAACACGCGATGACAATGGACGTTTTAAGTTTTATCAGGAAGGGGTAGACACGGCGTAACTTAAATGTACTTTGTTAATTTATTTCGAAAGATATTATCAAGTACCACCCCGTCTATTAAAATATTATAAAGAAGGAATATTTGTTTAGTTGTTTTACCAATAGAAAGCTTTTCTAGGAGTAGCATAGGTTATAATTTTCCCAAAGAAAGTGGACTTACGCGGCTTAATCACATTGAACAGGTAATATATATCAAGAGAAGATTTCTATTTTTATATTTTGTATGTTTTTTACGAATAAACTCAAAAACTACAAGACCTATTCTAAAAAATCTGTTACATAGGCTATATTTTATTCCCCGTATTCCAACATTCCAACAAGAAAGGGAACTACGCCGGTAAAACCGCGCAGAACTACTAGTATTTTATAACCTTGAAAGCCTTGGCACGAGCGTGATAGGTGATCCTTGAACTTAGGGGATTAGCCGGGCAATTAGCTCTGTGACGTCACAGCAAGCTTGTAGCCGCCAGCAAACATCACGATTCACGGCACTGGCAAGTGCACTTGATGACGTCAGCACGCATCGCTGCATAGCGAAGTGAAACCTTGCATGTCGCTTTTATTTTTATTAAGAGGAAGGCAAATGTCAGTACTCTAGAGGCAATAACAAAGATTGGAAACATGGTTGATGGATAAATATTATTAACTTAAATAAGTATTTTTTTAAATTAAAATAAGTGATTTGATTTGATGGAAAGAAAGAAAGAAAGAAGGACGAAAATTATTTATTTTGGTAAACTTAAAAACATTATTATAATCTAAGATATTAAACTAATTATTTAAGCTACCAAAAAGGGTTGCTACTTAGCATGAGCTGAAGAAGAATCAAGAGCTTGCATAGGTAAGAATTCATAAACATGTAGTGATGCACTGACTAAAAATATTGTAAAATAAAGAAAGATAGATATGTACGTACGTAGACAATAAATGTTATTTTTCGTAAACTAAAAATCGTCAACAAGAAACGTCAGATACGCATTTTTTAAAATATATATTTAATGGCCGGTTTTTATAGACAAACAGATCCTCATCCGCGAGGGGGTTGGCAGTGATATTTCTGCAGATATCGTTTCACACGTGTGGTTTCGGACTTCTAAATGGCAGGGGACCGATGTGCAGTTACATAAGCCCCAGATCTAATTCAAATTTTATTCGATGGGCCTGTTGGCTCAGTTGGTAGTGACCCTGCCTTCTGAGTCGGAGGTCGCAGGTTCGATTCCCGCTTGTGTGCATGGACATGTCTGTTGGCTTCATGTCTGGTCGTTTAATATATATTTAAGTTTGTTTATCAGTTGTTTGGTACCCATAGTAAAGGCCCTGCCTAGTTTGGGACTGAATAACTGTGTGTGAATTGTATCTAAAAAAACTGGACCAAGAATTTTCTGACCAAGTTTTTGAACGGAGAGAATTAGTAAATAAATATGTAAACAAAATTTTACTCTTATTCTAAATGCCCTGACCTGGAATCGAACTAGGGTCTCATGCTTGAGGGGCGGGCTAACTTCCAACAGAGCTATCGCTCCTTTCAAGGTGAACGAATTCTAAACTGGTAGTCATACGAGTGTAACCAAATTAAGTTGTCTGACTGAGCTCTTTAAAGTTTATTTTGAAATGAACTGGGGTCTATAACGTGAGGTCTAAAAGTGAGTATAGACTACAATATTAACATGTATCAGAACATCGAGCATTCACCATTTTTAAATTTACTTGAACCGCTCTTCGAACACGACGCTCGATGTTTTGTTACAGCCTTTTAAAAACCAACAAGCATATTGGTGTAACATTTCGTCGAGCCTTATAGCCGTATAGTCCGCCTAACGTTCGTGGGAACGTTACATTACATTAAAATGCTTAGGCTAACCGAGCTTCTGTCTGTATTGTACCATTCGTAAGAACGTTACATTACACCGAAACGCTAGAAGAAATGTTGTAGTCCATACTCACCTTTATTTGAGCATTTATGCGAATATATATGAGAAGCTATTTAGCTTAGGTATATTCTAAATACGGTTTGCTTACTGCTAGTATTTACATCACTGTATTATATAAGGTACTATCAGCAAACGCTAAGCCTGATACATTTGAAAAAATTGTCGCTTGCAAGCTCAAATTTTATGACCCCGACCCTAATTAGAGTTACACAATGAGAAGCAAGTAACACCCTCTTTTTTTCTATTGCGATCCATTCATCGACACTCAATGGTCATAAACATGAAAGAAACACTTTTTTCTAATTGTCATTTTTACTATAAGTGAGGGCTTTATCAACACGGGGTGGAAAAAGATAGCTGCTCGCTAAAATGACACTTAGGTGTATCAGGCAGAACTTTTTTCGATAGTACACTTGATTTTGAAATTACGCTACATTGTATTCATACAATGCGACATAATATGAGGTATAGGCAATTAACTACTACTTAGGTATCTATAGATATAGCTATCTGAATTATAACGTATTTGCCTTCATTTTAGACGGTACTTGTCTGTCGGCGTTAAAAAAACGTCGTCAAATTGATGTTAAGATATGTAAATTAAAAAATAATATTTAACTTTAGAAACGGATAGACCATCTTGTGTAACGTCCCTTCTATTTTTTCATACAATTAGCCTCTAAAGGTAGGTAAGTAATTTATATCCATTTATTTTCCACTCCACACACACACATCCACTTTATTCAAACATCCTCTGTTTTTCTATATATTCGTGGGACATTCGAGAATGATGGTAACATACGTAGGTATATGAATATGATATATATATACCTATATGAATAGATGTGTGATATCAAGGAGATTATACTACTTTTATTTTTGAATCTTATCGTTAGGATTAATACAAGAACTATAACCATGTGTTAAAGAATCAAAAGTTTGAGTTGCGAAGGTAGAGTTGCAATTACATACTTTCATTGATTTTTTCTGGTAAAATCTTGAGAATAATAGATGGACTAACCGGCTAAAAATGAAGTTATCCTACGACTACAATAAATCAATTTGTGAAATAATAATTCATAATTCAATTAGATTTCTAAATATACAAACCATTGCTGCGCGTCGGGTCGATCTGCGCGTGCAGTATTGAAAAACCGGGGGCTACGATGGCGGGCAGGGTGCGCGAGCGCAACAGGGGAGGCGGCATGCGACGCGCCCCTCCACCCAGCGCCTCCGCCGCC
The DNA here is from genome assembly GCA_963855545.1 of Ethmia dodecea. Classification (NCBI taxonomy): domain Eukaryota; kingdom Metazoa; phylum Arthropoda; class Insecta; order Lepidoptera; family Depressariidae; genus Ethmia; species Ethmia dodecea. Next base: position 3,873,154 of record OY979446.1, read on the forward strand.
GCCGCCGCTGCCGCCGCCGCACTGAGGAAGAACGATTCTATAGTGTTATCCCATAAATATCGATTCAAGCGAACTCACTATTCGAACTACGCTACGTCTCTACGCGTGACGTCACTAGGAACTGTCTACAATCCCGCGCATTATGGCTGACGAGCTATAAATGTTTGCCAGAGTCCCTGAAAGTCTGTAACCTAAATAATAAACCATAGTAAGGATATCGCGTTATAAATTAATCCTCTTAATAATAGGAACCTATTTTATGCAATAAATATAAGTACTACTGGACAGCTACATAGTATAAAACAAAGTCGCTTCCCGCTGTCTGTACGCTTAGATCTTTTAAACGACGCAACGGATTTTGATGCGGTTTTCACTAATAGAAAGAGCGGTAAACGAGGAAGGTTTCTGTATATGTATTATATTATATAAAGAGAGAAGTCCTGACTCGCTGACTCATCAACGCCCAGCCTAAACCCTTACACCTAGAAAGCAGATTTTATTCACATATATTATTTTGAAGACGTAGACTAGGAATAAGAAAGGAATTTTCCAAATTCAACCTTTAAGGGGGTGAAAAGGGGATTGAGAGTTTGTATGCAAAACCTTCATTTTTGGGTGTATCAATTCGAAACATTGTTAAAATACTCCTCAAAACAAATAACAAGACACGTGATTCTGGATTTTCCAAAAAACCCCCCTAAGGGGTTGAAACAGGGGGATGGAGTTTGTATGGAGACGTGTTGGTTTTTACGTCTATCAAGTTGAAACTTGACACAAATACTCTTAGAAATAAATAATGAGATACGTGTTTTTAGATTTTTCGAAAATCGTCCCTTAAAGGTGTGAAAGTGGGGGTTGAGTTTGGTATGTTTGGAAAACCTTCATTTTTGTGTATATCAATTCGAAATTTTGTAAAAATACTCCTCAAAACAAAAAACACGACACGTATTTCTGTATTTTCAAAAAAAAACCCCTAAGGGGTTGAAACAGGGGGATGGAGTTTGTATGGAGACGTGTTGGTTTTTACGTCTATCAAGTTGAAACTTGACACAAATACTCTTAGAAATAAATGATGAGATACGTATTTTTGGATTTTTCTAAAATCGTCCCCTAAAGGTGTAAAAGTAGGGGTTGAGTTTGATGTGTATGGAAACCCTTAATTTTTGGGTGTATCAATTCCAAACTTTGTAAAAATACTCCTCAAAACAAACAACAAGATACGTATTTCTGGATTTTAAAAAAAAAAATCCCTAAATGGTTGAAACAGGGGATTGGAGTTTGTATGGGGACGTGTTGTTTTTTACGTCTATCAGGTTGAAACTTAGCACAAATACTTTCAGAAATAAATTATGAGATACGTGTTTTTAAACTTTTCGAAAATCGTCCCCTAAAAGGGTGAAAGTAGGGGTTCAGTTTGGTATGTATGGAAAACCTTCATTTTTGGGTGTATCAATTCCAAACTTTGTAAAAATACTCCTCAAAACAAACAACAAGAAACGTATTTCCGGGTTTTTTTTAAAAAAACCCCCGAAGGGGGTGAAACAGTGGATGGAGTTTGTATGGAGACGTGTTGTTTTTTTTATTCTATCAACGTGAAACTTCTCACAAATACTCTTAGAAATAAATTATGAGATACGTGTTTTTGAACTTTTCGAAAATCGTCCCCTAAAAGGGTGAAAGTAGGGGTTGAGTTTGGTATGTATGGAAAACCTTCATTTTTGGGTGTATCAATTCAAAACTTTGTAGAAATACTCCTTAAAACAAACAACAAGATACGTATTTCTGGTTTTTCCAAAAAAAAACTACTCTGAGAAATAAATGATAAGATACGTATTTTTGGATTTTTCGAAAGTCCTCCCCTAAAAGGGTGAAAGTAGGGGTTGAGTTTGGTATGTACGGAAAACCTTCATTTTTGGGTGTATCAATTCAAAATATTGTAAAAATACTCCTCAAAACAAACAAGAAGATTTCCTTATCTTCAACTTGAAACTTGGCACCAATATTCTTCAATAGTCTCCATACAAAGTCCACTTCTTTTTTTGAGAATTCACTATGGGTTCCTTATGGAAATTTATTTGTTATTATGACCACATCCGTAGCCATTGACATCAAGAACTAATTCCTGTGTGTCCTAGGCTTTACAACCCGTAAGAGAATAAGCGCAATTCCTGAAATTAGTATCGACTATTGAATTTTCAGCTATTTTCAATATGTGTAAAGTTTTTCCGAAAAATAGCATAACTAAATTTAGGACTGCCTATTGACACCGTACTGTTATCGCTCTTTATTTAAGCAATTTGGTTAGACAAAACTAAAGTACGAATGCATCACCATCTTTTTATGTTAGTATACTAATCGGGGTACGTATCAGGAATTGCGCTTATTCTGTGACGCGGTGTATATAGGGTGTTTTAAATAACAAAAATATAAATAGCAATGATAGCCCAGTCGCTAAAGAGCCCGCTTCTCATTCGCGAGGCTCGGGTTCCAATCCCGGCATGTACCTACAGACAAATTTTAGTAAGGATCCCTAATTTTTTTTCGTCATAGATATTAATCTATATTACTCAGGGATAATGTAACATTCTAATGGTGAAAGAATTTTTAAAATCGGTCCAGTAGTTTTGGAGTTTATTCGTTATTAACATACAAAAATACAAATCCTTAATTCCTCCTTATAATATTATTGTAGATAGATAGTGTATATTATCCTTCTTGATATATTTTCTAAACTCAAAGGAATAACAAATTCCACGCGGACGAAGTCGCGGGCATCAGATAGTGTATCATATAAACCGGAGCAAAGCGAGTCCGGGCCGCTAGTGGGTGTAGGGGGCATAGTCGTAGTAAGTAGTAAATGTAGATACACTTTCTTTTGACACGGAAATGACTATTCATGGTACTCGTAGAAGGTGGCTGAGGGTCTTATTATACGCGCCACCTTTCGAGTTAATGTTACCTTATTAAGCTCAGATCAGCGAAGGGTGACGGGTTAATCACCAACAGCATTTGTAATGATGAGCGAAGGCACGACCGGTTTAAGAAATGACCAATCATTTTTGAAGTAAAACAGTGCACAGAGTGTTATCTTAATCGAAAAAGGGCATAAGGTTAATAACACCTCGCGTAAAGGGACGGATCAGCAATACCGACCAGACCTAGCAGCTTACAAAATGTACTTTGGTTTTTGTTTAAATCATTAAACAATTGATATTTTTATCATTATTGCAAGCTATAATTCCGTTTTGATACAACTAATTTCAACTACGAAAAAAAAGCCTGCAAAGTTGTTAGGATCAACGGTTGGATGACACTTTATCAATTATAAATTCTATTAAAATCCTTTAAGCTACATTGGCGTACGAAAATCTATTTATATTATATCGTTCACCTTGAAGCCATTGTTTGACCCTAAAAAATAGCTGACACTAAATTATTCCCAGAATCTCAATTTGTTACTTCAACTAGACTATTATGTTTCAAAAGAGAAATCTTGGTCATATTTTACAAAATATACCCCAAAAGCTTAGCTCAAAATGTTCCTTTGCTAACGTTTAGCTTAGACAAAAGAATATCATTGAAACTGATATCTAGTGATAATGGTCTCTCGACACCGCACCACTTTATCTAGGAGTACAAAGAGTTATAGTCACAACAGGCGAGATTTATTGATCCCTCGGCACTTGCAAATCTCAAAGCTGAGTGCAACTAGCCATTCAGTAGCATTTCAAAGAAATAAAACAAGTCCATGAAACAAGATAAATAAACAATTATGTAGGTATTTCTAAACTTTTAATATTATTATTGGTATTCACTAAAAAAAAGTTCTTGTTGGTCTCAGACACTTCTAGCGACTTCTCTTATGAAATGAATATCATAGTTTGTGTTTTGTCAATAAATAATAATAAAAATAACAATGTGTGACACAAAGACAAAAAACACAATGATACGTTAATTGCTCTTACGCTGTAATTTATTTGTGTGTGTGTGTAAGAAGCAGATTAAGAAGCACTCTTTAGTTTTAGTTTTATTTATGTCAATGTTATTATTTATGAGCAGTTTTCAACGTCTGATTTCTAGTATTTACTGGCCCTGTAACACTAGTAACATTATCTGTGGCCGTTGTGGTACTATTATCAAGAGATACGGTTACTGCTTCGGTGTTATTAACTGGATTGCTGGCAGTAATTGTGGCGTTGGTCGTCGACAGAATAATTGTGCTATTTAATTCGCCTTTTCTTCTTGTTTCAAATGTTTTATTTTCTACAGATAGTTCTGATCCAAATTCTAGTTTCGGAGGCTCCATTTCAATAGCGCTGACATTATTATTGTTGCTATTGTTGCAAAGGTTAAATAGGCTTCCTGAAAAGATATTTGTATGTGTATCGTTAAGTTATGAGGTTTTATAATTGCAACATCATAAGCATAATTGGTGTAGTCGTGACTTTAAGGCGTCTAAATATTCGTCTGATTTCTCAAGAATTTTCGAAAAATTTAATTTCCTACTTATTTTATAAGGCTAAGGGAGTAACCACTTTTAGGGAGGCTTAAAAAATGCTTGAATGATGTTTGATCAAAAGTGTATGATTTGTAACTGAGTGTAATTTTCAATTACCTACAGAAAAAAAAACATTTTCACTAACGAAAATGATGGGACAGCTTACCCGTAAATAGGCTGCTAATTCCAGGTATATACACATTTCCGTCATTTACGCCCAATTCCAGATGCGATTTGCCAACATTTGATATTCCTACCGCATCCATATTCAGTGTGCCTTTTCCTAGAATTATAAAGACTGATGTCAAAAAGTGTTCTGTGCTGATGTCTGTATCAACGCAACTTTTGATGTGACCTCACGTCAGATAGTCCAATTTCAATCAGCACCGAACAGATATCCGACCAAAGACCATTACCCAAGTTTTCTTTTAAAAGGAAAATTCGTGCGTTTTTATCGGGTCAGGCATAAAGTCTCTAGTATATTTTATGTAAGTATTTTTGTATTTATGTTTATTATGATATATAGTATGTATTACTTTATTCTATCAACAAATATAAGTATTTGGATTTACCATAGGGTTATGTTTCTTTAATCAGCAATACTATTTCTATAATTTACGACCCATTCCGCCAAATTATTTATGATCTTATCCTGATCGTTTACTGGTAGATAATGCCTTTAGGCATTAAGTTCACCATGTGTACATTTTCTTGGTACATGAAGTTAAATAAATAAATAAATACCCAGTGTAAGCGTAAGTGTTGCTGTAACACGTTTCTGTCAATCACGCAGCGGACGCTGGGCCCTGATTGGTCGTAACGTTCACACGTGACATGTTCAGGTCAGTCCTAAAGCGTCATTGGTTCGCGTCACTTTATTTCTTAGATTTACTCGGACAAGGACAATTATCAAACTCCATTTTATCATACTACGTGTCTATCTATTTTACTCAAATCATTAGCACTAATTATTAATATTGGATTTACATCACGTGATTTTATATCAACTAACTATGTATTAGCCATCATACTAAAAAATACATTTTTTTTCAACCCAGGAGCATCTGTCATCGTGTTTGCAAGCACCTACAATGAATCCCCGACTTTAAATGGTAAAAAAACTGTAATTACACAGCTCATATTCTTTGGAGCTTCCGAAAATATGCCTAAATAAATACGTGAAAATTATTTATAATATTATTTATATAGGTAGTCGAAACATTTTACCCATATTTCCTAGTTTAAGCAACAAGTCGACTTCTCCAAGGGCTACCATTCCATTCCCTTTCAACTTCATTTCGATATTCTTCGGCAATAAATCGCATCTTATTGGCTCTGGTCTGAATCCATTACCATTGCTCTGATCTGTACGATCAGATTTCTTTTTCTTCTTATCTTTAATTTGCTTAAGTTTATTCTCTAACTGTAAAATATAATATTTTTGATTTGTTAGTGCATTATTGGATATGTTTGCCAACATAAGTGCTTAGTTTACCCATTTTGCTCTTTCATAATACTGTTGTTTTACTTTATTGAATTCAATTACTTACTAATAATATAAAGGAGAAACTTTGTGAGAATGATGATGGATGTTTGCTACTCTTGATAAAAAATGATAATACATATAGGTAGGCTAACTTAAAAAAAATATTATGTACAATAGGGTCCTAGGTAAAAACGTCGCGTGCAACCGTTAAGCCGTATACAGAAAGAAAGCCGAAAACCCATCGGCGCCGACCGGCGCCTATCGGCGCCTACAGGCGCCGGTCTACGCAGGTAACTGGCGGAGGCATTTATATGAACAAGCGCTGATAAGCGCCGACCGGCGCCTATCGGCGCCGATAGGCGCCGATCGGCGCCGACTCGCGCCGGTCGGCGCTGGTGCCACCCGCCAATCATCGTACGACATTTTGCTCGCTCTGCTTCAATCTGCTTGCTTTCTGTAGAATGGACCGGCGCCGATGGGCGCCGATCGGCGCCCATCGGCGCCGACAAGCTTTCGGCTTTCTTTCTGTATACGGCTTTAGTCCGAACTAATATTATAAATTATTGCCAAAGTGACTGTTGTTGTCTGTCATGGTCATGTCATTCCATGAAATTTGGCAGGACTATTAACACCAAAGGCTACTTTTTACGCCTAAACTTCACGCGGACGGAGTCGCGGGAAAAGAGTAGTGTTCCATAATGTAAAAATTTTACCATATCCAGCAAAACATCTTTCTGTTCAAGGAATGCTTCATCAACAAGTTCTGTTCTCTTTTTGGGATTAATTTTTAGGTGCGATGGTTCCGCATTGTTTTCTGTTCCATCGACCACAAGTACAGTCTGAAAAGTATTTAATTGAGTATCTTTACGGTTCGAAATACGATATACAAAGACGTTTACCTCTTTGACGATATAGTTTGGAAATTCATGTTCTTACACTTATTAACCCTTAACCACCTACCGGCGGTCATAGTGACCGCAACGATATTTTAAATTGAAATATCTTGGTACAGGGTAATATTTTATTAATGAGCGTCCATATACCTTTTCTATGCACATATTACTCTTGCGCCTGCGCTCGGTTTGCGTCGTAGTGCGCGCGTTTGTCTGTGGTGAGTAAATCTTTTCTTAGCGGTCATTCTGACCGTCTGCAGGTAGTTATGTAACTTTTTCATATAATATTTTATGATTAGTTTTAGAGCTAAAATTAATAAAAACGACGATAGTATTGCACGATGGCTGGAGCAGGGGGTGTCAGATCAAGGAGACCAGTTAAATGAGGGCTGTAGCAATGTGGAGCCTAAAATTTACGAGAATCACATTATGGTAGAAGATCCCAATTCGGATTCTGAAGGCGACTGTGAGCTATTGCTCGTCATCTGAAGAAGAAAAAAAATTGATTTGATTTGAAAATAGGCCTGCTGCACCAGAACCCATCTTTTTTAGTCTAAGTGTCAGAGAACCGGTATATTCGCCGCATACTGAAAATCGATAAAGAAAATATGGAATTGTTCTGGCACTGACAATCTTGAAAATCGAAAAACATTCCATACTTTCGATCTTATGAAGAAACCCAAAAAGTTCATACGTGTTTCAAGTGCAAGATGCCAATATGTCAAGAGTGTACCCATAAATTGTGCCATTATTGCCGCGAAAAATTGTAACTTTGATCATCTGCAGTTTTGGTAAAATATTGTTCTTTTTAAATATTTTTTTAAATCTAGATAGAGGTTTATACTTGTTCTTACTGAAAACCAGCGGAAAAAGGCGGTATAGTATAAAAATAATTTACTAGATATAATTTTTCTACTTAATCTGTATTTTCACCCAAAAAATTAGTCTTTAATAAAACAAAACAAATGTAAGAGACTGATTGTGATTGAGAAAAATATTTCTTTATAATATAATAGTTTAGTGTATATACACGCATTTTAAGACATTTTTTTTGTTTCACCTACCCCAAATATTAAGAAATATGTGAAAAAGTATCTGCGGTCACAGTGACCGCCGTCAGGTGGTTGTGTAACGTAAATAAGGGGTAGGTGGTTAAGGGTTAAATAGATGGAGCAACTTTAACAAGAACATAAGTAAATTTTGATGTTACCAGAAACAGCAGGGGCACGTACTTGAACGCCATTCGTGCGTTTTAGTGCAAAACCGATATGGAAAGGGGCAATACGCCGATTTTACGAGCCACAGAGATGGACGTTTATAAATAAAACAATTTGCTTACTTTATTGCTTGACTGAAATGCGAACGCGTGCGTAATGCACGTAGACGGGAATAGGAAATTGCATGACGACAAGTGCCATGTGCGAACCATACCTTAAATCACTTAATTTGCGTTGTTATTTGAAATTGTTATAACTTCAAGATAACAGAATTTTTCATACTAACATTGTATTATTTTTTTCGGTAATAAAACATCCCAATCATATCTAATAAACGTTATTACGAATTAAATAATAGTCTTCGGGTTTATGGCAATTTTGGGGCTAAACTGCAAACTACAAAAAATACTGCTATCAATGGTTACGCTCAATAAAAATTTATTGTTCTTTTTAATAATCCAGTAAATTACTTTTTAAATTAGCACATGAAAACTTTAAGTGCCTCACCAGGTGTGATCACCTTGGAATTTACACGGGACTTGTTACTCCTGAATTCTTGACGGGTGTATATTCGATTTCATTTAGATTTGAGCATTACGTTACACTACTACCTCCCTGACTGACGAGCATTCGCCTGTTATATAACATAGATTAGATGTTGCGATGTTGTTGCGCATTGATATTATAAGTTGTATCGAAATATACTGTAATGCTGGTTTCTCCTCCCTCACTGATGTAATGTAACGTTACATTACAGGCAAATGCTCTCGGTGAGCGATCACCTTTATAGATCATCTTCTTAAACAAGTCAGTCAGCTGACTCTACTTCCCTAATAAATTTCATCTTGAGGAAGGATTTTTTTTATTTGTTTATTTTTTATTTTACTTTTTATTCCAGAACGGGACAAAGGCGTGAACTGAATTTCGTTCTATATAATTTAAATCTAAATCCAAACAGCTAGAATCTCGTTAATAAAGAACCCGCTTTGTGTAATTACTAAGGTAATATAATAAGTTATACTAACTTTGGTACCTAATTCTAAAAACTTATATTTTTTTTCAAGACGAAGATTGCTATCTGGTAGCTATTTAGTGCTAACAGATTAAAAAAAATGATATCTGACTGGTCCTTACATTCAGACTCATATCAAGATCTTTCTACAGATAAAAAACTGATTCAGATTTTTTTTGTTAATCTTATCTTTTGCTTCTTCGCTTCTTCGGGCACTCGATAGTAATCCTTTAGTGAAATATAATATACTGCTGGAAGTACATTCACCGATAACCATTTTCCACCTGATCAACAGACCACAATACATACAATTCCAGCTCAATACCTTCTTACCCCTAGTTACCCTCATTGTTAGGGGACGAATTTGCGTCTAGACAATGCGATATAATTATTGTTAATTTCTCTTTGTGTTATAATATATTATTCAGTTATTAGCAGGCACCTAGTGGGGATGTTTCCTCACGAATTTCAAAAAGTATTTTTAGTTGTTAAATGGTGCTGATTCTGCTTTACAGCCACTAAACTTATTTTACTATACTCCTATCATTTTCTTTCTTCTACAAAAGAAAAAAGACGAGAGATATTTAGTCCTGTCAAACTAAAATTAGTCCTGTCAACTAAGATATTTCATAACGTGTTTAGTGCATAAATATAGCCTATGGTACTCCCTGATAATGTAGCTTTCGATTGGTGAAGGAATTTTTGAAATCGGTTCAGTAGTTTAGGGTGAAAGCGGGTCAAACAAACAAACTCACTTTCACATATTATTTAGGTTTTTTTTTTATTTTCTGTTTCCTTTATCTCTTGTTGTTTATTTCTTTGATGTAACTTAATACAAAGGTTGTTCACATAGAAATTTCGATAGCTTGTTTCTTATGACTGTTGTTTACAGTAAGTATAACTAATAGTAATGACTCCAGAAAATGAGCTCTTAGATGACTGATGAAATGTTTTTTTCGATCTGGATCGTTTCAAAACTTTAGGTTGTTATAATTGTAGTTAATAATGTTATATTATTAAATCTTATTACGTATAATTTTTTTCGCTTGACAAATAACTCTTTGTAGGTGATTATGTTATGTTACCACTATGTGGTCTATCGTAGAAAAGAAGTACACTGGTAATTATAATTAACTGGAGCAAACCAGAAAAGACACCTTTCAAGAAAGTCCAATATTTCTTAAGTCCTATATTCAAATGCCCTCAAAGGCTTAAACTTTAAATACCGAGCGCAATCATGAAAAACCTTATTCAAATTCTCGACACGGCCCAAATTTGTTCTCAATTTACATTACGCAATCGTGATCATAAAATAGTACCTAATCCAATAAAAGCCAAATCGAAGTTTCGTAATGGCTTGGATTTGATTTGCGAATTTCAATCCGAGTTTTATTCGTATAGCTTGCATTATCGAAGCGAATTTGGTGAGTTCCAAACATTTTTAACTTTCCACGGATTCCAACTTTTGTTTTAGTTAACGTTAGAATGGGCTTTAGAAATTTCCTTGTTTCTTTACGGTTCGTTTATCAAATTGTCATTAAGAAGATTTCTTAGTTAATAAGTTAGCATTATAGTTAATTATTTATTTATTAAGAATACTCATTTGACGGATAATTAAACAAATGCACTTAAAAACGTAATCGTATCTCAGAGATTTCACATTACGTCCTTGCATGATTGTGAAGTCAATAAAGAAACTAATGCAGGTTAGTAGTATTGATAAAACCAAACTTGATATTGTCTCATACAGATACAATATTTTAAGAAACCGTTTATCTCTAAATACTATTGTTTAGTAATACTGTAGCAGTTTTCTCAAACAAAGTAATTTTAACAATCAAAAGACAAAATGCTCTTTGATGACTCAGAAGATAAACAATATTCAACTAAACATTATTGTTTAATACTATACTCATCAAAACTACCAACTGAACTTTATTGACGAAGTTCCAAACTCATAGTTTAAATTTTCTGATAATGAAAGCGGCTAGATATAACTTTTTTAAATTGAAAAATGACTTTTATGCAACTGTCCGTGAACCTTCTATAAATATCATTCTTAAAGTACCTATTCCATCATCAGGACAAGATGTTGACAAAGCTGAGCATCTTTATAATGTCTATGAGCGCAGTCCTGTGCCGGGACGCCAACAAGTACTTCAAGTCTATGCCAGCCATCAGCAACTCCCTCGTCAACTTGGGAAAGATGGATATCTCCTTCCATTTCAACTCTAAGCCCTATGGTGTTCCTGGTAAGAGTCTGAATGGCAGAGTCGAGAGTTTTGGGAGTTTGGCTCTCATTGGAGATTTGATTTTGTAAATAGAAATGTGCAATTTGTGTCAATTAAGGATTGCGGGTTCTAAGCATCACATGACTATTTAATTTCGTTTTTGTAACAAGAAAGTACATCTGCAATAACTCCATCCTGTGTTTTTATTGCGCTTTCAAGTAAAACATAAGCTGGATCCATATGATGCTTGTTTTTACAAACAATTGTATTTAAATTTTCGTCAGCACTTATTAATAAAAATTCGTTTTGCAGACATTTCCTTAGCTGAGATGCGATCTGAACCTGTTATTCATTCGCCCAATACATACTTCTCGAAACCAGAATCCACAGCTGAAGATTGCCTTTGCTCCGGTCTTTATAACAATAAGAATTCATTTGTCTCCAGTCCTTCAGATATGCTCAACAAAATACTGAGAAGCAACGACTTATTCTCTTTTAATAAGGAGCCAGTTACATCGCCGACGTGTTGTGATTCACACGAGCATGTTCAAGAAGACACAGTCTTCTTTGAACTCGGTCCAAAACCACATCAAATTGATGTCAATCATCAACCACAGCCTAATAATCCTGTACTTCCTTTGATATTTGATCATTTATTCCCAAATAAACCGTCCCTTCCTACTTTACCGATAAAGCCGAAAGCAATAGAAATATTCTTCTTCCCCAAAAATAAAGAAACGCAACAAGAATTTATAAGAAAGGATGTCTTTGGAAAAGATTTTATGCAAACACAAACAAAGAAAAAGGATTTAATGAAGAAAAGTGAAATTCAAATTGTCGGAGACAAGGAATTGAGAAATGATTTCCAAAGTTTAAAATTTAGACCATCTTTCTCCATCACATCTTTTGGCAAGAAAGATACGGGAATGGAGAAGGAAAAAATTAAGGAGTATGTTGAGCAAACAACCCAAGCAAGTGTAGACAACAAACAGAAAGAAAACACAGAAACTACTAAGAAAGATGTGATAGTCAGTAACATGAATGCACTGTAATACAAAATAAATGCCATCATTCAGTTGTAATCATTGTTTTATTGTCATTTTAAAAACACAACGAAGATTTAAACTCAACTTTTTTAAAGCACGTTCCCTCCGTTTGGCCGGTCCGAGCTTAAATACGGTTGTTACGAGTATATTTCACATAATGATCCCCTCTATATTTTTGCCTATCATTTCCTCAAATTCTTTCTGCATTGCTCTTCCAACTGCGATGCTATGAAAATTATCTCGCGAGAAAACCGCAGTGTATTTATCGATATATATTTTGCTCAACAAATAGTTTGAATGCAAGCAGCAGGACCGCGTGGGCTCCGTAAACTCGATACGTGATAAGAAAAGCAACTACCCTCATTTACATACCGCATTGTAAACGAGAGGAATTATACTCAGTGGGGTTCAGGTAATGGGCTTTATGAAAAGATGGAAAATGTCCACTGAATTTAAATAAAGGTATTAAATTAGTGAAGGCCCACCCTTGACAAATTAACCAATACCCCCTTTTATTAAACAGAAAATCTCTTTGTCTCAGTTTTATTTCACGTAAGTTTTAAAAATTATGGTTACTTTGAGATGTCTCAAAATACTTAATGTAATTTATTTTGCACTAGCGACCCGCCCCGGCTTCGCACGGGTGCAATGCTAATATTAAAACCTTCCTCTTAAATCACTCTATCTATTAAAAAAAACAGCATCAAAATCCGTTGTGTAGTTTAAAGATTTAAGCATACATAGGGACATTGGAATATAGGGACAGAGAAAGCGACTTTGTTTTATACTATGTAGTGATACCGGATCGAACAAACGAATAATAAAGATGTTATTAAAACTTACTGCTTTTCCTTGCGCTGCTGCCTCTTCTTCTTGAATGCTCTCTTAACCCTCAGTAGCAAGAAGGCAGCCCTGTCAATAGTTAACGCGGAGGGCCGCTTGGTGGCGCTTGGCTCATCCATCCCCTCCTCTTCATCGGCCGGCTCATCGCACAACCTCAGGCCTAGCCATCGCTGTTTTGTGGCAGTCCTCGTTTTGCTGTCGTCGGATGCAGACGCGGCAATGATTTAGCTTTTGTTGGCGAACTTCATAATTATTTATTTAGTTTTGTGCTAATTTATTACACTAATTCTGGTTAGGATCACTTGGACGCGAGAGAGTTTGAATTTTATAAGTAAAATTTTATTTCTAATGTAAAATAAATCACGACTCAAAACACTTGAACACTAAATAAATTTAAATTCACTCAATCACAACACTTCAAACTGTAGTTATCTGAAACAAAATAAAAAGACATTTCAAACTAAGATCTTACACTCTTATACATACGAGTACATTGATTAGATTAAAAAGATAACATAACTTATCAATATGGTATAACTGTGCCTACGCACTCTGGGATAAAAGGCGTGAGATTATTCATTTATTTAAATATAGCACCATGGTAGCTTAAAAAATGGATCAGCTAAGGTAATAAACATGCCTTTGTTCAGCAATGGACGTATTCCGGCTGATGATGATATAGTAGTTTGTGTCATAAGGGAGCAAAACTATATTTTTACGGCGAGGGCGTTTTTTTAAATCACGAACATAGTGAATGATTCTAGGATAGAATCCCGAACGTAGTGAGGGATTCTAATGTAGAATCATGAACGATGTGAGGGGTTTAACGTAGCCCAAGGTAAAAATAATTTTGCGACCGAATGATACACTCTGCTTTTCATACCTCTCTATGAGAAAAATTGTTAATGACATTGTTTGCTTCTTTTTTTTTATATTTTCCGGTGTTTAACTATCACTGCAGTCACTGCTACTTGAATACATTTTAAAATATAAAATACACAAACAATTCGATGTCGGAATTCGAAAATTTGGCGTAAAATAAAATGTAAATTCTGAAAAATAAGTATGAAAGCGCGAGCATTGCCACAGCAATTTTTCTGACAGTGTGGCACAACCATCGAACCCCATTCAGCCTTGTCAGCATATAAGTTACTCTATGCTTGTAAGCCTAATGCGGCGAAAAATGGAACTAATATTTTGTTATAGTACTTAAGATACAGTGGCGCCAACCTTAGATGCAAACTTATTTTGTTAATCTCTTTGGCTAAGAATGTTGCGGGATATTTTTAATTCCAAATTCAAAACACTTTTATTCGCACTTATTAAAATCCTATCGGAAAAGACTTACTTTGATTCCTGTTATTGAGGACCAAAACGTCACTTTTCGAATAGATGGTATGAAAAATAAAAATGTGTTTAAGTATATGTACATGTTTTGGAGGCAGACGCCGCACATTGTTATTTTTATCTTATCTTCGTCCCAAGTATGAAATCATTATTTTTTTAACAATCATCCGAAATTTTCACTTCGACAAATACTTTGATATCCTCTACAAATTTCGCACGTATATATTTTATTACATGAAGATACCTTTGACCTACAAAGATGTAATAAAGGTCCAATAAAACAGAGGACAATAAAGTTAAAGAGTTTGCCATTATTGAGATCACATATGAACCGTATAATTTTGAGTGTCTAAGCGAACGACTAGTTATATGTATAGATAAAGATTTTATATTAGGGAGGGTAGTCAAGTTTTTATTTATCATTAATCATTTTCTTGCCCTTTGCTCATTATTTGGGGTCCGCGCAGTGTCTTTTCCTTCCATTTATATCCATCAACCGTCATACCTACATTCACTTCCTCCTTGCACATAACATCCTTCACACAATCAATCGACCTTTTCTTTTGTCTACTCCTCTTCCTGTAGCCTTCCACGTTCATATCAAGCACTCGCCTTTCAGCATTACTCTCATTCCTCCGTATTATAAGTCCGTACTACGACAAACGATTACATCTCAACTTCTTCACCACGGATAATACTTTCAGACTTCCTTTTATGAATTCATTTCTATTTTATCCATTCTAGTCACTCCTCGTCACGAGAAGAAATGACCTTGAGTTCAGTATACAGCTACGCTTAAGAATTGTCAGTCATAGTATACGGCATCAAACACTCAAAATTTATAACCGGTTACCGAATAATTCAATTCAATTCAATTATATTTATTCCACAAACAATAAACACTGTGTAGGAAATTTGTCACAATAAAACATAATATACCATTACAATTACAAAAACCTTAAAAAAATTAATCACATTTTAAGAAATTCATTTACATCATATAAATAAACTCAAAATATTAAATGATATTAATGAATTTAAACAAAATTAAGAGCATTCTTGTTGGAAACGTGTTTTTATTCTATTGATGATTTAGTCTTAGTATGGTAAATTATATAATTAAATTTGGTTAATATGATAGCTTTATTATATTAAGATTTTAAGAAATTCTGAAACAGTAAGTCATTGTTAATTTAATTATGTGCTGCACTGACTAAGGGTTAAATAAATGAAATGAAATAAAATGAACTCAACAATATCTCAGCATTCTCATCTGAGCTGCATGTAGTCTACTTTTACCATCCTATAATATGTTCATACTCGATTTTTTTGCTTCTAATACATGTTTTTTTAAACATCCATGTGTACGTTGTGTTTAACACATGAATGACTACAATAAAATACATATTTCTCCCATCTTTCCCTTTATCGCTTGCCTTTGGGAAAATCTTTCTTGTTAGTGCACGTTCCTTTTACAGGTCTGTGTATGGAAGTAACTAATTGTAGGTAATGAGAAACAATTGACTCTTTGATCATTGTATCCTAGCTTGTAGGTACCCACTGTTTTCTGTGAAAATTGGAAGATATTGAATAAGGTAGGATGGGAGGTCGCGAGGAACGGAAGGAGAGTTGGGTACTTTAATGTACTACGTATACGTGGTTACTAGAAACTTAAAAAAAATAAACATTCACCATTTGTCACACGTTCAAATCCTACTAATCTACACTAATATTATAAAGAGGAAAAATTTTATTTTTTGTTTGTTTATAAGCTCCGAAATTGCTGAACCGATTTTTAGAAATGTGAAGCTTACTTTTTTAGGATTATATTTTCTTCACGGGAACGGGTTTATGCTGGTGAAATCGCACGGAACAGCTAGTATATAAATAAAGATAAAGTGTCTAATCAAAAATGCAAAGAAGTCAAAAAAAATGCCAAGTTTAGTGCGTTTTTATTGCGATAGCAGTTATATCGAAAATTAATATTCCTGCTATGCTGCGGGCAGGTTTACGATTGCCCCTGAAACTTCAGTACGGAATATTAGGTATACAAAGGTCGTGGGTAGCTAATAAGAATGAGGGTATTATGGATCTAGCCCGCATTGTGCTAAGTATCTACGTATGCTCGAATTCTTGTGAAGGAAAATTGGCCAAGGTTGGAACTTGGAACTTAGCTAAAACTAATAATAATTCCTATGCTATAATAACGTTTTTTTGAAATAATGGTGAAAACAGAACAAAACAAAATGTTGGGTCAGTTGCTTTCTGATTAGGTCGTGTGCATGATGTGGACTTAGTGGCTGGGTGTTTAATATTCATTTAAGTATTTTTATCAGTTGTTTAGCACACATAGTGGCTCTGCCTTTGGGAATAAATACCTGTGTGTGAATAATTCACAATTATTACATACAACATACATAATCTCACGCCTGTTTCCCATTGGGGTTGGCAGAGACAACAGACCGCACATGCTACGAACCTGGCAGATCACGCGTGCTTCCTCCACATCCATCAAACGACTCATGCTGCTCGTCAGTTTCGGGTAGTCTTTATCTGACTTTTCTTCAAATACACAATTGTAGTGTTCCACAATTTACTTAATTTTATTCCATCTATTAAAAGTACAAATTAGTGACAATATTATTGTCACTGATAAATAGTAAAACTTAGTGTTACGAGTATAATAGTAACAAGTTGTATCATAACCAAAAATATAACTATCTTTTCAAATACACCTTCTTTTTCACGTTTTCATTAATTCACTATGTTAGCAGGTCGACAATTTGTAATGCTGTTTTAGATAGTTACATGCTGGAGCAAAGCAATTACTTAACGTCAGAACTTAACTAAGGTTAACAAAGTCAACCACAAGTAAATTACAATCAAGAATTAAACAGTTTGGCTTAAGCACGCCGTGCATCATCAGTATAATTGAAAGGGTAGAGCAGATCTACGAACCTCGTGGCTTGCGAACGGACGGGACTTATCTGGCATTACCAGACAGTCCCGTATTCACAGATTATATCTCCCAACCAGGGGCCTTAGTGGGTTCGATTCTGATTTACACCGACTAAACTTATTTTAGTTTAGTCCTGTCTTTGTCTTACCTTAAAAAAAGAAAAGGGATAGAAGATAACCTTCCAAAGTGAGTCCTTTCAGAGGCTGTATTATAGTCGTGACTTCTTTACTTTTACACTAAACACTTAATGAAATGCCTTAGTTGACAGGACTAATTTTAATTTGATAGGACTAAATATCTCTCGTCTCTTTTAGGAGTAAACTAAAATAAATTGACTCGCTTTAAAGCTGAATCGGGGCCATTGTCTATTTATAATTGTAATCGTAATCGTCTTTATTTGCCATTTTTACGCGATCAGTCCTTGCTCTTCTTTCACTGGCTGTATTGACAGATTTACGGAAGAAGCACGTATGTCAAAATGAAGACGATTGCGATTTCAATTATAAATAGACTATAACGGCGCAGGGTTGAATTCAAGAAGGTTAACGGCTTATTATGTCTACGGATAGGCTAGAATATCGATAATAATATAATTGTCACTCACTTTCGCATCACTACATAGTATAAAACAAAGTCGCTTTCTCTGTCCTTAAATCTTTAAAACTACGCAACGGATTTTGATGCGGTTTTTTTAATAGATAGAGTGGTTCAAGAGGACGGGTTTTTGTATAAGCATTGCACCCGTGCGAAGTCGGGGCTGGTCGCTAGTTTATAATATAATTATAATAAATGCCAAAGTGATTGGTTTGTTTGTTTGTTTGTTGACTCCTAAACCACTAAACGGATTTTAAATGTTTATATTTTATTTTATCCTAGTATTCCCATGACAACGGGAGCTACGCTGGTGAAACCGCGGGGCCTTGCTATCATAAAATATTCCGATATATAAAACCATAATAGGTTTTTTGATTATGATTATATATATGATTAAAATTATATTATTCCAGCTGCAGCTCCGTTTGTAACTCCACGAATTAATGTCACAAGTAGCTATCTTTAAAAAGATGGTTTTTATTTGAGAAAAAAAATCTACTTACTCATACTTTTCAGAAAAAAAATACATTCAAGAAACCCCCTTTTTCATACGTACAACATCTCATTATTTCAATAATTACCCCTATTCTAATGAAAGAAACTTTGGAGGGTTCCTCGTTTGACTATAAAACCAACGTATCATGACTCGCGGAAACATCGGAAAAGCGTTCCTTGTTTGAATTTTTAAATAAAACTTGTGAAATGGGTTTATATTTCTTTAAAATTGACTTCACGCAAACTTCTAAAAATCCACCGCGTTTTAAGTGTGAGTTTGCGTTGCATCCGACAGGCGGAGACGAGTTCTAGGTTTCTAGAAGTTTCCAGTGCTCTCCAAGAAAATATCGCAAGATGAGGAGTTTTGCTTTTCAATGTTCGTACTCGTAGGATCCTGTAATTTGAATATGAACTAAGCTAATGTTTATATAGGAAATTTCTACGTTAGAAATACTGTTGCATTTTTATTTGACTTATTAAAAATTAAAATAAAATTTCACAACTCATATACAAATGGCATAAGTATTACATTGTAGATTAATTAAGTATTATGTGAATGATAATGATTTTTGGTATAAATTTTCTCCAGCAGCACAGCACTGAAAACGTTACATATCGTTTTCAGTGCTGTGCTGCTGGAGAAAATTTATATTATTATTATTAGAAATTAAAAAAAAAAAAAAAAAATCTCACGCCTTTTATCCCCGACTGAGTAGGCAGAGGTATTCCATTACTGGGTATACCCACATTTCACGAAATATATTGGACCCCTAAACGTGATAGGTGGTGAGCCCATCGCCGGACCGGGTCTATTTACACATGTCTCAGAATTAATTCTGAGACCTGCGGGTTTCCTCACGATGTTTTCCTTCACCGTCGAGTTAGTGATTATTATTATTATTATTATTATCGTTTGTAGAATTGATTGTCTAAAATAATAATGTATTGTAGAGTTTCTTGCGCCGCTTCTTCTCCTCAAATGTAACACAATCTAAAGCGGCAGTAGCCGCAGCGACTTTCATTATGAAACTTTTAACCTACGTTGAATGAAAACATTTTAATTTCGTTTTTAGGGTTATGTTTTCGAGTGTAAGTATGCGAGTCTATTCCTTGAATTATGAGCAGTTAGCATATTTTTGCAGCCTAAATGAGTGGGGTTCGCTACGACATTACGATTTTTTCTAATATAAATTTTAATGAATAATAATAATAATATAATATAATAATAATATAATCTCACGCCTTTTACCCCCGAGGGGGTAGGCAGAGGTATTCCATTACTGGATATACCCACACACCCGCACTTTACGAGATATATTGGACCCCTAAACGTGATAGGTGGTGAGCCCATCGCCGGACCGGGTCTGTTTACACATGTCTCAGAATTAATTGTGAGACCTGCGGGTTTCCTCACGATGTTTTCCTTCACCGTCGAGCTATCGATAAATATGTACGTAAGTTTTTTGAAAAACTCATTGGTACATGCCAGGATTCGAACTCGAGCCTCACTGATTTTCGGCCGGCTCTTTAACCGTCCGGGCTATCAGTGCTCTCTAAATTTAATCAATTTAATTAATAATCTAAATTTAATTTTAATGAATGAGGTTTCGTAATATTTGTATTAGTTGTGACCTTGAGTAGGTGACGTCACAAAATAACAATATTTGTGACTAATTCCTTTGTGACCAAATGTCGTAACTAAGCTACATTTTGAAAATCTAAACTGAGCTTTTTACTAAAATCTTCGGTATTTTGTTTTATGTACTTATTTGAACACTAGGTACTTTACATAAGCCGTAAATTCTACAAACAAATATTTATTCGTACAAACTCCTAATTTAATTATCTTGTTTAAATAACTGTCTAACATCTATAGAGGTACATATAATAAAACTCTAACGGGGCCGTGTCTGTACATTAAATATTTTTTGAAAATTTTAACGGTAGTGTATATAGTTATCGATGTAGATACCGAAACACCAATTTTTGCAATTTTTGTCTGTCTGTCTGTCTGGTTGTGCACGCATCACACAAAAACTACTGGACGGATTTTGATGAAATTTGGTATGGAGATAACTGAGTACCCGAGTCAACATCTAGGTTACTTTTTATTACAGGAAAATATCTCATTCCCACGGGAAAATATAAAACTGGTTAAAAAGAGAAATACGTACTACTTTGAAACGATAACACCTAGAAACTTGAAAAATGGTATGAAGGTGTCTGATATGTCATAGGAAACCATTATGAAGGGATTTTTGTAAATTCCCACGGGAACGGGAATAAACGGAATCAGCGCGGGCAACGCCGCTGGGCATCCGCTAGTTGTAAGTAACTAACTAAAATATAAAGGCAAATTAAGCAACTGAAGCGTAGCTAAATATAAATAAAATCTATTTCACTCCCGCTCCCGCGTCCTTGTCCGTGCGCTCTCTATGAAATCCTGAGCTTGTTGGGAGCTATCTCACCATATCCCAAGAGCCCAGGCTTGTCAGACCTTCGTCATTCTGTAAAACCTCAAAGTTTGTCTGTGTATGTCCCTACTACAGGTGTAAACGATCCCCGAATATGAAGTTTGGATAACGGTTGCTTTGGAAGTTATCAAGCAGCAAAGGTCCATAAAATTGCACCTCAAATTCGTTAAAGTGTAAAGCCCAGTTTTTATATATTTTATTCGGATTGATATTAGAAATCACGTCGTCCATTGTCAGACACTTGGTGCGGTGGAAACCCCCTGTCAGACACCCTTGAATCATGGTGAATTGAGGGTATACTTTCGTCATTTTGTAAAGGCTGAATTTTATATATGTTACTTGAGGAACTATCAGAAGATGTTTTCTCAGATGTCAGACAGTTCCGTTGGTGGGTACGCCGTGTCAGACGCATTAAGTATTAGTCGGGGCACTATGTGCTCATGACATGATTTCTGCCCACATATCGCTACTAGGCCGAGTTTGATGTCATTTTCGTATAATTCGAGGATGAGGAATTCATTTCTGGAATAAACTTTTTATCAGTCCATAGAAAAAAACGGAGTAACTTACAAAAAACCAATTTGTCGGAACTATTTTTTTCAGAATTTCGTCGCTCAGAAGTACACTATAACGATTAAGACTAAATAAAAAATATTATATTATAGCCCCTTTATTGTACAATATAAAAAATCCGTTGCGTAGTTTAGGGACAGACAGACGGGAAGCGACTTTGTTTTATATTATGTAGTGATAGTTATTCCTAATTATCACTATTTATTAAAAAAAACTCACGCCTTTTATATATTATTCCTGTTACATACGCCAAGATATTTTCCTTAACCGTCGAGCTAGTGATAAATATGTACGTAAGTTTTTGAATAACTTATTGCTAATTCGAACCCGAGCCTCACTGATCATCATCATGAAAAGCGGGCTCTTTAAACTATTTAGAAATAATTCTATAAAATGAAATTTTCATATAAATCGAAAAACCACATAGCACTGAGTAGGTACCTTACGACTATGACACATGCGTGTAACCGAACTCTATAGTTGGTAGCTCTATAGTTCGAACATAGTTTGAACTCCAAATAAAGAAATCAGTTCCGTCGCGCTATGCAAGATATTTTTAGGGTTCCGTACCTCAAAAGGAAAAAACGGAACCCTTATAGGATCACTTTGTTGTCCGTCTGTCCGTCTGTCAAGACCCTTTTTCTCAGGAACGCGTGGAGGTATGAAGCTGAAATTTATATCAATTACTCAGGTCTACTGTCCCTTGAAGCTGTGAAAAAATCAAACTTCTAAGCCAACGCAATCAAAAGATACAGCCGTTTATGCCGCAAATTTTCGACACTTGCAAGGGAATCAAAACCTACAGGGTGCTTCCCGTGAACTCAGAATCTTGAAATTTGGTACGAAGCAACGTCTTATAGCATAGATAAAGGAAAAATTACGAAAACCATAAATTTGCAAGGTTGTACGGAACCCTCGGTGAGCGAGTCCGACTCGCACTTGGCCGGTTTTTTTTACACTTCTATACTTTGACGATGTTATTGAAATGATACTTTTTATATTGTACAATAAAGGGGCTATAATATAATATTTTTTATTTAGTCTTAATCGTTATAGTGTACTTCTGAGCGATGAAATTCTGAAAAAAATAGTTCCGACAAATTGGTTTTTTGTAAGTTACTCCGTTTTTTTCTATGGACTGATAAAAAGTTTATTCCAGAAATGAATTCCTCATCCTCGAATTATACGAAAATGACATCAAACTCGGCCTAGTAGCGATATGTGGGCAGAAATCATGTCATGAGCACATAGTGCCCCGACTAATACTTAATGCGTCTGACACGGCGTACCCACCAACGGAACTGTCTGACATCTGAGAAAACATCTTCTGATAGTTCCTCAAGTAACATATATAAAATTCAGCCTTTACAAAATGACGAAAGTATACCCTCAATTCACCATGATTCAAGGGTGTCTGACAGGGGGTTTCCACCGCACCAAGTGTCTGACAATGGACGACGTGATTTCTAATATCAATCCGAATAAAATATATAAAAACTGGGCTTTACACTTTAACGAATTTGAGGTGCAATTTTATGGACCTTTGCTGCTTGATAACTTCCAAAGCAACCGTTATCCAAACTTCATATTCGGGGATCGTTTACACCTGTAGTAGGGACATACACAGACAAACTTTGAGGTTTTACAGAATGACGAAGGTCTGACAAGCCTGGGCTCTCACTCTACCAGAACAATAGCGTCTGCGTGACGTTCACAAAAGCTTGCGGCACCTTTTTAACTATATGGTAGCCTAGTACTCTGGATGACACTTAAAAGGGAGGACAGAGGAAAAGCCGTGACGGGGGTGAAATCATAACTCATATTATATTAAGGGCCGCTTGTTCAATCGTCAGATAAACCTTATCTGGAGAATATGTTGATTATGTCATAGTCTGCCAAAACAAAGGAAAAGTGACAGGTGATGACTAGGTACCTATTGAACAATCAAATTAATTTTTCAAATATTAAAAAGTAAAAATGAGCTCTGTCTGGTGGTTGTGTTTTTATTGTTCTCTTATGATGAACTTACAGTATAGGTAATTTATGTGCTGGGATTCCACGGTATTTGAGTGGCTTGTTTCGTTGTAATAGCAAAATTTTTAAATAAAATAGTAAAGGCTCGGGTTTGAATCTCGGTAAGAGAAACGTCAACTTTTTAAAAAAAAATTCTAGGGTTTTCTATTTATCACAGACGGAAAACATCGTGAGAAAACTGGCAGGCCCAGCAGGCGTATTCAGGGAGCTTCGATATTCGATATCGGAAAATCTGTCGAACACTTTCGAGATGGGCTGATGTTGGTATTGAAGACTAATGTCATATGTGACATAAGGATTCGGAAAATTTTCCGTGGCTGTCAGAAACGCCTAGAATAAAGTTTCCGAAGTCGATAGATTCGACATCGGAAAATTTTTCACTCGATCTGAATCGAACGGAAACGGTATCGAGTCTCCGTGAATACCTACGCAGAACTGATTCTGATGCATGTATAAAAGCATCCCTGTCTATATGTATAGTATGTCTATTTGTCGCTATTAGGGATCCTTAAAATATACTGGTGATATATTTTCAGGGATAGAATATCTCAGCCGACCCCGGTGGGACTTTATCAATATTTCTTTCTTAATGATGAATTATTTAAATGCATTGATAAATAACAAAATATTGACATTGAAAATAACAATACCTCGTATTCATTATGTTAATTGCATGCTTTGATGTAGCAAGTTACAGTGATACTAGGATACGTTATACCGCAATAAAGAGATATTTGATTTGATTCATTTTATTTGATTTAAATTAAATTCATAAAAGGACATCATAATATAAATTTTTCACATCTCAGTCTAGACATCTAAATTCTAAGCGGTTGTAAAAGTGACAAGTCAATAAAACGGTTCCAATCAAATTAGCTGACAGAATCTAAATAACCCTTTATCTTTAATATAGAATCTTGGAACACTGCTTCAGCTGACTCAGTCTAGAATTGAAAATGTAGTGAAAATATTGTTTACCTTGTACAGCTATTTCAGAACACAATTACTAACAAGCTTTTATATTGTTAGAAAATCCTCGTAAATAGCAAGAATATTCTCTACTAGTTTGACTATTTAATAGTCAAACCCGCCACCAATGTTTTAAACATTCATCTTTGAAATTTATATCTATACTTTTATACTAATACTAGCAGCGCCCCGCGGTTTCACCCGCGTAGTTCCCGTTCCCGTGGGAATACGGGGATAAAATATAGCCTATGTGTTATTCTGATGTATAAGCTACATAACTGTAAAGTTTCATCAAAATCCGTTCAGTAGTTTTTGCGTGAAAGAGGAACAAACATCCATCCAGACATCCATCCATACAAACTTTCGCATTTATAATATTAGTAGGATTATAAAGAGGAAATATTTGTATCTTTGTTACGAATAAACTCAAAAATTACTTTACCGATTTTAAAAATTATTACGATTTTAAATTATATTCAGCAATGGAAAGTCAGAACATCCCTAAGTAATATAGGCTATATTTCATTCCCGTATTCCCACGGGAACAGGAACTACGCGGGTGAAACCGCGCAGAACCGCTAGTAATTAATAAACCAATATTCAATTTTACTCACTATTTTCTCACGTAATCGCCCAAAAGATTAAATTTGGGCAGATCAAATCGTAATTCCGCGACGGAAATATGAAATTTATTAGTAAATGAACATTGGACATCGAAATGTACCTACTACCAATTCAAAAACTGTATTGCGGAACTGACTGCAAGCGATTCATTTCACTTAGGTAAATCTGCTGTAGAATTTTAGCAAACTTTGTTGAATTACGTGCACAGTTTTTTTTATTAAGTAGAGCGATGTTTACACACAAACTATGCATGAGATTATTATTATTATTATTATTAACTTTTTTTTCAAAATAACACGGTCTCTACATATGATTGTTATCACCAAAAAAACTTTCGTTTTATACGAATAAAGTTTGGTAGTTCTTATGAAAGTATGTGAAATGGTAGAATAAACATTTATATAAGCATTAAAGTTAGAAGGCTGTATTGTATAGGTTTTTGTATTTATTTCAGTTAATATATCTAAACTTTAAAGTTATCACTAAAGTTTTTTTTTTAATTTATGAGAACAATTCTAAGTTTCAACCATAGGTCCATCAGATATGAGATGTCAAAATGAAAGATACTCGTAGATGAGAAAGTATGAAATAAATAACGTCAGACAGCACAATAGTCAGCATTACAATATTAGACACGCCGTATCGGAGGGCAAAAACCTTTCAACTGTGATTTTAAGCAAAATTCACAGACCGAAGTAGTTTTAAAAATCCCGAAACAAATGACAAAGGATAAAGGAAAAAGCCAACAACAAACTTTGCAAATGGTTGTATAAATAAAATGCATAAAAAATATTTTGAACAACACGTTCATTAGGTATCTATTCGTATTTCGTAGGTTTATTTCGTCTATGTTTGTATCGACTTTAGAGTTAGCGAGTACAAAATACTACAACACGTAACAGAATTATGAACACCGTTTTTTAACTGAAATTGAATAAGTAGTCGATACTGAACAAATTAATTTCAGGAATTGGGCTTATTCTGTTATATGTTGTATACAAATTCATACATATTTACTCAAATTTTGATAACTCTGTTAATTATTTTTATTATTTGCGGCCAATTGCGACAAATGATTTTTGCTTAGCCTGATGGTTGACTGGTAAATAATACGAGTACCTTTAGGCATTAAGTTCGCCTTGTGTACATTTTCTTGGAACATGAAGTTAATTAAATAAGTATAAAAATAATCTCTCAACCTAGCATTAAATTCAGCTCCAAATCTCAAGGAAAATTACGTGAAAAGGTTGCGTATGAAAACGGAAATTAGCTGTACAGTTAAATGTGTGAAATGCCTGACAAGAATAAAATATTATGAGAGCGGAAGAAGGCGAAGTCACATCAAATTGTAGATTGTATTGAAAAAGTAGATTGGAAAGATCTTCATTTCGGAGATAGCTCCAGTATTCATGTTTAATATGGTTGTCCCCATTAAAAAATATTCTCACGCTTTATTCCCGACGGGGTCGATTCACCGACAGAGACATTCCTTTACTGGGAATATCCACTTTTCACCAGCATTTCTCTAGGAACCCTAAAGGTGGTTAGCGTAGCCTAACCGGGATGCTGTCACATTATGCCTGATAATTAATCCTGCGGATTTCCGCACTATCTACCCCCTCGGGGATAAAAATGTGCGTGAGCATATTATATGTTACTGTTAATTTTATTAATTCCATTTAGATAGTCAATCGGAATAAGAAAGCGGCATGTTACGCATAGCATAAATTCACTTTGGATGGTGTCATTAAAATATTTTTTAACAATATAACGCATATCTACACATATTATTATAATAAAAGTCTGACATGGCCGTGTCTGTGAATAAAATATTTTTGAATTTTTTTAGCGGTACTCAATGTAGATAGTTATTGAAAGAATTATCAAAACAATTTTTGGAATTTTTGTTTGTCTGTCTGTCTGTCTGTGCATGCATCCCACAAAAACTACTGAACAGATTTTGATGAAATTTGGTATGGAGATAACTTAGTACCCGGATCAACATGTTAAAGTTGGTTAAAAAGAGAAATACCTACGTACTATTCCGAAACGATTACAAATAGAAACTTGAAATATGGTATGTAGGTATCTTATATGTCGTAAGCAACCAAGGACGTCACTTACCATCAGGTGACCCGTCTGCTCGTTTGCCCCCCTTTTTTATCATAAAAAAAAACACTATGAAGACATTTTTGTAAATTCCACCGGGAACGGGATTAACGTTCCACGCCGCTGGGCACCCGCCAGTATCAAATAAAGTTGAAATACACTCAATAAACGTTACTAAACAATTTTATTAGGTACTGTTTTACGTTGCAATAAATTAATATAACCTAAATTTAGCTGTGTACCTTTAGAACTATAACAAAAACAATACAAGAGCCTACACCTCTCATATACGGCAGTAAAGGTAATTATCTATAGCAAGTTATAATGGCAATCACGTGCAGTATCCCGCGGGGCAAGTTATCCAATCTACTCCTTATTAGGAAGCTGGTCTCAAACACGTTGATGTGTGTTTGTATGTAGGTAGGAGTAAAATTGATTCCGAACCCGAAATAACCAAATAAACGTAACAAAATAAGAATAGTTTTTTTACAGTTGATGTATATTTTAATGGAGGAAAAGAACAAGGGGTTATGTCAGCCTTATACACTAATCTACGTAACTAATGCAGACCCTAAGATACGATCGTCACTAATAGCATATGAGTAAAGTCAAAGTCAAAATTCTTTTATTTCAGTAGGTATAAAACATACACTTTGAAATGTCAATATAAACAAGGCACACTAAACTCGTCCATGAGGATTGGCTAAATGTAAACAGCAGCCCATCTCCACCGACGAGTTGCTGGTTCCAAATGCAGTACCCCGAGAAGAGCCAGCAAGAAACTCAAGGGCAGCTCTTTTTAGTAAGGAAACGGCTAATATTCACGAGGAAAGTTTTTGTATATCCTACTAATATTGTGAACGCGAAAGTTTGTGAGAATTTATTTATTGTTAGCCGGATGTTTGTTTCTTTTTCAAGCAAAAACTACTGAACGGATTTTGATAAAAAATTTCAATAGTAAGTATAGCTTAGACATCAGGGGGGCAATTCTACTAAATTTCTACGGTTACAGTTGGATGACAATGACAATGACATGGTCAGTCGATGGTGTTATTTGCTCTGAAAAGTATTAAAATAACACCATTGTCTGACCATTGATATGTCATAGTCATCCAATTAAGACCGTTGACATTTAGTAGAATTGGCCCCCTGAATATACGTAGGCTACTTTTAATTTCGGAACGCGGGCAAAAGCTAGTAAATGATAAAGACTTCCTGCAAATCTAATAACTAATGACGATGTTTGTCGGCCAAGTTGGAAAAACGAGTCTCTTAAGTGCCTTCGTAAGAGGGCACTGCTCAATTTATTTTAGTTATATGAAAGTGATGTACGAAGAAGTGGCTCGTCTCAAATGCAATCAGATGAGATCGCAGATTTATTAAAACGCCTCGGGCAACGGCGAACAGAATGACGATGAAAAACTGCTGACAAAAAATACCAATTTAGTTATGTTTGAAAGTTCAAAAACAATAGCAGAGGCGCTTGTTCTAGAATCCAATTCTCTATGCATCAAGAAAATGGTAAAGATTTCATATTGTTCAGCGGAAAAAATATATTCTTAAGAAAATGTTAAAACATTTTAGAGCTAACTAATAAATAGAAAATCAGGTATAATTATTCTTCAGGTGCAGCAACCGGGACTCAAGCACAAGGTCACATAGGAGAAGATTTAGGTAACGCAATGACATTTTCAACCAACGTCAGTCACCCAACGAGCCATGGAGAGAGCTCGGAGTTTCTTTGCGCCATAGAATCCGGAACGAGAAAATCCGCCGAAGAACTAAGATCACCGCCATAGCTCTCAGAATATATAAGTTGAAGTGGTAATGGGTAGGCCACATCGCTCGAATAACCGATAACCGATGAGGAAGAAAGGTTCTCTTTTTTTTCTTTCTTTTTTATAATAAAAAAGGGGGCAAACGAGCAGACAGGTCACCTGGTGGTAAGTGACTACCGTCGCCTATTGACATCTGCAACTCAAGAGTCACAACGTGGTGGGGGCTCCGGTTACCTCACTCACTCAGCGAAATGCAATGCAAATATTGCTTTAGGCTGGTTTTCTGTGAGGCCGTGATATCACTCCGGTCGAGCCGGCCCAAGTTCAACAGTGTATGTCTTCCGGCCGATGATGATGATGAAAAATGAAATTTTATAGGTAGACACCATATTTTTAGGTACCTATGTATTACACTTAAGTTGACAATTGGACCCGAATTTCCGAAATTTTATAAAACAAAATAAATAAATGTAGGCTATTCATGTTCCAAATAATGTGCGTGTGGATTGAGTGAGCACACTTCGGAGAAAAAAGAAAAAATGCTGTTCATTTAGTAAAAGTTCATATTTATAATTACGACGATTCTTCACCATTGGGGTAAACACTGGGCAGAAATAAAATACTGCAATTTGCTACGAACCTGCCAGATCTACATCCATCAAACGATTCATGCATGCTCGTTGATTTCGGGTACTCTTTATATAGTTTTTCTTTAATACATCGCCAATCTGGTCGACGTAACGAACTACGCCAAGGTCGTCCTCTACCGAATTGTTCATTTACAGGACCCATGTATTTGTCTTGTTAAGCGCCATTCATTCATCGACTCAATATGACCAAACAACCTTAGCATTCAGAAAAAATACATTTCCCGATAACAGCTTCGTGAGTGATTTATTTCCAATAATATAACGGGATTTTTACCGTAAACATAAATATTTATTTACAAAGAAAATATACATTCATTTACAATAATTACAGATAAAAAATGTCCTCCAAAGAGGAACCATGTGGGACAGTGCCCAGAAGACTGGCTGCATTCCCTCTTTGGATAGCCAGGCTGATCCTTTGACAGAGATAGCTGCCAGCCCTCTGATCACCTGAAGCCTCGACCAAACGCACTGACAGCTCTTTGAGGAGCTGCCGCGCCTCCGGCCCCCACGGTCTCATGTTCTCCACCCCAAACGGCACAATTAAGTAGCCCTCATTGAGGTCGGCATATTTGCACCGCTTCTATTGCCATATTTTAAGCACATGTTACGCATCTACCACAGATTAAAAGTACTATGAAATTTTGCACAACGGTTCCTTCCTTAAATGACGTAAGAAGGGCTTCTTGGAAATATAAAATAGTAAATAAGAGAATTGTGTTAAACGGTGTACATTAGTACTCAGTAAGTAGATACATAAAATTAGTTTATACTACGTCATAGTTATTTTTCTAAGCAGTACCTTCGCGCTATCATTGCGAAGATCATATTCACAACTGCTTATGAGCAGTTCACCAGATTCTCAACTCACCAGCAGACGTATTCACAGAGACTCGATACCGTTTCCGTTCGATTCGAGTCGAATCTAGCGACATCGGAAACGAATCTATCGAGATGGGCTGATGTTGGTATCGAAAACTAATGTCATATGTGACACCAACTGTCAACCAACATCAGCCCATCTCGATAGATTCGTTTCCGATGTCGATAGATTCGTTTCCGATGTCGATAGATTCGTTTCCGATGTCGATAGATTCGACTCGAATCGAACGGAAACGGTATCGAGTCTCTGTGAATACGTCTGCAGATCCCTACCATACCATACCTAGGAATTGGGTCTGTTTTTGTCTACTTTTCCATACCTACCGTCGCGTTGCAGTCGACAGGTAAGCGGTAAATCCAACGAGCCATGAAGCTTGCGAGCGACACGAATCGGAAAAACTAGATTTATAGCAAAAAAAAGTAACTGGGTCAACAAGAATGACAATAATAAATAGAAGTGCCTGCGAGTCTGTCAGTTCATTTCTCAGGCAAGAAATATTCAGCGAATTCAGAAAATAAACTATAATGGAGTGAAAATGGATGTTTTCCCGTTTAAAGGCGGTTTGGAATTGGAAATGCACTTTGCAGGCTGCGTTTAAAGTACTCTGAAGTTCTTTTTCAGTCATTGACTTGATCTTATCTTATCTTGAGTGACGAATAACATTATTATTCTTATTGTTTTTTTAAAATATCAATTGGAAATAACTTATAAACATTAGCCTAACTTTTGAGCTGCTGAGCAAAGGCCTCGCCTCTCTCCACCTATCCCTATCCTCTGGCCATGTCCTCGACAAGGCGTCCAACCCCGCCTAGAAAAGATTCATACCGCTAAGGAAGCGAATGATTTTATAGATTGACATGTATGGGATTGACATAAGCACTCGCCAACGAGCGCTAACGTTAACGCTTGCTGCGTGCTTAAGTCAATCCCATACATGCATGTTAGCGCTAGGCATCTTGTCTAGGGGGGCAATTCAGCCTGCCATCTCCTTTGGGGTCTGTCACGGCCGTCGACGGCCGGTCGTTGGGCCCCAATTGTTGCAGATTTTTAACCATCTGTCCGACGACAAACGTGACCTGCCTAATCGCCTATTCTCACTTCATCTTGGCAGATTTTTCGCCAATACATACATACATAACGCTCACGCCATTGTCCCACAGGGGTAGGCACTTTGCCACTTTGCTCGATCTCTAAATACTTCTTTCGCTTCCTTCACATCCATAAGCCTTTTCATGCACGCTCTTTTATTCTTCGCATTCCGGACCTAAGCTTTTTGAAGGTCGTCACTTCATTCGTCAATACATAATAATAATCCTTCACTTTCCACCAGTAACCAGCAAGCCGCCCGGTCTGGGGTGGTATTACACATATCTCATAATGAATTATCGGCCTCACGTTTTCCTTCCCGGCTTCGATTCCTTCAGCTAGTGGATACCACTAGCCTCACACACGGGCTCTCTTCTAACAAGACTGTCACTGATCTGTCGCTGTTATGAATTATATTAAAAGACTAGCAGTTTCACCCGCCTACGTTATTATTATTACGTTATTAGTTATTTCCAGTTTCAAAAAATATAGCCTATGTTACTCAGGGATTTTCCAGCTTCCCATTGGTAAAAGAATTTTTAAAATCGGTCCAGTAGTTTTTGAGTTTATTTGTAGCAAACATACAAAAATTAAAAATCTTTCCTCTTTATAATATTAGTATAGCTATAGATAATAGGTAGGTACATTATGTAGGAACACAACAAGTCAACGTCTAAAATCTCTACTATATAAAAATAAGTCGGGTTTTCCTTCCTGACGATTTAACTCCAGAACTGACGAACCGATTGCCATGGTTTTTGCATTCGTTGGAAAGGTCTCGGGCTCCGCAAGGTTTATAGCAAAGAAAATTCAGCATTGCACCCGTGAGAAGCCGGGGTGGGCCGCTAGTGCTATTTATAAATAACCATGTAACATTTCAAGATTCGAGTCAACCCTTCCGCGCGGTCGAGGGCCACTTAGACCCCAGATAGAGAATATTACTTCCGACCGGACTCTTGCATTTTCTTCAAAAGCAAAATCAATAATATAGCCATTGGAGCCCGATTTAGGTATTCTTTGTGACTCTTCAAATGTTATGGCAATTTCTTAGACAGTTTTGTGGAATGTTAAAAAATATCTATTATAAAAATATTTGTAGGACACAATTTATAAAAACATGCTCGTCACATGTCACGTTTAGGGGTCCGTAAACATAATAAAATGGACTGCCAGCCATATCAATAAGACGTTAGTAGATATCACTACATAGTATAAAACAAAGTCGCTTTCTCTGTCCCTATATCCATATGTCCCTATGTATGCTTAAATCTTTAAAACTACGCAACGGATTTTGATGCGGTTTTTTTTAATAGATAAAGTGATTTAAGAGGAAGGTTTTAGTATTAGCATTGCACCCGTGCAAAGCCAGGGCGGGTCGCTAGTATATTATAAAATTTAAATCTTGAGATAGTAAGTAATTACTTCATCTAATATGTCAGTATGAAATAATAGTCGTATCTACGTACAATAAAATTTAAATGCTTCAGTCACTTTTTAAAAATAAAACGTAATCACAGAGTCACCACAGAGTACTAATATAGGTAAGAAGATACTGTTCTGTTACAACTTTCGTGAAAGTTCTTTGTATAAATAAGATATTTGATAACATTGTTAAACACAAACAATTTGTCAGCTTTCATCTACATTATCGAAGATGAAAGCTTAATGAGTTCCTTTGATGTTCATTCCATAATTTTTAGGGTTCTGTATCTCATAATTTAGAAAACAGAGTCTTAAGCTTTGTTATATTTGTTATTATTATCACTACATAGTATAAAACAAAGTCGCTTTCTCAATCCCTATATCCCTATGTCATCTTTAAAACTACGCATACGGATTTTGATGCGGTTTTATTTAATACATAGAATGATTCAAGAGGAAGGTTTTAGTGTTAGCATTGCATCCGTGCGAAGCCGGGGCGGATCGCTAGTAATTTTATAAATACTACTGTGAAACGTGAAATGTGGGTATATCCAGTAACGGAATACCTCTGCCTACCCCTTCGGGGATGAAATGCGTGAAT
This sequence comes from Ethmia dodecea, assembly GCA_963855545.1. NCBI lineage: Eukaryota > Metazoa > Arthropoda > Insecta > Lepidoptera > Depressariidae > Ethmia > Ethmia dodecea. The sequence continues at coordinate 3,906,978 of OY979446.1, forward strand.
TTTTTTTTTAATGTAAAACTTAAATGAAATTTATTATAAAGTATTGACGTGTAAATTTTTACTTATTAATAAATGATCGAATTGTTTTCCATTTGGTTGGCCATGTATCAAGATCCTTTTCTCCCTTTGACACCATAATAATATGTAGATACCGTCTCAATTAGTAGCCATGTTGTCGTTTGTAGGCAAATTGGTGTTGGTAACAAAACACAAAAGTTGTGCTCTTCGTGTCATTGATTGTAAACATAGAGATAACATCAAGATTCGATACAATTAAAAACATATTACACAATAGGGAACATTACTTACGAAAAGCTCGGCGTAGAGGGCGCTACTACCTACACATCAACAACAAACCGCCATGGTCGACAATTGTCGTTATTTTAACGATGAAACTACTCTGTGGAAACGTAAAAAGGTTTATTATTATTCTTGTTTAACGTACCTTTACCGTAACTAAGTATACTGGATGATTAATTGTTAAATATATTAAGTAGTCATGTTTAATGCAATTTACAAAATCTGGAAAACTACGCACACTATTATGTAGCAGCTGGCGGTTGTAGGTAGATTGCACATAAATGGAAGCTACGAGCCAGTTTCTTTTTAAAATACTATTTCAAATATTTTAGTGTGTAATGTTGACTAACATTGAGTAATTTTTATTAGTCAAAAATTATTAAGTAACAACGCCAAATGAATCTATTACACTTACTTACCTATCACACCATATTTTTTCCAGACGGTAAAAAAATGAGACGGTATATTATGGCACTACTTATACGAAAATTTAAAAGTGGAGGATAACTGTCAACTGACTTATACTGTTTGCGGTTGTGCTGCTCTCTCTGGCGCCATAACATTGCAGTATTGCCTACTTTTTATTGTAGCAAGCATTCAGCAGTGGTTGCAATCAGATACAAAAATGAATTTAATCAATAACCCCACTTTGCAATTCAAATCACAGCGAGACTGGAATACAATACCGTCGCTTTAGTATTTTAAATTAAAAAGAAACTCTTTTTATCTTCCACTAATTACTGCCGTAAATATTTCAAGCCAGCTCTAATTTAATATGTCGCTCCGGACATGGGTCTGGGTGACCGTAGAACAAGTCATCAGCATTGGAGGGTTAATTAAAAATGAAAATGTTGAACGGGACTAATAATAGTCACTAATTACCATATAATTAATCATGAACTGTGCAAAAGTAATTAATTTACAGAGAATTTAATTTCAACCACTTCATCTAGTAAGGTATTCGAAATTGACTTGGTTACTTCTTGTACATAATAGTTCGTATCCATAGAAACAACATTTAATTTCATAGTCCTTGTGAGAGATGGGAAAGTGAATACTTCCACAAATTTACGTGCTTAAACATTGACTAGTTGACAGAAATTTGCGAATACCGGTAGATGTATGTTTGGTGAATGTAACCTACCAAGCAATAAACAAGAACATCTAGTGAAATAATAAATATAGCGCGATAAATACATATCTAATGTTATTGTTTATTAATATCTTTGGTACATGCCCTGACCAGGGATCGAACCCGAGCCATTGCATAGGCATGAGAGGCAGTCTCCACTAGGGCTATTACTGAAATTAAATTGAATAACAAATTTAGTTTACGAGACAGAGATTGTTTACTTACAACTTACGAAAATTTTACAAAGTTAGACTGAAAAAGTAACTTAGTAGTAGTAAAATTCAAATCTATTTTTTTGTCTGAAATCTCTTGAGCCATAAAGCTTAAATTGGATTTACAAGATCTAAAAGTCTAGGGATTACTAAGCGTGAAAATTTCATCTTTTCACGGCTTAAAAGGGGCATTAAAGAACAACAACAATAGTAGCAGGACTGCGCTCCTCAAAATCGACCGAATGTAAAAATGTGGAAATGATTTTACAGAATTTGCTACAAAAACATACTTCTTTATCTCAGGACGCTGATACAGACTTTGAACTCTATGTCGTGAAACTAAGAATGCAATTGAGATATTAAGTACCCACAACTCTACATAGACCTAGGAAAATAGACCAGCCCTTTCCATGAAAGAAAGAGAACAGCGTAAAAATATGAATTCGTAATATACTCGTAGAATAATCTTCCCATCAAAATGGAGCGAGAGTTTTATTTTAAATGACATGTTGTTTCTTGGACATAGGTAAGTTTTACGCTGAGTACGGGTCAGATAGGAAATTTGTAATTAACATAAAGATCTACATCATTTTGGCTAAATCACTACATAGTATAAATCAAAGTGATTTCTCTGTCCCTATATCCCTATGACCCTATATCCCTATGTCCCTTTGTATGCTTAAATCTTTAAAACTATACGCAACGGATTTTAATGCGGTTTTTTAATGGATAGAGTGATTCAAGAGGAAGGTTTGAGTGTTAGCATTGCACCCGTGCGAAGCCGGGGGTCGCTAGTAAATAATAAAACAAAGTATGTAACAGCTTAGATACGTAATGTCATTTTATAAAGTACATAATCAGCTAGCTGACGTTTGACATTTAGGGTACTTTTTACTACAGTAAAATATCTCATTCCCACGGGAAAATATAAAAATTGGTTACTAAAAGAAATACGTCGTACTCCGAAACTATAACACCTAGAAACATGAAATATGGTATGTAGGTATCTTTTATATCTTGGACAACTAACCGCTATGAAGAGATTTTTGCAATTGCCACGGGAACAGGAGTAACCTGAATCCTACTTAGGTAGTAGGACCCTGCTGGCTGCCAAGGTCTGGTCTCTTAAAGAGTTCGGTGTTCCATAACGTCCAGTCCCATATCTAATGTTCCGAGAAGACATTATTATAAAACTTGATATGCCAATTTATCTTGGCTGCAGGATGGCTCTCGCCATTAAATAATACGGGAATAATAATTTTACTGGTCATTAAGGAATTAATTAATCTTTTGTTCTTCATAATTGTTGCGAAGTAAGAATGGAAGATAATCCTGTGGGAAGAGGACGTCTAAGGTAATTCGTCTTTAGTATAAAATGTCTTTAAAAGAATTTAGGATATTGTAGAAGTCTTTAGATTAATTCGACGGCGTGTTGGCTCATTTGAACCTACTGCCTACTGAGTTGGAGTCAGCAGCTTCGATTCTCGTCCGGGGCCAACATATCTGTGTATGGACGCGTTTGTTGATTTCATATCTGGGTATATATGTATTTCAATATGTTTAGCAGTTAATTCTTACACAGAAAAATCCTGTATTGTACAATATTTCTTATTCGCGTTTTTTGTTTTTTTTTTTTTTCACATAGAGCTGTGGGTTAGCCTAATTGCACAAGGCTAGTGGTGGTCAACGTCCCGGAGCTTCGTTCCCGGCAATTCCCCGTGAGTTATTGCCTCACACTCGTTAAAACCGGTGCGATACTTCACGCGATAATTATGTGGCAATGTTACTGGCATGAAGATATACGACTTTTTTATTTACCCACCATTATTATACATGGTAATTTTAAATTAAGTGCAAATATTTTAGCGTAGATCAAATAATGAACAAGAAACTATTTTTTTTATTGGTTTAGATTTTTCATAAGACTACTATAAAACATCGAATATTACAAAAAAATAAAAATAAAATAAAAAATCTCACGCCTTTTATCCCCGAAGGGGTAGGCAAAGGTATTCCATTACTGGATATACCCACATTTCACGAGATATATTGGACCCCTAAACGTGATAGGTGGTGAGTCCATCGCCGGACCGGGTCTATTTATACATGTATCTGAATTAATTCTGAGACCTGCGGGTTTCCTCACGATGTTTTCCTTCAGCGTCAAAAAAATAAAAACTAACTAACACGCTGTACATAAACAATACACTACTATCAAATAGGTATATCAATAAAAAATTATCTGCAAAAAGACGACAAAAATGCCGTTTTAGTTCATGAGGGAGGGTTTTTTCAAAGCATATTGTGCCAGCCGATAAAGGCATCAGTTTTGTCCCTTCTACGACTATGAATAATTTACCTGATAGTAGTCAATTCACATTATAATATTACTTTTGCGCCACCCCTTATAAAGTATATTAGACAGGGATAATGGAATTTAGGGGTCCAATGTATCTCGTGAAATGTGGGTATATCCAGTGATGCCTGCCTACCCCCGCGGAGATGAAGGGCGTGAGATTATATTATTATTATTATTATAATGGAATTTCAAATTGGTGAAAGAATAATGACAATCGGTTCCCTGAAACACAGTTCCCGAGCTAGCTTCTTACGGGTTTGCTCTTCACCATATATACCTACACGGATAAACACTTATCAATGTTTATTACTATTTGCAACAGGGAGAATGTTCTGGTAACAGGTACTAAATTAAGGACTACACAACGGGGTTATTGGTACAGTCAAGAGCACATAGCTTTACACTTGTAGTGCTAGTCTGACCTCTAAAGGCGATTGTAATAAGAACGTTACAAAGTTCAATGTGTCAAGCTCCACGTGCTCTTGACTGTATACGTAGTGAAACATTAGTTCACTCGCTCTACTGACTGTATAGCCTACAAGATATTTGTTTATCTGGTTGTCTCTAACTTGTCTGGTATTTACGTTGACGATGATACATATACTTTCAATTGTTAATTTATTTATCTTTTCAAAAACATTTCATTGTTCTTTTTTCTGTATTTGTTTTGTTTTTAAAGTAACTATACTAACTCAATATAATCATGTCAATGATTGATCATGCTGTGGTAGTAGATTTTAAGGGGTCCGAAAACTAAACTGAAAAAATAGGTTTTCCAGAAATTGGATGCTTATTCACCTCTAACGACGGTCTTAACCCTGAATACTAAGTGTTCGTGAAACATGTGGTTCTTTTTGTGCTTATTTTCTCTGTTAATATACAGAGAGTCTGTACATAACAGAGAAGAGAAAAAAATAAAACAAAATGTTTACTTAATATTACTAGTCGGTACGCAATAAAAACTCACGGAGTTTTTATTACGAAAATTGAAAAATGGTTGAGATTTGTTTTTGTCCGTGGATAATATCGAAAACGCGATAATAAACTGATAAATGATTTCAGCGTTATAGAATTTTAACATACCACCGACCGCTTCGCTACAAAATTCTAGATCTTTTGTTCAACACGAGGTTATTAAAAGCGCAATTTCCAACAAAATTCGCCAGTAAGTACCGAAAATTAGTTCGAAAATAACATGCGATGTATAAACGCAAATTAGTACCTCTACTCGTATCAACTTGATAACTGATTTCCGTATCATCCTAATTCCCTTACCGCAAAATAGGCTTAGGATGTTGACATGCTGTTACACATGCCTCTGTATTAATTCTGAGCACTGCTGGTTTCCTCAAGACAATTTCCTTCACCGTGCTAATCCTACTATCCTACTAATATTATAAATGCGAAAGTTTGTTAGGATGGATGTTTGTTCCTCTTTCAAGCAAAAACTACAGAACGCATTTTTATTAAACTTTACAGTTATATAGCTGATACATGCGAATAACACATAGGCTATATTTTATCTCCGTATTCCCATGGGAACGGAAACTACGCGGGTGAAACCGCTGGGCACTGCTAGTTCTAAATAAGCACGTAAGTATTTTGATAAACGTACCTACAAGTATGTACTTAGGTTCAAGGGGACAGTATCTTATCTTACTGTGATTTTATATGACTTTTTTTTTATCTAGTTACCTAGTTATTTTACTAGTCATAGAAAACACTGGCAACTCGAGTGAATGACCTCACATAAAGCAGGAGGTAAACAAGAAAACTCATCTGCAACTTTTATATGAGCCTTCAAGTCGAAAAGTAATGCAACTCTTTTCTTATGATGGGTTCATTCACCCCGAAACTTGATTAATTTCACGTGAGCCCATTCCGGACTGCCTGTTACAATGGCAAAAACAGATATTGTTTTGTACCTACCTTTTTTCGAAAGTAAACATACATATGCTCACGCCTTTTTCCCAAAGGGTTAGGCAGAGACAACAGCGCGCCACCTGCTACGATCCTGGCATACCTCACTCGCCTCATCTACATCCATCAATTGGTTCATACAAGCTCGTCGGTTTCGGGTACTCTTTATCTGACTTTTTTTCAATACATCGCCGATCCGGTCGATGTAAGATATTTCTATAAACACATCAAACATAAGCACATTCATTAGAAAATCCCAAAAACCCCATTGAAACTTGACTAAAAAAGAATTCTAAAAATATTAGGTACCGTCGTTGTGGTCGTAGTTATTTTAAAAAAATTGGCTATGTTACTTCGGAAATGACCGCAAATGTAGTGACACCTCTCACTTTATATTCCGTTTAGCTGCTTAGGCTACAGCCTGCGCTAAAAGAGACGTAGGAAAGAGTAGAATCATATATTTGCTTACAGACATACGATAGGTACTTGTACCTACGCCTGGAATAAAACATTACCCTCTGAACTAATAGCAGTATAACAGAACTGTTACTATCATCAAGCATGAAACTTTAAGCGGAATTAGAAAGAGACAGTTTTATGTAACTCATATAGCAGCATCTCCTTCTGACATCTGCAAGCCTTTCGTAACTTTTGTAATATGGGCCTTATCTTGTCAGACTTGAGCTCGCGTAGTTGCACGAGTTTAATACAGATATTATGGTCAATTATTTCCAAATCACCAACAGTCAATAGACTCTGTTGGCTCCTAGCCTTTTTCCTTGCTCAGTTGTTAAAAATAAGACAAAAATGGACTATATAAAATGTATTAATTAGGTTCTGAGAATAATCGAGGCACTTTGGTCGTGTGTGCTCGCGCCGGTGGTTATAGGTCGAGTGGTTAAAGCGGCCGGCACCCCGCCGCCGCCTGCGCCCCTGCGATGTTCCGGTTCACGCGTGAACAACTCTATTTTGGTCGACTAATATAAGAATTGTTCAAATATATTATTTGATACCCATTCTAATATATGAAAGTTGTAATCGATGAAAACCTTTTCCGTGTTTGTTCAAACTTTTTATAGAGTACATTACACACAAATTTGAATTAAATTAGTGTGTTTACGTCAGCCGTTATCGCATGAAGCGATAGCAGCGATTCGACGAGCTGAAGTGATATCAGCGGGTAAAACACGCTGAAAGCCGATTATAGATAACATACACGAAATTAAAACAAGTTCCAATGACAAAACTCCTATTCACCTTTTTTGACTTACAACATGACCTTAGATTACTAGTAATATGTGTTACCAGCGGGTTCCCAGCGGCGTTGCCCGCGCGAATCCAAGTTATTCCCGTTCCCATGGGAATTTCCAAAAATCCCTACATAGTGGTTTCCTACGACATATATAAGACACTTACATACCATATTTTACCCGTTTGTTACCATACATACATACATATGCTCACGCCTTTTTCCCAAAGGGGTAGGCAGAGATAACAGCCCACCATCTGCTACGATCAACACATCACATCACACACATCCATCAATCGGTTTATACCTACAAGCTCGTCGGTTTCGGATACTTACCATATTCGTAACTATATGCGAAAAGTTAGCTTTTAGTTAAGCATAGTTAGCTTTTAGTTAAGCAGGTAAGACAGCTGTTTGTTTTCCTATCTAAATAAAATAAACAAAATATCAAATAGCGGGTGCCCAGCAACTTTTCCAGTGCGGATCCTGTTAATTTGCGTTCCCACAGTAATAAAAAAAAAATCTCACGCCTTTAATCCCCGAGGGGGTAGGCAGTAGATGGCGCGAGATTTTTGCCGAAGGATCAGATGCCCAAGGTCACAAAGGACAATCAAATTGCATCTGTTTTTTGATGAGCGCAATCATTAAAGCCCTTTTATTTCCGACTAAATTTATACTTTATCGTCAGATAAGATGCATTAGTTAAAATATTCCTGTACGTCAATCTAATTTTGCTGATCCTTTTACGTATCCTTTAAGGTATTGTTTCCATATCATGTCATAACAATAGCCTGTCTAATACCCATTAGGCGGCCATGAAAGCACTGATATTAAAGTAGTTTATTATCTAGAAAATATCTTTTTTTAGTTTCTTGTGACTCTAGAGAACAGACACTTACATTGTTTCAGACTTAGTCTTAGGTACTCGAATTATTTGTTCAAGCTTGTGATCTTAACTATCAATAGAACGAAGTACAACAAAGAACTATTTTTGTTTTTGTTGTCATACAATTACTCGATGCAATAAGTTAAATCATCCGCACTGATTACTTTCCCAAGAGGGGCTTTTTAAAACGCTTTTCTTCTTAAGATTTCTTGGTCGTTAAGTAAGGAAGTAAATACTTTATACTGTACACCAATACTTACAAATATACCGCCTGATTTTCGTTACCGCCTGAAAAAAAATTTGGTGTGACAGTGTAAAAGATTCATTTGGCGATGTTACTTAAAAACAAAAGATATAAAAAAATTCTTGCTTAAACTAATATACATTACTCAATAATTGTATTAAATATACATACTGAAATTTCTAAAATAGTATTTAATAAAGAAACATGCTCGTAGCTTCGATTAATGCGCAAGCTACCTTCAACCGCCAGGTGCTACATAGTGCATAGTAGTGTGTAGTTTTCTAGAATTTTTAAATTGCATTAAACATGAGTATTTTTAAGAATTAATCTCGTGTATAACTGCGGCTCTAGATACCTTATACGTCATATTTTTTTTTAGACAGATTCCCTGAAAAAAGCGATAAAAAAGGTATAGAAAGAAAATGAATGAAGGTGTGAGGACATTTCTTCTTCAACGAACCAAGTATTCGTTATAGAAATTCAACATATTTTAGAGTCAGACCTTATTCAAATTTTACATATACATGTTGTATTGATATATAGCTATTACGACAGCGTTACTTCTACTGCTGGCCTATAAAACAAAAGCACAAATATACTATACCTACTCTTAACTCAATAATAAAGTTTTGTTTCAAACAATTCACTTTCCCATTTAATTAAACAAACTTCAAACGAATTCCTGACTTCTCATTGAGGTGATGACTTAAGAACTATCTGGTTGTGAACTTAGTATAGCTGTGTTTATATTCGTTAATTAGAAATTGATTCTGTACATAATTAAGTACATATTCTATGTACTTACGTAAGTTTTTGAAAAACTCATTGGTACATGCCAGAATTCGAACCCGAGCCTCACTGATTTTCGGCCGGCTCTTTAACCGTAAAGGCTATCACTAGCTCGACGGTGAATGAAAACATCGTGAGGAAACCCGCAGGTCTCAGAATTCATTCTGAGACATGTGTAAACATACCCGGTCCGGCGATGGGCTCACCACCTATCAACCATCTATGGACTATTTTTGTCTGAAAATAAATTTTTTTTTATTACGTTTAGGGGTCCAATGTATCTCGTGAAATGTGGGTATATCCAGTAATGGAATACCTCTGCCTACCCCCTCGGGGATGAAAGGCGTGAGATTTTTTTTTTTGATATTCTATGTGCCTACATAACCACTACGTAAAAGTCAAGGGAAGCTAGTGGGCGCAAGCAGTCAAGTTTCAAGGATCATGTTAAGAACATTAATTTAATAATCATTCGTTAAGGACTCCTTGCTTAAACAAAGGCAAGAATTCCTAAACAAAAGACTATTAATTAACACAATCAGTTAATGTGCCTTAACTGCTATGAAATAAGGAGTTAGGAAATAAACGAAATTCGCCAGATTCTGTCCTCGAAAATTAAATCAGTTTGCGTTAAGAGCGCTGGAATGGAGGGAAAGATTGGTCGTTTCCCTTTTTCCTAATCAAGTTAAATCAGTACTGCGCTCGGTTATTCCTCGATGTCACTAATGGATTGTGGCCATGGACTTCTAAAAAAAGGCTAGCAGAATCTCGCGTACACAAAGTAAGTCTACTTGCTTTTTTTTTATATATAAAGGGGGCAAACGAGCAGACGGGTCACCTGATGCTAAGTGACTACCGTCGCCCATGGACACCTGCAGCTGAAGAGTCACAAGTGCGTTGCCGGCCTTTGAGGTGTGAGTACGCTCTCTTCTTGAAGGTTTGAAGGTAGTATCGGTCTGGAAATACCGCCGGCGACAATTTGTTCCACAGATCGGTTGTGCGAGGCAAAAAGTTTCGTGAGAATCTCACAGTGGTGGACCGCCAATTATCCAGGCAGCTTACTCACAGTATGCCGTAGTAAGCGCTGCTGCAGTTGTTGCTAATTGCTATTAATGCTATTAATTAACTTCTTGTTTTGCTTTACTTTGTTTTCATTTATTTTTATTTTATTTCTTGTGAATGTATACGTAACTCGTTCTGATGGTGCCTCTTTGCTTGCCGTGGTTGCTTTTCACAAATCTATTATTGATATCAGAGGTATGCTCCAATGTTTTGTGTCAGCTCTGTTAGCAATCCTAAATAAATAAATTTCAAAATCAGAATCTCAATTTTGACATAGTAAATCAAAGATTTAAAAGTTGGTCTAGTCTTATTTTTAATCATCTACACAAAAATACGTATTGATGAAATTTGCGAGATGGTAATATCTCTGAAGAGCCCATATTTCATTCAAATCGATTCAGGGGTTCCGAAGGTAAGTAATTCATCAGTAACCAAAGGTCTATGTACTTATATGTATTCTTTTATATTCTATTGTAAGTCATCAAGGTTTGTAAAAAATATTAAGAGTAAATACCTGACAATAAGCTATTATATCGCAAAAATGTAACCAGACCGTTTTTACAAGGCTATTTACAAAATTAATGCTTCGGTTGTTTCTTAGAGAGATTTCGTCCGCCTTTTTTATACGTCCGTGATCGTGACCCATTTTTGCGAATCGAAGACGAAATAAATAATCATTTATTTATCCAGATACACAGCTTACAGATTTTTTCAACTTTATCTTTTCAAGATAATAACTTATCGGAAAAATAAAAGGAATATGCCGCGTAATCCCTTCAAATCGCTTGAGGATTCTTTCGATCTCCAGATTAATTTGCTCCAAAATATTATTTTTTTGAAAATTCTTTACAACAACTGTAAAGAAAAGAGAGGTAACCGACACTGGATTCGCGAAATTCGCAAACAAATTCACGACATAACAAAAAATTCATGTTTTAATAAGTTAACCATTTATTGAAATGTGCCAACATTATGAGCATTAATGAATTCTGAACTGGAATGCACCAATGTTGCTGTTCAAAAAAATTTATATATTCATCACTAGCTTGATGGTGAAGGAAAACATAGTGAGAAAACCCACAGGTCCCAGAATTGTTTCGGCGATGGTCTCACCACCGGTCACGTTTAGGGGTCCAAGAAATATACTTGTAGAAAGTGGGTATATCTAGAAATGGAGTACCTCTGCCGACCCCTCGGGGATAGAGACGTAAGATTTTTTTTATTAATCCTTCAGGATTAATAAAAAATTCTTTCATTTTCAATTTCAATAGAAAATGAAATATTACTTGCTTCCTAAACATCTCGTATAACCATCGTAGGAATGGGAAATATACCGTAAAATTAATCCAGGACATTTTAATGGCCGTAGAAATAAAACAGTATTATTTTAGGAGGTCATAAATTATGTTTCACAATCCGATTCACGGCGACACAGATAATATTGTAACCGTTACTACTAGAATTGACATCTTATAGAAACAACGTGTCTGCTGTTCATGTTACTCAATACGCAAATCTGTATCTTTTTACACATAGCAATCTACATAATAATGCTCTATTTTTAACACTTAAATTCCGAGTACCAAGGAACGTAAGTATATAAGTAAGTACATTTATACATATACGAGTATATTTAAATTTTCTTAATGGGAGGTATTTGTCTTCAATGCGGTGGATGTAGAATATAACAAAATTATAGTCTTTAGTTTTTAATTTTACATGGATCCAATACTATGTTTTAGTGTTTTGTAAGTTTCTGTGACTTAGAGCCAAAAAAACACATATTTTAGATTGAACTAGCTCCAAACGAATTTGCATGCTGTCTTTACATCATAGAAGGGTACATTCTTTGTAACTTTAGGAGAACTTTTGTTAGAGCTATATTTTTGAAATGTACCCAGTTTTGTAAACCAAATAAAAAAAATAACAAAAGTGTGCTGGTGAAGTCTTAATATAAAGTTGTAATTTGATAGCACCAAAAAATCGTGTACCCATTTAGTCATTGTAAATAAGTATCTCACATACTACACTGATATTCTGATTCAGATTCCGATTTTCGATATTAGAAATATTTCTCCAAGCACACCCATTAATACTAGTACCTTATTTGTTTTTACCTAAAACTGGCACGTTTCTCTCGACAATGTCGCATCTAGCTGCACCGGGGTAGTGTTCTACCACGAGGTGTTAATATTAGATGGCGGGAAGTGTGTCAACAGCTTCGATCCGAGGGCTCCCGCATCGCATCCGAGTTCGTCACAGATTCCACCAATCGGTGTGGCGCTTTCGTTTTATTGTTTCCTGGTAACGTGACGATTTTCCATTTTATGGTTCACTGGCTATACTGTGATAGCCACATTGGAAGTGAGGCTGGTACGTTGCCAAGAACGCGGTAAATAGGAGTTATTCCGGGGTGATCCCCAAGATCTGATCCTCTGGGGGATCCGTTTTATTTTACACTGGCTTTATAGCGCGATTTCACCCGCGCAGTTTCAGTTACAAAATTATATGCCTATGTTACTTTCAGAAAAGTTATAGGTTTATAGCTTATAGTCATCTTATAGTGAAAGATTTTTTAAATCAGCAGTCGATTCCAAGAGTTTATTTATTACAAACATTCAAATATTAATTATTATTATCTATACTTACTAATCTATATTAAAAAAAATCAATCTAAAATCCGTAGCGTAGGTTTAAAGATTTAAGCATACATAGGGATATAGGGACAGAGAAAGCGACTTTGTTTTATACTTATAGTAATTAATCCGGTCCGGCGATGGGCTTACTATAAGTAACGGATGTTTCTAGGTATCCGATAACCGGACGAATAAATATAATTATTCTTCCTGTTGCAGATGAATAAAATTATTAAATTTTACGGTAAAACGAATAAAAAAGAAGAAAAAGAATTAGCGATGGGTAAGGTTGCTACTTTTCAATGAATTTCTTTTGATATAATCTAGTAGTCCGGTTTCCGGACGAGTAAATATATTTATTCATCCGACATATCGGACGACTGAACACTTGGATAAGTAACTTCCTATTGTAAACTGGATGCGTGTTAGATAGGACATGGAGGTAATTATTTTCTTTTAAGTTTTATTTTAAAATCACTCGTACCTGCAGTCAAACATCTAACTCTCACCAGCTATTGATATTGTCGTTCGAACTAACCCATATTCGCTACAAGTTTTCCACTCTACGTACAACTCGTTTACTAATCTTTGGGTTCGATTCTGCTTTACAGCGACTAAACTTATTTTAGTTTAGTCCTGTCTTTGTCTTACCTCAAAAAAAGAAAAGAGATAGAAGATAACCTACCGAATTTGAAATGCCTTAGTTGAAAGGACTAATTTTAATTTTACAGGACTAAATATCTCTCTTTTCTTTTCTAGGTGTAAGAAAATTACAGGAGTAAACTAAAATGAATTTGGTCGCTGTAAAGCAGAATCGATCGACATAAAGTATGTCATCTAGATACTATCTCCAAGAGACCTACAATTTACTACTCAAGCGTGAACATGCGACAAAATTAAAACCGGCTACACTAACAATGCCCTCGATCGAATCTACACATTAAATTCACATTACATTGTTATCACGAGCTCACTGAGCCGAGAATATGATAATGATACGTGATAGTGATAAATAAATATAATGTAAGTCGGTTCAATTTTCAGCTCCGATGCTTTCGTCCATCAAATCCAAACTCTTTTGAATAGAAAATTGTAAAGTCATAAGTAAATATTCAATGAACCATGTAGCAGTTCTGCGTTGAATTCTGCAATATGCATTTGCATAACTGAATAATTCTGTACATTATTTGTTACGAAATAATAAAAAATCTCTTTTAAGTGAAAATTTCAAATGTCTGGTTCGAAATTTTATTATATTTGAAATATAATTTTGACAAATCATCTACCACCTAACTTTTATTACAGTATATCTAATTTAACTCTGCTTAATTTAGCAGTTATAGACAATCATAAAATAAAAATACATTTTGATCTCTATTTTCTCTGCGCGTGCGGCGCATTTTTTGAGTTGCAATATAAACTCGCATCGCTGGATGGGGACCGCGCAATACATGCCTCAGAATTATTTCTGGCACGTGCATGTTTCCTCACAATATTTTATTTTACCGTCAAGTTATCAATAAATGTGTACTTTTTTTTAACTATTTGGTATATGTCCTGGCTAGGTTTCGAACCCAAGCCTCACGCATGATGATATGGTTCGATCTCGTAGCGAAATACATAAAGATACGTACCCTAGCGGCTTCACTACAATACTGACCGAGGCGTAAATAAAGAATCCAACAAGGCGTTGTAGCCCTCGTTGTAATTAATTACAACATTTGGGGGCATGTCTGTTCTGGCCGATAAAAGGGAGCTACACCTGGTTGACCTTCAACCATCACGAATGCCAGGCATGTATTAGGGAGTGGCCAGGGTACGTTTTGATTAACTATAATTATTTCTCGTGTCGGCTTTTATTCATTAATTTTTTCGAGTGTACTACATTATTTTAGAGTATACCTACGTCCAGTGGTTTATTTTCAACAATGATGCAAGTTGAGTTCTTTTGTATGAAAACATATAAAAATAAATTATGAAAGGCGTAGTTATTGATTTTATATTTTTATCTGTCTGTCTGTCTGTGCATGCATGACGCAAAAACTACTGGACTGATTTTAATAAAATTTGGTGTAAAGATATCTGAGTAACCAGGTCAACGTTTAAGGTACTTTTTATAACCATGGTGTCCACTAAAGGAAATCGTCGTGAGGAAACCCGTAGGTCCCAGAATTGATTCTGTGGCATGTGTAATAGCACCTCGCTCCGGTGATGTATTTTCCAGGTATCACCTATTAAAGAGCCCAAAAATTATACTTGTATTTCCAGGAACAGAATGAACAGAATGCCCGTACCGACCCCCTGAGATATAATAATAATAAATAGTGGAACACAATTATTTTCACACACGGTTATTCACTCCCAAACTAGGCAGAGCCTGTACTATGGGTACTAAACAACTGATAAACATACTTAAATAAATATTAAACGACCAGACACGAACCCAACAGACATGTTCACGGACATAAATGTTGGCCCCGAGCGGGGATCGAACCGGCGACCTCCGACTCAGAAGGCAGGGTCACTACCAACTGAGCCAACTGGCCCGTCGAAATAAAGTCATATAATATTTAATTTTATTTATGTTGTAATGTCTATGATACGGCAACTGAATAGATACAGCTGTACGCTTGCTCTGTTATAGACCTTATAGACTAGGTGAGATTTAAAAGTAGAATGAGACCGTTATTTTCCGCTCCACTACTTGTAATTTTACACGCGTGCTAAGACTTGTCTCGTTCACATTACAAGCGACAAAGTGTCACTTAGCACGCGGTATTATGCACGGAATTTCACGCTAATATTAGTAAAATATTTCATGTCCTCTCGCCTCATTGTTAGGTATATTTCGTCTTAGATATATTTTACCTCTTCAATAACTATTTCAGGATCAATACAGTATTTGGAAAGACATTTCTTTTAAGTGCTTATTGCTTCTAAAGATTTTTGTTTACGATTTCTATAATTAGTGTACCTAAGTATTTTTTTACAGACATATACAAGTTTTTATTACAGATGGGAGTCAGGGAACCCTCCCCTTGTCCTCTTTTCCCTAAACCCAAACCACTACCATATTTACCTATGCCATGGGTCATTCCGTGATTCCGTTCATCAATCGCCATCGCCAGAAGATCATAATCTTGTGCGAAATACTACTTGTGAGATATGCTTGGACAGTACTGTTTTTTGAAACCCGTGGGTCCCATAATTAATTCTGAGGCATGTGTAATAGACCCGGTCTGGACTCACCACCTATCACGTTTAGGGGTCCAATGAATATCTCGTGGAAAGTTGTTATACCTATTCAGAAATGGAATACCTCTGTCTACCCTCTCGGGGATAAAAGGCGTGAGGTTATTTATTATTCTTTTATATTACGGAAATAATCTGAATCTGCCCGGCAACGCCGCTAGTTAATTAACCTCTCAGACCATGAATCACAGACACAATAGATTTTTAATTGTGTCTCGGTTCCAATTGGAACCGGCGGTTCTTAACTAATTAATAAATCGCACTACCATTATGACGTAACTTATTAAAGGTATTCGTAGCCACTTCGTAGGTCTCGTAGCCTCTAGCCCCGTAGCAAACATCAATCAACCTCTACGAGCACCGCAGGCGTATTAGTTCTACCACAAATCATAAAGAAATTATTGATGACTCTAAGTAGCTTGTAACAATGGGTCTTCTGTGTTACGTGGTATAATGACATAGTAGTGTATTTGAGTATGGCTTACCCTTAGTTTAAATGAAGTACATAGTAACGTTTGAATAGCATCTTGGCTCAAAATAAATAATTGTAATTTGAGCTTTAAATCTTGGTAGACGATAACGTTAAAAAAATAAACTCGCGCCTTCTTGCCCCGAGGGAGTACGCAGAGGTATTCCATTTTCATTCCTTTTAAATAAATTTGGAACAGAACTCCCGCTATTAACTTATTATTATTTAAGTTTGGTTACATAATGTTTAATTTAATTTTTAAATTACATGTTTATATGGCACCAGTTTTCCTAAAGAAATGATTTTTATTCATGTACCAAACTGACGTTTTATTCATCATTTGTTTATTTTCGTATTCGGAATCAAAACAACTAAGAAATATAGCCAGCCAATAAAACTAGCTCCATAACGTCGGCTTCTAAAAAATTTAAAAAAATATTTTTTACGGTTCATTGAACTGTTAAGTCATAGGACAGCGGCTTTTGTTCCGATAGTTTTAGGGTTCATTTCATCATTTATTCGATTTTATCTAGGGTTATCTAAACGACTTTTCAATTTGGTTTGTGTGTTTCATCCAAAAGAGCAAATAAAGCGTCAATTCAAGAAGCGTCAATTCAATTACCAGGTGAGACATTCCGTACCCATTCCGTAAGTATTATTAACTCCCTGACTGTACAGTACTGTAACACTTGCAAGTGAGACATAAACTCGTATGACGAAAGAATGTCACGACAAAATATAGTTCTAGCTGAATTCAGCCATTACGACTGCACTGCCATCTGCGAGATTTATGATTTTAACGCGACTCAACTTAAGGGGGCGTCCTTACGCCGTACGTGGCCGTACTACCTAATTTTCATAACAGGATACCTAATTTGACGGTTTGATTACAAATTTCAAAACATTCATCAAAATTCTCTAAGCGCGAACGACGCCATTTTGGGTCCCAAATCAAATCGCAAACGTTAAATTGTAATCAAATGCCATTAATTGACACTGTCGGATATTCAAAGATTGTCTTAGATAGTACAACTGCACGTCTTTGAAAGAGATTAAAATATAATGAATCATAGAGGGGACAAAGCGAGGTAAATTTGATGCCAAAAGTTATTACAACTAGAAAAAATCTAGTACGATTTCGACCGAATGACAGCTCGCGTTCATACTAACTGACATGACGCTTAAGCTTCAATGCCTCCTCTATGTCCTATGTCTATGTCCTATTATATTTAAATATCTTTGCTCCCATGCAATATATATAGAGCGATCTTCTCACCCCGCGAGCCTTGCACCAAACAGTTGCTTAGGTGAAACGCGTGCGGGGCGCACGTGCGGCGGTATTCGCCGTGAATTAGCCAGATCTTGACACACCCTGCTAGAAACATAACGCGAGGCGAAATACGGTCTGTGAAATTTTATGATTAGTCGACTGTGTTGGTACAGCTGCCGAGCTATTTCCTATGTCGTCGCGTTGTTCAGACGTGACTGAATTTATTGGATTTATGTTTTGAGAACCTTTTGTATTAGGTATTGTTTATTTGCCCATCTGTCCGGGAGATGAATTTTCAATTACATTTACAAATACAGTTGATTCAGTTTTGTAGCAAACTATAGAAGTTTATGTAAATTATTATTCTCTAAAATGTATACTGTAGTGAGTTTAGACTAGTTATAGTGGTAAGTTAATAGAATAGGTTTGTGTAATTTATTATCCTTCTAAGATAAATTCGAAAATGTGTGAACACGCAGGAATCATACAAATAGTCGTAGATCGCAGTTTTTTTAAGAACTATGTATACATATAGATGGAGGATCGGGAAGCGACAGGCTTCTTCTTATCCCGGAACACGGACGAAGTCGGAGGGAAAAGCAAGTATTTTTACATAAATATTCGGATATTAATAATATCCGGTTAGAATAATAACCTTTATGTGAGAGAATAGCATGTAATGTAGAAAAAGAGAGAGAGAGAAACCACTGCGTGACCGGATAAATCAAGAGTGGATTTGTGCCTGTCTACGCAGCAACGGAGCAAATAATTTCCGTTTTTGAAAATAAAAATTAAAAATAATTATCTCACTCCTTATATCTCTAAGGGACTCCCCTTATAGAGATATTCCATTTCAGGAAATACCCCCATTTCACCTATAATTTTTGGACCCCTTAACTTTAAAAAGCTTTTAAAAACTCATTGGTATATGCCAGGAATGCGAAGCGGGCTCCTTGACCACTTTGATATACAGGGTGGATATTTGAGATGGGTCGGCCAGGGCAGCTACCTTAACCGTTGTAGCTAGACGAAAATGGTCTGAAGAGACTATCCACCATTTTTGAAAATATTTAAAACTGCATTTAAAGATTTTTGAAAAATGGTACAGTCAGCGAGAAAATCGTCGATTCCCACAAAAAAAATTTTTGTTGCCATTCGATCCAGTTTCAGATAAGGATCAAAAGTCTCTAAGAGACTAACTGAGGTCAAGGGGGTAGAAAAGTCAGGAAACGCAAAAAACGTTTTACATACATTTAGTAAGGAATAAAACTTCAACCGGAAAAAAAGTTCAATGAAATGCTAAAATCTCTTTAGTGGTGATTCAACTTATAAATCTGAGCAGCGTTCTCCTTGGAAAACATGGTATACTATCTTTTCTTATTTGCCACAATTTTAAATGTCAGTTAAGATTTCTTTTTTTAGAATACGTTACTGGCCACTTGGCAACTTGGCGCGATATTTAGTCGAAGACAAAGATAATTTGAATTTCGAACTTAAATTTTTGGTAAGTATTATTTCTTTTTTTCTAACATAAGCTTCATAACGAGATTTTAGCATTTCATTGAACTTTTTTTCCGGTTGAAGTTTTATTCCTTACTAAATGTATGTAAAACGTTTTTTGCGTTTCCTGACTTTTCTACCCCCTTGACCTCAGTTAGTCTCTTAGAGACTTTTGATCCTTATCTGAAACTGGATAGAATGGCATCAAAAAATTTTTTTGTGGGAATCGACGATTTTCTCGCTGACTGTACCATTTTTCAAAAATCTTTAAATGCAGTTCTAAATATTTTCAAAAATGGTGGATAGTCTCTTCAGACCATTTTCGTCTAGCTACAACGGTTAAGGTAGCTGCCCTGGCCGACCCATCTCAAATATCCACCCTGTATACTTATTTTACCCCGGAAAGCAGACGAAATCGCGGGTAAAATTGTCGAAATTGTAACGTTGTAAGGAACCCATTACGTTACAGTGACTGCACTTGACTTGAATATCGAACCCCCGGATTATCGAGAGCTCGTGAGAGTGACATCGTTAACCCAACTACGTGGCTTTGATGGATTTACAAACTATATAAAACATTCTACATTTTGAGTTATATACTTAACTGCAGTTTCCCATAAATGTCCTATTTTTGTAAGTCCGATTCTTTAAGATTTGATTCTATGTAAAATCACGAGGAACTGCAAGTTTTACAAAAAAGTAAACTATACAAGAAATAAGTCTGACTAAATAATTATTTTTCAATAATGCCACATTCATACTACATTTGTGTGACAACTTACACGAAATATCAAAGTTGAAGGAACTTGACAGAGGTGTTAAATTTGTGGAAATACAGTAGGGTCTCGGTAATCCGGACTCCCGCTTGTTCGGTGATCGCTGTAATCCGGCCGGGCAATGGGCTTCGCGGGGGAGCCGGGCGGGTATAACATAGTGGTGCCACCACGTAAACAAAAGTTGTAGTAGTTGTGATTAAATAAACTAAGGTTAAACATATAGTGTTTTATTACCATATTTAATGGTAATAAAACACAATATGTTTACTACTAAAATATATATATATATATAATCTCACGCCTTTTTTATCCCCGAGGGGGTAGGCAGAGGTATTCCATTACTGGATATACCCACATTTCACGAGATATATTGGACCCCTAAACGTGATAGGTGGTGAGCCCATCGCCGGACCGGGTCTGTTTACACATGTCTCAGAATTAATTCTGAGACCTGCGGGTTTCCTCACGATGTTTTCCTTCACCGTCGAGCTAGTGATAAATATGTACGTAAGTTTTTGAAAAACTCATTGGTACATGCCAGGATTCGAACCCGAGCCTCACTGATTTTCGGCCGGCTCTTTAACCGTCCGGGCTATCACTGCTCTTCACTACTAAAATCCGGACGCCTCGATAATACGAAAAGGGTCTTGTTTTTGCCTCTCCGGATTAACGAGGCGCCCTACTGTACCGATATTCCAAGGTTAGATTTTTTAGAGAAACAATTAACTTAAAAGAAAATTTTATCCTATGTTGCGTCCATAAACAAACCTACGACACCTCATTTATCAAAGTCTGGTGAGTAGCATTTTTTTAAGCACCCTTCATCGCAGGGCGTTTCTGCTACTCCCCGCTTTTTGGCGAGGTGGTGTCTGCACATTTTTTTTTTAATTTCGTTGGTAGTGTAGATAGTTATCGATATAGATATCAAAATATTGAATTTTCCATGGGAACGGGAATAATCGGCTATTTGTAATAAAATTCCACATGCGAGTCTTAAAAATTATTTCACCAATGAAAAGCTTACTTTTCTGAGAGTAACTTGGGCTATAATTTTCCTACGGGAACGGGACTAACGCGGGTGTGAGCGCTGCTATGCTAAAACATAACCCTTTCTTATGGCTTTTGACGGTTTAAAAAGAAAATATTTTCTTCACATTTTATATATTTGCTTTTAAAGATAAAAGATTCCACCTCCGCTCTTCCAAGTTACCAACCAACTTCCACATTCATAGTATTGTAGGTTCATTAATATTAATTAAGTTGTTGCCGACTCATAAATCTCATATAAATTATGTGTCGGAGCACGATAAAATCTGTATAGTTTATGAGAGGCAGACTCATTAATTCTTGAACCACAAAGCAAAAAAGTTATTTACTTAATAAAAGTTAATAGAGCAGTGATAGCCCGAACGGTTAAAGTGCCGGCCGAAAATCAGTGAGGGTCGGGTTCGAATCCTGGCATGTACCAATGAGTTTTTCAAAAACTTACGTTCATATTTATCACTAGCTGGACGGTGAAGGAAAACATCTTGAGGAAACCCGCAGGTCTCAGAATTAATTCTGAGGCATGTGTAAATAGACCCGGTCCGGCGATGGGCCACCTATCACGTTTAGGGCCTCCAATATATCTCGTGAAATGTGGGTATATCCAGTAATGGAATACCTCTGTCTACCCCCTCGGGGATAAAAGGCGTGAGATTATATTATTATTATTATATTATATTAATAAAAGTTTCATCCAAATTTTATAATATAAATATTTCTTGACGTCATAGCCATGAAGAATCGGCTTAAAAGCACAGTAAAAGTTTTACATCGTCGCAAACGCTGCAGCTGCACGCTAAATGCATTAAAGCGGATTTTATAGCCACTCCAGGTTCTGCAGGTTACACCATTTTATTAGTTACAGTAACCAACATTTGTTATACTTATTGTAAAAAGTATACGAGTTAAACAAAAACACAAAAAACTGAAAACAGTAATGTCATTAATCAAACACTACACTAAACAATCTGACTACGTGTAAAAGGCACTGAAGTTTTACAAAAACACTACCCTCTTTCTTGTCCAGTCGGATAAAAATATCCATGACACTTCTAAGAGGCTTATGGATGTGAAGGAAAAGAAGTATGCAGAGATCTAGCAAAGTGGCGATCCATCTCCTCTGCCTACCCCTGTGGGACAATATCGTGAGCTTTATGTATATGTATATATGTGTATATACTTTTAATATGAAGACGGATCTAACAATACCACAATCATTAAAGTCTATATAATTCTCTTAATAGCATTATGGTGGCTAGGTCTCCACCAAATTGCTTTTATAAGACGACACACAATAGAACTTCCATAGCTAAGGCGAATATAGTCGAAAAAAAATATTACCCTTCATTTGCGATAGTCTTGTAAAAATGTAGCCTAATGATACACACTTAGGAGATAAAGACGAATCTAGAGACACAAAATAAATCATCAAACCTTTTAAATTATATCCCATTTCTCATCCTTCAAAACAAAGGCAAGACCGTAGTTCAGTAGTGGGCTGTAACGGGTTGATCATAATTTTATTGACTCGATGTTATAAAAAAAAATCAATATCTTATTCTTTAAACTTAAATATGACCTCAAAGATCCCGTTAAGATTATTCAGTCCCTCAGTTGTTTTGTCAGTTGATAATAATTATGTATGGCAACGTCAAAAACCCTGAACCCTGACTTGTTTTCAGTACAAGAACAAAGGTCTTCGGCCGGAAATAAAGAGATAAGTATATCTGGGGTTTTATGGGCCATGAAATCCACGGTCAATTCGTCACTGACAAACCAGAAAATATTTTGTAGCAGTTGCGGGGAACTACTTTATGTAAATAAGAATGGGAAGGCTAAGAAAACTTGAAGAACCTATTTATTATAGTAATATAAGTTTAACAAAAACTAGGTATTTTAAAGCGTAATTATAAATATAGATTTTTTCATAGTTGATTCACATTAAATCCCTTGTCGTTAACATTGGTCCAATGTATTGTATGTTGGTCCAATGTCAGTCACATTATACTTAATCCATCCATCATTATAGGGTAATGAATTACACATTTTCCAGGAATCAGCTGCGCAAAAAAGAAACACCAATGCGTCACTTTCGTTGCTTCTCTGATTTATTAAAAAGGTTAGGTACGTACCTACATGTACAGTCAACAAAGTTGTTAGGGTTACATGGCCAGTGACTAAGAACCCATTTTTCTGGGGTAGTCCTAAATAAATCTTATTGATTAATGTATATTCCAAAATGTATCCTTGAGCCCTATAATTCACCAAAAAAAACTATAAATACATTTAAGGCTTTAGAGAAAACTGAATCTTAGGTTCTGGCCATGTAACCCTAACAATTTTGTTGATTGTACAAGGAATCCTAATAAATACAAAATACATTCAATCTGAAGCTAGTATAGACACGTACGGACACAAATGTTAGGTAGTTACTAGAAGAAATTCCGGGCCTTCAATGAAATTCGATTGGCGCGGTATTTAGAGCTAAGAGGGTCAGAAAAGGCGCTAAAAGAATTTTTTCGTACGTTCCGCTCTCAGGAAATTAAAAAGAGAACCTCTCTAAGGGTGGGTCCCAAATTATGTAAGATATTTATTTAGGAAGAAAAGGGGCAAGATTAATCAACAAGGCAGGTTCCAATTTAGAGGTATATAATAGTCCACATAAGAATCAACCCAATCTAAAGTCTTATAGTCTCCTCAGATAGCTCTGTTGTTGTTAATGTTGTTTAATCATTATTATTTTTTGGTTTTAAAGTCTCATTGTCTCCTCAGAAAATACAGCTCTGTCGTTCTTAACATTCATTATTATTTTTTGGTTTTGAATGATTTATGTATTAATTTATTATTAACTAGCGACCCGCCCCGGCTTCGCACGGGTGCAATGCTAATACTAAAACCTTCCTCTTGAATCACTGTATCTATTAAAAAAACCGCATCAAAATCCGTTGCGTAGTTTTAAAACTTATGTACTGTATGCTTAAATCTTTAAAGATTTAAGCATACAAAGGGACATAGGGATATAGGGACAGAGAAAGCGACTTTATTTTATACTATGTAGTGATTTAATTACTATTGTAATAGGAAATAGGCACACTGATGATACTTATATATTTTTAAAACCTGTTGATAGGTAGGTACAGTCAAGAGCACGCTAAGCTTGACACTTTGGACCTGGCCTGGCTAAGCCAGGATCGTAGCAGGTGGCGGGCTGTTGTCTCTGCCTACCCCATCGGGAAAAAGGCGTGAGCATATGTTTGTTTGTATCAAAAATACTGGTGATGGTGCTATTGTCAGCTACTACGTGCCGCGCGTCTGTTGCGAAGGTTCCACGTCCGGTAGGAGCAGGCGCGGGCATAGGTTTTCAACCCTGGTAGGCATTAGCCTGCCTGGTGTCTACTATAATTCCTATATTTCAGAATGATCCTCAAGCATAGAGCTCCGCTTGAGGCTAACAAAGGGACAACTTTATGCGATTACCAGATTTCACCCGCGTAATTACCATTCCCGTGGGAAAGTACAAGGATAAAATATAGCCCATGTTATTCTCAGAAAAGTAACGTTTCCATTGGTGAAATAATTTTTATAATAGGTCCAGTAGTTTTCGAGTTTATATGTAGTAGATTACATAGTGTAAGTGTAGATACCTATATCAGCTGTTTTTCTGACTGTCTTGTAGCAGAGATTCTTATTAAAATTTACCTTTAATAGGTACCTACTTACGCTAACCTATATCTAACGAACGTTTGTAAGACGTTTGTAATCCGAGATTCAGATTTGAAATTGTGATTTAAAAAAACTGGGTATATTACGTTAGATAGATACTGTCGCGTTGGGTTTTATCAAATAAACAATGATATATGGTAATAAGTACCTAAGCGGTGTTTATTGGAGAGGTAAACATAGACGACGGACCATAGATTACTCTAATCTTACATCTACACTAGATGTCTATACTTTACATCTCCCTTTTTTTGTAGGACAATTACAAACATTTAAATAGTTTACATATTTTTAAACTTACAATTATTTATTGAAATTATAACTTACTACTGATTCTAATACCTTACTATGAAGTTTATATTAGGTACCTACCTATGCTCATAATTAGTTTGATGAACAATTAATTATACAGTTATGTAATGAGAAGTATACATATTCAATGAGTTGATAAGATACATTACTAAGTGCAACCTACTATAGTTGTTAATTTATATTTTTTAAATTATTATTACAGATCAAGTCTATTTACTGGTTTAATTATTCTACCAGATCTTGTTGACCGTGGTGCTGTTGCTGGTTCAGCTGGGTTTGATTTCTGCACATGATTGGGAGTGCTTAGTGGTGAACGTGTTGGTGGTGGGGGTGACTTAGGAGCAGCTGATGGTTGACTTGGTACTGCTGGTTCATCTGCATATTTAGTTTCTGGTACCACCACTCTATTGCTAGTTATGTCTGCTTGTGTCTTATGAAGATGACTGAAGTTTCTTCGTAGGGTTTGGCCTTGATCTGTTTGAATTATTACTGATCTTGGTAGACCTTCAGGCTTTTCTACCACTCTTGTCCTACACTCCCAATGTCGATGAGCAACTTTGTGTCTAACTTTATCATTAATTTCAAAATTGACTGGATTTGTAGTATGTTTATTACTGCAGTAAGCTTGTTTTTCTCTTAATTTTTGTAGTTCAGCTGTGACTCCTTGTATTATTTTCGGTTTTAAATTATTATCACCTGTAGGTATTTGAGATCTAGTAATTCTGCTGAAAAGGCGTTGGTTAGGTGAACCTAAGTAATCGTTTCTTGGTGTATTTCGCCAGTTTAATAAGGTGTATTTCGCGAGTTGAACATCTGACATCGCTGCAATGCTGCATTTTCTAAGTATGTTCTTAGCTGTTTGAACTGCTTTTTCAGCAAGGCCATTGCCTTGGTGGTGGTGTGGACTGGATGTGCCATGGTTAAATTTCCATTCTTTTTGAAAGATCTTGAATTCTCCAGACATATATTGTGTGCCATTGTCGGTTTGTAGAACTTCTGGTACTCCATGGACAGAGAACCATTTTTTGAGTTGAATAATTACTTCAGATGATGACTGATTTTTTAGCTGTTGAAAATCTAAATATCCTGAGTAACAAATTACTAGGTAAGTTTTCCCTTTTAATTCAAATAGATCTGATGCAACTATTTGCCATGGGAGTGTAGGAATATTTTTAACCAGCACTGTGTCTTTAATATTGTCTCTTTGTGTTTGTTCACAGACGGAGCAACATTTGACTAGTTTTACAATATCATCATATTGTCCCTTCCAGTATAGGAATTGTCGGGCTCTTCTTAAGCAGCTTTGTATTCCTAGATGTCCTTGATGAATACTCTTTAACATTTTAGGGACTTGTGATTTTGGTACTACAATTTTATCACCTTTGTAAATAATTCCCTTATGATAGCTTAGTTCTTCTTTAAAGTTAAAATAATGTTGTAGTTCTGTAGGAAGATCATTGACATTTTCTGTAAATCCTTGCATTATTTTCATAAGAAGTAGCTGCAAATGAGGGTCTTCTTTTGTTGCTTTAACTAACTCTTCTTTGGCATCTAATGACATAGGTAATATAACTGCAATTTTTAAATTTTCTTCTTGCTCATATTTTAGGTTGGATGCATCACAGTCTCGACTAAGAAAGTCTGCTAAGGGTATTTCTGTGCCTTTTTTAAATATGACTTTTGGTGAGTACGGTGCAAGATTGAACATTATACGTTGTAACCTTGCTGGAGCGGATTGTATATTTTTCTTAAAAATTGTTTCGAGGGGTTTATGGTCTGATTCTACTGTCAGTTCTTTACCATAAACATATTCATGGAACTTTTTACATTAAATAATATAGCGAGTGCTTCTTTCTCTATCTGTGGATAGTTCTGTTCAGATTTGGATAGTGCTCTTGCTCCATAGGCTATTGGTTGACCTTCTTGAAGAAGTGCTGCTCCAAGATTTTTTGAACTGGCATCCACAGTTAAGGTAACAGGTTTGTTGACATCATATAGTCTCAGGAGTGCGATTTTTGAATCTCACTGGTGATATCAAAATCACCGGTGACTAAAATTATCACCGATGACTTTTATGTCACCATTTTCCAAAAGTTTAGAAGATTATACACCTAGTAATCAGGCCTACTTAAGGGTGATAAATTGCGAAGGTCAAATGTCAGAGCGCTACGCGTAGAAAGTATTTGATTTTTAATTTCGTCGCATGATATCCAGCAAGGGATTTTGGTAAATGAACGAATGCGAATTGTACCGTGAGCCGGTATTCAGTTCCGCGACTGCCTACTTGCAGCGCCCGGCACATTTAAGAGAGTTTAGCACGTTTAGAGCGTGTAGCACAGTAAAATATATACCTAAATAAAAGATTGAGATTTATTTATTTATATTATTATTTTAATAAGATCATGGTGCTAGTGTGTGGATTTTTAAAGGTAGGCTGTGCTTTTATGCCTGTATGGAATGTGCGCCACTGGGTAGGAGTAAGGGGGTTTATAAACCCCAAAAAAACCTTTGTCTACAAGCAAACAAAGTTCTAAGTTGTCTAGAAGCACTTACCAAGGTAGGCCCTATGTACACATCACGAAAAAAATGTTAGCTACGCCCTTGAAGTGCCTTGAAGCGACAAGGTCAGACTCGCACTACAAGTGTAAAGCCTCATGTGCTCGTGACTGTACTTCATTTATCATACTCTCAGACCAAATACCTACAAAATAATTTATATTTTTTATTTGGTCTGAAATCATACCATATTATATAATATGTAGTAGTCAAAAGTTCTATGACTACTATATAATACGGTATGATACATGAATCTAACCGAGCATCTTAAGAGGGGAAAGTAAAAAGCTATAGCGCACACTTCAATATTGTTATTGGATTTCATAAAATTGACGATAGTATTATTTTCGCGCAAGTTTTTACATTCTATCAGTCCTCCACCAATGCGTCTCCTTAAAAGTGCTTACGTCAGCTCTTTTGTTCCTCTCGTCTATCAAGCTGTGAGAGTACTTCAACTCATTTAGAACCTCAATGTAAGAGTTTTCGTTGGTTTCACAACTTTCTGACTAGCTCATCGTAAGAACTGCTAACATGACGGCTACTTCAAAATTTCGGATAAGCACTTTGATCGGTAAACGATTAACTTATTATACCTCGACATATTTTTCCGTATCGGTTACAGTAGCTCTATCTAAGAGCGTGAAAGAAAGAAAGAGCACGCTTCTAATTCGTGAGACTCGGGTTCGAATCCTGACAGGATTTACGAATAAGTAACGGATAGTAAGGGATGTACAAATCTGAAAAAACTTACGAACATATTTATCACTAGCTCGAAGGTGAAGAAAACCATTATGACCTTTCGGGTCCCAGAACTAATTCTGAGGCATGTGTAACAGACTGGTCCAGCGATGACCACCAAACATGATTTGAATATTTATTTATTGGCCTTGTCCACCAGGGTGCCAACTCCCAGACACGAAGCCACACACAGACACGAAGTCAAGCAACTCACTGACGCAGACATGAGAAATCAATAAAGAGCACTGTCCAGACGATACAATAGATCGTCGCAGAATATCATCAGCTGGACCTAGGAAACTGAAATGGAATCTTGATAGCTCTATAAATCCCAGGAGACCAAGACAACTAGGGTATCGAGAACCGGTATAGTTTTAGGAACCGGGATTTTCGGTACCGGTACTAATCGGAACCGGGATTTCCCGGGATTTCTGGTATTTTCGGGATTTTTTTCTTTTAAGAATTTTAGAGGTAAATATACTGTATTTTAGAGGTAAATAATAAATAACGAGTTAGAAAATATTTTTTTATTCAAATCACACATTTTGAGCATTTTGGCATGACAAGATAAGTATTAATTCAAAGAGTCATCATCATCATCAGCCTATAGCAGTCCACTGCTGGACATAGGCCTCTCCAATTGCACGCCACTCAGCTCGATTCTCGGCAACTCTCATCCAGCTGCTGCCAGCCACCCTGCGAAGATCGTCACTCCACCTAGCCTGAAGGCGTCCTATCGTCAAATCGTTCAAGTGTGGTAGCCAAGCTACTCCAACGGGTTATTGAATCGCATGTTAACGCGTACTCCTTACCCAACTCTTCTACGACATATTTTTGAAGTTTAACATCATTTTTAGTCGGAGATTTGCGAAATATTTTGACGATCTTCTTCACTTTTGCAATCAAATCATAATATTCTAATCTCTGTTCCGAAGCTTCTGTAGTTGGCACAGTTGATGTTAAAAATTCTGAGCCGTCGTCATCGTCATCGGATTCGGAACCGTTTTCTGAAGCGGTGTGTACTTGATGTGTACGTTGAGCTAAAACCGATAAGGGTATGTCTTCATCATTACTATTGTCTTCTACCTCTAGTACTTCTGGAATATTTGCAGAAGGTGACTCTTTTTCTAACGTGTTTTTCTTATAGAATACGCCCATGCGAGCAAGTTGAAGAGCATGAGCTATGCATTTTTGGTGGTAAGATGCTAAGAATTTTTCAAATTTTATCATCATGCTGCACCCGTCTGTTGTTTCAGCTATGATATCCTGATCGAGGTACACACCAAACTTATCATCAATCACTCAACTTTTTTCTTATTTTTTCTACACATTTGTTTGCTGGTAAAGTGACGAGGCTCAAGTTTTTGAAATTACCTATTGCCTCCAGAAAGTTTCTGCAAGTCTAAATTTAAGCTAATATATCTTGTTTCTGATCGAGGTCCACTCATTGAAAGAAGTGCAGAATTTGTAATATTCCTTGAGCAAAATTTGAATTTCCTTTATTAGATCTTTTTTTACTTTACCGCTTCTTTGATCACTATATTTTTAATGGTATCAATAGTACGAGGTAACTACCCGCGTTTAGTTGCAGGGTGCAGGGTAACACAAAATTGCGGAACTCATGCAAAACGTGGAGTCGTGTGCCGTTCGCAGAATCGCAGGTAGCAAGCACCACCTTTTGTCTTATAATGGAATAATGATGTACCACGTACTGATACAAAATTTTAATGAAAATATGATTTTAGCTTGAATATTTTGTATAAAAAAGATCAAATGCCATGTTAATAGAAGATTAAAATCAAATAAATGTTAGGATAGACAAGATGATTCGTTAATTCCCGAAAATACCGTTAATCCCGGTTCTTTATCATTGAGAACCGGTTCTTTGACTACTATTAAAGAACCGGGAAATCCCGGTATTTTCGGTTCCGGGATTTCCCGGTTCTGAACCCTAAAGACAACGTATCTGTGGTTTGTAGACGAAATTCTGGGAAATTATATAAAATTTCGCATCATGAAAACAATATACAACAACTCTTTATTGTGCACCAAAAACAACACAATATGGATACGAACATTAACTAAAGTATAATGGGCGGTCTTATCGCTTTTATCGATCTCTTCCAGACATCCTTAGGATGAACGAAACTGAGAGATTAGAATTAAGGGTAGATGGTACTAAAGTACTTAATATAATATAATATTTTATTGAAACTTTACTAGAAATCAAATCAAGCGACTGCAAAGCAAACTGAAGAGCTACAATTGATTCAAACTTTCGAAAAGCTTACGACAATAACGTTAAATGTGTAATTGGTGGGAATCGCCAGCTGTCCCTAATGGGATGCCATCAAATAACAATCTGAGAATCCCGGAATTTGAAAATTTTGGTTTGTAGTAAAATAATTTCTCTTATAAGCCCCAACAATACAATACAATAAAATAACTGTATTATACACCAACAATAATATAGTATGGATATAAAAATATATTATTCGTCGGGCACCACTCGGTTCCAATCGGCACCCGTAACAATTAAAAATCAATTGTTTTATTTTATTGGCTTGAGAGGTTAAAGTACGATGGGCGGTCTTATGCTTATTAATGTTTCTTAGAAGGGTTATGTTTTTAGAAATCTATGTACTATCACACACACATCATCACACATCATCTGCCTACATTCGATTTCGTTCGTCGTTGCAAACAGACGTGCCCACTGATAATTAAATTAAATAATCACTCAGAAAATCGTGACCTCGATTTAACTAGTGTGTCATGCATAGCATGCATCTTTTGTATAAAGTGAACGTAGTATAATGGTTTATTCCAAGTAAAATTAGTCAGATAACTATAATAAAAAAATGGACGGCAGTCCCTTTAACCGGAGTGCCTTAACGCATCGCAGCCCACCAACTACGCCTGCGCCCCGCCCCCCTCCGCCAAGTCAGGAGATGGAACCTGGTCCCGGAGTTGTCTCAACGGCTGAAATCCAAAGATGGATGACGTCTATAGAACAATACTTAAATGAGGTATGCACCATCGCAGCCGAAGGAAAGCTGAACTCAGATCAGAAACTAAAAATCACCAACCTGTGCCGAAAAGTTGGTCACGGCACATCACAAATGGCAGTGCAGTACCAATCACTGAAACAAAAGACTTTCCAAGCCCATGATGCTATTCAAGCCCTCAAGGACAAACAAGAGCTATCCCAGCGCCTTCAAGAGCTTAAGAATAGTATTGAGGACTCAAAACCTGTGACGGAAACAACTTCCTTCGCCGATATGGTAAAAAAAGGTGCAAACAATTTTATCCAGCCGATTAAATTGAGTTCTATAGCAATCTACCCTAATGATAAGACCAAGACCAGCGAGGAGACCAAATCCATAGTACAAAAAATTATCCGCCCTGATCAAATGAAGATACAGGTGAGAGGCTTACACAAGGTAAGGAATGGTGGCATCATCATCAGCACAGACACCAAGGAGGACATCCAGAAGTTAAAACAATCAGTGCAGCTGACAACCTCTGGCCTTACCGTAAACGAGCCCCTAAAACGAAAGCCTAGAATTTTAGTTATCGGAGTGCCGGTGTCTATGCAGGAAACTGAAGTCTTTTCTTGCATATATAATCAGAACTTAGCTGATAAGTTAGATAATTCGTCACTAGAATCATTTATGACTTCCATCAAGTTGAGCCACAAATCAGGGAAGAAGGACGCCGAGACCTGCAATTATATAATAGAAGTACCATCAGCTGTACGTAAAGCCCTTATAACCAAAGACAGAGTTTTTGTGAACTGGTCATCGTGTCCTGTCAGAGACTACACTCTAGTGACGAGGTGCTATAAGTGCCAGCACTATGGTCATGCGGCCAAATCATGCCGAGAGGAGGCTCACACTTGCGGCCATTGCGGCGATGTAGGCCACTCAATTAAAGAGTGAACTAAAAAGGCAGAGTCCCCAAAATGTGCCACATGTATGCAGTACAAAAAGCCGTGCAATCATAAAACAGGAAATGCTGACTGCCCTGCTAAAATATTGGCTGAAAAAAGGTACATCAACTCTATAGACTATGAAGGCGCCTAGGAGCGCCATCAATTTGTGTATTTTTAGATCTTTTTTACTTATTACCTTTAGTTATAGCTAATATTTTAATTTAAGTCTTAGGTAAGTACTCTGTAATTAAATTTCCCATCTCTTGCAATAATGACAAACTCGGACAATAACGGAT
The DNA here is from genome assembly GCA_963855545.1 of Ethmia dodecea. Lineage (NCBI taxonomy): Eukaryota > Metazoa > Arthropoda > Insecta > Lepidoptera > Depressariidae > Ethmia > Ethmia dodecea. The sequence goes on from OY979446.1 coordinate 3,939,631, forward strand.
CATAGAGCTGCCCTACTAACCTTAAATCGTAAACTAGGTACCTAAATTGGAACGCAAGAACGCAAAACGCAAATGTAAATAAACTAGTAGAAGATATTATTATACCTAATATTCAACATTGACTTTGACCCAGTTTACAATTGTGCTGATGACTATGTCCTACGAAGATACAGAGAACTTACTAGTATATCCCAAGAGCCCAGGCTTGTCAGACCTTCGTCATTTTGTAAAACCTCAAAGTTTGTCTGTGTATGTCCCTACTATAGGTATAAACGATCCCCGAATATGAAGTTTGGATAACGGTTCCTTTGGAAGTTATCGAGCAGCAAAGGTCCATAAAATTGCACCTCAAATTCGTTAAAGTGTAAAGCCCAGTTTTTATATATATTTTATTCGGATTAATATTAGAAATCACGTCGTCCATTGTCAGACACTTGGTGCGGTGGAAACCCCCTGTCAGACACCCTTGAAATCATGGTGAATTGATATACTTATTGATATATTTTTTTACATTTCTATACTTTGACGATGTTATTGAAATGATACTTTTTATATTGTGCAATAAAGGAGCTATAAGATAATATTTTTTATTTAGTCTTAATCGTTATAGTGTACTTTTGAGCGACGAAATTCTTAAAAAATTTTTTTCAACATTTAAGGTTTTTTGTAAGTTACTCCGTTTTTTTCTATCGACTGATAAAAAGTTTATTCCAGAAATGAATTCCTCATCCTTGAATTATATGAAAATGATATCAAACTTGGCCTAGTAGCTATATATGGGCAGAAATCATGTCATGAAAGTATACCCTCAATTCACCATGATTCAAGGGTCTGACAGGGGGTTTCCACCGCACCAAGTGTCTGACAATGGACGACGTGATTTCTAATATTAATCCGAATAAAATATATAAAAACTGGGCTTTAAACTTTAACGATTTGAGGTGGAACTTTATGGACCTTTGCTGCTTGATAACTTCCAAAGGAACCGTTATCCAAACTTCATATTCGGGGATCGTTTACACCTGTAGTAGGGACATACACAGACAAACTTTGAGGTTTTACAAAATGACGAAGGTCTGACAAGCCTGGGCTCTCACTCTAGTAGTGTTAAAGTAATTTATTGTAATTGTGTTATATTATTATTGTTTATACTTTTTTATGTGATTTTAGTTTGTACCTATGTGATTATGTATATGTAATATTTATGGCCTTGTTCGCCTGAAAAACAGGGTATCCTAGTTCAGGCACAAGTAATATTTGTGTTCTGTAGTAAGTTTTGTGCATGTTACTGTATTTTATTTTGTAACATAGTTCAAGAATAAAGTTTTATTATTTATATTATTTATTTATCCACTGCTGAACGCCATAGCGCCCTGTCTTCAGGTCGACGCATCCAGCATCTGACTGCAACCTTTCGCAGATCGCCATCCCATCTGGCCAGAGGGCGTCCTATGTACTATGTATGTTTATATTTACGTGTGTTCGACCGTATCGCCTAAACTACTCATGGTCAATCGATTTTTTACTATGGTCTGGGTGAAATAGGCTAAATTTTTAACCGGTTTCATAAAAATTGAGGAAGTTCTCAATTCGATTGCATTATTTAAATGTTTGTTACCTTAGACCTCGGTCATTTATTAATCGAGTTGGAAGATTTTTGCGAGATTATACCTACTTTCAGATTGGTCCCGTTTGCGAGCGCTTCATTTACAACGAATTGTAAATCTCAAACCCTATACGTTTTCCTGTTCCTCATAAACAGATTCAAGTGCTCAATAAAACTGGCAGCTACGTTACGCCAACACAGGTAGGACAATAAAATGGCCCGTAAAATAAAAAGGCGCAATAAAAATATCCTTTTAAAAAAGCTGCGATTTGGGTCGTACAAAAAATTTTAGTTTATTGTGACTTGTGAGGTACCTACCAAACTGGTGAAAATATAAAACAAACCGAAAGTGGCTGTTTTTGTTGGGCCATTTTGTCTGTCTGATTGTGTTTGTTTGTCCTTGAGGTTACGTTTGATGCGCGTCAATTTCAGGAATTTTGCCGTACTACTACATGCGCAGTCTACACACACCGCGTCGCTAGATTTGCGGGGAAATAATGAGTGCAACCAACAAGTTTACATACTTTTGAATAAGTATAAAATATTTTTTTCATTAAAGCTTTCTTGTTGAGTAAATTAATTCACATATTTTCTATGTCATGTTTAATTAAAATTGTAAAAACATTCAAATACATAAATTGACTAAAAGACAACGCGTTACAGAATAATTCAATTCCTCATACACCCCAATTAGTATATTAATATAAAAATGATGCATTCGTACATTAGTTTTATTAAATTTCATAAATAAAGAGCAATAATAGTATGGTTTCCATAGGTAGCCCTAAATTCAGTTATGTTAATTTCATTTTTCGGAAAAAAATTACACAATATATCAAAAACCGGCTAAGTGAGAGTCGGGCTCGCGCACGAAGGGTTCTGTTCTGTACCATTATCTATAAAAATAACAAAAAAATCATGTTCATTTTATAGCCTCCGTTAAATATAGAACAGTACTTAAAAACTATTCATAAGTGACTAGAATAATATACTTATATCATCTCTGGATTTGTCAATAGGTTGTGGCCTAGGCCGGAATAGTGAGGGCAAATATCAGAGTGCGCACCCTCGCTTTGTAAACAGGCAACTTCATTCGCGACTATGAACAAACAACAAACATTTCAATTGCGGATAGATTTTTCTACTTGACCCTTTAACGGGCATAAGCAGTTTACATTATTCAATGGTTTTGAATCTTATTTCAATCACACATAGTTTTTTGGTTGATGCGATTTGACGAAAAAGATTACAACATCAAGAACTATTGGCACTTTCATGGGCTTAATGGTATATAAAAAAGAGGAGCCATTATAAAGCTTTTATTTAAATTAATAAATTACGAGAACCATTAGCCGACACGTCCAATGTCCATCTTCATAACAGTTTTTTAAGGTTAATGGGAGTGTACAATACTTGTGTACGCTCTCCAATTCCAACATTTCTATTATTGAAACAGTCGAGCACATAATTGATATTAAGTACATAATGTCAGTATTTTTAACCGACTTGAAAAAAAGGAGGTTCTCATTCATCTCATTTGACACCATTTTTACCCGACTTCACCAAAAAGAGGGTAATGATTATACATCCTATAAAGCATATCCTCCTATCATATCAAATTTAAAGACACAGGTGACATAGCTTTTGATGATCTGTCAGTGAGTGAAGCTTTTACTATAAAACATGCTGTGAAAGACTTATCTTTTTATTGCGTTACACATTACACACACGGCTTCACCCGCGTAGTTTCCGTTCCCGCGGGAAAACGGAGATAAAATATAGCCTATGTTACTCCTTGATAATTTAGCTTTCCATTGGTGAAAGAATTATTAAAATTGATCCAGTGGTTTTTGAGTTTATTCATAGAAACATACAAATATTTTCTCTTTATAATATAAGTGTAGAAAACAGCATTGTGACGCTATGTAGACCTTAGTATACGATATTCATTTCAACTTGAAACCGCAAGTGTCTGAGATAAAGGGCCTTGACACAGACAGACTGACGACAGATAAGGGTTACATGTTTCCATTTTTTATTTTCTCAACAAAATGTACCTAAAAAGAAAATTATTTATGTTAGAGTGATCTACTAGTCAATTATCAGACTAAAGAGATTTTTTATATGAAATACATGCAGTCGAATTGATAACCTCCTTTTTTGAAGAAGTTTGAAAAGTTAGGTATTTCTAGAAATGGAATAGGTACCTCTGCTGCCTTTATTCATGAATAAACGGTGTAATTTATTAAATATTTTTAGGTAGGTACCAATGCAAATTCATAATTTCAACTAATCCAATTCTTTAAAAAGATGTAATTAATCTATAATTTTATTAATGTGGTTATATTAACCAACACATATACAATAATAAACAATTATATCAACTTGTATACGCAGTTGAATTTATAGAATTGTTTTTCAAGTAAAACAAGTAGAATTTCTTATTTCTAGACTATGTAGGTAATAAAATAATATCGTGAAATTTTACGACTCATACATCACAGCAGAAGGGTTGATTTATAATAACTTTAACAATGTTGCTGAGTTCAAAAGATACTTATTAGAAAAATATATTTACCAAAATAAAATATTATGTTTAGAAATGCAAACTTGCTAACTTCCGCGTTACAGAATTTTCATTGTGCGGGATCGTTAACGCTTTTGTTTAACTTATCTCTACATAGTATAAAACAAAGTCGCTTTCCTATCCTTTACCCTATATCCCTATGTCCCTATGTACGCTTAAATCTTTAAAACTATGCAACGGATTTTAATGCGTTTTTTTAATAGCTAGAGTAATTCAAGAGGACGATTCTAATGTTAGAATTACACCTGTGCAAAGCCGGGGCGGGTCGCTAGACTCGCTAGTATATAATATACTTTGGTTGAATTTGGTTAACTAATAACTATGTCGCTACATAACTTGGTAGAAGGTCATTGTTTACTAAATTTATTCCTTCTCCTGTCAGAAACAAATCAAATTAATGTTTGTAAGTTGCTGTTCTGTTGATTTCTCGTCACTCGCAGTCAGTCGCTCACTTAGTAATACTATAACGTAAATTAATTATTTTTGACACTTAAAACTTTAATTTACAGTCACTCGGTTTAATACTACCCTTTTTTAAACAATAGGTATTTGCGACAACAATAAAGAAACAAGTTTTCTAAACATTTAGATGAGTATTCCTCCCAGCTCATCAATGAATTCAGAGTAAGCTCCATAAACTACGAGTATTTACTGTACATCATAAAACCTACAGCGAATGATCAATGCTGAAAATCTCATTTCAAACTCACCTCAACCCAAATCTAACGATAACTGAATACAAATTTTAATTTCCCCAATTTTGACGTTCGAACTCCCGGAAACTTATGTGCCCTGACGATATATCGTCATAATTGGAAGCCATGTTCGGTTGTTCGGCCATTTTTCGATGATACCAAGTGTGAAAATTGGAAATTTATTAACACATTGTTCAGATTTCAAGCCTCAATTTTCCGGGACAACGGCGAGGAAAGTTGTGGGAATTAATAAACCAATTAAGAATTAGATTCTATAAAGTCTGTATTCTTAGAAATGTCAGTAAAATAAATAATAAAATTTTACTATTACTTTTTTATGGTACGTACCATTACCCTTTAGTACCTATGTGGTAGTGCAGCCCCCCTAGCCAAGTGGCATTGTACAATCTAATCGAATGTTCTTTTAGATTGACATGTATGGGATTGACATTAGCGTTAGCGCTCGTTGGCAAGTTCTTATGTCAATCCCATACATGTCAATCTAAAAGAACATTCGATTAGATTGTACAATGCCACTTGGCTAGGGGGGCAGCTCTGCCTATCTGGCTAGCTACTTAGCTGGTAAGTACCAATTGTATGATATTCTGTAAGTATCTTCTCTATATTAAAAGTCAGAATCTGATTAGCTGACTGAGTGATCAATTCACATAGAGCCGAAACCGCCGACTCTAGAATCATGAAACGTTCCAAAACATTTTTAAATGACGTAAGTAAGCAGGAAAGGATTTTTTTAAGTTTTACATAGTTTTTAAGAAATCAATTAATTTTTTTTACAGAAAACCTAAATTGTGCCTTAGACAACTATAAGGATAAAATGTTATGCTATAAGCTTTCCTTAGTAAATATAAAAACCTATATGTATTATACTTCTAAAGTAATGAACTCTCGCTGCGCAATTTCGAATAGCTCTTGGCCGATTTTATAGTAGAGTTAGATCGGAAAACAACTCGTTTTTAACTGCTTATTTTATGACAATCGACAATACCATACGTTGTAGTATTATTACTACTCACGGTTACCTTTGCTCTCCTTATTTTCTTCACTTCTTCTAATATGTCTATCGACGCATTTCTCCAAATATAATTCTTTTTCGCTGCATTCATTTCTGTAGGTCCCTGAAACGTGTTAACGTTATAAAAACACATCTTCACTGCGCTACCACATCGTATCTTCACGTTACAAGCACCTTTATAAATCGGTCTTGGCTCCAATTACTTACAGCGCAGTTTTCACGTGTTCACTATACTCCTAGAACTTGGGGCTTCGAGCGCACAGATGCGCGTCACTTTTTCCTATTCCAATTCACTATTATTTCTTGATTTTTTGAATTGGTTTGCTGTTTATTTGGCTGAAAAGGTAATTTTGACACTTCTGACATTGTTGTTTATAACGGTTGTTATGGCAATTTCTTTCTTGTTTTATTAGTGGCCTGAGGTTTTGTATGTGATCTTTCGCTAAATTGTGAATTTTGGCCTGGCCATTCATAAAAATTTACTTCTAAATTCAAAATTACGAATCCTCTGTCAAAATTCTATAAAAGGCAGAGGATTCGGAAGAGCAAATCAAGTCTTACTCCAGCTTTCAGAGCGACAGTATTAATTAAAGGCCTTATCCCGGGGTCGAGTGACCCCGGCACCCTGCAGAGTCTCCTTCTAAAGTCTTCATCGTGTGAATCCCTCATTGTGCGAGAAGCCACATCAAGTTCCCGTGCGTCCTTCTACGCCTGGCCGTTGCCAGACGCACGCAGACCCCTACGCCTGGCCGTTGTCAGACGCACGCAGGCCTCTCCGCCTTGCCGTTGCCAAACGCACGCAGGCCTCTCCGCCTTGCCGTTGCCAGACGCACGCAGGCCCCTCCGCCTTGCTGTTGCCAAACGCACGCAGGCCCCTCCGCCTGGTAGCTACTCATCCCTGCCATGCCGACTACACCGTGCTGTCGTGCTGTCTTCACCCCTGCCACGCTGACCACGTCGTGCTGTCTTCGCGCACGCGGTTTCTTCGCCCCTACCGCACTGACGAAGTCGTGCGCCCATTCTCCATGTCTACCTCCTAACCCATCCATCACATCTACACCCACACCTACACTTTTTCTACTAATCACTATTCACCTACACCCCACACCTACACTCGACAAATTCTTTTTTATAAACTTGTAAATATTATTAAAATATAAATATATTCTTGTTTTCCATATTTTCCTTTTTTCATTTTGTTAGGTCTTAATTCTTCTTTTAAATTGTCGCTTCACGACAACGCATAAGTATAGAATTGTATAAAAATCTATGTTACTCGACGGGTCACAAATGTAGGTACTCCAAATTTCCATAAAGCGCGCATACAATACCTACTTTCGTTTTACGACACGGCCTAACGAACTTACACATAGGACGTATTGCGACATATTGTATGACATCCGCAGAAATTAAAAACTGGCTAATGGTTTTTTTTATTATAATGCTGAGTTGCATAACCAGAAAGCTCAAACGCGATGCAATACAGTATATACTTAAAGGCCCACACTCGAAGGTTTTAATTACAAATAAATAAATTGTTGGACCGGACATCGAAGTCTAACAGGGTCCCGTTTTACCCCTTGGGTAACCCTAAAACATCGAAGAGAGGAATGTCAGTATTTTGCCCTACCTACTTCAGTATTTTGCCGCTCTAACCCCGCACGAGATTTCCCTGTAGGATGTAACTGAATGAGGACGGACCAGCCTCTAAGCTAATAAGGAAAAATGTGTAGTGGATACTACCTAAACGCTTACGTTACGTTATCCATGTTCACGGGGGAATTCCCAAAAATCCTTTCTTATCGGATACTTACTTCCTAACGGCATAAAAAAGGTCCGCACTCTTTACCTGTAAAGTTTCAAGTTGGTTGCATTTATTCTTTCTGAAAACGAGTGATAGTGGTATTAGACTTTTATATATGGTTCCTATTTCGGTATAGATTTTGGCTTTTATTAGTTGTTAATAGTAGTAATTGACTGTGTGTGTATTGTTTAACAAATATAAGTGTAATCTATCTCATACAAATTAGACAGAAATATGATCAAATGAACTTACACATACCTACATATAATCGCAGAGACAATAGACTGCCACTTGCTACCAACCTGGCAGATTTCTCGTGCTTCATCCACATCCATCAAACGACTCATGCATGCTCATCGGTTTCGGGCACTCTTTATTTAGCTTTTCTTCAATACATCGACGATCTGCAGGCGTATTCACGGAGCTTCGATATTCGACTCGAAATCGGAAAATCTGTCAGAAATGGGCCATTCAGAGATGTTGGTATCGAAAACGAATGTCATATTTGACATAAGGATTCGGAAAATTTTCAGTGGCTGTCAGAAACACCTAGAATACAGTTTCCGAAGTCGATAGATTCGACTTCGGAAAATTTTTCATTCGATCTAAATCGAACGGAAACGGTGTCGACCCTCCGTGAATACCCCTGCTGGCCCCACCGACTTACCGACTCGTACATTCACAACACCCTTGTACACATACACACTTACACACTATTACCCCAACGCATATTCTGTGACCATACCGTGGTGGGAAAAACATATTTTTAGTGTACCTACTCATTCTTACAGCCACGCTCCAACACTTTCCTTTCGCACAAGGCTATATATAATCTTTCACGAGTTTGAGAAGGATTATGACTGCGGATATATCTGGCACAATGAAAGCACGTCATATCGCTGTCATGACTCCATGACAGCATGTATAGGGCTCATCATTCTCCTGGCACGGTGCCAGTAGCGGCATATCCCTGCGGATCAGTTTCCCCACTTCATTAACGATGTTTCAGGAGCTCTATAAATAAAAATAGGTACCTACATATTCCTTAATTATCAATCCTTAACAGACCACTGTTCGCTATGGTTCTTTTCTCAAATAGCACAAGTGAAATATTTAATTCATAATGAGCAATTAAGTGCAAACTTATAATACACCACTCAAATGTATAAGAAAACCGAAATCATATAAACGAGAATCATCGCTGCCAGACTTATCACGAAATCTGAGATACGAAGTAGGCACAGACAGATGACAGATAGGTTTCTTATTCGATGTAGGTATCAAATAACAAGGATTTTGAGAAATTCCTATGGAGCCAAGTAATTTAATTTAATTTAATTTTGCTACTTATTTTAATAAAATGGGTTCAAAGATTTTTTTATTTCTCAAAGAACAATATACAGTTCACTTAAAGAGAAATACATATTTTCTTAATGCTAAAATTAAAGGTCGTTTCCAAGATGACATAAAAAAGATAAAACATAAAAACTATTAACACACTTCACTTCTAAGAACTTAAGAATTGTTTAAGTTTACATTTGTATGCATTTATGTTGTCACATTCCTTAATTTCCGCGGGGAGTTTGTTGAACAGCTGTGCACCTTCAAATTGGATATTTCTCTGCCCATAATTGACCGTTCTGGGAATTCGGACTTCAACATTGTGACGTTTTCTTAAATTATAATTGACTTGTTTAATTTTGAATTTCAAGCTACTATGAATTTGATCCATTAAGTTTTTTTTAATGTATAGACAGGTATTATATGTGTAAATTTGTTGAATATTATATAATTTAGTTTTTTTGTATAATTCTTTAGTGGGGAATAAACAACTATACCGGAATAATGCTTTAATAAAATAAATAAATAATAAAAATAAATAATCTTACGCCTTTTATCCCAGAGGAGGTAGGCAGACATTCAACCCCTAAACGTGATAATGCCGCATAATTTATTCTGGGACCTGCGGGTTTTCTCACGACGTTTTCCTTCACCGTCGAGTATACTCGGTATAGGTATATACCTACGTAAGTTTTTGAAAAAGTCATTGGTATTTGCCATTCGAACCCACTGATTATCATCATGAGAAGCGGGCTCTTTAACTGTAAGGCTATCCACTGTTCTTATTTATTTTTTAAATTAATGTATTTATTATATATTTAATTAATATCACAGACATACCTACACTTCAATTTCATTATTGGTAAGTAAGTAACAACTCTTTATCGTACACCAACCAATAAATATATGCAATAAGTGACACAATGATTTAAAAAGGTAGAATGGGAGGTAGTTTAGTCCGATTGATACTTTATACGTCGTGTCCCAAACACAAATCACGCCATGAAGAATGTTTAATAAAACCTCGCCTTTGATTATATACTTATGAAAACCGTCTTTGTGCCTTTTTCTAAGTTATGAGAGTGTCGGAAACATTGCTTGCTTGCCTTGCCGCCCAGGAAAATAAAAAGCTGTACGAGGAAGTTGTTTATAAGAAAAAAATATTCTTAGTTTGATTTAGAAACTGTATGTTAGTAACAATGAAATGGAAATACGCTAATAAAATGAAGCCTACGTTACTCAGTGATGTTCTATCATTCCATTGGTGAAAGAATTTTAAAATTCGGTCCAGTAGTTTTTGAGTTTATTCGTAACAAAGATACAAACACACAAAAATACAAATTATTCCTTTTTATACTATTACAGACAAAGAAAACGTGTCAAATTATATTATTGCTAACTGCTGTTGGTGGTACGTGATCTGACTGACGATGGAACATACCCAGTATTGAGTACCGATTGGCAAATGGGAATTAAAGTTCGGATAAAATATGTATATATATATATATATATATATATCTATGTATATATGTATGTCCCGTTAGGACACTCAAATATTATGTTCTAGTTCTGTATTATTTATCTTTAAGATTTTTTTTTTAGGTGTTCCTAATAAATATTTTTCTTTCTTTCTTTATATCCAGGAACGCAAACAAAGTCACGGGCAAAAGATAGACTAGTGTCAGTACTGCCTGGTTCTATAGTAATTCCCAACTCCCAAAGCATTGTGGTTGCGGATTGATGTGTTCGCATAGCTCTGCATAGTTAATTACAACCCGAACTATCGGGACTTATCCGTGAATAATTAATTAATTATATTTCATCAATCCCGCTATTTACTTGTCTCTGGGTTTGCCGTAATTCATGATACGGATTGTAAGGGACTATGTAACCTGCCTGTATAATCTCTACCTACACATAAATACTGATAAATAAATATTCCATTTCTGGATCTTTTCACGAGATATTGTTTGGACCCCTAAACGTGATAGGAGCCCATCGCCGGACCGGGTCTTTTACACATGTCTCAGAGTTAATTCTGGGACCTGCGGTTTTCCTTCACCGTCGATCTAGTGATGAATGTGTACGTAAGTTTTGAAAAACTCATTGGTACATGCCATGATTCGAACCCGAGCCTCGCTGATTATCATCATGTGAAGGCTCTTTAACCGTAAAGCTATCACTGCTCACATAAATACTGGAAGGTAACTAAATATGAACACGAGTTATTATTTCAAATATATTTCCACAAAATTGAGTTATCCAGGTGGAAACCATCATCACTTCAAGATCCAACCCATATATTACTTTAAACGCGCATTTATGTATGTACATATTAAAATTTCTGGTGTCTCGGAAACGACTCTAACAATTTTAATGAAATTTTGTTTAGACACAGTTTTTCATTTTAAGTTCAACTGCATAGTAGTGTTTCCTGTAAAACGGCTACATTTTTTTTTCAAACATTTTTTTAAATAATACGGCCAATCACCGGTAGATGTCATTAGCGACACTGTGTTAATAAAATGTCGCAAAAACTCTGAAGCTTCATGCGATTTAATGTTCGAGTAACGTAAAAAAATCAAGTAGTAACGAGGAATCCAGCCTTAGTGATGTAACTTCAATTGTCATGTAGTATTTACGAATCATTAAAAACCTAAATAAATAAATAGATAGCATTACAGCGTCTGCAAAGTTCTTGAAATAAAAACATAAAAATATGCGATTTCCTTAAGAATTACTGTCTACTATAAATATTCAATATTTAATAAAAAAACTTTTTCAATTTATTCCATAAAAATTAGTCTGGATACGAACGGACTCTGATATGAGGCAGACTGACAGTTGAGTCTGGGCAGCTGGGGTAGGGCTGGGGTCGATGACTTTTACTGCTTATGAAATAACGTTTTACACATTTCAATTTCAAACTGTTAAAAAAAGTAATTCCATTAAGAAAACTCCTATAGACTATACTAAAAAAAGTATAATTGTTTTTTTATACTAGATTTTCTGAATTATTTTTAACCAACTTAAAAAAAGGAGAAGGTCCTCAATTCGGCATGTAAGTTTTTTTTGGTATGATTAACATACAACAACATTTGGTAGGTCCGACATTTCCATCAAACAATCGAGTTTGATTTTTTAGTTTTTTTCTTGTATCCCTCAAGGGTCCTGTGCTATATCCTATATCAGTTTTGTAAAAATCTGATGAAGAACTTCAGGTGGAGAACGGAACTCCTCAACAGACATCAGCAAATCACTTACTAACACAAACATAACTTTTTACAGAGTAGTCCGGTTTCTGATAATTCTTTTTTCGTTTAATATTTTTATTATTGTCCACGAAAACGTTCTCTACCTAATCATCCAACAGAAGCTGAGCGATGATTGATGAGTAATTTAATATGTAAGTTACCTTTAGATGATGGATAAGTAAACCTACAAAGAATACTATGCAAGTTTATTTCGATAAAAATCATTTTCAACTACGTCATTAGTAATTTAATTCAGATGGTCATTTTCCAATTCCCCATTATTGTTTCCGTAGAACTATTTAGTTTTGGACACTTCGTACCTATATTTAAAACAACACATTTCTACACCGAAACACATTATAGAGGTCAGAGACCAGTATTTAAACTGGTCTCTGTAGAGGTGGAGAAACAAATGCGTATTGGTTTGCGCTGTCGGGGACAGATGGTGTAGGCATTAGACCTTCTGGCCCAAGGGTCCTTAATCTCATTATCGGTTTGAAACCTTATTGTTTAGATATCCCCAACTTATTGTTATTTACAAAGTTTGCCTGTACCTATATCTACCTACTTATTTTACAAGAGCTACTTATTTGGTTTTGTTATGCTAGGTATCTGGAAATTTAATTGCTGCATGAAAGAAGGAGAAACCAAAAAAATCACTTTTGCATTTATAATATTACTAGCGACCCGTCCCGGCTTCGCACGGGTTCAATTTATATAAAACCTAATAATAAAACCTTCGGTGAAAAATTATCTAACTGATGTTGAAAACCGCATCAAAATCTGTTGCGTCGTTTAGGAGTCGGCGAATATACAGACAGACTCACGCAAAATGCTACTTTATTTAAACCATGTAGATATCGAGAAGAATGTAGTAAAAACCGCATATTCTCTCTTAGTTCATCTTTTGTCGGTACTGTCATGGGTCACTACATGGTATAAAACGGTTTGTTCCTCGTTGGTCCCAATCTTTCGTCCCACATTCCAAAAAAATATTGTTTCGTCTCACATTGATGTTAGATTCCGTATTCGTCCCATTTTCTAAATACACACACCGGCACAATTAGCGGAACAGAAAAAAAAAGGAGAAAAAAGAGGGAATTTAGAACAATGAATGTAATTTTTAAACAAGATATTATTTAAAATGAAACAACAATTAAATTAACATGTTTTGACATTCATTTGTAACACCATACTTAAAGTTTAATAAAAATAAAAATTAAATTAAACAAAATACATTTTTCTTCGATTTTTTAATTATAGAGAAACAGCAGAAAATTCAAAATTTTCCAAAGGTTAACATCAATTTCAATGACTGTTCAATATCGAGTGTTTCCTCCTCGTGCTCTGATGAGGGTTTCCATCCGTCTGGGCATGCTGCGGATGATGTTATCAATGGTTTCTTGGGGCAACCTCTGCCATTCTTCAACTAATGCGTTTCGCAACTCGTTGAGATTATTGGGAGGTGGCATTCTTGACTTTACACTCCTCTTTAGCAAGTCCCAGACGTGTTCTATAGGGTTTATATCGGGGGACCGTGCTGGCCACTCCATCACCGTTATACCAACATGGTTTAGGTATGTCTGTACTGTGCGAGCACTGTGAGCCCGAGCATTATCCTGCATTAGAATGAAGTTGTTACCAATAAAGGGGGCAAATGGCACAACATGTTCTTCTAAAATCTCCCTGATATACCGATCAGCATTCAGATTCCCGCCATCGACTACTACTAACTCCGTACGAGCTGCTAAACATATTCCTCCCCAGACCATAATTGAACCGCCGCCATATGCCACTGTATTTTCAAAATTAGACTGGATATACCGTTCTCCTTTGCGTCTCCATACTCGCTGCCTTCCATCAATTTGATTTAACATAACTCTGCATTCATCAGTAAAAAGAACCTGTCCCCAGTCGTCGAAGTCCCAATCACGATGTTCACGACCAAAGTGTAGACGGTTTGTGCGATGATGTCTCTCAAGTTTTGGGGCTTTGGCGGGCACATACGAGCCTATACCCACTTCTTCGAATCTTCTACGAACTGTCCGCTCACTCATCCTTACTGCTCGTACCTCTTCCAGTAAATTTCGAGCCTGCACCGCCGTTAGTCTCGTGTTCCGTCGGACTTGAAGTTGGAGAAAACGGTCATCCCTCCTTGAAGTACACCTTTTCCGGCCTTGTCCTCTCCTTCTCACTAGAGTATTCGTCAATCTGTATCGTTGGATGCTACGATGAATCGTTGATAACGATCGACGAAGGCTTCTGGCAATCGATCTGTAGGTTTGACCATTTCTCCTCATTTGATCTGCCCTAATGATTTCTGATGGCGTTAAATCAGGCATACTTAGATGCTCGTAAATTATCAATATGCGAAAAAACTCAAAAGCCTCAAAAACTGCAATTCAAAGATTTTCAAGTGGAATTCACGAACCTTCTAAAAACGGACAAGCGGTGGAAAAAAATTAATCAATGAAAATTAAAACAAAAGAATGAAAAAAAGGGCAGTCGCTTAGTATTCCATTTTTAAATTAAAACCCAAATTTAAAAAAAGCTTATTTAGCCGGCCAGTAACACGCAAAAATGCGTAAATACTCCCTTTTTTTTCTGTTCCGCTAATTGTGCCGGTGTGTGTATATCAAAAGTACAGTCAACAAGTAAAATATTTAATATTACCAATGAAATATTAGGTAATTAAATAAATGATGAATAACAAAGTCGCTTCCCGTCTCTCTGTCCTTGTGTATGCTTAGATCTTTAAAACTACGCAACGGATTTTGATGCGTTTTTTTTATTAGATAGAGTGATTCAAGAGGAAGTTTTATATGTATATAATACATGCATAATATAACAGAGAAACAATGATAATTAATATCAAATAACTGGGCTGGTCGCTAGTATTAACTAAGCTCAAAAGTTCCTGTGCTAATTTTTTTTTTTGCGTTCTCTCCCAAAGTCCCAAACAGCTCGGTGACCCAGTGTGCATTCCAAAAATATTGGGAGAAACAAACGAGTGTTTTATACACAGCTGAAACAATGGACAAACAAACTGTGTCATTGTTTCAATTGTTAGTATATTTTATATCGAGGGACTAAAAGATGCGAGGGAGTCTATGAAATCGAGGGTATAATATTTAATACTAACATTTCACTTTAAGTGCGAGAATAATAGTCAATTTAGTACAAATTTATTTAAAACCGAACAAATTTGTTATTTACGAGTACACTCGACAAAAATCGTCACAGATTAACAAAGAGATCTAAATCTCTTTGCAGATTAACAAATTTAAAACACATGGGGCGACACCTTCTATGCGGAAAAACCATGAAACTAAAACTCTCAACATTTTTGCGATGCACCTTCATTGAATGAAGGAAGGAAGGAAGGAATGAAGGTGGTCCACACTCCACAGATATTTACCTACTGGCTGTTTGAGTTTGGCTATGTCTCATTAAGAAAATTAAAAAACTAATTTCTTTCCACTCCCTAGAGACTTCGTTTGTCACTTTAGTCCCGCTTCGTAGGGCTATATTGGCGTACTTTTAGAGCATGAGAAGTGAAAAATAATTTTAATATATTAAGTAATGCGTCATTTTAGTTGCGTGTTGTACGTATTTAACAGGGGTTTGAAAATAGTTTTGATAACGGTAATCTTTTTTATGTGTCTAATGAATTGTGAAAAATAAAAACTTATGTTTTAGGTATTACATTATTTATCACTAGCTCGATAGTGAAGGAATCGCGCAGGCACCAAAATTTGTTATGAGGTATCAAAAATCAAAATGAAAAATATTTATTTTTCTAATAACATGTAATATATGGATGTGTTGATGAACCCTTTTAGACCTAATGAGCCTGTTAGGATGAGGTATGCAGAGACAATAAATAAATAAATAATTCACACACGGTTATTTAGTCCCGAACTAGGCAGAGCCTGTACTATTTGGGTGCTAAATTACTGATAGGCGTACTTAAATAAATATTAAACACCCAGACACGAAGCCAACAGGCATGTTCAATGTTCATGCCCACGAATGTTGGCCCCGATCGGGGATCACACCCGCGACCTCTGACTCAGAAGGCAGGGTCACTACCAACTAAGCCAACAGGTCCGTCATAAGATTCAAGACTACGCGACTGAGCTATCTATAAAAGACTCGGTCAAAAGCATATTGCTCAAAATAATCTCTTGACTGGAATTATTACAGATAGCCGAGATTAAAAAAAAACAGTAGACGATCTTTTCGCTATAAGTAGGTACTATTCAAAACGTTTGGGAGACAAGGTTTTAAAAAAACTGTCTAGTATAAAGATCACTTGAACTTTAAGACCAGTTTACACTATGTAGATAGACAACAATGCTGTTAAATATAAAAAGACATAGGGTAATATAGACATAAGGTATTTAACATCATTGATAGACAATATATTTTTTATCACTCATAGATCCCTTCGAATCAAGTTTATCTACAGCTCACCTCGAGGTTTACCGTTCGTCTCACCTCTACATTGTTCAACGAAGATTTTCCTAAGAAAATATATAGTGCAATTGTTTGGCATGTCAAAGTTTGCCAGACAAAGTGTCGAAAAGCGCATAGTTTTCTAAATTAAAAGCGGATATCTTAAAAACAGACACGTTTGATGTTTAGATGCATCTCGCATTTGAGATTAGACAAGTCGCATTTGTTCGCAGTAATCTAAACCGAAACCGCAACAGAGGTCGGATTATCTTAGTAACAATGTGCAGTACGTAATAGTAATAAAAAAAATAAAAGGTAAGCATCTCAGAGTAAGATTTTCTCGGTACAATACTGTGTATTTAAAATATCAAAGAGATTAAAAGAGTTTTGGATTTGGATTAAAAGACATTTGGATGCATGGATAATTTATTTCATAATGTAAAGAATCTTATAGAAGGTTAAAAAGGTTGTACTCCGACCGACAGATATACTGGATGTTTTTTTTACCGTCTGGAATAAAATATGACGTATAAGGTATCTAAAGCCGAAGTTATACACGAGATTAATTGTTAAATATAGTCATGTTTAGTGCAATTTACAAAATTTAGAAAACTACGCACAGTACTACGCGCAGCTGGCGGTTGTGGGTAGATTGCGCATAAATGGAAGCTACGAGCCTGTTTCTTTTTAAAATACTATTTCAAATATCTCAGTATATATTATTGACTACAATTGAGTAACGTATATTAGTCTAAGCAAGAAAAAAATGTTTTGAGAAAAAAAATTTTTTTTTAAGTAACATTGCCAAATGAATCTATTACACTTACCTATCACACCACATTTTTTTCCAGACGTTAAAAAAAGTCACCTTGTATATCCAATAATATAGAGAAAGCAATAAAGAAATACGGAATCGGTTAATAAATCATAAAAACTTCTTTTGATCGTATCTAATCCGCCTCTCTCAATTCAAGTGTAGGTACCTACCAACTCTATTTATTGTTAAATAAATAAATGTACTTAGTTTCTCGAAATTACAAAGTCTGTAAAATGATTTAGAAGTGAGTACATTACTTCGTTAGTGTACTACTCATACAGTAGGTAGGTATACGAGTAGACTAACATTATTTTTTATTATTATAGTCATAGGTAGTACCTAGTACTAGGTACTTACAGTATCTGCGCTCAAATATTAATGTACCCACTCCTAAAATAAATAATAATAATAAAAAAAAACTCACGCCGTATATCCCCAAGGCAGAGGTATTCCATTTCTGGATATACCCACTTTTCATAAAATATTCTTAGGACCCCTAAACGTGATAGGCGGTGAGCCCATCGCCGGACTGGCTCTCTGTTTCCACAAAATTTTTATTCTGTCTCAAAAAAAATTCCTAAAAAATTCTAATATTGTTAAAAAAAAAAACTGAAAATCTTCGTTTCGTCCTTTAAATAAAATGGTGTAGCTACTAGCAACTGTATTCTAATCGCAAAGGCATGACTTACGGAGTCGCTAATAATCCTAACCTAGATAAATGGCTAAAAATCTCTCGACGAGTAATCTCGCACTAATGAAGACACATGCGACGGTGCCACCTAGGAAAATGAGAAAATACAGGGGTTGGAACCGTAGGACTAGTGTCGGCCGTCCATAAACTGCCCTGACATTTTAATTTAAAAAAGCAATATTCTTTATTATACACTTGATATTAAAGCACGAGTCCTGAATATCAAATCCTTGTCAAACATTATATTTTGTATAAGTACATCCTTAATACGTCCCACAAAAATAATAAAAAAGGCAGATTCAGAATTAGGCCGCAAAATTTTCAAAAATTCTACTCAAATAAATAATGTCAACAAGGTTATAAGAAATAAAAAATATAATGCCTTAATTTGCAGTTATCGCTATAGAAAAAGTTTTTCAACCTAAGCTTGTTTAAAACCAGTAATTTTGTGGCATAAAAAAATGGCGAAAGGTTTATAAAATGGTTGGCGTAAACATACTTAAATTCGAATTTGCACCCGCCTACTTAGCCGAAGGGGACCTCGAGAAATAACGTCTTTTCCTGTAAAATTTAGGTGTAACGTAATCCTTCAGAGTGGATATTTTATATTGCTTCTAAATGGTTTACTACTTTGTTATGCACAAGGATTTTCTACTCCTATTACCAAGTATTTATCACGCTTATCAAACTTGTAAAACTTATTTAAACTTTACAAAAAATATTTAGCATAAGACTTACCGCAAAACTCGATTCTTCTTTATTAAAAGAAACAAAACACAAAAGAAACTTAATTCAACCTCTTTTACACTCGACACTAGCTTACCACTGGCCACTAAATTTGAAAATAATACGGTATTTATTATAATTAGTTCGATATTCGAATCGCGCGGGATTAGTCCCGGGCGTGCGTTCCGAAGAGATTTTCAGGCAAACTGAAGGGAGCCGATTCTCAATGGAGTCGCCACGCTCATGCGCGTCACACAAGCCTGAATGAACGCTCTCCCGCCAGACTCAGCTTTTTCACACTTTCTCTTGGGAAAATGTATTTTCTGCTAAGTGCACTAGACGCCTCGGGGTAGCTTCTGGAGGAGGCGTGAACGTTACTTTACAATCAACTGGGAAGTGAGATAAATTGCTATCTTTGTATCGCAAATGAAGATGACTTTAACGATGTTTAGTTTAATAATCCCTTTAATTTAAAATACTTACAAAAAAAGATAATTACATAGGTAGGTACATTGCTGCAGAAATACTCTTTGGTTGATTTGAAACATCGTTAATTACTTATTAAATTACCTACTACAATGATAAAAATTCTACCAACTTATCCAACTTTTGAGGTAACATTTTATAAATATATATTTTAGTTGGTATTTGAAAAGAACATATAGGTGAGTACCTATACAAATACCTGTACACATACCTATTTTAAATTTTGATTAAAATCTTTAAAAAATTACCTTTGACTCTATCATACCATAGATAGAGTCAAAGGTAATTTTTTAAATATATTTATCTCTAACGTTAACAATACAAACAGACAGCTACTTTTTAATTTATCGCTTACCCTGGCAAAAGACCCCCATAGATGAAAATTGCCAGTATGCCGCCGCGCCGTGTCGCCACTGCCAGTATCTCAGCTATTCTTAAGCCTAACGGCTATCTATACAACGCTACAGAATAAGCGCAATTCCTCATACACCCCAATTAGTAGATATATTAATATAAAAAATATATATGACACCTTCGATCTTTAGGGTCGCGCCACATCTGCGGAACGTACAGCGCCGAAGGTTCGGTGAACAACATACATTACGGTTGACGCGGGTAGCTGATCCATTTATCTTTAAAGTGAAACGTCAATGTATGTTTTCACCGAACCTTCGGCGCTGTACGTTCCGCAGATGTGGCGCGACCCTTAGTTGTGTCTAACCAATTTTCAGTAGCATTAAATTCAGCTATGCTAAGTCATCTTTCGGAAAAAAACACATATTACACACACGTACTGTATCGAGTAACGCACACGAGGGATTAAAAGTATGGCGTACAAAAAGTCCCCCGAATAATCGCGGACACCGACGGGCGGTACAGGTCAAACAGAGACGGACATATGTTTTTACGATTCGGGGGACTTTGTCCTCCGGGGACAAAGTCCGTCGTCTGCGCAGGCTATAACTCTCGTCCATTCTTGTAACGTGTGGGGTTCTATAATCTTGAGTTTTTTTTAAAGACCACAAAGTCTTCCTTTAAGCACTGGCGGACTAAGGTAGGGGCGGAAGGGGCGGTCCGCCCCGAGGCTCTGGTCCTGGGGGGCCTCCAAATTTAGCAAAAAGTTCTCAATCGAATCCTAAATAAGGATAAAAGGCAGTTGGGTGTTGGTTGGAGGCGCCATATAGATACAAATACGATTAAAGCTACACCTAATTTGCAGGCCCGCCCCAGGCCTGAGGGGCTTCTAAATTTTGCGAAGTTCTCTTGATCAAATCCTAAACAAGGTTAAGAGGCAGTTAGGTGTTGGTTTGAGGCTTCATATATATAAAAATAGGTACGATTAAACTCAATTTGGAGGCACCCCAGGACCAGAGGCCCGGTCTCCAAATCCAAAAGTTCTAAGACCGGGGGGGCCTTATTCAGTTTTTCCGCCCCGGGCCTCCGACAGGCTTAGTCCGCCACTGCCTTTAAGCCATTCGCAGACTCCTTGATGCAGTCCAGCATGAGAGGGACAGAGCTACAGGCAAGAGAGGACAGCGGTGACAACTTTTCTTTTTACATAAATATTTTTATGATCCTGGTAGAAGTCACCAGCATTTTACAGACCAGTGGAGGCGCCGAAGAAACTAATTTATTAACAATTTTAACTTTTGCTTTTGCATACGATTGTCATTAGTAAGTACATAGAATTGAAATCACACTGGGATGATCTAAGTGCCGCAAAAGAGTGTAGAATCATGCAAAAGCAAATAAGGGCGCTGCTGGGCTGACGTCAGCACAGCAGCGCCACAAACTTCTCCTCATATCTTCGAAAATACAGCACTTGGCATTTAGTTACTTTTTGACCAAATGTGACTAAAGCCGTATACAGAAAGAAAGCTGAAAACTTATCAGCGCTTATAGGCGCCGGTCTACGCAGGTAACCGGCGCAGGCATTTATATGAACCAGCGCCGATAAGCGCTGATAAGTTTTCAGCTTTCTTTCTGTATACGGCTTAAATCGGGAGTAAATGAAGCAAGGATCCGTTTCACGATCGATGACCGTGGCGCTGCTGAAATGACTCACATCACCAAACCCATAGGCATAACTCTGCTCGTTCAAATATTCCCGACCCATAAAATAAAATCTATTTATCAGCCGATTATTAAGGTATAGGTACTATGGAAATGAAATTATGTAAACATTCGAATTCTCCTTATCATAACTGTTTATTCATACCATCATCTTACAAAGTCCTGTAAACATGTAAAATAAATAAACTACAAAATATAATACAAACAGGTATTAAAAGGCCATAATCCATTTGAAACGTATCAATTTAATGTGATTTCTATAAACATTACCTATTGTATAATTTATAAACCGAAAACTTACACTGAAATACATAATGGAATTACTGCTTATATCGTTATTTGTGACTAAATATAATAATATGTGATGGTACAAAAAACTGTTAATAATGGTATCTGTGTATTAAAAAGTTGGAGATGTGAGTTTTATCCGGTTTAAACCGGTTTAGAGGAGGTCGAAGCGTGCCCCGACCTCTAATGTTGGCGAACTATGATGGCGACTACTCGATGACCGTTTGTTCTTCTTTCACGAAAAATTCTACAACTTCCTCCACCGTATTCCCTGATTCGGTGTCCAGACCATCCGTGTCCACATCTGGAAGCAAATTATGCTATTTAATAATAGGTTATGTTACTCATGGACGAATAATAGAACGTTCGTCAATTTAAGCATGATTTATGTAAAAAAAATATCGGTTGCACTACGTATAATTTTTTTAAAGTGATACATTACAACAATATCCTTATTTATCTATACATATAATAAAACTTTAACAGGAGCGTGTCCGTACATGAATTTTTTATTTTATTTTAGTGGTAGTGTAGACAGTTGTCGATTTAGATTTCAAAATACTAGTTTTTAAAATGTTTGTCTGTCCGTCTGGTTGTGCAAGCATCGCGCAAAAACGACTGGACGGATTGTGATGAAATTTGGTGTGGAGATAACTAAGTAAAACATCTAGATTACTTTTTGTAGCTCCCAAATGTCTCATTCTCAGGGCAAAATTAAAAAACTGGGTAAAAATAGGTAAAAAGACAAATACGTACTACTTCGAAACGATAACACCTATAAATTTGAAATACGGTATGTAGGTGTCCATGTCGTAAGCAACCGCTATGGATTTTTGGAAATTCCCAGGTTAACGGGAGTAAATCGGATCCCCGCAGGCAACGCCACTGGACACCCGCTTGTGGAATTATATAACGCGTAACAGAAAAAGCGCAATTCCTCATACACCCCAATTAGTATATTATTATAAAAAAAATATGATGCAATCGGACTTTAGTTGTGTCTAACCAATTTTCTTAAATATCGATCAATAATAGCACGATTTCCATAGATAGCACTAAATTCAACTACGCTAAGTCATTTTTCGGAAAAATTTAACACATTAATAATATCCAAAATCGATTAAGTAGTCGATACTGAACAAACTAATTTCAGGAATTGCGATTATTCTGTTACATATTGTATATTAGGGCATAGCCCAATGATATACGTACAGTTCCTCAGCTCGAGCCGGCGCGGCTTCTGCTCGGTCCATTCCTGCACCTTCGCCTCGCGATACTCCACGTACTTCTTCATCTGCTCCGTGCGCTTCGCCACCAGTTCCTGTTGAGAATAACATTATTATTCACCGTTTGAGTTGGTTTTCTACCAGATAGAATAATTTTAAACAAAAACACCGAATTCTAGCAGGAAACTAAAGAAAGTAAAAAAGCTCTAGTCGCCACTACGATTTTCGAAGGTTTCAATCGATTTATCTTTGATGCCATCATCAGATCCTGGTTTCTTTATCATGGTACGACCCTTGGGATATCTCCTTTCCAACAAAAAAAAGAATCATCAATATCGGTTCATAAACGACGAAGTTATCCCCGAACACATAAAAATAACATAGAACTGGAGTTCTAAAAAAAAATAATAAAAGAAAATAATCAAAAAAGTAAAAAGAAAGAGTAAAAAACCGACTTCAACTTTTATGGTTTTCTAATGGATGCCATTGTCAGAACTGGACGAAATTAAGATGGGACCATGGAAGCACCAGCTTTCAATTAAAAAAAGAATCATCCAAATCGGTTCACCCAGTCGAAAGTTCTGAGGTAACAAACATAAACAAAAAAAATACAGACGAATTGATAACCTCCTCCTTTTTGAAGTCGGTTAAAAACGGTCGAAGTGAGAAACCTCCGCCTTTTTACAAGCTTTTATTTATTGAAGTCGTTTAAAAAATATTCAGTTTGATTCCGCAAAACAAAGTCATATTCTTAGGATAGATCGCAAAGTATGATTTTTCCAGTAAGCACTCTTCGTTTGCGTAATCCAGCCTTTATATTGTGAACGTGAAAGTTTGTGATTTGTCCTTTCACGCAGCAATCTAGAGACGAAATAATTAAAACAGATACCCTAGGTAGATTTGAAGATCCTGACCACAGTGGAGTTTCATGGTAGTTTATAGCCCATACACATTTTTTTTTATTTACTGTAATGACCGTTAAGCCTAGTTCGCACTAGGCCAGTAATTTAGTCGAGTCCTTGTTCAGTTTGTAGTACTGAACTGAAACTGTGTCCAAAACTCATGTTAAACATGTACTTTGTAAAATGGCGTATTACAAACTAGACGACTATAATATAAATGACAATGATGCTTGGAACAGATTTCCTCCAGCACACCGCAATGCGACAGCGAAAAATAACGAAATTATTGAACCCAATTTAGTATTAAGTAACAATTGATTAAAAGAATATTGAGGAGTTTCTTGCCCCGCTTCTTCTCCTCAACCATGCATGCTGAAGCGGTGGAGTTGAAATGACGTTCAATAAGTGGACTTGTCAACATTTTGACCTTGACTTAGACTTTGTACAGGAGTAGTAGACAAGTAGCAAAGGGGCCTAATATTGTCGAGTTGTACAGGTGTATGTGTACTACGAACAAGGGCTGTTTTTTTTTTACTGGCACAGTGCGAAGTAGACTTTACGGTTCGTCGATATTGTCGACTGGAAGAAAGGTCAACGTACCTTGCTAGCCTTGCTGCTTCGCATGCGGTCCTTGGACTCGAACTGGGAATAGTACTTCTTGAGGTTCTTCTTGATTTCCTTCTGCTGTTTCTCGGTGAGGAGCGTGGGGGGACGCGGCCG
Organism: Ethmia dodecea; assembly: GCA_963855545.1. Classification (NCBI taxonomy): domain Eukaryota; kingdom Metazoa; phylum Arthropoda; class Insecta; order Lepidoptera; family Depressariidae; genus Ethmia; species Ethmia dodecea. The sequence continues at coordinate 3,964,338 of OY979446.1, forward strand.
CCAGTGGAACTGCGCGAATCCTTCCTTCATCACTCTGTAGAGACAAAAAAAATTAGGTCAAAATCAAATCAAAATGCTTTTATTTCCCACATCGCTTCGGCACGTATAATTACGAGATGCGGGGTATGACTCTTGATACATTATTATTTTAATAAATTCATACTTAATGCTAAATTGGGTTACATAATTTGGTTATTTTTTGATGTTGTAGGTTAATACTGTTATTAGTTTTGATCTACATACATAACATGTAGATCTGTTTTATAATTTATGGTGTGCTAAAGGATTTAGAATGAAATATTAATAAATTTATGCATGTGTTGAATTCAACTTGCATAAATTAATTAATATTTCATATAATAGTTTAGCTCAGTAGATATACAACTACACAAAAAGTCATGTGTGTAGTCTTAACCAAGCTTAAGTTGTAGAGAAAGCAGCATTCTACATTCTCTGACGAGATTTGAATACTAATGAACTTGATGCTAAAAGAAATACATAGAGAAAAACAGAGTTTTTTTAAATTAATTTGTGTTTTATACTGTCGTAAGCTTTGACTTCGGTTTCAGGAAAAATCAAGTAAGGTGTACCTAGAACTATCTGGTAGAAATTATATACAAAATTAGCCTCAATTTCCACGACTTTAAACAACTACATAGATTAACTATCCTTATATCTATAGCTATTTACAGACACAAGTGAATAAAATATAGACATTAAATGTTCATATTTATTCAATAAGACTTACGGTTAGCAGTGAAAATAAAATTCAATAGTTTTCCAATTTCGTTCTACAAATACTTATAAATATCCTACTAATATTATAAATGCGAAAGTTTGTATGGATGGATGTACGGATGTATGGATGGATGTTTGTTCCTTTTTCACGCAATAACTACTAAACAGATTTTGATGAAACCTTACAGTTATATAGCTTATACATCAGAATAACACATAGGCTATATTTTATCCTCGTATTCCCACGGGAACTACGCGGGGCGCTGCTAGTACACAAATAAAACTCACCTTCTAAGTATCTTCCCTTGGAACGACCAGATGTAGTATCCACAGTCCATCTTGCACTTGAGCGACGACACACCAGTCACCACGTAGCGGCCGGTTGGGTCCCATTCGATGCCAGACATCTATACAACGGTAAAACTTTTTTTAAAGATTTCTAGGGATTACAATAACTTGCAAACAGACCCGGTCCGGCGATGGGCTCACCACCTATCACGTTTAGGGGTCCAATATATCTCGTGAAATGTGGGAATATCCAGTAATGGAATACCTCTGCCTACCCCCTCGGGGATAAAAGGCGTGAGATTTTTTTTATTATTATTATTTTTAATAACTTGCGAAGAAAGATGGGTTAATAGGCACACCGGCCAAGCAGCACATTCCCGGACAAGGACAATAGATAATCCTAACTGGTAAATAAAGAAAATATTGAATTAATAACACTGTGTTGAGATACAAATTGTTCAAGAGAAGAAAGCAAATGGGGATCTAGATGAATATAATTATAATAGTACATATTAGATTATTAAGAAATAATGATTTGGTATGGTTTTGGAGAATGATGGCTATTATTAAATTTTTGACAATTATTTGACTGTATTCATAAATAAGCTTTGAATTGTATTTGTTTTGTATGTAATTGTGGTAGTTTGTATCATAAGTCGATTGACGCAACAGGCGCTTTGATGTGTACTGTAAGCTTGTTGCCCAAATGTCATAAATAAATCATTAGATGATGTTGATGAAACCCACCTGGTAATGATCCGAAACATTCATGATTGTGAAATCATTGGTGTCCAAGAATTCCAACGCACCACCAGTCAACCCGAGGTTGGCTAACACTATGAACTGTCCGGACGGTGACCAGAAGAGATGGTTGAAGGGCTTCCTCTCAAACTTCTTGAGCAGTGTTGGAGCCTGCCCCGTATTCACTTGGTAGAAGCTTATACAGATGTTGGCTGGATCTCCATGGATAATCGAGAATTTTGAACCAACAGGTTCCCAAGCGAACGCTTGGATGGGCTCCTTTATTTCAACTGAGTCTACAGGTATCTCTTTTTCCCTCATGTGGAATATTTCGAAGTTATAATACATCCCGGAGTATTTGATCTCATTTTTGTCCTTCTTCACTTTGGAGTAACGGTCGACTTTCACACAGAGGTAGTCACCGCTCTTCTGCCAGTGGATTTTGCAGTCGGCAACGGAGAACAGATTTTTGGAACGGACTTCAGTGCGGTTCGGTATTTCGAGGAGTGTTACTCGTGCTGGGACATCTTTGTCTTCGGCCACCCAGTAAGCCAGGGTATTGTCAGTTGGGGACCAGCTGAAGTCTCTGTGAAATGCATACAAAAAATAAAAATATAAAACTGACTACAAAGTAACATTTTTGATTTTTATATAAGTTGGTGGTTTATGACCATGTCAGCAAAATTTATTGTAGACAAATTACTTTCTTTAAGTATGGTAGTAAATTTTAATATGCACAGCATTTCTGAAGACATGCTTCATCATACATGACAATATTGCACAGACAGCCTTGATAAACTGCTGTTTACACAAAATTGCTGCAATATTGTCAATTATAGGCATGATCATAGTAATTAATCAATACTACAGCAGTATTGAGAAACATTAAACAATGATATCATTGCATTTTTTAAACCTAAGTATGTGACATGTCAAATGATTTGATGTCTTCTGTATGCTTACTGTATGCAGTTTTTGTGTTTCATTCTATGGCAATAATTTACATAAAAAACTCGACAAAAACACGATATGCTTGCAGTTAGCCCATGTTACTCAGGCATATTGTAGCTTTTCATCAGTGAAAGAATTTTTATAATCGGTCTGGTAGTATCTGAGTATATTTGTTACAAACATACAAAAAAAAATCCTGTTTATAAGCAGGTTTTTTTTAATACCTACCTGCTGTTGACTGAGTCATAATCAGATCTGATTAAATATATTTATAACATTTTTTACACTTTCTGCAATCCCAAATAAAACCTCCAAAGACAATTGTTATTACCACATCTACGAAATTTATGATGATGTGATACTCACACTTCGATTCATTATTATTTAAACTTACCTTATCCCTGGAATCTTGATAGACTTCTTATCTAATAGCCCAAAGCCAGGAGTTTCGTACACAGAGAGCATATCAGCACCAAGCCGAGCGAAGAACTTGTCGTCCTTGCTCCAACGGAAGATGGGCCATGTGACGTATTCATCTGGCGGTGGGAATGAACGTTTCTCTTGGCCAGTCCTGGTGATTAAATTTGAATATAAAAATGGCATCATTTAGTAAGATCAGAGGCGAAACCACAGTACAATACTACAGTAAACTACAGGGCAATGTATGCATTTAATTGTACAATTTGTGTGTATTGTGAGTGTAACTTATTGAATCTTTTAGTGTTGCATGATAGTCGCCTGATGATGGTGTGAACGCTCACTTAGAATGAATATTTTTTGCATTGCTCTCTAGTGCTCAAAGGGTTTAGCCTAATATGTATTTATTAATAAAGAAAATGAGCACTTTCTTTATTAATAGTTTCATTCATATATTAAATAGGTAAGAATTGATGTAAGGTAAACACAACATTTTGATGACTATTTAATTAAAAGCTATTTTTCAGGATTAGGTTACATAACTCACATTCTAAATATTATTTTATTTCTGAATAATATTGTGCAAAACTCAAATTAACTATATAATAATTTTAGAGTAAAAAATAAGCAGGTAGTGTAAGTTATGATTTGCACTAGAGTTGTATAATGTAGGTATCATGGATGTAGTTGAGATATTGCACTAAGTAACATCCTCAGAATAAAGATAAAATAAACACACAAATAAAAAAAACTTACCTAATATCCCAAATAATCAGCTTCTTGTCATCCCCTCTATCGCTGCTCGGTGAGAATGACACAAGGTAATTCTCACACGGTGAGAATGAGATAAACCTTGCTTCGGGGTGGAAGAACTTCTGGAATTGGGAGAACTTGGGTCCAGCCCATAGAGCGACGCCTCGCCAGTGGAACGTGGCCAGATATGTGCCTAGAGGTGACCAGACTGCATATGTTTCAGTCCAATTCTGAAAACAAGTCAATTAAATTTTAGAATAGAAAATTTATATTCTCTTCTGTGGTCAGGCCATTAAATATGTTTATAGTGCAACAATATGGTATATCATTCATTATCCATCTCAAGGTTATCTGGAAGATATCGCTGAAAGCAATAATACCATCCATAGCACTTCATTTAAGTTTTAAATCTCTTTTGTTTTTGGTCTACAATAAATACACCGGTCATATCTCTGATAAATCATAAATGACAGTACAGCATTGAAACCATAACCATGTAAGTTGTGGAGTTTCTTAGTACCGCTTTATATCCTCAGTTTAATTAGCAGTGGTAGTTATCAATTGCTTTAACAAGTGGACTTACAGTGAATACATGGAAAAACTTCTTGACACAAAAAATGGGTATATTATAATGCTTAAAAAATAAAAATATAAAAAATAAATAATCTCACGCCTTTCATCCCCGAGGGGGTAGGCAGAGGTATTCCATTACTGGATATACCCACATTTCACGAGATATATTGGACCCCTAAACGTGATAGGTGGTGAGCCCATCGCCGGACCGGGTCTATTTACACATGTCTCAGAATTAATTCTAAGACCTGCGGGTTTCCTCACGATGTTTTCCTTCACCGTCGAGCTAGTGATAAATATGTACGTAAGTTTTTTGAAAAATGCTTACTCTGCACTATCACATATTTTATGCATAACAATCAACATTTTTCCAGGATTCCATTATGATCCATACAGCTTATACCGACACAAGAAGGCAATATGCAACACAATCATACTTCTATACAAGTAATTAATGCTCACAAGCTAATACTAATCTTACTTAACTTTTCATCTGCTACAGTATGACTGTTTTAACTTGGCATCTCTAAAGTTGTGCACAAATGACTGCGCAATGTAATTTTTAGCGACCATATGGTCATATGAGGAGGTTTCCTATGTTCAGAGCAGACAAGTTAAAACAGCCATACTGTAAGTAATGAAAAGAATGTTCTAGTATCAAAATAATGTTCCAGGTGATTTAAAGTGGTGGGAATTCAATTCAATGTGACATACCGGTCTCTCCTGCAACAAGATGGGCTCTGGCAGAGCATTCTGCCAGACTTGGAGTCCCACACCCGTGCCAATGCCGACCAGAAACTGATCATATGTCTCTGGGTCCATCAGGTACCATTGAAGATCCGATTGCACCTTGAAAGGTTGGGGTACCGGTGGCTCCCATTCTTTAGGGATATCTGCATACCTACAATATGACATATTGTTAAATTAAGGCCTGTTGGGAACACAATACAATTACAACACTATTAATCTCGTAAACATCTTTGTGAGCAACCAGTAACAGTCGAATGCTGAGCTATTGGTCTCATATTCAGCAGCAAAGGCTAACTTGGAACTCCATACATTTGGAATCCAGGTTGACCTTATTTAGGTAAAATCAATTTAACTAATTTGTTACTAACATTGTTTTAAGATCTATACTAATAAAATTATTGATATTTGTAACATCTGAAATAAAATTTATTATTATAAGCTCCCATCAGTTTACAGCATAATAGGATACGGTGCTACAGTATTGGCCACTCACAGGATTTTTTAAGCCACTCAAGGCCAGCTGATGTGTTAAATACAATTACTAAAATGCATCTCATCAAGCCAAACCATATTTGCATAATAATCAACCATAAATTATACACATTAGGTATAACTTTTCTTTCGCAGTAGATAATTCCCTTGATATGAGTGTTATGTGCATATTACTGGAACTAGCCAAAGCAAGGACTTTGCTTACTATTAAATTTCCCAATCAATAATATTACAAAAACTCGACTTGGAGTGACCACTTTCTAATTAGCTTCAAGTATGTGATAGGTATAACTTACTTATTGAAGTCGGTGAACAAATTCACTAAAAATGTGTGCTGCTTATCTAATTTACAATTATTCGTCGCTTTAACTGCCTCCGCGGCGTTTTGAGGATTGCTGTACTCCAAGAAAATGTAGCCTGTAGTGACTCCAGTCTCGGTAGTGGGGTAATACTCATTCACTATTTTGCCGAATTTGCTAAAGATCTTGTTGATAACACTCTGAAGCTTCTCCAGGCGGACAGGCTCGACCTGCGGGCACCCATCCACCACGATCACATTCTCGTAGCCGTCAGATTCCTTCGGCTTCTGCTCTAAAAGGTCAGCCAACAACTCTGCAACGTCAAAGTTAGGTTATGTTTTATGACTTGTAAATCCAACTTTCCCCGCTCAAAATAACTCGCGAAAACTGCATTATATAAATACAGTGACACTCACTAAGTCCTATAAACACGATAAAATTAGCACAAACACTGCAGAACTATGGAAAAAGCGTGGGTGACGCATATGGCCGGCCCAACCTCTACCATCAAAAACTCGTACCTTCGTCGGGAATATCGTCGACGAAACCTTCCGGATCGTCAAAATCGGGCTCCTCGTCAAAGTTCTGCTCCTCATTGTCACTTTGAGGGGTTTGATTCACTTTTTCATCGCCTTTTTTCTTAGCCATTTTGACGTTATAACGTGTGGTACCGGAAGATACGCCATTAGTGGACTAAACCACAGATAAAAATTTGTTACTTTCACTTGCGGATTGCGTTTCGTTTTTGGTATTCTTCGTTCGTACAACAGATCTTTTTACGTAAAATATGATAAATTCATTGCTTGATTTTATATTAATAATAATAATTTGTGATTACAAAATAGACTATTGGGCACATAGGTCAATACAGGGTGAATAACACTGATAACGATAAACAACGAAACGCGCTTGTCCGGTACGCACCATAAAGAAGAAAAGTGCCGGGAAATTCGAAAAATTTTTGATATAGGTACATTAATAGATATTATTAGGTACCTACATATAGGTATAATATAATATCTACACTTTTATTTTATGAATATTATCATTTACATTTTTACTATTATGTAAAATTTATAAAATAGGTACACTACTGGTTCTAGGTGTATAGTTCTTTGTAGGTACGACGTAGGTACGTCCGATAACGGAATTTCACCTTTGCGATCTTTTTATTAATACCAGCTGAATCAATGGTCTGCTCTGGGTCTGTTGTGTGTATTGTATCTGTAGACTACATTATACTTACTAAGGTAGCAGTACTAGTAATACATATTGCTAGAATATGCATTGCGAACAACACCTATGCACAGATTGCACAGATGAAGTAGCGTTTGTAGCTTGACGGGTCATCGCACATGAAAATTGAGGTCATACGAATCGCAATGTGGACACTGGCTGGCATACCTATATCTACCTTGTATCACCACTTTGTAAATGCATTTGGTGATATACCTATCCGCACTATGCTTTATAGAATACTAGCGATACATGAATAAAATATAGCCCAATGTTACTCCGGGATCTTCTAGCTTTCCATTGGTGAAAGAATTTTTAAAATAGGTCTAGTAGTTTTTGAGTTTATTCGTAACAAAGATACAAATCTTTCCTCTTTATAATATTAGTATAGAAGTATACATATAAGTATATACATAGATGCATTGTTATGTAAGTTACATAACTTTCATTTCGTGTAAGTTCCTATCTCTATTGATCTCTCACGGGAAACTAACGGAGTAAGTATTTGTACAGCTGTGAATTATTATCATTTATGATCCAAATGAGTTGTGTATTCTGTATTCTATAATTAAATAAAAAAAATAATTAAATAGGAACTACGATTATCGAGGGGCAAGCAAGATCAAGGGCGAGCTTGGGTGGCTAACTACCCTAATTACCCATTTAACTAAACTGCTCAGTTCTTATGACTAAGAGTTCTTAAAATAAATAAATATGCTCACGCCTTTATGCCGGAGCGGTTCGGCAGAGTTCCATTCCTGGAAGTACCCACTTTTACCAATATCTTTTTTCGACAGGTGGTGGCCCATTGCCGGACCCGGGGCGCTAATTACACATGCCTCAGAATCAATTCTGAGACCTAAGGGTTTCCTCACGATGTTTTCATTCGCCGTCGAGTTAGTGATGAATATTTAAGTATCTTATCTAAGTATCTCGATACGAAAGAGATTATATTTTAATCTCCTTGCTCCATATATATGTGGTATGGAGCAAGGAGATTAAAATATAATCTCTTAAGTCCATACTTAAGTTTTTTCAAAATTATCCGAAGTCAGACAATCATGGGGACAAAGGGAGTATAACTAAGGACAATATCTTTTAATTTGTCCTATTACATATTATTATCCTATTACCTAATATTATAAGCGCGATTTGTATGTATGGATGGATGTAGATATGGATGTTTGTTCCTCTTTGACTCAAAACTACTGAACGGATTTTGATGAAACTTTACAGTTGTATAGCTTATACATCAGAATAACACGCTATATTTTATCCCGTACTCCCACGGGAACGGGAACTACGCGGATGAAACCGCGGAGCACTGCTACTAATACATATCTACTTCGTAACCAACAATATAAAATGAAAAGAAAAAAAAACTTTTCAAGTTTTATATTTTTGTCAATAAAAAGAACTAAAAATTAAAAAATAACCATTTAAACCAGTTATGAAAAATATCATTAAGTATATAATTAATATTTTTTTTATAAAAGTAATTTATTATAAACTAAATAAAAGTTGTAAAATAGCTATAGGTAACAGGAAGTCCGAGCGTACCAGATTTTCTTTGTTTCTGAACTCTAGCTTTTCTTATCATTCATCAGATAGCGTCCGAGTAGACTTAAATTAGTGCTTTGATAACTACCTATATACACTGATAAGCTCTATAGAAAGTCTCAGCATCGCGTACAGCTACTGCCTAGCATCACGAGGCCACTTTTGTATGCCGGAGGTTTTTCTACTATGACTTTCGTTGTTTCGTCACAGTTCAATGACCGCTCGTCTTTCCTGCCTAACACGTGGTCGGTGCTTTTGCTTTGTTGATAATAAAGTTAATATGCGAAGGTGACGCTTCCGATCGCAGGAACTTTCTAGCGGGTTTGTGAATGGTGGAAAGGTGAAGACAGTTTTTGCATAAGTATGGTAATTTTATTCCTTGACCAAACTACAGCTCAAATGAGGACTTAGATTATAAAATCGTAGTCACTGTAATCAATCACTCGCGTAGTTTCCGTTCCTGCAGAAATACGGGGATAAAATATAGCCTATGTGTTATTCTAACGTATGAGCTATATAACTGGAAAGTTTCATCAAAATCCGTTCAGTAGTTTTTGCGTGAAAGAGAAATAAACATCCATCCATACATCCATCAATATAAACTTTCGCGTTTATAATATTAGTAGGATAGTGGCAGATTTATCAGTTACCAAGTTGTCATCACTTAAATCTGTATAATTAATACTTAATCATAGTAGGTATAGGTAGTACCTATGTCTAAAGGACCTATGTCTAAAGGACCTATGTACATATTTACCTAATTTCGTTATACAAATTCTACGACGTTACCTGCCTACGAATAAATAAGACCTACCTATGTTTGTTTTTTGTATGTAATGTCATCTATACTAATACGAGTAAGTATTATAAAGAAGAAAGATCTGTATTTTTGTATGTTTGTTACGAATAAACTCAAAAACAACTGGACCGATTTTAAAAATTCTTCCACCAATGGAAAGCTATAGGATCCGTGAATGACATAGGCTATATGTTATTTCCGTCTTCCCATTGGAACGGGAACTACGCGAGTGAAACCGCGCAGAACCGCTAGTCAATAAATAATTTCATTTTGTGAGTACACTAAATAGAGTACCTACAGGAACGAATGATAGTTAAACATTAATTTTATTCTATATTTAAGTGTTCTTTAAGTGTTCAGAGCAGTCATACCTATGTTAAGTGGGCTGGGTTGGGTACCTACCTATCTTAATCGAAACAGTACGGTTGGTAGAACATAGGTAGGTAGGTGCGAATGGATAAGTTTTACGACCATCCAACCCACAAGTAGGTACCTATATCTAATTAAATTAGGTACGCTATTCAATTAAATGAGCTAATAAAATTAACTGCGAAGCACTTTAAAGCAGCAGGGATCTATCAGGGGGCCAATTCCACTAAATGTCAGCCATTGGCGAGCCACTGTCATCGAACTATCATTCCATTATGCTGCAACTGGCAGACATCTAATTTGTATTCCACTAAAATCATAGTGGCATTACAATGGAATGACTATGAACTACGTTAGGTGTTGCCTACCATAAATAACTATTACTACCATGAGTGTCATTAGTTTTATTTCGGGTTTTCGGCACTAAAATTTTTAGATGATTGATTTTATTTATGGTACATGTGACATTTCGATAAGTTTTGAAGGAACTTGTGTATTTTTGTGCATAGACTCTGAAGCAGAGCTAAAATCTGAATTTCGTGTCGTGTTTAGGGCTGATGCCTAAATTGCCAATGCCTTGAAATAAGGGAAAAAGAGCAATCACTGGACAGCGCCATTCCATGGTAGGAATAGTAGAATACCAAAAGTGGTGAACAATGATAGTTGAATGAGTGTGAAAACTGACAGATATCAGAATACGAAAAGTGCCAAATAACACCGTCGAGTGACCATTCCCATGTCATTGTCATCCAACTATCACCGCTGTCATTTAGTAGAATTGGCCCCCTCTCTGCCCACATAAAGTAGGTCTTCCACACTTTTATATAATCTGTACATTAACAATGGAACTGGATTAAACGAAGAATAGAGTTTTTTTTGTTGGGACACAATTCACACACGGTTATTTAGTCCCAAACTAGGCAGGGCCTGTACTATGCGTACTAAACAAGTGATAAACATACTTAAATAAATATTAAACTACCAGACACGAAGCCAACAGACATGTTCATGCACACAAATGTTGGCCCGAGCGGGGATCGAACCCGCGACCTAAGACTCAGAAGGTAGGGTCACAACAACTGAGCCAACAGGTCCGTCATAAATAAATAAAAATTGCCAGCTTTTATAACATTTTGAGCCGATTTAATCCGCTTTTATATTTTTTATTTTATTATTGGTTTCTCTAGTTTTAAGTTTTTCAACCTTATCAAATAGTATTTAGAAATTATATAGCTACTGCACATAACTAAGTTCGTATGTGTTAATTATTGTTGAGAATCTTTAATCTATATTCTGTTTAGGTTTAAAGGACAATAATGTAATGTGAAAACCTTCAAATTTTAGAGAAAAAACAAACGGAGAAGATAGATATCAAAGTCAAAGTCAAAATGTTTTATTCAAAATAGGAACTTACAAGTCCACTTATTGAACGTCATTTCAACTCCACCGCTTCAGCATGTATGGTTGAGGAGAAGAAGCGGGGCAAGAAACTCCTCAACACAATATTCTTTTAATCAATTGTTACTTAATACTAAATTGGGTTACATACCTATATGGGTTATTAACTACCTTCTTACATGTACAGGTGTTACCTAACAGCATACCATCTTGACGTCAAGATAGCAGCCTCACTGAACGACCTGAATTCTCCGAAAGTATGATAGCACTATTTATATGCTTCGGGCACTATTTGGCACTATTTAGGAAGAGATGTTTAAAATCATCAGAACAGCTCAATTCCATGGTGAGGCTTCTAACTTGACGGTCTCTACCTACTACCGAATGACTCAACTTTACTCTGTTGCTTACGTTGGGCCAGTGACGAATACTTATTACTAAATGTTTTACATACCTAGTTAAAAAAGTTTTCGGTAGATATACATTCGCGTATTCGGAGTATTTTGATGAACGTTTTTTGTGTTAATTTGAACAACATAAAGTCAGACCGCGAGTAGGTGATTAACAAAAAATATAATCTACGCAAAAAGTTTTTTTACTTGCTTCTTAAGTACATAATATAGCGCCGTATAATAGTGTACCTAGACCTAGTACCTAGTTACAATCATTTTGAAATGAACAATACTTTAAAAATGTATAATAACGACTACTTCACTACATTGTATAAAACAAAGTCGCTTTCTCTGTCCTTATATCCCTATGTCCTTATGTCCCTATGTCCCTTTGTATGCTGTAATCTTTAAAACTACGCAACGGATTTTGATGCGGTTTTTTTTAATAGATACAGTGATTCAAGAGGAAGGTTTTAGTGTTAGCATTGCACCCGTGCGAAGCCGGGGCGGGTCGCTAGTACTTAATAAAGAAAATACATGACTGAAAAAAATCCCAATAATTTAGATTTACACCTGTTTTACACTTTCTTTACGGCACAGAATAATGAATACTTATGGGTTCAAATAACATAAATTCTGCTTTACATCGCAGTTTTAATTTTTTTATTTCACTTGCCAAGCGTTACTTTTTCCGTAAGAAAACTTTGAAATAAAACAGACCAAAGTGCACTAGCTGAATACGTATGTTCTAACGATGCAATTGCAAAAAAGACAAATAGAAAATATTCTCACGTTCAATAGAAACAAACGATGGTAATAACGGAGACAAATAACTTACCGAGAAACTAGAACAAGTCGTTTACGTAATTTTCTGGCGGTTTTACGCGACCATGTAAACTTTAATAGACTGACGGATGTTATTAAAAATGATTTAATGCCTGTCTATAAACAGACATGCTTTGGAATTTATTACAATGTTACATCTACTGATTTTCACATCTGAATAATTAATAAAATAAAATAAAATTCACGCCTTTATCTTCGAGGAGGTAGGGGCAGAGGCAGGTTATTAATTAAATAAAGAAATCTACTAATATCATGTAATCTCTTCTTCACCACACCAAAGTGTGATAATAAATTAATTAATAACGCACAAATGGTCCTAATTATGTAGAGTCACAAAATACTTGGTGTGGAATTTATCAGAATCGTCAACGATATAATGATGTTATAACATGAATTTAAAAGTATATTCATATTTCACAATAAGTAGGACGAGTACCTGCTACCTTGTAAATTATTATTTTCTTAGGTGTCGGATTTCTATAGAGTTGATATCGATAAAAACATAAATATTTTGTAAAGTTGTACATAATATTATATTCATTGGAATGGATTATTAATTAGGAACTTATTTACTTACATCAGAGACCAGTCTTACATTCAGAAATTAATAACTCTACATCTTCTTACTTATTTGTTTAAGCGATTCTTGCAATTTATAATGTGTATTGAATTACTTAATGAAAGGAATATCGATATGAAAACATGGTTAAGTATTCGTATTTTGAATTAATTCACAGAATTTAAATATCAAACTCGATTGATCGAACTTTTGAAAATAAGTATACTATGGGGGATTTACTCTACACTTAAACAAAAAATGTTTATAGTTCTTAAAAGGTTGTAGTGGAACGTGAGAATTAAAGAACTTTGCGGAATGAATCTAACCATCATAAAACATTGGGAGGTGTTGATTTGAGTCATCAAACTCAGTCATCCATCCATTGTTCTTTTTGCACAAATTTTTTCATGATCGCAGGCATGTGAATTAACTTAGCTGTATAAATAATGGGATATGTAAATAAGTAATGTAGGTAAGCAACATATCGTCACAATCACGTATCAAAAGCGATATCTACTTTGTCTCACTACAGTAATGTCTACTCTACCCATAACTCTCATAAGCTATATATTTTTTTAAGCATTTCTCTTCGACGGTTATGTCACATGCATGTTACATGACTGGGTACCGTAATGTCCCTATTATAACATTCACTTCAATGGGAGTGCCCATGCAATGAAGTTCTTGAGGTACCTACTAGGTTGTTTGGGCGTCCTCTCGCCATAAGCGATCACACACCGCTCTGCCCCGCCATCGCCAACCGTTAAAGTAAAACCAGTACGTCCGCCATTGCGTCCGAGGGACGCCGTGTTTCCCGCGCATTCTAACCATAGACAACCCTGATACTTTTATCCCGAATCCCGCGAAAAGGTATTTTGCCGCCAATATTGTGTTGTATTTACTGCAGTGATTTCTGTTCTCAAGTTCAGTGGTTTCCGTTTGTGACGCTATTTTGTTATTTGTTTGGTTAAGTTGGTTGATTGTGAGTACGACCACAGTCGCTTATTATGGACAAGTAACTACTTACTAAGCATAAATCCTGCCAAATTAATGATAGAGATAACAAGTTGACCAGGTTTTTTTTAAACTAGATCAGTTAAAGCAGTTTGATTGCATTTTGTTATCATATTTGCGTTTCTACTTATTAACTCGAGTAAAAAATTGTTTATAAAATAGGTATGACGCTGAGTAAGTGAGAATCTATAGGTAGATGATCACACTAACCTTGATATTGCATATACAACAGTCATTCCATTGGTATTTAATACGTAGTGCATAAAATTACAATAAACATCACACCTGTGTGCGACTTTGCAACTTTTGATAGTGAGGAAAGTAACATAATTTCTCTCCAATGTTTTACATTGCGTAATGAAGTTGTTCTGAAATGAAAAAATCTCATAGTACCTACGAGTACATACTTACCTAATGTTATTTTATCGATTTATTTTGCTAGATAGATGATGTATCAATTCTAATGTTTGTTAATTTCCAGTAAGTCTCTTAACTATAAAATAAAAATCAAATTCAAAACTATGGATGGCGTAATCAAACAAATTTTATGTAATAATAATAATAATAAATTGTGGGACACAATTCACACACGGTCATTTTAGTCCCAAACTAGGCAGAGCCTGTACTATGTCGATGGTACAAATAGAAAACAATAGTAAAAAAATATATCAGGATACTCCAGGAAGCAATAGAGGCCTAACCCCTCAGGGATTAACCCTATCTAGCTCTCATTCGATCGAATCTAAAACCCGTACAATCTCAACTGTCAAAACTGTCTTCTATAGTATAAGTATTATTCAAAAATAAACTCTACCTTCAATCAATGTAGGCCCAATTTTCAGTGGAAGATGTGGTGGTCAATTCTCATGGTGGTAGCTCTGGTGAGCGCAGTGAGAGGTCAGAGGGAAGTCTGCCTCTCAGGAGACGAGGACCCTTATCTCTTGTTTGGCACCAAGACCGCATACATATTCGCCAATAAGGGAATCCCAAATCTAAGGACGCACGATGTTCCTGGTAAGTATTTTTTATTATCAATAAGTAATAATAAATGGTGGGACACAATTCACACACAGTCATTTAGTCCCAAACTAGGCAGAGCCTGTACTATGGTACCAAACAACTGATAAACATACTTAAATAAATATTAAACATCCAGACACGAAACCAACATACACGTTCATTAACACAAGTGATAGTGATTTTTGTCATCATCAAACCCATAACACCCATTTTCATCAAAACTTGGCTACAAAAACTACATTTGAAATTGGTCAGTGTAAATACTTAAAACTCAGCTCAACCTGACTTAACATTTCCTATTTTTATTTATTTAGATAAAAAATAAATAAATTAGAAAGTTACTCAATCTGTTTGTCTGTCACCTTTTTACTGCTAAGCCCCTGAACAGATTTTGATGAAATTTATTTGACATATAGTTTGCACCTTACGAAAGGACATGGTTACTTTTCATCCCAGAACGGGGACGAAGTCGCAGAAAAATTGTAAATACATAAAAATTTTAGGAAATATAAAATTTACGTACCTAAACCGCCACCAGTAGACCAGAAAACAATGCACCGCCAACTAATTTACAATGAAGGTTCGTTCCCCTCAGCGCTCAAAACCAACCGGCTGTCAAACCATCACGAATTCGTAATCAGAATATAAGTGCGCTATTTTTATATTAATGTGGATTTTTTATACTTATCTTGTGGTTTTGTGCGAAAAAATATTATTTACTAGCAGCGCCTATGCCATGCAACAAACAAAAGAAAGTCACTGGCATCTAAACTCGTATTATAAAGAGGAAAGATTTGTATTTTTGTCAGTTTTTAACGAACAAACTCAAAAACCACTGGACGGATTTTAAAAATTCTTTATAAAAAAATAAAATATTAAAAATTCTTTCACCAATGAAAAGCTACAATAATATCCCTGAGTAGCTTATGCTATATTTCGTCCCCGTAATCCCACGGGAACGGGAATTACGCGGGTGAAACCGCGCAGAACCGCTATTTATAATAATTTATTATAGGATCTTAGGAATGACATTCGTTACTGATTACCATTATGATTGCAGTTTTTATTAGTGAGCTATATGGTATGAGTAGGTAACATCACTAATGTGATGTTACAACACTAGTGTTCTGTGCAGTGTTGCCAACTTAGCTACTTTGTAGCTAAATCTAGCTATTTTTGGGTATCAGGCAGCTACAATTTACAAAATCTTGTAGCTAAATTTTTTAGCTACTTTTTCTAGCTACTTTTACTCTTTTACAAGATGTGAGTACTTTCGAGACTTTATGTAGGGTATCGGTCCTTAAATTGTACCTAAACGTGGCTGGCTTATGTATTTTATAACTAATACCTGGATAAATGAACGGGGTTAAACATATTTCTTCGTTTAAAACTTAAATTGCGTTCTGCTTTGTCTTATTTTATAAATTTAAAATTATTGCTCGCTGTTTTAATAAACTGAAAATTGATTTACCTATGAAAAAATACACGTAATCTGCTTACTTTACCTAGTTTAAAGTGTTAGCTACTTCTGGCTACTTTTTTGTGTCAACAAATCGGGCAATCTGGCTACTTTTCGCAAGATGTCTAGCTACAAGGTAAGGGTAGCAGTTGGCAACACTGGTTCTGTGGCCTCAACTATGATGGCGTCCTTATAAACAGAAAAGCCTATTTGGTGACTTCAATTAGAATATATGTTAAAACCAGTCCAGCCTTATCATTTAACTATTTAATTTACCTACTTATAAACTATAACACTATAAATAATACTTAAGTAGGTATAAACAAAATAAATTTTTCAATTTAGGTATGTACCTACTTATCTACTTACTTTTTATCTGTAGGTAGGTAATTATTGTTAATGAATGTATATTTTCTTTGTAAATGAATGTTATTTTAGTTACCTGTTAGCTGTAACGTGTGCTTACCTGCAGAAACCATAAATCAAATAGGATATTATGTAAATAAGCTAAGCATATACCTAGTACCTAAAATGGTGTGTCCTACATTGTGTTTTCAAGAGGGTCAAGAGCAAAAGTAAAATCTTAAATAGGATAGAGCATTGACAGACAAGAGACTACCTACTTAGTTTATTGTACCAATAACCTAGGTGGATAGGTATGTAGAGTGAGTTGACAAAAGTCGTACCACACTTGAAGCTATCGACGCCCGACTTCAATCCAATATCAAAACAAAACCATTCGTTTCGTAGAAATTATTTACCTAATATAATCATCTACCTTAAATTACTTCTAGTTGAAACTACTAAATGGTTTTTTTGTTTAAATAATTTATTGGTTTAAATTAACGCCATGGTCACGACGTCACATATGTGATTCTGATTCGGTTCGAGTGAAACTAAGTTTTTCGGCACAAATTGTTTACCGCGAAGCTTCGCCTGCGTAAAATAATTATGAATGACCGAGAGACGCAGAGTGTCCAATCGTTGACGGACTAACCATCAACGCTTGGACACTCTGCGACACTCTGGACATTTTGCGAACGCTGGACATTTTGCGAATTGGACATTCTGCGCCTAAACGATTATTTTATTCAGTGGCACTGGTACTGGGAATTTAAGCTTTTTTTATTATCCTTTTACAATAAATAATATACTTAGTACAATGTTAAATTACACTCGCCAAACTACAGCTGAAGTTTGGAATACAGGTAGATTGGCGAAAGAGTTTTTCAAATTCCCGGATTATCGTGGAAAAGGGTTCCACGCGGGCAACGCCGATGTAACAAACAATTTCAATTCAGTTTTATGACATGAGTACTGAAATCTGACAGTTTGGATACTGTCCAACCATTCATACATTGCGTATGTACAAAGTAACGACATTATAACGTCTTTGAAAATTAATATCATGGAAAATTTCACACCATGACCTCATTGTGGGAGGATCAGTGCTAATTATAAGCGTAAAAGGTGCTGACTATGACGTGGTTCTTTTTAAAAACGTTCTAAATAATCATGATGACAGAAAGGCGAGATGCAGCTTTTTGTAAAGTGAGCAGTGTCAAAGAATTACTTGGTCATCTGATGTTCATGATGTCTTGGAAAACCAGTTTATTTATTTATCTGTATCGAATGTTACTCATCTTTCCTATTCTCAATGACAAACAAAAAACAACTGCGTGTAAAAGGTACTGAAAAGATTTAAACTCGTTTTTATGCAATCGGGTTAAATTGCAGCCTACACCATTTTTTTTTTTAACTTTGTCTATGCCGTTTGCACCATGGCTAGACAGAATTCACCAGACTAGGTAGGGGAGTGTGTATTGGCATTCTACCATGCGTCTTAAAAACTACTTACTTATTTATTACTACGAAGACGAAGACGAGAATCTAAAGGCACCTTGCAAAAACCGTCAAATCGTAAAGGCGTACAGGCTGCACTAATGAAATAAACACATGCATACACCCGGAAAACATTACCTCCTTATTGATCGGTCGGGTCACAACAACTAACTGTCACTAATAAAAAGCTACTAAAATTGTTAGATCTTTCGTCGGGCCCAATACCTATATCTACTACAATGGCATAGTACAATATTATCAAAGTTTTATAATCTACAAGCGACCCGCCCCGGCTTCGCACGGGTGCAATGCTGAATTTTCTTTGCTATAAACCTCACGGAGCCCGAGACCTTTCCAACGAATGCAAAACCATGGAAATCGGTTCGTCAGTTCTGGAGTTAAATCGTCAGGAAGGAAAACCCGACTTATTTTTATATAGTAGATAAAAGATAGGTGCCTATTAGTTACGTGCCTACGAAGATTGTCATATCACGTGTCACGTTACCTCAATATTTTGCGTAGACGCAACAGGAACAACTAGCATCTGAGTCATGACGTGGAATGTGGTCTGACGAGTACAAAACGCGCGTAACTTGCCACCTAAAGCCGCGCGCAAACACGTGTATTCTGGCACGTCACAGATTTGTAGCAGGCCTAATAAAGCATGAACGAACGAGATACGAAACATTACGACTTTCCGTTTCAAATAAATCGTAAACTACCACATACTGTTTCAGGAACTATTGGCCAAAGTTTACGGTACGTTCCGTTCCGTGAAGCTTCAACGCAAGCCTTGAGAAGTTGAGACTGTCGGGTTCTATGGTGACTTCCTTGTTTCTTATTTATCTCAGATAAATTATCTGCATTCACTGGTATTGTAAGAGAGATCAAGATAAGATAATCCTACTTACTGAGTAGGAACCTCCTATCACGTTTAGGGGTCCAATATATCTCGTGAAATGTGGGTATATCTAGTAATGGAATACCTCTGCCTACCCCCTCGGGGATAAAAAAGGCGTGAGAATATATTATTATATTTATTATAAAGTTTTAGCTACATTTTGTGTAACAATTAATAGGTAACCAGTGAGCAGTTAGTCACTAAGCTTTAATAATGCTAATTATCTACGTTTACAAAAAAAATACAGCACTTTTTAGTCTTTAAGTTCACGTATCATATATCTATGCTTATAAACGAGAAACATTTCTGTTTATATTTGCGATTGAAGATTTAAAAAAAAAAAAACAATGTCAGAGATAAAGGGGGTGAAAAATCGATCTAAGTGGGTATCTACCTAGAAATATAATATATATATATTTCAAAATTATGTATTTATTATATAATTTTGAAATATATATATATTATAGACAATAAATATTTTTTTGACCTGACTTTTTCCCAGATTTGAGTTAGGTCTCAATCTAGGTAGATACCCACTTAGATCGATTTTTCACCCCCTTTATCTCTGACATTGTTTTTATATATATATATATATATATTTCAAAATTATGTATTTATTATCTTATCATATTAATTGACAATAAATATTTTTTTGACCTGACTTTTTCCCAGATTTGAGTTAGGTCTCAATCTAGGTAGATACCCACTTAGATCGATTTTTCACCCCCTTTATCTCTGACATTGTTTTTTTTTTTTTAAATCTTCAATCGCAAATATAAACAGAAATGTTTCTCGTTTATAAGCATAGATATATGATACGTGAACTTAAAGACTAAAAAGTGCTGTATTTTTTTTGTAAACGTAGATAATTAGCATTATTGAAGCTTAGTGACTAACTGCTCACTGGTTACCTATTAATTGTTACACAAAATGTAGCTAAAACTTTAAAAATGATTCGAACGACTTTCAAGTTCAAGGCTATAGTGTAGGCATGGTCCATCGTCGGCATATCGACATACCACCATCATTACCACTATTTATTATTCTGTGTCATTCATTACTGTACCACGAAGTGAGACATGTTGTATTTGTGGCACAACTAAATAGTATGCATACTTAAATAAAACTGGCCAAGTGCAAGTCGCATAGCACTCAGAGAGATCCGTTGTTAGGTAGGTACTTTGCCTTAAAAAAACGTTGACTGAGCTTTAAATAGGTACTATCGAAAAAAGTTCTGCCTGATACACCTCTAACTGTCATTTAAGCGAACTGGTCTCTGCTTGTTTATTTAATAAATGCGTTGATGATGGCGTGTTTCCTGATCTGATGAAACATAGTAAAATTATTCCATTATTCAAAGCCGGTAGTAGATTAGACCCTTCTAACTTCAGACCAATATCAATTCTACCGACTCTTAGTAAAATTTTTGAGAAAATTATTTTATATCAGTTGAGTGCACATTTTTCTATCAACAGTATAATGTCTGTAAAGCAATTTGGATTTACTAGGGGTCGCTCGACAACCGATGCCGGTGTTGAGCTAGTAAATCATGTTTTTGATGCCTGGGAGGAGTCGCAGGATGCTGTTGGGGTTTTCTGTGATTTATCTAAGGCATTCGATTGTGTCCATCATGAAATTCTCATCAGAAAACTACGTCATTACGGAGTACAAGGCCGCGCTCTTGATTTAATAAAGTCCTACTTGAGAAGCCGGATACAATGTGTTGATGTAAACGGTTCAAGATCGTCTGGATCGGCGGTTTGTATTGGTGTACCGCAGGGCTCCATTTTAGGCCCCTTTCTATTTCTGGTCTATATAAATGACCTACCCAACCGAGTGCAACATGATATTGTACTGTTCGCAGATGATATATCTCTACTTTTTAAAATTAAACGACCTATTAAGTCTTATGACGAAGTGAACAGTGCAATTAATGATGTTGTCAGTTGGTTTAACGTTAATAATTTACTTCTCAATGAGAAAAAAACTAAATGTGTACATTTTTCTTTATCAAATATTAAACGAACTTTAAACTCAGTTACAGTTAAAAACGAAAAATTAGAATGTGTAAACACTACAGTATTTCTAGGAATAACTCTAGACTCTAAGTTACAGTGGGGACCGCACATTGATACGTTGGCGAAAAGGCTCAGTTCTGCTGCATATGCCGTAAAAAAAATACGTAATATGTCAAGCGTAGAAACAGCTAGACTTGTCTATTTCAGCTACTTCCACAGCTTGATGTCATATGGCATTCTACTGTGGGGGAATGCTGCTGATGTCCAGAGAATATTTATTTTGCAGAAACGAGCCATTCGTGCAATTTATAAAATGGGGTCTAGGATGTCTCTAAAGGAAAAATTCAAGGAAATTAATATACTGACACTGGCGTCACAGTATATTTACGAAAACGTATTGTATGTTAAAAAGAATATATCACTTTACAAAAAAAATAGTGACAGACATTGTATAAACACTAGAAATAAGAATGAACTGGCTGCTTGTGTTAGTCGATTATCTAAAGTTACCAAATCCTTTAAGGGTCAATGTATACGTTTTTACAATAAGATTCCCATTGAATTACAAAATTTGCCTCTTGACAAATTTAAAATAATAGTTAAGCAAAAATTACATAAAAAAGGCTACTATAAAATTACCGACTACTTAGTAGACCAAAATGCATGGGTTTAACCGACTCGGCGCTATGTAAGGCTATTCATTATAATTATTATTGTGAACCATATTTACTAGTAAGACATGAGACTAAAAAGAGCTGCCTTTGAGTTTCTTGCTGGCTCTTCTCGGGGTACTGCATTTGGAACCAGCAACTCGTCGGTGGAGATGGGCTGCTGTTTACATTTAGCCAATCCTCATGGACGAGTTTAGTGTGCCTTGTTTATATTGACATTTCAAAGTGTATTTTTTATACCTACTGAAATAAAAGAATTTTTGACTTTTGACTTTTTGACTTTGCTTATAGTAACAGTGACAAATACAAAAAAGTGTTTCTTTCATGTTTATGATCATTTAGTGTCGATGAATGGGTCGGAATAGAAAAAAAGACGGTGTTACTGGCTTCTCATTGTGTAACTCTAATTAGGGTCGGGGTAGGTAATAAAATTGGAGCTTACAAGCGACAATTTTTCCAAATGTATTAGGCTAAGCGTTTGCTGATAGTCTATCTACTCTGATATTAGAAAAAGGAACTAGGTATAAGTTTATTTATAGTAAATTGGCTCCGAAACTGTTGGACCGCTTTTAAAAACTCTTTTACCAATAGAAAGCTTCCTTTCCTGAGAGTTACAATGGCTGACATTTTCCCATGGGAACGGACTCACGCGGGTTAAAACCAACGAAGAAACAGACAGACAAGCGGCACCAGGGTTGTTTTACGATTATGGTATGAAACCCTAAAAAACAAAACTTCTACTCGGTACCTAATGTGAAGTTTAGTTATGTCTACCTAGGTACTACACCTCTATACTGTGTAACCTTGCCTGGAATTGTTATTCCACATTCTGCAAATCTAAAAATATACCATCTGACCATCCAACTTCACGCATGGAAAAGGGAACAGAAATTTGCTCGGGTGAATTGACACATCTCGCCTGGGGTGAATTGACACAGTTTCAGACTTCGCAATAAAAGTTTATGGAAGAAATAATAAGCCAACATAAAAAACGTTACAAAAAATACTTGACTGTAAATTAAATTGATAACCTGTTGATTCAGGTCACGTCTGATATGCTTTCGCCTATTTTCCGACGGGGTAGGCAGAGACGATAAACCGCCGCCTGCTACGATTCTGGAACTCTGTCGCTTCATCTAAAATCTAAATGCGTCAATCGTTCATACATGATCGCGTTGGTTTCTGAACACATCAATAAGTATTTTGAATTATGAGCAGTTTGGTACAATTTCATAATTTGTACAATTACCTATTATTGTCAATTCGTTAAAATTCGCAGTTCGTACAATTCGTGATTCGTACAATTTGTACAAATAATCATTTTTGACGGATTTTCTGGCAAACAATTTCTATATATTGTGTACTTGGAACAATTAAAGATTGGATCAATTGCTAGATACATGGACTAGTTAAAATTTGAACCAACTGCTAATAACCCTAATCGATGACTGTTTCGTTTATTTACTTAAAATGCCTTAAAATCGTAACTCGAAAGGCGATCGTAATGAATTTGGAAGGAATTCATCCAATATCACGGAGGAAGTTGCAAGCGAAATTAAAAATTTCGAGATAAAACTAATGCAAGACTACGGAAACTGAAATGTGACGCCTCCATATTGAATTTTCTGTGACGTCACGGCACTGAACATGACACTTCAGCATAACATGCTACATTTTTCAATAAGATTGGGTGATTTGGGTATAATGTGTATGAAAACACGTACCTTCTTGGTTTACGTTCAACGTTTGATAAACAGTGACGTGCTCTGACTATCTTCCCCTCCATTTTTTACTGGTTACAATGACGTAGGAGTCAAATTGACCCCTCCTGAAATTAAAAAAAAGAAATAAACCCATATCCATGGTGACATCATAATCGATTGATATTCACGCCTGTTAGATGGAAGAAAAATCTGTTTATTTGTGGTCTAACGATGTAACTCCTTCAAAAATACAAAAATATTAGTCAGTTATTTAATTTATCTTTCATCAAAGATAAATTAAATAACTGCACTAATATTTTTAGTACTATCGTAAACTAAATGAATTGTGTAGTCGACTGCTTAGTCAAATAAATTAATTGCATAATTTTATGATCTCATGAATCTTAAAACGAACATAGTAGGTAGGTACACCTCTCAAAAGGTGTACCTAATCGTTTAGTGCCTACCTACTCTTTCTCATTGTTTTGTTATTTTAAAATTAATCGATATAAATTTTAGAAGTGTTTTGAGACAGTTAACTAATAAGGTGCTCCCAATATAATTTCGATACAGTTAATTAAACTATTAGGAAATATAATACAATACAATAACTCATTATTGTACACCAAAAACAATACAATATGGATACCAACATTAACTAAAGTACAATGGGCGGTCTTACGCTTATAGGCAATTACGTAGGTATACCTACACTTAATTACTGCAAACGATGCGATGAATCTGTCTAATTTTACAAATAGCACCAATCTAGATATCTCGCCTCTATCGATCTAATTTAACTGTGACATATTACCCTAATACAGTAGAACCACTGGCCTGTTATGTCCGTTTAGCACTTCGACTTGCTTGATTAATGACCAATAGTTACCTACCTAAGTATATGGTCTAAGCTATTAGGCTATTGATGGAATTAACATGAATATACCTTGATACATAGTAATAACTATGGTACTTTAATAAGTAGATACCTACTGAAATGAATACATCGGCTGTTTTCTCAATCTCAGTTTCTACTGATTATAGAGATCGTGGATTCGATTTGCGCCCGGAACTGTAGGTATGAGTACATAGGTACTTCATCATTCATCATCAATCCGTAGATAACAGCCCACTGCTGAGCTAAGGGTATTTCCTCATACATGAAGAAGTACGGGCCACAATCTCCTACGGGAGTATGAGAAGGTTATAGGATGATGAAAAAAATCTTAAAGTAAGTAAGTACCTAATTAGAATGGACTTTCCTTCTGGTGCTCTGAATGTGACGCTCTTAGTAACAATAACATCGCACTTCTGACACAAAGTTGTTACGAACCACATGGGTAAGAAAATACCGGTGGTGACAGATCATTTTCACAATAAACGTGTAAAAAAAAATTTTTTTTTTAATATCGTCTACCTACTCTGAAAATTACGAACTCCGTTTTTAATAGACCACTTTATTATATATTTTTTTAAACATTTATTTCCTTACAATTCGATTCTCGCTAAGTTGAAAGGGCAAGGGAGAGATTGCAACAGCTACTTAATGTTTCATTATTTATCTCCAATTATGTTTAACGCACTGACCTCCAAAGTCAAAGTCAAAATGTTTTATTCAAAATAGGAACTTACAAGTCCACTTATTGAACGTCATTTCAACTCCACCGCTTCAGCATGTATGGTTGAGGAGAAGAAGCGGGGCAAGACTCCTTACTAAAGGTCATTTTATATAGTTCTGTAAGTACTTAAGTACGTAAATATATATAACACATACATGCTTAACTGAATTAAGTACGTAAATATATAACTCATACATGTATAACTAAAAACAGAAATAGGCCTGTAGCCTAAGGAATGCGCTTCTATGGGGTCCGGGTTCGAACCCGAATATCTCGGATAAAGCGCGAATGACTAGTCCATTCAATTACAATTATTGCACACATCTTGAATTCAGTTCTTACATCGCGCTGTAAGTAGGTACCTACTGAATTACATACATATTTATTTACACTAGCTCGACGGTGAAGGAAAACATCGCTAGGAAACGCTCAAGTCCTAGAATTGATTCTAAGCCATGTAATAGCAACCCGGTGCGGCAATGCTCTCACTACCTGCCACGTTTGTCCTAACAATATAATAGGTACAGTCAAGAGCAAGTCAAGCTTTACACTACCAGTTTAAGCTGAGCTCTGATTTATACTGCGCGCCATAGAATACAGGGCCGGGTCAAAGTCCAAAGTGTCAAGCTTAGCGTGCTCTTGACTGTACTAGTGAAAAGTGGGTATTTCCAGGAATATAATAACTACCTGCCTCGGCCAACCTCCTTGGGGATGGGCAGTTTAATTTTTTTCATTGGTTTTGAATCTTATTTCATTAACATAAGAGTTCAATATTTGGTGGTAACTATTTGCCCTCTATTACTATTCCAAATGAAAATGTATACGATTTCATTTCCGTCACAGATATAAATGTACGTTATTATTCTCGGACATAAAAGGTACCATAGCCTGACACTGCGCCTGACATGATCTATTTTTAATGCAGTAACTGCGTGAACTGCGTCTTGCCATATGGGTTTATTGGTGTAAGGTGCGGTGCGGCCGCTACCTACATGTTATCACTGCGGACTATAAACTTACAGCTCCGTACCAATGATAATTCTAAAGAAACTGAGGTACTTAGATGTGTTGTGCTAAAAATATGGCATTATAAAAATCCGCAGTAGGGTACCTAATTGCCAGAAATTCCTTATAAACCTGTCATCGGGAAATGTATTGTTTTTCAAATGTTTGGAGAATGAATAGTTTAAATTAAATTAAGTAGTAGGTAAGATAATTTATTGGTAATTGGAAAAATATAATCTGTAAGCAGAAATAGATAATTGGTCAGCAACTCATTGCCAGCAAACATTACAAAACCTATCAGCAATTTATGTCATTCTGGATGGCTGTAATTATTTTTGAGCTGCTAGTACTGTTTAATAAAATTTTGGTAAGTAGGTACTCAGAGAGAAAGCAAAAAAATATTTTTTGAGCTTCATCTAAAAGTAGCAAAAATGGCGGTAGGAGGGTGTAGGAGGCGATAGGAGAGCGGTAGGAGGGTGTAGGAGGGGTATGGGATGGTAGGAGTGGGTAAGAGTGGGTAAGAGTAGGTAGGAGTGGGTAGGACGGGTAGGAGTGGGTAGGACGGGTAGGAGGGAGTGGGGGTGGGAGTGGGATCGGAAGTGGGAGTGGGGGTGGGAGTGGGAATAGCTATAGTATAATTTTTTAAGACATGTTTTCTCTGCTGTTCAATCATGATGTCTTGCTGACCAAGTAGTTATTTTGCGGACCAAGTAACTATTTTGCGGACTGAATGTTTATTATGCAAACCCATGTTATTGTAAGCTGCCTATTTCTCATTTAATTTTTGACCATTATCAAAATTATTTGCCGAACAAGGATTGCTGCCTGATTTTTTTATTTGCGAACAAAATCTTTGTATGCCGACCAAATGATTTAAATGCTGATTTTTTGTGGCTAACTAAATTTTATTATTGCTGCCCATTTAATTACTTCTCATCTCTCAATTTAGGGTCTCAGATTCAATAATTGTAAACTAAGATTAAACGGTTCAAAATGTGACACCACTGTAGCTAACATGAGTGCCATGTCAATATTTTATATT
Organism: Ethmia dodecea; assembly: GCA_963855545.1. Lineage (NCBI taxonomy): Eukaryota > Metazoa > Arthropoda > Insecta > Lepidoptera > Depressariidae > Ethmia > Ethmia dodecea. The sequence continues at coordinate 3,991,793 of OY979446.1, forward strand.
GTTTTGTCTCCCTCTTTCTCGTGCGAATACGAGACAAATGCACGAAATAAGCGTCCACATTATTGTAACGGCGCTGGTATTATCGCCATTCATTTAGGACAACATCTAAGAGTCTAGTGTGTCTACTTTACATTTATAAAATGTCATTGCTACGCACTAGTTAGGTACACTTATTGCTTGCCGTGTGTCCAATGAAAGTTATCTTTAAATTGAAGGGATTTGAACCAAAATCCATCAGTATAGGTACTTACCTACCAACATTTATTTCTCAACTGAACTAATTAACATATATTTTTTAATTAATAACAACGTTTAAGTAAGTACCTACAATACGTCATACGGTAGAATTTAAAAAGCAAAACCATTATAAGTAAAATACCTTTGTCAGAATTTACAATTTTTCTAAATATTTGTCATTACCAACTACTTCTCTAAATATAGTGTAACTTGGTACCTGACCCAGACAAGTACTTACCTACCTAAATAAATAGTGCAATTTTCATTTTATAATGACGCCATTACTACACTACACCTATCATATTCCTCTCAATGCCACACACACTATAAATAATAGTTATTACTACTTACATATAGGCATAAAGAATCAACCTACTCTAAGTATATACAATTATAAAAAAAATATTTAGGTACACACGCAGAGAATGTGGTTAATCAAAAATGTTCCATTTTTATGTTGTAAATATTGTATAATAAGACGCACACTTCACCCGTTCCTCTACCCCTTTTCTAGACATTTTTTAAGTTAACTAACCACCAGTTCTTTTTTTCAGGTTGCCAACCCGTCGCTATCTGGCTGCTCAACCGACACGGGTCCCACAACCCGGAGGCCAGCGAGATAGCTGAGCTCCAGAAACTCGTCGACCTCAAGAATAACATCGTCAGCAATTACAGGAACGGAAACTTCAGGAACTCGAACGTAAGATTGTTTCAACATCAATAAATACATATTTATACAGTAAATAGAAATTTATAAGTAGATATAACGTTTACCTATTTGTTTTTTTATTCCCACACATATACCTACAGTCATACAAACAAAATTAAGAAAGAAACAGCCTAGGCAATATCCAATTGTTATATCTTTCCGTCCATCTGTCTGTCTGCCCGTCTATCACAGCGCTGTAGGTATCTTATGAACCTACGAATATAATTGTGGGACACAAGACAGTCACACACACGGTTATTTAGTTTCAAACTATAGGCAGAGTCTGTTCTATGGGTAGGTACTAAATAACTGATAAACATACTTAAATAAATATTAAACGACCAGACACGAAGCCAACAGAAATGTTCATGCACACAAACGTTGACCCCGATCGAACCTGCGACCTCCGACTCAGAAGGCAGGGTCACTACCAACTGAGGCAACAGGCCCGTCAAGGAGACACTTAAAAATTTTCAGCGTGTTGTGCATTACTATGGGCGCTATAACAACAAATAAGTAATAACGATAAACAAAATTAAAAATATAAGGAATCCCCATACAAGCAACATGTTTTTTTATTTTACGGTGTACGGAAGCTTTTGTAAGCAAGTCCGACTTGCACTTGGCCGGTTTTGTCCGTTCCATAGCTAAAATTCAATAAAAATGAAAAAAATAAAAACTAAAATTCATTAAATAATTCTATACGTAGGAGCGCATCTGCACTTCAGACTTCAATTTGCTCGAGCGATGGGACTGGAATCCTCGCCAGAACATGACATTCGCTGGAGACCTCACCAGCGACGGCTACATCACCACCCAACAGCTCGCCCAGGCCTGGAGGCAGAAGTTCCCAGGGCTTCTGACCAACAACAGACATGACTTTTTGGTGAGTGTGATCACTAAGCCGTTGTTTCCCGATACCGAGGAATAAGTATTTTATTTTATTTTGAAAAAAAAAATGTTTTCGCCAATTAAATGTTTTCGCATATAGTATATTAAAAATCCCGTCTTAATAGCACCATTAGTAATAATAGTAGATTGTATAACAAGGTGATTTGGAAAAATGAAAATAGATATAGTTAGGTAGTACTATTTTATTTAGAGGAGTTTTGATATTAGGTATCTTTTTAATTAATTATTACTCTCAATTTAATTTTGATACTAGCTACCTTATTCATTGGAAGGTCTACCGGAGACTGTAAACCGTCTGACAATAAATAATTGTATTCAAAGCTCCTAGCTGTTCTGCGAAGTTTCACCCGCGTATTGGGAACACGGGAAAAATATATTTTAAAAAGATTTTTTAAAATCGGTTGCTTAAGTATTTTTTGACTTTATTAGTTACAAACATAAATACTTACAAATCTTCCCTCTTTATAATATTAGTGTTGATGTACATAAACTACTAATAATTTAATCGAATTTAAATTGTTTCAGTTCAAATACGTCAACGACCAGCGCTCGCGCACAACATTCCGTGCCTTTACCGAGGGTCTGTTCAGAGCACAGGCCGAGGATTTGGACATAATCAAAGAAAACGACGAGAAACTTTTAGCGGTAAGAAATCTCCATCAAAATAGATATCGTCAGATAACAAACTTATTACGATTAGGTACCCACGATTTCCGAAAGGCAAATGAAACTAAAAATTTTTAACAGTTACTTATATCTCATGTTAACTGTTTTGATTGGTTGTTGAAAAGAGTTATGATTTCATTCAACCAATAAGAACAGCCGACATGACATTTAGAACTAATATTAGTTTAAATTAACTACCTTTCGGAAACAGAGGATTCTTATTTTGCTAAATTTAGCATTCGTCCTTGAAGATATAGTGTTGTAATTTCCAACTGGTTCTTTCATATAAGTACCTATTTATTTCTCTAACTTCATGTACCTAGGTACCAAGAGAATGTACCTACACGTGCATAAAGGCCAAAGAGATTAAAATATAATAGAACATAGAGGGGGCACTGGGAATATTTTCATACAAAACTTTGAAGCATGTTTGAAGCTCAAGCGTCATGTCAGTTAGTATAAACGCTAGCTATCATTCGGTCGAAATTGTACTAGACTTATTCCACTTGGAATAACTTTGGGCTTAAATTTTCCTCGCTTTGTCCCCTCTATGCACTATTATTAAAGGCATGATCTACCAGTCAACCATCAGGCTAAGCAGAAATATTTTTAATTAAGTAAATAATACAATTTTCATTGTATGGCGTTAAGTCATGGACGAAAACTAGTTTACCTTTATACTGAACCCCTTCCCCCATGCAAAACCAATAGCTACCCCCTTTCTCTAAACCTATCTTATAATATAACAGGTATTGATAGAGTAGCTACTACATATTGAGCTTTAATTGATTCCAGCCATACAAGTCGTGCAATGCATGGAAAAACAACGTCGATCAGAACAATGAGACTCTCTCACAGAAGTATATCTTCGAGTCTAAACGCGAATACAAAGAGGTAAGCACTTCGGAATCATGTTTATTTAATTAGATTAGTTTGTTGTTAGTATTACGGTTCTAAGTTGTGTAGTCGTCTTAAAATCTAAAGCAAAGGTAAGTTTGTTTGTACTTACAAGGAACATATTTTATATACCTAAAGGTAGCGTTTCCCACGCTGTTTCCCCCATACCCGGAGGTTCTTGATCCATGATCCATGCGACACCCGTATAAAAGCCCGACCAAGAAATTTTACTAGTCAAAACAAAGAGATCGTGTAAAAATACTGCCGATGACAAAACCGATTAAGCATTTTCGCTATTATATAAAAGTCCGACCAAGAATTTTTACTAAGTAGTTGAAACAAAGAGATCGCGGAAAAACGCGAATGCTGAAAGTTAATGCACGGAGAAACGATTTAGCGGAAGCCGTCTAACAAATCCCATGTTTGTTACCTCAGAACTCCGTCATTTATTTATTTATTTTTATTTGAAAGAAAAAACTTTCAGTTTGTTCCTGTATCTATCAAAAATCATTTAAGTATTATAATAGATGGAATTAACTTTTCATCCATCTGTTTGTCATTCATCTACATCCCGCAAAGAATAATTGTTTCGGAAAATTTTAATATTTTTTAGGTATTTGAGTTGAGCGTAGGGTAAATCTTCTGAAAATTAACAATAATAAATTCAATTTAATTTCACAGATGATCACCAATATCTCGCAGCGCCTCGGCTTCAACTATGACATGTCCAAGGAAACCATCCTCAGCATGTACCAGATGTGCCGGTACAATAAGGCCTGGGATGTTTCTCAAATTTCCCCGTGGTGCGCTGTAAGTAACATTTTAAACGTTTTAATTCCACACGCAACAGAAATAAAATCATACATACATACATAATCTCACGCCTATTTCCCATTGGGGTAGGCAGAGACAACAGACCGCCACTTGCTACGAACCTGGCAGATCATGCATGCTCGTCGGTTTCGGGTACTCTTTATCTGACTTTTCTTCAACACATCGCCGATCTGATCGATGTAGGTACGCCTAGGTCGTCCTCTACCGACTCGCCCATTCACAACACCCTTGTATATTTGTCTCGTTAGACGACTTTCATTCATCCGCTCAATGTGACCAAACCACCTGAGCATTCCTCTTTCAATCCTAGTCACTATATCATCTTTCAAGCCGCAACGCTCTCGGATCACACTATTTTTCACTCTATCTATCAATCTTACTCCACTAATGCCTCTTAATGAACGCATTTCGACTGCATTTATTCTACTTTCATGCTTCTTCTGCCAAACCCAACACTCACTGCCATACATCAATGTAGGTACTAGCACACCATCATGTACAGCCAGACGTGCTTTATTTGTCACATTCTGGCTCCTCATAAAGGGGTGCAGAGCTCCGTTAATCATGTTCCCTGCATTCACCCTCCTTTCAATATCATTGTCACACTTTCCGTCTCTTGTAAACTTACTTCCCAAATAAACAAACTCTGACACTTGTTCTACTTTCTCGCCTTCAATCATAATATTACATTCAGACATGTCCCTATCTTTCTCCAGAACCATTACCTTCGTCTTGCTTACATTCACTTTCATGCCTTTCTTCTTAAAAGCCTCATTCACAAGAGTTACAGTGTCCTGCAACTTACACGCCGATGGTTCAAGTATTACTTGATCATCGGCGTATAACAGGCATTTGACACACACCTCTCCCATTCGTACTCCACAATCTCGCTCTTTCAAATCTGTCAAACAGCTATCCATGAAAAGGTTGAAAAGCCATGGCGATGCTACACAACCCTGTCTAACACCCACAGAGATGTCAAACCAGTCCGTGTAGGCGCCATTAATTCTGACACAGGCTCTAGAATCCCTATAGAGGGATTTCAGACCCTGTACCAAAATAGGATTCAACCCATGCATGGCCAGTGTTGACCATAGCTCATTCCTTCTCACTCGATCGTAAGCCTTTTTCAGGTCTATAAAGGCGCAGAATATTTTTTGATCTTTTGCCAAAAATTTCTCAGTGACGCACCGTAAGGACAAGACTTGATCCATGCATCCCATCCCTCTTCTAAAGCCTGCCTGAACATCCCATATCCTCTCATCCGTTTCAGTCACGACCCTATCAATCAATATCCTCGCATATAGTTTGCCGACCACACTTAAGAGACTACGATAGTTCTTACAGTCCTGTTGCGACCCCTTTCTTTTATACAGTTGTACAATTACCGCCTTAGTCCAGTCATCTGGTACTCGGCCATGTTTCAAACACAGGTTAAAGAGTTTTTGCAGCAGGCCTGTTACCAACGTGTCACCAGCCCTTAACATTTCTACCGTCACGCTATCATATCCTGCAGCTTTACCTAGCTTCGTCCTATTTAGCGCTTCCACAATCAAACAAAATCACATATAAACGCAACAGAAATAAAATCATATATAAATTATGTGGGCATGACATGATTTCTGCCCACAAACAGCTACTAGGCCGAGTTTGATGTCATTTTCACCTAAACTAAATAATATTATGCATGCACGAGTCGTTTGATGGACGTGGAGGAAGCACCATAGATCTGCCAGGTTCGTAGCAAGTCTTAGTTTATTGTCACTACTTACCCCAAAGGGAAATAGGCGTGAGATTATGTATGTATGAAAGATTTGTATGTTTGTATCTTTGTTACAAATAAACTCAAAAACTACTGGACTGATTTTAAAAATTCTTTCACCAATTGAAAGCTAGAATATCCCTGAGTAACATCACTAGGTACATAGTATAAAACAAAGTCGCTTTCTCTGTCCCTATATCCCTATGTCCTTAATCCTTATATCACTTTGTATGCTTAAATCTTGAAAACTACGCAACGGATTTTGATGCGGTTTTTTTTTAATAGATAGTGATTTAAGAGGAAGGTTTTAGTATAAGCATTGCACCCGTGCGAGTCGGGGCGGGTCGCTAGTAGGCTATATTTTATTCCCGCATTCCTACGGGAACGGGAACTACGCGGGTGAAACCGCGCAGAACCGCTAGTAAATATAAAAGTTACATTTTTTCTCCAGGCATTTACGAAAGAGGACCTGAAACGCCTGGAATACGCGGAGGACCTAGAAACGTACTACAAGTACGGTTACGGTTCCCCGCTAAACCAGAAAATCGGGTGCACCCTCGTCAAGGCCATGATGAACTTCTTCACCAACCACGTCGAGAGAGGTAAGGTTTCGCATGATCAGGGGAAAATACAAAAAAAACAGGCCAAGTGCGCGTCGGACTTGCAAACCGAGGATTCCGTTTCACCATATAAAGTTTCTCATATTTCCTTTGTCTTATTAATTCACTCGCATATACAATGAAAATTTCAACCGGTTATCTATTACGGTGCCAAAGATACAATGCGGTAAAGGTAGGACAGACGGACCGAAAGGACAGACGCTAAAAAAAACTGTTTTGTTGTAGTTTCTTGCACCTTTTTTCTGATCTATAAATTTTCAAAGTTAGCTTAGCTGCAATGACTTTCTATAAGTTAGACTTACACCCGGTTTCCCAAACGCAAATCAAACTAAAATTAACAGACTGTTAAATCTCGTGTTAACTGTTCTGATTGGTTGTTGAAAAGCGTTAGGTTTTTATTCAACCAATCATCGGATTAACTTACTTTTCCTTTCGGACCCGGAGTTAGAAGCCCCTTTATAAATTAAGAATCAATTTTGATTTTTAAACTGACTTCAAAAACGGAGGTTTCTCCATTCGACTGTTTTTTTTTATGTGTGTTCGAGGATAACTTCGTCTTCTATGAACCGATTTTGATGATTCTTTTTTTGTCTAAGAGGTCATATCAAAACGGTGGTTCCATGATAAAGAAACCTGGATCTGATATGGCATCCCAGAGAAATCGAGGGGAACCTTCGAAAACCTTCTTAATTTTATTTAGTTTAGGGTTGTTTTTTGTTTATAATTATTAATAACCATCTTTAACCCTACAGAAGAGCCCCAGCAACCTCGCGCAGTCATCCACTTCACGGAAGCCCCAACTATTCTGATGACGCTGGCAGCCATGAACACCCATAGGGACTCCGCCCCCCTCACCGGAGACAACTACCACACTAACTTGGTGCAGGCGAGGAAATGGGCCAGCTCCACCATGTCGCCTTTCAATGCTAATGTCGCCGCTGTGTTGTATAAGTGAGTCATTTGTTGTATAAGTAAGGTATATTATGTTGTTTATGTGTGATATTTGTATAAGTGAGTGATTTTTGTATATATACGTAAGTGATGGTGTGCTGGAACATCTATGATGTTGTGTGTTAGAATTGACTCTCTGTCTCTGAGAAAACTTAATTATGGTATTAAGTCGCTGGCAGCTACGTATGTAGCCTATCTGTATGTTGCGAAACTACATAGAACGCGCCAAAAGACGGTGCTCGCGGTCCCCGGGCACGATGACCTTCCCTTTTCACGATGGAGGAGAATTCCGCCTCTGCTCCTCCATACATCTTTAGAAGTTGCACTATTTTAAAATAATTTTATTAACGTGCTATAAGTACCATTTATTTAGTAATAAATAAATAAAAATTGTTTGTCTCTAAAGGCGGTTTACAGACGATAATTTTAAGCAAACATTGACGAAAATTGCATACTTTTATGAATTGAATTATTTTCACTGAATTATCATCCGGTTACCTCACTCACTCAGCGAAATGCTATGCAAGCATTGCTGTGAGGCCGTGGTATACTCCAAAGCATGGCTCTCCCACGTTTACACTGATACAATCCCATCGATTATTCTGCCGGGATACACAGTCACAATAATTATGGACTGGAACTGAATCACAACAAAGGATGCAAGGAAAGAGAACGCCCCAGAAAGACGTTCACGGATCGTCGATCACGATCGGCGTCGGACGTGACGTCCTTCAAAAGCTGAGGTTCGGAGTGCGAAGATAAAAGAGCGTACATGAAAAGGCTAATGGATGTGAAGGAAGCGAAAGAAGTATGCAGAGATTGAGCAAAGTGGCGATCCATCGTCTCTGCCTACCTCTGTGGGACAATGACGTGAGCTTTATGTATGTATGGATCACAACTGTCACGCATCCACGTTTCAGTCAATACATAATAATCAGACCTCGGTATCATACTGTATCCGTTTCAATAACCGCGGTGTGAGCAGACAAACTCGAATAATTAAGCTTTGTCACTACAGTTTGTCCAGCGTTGTTAGCGTCATCACAGAATTTACTGCTTTCTTAGTGATTGTTTCAAGTGCGCGTCAACGGACTCGAACGTATTCGCGAATATCTCGCGTAGAATGAAAGGAGCATCTTAGTCCGTGATGATGTGCAAGCCGTCTTTATTCGTTACCCGACTCGTCGCCACCTACTCAATACTCAATCATTTATTGCATCCCATAAGTTTCCATAAGGTGGTCATAACTAAGTGAGATCAATTTATGGACCCTGTACAGAGCACATCAATAGTAGAAGAGAGGACTGCTTTATAGATTTATGTTAATGTTGATGAATTTAAAATATTTTTATTTAGGTTTATAGCCTGCGCAGACGACACACTTTTGTCTCCGTATTTTTTTGTCCGCCAAAATAGAACGCTTACAACTGTATCGAGTAAAGCACACGAGGGATTAAAAGTATGGCGTACAAAAAGTCCCCCGAATAATCGTGGACACCGAGGGGCGGTACAGGACAAAAAGAGACGGACATATTTTTTTACAATTCGGGGGACTTTGTCCTCCGGGGACAAAGTCCGTCGTTTGCGCAGGCTATTAATATACGTACGTATGTAAAATACTCACGTACACCAACTGATGTGGTTGTTTTGGAGAGTATTTATAAAAAACTAGCTTTTACCCGCGGCTTCGCTCGCTCACGTTTATTTCACCCCCTTAGTTGTTGAAATTAAAATATTCTCTTTGGTAGCACAAGCAGGGACGCAGGGAAATTGTTTTCGTTTGCATTTGACAGTTTTTGTCAGTGTAATGTTCACTTTCTTAAAGTTACTTTGCGGTCAAATCCTTTCGGACTATTCTCTTTTCCGGAAAAGGTAAAAATTTTCTTTTGTAATACTACACTACGAGTACAATGTTCCTCTGTAGTGTAGTAAGTATGCTGGTATCATTCATTTTTGAGATATCTGTAGTGGTAAAAAAATATCTCGATTTGTATCATAGATGTATGTAGAGTGTGTGAAAGATGTGAGTAGAGCAGTGATAGACTTACGGTTAAAGAGCCTGCTTCACATGATGATAATCAATGAGGCTCGGGTTCGAATCCTGGCATGTACTAATGAGTTTTTCAAAATTTACGTACATATTTATCACTAGCTTGATGGTGAAGGAAAACATCGTGAGGAAACCAGCAGGTCCCAGAATTAATTCTGAGGCGTGTGTAACAGACCCGGTCACGGGCTCACCACCTATCAAGTTTAGGGGTCCTAAGAATATCTCGTGATCAGTGGGTCTATCCAGAAATGGAATACCTCTGCCTACCCCCTCGGGTATAAAAGGCGTGACATTATTTATTTATTTTATTTTAGTATTTGTATCATCCAGCCAACGAAGATGTTTGCGCTCCCGATTCTTCTTCTTGCAAATTGCTGTTGTCATCGTTTTGCAAATTCATCTTTGCTTCAAGTTCCTTGATGACATTTTCAATGTTTAAATTCGTCTCGAATAGGCTATGGCGTTCCATAATCGTGTCTTTGTTGTCGTCAAATAATTGCAAACATTTATTTTGATCAACAATCTCTGATATTTCGTTGCGAAACTGTACGTAAAGTAGAACCATCTCTCGTTTATAATCGACAGTTTCATGAATATCGTAGCGTCTGTATCGTATGACTCGTCCAAGCAGTCGTCTGCGATATTCTTTTGGTGCTCTCGAAGTCCTCGCTTCAGGCACAGCTTCAGAATCTTCATCGTCGTACACGTGCACATCGTCTTCTTCGTCGATGAAATCATTAGCGTTAGCATACCACGAAGCAAACTCAGCCAAATACACTTGTTCTAAAGATGCAGGTCGCTCTTCATATCGTTGTATTATGTTTTTGGTCCAAATATCAGTGCTATCTCCATCGATGCCTTCGCGGTCCATTTGTTGACGACGCTTGCGGCAGCATTGTCTTTCTGTCGGCCACACAGTCGGGATATACACAACTTGACGACTTGTCTCACTCATTGGTTGTCGTAGTAGAAACCATGCTGCTTCTTGCGCTGACATCTCAACTGCGTTAAGCAGTTTGATACTTAACGCTTTCAATTGGCCTGTATAGTCCCGGTCGGGCTGCTCTTGCATCATCGTGGAAAGCTCACGACGTAGGTCACCCATTCCACGGGCTGATTTATTTACATACTCTACGACATACTCTGCGCAGCTGTACTCATCCAAGATGAACTGAATGTAGATGTTAGAGTTGACTTCGCCGGCAAGGTACGGATTGAACGTGTTTGTCATAAGTTCGTCGAAGTTTCGTCTGAACATCAGAGTCGGTCTGCGCAACGTTGAACGCACAATGTCGAGGTATGACACGTAAGTCAAACCATTCGCATTAAGAAACTCATCCATGCATGCGTATCGACGTTCACCGAGAGAGGTACGCAGCTCCTCGGCCTTCTGTTGTAGCGTTTGGTGGCGTTCATCAGATTGAGGTATCGGAACCAGTACACGGGTTGTGGTCATAGGCCAGTACGGAATACCGAATCTGCAAGTTGTCTCGCCACGCTTTGTGCAAGTGGAAGTATGTTTGTGTATCTGGTTGGCGTAGATAGAATTGCTTGGCACATCATATCGAGCAACCGAACATAATTTTTCCACGAGATCGATGGTTCTTGGCATATCTTCCGAAACGGTCTCACGTGGGTCGTCGTTCAACCACAATAAAATATGTGCGTTTGGGCTTCCTCGATTCTGGAACTCAATACGAAGGAAGTAATCTTTAACGAAATACTTGCCGAACGGATTGTAAGACTGTTTGGATTTCAGCATTTTCATCAAGGAATCAACGAGTTTGTGGAAGTATATGCAGCACGTAACAGGATCGTCGCTCACTAAAGTACAGCGCTCAGAAGTGTCGAGATCTTTTGCTGTTTTTCCTGGATATTTTTTGCTCAGTTTGAGAAGTATAGCGAGTAGTTTCATCCAGCGTATCTCATTGGCACTTATAGTTAGGAAGAAGGTTGGTTTACCAAGTTGACGAATTATTGCAAAGAGGTCTCTTTTGCGAGAGGCCCAGTATTGGATGGAGTTTGGCACTGCCTTCATAAATGCGAGGTTTTGTATGACATATTCTTTCATAAATTCTGTGTCCTCTAACATACGTCGCGTAACATTGTCCGTGGCCGAAACATTGCGAAACGTGCTGTAAATCCCATTAACCATGAGCAGCCGCAATATTTTCATTGCAACGTACAAGATTTTTTGAGGCGTGGCTCCGCGTCTGTCACGACGTCGTATCTCACTGTTCGCTATCATGAACGGATTTACTACTCCTATGTTGAATCGACGTGGCTCTCCGAAGTATATCGATGGAAACGACAACTCTTCTGCATGACGGTCATAAATGATCTTGAGAGGTGTTGCTTGACGTCCTGTTGCGAGATTGAGACAATCTTCTTCGTTATACATCATGGTATGTTGTCTTGAAGCAAGAATCTCAGATTCAGGCGTGTTTTCAGCGGATATATTTTCTATACGGTTGGACGGATCATCCTGTATGTCATCGAAAAACGGCACAGTAGTATGCAGTCTCGACAAATCCACGTTGATTTCGTAAAAACTATATAATGGAGAATTCTGCAGTACAGTTAGCCACGCAGTGATTGTACTTTCGGACACGTATCCACTGATGTAGGCCGATTTGTGGGCAAGGTTTCGCTTGATATTAACATTAATGACGTCGTCCTCATTTAATTCTCGCGGCAAACATTTTACCATCTCTTGTACGTCTACTGGTACGTTGATCACTTGCCCTATGATTCCATAAGAGAAATCATGGCGCAGACGACGCACTTGCATAAATGGCAGACGTGGCGATATCAATCGTTCACTGATGGGATCCAACGGTGGTAGGCCTGGTGGTTGGTCTGGATATGAGAATCCATTAACTTTTGCTAGGGGCGGCATAGATTTTTTGTTTAGCGTACGTTTGCAAGTGTTGCAAACCATTTTATATTCTTCTCTGCACAGTGGCCGATTTTCTTTGATGAACCATTCAGAGATCACCTCCAGCTGTGTCGCAGTGATGGGTTTGAGGTCGTTCTTGAACCACAGTCTATCGCAAACCGAACAAGTGTAGCCAAAATCATTGTCCAGAAAAGTTGATTCGAATCTCATCATCGAGGATGCCCATTTGGTGTTCCAGGTAGATTGTGCCTTTTGTACTTCAATAGATTGATCAGAAGAAGAACCTGGTTGTTGGTGTGTGAGCCCTCGTTGAGTAACAATTTGGATGTCGTTTGATCTTGCCCCTGAACGAAAAGATGTAGGAGTAGAGTTAGCAGCTTTGCGTAGTCTGCAGTTGCGCTGTCTTTCCGCATCCAATTTCCTCGTAGCTATCGCCTGTGCAGCAGTTCTGGATGCTGCTATACGCTGTCTGTACTCACGTTGTTTCTGTGCCTTCGATTTTGGAGCAGCGATTGTTGGTGGCTTAGCGAATGGCGTTGCAGATGTGGATGCGGCAGCGCCTTGCGCCTCCTTGAGTACATTACTCCTTGAAGGTAGTGGCAGATCCGTGAGATCCATAGGTTCGTCAGGTTGGTCTGCCATGGTGTGATTGTGAGTGGTTCTGCAATAGAAATTCTTAATAATTTATTTTAACAAAGAGAAAGTACTTATTGATACATTGTTAATTAAAATTTGATAACTTGTGATAATTTTTTTAACTGGCGTTGGGCTAGATCAGAATACATGTAAGGCTTTTTGGCGGGAATCCGAAGAGGGACGTCATGCTTTTTGTAGAATTTTTATTTTGCTGTATATTTCGGGTTTTGACTTGTATTAATAATAGTATATTATGTGGCAAGTGTCCTTGAAAGTGCACAGTGAGTGGGAAATTCAATAAAATGCTAGGGGTGGTCATTTTCGGATTGCCTCAAAAAGTCACAATGAAGTCTTCAGTAAAAGTGCTATCATTTTACTGTTGATAACCAAGGGAAGGAATGTAGAAAGTGTCTTCACCACAGAATTTTTGTGCATGTTCTCTGAAGCAAAGCCATATAAATAAGATAAAAGTTTAAAAAAAAGACTTGAAAACTAAATTACTTAACATTGGCAATATGCAAAATGTGGTGCCAAAAAGAAAATACATGTAATTTCTTTACTTTTTATTTTTACAAGTTTAATGTGAATTATTTGTTTATAAATAGTTTTGAGCATGTTTTTTTAAATAAACTATAATCAAGAAGTGTTAATTTAAAATGATTAAATCGAAATCCTAAATGAAATTCATGAAACTGATACTTTTGAAAAGCCCGCCAAAACCAGCTTGATATAATAATATATTTCCTGACACAGGATTAACTTATCATTAAAACATAAATATATTTTTTAAACTGGTTAAAAACATAATTTCCTAATTTTCAAATATTATTTACAGCTTTTGCAAATTTAATTTAAATAAGTTGTTTAAATATAATCTCGAATAATTAGTTATAGGACTTATTCCTTATTCGTAGTTATAGAACTAAACTGAAATCAAATTATTGGCAATAAATTATAAAAATAAAATAAATAAATAAAATGTCAATAAAATTGTTAAATTAAAATTGACGAAATTGGACAAATAGGTAATTCTTTTTTAAATTGCTGCTTTTAAAAAGCCCGCCTTAATCTGTTTGTTAATATAGAAGATTTTCTCGCACGGTGGTTGGCCGGTTTAGCTCGTCATTTTAGACACATTGTTAAGACATTTGCGAGGATAAACATTAATTTTTAATCTTACATTAAAAAGCTACGCACGATCATATTTCTCATTGAGTACTAAATAAAAGCAGTTGACTTTTTATACGCTCGTTTGAGTCAGAATTGTAACATAACCTATAATTACTGCACTCGCCGAACCGATGCTACTTTTTTAAATACTTAATCTAAGAAGAAATATTTGAATTATATCGTTAGTCAAATTCTTAAAATGCAAGAATTAATTACCTTTTTTGCCGCAATTGTTGTTGTAATAAACAATGGAAACAACATTAACTTTTCACTTCACTTCCTAAACAGTTGACAAAACAGTTTACGTCAAATTCTTAAAATGCTAGAATTAATTACCTTTTTTGCCGTAATTGTTGTTGTAATAAACAATGAGAACCACATTAACTTTCCACTTCAATAAATAAACAGTTAACTAACAAAACAGTTCACGTCTTGTCAACGTCATGGACAGTGGACAGTGATACCAACCTTCAAAAATCTTTGTCCCTAAATTAAGGATGTTAAAAAATAATCGGTTAGTAGAACAATCGCATTTAATAATCGATTATTCTCACACATATTCTTAAATAAAAAAGAAAAAGGCCAAAATTACACATTTTAATCGGTTTTTGTAAACAGCACCACCTGTGCGACGAATGAAGAAATTTGAAGTAGGTATTTGTAGATAATGTTTTCTCAGCTCAGCGGGCAACTGGGTGATCGGCCATACATTTCGCCGCCGGACCGGACCGCCGGACACCGGTACGTGTGAACCCCTTTTCACACGTACCGGTTTCCACCACCGGTCCTCTAGCTCAAGATTCCATTCTTGGACCGATATTATTTGTTTTAAACTTTCGCAAATCGAAAATAGTAAATATCACATTTATGTTGACGACCTACAAGTATATCTATCCTTTAAACCAAGTGAAACCGATGAAGCTACATCCAGACTGAACAATGATTTTAATCGTATAAGCAAGTAGTAGTAGTTTATCAGCTGTAAGCGCTCTGTACTTTTAAATGATAAGCGGAGCGTTAGAGGCTTTCTTACCAGTAGAACCGCCGTCTCTTTTTGCGTCTTAATAGTACGTAAGCGTGGTAATAATAAACTCACAATCTTATTCCAGATGCACTCCAAACGGGAACTTCCAAGTTAACGATCGCTACCAAGTCCTGTTCCTCGAGAACGAGAAGACTATGTACTTAGAAGGCTGCAGAGTGGGTCTGTGCGATTGGTCTTACGTCAAGAACCGATTTGGCGATACCGCCAGTAAGTGTGACTTAGAGGCCTGCAATGGCGCTGCCAATGTTAACAGATTCATGGCTCTTACACTGGCTTTAGTGGCTTTCGTTTCGAGATACGGCCTCTAAGATGATTACTATAGTTAAGGAAAATTTCAATAATAAATGTTTTTTAGAGCTATTAGGACATCGTCTACATACAGTGTGTAAAATCAGAGGCCTTTTTGTTTATTTATAATTAGTATCGGAATCGTCTTTATTTGACACTAGCTGTTAAATACACTGTTTCTCCCGCGTACTTCCCGTTTTCGTGGAAATAGGGGATAAAATACAACCTATGTTACTTCCTGATAATGTAGCTCTCCACTGGTGAAAGAATTTTTAAAATCGTTCCGGTAGTTTTTGAGTTTATTCGTTACATACACAACAAATGTATAGTATAGACTTTTTAATATTAGTGTAGATTTCTGTTTTTTATCGCTTGCTTAATAGGTACTTCCGGTAGTGACAAATCAGACATTGGCAAATGTACGGCAGAATCAACGTACTGACGTCAACATGAAGACGATTGTGATTAAGTTTGTAAATAGACAAGAGGCCAGCAGGTGCTCAGACAGTAGGGTCTTTCTGTAAATTGTAACTTATATCTCTTAAGGCAGCCTTCCATGGTAACTTGTAATAGAAAAAAACCGGCTAAGTAAAAGCCAAAAAAAAGGTTCCATATCACCGTACAATAAAAACCCTATAAAACAAGTTTCTCGAGTGGGGGCTACCCTTAATTTTTGTTTTTGTAGCGCCAATGAGCTAGAGCCCACTGACAGATAAAAGGACAGTAATAGTGTCCCATTGGCACCGGGGACGGAACCCTAAAAAATTTTGTACATTAAGTTATAGATACATAAACTTGACACCAGGTACGGCACCCTAAATTTTTTTAATAAGTTATAGATCCACAAACTTCTCACATAGGTAGTGAATTTAGCTGCGTTATTAATTTATTATAATAGCATAGTCGAAGTCAGATTTCATACTATTATTGCATAAATAGGTTTAAAGAAACAATGAAATGCAAGTCATCTAATTGAAGCAGTACCTAGTAATCTAAGATTGAAACTGTAAGTGCGTTGTTTCAAATTTCATGTTACTTATGATGTAATATGTAGAAATGTTTGTAGATGTTTACTTTATTAAGTTACAATAATTGTAAGATTAAAAATTACCACGCATTTCAAGCACAGTTTCTGATGCACAAGCTACTTTTAAAAATGATTTGTTCTAATTTCTATTTTTTTAATTAGGTTTAATTTTTTTAACATTTCAAGCATTTTGTTTTTTTACCTTATGTATTTATTTTTTTGTGTACTATTTTAAGTACGGTACCTACCTTATCATATTATAAATTATTAACTTTAAAACATTAAAGCACATTTTTCATTACGTTTAATTTTTTGTACAAATTAACAGTTATAATTACAGATCAAAGTAGTGTTGATGTTACTAAATAATAATAAAAAAATGTTTGACGGGACTGTTAGCTCAGTTGGTAGATATCTGGCTTCTGAGTTGACGGGTTCGATTCACGCCCGGGGTCAACATTTGTGTTCATGAACATTTCTGTTGGTGGGTGGGTGTTTATACGTCTTTATGTATGTTTATCAATTCTTTAGTACCCAAAGTACAGGCTCAGCCTGGTTGGGGACTAAACTATGTTTAAATTATGTCTCACTATTTATTATTATTATAATGTTGAAGTTATCGATATTCTATTTATTGTTGTGGCACCAAATAGACCTTTAGTATAGTTGACAAATAAATTGTTGCAATTAGCCAATGTTTGTTTTCATTAGAACTGTTTTTGTTATCGAATAGAAAAAGCGAAGTCTAAGATAGGTCATATAAATATTTATTTCTTTTACAAACAATAAGTAAAACAACAAGTTAATTTACAGATCACATATTTATACATATTATATTAATTATTTCTAAAATTCCGCACTAGTGCATATTTTATTTATGATTTGAAAGGCAACTTAGTTACACTTAGCTTCGCCTCTTTTAATCAAAGTTAAAACAAATACACAGATGCTGCGTAATAAATAAAAGCGAAAGACGCAAATAGAAAAAAATACGTTTTGAGGAAATCATATAAAAATAATAAAGTGTTTATTAATCAAATTGTTAAAACTTTACTTGTAAAGCAACCACATCTGTTTCCAATTTCCATGTAGGTATTTCATTTACACAAAATTCGAGAGAATTTTAAAAAAAGAACCAATCAATGGCTTGGAAAGAAAATGACAACATTCTTTCTGCTTTATGTTTAAAATAAAAAAAATATAAATAACTAAAGTTAGAAAGCTACACTTTTCGAACATGTATACCTATTTGACACAACTCGGCTTTTTTCATTTACGCTTAGCTAAAATGCAAGTTTAAAAATAGTACTTCAGATTATTTAATTAATCTTATCTATACAGCGCTATTCACGGATTTATATGATTTACAAATACATTCTTAATATTGGCATTATGCTTTCAGGGCACAAACCATGTGTTTCAGGGTAATAAAGAGAACTAGATCTATAATAATCAACCAGATCCCCTTATTTCATTCTTTCGATTGGATTTTTCAGTCGGTAACTACAGTACAGCCGTTTTAACTTGTCTGCTTGCAAACCGCCTCATACCGCCAAATGATCGCTAAAAAATGTTTTTGCGCAGCCATTTGCTTAACTTTAGAGCAGCCATGCTAAAACAGCCGTACTGTATATTCCAGTCACATCGATTTAATACAGAGAAAAGTGAAATAGCAATACAGGTATAGTATGCAAATTTCAGTATTTTTAGGACTTTTATACTTGACCACGTGAGTTTCGGTTTTGGTTTCGGTCGAAACTGAAGCCACGGCCGAATATTCGGTTCCGGCCGGAAAACCAGTTTCGGTCGGACACTAACGAAAACCCAATCATTTCTCTACTTGGCAGTGTCTATAACATGTCTACAAAAATTCTTACCTGCGGTTACAATTTTATTGTAGCATCGAACGGATTGGTTGAAAAGCAGTTTCAACAATAGCACTGTTCAATTTGATAACCTATACAACGCGACAATCACGTGTCCTGTGCACTACTCGAACTCACATTTCTCGTCCGTTTACCAACACCTGTCCCGGACTTGTTTTTCAGTCTTTTCCTGTCACTTTCCTCTTCACTTACACTATTACACCTAGGTTTGGGACTCATCATCGTGTCCGAGCCGATGGAGTCTCTTTGGGACTTCTTTCTCTGTCTCTTTGGAACATTTTCGCCTATTAGCATATCGTTGAACTGTCTTTGGCGAGCTTCCCAGTATAAGTTCTGGCGTTGTATGACGTCAGGGTACTTGGATTCGAAAGCTAAGTCTGGGGGAAGTAACAGTTCCCAGCCGTGGCGAGGGTTGAATTTTGCTACGGATTGGATTATTTCTAACACCTCTAGGGGAGGTAGACGGACCGCAGCGGCTACTTTCCGTCTGTCAACGTAAGTGTTTTGGGTGAACAGGTACAGCTGGAACAGAAATTGATAAATTAGCCAAATCATCCGGTGACCCGAATGCTCTTTTGCCCCTAAAGTATAAAAAAAAATCGGTTGTCTGTAAAGTCGGTTTACTGACGATAGTTGAACGTGACAACGTCATAAGAAAATACTGATGGAATGGATTGTGTCTCTGTCGCTCGTTGCGCGCTCTCGCTTGCACTGTAACGCCGCATACGTCATACTTTTTCGTGCATGCAGCCGGCCCCATCAAATTATAAGACGTTGTCACGGCAAAAAATCTAATGGTGACTTCATCAATCATAACATCTCTAGTCTCAGTTCCATCAATTCCAAGAATTTTTTTATGAGATATATCATGAGATCCATCAAGTGGGGATGAAGCCCAGCCATACGTCTGGAAGTCCAGTAACAAAAAGGGGGAGGCGGAATGAGCTCGTGCAGCGCTTATATAGGCACACTCCCCAAAGCCCAATCTTTAGAAGACATTTAGAAATAGGGTCGTAGGGTGGGACCCTTTGAAAGAAAGAACGAAAATACGGCCCTGCTGGCTCAATTGGTAGTGACCCTGCCTTCTAAGTCGGAGGTCGCGGGTTCGATCCCCGCTCGGGGTCAAAATTTGTGTGCATGAACATGTCTTTTGGCTTCGTGCCTGGTCGTTTAATATTTATTTAAGTATGTTTATCGGTTGTTTACTACCCATAGTACAGGCCCTGCCTAGTTTGGGAATACATAACGAGGATTGTGTCAAGAAAAAAAATGGGTACGAAAACCCTAAAAAGTGCTCACCACGTGGTCGCGAGCCGCGCACAGCAACCGAGGCGGCACTGGCGACGCATGCGTAAACAGGTCGCTGGATCTTGCTGCCCAAAGGCCACGGACACAGCAGGCCACCGCGCTCAGAGCCGACAGAAGCGCGGCCTCGGCCATCTGGCAATCGTCCGAGCGCACCAATGCCCGGAGGTCGTTGAAGGTCATCAGTTTTGCTGTGGATAGTGAGGGGATAAGTATAAATATAATTGTAATAAGTCAAATCCAAAGAGATTAAAATATAATAGGACATAGAGGGGGCATTGGGAATATTTTCATACAAAACTTTGAAGCTTATGCGTCATTGTCAGTTAGTATGAACGCGAGCTGTCATTCGGTCGAAATTGTACTAGACCTTTTCCACTTGGAATAACTTTTGGCTTAAAATTTACCTCGCTTTGTCCCCTCTATGCCCTATTATATTTTAATCTCTTTGGTGAAATCAAATCGAATCAAAAATAATTTGTTTCTATAGGTATTCAACATACACTTAAAAACGTCAATATTCTATAATAACAAGGCACTCTAAACTCGTCCATGAAGATTGGCTAAGTATAAAGAAAGACTTCCAATTCCACAGTACAACTGTTAACACAGTTTTGTATGTCAATGCATGTAGCTAGAATATTTGTGTGCATATTAATTAAATAAATAATATAAGTGGAGTAAAACTACTCTTAATAGCTGAATATGATACCCGCGACAAGATAATACAAGAATCCCGAAGGTCCCAGAATTAATTCTAAGACATGTAACAGACCCGGTCCAGCGCTGGGATCACCACCCATCACGTATAGGGGTTTAAGGAATATCCTGGTGAAATGTGGGTGTTTCCAGAAATGAAATACCTCTGCCTCCGGGATAAAACGTAACGTAAATTCCGCAGGCGACAATTTGTGCCACAGATTGGGTGTGCGAGGCCAAAAGTTTCTTAAGAACCGCACAGTCATGGATTGCCAATTATCCAATATTCTATTCCAAAAATAAACTCACCGTTAATAAGTAACTGCCGAATCTGATCGTTGGCTGAGGGTCGTTTGGCTGGCGTAACGTCGGCCTCGTCGGCCGGCGGCGGAGGCACCAGCGCTCGGATGTACTCTCGACCACGGAGGGTTAATGATGACCCATCAGAAGTGGTTGCACAAAACAGCTTCAAACGTTCCAGCTGAAATATCATTTTGTTAATTAGCATAGTCCAATAGCATCTCTTTTGAGAATATCAAAAAATAATTTCTTTGACCTACTAAGCCTACTAAGACAGCAAATACCTGATTTCAGATGGATTTTTTTTATGCAGAATTTAATGGACCAATAAT
Source organism: Ethmia dodecea (assembly GCA_963855545.1). Classification (NCBI taxonomy): domain Eukaryota; kingdom Metazoa; phylum Arthropoda; class Insecta; order Lepidoptera; family Depressariidae; genus Ethmia; species Ethmia dodecea. The sequence goes on from OY979446.1 coordinate 4,013,018, forward strand.
ATCCATTTGATAGCCTAGTCAAATGAGGTACTTTTAATGATGTCAAAACGAAAATTTACTATGAAAAATGTACTGAGTATAGAGTTGTGACATCATCATTTTTAGTACTCGAGTGCAACACTTTTTCGGTTATTTTATTATTTTATATATTGCTATAATTGTAAAATAAAAACCAAAATATATTTTCAGAGGTCCTATGGGATAATCTTATTAGTAAATGATCACTCGCAATTTAATTTAGATACAATCAAATACCATATTGAGTAACTTACTTCACCATGATCACTTTCAGAACTTTTCCAAATAGCATCATACCAAGGCTCATCTTTCACACGCTGAGATATTGTTTTGAAAGATTTTTCTCTGGCTTTCTTTGCCACCTCAGTTTCTTGTCGAGCAAACTTGACTGTGACTTGTTGTGCTTCTGGCTCTTTGTCTTCATCATCAGAGTTTTCCGTCTTATTTTTATCATGTTTCTTCTTGTCTTGCTTGTCAAAATATGAATAGGACGGTCTCAGTTGTACAATTCCTATTGGTTTTAACATTGTGAAGTTATTTTTTACAGTAAATAGGAAAGCTTCTTATAAATATAAACAATTTATAAAGATGGAACAAACGCTTCAGTTAGGAAAGCAGATATACAAGATAGGCATGGCCCACAATAAATAATTCTATTATGTCTTGATGATACATAGATTTTAAAAAACCTAAAAGTAGCTGAAGTCGCACAAAAATCAAAGAGCTTGCCTTTGGAGTGGTCACTTAATAAGATAAAAGGAGTAATTGGACCAAAGAGATCACAGAATGGTACCTCAGACACAAAAATAGAAAAAGGAGTAACTGTAAGACGATAGTAAGACCATCAGTTGCCTGGATTCCAATTGCTCTCGGGAATGATATGACCTGCAGAAGGCTTATGTTTGCAAATAAATACAATTTTGGTTAAAAAGAATAGTAGATTTCACAATTTTTTTTTAATTTACTTTTAGGAAGACTTACAGCACTTTACATCAATAAAATAAAGATACAATGAGAAATATCACTAGCTAATTATAAGTCTCCACAATCAAAAACTAAGTAGGTAGTGCTATAGACTGCTTGAAGTAAAATAAAATAACGAAAACTACCATATTTCAAAAGATAATTGCCAGGGTTTTATATGAGGACTAGCGGTTCGGCGCTGTATCACCCGCATAGTTCTCGTTCCCGTGGGAATAAGGGAATAAAGTATAGCCTATGTTACTGAGGGATATTCTAGCTTTCCATTGGTGAATTTGTTTTTTATATCGATCCAATAGTTTTTGAGTTTATTCGTAACACAGATACAAACATACAAAAATACAAATCATTCCTTTTTATAATATTAGTATAGAAGTATAGATGGTACCAAAGAGGTGGGAAGAAAATCATTCTCTTTCCTATAGAGTGCCAATGTAGGAAATCTCGCCCTAGTAAATCCTCGCCAACATTCGGTTGACAGACCGTATTTTCACGTGGCCGCTGGTTTGACAACACATTGCCATATTAGAAGTCAGATCAAAACAAGCTCTCGGTTTTGACAAAAATATGCCCGCTTGCGTAGTTGTTTGGTGCGGAAACTCCACAGTAAATTCACGGAAATCCAATACAGGCGTTACCTATCACCTGTTAGTATTTTCCTGTTCAGACTACACCACAAAAAATATATTTAAATAATTGTATTTTTATTTAAATAAACATTTCCTTAGTGCTTGACAAAAAATATACAATATCGATAGAATAATTTTATGTCGATAAAATTTGCAATATTTTTTCGAAATGATTTTCAGATTTCCAAGAGATCCCAACCTCAAAAAAAATTTTGTGTTCTAAAGATCGAATCATACTATTCATTTAGAATTTAAAAATAGAATAACATTTACCTGAAGTCTAAAAAGCTTCTTGAGATACTAGCTTTTGCTCACAACTTCATCCGCTTTGCAGAATGAAATAAAACTTATATCCTTCCTCAGGGTGCAGCCTATATTCCTACCTTTCATCGACATCGGTTCATTGGCTTAGCCGTAAAAATGTTACAGACAGACAGCCAGAGTTACTTTTGCATTTATATTATAGTAAAGAAGGATTTTTTTTAAAGAAGGAAGTAAAATAATGAGATAATTTATATTTATAATTCAAATTTGTAAATTTTTGAAATCAAATGAAATTATAGTACAGGTTGCAGCATTTATCGATATCGATTGTGTGGTATATGATTACTTCACTAGTCCGTCACTATTGGAGCAAATTCAAAAGTAAAATAATACGTGAGCTTTCTGATTGGCCGAGCGCAAAATGTCCTTTAAATACTATTGGTAAATTGATTGACATTTAGTACGTCATCTCATACTTCGCCCCCCGCTCCCCGATTTTTGGTTGAAGCGGTTTCCATAGTGTTTTTAGAACATTAGCAGTCTATAGGAGAGAGAAAATTTTTCTTTAAACGTCTTTGGATGGTACCTTGTATAGGTGTACAATGCAGCTCCTTATCCTGCAGTATTCCAACAGCATATTGTTCTGTTTCCAAACACGGAGCATTGCTTTCTAATACTATTTTATCCATAATCCCATTTCTGAAGTATGGAGCTTTATCTTTGTCTTTTTCCTTTGTATATCTTGAAGATTCCTGTTGGTTAAGTAACTATTTTAGTTATTTTAGTCACATTATCTAAAATGGCTCTAACAATTTCAATTAAATTGTCAATTAACTTGATTCTACAGACCAGCTAAAATTCCTAATTTTAAGTTAGCTCTATTCTTTTCCACTGCTTTGGAAAGGAAAGGGACAGAAATAAGTTCCATATTTATTTACAATGTCACAAATGTCAAAATAACAACATTGAACCTTATGAAGGCCTTCACATCTTATTCAAATACACATGTTTAGCAATTTCAGCAACAATGTAACAAGGTCATGGAAAAAAGTGACAGATAAGACATCAAATTAGTTGGTTTTTACATGTTTGACATCACTATATTATCATTTGATTTAGTATAAGGGATGTGTTTTTAATTTTCATGTCAAAATAATGGCAAGAATGTAGGTATTAATTCTGAGAATCAACCCTGGATGTAAATCACTTTGTATATATAACATTTTAATGCTAGTCTATTATTATTCCACTATGGAAATCTTTTTGTTAAATATATGGATATTATTCCACTATGAAAATCTTTTTGTTAAAAACAATTTAATATGCAATGAGCCAAGCATGGATTATCAACCATAACCTATTTCAATGTATGTCTAATGTTTGAACGGTAAATAATATACCTATCATTGGTTATGTGTGTCTTCCATCACTTTTTTAGTTTTAACTAAGTTTCTGTTTAGTTTTAGATTTTCACCTGTGGACACACACATTATCTGTCTCCAGTAAGAATATCAGAGCTCTATGGAATGCCATCTTCTATGGATGAGCCTGATATCAAATTAGAGCCCCCAGGTTATGGATTCCTGCAAGTCCTGCAACTTCCACTAACTTAAGTCCTATGTCCCATATGAACATATTTTGAACACATACCTGAAGTCCATCGGTATTCAGAGCTATCTGTTCCCCCTTTGAAGGGCAGTAGGTATCTCCATGCGTGTCCAGTCCCACCTCAAGGCGTACCAGCTTGTTTTTTGGTTTGATGGATGCATTAACAACTTTGATATCTTTCCAGTCCCGGTTTCCCGGTCTAACAGGGTACTGGTATATATGAAGGTTCTTCGCCAAGGCCTGAGATAGATACACCGGTATCTGGAATACAGAACAACACGAAAATCAAGCTTAAAACCAAATATTCGCGCAACAACATAACCTATATTCACCACGTTGACATGTTATGGCAAAAGTAATCACCTCTTGTATTACGGGATCTTCTTCTTCCATGGTGTGAGACATGAAGCTATTGTCGGATCATCTCCAAATAAGAAAAACTAACGAGTGGCAAAATTTTCGGTAAATCTATTTCATTTCAAGTAACCAAAGCAAGCCTCAGGCCTGTGACACTCTTGACAGTTGTTAGTACCGATTGGTTCACCAAGCGCTGCAATCGCATTTAATTTTTATTTGTAGTATGGTAGTAAGTATCCACCATCTTGCAAAACGTCACACTTTTATTTTACTTGTCATATTGGTCACACTGTCTGTCATTGTGCCGGCCGGCTGTTTTTCTGTTGTTTCTTGGATTTTCATTTGTTTTACCTAATTTTCGTTATAGTTTGATTACTTTGTGTATTCCTCGCTTTCAAGCTTGAGTTACAAAGTAATCAGTAAACATGCAAAGTGGACAAACAAACTATAAAGTGTTGTGTGAGTGTCGTCATCGCTTGTATAATATTCCAAGAAACGATGATTTACGAGAACTGTGGTTATCTTTTCTAATTCCTCACAAATTTTAATACTTACAATGAAGAGTTATAATACTAATTTGACGGGAAGGGTGATCGCATTCAGGCTGTTTTGTATCCCTTCAGACCAAATAAAATACCTTACTGTGCACTGAAGCGGAAATAATGCATGGCATCCCACTGAGTACTTCTGGTAAGCTTTTGAATATTAAGATTTTCTGACCAATCTGATCAAATTGTATTAGTGTTTAATTTTTAATTAAATATGTATATTTTCCATTTCCAGATGGAATTTTTTCAACTAAACACACCTATTTAAAATCTGAAACGGAGGTCAATGAATTCACTGTAAAAATAGTAAAAGATGGTAAGTATGTATCATTGTTTATATTCTGCTTCTAAAATTTTTTTTTTATGTCAAATATAATTTATTTTCTAAACATACTTACAAAAAGTACACTAAGAAAGGTCAATAGTCTAATAACAAGGCACTCTAAGCTCGTCCATGAAGATTGGCTAAATGTAAATAGCAGCCCATGTCCACCGACGGATTGCTGGTTCCAAATGCAGTACCCCGAGAAGAACCAGCAAGAAACTCAAACTCTTTTTAATCTCATGTCTTACTAGTAAATATGGTTTACAATAATAATTATGATTAATAGCCTTACTGTCGAGTTGGTTAATTCCATGCATGCTGGTCTACTAAGCAGTCGGGATCTTTTATTTTCTATAATAATGTTGTATGCTTACAGAAAAACTTTCGAAGGATAGCCCGTCAGCGAAACCATGGAAACAACAGGGGAAGCAGTATAATTTATATATAAACTGTGTCAATGGCTAAAAAACAACAACAAAACAAGGAAAGCTTTGCGGCTCTATTCAACCTGAATCTGAGAATTTCAGTTTTTGGCATGAAGCAAAGGACATTATGAAAAATGTTTCATTTGTAGACTCAACCAGTCAACTATAAAAAATAATAAAACACATTATGGGCGTGTTCCTTCGTTAGAAGGATGGATCACGACAATAGAAAGCTTTGAAAGGATAGGAAAGTTGCTGTTCAAGGAGCATAATATTGTGTACATTTTTCCAAGAAATCCAAATCAAGACCCATTAGTAAATTTCTATGTCCCCAAAATTTAAGTGCAATAATTGCAAAAGAACATACAAATATTACAAATGAAATAGAAAACTTTGAGATTGAAGAACAGCAATTTAGCTTATCCTTACCAAAAACTTTTTAATGATATATCATTACAGAGAAGTAATGTATGTATACAGAGAAGTAACTTCTTTGGTCCATACTTTAAATAATATTATCAAATTAATAAACTAATTTACTAGTTGGGCTGCACCATTCATAAAAAAGAAATTAATAAGTTTTGTATGAAATTGATATTGAGAACGCACAATCATAATTGATATAACATTATAAACAATTTCATCATCATCATCAGCCTACATTTGTCCACTGCTGGACATAGGCCTCCTATAATGATTACATATATAAATAAAGAAATAAAAAGAAATAACTTCGAATTGTTTTTTTTATTGCTTTTTGAAAAATAAAACTTAACAGTGGCCCTATATCGATCTTTTTTATAAGCACATCACTAGCCATATCGATATCGATTACAATTGAAAGGGGTACTTTCACAACACTATGCGACACTAGCGCTCGGTGAACTTTTAGGAACTATTGCTTAAACGGAAGAGTGTCCTATCTGTCTCCGACTAGTTAAAGATATCTGTGGCAAGCCTCATCAACTCCGTCTGTCAAGTGTCAACGTCTTCCGACCGACGGCTGTCAAGTTTTTTTTTCCTATTGAGCTATTTCTCGAACGGAAATCAAACACGTTAAACAACCACAGATCTACTAAAATATGGATTTTACGTTATGTTTTTATGTTCTTTTTTGCCTTCCGCTTATGCTTCGAATCTCCTTACCGGTAAAATTGGAGATTTCGGGGCTTGTGGACGCCAGGATTGCTTGGAGTGCGATTTGTCGGAGTGACTGGCCAGCGTCGGTCAAGTGCCAGAGAGGTTGGGATGAGCCGCTCTGTAAGTAAGTGTAGCGACGCCTTTTGGACTGCAGCCAGAATGCCTTGGACCGTTTGTTGGCCGTTTTTGAACAAAAATCAGGTTACTGGCTGCAAGTTTTTCCATCAACTAATTTGGGTAACCTTTTAAGCTTTTAGATAACGGAACTTTGTCCTTGTCAGTTGGGCTGCGGTTGGGCTTAAAGATGAATGCGCCTAATAATAATATAATATCACGCCTTTTTTATACCCGAGGGGGTAGGCAGAGGTATTCCATTACTGGATATACCCACATTTCAAGAGTTATATTGGACCCCTAAATGTGATAGGTGGTGAGCCCATCGCCGGACCGGGTCTGTTTACACATGTCTCAGAATTAATTCTGAGACCTGCGGGTTTCCTCACGATGTTTTCCTTTACCGTCGAGCGTAAGTTTTTGAAAAACTCATTGGTACATGCCAGGATTCGAACCCGAGCCTCACTGATTTTCGGCCGGCTCTTTAACCGTTCGGGCTATCACTGCTATGAATGCGCCTCATCGATGTATGTGTGGAGAGGCGGTGGATGAGCTTGGCTTATCCTGCCAGAGAAGCGATGATCGGCTCTCTCGTCATGCAACTTTGAATGACGTCATGCGTCGGACTTTAGCAACAGCCAATACCCCAACGATATTTAGATCTGACGGGAAAAGACCCGACCGGATGACGCTTATTCCTTGGAAGCTAGGCAGATGCTTAGTTTGGGATGCCATTTGCGTTGACACCCTGGCTTCGTCGCATATAGTGGGTACCTACTGCTTATTGCCCTGGTGCAGCTACGGTTTCTGCCGAAGCGTCTAAGAGGAGAAAGTATTTGGGTCTGAGTGAATTTCTTTTTTGTGCCGTTTGCAATTGAGACGATGGTCCCTTGGGGCACAGAAGCTAAGATGTTTATAAGACTTATCTGCGCGTCTAATCGAGGCAAGTGGCGACCCGAGAGCTGGCAGCTACTTCTCCTAAAGAATCAGTACCTTAGCTGTTCAGAGGGGGAATGCTGCCAGTCTTCTGGGAACATTGCCTCGATGCGGTGCGTTAGAGGATTTTTTTTTATTTGTAATTTTATCCTAAAATTCATTTAAAAAATGTTTTTAATTTTGTAATTTGTAAACTGAATTTATATTACTTAAATAAAATTTTAATTTTGAAAAAAAGAAAAAATATTTCTCTTAAATGGCATTTTTCTTCTAAATAACATAATTATGACAAGTAAAGTCAAATCTTTGATAGCATATTTGATGGATCATTGACTTTTATTTATTTGGGTTCCTAGACCTATTTTTATATTTTATTCCGATTGGTTTCTTATTATGATTTGTGAAGTAAACAATATAAATAACAGAACAAGAGACTAAAAAAATATGCAAAATGTCTGATATGATTATAAATGGTAATTATTTAGAACATGAGAACCTTGAAAAAAAATTTTTTTAATGCTGTATAATGTTCAATGTTCTTATTTTTATTTGGTAACTATATGTACATAATTTAAGGAATTTATAAATACTTTGTTTTAGATTCTGTGCCAGTAGATAAAAAGTGGAGTGAACTAATAAAATATAATATATTTATTATGAAATTGGTTGAATTTGTAAGTATTTATAAACTTTTCGTTTTTACAAATTAATGTAAAAGTAGAAGAGATTTTTTCAGTAGGTTTCCACTCTTGACAGGGTGGGCTATACCTACTTTGATAATAACACTAAAATTTCCGATTTTCGATTTCACAACGCAATATTACGTCATGAACTACTAATATTTATTGCAATGCAACTTTTTTACGATAAGTATTACAAGTTTACATCCCCCTTTTGTAGGTAATTTCACTTATTATAACTTTATTGCCGATGGGGATAGCAAAACCACAAGGGCATATGTACTGCATATCGACCGGTCCAACGGTCGTTATATCTTTTCTATTTATCATACTGTATTTACGAAGAAGAGTACCTCTATTCATGGAAAAGATGTATTTATTTTTTCAAATCTTATTTACTTTTGGCGCGTTTATTCAATGTTTTCTATTAAATCTTGTCAGAGTTTGGTTATGGTTAATATATGGCGTGTTTTTCTTTGCATTGTTAACGGCTCTGTCACTAGATTTATTTTTGATTGCCAATGAAAGGGGTTGTACCTTTAGTTGTGCGTAAATAGTGAATATTATTACCCATACTAAATTTAAATTAAATCAGCCTTAAGCGATTACTACTTGTATTCATAATATAATATTGAATTTGTATGCAAGTCTTTTGATTTATTTACAACGTATTTTATTGCACACTAAAATAGGAATCACACTTACCTCGTCAAGCAAAAAATCTTTATAGAATTATCTACTTTCTTTGGCCGCCCGTGGACCACTGATAGTTGACTGGTATGTCTCGCGATATTCGTATCGTCGTACATACATACCTACCTAATAGAATTAAACTTTTTTGACGAGTTCAATTCAACACTGGCGGAAATAAAATTTAAACTTTCAAATAAGCCGTGTATTCGAACCTCAAAGATTCGAAATTGGAACTTCCATTCGTCAGAGTGGCAATTTTGACATTGACATTGGACAGTCAGTTGAACTTTTGCGCTTTTCGGAGTCGCATGTCGTGTGTATTGTTTATTTACTAAGTTTTGAAGTTTTTCTTTGTTTTTATGTTTTATTATTTTATTCTTCAATAACTACATACCAATTAATTTTACATAAAATTCATTAACTCCCAACTGTACTGACAAGAATTAGTTACCTAATCTTTTCAAAAAGTAATACCTAGGTATTTAAATATTTAAAAAGGGTCGGGAATAATTTCACCTAACAGCTTCGTATCGCTCTATCTTTATGCCTAGGATAGGTCCGTATTTACGAACCGCGAATATATTGTGTTGTTACTTTTAGGTAATCTCATTGCTTCTCATGATAACACCATTCATAGTGAAAGGGACCAACATCATGCACTGCCTCGCTGCCGCCCCAACCCTGGTCATGTCCGTAATGTTTGTGGTGCTCTATCTAGTGGACCAAGTGCACGATCTAGCCGAACAACTTTACCTAACCATGCAAATCATCTGGTGCCTACTCGCGTTTAGCGCCGCATTCCTAATGCACACCCCATCAGGAGCGCTCTACGGCTTATTCTACTGTCACCTAATCATAGCGCTCGTTATAGATATGTATTACGTTATCAAGGAGCGAGGGTACGCTCCGTTACGCAAGGACGATTTATAAGAAATAAAATGCTTTAAAAGCATGTTAATTCGTATTATTATGTAGTTTTTAAAATTATGGCAGTTATTAAGTTCCTTATTGCTAATTGTACAGGCCCTAAATGTGAAAATATTGATGGAATGTCTACAAGCTAGTCATATCTTACTTTTAGGTAGTGGCACTCCTTCTCAATATAATTCCCCATGTTGTGGAGCCAGTGGAGCGAATGCACTGCCTGGTGGCAGGGCCCACACTTATGCTGTCACTTTATATCATGCTGCTATATATTGTGGATCAGGTACAGAACGAGGCTGAACTGTACTATGTTATTATTGAGCTGTTTTTTACAATCCTTGCATTGATATGTGTTTTTATGGCCGGTAAAACCACTGGTGCAATCTATGCATTGTTCTACATTGATCTAATAATTGCATTTGGTATTGACATTTATTATATGCGGAAAGAGAGGGGCTTAACATTTTGATTTATTAAAAAATGTTTAGTATTAAATCTTTCATTGCTTTACGTCTACTTTATAATCTTGGAATGAATTGATTTAAAATTATTAAGCAAACTAATTTGTGTACTTACCTACCATAGAAATGACCAATTAAAATTTTGCTAACTACTTATGATGGTTTGTAAAAATGTTATTTACAGCCAACAGTGATGCATATTAAAAATTAAGCTTATATGTACAGGCACTAAGTCATTTCAAAAGCAACTTGCAGCATACTTGTAGCATATTTTAGGAGTAGGATTGTTCGTTATGGAATTAATCGAAAATAGAGCGAATTTTATTTGTCTTTATTTAAATCTATAATTTTATAATTCTTTTTTTGGGTTTTTTAGCTAATTTCTTATAATTTCACCCTGTCCGTCAGTGCGTGTGTCGCAGCCATTTTATTCGCATACTAATCCCTCTGTTTTGACTTTTCTAAGGACCAAGGAAACTACATAAAAAGTACCTGTTTTAAAATGAAAATATTTTTATTAAACTAAAATTCTTAATACTACATACATAATCTCACGCCTATTTGCCATTGGGGTAGGCAGAGACAACAGAGTGCCATTTTCTACGAACCTGGCAGATCATTCGTGCTTCCTCCACATCCATCAAACGACTCATGCATGCTCGTCGGTTTCGGGTACTCGTTATCTGGCTTTTCTTCAACACATCTTTGATCTGGTCGATGTAGGTACCCCTATTCTACCGACTTGCCCATTCACAACACCCTTGTATATTTGTCTCGTTAGACGACTTTCATTCATCCGCTCAATGTGAAAAAATCACCTCAACATTCCTCTTTCAATCCTAGTCACTATAATTATCATCTTTCAAGCCGCAACGCTCTCGAATTACACTATTCTTCACTCTATCAATCAATCTTACTCCACTAATGCTTCTTAACGAGCGCATGTCGACTGCATTTATTCTACTTTCATGCTTCTGCTGCCATACCTAACACTCACTGCCATACATCAACAAAAAAATAAGAAAACCTACTCACGACTGCCATTCAATAAAAGAGAACATTTTCTAAAAAAAAAAATAGTTTCCCGGCCTATTTCTGAAGTTTGCAAAGCCAAGAATATGAAATAATTAGGGTTAATTAGAGATAAAACATTACCTACAGGAAAATAAAACAATGTCTCTAAGTATTACAGTATTGAAAAATTTTGTGATATACCTAGGTCGAATGGTCTGGTTTTTAGTTACTTACCTAATTTATTTTCCTCGTTTTTGTTTGCCAAAAATATTGTTTTTACCAAAAGAATTGTCAGTTTTTTGCAGCTCGCGAACGATGGTTTCGAGTACTCTTGAAAGACAATTAAATTTTTCAAGTAACAGTGTAACGTAACTGTACCAAGGGTACATACAGTTAAACATTAGACTTAAAAAATGATTATAAAAGTTAAAGCAGTGAACAAATATATAAAACACGCTACTCAATATGCCATGAACCTTTGTTGTAAATTGATAAGAAGACTTTTGAAGTGTTCGTCTTATCATTGGATGTGGATAATTATCGTTCTACTTTTATACGTTGTGCTGTGGTGGCATAATGATGTGCAAGACTCTTTCATACATCAAAATAGCGGAAATGCAGCAAATGATGTTATAAACGCATACGAAGAAACAACTACGAAATTACCGAGAAATGTTGTAAATACATCTCAATCTCAATATCCAATTCTAATTTGGTGGAATTTTTTAACACATCCTGTAACAGGACTTATAACCGAGTGCCCTAACATCGAACAATGTATAGTATACTACAAAGGCCACAGATTAGCAACAGATGCAGAGGGAGCGTATCTATTTTATGCTAGTGAACTAGACTTTCAAGATTTACCGACGCCAAGAAATCCTAACAAGATAATTTGGGCACTGACTCATGAAGAATCACCAAGAAATGTACCACGGTTACTGCGCGAAGAAACTCTTAGCTTGTTCAATTTTTCGTCCACTTTCAGCAGATACAGTGACGTCCCATTTCCTTTATTTTCCATGCGGCCATTAGATGAACTGACAAGTAATGATTACTTCGTACCGACATCCTTGAAGAATTCTCACTTGAAAGATATTGCTCCTGTTATGTATCTCCAATCCGATTGCGATACGATAACCGAAAGAGATGCGTATGTTCAAGAACTCATGGAGTACATTGACATTGATTCTTATGGAAGATGTCTTAGAAATAGAGACCTTCCGGATGAATTTAACAAAGACTATCTGAATAATTTATATGATGATAAATTTCTTAAATTCATTGCTCGATATAAGTTTGTTATTGCAATCGAAAATGGTATTTGTGAAGACTACGTGACTGAAAAGTTCTGGCGGCCGATTCGAATCGGCAGTGTCCCAATATACTTTGGGTCTCCTTCAATTAGAGACTGGTTTTTGAACAGCAAATCCGCGATACTCCTCGAAGACTTTCCGACACCGAAACTGATGAGTGAACACATCAAGAAATTGCTGCAAAACGATAGCTTATACGAAGAATATTTAGAACATAAGACTAAAATGATAATAACCAACCAAAAGGTTATAGAGGAAGCAAAAGCTAGACCTTACCAGTTTGATAATCAAGAGCTCTATAAAACTTTTGAGTGTTTTGTATGTAAGAAACTCCATGAAAACAAAGTCAAACCCGAAGTGAATATAGTTAAAAAACAACATTACAACTGCCCAGAACCTATTTCAGCATTGTCACTTAAAGTAAACCCATTCAATTTGTGGCTTTCTAATTGGAGACCAGTAGAAGAGGTTGAAATGCAGTATGGCCCCTACCTGCATTCAAATTAAATTTGCTCATTTTATAATGATGAATAAAAAATTACAAAATAAATTGTACCTTTTTTAACGTGCATGATTATGTAAGTTTAGAAACCAAATGAAAAGAACCAAACGAATACAAAATCTTAAGTTCTTACAGTTCATTCCATAGGCCATCAACCCATGCCAAAAATGTTACAAGATTTTTCAAGTACGAATTTGGTCAAATATGCAATTGGACGATGATCCTCAAAGTACATCAAATACAAAGTTGATACAAGAAATATAAAGAGAAACTGAACCTATTGTTTTAATAGTACATTATGATATAAGTGCGGTAGGTTGAAAATTACAGCCGAGGCGATATTGCTAGCCCGAGCCGTAGGCGAGGGTTATAATTATAAGTAAGCAGAGGCTGTAATTATCAAAGCGCACGTATGTCATACGAAGTTTTATAACACATTTGCGAGAAAATAAAATAAAACTCCGACTATGGTAAAAAAATAAAAACAATACCTACAGCGTTAAGAAAAAGCGCGCGGCGGGCATCAGCATTTTTTTTTAGGCAAAGGCACAAAAACAGCCAGTATTACTTATAAAGTAAATCAATATTTTTGTGTTTTTGTTACAGATTAATTGGTTGAAATTTACTGTCAAAATTAATTTAATTAAATAATTATGTAGGTACATAAATATTTCTTTATTATATTTTATCTCCCAAAGTTAATTTTAATCGTAAAATGTTGACAACTTTTTTGACATAAAAACTCTTTGCGGAGATTTTAAAAAGTACCGTTCGTTTTAAGACGGAGTAGCTTGATAAACCGTGCGTTTTACATTACACTTACAGCACTTGGGCGTAATGAGATACAATACGATATTGAAATTGGTGAAATAAGGCACCTTTTACGAGCAAATGTGTCATAAAAGCAGTTAACAAACAGCCATGTTTGGAGTCCGTCATGTATGAAGCCCGGTTTCGAATTGTGATCACAACAATAAATTTCAATAAGATCATATAACAAAAACTTACCTACTTAAATATTTATAACTAGCTCGACGGAAAAACAATGTATTGAATTGGTGCCAAGTGTCACGTTTCAGGATAAGAAAAATACAACAGCGAAAAGTGTGTTTTTTAAAAGTAATTGAAGGCCTCTTTAAATATTTACAAAAGAAATTTAAAAGAAAGAAATTCAAAGATAAGTCGGAATTAGGTAGGTATGTGATCTAGTTATAAATATGTATAGGTATGCAAGGTTTTTTAAAAAAACATTGGTTTATGCTGTCACCAGGCAACCCGACCCTCGCACATGAGAGGTGAGCTCGGTTCTCAAATATCATCATCATCATTCAGTTAATTGCTGTCCATTGCTGAAAAAAGCCTCCCCCAAACAGCGCCAACCATTTCGGTCTTGGGCAAATATAGTACCTACTTATCTAATTTCAGGGATAGTGAATTACCTATTTACACCATTGAATCATCGAAATATTTTTTTAACTGGTTCGCAGCGAGGCATGTGGCGATGTTTTATTTGCTAAAAACTGGCTTATACAATGCGTACCTATCAGAAAAAGAGCAATTCCTCGTACACTCCAATTAGTAGGTATATTAATTTAAAAAAAATATGATGCAATCGAACTTTGGTTGTGTCTAACCAATTTTCTTAAATATCGATTAATAATAGTACGATTTCCGAAAGCACTAAATTCAGCTACGCTAATTCATTTTTGGGAAAAATTTAACACGACATTAAAAATAGCTGAAATTGAATAAGTAAGTAGTCGATACTGAACAAACTAATTTCAGGAATTGCGCTTATTCTGTTACATGTTGTCTTTGAGTATTAAACCAACCGGAGACGCCACTGACAGGCGTTCCCCTCTGCCAAAAAAATGTGTCGGTCAACGCGCACACCTGTTAAATACAACAGGTTGTTTTGAGTTCACGGAGTGCTTGGATTGATGAATGTATGTGTGTGCATCTAGTTCAAGCTAGCGTTTAATTGTTTTGTCAAAAAATGCGTTTGTTTTAACATTATTTGTGTTTGTTTCCTCGTCCCCCCCCGCAGAAATTGGCAGACTTTTTTGCAAAGGAACTAGTGCTCGTGACGACTCCTGTTGGTTTAATACTCAAAGCATGTTGTATATTTATCTGGAGTGCGATTTTTGAATCTCTGTTGGTGATAAAATCACCGGTGACTAAAATTATCACCGATGACTTTTATGTCACCATTTTCAAAAGCCGTATTTTTGAAAGTAACACACTGTTTTCAATAAATCGTCGCAATCACAAAATATCACAATCGAGCCCCGCTGCTAATTCTTCCGAAAAACATACTTTGTCACATTTGGCTGATGGCACTACGTCAACTGTCAAAAACAATCGCATGGTGATTTGAATTACGATTGGGTAGGGGCACTCGTAAATCGATATCATAGGTCATACCTATGATATCGATTTACGAGTGCCCTGTAATGTAAGTCACCGATGAGTTTCAAAAATACGAACTTTCGGAAATCACTCACATCGGTGAGAATTAATCACTTGGTGAAATTCAAAAATCGACCCCCTGATCTCAAGTCATTTTTATATTTGTGGATCGTTGCGTCCCTTCCACTGAAATCAAATAACAAAGTTCATAGAAAACAAAGAGGTAGGTAGGTAGGTAGTTTATCTCACATCTACCCAGATTGCATCCAGAGGTAGGTATTATTCCTTTTTTTAAAATAATCAAAATTAAAATCGATGTAAATAATCAAAGTTAAAATTAAATTTAAAATCGATGTGATGCTTTGGAGGAGGTTTTTAATTTATAATTTAAAATGTGATTGTTAATAATAATGTAAACTGAATTAAATATTATAAAAAGTTAATTTAAATTTAAAACAAATATCTACAAACCGACTTCAACGAATAACACTAAAAATACTATTATTTGCTTAATCAACATCCATTGCCTACTGTCACTAAACCTATTACGCTGATAGCGAGTGATTTGCTGATGTTCATTGAGTTCCGTTCTCTATCAGATTTCCACAAAACTTAAAATGGATCAACTTTAAAGTAGGTAGGTACTTATACCCGATCAAACGACATACTTACCAGAAAAAGGCAAAAAAACATATCTAAGCGACGAATTGCGAACCTCCTCCTTTTTTGAAGTCGGTTAAAAATAGGATTCATCTTTTTCAGTTTTAGAAAGAAACTACTCGTAGACGTCGCGACATATCTAGGTACTTACCTACATTAATTCGATAATTCCTAGTTCCTACATACTTACCTCAAAGCACTCATTTATACAACATGTAACAGAATAAGCGCAATTCCTGAAATTAGTTTGTTCAGTATCGACTACTTATTCGATTTCAGCTATTTTTAATACCTATGTGTTAAATAAAAAAAAAAAAAAAAATTATCGCAGCTGAATTTAGTGCTTTCTATAGAAATCGTGCTATTATTAATCGATATTTAAGAAATTTGGTTAGACACAACTAAAGTTCGATTGCATCATATTTTTTATACTAATTGGGGTGTATGAGGAATTGCGCTTTTTCTGTTACGCGTTGTATAAGGACGCAGTCGGATACTTAGGTACTATGATAGATAGATAGATAAATCATTTTATTTATGACTATCTTTCATCTTTGCATATAAGTATTAATATAGTTAGGCCTTGCCCGTCGTCCACCAATTGAGTCCACCTGGGTGGGCCATGGGCAAATATTTTTACCCATCGACCACCCAGGTGGACTAAGGTGAACCATAGGAGAGTTAAGATTTAGGGTACCTATTAAAATTTCAGAATAATAATAATATAAATATCTTTGAAGTTAGGTCCAGGTAGGTACCTACATTATACATTCTACTTAAATGACACAGTGATCGTCATAGATCGATCATCTTTATAACAGGCTACAAGAAAATGTGTGTGAAAGCTAGTGATATGAAAGCTATTTCAAAAATGGTTATCGTCAATCTTTTTAAAGTATTTCTGAGATCGTTGAAAAAGATTTCAAAGTGTTCATTTCATGTACTGTTGTGGATGCTGGCGGTCCTATTTTTTTTAGTTGTGTTCATGTCGCGTAATGAATTGGAAATGTATAAAACAGAAAACAGACACAATATTTCTTTATTGACAGCTTCATTGAGCGGCTGTAAACAAATACCTAGATATAATATAAAAATAAATAAATATCCGGCATTAGTCTGGTGGAATTCAGGATATCGAGGGTTTTCAAAAACCCTGCGGTGTGATAAAAATACAGTGTGTTTAGCGTACAAATTCGGAAACAAATTGCCACCAGATGCAGAAGGAGCGTATCTGTTTTATGCAAGCTGCTTAAACTTTACAGATTTACCTCTCCCAAGAAATCCTACCAAGATAATTTGGGCACTAAGCCATGAAGAATCCCCTAAAAACGTACTGGAGTTACACCATGAAAAGATTCTGTCCTTATTTAATGTTTCGTCGACTTTCAGTAGGCATAGCGATGTCCCATTTCCTTTGCAGCATATGCTTTCGTTAGAAGGCGTAGTATCTGGACAATACTATGTGAAAACGTCAGTAAAGAACTCTCATCTGATTGATCTTGCACCCGTTTTATATATTAACTCGGATTGTGACACGTTAGATCAAAGAGATAAGTACGTAAGTGAACTAATGAAGCATATTAACATTGATTCGTATGGTGCCTGTCTTAAAAACAAAGATTTACCCAAAGACATGAGGATAGATTATCTGAATAATTTATATAGCGATAACTTTCTTAAGTTTGTCGCAAGATACAAGTTCACTATTGCTATTGAAAACGGAGTTTGTGACGACTACGTAACGGAAAAGTTTTGGCGTCCGATCCTAGTCGGCAGTGTCCCTATCTACTTCGGGTCGCCTTTGATAAGAGACTGGCTTCCGAACAACAAATCTGCAATACTCCTCGAAGATTTTCCAACACCAAAACTGATGAGTGAACATATCAAGAAGTTACTCCAAAATGATCGTCTGTATGAAGAATATTTAGAACATAAGACTAAAAAGATTATATCCAATAACAAACTCGTAAATGAAGCCACATCCAGACCCTACCAATTTTCCCATGAGCAAATTGGTAGAAAATTCGAGTGTTTTATTTGCCGAAAAATGTATGAAAATAGAGTGAAACCTGCAGTTAATATAATGACAAAAAGTCATTACCCTTGTCCAAAACCTATTTCAGCCTTAACATTTAAAGTAGAACCTGAAAATGATTATGTTATGTATTGGGATGCATACAAACATAATAGCGAATCATTATATCGAGAAATTTTGGGTTCTTAGATGCGATAATAATACTATTTATTTCAAGATATAAACTACTTAAGAAGCATTATATAAACTACGCAAGAATAATTGCGTATTACCTACTTATTAAAGTAAATAAAAAGAAATATAAAGTATTAATATACTACTTATTGTAGAGAAATTTCATCAAATGCTATTTAAGAAACATGCAAAATAGTTTTGCTGCCATTGCAGACAGTCTTGTTGTCGGTGGAAAACTAAATGTAGGTTATACCAGATCATTTTATCTTAGGTAGGTACCTATTGCAATAATTAGTTGTAAAAATATGGATTAATTCACAAAAGTAAAGTTCGAGTCACACGGTCGTGAATTCGTGATGGTGACGAAACTGGGGGCCAATTCTACTAAATTTCAACGGTTACAGTTGGATGACAATGACATGGTCAGTCGATGGTGTTATTTGCTCTGAAAAGTGTCAAAATAACACCATTGTTTGACCATTGATATGTCATAGTCATCCAATTAAGACCGTTGACATTTAGTAGAATTGGCCCCCTGCCTTCTTACTGACGATCTTTCAACTACCTATACGAAAGCATAATAGTACGCGTCTACAGCCTCCGCTGCCACAGAATCCCAAAGTGATGCCCTATTCTCCTCCCTCAGCCACATCTCAAAATTCATTATAGGCATCTACTAAATATGTCATTTTAGTTAACTAGGTACATTATTTTAAGACAGTTTGCAAATTGAAACAATACACCCGTAAATCCCGCAATCATGACAGACAAGTTATTAATTTAGAATAGAAACAAATTGTAGATTCTAATAAAGAACATGGACCTAATTTTTTCCCCTGTTCTGTGGTTATAACATTAAAATATTTAGAATCATTCTTTAGTTTTCTGTAGGATGCAATACAGAGCTATTGTATAGCTTGGTACATTTTCATTAAAATTAAAAAAAACTGGTCCCTGTCCTAACTACACACACCGGCACAATTAGCGGAACAGAAAAAAAAGGGAGTATTTACGCATTTTTGCGTGTTACTGGCCGGCTAAACAAGCTTTTTTTAAATTTGGGTTTTAATTTAAAAATGGAATACTAAGCGACTGCCCTTTTTTTCATTCTTTTGTTTTAATTTTCATTGATTCATTTTTTCCACCGCTTGTCCGTTTTTAGAAGGTTCGTGAATTCCATTTGAAAAGCTTTGAATTGCAGTTTTTGAGGCTTTTGAGTTTTTTCGCATATTGATAATTTACGAGCATCTAATTATGCCTGATTTTACGCCATCAGAAATCATTAGGGCAGATCAAATGAGGAGAAATGGTCAAACCTACAGATCGATTGCCAGAAGCCTTCGTCGATCGTTATCAACGATTTATCGTAGCATCCAACGATACAGATTGACGAATGCTCTAGTGAGAAGGAGAGGACAAGGCCGGAAAAGGTGTACTTCAAGGAGGGATGACCGTTTTCTCCAACTTCAAGTCCGACGGAACACGAGACTAACGGCGGTGCAGGCTCGAAATTTACTGGAAGAGGTACGAGCAGTAAGGATGAGTGAGCGGACAGTTCGTAGAAGATTCGAAGAAGTGGGTATAGGCTCGTATGTGCCCGCCAAAGCCCCAAAACTTGAGAGACATCATCGCACAAACCGTCTACACTTTGGTCGTGAACATCGTGATTGGGACTTCGACGACTGGGGACAGGTTCTTTTTACTGATGAATGCAGAGTTATGTTAAATCAAATTGATGGAAGGCAGCGAGTATGGAGACGCAAAGGAGAACGGTATATCCAGTCTAATTTTGAAAATACAGTTGCATATGGCGGCGGTTCAATTATGGTCTGGGGAGGAATATGTTTAGGAGCTCGTACGGAGTTAGTAGTGGTCGATGGCGGGAATCTGAATGCTGATCGGTATATCAGGGAGATTTTAGAAGAACATGTTGTGCCATTTGCCCCCTTTATTGGTAACAACTTCATTCTAATGCAGGATAATGCTCGGGCTCACAGTGCTCGCACAGTACAGACATACCTAAACCATGTTGGTATAACGGTGATGGAGTGGCCAGCACGGTCCCCCGATATGAACCCTATAGAACACGTCTGGGACTTGCTAAAGAGGAGTGTAAAGTCAAGAATGCCCCCTCCCAATACTCTCAACGAGTTGCGAAACGCATTACTTGAAGAATGGCAGAGGTTGCCCCAAGAAACCATTGATAACATCATCCGCAGCATGCCCAGACGGATGGAAACCCTCATCAGAGCACGAGGAGGAAACACTCGATATTGAACAGTCATTGAAATTGTTGTTAAACTTTGGAAAATCTTGAATTTTCTGCTGTTTCTCTATAATTAAAAATCGAAGAAAAATGCATTTTGTTTAATTTAATTTTTATTTTTATAAAATTTTAAGTATGGTGTTACAAATGAATGTCAAAACATGTTAATTTAATTGTTGTTTCATTTTAAATAATATATTGTTTAAAAATTACATTCATTGTTCTAAATTCCCTCTTTTTTCTCCTTTTTTTTTCTGTTCCGCTAATTGTGCCGGTGTGTGTATAATAGAATCTATCATTTCTTTCTTTCAACGACTTAGTACCAAAACAGCCAGCCGCTTGCAACGTGGCTGTGCAAATTTATGACACTAAAGCCGTATACAGAAAGAAAGCCGAAAGCTTGTCGGCGCCGATCGGCGCCGGTCTACGCAGGTAATCGGCGCAGGCATTTATATGAACAAGCGCCGGTCGGCGCCGACACGCGCCGGTCAGCGCTGGTGCCGCCCGCCAATCATCGTACGACATTTTGCTCGCTCTGCTTCAATCTGCTTGCTTTCTGTAGAATGGACCGGCGCCGATCGGCGCCGACAAGCTTTCAGCTTTCTTTCTGTATACGGCTTTAAGCCGTATACAGAAAGAAAGCCGAAAACTTATCGGCGCCGATCGGCGCCCATCGGCGCCGGTCTACGCAGGTAACCGGCGCAGGCATTTATATGAACAAGCGCCGACCGGCGCCGATCGGCGCCGACACGCGCCGGTCAGCGCTGGTGCCGCCCGCCAATCATCGTTCGACATTTTGCTCGCTCTGCTTCAATCTGTTTGCTTTCTGTAGAATGGACCGGCGCCGATAAGCTTTTAGCTTTCTTTCTGTATACGGATTTACTACCTATTCTCCCTATTATTTATAGCGCTAAAACTTTTTTACTAAGTATATTTATTTGGAAAAACTAGTTTAGAATGTTGTTACTTTTGGTAAAAAGAATTTTTATACCGACATCTGTTGAACTATTATGGATACCGGTACTATTTTTTTTTGGTGTTCTAATGATATATGATGATGATAATTTAACAAAATCTCAGAGAATGTTACGACACGAATATAGGCCAGAATACAGAATACAATTTGGGAACTATGAAGACGAAGATAATGATATTAATTACAAATACCCTAAACATTTTATGAACAAATCAAAGGCAAAAATAAATTCTAACTACCCTACTATTGTTTGGTGGACCAAAGATTGGTCTGACTCAAGGTATATCATCAATTGTCCTAACGACAGAAAATGCGAGGTATTTAATAAAAACAATCAATTAAAAAACGTTGGCGCATATTTATTTCATGCACTAGGTCTCGATTACCTGAAATTGCCTTTACCGAGACAACCTGAAAATATCATTTGGGGAGTATGGTATGAAGAGTCACCGAAATATGTAACTGAGATGCTTTATGAAAAAACTCTGAGTATATTCAATTATTCATCAACCTACAGCAGATATAGTGACGTACCTTTCCCTCTGCAATTTTTAGGATCGATTGGCAGCATTACGGACAAAACCCATTATATAAACACGAATGCAAAGAACTCTTATTTACGTGGACTTTCACCAATATTGTATATACAATCCAATTGTGATGATACAACAGACAGAGATGCTTACGTTGACAAGCTTATGGAGTATATCCGCATTGACTGCTACGGGACTTGTCGCCAGAATAAGAGGCTGCCACCTGACTTAAGAGGTGATTACTTAGAAGTCCTATTCTCAGAAAAGTTTTTAAGATTCACGTCACGGTACAAATTCGTTATAGCCATAGAGAATGCAGTCTGCGAAGACTATGTGACGGAAAAGTTCTGGAGGCCGATCCAAGCCGGCAGTGTCCCAATCTATTTCGGGTCACCTTCAATCAGAGACTGGTTTCCAAACAACAAATCCGCGATACTCATCGAAGATTTTCCGACACCGAAATTGATGAGTGAGCATATTAAAAAGCTACAGCAAAATGATGATTTATACGAAGAGTATCTGGAGCATAAGACAAGAGGAGTTATAACCAATGAAAAACTTTTGGCTGAGATAAAGAAGCGACCTTATCAAGTTAAATATGATGGTGCAACCCGTGAATCGACGTTTGAGTGCTTCATCTGTGAAAAGTTGTATGCCAGGAAAATCAATCCTGGAGAAGAGGAAATTCACATTGTGAATAAAAGCCACTTGAATTGTCCGAATCCCATTTCAGCATTAACGTTAACGGAAAACATTTCAAGTAGGTGGGCGCAAATTTGGACAGGAGTGGAAGTTTTCGCGAATAACATACATAAGACAGTATTAACGGGAAATTATGAACATATTTTCGATGCGCCTTGAATAATAAATAGAATCATCAACAATTTGCAAGTTTTACTATATTTTTTGTAGATTATTTTAATTAAAATGTCGAATAATTCTTTGTCTTTGTATGGACTCATAGAAAGTGTACTCGTAGTACCTTCTTATCTATGCAATTGGCATAGACGTTTATTAAGCAATTTTAATAACTATCATAATGTTGATGATTGCTCTGACACCGTATTTTGAGAGGCCTATCGATGTAATAAACGGAAATATCGAATATCTAAGTATTAACCAAACAATGTGATGTGAGGGAGGATGTATATTGATAATGATGTGCACAGGAAACATCACGACACACTTCCTATGATAAAACAATGTAGAAGTAGATAGGTAACTATTCAAAAAATATTAGGGTTCCGAGACACTACACTTTAAATAAACAAATACTTATGCAAAATCCATTAGGTTTTGTTACTTGGTGCGCATAGATTTTACTACTATACCTACTCAAAATACTAAATGATAACGTATTTATCAAATTAACGTTTAGTTCACCCAAACCCGTGAAATCACAGTATTAAAGTCTACCTAGATTATAGGTACTTACTTAAACACAAACATTACGAGTATGTTATATAAATCTTAAAGTTTCTAGGGTAGAAATGGTTCCTTATTTCGCTACAGGACTCCAACACTGGTGTCCGTCAGTATAGTAGAGATAAAAACTATACTATCATTAGGGAACGGAAATACCCTGATTAACTTAATATTTTCCTTTGACATTCAAGTATTATAGACGAATTGACTCAATGCTTACATTTTAATAGATAGGCAACGTAAAACTAATGACTACTTTATGCAAAGCGTCTTGTACTATGTGAAATATACTTACGATGAGATATTTAGTGAGATTTTGGTTAAAACACGCTCGGACAATTCGTGAGCCAACGAGACTGTTTATTGCCCTTCTACTCACTTTAATGGCTGCGTGGCTATGGATAAACGCAGATTTGAATCCACTATCCAAAAATCTAGCCGTTAAGAAGCAAAATACTGGCAGTGGTAATGTTGAAGTGAAGAAAACTAGCAAATATCCTGCGATAGTTTGGGCTACAGATTTTGCAAATGAAGAAACCGTTGTTTGCTCAGTCGATACAATCTGCAGTGTGTACAAGCCTAACAATCATCCGGACGATGTGAAAGCGTATTTATTTTACGCTAGTGCCCTTAATTTTTCTAATCTTCCATTGCCAAGAAAACCAGGCGTCCCTTGGGGATTGCTTCACGACGAATCGCCATTGAACGTAGACCTACTGATGTATGAGAAAATTCTGAGTCTGTTCAACTATTCCTGTACTTTTAGCAGATACAGCGACGTACCATTCCCTTTGTTGAACATGGGACCACTGGAGAATATAACAAGCTTGGAATATTTTGTGGATACAACGGTGAAGAATGTTCTTTTGGGTAGCATCTCCCCAATACTATATTTGCAATCTCATTGTGACACCTCAACAGAAAGAGATGAATATGTAAATGAGTTAATGAAGTTAATTCCAGTTGATTCGTATGGTGCTTGCCTGAATAACAAAGAATTGCCAGATGATATGGTATTGGATTATGTTAACCACCTAAATGACGACAGTTTCCTCAGATTCGTTGCAAGATACAAGTTTGTCATTGCAATTGAAAACGGAGTTTGTGATGACTATGTAACGGAAAAATTTTGGCGGGCGATTCGAGTCGGTAGTGTCCCAATCTACTTTGGGTCACCTTCTATCAGAGACTGGTTCCCGAACAACATGTCTGCCATACTCCTGGAAGACTTTCCGACGCCGAAACTGATGAGTGAACACGTCAAGAAGTTGCTGCAGAATGATATCTTGTACGAAGAATACTTACAACATAAGATTAAAGGAGTGATAACCAACCAAAGAATTGTAGATGAATTGAGAAGTCGACCATACCAGGCATCTATAGATGGTTTACTCAAACAGTTTTACTGTTTCGTTTGCACAAAAATACATGAGAAAGCCGAGAAGCACGAAGTGAATATTGTTAAGAAAAGCCACTATAATTGCCCTAAACCATTATCAGCGTTAACACTCGGTATAAACCCTTCAAATTATTGGGTCCAGAGCTGGGATTCACTCCAAATAGATGCAGAAAACGTATACTATCAGGTGCTCAGTGAAAAATAATACTTAAAGTTCGTAAATAAATTTATTACTAACTAAATTAAAAAGTAATTATTAATTATATATGTTTTTAGACTTTAATGTAACATAATTTCATTGGCAAACTGCATCTAAAGGCGACACTGGATGAACATGGTAGTTTAGGCCTCTCTTGATCACATGTGGAATTGTTTTTGGAACCATACTGAAAAATAAAAATAAAATATTGATATAACCAATATTAATTTTATAAACAAGCATAAAATTATCAAGAGTCCGCTGCTGAGCTATGATTCTTCCCTCACGTAGGAATTAGGGCTATATTTCACTCGAGTTATACTAGTGGCCAATTAAATAAGCATTATAACTTTTATTACTTACGAAATACAGTCGATGATTGGACAGACGGACAGGCATAAAGTGCAGCCAGTACAGTCGTCTGTCACAAGAGGAATGTGCGTCTCCGGGTCGAAACTGTTAAAATTGTCATAAATTAATTTATTTACATAGACATTCGAAACTTTTCAAGAACTTAATACAAAACATTACAAGGCAGGCTTTTAGTTAGTCACTATAGCAATAGTGACTAACTAGAAGCGTCATTTTCTTGACAATAATTAGCATAAACTTAGATATTTTTATATAAATGCTGATTCAATTTAATATCTGAATTAAAGCTTTATGAACATGCAAGAAGGTTCTTAAGGGTTTGTACCGAAGTGGTAAAAAACATTCTTCACTGTCTAACGAAAATGTATACTCACTCGATAGCTTGATAGCCAGAATCTGCGCATGCCATGTAGCATTTGCCGCAGTTTATACACATGTCCTGCAAACATAAAATTGAAAAATAAATGTCTAAGATAAATAACTATACCTATTGTATTAACTCGTGTGTAGTCTTATAGCACTGCTGATATAGAATAACAAGCGGCACGGCCGTACTCCATTTTCGACAACCTATGGAACTTTCAGAAATTAACGTGAAAAAGGGCTGTATCTTGAAAAACTAAAATTTGTGAAAATGTCAACATAATAGAGGCTTTTGCATAACATTCTGCTTGGTTTTTGTTAGGGAGATAGACTACATTTTGAGAAAGGTCATGGGCTTTCTTATATCTAAAAAGAATAAAGAAAGCTAGTTAAATTAATAGTACAAAAAATAAAGATACTTACATCATCTATAAGTGCAACCACTTGTTTGGTATTATCCAAATGCTTGTAGGATCCAATCTTTGGTAACGCCTCGCCTAAGACATCTTTGATTCTTGGCACGCGGAGCCCGTTTAGGCCGTTAGCTGGCAAATAACTTTCGACCTTATTGTCGCTCAGTAGGTCCGACTTTAACCTGATCTCATGGAGTTTCTCCTCCCGTTTCTGGTTGTACGGCCCAAAGTGTGCTAAGACCTGTTATTGGGTAATATTAGTACAAGTTTTATTATTAAATATTGGTCGATATTGCTACTAACCCTAGTATGGTAAGCTCTAATTCTCTACTAATATGATTTGACAATATTTGTGTGCATCATTGGCTGGGCGAAAACTTTGCGGATCAAGGTCCGACTTCCCCGAGACTGAAAGACCGCTAAAGCAATAATCGAGTGCACAAATCTGCCCCAACTACGGCCCGTCGACTCCGAGCCAGACCCCCGATGAGATGGCCGGATGAGCTGGACACCGTCTCGAGGACAAGGCCAAAGTAGGCAAAGGATAGGTATAAGTGGAGGGAGGCAGGAGAGGAATTGGATCAGGAGTAGGACAAAAAATAGTCTAATAAAAATACCGTAGGTACTTACCATAAAGGCCGAAACCGACAGAGGCGGAAACGGGCTTCCTGTGGCACAAGTTGCATACAAAAGCGAATATTACAGAAAATCCTTTCTACTTTCCCGCCTCTATTGGTGTTGGCCTTAAGTAGGTACCTATAGGTGGTTTATTTAAGATTGATACACGCCTCCTCTAAGGATGTTGGCCTTAAGTAGGTACTTAAGGATATCTAGTAAGTACCTGTAGGTACCTATAGGAAGTTTCGCTACAGACTCGTGGTCCCCCTGTAATGTTCCCCTGGGGGGACAATGAGGCATTCGCAATCGCTTGTTGTCCCCCCGATTCACTCTTGACGAGTTGTAAGGAATTATTTAAAATTGATACACACGATAAGCAGTGGTATTAGATTGGGAACCTCATTATTTTAACGGCCGTTTAGTGTTGGTAGACTGGCACTGATTCTTATAAATTTACAATTAATTACTTACATATTAGACTATCTAACAGGTAATTTATAGCACTAAATGAAAGTACAAGTACCTTGCCATCGTCATCATAGAGCGTCTGTACAGGCTTCCCCTTCTGATGCTTGAAGGTGGGCGGTGATTGGCCCACCCAGCCGGTGAGACCGCGCGAGCGCAAGTACAGTAGCGCCTTGAGACCAGTCACGTAGTCTTCCACCACCGTGAAGTCCTGGTTCTGGACGGCGCTGCAGATCTAATGGAACAGTCTTCGAGTGTAGCGAAGCTTATACAGTAACAGAATAAGCCCAATTCCTAAAATTCGTTTGTTTAGTATCGACTACTATTTTTAATGTGTTAATTTTTTCCGAACAATGAATTAGCGTATAGTTAGCTGCATTTAATGCTACTTTTGGAAATCGAACTATTATTGCTCTTTATTTATGACAAAGACACAACTAAAGTACCTACGAAGGTATCATATATTTTTTATATGAATATAACTACTACTTCATTGATTTGGGGTGTATGAGGAGTTGCGCTTATTCTGTTACTCGTTGTATATCTAGCTACATAAAAGAAGAAACTATAACTAGATGTCTGATCGATCAAAGCACAGCCGAAACCGCTGGATGAAGTATGACATTTTGCACAAAGGTTTCTTAAATGTCGTAAGAAATGATTTTTGAAAATAATTCCCCCGGGAATGGGCATAAACAGGATCAGCGGGAGCAACAAGCACCGCTAGTCTTTTGTCAATCGGATCTTCTTTAGTTAAATTTTAAATTCTTGCTACACTTGGATGTGATGCGAAGCCGCAGTTCGTTTTGGTCATTTCACTACACTAATAGGTATATAGTTCTAGAAATATGCAAATCTCTAAATACACAGTTCGAGAAATGTGTAATTCTCTAAACACAGTTCGAGAAATGTGCAATTCTCTAAACACAGTTCGAGAAATGTGCAATTCTCTAAATACAGTTCTAGAAATGTGCAATTCTCTAAACACAGTTCGAGAAATGTGCAATTCGCTAAATACAGTTCTGGAAATGTGCAATTATCTAAACACACTTCGAGAAATGTGCAATTCTTTAAACACCGTTCGAGAAATGTGCAATTCTGTGAACACAGTTAGAGAAATGTGCAATTCTCTAAACACAGTTCTAGAAATGTGCAATTCGCTAAATACAGTTCTGGAAATGTGCAATTATCTAAACACACTTCGAGAAATGTGCAATTCTTTAAACACCGTTCGAGAAATGTGCAATTCTGTGAACACAGTTAGAGAAATGTGCACTTACCTGAACAACCGGCGCGCCGCACATGATGAACTGCAGCGCCGAGTCTGCAGAGTCGATGCCTCCGATGCCGAGCACCGGGAACCCTGGGATCTTGTTGCCGATGGCGGAGACAGCGCGGAGGCCCATCGGCCGCGTCGCGTTGCCCGATACGCCGCCGTATGTCGTGTGCTTCTCGCGACCTGACAAAGATTAATAAAAAGGCGCTTAGGAAGGAGTCAGAGGTCCTGGAACACCAGTGTTTTGTACCCCTAAATGTGACAGGGGTGAGCGGATTGATAAACTGGGGTCCGTTTACACATGTGTCAGTACTTGGCCTACGGATTTGCTTACGATGTTTTCTTTTATCGTCGAGCTAGTCTACACTTCTACATCTAAGTACACACTATATTCTACACTAATATTATAAAGAGGAAAGATTTGTATTTAAACTCAAAAACTACTGGACTGATTTTAAAAATTCTTTTACTAATGGAAAGCTACATTATCACGAGGTACCATGGGCTATATTTGATTCCCACGGGAACGGGAACCACCGGGGTGAGACCGCGCGGAACATCTAGTAATAAATAAACCCGCTCAGCCTTGTCCCTACAGAAGTGAGCGGATGTTCTAGAAATACCCACTTTTCACCAATATAGTTTTCTCACTTGGGGTAAGGCAGAGATACCCACGTTTCACCAGTATATTCTTTGGACCCCGAAACGTGATAGGTGGTTAGCCTCTGGACCGGGTCTGTTACACATGTCTCAGAATTAATTCTGGGACCTGCGAATTTGCCTCATGATGTTTTCCTTCACCGTCGAGCTAGTGATAAATATGTCATCATATGTGTGTCAAGTGGTGAGCCAAACACATACATATATGTCTATGGCCAAACACTAACTCTGGGGGACTAGGAATTTGCTTATTATGTTTTCTTTGACCATCGAGCTAGTGATTTAATATGTACGAGCAAAGACATTTAAAGAAAAAGTTTCATAGGAAAGAGAATGATTTTCTTCCAGCCTCTTTGTGTACAAGTATGTTTTTGAGTACCGACATCCAATATCATTGCCGACATCACCAAAAAGATTTGCAGTGACTAGATAGCGACGATTAAAATAATAAACTTTAGCGGCCTTTCACAATATAATACTTTTTTTACATTTAAAAATATACAAACAATAATTAGTTAGGTATCATAAGGTCGTTTAAACAATGTAACAGAATCTAATTGATTCTCTAATTTATTTTTAGAAATAGGCACATATTACTGTCCGTGTAGTCCGGGCTAAAACGCAAAACACCCCGCTGGAAACGGGAGCATACACAACACACACAAATCCTCTATTTTCCAAAAATTACTCGTATTTTACATACCTACTGCTGGCCAGGGTGTGCTGTCAGCTTTAACTGACATTAATCCAGACACAGTGTTGATGGCTGACACTCCGCTTGCTCCGCCTAAAACAAGGGTTTATTCAGTTTTTATTACAGGAATACAAACATACACATTATCATTTCAGGAACACAACCATATACACATTATAAGAGGTACCCACTTTTTACCACTGTATTTTTTTGACCCCATAATATAATACGTCTACCACGATATTTAATAGTGATATCAGAGACCAGTTTTTATTTAAACTGGTCTGGTGATATTGAAAAAACTTCAGCAAAAAATACACGATACAGTGCACCCCTTTTTTGTTTCTTTAATTCTAAGTCGTCGTCTAAGGAAGATTTAAATAAATATGTTTCTAAACTTTTTTACATATTTTAAATCATCTCAGTTTGGATAATTTTGTATAAATGTGCGTATTTTTACTTATTTTAAGACGTTGCCTAAAGCCTATTTATTTAACTATTTTTGTTTTTACGCTTGGGCTCATATATAATACTAGCGGTTCTGCGCGGTTTCACCCGCGTAGTTCCCGTAAGATGAAATAATTTCTCCCGTTTTTTACACATTTACCACTATATCTTTGCTCCTATTGGTCGTAGCGTGATGTTATATAGCCTATAGCCTTCCTCGATAACTGGACTATCCAACACAAAAAGAATTATTCAATTCGAACCAGTAGTTTCGGAGATTAGCGCGTTCAAACAAACAAACAAACAAACAAACAAACTCTTCAGCTTTATAATATTAGTATAGATTGCTTCCATACTTCTCTAAGTTCTTTCTTCTTCTCTTCGTTTATGAATGGAATAACCTACCTTCATGGGCTGCCATTGCGATGGAGACGATGTCAGTGATGTTTGGCGTTAGTTTCACGAAGAAGGGAATCTTGATCGCCTTCCGAACCCATTGCGATATGCCTTTCACTAGAACTGGATCCTATAAAAAATCAATCCATCTCTGATATGCAAATCTACATAGGTACTTAGATACCTATATAACAAAAAAAGGGTAATTCTACTCACTCAATGTTCTGATTTATGACGAAAATAGCAGGAAATATATAGATATACTTATGTTACTTTCAGAAAAGTAAACTTTCCATTGTAAACATAGACTGCAAAAAATACTGGCCTATCAAAGAGCTTCGCCGTAGTTGGAAAACTCGTTACTAAGAAACTTTTTCTTCAAACATCTTTGGGAACAGCAATGAATCTGATGTATAAGATGTAGGTACCTTTAGCCCCTTTTCACACGTACCGGTTTCCGCCGGTCCGGCGGGCCGGTCCGCACGTACATGGCCATATACTTCGCCGCCCGCCGGAACGGCGGAAACCGGAAATAATGTGTTATTCTGATGTATAAGCTATATCACGTTTTACCCGTGGTCCCGGTGAGTTGACCCATTACCGGGTCCACGGGGAATTTTAATTACCCGTGGTTCCATGGCACTAGGGATTAAAATTTGCTGAATATTCCGACTTCTGATTATATCGATATAAAATAATTTGCAACCATAAACGTACTTAATGATGAATGAAGAACACATCTATACCTACATACAAACTTTCGCGTTTATAATATTAGTACGATATACCTGTCCACATGCAAGTCCCATCCCAGATTCTCCCATCCCATGGGGACAAGACAGGTTCAGCTCGAGAGCGTCCGCGCCAGCTGCCTCCGCTTTCCTCGCTAACTCCGTCCAGTCCTCTTCATTGTATGAGCACATTATCGAAGCTATTATCACCTGGAGCATAGAAGCGTGACTTGACATTTTACATTTTTCATTCACGATGATGATCAACATCAATTTATGAGAGGGTACGGTATATTCCAGTATTTCACTTTACTAGAGGTAAAATAAATCGTTTGAAAATTTTATTTATTTAACTAATTAATCTTACAGCCAGGGTACATGTGCTTACAAAATAGTCCTCCAAAACCATAGATTTAGTATACTAATACTAAATCTATGTCCAAAACAGTCTAGACGGTTTGACTGGGGGATCGTGCAGTCTCATTTAGATATGTAAAAAAATTAACACGGAATAATTTCTAATAAATGTGATTTTAGTTTATAATATAATCTATAATATAATCTCACGCCTTTTTATCCCCGAGGGGGTAGGCAGAGGTATTCCATTACTGGATATACCCACATTTCACGAGATATATTGGACCCCTAAACGTGATAGGTGGTGAGCCTATCGCCGGACCGGGTCTGTTTACACATGTCTCAGAATTAATTCTGAGACCTGCGGGTTTCCTCACGATGTTTTCCTTCACCGTCGAGCTAGTGATAAATATGTACCTACGTAAGTTTTTGAAAAACTCATTGGTACATGCCAGGATTTGAACCCGAGCCTCACTGATTTTCGGCCGGCTCTTTAACCGTCCGGGCTATCACTGCTCTTTCATGTCATGATTTTAGTTTATTCTTAAATATATTTCTGTTTGGCTCTTTTCTAATGTCCTCGAATGAATTAATGAATGACACCTTTTTGGGACGACATTCCGTGTTTGCAAATAAGTAGTACCTATTACTTCTTTAACCCTCGACGTTAACAAACTTCTTATAAGTTTAACGTGCGTAGGCATCTATGACTCGCTCTGTGGCATCGTAGCTCCCAAAATAATAAACTTATTTTGATTTAGTTTTTATTGTTAGGAACGTGACTTGATCCAAGAAAATCTGTTTAACAGTTCAAAGATCATCAGCTTTTTTCTAGTTGATGAAATAATACGAGCAACATCCACAGGTCCAAACGATTCGAAATTTCGTATCTTGATTTTTTAGAAATATATGTTTTAAACTATTGTCTGTTCACCTTTTGGAAAATCTTGTAGGCGATACTACCAAAACTTGACTCGTTACATTTGAGTTGACCATCATCCAATAATTACTTATCTACTAATCTTCATCGTTACCGCCGGAAGCCGGTGGACTGGTATTATTTGTCTCAACTCTGTATTCAATGCTTTCGTACGATACTCACTTTAGTAGGAAAATCCTTCTTTAGCTCAGTAATGCTCTGGCACCAGTACGCCTCGCACTTTTCCGATATCAGCTCGATGTTGAGGAAAGAGCCTTGGCCTGGTCCGTAGTTCTCCCCAGAGGTGACCCCTCTCACGATGCGAGGGGAAACGTTCGTAACTAGGTCCTGGATTGGTCATAGAAGATTTTAAGATAAGTTTGCCGCTCTGAACTTCGGTTACAACGATGTGCAAAATAGAAAGAGGTGTAGTGGGCCATTTACACGAGGCCAATCCACTAAGCCAATCCAAACTGCATAAAAAAAAACTTGACGACAACCCATTGCAGTGGACTGTCTCTATTTACACGAGGCCATTAGTGGATTGGCTTGGTAGAATGGATCACTGGAATGGCCTCGTGTAAATGGCCCATTAGGTTAGGTAGCGAAATGCACTTAGCTACACCAAGATCGATTCCTACATGTATTCGCGATTGTATTACTGCTATCCTCCTAAGATTACCATTCCAAGAAGTAGAATGCCTATCTTAGTGGTTAAAAGAGCATTTAATATCAGGTTAGAGAGAGTAAACTACACCGCACCTATTTTTATGACTATTGCAACCGCTTGCGCT
The DNA here is from genome assembly GCA_963855545.1 of Ethmia dodecea. Classification (NCBI taxonomy): domain Eukaryota; kingdom Metazoa; phylum Arthropoda; class Insecta; order Lepidoptera; family Depressariidae; genus Ethmia; species Ethmia dodecea. Next base: position 4,046,534 of record OY979446.1, read on the forward strand.
ATGTTCAGACCGGTACTTGTACTTAGTTCAAGCAAACTAGCTAAGGCAAACCTCGCTTGACTTCTGCTTTACTCAGATAAATAAAAATGGTTAATTAAAAAACAAATTCTTGAAAATTAGCCTTATGCAAAATAAAATACAATGTTGTAACCGAAGAGGTTGGAAGAAAATCATTCGAGAAACTTTTTCTTTTAACGTCTTTGGTTGTATCATATGTTCTAGGTACCAGTTCGACACGGAATTTCAATTTAAGATATAAGTTTGTACCTAGTGCCATTTCACTTTTTTCTATATTAAACCTACGAGACAGGTGTACAGGTTATCAACTGTGAAATCCAATTAAAAGAACGATACCTAATATCTGATCCGGAGCCGGGGCTGATCCGGAACCAAATTTTTATTCCGGAACTCTGACAAAGTCTAACACGAAAACGGGAAAAAAAGCTGTAGCCATAATCTACCTTATTACAAAGGAATACAGTTTACCTTGTCAAGTCCAAAGGTCTTGGTGACAGCGAATCCCCAGCCCTGTTGGAAGGCGCGCCTGATCATGGCAGTGCTGGTGGTGGGCGGGGCGCTGGCCAGCCCAAAGGGATTCTCAAATTTTATGCCACAGACTTCAACCGAGAGGTCCACTTCGTCGATGGGGCAGTGGAATTTCGGCAGCTCGATTGGCGAATCGAATGGGATGCCCTGTTGGTTTTTTTTATTAACGATGGCCTTGCTCTTGACCCCAGACTAGCCCGAAAGCAAAGACGGGGCTTACGATGGGACGATTAGGTACCTATCTATTTATTTAGGACAACAAACAATTGCACAATGAGAATGAATTGAAGAATGAGAATACCTATTGATCTTAATTTACGTATTACTAACAGTGTCAAAAAAAGGAGATTTCGATTCCAATTTTAAGTAGAAAATAAGGGCTCAGCATCGTAAGGCATCGCCTCGCCTCTGGACTAGCTAATTCCGAGTTAGTACATCTACGAGTACACTTCACAAACAAAGTCGCTTTCTCTGTCCCTATATCTCTATGTCCCTTTGTATGCTTAAAACTTTAAAACTACACAACGGATTTTGATGTGTTTTTTTAATAAATAGAGTGATTCAAGAGGAAGGTTTTAGTGTTAGCATTGCACCCGTGCGAAGCCAGGGCGGGTCGCTAGTAATATTATAAAGAGGAAAGATTTGTATTTTTGTAACTACTGGACCGATTCACCAATGGAAAGCTAGAAGATCACTAAGTAACACAGTCTATATATTATTCCCGTTTTCCCACGGGAACGGGAACTACGCGGGTGAAATCGCGCGGAACAGCTAGTGTGCAACCGGACGGAATTTACCATTAACCAACCTGAAGATAGCAGTGCATGTACCAGGCCGCGGTCTTGCCATCGTTGACCGACTCCACTGTGGTTTCGGCGACCCCTGCGAGGTCCCCGCCGACGAATACTCGAGGGTTGCTGACACTCTGCATGGTCGACGATTCGACCTCTGGCAACCCCCAGCGGTTGAGTTTCACTCCCGACATCGCGTCTTTTACTGGATTTGAAAATAGAATAGCTTTTTAGGGTTCCGTACTCAAAGGGTAAAACGAGACCCTATTACTAAGACTCCGCTGTCCGTCCGTCTGTCTGTCTGTCACCAGGCTGTATATCATGAACCGTGATAGTTAGATAGTCGAAATTTTCACAGTTTTTTTTTATGTTAAAAAAAGGGGCAAACGAGCAGACGGGTCACCTGATGGTAAGTGACGTCCGTCGCCCATGGACACCTGCAACTCAAGAGTCACAACTGCGTTGCCGACCTTTTAGGTGGGAATAGGGGGAGGATAATTTTTTTCTATTGCCGTACTGTGTGCCGCTATAATAAATATTTAAGGGGACTCCCATACAACAAACGTTATTTTTTTGCAGTTTTAGAGAAAAACGGCCAAGTGCCGTTTGGCCGTTTTTTAAAATTATTTTAGCTTTATACATGTTCATGGTTTGTTTTTTAAGAGAGTATCCTAGCTGCATTTTCTCCATACAAATGTATTCCGCTATTTTCTTCCTGGATAATAATTAAAGCAACGTTTTTTACTTCATAATATTTAGGTCTACTGTAGGCATGGCTCTGTCATTTACTTTTTTCCAAAAAAATAATTACTTACCAATAGAAATATGACCTTCCAAAAACCTAAAAAAATGCTCTGTTTTTTACGAAGACTACCAGACAAATTTGAAAAGATTTTCAGTTAGAAAAACTCTACTTAATAAAGTTTTTTTACCATCACTATCGTAGAGCCCTGAGCCAAAAGCCGAGATGACGAAATTGGCTTTCAACTGCAATATCTGGTCGTGGTCCTCAATCCATTCTCCATCTTCTAGCTGCTCAGTACGGCACATTTTCAGTGCTGCAATCTGAAATATATAATACAATCAAATATATTTTTATTTTATTATTGCACCAATCGTATATGGATTTAATATTAAGTTGTAAGGCGCTTACATATTTACAAAGAAAAAAAACATATATTCACAGATATTACGTATTTAAACAAGCATATTACCTTTCCATCTCTGACGATAACTTCTTGTGGTGACATAAAAGGAACGAATTCGCACTTTTCTTCTTTCGCTAAATCCACCTAAAAAATTTTTTACCATTTAAGAACTAAGATCATCCAAAAGTCTGCAGAATGAGTCTACATTTTACCTCATCAGGGATAACCTTAATGTTGTGAAAACCCCCCTAACTAAGTATTACTTGCACACGTTTCACCTCGCACGGCAATTGAATGACGTGCTGCTTGCTGGCAATGTACTTAGCCTTTAATAATAAGAGTACCTACAGAATTAGTTCATCTTTCTTTGTCTCAGTTCTTCAAGGATAGCCTGTTGTTAAAGCCATCTCTAAGTACAATGTAGACCACATAGAAATTTAACACTTGTACGGGCAGAGGGCAAATAGTTACCACTCAATATTGAACTCTATGTAATTGAAATAAGATTCAAAACCAATGAAAAATTTAAACTGCTTATGTCCATTAAAGGGTCAATGCCGTCTCGCTTGCTTGCAAATATAATCTACCTATGCATAATATTAACCTTTAGTAATAAGAGTCAGTAGAGTTAATTCATCTTTCTCAGTCTTACCTCTTCAGGCACAGCTCGGATGTTATTAAATCCCTTTCTGAATACTACGTAGACTCGTCTCGCGCCGCACCGTAATGCTGACGTAGCGCAGTCGAAAGCTGTGTCGCCAGCTCCCAGGACTATGACGTTGCCATGGAGCTCTGGTAGGGAAGGTTTGCAGCCACACATGCCTAGAAGAATTGGAGAAGGGTGAATGTAACAGCGGGGTAAATGAGCAACTTCAGGCATGTTTCAAGCGCATTTTTAGCAGGTTTCACGCACGTTTTGCGCATAAAGAAAGCGGCGCGAAGAAAAAGTTATTAAATAGTTACAAACTTGTCAAGATAGTTATTTAAAGTGTGTAATTAAGTAATTGTAATTAAGTACTTACACATATTTTTATTTGTTATGATCTTACAGTCGTTTTTAATACAATTTAATTATTTTTATAAATAGTTGTGTTAATTCTAAGAACAAACTCTCTCAAACATAGAAAGAAAGAATAAAGTCCAGACTATTGAATCATTTTACAGATATGCAAATATTTAGTAACTTTTATCAACCAAACAAACCTTTTTTGCTCCCCTTAGAAACCAGCGGTAGGAAGGTCTTGCTGGTGAAGAACCCCATCTCTTCGGTGAGCCCCTTGAAGACCGGAACGCGGTTGGGCTCCGGTAGACCGATGCCAAGGAATACTGCCGCATGCCCATCTTTTAGCAGACCCTAATGGGTGGAGTAATTTTGATATATGCCGATGTGTTTGTGAAGATTACACTGGTTAAGAGGCGTAAGGGATGTACACCACTCTCTTTCCCGTAATCTAAATAAAAAACCGGTCAAGTATACTACTAATAAGCCCAAGGACAAGTATAAACAGTTACAGTTCATGAGGTACAGCCCACTTCCCTAGTCCGAATCCCGTTGCACCCGTGTGTGGGAAATCCTTTACAAGACTACGGCTGTCTTATTAATTTTCGTAAATAATTATCCTAGGATTTAGGGCCGAAACAGATGAGCGCGCGGTACCGCGCGGCGACGCGCGGTGCAAGCATTCACATGACAGAAAATATACGCTAGATCTTGCGCGCGGGGCCGCGCTGAGCCGCGCGGTGGCGCGCGATCATGTAGACATTTTATGCAGTGTTTAGATTGATCTTGCGCCGTGCGGCAAGCATTTCCGCGCGGTGCCGCGCGCTCATATGAACTTAGCCTTAACTTCTAGGCGGACTTATAAAAATAACTTTCGCCGCCGTATTTATTTTTGACTGATCGAGTTTTCAATCACCAAAAGGAGGGTAATTAGAGTTTTTGGGGTATAAGTCTGTAGGTATGTGAATCAATTTCTTCAACGCAGCATGTATCCTAAACGGTTCCATGGCTTATGCATTACTGCAGTAGAACCTGCCTTTTACAATGTTATAGGATTTTTGGTTTTTCTATTAGTTTAAGCACAGACCAGTTTTTAAGTAATCTCTGTGACTCACTTGACTCAGTCAACAAAAACAAAGGAAGTGCATTTACATAACCATTTACAACCGCAGACACATACAAAATAAGTTTTGAAGGTCAAATAATCATACTCACATTGACTGTAATGTCTTGTGCAGACAATTTCCTACCGGTGACAAATTTGACTCCAAGGTTCTTGACGAGGTCAACTTCATACTGGACTACGTCATACGGCAGACGGTACTGAGGGATTTCTGCTGAACTTAAAAAAAAATATTTACAAAAATAAAATTTAATATTATCCTCCAGGGGGGCAATTCCACTAAATGTTAACGGTTACTGTTGGATGACAATGACATGTAAATGGTCAGTTGATGGTGTTATTTGCTGAAAAGTACCAAAATAACACCATTGACTGACCATTGACATGACATTGTCATCCAACTATAACCGTTGACATTTAGTGGAATTGGCCCCCAGGTCGGCTGAGGTATTCCATTCCTAACTACTTCTCACCAGTATTTTTTTCCGACCCCGTCATGTGACACTATGTGGTGGGCCTGACAGGATTTTATTTAAGAATACCGACATTATATAAAATTCAAATTTTGAAAAGTACTTTAATTAATCGGGTGTGATAGCCCGGACGGTTAAAGAGCCGGCCGAAAATCAGTGAGGCTCGGGTTCGAATCCTGGCATGTACCAATGATTTTTCAAAAACTTACGTACATATTTATCACTAGCTCGACGGTGAAGGAAAACATCGTGAGGAAACCCGCAGGTCTCAGAATTAATTCTGAGACATGTGTAAACAGACCCGGTCCGGCGATGGGCTCACCACCTATCACGTTTAGGGGTCCAATATATCTCGTGAAATGTGGGTATATCCAGTAATGGAATACCTCTGCCTCCCCCCTCGGGGCTAAAAAAAGGCGTGAGATTATATATATATATATATATATATTTAATTTATGTGAGGACCTATAAGTCAGCAATGGACTGTCCACCAGCGTCATCAACCCGTAACATCGCACTTCTGAACTCAAGGTCTTTCTTCATACATGAGAAAATTATACAGAAATACATAATATACTTAAAAGTTTATAAAGATTATTTAAAAGTAGGCAGTAGCCAATTGTTTTGCGGTCTTGTTTATTAATTGACCTTAGAAACTGAACAGCCTTTTAAAAACTTTCCGCTGCAACCATTGGTTGAGATATTTGCAGTCGAGTGGCTTTTTTTTTAAAGAGGGCTGCTCGACCATGGGCCGAGATTCTTGTGGTCGACTTTTTTTACTTATTTTATCCTAAGTACCTTACTAAGTTTACTATTCTATATATCTATAGGGAAGAGTGTTATTTTATTTTTTAACGAAATACATTAATACACTTTAATAGTTTTTTGCGATTTTTAAGTCATATACTTAGCTGCTTATCAGGTTCTGTGTTTGTTTACATTTTACTGCAACAATTATATATAAAACAACACAGCCTTACCTGAGTCCACCGAGGTAGCTCTCTTTCTCATACACAGTCAGATCGGTGTACCCAATTCGAGCGAGGAAGCAAGCGCAGCTAATACTGGCTGGTCCACCACCAATAAGAGCAATCTTACCGCTACCGCCCTTCGGGAGTAGCTTCCTGTTCGGGTCCAGTGTTTGGGGGATTCCCATCTTCATGAAGATCTGGATATTGATAAATGTGGTTAAATACATTAATTATTCTTTTATGGGTTTGTGTGTACGCTTTTACAACAAGATACCTAAAACTGTTATAGATTTACAAGAAAAAAATGTTCAAACTCACGTTAAAATGGTTTTATGTAAAATTGATAAGTTAGATGAATATTTGAATGACAATGATTTTTGGTGTAACTTTTCTCCAGCTCAGCATAGCTCTAAAACCATGTAACTTGTTCTTTGTATTGTATTGATTGTTTAAAAGAATAATGTGTCATATATAATCTCTCTCGCACCGCGCGGCACTTCTGGGACCGTCTCAGTTAAGTGGTAGATCTGTAGATTATATTAAAGGCATCTTCTGTGATAGCTCGTCCCACGTAGGCCCCGTCTTTGCTCTCTCGGGCTAGACTGGTGTCAAGAGTAAGCCCATAATTAATTAAAAAAAACAGTGATAAGTATCAGTGACGGATTCAGGATTACAGTTCGGAGTTTCCGAACAAGTTGTAGGAAACCACCTCATTATAAGGCATCAAAGCGCCTTATGAGGGAAGCTTGACCCACCCTGGTCATCGGTATATCTGCTAGAATCGTCTAGAATCTTCTATAGAAGCTAGAAGTTGTTTTTCACTTACATCGACAGCAAAATGTTGCAAGCCTCCAATGTTGATGGCTCCTTCCTCGGTAGCGTGGAGGTTGCAGCCGCCGACACAAAGGTCGCTGGTCGGGCACACCATGCCACAGGTCAGGCCGAGTGGGTTGTCTGACAGAATAGCCTTGGCTGCTCCGTAGTAGTTCTATAACATCCAAATACATACCCACCCTCAAATATATTTAAATATAATAGGGTATAGAGGGGACAATGCGAACACAATTGTAATCCTAAAATTATAACCTAATGGTCATAAGTCTAGTGTGCTGTGCAATGTGTTGTGTGATACGTCCGAATGAAGCTTGAGATCAAAGTTTTTGAATAAAAAAATCCCAATGGCCCCTAAATCTCTTTACATACCCTACTTACTTTTGCAAACACTCTAAACATATATTTACCATAATATATTTTTTCACTTCTCATGCTCTAAAAGTACGCCAATATAGCCCTACGAAGCGGGACTAAGGTGACCACTTTAGTCCCTAGGGAGTATAAAGTAATTTTTTTTTTATTTCCTTAATTAGAAAAAGACAACCTCAAACAGCCAGTAAATATCTGTAGAGTGTGGACCATCTTCATTGCGAAAATGTGAAGAGTTTTAGTTCCATGGTTTTTCCGCGAAGAAGGTGGCGCCATGTGTTTTAAATTGTTTACCTGCAAAGAGATTTAAATCTCTTTGTTAATCTGTGACAGCCTGACAGGTTTAGAAGAAAAAACTGACCGCGAAAATTTCTGAATTTTTGTCGAGTGTAAATTTGTTGGGTTTTAAATAAATTTGTACTAAATTGTCAATTTTTCTCGCAATCAAAGTGAAAAGTACAGTTTGCACCTCGAGACTAAACGCCAACTTAATATACCCTCGGTTTAATGACTCCCTCGCAAGATAAAATATACTATTATTTACCCTATTAACGATGCTGGTGATAAAACTCTTGACATCTATCTGTGTTGGGCAGGATTTCTGGCAAGGTGCGTCTGCGCATTTAAGGCAGCGCGCCGCCTCCTTCAAGGCACCTCGCTCCGAAAGCGTCGTGTGTTTGATGTCGTCGAAGTTTCTTGTCAAAGTTGGACAGGTCTGAAAAATACTCATAACTTATGCAATTTTTTCACGGTATGAGAGTGTTCGGTCGGAGTTAACTCGTAGGTGGTGTAACACCTACGAGTTAACTCCGACAGTTACACCGTTCGATCCACTGAATGGTTGTAGGCGTCCGAGTGTTTACATGATAAGACTAGCGTCCGAGTAAACTCGGTCCGTACGCTCTCGACCCGTGAATTAATCATTTATTTTCGTAGCCAGTTATGGAGCGGGTTTCCGCGGGTTAAAAAATGTTCCCTGACTGGATAAAGTCACACTTTAAAAGAGTCAGTACTTACACCTAATTAAAAATACATATATAACTTTAATCACCTTACAAGTAGGTAGTTACCTATATAGGTTGCAATCTGGGGGCCAATTCCACTAAATGTCAGCCATTGTCATCGAACTATCATTCCATTATGCTGCAACTGGCAACTATGACATCTAATTTGTATTCCACTAAAATCATAGTGGCATAACAATGGAATGACTATGGACTACGTTAGGTGTTGCCTACCATATATAACTATTACTACCATGCGTGTCATTAGTTTTATTTCGGGTTTTCGGCACTAAAATCTTTAGATGATTGATTTTATTTATGGTACATGTGACATTTCGATAAGTTTTGAAGAAACTTGTGTATTTTTGTGCATAGACTCTGAAGCAGAGCTAAAATCTGAATTTCGTGTCGTGTTTAGGGCTGATGGCTAAATTGCCAATGCCTTAAAATAAGGGGAAAAAAGCAATCACTGGACAGCGCCATTCCATGGTAGGAATAGTAGAATACCAAAAGTGGTCAACAATGATAGTTGAATGATTGTGAAAACTGACAGTTAACAGAATACGAAAAGTGTCAAAATTTGACATAATGTCACCATTGAGTGACCACAGTCATACAACTATCACCGCTGTCATTTAGTAGAATTGGCCCCCTGCTTACGGTTATATGTGTACCTACCTACACTTTAATACCGTTACATTTTTTTTTAAATTAAACTTGATTTATTTATTTGAAAGTAAATTAACCTACATATATACCTATAGATTTTAGAATTGGAATAAACTAAGTACCTACTCACCTGTAAGGATTAAATCTTATAGGTACTAAGCCCTATATCCTACCTATATCTCTATCTACTAATAAGCAATCGGACATAGCATAGCAACAGATATAAAGTCAATATACTTATTGAAAAGATAAAATGTAATTATCTTTTACGTTCTAACATTGTGCTAGGTCGCACTTTGTGAACAATTGATACTTATCTATATGGAATAATGGGATAAGTACCAATTGAACAGCAGCGCTGTGGGTGATGCGTATAAGGCCACCGAAATTTACGAAAATGTCAATGAAGTTTTAGTTATTTTCTTATTAGCCCATTTGAGATATTGAGATATACTCTATGAAACTAAAATGATTTAAAATAATAGTTATTCTATGCAGAGATAGTAGTACATACCTAAAATCTTATATTATTAAACTAGTAATGTTTGTATGTATATACATATTTGTATAAATATTTCGTGTATCTTGGAAAGAGCTCGTTTTTTATGACGTACATAGAAATACTTACACTCTGAAAATTTAAACTACAGACAGGTTGACGGACAGACAGCTGTGGCTAGGAATAGGGTCCCGTCAGCTTTTTGGTTACGGAACCCTAAAAATTGAGATTTTTCACGAAAAACAATGTAGTTATAAGTAGTATTGAGCACTGAAAAGCTACCTAATCATAGTGCCAGTGACCAATAACAATAGGACAATATAATTAGTGCTGGACGAATAGAATAAACTTACAGTACATTTTCGGTCAGTATTCCTCTTCCAGTGTTGTTTGTTCTTCTTAGTTTGAGCTGACGGCACCAAATTCGTATATGGTTTCACTGTAGGATTCAACCTGAGCAGGTTCTGAAATTATATAGAAGTTCAAGACCCAGGTAAGAACTTTTAATTCAAAGTCTAGAAAACTGTTATAATAATGCGTTCCCTTAAGGGGCCCTGTCTTACTTGTTCTTTTTATGTAGTGAACGGGAAGAGCTGCTAGTATGTAGTAGGTAAGTAATAATAAAAATAATAAATTGTGGGACACAATTCACACACGGTTATTCAGTCCCAAACTAGGCAGAGCCTGTACTATGGGTACTAAACAACTGATAAACATACTTAAAAATATTAAACGACCAGACACGAAGCCAACAGACATGTTCATGCACACAAATGTTGGCCCCGAGCGGGGATCGAACCCGCGACCTCCGACTCAGAAGGCAGGGTCACTAGTCACTACCGACTGAGCCAACAGGCCCGTCATTATCAAGTTACTAAAATTTTTTTTTTTTTATTTAGTCGTTATTTATATTAAGTTTTAAATTGCACATACATTATTACGACATATGAGTGCCTATCAGTAGCGATTGAGTTACCACCTTAATAAATTTTAACTTTTGAGTCTCTACTTTTACAAACTAGAGAGCGGCTAGAGGCTAAAGGGTTGTGTCCTACCTAGTCAAATCAGTTACTTTTTACGATCTGTCAAAAAGAAATTTTACTATGGAAAATGTACTGAAATAGCAAACCGTGACGTCATAGTTTGTAGTACTCAATTGCAGCACTTTTCTTGATTGTTTTATTATTTTTAAATTTGCTATAATTGTAAATTGAAAATCGAAATACATATTTTGAGGTGTTTTGGGATAATCTTTTTAATTTATGACTACTCGCAATTTAATTTCGATGCTGTCAACTACCCAATTGTTAGAGAATATTTACTAAAGGTCAAATTTGGTCCCTTACTGAGAACGCAAATAAGTATACTTACTTAACAAAAATAGTGCGTCACAAAATTTATTTTAAATTGAATTTAACATTACGTTTTCACTTATCGTAGGCTTATCAAGTTCTGATAAGTTGACCTACGAATGTAAACATCTTTTTAAAGTGTTTAAGAACTTGATGACGAAATAAACATTGACTTTTATAGTAGGTACCCACTTATTAAAAAAACATTTACGCCGAAGTAAATAACTAAGCAGTCCCATCTACTTTATATATTATTGGTTGAATATAGGATATGCGATGATCTTCGGGGAAAATCTATTACTTATACCTACCTAGACCTCTTTTCTGAAATCATTGTTCTTATCGTAAATCTACTTCTAAATACTATGTGATACTTATTGTAAGTTTACTTATGACAAACAACTAAATTGCGGGGCAGTAGTTTCGGGTGTGGTAATGAGTCAGTCATTCATGTTTTATCTCTTTACTAGCGACCCGCCCCGTCTTCGAACGGTTGCAATGCTAACACTAAAACCTTCCTCTTGAATCACTCTATCTATTAAAAAAACCGCATCAAAATCCGTTGCGTAGTTTTAAAGATTTAAGCATACATAGGGACAGAGAAAGCGACTTTGTTTTATACTATGTAGTGATAGATAGGTAGTATTAATTCGAAAGAATGCATACGTAGTAATTTGTAACGTTTTCGTAAATGTACCTATCTACCTATACTAAATTACTAACCGTACGTTACCGACAACACGCATTGTCGGATGCACTTATTAGTTGGACTCATTCGTAATTCGGAGCGTAACATGCGTGACGAAAACAATGATGAATGCAACCAATGTATTAGGTAGGTAGTACATAGTTGTTTAATATTTTCGAGCTCTATAATTTACAAATTATTACAAAATAACCGACTCTTCAAAAATTACACACGGAAAAATATTTAATACACGGACTGACAGAGGACACATCGAACTCCCAATGTATGACATAGCTATACCTACATAGTGATAAACGAAGAACGATCTTTACGAACTGAAATTAAGTAGGTACCTGCATATCAAAACTGGTATTTTTTTATACTGACCTCAATATCTGGAAGCTCCTTACTCAGAAGCACTTTCGCCATGTTGAAAATTGATCGTTAAATCCGTAGGCAAAAACTTTAATTTTCAATTAACACTGTGAAATTTCGTTGATAATCTGCGCATACGCAGTGGACTGCTCACTGGCAGTGCCGCTGTCGACTGATTCAGTGTATACGATGTTTCACCGAGTTTATTATCTTTCACGACCAGCGAGTTTTTCTTATTATTATTTTGTGTGATCAGCAATGTTCGGAATAATCGGAAGAGATATTATTTTGATACATCGCAAATCGATAATATTTATTTAAGTACATATAGTTTGGTAATGAACTACTGACATTACTTTAATGGGCTCTACTCGATCCTCATAATCATAATATTTTGTTATAAATTACGCTATAAATTTTCGCTTATTATGATTAAATCCTAATAACATTATTAATGCGAAAGTGTTTGTTTGTCCATGATTTACGTCGCAAAAAGTGTTTTTTCATATCTCCGGGCGGAAAGCTGCAAATTTCGGCCCGCTGTGCTAAACGAAGTTGCCGCTTTTCCGCCTCCGTCAAAAAGAAAAAAGTATACACACCTCGGAAAGTTAATATAAGAAAGCCTACTTACTTCCTCATGTAGTTTGAACGCTCTATTCTAAATAGCATTCGACACAACTGATATAAACATGCCCTTGAATATGTCATAGAAACAATATTATTTTACGAAGATGGGTTATGTTACGATAACAATAGAAATAAAACAAACATTTGAACAGTTAATATAAATATATTTTGAATTATTCAGAGGCTTCACAATATTTGGAAGAATTATTCGACGCTTGCCTATCGACCGAATTATACAACACACAGCGACCCTATCCCAATACAATTTGTATAAAAATAATATTATACAAGCCGTTATTATAAGAATGAAAGCCGATACAGAATACATAAGTGGACGTGGAATATACAATTTATTAGTAACAATAACAAGGGTACAAGCTAATACAGACACTGCCACACTTAAAGTAGACAACATATGACAAATTTCAACCGAACAATACAATTCGATCTGCGCTAAAAACGACAAAGAAACATCTTTATACAATATGTTTATACTTTTGAGAAGAATTTTAAACTACTGGTGACTGGCCAGATATTTAGCGCATTCGATCGTGAATTGAATGAATTTAAAAAATTAAACCTATCACAAATGATTAAATATTTAATAATTTCAATAATAATAACGGGTCAAATTCAAACAGAAAAATGTGTTTAAAGCCCCCTCTAAAATGAATCTAAAGTTATATAAAAAATGCGACACCAAACTAAATGGTGCGTTTGATTATTATTTTTAGTTAAATCTAAATTACCGTTATTTACATGCTGATTCTTCTAAATATTTGCATCTGAACAATACATACATTAAAATCTTACAGCTATGAATGTTTTGTGCAATTGTTTTTGCCATTTTACTAGCAGGTTGAAAGAAATTTAGGTTTGTCTATGGCATCTCAATTTAAAACTATCGGAATAGTAGTTTATGTTAGAAACAAGCATTAACAATTGCACGCATCTTAAACGCGATCTTACGTGTACTATTTCATCTTATCTTATACATGTATATTTTAGAATTGGATTTAGGCAGTAATTAACTTAGTGCCATTTTAATAGTTCTAGTTCATTTTTCAAAATTTTTAAAAACCTAGTGATTTATTTAGGCGAGTGTACGAAATAAGTGTTTACTAGTCAATTAAAGCCTAAACCCACTATCACATATCAGCGAAAAATGCCTCCAAGTGACACTAATGTAATGCGGCCGAGGTGAATAGGTCAGCAAAACCATTCCGAGCCCTATTTCGGTGCTTTCCTATGCAACTCGGTCGATTTATGCTAGGTTGTGCGGTAATTCACATTTCATTTCAAAACCATTTCTTTTATTGCAACATTTGTTTGGCATCAAAATAGTGACTTTTAATTCAAATAAAAACATAACTCAAATAACTGTAAGTCAAAGGACTTAATCTGTTAAATTTATTATAAAAATGCCTCCTAAATTGTCGCCAACGTACATTTTAACCCTCACATTAACAGATAAATATTTAGATATGACTATTTTGTATACAGCGGTGTTGCCCCATTGAATTTGGGTCATACAGAAATGACCTATGAAATATATAAACACAGTTAAATAACGTTCATATCTAAATACTATCTGCTATCTAGCAGGCATTTTGTTTCATCCTCCATATAAAACACTGCTTAGTTTAAATCCCATGACGATATGTATCTAACGTATTGACCATCCATTCACGCGAGTGCTTTGACACAGCTTAAAATTTGGGCTACTACTAAAGCAGACTTGATCTGATAATTTTGTGGAATATTTTTGAACCAATGCATGGGACTAACCAGGGGAAAATTACCATCAGCTGGCAATACTGGATTGTCACTTTATGGATTAATGTCAAACTGACAGTACCATAGTAAGCGATCTTATTTCTAATTTTCAGGTAGTACTCTGTCATAGAATTTTGATTGTATTTACATAGCTTCCAACTGTATACGCAGTTGGGCGCATTGTCAAATTTGCAACACAATTGGACAATTTAAGATTTTTACATTGTGAGAATTGGACATTTTGAGCCCAATGGACATTTTGCGCCCAACTGAATATACGATAATTATGTTATATTGGTAATAGTAGCTCCGTAGGTCAAATGCAAAGAGATTTAAATATAATAGGGCATAGAGGGGGCATTGGGAATATTTTCATACAAAACTAAGCGTCATGTCCTTGTTATGTCAGTTAGTATGAACGCGAGCTGTCATTCGGTAGAAATTGTACTAGACTTATTCCACTTGGAATAACTTTTGACTTCAAATTTTCTTCGCTTTGTCCCCTCTATGCCTTATTATATTTTAATCTCTTTGGTCAAATGTGATACGCATATCTACTCAGACTGTACTCTTATGACGTTATCACGTGATCCGACTTTACTCGGACGCCAAAACCTCTAAGTGGATCGGACAATGTTCTTTTTATACCGTGAAAATTCGGCTTTAAATATGAAAAGGTACCCATGTGTTTGGCCACCAAATCGCTTGATGTTAAGCCTTAAGGCCAACGATGGACCAAGCTGGGCTAACATTGTTATTCACCTGTAACTGTGTACAAATGACGTAACTACCAAGTTTCCAAATTAGACGTAAGGCCGTATCTTACTTAAAAATTTGACTGCAAAACAAAAGCTACTTTTCCGCTTTAGTACACGCTCAAGCATTATTATCCAAAGAATAACTAATTTCGTGATAATTACACATTTAAACAGACGTCAAATACAATGAATACAAATTAATTAATCACCATCTTAACAAATACTGTACTTATATACGACATTACACTGAAATACAACAATCGGGAACAAAAATAAGTAATAATAAATCGAAAAATATAATCTCTGTCTAAAACAAATTTCAACAATTCCATTTTAATCACTACCCCTGAAGAAATGAAGGCTCACCTATAAGGACAAACGAATGATTTCTTTTTATTTATTCAACATGTGACCTGTAAGAAAAATATATATGACCAAGTATATAGACAAGGACAGAGCTACATATCATGAAACAAAACACTAGCGCGCCTTACTCGATAGTGTTCTCTACACGAGTAGGTTATGAAATAGGTACCTTCGAAATAAACAAATTGTGTGACACAATTTACATGGTTATTTAGTCCCAAACTAGGCAGAGCCGGTACTATGGGTACCAAACAACTGATAGGCATAAAATAAATACTAAAACCCAGACACGAAGCCAACAGATGTGTGCATGAACACAAAAATGTTGGCCAACTGAGCCATTGGGTCCGTTCGGTTTTGCATTTACACCTCATAACTAGAAGTAGTTCTTAATTTAAAAAATGCGGAAGACGGCTGGTCAACAAATAAAATTAATCTTAAAAAAAACGTCCCTACAAGTGGCTTCAGAAATGGAGACAGAAAATATTTGTAAGAAACGTAATTTAAGCAACAATGTAGGAATGTAACCCGCAACAGAAATTATATAGTAAGCACCCAATATGAGTTATACTCGGAAAATTTATTTAAAATAAGTTATTCGCTGACAATTTTAACTTGTTCCTGTTTAGCGCCTAAATGCTAGAATTTGCAAAAAAAACCTTGATACGAGTATACCTGACAGAGACGGTTGAAATAATATTTTCCCCTCAGAGTACAAGTAATATTACATCGACCCTTTTTATTATTTAATTTATATTTTAAGTATTACAATGAAGTTTTAAAAAATCAGATAAAAAAAATTACCCACAAATAAGAAAGTCAGAGAAATAGAAAAGAAAAACGATTCCATTTCTTCGACTATTTCATTTTTCATTAACCATTTTATGTGATATTTTCTTGTGAAAAATTGTAGAATGTTCGATAGAGATGATCTTATTGTCTTGAACATTCTATGAATTTATTAAGAAATTTGGAATCCAAAACTAATAGCATTTCGGAGCGCTCGGAACACATTGAACGGTGTATTTTACATACATTACACTATCATTGAACTCCCGTAATTTCCCAGAATATATAAAAGCATTTACATATACATACCTCACACACACCAGCCCACGTTACATATTAATATAGCGTATTTAATTTAACAGTAAAAATTAACATCTATGTAATAGTATGCATTATTGCAATCCCTTCATTTTTACAGCGCACTGACGAAACGTTGATGGTTCTTTTGGTGCGTTCTATTGGAAAGCTATGCTGTTCACACTGTTGAGTGTGGCTACGTTATCTGCAAACAAAAATATCATCACCATCAAGTAACGTTAGTACTATTACATATTCTGTGCCGTAGCTAATGTGAACTGCGGGAATTCAAGGGAATTGCAGTGCCCCAATCAATGCATTACATTTTTTTTTTGTGTAGGACTAAATTTTGATACTGCTGTTCAGTCCCAAACTGAGCAAATTATATTTAGGACTAACTTTTGGCTCCGTACTGACACAGTTAAAAATAACACTGTATGTAGAGATATTTCGGCTTATAGTCGGCGTATCATATATAAAAATTTATATATATATCAAGATGAAACATGTACCAGGTTTTAAGTAGGACCATTCAGTTGGCTGACCATTCATTTTATAAACCGTAAAAGGTAGATAGTTGAAATTTTTACTTTATGTGTATTTATATCACCGCTGTAACAACAAATACTATCATCATCATCAACCCGTAACAGCCCACTGCTGAGCTAAGGGTCTTTCCTCGCACACGAGGAAGTAATAACTCGTAATTTTTTTTTTAAAACTTAAATTTTGAACTAGGAAATACTATAATAATGAAATATAATTAAAAATGTTATGCGGCCCCCCTACAAGACACGTTTTGTTTTTGGCGCAAACTCATATTCTGCCAAATAGCACTCGTTTTTTTTAGTTAAAATTATCTATGGTCATAAACTCACCATAGGGTGTTGTGAAAGGGCTAGTCAGTAGAGGACGACCTAGGCGTACTTACATCGACCAGATCGGCGATGTGTTTAAGAAAAGCCAGATAAAGAGTACCCGAAACTGACGAACATCCATGAGGGAAACACGAGAGATCTGCCAGGTTCGTAGCAAGTAGCAGTCTGCTGTCTCTGCCTACCCCAATGGGAAATAGGCGTAAGATTAGGGACCATCCATAAATTACGTCACACAAATTTCATGATTTTTTGACCCTCCCCCCGTCCTTGTGACGTTGAATTAACACAGCAGTTCCATAATTAGTTTTATTTCCATTTAAATTGTTTTAAATTTTAAAAGAGCAGTGATAGCCCGGACGGTTAAAGAGCCGGCCGAAAATCAGTGACGCTCGGGTTCGAATCCTGGTATGTACCAATGAGTTTTTCAAAAACTTACACGGTACATATTTGTCACTAGCTCGACGGTGAAGGAAAACATTGTGAGGAAACCCGCAGGTCTGAGAATTAATTCTGGGCTTCTAAAATAACGGGCTCACCACCTATCACGTTTAGGGGTCCAATATATCTCGTGAAATGTAGGTATATTATCCAGTACTGGAATACCTCTGCCTACCCTCTCGGGGATAAAAAAAAAGGCGTGAGATTATATTATTATAATTTATTAAATTCTTTTTAATAAAATCGTCAACAAATCAGAAATATGAAAAAGTTACAAAACATTACATTTTGAAATGTCACGTCACAAAATGTAACCCCTCAAACCCCCCTTGTCACAAAATGTCACAATTCGTCGATCCCCCACCCCCCTTATCGTGTGACGTAATTTATGGATGGCCCCGTATGTATGTATGACAACTAACCTTAGTATCGCGGCATGGTTTACAGCAGTGAGCACGCGCGCTTGCTCTTCGGCGGCTGCACTGGGCAGAGCACGGCGCGTATCGCCTCGTCAAACACCGTCTTTAGACCCTTCTGCGTGAGCGCCGAGCACTCGAGGTATTTGACAGCGTTGATCTCCTTCATCATGCCGAGGCCCTGAAAGGTGTATACTTCGCGTTAATTTTCACCTAGTCAACAAGACAGATACAATAAACATATTGATATGAATTTAACGATATTATGCAGAATCCGAATATCCTACAAAGGGCGAGTGTATCAGCAAGTTCAGCAACAAAGCATTCTGGACGACCAGCTGAAATTCCTAATTTTAATTAGCTCTATTCTTTTCCACCGCTTTGGAAAGGAAAGGGACAGAAATAAGCGCCATATTTATTTATAATGTCACAAATGTCAAAATAACAAAATTGAACCTTAAGAACACATAAGTGGCGGGCTGTTGTCTCTGCCT
The DNA here is from genome assembly GCA_963855545.1 of Ethmia dodecea. NCBI lineage: Eukaryota > Metazoa > Arthropoda > Insecta > Lepidoptera > Depressariidae > Ethmia > Ethmia dodecea. The sequence continues at coordinate 4,065,215 of OY979446.1, forward strand.
ACCCCTTCGGGAAAAAGGCGTGAGCATATGTATGTATGTAAGAACACATTCACATCTTATTCAAATAGATACACGCTACAAGGTCATGGATAAGTGACAGATAAGCACGTTCATAAGGTTCAAATAGTTGGTTTTTATATGTTTAACATCAACTCTTCAATCTATGGTTTGTTTTTATTCTTTTTCTTCCGTATTCTATGGAGAAGAATAGGATAACTTAAAATTAGCTGGGCATCAAGAATTTTAGATGGTCAGCCACGACGTCATTCTAAATCTAAAATGGCGGAACACCCAAGATGGCGGACTAGTTATTTTTAATGCACTTCTAGAATATGGGTATGAAATTAAATGGCTTCCTGGGAGTAACTCTAAAAAAATATTGTATATAAAAATATTTTTTACTTTACATTTATTACAAATAAGTGTCCATGCGTGTTCTTTTTGTTTTGATGTATAAAAGTGATCATGAGTATTTTTAGTATGCTCTTTACTTTATGTGTTAAAGTGTGGACGTGTACTTTACGATTGCAATGTATTAGTGTCCATGAATACTTTTTATTTGATATGTTAAAGTGTGCATGTGTAGTAAAACGAATTCCATATTATTAAAAAATGCAATTCACCTGTGGGTAGGTGATGGGGGCGAGTTTCTTGTCCTTGAGTTTCTCGATGGTGTCCTTGTCTTCGCGCAGGTCGAGCTTGGTTCCGACCAGGATGATCGGTGTCGATGGACAGTGATGCCGCACCTCTGGGAACCACTGTGTGCAGATAATAGTAATTACATACCTATACAATCTTATTTCAGAATAATAATAAACATCTATTGTTCACGGATCATAATCATAAATTAATTACTCGTTAACGTTTTTCGAGACCTGACATTTACAGGGCCTGCACATTTGATAATCAGTGACCAATTTTCATCTATCCCTTTGATCCAAAATCTACTGAACAGCTGTTTTTTTTCTAGTGATTTTTAATTGCTTTGCTTCCCTAAAATTTTTAGTTAACTCTGACTAACTGTTGGCCGCGACTTCATCCGTTTAAGGTACCGCGTTCCCTGGGAACTATGTGTTCTTCCGTGATAAGAAGTCCTTTCTTTAGATGTAAACTATAGTTCTGCAAATTTCATCGAGATCGGTCCACAGGTTCAGTGGTGAAAAGGACCAAGATAAACGAAGTAACGCCTTTATAACATTCGTTAGGATAAAAGAGTTTTACGTAGTACTCGTGTAACGTGAATAGAGATAGATTACCTTAGCTCGAACATTCTCGAAGGATGCTGGGTTGACGAGAGAGAAACATATGAGGAACACGTCGGTCTGTGGGTAGGACAGCGGCCGGAGTCGGTCGTAGTCTTCTTGACCGGCCGTATCCCATAGGCCCAGGTTGATCGGCTTCCCATCCACCATCACATTCGCCGAGTAGTTGTCGAATCTGGAATTGGGAGACAAGCCTTTAGGGAAAGCTCAAGAAAGAGTGTTTTTTAATTTTTAGCTGGTTTCGAGTTCCGGTTTAGACAAGTGGATTAAAAAAAAACTTTCAATGCAGTTTTGTTTCTTTTTAAAAATTAAGGAATGTTTCCTTAAAGTGAGCTGGTTCTAGGACCGGGTGGGACAAGCAAATTTAAAAAAATCTTTGAATAAAGGACTGTTTCCTTAGAGTAAAATGAGCTAACTAAAGGATTTAAGGCAGTTTCCTTCCAGGACCCATTTTGTTTCCACACTCTATGTGTAGTATATCACGATTCTCTTGCCCTTTTTCAATTATTTGGGGTTAACGCAGTATGTTTTCCACCAGAAGGAGGGTCATTTTAACCAAAGAGGTTGGAAGAAAATAATCTTTTGAGAAACTTTTTCTTTAAACGTCTTTGGTTTTAACCTTTTTAGAGCCTTATACACGCAGTCGAATTTTTGTGTGTGTTCTTCCATATATCCATCCATCTATTCGGATTGGGGCGTATACTAGCTTACTTGTAGCTACGCGGGTCGCCATCTTTTGGCATTAGCCTATCAGAGCGTTGCATGTACTTTTTACAATACCGAGTAATGTCACGCAAGAATATAACCCTTATGTAACCTTGACGTTACATTTTCTTTATTTCTACGTTACATATAGCCTATTACAGTATCTTTTGACGTAACTTACGAGTCCGATGACGTACTTTTTTTTTACAACGCGATATACACAATGGCAAAAAAGTGGGACACAATTCACTCAAAGTTATCAGGTCGAGAACTAGGCAGATCCTGTATAACGATAAAAATACCTAAATACATATAAAAATCAAACGTATAGACTCGAAACCAATAGATATTTTCATGCACAAATGTTGGTCCCTTCAACTCTGAAGACAGGGTCACTCACTCACTACCAACTACCAACTGACTAAATAATAATAATAATATAATCTAATCTCACGCCTTTTTTTTATCCCCGAGGGGGTAGGCAGAGGTATTCCTTTACTGGATATACCCACATTTCACGAGATATATTGGACCCCTAAACGTGATAGGTGGTGAGCCCATCGCCGGACCGGGTCTGTTCACACATGTCTCGGAATTAATTCTGAGACCTAAACTGACTAAACTTAAAATTAATTTAATTTCAATATCACTAAACAATAGGCGAATTTACTGCCTAGTCAAATAAGTTACTTTTTATATAAGCTGTTACAACGAAAATTTACTATGGAAAGTGTACTAAGTACCTACTGACTTTGTGACGTCATCTGTTTTATTATTTAAAACCTTACTATAAGTTTATTGTAGAATGAAAAGCGAAATGCTTTATTAGAGATGTTTTGGGATAAGCTTTTTAATTAATGATTACTCGCAATACCATTTCGATACAGTGAAATAACCTATTCTATAGAAAAACATACATCGTTAGTTTTTAATGAGAAAGAAGCGGAAATTCAGTGCGCGAATATCCAAGAAAATACCACAGTACTCCATTATTATTCCAAACGTTACCCACGTAAGATTCAATACAAATGGTATTTGAAATAGCTTCATTTCCTTTGTTTCTTTAACAGATGCAAATTTATTTTCCCATCTGCATAAAATGAACATTTTCGCATGTTTTCGAAACTACAATTTCATTATTAAAATACATATGAAGATATACGATAAATCGTTGTACACACTCGTATGTAAACGATATAAAAATATTATTTACATTTTCGCTCACATTGTTACGTACGTATACAGCTTAAAATTTAGTATTGAGAATTCTTCTCGAAATTTTTGGCAATAAATAATCTCCAATGTCCCCGAAAATTCTAAAAATAGAATAATCTTGGTTTGAGACATGTGTAACAGATCCAGTATGGTTATGGGCTCTCCAGCTGCCACGTTTAGGGGTCCGAAAATATACTGGTGAAAAGTTAGGTATATCCAGGAATGGAATTCCTCTGCCGGACCCCTCGGCGAGTATAAAGGCGTGAACATATATTGTTTAGTGATATTTATTGAGTAGTGATAGCCCGGACGGTTAAAGAGCCGGTCGAAAATCAGTGAGGCTCGGGTTCGAATCCTGGCATGTACCAATGAGTTTTTCAAAACTTACGTACATATTTATCACTATCTCGACGGTGAAGGAAAACATCGTGAGGAAACCCGCAGGTCTCAGAATTAATTCTGAGACATGTGTAAACAGACCCGGTCCGGCGATGGGCTCACCACCTATCACGTTTAGGGGTCCAATGTATCTCGTGAAATGTGGGTATATCCAGTAATGGAATACCTCTGCCTACCCCCTCGGGGATAAAAAAAAAAGGCTTGAGATTATATTATTATTATATTATATATTGTTTTTACTATTAATATTTCTTTTACATCAACAGCAGCAGAAATGTTTTAAATTGACAATATTTTTACTATAAAAAATAACATTCTAAAATCTAGAAATAATGCAGATTCTACTTACACTGTAGGTATGTATTCACCGGGGAAGGCATTTGTCGTGTAACTGATGAGAAGGCAAGTTTTACCGACGGCACTGCGGACAAAGAAAACAAATGTTAAACGGTGTTACCTTGGGCAAATTCTGACATCAATGGACATAGTCACGACAGCACAACGCAGATTAAAGATAGTAAGTGGATTCCTTTCGTGGAAAAACGTTGATAAACAATTGATATATGTACTCATAAATAAATAAACAGTAGAAAACAATTCACACACAATTCCTATTTGGTCCCAAACTAGATAAAGCCTTATAACTGATGATACGTATATAAATATGAACACCTAGACACGAGAGCATAGACCTATTAATGCACGAGAGTCATATACAAGCACACAAATGTCATATTTGTGCACATATGGGCAACAATAATCTAACACATTTTCCGATATTTAAATTGTAAAAATAATATTTTTGGGTTCCAGGTCCAGACTATCTAAAAAAAACCGATGAATATTTATAAGAGTTTGAATGGTTTTATTATGTCTCGAATCACTTAAACTTCTAATATAATAAAATACCTGTTTTATACACTTTACAAACATCGCACGAATTAGTAATTAAAGATTTGATATTTAATAAACTTATTCAAATGTTCAAAATGGCGTAAATTTTGAGCTATGTTTTCGCCATACGAATCTTTGGCATTTTCTCACTAATAAATTCGAAGGGTTGTCCTTGAAAATATATACTAACAAATATTGCTTTAAAATTCTCAGACACTAAGATCCCTGATCCGCTGAGTTTGTAAAATAAAGGAACACTTAAACACGTTCTCACGAAGGATGAAGGATGTGATAAGTTAACGCAACGAGCAAAGGAAAAGATTTATGGTTCGACTCGAGATCTTTTCAACATAGATACGAGAACCCAATAGATATGTCATAGTGAATCACACAGGCTATACTTATAGTTAGGGAGGCGAGGTAGCTAAATGGCGTAATTCACCGGCGCCGTCGAGACCTACCAAAATCGAAAGATAAAATTATTTCGAAAAGCTCGTATGGTAAAAACCATTTTAGCGGTGGATTTGGCGTGTACGGTTTTTCGAAAATGTTAAAAAAAACAGTTACTTGGGCATTCTCGAGCGCGTCAGATATTCATACTACGTATGCCCCAAGTGCCTCTGATAACAACGGTATACTAATCTGCCGGTTTGCGTGGTGGGGGTAGGCATAAAAAGTAGTCAAAAATGCAAAAAAAAAAATTACTCGAGCGCGTCAGATTTTCGGAAGGGGTGTTAAGTAGGCCCCAAGGAAGCTCCCTTTAAAAAAACTGACGATTTGGGCGTGACGATAAGTTACGATGAGTGTTTGAAAATGCAAAAAAAAATAGTTCTTTTGCAATACTCGAGCGCGTCAGATTTTCATAGGGGAGGTTTATCTCGGTATCCTGAAAGCATATTTTCTTAATCTGACAAAAATGTTGGTGGGTTCTCTTAATCTGACCGAAAAAGGTTTTTTGGTTTATTTTTTTCCTTTCTTTGTCCTTGATAAAACGGGGAATTATACTTAATATATATTATTGTATATATATTAAGGTGTACCGAAAATTCCCTTCTACCGCTTTTTTCCCCACCATCAATGTTGCGAAATAAAGGAAAAATACTGGTAGGACGGCATATTTCCGCGAAGCGCTCAGTCTGTATTACATGTTTATGGCAAATTCCTCTTTTTTGCTTCAATTCTTCACTTCGTTTTGCTTACGAGTTACGGTACGTCCAAAAAACAATTTGAGGATCAACATTCACGGCTATTGAATAATATACATACATGGAACTGTACATGTTAATAATACTTTTGTATACAGATACGCGTAACTTTTTCCGAGGCCACGAAAATTGTCGAGAAGCTTTAGAAAAAAAAAATTGAGATATAATAAAAGTTCAATAATTTAATCATCGTTATTTCATATCAATTTATTTTAAAAACCTCAGTTTTCGAGATATACTCAAAAAACCGGGAGTTTTAGAGATATACTCAAAAAAGTTTTAACTTTGGACAAAAATGTAACGAGACATTTTTTGTCTAAAATAAAATTACCTTTTTTGTTTATTTAAACTTTTTTTGTGTAAAATGTATCATTCGCGACTTATATGAAGCAACGAGTTTTTCGGAAGACGAAATGGCTCCTCCACACTTCCGGTCATGCGGAAACCGGCAGATTTTGTATTTTTAGTAAGTTTTAGATTATATTCTTCAAAATAAAAAATAAAAAAATCGCGCTCGAGAATACCGGATTAACGTTTTTTTTTTACAAGTTCGCGACCCTATAACTTGGCGGCGTCAAGGACTTATCGTCAGATTAGTTAAATTTAGTCTTAAAACACTAAAATCAACCCCCAATATCTTAATCTGACGCGCTTGAGTATTTCAGACTATCGATTTTTTTTTACTAATCTGATCGTCTATCCTAGGCGCGCGTCACTACTTATAGAGCTAAATACTTTACAAGGTTGTTCTATTAGGTCTAAGGTATCTCTCATATCTTAAACTGCCACGCTCGAGTATTACCGAAAATTCCCCTATTCGCCTCCCTAACTATAACAAACCATAATATCGCATAAGAAACTATAAAAACAAAAGCATCTACCTAAATCATCGCAAAGCGAAAAAATATATATCCGTAGCTTTTGCTCGCTTTTTCATCAACGTTCCTGGATAAAAAAGGACCCTTATATCAGTACACTCTACTCTAACCATCTCTTCATGAAAAACTACGTCGCTGTTGTTTGCTGCGAGAATGAAGTATAGACTGACAAACACAGTTTCGCATTTATAATATTGGCATTTCGGTTCATATTCCGTTGATCCATTGTTTCACCCCCGGACGGCCGCCAGGCTAATTTTGTACAAAGCGGACCATAGAAACTTATCTGTTAGAACTCAAGAGAAAATCCCACTTCAAAGGTCTGTATTATTCTTTGACCAATATGCAGCCCTCTTTGGTCGGGTAAGCAAATGGTGGATGTAAGAGATGTGAAAACCAAGACCAGATGGAGACAAATGGCGCCGAAGACATGGATGGATTTGGTTAAAAGAAGAAAGAATGAAAATATATTTATTGTCACAAATAATTTTAAAACATTTCTCGGCACCTTCATAGCTTGGCAAAGGGGGAATAATCAGCTTGTCCTACCAAGCCTACTTGGCTCAGTAGAGCTGGTCCCCTATTTACTCTATAAGATGGTATGAGAAGACCTACCGATAAAGAAGACCTACAGGGGACGGTGAAATAAACCAACTGGATTTAAGAGGTTAAGTCTCGAAACAGAGAAAAACTGTAATGACGTCAGGCGCCATCTTTTTAGTTTTGTACATTTACAATTTCACAACAATATAGCTTCTACTATATAAACTCTTATTTGCATTTCCAGAAATTTTCGAGGTCTCATAACAAAAAAAAAATTATTTTGCCTTCAGAATCATTCGTTGGAACAAGTTTCAAAGGTTTAATTTTAAATTGAATTCAGGAGACATACTTTCATATAATTTTATTAACACTGACAATTCCATAGTTAAAAACAACCCGGCGATATGATATCGTCGTCATATTTCAGACCGTGTCTGGAGGTCACAGAGCAATGTAAATCGGTCGAGTGCTATCACGATGTAGTATGCAACCCTCGCATTGAGTACGACATCCTGCCTGATACCATGATACTTCTGCTAGGGTTGTCGATTGTGGATTACAACTTCACTACACAGTATAATAGATGTTAAATAAACCGAAGCGAAGCTAGGGCAGTCCCCTGGTAAATATAATAATAATAATCTCAGCAACGACACAACTGTATCAATAAAAATGTAGTTTAAGGACAGATTGAGGAAGCAGTGCAAAATTGCTTTCCTCAATATTCATTTAGGAAAGAAAACTAATATCTTTAGTAGGTATAGAAGTATACAGAACACTGTCCCAGCATATGCGTATTAAACCAACCGGAGACGCCACTGACAGGCGTTCCCCTCTGCCAAGAAAATGTGTCGGTCAACGATCATACATGTTATACACAACTAGTTTTTTTGAGTTCGCGGAGTGCTCGGATTGGTGAATGTATTTGTGTGGATCTAGTTCAAGTGTTTAATTGTTTTGTCAAAAAATGCGGTTGTTTTAACATTATTTGTGTGCGATGACTCGTCCCCCCCCCCGAGAAATTGGCAGACTTTTTTGCAAAGAAACTAGTGCGCGTGACGTCTCCTGTTGGTTTAATACTCAAAGGTTGTAAGTTATGAAAAACTAGGACACTTTTCGAAGCATTTGACCATCACGTGCAACTCACATTTCAATTTCGAATAAACATATTTAATTAATTTTGCTTTTAAACCGTTTCACGTCACCCATGCAACGTGATTTCATGAGGTTTATAAGACAGGAAATGTACTCTAATCTTGTCTTTACATATCAATTTTAGAATACATAAATAAACAGCTGTCCAAGTTGACGCATGCGCGTAAGATAAATGTTAAATAGTATTGTTTACGTTGGTAGCCCTATCAAGTGTCTCAGTCATCCTGTGATCCGTCACAGTTTTAACTGCTTGGATCTACACAAATTAAATTCATTGCATTTATTTATTAAAGAACTAGGCATGTGTCGTTTTAAGTGTAACGACCATAACTGCCAGTGTTAAAACAAAGAAGAGGTACTCTGAAAAGGTTTAATACATAATATTATATAATTATTATTGTATTACCTGTAACGAAGACAAATGCCGAAACAGATAAAATAAAAATAGTACAGTGAATTCGCTGTATCATAAAGCGGTTTCAACATTTTTGACAGTAACGTGTGACGCATCGGAAATATCTGCGACCTGTCAAATGACGTCAATAATTTTGTTTAATAACTTCCGACAGGTTCAATCCAACATTAACTCGGAAAATGCAATGGTTACTAAAACAGTTCATAAAAAAATTTGTGATTTATCACAATTTTTAATCAAGTCGACTGAGATAAAAGTGCATTGGATGGTACATATATATATAGGTACTTTTACCATATAAACCTAATACCTACTTCGCATAGATCTATCTTTGATCAAGGGAAAAAATGATATCCGCGGGGGCAACGCCACTGGTCGGCTGCGAGTATAATATAACATATATTTCGCCTAGCTTAACTTTTAGGTTGAGTTAAGTACAGAGTGACTTGGGGCTATCAGTTAATTTTGGATCCATATTTGTTGACAACCCTAGCGAGTATCTCGGGCGGGATTGACCGACCGTAACCCCCGACCCGTCGCGCACGCATCGGCTTGCACTTGCACGAGCAATTTATGAAAATTACTGTTATTTGCATGATACTTAGTGCACTATTACAAAATAAGTGGGATACCCGTATAATCTGTATACATACAATATTGCAGAAATACCACAGACTCACTTACTCATCGCGAAATCTATGAAACTATAACGGTTAGGAACTTGAAATTTAGAATATGGGTAACTTTTGGGATGTAGACATCAATTTTATTAAGAGAGGGTTTTTGGAATTCCGATGGAAATGGAAACAAAACAGCATCCATGCGGCTGAGACTGTGGTGATGGGGCTGACATTGTGATAGAAAAAAACCTCTATAAGGCTGGATTTATCCAACAAAGGAGCTCAAAAGCACAAAGTGCAAAAACTCTATAGTATTTTATAATTTATCTGTCCTTCCGCGTTACTCGAACCAGAGAAGTGAAGGTAAAAATAATAACGAATTGGTACATAGTTGCGAATGTATTGCTGCTAAATCTGCCTACAGTAGAGCAGCATGGTATTAATTTTTCCCGCTTCAGATAAGGAGTGTCGCCCTACGCTTTGCCATGGAATAAGCTAATTATGCTCGCTGGTTTAGAAACCATTCAGCACCCAGAAACACAAATGAAGTTAAATATTTATTTCAACACTAGCTTTTACCCGCGGCGGCGTTGAATTTTGCAAAATCCTTTCTTAGTGGATGCCTACACTGTATAAGCGATAGATTTCATAGATTTCGTTATAGTTTCAAAGATATTTGATATATCACCCATCAGTCAGTCAGTTTATTTTATATATGTGATTGGAATGCGGAATTCACCAATTGAATGTCAATACTAATAGGTGTCCAGTTAGGTACCTTCCATTTTATAGTGTTCTAGTTGAGGAGAAGCAAGAAAGTCCACAACACTACCACCTTATTGATACTATTAATGAATTCATAATCATCATACAAACAATATTGATACAATGGTAATTCATTTTTACAAATCGAGATAAGATTTAAAACAATACTGGGTTTAACGATGTCATTGTCTAATCTTACTTTGCATAACGTATCCCTAAAACCGAGATAAGCTTATGAATTCGTAAAGGCAGGCAAAGTCACTATAGTATCGCAAATGAGTCACATTAAGATTCGTATTCGTATCGTTCCGATTGATCGTGAGTCACGAGGTCAGTTTGTAAATACTAATCGATTGCCGCTCGTAGTATTTACGATAACAGAGATTAAGCAATATTGATCGCGGTCAGTCAGTGAATGGGAGTACGTCCATCCGAACTAAGGAAGGAAAGGAAGAAACACTGGCGGACTAAGGTAGGGTCGGAAGGGGCGGTCCGCCCCGGGCCTCTGGACCTGGGGGTCCTCCAAATTTAGGGAAAAGTTCTCTTATTCAAATCCTAAACAAGGATAACAGGCAATTTGGTTTTGGAAGGAGGCTTCATGGATACAAATACGATTAAAGCTTCGCTAAATTTGGAGGTCCCTAGGACCCGAGGACCACCCTGGGTTTGGGGCCACCAAATCTAAAAGTTCTAAGACCGGGGGGCCTCATTCACTTTTCCGCCCTGGGCTGGGAAGAAAACTAAAGAAGGGTATCATGGCCACGATCAAAAATCACTCTTTCTGAGTCACATAAAGATTCGTATTCGTATCGTACCAATTGATCGTGAGTCACGAGGTCAATTTTGCGATGCGAATTTGAAGTTTATAAATACTAACCGATTGCCGAGTCGCTCGTACTCACGAGTTCAGAACTCATGTTACTTATTGTCTAGACTGAATACGTAATTCAACAAACCATTGCTTCGAGAAAATACTGATATTGGAACGACCAGTCTATAGTTCAGTCGTCACGAAATCCGCTTAAAAGTTAGGCAAAGCCATATGAAGTAAGCAGTGAAGATTTACACCTTCCCTGACTCATAATGCGCTAAAAATACTTAAACTGAGGTGTGCTAATCTGTGTAAATTACACAATGGAGCAAATATTATTCATGCCCTGTTAATATGATACATGGGCAGTGTTTCAAAGGATTCGGAGCAACAACCGAACACACCATTAATCATTTCAGACACATGTGTTTCATTTTAACTTGGCCGCAGTTGTACTAATAGTTCTCACAATTTATTCACTTCTTTCTCGCTAACTCGTCTAACTTGTAGCCAATACTGACATACGTATACTTTTACATACACATGAAAGTTTCTCATGATATTCAGCAAAATCATCAGACGTCTCAATATCTATAACAGATTATGAAGATAGTTTTTTGCATATGTTATAGTCAAAGACTAAAACTCCATCGCCCCTAGATTGGGCTGGTCTAACCATCAACCAACGATCTTCGAAAAACGCTCGCCGCGAGTGCCGAGGCACGCTCGTTCCGCTCGCTCATAATTTTTACCCTAACCTAACTAGTTAATCATAATAATTAATAATAAAAATAACTAAATAATAAATAATAGAAGCCGCCATGATTTGCAAAATGGTATGAATTTTACTTACTAATTGTTAGGTCTAAAATTGACAAGCCGAACAATGAATGCTGAAGCTTCTCTTTCACTATGACACAGCTTTTTACTGAAGATACCAATCCTGAACGGAACTGACGCCTTTCGGCTCTCTTCTCATCAATGGCCACAGAACAAAATGGCGATAACGTATTTCGAGTGACTTTAAAGTGAGAATGAAAGTGAATGATCGTGACTAAACTAAAAGGAGTACCAGATTGAAAGGGAACTCGCTCGCCCGAGTCGCGAAATCCAAACACCGCGGGAGAGTTACACGTCTGATATAAATAAATTGGAGTGTTTGTTTGTCAGTCAGAACGTCACAGTCGGAGTTAGGGTTGCCAGGTCGTCAAACCTAACAGCCGGACAGACCAGCCAGTTTGGCCGGACATTTGGATAAAAAGGCCGGACACCCTACATTATTAAGGATTTTGTGTCAGTACTAGGTACGACAAAAAAAAATTATGTTAAATCAAGAATTGTAAATATGTTAAATCAAGATTTGTTGATTATTACCATAAATCTTGTTAAATTCTAATAAAATATAAATGAAATCGAATGCCAAATCAGTCTAAGTACTTTATTATTAATCAGTCAAAATTGTACTCGTTTGCGAAATGTAATAAGCCTAACAAAAGCCGGACAGGCTGGACACCGTTTATTTTGGCCGGACACGCAATCAAAAAGCCTAACTATGTCCGCCATTATACGGACGCCTGGCAACGCTAGTCGAAGTTACTGAACCTATTTGTCCGCACCAATTTATTGCCGATAACTGCATCTTACTCATAATTTTATTATTGTTTGATTATTTGTATTATTGTCAACCAAGAGGATAGTTTCGTAATTAATATCGACTGGTTTGTCGTTGTTTGCATTAACATGAAATCAGTTTGACGTCAATGTGTGGTTTTACACTTACTTTTTAAACTTTAGGCGAAGTTGATGAAGCGGGTATTATTGTTAATAATAAATAACATGTTCAATATTTTCCTGCTCTTGGCCTGTAAGCCAAAGCGCTTGACGTAAAAGAAAAATAATCTATATTCTTCATAGATTTAATAAGTTAAATAAAATCTACTCGATTACATTTCTTTACCGACTAAATACATGATAACGGTCTCGTGGTTTTAGAAAAATAAAATTAAAGGACACTACTATGTACTAATCGAATATTAAGTATCAAAAGAGCGTGAATCGGGGCAAAATCATTTAGAATTATAGACTAACTTCACTATTGCGCTAGCCACAGTTTTGTGGTAATTAAAATCAGGAAACGTGTTACATAAAAGAACAAAACAAAGCATCAAATTCGAATGACGCACATTTCTAAGCAGCTGACTCACCCGATCTTTGCCCTTCTATTCTCATGGTACGAATAAGATTTCTTTTGACCTGTTTAGCCTTAGGATTCTTACCTTTGAATCCCTTGATGAAAATCTCTTGACATTTTCGCATGAAACCTCATTATATACTTTCGGTTCCACTTTGATCCCTTTCTCGTCATTAATCATTTTGTAGATGGTTCAGAAAATCTTTTTCCGCATTATAAAAAGTGACAGTTTTTTTTTTAATTCCTTTGCAAAGTGCCAAACTAAATTTTCATCAGCCATAATTAGTCTTCACGGAAATTTCATAAAAGAACTCCTTAATATTATCTTCACATTTCCGGTACTTGCTTTATAGACGCTGTTTTATTTCTTTTCCTTTGAACGTGTCTGCAGCATCTGCTCTGGGAACAATTTTCTAGAGCTCAATTTCTTAGAAATTACTTCCTAGATTGTTCGCTCCTGTTTAAAAGTATAATAAATTGGACAAAATACTCCTGTTCAAGTTCCTTGGGTTCACCAAAAACCGTCCTTATCGTGGATTAGGCGTAGTTTACATATCTACCTGTGTACTCGTAGTGTAAGATATGACTAAACGTTTACAAGAAAAAGTCAACCACATTTCTTAGAAATGTGTTAGGCAAGGATGCCGGGGCAATGCCCTCCACCAACTGTCTAATTAGATGCATTTTTTATCAAGAATCGCGTTAAACGATTTATGAATTCAAATCGACGTGGCTGGTGAACACATAACTGTTGCAGCGATCATTCAGTCAGACTGTCCGTCTATTAGAGTTGCATAAACTACTGACGTTTGATGCTTACTCGTAAGTACCGCTAAAATGTTAAATGTAAACAATGTACCTTGCAGCTTAATGTTGAAATTGACAAAAAAGTTCAATGCACCTCTGCGAAAGCGTCTTTTCCTCATTGCGAATAATTTTATTTTATCAACAAAAAGGGAGTAGGTATGTTATGCGCGGAGATATTCTGCGGCCTACAATACCTAAGTTATTCGCTAGATAACGAAATCAACCGACCGATCAGAGAATTAAAGAGTCTGAACACAGAAAAAGGATGGACACACCACCTCCAGACCGATAACTTCTGGACTAAGCTAGCATAAACCACTAGCTAGCAACACACAACGTTGATTAAATGATATGTGAAACACCCCCCGTCCGACGAAACGATGACACAGGCGAAAGTTCAGTGCTAGTGGCGTGCTTTCGGGATGCCATTGCTTCACAGTAGACAGATGATGATGAAGAAAACAGCTGTACCGCCAAAGTGCACTGACTAACTCTCCCTTTAAGTTATTAAGTCAAATTAAGGATTCAACTCCTTAATGCTGCAGTCACGAAGCGAAGCTGCGGGAGGAATTTCAACAGATTAACTACCGGCCGTACTAATTACGGTGCCGTATAATTGAGAGCCTCAGAGTCTGTAATTTAAAAGCTAAGTATTACAGGATTACAAGTATCAAAATTAAATACTCCTTTGTTGTACGCGCTGCTTTGAGCATGATATTATTCAGTAGCCGTAATATCTCATTAACAAGGCTTGGGATCATGACAGTACAATTACAAACAGAATCATCTTGCCAGGATTAATAGGCTAGTTTGCAAAAATTATTGATAAAATCCTTGGTGACTTTTTTCTAAAGCTGTCTCATTTTCTATTTCTTTTTCTTTCTTTCTAGAAGTTATAAAAGTATGACAATGAAGCAATAGTATTGGTACGATAATATTAAGCAAGTGCCTGGAATGTCCTGTGAGTCCTTACATTGTCCAGATTCCGACAATGTCATCGGAACGGCTAGTCGTGACTCGTGAGTAATGCCAGCTGCACATAGCGCATGCGTCATAGGTTCCCATGAACCTATCGCTCGTGAGGTACCAAACATATGCGTCATACAAATTAACCTAGAAAAGACAAAGCTACGGTGCTTTATTAGGTCAATATCAATAAGGCTAAAATACCATGGATATCAGGACTTAAAAGCAAGTTAAATGACTTAAGAATGTTACCACAAAGTCCTGAGGCCCTCTGAGTATCAATTAAATTCTTATTGAAGTATCGCATCGAGATGGAGTCAGCAGCAAAGTATGAATAGTCAAAGAAAGACACATATGAGGATCTCTGATGAAGGATTTTGAATCTTGATATCAAGGTATCATAAACTATAGTATAGCTCTTTAAGATTAGATATTCACGTGGCTTTCCACTTCTCTGATCTATTTAAGACTCCTGATCTCAGCTCTTAGCACGACGTAGCAAGAAAGCTCGGTTAATTCCTTTTGTAGCCACTTTAAAACGACTCGAGCGCCTAATGGACGAGCATTGGAATTGATTGAGTTTCAATAGGTACCACGGACAGTGGTTGATAAGGTATATTATAGACTCTAGATAATATAGAGTATATTGTAGACTCAAGAAAATATTGTACGTTGTGGCGCCTAGACAGTTTTCAGAGTAATAGATTTTGTAAAATCATTGTTGCGCTATTTTAATGCTATTTTAGTTGTAAGTCCGTTTTTCAAAGGTTCAGGTTACACGGGTTCAGCTGGATGTAATTGAAGTGAACTTTATTGATATAAGTTGGTAAATAAATAAATAAATAAATATTACAGCCAGAAAAATTGGTCCTCACATACAGCTGAATAAACCTTAATAAACTTCCTATATACGGCTAATATTGCTTGTATTCTGGTACACAAAATATTCTTCAGCAATAATAAGTCAACACAACTGGTCCTATATCAACAAGCCTGGTGTAGTATAGACCAGCCTCGGAAAATATCAGCTATACCAGTCAATATTTGCAGGTTCCCGCCCCTTGTTTGCGTACTGACATATTTGTAGAGAATCCCGCATTTCGGAGATTAAACTCAAATAATGTTATTATTATTGCTTCTGTTATTGGTATTTTATTCCATAGACGGTTAAGTCGCGTAAATGTGATAATTTTAGGGATAACAGCTTTTCAACAAACATTCTTGTTTTGTATAACATAACAACATTAGCCCCAACAAGTATTAAACATTAACGGGAAATGTTAAAATTATCATAGAACCCACATCATCGCGAATATAACAGTCCAACAAATGGAAATCAACCGTAACCCTCGTCAATAAAGTGTCTACTTAAACAAACATTGAATAACGACACGCGACAGGTCTTCTGTTCCTTTTCACTTTGGTGTCCCACTTCACGTCTTCGCATAACACCGTTCTTGTCCGAGGTAACCAAGTTATCGAGTTAACACTCCTAGACTTAAAAGAAAGACAATTATTTATATTGGTACACAGAAAAAAAAATCTCACGCCTTTTTTCCCCGGGGGGGTAAGATGTATTCCATCTGAAAATACCCACTTTTTACGACAATATTCGACCCCTGAACGCGATAGCTGGTGAGCCCATCGCCGGACCGGGTCTGTTACACATGCCTCAGAATTTGTTTTGGGACTGCGGGTTTCCTCTCGATGTTTTCCTTCACCGTCGAGTTAGTGATGAATATGTACGTAAGTTTTGAAAAACTCATTGGTACATGCCAGGACATGAACCCGTGTCTCACTGATTATCATCATGAGAAGCGGGGTCTTTAACCGTAAGGCCACCACTGCTCGTACACTACAAAAAGTACAAACACCTAAAGAGATAGAATTATAAAATCTTAGATGCAAAATAATTAATTAAGCTACCAAAATGGGTCGCTACTCAGCATGTGCTGCAGCAGAAGACTGACAGCGGTGATCTTTCGTAGCGCCACAGTGACGTTCGAGCCAACCAATGCAAAAAATTGAAAATGTTTTAAAAGAAATACAGTGAATACTTTTGCAAACATCGAGTGACACTTCCGAGAAATTTATTTTCAAAGAATGGAAGGTGGTAGTTTTTATTGGAGTTATTCAAGTTTTGGTATGTGCCTCGCAAAACAATCTGCAAAGTATGGTAAGAGTAAAATTTTCATAAGTTCTGTCTATCTATTGAGCAAGGAGGAATTTTCTCCTTTGGTTCTAAAAAGAGATTAGCAGTTTGGTCAAACGTGCAAAATTTTAAGCTATAAATTAATAGCCTTTTTCCTGTCAGAGTAGGCAGATATTACCATTAACGCCTACATAAAAGGATCATTTCACGACTAATAAAAAGTTACCCCCCTTTCCATTCGGTCAAACATTTTTGAGCATTGAAAAGCTTTCTCTCTCCCTTTCCCTGTAATTTTCCCATCGATTTACCATTATCAACACTCAAAACACCTAGTACATTATATTTAATTGTACCTTTGTCAAATATGAAACCACCGCATCCCTTTTACTGCTGAAATAAAAGCATAAATGCTCTCGAGGGAGCTCTAACTTTGAGGCGGGGAAAGACGCCCTGAATAAATACGTAACCGTGGAAAACAGCGTGAGATAGGCCTTATGCTACCGTGATAAGACACAAAATCAGAGTAAATATCCTACTAAAGGTATGCGGAAAACTGCGAGTGGAAGTGATTCCGGTTTCTGGTATACGCGAGACAGTTCCGGAATATTATTAAAAGTTATTGGGTTTAATGTCGAACATTGTTTTCAGTATTTCCGCTCGGGAAAGTAGGTACAGTAATAATCTAAAACTTCGGAATATGTTAATCACGATCGAATTTAACATGACTTATCTTATTGGATTTTTAATTGTACTACTTATACCTACCTTATTTTTAACAAAACAGAGAGACTACTGAATTCCTCGTAATTACCTTTTAAAAAAAATATAACGTTTAACGTATTGAAGTACATTTCACCGCTTATAGAGATTACGGACGTATTTGAGTGACACAAAAATCTCAAATGCCTCAAATAAACTTTCAAAATTGGTAACGGTCACCACTAAAACGATAATGAGGCGAGACGATGAGCCAAGCAATAACAATGCTGCTGTGACGTAGCTCTGTGAATATGCTGTCTTGGTGGGAAAAATTATATCCTGGAAATACCTTGTTATCTTGTGTTATCTAGAATATCATCTTTCGGAGTTACGAGCAGATATTATCTTGAAACAATGTCTTTGTCTCGGTTCGTCAACGAATGGGCTAGTGACCTTTTTAAACGTTTTTTTGAAATCCTTGTTTATAAAAACAGTGATTTTGAGGTCATAACCACAGATAACATTAACGATATTATTATGTTGTAAATATTTTATGATTAGGAATAAAACATCAAATATAATCAGTAGGAAAATAAGACGAAGGAATCTTGTACCAACCAACCAAATAAAAAGAAAACACTGTAGAAATAGAAACATCCGTTGAAGAAACAGCCAATAACACTTGAGAGAATGACTTCTCCCATAATAACAGAAAAAGAGCAACGTTGAATCCCAATTATCTTCTTCACTTTCGTGGTAAGATTGCTAACATTCTCGAGTAAGAACTAGTTAGAAGTTCTAACATTTTCCTCCATTCCAACAAGATTTTATCAGATCCATGTGTGAATCCAACTGAAACAACGTCGACCGTCCGCCATATTGAATTTCCTGTGACGTCTGTAGCCTAGGAAACATTCGATTATACGAATCCAAATGCACCATTTATTGAAATCGATTCAATAGTGTAGGTTGTTTTTTAATCGTAAAAAAACTATCTCATGGATCCAGTTTATGATATTCATAACTCTTGCTTTTAACTCTTATGTGTGTAGTACTTAATGCCCCGTGATGGTCTGAAGACAAAACATCATTGTGAAGTTTCGAGGTATTTAGCTGCTTTATATGGACAAACAGGCAAATGCAGTCAAACAAAATGAACACCAACTGGGGTCCCAACGAACGACTGTTTTCGTCACTGCAGATCCTGGAGGAGATGGCGAGATGAACTAGACACTAAGGATATAGCCAGAGGAGAGGTTTTTGCTCAGCAATGGAACAAAGTCTAGAAAAATAGATGAAACTAAAACCACGCCGACTTTTACGAATAAAGTTAACCTATGTCAACCGGACCATAATAACGTACAAAGATTCGATTGATACCTCAAGCAATTGTCGTCAAATCGTCAAAATTTAATGAGTAGTTCAGGTGCTACAATGAAACAAACGTAAATACAAAAATTCATTGACTATAAGCATAATTCTTATTGGCTTTGCCGTTGTCGGGCAAAAAAGCTGGCCAGTTAGTTAGTGGTAGATCATGTTCATTTATTTTTTAACAACTTGTTCACATGTCGCAGCGTACCGGTATATATTTTCATAATACCAACGACAATTCCAACTTCCTAATCATCAGTGTTTTGCCGCGGGATGGGATGGATACCGCACTGAAAGCCCAATTAACCATCTACCCTCGTTTCGGGCTCTAACAGCCGTTTTCAGTTTTAATTAAAACAACGAACGCATTAATGGGCCTTCATTATGATTTTCATAGCTGTTTATTTCAGTGTGGACCTTTACCTACTTAAAACTCCAAAATCTCTATTGCATGGCTGTAGGTTACATAAAGTTCTTAAAATAAATACAAACTAGCACTCTCTACAGTCTACCATATAGTATGTACTAGCAGCACCCGCGTAATTCCCGATCCCGTGGGAATACGGGGATCAAATATAGCCTATAAAAAAAAAAAAAAAAAATATTTCAGACCACTCAGTCATAAAGGTGTTAGTAACAAAAAGACTTATAGCTATGTTAGTTTTAAAATGAAATTAACAAAATGACAAGATGACGTCACCACGTTCCCCGCTTTACACGTTTTACATGTAACTCGAGGAACCTGGCGACGAGAGGAGAGTCTAATCTCTCCGCTATCATCCTCAGGACTCCATTGGAGCTACCCCGCGTTCTGCTTAGTATGGAAACTGACTTTTTCCGCATGATTGCATAGAAGTCGTCAGTACCAGCATCAGCAAACATACCGGATGCGCTACAGAAGCGAGGAAGCCCAAAAAGAGCCCTGAAGATGTTATTGTACAATATACGCAGAGCACTGTACGCTTTCTGAGTAAATTTGAACCACAGGCCGCTCGTGTAAAATGTTTGGCAGTACGCTCTGAATAGAGTAAGTTTTACCTCTGCTGTACAACGAGCAAACCTGTGCCTCAACATATTACCCCGGACCGACAGCGCTCTGCGCTCTCTTTCGATATCACAATTATCGACCAAATTCTCGGTCACAATATGCCCTAGATATTTAAACTTAAATACACGACTTAAGGGTACACCGTATAGAAGAAGCGGCGGTACGTTTTTATGTATTTTTAAGTTTCCTCTAAATACCATAAATTCGCTCTTCGTCACGTTGTACCTCAAGCCGTGTACAGCAGCATAATTCTCACAGATTTTCAATAGTTTCCTAAGACCACCCAGAGACGGACTGAGCAGCACCATGTCGTCGGCGTAACTAATTTTGTTTAGGCAGACATTGTCTATGTGTTATTCTGATATATAAGCTATATAACTGTAAAGTTGCATCAAAATCCGTTTGCGTGAAAGAGGAACAAACATCCAGACATCCATACATTACAAACTTTTGCGTTTATAATATTAGTAGGATTCTTGAAAGTTGAAACTTATTAGAAATAGCTTAAAACATGTACATACGCTTACATATTACGTACATGCAACTCTAACTAAACCATCTAAAGGAAATAAGGTTGTATCTGGTTAAGGAAGGACAAAGAGTACTTTTTATCTTGGAGCACGAACGAAGTTGCCGGCAAAAGCCAGTTCATTATACAAATAAAAGCAATGATGGGCATTTAAAAGTCAAGTTAATATTGTATACTAGGTTTTGCAAGGGATTCCGTCCGCTTTCCGGCGGATAAGAAGGGGCATAATCTGGGATTGTGATGCAATAAGATAATAATATAGTACAGTAATATTACATCAAAATCCGTTCCGTAGTTTTTGCGTGAAACAAAGAGTAAATAATATTCATCAATCCTCTAAATTGTATTAGCGGGAAATACTGATAAGATAATTCTAAATATAATTTAGGAATGCATAGAATATCGTAGCGCATACAAGTATTTAGGTATATTAGTAGGTATCCAAAATCTGGTAGGTTGGTAAGCTCTGTAAAACAATCCAGTTTCTACCCTACCTACCCTTTTGACTTTAAAAGGAAAACCAATTGCAGTCTGTGGCTACTAAATTGTATAAGCCTTGTATACTACGTACCTAAATAAATTGTATTAATATGAAGTTTGATAATAATAAATATAAACATTGCGGTTTTAGGACTAATTCGGGAAGTTTGCCGTCGCAGACGCGGAAAATAGGTCGAAAAAGATAAAATCGAGGAAACAAAATAGTTGACTCATCAGTCGTCTCTATTCTGCGGCGTGTCCCGTTGATGAATTTGTCTAACGAAAAGTAAAGCTTACTCTGAGATGAAATTGTAAAATGCTATAGAGTAATCTTTGAGATAAGGATTGTTCTATTACGTATGACGAATTCATCTCATTTTTTTTTAATTGTATTTTATAATTTTTGATGAGGGAAAGAGTTTTTCCAGAACTAACATCGTGAGGAAACCTGCAGGTCCAGGAGCTAGCTGTTTCCGCGAAGGTCTTACGACCACGTTTAGGGATTAGTCAAGTACCTACATACCCACTAGGTGTATTTCCAGGAAAGGATTATTTCTACTGACCCCTTCGGGGAGCTAAGGCGTGAGGTTATTATATACAAACTAGCAGGCACCATGAAGATTTGCCAGCGTGGATACCGTTTTTTCCCGTTTCCGTGAGAATTTTGCAAAATACCTCTTATACAAATCTTATCCGGACAACTACGAACTAAAGAATTCAACCATATGGGAAGCGCCGTTCTCGAGTTTTGCGTTTTGCAACACATTTAGAATAGAATAGACTTTATTTGTATAACAGAAACACACTCGTTACTTAAACAAAAAAAAAACAATAAATTTACAATATCAAACTATGGTTTGTGCTGTCATCCGCATAATTGTGTGTACAAAAGTTGAAAGTAATAAATCTAAACATGAATCAACTTAGGCCTTTCGAGTAACTCGAGTGAAAACTAGGTCACGAAATCGTGAATAGGCAATTTAAACTACTACTGCATTCAAACTTCGGCTCAGCATTTAATAGGTTATTTTTGTGCCTAACCTAGTTCCTGCTTTTTCCATGAATCTAGCCTAGTTTAAGGCGTCTGACGAGACAAGAGTATAAGGGGATTGTCCATGGCCTTATCGGTAGAGGGATACCTAAGAACCTACATAGATCAGCAGACGTATTCACGGAGACTTGATACCGTTTCCATTCGATTCAGATCGAGTGAAAAATTTTCCGAAGTGGAATCTATCGACTTCGGAAACTTTATTCTAGGCGTTTCTGGCAGCCACGGAAAATTTTCCGAATCCTTATGTCACATAATTATGACATTAGTTTTCGATACCAACATCAGCCCATCTCGAAAGTGTTCGACAGATTTTCCGATATCGAATATCGAAGCTCCCTGAATACGCCTGCAGATCGGTGATCAGAAGCGGTGGAGTTGAAATGACGTTCAATAAGTGAACTTGTAAGTTCCTACCTACTTTGAATTAAACATTTTGACTTGGGCTTTGATCGCTGATGTACCTAGTGTTGGACGATTAAATTAATAACGCGATATCCTTTCATATTATGGTTTATTATTGGAGTTACAGACTTTCAGATACTCTTACAAACATCTATACGCGCCACAGCCTAGCTCGTCCGACATAATGCACGGAATTATTGACAGTTCCTCGTGACTGAATCGATATTTATGGGCTAACACTAGTTAATAAAAGCGCCCGACCTGCTACGTCCGAAAAATCCACTGGATACTTCCAGAAATAAAATACTTCTTCTACTCATCGACCCCGGGTATAAGCCGCCAGAGTATTGAATTTTATTTTAGAGTAATTTATAATTTGAAATTCTACATCTTCATCAATTTATTAAAGACAGTTGCTTTAATAATGATAATAATAAATTTCTTGATAAATCTTTGTTATAGTCGAAGTTTAAGTTTGCATTTACTGTGCCGTTACGTAACTGAATTGACGTGCGTTTGCTAAAATTCACAATCAAGGGCCACAAAGAGTACTAGAGGGCAGGGCAGGTATGTAAACCGACCTCTGTGCACAAAGTGGGCGCTAACACGTGAATAATGAGTGCAAATTGCTCCTCTCCGCTTCCCTCTGAACTTGTTAGCGCGAAAATAAAAATCCTTTTGTTACCTGCGCAGAGGTGATTTTTCTTAACAAAGGGTCATAAGGTTGAGTTTTTGCTTTATTTAGATTGGTGTGTATGGTTAACCATAGAAACAATATTTTTTGGTTTAGCTGTAAAAAAGTATCAGAGAGGCAGTAGTCGGGTAGGGATAGAGAGATTTTTATTGGTTGTAGAAATATAATGTTAAGTTGTACTCTCAAGAACCGATTTCCTTTCCAAGTTCTCCAAAATTGTATCACCACTGAATAGGTAATCTATATGTTTACCTAAAAGGAAATAAATTAATAACATGTGTCTGATCACGTATTTCGGTTGTGAAGAGCTGCGAGTACGTTGCGGTTACTGCACCTCCATATAGGTAGATGCAAATATGCAGTGGCAATTTTCAATTTTATGTATTTATTCTTATCAGCTAATTCAATATTACAAATTAATTAATGTTTAGTACACACTGTAAATTATTTTAATTTTATCGAGTCAGGCATATTCAATAGTAATAACTAACTAAATAACTAATTTTAACAAACATATGAAGTAAATTTTTACAAAGTTTACCATTACATATGCACTTTGCAGAATAACAATGGTATCTTGAATAAAACAAGATGTTTGCGGGGTGTGGCTTTAGGAGCTGGCAGACCTCTTACTATGACAACCGGACTAAGTACTCAAACTACAGTCTATTTCGAATTAAATTAACATTACCTAGATCTGAAATAAATTCAAAAAAGTTTTTTCTTGTCGAAAAGACTCCTGGAAACCAGTTTAATTGGGTAATTCCGTTGGTAACTCAATTTACTTGCGAATAATTTTCGATTCGCCTTTTTGTAAACGTGACTGAAGTTCGGATTTGATTCAGAATTCCGAAACAGTTGGAGGCCAGATTGTTGTGGAACTAAAGAGAACTCGGTTATAAATAGCTTGCTGAAGTATTTACGACCTGTTTTCGCAAATCGTAGGTCAACATTATATGTGCGTAACGTAATGTTTATTTGGAAGTATTTATTCGTAAATGTTGTGGAAATACTGAAATATTTCTAGCACCGTTTGCAATTCTAAGTGCTAAACAGCGATTTCGGCGCTCAAACAAAATTATTTTCGCTTTCAAACTTACTGACGGAACTTTTTAAGCACATACAGAACATTTTATTAAGTATATCTACAGGGATCACTCGTTGGTTCATAATTTAAGTCTTTATACAAAAGTACGAATCAATGAGTTTCTCTAAAACTGATGTAAGTAAATATTATTTATCATTATGAAAACATCGTGATCACCAGCTCACCTCAGCATCAGATATTTCCAAGGGAATTGCTCTGTCAAGCATATTTTAATAAATTTTCCGTAAATTGCTTGAACATAATAAAATGATTGCCTAAGCTTAGAGGATAATTAGTACAAATGTTTAGAGGCTCAGCTCATTTCTAATAATTATTAATCCAAAGATAAAATATTTAGGTTCTGCTCCGAGTACTACATTTGGAACCAGCAACTCGTCGGTGGAGATGGGAAAACTAATGGCTGCTGTTTACATTTAGCCAATCTTCATGGACGAGGTTAGAGTGCCTTGTTATTAAACTATTGACCTTTCTAAGTGTACTTTTTGTACCTACAGAAGATAAATGATTTTTGACTTCGACTTTATAAAATTACTAGCGGTTCTGCGCGGTTTCACCCGCGTAGTTCCCGTAAGATGAAATAATTTCTCCCGTTTTTTACACATTTACCACTATATCTTTGCTCCTATTGGTCGTAGCGTGATGTTATATAGCCTATAGCCTTCCTCGATAACTGGACTATCCAACACAAAAAGAATTATTCAATTCGAACCAGTAGTTTCGGAGATTAGCGCGTTCAAACAAACAAACAAACAAACAAACTCTTCAGCTTTATAATATTAGTATAGATGACTGTAGTGCAAGTCTCGTTTAACATAAAGCGCTTCATGGATGATTCATTATTCATACCTAATCACACGAGACAGTAACTAATTGCGCGAAAGGTCAAATCTCAATAAGAACTACTTAACGAAGTCAGTGTTTATACGATCTCTCCTAAAATATGAATAATAAGTTCATGATGTACTTCCCTCATTATTATTACACTAAAATTGCTTATATATTACTTATCTACTCTAAAAGAAGAAACTGAATTGAGTGTATAACTGATAGAGTGGGGAAGCTCATATTTAAAATATAGGTTTTAGGACGTAAACACTCACATCAAAAGAGTTTTTCGAAATGTTTACGGTAATGGAAATAAATAAATATGAATGGAAATCCGTTAGTAAGTTTTAGCGTTAAGGAGTAACAAACAACCATCAACAGTAAGATAACGTACCTATGCAAAGCAACTCCTCATACAATTAGTAAGTATATTAATATAAAAAAACATGATGCCGAATGCATACTTTAGTTTTCTCTATTAGGTACTTAAAGAGCAATACGTTTTCCATGGGCAGCCCTAAATAATAAAAAAATTAACCCATATTAAAATAAAAATAGCACTAACAAACTACTATTCTGTTATTGTATAACACGGATAGGTAAGTACATAGAGCATGCAGTCTCTTTATACCTCTCTAATATCGCTAATGAGCAACTGCATGAAGTTAAAAAGCGCTCTTAAAAATTATAAAACATTTTCCGACCTTCCGTTTGAAAAGCGGCAATGCTGGAAGCAAACAGGTCAGAGCAGACAGGAATTAGGGCAGAATAGTAATTACTTACACGCTAGGGTCGGACCCGGCTGAGCTGAAAACTCTGGATGCTTTGTGAAGGCAGTGTCATGTTACGGTTTGTTGGGCAATGGTGGCGACACCATTCGCGAGATTTAAAAAGATTTTTGAGGTTACTCTTTGAGGAATTTTGTTTTGCGTATTTTTTTTTTTTAGCTTTAGCTACAAGGCCATCAGCTTAAAAATGCAACAAAACAACACCAAATTACAAAAATCTAACAAAAGAAGCATCACTCAAAATTGTTTTGCGTAATGCGAAAAGACTTTTCTCTTTATAGCTCCTGGATTTTTTTTACCACTCAAAGACCATGTTCGATAGTGCCTATGTTATAACTTGACCTACGTCTAAATATAGATAAAAAACGATTTCTTAAAATATATAGACATAATAACAGTCATGAATTTAAAAAAACGAATTTCGATGAAATTTCACACACAGATTATAATTCGTTGAGTCGTAGTAATCTCTACAGTAAAAGTGCAGAGCTATCAACTCATTAGAGCATTTACTTTAATATTAAACATTACTATTACGAAACCTTACTCTTTCTTAGAAAGTTCGCCGCTCAAATCCAGTCGCATGTTCAGTAACCTTGCTCTTGATTCAATATAATGCTACTGATTGTAGAGCACTACCTCTGCTATGTACCACTTGAAATACCACCGGAGATCACAATTAGTCGCTTTGTAATTTCGCTAGCCTTCGCGGAACCCACGCGCTATTGTTTCGAGTTTCTAAAAAGGAATGTGTTCTACATTTCATAATTCCTTGATTATCATACTCAACATTCAATTGACGGCAGATTTATTGCCGTTAAATTATGCAAGCAAATTAGATCTCGTTTATCTGTGTTCCGTCCGTAATTGTTCGTTGACCGTATTTACGCTGTGCGCATCGCTACAGTGATACAAAATATACCAATCGATTCATAACAGCAGCCGTTCCGACTTAACCAGTTTTCTCGAACCCTGAACAATGTTTAGCTTGCCCGTTCGTGACCTGTGTAGAAAAGTTCTGAAGATCAGGAGAGTAGACGGCAGCTTGTGCCATTGTATCCGAGCAAAAATCAGGTTTGCGCCGGATCGACCGGTTCCCGCAGGACGAGGGGAGCGCAAGGTTGCAAGTTATTTAGCTCCCACGTGCGACGCGGCGCGAACTCCAATTTCGAATCTCTCCGCATTCCATATTTAATTTTCTTTTTCATGGTCAAATTGTATTGTTTTGCTTGACAAAGGCATCTGTTTTTATACAGCCAAGTAAATGATTTATAATCGCGTGTAGACGTCACTCAATGTGACTCGTGAGTGCGTTTCCCACGTCCGTCTCAATCGTTGACTTCATGTGATACTTACTTGTAGTTTAATATCGTGCTCCGACTCATGGCTGCCAAGTAACCACTTAACTTACTCGACCATTATGAAAAGGAATGACTCAGCCATTAAAATTGATAAAAAAAATATATCATCTTGTACTTGTCACCATGTGGGGTTGACAAAAATAGCGCGATACACTTGTGAGGAAAATTATAAGCGATTTCAATCATTAAACCAAATTCAGGGCATAGCAATTATAGCAACGTAATTTTGAATTTCAAAACTCAATTATATTTTAAAATACTTCTCAAACTGCTTTATAAAAAGTAAACAGTATGAAACAATGAGAGAACTTCCCACAGTTAAATACGGGGAGTAATTAAATCAACAAAGGCTATTAAGATAGATGTTTTACTGATAATCTGAATTATTAAGATGTTTCCACTACTTATACAGTCCAGCTGGGTGAAAAAGGGGCCGAATGACCCATATACTTTATCCCACGACGTGTCCACAGCCAATAAGTTTCGATGTATGTGTGTTCCATAAAATTGGAGTCCCAATTACGGTTACAAGTTGAACGCCCGAAAAAAAGGGTTCGCGAAAATCGAGATTCAAACTCTCAAGAGACCGAACCGCTGTCGAACAGAAAGTATACTACTAACAGTCTAACACGTTGACATATCATTAAAAGAGATTACCAGCGATCAATGAGCAAGCTTATCCACTTGGTAAGCCTTCACGATACCTTGAACTTCAAATACAGATGGATCGTCACAAGAGTGTTGTCATTTTATGATATTTAGTATCTATTCTTGGTTCTGTGCATAGAAAAATAAGTTTCATAGGCCAAATTCAAACAGAAAATAGACATGTGGACTACACACACCGGCACAATTAGCGGAACAGAAAAAAAAGGGAGTATTTACGCATTTTTGCGTGTTACTGGCCGGCTAAACAAGCTTTTTTTAAATTTGGGTTTTAATTTAAAAATGGAATACTAAGCGACTGCCCTTTTTTTCATTCTTTTGTTTTAATTTTCATTGATTCATTTTTTCCACCGCTTGTCCGTTTTTAGAAGGTTCGTGAATTCCATTTGAAAAGCTTTGAATTGCAGTTTTTGAGGCTTTTGAGTTTTTTCGCATATTGATAATTTACGAGCATCTAATTATGCCTGATTTAACGCCATCAGAAATCATTAGGGCAGATCAAATGAGGAGAAATGGTCAAACCTACAGATCGATTGCCAGAAGCCTTCGTCGATCGTTATCAACGATTTATCGTAGCATCCAACGATACAGATTGACGAATGCTCTAGTGAGAAGGAGAGGACAAGGCCGGAAAAGGTGTACTTCAAGGAGGGATGACCGTTTTCTCCAACTTCAAGTCCGACGGAACACGAGACTAACGGCGGTGCAGGCTCGAAATTTACTGGAAGAGGTACGAGCAGTAAGGATGAGTGAGCGGACAGTTCGTAGAAGATTCGAAGAAGTGGGTATAGGCTCGTATGTGCCCGCCAAAGCCCCAAAACTTGAGAGACATCATCGCACAAACCGTCTACACTTTGGTCGTGAACATCGTGATTGGGACTTCGACGACTGGGGACAGGTTCTTTTTACTGATGAATGCAGAGTTATGTTAAATCAAATTGATGGAAGGCAGCGAGTATGGAGACGCAAAGGAGAACGGTATATCCAGTCTAATTTTGAAAATACAGTTGCATATGGCGGCGGTTCAATTATGGTCTGGGGAGGAATATGTTTAGGAGCTCGTACGGAGTTAGTAGTAGTCGATGGCGGGAATCTGAATGCTGATCGGTATATCAGGGAGATTTTAGAAGAACATGTTGTGCCATTTGCCCCCTTTATTGGTAACAACTTCATTCTAATGCAGGATAATGCTCGGGCTCACAGTGCTCGCACAGTACAGACATACCTAAACCATGTTGGTATAACGGTGATGGAGTGGCCAGCACGGTCCCCCGATATGAACCCTATAGAACACGTCTGGGACTTGCTAAAGAGGAGTGTAAAGTCAAGAATGCCCCCTCCCAATAATCTCAACGAGTTGCGAAACGCATTACTTGAAGAATGGCAGAGGTTGCCCCAAGAAACCATTGATAACATCATCCGCAGCATGCCCAGACGGATGGAAACCCTCATCAGAGCACGAGGAGGAAACACTCGATATTGAACAGTCATTGAAATTGTTGTTAAACTTTGGAAAATCTTGAATTTTCTGCTGTTTCTCTATAATTAAAAATCGAAGAAAAATGCATTTTGTTTAATTTAATTTTTATTTTTATAAAATTTTAAGTATGGTGTTACAAATGAATGTCAAAACATGTTAATTTAATTGTTGTTTCATTTTAAATAATATATTGTTTAAAAATTACATTCATTGTTCTAAATTCCCTCTTTTTTCTCCTTTTTTTTTCTGTTCCGCTAATTGTGCCGGTGTGTGTATATTAAAATGTATAATAACAATAATTGACAAAATACATATTTTTTTCTGTTACAAATGTACATGAGGGGATCGGATAGATTGATAAATATGATAAGATTATGAAACTGATTCAATTAACCTAAAATTACTCCACACCAATGTCGCGAAAAAGAACAAAAATAGTTTCGTAATCATTGTTAGACCCAGACCAAACTGGGGCGTTCCAAAATTAGAAACTTCAGCGAACCTTCTTTTGTTTTAAGTGGTGTTTACGTAGTCTATTGTCAAGTGCGGCTTCGGGACCTTTCAATGCCAATTGTTCGAGTTTCGGCTATTATAGTCGAAACTTTTTGTCGGGCTGAAGCAATTTGCTTTGAAATTTGCTCCGTTCGTCAATTAGGGACTGCTGAAGGAAAACGGAAGGAACTTTAGCAATACTCGGTTATGTTGTTCTTGTAATACTAACTCCTAATAATTCTTAGCGAAACTTCACACTATGCATAGTTCCCGTTACCGTTGGAATATTTGAATAAGATATATGTTACTCAGGAATCTTCTAGCTTTTAGTTGGTAAAAAAATTTTAAAATCGGTGCAGCAGTTTTTAAGATTATTTGTTACAAACATACACAAAAAAACAAATCTTTGCTCTTTATAATATTAAGTATAGATATAGATATCATAACTGTTTCATGACACAATAGGCATAGACAATACTGGCCATCATCTACATTCATCAAATCGACTCAATACATGTTCTTCAGTTTCGGATACTCTTCTGGCTTTTCTTTAGTACCGCTGATCTGATATTACTATGTATTTACTATGAAAATTATTCCTTACAATTACCATTGAGACTCGAGCTCTGTCTTCGGTTTTACGCTTCCACAGACGTTAATAAGCACGTGTTGCGACTTATTCAGATGAATAAATAAATCTGCAGCCATAATAAGGTTTAATTCCAAGAAATTGAGACGTGGCGTGTAGAATAAACACACGCATGAAAAATTTATCGGACATGTTGCCCCAATTCAGGTACCGTTTATAAGTTTAATTGGAGCGTGAGTGTAACGGACAACCTCCTTAATTAGATCAAACGCTATAATTGATTTAAGATTACATTACGAAACTAGGCGATGTTTCTTAAGCAATAAAAGTGCAATTTCATGTTTACGTTGGCCAGCATGTCCGAATCAATGTTGATCCATAAGTTATAGAAAAACATATGATAATGTAGCGACACTGAATAGAACGCGCCAATAGACGGGTGAGTTCTAAGCCGCACTATCGAAGTTTTATTTGAGTTTGTATAAATACAACTGTCCAACATCAACAGTTGGATCGCGGTCTCTAGGCAAGGAAGATCTTCCCTTTTCCGATGGAGGAGACAATATGAGAAAAATTTGTCGAGTGCAGAAAGCACTTATATAACAGGACGTTTTCTGGTGAATTGACTTTTCGATGGTCTGATAACCTGCTAAAGTTGGCAAGAAACCGCTGAACAGAAGGCACTTTTAAGACCCTTCACTCAAACTATAAATTCTCATCGTAAAAATACTTATGCAACTAAATTGTTCTCACACGTTGTAGAACGAGGAGATTTATAATTATAACTCACAAGCTATATTTAATTTACTTCTTTAGGTTTGCTATTCAACAGTAATAATAATAATAATCTCACGCCTTTTATTCCCAAGGGGTTAGGCAGAGGTATTCCATTTTCTGGATATACCCACTTTTGACAAGATATTCTTTGGACCCCTAAACGCCATTGGTTGTGAGCCCATCGCCGGACCGGGTCTTCTACACATGTCTCAGAATTAATTCTAGAACCTGTGGGTTTCCTCACGATGTTTTAATTCACCGTCGAACTAGTGGTAAATGTGTACGTAAGTTTTAAAAACTCATTGGTACATGCCAAGATTCGAACCCGAGCCTCACCGATTATCATAATGTGAAGCAGGCTCTTTAACCGTTAGGCTATCACTGCTGCTAACAACAAGAGTAAACAACACAAATTGGCTACAAAGAACAAATCACAACATCCAAAACTACTCTCTCCTCAATTCCCGACAGCAAAGGACTCGCAGCCGGGTAATAGAACGAATAATTCAGTGGAAGGAGGAATAAAGGAGGAAAAGACAGTGAGCCGATATAGGACACTCAAAGAAAAAACCAGCCAAGTGTGAGTCGGATTCGGGCACAGAGGGTCTCGCACCTTAGGTATTATTAGTATCTATGCATTTAAATTTAACATTGGGATTGATCTCTAAAAACTGAAAAGTTTTGACATTGTTTGTTTATTCTTATCCTGTAACAATTATTAATATAATGTCGATTAACCGTATTTTTTACTTACATCCAATGCCTTACGACATAAAAACAAATAAAAATATATTTTCTAGGGTGCAAAAATCAAACTCATGTATATTATATCATAAACTATTTGCCTTAGTAAATCTTACTATACAATTTCGACTCCTTATGCCCCAAAAATGTAAATATAAAAAAAAAAAACAGGCAGCAGGGACATACAAACAGAGCGGCTCAACGGCTTTAGTTATTTTACCTTGGTACGAAACCCTAAACCATCGATTGATTTTGCAGCCAGCATCAATCACTTAACAAGCCCAATCGGATTGTCGACTGGAGAGCGACAAAGGCACCGCAGCTTAACATTACAATCGTACACTAATTTGATTACAAGGCTTTAGGAATGCGGGCGCTGAGTGGAACAGCTCTTGAGTTGAGGGATTTGGTCTGGTGAGACGAATTTTGGTCCTGTTAGTAACACAAACCCAAGTTGTTAGCGAAATAGAGGCTTTTTTATTGACAAAAGGTCAACATAAGCGTATACGATCTTATTATTTGAGTATACGTGTTCATTATCTAATAACCATACGGTGCAGTGGCGTGCGCGTGAAGTTTTAATAAACGTTCAGTCCTCTTTCATATCTCTCTCTCTTTCTCTCTCATCTCATTACTCTCTTTCTTGTGCAGTGGGGTAAAATTATAGCAAATGAGACTGTGAAGACGAATATAATAACCTTATTTATTAATGATACTGATATTATGACCTTCGAATCTATCGCGCCATATTTGTCAACCTGTTTAGTTTTGATCTCAAGCTTCAGTTTGCAAGATACGAACGCGAGCTCTGTCTTTCGGACGTATCATACAAAGCTTATAAAAACTAGGTAATCAGTTTTGGATTACAATTTTGTTCACTTTGGCCGCTCTAGTAAATTAAAATATCTTTGGATAAAAACCTTATTAGGTACCTACATGAAGTGGTTAAAGACCTTAAATTAAGTAGGTACGCAAACTTTCCCGAGCATACTAATATTGTGTTATACATGTACTACAAAACTTTTCCTGTTCTGTGGTGTAGAGCGTTGGCAAACTCTATTTTTCCTCACTAGCTGCAAGTTGATATTGATCGACGTTTAAATTTACAATCGACAGACATTACCTATAACACGAAATTATTCAAAGACCTATTTTCGTCACTGCAAGTTTTGATTATAGGACGAAAGCATAGAACTTTCTAGAAAAGCTGAATAGCAATTGAAGGAAAAGATATATGTAAAATACGAAGCCAATGACCGAATGCGAACTAATCGTATGACATTGTCAATATTTCACGTCTTCATTTTCCTCAAAACGTTTCAATACTACAAAGTCTTTAAAATGCTTATTTGATCAACCAGCCTTTCACTTTTCTATCTTGACAGAATAAATAAAAAGTGAAACACGATATTGCCCGTCTTAAGCCAGGATTAAGTTACTAACAAATTGCATTATGATGTTATTCCTTGTTCTCTAAACACCTATTTTTTTCCTAATAAATTGATATTGAGAATATGTTAAAACTTTAAGTAGGTTATAATTAATTACGCTTACCTATCGAATAACTAGTAGGTTTTAAAAACGACAGTCAACCTTAATTATGCAACAAATTGAAGCTATCACTTTATTTGTAACTACTATAACGTTTTCTTTGCATTTTTTATTTTATTAACTTTGATAATGCTTTTCTATCATGGTTTTTGGCTATCACAATAATGGTGAGTTTGAGCTTTGCCTCATTGTTCATTTATAAATAGAGTATTATTTAAAATCCTCTCTCTAGTATCCCCTAATTATTAATTTTATTGCTTATTACAGTTAGGTTATGTGTTTGACATGTATTTTAACCCCTCTCAGCTGATCGCTAATCGCTGCTACTGCGACATGGGCATTCCAGGACACCGCTCTCACTCGTACTTTATGTCAACGACACGACTTTCTATGTCGTTAGATTGATGTGATTACCGTATTAGGCGTACATTACTACTGTACTGAGTCTATACTGTACACTGTTTTTATAATGGAGAGAAAGTACAGTATGTATTAAATCAAAATAAATAGTTAGTTAATTAAAAGTTTGTTTGTCACACTAGCTGTTCCCCCAGACTCCGTCAGCTTGAGCTTTAGGTAATCGCGTCCCCTACGAACTATGTTTTTTTCCTGGAGGCAAAGTAGCCTATATGTCCTTTTGCAAGGTGCAATCTATCTCTATTCCAAAAATCATCCAGATTGGTTTACTTAAGGAACCCGTGAACACGTTTGTAACGCACAACGAAACTCACTTTCGGATTTGTAATCTCAGTTAGGATATAAGAAACTTTCTACCTTACTAGCTTTTTTCTGTTTGAGTTCCGGGATAAAAATATCCTACGTGTTTATCCAGATTGTAAGCTATCTACGCTATTAATCTTATTAGGATTATTTTCTTTAAAATGTTTACAACATCTCCAAAATTCGCACGCGATTCTTCTAAACATGCCTCATTGGCTAGAAAAATTGCGATGCAAACTTGTGACGAAAATAACAGTAGCGTGCAAATTGTGACCCAATTCCTTAGGCAGACTATTGCTAAACAAAATCTTAACAATCCACAACCCACGAAAAGCTAAAACGTAATTCATGAAGTCACCTTGCAACAGAGTCAACTTGCTCTAAAAATATATTATTTGCTCCACTAGCCTACACTCCCAAAGTTGTGGCACCATTCACGCCAAAATGATTATTTTTATTGCCCCACAGAAATTTATGATGTAGTTACGTTATGTCATCTACGAATAAGTATACATCTGTTCCACAGATCTGTTCTAATTCCAGAGGATTCTTAAAAGTTAGTAAATAAATTAATGGAAATGTTAGGTAGCTAAATATAAGGTTTTATTTATTCACACAGTGAACTTATCCTAGAAATTTTGAGAATGGAAAAGACTAAACTACTGAAAAAAACTACTGGCAGTAATGATTATATTAACTTTTATTTAAGTATTGTAAAAGTTTTGCATTACTAACAAAAGAGAGAAAAAAGCAAAGTATTATATTGTGGTTTTGCCTGTTTCTAACATAAAGCAATACATTGATTGACGATACCAGAAATTTAATAATGTACACTATAAACACTGCTACTGTTAAAAGTAAAAAAAAACTGTGCTCACAAGAATAAACAAATACAACAGGGCAGAGTAGCGGAGAGAATAAATTAATATGAATGAACTACAAGTCTTACTTCAATATCAATAAATCACAACAAACCAGTTAGCAGAGTAATTCTGCACCTGGCAAGGTAATTAATACCTAGGTTGTAATCTCAGTGCCTAGGACCTAGGTCATTTGACTGTCTTATTCATGGCCAATTTTCATTTAGATATTCTAGCTCTAGAGTATTATAATATGGTATTGTGTATTATAATAGTGCAATTGCGGGAAATTGCACTATTATAATACACTAGTGGTTCTGCGCAGTTCCCGTTGTAGTTTTCCATTGGTGAAAGAATTTTTAAAATCGGTCCAGTAAATTGTGAGTTTCGTACTTCGTAACAAAAATACAAATCTTACCTCTTTATAATATTAGTATAGAAGAAGAAATGTTACCCAACCAGGTAATCAGCCTATGACTTGCCCCTCAGGAAACTGTACCTCTACACCATCTTTGGAAGTGGTGTAAATACTAAACTGTTTACAATATCACTGTCGTTTTTAAGATAAGTTATCAATGTTATCATAAGATCATATTGATATTCTTTTACCATTATGAACTTGAGTACAGCCACATTTACAAAGGCTTTTGGTGAACATAATATCTCTAATTATAATCATCGAAACTACCTAGATACCAGGAACTCATAATTCATAAGCAACAACATTTGAAATTATGGCAACCATAATAGTTACCAGCCATTATCATAACTTTCTTTTTGAAATTTAAGTAAAATGCTTTAGATAATAAGTATGTTTCGTTCAGGTATCTAAATGGTAAGTTGATTACATTTCAGAACAAACTATTTACATCTCAAAACCCTACAATCTACATAAACAAACTCTTCGTGAACATAATATCATGCTCAAGTAGAGCTTAGACAACAGCTAAAGGTGTGTGCAGAGACAGCCTGCAAATGGTGTCGGGGACTATCACCGAATAAACACCTACACACATTAGGTATTACTGACAGCCCTCTATGCAGAGTGTGCATGGAGGCAGAGGAAACTGTAGCGCATGTACTCCTCGAGTGTGTTGGTGTTGCCCAGATCCGCAAGGAAATTCTAGGAACACGACAATCCCTTGCAGATGTCCTGAGTAGACTGGGAAGATTGATCTGCTTCTGGAGGGAGGTGGGCTGGTTAGGTGTGGAAACCAAATCCCTAACATAGAAGGGTGTGTTCAGGGACTCCTATCTAATGAACAATGTTCTTTCTATTACAGTCAATACAATACTTGTATTGCCATTTCACTTTTAGAGTGTATTTTAGTTGTAAAAACTGAGAGCTCCAAATGAATGAGGCTGTTAAAAGGAAACTTGAATCTGCAAAATGCTAAAACTCCACTCAGGGACACCTTTTGAAGTAAAATATGCACCAGACCGAGTAAAATTTACTGTAACGAGATATGCTTGTGTTCAACAGAGTTTTTCAAAACATAATGTTCATGAATTAAACTGTAAGTTTACTAAAGCTAAAACTATAAATATAATCTCACGCCTTTTATCTCCGAGGGGGTAGGCAGAGGTATTCCATTACTGGATATACCCACATTTCACGAGCTAAAACTATTAGCAGTTTAACACATCATGTATAACTATGCAGACACAATAGGATCATCTATTGCCTTTGACCGCCTGCGGATATATACTGCTTGACTTCAGTACTATGTGCGATCTCTAGCTACCAAGTATCAGCTAATTTTGACATAGCTTTTCAAGTATTAGGTACTTAAGCTAATGAAGGCAAACAACGAGGAGTACCTACTTAGTTAGATTGTATGTAAAGACAATTGAGACAGACTATGTATTATTTTTCAGTTATCTAACGTATGTCAGTAAGTTTCATAATGTCATACTGTACCATTACCGATTGTAATAAACAAGAAAAATTTTATCTACAACTATATTATCTTATGCTAACTATATTTTTTTTCTTACCTTTTACACAATTGTGAAATTCCATGTATGCCTAAATACCACTATCAGTACCTAAATAGACTGTTTGGCCTGTTACTTTTATGGTTCCATTACTCTGTTTGTATCCTCGCTTCGCCGACACAATAGGACAAGCCGATAAAATAAACGTGCATTATCGCACAGCAACAACATGACTCGGGACGGCAAAAATCAAGATGTTTCAATTTAAAAATGACGTCAGGCTAACCCAAAGTATATTACGAAAGCAAACGTTGTAGAACAAAATAACAGTAATTCGTATAGAATAACTTACCCGTCGCCTACTACGACGCATTTGATCGCTTGCATTTTTCCGATTTATTCAACCGTCGACACTGTTACCACAATTCTATAACACAAGTGCACAAGGGAGGCCTACAATCTCAATCTGCTATTCACTCCACAGAAAAACTTCTAGATGCAATTCACATCAGCACCTCAATCAACATTCACATAAATGAACAGCACAGTCATTAGATAAAAATTTCATATCTCTGTAGATAAGAACAATAATTTGGCTCACAAAATTCTCTTTTCTTTTGTGAGACGTTTCGTTTCGGTCGCCGACACAGCGAACGAGACGTTCGGTCGGCCACGTTCGGCTTAAAAATAATGTTGCCACACTGAATGTAATATTTCCCACAGAAGCATCTAGGTATTATACCCGGTGCGTAAATCAAAAATCCGTAGTTTGCACCAAATCAACTAAAATTCTGGAACCGTCGAGTTAGTGATAATTAGGTAGGTATGTAAGTTTTGAAAAACTCGGTACATGCCCTTGTCAAGATTCGAACCCAAGCCTCAAGAATGAGAAGCGGTCTCTTTCTTTGACCGCAGGGCTATTACTGCTCTTTATGTAGGTACTATCGAAAAAAGTTCTGCCTGATACACCTAAGTGTCATTTTAGCGAGCAGCTATCTTTTCCCACCCCGTGGCGAGAAAGCCCTCACTTATAGTAACAATGACAATTACAAAAAAGTGTCTCTTTCATGTTTATGACCATTTAGTGTCGATGAATGGATCGGAATAGAAAAAAAGACGGTTTTACTGGCTTCTCATTGTGTAACTCTAATTAGGGTCGGGGTAATAAAATTGGAGCTTACAAGCGACAATTTTTCCAAATGTATCAGGCTTAGCGTTTGCTGATAGTACCAATGAGTTTTTCAAAAACTTACGTACTTAAACAGGGTGAATTGTTTAAGTGGGCGTGGATGGTTAAATCAGAAACTATGAGGAATAGCGAAAAGTAAGTAAAACTAAAACTGCATCTTTAAATTTTTTTAAATCAATATTCCTAGACAGGAATTAGCCAGGTGTTCGATTTCTGGCTAGGAATATTGATTTCATAAAATCCAAAGATGCACTTTTAGTTTTCATCTAAATAGGGACCAAGACTCCTTCGAGTACTTTTCGCAATTTCTCATACTTTCTGATGTAGCCATCCACGCCCACTTAAACAATTCACCCTGTATATTTATCACCAGCTCTATGCTACAGGCATACATCGCAAGGGAGTCCCGCATATCCCAGTATTATTGATTCTGAGGCATGTGTAACTATATAACAGCACCTTGCCTCGTTACGAGGATGGGTTTACCACCTTGGTAAACAAAGTTTAAGGGTTCAAAAATAAAATTATCGAAAGTGGGTATTTTTAGTAATGGAATACCTCTACATACCCCTCGGGATAAAAAGCGTGAGCATACATCTTTTTCAATTTTAATTTAATTAGCACTAACACTAGTAACTCTTAGTAGGCTGGCCACATTAAAACCATAAACAACATATAGTTTTTTGGGGCAAAGAGCACTAGTTTGAACAATTTAAAAAAAGAATTTTACAATTCAGTACAGTATGATCTTTGCGTTGCGCTTTTATGATATTATGATAAGTGGTACCTAATGTATGTATATTATGTTGATTTCATTACATTTGTTAGTTATTCCAATTTTTTATTATTCGGGATACAAAGTTTTAAATCGAAAAGAGCTTCTGCCTGCATAGATGTCGATTATTTCTAAAAATTAGTGGATGATATCGAGCTTAGAGATGTCACTCGTAATGAAGCAGAATAGTATGAACTGAATATTTTTTGTCATCCGTTAAGTATCGGAAACGAGGCACTGTATGAATATTTCCCTTGTCCATCCGTAAGCTTCTGGCTGGTGCCACAGAACAGAACAAAAACTAGCTAGGTAGGTTAGGTAGCTGGTGCTTGATTGGAATAAATACACTTCAAGCGTCGTCAAAGATAAGTCGTAAAATACTGTCATTTGTCTATCTGCATTTGCCTTCGATCTTTCTACAATAAAAAAGAATTATTTCGTTTATTTAATATCTGAGATCGACTTCCTGCATAAGATCGATTCAAAATATATACATTATTTTTATACCATAATATCGATTTTTGCACGACAACTCTACCTACTCAATCTATTCTATCTTCTCTATAGTCATTATGGCTACCCATGCTGCGTGTTGCGCGGTATTGCGTGATTGAGTTGTTGATTTTTGTTTTATTATGGCAAAAGGCGATAAAGAGCTAGAAAAGCCCATTGTGAACAATGAGTTACCTAACCCGGAGTGTCGTAGTGAAGATCACGAGGATACGGAGTCCACTCAAGAGCAGCCGTTGGACATAGGAGAGCATTATTTGGTGCGGCGTTCGGATGAGTCATGGCACCCGGCTGAGCTTATACAAACGCGATACAATGCGGTGGAATCTAACTTTGAGTATTACGTACACTATGTTGGTTACGATAGAAGGCTCGATGAATGGGTTTCCCGCCACCGGGTCATGTCCGACAGGTTTGACATGTGCGAACAGTCAAATAACAACATAAATTCCGACCACTTGCTAACAGACAAATCCGGCCGCAAAATAACTAGGAATCAGAAGCGTAAACACGATGAAATCAACCATGTGCAGAAGACTTACGCGGAAATGGATGCGACGACGGCGGCGCTGGAGAAGGAACACGAAGCGATAACCAAAGTCAAATACATCGACAGAATTCAGATTGGGAAATACGAGATCGACACTTGGTACTTCAGCCCTTACCCCGACGAATACGGCAAGCAATCTAAACTGTGGATCTGTGAATACTGTCTAAAATACATGCGAATGGAAAAAACATACAGGTACCACTTGAGTGAATGCACATCTCGGCAGCCTCAGGGCGGCGAAATATACCGGAAAGGCACAATAGCTATATTCGAAGCAGATGGCAAAGAGCACAAAATTTACTGTCAAAACTTATGTTTGCTGGCTAAACTCTTCCTTGACCACAAAACATTATATTTTGATATAGAACAATTTCTGTTTTACATTCTATGTGAGGTTGATAAACATGGGGCACATCTTGTCGGCTACTTTTCGAAAGAAAAAGATTCTCCCGAAGGTAATAATGTTGCTTGCATTCTGACGTTGCCGCCGTACCAACGACAGGGGTATGGGAAACTGCTCATAGCATTTAGCTATGAACTCTCGAGACTAGAACAGGTAGTAGGCAGTCCAGAAAAGCCCTTATCAGATCTAGGGAAGCTGAGCTACAGGTCATACTGGTCATATGTGTTGCTAGAGGTGCTAAGTGCGAGTCGTGGCACATTGAGTATCAAAGATCTCAGTCAGATGACTGGTATTTCACAAACGGATATTATATCCACACTTCAGTCTATGAATATGGTCAAATATTGGAAGGGGCAGCATGTTATTTGTGTAACCCCAAAGATAGTTGCCGAGCAACTGGCTAGTTCTCATTTCAAGAAGCCCCGGCTAACTGTGGATCCGTCTGCGCTCAGATGGACACCCCCAAACAAACAAGGGAATTCCGCTAAAGCTAAAAAGTAGTACAGGCTTACAGGCAGGGCTTAGAGAATGCTACAGCAGTTGTAACCGAAGGACTTTCTCTAGGTGCAGGCCTGTTTATTCAAATGTATTTTTTTTACTATAATCATTTTGAAATGCATTGTCTAGATTGAAGCTAGAATCAAAGTAAAATTAGGTCATTTTCGGTTGTAAGTAATTACAATGTGTGGCATTTGTGGATTGAATATTGTTTATTTAGTATTAAAACATACCAGTGGAGGCATTTCCATGTAGTTAAATAGATTCTAAGATAAATTGTAAAAAAAAAATACAAAAAAAAGTATGAAATCAGATATTTTTGCCCTTATGCTAATGTTGCAAGTGTATACAAATTATGTAGAAGTGTTTCACAAGATAAATGTTATTGAATTGTTATCATTTATACTAATTTAGTTGCAGTTGTATATCTAATAAACCTTGTAAACACATACATACCTAAAGAATTAGGCGCAAAATGCCACACTAACAAAGTGCCATACTTGTTTAACTCCCTTTTTTGCAGTATGATCGAGAGTGTGGCATTACGCGAAAATGACATTTTGAGAATGAGGCATTTTGCGAATTTGGCGTTTTGAGAATGTGACATTTTGCGAAAATCGAATGTGTCATTTTGAGAATGTGACATTTTGCGCCTAATCCCACCTAAATACTAGTGAGTAGAGATAAGGAATAAAAATCTTAAATTAATTTCTTTTTTAACCTTAGATCTGTTTATCTATATTGTCTCATTCTGTTCCTTATAAACTGGTTATAGTGATACTAATTTTAAGTTGAATAAGTTCCATTGCATTGAGAAAGCTTTGAGTTTTCTTCGTTTTTAATAAGTTTACCCTTCAGTAGTTTAAGTATACATGGTATTGTAGTAATCAGCAGCAACTGGTTTGCTGATGATTTAAGTCTTATAAGTTGATGATTAGAGACACTGGATAATGGTTAACGATTGTATGTTAGCATAAGATATAATTGCAAGATAATAAGATGGAAGAACTTCCAAATAAATATAAAGTTAATCATGTATGTATGTGGTCTATACCTAATCAACTGTAGATTCAGATTGAATGATTTTGGATGTTTTTCTTGTTTCTTTCACGTCAATTTATAATAACTGCGAAATAAGATTTAAAACCGGTGTTAGAGTTCATATTTTTGTTTTCATGCTATGTCCACTGTTAAACAAAGGCCTCCCCCATAAAACAACAAATAATGGCAACTTGCTGCTTGCATTAGCTGGCTACCCGCGACCTTGACGATGTCAACAGTGGACGTCTTTCGGCTGACGATGATGCTGTGTCCAAGTGATAGTTTACAAAAATGGCAAATTAGTCAACTTACAAGTTTGGATATGGAACAATCTTAGTAAGAAGCCAAATGTTTAACCATTTCTCATTTTTGTTAATAACTTTGTCATGTTCGGTATTTTAGTAAAGTCTAACTAAATTATCAGTTGAAATTATTTTAAGAGATTAATGTACATATTCAAAAAACTAAAATACCTACTGACCATAAAAGCAGTAAAAGCTATTTTTTTTTATAGACAGCATTTTTTTTTGTGATTTCGAAGATTGCTGGACTACTTTCCTTAATCAACTCTATAACTTTTCACCATTGTGCTGATACAGTAAACTTCGAAATTAACCGTGCTGGTCAAACCTTAATTTATAGTATCAGAAAATTATGTTACATATACCAATATTAGATGCTTACCTACCTATAAAATTGCCGAAACTTTTTGACTAATAGTTTCGTTTACAATTTCTGTATTTTTGCAATTGACCGGAATATTATATAATTCAAAATTATATTAGTACCCACACAATTTTTCCGGATTCGAAATTGAAATTTTGATATGAAAAACTATTTTCTCGATAGAATACGGCAGTTTTATAGGCATGGACCCAATATTAAAATATCGATTAAATTTAAATCACTGGAGTTTCATTAATTTAGCAGCATTCACATATTGGCATCTCAAATATAACCAACAATTATGTTTTTGTTTTAATTTTTTTTTTTATTTATCTTTCTGACTGTCCTCAAACGGAGATCTGCGCTTGGGGACCGTTCTCTCGCAAAACGCGAGTCAAATATTGTAATAATTTGCAAATTTATTTTTATCTTGCAATAGGTTTGGAAAGGTGAATGACCTTTCGGGTGATGCGACATGTCTCGAAATACACGTGTTACATTGCATCATACATGAGGTGAACAGTCTAACACAGTCTTGTGAAATAGAAGTTATTTTTGTAAACAACCGCTGTACCTACTGAACAATGTAGTAGAATAAGTAGTTTAGAATAGTTTAGGTCGTATTTTGAAACGCTTTTTTCATTGTATTCTACAACCAATTTTTAGTCTTATAGGTAGGTACATACCTACTAATATTATTTTTAGTATTTTAATAAATCGCTGTTCTGTCGAGTGCATCAAATATCTGTACTATTTATCAATTTCATAAAACTCGAGTATCCGCCCGGCGGCCTCGAAGGGTGCATAACTTCTTCGCGTATCTTTTCCAAACTATTTCAAACAAAGAGGAGAAAATATAATAAGGCATAGAGGGGACACAGCGAGTAGTCA
Source organism: Ethmia dodecea (assembly GCA_963855545.1). Taxonomy (NCBI): domain Eukaryota; kingdom Metazoa; phylum Arthropoda; class Insecta; order Lepidoptera; family Depressariidae; genus Ethmia; species Ethmia dodecea. The sequence continues at coordinate 4,108,900 of OY979446.1, forward strand.
AAAGTTATTCCAAGTGGAATAAGTCTAGTACAATTTCGACCGAATGACAGCTCGCGTTCATACTAACTGACATAACAAGGACATGACGCCTTAGGCTTCAAAGTTTTGTATGAAAATATTCCCAATGCCCCCTCTATGCCCTATTATATTTAAATCTCTTTGATTTCAAAATTCATTGCGTTGTCTAGACGTAGTGGAAAAACAGAGATTTAATATAAACGCCCACACTCAGCAAAATATTAGTACCGAATGCCAATGCGATAATAGAACCCGTGACGGTTCGCTTGGTATAGTCAAGAGCACGTAGAGCTTGACACATTGGACGTAACGTTCTTATTTCAATCGCCTTAGAGGTCAGACTCGCACTACATGTGTAAAGCTTCATGTGCTCTTGACTGTAACACTTCTCTTTTATTACAGCGAATTATTTATTTATTAAAAATGATTATGTTTTTTGTCTACGTCTACTCAGGTAGTATTACAAACGTAATGTGTAAAATGTATAGGGCTTAAACCATATTAGACACTTGTGCAAACGGATTACGACATAGGATTAACAATTGATCTGACACCTAGTTCCACAGCAAATATTTGCTGGCTGCATCGTCTATTTCCATGTCCTACTTACCAACTAATTTCCTAGTTTGTGCTTTGCAAACTATCTATGTAGAAGCTATACAGTTGTGTGAGTACGTTACGTACCTATATGTCCTCTAAACATTGGTTGTATAAATGCAATCCAGTACCTAAGTGTAATGAAATCTTTAGTTTGAATGCGCATTTTAATTTAGAATTTGTCACAGTTTCGTGTCAAGTTGCTAATTGAAATTAAAAATACATCGCCTATCAATTGGATTCTGTGAATCATCGGTTTACACTGTTTATTTGTGATAATAATTCAGTAGTCATAAGTGCAAATGTCAAAGTTCTGAAATACTGTCGAAAATAAATAGGAAAGTGATTTTATTGTTTTTATTTCTACTCTTTTAAAAAGGTGATGACCAAGTGCGAGTCGGACTAGCGCACAAATGGGTTCCGTACCATCTATACTTATTTATCTATACTAACATAAAGACGAAAAATTTGTATTTTTGTATGTTTGTTACGAATAAACTCAAAAACTACTGGACTGATTCTAAAAATTCTTTCACAAATGGAAAGCTAGAAGGTCCCCGAGTAACATCCGCGCCGAACCGCTAGTTATCTATAAAAACGCCAAAAAATCACGTTTGTTGTAATGGGAGTCCCCTTAAATTTTTATTTTATTCTGTTTTTTAGTATTTGTTGTTATAGGTGGCAACTGAAATACTTACATCATACTTATGTAAAAATGATAACTGTCTAACTATCACGATTCATGAGATACAGCCTGGTGACAGACGGACGGATAGCATAGTCATAATAGTAATAGGGTCCTGTCCTGTTTGACCCTTTGGGTACGGAAACCTAAAAATATACCTACTCAAATAATACCTATAAAGAAATAGGTGCCTACCGTATGCTTAAAAATAAGTTATAATGAACTATTATGAAGCCATTAACATCGTCCTGAAAATAATTTCCGGCCGCAACATTCGTCACAGACCGGCTGATGCGGCTGGCAGTGTAGGGGCCTTTGGCGACGCGTAGGTACAGTCAAGAGCACGTAGAGCTTGGCACATTAGACTTTGTAGCGTTCTTATTACAATCGCTTTAGAGGTCAGACTCGCACTACAAGTGTAAAGCTTCATGTGCTCTTGACTGTACTTTATGGGTAGTAGGAAATATATTGAAATGGGACCAACCTAGAAGAGGTACCTATCCAGTACATAATATACAACGCGTAACAGAAAAAGCGCAATTCCTCATACACCCAAATTAGTAGGTATATTAATATAAAAAATATATGATGCAATCGAACTTTAGTTATATCTAACCAATTTTCTTAAATATCGATTAATAATATCACGATTTCCATAGAAAGCATTAAATTAAGTTAGGATAATAATTTTTTTTGAAAAATGTAACACATGTTAAAAATAGCTCTTTAATAAGTAAGTACTTAGTCGATACTGAACAAACTAATTTCAGGAATTGCGCTTATTCTGTTACATGTTATATACCTATCCAGTAAAAAAAAACATCAAAATCAGACCACTTTGCAAAAAGTTATGCCTACCTAATCCATCTATACATTTAAAATCATAAACTGACTGACTGATTGGTGATATTGATATACGAGGGTGATTGAAAAGTACTCGGCCTAACATAGAAAATGAACATATATGGGTCAATCAACTTTTAAGGCACTCCTTTCGTGTCCCTGTCACGATGAACAGCAAAAATGTAAAACATAATTAAAATGTTAATAATGTCTTGGTTATTTATGCATCTTAGATGTAAACATAATATGTTTCTGATATTAAATCAAACAATTTTACAACAATCATGTAGATCTTTGTGGTCACGCAGTGGAAAATATTTGGTATGCCTATGAAAAAACTGTGTCCCCAAGCACAGTATGGATGTTTAACCATACATTTATTTAACTAATTTCTTTGACCGCACTTTATTTTAAGTTATCAATAGAAGCATAATTAGACAAGCTTTCCTAAGTAGTCAAAAATATGATGTCATTTATTTTTTCTTTTTTTATAAAAATATTATAAACCATGCATGTCCCTAAGTCTGCGTTAAATTTCTATTCCACTGCGTTCCGCAAAAAATTCTTCCCCTCATCAAGAGATGGCATTAATCGAACAAAGATGAACAAGCGATGTTGTATAATATCTCGTAGGCACAATGTGTCAATGTCTATTTGGCGCCAAACCGCCGCAAGTTGCTAGGGACGTCCTGATCGGTGCGCGTGGGTTTATTATTGTTCTGCTGCGTAACCACGTAAATTTTGTTAAGTTTTTACACTATTTTGATACTACTACTTGAATCAAATGTGTTTTGAGTCTAATCTTGGCAATCCGTTGAAACATTACGGTTTCTTTTTATTATTATTGATTTAAGATTCATTGTTTGTTAATTTTTCCCTCGAGTTACCGAAAAATTCTCTTGCGTTACCAGTAACTCTAGAGAATGTATGGCAATATGTCTTAAGAATTGAATCGTGAAGATCTTACATATTTTACGCATAGCCTTTGTTATTTATTCGTACGAGGAACTGTCCATGAATTGATTAAAGCTTATTTTAATTACTTCAGGGTCGGCTCCTAAAAAATAACAGCAATGCTACACAAATTCACAAACTTTAGAGAACGTTAAAAAAATAATTTGAGATGAGAATTTGAGAAACATGAAGCAGCGAAGCAAAAGCATAGAGAAATTACGGGTGTGAGAGGATGGACAGAATGGACATGAACAGAAGAGACATGAAAAAGATGGAAAGACGATGAAAGCTATAAGGAATATAAGGAAAGAGTTAAGCGAAAATGCCAAGTATTTTATGATAATATTTGAAAAAAACATGAGTTTAATATAAAATCTCAATTCTGAAACTTCCGAGGAGCGCGGAGGTGGAATGCTTCTTCATCGGAAAAGGGAAAAACTTCTGCCAGGCGCGGTGATCGTGCCTGAGGTCCAAAGGTTGATGTTGGACAGTTGTATTTATGCAAACTCATTATTAGAAAACTTCGATAGCGCGGTTTAGAGCTCTGCCGTCTATTGGCACGTTCTATGACGGTACGACTGGTACATAAATTCAAGGTTGCTCAGCGAACTATGAAACGGGCTATGCTTGGTGTCTCTCTGAGGGATCGAATCCGAAACGAAATGATCAGGAAGAGAACCAAAGTTTACGAAATAGCTCGTAGAATAAGCAATCTGAAGTGCTCAGATGACCGTTGGGGTAGACATGTTCTAGAGTGGAAACCATGAATCGGCAATCATCCAAAAAAACACCCTCAGGCTAGGTGGAGCGACGATCATCGCAGGGTGGCTGGTGGCAGCTGGACGATAGTTGCTGAAAATCAAGTTGAATGGCGTGCAATTGGATAGGCCTATGTCAAGCAGTCTACTATAGGCTAATAATAATAAAGTGTCGCTACATAACTCCCCCTCCAAGACAGAAGGTCGATTTCTTGTGCGGCGTCGTTGCTTCGTAGCTAAGCTTGCAAGTTCCAGTGCTGCTCCAAGTCTCGGTGAGTCGAGACTGAGCGGGTTGCTGCGACTATTGAAGTCACCCGTAGTTCACTGTGCAGAGACTGTCACGATGGCGAGGGTGACCAGCTGCTCTAAATTCGGACGTGGGCTGCGGTGAACTTTGCGTGGGCCGAGTGCTGTGAGTGATATGCCTGCAGGACCAGGTAGCACGGTGCATCGACTACGTATGGACCTGATTGGGCAAGATTCTGGCTTTCTGTGCGACTGCTGTTGCTGACCTTGAGTAAAGGTTGCTGTAGGAGTGATGACAGTGATGGCGATGCGTTGCTGCTTCTGAAGTTTGCGTTGGTGTCCAGGAAGATTTCACTGAAGTCTAGGAGAAGGTTGCGCTGATGTCCAGGTGTCACCCATATGGAGGAGCGGAGGTGGAATGCTCCTCCATCGTGAAAAGGGAAGATCTTCCGCCAGGCGAGGTGATAGTGCCTGGGGACCGCGGTCCAACGGTTGATGTTGGCCAGTTGGATTTATACAAGCTCATTAGAAAACTTTGATAGCACGGTTTAGAACTAGGCCATCCATTGGCGCGTCCTATGTAGTGCCGCTACAAGTGCATCATCATTGTAGATTTCTGACGAAAAAGCGTTTTTTTACTCAAGCAAACTCTTAAGCCTTTCTCTGGCGTTACTATTCATATTTCTCTTGCGTTACCTAATGTCCCCAGAATTTTAGATATGTTTTGATTGATTCATATTAGAATTATTCTTATTCATACATAAAAGTCATCAGTTTTGGTGCGTTACGATCTAACTTATGGCATAGAGTATAATAAGTAAGACTGATTTGATTAGAAGTGGAATATTTTTGAAAGTTAAGCATTCAATATGACCAAAGTAACGCAGTGATAATTTAAGTGCCACTTTTTGATTCATTTTTAGAATAAGTCAAAGGCTGACTATAAATATGACAATGGTTTCCTTATTTCAAAGAAATAAATATAATTTGATAAAAATATATTTCTGTTTTATTTGTTTAAAATTATTATTTAATTCGGTAACGCAAAAGAACCACGATCAGAACCCTTACCAAGTTTTGTCAAAAACTCAAAAAATATCAAGAAATCATCGCGGCAACAATTAAAGTTAGTAACTTTAATGTTATCTCTAGCATTATACGACTACAATTCGGTAATTATCTGCAAATTTTTTTTTCAAATCTTCTTGATAGAAAATGTCAAAAGGAGTACTTTAAAAGTTGATTGACCCATATACAAAATCCATTATATTTTTATTTTTCTACGTAATCACCATGAAGTAGAAGGTACTTCTGCCACCTTTCCTTGAAAGCGTTTACCGTTGAAAAAAAATAATTCATCCTGAGAGTCAAAATACGCGTCTACTGCTGCTTTGACCTCGTCGTTTATCGAAAGTTTCTAACTTCCTAACTGTTTTTTTAGTTTAGGGAACAGAAAGAAGTCGCATGGTGCCAGATCAGGTGAATAAAGTGGATGCGGTAACACTTCAAAGCCACAGTTATGATTTTCAGCCATTGAGTGCACAGATGTGTCAACAAGGGCAATTACCTGATGAAACAAGACTTTTTTGTGAGCATTATTCCTGTGCGTTTTTCTTTTATTTTTTTTCACGTAAACGACGTTATTAGGTGCAGTAGTAATCAAAGTTTATATTCGAACCTTTTTCAAGGTAATCAACTATAATCACGCCCCTCGAGTCCCTGAATACAGAAGCCATTACCTTTTTGCCGACAAAATCGATTTAGCCTTTTAGGGGGTGGTGAACCACTTAACCATTGTTTTGATTGTTGTTTTGTTTCCGGTGTACTGTAATGAACCCATGTTTCGTCCATAGTAACAAAAAGATTCAAAAAACCATCTGCATCGGCGTCAACAGTCGCCTGAAACAGTCAATCGCGTTCTTTTTCTTCGACTCAAAGCAGCCGCGGGACCCACCTCGTTGACACCTTGTAGAAATCCAATTCGTTGACTATGATGTTTTGTGTTCATTTATAAGAGATGCCTATAATCTCGGCTCTCCCTCCCTAATTTTTAATCTGCGGTCTTGCAAAACTAAATCAAGTAGGTACCTTTTCAATATTTTCGTCAGTAGTGGAGGTTGAAGGCCTTCCAGAGATAGGTTCGTCTTTAACACTCTCTCTACCCTGCTTAAATTCTGCTATCCATTTTTTGACGGTTGAATATAACAGAGCAGAAACCCCTAATGTACTGACCATATCATCATGGATGGCCTTTGGTGATAACCCCTTCTTATGGAGGTACTTAATCACAGCACGCTGCTCAATTTGCTCCATTTGCGGAAATTACGGCGAATTGCTTGATAAATAAATTTATAAAATCAAAACTAATTATCGCACACGTTTCAAAGTGCGCACAATTAACTAGTTTGAACTGAACTAAATAATAGGGGTAGTTTTGATTTTTAGAATTGAATAGATCTGTAGGTACCAGGCCGAGTACTTGTCAATCCCCCCTCGTAGTTTAATACGCACAGCCAAAACTGCTAGGTCTAGAGACTTAAAATTTTGCATATAGATACCTTATACAGTGTAGGCATCCACTAAGAAAGGATTTTGCAAAAATCAACCTCTTAAGAGGGTGAAATAGGCGTGCGCGAGCGAAGCCGCGGGTAAGAGCTAGTAGGTAACAAAATAAAAACCTATAACTCCCGAACCCGAGGAGTAAGTAGGTACCTACCTAAAACGATAAGCACTAAAAATATCATCGATTATTAAATTTTGACTTTTGTTTACCTAAGTCTTTTTAAGAACCGATTTCGATAAAATTTAAATGGGTTCACCTCTGAAGACATACATACGATCTGCTAAACAAAAAAAGAAACATCGAAGTCGATTCATAATTTTTTTGAATGAACGCGTAACATACACCTACTTATGTAGGTAAGTAGTTACCTACATAAAAAACAGTCGAATTGACAACCTTCTCTTTTTAAAATTCGGTTAAAAATATAGGTACGTCTACGTGTCGAGTTCAGACCTCCTTTTTTCGTCGGTTAAAAAATGCCGTTTAACGCTCCACCACTTGTCCACACAAAACCAGCAAAGCCTCAACTAAAAGTTATAAAAATCTACACTAATCCGTACTTTCAAGTAGGTAGGTACCCATATCTATACTTTTATTTTCTTTATCTAATATTAAAAAAAGGAAAGATTTGTATGTTTGTAACGAATAAACTCAAACTACTTATTAGGGAACTGTCTATAAGCTCGGAACTCCGCTTGGGGGCAGACAACGACATGTCGTGTTCTTATGAGTCGCATAAACTGTACCTAAGTAACTAAGTAATTCTTTATTATTAGCCTATTTTGTATTTTTCCTTAAGTACTATTCAGTTTAGGTATTAAAAATTAGGCTAAGTGTAGAAGGAAGGAACAGAGCTGATATCTAAAATAGGTAAAACCTGAGCTATAGATATCAGCACCACGGTTATGGGTGCGAGGATAAAAAGTGGGTATCTACATAACATCGCTGACAGTACTAATGAATTTTTATACAATTATAACTTTAGTAACTAGGTATAGGCTTCTCAAATTTAAAGAAATAAAATGTCTTAGTCCTCAAGAGTGACGATGCTCTGGCAGTCTACTTGTGTAGTGTCATAGGAATTCAGTTAATCCACGGGGATCATTTTTACTGGTACATATACCAGTAAAAATGATGATGTTATCATTAGTTGATTGAGTCATAACTCAATCAACTAATGATAACAGGAGTCATTGGAAAGGAAAATTTCCCACAGCACTACTGGTAGTGCCATGTGGTAGTGTCAATGGAAACAAACGGAATAGAAAGAAAGAAAGAAAAGAAAGAAAGAAACTTTATTTATTCGGCATAGACAAAATAACAAAAATTACAGTAGCACATAATAAAATAATTTTATGCCGAAAGGGCCACATCTCAGCATAATGCCACAGCCTGGGCTGAGGCGCTGATTTTCAGCTGTAGCCGTTATATGAGGCCAGATGACCACAAACAAAAAAAATATATTTATAAAACTAGGTTACTAAGGACAAGGGATAGTCCTTCACAGAACATGAAAATATAAAATAGTTCTTAGCATACAAAATTATTAGTAAGGCTGCCTAATTTATGGCAATAAAATATAACTTAATTTCTACTTCTTAATCTAATATAATATGTAAATATATAGTCTAAAAATGTTATTAATTAAAAAATATATATATATTATTCAAGCTTAGTTTTAAATTGGGAGAGAAGTTGTTTGGAGAATGTGGTGTGTGATACATGAATGCTATAGGTAAATATTTAGGTAAATTAAATTCCCGAATGAATTGGAGGGTTAAATTGTGACCGATATTTTAAATATAATGCTAGTTCTCGAAACCGCCCAGTTGTAGACATAAGAAATATTCTTTTATTTTAAATTTAAAAGTAGTGTTAGACAAAGAGCTGCGCAAAGGTGGGGGGATGTTATTCCAAATTTTTGCGGCGGAGTATTTGAAACTGCCTTTGAAAGCAGCTGTTTTGTGGGGTGGAATAGCAAGAACAGGAAGACGAGAAATTCGAGGCAGTCGTAAGCGAGAAGACCAAGTAAGTTTATTATAAAGGTAGAGTGGTTTGCAACTTTTTATTATACCAAAGAGGAGTGAAGCGAAATGGACAGATCTCCTCGACGCCATATTCAGTTGTTTGGCTTGATTAATAAATGGTGAAACATGATTCCTGGGTGGGATATCAAAGCAGAATCGAGCACAAGCGTTCTGCACACGCTGTATTAAAGATTTGGTTTTCGACAATAGCCTTGGTCCATAGACTGTATCTGCATAATTAAGTTTGGAAAGTATTAGAGACTCGACAAGATTTATGCGCAGATTAGTACATAGCAAATTACGGACTCTGTAAAGCACCTTCAGGCGGTAGAAGCAGTTGCGTACTATCTCCTGAATATGCCTCTCGAACCGTAATTCTGAATCAAATACTACTCCCAAATTTCGTGTTTCCTTTGTGAAACAAACATCTTCACCACCTATCTTAATCGATGGTCGCTTTGAAATAATTTTAGCCACCTGCTGTTTAGAGCCAAAAATCATAAACTTGGACTTGCTAGGGTTTAGGACTAAACCATTTTTATGCGACCAGTCAGACACTCTAACCAAATCTTCATTAATTTTTTTAACCGCCGTTTCAACTTGATCAGGAGAACAAGTTATATATAGCTGAAGATCGTCAGCATATAAATGAACTTGACAATTTTTAAAGCAATCGATAATATCAGTAATGTAAATAATAAACAATAAAGGACCCAGTAGGGATCCTTGTGGGACACCACGGGTAACTGCCGAGAGAGAAGAGGACATCTCGGAGCCATCACTGCAACGCAACCGAACAAATTGTTGACGATTTTGCAGATAGCTACTAAACCACTTGACCGTTGGAATGTCAAAACCGTAAAATGTTAATTTAGAGAGCAGTAATGATATATTTATAGTATCAAAGGCACGGGAGAAGTCCAAAAGTACTAATATAGTACCCAAACCAGAATCTTGAGCTTCCAGAATATTTCCGGTAACATCTAGTAACGCAGTAGCTGTGCTTCTGCTTTTACGGAATCCGGATTGAACTTGAGAAAGAATATTGTTACTCTCTAAATAATTTATGAGCTGTATGTATACTACTCTTTCCATGACCTTTGATAGACAGGGAAGAATACTAATAGGACGGAGATCTTTAAAAGTTAATGGATGTGTGGTCTTCGGAAGAGGCTGTACAATAGCTGTTTTCCACGGTTCAGGGTAGCAGCATGTTACGATTGACCTATTAACAATAGAAGTTATAGCAGATAGAGAAACAGGTAGAGTTAACAAAAGCATATCCAAACTTATTAAATCGACACCCTGCGCATTCGATTTGAGGGAGCTAATAATCTTTGAAATATCCTGTTCATTAATACATTTGAGACTGAAAGTGGATGTGCTGAACCTATGAAATTCGTAATATGTTAAATTTGACAACCCTGTATCAACAACACCAGACAAGTCAAGAAAATGTTTGTTAATATCTTCAGGGAAACACAGGTGAGAGGGTAGATCTTTTTCAGCTTTGGGTGGAAGAACGTTGAACTTTATATTTTTCCATAAAACTTTGGGGTTTTTAATTTGCTTATTTATATTTTGTGTGAAATAAGCGCGTTTTTCATGAGTAGTAGACGAATTAACTAAGGTTTTAAGCTGCTTATAATATTCCTTATGCGAATCTTTTTTAGTCCTGAGATACCTCATATGCGCTTCATTTCTTAATCTCATCATGAGCCTAATGTTTTGGGTGATCCAAGGAAATGAGTGATTTTTAATTAAAATGGTTTTGATAGGCGCGTGGATATCTAGTAAATTTAAAAGTAATGAATTAAAAAAGTAAACCATGTCATTAACACTATAAAAACTTGGTATACTGTACCACGGACAAGATTTGAGATCACAATCGAATTGGTCTTGATTTATATCTTTTAATGGTCTATAGGTAATTAATTTATTACCATTGATGTTGACTTTCATCCATATCTGTTCGACAGGCGAACATACAGGATATTGACATAAACTAGCCCGAATACCTTTTCTAACATAAAAAGCAACACCGCCGCCGCGACCACTGCGCACGTCCAAAGGTCTAGGAACACTTCGGATAGTGTATCCAGGGATGGATGGTGCTTTTCCTTCCTCATTTGGTCGCAGCCATGTTTCATTTATTGCCAAAATATCCAGTGAGTGATGGATCACTGCCATAAGAAGTTCTTCGTGATTGTTACCTAGAGAGCCTGGATTGTACAAACCAACCTTAAAATATTTATTAGGTGTCATCGCTATGATTTGATGATAAAACGTTAATAATTCTGTGTATGTTTATGTAGGCTATACTGAAAATATGACAGTGATTAAAATAAAGATTATAAAAATTTACAAAATGTTTTTCGTTGACAGATACATCAAAAAACAAAAAAATATAAAAGTGTATAAACCAACTACGCGACGGAAAATATTCACAGTAAGGTAGTAGAAAATATATAGGGATACATAAAATTATTGGAGACAAAAATAAGCAAAAAATAGTAAATAAGACTCTCATAGGACTTCTATCAAAGAATAAAATTAGAAAATTAATAACAAAATAAATGAAAGAAAGATATTCATATGTTAAAAAATGAGATCCTTTGGCGAGTGTCAAAACTAACATTAAGTAAGTCCAAAAATTTTTGCCATGTCAGTCTCGGACCGCAGGCGATAGCGAGAGTCACCGTGTTCTTTGCGAGTAAAAATTTTTCCGTCGCGGGTCCAGACGTATTTCCAGTTAGCCCGCTGTGATTCGTTTGGGGCTTTGTAGAAAAGACTACGGTTAGCCCGGGTCAGCCTCTCGTTCACATAAAAACGACATTCCGTGGACGCTAGGCCTGCAGTAGTGACATTTCGCCGGACGCGTGCCGCGTTCAGAAGTTCGTCGCGTTGCACACGACGCGCCAGGCGCACCACGAGCGGTCGCGGGCGAGCCGCTTGCCCGTCGTATTCCGCGCGCCGCGCTGCGCCCGCGCGCTCCGCACTAACAACATCCCGTTCATCCAGCGTGACGCCGAGCTTCGTAGCTACAGTCATTATCAGATGAGTAGAGTTTTCATTTTTCTCCTCAGGTATTCCTGCAATCTCTATGTCATTGCATAACAGCTCCTGGTCGCGGTCATTCAACTCTAGCTTAAGTTCAGCAATCTTTCGCTCGAGCAAGGAGGTGTCGTTGGCGGTCGAGGCCTCGCGTTGGCTGCTCTCCAGTGTCTCCACCCGCGTGGTAAGATCGTCGATACGTCTACTACATGCGCTGACAGCAGAAGTAAGGCTGGATATAGCGCATCTGAATTCTTGCATTTCAGCTCGCGAAGCCCTCACCTCCTCTCGCAGTAATCGCATTTCGACGACTAAATCAGAAGACTCTGCATCAAGGGACACCCCAGGAGAGGCAGGCGCGTTGGATTTACCAGGACGGTTTCTTATTGTTACATTCAGGAAAGCAGGGTCGCCGCCACTACAGTCAGATGTTTTCTCGATGCTAATACATTTTTCGCACTTCCAGTTGGACTTGTGTTCTTCCCTCATTGTGTTATAGAAGCGCTTTTCACTGACATTAGTGCATAGCAAATCATAATATTTTACACAGCTGCAGCATTTTAAAAACTCACGGGTTTTGATTTCTTGCGAACATCTTTCGCATGATAAGCCCTTTGCTGTGACAGAAGGCTCCATCTTTGGTACAAACACTCGTACCACGATGTTGTAGGGGTAAAAAATAAGATGCGCTGGTGCACAATGAGTAGTCAGAATTAATGGTTTTAAACGTAAAAATATATAGATGGCTCCACTGTCTCCTTAGAGATAAGTAGGTAACAGAGTTAAAAATATTTAGATGTAAAATAAAGACGAAACACTTTTCACTGAATAATAAAGTCAAAACGAATAACTCGTGTTATATTAGAAACTATGGAAATCGTCACCTTTAATGCAAAGAGTAGGTTAAAAAATCCAGTTTGTCACGCACGGTAGGTATAGGTACGCACTCATAACACAATTTTGTAATTTTATGATGTTGAACTGATTTGTTTTGGAGAATAACACTTGTACGGAATATATGACACAGTAGAAACTTGAGTATGATAAAATTTTGAAGAAAACTGGGGTTAAACTATTTTAAATTAATAAAATACACAGAGCTAATGTTGTTTGGACAGCAGCGCCATCTGACAATCAAAAATGAATAGGTACCTATAATTAAATTACAAAAAGAGTCCTAACTGTCCGATCTTAACTTTGCTAATATGGAATTCCGAGCTCGTGAACATCGTTCAATCCGGCCCTTAAAACATACTTGTAATTTAAAGTTACCTAGGTAGTAGGTTACCTAGTTTTGAATGTTAGGAGTTAGGACAGAGGGTTGAATAAAACGCGACCTCCACAATATCTATCATTTCAATTTATTTTACCATTTCATCTCATTTACACCATTCACGAACACAAATAAAAGGTAAGTATTTGAAATAATTTATAACTTAACTTAAAGTTTTATATTTTAATTAGTAATTATTACTTGCATTATTTTGTGCGAAATATCTGTTATTTTTGCCAGTAGAACAAAATAATGTCTGTTAAGCACTGAAAGGATGTTTCTTACAAACATTGCAAGTAACAATTTTTATAATCGATAATGCGTTAGTAGGTACCTAATACATTTTAAAAAAGATCATTAAATTAAATTAGTTTGTCTACTGTTTTTCTTTATCTATTTTCCATGGACTACTGATAAAAATAGGAAACTTAGAAAAACATTATATAATACTTAAAATAACAATAATAATAACACCCAAATGCTTATGTTAAAGCATCATTTAAACCCAAATGTAAAATTGTCTTTGGTAATTTAAACCTACCCACATAATCCTCCCTTTGGTTCGGATAACTTAAAGTAAGTTACATACAAGGTAAACAAAATAATATAAAACTCCCAAACACACCTTACAATAAGTCACACAGAACGATTTAGCGTTAATATTCAACACTTATTACAATTTTTTTTTGAGAAATTTTATTGTTTAATACTTTTATTATCATCAGAACTTCTAACCAACATACGTTACATCTATTTTGCCTTATCCTGACATCTGTTAAAACTAGTTCTCACCAGTCGAAAGTAGTTTTAGAAGTCATTAAATTAAATTTTGATTTAGGTACATTTTACGTGCATACCTACTAGAATTGAACAGCAAATTTTCTAAAACCGGTTTTATCCGGTGCAAACTAGTCAAAAGCGGATATCCGGTTTACAGCAATAGTATCTACGTCTAGATATCATGTACTGCAACTACGTTACATCGTATTTAGTGTACAGAAGTTTTACATAATTTAAACAAAACCTACAACAATTTTATCAATCATGTATTAAAAGGGCATTTTCTTAAAAAAAAAATAACCTATTTCACATTAATCACTAAAAGCGAGTTCAATAAAATTGGAATTGAGGTACAAGAAAACTTTTTTTTACCCTTTAAATTTGTCTTTTATAGACAGGGGCATATTCAGGAAAAGGATCATTCATTATGACCCACCTTGGGCACCTGTACCAAAAAGTTTACACTACATACTATGAGATATGAATATTTATACCTGCATATATTTTTTTAAACGTATAATAATTTTACATAAGTACAAGTCCTTCATATGCCCTTATTACACGACTGATATGAGAACCACCATTACAAAGTTACGGATGTACTATTCTCAGTACTTTAATGCCAAAATTAATGTCATCAACGTTTGAAACAGAAAGCCTTAGAGTACAAAAAACAGTACATCCGATTATAAGATTTAAATATCAAATTTTATTGCTAAGAATTTACAAATAACAGTGCAAGCTATGGAAGTGATAAAATACTACAAACTTGCTAAATTTACAATAGTCAATCACTTAGTAAAAAGCGACATTTTAGGGTATTTATTATACTTAATATGATCGAAAGATAAAAGAGAACTCGTTGTTGACTATTGTCAATATGCAAGCTGCCTGACACGCACGCCAGCCTACTAGGCAAGTTTCAATAAAATTACTCTGGAATTGAATTTGTACTTTATTTTAGACCTAGATTATTATTAACTATAGGCAATCATGTGAACATTTATATCCTTTCGTTTGTTCCCGGATCTCAGAAATTCTTATTGTACCTCATTAGTCTGATAATTCAAGTTGGTATGTGCTTTTATTTATATATTTAATCTTGGATTATTGGCGATGTGTATATCACGTGTACTTAACTGGAATAATATACATATTGTTTAGTACAGGGCTGCAATCAGCAAAAGGAAGTTGGGGGTATTTAAATAAGATTTAAAAAAAATAACCCCCGGAGCCAACTACTGCCTTGGCTATAACCAGAATAACCAATTGAAACGTGCCATATTTAGAAATAAATATTTTTCTACAAGAGAAGAATATAGCAACATTCCTAAAATATCATTAAAAAAATACTATGATTCTGGATTTAAGCGTTTACTATCATACATAATTATTATGTATATAATTAAAATATTAATACTGAATGACTGTGATCTCTTCCTGAAATTATTAACGATTACTTACACTTAAAAACTGAAACCAATTTCGAAAACGTCGTTCCGGTTTTGATTGTCGGATAAACAGTCAATGCATGAAAATATAAGTTCTTAAATAATAATGTCACTGCACATAAAATAACTTGACAAGTTAATAGAGAATGTTCTTACTAGCAAGCAGTTGCAATATGGAATTTACGGTTAAATCACAATTTCATACAATAGATTAAATACAGATAAATAGGTAATTAATTATATTTAAGATCGTAAAAGACGGACCTAAGGAGATGCTCTTAGGAGGTACCTATTTCATTGTCCTATATACATTATTGACCATAGTTGGTCTATTTATTAAGATATTTATTTCTGTGCAGCAGGAGACATGTGCAGCTGAAAGTATATGTCTATTCCAACTAGAAAAATGTATGACTGTAAGTATAATGTATTATAATAATAAATAATAATAAAAACTATAAGTATAGGTTCGTTTTGATAGTAAGAACATTCCGCTTCATTGACAATTAAGTTAGGTTTGGTGTCATGTTGACAATGATGTCAAATTTAACAAAAGATTACTAACGATATGCTTGTTACATATTTACCTATTTGCTCCTAATATTATTAAGAGATTACAAGCTTAAATATTCCATAAACTTTATCTTTGCTACACATAATGATCACCAAAAGGGAAAATGTTATAATAATGTACCTTGATTCATTTTTACTTGATTATTTTAGGGTCTTCTAATAGCGGATATCTAATTTTACAATTTTTAAAATAGTGTAGGGATCTTTTTCACGTGAGAGTTGAAGGTTGACGTAACCGCACTGTTTATACTGATATCATAGGCCCAGCGCACATTTCAATACAACAATTTAATATAAGCTTTAATGAATCTGACATACGGACAATAATAACTCTTTTGGGCGCTCCGATTGCCGCGGTATTATTCCGCGATACTATTATTTTCATGCAATTATTGACGGTATGTCCAAGACGTTAAGGTTTATATTAAATTGTTGTCTTCAAATACGCTTTGCGCTGGGCCTTAGTGCCATTACGTCATACCTAACGCCATGTGTAGCTACCGCAGGCGAGGTCTCGGTATAAGATTCTGATGATCATTCTGTGTGCGTTACTTAGTATTTATTTTTTTACAGAATAGTAACATGAGTTATGCACAATATTCATTTATAATTTATGATCATGATTATTTAATATAATTATAATAACTTCTCCGTAAAGCTTATGATGGCACGATGAATAAAATAATTAAGTATGTAGCGATTTTAGATACTTAACAAAAATAGTAATGTAGACAAAATATATATCACATTTTAGTTGACCACAAGCGGGAAATGTGAATATATTCAGTAAGTTAGTTTTTTTGTTATTTACACATAGATATATATTGAATTGTATTTTACATAGGGGGGTAATATTGTCACAAATATACATATACCTACAAGCAGGTACTGTGAAGCGATACACGGTTATATATATACTTAGATACATTTTTATCGTCTAAAATGATGAAGTATAATTTAAAAAAAAAGTTAAATTTCGTAGCATTAATTAAACTTAAAATAAATAAAATAATCATTGAAAAATACTTTTCCATGTTATTAATCACAGAATGGACGTCCAACTTAACAATGAGATTAGGTAATCATTTTTATATCGCACCCTGCGTAGAATAACGTTCTATGTTACCATAGAACGAATTTGATTTTATCGTCGGAAAGTCTTAATTATTGTCTAAGCTATCGGAAAAAAAATTATTTTTTTCAATAGGAGTTATAGTTATTGAGATTCTGAATAGAACAACGTTCTATCTGATTTATGCTCCGCAGTACAAGGACCCATGTACGTTTAGAGACGGTTTTGTTCGTCCTTGGAACGCATCCGTGTGCGCGCGAGCGCCGTTTTAAAACCACATGGTTCGTTGTTGCGCGGAGGTACGCTTATATGCATTTATAAAATGGTTAAAGACAAAACCACAGGTTAGTGATTATGTTTTGCGATTATTTGTTTAAATTCTTAATAATTAAATTAATAAGTATTTTTTGTTTAAATATATACATTTATTGTCAATCTAATTTTAGTTTTAGACGTACATAAAAATTTTAGTTTATTTTATTTTCAAATGTTATATTTGCACGTGAAACGTTGTTTTGCGGAACAAATTGAGAAATTTTTAGTTCCATTTACACATGGTACGTTGTTCTACGGAAATTGGTTATAAAAAATTGGTATTATCTGCATATGTGACATTGTTCTAGGAAATGTAATGAAAAATTATCGTCTTATATGCAAGATAAACAATCTGATCTATATTTGGTTTGAATTTTTTACCACTTTAACCTTACTACCACTTACCACTGATGCTCAAAGGCGTTCCTCATTGCTTAGGAAGTGATTAATAATCTTATTATATTTATCATGTCAGACAATATGGCTACAAAGAAGCTTACATATTCAAGTTTTTGGGATGATAACTATTCTGATGATGAACAAAAAAAAACATTAAATAAAACATGTCCAAAATTCAACAGAGACTTGCTAGCAGTCCTATTGTTAATAAAAAAAAAATTCGGGAACGACGACGAAGCTGAATATTGAATCTTCCAGTAGTTTTTTTTTATTGTATTGGGGGTTAATGAGCAGACGGGTCACCTGATGGTAAGTGACTACCGTCGCCCATGTACACCAACTCAAGAGTCACAAGGCGTTACCGGCCTTTGAGGTGGGAGTACGCTCTCTTCTTGAAGGTTTGAAGGTCGTATCGGTCAGGACATAGGTACCTACCGCTTTTTGAAAACTCTCCTTCATTATCTGTAATAGAATTGGTGGTTGCCCAGATTTACCAACTTAAAGAAACACCATGTCCTTGTGTAAAACGTCTTTCAAAAAAGTTTCCTGAAACAGTGCCTACGCTCTGTGCTTACAGCCGGTCAGACTCATGATATAGATACAGTACCTGTATCACCATATTATGCAACCAGTCACCAGTCTGTTGATAAGGACATTTTTGATACCGTCATCGGTTCTATTCATTTCGACCTTTGCTGTCTACAATCAATAAAAAAGCTGGAGAGTATCTAAGCCTATTTCTCAAATTTCGAAAGCATACAATACTCCCATACCAATTTCTGACTATAAATATAAGGACTTGCAGACTTAATGAAAAGGCAAGACTATTTTCAAAGAATTATGTTGAGGTTTTTTCAAGCTTGCCTCATCGTAATGTAGAACTTAATCCTGAGGAAAGTCATGATGAAACTTCATAAATACGTTACGAAATCAATAAGTTAATAACATTTTCATAGTGTAGTTAAAACTATTTTTATATTCCTTAAGTTAATATAAAGTTATTTGTTGTTCTCCAAAGTTTTTTTTTCATAGATTTTATATTTTTTGTTACTTAGCCCCAGGGGAAAGTGAATATTAGTACAGTATTTTATTATGATTATCATTTATGTTTTTCAATTTTAAATATTTGGAAGAAAAAGACTAGGCTACTTAATATAGTCGAGTGTCACATATTCTATTAGACTTACTAATTGATACCTAATTATTACAATAAAAAATATATCCCATTAATATTATAAACATGAAAGTCATGCGTTTGGTCGAGGCTTCAAGTGACCAGAGGGCTGGCAGCTACGAGTATCTCTGTCAAAGGATCAGCCTAGCTATCCAGAGAGGGAATGCAGCCAGTCTTCTGGGCACTGTCCCACATGGTTTCTCTTTGGAGGACATTTTGTTATCTGTAATTATTGTAAATGAATGTATATTTTCTTTGTAAATAAATGTAAGTAAGTATGTTTGTTGCTCTTTCACACAAAATCTACAGAACAGATTTTGATGAAACCTTATCAAATTATCACCTGCGATTTATGTCCGAATAAAAGTTGATTTAGAAAATATATTTTTTTACTTAAGTAGATACCTATACCATTTTAAAATAATATTTTTACCAGCTTTGCTTTTGATAGAGTTCTATGTGCTCACACTTTTTTTTATATTTTTCGTAGAACAACGTTTTACATGAACGTATGACCTCTAATTTTTCGTAATGTTCCGTTGAACAACGGTATATGTATACATGTGACCCATCATTTTTTGCAATTTTCCGTAGGAAAACGTCATTATTGCACATGGGACCTCTTATTTTTTAAATTTATATACTTATTCATTCAAAAAGTATACTGTTTATTAATATGCCTAATCATATAACAAATCTTAAAAATTAAGATAGCAATTGTTATTGGTAAAAAAACTATAAATAAAACTAAAATTTTAAAACTTTAACGGGCCGTCCTGAACAATCTCAATTTTGCAGATGTAACGTTATTCTACGCAGGGTGCGATATTTCCAAAAGTTAAACCACCATTTTTAAAGTAGCCCAGTTAACAGAGACTTCTTTACACCACTGGTTTTTTTTTCGAAATATGATAATAATTCCCTAGCTTTACGCGAAAAAACTAAAGACGGAATCAAATGAATGATTAGACGTGTGCAAGCGCCGACTTAGTAGGTTGGGGCGGTGTAGTCGACGTTTCCTGAAATATTCAACGACATAATTTAATACGGCACTTGTGTTAATACGAGTATGGCTATAGTACAGTCAAGAGAACGTAGAGCTTGATACGTTGGACTTTGTAACGTTCTTATCACAATCGCCTTAGAGGTTAGACTCGCATTATTGTAAAGCTACATGTGCTCTTGACTGTACATGTACAATACAAGAAGTAAGTAGTTTTTGTACCTAGGGAGGTATTCGAGATGGAATAAATTCTTAATTAGCGATTTTTTTGCTATTTACTGTTTGAGCTGCATCTTGGTTTTGCCATTTACATGTTGGTCAATTTGACTATAGGGTTAAATTAATCGTAAATTAAACTTTACAGGTAGATTTACCCATTAATGGGTTCAGCTCAGATTAATCTGAGTTGATCAGATTTAAATATTACATATAGTCAAATTGACCAACATGTAAATATGGCAACATCTGATCAACTCAGAATCCGAACGTATTGTTTTTTGTATAATTTTCATTTTGCTGTATATTTCGGGTTTTGACTCATATTAGTGATAGTATATTATGTGGCAAGTATTCGTGAAAGTGTGCAGTGAATGGGAAATTCGATAAAATGCGAGGGATGGACATTTTTGGATTGCCTCAAGAAGTCACAATGAAGTCTTCAGTAGAAGTGCTATCATTTTACTGTTGATGACAGAGGAAAGGGTGTAGAAAGTGTTGAAGACACAGAATTTTTGTGCATGGTCTCTGAAGCAGAGCCATTTAACTAAGATTAATAATAGGAAAGTAATAAGGCTATAAGGACTAGAATACAAAGGTCATTAAACTTTAAAAAAATCAGATTAATGGGTAAATTAACCTGTAAAGTCCACATGAGTATACTGAGTAGGACTCACCAGAGTTGGGTTGTGAGAAGGGAGGTTCGCTGTAAGCGGGAACCGGGTCTGGTGCTCCGGGATAAGCCGGGAAGCCGCCAGGGCTTCCCACAGCGTTCTCTACCTCGTAAGCCGGTGCGAACGCGGCTTCAGCTCCAACACTGAACCGTTTGAACGCGAAGAATCCACATGCCACCTGTAAATAGTAACCCAGTGAATAGAGAGCTGATACTTTACAAACGGTCCGGTAGTTCTAAATTTTTTATATGTTGTCTAGGATGGTTGTTAAGTGTTTAAAATGCAAAATGCACAATTCCCCCCCCTCCGCGCCCGCCGCCATTTTGAAAAAACGGAAAAAAATCGGCACTTTTTTTAGATTTTCACTTATATCTTTGTTTCGGTGCATTTTAGCTACAAAACAGTTCTTTTCAATGTTGTAGAAAATGAAATTCCCTATAATATACGTGTTAAATTTTATTTGTATGGCAGATAGTTCACGAGATATGATATTTTAAAAAAGTTAAAAAAATACGCATTTTCCTGAAATTTTTCAAACTTCTAACTTTAGAACGCTGTAATTCAATTTTGGCCTATTTGAGAAAAACAAGTATAAGAATAAAAATTGCAGGGAATTTAATAACCTACAAAATGGATGTATATTTTTTTTAACCAACCTTACGGAGGGGGCAGTAAACATTAAAATGAAAACAACGGCATATTGCGTTTTTTGTTTTGTTGTAGCAATTGTTACTCCACAGTGTATTATTTTCCAGATGTGGCTTGAATTTGGAGTTTATACCAATCTTATTTGGGTTTCTTAGATGTATAGCGCAATGATCATCATAAAGGTACTATTTCACTTGAATATTTCACTATTTCAGTGGTGATAGGGGAATTTCAAATAAGCCACCAACACAGAAGATACATTTTTTAAATATTCATTTATTTAAACATAGTGAGAACAAAAAGCAGTAATTATCATACAATAATCATTAGTAATTGAACTAATTGGTGAAAAGAAAAAAAAATTATAAGCGCTTCGCTCGTTTTGTAGGTGGTGAGTTCATGAAGTCGGGGTCTTCATTTTCGTAACATAGTGAAATTACTTGATCGGCGTCGTCTTCGTCGTCGACGATCACTTAATTCCTGTTGTCACATTCTTGGCCAGCACAGAATTTGCAAAGGGTGGAACAATTAAGGCCCGCCTTTCTACAGCCACACATCGCCATACAGCCAGTTTTACATCTGCATGAAATAGTCTTGAGCAGGTTTGGGGGAGCCGCGTCTCTAATCATCCTGATAGGCTCCAGTCTTCCAGCTTTTCATTCATTCATTCATCATTGCTGGAGCAGGCGGAGAGGTGCAGCAGGGTCACTGAACCTCTCCGCCTGCTCCAGCAATGATGGGTCTTTCCTAAAAAGTTGGCAGAGTTTATTCAAACCCAAAAATGTTTGAAGTGGTGTCACAGCCCGATATTGCGTGCATCATGAAGTGGATGGGGATTGTCAAAGACCCTATCGAGTGGGGCTGGAGTAGAAAAGCTGGAAAACTGGAGCCTATCAGGATGAGTAGAGACGCGGCTCCCCCAAACCTGCTCAAGACTATTTCATGCAGATGTAAAACTGGCTGTATGGCGATGTGTGGCTGTAGAAAGGCGGGCCTTAATTGTTCCACCCTTTGTAAATTCTGAGCTGGCCAAGAATGTGACAACAGGAATGAATTGATCGTCGACGACGAAGACGACGCCGATCAAGTAATTTCACTATGTTACGAAAATGAAGACCCCGACTTCATGAACTCACCACCTACAAAACGAGCGAAGCGCTTATAATTTTTTTTTCTTTTCACCAATTAGTTCAATTACTAATGATTATTGTATGATAATTACTGCTTTTTGTTCTCACTATGTTTAAATAAATGAATATTTAAAAAATGTATCTGCTGTGTTGGTGGCTTATTTGAAATTCCCCTATCACCACTGAAATAGTGAAATATTCAATTGAAATAGTACCTTTATGATGATCATTGCGCTATACATCTAAGAAACCCAAATAAGATTGGTATAAACTCCAAATTCAAGCCACATCTGGAAAATAATACACTGTGGAGTAACAATTGCTACAACAAAACAAAAAACGCAATATGCAGTTGTTTTCATTTTAATGTTTACTGCCCCCTCCGTAAGGTTGGTTAAAAAAAATATACATCCATTTTGTAGGTTATTAAATTCCCTACAATTTTTATTCTTATACTTGTTTTTCTCAAATAGGCCAAAATTGAATTACAGCGTTCTAAAGTTAGAAGTTTGAAAAATTTCAGGAAAACGCGTATTTTTTTAACTTTTTTTAAATATTATATCTCGTGAACTATCTGCCCTACAAACAAAATTTAACACGTATATTATAGGGAATTTCATTTTCTACAACATTAAATAGAACTGTTTTGTAGCTAAAATGCACCGAAACAAAGATATAAGTGAAAATCTAAAAAAAGTGCCGATTTTTTTCCGTTTTTTCAAAATGGCGGCTGGCGCGGAGGGGGGGGAATTGTGCATTTTGCATTTTAAACACTTAACAACCATCCTAGACAACATATAAAAAATTTAGAACTACCGGACCGTTTGTAAGGTAACCCCCCTTATTTGGTCTCTATTCACTGTACTATAGTGGAGAATGGAATGTATGATTAGCTATGTCTATCTGTCAGATCCTTGTTTTTGCCACCTGTAAATAGTGGAGAATGGAATGTATGATTAGCTATGTCTATCTGTCAGATCCTTGTTTTAGCAACTAGTAATTAATGCTATCGAATTGATGTGGAATACAACATAACTTACAACTTATTAGAAATGAAAGAAATAAAAAAAAAATATGAAAGGGCTTTATTTGTTCCTACATTATTACATTTTGGTCGTTTAAAATTTAACATTTTTCCTTAATAGGTATAAGTGTGTATTTTCTATAGGTACAACGAAGTTTAAATTTAATTTCGTTGTACCTATAGATTTATCATTGTGTTAAGGAAGTTTTTCGTTTAATTTTTCCTTTTTTAATTATTCATGGTGTTAATAAGTTCCCGCTAATACGCTGAAGTACCTATGCTTTGACTTTAAAAAAGTAAAGAAAAATATTAAAATAAAAAAATTACACTGAAATGAGAAAACAAATCACAAATATTGGGTAAATACCCTTAATATAACTTACCCAAGCGAAAATGGAGAAGAAGCAGAAAGCGATTGCGCCCTGCATGTTGTTGGCGGTGCCCGCTGGAGGGTTATCGGTCTTTCCCCACGCGTTGGCCAGGTAGCAGAATCCCACGAAGTACAGGAACGCCCAGAGAACTGGAATTGTCGAACGTTACGTTACGCTTATCCTCAGTAACGGTAGCATACGTGACTGAGGATAAGCGTAACGTAAGGGCCCCACTGATTAACAGTTCGTCTTCAGGCATTCCTTTGTCTGACTGGGCGGCCTGCCACATAACCCACTCTAACTAACTACTCTCAGATCTTCAGATGAACTACGGTTACAGTTGGATGACAATGACATATCAATGGTCAGTCGATGGTGTTATTTTGTCAATTTCAGAGCAAATAATTTCTGTTCGTGTGTGGCCTATTACGATTTATTGACTGAAAAATATGACGACGGACAGTCAGTCGTCCTTTAGTCACGTACGAACCCCAATCTTGTGAAAATTAATCTGTGCCTCCCTCATTATTTTCCATAGCAACCGATCGAAAGTGGCTTCCAGTTCTAGTGACCTATACCAAGACGTCAGTCTTACTTGTGTGTGGATATTCTACGCTTTTCAGTGTCTCTTGTTATCAGGGGGCCAATTCTACTAAATGACAGCGGTGATAGTTGTATGACAATTACATGATTGTGGTCACTCAATGGTGATATTATGTCAAATTTTGACACTCAATGGTGATATTATGTCAAATTTTGACATAATATCACCATTGAGTGACCACAATCATGTAATTGTCATACAACTATCACCGCTGTCATTTAGTAGAATTGGCCCCCTGATCAGTCATCTCCATTCAAGAGACTATCCCATCGGCTATCAGTTCTATGAGCTATCGGTGTCCATAGTTAGTCCTTGCAGAAATTGAATTATGTGCCAATCGCTTGTGGAAAAAGTTATTTACTTGTTTAAAGACGGTTGTGTGTCCTGAATGCATCAAAGCAAACAGAAGAATTAAAGACAAATACCAAACAGCAGCAGGAACGATGGATAATTGTTATCGAGCCTTGAATAATTTCTCAACCAATACACTTGTTTCAACAGAATAAAATTTTATGAAGCTGCGTTTATACCTAAGTATAAGTAGGTAAGATGGTTGATACGTAAAATTTATAATTGTGTTACGTATCAGCCGTAAAGAGTTTCGAAATAAAATGCAAACTAACGAAATATACTCTACCTTGTCACATCAGTGATTTCTATTAGATTCATTAGTACATAAAAGCGAAATACCACAATCTAACTTTTCCCTAACGCAATCTCTGAAACTAATAAAAAAAAATTGCCAAAGCCTTCTATCCCCAAGGGGGTACGCACGCAGGCATTCAATTTCTGGAAATACCCACGTTTTACCAGTAGGTAGGTATATACTTACCTATCTGAAATCAGAACAACTAGAAAAAGCTTCATTTTAAAACTTTGAATGTATCTAAGCATTTTTTTTCTCAAAATTCTCATTTAAAACTTTGAATGTATCTAAAGATTTTTTTTCTCAAAATTATCATTTAAAACTTTGAATGTAAGTATCTAAGGATTTTTTTTTCTCAAAATTCTAACGGATACAGGAAAAACGTGTTGGAGATACGCTGCTACACGGTAGTAGACACTCAACAAAAATGTAGCTATGAAACAAACACGAGTCACCTTTATTACAATTTACGTATATTTTTAACCGACTTCAAAAAGGAGGAGGTTATCAATTCGTCTGTATGTTTTTTTTATGTTTGTTACCTCAGAACTTTTGACTGGGTGGACCGATTTGGATGATTCTTTTTTTATTTGAAAGCTGGTGCTTATTTGAAAGCAGATTGGTCCCATTTTAATTTCGTCCAGTTCTGACAACGGAATCCATGAGAAAACCATATAAGTTGAAAATTGAAGTCGGTTTTTTTTACTCTTTAGAGTGGTTTTATAATCTATGCGTTGGTGCCATTGGCGGTGACATCATCGGGTGCAGTAGGAAGTATAGATAAGTAGCTGTTTTGATGAACATTGGCGTAACATAGCAAAAAAAACGACGTCCTAGTCTCGAAAATGGCGTACTAGGTACAAACTCAAATGAATGACACAATGATGATTGGAGCAGATTTCTTTCAACACAGCGTAATACGACAGCGAATAACCATATTAAGTAGGTAGGTAAGTACTTATTTAAGTAGGTAACTAATTTTCTTTATGAATTATTAATTAATTTCAAAATTCAAATGTGTTGTATTTTTGTGTGTATATATGAGTAAAAATGATTGATGTGGATGAAGCTCGAGATAATAATAATAATAAAATCGAGAACGTTTTCCTAAGCGGTAAAAGAAATACACAACTCTAATAGGTGTATATTTCTTTTAGGTTTAAGTTAGGTAAAATAGATTTAAATAGGTACTGGTCATAGTGGGCATTGGAAATATTTTCATACAAAAACTTTGATCTCAAGCGTCAGTCCTACCAACTACAAATTCGGACGTATCACACTAGACTTATATTATTTATTTATTTATTTACAGTTACATTTATAGTTAACAGCAGTTAGCCAAAGCACTATAAACTTAGTTGTTAATTACATAATTAAGACCATCACAAAAACTGTTGCATAATTTCCTAAAAGTATTAGACTTAGATCCATATAGGTCAGCATCTGGAATAGCTTTCAGAACTGAGTTGAGTAGGTTGATTGCTCGGATAGTAGGGGCATTCTTACCGCGAACAGTGCGCACCTGCGGCGCGGCCAGCAGTGGTCTGTGCGTGCGGGGGTTGGCCGGCCCGCCATAACCATAAGGTAATCAGTTTTGGATGACTTCGCTTATATTCGCTATATTCACTTGGTCCTCTTTATGTCCTATTATCATCATCATCAACCCGTAACAGCCCACCGCTGAGATAAGGGTCTTTCATCACACATGAGGAAGTATGGGCTATAATCTCCTACGCGAGCCCACCGCGGATTGGGAGATGGTGTTAAGCTAGTGGCCACTTAACAGTCGCAATTTTTCAAGCCACCCAAGGGTATCTGACATGGCTTAGATAACGACTTCCTTTGTGCGTAAACACAATGAAAACCGGGACCAACGATTTAACGTGCCTTCCGAAACACGGAAGCGCTCGTAATATAAATGCAACATGGGTCACTATTATATTATATTTATTATAATATTCCTAGATATTGAATAATGTAGGTAATGTTGAATAAAAATATTTTTTAATTTGATCTAACTAAACCATAAAGTTTAATTGAAATCCGTTCAACCGTGACTGAGTAAATGAACCACCAGTTTCCTTCAACACGGCCTCAAAGCATCAATAGCGGGAGCAAATGTCAAATATTTGTAATCGATACCAATTGGTACAGTAATTGTTGTAGCACCTTTCTTGACACTAACTTTAAAGGTCAAAACGGAGCTAAAAGAAATTATCGAAATCAGGCCACGGTTATTGATACACGACGAAGTATTATTTAATAGATGCGTCCCACGCTTCACCCTTCTCAAATAACATAATATGTATCTTAAGTCACTCGGAAACAGAGTTGCTTTCTTTATGTGAAACAATATTTAGAATCAAATCAATAGTTCCTGTAATAACCTCTTACAAATATACAACATTGCTTCCAAAGACTTTTAAAGAAAAATTTCTAGAGAATGGTTTTCTTCCAACCTCTTTGATTGCCTCTTTATAATATTCGTTGCAATGACACTATTTGAATACAGAATTTTTAAGCTATTGCATAGCTTCTATCGCGGGCCTTGAGCGTGGAGACCGAATCCAGAAATTTCGTAACGAAAATAACCTAACACCCCCCACTCCGACCGGCACAGCGGTGATACTTTTTAGTTTTGTCATCTATCGATGAATAGCAGAACTTTTAATGCCTTTTTTGAAATATCACGCTTGTCTCTTTAGTTCAGCTCGCCTCTAGGTGGCATTGGTTGTCTTGGGCGTTACTGCGCATTATAATTGCATAAGTTGATAAAAAATGCTATGCAATAGCTTTATCGCGGCAGTCCCCGAGTACCACACGTCTTTTTTTTTTATATTATGTTTGCTCTAGCTCTAGCATGGTGTGAAAATTACTTCAGCAATATGGATGTGTTTTCATTGTTGGAAAGTATATTGTTAAACTGACAAAATGGCATCTTTGATGATTTGATCAGTCTGTGTCGACAAATGGAATAAAACAGCCTTAAAGAACACCGCACGATAACAAATACGCAGATGGTTGCTAATGTCTAATATTTGTTGCATAACCTATAATAATAGCGACGATAAATACATATACAAATACCTACAACAGAATGTTTAAAGTAGGTAGGTACCTATCTATTCTGTCTCAGTTGAGCTCGATTGTAGTAAAATAATACCTACATTTGATTAAGTAGGTAGGTAGGCAGTCATATGACACTTCAAAGGAGATGAATGAATTCTGACACTTATCTGATTTAGTGAAGTGAGACGGTGCCACACATTAAGAAAGCAAGAGCTTGAACATGACGGACATAGGAGAAGCTCACACGAGTAACTGTTATATAGGTATATCTATAGGCCTACCCATTTCTACGAGTGAACTACGGAAGACTTAGCTATGAATGCTTCTTCGACTGAAAGTTTGTGTATCATATTCAATCTGCTACAAAACTGTTGCGACTAACACAGTAAGGTTAATAGTTCTTCCATCAGCAGTAGGGCTTTTTGCTTGAATTTTGATTTATTTGCTGCCTAAGGAGAAATTATTTAGGGGGTTATGGAAAACAAAAGTTGGTCAGTTGAAAATGCGAGCATGCAATAAATTATTACCCGATTAGGTATCCGATTTGAATTCAAAACTATTTCGGCGCTCTCTCATCCACGCGGGACAACACCACAATAAAATTCACTAGAATTTTGAACGAACTATCGTTGGTGAGTAGACACACACAGGATAGGATATGTTTGGGTCATAGACATGTTTGGGTTCACGACGTATTTTAGAAAGCTAATATTTTGTCGATACCTATTTCATCGACGCCAAGTACCTAATCGAAAATCCATTTGACCGAGAGGCCATTTCATCGAAAGGCTATTTTACCGAAAAACCAAAGGTACGACAATCCATTTCACCGAAATGATCGATGATGTTTGAATATGAATTTTATAAACATAGGTACCAATCAGATTAAGCAATGTTCGAAATGTTGCCAATCTTCTAACACTGCTGAAGAAATAAGTTATTCAACTTTATCGTAAAATGCTGGACTCATTGTTAAATTACCCTTGTAATTAGTTTCAGGCAGGTCCTTTTTCCCGTTTCTATTTAATGTTTACCTTTTATAGTAACTGCACTTTGTTAGTTGTAAGCCAAAGTATTACGTAGTGTTGAGAGTGTTTTTAACTGTTGGTAAGCCTAATAAATAAAATGTTGTGATAAAATGACAAATTGCTAATGATATTTGAAAATAAACTTACAAGAGAAGCCCATATCGCCTAGCACGTAATGCTTCCTGGTCTTCACCGAGGACATCTTTTCGAAGAGGTACTCCCCGGCGATGAAGCCGACGGAGGCGATGAAGGCAATCACAGAGATGCCCACCCCGTAGTTACAAGCGTTGGTGTCGTCGTTGTACACGCAGGATTCCTTGCCATCTTCCTTGCGGATGTACCAGCCTTTAGCCGATATGCAGCCCATTACTATCACGCAGAACAGCTGGGGATAAAAACGCACATACATCATTTACAGAAAAAAACTTAAGCACGACTTACCTACATTATTTACCATAAAGTGTTCCAGGGAGAAATTATTATGACGTATTATGGAAGTTACTTGAAGATTGGTTGCATTTCCTTGCTAAGTAGATACTAACGCTAATGCTTTGACAGATATAACTGCCAGTCTTCTGATTACTTATAACTAAATGAGTAAATCGTCTCTAAGTGCTGAGCCTTGGAGTATGAGGATCGCATAATTTTTGTCAGCACTGATACCTCAAGGCATTCATTGAGGTAGCACAGGTATGTAACCAAAGTATTACCGAATGTAGCATTTTACTAGCGAATTGCCGTGTGGCTATATGTCTCTATAAACCAATAAATATACGAGTAGGGACACCGCGCGGTGGCGAGAGCCCTCCGGGTGATATTTATTTATTTCCTTAAATGGTTGTGAGACGCATGGCGAGGCAGACGGCTGACGCTACGAATGCAGGAGCAACCGACACGGTGGTAGTCGACATGCTTCCCACACTTGATGTGATGACGGTTGCCGTGACGCCTAAGCCATAGAACCTCAGCGTCAGAGCAGGCGCGGATCCAACCCTCACAAAAGGTTGTAATCACAGCCACCCGAAAATCGGCCCAGTGCGGAGTATGAAGCCGCTTATGATCGATATAGTGCATTCCTACAAAGGGTTATAAAAAAAACACCATTTTGCACAGTTCCACGTGGGCAAACCCGTGGGGCGAACTCGAGTAGGTAAATATTAATAAATCTGTAAAATTTGTTTGTTCACTCAAGAAAATTACAAAAGTAAACGTGAAAGTGTGAAGTCAGCGGTCTATGAGGATTATGGGCATGACCCTCGTGCCCAAAACGGTGGATCCACGCTTGCGACAAAGTAGATTGCCCGGCAATGCCGGCAAGTGTAGAGCACAAAACCGTAGGTTCCGAAAATCAGCTTGTAGAGTGGATTCTAAGGCGCCGGGCGGTAGGCAGATGTATTGTGTCGAATTTTCTAGTTATTATTTTGTATTAATTTGAAACAACAGGTTTTGCGTCTATCTATACATTGGATTTTGAGTTTTTTTCGTCTCTTTAGGTAATTGATAAAAATAAAAAGCTAAAAGGCATGATACTAAAAAAAATATCTAAGTTCAGATGCATGATCCAAACATGGATGTTAAGTAAGAATTATGAAATAGGAGGATGCGTGGTGGACACAAAAATGTTTTTATAACTCTTTGTGTGGCGTTTTCAAAGAGGACACACATTGCTCAACTCGCATTACGATTTACGGTCATGTTACGGTGGTGTTACACTTTACCCATTAAAATCAAGGTCAATCGGCGTAGGTGACACATTTATAAAAAACTCTTTAAAAAATAAAATTATTGCTGACCCTAAATCCTGAATTGTGTTGTTTTCACAAACATTTTGAGATAAATAATTATAGCTAAAGTATAATTATTTTAAATTTTAATCAATAACGTAAACTGCCAATCTGATTTGATTACGATGCAACAAATGTAAAAAAATGCTTGTAAAAGATTTACAGATCGATTTGCGGCATGTGTAGTAAGTAATTTAATATCAGGTTAATTTAATAACCACCCACAAAATACATACCTACCTAAGCTACTACGCTGAAAACAATTAAAATGTTTCCTCCTACCACTCGCTCCATCATCATTTTAAAAACTCTTACTCGTAAATATGTTCAGATTTAAGCCAAGTAAAGGTCTGAGAGGCAGGTAAATAGATTTATCTTACCCAACATACTGCCCTCACAATCACTGAAGGTTTCTGGACGAAAGCCTGAGGATCGAAGGCACCTCCAGCTTTGCCGCCTCCATAAGCGCCTGTAGTATCCATTTCTGCACTTTCCAAAGAACTTGGAACTAATTTCAGCACCACACCTCACCGCCCATCAATGGCTCAATAGAATATGACCTCCCAATTTAGAATACCAATACGTTTATCGATCGCGCAGGCAGACGACATTAGCTTTTCGCAGACTGACAGATCTGCTGCACTTGGTTCTCTTTGCCGCCATTTTTGACATTGATCGGCCATGCTGGATCGTGATTGGTTAACATATTTGCGGGGGCTTATTCCGACCAATGAGAATGAAGTTCCGGGAAAATCTGTTTACGAACGCAATCAAAAACTTGCTTGTTTTTCCAGCTAGAGATGCACTACGTACTCACTGAAAAGGAAAACCGTGGCGTATTTACACTGTTATTGTGGTGTTATCTCTTTTTTTCCTCCCAAATCGATAATGTCAGAGCACGATTAACTTTAAAAACTGTATTTGTAATACATTATTATGCACTTATCCGTGGTAGGTACTTACTTACATTAGATTTTTTTCCGTTTTAGGTCAGTACGCCGAAGAAAATATTCGTTTCTTTTATTGTCTTTTAATAGTACATTATGATATAAGTGCGGTAGGTTGAAAATTACAGCCGAGGCGATATTGCTACAAGTAAGCAGAGGCTGTAATTATCAAAGCGCACGTATGTCATACGACGTTTTATAACACATTTGCGAGGAAATAAAATAAAACTCCGACTATGGTAAACGAATAAAAACAATACAGCGTTAAGAAAAAGCGCGCGGCGCGCATTAGCATTTTTTTTAGGCAAAGGCACAAAAAACAGCCAGTATTACTAATAAAGTAAATTAATATTTTTGTGTTTTTGTTACAGATTAATTGGTTGCAATTAACTGTCAAAATTAATGAAATTAAATAATTATGTACATAAATATTTCTTTATTATATTTTATCTCCTAAAGTTAATTTTAATCACAAAATGTTGACAACTTTTTTGACATAAAAACTCTTTGCTGAGATTTTAAAAAGTACCGTTCGTTTTAAGACGGAGCATCTAGATAAACCGTGCGTTTTACATTACACTTACCGCACTTGGGCGTAATGAGATACAATACGATATTGAAATTGGTGAAATAAGACACCTTTTACGAGCAAATGTGTTATAAATAATATTATAACGAGCGAGGGTCTAGTAGGTACGGTGGTCAGAGATTAATGAAGACTTCTTGCAGAAACCAATACGATGTCGTCGTTGGTTTTAGTTCTTGTTTTATTTCGTGACTGAATATCAGCCAAGATATTTGTCACATTTGAAATATCGGGACGTGTACCAATTTTTATCATCCATCACTCTGTTCTTGGTGCTACTAGTGGGTTGGTAACTTCTACCAACGGTAAAAAATATACTTACATACTTACTTTAATAAAAAACCAATAAATTATCTCACACTTTTTATCGCCGAGGGGATAGGCAGAGGTATTCCATTTCTTGAAATAATATGTGACTATGTCCACCAGTATATTCTCTGGACCACTAAACGTGAGGAGTGGTCACCCCATCGTTAGACTGGGTCTGTTACACATTCCTTACGATGTTTTCCTTCACCGTAGAGTTAGTGATAAACATGTACGTAGGTTTTTGAAAACCTCTTTGGTACATGCCCTCGCAAGGATTCGAACCCGAGCCTCACGAATGATAGGAGGGCTTTACTTTTTTATTTCTTTATTTTTTTAACCTCAGTGCTATTGCTGCTCTACATACTTACTTAGTCGTTTTAAAAAATATTGAGTAGGTAATATTGCACCTACAATTGCATTAACTGCTATTTGAAATGGATATAGTTAATATGTAAAATATATGTTGGTGTCTTGTATGGGTGTATGTATTTAAGTACATATGTTTAAATAAAAAAAACAGACGGTTTCTGCTTTGCATTGTGGGTATCGATAAAAGGTGAATAATACTCTCCACTGATATTACAAATATATTTATTCAAATAAGAACTGAACTACAAAATAAGTAAGGATGTTAGGCTGCTTCCAACAATATTATGTAATTTATTACAATTAAATATTTCATTATCATTGTCATCTTTATGGGTTGCCGCCACTAATTACATAATTTTGACTAGTGCTTTAAAAAAAAGTTAAATAAACTTTTTAAAATAGCCCATGAAACCGATGTAAAAATTTATTAGTTCTTTGCCCTTCAATTTAATTTTATCTAGCACCTTGTGAGCTATAAAATAACTTTATAATAGTGCAAAGGTGACGGCAAAAAAAAAAAATAGGTACTCTATATTCACGTTACAAAAATTCTAAATACGAGCAGTTATAAAGAAGACTGTATGAGACACGATGTCTATATGTTATTTACAAGGTAAGCTAAGTGTATATTCCGTACTGCGCTACGTTTTAGTATTTCCGTTACAATTTATTTATTTATTTATTTATTTATTTAACTTCATGTACCAAGAAAATGTACACATGGCGAACTTAATGCCTAAAGGCATTATCTACCAGTCAACCATCAGGCTAAGCAGAAATAATTTGGCGGAATTGGCCGCAAATAGTAAAAAAAATCAATTAAATATAACATTACGGTAAATATAAATATATATATATTATTACGTAAATCCTAATACATATATATGTTGATAAAATAAACTAATACATACTATATATCGTAACAAACATAAAACAAAAATACTTACATAAAATAATCTAAAGATGATGATTTTCTTTCAAACAATTTATGTTTGACCTGATAAAAACGCACGAATTTTCCTCTTAAAAGAAAACTTGCATTGGGATTTTCTAATGCAAACGGGGAGGGTGTTCCAAAGCCTGATGGCATGCACAGTGAAAGAGTTGGACACAAAACCAGTACGGTGAGAAGGCATATGTAATAACAGATGATTGCGAAGACTTCGACTGTGGGAGGAGCCCAAGAGCTGGAATCTACATTTCAAGTAGTTAGGAGAAAACGGATCGTTGAGAAGTGAATAAAGCATGCAAAGCATCCGAAGCTGTCTTCGCTTTGGGATGGGTAGCCAGTTAAGCTGAGAACGGAAGGTAGAGATGTGGTCATATTTGCGTAAACCGAAAATAAATCGGATACAATTATTTTGGAGGCGATCCAGTTTATTTATTTGTGCCTGGGTAAGATCAGAACAACACACATCAGCATAATCAAAGATAGGAAGTAGGAGAGATTGGATCAGAAGTATTTTAGTGGAAATTGGAAGAAAATTTTTAAGACAATTAATGCAAATGTACATTTTATGGCATTATTATTATCTGCCTATATCGTCTTACAGTATTGATAAACGATTTTTCATATTTCACAGGACTTTAGCGAAAATTTTGTCAACAATAATATAATAAAACAATAAAAAATATGTATGATTAAGATTTAGCAATTTCTCTACGGACATTATTGTCCTTAAAACAAGAAAGAATTAAAAAAAACTGTGTATCTATGGCCGCTGGATATCACGACGGATGTGAAATAAAAGGGATGTGCAGTAGTACAAAGTAAGGATTTGACATATACGAGGCAATATAGACCTGTTGAGATTTACGTAATCGAATTCTAGGAGATCTTAATATTTGGTTGTACCCACAGGTTGTACAATTGTACCTACTTAATTTAATTTAGGATTTTTATTATAATATTTTTAATATTTCGTAACTCAGTGTTACAATGTTTTGATGCATGACGTAAATGTAAGATTGATATGACGTAAGCACTTTTTGCATAAGCTTGAAGTTAAAGAGACCGTCAAGTTGGAAGCCTCACCATGGAATAGATCTGTTCTGATAATGCCAAACTTCTTAAATAGACGGTTTCTTTGAATATTACAATGAAAGCCTTTTTCGTCAAAATATGCATCGGCAGTGGATTCTTGTAGTCATCGCGTTACAATAATTTTAACATACAAGTTCTATGAGGTCTATCGCTATATTATATTATGAATGTCTATGATACATCAAGTAATTGCTAAATTTTCACACTATCACTATAACTATTTTTGTATAAATTCTAACTATACCATACTACGTCATATCGAGTACTCTACAATTTATTGTACATGGAAAACTAGCTACTGGATTATATATTTTTTATCTATAACATAATTTAATTAAAACAATATTTACAAAAATAGCCATTTTCATCTGGTTTCGGATGAGACTAAATCTAAATTCTAATTACCCCAATGAGAAATCGAAACACATTTAATAGATAAATCAGGAACTAAAATATAACTTTATAAATAAGAACAACCAAACATACAGATTCGTGAAACTAACATAAACTTGACGTTTATTTATATATTTTGAGTTGTATAAAAATCTACTACAGCGGTACAAAATGCTATACTAACGTATAGAAAACTAGTTTGAAGTTATTGTATGTATAGGGTACCTAGTCTATATATATTTATGTATATAGATTGCGGCAAGTAGATCCCAGAAAAGCCTTCCCGGAAAATATCTGTTCTGAGAGTATGAAGAAGGCTATGCAAGCAAAATGTTAATAACCATAGACAAAACAACCCTCGCTGCAATCACGCCATATTGCTACCTAAAAAAGTAAGTAAAACTCGTAAAAAAGCTGCCTTTTTTTTTTATTTTATTGCCAAAATTATTTTATTACTTATTAAAAGTTTCATGGCATTCTACTTAGCTATGTAATGCTAATATGGACCGATATCATTGCCGATGAAAATTACAGGATCTTTGGAATTTATCCTTTCAAAACGAATATTCGAGATTTTTCACGAATATCGATTATTTTTTAGGAATCTGTCAAGCCTTGACGTTTCTCTTCTTCCAACATGGCGTCTAATTCGTCTGTCAAGTTGGCCAGCATGTTTCCTATGTCGTTTAGGACGTCGACTGGCTCGGTGCTTTTGCCCTCTTCCTTGTGTTCGGGGAGAGAGTGGGGAGTTGTAGGTTTTATGTCGGGGTTCCTCGGTGGGAGACTTCCGAGGCCGATGGTCGTTCGGCCGTAGTCGACCGTGTGTGGCCGGCCTCCGATTTGACCACGGTTCTGCTTTATTGTGCCAGCATTTTCATTCGCGAATGGGATGCTGTCCGATTCTGTACTTGAGCTTGACTGTAAAAGAAGACAATTCCAAATAAAATTAAGGGTCCATTACCATAAAAAAGTCAAAATTACAAAAAAAAAAATTTTTTTTTTAGATTGACAATATAATGGCCAAAAACTTCATACCTTTCACGCTTCATTCAAATCTTTCAATCAACCTACATACTCGTTGATTTTTCTGGCCTTTCTTTAGTTAACCTCATCGATGCATGTGAGTACTTTACCGACTCGCCACCTCATAACTCTTTATACTTGCCTCATTAAGCACTCATCCATAAGTTCATTATACCCTATCAAACCTACAAAAGATACAGAAATACATAAAAATTACCTTAAAACTAGCATCGGATCCGGTCCGCAATTTATCCTCCTCGTATCTTCTCGGCGGGGAGGAAGGTGCAGGCGGCGGGGGAAGCAAACCCGTGCTATCCAGAGACACGCTAAGGGAGTCCGAACTCGGATACGCAGGCAGACTCAAAGGCAGACTCTTTTCTGGGTGAATTTCTACCGTTGTCTGTCCAAACCGCGTGAACGGTGCGTACTGAGAGCTTTGCCGCTTCGGCGGATCAGGGGGCGGCTTTCTAGCTACATGTGGACTAGCTCCGTACGCAACGCGTTGCAACCTCGCAGAGTAGGCGATCTCGTCGTACGTGTAGTCGGGCGACTTGTCTCTGTACGCTGGTGTCGCCTGTATTTTCGCCACAGGGCGAGGGCGAACTAGCCCCCTCGGACGCGGTAACGTCCCCCCTCCTTCGTAGGAGCTGTCGTTGGTAGGAGTTATGTCCCCATCGTCGTAGGAGCGCCTCCACTGCCCACCGCCGTAGTAAAACCCAGCGTCGGGGGAGAACGTCGTATGGGAAGTTCGTTCTGATGGATCTTCAAGGCTTTCTAGTGACTTCCCGCGCGGATGACGGATCTGCCGAAAGTATTATTAACATTTTAGACGTATGGTTCCAAAATTAAATTACTCGCAGATTGTTATTTGAAGAGTACGTTAATTATTACATATTATTACAATAAATACTTTTAATAAAATACATTTACAAACAATTTCAGCATTAGAATACGGCGTTTCGTGTTTATAGTTCAGTCAGTATTGCTTCCATGCTACTTATTAATGTCTGTTTTACTCGTATGATGTTAGCGTTACATTTTAGTTAAAAACTCATGCGAACTTCCAAAATGGATGTTAAATGTATACTTATATTACTTATAATTAATCTACCGTGCAGGCCTCTTTACTCAGGTCATCATAAAACAAAACACAAGTCGTAACACATTGAAAACACAGCGTCTAACACAAAAACGGGTGCACGTAAAAGCTCGGTGCTCGGGTGCAATGAGAGACAAGATTGGTGCCATACGAGATTTTCGTCATACCTGAATAGGGACCAAGTCTGTGGCACAGAGGGGCGCTGGTAGGGCGTCAAAGTTTAGGTCAGGGGGTTTATGATAGCTCCTCGTGTGTCTCTCCCAAGGCTGGTAATGGAGCTCCCTCGGATACAAATCCTTTAGCCGATTATGTCCAAGGTGCGGTTTGGTGTTTGGAAAAAGAAAAGAAAACAAAACATTCACATGCTGCTTTGGGCTGTGGTATGGTGGATGCAGCGGATGGATGTGTGGGGTTCACTGGTGATAGCTCTGCGATTATGTTTTTAACATTTGATAATGTAATCCCAACCCAAGGTAAATATTACTTTACAGTTACATCGTTTTACGATGAAATATAATCATTTACTCGCTAGTGACGGCGCTTAAAAAGAATGATGCAGAAATTACTTGTTTATATTCCATAGATTTCATTTTGTCATCTGATAATTAAACATTAGCTTCATACCATACGATTATTAAGTTTGGTTGAAAATATCATTCTGTTGTAC
Organism: Ethmia dodecea; assembly: GCA_963855545.1. Taxonomy (NCBI): domain Eukaryota; kingdom Metazoa; phylum Arthropoda; class Insecta; order Lepidoptera; family Depressariidae; genus Ethmia; species Ethmia dodecea. The sequence goes on from OY979446.1 coordinate 4,147,316, forward strand.
GTAGAAATTTCTGGAAGGATCAGCTAGGTATATAATTATAGAAGAGATTACTAAAGATACCAAAATATGTAACTCCAGATTTCAAATAGAAATTCATACAAACTGAAGTTAGAATCGCAGAGCTTCATCACACCGAACGAAACGACTATGGCAATGGACATAGACCTAAAGTCTAAGCGAAATGAGCGGTTCTGGATACATCGGGGAAAGTACGGAATTTTGTCACGATCACAATAGGAATCATCAGGCCAATTTTGTCCAGACGGACGATATTTTCCCAATATGTGTCCATTGGGCTTAGCAAAGAAAACCAGCTTGTGCTAGGTTAACCACAGGAGCTAATAATAATAAAAAAAGCCATCGTGGGCTCAGCAAAATAACTCCTCATTAGTTCAAATAATATTGAAGCTGTAAACGCTTTCGTTAAAAATAGGCGTAGTTAGTAAAATAAGGAAAATATAATTAGAGTAATTTACTTTTAGCCTCATAAGTTCTTTACGTTGTTAAGAGAGTTAACAGATAAATTAGGCAATTAAATTTTCAGAGACCGACGGATGAAATGAAATGACATGAACATAAAGGTAATAAAATAATAGAAACGGTAATTGATTTGAAGTGATGCTTTTTAAAAATTTTTTTCATTTAGACGAAGAAAAACTAGTTTTCTCACTATGAATAAAAACAAAGGTATTATGACTGCGGACTTAATTTACAAGTAATTAAAACGTTATCGTTATTACGTAAACTTTAATAAGTACTAATAATCTAATTCTAAAACATCACTACAAACAATAAAATATTGCATGCTTGTCTATGGTACAGACCTGTCCGGGCTGTATTCTAGTGAAGTCCAGGGATCCTTGGTTGCTGATGCTTCGCTTCCCAGCCCTAATGTCCTTCACTCTTTTGATGGCAAGAAGAATTTTCTTTTGGTGACCCAAGCGTACGATACCCATGTCTTCTAAATCCTGTAACACGATAGAAAAACAAGAATAATGAATACGTTTAACAACATTGACATGATTTCGAAACAATTAGACGGATTCAATAATTTTTTTTCAGGGCATAGCCACTTTTTTCGTAAACTTACAGATTTACGTACTTCGTTATGTTTACAACGACTACGAGTAGACACCACTTTATTAATCGTTATTTCTTAAAAAAACTGTATTATTTCAACGTTCTACCAATCTGCAGTGAATGGTGAACTTGCGTGGCCCGTAGGAAGAGTTACGTGTGATCGTGAAATACAAGGCGTTTGATCATGATGTCAAAAGAAACAAAGATTTCCAAAGTCAAAGTCAAAATTCTTTTATTTCAGTAGGTATAAAAAATACACTTTGAAATGTCAATATAAACAAGGCACACTAAACTCGTCCACGAGGATTGGCTAAATGTAAACAGCAGCCCATCTCCACCGACGAGTTGCTGGTTCCAAATGCAGTTCCCTTTTAAACCTTCGCAGTGGTCCATTCGCAAGTAGTTAAAGAAAGACTTACCTCCCAAGCTAACTGCGTGACGTCATGGACTGTCCGGTATCCCTGAGCAACGAGCGCCGGTCCGTACTCTTCAAGTCGTAGCAGCCGCAGCCATTCTTCTAGGGACCCCTGAAATTGTTAAAAACATGTTTAATAATAAAGAATAGTCTAATATTGTGCGATGAGAAACTATACGCAAGCTTAACAAAAAGAAAGTGATAGATAGGCGCCATTTTCTTTGAAAATATAAAATGGTGGGAACTTTTGAAAATATATTGTAAAAGATTTTTGTTATTTACTTATGAGTGATATATAATTTAGTTTTAAGGGATTTTTTCTTCACAACATTGCATTTTAAAAACTACGCTATTAGAGGTAACATAAAATACAAACCGGTATGTAATCAGGTAGGTTATCCGGCACATTTAAGTTGGCAAGCTCAGCCTTTAACCTCTTGCGATGGTTGGGCTTCTTAATTCCAACGGCTGTCAGGTCTTCCGGAGTCATTCTAGTCACGGTGGGTAAATCGTAACCGGCTTCAATGAATAGTCTTGCGTATTCTTCCATTTGAAGATCTGCTAGCCACGCGTGAATTATATCTGGGTCCTGGAAAGGCAGTTTTATATTTGTCGTTATAGAGTGTATATTGATTGTAGCAAAATGGTTCTTATGTAAAAGGCACTTCAAGCTATCACTAATTGATTTGGTATCTCCAACTTTAAATTATTACCTCAGACTGTTTCACCATAGTTGTAGTAGTTTAATACTAAAGATTAACAATAACAATACAATACAATAACCGTTTCTGATGCTACTTTTGTCTGGAGTGCGGAACAAAACCAATAGTTTCCTTTCACTGCTATAACTGAAATGACATTGCGACGTCATACAGATTGCTAGACTTCAAAAAACATTATCTTACGATGACTGTAAGCAGTAGGTATTCTAAAGACTTAGCCTAGACAGTATTTGAGTAGCAAGCTTAAATTACAAGAAGACAACCATTGTGGTTTACCATTGCATTCTTCATGAGGAGTAATGAATCCTCAACGAAGTATGGCCTATAAGCTACCGGGGACTGGGATACCTCACTCTATTATTACACTACTGGCCACCTAAATGTCCGAGCTTTGAAGCCACCCTTTCGTTCATGGATTTATACTATTAATACTCACCGGAAGGCCTTGCGCGATCATAGCGCGAACCCGATCCACGGTGTCACCACAGTGGCAAGCGGCATGGTGATGATGTGGCATGCGACCTGATGCCCTGCCACTGTCGAGCGAAGCTGATGAGTGCCGCGACCCGGAACCAGCTGATCCGGACGACGATCCGGGACTGTCTCGGCCTGGACTCTGAAAGAACGATGAGTCAGTAATCATTATGTGGAGACTATAGATTAGATTTGAACTAGTGGGTACAGAGGATTAGGATTGAGCTGCTAAGGTGATTTTGTTACAGCTAACATAAGTACGTACATATACCTACTCTTCCTTTATGGGAAGACATTGCCATAAACTTAACGCTTGGTATTGATGCCATGGTGTAAGATATTGAATAGCGTGTTGAAATTTAAATACAAGACTCGCTGCAGCTTAATTTCCTATATCTGGGCGGGCTAGCATAAGTGCCATGACAACATTGTGTCTCAGTTTTTCTCGTGCGAATACGAAATAAATGCACGAAATAAGCGTAAACAAAACTTGTCACGGCGCTAATGTTAGAAAGGCAGACTTTACTACGCCTCAGGTGATTGATATAACGTCTATATTGTAAAGAAATGTGGAGGTGTTATTCTCAGCCGAAAAATATAATCGTGATATAACAAACAACGAGAAGGTAATGCTCCCATGGAATCCTGTCGATTTTGTCATACGTTACACTGAGTAATATACCTGTGTCATCAAACTCCTTGTCATTAACGAATTCCTACAAAACTAAGTGAGGAATTGTTTTAGTTCGAGAATGTAATGCCCCCATGGAATCCTGTCCTTGTTATCATAAGCTTAGCTGAGTGACATACCTGTGTCATATCAATCCCCTGGTCATCACTAAGAGCTAGCTGGTGGTGGTAGTAAACAGCTGCTTTGTGGGTGAGTGGCTGGGAGGGTGGGGGGAAGGTGAACGTCCCCCCTCCTGCAGGACTCTTTCCCAGACTCCCACTGGCGCCGCTGACTCCTGACACCCCCGAAACAGTGCTCCCGTAGTCTGAGTGATCATCTGGAATGAAGATAAAATATATTTAAAAAAAAAAAAGACGTGTGGCACTCGGGGACTGCCGCGGTAAAGCTGACTGCCGAAAGACTGCCGAAAAGAAACGACGTTAGACAATGCACGGCCTTCAAGCCACACGGGTGTTATTTAAATGGTTAGCAGAGTATTCGTATTTTGTAAGCAGAAAAATATTATCTGTAAGCAGAAATAGCTAATTGGTCAGCAACTCATGGCCAGCAAACATTACAAAACCTATCAGCATTTTATGTCATTCTGGATAGCTGTAATTATTTTTGAGCTGCAATGAGCTGCTTCTGCTTAATACAATTTTGGTAAGCACTCAGAGGGGAAGCTAAAAAATATTTTTTGAGCTGCATATAAAAGTAGCAAAAATAATCTTAGCAAACTTGTCATGCGCAAAATAGGCGCATTCCTTACAAAGATTAAGAAGGACTTTGGATTATGCAACTTTTATCATTATAATTATTATTACCATTACAAGTAGTGGTGGTGGAAGTGGGAGTGGTGGTGGTTGTAGTGGGGGTTGGTGTGGGAGAGTGAGGGTGTGTGAGTGGGAGTGGGGGTGGGTGTAGGGTGGGAGTGGGAGTTGGAGTGGGCGTGGGAGTGGGAGTGGGGGTGGAAGTGGGGTTGGGGGTGGGGTGGGAGTGGGAGTGGGAGTCAGAGTGGGAGTGAGACTGAGACCGGGACTCGGACTCGGACTCGGACTCGGACTCGGACTCGGACTCGGACTGGGACTGGGACTGGGACTGGGACTCGGACTCGGACTCGGACTCGGGCTCGGACTCGGACTCGGACTCGGAGTCGGACTCGGACTCGGACTCGGACTCGGCCTCGGCCTCGGACTCGGACTCGGACTCGGACTCGGACTCGGACTCGGACTCAGACCTCCGTGCCCGTCGGAGTGGGGAGCGTGAGGTTTTTTTCGTTACGGAATTTCTAGATTCGGTCCCCGCGCTCAAGGCCCGCGATAGAAGCTATGCAATAGCTTAAAACTTGAGAGGTGTCAAGGGACACCCGGATGGAACGAAGTTCCATCATCATCATCATCATCTCATCATCATTATTAGATTTATCATGGAGCTTCAACTATAGCAAAAAGTGTGGGTCGTTACAACTTAATTTTTTCCGTCTAGCCCTCTTTCGCAACGTGCGATAAGGAACTACGTTCCAAAAGTTGTAAGTTTGATTCTTGGTTTAGGTAGGTAGCTTATGTATTATTTACACGTGATGTGCATGAATGAAGGTAGATGAGAAATTACACTAAAGATTCACTCTGCATCTAGCACTTGTTTCATTGAACGTGTCTCCCTAACCATTAGCTTTTACACTTCGGAGCTTCTTGTTATTATTAACTAGCAGCATCTTTCGACTCATCTACTTAGTTTTTCGCATATCCGAGGGAATTTTGGAAAAGCCTTTCTAAGTATCCATGTCCATGTCGCAAACAAAACCTGACCGCCAGATTCCTGGGTAGAGCGATTCAAGCTGTGCTTTGCAAGATAGTTGGTAAGTTTCTTCAGCAAAGGTTCCTACCCTATCAATTAAATAAGTATCTTTTAGAATGACAAATCTCTTTATTGATAAAACTGATAGGTACCTAAATAGTATCCAAAGCGGTCGAGCATGGATGAGATATAACGCGAGAGATCTGCCAGGTTTATGAACCTGCTATGGCAAGTGGCGAAAAATGGCAACAGATTATCTATGTATTCATCTTTTTATTGTAAATCATAAAAAAAAAATCAAATTAGGCGTTCTTAGAGCTTTTAGCGATCTCTATCTTTGGATCGACGAAAATTAAACTCACCTAATGTAGACAAGTAGGTACCTAAAGTATACGAATCTTATGTATTTCAGACTGAAATACATAAGCCTCAATTAGTAAAAGTCTAAGAGATTTATTGGCTTTATTTATAAGTTCTCGTGGAAGTACAAAAGGCTCTACCCAAACTTACCCAGAAGTTTGATACAAAAATTAGTTATTAATCTTGCGAAAATAATGCCAAGGCGTATCTAAACGCTAAATACCTTCCACAAAATATTATGTTAATACTACGTAGATTTATACTTTAGTCTACTTATATTTTGTTATACAACCTTTTAAAATAAATGCCTTCGACATAGCCCTTGGGTAATGCATTATGAATAGGAAAGTTTTCTTTGCTAGAATGTTCAATAGTTATTATGTTTCAATATTCGTTTTATTATTTATTTAATGTTTATTAATATAATTTTATAATGACATAAATTGAAATAAAAATAAAAAATTAGGTTTGAAAATGTTTTAATATCTTTTAAGACGCGATAGAATGTAACCGTTATGTCGTATAACATGAAGACTACGACCTTTTAAAGCTTCGTCATTACTTCCTTATAAAACAATATTATTACTTTATTGTTTTTAAATATTTTCTACAAATATTTTTTGTATGACATACGCCTCAGAAAAGAATCTATTCGGGGGCCTAGCTAGAGGTTTCCTCTCTAACCGACAAGCTAGTGGCTTCGAGCGAAGCCAACAAAAATCCGAAAAAAATCCCTATTTCCTCCTTGTACGTGGGTAGACTCGGGAGTCTACTCAGTCAGACACTACTTGTATCGAGTAAACACGTGATTTGAGTATATATTCCGCGAAGCAGTGGATCGGACGGTGTTTTATAGACTCTAGCACTCCATCCGAGCGCACTCGTATCGTGAAAAGGTGGCTGCAACTTTCAGTCTTTATCAACAAAGACTGCTGTTGTTGTTGTTGTTGTAGTTGGATGCCCTACAGTAGAAATGGGGTTGCTACATTAGCTTTACCTCTCGTGTGTGAGGGGGTATCCGGTGGCTGAGGGTACGCTTGCTCTTCGCACGACGCGTACCCCTGCGAGCCGAAGCTGGACCCAGAGTGGCGATGTTGTGGAGTCCCGAAGGCATCACCGGGCACGGCGGGAGGCGGGACGCGCTTGGCAGTGGCCGTCTTACCGGCCCCGCTGCCTCCGCGAGACATCCCGCCCACTGAAAATAAGAAAAAAATACATTAGTAACCAAAAACATTAATTAAAAAAAACTAGATCACAAACGGTTCCGACTTTTCGAAGATACGATGCCACAGACAGACATAAGGGCTACACAAAAAGGGGTTCACAAAACTGCGATGCGTCGTCGTAAAAATTGCAATTAAAATACGCTACTTTTTTGTATTGCAATTTTCTGCGTTGGAAATTCGCATCGCGTCGCATCGCAGTTTTGTGTACAAGCTCTAAATCCGTCAAACTGTTTTTGCTACAGGCTGCGCCAAAGAAATCGTTTCACATCCCCTATATACACTCGAAAAACATTACGCTTCTCCTTGTGCAGTCAGGACGGTCAAGTTCACGAAGAGTGTGCATTGGTTATATTTACCACCGCTAACACATCACATGGAATTTGGGTGTAGGGTGTTTGCAATATTTAGAACTCACAGTTGCTTACGTATTGTCATATTTCGATAGATCTAACAGACAGACACATTTGATTCAACAATGGAGTTCAATTCGGACCATTTAGCTAAGCTACGGAATCTCAAACTTACATTTCAAGTCAAGGGCATTTTGTAGCGGTGGTAATAACGTAATACGACTAAAAGGTTCTTATAATACAACGCGCTAACGCGTAAACACGCTTTGAGTGAAAATTAAAACATTAAATTCCTAAAAGGCATTTATATTGCCACCGTGCATAATCGCTCTATGTTATTTCCAAACCAAATTAGTTACAGTCACTACATTTAAGCTTTAAGTTGTGAAACAGAACAGTCGTGGGTCTTTAATTAGCTCAATGGCTCTAGTCAAAGTTGGAATAAAGTCTAAATTGTCATAAAAAACTTTAATTTTTTCCCTCAAAATACTAAAAGTAACTAACTATATAATAAAACAAAAAAAGAAACTACTTAATTTAAAAAAATGTATGCTACTAAATAGAAGACGAAATTGTTTCTTAAGTCTATGCCACCTCGTACAAAACTAATATCTAACAAGTTTGTTTACGTTCAAAACCGCGAAAGAATTTGACGGCTTACAAGACAATTATGATCACTTGGAAACTCCCCGTTTTCTAATGGTCCTACTGATTTGTGCTATTAAAAATTTTAAGTTGGTATAAAATCACAAAAGTCAATGAAACATGAAAAGTCAGCATATCGGACATCGGTAAAAGATGTAGGACTTTACAAAAATGTCGGCAAAATGGGAAAGTCGGCAAAAAGGTCCGTACTAATCAGGAGGGAGACCTATTTCTGTCTGTCCTACTGTGTACCTAAGTAGCGGTTGTCAGTTATTTAAACCACCTGTATATTCAACAGTGCCGAATGAAAATTATTCACCTTGGTACCTTCATCAATCGGAACAAAAGGAATTCATGTAGGGTATGTACTTATACATGCCTAAATCAAAATCTATCTAGTGATCTACCCTTTTGTGATAGCCATCTTGATTGAATATAACGGAACGCACCCTCATGTCAATTAGTACGCAGAGCCGGATTAATTGTATAGGCTTATGTTATATGTATTTTTCCATTTTACGAAAAATGTTTACGGTATAGGACGTCTCGGCGCAATCAAGCGGTATTGATAAGTAGGTACCGTATCTACTTCAGGTACACGACATATTTATTTGTATCTTTAGTCACACACAATTAAACACAGCAGATAAAAGAAAAATAAATTATACGCAGCTATTATTAATTGTCCCATATTAGTAGAAACGCGTAGGCTAAACTCCAGCCGTCCATATCGTGTGACGTGATTCTTGGAATTTGAGTTAAATTGGTTCCATAGATTTTGACAAATAATTTTGGCATATTCCATAGATTTTGGCATACCGTTCTGTTATCAGGACCACACGCCCAACCTCCTAAATGGAAAGGGATGAATTTTCAAAAAATCTTTTTAAGTGTCCAATTCAATTCGTTTATTCATAATAAAAATTACATGTCATGTTTATAATATCTAAAATGTCAGACTTATACAGTCTGACATTATAAGAAATAATTTATACAATATTAATAGATAATAGTATTTTGGTCCAGTCCACCTAAGGATTTTAATGCTTCTAGACCCACGAGTTTAAGGTAAGCGTAGTGTTAACGTTTTATTTAGTAGACAGGTACTTCATTATCGATCACATTGCCCCCCAATTTTACACCCATAATCAACGAAATCCGGCTCTGTTAATGAAGCTTTCATCACTTTCATCCCGTATACCGGCTGCGATTGCCGATAAGCGGGGGTAAGTTAGTAAGAAGGAAAAAACGTCATCAATCATGTTTGGAAGTCGAGATGGGACGGGCCCGGACAACTAATTGCTTGAGCTGAATCGATAACGCTAACTAATGGCCGGGAAAAATCGACATCAAATTAATTGCGATGCAAACCGTCGATAAGGAGGCTGCTTTCTTTCATTTTGTTTTTAAATTAAGTTATTTCTGGGGTAAACAGTTTGGGCGTTAAAATAATGTTATTTTGACACTGGTTAATACTCGTACAGCGGCTGACTTGTTGTTCTTAAGACAAAGTAAGACTTATGGATGGTAAGATTGCTTTAGTTTATGTGCAAATACTTTTGAGCCGGACCGATGCGGCTTTCGTTTATGAATCGAATTTATGTCTTCAATTACTCGCACGCAATCATATTTGAATATTAAAGATGCCATTAGGGAAATATAAATAAAATATTTGAGAAGACACGCGATGCGGTTTGAGTGTAACGATGACTATTTAAGCTTCAGTGTGCGACTTTCTCATAGTAAAATTTATGAATCTACCTGACATTAAGAAGATTATAAATGTATCGTGGATATCATGTTTAATAAGCTTTCCAATTACATTAATAAGCAAAGTACCTACTTGTATTTACAAAAAATTCTCACTTTTATGCGTAGAGTTACCCACTTTTTTTTGGGGCCTTATAGTTTTACCCTTGTTTTTGTAACAGTATACGTTTTCAATTTTTTCTGTTCGCAAAGGACTCTAATTTTAGATCTAAGATTTTGGTTCAGAACCTAAACTATCATCAATTCAAAAGTGTACCTTAAAACAATTAATAAAAAAAATTGTCACGCTTTCTCCAAGGTAGGTGTATTTAATACCTGGAAATACTCTGGGAGTTTAGTGTGCCTTGTTATTAGACTATTCTAAGTGTAGTTCTTATTACATACAGAATAAATACATTTTCATTTCACTAAATTTACAACAGTGTATTTTGAGACCGCTAAACGTGGCAAGTGGTGATCCCATCGCTGGGCCTGGGCACTGTTGGGCACTTGGCTCAGAGACAATTCTGGGGCCAATGGGTTTCCTCACAGTGTCCTTCACCATTGAGCTACTGATAGACATTTAGGTACGTAGTTTTAGAAAAACTCATTGGCACATGCATGCATGAGAGAAGAGCTCACTTCTAACAGGGCTATCACTGCTCTATAACTTTCACGAAACGAGAGCCTGTTGACAATAACAATAAAACACAGTTTCTCGAGGGCTGGCAGTGAGATTTAGTGAGTCATGTATCTTTTAAAACACATTCAGGAGATGACTGCTGGTGTAACACAGGACTTGACAACACAGGCTCTATATTAATACAAGTCGCCTATAAATCTCACGAGACATCGCAGGATGTCAAGTTTCACACGTCTTAAGCTCATAATCTGGGCAAACACCGCCACCTACTTTCTTTTATCGTCGCTTTACTCTTAAGCAGGTTCACTGTACAATGTGCCACAAAACTTTGGGGATACTTTTTGAGGCCTTGCTTTTAGGTGTCGAACGCGACAATTTTAGGTTTTAGCGTCCCTTAAATATGTTTTTTCTCAAGATGTAAAGTATAGTCTAGCCAATTTTTTCCAATATCAGTCCATTGGTTTAGTCGTGAAAAGGTATCAGACAAACATACTTACTTTGCATTTATAGTATTAGTAGGGAGGTAAAAACCACAGTACCTAGTATTGCAAATTGCATTATCTGAACATGCCTTTCTCTGAATAATTCTGTTTTGTTCTATATTGTTTAATCAGTTAAGAACCACCGGTTCCAATTGGAACCGAGACACAATTAAAAATCTATTGTGTCTGTGATTCATGGTCTGAGAGGTTAAAAAAAAACAATTTTCATAAAATTACTATATCACTGAATTGAGAATGCCTGATTTTATAACGCAATCTGATCCTCGCAAATTTTGTTACCACTTGCAATCCTGTACAACTTTGGTGGTAGGCTGTAAAGGCGGATTATTCGACCACCTTTCCACTTTTGATGGATCACTGTGACATGGGCTTAACCACCTTTTTACGAGGGAAATCGAGTGTCGCTTTATAGGTGTAATTTACTGCTTTATTAAATTTTCTTGTAAATTTTAGATCAGCCATATTGCGGGCAATAAACATGGATGTGATATTTATAAGCTATATCACGCTAATAAATATCCTACTAATATTATAAATGCGAAAGTTTGTATGGATGGACGTATGGATGTGTGGATGAATGTTTGTTCCTCTTTCACGCAAAAACTACGGGACGGATTTTAATGAAAATTTACAGTTATATAGCTTATATACATCAGAATAACACATAGCCTATTTTATCCCCGTATTCCGACGGAAACGCGAAATACGCGGGTGAAACCGCAGGGCGCTGCTAGTAAGTTATAATATGAAATCACGCCTTAACATGAACGGCTTTGGATGAAACTTGGCGGATAGACAATGCACAAACTTCTGAAACTTTCTACGCAGTTTCAAGCGCTTAATCAAACAAAATTTCATCCCCGATATAACCCCTTCAGGGGATGAATTTTAAAATTCCTTTATGCAGGCACGCCACCCAAGTTTCATTATACGAGATATCTAACACGCCGCTTTATTTAGAAATGATAGACAATCATAAAACAAAAATTGCTGGTAATCTCTATACCTACTTTATGGCACGGACGGCGCGCTTTTGGTTCCTAATTCAAATCCTAAATTTCAAATTCAATGTTAAATGGTAACCAAATGCCATTTGACACTGTTTGATATTCAAAGATTATCTTAGATAGAAGGCCTACTCCACGTTATTAAAGGAAATGCGTCCAGTATTTACGTTAAGCTTTTAGACCCACTAGTTTAGGCTGTGTGTGTATCAGTCAGTCAGAGTCAGTATTTACCAGACTGCCCCTTAAGGATGGTAATGTTTTTCGAGTGTTTGTATGTTTTCCATTTAAGTAGTTTTACTAGTTTAATGATTACAGAAAGCATCTTGCCTAGGCTTGACTATTTTATCAAGAAATATAAAGGCCCATGGAGACGAAGTTGTGGTTACGTTAGGTTAGATAGCTAGATTTAAATAAATTAAAAGTACCTAACCTAAGGCTATTTGCATGATCGCGATTTATCGATAGATTTTCTGACACAACACTGGTGTATCACAGCATTTATCTAGATTGCCGTCGTGGAAATCGTTCGTGATCTTGACACCGACGGCGTTTATTATAATAACACCAATAAACGGAACGGTAGCGTGTCTCAGTCCTAATAAATACGTGCGTATCTGCTAATTATCGACGATTAGTCGCCTATTACCCGACTCGATTACAATGTTATTGCTATACCATTTCACAGACGGTATTCGATTTTATACCTAACGGCGATTACCATAAAGTGGTGGAATCATGCTATATATGCTTAGTGGGAGTGCTGGGAAAGCGACATCTATTGGCGCCGAACGAAATCAATTATCCGTTCAACGCGATCAAACGCGTGGGTTAGAATTTAATGACATTCTTAACGTTTCCCGCCCCTATTAATTCAATTATGCGGCGCCAACGTTATTGCACACGTTTATTTTTAGATTTATATTAATTATTCTTGTATCTAACGATAATTTATAAATAATAATAATATAATATGTGATGTCGGTACGAATACCTATGGTAGATACACCTTACAAGTATCTTGCCATTTTCTCACGATGTTTTTCTTGCGTAAATACCCACATTATTTGCGAGTATGAAACACGTCCCGTATTTAGAAGTGTCAACTTCTTCGTAGATCGCACGAGCTGCTAATTGAGTTGTTTATAGTGTCAGATCCACTCTCTTCTATGGCTGTTATAGATAAAACACGCTATATAATAACGAAGTTTATTATGTGAAAATGGGATACGCAATTTGCAAAAAATATGGTTAAACAGTTAAAAACTTGAATCGTGTTGTATTAGGTACAGTCAAAAAAGTTGTTAGGGTTACATGGCCAGTATCTAAGAATTCATTTTTCTGGGGAAGTCATAAATAAATATTATTGATTAATGTTTATTTTGAAAGGTATCTTTGATCCCTATAATTTACCAAAAAATACTATAAATACATTTAAGGCTTTAAGAGAAAAGTGAATCTTAATTTTTGGCCATGTAACACTAACAACTTTGTTGACTGTACTATATCAAGGTACAAACAGCGAAAGTGGTATGAAGCTTCTCGAGTCGAGTAACCAAGATTTTTTTTATAAATCCGTCAAAAAGCAGTGATAGGTACCCTGTGGGCTTGAATGCATGACTTTATTTCTTGTCGAGGACATGGACAGTACAGCCGTTTTAACTTGGCAGCTCTGAAGATTTTTTTTTGTTTGTCTATTCGGAATACCAACAGCTTAACATACATTTTATGATAACAGACTTAAACATCTACTTTAGGTTAGTTGCGCAAATGTCTGCGCAACATCATTTTTTAGAGACCACTAGAGACGGTTTGCGCAGGCGGAGACTATATTCAGAGCAGCCAATTTAAAACGGCCGTACTGTACGAAGAAGTTCCCAAAAAAACTTACATAAGTACCTACATAATTTATCACTAGATCAACGGTAAAGGAACTCTCCTTAGAGATGGTGTGAAGCTAAATTGTGTAGGCATCTAACAGGGAGAGTTTTTCAAGCCCCGCAAAGATATCGATATGACTTCCATTATTCGTAAACACTATGAAAACCGCACCAAACATTGCTTATCCCGCGTGATCATTGCAAACATACTTAAGAAGACCTGGAAGAATAATAATTAGTATTCAACTAAGTAGTATATAACAGAAATTATCTTTTATCTAAAGCCAAGCCAAAAGGTATTCAAGAACAGCAATTCTAGGTTGTATTTAAAATGATATGTGAGTAACATTAAGAACAAGCTCCTACAAATAACGATATTTCTGCTTTATTAGCGCAATAAACTGCTTAGCGAACTATTATAACTCTGGTAACAGTCACAAATGCGCCACCAGCGAAGCAATATCATTAATAACAGATAATTACTGAATATTGTAAATAAGTGACAACCTGTGACTTTTACCCGCCCTAAAGGATCGGTTAGGCGGCTGAGAGGAACTTTTGCGACATTTTGTCATCTGGTAGCGAAATATGTACGGGATGGCAACGACTATATTGTTTTATTTGCCAACCGCCTGACAATCAATGGCAGTCATCTTTATAACTCTGTCAAATTTGTCAGATCAGATGATTAAAACAATAGGTTGCGTAAGTAAACTCCGTTAGCAATCGTTGTATTATAACGACTTCAACAGAACTAACGTTTGGACGCCGACTTGTCACTGACAGAACTGTCAGCTGATTTAGAACCGTTGCAGCAGTGTAGTTTGCTCCTATACTTCTTGTAAATCTTTTGTAAATCGTAGTGATACTGTTTAGACTGGTGAATTACAAAATATCGTTTGCAATCGATACTTAGATTTATGAACACTTTATGGTGCAGAAAAAGATAATACTCTTAAGTACAAAGTAAAGAGGAGAAGATACATTTTGCGTGTTTACCGAAACACAATCGCGGTCAACTGTTACCCGGCAAAGTAAATACCTATCCATTACAGTCAGCAAATATTTGCGGACGATAAAAAAATGGTGTACTTAATGGTCGAGTTTTTATAAGTATTTCTTAAGATTGGCGATTACTCACATCGGTCACAGCTATTCGACGTAGCCATAGACATAACTTCATTAACCCATGACAGTGTAGATTTAAAAAAAGACATTTCATTAATAAGTTCGTCTAAACTCCGTCACGAGAAAGTATAAATTATTGTAAACAAACATTCTGAATACTATTTTCGTAATGTTTATTTAAATATAACGCGTCTCTATACAAAATTGCAGACCGAATGTTTATAATCACGCGACTTTGTACCTACCTACGATAAAACATTGAATAAACATTGAACAGCGCTTTATATCGCAAAAATATAATCTGAGTAATTAAAATTGTTTTTAGTTTTGTATTACTCGTATAATATAATTGAAATTGGTTTAGGCGCAGAACGTCCCATTCGCAAAACGTCCCACCGAAAAAAAAATTCCTATTCGCGAAACGTTAAATTCTGGATTTGGTTAAATTATAACTGTAGCTACGACGACGAAGACGACGCTAGAGCAGAATTTCGTTGATGTACTTAATTTATACCTTCTAGCCACGAAGACTTTACTCAATAAAACTCTTAACATTGACTGAATAACATACAACGCTACACATAAGAAATTTCAGCAGCTGATGTGGTTGTAAATCACTTGAGCACTTACAAAAGATTTTTGAAATCCATCCCCTGACTTACAGCGTCCCAAGGGCGACCAATTACAATAGATAATCCTAGAGTATCTGCATTCCATTACATCACGGGAAACTGCATAACTCTGTTAAAAGAGTTTCAACACAAACTATGCAATTGGCTCTAATAAAAGTGCAGAGGATTATAAGTATCATAAATACTTCCGACACGTCAAAATAATCCAAATTACCGTCGCGTACCGTCCTTTTTTGATTACAGAAAAAATCAACTAGCTGAATGTACTACTAGTGTCTTTATTAATCGTCTAGCGTCCCCTCCTCGATTAATTTAAACGACATTGAAGCGACTTTAATTAGTGCGATGCAACTGTTCTCTGTTTAATAGACGGATACAAAACATTTTTGGAGTTATAAGGTCATGTCAGCTTAGGTCAATAAGAAGTTCAATTATTTATTTATTAAAACGTGAAAAACACACTGAAAGGATTAAAAAAAATACTCTCATTTTAGTGCAGTCGGAAAAAAGTCTTTGGAACTTAAAGTCGACTTTGGATTAAGTAACGGACCTACGAGTATACATTCACCTAACACTGTAGGAGACCTACTGTCTTACTTAATCGTGGGTTCGATTCCCTCTTGGGGCCAACATTTGTGTACATGAATATGATTGTCAGTTTAGTGTCTACGGTGATTACTGTCTACTTTGGGACTAAATAGCACTGTGTGAGGGCCCCATTAAAAAAATTCCGTCACTGATGTCAATGACCGCTTTATCTCTGCCAAAGAAGGGAATGTGATGTGATGAATGATGATAATGATTATTATTATTACAGTGCTTGGCGCTGGCTTAGTGAACTACTGAAAGTAAACTTCAGTTAGATACTTTCTTTATGTATAAGTATATAATATTAAACTATGCGGCACCACTCTCTGAATCCTAAACTCAAAGACGTTTAAAGAAAATGTTTGAGAGAATGATTTTCTTCCAACCTCTTTGCCTAAACTATATGACATGTATAGGTATGTCATGTGATACTCGTAGTAGTTGACATGTTTATAATGACAACTCATTTGACTTTGAAAGAATTCGAGGTGACTTTGTAATGGAGTCTCAAGAGTTATGACGGCGCATTGTGTTACCTCACACCAAGTTTCTTTGTCTCGGACTAATGATCCGTAGTAAAAAGGTAGTAAAATTTTATTAAGTGGTACGACACTACGCAGTTTTGTGCGTGGCTATTAAGACTGCTTTCAGACATTTTTGGTAAGAACTGAAGAATTTTTTATTAGAAATTCTTAGTTTTCAACCTTCGATACGATCTAGGTACATAAGCGTGAAAACTAAATGTATACAGATTAACTTATTAATAAAGAAAATAATTTAAAACTCGTCAAATTTAAATACGACCCAAATCAAAATACCTGTCCCTTTTAGTGTTAGCTATTAACAACTACTTACAGAGTTCAATTAAATGTCATTGTTCGCAGGACGGATGGATTTAAAAAATTCTTATTGTTTTTAAATGTTCCGTTAAAAGTCAAGGTGAGAGATAATCTGTGAAATAACCTTATTTTTTTATAATATACCTACTTACAATAAACACATCAAGCAGACGCAATGGCCCGAGAACTCCAGAATGGCTTTCTCGTATACGACTCAATCAATATGGATATTAAACCTTTGTAATAGCACATTCAATTTAACTTGACAAGTATTTACGAGTTTGTTACCGGATATTTGAGTGCAGCAAGGAACGTAAATATATTTGAAATATAACGGCTTGTAGGTACCGCTTTCATATCCGACGTACTAGTAGGTAACTATAAAACTTACAGCGGTAGTACTAGATAGACAATATTGCAGGAAAATAAATTCTGTTCGCGAAAATAACTTAATGTTATATAATGGAAGACTTAAAGAGTAGAATCGATACCAAGGGGTTTTAGTTTAGGTTATAGTTTACAAAGAAAATAGATCTATATCTAATAAAAAGTTATTTTTCACACCACATGCTCGACAAAGCCGGATTATATATCAACTTAATGTTATATAATGGAAGACTTAAAGAGTAGAATCGATACCAAGGGGTTTTAGTTTAGGTTACAGTTTACAAAGAAAATAGATCTATATCTAATAAAAAGTTATTTTTCACACCACATGCTCGACAAAGCCGGATTATATATCATATAAACCTCACCGAAAGCAAGACATTATATCCCTTGGCTTTAGCCGGGTTATAATGTTGTATGGAATTTCATTATAACCCTAGGTCAATAATGTAATTTTCACTATTCATAATCCTTATTGCTATGACGATAAAGTCTAATTTTGTTACGTTGTGCACCCGCCGTGGCCAACGCGATTTTCGAAAACCGAAGCCGCAACCAACTAGATTCGCACGATCTTTATTTGTTAAATCAAGTAGGTCACGCCGGCAGAAACAAGTTGCTGTATCCATTTTATAGCTTTAACACTAGATGTCGCGCGGTGCGCGAGGCCGCAAGCGGCCACGCGTGTCTCTGTGGGGTCGTATTTTGACAGACAAATAAAGTCTAATTTTGGGCGGCCATCTTGTTTTAGCCATTTTAAGTCAAAAAATAATACCATTTTCTTAAATATTTCTTTTCATGGCAACACTGTTTACTGAGACCCACAATCGCTCCATACAAGCCAACTTTCCTAAGTGTTGCCAACAGTGTAAAAAATGCCGATTAAGATTAAGAAAATTGATTTTTTTCAGTAAAACAAAAATAACGGGGCGGCCATCTTGTTTTTTCCGATTTTCGGGATTTTCTGGTAAACTACAGGATATGACCTATGCGATGACACCAATCACATCCCTGTAACATATCGGCATCTGGGAGATCAATTCGGGTCTTTTGAGGTCTACCCTAAAAATTAAATCAACCATAACTTTCAGTGTTGCCAGACGAAAATCAAAAAACCTACAAAAAGTCATAAAGAGGGATAAAATGTTTCACTGACTATCACTTTTTTTTGCAAAATGGTAAAATTTAGAGTTTTGACATTTTGCGTTAAAAGTAAAAAAATACGTTAAATTCCGTGAAAATTCTTAAACACGGCAACACTACGTAGCAAGACCTCTAACCCCGCTTTACAGACCAACTCGCTCAGGTGTTGCCATCTTGCCGAAAATCGACAATCAAAATGTGATAAAACGTATCCCTTTCTTTGAGAGCAAATCACCGCTCGGCCATCTTGGTTTTTCAAATTTTCGGGATTTTCTGGTAAACTACAGGATATGCCCTGTGCGATGACACCAAACACATCCCTTTAGCATATTGGCATCTGGGAGATCAATTCGGGTCAAGTGGGGTCTAAAACCACTCCAACTTTGAAACACTACTACGCGGCCGCCATTTTGTTTTTTCAATTTTTTAAATAATATTCGTAAATCATCTTAACAAAACTACAGATGCCAAAAATTTGAACCGGATCGGCCGGAAAACAAAAGAGATACGATGGGCAGGCTTGGCCGCCATTTTGTTTTTTTGAAAAGTCGGAATTTTCCCGGGGTCACTCCGCCATCTTGCACACTTTTCTCATATATGACTTGACTCCAAAACGACTCCTTCTGGGAGAACAATTATGTCAGTGAGTCAGTGAGTGAGTGGTAATCGAGCTTTATATATTATAGCTTTAACATTTCAAAAAGAATATCGAAAATGTCGAGTGATGAAAGTACTTTGACTCCAGAGTCTATTAAACTAGATGCCATAGGCATTGTCAATAATCTACTACCATGCAATTGCATTTTATTGTCTCGCATAAGGTGAGAAAAGTAGAGTATAAAACTGTTTTTGTCTTGGGCGCTTAAACCCCTCACTAAACTCAGGACTCCGTCTTAATTCCCTCGCTTCGCTCGAGAATTAAATCATAACTCCCTCGCTGCGCTCGGGAGTAAAACTGAGAGTCCTTCGTTACGTTCAGGATTCAATGTCACGCCCGTGACATAAAACAGTGCTTTATTCCCTTGTTGTATATTATTAAATTTCAACTTATTATTTAGATATATCGATGTTGTATTGAGCCGTCAATCGTCATTATAATAAAAATATCTACCTAATACTAAAATATCAATCAATACCTACCTAAAACTAATTAGAGCGTAGGAGGGTTTGCGTCAATTATGTTAGGTAGGTATATGTTGAATATATTTTTAGATATTAAAAAGAAGTTATTATAACTAATAATATACATACTGTACAATATACATATATATATATATATACTGTGATGTGTAAATGTAAGGATATGTTTGTTTTTATATTAATAAAAAAACTTTTCGGTATCTATAGATTAAGTCTGTTTATAGGAAAACAAAACTAGCTATAGTTTTTACTAAAACCATTCTTTCTACAAAAAGTTACCAAGTATCGCTCCAATAAACAAACGCCGATAAAAAAGTGAAACCCCAATTTCCTCTAAGAACTGATAGTGTGGAAAGCAGCGCTAAAGTGAAAACAAAGGGCGGCATTATCAGTCATTATGCGAAACAATTAGATGGCCGGGGCATTGTGCAGCTAATGGACCAGCAATTAGCTGGACTTGCGCAATGTGATAAACGTTACTGTGCTGTACTGTAGCGCCCATGTGCGTTTTGAGAGCATGCTCTAAGTACCTAGCTTTATTTTAGTTTTGGGCGTAGTCGGTCGCCATCGAGAACCCTCAATTTAGTTCGCAGTCCTACCGAACTAGTTGGTTCATTTAGTTCGTTTTTTATTAGATTTTTTATTTTTAGTGAAGATATTTATAAAAGAAAATGTTTTTATATTGTTATTATTGTTAAAAACTTTAATCCTATGCAATAAATGATATACATAAATAAGAAACTCTAGTAAGGGGGGCATAGTCAAAATAAATCAGTCGGTTAGCCATGCAGCGCCATTCCATAATAGAGAGGCCGCCAGAAAAATAAACACTAAGAGGCAGATTGTGCACGAACTAGTTCGCATAGTTCACCTAAAAGAGCGCTCTTTCGAGTTCGCGAACTACCCAACACTACTTTATTTTTATTTTGTTCTTTTCAAGGAAAATATTTAGAGTTTGTCTTCAATTCGAAATTAGTTTCGCGTGTAGTTTGATGCTATTATTTTAGTAAATGTTCTGTAATTAATACCGTTACATAAAAAACCTCAACGTGGGCTGTAAGGTATGTATTTGTTTAATATTTATTGTAACCGTTGCCTTAAAATTGTAAAATAAAAATCTTACCAAATTAATCCCCCTCTATGTTTCGGGTTTCAAGAAAATTCAACCTCTAGTCCTAGCATTTTTTGATCTAAAAGTTTCTTCAAAAGAATCTTCCCCTCTATTCACTTTTTAATTACAGAGTGACCCAAATTGAGACGTTTGAAAGGTCCCTAAAATCTAAACTGCTCGCTTATCAGTAATCCGCTTACTAAATACTGAATTAAACATGTTTTTAATTGAAATTAATATGCAAACGATTTATATGCGCACGGTCCATTACGGAGCCATTTGTAAAAGTCAATCCCGTTCCGGTTGTATGAACTGATCCATTTCTTTAGCTGTTTTTTTATCTGTTGGATTAGCGTGAATTATTTTATTTATACTTAATGATGTTTTTAATCATAGTTTTCTTAAAGACCCTGCAGTGCACTTGTCTAAGCTTCAGATGTCCAGAGAACTGGCAGTTATCTGTCATCATTCAGTATTCAGCCTAGCTATCACAGAGCGGGTATGAAGCGAGTCTCATAGGTACTTATTAACACGGATTTTTAAGGCCATTTTTTATCTGTAAATAATGGTTTCTTTTTAAACTAATTTAGTAATGACGGAAAATTTTGTGTCTGGAAATACAGAACCTAATTTCATCTCTAAGAAAAAACGTATACACACCTCGGGAAGTAAACAAGAAAGCCTGAGAATCTCTTATTTTAGTTTCCTAGATGTGTACTAGAATCTCTTATTTTAGTTTCCTAGATGTGTATTATTACATTAACATTACATTCCCGAATATAACATTAAACATTATATTGAAACATTATGCCGAAAGGCTATATTTTATTTTGATAGACTCAAGTGAAAGCGGGTTGTTTGGAATTAACACGTATATTTAATATTACCGTAATAAGCATGATCGCATTTTGATGATAACATTAAAAAACTGTGCG
This sequence comes from Ethmia dodecea, assembly GCA_963855545.1. Taxonomy (NCBI): domain Eukaryota; kingdom Metazoa; phylum Arthropoda; class Insecta; order Lepidoptera; family Depressariidae; genus Ethmia; species Ethmia dodecea. The sequence goes on from OY979446.1 coordinate 4,168,737, forward strand.
GGCTACAACAGAAGCGGACGCCACGTTGGACAATGCCCACTTGTTGCTACCACCCACCACTCTATCCCACTGTGCGAGGCAACGACACATAAATCTGTCGACGCCAGAATACAGAGCGGGAATACCACGAAAAAGTTTCATAATCGCACTTGGAAGCGAACCTGCTATGTTTCGCGTGAGGGTTACTACACTTAACCGCTGAGCCAAACTGATATTCAAAGTACCGCTTAAAATTTTGGTCTTATCGGAGTTAACCGCTTCGCACGAATTTATTTTAACGCCATCTAGTGGTGAAGGGTGGTACTAGTGTAGATCATAAAATGTTATAGATCTCTAGGAATAAGATTATTCTACAAAGATGTATATTATAGATAATGTTTTAGGTAATAAAATGAGCTGACAGAAGGGTAAATAGCCTTTTCATCCCATCTATTCGAAAAGTGACGTTTTGTTCCTCAATAAAAGGAAGCAATGTAAGTCTTTTCCGATAGGGTTTTAATAAGTGCGAATAAAAGTGTTTTCAATTTGGAATTAAAAATATTTTTCAACTTTCTCAGTCAGAGATTAGCAAAATAAGTTTGCATCTAAGGGTGGCGCCACTGTAGTTTACATTAAACTTTTGTATAACAAAACATTAGTTCAATTTTTGCCGCATTAGGTTGACACGGCTAAATGGCGTTCGATGGTTGTGCCACACTGTAAGAAAAAAACTCGCGGCAATGCGCGCTTTCGTAGTTATTTTTTCTCATAGAGAGGGATGAAAAACAGAGTGTATCATTCGGTCGCAAAATTATTTTTACCTTGGGCTACATACTTTAAAACCCTCACTTTGGTCATGATTCTACATTAGAATCCCTCACTAAGACTCATTCACTGTGTTCGTGATTTAAAAAAACGCCCTCGCCGTAAAAATATCGTATTTGCTCCCTTACGACACAATCTGCTATTGTTACAAAAGAGAAAAAATCCATCAGCGATTGATTCTAGATTGAGCTGCCAAGGCCATCTAAAAAATATACCACAAAAACTACAGACACAGACAGATATAGATCGGTTAGAAATCCTGATGCTCACAAAGGAACTTTCTATTGGAAGTTATCTTTGCCTGTCATATTTCATCTCGGGAGAAAAATGCTGGCAGCAAAAAAGGAAACCCGCTTCCGTATTCGAAAGATAAACAATATTCGAAAGATAAACAATATTCGAAAACCGCTCGGCCGCGTAATGTCGAAAGCTACCTCCCAGATAATGTCACATGCGCCTAACCGGGGCCGATCTTGATAAGCGTGAGACCTAACCCGAGAGGAAGTGAAACAAATTCAATTCGAGTTCGGACACTCGCGTCCGGGACAGACACCGACTTTCCCCTGAGAACTGGACAACTACAACCTTTTAGACTGTAACAGGACGGGTAATTATAATACGCAGCTTTGTGTAGAGAAACTCCTATAGAAGACAAAAGCATAGAGTCTAATTTCTACGGTTTTTAATCGCCTTCGGTATCGTTACTACATGCAGTCCCTAGACCATTAAAAGTAACGGGTTGAAAAGATAATACGATAAAATGGTTTACTTATATTAGATTGATCTGACTAAGCGATCTGACCACGGATACAGAACGAATTTAAGCTGTTTTCCACGTCACCGTCCGCGTGAACTTGTATAGCGCCCTCGAGACACTATGTATTTACAGGATAAAAAGTAGTAGCCTATTTACTTCTTTATGATGAATGAATCTATCATCTTGCTAAACTTCTTCAAGAACAATCAGCCGGTTTCGCCGTAAACAGAAAAACAACGTTACTTTGACAATTATAACATTAGTATGAATTACTTATGTTTTTCTGACAGTTATACCTACTATGCGCGTATTAAAGACGATTCGCAAGCACGAAACTCCAGTTGACGACATTCAGATAGAGGTGCCGCCATATTAGTCACGTAAAGCTCCTCTTCTGTGTTCAAGCAGTGTTCCATGCTTTATTTATTTCGGTAATATTTTCATCTTCGCTTACGAATTCTGTCAACAAATACATTTGATTGGATCTGAATCCAACGGTTAGCTTAGCCAGCAACCATGTAATAACGCAGTCCAAGATGCTGTCACTTCACAGCGGCTTACATAAATAAAATTACGGACTAAGTCGCTAACTTCCTTTTTAAAACAAAATTATAGTAATTTGTCCACGGCTCGCCACCGCTGCTACTCCCTTATTTATAGCTTAGCGCAATTGTACTATATGATATACCTACTGTATTTATTTAGAACAGGATTTTGTTCTTAGTCGCTCTTTGTATTTCAAGATTACGAGATCTTTTAAGCTTTTGCATATTAAGCTATTGCATAGCTTCTATCGAGAGCCTTGAGCGCGGACCGAATCCAGAAATTCCGTAACGAAAAAAAACCTCACGCTCCCCACTCCGACGGCACGCTCGACACTCCATATTGTCTAACGTCGTTTCTTTTCGGCAGTCTTGTTGATACAAAATGCTATGCAATAGCTTTACCGCGGCAGTCCCCGAGTGCCATTTTTTAGTTTTAATAAATCGTTTTACGGTATTGAGAGGCAAAAGGAAATAGGCTAACCACCTGTCAATATACTGGTAAAAAATGGGAATTTCTGTGAATAAAATACCTACCTTTGTCCACCCCCTCGGGGATGAGGCGTGGCCATGTTATTTTTTACTACATTTAAGTTACTTTCAAACTTCGGTAATTAGTAGTTGTTTCAATCTGATTTATAATAGCGTATGAGCGTGCGTTTTAAATACGCTCTCCTCTATATAGCTGTATGCAATTTAGCTGCAAATTTAACGTTGAGTGCACAATTTACGCCGTGCAGTCTGTCCCTGTCAGTTGTCAGCTATCACGCGCCTAATCGAGTGAGATGCACGCAAAGCGGGTCAATCCAGCATCGCTTCGGTAGCCCTTGCCTGTCACATGGTGAGACGATGGAAATTCTCTGTAGAAACAATTATCTATTGAACAAAACAAAGCAACGAAGCAATAAATTTTTAACCGAGGAGGAGGAGGTTATCAAGTCGTCTGTTTTTTTTTATGTTTGTTATCTCAAAACTTTCCACGGGTGAACCGATTTCGATGATTCTTTTTTGTACTTGAAAGCCGGTGCTTTGAGTTTGTTTCCATTTTAATTTTGTCCAGTTCTGACAATGGCATCCATGAGAAAACCATATTATAAGTTGAAGATTGAAGTCGTTTTTTTTACTCTTTAGATTTGTATGTTATTTAAATAAAAGATTTAAAGGCATCGAGGCATAATTATATCTATATTGCTTTAATCAGTTAAGAACCGCCGGTTCCAATTGGAACCGAGACACAATTAAAAATCTATTGTGTCTGTGATTCATGGTCTGAGAGGTTAATCAGTAAACATTCTCCACTCGATCGCTTTTTGACGGATTAGGTTCTTAGCACGTCGTAAAAGTGCAATGAAGAAAAAAGAAGAAAGTAATCGAGCCACGTCTAATTACAGTATAAGCATATCAAATGGGCAAAATAAAAAAAAATATAAAAAAAATATATTATTTTGTTCAAAGAAAACTCTTCCAAATGTTCCTATTTCTCCCTGCTTTACTTTATTCTGTCTCATTATGTATTCAAAGACATTTTAATAATAAATTCACCGTTAAAAGGTTTCTGTGAAAGATTATCGTATGATCGATTTAGAAAGTATAAAAGTCTAAATATAGGAATAATATAAACATAATTGTCCTACTGTTTTCCCATTTAATCCAAAACGTTCGACATTATCGAAAAGTTTGGGGTTTGTTTACAGAACCGCGCCTGTCTCTCTAGGGGAAAGATAAACGGGAAAAACAGGAAAATTTGTGTTTAAATTCATTTTAGGCTTGCCCGCCATTGTGATGCTAATTCAGGTTCCATTTTGACAGCCCCTACTGCTAATTAGCGCGCGCATTCGAATTACAAGTCACGAAATCTAATTTGATGAAAATATTTTTAGGCGAATTACTTTCTGGTAGGTCATCTACATATTAATATCAGTAGAAACGGTATGTTTGTGGTGAAATATGTTGTGATACTGCGAAAGCTTCAAAACAATGAACTAACGCAAATTGGCGGGACTAATGACCGGATTATTGTCTCCAAGTGAAATTTAACCTCTAAAAAGTCTTAGGTCTTTTACATTTTATGTATTGCGGTATGAATGGTAATTATTAACTATGAATTTGTTATTTAACTATATAGAATTTATAAAACATAACAAAAACTTTAAATTTCAATGGAGTAGGTCATAGAAAATAAAACAGGTAGGGGTGGAGTGGGGAAACACGAGCCTTTTTGTTTAACGCCGCGTTTAATTTGGCCTCCAACAAATTAATGAATAAGGCCATTTACAAAATTGCTAATTACCTGACCGTTTAATGAGGTCGAGCCTGCGGGCCCGTCGGCAATTTTAATTGTATTTTTAATTTTGCCGGATAATATTACATGAATATATCTTTCTGGTTAATTGGGAGAATTTTCACAACTTTATGGTTAGGAATTACGTCTATTAATCAAGTTTTTCTGTTTGCTTTTGCGTTCTAATTTACTCCAAAGTACTATGGTCTGGTTTCTAATGTACCGCATGGTCTCAGAGAGCTGTCTCATTGTCTAGGTACAATGCGAAATCGGTTGTTGACAATTATTACTAGTCAATTGCTTACTCTACAGACACTAGCAGTTATACGTCAGAAACAGTTGACTTACGTCAAAATGACACTAATTGCGCGAAAACCGCCGTATATAAATAGGTTATAAACTTGCTGGCATGCATGGAAATTTGAGGCCAAATATTATTTTCTTACTTTCACGGTACCGGGAGAACGTAATATTCAGGAACTTACCTGTAACAATAAAACAAACCACATCAATATAATGATAAAATAATGAGTATTAGTAATTTAATGTTAAGCTTAGGTGGAATTTGAATAAAGAAATTAATGGTGGCGCCAAATCTGTATGAGGACTTAAAACCTCCAACATAAAATATTATTATTAAACTCATTAATGTCACGTTTTTAATTCATTCGTCATTTATAATCTTTAATGATTCAAATATTTAAATACGACGCGTGTCGTGCCATCACAAATCAATTTATTTTCGATTTTACTAGGCTGATGGGAAAAACAAAATGGATGTCTACGTCAAGCTATCGCGACGGCTATGGATGTTAAAGGGAAGAAATTACATTACTATACATATTCATATTATCCGATCGAAATGATCGTGACTCGCCAGTGGGTCAAGACAATCTATTAAATCGTAAGTTTGCTGCATAGTTAAGCACATACTTAGGCAAAATCAGACAAGAAGCTTGAAATATCTACAGATAAGCATACAACTTCTAAAGGCCCTCTAATCGTGAAGACGCAAACAACTGTCACATCGAATTGAGTGTTAACTTGTCAGTGTTGAAGAAACGTATTCCTGGATTTATGTTTTATTCTCATAGATTAATGGAGCCAGCCGGTCAGCCAGCATCAAAAATGATAGTCAAATCATAGGTTAGGAATTTTGGCGCCAAACGCTCGTGTAATGTGGAGAAAGCGTGCCGGATAATGGCCTGAGGCATTACAGAATTGGTGTCAATGCACGCTGACACATGAAAAAAAAACAAATGCGTTTTTCTATGGTGTTTCTGCTGTAGGTACACGAATGGAGAATACGAATGAACGCGTTTTGATGTTATTTTTATTTAAATTAGAAAAGTAATTTGGGTTAATATCCAAGTTCTGTTTTATATTCAAATTTTCTTATAAAACATTTGACCTTTGCATAGCGAAGGTAAGTGACGATGATGATGAACCATAAATAATTATGAGAAACACATAGTTAATAAGTAATTCATAATTATTCTATTTTATTTTACTACTATGAATATCAACTTATGAGATAGTATTTCAGTGTTTCCAGATTAGGTATGTACCGTGGTGGTACGAATCTTTAAAAAATACTGAGTAGGTATTTAAACAGACCATTTTTCTTTCATTAGGTAATAATAAACGTCACCACTTGTTGCCGATTAGATATTTAGTAGAACATAGTGGTAAACCCTTTTTTAAATTTACTTTTTGATCTGAGGACGCAATATTTAAAAAATATGACAGCTAAGACGAATCCAAATATACTTACTTTATTTAAAGTCAAATCCATCAAACCGCTTAAGCTGCAGAGCGTGTCAAAGAAATAGACTCACATGCATATACTTGCAAAGATTACCCTCCTTCTGAGTCAGTCGGGTAAAAATACACAAAAACAGTTCATTATCGTTATATACGGCCGGTACAATTTGTTACCTAACAATGTGGAATAAATTCAAGCGAAACGACGGAATAAATAGATATAAGGTAAACGTGGCGATTTGTCCATGGCAGATTATAATCTGAGATAAATGTATCATTGTGAGATTCAGTTTTGTGGCAAATAGACGCAATTCCTACGGAGAAGTGAAGCAATTTGTATAATGTACGGCTAAAAGCTCACAACGAAGTACCTAACAAATTACAAACGGCTATTGTAGTTGTAGTTGCAGTACTTGCAGTTCGGAATGACAATTCATGTCAAAAAACCATTGCTATGTAATTTTGAAATAATAGATTAAGTGTGAGGAAAGACCCAAAACTCTGCACTGGGCTCTTACGGCTTGAAAAACTGATTGCACCTATTTTTAGTACAGCGTTATCAATCATTAAAATCCTTGCCGAAACATCAGTTGATTGTAGAAGTTAAAAAGATGACTTTAATCCGACTTAAAGAAGACCTTTTAAAGTTCCAAAATATTTTATTTGTTTGTATCATCTTTAAAAAATGTCACATGATGTAATTTTATATGCGGAGGAAGCGAGTGCATATTTATTTACTATATGAGCTTTTTACGTATCATTTCAAGTAATGGAAGTAAGTAAGTAATATTTATTTGCAAGATTTTTTTTTTACATTTAGAAGATCTTAAGATGTCAGGGTTAGTAACGTATTCAGCCCTCAATCAAGCATGCAAATATCGTTGGAATGGAAACACAATAGTAATCTGTTGTACTTGAGCACCCGGATATTGATGCTTGACCCGTATGTTGATGATGCCGATGATGATGATGATTAGGGAATGCAATCTCGTTCTCAATGCAATCGAGATCTCGCCCTTTTTTTGAGATTGATCCCGCGAGATTGATCTCGGACGAAAAAAGGGCGAGATCTCGCGAGTTTAACGAAATTGCACTCGAGCATAAAATCTAATGAGTAGATGCAGTTTTCCGCTTTTGTAGAGACCAAATTAGACTGAAAGTCCTGTTGAGACAGTGTAGGCTGGTGTTATTAAGCTTTCAACGTTGTCAGGTGGTGAAGCTACTCGGACGGGGTGGGTTTAAGTAAAACACGAGAATGAAATAGTCGTTTATGAAACAGTGATTTCAGTAAAAAAAATCTAATGCGTAGATATAAGTTTTTTTTTGACTTCTCGTTGTTTTATTTGTTATAAAAGAACTGTTTTATTACTAAAATATTTTTATTGAAATTAGAAGAAGACGAAGAGATATTAGAAGACTGGTTGTTTTTTTTATTTGTTATTTGATAGATACGTACGTCAAAGTTTACTTCTTAGAAGTTGATTAAAAAATTATAGATAGACTAGCGGTTCTGCGCAGTTTCACCCGCGTAGTTCCCGTAAGATGAAATAATTTCTCCCGTTTTTTACACATTTACTATATCTTTGCTCCTATTGGTCGTAGCGTGATGTTATATAGCCTATAGCCTTCCTCGATAACTGGACTATCCAACACAAAAAGAATTATTCAATTCGAACCAGTAGTTTCGGAGATTAGCGCGTTCAAACAAACAAACAAACTCTTCAGCTTTATAATATTAGTATAGATACGTCGAATAATGTTTGATGCATAAAAGTCTATTGAAGACATTAAAAAAAATGTTAAAATAAATGTTTATCTTATAATACTAATATATTTTTTTCCTAAGTTATTCAAATATTGTGATTATTTGCAAGAAGACACAAAAAACTGCCAATCTCGCGAGATCTCGCTTGAGCCCCAAACTCGCGAGATTTGCATTTCCTAATGATGATGACCCCATAGGTATAATAATAATAACTTGTGACAAGTCACACACGGTAATTTAGTCCCAAACTAGGCAGGGCTTGTACTATGGGTATAATCACTGACTGAACTATAGAGAGTGTTCCCTATTCAGCTAGTTGGCGTAGGTATATTGTGGACCCCCTTTTGAGGAATTTCCTTTTCTAATTGAATTCCTAATGGAAGTAATCATGAAATGAATACGAAGCGGCTATTAAACTGAAAGCAGATATATCAAAGCAAAGCAAATGAACATTTACAACGACCTATACAATAAAGCTTAAGGCAATAAATGTAAATAAACACTAAATGCACAAAATTAATGTGCAGAGTTTAACATCAGAGTAAAAGTTGTTACGCTGCATGTAGCTCTTGTAGCTACCGTTGACCTGTGACTGGAGATCGATCCAATATCTTGTAAACAGATACAGCTAAATGCTGACTTAACACCACTATTTGTTATGTATGCTTTAACAGGGTTGTCACCTGTAAATTCAGTATGTTATTCCGTGGCTATTTTTATTCACCTAATGGTTCTTTAATTCTTATAATTTCTGAACAGCTTTTTATATTCCGAGATGTCGCAGTTAAGATATTTGGTTTTTATTACAGATAATCTATTTGAGATTTCTATATTTCAATATTTTTTTATTTGCCTTAATTTGCTACATCTTCACGGTTCAGAGTTTTCAAGTTATATTATTTGTGCCTACAGTATTATCGGAGGCGATAAGTTTTAGCAAGCAATCATTGGTCGCATTAATTTGAATGACACATCACATAGTACGAGGATTAAGCAAGCATAAGGAAATACTTTATTTGCTCAAGCCGACTAATCTTCATATTAATGTAGAATGTATATAAATTGCAGAAGATTTCGATACAAGATAAGTGTATCAACTTGTTAGAGACAGTAATCCGATAGCTCCAGAGATGTTAAGTTATGTGCGTGCGGTCGTCTCTGGTCGTCTATAGATAAACAATTTGCTATTTATTTTATATTTATTTTTATGGAGAGCTCTTTATCTCTTAACTGCCAATAAATAATGACTGCAGTAGATATTGTTATTTATGTGCTATTAAATTATTAGTCATGAGTTTGATGACTACTAAATAGGTATTATTTGGTTGATAATACGTGGAGTTTTTCAACTAGTTTTTGTTGTCATACACATATAGCAAACCATACTGTCTTCCTGATAAATACTTCACGGTATCTGCACCTGTAGCCTCTAAAACACTTTGTCATTCTTAACTGCTCCTTTTGATAGTACGTCAAAGCATACAGAAAATTATATTTCCAGTTCACTGTTTTTATAAGAATGATGCCAACTTATTGTTGGTTTCACATTATGACTTGGTAACACTTGTTGGTTCTCATAAGACCATTATCTAGTAAAGAGTCTCCTAAACAATTTAATTTTTAAACTCTAAGAAAAATTACGCCATTGAAGCCTTTAAATAGCTATTTTAATAAGATGGATGGCTCAAACTATCCCTCTGTATAACCCGATCAATCACTTGAGAACTCCCGTGAGCTGGTCACGTTGATTTACAACCGATACTTGCAATAATTTATTTATGAGATCGTATAAAATGATGCCTCCATGCTATTAAGGGAACGTCGATGCTCTGCTGCGTATGAGTGGATATATTGATCCCGACTTGACAAGCCAAAGTGGTCTATTTATAGTAAAGTACCGAATTGATTGCTAATACATTGGCTTTAGTCATTACGTTATCTATTGGTTCCTAATTTAGATTGTTTAAATTCAATGGATTTATTTCTGATACTGCCCAGATTGTGTTGAATAGATGATGTCATACTGCAAAATCATACTTGATAAGTAGACATTTGATCAATGTTTGATTTCGTAACCTTTCAAATACCTTAATATGCATAATCATTTATTTTAGTTTTATGTGTCTAATATTTTAATAAATAATATTTTAGGTCTTCTTGTATTGCGTCTTGGTTTTATAGTTTCATTATTACATACAGATTACTATCTAGCCTAGATAATTAAAATTTGTTAACTTGACTGGTCTAAACAGTCTAATCTTTTTGTGATCATCATAACAACAAAGGTATATAATTAGCGTTCTTTAGAGATACTTTCCAGAATAGTCCAATGATACTTGCTTTGAATAGCCCACAACGACAATAGACCTCGCAGTTAAATTGAACATTTTATTGAGTATGCGCATGTTGGATCGCCAGATGGCACACAACCGGGTCAGGAGTTATCGTCTGATCGTACGACCGGGTCGTTTGAATCGTATCCTTTACTGTTGCAACGACTTTGTATTACGAAAATGGTATGCACTGGGACGATTTAATGACGCTTTAAAATGGTGCAATACCAATACGCTTTTGTGATTTCTTCCTACGCTACGATAGATGATTAAACGGGTTTCATCATCAGCCTATTGCTTGTACTGCAAAATGTTATAGACCGCACGTCCTGCAGCGATATCCGATTTAATGTGGGTAGCCCACAGTTGGAGTCGCGGCGTGGAGAATATGTATGCACTTTTTAATTTATTTTAAATTCATTTAAATATCATTTTTAACTTATACCACCTTCACCAGTCAAACATCAAAAGCCAAGGGCTGACAATGACAATAGATAAGATTTCTATTGTGTCTCGTCTCGTGTTTGAGACTTGACAAGATAAAGATTTAATTTCAAAATCAGTGAATAAAATCCGAACATTCTACAAAAGGTTACCTCCCTTGTTCTGAATTACCGTTCCAATTTCAAAGTTGTAATGTGAAATTCGAACATGCATTTTCCGTGTGGCAGCGCCATTTTAACTGTGCGCGGTCCCGTGGTTCGCAGAGTATCGACCGATGTTTAACAAATGTTATCGGCCAGAGCGCCGGTTGACACGCCAGTTATTAATGGTATTAGTGCAAACTCTGTTACAATCGTCGTGGATATTCGATTGCTTATGCTTGCTTACAACGGTAATCTGAATTTCAATGATAGGAGTACCACTGTTGGAGTTGTTGTGCTTGGAATTGGTTCCTTATGTCATGAACTAGTCAGGATGTACTCACGAAACGAGTAGAAGTCAGGCGAAGATCAGTATGTTTAAGGTCACGGCGGGAAAGCAGTGGATGAGGATGCCAAAGAAAGGTATGAAATACACAACAGTCAGTTAATGTATATTAGAATATTATAAATCGTGATTAAAAGTCAAAAGTCAAAATGTTTTATTCAAAATAGGAACTTACAAGTCCACTTATTGAACGAGAATTGAAAATTAATCTTTGAAACTATTGAACTGATTTAAAAAAACTTATTTAACTCATAAGAAGTTACATTATCCTATCTTCTGATAAATCGAAGCGAAGCAAAGGGCGAGTCACTACTAGTGCGGCGATCTATATGTAGATATCATTAAAATATCATTTAAAGATAACAATGGACTCGATTCTGACTGACCACCTAAAATTCCTAATTTTAAGTTAGCCTATCCTTCTCCATAGAATACGAAAGAATAAGGACACAAATATACCATAGATTGAAGAGTGAATGTCAAACTCTAAAAACCTACTATTTTTAACTATGAACGTGCTTATCTGTCACTTTTATCCATGACCTTGTTACATCGTCGCTAAAATTGCTAAACACGCCATACATGAGAAGACTAATTTTAATTTGACAGGACTAAATATCTCTCGTCTCTTTTCTTTTATAGGAGAAAGAAAATGACAGGACTAAACTAAAATAAGTTTAGTTATTGTAATGCAGAATCGAGTCCAATGACGAATACCATAAATTCTGGAAATGGAAAAAACATGAAAAGATGACAGCTATACTACTTTTTGCATATTATAAGTAAGTTAAGTAGTTAGAGCTAAGTGGTGGTCAAAAAAATACGTTGTTCTTATATTGCTATTGATAAAAATGTGTAACATAATACCAGCCATGAAACAAATAACGTTAAGGGTTACATAAGTTCAGCCTAACATCGAGAAAGTAAAAGTAATGTTAGCATCATATCAAAGATATGCGATAAGCCAAACTGATTTAGAGTCAACCACGAGTCCCTCTAATTTCTCTGTGGGTTTACTTTCTCTACTATCGAATTACTTACTTGTATTTATTGCGTAGGGCAAGACACTCTTAGTAGCAGTAGCTGATCAGCGATCTGCATAACTTGTATTTCATGGATTGAATTAATCGTAGATATGTTGGCCAACATAAATATATATCTAGGCTCTCATCAATTACATATCGGAATTGTCGTTTGATGAATCTAGTTTTACTTTCGAACAATTTTGGTGGCGCCATCCCAAATCTACATAACTGGTATGGTGATAGGTGACGCATGCTTTAAATTCTGAGAGATGATTTGACTTCCAAGTATTTGAAGAGATTGTGTAAAAATTTTCTTTGTCCCTGATAAGGCATCTCTATTGGGACAGTAAATAGTAATAGTTAACAGATAAAATACTTAACAGATTAATACATACATGCATACATACAGCTCACACCTTCTTCTCACAGGGGTAGGCAGAGACGATGGATCGCCACTTTACTCGATCTCTGCATACTTCTTTCGCTTCATTCACATCCATAAGCCTTTTCATGCACGCTCTTTTATTATTCGCACTCCGAACCTCAGCTTTTTGAAGGACGTCACTAATTTGATCCGTGAACGTCGTTCTGGGTCGTCGTCTTTCCTTGCATCCTTCAACATTCTCACCATAAATCTCTATCGTTACTCTTCTTTCCTCCATAAGTTCTAAATGTCCAAACCAGCTTAACACACCCTTTTCTATCCTTGTCAATACATCTTCTTTAAGAAGATTAATAATACATGGAAATAATTTGCCGAAGAATGGCCTGCACCGATTCACGGTCATTATCGATTATCAACATTCCTCCGCAATCTCTTTCTATTTATGGTGAAATTATCACGTCTATCCTAACCTCAGACAGATTCAAACAGGTTTTAGCACGTGGGATGAACTAGTCTGATCCAAATACATCTGGATCAAAATTTATTGGATAACGGAACGTTTATAGAATTAATTGATCTGTTTGCCCGTTATTCTTTAATTACTTTATTCCATAATAAATATTGATTCTAATAATTGTCTTAAGATACCTAGTCTAAGTATTTTGTTCTCTGTAATGGTTTCAAATATATACTCGTTTTTTAAAGCTATAAAGCCGATTTTAGCTAGAATTTACAGTATAAAAGAAAGTTGCTAAGGGAGTGTGGCGTTACAAAATGTTGTATCGTAGACCGTCAAAATATTGTACTGGGCATGAATATTTAAAAAAATTAAGAAACAAAATATAACCTCCAACCATGTCATACACAATCGTAGGTTTAGTGTTATTGGTCTCACTCGATTGTGTTGACGTCTTCACGAGTGCCCCTATGTTAGAAGTGACCGCTTGCTCAAGAAGTTTTACAGCGAAGTAGGGGAAGCAATGCCCGATGAATACGCAATAAATCTGCTGTAAAAACAGCACTGTGGACGGAATGCAGTTTTCTGGTCGTTTGTCTGCGGTCAGTGCGAACCGAAGTGATTCTGTTCAGGGAACTTGAAGTGCGTTACTTTATACAAATAAAGTTTGCGATCGTAGACTTTTTAAAGTCGTCTTTTACTCACTTTAATTGATTGAAATGCCTGTCAGAAAGCCGGCATTAAGTTGTAAAGACGGAGATAAAATTATAACAACCTCAATAATGTGGTACTTTCCAGTATTTTATATAGCAATTACTGTCAATAGCGTTACGAAATTACCATTTATTCACACTTGAGGTGTTAATTCAGTTATTGGTGACTTATTTATAGAACTAGTATTGCAAATGCAGCAGGTTCAAATTACAAGTTAAGGAAATGACAGTCACCAAAGTAAACATACGGTCGGGTCTAAAATTATTTTGATAAATTACCTTACAGGCGCCGCATTACAAAATGGCTGCAGAGAGTACGCGCGGCTTGTTAGCGCCGAAGTGTGTGCATTTTTCAAAATGGCGGTTTTAAATCAAAATGGAGGTACCTCTTGGCTCCAACCCACTCGATAACCGATGGAGGGCCGATTTATGACCGCAGCCATTTTATTAGTTATGTCTGAGGCAGGTTGGACAATCTTAATCGTGTACTTTATTACAAGTAAATCAAATCGACCCCGCCTTTTACAATTAAACAGTTTTATTTACGACACGCAGTTACTGTTTTAGCATAGTCGTATTCGGAACAATGATAATTATTAATTGTACTCTAACGGCATACCTACCTATTTATCACTACAATAGTTGAGAGAAATTCTTTCCGGTGAATTAACCCCACTACTCAGGAAAGGAGTACACTGTTTACTTGTGGGGGTAAATACAAAACACGTGTGTAAAGTGATTTATCATCAGACGCGCTGCGGCAGGCGTGGGTGTCATATCTCCGCAGATAAAGCAGTTGGCGAACATTGTATCAGTGTCAGAAACTTCGCATCTTTGTTGTATAATGCCTTCGTTGATATGATTTACGATTTGTTTGTCCGTGTGAAAGCAATTGATGATAGGGCAATCTATCTGATCCGCAGTTACAAATACAATATAAGTATGGTTTTGTTTCTCCAAAATGTTTTTTTTTGATATTAGACAAAAGGGTTTGCGTGGTTTTTTAAGTTTATATTAACTTGGCGAACATTGTATCGGTGAACTCAGAAACTTCCGCATCTTCGTTGTATAATGCCTTCGTTGATATGATTTACGATTTGTTTGTCCGTGTGAAAGCAATTGATGATAGGGCAATCTATCTGATCCGCAGTTACAAATACAATATATGGTTTTGTTTCTCCAAAATGTTTTTTTTGATAAAAGACAAAAGGGTTTGCGTGTTTTTTATGTTTATATTAACTTTGGCTTTATTGTACTTTACTTCCATATTCACTTGTCAGTGAGCCCACCGGCTCCCGGTGGGTCCATGTACGCCAACACCGAAGAAGCAACAGGTCCTCTAAGGGATATTATACTGATTATGTTGGGTAATTGAAATACTTAAATATTCTGTGTTCCTCATGTTGTAAATTGAATTATGAATCAGTTTATTTACTGCAATCTCTTAATATACCTACAATTGGAATTCACTGCAAATTGCTAAGATCTATATTTTTGTCTTACCGCTTCGATGAGCGATCTTCTAGCGCTTATTATTCGTAGTAATTAACGATACGTATTAACGTATATTTTTCCTCTCATTCCTCAATTGACAGTTGAATTAATCAAGCCATATAAAGGCAAAACGTGCCTGTTATTCATACTAAAAATAAACTCGACCATATTCAATGACTAATTAAAAAACCAATTTTCTAGAAAATCATTTACTGATTGCCTTACTCTGAGGACGTGTCGGTGATTTAAGGCTTGACTTTAATCATGTTTTTAGTTCAACATTAAAGTGGCCATTAAATCTATACGCCTCGGCTTGACAAGTGTGAATAACCATAGGTAATTTGCGTACGTTTTAACACATTAGGATAGGCCTTGGTCGAGGTGCTGATTTTAACGTTCGTCTATCGAATTTAATAGCTGTAGAAGTTGAGATTTATATGGCTCCACTCATGGGCGTGCGGTCCATAGATGCTGATAAGCGCCGCATGCCCTGGGTATTTTTTCCAAAATACATGCAATATAATCAGTACTTTACTATTCTTAACAATTCGCAAATCAACTAATAACGCCACCTTTTCTTTCTAAATCAAACTATTTTTGCTTCCTACTAGCCCCGTAGCGCCGCCACTAAATAGCCATATACGGTTTGCGGCGTAAGCGGGTACTACACCAGCCTACTTTATCTCTATTCCTACACGCAAATATTAGACGTCAGTGTGGAAATGTTTCGGAGTGTGCGTGAAATTTTGTATGGGAAATAAGCTCCGCTTTTTCTCAGCCAACCCGATTAGAGGAGTGCGGCATAATACGCATCTCTATGTAACGAAAGAGACAGCAGCCCACAGTCGGGTGACTTCGGCGACGTTCGTTAGTTGACGAAGTTCTTTCATTTCGAATAGACCGGAAGTCTAGAATGGGTTATCAATTCATTATGTATTTAATTGTTTATAAGCAGATTAATAATAAATAAACAACTATCTCTATTTCAAAATAACATTTTTCTAATGCAATACTTATTCATTTACACTAAGTGCATTTTTACAGTATTGCTTGTTTGTTTTTTCAATAAAAAGCGTTTTGTCACTTCCTGTCTTCCTGGTTATTGGTCTGTGCTGTCTTCGGGGCATTGCACTTTAAGTTTTTGGCCATATTGTTTTTGTTTTGATACAAGTTACGAAATAGTTTGATGAAATACTTTTTTGTATATTGTGAATTCTTTACGAATGAAAGTGAAATAATGGAAAGTTTACGTTGTGATACGTGTAGTGATAGTTTGTGTGCAAAGATTTAAAAACTAACCAGTTTTCTTTAGTGCAACCAGGATTAGGTACCAATTCGATTGAAATTGCACTAAGAATGCAAAAACGGAGGTTACTTCGAATATCCGTTATCTGACTTGTTTGTGAATATCAATCATTTACTGAAATGTTTGATGTGGCTGCCCAAATAATTTCGCTTTCTGCATTCAGTGTGAGCATAGGTACTTGGAAATATGATGATGAGCTCCGACCGTATTCGGCCATGGCGACCACTTCGACTCTTAGTCTGCTTGGCGACGCTGGTGCGCCCGAGTATGGCTAATGTAGCCAATCTTTGCGGCAAACTCCCGTGCGCAGTGAGGGCACGTGAGCACACCGTTCACAAAATTGTAGTTGATGGCGGCGGGTGGACGGGCTTTCAACTCATCGCGCTTAGCGTCGAGGTCAGCCAAACGTTGATCCTCGAACTCATGAACTCGCCTCTTCACAATCCCACGCCATTCCAGGCGCTGTGCTGCCAAATCTTCCCATTGAGAGGGCTCGATGTTGCATCTTTTCATGTGTCGCTTCTGAACATCTTTGTATCTCAGGAGTTGTCCGCCACGCTTCCGCTTACCCTCCTCTAGTTCAGAGTAGAAGATGCGCTTCGCTACTCTCTCCCCTGCCATACGCGATACGTGACCGCACCACCGAAGCTGCCGATGCATTAAATATGCCTCAATGCCACTGACATTGGCACGTCGCAGGACTTCGGTATTACGCACTCGGTCAGACCATCTGATTTTCATGATGGTACGAAGGCATTTGAGGTGAAAACGATCCAGAGTGCGTATGTGGTGGCGATACACACACCACGCCTCGGACGAGTTACAGATTACAGTAGGAAAGGTACAGTAGGTACCGACACTACAGTAACCCGCAAGGAACCCCGATGTAATTACCTGTTAGCTGTATGGTAAGGTCTCATAAATAATTTTAGTTACGATTTTTTAAAACTAGGTAGCTATAAATAAACATCTGGGTAACACCGCCTGGCGGCGCGGGCGTGCTGGTGTTGCATAGGTATTCTAGCAAATCAAATTCTAATAGCATGACCGGTACTATCAACCAGTGCACGCCCCTGGCTCCACTATAGTGATTATTAAAGATATTAACATAGGTATAACACTAACAATTCATAACGGCCCACAGCCGTGCACACAGCACAGGTTTTTCTTCACAGAAATATGGGCTATAACCTCCAACGCGACCGTAGATTGGGATATGGTGTTAGGCTATTGGATGGAAGGGCATCTTACTTGAACACAATGGAACTCGGGAGACTAATGTTTTGATTGGTACAATTAAAAAATCTGTATAAACTCACACTTTTTATCCCCGAAGATATTTCCAGAATTCATTTGCCTATATACCCTATATAGGCAAATGAATTCCATTTCTGGAAATATCCACGTTTTACCAGTATATTCTTTGGACCCCTAAAAGTGATAAGTGGTGAGCCCATCGCCAGACCGGGGTGCTGTTACATAGGTATTAGAATTAATTCTGAGACCTGCTGGTTTCTTCACGATGTTTTCCTTCACTGTCGAGCTAGTGATAAATATGTACGTAAGCTTTTTGAAAAATTCATTGCTGCATGCCAGGATTCAATCCAGAGCCACACGAATGAGAAGTGGGCTCATCAACAGTAGTTATTAATTATACCCCAGTAGGGCTATCACTGCTTGGTATTATTACTACTAATATAATAGATGTACTAGCTTTGCCAGCGACTTCGCTCGCGTTCCGGGATTAAAAGTAGCTTATGTATTATACCTACTGATGTATAAGCTATAGGTATCACTGTAAGTTTCATATCAAACCCATTTTTCACTCATTTTTGTTTGTGTATGTGTGTTTGTGTTTTTGAAATCAACAAACATTTGTCTATACAACCATCCTTACAAACTTTCGCGTTTATAAAATTAGTAGGATTCTTATACCTAATCACCGAGAGGTTGGCAGAGGTATAACATTTCTATAAGTGCTCACTTTTTTACTGTTGATTTCTATTTCACCAGACGCTAAGTTTATTCTGTGTAAAAAATATAGAGGAAGAAAAACAAACAAGGCACACTAAAAAAACAATTGACCACACATCGCAGCTCGCGCCCATTCATTTAAATTTCAATATCGATCGGTGGTTGAACTCATCGGGGTGTACCGCAATTTTCACGCAAGGCAGTTAGCTTTTATGTCCACTGAGTGCAATTTAACCCTATCTGAAATAGACGCTAAATATGGAGTCACTATGTCAATGTAATAGAAAATTTTCCCTACACCGCACGTCGCACGTGATGCCTTCATGGTTAGGTTGCCGTTATATTTTGGCTAATCCACTAAAGTTATGCTCACATAACATGCAACTTATCATGGTCACATTATACCTGACTCACAAGGAGGATAATGTTTGGGTGTATGTATGTAAGCATATTTCGTTGTGTTGTGACCTTGTGTAGCCTTAGACGGATTTTGAAGTGCAAGGTATCATTAGAATCGTCTTCTGTGTGTTATAGGCATTGTCACCCGACTGTAATCCATACAGCAAAAGTTTATGGCATTTTTTTATGACTGGCTGCCTGCCTGACCAACCCTACTTGGGCTTGCTGTTTTAGAGACTAAACCAGCACAATTTGAAGACTGGAGCGCACCACTTATGACAACTACTAGTCGATTAGGGTTGGTATTTATAACCGCTACAGCACTCCAGTAATATAGTGATATAGTAATATCAATAATTGACCATTATCACCCTGTCTCTACTGCATATTCCAATCCACAATTTGCACCATAAAATCGAACAAAGACTGCCCACACAAAACGCATACAATAAGCTCTATTATAAGCTACCTCATTATAAGACGGAATAACATTCAGGTTGCGCCACACAATTTACACCAAATAATTGAGGCGTAAGCACACTATTACCGCGCGGGTGGCGGTGTCTCGATACTCACTCGGTATCTTAATTGATTGGACCATGCCATTACGCACCATTGACTTTCAGTTTAGGACTAAGCAGAGGTGGAATCAGGCTGGGGCATTTATGATATATTGTAAATGTTTTATACCCTTAAACAAGTCGACTGATTCGTTTGATCGAAACTCAAATCAGTGACAATTCGTGGAATATTTAGATAATTAATTTATGGTTCACTTCATTGTGTAGGTAATGTTTAGAGCATGGTCCGTTAAACTTAGAATAATTTCGACACACATTTTACCGAAATTCGATTGATTCAACGAGGATTAATTCGTCGAATTTCTATAAAAGTGAAGAAATGAGAATGATTTAATTTCTGTTTGAACAGAAAGAGAATTGCTGCTACCACGAATTATTAATTAAGCAATGACGTTCCTGCCGTCATCGTCAGTGATGTTGATGTTTGACACAGGTAATTTTTAAATCACTATGACATTCGAAATAAATAGGTAAGTACATAATAATATACTCAGTAAATCCATATGTTATCAAGATTAAGCACTGCTGACAAATGTTAAAAATAAAGAGAACCTTAGGATTTATCGATCCGATAAGCGATTAAGCGACTCCGTTTGTCGAATAACAAACACACAGGCATATTCAAGCCTCTTACCTATGCTCCTGACTCCGGTCCTGCAGCCCATAGTTGTTAACTTGACCCCAAAGACCGTCGTAAATTCGACCACGTGTTCACTTTCCCTTTGTTTGTATTTATTTGCGCCGTAAATTACCGGGGGACAATGTTAACGGCGATCTTTGAAACAATTGGAGGTCTCTCGTCTCGACCGGCTCTGTCGGACCTTCGCGCTCGCATTTTAATTAAAGTCATTGCTCCTAAATGCTTTTTTTTAAATAAATTTCTTTCAAGCCTTATTCCCGAAGAGGAACTAATACAACTTTAGGTGTAGGTAAACCGTCAGTTTTTTTGGTCATTTTAAAATTATAGCGGTTAGGTTTCCTAACGCTGTTTTTGTTTATCGTCGAGCTAGTCTAGTAAAAAAAAAATGATTTTAATATTACAAAGAGGACTTTCTTTGCTTGAGGTAGACTTGGAACTATTAAATGGATTAAACAAATCCCGCACTAATAGGTACATTATCGCCGTATAATACCGCTACATTATCCCTAATTAATGTAGGATATATTTATTTTTTATAAACCGCAGCATAACGGGGTTGCACGCTGAATACGCTGATGAGTTGTCAGTATAAAACAGCAGTTATTAAGGCCCGACACGTGCAATAAAGCACATTGGACATATACACATACATACACATTTAACGGAAATGAAATACCTCTACCAACTGCCTTGGGGAGAACGGCGTGTGCTCATATTTGTATGTTTTACTTTCTTAGGCGATGTATTTACATTCACACATGCCTTATTTAGAATTGAGTTTGTACTAAGGATACCACAAACCTACTTTACAAAAACATTAAAATAAATACGTAATTAAAAACACACAGACAGGAAACGTAGGTAAAGATAGTTTTGGGCGCAAAATACATTTACAGAAAATTTATTGTTAATATAAGCAAAAGGTACACGGTGTTAAAATCATCACAAACCGATTAAACACGTACAGGGTGGTTTAGTTCTGGCCATTGTGCAGTTTGTGCATGCATGTGTCTCGTTCGCATCAAAATTTCGGCACGGAGCATGAACATAACATAAAATTTACGCCCACTGTCAGCCAGGGTTGCCATTTTATTAGAAAATGGATGTCAAGTAAAATTTTAAAATGTTATCAATACGAAAATTGGGTATCTTCCAATTTTGAAATTAAATATTAATATTGTTAATAGAGATATTAACGTTACGTTAACATAGTAAAGATCCCGTTACCTAATTTTTTTGTATTTTCGACCACAACAAAGTACCTACATTTTTACAAAAATAGAAAGACTAGTATCAGGTTGTGTCATGCACATTCAAGATCAAAAGAAGCCGATGAGTATGTCATAATTAAGGCATTTATTTAGGTTTAGGCATTTAATTATTAAAGTTTAAAAAATCATTATATACTTATTTGTTTTTACATCCTTATCATGCAAAAGTAGTAATAGGGTTGGCACAACCCGTTTATTTACGACGCCTTCATTAGGCATTCAGCGTGCGAGTTCGCGCGTGCAACGCATCCCTTGCACAATGCATGAAGGAAACGTGATGCTTTTGAGATGCGCCGATTTGGTACGTTTTCTATACACGAGTGTGAAACTTTCTAAGCTTTATGCCTTGCAAATAGAGCCTATAATTGGATAAAGATGTATTCTATTAATAAACAAGCAGGTATCTTGCACAAAAAAGTTTTTTACTGACATTATTTGTCCGAACATCCTTTTCATTTTAAATGCCCCTTCATTTAAATTCCGTCGAAACTTTATACGCCTTGTTATTAATAAAATTCCGTACAAATTGCCGATCATTGCGGACTTGACGTACAGCCTCAAATGACCCCTTTTGAGCACTAAAAATAAAGGTACATCCACATGTTAAAGTGTACAAGTTCGCCGAAAGCCAGCGGCTGACAGCTTGATTTACCAGCCCTTATGATTTGTTACACTTTGTTACATGTTACGCGTTGATTTGTAACAGTTGTTACGCTTTTTATACTTTAACGAGACTGATGTAGGTATCGGCGATTACTAAGAATTTGATACAAGACCGTATTTAGGGCTGACGTTCGAAAATTAAAGTCAGCAGGAAGTATTTATTGCTGCCGCAAACTCGATTGTAATTATAAAAAGTGAATATAGGAAATTGTACAATTAAATAAATTAGACGCACTTGATACAGCTGAATAGGTATGACAGTTCATTCGCGAACCTAGACAATTAATTGTTTACTCCTAATAATAGGTGTTTGGATATACAATCTACTTTTTGCCTGTAATTTATGTAATTTCTACCAGATTAACAGCTTTATTTATTACAAATTAGCTTGACTACAAATCTATACAAATAAAAATGCAAATATTTGTTTGTTCAAAATCCTTAATTTCCGAAAGTTCCATTACTTAATGGGGCGTATTTTTATATAGGTAGTAATAGTATAGTTATTATTTAAAAAACTAAGGGAAGCAAGTCACCTCCTGTATAATGTACGCGAATGTTTGGCTAGAACAAAAATACCACAGTGACTCTAATGAGTTGTGTCTACCTATAATAGCATGGCGTGTTAGATTAATCATACTACCTCATTAAATAATTGTCGACGGAATTCGGAGTGTACCGAAAAACCCTACCGGTTTATGTTACACTCTTTGGTGAACATCTCATGTATTTGTTTTAGAATAAGTTAATAAATAAAAAAAAGTGTTGAATAAAAAATAGTAGATTGTTATATAAGGGTCGGAAGGAATTGATAACTTCCACCCGCGTTAAACATTCTACTTTTCATTTCAAATTCAAGGAAAGTAAACAAAAAAAAATACAATTTTACAAAAATTCAAACATGCAAAAACGCAATAATACCTACAAAAAAAAACAAATTTGTCAACAATACAACCAAAGAGGTTGGAAGAAAGAGAAACTTTTTCTTTTAAACGTCTTTGAATACTACATCACAGAGTACCTAACCTAAATAACATTACAAAAATAATATACAAATCCTTCCTCTTTAAAATAATATATGTACTTTTAGCCGAGTAATAGTGTTCTGTGCTTATTAGTGTCGATAAAAATCAAGATTTTGAATTTCGGAACAGCTTACCAAATTATTACTCTTTTTTTAATTTTAAATATGGAACGAGTACCGCCCCGCGCACGGGCTATTTTTTGTTGTTTATACCTACACTCACAAGACCTTTTTTTCTTATTCTAATTGATGTAAAAAGTTTCGTATCCCTACTAAGTACCCAAAGAGGTTGGAAGAAAGTCATTCTCTTTCCTAGAGAAACTTTTTCTTTAAACGTCTTTGCCAAATAATAATACTATTTTTTTTAATTCATTCCCGCCCTAAGGCCGGAAGCAATTACTATGAGTCTTTCCCGACCGAGGGCGGGAATCACAGCCCTGAACCTCTCTGTGGTGGGAATCATCGCTTCCGACCCGGTACTCAGATCAAACATACACTACTTTCCGAGTATGAGATATGAAAAAACAATATACCTACTTATTTAGATACTAATTAATACACTCTACCTATAATACAATTTACTTTTCGACTTCAAACGTACAAAAATAATAATACCACTTGACAGAAAAGACACTGTTCAGATAAATCTGTATAGACTTTGATAACGTGTTTAATTTAATGCATCACCTCAGTAGCCAAGCTTTTATCTATCACTTATATTTTTTGTATATTTTCATTAGGTTATAAGTCAAAATTATACTAATAACACTTACTATATAAGCAAAACATATCAAGTGGTTTTAAAACGAGTGCAATAAAGTTATCTAAAGGCAAGAATAATATAAACAATGTTAACTATATGCAAATAACATAAAAGCTGGTAGTTTGCGCTGTGTTTTGACACCACAAGCGTCTATTGGAAATACCTACTGCAAGTGTCTGATTCAATAGAATTTACTTAATATGTTTACGTTAAGTTTATTTTGTATAGCGGGTGCCCAGCGGCGTTGCACGCGCGGATACCGTTTATTCCCGTTCCCGTGGGAATTTCCGAAAATCCCTTCATAGTGGTTGCCTACGACATATTTAAGACACCTACATACCATATTTCAAATAGCGGGTGCCCAGCGGCGTTTTCCCGCTTGGATTTAGTTTATTCCCGTTCCCGTGGGAAATTCCGAAAATCCCTTCATAGTGGTTGCCTACGACATACTTAAGACACCTACATACCATATTTCAAATAGCGGGTGCCCAGCGGCGTTTTCCCGCTTGGATTTAGTTTATTCCCGTTCCCGTGCGAATTTCCAAAAATCCCTTCATACCAATTTCCTATGACATATCAGACACCTTCATACCATTTTTCAAGTTTCTAGGTGTTATCGTTTCGGAGTAGTACGTATTTCTCTTTTTAGCCAGTTTTTATATTTTCCCGTGGGAATGAGATATTTTCCTGGAATAAAAAGTACCCTAGATGTTGACCCGGGTACTCAGTTATCTCCATACCAAATTTCATCAAAATCCGTCCAGTAGTTTTTGAGTGATGCGTCCACAACCAGACAGACAGACAGACAGACAGACAGACAGATAGACAGACAGACAAAAATTCCAAAAATTGGTGTTTCGGTATCTATATCGATAACTATATACACTACCGTTAAAATTTTCAAAAAATATTTAATGTACAGATACGGCCCCGTTAGAGTTTTATTATATGTATAGAAAAGGGACTGGAAAACTGTTTAGGTACTCACATAAACTAAAAAAAAAATAGTATTACTTTTTACAGTTTTTATCAAAATTGTCACTAATAAGTCTTTACAAATAAACTTGTTGTAAGTTTACAAAGTGAAAGAAATGGCGTGAACATAATATGTAGGTATCTTAACAAATGGTTTTAGAAAGTACATAATAAGAGTATTTTTTAATATACTTGTTACCAATAAAGACGAGTGAAATTTTGTGTTTGCTACTGAGTAATAAAAATAACACACAGGGTCGTGTTCAGTACATTTTTACAGAAGGTAAAACGATGATGATTTCACTAGGAAGTCAACTAACCTATTTGGATTTGGACTCCTTTCGTGGAATAAAAAAAAATACTCCAATGTTGGTCGAAATAAAATCCGCAAATTAGCATTCGTGACATAACAGTTTCCAAATGTTGAGAGTAACCACAAGGAAATAAATATGCTTCATTAGATGCGCTTTAACTTTACACTGCGTATTAAATAAGTGAAGAAAATACAACTTGATATTAGCGCCAATATAAATTCACACACTTTACGTTGGACTGTATTTGTAAATGTAAATCCTTTTGAGTTGACTTGAATGCCCGTTGAACTCGCGGAAAATAAAAATTAAACATCCATTTGAAAAATTCTAACCATTTTAGGTCTTAGAGCGATTATGCCTTGAATGACACTGTCTGCGGTGATAGCCCGGACGGTTGAAGAGCCGGCCGAAAATCAGTGAGGCTCGGGTTCGAATCCTGGCATGTACCAATGAGTTTTTCAAAAACTTACGTACATATTTATCACTAGCTCGTCGGTGAAGGAAAACGTCGTGAGGAAACCCGCAGGTCTCAGAATTAATTCTGAGACATGTGTAAACAGACCCGGTCCGGCGATGGGTTCACCACCTATCACGTTTAGGGGTCCCATATATCTCGTGAAATGTGGGTATATCCAGTAATGGAATACCTCTGCCTACCCCCTCGGGGATAAAAAAAAGGCGTGAGATTATATTATTATTATATTTGACACTGTCTGCGAAATAAACCACTGTTTATTTAGAAATAAGGTATTATCCTTTCATAGAATCTTCAAATTAAGTTAACAGATTTAAAAAATAGAATTATTATATTACAATAAAACTATGCTAAAATTTAAAAAATTATTAAATCTAGTCTTTATGTTGTTCATACAATGTAGACTACGGCGCAAATCTCTTTTTATATACCTACGAGTAATGTCTTTGGATGCAAATCATAAAAATTATTCTCACAAAAACTCGAAAATAGCTTTACCGATTGTGTTGAGATTTTTGTGTGTATTTGATTGGGTCCCTGGATGGTTAGGTAAGATTCATGATTAGACCCGGTAGATGTCGCTGCGTTCATGCAGGACAACGTCTGCCTGGGTCACTAGTGGAAGATATAAGAGATTAAATAATAATAATAAAAAAAATAGTACAATAGCGTTCTTATAATATGTATGTGAAATAAATATTGGAAGCTAAATTGACAAATAAAAGCAATAAAAATACTTTTTTTTGTACTTTAACCAGTTGTGCAATATTATGCATTTCATGATCATTTGTATTCCGAATATAAATTCATTTACATATAATTTGACAACATCTTCACACATTAAAAAAGGTTCTTTTTATTTTTCTGGCAGCCAGTGACTTTCATCAAATTCAAGTCATGTCGTCTCACAATGGAGCCCCATTGGGAATATTAAATAAGTATTCATAATAATATTATACGTCATATTTATTTATAAATAACATTAATGAATATGCGAGGACCTTAGGCGCAACCGACTCGTGCGGTATTGGGTCGTGAGTAGAATAAAAATGTTTAATAAACAGTTTTGTTGAAGACATCTGTCTCACAAATTGTAAGTTCTAGTGCAACGACGGGAACAAGAAGTAACTTTGTATTATAATTTTCTACTTAAACAAATTTCTGTCAAATATTTTATTTTTGTTTTACAAGGTGTTAGGTCCATAGATGCTCTCTTCTATGGCACGCTGTGAGTGTGAGAAGTTTTATTCCTGGAAATCTTCGCTGGAAGTATCTTCACCAGTGTATTTTTCACATGACAATGGGGTGCTGTTACATACTCGTATGTCTCAGAATAAATTCTGGGGAATACGAGTTGCCTTACGATAGGATGTTTCCATTTACCGTTGAAATACTGATAAGTACGGGTCATGATTTGTCGATGGCTCTACGATATTTGAGTAGAGCTACGATAGTGCCGAGTTGAGCACAATTTGGTGCTTAGTATAAGTTTCATTTTGCAAAAGGTTAAAAAATATCACAGAACTCTAAAGACTGAAAAACCGACTGCAATTCATATGGTTTTCTAATGGATGCAGTTGTCGAATTGAAATGGGACTATACACGGGAAGGACCAGCTGCTCTGCTTTCAAATAAAAAAAGAAAAATCAAAATCGGTTCATCTAGTCAAAAATTCTGAGGTAACAAACATAAAAAAAACATACAGTGGAATTGATAACCTCCTCTTTTTTTAAAGTTGGTTGAAAGATTTTTTCTTTCTTTCTTAATTTCATAGTTGATTGTCATATGCATGTGTAAAACATTTTTAATTAAGTACATTTAATTTCTCTATATTATTCTCTATCTTTTTAAATTTAAGATTATATTAGTTAAGTTTGTAAAATGCAAGCTCTTTTTTTAAAAGTCTGGTGCTTATAATTGATTTTGACAAAGCTTGTGGTTGATTTTATTACTTCGGCATTTTTACCTCCTAAATATAACACTTGACTTCAACTAAATAATTTGTTAAAATATTTATTAATATAGTCAATGTTATGAATAAACACGTTTAATGAAGTGTTCCTATGAGGAAATGCCTCTCTCACGTTTTGTTGTGAGTCTATTGTTGTCCGTCTCGTCAAAATTTATTATTTGTCGCTTTCATGCCACCGCGGAGCTAACACCGGGTAGGAGTCGCTTTAGATAGTAGTTAGATTGATAAACAAAAATAATGATAAAAAACATAAAAGTAGTTGTCTGTTTATTTGTCGCAGCTTGTAGACTAAACAAGTTGATAGATATATAAAAAGAAAAATCTAATTTGAAAAAGCCTTTTTTTGCGACATAACGTTCGTCTCTCAATTCCACGTACTTTGTACTCATGAAAATGCACTTTGTTTATGTTCACCTAAGTGTATACTTTCAGCATAGTGCGTAACCCAACAAAAAAATATATAATGCTTTTACATTTTATAATAAGAGGGAAATGTTATAATAACTTATAATGTTTTAACCAATAAAGCGCAATAGTGGCGAACTGGAAGATTTTTTTTAGCTAAGTATATATTTTAAAATTCGAATTTTTTTACGGCAAGCCTTTGTCTAGAATTTTACAAGACCTTTCGCGGTAATAAGGTCTAGAAGAGGCCTGTTCTGTCCTTTATTACAGGGACTTCAATATAATGAGGGGTTTTTCTTTTTTTTTTTTACTCTTCCCTGTTCTTTGGATAGATGGCGCTGAACTTGCTAAGTTACTGCTAGGAACGGAACGTCACATCATTTTTTTGATATCGTAAAACGAAACGTATATAAAAGTAAATGTTACTGTCACACACATCACAATGACATTTTGTTTTTGAAAGTAAATAAATCTCAGTTATCTCAGCTAAAGAGCAAATAAATAAAAACAAGGAATAAATATTTAGCAGTCTTTTTATGGGTTTTCACAGATTATAAAGATTAGGTTGTTCGCGAGTAATATAAGTTCACAGAATAAGGAAGTTGCGGTTATAAGTTACTCTGTGGTGACGTGCCGCATTTAGTAGTAACGTAGTCAGTTCAACGCCATCTACAGAGTTCTTGCAAACTATGTTTTTTTTTAATTGTCAAAAAAAAAACCTCTCATTTTGCAAACCAGAGTTCTCGCAGGCCAGTATTAAAATTTAAAATACCTTCTTTGTCTTTTGAAGAATTCTCTGTGAGGGTAAAATATTCAGTCCTTCAGAGAATTCGCGCATTTATGTATACTGCCCTTTTCCTTAGAATAATATTTTATACACCATTTAGTTTCCCTAAATATTCTAGAAAGTGTCACAAATTTGCGTCAATCTCGCTTCATGTTCACAACTCTCATAATATTTTCATCGTAGCTTTCTATCCATGAAAGAATTTTCAGAATCGCATCTATAGTTCCATAGATTTTACTTTGAACACTTTATAAGGCAGAGGGACAATAGTTTCAACCATAAATTGAAGTCTATGTAATTGAAATAACTTCAAAACCAATGAAAAATTTAAACTGCCTATACCCGTTAAAGAGTTAAAGAAAACAAACGAGCTTACTAAAATAAAGCAAGAAATACAGGTTCAGCTACTGTAAAAAGAAACACACCTATCCGATAATATATTATTACAAACTAAAAAAACAAATATGTTTCCAGTTTCAAACTTGGTCTAAAAAAACCTTTTTAATTGTATAATCCGGAATCGTAAGCTATTTTAGCATCTATGACACCGAAAAAGGACAACCACGTTATGCTTGTTAAAAACGACTTCCTTTAACCATTAGACCGTTATTCTGAACGGTTCATTAATAACCTTAATAGCTAAGCACTCGTGAAGTTATTATACGACTAATTATTTTGGCACTAAAGACTAAAATAAAGTGGCTGTTGAGATTTTTATCGCTACATTTGGAGCTTTTCGCTTTTTTTAGGTTATTCTTAAATTTATTATCATTACTAGTAAAACTAGTGAACAAATAAGGTAAGACTCATATAATCTAGAACAAGTATCTTCCAAATGCGAATATACAGGAAAATGGCGAGTATTTGAAAGTGGGCATATGATTGGATAGTGAAATCATTATTTTTGTATAATCTGAACTAAACTGTGATGTCCTCATTTTTAGTATTCAGTTCACATTTTATTATTGTTTTATTATTTGGAATTTGCTATAACATTCACATATTTTATTTTTATAGGTGTATTAAAATAATCATTTATTTAAAAAAATATTACTCGCAAAATCAAATCGATACAATCAATTAGCTGTGGGAATATGTGGATTGATATTGTATGTATTGGCATTCAATAAGTGAAATCCACATTTGAATGTTTTTTTTTAAATAATCTTACTTTTGACCCCAGACTAGCACGAAGGCAAAGATGCCTGTTCGCTCGAGCCTTAAAGGCTGACAGGTGTTGAATAAATCTATTAAATATTATAATTATGTTGTATCGTAAATGTACAACCAAATATTTTAATGATTATGTAGTTGTTATAAAGAATCAGGCATTTTTTTTATATAAAACAATTATTAAAAATATTCTCTCTAGGAAGAAGAGACAACTTGTTTCTTGTAACCAAAAATTTTGCATACAGAATTGAGTGCAAATTAGCTGGTCCTGTCACGTCCACTGGCGTGTCAGACAATGGGGTATAAATTATAACATCACCATGGAAACATGGGGTTACAGAGTCGGCTCCAGGCTTTGAATCTGGGTCACTTTAAAACTGCTATCGAGTTTTTAGCTTAATGGTATTCTCCGGTTTTATTATTATAATGGCCCATCTAACGCACAAGTGCTTTTCAAGATCTTTTATTGTGCGCACCGCCAAGGCATCTTCTGGGCAAGTTCGTCAGATTGTAGGCCCCGTGTTTGCTCTCGGGCTAGTCTAGGGCCAAGAGTAAGCCCATCATTATTTAAAAAAAGAAGAAAGAAGTGTGTTTTGTATTTTATTTTGTTTTAGAAATGTCATCTGTCAAAAGTGTTTTTTCAATATCTGTAGAAGTAGTCCACTTATTGCAGAAAGAGCTATGAAAGCCCTGAAATATTACGTTTTATTGAAATAGATTAATTGAAACGGTATCTTTTACTGCAGCTTTCATTAAAGTAAGCCTGAACACATAAAATTATTGTGTTAGTTCATTGCTGATTAATTACTTTTGACTTGTCGAATACCTGGTATTTGAGATTGTTTTATTTGTATCCAACAAGTACATTTCAATGTCCAAAGACTTGAATATAAAAAAAGTACATGATATATTTCCATCCAAAGTTTGTGGAACCTATAAACTATGACCCCCATTTGAGATCCCTGGATACACCCCTGGCTATGGTAATTCGCCATCGAGAGGTCGCGGCGTGCTCGCATGATGCGCCATAGAATTTTATGCGAGAAAACCGTACCCTG
Organism: Ethmia dodecea; assembly: GCA_963855545.1. Classification (NCBI taxonomy): domain Eukaryota; kingdom Metazoa; phylum Arthropoda; class Insecta; order Lepidoptera; family Depressariidae; genus Ethmia; species Ethmia dodecea. Next base: position 4,199,767 of record OY979446.1, read on the forward strand.
CCGTAGAGTTATGGGGAAAGCTTCAGCATTCCCATGTTATGTCGCATATTAAAATTTAATATGCTCGTCGACTACGCCTTGTGACATTTAAAGACACTAGGCGACATAGCTCTGCTTTTAATAAAAATAGCATAAGGCCATATTAAAATTTTGTGTATCAAGTAGGTACTACTACTAAAGTATCAAGCTGTTGTACATGAAGTACATTAATGAAAATAATCTAAAAATTGCATTAAAATATTTCAAAAATCAAATTAACTAACATGACACACGGGCGATAAAAATTATTACTACTCGTACTAACGAACTCTATCACAAATCAAAATCAAAATCCGTCTAACCGCTTAGACCTAGACTAAGAAGTCACTAACGGAGCACGTCCGCTATATTGTTTTCTTTGTGACGTCACCATCTCTTCTGTCAGCTACTGTCACTCCCATAACTAAATAACTTATTGACACCTCATTTATTAAAATCTATCAATCCGCTTAGGCTGACAGGCTGCAGCAAAGGAACATTCCTTCTGATTCAGTCGGATAAAACTGACTATTTTCTTTTCGAGGAACGTAATATCATCATCAACGACCTGAAACGGCCCACTGATCATCTTAGTGATCTACGTCCTCCCACATATATGAGGAAGTATGGGCCATAATGTCCCGCGTAAGCCCAAGGATTGGAATTTGGAAGATGGTTTTAGGCTAGTAGCCAGCTAATTGTTAGAACTTTTCAAGGCATCCAAGGATAGCTGACTTGCCTTAACGACTTTCATTGTACGTGAACACACAAGGAAGACTAAAACCTTGGACTATTTAAAACAAAAAGTAATAGATTCTTATTAACGCAATAAATAAAGCTACTCGTAGAATGTGATTTATAGTAAGTAGACGTGAAATATGTAGGGAAGTAGCCGAAAAGGTTGCAACTGGACTAAATGCCGGTATAAATAACGGGTACTGGCATTTCCTTTCGGCTCCGGTGTCTGTTCCACTGCAAGATATAATGGAAGCTTAACGTAAAATAGTATTAGCTATGGAAGGACTTGCTTTGGTATGGTCTTAGCCAGGTATTGTATTTTCGCAAGAAAGAAGTCATTGGCAAGGACATGATAATATAAATATTACTATAAGAACAAACTAGTGACCAAATCACGGAAGACTGATAGATTGAACTAGGGTTTGGAATGGGTCTTCTGGGTTTCAGCTAATTGGATAGTTTGTGTTCACCTGAATATGTATGTTCAAGTGGTCAGTATTTTACTGGGATTTTTATGTCCTTAGTGATCTAGTTTTATTATAGGTAGAAGATTACATTTTTCGTTATTGGCATTCGGGACAGTGCTGGGATATGCACGTGGGCAAAGTCGACGTATAGTTAAATTATAAAGGAAGCATGTTGTGCTTATTATAGCACGCACCCGTCCTAAAATTAGGTAGTTATTTATTTATTTTAATATGACAACTAACATCGCTAGGTCAAACGCCTAACCCTTTTACCAATGAATAATATCACTTGTTACTATCGCAGTGCTAAGTGCTTACATCACTATTTTCGCACTTACGTTAAGCTGGGATTACAACTTCTATTGCTTCACTGGGTGGTATATCTTTGCCGTTTTTATTTGCACTATTGACTAGAAATTTCTGCATTCATTCTATGAGGTTTTGACTTCTTGGGTATTATATTAGGCATTGGACTCGATTCCGCAAACCAGCTAAAATTCCTAATTTTAAGTTAGCGTTAGTTTAGGAAAAGAATAAATCTTTTCCACCGCTTTGGAAAGGAAAGGGACAGAAATAAGCGTCATATTTATTTACAACGTCACAAATGTCACATAACAAAATTGAACCTTAGGGGTGCATTCAAATACACGTTTTTAGCAATTTTAGCAACGATGTGATGACCATGACCTCCTTGGTCATGGATAAAAGTGACAGATAAGACATCAAATTAGTCGGTTTTTCCATGTTAAAATTCGGTTAAAATGTTGATAGTTCAATCGATTGCTTATCCTAAATTCAGATTTAAATAAAATGATCTTACATCATCCTTGAGGGAGTCGGCAGGGATTTTTTATTGAACGAAGTAAAAGTTAAAATAAAAATCTCCTAATCGCTATGCAAAGTTTATCAATGTTTACCGAATTGTGGAACCAAAGCTTTAGGCGCGCCAGTTTTTATAGCCTTAAAAATTTATGGCTAGCACCGAATTGATTCTGTTTTAATTGCGAACAGATGTCGTCTTTCAGAAAAAAGGAGACATGATTTTTTACAACTCGTTTGTCGATTGAGCCGTATTTGATATTTCTGAGAAGTTTGATTTATTTCTGTTCCCTTTTATGTTTTTATCGTTTCCATATTTGCGATGTTTTAAAATAATTTATTAGTAGATTCAAAGCGGCTGTGTTTTATTATGTAATATGTATTTCATTGGAACAAAAATAGGCCACGTGTGACCTTGGTACCCAATTTTAGAAAAACAATATGTATTTGCAAGTTCAATATCTGGAATGTCGCTGCAATATCAGGAATAGTGAGGAAACCCGCATGCCCTATAATTATATCTGAGGCATTTGAAACCAGTGTAGGGGTAAAAAATATACTTTCTATTTAGTAATTTCATAAATCGAAAAACTAGGTAACCGTCTAACTAATAAAACGGTGTAGCTTTAATACTTATTAAGCATAATTACCATGATAGATTATGAGCCATGAGTTGGTCTTTTTAATTGGTCTCTATATTAATGATCTTGATCACAAAATAATTTTGTAATTAATCACAATTTTATACTTATTACAAACACAGGTAAGTAGTGATGGGCCACAACATTTGAAATGTGATTTAATATTTCTTTAGTATGAGTATTTTGTACTGTTGTCAATAACGACCGAAATATGAGAGTACTACATGATCATTGAATATTTTTATCGTGTCTAAAGAAACTTTGCAAAATATATCAGTCATCGGAAATACTTTTTTGTAATTCATAGTTACTATTATTCGGCAACGCAGTGTTAAGAATGAGACACTGTATACTGTATAGACAAATTTACAAGTGTCGTGAATGTCTATCATTATTTATTTGTATAATAATTCAATAAATACCTACAACTACAGCGAAAATTTATCAAGTTGATTTAGGAAGCCCTGCGCCATAAAAGTCACCTGTTACTGGAACTGTTATAAAGTGATATCTGGATATTGTATTAGGTATCAGTTTCCTCTCTAGGTAAGGCATATCCATTATTATTAATGATGATTATAATTTTCCTCGCAAATAGTTCGCGACACTAATTTGTAACACTAATTGCTTGAGTTAGGTTATCTGTGCAGTGAGCAAGGGATCTTGTGTCTTATCGTGAGCGCACAGAAAGATCGATTTCATTTGGCACTGAATATTCATTATGATAGTACGGGAGTTGGTAGCGAAATGAATTTGTGCACAGAGGCGGCGTTAGGGTCAGAAGTCAGGACTTAGCACCTTAGTCTGGAAGGTGTCGTATTATGGTTGTATAGTTGCACTCTTGCACTAATTAATTAACTAATACGGTTTTACGGCAAATAATCTAGGTATATTCACATAATGATTAACAAAAGAAACTGCTTCAAACAGGAAACAAAAAAAGTAAAAAAGCACTAGTTGCCATTACGATTTTCGAAGGTTCCAATCGATTTCTCTAGGATGCCATCATCAAATCCTGGTTTTTTTATCATGGTACCACCCTTGGGATATCCCCTTTCCAACAAAAAAAAGAATACTCAAAATCGGTTCATAAACGACGAAGTTATCCGCGAACACACATAAGAAAATATCTAGGTACCTACCTCCTTTTTTTGAAGTCAATATCTGTAAAGAACCGCGGGTTCCAATTGGAACCGAGACACAATTAAAAATCTATTGTGTCTCGGATGCTTGGACTTAGAGGTTAAAAGAAGAAACTGACTGGCTGACTGACCGATCGATCAAAGCACAGGCAAAACCCCTGGGTCTAGAAGCATGACATTTTGCACTAAAGTTTTTAAATGTGGCGAGCACTAATAAGGAGGGATTATAATGGATTTTCCCACGGGAACGGAAAAAAAACGGATTCAGCGTGGGTAACGCCGTTGGTTACCTGCTAGTTTAAACATAACTTTAAGCTGGAACTATCAAGCTGAGATTAAGCCCAGTGTTAACTATAACTAGAAGATTCGCTCAACAAAAAATACGGCTTACTTGGAATTTGCAGAATACCATAGAGTTTTTTGTGATTTCTTGTCGGAATAAGACTTGGTCTATATAATTAAGTTGGACGAATCCATTTTAAGTAGGTAACTTAAAACATGTTTTCTGATATCAGTCTTTGCTAAATTATAAACTAAAATAGGGCGAAGTCAACGCAATGTTAGTTAGACAAGGTACTTTTTTTTCTAGATCAAACTTTATGTTTTTATTCGTCGATCATATATTCTGTGGATATTTGCCTAAAATTACGATTTCCGCAAATACTTGTGCGTGGTCTGACCCAAATTTTGAAATATAGGACAAGAAAATAATATCCGGTTGTTTTATAGTAACCTTCAGAATCCGGGTATTTAGGCCACGAGAATGATCCGGTTTTAAAGCTGAATAAATATAAAGACGATCTTTATTGTGCGTAAAGGTAGAGAATAGATGGTTTTATATTTACGTACATATTTATCGCTATATCGACGGTGAGCTGAAAATTTAGGACAAGAGTTCCTTTAACCTCTCAGACCATGAATCACAGACCCAATAGATTTTTAATTGTGTCTCGGTTCCAATTGGAACCGGCGGTTCTTAACTGATTAATGACCTAAGTGACCACTAAGAAAATATTAGGGAATTCCCACGGGAACGGGAATAAACAGATCCAGGCGGGCAACACCGCTGGGCACCCCCAGTATACAATATAGGCCTTCTATAATCCCGTTACTAAGCATCGCAGTAACCGTGAATGCTAACGTTGAAAAATTCTAACGCGTGTAAGACTAAATTCCGCGTCTCAAAGAGATATGCGAAGCAAAAGCTTATTTGATTGGCGATCATTAACTCTCCAAGGAACACCACGGAAATATAATTCACATGGAATAGGATCTTAAGTTAATCTACTTTAATTGCAGTAAATTAAAGAAACAAACAGCAAAAGTAGGTGTAAAGGAATATGAGAAAGTCTAGCGACCAATTTACAAAGTATTGCAAATTTCGGATATAAGTAAGTACTTATAAATCATACTCAAATTGATTTATTTACACATATGTTTGACTTTAACTGATAAGTTTCATACTTACAGTTAGCAAAAGTTCGAGTAATAAGCCGATGTATTGGCATTCAATAGACCTAATATCAGTAACCCAATGTGTGACGAAATGGAGCCTATAAAAAGAGATTTTCGAATTACTTTAAAATTTTGCCACACAGGGAAAAATTGCAGTCTCGATTAAATCTTTGTACATTTTTCTAACTCAACGTATGTCTGGTGAACTCAGACAGCTTGACAAATCGTCCTGGCAGACATCCAAGCCGTTCCATAACATCACATTTTACATCACTAACCTGGTTTATGAACGATTTTTTATTTTATCTCACTTAAAAAGTTAGGTTGCAGCCATATTTGTTGACATTTTGATGAACCACGCATACCTATTGATGCTCAGAAAAAAAAATGATTGGGAAACTTATGAGTACTACCACAGACCAGTGTACTACTAGAAATGTAAATAGTAAAGAAAAAAAGATCGATAATTTTATGCATGAACTTATAGATTTTTAATCGTTATTAATAATTGGAAGTATAGGTACTTAATTTTGTAACCTCCATTGAGGACATATTTTTATCTGGTAATAAGGAAAATGTATTGTTTTCTTTGTAAATAAATGTAAATTTCGCATATGACTGTTTTGATTTGGCCGTGTAGGTAATATAATTGAAAGAATAGTGTCAACTTTATTTTTTAATCTGACCTAATAAGACTCAAAGTACCTTATTTACCCCAAATTTGGCCTAAATGCTTATTATGATATACTCCAAAAAATCCCTTAATTCTACCTAATATTTGCGTCGACCCGCATCCCCTTCACGAAATGAAGTCAAGTCTAAAGTTACAAAGAAATTCAATTTCACATATTGTCTCCAGAAAGTAGAAAAAGGCGAGTGTAAGCAGATATATTGCATCTCGGGGAAAATTAACTTTTTTGACGGTTGATGAAAGAAAAATTACTCGCGCGAACGCCTTGCGACGCTCATTCTGGCAAAATTAACTTTCAGAGCCCTGAACCTCCTTTCCTGACAAATTGAAGTTAGAAAAGTGTACAAGTAGTATTATATTATACTTAGATATTATCTTTACCTCTTTTATAAGTTTTTTGAAGTCCGACTTTCATGATCTCAGAATGATAACATTTTATTCAACAAAAAAATTATAAAAATCAGGTTAAAAAGAGAAATACTGACTACTCCGAAAGGATAACACATAATAATGACACATTGAAATATGATTGTAGGTGTCTTATATGTCGTAGGCAACCGCTATGAAGGGATTTTTGCAAATTCCCACGGGAACTCAGTCCGCGCGGGCAACGCTGCTGGGCACCCGCTATAGTTATAATATATATATATTTTCATTAATAGAAATAAGTATCTACATATTCTGTAAAGAAATAAATTTTCTACCTATTACGGTTTATGAGATATAGCCCGCTGACAGACCGACAGACAGACGTATGGACGGACGGATAGAACAGGCTTAGTAATAAGGCCTTTGAGTACGAAACCCTTAAAAAGTAAAACCAATGATGACGATTTTATATTACGAGTATCAATTAATATCCTTATTCATTTTGATAGATGACCATTAACTTTATTATGTTCCACGTCGCAAAGTCATCCGATCTTAATAGAAAAATCTAATTATTTTCCTAAATAAATTAAATCGCAAGAAGATAATTCTTAAAGCTTTCGTCATTTGGGCGACACAGTGCGAAATGAGAATTGGAATAGGCCCCTTCGTTCCAACCGTAATAAGATTTTAAATGTGAAATTCTGTCTAAATGAACTCGAGGTATTGGCATTGTGAGAATTTACTTAACAGGGGGAGATGCTTGCTTAGTTTAATGAAAGTATACAGGCGAAATATCAACTTCTTAAGATAACTTTGTTATAGGTTCTTGACCATCTATGGTACAGAAAAGAGCAAGTCAAGCTTGACACTACCAGTTTAAGCTGAACTCTGATTTGTACTGCGCGCCATAGAATACAGGGACGGGTCAAAGTCCAAAGTGTCAAGCTTGGCGTGCTCTTGACTGTACCTATTTGATTTCCAAAATATAAAGGCACACAGAACAAATACAAAAAAATTGCAATGTCTAGACCCAGAGCCATTAAGTTTCTGGATATGCCAACTTTTCAAAAGTATAATTTTCGGACCCCTAACCGTGACAGGTCCTATCATTTGGACAGGGGTGTTGTTACACATGAGTTCCATGAAAAAATATTTCCTACGCTTATCTCGTACATGTGTCTGGTATTTGTACGAGAAAGAGTGACACAAAATAGAAGACAAAATTATGTCGTGGTACTTATGTTAGCGACACAGGATCTGAACTCGAACCTTACTATCACTGCTGTAACACAATTACAAAAAGTAACAAAAATCTTATTATTATCCAACATTCAAATATCCTTCAAAATACGTTGAAAACCAACAAAATTTATCGTATATAAATGTGAATAATAATAAAAAGTATATTATCGGGCGAGGGAACAGCAAACAAATTTCGAGACCCAGAGATAACACTAAAATGCCGACGTCGGTGCGATGTCCAAAATCGGCCGTATTTGGCTGAAAAACCGTTGCAAAAGTTGATTAACCTTTTCTTGCTGGGGATCGCGATGGGCCTACATTACGGAATATTACTCGTTAATACCACAGAATAAGTGATAATACTTTAAAAGGTACGCATGTATTTTATATTTTAATATTTCAGGGTTTCTTATTAATGTTGCGACGTAAATATTAAACAGTTTTTGTATGGCAAATAAAGAAAAATAATACTTGGGAAAAATATTTTAAATTAAATTTTAGTAATATAATATTTTAAAGAGCAGTGATAGCCCGGACGGTTAAAGAGCCGGCCGAAAATCAGTGAGGCTCGGGTTCGAATCCTGGCATGTACCAATGAGTTTTTCAAAACTTACGTACATATTTATCACTAGCTCGACGGTGAAGGAAAACATCGTGAGGAAACCCGCAGATCTCAGAATTAATTCTGAGGCATGTGTAAATAGACCCGGTCCGGCGATGGACTCACCACCTATCACGTTTAGGGGTCCAATGTATCTTGTGAAATGTGGGTATATCCAGTAATGGAATACCTCTGCCTACCCCCTCGGGGATGAAAGGCGTGAGATTATATTATTATATATTATTAATATTTTAAAATAATCTCATAGTTCTCTCTGGTCATACATACAAATAAGGTAATTTCTCAGCATGATAAAAGTCATGATGAAGTCGGTGTCTAAACAAGCGGCCGGGGTTCTGCATAATTTACACCCAGGGAAAGAATTGCCATCGTTCCTCTCACTTTTCTGAGGGGATTGCCTTTATCAGTAAGTCTACATACCTGTCTCTTGGCTACAAAAGGTTTGTGAGGGAGACAGTTGTTGACTGAAAGGGGTTTAAAGGATTTATTTTAAAAAAGTTGACGTTGAATGATGATACTGGTGGTTTAGTTCCGTAATAATATTGAGTGCGAATATGTATGAATAAGATCATCCTATTCATACATATCCTTGTCTTGTGTCTTGTGTAGGTACTTCTGAATTTCTAAATTTACAAAAACTAAAAATCCAAGACAAAATGTAAAACAAAAAGCTCACGCCTCTTATCCGCGAGGCAAAAGTATTAAATTTCTGGTAATACCCCACGTTTCACCAGTATACTCTTTCGACCTCTAAACGTGATAGGTGGTGAGCCCGTCGCCGGACTAAGACGATGTAAAAATTATTTTTTGGGACCTGCGAGTTTCCTCACGATGATTTCCTTCATCGTCGAGAGTGATACATACAAGCATTAAAACATTTTACAAAAATGTAGGCAACGACACATCGGAGATGAAAAGGCTACAAGACGTCGCAAAGGAACAAATCCGCCGTTTTCTTATTTCGGCATCCCCGACTGTCACTTCCAGAAATCTAAGGACACCTCATTAAAATCTATTTAGCCGTTTAGACTACAGGCTGCGCAAAAACAAACCCACCCCGACTTCGCACGGGTGCAATGCTTATACTAAAACCTTCCTCTTGAATCACTCTATCTATTAAAAAAAACCGCATCAAAATCCGTTGCGCAGTTTTAAAGGTTTAAGCATACATAGGGATATAGGGACCGAGAAAGCAACTTTGTTTTATACTATGTAGTGATGATGATTATTATTTATATAACGCTGTCAAAACCACCAAATCTGTCGAGAACCACACGTAACTAGGCATAAAATAAAATAAATAAAAACTCACGACGCATGCCTAATTTAAGTAAAGCCCACGCGTTGCATAGAGATTCTCAGAAGTACCGCCTCAAATGAAATATGGACGAAAAACGAAATAATAAAAGGCACAATATTGCAGGAAATCTCTCGCGGCCTCTCGGGCCTTATTAGAGCACACCTACACATTCGCCACGCGGATTATAATATGTTTTAAGGCCAGCGCACACTGAATGGTTAAAAAAAAGTTTGCAATATTTAGGGTCTGTCAGAGTTGGATGTGTTAATGAGACAGAAAAAAATTAATAGCGTTTTAACATGAAATAAGTTTAACTGATTTATCTTAATATATACCTATCGGCAGACGTATTCACAGAGACTCGATACCGTTTCCGTTCGATTCGAGTCAAATCTATCGACATCGGAAACGAATCTATCGAGATGGGCTGATGTTGGTATCGAAAACTAATGTCATATGTGACACCAACTGTCATAGTTGCCGAGCGGATGTATGAGTTCGTGTAGCATTAATCAGATCACGGTGAATTAAGAGTATGTATGTCCGGGACAATTTAAAATTTCTACAGAGACCCGAAAAAATTTGATCCGCGCGGGCAACACGACCGCTGTCGTGTCAGCTAGTTATAAAATGCGAAAGTAAACTATTCTGTTTGTCTAGTAACTTTTCATTATTTTACAGGTTGACCAATGTTGATGAATCTTAGCAGGACGATAGTTTAATTTTTCTTTTTTCCCCGGAATGCTCGGTTTAGTAACTTAGAGTAATTAGTAGGATTATAAATTTAAATTAGAAATTCGATTAAAAATTAAGATATTTTTAAAAAAACTTCTTTAAAAAAGTAAGTACGTATATAGATTATTAGTTTTTTTTTCGTTCTTTGTGCGACGTCCTTTACTACTCGGGGACTTCTTCGAAGGGGTGTAAACGTTTTTTCCTCTTTCCGTTTCGATTTTACGAGTCAACAGCGTTTTAGAATTGCTTTTATGGGTTCCTAGTGCCGACCCAGCCGATATTTGAATTATTAAATTGAATTTTGTAGAATAGTCCCGCGCCGTGAAAAATCTAGTTTTATGGTCGCGTTTATTTTATATTAACTTGGTTCCTTAGCTGTGTTTGTTTAAATAACACAACAAGAAAGGGATTTGTCTTATTTTTATTATTTAGTGTAGCATTCTTTTTGGAAGTTTTCGACATCGTTCGACATTGGCATCATCTTTTTATAAATAATTCCTCGAATTAAGAATAACATTTCGTTGACATTATTCAAAGGGTAGAAACGAACTAGAACTTTTCGTAGTCATAAGATTTCATCCTTAACTACTTAATTTGTCAAAGTATTTACATGAATAAGGCCCAAGAGTGCTATGCTGGTGTTAAGTACCCTTGCTTACGTAGCTTTATATGAACAACTCGGTCCTAAGTACACTACCTATATCATTACGCCCAATCTCTTCATTCAAACTCTCGAACTTACCTGCAAAAAAAGAAAAAAAAACATTAATACATTTAAAATTATGACAAATAGCAACAATTTGCAGAGATTAACTTAAACTGAACGGTCAATTTATACTTTGGCTACTTATCAAACGGATTGGCTACTCAAATACTGCTCCATTAATTCCGAAGGCATTAACCAACATAAATCAGCGAGACGTATAATTAGCAGCCCACGCGAGGGAAAAAGCGTACCAAATTTCACAATCAGTTTTCCGCCTACGCTCTGTCTAACCCTAAAACAAGTGCACTATTTACTTGGAAAACACTTTTTAAAATACTAGTTCTGGTTTGTGACATACATTTTGCAGTAATTTAGCTGTGTTATATACTTGTGGTGTCGATTAACCAACTTTTAGTCCCGTACGTTCACTAATTTTCATGACCAAATTATTTAAACACTAGCAGCGCCCCGCGGTTTTACCCGCGTAGTTCCCGTTTCCTTGGGAATACGGATATAAAATATACCCTACGTGTTATTCTGATATAAGCTATATAACTGTAAATTTATATTAGTAGAATTGCATGATTTGTGAGGAAAGCGGTTGATTTCTCAAGTAATTTGGATGACATGTTAACGGCACAGGAATCAATAAATTGTTAAAGAGGGTTCCTATTTCAATAAATTAAATAATAATATTTTTCGATTTTCATTTTACATTTCTAGTCAATTTCAAAATAATGGAACAAAGTGAGGTAAGTGAATAATAAATCTAATTCACAGTTTGCATTTCAATCATAGTCAAAGTAAAATTGCATTTTGACAGATGATAAAAAGTAACTGCTTTAACTAGGTAGTGGACTTCTAAACTTAGTAATTACCGTCACAACAGATATCAAAACAGTACACAACTCTCGAAATTGTTGGGGTAGTCCATAAACAAAACAAATCCGGAATCTCCCAATCATGAAAGATCGTATTTTTTTAGGTACTAGTCACATAATCTGTCTCTTAAAGATACTTTTCATTATTTATCAAATAAAATTTTATTCCTGCACTAAAGGTATTGCAGTTGCATCTTCACTCTGGGGGGGCTCAACATAAAAACAGCGTTCTGCTAGCTGCCAAGGCATCATGCTGAGTCTATTTGCTTTAGCAGTGCATAGACCACTTTGTTAAGGATATATTCTAAGTTATGTTATGATATTGTAATAAGCAGATAAAAAATAGAAGACAACAAAAAACATAATTGACTTGTCCGTCTAAATTAAAAGTAAATGAAGTAAAGAGATACTTTTTCTTATCAAGCAGCTTTTTTTTATAGTGACATTGGGTTCGATTCTGCATTACAGCGACTAAACTTATTTTAGTTTATTCCTGTCTTTATTTTACCTCAAAAAAAGAAAAGGGATAGAAGATAACCTACCGAATTTAGTCCTGTCAGAGGCTGTATTTTAGTCGTGACTTATTTACATATGCACTAAACACGTTATGAAATGCCTTATTTGACAGGACTAATTTTAATTTGACAGCACTAAATATCACTTGTCTCTTTTCGTGAAATGTGGGTATATCCAGTAATGGAATACCTCTGCCTACCCCCTCGGGGATAAAAAAAAAAAAAAAGGCGTGAGATTATATTTATATTATTTTCTTCTCTATGAGAAAGAAAATGACAGGACTAAACTAAAATAAGTTTAGGCGCTGTAATGCAGAATCGAACCCATTGTTTTGTTAGAAAAAACCTGTTCTTAAAGTATATAAGCCACTAGCTTTTACCCGCGGCTTCGCTCGCGCACGTTTATTTCACCCCCTCAGGGGTTGAATTTTGCAAAATACTTTCTTAGTGGATGCCTACACTGTATAAGCTATCTACGTGCAAAATTTCAAGTCTCTAGACCCAGCGGTTTAGGCTGTGCGTTGATATATCACCAATCAGTCAGATTTATTTATCTTTCTGAAATATAACAACAAAATTAACTACAGTAACCTTCTTTTTGGGAATATTGTAGCTGAAAAAAAATAAAGAACTTGTGTAAGTTCCTGCATTGAATACAATAATTTATGTTTGCGTAAACAAATTAAACCTATATCATTTAGCTTGTTAATGAAAATTATACAAGCAACTAAGCAATAGCATAACTCAGTTTACAATCTAAAATTAAAATCCGCGGACAGACAAAACTTATTACATGAGTAGAGATTAAAATGCAGTTGGATTTGCATTGACGCGATAAGAGTATAATGAGAGGCGGGCTGGCGCCGATAGATCACGGTAGATGGCGCCGGCGAGCCGCGTTGCGTAAGCGCACTCGCCCATAGATCACTCCGTTTGGTGGGATTTAGCAAAAAGTTTGCATAACGCAATTACACCAAGGATAATGGACTGAATAGCGTAAAGTTGCGTAGCTTTATAGTTTTAGCAATTGTGGAGTAAGATCAACATTGTGTTACAATGTGTTCACTGTTTTGGAGGTTATGTGATGGATCTTGATTTGAACAAGGCATTAAATAACTACTTAAATATTTTTTTGTAAAAACAAAAGAAAAATAGTCAAATGTTGTGAACGATGAAGATGTATAAAAATTATCCCAATTTAGAATAAAAGGATTATCTTCAGATTTTAGATTAATCGTTTTTTACAAACAAGTTCCATTGCTTTGGAAATTAAGAATGACTGAAGTGGCTTCAAGAGTTTGCAAGTTATACAAAAACACGCTCGACGTTCAAGTAAAATTAGATTTCTTACACCTTCATAACAAAATTTTCTTCTGCAACTGCCATACCCAAAGTCGTTGCGATCAACCGTTACCTTTGCAATCTCAATTCTGTTGGCGTCGCGTCTCCCATAACCAAACTTGGGGATTGCCACATAAATCGTTTATTTTATCAGAATCACTCTCATAACCCGAGAGGAGCCCTATTCTCAAGGATTGCGGAATTTGAAACTCATTCGGAACCTCACGATTTTATAATACCTCACACAGAGCACATTTTGCACGTCCTTATAAAGAAATGCAATTCCGATGCAATTGCGACAAAAGGCCCCATAAAGACGAACGACGCGTGCGTCGAAATAAAGTTAATTGGCCGTAAAACTGAAGAATGTAGCGCCATCTTGAAAATTTGTACCTCTCAGACTAACGGTCTAATGGATCTGGTGCATTTGGATTTAATGCTGTAAAAACACTTCTTTTTGTTATTACTACTTGAAGACTTCCTTCTTCATACTTCAAATTACGAACGGTTGTCTGATGCATTTCAATTGATACGGCAATTGAAAAGCTATGGCTGTGTTAGAACCATTTGTAGAAGAAGGAATATCTCAGAAATAGAAAGGATTTCGATAAAAAAAAATAACACTCTGCACCAGAAGGAGGATAATGTTTTTCAGGTGTATGTAAGTATTTAGACGGATTGTGTAAAGTACCTAGTATATATAAAGGGGGTACAATATGGCATATTGATGCTTCGCTACTTCATTTAACCAATTATCGGAACTCCGGGTTTACTTACGATGTTTTCCGTAGAGATTAGAGTGTAGAATATTATGTGTATGACCTACCTTATTGAATTTGTACCTTAATATCTAGGTATTGAAATACGTGAGCTGGGCGCCGCTGGTGGGCGTCTGGGAGATTGTGGGCGAGATCCCTGACCTATACAAGTCTAGTGACAGGTCCGATTTGGTCCAATATCACCTTAAAGATATAAAGTTACGTAAACGAATGTGATACCATTCTCATAACAGTATTTTGAAGGGATAAAACGTTTTGTGCTGTGGATTTTGATTTTTATAAGAATGTTTGGGATGGATTTTCCTATGCTAAGTGTTTAGTATTTATTATTTATTAGGTAGGTATGTATTTTTAGAACCTCCTAAAATATATGCGTTTTGCGATGCGAATGAACGGTTCTTTCTAAGTTATTAGGTAAACTCGTAAAAACATAATTACAGAACGAAAAATAAAACGTTTTAGTTAGTAGTAGGAATAGGACTAGCTAGCTTTTATGTTTAATTTCATCTATTTGTCGACAAGTTATTAAACACGAATAAACAACTCCATTATCTATTCCTAATCGGTATCTTAGCACAGCAGTTTCGGTATTATAAACTTTAATATCCCTTTAAAAGCTTCAGAATATTTTTATTACAATTTACTGTAATGGGGAAATAAGTTTTGCAGTACTGCATTTAGAACCAGCAACTTGTCGGGCTGCTGTTTACATTTAGCCAATCTTCATAGACGAGTTTAGAGTGCCTTGTTATTAGACTATTGACACTTCTAAGCGTACTTTTTGTACCTGCAGAAATAAATGATTTTTGACTTTTGATTACAACATACATAATCTCACACCTATTTCCCGGCAGATTGCTCTTGCTTCATCCATATCAATCATTCAATTCGTGCATGCTTATCAGTTTCAAGTACTCTTTATCTGTTTAAGCCTTCCATGCACAAATCGCAAAAACTACAAAATTTTGTTGTTTAATCTCCATGTACATAATTCTTAGTCTTCGTTGGACTCATCCAGCTCCAATGGGTTATCTTATCTGCTTATAGTTTTCTACATGAGATCAAAGACCTGTGGACAACAACATAGAACATTCTGATGAACAATCTGGCATAAAAATTTGTTAAAAAATTTACATTATCTGGCAGATTAATTCATCAGGAAATGAATAGAAAGCCTCTGTCCAATAGTTGCCTTATCAGTCTACCTGTGGTCCTTCCAGGCTTTCTGACCGCCGCCTGTTGGAAGCCAAGAGGCTTGATGTAGCCCGAGCTGAGCTCTCCTCGGTCCTCACTTCGAGGGACAAGCTTGCTCGGGAGGGGAAGAACTGGAGAAAGGTGTCTTACTGTACCATTTTACCTTCACATTGTTATAGAGTGTTCAGGATAAAATGTTCCACATGAAGTTACATGCTTAATAGAAAGTTATTCTATCTAAGTTTGTATAGTATTTGTCATAGGTAAGACCAGATTTGCTTATTAAGTTATGAAATAACATATTATAAATAGACAGACAAAGATATCCTTGATCGTTTAGGTAAGTAATGTGGATGCATGTTATCATTGTTGAGTATCTGAATTTTCTAAGGCTATGTAATGCAGATTTAACTAACTTTTTCTTTTCTAGAATGATCCTTTTACAGATTTATTTAAATCTTAACTGGGGAGCTTTTCAATAAAAGACACAATAGATTTTTCATTGTCTGTGTGAATCAGATACAATAGAGGTTTACAAATTTCGAAACAATTAACATTTTTTTTTTATCCTAAATTAATATTAAGATGACACTGTCTAATAATTTCTCCTCTATCCAAATATTTTTACCGAAAGATTTTATCGTTATAATTCTAAATAATATCGCTACAATTTACACAACAAGAGCTAAAACTAGGAGAACTTGTACTATGCCACTCCTGGCTCCACCCCATCTAAGGGGTGGAGCCAGGAGTGGCATAGTACAAGTTCTCCTAGTTTTAGCTCTTGTTGTGTAAATTGTAGCAATTTTCAATACACTTATCTTTTAGTCTGTATGCAAAGGTAAATTTATTTATTTATTTATTTAACTTCATGTACCAAAAAAATGTACACATGGCGAACTGAATGCCTAAAGGCATTATCTACCAGTCAACCATCAGTAAAAAAAATCAATTAAACATAACATTACGGTAAATCCTAATCCTACTAATATTATAAATGCGAAAGTTTGTATGGATGGATGTCTGGATGTATGTTTGTTCCTCTTTCACGCAAAAACTACTGAACGGATTTTGATGAAACTTTACAGTTATACAGGGTGACTTTTTTTACCGTCTGGAAAAAAATGTGGTGTGATAGGTAAGTGTAATAGATTCATTTGGCAATGTTACTTAAAGAAAAATTTTTTTTTCATAAAAAAATATTTTCTTGCTTAAACTAATATACATTACTCAATTGTAGTCAATAATACACACTGAACTATTTGAAATGGTATTTTAAAAAGAAACAGGCTCGTAGCTTCTATTTATGCGCAATCTACCTACAACCCCCAGCTGCGCGTAGTACTATGCGTAGTTTTCTAGATTTTGTAAATTGCATTAAACATGACTATATTTAACAATTAATCTCGTGTATAACTTCGGCTCTAGATACCTTATACGGCATATTTTTTTGCAGACGGTAAAAAAAATCATCCAGTATAGCTTATACATCAGAATAACACATAGGCTATATTTTATCCCCGTATTCCCACGGGAACGGGAACTACGCGGGTGAAACCGCGGGGCGCTGCTAGTACATATATGTATATGTTAATAAAATAAACTAATACATACTATATATCGTATCGTATGTATATAAATGGCGCAAACAAACAGAAATACAATTTATAACCTGCTACTATGAATCTCAAGCAGGTTTTGCAGGTCCAATATTCGGCATTGCAGCCTTCTGGAATGTCGCCCACAAGCGCCGTCCCGTGGGTGTTGTGAAGGGAACAGGTATTTATAGAAAGAGGTAGAAACGATTTATTTTTGGGTACGAAATAGGATTTTTCCCAAGGTTCGGTGTAATGGAAGGGTTTCGGCAAGGAAAGTTTGAATGCGGAACCCGAGTCGAGAATGTAATTTTTAAAATGATTTGCTATAATCTAGAATGTTTATTAAAATTAATTAGTGACACAAAATAAAAACTATCTGAAAAGATTACTGTACTGTACATTACTGTACCATAAATATAACTCGAATGATTTATGGTATTGCAGCACTAATCAAAATATGTATAGTAACTATAACTATAACTATTGTAGTTTTTATGTAAAAATCTATTTAATTTTCTACAACACACATCTTCATAGGTAGTTGGACAAAAATATAGGTGCAACTTTAGTTAAATATCTTAAACACTACCTAAATGTAGCTTATTTAGTTTGTATTTTTACATTTATTCGAATCAAATAGTCTGGCAATAATACCTTTAACACCTACACTGCCTTATTATCTTCCAACAATATCTACTTTACTGTCAGAATAAAAATAGATGAAGTCAATAAAAACCTATAATATGTTTGAAAGATTACGACTATATTGAACAAACAGTATTACAACTTACAAATTTAACGAGACCTCGGTTCATTTCTATTTCTTATTTTATCTTCTTCTTGTGTATGAGATAAATGGGTCAGAAAGGGTCATTTTAAATTGGTTTATGTACAAAAAGATGTTAGGTTAATAGTGCTTTTATACGTTGGGCCAACATTCCAAATGATGTTAACCACACTACTTCCAGCGTTGGTTCGAGCGTGCTTCAGTTAGATTCTTAATATATCACTCAAAACGATATTTATGATTGCTCTCTTTATGTAACCTGTCTTATCTCTGTAGATTTTTTTAAATTATACCCTAATGTCACATTTATCTGTAGTTAAGTATTTTTGTAAACCGGAGCTGCAGCTTTAGCTTCAAATAGCTGAGCTGATGCCTTCTACAATCTTTAAGTTTTTTATTTTGTTTTAAGTTCTGTATACTTTTAAAAACTCAAAAATGTAGGTAAATTCTTTCTTTCTTTTCTTTATATCTTGATATATCTTTCTTAGTCTGATCACTTGCTTAACGATATTGGCTCATGGCTACACCTAAACTTTCAAAGTGTAGTTTTTTTGTGCGATTAGGTGGGTCAAGTTTTAAAATTGCGCCAAACTGGGATTATCAATTTTCTTTTGCCACCCGTGGGCATCTGGTACTTAACTGGGATAGGACAGCTGACGTATATACCT
Source organism: Ethmia dodecea (assembly GCA_963855545.1). Taxonomy (NCBI): domain Eukaryota; kingdom Metazoa; phylum Arthropoda; class Insecta; order Lepidoptera; family Depressariidae; genus Ethmia; species Ethmia dodecea. Next base: position 4,218,478 of record OY979446.1, read on the forward strand.
TTTATTATCCACTCGTCCTCTAGACTCCAATATTGGACCACGTTGGCTCGCATTGGACCAACCCGACCTCACTTTGGGCCAAGGTGTAGAGCTAACACAAACATAAAATGGACAGACAAACATTCACAGATATGGAGCGGATAACTAAACTGTGTGAGGTTATTTACGTAATCTTTACAACCTTCCTGCACCTGAGTTGAGCTAAATTAGACCTTGTACCTACGATTTTACGGTAGTTTAAGTGTAAATGCCAGGTGATAGACTGTTGGGTTAGGCTGGCGCCCCGTCTCGACTCTCACGAGTCCTCACCCACGCAGTCTTAGGTCTTAGATTGCCTTTTACTTACTAGCAACGTTTGATAGGTCAAGTTAATTAGTTTTGTGATGGCGCAATAGTTGATGGTTATATGTTCTAAGGCAATTTGTTCAAACCATTTATCTATCTACAATCAATATGTTTTGTCGCAATATTGGCTTTGAAAATAATAATGCTACGTTCTCTATTATTTTACTATGACGATGATGATGAAGCAGTCAATTGCGCAGGATATATTAGGATGGACACGCAATTGAGCAAACGCGGACACTATTTTGGACATTGGATAGGCGAAATCGATCAGAAACATAAAGTGTCTAAAATAACTATTGGTATATTGCATTGTTTCAGTTTAGAATTGGATTTGGATGAGTTTTGTTTTGAAAACTCGAAGCTTGCGGCTTAAGCTTTGAAGCTTGACGTCTAAAGCTTATTACTGAATCCGGCTCTGTCAAGCAATATTACAACAATGTAATACAAACCACCCAAAGCTAGTACCGTGTCACATCTTACCAGCTATTTGTCAAGCACTGCTCTTATTTATAGCACATAATATATTTAACATGGCCTCTAAGTGCTCTTTGTAATATATTCGACGTCGTAATTATATGGGGATAGTTGTGTGCGTTGAATAAAACATGCGTCTGCGCCGGTACTTTGTTGACGGTTGAATTTGATTTGATTTTCTATAAAAGGCTAGTTGAGCTTTGTCTCTTGATATTGTTAGTTATCTGCATAAGATTTCACTGATATGGCCCGTGAAAGCTGTTTTTGTTTTCAATCATTGTAACAATAGGTTAGTTTGGTTGAAATGGATCGGGAATGGCAATCAGGATTACAGAATGTATATTTTTGAAAGAACCTAATTAGTCTTTTGTTAATCAGTTTACTTCAAGTCTTCAATGTTTAGTGACAACCGTGACAGCTATCTGCTTCCAAGCCTCTAGTGTGAATCTGTTGTAACCGCCCCATAAGTCCTTACTAATATTAAAAATAACGTAACTCGATAATTTTATTATGTTAACTTTTTACGCCGAACTCAGTGGAATAATATTGATGAAATTTGGCAGGAACCCTAAATGCTACTTTTGAACCCTGAAAAATACAAAAGGGTGGTAATGTGTAAAGTTCATCAAGGACGGAGTCGCAGTCCACTGCTTTTCTATAGTCTACTATATAAAAATAAGTCGGGTTTTCCTTCCTGACGATTTAACTCGAGAACGGCAGGACCGATTTTGATGAAACTTTTTGTGTGGGTTCGAGTGGGTCCAGGGATGGTTTATAGCAAATAAAATTCAGCATTGCACCCGTGCGAAGCCGGGGCGGGTCGCTAGTAATATTATAAAGAGGAAAGATTTGTATTTATACGAATAAACTCAAAAACTACTGCACCGATTTTAAAAATTCTTTCACCAATGGAAATCTATAAGAACCCTGACTGACATAGGCTATATTTTACTCCCGTATTCCCACGGGCACCGCAACTACGCAAAAGCGCGCTTAACCGCTATCTACTACAGAAAGAGAAATGTACTAACTGACTGATATATCAACCCACAGCCTGAATATAGGTTGCTTATAGAACTTAGGCATAATTAGAAAGAGTTTTTCTATTTTACCACAAAAACTATAAAAACAAAAACTTGAGAGGTGTCAAGGGACACCCGGATGGAACGAAGTTCCATCATCATCATCGTCGTCGTCGTCTCATCATCATCTCATCATCATTATTAGATTTATCATGGAGCTTCAATTTTTGCTATAGAGCAAAAATTGTCGGTCGTTACAACTTTTGGTCTTAATTTTTTTCGTCTAGCCCTCTTTCGCAACATGCGATAAGGAACTACGTTCCAATTAATAAGGTATAATATAGAGCTATTTTTATCCATATCAATGAAAAACCCCTGGAGTGCGATTTTTGAATCTCACTGGTGATAACAAAATCACCGGTGACTAAAATTATCACCGATGACTTTTATGTCACCATTTTTCAAAAGTCGTATTTTTTAAAGTCACACGCTGTTTTCAATAAATCGTCGCAATAACAAAATATCACAATCGAGCCCCGCTGCTAATTCTTCCGAAAAACATACTTTGGCACTTTTGGCAGATGTCACATACGTCAACTGTCAAAAACAATCGCATGGTGATTTCAATTAGGAGTGGGTAGGGGCACTCGTAAATCGATATCATAGGTATGACAAATGTAAGTCACCGATGAGTTTCAAAAATACGAACTTTCGGAAATCACTCACATCGGTGAGAATTAGTCACTTGGTGAGATTCAAAAATCGATCCCCTGGTGTTAATATCAGCTTCTCAAAGCATCTATGTACCTAAGTACTCACCTTATAAATAATACAACTGCTCGCATATGGAATTTTAGGCCAAATCTCATTACGTCTCTAATGACTTTAACAGAGGGCACACAAACAGCGTAATTCAAACTGAGCGACTTTGCGGTGTAACCGAGTAATCTTCTAAGGGGATTAGTGGTGTGGCTTAAAGACGGCTGTACACAATACGATCTCGCTGATCCGTGAGACTTAATTAACTGACGTGAATGGTAAGTCTTCGATAATTTATCTAATGAATTGTTTTATTTTTATTATAAGTAGGTAATAATGTTTTGTCAAAAGAAGATTTTGGTGCCAATTTCAATGATATATACTTACAAGTTTTAACCGGTTTGGAAATTTTTGTTTTGAGTAAAATATCTACTAGCTTTTACCGTGAACTCGTTTGTCACCGTTCGAAATAAAAAAAGCCTTTTTCCATCGTCATGATACTAACTTTATCCCTATATATTTATTACCTACCTTCTCACAGCTACACCATTCAACGGATTTTGGTGAATTTTCGAATAGTGACAGATTGCATCTTAAGGAATAACACAGGTGTCCTTCTACCCTATAACTCGAATATAGTCGCGGGCACAAGTTAAATAATTAGACAGACAAACGACAACCCTATCCGTTTGTAACCCAGTCCGTATCCGCCCTAAGGGGCGTTACATAATGTGACAGTGTGGGAACAAACGTGACTTATTGTCGCACTTCTAATGGGACCGTTATGAAGAGTTATACGCGAAAGTACGTTGTGATCGATATGTGTACCCGCGCCTTTGTTTGGTAGAAAGTTGGTCCAGAATTCGCACATTTGTATTATGCGACGAAAATGAGAATCCATTACTTTTGTAGGCGGTTGAGGATGTAGAAGTTCTCAGAAACGATGACGAGTTTTGTTTGAGGCAACGGTGTTTTGAGTGTCTAACAGGAAAAGAGTGTCCTAATTTATTACAATAGAGTATTGTATCTTTTAATATTGGCAATTTGTTGGCTTAAGACAAGATGTGGTTCAAGCATTGACACGTGTCGAGGCGATAAGAGTTACTGCAATTTTATTTTCGCACTAAATTGTGTCTTACTGCGACAACATATAGGTGGCACCAGAGGTGAGGCCAATGTCATAAAAAATGTAGGTACTATTAGAAGCTTACCACACTAAGAAACCTTACACAAAAAAACTAAGAAGAATCGGCTATCTGCAGAATCTAGAATCCTTTAGAATCGCTTGAGGAGAACGCAGTGTCATAAAGTAGTTTAAATATCTATGAAGCAGTCAAAAGTTGTTGCGACATGAGTCATTGTGTGTAACTTTCTTTAAGTGTCAATATAGGAGCAAATTGTAATATTGACCAAAACGGTATGCGTATTTACGGAATGCCTCTCCAAATCTTGATTCTTTGCTATTGTACTAACAATTTGACATCTCACGAATGTTTATTTCGACTGGCGCCACAAAGATGCCACAATGTAGTGGTCAAATTGACAATAGTGTGCGCAAAGACGAGCATGGGCGTTCCTAGTCGTTTCTAACAATGTTGCCAGTTTAAGAGAAAAGAGATTGCGTTTATGCAAATAAAAAAGATTAGCTATAAGAATGAAATGTAACTGCCAGGATGAAAGTCTGTTAATAAACGTTAACCATAAGTCGTGTATTTCTCAGAAACATAGAAAACTATATGTTATCCGCGAGTCTGTCCACATTACCGAACATCTCTACATAGTATAAAATATAGTCGCTTTCCGCTTATGTCTGTATACTCGCTAATTTCTCCTAAAGCACGCATTTTGATGCGGTTTACGAGGATAAACGAGGAAGGTTCTGGGTTATCATATAAACAGACGCGAAGCGAGATCGGGTTGCCACTTAAATAAAAAAAAACTCACGCCTTTTATCCCCGAGGGGGTAGGCAGAGGTATTCCATATCTGGAAATACCCACTTTTCACGAGAATATAAGACCGCTAAACGTGGTGGATAGGTGGTGAGCGGTGAGCTCATCGCCGGACCGGGTCCGTTACACATGCCTCAGAAATAATTCTGAGACTTGCGGGTTTCCGCATGATGTTTTCCTTTACCGTCGAGTTAGTGATTAGATTAAAAATATATATTAATGGCTCAGTTTACCTCTGTCACTTATTATCAAGATCTTCATCTCTTACTCACATTATAACTTAGAAGTTATAAAATCTATTGTATACTCGTATTTCCTATCACTTCCGCCTTTGCTAAAAGCGGCGAAGATGCTGTCGTGAATAGAGAGGGCCCGTGTCCCCGTCGGGTGGACGTCCAGAATAGGACAAGACTTGCGCATAATTGCTTTACAAACTTGCAGCTGAATAGACTGCATTACCATATTACTGTACGTACAAAACGTTTACGGCGACAAAGGTAAATATTCGAGCAGCTCTGTGACCGATGATTTTTTCCGATGTTTAGTATATGTGGTCTGTGTTTAGTTGTGCCTGTCTGATCTCTGATCTGAGATTCACAGACGCTAAATACTTAGGTATAGGTACAATATGTGATAGAGTAAGCTCAATTCCTAAAATTAGTTTGTTCGTATCGACTACTTGATCGATTTCAGTTACTTTTAATGCGTAAAATTTTTCCGAGAAATTAATTAGCATAGCTGAAGTTATTATTGTTGTTTGTGTAAGAAAACTAGTTTGACACAACTAATGTTCAAATGCATCATAATTTTTAAAATTAATATACTAATTGGGGTTTACGAGGAATTACGCTTATTCTGTTACGTGTTGTATAAGAATATACATAAAATAAATAAGGCTCGGGCCGTAATCCTAATGAGGGCACAATAATAACTATTTCATGAGCTTATGTACATATTTATCGCTAGCTCGACGGCTCGGGAGGTAAACCTGCAAGCCCCAGAATTTAGTAACATGAGGGGGGGGGGGGGAGATCAACTTGCTTGTATTGCCCGACGGGAAGTAAGGAACATCTGAATGTCTGTCAAATTAGACCAACTTTACAGGAACTGGTTTACCCACTGGCGACTGATTTTCCCTTCTAGCGACGATGGCCCAAAAATATACATTGGCGATTCTAGGATTTTAATAACTCTGCCAACTCGGAGATAAGGCGTGAGTATATATTTATGTCAACCGTCCGTAGGAGTTGACTGATAATAGCCACTTTCGTTAAATTTGTGTTACTAGAAGCAGTTGTTACTGACTTAAATGTTTTGATGTGTGTGCGAAAACAGTTATGGCTAGAGAGGCGACAGTATTATTGGCTATAGCTAGTATTCAGTATGAGGAAAAACACTAGGGAAATCTGCTAATTGGCATTTATCAGTGTGGTGTGATGTCTACTGCATGTTCTTGTACAGTCAAGAACACGTGGGGCTTGACACACTGGACTTTGTAACGTTCTTATTACAATTCCCTCAGAGGTCAGACCCGCACTACAAGTGTAAAGCTTCATGTGCTCTTGACTGTACTAGTTTGGACAAAGAGCTGTTATTAGAGAACATAAAAATATATCTCTGTGGTCTAATTTATATTCGTACACGGTAAGATACGAACAAGACCGTCCAGTCTTCATAAGGCTCGCAGTGATACAGGCTGGTCAATAAAATATTTATTTATTTATTTATTTATTTATTCGTAAACAAAATAATTTGTGTTCGAAAAAAATATAAAAAATATATAATAATAATAATAATAAAGTACCTAATAATGAAATAGTTTATCAAAAAAACAACAAAGTACAACAAAATATGTATGGTTTGAGAAGAACCAAAAACAGTTAAAATAAAACTTCTGACTTCCAAAGTAAAATAAATTTGTATATGAAAGTCAGTGTTCCTCCATACTGTGACTTATATATTACTAGCGACCCGCCCCGGCTTCACACGGGTGCAATTAGCATTGGCTAATACTAAAACCCTTCTCTTGAGTCACTCTATCTATTAAAAAAAACCGCATCAAAATCCGTTGCGTAGTTTTAAAGATTTAAGCATACATACGGATATAGGGACAGAGAAAGCGACTTTGTTTTATACTATGTAGTTATCGATACCCAAGAATTAATAACAATTTTAAAGTATTAGGAGTAGTATTTTTGTTCTGTGTTATTTCGCTATTTAGCGTGTGTGGTGTGTGTATATGTTGCTAATTTCACTTATATATGTTGTTAATTTCAAATAGTTTTGAAATAATGTCGATCAGTTACGTCCATGAGAACTATTCATTTTGATAGTTTGAACTCGGAACGGGTAATGTATAACGTGGTTTGCAAATAACCGGCAGTGCACACACGGCCGATTATGCTAATTTGCTCATAGCGTCCCACCACCGGCGCTGTTACCACGCGGATTTAATTTTACAGGACTCGCAGTTCAATTATTTATACGTTAAAAGCCTTTTAGTACGGAAAATGAAGCTACTGTATGAGTACATAATAGCAAAAGTTAAGCAGGAGACAAAATATTGAAATTCTCTCAGAATAATATTGGGTGACGGCTGCTTCCGGTCCAGAGAGGATCTTACAATTTGTCACGTTAAGGGTATAACACTGATGAAAATCCATTTACCTCTACCCAAGACCTCTGCTAACCTGGGGATGCGAATGTATATTTACAACCTGCAAGCACCAGAATTGGAGTTATGTTTACATCACCTCTAGTTCAGCGATGGGCTCACCGTCTGACACGCTTAGAAATGAAACAAAAATACACCGGTGAAATTTGGGAAAGAAAGGTTCTCGAGTAGCGACCGCTAACCGGAAGACGCAGCGTTGGTAGGCTTCCCGGTGGACCGACGACGTCGTCAAGGTCACTGGTAACCGGTGGATGCAAGGGGCAATTTGCCGTCTTGTGGACGTCTTCCGGCTGATGATGATGATGAAATTTAGGTATTTGCAGGAATTAATTAACTTTTCTCTACTCCTTCGGGTACAAGGTTTGAGCTTATTTATTTTATGTGTTTTTATTTAAAAATATGGACACCCTATCGTCTAACCCAACCACGAATAGGGCGACCTCAGCTATTGGAGCGCGCATAGAATCCACTCTTGCATTGAAACGTCTGGAATGCATGTAGGTGCAGGATTAGTGCTTTATAAGTAGCGAGGTCACTGCAATAACATTGGCATCAGAGGATAAAGATAAACACTTTTATATGTATTTTGGAATGTTACTTTAATTGGGTATTTATTGTTTATTTTGACATAATAATATAAGTGCCTTCTTAGACTATTATATTTTTAAGCTATTGCATAGCTTCTATCGCGGGCCTTGAGCGCGGGGACCGAATCCAGAAATTCCATAACGAAAAAACCTCACGCTCCCCACTCCGACGTCCGAGTCCGAGTCCGAGTCCGAGTCAAAATGTTTTATTCAAAATTCAAAATTCAAAATTCAAAATACAAAATACAAAATTCAAATTTCAAATTTCAAATTTCAAATTTCAAATTTCAAATTTCAAATTTCAAATTTCAAAATTCAAATTTCAAAATTCGAAATTCAAAATTCAAAATTCAAAATCCAAAATAGGAACTTCCACAAAAGGAAGTCCGAGTCCGAGTCCGAGTCCGAGTCCGAGTCCGGGTCCCGGTCTCAGTCCCACTCCCACTCTGACTCCCACTCCCACCCCCAACCCCACTTCCACCCACACTCCCACTCCCACGCCCACTCCAACTCCCACTCCCACCCTACAACCACCACCACTCCCACTTCCACTACCACCACTACCACCACCACCACCACTACTTGTAATGGTAATAATAAATAAAATGATAAAAGTTGCATAATCCAAAGTCCTTCTTAATCTTTGTAAGGAATGCGCCCATTTTGCGCATGACAAGTTTGCTAAGATTATTTTTGCTACTTTTATATGCAGCTCAAAAAATATTTTTTGGCTTCCCCTCTGAGTGCTTACCAAAATTTTATTAAGCAGTAGCAGCTCATTGCAGCTCAAAAATAATTACAGCCATCCAGAATGACATAAAATGCTGATAGGTTTTGTAATGTTTGCTGGCCATGAGTTGACCAATTAGCTATATCTGCTTACAGATTATATTTTTCTGCTTACAAAAATACGAATACTCTGATAACCATTTAAATAACACCCGTGTGGCGTGAAGGCCGTGCATTGTCTAACGTCGTTTCTTTTCGGCAGTCTTGTTGATAAAAAATGCTATGCAATAGCTTTACCGCGGCAGTCCCCGAGTGCCACACGTCTTTTTTTTCTGTGGTTTTCATTAGGAGTCGAAAGAAAATTGCAAACCTGTCATTGAATACACTTCTTTTGATCAATTCTCAATTTCGCTTTGGAATCAGATAAAAATCCGGTAATGTTATATTTATGACTAGCTTTTGCGGGTGACTTTTTCAGCGATCTGGGATAAAAAGAATCCTATGTGTTATTCTGATGTTTATGCTATATTACTGTTAAGTTTTATCAAAATCCGTTTAGTAGTTTTTGCGTGAAAGATCGACAAACATGAATCCTCGCAAACTTTTGGGTTTTTAATAACTTTACAATAATACGAGTAGAGATCCACTTCTCTACTGCAATGTGTATGAGCTTCCATGTTTCTTAAATACTGTGCGAAACTGCGCCATATTCCTAGATATCTGGGAAGCAATATATAACTTATGCGAGTGTTGCCACATGTAAGCTAAAGTCGTAAGGTACACCGGTGTTGCCCGCAAACGAGTTCCAGCTGTTGCCAATGTACTGTAGTTTAGCGTAACTGGGTAAATTAGTGGATGATCAATATCTAGAGTGTGAGACGTTTTGTTGTAAAATTCAGAATGAAATATACAAAGGATATGTTTGTGAGAAGAGATTGATACTTAAATCAGTTAAGAACAGCCGGTTCCAATTGGAATTGTGTCTCGACACAATTAAAAATATATTGTGTCTGTGATTCGTGGTCTGAGAGGTTAAATAAGTAGATTTTATTATATACCTTCATGGGTGGTACGCAGCAAGGAGATTTTATGCATTTCAAAATACAGTAAATCACTTTGGAAGTTTAATAAAATTGTGAATGTATCAGTCAGCTTTAGTTAACCGACCTGCACCTACCTGTAGTCACACGCTTACTAACTGATTTGCTATTTAACATACCGTTCTTGTCATAAAAGTCTTAATACTCAATAAAGCTGTCTTTTCAAGGAAATTAATGTCACGCGGGTTGAGTAAGATTATAAGGAGCACAAACAAGAAAATTCCCTTTCAAACATGTCTTTACGTAACTCCTACTTATACCTATTTGCATGTGTCTCTGGTTAGTTTGTGTATAAGGTTGTCACAGTTGTCAGATGCTTTTTGCATCAGAAGAAGCAAATTGTCAACCGACTTCAAAAAAGGAGGAGGTTCTCAATTCAACTGTGTGTTTTTTTGTATGTATGTTATGCGATTACTTCGCTAATTATGACCTGATTTTGTTTGGTAGATGATATTTTATAGGTGGTCCCATTTAAATTTGTTATCGAAATCGGTCGAGCGGTTATTAGAAAATGTACGAAAGTATTTTTTTTTATAAATCGATGATATTTTTAGTACTATTCATAGTAGTCGATTTTAAAGTTCTTCGTTATAGTTTGAGTACCTACCCAGTTGAGTTTCTGAGTGCTCAAAAATATTTTTTTAAATGTGAGGCATGTCTAGTATGTACCATTACGTATGTACGTAGGTACAACGTGTCATAGTATTACGCTACGTAGTCTTCTAAATGTAAAAATCTTATAATAAAAATTTCTGTGTATTCGAGTATTTATTTATTTATTGTTTACCTAATTATCTTAACTAAGATATTTATAGACAAAGGTACCTACAGATTTGTGGTCGTGGAAATAGATAGGTTACCCTGTTTAGCCTCTTGTAGTTCTTACGGTGTTTATTATAGTATATATGGAAGAGTACGCACGGTAAGAGGCACTCAAGATAATTTTATCAGTTTAATATCACGGCACCCAGTGCGCCAACATTCTCAGCGGGTCTAGTCATAACTTGAGTCCTGCACAGTGGGGCGTCGTCACCGGCACCATAATATGAGATACCGATACTGCGATATTCAAGGATGAAGATTGTAAAGGTTGAACACACTGTGACGAATGTCGCCGCGGTTTTTGATCGCACAACGCGTATTTTTATCCAACTTCAAGAAATTAGGAGGTTCTCAATATTATGATACCCAAACAAATTTTGACGACCGACCGACCATCGATAGAGCGATAGAGCGACCTCCATAACATAAAACATTCTATTGCTCGATGGGATATAGTCTTTCTTCGATCTTCGAATACGATAAGGCCAGAAATACTGAGGTAAGTACTTTGTACAGTCAAGAGCACATGAAGCTTTACACTTGTAATTCGAGTCTGACCTCTTAGGCGATTGTACCTAATAAGAACGTTACAAAATCTTATGTGTCAAGCTCCAAGTGCTCTTGACTGTACGTGATCTTTGACAAAAAACGTATGCGGCACCACAGGAGAGCTGTAGTAGTATTTAAAATGCGTAAAATATAATTTAAAAAAAAACGTAGAAGGGTGGACTTATTCTTAAGGACAACAAAGGATAATAATAATGACAAAAGGATAAAACTGATAAAATAAAAAGTTGTTGACTCCACTATAAATTTTAGTCGACACAGTGTTTTATCTCGCCTACGAATATGTCTTTTTAAAATTATAGGCATCCAATTACCTATAGTCCGCATGCCGAGATTAAAAGAATGTTTTTAGAGTACTTACAAAGAAGATTATGAAAAATTGTAACAGCTCTTTACTGTACAACATCATCATCATGAACCCGTAACAACCCTTTATGGTACACCACTAATAAATATAATTATGAGATACTATGAGTAATAATAATAATAATATAATCTCACGCCTTTCATCCCCGAGGGGGTAGGCAGAGGTATTCCATTACTGGAATCTCGTGAAATGTGGGTATCCTATGAGTATGATATCAATATCATTTATTCTCTTTTAACAAAATGGATCAACAATTGACAGGATAATTCGAACACGTATAGGACATTTATAACTAGAAACTCGGTACAGTAACAGGCGTGGAACGATCAATTCCAAGTCCTGTCTGGTTAAACCTGTTCCAGGATGCGTGGGCGAATGAAACGGGTCCTTTTTGTTTTTTATTTTGCTAATAATATGGTGCTTGGTCGCATCTCTTGCGGTGGTACTGTTCTTTCCAAAGTCACTTCTAACTTGATTGATGTGATCATAAAGTTTTACTTTTAATTTTAAGACATACTTTACGACACAGATGCAACAGTTTTATTTATTTTCGTTTATGTAAAGTATACAACGTTGTATTATATACGTTGTAGGTTCATATTGTATTTAAAAAAATCTAAACCTAATAATAATAATAATAATATAATCTCACGCCTTTTATCCCCGAGGGGGTAGGCAGAGGTATTCCATTACTGGATATACCCACATTTCACGAGATACATTGGACCCCCAAGCGTGATAGGTGGTGAGGCCATCGCCGGACCGGGTCTGTTTACACATGTCTCAGAATTAACTGCGGGTTTCCTCACGATGTTTTCCTTCACCGTCGAGCTAGTGATAAATATGTACGTAAGTTTTTGAAAAACTCATTGGTACATGCCAGGATTCGAACCCGAGCCTCACTGATTTTCGGCCGGCTCTTTAACCGTCCGGGCTATCACTGCTCAAATCTAAACCTATCCTTCTGTAAACCTATCTTTTTCTTAAGTGTCCAAAGTAAATTTGCAAAGACGAAAACATCCCATAAAGTTTAAAACAATTTTTTTAGTTAACAAGAAGTTTGATGACATTTTGTAATAGCAACCGTAAATGTTTAGCATATATTTTACAAGAAGTGCATTACAGCAAGTAGGTAATAAATTAAACACAAAATGGTATAAAATGCAAAATAGATACTGCCAATGCCGAGGGAGTTTTAACATCAATAAAGAGACCTCAATTTTATTTTTCTGTCCCGTTCTTACGTACGTATACATATGTTCTTGATGTGCTGCTTTTTATTCATCGTAGGTATGTATCTACGAGTACCTACTGTTTTAAGAATCTCATAAAATTATAGAAAAACATGTTTCTTGAATTTTTGCCATAGCAGCAACAGAAAAGGTGTTTTTTACGAATTATGAGTATGAATATAATATTTATGGAGCCATAAAAATGGTCATAAGTTCATAACTGTCAATTAATAGACAAGAAATGTTTATTTAGTGGTCTTTGGTCACGGACACCGCAGCATGGGGTTAAGTTTTGGACGCCAGCGCTACGCCTATAGTGTTAACATGGTTCCAGTGTTTAATTATTCATAAAATTTTTTAAATGTTTGGTTTAAACAAGGAATTTAATTATTATGTTTTAATTTTTATCGATTTTATTAGAAGTGTTTATGATTCTGTTACTAAGGTGATTATTTTAAAAGATGTAGCGACTACTATGGAGTCAGGATTTGTTAACATGATGACAACCATAAAAAAATAACGCTGGCTTCTACAGAATAACGAATATCTATATACATAAAATGATAAACTGACTGACTGTTTGTGATGTATCAACGCACAGCCTAAACGGCTGGGTCTGCTGGAGCCTGGGTCTAGAGGCTTGAAATTTTGCACATATATAGATTATACAGTGTAAGCATCCACTAAGAAAGGATTTAGCAAAATTCAACCCCTAAGGGGGTGAAATAAACGAGAGCGAGCGAAGCCGCGGGTGAAAGCTAGTAAAATATATATTCATGCATGAAGCATATTGCCGCGGAGTTTGTTACACACCACAGACCCAATTCTGGGACCTGCAGGTCTCCTCACTATGTTTTCCTACCTCGACCTCGTGATAAAAATGTAGGTTCTTCCGTAAGTAATTTTTTTTTGAATGTATTATGAATTGCCCTGAAAAAGACGATGGTGGTACAGTCAAGTGCACGTTTAGCTTGGTACATTGGACTTTGTAACGTTCTTATTACAATCTTAGAGGTCAGACTCGCACTACAAGTGTACAGCTTCATGTGCTCTTAACTGTACTTAGTCAGGAAAACAATAATTTTATTGTACTGTGAGTTATTTATGCAACCGACACCGACGAGCATGTTAGTTAACTGGTGGAATTGGATGAAGTTGTGTCCCAGGTTCGTAACAGGTGGCGGTCTCTACCTACCCTATCGGGAAAAGGCGTGATCATATGTTAAGTATTTATTTATAAATTCGAGCCATGTATAGCCTCTACCATTTAGAAGTGGAGCATTTCGATCCACGTACCCGTTTTATATTAAAAGCTGAGCCCTGTTGATAATCTGATTACTTCACTTATTTTCCGCAGATATGCTCACAATTATCATATTAACAACTTAATTCGCGTATATTGGTGTCAATGACGCGCGTTGGGTATCATTTGTAACTGTAGCAAGTATGTCACATGCCTTATACAGAAGTTGATACAGTTTACACATTAGTAATTACTCCGTGACTTGGCTTAATGTTTTATTACGGTCCGTTAAATTAAAATTAAAAAGTTTTATTATTTATTGTTTGTGATTTGTAATTATCTGGGCATTTAATCGCGATATACGATACATTTTCCTAAATTTTAAAGATTTTGGCAGAGAATAAGAAGCCGATTTACTCCATTTCAGCCTTATTACATGGTTTAAACTTAATCTCAGCTTGAGCCTGATATAGTTTAGTGCAAAGCCTTACAACTTACTTAGTCTGGGTTAATATAGGGTAAATCTTAGTTTTGATAGCCCTACCTTTTTCTACACTTATATTATAAAAGGTTTTTTATGTTCTTTAGTAATGATTAACTCTAAAACGAATGGACCGATTAGGTCATATGTTTTAAGAGATGAAAACTAGCCTACGTCCTTCCTGAAGATGTAAATAATCCTCCTTCTATTATCAAGATCAGTCCGCTTTAACTACGAACTTCAGATAAAACAGATAGGGTTACTTTCGTCTTTACAACATTAGTAGCGATACCTAGAATTTTAATTAGCACTGTAATGAACAAGGTGAACATTCCAACTATACAGGGAGACTTTTTTTACCGTCTGGAAAAAAATATGGTGTGATAGGTAAGTGTAATAGATTCATTTGGCACTCTTACATAATTTTTTTTTTTACAAAATTTTTTTCCTTGCTTTATCTAATATAATTTACTCAATTGTAGTCAATATTACACACTAAAATATTTGAAATAGTATTTTAAAAAGAAACAGGCTCATAGCTTCCATTTATGCGCAATCTACCTACAACCGCCAGCTGCTACATAGTAGTTTGCGTAGTGCTCTAGATTTTTTAAATTGCATTAAACATGATTATATTTAACAATTAATCTCGTGTATAAATTCGGCTCTAGATACCTTAAGCTTGGGTCCCACGGTCCGTAAAATCGCGGATGCACGCAGACCAGCTCGCACGACGCACCGTGGGACCGGCCTCGTCCGTGATAGCACAGAACGTCTGTGGCGGTGCGCCCGTATCCATCGTGAGTCGGTAACTTCAAAGGTGCGCTCTTCTCTCTCTTTCTCTTTCGCTTTGCATTATGACAACATAAAAACATCTACACACACCGACACGCACCGTTGGACCGGCCCTGCCTGCGGTGCGTCGCCGTCCGTGCTCGTCGGCTGAGTGTGGCTGATCCGTGGAATAGCGGACCGTGGGACCCCAGCTATACGTCATATTTTTTTCCAGACGGTAAAAAAATCATCCAGTATAGATATACTGGATGATTTTTTTACCGTCAGATTCAGAGCGAAAGTATCCATCTTAATATCACAGAGGCCGCTCTAATAGGACCTTATGAAATTAACACGAAGCTTATCTTAACGATATAGTTTATGGTCGAGTTTATCTTCTGAGAAATTGTTAATGTTTGCTTAAATTCTTTGAAAGCGCCGCGTAAGGGCTGGATGAGATGTTAGTTCGGGCCTTGATTGCTTTATTGAGATGAGAGAAAAAGAAAGTGGTTTTATTAGACAAATTATGTATTTGGAAAGAGATAAGACGGCGCAAAATTTCTAAAAGAAACCTTAATACTGTCTCAGTAGAGTCGCGAATGCTAGAACGGCTACTTTCTTAATAAGTACAGTGCTTGGACAGTAGCTCGTACGAACAGTGTTAGGTCCAGTGCACACCGCTTGAAACGCGGCGGAACGCATTTTGAAGCAGCAGCGGTGTGCGCATGGGCCTAAATTGCTAACTTAGTTCAGTATACGGCGTGGCGCGATGGTGTTTCTTTCGAGCTTCTCAAATCAACATTAAACTGTCAATTTGAGGAAATCAGCACGACACACTAAATGCGATTCAAAATGCATATAAATGATATAAAGGCAATTAATTTTTTGAACAGAAATGCTGATAAGTTATTAAAACTTTTTAAGGCTTTAGGAATGTATTATGAAATTAGGTGCGCCTTTTTAAATAGTTGTCTTACTTACGTTTGTATATCCTCGTTTATTTACGTAATGCTATCTACACATTGTAACGCATGCAATATCGACGAAGTATGTCACACGCCTTATCTAGTACATGCTTTTTTGCTTAGGTCTGCTAACAAATTTTGTGTAGGTTATGTAGATATATCATACGTAAATCACATGCAATTTTATATTTCGAAAGCTTCATTTACCTCATAAACCACAACAAGAGAGACGAACATATTCAATATGCAACAGTGAACCATATGGAACTGCTAGAAACCATAAATTCCGTTGTGCTCGTTCTAGTACGCCATCTAACAATTCCGTAAATATTCAGTTACACCACCAAGAGAGAGATTACACTAATTTGTCACGAATGCATTCAAGTAATTTGAACTATTTAAACTTTACTACTGCGCTGGATTGTGTAAACGAGGCACGCACGGAACTCCCACGAGCCTGCCACTAAACGTCAATTGCGTTCGAAATTCAAAAATTGTTCGCTGCGCTAGCGCCTGTGATGTATACGTGCAGCATTTAAATAAAGCATTGAAAAGACCATTTGCATTGACTAATTCTGGGAAGCTTATCTAATTTCCAATCTAAGAGACGACTTAAATCTTTTTAGAACTTTAATCAAAGCATTTAATTTACTTTTCGGAATTTGGTATCAAGCAAAATAGAATAAAACTCCTTGCATGCCAAATTTTTAATTGGTGTTCTATAAATGTTTGCCAAATTTGCTGTTAGAGCAAATCTAAAGCTATTAGTTTCATTTACAAATATTATTTACACTCTTTCAATTAGAAGATAGCATAGAATATGTATCTCGTTTGGCATAAAAAACCTGTACAATTATAACAAGTATGTTTATTACAAGAGGCGGACATCACTTGTACACGTCTGTACAAATTAATTCGCTTCATTACAAAACGACGTCATAAACTGAACGGTTTATAAATGTCTGCATCCAACGCTTGTCAGTATCTTATTTCTCTTTCAATTAACGCATAACTTTGCAAATTTTGAAATCTTATACGAGATGGTGCGTTGAAACTGGAGGCAAATGTACAGAAGCCATCTTGAAGTTTTGAAAATTTCTCAACTGGAGTAGGAAATGACGGAATCGTTTGAGGTGAACCCTTGCAGAAGGTCATTCCAGAAGAAGTAAAGACAGATTTTGGATTCTAACCTCTAATGGGAACTATATTTAGGTAAGTAGTCTTCGATGAAATACATGAAAAAGTGTATTTAGAAACTCAGTGGAAAGATGTCAATTTACAGCTTTTGTTTGCTTACATCGGTGACTAACTCACATAGATTGCATTCACAGAAATCTGGGTCTTGAAATCAATATAGAAAGAAATGTCTAAGGTATTCGAGAAAGCAAAGCAAACCCATTAAGGGAGAAAATAAAGGTAATGGAACCATATAGAGGTTATAAAATAGTGTTAGCCCATGTCTGGACGTACCGTATTCAGACTTGTTCGCTGTTCAATGTCCATAATCACAAAAGCAAGTCGTATATTGAGACATCGAAATTACTTAAAAAAGGAAGAAATAAGACTTTGGAAGAAGAAATTTAATGCAAATGATGTTTTCTGACAAGTTTCTCATCTTGATTGCCTATTGCGTAGCTGCTGTTATTTTCGAAAGACCTGGATAGAGAGCTATATATCTCACGCATCAAAGCTTAACCATCAATTATACTTATCATTAATTATCATAAAACATTACACATAAAGGTCGCTCCTGTAACTCAATTTCCCGCTGTGACACAAACGAAACTTGTTGAGTTTTGGAAAGTGTCAAAAACTGTGTAAACGGGTACTTCTTAATTTGGTATTGGAACGTGAGCGACGGGCGGCAGCCGCGGGAGGCACGTAGGTGTTCACAATCTTGTGTTTATTGAGCCACATTACCCAAATTACAAAAGTGACAGTCATAATGCCTTCGTTTATGACCTCGAGAATAGGGATTCGCTGGGCTTGAGAATGTGGATATCTAAATTGTTTCCCTAAAACCAAATAGTCAAACGTAGACGTAAATCTGCAGGCTGGATAAGAAAGTAGTAGGAATTGGTAACTTTAATATTTACCTACATTAAATTAAACTGAAGAATAATACAATACCCACATTTCACGAGATACATTGGACCCCTAAACGTGATAGGTGGTGAGCCCATCGCCGGACCGGGTCTTTACACATGTCTCAGAATTAATTCTGAGACCTGCGGGTTTCCTCACGATGTTTTCCTTCACCGTCGAGCTAGTGATGTATCTCGGTATATCCAGTAATGGAATACCTCTGCCTACCCCCTCGGGGATGAAAGGCGTGAGTTTTTTTTTTTTAATAATACAATGAATAGCACTTTTTAATGAGATGATATACTATACTTATGTATCTTCTCACAACAACAGCTTTAGACTATTATTAAAACCACGAAGTAATATAAAACTTAGAGGAATAACGAAAGGATCGGTGAAAAAGAAGAAAAAAGACCTCAAAGCGGTTCGACTCAAAAGCGTTCGCAAACCATAATTTACGAAAGTCGCGACTCGAGGAATTGCAATGTCAATGAGGATGGTTCGGGCATTGAGAGGAGATTTACGCATATATTGATGGTGGAATAATTGCTGTCTGAAGATCTTTTGTTGTGTGAAGGCGTTGGAATGTTGTTTACATAGGGCCTCAGCAGACAAAGAGAATTGGCGCCTATACTAGAACAGAGCTTGTGTTGTTCGCTTCGTTTGTGGAAAGTTGAATAAGTTTAAAAAAGTACTAGTGAATGTTGCTTACATATCTGTAATACTATGTATGCATATGTACAGCAAAAAAACTTCCATAAACAAACAACAGTTAGTAAAATATTAGTCATGTAAGATGCAAATGCTTTGAATACGTAATAATATGCTACTAGCGTATCGTCTACTGATGCACAATAAATACCGGTCCTTTATTTAGATTTGGTTACTGTACAAAATTGAGTTGTAAAACAAATGATTTAGAAGCAATATTATTTAATGAATTTAATTGGTATACAAGATTTAAAGTCTATAGACGACCTCTTAATAATTTTGCATAACTATTAAAACTAGAAATCTACTTTCAAGAATTTTACAACTTTATGGTGAATTACCTCTATTTATAACGATTATTGACAGTTTCTTTTTGAAGTTATACTTTTAACTTGCAAGCATTGACTATACATTTTCAAGTAGTTTAGTTCTAGTGAGACTACCACCAAATCTAGGTATGTAAAAATTGTTTTGAATACCAAAAGATCCTTCTTAAATTTTTAATATGACCAACCTTGTGATTGGTACAGCTGGTTTTATCAATGACTGCAACTACAGAAATTCACTCATGAGTTTGTGCAAACAGTACCACACAAGGTTCTTTTAATTGCCAACAGCAGAATCTTAAACGATTCAAAGAAACTGCAAAGACATTGAAGGTGAAACCAGATTGAAATTGAAATGGCCGCTATGATTCCGAGTTCATCGAACATAACGTAAGAGAGCAAAAACCAAATGCTGACATAAGAGCGTTCGGAGCCAAGAGCGACAAGGATCAGGTTTAGAGCAGTGCAGTGGCAAGAAACTAAGACGTGCGATGCAATCCTGGTAAGCAAACGTGTCCATTGCTACTGCGAAAATTAAAAAGATATATTCAAGTACAGAACGTGTAAATATTTAGAAGCATTTCATAATAACAAAAGGTACATATCTACTACTTAGGATGTGATAGCCTACCATCGAGATGATAAAACATTTAGTAATAGTAAAGACGATATATGATGTTAAACTAAACAGATTTTCACGGTAAAAATTGTAACAGATATTTTTTGTTTTAAACAAAATACTAAAGTATTTCAGGTCAGAAGTAGTAAGGTATAACAAAAGGAATCAAAAAATAATGAAACTTTTATTAGATATTGAGAAAGTAAAAAGTGTAAAGGCAGTGAGTGACTAAGTAAAACATCTATGCAATATCCTATTCGAAAATCCACAGAACTTGTATTTTAAACAATTAAAGGGTGTTATCATCTTGTTAAAAGAATGAACAAGCATCGTGCCGTGCAAACCAGTGCAAACTGAACTAAATTACTCAACACATCGCCAACTTGCAAGATGCTCCGCACAACTAGTTTCCCGCCATTCATAGATAAATCATACATTTTTTGTGCCAAGTTACAACCACCATTCAGCCTTGAGCTCACGTTTCATTACCAGACATTGACAATGATTTGATGGCAGACATGTTAATTTATTTTAGCTTAGCATGACTGATACTATCATCAATAAATCATTAAGACATTAACTTCCTAATCATTTTTGTTTATCCCATTGAAAAACACGAATGTTCTCTTACGGGTAGTATTGATATTTTAAAAAACATGGATATGATAAACAATACGCAATCAATCAACTGTTAACTTAGTGAAACATGTGTAAATCTAAAAAAGTTAATAATGATGTAATAATTTTACACAGCTGTCGGTCTGTATAATTATTCTAAATCACAGTCGATTTATGCTTGTACTTCAAGATGGAGCATATTGCATTGAATAGTAAATCCGCTTTAAATATTATTTAAGTTGGCAGCTAGACGGATTAAGCCGATAATAAATAGATTCGTGTCGTCTACCGACTAACGGTTTGATTTTAATTCACTTTGACTTAACGACTGACGTATAGGAGGCAGCCACGGCAACGTAAGCATGATTTATAAAGATGCAATAGAAATAATAAGTCAACAATAAGTTACTTATTGTTAGAAAAGCCAATAAAGATCACTGAATAAAAATGGAGTGGGAAATTTTAAAAGCCATAATCAATAGACCATAGAGGGTGCAAGATATGAAAGTTTGGACAAGGGGTTTGATGAACCAACAAAATAATTAATCACACAAGTCTCAATAGTCGGAAATGGTGAAAGAACATCATTAATATCACCATAAACGTTTAAACAAAGATAAAGAGGCGTTTCCACTGCTAAAAATGCATGTTGGCAACTTAAAGAATGCGGATACAATACATCAAGAGAGAAAGACACAAGAGTGCGACAAATCGCGTATCATGTCCAGCCCTTACTTGGTATAGACAACAGTGTGCATACCGTTATGCATTTACAAATTTATACACAAAGTTATAAACCCGGTTTTATAGGAAATTTACACTAAGGGGCTTAGTAATAAGACTTAATGGCACAGCTTATAAAGGTACACTTGCCGTGGTAAAAGCTTGCGACACGACAAATTGGGCATGCATTCGTGATGGCTACGGAAATGGACAATGGTAATTATTTGGCAGTTTTATTAATGTTCAAGGTACAAGTTGAACATAAGTATGTTACGGAATTCTACAATCTTAATAAAATTTTCATGGCAAAGAGTTGCAGATGGGCAAACGAATGAAATCAAATCATTGCATTCAATAAGTTCGTTTCGTAGGAATAAAAAATAATACTAGATTCTGCACTAAACATAATAAATCTTCGAATCCAGTTTACTTTGACATATAAGCATGATCCTTCTAGGCCTTTATAAAACATATTAACAGAGAAATAAGTGAATTATGTAAGATCAAACCGTAGTGGTCAGTAGTTCGTCTAGACTACGTTCTCGATGGCGCCTCACGTACGGGTTCTGTATGTGAATGGTATTCCACGAGAATTTATCCACACCGATTATACATACGACTTAACCATTAAAGACGTATTTATTTAGTTAAATACTCTAATCAATGTTACATTAATTTAAATAATCAAAGTGGAATTTAATTAAATTAATAAGATTGAAAATTGAGAAGTCCAATTCCTACTGAATAAAGAGGTACCTAATTATATACCTTACTCAACATCTCGCAAATATCAAATCACTTAAAATAATGATAACAAGACGAACAGAAAATCTTAAACTCTCAATGCAACGGTTTGACGTCAACGATATTACAAAGAATTACTGAGAAGACAATCTTAAGGTGAACCTTTTTAAAGGCAGTGCCACAGCATAGAAAAGTAAGTGAAGCTAATAATAACATTTTAATAATAATTAATCAAGCCATGTAACAGAACGTACATTGTACCACTAAAGCTTTCCTAGATGAGATTAGACAGAGACCAAACGAGAGATTGTGCTAGTTAGAGAGAGTGAAAGATACAGTTATGTACGCACTATCGAAGGCTATAAACTCGCTGTGCAAGACAATAAACCTTGATCTTACAACAGGTAGGGCTGCCACCCCTCTGGATTTTAGTAAGAATTTGGAGGATTTGGAGGGTGCAGGTATTGGTTATTTACTGATTCTTTGAAAACTATAGCGACGTTGAATATGGAAGGGTGGTTGTGGAGAAAATAATTGAAATAAACTGGCAGGTTTCTTTGATCTCTTGGAGCCAGAAAAAAACAATTTGTAGATGTGCAGATAACTTTATTCAAAGATTTAGTGCTCAGTGATAAAATATACAAGAGAAGTTGCTAAAATCTTGAGATTTATATAGTTCGGTTTACAGTTTGAAATCTAACAACAGCCCTAACTGGAGGCCATTAGTTAGATAGCCTAGACCAAGCCTTGACTGTACACGCCAAAAGTTGTTAGTGCAAATTAATGACAACGGCCATCTGTGTCATTTGTTGTATAGAATTAGCAAAACAGACATGACCTTCATATGAAGTGTGGTCATAACTTATAGCGAGCTAATTAGCTAGAGAAGATCTCTTGGTACTGCATAGTGGTTAATTGTAAAGATCTTTCAAGGAAATATCGAATGGGCATTATCTAAACATGTGTATCTACGTCGGCCTCATTTTTGTTTACTAAATGAGATTTATTTGAGGATTTCATCAATAACTCGGACTGTTTAGAAGTACCTACGACAAACTTCAAACTTACATTCCA
This sequence comes from Ethmia dodecea, assembly GCA_963855545.1. Lineage (NCBI taxonomy): Eukaryota > Metazoa > Arthropoda > Insecta > Lepidoptera > Depressariidae > Ethmia > Ethmia dodecea. The sequence goes on from OY979446.1 coordinate 4,241,472, forward strand.
TTGGGGACGAGTTTAAAAAAATTATCACCCATAACTCTTCAGCAATATTTATACTTCAGATTCACCAGTCCAGGATATGCATAGTCATTCTGTCTGTCTGTGTTTTATTAGTAGATCTTTATTAAAAAAATAGTGTATCTACGAATATTTTAACCTAGTACCAATTAAATAACAAAGGCCACGGCAAAACGGTCTCAGATTCTGATGCTGTCACGGGGCAACCGGTCAAACCGATAATGTGTTACAGCAATCTGCTGCAATTAGATATGACGTGAGCTCGCTAAATAACTTTGCGGTACAAGTGATGAAGGGTGAGCGGAAGTTATCAGTATAGTATAGTATAATCTCACGCCTTTCATCCACGAGGGGGTAGGCAGAGGTATTCCATTACTGGATACACCCACATTTCACGAGATACATTGGACCCCTTAACGTGATAGGTGGTGAGCCCATCGCCGGACCGGGTCTATTTACACATGTCTCAGAATTAATTCTGAGACCTGCGGGTTTCCTCACGATGTTTTCCTTCACCGTCGAGCTAGTGATAAATATGTACGTAAGTTTTTTGAAAAACCCATTGGTACATGCCAGGATTCGAACCCGAGCCTCACTGATTTTCGACCGGCTCTTTAACCGTCCGGGCTATCACTGCTCTAGCGGAAGCGGAAGTTAGGATGGATAAATATAGAATAATTGTGAAAATTAAGAAATTGTATGCCATGACAACACAAGGAGTGAACATAATTACTATGTGTCTGAAAATAAAATTCTTATAAGGCGAACTGAAGGCGAAGAAGAAAAAAACATACTTACTTTTTTTTATCATTGTGTCACTTGTTCCATACTTTATTGGTGTACAATAAAGAGTTGTAACTTACTCGTACTTACTCACTGCAGTGACTTGAATAATCATTAAACGGATAACTAATCCAAAGACGTAATTAGTCAAAGGGTACAGAAATCGCTTTCCGTTTGTCTACTAGGCCATCGCATAACTGTAATTTAATTGAAGTTTGGCTTCAAAACAAAGAAAAAGAAGATCGTGTCCGGTTGCTTCTCGTCAAAACACACTTCATTTCGCAAACTCAACTTACGGGCGGAGTAAAAAATTGTAGAGCGAGGCCATGACACTTACCTGGAAAAGAAAAGTATGTTATTATTACAATGGTAATCGTAATAAAACTGGCTAGTAACAGAAACATAGAGCTAGAAAGAGGATACAGAATAAGTAATCAGGAAACAATATTTATTAGTTGTGTATAACATTAAACATATATATTCAGTATTTTCAAAAATGGAATACCTGTGTAAGGCGTGACCTTTTTTTAAATTTCCTACCATGCTGAGTGGTAGGAGTATTTATTCTGTATATTATAGCAGAATAGATTAAGACATGTCCTTGCTTTTACCTTATAAGTGTTTGTATTATCCTTACAAATATAAGCGTACGTAATAAATAAGATATAATTCAAATAAATATTACGTTTGAGAGATACCTATAGTTAGCGAGGTAAGGTCAAACAAATCGATTTGAAGATTAAATAGAATAGAATAATCGTGATCAACTTCTTCATGATGCGTGGCAAACAGCTGTTCACAATAGTCAAGGTCGGTTATTATGGTTGAATCAATGCAGAATCCACGATTGAAGCAATCAGTGTAATACATACAATAATATAATATAATGTAACATGTAGTGATAAGACTTTAAGAGATACTAGCCATTTACCGGGACCTCAGCTACGTGCATTTTACGTTATCGCACCCTTTAGGAACTGTGTTTTTCTGGATTAAAAGCACCCTATGTTCTTCCTTAAGAAGTAAGCTATCATCTGTCAAATTACATCAAGATCGATTCATGGGTTTAGCCATGAAAAGTTAGCCTATCAAGCAGCAGCCTACCACGGGTCACCTGTTACAATAGATGATCCTATTGTTTCCCGATTACGCGGGTAACAGACAGATAAAATTTATTTTGGTATTACTGTAATATTAATAAGTACAGATTTTTAGTTAGGTAATAATTTTCAAACGATATACTTTGAAGCGTTTCCACAAATGCTTAGGATTGTTTCCTTCCGGTCACGCACATGATAGGTATTTGCAGAAAAGATTGACAGAGCAATACAGGTGTTCAAGAAAAGAGAACTTATTTAAGGTGGGTATATACACACACATAAAAATGTACGAATTGGCTAAGTAAAAATTTTTTTTTTTCATAACTAATTTAAAATTTATTTTTAAGTTATGTTTCTTATTCTTGTTTTTGATAATTAAATTCAGAATAGAGCAACTCTTGATTGCTCTACATTGAAAGATTCTGGCCTTAGTATTTTTTTCTTAGAAACCTCATATAAAAACATGTTAATAGCAACTTTTTATCATGCAACAATGTTTATAACAAGTTAACGCACTACTCAAAGGTAAGTATTTTCAATAGAATCGATTAAGCTGTAATTGACTTTTAAAATTATGTCACAGACTCAAGTGTAAACTAAGAATAAATGTCCTATAAAATATTATAAATGCTAAAGTGACTTTGTTTGTTTGTTACGCTTTCACGCCTAAACCACTAAACCGATTTTAAAAATTCTTTCTTCAGTGGAAAGCTCAATCATCAGGAAGTAACATTGGCTATATTTTATCCCCGTATTCCCACGGGAACGTAACTACGCGGGCGAAACCGAGCGGAAATGCTAGTTCATAATATTTTATCATACGAATAGTTAAGATAAGAAATAAACAAGTACAAAACAACTGTTTGCTATGCAAGAAAGCTGTTGTTAATTAGACGTTTTATTTATGACGAGTTAGCACGGTGCTTGCGCTTGTAAACGTTAGTCTTGTATTTAAATTATATTTTACTTCTATTTATTGCATGCAACTTTTGCATCGAATAACTTTGCCTGATGTAACTTTTGAACTAAGTACATACTTTGTTTCATTCTTCACTAGCTATTCCGCGCGTCTTCACTCGCATAGTACCGTTCCCGGGGATAATATGGGGATAAAAGATAGCCTATGTTACTCCCTGATATCGTTCCTTTCCGATGGTTGACCAGAAGACTACATTAAAATAAAAAGGGAGACTTTCTATGTGTGAAATATTTTTTTAAATAGGTTCATTCATTCCAAAGATTAAAATATAAACACGTGTTTTGACGAGTTAAGTTTTGTGTTAATTAAATAAATACGAAAAAAGCAATATCAACCGTCCAACTGCATTTACGAGTGCAAGCACATTGTTATCTTAATTCCGTGCAAGTTTTAAATTCCCCTCGGTTGCACTAAGCGACGGTAATTAGCAGGAAATATTTGCCCGGGCTGGGACTCGAACCGGCTATCTCCCGACATCGCGGCGTCGCCACTATCCACCATCGTTGTGCGCTGAACAAAGTTGTAAAGTTTTTTTTGTCAAGGATTATACTTAAAAGAAATAGAGTCAGGTCAACAAACTAACTATAGGTAAATGTAATTTCCTATACATATAAATATTATAAATGCGAAAGTCAGTTTGTTTGTTTGTTACGCCTTAAGCACCTAAACCGATTTAAAAGAATATTTCACCAATAGAAAGCTATATTATCAGCGAGTAACATAGGCTATTTTTTATCCCCGTTTTCCTACGGAAACGGGAACTACACTGGTGAAACCTAGTATGCTACTACCTGATAATGTAGCTGTCCATTGGTTAAAGAATTTTTAAAATTTGTAGTCTAGGCGTGAAAGCGTAACAAACAAACAAAAATACTCACTTTGGCATACAATATTAAGTTAGGATTAAGTAGCACGCAGCTAATAAACGAAGGGCTGTACTTAAACATCCCTTTAGCAGGTAGGGACGAAACTTGTTATTTATAAAGATAAAAACAAAGATTTATAAGTCCCTAACCTCAAGTATGCACCCAATAAATATATTTCGACACCGATCTTAGCCGGTATGCCAGATGTCATGCCCACGAAGATTGGAATTCACTACCTACGCCGGACATACCGGGTTTTGGCCATCAATCTCGAAGGTATTGTGTACCGCTTGTAAGTGTCAGCAGATTAGATTTGGGGTCGGGTTTGGCCGCGGTTAGGAAATTTTAGGGTGTTTTATAATTATTTCTATCAATTAAATTTTGATGCTCCCGAGTAAACAATATTTTGTTTTGTGCCACTTTTATGTGACAAATTTGCCTATGCCACTAAGCGAAGCCACTAGGGTCGATTTTCTTTGTGCATCTTATGAGTATCATGACGTGTTGCCCCGCTGCACTGCTATATTCTTGGCATTCATCAGTGATAGGAAATTCTAGCAAAAACCTAACAAGTGACGATGAGGTTTAATTCGGAGCCGTTAGGTACGGACACCAAAAATGGGAAGATTTTTTAAAATTTAGCTTCTGACATTACCGAATCCATAAAAACGCAAACAAGGTCAACAACAATTATTTACAAGTGAATTCACACAGAAACATGGAATATTGGAGTCACGTTCCAATTAGAAAAGTTAGTTCAATTTTGATAGCTGTAAGCGAAACAAACCTGCTCTGTAATAGGATAGCATTTCGTTACGTGAGGTGATTTAAAAGCAATATAAACGCGAACTATCGTCCCACACTCGGCCGTTTTCAACGAAAATCACTTTGGAAACACGCGCATTTCACGTTCAGGTGTCGTAAAAAACACCAGACTATTTTATTGTAGGGACCGAAATGTTTTAGATGGACGTAAAATGAAAACGCTGTAAAATTCACGCATTGTGCCGGCGGCAATGTTATATTTACGACTGCCGTGCACCCGACGCAGAAATTATCTGCCTCGGAACGTCAGAAACAGACGTTTGACATTGACAGTTCTTGATTCAATAACAACATGTTCCTCAACCATCTTTTATGTTTAGTAATCTAGACCCTCAATCAAACGAAGCTTTTACTCCATTTAATTCGGATATACTTCTTCCGAACGTTGCATCAATTTTACTTTATTGCTTTTCTAGCAACAATTGATCAAGATCACTTGACCTGACTAATCTAATGCTTTTGTCAATCCTATACATTTACTATTCTATTTTACAATATACAATGCCGCCTGTCTGGAATTACTTTTGCAAAATAATTATCTTTAGTTGTATATCCATTGCATCGAATAGAACATATCTGAAGAAGTAAATATGTCTTCATCAATCAACTTTCAGTTTGATTTGCCATTTGTACTATAGAATAACGTCGACAACTTTCTGACAGACATAAAATTCTGTAATTACAAGACACTTTTTAAAGTACTATATGATAATGACTGAATATTATCCTCTCATATAAATATTCAAAAATCATTGACAAATTACTTATAATTTATGACTCTTCTATATAAGTAGAGAGGGCAAGAAAGCGATGTGCCAAGTTGGTAAAAAATTGAAGAAATGCCGATAAATTGAGTTTTTATTGCCGGGGAATGACTCGGTTAGTCTGAGGAGAATAAAGGACTCTAAAAGTCGATTTTTTTATGTAAACGCGTTTGGACGAGCCTCGGGGCCCTTGAAGGCTAATGTCAGCATGTTTTGGATCCGTTTATGGTAATTTATAGCTATCCATCTCGTCGCAAAAAGGATGAAATGCCGATCAGATTGGAGTGTAAGTTGTATAGAGGTTGTGTAGTATTCTTTTATTGCTTTACGAGGTCTCGTTAAAGATAAATCATGATAACAGTTTTTTTTAGTTTAAAATATTAAAATAAATTATTATTTAAGTAGGTAGGTATACCTACATATTATATATTTTTAGAAAAAGTTTTTTGTTTCATGTCTTTAACTACTCAACGGAATAGAATTTTTAGCTACACAAGTTACTTATCATTGGCTTTTTGGGTTTCCAATTTCCATGCTAAGAGGATGCCACCGGTACCCTATCACTAAGTCTCTGCTGTCTGCCTGTCAATCCGTGTGTATGAGTGCCTATTACTATGGCCGCCATAACAACGAATTCTAAAAATAAAAAGGACAAAATAAACCCCTATAAGAAACGTGTTTTTACAGAACTCTTCGTATGCGAGTGCGACTCGGGCTTCGCCGGATTTTTATTATCAATGACATACGTTTAGAAAAATATCGGTTCCACTAAAAATATAATTGAACATAATTATGCCAGTTCCATAACGAATTCTTAGTCCAATCATGGTGTTATTAAATAAAAAGTCGCCAATTAAAAAGCTCTGACGAGGGCGCAGGCGCGCAATCACCGGCGGCTATTGGCAGGTTATTGGGGCCGCGTGCGCAGAGTATGATTGATTCGGCGACGTGACAAGTATGGCGCCGGCTGTCGCGACGTTGCTAACTAGCTCGATGTTGTTGAGTCTGTTTTTGTCTGCGGGACCTCCGCGTGTCCCGTTGTTATTGTCCCGTATAACATCTTCAGGTCAAATGATTTACAGCTACTGCATAGAGAAGCTAATATATACTACTAATTTTTACTATTTTTCGCCATGTTCATTACTAAGTCAAATGTAAAATTTATAGAATATGGATATTAAATAAACCTATTTTTATCCTTCAATACGTACATTCAGCTAATTGTAGTATTAAGAATAGAAAATAAGGCATTTTTCTTTAAAATTATTCAGTGTTTAAGTTTGAATATATTGACAATACATATATTACAGATAAACTCCATATTAATACACGTGAGAGTACTTCAATCCTCATGAATTCTTCTGCGTAAAACTCGTACCCTGAATGGGACTTGTCCCGCTAATTACAAGACATCTGGCCACACCACTAACCAAGAAAAGTTAAGGGCTACAATACGTAAAGTCGACTTAATTATATGGCTTTGAGAAACCCTACTCGTTATCTGGTATTTCTACGTCAATGGCATGGTCATATTCATTTGGAAACAAAAGTGACCTTTATTTTTACACCTACGGGACAGCCACGACGTAGGGTTATCAATGTTATCATAATAATATCTTACAGTACAGGCTATTGATATGTGTATGAGATAGTTTTTAATTTTGTGTATCTCTTCTCTCATCTTTACTCTTTACACTATATAATTTAAATTTGTATTATTATATTATGTTATGATATAAGACGTGTCTACCGATAAAATGACATTTGGTAAAATTTTACACATTACATTATCTACCCGTGACAGCCCACTTCCGAGCTAAGGGTTTTTTAGTACATGAGGAATATTGCTCGCATAAGAGATATGGCTATTACTTGCTAATGTTGTTGTTCTTTTCATTTGGTTTGAACTCTACATATACCAGCATTACTAAGCAACGATTAAAACGACGAGATCCTATACAGGGGCCTTAAGCTAGAAACAAATTATCGGACGCGGCTGACGGACGCGGCAGACAGCCGCGACTGTTACGTGTACACAGTCTTTTGAATTCAGTACGCCAGATTTCTGTCAGACGTCCGAACGCTCAAGGTTACGTCCACGACTTACGTCCGATAGTTTGCACAGCTCTGTGTACATTCATTATCTAGATCGCGGCTATCAGCCGCGTCCGTAAGCCGCGTCCGATAATTCATTTTCAGCTTAATTCTCTATTTATAATTTGTAATCACAATCGTCTTCATTTTGACATACGTTGGGTCTTCCTTACATCTGTCGAAGCACTGATCGCTTAACAAATGTCAAATAAAGACGATTATAATTATAAATAGACACGAGCTGCAAATAGTCGTGGACCATTAATTCAAATGGTCGTTTGGCGCGGGTTCTGATCAAAACAAATGCAATGCGGGTGACAGCGCCGGCGCCGGCACGACGCCCGTGTGGGATGGGCTACCTGCTCTTGAGTTGAATATTTTACTTAAAACTTGGCTTTATCACCCTTCGTCATTAAACACTAACTGCCCCCGGCTGGGCTACGGGTCTTTATGATATAGAAAATTGATAATGTGGACTAGTTTTTAACCGAAGGAGTATAATGTTTTCGGGTTCATTTTTAAGTATATCTTTTGCCCTCGACTTTCTTCTGTGACCGATTTCTAGGGTTAACATTATGTGTATTCTGATGTATAAGCTTATTACTATCAGGTTCTATCAAAATCTGTAGTTTAGGTGTAAAAAACTTACAAAAAGTTATCCATCCATCCTAACAAACTTTCGCGTTTATATTTAAGCATGTTTCGTTGTAGCCTCTTGTAGTCTGGTTTAACGGATTTCAATGTGCAAGGTCGTTAGAGACATCTTTATCTCCTTATAGTCTACAATTTTAATCGACTGCACTGGAAGAAGTGTAACTAATGTTTTAAATATTTACAGTGCCTTGTTAACGCAGTCACGGTTATTTTGGTGCTTTGGTAAATAATTAATTTGAATTAAGCTCGAGTATTGGACCTTCTGGATTTAATCAATTATAGTCTCTATAACAATATATGTATCTACCAATTTCAAACAGATACAAAACAATAAGTCGCACTCGTATCGTCGCAATAGTTTCTTAATGTCTGTATTACGGTACGGCCATTAAATTAAAGATTTAGCTAATAAATTCTTCGTCAATATTGTTTTAGCTCAATCAGTGGGCGTTAGGAATTCGCCGATTTGTGTATTGTTCGCGCATTAATAATTTACATGATTATGGTGTTTCCATCAAACTACAAGGTCAAAACATAATATTTAACTGTTGTTCTGACTACGAATTCCTAGCGATTAATTATACTCAAGTATTTTAAAACAATGTTATCCATGTTAGGGGTTTTAGTTTCCGCACTTAGTCCTTAAATTTGGACCATTGTGCGTGAGCCATGGCGGACAATTATTCCAACCAGCCCACATCATTCGAGAAGCAGATCAAACTTCAGAGTCTGCTCATCGCATCTGCATCCGCAAGGGATTCTGGTGTTCCAAGAATTTCCTTGCGGACCTGGGCAGCGCCAATGCACTCAAGGAGCACATGCGCTACCGTCTCCTCCGCCTCCATGCACGCTCTGCAGAGAGGGCTATCAGTAATACCTAAGGTATGTAGGTGTTTATTCAGTGAGCAGTGTCCAGTGATGGTCCCCGACACCATTCATATTTGTTACCAGACAATGTTATATTTTTGCCCTCAAAGAATATATTCTGTAAAAACAGTTTGGTCTTTTATGAAAAAATACCTTAACTTACAGCCAACCCAACCTTCAAAGATAAAAATGTATCAGTAAAAATGTCAACAAAAGGTCGAATTTTCTTATAAAAGACACAAGATACCTTTTGAAGAAAGTGTGTAGGAGTGAAATTGTGTGCGGTAGAGGGATCACATAAAAAAATAAGTTCACATCAACGAATTTTATTTGAAAGCAATAACGGTTTTGTTCGCCTCCTTTCCATGATCTGATAATAAATTAGTATTTGTATTAAGTAAATTTATTGGCCAGAAAGGTTTTATATCCAGGCAAATTGTACACTGAGAATTGAACACTAAATCATTGTTTAAGTGTTTGCTGTTGTTTAATTGTTCTCTCGATTTGAAATTATTTTATTACAGTAAGAACGTAGGGAATATGATACAATAGATGTTTGATCCAGTTTTCTGATCCAGTCTTGGAATCCAGCGACACTAGATTTTTAGTGGATCAATTTACATTGTTTTAAATTATTTTCAGTCTATGTTGAACTGGATTGAAAAGTTCTTTAATTGATTCAATAATGATCCAGTGGATTCTTGGACTGGATCAATGTAAATTCGCCATGACGGATATAAATTTTTTTTGGGAATGTAAAGATATTACAAAAATAATCTCACGCCCATTGCCTACTGGGGTAGGCAAATACTATAGATTGCCACTTGCTATGAACCTAGCAGATCTCTCGTTCACGACTCATGTACCCAAAATGATTATTTAAAAAAACCACAGGGCTGATAACAGAGAATCCGATAAATGATTGGCCTAGCTACCCAGAGAGTAAGTGACAGTTTGAAAACCGTATCTAATGGATACGAGATATGACAATGATAACATGCCCAACAAAATAATATTTGAGTCGAAAATGTGTCTAATATGTCAAAAAGACAGTCTTTAGGAGTTTCCAGATTTTTCCATTTAACATTACCAAAAAGGGTTATCCTATATTTATCCTACATTCTTGAACAGTGGCACGCAGCATTTTAGGCGCCGTTCAATTATTGCCAGCGAAAATAATATAGCTCTACCGACGTTCAGAATTTGAGGCACGTCGCTCGTTTACACCACCCTGTTTATTTTAAATAAGGTTTCGTTAAGTAAAAGTAAACCCACGGGCCTTCAATGGCAAACTGCGTAGAATAATAAATACAACTAATATTAACGTAAAATTATAAACGTAAAAGTTTGCGAGTATGGATGTTTGTTGCTCTTTCACTCAAAAACTACTGAACGGATTTTAATGAAACTTTACAGTTATATAGCTTATACATCAGAATAACATATAGGCTATATTGTATCCCCGTATTCTTACGGAATCGGGAACTACGCGGGTGAAACCGCGCTGCTAGTTTAAACTAAATATTTCTTTGGCATTCAACATTCTGTACGCAACAAAATGTTTATGACCACTGAATTTTCTAGGGCGCTACGTATAATTTTATTGAGGCTATATTTTGATGCTATATATTTGGTTAATGTTAACAATATTATAGCTATCATAAAATATCTAGATAATAAATCATATTTCCACAAATAAGGTTAGGTGTTTGCATCACGCGATCTATTGTTAAATTAAATTACGTTAAAGCTTTAATTGAAATAGTTTCCGATACCATCCGTCATTACGACGAACAAAACGCAGCATCAGGTGCGGTAGATTGAATTAGAGATAACAAGACGCTCATTTCCGCAAAGCATCTTTGAATGAATTTCTCGACACAGACTATCTGTCAGTCAGACAGCAAACGGTTTCCCTAAAACCATTAATTATTCATCTGTACTGTATCATCGGCGCTAGGGGTGTGCTACTCAACAAACGTTATTACATACATACATACATATAATCACGCCTCTTTCCCATAGGCGTAGGCAGAGACCACTTCTTTCCACTTGCTACGATCCTTACATACTTCTTTCGCTTCGTCAACTTTCATTGTTCCTTTCATACATGCTCTTCGGTTTAGGGTACTTTTGGGCCTGGCCTTTTTTCAAGACGTCCCCAATTTGATCTCGAAACGTCCGCCTAGGTCTACCCCTTCCAACACTTTCATTCACACTCGCCTTATACACTTTTTTCGTCAATCGTTCTTCATTCATTCTCTCGACATGGCCAAACCATCTCAGCATACCTTTCTCAACAAACGTTATTAAATAATATTATTAAGTGATGGAAATCTAATCGTTAGTTGCTAGTCCCGTCACGTTGGCACTGCGCTTCTTTTCTCAAATCCTCCTTCGTAGAAAGGGTATAGCGAAGATACGTGTATGTACATAAAAGGTTTAGTTTAGTGCGATTGTTTCTATACACCCAAACAAGATTAGTATTCTGTTTGATGTAAGCAAGAGGCTGTTGCAAATGCACCGTAATCTCATTTGAGTTGACTCGTAAGTTTCGTAACAGTTACACGGGATGCAAAAATAGCAGTTTCCGCCATCTCTAGTTCTATCTCAAACTAGAATTATGATGGGGTCGAAAACAATGTAGCGGTGCGAAAATGTAATGATTCTAAACGAATTCAATAACTAAATTCGTATTGTGTTTAGAATGTTTGCGGTGACTGCGTAAAAACCTGGATGAAGAGGCGATTTCCCTTCAGCACAAAAGAATCGATCGCTATTGTGATTCCCCCTTTGGCATTAAATTATACAAGGGTGCGTTCAGAGACTACGACATCTGCCAAGTCGATCGGCTTTGCCTTTTATCAATATTTGCTTATTTGATTTTAGAGTAATGCGAACGAGAAAGGAAAGTTGTGTTTGTTGTCGAGGACGAAACGAATACGCTCCGAATTAGGGCAAGAAAATTGGATTCCTCGAACATTGTACAAGAAAAAGCAAGGTAAAACTAGCAAGGATATTATATGCACCATTTGGTTAGAACAAACATTACAAAACACACACTACACAATTCCAACAATGTCATTATGCTTAAGAAAATAAATAAAATAAAAATAAATAATCTCACGCCTTTTTATCCCCGATGGGGTAGGCAAACGTATTCCAATTCTGGATATACCCACTTTTCACGAGATGTTCTTTGGACCCCTAAACGTGATAGGTGGTGAGCCCATCGCCGGACCGGGTCTGTTACACATGCCTCAGAATTAATTCTGGGACCTGCGGGTTTCCTCGCGATGTTTTCCTTTACCATCGAGATAGTGATAAATATGTACGTAAGTTTTCGAAAAACGCATTGGTACATGCCAGGATTCGAACCCGAGCCTCACTGATTTTCATCATGTGAAGCAGGCTCTTTAACCGTAAGGCTAGAAAATAACCGATAATTTAACAACATTATCTATTATTTAAATACATAGATAACTTTAATTATAGATTTCATATCAACCGGATCCCTAGATATCACAAGGTCGCAATCAATGAAAGAATCCTTGTGAATATCGCAGTACTTCCAATTGAGGTCAACGATCGATGTATATTGAACACTCAATCGTCCGATTGTTCGATTGATCAATTAAACTGTCAAATCTTGAATTTATTCGAGATAGTAAATGTAAAAGAGCTTGTTTGTGGGATTGATAAAGTTGTTTAGGTACTTACATTAATATCGAGCAACAACTCGTAGCCAAGGATCGTGATATTGTTGTATGAAACAAGAGGAACAAAAATTAATGCGATGCTTCGCAATTTCATTTCACAATGGTAGTGTTCAATAAACAGATTTCACGATGTTTTGTTTGAGTGAAAAACAGAACTGTGTTTAAGATTCGACAAAATCATTTCCACCTTGCAAATATCAAGTTGTTAACAAATAACAACTGTCCTTATTATTAGTAGAAAGTTTTCTGTCTTAGCTGACAAGTAAGATGCTAAGCTATGCGCCCAAACTATAAACAGAAATACCTCGGATATATTACCTCAAATTGAAGAGCATTTCTGAAACACATATTATACTAAAATGTCTTTAGTACATCGTTATTCTCAAAAACTATTTTGATCTACGGATTTTAATGAAGACAATAAAGACTTTATAGATATTCCAAATGGAAATTCTTGATATAAAAAAATATTTATCTAAAGACAAATCTTTAGAGAGAGGAAAAAACTTATATCAAGCTATAATAAAGTTGCTAGCGATGACAGACATCTTGGCAGGTTGTAAATTATTTCTCGAAAATATTGCTTTTCGGAAGTTTTCATTAAAGGTGTAATGTTATTCATTATTAATTAAGTTTTGGGAGATAAGAAAATCTGAAGTCGAATATTCTGATAACAAAAACGTGTCGGCAGTAGGTATGTTGCTTGCTTGAAGGCTTAATTAAAATATCGTGATACAAGGTAAATTGATTCGTCAAACTATTTTAAGACATGATATCCAGCTGAAACTTTTTAAAGATAAATTTTAATTAAAACTGCCATATGATATGTAATTACTGAAACTAGTGCCAATTAAGAAATACCTATTTATTTTTTAATTGAAGTTGCTTTAGTACTAATCATTCTAATACACTCGCATTATTGTATTTTTTAATCAATTAGAATATAACGTAAATCAAATACTTCAAAGAAATGACTGACAATTTATGTTTGCCTGTACTAAAGTTTTATCTTCTAGATGACTAGCTCATCGGCATTTGATTGGATACGAGACAAGCGAATCAATCTTCTTAAATATACTACTTTTTTATTTTTATAAGCTCTAAAGAACAGTATCCGCGGTTCCCATCTTCAATTCAAACAGAGAAAATTGCGGAATAATTACTAACGGTAATATTCTTTCCTACTATCAATGTCATCATTAACAGGAAGCAATTTTTGCGGAATCTCCTAAATCCACGCACATAATACCCAGAGTCCCATTTAGACATCTTTTCATAGTCAGTAGATTAAGGATGTTCCTTCAGAATGCGAAGGAAATGTTTTCTTTTTAGAAGAGATGGGTCGGGATTACCTAGCATTAGGCGATTGTAACAAACAAAGGGACCAGTAATAGACAATTTATATGTTAGGAGGTAATCTCGTTAGCGGAGAAATTTGTCTTATGTTTCATTTTAATTAATTGTTGAAAGACGTATCTTGTTTAATGATTTCCATCAAATTAAATGTTGATGATATAATTTATGTTAAAGTTAATTATTGCGTCTTTGATGTTTAGGCTATTAAGTTTTTCTTTATGTCTCGTTAATATCCGACATCAAAATAAGCAAAACCCGAAGATTCTTTTTAGAATAAATCGCAGAGATCACATTGATATTGTAATCTTAAATGGGCTCCCACAAGGCTCTATCTTAGGTCATGCATGATCTTACGTTACAGTTTAAAATTAAACTATGGTGGCCCTATTTGCGTGAACATAATCCTTCACCTGTGACCTCACTGTCTATTTATAATTGGTATAGGAATCGTCTTTATTTGAAATTTCTGCTCTAGATACAGTGGCGGTATTGACAGTCGATTAACTTTACGTTGATAGTTGTCGAGTAAGTCAGAAGCAATGTAGTTCAAAATGAAGCCGATCACGGTTGTAAATAGACAATATACCAGCTGAAGTTCCCTTCGTTTGTCCATCCGTCCATCTGTGCCATCCTCCGGCTATAAAGATAATCGACGTTTCCGAACGCGTCAAAGTAAACAGTTCTAAACATGGTGGAGACGGGCTTATCGCTCGAATAATATCTTCGGGGCTCGTCATGGGAGGAGTTTAACCCTTGCTTCGAGCGAATCTGTGAATGGTATGATCAATAATCGATTTGCGACTTGAAAAATTATTTCTGCTTAGCCTGATGGTTGAGTGGTAGATAATGCCTTTAGGCATCAAGTTCGCCATGCGTACATTTTCTTGGTACATGAAGTTAAATAAATAAATTAGGGATTAAGGTTTCTTGTCGATTTAACATTTCTGTAATTGAATACGAATTTTTTCTTTACTGGTATGTATTTGTTTTGAATAATCGATTTAGAGTATGATGTGTGAATGACTTTAAATTGATTTATGTTCGGATCAGATTTATTACTAACTCGTCTATGATAGAAAGAATTGTGAGGAAACCCAAAGGCTTATAATTAATTCAGACACGTGTGCATCGTCACCTACAATGGAATGGAACATAAGTATGCTAATAGTGACGAAAAAAAAAAAATTAACGACTTTAGATAAAAAGAAAGTCAAAAAGCAATCACAACAACCAGAAACAATTTTTTTTAGCAAACGGGAGTCATGTCCAATATTAGTGATGATGTGGTTTTCCTATTATCATCATCCTGAAGGGTTTTAATTGAAGCATGCTTTAACGACGTTTGATAGCGCCTTAGATATTTGTCTCTGCAATTTTTATTGGACTCCTCGTTACTTTTCCCCTTCCAAATGCAGCCTCGGTGTCTCATAATGAGGTTGTTACCTACATTTTGTTTAGGAAATAATCGTCACAACCTCATCAAGCCGAATCGAAATCCTGGATCTGCCACTGCTTTGTGGGATGCACCTTACGTACCAAGGGACACACGATTAACATAATCGTTAAATGTACTGACGATCATTCCGCTACCTCTTCTTCTTTACACACCTACACCCTATCCGGCGCCTACATCTCCCATAAACATGAGATGACGCCGATAGCTGCGCTTGCACAATGTATATTTACAATAATTACACAGATTGCATCTCGGGGAGGTCAGGTGTGTTCTTGACGACCGATGATAGGTGATAACTGTAAGTATACGGTGGCCTAAATAATTTTGACTAACCGTAGATTTTTATAAAACTTTTTTGTTCATGTGGTTTATTTGCTAATGTTTCATTATGTCTTTTTTTTACAGATACTAAATCTTGACGCTTCTGATTTTCCTAAGCATCTGCATACACAAAAAAAATATAAAAGTTTTACCAGATGTTCAATCTTACTGTCACCCAGCGTATGGTCTTGATGTAGGTACTGAATTAACAATACTTACCTGAAACAAAACAACAACGAATTTTAGTGAAAATAAGCAAAAACAAAGGAAAAGTAAGTACTACCAGTCTTTTGTCTTAAGTTCTTGTGTAAAAACTCCCATAAATTTTCCTCTTCAATAGATTGCAAATTTTGAATAGAAACCCGGCATCCCTGCTCCATTGTGAGCCCGAACACGTGTGTCGCGAAACTTTTGCTAATTCCGCTTAATAAAGGAACACTTTTATTGGAATATGAACGCTAATGCTTGGTTAATAAAACTTGGATTACCAAGTCTTAAGCCAAGCAAATCTCGGTTTCAATCGTTATAAGCAAAAACAGGAGGACGCAAAAAGCATAAATCAAATTGTACTTTTTGTTAGGGAATTTGATATTGACAGATGTTTTGGTTGCGCTAATATAACCAGTAGCTGTTTGGTAATATTTCAATAATAATAATAACAAAAATCCCATCCGTTTAGTGCGATTATTGTTAGTAAAAAATTATAATATTGACTGTATGTGTTCTAAAAAGTAAAAAAAGTAGGTAAGTACCTTATATTGTCAGAGCATATAAAAGCAAAACTGTTTTCAATCAAAAATTTTAGAAGACTTCAAGTAAAGCCTTTTAGGTTGTCTAGACGCTTGACTCGCTTTGAACTTATTATCAACAGAATCTTTAAGTTTTAGATTGATACTTCTATGAAATCGTTTTAGTATAGTCCTTTCATCGCTTGAGAGGGGTCTCAGACCAAAACGGCACAGTAAGCAAATAAGCTGTAGCAGTACGGCAACTGAGCCTTTTTTCGAAGTTAATACCTACGCTCCCTTAGAGCGTCATTCAATTTTTCAAAAAAATTAAAATTTTTATTATATTTTTCTTTTAGGTTCTAGGATACTGAAATTAATCGAATGATATTAACAGTAAGTATAAAAAAATATATACATTTACTTTTCAATGCAAAACGTAACCACTTCTTATTGGTGCACCCCTGACTGCGCAGTGAGGCTCGCTTAGAGAACCTGTTTCGGCGCGTGTCTTTTGTGAGTGCGTCGTTTCGGACGTTTGTACGTAATTACCGTACTGCTTGAGCTTATATATTTGCTGTGCCGAAGGGTAGACACAAAGGGCCAGGGCGTATTGCCGAACAATGCAGGGCATTCAAAGTGTACCCTGTAAAGGGCATGCGTGCTTTCAAATAATAGCCGGGAGAATTCGAAGCAGGCGTTCCTTAAGGATTTGTAGGGGCCGCTTTTTTACGCTATTTGTCGCCGAGCAAGCTGATGAAACAAATGGGTTGGTTAGCCCTGGATTTGATGGTCGGACTGACAAATGATTCGAACAAATCGATTTTAAATTGTCTTATAAAACGAGTTCGTTTGTGTGAATTTGAATTGGAGTGAATTATCTATTGCTTATTCCGTTTGACATATTTTCCATTGTAAAACAAAATCAAAAACTTTGCATAATATTTCCAATTAAAGACTTATCCAAATTCTACACGGTTGTGAGAGACGCGTTGGACAAAAACCGGTGGAAGCAGGAGCGTTATTGTCTATTTATAATTTGTAATCGTCTTTATTTGACATTTGTTACGCGATCAGCAGGCGTATTCAGGGAGCTTCGATATTCGATATCGGAAAATCTGTCGAACACTTTCGAGATGGGCTGATGTTGGTATCGAAGACTAATGTCATATGTGACATAAGGATTCGGAAAATTTTCCGTGGCTGTCAGAAACGCCTAGAACAAAGTTTCCGAAGTCGATAGATTCGACTTCGGAAAATTTTTCACTCGATCTGAATCGAACGGAAACGGTATCGAGTCTCCGTGAATACGTCTGCAGAGCTTGCTCTTTCACTGGCTGTATTGACAGATGTACATAAGAAGCAACGTACGTCAAAATAAAAACGATTACAATTTATAGATAGACGATAAGGCCCCAGACATCCGCTCCAGATGCAACCCTAATGCCGTACTATCGCTTTTAGAGATATCTCCCGGACAACCTTGGACGTAGTAGGTATATCTGGTATATAGGAAAATTATTTCATCAATCATAAACACAGTAGTAGGTATTTTTTTATTTTTTGTATTATCTTATCTCTCGTTGTATTACTGCAACAATGCCACTTTTACTACTCAAGAGAAACGTATTTTATGATCTTTTTGATCTTATTTCAGACAGAAATTTGGTTAATTGTTAGTAACCACTGTTGATATGAAAGTTGCTCTAGTTCTAAAAGAGTAGATAGCGTATTTGTAAATGTAGTTTATAAAGATAGATCCGAAAGTATCTTTTGTTTATTTTTGTTTGTTGTAAGTAAATGTGGTTGGCTTGCCTTGAAACGCCTTTCACTGAGTTATTGATGTAAGATATTGATACCCGTAGAAGTATGAGACGTGTATTATTAAAATGCATTAGTCTGATATTCTTAACGATATGAATAGATTTTATGATTTGCATTAGAAGAGACGAAGACAGCGTTTTAAGAATTTTAGGGTTTCTTGTCTGCCTATTTGTGTACCTCTTTGATATCAAATCGTCAATGTCATAGGTATGATTCTTGTGACTTCATACTGATATTTATTCTTAAAAATATATTATATTTGAAAGTCTTGTTCTCAATCAGGAAAAAGAATTGTTCCTCTCAAATACCCATTTAATGCAAATTGCGGTTTCCCTATCAGCAGGGACAGTCGCCACGAAAACACAAAACACTTAACTTTTTATAAATGTTTGCACGAACGCTTTGTGACGGACGTCTAAATTACAAAAGAGGGGGAAATTTGGAGCCATAACAATGGACATTCAGCATTATTAAAATGTTGTCAACTTTTTGCTTGGGACAGTGACTTTTGTTGGTAGGTAAGATAGCAGGAGAAATGGGAACCGAGGATGACAAAGTTATCGGAGCTAACAAAAGACCTGAGTACAAAAAGTTCTATATTGTAATATTTCTTGGGTACCTTTCGAAAGATGAGTAATTTTAATTTCTATACAGAAATTTAAATGAAATTTCATCATCAATCAAATTCTAGTAAACGTGTTGTGTTTTACTAAAATATATTAATAATAAAAGTTTATAAATGTTCAGCACTAAAACATTTTATAGATGGCAATAAACACTATAAACTAATATTTAATAGCAAAAAGAGCCACTTTCAATTAGCAAACACACATCAAAGTTGCGGTACTTCCAAAATTATAGACTTTCGAAATCGACGATAATCGACCAATAATTCATATCAAACGAAATGTGGCAGGCGCTTTCGCACATAAGTGTCAATTAAGTTAAGTTATATGTGTTGGAACAATACCAGTTACTGTTTTCGCTGGTAAAGGCAATGGACGAAACGATTTAAAAGTAGGGCCACAATAAATATCTTCGGTAACAATGGTGGGTTATAATGACAATGTGTGGTATGACTCGGCTGTAGTTATGGTGATGAAAGTAACTATTAATATGTTGACATAAATAAAGTCCTCGATGTCTTCATTTGAAATCTTTGAGCAACCTTTTATGTTAGCCCAAAAGTTCTAAGAAATCAAACTAATAAGAATTAATAGGATCAAAAAAGTTTCTTCTGTTTTCGTTTACTACTGAATGACGTTTCTACGACCAAGAATCATAAAATTTTACATAAGAATAAAAGAGAAAGACATACTAATAGATAAAATTGTGTCCCTATTGAATATTAAGTATAAGTTATAATATATAACCTACAGCTCTTACCATACAGGTTTACCATACCGTGACCAAGAGTTAGTCATCGTAAAAATACTCGTTTAATAAGGACTTTTAATCACTGAGAGATTTCATTTCAGGGATGACTAATCTCTACCTCAGCTGCGAAATGTTAAACAAAAGTAATTCCATAGTATTGCATCACGCCACGGCTAAGATAATGTTGTACGAAGATTGTATAGTCTATAAGTAAATATAAATATACTTGCATTACTCTAACGACCATGTGATTTACTGTTATTACACACGGTTTACGTTAAATCGCTTTGTAATTGACATTTTCTTAGTTGGTACCTATGTAATTGATCATATTCTGTGGGCTGCCGATCACGTCTGTACCTAACAGGCATTTCTATGAGAACATGTTCGATAAATGCTCATTTATGGAGATCATTTGATTACTGGTTGTAGTTATGGAGGCCATGCGGATAATAATTTGCATGATGACGATGAGTGAAGCAAAAAGGACGATGGAAAATTATCGACTGTACAAAAATATACCAGGAAGCTATAAGTCAATAAACGCTACCAATAAACTTCAACATTAAGTTTCAAGTTTAAGTAGTAACAGAAAAAAGAACACGAAACAACGACATCGAAAGTAATTTCAATGGAACGAAAATTGTATGTATTAAATTAAAGTACGAATTACATTGTAGTCATGATAGTCATCTTTGAGGTTATTTTTTAGATTTGGTACGATTGTTACAAATAAACACTAAAATCACCAGACTTAATATTCAAAACGAATTTGTATACCTAAGTACGACAGATTGACTCATTAGCTGTTATGTATTTTTATTGCTACAAATAAAAGAAAAACTTACAAGAAAGCAAGCCTCATTAAGCAATGCCAGAGCACTATTGTAAGACACATATAGTCAGAAAATGTCAAAATTTTGGTTTGATGTTTATATAATTATAATGGAACGAAATAATATCATCATATAATAGCGAATGCGGCTAAACATCAACCACAGTAGATTACTCATAAAGACCCGGCTCAAAACAGAATTAGTACCAGTTGGCGGAGTTGTGAGCGAATTGAGAGGGTTCCGCACAAGACGAACGCAGATTACAGCCTATTGTTTAGCTTTATAGTTATTGGACGGAATTAATTTGGGTAAGGTAGGCTTACTCGAAGTTCTAACTGTAATAAATCATGTGTAAAGATAGTTAAGTGCTACTACTGTATGTATCTGTCTATTCTATTGTAAATTTGGTAGCATCTGTGCTTTACAAATAAGGTGCGAATAGTTTTATGTAATTAAGAATCTATCAAAAGTAAAAGTATGTCTATATACATATAAAACAGAACAAACTGATTGAACAATGCATAACCAAAACCGCTAGATCTATAATTTTGCAAAAAGTTTCCTTAAATGACTTTTCTAAGCATTGAAACAATTTAAGGAATTTTTGGTAAATTTTACGGGAACGGGATTAACCTTTCAATGTGGGCATAGGCAGTTTTAATTTTTAATTGGTTTTGAATCTTATTTTAATTACCTACATCGAGTTCAATTTATGGTGGTAACTATCATCCCTCTGCCTTAGCCAAGTGTTAAACAGGATATCGGTTCAAAATAAAATGTGGGAAAAGACAAACTTTCGACACAAACCGATAAAAAAGTAGTAGAGTACGCTCCGTGATGACATCCTCCACATTGAGCTAAAATATGTGTAAAGTTATATGGAAAGCCCAGTAGTGGAAAGTTAATATGATGATGAGGATGATTTCAGTGTTCTTTTTCATACACGAGGTAACATATTCAAAACAGAGACCTAAATTTGCAGATACAAGGCAATATCTATCCTAGATGGCCTTGATTTCTCGAATGTCCAACGAGGACACGGTATCCGGTTTCGAACAGTCCTCAATGATACTCAACTGTATGTCTGGAGGCCGATAATGTGTGTACGTGTGGCTCATTACTAGCTCATTTGAGGCGCACTGAAACCTAGCAGTGCCAATTCTGGACCAACCTAATAATCCAACCATGATCTCTGTTATGCAGCGGTGTTGGTGTTAGTCTAAGTGATGGGTGATGTGTGTGGTTTGACTATTGAATTAAACCGTTACTGAAGATTGCAGAATTCGAACAATTAAGTAGAGCAGGAATTTTTAGAGATTTCAACAGTACAAATCTGTAATAATAAGTAGTTTTTCAAATAACAAAATATTACATTGCTGCTTAAGACTTAAGAAATCTTTTAAATAAGGAAAGAGTAAGATTTCAATGTATTCAAGCTAGGAAAGAAAATAATATACTAAAGCAACGAAAGCTTGGACTACGTGTAACTTAAGGAAACTTTATAAGTGTAGGTACATCAACAAACCCGTTGGAGAGTAAAAGAGAATTAACTTTGCATGTAAAGTTAAAAACAAGAGCTCTAGGAAAATTAAATATAAACTAGAGTTCCTGAGAGAAAACTTACTTTTGACTTGACAAACTTACTTGTTCGTACTGCCATAATAAACTTGACAAAACGTACAGTTCAACAAATATTGTTATAAATATTTAAGTGTTAAGACATAAAAATTAGGAAATTGGATAAAATAAAAAGAAACTCTTTTCAAATAGTTAATGTCAATAGTGTTTATAAATATCAATTTTATAATTTAAGTGGGTATATCCAGAAATATAATAATACCTCTGCCTACCCCCTTTGGGGATAAAAGGCGTGAGTTTTACTTTATTTATAAATTCTATTGCAAATCCATATCAGATTGATGCCCGAAATGCACTATGCAATACCATACAATACAACAACTCTATATTGTACCCCACAATATGGATACCAACATTAACTAAAGTACAATGGGCGGTCGTATCGCTTTTAGCGATTTCTTCCAGACAACCTTAGGATGGATGAAACAGAAATATGCACCCACTATAGCAAGGCCAAATAAATATTGTCATATAATCTTTGGGCATAAATCGCTAATATCTCATGCCACGGCCACAGATATGGCAAATATCATGTCCAAAGCAGCGTACGTGCTTGAGGAGATATCCCGGCACGTGAGGTGGATAGACCGACCCCGGTAGATAAAAATGGATTAGCGGTTTTATGACCATGTTCTATCTGGAAAAAGGTTTTGATTTTCTGGTAGATTTTTTAAAGTATCTGGTTGATATACTGGCTATGCTGACCATGTTCTAAAGGTGCTGGTAAAAAAATCTGCTACTTAAAGTTTTAAAAAAAACATTTAATAAAATATAGGCTATTAAGGTATAGATACCTAAAGCTTTCAAGAAACTGTAAACACGTTTTAAATAGGTAATTATTGTGTAACTTACTGGTTTGTAAAGAACTTAATGAATTGTGATTTTTGTATTTTTTTTAAGAATAAGAAAGTTCAACTATAAGCAGGTTACAAAACAATACCAAGTTACCCGGGTCACTAATGCTATTATAAGAACGATTGAAATAATAATACTTTAAAGTTAGAATATCTGGATTGCTTAGATTCGGATTCAGTATCATTTAGATTCCAAAGTTACTCTAAAGTTTTATCAAGTTAGAAAGTGTCCTAATTTCTACAGTATTAAACTACAAAGCGAACTTCTATAAGTTCGGAGTCTTCATTCCGAATATTCCAAGCTTATTAGTCTCATATTGCAGCCTCCTCTATAGGATACAACCTATCAAACAAAAGCATCAAATAATAAAACAAAACACAAGCGCGTCGTAATTCAAGTCAATACCTAACAAAACACGATCACAAAACTTATGTTTGATTTATGAGAGTCTAGACAAAATAAAATGAGATTCGTAGAATTTGCAGTAGAGAATAATATATAAAATAATATAATCTCATGCCTTTTTTATCCCCGAGGGGGTAGGCAGAGGTATTCCATTACTGGATATACCCACATTTCACGAGATATATTAGACCCCTAAACGTGATAGGTGGTGAGCCCATCGCCGGACCGAGTCTGTTTACACATGTCTCAGAATTAATTCTGAGACCTGCGGGTTTCCTCACGATGTTTTCCTTCACCGTCGAGCTAGTGATAAATATGTACGTAAGTTTTTGAAAAACTCATTGGTACATGCCAGGATTCGAACCTGAGCCTCACTGATTTTCGGCCGGCTCTTTAACCATCCGGGCTATCACTGCTCTGAATAGAGAATACTGCAGTAGAGAATACTCGGCTTTCTATACGTCTCCAAAGAATAATATACACAAAACTGAAAAAGTAATTTCGGTAAAAGACCCTGTTGAGAAGCCACTGTCATCCAGCAATGAATACTGAATAATCGCTGACAAGCCAAAGTCCCCCTTGATATTAGCCGTATTATTTCCGCTACACAAACCCGGTTGCTAGAAGTGGCAGGGGACAGAATTGTGTTAGGCTTGATTTGATATAAAACTCGATGCGGGACGAGCAAGTGCTCTCGATGGTTTTAGAAGGGGATTGTGAATGTAATTATTTTTCACTAAATATTGGTGCAAAACAAAATAACAATGATAAGATTGATAAGTGAAGGCTTAAGGCAACCTTAGAGCCTTGGCCATGGTATATAAGGACTGATGATTAAAAAAAATAAAGAATTTTGGGAGTCACGATTGTAGTCTGTACAGGTACTTTATTATTCTGTGGCGAAAGATCTACGCAAAAATTAGTTTTCTAGACTTAGATAATATACAATAGTGTTTTTTTTTTCACATTTCTGCCAACATGTGTGACAAAAGAACTCGCCTGCTATTGTAGCGCTTAAAGCCCAGTGTAACGTAAAATTAAAAAGGCAATTTTCTTAATGAGCCGCGCGCTGTGTAGGGTTAAACGGAACACGGGCGTGAGACAGAGCATTAGTAACACGAGTTAATGGCATATAGTATGTAGGATTTAGTCTCGTATTTTGTAGGGTATAAGTATGATGTTACATTGTACCTTCTGTATATTGTATCCACTTGTATTTATCTCATATTTATTAACCGTATATATGTCCTTTCTTTTTCATAGTCTGCTGCAAAAAAAAAAATCGTATTTCGTAGTAGGCGGGGGTGATGTTTCTTTGCATCAGACTACCTCCTAGAACTTGAATATATAAATCCCCGAGGTAAAAAGAAAATGTCGTCTTCAACTTGCAGATCAGATGTACAAAAGTAGAATTGTATGGTCAAATAATATATAAATATAAATATAATCTCACGCCTTTCATCCCCGAGGGGGTAGGCAGAGGTATTCCATTACTGGATATACCCACATTTCACGAGATACATTGGACCCCTAAACGTGATAGGTGGTGAGCCCATCGCCGGATCGGGTCTATTTACACATGTCTCAGAATTAATTCTGAGACCTGCGGGTTTCTTCACGATGTTTTCCTTCACCGTCGAGCTAGTGATAAATATGTACGTAAGTTTTTGAAAAACTCATTGGTACATGCCAGGATTCGAACCCGAGCCTCAAATAAATATACTTAAATATCAAATTTGTATTTAGAGTAAGGTCGTTTATAAAAAAACAGGTCGCGGACCCCAAATCTGGTAAACGATATTATCATTAATTTTCGATCATATCGCCTTCAAGATGAATATTTCATTAATATTAACCAACATATCGACTTCCTACACAATACGTAGGTGTGATTACTATTGCACATATCGAGGGCGTAAAAACAACTTGTATGATTGTAATGTATGCTAACAGCATTGATATAGGCATATTTGTTGGTAATTATGATACATTATACTAGGGGTGTGTGTCCAGAACAAATTTTGACAAAACTTTACAGTTATAGCTTATACATCAGAATAACAGGCTATGTTTTATCCCCGTGTTCCCACAGGAACCGGAACCGCGGCGGTGCTAGTTCGTTCATAATCAATGCACAAATCAGGTGAGTCTGCGGTAGGTAAATAACCTACTTCAAAATAGATTACTTGCCTACGCAAAGTAGGTATTAAATTATGGTATTTGCACAGAAATTGTGACGTTTATTGAACTTTAACTTGGTTTACAGATTGATTAATTTTAATATATCCGCTGAATCGTGCCATGTATTCTAATCTAATATCTCTATATAATATCTATTTTTTATCATATTATTATACTATTTGGCTCTTGTTCCCCATAAAAAATATAATAATAGGTATATAATATTAGTTTAAAAATCCGTCAATTTCGAAGTGACAATTCAAAATTAGCTCAAATAAAAATTACCTCTATCTGCAAAAATTCAACCCCTAAGCCGCGGGTAAAAGCTACTTACTAATATAATAAACGCGAAAGTAACCCTGTCTGTCTGTTGGAAATGTAAAGGTCTATACATCTACATAAACTAATTTATTGGGTAGTTTAGTAGTTTGTTCTACAACCTCATGGAGTTTTACTCATTACATGCTACATTTATGTGTCTGATTAAGTAGGATCGACTATTATACTCTAAAACTAAAAATAACAATTTTCTTTGCAAATAAAAATTTATATTATTTAAGATCGAAAGTAGCATCTTCTAGTGTAGGAGGACAAGATCCACCTGTAGTATCTAAACAAGTAGTAGTAAGAAAGTTGTAGGTGTTAAGAAAAATCGGTACTAGTTTAAGCGGTTTTCACACATAAAAACACATCCATCTACTTTCAAACGCATATCTGTCCATTGCCAACTAAACCTTGAAACAGGTCCTAACCGAATAACTTATTACTGAATTGAGCAGCAACATAATAATTAACTTATCTGATTCTAATACACAACACAATGCATTAGAATTAACTAACAATATAGATATTATCGTTGACAATATGACAAACTATCATTCCTAACAAAACACTGTAATCTCAGCTTAATCACCCTTTTGCTAGACAAACAATCGGTTAATTTACATTAAAAAAGCGTTTAATTCGGTTAAGCTGTGCGGTTTAAACTAAGCTCCTGGTCATTTGTACCCGTCGCTCCAATAATTAACTTAGACAGCGCGCGGTAAACGGTTAACTACGATTTAAATAACAACGAGCTCGGCGTCTTAGGGTTAACTGTTTACACATTGGTTACGTTTTTACACGGTTAATTGATGACTTTAATTAAATATAGCCGGTTAGGTCTGTCCACCATTAAAGTAAAAGCTAGGCACAAGTCTTCAAGACTCACGTAGTAAGAGGTTCTTCCAGCTACCGCCGAGGGCACGGAGACACCGATGGAGTCTCGGAGTAGGGTTCGGAGGAGCACGAGGCAGCGTCATCCTCACGTCTCCTTCCGAAGAACTCCTTCCCAACAACGACGATCCCCTATCCCTCGATAAAGACCTACGCCTCCCAAACGGAGCTCCTCTCACTGTTGCATAGCTATCCTCATTTATACTGAAGGTATCCAACGGAATCCCCTCTGGTTCTCTTCGGCTCCTGACTGAGAATGTTCTTCTGAAGCCACTCGCCAAACCTTCAATTGTTCTCCTTTTTGGCTTTGGAATCTCTTCGGAACTGATGACGGTTATATCGTCCATGTTTTGAGGTTCGTAGCTTCGATAGCTTCTAGAATGGTCGACGGTCAAGTCTTCGATGCCACCGTGCCGGTATCTCAAAGGTCTAGCACGATCGATGGCCCCGAGTTCATCGTAGCTCCTGTACGTTGAGGAGGCTCGGCGTGGAGTAGGGGGTAGTCCGGCTCTGTCTATCGTCATTTTAAGCTAAGGTCGCTTTAACGGGCACCTGACGGAGAAATGGCGGCGTTAGGCTTAGATTCTTGGAGGATGTCTGATAATCCTGGCTTGCAACGACGAAGGTTTGTGTATTTGATTGCGGTAGATTCATAAATCGCAACCACGCAAACCCAAAGGATTTGTGGCTTTGAGTAACAAACGCAACTTTTCCTAACTCGAATATTTTTTTCGTCAAGATTTTGTATCCTATAAATCTATGACCGCCATACAGAAGTTATGTGGCTTTGAGAGCTATAACAGTTCGGTTAGTGTTATATTTGCGTGCCCGAGAACCGTTTAGCATAACAATATCGTGACTTGTGCAACTTTTGGAGTTTACATTGCCATAAAATTTGTTTGGCATCCCCAAACGGCGCGATAAAGTCGAATCTATATCGATATATTCACGAAACTTGTTTGTGTTACTTTTGTTTGTGTGTTGGTAAAAAGACAGTCATTGATAAATCATACCACCGCTAGCATACCAATAATTAAATGTTATAACAATTTATGCGTGAAAAGGGTTCTCTATGCAGCCGATCAAATGCCATGAGGAAAAGGCGTTTCTACTATTAATTTTAAATTTAACGATAGTAAGTTCACAGCGTGCAGATTTAATACATGTAAATTAAT
Source organism: Ethmia dodecea (assembly GCA_963855545.1). Lineage (NCBI taxonomy): Eukaryota > Metazoa > Arthropoda > Insecta > Lepidoptera > Depressariidae > Ethmia > Ethmia dodecea. Next base: position 4,269,502 of record OY979446.1, read on the forward strand.
ACCTTTATCACATGTCATGTGATTGGTGTGATCTTCAGCTTTTCTTAATCAGTTTGTATTGAAAAAACGCTTAGTTAAACACACTGAACACACACAACCGAGCCTTCTCGTGTCAGTATTTTCTATGCATGGCAGGCGTTAGTTGTACAGTCAAGAGCACGTGGAGCTTGACACATTGGATTTTGTAACGTTCTTATTACAATCGCCTTAGAGGTCAGACTCGCACTACAAGTGTAAAGCTTCATGTGCTCTTGACTGTACAATGTGCAAATTTGATACCTATTTTTTGGGTGAACATTGTACACAATGTACATCGCGTGGGTATATTTTGTGATATTGACGCAATTTGTGAGCACATTTTTAAGTATGTACTATCAGCAAACGCTAAGCCTGATACATTTAGAAGAATTGTCGCTTGTAAGCTCCAATTTTATTACCCCGACCCTAATTAGAGTTACACAATGAGAAGCCAGTAAAACAGTCTTTTTTTTGTATTCCGATCCATTCATCGAAATTAAATGGTCATAAACATGAAAGAAACCCTTTCATGTGATTGTCATTGTTACTAATAAGAAAGGGTTTTTTCGCCACGGGGTGGCAAAAGATAGCTGCTCGCTAAAATGACACTTAGGTGTATCAGGCAGAACTTTTTTCGATAGTACTTCTTCCATTCTATCCTATTGACAAATCGGTAAACTATCGTGATTCTACATAAAGATATGTTTGAAATTATCAAATAACGCTTTGATTTAAATAACCAGCTATTATTTCTATTTACCAGTAAGAGTTATTTGAAAATAAGAACAGTGTTCAAACTTAAGACATATATCCAAATTGGTTTGTCGTTGACACAATTACCAATTGCACTGGACCGGACTCCACTGTAGCCCGTCGGTCCGTAAGCGACAGAGAAGCGGAATTCGAACAATTATCGAATTACGAGCTGTTTCCTGCTTTGCGGGTAGTTAGGCGCTTTATACGGATTTGTCCCGTAGTTAGGTGACATCCTTTTTCATTAGGCTACTCGTTGAGGTTCGATCCAATTCACTAATAGATGAGGGGGCCGAGATAATAGATAAAGCGAATTAAATGTAGAAGTTGATTATAGTCGGATTAGTTACGTTCAATGTGATTGGTGTGATCGTTGATGTTTCTAATACAGTCGAACTTTAGTGTAATAGGCTTAATTAAAATGAATATTGACGCAAACTGGTTATTGCAACCCTGCATAAAGCCTCAACATAATGTTGTTATATACGCAATAAAAAATACTTCTATTAAGGTTCTATTAACATGATCAGCGGAAGCACAAAAAGAAACCGTTGGTAATACTTGTACCACATTTATACCATTAAAAGATAACTTAATAGAGGACCACCTAACGTATACTGGAATGACCACATTGATAACATTAGCTAAACAAGCAAAACACAGCGCTTCTTCTTACAACTAAGACTAATAAGTACATCGGTAACATTTTCCGAACAAAAACAGAGGCAGCAAACGTAAATGTCACCCGCATTGGACGGTGCAGTAACTGAGAAGAGTCGGAATGAGCAAAAAATAAACACAGGAACCGTAATCGAAGTGAGAATTTAATAACAACTTTTTCTCGGTTTAAGTTGAAGCGTACACATTGGCGAAAAACGGTTTGTGCGCTTAAATACAAGGCGAAAATTTGGAAAGATGTATTTCTAAAAAAAAATATGTATTCACCTAGCATATAACATATTAATCAAGAAATAAAAAAAACTAATTACATTCTGAATGGTTGGTAAGATATTAGCATGAGAAGAGTAAGCCGTTTATGTTATACGAACGCAGTCATCATATTTTCCAGTGCATTGGACTAGAGCTGGTTGTTGATATTCATTTAGGAAAATCAAGAGCAGCACAGGATTGGTAGGGCCGTAATATGAGTAATTTCATATAAAAATGCTAAATATTTATTTCTTTAACTTATTTTTAAAATAAGTTATTGTGTTTGGGACCTTCTTTTAGGTGTGAGAACAACTGTGTGCGCGAAAATTCAGTATCTGAAATAACTCGCATTGCGGCTCTACCAAACACAAATAACCAGAAGAGATGAACGTATTTCTTAACTATTCTCTATAAAAATAAACAAATTAGTCCTCTTTAAGATTAAGTGAGTAGTTAAGAAATGTAGTACAGTCAACAAAGTTGCTAGTGTTACATGGCCAAAAATTGAGATTCACTTTTCTCTTAAAGCCTTAAATGTATTTATAGTATTTTTTTGGTAAATTATAGGGATCAAAGATACCTTTCGAAATAAACATTAATCATTATGATTTATTTATGACTTCCCCAGAAAAATGAATTCTTAGTTACTGGCCATGTAACCCTAACAACTTTGTTGACTGTACCTAGTTAATTAAAACTTTCCAAGCTTAAGATCTCTATTTTTATTTCATTTTTGTAGAAGGTTTACTTGCACAACAAAGGGCCGTAAATGTATTTTTTGTAGCTCCCTAACCGCGGGGCTCGTGCGTGAAATCAGTAGCATTGGCACAGAGCACAGTGAAAATTATGGCTATTGCCCTCTGTGGTTATGTAAACGAGACCAAAACCAGACCCTTAGGTATAAATAAAAAAAAACTAACTAAGTAATAACATTTTGTGGTTGTCAATTTATAAGTACCTTACCACTCCTTACACTATTTTTGATTAAAATAATTTCTTGAACAAGATAATCATTCATTTTAAAACTGAAAGACATTTAGAGAAAGTTGATAAGACCGTCAAAGTGCAAGCCCAAGCACATTCAAGTTTCAACAACTATTGCCCTGATTAAAATAATTTCTTGAACAAGATAATCATTCATTTTAAAACTGAAAGACATTTAGAGAAAGTTGATAAGACCGTCAAAGTGCAAGCCCAAGCACATTCAAGTTTCAACAACTATTGCCCACAAAAAGAATGCAAGAACACACAAAAGCACCACACATTAAAAAGTACACAGAGTACATACATCAAACACTTGATTACTAAGAGAACACTTGAAACACTGCACGATAAGACTTAGTTAAAATTAGTTTCTAAATGTGAAGCACCTCTTAACTCACTTGAAACCAAACAACTCAAATGTCAGAAGGTGTTTGCTCGAGCGTTTTAAGATTTTAAACAGGAAGCCGCAGATTCCTCGTTCCGTAATAAGCATTAAGTGTACATAAAACAAAGATTGATTCCGATTGCGTTTTGTTTTAAAAGCTATTTTGTAAATTTTTCATTACCTACTCTTGATTGTAGCAGAGTTTCATTATTTCAAGATTTAAAAAATAAGCGTGTTGATTTGAATATTTTGATGTCGGTTGTTTTGGAAGACTTTTCCTAACTATCGATAGTGTTACACAGAGAGTCAGAAAGTGACTTTTTCTTTAATTTATTGATGACCTTTCATCTCCCCTTAAATCCGTACATTATAGACAAGATTTTCTTAACCTGTCATTACTGCCGTGATCATGTCCGCGTAATAAATTATGTTTGATTTATAGTGCGGAATCAACGCAAAAATTATTACCCCAAATAAGTTAATGCTGGCCGTAAAAACATGCAGATTAATAGAAAACGACGGAAAGTCCATACATGCAGTGTTACGACACTGGGTACAGAAAATGGTGTAATGTATCAAGATGCATGCAGAGGAGGTTGGGCAACGTGTGTGACCATATATGGCGCCCGGGAGACTGGGGTGAACGGGCGACTCGTTAAATATTCGCTTTTATACGGCGCAAGGATTATAATTGCTTTTATTTCTTTTTGATAGTGAACATGGGCGTTTATTATGAAAATATAAGGCGTAAGCGCAACAAAATTGTGTTGTAATTTATAAGAAATAATACACTTACGCCTTAATCCCAAAGGTTGGCAAAGGTGTTTCATTTTACTTAACATCAGTGTATTTATCAGACCTTAAATTTTTATAACTTGTACAAACGTATTTAGCTGTGATTTAAAGCAGAGTATTCATGTTGTATTTGATTTATAATTTTTGTCCAACTCCGCCAAACATGTCTATTTTTCTTTATGGTAGAGTTTAAAATTTTTTTGCTCGATCCAATCTTACAAATAAATTAAAACGTTGACAACGTCTTATAAATTGATGGAGCCGGCGGCATTCCCGAAAAAGTGTGACGTATGCGTCGTTCCAGTGCAAGCGAGAGCGCGCAACGAGCGACAAAGAGGCACAATCCATTCCATCAGTATTTTCTTATATTACGTTGTCACGTTCAACTATCGTCAGTAAACCTTCTTTTCAGACAACCGATTTTTTTTTATCACTCAGTCATTGTCCCATAATCCTGGCATGTACACATTATGCAAGCATTCTTAGCTAATCATAACTCCGTGGCAAGATCTAACGTGTGAATGTTTAATGTATATCCAACACTAATGAAGCCTATTAATATTTATTGTATAAACAATGTACCAAGCGTCTCGCCTGCATCGATCGATGGTGCACTAACAAAGCCCGTTGCAGTGCTTATTGGCTGAATTGCAAATTATGCGATGTACCCGGTTCGTAATTATATGAGATCATCAATATGCAACATGCGGCTATTGTGATAATGATACGTTTTGGTTATGTCTGTGTTTGTTTATAAGACAACTTGTAATTGAGATACTAAGTTTTATTTCTTAGTCACTTTATAAGAGCAGCCATAGCCCTGTAGTTAATAAGCTCACCTCATCGTGAGGTTTGGGTTCGAAGCCTGGTGAGGACAAGTACCAGTGAGTTTTCTAAACTCACGTACTTTTTTATCACTAACTCGAAAATGAACGAAAACATCGTGAGGAAAACAGCAGTTCCCAAACGCGGTCCAGCGATGAGCTCTTGTAACAAAATGGGCATTTCTAGGATTGGAATAAGTCTGCCGACCCCGTTAAGGAAAAAGCCATATTTTTTTCCTTCCTACTATTATTATAAATACGAAAGTGTTGAATTAGTTCGTCCTTCTATGACGCAACAATTGTTCACCATGTATTTTGCATATAGATAGTTGGAGGGCTGGGAAGTGATATAGGTTACTTTTTATCCCAAAACACGGATGAAGTTGCGTGCAAAAGCTAGTTTAACACAAATAGACATTTATGTTATAGAAGACGAGTTTTGTTTGACTTTAACGATCAAGTGTCAAGATTACGTCTTCTGAGAGAAATAATTTACTATCACACTTGACATTGGTTATGATGACTTCCTTGTAATACTGTGCTGTAACTGTCGAGTTAGACTTACATAATATAATTAGGGCTCTAAGTATCATGTTGACAAGTGTCAAAATTATCACAGTTTATAGCACATGACCCGTGACCTCACTAGCGGGAACTAATTAAATAAATAGTGATAATTCCTACGTTATTTGGAAAAATACTTGACTCGATAAACCATATTCGTTGAGCAAACATTTCTTATAGTAAGAAAAAATCTACATTTTAGCTTTCAAGGATCAGGAAAAAAGTTTACGGCGCATCAGAGAAAGATTTGTGTTGTTTCAAACAATGTATTTTGAGAGTATACCAAAACGTTTGCGTAATATCTTGTATTTACTGCAAGATTTTTTACTTAAATACAATCTGATTTCAACATTAAAATCTTATCTGACAGCGTTATATTTTTAACCTACTTGTTTGTTACTCATTAAAATTCACGCAAATGCAAATAATTACGTTCGCTGCAACGTTGTGAATGAAATCTGAATCGCGTGATCGAGACGATTCCGATTGCTCGAATTCATCGATTCACGTAATATTACGATTGTATCGATATCACGCAGCGACGATCGGTCGATGACCCACATGGTAATATTTATGAGAAACGTACGTCTCTCGATAAGTTCAATAAAAAACCTTTTAGCGAGTAAAACATTAAAAGCACTTTATCGGAATCCTCGTGACTTTATTAAATCAACGAGACCTTTAGGAGAAAAACGTATCGAAAATGTTTTCGTAATTTATCCCTATAAACTACAAAAATATTTACAATCAAATTTTACAAAGATTTATAATTGCAATATATATAAAGAAGTTGTCAGTGAACATAAAATTTAAACAATGAATGTAGCTGATCCAACAAGACTCAAAAAACAAGACAAAAGCCGAACACAAGACCTGCTAACGAGACGGGGGCACCGGCGCGAGCTATCCGTCAGCCAACAGAGAAATCTGCTCGACTGATAGCACTAAATTACCTCCAACCTCCAGCACATGTAGGGTGACCATAGCAGCTGTGAATCGAGTCATAAATTGACGAACAATACTCGGAGAAAGCAGCAATGTAAATTAATAACTCTCAACACCCCTTCGGGCAAGTTCATAATACCAGACGATATCGAAAGTTGAAATGGTAAGATTGATAACCCGCAAAAACCGACAGAGCAATTGCAAGGAAATTACAATTGCTTTACCAAGAATTGTAAACGCATGGTGCATCATCACCGTCATGATTGCTGTCAAGTTGACGCGTTAAGGAGAGGGTTTAAAATGTTTCAACAAGACAGAGAGAGCGATGAAAGGGAAACGATTTAGCTCAAACGTGCCGGGAGGTGCGAAGAGACGAGCTCGTCCGTCAGTGAAAGCGGCCAGAGATAGTCCTAAATTACCTCAGGCAAGGGGAGGTCGTTACAAGATTCCTATTCGACAAAAGAGCTCCGCGAAATTGCAAATCATCGATAGATAGTTGCAAATGACCTCAGGTGGCGACCGCGACATTGACATAGATGCGAAATGCAAGGTTGTGATGGCAGAAGATTGATGGTTCACATTACCGTAATATTGTCGAGTATAATAATAAAGCTGTCCGTGATATGCCAAATAAGACGAGTTGAAAGTAGTTTGCATTGCGATATGGAACCCGGCAAATGGATAAACATTTTCCAGTGTTGCCCGTTCAGCATTGTTTGGTAAAATTTTGGCAATCTCACTCAACTCGTTTGCATTTCGAGTGCACGAAGTTGAGAGGACCTTTTTTATCTTTTAACGGACAGCTGTTTAAATAAATGCCCGTTTTTGTGCATTCTTCACAATTTTAACGAGATTTCCATGACAAAAACACGATAGCTTTGACAGTTATTTAAACATTCCCTCGTTGTTTTGTGGGGAAATGTTTTTATTTTTCCGGTGGCTTACGTGAGGTCGGATAAACAATCCAAACTTCGCAGAAGTTTTAAGTACTTCGGCAGTGTTGTTCGTCCATAGCCATATGTGTTCATTACGAGGAATTTAACAGTGATATATTAATGACACGGCTGTGTGAACATCCGTGTTCGAGGGGACCTTGTTAGTATTCATTAGCGAATCGATGTTACTCGCATTCATCAGTTTCTGTAACAGGACGTCGAACAAAAAGCTGTTTGCATTATCATACCTCGGAGTGATCTCAGTCAAATCGATTCACATTCACATTGTTTGCACTTTGACATGTCTTGTTGCAGCGAGTCGACAACGATACTTGTAAGCATCACATCATATCTCTGACTGCTTACTTGTTCAGTGGAAGGAACTATTTTATAATGCATTTTTTTTTACATTTGGTAACGCAAGACTTTACGAGAGCGCGTAAGAGCGCTTACACAAGTTTTTGTGACTTTTGACCATAGATATAGCGTAGCAATAAAAATTTCTAAATCTATGCTTTAGACACACATAGGTATATAACCGTTGTCCAAAGTATTGACAATTTAGAATCCTTCAAAATACGTCATGAAAACAGTTCTGACGAGATTCATGAGAGAGGGAGACGAATAGAGGACAGACGGAGACCTTTGCAAAAGCTTAGCTTTTCTCCAACACGACACAAGCCGTGAACCACTTGAGCAAAAAATAATAATCAATTATTATTACACAGGTGTTTTTCCAGAATGATTTGCAAATTATAGACAAGTATTGTTTTTGCCAATTCGACATTTGATTTGACTTTCTTACCTATTATCGATATTTCCGGTGACATCGGGGTCGATGATGATATTTGAAAAAAAAAACATCATGACATCGATGCAATTATTGTCTCAATAATCAGATAACAAATGGATGTGCTTAAACCGCAGACAAGTGCTTTAGAAACTCACGACAAAGCCCACATTAGAAAGCCGAATTGTACCGTTAAAATCCGGAGCAACTCCAATAAATACATGGTATGAAATATCGAACCCGTATTAGAGTCGTTAGCCGTAATTGCACATCATGCAAAAACTGCAAAAAACAATTTTGCTAGGCGAGGCCATTGTACATACTTCCAGTGATTAATATAATTTTTATTTGCTTTGATTTGCGAGTATGACGGGCTCTATACACCCAGCCAGTTATTGAGCGGCCGTTGACATGAATAAAAACACTGATTGGATTCGAAGTAGTAACAGTACACGTAGTAGGCAAGTTTGATGGATTGGCCTGTCAAGCTAACCCAACCACCGGTGCCCATTGTACACCCATCCAATTTTAAAAAAGTTAATATTTATTATCGCTCTAAATGAATAATCATATGTTTGGATGAGCCAACGATCAGAATCTCGTTTGATAGCGGTATTGTTAGGACATAATTATGAGAATTCCTCGTAAAACGGAGCTATAAAATATTAAACTCCTCATAAACTATGTTTTATGTTGTTTATATGACACGATTCTGTAAATATTGATTTTTAAATTTCAATTAAGGTAAATTAATAGGCTGAAAATGTTTTACCATCACACGAATAACGGTTTCGTGCGAATAACAACTTAATTAAAAACACCGTCCAAAATTTACCTTTTAGTTATTATTTTTAATAGCTAATTATAGCATTGTGTAAAGTTATGATTAAAACTACCGGTCTGTTAGCTTTTCTAATTATTTTTGGCTGCAAAATAAATAAATTACACCGCTATCACTCTTACAACTTCGAAGAAATAACTATTACCAACTAGTATGTAACAGTGAAGGTCTACTAATTTATTCATCTCAGTTCGATGACAGATTGTGTGGTGATATCGCGTTACCAGTTCCGCTGTAGCAAGGCCTAGCTGATGACAGGGTTGTCACTATCCATAAAAGCACCATAAAAGTTAGGTAACCGACATTTAGCTAGTACTTTCTAACCGACAGATATCAGTTTAGTTATAATAACATTGTATATTATACAAAATCCAATTTGCCTTTTAATAAAGTCCGGTATTTAAGTCTCAACTTTAAAAACTGTTCTGAGGTAAGGCCGCTAGTGTTTTTGTATCTTTATAAAAGAAGAAGAAAGAAACGGACTGACTGACCAATCAACTCACGACTGAAACAACTGAGTCTAGAAGCATGTTTTGCACAAAGGTTTCTTAAATGGTGTAAGTGGGCTAAGAGAGTATTTTGAAAATTCGCACGTTAACGGGAAATAAAGGAATTCAACACGGGCAAGTCAAGTAAATGTATATAGGTGTATGTCAATTAAAATTATCTATAACCCTGAAAACGAATCTGTTTATCGATTCTTAAAATTTATATCCTTAATCGATTAAGCCTATTACGTAACTATAACTATAATTAATATTTTTTTTTAGTGAAATTAAGGATTTACAGGTATTTTACCGACTGATTATTTAGATCTTGTGGCAACCCTAGCTCATAATAGTCCGAAGATAATCACGGGTTCGGTTGACACTATCTAAGGATATAAATTGAGTATTCAACTTCTTCGTGTGGAAATATAAATCTTTTGAAACAGACTCGATGATACGGAGATGGTTTGGTTAGACAAAGTCACTGCGTTAGAAATGGTTTAAGACTATTTGTTATTACAACTACAGAGTGGATACAGCTATTTCTGGTTATATTTAGTATATTCTACTCAAATTCAATATAGCTTAGCAATTATAGAAGAAGCTGAATTGGACAAGACAAGTGAACTTTTATTTAAAAGTAATGGTTCTTGTAATTTATGGTTTTTATTATTAAAATTTTAATGTATAAATTTAAAATTTCAAACGGCTACCTATTACGATTCAAATATAAAGCCTTTTAAAGGTACCTACTCGTAGGACAGACGACGCTGGCTTAATAATAGGGTCCCGTGCATAGGATATACAACCGGTAAACATAAACACCGCACGTCTTATTACGCCACGTCCCAATCGGGAAAGAATAGGATTATCTATTGTAACCTTTGAGTATTAAACCAACCGGAGACGCCACTGACAGGCGTTCCCTTCTGCCAAATAAAAGTGTCGGTCAACGCGCATACCTATTATATACAACTAGTTTTTTTGAGTTTACGGAGTGCTCGGATCGGTGAATGTATTTGTGTGCATCTAGTTCAAGCTAGTGTTTAATTTTTTTGTCAAAAAATGCGTTTGTGTTAACATTATTTGTGTGCGTTTACTCGTCCCCCGCGGAGAAATTGGCAGACTTTTTTGCAAAGAAACTAGTGCGCGTGACGTCTCCTGTTGGTTTAATACTCAAAGATTGTACCAGATCGCCCGTGGTAGGCTGCTGCTTGATAGGCTATATTTATACCCTAAAATAAGTATATTAGGTATCAAATTATACAGTCCCCAAAAAGCCGTCTCGGTCGAAGCGATTGTTTCTCAATAGAAAATGTAAATTATATTTTTGACAACAACATCGCAAGCTCAGAATGATATAAAAGTTAGCCACAAATAACTTCAAAGTGATATTAACACGTCTTCCCATCATACAGTCATGCACAAATTATGTGATTAAAATACCACGGAGTCCGGAACAGGCCAGGTGTCATTATAACTCAACTTTTACTGGCCCAGGGTTGCCAGCTGTCCGGTATTTATACGGACATTCCGTTAGTGTCTCCAGAATTGCATAGAAACGATTCCGAACTATGAATATTCATTCCTAGTTCAAATGTTTAGACTAATAATTTTTAGGACATCGACATCAAGTTCCAAAAAGTTTATTTTACCAAATTATTTCATTATTTGGTCCTTAAAAACAGAGTTTAATTAACATAAATATATTTTGTTAGTATCTGCGGAACCCTACCTTTCGCGTAGACCCAAAAATGCTAATTTATATGATATTCTAACTTAAGTTGTACTTAATAGAAGAAAATGAGATGATATTATTATGCATCTGTGAAAGGTAACTTGTTAAACTACAAAGTCTACCTCTAACTGAGACGCAACCTGAGGTATATGCGCGAGGCGGGAGGAGTAACAAATGACGTCACAGAAAATTGACAGCGCTGTTACGTCATCTGTCACCCCTCCCGCACCGCGCACCTACCTCAGGAACCGCCTCAATTAAGCGGTTGACCGTAGTATAACTTCTTTCTTCTTTATTGTTTTTTGTTGGCAACTCGTCTGTACATTTTGTGTAATTTAGAGACCTTACTTCTTCACCGTTTTGATTTATTGTCAAGTAGACACCACTTTTTAATGATACCGCGTGTATGTATAATCTTGGAGAAAAATGACCGTAACTGTTCTATAGCAATAAATTTAGAGAGGTCAGTGTGTGCAAAATTTCAATATTTCTTTTTAAGGCAAAGTATATTATATCTATTAATTCTTGTAATAGCGTAAGATAACAGAACAATTATTTATCATTCAAAAATAATAAATATGTATATTTATGGTTATTTGTAAAAAACAGACATTGAAAGAGTAATTACGATTACGAATCGTTGATTATAGTATCCTGTTTAGAAGACGTAAGTATCAGGAGAGATCAATATGAAATTAGACCTAAGAAACGCGTATTTACTCAATATGAGCCTTTTCGTAACTGTGTATTTTCTTTTGGGATACAAAATTTATAATTCAACATCTTTATGTTTTTACTTTCACATGTATAATGTTAAATTATACGCTGGAAGATATATTGAGACTGCCTACCTACCAGTGACATCGTTTAAATGTTATGCTCATTTAAATAAAGCTCACTTGATTTATACTTTTACCATTGACAAATCGTCTGAGATCTTGTCTGCGGAAAGTTTTAAAAAGAAGCATTATTTTAATTGCTAGTCTAATGTGTGATAGTCCGCTGATAACAGGAAACTACTTTTTTTATTACACAGACACTAATACCAATGCGTGCGGCATGTACCAACGAGTTTTTCAAAAACTTACCTACATATTTATCACTAGCTCGACGGTGAAGGAAAACATCGTGAGGAAACCCGCAGGTCCCAGAATTAATTCTGAGACATGAGTGTTTAGACCCGGTTCGGCGAGGTGCTCACCACCTATCACGTGGGTCCAAAGAATATCTGATGAAAAGTGGGTATGTCCAGAAATGGAATACCTCTGCCTACCCCTTCAGGGATATAAGGCGTGAGATTATTTATTTTATTTTTTAGACACAAATACAACTCACATCATAACCATATCAAAGCAACGCATTATTAACATACAAAACACAGAGTCATACAATTAAACAGTCAAAACGTGCACAAAGAAAAGGATGACAGCTAATTGTAGAGTCAAATATGGTGTTGAGATTATACCAAGTGTCAGTGAGGCCAAATATGGAGGAACACGCACTGGAATGGACACCTTGACTAATCGGAGCACGACCAGCAAATGGCTCGACGAATCAACTAAAGATAACACAGTCTTTTGTGAAGAAAAGTGGACTCAATTTCTAGAGACTTTGAGCGAATTGCTCCAAAGAGATTTATTGTATTAATAAAACAATAAAAGGAGACGCCAAAGAGGTTTTATTTCGAATGAAAACGAAAGAGGTCTAAACCGACGAAGATGGAGCGAAAGCCGTTAAAATTGTGTAACTACTGGTGAATAAGTTAGCAGTGAAATTTAAAAGTTTTCGAAATATGAAAAAGTTACACGGGTCTTGGGGAAGCAATAAAATTTAAATATGCTTTGTTTATAACTCAAAAGCCATGTTATGACAAAAATATTTTTTATGAGCTCTATACCTTAAATTGTAAAAGACGCTAATGAATTTTACATGTTTTATTTTAAGTAAACAAACATGATAACTCATCTTTTTTTATGGGCATTATAAAGATAAATTGTTTTAATGCGAATAAAAGTAAGTTGAGCAAACAAAAACCTGACTTTAAAGGAAGTCGTTAGCCAAGGAGATAAGACAAGTGCTTAAACTATACAGGTTTTCGACTATAAAACTTATTAAATAACATCCTTACAACTTTAAATGGTTCATTTACCCGCACTAAAACAATACAATGTTGCTTCGAAACCCTTTACTATATTAAAATCGAGGTCTGAAGTGAAAACGAAACCGTTCTTTATTTTAAATAATATTAAAATAAATTTAATAAATATACAATATGTAAAATAATAAGCGCAATTCCTGAAATTAGTTTGTTCAGTATCGCCTACTTAATCGATTTCTGCCATTTTTAAGATGTGTTAAATTTCTCCGGAAAATGATTTAGCATAGCTGAATTTAGTGCTACCTATAGTGCTCTTGATTGAAGAAAATTGGTTAGACACAACTAAAGTACGAAGGCATCATATTTTTTTTATATTAATATACTAACTGAGGTGTACAAGGAATTGCGCTTATTCTGATAAGCGTTGTATAAATATGCTTACACCGTTATCCCCGAGGGGCTAGGCATTTCGTCAGTATATTTTTTGAAGCCTAAACGTGGCAGGTGGTGAGACCATCGCCGGAGCGGGGTACACAGTACACATGCCTCAGAATTAAGTGGTAAACCTGTGGGTTTCCTCAAGATGTTTTCCTTCACCGTCGAGATAGTGATAAATATGTACGTAAGTTTTTTTTCATGTAGGTACACACCCTCACCAGGGTTCGAGCCCGAGCCTAACGCGAGGCGGGTTCACTAACTACATGACTATCATTGCCGTGTGTCGTTACATAATACAAATATTTAGAAATTTCCACAGAATAAATCTAACTATCGACAGATCTGGCATTGACTAAAAATATTCTGTGCAAACTCATAACTCATAAACCTCGGGTACACAAGTCGTTACTTTCGTCATGTGGATGTTTGACCAATATAGCCGTATCAACTTCAAGGCCGTTTCATTCCTTGTCATCATAGTCGTTTATTATGAAGACTCAATAGAAGATGATTACAGGTTCAACTTACATGGAACTATTGCTAAAGACTCCGTCTGCGCCAACTTTAGATCGTGTCCTTTAGGAACTGTGTCAAAAGTGGCCTATATCCTTCCCGAAGATTGGTCCACCAGTTGAGCAGTGAAAAGGTGACAGATAATTAGTTTCGCATTTATAATATTAGTAGAGATAAATCATGCATCTCGCTTAAACATCTAGCCCGTTGATTTATTTCAACCCGTTGTCTTGAGTCTGTATTCGAGAAATTTTGAGATAATTTTTTTTGTTACACTGTCTTATAACTAGTTTAATTTCAATCTTTCATTCTAATTCTTTTTGCGGATGCTAGATGAAAGTAGGTACTTGAAAGTTAAAATAAGAGCCTACAAGAAAGCCCGTAAGTTCCAAGAGTACTTGTTGCGATGGAGAGCTGGCGACATGCCAACACGTTAATCGCAGACCACCTGCAATTTACACCCGACACGAGATCTCTAGATTTAGTGTCGGTTAGTGTCATCTCGTGTCTGCTCTATTGGCAACCGACGCGAATACATTCATTAAATTACCGAGCGGATAATCATTTAGCATTTGAGATAAATTGATTTATGCCTTCGTTGAAGCATACGTATTTTTGTAAGTGACTAGCGGTTCTGCGCGGATTCACCCGCGTAGTTCCCGTTCCCGTTGGAATACGGGAATAAAATATAGCCTATGTTACTCAGGGATATTATATTTTTCCATGGGTTAAAGAATTTTTAAAATCGGTCTTATAGTTTTTGAGTTTATTCATAACAAAGTTGCAAATCTTTCCTCTTTATGATATTAGTACAGATGTGAAAACAAAAACTAGTGACTATTTCAATATGTAAGTGTGTATTCTAATCGTTGATATATATAATTTGAAAGACCCTTATTTTGGCACAGTTTTTAAATATATTCAGACAGATAACCAAAAATGGCGTAACGAAGACATTTTATATATTACTAGCAGCGCCCCGCGGAACAGTCAACTTTCCCATATTCACAAACATGATAAGGAATGGATTAGATATCATATCAAAAGTAAGATACTACTAAAAAGATACGAGAAATAGTGTATTCAAGTAAAAATAGACACGACACATGACATGACTGACGCTACGTAAACAAACGAGGAAACAAATGTTACAGTATTGGGTTACGGAGCTAAAACGTGTTGGTTAGATTTTTTGCCAACGAAACAATGGAAGTCAGAAACGATTAATCAAAATTCTTTAATTAAACATTTAAACCAAGTTGCCGGGAAGCTCAACATGACAGGTGATATGCATGTGCGCTGTTTTTTTAAAGCAAGAAAAGGTTAGAAGGGTATTGAAGCAAAGAAAAAAAATATAATACGTATACTTTCACCCCACAAAACAAAATAATTAGCGGAAATTAAAAAACTAGCATCTGCGAGTTACAATCCTTGAAACGGATTTGAACAAACAGGATGACAAAAACTCAACGATGAGAAAGTTTGAAATTTAAAAAATGATCTACATCCGTTGACTCCTTTGACTCTGATATTGGGCATAAATCACAGGTAAAATAAAGAACACATCTCCATAATCGGAGACGGAACGTCACGTCAACTTAGTGCTTAAACTTCGTATTAATTAACCACCGTCATTTATCAATAGATTCGGCAATCACTGGGCATTCAAATTGAAAATCAAAATTTTCTTCGGGAAGAAAGGAGTGATTTACGATGCGGTGTCACCGGGCCCTCGTCATCGACAAGCCACAATGTTCGAGTCATGCGATATAATAGCAGGCAATATTGCTGCATTGGCGTCAAGTAAATTACCTTCCGATGTAATTAACCTTGTTGAGTAATATGTTTAAGTTGAACATCATTACTTGATCACATTTCCTCCGAAGTGTACCGTACAGTATATAAAAAAAAGTTTTCGAATACATTAAGTCATATGGTAATACTTATCTGTTTGTTTCGTTTAAAAACCTAACTACTAAAAAACAAAGTCAATTGCCGAAACAAAATTTTGATTCTTAAACACATAACTAATTGTTCCGGTTTTTCGATAAGTTTTTTCTTATTCGTGATTTAGGATGTTTTTAAAGCTCCCAATATCAAACACTGAAAACCACAAGGAAACACATAAACACATCCAAGATAAATGACAATAAACTATGGGCATGCGTACCTAACATATTGTAGCACAGGATATGGAAATGGTAGAAGAGAAATAGAAGGCGGGTGTTAGCTATTTTAGTATAACTTCAGTGTAAGGGCGATTTATTTTCAGATCTATTTCCTCCGAGACGCGGTCCCGCCCGCGTTATTACCGTTTTACTGTTAGACGTAGGTCGATCAAGTTAATTTATTGCATTACTAACTATGAATGTTGCTACCAAGTACATAAATAAACGATTTCAAAGTTTTCTCACACTCTGATATGATGCGGGTATTGGAAATAATAGGCTGGTATTTCCAGAATTGAATTTGAAATGATAGTTTGGTTGAAAGCTCTTCTAGATTGTACTAAGTGACCCTAAAGAGATCGTTGATCGTAATATTTAGGCAATTCTCAATAACGATGAGATTCAGATATATAAAGATTCCCAAAGCACAGGTATCGATTGTTTGATATACGAGTACTATGTTCGACGTGTCTAAGCTATTACAATGTCTTCGAGAACAAAATTGGAGATAAAAGGTGTGATGAGATTAATTATATCAGAAAGGGTCTCGTCTTTCTCATTTTCTGCTAAGAGGTCCCTTCGTAGGACACTGTTATAGGAATTAATTTAGACATCATAAATTAATTCGTCAAGATTCCTGGAGGAAATAAAGTTATAACGAAATTTCTCAGGCTCTGGTAATGGAGATGGTTAAAGTCAAAAGGCTTAATGAGGGCAGAAAGGGTAAAATTATTATATTTTGTATAGTATCTTTACATTATCTTAAGGATACGAATTACTTGAAGAGCAAATTCAAGATAAAAGAATGTGGCTACTTGAAAATACTAATGATCAATGTGGATTACAAGCTACCACTTTAATTCACCATCTGCTTATTTGTGGGGTATCCTGAGGGAGTAATTTTGTCCGACAGTTGTAAATTTGGGCAGCTGTTGGGGCAGGTGGCAGGGAACGTGCCTGGCTTGACGGATTCGCGGCTTTTTGCTTCATGTTGAATTAAGTTCCTCATTTTTATTTATGTTTCATTTCATTGATTATTTATTTAATTAATAAACACCGAACTATTCTTAAGGCTAAATACATTTGCTACAAAACTGTGTCAACAGTTTGACTGTGAGATCGATAGTCTCTGTTATATTACAATTTTAATATTATTACATTGTAATTAATAGTACATACATAATTATAATCTAGAGCGAGGTGATGTTTCTTTAATAGTTTACAAACAATATTTTTATTATTCTCGCGTCTAATAGATTCAGGTAAACAATTGAGTAGGTATGGGATTCGAGTACTATCTTCATCGTCATTCAGATTTTCGTGCCGGTTTTTATTTATTTTTGTTTAGGTGGTAAGTAATACAACTCTTAGAACAAATAGGTAAACTGCCTGTAGCACATAAATTCCAACATTCTCATGTTTAATAACAAAATTCTTGTAGCTCAATAAGTTCGCGCACGAATTCTGCATTAATTCCGCGTCTGCGACTACACGTACTCGTTCATATTAATATTCATCCAGCGTAGTGTACGATTACTCTAAACTCGAGTTTACAATGGATGTTTTGCCTAAGAACTGTTTGCCGTTTACAATGTGTTTACCACGCTAAGTTACTGCCTATATGGTTCGCAAATGGAAGTATTGTATTACATGTTTCCACTTTACAACTAAGTTTGAAATTGTTACTATGTTTTAGTAGTGTATTAAATTGGAACGTTTTATTGCTTTAGCTATATATCTCAGACTCAGAGTCGGTGTTATTGCGTTTTACGTCTTCGAAACATATTGAAATATTTAGTACCAATAAAATGACAATTTGTTATAAGATTTTCTCTCGTCTTGTATATAATACTTTGAATACCAAAAGCAATTTCCTAAGCGTGCGAGATTGGTATGCTCTCAATTGCTGTACTCGAATAAGGATGGAGAAATTATGAAAACACCTAGACTAGAGAGAGCCGATAGTTATCTAAGAGAGACCGACACTGATGTCGACTATCCCACAGTTGTCAATACTAACTCAGCGCAGACGCAGGTTACCGTAAATGGTAGCGACCGTCTACGAGATACCGCCGATCATAATCGATGGAAAAACTCGGTCCTTCGAGCCGGACTTGACCTCTTTGGAGCTTAGGCACCCATTTGTAAAATATTCAAGCGACTTTCCTTTCGATTTATCGCCAATATTTCAACAGTACTGCAATATTAAGCGGATATTATTCCATATAGGTAAACGTTCAAAAGCAAACAATGATAATATTTTTCAAAGATCGTATCTTACTTTTTGGGTGGTGTCAAGTTCTTAAGCCAGGAAGCATGACCCGGTATATCTTTTTTAAACAAAGATGGTATCAATCCCCTTAAAAGCTTCGTAAAGCGATTGTGATTTGAGCTCCATTATTTCGCAGTTTAACTGCGAAATAATGGAGCTCAAATCACAGCTGCACGCAGGGATAGCGCGATATTGAGATAAAGGACTGTGGTTTGGAAAGAAAATGGTGGGATGCTCGGCGCTAGCGCATCTGCCGGCCCACGTGCCTCCACCCGCGCAGGTTTCTCTTTATAAAATTTTATTTTTTTATATCCTCAACGAGCACACTCATCATTTACAACAGATGCGTTCAGTAATAACAGGGTTACCTTAGGTAATTCATTCTTTAATTAAATTTGATTCTCCCCTTCGGATTTGATTTCTTCATGTAGGCGTTTACTCATTTTGTTACCATTTAGTTGCTTTTGTTCTAATAATTGCTTTGTTTTGGTACAGTATCGCAGCGTTTCGTGGCGGCATATATCGTATAAGATAGTGATGGCCTGTATTTGAGCATGGCACATGTGCGAGGGAGTGCTGTTTTTTGTCACTCGCCATCTGAGGGTCTGAAGCCTGTTCCGCAACATGTGCGGAAATTAATGAGCTTAGAACATGATATTGGAGATTGTAAGTATTCTTCCAAACTACCCTGGCATTATTAATATCATTATCTACACTGACATTATAAAGAGGTAAAGATGTTTGTATAATTGTTATTATTTATAATAAGAGGTAATCTCTGAATGATACCCACTGCATTTTTTTCCATAATAGAAAGATGTACATACCTAGTCTTTTATATTTATTTGCCCATAAGATCTGTCTGAATTAATGTATTAGTAAGTACTATGATTAAACAAGCGAATGTCTATTCTACTTCTTTTAAAGCAATTGGTTAGTGACTATTTTGAAATGTTAAATTCTTAAGGGCTCCTCGTTTACAGATCGAACAACAGGCCATGCTTGTAGCTTTGTTGTGTAACCTCTATGGTGGTGATTAAATCTCACCATTATTATTAACTGGCTCCATTCAAACACCCACTGTCGTTCTTGGTTCGGAACTATGCCGTCCACCCACCGCGGCTGGTCCCGTAGGCGCAACAGGGTCACACACACAAGCCTTTATTCATATCGACTTCTAAAGGCACCATGTTCGATTGTTCATGCTAACTCGAATTTACATTCGGAGAGTCAATGTCGTCTGAGATGCAAGGTCTACCATTGTTTTGGCGGTTTTGGTGGTCCGGATGGAATATCGCTGCGTTCATTTGAATATTTTAATACTTAAACCGACTCTTTTCTGCGGCTCCCGGCTCCCCGTACACCGTGTTCTCTCAACAAAATGTGTCAAATTTGTATGATGGTCGTGCAAGCCAAGATCATCAGATCATCCACATACAGCATACCAATGTAAACAAATTCTTTTAAATCATGCAATATTTAGATTGAAGAACTTTACCATTTATTTTCATGTTACTATTCAAAAGGACCATCGGCACGAAGTTCCGGAAACGTTTAGTCAAATATTAGTTTCATCACTAAAAACACAAATCAAGTTAACGTCACTGATCACTGCATAAGTATAAATCCAGGGATAATCCGATTCACTGACAGATGTGCGCTGAGTTTTCTGAAAAGAGATAAACAGATGAAGGCCGATACACACGTGCAGTATCGCGCTGCTCGCGACGCAAACTGGGTAAGCGATCGCGACGGAGAACCACAGACCCAACCGAAGCGTCCGATAGACCGGGCTCGACCGGCGTTCGCTCGCTGCCTAGAGTGACGCGCGGTAGCACCCCCTCGCCCTCGCCCTTCCCCGCTTACACTGCACCCGACAAATCTGGCGACGCGGTTCGATGGAACTGTCGTGACTCGGCGATAGATTAAACCCACCTTTGTATGAAATTTCTTCTCGTTTTTACGCTGGGATTTGGTTTGAGTAGGTCGTGATTTGACGGGCGCTCCGACACGCTCGTGTAGGCGAGGGCCCTACGATGCCCGTTCGATAATATAATAACCGAGATTGTAAAATTTATTTACGCTGCGATGCAAACCGTTATCTGGCGTGTGGCACTCGGCGAGCGCATCGGTGAGTGCATCGATAACGAAGTGACACCGGTATTTTCCAACACAACACTAGTCTACAAGCTGTTCTCATATAATAACATACCTATTAAACAGGAACTATGGCGACATTCAATCTGAGTACAGGCCGACGGAGAAAGCAATGATTGATGAAACTTCGGTCCTGTGCTTAAACTTTAATAAAGACGCAATCGATAAATCATCGTGGTTTATTGAGCATAAGGTATTAAAACTATGATCAATGAGAAATGGTTAAATGCCATTATGACTATTGTAATCATTAAACTCCTTTATTGGACGAGACACGCGGTCTGCCCACCGGTAATTCGTCTCGGATCGACGTGCTAATTCCACTTGATGAAGAGTAATCGGGTTTCACGCCTCTAGCATATTTCAATTTGATCCTTTATTTTCTGCCAGAAAACCTTACCTCAGCAAACGCTGTTATTATAATCTTAAACCGGTCGTCTATCAAAGGCTTTCTTTTGAAATCGCATACCCTGATGCGAAGCCTCGGATTTTAAATTAAATTTAAATTTCAAGCGAATTCTTATAGGACTATAATTTTCCTATCACCAGTTTAAAATTAGATCTTGGCCATTGGAAATTAGATGCATAATCTCTTATTTTGTATGCATGTGGCACAGGAGCGATATATTGTTAAACTAGTTGGGTTAGCTTTGGGGCAGGGGTTCGATCAAGCTCACGTTCCGTAGGTTTTGTTTTATTTTCCGAATAATTTCTGGGAAGGCCGGCCTCAAGGACGTCTGGCCGACCACAAGGGTCTCGAGTTATAACTCGGGTCCTAATGCTGTTATGATTATTACCAAAGTTATTTCTGACCTCTGGACTCTCTATGTTGGTTTTAAGTTAGTGGGACCTCAAAATTGTGTTTTAATTTGCTTCTAAATTCGTGATTTCGGTAATAACACTAATGTAAACTTTTAATTTGCAGCTTTGCTCATATTACGAGAATTTTGTCGGCGAAAGGTTGAAACGAAGCCGCAATTGTAAGTGTTGAATCTGGTAATTGGGTTCTCGGAGAAGGCCAATAATTAGCTAATATAACCTGTACTTTTTTCGGTCGATGCACTCAATTGCAGAAAGATAATGAAATGCATGTTTAACGAAATTAAGATTGCTGAATTATTTATTTACTTTAAGTTGCTTGCGTTGCTTTATCATACTTGTGTAGGTTTTTTAATCACACGTTTTTCGTTACAATGTATAATTAAACGTCAAAACATACTTGAAATATATCAATGTATTAGGAAAGTGAGTTTTTGTCAATCACGTATTCTAATAAAAACATTTTATGCACCATGAACATATTTTATTTTTTAGCCTCTATTTAAATTTTGCTTTCCAACTTTCCTCAAATTGAACTGTTGCTGCACAACATTGTATTTCATCGTCTTGAGCTCATAATGGTTCATGGTTCCTCCCACACCGTTCTTTAACCCACTTGTCAAAAAGCCCACGTGTTTTGTCCTCTGAACACTTCCTTATTGTATTCGCTGCAGACTGATTTTGAATGTTATTATCCCTACTAATGCGAAAGTAACTCTTGTCTGTTTGTTACATTTTCACGGCTGATGTTAATTATATTTGTTGGTGATATAGCTTGCATTTACTACTTTTAGCCTTGGAATGCATTGAAAGTCGCGGATAAAGGCTAGTTTTAAATGTGTGGGTGATTCATGTTTAACAGAAAGGTATTCTCAACTTTCTGTCATACCAAAATATCCACTAAGTAGATGATTTGGTTACCAAATACTATGTGTCTTTTAAAATACAAAATTAATTTTAATGATCTTAGAATCCATAGGATATCATTTATGAAAAATTAAAGAAATTAGGTGTTCCGATCATGTAATAAATATAATATTATTCCGATATTGTAAAATTATCTCAACCCTGTTCAGTTTCAAGACTAAAGAATCCAGCTATCATGCTTATTTAACTGGGTTTGCAACTCGTAATTCATTTTCACGTTTTGTCTGCAGCTGCAAGTTTTCAAACAAACTTTTCCTTTTACAATGTGTAGCGTTTCAGGAATTTCAGAGTTCTTAAAATTCGTACAAACGAATAAATTACAGGTCTTCGAATAAACAACTGAATATAACTTAATCTTTGGGAGGACATGTTTTATAAAGTTTTTGGTTTTTCATAATATGGTTGCAATATCAAAGTTCAATAGGTACTTATTTCATTTTATTTAATACGACCTAGCCCGTCTGTTTTTCCTATTCCCGTGGGAATTTACAAAAATTTTTTTTATCCTCCCCCGATTAATGGCAATAGGGAAAAAAATCATCATTTAGTCTTGGAGACCAACAGACATAGGCCATTACACACATACAATATTGGCTCTTCAGAGACTAATTAACTAATAATACATATCCAGTAGAACGAATTTCAATGTAATCAATTCAATGCATTTTTTAAAGTCGCTGTTCGAAGAGATTCGTCTGTCGGTAGCAGCGTTAAAACATCTTTAATTCTTGCGGATGCAAAAATAAAAGAATGCTAAGTGGCGCTGTAGGTACCGAGGTTATATAGTTGCTGGAAATGCTACTACAATGTGCTAAATAAAAAATAATTGTTGTATTTTAAGTAATTTTTTGACGTAGGAATAAAAGTAAAACTTGTAACTTATAAAAAGTAATCGTACATATAACACGTCACAGAATAAGCGCAGTTCCAACCGCACCCCAATGAGAACATATAAAAAATATAATTTTGATGAATTATGTTCGTATGCATACTGGTAGAGGTAGAATATATGCGTCTCTATTGTCAACCAGATACAAGACCTATATTTATAATTCATTCATGATGATACCGAATTTTGTTTGGATGAACCCACTTCATTCAAATTGCATGTTCATAAAATGTTCATGTATGAAATTTTACACTAATTGAAATTAAGCTTTATAAAAGTGTCGCTTTTTGTAACTGTATATTTGCATCGGTCACTTACCTAAATAAATTAAATAATAATTAAAATGTCAATCCGGTCGTCCGTAATGTACGACGCCCGGTGTTAATTGGTAATCTTTTTGTACAAATTTTGTGAAATGACTCATTCTCAGTTTGATTCTTTTTGGAATATTTGGTGCATTGAGCCATTCGTTATTGATACAGGATAGTATTTATTATGCAGTTTTGTCTGGACATAGCAGAGTGTGGTCTTTTCATGAAGTATTATTTGTATAATTCAATAAGTTGAATAAAATATATTATGATGAAATTAATGTTACCTCATCATTATGTATAAAAACCAAAATTATTAAAATAAATACTTTATTTATAGAATAATAAAATTGTGTAGAAGCACCTATACACAGACCTAATTAAGACAAAGTTGTTGAGCGTTCAACACAGTATAATTATGTATACGTATTTCCACAGTATTTCGCACACAAAAATAGCGTTCACTTGTTTCGTTTTTTTGCTGTTATTTTTAAATCTCGTTTATAGGCAAAGGCCTTGTGCATACTGCCCGTAATTAAATGTCATCGACCTTTTATGTTAATTTGCGAAATGCACCCACAGAGTATCTCATGAATTAAGGGGCCTTTGCTGCCCCCCAATTAGGTACAGTTTACCTGTTCGGGTAATGAAATATTTAAGTAGTCCAATATGTACATTAGCTACAGATTCTTTAAAACGAGTTGTCTTATGACAGTTAATTTTTAGTTTACCTTATCCACAAATAGATGTCGGTGTTGTTATAACACAAATGGAAAAGTTTTTTTATTGGGAGCGACTTGGGCTATTCGAACTTACGCGGCTGAAGTCGCGGGAACAGCTTGTTTTAAAAACAACGGGTCACAGAATAACCGCAATTCCTCATACACCCCAATTACCTAGTACATCAATATAAAAAATATATTTGATGCATTCGTACTTTAGTTTGTTGACCCAAATTTCTAAAAAAAAGAGAAAATAAATAGTACAGTTTCAATATGTAGCCCTAAATTCAGTTATGATAATTAATATTTCGAAAAAAATTAACACATTAAAAATTGCTGAAGTAAATTAAGTAGTCGATACTGATCAAACTAATTTCAGGAATGGCGTTTATTTTGTTACATAATATAAAAGATAAATGTACCTACTGACGTACTGACAGATCTATGAACACACAACCTCGCCCGCTCTAAGTTAGGTACCTAGTTAGCAGAAATTTGAAATGTAGGCTTTCCGGATACTAGAAAAATTGCTATTCAAAATTCTTACCGTAATTATGTAGAAATACATTCGATTTACGCTTTTATCAAAATTAATAAAACAATAGTACAAATTCTTGGGATATTACCTTCTCACCATTTTTATCATTATTAGGAATTTGGTTTATCTTATCATGGGGTTTCTAATGTACTGTCAGTTTTACAAGCTTGGCAAGTAAATTCCTTGTATTCATATATCAAAGTACTGATAAAAAGTATCGTAATCTCTTTGATGACCAATGTCTATTGTATTGAATACAATTGATCCTTGGGAAAGGTCTACTAATTACCTACACTTGTATTATTCTAATGCTTTGTATCCTACTTAATATTATGAATGCCTTAGTGTCCGTTGGTGTGTCCCTCTTGCAGCAGAAAGACAGTTGGAATACCGGAAAGTGACAAAGGGTAATTTTTATCCCGGATATCGAAATCACGGACATAGTTAAATGGCTTTATGGATATATTATATAAGTACATCGAACATCTGTCTTACTTATGCACATTTAGCATACATATAGGTAAGATCTGGTGTTGGCCTTAAAAATATAAAAATACTACAATTTTAGATTGTCGATGTCTAACCATATAGATTTATAGAGAGCGATATCTACTCGTAGGTATATCTTATTAATACGTGAAGCAAAACTTTGTACCCCTTTTTAAATAAAGAGTATGAAATTTGGCACACTTATAGTTTATAGAGAGAAGGAGTGTAGGATGCAAATATTTTATTAAAATTTAATCAAGAAAAAACTTATAATTTAAATTAATTATGGTCTGAATTTCGACCACTGGGCGACCACTAGTAAAGATAAATATATTACGAGAAAAAACCTGATTGATCGATACAGCCTGTAGCTAGAGACTTGAAATTCGGAAAGTAGATTAATTTTATGACCTACGCATCGGATAAAAAAGTACCTTTGCAAAATTCCCATGGGAACACACAATAAACGTCATCCGCAGAAACCGTTCAATTAAAGTCCAAAACAGGCTTATCATTTCACAACTTTTTTTTTCTTATCTTAATTTAAGCTAACTTTATTTAAATACGTAAATAATATTACAAATTTTACACACATCAAACTAAACTAAACTAAACTAATGCTAACTTAAACCTAAAGCGGAAAGCTCGCACTCTGCCCTCCCCAATGCAAAGGTTCCCATCTTCACACTCGCCGCGTTACCACGTTGAATCGCGATGGACAACCTCTGCATCAGGAATGACCCAGAGCGAGGGTCGAGGCCTGCCTCTCGCAACCGCCGCCCTGCTCACTACTTGTAGGTATGCCAATTAGTAATATATCTACAGCTTCGTGTATCATATGAAAAATAGTCAAGTGAATGTACTATGCTTATCTTAAGATAAGAACAAAGTATCGACATCATTCGGTGCCAACGCGTCTATGAGTGTTTTACAATTGTTTACTTTCATAGCAAGACAAATAGGTACTCCTTTTTATATCAAAACATTTTTTCAGAATATGGACCTTAGTACACTGACACAAAATACAGTTTAACTTCGAAAGAAATCCGCTCTTTTATATCAGAGATGATTGATCGTGTCTTCGGTTCGTTTATCGTCCACTGATAATGTCAAAATGTCATTGTAAATCTTTATTATCCATATCGGATATCTAACTAACCTATATAAGAATTATGTACTCGTATTTAATAGAAAACGTCATCATCACTTACAGTTAAAATAAAAAATCTAAGTAGTATTTTATTTAAACTGCACGCCCACCACGCAAATCTTAAAAATGGGTATATCCAGATATGGAATACCTCTGCCTACCCCCTCGGGAAATATAAGGCGTAAACTTATTTAATTTTTATTTATTTTCTATAATCTCGGATAAACTTCATCTATGATAGCTTTTACCCGCGGCTTCGCTTGCGTACGTTTATTTCACCCCCTTAGGGATTGCATTTCGCTAAATTCTTTCTTAGTGGATGCCTACAATTTATAAGCTCTCAATGTGCAAAATTTCATGTCTCTAGACCCAGCGGTTTAGGCTGTGCGTTGATATATCTAATACCACCAATCAGTCAGTCAGTTTATCTTGCAAACAATTGAATTTGGCTATTTAATCTATATTTATTGGTTTTCGAATCCAGACTCAGTGATCATTTTACAATAACCCCTTTATTATTTAATAGTAATTAATCTATTACTCTTTCAGTAGTAAAATTTTCCCCTTTATATCTTCGGAAAAGATAACGTTTACTTATACCGTCCTATTTATTTGTTTGCGGAACAATGTAAGCTTACAAACTAAACTAAATTCAAATCATTTACCTGCATTCTAACAAAAAAAAAGATTTCAAAACAATTGCATTAAATAAACTTTAAACACCGTCATCCGCAACAGGCGTTTAATAAAACTGTAGACTACACAAAACATTAAATAATTTATTGTATAAGACCAAACTTTAATGTAACATTGTGTTCAACATCCGTTCTTTGAAGCAAGTCTAGGTTTTATTCGATACAAAAACTGCGTCATTCGACACCGAGTTTCCCGTGGCGACTAATTGGCCATCGTTTTTGGTGTAGGGTTACAGTACTAATAGGGAGACACAAAAATTGGAGAAAAGGTGATGTTCAGAAAATCTACAGAGGGTGGTATAATAATAAATGAAAAATACTATAGAGATCCGAGTTAGTGGAGCGGTAAGAAGTTATTATTTTAAACAATTAATATGTCATACAAAACACCCCCCAGAATGCCCCTTGTTTTGTAAAATTCTTCAAAGTACAAAAACCGGCTTGCAACATTATAAAAATACTGGTAACCCTTCCAACATATATTTTTGTACAAGGAATCAAAAAAACTTAAATCCAGAGTCGTAAAAAGAAATATTTAAAAGGAATAAATATTTTTTTGCACGAAAGTAGCGATTGATGTGCTACGTGAAAGAGATAGCGCTCTACTTTCTTTCTCACTCTTATCTTTCATTAGCCTATAGGCGGAAGTGAAATAAAACACAGTTTTTTTTATAATGTTGTCGGTCTGCCACTCTGCCAATGTCAATATGACATTTCTTCACCTACATGGAGCACAGAACACTATTACTCCTTGGAACTTGGACCACGAAACGAACATACCACTTTAACAAAAAATAATAATTTAATAATTCAGGGAATACAAAATCATCATACAAATTCGATTAGCCTAATTGAACACTTAACTAAATATTTTTTTCAAATCATTTTGGGTCCATAGACGTTCGTTTCTAAGTGACCTAAACCCGCATATATTACTGAATTTTTCAAACATAGGGTGTCATTTTAAAATATTGCATTATGTTATCAAATAGCCCAGTAAATTAGCTTTACAGTGATATATAAAGTGGTGGTCAGATAATTAGAAACACTGCCAACGGTCCTTGACATTATGTAAGATACTTCTCCGCAATCGTTTTTATTTTGAAAATAAACAATAAATAGGACAACAATATGTTCAACGATTTATCATTGATTAGAAAAACAATATAAATTCCATTGCACAAGGGCAGTTTCAATATTACATTACGGACAAACATTTAAACCAATTTTAAGTTATAAACAATAATGGTCAACTAATTAGAAACAACAACAAAAAAGTATAAAAAATTTTTTTTTAAAGTATTAGTAATTAGTATTGTTATTTAAGAAATAGCTACTATCCCAAACCTATCAATAGTTATAATTAATATTAAGTGGAGTATCCCTTAATGCCAATAACAGCACTGCAACGACGTGGCATTTTGATTCAATCAATTTCGTAAAATTTTCTAGGGGGATTTAATTCCATGCTTCAAAAAATGCTTCATTTAGTTCGTTTTGACTGGTGTTACGTTTGTTTGAGACTTTCTTTTTAACAATAAACCAGAGATTTTCTATCGGGATTAAATCCGGACGATTTGCTGGCTAGTCTAAACTGGATATACGCTGTTTGCTAAGGAAACATTTGACGCTATTGGGCGTGTGTTTAAGGTCATTGTCATGCTGAAAGATCCAGGTTACAGGCAAATGATCGTCCGAGTATGGAATCATTGTGTGCTCTAAGATATTTTAGTATTGCCATTGATCCATTGTACCTTCAATCTTCCGAACGGGTCCAACTCCATATCCGGAAAAACACCCCCAAACTTTAATCTTACTGCCACCGTCCTTGACTATACTCCTTGTGTATTTATAATTAAAAGCATTGTTTACAGGACGTCTAACATAGCGCTTTGCGTCGGAATTTACCATATTTATTTTTGTTTCATCTAAAAATAACACTTTTTTCCATTCTTGTACCGTTCAATTAACATATTTTTTTAGCGAATAATAATCGCTTCTCTCGGTGCTGCTTGGTAAGAAGCGGTACCTTTCGAAAGATTCTATCAAACAATTTAGCTTCTACTAATCTTCGGCGTATCAATCTTGGCGAGATGTTTCTCGGGTCATCAGGCGAAAAAACTTCATTTATAATCTGGTTGGAGCCTTTAATTGGGTCTTTTTTAGAAACACTAACAACAACTTATCTTCTCTGGGAAATGTTTTTCTTTGCCGCGCCTTTCTAAGAACATTTTTTCAACAGTTCCATGTGTTTTGTAATGATCAATTGCATTAAAAACTTTCTTTACAGAATAATTTAAGTGCTCAGCTATTCTTCTGTACGCCCACATATGATCTATACGTAAATAAACAATGATTTGCCTAGTTGACGCGACACATCTTTTTTTTTTGGCCCATTTTGAACAAAATAAAATTCAGATTAAATTTTGAATTGCCGCTACAATAATAGAAAAAGCCAAGAAAAAAATGTTATTCTCCAATTTCTAAAAAAAGAATGAGTTATGGATTTTTTTTTTAAATGTTTCTAATTATGCGTCCAAGCGGCAAGTTACAGAAAATAAACTCCTACATGTGTAAGACTCATTTTGTAATTAAAAATAACATATGTTTTATATTTTATGCATTTAATGAGTTTTTTATTTGAGTGGTTATATTATTGCATAATTATTAATTATTGAATGTGTATATTTTTTACGAACATTTGTACGTTGAAGTTATACTTTCCTTATTCATAAGAAGTGTTTCTAATTATCTGACCACCACATATATATATGGTATTTTCAAAAACTTACGTACATATTTATCACTAGCTCGACGGTGAAGGAAAACATCGTGAGGAAACCCACAGGTCTCAGAATTAATTCTGAGACATGTGTAAATAGACCCGGTCCGGCGATGGGCTCACCACCTATCACGCTTAGGGGTCCAATGTATATCGTGAAATGTGGGTATATCCAGTAATGGAATACCTCTGCCTACCCCCTCGGGGATGAAAGGCGTGAGATTATATTTTATTATATATATATATATATATATATATATATATTATATATATATGGTTCTGGTAATAAAATACGAGGAATATTATACCACTATTATTCTTCTCTTTTTTCAATAATATTTTTTCCAATATTTATCGATGAAAAATGAGTTTCAAAAAGAAGACTGGATGCACGCCTTTTCTGGATAGCTAGGATGAACTTTTGTCAGAGATAACTGTCGGCCATCTGGTCACCTAAAGTGTCGACTAACCGAAGGAAAAGAGGGGAAATCAGGTGGGTACCCGCCATATCATACATAGTTTCTCTTGATGGTAAATGTTGTGTAGATCGAATATAAAAATTAATTGTACTTCTGAAAGTCACAGTCAATATTGCTGTAATTTTATATTTTCACGACTTTTGAGTGCGGCACATATTTTGCCGCATCGCTTATATGAACATATCACCTTATGTCCCGCCGCGTGAATCATACGAACCAATTGATTGAGGACGAGCCAACCGAGTGATTTTAAAATTACTCCCGTTCGTTTCTCTAGTATAAACAATGATACCATCATTGAATATACAGATTACAATCACTCCTGTCAGTTGTTAAGTAAGCAGAGCCCGATAGCACTCTATACAATAGCAGTTCACGAACTACTGTCTTTGCGGCCTTTTTAGTTCGGGGTGTATAAGTATCCGAGACCTTAAATGCGCAGAACACATTTTTGGGTCAATGCCTGTCTGCGAAACTGTCTGGGAATACCAACACTTTCAGTGACAGCTCTTGTCTACACGTCACTTGTTACTGTAGAAACAGGAAATGTCCGACTGGAAACATGGTCACCATACGAGCGACATACCGCTCTAGCGCAGACCACGGCTATTTTCGGCAATTTATTTACATATTTAACGCTCAATTGATAGGGGTTGATCAATTTGGGGAATGGGCTCTCGACCGTGATCAAGATAACTTTATAAAACCCATGGCGTGTCTGGAAATGTGGGATACATACTTTTCTACTAGTGTACTAGTATTATTGATGTGAAAGTCTGTTTTTCTTATACATTCTTAAAGGAATATTAGTATTTATATATATTTATTCGTATTTAACACAGAATTAAAAATCGTATTAACATATTATAATGTTCAAAGTATGTAATAGGTCCGACACCGCTGCTTGTATTCTATAAGTACTACGTTAACATTATTTTAAGGAACCTCCAGGTCTGTTGTCATACCTAACTTATTCTTTACATGTTTGTGTACGACTTTATGAGTTCTAAATAAATAAAACAAAATAAATTAGGTTTAACATTTATTTCTTTAGAGTAATTGTGTCAAGCGTCAACGTCCCACGGGTACCTACTCAAGGCCAATAAATAGTCCTATTGTTTTTGTTGGCATTCCGCTACTTGATGGTTCATTTTAAGTTGTTAATAAAATTTACTTTTGTTTAGAATGAAATTCTCGAAAACGCGTTAGAGATTTCTATAAAACTCACCGTGTGTTTATAATCCAGTAAAAGTATTTTGTGGTTGCCCAGCTTTACTTTTAATATTATAAGAATAGTTACTAACTATCCTTTTCAACCGTATGGCAATAGATAGAGACCACATTCACATTTTTGTTTTTAATTCATGGTTCGGTACACCATAATTTACGATTGACCGACATTAGGACCGGTGTCGTATTATTAATGCTGTGTTGATCAGATAAACCTGGGCAATTCATTCCAATTGGTGTTATTTTAATTTGACACTGGTAACATATGGTATGTTGTTAGGGTTATTAGTAGACTGAGTTTTTAATTTGAGATTTACAATTCAGATAACGATCTGTTATAAATTCCATACAAAAAATTATAACATCTAATTAATCTATTCAATGTTGCCAGCCTTAAAATAATCACTACATAGTATAAAACAAAGTCGCTTTCTCTGTCCCTATATCCCTATGTCCCTATATCCCTATGTCCTTATGTTATGTCCCTTTGTATGCGTAAATTTTTAAAACTACGAAACGCATTTTGATGCGGTTTTTTTTAATAGATAGAGTGATTCAAGAGGAAGGTTTTAGTGTTAGCATTGCACCCGTGCAAAGCCGGGGCGATTCGCTAGTAACATAATATAATCATAGTTTATCTATTCAATGTTGCCAGCCTTTTGGGCACTCTTCCACATTATTTTCTGCCTAATCGAAATTTTCGAATATAATATGCTACTAGCTTTTGTTCGCGACTTCGTCTGTATTTTTAGGAGAAAAGTGCGCTATGTTCTTATCTCCTTATTAAATTTCGTCAAGATCAATTCAACAGTCTATCCGTGAAAAGGTAAGTATGTGATTAATTTATTATTATATTGTTTTTAAGTTAGATGTTGTCACAGCCCTGATCAAAAGGTTGCCAACAAAGTAACCACTACAAAATATTTTATAAACAGATAGACGGTCCGTTTGTTAATTAAAAACAAATTAAACGGTAATTATTGTCTCTAAAAACTTCAAACGGCAGACATGTCGTCTGGTAATTAAATTCGTTTCGGCGAACAAGTATTAAGCTTTTTACTTTGACGGTCTCAAACGTTAGCAGTTTTAATTTCTTAGTTATTTCAGGCGTAACGTAGCACACAGTATCTAAAAAAGGTAGTACTCCATACAAAGAGATTAAAATATAATAGGACATAGAGGGGGCATAGGGAATATTTTCATACAAAACTTTGAAGCTCAAGCGTCATGTCAGTTAGTATGAACGCGAGCTGTCATTCGGTCGAAATTGTACTAGACTTATTCCACCTGGAATAACTTTTCGGCTTCAATTTTTCCTCGCTATGTCCCCTCTATGCCCTATTATATTTTTATCTCCTTGACTTCATACGAAAGAAAGAATGGTGTGTTCACATTCTGTGACGTATGTCATATCGACTTTTGACAGGGCTATACTAATAATATTTTTAGTTATATTATAAGTTCTTAAGTGAAGAAAGACCACACGACACACCGACACCGAATGTGCTCGTGAGACTTTCGTACAAAGTGCGTTGCTACAATAGTTCTTATAAAGCATGACTCTCCGATAAATGATGGAGTTACATCCGCATCCAGAAAAAAATTGTCTATGTTTATCAAAACAACGTGAAAAGGCAACAAACTGCCTACCAGACATAGTTACTTTTGCATCACTACATAGTATAAAACAAAGTCGCTTTCTCTGTCCCTATATCCCTATGTCCTTATGTCTCTTTGTATGCTTAAATCTTTAAAACTACGCAACCGATTTTGATGCGTTTTTTTTTAATAGATATAGTGATTCAAGAGGAAGGTTTTAGTGTTAGCACTGCACCCGTGCGAAGCCGGGGCGGGTCGCTAGTTCTTTATATAATGAAAATACAGTCTAATTAGGCTTATTAGCCGTTGGTATTAGGACCTGCTAAAGATATAATTGCACTATAAAAAATACGCTCTCATTTCACAACTCTAGCAATTTATTTAAAGGATGTTAATAATATAAATCATAATCAAAAGACGTGGTCTGATGAAGCCAGATATTTCTCCTAGCAGCGACTGCCTCGTAAAACAGTCTGGATTTTAATGAAGTTAATAATTCATTAATACTTATAATACTTTATTACTAGAGACTGCTAATTGGGAAACCTTTGGTGTGCGGCCGGCGGTCATCTGAAGAAAGTAAATGGCTACTAATATACTCGTAGAGTCAGATAAATCCCAATTAAAATTAATATTATAAATGCGACAGTAGTTTTGTCGGTTACCATTTCACGAATCGGATGAAATTGGTCAAAAAATAGTTTGCATCCTAAGAAAGTAAGGCTACTTTTTATAACAAGACGTGACCGTAGTCGCGCAAAAAAACTAGTTCTATAAACTAAAAGCTGAAATTTTAGTAATACTAAATTTCAATACATTTCGGATTGATATTTGTGATAGAGACACATTACTTATTATTTATGACTATCACTTCACTACATACGAGTAGTATAAAACAAAGTCGCAGAAAAACTACGCAACGGATTTAGATGCGTTTTTTTTAATAGATAGAGTGATTCAAGAGGAAGGTTTTAGTATTAGCATTGCACCTGTGCGAAGACGGGGCGGGTCGCTAGTTACGTATAAAGAAACATATTGTGATTGACTGACTTATCAACACACATGCCTCAACTTTTGACCCTATACTTAAATTTGTAATGTAGGTAGTTTTTAAGACGTACCTAGGCACTCGGAAATAGTATTCCGAAATTTCCACACGGCTAGACGCCTGCTACTAAAATATACAGCGATGAACAAAACCAAATAGCAAAATGTGCAAATACCAAGACAACATAATATAATTAACCACATAGTTGAGACGGAAAACCGAGCACCCAGAAGAATGCGGCAGAAAAACATAAAACTATTTCAGCTAAGGAAACAACATGTGTGGTAGAGACGGCTAGCCCAATTATAATAATGGATATTATTCCTACGACACATCCCGAACGTCGTCGGTTCCTGGGAGAGAGGAAATAGAAGTGAAATACGGTTGATCCGAGGAAACAGAGGAATTTGACGAAAGAAATATGCGTTATTGTGAGCGTACGGACAATATGGGCAGTTAGGTGGTAGGTGAAAGATTTGATTGATCAGAAACTTTAATAATGAAAGGCAGCGCTGTTACCCATGCATCAGAACTGATTTTGGAGCATGTGGATTTTCTCACGATGTTTTACTTCACCGTTGAAAAAGTAATTACGCACGTCGGTTTTTTTTGCTCTCACCAGGGATCGACCCCAGAGAACCGGACTAATTTCTGATATAGAAGCGTTTTTTTAAAGATTTTGTCATAAATGGTATTGTGAAATGTTGTCTAAATGGCACAGGTAATACATGTTGGTACGAATTATTGAAAAATATTAAACATTATACATATATTAAAACAAAAAGCTAATTTTAGTAATTGTCCATATTTAGTTGTATTCCAACCAATTATGAAATTAACGCATGTTTTAAAAACCATTGAAGTTCTTTTGTTCCTTTCAATTCGTTTCACTTGTCTGCTAATAATGTAAACAGTAAAATTAACAAGATGAACAAATGTAAACATTTGCTCGACAAATGTTCTGAACTGTTTCACATCGCCAAACTAAAACAAGGTTGCATTGTGATGACCACGTTGCCAAAACGATTACAAAATGCCAAGTGTTTTGTAGTTTCTTTTTTCCTCTAAACTCAGTGAAGGTCGATGAAGTTAAAGTTTTAATTGTCAGAAGACACGCCTCCCCTGGGAACGAATTCAAAGTCCAAGGATTGTAAATTACGGGTATTGTTGCTTGAATAGTCAACCTTTTAGTCTTTTGTATTTGACATTTTGTTTGTGTAGATTTAGAATCCATTCTTTGTGGCGATATTATAAACTTAGTCTATATCTCAAGAATTCATCTTATAACGATGGCGATCATGGAAAGGTACAATGATATGTAGGAACTGTGGGAGACTGGAACCTAATCAGATATGCCTCTTTAGTTAAGATACAGTATTATAATGAACAATTTATAAATAAAAAAATGTGTGTGTGTGTGTGTGTGTGGTATATAAAGTGGCATATCACACTACTATATTAATGTAGTCTTATGTCTCGTCACTCCTGTTACTCCTAATTGTTTGCATCAATACGATCACAGAAAAACATTACGAATAATGTACGGCAACAGAAAACTATTTGTAATGGAATTCACGAAGTGTGCTTAATATTTCTGCTTAATTAATTTTATTTTATCAGCTACTTCATCCACTCACTATCTAGGTACCTACTTATCTAAACAAAGTACGTAGTCTTGTCATTAACTGTCCTCATTAATAATAATTAAGCTAAGCTGCGTGCTATAAAATAAAAGCATCGTGTGAACAGCAATCACTGTACACATCCAGATGTATCTTATGACCTTGTATTAACATGTGCGCGACTGTACTTCGTTTGAGCTGACACGTCGCGTCAATAATTTGACGCCCGTTAAATTGCTTCTTCACAAACAGTATCGGATTACTGAAGACTGCATGTTCCTAATTTAATTTTAAAACCGACAAGTTAATGAAAAAT
The DNA here is from genome assembly GCA_963855545.1 of Ethmia dodecea. NCBI lineage: Eukaryota > Metazoa > Arthropoda > Insecta > Lepidoptera > Depressariidae > Ethmia > Ethmia dodecea. The sequence goes on from OY979446.1 coordinate 4,305,754, forward strand.
TGAAATGTTTTTGTAGTGGACCAGAAATTCCGATTTTTTTTATCACAATCGCATTTCAGGTAAAAAATATTTCTAGAGGTTAAAATTCTATAGCCGGTAAAAAGTTTAAACATAAATTCAAACACAAACAAGTTCTTGCTTACCGAGTTAAATAAAGAAAAGAACTAAATGTGGAACAAAACACACTTGCGACGGCCTAAAAGGCGACATTGTGTTTTTTCCAACCAAACTATTGCTTCATAGACTCAGGTTCAGTGTTCTTAGTTACAAGTATTAATGGGGTACGAACGTGACCGACAGACGTTACAGCGTCGCTATATTTAGAGGCGTCGTAATGAGTTGTATTTCCTTAGCTTAGGTAAAAGAGACACACAGCGCGCGCGTATATCAAACGCATTGATCACGTAGTGTCTGTATTACAGAATCTTGTATTTGTAAAACTAGTTATTGTTTATGAAAGATACAGCCTTTTCAAACAAATTGTGTTTGCTCGAACAATATTTTTTGAAATACAAACTGTTACAAAGTTAAACATAATTGGAAAAAAAGTTCACTTAGTTCGAATTGATCGAACCACGTGGTCATGACCAAAAATCTTGCGTTTTAGCATTTTTGTACGTTATTATTTTGAATATTCCTCAATAATATTTGATGCTACAGTTTTCTGGTTTTGGGTAAATTACGGGTTTACAGTTCTCTTCTGGCTGACACTTGTAGTATCTGTGACACTATTAATGTGTTCTGTTACTATTTTTCATTATTTTTTCCTTATGTATGTGTGGGTTTACTTCAGATCATTTGAATCAACTTCAGATCCAATATACCGTTCTTGCTAATTAAAATTTTTTTTTGAACATGGCAATGTAAAATTCACTCATTGATCATACAGTATTCATTATGAACTATTTCAATAGTATTCTAGCTAAAAAGAAGAAGCGGCGCAATAAAATCCACTACATCACTCCTTACCACATTATTGTATTTTTTGGTTACATGGTGTTGGCTAACGTATTGCACTGTGCTGGAGGAAATCCACTCCTAAGATAATTTCTTTTTGGGTGTTATTTAAATGGTTAGCAGAGTATTCGTATTTTTGTAAGCAGAAAAATATAATCTGTAAGCAGAAATAGCTAATTGGTCAGCAACTCATGGTCAGCAAACATTACAAAACCTATCAGCAATTTATGTCATTCTGGATGGCTGTAATTATTTTTGAGCTGCAATGAGCTGCTACTGTTTAATAAAATTTTGGTAAGCACTCAGAGGGGAAACCAAAAAATATTTTTTGAGCTTTATATAAAAGTAGCAAAAATAATCTCAGCAAACTTGTCATGCGCAAAATGGGCGCATTCCTTACATAGATTAGGAAAGACTTTGGATTGGTGGTGGTGGTAGTGGTGGTGTTAGTGGTAGTGGTGGTGTTGGTGGTAGTGGGAGTGGGCGTGGGGTGCAGGAGTGGGTGTAGGAGTGGGGTGTAGGGAGGGGGTAGGAGGTAGTAGGAGGGTTTAGCGGGCAAAAGGGGTGTAGTAGGAGGGTGTAGGATGGTGTAGGAGTTAGTAGGAGGGTGTATGAGGCAGCAGGAGGGTGTAGGAGGTAGTAGGAGGTAGTAGGATGTAGTTGGAGGTAGTAGGAGGGTGTAAGAGGGTGTAGGAGGGTGCTGGAACGTGTATGGGGGTAGGAGAGGGTAGGAGCGGGTAGGTGGAAATGAGAGTGGGAGTGGCTATAGTATAATTTTTTACGACATGTTTTCTCTGCTGTTCAATCATGAAGTCTTGCTGACCAAGTAGTTATTTTGCGGACCAAGTAACTATTTTGCAGACCAGGTAACTATTTTGCGGACTGAATGTTTATTATGCAAACCCATGTTATTGTAAGCTGCCTATTTCTGATTTAATTTTTGACCATTATCAAAATTATTTGCCGAACAAGGATTGCTGCTTGATTTTTTTATTTGCGAACAAAATCTTTGTATGCCGACCAAATGATTTAAATGCAGATTTTTTGTGGCTAACCAAATTTTATTATTGCTGCCCATTTAATTACTTCTCTTTCTTTTTTATTTCATCATCCTGTTTCGAACTATGCTTTGCTCGCTCTAACCAACCAAAGTTCGGCGATGTCGCCGTCTGTGTGTCAGTTATGTAATGAGTAGTGTTCCCCGGCACAAGCGGCACGCACTCTGAATTCTTCGTATTAGGCTGCAACTGACTGATACCGCGTGTCCGGCTTTGCATACGAAATTAATGGAATCACTTTCAATGTAAGAAAGCATCTCTTTTTAATAGACATCGTACTAGTATCAAAATCATCACTGACGAAATATTTTAGGAGTTGATAAATGAGTATTTTATCATTTCAGACACAATACCTCGACTTATCTTTTCTTTCTTTTTTCGGCGGTAGGCGTAAAAAAAGATACACATTGATCTGACAATAATTTTGATTTATTAATAAAATATAACATATTTATGAACAGTTTAGTGTTACATTACCTTAATTTAGTGCCAAAATCCTCATAGTGTGTGGATAACAGTTTGTCACATGTCCTGACCGAGTTTTTGCACTGCTAACCTACCGGCTTTCTAACTGTCTGAAGTGGTTCGATTTTCACTGCACAAAGCAAGCTTAACATCAAGTATGGCGCATATTTCCGAGTTAGCTGAAGCCCAAAAGTCCCTGGAATCAACACTGATGCAGCGTATGGCAGACTTTGAAGAACAGCTAAAAACCTCAGCTTCGCCACAAGATTTGACGCGTCTCGGCAGGGACTTTTCCTCATTCAAAGAGCTGGTCTTCAATGTGTTGACTCTCCTTCGTCAACAAATCGATGAAGTGAAGAAGTCGGTTGATGTATTGGAGATGCGGCATCGCAAGAAGTTTCTGCTGCTTAATGGTGTCCCTGAGGCGGATGGTGAGAATGTGGCTAGCCGTGTCATCACTATCCTGCATGACAAGTTGGAGCTCAGGGATCTCAAACACGAGTCATTACGAGACAGTCATCGGTTGGGTAGCCCATCTGAGGGCCATACACGTCCCATTGTAGTCCGCTTTAATGACCCAGACATCCGATCCGTCGTTTGGAAAAAGAAGACGATGCTGAAAGGCTCATCATTTGTCCTGGCCGAATTTCTGACTCGGTATCGCCAATCATTATTCGTGTCCGCCAGGAAACACTTTGGTATGACCAATGTATGGACGCTCGATGGCAACATAAATATAAAATTGCCTAACGGTTCCCGGCGGCGAGTATTCTCAAGGGAGGAGCTGGACGCTCTGGCTGGGGAGTTCGCGAAGTCCCCGAGTTCGCCGGTTCTCAATGAGGCGGCGGGGGCTGCCACTCCCACCGTGAAGACGGCGCTACCTTCGCGAGCTACGAAAACAGCAGCTAATCGCCCAAAGCGTGCGGCAGCAATCGCCAGTAAAGTCAGGCAGTAGGTAGCACTCCGATCTCCATTGTGTTCCATTAATTCGTAAGCTAACTATTTTGTTTAGCATCTACCGACACATTGTTTGTTGTTTTCCTGTTTTGTATGTTCATTTTGTTGTCACAAACTATCTGTCACTGTCACTTTTTTTTTTTTCTTCTTCTTTTCATGGCTCTGGGTACTAGCCCCCTCAGCCTTCTTAAATAATTGTATTTTGTAAACGGTCGGTCGGTAGGTTAAGCAGTACATACAAACTTAATTAGTTTAATATATAAATTTGTTAGGTGTACCATATTATATTATATATATATATTTAATATCTTATATATTTATTATTATTTTGATAAATTATGTATGAAGATGATGACATATATTATTCAGCGAATGAAACGGATTCTAGTTTGTACTGGACCGATGATGATTCAGTAAATGTTTATTTAAATCTCGGCGATAAGCTAGATAAGATTTTCCAGAACCACCAGACGTATTTTAATATTTGCCATATCAACGCACAGAGTATCCCACAACATTACTCTGATCTCTTAGCGAGCTTCTCGTGCAACGTCACACCGGCACTTCTCGTGTCTGAGAGCTGGCTTAAACCATGCCTACCTTCGTCGTCATATAGTCTACCTGGGTATATTCTAATACGTAATGATCGCACTGTGAAGGGTGGTGGTGGCGTAGCCATATATTTACGAAGCGATATTAAATACAAGGTGGTAGCTAGTTCACCTACGGAATATTCTGCTTCTGCTGAATATCTTTTTGTCGAAGTCAGGGTTGGTAGTTCCACAGCCGTGTTGGGTGTAGTTTACTGTCCACCATCTACTAACTATTTTTCTAATTTAGAATCTCTGTTCGAATCCCTAGGCTCTGAACACGCACATCTCATAATCATGGGTGATTTAAACACTGATCTTCTAAAAGACTCGACGCAATCTCGCAAACTGCGTTCTAATATAGACTCAGCTGACCTCTCTCTTCTTTCTCTTTCACCTACACATCATAATATAAATTCACCGGACACTTGGATAGACCATATTATAACTTCTTCTCCCAAAAATGTAAATAATTACGGCCAACTTGCCGCCAGTGGTTTTTCTCGTCATGATCTTCTCTTCCTATCCTATAAACTAAAGCCACCCAAAACTAAACCTGAGCTCGTCTACATCCGCAATTTTGCTCGACTTGATTTAGAAAATCTGAATAAGGATGCCGCTAGCACTGACTGGTCGCCCGTTGCGTGCGCACGGACAGTTGATGATAAAGTTTCTCTTCTCAACTCCAAAATATTAGAATTGTTCGATGCGCATGCTCCGGTGCGGGCTGTCAGGGTGAAGCGCCCGCCTGCCCCCTGGTTGACCAGAGGAGTGCGGATGGCCATGGCGAGGCGAAATAGAGCATTTCGTGCTTTCAAGATGGATCGGTGTGAACAGTCTTGGGCTACCTTTAAGGTTGCGAGGAATAGGTGCAACCAGATGGTAAGAGCTGCTAAACGTCGTTATTTTCATGAAAATCTCTTGAACTCCTCTTCTCCCGATACTTGGAAGTTTCTCAAATCCCTGGGTTTTGGGAAATCTTCGAAGTCCCTCGTCAATCATAACTTTTCCCTTGATGACATAAATATTCACTTCTCTGCCGCACTTACCTTGAACGCTGCTATTAAATCGTCTACAATCTCTGAAATTTCTTCCTTGGATCCTCTCACCATTGACATTTTCTCATTTTCCCCAGTTTCTGAGGAAGAGATCCATAAAACAGTGTCCTCCATCAAATCTCAGGCAGTGGGTTGCGATGACGTTAGCAGATCTATGGTCATGCCTCTACTTAACCACATTCTCCCTTTAATTACACACATTGTAAATTTCTCCCTGTCAACCAGCACTTTCCCCAGCATTTGGCGCAAAGCATTCATCCTTCCACTGCCAAAATTGTCAAACCCTACCTTAGTATCTCACTTTAGACCCATTTCTATACTCCCCTTTCTTTCCAAAATCATCGAAGCTGTTGTGCACAAACAATTATCAACATTCATTTATTCGAATCGTCTTTTGAGCCCTCTTCAGTCAGGTTTTCGCCCAGGTCACAGCACAACAACAGCTCTCCTTAAGGTCCTGGAGGACACTAGACAAGGTATGGAAGACTCAAAATTAACGGTTCTTGTATTAATTGATTTCTCCAACGCCTTTAATACCGTCGACCACGATATTCTTCTGGCTATCCTAGCTCATCTGCGAATCTCTTCCTCGGCAGTAGACTGGTTCTCCTCCTATCTCCGCGGTCGTCAGCAGGCGGTTCGCACCGGCCGGGTGCTCTCCGGGTGGCGTGACCTAGTCACTGGCGTACCTCAAGGCGGTATACTATCTCCCCTCCTCTTCTCTATATTCATTAATTTCCTGACCACCCACCTGAAATGCTCTTACCATCTGTATGCCGATGACTTGCAGCTTTACGCCCAGGCCGATGCTGCCGACATAGGCGACGCTGTTCTACGACTTAATCGTGACCTTAACTCGATCTGCCAGTGGTCCAACCGGTTTGGAGTGTCTGTCAATCCAACCAAGTGTCAGGCCATTATCTTGGGCAGCACACGGCAGTTACGTAAAATTGATCTAAGGACCGTCTCACCGATTCTCTTTGATAGTAGCGTCATTCCTTTCTGCTCTGACGTAAAAGATCTAGGCTTATATATAGACAACTCCCTCAGTTGGGATAAGCATACTAAAGAGGTTAGCAGAAAAATTACTGGCTCCCTCCGGTCTCTATACCGTCTTAAAAATTTTCTTCCAATTTCCACTAAAATACTTCTGATCCAATCTCTCCTACTTCCTATCTTTGATTATGCTGATGTGTGTTGTTCCGATCTTACCCAGGCACAAATAAATAAACTGGATCGCCTCCAAAATAATTGTATCCGATTTATTTTCGGTTTACGCAAATATGACCACATCTCTACCTTCCGTTCTCAGCTTAACTGGCTACCCATCCCAAAGCGAAGACAGCTTCGGATGCTTTGCATGCTTTATTCACTTCTCAACGATCCGTTTTCTCCTAACTACTTGAAATGTAGATTCCAGCTCTTGGGCTCCTCCCACAGTCGAAGTCTTCGCAATCATCTGTTATTACATATGCCTTCTCACCGTACTGGTTTTGTGTCCAACTCTTTCACTGTGCATGCCATCAGGCTTTGGAACACCCTCCCCGTTTGCATTAGAAAATCCCAATGCAAGTTTTCTTTTAAGAGGAAAATTCGTGCGTTTTTATCAGGTCAAACATAAATTGTTTGAAAGAAAATCATCATCTTTAGATTATTTTATGTAAGTATTTTTGTTTTATGTTTGTTACGATATATAGTATGTATTAGTTTATTTTATCAACATATATATGTATTAGGATTTACGTAATAATATATATATATATATATATTTATATTTACCGTAATGTTATATTTAATTGATTTTTTTTACTATTTGCGGCCAATTCCGCCAAATTATTTCTGCTTAGCCTGATGGTTGACTGGTAGATAATGCCTTTAGGCATTAAGTTCGCCATGTGTACATTTTCTTGGTACATGAAGTTAAATAAATAAATAAATAAATAAATCTTTTGTCGTTGTACGACTATGTAAGTATGTGATGCTTGACTGGATGATTCTACAAACATTATCTACAATTATGACCAGTAGGTACCTACTTCTGACGCAAGACTTTGCTATCACATTAGAAGTAAATGAGTCGTTGCCGAATTTGTATCTAGACCCTAAGTTTCAAGACAAGCATCGTCATCAGTTCTCAAGGACGATATATATATTCCTGATATGTCTGCATTCCGTTACTTAACGGGACAAGTCTAAGGCTAGATTCGTCCGCAAGCCTTACTCTTCTTATTATAAAGTTTTTGAATTTTTTCTGTAATTATATATTAGCAACAAAATATTTCTTACAATCAAATAACTCGTCAGTCATAACATAACTTACACGGCTCCCAATGTTGACAATTCATGCACGGTCATTCAACGTTCAAGACGTCCTCATAATAAATGTACCCTTTCCTTTACAGCACTTCCCATGGCCTCCGTTCATTTGAATTTCATATCCCTCGCTGGATCGCGTCAGAATCAACACTCATCGAGCCAACAGCCGTGAAACAAAGGCACTTAGACGCCAAATTGAAATTCATCCACTCGAAATATGCGAATAAGCGAAAATAAAATCCTTACTTGAAATATGCGGAATAAAATTATTCGCAGCGCGGTGATACGCATCTCGGTACAAGGAAGATTTGAATGGTCGACGAATTGAATACGCAAATATTTGAGGTATTTTTTCTTTTTATCCGTCGAAACAAAAGTTTAGTCTTTGGTTCTTTTGTTAGGCCACAACAAATTAAAATTCATGTTTGCTAACTAATTTAAATTTCTTTACTTACTTCTAATAATTACAATGCTTCGCTTTGTGCGAGATAAAAATATTGAAAATGGAAACCGCTTGCGCCTGGTGAATTAATTAGACGTGTACCTGTAAACAAAGACAGCAAATTAGAATTCAGAATAATTATAAAAATTGAAATTGAAAAAAGTATTGACAGCGGTGGGATTCGAACCCACGCCCTTTCGGACTGGTGCCTAAAACCAGCGCCTTAGACCACTCGGCCACGCTGCCTATATCGTAACGTGCTCAATTGTATGACCTACTTCGAGATCAATTTGGTATCGTCATAAGCACTTTTCATTTTAGTGCAGCAAGGAATGACAAATCTTTCCATTGGTCTAATAAAGTGCCATTGGATGCCAGCCCTGGATCGAAATAATTGTCTAATGTAAATCCGCCATTAGACCAAGTTCTCATAGACATTGACTGGGCGCACATCGCATCAATGGCGCCGATAACAGACAATCTTGAGCGCAAACACAGTACATAAATATACTAAAGAAGTACTACAACTCCACCTTTTTCGGAGATAATTAAGTACACCACGCTCCATTAGAGCGTTAGGGTTGTCGCTCTTACTTTTTGTAAAATTTTTAGTTTTATTTTACTTTTATTTTGTATTTAGCATCCTAGCTGAAATAATCGAAGATGCTGAAAAAATCGAATGAAATTAACTAGTTAAAATTTACATTAAATTTTAAAGAAAGTTTATTATTCGGTATTATAAATTATTGATTAAATAATACTTTCGTTTGTACAATATACACGGAATAAAAAATAACAATGCCTTATTGTTATGAAATTTAATTAAGCATTTTTTAAATATCGCAGATGGTTTGCGGCGTTTTACGCATTTATATGCAAAACTTAGCGGCACCCCTGACTGACTGCATAGCGAAACTCGCTTAGAGAACGTATTCTGACACGCGTCTGTGAGTCGTTTCGGACATTTCTACGTAGTTACCGTTCTGCTTTAGCTTATATATTTACTGTGGAGGGAATCAATCCCGACTCCCATTACAGCCAACGCATTGGTACCACAACAGCTAATTTTCATCGACGCTCATTTGCACCGATCACTCGCAGGCTATCGCGGCGAGACATGCAATCATTACGGATTTATGTGCGATAATAACTCTGGGAATAGCTCGGCTGCGTTGGGTTACGCCCACGCCTGGAAGGTGGGAGCCTGACTGAGAGCAATTCTGATACGTCACTCTAAAGTTTGGAGTTAAACTTTAAACTAATCACACTACAACTTCCCATAACCAGCCAATAGTGAACTTGTGAATAGAGTTGCAATACAAACGGGGTAATTAAAGCTGTTTATTGTGAGCTACCACGACTGATGTCGGCAGATCTTTATATAAGTAAACATTTGTTTTAGAAAACAAAACAAAACAAAACTTTTTTAAATGTTTTGAGTAAATCACTTCACCTCACCTCATGTTGGAATAAATAATGCCATAATATTTATAATGAAGAGGAGAAGCACTGGAAGAAAGTCGTTATGCATTTGTGTTAGCGTTTATCTTCTCGATTTAGGCTGAATTCACCCACACGTAGAGCAAGCCTTATTCCAAGGATAATTTGCAAAATCATAATATACATAAAGAGGAAAGATTTGTGTTTGTGTATGTTTGTTACGAATAAACTCAAAAACTAATGGACCGATTTCAAAAACTATTTCACCATTAGAATGCTGCATTACCTATCTCTCAGTAACATAGGCTATATCATAGGCGAAACAAAATTTAGGATCCTTACTAAAATTTCAATAACTGTTAGTGTACTTATTATAATTTCATCTCCAAACCAGCCATAAAAATGTATATTTGTTTGATTCAGAATAAGGTAAACGCAGCTATTAACGACCCATCGAAAATCTGCAGGTATTGCCGACCCATTCTGCTTATTCTTATTTATATCAGTTTGGAACGATTTGAGTCACAAGAGAGTATAATATACACACATGTTTGTATGTTTCCTAATTAATTTACTGGTGTTAGTGTACGTAGGTTCACGGGAATGTGACCAAATACGTTAGTTTCTATGAACGTAGCGAGTGCGCCGATCGTGTCATACTAACCCTTACTTCCTCAGGTAAGTACTCGAATTTTTTGCTTAAGATATTTTATATATAAATATTTACGTTAAGTTTATTCTGAATAACTCAACATATTCCTTTATTTGTATATTCCACATTTCGCAACTAAATTATTATGTTTTAGGGGCTTTTAAAAAGTATTTTTGAAATTAAAATAGAACGGTAATAGCTGCAGTGCATTTTAGTTGTGCAGTCATTGCCGACCCATGGATCGGCAATGGCTAAGAGGTTATGCTTTATTTTTTCAATTTTTTGTTAATGCTTATAATAATTAAACAAGTTTTTATAACATCATTTCAATCTTAAGTATTCTAAAATTATAAGCATCTATTAGCGACATACACCATGTTATATTATAAACTTGTTTTTTTCGCGATAAACTGCCACGCATTATTAAACATTTAGACGTGGGATATGAAAGAAACTACTTAGAGTTTTCTTCGTATTTATATAAAAATTGTGTATTTTTTTATAGTTTAGGACTAAATCAATAAATTATTGTATTAAATCTGATGGGGAAATATATTACAATTAATATCGATTATTTTTCGTGGCTCGTTAAAAGATTTGTTCATTTTTTTATTTAACACTAATTACCGATCCATATGAATCGGTGATTGCAACAAAGAGAAGCTATTACCGATTCTATACCGAATAATTGGTATTTTTGGATTAACGGTATGTAATGTCTAAAAGTAAAGCTACTAATTTGTTTCAATATAATGATTTGATTCAATAAGTTAGGTTAGGTTTAATTTCATTTAATGTCATTCAATTTCATTTTCATTTCATATCCATAAAAAAAATCTACTGAAGACTTGGCTGTATGTATAGTTCCCTTTGCCTACCCAGAATGGATGAAGAAAACAAAAAAAACTCTGCTTTTAATCTTAATTACGGTTGGCGCGATTTTCCAAAAATGTTAGTTGAGTTTATTGTATTTTTATTATTTTATTAAATACCTTATTTTTTTAGCAACTGTATTAAAAATAGTTATTAAGTACACGTGCGGAACGTTCATTGCAACTTGTCCCGACAGTCAACCCTCACCTTCGGCTGCGCTAAACTTGGAAATTCGAAAAAAAATACTTTTTGGGAAATAAAACAAAGGGTTTGTTAGTTTGAAAAAAATAAATTGTCTAATTATTGTTATTCAAAACATGTAAATTATACATTTATAATTGTTTTTACTTTTATTTTCAGGTTTGTGAAATAGTATATAGTATTAGTACTAGCCACGGTGGAGCAAATCATGATTCATGTATGTACCTAGATGCACCAGCCGCTATTCCAACTTGAAAAACTCAGTGCTGAAAATAAAACAGTGTGTTTTTTTTTTAATTAAGAATTATAACAATAATAACTACAATAAAGTAGGTAGGCACTTACTTTCGAGTTAAGTTTGAAAATTGCTTCCAATTTGAAACACAATTTATGTTTGGTATGTTTATTGAGATGTTTACAACTTCGTTCAAAGGAATTCTTCCATGGAATCCAAAAGTGGATAGTTTTTTCTCCAGCGTAGGCCATATTGGTATGAATGAACATATTTTTGTTGAATATATAAGAAATCTACAATAACAATGAATTTCATGTCGGTTTTCACCCCTTACAGGGTAGGCAAAGGCATTACGCCATGCAGCCTCATCATTAGTTAATGATATCCTTGAGTAAGTGGCTCTGCTTCAGAGTCCATACACAAAAATACAGTGTCTTCAACACTTTCCACATCCCTAACTTGGTTATCAACAATAAAATAATAGCACTTTTACTGAAGACTTTATTGTAACTTCTTGAGGCAATCCAGAAATGTCCATATCTCGCATTTTATCGAATTTCCCATTCACTGCATTCTTTCACGGACACTTGCCACATAATAAACTTTTACTGTTGTGATGAGTCAAAACCCGAAATACACAGCAAAATAAAAATTATACAAAAAACATCTCTCTTCGGATTCCCGCCAAAAAGTTTAAAGTCAAGTTTATCTCCATTTTCAGATTATTTTAGTAACTATAATTATTGTTATGAATCAAGTACAAAAATGAGAAGGAAATAAAAGTAAACAGGACATTTCGAAAACGGGATATTTTGGGAAAGGGATATTTCGCTCAAATTAATAATTATTTTGAGAATCGAACATGTAGGTAGGTATTTTGTGAAAAAAAGTATGATTTATTTACTTACGGTCGGTGTTAGATTCATAAAAATCGGTAATAGCTTCAAAGCGTTTCGGATGGGTCGGTAATAGAAACAATTGACTTCAACAATCCTTTGATTATATTTTCAATGAAAACATGATATTTATAAACAAATGAAAATATAAATATAAAATATACAATCTATATTTAAATATAAAATAAAAAAATCTGGTGTGTTTGCAACCACTACCCTTAATTCTAATAATCAATTTCAAAACTTGCTTAAGGGGGTCGGTAATAGCTGCGTTTACCTTATAAAAATTCTTATTTAAATGTTCTAAACACAGTAAAAAACATGGAACAACAGAATTTAATCAGAAAAATTGCCAGTCCGTCCGACAATGGTTAAAATTGTGTCGAACATAATTTGTGGACGCTGCATCCTCAATAAATTTGGACGTAAGCAGATTTACGGCACTATAAACATGCAATACCATCAAACTGACTTAAGTACCTATCGGAATGTCAATTTTGGATGAGATCTTTGATGGAATGGTCACAAGGATAAGTCTGAAAAATAATTGGGTCTCCTCAAACGTTTAAATTAATAAGATTTCTTTAAAATGGCATAATTTCGTCTCAATCTCAAACACTTAAGGAGTTCAGTAATATAATATGAATTATCAAGTATATACTGACGAAAAAAAAATGAACGCATCAGGTATTTAATTTTCAACGCTAATGAAATAATAATTAAATATACAAAATAGACTAACAAATACATAAGAAACGATTTATTATTGCTACGTCATTCACTTCTGCAGGCGTATTCACGGAGCTTCGATATTCGATATTCGACTCGGAATCGGAAAATCTGTCGAACACTTTCGAGATGGGCTGATGTTGGTGTCGAAATCTAATGTCATATGACTTAAGGATTCGGAAAATTTTTCACTCGATCTGAATCGAACGGAAACGGTGTCGAGCCTCCGTGAATACGCCTGCTGAACTGTTTAATGTTTCGTTCTTTGGGAAATTAGTTGGAAATCAATTGCAAAATGTGTACCGAAAAGACAAACAAGGAGAAAGTGAGTGAACCCGTTCGCTGCCAAATCTTATATAACAATAACATAACATGAATTTTACTATTTTCCATTGGAGTATTTTGTAGTGATCCAACTATGTTTTCTTAATAAGAACTGCCAAATCTAAGCAGCATTTTTTGCTTGTCAGCGCCACACGGGAATTAGTCCAAAACAGCGGGGGCGAATTTTTGTGGGTCGGTCCTTGGTCGGCTCGTAAAAAATGCGGAGCCACCCGCCGCGAGCATTACTTACGTCAGTGCAATCTTAGATATATTAGCTATTTCTTAGTAGAGATTTATTAAGCAAATCTACCTGAATGAACCTTATGACTAGACATTACCAAAGATTGATCCCTCGTAAAACAACAATCCTTTACAAACAACCCACCCTTCAACCTCGATGTACGTGTTGCAAAGATTTGATTCATTCAAAAACCTAACAACATTATTTTCTTCGTTTCCTCTTTTCTCCCTAATTTTTTGTTCACAGTAAAACGAACCTAAAGGTAAGGTCAAAACGTCCTTTACCCTGCATCAGAAAGTCAAAAAGAATGGCCTATCAACAACACGCATGATAAAAGCCAGTGGGGTACAAGTGTGATTAAAATAAGTACGGATTTGGGCGCGGCTGCCCGTAATAGGGAGCGAGGGCTGGAGGGGGCGAAGTCCTACCACGCCTTGCCACACTCCTAACCTGAGGATAAATGGACACTTTTGTAATAATAGTAATTTTTCCAAATATAATTACGTTCCCTACTTCCATTTAAACATTCCTTTGAAGCTCCCTTCTGAACTAAAGCTGCGATTTAATACAACATAATATCTTGTTCTAAATAGAAAATTCAATTGAATTTATATTTTTTATCGAAAACTTTTTTAATATTTTTCTCATTCAAAGAAAAATACAGTAGTATCGCGTTTCGCTTTGATAAATCGAATTACTACATACATGCCCCCAAAGATGGTCCGTTTGTTGTTGGAAGAGGAATTGTTGATTGTGTTACTTCTTTAAGAGAATTTGCAATATGTTTTTTTCCTCAACAAGCTAGGTATACTGACTATTTCAGGAAATATCTTTTTGTAAGTGACCACTTATTTTGCTTCTGCAAAAAGTTCTGTAAAAAGAATGTAGGTAACATTATAAGCACTTTACTTGAGTCAACCTCCTTACGATCGTGCGATAGCTTGCATACAATTTGCATCGCTTGGTTCCGCGGACAGCTAACAGGGTGATAGATGGGCACAGACCACAGTTTGTGACCCTGTATAATGTCAATAGGTTACTGCAAACTCGTATTCTGCTGGGTGAGGTCATGACCAACGTTTGTGTTGAGAGGTTCTAAGGTCGACTGTTTTGATCGTTGATGTGATTTTATTTTGATACTTTGTTGAGTTTATGGAGGAGCGAAGGTGGAATGCTCCTCCATCGTGAAAAGGGAAGATCTTCCTTTGATCGTGCCTGGGGACCGGGGTGCAACGGTTGATGTTGGACTTGGTTGGTTGGACGTTGGAAAACTCCGATAGCGCGGTTTAGAACTCGGCCGTATATTAGTGCGTTCTCTACAAGTTCTACAACTCTATGGTATGGACTTATCATTTGCATGTAACTATAAAAGGTAAGGACGTATCTTTTTTATTTAACCACCAGATGCAACGTGCGGTTTCACCAGCGCCAATATTAACAGCTATGACACTCTGGAATGAGTATGACATATTGAAAATAGTTTCGTAAAAACTGTCATTGGGTAGGAAATTCATGATTTTCGGATTTATACACTTGTATGTGGGCTACTGGCCGCCTATAACTGTCAGAATTACTTTAGCCACCCAAAGTTAACCAACATGGCGTAATACGTAACCGTGTAAATACAACAAAAAGTTTCAAATCTAAATTTAATGTTACTAAACTTGATATATATACCTAAGATAAGTTATTATATTACAATTTATTTATTAAATTTATCTCTATCATACATCGAGATGTTCGTAATACACCAAGTAACTTAGTTTCCTAGTTTCCAATTTCTGCATTTTATAGATACTCATCTTTTACCTGAGTTTTCTAACGCAGAAACTTTGCTTTTTACCCTGAGGGAGCACTCAGGGTATTGCTATCGATCGCACACGGTATATGGGGCAATCAAGACGGATCACACTGATACGCGATAGTCGCTCCTGCCGATACTGCGGGTCACGTTCATTAATCACCATCCGTTTAGTTCTGGCCTTTGATGCACACACTGCTGTGGTGGTGAGCCAATATTGAAGATAGAATAATAGGTAAAATATCAGGGTCAACTGCCAAAGAGCGATATTGAGCGATAGCTGAAAATCTGTTTTGCTCTTTGCGCAAAATATTATCACATGTTTCGTGTTAATTTTGTCTTATTTATTGGTTGCTGTATTTTTGGTATTTATTTTGCGTCTTATCTTATAGTAGACAACATAAATATTTGGGAGACCACTGTAGAGTCGGTATTATTATAAAAAAAAAGTCAAAAGTTTTTATTCAATTTAGGGACTTATAAGTCCTCTTATCGAAAGTCATTGCGACTCCACCGCTTCGGTATCAGTTGAGGAGAAGAAGCGGGGCCAGAAACTCCTCAACACATTATTCTTTTAAACAATTATTTTAACAAATTATTGTGATCATACCTCCAAGGCCATCATCATCCTCACCCAGTAGCAGCCCACTGCTGAGCTAAGGGTCTTTACTCGTATATGATTCCTCATGATCACCAAGCTGATGTACCAAGATCGGTGTAGTAGAACAGTGTAGTTTCAAACAAAATTATGCACACCATAAAACAAAACACAATTTTATTGCTTTAGAAGTACTAATGCTTATGACAATTCAGTTTTATGGGATTTCGTAAGTACACTGGACACTATACTACCTACGTACACTAACCTATGGACCTGTGTGTCCTGAACCGTATCTAATTCTAAGATCGGCATTCCCGTGTGATTACTTTAACTAATCTGTTGCTCGAGAACCCATAGAGGATTATTCGTCGGTTCTCAGTTTTAAACAGCAAAAGTATACAATATGTAACATAGTAAGGGCAATTCCTGAAATTATTTTTGTCAGTATCGACTACTTAATTGATTTCAGCTATTATTAATATGTGTTAAATAAAAAAAAATTGCATAAGTACCTGAATTAAGGGATTAGTATGGAAACCGTACTATTATTGCTCTATATTTAAGAAATTTGGTTAAAAAAACTAAAGAATGAATGCATCATATTTTTTTATATTAATATACTTATGGGGTGTTTAAAGAAATATGCTTATTCTGTTACGCGTTGTATATTTATACTCACCCAGCATTTTCTTCGTATATATGTAATTCTATATTTAAACAAGCTTTTGTTTGTGATGATCTCATGGAAATTCCGGAAGTGCAATGTAAGAAGCGAACTATCGTCCTATGTTGTTTAATCAAAATCGGTTGACCAGTACACCCGTGAAAAGGTAACAGACAGAGCTATACTTTTGCATTATACTACCTATTAATAATAAAAAAATCATCAAATAACTAAATATTAATTATGTCACAATTAATATACTTAAAACCGTTTACCGTGTGCCTATTCGCCATAAGGATCCTAAAGAATACTCTGATGCTACTCACATCCCATAAATAATACAAGCCGCGACGCAAAACAAAACGAATCAATACGTCAATGGTACACAAATCTTTTATCTTCAAACACATCTTCCTTTTTGGGGTTCGACAACACCCGATAAGCCATCTTTGCGATATAAATCATTTTTACGGTGTCTATGCGCTTCTTGTCTATGGGACAGGCTTTCACGCCGTGAATAGCGGTCTTTATGCTTCAAAGGCAATAGAATTCCACCAGGATAACTTTGCAAGTGTGCACGTCCCTATTTCGAAGGAATAGGGTTGACATTTACTCGGTTTTGGTTGGAAAAGTTTTCTGAAGCGTATGCTGGGGCCGAAATGCCTAAACATGGCCTATAAAATATCGTAAAATATTGTAAAACATTCATATTATGTATCTGAGCGTAAGGATACAATATTCTTTCAGCTTTGAGTTTTCGTTTAATATTTAAATAGGTAATTATGATTATCAACTTTGACAGGTATTTAAATTAATATGAACTTAGGTACGTCGCAAAATATAAAACCGGCCAAGTTTTTTGTATGGGGATACCATTTTATTATTAACTTTCTATAATTTGTTGTTATAGCCGCAATAGAAACACACATTCTTTGAAAATTTGAACTGTCTGTCGATTAAGGTTTATGAGATACAGCCTAGAGACAGACGAATGGACGGACTTACAGCGAAGTCTAAATAATAGGGTCACGTTTACATCTTTTGGGTACGGAACCCTAAAAAGGAAAAGCATTTTATAACCACTAAAATGTTATGTTTTGACCTGGTCATCGCGATGGTTTATGAACGGAATAAACGCGTCTACCTAACTATAAATTCTTCAAATAACAAACAGTATTCAGTTTAAACAAACGGTGAAGTCAAAAACCTCCTTAAAAAATCTGAACATCGAAACCAGTCTAAAAAGTTCTCTGTGGACCTTTTATTGGGAACACTTTTTAGGGATAAGCGAAACAGAGGGGGCGCATTTTAAACTGGTGTATGGACAGTCGCAAGCAGAAACTACCAGGCGACACCCTGTATATTTATTTAGGATACGTCCCTTCTTATTTACATAAGCTGCTGAACGGCAGGCGAAATGGAATCCTAATTGCGGAGGTACACGCTCGAATTTCAATTGCTTTATGTCTGCACGTGTGGCGCGGTAGCCAGGCTGTAGATTTAATGGATCATTCCCATCGTCACTGTTAAATTTTCGGTTATATTTTAAATACAAACTGCGGTTTTATTAGATAGTAAAAGCGCCAACCGAGCTGAATAGTTCGTAATAGCACTAACAGAGTTTGAAATAAACCAACACTCTCTGGCACTCCTATACTATTTTTTATGTTTTACTATAAAATTCATGTTTGTTCCAACAATAGG
This sequence comes from Ethmia dodecea, assembly GCA_963855545.1. Taxonomy (NCBI): domain Eukaryota; kingdom Metazoa; phylum Arthropoda; class Insecta; order Lepidoptera; family Depressariidae; genus Ethmia; species Ethmia dodecea. The sequence goes on from OY979446.1 coordinate 4,323,958, forward strand.
TACGCTGTTTTTGGTAGACTTGCATAGATGCGGTTAAAGCCCTGCGATCTCGGTGTGTTTTTTATACGATTAAAGCATGTAAAGCAATGTTCATAGCAATACAATACAATACAATAACTCTTTATTGTACACCAAAAACCACAAAATATGGATACCAACATTAAGTAAAGTACAATGGGCGGTCTTATCGCTTTTAGCGATCTCTTCCAGACAACCTTAGGATGGATGCAACTGAGAGATTAGAACTAGGATTAGATTAGCAACGTTAATAGCAATGTTGTGTCAGTGACTGAATGTTACCATCTAGTAGCATTATATCACAAATCATAAGATCCTGTGTTTCAGAAGCCAAGTTACACCACGCATCCTGTTTCCGTTTGTTTTCACGCACAATGGATATCGTTAAGTCATGTTACGTGTATCAGCTTTAAAAAATCTGACAGTTACGTGACCACTAGCCTAACACCATCGCCCAATCCGTGATTAAGTCGTGTGGGAGATTATATTCCTCATTATGTAAGGAGACCCATAACTACCTCGTGATGAACTAGGTGGGACATGATGAAGCGTATATCCACTAAGTCACAAGCGTTTCCGTTGGCGATGTATTTTACATTATCACAAAACGGTGGTTAAAAATTAGATACCTGAAATACATGCTGTCAGTTTTATGTGTCATTTAATAGGTATCTAACTTGGACGCCGTTCTGTGGTAAGGATTTCAGTGACAAATTCTGTTTACGATCATCATCTAAACTTCTTACTGATAAATCTATTCGAAGGTCTCAGAATCAATTCTGAGACATGTGTAAATAGACCCGGTCCGGCGATGGGCTCACCACCTATCACGTTTAGGGGTCCAATGTATCTCGTGAAATGTGGGTATATCCAGTAATGCAATACCTCTAACTACCCCCTCGGGGATGAAAGGCGTGAGATTTTTTATTTTATTTTATTTTAAATCTATACTAAAAAACCGAATAGACCACGGCTGTGATTCGAACACTCCATCTAGGCTGATTGCTCATTTGCGATCAATAACCGGGACTTCGATTGTACAAGCGGGAATAAACCGAACCCAAGCCTCAGTTCGGTATCTGCCGGAAGGGTTTGTTGACCTTGGCTTTAGGCCAGATTTGGAAACAGCGAATTAGGTGCTTATTGGAATAATTCTGGTTACGGCTGCCGCACTGCGACTTCGTTACCACAAAGCTGATTTACTAAAGAACTCTGTTGCGTGAGATTAAGTTCTAACTTGTTAATAAAATGGTCGTTTAGTCTACATTTCTAGTTCAAACCAGAAAATTATAGGCGTTTGAATATTCAGACTTAGTTCGTCCTATGACAATGTTGATAACTTGTAGTTTTAACTTTGTAATCTATGTGCTTTGCATAAAACCAATAACTAGAACTTGATGAGAATTTAATAAAATTTTATTTATCTTTTACGTCTTACACTTTAGCTTATGCAGAAATATCTATTTTTGCCTCTACCTTTACTAAATAAAATTCTTCGCGTCGCATTTATGAATTTTGTAAATTAACTCCTATTCAATCAAAAACACCGAATACACAATCAGCAGACTGAAAGCAGTTAATTTTATTTTAATATAACACGAGAAATTTAGTGGAGAGTCTGATTACGTGTACCTAAGACAAAAACAAAAGGCAAAAACATTTCACGCTATAGGCATTTATCTGACTGAACCTTTCCATACTTACCAACTACTTACTTACTAAGTAACTCTACTGTCTGTCTATTTGATACGTTTTCACTGCTAAATAGTTGGATCGATCGTGATTACTTTACAAATTGCGTCTTCAGAAGGACAAAATAAACTTTTAACAAAATATGAACATGGACGAAGCAGTGATTACGGATAATACGCCCGCTTCTCATGAAGATAATCAGTTAGGCTCGGGTTCAAATCCTCGCATGTACCAATGAGTTTTTTAAAAACTTACGTACATTATTCATCACTAGCTCCACGGTGAAGGCAAACATCGTGAGGAAACCCGCAGGTCTCAGAATTAACTCTGATGCAGGTGTAACAGACCCGATCCGGCGATGGGCTCACCACCTATCACGTTTAGGGGTCGAATATTCTCGTGAAATGTGGGTATTTTCCAGATATAAAATACCTCTGTCTATACCCACTCGGGGATAAAAGGCGTGAGATTTTCTATTTTATAAACATGGACGAAGCCAGCCCTTTTCGGCATATCTAAACCTGCAATGACGTAGTCTGAATTACTACAACGCGAGGAAGTTGTGTATTTATCCTTCATTTACTTTTCCGATAAACCTTGCAAATTATTTCATACACTCACCGAAGCCATTTCCAAATTATCTCATCAAACAGACTTGGCCACAATAATTTTGTTGTCAAAACTCGCCAAATTTGTTTAAACACAACAAACTCGCTCCGCTTCGCCACGTTACGTAAACTCAATTTAAAATTCATGCCTGTAAAAACGCCTTTCATCTCGATAATGTAATCCGGCAGTCTCCTAAGTGACACCCTACAAAGTACGCAGTACAAACTTGGGTCTATAATAAACTAGCTTTTCCCCGCGACTTCACCTGCCTAATATGTGCGGTTTCCGAGGGCATATTATATTCATCTTCATAAACTTTCACGTTTATAATATTAGTATGATTTTAGGAGGCAGTCTTCGGTCGTTACAGTACTGTAAATAGATTTCCAATAACGTTTATCAATACGTCAAATCGATAAACTATTGTAGCTATGTCCTTCTCAAAATGAGATTTTACACAATACAAGTAAACTTTAATAAATCTTGAAGAATAGACGCACGTGGAAGCTAATAAAAACAGTATTATTGAACATGGAAACCCTTTGCAATCTAGGTTTTTAGATTTCTAAACTTAAAACTAGGAGAGATAGTGAAAGTGGCATGACTCATTAATTGTTAGTAAACCTTTTATTACCAATTGCCAATACCAAACAAGTAATCGCAAGTGTTTGTAATTTAGATATGTGTCTGAAGGAAATAGAAAATCTTAGAGGTGCCTTAACGTAATGATTTTGATGCAAAAACTGAAAACAAAATTTTGTAACTTTTACAATCATTTTATATTTTTTAAATTTCGCCTTTAGACTGAAATTTTTTGTATGTAGTTTAAATAATTTATTTTAAAAAACATTCAATTATATTGACAAATTTAAAACTAATTTAAGTATTATTCGAAAGTATAAAAAAAATACGAGCTTGAAGTGAAAAGTAGGTAATCAATACAAGTTTTTATACTTCCCTATGGCTTATTTTTACATTTATCGTATAGTACAGCATGACTTTTTTAATAAATAGTAGGTAGAGTATATGTGTTACTAGATGTATAAATACTATATTACTGTTAATTTTTATCAAAATTCGTTTACCAGTTTTTGCGTAAAACGTAAACATCCATCCTCACAACCTTTCTCGTTTTATTAGTATTAGTATAGTAGTATTAATAAAGCTTTAGTTAGTTAGCTAAATGATGTTTAAGTCAAGCTCTCACTATAAGGTAGAATAGCACATAGAAATTAACAAACATTTTTTTTTTTTTTTTTACTAAAAAATGGGCTTGCTCTTGACCCCAGACTAGCCCGAGAGCAAAGACGGGGCCTACGTTGGGACGAGCTTGCCCAGAAGATGCCTGTTCACTGTTCTACTCATGCAAATGTTAAATGGCGACAATACAAAACAAAAAGCCACTTGTCTCAGCATAATAACGCTACGCATAGTCACATCATCATTTTGTCATAGGGTTGCTAACATCCTGTATTCCTCAAATCTTTCCTAATTTTTAAACCATCTGTAAGCTTACGACCGAATATTTAAACATACCTCTATTTTTTTTTTGTGGCACACAATTCACACACGGTTATTTAGTCCCAAACAGGGCCTGTACTATGGGTGCTAAACAACTGATAGACATACTTAAATAAATACGAAACGACCAGACACTAAGCCCATGTTCAAGCACACAAATGTTTGCCACAAGCGGGGATCGAACCCGCGACCTCCGACTCAGAAGGCAGGGTCACTACCAACTGAGTACGTAACGCACAATGGAAGTCGATAAGCCATGTCATTTACCCTTGGGTGGCTTTAAAAATTCTGACTGTTAAGTGGCCACTAGCTTAACACCATCTCCCAATCCGCGGTGGGCTCGCGTGGGAGATTATAGCCCATACTTCCTCATGTGTGAGGAAAGACCCTTAGCTCAGCAGTGGGCGTTACGGGTTGACGATTACGGGTTGACGATGATGAAGCGGTGGGCTCGCGTGGGAGATTATAGCCCATACTTCCTCATGTGTGAGGAAAGACCCTTAGCTCAGCAGTGGGCGTTACGGGTTGACGATGATGAACTTATGTAAAAATATTTATCAGTTGTTCTAAGAATTTTTGCTATCAAAACTTGAATATTCGGCTGAAAGTGACTCATTAGTTTAACACACAGTTTTCAGAAAGCCTGAATAAATAATAATCAATAATGTTTACATATTTTATGGCAAGTGAGTCCTCCTCTCAAGTTAGCTCGGGTTCTAATCTTGGCAAGGGCAGGAACGAGTATCAATTAGTTTTTTAAAAACTTACGTACTTACACTTTTATCACTAGATCTATGGTGAAAGAAACCATCGCGAAGAAACCCGCAGATCTCTGACCTATTTCTGAGGATCTCAGCAACTCGGTCTGGTGATCAGTTTACCACCTGTCACGTTTAGGAGCATACCTATTTATTACCTTTTTTCAACCGACTTTAAAAAAGGAGGAGATTCTCAATTCGACACCTATGTTTGTTACGTCAGAAGTTTTGACCTATTTCGATGATTCTTTTTTAACCGACATAAAAAAGAAGAGGTTCTCAATTCCACTGTATTTTTTAGTAGGTATAATTCGTTGAAGTCGGTTTTTTTACTCTTTAGAGTTCTATTTATTTAGGGTATAATTAAAGATGGCAACCCTATCCCCGCGACTACGTGTCAAAGGGCCAATGCGTGTTAATTTTCAGGCATCGTCTTTGTAATGCAAATACCTACCCGCCTTCGCGTACATGTGGCACACATATTGGGAGCTTAATGATGGGAGATCGAGCCACGGGCGGGGTTAAGGCAGCCTACTCAACGTCACTCTGGATTTGGAAACAAAGGAACAAAGGAATAGAAGGCTTGAATGTTCTTTTAATTTAAATTGGAATTAGTTTCATCTTTAAGAAGATTCTGAAGGGAACTGGCTGGAATTGATTCCAATATAATATAACTAGGTGGCCCGGCAAACGTAGCAAGTCGTGGGCAAAACCTTACTTTCGAAATAAATGCCAAAATTTAAGGATACGTATGTGCTGCACCGCTGTTAGAATATTTTGTACCGTTTTTAGAATGTTTGTCTATGAAAGTTTGTCTCGAATATGCTCTAAAACTCAAAATTTGAAAGATTTAAACATTGAATTTAACATAAAGTTTTCGAGTATGGTCAATTTCGATATCTCGCTGTTTCGATGGTTTTGAATGTATGGACTCACTAAGAAAGTGTCTTCTTTAATTGCATTGGGAATAATACAGTTCAACACCTGCTTATTGACATTATAATATTAAAAACGCGTAGCTTATAATAAGAACTTAAATGTCACAGAGACTGCATGATTGTCATAATAAAGTGCATAACTACTACTTTTTATTTATTTTCTCCATTTAAAACTAGACATCGCCATCCAATTAGGGTAAAGCATACAAGCTTCACAGAGCATATTAGCTTTTGTCACGAACCCAGACAAAGGCAGTTATTAGTTAATTTGATGGTTGCTCTGTACTGACATCGCCTTTGTAATGGGGAAATTAAGTCCTGTCTTGGCGTTATTGTGATAATCTCACCTATTGTGATTTTGGATAGGTTTTTAGCAACGTGTATTTTGGACTCATCTAGTACTTGCAGATGACCTAGCTAACAGCATTTCTTAAAAGTAAGCATCAGTCTAATAGAATAACTAATGTATTGGATTGATAGCTTGTGAAGCTTTCGACTTGTCATGGGCACAACATTATACATACACAGCGACCAAATAACATTGACGCAATACTCTCACTGATACGTAGTCCTTAATATTTTTTACTATTGATACCTATGCGAATAAACCTTTCTTTAGCCACTTGACTAAGAGGGCAGGTTTTGGCGAGGAGCCTAAACTATTTACTTTACGCTTTAAACTATTTTTACATAAAGTTTAGTGCTCGAATAATTAATTAATAGGACAAATAAATATTTCTTTGTTTCTTTCTAGATCTTCAAAGTTTGTAATTTGTTTTGTACTAGCGAGCCCATCAGTGGCTCGAATTTCCCACTTCTCCCCGATCCAGAAGGAATGACAAATATTTTTTTCAGCTGTCAGAACTTCAGAAGACTATTTACCAAAGTTTCACAGAAATCTGCTTCATGGTACTTATTTTATAGTTTCGTTTCGTACATGTCTTCGGTACTTGTTAAAAACCTATGGTTGGTGGCACCAACGTCAGTTTGAGGATCTATTACCGTTTAATAGCATAACACATTGCGCTAAGCCTGCACAGAATCGTTAGGCTTACATTACAAAGTGTTTTAGTCCAGAAAGTAAAGACTCCACCATACTTCATCCTAAAGCCACCTCGCTCGCTAAGCTACGCGTATATCAGGCTGGATACCGGCGCCGGCTGCGTCCGGCTTCCGGAATTCACGCCTGCTTGCTGCATTGTGTAAGCTCTCTTATAATGGTCTATTTACTGCAAACATATCTCAATCTCGCAGTTGTTAATTCCAACTGCGATGTGATTTTTTTAGGTATAGGTACAGGAAAGTCTTTACATTACCAGCTTAAGCTGAGCTCTGATTTATATTGCGCGCTATAGAACACAGGGACGGTTCAAAGTCCAAAGTGTCAAGCTTAGCGTGCTCTTGACTGTACAAACGAATAAATGTAAAATAATATGCATAAATAAAATAAATAATCTCACGCCTTTTATCCCCGAGGGGGTAGGCAGAGGTATTCCATTACTGGATATACCCACATTTCACGAGATATATTGGACCCCTAAACGTGATAGGTGGTGAGCCAATCGCCGGACCGGGTCTATTTACACATGTTATTCTGAGACCTGCGGGTTTCCTCACGATGTTTTCCTTGACCGTCGAGCTAGTGATAAATATGTACGTAAGTTTTTGAAAAACTCATTGGTTACATGCCAGGATTCGAACCCGAGCCTCACTGATTTTTCGGCCTGCTCTTAAACCGTAATGCTATCACTGCTCTAAAATAATATGATTTTGTTGAAATTGGAAAATAATCTTAGCAGTTGATTAGTAGGTATATTAGCACGATTCAAATCTGATTTCTGAAAGAAATAAGATCTTGTATATTCTGGTATATTTTTTGTAAAAATAACACCACAAATGCAGCAATGTCCCGTTTTCAAATCAACGCCACGGATGTTATTTTCATTTGCAGCCATTCAGCTGCTTCATTCAAGCAAGTTTCATTAGACGGTTATTGTGCTAACAAATCGCCATTGAATTTCGAAGCTATTAGCTCGCTTTGTGGCATCGCTAATGTTTTTATGGAAAACCTGGGCGCGTCATCCTGCCAGATAATGGCTAATTGTGTTGATACTGCACTTGCAATCACTAACGTAATTGACCATCCACTGAGCTGGAACAGATCAATACTTTTTGCCAACTATCGCAAAACTTCACTGCATGTATTTCATCGCTATCGTACCAACTATGAAATCAACCAAATGTTATATTAATTAAACACCAAAAATAACTACTGCGGGTAAAATGCACTGAATAGATTTTAAACATTACCCACTTTCTGGTATGGTTAGGTAAGAATGTTATCTATTTTACTTCTGAGATGAAGACTAATCTACCCAAGTAGCAATCAAATGTCTTAAAAAGGGATTGAAGATATCTTGAAGACAATCAGACAAATTCTTGCTGTTGTCTTGGCTAAATCCATTATGTCCCTGAAGATATCTTGAAGATATCTCCAAGACTCAGTTAGGACAAAGTGGGCACAGTATTTAAGACATTTTCAAGAAAGAGTTAATACTACTGTTTAGACAAACTTAAACCCTAGTTAAGAATGGGGGTTTTACAGATCTCTAAACTTCGATTTAAAGATATCTTGAAGGTTGACTTAAGGCTAAGAAATAAACTTAAAGATATCTACAATACCTACTTAAAACTATTAACACTGAGTTGCACAAATTCGATCATCTCTTAACAAAGAAATTTTTTAATACTTTTTTTACTCATGGAATTGTATTTAAGAAAACATGGCGAACTCTTGTACTAACAAGAGAATTCATTGAAGTTTTATCAAAATGGCGATTACTTAACTATTTATTACGTTTAGAAATGACCGTATAATGTATTTACAGGTATTCAAAAACTATAACGCATGATTGTTTATCGTGTTAAATTAATTGAAAGTGCTATGAAGCAGACGGGCTTACCAAATACTGGAAAAAAGAGCAATAAAAAATATGAATATTAGGTTGCTAAATGAAAAATTTGCTTACATACAGCGCAGAATACCACTTTTCTGTAAATGTTTGAGATATAAATGCAATTATTATTGCAATTACAAAAATCTAACTACAATATACTTTATTTTTTATGAATTTGTGTTGGAATTTTTCAATTTTATTCCATTTATTAAAAGTAAAATGGCGTTAAGTCTTATTATTCTTAGCGAAGTATGACTTTAGACGGCACTGATTTTGTAAGGTTATTTTAGATAAAGTATAGGCAAATTGCATTTGGAGTAGTACCGGTTTAGAGATATTATACTTAACTTGTACTAAAAACCGAATTAGTGTAGTGCTACTTAATACTTAATGGCGCTTTATAAAATCTTTAGTTTGATGAATGCAAGTTGCCGTCCAATTTACGGTAAATGTTTATGCAAGAATAACCATCAAGTTTATAATACTCATGATATATCTATTCTGTATATCCTGTCCTGTGTTTAAAACAAACCATAAATCGATCAATACACCAGTTTCTTAACTGCTCTCTAAAATTAAAATCAATATCAGCTTTCGATTCCGATTCAGTACAATCATCGCTGTCCTCCGCTACTTCGTTTTCCAAATTTTGAACGTCATCTTCTCCTTTCTCGTGATCTACAGTACCTACTTGGTAATAATGATAACGAAGTCTCACTCGTCGCACTGCCGTTTGAAGGACTTGGTCGTACATAATTGGACGATATATTTTTATATTTCAGAACACGCCGACGCAAACCACCAGATCTTTTAATTTTTTTTATTTCATCGATCTTCAATTGGTTCTAGTTTGTTAAAAAACGTCCCGTTAAACTTATTTTCACTTAAACTTGATTAAATTTAATAAAAAAAGAATACAGATATCTTAAGTGACCCAATTCATAGAGCTTGGTGTTACCAATCATCTTAAGTTTTTCTACAAAATCAATTTTGGGTCTTAGGTATTCTTGACTTGCTAAAGTAGCGGTAGCTTAAAATGATTTAGTTTTTAAGATTAAAATTACTAAACTGAGTCGTTTTTAAATTTAGCTTATTCTTATTTAAGATAAAGTTTAGACATGTAAGATTTAATCATTATTCTTGTTTGCTACTTGGGTAACGACGCATTACACTTCAAAATCCGTCAAATGGTCTCACCTACACTCACATGCTTAAATACTACATATTACCCGAATTACATACTACCCGAAAAAGATTACCCTCCCTAAAAAGAAGTTTACCCCGTTTCCAAACATTCACTTAAACTTTTATTTAACCTAAAGTGCTTCACTCGGCACGCCTCACTGTAAACCGACGGAAGAACTCATCAAAACCTATCAATAATAATCATAAAGCATGGCTGTCAGCCCATATTTCGACGCGTCAATATCTTGACGAGCTCGCCGCCACCAAGTCGGCACAATTACAATAATTGAATCAGGAAACTGTTCCCCTTCGCGAGAGCACAAGTACCTATAAATAAATCAAAAAGAGCTCTCATCGTCTGACCGGACGAGGCACCGTGCCTTATTTATTTAGAGTCCGCACTCGATAAAAAACTCAACGGTGGAACGTTCGGATACGTGGACTATAAAGAACCTTAAATACACACACGCGCACACGTCAGAACACCTGGGACTACCGGGGCGACAAAATCATTATTCATCCCCTCGGAGTGCTGTAGTCGCACACAAAAAGCGTTCAAAAACTTGTATACAGCAACAAAATCCGTACAACAAATTTATCCGAGTGGAAAAATCCGCGGCAAAGCGCGCGAATCAAGGAAATGGCGGGAAAGCTACAACGGGAACATGGCTTGTTGGTGTCGATTTTCTCCATTATAAGGTAGGTAAATGGAAAGTGCCTATTCTAGTCTTCAACAACCTTAGTGTGATTTTCTCGAAAGGATGTAGTTAATACAGACAAATAAATATAAGTGTTGGATTACACAAATGATTTCTGTGTTGGCTAGACCAGTAATATCTAATGTTTCTTCGTTGAATATAATTTCTGTTTTGCGTCAGTCTTAGTTTAACATAATATAAGTATCTACTTAACTAGACATATAGGTAAACACTGATCTAAATGAATAGGTATAATAAATCTTCATTTAGAGGCTATCAAGCAATTCTAAATAATTTCTTAATAAGCATGAAATTACAGATTACTACCAGCGAATGCTATAATTTCTCCGTATCAGCGAACGCTTATCGCCGCGAACATGTTTTATACGCACTTTGCGTCGATACAATGTTTATGACAAGCCCCTCAATACAAATATAGCGAAATTTTGCATCGCTGAGAGAGTCAACTTTCGCTAACGAATATGGTCGTAGCGGGTTCCATTTCGACATAATATCGACTCATATCTTCATGTTGCCCAAGAGCACTGCTTAATTGAATACAGACTAATTATGAGAGTTGCCGAGCGATATTTTAGCGAAGTAAAGGCAGCGTTCAAAGTGAATTTTCAGAACGTGCAATGATGTTTGATTCGGGCGTGGCGCGATGGAGCAAAAATCCTTACGTAAAAACATATCAGTTAATTAATCCGATGTTATTTCTGTAATAAGCCATTTAGTTATCTTTTTTGGTAATTGGGAATCCGAATAATTTTCGTATTTTTCATATTTACCAGCAAAACGATCAAGATCATAAATATTGTTATTACACTTATGAGATTTGTTATCTCGAATATACGAGTTCGCAGAAGTTTCATTACTTACGTAAATATAATACGAATGTCTTATGTCAGCTTACCTGAAACAACAAAAATATATAAATATGACACAATCCATTATTTTACATATAAGTATCTGTTATACCTATAGGTCTATTAAAATTATAGATACGAATAAAAGCGAAATAGATATAATAATATAATCTATAACACCTAGAAACTTTTATATTGCTAAATATTTGCACGTATATTTTATTTTGATAAACCGAAGAGAAGAGCGGGTCATTTTATAAATGCCTACTTAGGAGATGTCATAAACCATATTTTTACCAGGCACTATAGGTAGGTACTTCATCCGTTTATCACGGTGACATCCACTTTTTAATATTTTTTTCACCTATTTCCAAAGTTTATTGTAAGTTATAAGAAATCTTTAAAAAAAGCCTCTTATCCGCGAGGGGATTTTTACAATCAAATAGTAAAGTTATAAAATTTAGATTTTTTCCAGGCCATGAACACTATATTTTTTTATTTTAAAATACAACTTGCGCATAACGCAGAAGACGACGATGTAATCGGATGAAGTAACCAGACCGCACAATAGTGGATCAAGGGATCCATTAAAGGGCCAATAATCGTAATGTTGGGACATCAAAGCGGAACTGGAACGGTCGTAACATTTGCAATTATTTACGTATATTATACTTTGTTCGCAGAAATGCACAATGAAGTACCTACGCTTTGATTATAGATATGCTTCGGTTCGGTATCAACATTCAATGACCCGTAATAAAACAATACTGGATCTGGACTGTGGATATATCTAGATACGTAGATAGATAGACATTTTTATCAGAATCTTAACTCAACACATTCAGACAATTTATTTTTCATATACACGAATAGGAATTAGCTTTACAATATACATAAATTATATTGCTAAAATACTTAAATATTACTTAAACAATCTAATAAACAAAATAAAAGAAAAAACAGGCAATACGAGTTAAATTGCAATTTTCTATGTGTGCTGCAGTAGGTAATACAAATCGGGCATAGCTTTACGTGGGTCATTATTTTTCTATGATTTATAGGTTTCCTAGAAAATTCACCGTCCTATCGTGAACGCAAGGATAGAATGGTACATATGTAAAATATTGACATTAAAATATTGACATAAACTATCTGACGCATCTAGTCAAATTGCGGCGAACGGGAGAGACGTTTTTAAAAACTATTTTAAATTTAATATTGGTCTTTATTCGACAATGATCATCTTAAGACTAACTTAATTTTAAAAAATCATAATGCAAGCAGCACCAGACGTTGTTCGCCGGGCGCGCATGATAAGCCCAGGAATCCGCTGAGAATGCGTCTAGGAGAGTGCACTCGACGCTCTACATACATGAGTCAGCGGGACTGACCGCGTAACTCCTCCCTCTCTAAGATCAAAATTATCCGAAGATGAAAGATTCGGAGAATTATGACTTTTACATAAAAAACCTTTTTTATAATAAAACTTATATACTAATACAAAAACAATGGTAATGATAAGAAAACTATATAATAAAATAGTCATTAAGCTAACACTTTCCACATTCACTGAGAGCCCATGATTTTCACTAAACTCACTTTCCTGTAGTGCATGTGACAAAAGCTGTAAATCGTCTAAGTTCATTCCCTTGATATTAACTGCTTTCCTCGGCGTAAGTTCTGGTGTCACTACATTTGGTAAGTTAACAATCGGCAATTTGGAGTAGAGTAGCTTTTCAGTTTGTAGTTTACGCATTTTCAGGATAGTTTCTCCAATTTTTACTTCGCATTCATCATCCAGGGTAAGTACATAGGTTCCTTGGATATTCTGACGGAAGATCTCGTTAATACAAGTTTTCTGCAACTGCACATTACTTTTGGTGTATACAATCCATCGGTTTGGTTGTATAAGCTCTATTTTGACGCTTTCTAATTCCACTGGAACTTGTAGACAGGAACTGGTGTCATTTTTATATTTAATAAGATCAGTTATGCAGTTATCTTGAAACAGGGGTGTGTCACTTTCAAAACAGAGGAAGATAGAGTCGTCTATAGTTCGGCAAGCCAAAGCGAGCGACTTGGTCTTCAACCCTTTCACTAGCAGGTAATGGTATTTTGGGATTATAACATAAGTTTGGGAATTACGTGTTATAGGTAAGGGGTATAATTTATAATAGATATATGTTTCAGGTCTTATTAGAGGGACCTCTAGAAGAAACGTTATCTGATTTTCTTTACAATAGGCCTTAAGTGTAATAGTTTGTTCTATTTTAACTAAATTATAGGGTTCTGATGACTATGGCTGTGGCCAGCCAGAGGTGCACGGTGCGTCTGTGGAGGACGTTTGACATCTTTAATGGGAATATTAGAATCTCGGTTTTTCAGTGTTACAGGGACTATATTTCTTTCTATATCGCCTACAACTAAAGCCCTTTCATAACGTGGTTTATCTTTACTTCGTCTTATATTAGTACCTTTAGTGAATACAACATCGCCAGGTTTCACTTTAAATTTAGTTTCTCCTCCTCTTTTATCACGGATTTTAATTTTGTTTTCGTACATTTTTTCAGATAATTGTTTATATAAATGTTTAGTCCTATTCGAGTGTTCTCTGATTATTTGTTGCATGTACTGTTTGTCGAAGTTAACATCAAACACATTTTTTGAGTCTGTGTGACCAAATACTACTTCAAACGGAGTTAACCCTGTGGTAGTGTGAATACTTTGATTGTAAGCCATAATGGCGTAAGTCATTACAGATGCCGCGTCCGTGAATTTATGTTCATATTTAGCTAAACGGTATATTTCCAGGATTGTGGAATGGAATCTCTCTATGAGACCCATGGAATTAGGGTTGTGTGCAGTGCCAATATGCAATTCTATTTTATATAGAGTCAGTAGTTCTTTCATCAGGACATTATTAAATTCAGAGCCGGGATCGGAACTAATTTTTCTTGGTGTGCCATACAAGGAAAAGTATTTGATAAGGGCGCGCACCACTTCTGGAGTAGACCTATTGGATAATTCAAAGGCCTGTCCTAATTTGCTGAAGGCATCAATGATGGTAAGGAAGTACTTCCCTTCTATAGAGAATAAATCGATAAAAAGTTCCTCGAAAGGTTTGGACTGAGTTTGGGTAAGTTGCAAGGCTGGTTTGATTGGATTTCGATCATATTTCATTTTCCGACACAATTCACAAGAATTTATAACGGCAGCAACCGTTTGTTCCATATTGGGCCAAAAATAGGTTCTTTTCAAGTGGGATATGGTTTCCTTAATGCCGCGATGACATGTTTTGCCATGGTGATATTTTAGAATTATCTCCTTTTGTTCTTTTTCTTCTTCTATATAAATAACTCTTTCGGTGCACTCATAGAATCTTACAGAGTTTTTCTTAAATAGTGTTATTATAATTTTAGCAAATTGTTTTCGATGAGTCTTGTCTTCAAAATAAAGAAAATATTTTATTTTTGGTTTAATATATACTTTTAGAAAATCTTTTATGAGTTCTGGTTTGTCCAAAGGTAAGTGAACTTCTAATACTTTTTGACGGTCTCTAGATAAATCTTTAACAGATAATTCATTTCTAAACCACGAATGTACTAATATTTGGTTGGGCTTGGTATCAATAGCTTCGTTGAGAATTGGAATACCATCTGACTCAGTATCCTTAGCAGAATGTACTGTTTCTATGTCATCTGGGTTTTCAGAGGCGGTGAGAGTTGAACTTCCTGAAGAAGCTTGAATGGAATACGGGGAACCACAATGATTTGGTGTAATTTTAAAGGTGGCATTAGAGTCGGAAGAAATTGACATGTGACTATGGGATGATTTATGTGATTGGTTGTCATCATGCTTTTCACATAGACGATTTATTTCATCTGACAAGTTTTGTAAATGTTTTTGAAGTTTACGTTCGGCCGGGTCTACATTAACTCTCATAGATATATTGTCTTCATCATTTAAAGCATTTGTTTTAATTCGGGATAAAGCATCGGCATTGGTATTCTGCTTCCCATTTTTGTACATAATTTCGTAATTATAACTTGCTAAACTTAATCGCCAGCGAGTTAATTTGCTGTTGGGTTCTTTTACAGAATCTAACCAGGCTAGTGGTCTATGGTCTGTATAAATTATGAATTTTCGGCCATATAAATATGGTCTGAAATACTTTACAGCCCACACGATAGCAAGAAGTTCTTTCTCGATAGTGCTGTAACGTGTTTCAGCGTCGTTCAGCGTCCTACTAGCGTAAGCTATTGGTTTATCACTTCCTATTGAGCCTTGTGATAATACAGCACAGTTAATATAAATGTTCTGTCGAAATCCGGGTACTGTAGGAGTGGGGCATTTGTTAACAATTCTTTGCATTTCTGAAATGACGCTATATATTCGTTGGTGACCTTGATTTTATGATTTTTCTTTAAACATGTAGTTAAGGGTTTTGTAATGTGTGCGAAATCTTTGATGAATTTTCTGTAGTAGCCTACGAGTCCCAAGAAGCTTTTTATTTCAGTCTGTGTCTTTGGTAGAGGGAAGTTTAGAACTGCGTTTATTTTGTCGTTGTTTGGTCTTAGTCCGTCTTTTGTAATGGTGTGTCCAAGGTATAAAACTTCTTTCCGTAAAAACTCGGATTTATCAAGTTGTACTTTGAGATTGGTTTGTCTGAGTCTGTCAAAGATTTTTCGCAAATTTTGGATATGCTCTTGTAGGCTAGTGGAATATACTATTATATCGTCCAAATATACAAGGCAATGCATTCCTTGTAGACCACGCAACACATTATCCATTGCACGCTGGAAAGTTGCAGGTGCAGTTTTCAATCCAAAAGGCATGCGTTTAAATTCAAAGTGTCCGTTTTGTGTGCTGAAGGCTGTCTTTTGTCTATCTTCGTCCGCTACTTCGATCTGGTGATAGCCACTGGCTAAGTCAATGGTTGAAAAATAAGTGCTCTTTCCAAGTCTGTCGAATAAGTCAGTTATGTTAGGTAGGGGGTACTTATCATCAATAGTAATATCATTAAGTCTTCTGTAGTCAATAACCATTCGATATTTTATCTCTCCAGAGGCGTCCATTTTTTTTTGAACTAAGTGCACTGGTGCACTCCAGGGTGAGTGTGATTCTCGGATAACATCATCTTTTAAAAGTTTCTCAACTTGTCTATTTATTTCAGCTGTTTGAGATTGGGGTTGCCTAAATGGTCGGACAAAAATAGGGTCTTCGTTAGTAGTCCTTATGTGATGCCTCACTTGATTTGTAAAAGTTAATGGTAAGTGATCACAATAAAATATGTCTCGATATTCGTCACATAACCTTGAAATTTGCTCTCGCTCTTCGTCATTTGTATGTTCTAAACGTAACTTTGTCAAATTTTCTTTTAAAAGAGTGTCAATCTCATAGTCTGATTTAGATGTCATATTTACTTTACAAACATTTCCTTCAAATTTTGTGACTGTCAAAGGTTTTGTAAATGTCAGGGTTACCTTTAAGTTTGATATATTCTGCATTATAGTTTGTGCACTTCCGTTAGTACAGTGAACCAGTGCGGAAGGCATACGTACTCCTTTGCCAAAATCTCTGAATTCTAAGATTGCGTCACCATTCTGCAAGTCAGTTGGTAAGCTAACTCTCGTTTCTGATCTGGGTTCTAGAATGATTTGTCGAGGTTGATTATAAATAATAGGTATAGCAGTGTCTCTAGTCTGTAATACTTGATTTTTCATGTCGATACTAGCATCAAGTTCTTTTAGTAAGTCTGAACCAATAAGTCCATCATATTGCTTATCTACGTCATAGACATAGAATTTGTGTTTTAATATACTTTTGAATGTCTTTAATAGGGGTATATAAATCGCTTCAGTATGTTGACTCCTAGCATGTGTGCTAATTACTTCAAACGGTTCGTGATATTTATAATCAGAAAAATATATATCAGCCATTTTTGGGCTAATAAAGGATCTCGTACTTCCTGTGTCTATCATAAATTTCGCATCTATTTCAGGGATGAGTATATGGGGTAATTTTGAGTGATTATTACAGTTTAGTTGAATTATGTCGGGGGGTTTGTCTCTGAGGCTGGTGCCTGAAAATTTTCAGTTTCATTCATGTCTGTTGCAGTTTCAACACACGGTTCTTCGGTGGAATATACATTTTCAGAAGTCTCTACATTTTCATTGTAAAGATAACTTTCATTATAGAAATCGTCATAGTCTTGTGGATAGTCCTCTTGTAGGTTGTGAACCATTTCATTATTATAAAACAATTGATTGGGGTTTCTCGGTAGAGGTGGATTAGTTTTAATAGGTGGGGCAGTGCGCATAGATACGTCGGTATCCATGATTTGTCTTGGAGGAAATTGTTGTGGTGGTTTGACACCAAATTTAAATTGTTGTGAAGGCTGAGGCTTGTACCAGGGCTGGTGTTGGAGTTGTTGGAAATTTGGGCGGTAGCCTTGTGGTTGCTGAATACCAAATTTAAATTGTTGATTTTGAGGATAAAATCTAAAATTTTGTTGGGTTGGCATTGCTTGAAATCCTGGGGGAGGATTCATGAACCTAAAGGGGGTAAAACCCGAGGGTGACCTGAAGGCTTGATTTTGTGGTATTCCAAATTTGAATTGATGGTTAGGTATGAAATTCTGTCCCTTGAAAGGGTTAAAAGGTGGTGCTTGTGTATATATTGGCTTAAAACCACCAGGGTTATTGAATGTATTAAATGTCTGCGGTTTAGGTACATTACTGACATTACTATTTGTTTTATGTGTTTTATTTTTAGAATTGTATTGAAATTGGAAATTAACCTCCTCTAGCACAACGCTAAGCGCTTGCTCTAATGTAACGCATCCTTTGAGTCTCACGATACGGATTAAATCTTCGGAAAGATTGTACAGGAAAACATTCAGGCCCACATGGTCATATATAGTAATTTTACTGGACCGTAAATTATCGTTCTCAATCAAATTAACTTTAGCGAATAAAGTACTTTTCACGTGTTGGATTCTACCGCAAAAATCAGTATATGATTCACCGCTATTTATTTTTAAATTTTCCAATTCGATCGCAATACACTCCTCTGACCTAGGGTCTCCGAAATGTTGAGTTAGAGCCTCTTTTAATTGAGTCCAAGTCTCTATATCTCGCCTTTCACTAATAAGAACTGCAGCTTTTCCCCTAAGCTTACTAGTTATTGTATGGTACACGTACAAATCCTGAGCAGGATTTTGCTGACCCCTAAAACGTGCTATAACATATTCACATTTTGACACAAATAAACTTAATAACTTTTGGTCACCGTCAAACTGCGGAATAATACATGAAATTTCCTTTGGAATTGGAATAGTTCCTTCCATTTTAACAGAAACTCAAAAAGTTACACAATATAAAAGAAATATCAATTCAAAATTAAAAGCATAAAATTGTATAAGAATAAAATGTATAGGGATGTATAAAAGTAGAGTCTTTTCACTTAAAATAAGTAGCTTAATAATCTATATAAAAAGTATATTACCAATTTTAGTGCGATATACGAAAATCAGATGACGCTAATTCGGCGAGTTTCGGTCCAAAAATAGCACAAAATAACTATTATAAATCGGAATAGACTGGGAAAGCAAGGATAGTGAAGGGTCTACTCACAAGCCGCCCATGTCCTCCGGGATCGTCCTCTCGTTCTCTGCTGCAGGAGACTTATTTATTTGGTTCGTGGATATCCGGGTATTCTTGTCAGACTTCGCGACGGAACCGATTTCAGTGTTCTTTAAACGCGTATCTTTAACAGGGATAATACGGATATCCTACCGGCTGCGCCAGTCAAATTGCGGCGAACGGGAGAGACGTTTTTAAAAACTATTTTAAATTTAATATTGGTCTTTATTCGACAATGATCATCTTAAGACTAACTTAATTTTAAAAAATCATAATGCAAGCAGCACCAGACGTTGTTCGCCGGGCGCGCATGATAAGCCCAGGAATCCGCTGAGAATGCGTCTAGGAGAGTGCACTCGACGCTCTACATACATGAGTCAGCGGGACTGACCGCGTAACTATCTCCCCAGAGAAGTATTATGACCATTTTTGTTTTAGTTTGTCGGAGTCGAACACTGGATCTAGCCTTTGCAAAGCTCTTTTATACGCAACCAGATTATTTATACCGTTGCTGTCACTATACAATCTTTTATTCGTTTGTGTGGGTCTCCAGAACCGTCTCACAAATTATAAATTAAAACAAATAATTACGCTGTAACATTTTATTACAACAGAATATAATTTGTGTCATAAATTTCGTAATTTGGCCACACAAGAGCCAAATATTGGCTAAATAATAAAGCCGTTCACAAACCGACGTCGACAGCTCATAAAGATTTATGGGACATCGCTTCTATAAATATATTTTAGCATCGAGGGCTTTCTACTCGTATACGCCTCTTCACGTTGACTATTGTTGACAGAAATGTAACATTATTACCAAAATAATACCTATTTATTACAGTGTTGCATGAAACTAGATAGTTTATCGATAGAAAAGCGATACTCTTAAGAACTCGAAAACTATTAATAGTCATTGAGTAGTAATACTCTTGTAGCGTTAGCTATCTCTGTCAAAGGATCAGCCTAGCTATCCAGAGAGGGAATGCAGCCAGTCTTCTAGGCACTGTCCCACATGGTTCCTCTTTGTAGGACATTTTTTATCTGTAATTATTGTAAATGAATGTATATTTCTTTGTAAATAAATGCAATTCTTCCCTATAGCGTTTAAGTCACCGATTTGATTTGATATCATTACAAAAATTTTGTCCCATAGTATCGACATTATCGCTCAAACTAGCGATAGTTTCCCCCTATCGGATGTTTTGCAACATTTTTATGTTTGTGTAAGAGGTTCAGGAATCCTACTACTAATATTATAAAAGCGAAAGTTTGTGAGTATGGATGTATGGATGTTTGTTGCTCTTTCACACAAAAACTAGTAAACGGATTACAGTTATATAGCTTATACATCAGAATAACACATAGTATATATTTTATTCCCGTATTCCCATGCAAACGGGAACTACGCGGGTGAAACCGCGGGGCGCTGCTATTATTTTAATAGGAGCAGTATCAGTCGATTTAACATAATATTTCCATGAGCAATTTACAAAAAAGAAACAGGTTGCTTAAAAAGAAATAAGGATACTTTCTTGGAAATCTTAAAAGGAAACTTTTTCAGCAACAGTCAAAAGCAGACATTTATTAATAAAATGTTTACTGCAACTCACTGTATTTTAAAGCAGAAAGGAAATAGGTAAGTTCATTTCAAAATATTTACCAAGAAACTTTGAGACAGTAACTTTATATTATAAATACTGGTTATCCATAACCAAAATAACGATTTCAAACAGAATAAAAATATAACGACCAAACTTTACCTAATGTTAACAAATACTCCAAAGTGCGCTTCAAGTGTTCAAACATTCTTTTTAACGGTTGAAAAGCCGCAATTTATCAGAGGAAACTTTTATTATTTAGATTTATCGAATGATTTCACCTGTTTCTCAGTATTGCAACTGTGACGAGATTACTAAATATATATTTATCTCTTTAATCCGTTGGGAAATCTAGGCTGCTGAAAGAGACAGATGTTTTGACGAGGATCATAAAAGAATATTATATTACGCAACGATTACAACTTATATTTAGGATGGGTATAAAGATTAATGGTTTGGAAACGAACCTCTCCACGTGTAAAAGTATAAAAGATACAGATATAAAATGCTTCAAAATAAGTAACTACTTATACTTACATAAATTATGTAAATTACACGAAAATAAGGTACTATCAAATTTTATTACCCCGACCCTAATTAGAGTTACACAATGAGAAGCCAGTAACACCGTCTTTTTTTCTATTGCGATCCATTCATCGACACTAAATGGTCATAAACATGAAAGAAACACTTTTTTGTAATTGTCATTGTTACTATAAGTGAGGGCTTTGTCGACACGGGGTGGGAAAAGATAGCTGCGCGCTAAAATGACACTAAGGTGTATCAGGCAGAACTTTTTTCGATAGTACCTACTCAGGAAAAATATCAACTATTAAGGATACCTACGAACATAAATACATACATAATCTCAAGCCTATTTCCCATTGGGGTAGACAGAGACAATAAACTACCACTTGCTATGAACCTAACAGATCTCTCGTGCCTCATCCACATCCATCAAACGACTCATGCATGCTCGCCGGTTTCGGGTACTCTTTACGATACGAAGGATACTTATATAGATCATAAATATTCACACGACTATATCCCGACGGGGTAGCAGAGACAATAGACCGTAACGTGCGACGAACTCACGAGCTTCATCCAAATTCATCAATCGCAGCATACACCTACATCGAACTCTTTATCTGTCTCTTCCGCCGATTTGCAATCGATGTAGGTACGCCTAGGTCCCAAAGTACCTACTCGTATATTTAAAAATATATTTATTATCAGTCCGGGGCAGTGGTCCAACTGCTCTGTCCAACTAGTTGGACCATGGGTCTTTACTAGGGGCAGTTGTCCAATATTTTAATCAAACATGCTAAATCTACTAAACACCCAATTTTGAGTTTTAAATTTCAAATCACAAACTGACTTTTACAGGTTTTAGAGAAAGATATGTAAGTAAAGAATTAATTAGCGATCACCGTTATCGAAATAAGCCCTAATTTGTCAAGAGCGATTATAATAAAAAGTAAAAATAATAATCTGAAGAACAATTGTTCTGCCGGTAGTTAATGCTGCCTTTATTTACCTTGACTAATTACATATTCATGCCTTTTACAATAAAAATAATTGACCTTTTCGTTTAAAAGTCAGCACGTACTTGTTTCAATGAGAGATATTGCGATCACAAATGAGATTAAAATAAATGATGATTGGATCCATCGAGTAAAATACTTACTTCTTGAAAATCCGACCGCTGGGCACATGCTGCATAAATAAAGTACCGCAGACCGTAGATAAATATTTGGTGATAGTCTCATGTTTTTAATAACACTGTTCTAAATTTGAAACTGTAAAAATGCTGTGACGGTCAAAATATATATGTAAAATCACTTTTTTATATTTTTCGTGAAAAGCGCGAAAACTAGGTTTAAATGGGCAAAGAGTAAATTTATTGGATCAGTTTTAAAAAAAGGCGTACCGTGAGGAAAATTACCAAAAAGGCTAGATGCATCTCTGGATAGCTAGGCTTACCCTTTATTTAAAATGTTTATTTTAGTTGTAATAATAAATACTTAATTAGTTGTGTTTAAAGCAAACATATTATATAAATTGAACGGAGTTGTTTTGCTCAAACAGTCGACGATCTGACGGATAGTGTACGCAGTTCTAGGAAAATTTTAAAAACAAAGAAAATAAAAAATCCTTTGCGTGCATGCCTTGCGTGCAGTCTGTCCATTGACAGCACGTTGTGGAAAAATACAAAGCGAATAAATTCGGACCCAAACGGCTTTTATGACTTCACAGGAATCTTCAGTGGCATTACGCGAGCAAGCACACTCATTTTTAATGAACATTATCAATCCGAGTCAGGACATAAAAGTTTACTAGAGCTGCTCTACAATTTACATGTAAATTAACTGACGAAGATTTTATCTCAATTAACTCACTTATATGAGCCATCCCTTCGTGTTTTATTTTCTCAGGTTCAGATAGGTTTCCAGAAAAAAAAACTAACCTAAAATTACTTGAGCTTTCGAATAAATATTATTACTTGGGCAAAAAGAGATTTTATGTAAAAAATGGCGGTAACAGTTCACCAGTCAAAATTTAATTTCACGGGTAAAATGTAAAACATGCCACTTCCGGACTGAAAATATTAAAATTTAATTAAAATTTCAACTCCTCGGGGAGCAGTGGTATCGAGTGAGAATTATCAATTCGGGCGCGGGCACAGATGCGATCGGCGGCTGTTAATTGTTTGTAATTTATAGCGCACCAGACTATTACTAAAGCGCGAACACGGCGCCATTTTCGAGGCCGCCAATTTGTCAAAACCATGTCAAAATGGCGTCGGTTTCCTATTTATATTGTAATGAGGTTAGAAAACATTTAAAAATAATAACCTGAAATCTTTCGCAAACAGTTCTACAACATTTTTAAGGAAACTGCATCTAACGATTCGTACATAAATCACAACTGGAGAAAATTAAACCGTAACCAGAAACATTTCAGCTACGATGAACGACCTTTCCAGAGCAGAAAAGCAAATCGCCTAGATTTTGTAGCGGAACATTCTATAAACTAGCAAATAAAATCCACAAACTAGTTCCTGTACAGCGAAAACCAGTCAACGTATAAATGCATCATTTTACAAAAAAAAAACACGGAGGGAAACTTAAAAAAATCTGGTGCCTAGCATTTCTAATATGTAGAACTATAAAAACAAAATGATTGATTGACTAAAAACCGCTTAGAAATCGTAAATGCAGTGAAATCAAATAAGGAAACTGGTAATTAAAGCCACCTAGTTGTCCATAGCTTTTACTTTGTACACTTTCTCAAGGCGTACACAAAATAAAGTGTAGCAAACCGAGCCCAGAGCTGCGATGTGAAAATGATTTACGTAGTCGAAGAAGGAAAACCAGCCGATTTCCCCCGCGCATAAATCCACGCGACCCGGCCTAAAAGAGTTATAAGCGAATCACATTTTTCCATTCGCCTCCACTCAGTATTTCATCCTCACAGGGATATATGGAGGATTCGGAGTGGGTATTTCACCTCGGCCTAATGTGTATCTTAGGCGAATTGATTCGATCGAGAAGACTTTGAATCTTAATGTATTCATATTATTTAGGGCTTATTTTATCTTTCTAACAACGTTGGAGGATATAATGCTGTAAATAAAAAAACTAATAGAACAAGAAACTAACCAGGAATAGTACGGAAATAGAAAGTACAAGAATCAGACAACTGAAATCGAAATGGGCATTTAAAGGTATAGAGAAATGTTCGAAACTCATAAATACAAAAATGGAGAAGACAGCTACTAAGGTGGGTAGATGACACAAATAGACCAATAAATGGGAAAGAAAATCTTAAACAACAGAAGTCGTCGATATCGACTCACAACACATTGAGTCAACCACAATTGTAAGTTATGTTTATGAATAAAATACTTCTTTCATACTCGATACCTTTAAGTAGGTATACATATCTTTCCAGTATATTAGAAAAACATTCGAAATCTAATTTTAAATTTAATTATACAATGTAAATATCATAATTGAATTATCTAATCATCACTACATCACTACATAGTATAAAACAAAGTCGCTTCCTCTGTCCCTATATCCCTATGCCCTTATGTATGCTTAAATCTTTAAAACTACGCAACGGATTTTGTTTCAAGGATTCAAGAGAAAGGTTTTAGTATAAGCATTGCACCCGTGCGAAGTCGGGGCGGGTCGCTAGTACATTATAATTAGAAGGAGTTTTCCGACTAGCGAAGTTAGTAGGTAATAGAACAACAAACTAACTGGTATGCACCAGCGAGACGAACAGCCAATAAAAACGTAGACGAGTATTAACAAAGCTTTTTGTTGTGTGAATATATAGCTTTGTACGCCGCTCGTATAATTCGAAACCTAATTGAGGCCAGTGGAGCGAAAATAAATCTTCATCTTTTCTGGTTTCATCTAATTATAAGTTGATGAATTTATGATTTTCAATTCATTTCCCACGACTACTCAAAAGTGTTGATAATTATGTCAACTTGCAAAGTTATGTAGTTATGTTTGCTACAATATACACTTAGTTTGCTTTACTGAAAGGTGATGCAGTAATAAAAAAACTGACCAAGTAAGGATCGGACTCGCTCACTGAGGGTTCCGTACCATTATCTGTACAGACGGCAAAAAAAACACGTTTGTTGTGTGTGAGCCCCCCTTAAATATTTTTTATTTTAAGTATGTGTTGTTATAGCGGCAACAGAAATACATAATTTGTAAAAATTTCAACTGTCTAGCTATCGCGGTTCTTGAGATACAGCCTGGTGACAGACGGACAACGAAGTCTTAGTAATAGGGTCCCGTTTTTACCCTTTGCATACGGAACCCTGAAAGGTGAGCAGTGAATAAGTTAAAAATTAAATCGATGAAGAATTTACTAGTATTGAAAGTGCTACTAAAACTAAAAATCCTCGTAGATAATGTAACGAATTTCGAATGCCCTTTTTATCCTTCAAAATTTATGGTTATCATAGGCCAACTAAAAGTCCCCAGGCGATTTCCGGGAATATAAGGTAAACCTTTTACTCCTCATCGCTTCAAACTTCTGAATTTTGCAAAAGGTGCTTATATTATCTAGAGCCTTCTTTAGCTCTTTCAGATTTTTTCGGCATTTGTTCCTATTTTCGTGATAATGATAGGTATCAGAATCGTATGGGGTAATGTAGGTATCAATTTTGAAGATTCTGGCAGCATTGAATTTGTATGTATATCGCCTATTTTGAATACAATATAGCATTTCCGTTTAATATGGGATCTCCAAGTTAAAATTATTTTGTTAGATGTGCAAATAAACCCTATCGATGTAGAATACCATAACTCATTTTTACTCCTTTCCTAAAGATAAAAATTATAATCAGCAACACAAATCTAAGTTTTCACAATTGGTTGTAAAATGGTCTAATAAGGGTTAATGTTAATTAAAATTAATTGTACTTTGTCAGAACTTTCTCCTTATCTACTGATACGACAGATTCGTTACGGAAATTACCGTGAAATTGGTTCGTTTCTAATACCTATTACGGCTTTTATATAACCTATTAGGCTATCGATCTCCTTTTAAGGAATTTAATATTGAATTAAATGTTTAGAGAAAGTGTCCAATGAATAAATAACGCATTATTTTGAATTTGGTCGTTACTTTACACTTTTAAAGTAATTCAAAGTAGCAGTTAGTAGCTACTGCATACATAATATTATTATCCAATATGGGATTAGGTTAAATTACAACAGTTCCTTGATTCAAGTTCTTTCGATTAGTTTTTGACTACACATGCAGTGCCATTTCACTTGTAATACTAAATCTGTGGAACAGTTAAACAGTTTTCAAATAAGGAATTACCTTTTACCTATAGAGAGGACTTCGTCTAACAGTGGATAATCTGACAAGAATCACAGAAAGTTTCGCCTTATCAAAGCAACAGCGTAACGTACAACGTTACCATGTTATATTTACTGCTTTAATGAGGTTAGTAACAGTATATTCGCGCTTAAATTACAATTTTTCCCTTTTGCGGTCAAGATGGTTCACCGCAAGAGGCTACCTGGATTAGAACCTGCGACCTTTTGCTCCTAGGTCGAGTCTCACGCCTTTATCCCAGAGGGGGTTGGTAGCGGTATTCCATTCTTGGATAGACCCACTTTTCACCATTATGTTTTCAGACATTCTGGCATGCGGGTTCCATCACAACAGTTTTCTTTCACCTTCAAGCTAGTAAGTAATAAGTTTGTGAAAAAATCATCGGTACATGCACTAAATAGGATTTCAACCCGAGGCTCACACATTAGAGGAGGGCACACTAACTACAGGGCCTAACTTATTTATCCTAATAATATTATAAACGTGACAGTTTGATGGATATTAATTTGTTAATTCACGAAAAAAATTTTGAATGGATTTTGATTAAACTTTACAGTACCTTATACAGCTTATGCCTACATCAGAATAACCTATCGGCCACTAAGTTATCATGGTATGCGAGCGAAGTCGCTGGCTAAGGCTAGTTTTATTACAAACTAGGTAGCTGTTCTGCGCGGTTTCACCCGCGTAGTTCCCGTTCCTGTAGGAATACTTGAATAAAATATAGCCTACGTTACTCAGGGATAGTGTAGCATTCTAATGGTGAAAGATTTTTTTAAATCGGTCCAGTAGTTTTAAATTAATTCGTAACAAACATACAAAAATACAAATCTTTCCTCTTTATAATATTAGTGTAGATGTAATATTTTTGTAGCCAATTAATTTGCACGGAAGTGTACAGTCTGCGCACGCGCGGTAAGCGGGAGCGCTCCAATTACGCGTACGATAAATAAAGTGAGTTTCCAGTAATTGATATTAGATCGACGTCGAAAGTAGTCGGTCGAGTAGGGCTTGGTAGCGAAGTATTTTTAATATCGCACAAGTTGTTGCATCAAATTGAATTAGATTTTGAGTTAAGTGTACGGTGATGAAATCGAATAATGTAGAGGTTCAAAGCAAAATTTAGCAACATTTATGTTTTATTTAGTTGTACCTATGTTTAAAGATAAGTAAGTGAAAGCTTTATATTTTAACCAATAAGATATGTGACAATACACGTGACACAATAACGAAAGGAGTACAATAAACACTTTTGTTATTTTAAGTCTTTTTTATCTCTGCGAAATATTGATTAGGCTTGATTAAGGTAAAAACCAACACTATCACGAATAGCCAGGCGTACTTTTAGTCACTTTCTGGCTATTTGTGAAGTTGTGCAATGTGCCGTTAACCATGCTAACTTCATTCACCTTCTTTCAATTAGTCAAACAAATTAGTACCTACTAACACAAATTCTACGGTCACGTGCTGCAGCTAATATTGAAAAACTGATCTCGTCCCAAATATGCAAATGTAGCCAACGATAAAAACACAAAGTCTCATTGAATTACATATAAAAATTTTGTACAAATATCAAATGGAGACTGAGCGCCGACTCGGAAATGCAATAACTGAACTGAAACGAGCCGAATTATTCTCGTAAAGCAGATTATTGCGAGCAAACCCGCCGGATAAGTTCACTGATACAATTTCTGACGGAAAAGACTAACTCATGTTTATCCTGCTTTGTATGGTTTTAACACCAGAAAGTGGGTAATATGAACGTCTATATAATCATACCGATATATATACGAATTTCTGAACAGAAATTTAAAATAGTCGTATATCGACTTGCCTTAATAATTTCCCAACTATTAGTCATTTCATTATTTAATGTATGTAGTCAGTCACCATGCTGACATGATGCTGATACCTCCTCTGTCCGTCAGTCTGTCTGTCTGTCCGTCTGTCAGCAGGCTGTACCGTGATAGACAGTAGAAATTTTCACGGATGCTATATTTCCGTTGCCACTATAACATATAAATATTTAAGGGGCTTCCAAACAAAAAGGTGAGTTTTTTTTGCCGTTTTTATAGATAATTTAACGGAACCCTTGGTGCGCGAGTCCGACTCGCACTTGGACGGTTTTTATTTAATGTTATTTGTATATATGTTAGCACAGCTTGTAGCCTGAAAGGTTTGACGGATTTTGAAGTGGGAGCTGTTATTAGCTTCGTCTTTATATCAGAAGCGTCATAGGCTATGTTTTTACCTGACGGTACCAGAAACAGGGTAATGTTTTGAAACTTTTCAATGACTTTTAATCACATATTGTAAGTTCAGTGTGAAGCGACTAAGTATTGTTATGTTATAAAAAGTCTCAAGTACATATTGTTGACCTCATAAACACGTGTAATCATAAAACTGACACTGTTTAATGTTTATGAAAAGTATTTGGACGTATGATAACATTTAGTTCCCCGAAAATAATTCCTCAAAAGATAAGAGACCATTTGTCAAGTACCGGGTCTACGCACATACGACCTGCATTTGAACATGTATTGCGAATTGAATTTTTATAGTATTTCGTAGCCAAAAATACTCCTAAGCAGTTAAGTTAGTAAGGCAAAGGCGTTTGAAGAACACCTTAAAAGAGATTTTTTTTAACCTCTTTGCTTCAGGTACTTCATCCATCCGCTTATTCCACCTTTAAGGATCTGTATCTTTTGAAGGTAGCGATTGCAATTTCCACAGCACATGTATTAATTTGGAAGATCCCAAAAGACAGAATTCATTCTGAAACATGTGTCAAAGACCCGGTCCAACGATGGGCTCACCCCTATCACGTTTAGGGGTCCAAAGAAAATCTCGTGTAAAGCGAGTATATCTAGAAATGGATTACCTCTGCCTACCCCCTCGGGGATAAAAAGCGTGAGATTATTATTTGAAGATACCTATCTCCAAATATTTTTTTTTAAAAGTAATGTCATAAAACAGACGTGTCTTTTTTTAACTTCTTTTGGTGGTACCTACCGAACACTCTGTATTCTAGTCGGCTTTCTTTTGACCAGTTTTTTTATGTTAAACAACTAGGGATGGCGATGAGGTTACAACAGCCTTTAACGTCAATTAATACGACCACGACCGTTCTGTCTATAGAACGATACGCCCCAGAGAAGAAAAATATGTTTAATTACTTACAGCTAATATTTATATCGACTGCGAAATAGAATTATTTGAATATGACTTCTTATAAAGTTTGTTCCAGAGGTACAAATAGTGATAAAGATAAAATAAAATAAAATCAGTGGAACATGCAGAGCAAATCACCTTCAGTTGCTGTTTTGCGTTCCCTTTACTTATAATCCAATCAATTGCAACTGTCAATAAAAACCGAACGATTTAATTAAAAACCGAATAAATTAAAATACATACCATTCATTACGTAATGTCCTTACAATTACAAAAATATTTGAACCTTCACTATCTCGAAAATAAAGCGGATGCCAGAAAGTTTTGCTGTTCAAAAGGTATGTCGCAATTGTAACAATTTACAATTACAATTTAATTTAAAAGTCCAAAAGGGGAAACAAGTTGTCACTTGTTATCAGTTAGTCGTTTACAAAACCGGCGTCGGTTTAACGTTTAACTTGATAATTAACTGTGTTAATTTTCGCTTAATAATCTGCGTTGCGTCTGTATTTGTAGGTCCTTAAATTCCGAGAATTTTTTGACAATTTATTTTTCTTGTCCAATATATCAATACTTGTGAAAGTAATGGAGTAGTTTAATACAGTCAACTACAAATCTTATTTGCATACCTAATAATATTAGGTCCTTACCAATAAAATTACTGAAATGTATTGATTAATATTTTTTAATTCGGTAAGTAAGTAACAACTCTTTATTGAACACCAATAAAAATATGCAACAAGTGACACAATGATAAAAAGAAGTACAATGGGTGGTCTTATCGCTTTTAGCGATTACTTCCAGACAACCTTAGGATGGATGTAACTGAGATAAACAGATGAAGGTAGTGCACTAAAGTTGACACGGTAATTTTGTAATTATCCCAAAAGTTTTTTTTTTCAAAAGTTCAGATACAGCACCCCGGTCCGGCGAAGCACCTTTCACGTCTGAGTCCAAAAAATATACTGATGAAAAGTAGGCATTTCCAGGAATAGAAAACCTCCGCCTTCTCGGAGATTAAGGCCTGACGCCTTCTCTACTACTGTCTGCGGGGTTTTTCTGACGATGTTCTTCTTTACCGTCGCAGTAGTGATAAATATATATGTATTTTTTTTTAAACTCATTCCGAACGCGAGCGCGGCTATTACTGCTTTGATGAGAATTCTTTCTAATGAAACAACAGAAAAAACATTATGGGCTTAAAAATAAACTGTCTACTTACGAGAGGGATATTTTAACCCCCTCGGGCTTCTGGCACGCACCCCCGCAATACATCACATCATGTGCAGTGACAGACAACCCTACAGTGACTACACCCATCGCACTCACGGCCATTGTCCAAGTTTTACTGTGTGTGTACCGCATTGAGTGATTTTGGGAAAATAAATTATTTGCGCAAGCGGTGGAGTGGATGATCTATTGAAGTTCTATGTTTGTCTATGGTAAAGTTGTTTTTTGGGATAAGAAAAATATAAAAGACATTACCCATTCTATTATTTTATTGAAACTATACAACCGTCGCGTCAGTACATTAAAAATATTGGCTAAAAACAGATTGTTAGCGATGTAGATAACTTAATTAAATATAATAAGACCACTTCATAAACTTTGTTGTGTTTGAAACTACTAGACGAATTTTCATCGAGTTTTTACAGGTTTAAGGAAAATACTGACATGTTATAAAGTTTGTTCAGCAACTCATCGGTGGAGATAGGCTGTTTACATTTAGCCAATCTTCATGGACGAGTTTAGAGTGCCTTGGTATTAGACTATTAACGTATAGTGTCGTTTTTTTTACCTACAGAAAATAAATGATTGTGTTATTTTTATTTTGTATATCTCACCAACATATTTTCCAACGCTGTAAAGTTGTTGTTTGTTGTGTTGTTTGTTTTACAAAAATCTTTTTTGGATACTGATCAATGCAGCTTCTCGAAGAGCAAGCCAAACATTTGTGATAAATCGATAGTACCCATAACATAATTAACATTAACACTCCAAAAACTCTAAAGTATCTCATACAACCCACCCCAACACATGTGTAACGCGACTTATCAACCCCCCAGCGCTTGCGGAAAATGAGCGCACTTCAAAGACGGCTCCCCTCCGCTGCATTTAGTTGCAGGTGCCTACTATTTTTCTTCTCAGACAAATTCGAATGGAGTACCTTTTATGTACACAGATGTCTTTGTATGTGGCGGAGGGTGAGAATTTTCTTTTCATGTGACGCTCCTACAGTTTTGAGACTTGTTTTTGAACACTTCATTTGATTTGATTCGTCTATTGATACTAAAAAGGAGATGTTGCAAAATTTAAAGGAGCTTGGGCTATGTTTGTGCACTACGTAAAACTCAAAAATATGAACATTAGTTTTCCACCACTCATTTGTCTAGAATTCATAACTTTTGCGTAGAAAAAATAGTAAGATCACGTAAATGACTCTCTTTTCGACTATGGCTTCAAAATAAACGTCAGTGTTTAAATTTAGGAAATCCTACTCACATTCCAATATTTTCTACTACTAAAACTGAAGTATCTGCTTTTTATTTTCAATAACTTTTAGGAGGGTGATCTGAGCTTACTAGCTGTGCCGTCTAATTGTTTTAAATGTTTCCCGTGCGCTATAATAAAAGTCTGTATTTTGTCTTGTAATATTCAGGGGTCCGAAAAATAAACTGTTAAAAGGTTGGTATTATCTTTACTGACTCCCTGGGGGATAAGGCGTGAGCCTTTATTTATTTTGCTTTCATTAACTATAATTACGTATAATAGTTTCGTACTTAATTTGATCCATTTACGGTAGATAAACTAATTAATTTCAAAAACGAACTCTTTTCATAGAAATTTTAGACAATTAATGTTTTCCAGTGACGTCACCAAGACATTCCCCAAAAGCGGACGTCAGACGATCATTAGCATAATAAATACCTACCGGGCACTTGGAGATGGCATCTCGACTCTCAAGAGCCCGCTCGAACAAAACTATTTGTCTGAGCACCTCTGTCTCAGTCTTGTTCATGCTAATTTCCATCTCGCAAATTTGCCTTTAGCCTCCGAGCGATATTTCAAATTTCAATTTGATATAAAGTTTTTTTAGTCAATATTCACGGAAGAATTCCTAACGTACCTATATTTGAACGCTGAAAACTTATTTCCATTCGATTCCCTATGTACCTTTGTATGCTTAAATCTTTAAAACTACGCAACGGATTTTGATGCAGTTTTTTTTTAATAGATAGAGAGATTCAAGAGGAAGGTTTTAGTATTAGCATTGCACCCGTGCGAAGCCGGGGCGGGTCGCTAGTATATAATAAAATATACACCTACGTCTTATGCCTTAAGGGTTTATAATTGTTTATTTAATTCCTGGGAATGCCCACTTTTCCCAGTGTTCTTTTCGGTTCGGACCCCTAAACGTGAAGAGTCACCGAAAATTCTGTTACACAGGGTTTCCACACATGTTTTCCTTCACAGTCGAACTAGGGATAAATAATATGGGTAATGTCTTTAGACCCGGTCCGGCGATGGGCTCACCACCTATCACGTTTAGGGGTCCAATATATCTCGTGAAATGTGGGTATATCCAGTAATGGAATACCTCTGCCTACCCCCTCGGGGATAAAAGGCGTGAGATTATATTATTATTATTATTATTGTCTTTACATACTCCTGAACCTTATGTATGAGACTGCTCACAAAATGTGTATTCATTTAAAAACATTTTCATACTTAGTCTGTATATATAGAAGACCGTCTACTAAGAGTACTACTACCATTGCAGTATGTCTACGTAAGATATCTAGATTTCTATTTGCTATTAGAGCTTATATTGTAATTCACTGCCCCTCAATCAATTTTAAATCTAAAACCGATGTAGATAAAATCCAAATTTATTCTTTATGGGTTGATAGACCATCACATCGGAAGCTGCAGCCAATCTCGGTGCAACGCGGCGCCACATTAAATCCTGATTTACTGCCGTGTGCCGCGGGTTGATACGACCCACACTGCGTTTTATAGGATTAGGGTGAGAACTGGTAACGTTGTCTTGTTGGAACGTTACACTATTACCTCAACTTCCTTAGTCCTTATCTTGCGTTTCGCAGTCCACACCACTCTACCTCGGTTTTTTCATTTAAATTTAAACATGCCTATTCAAAGAAAGAAAACGGTATTTTTTTGGCAGGTAGTAGTAGTAGGCTTAGTAGGTATATTCTAGAAGATAATTCCGCTTACAACGCTGAACAGTTACAAAGAATGATGACAATTACGACGATTGAAAAGCTAAGATAAATATTATTTAGTAATATAGCAGTAAATCCGAAATTTTAGCAAGAATAAAATCAGTAGTCAAACTGAGCTTTTTCTATCAATCAAAATAAACAACGATCGCATCTTCGCTTTCTAGTCTCTGAAAGTATAGTCTCTGTATTCATGTGACTATCTTCACCGCTCAAATAACACTAGCGTAAATATTGACTCAGAAATGAATATAGCTTTAAATCAGTGAAAGAATTTTTAGAATCCGATCTGGATTACCTCTAACTAGTGTCTGACAGAAGGTCGATTTCTAGACGAAGGCGAACCTTAATAAATTCAGTTATAAATACAATAGACCAGTTTTTTTTTAAGTTTATGTTGACTTTAAGACAACTTTAATACCACTTAAATACCTATACATATTTATTTGAGTATTAAAAGTAATTTAAAAATCACAACCAGTCTCAGATTTTCTCAACTAGTGAGAAACCAGATTAGCAAATAATCACAATTTCGGCGCTTGCTAGGATACTTCAGCTTCGACTAAAACTTCGGCCGAATATGACCGAAGCCGAAAGTTTAATAAGACATTACACATTATCTCCTACAAACAACTTTATCTCTTCATAACATTAAGTACTTACAAGTACACTCGTAAAATGTAGATTAAATAATTTAGCTAGAGCGTGGTGAAAACGAAAGTCCGCTTAACAAATTAATTCCCCGAGGCCCCCTCTTATTAGAGCAATGATTAGTGACCGATAGACATTGTGTAATTGCACAGTTGAATTACTGGATCACTGTAATTATTGTAAAGGCTGTAATCCATAGGAAAGGCGGATATGATCGGCAATACCCTTATAAAACGATAATGTTAAGTTATAAACTGTTTATTAAAGTGTAGGCATTTAATATTAATGATGTAAGTGAGAAGATAGCTTATTTAAGTTACCATGACCTGATTATACAAAAAAAGAAACATGCGTTTTAAATATACTTATCTTGAGATTTTATAACAAAACAAAACTGGTCAAGTGTGAGTCGGACGCGCGCATGGATACCTAGGCATTAGTGTACATTAAAGTTATTTTTTTAAGTCGCATAACAAATTTTTTTTGTAAAAGTTTTTTTTGTGATTTCTCAGAAACTGTGATAATAAAACTCTAAGATCTTGTTATTTTTTCTGAAATAATTACATAATCCTCTATTATTCTTGAATATTTCAGATTTTCAGCTTTGTCATAAGGAAGTAAATAAGGAGGAAATGGTATTTTTAGACATTTATGATTTATAAATAGAAAACAATGCTGCTTATAACCAATAATAAAAATATATTTGTAATATGATACGAATTATCCCCCTTGCTCTAGTAATTCACCTTTCCGGTCCCTTTCGACCCGAAAATAAAAATATTTCCATTTCAACAAAGTTAGGTAAGCATAATTAATAACCATTTCAAATTTCAAGTCACTGGATTCAATAACTGAGACATAGGTAATATGTGACAGACAGACAGAGCGGTGCCTACTATAAGTTTCTTTTTAACACTTAGGCACGAAATCCTAAAAACTGAAAAAAACCCAGACATTACTTGATAACCCTAGATACCTTTTAATTAAAATTAAAAACAAAGCTTAGGCCCAAAAAGATACGAAGATAAACGTTGTGTAAGGTTATCAAACGGTTGAAATAATCAGTCTGTTTTGCGCATAAACCTATTTATCATTCTTACTATTCTTAGGTGGTCTTATTATAAAGACATTAACTCTTCATCTTCATCGTTTGGTCGTTACAGTGATTCTTAGCATTGATAAATGTTATTTATTAATTTTATTACGTCCAGCTACAAAAACTTAATTGATTCAAATTTTAAATTTTATATTACAAGACAAGATTAAGGCACGCATTTTTTTTAAATCTGTAATTAAATAAATAATGAATTAGATAATGCAATTAAAGAAAACCAAAAAAAAAGAAAATAAAAAAAATTAATAAATATGTCACGCCTTTATCGATGAGGGGATCAGCAGATGTATTCAATTACTAGAAATACTCACTTTTCACCGGAGCGGTTTGCTTTTACACATGTCTCAGAATTAATTCTGGGACCAGCTGGTTTCCTCACGATGTTTTCCTTCACCACCGAGCTAGTGATAAATATGTACTTAAGTTTTTTTAAACTCATTGGTACATGCCCTCACCAGAATTCGAACCAGGGAATCACGCATGAGAGGTCAATAACCACAAGGCTACCACCGTTAATTTGAACCTACATAAATCAAAATAATTTTTATAGCACATGCCTACCTATTTAGGTATGTAGTACTTACTTACTTATTTTGTTACATTACTTCACCAACTCCATAATGTAAAGCATACAAAACTAATGAACTTTCGAAATTCTTTGGCGTAAAGTCTAAGTCAGTTAGTTACGGGAGCGGGACCAATGTACCTACCCTTATCAGTACCAGGTACTGACAGTGAGCATGATGTCGTACTTGTCTAAGCACTCCAAGTTATCTTTGACGAGTCGAGTGAATAGACAAATGCTAGCTACTCTACCACTATCAGTCGTTTCAACATGTTATTTTGCATCTCGAATGGGAACTATAAAATGCAAATGACTGTTTTGTGTGTTTGATTATTACAAATATTTTAGTTTCTGTTTTTATAGTTTACAACCTGACATTTACAGTACCTAATTTTATTATACTGATAACTATATATGTTATATTTTCTAACTTAGGCCGTCCATATAGCTTGAGTTGCGTCGTCAGTTCAAAAGTCTAAGACTTTGAAAAATCCTTTCTCAGAAAATTTATAGCAGCTGTAAAGCTATAAAGTAGAGACTTCGAAATTTCTGCATCGCTTGCTATTGTAATGGCTAATAAACGTTGCCGTACATTAACTATATTAAATTTATCGCTTCGCATAAAAGAGACATATAAAAATAATGAAGTCTATTATTCTTCTGACGAGCTCATTAGTTTTCATAACACAGAGTAGCTAAATCATGGAATATTTACGAGAAAAACAGTGGTTGTTATGGGTCGATACACGCGCTCCATTGACGCTATATCAATGCGTGTGACAGGTGACAGCTGTCAGATTTCCCGCGTAAATGTAAATATGGCGGCTCCGGGATATTTGTGTTTCGTTTGATTATTCAACGATGTTCCCTAAATATTTACTTTAGGCGTTTTTGATATTTTCCTCATATGAAAGGGGAAATTTATGAGATATTCATTCATAATCATAACTGCCTCTATAATTTACATTACTTCTATGTATTTCTAGAATGCGCAGAAGCTTTTTCAGAAATCTGTCAACGTAATCTGAACTCTCGTATCTAAGATAGTCAAGTGGAATGTTCTATCTACTACTCACTAAATCTAGGCGTCTAGAAAAGGCGGGTAATGCGACAAACTGCCGTAAAAAATGTCGTATATCATAGGAATGGAGCTATCTGCGTAACGGCCCAACTTGCCGGATTATCGCGGCCTGGGAGAAATGGCTGAGATGGTACTATCCTAGGTGGAAGGTAAAAATAAAGAGCTTATTTTATGCACCACAAACGCTATACGCATTTTAGGGGGTGTATAAAAGTGATTGTGGTAATTCTGTTGAGTGGCGCTGGCGACCGAAGTAAATTGCAATGCGAATTTTGCGAATTCTACAGAGAGATGCCTAGATGCCAAGTGCGGTTATAAATTATGTAGGTACGTAATCAGCTTGTTTGAAAGCTATAAAATTTAAGACCGTAAATTACGGTTTTACATAGTCTGGTAGCATTCAAAACACAGTACACGCATCTGAACAGTGCCTTATTAATGCATCTTTGTTATTAACCTGCGTTTATGCAAATTTTCTCTCATTAACCTAAAATTTTCTCTTAGGTTTCAGTTTGAAGCACAAACTACCGATAAGTGCATGGTTAACGAGCAGGGAACGGACGTGTCGTGCGCACGACACGGTCGGCTGACAAATCTGAATGCACCGTCGATCGTAAACTGACGGCCCACGCGACGAATGTCTTTCACCGGGTCTCACTTTAATGGAAGTAGGTTTGGAGTTTGGCGATAGTATAGTGCGTGTCTACAGGAACTGCTTATAAGGTGCAATTATCTAAATCAGAATGATATTGAGTTTTCGATAGAACTAAAAGACGAGCAAAAAAAGACAATGGAAGAGTCATTTAAGAATTGGTCTGGACTAGGTTAACAGGAGTGCTGGCAGTTATATCTACTGAAGGTTCAGCTTTTCATAGAGGTAAGTAAGCCACTCTTTTGAATACCTGTTTATTGTTCCCCATGATTTTGACATTATCCGATCAGGTCCCAACGCTTTATTATGCCTGGTGTCAGATATTATAGCTTTTTACGATGAAGAAGCATTGAACATAGTAAAAAGTTTGTGTTTTTTCTTTGTACGTATGTACGAATTTTAATGAATGACTAATGAACAAGTTTATTTAATTCAACATTCAATTTACTAGCATTGCATTGAAGATATTCCGTCTCATAGCGATGGACTTACAGATGCATGCAAAACAAACTGCATCGATTAAAAATAAGACTATGCAAGGCATAAGCAAGGAATTTAGTATAGATAAAGGCAGTATTATAACGACTGAACCCGTATTTTCATTTTGTTTACCGCTTTCCTGGGCAATTAAACGTCAATAGTGTCGCTAGTTCGCTCCATAGACTAGTCTGAGTTCAATTAACATTGTGATTTGTGAACGGATGCGCATGCGTCAATTCCGCGCTTAGAATTCAGTTTTATCGGCTGAGTAACAGCTTTCTACAAGGACTAGTGGTTCTGCGCGGTTTCACCCGCGTAGTTCCCGTTACCGTGGGGATCCGGGAATAAAATATAGCCCATGTTATTCAGGGATCTTCTAGCTTTCCATTGATGAAAGAATTATGAAAATCGGTCCAGTAGTTTTTGAGTTTATTCGTAACAAACATACAAGAATCCTAAAATACACATCTTTCCTATTTAAAATAATAGTATAGATTGGTGCATAATGGTGGTGAATTACAAACGGCTACGGCTTAACTCAAGTAGATTACTGTTGTATTATGTTATTTATTGTTAATAAACCAATGCAGTTCACGAAGCACATAAAGAATAGATTTATATTGATTAAATAAATACAAACCT
Organism: Ethmia dodecea; assembly: GCA_963855545.1. Lineage (NCBI taxonomy): Eukaryota > Metazoa > Arthropoda > Insecta > Lepidoptera > Depressariidae > Ethmia > Ethmia dodecea. Next base: position 4,362,921 of record OY979446.1, read on the forward strand.
AGGAAAGTCCATAAACCACACAAACGTTTTCTAATATAACAGGAACATAATTGAATACCTTTTTCTCGTGTTGTTTTCTTTAATAGAAATCGTAATGCTTATATGATTGAATGAATATCATTACAGTAACCAGTTTTATTGCTGAAAGCATTGTATAAGATAAACATAAATTCTTAAACTCATCTCTGCTCATTACTATTGTGCCTTTGTTGTATTAAATTGAATATTTGAAGCTATAACGTTTTGTGTGTCATTTGCAAAATACGTTTGTTATAATAAAATATCTCTACATATAAAGTCGGAGTTTCAAAAAAATAACTTTTATATGTGTATTTTTTTCAGATATTAGTTATTTGGGAAGTGAGCATTATTTATATATTACATTCACAACGCAAATCATTACAATTTATCTTAAAACACCAAAAATACAATAATAAAACAATAAAAATAAAAACAGTGCGTATAGCCACGTAGGTAGCCGCACTGTTTTTATATTTATTTAAAGGATATGACAAAGAGGTAAAGTTGTTAGTAAGTATGTTTGTACGGGATAATATCTGGAAAAACTGATTCAATTCTGCAAAATCTGATGAAAGGAATTAGTCATTCTATTCTCGAGTAACATAAGATATGTTTTACAGACGCAAAGGGAAACCGCGGCGCAACATCAATTCTTTGGATCACCGATTAAGATGTTTGAATTGATTCTTTCTTCATTTGTACTTCAGTTATTTTGCTAAATACTATCCTAATTTCATAAGTTCCAATGAAGCATCACTTTAGTGGGATACGTCGTAGATCAGAAATAAGGGCGTGGACGTGGATTTGTTATGGACCAGTTGCACTTTCTGTAATTAATCCGGGGGTGTAGCTGTGCCGAAGTGGATTAATTACCCTACAACTGGCTCTTCGGCTCTGTCCAATTATAACGATACAACGTCGCGCTGTCTGTCCTTCTACTCAGTTATACACCCGCGCTGTCTGAGATCTTTCTAGCAAAAATGGTATTTTTTCTTTTTACTTATTGGTAGCCAGTCCAGCAACTAAATAAAAAAGTAAATAAAAAAATATTCTTTTAGGTCTTCTTCTTAACGATTAGTTAGATGATGACTTTGTCTAAAATTGAAATATATTTTTAGGTAAATTTAGGTACTGGGCATTTTCGCCAACTTCACTGTTTTGGGAGAACGAGAAAAAAAGTTCAAAATTAGAAGTAAAAAGGGTCAAAGTGCATAAAGGATCATTTGAACATCAAAAATATGTTGGATTGCACCGAATCTGTATCTTAATTTACGAGATATTTAGCAATAAAGTTTTGGTAAGGACATTTTTGGACCGGTAATGACAACTTTAAAAACTCCGAAGATGTTTTGAAGGGTTTGTATCCACGGATATTAGCCACGGATAACGACGAGTTGTATGAGTAGGGCTAGTCTGAATACATACTACATATACATTTTAAGAACATTCGAAAAAAAATTAGTAAAATTTTGGTAGCCATCAACATTCCGCATACATTAAGGTGGTGTTTTTTTATACAAATGCTAGAGGTATCGGCTTTTTATTTACCCTCTTGAAGAATTCCCTTGATTTTCCAGTCACATTGTATAGTGTTATAGAATAAGTCTTTATACTAACGAACGATTTCTGTAAATAACTAAAAACATATAAACTCTCCACAATTTATATGATTAGGTTAGTATCAAATTTAAAATAACAAAACTTTTTAAAAAACATTTAAAAAAAAACAAATAACTTTTTGCCAAACTGTAAATCTGCCGTAACTTAGGTAAGCACTTTATTTTATACAAAAGTCAAAAACAAATAATATAATTTGAACATTCATAAGAAATAAGAAATAATAAAAGACTTTTACTTGAATTAACTAAAACGTATTTTCTCCAAAATGTAAAAGAAAGATACAAAACAAAAACACTCTTGCTCCAAATGCTAATAGTTTTTTATAACATTTAATGCTTAAGTATATTTATGTTCTAAATAACAAACAATAATTCTTTAGTTTTTAGTTTTAAATGATACCTACCCTTAAAAATAAATAATGTTCATTTAGTACTTTAATATTCATATTATAACTTGATATCCTTTATAGCCCAGTCATATTAGGGGTGAAAATTGGTTTTTCGCAAATATCTTTGTTCCTATTGCTTAAATGAGATTTACACTTATTATAAAAGTTGTAGAGTATACAATTTTTTACAACTTTTGTTTGAAATTTTATACTTTACAACTTTTATAATAGGTGCAAATCTCATTTAAGCAATAAGAACCGATATATTAACGAAAAACCGATTTTGATTACCTTTGACCTTCAATATCTTAAGACGCGAACACGATAGCATATTTTGTGACTTTTGAGACAATATTTAGGACGACAAAACAAAGTTTTATACCAATTTACAGCTTATTTTCTTTCATTCCGAGGTTGAGGTCCCTTTTTTACCTAATATGACTGGGATATTGGGATAATTCTTTCTATAAAAAAATTTTATGTCATTACCATCCCAAAACTGTCCTTACCGCTCTACTTAACAGGACCCGGCGAGGACAGTCGTGGTAAGGACATTCGACGGTTTTTGTGACTTCATTCTAAAACTTTCCAATATTACACCGGTTTTTTAGACGTATTACGCACAAAAAAGCTGTTTTTATAATATATCTAGGACTCAGACATATATAAATAGTACTTACCTTAAATCTGGATGTGGTGCCGGTGTGGACATATTTTCAAATTTTTAGAAGGAACGCTTGTACAGCAAAAACAAAGGCGCGCAATCTAACATTTCTACGCTCAACGGACGCATGACGAGCTTGCCTATGCACAGTGATGCGCCTGTATGTGTGAGGTGCATAGTTTACTTATGCTTTAACATTTTGTTACGAAAACCGGTAAGGACAAAAATTGCTACCAGAAGTTGTAACGTTGTAAATAACATGTTTATGTGGCACCTACAAATTTATTTTCTATTTTTACCTAATGCTAAAACTATATTCTAATGTATAAAATCATAAGTAAGTGTAAATTTGCTAGTAATTTTTTTGTACACCGAGTCAAAGTTTTAAAAGTAGAAATGCAGCACACGTTACACCCCGATTTTTTTGTTTCAGTCCAGTATTACTTCCAATTTAAATGAGTTGTTTGAAAGACAATCTTATAAAAAGTAAGTTAATAAGGCATTAATTGATATCGTAACAGAAATTTCACATTTAATAAAGTAATTTTTAAAAAATCAGGTTGCAACCAGTTTTTGGCAATTTGGCGAAAAGTCCCTACTAAATGATAATCAATGTATTCAATTAGATACTAACAATACTTACGCTGAAGCATGTTACGAATCTTATATCTTGCTAAACGAACTACCTACAACCAAATTTTAATTCCACACTCAATTTTGCTCCTTACAGAGTAAATAACAAAGTCTATATAGCAAACGTTCTGGAACGTTCGCTGCCGTTTTATTTCGTCTCTTTTCATTGTCACTTTATTTCAGCAAGCAATAAGCTCTTTCAACAAAGCCTATATCCGCAGTTCAGGGACGAAGGCTTGTAAAATTGTTCACAGCTCAGAGCAAGTCTATAGATCGTTAATTCCTTCGTAGGGTTCCGTATCGATTTAAGAAAACCTCTTCAATATGTCCATGTATCAAGTAGTTTCACAAATAATTTAACATTACATAGCGAGTCAGCCTTTAAGGCTAGAGTGAACAGGCATCTTCTGGGAAAGCTGATCCCATCGTAGGCCGTCTTTGCCCTCGGGGTAGTCTGGGGTCAAAAATATAGGTCATTAATAAAAAATAAAAAACTATAGAGCAGTGATAGCCCGGACGGTTAAAGAGCCGGCCGAAAATCAGTGAGGCTCGGGTTCAAATCCTGGCATGTACCAATGAGTTTTTCAAAAAAACTTACGTACATATTTATCACTAGCTCGACGGTGAAGGAAAACATCGTGAGGAAACCCGCAGGTCTCAGAATTAATTCTGAGACATGTGTAAACAGACCCGGTCCGGCGATAGGCTCACCACCTATCACGTTTAGGGGTCCAATATATCTCGTGAAATGTGGGTATATCCAGTAATGGAATACCTCTGCCTACCCCCTCGGGAATAAAAAGGCGTGAGATTATATTATTATTATATTATATTATTATTATAAAAAACTATTGACACGGTTTCGTTACAGTTTTATTATATATATAGACTTGCTCTTTTCGCGATTTCACCAACGTAAGTGCCGTTCCAGTGACAAAATTATATCATGTTACTCCCACAAAGTAAACTAAACATTGGTAAAAGAATGTTTAAAATCGGTCCATTAGTTTCAGAGCCTATTCGTTACATAAAAACACACTAATTGTTCCTCTTTATTATAGTAGGGTACATATGTAAATAAAAGGATTTTAAGGCATGGAATAGAATGGTGGGGCATGTTATGGAATGGGAAAAACTTAAAAAATATATTTTTTATTGTCAATATTATGTAGTTACGGAACACTAAATATCCGCCCATAAGTACCTACTTAAATTTATCCTGTTTTTTACCTTCGGCGGCCATGTAACTTTTTTACGATAATACTTATGGGAGGTCTTTTACAACTGAAGTAGTAACTGTAAACAGGATCTAACGAGTACAGGTGTCCGTTCTTTATGAAGGCTTGTCAGCAGAACTCTGGTCTTTGTAGGTACTTTTGAAATAGCATGATTTGCTCTTTATTTTAGGCGAAGGCTGGCGTCAAAGAGGTTGGAAGAAAATCATTCTCTTTGAGAGAAACTTTTTCTTTAAACGTCTTTGGCTGGCGTTTTGTTACATCTGTTCAGCGTATTAAAATTGTAGCAGCTCTAATCTGTAAAGAACCGCGGGTTCCAATTGGAACCGAGACACAATTAAAAATCTATTGTGTCTCGGATGCTTGGTCTTAGAGGTTAAAGCAAGTTTTCGCTGATCTTAAGTGAAATTTACACATTGCGATTCATGCATTACTGACATTATATGAGCAATGCTTGAAATAAATAATTATTATTATGTACCATCAGCGCCCCGCGGTTTCACCCGCGTAGCTCCCGTTTCCGATGGGAATACGGGCATAAAATATAGCGTATGTGTTATTCTGATGTTTATGCTATATAACTGTAAAGTTTCATCAAAATCCGTTACGCAGTTTTGCGTGAAAGAGGAACAAACATCCATACATCTATACATACAAACTTTCGCGTGTATAACATTAGCAGGATGTCGCTCCGACTGGCTACGTTGTGGGCGATTTGAATGACTAATTTCGGTCTTTTCGTAAATAAAAATCGGCAATTTTCATCTGACCTTTCTCATTTCGTTCAACAGGTCTTCTAAGATTTGAATAAAGTTTTCATCTCAATCACTCTAATATATCTCTCTATGTATATGTAAGTCTTAGTCCATCAGAGTTTATGGCATTGGTCAGATAATGTCTATTAGTTAATTAGGGACTTTTCCCCCTAACATTTTATTATAAAAAACAGACCCACCCTATACCTTATGTTATGAATGACTAGAACACGCCCAGCGGCGTTGCCACATTTTTTCTTATGTTAGCCGATACATTAAGTCATAAAAGGGGAAAAAAAATAAAAAGAAAAAAAACATAGGTAAAATTGTATGTCATAAAATGAATCTACTGTCCAAATTTCAAGTACCCAGTTTCAGTAGTTTCGGATATGCGTTGATAAGTCAGTCAGTCAATCAGGTGTTCTCTCTTTATATACATAATAAATACCTACAGATGAAAGAAAAATAACTAAAACTTCTTTATTACACTTTTTTTATTAAAATACTCTATTTTTGGGTCACTTGGTCCAATCAGTTTACTTGAACTTACCGGTTTTAAAAAACCTTGAGAGCTTTTCTCGAACCTTCCACGCGTAATAAGCGGAACCACATCTAAAGCCATTTCCTTGACCCGTAACGGCTTTTCCATAATGAGATGCCTAGTGGAAATTGCAGTCTCCGGAAGACCTCATACGCCGTGTTCAGAGAACGTTGCGACCACAGACCGCAGCTGCGCACGAGTCGAATTGGTTGAACTATTTGAGCTCCCGCTGCCATTCAAAGTCAATATAACGTAGGTACTGTAATATTGCTTAAACTATATTAAGTACTATACTATTCCATGTGGTTTTACCCGCGTAAGTCCCGTTCCCATGAAAAAAAATAGTGATCAATTCATAATACAAAATTGGTTTACACCATACGGATTTTTTCCGCTATCATAAAGGTCACTGGGGGAAAAATGCTCCAAGTATAATAATCATTCAAAACATTTAGTTTGTAATACACCAAATACGTTGTTATAGTTCTAGAGCTGTAGCTTTCAAATAAATAATATGAAACGAATTATTTAAAATAGTGTTTTAAAATAGCGTGTGAACGTACGAAGAATTTTAACATACAAACGTTAATGAATAAGTCACTAATGCACAGAATCGCTAATACAAGGAATGAAAATCCTATGTACATTACCTAAAACTTTATTTAAGCTACAGATGAAAGATAAAGATACATCTACACAAATTGAGCGAGGCAAACGAAACTCAAGGCTTCGGGTCACCCGTGCCTCGACTCGAGTACGCTTATACTGTAGAGGCACGGACGACCCGACGCAATCAACATCGCTTTTGAAATAAACTTGAGGTGACAAGAAGGCTGGCAAAGAATTAGGTCTGAAGATTGCCTTCCCCATGTTTGATAGACTGTTTCGATAACACTAGCAGTTGCCTGCAACTCGGCACCCATATAATATGTTAACTAGCTGAAAACCCTATCTCCTTATAAAAATTTCCAATCTATCTCTATACCAAAATTCTTCAAGATTAACTCAACGGTTTAGGTGTAAGCAAACTCACTTTCACATTTAAAATATTAGTCAGAATTAGGATTCTAACAATAACATAACTAGGAAAGTAAGAAGTAAAGGGATGTAAAATAAATTATAAATTATATACACACACCGGCACAATTAGCGGAACAGAAAAAAAAGGGAGTATTTACGCATTTTTGCGTGTTACTGGCCGGCTAAACAAGCTTTTTTTAAATTTGGGTTTTAATTTAAAAATGGAATACTAAGCGACTGCCCTTTTTTTCATTCTTTTGTTTTAATTTTCATTGATTCATTTTTTCCACCGCTTGTCCGTTTTTAGAAGGTTCGTGAATTCCATTTGAAAAGCTTTGAATTGCAGTTTTTGAGGCTTTTGAGTTTTTTCGCATATTGATAATTTACGAGCATCTAATTATGCCTGATTTAACGCCATCAGAAATCATTAGGGCAGATCAAATGAGGAGAAATGGTCAAACCTACAGATCGATTGCCAGAAGCCTTCGTCGATCGTTATCAACGATTTATCGTAGCATCCAACGATACAGATTGACGAATGCTCTAGTGAGAAGGAGAGGACAAGGCCGGAAAAGGTGTACTTCAAGGAGGGATGACCGTTTTCTCCAACTTCAAGTCCGACGGAACACGAGACTAACGGCGGTGCAGGCTCGAAATTTACTGGAAGAGGTACGAGCAGTAAGGATGAGTGAGCGGACAGTTCGTAGAAGATTCGAAGAAGTGGGTATAGGCTCGTATGTGCCCGCCAAAGCCCCAAAACTTGAGAGACATCATCGCACAAACCGTCTACACTTTGGTCGTGAACATCGTGATTGGGACTTCGACGACTGGGGACAGGTTCTTTTTACTGATGAATGCAGAGTTATGTTAAATCAAATTGATGGAAGGCAGCGAGTATGGAGACGCAAAGGAGAACGGTATATCCAGTCTAATTTTGAAAATACAGTTGCATATGGCGGCGGTTCAATTATGGTCTGGGGAGGAATATGTTTAGGAGCTCGTACGGAGTTAGTAGTGGTCGATGGCGGGAATCTGAATGCTGATCGGTATATCAGGGAGATTTTAGAAGAACATGTTGTGCCATTTGCCCCCTTTATTGGTAACAACTTCATTCTAATGCAGGATAATGCTCGGGCTCACAGTGCTCGCACAGTACAGACATACCTAAACCATGTTGGTATAACGGTGATGGAGTGGCCAGCACGGTCCCCCGATATGAACCCTATAGAACACGTCTGGGACTTGCTAAAGAGGAGTGTAAAGTCAAGAATGCCCCCTCCCAATAATCTCAACGAGTTGCGAAACGCATTACTTGAAGAATGGCAGAGGTTGCCCCAAGAAACCATTGATAACATCATCCGCAGCATGCCCAGACGGATGGAAACCCTCATCAGAGCACGAGGAGGAAACACTCGATATTGAACAGTCATTGAAATTGTTGTTAAACTTTGGAAAATCTTGAATTTTCTGCTGTTTCTCTATAATTAAAAATCGAAGAAAAATGCATTTTGTTTAATTTAATTTTTATTTTTATAAAATTTTAAGTATGGTGTTACAAATGAATGTCAAAACATGTTAATTTAATTGTTGTTTCATTTTAAATAATATATTGTTTAAAAATTACATTCATTGTTCTAAATTCCCTCTTTTTTCTCCTTTTTTTTTCTGTTCCGCTAATTGTGCCGGTGTGTGTATTATAATAATTAATAATAATAAAACACCGAACTTACATAAGTATGTAAAATTTCAGCTCAATCGTTTGAAGATATCTGCTTCAAAATTGAGTTGCAAGATTCCACCCGAACAAACATACCTACTTCGCAAGTTAACTAAAAACTTGTAATAAATACTTTTTCTTGGTATTTCATCCAATAATGATTATTACGTTAACCTCGTTCGAGGCAGCCGTCAAATTTATCCGCTCAAATGTGACTCCACCTTTAGAAACTAGTTCGGGTAATACAGCAGCGAAACTTGCTTGCCGGTAATCCGTTTCTGTCATAAACAGTACTCTTTACCTCTCACGTCATGTCATAATTAGCATCGGCTCGACATGAACTGATCGTGTGGAAACAAAATAAAAGGACAAGTGCGAGTCGCACTCGCTCACGGAAGGTTTCCTACACCTTCTACGTAAATTTTAATTGGACTGCATAAAAAAATATTATATTTATTTGCATAGAAGCTTCTTGGTAATTTCTAAAAAAAACTGTAAGATAATAATATCATTTTATTTTTTATGTAATGTTTACATTAACCTCTACCAACCCTCAGATTTTTTGCTATGTTAACTTTGGAGATGAGATTCTTTCTTAAACCTTCTTGATAGTTTAAAAAATATTGTAATCTACTATATAAAAATAAGTCGGGTTTTCCTTCCTGACGATTTAACTCGAGAACGGCCGGACCGATTTTGATGAAACTTTTTGTGTGGGTTCGAGTGGGTCCAGGGATGGTTTATAGCAAAGAAAATTCAGAATTGCACCCGTGCGAAGCCGGGGCGGGTCGCTAGTGTGCAATAAAATTGAAGCATTTTTATATGACACCCTCTTAAAATGTCAACCCCCATGTCGGCCTCTTTTGCTCCGTTTTTTTTTAATTATATCTTCTGCAATGAAATTTTAAAGCATATTTTTTTTCCAAATTTCAAGTCAATAGCATTAGTAGTTGCTAAGATAGAATAATGACTGACAGACAGAGCGGTAGATACGATAAGGGTTTAGTTTTTACCACAATGGTACGAAACCCCAGAAATATACATACTTATTGCTATTTTCATCTTACCAGTTTACCATGCAGTTTATGGTGAGAACCGCATTAAAAGCCTGATTTCTATCTTTATGCTTGCAGTCTAATGTTGTATTCGTAGTGGCTTTTATTTTACCTGTAACAAAATATTATAAAATTATTATTAATGCGATGGAAGCACGGGCCTGGGAGTTTTCTCCAGAGCCTCCATCGAGCTATTGACAACAATGTACGAACATATTTTTTTAAACTCCCAATGAGTTAAGTTACAATGGTCTAAATAGTGAAAGCTTCATGTAATAAAAGAAAGAAATAAAATATCTTTACGAGTATATCACCTTCATTAAAGTTAAAAATATCTCACTTTAACTAAGGCAGTCTAACGACGAATGTAACATTTCTTATTGCGAATACCTACTTCGGAATAGCTAATAATAAACTTTCTCTCCTTAGTGTTACCAAAATCAAATTAACTTTAGGATCTCAGCTAAAATCTCGGAGTAATTTCGGTAATTCAGGAATCATCAGATCTATTTAATTAAAACCTAGCGCCATAAATTTTCATAATTGGAATTACTTTCCGAAACACAGTACATTTACCCTTGTACAACATTTTATACCTTTCAAGGGTTGATTTTACACCGACGAGATACGAATCTCGTTCCTTTGCGAGATTCCTTTCGAAATATCTTAGAAACTTTACAAGGATTTACGCGACGAGGAAATATCTCATTTATTAAAAATGACAATTGTTTTTGGCGATACACAGTAACTGTCACGTTTTATAAAAAAAAAACATGGAGTTCAACAGAGAAATACCTACTTTTCGTCGAACCTTTTGTTGTAGTGAAAAGTGAGTAGGTAGTAATTCCCAATGATACCTCAGAAATAATGCTGCTTTTGTCATCAGGTCATCACTCATCATATTGAAATTGTGGACTTATGTTAGAATGACCAGGGGCCAATTCCACTAAATGTCAACGGTTACAGTTGGATGACAATGACATGTCAATGGTCAGTCGATGGTGTTATTTGCTTTGAAAAGTGCCAAAATAACACCATTGACTGACCATTGATATGTCATTGTCATCCAAATGTTGACATTTAGTTGAATTGGCCCCGTGTTGACTTTTGACTCTAATTGATAGTAGCATCCTTATCGACTGCGTCAAAGGTGGAGTATATTTCACTGGTGTACCTACTCCCTACTCGTATTGCGCTCTATTGAGTTTAGGACAACGAACGTGTCATGTGCGTACTGTTTCACAAGAGAACTTGTTCAACGGCGCAATTCATATTTTAGATCATACATTTAACTATGTAGTATCAATATCCTTTAAGGCGACCATAGTAGTGAAAGAAATGCAAAACATATGAAAATAATTGAAAAAAGAAATTCCAGTGTTATAGCCAGTGATCGAATATTCGGATGCATATTTACCTAAACTTCATTTTTGGTTAGGAAATTATGGAAGGGGCTTCTTAAAACATATTTTTTAAATATAAATCCCGGGATTTCAGAAAATTTGGGAATGCGAAACTAGTCTGTAACATGGTGAAGAAACGTCGTCTTTAGCATGTGGTATTTATTTTTTAAAAACAGATGGATGTTATTTATTATTCCTTTGAGATGAATGTTTTGAAAATTTAAGAAAAATGAAGAGGAAGTTATTATTTCTAGTTTTTTAAAATATAACAGTTAAAATAAGTAAACATACCTACACCCGATTTCATTCTATAATAAAAACAGTAAATTTGTTGAATCCGAAATCCCGGGATTTTTTCGACACAAAAGTGCATTCCATAATAATTTCCAACACTTTAAACTAAGTAAATATTCCTACACCCAATTTGATTCTATTGTAAAAAAAAATTGTCGCTTCCGAATTCCCGGGATTTTTTCGATACAAAAGTGCATTCCATAATAACCAACACCTACACTTTAGGTAAATATGCATCCGAATATTCGATCACTGGTTATAGCTCATATTAGTGTGCATAAATATGTATGTTAGACTTCGTGTCTGGGTGTAAAATATTTATTTAAGTATGTTTATTACCCAAAGTACAGGCTCTACCTAGTTTGGGTTCATCGGTGAAAATGATGTCAGGAATAGAAATCAAACACCAATTCAAACACGTATCATTTTATTGGGAGATCTTTCATGAAAGGTAATGCAAGCCTAATGATTAATTTGAGACGTGAAATTGATGCATCATTTGAATACAGATGTCTAAGTGAAAACGGAGCTGTATAAACGTAAATCAATTCAATTTCTCCATACCTATCAGCGTATGAAATTGTTTGTTAGTGTTGAAAATAAGCAGCCGTACCACAACTTTCATTACCTACTTGCTTTATCTAATTTGACGCCCCTTTATTTAGTAATGTTAGATAATCAAGACAATAATAGTTATATTTCCTACCTAGGGAAGTAAAATAAGAAATATCTCTGATCACATGTAATGTACAAACAATATGTGATCTGAGGCTTTCTTATTTACTTTCCGAGGTGTGTATACTTTTTTTCAGCTCGACGGCGCTGAAAGTTGCCGCTTTCCGCCTGGAGATGTGAAAATCTCTATTTTCTATAGGCGAACATTAATTTTGGGTCCCAATTCAATTTTCTAAACCTCGTACAACACGATACCAACAAACGTTTTTCTTCTTGAAAGACGCGTTAAATTTGTTGTTGTGTCCACAAAACTGAACTAAACACTAACAAAGTCGCATCCGTTCACTACCCTTCATAAATTCTGTTACCTACCTAAAAGAAACTTCTTAATTACCTAAAATCGAAGTGCGTTACACGCGAGAGCCCCGGGCGATAGCAAAACTTTGCAACTATCTGGGGAGCCATGATTTGACCTCTCTTTCAAACTTACCTCCTTACCCTCCCCTTTGTTACACCTTGAATTTCCATCACACAGATTGGAGTGTTTTATTAGGGGCCTCATTTCGTTCGTCTAGGCTTTAGGGATCCTTCGGAAAATAAAATTATATGTGAGCTTACTATTTTGCTCGGTGCAAAAAATTACAAGTTTAGGACATGCTTATAAATTATGGAAATGGTCGAAGCTAACGTGTTTTCAAGAGTGTGTTGAGTTTTATATAAATACACACGTGCCATTACGTATTAAGATATTTCTTTTTATGGAGTCTATATCTGAAATAGAATAACTACTGAGCTTAAAATAGGTACCTACTTAACTTTTGAGATTCATTAACTGGGTCGTTCTCTCATTTCGTCCGGATTTCGTGTCAGCGCCCAAATTCAGTGCTTAAATTAACTTATTTTACAAGTGGCTATTTTATAAAGATTTCTCTAAAACTTACGCAAAAGGAGCATATATTATAATTTAGGTAAATCGAATGATCTATTAAATAAAAAATAAAAACATACTCGAATTTCATTTCCTACCCACACATAACAGCGCTTCATTAGGTTAATGATTACAAAAATACTATTTTTTGCAAATTATCCTACCATGTTTTATTGATTCTCAGAAAAACACTAAATTAATATTAATTTAGTATATAGCAACATAAACCAGAGTTACATTATCATAGAGAGAACGTGTTTTTTTATTTTGTCAAATGAATTACTTCATTTCCTACCGCGAGAATTGAAATACATTTGAACGTGAATGCGTCCTTAATTCGCGAGAAACAATGATACCCGCTCGTCTTTCCCATCTCAAGCTACCGAAGCATCTCACCGGGGAAGGTCTCGCACACGTGGTTTGCAAAATATTTGAGTTCTCTCCGCTAAAAACCGATTTTGTCACGGGTAAGTACTCATTATTATCCTAGTAGTATTTCGATATTCTCTAATGTAAATAATTTCTCTCTCACGTTATTTATTGACATTTGGGTGGATCTTCATTCGTTTCGCTTGATGAACTTGAAGCACAAAAGAAGCCGTTGTAATTTGAAATTAAATACAAATAATTCATTCCACTCCTATGCATTTCCATCCATTCCTTCCAATATTTTCAGGGAAGGAAATGAATAAATTTGGAAGGAAATGATTTATACCTAATTGTTTTACTATAAATGTGATTAGTTTCGCTGTTTTTTGGTACCTAGTTGTTACTATCTGCGTCATTTTAATGTGGTCAAGGTTATTGGTAGAGATGCAACATATAGACAGTGGAAAATGTAGAATTGCACGAATAAAACGTCAACCGTTATGGTGACCAAGATACCTTTGGACTTACGGGTAGCATTGAGAGTTTTCAGACTAAGTACGACATTGAAGATCATATTCGAACTGTTATAACACCACCGCAAATTGACACTCCGACCTTATTCAACAATTTAAGAAACATAATTGCAGAAGATATTTTTAATTCAACGCAAGGCTCTGGAAATCTGAATACTCTACAGTTATCAAAGATTTTCAGCTCGTTATCATTCAACTGGATTTAGTTCTATCCATCAAACCGAATTTGAGAAACTTTTGCCAATATTTAATGACCCTGAGTTTGACCAGCAGTTATCAACTATAATTGATACGATTTAAAATACGACGTTGATATGTGGGTTGTAGTAGAATACAAACTAAAAAAAACTTCGCAATTCTATATCGGGAAAATTATTAAAACGTGCACTAACATCAAATAATACACTGTGATATTGGTAAGGAAAGTTCGCTGTGGCTTGTTTGGTTGGCAATTTAAGTACCATATGAGCTGCCTGGTTAGATTACATATTTTTTATTTTTATAAGATTTTATAAGACTTCTTCAAATGTTTAAAATATTTTTATTTTTGCAACGCATTATTATTAAATAATTTAGGTGAAAGAAGAGATTTCATTCAAATACTTAATTAATTTAAGCTAGTCAAGACATTCAAGATTTCATTTTATTGCTTTATGTTCTATAGTTCTATAAAAAACAGTTAGTATGTAGCCTATAAGTAGGCACTAAAATTGATATCGCAAATTCCTACTTCTTTATAATAATTATGTGATAATATAAGTGCCTTATTAATTAGCTTCTTGGTAATATTATTTTTCATTTTATACTATTTTATTAGACTTGTTCAAAACATTTTTGTTTAAAAAATTTAAATTTTAAATGTTTTAAACATGTTTAAAACATTTTTTTTGTGTTACACATTATTTTTGAATTATTTTAGTTCGAAGAAGACATGTTTTTTAAAGATTTCTATTTTGAGCACGTCAAGATATTATTATTTAAGATGTCTTGTTATTGTTTTGTGTTCTAGTTCTAGATAAAAACGAGACTGAGGATTAAGACTGGAGTTTCGGCAAGGTGTTAATTGGGAAAAAATGTTTTGTAATTATTATTTTTTTAAATACACCAAATTGTTTTTTTCCACCCAGTCAAATTTCATTTCCTTCTATGCATAGTTCATTACCATCCCTTCATTTTTCATTTCCATCCATGCCTTCATTACATTCCTCCTTTTTTCTTTTGAAATAAAAGCATGACGTAGGTGCCTTTCATTAAATAATATACAAGATGCTTATACACATCTGCAATATCTCAATCAACGAAATAGCTTTTAAAAAAAATATTTCTCTTAAAAAGACCAAATCCGGACGAAATGAGAGAACGACCCAACTACATTGAGTAAATGTAATATAACATGAGATCACGAATTCGAATGACATTACATAAGATATTCACAAAAGACTAGACGTGTTTAAAAGTCATTATTTATAGTCTCGTAATTTTAGTGTAGAAGGGTAAAATAATACGAATCTAACAAAACCCGCAGACCGTTTAGGCTATAGGCTGCAAAAACAAAATAAAATATGCTCACATACTTGCACCCGAAAATTACCCTTGATTTGGTGCATTCGGGTAAAAAAGGAATTTATAGAACCCTGATATTCATGCTCGAAACACTCTTAACTAAAGTAAAAGAAATAGACAGGTTTCATGGCCCCTCTTGATTAGAACATGGGATGATCTATGACTGTGCAGGATTTATACCTCGGAGTGAATGAATTTACCTGTATTTTCGGTCAGTAATAAAACTAGATAACCAGTCACATACAAAAACCCAACACTTCTTCGATCTACTGAAACTTTATACATATATCGATCGAACCCTATTAAAACAACAATGTACTCCAATCTTTGAATGAGAACACTTTTTTCAGTTGTGAACGCCCTTTGGTTTTGACTGGCTGAAAAGAAAACCAGCAACCAAACGCAAACTAAAACTATCTCTAACAATCTTTCTTCCTCTCAAACACACAATCACACACATAAAGTCATACCTTACTGTAATATATAATTGTTAACTACTCGATACACGGTTATCCTTGAAGCCTACCACGGGCGATCAATTACTATAGATAATCCTTATTGTTTAGCGATTAGCGGCTTGCTGGGATAAACTGAAACCATAAAATAAGTTTACTTGCACAATATTTGCACCTGAGTGGTAGACCCACAGAATACCAGCGCTGTGGCGCTAATTGTTCTACCTTGCTCAAATATATATTTTTATCTTTGATTGTATTTTAGTTGTTTGTGACTAGTAAATATACTTTCTTTCTTTCATTCATCATATCGTAGATCTTCGTAAAACGTAGAACGTCGGCCAACAATAGTCCATAAGAAACAAGTGACGACTTGGGTTATGTATGCCCGAACAAGAGAAGTATGCCTGTAATGTATTTCTTGTTATACAACGGCTGGTAACAGTCGCAAATAAATTAGGCAAAGAAAGAATTGGAGTTATGCCAGAAGGGGAAAATCGATGTCCGCTTGACGCAGGACCCGCCTGCGATGGTGTACTGGGAATTCTATTCATGTTTTATTATTTTACTAGCGACCCGCCCCGGCTTTGCACGGATGCAATGCTGATACTAATACTCTTGAATCACTTTATATATTAAAAAACCGCATCGAAATCCGTTGCGTAGTTTTAAAGATTTAAGCATACATAGGGATATAGGGACAGAGAAAGCGACTTTGTTTTATAGTGATTATTACTTAGGTACCGCATTTCTTCAAATGAACTGCATGACATAGTTTTTAAAGAAGTTGTGTCTTTGATACTTTTTTAGGTTTATTATTGATTGTTTCCTCTCGCGCTCGAAAAGCTCGTAGCCGTGCGATGCCAATGTTATTAACTTATTATAGCGATCGCACTGGTTAAGCAAAGTGGGGCGTGGTCAGGCAGTGAATGGGTGATTATACAGGCGGTATCACGTTTTCGTTGTGTTTACGAACAATTGATGAACAAATTTTATCATTATCGATTCAGTCATAAATGATATTATATAGAAAGTTTATTGGCATCAACAGAGGCATAAAAATAAACATAAAATAACGGTAGTTAATCAATTAAGAGCACTACAGTTTTACAGCGCTTGAGATTTTAATTTTAAAGTGGCTATAGGGTGTGTGTTACTACGAGTATACTCGTAATATATACCAAAACAAGTGAGACAATGGGTTCAATTCTACGCGTCCACTGCCTAAATAGCTTAAAACTAAATTTCTTAAATTATATTTAGTTTTACGCAGCCGCTAAGCCAAATGCAATTCTAAAACGCCATGGTTACTAAATTTAGATAGTCTATAACCACAGTGGAAAATCGCTAAGTTGAATAGTGTTGCAATTACAAATAAAAAAAGAGCTAAGTGAACGAATGAATGAAATCTAAAAAAAATACAATAATAAATGTGTATATATTTATTAATATGTCAATAAAGTTCTCAACGATTACTTTCGATGCCATTTTTATCATTTTAACATAGGTTTAATTTATATTTTCTTGTTTTACTTCAAATATTAAAGTCACTATTATTCGGGCAACACTGAAAAGGTATTATCAAATAGATTTTTTTTCTTTGGATAGGCTAGAGTCATAGACCGTACTGCCTCGTCTTCAGTTAAGTTTATCTTTAAATGGATATGTGCCTCGTCCTCAGTCTTTGCTTTCTTGTTAATTCAATAACATCTCCAGCAATCTTCAAATTTCTTAGTTAAACGGCTATGCTTTGGAGTACATGTACAAAAATACTGAATCATCAACACCCCTTTTTGGATCATCGACAGTAAAATTATAGTACTTTTACTGAAGACTTCATTATATGACTTCGGCAATCTAACAACGTCGATTCCATGCATTTTTCGAACTTTCCATTCACTGCACACCTTCACAGACACCTGCCACACAAAATATTATTAGTCAAAACCCAAAATATACAGCAAAATATAAATTTTCCAAAAAAACATGATCCCCCTTTTCGTATTTCCACCAAAAACCCCTTTTGACTATTTCTAAAAATATGGAACATTTCTTGAAAAATAACACGAACACAAATATGTCGGGATTTTTCCTATAATCTAATTTAAGCGACACCATTTTAATCGCCGCTAAATTTAGGAGGTTTAGTTGTGATGACATTTCTAAAATGCTTAAAATGGCGTCCACAGAATAGCCATAAGGTCGCTAAACCTAAATTGAATTGGCCAGATAAATTAGGAACGTCAGATTCCTTTTTAGTCCTGTCATTTGATTTTGACAGTACTGCCTATAATAGCAAAATGCTTTAGCAGCTGTCAAATAAAATTAAGAGGTTTAGACGGTGTTGTAGAATTGAACCCTTAACTATTAATGTGGAGATGGGTACCTACTTTCATTACTAACGAAAATAACTGCACCATAGTCCTATAGTAAAGAGAGTCAGCATTTTCTAAAATGTAAATTTAGGTATAAATAAAAAAGAAATTACAGAAGCACCCATTTTCATTATTAGAATTAGAACTTTGTTATTTTCCTAATTAATAAAACAAATTGAAAGTTAACGATCCCTTCGATGTAGCGCTCGATATAGAGCAATTACCTTAAGCTCCTAATAACCTCGAAGATAATTACCTGGGACTATTAGCAGGCTGATTTGATAAGCAGGTGAGAGCAACGAGTGCGACGCCTTGCAGCAAAGAATGAATGTGACTTCATAAACATTGTGCCTGTACGAAGACAGCTTTTCAGAAACTGTTACAAAAAAAACTGTTTTTAAACGTCTAACCTAATTTTGGACAAGTCATCACTTTCACACAATGTACCTAAATGAGAGACTAGAACTTTCGCAAACTAAACAAACAATACTTTTCAATCGTCAAATATGATTATCTGCTAAAAGTTGTCTGTGAAACATATCTGTCAACTTATAAAGATTGTTTATAGGTAAGAAAATACAGGGTCTTTATACTGTCAAAGCTTGGTTTACAAATGAAAATTTGTATTCGTAAACAACCAAGGAATATCCACAAAATCGTTTTTCGAGTCCTACTTTAGATACAGACATTATTTACCAAGTAGTTGCTCTTAAATATACTAATTTTATACTTAACACACGCAATAAGGTATATTTTTAAACATACTTGATCCTTAGGCTATGAATATGAATGATAAATAGTTCCTGTGCAAACTCGAGTGTGCAAGAGGACTGATTAGTAGCGTGAATGATCAATGAGCTCACTAATGATGGTTTGAACATGCTTATGAGGGTAATTGAAGTTCTCAAAGTGTAGGGGGAGTGAGAGGTGCTAGAGGTCACAAGGGAAGAGAAGAGAAAAGTTCATTATCTCTGGCTGGTGACAGTCTTTCTATTTTAAGAAAAGTCTTTGCGAAGGATGTGAGTGGGCAAGCTAGCAAGGACGACGTACGACGATGTACAAAGAAAACTAATACGTTTATTCAATGATTGAATATGTCGCAGTGTTATTATAAAATATTATAATTTTGTTAGTGATAATATTATAAGTTTAAGGACTTTCGCCACTATATTTATAATATAAAGGCTTTTACAAGATAATTACTCATAATATTTACTATATCATTAAAAGTTCTGCGTTTGTCGATAGTAATTCATGTGTGAGGAAAGACACACCAGCATCAGGCTGTTACGAGTTGAAGATGATGATGACTTACAAACAACTTGACAAAAATGTCTTCAAGATGAACCATGTAGAACAATGTGCAATCCCTTTCTGGATAGCTAGGCCAATCCGTTAAGAGAGATAACATATTTAAATCTCATCGCTGATATTAATTTATCATACCCGAAGAACAATTACCAACTGTGCCTGAATACTTCCTCACTTGGACCCCACTTCCACATAACAGCCAACATTTCAATCAGAACCCTTTTAACACCTTAAAATCCAATCAAAGCGCACCTTCGTATATCAGAGGGTTTAATTAGAGAGTACAATAGTGAGTGTACTGTGACGTCACAAATAAAGGGACAATGCCTGTCCGGGCCGGCAATGAGGATGAATTTTAATTGTGACTGCCGCCCCAAGCAGGTACCCGTCGAGATGATATGGGTCCTCACTTTGTAATTTACCTTCCGCCATGCCTATAGGACTGTGATTAAGAATCCTTTGTACGGCTAGAGCGAGAAACGTTTTCCGTCAGTTGTATAAACCATTTGACAACAAAATATATTTGCCATTCGTTTTTTCTTATCAAAGATGTCTTCCAAATAATAATAGTAATACCGGTCAAAGATGAAACTATCCTCAAGTAGGTATTTAAAAAATAGTTCAATATATAGGTACGTATTATAAAGACATGTTACACCTTGGATATTAAGTATATTTGCTAGAGTAGGAAACCAAAAATATTTATGATGAATTGAATTCCCATTAGGCCGTGATTTTTGGCATCAGTCCAATGGGAGCGAAGTTCCTTTCTATTATTAAAGATTCAAAACCAAATCACAGATCACGAGGAAACTCGTCAAAGAACTATGCAAAGAATCAGAAAAAGCCCGTCTTATCTGACTCTATTCGAGAGAAATGCAAATATTTTAAAGGCAAAGGATGTCCGAGACACCGACTTGCATACAAAAAACTTTCTCTCGCTGCAGAAAAATACCGCACCTTTTAAGGAAACCCGACTGGATCGGATGAGGCACTGAACTCATATACGGTTTTATTAAATACTTATGGACGTAATTATGCGGTATAATAATAATTCGCACCACAATTAAAACTATGTCAAACTCTCATAAGTGGTTTTGTTAATATTGAGTCAAAAACTTCGTTTTTTAAAGTTACGTGGAAGGAATACAACGCAATGGTAAGAAATACTAAAAAACTTCGCTTTCCATGCAATGACATCTAAAATTATAGTTTAAATAACTTTATATGTGCGTATATCACTCGTCAAATCAAATCAAATGAGTCCAAATTTACGGGGTCTACGACACATTTACATTACATTTTTACATTACATTTAGGGGTACATTTTTCAGGATTCCGTACCCAAAGGGTGAAACAGGACCCTATTACTAAGACTCCGCTGTCTGCGTTTATCTGTCTGTCTGTCACCAGGCTGTATCTATCTCATGAACTGTGATAGTTAGACAGTTGAAATTTTTCATAGATGATGTATTTCTGTTGCCGCTATAACAAAATAAATATTAAAGAGTGCTCCCGTGTTTTTCGCTGTTTTTTTATTGATAACTAGCTTTTACCCGCGGCTTCGCATTTCACCCTCCTAGGGGTTGAATTTTGCAAAATCCTTTCTTAGTGGATTCCTACACTCTATAAGCTATCTATGTTTAGGCTGTGCGTTGATATATCACCAATCAGTCGGTCAGTTTATCATTTTATGTATATATGTAGATTAGATGCTACGGAAACCTTCGTAGGCGAGTCCGACTCGCACTTGGCCGGGTTTTTAAAGAACATTACATTTATCACTAGCTCAACAACACAACATAAAAGTGATATGCATTAGTTCCTTTGCTGTGACACATGCAGAATGTCTCCACATCTCCCCCAAGAACCAAGTGCAATTTGTCAAAACATTCAGTATGAAACTTCGAGCACTTACAACGTACAATGAGAATTGTGGTAGTCGTATATACTAAGCTGCTTTCAAAAGAAATTGCTTATAAATTTTTGAATGTCTGGATACTTGTTGGAATAAATTAGTTTATTACACACCTGGGAAAGTAAAATAAGAAAAGATCACATGTAATTGTCGACCGACGCGAACCCGAGGTCTACAAACATGTGATCTGAGGCTTTCTTATTTACGTGTGTATATACTTTTTTTCTTATCGACGGAGGCGGAAAGCGGCAACTTTGTTTAGAGCAGCGGGCCGAAATTGAACGCTTTTCGCCCGGAGAGATGAAAAAGAACCAGAAAGTAATCCGTGTACAATTTTCAGAAACGTTCTTTATCGCTTACTACTTCTAATAGGTGCCTACGTTTTCTTACAGCATTTCTCGTCTAACGGTTGAGACAGAGTTGATATATCAGTCATTAATTAGCAATTCCTTTCTCAGTTCGCATAGTTATTAGAGGTAGAAAAAAACACGCCTTTTATCCCCAAGGGGGAAATAATTCACCACTGATTCTAAGTAGCTCTGTCCATTTGAATTTTATTAACTGTACATCATACATGACATAATGAGATAGTGCGCAGGACATACTACTTACTAAAACGTTAATAACACTCCACAAATACAGGATATTTTTTTTATTCTCTCAATTATAACAGAACCGATCTGAATTATATTTTTGCTTTTATACAAGTTATTGCGAAGTAGCCAATGAATAAAGTTTTTACTCTAAATCAACCCTTCGTACAGATAATAATTAGCCTAAGTACCTATAAGAAAAGGACGTGAAGATTATTGTAATACAGTATATAACACATTACTAAGAGAGATTTCTTTCTAAGATCTCAGGGAAGTAAATATACTCAGTGAAACGCGGCTCAATGCACACAGATTTTCCACAAATTTTATTTTCGATAGTTCCCAAACACCAATAGGTTACGAGCTCCACACATCGCTGCCGCCAAATCCAATAAAGAAGCGTGCCGCGAACAAATTTATGTTATTGACCGTATTATACCTCGACGTTGAGGCACTCGATACAACCAGGTATTCAGACCTCTGAGTCTTTCAATTTCGCTACAAACTTCTTTGGGGCATAAGGGTCAGAGTAGCTGGTGGTTTTATTGATTGTTCCTTCAAACACCTTTTTCGATGCGTCAGCGATCACGCCCTCGAAGGGATCTGCTCTACATATTACGTGCTAAACGGTTTCGGATGCGAACCATCATCTTTGTGATTTATTGCTTTCCAACATATTGGTGTAACATTCTTTTATTTCGTGTTACGGAACTCCTTTTTTGTACATTTTGCACGGAGAAAAAGTTGGTTGATTTATTTTTAAACAGATGCGTAGTATTTATAATATTATCAAAGAATATACCTGCCTTCCTCCTCCAATCTCTCTTCTCGGGTCTGCTGGAAAATATTTATTCAATAAACTGTACCCATTATATAAAACGGTTTATGTATGATGTACGTTTCCTAAATGAAAATAGTTTTGTTCTACATTTACAGATAGGAAACTACTTCCAAAGATGAACCGTGTGAAAAATATTTTTTTAATTTGGAGTGTTTCGTTGTGATATTGACCTCAGACTTGCCCGAAGGCAAAGACGGCCCAAGATGAGAAGAGCTCGCCAAGAAGATGCCTATTCACTCTATTAAAAAACAAATTTTCTATTTTGAATACAAAACAATCGTAAACTCAAAGTTTGTGATTATAAACAATAAGACCACAAGAATTTTACTGCAAGCTTGCCGACAAAGACTAAACTGCATAAACATTCTTGACGAAAGGGATAGAAGCATAGAAGATATATCTTTACTCTTTCCGGCTGCATAGTTAGGTACCAGAACTATTAAACTAAACATTTAGTATATGTGTAGATGGACTATAATATTCATAAGACTACGAGTAAGGCTACAGTTTAAGTCTAAGTTTTGCATTGAAGTTGTAAAAACCAGAAGTTTATAAAACACTATGCTGCTAGATATAGTATTACATAAATTTAATCAAGTTAAGCGTGAAGTAGCAAACTCAAATGAAACTCAAAGAAGGAAATATTTCAAATGAAAATGTGTTTTAGGTTAAAAGGAGCAGACGAAGTCAAACAAATTATTTACTGAATTTCATGAATGAATAGATAAAAAGCATTTTTTTGTAAATCATGTTTTCCAGATACTCGTTGAGTTTCTTCATTACCTAGTGAGTCATCGTTAACAATAGTTTATATGTTCCTAGAACAAACCACATGCCGTAACGTGGTTATGAGATATTAAGATATACCGGTGTAATACAACTAGTAAAAAATATATGTATATAAATGTATGGTTTTAGTGATTTAAATTTCTTGTAAACGTCCTGGGCAAGTAGGTACTGTATTTTTTAAATTATTTGGATTGCCGCAAGTGGAATCCAAACACCGATTCAAAATACCTATAATAATAAAAGACGATGGAGTAAATATCGGGGGATCAACAGCACAAGTTTCTGAGAGGGTATAGTTCTAAGCCCTTTTCAATGACTCCACTCCTAGTACCATCATAATGGATGGTAGTGACAAAACCCTATAAAATTCTGTGTAAGACTCCTTCCAGATTCAGAAGCTATTCTTTAATATGCAATGCGTTTCTTTTAAAAGCGAACTAAGTAGGTTTATTTTCGATCAGCTGAAGATACTCGTAAGTCTTAAATCTTAACGTTATCACTACATATAGTATAAAACAAAGTCGCTTTTTCTGTCCCTATATCCCTATGTCCTTATGTCCCTTTGTATGCTTAAATCTTTAAAACTACGCAAAGGATTTTGATGCGGTTTTTTTTAATAGATAGAGTGATTCAAGAGGAAGGTTTTAGTATTAGCTTTGCACCCACGCGAAGCCGGGGCGGGTCGCTAGTTGTTCATAAGTTCATGTATACAAGCTCTTTTATAGTTCAAAATTACGCTTTTGCAACTCTTTTTAACAACTCTTCTCAGACCAAGTCATCAAATGAATAACTACATCGCTTTTGGACAAAATAATAATAAAAAATATTACCAAATACTGTTGTTATTGTTACATAACTGTTGTCTTTAATTCCTTTATTACCATGACGCAACTTGAACACCATCGTTTTTCTCACACCCAATCAAGCTATCCACACTCTCACTCCGGATAAAGAAATTTAACGAAACGATCAAATCAATTTACTCATAATTGAATTACCGTTTTCGGGTTTCCGTGAATTCTGTGCCTTTCGTCAGTTCTGGTTCCGGGCATTTGGTTTATGTATCAGCCTGCCCGTAAATCTTGGCCCTTTGATCAGCCCTCCGCCTTCCTATAGCCCCCTGGGGAGAAGGGACAGGTTTCCCTACGTCACATACGTTTAAAGTTTCCGAGAGGTGTTGCAGTTTCTTTGGATGTTTGTTACGGTTATGATTTCCTGTTAGATTGTAGTTTGTGATTCTATTTCCATTTATAATTTGTTTACTATTTTTGATATATTTGGCATGGACACGTTATAATCAATACTATCCAAAATGTATTTACAATTCGATGTTGTCTTATTATAATACGATAGAAGGTATACAGCTTCTTACGGGCAATTTGAATTCTGGTAATTCGGTAAAATTAGAGTTAATGAAAGCCTATCTTTAGACTTTAGTAACAATCTTAGTAACCACAATTGCCATTCCGTTTACCGTTGCACATCAAAATTTTAAATGCTACATAGAATATTCAAATGTTACATCAAAGTACTCTGCAAATACAACTCGTATTAGCAAGAAATTAGTCAAAGATTTTACAACCAAGAGTGGATAGATCGGTTGTACTATCAGCCGATAGCTCTGTCGTAACTTGCTCTATCACGATGCCTCCATTATGAGGCATGTTGAATAAAATGGTCATACAACGCCAGTTTATTGTGGTCTTTGATTTTGTTCAAGATTCGTTTTGTGGTCTCAACTTTATTGTAGTTACCTAGTGATGAAATTTTCGGCTATAAAAGTTTTCAATCACGCTTTTAGAATAATCTGGTTATTCTGTTTCTGTGGGTTAGTATGAATCAATTAAACTTTGACCAATTCCAAGGAATTTTATCTCAAAATAGATTAAACTGTTAAATATCAAAGATCATTTGATTTGAATACATTATAGGCACGGATGAAGTCCTAAGTGATTGTTAGTTCGTAAGAAATAATTACTTGTTAAACTTTCCAGACGATTGTTATCAAAATTTGGAAGAACAACTGCCAATCGCAAGCTCATTTCCAAGGAGTTAACTTCACGCCATTTAAAATTGTCATCGAAGCGAGAACAATTTTATCTTTTCATTCATCAAAAGTATTGCAGCCACGACACTGTCAAATGATGACTTGACTAGCTCACTGCTGGACTCCAAAATCTACACGCGATACTAACGTACCTTGGATCTATATCAACTGGTCGAAAAATTGCGGAAAATACTGCTTTTGCACAGCTAATTGCGACCCCAGGGGACGAAAACATTACAATACTGTTGAAGCAATGTTACCACAACCACAATTACCTATGCTAATATCTTTATAATTCGTAATTATCTGGATTATACAGCATTTATGGTGTAATAAAACTGGTACCTATTTGTAATACTCGTATCAATACCTTATCTTGTACAAAAGCTAATATACCTTTTTTTTTCTTCCACGATTCTAGTCATAACAACTAATTCAATGTTGAGTGGCCAGGTACATCGATTTATATAAAGTTTTTTTAGAATAACTACAAAATTTAATTTTAAAATAGGAATCTCCAAAGAGAGCGCATGTCTCTTTTTTGCGTACGTGCGATATCTCATGTAAACGCTAGCAGTAGCTCCGGTATAGACACTCAATATAATGGCTATCACATGGCTATAGACGCAAATAGGTATTTCACGGCACTCCCTTTTCGATGATAATAACGATACTATCAATATGTCGTCATTGTGTATTGTTTTTAACTTTTATATCGATGATATGAATAGTATCAGGATTTAATATAATGCCTTGAGTAAAATTTTCATTAGCATTATTTACTTTCAAATCATCGTCTTCTTGCTTTTATAATCGCTAAAACCAGTAGTGATATTACGCTTAGTTAAGTCAAATTCAGCAAAATATTTGTTTAGCATACGAAAAATCGTTATTTTTGCCATGCCCTTTTCAAGCATCTCAAATTATTTTTCCTTTACTGTCTTCACAAGAATAATTTTTCACCTATGATCCGAGCTTATACTCGTATTTATTTTGATGATTATGTATATTTGAACATTATCATAACCTGGTTTTCACGTAAATAGATTATTACTTATTCATATATTAAGTACCTATTACTTTGCCAATATAGTGGCAGAGTATCACCCGAAATTTTGTCTGCTTAACGATAGCAAGACGAATACTTAACAATTAAAACTTAGTCACTTCAGATGGAATGGAAAGTACAAATGTTTACGACAATAAGTCATTAGGGGTCATCGGCCAGAGAAAAGCTGTTGGTGGCCGGGGGCAATCGATTAATAACTTAATTACATGCTCATAAGGTCTCCTGACTTGACCTCGTGGCTCATGGGCCAAGTAGAGTACCGCAGCATAGGTAAAGTGATGGCTTATATATTACAAAAAGTAGTTTTAAACTTTTTAGAACATTCACTAAATAAAAATTTAAACCACCGTAAATCATTTAGCCATTTAATATAATACTAAGTAGCAAGTTATTCAGAGTAGAAAATAATACTGATGGAAAAGGTTATCAAAGAACGATATAATTTAAACGATTAAGCTGAGAACCAAAAGTCAAAGTTAATCTGTAAGTATGATGAAAACCTAAACCCAAAACTCACAAGCTGCTCACGTTCAAAGAGTAATAAAGCAAACAATTTGCATCACCCAGCAGTTCCAATGCTCTTACCTTCCAACTCAAACATCCATAAGTTGTTTGCACTCGCTACTCCAAGACTAATGTTTATTGAATACATTAGAAACAGAGATTTATACTGTCTGCCCTTGCGCTTGCTATAATTATCGTAATCGATCAAGGTCAGCCCTTGAGGTCGTCCATAATACTGGTTTGAATAAAATGGGAAAAGGTCTTTGTACCTGCGCTATTGGTCTTGAGAGACAAGCTTTTCTCTAAAATGCACTTAAAAGATAACTTTTAATAGCCGTAAAATACTTGGTGTTGTTTACAAGCCTCTAAAGTAAGGAAAACTGGAGGCAGAAGTTAAGTACCTGCACATAAAATTAGTTGTTTGAAAATACCTGACAATGCCGCAGAGATCTGTAAACTAATACGAGGTTGAGGCATAAAAATGAGGAGAGATTTTAAGACTGAATTAAATTGCTTGCTTGACCATTTGTAAGGATCTAAAAACATAGATCCTGAAATGAATAAAAAGCGGTAGACCTGATGACATATAAACATATAATAGACATTAATGCGATACCTATAATTACCTTCTTTTAATCTAAAAATATTAACACTCGACCATTGGCTATAATAATTATTGTAAATGGATCCACTATATAATACCATAACAATAATGAAAACTATACTATTCAAGAAATCACATTTAAATAATTTCCATCCAAATTAATTAATGCGTTTGAAATGCAGAGCAAACGTAGCCATTGATGTTTTTATTACCGATCGCTACTAACACACAAGTAGGTATTGCAACTAATTTCAACCGGATACTTAGGTGGCCTTGTAAATCACAGTGGACTTATTCTGGACCAGATAGTTCGCAACGGTTTACGATTAAGGAAAGCCTGTCAAGAGCGACACGCCGATCCGCGGCGAAAGTTACTTGGTTCCAGTTAAGCAAATGTCGGTCCATTTTGTTACTTTATTCAGCACTAGATTCTCCTGTGACTTTTTGTTCGCTTATGTGCTAGACTAAGTTATAATTGTTATAAATTATCGATCCACTAAATTTCATCTAAATTTCTTCAATCGTGAGGAAACCCGCAGGTCCCAGAATTAATTCTGAGGAATGTGTAACAGACCCGGTCCGGCGATCGGCTCACCACCTGTCACGTTTAGGGGTCCAAAGAATATAAAAGTAGGTACCTATATCCAGAAATGGAATACCTCTTCTTACCCCCTCGGGGATAAAACACGAGTTTTTTTTTCCTTCAATCGTTGTGACGTGGTTGAGTAAGAAACCTCCTATTACCCCCTTACAGCTTACTTCTTAGCTATTTAAAAGTAATATGGGTAATAAATTTGCACGCAACGACACCGTGAATTTTAAGATGATTTAAGCTAGTGGCCACTTAATTGTCAGAACTTTTCAAGATATTATTATGGCTTTACGTTTCAATGTCAAACACAATGAAAACCGGGGCGGTTTAACGTACCCAAAACATGAAAAAGGTCATGTTGTGATTTCAATAGAAGTCAATTAATCATTATCTGGCTACGACTAATATTGCTTGACCTATGTAATTGTTCTAAACATACCAGCACAGCAAACCTACAAGCGCTTCTCAATAGATACTGTACCTACTCAGTTACTGTTTTGTTCTACATAGTTATCGATCTATTGACATAGATAAGAGAGGTATTAGGATTGGAATGTTGAAGCCAATGATAGTGTATCGGGAGTCCCGCAAGGAGCTATGTTAGGTCCAATTCTGATATTTGTACTTCAATAGCCCTATGTGCGCATTTTTTCGATAACTTGTGTTTTTAACAGCAGCAATTATATTTTTACTGGAGAAACCACTACAATAAACGACGTAAATTATGATAGTTAAAAATACCATTACAGAAGACTCGGTTGGGTAACACTAGTTGATACTTTCTTCTGATACATCGAAGAGAATTTAATTCCCATAGTTATTTAACCATTACTCAAGTGTGTTAAGTATAAACGCACTGGTTGAGACAGGTTTTTAACTGCACAGGAATTCATTAATAAAAGTGATAAAATGCTTATAAAAATGAACAGTCATCGCTTACTAAACAGGGATTGCCTGTAATTTATAAAAGCTATTACAATAATCGTCACTTTCTAGCTTACGGCTTCATAACAAGCAAGAAAGGCAGTACTAAAAGTTTTATGCACTTGTATTTAAACACAAATAAAATTATAACGAAGTAGTTTCAAGAAGATTTAATGCACTTATTATACTGTATCCGAAAATAATATTAAACAAGTACATATCGACATCGCATTTCTAAATATGATATTAATCAGAGCAAAATTATATAAAAGTTGGAGTAGATATTTTAACATACGGGAACGAAGTATGTGTTACGTTTATAACTCCGAAAAATATACTGGTGAAATGTAGAACATCCAGAAATGGAATGCACCCGCCAACCACCTCAGGAACAAGGCTTGAAAGTATTTTTATTTTTTTGATTTAGTATTTTGAGGTTCTTACCATCGAGACTACCGTTTTTATAAGGCAATAGTACCTATTTGTTGAGGCTTTCACTACTCAGTAACTCGGCTTACACAAGGTAATATCATGAACAGTTATATCTTTTATTTTACAGCATTTTATGTGAATAATATAGTTTAAGATAGTTATTCCGAATAAGCATCTACACTTTTCCGTCATTAAAGCGCCCACGAGATTGCAATAAACATCAATTGGAACACGTAAATAATAACAAATATAAGGAACAACCTACAATAACGAGCAATTAGACTTATACGGATTTCCTTGTTTTTTATTTGTTTTGCATAAACATACAATAGCAATGCAATTTATAGCAAAGAAAATGCTTTAAATAATTTACTCCTTTCGGTCATTAAGGTTATATCTGTTCGCAACTTTTTAATAAAGTATTTTGTTTATTAGGTCTTATGAAATTGCATGCATATGAGAACAATATTCATGTCTACTGTCTGTTACAATTTTGTTTCAAATATGTTATTGATCACGTGCTGTGGGACAATCAATATCATTGTTTGTATCGACAATGATGTTTGAATCGAATCATTGGCAGAACGTGTGAACTTCAATCTCCCAGTTGACTACCGGACTTCATTGATTGTTTTGTTTGTTTACAATCATCTAGTCTAGTTGATATGTTCAAAAGTTGGACCAAGATTTTGATATGTTCAAGAGTTGGATTTTATCAGAAGTTTATAATGAGAAATCAGCGAAGCAGACTTAGATTGCATGAAATAACTCTGTCTGCTTATTTGATACCTATTCACACCTCACCCGGTGAACTAATCTTGATAGAATTTGAGAGAAAGATAGTTTGCAGCTTCAGGACGAAAATAAGCTACTTTTTATCTCGGAATATGGACGGAGTCGTGGGCAAAAGCTCCTAAAATATAGCTTTTTCCTTTTTCACTTTCACAGGGCAACAAAGCATTACTATGCTAAACATACCTTAAATATTATTATTATCTATATCTTCCCCAAGAGACAATGATCACGATTCTCGGTAATGAGAGATATGACAGAGAAATCAGATGTTCAATCAAAACCGTTTACCAATTTCTAGAAGCCCCATGGCGTCACGGTAATGCCCCGAGTTACGTGCAACACCTATCAGCAGTTTCGTGTCACGGCTTCCCGGAGAAAGTGGCCTGACGGTGCGCGGCAAATCGCAAATTATCCTTGCTTCTCCATACCTGACATTAGAGATGCGTTCAGATGTGGTCTTGATACGGATTTCAAATGATACTTCTCACATGGTGGACTGGTTTTACCCACTGGTGTGGTTGCGTTTTTTGTTATGTTTATTTTTTATACTTGGATTTTACCAGATACGAGGATCTCGCTTTTGAATTTTCGAACGTGATAGATATTTGAAAACAAAACTGTAAAGCCTCGTAATAGAACCAGACAGACAGATAGACGTAGCATTCTATAATGTGGTTACGAAAGAAAGGTTTTATCGTAGTAATACAATTGCAAAAGACAGTGCTTTAGTGAAAGAACTAGAATTCAATTGTGTTCAATGTCCCTATTGAAGATAATCAGGGCGTAGAAGAAAGTGGGTAAAAACTAGTAATTCAAACATTCATAAGAAAAATCTAGACATTTTTTTTTTATTTTTTTTTATTAGTTTAAACAGTTTTGAAATTCAAATCGAATGAACTGAGAGGATTGAAAATAAAACTACTTTATACTGCAAAAATTTTAAAGATATGAGATTACTGGACGAATGATAAGGGTTTTAGTATAAGAGTGGTTAATACAAAGTAGCCAAATTCGGCAATAATTTTTTTAAATTAGTTTTGTAACAAACGAGCCGATGAGAGATCTAATGGCAAATACTAATGGGCAGATTTTGCAGATGCAACACAAGGGGAATCACCGATGTGTTGATGACGCTTTGAGAAATTCGTTGTCAAGCCCTATAACAACTTCATGTTAGCGTAAAAGGGAAGGGAAGGATTCCATAGGGAGACTCGTACCACTGTTTTCAGGTGCACAATACTGCCGTTCGCTTCGCACGAGTAGTCCTAATATGTAGTTATAAGCAGTTACTACTGTTTCAGTAGTTCGCTATACGGTAATTAGTAGTATACAACAAATACAAATAAATATGTTAATTGTAAATAATTAGCAATAATATGTTATTGCCTTCTTATGATAATAGTATCTGATTTGTTATTGTCCGGGTTCTTAAGTACAAAGAAACATCAGTAGCACTTAATACCGCTGATAAAATAATTGAATTATTGTTAACAATAATTGAAATGACATCATGTCATATTTACACTGTTATGTACTAAATAAGATAGTGCAGCAATTCTTGCTAACTGTAGGTTGTGATAAGGTGTACCAATTTTCAGCTGTACATTAGAATTACAAGAAAACTAGTTTTAGGCTGGTTTTCGACCCAACTGTCAACGGGATTCAAGTCGACAATGTAGTTTGCCTAAAACTTTGAAAACAAAGTGAAAATAGAACGAATGAATATGCGAATTATTAGAAGACATAAGATTAGAGCGGGTTAGAATACGAAGAAAGACTCCTGGAAATACCCACATTTCACAATTGTAATATTTTTTGGATCCTTAAACGTGATAGGTGGTGAACCCATCGCCGAACCAGGTTGCTACACGTACAAAAGAATCAATTCTGGGCCTGTACAAAAAGGTACGATAGTTTCAGAAATGAATTCATCTGCCAACCTCCTCGAGAGTAAAAGTGATTGCTGGGCCAGATCACAGCCTGCGTAATAAATTTAGGCATATCTATTGGTACAAGCATCGATGCAGTCAACCCATCTGCATATTGTTTATGGTCAAGGCGACCATATCGAACCCGACCAGTCGCCATGATTTGTGGAACACGCCGATGCTAAGTGGCGGAATAATGGTCCACATTTGCACATAATTGAGAATAAGATATACGATTAAATTGGCAGATTTACAGCTTACTCCTTTTCTGGTTACCGTTTACTATTAAATGCTGTGAGGCGGAAGGCAGATTATGTTACTGTATGTGAGATTAATCAGACATTAATCGAATGAGCATCTGTAAATAGTTCTTAACAGATGAACCTATTACGAATTACTCTTTGCTTCAAATTCAAATTGTTAAGTTCAATCATTATATTTCCTCTTCAAATTCAAAATATGAAATTTAATCAATATACTTCCAAATGTGTGAGGAAATACCCTTAGATCAGCAGTGGGCTGTAACGGGTTGATGATATTGATGATTAGAATATGTCAACGTACTATAACTTGCATCTGATATATGGCACGTCAAGGCCCAATTTAGCTTGTATCCATATTAAAAATATTTAAGTGACATTACATGCTTTTGAGTTGGCAATAAGAAACTGTGACAATCCCCAATCTACCAACTAGCAGTTTGTTTATTCAGTATTATGGAGATTATAAATCCTCAGTATTACCTTAAAATACTAAATCTGCAATTACCAATTGTCCCTTGTACTTGGCACTGTTTTAGGGGGATATTACATTATCATATATCTCTGATCATTTAAATAATCATATATTTGATCAAATATAATTGACTATTTGAGTCATATCTCTGTATTACACTATCAAAGTTCTTTGATGCTATTTTACGTCATATGTGGTTGCAAGTCGGTGGTGTGCGCTACTATTGCTTCGGCAGGTATTGGCGTCAGGGTTCCCAGATCTCAGGAAATTCATTTTTAGTATGGCTTGTTTTTTGTTATTTCAGCAAGATTATGCAAGTATATAATTAGAAAAAGAACTACATTACATTATTTGAAACATATTGACGAACAAGAAATCAAAAACTGTCTTTTTATATTTGCTTTTAAATACTTAGTGGGAAAAAATAAAAAATAACTGGCAACATCTGTTTCTATGACCGTATTGGATCCAATCTCTCAGCAAATGTCAAAAATCTATGATCAAGGAGAAAATGAATCATAATATGTCTATATTACATTATAAAATAACATTGACTCATAGATCTATGATCCAAGATAAATGATAGTGTAATATGCCCCTTAGGAGAAAATAGCGACAATTTCAATTCAACTTGTCGCTATTTAGGACTCCTAAACAGCGACAAGTTGAAAACAATAATTTCGGTAGAATGTGAGAAAATTTATAAAGAAATTGTTTATGCTGTAGGATGTTCTTAATTTGCGTTAGTGCCAATCTATCTGTAATTAGTGAATTACTGTAGAAATTAATAAATCATTTGAGAGGAAAAACTACTACAACTTAGCAGCGGAATTTAACGTGTAGATGATATTTTTTATAAATTTTAAAAAGCTGTTTCATGAGTGTATTGCTTGAAGATAATAAAAAAAAATCACTTGTTTCTCCGTCGAATAACAAACTACAAGATACTAAAAACTCTTTTCTCAAAGCACCTATTCAGCCAAAACAATTCGCAAAACTTTAGTCTTTCAAAAGAAAATGACCTCTCCAGCTAACTGTCTATAAACTGGGGGTTCAGTAACTCGACGATGGAACTTTATAAAAATGTCTCAGCTATCGTCCCTTCATAATCCGCCTCTATTACTGATCCTTCTGAGTTGTTTTTCCTTTGACAGGATATTGGTACTTAGAACGTTTCGAGGGTCTAGTGACCGAATAGCGTATAAGGGTATCAATTACCACGCACTAGTTGAGTGATCCGGGCTATTCGTGTCGACTCGATAAAGTGGAAAGCATTACATCGATTCAAATCTACATTGTAACTAAGGACTCGCACCGTATGTAAGCATTTAAATTAGTCTACAGTCTACGATTGTATGTAGAGGAATGGTAATGGGAGAACTTACAACTTTGTGGGTTTTAGTCGTGTTTTAGTCGATAGTATTTTAGTCTATGCAGTAGGTACAATTAAACTATTTTCATTTGATAAAATTACCATCTTAGTTTTTTCGTATGATTTCACCTGTGAAATTTCACAGGTGATGATTTTCAATTAAAATTAAAAATCACCTTGCTGCTTCATGCCTTTGGTTAGTGAGTCTGTCATGCGTGAGGCTCTTTGAAGCCTGGTGATCATATACAAACGAGTTTTTCAAAAACTTTAAGGACATATTTATCACTAGCGTCGAAGGAAGACGTCGTGAGGAAAGACGCGGGTATCTGAGTTCATTCTGAGGAATATTTTGCACGGTCACGTTTAAGGATCCAAAAGATATTATCCTGAAAAAATGGGATTTCCACGAAAACAATTTCTATGCCGAACCCCGAGGGAAAAAAGGCGATATCATAATTATTTTATTTTAGTCTATGGCCTCATGCAAGTTGCCACGTGAGGTAGGTGCCTATACTAAAGACCACCCGTAACATTGCCTGAATTAATTGTTAGTAATTGAATTAAATTCTTCCGCGTCATTGGCTGTTGACCTAATCGGTGGCCTTCGGAATTCTTCGTAATTAAACGAACAAATAAAAATACTAAAAACAATTAACAAAAAGTCAGGCCAATTAAAATCAATAAATCGTCACGAAATCACAATAACCTTAATGCCTGAGGGCTAATTGTTCAAATGCTCACGTTTTCTGACGTACTTAAATGAAATCAATCAAAACCTAGTGAAAGTAAAATGCATTATGTGGACTTATCTATTGCAAGTAGGTAGGTACCTACGGGAAGTGTAATTGTTTTAGAGAATATTAAAGAAAGAGACAACTAAAAAGAAGATAGCATACTTATTTGCTTCTCAAAAATTTGTTTGTTTGATAAAAAATAGAGTAGATACTAAATAATGATTTCACTATAATGTGAAAGTGCGTTTGTTAGTCCATCACGTCTCGACGGAGTTAGAAAAACTTAACAATAGCAGTTAGTGCCGGTCGAAAAATTTACACAAAACCGCGGAAAAGCTACTTAGATGGACAAGGTCGAACAAGATTACCTGAAACGATTTTTTTTTATTTAAAGATAAATTGAATAATTTCGAAGTCCATGTAAGTACCTACCTAACTCTAGCATATTCATATCATATATTCCAAAGCGAGCTGCAATGACTTCCTTAAGAGCACCTTTTATAAACCCCTAAAAATAAAAACTTTTTGATGACATCAACAGGTAACAGCTCTTTTCTGAATAGGCATAAAAATAAATAAAATAATCTTACGACTTTTATCCCGTAATGACGAGTTAATGATGATAATGATGTCCTTAAAGCAAAGCAAAAGCTGCCTTTCACCATAATCAGCGAAGTCGTTACAACAGAGATAGGGAAAAAAATAGCACCACCAAATTCAATAATACAATATTAGCTCCCAAAATGCGGTAGCCAACAACACTATCAAATTTCCAGCAACAATGTCACGGAAGCTTTTTGCTAATAAACGTCAAAAGTTATTTTTCTTCAATTCAATAGCCGTCAGACGAAGGCACAAAAACTGTCTGCCAGTAATATTGCGATACGCTCTGATAAGCAGTTTTGATGTCTTACCTATTTTACTTTACAGGGTTTTGTGGTGTTTCCAAAGTGCTTACCTGCAACAAATTAGAATTATTAGTAAAGTAGCTATCTTAGGAAAATTAGGATGAAATCAATAGGTGACTATAATGTTAATTTTAGGGATGCATCCGATACCGATACCGATATATCGGCGACAATTCGGGTTTGCCGATATATCGGTATCGGCGATATTTTTATGGCCGATACAACGATACTTTTCAAATTTCGCGCTTTAAAAATGTTATGTAAACGCGCGTGATGTCTCATCTATTTCGTTGCAAACGAGGCACGAACTAACGAAACCCCGCGCCTTATCTTTATAAATATTAATTTTGATTACTAAAACTATTAATTAATAGTGTTTTATTAATTCTACCTTCCCTTTTGAATTCAGTAAGCGTATCGGTATCGCCGATATTTTTATAAGAGTATCGGTATCGTATCGGCAAAAAGGCGTATCGAGGCATCCCTAGATAATTTCAGCCTTAAAACATATACGTCTGAACACAGGCTTCCTCCATAGTCTTGCAAAGTGACCTGTATCCAGCAGCTTCTGGCGGGCTCTGGGTTCGATTCTGCATTACAGCGCCTAAACTTATTTTAGTTTAGTCCTGTCATTTTCTTTCTCATAGAGAAGAAAAGAGACGAGTGATATTTAGTACTGTCAAATTAAAATTAGTCCTGTCAACTAAGGCATTTCATAGCGTGTTTAGTGCATATGTAAATAAGTCACGACTAAAATGCAGCCTCTGACAGGACTAAATTCGGTATTTTATCTTCTATCCCTTTTCTTTTTTTCAGGTAAAATAAAGACAGGAATAAACTAAAATAAGTTTAGTCGCTGTAATGTAGAATCGAACCCTCTTACTGCTTAAAATTACTGTGCAATAAATTAATTACCGTGAACATTGAAACCACCATTTCTACCTACATATAAGGAATGATAGAAAATAAAATAAATAAATAATCTCACGCCTTATATCCCCGAGCAGAGGTATTCCATTTCTGGATATACCCACTTTTCACTAGATATTCTTTGGACCCCTAAACGTGATAGGTGGTTAGCCCATCGCCGGACCGGGTCTGTTTACACATGTCTCAGAATTAATTCTGGGACCTGCAGGTTTCCTCACGATTTTTTCCTTCACCGTCGAGCTAGTGATAAATATGTGCGTAATATATGTAAGTAATGATAACTGTTTCATTTTTATTTTAAAATTGTTCCTCAAGTCCTAATAGCAGCAATAAGGTATCGGTTACTGAGAACCTAATTACAAATACAAATAAGATGTAAATTTTCACATCATAAAAACATTAATGACACTTTTTGTAATAGGCAATGGTTTCCCATAACTTCTATGTCAGGCATACCAATAAAAATCTCATAACGCTGAGTAAGTATCATTTTTCTGTGGTATTATAAATACCTAATCAAAAGTAAATGATACACCGTAAAGTTATGATGTAACCACACCTTGGGTAATGTGAGAAAAGAATATTACATGACACGATAGAAGGTAATGTGTTTTGACAAGTTGTTAATATTAAACATCCAAATAGCCCTTTCGACGATGTTTGGGAGACACTTTCGTTAATATTAAACCATATTATGCTCATCATAATTTATAAGTTATATGGTTCGGATATGAAGCTTGGGTTGCTACAAACCGTAAAATTAAGGGATATAAATCTAGGTTTAATCGTAAAAATAGAAAATAACAGGAAACATAATAATATATGGAATTACTTGTCCGATTCTGATTTTTTTTGTATCTGGTGTGATATGGATGTAAATCTGAAATAAAGTATTATTATTATTATTAAAATTCTTTTCTATTACTATAGTTCTAAGTGACTAGGCTAAATTTTAGTATACTTGTTCGGGTGAAAACGCACGTCACAGCTAGCTATATGTGATATTTGATTATATTACAATGATGCGCGTTTCGATAATGCACACGTTTAACTGCGGGAAAATTACTTACACATTGAATCAATAACAACATTAAATAGGTAATCACCAAAAAACCTGAGAAAAGTGTACCTAATACTTATTAAATTGAAAACCTGGTCTAGTATAGTCGCCATTTACTTAGTGTTATACAAAAGTAAAAAAAAATAGTATACCTAAGTATAATGTTAAATGTAGGTATCTATCTATAAAATGTCATTGAGTACATACATGGTTATGCGTTCCTGACCGCACGTTTGTATGGAATCCCAAATGATCGAGGATAAACCTTATCTTGTATCTTATGATATTGAGACTCAATATCAAATGATATTCGAAAAAATATCATAAAAAATCTACTTATGAATCTTTCTATCTCGTAACGGTTGAAGCATTATTCCGCGGTGCTAAAGTTACAATACTAAAACTGTTTTTATGGCTATTTTTAAAATTTTTGAAAATCGAATAATGTATCACGCTAAGCATATGTGGAGTGCGATTTATTGATAGAAGGAGGAATAGTGTAATCCGAGAGCATTATGGCTTGAAAGAGGATGTAATGACTAGTAAAGAAAGGAATGCTTAGGAGGTTTGGTCATATGGTCGGTGAATGAAAGGCGCCTAACGAGATAAATATATAAAAAGATTGTGAGTGTCTGTGTCCGCAGAGGGACCAAGACGTATCTACAGTACTGAAGAAGGGCTAAATAAATAATACCTAAAACCGATAATCATGCACGATTAGTAGACGATTAATAGATGCGAATGAAGCAAGAGAGGTGAGCCAGGTTCGTAGCAGATATAGGTTCATTGTCTCTGCCTACCTCGTCGCAAGCGGTTTTTATATTTGTCTCACTTAAAACGGAGTATGACGATTTTTTCATAGTTTATTTATATTTTTTCATAGATACTGAGATCTATATACATACTGTGTACACATAATTGCAATAAAGAATTGGAATTTTCGCTTATATACTATACTATAATATTATAAGTATTTATCATTATTATAATCACCTACTTCAAAAAGGTTTTGAAACTTTTTCGTTCCGTCATGAAGACATGAGACCTCTTTGGACAAAACTCTTTTCTTATTCGCTAGCTTTAAAAGCAAAAAAAAACTTAGGTACACAAAAGATAATGAAATTCCTGGAACGCAAATGAAATTCAGCTCACGGGCAAACATGTTTCAGTGTACCCTGAAATCGTAACAATAAGGTACGTAACCTATATCGCTGTATAAACCTGCCTGGCTTTTGTCTGTGGGTCACGCTCACGGTACGACGCGGAATTAGCTACCCCGGTCCTCCAGCATTGTTTCACTTAACACAAAGTAAAATTTCAAAGTAAATTAAATAATAGAATAGAATCTTGTAATTTGAACATAAAAATAAGTTCTCAGTTCAAAATCTGGCAGTTAAAACCCATCTAACCGACCAAAACCACTTTTCACTGCAAAATTCAGGCAGTAGGTTAGGTTACAGTTGTGACTGCGTATATATATCCCGTTCCCGTGGGAATACGGGGATAAAATATAGCCAATGTTACTCAGGGATATTGTAGCTTTCCATTGGTGAAAGAACTTTTTAAATCGGTCCAGTAGTTTTTAAGTTTATTCGTTACAAAAATAGAAATCTTTCTTCTTTATAATATTACTAGCAGCGCCCCGCGGTTTCACCCGCGTAGTTCCCGTTCCCGTGGGAATACGGGGATAAAATATAGCCTATGTGTTATTCTGATGTATAAGCTACATAACTGTAAAGTTTCATCAAAATCCGTTCAGTAGTTTTTGCGTGAAAGAGGAACAAACATCCATCCAGACATCCATACATCCAGACATCCATCCATACAAACTTTCGCATTTATAATATACTAGCAGCGCCCCGCGGTTTCACCCGCGTAGTTCCCGTTCCCGTGGGAATACGGGAATAAAATATAGCCTATGTGTTATTCTGATGTATAAGCTATATAACTGTAAAGTTTCATCAAAATCCGTTCGGTAGTTTTTGCGTGAAAGAGGAACAAACATCCAGACATCCAGACATCCAGACATCCAGACATCCATACAAACTTTCGCGTTTATAATATTAGTAGGAAGTAGGACTAGCGACCCGCCCCGGCTTCGCACGGGTGCAATGCTAACACTAAAACCTTCCTTTTGCATTACTCTATCCATTAAAAAACCGCATCAAAATCCGTTGCGTAAGATTTAAGCATACAAAGGGACATAGGGATATAAGGACATAGAGACAGGAACAGAGAAAGCGACTTTGTTTTATACTATGTAGTGAAGTGTAAATAAAGATAGTGTAGAAGTGTAGATCAATTGGGTGTTGCTACACATGCCTCAGAATTAACTCTAAGACCTGTGACTTGTTGTTACGTATTTGGTAGTGAACATTTTTCCCGCTACAATCACGATAACTTTTACATAGTATAAAGTGAACAAGCTTTTTCTACGGATTTTTCGAACTACGCAACGGATTCTGATGTGGTTACAACAGCTATAAACGAGGAAGTTTTATATGTATTTCTATACTTCTATACTAATATTATAAAGAGAAAAGATTTGTATTTTTGTATCTATGTTACGAATTAACTCAAAACTAATGGACGGATTTCAAAAATTATTTCACCAATGGAAAGCTAAAATATCCCTGAATAACATGGGCTATATTTTATTCCAGTATTCCCACGGAAACGGGATTTATGAGATGCATTTTGTTACAAATTTTGTAGTAGTGAAATTTTCGGATACTTTTCTTGCTGTAATCGTGAAAAATTATTCCTAAGATGCGAGTTTAGAATGACTTCCGAATGAGTAACAAGCATGTAGTAGCCGTGTTCTTTATTAGTTCCTAGCAGGTAAAAGCCAGTCTTTGTCCGCTACCTACTTCAGATTCTCGGGGCTCGGAAAATTGAAAGCCTCTACGGCTAGAAACTGCCTTTAATAAATCTAGGTTTATTGTCATGGAAACGGGAATAAAATACTGCGCCGTTAACGTTTTCTGGCCCATAAAAGACCTCTTTATAATGATTTAATTGCTATAATGATGTTTATGGTAGTAATTGGAAGGAAGCTCAAATCGTTACCAACCTTATAAAACAACTAGCGACCCGCCCCGGCTTCGCACGGGTGCAATGCTAGGTATATACCAAAACCTTCCTCTTGAATCACTCTATCTATAAAAAACCGCATCAAAATCCATTGCGTAGTTTTAAAGATTTAAGCATTCATAGGGACATAGAGATATAGGGACAGAGAAAGCGACTTTGTTTTATACTACGAGTATGTAGTGATAGTGATGTTCAAGTAAATTTTACCAAGTGGATATCGCTTCCTTTACAGAACAATCCATATTCCATACTAATAATTAAAAACATACGTGTCAAATTGAGAACCTCCTCATTTATTGAAGTCGGTTGAAAAAAAGGTAAAATTGTATGTTTGCTTGTCTGTTCTTGATAATCTCTACAGAACCGATTTAAATAATATTTCACTACTAGGCAGCTTCACTATCCTTGACTAAATAGGCTAGCTTTTTTTAAATAAGTTTTCTGTTTAAAATCTCTATAACTATTAGTAAATAAACTCGGTTGAGAGGCCACGCTTTACTGCTTTATTTTGCGAATTCAGAAATTTTATACAAATCGCTTGCGATTGTCGCGTGTCATCTACCTCGTAATGTATAATGTAGTGATGCTCTATCACGGGATCACAGACCACATTTTTCACACATACTGAGATCTATGTACACTGTGTATACAATACAATAACTCTTTATTGTACACCAAAAACAACACAATATGGATACCAACATTAACTAAAGTACCTACAATACAATGTGTATACATGATTGCAATAGCGAATTTGAATTTTAGCTTATAAAATGTAACAGAATAGGCGCAATTCAGTTTCAGTTTCGATTTCAGCTATTTTTAACATTGTGTTAAATTGTTCCAAAAATGAATTAGTGTATCTGAATTTAGTGCTGCCCAAGAAAATCGTACTATTATTTTCTTTATTTAAGAAAATTGGTTCGACAAAACTTAAGTACGACGGCATCATATTTTTTTTATATAAATTTACTAGTTGGGGTGTATGAGGAATTGCGCTTTTTCTGTTACGCGTTGTATACCTACTCTAATATTATAAGTATGTATCATTATTATAATCACCTATTTCACACATCACAGACCACCTGACTTTGGCATATATTTTCCTTATGCAGTTCATTACAGGAGTTCACAATAAAAGTTTCAAACTCCATTACAAATTTGTTGCAAGTCTAGCTCTGCCGACTGTTAACCCCAAAAATGCAAAAGCCAGATTGTCCATGGACGTGACAACTCGCTTCGTGATTCCCGTAACATGACTACATTTTACAATTTTGCAAAACTATTTTGTATTCCGGCAATTTTTTGCTCGGAATTCAATCCGCGCCAGCGGGATTTTTGTAAAAAATTCGGTCTATAATTCTCTAGGCAGAATGTTTTCGGTGAATTTATTTGTTAGTTTTTTCGACCCCAATCGAGTTTTTGGTTACCGGATCTAGAAAAGACCGCTAAGTTAGGGAAATTGGAGATTTTATTTTTAAGTATAAGTGTAAGATTTGTACCTACTAAATATACCTAAACAAACACACTAGATTTGCTGTTCCCGATATTTCTTTGTAAGTAAGTCCTGTTTCGTAG
Organism: Ethmia dodecea; assembly: GCA_963855545.1. NCBI lineage: Eukaryota > Metazoa > Arthropoda > Insecta > Lepidoptera > Depressariidae > Ethmia > Ethmia dodecea. The sequence continues at coordinate 4,405,922 of OY979446.1, forward strand.
GAAAATTATAGCCCCTTCCATTCCCTTATATTCATTGGTCAAAGATTTTTTTTAAATTGGACTAGTAGTTTACTAGCCTTTTTATTAAAAAAAAAACATAAAAATCTTTCCTCTTTCTAATATTAGTGTAAATTTTTGGTTCTCGCAGAGCAAATACGGTGTCTTAAAAGTGGCCTTCAGAGAAAAGTTGATAAAACAGCTTGTATCTCGAAAATTAACGTTTTAATACTAGATAAAAGAGATTATTTGTCAATATTCTAGAAAATTCCACAACAAAGCTGAAGTGCCCCAAAACAGTTACTAACGGGACAACGGTTAATACGGAACATGAATAAGCAGCCTGAAGTCCCGAAAGTTCTTGAACGTCCTTTGACCGTACTCAGTGAATAGTTTCTTGGAAACTACAGTCATTTGGCGGGTGGAATCGCGTGGAGATATATCCGATTGTGAATTAAACCGTTACAATGTGTAATAGTACGAAATAAATTGTCTCTCCGTGCGTAACACAGATGTAAAATTGAATAGCGCAAGTTTTTAAATTTCTATAAGTAAATAGAACGCATACCTATAGTTCTACTTACTTACAATAGTAACTATTTGTAAGTAATTTTGTAATCACCATCTATATATACAGGGTGAATTTTTGAAGTGGGCGTGGTAGACTAAATCAGAAACTATGAGGAATATCGAAAAGTACTCAGAGGAGTCTCGGGCCCGATTTCGATAAAAACTAAAACTGCATCTTTGGATTTTTGAAAAATCAATAATTCTAGCCAGGAATCGAACCCTTTGATTTTGGAAAAAAACTCATTCTGTATTTATTACTCCATTCGATAGTAATAGTGATTTAGCCTACCACGCCCACTTGAAAAATTCACCCTTATATCTACTTACCTACGTTAAAAGATTTTTTAAATATATAGACAGTATTTTGATAAATTTTTTGCCAGAGAATAGGGGCATGGTCGCGTCATGAAATCACCAAAAATCGGGACGTCCCGCGTAAATCGGGACATCTAGCAACACTGTCTCTCAAAACACATCATCCATAACCTAATCAGCCTAAGTCCAAATGGTAATGCATTGAACGATAGCATTGTATCGTAATCGGACCACCAACGATCTGCGCGGGCGCCGCTGATCAATCATTCCTATCATTTCACTCGTCGCTGCCGATATAGTTAAAGGCGTCCTCAATATCCGTACCTACCTTTAGTACCATATTTACCAATCCTGCATTAATTTTGTCAAAAGTATAGTTGATGGTAGTCGTAGCCGTGCGATGCCACTTTTAAGTTTTAAGGTTAAGCAATATTGGGCGCGGTCAGTCAGGGAATGGGAAGTTTAATAACTCTACTAAAAACCGTTGGTCTCAGTTTTGGCACTAAGCCTCCACTCCACTCCACTCCATCGAAGCGAATCCTATGACCTGAACTGGAACGATGATGATGACGATTTGATAATAAGTGACGGTAATAAAAGGAGTAGGTACTGACCCTAATCTATAGGTACACATATAAAAATGTCTTATAACAAAAATATTTTCGGGAAACGCAATGTTGTAATAGTTGGATATTTTTTCAGTTAAGTAAATTTACATTTAATAAATAATGAGGACGTACAATGGGGTTTTTCAAAAATACCATTACCACCTCTGAAAAGTTTAATGACGATAATTGTGAAAATATTTACGCGTCGTTTTTTTTGGTCTTCGAATAAAGTTACAAAACCGTACACTCGCGTTACGAGCGCGTTCAATCCGAATACTCTGACGCTACTCAGTACTCGTATCATGCACAAACATGATCTGAGTGTACTCAGATGCCGGCAACCAATCCGTGTATCGGAAGGTGTTCTATTTATTCAATCGAGCGCACTCTGCGCGAGCGCTGCTTTCAGCGACACCAGTCAGATACTATAACTATCTTAATCCTATAAGTATATAATATTATGAATGCTAAAGGCAGTTTATTCTTTCACCAAATGAAAGCTACATTATCAGCAAGTAACATAGGCATATATTCGATCCTCGTATTCCGACGGGAACGGTAACAACTCGGGTCAAACCGCGGGGCGCTGAATCACTACATAGTATAAAACAAAGTCGCTTCCCGTCTGTCTGTCCCTAAGTGTAGTGACACAACTGCGGAAAGTTCGGCCTGAAGGTTCGGTGAACAACATACATTGACGTTTCACTTTAAAGATAAATGGATCTGCCTCCCGCGTCAACCGTAATGTATGTTGTTCAACGAAAGTTCCGCGCCGTAGGTTCCGCAGGTGTGTCGCGACCCTAAGTATGCTTAGATAGAGATAGAGTGATTCGAGAAGAAGGTTTTCATCCATATAAACCGAAGCGAAGTGAGGGTGGGTCGCTAGTAGAGAATATAGCTGAACTATCAGCAGTCCGACAAAACTCTAAAGCAGAAGACAATATCCATTGACAATGCAATATTTGTTAAACCGCAAAGGCGCGCCAAATAAATATGATCACACCTTTACCTACATACATATAGCAAGCCAAAAAACATTACCCTCCACTGATTGCAGTTGGGTGAATAGTAACATTCGCAGTTGTTTTGAAAGCACAACACGTTCGTAAAGTGGTTTTATTGAACATTAATTGGCATATGCGGGCATCGGAAATGTGCCAGGGCTGTGAGAGGCAATCGAACATTCGACAGCATATGGAGTGAACTGACGTAAAATTTGCATTGAAACCTCTGCAAACACTTAATATAGTATTCCTATCGGTAAAAACAGTCTGCTACTGCGATTTAGTTCGAACGTAGCTATACTTTGTGTGCATTACCTTAACAATTTGAAATGTATATAAGAACAGCCTGTTTATTTTTATATTATAATCTAGATTGGAGAGGTATTTTTAGGGTTCCGTACCTCAAAAGGAAAAAACGGAACCCTTATAGGAACGCGTGGAGGTATGAAGCTGAAATTTATATCAATTACTCAAGTCTACTGTCCCTTGAAGCTGTGAAAAAATCAAACTTCTAAGCCAACGCAATCAAAAGATACAGCCGTTTATGCCGCAAATTTTCGACACTTGCAAGGGAATCAAAACCTACAGGGTGCTTCCCGTGAACTCAGAATCTTTAAATTTGGTACGAAGCAAAGTCTTATAGCATAGATAAAGGAAAAATTACGAAAACCATAAATTTGCAAGGTTGTACGGAACCCTCGGTGCGCGAGTCCGACTCGCACTTGGCCGGTTTTTTTTTGGGTGACTGATAAGTTTTGAAAATAAATTTGCTTCCTATATTATGTTATGACGCAAGTGACGAATGCAGGACTAAGGAATTTTTGAAAATTCGTCCCATAAACATTAAGCAAGAAAAACTGTCGTAGGGAAATTCGAGACTTGAAAGATTTTGTTTAATTTCGTATTTAGATACTCTGGTAAAATAGGGGTACTTGACTGATCTAAATTAAATTGCGAGGAATAAATAATTAAAAAGAATATCCTAGAACGCACCTAAAAAAATACGTTTTTAATTTTACTATTATAACAAGTTCTAAAGCAATAAGACAATAAAAAAAGTGTGCTCACTTTTTTTATTGTCTTATTGCTTTACTTCTTGGATTGCTTTATTGTACTAATTTTCACACATCATTTTTGACGTCACAACTCTGTATTCAGTACATTTTCCATTGTTAATTTTCATTTTGACAGATCATAAAAAGTAACTCATTTGACTAAGCAGTCAAACTCTATAAATAAAAAAAAATCTAGAAATTGTCAAGACGTTTTATGTGCTTGTCAAAAGTAAAGACTTTCCACTTTGTTGCGAAGCTACTGGTATTAATAATATTTAGAGAAAAAACTACCTCAATAACGATTAATGTCAAAGCTTTTAGAATGCCTAATTCCCCATAATTTAAATCGGATCTAGTTTACACTCGATACTTGACAGCCCAATGTATAATTCATGATGCATTATGTGGTTCGAAAGCCACAAAAACAAGCCAAGAATACTAACACCATTTCGGTAAAGCTCTCTCGATAATGCAACCGGGGAACCATAGAGAATACGAATGCATTTCACACCATAAACGCAGCGGCAATGGCTGTAGTCAGCTTCGGTTTTGCATTTGATTGAGGAACTCGGATTTTACAGTTGTGGACAGTTAGTGTAGTGCGTTAGGGTCGAGATGCAAAATGCGGTTAACGTATTCAAATTCAACATTATATAATATATTCTTACATCTTACTTTCAATACAAAAAAGCCTAGAATAAAAAGGAATCTTTCCTCTTTATTAGTGTAAATACTAGTAAATGAAGTTATTACCTAGTCAACCGTGTCTACGATTGATTTATTTATGTTATTGCAAACTGTTCGAACAATGTAAGCTTAAACTAATTAAGACTTCATATTTATTATTCACCGGTGAATTCGAAATCATAACCTTAAAATCTGCATCTCCATGTTGCTGAAGAGTGCATTTAATGGTTCACAGGTATGCATGTGAGCATATTTCTTCTTTATTTTGGTCTCTTGTAGTCGAAACGGTTAAACGGATTTTGTAGTGCGAGGTGTCGTTAGATTCGTCTTCACCTTCAGAGTGTTATTATAGGCATCTTTTTTCCCGACGGTGCCAAAAAGAGGGTAATCCTTTACACGCAGTCGGGTTTATTGATGTTTGACCTACTTGTTACCAAATTTTTCACATTTGTGTTTCAAAATGTACAAACTACATTATACCTACTGAAAGTGACAGGTAGGCAGATTACTATAAAAACTACAATCATTACAACTTTAGTGGTACTTACCTAAAGTTTTATACTTATATATTTATAGGTTTGAATTAGAGATAGAAAAGGACGTTTCGGGTTATAAATACATAAAGGTCGTATTTCATATTGTAACTCTTATTTATAGCTCTCCATTTGTAGATACATCGTAATAACTATGTCATTCGAAGACAAACTAACGCAAATATCAATCAATCAGCTCTTTTCTATCGACCCAGCGATACTTCCAAACAATCCGTAACTAATGACCACGGTTCATCTGCTTCCAATCACGACCAATTCAGCCTCTTGATCAATGAGTCGTATGCTGAACTGCCGATTGATGAAGTCCGTGAATCAAGTTGTCATTACTTCTGTTTGCTTTTCTATGGAATTTTCTCGAAATTTCCCGTGAGACGTCAACAAAAAATCTTAGTCGAAATATGACGTTTTGAGGCACAATTCTAAAGAGAGGGAAAAAATGCTCAAATATAAGAATTTGTTAAGAGTCGATGGCTCTTCTTAACTTCGTAACACTTGCAAAGAAAAACAACACGATAAAGTTGAAGATCTAGAGCTCATAATGAATCAACAAAACAAAACACTGCGATAAAATATAACTGTACAAAATAGGGCTATGGACACATAAAGTACTATGGAGCATGTATGGTAAAATAACGAAAGATACATAACTCCCACCCAGCGTATTAACGTGTGAGCCAAAGTGATCGTAAATTTTTATATGAGCCAGAGCATGTCAAGGTATCATCATGTGCGGTGGCAGCACACGCGGCAAGCCGTTATTTTTGGCGGGAAAACATTGCGTGACAGCCCTACCAACGATATTAAGGTGTTTTCGCGTAAACACGCACGATTTGTTCTTTTTTTGTTTTGCAAACAAACAGAATGCAAACGACATGAGTGCCAGTATCTTTTGGGACAATCGATGCAGCTTCTTTTATTTATCTGGGCCAATTCTGGGGTATCGTTATTTATAGATGTCACTTTCTACATAAGTTGTGGGACACAATTGTCAAACTGTTGTTTAGTCTCAAACTAGGCAAACCTCGTACTATATATACTAAACAGCTGCCATTATGTCTAATACATAATGTAAACAAACACCTAAACAAACTCTGGCGTAAAACGGAAAGCAGACGCTACGAACTGAGTCAACAGGCCCATCAAATCATATTGCGCATAGAACTATGTAATTAGAATCTAGTCTTTGTAACATCTAATTGTTTCCCTGGGGTACAACTTGTGTCAATGTTTTCATGTCAGTACCAGTATTTCTTAATCAGATTTAGGCATAAGACAATATGTTGTAATTATACAAAGCAAAGTTTGCTTGACAAAACAATAGGCTACATTCTGAGGTTATCATATTTAATTGACATGCCTGCATTCTGGAACAAGCTTGATTGCACTAACTAACAACAATTGCAACATTGACATGATTCTTAGATCATTCTGGTATAGTAACCTATTTACAACAAACTTGTGAAATGGAACTGTATTTTAATTATCTTCGGATAAATTTGGTCTATAGGTTATAGCTAGTAACAATACCTACTGTCCCGAATGGCATCTAACAAGAACGCGGGCCTAATGATGTTCCGCGCACCTGTAAACTTTGGAATGAACTCCCCGTGTGATATTTCTCAGACATCGGCAATGCTCTGATATGATATCCTCTGATATTACAGCCATGATCATTTACAATCCGGTGGGTGGTATAAACATATTAAAATACATCGTTTCATTGCAATGCAGCTATAATTGTAATCTTTTCTGTTTTTCTAACTCTTACATAAAAATAAACATCCTTAGACAACCCCTTCTAAAAACCGTTACCCTGCAAAAGCAACTCTGTCTTTGACTATTTCGCGGCTAAACCGGTAAATCGATTTTGAAATTGTACCAACTTCTCATTATTCCATAAATTTTAAAAGGACAATAGGACATCTTCATAAACTAAAGTTCACGCAAACGGAGTGACCAACAACTCTGTACCATCCTAAATAACTTCTAATACAAGATATTATATCAACAGCAAATACCAAAGATTTTTCCAATAAGCTCTGACACGGAACAGCGAGCCGTGACCGCAAACAGGTAAGGAGTGGATGTGGTCGCGCCATTTTGGGAAGTGGTCGCGAGCGTCGCGCGCGCATTATTCGCGGAACTCGGGTCGCTATGCGGCGCGGGAACGGGAATTATTCCTACCTCATGCTTGCGACTTTTTAAGCTGGTTTCTTTCTAATTATTACCTTTAACTCGTATTAACGAGTGTTCTAGAATCAAAATCAAATGCATTTTTGAGGTTATTATGTTAAAAAAACCGCAGGTTTTGATTCCGTCTGTTTATCTTATCAGAATCGAAGGTGTTAAGCTGTCTGATTGTCAGAACGGGTGGTGTTAAGCTATCTGAGTGACAGAGTTATTGGTCTCACGTTATTTGACGAACATTTTTTTTTTGCGGGAAATACTCACATTTCACCACTATAAAGTTTGAACCCCTTAACGTGATATGTAAAAATAGTAAAAAGCGACAATTAAATTATCCAACCCTGATAGCCTCTATTTTCCCACACTGTAACTCTAGACCAACTAATCAGCTACAAACAAGATGTTGTCATCGGCAAGGTGTCAACGCGATATATATCGCAGACAGCTCCCGTACACGCAAGATCCTTAGATAACTTTGTCATGCTATCCGTTTGCGGCTAGCCGACTTGCGTGAGGACCGCACCTAGCAAGGAGGCAGAGATGTTGGCGACTGTTTATCCAATAAATTATGCCTAACAATATTACAATTGCGAAAGTTACTATATCTATTATCTTTTCTCCACTAAACTGGTGAAGTGATCTTCTTGAAAGTTGGCAGGACCATAGTTTACCACTTGAAAGAGAAGGTAAGCTATACTTTCACCCAAAAACACACGACTCTTATTTCCAAGGGTAAAGATAAAGTTGACGCGGATGCAGGAGCAACAAATACTAAATAGTTAACAATATACTTATGGATGAGAGTTTGCTTTTGAAAGAGGTATTGATCACACGCAATTACACTTTTCTGTGACTAATCCTAAAAGGTTATCTGAAAAAATCTTTTAAAACACATGGTTTCTAATGTAGGCGGCCGCAAAATAGCTATCTATGTTTGTTTAAAATTATCCAAGCTTGTTAGCGAAGACATGCCAAGTTGAGAGACAAAGTTGTAGCGCCTAATTAATCTGTTCATCGTTATCTTGTCAATTGATACCTCTACTTCTCTTGTAACTCTGCTTCTAAAAGACCTATCTAGCGAGCGTAATGGGCACCTTTGCACCGGGAATGGTACGGGGCGGGCTTTTTGAATAGAAATGTTTTATTTATTTTTATAGTTTCTATGTAAATTATTGTAAATAGATTTAGAGTTTTATGTTATTTGTTTAAGTTAAGTATATAAATGTTTTTTATTTTGTAAATAAAGTAATGGTATTTGATTTATAATGAAAAACATGTTAATTCGCTAAACAGTTTAATTTTCTCTTACAATAATAAATGATTTTATAAATAGATGATATAATTCGTAGTGACATCGAATAACGCAAAAAAGTCGTTTGTCTTTAGAATTAGGTAGGTACTCAGATTAATACCACTTAATACTCTAGGTATACCTACTAATATTATAAAGAGGTATAGGTGTTTATAAGTATGTTAGTAGGAGGTAATAAGTTATTTTATATATCCATTAGGTTAGGGGTCAAAAAACCGGTTTGATCCTGTCTGAATCACATGAGAAACACAAATATGCTAATCCCACAGCAAACAGCGCATCGGCCATTGTTTAAGTGAACGCGCGCAGACTTTTGTGCCTATTTCATTTGTTTTGGTCGAAGGGTTCCCAGATACAAGTACCATTTGTAAATAAGCCGCTGGTACATATTGGCTGTAACTTTTAACTTGTAAAATAAGCTGTACTTTTTTAATTCGGTCAAAGAAAGAAAACATTGGTCGCCACTCAGCATGAGCTACAGCAGCAGATTGAAGCAATGATTTTTATTATATAGCTTGTAAGATCGTAAGGAGATCAACAACGCATGATGACCAATATTTGCGCATATTCAGAAATGGTATGAATGAACCATACAACATACACACAAAGAGACATAAAATAATAGATGTCACTAGTACCAAACTTTTGAAGTAGGGTGAGCTAAAATGTCATAAAAAAACATCAAGCACTCAATATTTTTTGTAGGTACGATTTTTTGTGTGTAATGTCAATTGTTTTTAACCGAATTGGAGACTACGTGGTATCTCGTAAGCTGGTTGAAACTTTAAGGGCTATTTCGCAGTAAGTTACAAAGTTTGAAACATGCTTCAAAAGTGGTAAACAAAAACCATTACTTGTGGTCCGCTCAAAGTTGCAAACAGTCATCTTTTCGGCCCGGAAACAAGTTCTGTGCTATAATCCAGGCCATGATCATCCCTCAGCCCTTTATATATAATTCAAGTGAAAACTCGACTTTTTGTGGGGACGCCGTTAGTCTCCGAGGGAAAACACCTGTCGCCGAATGATGTGTCACGAGCGAGGTATGCGGAGGTAAATAATACTTGAAAAATCCACTTTTTGTAGACATAAGGTAATGGTGATTTGTTTTATTTTAGTTTATTGTTTGTGTCAAGTGTTGTGTTTTGAAGACCTGTTCGGAGAACTTAGGTTAGATTTTGAAGAAAGATTTTGTTTGTGTATAATTAGATTTTCTTTGTTTGTCATCATCCACCCGTGACAGTCCTGTGTAGAGTTGCGTTCAGTTTGAGTTGAGTCTTACTATGAGCACCTAAAACGTCCTGTTCAATAGCTTTAGGCTCCGTCCGTTCATTTTCTTTGGCCGTGTGCGACATATTTGCTGAACAAACAGCAAATATACCTACGGCCTGTTGTCGATGTTTGTGGAGCTGGCTTTATTAGTGTTTCCATTTAACAACTGTTTCTCTGTTTTTGCTACACAAACACTGATATTTTTTACATTCGCCACAACGTTCCAAGTTTTTATTGCTCCCAGTGCAACATGCTGTGCTGGATTCATAATTCGTTGTTTTATCTTTAGAATTCATTATTTTTAATATCACTGCATATCTTGCTTTTGAAGTGCTTTCTAAAAAATTAAATAATATAATAATCTCACGCCTTATATCCCCGAGGGGTTGGGGCAGAGATATTCCATTTCTGGATATACCCACTTGTCACGAAATATTCTTTGGACCCCTAAACGTGATAGGTTGTGAGCCCATCGCCGAACCGGGTCAGTTTATATATGTCTCAGATTTAATTCTGGGACCTGCGGGTTTTCTCACGACGTTTTCCTTCACCGTCGAGCTAGTGATAAATATGTACGTAACATAAACGTAAACATGCCGTAGGATTTGAACCCGAGCCTCACTGATTTTCATCATGTAAAGCATTCTGAACGTTTAATTTCATTTTCGCATAAAAATCTTTTAGCACTCGGAAATTGTGATTGACTGATCACTTCTGTAAGGCACCCCGAAACAATTTTCTGAAGTTTTAAATTTCCGAAAGCTGCAACGCAAAACGTAATAACCCCTCTTACGGGCTCCTCCTCATAAAAACCGGACATTTGCGAGTTGGGTGAGAAATATACGATAAATAAAAGGAAAGTCGGCACTGGATCGCAGAGGAAATGGTCTGCGACAGCCGCCGTCGCTCAGGGCGTATAACTCAGGATGGCGGTTAGTGATGCGCAGTTTGAATATACTTTCGATAAAAAAAAAGTAAATGGATAAAACAAATGAAGTCGTTATATGTTTAAGAAGATGAAGCTGGAAAGATGGATCTAATATAATCAGGCCGTGAAGATCACATTTAGAATTTAAATGCCTTAGAATTGCGTATTGATGATTTAAGAATGTCTATGTGTTTAGAATAGCTATAGTAACTTGTCTTTTCTAACCAAAATTGGGAATACCAATACACTACTCGTACGAATCCAGAAGTTTTCTTCCACCTCGATCACAGAAACGCATCAAATTGTATTTACTCCCAGCAATAGGGTAAACTCATCTAATTCTGTGACTCACTCAATTCCGTGATAGTTACTTTGAAGTCTAATATTGAGTTCTATGAGTGGATTGGAGCAAGCATAATACTACATTAGCGTTTGGAAATAAAGTCCGAATTCATTTTGCAAAATTTTGTTTTACTCGAGTAAGAGGGATAGCAACAATCGACGATTTTCGTCAGCTTGCGGACGAACGCGACCAGTTTCGACAGTGTGAGTGAATAGGTGGCAAACTTTGCGATTTTAATGTAAGTATTTTATAGATTTCTCTGCTTTTTTCAATAAAATGATATCTTTATGATATTTCCTTTTTCTGGAAGTAAGAAACTCTTCATTATTCTGTACATTTTAGGTGTGAAAGCTTATTTAGTTTGTCAAAAATATTGCATATAACATGGTTGAGAGAGTTTTGTGGTATAACGGAATTAAGGTAGCTTAATACACGTTATTGAGTTTTTTCAAGTAAATGGCGTCAGAATTATGTTTTAAATAAATGTGATTAAATATAAACGTAGCTATAAGAGGCAAAGGTTCCTTTAAAGTTAAAATTCTATCATAAATGTAACATTAATGTTATATCACGTAATTAGGTGGACTAAATTTATCACGCAATTACGTGACCTGATTGTCGATGATACTTGAGAGCATATTTACAAAAAATGAACTTTTTATAACTGAAATCAAAAAGTAAGAGGTTCCCAAGACAAACCGTCTAATTAATTACTTTTTCTTTCAGAAAACTTGAAGGCTTCAAGAAAAATAGAAAATACTTATAGGCTGACCTAATTTTTGTATTTTTTTTAATTAATCTTAAATACCTATCTTATTTCTGTAAATGATCTCATCTTTATTTAAGTTTTGTACAGATATTCATTTTAACTTGTGTAATTCCATTATATCGGAGTTACAGTAGTATCTATCACGGACTTAAAGAGGTCATCACGGAATTAGGCAAGTTGACTTACTTCTGTAAAATAGCTAGTACTCTGTACTAGAGACGCCACGAATATTCGGCAACTATTCGGTATTCGGCCGAATAGTACGTACTATTCGGCCGAATACCGAATAGCAAATCATGTAAAAAATGACACGTTATTTTACTCAAAATTATGTATTTATTTCCAAATTACAACATTTTAGTAGTTAAAATTAATCAGTGGTAAGTTGTGATGGATAAAAGCGAGCTTTTCAGCATTTTTTGGGAGCAAACGATTGCGCTTTTCATCGTAAACGTTACCAGCCTCAGAAAATAACCGCTAGATTTACTCGCAATTTAAACAAATACAAACGCGCCGTCGTCGGCCGTCGCCTGCCGCACGAACGCAACGAGAAAAACAGGTTGTGACTTGTCTTATTCCAGCTAACGCGCCCCCACCAACCATGTACTTCGCGCCGAATATTCGGCGCTTCGGCCGACAGCGTTGCCGAATATTCGGTATTCGGCCAATTCACTATTCGCGGCATCTTTACTCTGTACGTTGTTATATTAGACTGTGATTACTCGTGCCATTGTATCTACAAAAGACTGATTAATATTTCAGTTAAGTCTCAATAAAATTGAATAATTATTTATCAGTGTTTTTTCACTCTAATGCCTTTGTCACGGAATTAGATGAGTTCACCTTATGTATAAAGTTTAAAATTGGAAAGCTAGAAAAGAGTTCTATCGTTTCCTGAAACTGACTAAAAACTTTAGTACAATTAGAAAACATGTAAGTAATTCCGAAAGAGAAACTAAATGGCCGCTTGATTTGGATTCAGAACTTAATACCCTTAAAAAGCAAATTTTTATCGTAACTTTGAATTATATGTGGGGTTATAGCACTCCATTATGTAATTAATGTACCAACCGAACACGAATCTGATAAATGAAATTCCAGTTGGAATTCCTGAACGCATCTGTAAACAAGGTTGCGTGTGCAACGACAATACGAACTCTCTTATTATTCAAATTCACACGGGGACACCCGAAAATCGATACCCGGGTGCGGCCAGCCCTAGACAGCATGGCGCCGGTAATTCAATCCGGTCAAGAAGGGAGAGCGCTTATTGCTTCGCCCTTACATACATTACACCTCTCACTCGCCTTAGCCGGGTTGTATCGGCCATGACTTTCGCCTGACGACCGCCCCGCCATAATTCTTCTCAACAAAAGTACCCTCCCTAATTAAGTTGGGATACTTCTGAATATTTCAAACGCTGCCTTGCCTCTCATCCCGGACAATCGTCCCTTTGAAGCTGCTCATTATCAACTATAATATAATTATGAAGTTACATTTCAAAAGGTAGCGGTGCGGAGTTTTAAATTTATCTTTCGAGGCAGTACATCATCTGACATCAAAGAGCAGATATTACGTTTGAGAGCGCAGTTAGCGTATCGTGTCGTAGGCACATATAGCACACGATCCATTTGAACGCATTATGTCGTTTCACAATATGTTCTCACCCCTTGAGAGCAGGCGAGGCTGAGTGGGCGACCCAACGTCCTGAGTCATTTGAGACAGTCCGATATTATTATGAATCACATTTTTTGATTCATTGCGTGATTTTTAGAAGACTACTAAGGAAGTGTCCTTTATTTTATGAAAGCATCTTCCTCTTAGACCTATTAACACTAGGTCCATGATCTTTCTTGATATTTTTGGGATCAAAACTCTTATGATTGTTTATAAAGTAAGTAATGCCACGAAAGAAATAACGGCATCATAAATAGTACGTCACTAGAAAACTTAAATGTATTACTTAAAGGTATGCCTATAAGGTTATTAAACATTAAGCTTAATAATTTTATGACTTACAAACACATTTTTTGCAAACTATCTTCGCATGTAATATATTACCAACTGTGCATTTTCCATGTCGAGAACGAAGACTGTTTGTCGGGAAGTCCCAAGAGAAAGACTTTTTTTAAAGTTGCCAACCTGAGCAGGTGAACGGCCCCCAATCGCAAACAACTCTTTGAACTTTTCTCGCGATATTTCCGCTTCCTGTGCACAATCGATAACATTATTTCTAGTGAGGGTGACACGGCCGGGAGGTGCCAACTATACCGGGACTCCGACATTTTTCATGACCATAACATTTGAAGTTTTACACCTGAAAACCTGGACATTAAGATGGTATATGACACAGGAAAAATAATGAGTTTTCCTTAGGTTTATTTAGTAAGAAAAATTATATGAAATCTTTAATTAGTTAATTGTCTAAGTTATTTACTATATTTGTTTATTCCCCGTTACTGCAAGCGTTTACTCTAACTCTAACTTACTAGAGTTAAGTTTAAGCAACATAATATCTGCATCAGTGTAATTAGAAACAGTGGCTTGTGTACATAAACAGATTGTATATCAAATGTGATATAATATAAAACTGTCTGTTTCCCAAAGTAGATAGTTGTGGCCTGGCTTCGCACGAGTCTACCGTCTACATTGCCTAGTCACAAAATCATATCTAGAAGTTCGAAGTATAGACAGTTCGTCATGCGTTATCGCAAAACAACAATTAGTGCAGAAAAACACCTTGGAATATCGACTAAGGTCATATCTTATCGCAGCTGTGGTTTGTAGTTGGCTATAAAATAACGTATGCCTTGCACGTACCTACTATCGGGAGTATCGATAGTGTTGAGCTTTGATTGGTGAGCACTATTCGTTATTATATTCTGAGGAACTTCCCACGGCAAGTTGTAACTGAACTGATGCAGGAGTTTTAATCTAAAAACCATGAGGTTAGATTAAAATGAATGACAAAGCTTAAAGCAGATTGCCTCCAGCACAGTTTAATACGACAGCGAAAAATAACCAGAATATGTAACCCAATATGAATTATGTGTTGAAGAGTTTCTTACCCCGCTTCTTCTCCTCAACTATACATACCAAAGCGGTGTGTTGCAATGATTTTCAATATTGTGGACTTATAAGCCCTTACTTTGAATAAAACATTTAAATTTTGAATGGTTTGCTCGGTTGCTGCTCATATCTAAAATAGCAATTGCCCACGTGGTTCCCCTTTGTTCCCGTTCCCGTAGGGATTTCCAAAAAACTTTCTTCTTAGTCATAACTTTGTAGGCCCACTTGAGTCTGTGCGCCACTCCAGTCAGCTATGTAGTTTTTTTAGATTATTTCAATAAGTATGAGTAACATACTAGGCGGTGCCCAGCGGAGATGTCCGCTTTCTTGCCGGAAATTTCGAAAAATCATCCCTTAGCAGGTTCAGTCGCTCCATAAAGAACCTTTTTACAAAATTTCATGTTCTTAGACCCAGCCATTAGCTGCTAGGTAGTGTCTGTCAGTCAGTCAGCTTCTACGTTTATAATCTCCTACACGAGCATTTGCGACATAAGAAATTCACATCAAAACTGGTAAAAAAGATGATTCAACAGTTTAATTGCGATTAATTGATTGCGAATTATGCTTTTAAACTTTGCTAAACTATCAACGTTCCGCTGATCCATCGTACAACCCCTTAAAAGACCTTTTACACTTAGCTATTCTAAAGGCTCTCAGTATTTTAGCAAAGCATTTTAGTCTAGTGGTTGGGACCCGCATTAAGAGTCCCCATTGAGTGAGTGGAGGTAAAAGGCCCACATACTGCTCCCCCGCGCGATATTAAAAGATATACGGAGGTTCATAAAAAACTTCGGGAAGTATGCCGCTAATAATGCCCCATGGAATGCGCCATTGAATGTGTACGCGATCAGCTTACAAGACCGTTGTAATATGAGGTAATACTTACCTACTACAGTGGTGGATGCGTATATATTTCTGCGATAGCTATTTATACGCGAGTAGATATTGTTATTTACAACCCTATTGTTTAAGTGATAATTAACCATAGAGTTCAATGATATTAATGCAGTTTGAATCATGAAAAGCTATCGCGCGAATTCCAAAGCAAGTCCTCAACATATTCCTAAGCAAAAAGTATTCAATAAATCCTTCTTTGATAGATACGCCATAAATAATATAACACTCTCATAAATAAAATATAGGTACGAAGTTAGAAAAGCTAATAGGACCGATGGAAATAAAAAAAAAGTTATAAGTAGGCAGGCATAAGCGCATTAATAAAATACATTTTCCCATTCAGCCGTAAATAAGAGTGCGGTAAGTCCGTTGAAAAATTCACCCCAACAGCGGCGAGCAACTTCCACCGATCCAATTACCAGCGCGGAACTCTGGAAATTCTAAACCGATTATACAGAATTGAAAACATTAAGTACTTTACCGATTTCGAGTGTCCTGCTGGGGGACAGCGGACCTTATTTTAGAGGTCCTGCGATCGATATTCCAATAGCCCGGATTGGATTACGAAGTCAAAGATGGAATTTGGATGGAAATTATTTGCGGAAAACTCTTATTTTGCGCGCTCCGCAAAGGAGGTACTGATTAGGAAAGTTTGATAACTCGACGTTAAGACAAATACTGTTCAATAGGGTCGTAACGTAAAGGCGATATTGAATTTTAGAGTTGCCAGTACCTAACTTATCTCTGGCTGGTCGGAGCCTATGGACTAATACTCGCTGTGGACGCTGTAGCGTACTTTAGTGGACTGTGAGTAGTCGGTTTTGTACATAATTGCTAGATATTTTAGGATGAGGCGACAGGCGATCTTCTTCTTCTTTTATAAGTATTAAAAAAAGAAACCGACTGTTTGACAACGCAGCCGAAACCGCTGAGTCTAGAACAATAAAATTTTGCACAAATTCAAATGACGTATAAGTAAGCCTAAGACGGAATTTTTGGAAATCACTACGCTCTGAAACAACTCGACCGATTTCAAAAATACTGTAACTAATGGAAAGCTTACCTACTTTTCTGGGAGTAGGTAATGTCGGATATAATTATCCCACGAGAACGGGACTTACGCAGGTGAAATTGCAGGGAACAGAAAGTTAACTTATTTAATAACAGCTTCGGGTCCTGGCAGAATAAAGTTAAATTCAGAAATAAAAAATCTTAATCTCATTTCAGAATAAGCAAGATCGAAAGCTAATTAGCGACGATTATACAGTGACCTATCAAAACATGTCAATTCTAATAAAGACCTTAATCGGAGGTATTAAGACACTAATGGACAGAGATACAATGGTTGTGGCGGCAAATTACTCTGTATGGAAGCCAGCTTAACCGTCGTGAGACGAGAGCACGACTTGAAAGTGACAAGTTTAGTTACACAGTCGATAACAGAAATATTTAAATATTAATCTACACTAATATTATAACGAGGAAAGATTTGATTTTTCTATTGTTTCTTTGTATTGATTGGGCTCCGAAACTACTGAACCTATTTTTAAATTATTTTCAATAATGGAAAGCTTACTTTTGTGGGAGTAACATGAGCTATAATTTTTCCACTGGAACGAGACATACGCAGTCGAAATTGAACGGAACAACTACTTAATATAATAAATTTACTTATCCAGGCCAATTTTTTCCAAAAAATTTAGAATATTGAAATGTGTTTTTTAACAAAAGTAAAGGATAGAGTATTGCGTCTCAATTTTTTTATAAGTAAGTATAATATGTGGTCATCTACGCAATCGTTTGTATTTTAGGAACTAATTATGGGTGCAACAGCTGCGACTGTACTATGGGTATTAAACGTCTGATAAACATACAAATACTTACATATATACCCAGACAACAAATTAAGAATCATCTCCATGCAAAAAAAAAAATTCTACGAAATCGAAACCGCGACCTCTCACCCTAAACGCAATTAGTCACTAACGTACTACCAACTAAGCTATATCCGTCAATATTTAGCTTACACTCATAAACTTACGAGTTCGAATAGGTACTTACTCGATATCGTAAAAAAAGTCCTCAAAAATAATAATTAACAGTATCGTACTACGAGTTTTATGATTTTAAAACACTTCAAAAAGATATCAATTCAGCATTGAGTCTTCACTTAACCTTCCGTGCGCGACTGTACCTAGTATTGTTCGTCACACATAATAATATAGTATTATATCGAACAAAACTACAATATTGATTTCACTTCACTTTTAACGCCCAACTAGTAACTCAGGTCATTGACTATCAGTCGGTTTCAGTTCCTACCATCCATATTGGTTATATTACCGAAAGTTTTTTACAATAAAATTATTTTCTGTTACACAGCTTATCCGGTTTACTACATTTCAATTTAATTCTTGGTTATATTTATCTATACATATAATAAAACTCTAACGGGGTCGTGTCTGTACATGAAAGATTTTTTGAAAATTTTAACGGTAGTGTATATGGTTATCGATATAGATACCGAAACACCAATTTTTGGAATTTTTGTCTGTCTGTCTGTCTGTCTGGTTGTGCACGCATCACTCAAAAACTACTGGACGGATTTTGATGAAATTTGGTATGGAGATAACTGAGTACCCGGGTCAACATCTAGGGTACTTTTTATTCCAGGAAAATATCTCATTCCCACGGGAAAATAGAAAAACTGGTTAAAAAGAGAAATACGTACTACTATGAAACGATAACACCTAGAAACTTGAAATATGGTATGTAGGTGTCTTATATGTCGTAGGAAACCGGTATGAAAGGATTTTTGGAAATTCCCACGGGAACGGGAATAAACTGAATCAACGCAGGAAAACGCCGTTGGGCACCCGCTATTTGAAATATGGTATGTTGGTGTCTTAAATATGTCGTAGGCAACCACTATGAAGGGATTTTCGGAAATTCCCACGGGAACGGGAATAAACGGGATCCGCGCGGGCAACGCCGCTGGGCACCCGCTAGTTCAATATAAGGTCACAATTTTGCCAGTATCACGTTGACAATGCACACTGAAGATTGATTAGTCTTCATTAATGGGGATTAAGAAAAATAAATTAGTGGCGGGAGGGGGGGGGGGGGGGGAGTGTAGACCACTGCTCTTTTTTAAATTTATTTATTAAATTTAATAAAAGACGTACTGGGTATGATGGCAAACTGTTAACTTTTTATTTTACATTTTAATATTTTTTTCAACACACTTGCTCATAAAGTGGCTCTAATTTCACTGCAATTAGGCACATAATGACACCTATAATCAAACTGAGACTTTTTGTTTGCTATTATTCACTAGTGAGTTATAGATTTTTTTTTTCAATTTTGTTGCTAGAGTTGCTTTGTTCTTAAAAAAGTTTCGATACAAAAAAGATCGTATTCAATCGTACTAATAAATTAATACACAAATATGGCTTGCTCATTTCATGCAACTTCGTATTTAAATAGATCATTTCAACTTGTACGTGTTTAATAAACAAAACTTTCACTCAAATATAACTTTGGTTTTCTCTGTAAAAACTTTAAATACCCCATTTTGTACGTGGCTAAAACGCTATCCACGACAAACCAAAGAAAAAGAAACCTAATTTTTTTAGTCCATGGCCGATCGCCATTGTAAGATGCGAGCGCATAGGAAAACGAGGCTGTATGGGCCTAGATCCTTTTGCCTTTTCCAAATTATATAAATAAAAAATTGGAAAACCAATTAATTTTCCCCGCCATTGCGAATGATTATTTTAAAATGATTTTTTAGTATTATTTATTCACAAGTGTGTTGAAAAACGTCGTATGATACACGTGTGTATTGATGATTACCGTCCTCGGCTCTCTTATGACCCTCGCCTACGGCTCGGGTCTCAATGGCGCCTCAGCGGTAATCACCAACTTTACTCACTTGTACCATAATGTACTATTATTTACATCTTTTATTGTATCAAAGGCTGGATCCGTTTTTGGTTACTGATGATCCTTCGTAGCTTCTGAAACCGGGTATTATGTGTATCATGTTGGACAATCGTATCATATCTTACACAATAGTCTAATGTAGTTTGGTTGCGTATTGTTTTTGCAACGGTATTTTAATTCCAGTTGATATCTTGACAGCCATCTACTTTCAGTTTCTTTTGTTTATGTTGAGAGTAAAAGTAATCTACTTTAATTCAAATTAACATGACAACATAGGTACCTAACTGATAGATTTTATATAAATTTCGATAGGTAGGTACATAATATAGCTCTGTTGGGTTGGATTCCTGATCCGGGCATGTAACAATGATTTTTCAAAAACCGTTCTACTTTTACGTTCTACGGGCCTCAGAATTGGTTCTGAGGTCTGTGTAATAGCGCCTCGGTCTGGCGATTGCCTCACTACCTTTCACGTTTAGGGGTCCGAAAAATGCTCAGGTCAAAATTTATGACTTCAACTTCCAGCTAATAGCTAACTGGCAGCCAACTGGCAATGACATAACGTAGTGGCACCAATGATCGACACTTTAAGGAGATAGTAGACTTCCTCATAAAATTAAAGGTCATTTAGTCATCTTTAAACCAAAAGTAACGATTGAGTATGGTAAGGTATGTTCTTAAGATAAGAATAGGATGTATTATATTTTTTAACTATACACGGACTAGAAAAAAATCCCAAAAAATGAAAAAGTGTATAAATCTCCAGTCTTCGACACCGAATCTCCAGTAATCAACACCCAGTCATCGACAGTTATCAGTTACCGACACCCAGTTATCGACTATTACCTATAATGTGTATCTGCCAAATCACTACCCCATTAGTGGGTTATTAAAATAAAATTAACTGTTTAATAAGTATTCATTTATTGTCCACAGTACAATGTCCATATTTTTCTTTTTAAAGTGTATTGATCATAAAAATAATCCCATCCTTTAGAGAAACTCCGAGCATAGCTCTTTCTATAGCCCGCTGAGCGACCTTGAACTGGTGGACCAGCCCTACCGTGAGTGTCCACGTCTCAGCTCCGTAGGTCATAACAGGTAGGAAAACTATGGTTTTCAAACATTGCGGGATGGATGACGAGAAGACTCGACGCTGTTTCCCAAATGCTGCCCAGTCCAGCTAGATCCTCATCTTGGCCTCCTCGAAATTGTATTTACCTAACTGCAGAATCTGCCCGAGGTAAGTAAACTCGGAAACAATTTCAAGACGGTGGCCATGTACGACGACCGGTCCTGGATCAATGTGGCCATTGATCATGACTTTAGGTTTATCCAAATTCATGACAAGACCAATGCATCGCGAGGCTGAGGCTAGCAGGTCATCCAGCATCCGGTTTAGCTCCTCTGGCGACTCCGCCATCAAGACTATTAGCGAATCGCAGGCGGGAGATGTATTTGCCGTTTATGTTTCCAGTCCAGCGTCTTAAAAATATCCTCCAACGCGCTCGTGAACAGTTTCGGGGATATGACATCCCCCTGTCTAACTCCTCTGCGCAATTGGATGGGTTTAGACTGCTGACCCTATACTTGGACAATCATGGTGGCGGCCTCGTAGAGACATCTCAGCACCTCGATATAACAATAGTCTACTTGGCAACGCTGTAAGGATTCCGGAACAGCCCAGGTTTCAACGGAATCGAAGGCCTTCTCATAGTCCACAAAAGCGAGACACAGGGGCTGATTATACTCTTCGGATTTCTGTATAATCTGCCTTACTGTGTGAATGTGGTCTATGGTGCAATATCCTCCTCGGAACCCGGCCTATTCCGGCGGCTGGAACTCGTCGAGTCTCCTGGCGAGACGATTCGTGACCACTCGTGAGAACAGCTTATAGATGTGGCTCAGAAGTGTGATGGATCTGTAGTTTTTAAGGAGAGGATCTCCCTTCTTAAAAAAGAGCACCACCAAACTCCCGCTCCACGCCTTTGGAGTTCTCCCACTGTGAAGGACGGTGCTAAAGAGGTTCCGTAGCTCCTGTATAATAGGGGCTCCTCCAGCTTTCAAAAGCTCTGATGTTATTTCGTCCTCACCGGGGGCTATTCCATTGTTAAACTGCCTCAGAGCTAACACGATCTCGTCTTGGCTGATGTCTGGCAGTTCGTCAGTATAGCGGCGTGTCAGGGTGGCTCGGGAATCCTGGTCGTCTCGTTGGGAACGGGGAGCATGAACAGCGTACAACCGGCCGTAGAAATCTCGGCGGATACCTTCGGCTTCGACAATAATACGGTCCTTCTGACAAGCGTTTTAAGTTTCGTCAGGTGGCTCCTGCCAAGCTGCTGAGTGAATACTTTGGACCCTCGGTTTCGCTCTATTCTTTGCCTCACTTTTCGCCATTTTTTACAGCTTCTACTATAATTTTTTCTTGGAGCCAGTCAAAAGTAAGGTAAGAACCAATCATCGACACGTATTATTCCCCAATAATCGACACTTGTCGATTACTGGTAGCTCGACTTTGATTAGTTTACTTCAAATATCTACCAAATACGCAAAGTAAGAAGAACTATATAGACTTGTCAAATGAAAAATGTTAAAAAAAATTATTATGGACACGTGTCGATTATTGGAAAAAGTCAGTTTGTGAAAACCAGTGATCGACACCAACATTTTACTAATATCAAAATAACGTTAAACTTTCGTTATAACAAAAATCGATCCTATAGTTCTTAAACTAACCCGTGAAAAACATAAAATTCAAATAAGTTACAATACATTAGTATAATTATCAAAAAAATGTACTTACTTCCTTAATGATTTCACTAAGAAATGTTGTGGTTCTCACCGGTACTCCAGCCGCAATCAGTTGTCACACCGTCATTTTCCAACCAAACGGCGGATTTAGCTCAAATTTCAATGGGAGCCAGTCAAAAGTGTGCTTTTTATGGTACAGTGTTGGCATATTAAGAAATCGGTGTCCTACTCTTATTTTATTGAATCAAAAAATTAAGTGTCGGTTACTGGTTCTTGTCGATCATTGGTGCCACTACGTTACGATAATTTTTATATTTAAGTACCTACCTGGGTAAGTAGTTAATTATAGTATTAAGTAAATGGTAAAAGTTGGATCGATCTAGATGCTTCAACTAATACTACAAAGTACCTCCTATGCCACAAACTACAAAAAAAAATCTGACACGGAAGCAACATTTTTTTTAATATAATAATAATTATGGGACACAAGTCACCTACTGTTATTTAGTCCCAAACTAGACAGGGCCTTTACTATGGGTACTAAACAACTGATAAACATACTTTAATAAATATTAACCGCAGATACGAAGCCAACACACACGTTCATGCACACAAATGTTGGCCCCTAGCGGGGATCGAACCCGCGACCTCCTACTTAGAAGGCAGGGTCACTACCAACTGAGCCAACAGGCCCGTCAATATACTTTCTTATTTTAAGCCTAACTATATTTTTTCAATATGTATTATGTACCTAGTTGATAGTTATTCATAAAGCTATCCAGTTCTAGGAAATTATGATCTTGAAGCAATATGGAAGTCATTTCACTGTCTCGCTTGGCGCCTTCCTACAGGTTCTTTAATACTGTGATAAAATATCGCAGAATTGTATATAAGAACGTATATTATTTGTACTCGTACTACACTAAGTACTTAATAGGTGCTAC
This sequence comes from Ethmia dodecea, assembly GCA_963855545.1. Classification (NCBI taxonomy): domain Eukaryota; kingdom Metazoa; phylum Arthropoda; class Insecta; order Lepidoptera; family Depressariidae; genus Ethmia; species Ethmia dodecea. The sequence continues at coordinate 4,429,126 of OY979446.1, forward strand.
TTAGTTCCGGTCTCTAGGGGCTTCATTGTCTATTTATAATTGCAATCATTTTTATTTGACATTTGTTACGCAATGAATGCTCAACTTAGGTAGGTACCTAATAATAGAGTAGGTACCTACCTATGGAAAAAGCAATATATGTGAAAATGAACACGATTGAAAGAAAGAAAGAAAGAAACTTTGTTCGGCATAAACAAAAACAAATAGATTGCGATTGAGGTTGTAAATTATTGGACAATAGGCGAACAGTTTCTTAGAAATAACCCTTTGTTAGTGTCTATGTCCCAAAAACTATTAACATTCAGCATTTTAGGCTCTGCGTTGATAGATCAGTTTGAAATTTGTCTCTAGTAATTACATAAAAAGAGATAATATTTTTAACATCTCTAATGTTCTGATAAAATATTTACCAAAAGTTTTAACTAGGTATATGAATATACTAAATAAACAACTATAATTCTCATTATCTTGCAGAGCAATGGCAAAGTTCTTACTCTTGTAAAAGAGCAATAAAAACATGAAATCAACTAAATGGAAAATTACTTTGCCAAGAGCTATGATCATATAATATCGAGATTCAAATACAAAATGGCCGTTACTGCGAAGAACATTGACCATAAACTTAAGCTTCATGTTAATTATTTTGAACTCTGACATCCACAATTCCGCTAACCAAACGAATTGATGTTGATACAACACCGCCTAGACCTGGGTAATTGTATCCATACATCTAACGACACGACAGCAAAAGAGGCAACAGACGCGGATGCATTCAGCCAGACTACTGTCACTACGTGGGCCGCTTGAAATATACATGACAAGGAGCAGTTCTCTCTCATTATCATTGAAATTGGCGAGACAGCAAGTGGGATGAATTGGATGTTTGATAACAATGATTCCGTTGCCTTGCTATATCGATTTGTAAGGAGAGGTTAGTCAAAACAGTGGTGTGAAGCTTCATTCTTCATTGGGCATTGTGAAGTTACTAACAGTAGGTAGGTACCTACTCCTATCACTATACAATACGCTCTGACCATACACAAACGGACATGAAGAAGAAAACCGAGTATCTATTGAAACTGTTTTCTTTGAGAATATTTTTGTACAGGAAAATGACAATACAATTTTTCGTAGAAATTTGAAAACACTTGTCATATTAACGTATTGTCTATTTAACCAAGTGGAAAAATAATGAATCATTTTCGAAGTAGTGGCACATGTTGTTGTACGTTATACTCATATTATAACCTACATACAGAAATATTTCCGTCACAGGAAACTTACAACACAGATTTTTAGAACCGAATTTACAAACAAAAGAATATACAAACAAATGCATCTAGAAAACGGGACTTTCCTCAATTTCCTGCTCGATTCCGAGTTGTCAATCAACATCTGTCAGGATTTCCTTGTCAAAAGCCAAACACACATCGTTGGTCGAGCAAAGCACCATTGTGAACACGGTAGCGATGGCTTTCAACAACCTCGTGAGTCACGACCTGCTTAATCAGCCAGGAAAGTCATACAAAATGCTTATTTATTTGCCCAACATGACCCTTGGGGCAGGGAGCGCATCCATGCAGCCCTTTGTTCGGTGTGACATTGATTTTTTTGATCTTATGCTTCTGACAACAGAATTTAAAGACTCACACCATAATGGAGTTTTTGCTTGCGAAATGTTGAATAAGCAATTCGATTTCACAAATAATACTTGCTTTGTAAAGCTATTTAATAAAATGACGAATTTAATCCTTATTCGCCAATTAGCCTTCAGGTCATGCAAATCTTAAGAAAATTGGCTTTAATAGTGGGAGATCGATGATACCAAGAATATGACTTAATTATAAAGTCAGTAATACCAAAAACACAGCCTTTAGCATAAACCTTCTTTGGTTAAAGTTAAACTACAAAACTTGCATTTTAGTGATCATATTTTTAAAACCTGTTTTTTATTTCATAGAGGCAACAATACAAAGAGGCTTTTGGGTGAAGGTCGAGAAGGCAGGAAGCGGTGTTTGGTCGTACAAGTGACGTCACTTCCTGGGCGAACGACTTACATTATGCTAAGGTATTCCAAGTGATAACTTGAAAAGCAAACGAGTTAGAAGTTGAGGCTTGATGAATTGTACTAACCATAAGTCGCTCTAATTTTAACGCGATGCTTATTATCAGTCTTGTTAGAAGTAAGGAATTTAAGATAGGTATAATATAAGGTCACGGTTCTACGATACCAGTTAATTTGCAACTTTATAGGTTTTAAAAAACATAATATTATCATAACGTAACCATGAAATCATTTGATCTTTATAAAAGATCAAGCAATTTAGCAAGTTCTTTTAGAATTGAGACTAAACACACATTAAATAAAAGATTTTATTTTTTTGCTGGACCCACTGAGATATTTATGATAATAGGACTCATTTTTATTATGAGCTCAGTGGCTGAACCTTGCAAACAGACATTCATTACCCAAATAATAATTATATAATAATAAAACTTTATTTCAGACTTGTGTCTATACTTTTTAATAATTCAGGCAATTCAGCTTACTTTAACTCATAAATGAGCATGATCTTGTTTCATTTCAACGCGGATCAGGAAATCAAAACGGCAAATGACCACTGGAATCAACATTTCCCGTAATCGTCATTCCTTCCAACAAGCTGCTTAGTAACATAATGGGTTCAATTCTACAACACCGTCTAAACCTCTTAATTTTATTTGACAGCTGCTAAAGCATTTTGCTATTCTAGGCAGTACTGTCAAAATCAAATGACAGGACTAAAAATGAATCTGACGTTCCTAATTTATCTGGCCAATTCAATTTAGGTTTAGCGACCTTATGGCTATTCTGTGGACGCCATTTTAAGCATTTTAGAAATGTCATCACGACTAAACCTCCTAAATTTAGCGGCGATTAAAATGTTGTCGCTTAAATTAGAATATAGGAAAAATCCCGACATATTTTTGTTTGTGTTATTTTTCAAGATATGTTTTTGGTGGAAATACGAAAAGGGGGATCATGTTTTTTTTGTAAAATTTATATTTTGCTGTATATTTTGGGTTTTGAATAATAATATTTTGTGTGGCAGGTGTCTGTGAAGGTGTGCAGTGAATGGAAAGTTCGATAAAATGCATGGGATCGACGTTGTTAGATTGCCGAAGTCATTTAATGAAGTCTTCAGTAAAAGTACTATAATTTTATTGTCGATGATCCAAAAAGGGGTGTTGATGACTCAGTATTTTTGTACATGGACTCCAAAGCAGAGCCGTTTAACTAAGAAACTTGAAGATTGCTGGAGATGTTATTGAATTAACAAGAAAACAAAGACTGAGGACGAGGCACATATCCATTTAGAGATAAACTTAACTGAAGACGAGGCAGTACGGTCTATGACTCTAGCCTGTCCAAAGAATAAAAATCTATTTGATTATACCTTTTCAGTGTTGCCCGAATAATAGTGACTTTAATATTTGAAGTAAAACAAGAAAATATAAATTAAACCTATGTTAAAATGATAAAAATGTCATCGAAAGTAATCGTTGAGAACTTTATTTACATATTAATAAATATATACACATTTATTATTGTATTTTTTTTAGATTTCATTCATTCATTCACTCAGCTCTTTTTTTATTTGTAATTGCAACACTATTCAACTTAGGCATTTTACGCTGTGGTTATAGACTATTTAAATTTAGTAACCATGGCGTTGTAGAATTGCATTTGGCTTAGCGGCTGCGTAAAACTAAATATAATTTAAGAAATTTAGTTTTAAGCTATTTAGGCAGTGGACGCGTAGAATTGAACCCAATACCACTTCACAGCTCCTCAGGGATGAGCGTGGGCTGGCTGTTTATGCAGGACTCAGTTTCAGGTGTTTCGGTTTTATTGTGCACTTTATAGTCGATGCTTCATCCGCCAACGCGGCCTTCTAGTTGATAACATCGATATTGTTCTTTGTAAATATCCCTCCATCGCTTAACTTTGGGTTTTAAACCAACCTTTTATTACCGGTCGAAAGGAATAAAATTTACATCGTTCGATAACGTAAAGATATAAACAAATTGCTTTCGGTATTTTAAGCGTGTTTTGGGTTAAGTTTGGCTTTGGATGGGTCATTTACGTTTCTGCCATCCAAGAACGGTTTTTCAATTAATACGGTATGTAAAATTCCCAAAGAATACAAAAGATTTAATTCGGTGATTGAAACACCTTTCTGACATATTAATAAGAAGAATCGTTTCAAAATTTCTCACGCTTAAATTTGCCACAGTAAAAAGTTCCGACAGTCTTCAACACTGCATCCAAATTAAGTGTAAAGACTGACAAGAATACCTATCCAATCCACGAAACCAACACTTTAAACTTTGCTCGAAACGTAGGTAGGTATTGTTGGCAGTTGAGCAATCGAGGTTCAACGCGCCCAATTTTATCGTCTTCATAAACCCGTAAATAGATCGAATGCAGTAAACCAGGCAAAACGCTGCAGCCGCTCACGCCGGCTTCTTTCCAATTTCACTGCATTGAGATCGATAGAATTTCACAGATGCCAAAACATATACAAACAACGCTTTAAAAACTTCTTAATAAAGATCATTTACTAAAGACCGCGAAAATAGAATCAGTCAATAATAGAATTCTCGTAGACAGGATGCAGTTGAACCTTGATTGACAATACTTACAAACGAAGTCGATAAAAACAACTAAGTAATATAAATCAAATTATCAGGGAAGTCATTTACTTCGCTACGGAAATACCATTGCGCTACTAAATTAAATGTTTAGGAACATAACTAATGCGTTTTCGAGTGATACTAAATGGAAAATAAATCATACACAACAAAGACATTGATTTATTATAAGGTCAAGCTAAGTACCTAGTTACACAACTCTTGTATTATACCCCGACCCTTTGTAATAGGTATTGAATAAACCTCTGCACTCTTTATGGCTCCGTTGAGCCGGATAAGTGGTAATCCCAAATAGATCAGCATCTTAATAGAGCTCAAAATCAGTTTACTTTAACACAGCTTCCGTTGTCGTTCTGAACCTCGCCCCAAATGAGCCTACAATATTCCGAAGTTCAGCGACACCATATCAAGAGCGCTCCAGATAAATGGATCACGTTACTTGATTAACCGGGGCGCGCATCCCCTTATCACCCCTGGGAATATTTAAATGGGCCCTGAATATATCACACCACCCTCTGGAGGTAAACGAGCGAGCCAAGTAGTCTCGTTTACCTGCGCTTTAGATTGAGAATATAAATGATGGTATCTTCATTAACGCGCAACGTACAGGTCTGGTGCGGTCTGGCGTAAATAAAATAGCACTTGCGTATTCCACTGAAAAAACGAAACAATAAGCCAACGACGGAAAAGAAAAAGACGGCAACTGTGAGATTATTTTTTTCTTATACCATCGTCAAAAAATATTAAGTTTTGAAGTATCTCTCTGTGTGTAGAAAAATTGAATTATCGACATTGTCGATTTGATTCATGACAATGAAATTTAATATCGTAACCGAGCTTTCTATTGCGGTGACAGATAACTATATTCCCGTCACATGCGAATTGGAGCAACAATTTGTGACAGACGTGCGATCTCAATCAATATGGCAATCACGAGCTACATTGCCGCAACTACTGCTAATGTGTCTGTATTGAAAATCAGCATTCACAGCGTCAGTGGCGCTCTAACACGCCAGTTTACACTCACTGATTCAGCGTCGAGTGATTTACGACCGGTTGAAAGTGATAACTTGTTTTGACATCTTTATCACTGGGCTTACATGCGACACATGTCTCTAAAGCTTCTATTCGCGCTCTCGCAATCGGGTTACATTTGAATACGCCGGTGGCACTCTGCGCCTGTCGTTAAACACATTTATTTCTCCGAGTGTCTAGTTCATTATGTATAAATTAAGAAGAGCGCTCGCAATTGTTTTTGCAGCCATAAATCCTGTCCAGATCCTTGTCTACGAGCCCCGAGCCAAGGTCTGCAAACTCATTCACAAGATCAAGTGGCAAAAAACTGGAGCAATGAACTGGTAGTCACGTAGGCTGCTCATCGTCTTCCAAAGCACGTAGTAGCGTCTAAACTACCGCTCATTGTCAATATTGGAGTGCTGTTCCGAGCCGCTGGTAAAATCAATAGAGGCATTAACGGCTATTGGACGTATGATTGCTGTGAATTGTTTTACTGTCTAATGAATAACAAACACTCTAGTTTTCTGTAAACAAATGTCTAGTAATGTAGGAAACCTTTATTTCATTCTGATATTGTACTTAGCCTTTAATATCATACCAATTACCAAAGCCCAAAATCAGTGCTTAGAATTATTGACACGACGATATTGACATGACGAATCGTAATGATCTCCTTTCAGTTCCAATTGTGGTTTTGCAAGGGCAAAATGCGGAGCATATCTGTTTACAATCAACTACCATCATCGCGTGGTGTCAATTGGTAAAACTCATAAGTATCTAAGTTTACTACTGCTATCGATTCTTTGTTCTCGCCTTTGAAATGCAAATTTGCTACATAATTCGAGACGAATTGTTGTTGAGTCAACAACCTCGATCGCCTGAGCAATGTCTGCTTCGAGCGAACAGTTGAGCACACACGGCAAAGTGCAAGGCTACGAAGTGCATCGCCGATAACCGGAGATGAAAGCGACTGTTTATTTGATTTTCTGCCGGTACGCGCGAGCATATTAACTAAGCTTCGGACGTTGAACTCTCCCACTCGTTCCATCATTTCTTCAGCTCGTAAAACTCCCGCAAGCATAATATTAGGTGCTAGCTGTTTACCGCAGGTTTTTCATTATGATGAAATAACCTAACGTCTAATTCTATTTCGTAGTTACAATACATTTTCAACGGTTTCCAATTAGTGTCCAACTATAATCGTCGCGTTATCTATCATGTTACACGCATGATAAGTCTCTCGTCCAGTGAATGTCTTCATTCGAGCATGTTATTAAAACAAATAGATGTGCTGCGTGTGTCTATCGCAATCATTAAACAATAAATCTTACTGCCAATTCTCATGTAAGTAGACCTCCCAATGGGATGTAGTAGCTTGTAGAATTTTGCAAAAACCGCTCTGGAGTGAAAGAGAGATACCTCTAGATTTAAGAGATAAAGTTTTGCACAAATATTTTTCAATAATACCTACTTATTAATAAGATCACGAGACCTAATGAGTTCCCTAACGATACCATAAGCTATTATAGCTCTTAGAATGTGCTTAATTTGTAAACGTTCATTAGTTTTGAGTTGACATTATTCTCGTCTCCTCGGCCTCGCTGCCGGGTTTCGTAACATGGCATGGTAACACCAGAGCAGCGACCCATCAAACATTGTCGGATTACGTTTATAGACCATTTGTATGGGATCTGCTGGGTGATTCGCAAATGACGCGATTGAGGAGTGTCCAAGCCTGAGAATCCATAAAAAAATTTGATTTCCATGGTGGGGTATTTTTTTAAAGAAATGTATCATACTTGTGTTTTAATGAATTAGTAATATACTGCATAACGTTTAAAGGAAACCGACAATATTTTTTTAAAATTGAATATCATAAGTTCTTTGGCGCGTCCATTGGGTACTTGTTTTCGTATATCAGGAAAAACTCAGTTTTGAAAGTAAAATAAGCATAAGATTAATATGTCATATTGATAACAAATACTTATTGTAATTGTTAATTAGTTCTTTTCTTCATTCCTAGGTTTTGTATTTAAATTATAACACAAACAATTTTGTCCGAGGAAAAAATACTAATTTCTCTGGCGCATAGAAATCGTGTAGCTACTCTGCCTCAAACGACCACTGGAACATATTGTCCAGCTTCCCCACACCCTTTAGTCACCTACTAGCTGACGCCAAGGGCAAGAGGTGCGCAAACTTTACGAAACGACGAAAATATATTTTTTTCCTTACATTTCGGATTTTCGTCAGGTAAGTGCCTAATTTCTTCGATGTTTATTGTCAAGATAGTATTTGTTCCCGTTGCTTGCGAATTTTTGTACACATTTCCTCAGTCAAACAGTATGCAGGTGGGAAAAAAAGGTGAAAATCGTACATCAGATTTTTGAGAAAATAAATAAATATTGATGATTTCTAATTTCTTTGGCACTAATTTATTTGGATTTCTTTGGCATAACGCGCCAAAGAAATTAGTGTTGGTACAAAGAAATTAGAAAAAAAATCGATAAAGGCATTAAAATGTCTAGTATACTAACATTATGTCAATTTATGCTGGTACTTTTTTGTATATATCGCAGCTAAGTTGATTAATGTAGCTTTAGCAGAATAATAAAATTTTCTTTCCGTGAAATCTAGCGAGACTGCTCGATTTGCTTGCTTGTTCGCTGTCAACATACCTCCCTAGGCCCATTTTTGCAGCATTGTGCAAATATTACGAAATGCCCTACAAGTGAAAGATCTTTACATTATATTAGATACTCCCGTCGTTTTTGTAAACATGGTCAAGTCCTTTTTGCAATATTTCTGTAGCTTTTTCAGGGTCTTTGTTGTTGACTAGTATGGCATGGGTATCATCCAAAGTAACGATGGTGGTATCTTCAATTTGTGGTAGGTCTGCAGTATACAGGATATATAAGACAGGTCCCAGCACAGACTCTTGGGGCCTTTACATCGTAAAACGTTGACGAAGTATCGGCTTATTTTACATAGAATAGTCTGTCCCTGAGATAGGAATTCAGCACCAGATAATAGTTGTGTGGGAGATTAGACTTGATCTTGCAGAGTAATCCATCATGCCAGCCAGACCCTATCAAAGGCTTGCTGTATATCAAGGAATACAGAGGAGCAGTATTCTTTATTTTCCTGTGCGTTTCTTTTTTTGTTGTACACTCGGTGCACCTGCTCAACTGTGTGTGCTGAGTGCTGCTCACGGAAGCCAGAAAGGGTAGTATCCTCCTGATTGGGACTTTCTCTAAAACTTTAGAGAGGATTGGGAGCAGACTGATAGGCCTATATGACGCCACCTCTGTGGCTGGTTTTCCTGGTTTGCATATCATCAGGACTTGTGACGCTTTCGAGAGTCTGGGAAAATATTGAAGTCTTAAGTTTCCATTAAACAAGATAGTTAGGAACACTATTGCCTTTCTTGGCAGTTGTACTAGTACTTCCCTGGTTATAAGGTCAAATCCTGGCACTATTTTTACTTTCAGGACTCTTATTATTCTGCATATCTCACATGGTGTTACTGCCTTAGGTGGAAGCTATAATTTTAGGTCTTGTTTTAAGATACACTTCGTTTCCATTTCATTTTGTTGATGGTAAATATGATGTGGAGTGAATACTTTGGATAGGTGAGCAGCGAAGGTATCAGATTTTTCCTTCGGTGTTCGTGCCCAGGTTTTGTCGGTCGTTCTGATCGGAGGTTTTGCTTGTTGTGGTCTATTACGGGACTTCGTGAAGTTCCATAATGTGTAGTTTGTAGCATTAGTTGCAGTAAGAGCGTCCAGTTTTAAATTCAAGGTATTGTTGTGCCACTTCTGGATCGTTGTCTAAAATTGCTCCGCAGCGGCAAATTAAGCTTAAGAAACATTTTAAATTTTTTTAAAGACTCCTTGTTCCTAAGAAGCGAATTCTTAAAGTAAAGTGCCTTAATTTTTGTACCATATTCTTAATAGGAGGAGGTCGTTGGTTCGATTCCCGCTCGGGGCCAACATTTGTGTGCATGAACATGTCTGTTGGCTTTGTGTCTGGTCATTTAATATTTATTTAAGTATCTTTATCAGTTGTTTTGTACTCATTTTACAGGCCCTGCCTAGTTTGGGACTAAATAGCCGTGTGTAAATTGTGTCCCACAATTTATTTATTTATTTATTGTAAAAATAATGTCAAACACCAATTATGTTGTTTTTTTTTATTTTAGTGCCAATTTTGACTAGAAAAATAATTTATTTCTTCACAAATCTAAATTCTTTGGCATGCTTCCTAATTTCTTTGGTACGTTTTCTAATTTCTTTGGTAAGGTTTCTAATTTCTTTGGATAAAAATCTAATTTCTTTGTTAAATGTCTAATTTCTATGGTCAAGTATATTTTAAAATGGCTAAAACTTCGAATCGGCTCGATAGATTTCAGGAAAAATAACATAAATGTAGGTCTTAGACGCCTCTACAAAGTATGCTAATTCATTTTCTGAATATGTGAAAAAAAAATTGCGCCAAAGAAATTATGTGTTTGAAGCCATTTTTTGCGAAACACCCTGCTACGGTTAATGATTCCAGTCGACTAAGTAAGGTAAGTCTATTTTGAGAAGACTAGCAATATCTTTTAACAACTGTGCTCTGAAATCGATTGTGGATGCGAAAGCATTTTTAGCTTTGACTAAAGTGATGACAACAAAAAATTTTCTCAGTAGGTTCTTATCTAATTACATTGCCTGGGCATTGAGCATCAGATAAATTTCATAATCTGTCAATATTTAATAGAGCGCCGCGAGGCGGTTTATAATAATACCTACCTACCATCCAAAATTATGAATTACAAATCAATGTGACCATGAATTATAAATTTAATGCTATGCGTAGCTTCGGTACGAGTATAATGCAACACTGCGCTATTATTACTAAACAAGAGGCAAAGTTCCCCTTTTATTAAAAAAACACCCCATTTTCTTGACATCGCAAAAGCTCAGTTAAATGTTGTCCGTTAGCAAACATGCAATTTTGTAGTCAATTCTGAAGTCGTAAGTTTGGTAGTAAGTGCGATCTTCGTATATGTTTCTCTCCGATCCTTATCTTTGTCCACAAGCCGGTCACTTTTTACAAGCTCTTATCTTTAATGTCTGTTGGCGGTTAGTATCTCGAGATGACGACATTCTTCGATGTTAGTACTTCAATAAATCTGCGTCCTCACCGTTTATTTTCCTCATGCCGGCCCTAGACCTTCACTGCACCGCCAGAATCCTGCCCTCTGTTTCGGTGACAACAAAACACACACAGACGCAACACATTTATTTCACAATGCACACAGTTGAGAACTTTTGACGGTGTCAAGCGCTCCGGTAATGCACGGAAGTTCACTTGATAACACTTTATTCAACTGATAAGGAAGAAAACACTAGGTACCTATTGTTTATCACGACGCGATCTACACCCACGCAAACATGTTGCGACGCGCGTCAACGCCGCGTGACTGCAGGCGTGTCGGTTGACACTTGGGCGCTGCGAGCAGCGGCTCCTGACGGAACCAACGTAGTGTTTCCTAGTTTGCTCGATAGATGGCGCTTTAGCGTATTTTGTACTTCTCGCACGTTCATCTGTTTACGGCATACGATTACTGCAATGGCCTGTTTGAATTTATTGTTAATGAATTTACGTAAACAAATGCGTTTCTAACAAAGTAGAATTGTATGAATAAAAATAACTATCTACACTACACGATAGATCCTAAAAATTTAAACGTACCTATTTAAACGCCATAATAATCTATTAGGATAAATAAAATTCATTCATAACTTACCTTAATTATTTTCTCCGAAAACTATAAAGTTGCACGCTTGCTTTCAGCCTAATCTTCTCTTAATACCAACACAGTAATAACAAACTATCATCACCACACTTTTAACTAAAATTATTGCTTAATTTAATTTTCGTAATTCTAAAGTGAAACAATAGATGCAATCTATTGGATAGAAAAACCCGCATTGAACGAAAAGCCGGTCGCCGCGACCTAAAATTCGCTGAAAGAACGCAGCCTTTCGCGAATCAGTATTATTATTGGGTTTTCCACAACACACGTCTACAATATGATCGCGATTTGAACACGGTTCACCGTGAATAGCGACCGATAACACTATCCATCACCCCATTATTCTACACGGCTTGAAGCTAGCAGCGAACGGGCACGTCAAAATACACCATAAATAACACGGCACGTATCCGGGGTGCGCCACCCCATCTCCTGCTTCGATCGGCGGCGTGGGCAAACGTTCCGATTTCGATTTTCGAAAATTTGTATTGGAATTAAAATCGATGCCGGCTGGCGGCGTGCGTGGACGGGAGGGACACTTTGAGCTATGGTGCCGAGTGTCTGGAGCGAGGGGGCGGCGACTCGTTACGCGAGTGTACAATACGTTAAACCGCCGCCAGCCCGCGCCGCCTGCGGCCGTGCGACCGCTTCCCGAGGGCCCTCCACATGTACAGCCAATTAACTTGACTTTAATTACGCTTTTCCATTAAACAACTTGGCGGCTTTTACAGTTTTACTACGGCACGTGCCGTTTGACGAGTTCTTTGCCCGAATTGGCTCGAACACAATACGCTGTTAAGCGATACAAAGATTGTTATAGGTGTTTAAAATTTAAAGTTGTCGCAAAACAAAAAACATCCGGACCGAAGGACCAGAGTTTTGTCTTGCGTATAACATCCATTAGTTACGCGGAAGAAACGTGGTGAAAGGAAAAACCGACAAAGGAAGCCTTTTTAGGGACACGGATAAGACGCGACGCGAAGAAAAAGGAGGGCGACAATTTTTCCGGTTCATATCTTTCTGTACATTTCATTACTTCCGCTATGTATGGACGTGGTTGTCGGGCGAAGTCGGTGCCTGTCGGGACACTTCGAGCTTCTTCGGCGGCCTAATCGATACTCGTGAAGCATGCTTCCAACATGCTACGCTACAACGTAGCTACTACGCGAGTCTACGCGTTGTGTACGTAGCGTGAGCTACGAGCACTACTCTATGCACTATTCAAGTGTAGAATAGGTTACTATAATTACTTTTTCAGACGTCTGCGTCGCTGTACCCTTTATACATGTTTAAGCTATCTAACTGTAGAACTGTTATAGTTTATTCCAGTATGTTTGTTCACCCGGGACTGTAATAGTAACGGGTTTTTATGGCCTATATCCTCAAATCTTTTTGATGAATGAAACTATTGTGACATGAACGAACTTAGTTTTTTACTTCAATCTTTTCGAGAATTTCTCGGGTTGACGGATGCAACTCCAAAGCGACAAAATTAAAAAAATATATATTAATAATCTCACGCATTTTATCCAAAAGGGGCAGGCAGAGATGCCTATTCAATTTATGGGAATACCTACGTTTTAATATTATATTCTTCGACGTGATGACATGGTGAGCATTGGCGGCGATTGTGCCGGACCGGGTTACTGTTATACATGCCTTAGAATTAATTCGGTCACGTCACGTTTTCCTTCACCGTCGAGTTAGTGATTAACTATGTACAACGTAAGTTATTGAAAAACTCATTGGTACTTTCTTCGCCGGGATTCAAACCCCAGTCTCACGAATGAGAAGCGGGCCGCAGGGCTATCAATGCTATTAAAGAAAAAAAAAGATTTTAACTAGTCTCTGATAAAACAAACACTTTCGCCTTATCCTCGTCGGGGTTAGCAGAGAGAGATATGACATACATTTGAAATTTAGGTAGTTTCTACAATGGAGGCACCCACAAAGATGTTGTTCCGTAATTCCTTATGTAATGAGAAAACTGGGCAACGCCACTGCGCACTTATATCAAAACAGTAATCATTCTTTATGTACATTTACGAGGGGAGATTTTTATATTTTTACTTTTAAATAGTTGAATGACGTATTGTTGTTCACCCAAAATATGAGGATGATGGGTTTCTATACTGTAATAATAATAATCGACATCTACACTAATATTATAAAGAGCAAAGATTTCTATTTTTGTGTTTGTTACGAATAAACTCAAAAACTAGTGGACGAATTCTTTCACCAATGGAAAACTAGAAGATCCCTGATTAACATAGGCTATATTTTATTCCCGTATTCCCACGGGAACGGGAACTACGCGAGTGAAACCACGTAGAACCGATAGTATCATCACTACTATAAAACAAAGGTATAAAACAAAGTCGCTTTCTCTGTCCCTATATCCCTATGTCTATATGTATGCTGTGTTTGTTAAATAAAAAATCACATTAATTATCAATCTCATCTATTCTTAAATCAACAGCCAAAACCTTAACGAGTCATTCATGTTTAATTATTTTAATAAGAACTTATCTAAACCTACATTTTTACTTACATACATTAATTAACGATGAGAACTAATAACTTATATATAACTGTAGAATCTAAGTATTCCTATCCAACTCGTAAACAATTCTTCATCAAGTCCATAATGATGTTAATTAATATACGACTTTCAACACAATATTTTCAACATTATAATTAGCCCACTGTCAAGGTAGCTTTATCCACAAACGCCCACCGCGAAATAGGAGATGACCTTATTATTTTTATTATTTATTATTACTGTTTTCATTGTCTTTAACAATTCTACTTCTCCGTTTTGTTGGCTCAATCACTTGCCTCATCCATTCCTTTGCCTTCGCGTCTGATGCCAATTTTTTCACCTTCCCAGTCTTACTAATATCCACTCTACCTTGGGCAGTCAACTTTGTCTTAGCCATCGTCACTCCATGTTTCCTTAACATATGTTTATTGCAATTAGTCCAATTCCCGAACGTCTTGTCACAGTGTTCACAGGAATACGGCCTCCGCCCTGTATGCAAATTCATGTGGGACTTTAAATTGTTTTTGTAATTAAAGAGTTTATGGCAAACGAAACACTCGAACTGCTTCAAGCCCATATGCCTCTCCAGATGGTTCTTTACACCCCGTTTCGTCCTAAAGTCCTTCCCACACTCATCGCACGTAAACTTTAACTCCATATGAGTCAACACGTGAGCTTTCAGCTTGGTTTTTGTAAGGAACTCCTTTTTACACACTTGACACACTTCCGTTTTCACTGTACTATGTATAACTATGTGATCTTGTAGCATTGAAGCACGGTAGAAAGCTTTTCCGCACGTTTCACACACATGTTCCTTTTGCCTGTTCTCATCGTGAGTTTTCTTGTGGGCCCGTAGTTGGCCTGCAGTCTTGTATAGCTTGTGGCATACCTCGCAGGTCAATTCCTCCGAGGTCAAAGTCCCTCTACGTCGTGGAGGGTCATATTTCTTCACATGCTGTTTCAATTCGGTGTCGTTTGCGAATATTTGACCGCAGCCATCGCATGGTTTGCGATCGCTAGACATGTGATCGTTCACATGACGAGAAAGCTCTGTCAGATCTTCAAAATAGGTGTTGCAGTACTGGCAGTAATGCCTGAAAATAATTTAAAAACAAACATTATATACCTACAGAATCATAAAGTACAGTCAAAAGCACGCTACGCTTGATAATTGGACTTTAAACCGGCCCTGTATTCTATGGCAGTATAAATCTTTGCTCTTGAATTAGTTCTAGCATGTGTAAAAATCAAATCAAAAATAAAATCCATGTGTAGGGGTTAGAAAAGAAAGAAGGTATTACTATTGTCCCTTGGTGATTTATTTTATAGTACCTGGGAGAACGAGCTTCGCAACACCAGTGTCACTATCTGTCGGCAAGTGCCGTATTAATGCAAAAATTCTTTTTCATTTCTCAGGGCGGAAAGCGGCAAATTTCGGCCTCCGTCGAAAAGGAAAAAGTATACGCACCTCGGGAAGTAAATAAGAAAGCCTGATCACATGTTTGTAGACCACGGCTTCGCCTCGGTCGACAATTACATGACTGTGATATGAGAATTTTCCTATTTTACTTCCCTAGATGTGCAATATACAACTTTTTGCAAAATTACGCTTTTACAGGAAATACAACTATGCAGTGGAACAAAAATGTTAAACTGTATCTGAATACAAAAATTCATCAAAATCGTTAGAGCCATTTCCGAGATACCTGAAATATAAATACATACATACAAGAATTGCAATTTAAATTAATATGATACATTTTCAATGTAACTTACTTCAGGTCAGGATGATGGCCAGTCACGTGGGTGACAAACGTGCGGTAGTTCCGGACCACCTTCAGGCAATCCACGCACTTCATAGCAAAGCACTTGTTGTGGAATTCCTGCGCATGGCGACGGAGGCTATCAGCATCAGGTTCACGAACACAGCATTCCTAGGAGTTCATTGATATATTAATAACTAGCGACCCGCCCCGGCTTCGCACGGGTGCAATGCTAACACTAAAACCTTCCTCTTGAATCACTGTATGCATTAAAAAAAACCGCATCAAAATCCGTTGCGTAGTTTTAAAGATTTAAGCATACAAAGGGACATAGGGATATAGGGACATAGATACATAAGGATATAGGGACAGAGAAAGCGACTTTGTTTTATACTATGTAGTGATTAATAGTGTAGTTAGGTAACAGATGTATCCTTCAAAACCAAACTTCTGAAGTGAAAATGGACTGGACATAATTAATAGTGTAGTTAGGTAACTGATGTATCCTTCAAAACCAAACTCCTGAAGTGGAAATGGACTGGACACATTATAAAGAAAAATAAAGCAAAGCTATTATAGGTACTGTATGTATGGCAACATTTTTGTAGCGGGATGTACAGAATACGACTAGAAGAATAGTTTTAAATGTCCACTTTATACACACACCGGCACAATTAGCGGAACAGAAAAAAAAAGGAGAAAAAAGACTGAATTTAGAACAATGAATGTAATTTTTAAACAATATACTATTTAAAATGAAACAACAATTAAATTAACATGTTTTGACATTCATTTGTAACACCATACTTAAAATTTTATAAAAATAAAAATTAAATTAAACAAAATGCATTTTTCTTCGATTTTTAATTATAGAGAAACAGCAGAAAATTCAAGATTTTCCAAAGTTTAACAACAATTTCAATGACTGTTCAATATCGAGTGTTTCCTCCTCGTGCTCTGATGAGGGTTTCCATCCGTCTGGGCATGCTGCGGATGATCTTATCAATGGTTTCTTGGGGCAACCTCTGCCATTCTTCAAGTAATGCGTTTCGCAACTCGTTGAGATTATTGGGAGGGGGCATTCTTGACTTTACACTCCTCTTTAGCAAGTTCCAGACGTGTTCTATAGGGTTCATATCGGGGGACCGTGCTGGCCACTCCATCACCGTTATACCAACATGGTTTAGGTATGTCTGTACTGTGCGAGCACTGTGAGCCCGAGCATTATCCTGCATTAGAATGAAGTTGTTACCAATAAAGGGGGCAAATGGCACAACATGTTCTTCTAAAATCTCCCTGATATACCGATCAGCATTCAGATTCCCGCCATCGACCACTACTAACTCCGTACGAGCTCCTAAACATATTCCTCCCCAGACCATAATTGAACCGCCGCCATATGCAACTGTATTTTCAAAATTAGACTGGATATACCGTTCTCCTTTGCGTCTCCATACTCGCTGCCTTCCATCAATTTGATTTAACATAACTCTGCATTCATCAGTAAAAAGAACCTGTCCCCAGTCGTCGAAGTCCCAATCACGATGTTCACGACCAAAGTGTAGACGGTTTGTGCGATGATGTCTCTCAAGTTTTGGGGCTTTGGCGGGCACATACGAGCCTATACCCACTTCTTCGAATCTTCTACGAACTGTCCGCTCACTCATCCTTACTGCTCGTACCTCTTCCAGTAAATTTCGAGCCTGCACCGCCGTTAGTCTCGTGTTCCGTCGGACTTGAAGTTGGAGAAAACGGTCATCCCTCCTTGAAGTACACCTTTTCCGGCCTTGTCCTCTCCTTCTCACTAGAGCATTCGTCAATCTGTATCGTTGGATGCTACGATAAATCGTTGATAACGATCGACGAAGGCTTCTGGCAATCGATCTGTAGGTTTGACCATTTCTCCTCATTTGATCTGCCCTAATGATTTCTGATGGCGTTAAATCAGGCATAATTAGATGCTCGTAAATTATCAATATGCGAAAAAACTCAAAAGCCTCAAAAACTGCAATTCAAAGCTTTTCAAATGGAATTCACGAACCTTCTAAAAACGGACAAGCGGTGGAAAAAATGAATCAATGAAAATTAAAACAAAAGAATGAAAAAAAGGGCAGTCGCTTAGTATTCCATTTTTAAATTAAAAACCAAATTTAAAAAAAGTTTGTTTAGCCGGCCAGTAACACGCAAAAATGCGTAAATACTCCCTTTTTTTTCTGTTCCGCTAATTGTGCCGGTGTGTGTATATAGGTACAACATACGCTCACGCCTTTTTCCCGATGGAGTAGTCTGCTACGACCTGGCATACCATACACACACGTGGGACACAATTCACACACGGTTTTTTAGTTCGAAACTGGGCAGGGTCTGTACTATGGGTACTAAACAACTGATAGGCATACTTATCACTACATAGTATAAAACAAAGTCGCTTTCTCTGTCCCTATATCCCTATGTCCCTTTGTATGCTTAAATCTTTAAAACTACGCAACGGATTTTGATGCGGTTTTTTTTAATTGATAGTGATTCAAGAGGAAGGTTTTAGTGTTAGCATTGCACCCGTGCGAAGCCGGGGCGGGTCGCTAGTCTTAAATAAATATTAAATGAGCAGACAATACATAAGTACTAGCACAGAATAAGTAATAGTATTACATACAGAAGGTTCTCTGTTAACAAATTCCCTGTTTAGGTACGTCAAACGTGCCTAAATGTGGCCATCTCTTTCTATCGCATGCAACGCGCTCTTTCGGAGGCGGGGCCTTAGATCTAGGGTTGCCGGCAACTCGACCCATTAAATTATACGTTAGTTGTAGTTAGTATAATAGTGTATTTTACCTACGATATTACGATTATTCTTTATTTAGGTACTAAAGACTACCCAACTAAACAAAAGCTGTGTGTGTGTAATTTGCCTTTAGGTTATGTTATGACTTCAAAACTGCCTGTTTCTGCAAAATGTAGGACGAAGACATACAACTGGGTTTTGCCAATTTTGCATTGAACATTCAGGCTAATTCAAATGTGTCCTGCCTGCTTCCTACTAATATTATAAACGCAAAAGTTTGTATGTATGGATGTTTGTTCCTCTTTCACGCAAAAACTACATAACGGATTTTTATGAAACTTTACAGTTATATAGATTATACATCAGAATAACACACAGGCTATATTTTATCCCCGTATTCCCACGGGACCGGGAACTACTGTTAGTATAATACTTATCTCCAAAAAAACTCCCATGGCTCCCATTCCTACCTACAATTCTTCGAGCTTTATCATATTCAAGTGCGGTTTTCCCCGTTTCAGATCGCGACAGCGGTGTAGGTATTAGGTACTCTTTATATAATACTAAATTAGACTATTATTTAAATTACTCGAATAGAGCTCAGTGGCCCCAGTATCTACATACATACATTATATAATGTAAAGAAAAATAGTTTATTAAAATTCAATATCTATACAACCAATGCGCGGCAACCACTAATAGACCGCCGGGTGGCGGCCGGCCGCATGTACTTGTAGCGGCGCGATGACGTCACGCAGTGTGCCTCCCCTGGTACTAGGTAGATATGCCTATTGCCTAGGCCTTACTTACTTTAGCAAAGTACATACCTGGCAGGTCCAGGTGTACTCTCGCCAGCTGGAGGCTGGCGGCTGGAAAACGTGCAGGCCGCCATACGTAAGTGGTGGCGCTACTAGCTTTGGGCGCTGTCTGTAGTATCGTCTGGGCAGAGTCACCTATAAAAACCAGTCCAGTCAGCCATAAAAGAACGCCTTATGCCATTATATCACGGGTTATGTAAGAGTGGTGATAGCCCTGTTGGTAGTGAACCCGCATCTCATGCTTGGGTTCGAATCCTGGTGAATTCGAATACTGCCACCAATAAGTTTTTCAAAATCTTATCTACATATTCACCACTAGCTCAACGGTTGAAGAAATCATAATGAGAAAAGTCGCTGTTCCCAGACTAGACTGTTAAGGCATGTTGTTAAAGCACTCCAGACCGGTGACTGGAAATTTCCAGAAATGGAATAAGGATTGAGGTGTTGTTTCTTAACTCCTCTATGTTTTGAAAGGCCTTTAAACCATTGATCCCGGTTTTTGTTCACTTCTATGTGGTGCCATAATGGCGATATTTAGGGTAGGTCAATACATTGCTAGGTCAGGAGTATCACAATGCGTAAGTAGAGCTGCAGATGACATTTTGATGGTAAGCCCACCTAAGAAACAGTGTTGGTTTTTATAGTATTTATAACCACTAAATTATTAATTAGAGCTGCAAGAGAAATCAAATATATATATATAATCTCACGCCTTTTTATCCCCGAGGGGGTAGGCAGAGGTATTCCATTACTGGATATACCCACAATTCACGAGATATATTGGACCCCTAAACGTGATAGGTGGTGAGCCCATCGCCGGACCGGGTCTGTTTACACATGTCTCAGAATTAATTCTGAGACCTATGGGTTTCCTCACGATGTTTTCCTTCACCGTCGAGCTAGTGATAAATATGTACGGAAGTTTTGAAAAACTCATTGGTACATGCCAGGATTTGAACCCGAGCCTCACTGATTTTCGGCCGGCTCTTTAACCGTCCGGGCTATCACTGCAAGAGAAATCACTGTGTTTTTACCTGTTTATAAAGCTTCTTATGCCTCTTCAGGGCTTCACTATCAGTGCACACTTCGCCACACAGGTCGCAGATCTTGTGGCCATTTGCCCAGTGTGTCATCGCATGGGCCGCGCACTCAGATTGGCTCTCACACTTTATGTTGCAGTATTGGCAGTATAATCTGCAAGGAGAGTTAAATTTCTGAATACTTCGTCATGGGTGAGGAATGACTTCTAGCTCAACAGTTGGCTGTTATAGGTTGATTTGATACTTGATGATGATGAAGGAGTGATGTAATAAAAAAACTAAAAAGATCGTTTGCTTAGTAGTGGGGTGTTACAGGGTTTATGATGAAGAAGTAAATAAGCTGAGTAACCAACTGACTGTAAATCAGGTAATAATCAATCAACAACTCATCAAAGTTTCATAATAATTCAATGAGTGACATACAAATTCACAGAACACAAACAAACAACAAAACATTATTTTTTGTTTAATAAAAAATTAACTAAGAGCATTAGACTGATAGCAGTTATCCAAAACGGATGAAATAAATGGTTTTTATTAAAAAAGAATTTTAATAAAAACCATTTATTTCATCCGTTTTGGATAACTGCTATCAGTCTAATGCTCTTAGTTAATAAGTATAATTACCTTAACTTATCTCTATGGTCTCTCACATGTTCAACAAATGAATTGAAAGTATTAAACTGGTCATCACAGTCTGCGCAATTAAATGAATAGCATTTGCTATGCAATTCCTTACTATGGCTTCTGACTTCATCCATCGTATCAAATTCTATATTGCAGTGTAGGCATGCCCATGGGTAACTACACCATGACTCGTCTGTGTCCTGGTCTATCTGTATGACAGAGCTATTATCAAAATGTGTTGAAGTTTTTGTGTCGACTGTTACCCTAGCTCTTGGTCTATTAGGTTGTACATCTAGTTCCAAAGAATTGTCTTTTATATGTGAATATTGATCTGTTCCTGTGTTATCTTGTTCTAGAGATATATCAGAATCTTGACTGTCCGTCAGTATAGTTCTGAGTATACTCTGTTCAGGAATTACATTTGTTGGTTTACTATTATCTTCAATAGTTTCGAAGACTGGAATACCACAATAAACCTGATGAAACTCTTTTGGATCTAATTCAGAGTCTACAGAACTGTCGGACTCATAGTCAGTTATTGAATTGTTTTCTTGCAAAGTTTCAGGTAAAGGTACAATGGTTTTTCTTCCTGTTATACTTTGTATTTTAGTTTTTTCGACTGCAGACTTCTTTTTAGACTCTGTCTTTTCAATAGTTACAGGTGTATTTATAACTGACGTTTCAGATGCATCAGTTAGTTGAGAATTCTGTGTTTCATCAACAAAATCATTATTAGCTGTCATACTAGGTTCCCATTCAATCTTTACAATAGTTGTGTCTGCATCCTCTGTTTTGACATCAACAGAATTGTACCAAGTAGTTATTGTAGCTTGAGACTGCTTTACTTGCTCAAAGAACGCATAAGAAGCCTGAAGAGATTTATAACATGTTCCACAGGATGTTTTGGGCAATAACGGATGTAATAAATCCACAAAATCCATTTTTAAAATATCTAACATTTGAATGCACTGTCGGTATACATCTGGCTCTCTAGATAGGTCCATCAAGTCTTCATTGTTTTTCTGGCCAGCGCATAATCGGCAGACACTTACACAGTTCATTTGTTTATTACTTTCTTCTAAACGATTATCTTGATTCGTTTCAACGTATTGGATACGTAAAGCGTGATATTGATTTGGTGCTGGTACTGCAAAATATGTGGTTTGAGGAATTCCTGGCGAAAACATGATTGTTAGTGGTGTAATGTAAGGTTTTGTTGTTTGGAAAGAGTAAACCAAGTAAAAACAAAGAGTAGGTTTATGAATATGTACCACGTACTACTAAATAAAATAACACATAGGTAACACCACAACGAAATGAATTATGTCCACAGACTAATAACCCAGATGATGTCAACAATAGTGTCATAGCACGTGTAATTTTTTAGACTTATTTAAAAGCACTGACCATTTAGCCATCAGCACTAAACACGACACGAAATTCAAGACTTCTAGCTCTGCTTCAGAAAATTCGATAAAATGCGTAGGATCTAAATTATTGGATTGCCTAAAGGAGTCACAATGAAGTCTTCAGTCAAAGTTATTTTAATTTTAGTGATGATAACGAAAATATACAGTAAAGAAGACACTGTATTTCTGTGCATGGACTCTGAAGCAGAGCCATAATTATAATATGGAGAGTAAAGACTTGGTTTAAAGGTCTAAAAAGACGGAATATGAGGCAGTATGATCTTTGATCTTAGCCTGTGCAACAAAATTGGGTAAAAAAAATTTTGACAATGACAGCCTTTTAGTTTAGTCTTAGTAGGGATGTGAAGTAAAAAAAAGATATATTTTTTAACAGTGTCGGTAATTATCGAGTGAAGAATATTGATATATTGTCGGATTTTGCATGATTATTCATACATATTTCCAAAGCGTTTATAAATTTAATTATTTAGGAAAACAAACAGTCTCTAACTGTTTGTTTTCAAACTTGTGTGGCTTTACCGGCCTTCCTATCTTCAATTCACAGCACGAAAGATCTAGTAGGAAAAATTCTAAAAGCCCCCGTGGCAACAAACTGCGAGATCGCGTGCTTGGTTGAAGCTACGAATGCCTGGTTATCCGGACCGAGTCCAAATTTACCTCCCACCCCTAAAAACCAAAGGGCCTGGGATGACATTGCATCACACGCCACCCTTGACTCCTTAATTAATAACTCTTCTGGCAGTGACCGTGCCAGGCTGTTGGCAGTGTCCAGACCAGAATCCGGTCACTGGCTAGCAGCCTATCCATCACCAAACACGGGAACCTTTATAGAACCTTGCAGTCTTCGTATAGCTGTTGGTCTCCGGCTGGGGGCTGAGGTGTGCGTTGATCACTGCTGTGCTTCTTGTGGAGCTGGTGCGGATCGACTTGGTCATCACGGACTCGTCTGCCCTTATGGCGCTGGCCGCCTCTCCCGTCACGCTGCGCTCAATGACATCCTCCGAAGGGCGCTCGTCAGTACCAACGTCCCTGCAGTACTGGAGCCCCAGATTTTGCGGGATGATGGCAAGCGGCCTGACGGTATGTCATTGATACCCTGGAGGATGGGCCGAGCGCTTGTGTGGGACGCCACATGCGCCGACACACTGGCGTCGACCTATCTTCCGGCGACCACTAAGCGGGCCGGTGCGGCGGCGGAGGTTCGCGAACGCCATAAGGTGGGCAAGTACAGGTGCCTCGGTGCCGAATACGATTTTATTGCATTCGGTGTCGAGACACTTGGTCCGTGGGGTCCTGGCGCGCACGAGCTCTTCAAGGAGCTCAGCAGACGACTCAGGGTAGCATCAGGCGACCCCCGAGCAGGCGACTTTCTCGCGCAAAGGATAAGTATTGCCATCCAGCGCGGGAATGCCGCCTGCGTGATGGGCACCTTGCCACGGGGGCCTCATTTTTTGCATCTCCTGTAGTTTAGTTTAGTTCGTAGTTTTAGTTTTACTCCTAATTTTACTTTTAGTTTACTTTTATTAAAAATTCTATACCTATATAAATAAGGTCTCCCTAGTTTAGGAGGTAGATATTTAGCACTGTACAATGATTTTTGATGTATAACTACAACTACAAGATACAACCAAATAAAAGTCATAGTCGTCTCTAACTTAAACTTCTACTTAACATATTAAGTAAAGAAAAGAATGACGAAAATAAGTATATTTTTTTTACATGCTAGAGAACCCAAACAATTTTTTACAATTTAATCAAACCACGGTAAACATTTTCTCGCTCACGCGGGGTGCGACAAATCCTTAGCCGCTTTATTAGTTTTGTCGCTTTAGCGAGCATGAAGTGACGAAAAGAGAAATTTAAACCCGGGCCCTATTTTGTAAAGCTACAGGTTACAATTTACAGGGAAAAAAGCAGCAACACTGATAAATTAAACAGCAAAACTAGATAAAATTACAGGTACAGGCCTTTTATAAATCTACAGGTTATTTTATTTACAATCTACAGGAACCCGTGCCTGTAACTTTCCATAGACAATTTAATGCATATTCGAGCATTCAACCTATTAATTACAGGTGTTTACGGAAAAACTTGTAAAATACAACTGTAAAAAAATTTAAAAAATTAAAACTTGTAAACATTTCTACAGGTGTTTAGACTTAGGTAATATAATTACAGGAGGAAGTTTGTTGTATTGACTTACGTTTTGTTGTTTGTTAATTCAAATATTTTGATTGATGAGGATGGTAGTCAACATACAAAAAGACGACGGCCAAGAACTTTCGCCGTCAGAACTAGGCACTATGAACCCTCAAACGATTTTCACCTTCAATGAGAAATTTAGAATGCGTTCTACTCAAATGCGAACCCACACCCAAACAAAACTTCTTTTTCGTTTAATATTGACCGAAGTCATTCTATTTTAGCTTCGGTCTTATTATTGGCCACGGTTGATGTTAATTTTAGAGAAAATAATGTGATTTCTTTTTTTATAACTACGTAAATAAACCATAGAAATACAAGTAAATAAACAAACATCTGTTTTATCTATACATATAATAAAACTCTAACGGGGCCGTGTCTGTACATTAAATATTTTTTTAAAATTTTAACGGTAGTGTATATAGTTATCGATATAGATACCGAAACACCAATTTTACGAATTTTTGTCTGTCTGTCTGTCTGTCTGGTTGTGCACGCATCACTCAAAAACTATTGGACGGATTTTGATGAAATTTGGTATGGAGATAACTGAGTAACCGGGTCAACATCTAGGGTACTTTTTATTCCAGGAAAATATCTCATTCCCGCGGGAAAATATAAAAAGTGGTTAAAAAGAGAAATACGTACTACTCCGAAACGATAACACCTAGAAACTTGAAAAATGGTATGAAGGTGTCTGATATGTCATAAGAAATTTGTATGAAGGGATTTTTGGAAATTCCCACGGGAACGGGAATAAACTAAATCCGCGCGGGCAACGCCGCTGGGCATCCGCTAGTTATAAATAAATATTAATATTTTATGGAGGTAAACTAGACTTTTAAGCCAAAAAACAGATGTCGGTACTCGAATCTCGATTCTGACATTTTTTTTATTTTTACGGTTGATTCATAGTGCTGTACTCCGACTTGTTAACTGCGCCTGTAGTCAAGATTTTCGAGCTTAAGATACAATAGTAATATTACAGGGGTCTTTATGAAACACCTATTACCTGTAGATTGTAACTACAAGAGCACTACAGGCTTTTTTTTCCTGTAGCCTGTAGCCTGTAACCTGTTGCTTTATAAAACAGGACCCAGTAGTCGTCAGATATATAGACATCGCACGGATGGTTTCATAATATTATAGTATTAATATTTTCGTGCACGCAGCTGATAGTTTTAATGTTATAAGTGTTGCATTTCATAAAGATTAGTGTGGAATTTTTAAGTTAACAGTGAGCGAGGACCATGCAAGGAGTATCTAGTAACGAGTTCTTAGTAAAGAGTTGCCTTAAAGATATATCAAAATTGATACGAATTCTATATATACTAAAATATATATCGAATATTGATATATCGCCAATATAAAGTTTCGAACATTTATATCGATGATTATATGGCAAAATATCGATATTTTATTATATCTATATATTTTGCCCATCCCTAAGTCTTTCTTATTAATATTCTTTTGTTACTGGTCTGTGTTCTTTTGCTTTTGCTCGCTGCACAGATATCTATAACTAGGCTTGCTGTTTCTAATTACTGATCCGTCTGTGGCTCGCTGCTTGATTTTAACTGGTTCGCATCTGTGGTTCACATTTCGCAATAAAATTTGTGTTGTCAGAGATGATATGTGCATGTTTTACCGGCTAATTTCTAATAAACTTCGCAATAACTGCCATGGATAATAAGCCTCGGCTACTATCGTAAGTGTGCCCTGTTGTCTGTGAAATTATTAAACTTCAATTGTCTTTATAAGTCGCATGGTCTATGTATGTACTCTTGTAATATTTTTTTGCTACCAGGGGAGATGAATTAGTGGATCGAGGTACCACTAAAATTGATGCTATACTTCCTGAAGCGGGCTTGAAAGATGTTATTCCAAATGGCTCGTGGTTGGAACAAAAACAAATTCAGTCCGCTCTGGAAGCAAGGAAACACTTGATTCAAGTAGAGAGAATTGAGAAATGGTATGTATATAATTTTATCCCAAAATTTGGGATTTATTACAGTGTTGATTTTTATCCTTATTTTATTACTACACTCCTTTGCAAAAAAAACGGGCAGTTTTGATTTTTCTACATTATTGGTAATAATTTCTTTCTAAATCGGTTTTAATAGAAAAACTATGTTACTGGCCCTTAATCAAGAGTCTGGGTATGAAAATTAGTTAACTCCAAATCCGAAACTATTGTTTTTAGCAATAATAATCCCCTTTTCAATTTGTGACTTTTTCCTTACTTTTTGGGGTTTGCTGTTAAAAGGTTATCAGGAAATTTATGTTTGTCGCATAATCGTGTCTTATTGTGACTTAAAACAGATACGTTTGTGTCTATTGTAATGGATGAAAAAGTCGAGAGAAGTCAAGAAAGTCTAAAGAACCTGGACTAGATACCAAGAGACAGGTTCTGTTCAGAGAAGGTAAAGTTTCTGGGATAAAACTTTGCACACAAATATGAGACCACCGCTTTTTAGTGTCTCCGGTGCTGAGAAACCGCAAATACAGGTACATAGACCTCAAAAAAAACCTTGAAGAGGTACGAGGAGCAGAAGTTAGCTTATGGACTGTGAGGAGGAGGCTTGTAGCAGCTGATATAAGCAGTCGAAGACCAGCTGAGACCCCCATGTTACTCCGTGAGCACCGGATTGCTCGATTGATGTTTGCCTGAAATTGCCTATCTTGGACACTAGGTAACTGGAGTAGTGTTTTCTTCTCCGATGAGGCTTAAACTTGTATGCATGATGAGGATCGACGTCAGCGAGTGTTACTAAGACCAAAGAAATGCTATGCCGACGTGTGTTTTGAAGAAATCACCCCTTATGGTGGAGAGTCCGTTATGTTTTGGGCGGGCAGGTATCGTACAGAGATAGTATTCATTGAAAATGACTCACTAAATGATCCTAGGTACATAACAGAAATTCCTTGTCAACATGCACAACCTTCACCAACTGCAATTGGTGAAGATGCCATTTACATGGACGATAATCCTCGCGCCCACCGTTGTGGTGACGTCGATGCTTATATGCAAGAGGTCGGTTTTCGTCGTTTGGATTGGCCAGCGATGAACCCCGACCTTAACCCCATTGAGCACATCTGGGACCTCCTAAAAAGGCGAGTACAATCTGTCCAACCACGTCCATAAAGCATCACCGAGCTTAAACGAGTGATCTCAGCTGAGTGGGAACACCTTCCACAGGATAACATAAATAGCCCGGTGTAAAGTATGCCTAGACGATAACATGCCATAATCGCTGCAAGGGGAGGTCATACTCGTTATTAATTTCTATTTTTTGAAGTCTTTTTTTCTCAAAATACCATAAAAATACTCGTAGTCTTAATTTCATTATACCTACAAAAATGACAATTTTAACACGGCTATCTGTTTACATCCGGTTTACATTGACTAAAACACCAATTTCAGGATTTAAGTCTTAAAACCTATAGAACAATTAATAATTAGAAATTTCTAGTCATCTAAGCTAATGACAAACTAAAAATATTAATATTATCCATAGAAAAGACAATGACTGTAAGGCGCCCGTTTATTTTGCAAAGGAGTTTATTATAAAAAAAAGCTTGTTGAGGGTATAAATCTAAAATCTTAACTCTTATCTTAACATAGGTATATCCACCATCGGAACAAGTTTTATGATGCTTATACATATATTTACTACTAGAAGCCACACACTGCAGTACCACCTGTCGGATCGAATTGTGAATTTTACCAAACATCCAAAGACCTACTCCTACCCAAAGTTATCTAACCATTTTGAAGTTATTTATTCATATTTTTTGCGAACTTAGGGAATGGCACTTCATTTTTTAAATATATACCTATATTGATATTTATTATTAGTGACCCTTGGCAGGCGTTATCCCATCACACACACACAGCGCCACCTGTCGGGTCCAACTGTAATTGGATCCACCATATCCTCAGATTCCTTTTCTGCAAACACTTTTTTATTCCATACCAAAACTACAACATATCTTCCAGTGGTACACTAAGCCATGCAGAGTGGCGAGAAGAGTTGATGATGGCAGAAGTTTTAAAGAAGGCGGGAAGCTACTGGCAGTACTTAGGTCACAATGTCGGCAAGCATTTATATCTTAATCCAGAGGAGGCTTTATATTTGATGGAAGTTGTAAGTATTTAAAAAATATATTTGTCTAAAATATATTCTGAGACATATGAAAATAGACCCGGTCCGGCTATGGGCTCACCACCTATCACGTTTAGGGGTCTAATATATCTCGTGAAAAGTGGGTATATCCAGTAATGGAATACCTCTGCCTACCCCCTCGGCGATAATAGGCGTGGATTTTTTTTATTTGTCCACAACGGACGAGTTTGTATGAACTGATTTATAGATGTGGATGAAGTGTGAAAGGAGTGCCAGGACTCCTGATATGATCAAGCAAAACTGCTAATGTATTACTTTTCTGGCTTATTGAACAGATTAATTTATTTGGACCAGAATGATTTGTTTTTTTATTATTGCCAACTAGCTTATCCAATAGACTTTATCCTGTTCAATTACCATAAAATATAGTATTTTAGTTTTTCCCGATTTTTCAAACTTTTCAGGTCACTTTTTTGCTAAATAGTTTCATAAATAATATTCTTACCAATGAATCTTTTTTATTATAATGAAAGTTCTCATTGTTGAAGAGGATGCATACCCGATACATGTAGTCAAAGAGGTTGGAAGAAAATCATTTAGGAGAGAGAAAAATTTTCTTTAAACGTCTTTGCATGTAGTGTAGTTTGTCTATTAATGTCATGTGTTTGATGTTCCATTAAATGTGTTATGTTTTTGTTGTGTCAACTCGGTTGTAAAGACTGCATACATATATTTTATCAATAAACCTACTGACTAGCTTTATTTGGCGCATATATTTCCAACACTCATATAATAATAAAGTACCTTCAAAGTCTTTATCTATGTTACAGAACTGCTTACAATTGAAATACAATGAAGTGACAGTATCACTACAACAAGCATATTCCTTGTTACTCAGAAGCAGAATATCTGTGCTTGAATACAAAGTATTTGCGTCATTGAGTAGATTGGGATACAAAGTCACTAGACATGAAGTATCAAAACTCACTGAGTATGAAAAGAAACTTAATTTGACATCTAACTCAAACAACTTTCATAATAAAGACGCAAAAGCAGACATCAATGAGGAAAGAATAGGGGAAAACAATGATTTGGTAGTGGAAATAGATTGCGGTAGTATTGAACAAAATGATAAGACACAGGAAGAAGAAATCCATACTGCTATGGACATAGATGAAAATGTTAATGTTCTTAAAGAATCTGGTAAGAATCCTTTTGTTATTTATAGGTAGGTACTTCAAAAATCTTCACTAATATTATAGAGAGGAAAGATTTGTGTTCTTGTATGTTTGTAACGAATAAACTCAAAAATCGAATGGACCGATTTCAGAAATTCTTTCATCATTAGAATGCTACAATATCCCTGAGTAGCACAAGCTATATTTTATTTCCGTATTTCCACAAGAACTACACGGGTGAAACCACACAGATCAGCTGTTATCTAATAAATTAAGTAACTTAATACTAAATAAATTCACACTTGCTACCTTGCTATTATAGATAAAGGTGAAGACACAGGGAATAAATCTATAAATGAAAACAAAATGGATACAGATCTCATTGAAAGACCTAATGAAAAGGTGGATGTAGAAAGAAGTCAAGGTACAGCATAGATTGAAGATTTGTTAAATCATTGAAATTGCTTATTAATTACTAGCTTCTCTGTGAATCTTAATCAATTATTAATAAACTTGTGACATTTTGGTTTCGCAGGTGAACATTCTAGTTGTAAGGATGCTGAAAATGAATCTATGGAAATAAACGAAGAAAGATCTCTTAATGAGTCGGAAGCAACTACTATGGAGACTGAAACAGAAAAACCGACAAATAGTAACACAGTAAAAAATGCTGAAAACAGCAAAACCAAATTACAAAAACTTGAAAAGAGAAAAGTAATACCAAGTAATTCAAAAGATATTGATAGACATTTTGAGCTTGTTCCAGATTTATTAGAAAAACAAACAGTCACAATGAAAGTGCCTGATCAAAAGCATATTCCACAAAATATCTTCTTAAATAAATTAAGTTATATAATAAATATTGAAACTATTAAGAGCAGAACTGAAAGCCATATTTCAGAGTCAGCAGATTCAAGTCCCTACAGTGCTGGAGACGCAGTGAATGGAGGTCATGTGAGAAGAGTGATAGATAACTATGGAAATTACCCTGCTAGACGTAACTGGAACAATTCATTCTCAAATTTAAGACTAATGGGACAATTCCCTCAATATAGACCATTCCAATTTTGGAGACCATTAAATTTTAACCTGCTTTTTCAACGACCATTCTTACCTGCCTTGAATTATGTTCCAAGATTTAACTTTGTTCCACCGCCACCATTAATAGGGTACACAAGCAATCAAAATTTTAATGAAAACAATAATTATAGTAATAACAGAAAAAGACCACACGAGTCTCTAAAAGCATATCATTTTGAAACTATTAAGAAACTGGCTGCAAGATTAAAAATTAAATGTGCTGCAAGAAACATGCAAATGCGCAACATGCAAGCACTTGAAAGAGTTATTGATACTTTTAATTTGAGGTACAAAACGAGGCTTATAATCAATGATCGTTGGGATGTAGTTCCTGAGCCTGTTGTAATAGATACTATAGAATTGGATGACGATGAAAACACAATTAGTAAAAGGTCAAGATTGAAAGATGCTGAAAGTGATAACTTAAATAGTCTTAAACAATTAGCTTCAGAACTGAAAAAGCTTAACGAGAACAATAAAGCCACTTCTAGACACAGGAGGGCTTTTGCTAATGTTTTAAAGAGATTTAATAAAACATATAACAAGGACTTATATTTGAGCAAAGATTATGAGATACTAGATAAAAGGTACATAACTCTTGATTCATCATCAGACTCAGATTGTGTTATAGAAGATACACCTATAAATCTAAAGAGCAAAAAACTGCGTAATCCCTTCAACATTCTCAAAAGGCTTTCAGAAAAACAAAACTCGAGTATTTCTATTCCATCAACAAGTAGTGAAAACATAAACGAACGAACAAAGAGTATTGATGATATATCAAAAGCAGAAGATAAAAAATACACTGAATTTTTCCTCAAAACTTTTGATGAGAATTGGCGACCACATGAAGAAGACTTTGGAAGAGCAGAAGTAACTCTAAGGAATGGCATGTTTAACAGGCTAATGGATGATAAAAAGGAAGAATATTTGTATGAATTTATGAAAACACAGCCTTATGACTTTGAAAATTGGTTGGATCTTAAATATTCCTTTCATAAAAATATAGAAGAGTCCGCTACCATCGAACAAAGAGAAAGTACAAATTCAGAGAACTCTGGAATAAATTCTATAATTGGACCTCAATACTGTACCGACACAGCTTCAGTACTGAAAAAACTAAGCATTATTAAATGTTGCAAAACCCCAGCTGCGGGCGAATCTACTCTTAGGATAGACTTTGATGTGTATAACAGAGATGTTCAAAATTTTAGGAAATTAAATCGTCCGAAGCCGCTCTTCAGAGTTGCTTGTATGAAGTAAGTAAATAAAAATTAAATGCTTACGCCTTATCCGCGAGGAACTATTGCATTCCTCGAAATACGTACCTTCACCAGCGTGTTTTAGGACCCCAAAACATGATAGACTGCGAGTCTCAGAATTAATTCTGAGGCCTGCGGGTATACTCACGATGTTGTTCTTCACCATCGAGCCTTCATGCTCTTACCAGGACTGACTAAGAACTTCTTTCTTATTACATTTTAGTGATAATCACCTGTATTTCTAAAACCGTATAAGTTTGTATTCTTAAACTTATTCTTCAAATTATTCCAGTTTCATAGCTACATAGTATAAAACAATCTCGTGAAATGTGGGTATATCCAGTAATGCAATACCTCTGCCTACCCCTTCGGGGTTGAAAGGCGTGAGATTATCTTATTTTTATTTATTTATAAAACAATAAATAAATAAAAAATAAGATGTTTATTCATCCACACAATGCTATAACTATACTAAAACTAAAAACTTAGTTACTAGAGTAAGTACATAATGTGAATGAAACGGCTCAAGTCTCAGCACAACTGCTGACACTTCCTGTCAGTCTGTCCGTATGTATGCTTAGATTTTTAAAACTACGCAACAGATTTTGATGCATTTATTTGTAATAGACAGTCATTCAAGAGGAAGGTTTATTATGTACCTTATACATAATACATGCATAATATAGTAGAGAAACGCTGATAATATCATATAAACCGAAGCGAAGCGAGGGCGGGTCGCTAGTCTATATAATATACTAGCGACCCGCCCCGGCTTCGCACGGGTGCAATGCTGAATTTTCTTTGCTATAAACCTTGCGGAGCCCGAGACCTTTCCAACGAATGCAAAACCGTGGAAATCGGTTCGTGCGTTCTGGAGTTATATCGTCAGGAAGGAAAACCCGACTTATTTTTATATAGTAGACTAGCGACCCGCCCCGGCTTCGCACGGGTGCAATGCTGAATTTTCTTTGCTATAAACCTTGCGGAGCCCTAGACCATTCCAACGAATGCAAAACCATGGAAATCGGTTCGTCAGTTCTGGAGTTAAATCGTCAGGAAGGAAAACCCGACTTATTTTTATATAGTAGATAACATGATAAACTGACTGACTGATTGGTGATGTATCAACGCACAGCCTAAACCGCTGGGTCTAGAGACTTGAAATTTTGCACATACATAGCTTATACAGTGTAGGCATCCACTAAGAAAAGATTTAGCAAAATTCAACCCCTAAGGGGGTGAAATAAACGTGCGCTAGCGAAGCCGCGGGTAAAAGTTAGTAAGATATAAAATATTTTCAAACAATCTTTTTCTGTTTTGACTGCGAATAGGTATAATACTAGTAGTCTCTAGGTACACTCGATGTAAGTTCAGTAGTTTTAGAAATGTTATCAACAATAATTATAGCTAACTAGCGACCCGCCCCGGCTTCGCACGGGTGCAATGCTGAATTTTCTTTGCTATAAACCTTGTGGAGCCCTAGACCTTTCCAACGAATGCAAAACCATGGAAATCGGTTCGTCAGTTCTGGAGTTAAATCGTCAGGAAGGAAAACCCGACTTATTTTTATTATAGATAATTATTGTTTGATTGTTTCAGTGAGTCAACGAATTTTCCTTCTGGGAGCGAAATTGCTGCTCTTCACGCAAAATATGATGACAATGTCGTCATTTTATTCGCTGTGGTTAGTGTTGGTTCCATCTCCTACCTGCAGGTCAACCCTACTGAATTGCCAGTGTATATTCCTAGTAACGATCTGACTTCAAATTAAAATTCATATTATTTATACAGTAATACCATTCTTGTGCTATAATGAAACTTCAGTTTCCTTTATGTACTCAAAAGATTTTATTTAAATAACATGATAATGTTAAACATAGATTTAAAGCTTTTTTCTTATGTGTAGAGCAACATACTAACTGGCAAGTGATTTTCGTATGGTTTTGTGCAATAACTACGGCTAAATTGCATAAAACTATCTCCCAGTGTGCATACAGCTAGTTGGAATGCAAAATTTTTTATTCCTTAGATCTATAACTTCTTAATACATACATAACTAGGTACATAATAGATTGAACACTTGCTTGATATGAACTATCATCATGCCAAATTTCATCAAGATCGGTCCAATGATTAAGCAGTGAAAAACGGTCAAACATTGTTACTTTCGTATTTATAGATTTCGTATTTATATATTTTAATTTAACCAAAACGAAAGCTTTTGGTTAAATTTAAAATTGAGAGCTAAGATTGATTGTATGTTCATGCTAACTTTATGTGTATGTATATGTTTTTACAAGCTTTTATTTAAACTTGCAATTTACCTATGTTTGTTCGGGTGGAATCAATTTTCAAACACATATTTTCAATTGATTGAGCTGAAATTTTGTATACTTACCTACATGTTTAGTCTGGATGAAAATGCACGGTTAGTTATTCTAAATCCAAGATGGCGGACTAGTTATTTTTAATGTGCTCCTACAATGTAGATATCAAATGAATGTGCTTGTTAACTCGAAAAAAAAAAACTTGTGTTAAAAACGTGTTCTTTACTTTTAAAATGTATTATATCTATACTAGTCCTTACGCAGTCTGAAGTTCTGAATCCGAAATTTTTTGTTCGCCATAATAGATCGCTTACAACTGTATCGAGTAACCCACACGAGGGATTAAAAGTATGGCGTACAAAAAGTCCCCCGAATAATCGCGGACACCGAGGGGCGGTACAGGACAAAAAGAGACGGACATATTTTTTTACGATTCGGGGGACTTTGTCCTCCGGGGACAAAGTCCGTCGTCTGCGCAGGCTATTATACTTACTTACTTACTAGCCTATTTCGTTTATATCACACAACCATTGTTTGCTAAGAACAGGAACTATTCCATTTACCTCCAAGTAGTGTAGCTACTTTTGATTCTTTGAATATTTTCAGTAGTAAAAATTATATGATTAGCAAATACAATGGCAGACGTTGCCCAACTAAGAACGTAATTATTATTTTGATTACTAAGTCATATTTATATAATAAGTATTTGTTTTTAATTAACTACACTTATTTTTTCTGTTATTGTAAATAAATAATCTGGAAGGCAAAACGTTTTTTATAATTTTATCCCATCGTACCTGTTTCGCAAAAAACATGATTCATCTATCAATACTGATAATTTGAATCAAACATGAAAATAAACATAAGGTATTTTACCTTTCGGGCTATGTTTAGGTCAAAAGCAAGGCAGTTATTGCTTTAATAAGGCTGGGTTCGTCCGAGACACGTATTAAGTACCTACCTAAGTAGTAAGCCTTATGTTGAGGATAAATCACAAATACTATAATAGGTATTTTACTGACTCTGATCGTTCATCTCAATTCTTTATACAAAACTTTTGGAAGAATCCTAGTTCTATTCGTTTAGGTGACTATCCAAATAAAAAGTTTGCATACCTATGTGATAAATAGTCAAATTCTCCTAATTGTGATGTATGCGGTAAGGTAGAAGATATACAACATAATATTAATATGGAATGTATTAAGATAAGAATCGGAGTGAAAGGAAATCATTCGTGAGAGATTTTTGTTTAAACCTTTTTGATGTGGGTATTGCGGAGAGTATTTTACACTCACCTACATCTGATGCTGCTTTAGCTTTATGTAAGCTAGTGGTTGCGTCTCACAATTAAGTATAATAGGATAAAGTGTAATTAGAATAAGTTTCGTGTAACAGGACTGACATGTACAAAAGGACAAAAGCCCTATTTAAAATAATACAAAAAAAAGCCTAGTCCCATATTTACACTAGCGAAGACTTATGATTATTATAGCGAGGATCTACAACTGCTAAAGACAGTCATACCTAATTATTCTCTAACAGTTCCATAATCGTATAAATTATGAAGCCTAGTAACTAAGTGAGCATTTGATTAATTAGGAACTGATAGACGTTATTTTCGACGACATTATTTTTTCAAAATCACCATTATTTTTGCGATTCAAACCCCGGGATAAGGTCTGCTCTATGCTGAATCCACGTAAAGTATTTTTTGTTAGCAAAAATACCAAACACTTCAAGGCCACCCAAAATTAATTCCAGAAAGTTCGTAAAACCTTTCATTGAAAGGGCGGTAGAAGACTCGCAGTCTGTCGATAGTGGCCGGGTCGATGTGTGGGTGACTTCGCCCCTTATTCTTGCCGAGGCAGTGGGGCGTGGATCGACTCTCAGATTTGAGCAGGCACGGGAATCCTTTGGTGGAGTTGAAGTAGAAATGCTTCTCTGTTATCACGCGTTTTAGGCCTAGAAAATTCTGAAAATAATTAACTGAATATTTATTTTCAGCGTACTTAATTTTTTTTTACCTCTTTAGGAACTGGTTCGACCACTTCAAACAGCATTATCCGAAGATCAAGTAAAATCACAATAACTATAGTAATTGTTGGTCTCTCCTTTAAATTATATTGAAGATCTTGTATTCCAATAGTAACAAACTTTTTTTAAAGTTAATAGTAGGTAACTACTTCATTTTACCTGTACTCTAGCCATTTCAGCTGCAGGGTCTGCCACCAGCCTCTCTCCATTGATGAGGAGTAAGCTCGAACGCGGGAATTTTCGCAGCCACCTCCTCAAAGGCCGAGCATACACTCCGAGTCTGACCGGTGGCCATGACGCATCCACTACCGACCAAGTCACTCCGCCCCAACCAATCGTGCTATTTACTAGAACCAGATCCTCGAAACGTGGTAGTGATGGTCTTTTGCTACAATGAAATACGGATGCTATATTTTTGTGTTTTCAAGTCTAGTGAGAGATGACAAGTTAACAATGAGTGTCGGAAATTTGGTCAATGTTTTGGTATTGTGCATTTTAGCCAAAGATTCTCTATTCACTTCCAAAATGAGACTGATCTATATCTTATTAACTAGTACTGTTATAGGCTGATGATAATATTATAGCTATTATAGTGCTTATTACACAATAAGAGAATGTCTGAAGGAAACGTCAAAGATGGAAATATTTAAAGTAACCGTTTGTCATTGCATGGAAATATAATACGGAAGGATGAGTATAATGTTTAAGAAGAGCGCTTACCGAGGGGGTCGGAAGTGGTATGGGTATTCCACTCCTAGAAATACCTATTTTTCACTAATGTATTTTATGCAATAGGAATTGAAAACAAATATGATAGCTGACAGGTATAAGTGGAAGGAATAGAAATACACATAAGAGGTTACAGTAATTACCTAGCAGACTGCGTGTAGTCGCTGATTGCTCTAGTCACTGGGTCTCGTACTACAGCTAATAGTTTGACCGATGGGTTCATGGCGAAGACGCGTCGTGGCGCAGACCTCGTCACCCAGTATGATGGCGTCTTTTCCATCGTGATCTGGCCCTCTATAGTGGGCGGCATTTTATCTCTATATAAAATAATATAAATGGTTATAAATTATTAATGGAGTCAGCTACCTATATTTTACTAAAAGGACACCTAGTCTTGCTTGCTTTCAAAATTCATAGCAAACTCAAATGTCAAAGGAAAGTGGACCATGTCATCCGAGAAGAAATAGGTACTACCTACTTTTAGGTATATTTTTATATTGGCGCCCAACGTGGGGCAATTTTTTTTTACGCATAAGATAGTTTACAACTTACCTGTACCATTCGAAGCCCTTATGATAAAATTTATCAAAGAAATGAACTTCGGAACCTGCTGCTCTGACATCGGGATGCAATCTGAAAAAGTTTAGAATAATAATTAAAGAAGGTGCCTAAATAATTTTATCAGTATTTTAAGTAGTACCTACTTAAAAATGCCTAAGTTCGGACAAGTAGCTAATTAAGTAATTACCAATTTAATTGTAGTGCCCCTGATTAATTAAGATACATCTTAGTATAGTAATAGGTAGCACCTATGAATAAGCTAAGTCAATAAGTAAGGAAACTCACCTTAAAAATTCTAAAAGAGCTCGAGTCCCACACTTCTTAACACCAATAATCAAGGCATCTGGCAGTCTTTTCACCGGAACTGAGTTTATCTTCAGCCTTCTGTATTTTTCAGTGCTCTCTTCTATCTCTAGCCCAAGCAGGGAAGCAAAGCGTATAGTAGCACTCCTGTACTTTGTAATGTGTCTATTCAGGAAAATGTACTCCAGTTTAAACTACAAAAAGATAATGTCGACAAACTAATTTATTGTTAGGTACCTAGGTACTTTACATAATATATTATACAGAAATTATTGTAATTCATTACAATAATTATTACGATACGTCGTAAAAAATGGTCGAGTCACCCCGTACTATGTAGTTATAATTTACTCACCCTTTTTTCGTCAACTAAAGAAGAATTCAAAGCATATAATAAATAAAATAGAAATAATAATGTAAAATACATAAAAATAGTTCGCTTCGAAAAAGCCGGTTTCCATTTCATGGCTGTTTTTAGAATTCATTTCATACATTTATTCACATTCGATGAATAAAATACTACGCTCTACGATGGAAATTAAAAACAAAACTGAACATGATGCGGTATTTAACTATTTATCGTAGACCACAAACTTATTCTAGTTTGCGTGGTAGACACACTGCAGTATTTTGATATGAACGTCGCGCATGATAAATAACCTACTTAACTCATTCGCACAGCTCGAACGATTGATTTGTTTGTTGAAACCCGTGAAGGTAACCTTCTCCAAAATACAGCGCGCGCAACTTCGTTTAAAAATACGCGGTTTTGTTTGTTTGCTGAATGAAGAAGTAATAGTGTTGAAAGCTGAATGCGTTATATTGTTAGATTTAATTTACAGAAATAATAAATTATTTTGTCTCTGTTTTTAATCTTGAGATAGCTCTATACAAACTTCAACCTGTCTATTCATTCCTATAAATAAAGTTTGAAAATATATTCATTCAATCCCCTTTGCACATGCAATGTCCAGTCAGGCATCGGTAGTGTTTGGCTGTGTATCCAAACGAGACAAAAAGTGTTTTTTTTGCATCAAAACTGCGTTAATCAATTTTAGGACAGAGATAGCGCTACCCACAATCTCATTGTGTGTCACTTTTACACGTTTCAATAAAAATATATCTCCGTACAAAACCGCTCCAATATGTACGAAATGACAGCTGAATAAAAAGAAATTCGTTCGCGTTGAATGTTGATGGCGTGAAATAAATTAAAATGACAGTCCAACAGGTCAACTCTAATATTTCTGACGACTCTGATGATATGGTTAGTTTGCCGTCGGAGGAGGAAATTTATAGGCGAAAATATCAATTGTTGTTGGAGCGATGTGAGGTGTTGCAGCAGGATAACGAGAGAATTGTGAATAGGTTTGTGTTTCGTGTGTTATATTTGATGTTGTAGGGCGTTCGTAAGTGTAATAGTGGTTGGTATCTTTCCAGAATACATGAGGCGAAGAAGATTACCAAGCGGTATGAGAAGGACATCATACTCCTAGTGGAAAGGCTGGATAAACATGGCGATCCATTCAGGAGTGCCACCGTGGAGGTGGAAGTTAAGCCCGAGCCCGTGGTGCGCACGGGCCGCGTCAACGCGAAGGCACTGGCTGCCAACAAACAGACTGACAAACAGAACCCTCCACCTAAAAAGCCTGGTCCTAAGCGGAAAAGTAAAGCCGATAAGGTATGTTTTATTTACGTAAAAATGACCTTGAGTAATAATAAAAGATGTTTGATTTTTTATATTACATACCCATTCTAGTAAGCCAATCCACTAATGGCCTCGTGTAAATAGAGACAGTCCACTGCATTGAATTGTCCTCAAGGTTTTTTGTATGCAGTTTGGATTGGCTTAGTGGATTGGCGCAGTGGAATGGCTCATGGAATGGCCTCGTGTAAATGGCCCATTATGTAAAAAATAGGGTCACGATTTGATATTTGCAGAAAATATTCCTTGAGTCATTCATGTTGTCAGATTGATGAGACCAGTGGTCTTTCTGATATGATAGCTCAATTCCATCTTTTCTAAAGAATATTGTCATTAAAATAAGATGTCCTAGATAGTTCACCTTGTATAAACATGTTTATTTTACAGCCAGAGAAAGATCCGAATGCGCCAAAGAAACCATGCAACGCCTTCTTCCAATTCTGCCAAGAGCAAAGGCCCGTGGTCGTTGCAGAAACCAGCAACGATTTGGGGGGTGAGCCAACAAAGCAGGAGGTTACCCGGCAACTGGCATCACGGTGGCGGGCCCTAACTAATGAGGAGAAAAGGGTATGTCTTTTATCTTGAGATGTTAACCATCTGAGGTAACCGGAGGCCCCCACCCCCCCGTCCCCTCCTCTCCCCTCTCCCCCTACTCCCACCTCAAAGGCCAGCAACGCAGTTGTGACTCTTGAGTTGCAGATGTCCATGGGCGATGAAAATCACTTACCATCAGGTGACCCGTATGCTTGTTTGCCCCCTTCTCTTATAAAAAAAATATATATATATGAAGAAGCACTCCGTTGATATGAGAACTAATAGACATGTACAAGTAATTTTGTTGGGCTACTGGTGTGATTTTTAGAAGGGTTATTTGAATCCAATTCTAAACAAAGTATGCATGCTTAATCCTTCCAAGTATATGAATTTATGTTCATTGTTTCCCTTTTAGTTTTGAACAAATAGCATTATGTAAGTTTAACTATTCTAAACACAGACAGACAGTACTTTTTTATCTATCTAGATACCATTTTCTATGCAATAAAACTATATACCTTTGGGAATAATGCAGCTTCCTATCTATGATCATGTTTTCCCATCAGAAGTTCTAGAGATACAAACATACTCAGAACTTTACATCGTTATACATTGATCACAACTTTACATACCTAGTTACTTACCTTTGAAATTGCGAAACAATTTTGACTTCTGTTGCTATTTTCCAATTTTTCTGATTTTGCAATTAATATGAAGATTATTTACTTCTAAAGTTGACCTGATAAAATTGGGTTAGCAGCATTATGTCCAATTCGTAAAATGTCCAGTCGTCTCAAAATGTCCAATTCTCACAATGTTCAAATCTTAAATTGTCAAATTAGCAACATGTCCAATTAGCAATTTCTCCAATTCGCAAATTGTCCAAACATTCTGAAAATTTGCTATTTTGAGCCCAGTGGACATTTTGCGAATTGAACATAATGCGACTAACCCATAAAATTACACTTTCACAAAAAGTTATTTTTGCTTGAGTTTAAAGCATGTTAAACTAAATAACTTCAAATTTTGTGTCAAATGTTACCTAATTTAATGCCCATTTTTGTGGGTCAATGCTGGTTAATGAAAAGTAACTCTCTTGCAGGTATATGTGGCTATGTTCGAGAGATCAAAGGAGAAATATGCAGAAGAAATGTCAGCGTACATAAAAAAAGAACAATGACAGTTACAGTGCGATATTAGCTCTAAATTCTCTTGTGATAGTCAGCTTTAAGTATAGGATTATTATTTAAATACAAATTTTGTAAATAATATTGGCTTTTTCTAAAATTTCTATTGAATACGTATTGGTCACTATCAGCCTGACAACCCTTAAACATAAGCATCTACCATGCACTTAGAGCATGAAGCCTTCCACATCCATTATTCTCTGTATCCACATATCAAAGATCATTGGTCA
The DNA here is from genome assembly GCA_963855545.1 of Ethmia dodecea. Classification (NCBI taxonomy): domain Eukaryota; kingdom Metazoa; phylum Arthropoda; class Insecta; order Lepidoptera; family Depressariidae; genus Ethmia; species Ethmia dodecea. The sequence goes on from OY979446.1 coordinate 4,471,102, forward strand.
ACTAAATGAGGAAGACCATTTGGACGGATACATTATAGTTGCAGGTAAGCCAATTTTTCTTCTTGTTTGTTGCAACTTGCAAGGCTCAAATCACACCTTAGCGAAGCGGCACCCAGTTTCAATGTCATATAATTTTAAACTTTATCTTCCTTACTATAATACACAGTGTCGCTTGATGGTAGTCGTCTTGGAGTCGTCGGAGTGCTCGTGGCGCCGCCTGCCACCTTTTCAAGTTTCTCAAGCGATACTGCGTATTATATTAGTGAAGATAAAGTTTAAAATTATATGACACTGTGCCGGCCGCTACCATCTCGGTGTGATTTGAGCCTAATGAAACTGTTGAAATAAAACCATTAAACCAACTTTATAGGTATGTGTTCTTGTAACGTAATACGTAGGAATAACATACCTACTACATACAGCATGACGCCACCTAATATTTGAACAATTTCATGACGTTTTGGGGTTCTTTCTGTTAGTTCGCGGCTCAGATACTAGACAGTTGTAATTTAGCATTGGTATACATATTAAAATTTGAGAAAGTCGTAAAATATAGTATTTTTTTAAAAGTAAGTACATACTTACCCTAAAGTTTTTTTTTCTACTATTTTGTCTCGTTTTGTCTGTCACAGGAGCTTAATCTCAGCAACTACTACTACACTATTGACCTTATTTCCAATAATTCAAAAAATGCTTGCAAAACTTGTGAATAGGTAATGTAATTTATAAAACAAAATATGTAATTATTTAATAGTAACATTTCCGTAGAAAAGGAACGGAGCTCTGTGCGCGAGGCGGGCTTCCATTTACTGGCTTTCATTTTTACTTCAAAGACTTGAAAGTGCTATCTTGATTAGTTTAGGAAATATCGTAATTTATTTCTTACTAACTTTAATACATACAGACATACATATGCTTACGCCTTTTCCCCGAAGGGGTAGGCAGAGACAATAGCCCGCCGCCTGCTACAATCCTGGCATACCTCGCGCCTTATCCACATCCATCAATTGGTTTATTCATACAGTCTCGTCGGTTTCGGGCACTCTTCATATGGCTTTTCTTCAATACATCGGCGATCTGATCGATGTAAGTACGCCTAGTTCGTCCTCTGCCGACTCGGCCACTCACAATCCCGTTGTATATTTGTCTCGTTAGACGCCTTTCATAATCTTAGTCACTACATCCTCTTTCAGGCCACAACTCTCTCGGATTACACTATTCCTCATTCTATCAATCAATCGTACTCGTGAGCTCATTTCTACTGCATTTATTCGACTCTCGTACTTCGTCTGCTATACCCAACTCTCGCTACCATAGATACATTAAGGAACCAACACCCCATCATGAACAGCCAGGCGTGCTTTTTAGTCACTTTCTGGCTCTTCGTGAAGGCGTGCAGTGCACCCTTTACCATATTACCTACATTTACACTCCTTTCAATATCACTGTAACACTTACCGTCTCTACTATACTTACTTCCTAATTACACAAACTCTGTCACTTGTTCTACTTTCTCACCTTCAATCATAATATCGAACACTTATATGTTACTACTATTTGTGGCCAATTCCGCCAAATGATTTCTGCTTAGCCTGATGGTTGACTAGTAGATAATACCTTTAGGCATTAAGTTCGCCATGTGTAGGTACATTTTCTTGGTACTTGAAGTTAGCTTCTTTCAATAAATAAATAAATGTCCATATTTTCGTTTCGATCAATGTCGTGTCGTTGGAATTTGGATGTAGGGTTCAAAAGAAATTCTCAATGAGGAGGTTATTATGTCGACGTTTATATAACTGTCTATATATACATATATGACGACACAACTTTTCTACAGAGTGGCCGATTTTGATGTTTTTTTTTATTGGATAGTGTATCCTTGAGTTTGATCCATTCATTCATCCATTGAAATTTATATTTTCGCCGATTTAATTACCAATTTTTTGTAAATAGTACATTATGATATAAGTGCGGTAGGTTGAAAATTACAGCCGAGGCGATATTGCTAGCCCAAGCCGTAGGCGAGGGCTACAAGTAAGCAGAGGCTGTAATTATCAAAGCGCACGTATGTCATACGACGTTTTATAACACATTTGCGAGGAAATACAATAAAACTCCGACTATGGTAAACGAATAAAAACAATACAGCGTTTAAGAAAAAGCGCGCGGCGCGCATCAGCATTTTTTTTAGGCAAAGGCACAAAAAACAGCCAGCATTACTAATAAAGTAAATTAATATTTTTGTGTTTTTGTTACAGATTAATTGGTTGTAATTTACTGTCAAAATTAATTAAATTAAATAATTATATACATAAATATTTCTTTATTATATTTTATCTCCCAAAGTTAATTTTAATCATAAAATGTTAACAACTTTTTTGACATAAAAACTCTGCTGAGATTTTAAAAAGTACCGTTCGTTTTAAGACGGAGCATCTTGATAAACCGTGCGTTTTACATTACACTTACCGCACTTGGGCGTAATGAGATACAATACGATATTGAAATTGGTGAAATAAGACACCTTTTACGAGCAAATGTGTTATAATAGTACATTATGATATAAGTGCGGTAGGTTGAAAATTACAGCCGAGGCGATATTGCTACAAGTAAGCAGAGGCTGTAATTATCAAAGCGCACGTATGTCATACGTTTTATAACACATTTGCGAGGAAATAAAATAAAACTCCGACTATGGTAAACGAATAAAAACAATACAGCGTTAAGAAAAAGCGGGCGGCGCGCATCAGCATTTTTTTTAGACAAAGGCACAAAAAACAGCCAGTATTACTAATAAAGTAAATTAATATTTTTGTGTTTTTGTTACAGATTAATTGGTTGTAATTTACTGTCAAAATTAATTTAATTAAATAAATATGTACATAAATATTTCTTTATTATATTTTATCGCAACTTTTTTGACATAAAAACTCTGCTGAGATTTTAAAAAGTACCGTTCTATTTAAGACGGAGCATCTTGATAAACCATGCGTTTTACTTTACACTTACCGCACTTGGGCGTAATGAGATACAATACGATATTGAAATTGGTGAAATAAGACACCTTTTACGAGCAAATGTGTTATAAAATATATTACTTTACCTGATGTCTGTTCGAGAATATCAAAAACCCAACCCCTAAAAACATCAATGTGCCCACTATAGCAAAAACGCGATTATAAAATAAGTAAGTCACTGTTGATGCCCTCGGTCCCATGTATGGACTTTATGATCCTAAGCAATAAGTATAGACACTGTTGGCGCTCTAGTAGCTCTATTTTTTCTAATTTAACGAATACTTATTCAATAATATCGATTATAATTTATTCTGATTGGTTTTAGTCCTACTTGCTTGCCAAACGTTTTCAGAATCCCATATGCCAATCGTTTCGCAACCGGGAATTCTTAAAACAAGAAGAAAATAAAATTAAAATGCTGGCAAAGAACTTGAGCCCATTACAGCCACGACAGAGTGGGAGCATTGTATCGCAATGTGCACGGCCATAACGAACTGTTGCGCCTGGCTCGCATCCAGCGACGACTCACATCATTTGTGTTAGAAACAAAATACAATTTACTCTCCATTTTGTCGTTTCATCTCTAGGCTATAAACGATGCTTTTTTAACACGTTTCGCTTATACACAACTTTGGTGGCTTGTTCAGACTAAGCAGATTACATCCTACTTATATTATTGTTTGTGTGGTGGAAAACTTTACAGTAATGTAGCTTGTGCAACACAATTTCATATAGGCATTTTATTTATATCGTAAAATACTGGTCCACGTGAACAGTCTTTTAGTATATTAATATCACGCTTTTCTCCCGTTGGGTTACTCAAATACAATACCACCCAACAACAAACAACCAAAAACAATGGGGGACATGTTTCTTTGCGATATCCTGGAGCCTAAAATAATTTGACGGATTTCGAAATATTTCGGATGTTTCTTCTTAATTGCCGAAGTCTCGAAGGCTAAATTTTTAAATCCTTTCAGTCCGTTTATTAGTTTCTCTAAAAAAAAAAACAAATGAAGAACATGAGATGTAGGTACTTCAAGGTCAAACACGCACTGTTCATAATATTTTAATACAAAACTTTATTACCATGTATTACCTTCAGGCTAAAATGTTTTTTTAAACACGTGTTATACCTTAACGGTCGCGTGATTCACCCCTATTGCGGGCGGTTTGTAAATTTAATGAACCTGGAGTTTGCTAAGATCTGTCGGCACGATAACTGGCTAGTTACGCCGATAACTTCCTGTCGGCGCTTCGGTTATTACCTACAGCAGTGTCAGTCACAAGATAACTTTGCAACTATTAACCAAAAAGAGTCTTATTTCTTAATCTAATCAACCAATTAGCTTGCTGCGTAGTGTTACACTATGTAGAGAGTGAGTATGTCGGATGACAGGTATGAAAATTTGTTTTTGACATTCCAAGGGGACACTGTATTTATTAATTTACATCATAATTTAGCATAATCTTTAAGATACGAGGATGTACCTACTTACTACCATGATGATGCTAATAAAATCTATAGTAGGTATGATGTAAGCTAGCATTTACTAAAAAGAAATCGGTAATTCTGATCTATGGTGCTGAAGACCCTTTCTATGGTGGCCACCAACTTTAGTCTGATTGATATAGCTGGTATTTAGAACTAGCCACCTACCTACTTAAGTCAAAATCGATATATTTAAAATAATCTGTTACATCCCAATGCCAATTAAAAAATAAAGAGTTACTCCAAGCATTACCCCAAGCATTTGAGAAACGGATATTTAAGCCTATAAAAATAAATCAAAGCTGCCAATTAAAAAATACACCCATATTACATTAAGGTTTCAATTCCTTATAGACCTAGTTTTATTTAATATCTAGGTTCCAATAGCAACTCTACGCTACTTGTTTAAGAAAAATGTATAAATCATACATGCTACGAACTGGCACACCACTCGCGCTTCATCAAACAACTTCGGTTTCGGGTCGGTTTATCGGGATTATCAGTAAAAACATCAACAGAAGAATCACTTCAAAATTCAAAATTCATTTATTCCAGTAGGTAGGTATATAAAATACACTTTGACACGTCAATAACAAGGCACACTTAACTTGTCCATGAAGATTGGCTAAATGTAAACAGCAGCCCATCTCCACCGACGAGTTGCTGGTTCCTAATGCAGTAGGTACCCCGAAAAGAGCCAGCAAGAAACTCCAGGGCAAATCTTTTTAATCTCATGTCTTACTAGTAAATATGGTTTACAATAATAATTATAACTAATACCCTTACATAGCGTCGAGTCGGGTAATCCCATGCATGTAGGTCAGAGTTCCTTTCTCAATCTAGCTATATCCTTTTTAAGGCACAACGCTCTCGAAACCCGCTATTTCTCATGCAGTCAATCTTTAATGCTAGGCAACTTGTTACATAAGTTATTCCACGGGCTAGCAAGAACAATAGATAATGTTACCTTTTTTTGTGTTGTTACCCTGGGAAAATGCATTACTGCATACGCACCCGACCCGGGGGGGCCGGGGGTTATGTGGGGCATGCAATTTATATTGATGTCAAAAAATAAAATGACAAAGTAGTATCAATTTAACTAAATTTAGAAAAACTTTTGAACCAAGGAGCTTTTTTATACCCAGACCGCCAACCAAGTCATGTCTTGTCACGTAGATTACATTAAATTGTAGGTATAGGTGCGGAAATAGTACATTATGATATAAGTGCGGTAGGTTGAAAATTACAGCCGAGGCGATATTGCTAGCCCGAGCCGTAGGCGAGGGCTACAAGTAAGCAGAGGCTGTAATTATCAAAGCGCACGTATGTCATACGACGTTTTATAACACATTTGCGAGGAAATAAAATAAAACTCCGACTATGGTAAACGAATAAAAACAATATAGCGTTAAGAAAAAGCGCGCGGCGCGCATCTAGAGCTCCCAAATATTCGAATATTTTGATATTCGAATAATTCGAAGAAAGACCGGCAACTATTCGAATTATTCGAATAGTATTCGAATAACAAAGAAAAAATTTTATTTTTGTAAATATTCTTTATTTTTGACAATTCTGACATAACGAACAGATACATCACACATAATATTTAGAATTCGACTCTAGATAGTACTTATATTATTTCAAAAAATATCGTATGCAAATGCAACAATCGAACAGGCACTAATTACTCGTAGGAACAGTAAAGGTACTTACAAAATAAAAGAAATCAAACTTTGGAATTGGACAATTAGATACCTTACTAAAAATCTAATCAACTCACAATAAAAATCTAATCAACTCACAATAAAATGTTTTCAAAGATAACATTCATATAGGATTTACTTTAGTCTTATTCTCAAAAAAAAATCAAACCAACTTACTTAAAATCTAATCAACTCGCTCACAATAAAATGTTTTATCTAGTGTCTTAATCACCAAAATTTTAATTCGAAAAATTGCAAAAACGGAACCCTTATATTTTCGTCATGTCCGTCAGTGGGCTGAGTAGACCCTTAAGCATAAGAGAGTAGTCACCTGGGCCCGTAGGCTGAGTAGACCCTTAAGCATAAGAGAGTAGTCACCTGGGCCCGTAGTCTGTGTAGACCCTTAAGCTTAAGAAAGTAGTAGTCTGGGTCAGTAGGCTGAGTAGACTCTTAAGCTTAAGAGAGTAGTAGTCTGGGTCAGTAGGCTGAGTAGACCCTTATGCTTAAGAGAGTAGTTATCTGGGCCCGTAGGCTGAGTAGACTCTTAAGCTTAAGAGAGTAGTAGTCTGGGTCAGTAGGCTGAGTAGACCCTTAAGCTTAAGAGAGTAGTCGCCTGGGCCCGTAGGCTGAGTAGACCCTTAGGTGTCGTCCATTAATCACGTGATGCTTTTTTAGCAACTTTTTGACCCCCCTCCCCCTCTTGGTGATGTATGGTGAGGTTTAAGACAACCCCCCCCCCCCCATACCGAAATCACGTGTATTTTTTTGGTAGACAGTATATTGAAATTTTCGACGACGAAATGATAAAATTTTGGAAAATTAAGCATCAATAAAAATTCACGTTCTACTTATTTTTTGGTTTAGAAATCGCGCGGTCAATGAAAAATAAATACAAATAACGGTTACACAAAATAACTCCCACCTCTAAACAGCAGTGCATCGATAAAATACGTTAAAATATCATATCTTTACCTTTTTACGATCTAACAATATTGTGTTGATTGTGTAAAACTTAAAACAGTTTTCATATCCAAAATCGCGAATAATTCGAATACTGTCAGTTTAGTATTCGAATATAAAATTTGACCAACTATTCGAATAATTCGAATATTCGAATATTCGAATGGGAGCCCTACGCGCATCATCATTTTTATTTAGGAAAAGGCACAAAAAACAGCCAGTACTTATTACTAATAAAGTAAAATAATATTTTTGTGTTTTTGTTACAGATTGGTTGTAATTTACTGTCAAAATTAATTAAATTAAATAATTATGTACATAAATATTTCTTTAATATATTTTATCTCCCAAAGTTAATTTTAATCATAAAATGTTGACAATTTTTTTGACATAAAAACTCTTTGCTGAGATTTTAAAAAGTACCGTTCGTTTTAAGACGGAGCATCTTGAAAAACCGTGCGTTTTACTTTACACTTACCGCACTTGGGCGTAATGAGATAGGTGACGATATTAAAATTGGTGAAATAAGACACCTTTTACGAGCAAATGTGTTATAAATTTGTTTATACGCCATTGTATCAATTTCAATTCCATTACTTCTCTGCCGGAGGAGTTTGGCTGTATGCCCATTCAACTACCTTCACAGCTGAAACTCATAAAGTTAGTTCAGCTATTTTCAAAGAGTTATGGTTATGTTTGTGATTTTTAAATAATGAATTACTAATGTGTTCAAACGCTATTTATCTTCAGCGTCAATATGGAAACATTATGTTACCTACTCACGCATAATGTAGGTGCTTACTTAACTTTTCATTACTAAAAAAATTCGGATTTGGATCTGCAGCCGTAACTGCCACCTAAGTTTAATTAAGCTTGTAATTTGACGACGCTATGTAAACATAGACAATCATACCACAAAAATAGCTGTTGATCCCTATTTTCCCACACGACGCAATTTTGGGTCCCAGTTCAAATTACAAATGTAAAAATACCAAATGCCATTTTACGCTGTCAGAAATTCAAAGATTGTCGAGAGTAGGCCTGCTGTATTTCCAAATATTTCTCCCACAATCATACTTACATACATTTTACCTCTTTATAATATTTTATTTTATGTCTCAGTAGCCGTTGCCCGCGAACTTTAGGGTGTCGCGTCCCTTTGGTTTATTGGGTATATACCTATTCTTTCTTTCCTCAAGAAGAAGGTCCGGTGTTTATGAAATTTTTACTTAGTATCCCAATTTATAATATAATACTTAATAATAATCTTTATTTCAGGCAATCCGTAATTTATTGTATCATTGTATTTTCATATCATTGTATTATTGTATTTTGTATATTGTATTTTCAATTGTAAAAATGTATTCTTATTGTAACCATTTTACATTCACTTTCGTTTAAGTAGGTAGGTATATATCTCTAGATTTTTTTGAAACCAGTAAATACATTTAAAAAAAATGTATTTAATTTACTGGTTTACTATATTTAGTATATACTTTTATGTAGAAATCGACTTGTGACAAATTCCACCCACAAACTCCTTTATTGCTTCACTTCAGGCCTCGGGCAGTAGAACATCCGTACATGGAGTGCCGAAGGTGGAGGATTGGAGGACGATCCTCTCAGTTCGGGCATGCGCAGTGTAGGCACGCAGCATCGCTACGCTTTCAGGCGCCCTAATGTACGCGCGATGAAGAATGATGCGCTGTTTTGCCTGTTATTGGTGGCGTAAAAATTATATTAGAGTATGTTTTCTTATAACGTTTTTTCGGGCCCCTGTGCTGTAGAGTCGGAATTAAATACGTAATGAAAATTGTTTAAATACAAAATTGTTAATGTCCTTTCTGAAGTTAATATTTTTTTGAGATTGATTTTATTCTTTAGGAATTTTTCTGCCCTGAATAGTTTGACACATTGCCTATGAAATATTTCCTATTTTATATAGAGTTTTCTTGGATGTAAATCTGCCCTTTTTACACGGAAATTCGAACGTAGCCAGATAGGATTGTCCGTCATCCTAGTCCTGTAGGACCATGCCTATTGATTCGGTGCAGACCGTCGTAGAGTCAAACTTAAACTGAAAAATCGATTTTGCAGGTAGAGTTCATCAAAACTATTGGAATCTCCAAAATTTCGTGAAAACAACCTTATAGCCCGAAAAAGCCGCACCGCGTTCTCGAGAAGCGAGCACATTCCTGTGTAGGTATTCCGTGCGCGCCCTGTGCCCTGCGCAGTAGGTCAGGGCGCGGGGGGTGAAGCCGATTCATGTTTGGGCTCGGCCGTCAGCTGTTCGCGCCATGAATGTGCCGCGCCCGCGCCGCGCCGGCATCGATTGCGGCTACCTGCGGCGGCCACGTGCGGCGCCGGCAGTCCCGCCGCGCTCGCCGGCTAGCGCGCGCGTGCCCACGCTCGCATGCCACCCGCCCGCGCCTCTCTCCCGTCGCTCATCAATGGATTGTCCGAGGTGACCTGCCCAGCCGACCCGACGCCGTCCTCTCCCGGTGAGTGCCGCGTAAACACGCGACGTACCAATCCGTTGGTAAATAATGGTTTTTCCGATAGCATTAATAGCTCCGAGACAATTTATGCGACTGCGCCGTGTGATGTTTACTGTGACCCGTTTGGAGGCTTCATTACATTAGCCGCGGAAATTTTCTAAGGAAATTGTTTTGTTATCGATCGCTACTAAGTTCTCTAGATATTTTTTACAATATCGGTTTACGTAAGTTGTCGCATCGTTTGTTATTGGCATCTCGTGGTCGTAGGTGTGCTCGCCCAGCGTAGCCTCGCCAGCGCCGCCTCCTTATCGCCACACCTTCTTTACGTATAAACATTCCTATTCCCCTTGTATTCGGTTGACAACTATTCCGTTTCATTCATATGCAGAACGAGGAATTCCGACAACTCAAAATGGTCCCCGTAGAGGGGAATTATGTAAATTAGTATCACGTTAGTGCCAAGAAAAGGAGCCATGTGGTTTCTCCAAGCGTCCGACCACAGCAGAATTTAGGGACATAATCGTATTATATTCGTGTGCTCCCATAGGAGTTTGCCCTGATTTATTGTTCCTGTCATTCCTTATCCCATGTGAGTGTCAACGAACGTGCCAGTCCGAATTTTCCCGGATGGAGGAGAAAGTACAAGTGTTATTTCTTTAAGACTAGAAGAATACGACTATAGTACCTAATACCTACTTCTTAATTTCTGCCATTCATAAATTGTTAAAAAAATTCTTATTACAGAGTTTAAATTGTCAGGAATTTACATTATGACCAAAGAGGTTGGAAGAAAATCTTTCAGAAACTTTTTCGTAAATTGCTTAAAGAAATACCTCGTAGAAGAGAAGATGATCTAAAAAACTGCTTTCATCACATCGTGTGCTAATTACAAAAATATTAATTTTGTAGCTTTGTACAATTTCTATAGCGAAGCATTTATTAGAAAAAGCGTTTCGCGTTAGGTATAAAGGGGAGAATAAAACATCTGCTACCAAACGTTTTTGTCATTTGCAATTGTTCCGTTGATTAATAGCATTGCGGAATGAATAGACGACATCTTCTGAGCGATTCTGAAAATTAAAAATAAATTCTTTTGGTTTTTCAAAGCACTAAACTGACTACCTACACTTACCATAATGATTATCACATAATAAACGAAAGTTTTAACATCATCCTCATCCAGTAAAATACTTTTAAAGGAGATTCATCCTTTTTTTAAGATGTTAAGTATATTTGAACAGAAAAGCCATTAAATTCATTAACACAAGATTCTATATTTTTAAAAACTTGCTATTAATTTGATAGTAAATAACATTTCGCCAGCATATTTTTCGGACCCTTAAAAGTGACGAGTAGTGAGCCCATCGCCAAACTGGGGAGCTGTTACATATGCTTCAGAACTTATTCTGGGGCCTGTGGGGCTTCCCCACGATGTTTTCCGTCACCGTTGAGCTAGCGATAACTTGCGAAAGTTTTTGAAAAAAAAAATAGCTACATGCCTTGACCAGGATTCAAACCTACGCCTCACACATGAAAGGCCGGGTCACTTCCAAGAGAATTAATTGCTGCTGAATAAAAAAATACAAGGCCACAAGTGATAGAGTTAGGCTGCAACAGATTTCTTGTAATCTGATTCAAGGATAAGCTTATTAGGCTTACATTGAGGCTGCATGGACCGTGTCATTATTCCGGGATCAGTGGAAGAAGTACGTCGCCGCCCTAATCTAAGGCTTCGTATAACTGCAAATGGGGCTTAGACTTGCCAAAAACCTTTGAAATGTATGAGTATACCCAATTTCCCTTTTGAGATTTTCCCTTTGCATGAAAATGAGTATATTCAAAAGGCATGTTAACGAATTTCTCAAAGGTCGGCAATGCCGGGTTTTAGAAAAGTAACCATACTCGTTTACCGTATAATCATATAAATTACGCTATTTTTGTGTTCGTAACTGTCAGGAGAAGGTTTGTATTAAATAGTTTTTTTGGAAAACCGGTGCAAACCGGTGCATATAGCTAACTACTTATTATATAACTAGAAAACACTGGTTTCGAGTGTATATAAGTGTATCAGTCTATTTATTCACAATATTTTGTACATTCCTTAGGATGGGGGTACCCCTCTAGTACCTACGTTGATCTACTTTAATCACGGGCGGCAACTCCTTGGTTGCTTGGAGTCTCCGTCACCCACCAAGACCAAAAAGTGGGTGTACCGCACCTATGTCGGCAGACATGCAAACCTACTCAATAATCGCCTTTCAGCTTTCTGATCTCATCAGCATTTGCTTGCCCTTTCCCCATTATTTTGGGTCAGCGCTGTATCTATGTCTTCTTTCATTTATTTCTATTGCCCATCGTATCTACATTTACTTCGTTCTCACAATCTATCCGTCTTATTTTTATTAATTGTTTAGTGCATATCGATACATGTTTTGAGTAATTTGGGAATCTTATACGGAAGTGAGAACTGTGTATGGTAAGACGATTCATTTATTTATCTGTCCATTTAGTTTTCCCCTCTCATTCTCTATATCCCTAGATTTATAGAATGCTTTCTGTCTACTTATAAATTGAGTTTTTTTAAATAGTTATCAAATGAGCATAAGCACTCCGAGTGATGATGAAAATGCAAATTAATAAAATTCAATCCAATAGCCAAGTATATACACGTATTTCAGTTTTATTGCCACCCTTTCAATTGGTTCTGTTTATTCAATCGCATGTATTCGGCATTGATGGATAGACAGAAGTACACGTGAGTAATCAAAGGGCTTTTAGATATACGGGAACCTGCGGAACTGAATTTGCCTGTAGGCAGTTCGATTTACCGGCTGTGTTTGACGTATTCTGAATTACCCACAGACGCGTTTACGTACATACTCGTATAATAATAGTAGCTGTTAAAATGCTCTAAAAGATTTAAAACATTATCCCCCTTCTTGTGCAGTCGGATAAAAATGTAGACACTTCAAAATCGTTCAAACCGTTTAGGCTACAGGAGGTCACGACGTATCATGTTCACAACTCACATACATACACCCGGAAAATATTACCTTCCTTCTTATGCAGTCGGGTAAAAACCTCGACAAATTTCGTTCAGTCCACGCCGGCAGAGTCAAAAACGAGTAGGTTATATTGCGACACGTTTACACTATACAAACAACAAATATCTGAAATTATATTTCCCGTAATACATCTTTATCAAACCTACTGTAAAGATAGAGTATAAATAGACTAGATGTTAGTCCGCAGGGTCATCAAACGGATGCACAGTACAGTCTATCAAGTCAACGGAAACACTTTTAAGTCCTCTCCAGTAAAAGGGACACCGGAAAATAGGGGCGCTTTGTTGGCTGCGGACTGCTTTTTGTTACTAACTTCACTATGTAATATAGACGTGTTTTTAAAAAAGAAGTTAGGCCAAATACAAAAAGTCGTACGTCTTATATGTACTGCTTAAAATAAACCACTTAATAACAAACTATTGTAATTATGCAAAGGATGAAAAATTAAATTATGCAAAATTACACTCTTAAATATGATTGAACACTGTATGTCGACTATTGCTGTAGTGGTTTACGAAATATAATTTAAAAATAATATGAATAATGTACCAATTTAGCAGATCATATTCATAGTCCTTCAGGATCTTCAAAAACTTACGTAAGTACTTTATCACTAGCTCGATTGTAAAAGAAAACATGAGGAAACTCGTAGCATTTAGTTCTGAGGCATGTGTAACAACCAGAAAGGGTCACTCTCACAATATCCGAACAGTACCTACGCTGGATATTTCCAGAAAAAGTACCTCTGTGAACCCTCTCAGGAATAAGTGCGTGAGTGCATATATTTTTAATTAAGCAAAGAGCTCTGTAAGATAAGAATCGCTGCAGTAGTTTAGTTTAGTATGGCTTCACCGGCGAGTTCATTGTAATCATTCGCCGCAGTAGTTTAGTATGGCTTCACCGGCGAGTTTATTGTAATCATTCAATTCTGCATACGTAGTTTAACATAACCATATAACTACACTGTTAAAACTAACCTAATTTAAACTTAAAATCCCTAACATAGATAACTTTTGACCACGATAAAAAAAATTAAATATTGGCACTACCGATTGCACGCAACCCATGTAAATATCTCACTGGCCAGTTGTTAAATAAAAAAATTTAAAAGAATAAGTATTTTTTTTATTGTTCATGTCTGCATAAAACAAAGTCTCCCGCCGTCTGTGCTTAGATCTGTTAAACCACGCAACGGATTTTGATGTGGTTTTCACTAAAAGAAAGCGATAAACGAGGAAGGTTTTTTGCAAAGAGATTAAAATGCCCTTTTATATTTAAATCTCTTTGGTTTTTTGTATATAAACCGAAGCGGTGGCGGGTCGCTAGTCGTCTTATATACATTATTTTATGTGGAAAGTTGCCATACATAGTCAGAGATGTGATGGTTGATGATTTATTTAGATTTATTATAGATGATTATCTATAATAAATACCGCTAACATTGTTTGTAACTTGACTGATATACTTGTAGATGTAAATAAGTAATAGTGTACGCCTTGTTGGTAATCGAAAAACAACCTCACTTTTACGTAATACGTAAAAGCGTTGTATTGGCGGGAAAATAAGTTTCTTTTTTTCAATCCTTCTATCGCGGGCCTTGAGCGCGGGGACCGAATCCAGAAATTCCGCAACGAAAAAAACCTCACGCTCTCCACTCTGACGGGCACGGAGGCGTGGCTTGAAGGCCGTGCATTGTCTAACGTCGTTTGTTTTCGGCAGTCTTGTTGATATTGTTTATTGGGCATAATCCAAACCCAAGTTATGATAGTAGATGGATGGATGGACGGACGGACGGATGGACGGATGGACGGATGGACGGATGGACGGATGGACGGATGGACGGACGGACGGACGGACGGACGGACGGACGGACGGACGGACGGACGGACGGATGGACGGATGGATGGATGGATGGATGGATGGATATTGCATAGCTTCTATCGAGGGACTTGAGCGCGGGGACCGAATCCAGAAATTCCGTAACGAAAAAAAACCTCACGCTCCCCACTCCGACGGGCACGGAGGTGTGGCTTGAAGGCCGTGCATTGTATAACGTCGTTTGTTTTCGGCAGTCTTGTTGATAAAAAATGCTATGCAATAGCTTTACCGCGGCAGTCCCCGAGTGCCACACGTCTTTTTTCAATTAACGATAATATTACAGCAAGTTTTTAAACGTTTCCAAGGATTCTGTATATGCAAACGTGTGCGTGTTACATTAATACTGCAGCCGGATAAATAAAGGATGCTATCTAAAGCGTCCTTTAACTCGGTGCAACAAACATTTGCATCTCTAACTTATACGCTCCACAGCTCTCGTAATCCGGGGCGAGACACACTGACCCAGATACCGTCGGATGCTCCCATCGATGAGGGAAATAAAGCTTTGACTTATTTATTTATTTATTAAAGACTCACAAAACAAGTTACTTTCAAACAGTGTTTGGAGTCCAGTCAAATATATTTTCTTTTTATGATCTGTCAAAACGAAATTTTACCGTTGAAAAATATGACTTATGAAGTCATCAATAGACTACTACACTTTTTTGATTGCTATATTAATTTATGCAATAATTGTAAAATGAAAATGTGTTTCTGATAATCTTTTTAATGAATCACAAAATACAGTCAAATACCATACAACATTGGTGGCGAGACTAGATTGTAACTCGCAAGATGTGTGCATAGACTTTTATAAAGGCTAAGGGTTACTTGTTGTGTTAGCACCTAAGTTAAAGTAAATCACACCAGATGTTACTGTTATGCGAATGATAAATATGCAGTAAAATTATTTGCTGACTACAGATAAGTTTGCATTGCCACTTCTGCTCAAAACCAACCTGCCCCCCGATTCACGTGCTTTCGACATGACATTTCTGTAGTGCCATTTCACTTTTTCTATGTGAAATCTATGAGACAAGTATATAGTTATCGACTGGGAAATCCAATCGAACGAATAAGAATACGGCTGATCGCCTTATGATGAAGGAGGGAGTCTGCGTACTGTATTTGTTTCGATACTTTTGGACTAAAAATTGTTGAAAAATTTAACGACTGTTAGGAGTCACAATTTACTCAGGCAGATCGTCATCGACCGTAACAGCCCCTGGTGGGATATGAGTCTTTTCTTACATATGCGGAAGTATTGTCCATAATATTCTACACAAGCCTACCGCAGATTGGGACACCGCCAGCTAACTGTCAGAAATCTAAAGAAGGATATCTGACATGGCTTAACGACGTCCATTGAGCGGGAACACTACAAAAAACGGGACCAATTGAGCGTTTGTGAAATTATTCCACTAGATCTATTCGATTATACATATTTATCACTAGCTCGACGGTGAAGGACTACATCGTGAGGAAACCCTCAGGTCCCAGAATTAATTCTGAGGCATGTGTAAAAGACCCGGTCTGGCGATGGGCTCACCTATCACGTTTAGGGGTTCAAAGAATATCTTGTGAAAAGTGGGTATATCCAGAAATGGAATACCTCTGCCTACCCCCTCGGGGATAAAAGGCGTGATATTATTATGTATTTATTTATTAGACTTTATTACATTTAATAAATCTATTGGTTTTTAATATCGATGGATGCGCCGTTTGCCCAACCCGACAAACTACCTGACTTGTCAGACAGTTTTGGCAATGGAAGTTCGTTGTTGGACAGTCAGCTGTTTGTCAGCGGGACCTCATTGGACAGTTGCAAATGGCAAACGTGTTGTGTTTTATTTTCAAGGAAATTTAGAATCGCAACATCTTAGATTAATAAATAAATTGTAAGACACAATTCACACAAAGCTATTCAGTGCCAAACTAGAAAGAGCATGTGGTACTAAACATATTAAATATACTTATATAAGGTTAAGGGTATAACTCAGGATAAGGCGTTGGCGTAGGTATTTATTACATTTTTAGGCTTGGTCGTCGTAAGGGCACATGAAATCGTAAATGTGAAAACTATTTCAAACAGTAAAAAGTAATTTTATTTCATACAGTAATTTAATTAAAGTTGTAGAATGGAACTGGTTTACTAGCATACAGATTAAAAAACTTATGACCAAGCGTATTTTGAAATTCAAGCGGGCGTTGCCCGTGCTGATCCAGATTTTTTTGTGAATCATTCGTTTCCTAATCGAAGGCTGGAAGCCTAGATCAGAAAGTGGATCTATTGTTCAAATTTCAGTTTTACTCAACTTTACATTTACTTACTATTCAAAACACAATATAGATTTTTAATTCGTCGAGCACCCCGCGGTCACCGTAACAATTCTGTTTTAATTCAAGTTTTAATCAATTGTGTTTTATTTTATTGGCGAGGTTAATTGCACGACACAAAACTTGACGTCCATTGTGGTACTATGATACAAATCAACTTCAATTACCTGTCT
Source organism: Ethmia dodecea (assembly GCA_963855545.1). Lineage (NCBI taxonomy): Eukaryota > Metazoa > Arthropoda > Insecta > Lepidoptera > Depressariidae > Ethmia > Ethmia dodecea. The sequence continues at coordinate 4,488,225 of OY979446.1, forward strand.
TAGTTAAAAAAAAAGAAGTCCGAAGACGAAGTATTCGGGGAGGAGACAAATCGAACAACTCAAAGATCATAGAATTTTGTCTAGCCGTTCTTGAGTTATAAATGGTGTAACTAACCAGACCTTGTCTTATATACATGTACTTATTAATTTAATATATTTATAAGAAATATGTCAAAATACAACATTTGCTAAACATGCCATTCGAAAATTGATTAAAGTTTATATTGAATCCGTCGACCGTCGCGTAACTTCGTAGCAAATAGCTACGACGTAGCTTCGTAGCACTCGTAGACATTACTGCAACGGTTGCAATAACGTAAGATACTTATGACCATAGATTTTAGAAAAAATATGTTTATACCTCATTTTCAAATTATAAATATGTACGTAATTTTTGAAAAACTCATTGGGACATGCCAGGATTCGCACCCGAGCCTCACTGATTATCATCATGTCAAGAAGGCTCTTTGACCGTAAGGCTATCACCGCTCTTTTATACTATGTAAAGAATAATAAACATTTTACAAAAACATGCAGTACATGTACACAAAACTTTAAAGTAAACTATATAGGTTTTAATACCAAGCCAAGCCCGTTTTCTGAGAAACGGAGTGAGGTATAAGTTGGTTGAATAAACAATGTAAACATAATCGCCATAATTGTGTTATCTTACTAATATTATAAACGCGAAAGTTTGTATGGATGGATGTATGGATATTTGTTGAAACTTTACAGTTATATAGCTTATACATCAGAATAACACATAGGCTATATTCCATCCCCGTATTTCAACGGTAATGGGTAACTACGCGGGTGAATCCGTGGGGCTCTGCTAGTAGTGTAATACGACGACATATCCATAACCCTAAAGGCTATTGCGATCATTTATTCATGTAAAGGTCGCGTTTGGACGCAGCCCTGCCGTTTATACCTATCAAGTATCGAATGAATTTGTTAACACCAAATATTGACTCGGCCGCGCTTGGGAATCAGTTTTGGGGAAGGATTAATTCCGTTTTTAACCGACTACACTGGAAGAAGGGTAATGTTTTCGGAAGATGTATGTATTTGAGTATAAACTGTAGTCGAAAGGAGGGATTTTGAAGTGCGAGATGTCGTTAGATTTGCATTCATCTCCGTAGTATCATATATTTTTATTAAAAGCAGATAATGCATTAAATATTCTAAGTGCTTTTACATGCAGTCGTAAGTAGTTTTGGTATTTTAATAGTCACTGAAATTGTTGTTTTATTACTTTTACCTGACTACGAAATATCGATCTCTTCTGCAGTAGGTTTAGAGTACATATTTTGAAATAAATTATAAAAAAATGTTCTTGTGAATATTTAACAATATTCTTTGCCTTTAAAACATACAAATTCACCCGAAACAACAAAAATCGTAAGGAACCCGGTTCCAGAATTGGATACGAAAAATAACTGTTATTGCACTTATACCAAGAGGTATCGCTTTTCTAAATATTTCGCTGTGTACTTGTGGGGACTTGTAATTGGCTTGCCGATGTTTAAATTCATTGCCCATTATTATTTTTATAGCTGTAGGTCTCCCTAAAATTAATTAAATAAATAAATAAATAATAATTATACTCGTAGTTCCAGGAATGGAATACCTAAGTATATCAGCTTCCTTGGGGATAACACGGCTGCCGAAAAGGCAATAAACTTTATCATTTTTGTCGCTACATTAACTTAATACGAATAAACGATAAGTGACAATAACACTAATAACACGGCGTATCAGGTATAGCCAATATCAATAGGTAACATCTCCCTTTCCAATTACGAGCGCTGGCAAATAAATAGCTAACTCACGAATTGTCTACCGAATGGTTCTGTTTACCTCTTTCTGTACATCTTATGATTTACAGAGCCGGCCTAGGCAATAGCGCCCCTTATTAATAGGGCTGTTTATTTTATTGGCTTCTAGGCCGAGTTGTTTATAGAACATTTTTTATTGGTTTTATTTTATGGATACCTTGAACTTGGTTGTGCAAAATATTAACTTTTGCTGCTACAAATATAAAAAAAAACTTTATCGCCGAGCAAGTTGACAGGTGTATTCCATTCCTGGAAATATCAAGTGTATTTTTGATTTAACGGTGAGTCTAAACTTATGAAACTGTTTTAAAATAATCAGACTATAATCTGTTGAACCACAATTTGCAGACACAATAAACTAATGTATTGTATTTTTTACATTTTAAGCATGTTCCAGTTAATTTTAATACAGAACTTTTGGATTACTGCTATGCTTTAATGTAGTTTATCTTAGTTAATAGCCTTGTTTATATATCGTGTTTCCTTCAATATAGCTATACATTTAATATGAAATACTTGCGATATAAATTCAAGAAATGTATTAGTGTATGAGCTGCTAAATACCATACTAAATAAATTAAATATAAATAAATAACTAAATATTGTGCATTAGAAATATTTTAAAAATATAGCTGGGTCCTCTCTACATTACCGACTATGATAATGACCTAAGCTTACAAACTAATTAGCTCGCTGTGCTCATTTCATCGACATTCCAAACTTGCGCCCCGAGTCGCCCTAATTGCGCCCTGCTCATTTTCCGTACTCCGCCTAATGAAACGAAGCGATCAGATGAGATTGCCCCACGCCGAGTTTCCAGATAACGTATCAACCATGATGGATGGAGGGCGGAGGCTCTACCATATAAGTGGTTTAGTTGATCCGTGATCTTCACTAGTTGCCATGTCATATATAAGCCAGTGGTGATTCAGCGATCCTGCCTCTTTCATCATTTTGTGTCAGTTGTTACCTCTTTCAATTTCGGTTACATGTGATACATAATGTGCATGTTGCCTGATGTGTCCTTGGTTGTTTCATTTTAGGGTTACGTTAGAAGACGATTCGCGCATTGTGACACATGATAGCTGTGTTTGCCACTTGTAAGACTTTCATAAGAACTCTTTTTCAAGAATAGTTACATCATGGTGCCTACTAATAATATACCTAAATGCGAAAGCTACTCCATATGTATACTTTTTCACGGCCGAACCGGTGACCAGACCTTAATAATTTGGCAGGGCTATAGCTTACATCTTAAGGAAGGACGGCTACTATTCATGTTGGAAAAACACATAGTACGTAGTGAACGCGGTAACCTAAGGTTCATGTCGCGGGAAACAGCTACTTACCTATAAAATGATTCGGTATCCAATTCTGTTAACGAACACTGGCCGAAAACGGAAAATAATCTCTAAGACTTTCATTCTACTTGAAAATCATAAAGATTGCTATTAAAATGTAATTCTGTAAGCAAATGAAAATAAAAGCCCCTTAAAATACGAGAGCGCGTAAACACAGCAAACATAAAAACAAACGGTTTAATTCTGAGGGCATTATGCAAAAAGACTGGCATGAAACATGATGTGGCCGCTTACAGTACCAGTCTGCGGTTCAGGTCAGGGGTATGCCAGGAGCGGAGAGCGATTTTACGAAAGACGTTCGAAGAAACAGTTTCTCTGTTTTCTTCCAAGATTTATGGATTTTAGAAAGAAGAAGTAACATTATATTACATACCTAGGGAAGTAAAATAAGAAATGTCTCAAATCACATGCAATTGTCGACCGAGGCGAAGCCGTGGTCAACAAACATGTGATCTGATGCTTTCTTATTTACTTTCCGAGGTGTGTAGGTATACTTTTTTTCTGCTCGACGGAGGCGGAAAGCGGCAACTTCGTTTAGCGCAGCGAGCCGAAAGTTGGCGCTTTGTTGATATTTATTAGGAACACCTTTTATATACTTCAACCTCAGTTTTATAGGATTACAGCCATCACTTATCATAGTCTATCGCAGTATTCACAATGCATTGCGCGATGCGGCAATTGTTGTAGTCTTTTTAGTATATATATATATATATACTTGTTAAACTTTATTTTTATATATTTAGTTAATATATATATATATATATCTATATATATATATTATATATATTAACTAAATATATAAAAATAAAGTTTAACAAGTAGTAACTGTAGAGTGTATGATTGTGAACAAAATAGGGAGAATGTAAAAAGAACAAAAGAGCGGTATGCAGAGTTTAAAAGGAAAGTTAAAGAGTGCGTGGCGAGAAAGAAAGAAGAGAAGAATAATAAGTTGGATCAAAAATTCTGCTCTAGTTTTCGAAATAACATAAAGTTATTTTGGAAACTTGTAGGGAAATCGCAGGGGCAATCCACAAAATCTTCTCTGAGTGTAATACGTGATGAATGTGGTGAACCTATGATTGAAGAACGGCATGTACTAGAGCGGTGGAAAAGATACTTTGAAAGTCTGTTTGAAAAGCAAGAGGATGAGCATGAGAGTGAAATTTGTGAGATATCAATTCCACCGAAAGATTTCGAAATAAGTATGAAAGAGATTGTGGAAGCGCTAAAAAGTATGAAACTAGGTAAAGCTGCAGGATATGATAGCGTGACTGTAGAAATCTTGAGGGCTGGTGACACGTTGGTAACAGGCCTACTGCAAAGACTCTTTAACCTGTGTTTGGAACATAGCCGAGTACCAGATGACTGGACTAAGGCGGTAATTGTACCACTATATAAAGGAAAGGGGTCGCAACAGGACTGCAAGAACTATCGTGGCATTAGTCTCTTAAGTGTGGTCGGCAAACTATATGCGAGGATATTGATTGATAGGGTCGTGAGTGAAACGAATGAGAGGATATGGGATGTTCCGGCAGGCTTTAGAAGGGGGATGGGATGCATGGATCAAGTCTTTTCCTTACGGTGCGTCACTGAGAACTTTTTGGCAAAAGACCAAAAAATATTCTGCGCCTTTATAGACCTGAAAAAGGCTTACGATAGAGTGAGAAGGAATGAGCTATGGTCAACACTGGCCATGCATGGGTTGAATCCTATTTTGGTACAGGGTCTGAAATCCCTCTATAGGGATTCTAGAGCCTGTGTCAGAATTAATGGCGCCTACACGGACTGGTTTGACATCTCTGTGGGTGTTAGACAGGGTTGTGTAGCATCGCCATGGCTTTTCAACCTTTTCATGGATAGCTGTTTGACAGATTTGAAAGAGCGAGATTGTGGAGTACGAATGGGAGAAGTACGTGTCAAATGCCTGTTATACGCCGATGATCAAGTAATACTTGAACTATCGGCGTGTAAGTTGCAGGACACTGTAACTCTTGTGAATGAGGCTTTTAAGAAGAAAAGCATGAAAGTGAATGTAAGCAAGACGAAGGTAATGGTTCTGGAGAAAGATAGGGACATGTCTGAATGTGATATTATGATTGAAGGCGAGAAAGTAGAACAAGTGTCAGAGTTTGTTTATTTGGGAAGTAAGTTTACAAGAGACGGAAAGTGTGACAGTGATATTGAAAGGAGGGTGAATGCAGGGAACATGATTAACGGAGCTTTGCACTCCTTTATGAGGAGCCAGAATGTGACAAATAAAGCACGTCTAGCTGTACATGATGGTGTGTTAGTACCTACGTTGATGTATGGCAGTGAGTGTTGGTACCCCCATACGGTAAATGCAGTCTAAATGCGTTCATTAAGAAGCATTAGTGGAGTAAGATTGATAGATAGAGTGAAAAATAGTGTGATCCGAGAGCGTTGCGGCTTGAAAGATGATATAGTGACTAGGATTGAAAAAGGAATGCTCAGGTGGTTTGGTCACATTGAGCGGATGAATGAAAGTCGTCTAACGAGACAAATATACAAGGGTGTTGTGAATGGGCGAGTCGGTAGAGGACGACCTAGGCGTACCTACATCGACCAGATCGGCGATGTGTTGAAGAAAAGCCAGATGAAGAGTACCCGAAACCGACGAGCATGCATGAGTCGTTTAATGGATATGGAGGAAGCGCGTGAGATCTGCCAGGTTCGTAGCAAGTGGCGGTCTGTTGTCTCTGCCTACCCCAACGGGAAATAGGCGTGAGATTATGTATGTATGTATGTAAAGTTTAACAACAATACTTGCCTAGGAGTTACACATTTATCACTAGCTCGACGGTGAAGGAAAACATCGTGAGGAAACCCGCAGATCCCAGACTTCATTCTCAGGCACGTGTAACAGTACTCTGGCCCGGCGATAAGCTAACCACAATTAGGGGTCCGAAAAATATACTTACCAACAGTGGTTATTTCCAGAAATTGAATAAGTATTCAATAGCTGCCGACCCTCTCAGGTATAAACCGGAGGTATTTTTTTACTTTAAAATACTGATATACCAACGCATAGCTTCAACTTCTAAACCTTAAAAGTCTTAAAACCTGGAATGTTAACAACTTTTTTTTTGTACAAGTAGTACATTCGGTAAAAAAAAATACTAAATGTCACCGGAAACCGGAAAATCAGCGCGGGAAAAACCCATGTGAAAACCTCCTAGCTAATTACAAAAACAAAAGCACAGCAAAATGGAATCATGATCATAAGGAGGAAGTTCAACAGCCTAACATTTTAATTCAATTCAAGGGACAACATCATGACCAAACAAAGGGATCATTATCTTAATGGCTGCCGTTAACAGAGGTTATTCCCGAGCCTAATAGGCTGTACTATGGAACTGAATAAATGATTCCTCTGTCTGTTTACTGGGAAGAGGCGTCTGCGAAAATGTGTACAATTAAATTCTCAGAAGTGTTTAGGGCTAATTTAATCACGACTTCATGGAATCTTATTATTAATAGTAGGTACCTGCGAGAACGAGCTTCGCGTTCGCGTTCTAACACCAATGTCGCCATCTGTCGGTGAGTGGCCGTATTATTAAAACATATTTTTATGTAAAATTTCGTTTTTACAGGAAATAAGTACAACTTTGTAGTTGAACTTAAAATGCAAAATTATATATGTACACAAAATTTCATCAAAATCGTTAGGTAGAACCTTTTCCAAGATACCGGCAATATAAATATATACATAAAATAATTGCTCTTAAAGGATGTAAGTTTTAGAAGATATATTAATATGCCTTTACTAGTATTCTAAACGGGAGAGAGGGGATTACTATGAACACTGCTATTACTTCTATTAAAATAATCGTGTAATATATTTTATAACACATTTGCTCGTAAAAGGTGTCTTATTTCACCAATTTTAATATCGTTACCTATCTCATTACGCCCAAGTGCGGTAAGTGTAAAGTAAAACGCACGGTTTATCAAGATGCTCCGTCTTAAAACGAACGGTACTTTTTAAAATATCAGCAAAGAGTTTTTATGTCAAAAAAGTTGTCAACATTTTATGATTAAAATTAACTTTGGGAGATAAAATATATTAAAGAAATATTTATGTACATAATTATTTAATTTAATTAATTTTGACAGTAAATTACAACCAATCTGTAACAAAAACACAAAAATATTATTTTACTTTATTAGTAATAAGTACTGGCTGTTTTTTTGTGCCTTTTCCTAAAAAAAAATGATGATGCGCGCCGCGCGCTTTTTCTTAACGCTGTATTGTTTTTATTCGTTTACCATAGTCGGAGTTTTATTTTATTTTCTCGCAAATGTGTTATAAATCGTCGTATGACATACGTGCGCTTTGATAATTACAGCCTCTGCTTACTTGTAGCCCTCGCCTACGGCTCGGGCTAGCAATATCGCCTCGGCTGTAATTTTCAACCTACCGCACTTATATCATAATGTACTATTATAACACATTTGCTCGTAAAAGGTGTCTTATTTCACCAATTTCAATAACGTATTGTATCTTATTACGCCCAAGTGCGGTAAGTGTAAAGTAAAACGCACGGTTTATCAAGATGATCCGTCTTAAAACGAACGGTACTTTTTAAAATCTCAGCAAAGAGTTTTTATGACAAAAAAGTTGTCAACATTTTATGATTAAAATTAACTTTGGGAGATAAAATATAATAAAGAAATATTTATGTACATAATTATTTAATTTAATTAATTTTCACGGTAAATTACAACCAATTAATCTGTAACAAAAACACAAAAATATAAATTCCTTTATTAGTAATACTGGCTGTTTTTGTGCCTTTGCCTGGAAAAAATTATGATGAGCGCTGCGCGCTTTTTCTTAACGCTGTATTGTTTTTATTCGTTTACCATAGTCGGAGTTTTATTTTATTTCCTCGCAAATGTGTTATAAAATGTCGTATGACATACGTGCGCTTTGATAATTACAGCCTCTGCTTACTTGTAGCCCTCGCCTACGGCTCGGGCTAGCAATATCGCCTTGGCTGTAATTTTCAACCTACCGCACTTATATCATAACTAGCGGCCCGCCCCGGCTTCGCACGGGTGGACATTTATTTTTTAAACATTTTGGGATGCCCTTATCATCTAGCAATGTCAATATCTTCATGCAATGCATAAGTGGTTCTTATTATTTTTCAAATAGCCTGTGCCCAGCGGCGTTGCCCGAGCGGAATCAGTTTATTCCTGTTCCAGTAAGAATTTCTAAATATCCCTTCATAGAGCGGTTGCGAACGACATAATTATTATTATGTGACACCTACATACCATATTTCAGTTTTTAGGGTTCCGTACATAAATGTTAAAACGATATCCTATTACTAAGTCTCCCCTGTTCGTCCGTCTGTCTGTCCATCTGTCACCAGGCTGTATCTTATGAACTGTGATAGTTAGTTGAAATTTTCACAGATGATATATTTCTGGTGCCGGTAAAACAACAAATACTAAAAAACAGAATAAAATGAATATTTAAGGGCTCCCATACCACAAACGTTTTTTTTTTTGTCGTTTTTATGTCGATAGACACAAAAAACCACACTTCTCCATACTAACTTCAACCCTTACTTTCATCCTCTTAGGGGATGATTTTCGAAAAATCCTAAAACACCTGTCTCATGATTTATTTTTAAGAGTATTTGTGCCTAGTTTGAAGTTGATAGACGTAAAAAACAATACATTTGCAACCCCCTGTTTCACCCCCTTGGTGATTTTCAAAAATCTAGAAACACGTGTCTTATTATTTGTTTCGAGAAGTATTTTTACAAAGTTTCGAATTGATACACCCAAAAATGAAGGTTTTCCATACAAACTTCCACCCTTACTTTCATCCCCTTGGAGGATGATTTTCGAAAAATCCTAGAACTAATATCTCATAGTTTGTTTTCAGAAGCATTTGTACCAAGATTCAAGTTGATGGAATCAAAAAATTAACTTCTTCGTATCAACTTCAACCCCTACTTTCATCCGTTTAGGGGATGATTTTCGAAAAACCCTAAAATGTGTGTCTCATAATTTATTTCTAAGAGTATTTATGTAAAGTTTGAAGTTGATAGACGTAAAAAACAACACGTCTCCATACAAACTCCACTCCCCTGTTTCATCCCCTTAGGGGATGGTTTTTTAAAAATCCGGAAATACGTGTCTTGCTGTTTGTTTTGAGGAGTATTTTTACAAAGTTTCGAATTGATACACATAAAAATGAAGGTTTTCCATACAAACTTCATCCCCTACTTTCACCCCCTTGGAGGATGATTTTCAAAAAATCCTAGAACTAATATTTCATAGTGTGTTTTGAAGAGTATTTGTGCCAAGTTTAAAGTTGATACACGCAGAAATCACACTATCCCATAAAAACTTCAACCCCCCTCTTTCACCCCCTTAAGGGTTGAATTTCGTAAAATCCTTTCTTAGCGAGCATCTACACTATAAACGTAACCTACACACAAAATTTCATGTTTCTATGTTCAGTGGTTTGGGCTGGGCCTTGATTTTTAGATTTAGCTTCTCCTTTTATATATATAGATGTACTATTACCATCTTGAAGTCATTACAGAAAACGATCGACTTACTCTTTGACTTTTTTATTGTTCCGGGGAAACATACTAACTGATAGTAACAGTTGTACAATCATGGTATAATCACATGCACTAATAGACAAACAGGTTCTCAGACTATAAGATTTAAGGAAAATCAGTCGCACAGCACGATAGATCTGTCAATTATGTAGTAAGTGTAGCAAATACGTAAATATAGTTCTACTCTTACTTTCATATTGAAACTGCAGATAGAGCCCAAATGTCAATATCACGTTTGTGGAACCTTTAAAATATCTATATTACTATAATTATTTATTGTCAAAAAAAAAACTAATCTACACCACTTATTAATTTAGATATGAGTAAGCAGTTCTTGACAGGAAAATGTTGATTCTGTTTGAGCGGTACAACTTTTAATCACATCAAACTGCCGTGGAACTTTAATGGGGTACATGTTGAGTCACCTGAGAATGTTATAAAGGGATTAATGGGTCTCGGGGGACTGAAATGTGGCATTTCATAAAAATGTTGGAATTGCGATTTCTCTTTGGCAGGTGACACGAGAGTTGTAGAATTTGATGAAAAGGTGCCTTTGACCTACTTATTACGAAGTTAACAATTAAAAAAAGGTTTCAGTTAAAAAAAAGGTTTTGTGGAAGAGACCGCTAAAAGCGGAAAGACCGCCCATTGTTATTTATTTTATTTATGTACCCATCTATTTTTGTTTTATTTTTTGAAGTACAAAATATAGTTATTAAATTGTATTTTATGTTACTGTAAAAATCTTTAAAAGCAGTACCTAAATATATGTTTTTAAGGTGTCATAAAAAATAAAGTAATGTTCATTTGAAAATTAATTATATATATTATTGTAGCGTCACTACATGGAACGCGCCAATAGAAGGCAGAGTTACATAGAACGCGCCAATAGACGGCCGAGTTCTAAACCGCGCTATCGGAGTTTTCTAATGAGTTTGTATAAATACAACTGTCCAACATCAACCGTTGGACCGCGGTCCCCAGGCACGATCACCTCGCCTGGCGGAAGATCTTCCCTTTTCACGATGGAGCAGCATTCCACATCCGCTTCTCCATACTGGTGACCCTCGACACCTGGACATCAGCGCAACCTTCTGGAACACCTGGACTTCAGAAGCATCATCGCATCGCCATCACACATCACTCCCACAACAACCTTCACTCAAGGTCAGCAGCAGCAGTCGCACAGCAAGCCAGACTCCGCCCAATCAGGTCCATACGCAGCCGACGCACCGTGCTACCTGGTCCTGCAGGCTCATCACTCACAGCGACAGCACTCGGCCCACGCACAGTTCACCGCAGCCCACGTCCGGATCTACAGCGGCTGGTCACCCTCGCCGGCGTGGCGGTCTCTGCACACTGAACTACGGGCACTTCAACAGTCGCAGCAACCCGCTCAGTCTCGACTCACCGCAGACTTGGAGCAGCACTGGCACTTGCAAGCTATCTACGAAACAACGACGCAGCACAAGAAATCGAATCGACCTCCGGTCTTGGAGGGGGAGTGATGTAGCGTCACTACATGGAACGCGCCCATAGAAGGCAGAGTTACATAGAACGCGCCAATAGACGGCCGAGTTCTAAACCGCGCTATCGGAGTTTTCTAATGAGTTTGTATAAATACAACTGTCCAACATCAACCGTTGGACCGCGGTCCCCAGGCACGATCACCTCGCCTGGCGGAAGATCTTCCCTTTTCACGATGGAGCAGCATTTCACATCCGCTTCTCCATATTATATTATATTATACTATAAAGTAATTATTTTTTCAATATTTTTTTTAAAATTATTGTTTGAAAATATTACTGCACTTTCTTAGTTGATCGCCAAAGTATTTTGTAGTAATAAGAATGTTGCTAACTGTAGGTAAGCCTAAAAAATAAAATAAATAAATAATACTAAAACTGAATCCTTTGTAACTTACTAGCCCGGCTCAACCCTTTTGTTGTGTGTCCCTCCTTTAGATAAAGACCCATTTTATAACCCGATATTATTACGTGTGACACGTGTTTACTACTGATACCATTGTCACTCGAATACGGTAACCCGCGCATAACAGTTTTAATACTTAATGAAGCCGGGTAACCTTTCAGGATCGGTCGTTTTATCGGTTACGGCTGTTTACCGATGGGATCATGTAAAAACGTACATGTAAATAAGTAGTATATTTTAGGTTTACGTACCCAATTACATACATGATACAACCCAACGGGCTATTACGAATTCTTCGTTGTCCGACTGTCTGTCATAAGGCTGTAGCTTATGAACAAGGTAGACAGTGGGTTCGATTCTGCATTACAGCGACTAAACTTATTTTAGTTTATTCCTGTCTTTATTTTACCTCAAAAAAAGAAAAGGGATAGAAGATAACCTAACGAATTTAGTCCTGTCAGAGGCTGTATTTTAGTCGTGACTTATTTTCTTATGCACTAAACACGTTATGAAATGCCTTAGTTGACAGGACTAATTTTAATTTGACAGGACTAAATATCACTCGTCTCTTTTCTTCTCTATGAGAAAGAAAATGACAGGACTAAACTAATATAAGTTTAGGCGCTGTAATGCAGAATCGAACCCAGTAGGTGTTTTTTTTTAATTCTAGAACCCTTTGTGTGGAAGTCTGACTTAAACGAGACTGGATTTTTAAAATTATATCTGAGGCGACATACTCCAATTATAATTTGCTTTTATACATAGTAATGTTTACTGTATGTTTAACAGTTTTTTTTATTAATTGTACAGGGCAAAGTGTCTCCATAAAGTCATGGCCTGACCGTGAGTTTAGGGGGCCTGGTCTAATACTACTTAGGGGCCCACCCAATTACTCAAAGTGTAGGAAAAAATATCAAGATCGAATTAATGTGTAATGGCTGCCAAACATTTTTACTGTCAGTTCGAAGTACCAACACCTGAACGTAGACTTGAATTAAATGAATTGAATGGGTTTGATTAATCGCAGGATTCGCAGGACTGCAAACCTTACGATCAGTTTAATTTAATAATATTATAGATTTTTTCGCATTGTCGTCTATTTTTGACTTTGACTTGACTTTGCTATCCCCTGGAATCCACGAGGCCCTGGGCTGAAGCCCAAAAAGCCATATGATAGATCCGGCGCTGCATAGTGGAATGCTTACAGAGGACAGTCAGTGTTATAGGCTAAGACCGTAGCACCGTCCTCCCTGGTATTGGCTAGAAGCAACCAACGCCTTTTGGAAAGAAAAGTTTGGTTGTGGTGCATTTGAATTTAACGCAGTTCCGCCTCTTTGTGTGTCGCATAAGGCAATCCCATTATGTCTGTGCTCAAGCGAATTTCCATTCTTGAAGTTTGTTCTGTAACATGGACCAAGGATAAAATTAAATTAAATAATCTCACGCCTTTTATCCCCAAAGGGGTAGGCAGAGGTATTCTATTTCTGGATATACCCACTTTGCACGAGATATTCTTTGAACTCCTAAACGTGATAGGTGGTGAGCTTTTACACTTGGACCTGCGGGTTTCCTCACGATGTTTTCCTTCACCGACAGGCTATTGATAAATATTATAAAACATATAAATAATATAATAATAGTATAATATAATCTCACGCCTTTTATCCCCGAGAGGGTAGCCAGAGGTATTCCATTACTGGATATTCAGGACTTCACGAGATATATTGGACCCCTAAACGTGATAGTTGGTAAGGCCATCGCCGGACCGGGTCTGTTTACACATGTCTCAGAATTAATTCTGAGACCTGCGGGTTTTCTCACGATGTTTTCCTTCATCGTCGGGCTAGTGATAAATATGTACGTAAGTTTTTTGAAAAACTCATTGGTATATGCCAGGATTCGAACCCATCATGTGAAGCAGGCTCTTTAACTTCTCCTATGGATGAATTTTCATTGACGTGGAGCGGAGTGTTTTGTGGAGCAGGCTTTACATTTGACGGATACAGGGTGTTTCCGTCAAATGTACACCTACAACTTTGTGAACGGTGTGCTCACGTGCCCTCATTGCGCACGGGAGTTTGCCGCAAAGATTGGCTACATTAGCCATACTCGGGCGCACCAGCGTCGCCAAGCTGACTAAGAGTCGAAGTGGTCGCCATGGCCGAATACGGTCGGAGCTCATCATCACAGGGTGTTGAGGAAACGCTTCCGAAAACAAAGACAGGACGCTATGCTGGTGATTTTTGACAAAATTCCATAAAAAAAATTGTCAAAAAGTCTTCTTTTTTTATAAAAAAATATTTATTTTTCATTCATCGTCCTATACCTACAAGCAATGTGCTATTGAAACCTGTTTCTTATAATACCTGAGTATTGACTAGCCAAACCTAATTTAAGTGACGTAGCTTCAGTTTTTGACTTTGACATATATACGCTACTTCTATCATCTATATATATAAAAGGAGAAGCTAAATCTAAAAATCAAGGCCCAGCCCAAACCGCTGAACATAAAAACATGAAATTTTGTGTGTAGGTTACGTTTATAGTGTAGATGCTTGCTAAGAAAGGATTTTACGAAATTCAACCCTTAAGGGGGTGAAAGAGGGGGTTGAAGTTTGTATGGGATAGTGTGATTTCTGCGTGTATCAACTTTAAACTTGGCACAAATACTCTCCAAAACACACTATGAAATATTAGTTCTAGAATTTTTTGAAAATCATCCTCCAAGGGGATGAAAGTAGGGGATGAAGTTTGTATGGAAAACCTTCATTTTTGGGTGTATCAATTCGAAACTTTGTAAAAATACTCCTCAAAACAAACAAAAAGACACGTATTTCTGGATTTTTCGAAAATCACCCCTTAAGGGGGTGAAACAGGGGGTTGGAGTTTGTATGAAGACGTGTTTGATTTTTATATCTATCAACTTCAAACTTGGCACAAATACTCTTAAAAATAAATCATGAGACCCGTGTTTTAGGAATTTTCGAAAATCATCCTCTAAGGGGGTGAAAGTAGCGTTTGGAGTTTGTATGGAGACGTGTTGTTTTTTGCGTCTTATCAACTTGAAACTGGGCACAAATACTTTTAGAAATAAATGATGAGACACGTGTTTTTGGATTTTTTGAAAATCATCTCTTAAAGGGGTGAAAGAGGGGGATAAAGTTTGTATGGGATAGTGTGATTTCTTCGCGTATCAACTGTAAACTTTTTACAAATATTCTTGAAAATAAACTTGATATATTAGTTCTAGGATTTATCGAAAACCATCGATACCTTCATTTTTGGATGTATCAATTCGAAAGGCCAATGCCCATGAAATGCCTGGAATAAACAGAAAACATTACTAGCCCTAAAATTCATTCATAATAAAATATGAGTAATAAAAGTATTTTTGAATATGTTTAACTAGGGTGAAAATATAACGTTTATTTTAATACTTATTTTGATTGTTGTATAATTTCCTGTTCCTGACATAACTATTTTCTGGGACGGAAAAGGTTATATAAAAAGTAGCATTGGAATATTGAATAGAATCTAATTATTTTAAGAACTACAAAATAGTTTTAATATCTTTATGATCACAAACAACTGACATTTATGAAAAAATGAAAACATGAAATGTCGCTCACTCGTTGACTCCATTTGTTTTCGTCTTGTATTTTTAAGGATTTTTTTACGATCTATTATTTTGTGCGACTTTGGCTATTATTATTAGGATTTCGATGTTTTCTTCTTACACGCTACGTACCTATTTGCAAACACGGACTTTGATTGAACCCACCTACTTTTGTTTTTTGTTTTTTTCTTTACAACGGATTTGAAACTGATATACACGACGACTTTTGGGTTTGTAGGTACATAAAATAGAAATGGATTGGACGCTGCATTGTGCTAATTGCTATCTGGATCTTAGACGAATAGGAATAATATGTTTGTTTTTAGCTCTAAAAATTACATATGAGGTTTGTTAATGAGTGTTATATTATATTATTTATTTTAATAAAGCTTTAAGATATATTATTTTGTTTACTTTATTACTCATTAATCTTCTCTACATAGTATAAAACAAAGTCGCTTCCCGCCGTTTGTACAGTCAAGAGCACATGAAGCTTTACACTTGTAGTGTGAGTTTGACATCTAACAAAGTCCAATGTGTCAAGCTCCACGTGCTCTTGACTGTACGCTAGATCTTCTAAACTACGCAACGGATTTTAATGCGGTTTATAGTAGTTCCAAGAATTACAAAGATCTGTAATGTGATTTCGTAAAAAACATGTTTTTGTGCGCTTAAACCGAGGCGAAGCGAGGGCGGGTAGCTAGTATAAATGAAAAAACCAATTTGGGTTAGTAATACCTGTGATCTTTGAGTTGTTGTATTAGTCTTGTCTTACTTCGACATAACCTATCTTTTTTTTATTAAAATGTTTTAAACTAGGTTGTGCTTAGTTTTTGGATAATAAAGTAAATTGTTAATGGATTTCTGCTGACTTGAACTACAATTCAATGTAGAATTGATCTTTGTTTATCTGAGGCATTATTTTCTATGGGCAATGGGCATTCCCCTTTGTAAAAATACTCCTCAAAACAAACAACAAGACAAGTAGGTATATCTCGATTTTTCAAAACTTACGGGTGAAACGGGGTTGGAGATTGTATTGACGTTGTGGTTTTTTTTACGCCTATCAACTTGAAACTTATCACAAATACTCTTAAAAATAAATGATGAGAAACGTATTTTTGTATTATTTTAAAATCATTCCCTAAAAGGGTGAAATTAGGGGTTGAAGTTGGTATAGAGAAGAGGGGTTTTTTGCGTCTATCAACTTGAAACTTGGCACAAATATTCTTTAAAAGTCTCCATACAAAGTCTAATTTTTTTTTATAATTTACTATGGGTTGCTAGGAGAAATTTGTTTGTGCATCCCAAAATGTTGAAAAAATAAATGTCCACCCGTGCGAAGCCGGGGCGGGCCGCTAGTAATAAATATTGCCAAGGGAAAAAATGAGGTCATGATGATTTAAGACTTGTTTTGTATTGTTGTACCTTACTACGAGTGTAACGAACATGACAAAATTGACCGTGTTTGAACAAGATAAGTGTTGTTTTGTCGTTTTAGACTGAATCAACAAGAATTCGTGAGCACATGAGCGACAATGTGTGGCCATACAACGAATAAATAATGACAGCGCGGAATTAGCATTCTCGTTTACTAGAAGAAACATGGAATTCGTGGAAATTTACGCCTCGATTTTAAGTTCGTGTATACTATCTAAGAAAATCCCCCATATTTAACAGCATCAAATGGCATTTGGTTACCATACATAGACAGTAGAGACAATATCGCCACCTGCTACGATCCTGGCACACCTCTCGCCAGTGGCGTAACTATACCATCTGGGGCCCGTGGCAAATTCTTTTGATGAGGCCCTATCAGTAAAAATCGTCACGTTGTACTCAGTTTAATTTTAATATACTTCGAGATTTTCAGCGTACTCAATTACACGTTGTATCCCACTAATGGCCATAGTGTGTACCGAGTGATGTACACGGTGTACATCTCTAAAAATTAATCAACATCTTTTTGTTTAGGTTGGTTGAAATGCTTAACGATTAACTTGAAATTGTATTATGGTTTTTAGTTGTCTCACTTTGCCACATTTTAAGCAGAACTTATAAAAATATACTATAAAAATATCTTTGAACTCGCGGCCTCTTGGGCCGGGGCCCTCTTGGGTCGGGGGCCCGTGGCATTTTGCCAGCCCTGCCACCCTATTGTTACGCCACTGCCTCTCGCGCCTAATCCACATCCATCAATCGGTTCATACATGCTCGTCGGTTTCGGGTCGCTACTCTTTATCTGGCTTTTCTTCAATACATCGCAGATCTGATTGATCGTAAGTATGCCTAGTGCGCCCTCTGCCCTCTATCACCTTATATATTTGTCAAGTTCGACGTCTCCATCCGCTCGATATGTCAAAACCACCTGGCATTTCTTTCTCAATTTTAGTCACTACATCCTCTTTCAAACCACAACGCTCTCGGATTACACAATTCCTCATTCTACCAATAAATCAAATCAATTTTTTTTTTATTTTATGTTTGTTTATATGTTTATTTTTGTTTTATCTTTATTTATTAATGCTAAACAGCGTCAAATAAGATATCCTATAAGATAAGATAAACTTAGGTGGTACGGCTGCCAGCGGCGGTCGACTTCCACTGTGCGTAAACAGAACGAAAACCGGGACCGACGCTTTAACGTGCGTTCCGAAACATAGATGGTTTTCCACATGATACGTAAAGAGAATAAAGTAAATAAAAGTTATGCCTTTTCCATATGTTCTTGTTCCACGTTTCGCAGATGCCACGTAGCTTGCAAGGCTTATACTAAGGGTTTGTTTTACTGGCTCTTAAACGGCAATCCTGAATATTTTAGCACTTTAGCAGTAAAGCCAAATATGAAATCACCCTCTTTACTCAATGACGCATAAAATTCTTAAGAGATTTTGTAATAATATTTTGCATCTTCTATAATATCTGGAAAAACAGAGCGCTCAATGGAATCGTCTCGGTGTCTGTCCGTTTGTTTTGCACGGGGATTTTATTCAGAGACTATTTCACGCAGAAAATTGAAATTTGTCATAGCTGTAGGTAGGTATAGGTATTTGTAAAAAATCTACATTAGTGGGGGGGATATTGAAAAAAAAAACAGGATGTAGGTATTCTTGTTAAGACAAAAACCAAAAAGTACATTTATTTTAATATTTTCGTTGGCAATTTTTCGTAAAATCTCCTGCCGTCAAGCTTATTTTGTTATTGACTAATATTCTATGGCGCATATTATGTTTATTAAATTAAGATGTAAAAGCGCAGTGATAGCCCTGACGGTTAAAGAGCCGGTCGAAAATCAGTGAGGCTCGGGTTCGAATCCTGGCATGGACCAATGAGTTTTTCAAAAACTTACGTACATATTTATCACTAGCTCGACGGTGAAGGAAAACATCGTGAGGAAACCCGCAGGTCTCAGAATTACTTCTGAGACATGTGTAAATAGACCCGGTCCGGCGATGGGCTCACCACCTATCACGTTTAGGGGTCCAATGTGTCTCGTGAAATGTGGGTATATCCAGTAATGGAATACCTCTGCCTACTCCCTCGGGGATGAAAGGCGTGAGATTATATAAATTAAGATGTAGATTGAAGTAAAATTATGCCAAGTAATTTGTGATCTTAAGTAGCCGCAAAATAACAAGACGAAATAACAATTGACATCACGGAACACTCACCGATAGAATTCCGACTCACACCAAGTGTTTATTTATCTCATTATTCTTGGTGTGCTGCTTAGTCCTACTTTCCGGTAATTAATTTGCTAACTAATGAAGTCTACTAACTTATATCATTAACTTTCTTTGGCTAACATTGAGAACATAAAAGTGTGCAGAGCGCTCTTTTTATGAAGCCTCTCGACTCGAGCTCAAGCGGCCTATTCACGTATGCTTTTAGCAGCTTGGAAATACAATTGCAAACTTTGTTGCGCCATTTTACGGGAAAAGGGCTAATCTCTGTCATATAAATAAATAAAAAAATATTATTTTTGCCATGGATACACACACACACACATACAAAGAAATAACGTCCCAAAAATCTTTATTTTTTTATTAAACATACTAGCGGCCATTTACCGACCCCATTACCCTGATAAATATATATTCTCCTAATCATAAATATGCGTAAAAATTTGGTTTGTAGCTTATACTCGATGCCTACACTAATTTGCAGCCGGATCTCGTATTAGTAGGATATCCGCCGATCTCAAAATTGATTTTGAGGCATATTGTGTGACAGCACTCTGGTCTGGCGATGGTCCCACACCACCACCACCTGTCACATTAGAGGTCTCAGAATACTGGTGATAAGTACTTCTACCGGTGCTGATGAGTCGTGAGCGTATATTTTGTTATTTAAACCATACCACACAATAAAAAAAATTGGCAAATTATCTGTAAAGTCGATTTACGGATGATAATTTTACGTGATAACGTTATAAGAAAACATTGTTCAAAAATTGGATACTGGACATCAGGAGGAAGACAGAGGTATTTAATTCCTGGAAATACCCACTTTTCACCAGTATAATATATTTTTGGACCCCTAAACGTGACACGTGTTGAGCCTCTCGCTGAATCGGGGTGCTGCTACCACTACTATCTCTATTTAAACAGTTGAAAGTTGTAACAAAATGAAACAGACCGCAAAATCCTGGGAAGTGTACCGCAGAGATTTCATTTTACTTTAAATTACAAAATGGAATGTCTTTGGTATGGCTGGCTCATTCAGCGCGGGTCGTGGCCAAATTACAAAATAAAATGCCGGGAAGAAAGCGGGCCAAAACGATGGACTGTGCATCGGGATAGGGTTGAAAGTATATTAATGAATAAAGAAGTTTTGACCATAACTTTTATCTTTTCTCAGCTTATAAGTAACTAGCAGTGCCCCGCAGTTCCACCCGCGTAGTTCCCGTTCCCTTGGGAATACGGGTATAAAATATAACCTATGTGCTATTCTGATGTATAAGTGATATAACTGCAAAGTTTCATTAAAATTTGTTTAGTAGTTTTTGCGTGAAAGAGAAACAAACATCCATTCATACAAACTTTCGCGTTTATAATATTAGTAGGATTAGTATATAAAAGATAAATATGTAACCTAGCCAATGGATTGCTACACCCTGAAAGGTCTTGTAAAATATGTACATTAGAAGTTTGTAATGTAAACAATACAGATTATTGCTGCAAAAAAACGAGTACCTATGCTGGTGTTTAATCTTCTTTTTCTTGTGATATTTATAGGTATAGGTCTGAGTGTAATGTACCTAACTTGTAGTTTGTGTTGTATTGATTGTTTAAAAGAAGAGCGAGTTTGGAGTTCTTTAATGTGTTGAGACGTTTTTTGCCTCGCTTCTTCTCAACTAGGTACATATAACAAATGCCAATATGGAGTTGATGAATTACTTCGAATAAGTGGTTTTAATACGTCATAAATAATATGCATTGTTCTTCAAAAAAGTTAGTACCTACTCCTATCTAGTATAATGAGTTCTAAGATAATTGATGGACTTTAATATTATCGATTTAATGGTTAGCAGTTTACCTTAAAACTGGAAAAAACGGAGGTCAGAGTTATTTGAAATTCCGAATACCAATTGATTTCAAGATCAATTTTTAAGCAATTATAAAACAATTTCAAACAACCTATATCACAATAACACGACATTACGTTGTATCAATAAGTTAAAATTGGAGTAGGTAGCTGTTTCTATGTTAGTCAAAACATATCAAAACCAAACTAATAAATAATGTACTGTGTGATACCTAATGTCAAAATAATTACCGTATGAATAAAATCCTTACAGTTAAACCAAACAGCCAGTAAATAATGGCACAAACAACTATTGTCACCGACGTCTGTGTTAGCCATGAGTTATACGTTACGTCAACGTGACGACACTGATTCGATATGAAAGTCACTGTTAAAGGTAGCGTGATAGCGATCGAAGTTTTTCCTATAGATTCGTTTCCCCAAACCTAGACTGTCTTCGTTTTTATTATTGTCATTGATCTTGAAGTTATTACGTAAGGTTTTCAACATAGATTTTCTGTGTGTTTGCTTTTCTTCCCACAAAGTAAAGTATTACAATATTATATATACGACGTTTTCCTTCACCATCGAGCTAGTGATATAGGTATGTAGGTACGTAAGTTTTTGAAAAACTCATGGGTACATTAGAGGTGGGCTCACAAACCATAGGACCATCTAAATAATGTCTCAATCGTTGTAATAATTGCAATCGTATAAAACATAAAACGCCACGTGTAAAGCGACTTTTACACGAAGTCAGCCGTCTGCGCCGAGGCCTAATGGCCTGAATTTACGACCGCAGATAACATTAACTCGTTGCCCCGTCAGGATGTATGATACACCTAGATTTAGATATATCCCACTCCCTGATTGTGGGTTCTACAGATTGTCTCTGTAGTTAGTTAGTTCTGTAGAGCTTTGATTGAATTTAAACCGAACTCAAATTTTTTTTATTACTATTATACTAGCGACCGCCCCCTTTCATTTTGTTTTTTTTTTTAATTTGTCATTGAAATTCGTTGAACCATTCAGAGCATATACCAAAAAAAATCAGAGAAACAGACAATAAATCTTAAATTTCTCAAGTAATGTGCCTGCGAGGACATTTAATTTTGAGTATTAAACCAACCGGAGACGCCACTGACAGGCGTTCCCCTCTGCCAAAAAAAAGTGTCGGTCAACGGTCATACCTGTTATATTATTATGCAACTAGTTTTTTTGAGTTCACGGAGTGCTCGGATTGATGAATGTATTTGTGTGTATCTAGTTCAAGCTAGTGTTTAATTGTTTTGGCAAAAAATGTGTTTGTGTTAACATTATTTGTGTGCGTTTCACGTTCAAATTGGCAGACTTTTTTGCAAAGAAACTAGTGCGCGTGACGTCTCCTGTTGGTTTAATACTAAAAGTATCGCTAACAAAAAGATAGAGATGTTCTAAAATTTTAAAAATACTTACTTAAGATTAGTTTTGCTTGAAGTTCAAAATATCCGGTTTCAGAAACATATAATATTTTCTGTGAAATTTTGTGCTAATACATAAATTAAAATTCCCAATGTAAAATTGATAAAATTACGCAACGTTCAATCTTACAGTATCGTTTTCGGAAATAAAAAAGTTAAAATTCGTCGCTGCTTCCAATAAATTCTTGAATCTATCTGAAATTAAAAAGAAATTTATTAAAGCGAGGAGATAAAGAAATTTAATAAAAGGAGGTATGGTCTACTTCTCGACGCGCACTAATTGGTCAGTCATTCACGATGCCTGAGGTGTGGACGCACAGAGCACAGTTTAAAAAATACACAGTATACTAATGATTATAAATTTTATAAATACTTATATTATTACGTACTAATAATAAAAATAGTTTATTTCGGATGAACATCCATATTGTTAGTAATTCAAAAATATAAACTTATGAGCTTATGTTAGTAGGTGAATATGTCAATATTAATTAAATTCTGGGGACCTTTTATGTAGGTCCATCCATCTCATTAGTAGGAGGGAGTCCCCTCTGTTACTTAGTACTGTAGTAAGTGAGGAGGCTCAGCGTTTTCTGATAATTGCTGAGAAACCATCAATATGTGCCTCAGCAAACATAACCATGCATACATACGTACTAAATGTAGTTGCCCCGAATAAAGTCACCGTAAATAAGAAAAAAAACTAATGTTGTCAAAAGCTTGAAATTTTTCTAGTGCATTCAGGTGCTGTTTTTTGGTGATTAGGTACAGTCAAGAGCAAGTCAAGCTTTACACTACCAGTTTAAGCTGAGCTCTGATTTATCCTATGCTTCATAGAATACAAGGACGGTTCAAAGTCCAATGTGTCAAGCTCTATGTGCTCTTGACTGTACTCTGATTTTGTATTAATTTGGGGACAACGGGGCTGGTTGCATTGTTACTAATACGTAAATTGAGATTATAAAGTATTTTCTTTATGTAACCATTTGTTGTCCTAAATAAATAAATAATTGTGCCCATGACATTCTTAAGACTACAAATCTAACTACTCCTCAAAAAATCTAACAACCTAGTAGGCTACAAGCGAAAAAATATTACCCTCGTGGAACAGTCGGGTAAAAATACTATTATGATGTCTCTAATTAATTAAGTATTTTTTAAATAACTTAATTAATATTGCTTTGGGTGGCCTTTTCGACTGATTTTTGACGAAGCATGTTGCTGATAACATTTGTAATTTTCTTAATTATGACGAAGCTTGTCGTGGATACTACCTCTAGATATGACATACCATTTGACGAAGCTTGTAGCAGATTGCAAACTGTAAGTACCTTTTATTTTGTAGAATAATATTTGACGAAACGTGCTGTGGATGTTAAACATGTATATTTTGAATTTTGAATAAACTGCTATATTGGGTTTATTTATAAACGAAACAGGGTGCGACAATTAAAAAAGTTATAAACCGTAAAAAAATATTAATATTTATTATTCTTTCCTTACGATTAATTGATTAAACATTTCCGGAACACCAATGAAACACTCCACATACACATATTTATTTTCTGTTACCTTATTCCACATAGCAAAATTCTGTCTCTCCACTATCTTCCGCCTTTTTAAGAATGCAAGTTCCACACAATATATTATACCATTTCTGGGGTTTATCTCGTCGACGGCCATTTTCTGGTAGCACAGGCAATTTACACGTAACAATGGCGCCACATGGGTGCCTTCCCATGCTTCTCACCGAGCTTAGGTTGCACTTTCCGTTTCACATTCTGTGGTGATTTGTGTTTAAAATAGCTATCATATTATTTTTTATATTTGAGCAGTGATAGCCCGAACGGTTAAAGTGCCGGCCGAAAATCAGTGAGGCTCGGGTTCAAATCCTGTTACGTACCAATAAGTTTTTGAAAAACTTACGTACATATTTATCACTAGCTCGACGGTGAAGGAAAACATCGTGAGGAAACCCCTGCGGAGACCTGCGTCTCAGAATTAATTCTGAGACATGTGTAAACAGACCCGGTCCGGCGATGGGCTCACCACCTATCACGTTTAGGGGTCCAATATATCTCGTGAAATTTGGGTATATCCAGTAATGGAATACCTCTGCCTACCCCCTCGGGGATAAAAAAGGTCGTGAGATTATATTGTATATTTTTTATATTATTTTCGAAGCACTTTTAATTTTTAGAAAAAAAAAAAACGAAAGAAACAGAAAATAATAGAAACTGTATTTTTTCTTGTGACCGAATTAATTTTAATAAGTTTGCCCACAAGAAACAACTTGACCTGCTCCTGACTTGTGGTAACTTCTATTATATACAAAATTAGTTTGTGCAAACGACTTCGTTCGTGGTCCTCGGTGAAAAGTAGCTTTTTCTTTTACGAAAACGCCAACAGCCTTCGTGCCAAATGTCTTCAAATTCATCTGATACGGTGAAAGACAAACAGAGTACTTTTACATTTATAACATTCAAGTGACTCCACAAACGACCATTCTACCCATGTAAAAAAATAAAAATCTTTAAAAAAGGGAAACTCGACTAAAGATGAGAATTATTGTGGTAGAAACTTAAACTGCAAAAATATTTGAAGTTATTGTACTGAGCTATTTTACACTGTGACTGAGACTAACGAGCTGAACCGCACTGACTCACTCCGCTTCGATTTTAGGCCGTGACTTCACTCAGTTAAAAAGCTTTTTTTAATTAATTGCTTTTGCGAATTCCATTGTACGACCCTGGTGAAAGGAAGGTCGCTGATTTCTATAGATTCTGTTAATGTTTCCATTTTATTTGTAAAAGAACAATAATTGTTGGTTTGAAATAAAAATAAAAGGTACTTGAGAAGTATACACATAAAAAATCATAAAAATCAGGAAACTTGTATTGTAACTTTTTTTATGTGAATATCGAATTTACCGGTATGAACCTGGCTCTAATAATATTGTTTAATGAAACATTCTTAGTCATTCATATCTCTGTTATTCAGATATAAAGGAATTAAAATTGTTATTGAGTGGTACTGGAGCCACTGGGTTTCAAAAGATTAAATTAATAGTGAGGAAATATTCACACCTGAGACCACATAAATTGCAAAGCAGACTTGATTCTGCTTAGTTTTTTTGTACCTAGACATTAATCTATGATAGATTATACTAGTAACGAAAAAAAAAAACTCCCGCCTGATATTCCCGAGGGGGTAGGCAGAGGTATTCAATTTCTGGATATACCCACATTTCACGAGATATTCTCTCGACCCCTAAAGCCGTATACAGAAAGAAAGCCGAAAGCTTGTCGGCGCCGATGGGCGCCGATCGGCGCCCATCGGCGCCGGTCCATTCTACAGAAAGCAAGCAGATTGAAGCAGAGCGAGCAAAATGTCGTACGATGATTGGCGGGCGGCACCAGCGCCGACCGGCGCAAGTCGGCGCCGATAGGCGCCGGTCGGCGCTTATCAGCGCTTGTTCATATAAATGCCTCCGCCGGTTACCTGCGTAGACCGGCGCCTGTAGGCGCCGATAGGCGCCGGTCGGCGCCGATGGGTTTTCGGCTTTCTTTCTGTATACGGCTTAAACGTGATAGGTGGTGAGCCCATCGCCCGACCGGGTCAGTTTACACATGTCTCAGAACCTGCAGGTTTCTTCACGATGTTTTCCTTCACCGTCGAGCTAGTGATAAATACTTACATATGTTTTGAAAAACTCATTTGTACATGCCAGGATTTGAACCCGAGCCTTACTGATTTTTATCATGTAAAGCCTTTGAGTATTAAACCAACAGGAGACGTCACGCGCACTAGTTTCTTTACAAAATGTCTGCCAATTTCTGCGGGGGGGACGAGGAAACAATCACAAATAATGTTAAAACAAACGCAATTTTTGACAAAACAATTAAACACTAGCTTGAACTAGGTGCACACAAATACATTCACCAATACAAGCACTCCGTGAACTCAAACAAACTAGTTGTATTTAACCGGTATGCTCAAAGACCGACACGTTTTTTTGGCAGAGGGGAACGCCTGTCAGTGGCGTCTCCGGTTGGTTTAATACTCAAAGTGTGAAGCAGGTGGCTATCACTGCTCTTATATTTTTTAAGTTTTTTTATTATAAAGTTAAATCATAAATTCATAATACATGTAACAACTGAATGATTAGCTATATTCCATCCTACTCTATTTATAAAAAAATATATTTTAGTTTTCTTCTTGAAATGTTAGTTACGCCTTAAAGAAAATCAATAATAATTTACGAGTTTAATCAACCAATCAATTTAATTTAATTTGGATAAAATATGTCTGGCAAATAGTGACGTAGTGATGTGTTGTATCACGTGACCTCGGCCGTAGACCTCTGTGTGGCGGGTGAAACTTGGCGCATGGGCGGAGCGTTAAGCGAAGCGATATTTAAAACTATTGTTTTATGTAAAGAGTAGGCACGTAACTACTTTTCGTGGTAGTATTAACATAGCAGGTACTCAATAAAACCCGTTAAGTATCATTATGCAGACACAATAGCATTACCTATTGTCCTGGTCCGTCTGTGGGCATTTGATGCTTAGCAGGAGAAACCAGACTCTATGAATTTTTTTTTAGTTTTTGTATAATACCCGACTATCTGGAATCTTGATCAGTACATCCATCGTATATAAGAAAGTAAATGATCCATATTTTCAAGAGACCAGGGCCCGTATTCACGGAGATTCGATATTTGATTCGGAATCAGAAAATCTGTCGAAAGGTTTTTTGGTGGGCTATTCACAGATGTCATATTTGTAATAAAGATTCTGTGAATACGGGCGCGGTTCTATTTAAAACGGATATAAAGTTTTAATAAGTAAAAATTATATATAGCTTTTTATTTATGAAACACAACATGTGATGCTGTAAGAAAAAAATAAAGAATAAAAATAATCCACTCTATGATTCAATAACAATAATATCACAAAGAAAAAATAAATAAAAATAAAAAATATAATTATTTCACCTCATGTCTTTGAAGTCGTAGCTACCGTATATAAACCAGGAACACGGCTCCTATTACGAGGAATCCGCGGAGCGTTCAGAGAGTTTAACGAAGCTAATAACGATGCGGAGACTTAGTTTCCTCCTTCCAAACATTCTACATACCTAACCTACTTAACTTTGACAAATAAATCGGAATTGCTCGCGAATTGTTCAAAAAAATGAGGCATTTGTGTAAATTCTAGGTTGGAATTGATAATAAAGTTTATCGCTACATCTTGTGGTAGGTAGGTACACCATAAAATATCCAATGAAGGACACAACGATAAAGAAAAGTACAATGGGCGGTCGCTTTATTTGTCTTATTTACAAAACATGACTAAACAGGGTATGGAGGAGCGGAGGTGGAATGCTCCTCCATCGTGAAAAGGCAAGATCTTCCGCCAGGCGAGGTGACCGTGCCTGGGGACCGCGGTCCAACGGTTGATGTTGGACAGTTGTATTTATACAAACTCATTAGAAAACTCCGATAGCGCGGTTTAAAACTCGACCGTCTATTGGCGCGTTCTATGTAACTCGGCCTTCTATTGGCGCGTTCTATGTAGTGTCGCTACAAGGCTTTAAACTTGAACGCTGTTTAAAACTGATGCTGTCGCTTTTTTAATATTATTGTCAAGAAAGTGATAGCATCTAAGTATTTTAGACACTGTTCTAGTAAGTTTTGTAATAACCCCGTATATAATTGATCGATTGTTTAAATGTGTCAGGCCAATCAAGTATCAATATGCATACACATATCCATCGTTCTTGTCCGCCCCCTTGGGTTGCCCAGGATTTTCTAGTAAGTATAAATCTATGTTTTCAGTTTTGTAAAATTTATGTCTTAAGCTAATGTGCTCGTACTTTACGTGTTCCATCTAAGCACACACTATCTTACTGCTAATTTACTTCATTCGTATTTTTTGTCACATTTTGGACCTTTTAATGTTGTAATGTAATCGTGTTTAATCTGCACTAGTTTTCTAGTCATCCGTTTACGGACGATCAAATAATTTTATTCATCCTACAAATTTATCGGACGACAGACACTTCGAATAAATATATAATTAATTGACTAAAAGTTAGTTCGACTAGCCTTTAATAAAACTTCGTATTCCGCTCCGCTTCCCGCTATGCTAAGTTCCTGTATGAAGCAGCCTAATAGACAGGGGTGCCAACCGTAGCGACCGTGTAATTGGCAGTGGCGGGCGGTCGCAAGCGGTCGCTTTTGTAGGCCTGTTAAACTTCGTGAGAGCATTTAGTTATGAAAGAAAGTGTCTTTAAAAATAAATAAAAAAGGAAATAAATAGTTAATAGTTATAAATATAAATAATATAATATAAATAAAATATATAAATAGTTAATAAGCCTTTAGGAGTTCGGTAGAGGTACTCCATTTCTTTAAATATCCACTTTTCATCAGTATATTTTTGCGGATACCCATAACGTGACAGGTGGTGAGCTCATTGCCTCATAATAAAAGGCTGGTGCCCGCCCCGGTTGCCTCACGATGTTTGCGTTCACGTAAGTTCTTGATAAACTCATATTCCCTTGCCCACATCAGGATTCAAACCCGAGCCTCAAGCATGAGATGCGGGTTCATATCAACATAGCAATAAGTGCTAAAAATAATAATAGTATTAAAATTAATAAATAATAATAATATTAAAAACAAACAAATAATAATGATAATATTTCTAATATTATCAAAATTTTATTATACTTCGATTTTACGATATAATTACATATTTTTGTAAGAAGACATTTTGCTTTTATGGCCTTCGTCGTATCAATTGTACTAGTAGATATAACGAAGGCTTAGTTCAGTGGCCGTTTGCTAGAGGACGCATGAATGAGGGCATCTAGACAACCGTTTCACCGTAAGGTGGCGGTAGGTGGTTTTATTGAGGTGTAACAAAATTTTCTTAGTTCCAATGGCGTAACCGCTTATTAGCAGTTCAGCAACATAAAAGTTGAGAACCTGTAAACCCGACTAAGTAATATTTGGATTCTTTACAACATACTTTTATAGTTACTAGTTGTTACATAATATATTTGCAAAGAAACAATAATTTTATTAAATTTAACTAGAAGGCACCTATCAACGTTTTTTCTCGTTCCCGAGCGAATTTTGCGAAATACTTTTCATACAAAATTTGTCCGGACAAACAAAAAAAAAAAACAGTCAAATCGATCCAGCCGTTTTGTCGAGTTTTGCAAAGTAACAGACTTAGACATTCATTTTTATCTATGTAGATATTTACAGATAATAAATATCCTTCAAAGAGGAACCATGTTTCTGGTTAGCTAGGCTGATCCTTTGACACAGATACTCGTAACTGCTGTGGTCACCTGAAGCCTCGATCAACCTCGGTAACAGCTCTTTGTAAGCTGCCACGCCTCCGGACTCACGGTCTCTACTCATACTCTCACGACTATTTTGCATTGAGGTAGGCAGAGACTACACAGCCACATGCTACAAACTTGGCCAATCTCTGGTGTTTCATCCAGTTCGTCTTCAAGGACCCACCAAGCAGACCCACCGGTGAGTCTTTGACTACTGGTGTGTCTCCAAAGGGAGACACACCAGTAGTCAAAGACCTACTGTATTATTAAATTTAAATAAATTTATCCCATCCATTAAACGACTCATGCATGCTCGTGGGTTTCGGGTACTATTTATCTGGCATTTTTAGGGTTCCGTACCTCAAAAGGAAAAAACGGAACCCTTATAGGATCACTTTGTTGTCCGTCCGTCCGTCCGTCTGTCAAGACCCTTTTTCTCAGGAACGCGTGGAGGTATGAAGCTGAAATTTATATCAATTACTCAGGTCTACTGTCCCTTGAAGCTGTGAAAAAATCAAACTTCTAAGCCAACGCAATCAAAAGATACAGCCGTTTATGCCGCAAATTTTCGACACTTGCAAGGGAATCAAAACCTACAGGGTGCTTCCCGTGAACTCAGAATCTTGAAATTTGGTACGAAGCAACGTCTTATAGCATAGATAAAGGAAAAATTACGAAAACCATAAATTTGCAAGGTTGTACGGAACCCTCGGTGCGCGAGTCCGACTCGCACTTGGCCGGTTTTTTTAGATACATCGTCGATGTAAGTACGCCTAAGTCATCCTCTACAAACTCGCCCATCCACAATACCCTTGGCTTGTTTATTTGTCTCGTTAAGCGCTTTTCATTCATCTGCTCAATATGACGAAAACATCTCAGTATTCCTTTTCGAATCCTGGTCACTATACAGGGAAAGGCTATTAAACCAGTACAGTGACCCACTGTCTCCTTGTGACAAACACTTACACCGATCAGTCAGCGGGGTGACCCTACATCAACACGCCATGCTAACAAAGCAAGGCATTACCCTAGTGTTAATTAATTAGACCAGTCTAGGGTAGCCATATTTCTTTTTAATTGGAGACTGCTTGTGTTTGTTTACAATAAGTTAAGCAAAATGGAGGTCCGATATATTATATCAACAGAGGGCGCTATTGGATATACTGATGTATAGATATTTCGTACAGGTGTCATGACTGACTGCCCTATCAGCTGTAATCGTCTGGGCCTGCGGGAAGGTAGATAGCCCTTAGGACGTATGCACTAGGCACATTTTATTTTTATTTTTGTATAAATTTTCCATTAGTTTATTCATAATAAAAAATACATGTCATATTATAATAATAAATGTCAGAATTCTAAATTGAAAGGTAAATTCCTTATTTGTATCCGCCAAGAAAGGCGAAATTCCCACGGGAACGGCGAAAAACAGGGTACACCGCTGGGTACCTGCTGGTAATTAATGTACATCTACTTGTTATCAATTACTGTCGTTTAGTTCCCACAGACTTTATAATCGTAAGCGAATTGTACCCAATAATCATTAAGACATCTAATTTTATTACCAACCCTTTCCCACGTTGTGTTAAAGCGTGGTAAACAGTAACAGGTATTTAGCCCTCCTTGGTAATAAGGAAAAGTAATTAGGTGGTACTGCGACACGCGATTATCGCACGCCTACATTCCCCGGTCGTCGCACTTGCTTTGCATTGCTAATTGATGAGGCCGTATTATGAACGCACAATGCCACATTTGCAAAAATACACATTGGAATTTCGCAAAATAACAAATTCTCAAATTGTCACATTCTCAAAACGCCACATAGTAAAATGTCACATTAGCAAAATGTTATTTTCACATAATGTCACATTCTCGAATTTTTGTTTTGAATCTTGTTATTTTGATAATTTGTGTGTTAGTGTGGCATTCTGTTGTGTGGCATTTTGCTAGCATGACATTTTGCTTGTGTGGCATTCCAGCAGCCTTAATAAATACGTAGTAAAGCTATAAAAAAACAATTTATACCTTATGCCCCTGTTTTATCCACGATTTCATCGGTTCGCCAACTATATCTATGCAAAAAATACGTCGATCTGTTGGTCTAGTTCAAAATGTTGCACAACCAATTGAGCCAACAGGCCCGTCGATGTTTTAGCAATAAATAGGTACATGTCTTTAATTTTAAACTAGCTGTTCCGCGCGATTTCACCCCTAAGTCTTGTTCCTGTGTAGAAATTATATCCCATGTTAAGCTTTCCATATGTAAAATAATAATAAAAATCGGCCCAGTAGTTTTTAAGTGTACCTATTCGTTACAAACATACAAAACTTTCCTCTCTATAATATTACTACGTGTAGATAGTCAATTGTAACGCGCCTTACTGTCGCAGCATCATACTAAATTTCAAAATAAAAATATGCAATGGTTTATTAAAGAAAAAAAAAGTTAAACCGTGAGATAGCATCACTTGTGTATAATATAATACAATTTGATTGATGAAGAGCCATTATGTTTTGCAGAAGACTGTAAAGCACGTAGAAAACATGACGACATAAAGCATAATGGCATTGTCAAATAAACAAAGCAGATTTGCCTCCATTATTACGTTACACAGACTAACAGATTTTCAGATCGCAACAGCGTATTAGTTGGGTGTCAAAACATCACTCAGCTCAGTATTATATGATTGATGGCGCGTGCCAAATCAACTGGTGGTCTCTGAGCGTATTGTACAGAGACCAGTGTAAGTTTACCTCCTCATATATTCGTAATATGTACATTGATGGATTCGTCTTGTAGTACTGTTTTGTTGAGTTTGTACTAGTATGTACATTTGTTGTAAGAAAACATTGACCTCGTCTTTAATTGTTTGTGTTGCTGCTGTCACTGGAATAATAAACAGAGCTACTAACCTTTAAAATATGGGAAAGGGATTATTTTAACGATTACGCTACCAATTGCTTTATTTTTTAGTCAACTGCAGGAGGATAATGTTTTTCGACTGTGTTGTAGGTTTGTGAGCATAAAGTACGATGTATCGTTAGATTTGGCTTCATCTCCAATGGTATAGGATACATTTTCTCGTCTGAACCAGGAGAAAAGAAATATTTTATATCTCGTAAGTGTCTTTTACACGCAGTGGGTTTTTAAATTTTAATAATCAATGTGTCTACCTATTTGTTGATATTTTTACTTGTGCAAACTAAAAGGTTCAGCATAAGCTTATTTGTATGAATGACGAACGTTATTATTTCGGAAGCGTGGCACTTACCGGGATTCTTATTAGGTTTTCAAAAAAATGTGAATGGTGACCAGTAGAATATAAAGCGTGTAGAAATTGAGAAGTATTTATGATGAAAATTAAATCACCTATAAGACCGCCCATTGTACTATAATTAATGTGTAGGTGTATATCCATATTAAGTATATTGTTTTTTATATATTGTATTGCAAATCAAATGACAAATTACCAAACATAAAACCTGAAAAGAAATCACTAAGTACCTATAAGTCATGGAAATTTAGGTATCAACTACAACATGTAACAGAATAAGCGCAATTCCTGAAATTAGTTCGAATTCAGTATCGACTACCTACTAATTCAATTTCAGCTATTTTTAATATATGTTTAACTAAAAAAATATATTATCGTAGCTGAATTTAGTGCCTTCTATGGAAATCGTCCTATTATTAATCGATATTTAAGAAAATTGGTTAGAAATAACTAAAGTTCGATTGCATCATATATTTTTTATATTAATATACTAATTGGGGTGTATGAGGAATTCCGCTTTTTCTGTTACGCGTTGTATATGTAGGTAACTAGCAGCGACCTGCGATTTCACACGCGTAGTTCCCGTCGCGTTGCCGTGGGAATACAGGGTTAAAATTTTATACTATGTATAATTTTTTTAAAGGAACCTTTAGGTCTGTTGTTATGCCTAACTCATTTTAAGCATGTTTGTATATGACTGTATGAGTTCTAAATAAATAAATAAAAAAAATATAGCCTATGTGTTATTCTGATTTCTGATGTACAGGCTATACAACGCGTAACCGAAAAAGCGCAATTCCTCATACACCCCAATTAGTATATTAATATAAAAAAAATATGATGCCATCGAACTTTAGTTGTTAGACACAACTAAAGTTCGATTGCATCATATTTTTTTAAATATCGATTAATAATAGCACGATTTCCGTAGAAAACACTAAATTCAGCTACGGTAATTCATTTTTGGGAAAAATTTAACACATATTAAAAATAGCTGAAATCGAATAAATAGTCGATACTGAACAAACTAATTTCAGGAATTGCGCTTATTCTGTTACATGTTGTAAAGTTTCATCAAAATCCGTTTAGTAGATTTTGCGTAAAAGAGGAACAAACATCTGTACATCCAAACTTTCGCGATTATAATATTAGTCAGATAAGATACGGCATAGCTATGCTATTATTGATTTAAGGAATACGTCAAAGCTAGTCTTAAGCCGGTACTAATTTGCTGTCACTCTTGTTGACTGTACAAATATTTAGATCACGATTAGAAGAGCCGACTAACAAGTTACCTTATTTATTTGTGAGTAGGGTATGAAATTGCTTGATATTTTGAACAATATCAACACTTTTTATGTTAGCCGCCTATTTACATAAATAGCTATAACAGTAGGTGCATACACTCCTCGAACGATGTTTGTGTCCTTGGAGAAAATAGGTCAGTTAGTTTCTATAAGCTTTCTGTCTTCGTTTTTGTTATAAATGGCATTCGTTTCTGTTATCATATTTTAAGAAAGTTCTACTAAGGTTCTATTGTCAGCAAAGACGCATTTTTTTGTAGATTGTTATAACTACTGAATCAAAGTATTTTAAATAGGTTTTAATTTTAAGTAATATTCATAATTCCCATGTTTTATTTTCATATTTTATTTATCTTTGTATATTTAATTTAACTTGTGTTTTTAATATTGTGTATACCTACCTGTAATAGGCATATATATAAGAATTCTTGTCAAAACTACCTACTTTTTATGGTAACAATGTAATATAATATATTATGCTGTTGGTGTACTTAATAAATAAATAAAGAGAAAGTATGTTTAAATGCTTTATGAATGAAACAACTCTAATCAGAATAAAATGTTTATACAAAGTATCTAAAAGTGAAAATTTGGCAGATGTATTCTCCTGAATATACCCAGTTTTCACCAGTGCATTTTTAGGACGACAACGTGTGGTGGTGCTGTGTACCTAATGCAAGAAAAATCTCTCCAATTAAGTATCTACCTATATGTTAACCTATAGATCGCTAAAAGCGATAAGACCGCTGTTGGCATCCATATTGTGTTGGTTTTGGTGTGCAATAAAGAGTTATTGTATTATATGTTATTACCAATATATTTTTTAAACCAAACCGACGTCATATGATTATTTTCTAAATCAGATAGGTTTGATGTACTCGAATATTAATAATAGTTTCAATTAAAAATGATTTTATTTAAAGTAGTGGCGTACGTATTAGACCACTCATTGAAAGTCATTCCAACTCCACTTGCAATTCTTATACCAATGGAAAAACAATCGATGTACATTTTCACGGGAAAAATCCAATCTGTAACATAAAAGCTTTCAAACTTATCGGGATTTTCCAACCATATGCAAAGTTATAATAAAACGGGCGATCGGAATACAAGAGATCCTATTGAGTTTTGTTACGTAAAAATAAGTGTAAATAATAATTATTATGCAAAAAGGAATACATCGTTGACATGACGGTCAGTACGCGGCCGCTTTTTTTTCTCGGCGCACTCATTTCAAATGCAATTCAGTTATCCGCTCGGACTCAATTTCCATGAAACTGACGTGCGATGGAATATTGTATTTTGCCTTTGTAATTTAATATCGAGAAGTGCTGAAATTAATTTATGTTTTAAAAAACTATGTATACCTAAAGAAGTTTCTGTCTGAAAACATAATGGCTGGAAAATTTTAAGAAACAGGAGAGATGCCGTTAAATAAAAACAAAAGAATTTTAAAAACAGATTTGTCGTCCTGTTATCTATGGCCAATATTTTACACATTCGTATTCGAAACTGAATCAAGGAGTTGTTATGTGTATGGAAGAATTAGGACTAATTTTGTGTGCTTCAATAAAGTTCCCGATCGTATTTTCTGAATAAATTGAAAGAGCATACGTGAATATGTCTCATTAGCGTTCGACACGCGAATGGAACGTAGTACCTAATTTTTTTACTTTCTTAACCCGTTTGATTGTTGTTGCATAATTATGGGGTTACATATTTAATAATTTAAAAAGTTTTCATTTAAAATCAAGTTATGTATTACCTATGAAGTATACTACTAGTACTTACTACACGATATCTTGAGATAATAATATTACTTATAAAATTACTTTATATTATATATAATATTACTTACTACACGATATCTTGATACACTAAAACCAATACATATCCGAAGCAAAATTTTTCGTGAAGTGCTATCTTCACTTTGGGGAATAGTATCACTGTATCATATAACAAGCTTCTTTCGAAGCGAGTTTTTCAAAAAACTTACGTACATATTTATCACTAGCTCGACAGTGAAGGAAAACATCGTGAGGAAACCCGCAGGTCTCAGAATTAATTCTGAGACATGTGTAAATAGACCCGGTCCGGCGATGGGCTCACCACCTATCACGTTTAGGGGTCCAATGTATCTCGTGAAATGTGGGTATATCCAGTATTGGAATATATATATATATATATTGGCAGAGGCCTACCCTCTCGGGGATGAAAGGCGTGAGATTATATTTTTTATATCTTTCGAAGTAGGTAAGTATGTAGTTCAATCTTTGGTGTGAATATTCCTAATTCTGATAGTTTGTTTATTTTTACACTTTTTACGATTACATTTTATCTTTTAAATATGTGCACGGCTGATGATTTATTTTTTCATATTTTATATTTTTTTTTGGCACGTCCTGTTATTTTCGATTGATAATAATAAGTTGGTATTTATTTAATCAAATCTATGAACATTAGTGCTAAAAATAAGAATTCAGTAGTAACATTACGTTATTCTTATAAAAACTTTGGATACTTAATTGTTTTTGTGTAACCAACGTAATATACTTATCTTCACACTTGCCAGGTACTAAAAAATACTAAAATAAAAAAAAACAAAATGGTTCCAAAAATATTGTAGTAGCTGCCACCTGTAACCTACACCAACCGCTTCGAATCGTAAGGCGACACACGTCCAATTGAATTGCAATCGAAAATAAAATGTGATTCGAAATCGATACGTGTGAACTATAAAGGCTCCAAGAAATTGTGAGCTGTCTTTTGTTACGCAAGTAAAAGAAACATGCTTATTCTTTATCCGACTGCCCAGAACTTAGTCTCACTAAAATGTGACTGTATAATAAATTTTTTTTCGCAAGATAAACAATTTTTGTCAAATAAATTTCAGCTCCTGATAATATAAATGCTAAAGTAGCTGTGTCTGTCTATGTATTAATTATTTTTAAAATTATTCTTAAATTCAACTCGACACAAACCATTGCTTCTTTAATTAATTTGACAGAAAATTAACTCACATTTTTTAAGAATGAAGCATTTATGACGCTTTACGCTCAAAATATTTGTAGAGCAAATTGCGAAATGATTATTTTATCAAGTGATTAGTTTTTGTAGCGTTATTTATTCAATGATTATTTGTCACCGAAAAACACATAGTTTCTTCGGGACGCTACCACCAAAGTACACACGGATGGAGTCACGGGCAGCAGCAAGTTTATCACAAATTAAAATGCATCTTCGCTCCGATTTTACACGGATGGAGTCACGGGCAGCAGCAAGTTTATCACAAATTAAAATGCATCTTCGCTCCGATTTTGTAACTGCCTAAAGTAATTGATTCACTACAGAAGGCTCGAAATAAATCCAGTTTAAAAGGAAGATTTATACCGTCAGAGATTCAATAAACGGGCGGACGGGTATTCGCATTCGCACAGCCACTTAAATCAGTCCGCGTTGGCCGCGGTCCAACTGACCCGCCGCGATTGCAGGGTTATACGGACCCCTAATTAGTCTCTTTTCACTTGTAACCCTTTCTTCGCTTTTCATTTCTTTGTGATATAAAACGCTATATTATTAAAGCAATAAGCAAGCCTCTAACAGCCTAACCACTGTTGGAAGTGAGCCTCTTATGCCCTGTTTTTAAATGCCTCAAGTTTTGCAATAACATATGTACCTCAACGCTGTAGCTCAACGTTGAAGGACAACGTCGTGAGGGAAAGTGGCTCTGAAGCACCGGTGAAAGTGGATATATAACTCGGCCAACCCTCTCCGTGATACAGCTTGAACATATAATAACATTATTTTTAAACGGTTTTATTGTAATTTATCGTTATGAATGTAAAACTATAATTACACTTTTAATTTGAATGACACTAAAGTCTAAAAATAATACAGTATTTATATGTATTTAATTATGTATAGTTTATTATAATATGATAAGAATATAATATACTTACTGCGAAAGTACCAGGTAGCTAAAGAAAAAAATGTAACGTACAAAAAATTAGTGCAAACACAACAGTGATCTTGCGTTCGGAGGTCGCAGATTCAATTTGTTTAGTACCAATAGTACAGACACTACCTTTTTAGAAACTAAATAACCATGTATGTTGAATTTTGTCTTACCGTATATTTTTTATTTATATTTAAATGTCTAGTATTCAATTATCATATAATCTAAAACATTCCCAATCGCACAACATTAATATGGTCTGCGTTCCCAACCTTCATCAATATCTAATCGGCACTATTATACGTACCAATACGTATAAACCCAGATACAGTAGGATGCACTATGCAATCCAAACAAACAGCTTGTCCCTGTCGGCCCATGACTTTAAAAATTCAACGTTAATTATAAGCCTGTACAGAGGCGGATTCAGCAAACTCCTAGCCCGTCTTACCTAATTACCATGCTAAACGAACTTTGCCCGTAGTTAAGAGATTGCTCTAAGTATAAGTGCTTTATTAAGCGGAAATTTATGAATAATTTCACTGTTTTAGAAGTTATTTGATGGAGGGTCGGTTGAGAAGCAAAATTTATTAATTTTGTGAGAAGAATTATTAGTCTCTTAGTATTTTCTTCTGGACGGTAATTAACTATTACGCTAATTGGATTGTTAATCATCTTACATTAAGCTTCCATAACTAGAAGCCTAATATATATCCTTAAGGTTTTAGGTGTTATGT
The DNA here is from genome assembly GCA_963855545.1 of Ethmia dodecea. Classification (NCBI taxonomy): domain Eukaryota; kingdom Metazoa; phylum Arthropoda; class Insecta; order Lepidoptera; family Depressariidae; genus Ethmia; species Ethmia dodecea. The sequence goes on from OY979446.1 coordinate 4,527,196, forward strand.
TCAAATTGCCATCATCACTAGCCTTTCATGCAATCCATTGTTGTATATGCCTCCATCGAGAAAAGATTTCTATAAGGTCCTACGATTGGCATACGGATTGACTGTGGCAGTATTTTTGTAGTTTATGGATCCAGTAATTTTAAAAGGAAGAGACGGATGTTTATATATTGGATGTTTTTTTTTACCACCTGGTAAAAAATATGACGTATAAGGTATCTAGAGCCGAAAAAAAATCAGGCGGTATATGGACATGTGGTAGAAGCAAAGTCGTTGAAGACACAAGAAGGTGTTGTGAAAAAATTCCGTCACGGTTTAAATTTATGTGTGATAATTATGATCATGAGTACTTACATAATATTACGATAAAATATATTCTTAACACAGTAAAATCTGAAGAAATCCTAAAGCACAAACTTAATCCATACCTGTACGTGTATTTTGAATCCTCAAGTTTTAAAACGAGGTTGAGTTAAGGTCGTTTACACAAATTGCTTCACAAAAAGTGGATCTAGCTCTTTGCTTTCATTCATTTCAAATTTGCTTTTAAAATTTTATACAGCCTAGTACTCTATGAAGTGGTTTTGTGTGCAGTTGCAAAAACATTTTTCAAAGGAATAGTCTGAAACGAATTTATATTTGACTTTTAGAGGCGTTTTGGTGACAGAAAAGCGGAGGTCTAACCTTTTATGCAAATCAAACCATTCACTAAAACCAATCACTAAAACCATTTCTAGAATCCGTCTACTGAAGAATGAGAACCAAACCAGTAAGTAATATTGTCTTTTATTATGAACTATCTAAGTAATTATAATTAATTGTCTGGTCATATAGAACAGAAATAATACTTATATACTCGTAAATATGCAATACAGTTATAGATAAATAGATAACATACGAGTTGCGCCTCACATCATCACTACATAGTATAAAACAAAGTCGCTTTCTCTGTCCCTATATCCCTATGTCCTTATGTCCCTATGTATGCTTAAATCTTTAAAACTACGCAACTGATTTTGATGCGGTTTTTTTTAATAGATAGAGTGATCCAAGAGGAAGGTTTTAGTGTTAGCATTGCACCCGTGCAAAGCCGGGGCGGGTCGCTAGTTTATTATATAAACCTGAACGTTCATGAGGATAGTCGGATGTTTGTTAAATACACTTTCACGGAAAAAATCATTAATGTATTAATATAGCATATTTATCAGAATAACACCTAGATTACTTCTTACCTAGAACGCGGAAAATTCACGGCCATAATTTAGTTATAATAATTTGTAGTGATTGTAGACTACATTCTAATACTACGAGTGACCCTTACAACACCGCTGGCGGGCTATTGCAAACTCGACAGAAGATTGACGGGCCTCTCCTAACTGGCTTGGAGCTGGATGTGAAGGTAATTGAACAACATGTAAGTGCAAGTACATGGACACAGGTGCTTTTACCGAAAAGTCGGCAAAACGTTGCAAGCATTGAAAATGTGTTTAATTTTTCACGGAATTAATACGATTACTACGAAACATGACGGGTTAATTTTCCTATTGGAAAGCTGTATTTGGTTTTTTAACGTTCGTGCAAACTTTTAAACCACGTTGAATTAAATGCGGAATTAAATTCATTACAGGTGAAAGGGAAAGCAATCGGAATAAAAAAATAAGATAATTGTTATGTTAGTGCTTTTATATTTTTTGTGAATGACTAGTGTCTGTTTCAAGTTATGAATGGGTATAAGTGTCACCTATTGACCGTTTTTTTTCAATGCGTTTTGTTTGTTTTGATCGACGGATTGTCAATAGGCGTTGTATTGAAATCTATCGATTCTACTTAAAACTAACTATAGCGCAGAAGTTCTAAACCGCGCTGTCGCTCGTGTTCACACGAGTTTGTATAAATACAAGTCTCCAACATTAATGGTTGGACTGCGGTGCCCAGTCACGATCACCTCCCTTTTTTACGAATACGGGTAGTATATACATTTTGTTATTTCAACAATGGATTACGAAATTCACCCAATGTCAATGTTGGATTCGCACTTAAAAAAGTAATCAAAACGAGTGGTCTAAGATCCCCAAAATCAGCATTAACCTAAGTATCTTTTTTTTCATGAAAGGTTTTCATTGTCAAATATAATCTGCATTTAATGACTCTTTTAATAAACATGATAATTTGATCTTTGAATTAAATTTCAAGTCGCATATATTTGAACGACAGAAAAATGTTGGTAAAAATATGTTCAATATTACTAAGATTTTATGAAATAAATGAAATTTACCACAGGACCTGTATTTTTAGGATACTATGAAAAAAAAATTATAGATACTATTTCTCTTTTTTGAGTAAAGTACCGAGAGCATTCCAATTTCCATCCGACTGCGCGTAAGCCTATAGAACACCGTCCGATCCCCTGATTTTGTGATGGCCTCAGAGTATACTCAGATAAAATGTTTACAAGATACGAGTGGCATCCGAGTGCGCGCTTATTCCATAAAAGTCAAAATATGTGAAAAGTTTTTTTTCATAACATTTGTAGATCTCTAGAAGCGATTCTAAAATTTGTGTCATGCATTGAAATGAAAGTCGATTAAAAAATGGTGAAACAAAAACAAATCGGTTGAAAATACTATCTCCTATCACATTTTTTGCGAGTGTCAATTTTCCGACGACGTAAACCCGGCTTTGAGTTTTATTTCGGGTAACAATAAAAGTTCATTTCAGGGAGAACAAAGTGGACCTTTCCCAGGTAAACGGTCACTTTTCAATTCGACGGGTTTTGATACTTTTCTGTTGAATTATCCATTTCCAAGGGGAGTTAGACAGCCATTAGGCCATTCCTTGCAGACAGAGATCTGCGGTTCTTTCACCCCCCTAGTTCCCGTTCCCGTGGGAATATGGGAATAAAATGTAGCCTATGTTACTCAGGGATCTTCTGATTTTCCATTGGTGAAATTTTTTTTAAAATTGGTCCAGTCGTTTTTGAGTTTATTCTTAACAAACATACTAAAATACAAATCTTTCCTCTTTATAATATTAATATACCTAGATTATCTATCATTGCATTAGCAATTAGATATCCTGAAATTTAACTTAGGCGGTACGGCTGCAATACACTAACACAATAGATTCAGAGATGTAGAATGTGTTGTGTGTACCAAAGCAAACAAGATCCGTGTAGGTGTATGTTACTAAGCCTACTCGAGACGTGATCTTGACTTGATTTAGTTGTGTTTGCGTAACAAGATGTTGTATTACAGTTATGATAATAATCGTTAGAAGCGCGTGAGACCCGTGTTCCATTTCTAGTTAGGGCATAGGAATGCATTTAAAAAAACTTGCGTAATTACATATTTATCACTATCTCAGAGGTGTAAGAAAACATCGTAAGGAAACGTGAAGGCCTTAGAATTGGGTCTGAGTCTGAATAAAACGATACCATATTTAGTTTTAATTATAATAATAACTGTAGGAACAAACGTAGCTACACTCGCTAAAGTTCATTTACCATACTGTCTTACAACATGTTTAATTGGTTGAAACTCATAAATAAAGAATATTTGCTCATGCAAAATATTTACAATAAACATTTTATAAAATTGCAGAAAACGAATCAACTGTCAATTTATTCTCTTTGTTTGTATCGCAGCTGGGGTTGTTATACATGTGGTTTTCATAGCTACGAGTAAATTTTTAGTCTTTGTTGCAAAAATAAACAAAGGGTATAGTCAATTTATATTTTAAACTAGCGGGTGCAGTTTATTTCCATGGAAATTTCCATTTCTTCCTTCCTAACGTCCTACAACATATAAGACTCCTACATACCATATTTCAAGTTTCTAGGTGTTATCGTTTCGAAAAAGTACGTATTTTTCTTTGTAACCACTTTATATTTTCCTGAGGTAATGAGATATTATCCTGCAATAAAAAGTACCCTAGAGGTTGGCCCAATTACTCAGTTATCTCCACACCAAATTTCATGAAAATCCGTTAAGTAGTTTATGCATGATGCCTGCACAGACAGTCAGACAGACAGAAAGACATGAAGACAAAAAATTCAAAAAATAGTTTTTGGTATCTAAGTTGACAACTATATATTATGTACACTACCGCAAAATAAAAATAAATATTTCATGTACAGATACGGTCTCGTTACAGCTTTATTATATGTATTTATGTAGATATAATTCATTTGTAAAAGGTCTCTAGAACAGAGCTCTATCTAACACAAAGTAACCACAAAAGACATGGCTGCATAGGTTAAGATCCATTTGCCTTTAAGATAAAAATATTATAATCTTTTTCACATTAAAATAAGTGCTACGATATATGCTACGACTCCTACGGTGCTACGCTCGTAGCAGTGTCTACGACGACACTGTACAAATAACTCTCAGCTGATGCCCCAATTAATTAGACAGGCACTTCTGTTCGGAATAAGAAATAATTTTCTCGGAACTAAAGCAAGAGAAAGAAGAAGTTTAATACATTTTTACGAAGAAATTAATTATGTCTTGTCAGATAAATTGAATGTGTATTTTAAGTAGGTAAATGAAAACAAATACTCGTAAACATTAAATTTCCCCACACTTTATCTGCGAGGAGGTTAGCAGAAGTATTCCTTTTCTGCATAAATCCACATTTCCCCAGTATAGCTAGAAAGTAGTTACCTACTTAAATAAAATAAAATAAAAGAAATCCTAATTAACAACCATTGGTACTCATTTTATTGATTGCTTCATACATACTTTCGTAATCTAATGTTTTCTTCTTGTCAATGTTTACAGATGCAATAGAATGCCACTTGCTATGAACCTGGCACACCTCTATCGTTTATTCGCATCCATTACGCGTCACTACTACTTACATTTATCTGGCTATTCAATACATCGGTGATCTGGTTGACAGGTCGCTCTCTACAGATTTTCCCAATCACAACACTCATCTACCTATATTTCTCTCTTAGACATATTTCACTCACTTATGACGAAACCAACTTAGCATTCTTTTATCAATCTTAGTCCCTAGCTTCTTAACGAGCGCATTTTCACTGCATTTATTTAATAATTATATTTTTGTCTGTCAATGCGAAAGTAAAGATGTAAGAATAAATATACTACTTTTGTGCTCATAATAATTAAACATTATAATAACATGTTAATTGAATACTTCATGAACCTTCCGGTTTGTATGCAATATTTTTTTTTGTATCAATATTTATGGAAAACTGTACAGGTTCAATAAAAAAATAAAAGCTATTGGTTAGCTGGCTATTACAAAACAACGCTTTAAGATAGAAACTATCGCTTCATAATAGTATGAGTTTTAAAAATATCAAAACACTAAGCGGCAGAGCTGCAAGAAAATCTACTAAAAGGTCTGCCTCAAACGATTTTCACAAAGGATTCGTCATTTTTGACGTAACATTTTTAAGGCAATTAGCTCACACGGCGGCGTAAAACAACCGCGCAGACAGGCAGCTCCCGGTAATGGCGTGTAGTACGTCGCTGGAGACCTGCCAGCGAAAGGGTTAAGAAGCCGTACACAATGTATACCTACTCTCATAGAGTCTTAAATCATTTTTCTGCATAGGCCCAGAGGACCAATCTTTTTTATTAGTTACTAGTGGTTTTGCGCGGTTTCACCCGCGTAGTTCCTATTCCCGTGGGAATATGGTAATTAATTTTATATTTTTTTTATTTATTAGGTTCACCAACATTTGTTCACACTGTTACATTTATAAAGAAAAATACAAAACGATATAATTAGTCTAAGTATGACAAACAATTATAGGTAAACACCTCATGCTATGAAGCCAATATTAACAACAGAAACAGAAAAAGTAAAAAAGTAAAAAATAAACAGTAATAAAATATAACCTTTGTTACTCCGGGATATGGTAGCTTCGATGGGTGAAAGATTTTTTTAAATTGGTGTAGTAGTTTTGAGTTTATTCGTTACAAACATACAAAAAGAAAAATCTTATCTTTATAATATTAGTGTAGAGGTAGATATAATTAAGTATGTTTTGTTTTCTAGTTCTAAAATGTCTAATTTTGCTGGTTTAACTTAATAATTTTCTGACCTCGTTTCGCTGAACATACAAATGTTGATAAACGGAAAATAAAAATAAAACAGTATGAACAATGATAGTTTCTTGAAATTCTCTATATTTGAAACGGAAATTCCATAGTTAAAGACCTAATAGGGCTTTAAAACCATAAATTTATCATCCATGCACGTTCGTTTGTCATAGACTATTGTAATCTCTACTAGAGAATGAAGATTACAAAAGTGTACTACTTTTGCACACTTCTGTAATCTTCTGTATTTTGACAAAATGAAGTATCTATCTTTCACTAAGAATGATTTGCTAATAAAAATACTATTTTGCAGAATTAAGCCATTATTTAACACAACTAGTAGTCGGGTTTCTTGATTATTTTAAATATTCATCATACTGCTTCTTCAAAATAGCCCCTTCGTTTTATTAATTCGCTTGGTTTTCCCGGTGACTTTCGTTTGTCTGTGAATCTTTTCATTTCTGTATAGCCCTCTACATAGCTTTTTGTGACTTTGATCTTTCTGATGAGGGATATTTTCTTTCTTATCTGTGAGATATTAAGTATTTTTTGTTAGTGAGAGACCATCTTTTGGTGTCATAATTAGGCACAGAGATTTTTCTCTCAAGTAGCGGAAAGATCTTCCATCAGACGAGGTCGTAATGCCCAGAAACAAACTTTCTATAAGCACTCTTATGTGAATTTCTTTGCTTCTGGCATGTGTTGTTCCATGTAGCGGATTGATGTTGCTATTGATGATGATGTATAATAAGTTCACCGAACAATATAAAAGAAAAGTTCTTAAAAATTTAGGTTTTATTTAAACCACTGTGCAGCCAATAAGGATAGAGCATGGTAATGGCATGTTACACGGTTGGAGATCTGCCAGCGAGAAAGTTTAGTCAAGGTTCCATGATGTAGTCCAAGAGCTGTTATAAGATGCTATAGACTTACTTACTACTTAACTGTATAAATTCCAAAACCAGATATAATCAAACCCGAAGGTATGTAATTTACTCTATTTAAAGTTCTTGAAGTCTATTTACATCTTTTGTTAATTAATAAGCAAAATTGGATGTGAAGGAAGCGAAAGAAGTATGCAGAGATCGAGCAAAGTGGCTATCCATCGTCTCTGCCTAACCCTGTGGGACAATGGCGTGAGCATTACGTATGTATAAAAGTAAAAATTACTAGTTTTAATTACCTACTTATGTCCCAATTACTTTAAGTAAAAGTGTCACCATATCTCATTTTAATAAGTAGCAGTTAGTTTATATTGTAGTAAAAACTAATCAAAGTTTAAATCAGTCGTAAACTCGTGATAAAATCTCCGAATTTTATAGCGAAATTTTATGCTAGTTTCTGTTTATAACTAATAATATGCTTGCAACAAACTCACCGTATTGTTTTATGTCCACTAACTAGTTTAATGTTACTTTTTAAAGCCAATTTATGGTGTCGATATGCATTTAATACTAGATTAAATCATAATAAGGTATATTTATTCTATTGAATGTCTTGTTTAAAAATTTAAAAAATGTACTTGGCTTCGGGACTATAGAAACCATAATTTTCACGGTAATATAGACTTAAAAATGTTGAAAGTGTAATTTCACGAAACGAATGGCGCCATCATTACATTTTAATTCGCGTTTTTATCCATGAAAATTACTGTTATGTGCACCATTGAATACTATTTTGCATGTTGAATTTTATATGCAGTAAAAAATGAGGGCACGTTATAAACGTGATACGCGATGCAACAAAAAATATAATATTTCTAAAACAAATACTTTTGTTCATGTAAAATAGCGTAGGAAGCAGATTTTATTGTTTTTTTTTGTCGTCTCCTTGGGTAGGGTCGTTGTACGCAGTAGCTTTAAAGGGTTCAGTTCAACTTTAAATATAGAAACGCACGCTATTTTAATTGAACATAACTTTATTAATAACCGTTTTAAAATAAATTTAACTATATTTCACTTCACTGTATTTCTAATAATCGGCTTATACCTACGATAAAATTACTTTATAAGTATATCTACCTACTCACTTGAAAGTTTTTGTCTAACAAATTTGAAAAAAAAAAAGAGTCGGCTGTAACTGGTTGCAAGGCATATTCAACATAATATTGTGTGTTGTTAACGAAATTGGTGTCTGTAAATGTTTACGATATACGATAATTTTACGTGATAACGTCATAAGGAAACATTGATTAAAAAATGCATACTGGAGTGGAAGAGAGATAGATACGTCACAAGCCTAACGCTTAGGCCGATCGTGCCTCTCTATTGCTTGTTCCGCTCAGGCGGAACGTGACACTTTTTCGTGATTGCAACCGGCGATCATCGATTCATAAGAATTCAAAAAGAAAACACCTGTTTTACAATATTAGAAACAACATACTTGATCTCAGCAGCAGAGCAATGATAGCCCAGTGGTTAAATAGCCCGCTTTTTTTCAGTTAGGGTTTGTACCAGAGAGCTTCAACTTACGTAAATACATTTTTGACTAGTTGGACGGTGAAGGAAAACATCTTGAGGAAACTTGCAGGTCTCACAAAAAAAAAATTATGCCATCCCGGTCCGGAGATGGGTTCACCTATCACGTTTAGGGGTCCAACCAAAAGTCACCTACTGGTGAAACATGGGTATTACCAGAAATGGAATACGTCTGCCTACCCCCTCGGTAATGAACGACGTCAGCATATTTATTTTATACTTCAAACTTCAACAGGTGTCGAGATTTAACAAAATCCGTTTATTTTTTTTGCAGACTTGTCTTTAAAAACTTTAAAAATTAGTTAAAAATGGAAAGTTATTGTTTAGTGTTTACCAATATTTTGATTAATCTTTTTGTAAATATTTTGTTGTAGCTACAAAACAAAGTTTAACAAGAAAAGTACTTTATATATTCATCATTATCACAAGCGCCTACTAATAGGCATATTATGCTTAAAAGGAGACTCCAATCACAAGCATTGTATTGTAAAAATCTCTATAAGGAAAATAAAGTTTATTAATATTATTACTAGGATATGGATCTTTTCTTATACCTACTTGAAGTATGGGACATAATTTCCTACCCGAGCCCACGGCGAACTACATATGTTCCAACAAAAAGTGTAAAATGTAACTAGTTTTTGATTTATGTAGAGTTAGTAAATTGTATATCTTTGTTTGTTATAATTCCAATGGATCCCTATTTAAAGAGTCTTAATAATAGCAATTATGCCGAAGATAATCAAATTACAACTATCCTTAACACGTTCAAGGACCTACAGTTTGTGTTTACAATTATCATTATAATTTATTTTCACTTTAAAAAATCTAGCTATCCCCTGAAGACGTGCCAAAGGCTCGCGGCTGTTAACCAGTTATCGCCAGATTTGGCTTCCACTCAGCGGTTTAAAAACTCATTTGAACTTAGAACACATGTTCGTAGTTTTAAATTGCTTTTTGTTTTTTTTTTCTTCTACAAAAGTTTTTATTTAAAAACAAAGCAAAACTTTATGGTGCTCGTAATGGAAATGTATATTCCTTCTAATAAGTCGAAGTATAGGTATAGCAATGTATACACTTCTTACCAAGTTCCAAACTTTTCAAACTACCTAAAAACACATTCCGATATATAAGAAGTTTATGGAGTAGGTACATTCAATAAAGTTCCCATGTGAGAGTAAATTGAATTTTAAATGTCTGATATTGATTTATAGGTGGTGGACGACAAAATTAAGTAGTTGATAAAAAACCTTACAACTTTTTAAAATTTACTTACTTAAAACTCTTACAGATTACTAAACAAAAAGAGTGTTGAAAACATTTTATTTTCATGATCTAATTGAAAAAGATAAGATTACCATATTATTACTTGTTTACAAGTACAGGAATCTTTTGTAAGGCATGACTTAGAATTATTGTTTTTTTTTTATATTTATAAAGTCATTGGCAATTAGCCATCAGCCACAACACGAATATTTCACAAAATGAATATATTACTTAAAAAAAATTATTCCCGCAAAAAAGCAAAAAAACCTAAGTGTTCAGTTTAAGCCATGGATTTAGATGGTTTAAGCCAATTTGTGGACGTACAAGCATACACTATACACAGTTTTTTTTAAATCATCATAAAATATGACAATGAGTAAATATCGTGAAGTCAATGGGAAGATTATATAAAATTTATAGACACGACATGCTCTTATACATTTCCCAACGTATGTATAGAGGTATTCGCGCTACAGAAAAAAAATGCGAACTGTTCGAGTGGGGTAAGTAGTTCTTTATTTGAGCGTCGCGTTTTTGTTAGTATACAGTGTAATCTCAGTCTATAAATTCTTGAAAACAAAAAATATTTTGTAGCGGCATTGACTCTAATCTCTATTTAATTCTTGTTTTACACCATTCGCCAATTTGCCTTTCGTGTTGTGAATGATTTAAATTTCCGGAGTATTGCCCTAATGGTCTCACAAGCTTTTCATTAAGTGTATTCGCGGCAAAGAATTATTATTCAGAATGTTCATTATACGTTATTGTTACCTTCCTAGTTATTATACGTTTTGACGAACGTTTAAATGGGTAGAGATTGATGGATATTATTATACTGAGTCGCTAACTGGGCGAATGTGGGCGTTTACCCTTGCGGATGTCAACATGAGGGTAAAAAATATGGATTAGTGTGTCATAGCGAGGTACTGCAATGATAGTCTCTTGTTTTCATATAGTATAACTATAGGTCTCTCAAGCTACAATTGTGTTGACTTTGAGCTTCATACCGCGGGAACTACTTCTAAAATTATAACAAAAATGTTTATAAAGATAAAGAATAAAATATAAGGAATATTCACCACAGCCAAAAATAAATATACAAAGTACAAAGCAAACCTAAGTCTATGAATGTACGCATTTGCACTCCACCATAACTTAGACAGCCACAAATGTCAGCAGTCAGGTACGAAAAATATCAAGGTCACTCGGAACGGCCGGTATCGAAACAGATCGAAATTTGCGTGCTCGGCTCCCTCAAAGCATTCCTTCTGCCTACTTCGCCAAAAGTGGCATAAACCATCTGAAATTACTGCAAATGGACGTGCAAAATCAGTGGAGGGCGACTGTTGGTGGCGTGCAGTTCGATGTGGTTCGATCGTGGCAAAGCAAGGCGCGGAGGAAACGTCAGAAAAATCGAATTTCCATGCCGGCAGTCGAGGCTGAGGCGGCGCGGCGCGAACACCGCGCACAGAGCGCCCGCGCGCGCCCGTGCAGAGCCCACGCCGACCGCGCGCCACGATCAAAACTTCCAAACGTACGCGCCGTTCGAAAAACAAAAACCAATCCTAACCAGCCAGTGCTCAAGTGTGGTGTTTCAAAACCGTTTAAATGGTAAAGTGGTGGGCTAATTAAGGGATTATGGGTTTGGCTACGGCCTCCCGGTCGCGGGTCAGTTTGTCGTCTGGCAACATAAATTCGTTGTTCCTTTCTTTATTAAAAAGTGACGTCACTTCTGCGGTCGATTTTTTTCCTATGTGTCCAAGAGCAGGAATGTTAAATTCGCTGCCGTTTATTAATTAAATAATTAATTTACGCGAATGTTGCATTGTCTCGTGTTCTGATGGCTGATTATAAGTTATGATAGCGATGTGTTGCAAAATAACGGCCTTCGGTGGTTATTGATTGTCTTACAACAAATTGTTAAGCAGGTACTGACGGTAGGTACTGCGAACTAGGTAATTTGTGTAATTTTGTATGTGGTGTACCCTGCAATCTTAAACTTTAATAACTACCTGTGAAGTTGTCGTCAAGTGAATACATCAATAAAATACACTGAAGTATAGTGTAGAGGAGAACAAATTATTATTTTGCCCTTCGTCGATGCTATTCATGACTGATAGTCGTTAATCGTGTCGACAAAAAGCCAAGCTGTTTGCATGTATCTATATGGCGTAGTTGAACTCAACATAAGCTACCCTATAGACCGGTGTTTATGATTTAATTGTACTCAATTTAAAAAATAATTACTTGTATTTTCACTATTATTTCATAACAGTTAATAAGGGTCTTCGTATACAGTTTCAAGCCATTAATTAAGGCAAACAACGCTTTGTTATATTTTTTTTAACATTCCTTTGCTTTTATATGGCAATAAAATAATAATAAATCAAATGAGCCTAGGCTTGAGGAGTTTACGGGTTGTATTGTCGAGTTACATTGTCCTCCTCCCGGCTCCATCATTAGATCACCACGATGATACCATCACCGAACCGGGTCACCGAACTTACGTATATAAATAAGTATGCCAAATTTCAGCTTAATCGGAAACCAGCAAGTAGTTTGCTAATTTCGAAACGGGTGACTTACAAACGAACGTAGCTAGTTAAAAAAAGCTTGTAATAAAAATACATTATGTTACCTACTAACTTAGTAATTATATATATAACTTTAGATACCACAAAATTATCTGTGCCCTTCCCTTTTGGGGCAACTAACACTATGACGAAAACTACGCAGAAATAACTAAATTACGGGCATGACCGTGTAGTATGTAATATATGCGCCAATATATTTTTGCTGACAATAAGCCTTTCGACATTTGTATTAAGAGAAAAGATATATATTCGTCTTCTATATTTTCTGTAACTTGGCTCTCTCATCATGTTGATAAATGTCTTGTAAAACTAGCCACTTCTATGTTTATCTAGTTCGCGATTTATTAAGAATGTCTTATTTTATTTTTATTAATCTTATTCTATGTCATTACTTGGAACTTTCGTAAATTAATTTTCATTTGTTTCACTATAGAGTCGTAATGAGTTTTTACAACATGTAACTGAATAAGCGCAATTCCTGAAATTAGTTTGATCAGTACCGACTACTTAATCGATTTCAGCTATTTTTAATGTGTTAATTTTTCCCAGAAATCAATTAGCTTAGCTGAAATTTGTGCTATCCATGGAAATCGTACTATTATTGCTCTTGATTTAAGAAAAAATGGTTAGACAAATAATAATAATTGCGCTTATTCTGTTACGCGTTGTACTTTCATTATGTAAGTATATCACAAAAAAAACATATTATGTTCATTTTGGTCGTGTATGTGATGTGACTGATGATATCACGAACATTTATTCATAATATTAGAAGAGTAATATGTAAAATGTGCAGCGATAGCCTTACGGTTAAAGAACCTGCTTCACATGATAATAATCAGTGAGGCTCGGGTTCGAATCTTGGCATGTACCAACGAGTTTTTCAAAACTTACGTGAATATTTATCACTAGCTCTACGGTAAAGAAAAACAGGAAACCCGCAGGTCCCAGAAGTAATTCTGAGACATGTGTAAAAGACTCGGTCCGGCGATGGGCTCACCAGTCACCACCTATCACGTTTAGGTGTCCAAAGACTATGTCTTGAAAAGTGTGTATATCTAGAAATGGAATTCCTCTGCCTACGCCCTCGGGGATAAAAGGCGTCAGATTATTATTTATGTGACAAGATATGAAATGTATTGGTATCTGTGTGATTTTTTATTTAAGTAAGGTAGTTACCTAATTAACAACAGAAAAATATACAAAACATATATGTATAAAGTAGCGGTTCTGCTCGGTTTCAAACGCGTAGTTCCCGTTCCCGTGGGAACACGGGAATAAAATATAGTCTGTTACTCAGGGATATTCTAGCTTTCTATTAATGAAAGAATTTTTAAAATCGGTCCAGTAGTTTTTGAGTTTATTCGTAACAAATATACAAAAATACAAATCTTTCCTCTTTATAATATTAGTATAGAAGTATAGATAAAGTAAAAGATGGTGGTAAAGGATACCATGCACTTAATATTACTCAGAATATTATCGACCACATAATAATATATTATGTGACCTATATTTCAAGAAAGCAATACTGAGTGAAAGAAAAGGAAAATAAGTGCTTCAGTGATATATTTTTACAGTAAATTGGAAACAAACAAATGTATCGAAAATTATGTGGCAGTGAAGTGTGTAGTTAAAGTTCGATTCCGAATCAGGGGATGTACCAATAAGTTCTGGTAATTACATACTGACAATGACGGTGAAGCAAAACACCGTGAGGAAACTCATATACACAGGTTAAAACTGGATATGTACAGAAATTGAATGTGTCTGACAAATTTCCTAAGAGGAAATTCGTGAGTATATATTTATATTTTTCCTGCTGAGTACATAAGTAATAATTTAAAACTAAATGCATTGACTGCATCGAGTGCTTTATCTAGAAGATAATCTATATTATAGTAAAGTAAATGTAAATGCTATTAAAATGCTATTAAATATGAGACACGCTGTTACTGCTTTAAAAGATTTCAGAATGTGACTTGAATGATTTTGAGTAAAACACTCAGTGAATGATTTATATTTATTAGATTAATTTTGATATTTGCTTCTTTATAACGCAAGCTGAGTCCACTGACCCAAGCCACGGCTGTATGGGGGACAATATGGTGTAATAAAAACACCATAGTTTACTGTATCTAGAACAAGTCGGTATTATATCTACACGCATAAACTTACTTCCATACTAATAATATTATAAAAGTATATCCTATTTTTTATAAATGTGAAAGTAGCTCCGTCTGTCTTTGTGTTACGCAATAACGCCTCAACTAATGAAGCGATTTATTTATAGAAATTACGTCATATTCAAAGCTAGAAGCTTGATACTTATTTTGTAGTCTTTTGATTAGATATAAATAAAATAGGCTATATTTTATACCCATATTGCCAACATATTGTCATGAAAACGGGATCTACGAGGGTAAAACCGAGGGGAATAGCTAGTGCCCTATATGGGTAGACTGAGTATAATAATGTAACGAGCTTACCGGTCCCGTTGTGCAAACTACTTATACCTGTATCAGTGTCATTTGCAGTACCGATCTACTTATTTGCTTTAGTAGTTTGTGAAATTTAACAATCCGCAGTGGAGCGGGGCGTGCTAGCTGTTGGCTCTATAACTCCATACCTATAAAGGTATATACCCACTATGTATAAAAGTTATATAAACGCGCCGACGAAGTTTCGCAAAATATTTTTAAAAACGAAATTCGAAATTAAAATCATTAATTTCTTCAGGTAAAAAGTTACATTTAGAAATGTCAGTAATCTAATAACAAGGTACTCTAAACTCGTCTATGGAGATTGGCTGAATGTAAACAGCAGCCTATCTTCATCGACGAGTTGCTGGTTCCTTTAGAAAACTGTGTAGAACAGAATACAAATATCAAAAATGTGTACCTACCTTTATTGTGGAGTACCCATAAAAAAACTAGTTAAGTGCAAGTCGGACTCGCGCACCGAGGGTTCCGTATCACCAAAAAACATAAAAATAAAATATACTGTTTTCAAGAACTACTACTAAAACAAAAAACTACATACAAATGTAGGTTTTGTTTACCATGTTTTATTGTTTGGTATATCCCTCATTATACAATCACGGTTTAAAAGATGCAGGTGTTTAAATGTATATAAATGTAAATACGCCTACGGATGAGTTTGCACCCAAAGGGTGGGACCCTAACAATAAATCGTGCAACAAAATAACTTCCATGAACTAAATCAGGCTGCGCAATATCGGATAAATACCCAACCTGCACGATATAGTCCGCCTGTTATTATGAATAATTATATAGACATATAAACCTGTGAACATTCGTGGGTTGGGTCAGAAAAATAATTAATAGTCTCAAAACTCACTTTAATAGCGAAAATAACTCACAATCGTTTATAATAGAGTTGCAAGATGATTGAGAAATAATAAAGTTATTTAATGTCGGTTGATAAATTATTGTTCAGATTGGGACTGTATTTCACAACTTCGACGATTGATGTAAAAAGTACCTTGAAATATACTGATATTCTTTGTTTATTTCTTTTTATCTTTTATTTCATCATATAAAGGGTGATTTTTTTTAAATATAAGTTAACATATTCTCCAATCTGTATAATTTGTTGGCTAGTTATATAGGTAGTTATATTTTTTAATTGTTCCTCACGATTTCACAGGTTTAAGTCCCGTTCCCGTTAAACTTTTATAGCCCATATTATTACCAGAAGTAGCTTTGCATTGGAAAGAGACTTTTTAACTTGGTCTTGTAGTTCTAGAGCCTAATACACAAATACACCTATACAAACAAACATATAAAAATACTAATGTTTCCTCTTTATAATATTAGTGTAGACATCAAAACCTATTTTTTATATTCTTATTAATTAAGTCACCTCAGTATCGAAATACAGCGTTGATGTGTGGTTTAATATACGCTCGAATAGTGAAACATTACATAAACGCACTACATAAATTACAAAAATCCCGTAAATGTTTTAACAAAACCGCAAACTTCAATTGACTCTTATCTGACTACAGATTATATTCCCTAACACAGTATTTCAATCCGTTTTAGCGCGAAATCATTAATGTACTGTCACTTTAAAAATTCAGAAAAAACTAACCTTTTACATAATAGGATCTTTAATTTCCCCGCGAATGACGTGACTCTCAGCGACTTTTGCGCACGCAACAAACACTCTTTCGACTACAACCTATCTTTACTTCATTTGCATGGGAACATAATTATTTTTAAATTAGATATGGGGCCATAAATTTAGTGAAAATACAGCAGCCTTGACCTAAATAATTTTAAAGTTGATTCAACCGATTGTTTTAGCAATTCAACGTGACAATGCTGCCAGATGAGTATGTACGTTATTGTCTGTTTATAATTGTAATCGCAATCGTCTTCATTTTGACATACGTTGCTTCTTCCGTACACCTGTCAATACAGTCACTGAAAGAAGAGCAAGCACTGATCGCTTAACAAATGTCAAATAAAGACGGTTACGATTACAATTCTATATGGTATGTGTTCAGGGGGTCTGATGCACAAAGGTACCGTAATTAATTTGTTTTGGAAGAAATACTATGTCATACATATTACAGTATCATTTCGCATATTGTACTGTGTTTTAGCAGATTCTTCTCGATACCTTTTCAAGGTCAAGGCGCCCGCTAGACGACCCGACCCGACACTTCGCCCAATTTTTTGGTCATTACGCATTCACCGCTCTACTTCACTCGTTAACACATTACCGGCACCTATTTCGATATGAAGTAAACTTGGTCATTGGCCCCTACCGAATTCCGGCTCCGGTTGCCAAATGTGTCAGTAATTTCCTTAGAAATGATGAAAAAAAATGACCTACTTTTGTAAAATAGAGAGAGACTTTCCCATGTTTTTATTAAAAATGCAGATTTTATAGTAAGTATGATATGTATGAATTTTAACATTTTAATCAGAAAGAAAAGTAATTTGAATGGCCACACACTTTAAGTCTTATACCACCAGTATTTTTATATGTGGAGACTTTTCATCAGCAATATTGTTATTCACAGTATCTTTATATTTATAAATCGAGCTTTATATATTATAAATGTAATTATTTCTGTAAGTTTTCCTAAAAATAAATAAATAAATCCGGCATCTATTTCGATATGAAGTAAACTTGGTCGTTGGCCCCTACCAAATTCCGGCTCCAGTTGCCAAATGTGTCAGTAATTTCCTTAGAAATGATAAAAAAAAATCTATTTTTGGTTTAGTAAAATAAAGAGAGAATTTCCCAAGTTTTGATAGAAAATGCTGATTTTATAGAAAGTATGATATAAATTTCATAATTTTAATCTCAACGAAAAGTAGTTTGAATGGCCACACACTTGAAGATTTATATTTCACCGGTATCGAATACTTCGAATACACCACAGACCAAATCGACACGTTTTATTGTAAACTGCCACACGCCTACGAAACTGGTTATTAAAATCTCATTAACATGAACTTAGTGAGCTAAAAATCACTGTCAAACTGTCATGTTCCATTTGATTATTGTCATTGCTTTGTGCCTTACCATTTGTGGATAAAGGTACTTTTTTCTTCAACATTATTTATTACGATTTTGAGTTGAATTTGATCAGCAACTCCTCCGTGGAGATAAGCTGCTGTTTTCATTCCGCTAACCTCTATATTCGAGTTTAAAGTCCCTTTTTATTACACTATTGGTTTTTTCTAAAGGTATTTTTTGACCTACAGAAATAAATGAAATTTGATTCGAGTCGATGGATGTAAACTAAACGCGAGAGGTATGCAAAAAGTTAAGGCAGTTGTATTTGGCACCAAGAAAGTGTATCAAGAATCATATTATGAAACTAGACGAACGGAAAAGAATTCATACTGCTGTTATTCTTTTGTTTTCTACAAAATTTTACTTTTGAACTTTACAATATCCTTTCTCAATGGATGTCTACACTGTATAAGCTACCTATGTGCAAAATTTCAAGTCTCTAGACCCAGCGGTTTAGACTGTGCGTTGATACATCACCAATCAGTCAGTCAGTTTATTATTTTATAAATCTATATATTATCTATCTAGATTGAAGTTTGGAATTCACATCACTATATTCAAAGTTATTGACTACCAGGAGAGAGAGAGAAGATGCGCACTGAAATCATAGTTTTAGTTAAAATTATACGTAGATACATACTTAACTATAAAGATTTTTCTATATTTGTTTAGAAACTTACAATAGATATCATACTAGTACAGTAAAATCTATTGATTTGCACTTTGGGTTTCCATTTGTTTCAGTCCTAACTAACTATAATGTATACTTACTGAAAACAATAGAAATTATTTTTTGTTCTAATGTTGGTATCAGTGAGCCGCTTATGATTACCGGTGAATGTAGGTTGACCAACAATTTTATTAATTGTTATTTTACACTAGTCAAGTAGGCATACTTATTGATCGGGTATTATTTCAATGTAGAGTCATCCATTGTAGCAAGCTATATAAACATACTTTATGAGTGATCGATCATATATATATAGGTTTTTTATAAACTGACATAAATATTAAAATACGTGTGTACTAGTGCGTAGAGTCTCTTTTTCCTCAGCCTTCGCTTATCAATGAAAGATCCATTCATAAAACATCATAATGTCTTGCCATTTATCAACTCTCTGTACAAGAATAAAAAGCATCGTTAAATGGCAACGAGTAATATTTATTTATTTAACTCGCACTGTTTATCTATACAGATGACTTTTTTTACCGTCTGGAAAAAATCTGGTGTGATAGGTAAGTGTAAAAGTTTAATTTGGCAATTTTATTTAAAAAAAAATTTTTTTCTCAAAAATAATTTTTCTTGCTTAGATTAATATACATTACTCAATTGTAGTCAATAATACACACTGAGATATTTGAAATAGTATTTTAAAAAGAAACAGGCTCGTAGGTTCCATTTATGCGCAATCTACCTACAACCGCCAGCTGCGCGTAGTACTGTGAGTAGTTTTCTAGATTTTGTAATTTGCACTAAACATGACTACATTTAACAATTAATCTCGTATATAACTTGGGCTCTAGATACCTTATACGTCATATTTTTTTCCAGACGATAAAATACAATACAAAGAGAAGCAATAAGTCGTTTGATAAAATGCGTCATTTTTGTAATTTCTTACTGGGTATGTGAACAATCATAAAGCAGCATTTTGGACATCACAATAACATATTATGTACTTACAGAGATAGTATACACCCAATCTGAGTATACTCCAATGTAATTCTATGTGCAAATGTAATATTCCGTAAAAGAAAGTTAGAGGTAGCGTATATTAAAATAAAAATCACATGCCGTCACAGTTTTTTTGAAAAATGGGTAGGTATGTTAGTACTAAAATATTCTTTGGAATGGACAGGCACAGAATTAGATTTGTATGTATGTATCAACAACTGATAGTGCTGAACACTGACTGCCTAGCTAAAATCCACATCTACTATAATAAATTTAAGGCATAATATTCTACGACGTTATTATTTTTAGCATTCACTTTTCTTCTAAATATTTTTAAATCGGACCTAACTTTTGGAGGAGTATTGATCTTGTCATTACTTGCAATACATTCTCCTACCTCATTTTTAATAGGATTAAAATCATAACGTTCGTTCGAAATATTTTCTAATTCAATACAAGAATTTGCAGCTGAAAGCCTCGTTCAATCCCACGTAATGTGGGCTGCAATATGGCTACAATACCCAGTAAGCCTCGCTCAGGGACAACTCCGCTTATTGCACATATTCAATAAAGAATTCGTATTAGAGCAGAGGTAGCCCTCTTGAAAATGAGCTTTTCATGTATGAGGCTCAAGTTCGAACCATACTGATCTGGTGAATTAGTTTTTCAAAACCCTACGTATATTTATCACTAGCTCGGTGAAGGAAAATATTGTATGGAAATCAGAAGGCCCTAAAATTGTTTAAGAGCACCCCAGTCCGCCGATTCACGTTTAGGGGTTCAAAATATGTAGTATAATATGAGTGAGTTGCACAACGCCATAGGTGCACATAATCCTACTTTCTTGGATTTAGCGCCTTTGATGTGTCGTCGTGTGTTCTTTATTTTTGAAATAAACTGATTTTTTTAATGAGCTTCTTGAAAAGTCGGCACTTTTAAAAGAATGCTTTGCCAATCCCATACGATTGAAAAATACGGTTGTTTTTTTTATTAATGATAGGCTTACTTTTGACCCCAGACTTGCCCGAAGGCAAAGACAGTTCCTATGATGGGACGAGCTTGCCCACAAGATGTATGTTTATATTCATACATTTTTGAAGTGTGGAAATAAATTATGGATTTTTGCCCGCAAACCCTAACTTATCTTAGATGATTCTGAAAACGTGAGTGAACTTCTTTGCAACACCACAAAGCGAAGCGAGGTCGAAGCGTTAAATTTCGCCAGTCACTCGACGGAAATCCTGAATTCGAGTAGAGTCAAGGACCGTGAAGTCCTCTTGAGCATGAAACCAACCTCACTGGCAGACGAATGTTGAAAATTTATAATTATCATCATTACCATTACAAATGTTTCTTTTTTCTTCTGTTTTTCTGTCAACGAACCACCTAACTTACCAACTTACAGTTTCAACCGTTGGATCTGGGAAGCTGGACTGGTCTTAAAAATTCCTACGGCAACGGAAAAAACGGTATCCATGCGGGCAAAGCCACCGGGCGCCAGCATTGATCGATGTTGCAAACAATATTGTTTTCGTTATTCCATTGTGCCAATTTCTCGAATAATGATCAATTTATCAAAGTGGATCTATTTGACTAATACACTAATTTATCAGTATTTTTTTCTGATTGAGCCCAACGTAGGACCCGGATGCTGTTACACTTGCCTTAGAATTAATTCTGGGGTCTGCAGATTTCTTCATAGTGGTTTGCTTATTAATATATATACTTTTCAATATCTCTAGTAACCGCATATTATACTCACGTCACGATATCGTCAACTTGAAACGGTGCGGCGTCATGCCACGGCACGTCGTGAAAATACACGGCGCGACAAACGTGTAGCTTTTCAGTTTGTGTATCATTTTTGAACAATCCGTACGTTGTTTGTGAAAAAAAATATAGAGGACAATATTATACCTACTGATTTGTTGATATTATTACAAGCTCCAGACTAAAACATCACATCGGAATATGACACAAAAAGCGCCGTGTATTTTCACGTCACGGCAACGGACGTACGGTACGGTGCAAAGTTGTCGTGTGGTGATGTGGACAATCCCTTACTCCAGTTCTATTATCGCTTTGTGAACAAGAACAGTAGTCACATTTGTCACACTTGTAAGTTATCTTTGCCACCCAAATATTCTGATTCCAAGTACACTCCTCCTTTGAGTAACGCATAAATACATACAAAGTGGCGCAAACTACACTCAGGAACAATGTAATTAAAGCCCCGTTTTCACGGTATGACAGAACTCGGACGCTACTCGTATCAGTAAAGACTAAATGTGCACTCAGCTTACTTCAGCCAATCAGTGTATTGGATGGTGTTCTAAGCCGCGTTGCCATAGTATGAGCTCGCTCGGACGAAGTGCGCTCGTGCTAGTCCATAGAATATCGTCCGATCAATCATGATTATAAATCATAATTATTAGTAAGATATGACGTTGAAAAAGAGCTGCCCTTGAGTTTGTGGCTGGTTCCTCTCGGGGTAGCTACTGCATTTGGAACTCGCAACTTGTTCAGCCAACCTACATGGACGACTTTAGAGTGCCTCTTAGACTGTTGACGTTTCCAAGTACAATAAATGAATTTTTATTTGATTTGATCCCTGATTTATACGTCGTCCTAGTACACTCGGATCACTTGTGAGAATGACACGAGTAGCGATCTAGTAAAGACTCCGCCGGTGCACGCTCGCACCGTGAAAACGCTCCTTAAGACTGTCATAAGAGAAATCGGAAGTCGAGAAAGCTTCTAGTGACGTCACTTCGTCCTCCATTATCATGTATGAGACTACTCTCTACTATTGTTAAGAAACAGTGGCTCAGGGGCGGTCAAGGTCAATAGATAATTTGACTGAGTAAGAAAATATTAAAAAGGCCAAGTTATTCATGTATTTACTTGACATTATTGTTTGCCTTTATATAAACAAATTTATTAATACTTGAAATATTGCCGTCACCGGGAAATTCTAATAGCCCAATGTTGTGTATTTCATAATAGGTAGGTACTTCACTTGGATTGGGAAAAAAGTTGTATCAAAATTATTTAAAAACTCTTTTGTAGGGTTAACTGTATTTACTTAATATTTAGATTTTCGTTGTGTTTCTGCACAGAATAAGTCTGTTGGCTAGAAAAAATCTGATACTTAGGTGGCCCATACTTGCTTATATTGTGTGGAAAGGTTATTAGCTCAGCAGTGGTTGATGACTTTTAAGATCACAATGTTTAAAGTACCTATAAAATACTACGGCGCGAGTTCATCAGCACTAGGCGACCAAAAAACAATATAGGCGTTTAAAGTCTTCTGTTACTTTTCATCACCTTACGATCTGCAGTGGTACTGATATGGTTTTGGGTATTTGCTTAATGTGTTATCGGTTGTTTACTGTTGGTGACCTCGGACATACAATTCCTGAGTACCATACTGGTTCTTCTCGGGGTACTGCATATGGAACCAGCAACTCGTCGGTGGAGATGGGCTGCTGTTTACATTTAGCCAATCTTTATGGATAAGTTTATTGTGCATTGTTATTTGACTATTGACTTTTCTAAGTGTAGGTAATTCTTAATTATCTACAGAAATAAAAACATGCTTATTTTCATTTTCATAGGCCCGTATTCCCATGGGTACGGAAACTATGCGGGTGAACGCGGAACCGCTAGTGCCTAATAATAAAAAAAACAGTTTTATCCAGGCATGGAAATAGAGCCAGTCTTCTGGGTATTGTTCCACATTCCTCTTTGAATAACATTTTTAGCTGAAAACATTGTAAAAAACACATTAAAATAAATGCACTTCTCAAACCCTCCTGGTCAGTACTGATATTAGTGAATTTCATTATTAATATAATATAATATAATCTCACGCCTTTCGTCCCCGAGGGGGTAGGGAGAGGTATTCCATTACTGGATATATCCACATTTCACGAGATACATTAAACCTCTAAACGTGATAGGTGGTGAGCCCATCGCTGGACCGGGTCTATTTACACATGTCTCAGAATTAATTCATTATTATCGTTTGATATTAAAACTCATGGAAAACGGTACAGTACTGGCCGTATCAGCGCTCTCTACAAAAATGTCAAAGCTATGTCTTCTCTACTCTATCAAATTTAATTCATAATATATTATATTCCAAGTTTTCCGTGTTCATTTACTGTTCTACTAACCATTGCACTCACCACCTCCTACATTTGAAACAATCAAAAGAAGGTGCACTTGCTAATAAGTCAGCGAATCCTATAACACTGGGCACTCGGTTCAATTGCGTCACGCGGCCGTTTAACCTATTTCTGAGGTCACGAGGTCCCCTCATCAGCCCTCCGGTTATCTGGTATTCTAATCTATGCTTACGAGGTACTTGTAAACTAGTGCAGATGTGAGTCAATGAGCTGTGGCGGTATTAATCAATTAGTAGTGGCTGGGTTAAATGTTTCCAACCTAATATCCCTTAAAACAAGCATAAAACAGTATTGTTTTAGTCTTGATTCCTTTGTGCAATCACGTTCTGACACAAAACTATAACAACTATCCTAAAAACTGATAAAAGACAAATGGTGAGCTAATAAAACAATAAATGAGTTCTTATATGGATAGTCGCTTCTGGCGTCATCGGAATATCGTGAGCAAATATCGGTTTTAAATAAAAATCCTTTTGCAGCAGATTGCTACGACGGCGACGCTACACCAGTGCTACGACTCTACGAAGGGGCTACGAACCAAATAAATTAACCTTTAGCGGCACAATCATATTTATAACCGTATAAAAATATTTAATACTCGCTCACTTACTTACATGTATACACTTAAAAGATACTTACCTCCTTCTGGTGCAGTTAGGTAAAATATCGGTAATACAAAAATCCAATTGTAGCACATTACTGCGACGCTACACCAGTGCTACGACGCTACGAAGGGGCTACGAGCAACAAAAATTAACCTTTAATATTATTAGCAGCACAATCATTTTTATAGCCTTATAAAAATACGTAATGCACGTAGTATACTAATGCTCACTTGTTCCCCCCGCACGATATAGCCGGCTTATCGGCCGATCTCGTACTTTGAACTTTACCGACCTCGAGTTGCCGTAAAAGGAATTCGGAATTCCAATTCTACCGATACTGAAGAAAACAACGTTATAAAACCCCGTGCTCACTGAGGCCTTCTGTTTTGACGGCACATGTGGTCTTATATGCAAATCTATGAAGAGCGTAGCTCCTCCATATTGGTGTTTTTGGGCTTCCTTACCCAAAGGGTGCAAAAGGGACAAATGGAACATCCTAAAACTTGCCTATTTTGACTAGGCCAAAACGATCTAAAAACGTGGTGGGGTTGCCTGGGTGATTAAAGTCCACACTTCCTTAAATTTGAGTACCCATAGCTCAGCAGTGGGCCAAAACGTGTTTCTAGTGAGGATTAAAAAGTTCGTTGAATCTGGGCTACTACTTAAGTAAATTTTAATTGTTCTGACAATTAAAGTGCCTTTGCATTTTTTTATTGGAATCGTATGATAATTTTTTTGTCAATACTTTCTTAAACTAGTAATAATTCCTACAATGGTTCTAAACTCAAATATGACACAAGCTAAGTTCGTATGGGATCGCAAACTTTTTCATACGACTTTACGATACGAAGATGTTTTGCAAGTGACTACTTTTTACCTATTCTATATATATATATATATATCTATATAACTAGACAAAAATTTAATCTTGTTTGAGTACCAATTTTTTATGGACTAAACTGTGGCCAATATCGTATAAGCTGTCAAGCCACTAGCACTCACTAATACTGGCCGTCAAAACGGACGGACTGGTAGTGAGACCGAGGCCTAACAGTTTTTATTTGAAGGCTTGTGACGCAATTTTATAGCTACAAACGTATATGTAAACCTCGGTAAGAGTAGTTAAGCTCTATTGAATGAGGGAATTGGAGCTATTGATTTTTTTATTATATTCTAAGTATCTTAAGAAACAGTATGTTTGAAAATTGTTGCTAGTTTAGTTTTTGGTGTTTAGTGTTTTTTTTTAATGTTTAATGTAATTATTCGTACTTGCTCGGGCCGCGATTTCGCAATGAAAATAAGCCTGCTGCTTACCTGTCCGTCAGCTATCTTCATATAAATAATCACGTTACGTCAATCCGTTGCTTCGTTGCCGTGCGATAAAAGATCAAACACCTTTCGCATTTATGTATTTTATATATTAGGATATCACCGTATTTTGTAATCTTTATATAAAAATGTTTTACTAAGTCGCTACAGTCAGAAACGGAATAAGTGTATCTATAGCTGTTAGAGTACCTACAAGTAAAGTTTGACCTTCGCTGCCGCGGAAATGGGTAGTACGACGGCGGAAATCATATTTATCAAGATATACCTACTTCAAAGAGTTTTAAATTTTATTCTGTATAATCTGTCGCCACGACACTCAGTCTAAAAGGTCACTCAGTAAAAAAAATATATTGCTTCTTCCTAGTTAGCGTAAGATTAGCATATAATTATGCCTGTTTCAGGAAACATAAGAGAATATGCCTACCATTCGCAATGTCAACAGATTAGAAAAATAAAAATAAGTCTGGTGATGGGCTTACGACCTCTCACGTTGAGGAGTCCGAAAAATGCACTGGTGAAATGTGTTCACTTCCAGAAATTTAACAAATCTTCCAACTCCCGCTGTGATCAAGCCTTTAGCATATGTTATTATTATTATGAAAACAAATTTAAAATCTGATTCACATCACATCGCGTCAGTATATTGCCTTAGGCAAAGAGATTAAAATATAATAGGACATAGAGGGGACAAAGCGAGGAAAATTTGAAGCCAAAAGTTATTCCAAGTGGAATAAGTCTAGTACAATTTCGTCCGAATGACAGCTCGCGTTCATACATACTGACATGACGCATAAGCTTTAAACATGCTTCAAAGTTTTGTATGAAAATATTCCCAATGCCCCCTCTATGTCCTATTATACTAATCTGTCCGATGCGGTTACATGTAACAACATTAATTTAGATTGCTATAGGTCGAGCGGCCCCTTTGATTGCTTATTCCATTAAACTTAACTCTGTTTGAACGACGACAGTTTTAATTCACTTCTCAACTTTGCATGAGCTCCGGTTAGCCCGGAGATCGTAAAGGGCCTCGGTGGATAGAAACTTGTTACCTAGTGATATTAGGTTATCTAGGTATTACGGGTACACTAGCCGGTAACCAGCGGCGTTGCCTTTGCTGATCCTGTTTATTCCCGTTCCCATGGGAACTTAAAAAAAATCATCTTAGTGTTCACTTCCGTCATTTATGGAACTTTTGTGAAAAATTTCATGCTTCTAGAGCCAGCATTTTCGGCTGTTAGTTGATCGATTAGTCACCCAACCAGTGAGTCAGATAGAAGATCGAAGATTATTATTTAACGAAAAGCCAAAATGTTAGTTCTAAATAGTCTATTTGCACGAGTGAAATTAGAACACGATACATAAGTTCGCCATGAGTACATTTTCTTGGTACATGAAGTTAAATAAATAAATAAAATACATGTAGTGCCACTTCACTTACTCGTAAATCTATATTAAATCTATGAGAAAGTTAAATAGTCATTGTTTTAGACTGAGAAATCCAGTCAAATTAATGAGAATAAGGGAGGAATAAGTGACCGACAACTAATTGATTGAAACCACATCTCGACATCAATATTCGTTTTATTGTTTCGTATCATTTAACTTCATTTTATCGAATATTCGAAGACAATTTTTTTAAGAATTACGATCTGCTGATTTCTTTTACCTACATCAATTCGAAATCGGATTCAAATCGAGTCATTATGAGTCTAATTTATAATATAAAATGTCGAAACATGAAACAACATCGACTGTTCATTGCAACGACAGGTTATAAAATCGACAGTATCTAGGTGTATATTCGTATTTACAATCGTACCTGTACATACATCGCCACCGTACATTATTAGTTGCGTCTATTGCCAATGCCAACGTAGCTATTGTGACTTAACGTGGATACGTGCATTTTTTCGTTTCGTACGAGGGGTTCCGTACCATTATCTATAAAAACAGCAAAAAAAATAACGTTTCTTGTATGGGAACCTCCTTAAATATTTATTTTATTCTGTTTTTTTTTTTATTTTTGTTGTTCTAGCGGCAACATCGTCTGCGAAAATTTCAAGTGTCTAACTATCACTGATGAGATACAGCCTGGTGACAGACGGACAGACAGACGGACGGACAGTGGAGTCTTAGTAATAGGGTCCCGTTTTATCCTTTGGGTACGGAACCATAAAAACTGGTTACAAAGATAAATACGTACTACTCTGAATCAATAACACCTAGAAACTTGAAATATGGTTTGTAGGTGTCTTTTAATAATATGTCGTACGCCACCGCTCTATGAAGGGATTTTTAGAAATTCACATGGGAACGGGAATATACTGGTTCCGCTCGGGCAACGCCCTTGGGCACCGGCTATTAGAAAAATAAAAAGAACCTACTCATATCCTGCATTTAAACAAACAAACAAAACGTAGAGTTTATCCCAAAATGTTTAAAAAATAAATGTCCATCCGTGCGAAGCCGGGCGGACCATTAGTACTTAATAAACTCAGTTGGAAACAGTTCTTGCATTTACCTGAATATCCACTTATGCATATCCATATCCACGTAAAACTTACAGCTGTATCAAGAATGCAGCCAACCAAAATTTTTATAAGTATATATTATTCATGTGTAGCTATAAGTTTATTTTACACCGTATAGTGGGTGTTAAAGTGACCTTTCAGAGTATGGGCAAATTTTTATATGGAATTGATTTATTACGCACTCATACTAAATTTATTTTAAGAACACATTTCAAGTGGCACGATTTTACGGTGGCATAAGTTTTGTTGCACAGAAATTCGAAATGCCATGAATAAAAATATACACTCACAACCAGAGAGAAATAAACAACATTTGAAATTCTTTTTCACGACTCTACCTCTCCTCATTTTGGTGTAGACAAGTGTATAGTGTAAAAGACATCACAAAGATCCTAAATATTTTTAATATTTTACCTAAAATGCTATAGTAATTCATAAGTAAATTTACCTTATTTATAGTTTGTTAAAATATGGACTGTGTTAAGAACACTAAAAACGGAACTAAATAAATGACCATTCTCAACAGACGTACTTGTAGTTCTCAGGACTTAATGTACCTAGAATGGCGCAATTTTTAAACTCCTAGAACATTCGGAAGAATATGTTTGGAAAGAAGTATCTGCAACTAATACTGTTTAATAAACATTTATATTTTTTTTGTTACTTACACTATAGTGTTAAGGGTAGGTATTTTATAAATAGACGTAAGTAATTACTATAAAATTATGACTGTTTGTATTTAAATAACCTTGTATTAGATATTTTTTCTATTACCTACATCTTTTAAAACATTCGCTGCCTACTATAATAAAATATAATATAATCTATAAATACAATAAAACTGTAACGCTATGAAGGGATTTTTGGAAATTCCCTTTCGCAATGGGAATCTCTGATAAAATCACAATAGCTACTACAAGAATACTCGTATACGTATTCATTATATAATTTACTTATTACAATTTGTAATGACAGGTATTTTTAATACTATATATGTTTTCTAGGTTTTATACCATTTTATTTTCAAATAAATGTATTTGTATTTGTACCAAAGTGTATGTCGTTGACATTATTAATACCTGTGGGTCCCTTTTAGGTGCGCGCCACTAGAGCCCGGATGCGGGGGGGCCGGGGGCCCCCGCGCGCCTCGCTGCGTAAGCCCGGCTCACCGCACAGCTCGCCGAGCGGCTCGTAGATGCGGGCTCGGTGAGCGGTGCGCGGCGCCGGTGCATGTACGCGGCGGCGGGCGGCGCGTCGCTCGCGGGCCGAAAGGTGACGTACCAACTGCTTTTTTTTATATAAATATAATAATACATTGTGGGACAAAGTGCTAATCCAGGGGTCCATGACTTTCCCTTACGCTGGGTCTAGGTCGACAACTGATTATTTTAATAATTTAATTGATAAATTTAATAGAATAAATACTTGATATGAAGGCAAACACATACACGAACACGGTATTGTTCGTCATAATAATGTGCTGTCTTTTTTATTTAGATTTATTGTTGTAATTAAACTAGAGCCTGTCCTGACTGACCTTCGACTTTGTGATCTCCTCCTAACTCGAAGGCTGGATCTTCCCTTGAGTAGGGCACCATTCTTACACTATTTATAGTCCCAAAACAGGTAGATCCTGTCCTATCGAAACTTAGCAATTGATAGACATATTTAAATACCTAATTAATTTTAAACATTCAGACACGAATGTTATATATGCCCATGCATACAAATTTTGGCCAAATGCGTCCAACTCCAAAGGCATGGTCACTACCAACTGAGCCAACATGCCCGTAAATGGTTCACACCATACTATAAATGGTTCACGCAACACTTTAAACCTCTCAAACCAAGAATCAGATACATAATTGATTTTTAATTGTTACGGTGCGCATTGGAACCGCGCGGTACTTGGCTAATTAAATGGTTCACACGACTGTCAAACTATGAGCAGTGTGATATTGTTTCGCAGGCGCGCCAGCACGGCCGGCAGCCCGCGCCGGCGAGCCCCGGCGCGCCAAGCCCGCCCCACCCCGCTCCTACCGGCGTCCGCGCATACTCCTGCCAGCACTGGGAGTCGCGGCTGGTCGCGCCGCCAACGCGCGCTCTCTCCGCGTTCGTCTCCGAGCTCCACTCGCCATGCCATGTCGTCGAGGTACAACCCTATGCCTGTCGATGTCCTGTTCCGTGTCTCGATGTCACATGTTAGCGTAAGCATGATTGTAATAGACGTAAGAGTTTTCAGACTTTCAGAGTGTTGTGTTTAGCTGTTGGCTTACCTTCAACTTTTAAAGCTGTTTTCTGGGCAAGAGACTTTCTCTGTCTAAGCTATAATTCCGTCTCATATACTCTACGCAGCCTGAAGAGTTTATAGTAGGCCTCCTGCTCTTTGTGAGGGCTGTAACGATGTTTAGGTATGTATCTATTTCGTAATTATAGTTATGCATGTAAACGGTAAGGTAACGAGACAATGCAACAATGTCTAGAATCTGCGTCGCTTATTGTTTTTATACCTCTTATTAATACCCTTAATTGCCTACGTAATTATGACGTTAATGATGTTCCGTCAGCGTGCGTCAGTTGGAAGAACGTCAGCACTAAAATGTGTTTCGGGGAAGTGTTGTTAAGTGAAGTGACAAAAGTGGGCCGGCCATGAAACAGCGATACCTAGCGGAGAGCAGCGTCCGATGGCAGGTGTCGAAGAACCAGAGACTGCGACTTGATGTGCGGAACGAGACATGAGTGAAAGTGACCACTAAACAAACATTGTTCAAACAAAACTAATTAAAAACTACGCCAAATTGCGCTTGCTTCCATTACGTATTCTTTTCTCTCAATAAACATATCGTATTTTAAGGTAACGACCACAGTAATAACGTCAATTTAGCTATTAATAAAATTAACTAATATAGTTTTGCGCCTTTCTTGTGCCTATCTTAAATCCAATTCTAAAAGCATTCTAAAAGTGAGATTAAATCGAAAGTAATCAATTCTGTGATTGGACTAACGTAAGAGTGAACGACGAGTGTAAATAAAATCTTTCTAAATCTGTATATTACTAAATAATTTAAAAATAATTTAAAAGTAGATTGATTAGTCGCGCTAGACGTAGTGTCGCTAAACTTCCTAAAGTCTAATATAATACGTGATAATAAGTGCGTGATACCGTTATAACTGTAATAACGGTAAAAAACTACTAGTCGTAACACAAGTGTTCAAATACAGTGCGGGTGTCGTGAATTGGCCACGGGGCCGCGGACGCTTCTTGGCCTTAGGCTGAGTTCTCTGCGCGCGTAAACCCAAGGCCACAAAACTGGCAAGTATGCAGGCAGCTCTTATGCTAAGATCGAAATCTCGGGATAGAAGAAAAGCCAGACTCAAGAGAGGGATTAAACATGACTTACCAAGCAATATCGCCACGAAGTCGATTGCTCCGTTCCCGAGATATCCTCCTGCTTCATGGGTATGTACTAGCATAGTGTTTTATGCCGTGTTGAACTTTGCATGACCAAATAGTATACCGTCCAGTATAAGCTCAATGTCTAGGGTTGTAACTTAGTTATTGGTGGTCTTTGTCGTACTGTTAGATTTAAACCATTAGCATAGAATAATCGGTCTCTAAAATGAAACTTCACTACGAATTCGTTATTGATAATTCCTACTCGTATAATTTAGTTTGAAGTTTATTATGAATATTTAATCATGATAATGTAACGCTTAGCGTCAAAAACTGAGAAATAATACCACTTCGTTATCACTGAGAATAACGACAAAATTATTATACCACTTCGTTATATTATAGTTAACTATAGTTATATTAATCACTTATTACGTACCAAAACGTAGCATACTACACAAACAGAAAAAGTAGAAAATGGAAAAATACAGGTAATTCAACGGGCTCGCTGGCCCATTTATCGCAACTGCCCTTTTGTTCTCCACTGGCAATGCTGCATGGAAATTACTCTGAATGCGCTTCGTGTTGTTTCCTCGCAAAGGCCCTTGATGTATTGGCCAGTATTACCGATTCAGTAGGTACGTACGCGGTAACATTTACCATTGTTAACACCCACAGAAAATGGTAAGAATTAAATATTTACGATGCAGTGTTCAAAACATGTTGGCTCTACGCTGTTTGGGTAGAATCGCGGCAATAAACTGGGTTCATCATCATCATCAACCCGTAACAGCCCACTGCTGAGCTAAGGGTCTTTCCTCACGAGGAAGTATGGGCTATAATTTCCCACGCAAGCCCACCGCGGATTGGGAGATGGTGTTAAGCTAGTGGTCACTTAACAGTCAGAATTTTTCAAGCCACCCAAGGGTATCTGACATGACTTAACGACTTCCATTGTGCGTAAACACAGCGAAAACCGGGACCAACAATTTAACGTGCCTTCCGAAACACGGAAGCGCTCGTAATATAAATGCCACTAGGCGGTCACCAATTCACTGACTGACCGCACCCAACTTTGCTTAACCAGTGTGATCGTTACAAACACACTGGCACTCAAGGGCTACGAGCGCTTCGTAAATATTGTAAATCTTTAAAAACTGGGTTAAAGATTGTAAATCTTTAGTTTTAATTTTTTTAATAGTAGCTTTTGACAGTGACTTTACTCATACCAGGTTATTGCTATTTGTTAAATCCTACTTATAGATTTAACAAATAGCAAATTATTATGGCAATTTAATATATATATAATATATAATAATAATAATATAATCTCACGCCTTTCATCCCCGAGGGGGTAGGCAGAGGTATTCCATTACTGGATATACCCACATTTCACGAGATACATTGGACCCCTAAGCGTGATAGGTGGTGAGCCCATCGCCGGACCGGGTCTGTTTACACATGTCTCAGAATTAATTCTGAGACCTGTGGGTTTCCTCACGATGTTTTCCTTCACCGTAGAGCTAGTGATAAATATGTACGTAAGTTTTGAAAAACTCATTGGTACATGCCAGGATTTGAACCCGAGCCTCACTGATTTTCGGCCGGCTCTTTAACCGTCCGGGCTATCACTGCTAATCACTGGTAATTTCTTTGTTATTATTAAGGAAACCATCAAATTCTCCGCTAGGTTAGAAATTGAAATTAATCTTGGAATGACATCTTTATTGGAGCCGTTTAGACCACATAATTGAACCTGAGGACACTACTCCTTAAATATATTCTTCGGATTAGTTACAGACTGTCAGGTCTCATGGTAGCTGGGATTAAAAACTTTTTAAGCTGCTCTAGCTATGTAGTTACCTGAAGCTTATTAAAGTTTATTTGCAAAGTTTTTCTTCTGTGCTTGGAAATAACGGGTACTAAGTATTAGGTATTAGTTACATATCTTATTTTTTATTGTAAAATTTCATTATATATTTATTAAATTGCTAAAATAATCGAATGAAATTAACTAGTTAGAAATATACCGACTAATATTGGATTTTATAAATCTAACTAAAATAGATAACTAAACTTTAATATTTTAAAGAGGAAAATTTTTTATTTTTGTATGTTTGTTACAAATAAACTCAAAAACTACTTGACCGATTTTAAAAATTTTTTCACCAATTGAAAGCTAGAAGATCCCTGAGTAACATATCCTATATTTTATTTCCGTTTTCCCATGAGAACGGTAACTAATTATTGATATAAAAATACTTCCGTCTTTTACGGGATGTACAGTGTGCTTTTTTTATTAAATTTTATTGAGCATTATTTAAAAATATCGTTTTACGCATTCAAATGCAAAACGTAGAGCGAAAACCAGTTAGAGAAACGGTTCCGGCGCAAGGCTGTGTGAGTTGTTTTGGACGTTTGTACGTAGTTATCATTTTATGTATTTACTATGCGAGCTTTGCTAGTTAGCTTATGTATTTACTATGGCTACAGGTAAATCTCCCTCGCGAGCCTATTTAAATTGTTGGAATATTTAGGTATTTTACAAAAAATTGCCATAGGTTTAAAATGTAAAAAAATAAATTTTTAGACGCGTTTTACTGAATTATTTAATTTAATTTAGATATCAACAGTCAACTTATCTGTTGAGTAACATGTATATTTTCTTAACTTAAATGAATCTTGAAAAAGCCAATGCAATACTAGTGACCCAGTATATATTATAAAGCACGGAAAGCCCCAGTTATGAGAAAGTTCACAGAACTCCTACTCCTGAATGTCGGAAAACTTCAAACTCGCCCGTCTATTTGATTTGACTCGATCAGCGCTCAGAAGTTTATTTAAAATTCCGATTACTTTTAAAAAATACTCCCTTTGAACATATTAGGGTTCCGTGGCTAAACGGCACAAAACTGAATCGTTTAGTTCTGTACTCCAAGCGCACAGCGCCAAATGACTGTAAATATTTAGATTTTTGCATATCACTATTAATATCTGCATGTCAAATAGACTAACTATGTGATACTATATCACTTAAAACACCGAAACTGAACCATTTTTACTACAAATAAATAATTTCATTTCATTAGAGCGAGTGTGTGTTCTATTGACAAGAGAGGAAAAAAATAGGCGTGGTACTTCATATAGGGATATCAGTAAAACACAAATCGTCAGATAGGTCTTCAAAAATGATATTATGGGGGTTTCTCAATTACTTTTAAAATTTAATTGATAGTTGGTACGATATGTGCTTCTAAAGTCGTAAAAACTACTTATATGTTAGGAAGAGGACTTTAAAAATAATTCAAGATTTTTTTAATTAAGGTCTGTAAACATTTTTTACAGCCCTGACAGCAGTGAAAATGCTCGTTGCTTGTATTATCTCTACAATATAAGCACCCACTGTTTATAAGACCTAAGTTTGTATGCATAGTAATATGGCTGTGTCGTTGTCCATGTATTATAGGTACATTTGTGTACTATAATGTACTAACAAATTACCTATTACAGCGCTATAAAATCAATATAACTAAGGTTCTTAGAACGACAGGCCTGAGTGACACTACGTCACGGTTCGATTCCCCGCGCTTCGCGTCGAAAGCGATTGCTGTCAGAACCCATTCAGCTATCGTACGGAAGCTATTATCACCTCGCCGCAAAAGCTACAATACCCAGACAAAAAAAGAAAATATAGGACAGAGCTTTGTGTTTACTTCAAAAAGAGGACTGAAACTTTGCTCCAGTTTCATCACCTATAACTTCAACTATTTTCTTTGAGAAAAACTATATTGCTAGAGGCAGGAAAAATCTACTTTATTGATTCATTTGATGAATATATGTTGTTACATTTTACAGATTTATTTAAGTTCAATAATTGAATTTAAAGGCATTTACCATATTCCTGGCCGGAGCCCGAGGCCTATTGTTATGAATCCCATTATATACCTTAGTCGATAACTACTCGTAGGTATCTATCGGTACCTTTCTCTTATAAAAATCTATATATTTATTTATCATACAGAATTATCGTGTCGAAAGAACGTAAATCGGGGGAGTTGAACCTTAACTAATGCTTTCTCTCAAAATTTTACCCCTATGTGTTCACCGCAATCGCACATTTTCTATTGCAAATATGAAAACTCGCTTATTTTATTGAAGGTTTAGGGTGCAAAATTGATTGGCAGAGTTCGATTCGAGTAAATGGGCTCGGTATCGGTGGCTGACGCGAAATGATGTTGCAGTTCCGTCACTTAATGACTGGAGTATCGTTGTATCAGATACTGATGACGTATCGAATATCGGTTATGATGTCTTTTCACGCTTGTGGTAATGTCTTTATTTTTACGTGACACGTTTATGTAAAGTACTTAATTTAAAAGCTTTTACGTGTCATAGGAACGTTTTCTGACACAAAGTGTTTGTTGATTGGTCTATTGGGTCGGTTGGTAATGTCATGTCTGTGGCTTCTTAGAGATTCCATAGTTGTTTGTTTTGTTATTAAGTGTATTTGAGTGTTAGTATTACTAAGACTAAATAAGATATACAAAAAGGCGACAAATCCAACAATTCGGAAATTTGATAGTAACTTTAAAAAAGAACTGAAACTTTTCACGATTTCTTTTTTTTTCGATTATTTAAAAACAAGACATGCTTACTAGTTCGTAAAATTCTTAATAAACACATACACACCAAAATAATTTTCACCAAAAAATCGCAAATTCAAAAGCGTGTATTAAGACGAGCTAGCCACAGACATCTACAAGCACCGCGCACAAATTACGGGAAGAAAAACATTCTATTCGAAGGAGCCAACTTATATAACAAACTTCCAATTGACCTTAAAGAAATACAGTCGTTTTCACTGTTTAAAATCAAACTTAAATTCCACATTTTGAAGGATTTCTCTGAATTTGTTAATCAATAACAATCGCTGTCGCCTTTTGTGATGGGAACTGTTTCCTAATAAGTGCCTTTGTCATCTTGGTCAGTTTTCAACTTTGCATTTGTTTAAGTTCTACCCACCTCTGACTCAAATATTGTCATAATTATTTTTTGCATTCTTTATGTGTAGTTAAATACGAGTATGTTATCGAATAAAGTAGTCCGAAGACGCTTACTAGGCTAAGTTAAGTTGTGCACATAAAGTATTATCTTGTATTTCTCTTGCTAAGTGAATTGTATTCTTAAAGAGAAATAAATATATAATAATAATAATAATATAATCTCACGCCTTTTATCACCGAGGGGGTAGGCAGAGGTATTCCATTACTGGATATACCCACATTTCACGAGATATATTGGACCCCTAAACGTGATAGGTGGTGAGCCCATCGCCGGACCGGGTCTGTTTACACATGTCTCAGAATTAATTCTGAGACCTGCGGGTTTCCTCACAATGTTTTCCTTCACCGTCGAGCTAGTGATAAATAAAATAATAGAAATAAATATCTTAAACCTTATTTCATATTTCAAACACACTCAGACTTAGTTCAGATGACTACATAGACGCTACTTGGTATCATGGTAACAGGTGATCCGAGTGTATCGGGTTAGTCAATCGGACGGTGTTCTGTTGATTC
Organism: Ethmia dodecea; assembly: GCA_963855545.1. Lineage (NCBI taxonomy): Eukaryota > Metazoa > Arthropoda > Insecta > Lepidoptera > Depressariidae > Ethmia > Ethmia dodecea. The sequence goes on from OY979446.1 coordinate 4,564,472, forward strand.
GTACGAGCGCACTCAAAGCGCGCTGGTAGGTACGTTTGATGGAGAGCGCTCGTGAAAACTCAGCCTTATAATAATCACTTGCCGGCTGGTACTTTATTTATTTATAAGTGTTTGAAGCTGGCTGGAAATTGCAAACCAATTAATGTCACAAGTCAAAGCCCTGCAATTTACTAGAAACTGGACAATTATGGCTACCACAAACAATTAACTAGTGCTTCGAGTTAACACGTCGTGAGAATGTACATTGTGTTCTGTTTTTTTAGATATGTTCCTGATGAAATTTTAAATAACACATCAATTTCCTTTCCTGTATTGTTCACCAAATAATGTTTGTATATGTTGGTGCAAATATGTTTTATTTACGTACAAATTTAATGATACGACGCGACGGTGAAAACATCGTGCTGAAACCCGCATGCCCCAGAATTCGTTCTTTTGGTTCCGGCTAACGATTTAACCACATATCCTATTTCTTTATTAAAACTCATTTTGGTGAACACATAAAACAATTAAAAAATCTCGGGAATTAATGTCCTTTGATTGATATTAAAAACCAACCAGATACAAATAGTACAACCAGAGGTTTTCTATCAATTTTATATATGCCAAATACGAAAACATAATTTCCAAATAATAGCACTTGCAACAATACCTAACTAGCTTTTACCCGCGGCTTCGCTCGGCGCAAGTTTATTTCACCCCCCGGGGTTGAATTTTGCAAAATCCTTTCTTAGTGGATGCCTACATTGTATAAGCTATCTATGTGCAAAATTTCAAGTCTCTAGACCCAGCCGTTTAGGCTGTGCGTTGAAACATCAGTAATCAGTCAGACAGTTTATCATTTTTTATATACATAGATGGAAAAACGGTACACTGCATAATACTTAGTTATAAGTACTTATATTACTTGGAGCATTGTTAATAATTTTTTCAGGAGGTACCAGACTAGTTTTCAGAATAGTTGACAAAGTGTATGAAATATGCATATAAAGTCCATAAGTCAAAGAGCATTAAATTCCAAGCGCATTCAAGTTACAGCACTCGTGGGAAAACTTTACTTCGATGGTTCATTCTAAATCCTACCTTTGAGAATTTCTGAAGTTTTGCAAGGAATATACGCTTCTCTATATGGTAGGAGAAAGTGATTTCGTTTTCGTTCCGTTTTATGGGTACATTCATTTTTTAACTTCAAACTACACGAAAAACTCAATATTAGCTAACAGATGTCATTGGTAAATCGATCCCCATCTTGGTCCCAACCAATTGGTTGTTAAGAATGTTACTGCGGTTCATATCTACTCTTAGCACACATCATATTATATTAAATCTAAGGTTTCCTATAGTCAGATACCACAGGGATTTAAATATACTATTATTATTACTATTGTGTGAACCTGGCAGATCTCTCGTGCTTCCTCCACATCCATCAAACGACTCATGCATGCTCGTCGGTTTCGGGTAGGTACTCTTTATCTTGCTTTTCTTCAACACATCGCCGATCTGGTCGATGTAGGTACGCCTAGGTCGTCCTCTACTGACTCGGCCGTTCACAACGCCCTTTTATAGGTATTTATCTCGTTAGACGACTTTTATTCATCCGCTCAATGTGACCAAACCATATCACAACCATCATCCACAATATCAATATCACACTATTACCTGAGAGGTTATAAGTTCTGGAATACGATTTTGATCGCTTTGGCAATCTCTTTGTCTACTATTCCGAACGTTGCCAAGATGGCTGTTATCGACTGTCAGCTGACGATGACAGTTGGTCTGTTCAGTAGTATAGTCTTTCATGTTCCCACTAACTAAACGGTTCTATCAATCTTAAGTCGAATGAAAGCTGTAGGCACCTCCTCCGTAACCTTTGAAATCAGAATGGTCAACAAAAATAAAGTTTCTGAGAATAAATACCGTATTGCATTTTGAACAGTCGTCAGCACATGTCCGTTCACCCTGCGGTGTTATGCCCGGTATTGAATAATCGATAAACAATTAAACGGTGGCGTTAATAATAATGTAGTACTTTGAAACAATATTCGCAGTAGCAGTTCAAGTACCTAGTCTGATTTTAGACAGCTTCTTTTTTTTTCATTCAGTAGGAACAACCCTTTTGGTCTTTTCTTATTCTTTCCTTCTAAGGGCATATTACTTTTTGTCACAACATTTTCCAGCGACCCCGACTTCACCAGAAATACGATAAATGATCTTTTAAATCTTATTGCAAGCAGTCTTTATACGTGTTTTAATAATTAATTATTACACGTTCATGTTCACCCAACTCTAAGATAATTTTATCTGAAACTACCTATATTTAGAAAAAAGGTCTTAGTTTAAAGGAATAACATAATATAATACCACCTGTACTTTATCTGTCATCTACTTTTACCTAATTTCCGTTATGTTTGTTATCGCCCCAATGCAGTAACTTCCATGTCAACGAACCTCAATATTGCAACAGCTCATTATGCATCTAGATAAGATCACCGCATAGATATCGGGACTGCATCGCGAGCGGCAACCCAGCACGACAGCGAGCGGTGACACGGGCGCGTGTCAAGGCTGGTTGGACTCTGCAGATATGACTTAATCTAAAGGGTTTCATTGAATCTAGTTGAGAGACAAGACAAGTGTACATGAAATAAGAGTTAACAATTTTTTGTTATGGCACTCTTGTTAGATAGGCTAGGATAGGGATATAAGGATCGATACCCATGCTGCGCTTCAGTTTATCGAAAGAGATTAAAATATAATAGGGCATAGAGGGGACAAAGCGAGAAAAATTTGAAGCCAAAAGTTATTCCAAGTGGAATAAGTCTAGTACAATTTGGACCGAATGACAGCTCTCGTTCATACTAACTGACATGACGCTTGAGCTTTAAACATGCTTCAAAGTTTTGTATGAAAATATTCCCAATGTCCCCTCTATGTCCTATTATATTTTAATCTCTTTGAGTTTGTCCTAATGAAAGACACTCAGTAATTATTCAAACCTTTTAAACTTGTACCTTGCAATATATTATCTGAATCTATATCAACGACAAACTTACCGGCATTGCAGTGCTACGATCGCGAGCTATGCTCTACGATATACATAACATTCATATCACGCTACGTTGCATTCACGTAACTAGCAACGTTGGCCATTAATTAGCGTCACAGCTGTCACAAAGCACGTGGTTTCAATTACACCTGTGTCAGTTATACGCCACATTACGCTGTATCGGTCAAATTAGCTCGGCTACGTGGAAGCGCAGAACAGAATAGGAGTTTGTACAAAATGTTACCCAATCTAAGGGTCCCAGGGTCCCAAATCGTAACAAGTTATATTTAGCTTGGTATGGTATGACAAAATAATTAGGAACTCTTATTCTCAGTAAATGTATGTGCAGGGACCAAAAAAAATGGGGTTAAAAAATGGCAGGTGCTATTAACCCTTAACCACCTACCGGCGGTCATAGTGACCGCAACGATATTTTAAATTGAAATATCTTGACACAGGGTAATCTTTTATTAATGAGCGTCCATATACCTTTTCTATGCACATATTACTCTTGCGCCTGCGCTCGGTTTGCGTCGTAGTGCGTTTGTCTGTGGTGAGTAAAAATCTTTTCTTAGCGGTCATTCTGACCGTTTGCAGGTAGTTACGTAACTTTTTCATATAATATTTTATGATTAGTTTTAGAGCTAAAATTAATAAAAACGACGATAGTATTGCACGATGGCTGGAGCAGGGGGTGTAAGATCAGTTAAATGAGGACTGTAGCAATGTGGAGCCTGAAATTTACGAGAATCACGTTATGGTAGAAGATCCCAATTCGGATTCTGAAGAAGACTGTGAGCTATTGCTCTCCATCTAAAGAAGAAAACAAATTGATTTGATCTGAAAATAGACCTGCTGCACCAGAACCCAACTTTTTTAGTCTAAGTTTCAGAGAACCGGTATATTCGCCGCATACTGAAAATCGATAAAGAAAATATGGAATTGTTCTAGCACTGACATTCTTGAAAATAGAAAAACATGCCATACTTTCGATCTTATGAAGAAACGCAAAACGTTCATACGTGTTTCATGTGCAAGATGCACATATGTCAAGAGTGTACTCATAAATTGTGCTATTATTGCCGCGAAAAATTGTAACTTTGGTCATCTGCATTTTTTGTAAAATATTGTTCTTTTTAACTATTGTTTTGAATCTAGATAGAGGTTTATACTTGTTCTTTCTGAAAACCAGCGGAAAAAGGCGGTATAGTATAAAAATAGTTTACTAAATATCATTTTTCTACTTAATTTGTATTTTCACCCAAAAAATTTGTCTTCAATAAAACAAAACAAATGTAAGAGACTGATTGTGATTGAAAAAAATATTTCTTTATAATAATATAAGTTTAGTGTATATACATGCATTTTAAGACATTTTTTTGTTTCACCTACCCCAAATATTAAAAAAATATGTGAAAAAGTATCTGCGTCACAATGACCGCCGTCAGGTGGTTGTGTAACGTAAATAAAGGGTAGGTGGTTAAGGGTTAAACCAAGTATTAGATTTATAGGTTTGAAAATAAATAAGTGTTCATATGTTCGAAGGTATATTATATACCTTCCATAGATTTATATTATATACGTTTGGTTTAAAATGTATTTCGTACTTGAACAAGTAAGTCACAAAAAAACAACTTTTTAATTGTTTTTTAAAACATTACCCTTTCCTGATGCAGGCGAGAAAGGAACGAACACTTATTTATTTTCAAACCTATAAATCTAATAATTGGTTTAATAGCACCTGCCATTTTTTAACTCCATTGTTTTTGGTCCCTGCACATACATTTACTGAGAATGAGAGTTCCTAATTATTTTGTCTAAAAGAAACCTCTGGGTGGAAATAAATGTGTAAGTATATACTATGTCCTTTTAGCAAACGGAAACTAGGTCTATCAATATAAAATAGAAATGTGATATCTACATCATAAGTATACTGAGAATTGTGATGCCGTATAACAGCTGTCTATTCCATTCGAAGCATGAAATAAATTCTTTATTTCTATAGAGCCTTATTCGCACTACAACTACAAAAATAATAAAAATCTGTTTTTATTGTTTCCAACTTGGCAATAGCTTCACTGTGTTACAGTCTACAAAGTATTCATTTTCATGTCTATATAAAATTTGCGATAACAACTCCATGTGTTGGACACGCCATAATAAAACCGCCAGTGTGAATAAAAAATGATATGCTATGGAATAGTTATTGCAAGCTTTCAGAGACATACCTATCTTTTTTATATCATGAGGCTAGACATGGTTTATATTAACCTTATATGACAAGTTTGTTTTATGACTTTATGTGTTACACCGTGCCTTTATTTTTCAATTCTCGTAAAATGTTGATGAAAAGCCCGAAGTCGTTTTGTCGAGTCACTTTTTCAGATTTCAAACCCAAGGGTAGCAAAACCGGACCCTATTACTAATGGCTGGTTTAGACACTGTTTAGTTGAGTTGGTTAGTAGATGAACATCGCTTTTGTAAACGGGTATAAGAATACCTTACCTCATAGTGGGCAAGCAATGTTCATTTACTGACCAACCTAACTAAACAGTGTGTAAACCAGCCATAAGACTCTTCTGTCCTGCAGACTGTCTGTCAGTGATAAGTAGTCACTTGATTTTTTTACAGAATGTGTCTATTACCCGCTATGACAACAACGAATAAAACTGTAATAAAATTAATAATTAAAAGAAGATCATGACATACGGATGGACAGAGAGACAGCGAAGCTTCAGTAATAGGATCCCTTGATACCCTTCGGGTACGAAACCCTGAAACCCCTAAAACCTAGCTGAAGCCTGGTGTTTCAGTTGGGTGAAATTTGTAATTTGCATACAAATATCCGTTTTCGTGTCTATGGTTCAGCTGTTGTATAAACTTTGACATCCCATGAGTTCCAAAATCTTGACCTTGGTGAAAACGCCCTCTACCTTTCCCCTACATATATAGGCAGGTGTTCAAAAATGCCAATTTTAGAAAAAATATATAATACTGGACTCGCGGATCCGTTACCTGAATTATATTAAAAATCTGTTCAATAAATATATATGAGAAAAGGTTGCTGATATATTCAAAAGGCTATGTATGTGGGGATATAATACATATTAAACAAAGATTGGTATTTTCTAGGGTTCCGTATATATTACTTTACCTCCATCTATCCGTTTCTCTCACCTTTATAGAGCTGTATCTTTTTAACGGAGGTCAGTTGAAATTTTCATAGATATTTAATACTAGCGGGTAGGCACTTATTATGAAAACTTTTTATAAAATTATAAATCCAGCCAGCTAGAACTCGTAGGATCCCGAACAGAACGATTTTATTTGTTTGTTTGAACTACTTTGAATATGACACAAATGTATTGAGTGTTATGGAAACTCAGTGTAAGTCCGACTCGCTTTTTCCGGTTTGTATTACCTACCAATCTAGACTACACTATTATATTACTATAAAGAGGAAAGATTTGTATTTTTTATTTTTATTTTTGTATGTTTGTAACGAATAAACTTAAAAACTACTGCACCGATTTCAAAAATTCTTTCACTGTCAGAATGCTACACTACCCCTGAGTAACATAGGCTATATTTTATCCCCGTATTCCAACAGCAACGGCGAAACCGCGCGGAACAGCTGGTGTTATAATAAAATTAGTATTAAGACAACCTGTCTTACTGGTTTTGATCTATGAAAGAATAAAATTAACCTACATATTACCTACGTTATTTAATTTAATTGGGTTAATTTTATTCGCGCGCTTAAGAAACAGTTTATCAAAATACCTACGGAAACGAGAAATAAAGAACAAAACAAAACGATCTGTTAGTCTAAAATATACATTCTAGGTACTATTCGTTGGATGTCGTTAACCTTATCTTGACCCGACTGTTGCTGAAACCTGGTCGCGACTTCTTCGTATTCAAATTTATTCAATCTGCGGTTGTAACAAGTGCTTTTTGCGAGTGCTTTCGAGCTGCGACGGTTGCCGAAATAGGAACGAGTAAATATTAAACGAATGCTCTTGAATGATTCTGATGAAAATGTTTTGCGTTATTGTCTGTAGGGACGTTTATTTTTAAGTTATTTTTGCTATTTTTATATCTTGATGAATTACGTTTAGGAAACCTAAATAGTTATGTAGAAACATTTAAGCTATGATATTAATATCTTTAGAATAAATACTATAACAAAATAAGAATTTAAAATTATTCAAAACAAATTGTATAAGTAAATAAGAGAGCCTGTACTAAAATGTTATTAGATTCGAATTCACAAAAACGTTAAAACAATAATTAATTGCCTCTTTCCTTTAAAATCCAGATTTTTAGAACTAGAAGGTAGGGTTTTCGGCACCTTTATAGTTTTACATATTATGCAACCCGTAGCGGAATGCAGACATAATGGGATCATCTATTATCCTTGTCCGCCCGTGGATATCTAATGCTTGAGAGGCCGGTTATTTAGAATTTGAAAACACTAAGACTAAGTATTATTATCGAATTAATGTTACTGGAGCAAGTACCTACTTATTTATTGCACCGTGTACACACAAGATAATCAGAAGCGAGACTTGACCGTTGAATTACTTATGATTGAAAAGACTTTTTCCAACAAACATACTCGAACCAGTCTTATCCCATAGGTAAATATAGGTACCTAATCTGAGGTTAGTATCCCGAATATTATTCATGCCTTTGTATTCCCAATACCCAGGCATGCAGGAGGCAATGTAACGAATAATTTAGTTCATCGGCAGCCGTCACTAGAGCGAGGCCATGAATCTAGCTCCCAAGGGAACGGGCTGAGGCTATGATTTCTCACGGAGGCCCCCAGCGTATCGGCAGATTGGGTAAGAGGCTATCTAATCGAATTTTGTTGGAGAAAACGAAAGTTATTTACGATAGTTTGTAGTGATCTCGTGATTATTCGGCAAAAGATAAATCTAAAATCTTTATTTTATTGTAATGTTACTTTAAAAATAAGAGGTTGGATTAATTATCTATATCTATACTAATATTATGAAGAGGAACGATTTGTATTTTTGCATTTTTGTATGTTTGTTACGAATAAAATCAAAAACTACTGGTCTGATTTTAAAAATTCTTTCACCAAAAGCTAGAAGATTCTTGACTAACATAGGCTATATTTTACTCCCGTATTTCCACGGGAACGGGAATGAAACCGCAGAACCGCTAGTATTCTATAAATTGATATACTCAAACTGATGTTATAAATGTGTAAGTACCTAGTCTGTCGATTTTAGCAGTTAGGTAGTTTAAATATTGAGGAAGAACATTTCCTATTTTTAACCGACTTCAAAAAGGAGGAGGTTATCAATTCGTCTGTATTATTATTTTTATAAACTACGTTATCATGCATGATGCAACTCACCAATATCTAAAGCGCTTAGTTGGCAGATCAATCGGGTTGAAAAGTGAGATGTTACGAAACTTCTTGGTAAAGGAATCACACCAATTGAAACTGTAATCTAGAGGTGCCAGACATGGTTGATCATGACTTGATTTCTATGTCACACTTCTTTATTGTGATACTCAGTATGTATACTTTACCCAGACACACCGTATAGGTACCTAGCCCGTATAGCCTCCATTCGCAACTTCCTTCCTGTCACCTGACTACGCAAACTAACGCAGCGACTAATATGACTAGCAGTGACGAATCCAGGATTTTAGTTTAATAAAGGCTAGACACAACTAAAGGTAGGATTTATCAAACTAATCACTAAAACACAAATAAACACCAAATGTCGTTTTGTTCGTGCAATGCATATCGACTCTGTTCGGAATTAATATTTTTTGCAAATTCTTTAATAACATTAAGCTTGTAGGCTGCGCGGATTAAAAACCTTTTTTTTAGAGATTTAATTTGAAAACATGCCGTGTATACACATATAAATATATTTAGTAAAGTCTAGTGTAGCATTGTGTGAATGAATAAACGTCTTATTTATTTATTTATTTTTATTTATTTTATATATATAATATCTATATATATCTCTTGACGTTATCCTATTAACCAACTAATATAACTACCAACAGTACCTACTACTACGACAGGACTAGTAGTGTTACCATATTATATATACGTAGTTTTATTAGTTGGTTAATAGGATAACGTCAAGATTAGTTTGTTTCATAAATATTGTTAGGGGTAGAATCAGTTGCGTTTGGGTTGAGCTTTCTATATAAACTACTGATGACAAGGCGTAGAGCCATTAAGCTCAAAATACGCAGGTGACGAAAGCGTAGCTCTGATTATCAAGAATAGTTTTATTTACATATTATGAATGTAATTTGTATTCGTTATCTTTGTAAGTCTGCTGTATCTATTTTATAATACAGGCCGGACGGATAGATTTAGAGGTTAGTAAGTATGCATTTTGCATCTGCCGCTATTTTGAATTGGCGCCAAAATTGAGTTTTTCGATCCAAGCTTATAAAAAAAATTATGCGTAAAAGTAACAAATTCATGGAACATTTTACACTTGTTTTGATTATTAAAACGCTCCACACTAATCGATCTTAATTTGGCAATGACGTTTAAAATATAGCGTAATCCAATGGCTAAAGTGTATTGGATAGCTCAAAGACTAATACCACTTTTACTTGTGGAGTAAAAAATATATCACTACTACTTACATACCTACTCGTAGTAATGAAAATGTTATCTCAAAATATTAGTCGACTAGCTGTTTCGCTCGATTTTACATGCGTAAGTCCCGTTCCCGTAGGCAAATTATAGACCATGTTACTTCCAGAAAAGCAAATTTTCTATTAGTGAAAGTGTTTTAAAATCGGTCCAGTAGTTTCGGAGCCTATTCAATACAAACCAACAAAAATTATGGCGATCGTAGCACCTCTACGCCTGTCTATAGGCTTCGGACAAACTTAATACGAAGCAGTAATTTCAAATAGTATCGAAGAAAATACTTATTATTCTAATTATTATAATAATAAGATTATTATTGTATTATAATCAGGCTAAACATATTTTACAAGCTTTTTAATATTATAATTTAAGATAAAAAGCAGCTATGTAATTCTTAAGATTCAAGTTATCTCCCTTCTAAGTTGCACCATGATCGGCTCAATGATTTAGCTGTGATAAGGTACATGCCAAACAAACAAATAAACAGATTTTACTTTCGCATTTCTTGGTATTTGTTGTTTAGTAAATTTGTATATTTGTATTTTATGAACATGTTTCGAAACTAGTCGACCTATTTTTAAAAAGTTAATGTCATTTTTTCGCCTACGGAAACCTTACTTTTTTGGGACGGTAGTTACGCCGGTGTAATCGCTGGTATCGCCTAGTTTAGCTGGGATTTGTTCCGTATTTTGCCATGCACATTATAGGTGGACGTGGTGACCCAAATAGCGACAGCATTATGTAATTTTACCATAATAATGTAGCTATGACACGGCAAAAGGGCAAAGCAAAGTGCACTTATGGTTTTTGGGTAATTATAATTAGCTACAGGTACGTAGTACCTGGCTTGTTTGTTAATCCACATAATTATTATAAAAGAGGCAATGGCACCGGTCACTTGTATGTTTATTATTTACGGTTTCACCCGCGTAGTTCCCGTTCCCGTGGGAATACGTGGATAAAATATAGCCTATGTGTTATTCTGATGTATAAGTTATGTAACTGTAAAGTTTCATCAAAATCAGTTCAGTCGTTTTTGCGTGAAAGAGGAACAAACATCCATCCATACAAACTTTCGCATTTATAATATTAGTAGGATAGTAGGATATTATTATGTACCCATGATGACACCTCATCCCCAAAGAAGTCGGCCAAGATATTCCATTACTGAGTAGAGTCCGAAACGATTAAACCAATTTAAAGATTCTTTCGAACTTACTTAAAATCGCGGGACACAGCTAGTCTGCTATAGATAATTTTTGGCCTTTGATACATCCAGTCCACAATAATAGAGAGGTTTGTCACAACGAATCTCTTTAACACTTTAGAACAGCGAGGAACAATAGTTACCACCATAAATTGAACTCTACGTAATTGAAATAAGATTCAAAACCAATGAAAAATGTAAACTGTCTATGCCCGTTAAATGGTTAAGAAACATAAATTGTTATAGTTATGCCCACTTTCATGTCTTACAGCGATGAAAGACTTTCAAACTTTTCAATGTTAAAAACTAATGTTTTTAAAATTGACCCTGAACGAAATTCGCATGACTACCGTGGCGTGTGGGCGCGCCCACGATATAATTTACATCATTACCGTTTCACCAGTATAAATCAAGTTATTATAATTGCGCAGAGAAGCTCTGAATGCTAGAATTAACATAATACAAATGGTGTTCATTGATGCCTTGTAGCGAGAAATGTACCGTAAAGTAAATTGCATGCAATGTGCTTCCGTGTGTTAGCGGTATTAACCGGATTTAACCGGTTTATGTGGCAACTACCTACCTCCGATATAGAAATACCTTTCAGTTCATATGATTCTAAAGCAAAAAGAACTATCAAATGAAGTGAGTGTACCTTATGTAAGTATATTTAACTTTTACCTATTACGCTACAGTCCAGATACGGCGTCTAATAGGTACCTACCTACTGCAAGTTATTCAATGCTTATTATAACAACAATAACAGTAAAATAAATCTCACGCCTTTTGTTCCTGAGGGGGAAGGCAGAGGTATTCCATCTCTGGAAATACCCACGTTTTACCAGTATAATAACAAGTAATATATTTGAATATCATTCCGGATAAATTTTTAAGGCCTACTACGAGTGATTTTGTATAAATAACTGGATTATTTATAATTTAAGTAAATGTGGTGACTTTTATATCATAGAAACTTATGAAAAGTTACTACCGTGAAACAAAAGCGTTATTGGGTATTTTATTTATTTATGTGTTAAATATCGTGTAAGTACCCACAGTATTATCAGCAACTAACCACCATTAAGATACCATTTATTGTTTGCTACTTTTGTATATTAAAACGTATCAACAAGTATAGTTGGCATGAAAAAATATCCACATTATTATCTCTATTAAGTGGTATCAAATAAACAATAGCAGTATATGTGATTTATACATCGATTCTCTTGTAGTACCATCCGCTGGTCTGTCGTAAGGCCTTGTTTACTACCACTTTAGAGGCTTTTATAGCAGTCACTTCCGTTTCTCGACCGCTAGAGCTGTTCCGAGTCCAGATCGTTGTGGGACATCCCTTTTTTCCTGGACAATAGTTCATATCACAAGTCTTCTCACTACAAATAAAACAACAAACGTAAAATCATCATCAACCCGTAACTGTCGAGGGGTGGGGGTCTTTCCTCACATACCTGTGTCATAAGGAACCATGAGCTTTAATTTCCCAAGCGAACTCACTGAGGATTGGAAGATGGTGTGAAGCAAGTGGCCACCTGTTACACAAGGGTATCGTATCTGACATTTCTTAACGACTTCCATTGTGCATAGACACAACGAAAACCGTGAAGTTATGCATCTCAATTGTAGCCAAGCTACAGCCCTGAGACGTCTTCTATAACATATCAATAGAAACGAGCTCATTAATCTGTGCTACGAGTTATTTTTGTAGCTGGGTAGTAGACATCTTTTCATTAAAAACAAGACTTTTGTCCCGTAATTCAATAGCAGATGACAACACTAAATACAGCAAGCCACAGAGTAGGTACCTAACAACCCTGGATCTACTGGCTATTGGCCTGTATCTCCTCATTTTCCGTGTATCGAAATCGTGACTCGTATTGCAAGTGCTGTGTTGAGAGGTGCGATGATGGCGCCAACGATTTATTGATATTGGACTTTGAATTGTCGAGTTTCTTATTCTCTCTATAACCGTGAGAACCGTTCGGACTAGAACTAGATTTGCTTTCTTTGTGACTATGATGAACTTTTAAATACTATAAAACCTTGCATGGGCGTACCCAACTTCTGGCCTAGGGGGCAAGTCAGATTTTTTAGGTCGGATCGTCCGCGGCTGTTTTGTCATACACACTACACAAATACACCTACATAAAACATAAGGTATATGTAGTGTAGTTTGTACGGCAAACAGCCGCAAATGATCCTGCTTTAAAGGTACCTAGTTAAATAAATATAAGTAAATAAATTTGACTATGCATGCACGCCATCGTCGCGCGCGGTTTTTTGGCAATTGCACCGTGCATTTCGCCAGTGTCTAATGCGCGGTTGATTTAACTCTTTTCTTCATAGGGGTCACCTAAGCTAACCACCTATTTTTGAGCGTGTTATTCTGAACAACGCCATCTATCTAAGTAAGATTATACTTCGATTGTCGCAGTAAAGTCAAAGGACAAAAATGAATCTATAGGTTATCAGCGCCGCGGCCATTTACTGAACTAAAATTTTATTCAAAAGTTCCTATTTTGAGAGTTTGCAGTTTTCGAAGTTTTTATTGTGCTGGTAAGTACATTTTGAGATATAATATGTGTTTTATGATTTTTTTATATTGAATTAGCATATAAAATAGTATTAAGTATGAAATTAAAATATTACAAGCCGTAACTTTTTCTATAATACGATTTATTGAAAGTGGTTAGCGGCGATATCCACCGTTCAACAAGCAGTATGTTTTTTATATAAAATTTTACATGAACTAAGTGGTTTGTTGTTTCATTTAGGTAATGACTAAGAAAAATTTGTTAGATTGGAAGATTGAAAATGCATTGTTATATGAAATAATACCATCAGACACCGATAGCACCATCCTCTATACCTGAGCCATAGCCACCCATGGCTTAGATACAGAAGATGATACTCAAATCAAGAAGATGACGAGGTAAATGCTGCTCACTAGGTGTTGTTTGAAGAGTCTTCAGCTATCTGATGAAGAGTTTGAGTCTGAATTCGTGAGTGTTGGCAACCAGCTGCAGCGGCTGCTTTACAATTAGTTCATACAACCTCAAAGTGGAAAAAAGCATAATTTACTCAATTTTAGCACCCGACAGAAGAGAAGACTGGGCGTAATGGGCTGTAACGGATTGAAATATCATGCCCTCTAGCCTTGAAAGATTATAATCATAATATTAATTTTGTGGACAAATTTGATCAGTTGAAAGGGAGTTACGCGATTGATCGCAAATCAAAAAAAAATGTGGTATCGTATATTTTTTCACTTTCTTAATTGCACGGTAGTAAATTATTTTGTCATATATAGAGATCTCCAAAAAACCTCAAATTCATGTTTAGATAATTCAGGCAACATGCATACTTAGAATATGCTGGCACCTACTTATGTTCCCAATAGAAGGGGCTGTCGCGCAGTTCTAGTAAGCCTTTTTCGCCCACCTGTGCTTTTATAAAAAAACACAAACCTGAAGTGCCATTCGCAATTAGGCTCGCTATTGCTAACCATCAGCCAGTAAGAGGCACTACAAGGCGTTGCAGCGTTTGCAGCACGAAACGAGCCTGTTCACACTGTGTGGAGGTGCAAAATATGCAGGGTTCCTCTTTGCTACCGTGAGGGAAAAAACTGTTTTGAACATCGTCACAAATATTTATGCATAATAGGTAAAATATGCTGAAAAGGTTTAGTTTTGTACTTTGAGATAATAAAGAAATTTTTCGGGTAAATTTGTGTATTTTATTCACAGTGGTTAGTCCAGTTAACCACCCTGTAAAATACCCTCTGAAAACTGAATTTCAAAAAAATCTGGTAAAATGTATTATTTTACTTATAAATAATCAATTTAAATAGAAATTATGTTTGTATCACTGTCAACAAAAATCTGTGCCTGAAAGAGTTAAAAGTTAGATCATAAGGCCCCGTTTACACTTTGATTAGTAATTAGGCGAGTTCATACGTGGTCTGCGAGATTTCCAGGGGGGGGGGCAGCTGCCCCCCCTGCCCTTACCTGGGTACTCCCATGAAACCTTGCATTAGGTAAACATTGTCCAAAATTTATTTGTCAAGAGCCGGGGGTTTGCTTTACCGAACCGATTTTGATTATTCTTTCTTTATTTGAAAGCTGGTGCTTCCCGTGGTCGGGACCATGGGAAGCACCAATGGCATCCATGAGAAAGCCATACAAGTTGAAGTCGGTTTTTTACGCGTTAGTTCTATGTTATTAAGATAAGTACCTATCTACTTATCTGCTACCTGTAATATTGTTTTTGTCTACAGCCCTATGGAGACCATAATTTATTACAGATGTCTGAATCAAGTAACTATTTTAACTCCATTTACAAGTCAAACCCATCATCGTCATAATAATATGCCAGCTGCATCTTTTAGCTCGAACTGTCTATTTTATTGTTCTGGAATCGTGCTGAGTAAATAAAAACACAAAAACGGATACGTCAAATAACATAAAATAAGCACCTACCTACCTGTGTATTTTATTGAGTCTTCGATATCTTATTTGAATAGAGGTAGATATCTGTAGAAAACAATGGCCCCCAATACCGACGGAAGTCCAGACACAATAGAATAATATAATTGTCTTTTTTGCAAATTAATCGATGAAGGATGCTTTGTATCACTAGTACCTATAAAGTGGTTAGTCGGAATTATACCTACATTATAGACGAAACACCTACTCGTAGGTAGGAACCTGAAAATAAAACTAGAACTATACTAGACCAGCGTGGTACGTCGTGAATCGTGTCGTTCTAGGAGACTGACAGTTTCATACATTTATCTAGTATGGTTAGGTTAGAAATACCTTAGATATCGTAGAGTGGCGTGGCGTCACGACACGTAATCACGCTCGTCTAGTTTAGTTCTATCCTAAGAAAATATTCCACAGCATAGTATAGCCCCCCTCACCCTTGACAGTTCTCTTTGGCATCACTCATAGAGAGCGGCCACCTACTGTTGTCACATCGTCATCTTTATCTAGACGCTTGTAGATATAGGTATTAGGTAGATACTTATGATGCCAGTGTGTACAACTGCGAACATGGGTCTTTCAACGAATTAGTGTGATGCGATCTTTGGGCTATCCCTTCCACCGATTTAGACGCTGGGGTTGACCCAAATCGAACTAAAATTACCTAACACTCTTAAATCTTATGGTATCTAGCTGTTCTGATTGGTTGAACAAAATCATAACGCTTTTCAACAACCAATCAGAGCAGCATGAGATTTAATAGTCTGTCAGATAATTTTACTTAGTTTGATTTGCCTTTCGGAAACCGGGGGTAGTTTGATTATTTATCACATCGATGATTTGTAATTCGATCTATGACCCAACATCTCTTCGCTTTTCAATGAATCCTCATTGATCAAATGAAGTCACCCATATTAACTAGCATGCCCATGGTTGCAGTGCGCAGCCGGACGCGCGGCGTGGCAGGAGGCGGCGGCGCTATCAGTGGGTGGTGGCGGCGCGGCCGGCGGTGCCGCGCGGCGCTGCTCCGTACTCGGCGACCACCCCGGCGCGCGCCGCGACC
This sequence comes from Ethmia dodecea, assembly GCA_963855545.1. NCBI lineage: Eukaryota > Metazoa > Arthropoda > Insecta > Lepidoptera > Depressariidae > Ethmia > Ethmia dodecea. The sequence goes on from OY979446.1 coordinate 4,580,957, forward strand.
CGCGCTCCAAGTGGCACAGAACCAACCGGGTATGTCTTTGGCTTTATATAATAACTAGCAGCGCCACGCGGTTTCACCTGCGTTAGTCCCGTTCCCGTGGGAAAATTATAGCTCATGTTACTCCTAGAAAAGTAAGCTTTCTCCATTGGTGAATGAACTTTTACTCCCATGTGGGATTTTATTACTAACTAGTGGTTCTGCACAGCTTCACCCGCGTAGTTTCCGTTACCGTGGAAATACGGGAATAAAATATAGTCTGTTACTCAGGAATGTTCTAGCTTTCCATCTGTGAAAGAGTTTCTTAAATCGGTCCATTAGTTTTTGAGTTTATTCGTAACAAAGATACAAATCTTCCCTCTTTATAAGATTAGTATAAGTATAGAATAGATATATAACTTGAGACAAAAAGCCCAAACATATCAAAAACAGAATAGGGGCGCGTCTTGAATGCTCGGACCCGCCGGCCGTCGTATTTGGTCGGGTCCTACGATTGGGTTATGGCCACCTATGGTTACCTACTGCCCCAGCACCCCCAGTACTTCCGGTTAAAACGTTGGTTAGTCGTCGAATAGGGTAGTAGCGACATCTATTGGTGCTACATAGAACAACAACCTTGTCAGTTGTCACTACGTTAGTACATATTCTTATCTATGGTTGTCACTAAGTTCAACAGTGGCGCTATCAATGATTAGTCTTTCAAGTCTGTATACCACGTAAAACACATACCTCCCTACTCTGTTCCTAGCATAAAATAATCCATCCTCTTATGTAAGACTTCAGTTCTGTTTCAGAACCTACCGACTGTATTTCTGATTAAACTCAACAACTTTTTTTAAACTTCCAGGTGCGAGATGCGTCGTACGGCTCGTCGTCAGATTCCGACGGCGAGGCGGAGGGCGCTCCGGGCGAGCCATGGGGCGTGGCGAGGCTTCTGTACGCCGGCCTCGGCACTCTGGCGCTCGGACTTGTCGTCTACTTCGTCGGCACAGGCGACAAAGTAAGTAGCTGCAGTAGGCGAGCATTTGCCAGTGACTGCCGTAGACTTGCTGAAGGTTGCCACTGGGAGTGCCGAGTTAAGGTAACTGGATGCCCTAAGCAATCTTCGCCTGTGGGCCCCCTATCCATAAGTGAACAACAAAGATAAATAAAAAAAAATGATAATACTATATGAAGTGAGGTCATGACTGCGACCGAACCGAACGTCAACGACAATATAAAACGTCCGGATTTTGAAATTAGTTTAACTTTCATGTGATTTTTTTTCACGGTCGTCCCTGGTATCCCCCTAGATGGGATGCCTTAAGCAATTGCTTAAATAGCTTAAAGGCTAATCCAGAACTGGCCACTGGATAATGCAGGCGTTTGCGTTGTAAAAGTTTGTAATGCATCGAGGCCGTCGAATGACGCTGACAAGATTGAGAGTCGGCGTGTTGACGTCAGAGGGCTCCATCTCAAACGCATAAAGCTTTCTTGCCTTCGCTACAGTCGGGTAATATAACTATCATAGTTCGGGACCGTTTTGATTACCTAAAGCTTAAACAAACATTTCTCAGATTCGTACTATGACATATTTTATACCTTCTTAAGAGAACAAAAGATTGTCTCATTATTATCTACTGACTGTCTATAGAGAAAATGAGAAATAGCTTCATTTTCTTCATCATCACTTTCGCATCGGTATCTATGGAAATAATCTATTCGAATTGATACAAACCATTCTTATTCTGTAAGTAGGTACAGGTACCTACGTCATGGTACTAAGTAGGCAAGACTAAAACAATACTGTTTGAAGAGATCGTGAGACAGTAAAAAACTAAGATCTTATCCTGGTTGACGGACAATTTTATTATTGTTGCAGGGTTTCAAGACGCCAGCGTTACGGCTTGTGGGCCCATCGCTTATCGTGGCCGGTCTCGCGTGCTGCTTGCTGCGGATCATGTTCTGCATATTTGCCAAGCCATGCTGCCGTCGGCGGACCAACTTCAAGGAGAGCAGAAGGTGACTTGACTACTCTTTGATTTACAATCTTGTTTTTAGCGTGTTCATCATTGTATCTAGTACCTAGTAGATACCATGATTGGAGCATATTTTCTCCACCATAGCGCAAATCGGTAAACAATGATTACATATACTTCATTATTAAAAAATACAATAATGTGGTAGATAGTGGTTGTTGTGGTTCCTGCGCCGCTTCTTCTCCGGTGGAAGATAGCTATTAATAAGGGCCTAAAAGCATGACTTTTGCACAGGATTTCCTTACAGAATGAGCACTTACAAAGGATTCAGCACAAGGCACATAGCTCTATTATTTATATTCAACAACCAACCTTTACTAGCAATTGTTTTAACTGCGGCCGTAGCTACAACTGGAACTGCATTGTCAGACTGGAACGGTGCGGAGAGGGCGAAGAAATGCCGCTGGCCCGCGGACCGCGGACTGGCCCAGCGCAGTGTTCGCCTGCACGACGGTTGGACGCGTCGTCTTGCGACGTGTCGAGCCTCTCAAGCGGCGAAGAAGACGAACGCCTGCGACGGTACCGCACTGCCACCCCCGCGCCTGCACCGTCCGCATCGCAGTCCGCACCCGCGCACTTACACCAGGTATTATACTTATTGCTAGGATGAGTTATATTCATACCTACTTCGCGCGTTTCAAAATTGATCCGCTACGAGTGGCTACAACATTTACATACTTACTTACGTCTTACTTATAACGGAAAGAAAGAGACAGCTAACAGTCAAGAGTTGAGCTTGAAATACGACTAGGTGAAAAATGCAAACATTGCGACTAAATAAAATTAGGTCAATTACCTCCATTTGTCAGCCTCATTTTCCGCGATCAATAGTCTAGCAAGATATGTTAGGTACTAGACCTAACATATCTTGCTAGCCTATTGATCCCCCGGAGATAAATTATGAGATTGATAATGATATTGACTCATTTACCAAAACATGAACAGTATTGTCGCGATCATAAAATTGATCTGCACTGCTGTTTCTAGTTACCTACTAACACCACCTTGTCTATGTAATAGAAGATGAACATGCCTGAAGCGATTATAATAGAAAAAAGCTATCAGCGAAGCTACTTTTAACGACATCACACAATTGGCAATATATTTAATAGTAAGTATTTAATAGTAATTTATTTAGTGATGTAACAAAGCTCTAAGTATTATATTACGTCGTAGGAGGTACACCATTATATAAGAAAGATGGATGGATGGACCTAGCAAATGTTTTTATAGTTTCTATCTCAATAATGTTTCCTGTCACCAGAGTGCAGCACAACAGATCGCAGTGCAGCAGAAACACGAGCCACAGACGCTTGCGGGGCAATCGCCTGCGGGGCAACCTCCACCGGGGCAACCTCCAACGGGGCAACCTCCAACGGGGCAACCTCCACCGGGGCAACCTCCATCGGGGCAACCTCCATCGGGGCAAACTGTGCAAGCGGCGCAGGTGGGACCGCGAAGGCCCCCACCCCGCAACGTTTCGTTCGCCGGCGTGCCAGACGGCGAGCTGGTGCTCAGTCCGGCTCAGTTGCGCTCATAACCCACAAGCAATAAACATTCTCGCAATACCCCCTTTTATACGAAATCTCGTGAACACCCACTGCTTGAAGTCGATGTACAAAGGGACCACTCAAGACTAGTGGGCGGCTCTTCGCTTCAAAAGTAACTTAAATGATAAGTACGGTTATATCTTCGAACGATCTTCAAATCATCATAATTTTCCTGCCCTTTTCCCATTATTTGGGGTACGGTCGGGCGTCTGCTTGATACCAAGCCTTCTTGGGAATATTATTATGTGGTTAACCCGCCATAATTTAGGGACAACCCCAAGTCGGTAGGCGCGAGGGTAAAAAAGAAATCTTAGTTGCCTCTTACTTCACCCACGAGTATAATTGGGTTGGTATGTAGTATTTCCAAAAGTTAACACATCGTCAAAAGATCCTCAAATCAAACGTTTACAATTTCTCTAAGACAAATTGAGTTGTAAGGCTTCATGGTGACCAGTCTCAGTGAATAGGTTCGAATTTCAATCGGCGTTACATCCTACTCATGAAATGTTTATCCAAGTGTAAGGTTGCAATCATTTACGTAATTTTTGAAGATAGCTGCTCACAAATTTTGTGAGGTCCATTCGTTCTGCGACTTTGTGCAGATAATGTTGTAGGACAGTGACTAAAGGTATCGCTTCGGATATCGTTTATGTGATATCGTGTGACTCTCGCAGTTCTAATTAAGTGAATTTTTCCATTCGGAAGCTACGACGACGTTGATCATTTGCACTTTTAATATTATCGCAATCGCATACTGCTATAATTAATTTTAAGACTACTTTGCTAGTTTAGCCGGTTGGGAATCTGTTCAGTTCTTGGTTGAGCTTCGACTTTGTGAATTGACTGTCTAGGGTCGGGTTTACAATAATTATTCATCCATCACACTATAAAAACTTGCATTTATAGCAATAAATACACGAAAATTGCTATTCTAGTTTCAATTAATTTTATTATTACGTTGTATATTTAAATCAGTATTTCGTCAATGAATAAATGTAGGTATTGTAAACTCGGCTTGAGATGCTTAACAACATGTTTTGATATTACGGCTATGGTCTGTCGATACGTTTCCTTTGCCGTAGTCGTGACATACTATAAGCATTCATTCTAACTCTGTAGCGATGTAATACTGAATGTGCTAGATAGATCCATCCATTAACGCCACTAGTTGTTGACATTCAGCGGTGTGGTTGTATTTAATTCCGACTTATTAAAGGACAGATTTTTAGAAAATCACTATTATTTTTATTTATTTATACTAATATTATAAAGAGGTAAGATTTGTATTTTTTTATGTTTGTTACGAATAAACTCAAAAATTACTCTACCGATTTTAAAAATTCTTTCACAAATTTAAAGCTAGAAGATCCCTTAGTAACATAGGTTATATACCGCACAGAACTAACTAGAGAGTTTTTAGATAAAAAGACCAAATAAACACCAAAATCTCTTCCACGTTGGTAAAATATTAATTCGCTAATACAACCACACCTCGTGACCGTCAAAGAACTAAATAGTGAATATAATATAAATATAATTGTGTTAAAACTGCCTACTACTAGACGCGAATTTATATTTAAATATAAAGGTCATAAAATAGAGTTATATTATAACTGACAATAATGATTGTTAACTGATGTATAAAGTGTTACGGCGTATGAGCGTTTATTATTTTGACTACGTCCAACAAATTGTGAGTAGTTTAAACGCCGAGTTTCAACAAATTTATGCCTGTTTCTATCAAAATCATGAGTTTAATTTCAAACTTATTTGACAATTTCAGTGTTCATGTTCACATGCAGTCGTCTTCCACCAGGGGTAGCACCAAAGAGATTAAAATATAATAGGGCATAGAGGGGACTATTTTCATACAAAAACATTGAAGCTCAAGCGTCATGTCAGTTAGTATGAACGCGAGCTGTCATTCGGTCGAATCACGCTAGACTTTTTCCGTGTTGTCATAACTTTTGGCTTCAAATTTTCCTCGCTCTGTCCCATGTATTCCCTATTATATTTGAATCTCTTTTGGGTAGCACAAAGCCGGTAGACAAGAGATTTGTCTACCTTCAAATGTCACTCATATGTCGAAAATGACGTCAACATCGTCATCAACCGGTAACAAGACAACTAAAACTAAACTTATTTTAGTTTACTCCTGTCATTTTCTTTCTCCTAGAAAAGAAAAGAGACGAGAGATATTTAGTCTTATCAAATTAAAATGAGTCCTGTCACCTAAGACATTTCATAACGTGTTTAGTGATAAGTAAAGAAATCGCGACTAAAATACAGTCTCTGACAGGACTAAATTCGCCAGGTTACCTTCTATCCCTTTTCTTTTTGTGAGGTTAGACAAAGAGACAAAGACAAGACTGAACTAAAATAAGTTTATTCGCTGTAAAGCAGAATCGAACCCAGTGTCTACCGGTTTCTTGCTACCCAAAGAGATTAAAATATAATAGGGCATAGAGGGGACAAAGCGAGAAAAATTTGAAACCGAAAAGTTATTCCAAGTGGAATAAGTCTAGTACAATTTCGACCGAATGACAGCTCGGGTTCATACCATGACGCTTACGCTTAAAAGTTTTATATGAAAATATTCCCAATGCCCCCTCTATGTCCTATTATATTTAAATCTCTTTGGTGCTACCCCTACTGATTCGGGTCCTCCAAACGCAACAAATCCATATAAAACAATAACATGTCACGTACATGTGTTACTTAGTAGGATCCGAACCGAAAAACAAATTCGGAAAACAAGTGTATTTGATGGGCTTTATTTATATTGACTTTTGTTATTCTGCTACCTTTGAATGTCTGGTTTATCTGTCAAAATAAAGTCGATTGAAATTAGAATTTAACCGACGACGTTTCTGTCTGTCAAGCTGAAAGCCATTTTGGTTTTAAGAGTAAAAATATGGCCCGTTAGGAGACTTAAAATTTTACAAACAGTATTTAGGTTCCTTAGTTTGTCTTGCATTTTATACATACAACCAAACAAATAATAAATATTATCTTCGTTTAGTCCGTTAAATTAGTTTACCTAAATCAACAATTTAATTTTTAATTTATCGTCCCACCCACCAGTTCTATTTACAACTTGGCGTGAGAATTACATAATAGACACCAAGGATAATATTATGTACCTATATATAGTTAGGGAATTACATAAAGATTGGTGTATAATAGCGAGTGATACTGTGTAACAGTACCTAATGTTTTTATGTGTAAGTAAGTACTATGGTAATTTTAAACAATACATACATGTGTGTTACGCGTGCATTGTATATGGCACAATATAGTGAATACTGTTTATAAATATATATTATATATATATTTTAGAAAATATTTGCACCTTTAGTAGAGAAATATTATAATGTGTATCTGCAGATTTATCTAGAGTATATTTATGAAAGACACTAATATTATGGTGTGTATAAAATATTTGGACGTTATGTTTCTATAAGACGAAACAGAAAAGAACCTATTGTAAAAGTTTTTGATTAGTTTTTGTCAATTATACCTTGGTAATCAGATTAACGTAGTTATTTTGGATTATTTAAATCTAAGGACGGTCAATTACTTAATGATTATTTTCGGGATAAGAGTCGAGATTTCGCTTAATTTTCCTTAACACCTGTATTATCTATCTACAACTTTAAGTCTAGATTATCTAGTCATCCTATAAAAAGATTATTCTATGTGTATCGGAACAAATGTTGCGGAGTTCGATACTCGCAACGTTGCACGTTGTTGCAGGCGAAGTATCGACGCATTCGTTCTAATCCTACTATGACACATGCCTAATACTGGCATGACAATAGTTTTGTGTCAGACACGTGTATTTGTATAACATTTTAATAGCATCGATGTGATCCGTAGTGCTAACCGCATACCTATACTAAAAATGAAAGAAGAAAATAATATGCTACTTATTATATTTTGTCTCAAACATTGTGCAAGGTTCGTAAAAATATTGTTTATGAAGCTCAAATGAATGTTCGAACATGTTAGTAGATAAACCCCAACCAAAGCATTTGAATGTTGTTCTAAATAAAAATATAACACCAGAATAAAACTAAATAGACGTACATTAATAGATGTTAAGAAAAATATGAGCTTCGTTTAGAGTTACTGGGCTTGTGTAACGAAATGTTGTACATTAACAAAATAGTTCCATTGACGTCATTCCCTACTTCGTTTCTCATGTTTTGTTAAATGATTTCTATTACTTCAGGAGTTACTTTAAAGGGAAATCAATGTTGTATGTTCTCATGTGTTATATTATTTCATTTTGCTTCTCAAATGTTTATTTCTTATCCAATCATATTACTGTATCGTGATTGCATTACTACGACAGTTCGATACGAATACAAGCGCACAGACTGGTTACAGGGTTCATAATTTTATTTTTGTCTATCAGCAGGCGAGTTTTCATAGTCTATATACCCAACATTTCGAGTGACATCTGTATTTTTGAAGAAAATTCGTCTGCTTTTTTTACCTTTTAAAAATATGATAGACTATTTTATAAAGCAAAAAATTTGATTATTGTCTACAATACGAAAAGTTATACCTAGTCTGCACTTCACAGTTCATATCGCCACTATGTTCCGAGGTCCAAGACTTTTTCTCTTGTAAAAAACTTGTAAATAATAAATGGAAACATCAATGAATTCGGAACATTCATACTTCTATTTCATAAATTATTTGATAATGAGAGACTACAATGTACCAATTAATATATACTTTACGTTCCTTTAGCATTAAACAAGCATACTAAATTAAGATTTGCATTTAAGTATTGTTGCGCTCAAATCGCCAAAAGCTGTGAAAGATATAGTTAATTTTGCCCACTTACTATAATTATTTTATAAACGATTCTAAAATATATCAGGTATCGGTTAAAGCAATATAGCTAGTATGTATGCAGATGTTAAGTACCTATCTTTACTGTTATAACGAAGCTAAACTAGACCAAATAGAAGAATGATTTCATTTTGTAAATCGCTACCACTGTTTCTATTACTGCGGTGTTCAATATATCAGTTGTTTAGTACTCATCGTACAGGCTCTGCCTAGTTCGGGACTGAATAACCGTGTTAATTGTGACCCACAATTATTATTATTGTTACAAAATACACATTTCTCTGTACCTACTTCATTGTCTGAATGATAATTTAATATGTGTGCTTCCATATAAGTTCGCGCGGGAAATGCTTTTTATGCATTAAGAAACCTAAAGCTTAGTAGGCATAATGAATAGATGTAAACTATTTGAGTTACATGGCCTAATGATTATGTTTTGATATCTTTACGATTAGTTAAGACTTATAAAAAACAAAGATCGATTGTAATTTCATGTTCATTTTAGTTCCGTGATCTTGAAAAACTATATGATGTGCGATATTGATATCTATACTAAGGCTATAAAAACCTAAATTGTTATGAATGGGTTCCATTGCCCTTCATTGGGCATGTCTGGACGGTTGGGTAAAACGCCAACGACTGTTTGTATTAACTTCATAATTTCTCTTTACTTGAACCAAGACATCTGTCGTTGATTTTGTAAACTAAAATTTTCGGTCAATGGAAAACTTGTTTTATAATTGACAAACGAAAACGATTACGCTGCGAAAATTATACTATAAATAATAGACGATCGAAAACGATTTCTACATGACATGAGTAATAAAGAAAAACGATCACTTTAACCGGAACAGAAAGTTATGACTGCATATTTCAATTCTTATTTCCTTATTTATATCTGTATTTCGATTAATCATAAAGACTCGAAATAGATTTTTGCACAATAAAAAGGTACGGACAAAGACGTTAGAGCCTAAAATAATTTGAATATCTTTGCAAAAGGCAAATAGGTTGAAACAATAGATTGGTAAAAAAAAAATTTCTTTTGATAAAGTTTTTCTTCAACTGTCTTTGGCTTACGGTTTTTTTTTTGCATGGAATTACGACTGATCCTAATGAAAACTCGAGTATTTTTCATAAGATCTATTGATATCAAAATATTTCCAACCGTTTATTTTCATTCTATATGCATAGCTTAAAGTAAAATAGCAGTGTTTCAAAAATAGGCATATAAGTTGGAATAACATTACATAATAATATCTAAGTTTGTTAAGAATTACTCATAATTTTATAAAAAATAGTTTCTTCGTTTGTACAATACTGATGCTGTGTCTGTAATAATTCATACATACTGGACTCAAACTGATCTCTTTACCTACTATAATTATATACTTAAGCTTGGCAGTGTGTTGTACATGTACAGTATATTTTAAAAGGGCAATTGGAGTGAACTTGACATTACTGCGTTTTCTTGTGACTTCCAAATCTGATCAAAAATGGTTCTTAATTTAATATTTCAGTTCTTCGTTTCAGTTTTATAGTAACGTATCTGAGTTCGACGATCGAACTAATGAATCGATCTAGTGAGAACAAACGGTTTAAATGATATGAAGAGAGAGATTTCCCTTAGAGAGAACCCGTTTATTTTATTACATTAACACCACACCTTATGCGGTATTTGAAAGGTACCTATTATTTTGCTAATATGTACATAATTCTATCATTTTAGGAAAATACTGGTGCAAATATTGATTATAATGGTTACCTAAATGTCGCAGTGCCATTGTAAAAGCTGTGGTATTATAATTTTACTAGTGGTATTATTTTTATGACCTGAAAATCGTTGTTAAATTATAATATCACGGATTCTACATTAACCCTGCGACACATGCAATTGTTTTATTTATTTTAATTTTATGTATTATACCAAAAGACAGTCATTTCAATAACAATATTCACTAATTCTTGATAGACCCGAAGCACCGAATTTTAACATAAATTTCCAATATTCTAATTATTTCGCGCTTCTCGGTGTATGCCTTATTTTCAATGGTTTCTTTCATGGAACAATCTCTACTTGTTACATCGAATGTGTAGATTTACAATTTAATTTATGATAAGTAATTAAAATGAAATAGAATGAACACTGTGATTTAAATGTTGTTTAAAGAGATATGTAAAATGTTGGACGTTGTAAAAATGTTCTTTCATAAATTATGAACTAAGTTAATGTCACGGCGCTCAAAAGTGAAACGTTTATTTAAAGAGCAATGGATTGTAATAATGTTTAATGTATTGGGTGTAAATATTTTATTTGTCATACCATTGTATTGTTCATTACGTTGTTTGTATTATTTATAGGCATTGGTGCATATCATGTGTATAGAAGCAGATGATTAATCAAATAAATTAGAACAAAACTATAGTTGAGTAGAAAGTTTTATTTTCGACCAACCTGGAAAATTTGATTTCAGTTTTTTCCTAAGCAAAACGTGAAAGTAATGTAAGTCAATCAAAGTACCTACTTCGTCGTACCTACTCGTCTATACAGGGTGACTTTTTTACCGTCTGGAAAAAAATGTGGTATGATAGGTAAGTGTAATAGATTCATTTGGCAATGTTACTAAAAAAAATTTTTTTTTCTCATTTTTTTTTTCTAGCTCAAACTAATATACATTAGGTACTTAATTGTAGTCAATAATACACACTAAAATATTTGAAATAGTATTTTAAAAAGAAACAGGCTCGTAGCTTCCATTTATGCGCAATTTACCGACAACCGCCAGCAGCGCGTAGTACTGTGCGTAGTTTTCTAGATTTTGTAAATTGCATTAAACATGACTATATTTAACAATCAATCTTGTGTATAACTTCGGCTCTAAATACCTACGTCATATTTTTTTCCAGACGGTAAAAAAAGTCATCCAGTATATATAAAATGATAAACTGACTGATTGGTGATGTATCAACGCACAGCCTAAACCACTGGGGTCTAGAGACTTGAAATTTTGCACATAGATAGCTTATACAGTGTAGGCATCCACTAAGAAAGGATTTTGAAAAATTCAACCCGTAAGGGGGGTAAATAATTGTGGGCGAGCGAAGCCGTGGGTAAAAGCTAGTTCATAATATACTTGAAGAATGTTTATCTAATGTAAGGATACTATAAGAGAAAAACAAAAAGAAAATTATAACGAACATTAATAAAACAAAGAAGCATAGATTTAACATGTAATATATTCCGTTTCAACGCTACAATATTTTTTATGGACCGATATTTTATTTACATCAAATTATTGCGAAAATATTATCTACCTTAAATAAGTTCACAACAAAATATTTGGCAATTTACAACTTAGTCATTTTAGTACTTTAGAAAAAAGAAATTTTTCAGATATCTACATAATTGAATTTTTTGTCCGAATGAAATTCATGCTCTTCTAAAAAGTCATCTTTACTACGATGTACCACCGTAATCTAATCATGTATCAAGAATGGAATAAAATAATCTCCTTACTTATAGGTTAATTAAAAAGAGTTCCTTCATGACATTTCAATATTAATTTGTTTCTATCTATAACGGAGTCTACATTGGTAAAAAAAATAACTACCATAAAATCACCAAGTCCCTACAATTTCGTATGAAGTACCTAATATTGCGATATTATGTTACTTCATTATATAAGTTTTATAATTTAATATGGTCTAAATTTTATATATTTTTTACCAATGTATCCCTGCCCTATGAAGCGATCACACACCTTAAAATACAAGTCACGAATATATTGTGATTTCACCTTAAAACACATGCACATCACCTCGGAAACGGATCAGGGGCCTAAGAGCATTTTCACATTATCCGATCCGATATAACCGATATCGGAGCGGACAATGTGAAAGGTAGGTACATATTTCATACATTTTACTTGCCCAGATATCGTATCGGCATCCGACTCCGATATCGGATCGGATAATGCGGAAACGCATTTATAATTGTAGTCGTAATCGTATTTATTTGACACTAGCGGTTCTGAGCGGTTTCACCCACGTAGTTCAAGTTCCCGCAGGAATACGGGAATAAAATATAGCCTATGTTACTCAGGGGTCTTCTAGCTTTCCATTGGTGAAAGAATTTTTAAAATCGGTCTAGTAGTTTTTAGTTTATTCGTAACAAACATACAAAAAATATTAAAAAATCCTCTTTATTAAATTAGTATAGATTTGTTACGCGATCAGTGCTTGCTCTTCTTTCACTAGCTGTATTGACAGATGTACGGAAGAAGCAACGTATGTCAAAATTAAGACGATTGCGATTACAATTATAAATAGACAATAAGACCCCAGCACCGCCTCAACTCGAGAACTTTCGAAGGTTTCTTTGTATGAAATTCCCTACAACATGTTATGCCTCCTCTAGAAGTCGACAGATGCGTCAGCAGATCTTATCTGCGGATGCCCCGTTTCTCCTCAACCATACATGCCGAAGCGGTGGAATCGCAGTGAGTTTCAATAAGTGGACTTATAAGCCCCTACTATATGTGAATGGAGGTATTTGATCGTCTGTGGTAGGTATTTAACGTCGGCAGATACCTCTGACACCAATCCGTTTGCGTCACACATCACGTCAAAGGATTTTTGGCGCGAACGCACAGCGTCCGTCAAAACGTCAGCACACGTGTGGACGGATCGTGATGATGATGACGGGCCTGTTGGCTCAGTTGGTAGTGACCCTGCCTTTTGAGTCGGAGGTCGCGGGTTCGATCCCCGCGCTGGGACATTTGTCTACATGAACATGTATGTTGGCTTCGTGGCTGGTAGTTTAATATTTATTTATGTATGTTTATCAGTTGTTTAGTACCCATAGTAGAGCCCTGCCTATTTTGCAATACAATTTATTATTATTATATTATCTGTCGACGAGTAGAGGGACAAGCTCGAGCAATTCGACTAGGCAGTGACGACGCGTTACCGAGTTGATATTTAGGCTATAACCATACTGTATCACATCGAGCACAATAATATTATGCACACATACCCATTATGTATGCATAACACGGACGTAACGAGATCCATTCATTTACAAAAATACAGCCGTCCTCTTCTATCAAACCGTATATTTATACTTTATTATCTATTCTAACATTTATACATAATATTAAACCTTTTTCATTTTGTTTTTGCAATTATCGCTGTGAAGTGTTGGTGATACGGAAAAGTTTTGCATGAACAAGAACGACGTTTTTAACAGCGTCGACCTCGATTGGGCTATTTTGGTTATGAGGCTTACCCAATAATAATAATTATAATAAAAAAAGTTTCCTAATGTTTAAAGATAAAAAGTGAATTTGACACGACGCAAATTGAATTGCATTAGAACAAAAAGACGTCCGAAATTTAGTACTGTTTGATTAATGTTAAGTATATAGTCTACTCAACAAGTCAGTCACATTTGAAATGTCAATTTGTAGCCGAAATTCTATAATAAATAAATATGTACAAAAAAAGACGAGTAATTGTGATTTGTCTGCAGTGTACAATAAACAATAGGATAGTTCGGGGATATACTTAATTACCCAAAATAATATTTCGCTTTCAGGCCATCACCATAAACTATGTCTAACTATAACACATACAACTTAACAGTAAGTAGACACTGCATGGAAAGCCAATACATAAGGCATTGCCAGTCACCCGAACATATTGACTTTTAAGGTAACTTTCATAAGCCTACTTGAAAGATGCTTTTTTTATAATAATCCATGTGTCATTTTTTACGATTTAACAAAAGAGTTAGTTTTAACGGTTAAAGAGCCGGCCGAAAATCAGTGAGGCTCGGGTTCGAATCTTGGCATGTGCCCAAGAGTTTTTTAAAAACTTACGTACATATTTATCACTAGCTCGACGGTGAAGGAAAAACATCGTGAGGAAACCCGCAGGTCTCAGAATTAATTCTGAGACATGTGTAAATAGACCCGGTCCGGCGATGGGCTCACCACCTATTACGTTTAGGCGTCCAATATATCTCGTGAAATGTGGGTAATATATTCAGTAATGAAATACCTCTGCCTACCCCTTCGAGGATAAAAGGCGTGAGATTATATTATTTATTATATAGTTAGTTTAAAATTATATACAGTATTAGTGACGTCATTAGCTGTAAAGTAAATCTTTAAATTGTACACTAAAAGGTTTGCTTTGCATTGTACGTGGCAAGTTTTCTGTATAACTCTTTAATTTACAAAAAAAATATATAAATAATTCGTTTATATTTTTAGGATTCTATTTGAAGATTTAAACACACGGAGGATCTCATACCATCCATACGTAACGCACTGTGCTCCCATATTAAATTTCTACACAAAACTTGGTTAATGCGACGTCTAACGTACTGTTAAGATGTCTGTGGATTGTAATGGATTACCACATACTCATTGTTACCGGGGATAATATCAAATAGTCTCCACAAGGCCTTTGCGTCGCGGTCGCGCCTCGCCCGATATGAACGAGGTTTCTTCTGAGGAGTTGGTCGATGGTTTTTGAGTTGATGTGCTTGGTAGGCTCTGGAAATAATTTTATTTAATTTAATTCAAATTATTTAAAGCTGTGATAGCCTTACGATTAAAGAGCCTGCTTCACATGATGATTATCAGTGAGACACGGGTTCGAATCTTGGCATGTACCAATGAGTTTTTCAAAACTTACGTAAGTAAATATTTTTCACTAGCTCGACGGTGAAGGAAAACATCGTGAGGAAACCCGCAGATCCCAGAATTAATTCTGAGACATGTGTAAAAGACCCGGTCCGGCGATGGGCTCACCACCTATCACGTTTAGGGGTCCAAAGAATATCTCGTGAAAAGTGGGTATATCAAGAAATGGAATACCTCTGCCTATCCCCTCAGGGATAAAAGGCGTGAGATTATTTATTTATTTATAGAATCTCGAATATCCGTATCGAATAAAACCGGGTATTCCGGAGTCAGGGGTGTTTCATCACCGGACCGGGTCTGTAAACACCTGACCTGCGGGTTTCCTTACGATGTTTTCCTTCACCGTCGAGCTAGTGATGAATATGTACGTAAGTTTTTAAGAAACTCGAGATTCTACAATACAATACCCTACAACAACTCTTTATTGTACACCAAAAACAACACAATATGGATACCAACATTAACCAAAGTACGATGGGCGGTCTTATCGCTTTTAGCGATCTCTTCCAGACGTCCTTGGGATGGATGAAACTGAGAGATTAGAATTAGATCCTACTGTATGTGAGATCGGTAAAATGATTGTGATTCTACCATAGGCTTCAGAATTACATGGCGGGACTACAAAGTCAAAGTCAAAATGTTTTATTCAAAATAGGAACTTACAAGTCCACTTATTGAACGTCGTTTCAACTCCACCGCTTCAGCATGCATGGTGGAGTAGAGGAAGTTTGGCAAGAAACTCCTCAACACAATATTCTTTTAATAAATTGTTACTTAATACTAAATTGAGTTACATAATTTCGTTTGTTTTTCGCTATCGTTGCGCTGGACTGGAGGAAATCTGTTCCAAGCATCATTGTCATATACCTGATGGACAGTCGGCGTTGGAAGGGCGGAGGTGGCCGGGGCTCTCTTGATGTCCTCGAGGGGGATCTCCTCGGAGCGAGCTCGAGGCGAGCCTTCCCGGGAGCCCTGCGTACTGCTGGTTCGGGACACACTGCTATACGGACAAAAAAAAACGAATCCTCAACCTCCTGTCCTTTTCCTTTTATTTTAAAGTACCTGCTACGTCATCTGCGTAATACGTAAAATATATACGTAACTAGCGACCCGCCCCGGCTTCGCACGGGTGCAATGCTGAATTTTCTTTGCTATAAACCTTGCGGAGCCCGAGACCTTTCCAACGAATGCATAACCATGGAAATCGGTTCGTCAGTTCTGGAGTTAAATCGTCAGGAAAACCCGACTTATTTTTATATAGTAGATTTTGCGTGGAAAAAAACAACTATAATTTAACTTAAAATGCAAAACTGTATATGTATAACAAATTTCATGAATCCCCCCCAGAATTCGGGTTTGCACGACACGAATGAGTTGAAGTGGACATTGGCCATTTTCAGAATTTGCCATTTCACGGGGAATCCTGGTTTTCCTGGTTTCCGGAAGGCAAATCAAAACAAAATTAGCCGAAAGTCTGTTAAATTTCACTTGAGCTTTTCTGATAGGTTGAATCAAATCATAACGATATTCAACAATCAATTAAAAAAGTTAACATGAGATTTAATAGTTTGTCAGCTTATTTTAGTTTGATTTGCCTTTCGGAAACCGGGGGTAAGCATTGAAATGAAATAAAATTGTATTTATTTGCCTTGATTTTGGTGCAGGTACAGATAGATAACATATTGTTGCACTGTCCAGCAAAACCTGTCTATTATGACGTGCAATTATTTAAACCGTGTTGAAATTAATTACAAATAACAGCGGAGTTTAGTACAAAACACATTATTAACATAGTCAATAGCAATTTATAATAAAAATAATGAATAGTAAAGAATCAATGTCACTAAATTAATAGAATGGAATAATAATAGATAAAAAGAACAGTTATTAAAATAATAAAAATATTGACACATGTTATAAAATAGTAAGCAATAGCGTTGTTGTAGAAACTGACCTCTCTCGACTGGTCCGTTCCCGGTAGACCACGATGCCGTCTTTGAGCATATGGCCGCTCGGTCGCCGCAGTCGCCGATCCTCTTCGCCTTCCACTCCTAGCCAACAAAGGAGCACCCTTTATGTCGACATGAGATATGTTTGAAAATGAAAATATATTCAAACTATTCCATAGACAAAGAGTGACTAATTTTAGGTTATTTTAGGGACTCAAATATTTTTTAAACTTTATAAGGAAAAAGTATTAATAAATGGCAACAAGTTTATACGGAACCCTCGGTACGCAAGCAATTTGACGCATAGCCCAAAGTTACTTTACATTTCTGGTACATCGCGCGCTGCGATCGATCTGACGTTTCCCATCACCCACTTTGCACATAGCAAATAATGTGACCACTTATAGTCTATTTCACATAGCAAGGGGTTCGGTGACAGTTCACATTATATGCTAACTACTTTCGACTAATAAGCAAGCACCTTCCTTCCCTTCACAAAATACCTTCGACCATGTATCGGTTTTCACTTTACAATTAGGGAAATGGGAAACAATGACATCACACCTTGCTATTTCAGTACATTTTCCATAGTAAAACCTCGTTTTGACAGATCATAAGAAGTAACTGATTTGACTAGTCAGCACTACCCTATAATGTGGCCACTTACTGTCTTTTTACACATACCGGGTAGTTGGCGCCGAAATGTATGGCCGATCACCCGGTTGCCGGCGGGTACGTATGAAACCGAACGTACATGGCCATACACTTCGCCGCCCGCCGGATACCAGGCAACCGGTAGGTTTTTTTTTTTATTATAAAAAAGGGGACAAACGAGCAGACGGGTCACCTGATGGTAAGTGACGTCCATCGCCCATGGACACCTGCAACTCAAGAGTCACAACTGCGTTGCCGACCTTTGAGGTGGGAGTAAGGGGAGGGGAGGGGGGATTGGGGCCTCCGGTTACCTCACTCACTCAACGAAACGCAATGCATTGCTTTACGGTGGTTTTCTGTGAGGCCGTGGTATCACTTCGGTCGAGCCGGCCCAAGCGTGCCGAAGCATGGCTCTCCCACGCTTAAAACGTGTAAAAAGGCATTTAGTATTGGCGGTACAGACCCGAGGCCCGCCGGATGGCGGACAGACCCGGCCGCGTGAAGAGAGGCCGGTGCCTTGGGGCCAGCGCGGGCGCAGACATGCCCGACACCTCCAGTAGACGGCCTATTTGCTGCATCTTCTTTTGCCGGGACTTAGTGCGGCCCTGGAATAATAATAATAATAAATTGGATATTCAATTAAATTGCAAAAGTAAGCATTAGTAAAAAACATTATCGTAAGACACCTCGAAAAAAGAATTTCGATTTCCATTTTACAACTATAGCAAATTTTAAAATAAAAAAATAATCGAAAAAGTGTTGCAGTTGAGTACTAAAAATAATGACGTCACGATTCAATACTCAGTACTTTTTCATAGTAAATTTTCGTTTTGAGAGATCATAAAAAGTACCTCATTTGACTAGACCTATTGTGGGACACAATTTACACACGGTTATTCAGTCTCATACCGAGTTCCGAAAGATTCCAAATGAATCTAAAATTAGCAGACAGACTGCTAAGTCTCGTGTTAACCGTTATGATTTGTTGTTGAAAAGCGTTATGATTTGTTGTTGAAAAGCGTTATGATTTTATTCAACCAATCAGAACACTGAGATTTAACAGTCGCTACTTGGCCGAGTCTGCGTGGTCCAAATGGAAAACTCAGTAAAGTTATAGCAACGATGAAATAGGGAAATAAGTGATAGCAAACTCAGCTGATTTTTCAATATCTTTGTACATAATGCGGCAATATACATAAAGATAAAAAAAAATACTTATTTTTCAGAGTCTTTATGCACCTTTTAGCCGTGAAGTGGGCGGTATTTTATGTAAAAAAACAAGTGAAAGAAATTTCGTCCCAAAAATCAGTTTTTTTTTTATTAAAAATACTTGCGCCTATAGTTCGATAGGGGCACCCTTATAGATATATCTGATCATAAATGTGAGTAAAAAAATGGTTTGTAACTTAAATACTCGATCCCTACACTTTTTTGTAAATGTCAATGGTCTAATAACAAGGCACACTAAACCATAGATAATAATATGCACTAAACTAAACTAAGCTCGTCCACTCGAAACTCATAAAGAACTGGGCGGTTTCGCTGTATTATTTTTTAAATTAAATTATAAGTTGGATATATTAATATTTTTCGTGTCTGGTCGTTTAATATTTATTTAAGTATGTTTATCAGTTGTTTAGTACCCATAGTACAGACTCTGCCTAGTTTGGGACTGAATAACCGTGTGTGAATTGTGTCCCACAATTTATTTATTATTTATTTATTTATTTTAAGTACAATATTCGTTGTATAAGTTACTCGTCTGCGGTCTACTGACCTCATTAACGGCTGCAGCCGAAAATCAGCGTCACAGCCCAGGCTGTGGCATTATGCTGAGCTGTAGCCCTTTCGGCATAGAATTGTTTAATGTGTTGTTGTACTGTAATTTCAGTTTTGTTTTTGTTGCTTTGTCGAATAAAAAGTTTCTTTCTTTCTTCTTCTTTTGCAGCCGGATCTCGTACTATGAGTCGACTCACCTTAGTGAGCCGCTGTTTGGCCGCCATGCTACGAATGTGGTCATCGAACTTGAACTTGGCTCTCAGCAGTACGGTACGGGGCAACGCGCCACTTACTCCGACTCGAGGCTTGTGGATCGTCAGGTGAAGGCAGCGAGGGTCGTCCTTGTCGCCTTGTATCTGGTAAAGTCCCACTTTTAATCCCCGACGACAACCAGAGGGGTGTTATAAAGTTTTACGTGTGTTTCTGTATGATAAAGAGTCTAGATATGAAGCGCTTTCTTGTTTCGATTCGCTATCTGAATGTGATTTTTAATTTACAACTCAACAACTAGATAGAGTAAAAAACCGACATCAAATTATATGGTTTTCTGATTGTCAGAACTGGTCTAAATCATTAAAATGGGACCGCACGGGAAGCCAGCTTTCAATTAAAAAAAGAATCATCAAAATCGGTTCACCCAGTCGAAATTTCTGAGGTAACAAATATAAAAAAAAATATTACGTAATAACGTCAAAAAAACATTAATGAAAAATTGCACACTGGAGTGGAAGAGAGATAGATGCGTCACAAGCTTAGGCCGATCGCTCTATCGCTTGTTCCGCGCTCTCGCTTGCACGCTCGGCTCAGGCGGAACGTGACACTTTTTCGTGCGTGCAGCCGGCGTTCATCGATTTATAACACGTTATCACGTCAAAAAAAACATGCTCCTTTTTTGAAGTCGGTTGAAAATTGGCAATTTACACAAAAAATCCAGCATGTATAAAAAAAGAAACTTAACTATTTCAGTTCCAGACCTAAATTTAAAAAGTTACCTCTAAGTCCTGAAGGCTACCGACTAGTTTAGCGACGCCCCACCCCAGCCGTTGCTTGTCGGGTTCCACCAGAATGATCTGGATATGGTCGACTGCTAGAAACCTGTGATGCCACGTGCCGTCCTTCTGAATTATATCGCAGGATATTAAGTCGGAATCGTCTGAAATTGAATTAATAAAAGTTGCACTTTATCTACTGAGGCACTGATTCTAATTTTGAATACAGCGTCGCATCGAAGCTTACGAAGTAGAGATAAAATTTTCCCTTTCGTTTTATAAACAAGACTTGTTCAACATTTTGTTTTTGCTGAAGAAAATTTATTCTTAAGGAAATATTTCATATATTTAAAGTTTATCCAAAACTTGTTATTTGATACAGGTTATCCTAATTATCAGTTAGTAACTGTATTTATAATTTAATTTAATTTAATATTGGGCTCGATTCTGGCTGACCAGCTAACTTTCCTAATTTTAAGTTAGCCTATCCGTTTCCATAGAATACGGAAGAAAAAGGACAGAAACAAACCATACATTGAAGAGCTAATGTCAAACATGTAAAAACCAACTAATTTGAACCTTATAAACATGCTTATCTGTCACTTTTAGACATGACTTTTTTACATAGTCGCTAAAATTGCTTAACACGTGTATTTGAATAAGATGTGAATGCGTTCATAAAGTTCACTTATGTTATTTTGACATTTGTGACATTAAAGTTTCGGACGGTTAAAGAGCCGGCCGAAAATCAGTGAGGCTCGGGTTCGAATCCTGGCATGTACCAATGAGTTTTTCAAAAACTTACGTACATATTTATCACTAGCTCGACGGTGAAGGAAAACATCGTGAGGAAACCCGCAGGTCTCAGAATTAATTCTGAGACATGTGTAAACAGACCCGGTCCGGCGATGGGCTCACCACCTATCACGTTTAGGGGTCCAATATATCTCGTGAAATGTGGGTATATCCAGTAATGGAATACCTCTGCCTACCCCCTCGGGGATAAAAAAGGCGTGAGATTATATATATATATTTGTGACATTATAAATAAATATGGCGCTTAAAAGCGGTAAAAAAGAATAGAGCTATCTTAAAATTAGGAATTTTACCTGGTCAGCCAGAATCGAGCCCATTATCTACCTATTAGCATACCTACTTTCATTGTTATTAATATTATGGTTATTGAGATTGGTTATACAATTACCTATCTATGTTATTAGCCCTAGTATAATAAATTAATAAAGTATTGTGCAACTGTTTTTAACCCAAATAAAAGAAAAAAAAATGGTTATGTAATATATATCTTTTGTATGCACTTACTGAGGTCCAAAACATCTCCAACTTGCACAAACGGCGCGGGATTGGCCAGGGGCAGCTGTGTTTCCTGCTTGCCAGTCAACTTCAAATACAAATCCCTGATAAGGAAGAATGTCCTTATCGCCCGCCTTGCTCTTTCCATCTATAAACATGGAGGAAAACAATTGAGATTGTAATAACTTTATGTCTTTGAAATACTTTTTTGTTTTTTATACCTTTACCTTGCTAATTTCAACTTCGCTTAATCCGTCAAAATTAGATGAAACCTTATCAAAAAAACTAGCATTTTATGATTAAAATAAATCCCCGAGTTAGTATTACTCATGTATTCAGCCAATAATACGGCCAGCCACAAAAAAAATTGAAGAGACAAACCATTTACAAGCGTTTATCTTTGAACGCGATTTTATGGTCTTTCTTTACGGCAAGATAAGGGCAAGATTCAGCAGATCATGTATAATAATATGCAATTATTACCTACTTCAGTGTTAAAGTGTAATATTATAATATTTTATTTTATTCACAAATAATTTATTCTTTCGGCAGCAATATTGTTACCTACCCGTAAAACTAAATAAAATATTATAACGCCATCTACCGAACCCACAGAGAACTAGGACGAAGGCTAGGAAGGTAGGTTTATTAAGCACCTCTCCGCTGGGTAGGCGTTTGGCGAACGCGATTCCGGACATGGGCGTGCGTGTGGGCGGCAGCAAGATGGCCGCATCCATACACAGCCATTCTACGTTGAGGGGGCGCTTGCTCATCTCGCAGTATCTGACCGAGAGAGAACAAATCTCTGTTACAATGATTGTTTTTTTAATGTTCAATTGTTAATTGGCCATTCAGCCATCAGCCTAATTACTACATGAATTTGTGGATGCTTTGCCCTGCTACAGAGTCCACGCGCTAGAATGCGTGTAGTTTTCACAATTATCACTTTGTAATCGGAAATAATGTCACACAAGTCTAATGTATTTTTCCTAGCCGGTTAGGAGAGCCCTTTTCATACACAGCCTCAAATGTCAAATCAATAACTAAGCCCCGGTGACGAGTAGGTACCCATTTTATTCGACGACAGATACTATGATGATAGCGGTTATACTTATACCGGTGACAGTATTCCAATCCTGAAATAACAAGTTCCCGAGCTGTCAGCCGACTTTTTGTTTGTCATGCAGGGAAAATGCCTTACGCACCTGGTGGTAGCACGAACTCGCACTGACTGGAACCCCCCCCCCCCATTCTGTTCCTCCTCTTGCCCTAAGACCAGACCACACTGGCCTGTCAATAAAACCGGCAATGACAATGACAGATACAACGAACTGGTACTCACTCGTCCTCAAACATGTCCAGGAAGATGTCGTCGCACTTGTAGAAGTTCCGTGCTAGTGCAGCGGACCTCGCACGAAGCGTGTCTGCCGCGTGGGCGTGGCGAGCCGCCACTACGCCACTAGCGCCCTGCATCGCGATGCGGGCTAACGTCACGCTCAGCTCCAACGTCACTAGACGCACTTTTGACGCTGGGATCAAAGAGGTTGGAAGAAAATCATTCTCGAGAAACATTTTTAAAAGTCTTTGGCTGGAATAGTACTTAAACATATTATTATCATCAGCACCCCGTAACAGACCATTGCTAAGCTAAGGGTCTTGTTGCACACATGAGGAAGTTGGAATAGTACTTATTATCATCATCAGCACCCCTGCTGAGCTGAGCTAAGGGTCTTTCCTCAGACATGAGGAATTACGGGATATAATATCCCACGCGAGCTCAACGCGGATTGGGAGATGGTGTTAGGCTAGTGGACACTGTCAGAATCTTTCGGTATCTTATGGTATCTAATACTGCTTAACGAATTCCATCGTGCGTGAACAGTGACAAAAATGGTACTTATATGTCATCATTTTGTTATGTCTACAATTCAGATCTTTAGGCCCCAATATAATCCATCAATTGCAAATGACAA
The DNA here is from genome assembly GCA_963855545.1 of Ethmia dodecea. Classification (NCBI taxonomy): domain Eukaryota; kingdom Metazoa; phylum Arthropoda; class Insecta; order Lepidoptera; family Depressariidae; genus Ethmia; species Ethmia dodecea. Next base: position 4,604,753 of record OY979446.1, read on the forward strand.
TAACATATCATAAAGCATGGGTGCAAAAGAATGGAACATTTAATTTTTTATGTAAACTAAGCGCCCCAATATAATCATATAATCATGTATGCCACTACTCTATGTCGAACATAAGTTTTTACATTTCAAAACTTTCGAGCATAGGACAGGATTCTTTAATCGTATACTTTCAGTTATTCAATAAATTCTTACATAAAATAGCTCTTACCAGGTTTGCAGCTCAAGTTAGCTATCGCCATCAGTTTAGAGATGAGTAGAGCGTTGAAGCTGTGTACTGGGCGTCTCGTGGGCGTTGGCGTGGCGTTTTCTGCGTCACTGGCCACTTCCTGGCTAGCTGAACTATGAGCCACAGTCGTGGTGCTCTGAGCAGTGTCTTCTGGCTCAGGACACAAAAGTATGTCTAGGAGCTCTGTGTTCACTCCTACGATTTAATAATACAAGAAAATGTGTATGTAATTATATGAATTTTATAATTAGGTACGTCTCAAGCATTTTTATTTGAAAATAGTACAATAAGCGGCAGCATAAAAAATCATAATATGCTTTTTGTTTTAACATAGCTCAAGCGGCGTCGCAACCCGTTGTGGTTATTAAAGGAAGAGATGTGACAGATTACATTTTAAATAATAAATTAAAATTGAATATTTCGTAATATCAGAACTCTTCCCGACCTGCCTCCTGACTCACGTTATTTCGACACGACATTTCCAAAAGAAATATACTCTCAGATATTTCAATTTTAATTAATTTACTCTGAGCAAAAACATTTTTCGCACTGAATACATCATTATCGTCATCATTATGTGAATATATAATTATATAAATAATAATAAAAATCAAATCTAATCGAAAGAACGTGAATAAGGGGGGGGGGGGGGGCTGAACCGGACTTATAATAGACGCGCAGCTACCTTAGGACCGTCTCAGTTAAGTGGTAGACCTGTACTTTCTAACTCAACTCTCTGCGCTTCCTCGGCTGTGGGACTATACTGCTGAGATGGAACTGCGCAAATAAATTCATCTCTGTCATCCGCTTGACATTTTGCTCTCTTTCTATTTTACATGCATGCGTCAAACCGAAGTTCATTCGATAGAGTTAGTTAGATGGCCTACCTCTTTATCGCCTCACTTCAGTTACAATTTGAATTAGACTAAGTACTACAATCGGTGCGAAATGCCTAAGAATTAATTTTACGATAAAGTGTCAGTTTTGCTTCAAGAGCTTAAATAATTACTAATACAGAATGCTCATTCCATTTACTTTACGCATAGCACATCCGTCTGTCCATTTGTTTGCTTATAAATGGAGTGCCAGTGATGCCATTTCCATGCATTATATCAAATATTTTTTATTATTAATTTAGCGGTTTAATGCATATTGGTTATATAAGATCATTTGCGATAGTAAAGAGCCAATGAGGATAGTACAGTTTCCTTGCAAAGATCAAAAATCATGCTGCAAAAGAAATTTATATCTTACCGACTAATAACCCAGGTAAGCAAAGAAAAGGATAGAGAAAACAGACCATTAATACAGATTCATTTAAAGAAAATGGTGAATGTCATCAATGAAGAGCATAGGAAATAATCATGAATTCACCTTATAGATTGTTTCAAATTTGAAAATATACTTATGTAGTTACTAGTTAGTTTTATGTTCTTCATCTTATTTACCTTTATTATTTAACAGCGCAAACAGCAAACAAAGCGCGAAAAGCGCTTTATAGTCATTCTCATTACAGTCCAAAGAATCTAAAATTGTTTTTAGAAACGGTCTCTTCTCTACCTCTCTATTTTCTCTTTCTAACGTATTCTCTAACGCAATAGCTCTCTCACTCGACGAACTTGCTGTCACACTGAGGAGTTTTTGCTTCTCTTCGTCGGTGATATTTAGTTCTGAAAGTTTAGATGAGCCCGATTCAATACCAGAATCCGGTAGGGGAGAATCGGGCATGTTTTCTTTCACTTCAGTCGCTTTAACCACTTGAATCTGTGTAACTAAGTCTTCAGTGGAATCGTGAGCAATACTTGAAGACTCGCTGATGTGTGACGTGGACGGCAGAGAATTGGACACCAGCTCCGGATCGCAATCACAGCTCGAATGGTCTGTGTCTTTATCGAGCTCATACCCAAACGCTTTGTGGCCACCAAATTCAGGCGTCGTATAATCTCTTTCGTGGCCAGACGAGTTTTCTAGCGCCTTCTCCAAGCTCAGCTGTGGTTTCGAAAACTCCAGTTTAACGTTCGACTTGGAGTTGCTTATGTACATTTCTAGTATTCTAGTCGCCCCGTCCTCGAATACTGATAAGTTTGATTGTAATATAATCCATGCTAGCGCATGCACAATCGGCCCGTGGGTTATTATTAGGAACACTTGCGATAGCAGGAATAGGGCTACGACACACGAGACTGACGGCTTCGATTCATCTTCCGAATCCATCATTTGCCTCGAAAACGTCATTTTAGATACGTCTGACTTCCCCTTTAATATAGCTTCTAAATTCCTGGTAATCACTTCTATGCTCTGAATGTGATCCCTGTTGTAAGGAGAAGACGTGGCTGGTCGTTTTACTGGTTCTGAAGTCAAAGAGTAGATGTACAAAGGCACTAGGAGCTTGTGAAGAAGATGCTCGGTTAGTACATCATTTAAATCAGGGATGTTTAGGCAGAGAATGTCATTTATGTAATGAAGGTGGTCTAAGTGTTCAGCCACCAGGTCGTCAAGCTTCTGTTGGGATTGGTGGCTGGAAAACAATTTTAAACTAGAATTTTATAATGTTACTGTAGACAAAGTAGACGAAATCAATTTCTTATAGTCCGTGCCATATATCACTGCGAAAGAGGACATTGACCTCTCCTTGTCACGGTATACGTAAATCACGATAACAGAAAATACTGACTTTACGTGTAACGCCAAAAGTTGTATCGCTAGCGTTAAAGTCACGTTGACAGGATTTATGTTGGAGGTTTTACACCGTGACATGTACTTATATTAATACGGGCTTCGATCAGTTGCCATAGTTGATCGAAGAATACGGGAATAAAATATATCCCATGTTAGGGATATTCTAGCTTTCCATTGGTGAAAGATGTTTTTAAATCGGTCCAGTAGTTTTTGAGTTTATGCGTAACAAAGATACAAAAATATAAATCTTTCCTCTTTATAATATTAGTATAGATACTTATATATAAGCTAAATAATTATTTACATTATTCCGGTTATAAAAAAAACTGTGATTCTGATTATACTAAACAATATTGTTTACATTTTAATCGCGATAAAATAAAATAATATTATCGCTTTGTACAAATTTAAAAACAATGAAACATGAGTATTTCTGAAAAAAGATTACGCGCTTCTTCAGATCAATGACCTCTTTTGGAGTCCTAAGTGGCCCGGACTATACCTATAACTATATTGTGAATAAATACTTACTCAGCATCATTTCTGACACAAGCATTTAGTTCTAAGATGTGTTTTCCAATAAACCAAACTAAATTACTGAAGTACGGCGCGGCGGTCCTAAAAATAATTATTAAAATAAACCTATAAATTCGAACAAGTTTCCTTTTAAAATCAGATAGTGAATATTTTTATAAAAACATAATTAAATTCTAATGACAAAAATATCCATTGCAAAAACACAAACTGTCATTACTACTAAATCCAATTATTTAATTATGTTTGATTCAATTAATTGGTTATGTGATGGATTCAATTGACTGGTTACATTAACTTCAATTAACTGGTTCAACTAACCTGTCTCTAATGAACCGCAGCATACTGGCGTCTTGAACGCGGTAGACGTTGAGCGTGAGCGTGCGCACCGCGATACGCACCATCGATTCGGAATGGTTGAAAAACTTAATCGCTTCTGTGTATAGCGGGAAGTCTTTTGTGTGCTGGAACAAATAATGAAATACTTTGCTATGTATCTAATTAACAAATAACCATAACGAATTAATTATTATTATTGCATATATGTCACCGTAAAATTGCAAACACCGTTAGATTATAATATATCTCGCGAGATTGTAGACTGTCGAAAGATTGTGAACCGAACATACTGCTTACAATTTAACGCATTATTTTTTGGTAGATTATAATATATCGAAGTGAAACTGATAGATCACAATCTCTCCAGCGTTAAATTGTCAACTGTCCAAGGACTGTCCCTGATTGGTCGGTCTTGCCGTAGTTATTTCTGTGCCCATAGAGTTAGGAATCAACCACAGATGTCAGTCAAACAAAATAAAAGCATTAAAAAAATTGTGACATTAAGTAGGTATATTGCATTTATTATTTAGTAGGTGGGAAATCAATAATTCTGAGAATCAGTGAGGCTCGGGTTCAAATCCTGGCATGTACCAATGAGTTTTTCAAAACTTACGTACATTATTCATCAAAAACTCGACGGTGAAAGAAAACATCGTGAGGAACCCGCATGTTTCAGAATTAATTCTGAGGCATGTGTAACAGACCCGGTCCGGCGATGGGCTCACCACCTATCACGTTTATGGGTCGAATATTCTCGTGAAAAGGTGGTATTTCCAGAAATGGAATATGCCTGCCCCCTCGGGGATAAAAGGCGTGGGTTTTTTTCAAGTAGGTATAGATTTTGTTTCGTAATTTTTTTCTAAGGGACAATTTTGTTATGTTTTCGATTTTTATTTTAGTTAATGTTTTGATTTATTTCGGAGAGTAAACCTTTTTACGTTTTTAGTTTTTTAATCTAGATTTTATTTTGTGATCGTTTCTTTTCTAAATGAAAATTTTGTTACTTATTAGTTTTATTTTGTTTGAAGAGAAAATATTTCTGTTTTTTTGTTCCATATTTTTCTTAACATAATGTCAGAATAATTGATTACCTATCTACTGAATAATAAATACAATATACTTAATGTCACAATTTTTTAATTGCTTTTATTTTGTTTGACTGACATCTGTGGTTGATTCCTAACTCTATGGGCACAGAAAAAGCTACGGCAAGACCGACCAATTAGGGACAGTCCTTGGACAGTTGACAATTTAACGCTGGAGAGATTGTGATCTATCAGTTTCACTTTGATATATTATAATCTACCGAAAAATAATGCGTTAAATTGTAAGCAGTATGTTCGGTTCACAATCTTTCGACAGTCTACAATCTCGCGAGATAGATTATAATCTAACGGTGTTTGCAATTTTACGGTGACATATATAAAACATAATTTGTATATTGCAGATAATAATAAAGAGAAAACAATTAGAGGCCTAATACTTAAAAACCAATAGTAACTACAGAGCGTTCTTATTACACGTGCTACGCTGAATCTAGATAGCGAGTCAGCAATAATTAAAATATTTATATAAAAATTAAAAAGAACGAAAACACTGTACGTTTACTCGTACAGGTATGAAACCATAAAATACACAACAATCGCCCCTACTGTGGGATTAAGATTTAAATTCATAACTTCATATCATAAACGTCAAACCATTGACCTAGTTGCCCATGGCAATATTAATGCAGATGCATGTTGCGAGCGGAAAATCGCGGGCACATCACGCAATCTAACTATCAACTTCAACATTGAAATAAACCGATGTATGGAGAAACACATTACAACAAAATGTAGGAACAAAACAATGTTAATGCTATATCACAACAGTTTGTGAAGCTGGCTAGGCGATAATGACTGTGACATGTTTTTAATTCACATTTAATTCATTTCTAAATACGACGATTTAAGAACTACATTGTGGCGGCGACTTCACTTCTTTCCGGAATAAAAAGTAGCCGTGTGTTATTCTGATGTATGAGCTATATTATTGTAAAGTTTCATCCGTTCAGCAGTTTTTGTTTGAAAGAGTAACAACTATATATCTATCTATTCTAACAAACTTTCACGTTTGTACTATTTGTAGGATGGAGACTGTGAAAATTTCCTTAGATTTTTTATTTTCCATCTAAGTAAAGATATTTTTCTTGCTTTATTTTTATCCTTATAAATTAAGGGAATCCATTCTAAAGAGTAAATGGACTCATTAAATGGTTCAACCTTCCTTCCTTATAAAAATATTTGTAACTAGCTGTTCCGCACTGTTTAAAACATACAAAAAATAATAAAATACTAAAATCACAAGTGAATAGGCTTCTTCTATGTCTGCTTACAATGTTGACTACATATTTATACTCTGGGCTAGAATGAGATCGAGAATAAGCCAATTCATAATTTACTAGCGGTTATACGCGGTTTCACCCGCGTAGTTCCTGTTTCCGTGGGAATACGGGAATAAAATATAGCTTATGTTGCTCAGGGATATTCTGGTTTTCCATTTACGAAAGACTTTTTAAATAGGTCCAGTAGTTTTTGGGTTTATTCGTAATAAGCATACGAAAATACAAGTCTTTACAATATTAGTTTAGAAAAACGGGAAAACAACAAGTAAAAAAACAATTTTCTCAGACTAAGAGTGAAGTATCTACACTAGGGATGTTACCTGGGTGGTTTTATCGGAACCGAAGTCGGAGTCGGAGTTTTTAAATTTGGTTTTTTGTAGTCGGAGTCGGAACGGGAATCGGAATCGGAGTCGGAGATGGTAGCTAATAAAGATGTGTCCAAATAACACTTGATCTTGGACGAAGTCAATTAATTGACACGCCGCACAAAACAAAACAAACTATATTATATGTATGGCGTAACAACAAGTGAAATATTAATCGATGACAGAACGCGTGTTCTCCGGGCGAGATGCGTAAACCTGTTCGTACACGTTGACTGGAGTTAAAAGTATCGGAACCGAAGTCGGAACCAGAGGTGTAAGAGCATTTTTAAATTATCCGATCCGATATCGGAGTCGGATGCCGATACGATATCAGGGCAAGTAAAATTTATTAAATATAACCGATATCGGAGCGGACAATGTGAAAGGTAGATACATTTTTCATACATTTTACTTGCCCAGATATCGTATCGGCATCCGACTCCGATATCGGATCGGATAATGTGAAAACGCTCTAAGATCAATCGGAAGTTCCGACATATCGGAATCGAAGTCGAAGCCCCGTAACATCCCTGATCTACACTTCCAAAACATACTGAACAAGAATTTGTCATACATTCTTACAACTTTAGATTTATTCATTATTTATTTATTATTTATACTAAATAATAATAAATAAATTGTGGGCAAACTAGGCAGGGCCTGTACTATGGGTATTAATCAACTGATAAACATACTTAAATAAATATTGAAGACCAGCCACAAAGCCAACAGACATGTTCACTCACACAAATGTATTAAATAAATAATAATAATAGGAGAAAGGAGGTAAGCGTGCAAAAGGTTTATCTACTCCCTCGTCTCACCGCGCAGCTACGTAAAGCAAGGTACAGTGCTTGCATTCAGACTATAGTGGACCTTATAAACATCACAATATTTATAAATTCATACCTCATTGTAAAAGAAGTGTATGGTGTGATTGTTGAGCTTCAAACTGAGTGTTTTAAGAAAGGATATATAATATGCCATCACTTCCTCATCCGAAAAATCAAACTTGTGGACGATTATTGAGTTCACATGGTTATTGCTGAGTAGGTAATCTGAAAAAGACTCAATTTTGTAAATTTTTCTAATATCCGTAAAAGCACTTGCATTAACAGTAAAACAAAGTACTTGGTTTGCAAGTGTGGTTCTCATAAACCATCTATCAAAGTAAATTGATCTTTATGAAGTTTTATGAAATGCTACTTGAGAATCTGTCCTTAAGCAACAATAGTCCAGTGGTCAAAATTAAATATAATTGAACCTTTCAATTATCAATTTATAGGCACATCAGTATTGTCTGTTTTACTTCTGTGACTATATCTGATGCTTGACTGTTAATTATGTTGGTATAAGGTTACATTACAAACTTATTTGAAATGTAATTAGTTCATGATAGTTTTAATTAGTAAAGATAATTATTTTAAACATTTACATTAATAAACAGAAAAATGTAATAAAATTATACTTACACAGTGATGTCTCGTTCCTAATGTTCTCAAACAGTATATTGAGAGTCTGTAGAAGTTGCACGCAGACATAAGAAGAGCCTCCACATTTTTGCCTCATTATCTTCAGAAAGTATGACAACATGTTCTTCTCTAAGAAGAAACTGTGAAGTAGATATTTAATGTTTAATTCAATTTAATATCTGCCCACAATCATTCCTAGTTATGTGATCTAGACCTATTTCCAAGAGACATCCTGAACAACATATTTAAGCTGCAACCAGTAAAATGATTGTACAGATTTAAGTTATATTATATAAATCAGAGAATAAAGGCAGTTTTTATTATTTTATTAAGTTTACTGCCCTGCCCTTGAGTTTCTTGCTGGCTCTTCTCGAGGTACTGCATTCGGAACCAGCAGCTCGTCGGTGGAGATGGGCTGCTGTTTGCATTTAGCCAATCTTCATGGACGAGTTTAGAGTGCCTTGTTATTATAAAATATTGACGTTTCTAAGTGTATATTTTAATACCAATAGAAAATAAACGATTTTGAATTTTGAATTTTATTGGACATTTTAGTGTTAACTCTGTTTACGGTTGGTACTCAAGCACTACTTAATATAGGGTAGATAATATAGTCGGCCATGATGGATGGAGTACCCAATTACTTAAACTACTTGATTATATAGTAAAACTAGCGACCCGCCCCCGGCTTCGCACGGCTGCAATGCTAATACTAAAACCTTCCTCTTGAATCACTCTATCTATAAAAAAAACGCATCAAAATCCGTTGCGTAGTTTTAAAGATTTAAGCATACATAGGTGCATAGGGATATAGGGACAGAGAAAGCGACTTTGTTTTATACTATGTAGTGATACAAAATATTTGAACTAAATTGTTTATCCGCTATCATGTTTTATTATTACATAAAACTGTATAGGTAGTATGGTAAAAAAACAACCAGCATTTATGTTTCATGTATTGGAACATCCTAAAAATGGCGCAGCGGCATATTGTAACAAATTCAAGGCTAATGGTGGTTTCCATAATCTCAGATAACAACAAATTAATTACTTACTCAAAAACTGAGCTGTCATTCTGATCTCCCCATATTAGTATCTCGGCGATACATCGTAGAGACTCCACCAGGGTCCCGCGATTGCTTTCCGAGACCGTCGTGTTTTTGCATAGGATGTTATGTAAATACTTCAGTCTTTCTAAGGAATGGGGGTTCTTGGGCCGACCCCAGCCACCCCCGAACCAGCTGCGACTCCGAAACATTTCCGTCACCAACGTTTTCCACGTTCAATCAGTAAAAACAGCGCATTTTCCGCGACTTCTTCAAATTCACGTCACTCAATCAATTAACACAATCGTTCGCATCGCATCTTCGTTGCAACTTTATACAATTACCATAGCTACGATGTTGATGGGTTTGATATAAACGAAGTATAGATTTATTACTTTATCGGAAATTGATGCCACCATTCCATGAAATCGAGTTTATTTCGATATTTTCTTTTATTTTTCACAACAAAAACGTGTTTCACGGATGAATTTGGACATTTGTTTTTTTCGTTTAATCCTGTGTGACATTGACAGGTGTCATTTCATCATGACATTTGACGCCAAGTGTACTTTTTTTTGTCATTGAAGCAATGTCATTTTAACGTATACAGTCCATCAATGATGAGTTTGGCAGTGATTGTGTTAACTATTTATGATTTTAACAAGCCGGGCCTTATTGTCTATTTAAAAGTGTAATCGGAATCGTCTTTATTTGACATTTCAGTCCTTACGCTACCCACTTACACTGGCATGGATGGTGGTAATGAATGACAGATGTACGGAAGAAGCAACGTACCTACGTCAAAATGAAGACGATTGTGATTAAGGTTTTAAATAAAGAATAGGCCAGCGATATCGTAACCTACCTAAATGGTAATTTAAACATAATTTAATAATATTAAAGAACTCATTTAAGTACTTATAGATAATAGGTCTATGTAATAACTACAAGGGTTGATTTTGCAGACTATCACAGATATCTTTAACTAGTCGGAGAATATTGGAACTCATGTACCTACCTACACAGGTACATATAGGTAAATAAGAACCAACTGAAAGTATAATACGAGTACCTATCACCTCATTCGGCCTGCTTGTAGCTATGAGTTAGGAGCAGATTTATTTTTCACATATATAACTAATTTATTTGGGATAATTGATGTGCTTATTATTTATTTTATTACATAGGTAGGTAGTTGATTACATTGAGAGCGAGCAGTAGGTACAGTCAAGAGCACGTGGAGCTTGACACATTGGACTTTGTAACATTCACGAGGTCAGACTCGCACTTTTACAAGTATAAAAGCTTCATGTGCTCTTGACTGTACATCAAATTACAAGAAAAATAAACTTATAAAATAATAATAACAATCTCACGCCTTTTATCCCCGAGGGGGTAGGCAGAGGTATTCCATTTCCGGATATACCCACTTTTCAGTATATTATTTGGACCCTTTAAAGGTGGTGAGCTCATCGCCGAACCTGTTTTACAGATGTCTCAGAATTATTTCTGGGACCTGTGGGTTTCCTCACGATATTTTCCTTCACCGTCGAGATAGTGATAAATATGTACGTAAGTTTTGAAAAAATCATTGGTACATGCCGGGATTCGAACCCGAGCCTCACTGATTATCATCATGTGAAGCAGGCTTTTTAACCGTAAGGCTATCACTGCTCTTCAAAATAAACTTAGTGTCTGTCTAAGTGGTACGATGGAATTTCGTTTTATAATTTTCAGGTTTTTTACATACCTACATAACATACTTTAATATGCATATTCTACTTTATAAAAATAAGTCGGGTTTTCCTTCCTGACGCTATAACTCCAGAACGCACGAACCGATTTCCACGGTTTTGCATTCGTTGGAAAGGTCTCGGGCTCCGTGAGGTTCGTAGCAAAGAAAATTCAGGAAAAATGTCAACAGAAAAGCGGGAAAATCTTATAAGCATTGCACCCGTGCGAAGCCAGGGCGGGTCTCTATTTTGTTCTAAATATGTAGGTACCAAGTTTAATGTAACAGAATAAGCGCAATTCCTGAAATTAGTTTCATCAGTAACTTATTTACTAATCGATAACTAATCGATTCGTACTTACTAATCGATTTCAGCTATTTTGAATATGTGTTATTTTTTTCCGAAAAATGAATTACCATAACTGAATTTAGGGCTACCTATAGAAAGCGTACCTATCTACTATTATTGCTCCTTAATTATGAAATTTGGTTAGACAAAACTAAAGTAACTACGAAGCATCATATTTTTTTTATATTAATTCGTCGAGCACCGCGCGGTAATTAAAAATCAATTGTGTTTTATTTTATTGGCTTAACAGGTTAAATAATAAATATTTTTATATATGTAGGTAGCGTTACCGTGGAAATACGGGGACAAAAATATAGCCTATGTGTTATTTTGATGTATACTTGGGCTATATAAATGTAAAGTTTCATCAAAATCCGTTCTGTGGTTAGTTTTTGCGTGCAAGAGGAAAAACATCTAGGTCCATACATACAAACTTTCGCGTTTATAATATTAGTAGGATAAATTGAATTACCTACCTAAGTATTATGTTATCTACCTACTATATAAAAAAAATTCGAGTTTTCCTTAAGTCGAGTTTTCCTTAATCGAGTTTTCCTTCCTGACGCACGAACCGATTTCCACGGTTTTGCATTCGTTGGAAAGGTCTCGGGCTCCATGAGGTTTATAGCAAAGAAAATTCAGAAAAAATTTCAACAGAAAAGCTAGAAAATCTTATAAGCATTGCACCCGTGTGAATCCGGGGCGGGTCACTAGTATTATTTAAATTTTGAAATTAGGCACAGCATAAAATAAGGACAATAACGCCTGACCAAAAACTAAAACCGCATTGAAATGGTTAGTTATGAGGGAATTTATTTAATTAAATCACTTAAAAGTAAGTATGTAGGTACCTACTTACCTACTTAATAGAATGTATTCCTAATTATTTTTCTAAGTACCTTTTTATTTACTGGTACCTAACTGTGTGATAATATGAAATAATTTACTTGCAGTAGGCATGGTAATAAAACCTACTTAAGTATATGTAGGTACTAGGTATTGGAACCGAGCTTTTCTACTAATAGAGTGAGAGTCCAGGCTTGTCAGACCTTCGTCATTTTGTAAAGCCTCAAAGTTTGTGATTTCTAATATTAAGTAATCCGAATAAAATATATGAAAACTGGCCTTTACACTTCAACGAATTTGAGGTGCAATTTTGTGGACCTTTGCTGCTTGATAACTTCCAAAGGAACCGTTATCCAAACTTCATATTCGGGGATCGTTTTTACCTGTAGTAGGGACATACACAGACAAACTTTGAGGCTTTACAAAATGACGAAGGTCTGACAAGCCAGGGGGTCGATTTTTGAATCTCATCAAGTGACTAATTCTCACCGATGTGAGTGATTTCCGAAAGTTCGTATTTTTGAAACTCATCGGTGACTTACATTTGTCATACCCAAAGGTGCCAAAGTATGTTTTTCGGAAGAATTAGCAGCGGGGCTCGATTGTGATATTTTGTGATTGCGACGATTTATTGAAAACAGCGTGTGACTTTCAAAAATACGGCTTTTGGAAAATGGTGACATAAAAGTCATCGGTGATAATTTTAGTCACCGGTGATTTTGATATCACCAGTGAGATTCAAAAATCGCATTCCTGGGCTCTTGGGATATAAGACTAACTACTTGTATAGATACCTACTTAGTACTTCTATTAGGTATATTGTTGTAATATGACTTGGAATTTTGGACGTAGGAATAAGACATTTTTCCGCAGTAGGTACCTACCTATTTAATATCTCGACCAAGGTATCTACTAGGTTATCCGTATGAATAATCAGTCAGTTATAAGTTATCTGAAGAATAAACATCACTTTTCATTTCTATTGTATCAGAGAGTGACAGCATCAATACCTATATTCTACAGATAAAGTTTATCTGACGATTGAAAAATCAGAGCTTATTCTCATAAGCCGTAGATACGCAAAACTAAAGTAAGCATCTGGATAGGGACCACTCTATCTATGTTAATTATTATTATTATGTTAGGAAAATCTTTTAAACCAAATTGGGAAATTAAAATAAAAGTAAAACATAAAAAAATAGCGTTTTATTAAATTTTTCATGTACATAATCGGGTCTCGTAATTCAGAGCATAATTCACTAGATAAGTACCTTAAACTTACGACGACATACCTACCTATAAAATATTTGGACGGAATGCACCTAAGGTGCTTGTTCCATATATCTATGACCATATTTTTTTTGTATTGACCTGATTGTATTGTACCTAACTACCTATTTAAAAAAACGAGTTAACATTTTCAAAACTTTTCTTACAAATGCTACGAAAATAAGATAGAAAAAAAAATACAGCGTTGATATAAATTTGTACATAGACCACCCTTAAAACTAAATTATAATAAATTAATACATAAAATAAATATTACAGTAATAATTTAATTGTCATTATGTAGAACTTAGAACTAATATTGACTCAAAATGCATTATCTTAATTCATAGAAATCACTGAGTTTTATTTAAATCTTAGTTACAAACATAGGAATATACTATTTAGGTAGGCAGGTATTATTTACCTAAAAATAAAACGGTTATTTATATGTCATACCTATAACACGTAAGTAGAACAATCGGTAGATAAGCTCATAACGTATTCCGTTGTAAAAACAAGAAACCGGGTAGCAACTCATTATGTAATAAACTGAATACAAAGGTATTAATACACATAAGTACATATTTAGATTGACTTATGAGGTTTTCTCAATTCACTTTGTGTAGTTATTAAACACATGAGAAACAGATATGATAAGATTTAATATTGTGTTAATTAAAAAAACATGACGTGATATTGTCAACGGATAGTTAAAAATATCTCGCTAACTAATAATTTGTGTTGCTAAAACTAAAATAAAAGATACCTACTTAAGTAAACTAAAGTTTGAGTATACTTACAGTATTACTTTACATAAACTATGTCTATGTCTTTATGGTGTTCCGTGTTAGATACTCTTTCAAGATGAACAAGTACATAATTATGATAGATAACGCATTTATAAAATTAGCCCGCCAATCACCGGAAGCTATTGCACGTACCACTACATACACGTTTGAATACATATAATGATACAACTCTTTCAATTGATTCTGAGGCATGTGTAGCAGCCACCCCGGTCCGGCGATAGACTCACCAGCTGTCACGTTTAATAGTCAAAAATATACTGGGGAAAACTGGGTTTTTCCATGAATGGAATACCTCTGCCTACCCCCTAGGGTATATAAAAGGCGTGAGCATATATTTTTTAACTCTGTAACAATCGTGATATACCTACAATACATCCTCATTTTTTGTTTAGGTATTGCTTTTTGACATATTCCGGTCAGGGGGTCTAAAAAGGCCGTTTCGGGTGAATCATAATAAGATCCTATTTCGATTCATATTCGAAATTTTCACCAAATACGAATCTGCTAATGAATTGAATTGTCAGTGAATCACTAAAATAAGGGGTCATTTTACGAAATTTAGAGGAATTGCTTAGGATTTGCTGGGAATTCATAAAAGGAGGAATTGCGCAGAGGAATTGCTCAAAGTGGCCATTTTAGACCCACTGGTCCCAAGAAAAAAATATGTGTAATTTATTTTATTTTTTTGGTCCGGTTGGATTCTTCAGGGACTTCTTAATTATAACTTCTATCTAACACAATCTATTTTTTTAGGATCCATTTCTGCTTGTGACCAGACCGCAATAAGTATCCATACTTAAGTATTTGTTGAACTGTTACCGTTAACCAGTCTCACGTTAATTGCAACAGCTGACATTAATAATTATTAACTAGGTACTCTCTTCTATAGGTATCATTACTGATCCTCTTGATACTGTTTGTTCATGTCTTTCCTTACTTATCTACGGCTCGATACGAGCCAGTCACTCGAGTCCTACTTTTAGGTACCTCAGATTTAAGGGTAGAAGTTCTGCAGAGCATCCGAGTATATAGAGTTGTAGGTGTCTCTGAGAACGTAGACATTGTCTCCCGGCTTGCCGTTAAAGGCGTACTGGCCTTTGAGGTTGGTTATTTTTGAGTTTGTCGGTGCTGGCTTCGGCTTGGGCCTAGAATAGGAAGGCATGTTGTAGTCAGGGCGCGGCATCATAGGCTGGGGCCCGTACCCGTAAGGATCTACCTGAGGCATCTGCGGCACTTGAGGGGGGTAGCCTGGTGCGCCGCTCCATTGGTAGACTCCTGTTGGCTTCCCGTTCGACACGAAATCAAGAGGCAGGTTGATAAATGGATCGACTTGCGGTGGCATGCCTGGCGGCATCATTGGTGACATTGGCGGTCCAATACTCGGGGGCTGCGACACGTACCCTAATCCAGGGACAAACATATAAGGGGTGGGAGGCAACCTGATGTAGAAGATGGGCGAGTTATCGTACTGTAGAGAGTTGATGTTATCGTTTTGAAACCCGTTTCCATTGCCGTTTTTCTTCTTGTTCTGCTGCCTGCGTCTGGAGGGGATGGTGCGTGAGAGGTCGTCGTCGTCGAAGTGGTCGTCGTTGACGGCGAAGGTGACATCGTCGTCCTCGTCTTCATTGTAGTCTAGGCCTGAGGAAAGGAAAGAGGGGAAGTAGCCGAAGAGGTTGAGGGCTTTGTTCCTCCTGTTGGTTTTAGGGGCAGTTGTAGTGGTGGTTTCTTCTTTGAATTGATCCTGGAGCTTGCTCTCTCGGCTGGTGGTTTGTTCGGGTAAGCTGGCGGCACGAGACCGTCTGGAGCTGGGTGCGCCGTCTCCTTGGATGACGATGGTCAGGACTATTAGCGCGACCAGCAGGCTGCTAGAGTACTCCATGGTTGGTAACCTGAAACGAGAATAAATAAATGTTTATATCATGATATATAAGTACTAATTTAAACATAAATTATGGTAACTGCGAACGACATTGTAAGCTCAAAAGGTCAGCCTGTTGCAAAAATTGTATTGAAGACCAACAAAAAGGTAAGTACTTTTTTATTATGTTGTGCACAAAAAGTCAGATAATCATAATATATTAAAATGACTTAACATTGTATTGCTATAAGATACCTATTTTGTTAATTATCGCGAAATAAAGCCACTAGCTTATCAAGTTTACAAAGTTGCACCATATTTCTCATAAGTATACCTATTGAGATGTTCTACATATAAAAAATATTGTATTAAATGAAATAAAGTTGCCTGGATCTTGAATACCTAACCATCTTTGGTATATCATGTTTCAAAATACATCAAGAATTCAGGTATGACTATTTTATAAAAGCACAAGGTAAAGTTATAGTCTTGTACTCGCATCACATAAATTCAGCTGGAATAAGTGTCTATAAAGTACTTTATAAACGACTGCCACTTGTCCTATTATTTTTTTGTAATAAAATTTTATGCTTTATTTCACCTCAAGGGGTAAGCAATAGCTATTCATAATCAAAGATCTATGCCTAATCATATCTTTCACGCTTCAAAAGGTAATTTAGGTAAAACCACCTACCTAATATAACCTTGTTTTGAATAGGTACTTTACCCAATTGTAATTTTCTTTCATTGAATTATGGAAGTAGGTGTACCTACTTCCATAATTCAAAAAAACACAATTCTTACAATATCGTGTGACCAATATATCGAAAGATCTTCCAAAGACTGTGATAAGCGCCCAATCATAGCCATTTCTTTGAAATAGCATCTTCATATTTCTTTCGCTTCCTTCACATCCATAAGCCTTTTCATGCACGCTCTTTTATTCTTCGCACCCCGGACCCCAGCTTTTTGAAGGACGTCACTAATTTGATCCGTGAACGTTCTTCTGGGGCGTCCTCTTTCCTTGCATCTTTCAAGATTCGCACAATAAAGCTCTTTCGTTACTGTTCTTTCATCCATACGTTTTAAATGACCAAACCAGCTAAACATCTCTTTTCTATCCTTGTCACTACATCTTCTTTCAAACCACACTTCTCTAGTATATCCACATTTCTCATTCTATCACACAATTTCAATCTACTTTAGGTACTAGGTATCTATAATATATAAAGCTCGACTACCACTCACTGACTGACTGACTCATTGACATAATTGTTCTCCCAGAAGGAGTCGTTTTGGAGACAAGTCATATATAAGAAAAGTGTTCAAGATGGCAGGGTGACCCCGGGAAAATTCCGACTTTTCAAAAAAACAAAATGGCGGCCAGGCTTGCCTATCGTATCTCTTTTGTTTTCCGGCCGATCCAGTTGAAATTTTTGGAATCTGTAGAAATGTTTAAATGATTTACGAAAATAGTTAAAAAAGTTGAAAAAACAAAATGGCGGCCGCGTAGTAGTGTTTCAAAGTTGGAGTGGTTTTAGACCCCACTTGACCCGAATTGATCTCCCAGATGCCAATATGCTAAAGGGATGTGTTTGATGTCATCGCACAGGGCATATACTGTAGTTTACCAGAAAATCCCGAAAATCTGAAAAACCAAGATGGCCGCCCTGTAATTGGCTCCCAAAGAAAAAGATGAATTTTACCAGATTTTGAATGTCGATTTTCGGCAAGATGGCGACACCTGAGCGAGTTGGCTTGTATGGCGGGGTTAGAGGTCTCACTACGTGGTGTTGCCATGTTTAACAATTTTCCCAAAATTTGGGGTATTTTTTTACTTTTAATGCAAAAAGTCAAAACTCGAAATTTTATCATTTTGCAAAAACGAGTAACAGTCAACGGTACATTTTATCTCTCCCTATGACCTTTTGTAGGTTTTTTGATTTTTGCCTGGCAACACCGAAAGTTATGGTTGATTTAATTTTTAGGGTAGACCTCAAAAGACCCGAATTGATCTCCCAGATGCCGATATGCTACAGGGATGTGTTTGGTGTCATCGCATAGGGTATATCCTGTAGTTTACCAGAAAATCCCGAAAATCTGAAAAAACAAGATGGCCGCCCCGTTATTTTTGTTTTACTGAAAAATTTAAATTTTCTTAATAATAATCGGCTTTTTTAGCCAATTGGCAACACTTTGGAAAGTTGACTTGTATGGAGCGATTGTGGGTCTCAGTAAACAGTGTTGCCATGAAAAAAAATATTTAACAAAATTTTATTATTTTTCGATTTAAAATGACTAAAACAAGATGGGCGCCCAAAATTTGACTCTATTTTTCTGTCAAAATAAGACCCCACAGAGACACGCGTGGCCGCTTGCGGCCTCGCGCACCGCGCGACATCTAGTATTATTATATAAGTATAAATTATTTAATGCCTAATTAATTTTCGGTTTTTGGCCATGCCCCAAATTTATTGCTCTCGAAAATGTATACCTAGTTTTCTATATATAGATAATCATAATTATAGAGTTTACAAAGTGTCTACAAGCGGATACCGGTCCCATGAGCTGTTCCAAATAAGGCTGCGATGCAATTAAATGGCGTAATTATAAAAACTGCCGCTGATAAACACGAGTGCAGACTCAGAATAGGGTTTACGCATTAAATCAGCGAGAGTTTAACTCCGTAACAAATTTATAGGCCAGCTGAAAGGATTCATTGATCAAAATTACCAACGCTGGGAACATTTTTCTTTTTGTAATCAGCCTATGGATCTCCGCGAGTAAATCGTTTAGTGAGTTAAGCCCCCCGTTGATATAGCGTGATGCCATATGTCTTAACATAGCGCCTGGAGACATTCCAATGAAAACATTTTAATCTAAGTTTACGTTTTGTTGATCCATTTTTTTTATATACGAATATACACTATCTAACATAATAAGCGCAGTTCCTGAAATTAGTTTGTTCAGTATCGACTACTTAATCGATTTCAGCTATTTTTAATATGTGTAAAATTTTTCCGACAAATGAATTAGAATAGCTGAATTCAGTGACATGTATGGAAATCGTGATATCATTGATCTATATTTAAGAAAATTGGTTAGACACAACTAAAGTTCGATTGCATCATATTTTTTTGATGTTAATATACTAATTGGGGTGTATGAGGAATTGCGCTTTTTCTGTTACGCGTTGTATATTTATGACTAGCTGCTCTGCGCGGTTTCACTGCGTAGGTCCTATTCCTGTGGGAATACGGAAATACAATATAGCCTACGTGACTCAGGGACATTGTAGCTTTCCATTGGTGAAAGAATTTTCAAAATCGGTCCAGTAGTTTTTGAGTTTATTCGTAACAAAGACACAAACATACAAATCTTTCCTCTTTATAATATTAGTATAGAAGTATAGAAGATATAGATACAACGTATTTCGTGGAGACGGAGTTTAGGCAAACGAAGTGTAGGGCGCCCTGAGGATTCGTCCAGCAGTGGGCGGCCATGGATGAATGATTCTAGTACCTACCAACCTACTGCAAACTATCCTGGTCAACCACGAAAATATTCTCCGTGCTCCTGTGTGATCGAATGTTTTGTGGTCAAAGCAGAATGATCCGTTACCAAATGCTGATACCAGCCAAGTAGACCCCGAGATCGGGTATCATTCGCATGCAAACGCTTTGACGTTCAACTAATCAGCCGTAGCAGGTGAATCATATTTAAGACAATGACATTTTGTAGGTAGACACGTTATAGGTACTCGTAAGTATATAGCGCTAAATAAGTTACGACATTACCAACTGTCACATTTTACCAGGTATTAGACACAATACTTGCACGATCGCTAATTTTAGTTTAAAATTTTATTTATGCTTTTCGTACTCCAAAACTATTGAAAAATAATAAATTTCCCGGTGACAGATTCGTGGATGACTATACTGACTAGGTACATGTATATAACTAATTTCTGTATTTTTATTTGCCATATTTTGAGCACAGGTAACGCATCTACCTGGCGTCGTTTAACTCCTACATAATATCTTATTCCACAAAATACATGGTAACAAAACCAGTATCATCGTTTTCCGAGTGACTCCATAGTGACACGTAAATTTGAAACGTACCAAAAAAATCGGTTGTTTGTAAAGTCGCTTTACTGACGATAGTTGAACGTGACAACGTCATAAGAAAATACTGATGGAGTTGATTGTGCCTCTTTGTCGCTCGTTGCGCGCTCTCGCTTGCACTGGAACGACGCATACGTCATACTTTATCGTGCATGCAGCTTACTCCATCGAATTATAAGACGTTGTCACGTCAAAATTTAATTTAATTTAGGCTATTCGTACCTAAGTATACTCCAATCTATAATATTTCCCGATTACAGGTTTGTGCTCATTTATGTTGCCATATATATTGAGCACTCTTATAATATTTTTTGAGCACTCGTAATCTCAAGAACATCTACCTCAGTTATTGTATAATTATCATTGACATACAAGTAAAATGACTTCGCTATTTGACTTGTTCATAAAAAAGCTCCACTTTATACTTTTACGCACTCCTTACGAGTTACGATTATAGCAAGATTGAGTTGTTTTGCGGATAAAAGGGTCTCATTTTACATATCTCTATTGGATTTAATTGGGATATAAACCCTAGACTAAATGCAAATTGCGTAGTGACTGCCATTTTAATAAATTCAAACTGCGAGTACTATTTAATTACCGTAATTGCATTTTGTTCAACAAAAAAATTTTAGTTTTCTCTGAGTAGTTAGGTACCTATCTTAAAACGAAATATGACTGCAGTCAGTAGTGTCAATGTAATCATCAATTTAATTTTACGATTATAGAGCAGCACCGCCTGTTTTATTGAGCCCAAAAACAAAAGAAAATATGAATTATATTTTATTGCTTCATCCTATTTGCACTTTAATGCACAGTCAATTACACACTCATCAAATAGTACTCAGAAGTAAATTTATTGATTAATATGAATAAGAAACTATTTAGTACAATATATCTATATAAAATAGGTATGTAGTTTTTTTTATAGTAAGTAGTACCTATTTAGTTTCATATTATTATGATCACATTGTCTGATATATAACTTAGTGGTAATCAAATCATTCAATCATCATCACCGATTCTAAAGACGGATGAACTGTTTGCACTTACACAAATCCAGCTAAATCCAGCATATTATTTGTCATCGTAAATATGTATCAAATCAAGAAATCAAATTGGATTTTGTCGATGTTTGACGGTAGGTACATACATTCCTTCATTCAGTCATTATCAAGTTCACAATTATTCTGAGCTTATCGCGTTCAAACAGTCTCAGGAACAAATGGTTCATCAATGGAACGGTCCATGCCTTCCTCATTCTAAGCTTTAATAAATTAGGTACGTAATGCAGTTTCCTTATAATCAATTGATCAACTGGGCTGCTACTAGATACGAGTACTATGTACTGGCCATGTATCCGAAGGGATTTCATAAAAATGAGAACTTCCCTAATGACTTTCATGCTAAAATCCTTTCTAGAAGTGATCGATCACTTACAATTCTATAAGGAACTTCTGAGAATGAATTATATTTCTTCTAAACCGGTTAGAGTTATATTAAATAGATAAATATTGTAGCAGGCGCCCGGCATAGTTGCCGGTGCAAAATCCCGTGTTTCCCGGTCCTTTTACTCATGCTACTTTCGACTAATAAAAAACATTGTAATTTTGCAATGATAAAAGGATAAAATATTAATAAATTTTTAATCAAATATTTTTATTAGTCGAAAGGCGTGGAACGGAAAAATGTGAACTGTCAGCGAACCCATGCTACGATAAATAGACTATAGTTTCGGAGATATCGTAAGTGAATCTCTTTTTTCATATATAAATAGATAGATTAATTAGTGTAATTTTCGTAACTTTACATTGTTTAAAATTAAAGAGAATTATCACATATGTATAATGCAAAATCAAATAACTAGCCATAATACCTGTATGTACTACTAACACAAGCTAATCTAATTAAAATGGTTCCATTAGCTTTTACAAGACCAAGATGATACAATTAACTAAGTAATTGATTCACGAAATTGTAAGGGTAAACCTCAAGCTCGTTCAAAAACTGAACATACAATAAAACAACCCCATGCAAATTAAAAGTATGACGTGGGTACCAACATGTTTATTTTATTTTTATTGAAGAAATAACGACCACTAAGGAATTAAACGTCTAGAAAATCTACCTATTAGAGATAAGTAGAATAATTATATGATTTGCTCCTTGCAGTCGTAATTTCATCACCTACGGAATACTAAACAGGATGGCGTAAAAAGCAACTATCAGGTTACTTGAATCGTGCAAGGTCGGTTCTTAGCCCTGCAGATTATTGTTCTCATTGACGAAGCAAATTCGAGTCAAGTTTTATGGGAAATACGAGTAGGTATAATCTTTTTTGCGTCTCTATCTTACTCGCTATTTTTGCACTTTATGGTAATCGCATATTTAATAATCTTATAAATATTTTTTTCTTGATGACGTGGCAAATAGAAGTCTCACACTTAAAACAGAAAGCATAATATTATTTGACATAGTTAAAGAAAGTAATTTCGTTTTACTTTATCTACCTACTTATAAGTTATTTATTAGGTACTGAAGATAGTTTATCTAATGTTTTACTAATATTTAGTTAACTTCAAGATGGTTATACTTTAATCTCATAATAAAACTACTTTTGCAAAACGACTTGGTTTAGTTGAAAATAAAATACTTAACACGTTTTACCTACTCCAATTACTGCCGAGCAAGCTCTTTTTTCCCATTTCAATGTTTAATACTTTTATCTTGATATTTTTTGTTGTATATGTAAATTTAATGTCGTTAATTTATATCCTACCAATATTATAAATAGCTGCAATGGATGGACGTGATTTTTTGCATTGAGATGATTAGATGACAGGAGTGACATAGGTTATTTTTTATTACCTTTTCATGTTTTTATATGGTTCTTGTGTCTTTCACCGACAGTGAAATATTTAACAGATAATGGTACTTACATTGTACTTATTGATAAATCTTATCATACCAACAAAATTATAACCAAAATAAAAAAAAATAAAAAAAATTACAAACTCAAGAAATTGTACCAACTGCTCATAATTAGTTTTTTTATAGGTAAATAGGTGTAATTGGTTAAACCTAAATCGACAGCGCTTAATGAATGATAATGAGGACTTTATACGAGTATCTTTATGCAAAAATATATAATTATGCGACTATTTATTGCTCGTAATTTAAAAAAAAGAACAGTCACCGTTTTTTAATACACTGTTTTTGCAACATGCACAGTTATATTGTAGTCTAGGGCCTACGACATTTTGCTTTACAAAAAAAAATTCCGATCAAACAAATTAGAAAAAAAAAACAGAATTGATCTAACGCCCAAAACAACTTACGCCCACATGGACCTGCATGATAATCGCTTAGTTTATGCTGATGAGTTGGAATAGGGATTGGACTAAGGATGGGTAGATTGCTACTTTTAAATAATTTTAATTATTTGATAATGTTTTTTTAACATGATTTTACCTGTATTTCAAAAGGCTATGATTTTAATTAAGTACTTACAATAAAAATCACAGTTGAAATGTAAAGTAAAATGATATTCACATGATTTGCTAATTCATAAGTAGCAGACTAGGTAAAGGGCATTCGGATCAGCGCGCACGCCTACTCAATAGGCTAGTCGCAAGGGGTGCTCGCAGGCGACAGACTGCCAAGCGTTGACCTTGAATGCACACGTATATTGCTGTTTTATTCGTTTTGTCTTACTAATACTCAAAGGAAAGTAAAGTCGACCTTCTGTACGTTAGTACTATTATATATTCTGTGTTACTAGGTAGCAGTATGATTTAGTAGTAGTATGATTTTTCACATGCTACTCATGAAATTACCCATATTCATATTGGACTGGAGGGCGTTTATCACTTCTCGATTATGCCTCGGTTACTTCCATTTCGAGTAGACCTATTAGAATTGCCGATGGCCTGGAAGTGATCTCCACAATTAGTTCTGCCTTCTACGTCTTCGTCACATAGATTAATTCAAGAATTTATTGGCGTTATTTATTTTTATCGTGAGTTGTAAGTGAATAGTTGGTTTTATAGCTCGTGGATTGGATACTACCACTAACAGAGGCTATATTGCACGAGTATTACATGAAATTGATTAATTTTCCGCTAGATACATAAAATACGCGTCTGTATTTCCAAGTTCATATAACCCTATAACCCTTTAACAGACATAGGCAGTTTCCATTTTTCATTGGTTTTGAATCTTATTTCAATAACATAGAGTTCAATATTTAGTGGTAACTATTTGCCCTCTGCCGGTTAAAGTGAGACGAGTGAACAGGCATCTTCTAGGCAAGCTCGTCCCATTGCAGGCCCCCGTCTTTGCCTTCGGGGGATATTACATTGTCAAATATCTCTGATCATTTATATGATCATATATTTGATATGAAAATGAAAATAAAAATGAATCATAATATCTCTATATTACATTATCCAATCACATTGACTCATAGATCTATGATCCAAGATAAATGATAGTGTAATATGCCCCTTTGGGCTAGTCTGTGATCAAGAGTTAGCCCAACCGGCAACCATAATTAAAAAATATCTTTAACATACTAACTTTAGTTCGGTATAGAAAGAGACAGTAGTAAATTGAATTTCGAATTCAATCCGATTTCCTTCCTTTTTGATAGGGTAAAACGATATCATATTGTTTAGTTATGCGTTCATCTGAAATTTATGTGCAAAACATTGGTGGAAAATTTGTTGATTCCAGCGGACTCATCCGCGCATCCGTCCCGTGCGTGTGTATTTTCCCGTTCCCGTGGGTTTTTTCTAAAAACTTCCTTCCGCTCAACAATTGAGGAAAGTTTCACCGTAATGGGATGAATTTTATCGGAGTTTATATACAATATGTAACAGAATAAGCGCAATTCCTGAAATTAGTTTGTTTAGTATCGACTACTTAATCAATTTCAGTTATTTTTAATATGTGGTAATTTTTTCTGTTTAATAAATGAATTTAGGACTACCTACCTATGGAAACCTTATCGGCTCTTTATTTAAGAAATTTGGTTACACAAAACTAAAGTACGAATGCATCATACCTAACGTTTTTATATTAATCTTACTAATTGAGGTGTATGAGGAATTGCGCTTATGCTGTGACGCGTTGTATATCGATACGATAAAAATAAAACAAACGTTAATTTTTAAATACTTCATTGAGATTTATGTATACTTATTAAATATCTATACCTAAGGTTTAATTTTTTTAGCTGTTTGTTGCTTATATGACTCGATAAATGTATCTTTTGGAAACTAGCGATTTAACTCTAGATATATGGTAAATTAACCATGTAGCGCTGATAACATAGGTATCTGTTAATAGTCGGCCAGGAAAGAAATCACTAAACCTACAATAAAATTGCCAGAAAGTTTTTCCGTAAAATAAGTGTAATTTAATTTTTTAGGCTGCAATAGAAACTTTTTTGGATCTAAGCCTCACGTATTTCATTATGTAAGTACAAAAACTCTAACTGCTTGCGATTATTTTGCGTGACAATAAGGAATTAGTGTTATTTTCTTACCATTCATAGAAAGTGGGGACATTAAAATACAATTTGTTGTAATTGTAACTACGCGATATACGAAAATGTTAAAATTAATGTGTTAGCCTAAAGCTTTGTTGGTGGCACCATTTATACGACACGTGAATTTTCAATTTACCTATGTAAATAAAAATGATTGGCTTATGTGTTGCTAAGACTCGAGAATGGCACGACCGATTTCCCTGATTTTTGATTTTGTGTTTGTAATTTTCCGGGCAAGGTTTTTACGAAAAGTATTTATCGACATTCCCAAGGGAACGGGAAAAAACGAGACCCGCGTGGGGAACACCACTGGGCGCTTAATAAAAAAATACTGAACTCTTTTGCGTGTGTGACTTTCAATCATCATCACGAAAATAACTAACATCACTTAAATTTTGGCATTTATTCTGAAACGACGGACACTTCTTTTTCACTATACTTATTGGTATAGATTACCTACATAAAGAAGAAACGGTTTAGGTTGAAATTCTCCTGAGATTAACTTTTTGTCTTAAAGTAACACCCAGAGTATTAGACAACTATTAAATTATTCTGCGTGATACGATTCACACCGATAAAATTAATATATACACCGAACCTGATTACAGTCTTGTTATCATTAGGTGTCTCTAATACACGGTATCTGGGTCCATTAATTTGTGTACCGTGTTTATGTGGTAATAAAATTATAATACGTAGCCTGTCTCGTTGAATTAGGTAACGTTATGTCAAATTACAAGATCGTTGGCATTAGGCTACTTCACACTCAAAAATGTTTCGACACTTCTAGTTAAAGAGTCGATAACTTTGCTCCACTTATGCTGAAAGAACCAAAGATCACAGCATTCGATATTGCGACTTTTGACATTCTGACTAGTTTAAAATCTGATGAGTTGACAATCTGTTCGGTTGAAAATCAGGGACTCAGACCAGGAGGCAATTCATGTTTAAACGACTTAATCTTGGAATGGAGTATTGCTGTATTTTTACTACTCAAGTCAAGTCAACTCAAGTCTCAAGCGCAGCTCAAAGTATTTTTATAAATATTGTATTGTCAGTATTAAAGTCTGACCTCAGGCACTGCATCGCGCTTTAGGTGTCTGGTCACATTAGCTCTCCCGTAACCTCACCTCGCCTCTTCCTCGACTTCCCTCCCCACTCACATCAACAAGTCGCGCGGTCAACGCTAGCGGTCAAGTTATAGGTACCCGCTAGTCGAAGCAATTCTAGCGGCTTGAGAATACAATATTGGAAAAAATATATTTTGATGTTCGAAATTTTGTCGTAGAGGTAGAAAAAACTTGATTCCATCGATTACGCGAGCATTGACTTCCTGTGTAAATGGCACCTAAGCTAATTTTTCACCAATCAAAATTGCGCCATTCCTTATCCCAACTCACACGTTTATTATATTAACCGGTTAAGGAGCTAATGATGGTCCAAAATGGATTTTAAACAGGGTTCGATTATACTAACGATCGGGTTGGAGACGCGAAGGTGTTTTATTAACAAGTGTCTTAAATTATTGAGTCCAACGGCTTTTTAATTTTTTTCACAGTTTATAAGGATGAAATCATGGTGCTGGCATAACCAATATCAGCCATATTATAATTAATGTTGAAACGAGGGTTATCGTTGCAGGATTCTACACTAAGCGAAACAGGAAATATTATAACTTTATTTTTGTGTAATCGTATGTAATGAATAGGCTCCGAAACAACTGAACCAATTTCAACAATTGGGTAGTTGACAGCATCGAAATTAAATAGCGAGTAGTCATACATTAAAAAGATTATCCCAAAACACCTCAAAATATGTATTTCGATTTTCAATTTACAATTATAGCAAATTTAAAAATAATAAATCAATCAAAAAAAGGGCGACAATTGAGTACTACAAACTATGACGTCACGGTTTGCTATTTCAGTACATTTTCCATAGTAAAATTTCGTTTTGACAGATCGTAAAAAGTAACTATTTGACTAGGTAGGACACAACCCTATTATTTCGGTAATGGAAATCTTTACATTTCAAGCTTATTTTGCATGGGCTATTTTGCAAGGGAAGGTTACTTGCAAGTTGCAAGTCTCTACTAAATCGCTGGGAACAGCTAGTTGTACCTACAATATTTTTGCAATTGCTGGCTGCATATCTTCTCTGGATAATATATCTACTGAATAGGTACTCACGTTACCTCCTCCTTTTTTGTTGTTTTATTATTTAAACATTTTGATATACCTACTTACCTACTGTAACATTTGAATAAATACAATTTAGATTGATAGGTGTTAGGTGATCTTCTACTATATAAAAATAAGTCGGGTTTTCCTTCCTGACGCTATAACTCCAGAATGCACGAACCGATTTCCACGGTTTTGCATTCGTTAGAAAGGTCTCGGGATCCGTGAGGTTTATAGCAAAGAAAATTCAGGAAAAATTTTAACAGAAAAGCGGGAAAATCTTATAAGCATTGCACCCGTGCGAAGCCGGGGCGGGTCGCTAGTTTGAAAAAATTTTACCAGTGATTACTTACAATTTAATTTTTCGATACAGTCAACCTTAGGTATTGTGAACGGTGAATAGGGAACTACGTTTTATGTTTATTAAGGACAATAACTTCTTTAAAGATTTTTTTTGTCTTTAATTTCATACGTGTATGTAGAATCTTAATGATATCTCAAATATAAATGTGCCTGTCAGAGCTAGAGCGGACTTAATCAATTACTATTAAAGATACATTTATTATGCAAGGGAGATCTACGGCTGCCACATTTTATACCAACATTTTTTGAGACTCCGTGTCTATATAGTCGTTTATTTTGACAAATTTTCTTATGGCAATCTCCCTTTTTATACAAAGTTTATAATCTTAATATTACCATCCTGCAGATTTCTGTTTTGTAATTTCTATGGTAACAGGAAAACTACCGTACTTAAAGTTTTAGTTGGTTGTAAAGCTAAAAAAGTAAAAGACTTGTTTTTCAAATTCAAAACACGTATAAAAAAGTTGTGGTCACCCGGGATTTATTCACAACCCTAAGGAATACTTGGGGCGTCTGTGGATTCTGTCAGTAGCGGTACAGGGCCACATCATAAACTATCTAAGATTAAACCAGTATCTGTTCACACTTGTATCTTATTTATGTCTTTATATCTCTCACCTCCAATGCATGTAATTGGGACTGCCTCCGATTACTCAGGTTCGTATTAATAATGTTAAACTGTAATAAAAATGTAACTGTTTATTACAGTTAATGAAAATAGCACGAATGCTTTGGAGATAATTAAAAATATTACACAAGTAATGATTTCAAGTTTCGTAAATGGTTTAAAATATATAGAATTATCGCAGCGGAGCTTCGCACTCTCAGGAATGCTGAACTCAATTATTTCGTTACGGTAGTACATATTTTGCAAAATAATAATTAAAATTCTAGAACTGACTTAAAGATATCGCATAGAAAAAACTGGTAGGTATATTTATAGTTTATGTATAGGTATAATTGGCAACTGACTGACTGATTGATCAAACGCACAGCTGAACCTGCTAGGTCCAGAAGCATTAAAAGTTTCCTTAAACGACGCACCTACTTACTTTAATCTTGTTATATATTGCGCTTTGTGTTGATGAATATACGTGTTATTTTTTTTTGTAGGCTATTTTTTCTGAACGTGAATAAATAGGATAGTCTAGTATAGTCTAAAACCATGAATTTTGATTCTAGAAAATTCGCCCCTAAGGCCTAAGGACTTAAGTATGGGAATTGTGAGGCGCAATTCAGACACTACTCAATGTGACAGATTTATGTCGATTCAGTAGGTACACTACGACTACCAAGTATAACTAAGTACTTTAATTAATATAAATAAAAATACCCCAAAACTAAACAAACAGTCACACCTAGGTATTCATGCACACAAATGTAACAAAATAATTACTAAAATTTTATTTTAACACTAGCGGGTGCCCAGCGGCGTTGCCCGCGCGGATCCAGTTTATTCCTGTTCCCGTGGGAAATTCCAAAAATCCCTTTATAGTGGTTGCCTATGACATATATATAAGACACCTACATTACATACCATATTTCAAATAGCGGGTGCCCATAGCGACGTTGCCCGCGCGCATCCCGATTATTCCCGTTCCCGTGGGAATTTACGAATATCCCTTTATATGGGTTGGCTACGATGTATAAGACACCTTCACACCATATTTCAAGATTCTAGGTGTTATCGTTTCAGAGTAGTACGTATTTTTCTTTTTACCCAGTTTTTATATTTTCCCGTGGGAATGAGATATTTTTCTGGAATAAAAAGTACCCTAGATGTTGACCCGGGTACTCAGCTATCACCACACCAAATTTCATCAAAATCCGTCCAGTAGTTTTTGCGTGATGCGTGCACAACCAGACAGACAGACAGACAGACAGACAGACAGACAGACAGACAAAAATTCCAAAAAAATGTGTTTTGGTATCTATATCGATAACTATATACACTACCGTTAAAATTTTCAAAAAATATTTAATGTACAGACACGGCCCCGTTAGAGTTTTATTATATGTATAGATATAGATATATTCTATACTTACTTTATTGTAATTTTGACTGAATTCATAAATAAATAGGAATGGAGTTTAGAGAAAGTATCATGAAATTATACTAAGAAACACGTTTATTGGAAAATTCATAATTCGAAAGGAAGGAAATAAGTAAAGAGGTGGTTCTGGTAGCAACGAGAAGAAATCTTGGACCAGTAGAGGATATTACAATAATGATTAAAGACCTTGTAAAGCACGTTTTACTTATGAGACGATTTAAAATGCAAAAGTCACATAGGCTTACAAGATAAGTGATATCTCAGACCGACTTATTTAGCTCGATGGTGATCAATGGGTCTAATTTATTTTAAAAACTTAAGTAAAATTGATTCACCCCTTAATGACGCCACTGTTTTTTTAGTTTATTAAACTTCTAATAGAGCAGTGATAGGCTTACTGTTAAAGAGCTCGCTTCGTATGATGACCATCAGTGAGGCTCGCGTTCGAATCCTGGCATGTACCAATGAGTTTTTCAAAAACTTACGTACCTAGGTATCGTGTATTTATCACTAGCTCGACGGTGAAGGAACACATTGTGAGGAAACCCGCAATTCCCAGGATTAATTGTGAGGCATGTGTAACAGACCCGGTCCGGCGATGGGCTCACCACCTATCACGTTTAGGTGTCGAATATACTCGTGAGAAGTGGTGATTTCTAGGAATGGAATACCTCTACCTACCCCCTCAGGAATAAAAGGCGTGAGATTTTTAATTTTTTTAAATTTAAACTTCTAACAGGCCTCTTTGCGTTGGGGGTTAATTATAGCAAAGGTGGCAACATCAATGACCGTTCGAAGCTATTCGTCGACGATGTTCGAATACCTCCTAACTGACACCCTGGGCCAAAATGAGTTATTTATGCCACTGTACTTAGAGTTCAATTTCGCACCGACTGGCAAAGACTCCGAAGTGATTTTGTAATAAATAACGCCACAAATTCATAATGAGAATACCCCCTAATATCACGCTTTGAGCGTGTTAGCCTGCTGCTGCTGCTAATATATTCTAACTTACCAAAACGAATATCTCCTAAGTTACTTCCGAACTAATTTTGCTGCCAATACCTCCTATCTACCATCAAACACGTCTAATGTGATTATTTTAAAAGGAGTATAAACATTTAAGTTCATGTGATTCTTTAAATAAGAGTACCTACTTACATTTAAGTTTATGTGATTTTTCCAGTGAGAGTATATGATATAACTACACTGGACCGCAAAAATTCCGGGTCGCTTATAAAAAGTGTGATAGTTTCTTAACTACACAACACAAACTAGTGAAACTGTAGTATGTTATAGATGACTGACTTATACATAAAAGAAAATACATAAAGAAAATACATACCACGTTTGTAAACTGTATAATTTTATTTAATTAGGTATTAATAATACAAAAAAAACACTTCTAACTTTTTACAACAAAAATATACAACACAGTTAATCAGCAAAATGAAAGCTTTTCTGTAAATTTATCTTGTATTTCCTCCACGAGCCTGTATCGCTTCATTAAGACGATGTGGCATGCTGTAAATCAAATTTCTAATACGGTTTTGGTCTATGTCTGACCATTCGTCTATTAACGCACTTCTTAACTCACGTAAGTTAGCGGTAGCTGGAGAGCGTTGTTTAACGCATCTCCCGAGGTCGCCCCATAAATGCTCTATGGGATATAAGTTGGTGGAGTAAGGACAAGTACATGATGATGGGATATAAGTCTGGGCTGCGAGCTGGCCACTCCATGCGGGTGATACCAACGTCTACGCGTATACGAATACGTCTACGAATATACGCGTTGACCAAATGTGCTGTATGTGGTCGCGCATTATCGTCCATAAAAATGGAATTTGCGCCCATATTCACCAAGGAAGGACCATCATGCTCATTTAAAATCTCCTCTACATATCTGGGAGCTGTCAGAGAACCGTTTTCTATAATTACTAACTCCGTACGATCCTTTGAAGATATCCCAGCCCAAACCATTATTGATCCTCCACCGAATGGCACCTTTCCCTCAAAACACGCTTGACGATAACGTTCATTTGGTCGCCTATATACTCTTCGTCTCCCATCGTGTGGGAATAAACAAAATCTTGACTCATCGGAAAACATAACCCTGGACCAATCTTCATCTGTCTACCGGACGTGTTGTCAAGAAAACCGCAATCTGGCAACTCGATGTTCTCTGAGCAATTTAAGGCCGTTTGCTGGCCTATAAGGCTTTATATCAGCTTCCCGAAGTCGCCGCCGGATCGTGTCAGAGCTTACATTGTTGTGGTGAATTTCTTGAAGGCTATTTCGGACCTGAACAGCCGTGAGATGTCGATTTCTTAACAGAGTGCTCACGATGAATCGGTCTTCTCGTTTAGTTGTACACCTTGGCCTGCCATTCCCTGGTCTCCTGATGTTCATGCCGGTCTCTTAAAATCGCTGGAGTACTCTTTGGACCGTGGATAAAGATACACCTACTGTTCTAGCAGTACTCCGCTGACTCCTTCCTTCTTGTACCATGGTGATAATTCGTGTACATTCTTCAGTAGATAACGACATGTTGATGCATGGTTGATGCACAAAATACTGTGACCAGCCAAAAAAACTGTTTATGATGATAGCTCCGTTTGAAACAAAAGCGAGAAAATTTTCTATTCAAAATTAGGATTTTATTATTTTTCAAAAATCGGAAGTTCTTTTTTTGAAGCTGTAACTTGTTCAAATGCAACCTCTTTTGATATAAATATTAAGCGTCACAAATCTGCCTATAACATATTATTTATACGAGGGATCTATGTAAATAACTTGGGAGATATCGCGGTTTTTCTAAATGACCCGTTATTTTTGCTGTCCAGTGTAGTTGAAAATAATAGACACATTTTTCATTTTGCGTTGAAGTAATTTAACGTGATTTTTTTGTGAGGCTTAATAGAAATAAGTTTTCAATTACTAGTAGAGAGTTACAGACTTATTAATTGGTTATCTAATAAAGATTTTCCTAATTATTTCCTAAAACTTTTATTAAGTAATACCTCTTAACTTCATCAAAATAAGTTTGACATGGACATTAGTGAAACTAATAACTCCTAACTAACACTAACTTGAAAACCACTTGTCTGTACGTAAAATCAATGCTAGCATCAATTTCGCAGCCCCATTTTATAACAACTTGCTTTAGAACACATTTTCATAAAATAGGTACAAAAACAATTAAAACGTTTTTTTCGCCTCCTGTAAAATTTGCTTTTTGTTAGTTAGGAGGTCTTCGAACATCGTCGTCGTATTATATTTATCACGAATTGTCACGATTTGCGCAAATATTATTATGTAAACGTTTTTAAATTATTATTAAAAGTAAAAGTCGTTACGACAAAGATAGGTACCCTTGGATGACTTGAAATAGTCTGAGTTAGGTGGCCGTTAGCCAGGGGTGCAAGGTAGTCGGGGGTGCAAGGTAGTCGCCTCCTCGCGGCGCACCCCGGGCAACGGGGCTGGCGAATGGACACAGGGTTGCTGTGTCCGTTCGCCAGTCGCGGCTAAGACTACCACAGGGGTCTCTCCGCGTGTCCCTCTGATTAGCAGAAGGCACAGTGGAGAGGCAGGGGCAGGCTCGGTGTGCACTCGCACTGCCTCCGAGCAGGCCAGGGGGAGCGTCTCCCCGGCCACCGTCGGTACACCGTAATCCCGCTTCCAGAGTGTCGTGGGACCGGGGGTCTTGGCTTAACCGCCCGGACCGCGAGGAAGGAAAACCTCTATAAAAAATCTGAGAGGGAGCGGTGGAGAGGGACAGGGAGGAGGACCCCTCTTCTCTCCCAATCCGCCGCAGGAGGAGAGCCTGTGGTTCTCTCCTCCTCCCCGCCCAACGAGGCCCGGGTGGTGATGCGGGGGCATCACCATCCACAGGTTAGGCCTCGTCGCGAAGGCGCGCGTGGTGTTCCCACGCGCCTTTCGAGCGTCCGGGACAGGGATCACTCCCCCGTCCCGCAGAGGAGGGCCTACCGCGCAGTTGTTGTGGTAGGCGGCCGCCGACGTGGCTGCGGAAGTAATGCCTCGGCCTCCCCGTGGTCACGTCCCTATGGCGTAGCGGAGGAACACAGTGGGGTTTTAGCCGGTAGGAGTCCGGCATAACCACACCATCCCCCCCGGTGGTGTGTGTATCCGATGAAGGATTTCCCCACTTAAAAAAAAAAAAAAAAGGTGGCCGTTAGCCAACACTATATATCTCTCAATTCTCGGTGGGCTCGCGTGGGAGATTATAGCCTAGCCTATACAACGCGTAACAGAATAAGCGCAATTCCTCATACACCTTAATTAGTACCTAAATTAAAATTAAAAAAATATGATGCCATCGTACTTTAGTTGTGTCTAACCAATTTTCTTAAATAAAGAGCAAAAATAGTACGATTTCCATAGGTAGCACTAAATTCAATTATGCAATATGCAAAAAATTCCAAAAAAATTAGCACATTAAAACTAGCTGAAATCGATTAAGTAGTCGATACCGAACAGACTAATTTCAGGAATTGCGATTATTCTGTTACATAATTATTGTATATGGCCCATAGCTCAGCCGTTAAGGTTTGACGATTTTAATACCAAAAGTTATGTAAATGTAATATACATTTTGCACTAAGGTGACAAGTTGTCGATAAGAAGATAAGCTATGTTGAAAATACACTGAGGAACGTGTGATGGAAATATTTAATAGCTTATAAATTATAAAATTAAAACAACATAAATAAAAATATTGGTCTACTACATATTTCTTATATAAAAAGTAAAGACAAAATTATGAAGGTAACAAATACTGCTACTTTCGAACCACAACGATTTATCTGCAACAAAATACATTAATTAGAAATATCCAAAATCCTACTGGGATCAAAATGCACTAATAATCGAGACCAGCTACTACGCACATTTGTATTGATACAACAATAGTGACAACGGAGTGGAGAAATAGGTGTGTACTAGTAACACTACAGTTACCACATCACACAGTCTCAATTGCCATCAAATCAAATCAATCCCCGTGAGTTCGCCAGTTTGAGACCCGCTGAATTAGAAACATTATACCTACTCCCCAGACGCTAAAAATTCCATTACTGAAATATTTTTTATAATCGGTCTAGTAGTTTCGAAGCCTATTCATTACAAACAAACATATATTAAAATCAAATCCTCCTTTTTTTCCCTTTCCTCCTTCTACCAGCGCAGTTCCCGTTATAGTGGGAATACGGGAATAAAATATATCCTATGTTACTCAGGGAAATTCTAGCTTTCCATTGTTGAAAGAATTTAAAAAATCGGTCCTGTTGTTTTTGAGTTTATTCGTAACAAAGATACAAACATACAAATCTTTCCTGTTTATAATATTAGTACCTATAGATAGATGAATGCAATGATATTATATGTTACTATATATGATCACTGGATGAATGTATTTTAATACACACTTACTGCTCTATTCGCAGCTGCTTTAAGTTCATACAGTCCTTTTTGCTCTTCCTCCGTATAATCACTGAACTTGGTTATACCAAACGTTGCATGTGGATTGTTTATATTTTGCTCGTTGAT
Source organism: Ethmia dodecea (assembly GCA_963855545.1). Classification (NCBI taxonomy): domain Eukaryota; kingdom Metazoa; phylum Arthropoda; class Insecta; order Lepidoptera; family Depressariidae; genus Ethmia; species Ethmia dodecea. The sequence goes on from OY979446.1 coordinate 4,640,503, forward strand.
TTCTTCTAGAGATTTCTTAAACGCTTCGAAGTGGACATTTCTGTCAGCATCGTCTTTGTAGTGCCTGTTGTAGTCTCCGATGAACTTCAGAAAAAGTGTCTCAGCCTCTTTTAGGTCATAGTAGCGTTGGTCGCCCAAAGCTGACGTGGCAGCTGCCAACACGAATAACACAGCTAACCTCGTTGTTTTCATTTCAAATACTCCCAGTTCACGATCATCGAAAAATATGTATATATATAGGAATACAATTGTTTAAATAAAATGTGGTTATTTGTGCACCAGAGAGTATGTCCATTACCAGAAATGTTTATCCTTAAAGTCAATCTATTTATTCACATCGTCGTGTAGCTTTTTTCCTGGTATTTGGTATTACCCGTCATATTAACGGAGACAACGGTATACAATTAGAATTTATTTACATAAACAATTAAAAAAGTCACTCGTTTATCCCCAAGTATTGGCAGTTTTGTCACCAGTACCTATTAAATGTGACACGTGATGAACCGAGTTGATGATACACATACCTTAGGATCTATTTTGTTCACTTTCGGACTTAAGAAATAAGTTTTATAAATATATTTATAGACAAAAACCTAAAGAGCCGAACAATCTTGATGTGCTCCTGATTAAATTACATTACAGATAATTATAATGCCGAGTACAGAACTCTTTAGTAGTTTTTTGCGTTTGTTATTGATCTCACTAATAGTGGGTGTGAGTAGTCGGACATGTTTTTCTGAGTGCAAATCCTATCCGATTACAGTCCCAGTTCATTATACTAGATCCATAATCACCGTTTATCTTAACAAGTGCCAATCACGGGAGTCATTGATCTCTTATTATTCAATTATACAAATATTATACACCGCATTATGAATGTCAAGCTGTCAAATTGTAACCGCAAAAAGCGAAGGTGACGATACGCGCGACAAAAATATTCCTCGTTTTACGAATTGTTTATTTAGAGTCAACTTCGAGATTTTCGGTGTGCATTTCAGGCAAAGTAAATGAACCTTTTCTTCTCTGAACATAGGCTTCGCGTGCGCAAACCCCCTCGTACCGCCAAATGGTCGCTAACAAAGGCAACATCAGAGCTGCCAAGTTAAAACGGCCGAACTGTGCGACGGGCCTACTGTTTACTCAGGTGGTAGTGACCCTGCCTACTGTACTGTACAATACAAATTAAAACCGCTTTTTAAAGAAGATAAATAATTAATATTCTATTCAAAACTGTAGTCTGGTATTTTGAGCGTTATATTACTTAGTTACAGTTTATATGACTATAGCCCGGAATTGGTACCATAAATTAATTTAATAATTGTACTATAGATATGTTTACACATCAATTTTGTTGCTTCTTTGTACAGTCATTATAATCTCGGGCGGAGGTTCATTATTTCCTTATTGTGCGGTTTATTAAGGTCATAAAAACAATTTGTATTTTATATTTATTTCATTAAATTAAAACACTAGAAGCTATATGAAGGATTACTTTTTACAAGTGTTGACGTAATTATGTAACTACTTACCTACATAAATAAATAAATTCTGTGACACAACTCACACAGGGCTATATTTAGTCCAGTGGTAGAGCAGTAATAGACAAGTGGCTTAAGAGTCTTTTTATTCCCGTGGCTCGGGTTCCAATCCTGGCGTATACCAGTGAGTGTTTCAAAAGATTACGTTAATATTTATCACTAGCTCGACAATGAATTAAAACATCGTGAGGAACCCCGCAGCACCCAGAATTAATTCTAAGGCATGTGTAACAGATCCGGTCCGTCGATAGGCTCACCACCTCTCACGCTTAGGGTTCGAATATAGGTACTCGTGAAAAGTCTACATTTCAGGAAATGGAGTAACTCTTCCTACCAGATGATAAAAGACGTGAGATAATTTATTTTTTTATATTCTAAATTGTGAACATTGCAATGATTTTGGAGCTCAATTAATTAGTAGAGACGACATTGTTACTGTCACACTTTGAATAAATGTACTGATACATATAAATAAACAGTAGAGCTTAGAATAAAAAAGAAAAAACTTTATTTGCTAAGATACTATATAAATTCGCACACAGAGAGAAAGTTGTGTAAGCAAAGCGATTTAAATATAATAGGACAGCGGGCGTATTCACGGAGATTCGATACTCGATATTCGACTCGGAATCGGAGAATCTGTCGAAAGGTTTCGAGATGGGCTATACACAGATGTCATATTTGACATAAGGATTCGACAGATTTTCCGATATCGAGTATCGAATCTCCGTGATACGCCCGCAGGAGGGGGACAAAGCGAACACTACCGTTCTTACAAAAGTTATTACCTAAAGTCATATGTCTAGTGTGATACGTCCGAATGACAGCTCGCGTTCATACTAATATGGAACCACTTGCTATCAAAGTTTTTTTATGAAAATATACTAGCGGGTGCCCAGCGGCGATCCAGTTTATCCCATTCCCGTTGGAATTTTCAAAAAACCCCTAATGGCGGTTGTCTACGACATATAAGACATCTACCTACATACCATATTTCAAGTTTCGAGGTGTTATCGTTTCGGAGTAGTACGTGTTTCTCTTTTTACCCAGTTTTTGAATTTTCCTGTGGGAATGAGACATTCTCCCGCTGTAAAAAATACTCTAGACTCAGTTACTCAGTTATCTCCATACCAAATTTCATCAAAATCCGTCCCGTAGTTTAAACGTGATACGTGACAGACAGACTGACAGACAGGCAACAATAAAAAAAAAACACACAGCTTGTATAAAAATAACAATTAATTAATTGAATAATAATACCGTCAGTGAGCCAAATTAGAGCTCAGATTATCATGAACCAAATGACATACATCAGCATTACGGACATTCCGACAGACGTGAGATTGTCATCGCATTCAGCCAACAATTAAAGTTTATTACAAAAAATTGGATGCAAATGAAGCAGTTGCGACTTGATAGCTCTGTGCAATTAAAAACGACGGCATTCGGCATAATTAAGGCTTGGTTCGCATTAAATCATAAGGGGATCTATAGAAAAAATACTAAAATTATATATTAAATACTGTAGTTGCCAATTTTTTAACATTAAATTAACTATCAAATTAAAAAAATAGAATCCTGAAATACGAACTTCCATAAATGCTTGTAGGCTTGTGAAATACTGGTGTTGAGGGACAATAAAAATTATAGTAGGTAATTTTAGAGTAGGTACATTAGAGGGCTAAGAGATAAATTAGTGTGTGGCTTAGCAGTTGTCTCTGTCAAAGGATTTTTTATTTTTGTAAAAGCCACTGATCCTACAATGTTTTTTACCATCATCAACCCGTAGGCCTCTTTCTTCACACATGAAGATGTATATACCTTATAGAGATCATTTTCCACGCGAACTCACCACGGATTAGGACATGGCCACGGTCTTCGGTAACTGTCAGATTAATAGAACAGCAATATTGGACTCATTACAGGAGGCCATTCGAATCTAGCTATCTGCAATGTAGACGAGTCGTTATTCCAATCATTTTGCGTATGACAGAAAGCTAACATGACAGTCGTTCCAACTGCGATCATCAAAGAATGGTATAATTGAGCGAAATTAACATTTTTATTCGAATACCACCACAAATGGTGCGTGTTTTGCGATCTGGCGATTTGTGTAATGGGACGATGAAGACTTAAGTAAATTTTAACAGTAGGTATGTTATATGGTTTTAAGTAGGGAAAAAGATAGAAGGAGATGATTTCTGTAAGGCGTTGAATAGACTGTACGTAATATGAAAAGCATGAAAGGCTGGTAGTATCTACTTTTTAACAGTGGATTTCGGCAGCAAAACATGACAAGTGTGACCGGGGTGCTCCCCCGGTCTGATGATTGGCTCATACTTATCATGTTTTGCTGTTAGATGTGCCAAAGACCCAATTCTCGGGTCTGCGGGGTTTTCCAGATGTTTTCTTTCACTACCGAGCTAATAAAGGGACCGGATTGAAAGAATCGAAGTAACTTAAAGTAATTTGATAGAGATGACTTATGTAATGTTAAGTCTGTGGCTATTGAACATATAATTTTCAGTATCTTTTTGCAACAGTTTATTAGAGTAAGGCCTCGAGCCACTGAGCAATCAAATCTACTTTTATACTTAAACATAAAATGTTACAATATAACACAAATCAATACGTAATTCCATGTTCCGAAGCACATAAAAAGTGTATGCCTGAGAAATTACTAAGATCGGACTCTTTATTGGTTATTGATAAATAATCCCCATAGAGGGTAGCCGCGGGGCCGTTTACATAAATATATCTAGTTTCCAAGCATGGGGAGCTTGTTCTTGTATGAATCGACTATTATTTAAATGAGATATTCAATAAGACTGTATTCTATTAAACACGCAGGCGCCGTAGCCCGTCCTTTAAAATTCGCAGAAGCAGTTTACAGGGGCCATAAACGTTTGACACGCGGAAACTAATTTAATCCTTTAAAAGAAACTATAAATTTCAAGTAAGTATATTAGTAATAGAAAATAAGTATATTAGTAATAGAAAATAAGTAGCATTTGATGAAAATAATACATAAATTTTTATTACACAGCATTTAATCAAATCATAAGTATCTACGTAATTTGCAAACTGTTATTTTGTCATTAAAAAACAATATTTTATAACGAACTTTAATTTAATGCTATTTAGTGTAATAGTGTTTTTATCTGCCTATCTGGCTTTTTTTAGAAATTATCTGACAGTCTAATCGGCGTACTGAGTTCCTGCTCATATAGGTGGAACTAATATCCGTAGTTTAAATTTTAAATGAGTGCTAGAGATCCATTTTCTTATATTTTTTTAATGCAATCTTTCCACAGTCATGAGCTTATTTATTAAGAATAAAATGAGTAAATTTTTAAAATTCTGTAAAGAAAGAGTCAAAAAAAGTAATGTTGTGCGAAGTGTAAAATGAATGATGTTTCTTCTAAAAGACGAAATTATGTTGATATATTTAACGCGGCAAAGCCAACAGAAATACAATTGAAACTTTATTTCTATTAGATGTTTCTAGTAAAATACCGAAACTACTTATTTTTATCCGACTGCCTCAGATGGAGGCTAATATTTTTCGAGTGTAGGTACCTATGTATGGATGTATGTATGTGTCTATTTATTTGACACGCTCTGTAGCCTAAAGAGTTTGAGGAGAGGTGATTGATATGAGATGTGATTAGATTCGTCTTAATTTAGGAAGTTACATTATACAAATATGGCGTTTAGCACATAAAGAAGAAAATAATAAAAAAAAATTGGGTATTTGCTTGTTTGAAAATTGGGGGCTCGTAAATAATCACTAATAAATCTACTGAATCAATTAAACCACCAATTAAAACATATACTTTATTTTGATAAACCGAAGCGAACGAGGGCGAGGTACTAGTTAGGACTAATTTCGTATAACAATGCGGAAATGCAAGAAAGGTTGACGACCCCATCGTCTAATCCACCGGCGGCAAATAAACTAGGGACGACACGCCAACACGCTCCCAAGAAGTTCGCAGCATGGCGCAACAGGTGACCGCCTTTTAAAATACATAAACATCCCATTCAAGGTAATTGCTATTGAAGAGGTCCCAGTAAAATTGCCTTTTTATTTCGCCTCAGCAATAGATAGAATATTCATAGATGGGCATTAGGAGATTGAATGGAGTATTCGCATATATTATTTTCATTCATGGTCAATGGTATTTGAGTTGTTAAAGATTGAGGTGGTGTTGTAGGTAATGGTAATTTTGTTTTTCATTCTGAATAAGTATATTTATTGTGCTTAGTAAAAATGTTTGTTTCTATTTTGGTTCCACTATTCTATTTTAATTTTAATTATTATGTATCTGCTCTTATTTTAACTAAGCACTACGTACTATCGCCCATCACCAGCAAAGAGTTTTGTAGAAAAAAAGTTCTAAATTTAAGAATATCTATCAAAAGTTAGAGATGTTTTAGTTTTGTTGAACTTGGTTGAACTTGAATTTTCATTTACCTACGAGTGCCTACATACCCACTAATATTATAAAGAGGGATGATTCGTTTTTTGTATGTTGGTTTGTAATGAATAGGTAGGCTCCGAAGCTATTGGATAGTTTGTAAAAAATAAAAAATAAGTAATCTCACGCCTTTTATCCCCGAGGGGGTAGGCAATAGGTTTGTACTGTTTCAAAAATAAAGAGATTATACTTTTCTTGAAGTTCATTGGCTATAATTATCCAGCGGGAACGGGACTTACGGGGATGAAATCACGGGAACAGCTTTTAAATAATTATGCCCTAATAATTATTTATGTCGGTATGGCAAGTAATTGTGTAAGCAGCCACACCTTACGGGTACTAAAATCCTAGTACAATCTGGAAGAGGGAGGAGATATGTTAATACGAGAACAGTCAAGAGCAAGTCAAGCTTAACACTGCCAGTTTAAGATGAGCTCTGATTTATACTACGTGCCGTAGAATACAGGGCCCGTTCAAAGTCGAAAGTGTCAAGCTTAGCGTGCTCTTGACTGTACCTATCATTGGGAGGATATAATAAAACCATATCATAATAATAACTTCAGAGAAGGACTGTAAATTCATCAAAACATTTGTTATTTAAGAAATATGATAATTCAATTTCAGAGTTTATTACCTAGTAGTAAGTGGTAGGTTTGTGAAACGTGTATTCCTCTTTATTATTTAACTAGCGAGTCGCCCTCGCTTCGCTTTGGTATATCAATGAACAATGCAATGAGATCAAATAATTGAAATGAAACATACACGTAAATTTTGGTTAAAATTGCTGTTGTAATCTCTGAAAATTGCTGCCCTTCCGAGAACTTCATACAGACAGACACGAAAATTCTAAAAACAACATTTTAGAATTATTTTGAAATTACAGACATAAATACGTATTGTTAGCCCATAATTATCGATTCGGGCAACTCTATTGGAGCTAAGTCTCTACGCGTGACGTCACGAGAAACTGTCAAGAATCCTGCGCATTATGTCTGACAAGCTAGGCTGTGGCGCGTATAGTTGATTGATATAAATGTTTGCCAGAGTATCTGAAAGTCTGTAACTTAAATAATAAACCATATTATGAAAGGCTATCGCGTTATTAAATTAAGTCATTCCAATATCATGAATTTAATTTTTTTATTGATACAGATTTCAATTATAAATGATAGCTGTTCCGTGCAATTTCACCCGCGTAAGTCCCGTTCCTATGGGAAAATCATAGACCATGTTGCTCTCAGTAAAGAAAGCTTTTCATTGTAAAATATTTTTTTAAATCAATCCAGTAATGTAATCTTTCCTCTTTATAATACTAGCAGCGCCCCGCGGTTTCACCCGCGTAGTTCCCGTTCCCGTGGGAATATCGGAATAAAAAGTATCCTATGTCCGTCTCCTGGTTCTAAGCTACCTCCCCACCAACTTTCAGCCAAATCGGTTCAGCCATTAACGCGTGATGCCGTGACCAAGGGAAAAAGGGATTCATTTTTATATATACAGCGTGTTACGGAAAGGGTATATTAAGCCAAAAGGGGCGAAGAGTGTATCTGGCATAGAATCTCTAGGCTGAGTTTTAGCTAAAAATGAATTACTTTCAAAATTCATAATAAATTTATGATTTAGTAAGTTTATTTATTTCAAATCAAAACAAACGTGTCCCCGCACTATGTGGGTCATCATACTATTGACATTTAGGCATAACGCGAATTAGTCTATTTACGAATTAGGTATACACCTCGCGTAAAGGATTGCAGATACCTATTTATTTTCAATGTCTTTACGTAATAAAATATCGTTATTTAATAGAGCGAACCGATTACGTCAAATTAAGTTTTTTGGTACCTACCGAATCTTTGCTAAAACGCAAGTAAACATTCCTGCCATTAGAAAAGTACTAAAGACACTGAACCAGAGAAGGTAGCTCCAGACGCTCAGCAAATGGTTTTGCCAGCAAGGAATCTTTCATGATAAAGCACTCGGGTAGCACTCACATTTCCACAATATCATCTCCCTATTAGTGTACGACATTTTCACAATATTATGTAATCAGTCACAAGAATTCTGAATTTTTGTTCAAAAAACAGTTAATAACACAGAACACTGGTTACTAAGCAACATACATTGTCTTCGGTTGATACAAAGAGATTTAAAATTTTGGAGAAGATATTTAAATCACTTAGGGTTGATAAAATAGTTTTCATTTACAACCAAAAAATTACGCCTCTTAACCGTGGTCCCACCGCCATGCCCCACTGGTGGGTCCACAGGTATTTATTTTTCTCTGTAGACCCACTGCACTATAGTTTTCATTTATCCTCTTCTATCCGGCATTTCTCGTGGGACCACGGGTAATTCCTCTAGCATTTTCTTTCCCCGTTGACCCACTGCAGTACAGAGTATGATATTGTATAAGATGATGTCGCAAAAACAAATGAACGTCGAAAAAATGGTCATATCTCGGAAACTATTGATCCTAGACTAGTTGTCTATCAAATATCGCATAAATAGATACCGCTAAAACAAAGGTTGGTTTACAAAGAGAAAATCTCTTTGGTTTATTTTTAGGCGCAGACAGTCCGAACAACTTCTGCTACTTAACTTACTTACTTACTTCTGGTCCTAGTACTTTCATCAACTTTTTTCCCTAGTTGGATAGTAATTCAATAGGTGGTATGTAGTTGTAACGCCTAGGTGGTACTAATAGGTCTTAGGTTTATTTATTTATCCCCGAGGGGGTAGGCAGAGGAATTCCGTTTCTGGAAATACCCACTTTTCACGAGGTTCTCTGGACCCCTAAACGTGATAGGTGGTGAGCCCATCGCCGGACCATGTCTATTTACACATGTCTCAGAATTAATTCTGAGACCTGCGGGTTTCTTCACGATGTTTTCTTTCACCGTCGAGCTAGTTATTTTGTTCGTAAATTTTTGAATAACTCATCCTCGATAGGATTTAAACCCGAGCCTCAGGAATGGGAAGCGGGCTCTTTAACCGCAAGGCTATTGATAAGGCAGCAGTGCTGATCCAGTTTAGCTGAGCCTGGATAGGTTTGGAGTGCGAATGCGACCTAAGAGACGGTTGTTCAAAGGAGGTATCACGCCTGTTTTGACACACTGGCACATAGGTTTGCTTTTTTTAGTTTTTTCTCATTTTGACTATGTCACTCGTTTTTGTGCAGTAATTTGTATTCTCTTTGGAAGTAATAGTGTTCTGTGAATTTAGATGTCTCCGCTATCGCCTTTTTATAAGAAATATTATAAAGTACCTACCTACGCAAGATAAGAGTAAATTGTCGGAGCGGGCCCGCAAATCAGAGACCGTCGTTTTTAAACGTGAGTACGTATTCCTATCTTGGCTCAGTAGACTGGGTCGACAATGCCGTCCACACTCGGTCCTCGCCCTCCTACGGTCACGAGTTACGTTCCCCGCCTGGTCTGGGCTATTTACACGCCCCACTAGCTATCACTGCTTTCGATAACAAAAACTTATTAATAAGAACTTCATAATAAAATTTTAAAAATATTGATCTATTTCAATCAGTGCAGGTGTCAAAAGTTTATTGACCCTGGTCTGCTATTTTCATACCAGTGATGTGCAAAATATTAAATTATGCCATTTACTTTAAATGTAAGGTTTTAGGAAATCCTCATAAATTCTTAACATGTGTTGCAGGCATAACAGGCTGTTGCCGCATAGTTTGTTATTACCTAAAGAATGCGTGCATTTGAGATTGATATACCCTTTCCGTAACACGCTGTATAAGATTAGGGTAGATACACCCAAAGGTGATGTAGCGACACTACATAGAACGCGCCAATAGACGGCCGAGTTCTAAACTGCGCTATCGGAGTTTTCTAATGAGTTTGTATAAATACAACTGTCCAACTTCAACCGTTGGACCGCGGTCCCCAGGCACGATCACCTCGCCTGGCGGAAGATCTTCCCTTTTCACGATGGAGGAGCATTCCACCTCCGCTCCTCCATAGTGACATAGCTCAAAAATTTCCATTGTGTGTGAATACAAACAAAACCGGAACCAGCGGTTTAACGTGTCCTCCGAAAATAATATATATAATCTCACGCCTTTTTTTATACCCTAGGGGGTAGGCAGAGGTATTCCATTATTTATTTATTTATTTATTTTATTTATTAGGCTTACCAACAGTTAACAACACTCTTAATACTACTACTTAATACTTAGGCTTACAACTAACAAAGTGCAGTAACTACTTAAAGGTAAGCTCCTCATGCTCGTTTAAAAGGTAAACATCAGATAGAAAATAAAAGGTAAACGGAAAAAAGAACCTGCGTGAAACTAATTACAATTGGAAATTTAACAAAGAGTCGAGCATTTTATGATAAAATTGGCCAACTGAGTCGTAATTGATATCAATCGCATCACTAAAGTTATTTATAATCCTACATAACCGTGGTACGGGGGAGGATGCACCCAAAACTGTTCAAAACTATTACTGGATATACCCACATTTCATGAGATATATTGGACCCCTAAACGTGATAGGTGGTGAGCCCATCACCGGACCGGGTCTGTTTACACATGTCTGATTGTTACAGATTTAATTCTGAGACCTGCGGGTTTCCTCACGATGTTTTCCTTCACCGTCGAGCTAAGTGATAAATATGTACGTAAGTTTTTGAAAAACTCATTAGTACATGCCAGGATTCCAACCCGAGCCTTACTGATTTTCGGCCGGCTCTTTAACCTTCCGGGCTATCACTGCTGCACGAAAATAAAGGCACTACTAATATTAATAGTGATAACAGCGATTTTCGTGAATTCTATTCACAACCTTTTCAAAAATTCTTTGCTAAAATAAATCTCCGCTCAGTTGATTACTGAGCAAATTAAGCAAATTCAAAAGCAATACGCAAAGGTATCTGCGCCGATTTGTCATTATTAATCTCGTGCGCCGGAGTGCATTTATCACTCGCGCGCCTAATCAGCGCTAATGTTATACGCGACCATTAGCTGCACCAGATTGCGTCTGCGCTTTGCTTACTCGGACAAAACGTTGGCAGATACGCACTAATCATTTGAAAGGACGATTTTGTGTATAGAGAAATAATTTACCGTTCATCAGCTACCTATACAATATGTAACAGAATAAGCGCAATTCCTGAAATTAGTTTGTTCAGTATCGACTACATGTGTTAAATTTTTCCGAAAAATGCTTTAGCATAGCTGAATTTAGTGCTACCTACTATTATTGCTCTTTATTTAATAAAATTGCTTAGACACAAACACAACTAAAGTACAAAGGCATAATATTTTTAAAATATTTATATTCTAATTGGGGTGTATGAGGAATTGCGCTTATTCTGTTACGCGTTGTATTTTTCATTGTGTTTATATCCGCACAAATGAAGTCGTTAGGTCATTGTCACATGGGTATGACTCCTTATTGGTGGCTTGAAAAATTCTGTCAGTTAGGTGGCCACTAGTCTAACACCATCTCGAACCGCAGTTCCCAGGAACGATCACCTCACCTTGCGGAAGATCTTCCCTTTCCACGATGGAGCGTATTCCACACTCCACGGGCAACTCTTTTTAAATTCATGCAAATGGAGTGCAAATCAATTTTAACTTAGTGGCTGAATGATATTAAGTATTTTATTTTTTGCAACTTTGCTAGAGAGCAGGTAGATATATAGATGAAGTACCGTATAGCAACGAGCCTGCCCGATATTGCATAGTTGATTTAACTACTGCGGTGCGGTGAGCGGATTTATTCACGCGATATTATTCGCCGCAGCGGGCAGGCAGCGTGATACGGTGATTTGGGTCTGGATTTCATGCATGGGAGGCGCGATTATAAAAAACATAAAGTAAAAAAAAGGTCATTATTAATTTTATTGAAGTTAACGTAAGGCTACTAACCAACTTACTAACTATGGACTGAACTAATAGTGACTGAAATGAATTATTTTATTTTATTATTTTTCTAACATAAGGTTAGAGGTTCACAAAACGTTAACGATAGACATGGGTAGACGATGACAATAGATAATCCGGGAAAAATATAGGAATAAAGGGAACAATAAATAAGGACTAATAAAGTTTTATAAATTTTCTTTAACCTTAAAATTTTTTACTTAACCATAATTATTACAGCGGAAAATTTATTAATTTATTACTATGGATATCGGTAACGTCGATACAAAATATTAATTAACACCAACATGATATAGTAGCTACGGCCGCTGCCAGTCTTCCTCTTGAATGAAGTTTCCCCGCTCTCATATCGTCTTCATATTGTATCTTTTTTTTTTATGATAAAAAAGGGGGCAAACGAGCAGACGGGTCACCTGATGGTGAGTGACGTCCGTCGCCCATGGACACCTGCAACTCAAGAGTCACAACTGTGTTGCCGGCCTTTGAGGTGGGAGTAGGGGGAGGGGAGGGGAGGGGAGGGGAGGGAGAGGGGGTATTGGGGCCTCCGGTTACCTTACTCACTCACATCTTAGCGTATTGTATAAAACAAGTGACTGTGCTAATAAGAACGTGATTGTTACAAACATTTTTTGAGTGTCCGAGGTATGACGTCCATAATGTGACATCTAGTAACACCCATTTCCGCAAATTATTGTTTCTGTGAACCTTAGCCTAAATCCGCTCCGCTTATGATTAATTGCATCCTAACCTCAAGGTTATCTTGGAGCGCCTGTAGGCTGCATTCCAGCCCCGTTTTATCCCGTCGCCACTGTTTCTGGTCACTGTGGATTTACGCGTCCAGTGCTCGATATTGGATCGAGATTATAGTTGAAATCACAAACGGGCAGGCTATTGTTAAAATATAACAAATATTTATCTTACAATCCGTGCTGGGTTCGTACGGGACTCTAGATGAATATCGTATAGAAACTGTACCTAGGTACATGTGGCCTACGTTGACGCGGTCTGACTGTACTTGTGTTGTCTTCTAATATTTTATTACACGGTGATTAATATCTAATAAGTCACAGTGATGTCGTCTGTCCAACGTGCCGATGCTCTGCATCTATATCTATAGCTCAATCTAGGACGCAATCCCCAAGAGTTTTTGGCTCTATCTACCGCATTTCACAGTGACGTGTCGTGAATTTTCCATCCACCTATGACAATATTCACAATGGCTAACCAGGCAAAGCGCGCTTCGACAGAACCATAAATATGACGCTATTAAAATACGCACATCTGTGCTTCTCATGCTTGTTTCATGTAAGTTTAATGCGTATATAACCCATACACGGTTCGAAGAATACCTACCCAGCTGGTACATAGATAAAGAACCCAATTAAAATCATATTTTTATCTGGCAGTAAAATAACACAATTACAAATTCTATTACTCCAACGTGTTTGCAACAAACAGTTCCATTTATAAAAATAATTTAACAAACACCTGTGATACTGATTACTTAGATATCATCTCACCCACATGCGCTGGGTAGAAAGCATGTCGTAGACAATTAATTCGACATTTTATTTTAGCTAAGATGTACTCAGGTCCCGCGGCAGACCGTGACCATCTACTTTTGACATCTCGCAAATTAATTTCTGTTTATATGTGTGAGATTATACGGAGATAATGATCGTGCAACCTCACTAAGGAATAAGGTTAAATATATGAAACTTAGTACCTACAAATTAGTATTGTACTACAATACATATAGAGTGCTTACGTGCTCTACAGTACACAGTTAACTGTTTTTACATTACAATAGAAATGTTTAATGATAATCATACTCGAAACCTGATTTTTTTTACAAAACAGACTTCCGTACTACACTACTTTAACAATACTTTTTACTTTTTTTTCATAAACTGCATATTTTTTCAAATATAGCAATAGATAGTGTACTATTGATAATTTTTTTTTTGTTGGGCAACTTTTTCCTTTATAGTAAGAAATGAACAAATGCAGAAAAGGTCTTAAAAAGAACTTGTTCTATAACGTCAAATCCGTTTAAATAGAGACATTTAATCCGACTGTTAATCGAAACGCGAGCACAACCAAACAGTATAGTATAGCACAACCCCTGCTAACCTAACCACTAATAATACCTATAAGACTTTCATCAGCCAGACGATGCTCACCACATATTACGGCCACGAACCATGCGTACATATACCATATAGATTGACCACATCATTATAACATAAAATCAAGCCATGAAATGACGACTATGGGACTTGAATGTTTAAACATTTTACCATTTAAAATGTATATTCGTAAGTATGTATAGTAAAAAGCAAATCCGTAGGCAGGTAGGTTAAATGGGGTCGATATATCTCCAATAGGGATCAGAAGCAAATCTTATATAGTTTTATTTCTACCCCTATAAACAATGTCCTAAGTGTTCTAAAAAACTTTATGCAGACGCCAATATGAAGTTGATTTATAATTATTAATTTTATTAGAATGATTTAAATGATTTAAACATTAGAAACAAAAAAGTACATTTGTGTACAAATAATAAAGCATCTGTTTATATGTATGAACATGGTGATAAATATGCTAATTAATGATTACTTATATTTTATAATGTTGCCCTATAAATCCGTGTACTAAAGACACTTCTTCATGTAGTACAAGTATTTTACAGTCTAAAATAATAAGTTAAGTACCTAGTATGCAATGGTAATTATACTTAATTAGAACGTGGGTCGTTAGCACAGCCGACTGTTCCACGTCCAGCCCTCATCAGGGTCTGTAAATGGTAATTATCTCGTCACATTCCCAGGCTAATAGATTAATGTAGATTTAATACTGCTAAGTGCCCACGTACGGTGTAATGAGTTCCTTTGGTCTTATAAGTGAAATCAAAGTCTGGTTTGAAGCGAAATTGTATTTTTTTTGTTTCATAATCAAAATGTTTGATTCAATAAGTTTTTTTTTATAAGAAAAAGGGGGCAAACGAGCAGACGGGTCACCTGATGATAAGTGACTAGGCCTAGGCCTTAGGAGGTGGGAATAGTGGGAGGGGAGGGGGAGAGGATTGCGGCCTCCGGTTACCTCACTCACTCAACGAAACGCAATGCAAGCATTGCTTTACGCTGGTTTTCTGTGAGGCCGTGGTATCACTCCGGTCGAGCCGGCCCAAGCGTGCCGAAGCATGGTTCTCCCACGATTAAAAGTCTAGTTATTGAAAGTCATTTGCAGTGTTAATTAAAGATTGGTTATTATTATTATTATAACAGTCATGCAAGCTGCTGTAACTAACGTCGATGGACCCATTCTTAGTCACTATTATTTCTAAAGTTTTATTTAAATTTAATTACAATAATACCGATTATATAAATACTATAATTATTTTACTTTCATTCTATATTTCATATATTTTTTAGACTTTAATTAACAGTAAAAATGTAAACTACGTTTGTTTTTAATTTATATATCTTTTTTTTTATAAGACAGGGGCAAACGAGCAGACGGGTCACCTGATGGTAATTGTGACTACCGTCGCCCTCGGACACCTGCAACTTAAGAGTCACAACTGCTTTGCCGGCCTTTGAGGTGTTTACGTGTTTTAAGAATGTTTGTCAGTTACCCTTCACGCTCTGCCCAAATTGAAACGAAATGACCGCATGTGCCATGTGACACAAAACTGCATAACTGTTAATGAACTCACCTTTTATGACAAGAAGAGATAAAATGTTGAGCTGCTTGGGAAGCGTTGTTTTATTCTCTTCACTTTCTTATCCTGAAACAATGAAAATAGTAACATTAGCTAGGAACAATTAAAACGTTATACAGTATGTAGGTATAAATCCTAAAACACTATTATGATTAATAATTTTTAAGAATATAGCCAAAGTTAAGCTATCCAGTGATATAATTTCTAAATTGGGAATATATAGGCTTCATCACTGTCCTAAAAATACTAAATTTTTCCAGGTCCTAAAAATATACTGGCTAAAAGTGGATAAAGGTGAGACATATTTATTTCTATTTAGAATTTTCAAATTCAATTATGAGTACAAATCTTGAAAAGGTTTGGTTTTTCCAGTTACAAGGACAATAGTTAATCTTATTGGGTCTGCATTCCGTTACTAAACTAGCTAAGATATACACCTATAGGTACTTTTATTGATAAATTACAATGTTATTCAATTAGTGATTTTAAAGATAATAATAATAATAATTGTAACTTAAAAAATATTAAACGACCAGACACGAAGCCAACAGACATGTTCATGCACACAAATACTATTTCAATCATTATTTCGCATAGTTTTGAATACGTAAATACAATACATAATATTTTCTTTAGATACCCAGTGTCCTGTCTCTGTGGGGCTACTTTCCTTTCCTAAGTGCGGGTCCACAGACCATTAATCTTGCGGGTCTGTATTAACGGCCGATTTAAAATAAACAAATTACGGCCCGTTATGATTTGACTATGGCACAGTCACGCCTCATTTATTACACCATCAGTCTGTCCTTACGTCCAACGGTTTATTGAAAAGGATATTCAATTAAGTCACAAGAGGTCAATAGTCAAGAGCTTTTTGCGATACCTAACGATGCCATACAGTTATGTGTATCCTCTATGTGTCTATTTTTATTAATTGGTGTAATATATTTTAGTTTTTCAAAGTGTTGATAACCTCTGTCAATAATTTCAAATTTATTTTTCCAATCATTAATCAGACTATTCAGTCAGTACCTACTCGTAGAAGTATTTGTCTAAAATTCGACTACATTTGTAGGTTTTAAACAAAAACATACCTTGTTATGTGTAAATAGGAAACAATTTTAAACCACCTAGGCGACCAGTAAATTTGATCTCAAAGGGAATCCGAGCAAATCAGAGCTTGTTCAATCCAGGACCAATCTATAACTGCGTGCGCGCAATCCATTCGGATAAGATAGAAGTAAATCTTATACGTCGTGGTACCAGGCACCCATTAGTGGTTGGCTGGTTGCGCGGGATACAATGCCATCGGGGGATTGGTATCAGCCAACGGTCCCCGGAATATTTTAACTGTTCTTGGAGCTAGGAATTTGAATTTGGAATCATTCGCGTGATGCTTGAGCAATGAGCATTGTGCGTTTTGTAAGTATACTTTTTATTATGTTGGTAATAAGCAGTGATGTTGAGTTTGTGTTACTTACCTATATCATAACAAAGCGAATGTTTGTTTATTAACATAGGCGAAAATGAAGTACAGTTTATGCAGGCAATTTTTTAAATGTGGCTATGAACTATATTGACTAAGTATGTTGGTATGCTATAGTTGACCATATTGATAAAAGCACAGCACGTAATTTTTGTGTGAGTTTTGTCTATAGTAAATAAGCTTGAAAAAAGTTTGTCGCAATTTGCCAGATTACGATGTTCAGATTAGTTTTATTCTTTACTCGGTGTCGTAACAATTCCTAGACATAATATGTTCAGAAGTATTGTTCTCGTGCGCCCGTGAGAACCTGCTGTTTGACCAGCTACAACTGCTGTGTTTTAATTTTAAATATTAGATAATAATTGCTATTAAAACTTAATTATAATATTTTTGCTGGACTTGGATGTTTCAATTCCATAAAAGCTAATAAAATTATAGTATGATTAATCCAGTTTTATTGAAACTCTCTATACAAAATGGATATGTCATAAATTATACGTTCCTAACATCCTAACCTTCACCTTCTAGGCGGTAACCAGTAACATTCTATGAAAGAATAAACAATAGATATATGTATTTCTCGTAGGTATCGATGATCTGAGTCTGTTCAATATTACCGATAGCTGTATAAGTCGACTGTGAACAGCAGGAAAGCAGCTAAGGAGGCTCTAATTGCTGTATTTACATTTAAATCGAGCTTTCCCCGTCGAATCTTGTTACCCTCCGGTAGCCTGCGCACGCGACGCTCGCCCACGATTTATTGCGCCCGATGTTTATACATGACAACGCTATTGAAATTAGAGCGACAGTATGGTTTTCTGATTTATTTGATACCAGCAGAGCCCCGTGGTGTCACCCGCGTAGTTCCCGTTCCCGTGGGAATGCGAGGATAAAATATAGCCTTTGTGTTATTCTGATGTAAAGTTTCATCAAAATGTAAAACCAAAATGAGCTTGTATGAACCGATTGATGGATGTGGATAAGGCGCGAGAGGTATGCCAGGATCGTAGCAGGTGGCTTCCTGTTGTCTCTGCCCCTTCATGAAAAAGGCGTGAGCATATGTATGTATGTATGTTTCATCAAAATCCGTTCAGGATTTCTGCGTGAAAGAGGAACAAACATCCATAGATCCATCCATACAAACCTTCGCGTTAATAATATTAATAGGATATACAAAACAAACACAAAACTAGCATATTATACCTACACTGTACAGCATCTAGCATAGGAATGCTTAGCGCCAAGTATGAAGTAATTTTGTTCTTTTGTTTGAAATACAACAAGGAGATTCTTAATTTAAAGTGTATTTTAGAAGAGCTTCAGAGATGGAGAAATAAGCATTGTAATCACTTGCAATCACTATAATACTTTATTGACAACAGTGATTGACGCTAAAATTGCAATAAAATAACAAAAACTTGTTATTAATTAAAAGATAAATAAAAACCATCTTCTTTAAGTGTGCTACTTAATAGACTTCAATAAATTATTTTTAATTCTTTGATTAACTATGATAGTAGGTACCTTCTAGAATTTCTTAAAGTCAGTGCCAAGCTATTTATAATACTAAACACAAACGATTATAAGTACCCATAATGATAACGGAAGCACAGCAATAAACTTAATGCAAACACAACTCAAAAATTAAAGTTATCAACAATTGCAAGATCGCACCGCATCAAATTACCGAGAAAAAACTTATTTCCTAATGGGCGGCAAATAGCGTGGCTGCCGTTTTTATTGCTGACTTTATTATAATTTTACGGTACAGCTAGAATGCTCGCGAAAGAACGAGGATCTCAGCAGACCCCCGCGGTGCATTCAGCGAGCACTAGACCGGGAGCTGATATCTTAACTAGGGTTGCCAAGTTAAAATTAAATTGGTGTTATAGCTTTACAGCGACTAAACTTATTTTAGTTTACTCCTGTCATTTTCTTTCTCCTAGAAAAGAAAAGAGACGAGAGATATTTAGTCCTGTCAAATTAAAATTAGTCCTGTCAACTTAGGTATGTGATAACGTGTTTAGTGCATAAGTTAAGAAGTCACGACTAAACTACAGCCTCTGACAGGACTAAATTCGGTAGGTTATCTTCTATCCCTTTTCTTTTTTTGAGGAAAGACTAAGACAGGAATAAACTAAAATAAGTTAAGTCGGTGTAAAGCAGAATCGAACTCAGTATACTCGTATAATTAGTAAACTCTTGCAAGATAATAGAAGCTAAGCTACGAATATGTATTGTTATCTTGCACTTCCGGTAATCCGATAAAATTTTGTAACTAAACTGTAAATAAAAAAAAAATACTATACTAGATATAAATAAAATAATGTGTTAATAATGTTCTAAATATACCAATCACTACTAAACTTTATATTAAGCCATCTTACTTAGGTGTCTGGACAAGATCGCGATCGATCGATCTATAAGCCATAAGATCAATAAAGTCAATTGCAATTTATTTATATGTTATTTTTGTATCTCCTAGGTATAGTGAAGTACCCAATGAATTAAGTTAAAAATGGGCCTGAAAACATCGCACTGGGCTCGTAGTTTAAAATGCAAAACTTATCTAATGTGAAATTATAGAAAAAAAAATTTGGTGTAAAATAAAAATGCAATAGTGATTTTCTTGAGCTTGAGATAACCACTACTCTATTTTTTTAATTAACTAATGATTCTCAAAACCTGAATTCAGCTTTATAATTTCATGTTTTGATCATCTTAAACATCGTGTAAGGATAACTCTGCAGCTCACCTGTGGGGTGGTTCTATTTTGGAGATTATGACTACCAAATCTACTTACTTATACTAAAAACTTCAAAATATGTAATGTTTCATTAATTAATATTACTATTTGCGGCCAATTCTGCCAAATTATTTCTGCTTAGCCTGATGGTTGACTGGTAGATAATGCCTTTAGGCATCAAGATCGCCATGTGTACATTTTCTTGGTACATGAAGTTAAATAAATAAAATAAAATGACACATGTCATATTTATATTTTATTTCAACACAGAGGTTACAAAAACGATTTCGCTTAAGATTTACAGGCGTAATAACCATTTCAAAGTAATCTTTATATTTATCTGGTAGTATCAACCCTAATAAATACCAAGAATCAGTCTTGTCAACACTTAACGCCACTTGCGAGCGCGTGTCGTGATCATTGAAACTGATAAATGATAACGTTTCTCGCTGTCGCTCCTTATATAGATGTATACGCCGATTGGCAGCCTGATGAAATACTTGATAAGATTTATTAGCGATAGACTGATAGATTGAGCTTTCAATAAATTCATGACGTATTAAATTAATTACTTATGGTGTAGTCTCATCATGAGTACATTGACCACCATAAATAAATAAACACAAAAATGACGATATTTCCCAAATTACTCAAGATAGCTCTATGAAGTTAAGGATAATTGAAGAGTATATAATTGGGCATAATAACAATGAAAACAAGGCTCTTAGTGACGTAGTCTTCCCATTCCCATGTAAATTTTTAAAAATCCTCATCATACAAACCTTGTTCTAAAATTAACACACAACAAAACAAATTAGCAAAATCGGTTGATTTTGTGTGATGTAATGATCTGTGGATCATTCATACATACAGAAATAGATTTTTATTTACATACTTAGATTTTATATCCAAGAATAACCATAAATACTACAGTGCATAGAAGTTGCTAAGCGCCCAAATTTTTTAAAGTAACTAATCTTCTCAATAACTCCGTCAAATGATTCAATGTTTTTCCTACTAAGAACATTCAAAAAGATTGTTCTGAATGCCGTTCCTATAAATCAACGAGAATAGGATTGTATTCTTTATTCAACCTACCTTATGAAGTCCGTTTGAGTATTTTACACCTCAAGTTAGTGCTTGGCTTACCGACATCGGTATATCGGTAGCCTTCTATCGATCGGGGACATTAATCTCGCGCCTTGTTCAATTACTGGCCAATGATTCGGGTTCACTTGAGGTTAGATGCCATTTCTTAGGAAATTATTATCTCTAAGGCGGTTTCTCGTTGGAAAGCTGCGGGTGCTAATATAAATTACATGTCGGTGCCGAGTAATATTGATATGTTGATTCAATTACGGGTGTCTTATGTCATGACATGACCTTAGGGAAATAAAATAATAAACAATTCTGCCTTTAGTATGTTTATCCGTTATTTAGTACTCATAGTACAATCTGCCTAATTTGGGGCAATACAACAGTCTGTAATTGTGTTCCTTAATTTATTTATTCATTTACAGACACACTGAATCTTTTGGCGGAAAGGTAATTGTAATAAAAATTAAAAATAAATATTGATAGTATAGTATTCAAAACCATTGCCAATTAGTTCCCTACATCACTACAGATAAGGAAAATCTGTGGCACAAGACAAGAGAGAAAATTTATCCATGACAAGAAGCTGTGACCCAAGTAAGACAATATGCAAAATTTTTGCTTTGGATATTTTTGCTTAACGATAAATATGTCGTAAGTATTACTAAGCACTGATACTCATTTTTTTTTATTATATGAGGACTTGATCTTTTTTAGGTATCCAGCAGAATACTGTCAAAATAAATACACGAACACTCACTATAAAGTGCGTCCGAACTTACATCAGAATACTGTATTAAGTTCTTTAAGATACTTCGCCCCGTACAGTGTCTAACTGATATTCAAATGGGAGCCAATAGATGTAACATAACCTGATCTATTCGACCAAAATTTTCAATTTGAACATTAAAAAAAGCCCAACTTTAATATAGGTACAAATATTAACTTAGAGATCAAGAAATAATGATTTGAGAACACCTACTGGGATTTATAGGACAGGGACCGAGTTATAATGTTATTTGCATCACACGATGTTAGAGACTGAACCTCCCGCTGAGCCCTTATCACCCAAGTTTTGTATACTAAGTAAATAAATTTTAAAATTATGTACGTATCAAATGAGATTCATTAAAATAGTCCGACAGTTTTGTTAAGAGGATCAAAAAAATAAAATGTACATTACGCGTTGATGTCTTTTTTACAGTCGTTGTTGACGTCCTTATACAAAAGACATCGACTAGGCACATCGGGCCGCTGTGTATTTGTGTAGGAGAAAAACAGTTAACATTATTATATAAAACACTTGAGACCTTATGTTTCACTAAATATATTTACGTAGTTACAAAAAATATATAAATTTTTAAATTTGGAGATATTTTTTAATTTTTTCCTGTTTCGGTTTTCTTTGTGTTTACGCACAATAAAATCGTTAAGATTATGACAATATCCTCTAATATAATCCTCGTGTATGAGAAAAGACCCTTAGCTCAGTAGCAGTGATGGAATCATCATCATCAGCCTACATTTGTCCACAGCTAGACATAGGCCTCCCCTAATCAGAGCCACAGCGCCCTGTCTTCAGCTCGATGGAATGAATGTACTTTATATGAAAACTTTATTTTAATGAAACAAGTTACCGTTTTAATTTACGACTACAATCAATCAATCTTCAAAATTATACAAACTGGTTTTCAATCTTTGTAAATATTGCTTGACAGTATGCAAAAATTGTCGATAACAAACTGAGTGTGGCCACGAGATTTATATTAAAGAATTTACATTATCGGCTGCTTAGCAAACTGCATTATTCATCTCAACGCTGCTTCTGGCGATTATCTTGAACTAGTTTGTTGTAATACGCGGTATAAGTCGATAGAGCGTCGCGCAAACGAAAGTTAGAATAACCAAACGTCGAAAGCACTCTAAACTTTTGATCGAAATCACAGTCTGTAAAAATTTTAGGTAAGTACAACAACTTCATGCATTAAAAACAAAAGTTCAGACCATTACCTTCTTCCCAGCATTTGAATTGTGTTAGATACACTATTTTAAGTCAACCGTTTCGATTTCCAGCTTCGAAAACAGAATTTTCTAAAACTGCTTAAACTAATAGGAGGTTTTGTCAAAATCGGCCGAGACCACAGTTAATCTACTATAAAAAAATAAGTCGGGTTTTCCTTCCTGACGCTATAACTCCAGAACGCACTAACCGATTTCCACGGTTTTGCATTCGTTGGAAAGGTCTCGAGCTCCGTGAGGTTTATAGCAAAGAAAATTCTTATAAGCATTGCACCCGTGCGAAGCCGGGGCGGGTCGCTAGTGTTTAATAAAAAAAAATCAGAATCATCACGATGTCTCCGAATTATAACAACAGCATGTTCCTTATACGATTTAGGTACCCACTACGAAATGAGTTCTCGAAATTCCCGTAAGAACGGGGAAAAAGCAGTCTACGCCTCTGGGCATCTAAAATAAATAAACAAGTTTTGACAGAAACTCAATTCTTAGTATTATTAACATGAATGATTGGAGCGTGTTCACTTCGCTGATCTTATTCGATGTGACGAGACGAACATATTCGAGTAATTTATGTGTGTTCGTCCATCCGTCCGCAATTAACAAGCTAACGAGTCTACGGTATCGGAAAAAGTCGGTTATATTAAACTACCATAACAGACTTAAATACATATTAACTTGTCATATTATGTACGTATACAGCTAAGTTAAGCGGTGATTAGTGAGGTAAACGGGTAAGTAAGTAAGTAATAACTCTTTATTGTACACCAATAAAAATATGCAAGAAGTGACATAATGATAAAAACCGGCCAAGTGCGAGTCGGACTCGCGCACCGAGGGTTCCGTACAACCTTGCAAATTTATGGTTTTCGTAATTTTTCCTTTATCTATGCTATAAGACGTTGCTTCGTACCAAATTTCAAGATTCCGAGTTCACGGGAAGCACCCTGTAGGTTTTGATTCCCTTGCAAGTGTCGAAAATTTGCGGCATAAACGGCTGTATCTTTTAATTGCGTTGGCTTAGAAGTTTGATTTTTTCACAGCTTCAAGGGACAGTAGACCTGAGTAATTGATATAAATTTCAGCTTCATACCTCCACGCGTTCCTGAGAAAAAGGGTCTTGACAGACGGACGGACGGACGGACAGACGGACAACAAAGTGATCCTATAAGGGTTCCGTTTTTTCCTTTTGAGGTACGGAACCCTAAAAAGTACAATGGGCGGTCTTATTGCTTTAAGCGATTTCTTCCAGACTACCTTAGGATGGATGTAACTGAGATTTAGTAGTAATAGTAGGTAGTTCTTTAGATATACAATATGTAACAGATAAGAGGCGTGAGATTATTATTATTATGTAGACTAAAGAAATAATGGATTGTGTGAAATATTGGATATATGCAAGAAGGAAATAAAAAATAAATAAAATAAAAATAGTTTATTTCATTCCTAAAAAGTGATTTAACAAATGGTGGCTGGGGCCAACCTAGTAAGTAAAAAATACCTGTGACAGGCAGCCCCGCTCTTCCTTAATAATAGCATACAATTTTATTTATAGGTTTTAGATAGGAACATTTAATTTTCTTAATATTTATTAGTTAGCATGCAAGAGTGTAAAGGTTTGGAGGGAGGGAGGGGGTGAGGGTGTGGGGGTGTGTGTGTGTGTGTGTGGGATAGGGTGTGAGGGTGTGTAGGGTGTATGTGTGTGGGAGATGGTGTGTAACTGTTTATGTTTTGTATTTTTATTTACTCTCTATGATGTTGCTCATATTTAGGTGTTTACAATTAACAATTCCTCAGTCTCATTGTAACTCAGTGCTTTTAACCCTTCAATGAGGTTCTTTTTACATTTATAACCTGGAACACTATAAGTAAATGTTGAATTTTTTGTTCATTTGATTATACAAATCAGCGGATAAATATAAAAATTGCCGTTTGGCGAAGCTTGTTTTACAATATTGTATTGGAGCAACCTTATCTTTTCTTCGTTTATTTATTAAGGAGGGGTCAAACAATAAAGATCTATGTAGCTTAAGTGTAGCTGCCATCACATATAGTTTCCTAACAGTTAGTAATCCGCTAATTTGGTAGAGTTCCTCCGTAGGAAACCTACGTTGTTTAAATAACATTACATTGAGCAGGCATCGTTGGCCTCTTTCAATCTCCAAAAACTTGGTTTTAGTAGCACCACCCCATACTACGATACAGTAGTAGAAATAAATAGACCTACTGTCGGTTGTTAGGTATAAATGGAAGAAGACATATTGCGCCGACCCCAAATAATGAGAAAAAGGGCAAGGAAATAAAGATGGTGATGATTATGCATACCAAAATACAGTAGGTGTTATTATACATTAATAATTGTGATTGGTTCAAACACTTTTAAAGAAAAATCTTAACTATATGAAAAAATATGTTTTTAAAGTTGTTGGATATAATTTGTAGCACTTTGAAATAGATTGAAGCATTTTAATTTCTATTTAATGAATGTAATTATTTTAACATGTATTTTGGGGCGTTACGAGTACGATTTGAATAATTTAACACAAAGTTAGCAATAGCCTTACGTTGCATAACCTACATCGTTATAAAGTAATTATAAGTTCTCACAATACTTGCCTAAGCAAGTATTGTGAGAACTTATCAACATATGAAACCCTTTCTATATAAATAAAATTACCTAAGATACCTTCCTAATCATAATCACTATCCCATAGATAGCACAGAATCAAAACAAAAATTACGTCTGTCGTTTCTATATTATCATGTTCATTACAGGAAATACGCCTTTGAATGGCTTCAAAACACTACGTTTCGGCAGAAGTGAGAGTGTCTCGTTTAGAATTGAATCAAATTATAATAATGAAGGTAGCACGTGACTCGGCGGTCGGCCTATGAATAGGCCGCTTCGATTCAACACAACACAATAAATTAGATTTATTGATACGATCGGAAGCGAAAATAGTTTGGATGCCTCTAAACGAAAGTATAATCGGATTTTAGCGTTTAACATCATAATAGGTAAAATGAGTGAAATTAATTGTATGGTTTTGTGTTTATTTGATGATGAATGATCTGTAAGGCAATTTTTATATTGAACATTATTGCTTTTAGGTATGATGTTAATCTGAGATTGATACTTAATTTTATTTAATAGTATTAGGATAAATGTCTTTATAATTTCTATAAAAAAATATTTCATGTTTTAAATATTTTTTAGAAATTACTTTCACGCGCATAGCTTACTAATATTTAAGAATAATGTTTTAATCAATTGCACCAGAAGAAGAGTAATAGTTTTCAGGTGGTTTGAAGTGCAAGGTGTTGTTAGATCTCCATCTCCGTCTCATAGACTTTATTTTACCCAACAGCATTATAAAGAGGGTTTTTGTGTTGTAATAATTAATGAACATAAAGATTGTGACACCACTGGCGGACAGGCTCTGCTCCTGGGGGGGCTCCAATTTAGCGAAAAGTTCTCTTAATCAAATCATAAACAAGGATAAGAGGCATTCTAGTGTTGGTTGGAGGCTTCATAGATACAAATACGATTAAAGCTACACTACATTTGGAGGCCCCCCAGGACTAGAGGCCCACCCTGGGTCTAGGGGGGCCTCCAAATCAAAAAGTTCTGACAACTGGGGGGGAGGGGCTCATTCAGTTTTTCCGCCCCAGGCCTCCGACAGGCTTAGTCCGCAACTGCGTGACAAATAGGATTATCTATTGTCTTTTGTCGCCCTTCGGTTACGGATACTTAACTGGCAGAACATATATTTTATTTACATTTCAGTTTCTGACTCTGCGGCGATTATACTTGATTATAGATGAAGTATAATAACAAGCATTTTATATTTACATAATATATTGATTGACCTATGCTTAACATAATAACAGTCCGTATTAGAAACGCTAATCTTCTTAGCCAGGCCACAAACGTGACAAATAGCCATCCACCGTCCAACTCGCATGTATAATCTCACCATAATTCTTTTGTCTCTACTCGAATTGCGCAATCTATTTCGAAAGTCGCATCGCGATGCACAATCGATTTTCATTACCAATGTTATTGCTGTTTGATTCGAATAATTTTCTATGCAATTATGGGTGGCGGCCCCTGCTAGCACGTTTTATAGGATTTCACTGTAAAGAATTGTAAATGTATTTTCACCACTTTCAATCGATACCGTTGGTTAGAAAATAAAGTATTGTGATTATGGAAGGGCTCTTCTTTGGGAAAGCATATCGATTTCATCGATCGTTTCGATTGTAGAGTACGCAACCTTACTCTAAACAAAAAAAATCTAAATCGGTTTACATTTAATGGAAAAATAAATGGATGAATATCCTAAAAAAGCATACGCGTTGAATTGAGAACCTCCTCCTTTTTGGAAGTCGTTTAATAAGTTATAAGGAATTTATTAGAGTTAGCAAGACACCAAACCCTGTTTAATTATTTCATTAATATACTTCGCACGGTTTCAGTGTGTTGATAAATTCTCCAAATGATATTGAAAACAGTATTAAAATCCAGTGCGTGTTTAGCGAACTAAGCGCTAGACAGACAGACAAACAAGATAAAAAAATGGCAAGCGACTTGTTTTGTACTAGAAATTACTGAAAATTGAAAAGTGTACATTGAAATCGATTATTTCTAGGTTATAATTATTGTTAGGCACTTAACATAAAAATGATTTTTTATATAAGTATTTTTGTGCGTAAATTTATCTCTGTCATCTGTATTATTAATTAAAATAATTAACGCACTGCCCAAATGTATAATTGGAGATATTTAGAGATAAGTGGATGCCGCGGCTTAATTATATGCCCTATTCTCTTGGTCCCGTTCTCGAATGAGACAATTAAATCAAGATTAATTGCGCTTGATAGTTGTTTATCTAAAAGGGAATATAAAACGAGAATGAGCAAATTGGTCGCACCCGCCAATACAGGCTCCATACCTTTTTGCCCATTCATTATTTTTCTCTGCAGTAAAATATTTTCTACATTTATTGCGAGCTATTTATACTCGTAGTTCCTTGTTATAACAGTTTCACTCTCAGCTCGACTAAGTATTTCATAATACTTTCAATTACCTACACTTTCCCCTTTTCCCCTAACTAATCCAGTTCCGGTTTGGGCGAGGGTTCAGGTGACCAGAGGGCTGGCGGTTATCTCTGTCAAGGGATCAGCTATCCAGAGAGGTGCCTAATGCTGACATTCTTCTGGCTAGTGTCCCACATGGTTCCTCTTTAGTGGACGATTTTTATCTGTAAATTTTATCAGCCATTTTCACGAAAAAATATAATGACTGATTAGGTAAGAAAATTTTAATATCTCTATCATCACTACATAGTATAAAACAAAGTCGCTTTCTCTGTCCCTATATCCCTAATCCCTATGTCCCTATGTATGCTTAAATCTTTAAAACTACGCAACGGATTTTGATGCGGTTTTTTTTAATACATAAAGTGATTCAAGAGGAAGGTTTTAGCGTTAGCATTGCACCCGTGCAAAGCTGGGGCGGGTCGCTAGTAAAAAATAAAGCAAATGCAATAATAGAGTCAAATGCTCAATGTGAATCTCCAAAGTCAATATCTAATTAATTAACTGTTGTATTAGATTATTGGAGGTTACGTAGTTTTTGTACAAATAATTATACTTACTATTCCATTTCTCAAAGTCAATACATTTCACCTAGGAATGTCTACATAAAAATATCTTTTCATACCTTCTATTCGAAAAGTGACGTTTTGGTCCTCAAAAAAAGGGAGCAAAGTAAGTCTTTTCTGATAGGGTTTTTATAAGTGCGAATAAAAGTGTTTTGAATTTAGAATTAAAAATATTCGTCAACATTCTTAGGGAAAGAGATTAGCAAAATAAGTTTGCATTTTAGGTTGGCGCCACTGTAGCTTAAGTACTATAACAAAACATTAGTTCCATTTTTCGCCGCATTAGGTTGACAAGGCTGAATAGCGTTCGATGGTCGTGCCACACTGTCAGAAAAATTGCTGTGGCAATGCGCGCGCTCTCGTAGTTATTTTTCACAATTTACATACATACATACATACAGCTCACGCCTTCTTCCCACAGGGGTAGGCAGAGACGATGGATCGCCACTTTGCCCGATCTTCGCACACTTCCCTCGCTTCCTTCATAAGCCTTTTCATACACGCTCTTTTATTCTTCGCACTCTTGACCCCAGCTTTTTGAAGGACGTCACTAATTTGATCCGTGAACGTCCTTCTGGGGCGTCCTCTTGCCTTGTATCCTTCAACATTCGCACCATAAATCTCTTTCGTTACTCTTCTTTCATCCATTCGTTCTAAATGACCAAACCAGCTTAACATACCCTTTTCTATCCTTGTCACTACATCTTCTTTCAAACCACACTTCTCTCGTATATCCGCATTCCTCACTCTATCACACAATTTTACTCCACACATTTTCCTCAAAGACCTCATTTCCACTGCGTTCACCTTGCTTTCATGCTTCTTCTGCCACACCCAACACTCACTCGCATACATCAGCGTCGGGACCAGAACAGCGTTATGCACCGCCACCCTTGCCTTGTTGGACATGACCTGGCTACTCACAAGGCTATTCAGGGCCCCATTTACTGCATTTCCTTTCAATACTCTTCTTTCAATATCTTTCTCAAACTTGCCATCCCTTGTAAACACGCTACCCAAATACACGAACTCTTTCACCTGCTCAACTTTCTCACCATCAATCTTTATATCACACTCTGTCATACACTCTTCTCTTTCAAAAATCATCACTTTCGTTTTTGCAACATTCACTTTCATGCCCTTCTTTTCAAATGCTGCATTCATTATATCCACCATATTTTGCAACTCGGACGCCGACGATGCAAGGATGACTTGGTCGTCAGCGCACAAGAGGCATTTGATGGTGGTCTCAATCATTTTCAATCCACTATCACTCTCACGTAAATCACCCAAACAGCTATCCATGAATAGGTTGAAGAGTCACGGCGATGCTACACAGCCCTGTCTTACACCCCTTGAGATGTTAAACCAGTCTGTGTAGGCGCCATTTAGTCTGACACATGCACTAGAATCCTTGTAGAGTGATTTCAGTGCATCTATCAACCGGCTCCCCAACCCAAACTTGGACAGTACATCCCACATTTCATTCCTCCTCACTTTGTCATAAGCCTTCTCCAGGTCTATAAAGGCGCAAAACACCTTCTGATGTTTGGCGAGGTGTTTTTCTGTTAGGCACCTTAGGGAGAAGACTTGATTCATACACCCCATTCCCTTTCTGAATCCCGCTTGTACATCCCATATTTTCTCATCCGTCTCTCTCATCACTCTTTCGATCAATACCTTTGCATACAATTTGCCGACAATGCTGAGAAGACTGATTCCGCGGTAATTTTTGGCATCCTGTTGTGACCCCTTTCCCTTGAAAAGAGGCACTATTACGGCTTTTCGCCAATCTTGCGGCACTTTACCGCTGACCCAACATTTCTTGAAAATGGAGTGCAACCAAGAAGCTACCAGCCCTTTCCCAGCTCTCAGCATTTCGACACATATTCTGTCATACCCTGCAGCCTTACCTTTCTTCATATTTTTCATCGCTCTTTCAATATCATGCATACTAATCTCGCTTTCATCTCTCTCCTCCTCAAGCACATCTACAGTAGGTGCAAGATCTGCTTGAGGTAGGGAGTCATCACATTCAAATAATCCCTCGAAATATTGCTTCCATCGCCTCAGCACTCTATCATCTTCCGTTATCAGCTCTCCATTCTCATCTCTAATCACTTTCATCCTTGTATTCTGCGACACTCCCCGGGACACCCGAACTTGCTTCCAGAACAATTTCTGGTTTTCCCGGAAGTTGTCGGATATCTTTCTTTCATTCTTTTCATCCATGTTCTTCTTCATTCGCTCAATCTTGTCTTTCACTTCACATTTTATCCTTCTGTATTCATTCTCTACCATTTTCACTTCATCTTCAGTCACTCTAGCATCTACTGGTTTTCTGGTCCTCATAGCCAATACATCCAACCATGCTTTCTTCTTTCGTTCAACAATCTCTCTAGCTTCTTTGTTTCACCAGTGGTTTGGGGAACCATTCTTCCTCTTACTTTCTCCGCATACATCTATCGCTGTTTCTACTACAGCATTTTTAAATATTCCCCATACATTCTCTATTTCTCTTTCTTCCAGGCTATCACAATCGCCCAATCTTTCACTCAATCTCTTCACATACTCTTTACCTGTTTCCTCATCATCCAGTCTTTCCACTCTTATTCTTTTCAATTCTGTTGTCTCCACTTTAGGTCGGTTACGCCAACCCTGGAACAGACCACTCACCCTTGAGATCACAAAAAAGTGGTCCGTTCCTACGTTCGTTCCCCGGTATACCCTTGTGTCGACAACCAACTTTCTCATTCTTTCATCCACAATCACAAAATCTATCACACTCCTATCTTTTTGTCTTTCCCATGTGTACAAATGAATCTTCTTGTGATCAAACAAGGTGTTGGTCACAACAAGATTCCTCTCCAAACATACTTCAATCAGACTCTCACCATTTTCATTCACTCTAGCATCTCCAAAAGTCCCTAACACTTTCTCGCATTCGCTTCTGTGCACACCGACCCATGCGTTGAAATCTCCCAACAGCACAGGCCTCTCATTCTGATCACACTCACTCAAGCAGTCATCCAACATTTTCCAGAACTCCTCTCTTTCGGTTTGAGGCTTGGATGTATCCGGGGCATACACGCCAATGACGCGTACCCGTATCAGACCGATTTTGAGCTTCACCCAGAGGAGTCTGGGACTCACACACTTATACTCGATCATACTTTCAGCTATTCTTTCAGACAGCAGGAGCCCCACACCCTGGCACGCTCTGTCGTTTTCGGCAACGCCCGACCATATTGCTGTGAGCGGCCCGTGGTGTGAGACTTCCGTACCCTTTCTTTTTGTTTCATTCACACACAGAACATCCAACCTCTTTTCATCCATCAGCATACACACTTCATCTAACTTACTTTCCATCCCTCCACATACATTCAGCGTCGCAAAGCGGCTCTCCTTCGCCCGCTTTTCGCCCCGTGGTACCATCTGGCGTGATGTGTGGCGAGCAACATCGCCACCTCCCTGTTTCTTTTTAATTTTAAAATACATTGTGGTCCCACGATTAGCTAGGGAAATAACACTGTCCACCCGCCAGAGCCCCGCATGACGGGTAAGGCTTAATAGTGCCTGGAGTTAGCCACGTTCCAGGACGTCGGCACGCTCAAGACCAGGCTCGCCCCTGGCCACGCATCCCTAGGCACGGCAGACCTTGGATTGGCGGAGAGGGAAAAGGACTGGTTGGGGGATAGGAGGTAGGTGCATGGAGAAGTGGAAGGGAAGGGACATCGCTATGACGGAAGGGCAGTGGGTTGTCCTAGCGATGGCTCGGGAGGCCGGGCGAGCGTACCCGTGACTCATCTGAATAGCACCGGAAAAGTGACTAGCAGACAAGACCCCTGAATTTACATTTTATTTTAAGCCAAATTTTAAACTGAATTCAAGTAGCAGTGATAGTTAAACACCGGAAAATATTGGAAAAAGAAGCAAACAATGCCATCAATATTTTTTTTTTATCATAGATAGGTATGAAAAGCAGAGTGTATCATTCGGTCGCAAAATTATTTTTACCTTGGGCTACGTACTTTAAACCTTCGTTCATGATTCTACATTAGAATCCCTCACTACGTTCGGGATTCTATCCTAGAAACATTCACTATGTTCGTGATTTAAAGAAACGCCCTCGCCGTAAAAATATCGTTTTGCTCCCTTATGACACAATCTACTATTAAAGCCCCTAATTTCGGAAATGGTATCTATTAATAACCTATTTAACCTATTTTACGACCCGCGTTTGTGTGCCAGTATTTTAAAAAGTAAATTAAAGATAAATTATGATGAAGACTGCATTTGCATCGTAATCCGAGTGCTAAGCGCCGTCGACGCCGCGCCTCGCTGATCGCTATCGACGGATCATCATGCCGTCATTCAATCTTCGCGTACAGAGCAATGCAGGTAAAGAGGCTGCAAAAATATTTAAAACAGGTCGTTTATATAGTAAAAATATTAAACAATTAAAAAAAAAATTAACAATTTAAACCGAAAACGCTTTTATAGTTCTCACAAACTATGCATTGAGGATGAGTCGAAATGATCATCTGATTTCAATAAAGTTTTTTTACGAATTTTAGATAATTTTTAAATACATAATAAATTGTGGCACCCTCTAATGATTGTCGTTTGGATGTTTTTTCTAACTTTTAATAAAGATTTTTGTATTGTGCTACTATGTTTAGACATTTAGTTCGCTTTTATAGTTCTCACAAACTATGCATTGAGGATGAGTCGAAATGATCATCTGATTTCGATAAAGTTTTTTTACGAATTTTAGATAATTTTTAAATACATAATAAATTGTGGCACCCTCGAATGATTCTCGTTTGGATGTTTTTTCTAACTTTTTAAAGATTTTTGTATTGTGCTACTATGTTTAGACATTTAGTTTGCAGTGTACTTATGTATATACCTAACTAACCCAGCTTAGCTATAAAAAAAATAAGTAGGAAAGGAAGTCGTAATGATGTTACCTTACTTCTAGCATAGAGCAAATTTATTTAAAAAACAAATAAAACTATTACTCCATTTTTATTAAATTAACAACAAACACGCACCAATACCGGTATTCCCACTATAACAACCAGTTGGACATTCCCATATATTTGTTTAATATGCAATACAACGTAACACGACAAAATTTACAAGATTTACAAGTTTTTTACTTCAACTAAAATATGCATTCCGTCCTATCGATTATCCATAAACACTATCTGCCACGCCCCCGTCGCCTCTGCACGTCATTACTCTGTCGCGTCAGACAACAGGTTGCCATCATATAAATAGCTCGGTCATCGACCGGCCTCCGAGCGGCCTTCACTTCACCACAACCACCGCGAGAGCGGGACCTAGCACGGGTTTTCCGCTCGTTAGAAAGAGACGATGCTATTATGCATTCTTTTGTTTAGGCCGGAAAATTGCATGAGTTGCTACTGGCACCATTGATTGTTTTTCTATTGAGATGCTAATTTTAATAATGACGTATTACTTATTTAATTAGTAGTAGTTAATTAAAAATAGGAACCGTTAGTGAAAAACTTGCAGTCGACGAAATGTAATTTATATTTATAACTAATAAATGTTAATCTATTTTCTAAATAAAGCAGTTGAATAAAATAATAAAACAAAATTACGCGGCAGAAAAAAGTTTTTATTGCAGTTTAAATACCTGCTGGCTCGAAGCAGTCTGTTTGTTTTATAGCATGTCAGTCAGTTTTATAAGCATTATAAAAATGTTCTATTCTATTTTTAAGCCTGAGGCTTTTATGAAAGCAATTATTTGCATCATTTTGTACAATTTAAAATTATAACAAAGCAAGATGAAGAGTTGATGACTATATAGACTGGTTTCATTTATAAAAGAAAAAAGTTAAAACGAGGTGAGAAAACTACTTTACTTCTTTATCTGTTATTTATCAGACTTACCATTTAAGGGGGTCAAGAAAGCTGATATCGCAGGAGTATTTTTTCTACTTTAGACTTAACAGATGGACCTGCAGATTACTACGTGTATTCCTTGGCACATAATTCTTCATGATAACGCGAAGAGAAGACAGCGACTAATTTAATTCCAAATTTAACTTAAGATTACCATCTGTAGCTATTGGCCAGTAAATAAGTAATAATATGTACCTACCTAGTTGTATTTTATCGTTTTAAAAAATTAAATAAAATAAAATACTTCGACCAATTCACATCACATTAGCAAAAAAAAATACATATTTGTAAAATAAATAATATTGATAGGAAAAAAAACATACGTATTATGAATAAATCTCCGCCCGGAGAAATGAAAATTATTATTTTTATTCCCGCTCTACTACCTTCTACTGCTCTTACATTATGACGGTGATGCAAAAACTGTAACAGCTAACTCGTCAAGTGCTCGTCAAAACGAAAACGCCCTACAGCCAAGCATCTCTCGTTAAATAAATGATTTATTTATTTGGACTGCATAATTATTAGCTAGTCTTTACAATGTCAGTCCTTTCGCTTACTTTATTATATTATGATAGTGAAAAAAATATTATCATATATTAAGATATAGGCGGTAAACGATTAATAGGCTAATTGACAGTTTTTTTATCAACATGGCGTCGCATTTGGTTCAGTGATAAAAGTCAAACCACCAAGGGACGGCCATCAATGACATACAAAATTAAGTAACATGTGTTTTTGCAGCAAAATCGTTCTTAGCCTAAAAACTTAGACTAATATTTATTTTACAATTTCTGTAATGTTACAATTAATTCGAAGATTATTTATTTAATTAAATTTTTGTGTTTAGTATAAAGATATTTAATATAGGCAAAGAGATTTAAATATAATAGGACATAGAGGGGACAAAGCGAGGAAAATTTAAAGTCAAAAGTTATTCCAAGTGGAATAAGTCTAGTACAATTTCGACCGAATGACAGCTCGCGTTCATACTAACTGACATGATAGGGACATGACGCTTAGGCTTCAAAGTTTTGTATGAAAATATTCCCAATGCCCTCTCTATTATATTTAAATCTCTTTGAATATAGTTAAAATTATAGATGGACAATATTTTTTTTTAGGTTAACGCTTGACAAATTAGCGACGAAAGATTTCCTGACATTTTTACCCGATTCGACGATAACATTATTTTTTAAATTAACTCTTCTTTAATTTGAAAAACGAATGTTTCTGAATCAACTTAAATTCTCTAACACAATAATGTTTTATTGAAATTCTGTAAACAACAGAGCAATTTCATGAGTAAGGACTTATAAAAAAAATCACGCCTTTCATCCCCGATGGGGTAGGCAGAGGTATTCCATTTCTGGATATACCCACTTTTCACGAGATATTCTTTGAACCACTAAACTTGATAGGTGGTGAGCCCATCGCCGAACCGGGTCTTTTACACATGTCCCAGAATTAATTCCGGGTTTCCTCACGTTGTTTTCCTTCACCGTCGAGCTAGTGATATACGTAAGTTTTGAAAAACTCATTGGTACATGCCAAGATTCGAACCCGAGCCTAACTGATTATCATCATGTGAAGCAGGTTTTTTAACCGAAGGACTTATACTTTTACTATTTAAAACATAAAACTATGTAAGTACTTCCAAACAAGAAATCGGTTTGTTCTCCATTAACTTCGTGAATCAAGCCTACTAGCTATTATTTTAATCTCACAAATGAGGGATCTTCATATCTAAAGTGTATATTATTTAGCTCGTTACTTGCTCAGTTGGCTTTTAATTCCTTCGTTTGGATTGTCGTGGGTTTTATAGAGACGAAGGCATTCTTTATCGGCAGAACTAATGGGTAAATTGAACGTTGCAATAAAGGCCAGTAGTAGCAGAGGTAATGTGGTCTGTTATTAACCCAGTTAATAGAGAGCTTATACCTTACAAACGGTCCGGTAGTTCTAAATTTTTTACATGTTGTCTAGGATGATTGTTAAGTGTTTAAAATGCAAAATGCACAATTCCCCCCCCTCCGCGCCCTCCGCCATCTTGAAAAAACCAAAAAAAAATCGGCACTTTTTTTAGATTTTCACTTATATCTTTGTTTCGGTGCATTTTAGCTACAAAACAGTTCTCTTCAATGTTGTAGAAAATAAAATTCCCTATAATATACGTGTTAAATTTTGTTTGTAGGGCAGATAGTTCACGAGATATGATATTTTAAAAAAGATAAAAAAATACGCATTTTTTCAAACTTCTAACTTTAGAACGCTGTAATTCAAGTTTGGCCTATTTGAGAAAAACAAGTATTAAGAATAAAAATTGTAGGGAATTTAATTACCTACAAAATGGATGTATACTTTTTTAACCAACCTTACGGAGGGGGCAGTAAGCATTAAAATGAAAACAACGGCATATTGTTTATTTGATAAGTTTGAAAAATTTCCGGAAAATGCGTATTTTTTTATATTTTTAAAAATATCATATCTCGTGAACTATCTGCCCTACAAACAAAATTTAACACGTATATTATAGGGAATTTTATTTTCTACAACATTGAAGAGAACTGTTTTGTAGCTAAAATGCACCGAAACAAAGATATAAGTGAAAATCTAAAAAAAGTGCCGATTTTTTTCGGTTTTTTTCAAGATGGCGGCGGGCGCGGAGGGGGGGAATTGTGCATTTTGCATTTTAAAAACTTAACAACCATCCTAGACAACATGTAAAAAATTTAGAACTACCGGACCGTTTGTAAGGTAACCCCCCTTATTTGGTCTCTATTCACTGTACTATATGCAGAAAAAAAAACAAAAACGATGTTTATGCCTTTTGTTTAAGTGTTGTACAGGTGATAGTTTCATTTATAGAAACGAGGTGAAGAAAATGTTTAAGCCGGCCAAGTGTGAGTCGCACACAAAGGGTTCCTTACCACTATAATATAAAAAAAATGCGTAAGGCCCCAAAAAATAACACTTTTCTTTATTAAATTAAAGTTATTTGTTTTTTTCAGAGGCAAAAGACATACAAAGTGAAAAATTCAACAATCTACCGATTACGGTTCAGATACAGACAAACGGACAGCTAAGTTTTAGTATAACAGGATCCCGTTGGCACCCTTTGCATACGGAACTATAAAAAAGAAACATTGCAGTAGGTGACGACGTATTTTAACAATAGCCATAAAAAGGAAATTGCGCTATACCTCTACATACGAAGGTATGAATGTTGTATTAATTTGCTAGACAACTATAATGCATTGCTTCATCAACGAATTATATATTTAGGTTAGGTTTAGGAGTAAGATTTTACGATCTATCAAATGTGTTTATCATATACATAATGTACTCGAGGTATCGTATAGCCAGTTGATCGGTGGTTGATTGCCCGGGGCAAACATGGCCAGACATATTTTACTTGAAACTAACAAATATAACAACATGCGATGTAAGTAGGTAATTCTATTTTTTTTTACCGACGGATTGTGCATAGGGATCGCCACTTTTAAATAATTTTCATTTGATAAAATTATATGTTTTTTTACATATTGTCACCTGTGAAATTTCACAGGCAATAATTTTTAATTACGATGAAAATTATACTTGCTACTACGGAAGTGAAATGCGGAATATGGAAAGTGAAAAGAAATTTACATGATTCGTGATTTTATAGATTTTATAAGTACTGTCTAGGTGAAGGCGAGTAGTAACTGTGACGTTTGAAAATTCATTTTACCTTTATGATTTTTCACATGCTATTCACAAAATAAAGCATCTCTAGTTGTGCATGTAGCGAAAAACCAAGCTAGTTTATAAATGGGTGTAATTAGCATCACTTAGAATAGAAAGCATAAACACTTTTGTAACTGTTAATTCGCGAAATGTTTTAATTTCGCGTGAACGAGCGAAATACACAGTTAATTTGGTCATTTGTTTGATTTATGGTGGAAAGTGCTATCCTAGAAACTGAGCAATGCAAATAATGTATACTTTGGGTAAATAACGATTCATTAAAACTTGTGTATAGCCAATTAAAACTTTGATTTTTATTCTTAAAGGCGCCGGCGGCGCAGCAGGCGTAGATCCATGTCTGTAATTCGTTTAAGATATTAGATTGAAATCTTTTGTGTAAGAGGTCGTTGGCTGGGATAAACAAATATTATGTTGACTACCAGCAATGATAGCGTTGCACAATATCAACAACCGTTTATGGGCCGCGTGACTGAAATGACAGGGATGATTCAGCCAATCTCAAATTTTAATGATCCACTTCTAAAGAGGAATGCTCGTTACGACATACAATTTCAATCCTATAATGAAAAGTTAATCCAGATTAAGATTTAAATAGATTGGAAGAAAATTTCAACAACACGATATGACGCTTCCATAAAAAGATTTTAATACCTAAGTTCCATTGGAAGCACGCTCCAAACCATTTGTATTGACTGCAGTTGACTCTAGGATAAAAAACGATGTACTTCCAATGTATTTCAATAGGCGTACAATTTACTTTCAGATGTCAATGACCATTTAATGGAATTTGTTTAAACATCAGCTGTATTACGGTACCAATACACATTCCAGTGAAAGCGAAAAGTGCTGGCTGCCGAATTCGAAAAAGGAACAAGAGCCTTAAACAAAACGTATTTCCACAATGGCTCGGCGGCTGGCGGGTGGGTAGTGACGTTACCGCGACAGCCGTGACAATCGAGTTAGGTTTATACAGTTTTTTTATTACATTACACTAAATTGTGCACTTTTTACAGCGAAGAAAGTGGTCGAAAAACGATCATTAAGTTAGCGAGCTTTTGTGCCCGGCGTCATGCTCGTTGGTAGATAATGACTGCGGCGGCCGCTCAGTAACTGATTCTATGATTATTATGGCTGGCATGCATGTAATTTACTTTTGTGATAGCCACTCATTTGTAGTGCTAGTGCCACTTCGGAATAGTACAATTAATTAAACCATTCCACGGGTTTATGGCGCTTGCTAATGTGTTACTGTTACTAGAACTTTGAACTTGGATGCTAATTGCACTGGTGAATAACTTTATCGTCTTGCAACTTAAAATTAATATGGAAACACTAGCAATGCACCTGCCATCTTGTTAACAGCTTTATGATTAAATTACGAACAAATTACAACTCAATTATAATATGATTATAGATGTAGACCAATTACCATAATGCACTAGTCTACGAGATACGTATAACCTAGTTTGGTTAAATAGTGGATGACGTAGTTATCCAGAGCATGTGTCTGTAAATCTGTATAAATAAATAGATACGCCACGCCTTCGTGAGGCAATACAGCTCTTTTTATAGCAATTGCCAAAATCGCTTTTTTAATTAGTAAACTGATATTTTTGTTTATATCCAGTCTTGTCTTTTTAGTTTTAAATACGTTTTTTTTAAATATTAATTCCATGGAATAGCATTGTGTATACTAGTATTAATCTGTTAATTAGTTTTATAAATAAACATAAATAAAAAAAGGTTAAAAAAAAAACTTTGTTCACTCTGTGCAAAAATACAGGCACTTAAGCCTTAGAAGGTAAGAAATGACAGAATTGTCCTTTCAAACGCAATATTAAATCCATGCGGCACCGCCTGCCCACAGAAGAGGGCGTGAGGACGTCTCCGTGAAGGCGCATTGTTACGTCACACGAAGATTTATAACTTGATCCTGCGCATGCGACTTGGTACACAGCGGAATACGTAGGCAAATATAATAACATAGAACTCTAAAGTGTAAAAAAACGACTTCAACTTGTATGGTTTTTTCATGGATGCCATTGTCAGAACTGGACCAAATCGGGACCATACAGTAAGCACCGGCTTTCAAATAAAAAAAGAATCCTCAAAATCGGTTCACATAGTCGAAAGTTACAAACATCAAAAAACATACAGTCGAATTGACAACCACCTCCTTTTGTGAAGTCGGTTGGAAATGAGTTTTTCATACTCGCTCGGTCATAGCCATCATCTCATCATGAGTTTCACGTAGAGGTATTTGACTGCCTAGTCAAATGAGTTACTTTTTATGATGTCAAAACGAAAATTTAATGTGGAAAATGTACTAAATACTGCGCAGTAACGTCATAATTTTTAGTACTCAATTTCTTTACTTTATGATTGTGTTAATAACATAATCCTTAATTGAGGCAAGCGTTTAAAATAGCTGTAATTGTAAAACTAAAATCGAAACAATTTTTTAACACTTTGGATAATCTTTTTATTGAATGATTCGCAATTCAATTTCGGTAGGTACTGTCAAATTCCTTAGTGAGTAGGTAGCCAAATAAATTATGAAATGGAAAAGTTTCATCTTGACTCATATATTATTTAAATAATTTGCATAATTATTCATTTATTCTAATCAATGTCATATTATTTTAATTTTATTTGGTACAAAGTAACACGACAAATCAGAGGTGTCATTATAATTCGCGATTCGGTGCCACTAGCTTTGAAGATAGGACCAGTTTTTTGTCGGCTCCGATTAATTGGCATTAAATTAGCTAATTAGTTTAATATACTTCGCTATCGTATGTTACCGGAACTATGGTCTTTCTGAACAAGTTTTAATGACGAAGTGACAAATTATGCGAAAACATCCTTTGATTCTGATAGTAGGTATAATAACACACTAAAATAAATTGAAATATAAGAAATAATAATAAATAATAATATAATCTCACGCCTTTTATCCCCGAGGGGGTAGGCAGAGGTATTCCATTACTGTATGTACCCACATTTCACGAGATATATTGGACCCCTAAACGTGATAGGTGTGAGCCCATCGCCGGACCGGGTCTGTTTTCACATGTCTTAGAATTAATTCTGAGACCTGCGGGTTTCCTCACGATGTTTTCCTTCACCGTCGAGCTAGTGATAAATATGTACGTAAGTTTTTAAAAAACTCATTGGTACATGCCAGGATTCGAACCCGAGCCTCACTGATTTTCGGCCGGCTCTTTAACCGTTCGGGCTATCACTGCAAATATAAGAAATAATATACTTAATATAAATTACTACAATAATACAAGACACTGTTTGACTATTTAACATTTTGCGGGTTCGATTTCCGTTCGGGCCCAACATTTGTGTACATGAACATGTCTATTGGGCTCGTCCGTCTGGGTATTTACTTTCTTTTTTCTTATCTTAATTTCATTGTAAAGCTCGATTTCGAATCCTGGCATATACCAAGGAGTTTTTAAAAAAACTTACGTATATTATATTTATTACTAGCTGGACGGTCAAGGAAAACATCGTAAGGAAACCCGCAGGTCCCAGAATTATTTCTGAGACATGTGCTGTGCACCCCTGTCCAGCGACGGGCTCACCACCTGTCACATTTAAGGGTCCAAAAAGATTATAATGGTTAAATGTACGTATTTCCAGAAATGGAACACCTTTGCCCTCCGGAGATAAAAAGGCGTGAGACTATTTTTAATTTATAATTTCATTGTCAATCGCGACGATCAGTACCTAAGTTATAACCGATCACTGCTACAAGATAATTTCTAATATACATTATCAAAGACTGGTGCACTCGTCTATGGTGATTGTAATAATCGATGCGTTTTTGTTTTGATTGAGAACCAAGTTGAACTGACAGTCAGAATATCAGTGGCCAAGTGTGGCAGGTTTCTCAGGATTGTAGATTAGCGTCCGCACGCTACTAGCAGATATGCCAGATCGTTTACGCTATCTTTTCTCAGAACACCTTTCTAGACAGGGAGGAATTGAGGGAAGCTGTCAAAGTGAACAGTTGGGTATAGTGTAAAAGGCCCCTTTTACATATATACTTGTAAAATATTTGTTGAAAAGATTAGAATGACAAATGCACTTGGTTTAGATATTAGAAAATTAAATACTAAGCGGTCTGGTAACTATTCCGCGACAAAATAGGTTATGTATTATTGTCGTGCTCTAGCGGGAACCCGCTGCTTTCCCGGGTGGTGGTAGAAAGTTCTTTAAAGTTGTTAAGAGATTTCATTTCAAAAGATAAGTCTTATTATAAATGTCCTCATACCATTTAAATATTCGCAAATAACATCTGACTTGTTGAAAAAGTAAAACGAATACAAATTACAAATAAAATTTAGGATTATGTAAGTATTACACTCTCACAAGATACAGAAAGATTTTTAAAAAATCGACGCTACTTTGTTTTGTCGCTTCGTGTCGACTGTAGTTTTGGATTTTTTGAAAATTAAACGTAATATTTAATTGAGGAAGTAATTTTCAGCTGTGTACCACAAATGAATGCAAGACTCAATAAGTATCATTTCAATTAAATAACATAATATTTCAATGTACCTATAGGTAAGATGTTTGTTTTCTTTACGGGTGAATGGGTGGTGGATTATTTTTTAAACATTTCTTATAATGTGACTGGATGCGTAAAGCACACGATCGGTCATTGTAGTGGACGTTTTTCAGCTGATACGATGTTAACATCAAAAGTCAAGGCCACAGTCCTATCACGTAGGTAGTCGTCAAAACGTTATCTTTCCTACACCAAGTTACACACTTTTTTTATCAGAAAAAATAAAATAAATAATCTCACGTCTTATATCCCCGAGGTGGTAGGCAGAGGCCATTTCTGTATTTACCCACTTTTCACCAGATATTTTTGGGACCCCTTAACGTGAGTGAGCGCATTTGTTCTTAATTCTGGGACCTGCGGGTTTCCTCACGATGTTTTCCTTCACCGTCGAGCTAGTGATAAATATATACGTAAGTTTGGAAAAACTCATTGGTACATGTCAGAATTCGAACCCGAGCCTCACTGATTTTCATCATGTGAAGCAGGCTCTTTAGCCGTAAGGCTATCGCTGCTTTTTTTTTATCAGTTATTCACATAATATGCAAGCCTACACAAGATAGATGCTTGGGGCTTAAACTGTAATGTTTCATTTCAATACACGTGATTGTATACTAGCATATGTGATTTATAGAGTCGAGTAATCCATATTTTATTGCCTAAAAATATGATCCCGCACTGTGGGATGGCAGATTCTTTCTGTGCAAAAATTTACTTTCTGTAAGAAATCCCATAGAAAACCAAAGCATGATTTATTATGTCTTATATGAGCACATGTGAAAACACTTTTGTAATTATATATTATACATGTACATGGAGTCTACGCAATATATCAAGTAATGATTTCTTTTCTTTGGAATTGTATATTCATATTCCGTTCTTCTCATACCACAGTATTGTTAAAGACGCTCATAAAAATATATTTACGGTAGCGCATCTTAACTTTATGACTTCTTCGGAATATCAACGGTTTATGCCAATGATATTCTATAAAAAATAGGTAGATAGGATTTTTGCTCAAAATATGGCAAAATAAAAATTGACGGAAATTACTTAGTTTCGCACGAACCTATCGTGTAGAAAAGTATTTTTTTTTTTCAATAATTTGGAATATTATTGGCCGAAATTACATTCTTCAGTATT
Organism: Ethmia dodecea; assembly: GCA_963855545.1. Taxonomy (NCBI): domain Eukaryota; kingdom Metazoa; phylum Arthropoda; class Insecta; order Lepidoptera; family Depressariidae; genus Ethmia; species Ethmia dodecea. The sequence goes on from OY979446.1 coordinate 4,684,578, forward strand.
GTCTCTCATATTATTATAGCTGTCAAAATGTGACACCTGTTTTCACCATTTATTTAATTCAATATGTAAGAGCAAAGAGATGAAAACATAATAATGCATAGAGGGGACAAAGCGAGGAAAATTTGATGCCAAAAGTTATTACAAGTGGAATAAATCTAGTACGATTTCGACCGAATGACAGCTCGCGTTCATACTAACTGACATGACGCTTGAGCTTCAAAGTTTTGTATGAAAATATTCCCAATGCCCCCTCTATGTCCTAATGTATTTTAATCTCTTTGGTAAGAGCATAACCTGTCCACCTATACTTCTTAGTTTATGTTGTATTTTCAATTCGTAATACACTTTCCATTTACTGAGCATTTACAATAATTTAGAATTTCTAAGACATGTGTTTCGGTATGCAACTGGGTTTGAACATGGTTTGAACACAATGCACATTGTCCTTTTGATACGGCACGTCTTTTCGTGGAATAGGCTCGACCATTGGTTTTGCATAGAGCCCAACCGGTTGTATTCACTATACTTACTGTCTGAATTGTGGTTTTCTGTGGTCGAGATATAGAGAAATCCGGTAGCCAGCTTGTAGCCAGACGTGTTTTCTAGTGCAGATCCCTTGAAATGTAAAATCTGTGGTATAAATCCATTAGGTATAGATTCAACGCTGACGCTTTAGTAAGCATTGTGGCAGAATCCCGTGAATGACATCATAAAAATTGTACCATTTTGAAAATATATTCCGTAATTTATTCCATTCACGTTGTAAATTATAATTAACTAGCGACCCGCCCCGGCTTTGCACGGGTGCAAACTAACACTAAAACCTTCCTCTTAAATCACTTTATCCATTAAAAATACACACCTTCCATTTTATTATCCAGATAAATTAGAACATTCCGTGCCTAATAGGCAGTGAATTTGATAAATCTTATCAACTGATACGCAGACTATTCAATACGAGTCCTGAGGCAATGGACTCGTAGGTAAACAGCCTAGCCGGTCATCTGTTGTAATTAATCTGCTGATAGGATCGATATCGTTACATTGCTCTGCTATGACAACAGGGTCGGATGAAGGACAGGTCCATGATATCAAATTGACGCTATAACAAAACTATTTTGTAAATGGAGAAACCATTAAATAATATGATCATTAAATAAGAAATGTAGCATCTGTTTATGGATATGTTATTGTTATTGTTATTGTTGAGAAATTAGAACTAGGGTAGACGGTGCACTAAAGTACACCGATATTATGTGTTCTAAATTATAAAGGTTGAGAGTAAGATAGTATAATAATATTCTCTGTAAAATTAATATTCCAGCAGGATGTATTTTCATTTGAGTTGTTGATTTTCTAAATCTGAATGTTGGAAAATAATTGCCTCCCAGCATCAGCATTACGTAAAACTATTATCATTACCGGAAAAATTACAGAATTTTCATTACGTGTTTAGCGACCCTACTATTACGTAATTAACGCCCCGTTTACTGATACCTGTCGATAGACCGCCAGCGGTCTGGCAAGAAACATGTGGCTACCGGTCCTGGCCTATTCTAGAGGCCTATTATGCTGATAATAGGCGCTCACTGCGTCAGTTTAGCAACGGAAACTATTAATCCTATCCTACTTCTATTGACTCCGTATAAATTCAAACTAGCGTAAATGAGTTCGTTCCTTGCTCATTGTAAATGAAAATTATGCACATAGAGATGAGGAATCGACGAAAACGTGAGATCTTTTTTATATCAATTCAGATGAGATAATTCATTTATTTGCAAACATCAACGTTATACAGATTTAGAATATCAAAACATTCTATTACATATTATCTTCCTTATATATCACATGTTTTCTTCTACATTTATATTGCGTTGGTAGTTAAATCGTAACCCTACTAATATTACAAACGCGAACTACTTAGGTCTAAAGCGTAACTATGTTTGTTTTTTACTTTTTGTCGCGAAAAACTATTAAAAGGATTTGATGAAACTTTACATTAATATAGTATATATCAGAATAATACATATTACATAGGTGATCAGAGGGCTGGCAGCTATCTCTGTCAAAGGATCAGCCTAACTATCCAGAGAGGGAATGCTGCCAGTCTTCTGGGCACTGTCCCACATGGTTCCTCTTTGGAGGACATTTTTTATATGTAATTATTGTAAATCAATGTATATTTTCTTTGTAAATAAATGTATACTTACATAGGCTACTTTATCCCATTGTGCAGACGATGTCGTGATTAAAAGCTAGTCTTACATAATTCTAAAAATGACTTAATTAAATTATACTGCAAGGGTCACAAAAACAGCATAACGAAAGACCGTAAATACGCCCGCGGTGATGATAATCAACTCAAGCGTTCGAAAATAAAAACATTTCCTATCTCGTTTTGTTCCGAGAGATTATATTAAGCTATTAGTAGCAGCAAAAGAAAGAACATTACAACGTAACCCATTTAAAAAAGCAACAAACGCCGGGAGAACGCTCGGTAATGACCTTACATCATCACATACCGAAACCCTGCGCTCACGTACTTGTTCGCCGATTGATAGACAGTCTTATTAAAAAAATTGTTTGACTGATGTTTCCAGATCATTTATCAAAATTAAGAGTGGTTATACGCCTCTTTGCATAGCTATCGCATTAGTTTTGTTACCGTTATAATGTTTGGCAATGAGTAAGAAAAATAACCTACTATGGTCCCGGCAGCGGTTTTATTAATATTCTAATATGCGCCGGGGAATTAAATAATAAGTAGCTTGGTGGAAAACTACCGTACTAAGTACTTTAGGGCGGGCATAGAGTGAGTGCCAGATGTATATCACGAAGGTAATCAGGGCATGAGCCAGACAGAACCGAGTAGTAGTCGGTCCCGTAGCCTTTAGTTCAGCCAACTGTCGTGAGGGGTTAGTCCCAACGAATTGCGCGATCCGTTGGTAGTTGCAGCTTCGCATAAGTATTACCCAGCACTATCAGATGATATTACAATATTTTTTTTTTCAACTAATCACGATGAAGTAACTGATTATAGTGATTATCATTAAGTGTAAGCACACAAATGCATTTAAATTTTTTTTTGTCTCTTCAATTAGCATTTTTTGTTGGCATTTACTTGTGTCAGATTCAACTAGCAACGAATCGTGCTATCCGTTGGGAATAAACCGTCATGAGCGGAGTGTATTTTCCTATTCCTACAACAGCAAGTAAGTACTTAAATTCTCGTTACTAATGGTATTTGACTGCCTATAATGAGCTACTTTTAATGATCTGTCAAAACGAAAATTTATTATGGGAAATGTACTGAATACCGAGTTGTGACGTCACCATTTTTAGTACTCAATTGCAACATATTTTTGATTTTTTTATTATTTAAATATTTGTTATAATTGTAAAATGAAAAATGAAATACATTTTTAGATATGTTTTGGGATAATCTTTTTAATTAAGGATCACTTAAATTTTTTTTTGATACAGTCAAATACGAGGTAAGCCAGACGTATAATATGAGATATGAGGTAACTAAGCGGTGAATTAGAACAAGGTTTAACGTATCTAGGTGAGACAGGGAGTATCTATCCATACCTACTACTTATTATTCATTACTAGCGACCCGTCACGTATACTCATGTGCAGTATGTTTATATATTGCATACATTCTTAAAATAATAATAACAACTGGTAGTTCAGAGGAACCAAGCGCACTAACAGACAAGACCCAAATAGCTAACGACTTTGTTTAAAACTATTTAGAGGTATATAAGACAAGATAATACGTTGTGGCAATTAACGATACATCAAAGCGAATCACACACAAAACTACGTCTTATCAAATTAGAAAGTGATCTTATAAAATAAACAGCGTATCCGGAATAATTTCAAACTTCATAGAACAAAATTGAATAGGCATGTGATGTGAGCACGCGCATGTAATAAATTAACACCCGATGGTGTTACATCGTCGATCAAACGTACTCATTCGTTTCGTGATACTTTTACGTAACACTTGATTGATGAAAGTGCGATATTTATTACCTGTCCGTCTCCAAAATCTTAGCGGAGTTATTTGACAGTTTTGATGTTTTTATTGCGTTATCAATAGCAATGTAGCACCATTAATAGTTCAGCAATTCTTTTACAATTATGAATCCGGTTAATAACGTACGAACTTGCTTATATAACAAAATAATAATTATGAAATAAGTAATTATTTTTATAGCTATTATATACAGCCTCTCACATCATCAACGTATAACGGCCCACTGCTACTTCATAGGTCTTTCCTCACGTGGTGACACATGATATAACAACCAACCGTTGCGCGTTGCCGCGACTTTCGATGTAGAGTCCTACTGTAGATGCAGCCACCAATCATTGCACAGTTTTCAATAGCCAGACAAATAGATTTTCGATATTATGACGTAGAGATAGAGGCCCACCTGCGAGTGTGGTCTATAATCCCACGCAAGCCCACGATGGATAGATACACCTAACTGTCAGAATTTTTCAAGCCATCTAAGGGGTAAATAGATCAACGACTTCCACGTATGTGAAAACAAAGAAAACCGAGAGAACCGAAACACGGAGGTGATCGTGATGTAATGCCATTAGGTGTCACCTATTCACTGACTGACCAAGCACATCTGACATAGCAAGGGGTATCCTCCCAAAGGGGTATGAGAGGGGGTATCCTGTCCAATACATGGCAGTGGGATGGTTTGAATGTTTTGTCACTAGCTTGACGAAAGTAGCAGAGGGCAGTTCCATGCTTCAACCCAAGGGTTTGCACAAGGGCGATTTATAAACATTTGGGATCAAATTCTCCAAATGATAGTGTCAAAATCCATTGCGTACTTTAGAAGAAAGCGCAAAAACCGACAAGATGGCAACTTTGTTTTTTGCTATTAAAAGAATGAGATAGTTGTCTATCCAACGTTAGTATTCAACGGCAATAACTTCATCGAATACCTAATGAATGACATAAATTAACAACAGTTTTCTTTCTGTTTAATAGTATCTAAATAATTACTAGGTTTCTTCTTCAAGCACCAATTCCTGTTGGAGGTAGGCTGTTATTTAATGGATATGGTTCACAAGTCATGATTTCCTGGGCATGACTTAACGAGTTTGCAGTTAGCTTATTAAATCATAGGTTCATGTTATTCCCAAGCTAAGGTCGAGGTAACTTCAGCTTTTTAATTATATTTTTATCCATAACTTATTTATCAAGGCTAGTACCTAAGTACCGCGTCATTGAGTCATTTACTAAAACTTTAGGTTCTTAGAGACGGTCGGTGCTGGTATAGAAAAAATTCATTGCGAGTAGAAGATTATATCACAGCACCAATAAAAGTGTACTGCGATTTTTATTTTAAAATTATAGCTAATTTCAAAATAATAAAACAATCTAAAATTTCAAGTAGGTAGGTAATTGAATCCCAACAATGATGACGACATAAGTCATAGGTACGTTTTCAATAAAAAATGAAGTAGGTTTTTTAACTAGGCAGTCGACTATAACCTATTATATAGGTAAATAGGTTATGTTTGGGCATACCAATAAACATTATTATTATATTTTTATTATTATATCATTTTTCAAGGACATAAGAAAACTTCCATATGTATGGTTCAAAGTGTATGCGACAGTATACGCTAACAAATCTAATGTGTAACTTGAGGCTTAGGGTCGTAACACATCTGCGGAACGTACAGCGCCGAAAGTTCGGTGAACAACATACATTGACATTTCACTTTAAAGATAAATGGATCAGCCGCCCGCGTCAACCGTAATGTATGTTGTTCACCGAACCTTCGGCGCTGTACGTTCCGCAGATGTGTCGCGACCCTTAATGATCTGTCGTGTGCTTTCCACGTGGGACAGTTGCCGTTCAAATTGTCTACAATTGTAATAAAAGCATGTTGCAGACCTCCTGCAACAACATTATCTTTTGAGATTATTCATTTTTTGCATTTGTGACTGTGTTTTCCTATTGTTTTTATATAAGTATCAAATACAGACTAGAGTTTTGTGATTTCTTTGCTTTTTACCCATTGATCCTCATTAAACTAACTTATACAGTCCATAAATCGTTCATTTACATTTATAACCCAGTGAATAGAGAGCTGATACCTTACAAACGGTCCGGTAGTTCTAAATTTTTTACATGTTGTCTAGGATGGTTGTTAAGTGAGGGGTGTAGTTTCAAAACCCACTAAAGCATTTTTTGGAAATTTTGTACAAAACGTTTTTTTTAATCTATTGTAATTAATTTAATGAAAAAGTTAATATTTCGTGATAAATTGGTTGCCACGGCATTTCGACTCTCAAAAGTGTGAAAACCATTAATATATTTACAAGCATTTTCAAGAAAATATAAATTTAAAATATATTATAGAGGAATTTGCAACCAACCTGTCATTTTAGTGGGTTTTGAAAATAAACTGTCATTTTGAAGGGGGTTTTGCAACTAACCTTATAATGCTCGATGGATGACATTATGCTATAAAGCATAGAGACCAATCTCAGTAAACTGTATCCAACTATGTATTAAAATTAACTAATGAAAAACAAAGTAAGTAAGTATCAACTCTTTATTGTACACCAATAAAAATATGCAACAAGTGACACAATGATAAAAAAATTACATTGGGCGGTCTTATCGATTTAAGCGATTTCTTGCAGATAACCTCTTCTTTTCTTTTCTATGTCTATAGGTATAGTAGTTTAGTTGATAACCGCTATCAAAATTCATCACTCTTCAGCACATATTACAAGCAGGTACTCATTACTTATTGTTGCATAAAACTTTCTAACGAACTTTTGAAGTAAGTTTTAGGTAAGATTTTACTCACCGTTTTCTAGGCTCCTTTTCGCGTTTCCAAGATTCTGGATGGCGTGGCAGTTTCCGAGCATCTTTGGGATCACATTTTTTTACAAACTGCGCTAGATCTTCCATCCTTTTTAATGAATTTTGTTTAAAAACCGCGAGCAAGTCTCATCTACACAACCAAAATCCCCATACTATTTTAAAGTCACGTGTTTGCAATGCGACGCTCTCATTGGTCGATTTCATTTTAGAGGATTTTGATTGTGATATTAAATATTTTAGCGGCCTTTGCAACTAAACTTACTTTTTAAACTGTATTTACTGTGCATTTTAGAGGGGTATGAAAATTCACATAATATGATCTATTGCAAAGTAAATTTAAAAACCTTTCTCTTAGTACAAAAATGAAAAATGTATTCGAAATCGTTATAGAGTGTTTTGAAATTACACCCCTCAAGTGTTTAAAATGCACAATTCCCCCCCCTCCGCGCCCGCCGCCATCTTGAAAAAACCGAAAACAATCGGTACTTTTTTTAGATTTTCACTTATATCTTTGTTTCGGTGCATTTTAGCTACAAAATAGTTCTATTCAATGTTGTAGAAAATGAAATTCTCTATAAATATAATAATATAATAAAATATTTCCGGAAAATGCGTATTTTTTTATATTTTTTAAAATATCATATCTCGTGAACTATCTGCCTTACAAACAAAATTTAACACGTATATTATAGGGAATTTCATTTTCTACAACATTGAATAGAACTGTTTTGTAGCTAAAATGCACCGAAACAAAGATATAAGTGAAAATCTAAAAAAAGTGCCGATTTTTTTTCGGTTTTTTCAAGATGGCGGCGGGCGCGGAGGGGGGGGAATTGTGCATTTTGCATTTTAAACACTTAACAACCATCCTAGACAACATGTAAAAAATTTAGAACTATCGGACCGTTTGTAAGGTAACCCCCCTTATTTGGTCTCTATTCACTGTACTATTATACGCGTAACAAGCAATTTATGAGTTTTAATATAGATCTCTACATCCAATTGTAACTAGAATTTAAGAACGTAAATCTGGATTTAGTTCTATCACAGGCAATATAGCATTTCTAACTAGTTGCCTACAAAATTTACGTATGCATTTCTTACTATATTAAAATTAGTTACACTAACTCAATGAAGAGCGTATGTCACGCATAAGAATCGGGTCCGAAAAGTCTAGAAAGCGTATAAATACAGTGTATACTTCCGATGCCTGCCATTTAACTACCTGTTAATAATAATACCAGGTATATAAAACCTATAATGCTACACTGGCGTGCAAAACTACCGATAATCGTGACTTCTGTAACGAAAGTGATAGTTACTATCACTTTTTTGCAATAAAAAGTACACGTTGCATACAATTTGAGGGTTCTATGTGTAGTCAAACCTCTTATTAATTGTGAACGTGATTCCGTTTCTGATTATCACCTATTTACTGTTGCAGCATTACACAACGAGATAGTTAACCATAAAAGACCGGACCTGCCACTTAACTTGCCAGCTCGTTCCCGCGACGACGCTCGCTGACTTTGAAATATCCCGTGGGAAACAGATGTTAAGCCGAGAAAAAGTAGAGATATCCAGTCTATATCTTACTCCGGAAACTATCAGTATCCATGTGTCATGCCTTTAATGGCTCTGTTCAGATATGATATAAGACAAAAACACTTTCTCATTATACCTATACCTAATACGATAGATATATTGGTTAATAAGGTAGATGACGAAATAGGCGTACTGACATCGACCAGATTGGCGATGTATTGTATGTACCTATAGAAAACAAATAAAGGGTACTCAAAACCGACGAGCATGCATGAGCCGTTTGATGGATGTAGATTAAGCACAAGAGATTTGCCAGATTCGTAGCAAGTGACTGTCTATTGTCTCAGCCTAAACCAATGGGAAATAGGCGTCAGATTATGTACGTAGGTATGTATGTAAGGTAAAGTTATATCCCAACCTAGTATTACAAATGGAAATCAAATGTGTTTGTTTGTTACCTTTTCACAGCTAAAACGGTGAACCGATCTTGCTGAAATTGGTGGGACGATAACTTACATCTTATGGACTAAACAGTTTAAATTTTTCATTGGTTTTGAATCTTATTTCAATTACATACAGTTAAATATTCGGTGGTAACTATTTTCCCTCTGCTGTTTACAACTTACTTGTTTAACACACCAAAGTGACGCGATACCCTAAAGTTCATAGAGGCGGAGTCGCAATCAACAGTTACTTTTACGTATACATGTAAGTGCTACCAACTTGTATTCACAAGTATGAATTTGTGTTCAAAATTCAAAGCTATAAGAAGTTAAGCCGTAAGCGATGCCTATAAGTTTTTTTAGGGTTTGTTATTAATTATAGTCTATTTGACGTAGCATGGATTCGGTGACAGTTCACATTTTTCCCTTTTACTAATGCCACTTTCGATTAATAAAAAAAATTGAAATGATAAAATAATCAAATATTAATTTTATTTTTTAATCAAATATTTTTACTAGGCGAAAGTAGAAGGCGTGTATCGGAAAAATCTGAAGTGTCACCGAACCCATCCTACGTGAAATAGACTACAGCTGAGTTTGTCCAACGTATGCTACTAGCCTCTGAAATCGCAGTAATAAGTATACATTTATTAGATAATCGTACTTCTTGTATTCTATTTAATAGTTTAACCATGTTTACATATGATTTTTATGACAACAGAAACTAATTTTACTGCACAAATAAAAAAAATGTAAAAATCATTTAGTCGGCACTATAATTTTATGATCAATAAATATTTTTATTACCTTTACAAGAATTACCTTAATCTTAAGGGTTTCATAAAAAGTCATGTAAACATTAATTATTAACCATTTTTACCTGCCAATCATAAAAGTATTCATCAAAAACTCGATTTTACGCTCCATTATTACAAAGTATTTTATGGTTATGTTATCTTAATCAACTGTGACTAATAGGACATCAACCTGCCAAATTGTTTTTATTAACTTTGATGTCTGATGATTGCATTTAAATTTATACTCACTCAAATATTGAAAGAGGAATATTTGATCGAATACGCAAGTAGCTAGGTAGGTAATTGTAAATTAGCACTTAGCATGACTATGTCTGATTTCACACTTATCTCTGTCTTTTTATGTAAATGTAAAGTTAACCAACAAAATACCAACACAAAATCATACGTTACCTACTACCTACTACAACATGAAACTACTACAAAATAATTGTAAATTAACGTCATCATCCATAATTTAATTGCTAAGGGTATGATAGCTTTGATCTTCTTTATTATTCTAATCACAGAGTAGGAATGGATAACCGATCGATGGAATAATTGAATTGTGGATCATAGCTTACACACGGCTATTTACTTACTATGGGTACTAAAGAACTGATAAATATACATAAACAAATATTAATACCTAGACATGAAGTCAACAGACATGTTGGTCTTAGCCCCGGACAGGAATCGAACCTGCAACCTTCGCCACTACCAACTCAGTCAACAGTCCCGTCGATATTTAATGATTACGGACGCTTGATTTGTAAATGTACCTATATCATTATAATACAAAATTTACAACTAATTAAGAGTTTACATAGTTGTAGTTTCTGTATCGAATGAAGAATGATATCAAATCGCCGCGAGCGCAGCCTTGGAAAGAGGCTAGTAATTTCATAATCTTACTGCATTCCTGAACCCATCACCGAGCGGGACCAGCCTCCGCAGTAATTTTGGCCTGTATCTAGGCAAAGTACCGCACACTCACGCTTCTCACCTTTCTGCGTTTATCTCCGATCTGAAACAGATAACAACACATCTCAACAATAGCCTATTAGCCACGAACCGAATAATTTGGGTAATCAGATCTTTGGAAATGAGAACTTTCCCTAAAGCTATGTGTACGCAGATATAATGTGAGAGAGCCATTTGTTCGGCTCTTAAGGAGTATTTAGTGCGAATTTGGAGTAACAATTTACGTGCACGAGCAAACTGCCTATTGTTTAGAATTTAATGATGCCTTTAGTTCAACAAGCTATTTTCATTTAATTAATTGCAGAATCTAGAATTAATTACATCTCCCAATCCACGGTGGGCTCGCGTTTGAGATTATGGGCCATTATTTCCTCATACGTTAGGAAATACCCATAGCCTAGTTGTAGACTATTACGGGTTGATGATCTATACTAATGTTATAAAGAGGAATGATTTGTATGTTTGTATCTTTGTTACAAATAAACTCAAAAACTACTGAACCGATTTTAAAAATTCTTTCAATGCAAAGCTAGAATATCCCTGAGTAGCACAGGCTATATTTTACTCCCGTATTCCCACGGGAACGGGAACTACGCGGGTAAAACCGTGCACAACCGCTAGTTACTAATAAAATACTCAAACGTCTCGAACTCTCGAACACATCCCGTTGGTAACGTTAATTTTACATTGCGTTTGTTTAATGAACAAAAAGCACTCATAAATATGCATATGCCACAATTTCTAGTTCGTGACGTTTGTGTGATTAATATGGTAATATTTCACACTATAAGTGACATTGTAATTGGCAGACTGGCTTGTTTGTTTCATTTACTTATTGCTGGCTGCACCGGAATTATACTGTGGGCGATGACAAGCCAAAGCAGACGCATGCAGTATCAATTTTGTATGCAAACTGGAATGTTTTTCTGCAGAGATTTTTTCCGTATTCCGTATATACCTATAATCATCTGTATGTAGTTACAGTCAATCGCTTGATATAGAGATATAGACAAACCCATATGAGACGATATTACCATAATCGTCATGCTTTGCTGTGCAGTATGATATGCTCAGTTCTGAAAGAACACACACAGACACGAAAGATGGAATATCACTATATTGCTATCATTATCAGTGGAAAAAAGAACAGGCTTATTCCAAAAACGTTCTAAAATCACGTTTCTAAAGCCGGGTACTCACTAGCGAGCCGTAACCGTAACATGGGTGATACAGTAACGAGCTTCTAGTGTTTACGCATGTATAGAGGGCTCACGACGTCGTCACCGGAACGCTTTGACCGAGCCACGACTCATTCTGCGATCTGTAACTGTAACCAGTAAAGTGGTTCTGGTGTGTACGAGAAGGCCGCAAGCCGGATCTGCGCAGTTTTGGTTTTTAAGCGCACTGCGAGCGCCCTATGATTCGCGGTAAAAAACCGACAATCTTCGGCTCGCTGCGAGTCGCTCGTATAGCGTTCGTTGCAGGCTCGCTAACCACGTACTCACTATGTTTTTGGTCAGTAACTGTTACAGTTGCATGCAATGTTACGGGTTCAGAAATGAGTACGTTGTAAACGTCGGCTCGCTGCAAGCCGAACGCGTGCCGTTCGAGAACCACGTACACACTATGTTTTTTCGGTTACAGTACATGCAACGGTTTCGGCTACAGGTCGGTGGTGAGTACCCGGCTTTACATGTTCTATTCTGTACACCGTATTTAGAGAAAATTTGAACCGGCTACCTTCTACGATTCAAAAGATACAGGCCTTTAGAGGTAATACTGACGGCCTAGACTGCGACCTGCGTAATAGGGTCCCGTCGTTAGTAAAGAACCGTAAAATCTATTATATACCAACAAAATCCCTTGTAGTAAAGCGCTTGTGCAAAATTACATTACAGCTAAGCACGTTATCCATAAAAGCCAACCGCACCTCATTTTCAGTGAGAAAGCCACCATCAATGGCATCTCATCAGCCTCACGCTCAACAAGAATACTTTCTTCCTTCCAGTTAACTTGATTTACACACTCAATAAAGCTGTATCGTAACAAAGTTCGATTAACTATAATAACTCAATAGAACGGCCAGACAAATGAAAGTGGGCAATCATCAATTAACAGACACTTAGTTGGGTAACGTGAGAATTATGCGGTGGTACCACTGGCGCCTTCAACTGTTTATTTGCAAATTTATGAGTTCGTAGTTCCTCGTTAAGAAGTGTAACTCTCTCATAAAATCTTACCATTATCAACCGGTTACAGCCAGTACTGAACTAATGGTCTTTGCAGAGAGATCTTCACAAATAAAATCTAAACTTAGTCTATAGTATATTTTTTTTAAATTATAGATAGTAAATTGGTGCGTGGATAATGGAAGGGACGAGATGGAACTCAATGTACTTATAAAGGAGACATAGAGACGTAGAGAGCTTCTCAGGAGGCTGTTACCGTGCAACCAGTTAGATAAAGGGTGTTTAAAGAAAATCTAAATAAAGAGTGAAACCTAAAACCATACAGCATGCATGAGTCGTTTGATAAATGTGGATGAAGTAACGCAATAGGAAGTGGCGTGAAACTGTGTTCCTATGTATGTAAAATATGAAAAAAAAAACAGGAATGTAAAACCACCGCCAACGGTTTCGGGGATAAGGAATATTGATCAATTATAATAAAATATTAATTTTAATAGAAAACCTTAAAACTATAAACTACCAAAGCGCTATAGGCCACAAAACTGTGGTTTGGTGGTTGTACCTACTGTTAAAAGTTGTAAAAAAAAGAATGCTTTTACGAAATGAAAATTTCACTAATTCCATAATACAGAACTCGCTGTCAAACCATTGATGAGCGTGTCAGTCACCTTTTATAAACAAATATTTAAGAGCTATCGCTTAGATTTCTACAGGAAATCCTTGGTTCAATTACACGCAAATCATCAATCATTGGCAGGCAAAGAAATCTCATATAAGCGTTTCATTACAGTTGAAGCGAAAACACTTTTTAAGAGTAATCTCAACCTTTTATATACTTTGAATGATGTTTCCGGTGGCTATGTAAACTTAATTGTGGCCAGTGAAAGTGATTCTCACGTATAACGATGTTTTTATGCTTTTTTGTTCACATTAGCCTGTTAGCAAATTTTCGAATGAGTTTCGACATTGTTCTTGACCAGCCTGAGTTTTCCGACAGGAAAGTGACTGTTTTTGGTTATAATCATCATTACGCTAAACAATAACGTCGGAAGTTCCTTTGAAAGTTTTTTTTTCTTCTAAGCTCCCTAACATGCATATTTGCTTTCGAAATAGGTTGTTTTAAAAATATTTTTTTTTAAAAACAAGACAATGGGAAGTGATAAAGACGTTTAACATAAAATTAAAAATAAATTACCGTAGAATCTGACTTTTTTACAAATAAAAATCATAATGTGGAATCAAGTCACTGCTGACCCACGATACCTCAGTATACTTTAAACTAAAAGAATGAAAAAATATATATTTTCTAGAAACTTCTGGTAAGCACTAAATATGTTTTTGTATTGTACTACTTACAGATTGGTTTGTTAAACTATTATATTTTTGGACGAATCTTGCAAAAGTCGTGAGCCAGCCCGCAGGCCCTACAATTGATTCTGAGGCAATGATATAATATATTACTACTGTTCTGAGGCACGTGTAACAGCACCCCCTGATCCGGCGGTGCGGGAAGGGCTCACCAGCTGTCAAGTTTAAGTGTCCAAAAAAATACTGGTCAAAAGTGAGTATAACCAGGAATGGATTACCTCTGCCTATCCCCTGGGTGCCGTGAGAACATATTATTGATTTATATTTTATATATGTTGCAAAACATATTTGTCTTGTTGGATTCTGAAATTGATGAGATGGTTTTGCTTCTCTGGTTTTCCCTACACTATAATAGTTAATAGTTTTGCAACACAATCTATAAATAAATGCATTAGCTGTGGCATTAGCACCTGTAACTTGCTCGCGTAAATAGCTTCAGAACAAATAGGCATTAGTTATACGCGTATCTTAACTTTGTGCACTTAAACTGTGAAACGACATGAAATACATCATATTTAAATATATAATGGTTTTTATAATGAATATGGATGTAACAATAAAACTATCTTGTTCCAAATGTTTAATTTGAATAGATAACAAAGTGATTAATGTTTTTTGAATAAGTTATTTTTCATAAGACTGATGTTACATTTTAAATCGCATCAACATTATTTATGAAACAGAATTAGTTATGAGTGATAATAACTTTAATACCTTGTCAAAAATTACCATAACATTGTAATGACCTTACTTTTACAAAGAAAGAGATAACGAAACGCAAACAGTTATTTATGTTAAGCTATATACTTAGGTTATCACAAATTTACGAAATTGATCCTTTTTCCTCAAGGAACTAAGTATTGTAAGAGGTCTGTTGGGAAGTTTCAAGATTCATTAAGAACATTCATTATTCATTCATTCAGACTCTAAATAAATTGGGGACACAATTCACACACGGTTACTTGGATCTAAACAAGACAGAGCCTGTGCTATAATGCGTACTAAATAGTATTAGGTATATAAATGTTGGTGTGTGAGTAAGAAAATATAAACACACATACGAAACCACCACATCATATTCCTACATTTGGTCAACCCGAGTGTAAATCGATCCCGCAACCTCTGACTCTGAAGAAATGGTGAAAAAAAAACGTAAAAAGCATTAACTAAATTTAGAGATTTCAACTTTAGGGGAATTCAAAATTTTACGAACATAAAATAAATAAAAATTGTGGGAAATCCTATATTTTGGGATTTCAACTTGATGGTCCGAAAGGCAATATTGGAATCTGGAATTTACTTATTACTATTACCACCGCTTTGGAGAGGATTCTAACAGAACAAGCAGTCAAAATACTCTATTGTTATATTGAAGTGGTTATCATAAATATTATATAACTGGAAGTAAGTTAAAAATATAAAGGCAATTTCACGAAGACTCGCCCACTCGATTTGCGTGTTTTGATTTGCATGACCAACAATACGCTGATAAATTCGTCCATATCATTAAATTCCTTTTGATAAACTGAAACCCGTGCCAATCAGATATGCAAATGACCAATTAATGACTATAACTAAAGATATTAAAATCTTTGACTACAACGAAGATCCTCTTTTGTCTATTCGCCAAAGAAATTATAGGTACCTACGGCCGAAGAAATATTGACTTCCCGTATTTGTTTTTATATGAGAGCATCTTAATTCTAGAACTATTAATGGATTTTATCGATGTTTATTTGCAAATAATTGAGACAAACTGTTATTAGCTGATACGCATTTCTATTAAATTTGCTCTATAAAAGTAACATGAATTTGTTATTTTCGTGACCTTATCAATACTATAGTAAGCACACATTCGTGTAGCTAAAATTAGACTTTTAGTTGTATTTTTCTTTCTTTGTGCTAACCTAACCTAACCTGTGCTTTGAAAGAGGACTAGTCATGGTCACTTGGACTTTGTATAACGTAAAAATTATTAGGGCTACAATTATATACGTATGATATTGACATAAGTTTGAGACAAGTCACGATGTTGATCCAATGTTGCTATACCATTGAAAACGACGAAGAAAAATTTACGCAACACTCTTATGAAATATAGTCACTGATACGTAGATTCAAATAGTTAGTATACTTGTAATACGAGTACAAGTAAGCAAAAGTTTGCTATGCTACCCCTAGGCAGTAATGACAATAAAACCTTAAAATTACTATTGAGTATTAGAATAAAAGCCATGTATCGAGTAGTAACAAGTAACATCACTAGCTTAAAATGCTCATAGTGATACATAAAAGTTAGAACAGGATGGACCGGTGATAGCCAGAGGCTGGACATGTCTGTAATTGTGGCCGCGCCGCTGCAATCGAGCAAAACTGAAGGTAAGTAAAGCTAAGGATAGATACGCCAACTAGAAAGGTAAGTATAAATTGCAACCGATTGTATAAAGATACAATGTAGAGCGTTGTACGTTGCAGAAAGCATAGATTTCTGCAACTACGTCAACAGTCGTATTATGCATGTCTGGGAAATAGCCTCTGTCCGTTGTTTACTCGTAGTATCACGACATGTAACGTTCGGTGATTTTAAAGAATACACTGGGTAAGGGAACACACATGCCAAAATTTATTCTGAGGCATGTGTAGCAATAAACTCACAACCTGTCACAGTAAGGGGTCAAAAAATTCTGCTGGTAAATGGGTATTACCAGGAATGAAACAATTCCTCTACCTATCGGGGATAAAGTACCATATTTTTTTCCTGACAACCCAATGCATTGTAGCTGAAGAGAAGAAGTAACTATGAGTGTCTTAAAAGTTGATTTATAATTTATTTTCTGTTCATTATTTTGATGTCAGATTTAAACGCCATGTGTCAAAAATGTAGACACTGTAAATCCCGCACAATAGGAGTAGGTACATTCATAAATGTGTGAACAAATGCTCAACAGTCTCTGATTAAATCAGCGGTTAGAATTTATGATTGAAGGTTACTTACTGCTTTATTATGAACAAAGAGTCATAAATATTGTCAAAAAAACAAAGGCCTTAACAACATAATTGTGAGCGTCATGTTGTATGACCGCGGTCGACGAAACAGCTTAGGCCGCATGCACACCTGCCCAACAAGATTGTTATAAGTTAGTCTATTAAGTAATCTAAAGATATCTGTTACAATACATTTAAGTGAGTCTACATGTTTTTTTTTTTTTTATTAATAATAGGCAAACTATTTGTCTGCCATCTCACCTGATGGAAAGTGATGATGCAGACGACGATGGAGCATGTTTGCCTAGATAATGTTTAAAGCTCAATAAATATTTATATTTATATATGTTATATTAGGTACGGACTTATGTCATAAATGACGATATTTCCAAGCAAGCTATATCTTGCCATATTTTCGGTTAAAGATTATATACCTAATGTTAAATTATCTATGGTGCGCGCCTTAACGCTGCAATAGGAAACATACTATTAATCATAAAAGAAGTTGTTAAAATGAATCAAAAACATTTTTTGATCTCAACTTAATTGAACAACCATCTCACGTTGATATGCTCGTATATGTACCTATACCTATATTTAGTAAAAAAAAATATTTTAAAAAAATATGCTCGCCTTTATCCCCGAGGGGATCGGCAGATAGGTATTCCATTCCTGATCAAACGTCCTTTGATCAACCATACGGATACAAATGACTCAGAATCCATTGTCAGACCTGAGGTTTCTCACGGGGTTTTCCCTCATTGGTACCAACCGGGATTCGAACCCGAGCCTCGCGCACAAGAGGCGAGCTCACTAACCGCAGAGCTATCACTGTTGCAATTGCAATCAATTTATATTGCTATAAATATAGCGTACTGAGAAAAATTGCTTTATAATCCTAACCAAATAAAAAACTATAATAAACAATTTTTATCTTAATCGGTGTTTCGGATATATACTTCATTTTAATATTACAAAAGTGTATGCTCTAAAACATTTATGATAAGAAATAAAAATGGCTCGTGGCCTGTTCCTTCGTGTTTAGCGCGAACCGCACAGCCGTGGTGGTGAAATAGAGGATAATGATAATTATGACTCCAAATAAAACGATGGAAACAAACAAACTCTGACAGAGCAAGGGCGTGTCTTCACATCTCCACTACCAAGTAGCGACCACAACACGCATTTATTGAATAAACAATGTATGAGAACGAAAGAGGACGAGTAAAAATAAGTAGTCACACTACAACTAACCGGGATGACTAGCTTACTGATCGGGACACAATGTACCTAACCCTTTAACGGGCATAGACATATTACATTTTACATTGGTTTTGAATATTATTTCAATTAGGTACAACACACTTTTTACCAAATCGTGTCACCAACATATGGAATGTTCTCCCAGAAACAGTGATAAGTGCCCCACGGTGCCCCATCAGTGAATTGTTTTAAAAATAGTCTCGATAAAAACAATAAACACAAGTGCAGTGATATACACGCTTCAGCTCAAGAGCTGCTAGTGTTTTAATCAAATAATAATAATAATAATCACATAGAGTTCAATTTATAATGAAAAATATTGTCCCTCTGCCTTATGTTAAACTTCTCTCAACTAAGCCCTCCGAGTAAAGTGGGAAACGAAGGTAGCATTCGCTTAATTGGCGTTTACTTCATGTAACACTAACTTCTAAGAAATACGTGTCAGTGACTTGACTTCCTTAGATGGTTGCGTCAATTTTATTTGGTCGCACTGGAGCACTCATGTCAATCTCATACATTCATCATTCGATTCGAGTAATCTTTACGTTTTGTGAAGAGACTTATCTAGGCTCTCGCTAGAGAGCCTAGATAAGTAAGTAGAATGCTAATTCTATATAAATAGTCCTTATAAATGAAGTGTTAATATTTAAGTAGATCAAATAATGATCAAGAAACTATTTTTTGCATCGATTTTTATTTTATACGCTACTTTACTATAGATAACATTATTACAAAAATAAAAGAACAACAAACTAACACGCTGTACATAATGAATAACTGCACACTACCAAACCGAAGCACAATAAAATTGACATCCCTGGCCCGCCAAAAGGCGTATCAACGACTACTGGTGTATTGTGAATGTTAGTGTGAGTGCGAAGTTTTTAGTTTTATAATTAACTAGCGACCCGCCCCGGCTTCGCACGGGTGCAATGCTAACACTAAAGCCTTCCTCTTGAATCACTCTATCTATTAAAAAAAACCGCATCAAAATCCGTTGCGTAGTTTTAAAGATTTAAGCATACATCATAAGGACATAGGGATATAGGGACAGAGAAAGCGACTTTGTTTTATACTATGTAGTGATGTTATTCATATATTAATTCTATATCTCTCACATCTTTGTATCTACCCTTGAAATATTTGCACTTGATTTAAAATGGCCTTATATATGCATTATGCGTTGTCGTTTGCCGAGATAGAGTACGTAATACACTGACGAGCAAAAATAGGTAGTCACATAAATAACGATATTCCCTAAAATAGTCAACATATAAATATTTTACAAAGAATTTTACATTAGGTACTTAATTATACCTTTTGACTGAGAGTTCGGTCGCGTTCCGGGATAAGAAAAACCTATGCGTTACTCGAATCTAAGCTTTCTTATTGTGAAGTTTTTTAAATCCGTTTAGTTTTTGAGATGGATGGACGTTTGTTACAAACGTCCACTCAATCTTACATACTGTCTCGTCGATAACATTATTAGGATACGGTGTACGATCTTCCCCTACAGACATGAGCAAATACTATATTTTTTTCAACATCTTACCACGCAAATACTACACTTAATGATGTTAACACTGTCAGCGTTTATTTAATGTCACGACTTCTCCAAATAAGTCGTTAGTTCAGTTACTGGTTCAGACCTGCCTACCTTATATGCCGTATGTATACGCATTATAAATAAAATTTTAGTAAGACTGCATACTTTCAATATGAATGGAATAAACAATTGAAAAAACATCACTTGTTTAATTTGATTTGTGGACACCAACCTTTTAAGATTTAACATCTTAGTTGACACTTTTGAAGACACCCTTACATTATTTACGAGCCGACTATGCAGCTACAATATAAGATTTTATTAATAAAGTCTTCGGACTTGAATATCGCACTTGTTGTTATAGCTCAATATAACTCATATACTTTTTCAGGAAGTTACATCTTTGATGTAGGCGTTTAATTCAACTGCCAATTTTGTAGGTGATACGGTGGGATAATTTATTTAAATTATTTTACACGAATTAAAAATATAAAAATATTTTCAGGTCAAATTTACTTTAATTGTTCACACACAACTGTAACTAATGCGCCGTGTTTCTAAACTACCTACATAGAGAATTAATTCAATTAAATGGTAATGCATTTAATATTACCAATAAAACCATTAAACCTTTTAACATGTCAACTTAAACGACAACTGTTAAGGTGAAAATGGAAAGCAATATGTTGATTTACTAATGGGAAAGCGTATAAAAGCATTTTACAGGCGTGTCGCAGCTTGTGCGCCAGCGCAGGCAAGATTAATGACAGAATTTAACATCAAAGCACTTTTGCAGTGAATCTTTAAATATCACTCGAATTTACTGTCACTTGGTAATCAAGATCACTTTCAAAAGTTCATGTACGAAACCCGCTTAGTACACAGAGAAAAAGTTTAAGTTGATATGTAATCTTTTTGTTTTACACATATTTTACAAGTTTCGTTTGATGTATCTAACGAAACTGTGAAATTGAAAAATCTAGGATTTTTCGAAATGCATAATTTGAGATTGAAACTACGAGTAGGTACTACTATTTCTTCAGTGTATGAGTTGAATGTAAACCTAGATACTTTGAAACACATAGTTATTACAAAAATAACCAGATTAGTAACACCTTGTGAAAACTTCAAGTGTCGCCTTATTATGGTACAAAAGATAGAGCCCTCTAAAAATTAAGCAAAAGTAATTACTTATGTCTTAAGCTGACAGCTAGTTTTCATAAAAGAAAGTCTCGTAGAAATAATTCTATCCTTTTGGAAAACACATACTTAGCCATCAACTATCTTATCAAACAGTTACATTTCCACAAACACTAACAGCCAGCAAGAAGCTTACAAGATATGTCGCCGATAATTGCCCCCATCAATATCTTCAAGAAATGCCTAGCGGGGTCCGCATTGCTGAGTTTTTCCGCAGCTCGCGCGGCGTAAAACAGAAGATGCGGAAGCGAGCGCGTAATTTAGTTCTATTGGCCAGTTAACGCTTATCAGCGATCGAGCCACAGACTAGAAACTGTCAGACGACCAATCGATAAAAAAACGTGGTCAGACAACACACCTGTCTGTTTGAACCTAGCCAATTTACGCAATTACGGAAAGAAACAGAGATGTTAAGAAATAATTGCCTTGTTGACATTTTCCAGGAATGCGTGAAAATAATTGGTGTTGAAGATTAAATTATTACTAGAGTACGTAGATACAATTATTAACTTTAATATATCGTAATTATATCTCTAAGTATACATACTACTGTTAAGACTAGACAATATGTTTTATTTTTATTTCTTATTATTCACACAGACTACAAAAAAATTTAAATGAAGTAAAATGGGCGGTCTTATTATCACTTTTAGCGATCTCTACCCGGAATCCTTGGAATAGACAAACTGATGAGAGATTATATATTTAAAAAAAATCATGCTTTAAAAATACTGTTATTTTCAATGTTATAATACCTTATACAAAGGATATACCTTTATATTGATACCTTTCTTCTTTATTTTTCTTTTTTATAATCCTAACAATAAAGAAGTAAGCCCACTGCCTCGCTCAGGAGATGGCGTCTGTGACTAACAAATTATGAAACTGATCCAGAAGTGAAGTCAGCGGCAATCAACCGGCCGATCCTTTAAAACGGTGAACATCTTATTACGGAGGAATTATGACATCATTGCACGCACTACCTGTCGTCAAGTTTGTAACGATCGGTGCGAGGTTTTTATTACGTCATAATGGATAAAATGTATCAAGATCCTTTTCTGAAATGCCTATAAAAATTCTTCATGCTACATTTTAGTTGCACTACTACACTTTGTAGCGTAGAATTATTTTGTTGACACTTCCGTTCAGTGAGCAGTGATAGTGCGCGTGTTGATAGTGCGTGAGGCTCGGGCTCAAATCTTGGTGAGCCCCATATTATGTAAGAAATCTCTAGCCCGAAAGGGAAGGGAAACATCGTGAGGAAACCAGAGGGCACATAATTGATGAAAGGCAAGTGTAAAGCATCCAATTCTTGCGGTGGGCTCGCACCTATTGCGTTAAGGGATCTGTAAAATATACTGGTGAAAACTAGGTATTTCTGCCTACCATCGGGTATAAGATGTGAGCATATTTTTATTCCATTCTCTTTTAATGAAAGTTGCACGACTCTTTAATTCCAAATGAATGCTAATTGAAATATTTCACTTTTCCTTTTAATTCGATAACTCTGTTAATTGTAATGTAGGGAAATCAGATTTTAATAAGACCATTCTAATGTTAATATTAATAACGAAACCTGTTGCGGATATAACTTTCCTTTCTTTGTGAAACTAACTGTATGGATGTCGTGCCCAGATTATAGATTTGAACATTTCATGAAATAGTCGACCATTTCATGAACTGGTTGTATACAATTTCATGAAATAGTCTAACCTAACCTAGCCAAATCATGAAGTGATGAATTCTATGATATGTCCATGACATGGACACTGGAATGGTAAGTACCTATTAATTCAGATTTATTTAGCTAAATTACTTCTTGATTTTTTACTTAGTGCTAGATATAAAAAAAATATGCTGTTCCAAAAGCCGTATTTTTGAAAGTCACACGCTGTTTTCAATAAATCTGTGACGGTTCCCACTTTCTAGATATGATATTTTATGAGTAAAATTAATAACAATTTTAATTTAAATAATAGATTAGATTTAAAGAACAATTAGAAGCGAAACCTAGTCTTTAAAACAAGCCATCTAGTAGCAAGTAGCATTATTAAGAGAAGACAAGAATGAAAATATTGTGTGAGAAAGATATTACTAGGAAAGCGGTAGCGGGAAATAATGATATTGCTTTTTGCTTGACTTGGCGGGGGCACTACCATGCCCCCAGATAAGCCGCATCGGGCCCGAAAACATGTCCAAATATGGTCCAGAACCGATTGAAGAGGCTCTGATTGGCCACCAACAGTGGCGTGACTAAGGCCGCGTCCGCTCTTCCGGGGGAATAAACGAGGAGAATTTTAGGCGTTATTAGAAGGACGGAAGGGTGAATGATGTGGAGTGATAGACAAGTAGTTAGGACAATTTCCTAACTACTTGTCTATCACTCCACAATGAAAGAAAGAGATAAAAAGACGCCGATTGGGGGTTCGGGTTTTGGAGTCGTGCGAGTCACTATGGTAGTTTTTGGAGAATCGGGAAGATTCGCAAGATGGCTGCCCACGCGCTTGGCGGTTTTGCTAGAGAAATTAGGGATTTACATGGTCTAGAATAGGAATATTATGTTCTATCGTGAAAAGTAATGCGTTTCAGTATTTCTGGAGTATGGTGAAGTCGATATTTGTGTGAGAATAGGGAATTAGCTTCGATTAGGTAGCGTCTAGCGTGACAGACTCGTGGGCCCCGAGGCGCTAGAGCTCTGGGAACGCAAGCGGAGTGCTGGAGT
Source organism: Ethmia dodecea (assembly GCA_963855545.1). Taxonomy (NCBI): domain Eukaryota; kingdom Metazoa; phylum Arthropoda; class Insecta; order Lepidoptera; family Depressariidae; genus Ethmia; species Ethmia dodecea. The sequence continues at coordinate 4,708,495 of OY979446.1, forward strand.
GGTTCTTGGTTTCTGTTGTGTGTTGTATCCATGGCCTTTCAAAGTGAGTGTTAGTGACGAGCGAGCTTCGGCTCCTACGATGGAAATGGGCAGGTATGAATCTCATAGCCTGCAGAAGGTAAGTGGAGTGTTCTTATGGGTAGGCGAAATTAGGTCATATTGAAGCTCAGGAATTTGTTAGGAAATATATCCTAGGGTCCACTCAACTTGTTGTATTTTCTGTGTTCTGTCGCCCTGCGAAATGTCTTGTCATAATTTTATAAGTAATAAATAAATAAATGCGTACGTACGTATTTAGACTAAGATCCGACAAACACATAATTTTAAGGTGAAAATCTACTAAAATGTGATAGAGATTGGTTTGGATGTACTGGCTGTCGTATTGGTTCTATCACTAAACTAATCTGTTCAACAGAGAGGGTGAGTTGCGTGGTGGTGGCCAGGCTGTTTGGCTAAATTCTTACATAATTGCATGAGACTGCGTAACTGCGTAAAATACAGCATAGCGAAGTCCTAGCCAATCAGTTTGCTCATTATTCACGCACCCCCACTCAGGTTGAGTCATTATATCTACATAAAATCTGATCAAACGGACAGACAGCCTTATATGAGATGTTGATGTAGGTATGATAAGGCAGTAGGTATAAAATAAGGCAATTTAAATGGTCTAGGGCCTAGAGTATAATACTAAGTACATGTCTATGCGGATTCAGTCAAATAATCTAGGTTTCAATCTATGTTGACAGCCTCATCAAATTAATTAGGAATACTAAATTAAGCTTTATGATTTATTTTATGTTACTAGAAGATAAGTTACAAATAATCTGAGAAATTCTTAATTTCATGGCTCTTAGGCTGAATAGGTATCATATGAAAGACTCAATACTACCAAAGGAATATCTAGGCTAGGAAATCTTTGATTCACAAAATTAGGCAGGGGTTCTTTATTTCATTATTTATAAGCTAGGAAAACCACTGGGTCATAATACTCACCATTTATCATCAATTACATTCTAATAAGAAAATACTAGAACTTAAAGACACATGAGTACTGATATCTAGAGGGATATAAGTTGATAAATATATCTAGCTGAGTAACTACTTAGCTACAACAATATCTGAAATTCTATTGCTATTTATAGTATCAACCATTTATATGTGAATATTTTATGCTTTTATTCAGCAACAACAAACTACTGGCCGATTTGCTATATGGTAGTGCCGTTTCTACTGTATGGTTAGGTCTCTCTTTTAAAACGGTGGTAGAGGCAGCTAAATGCTACTGGCGAAGCCAGTTCCTCATATACCAATCAATATACCTACCATTTAATTATGGACAAATACCAAACTACTGGCCGATTTGCTGTATGGTAGTGCCGTTTCTACTGTATGGTTAGGTCTCTCTTTTAAAACGGTGGTAGAGGCAGCTAAATGCTACTGGCGAAGCCGGTTCCTCATATACCAATCAATATACCTACCATTTTATTATGGACAAACAACAAACTGACTGATAGTACAATGCTACGGTCTCCTCTTTAACTTCATGCTAGTGCTTTCATTGGTCTAGTGTGGTTGGCTTGGATTAATCATCTAAAACCATATTTTAAAAATGATTATACGCTGTATGGTGACAACCTCTTATCGGAGAGTTTTATTGTTCCAACAACAAAACTAAGCTTGGTCGGTTCTCTTATTGGTCATCCCTGTCTCTGCACAGCAACGAGTCCAGTGGGTGGCTATGGCAATACTGTCGACTATCGGCTCCCCTGACTGTCATCCATACCATCGTCACACTCTATCTATATTTCTACTCCATGGTTGACTTTCTGGCTGAGTTTGATTCTAGACAGCTCCCCTAAATGCTTACTTCACTGAGTCTTGACGCCCTGCATCACAGCTTGATGAACCATCTGACGTTCTATCCTACGCTTGCGCATCGCGCCCTCATCACTGGTCCTTGTGGCCGAACAATACCTGCTCAATGATGGAGTATGTTGCTATACAGCACTAAAATCATTATATATCATACAACTTATGTATTTGAATACATACCAAACAATCTAGACTATATGTCTGCTCAAATGCTCTTATGGAGTCTAAACAATTTTACTGATGCTTGCATTGCATGGTGGATCGCTACCCCAGTCTTGGCTGAGGCGCACAGGATAGTACGGGGACTCTCTTTTGCTCCATTACAAGATCTGACTTGGTTTGGAGGGGAGAGTGTGGACATCGATCCACGGGGTACTGTCCCCCCCTTAAGGGGCCAATAATCATAATAGGATAGGGAGTAGGTAGCATATTATTATTTTTATAATATTCATATATATAAAATAAAATAAATTATTTATTTATTTATTTATTCAAACCATCTTCTTATTTCATCATTCATTTTCTTATTGGTTTCCTTCTATTTTGTTCTAGGTAAATCCAAAGGCATTAGGCTACTTCTAGATACACAAATCATGAAGAATGTAAAATTCTATATTTATTTAATTCATTGTTTTATGTTCATAGATACTATGTTTTCAGTAGATGCTTCTAGGAATAAACTTTGTTCAATTTAATATTAATTTTTGGTTTTACTCAAAATCACCTCTATAGATACCTGCTACCTCTTAAAGAATTGGGTTACTACGATGTTACACAGTGTTAGGGGTCCTACCTATTACTAGACGATCACATCATGGCTTATCATCAACTTTTCTATGCATACATTCATCTATCGGTTCTCCAATGGATTTGTATGTATGGTATGTTTAATTATGGAATGTGCATACATGGGTTCGATTCCCGTGTCGCTGATTTAATTCAGTCTTTATTTTTAAAGGCTTTACGTTGTCCAAATGGAGAATGGTACAAATCGTCGCAATCACAAAATATTACAATCGAGCCCCGCTGCTATATCTTCCAAAAAACATACTTTGGCACTTTTGGCAGATGGCACTACGTCAACTGTCAAAAACAATCGCATGGTGATTTCAATTACGAGTGGGTAGGGGCACTCGTAAATCGATATCATAGGTATGACAAATGTAAGTCACCGATGAGTTTCAAAATTAAGAACTTTCGGAAATCACTCACATCGGTGAGAATTAGTCACTTGGTGAGATTCAAAAATCGACCCCCTGGTCTGTTTACACATGTCTCAGAATTAATTCTGAGACCTGCGGGTTTCCTCATGATGTTTTCCTTCATCGTCGAGCTAGTGATAAATATGTACATAAGTTTTTGAAAAACTCATTGGTACATGTCAGGATTCGAACCCGAGCCTCACTGATTTTCGGCCGGCTCTTTGACCGTTCGGGCTATCACTGCTCAAGTTTCTATTTTGTGCAGGATAAATAAATTCAAGCAAGTAATAATTAGAGCGCACTTAAAATTCATCAATAAGCTGAGACACAGAATAAGTAATAGAGCTTAGCATGAACGCACGTCCATGAGGCCGTGGGAATTCGTGTGTTATTATAACGGAGCTGAACTGAATAACTGAAATGTCCAAAGCCTTTTGAGGTATAGACGGTAACGAGCAGTCGTTAAATCAGTCCACGGTAATCAGTGGCTGGACGAGCCTTCATCCGATTGTGAAGAAAAGACGTATCCGCTTACAGAAATTATAGAAGCATGTTTGTATGAAATTGGAACGTAGTAGATAGTTCTAGGAAATCCGCCCAGACTTCCATGCACTAAACGTTGAATACATATTCACGCCTTCTCCCCAAGTGGGGTTGGCAGAGGTAACTATACTTAATATATAGCAGTACCTATTTTTCATTATAGTATTTTTGACTCATCCTTGTTACATAATATAATATGGTAAGCACATCACTGCAATATGCTTCTTGTATCTCTATGATGTTGTTCTTCACCGTCAAACTGGTGATAAATATGTATATGCCCCGATACCGAATCGAAGTCGCTTTTCATTGCATGAAAGCCGGTCTTACTTTCAACGATATGTTTGATATGTTTTAAGCAGGGCAAAATTTTACTGAAGTAGAGATGTTGATGAATCGTTGAATGAATATTAGTAGGGTAAATAATTGATCAATAAAATGTTTCAACTCCTTTACACTCTAAAGACAATTTTATTCTCTGTAACTTATTTAATAACATGTTTCCTTAAAGGAATATAATTTTTTGGCTGATGCACCTCACTTACTTTGAGACCTTGACATAGACCAGAGGCCTAACTACGACTATGATTATTTTTATAATACATTAACAAAATAAGGCTCAGTTTCACCGTCTTCGACTCTGATTTCATGGTTAATGTTAGCGAGCGTGAAAGCGCGCATTGCCTTTACCCCACATCCCGGAAATGTTTATCTTCTAATAGAATTGGATTAACAAGGCCGAGAACTGTTAGAACTAGGAATGCTCGTTGTCAATCAACACTGGTCCAGACTGAACGCTTTGCGTGTACCGTTGCGAATCAATTACGATACGTAAGTACTATGTACAGCACAAATTGGAAACAAGACTTTTTCGTGTAATGTGCGAACTAAAGGCGGAAATGGTGCCGAAAGACGCAATCAAGGTTTACCTATGCCATTTTATAGGAAGACACGATATACCTTTACATATTACTTTAAATAAATAGATAAAGTACCAGCGACGTGTCAAAATTTTGTCAACGCTTATCTTATCGTTTTCTCATGAGAAAAGAGAGAGAGGTTACATATGTGTCATATTTTACCAAGTATGAGTATGTAAGTATGACTTTAGTTTACATTTAAATCAATCAATCAAAAGAATTTAATTTAGGCTATTCATACTTTAAATGATAAACAAAAAATACATTTCTCGATGACAGGTTCGTGTGCCTTTGTCAATTTCCTGGCAATTACCTGATTTTATATTGCCATATTTTAACAACTGGTAACGCATCTACCTCAGTTGATCTCCCTGCTACTAATGTTATAGGTAGAAAATTTTGTAAGAATAGATAGATATTTGTTAGTCTATCCCGTAAAAGCTACAGAACGGATTTTCATGAAACTTTACAGCATACCCATCAGAACAACACATAGGCTACTTTTTATCCCAGAATGCGATCAAAATCGTGGGCAAAAGCTAGTGCAGAATATCATTGGTTAGCTGTACTTACGTACGTGTAAGTGCGGTATCGCCTTGTCCTCGCATGATTGGTTAATAGTTTTTAAAGGCATTTACTCAATTACTCCTGACATGATTGCTCATTGTTTTGCATGTCAATAATAATACATCACCGTAGTACCACTTCACTGGTTTTTCGCACAAAAAAATTGACGTCATGAAGAATCGGACAAATATTTTCGCACTCTACCGGTTTGCATGTATACGGACAATTAGGAGTGTCAACAAAATAATCAGAAGCAAGACTTCGAAGGATGTAAATTAGCTTTCGAGCCGCGTTTGCTGTTACTTTAAAGTGAACAAAAAACTACTGGGGATTTACGAGATGTCAAACAAAATGTTCCAACAAAATGAGAGGCTTCAATTAGTTCTACGCTATCCCCACACTGTTCTATTTACATTTACTGTTCGTTGTGTTCACGCAAAAATTTAAGTAGTTAAGCCATGTCAGATACCCGGTTGCCTTAGAAAAATTGTGCGTGTCCCCAGTAGCCTAACATCATCTCCCAATCGCTAGGCTCTTAGGGGGACTGAATAACCGTGTGTAAATTGTGTCCCACAATTTATAAAAAAATATAATTATTATAAAAAAGTATCACATGAGTACACACAATATTGCGGCGTGTCGTGCGTCTAATCGTCTATCTCTGGCGCTGACAAAAATGGAAGACGCTGTATCCCAAAAATGTGTGAATAGCCTTAATATACAATCATTATAATAATAAAGCACTTTATTCACCTACGTGTACATAATGATACATATTATGTTGTAATTTGTTAATTAACAAACTGAACACATTACATTAGGTACAAAACGAAGATGAAAAGGAAGGATCGTCAGCATCAATGCTGGGTACAAGATAAAAGGTGCTGTTTTACATTCTCAGAATTCCTTTCGTTAGCGTAGAATTACGGACAACATACTTAAACACTCCTTAGCTGAAGTTTAACGCATACTCTTGCGGTTTCAGTGGAGAAAACTGAGCGTCCATTGACATAATTTCATTCGACTCGCTTTCTGTTAGCCTGGTGCCATAGATTTTGAATCTAATAGAGTTTTGCATGCAAAGTTAAAAACCAGGCAGCAAACCGGCACGCAGAGAATGAAAGCTAGAGAAAAAAAGGAATGAAAGCTGTCCCGATCTGGGACTGGATGGGGATTCCACTCGCACTATAGGAACCCATTACAAAAAATCCCTTCCCGAATTGGGACCGCTTTTCCTATCTTTAAAATCTATGGCACACACAAAAACTCCCATCGCGACCGCTTCCCCGCCTTTCCCGCTTCTGTGTGCGTTGACCTTAAAGGCAAGCAAAGGACATTCTCCAAAACCCTGACAAATTCCCTTCCCGAATTGGGACCGCTTTTCCTATCTTTAAAATCTATGGCACACACAAAAACTCTCATCGCGACCGCTTTCCCGCCTTTCCCGCTTCTATGTGCGTTGACCTTTAAAGCAAGCAAAGAACATTCTCCAAAAACCTGACAAATGACCGTGTTAAGGTCCCGAGAAGCTGCTGGACGTAAACCGGCTGGAAGACAATGGATACCCATGTTCAGCAGTGGAACATGTGGCTGAGATTATGGTGGTAATGATATTTTGTGTTGCCATTGTAAAAAAATAGATCTAACAACTAATGTAAGACGTAAACGTGTAAATATAAGACGAGATTTTGAGGAAAACCATAAGCTAATTTTGAATACTGAACGTGGACGAAGTCATGTCGAAAGTCAGTAGAATAAATGCGAAATTCTTAATATATCTACATAGCGCACTCAAACCATATTATACAGATTTCAATAAAACTTGTTGGGTAAATAGTCTACGTCGGAAATTAGCAATTCGCATATAAACGTTGGTATTACAATGAATTACTGAAACCTAACATAAACCACACCAAATGACAACCCGCGTGGTCCTTTCACTTGCCCCACACAAATCGCGTGTCGGAATTCAGCTAGAAGTGTCCGCCGACACTGAACGTCTCGCAAAAACACGATGCAATATGTATTCAGAGTACTTGGGATCTTCCGACTACTGTTCAGCCGTGACGTGACGACCTTTCCAATCGGACACTGTTGTACAAAGCGCTTCCAATATTTATAGGCACAGGGCCGGTGCAAGGTGTGAGAATAAAGGTCACGTACGTGATGTATGGGTCGTTTGGTTTAAGTATGATACGGTGACATTTCAAGACCACTGGAAGTACGTATATATCCTAACTAGCAGCGCCCCGCGGTTTCACCCGCGTAGTTCCCGTTCCCGATGGTATCCGGGGATACAATATAGCCTATGTGTTATTCTGATATATAAGCTATATATAATTGTAAAGTTTCATTAAAATCCATTCGGTAATTTTTGCGTGAAAAAGGAACAAACATCCATCCATACAAACTTTCGCGTTTATAATATTAGTAGGATAGTAGGATTCTTATCATAATGTACTGGTAACATATATTTTCTGAAATAGAATACCTCTGCCTACCCCCTCCGGGATAAATGGCGCGAGATTATTTATTTATTCTTATCCTTTTATGCGAGCAATAAAAATGTATGTATATTTGTATGTACCTACCTACCCAATCGAGCTCTCGGGAGTGGCTCTAACACTTATTATTTTATTTACATAGTTGGACTTTACAAAGACGAAAGTTCTAGCATGTGTCAACCTTGAGAAAATCATTTTTCATATCTCCGGGCGGAAAGCGGCAAATTTCGGTTCGCTGCGCTAAACAAAGTTGCCGCTTTCCGCCTCCGTCGATAAGAGAAAACCGGCCAAGTGCGAGTCGGACTCGCGCACCGAGGGTTCCGTACAACCTTGCAAATTTATGGTTTTCGTAATTTTTCCTTTATCTATGCTATAAGACGTTGCTTCGTACCAAATTTCAAGATTCTGAGTTCACGGGAAGCACCCTGTAGGTTTTGATTCCCTTGCAAGTGTCGAAAATTTGCGGCATAAACGGCTGTATCTTTTGATTGCGTTGGCTTAGAAGTTTGATTTTTTCACAGCTTCAAGGGACAGTAGACCTAAGTAATTGATATAAATTTCAGCTTCATACCTCCACGCGTTTCTGAGAAAAAGGGTCTTGACAGACGGACGGACGGACGGACAGACGGACAACAAAGTGATCCTATAAGGGTTCCGTTTTTTCCTTTTGAGGTACGGAACCCTAAAAAGTGTACTATTTCGTGAATTTTTACAAGTAGAAGTCGTGCGAATACGAATACGAATACTACTACACAATGAATAAGAATATGACTAAAAGGAAAATATCTGCTTAGCATGATGGTTGATGGGCATTTAAATGTGTCCGTTTTAGATGTTATTCAAAATGTACCTACTAAAATATTAATAACGACAATGAATTGTGGGCACCAATAATTTACTGTCGTGTTCCAGATAGTCGATATATCCTGGTTATAAGCATTGTCAGATAATTGGTAGGTAAGATAAATTCATCTTGGTATCAGAAGATCAATTAATAAGGCAATATTATTAGTTAATTAAACAATGAATCATATTGAAAATATCCAGGGTGTTCTAAAGTACTATCTAGAACCATCCTATCCTACTAATATAATAAATGAGAAAGTTTGTATGGATGGATGTATGGATGTTTGTTCCTCTTTCACGCAAAAACTACTGAACGGGTTTTGATGAAACTATAGTTATATAGCTTATACATCAGAATTACACATAGGCTATATTTTATCCCCGTATTCCCACGGGAACGGGAACTACGCGGGTGAAACCGCAAGGCACTGCTAGTTCTCTATCTATGTAACCCCCCCAAGTTTTGAGATTTACAGCCTGTTAGCAAAATTTAGTAAATATACATATAACTTTTAATACATATAATGAGTGCTACTTTGCCAGCCAACTGTTACCTATACAATGGCGAATCTATAAATTAAGATAACAATGTAATATAAGTTAAATAAATAATATAAATTTTTAAATAAAAACCACCCCGGTCCGGCAATAGGCTCATCACTTCATCACATGTTACTTTTAATATATTGGTGAAAACTGGTAATTACAGAAATGGCATACCTCTGCCTACGCCTGCGGGATAAAAGGCGTCAGCATTCTATTTATTTAAAACTAGCAGCGCCCCGCGGTTTCACCCGCGTAGTTCCCGTTCCCGTGGGAATACGGGGATAAAATATAGCCTATGTGTTATTCTGATGTATAAGCTATATAACTGTAAAGTTTCATCAAAATCCGTTCGGCAGTTTTTGCGTGAAAGAGGAACAAACATCCATCCAGACATCCAGACATCCATCCAAACAAACTTTCGCGTTTATAATATTAGTAGGATAAAAAACCCTTTGCGAGGATCTGGTACATTATTTGTAAATACTAGCGGCCCTGTCCTGTCAAGGCAAAGCAAAATAATCTACTCGCACGTAAAACCCACCCGACTGTATAATAGGCTCGCATTTACATTTAGCCGCTCGAAAAGACAGTTACTTGCACGACTGATTAAGCTATTTGTAAAATATCATTTTGTTGTCATAAAACAGTCATGTGTAAACACAGCATCACATTTTATGAACAAATATTTACTGCAAGCTCATAAAACGGTCAGGGTGGTTGAAATATAGTCTTGCAAGAAGCAATAGCTGTGCTTCTATAATACAGAATCATAATATAGACGTTTTACTTACTAGGGTATGCGCCACCGCTGGCTGCAGTCGCACTATAAAATGCGGCCAGTAAAAATTACATGTGATAGTGTTAGTTAGACACGTGATACTCATACAAGCTACACTAAATCTAGCGACAATACCAGTTTTCATATTTTGAAAGGTATGATAGACTATACTTGCTAAATCATTAATATATAATTATTTTATTTCAAATTTTGATCGGAATAGCGAAATAAAATTAAATTAGGGCAATTCGTACTCCAAGCGCATGAGACTAAATATATTTCCCGATGACAGGTTTGCGAAGCATTTTCCGATAATTTTGTGTTGCAGTTACATCTACAGTCTCCAAAATATCTCCCAATAATAACACAACTATTAAATACCATACGTAAGTTTTTTCATCATCAACACTGCTGAACTGGTCTTTCCTCATAAATGAGGAAGTATCTGCCATTATCTTCCAAACAAGCCCTCCGCACATTTTCAGATGATGTTAAACTAGTGGGTAGCTATCAGAAATTTTTCACAAGCTTTTTTTGTCTAAAAGCTCCTTACGTAGCATATGTCAATCTTATCATCATCATCATCAGCCGGACGCATTGGCGTACCTAGCTATGGATTTTTCTTAAGGGGCACATAGCCAAGGGGCTTCATAAGGGGCCACAGTCATTAATTATGACTTTTTAAAGTTGGTTTCGGTAATTGAGGATAAAGTTATTTTATGTATGAGCCGCTGGCCCACCCTGCCCCACCCCCTAGCTGCGCCAATGGCCAGAAGACGTCCACTGTTGAACAAAGGCCTCCCCCATAGAACACCACAACGAACGGCAGCTTGCCGCTGTCATGTCATGTCAATCTAATACAAGTACTATTCTATTCTACTAATGTGACGATTATAGAAATCAGGTAGGTAGATATAAGGGACTTCTTTCAGCCCTATCTAATAGGCAAGCAATGCACTATTCGTTGGTGCAGCTAAGCCGCTAGTTTCCGTGTTGGTTCGCTCTGATTTCTAGCATCAACTCGAGATGAATCAATATTTGTAGTGTCCCCGACCACCTGAGGTGTGATACTTGCACTCAAGTACCATGTCTTAGTGTACTATCGTTATAATAATAGTCCACTAACTGCGTCTTTTCCCGCTATAAAGTGAATTATCACTATTCTGACAATCATAATCTAGTAAAAATCCGTCCTACTGAAATTAAAAATTTGGAAAATTTTGATAGATAGCTGGTTTGTGGTTTTTTGACGCAGCAGTGGAGCAACAGATATAAAAAAGATAAGTGGAGGACGAAAACCGACATATTATTGATGAAGATGAAGCCACAAGCAAAAGCTAAGCAAAAAAAAATTGTCAAGGCAACAACAAGGTGTTACATTAAAGAAGAATTAAATCTTGCCTTGACCTTTTTCCTTTGACCTACAGGTAATATACAATGTGTAATAGAATAAGACAATTCATGAAATTACTTGGTTCAGTATCGAGTACTTAATCGATTTCAACTATTTTTAATGTGTTAAATTTTTCCGAAAAATGTATTAGAATTTTTTCACCTTATTTTGGTATGTTAAATAAATACTTAGTTAATACGAAAATATTTTTTTCGTTTGATCTGGTATACTTCAAGGTTGGTCTCAGTTTTGTGAAAATCTGATGAAGAACTTCAAGTGGAGAACGGAACTCCTCAACGGTCGCTATCAGCGTAGTAGATTTAGTACCTAATGGATGTTGAATATGCAAATTGCAAGTCTTTTTATTGCTTTTCGTTGAAGTTAGACAAAGAATTAGACTTAGAAATGTTAATTCATTGATTCCCTTCTAATGCCTTTCGGCCGCCTATGTAACTGTGTTTTGTGTTCTAGCCCTTTGCGGATGTCATAACCTCATTACATTCGAGACATAAAATACTTAATTGACCTTTCGCTACGAATTCTATGCAATTAATGTTTTATGACATCAACATGATTTTTATTATCACGATTAATTAAGAGAAACAGGTACCTAATCACTTTCACCAATTAGGGCATTTGGAGAAATCGTGGCATGATAATTTTTTTTCTTATCTTTAGGGAGCTTACAGCTTACTTTTGGAGTTTAGATAATTTGGAATATGTGTATAGAAAAAATAGCTAAATCTGTACCTAGACACTATAACGAGCTGCCCTTGAGTTTCTTGCTGGCTCTTCTCGGGGTACTGCATTCGGAACCAGCAGCTCGTCGGTGGAGATGGGCTGCTGTTTGCATTTAGCCAATCTTCATGGACGAGTTTAGAGTGCCTTGTTATTATAAAATATTGACGTTTCTAAGTGTATATTTTAATACCAATAGAAAATAAACGATTTTGAATTTTGAATTTTGAATAATAAAACTGTAACGAGATCGTGTCTGTACATATTTTTTGAAATGTTTTACTTTAATAAACTACTTTATAAAATAAGTACATAAAATGATCCTAATCTCAAACGTTGGACCGCTTGTCACGTGTTCATTGCCTTTCAATTTTTTTTAATAGATTGATTGCTACTGACAAACAAATCGAGCACCTATCTTGATTTAGCTTGTTGAATGATTGAATTACTTTATAATATGTCTCTTCGTAACCCCTGATTTACTGCGTCTACGTTAAAACCTACCAATATCATAAACCTTAATGTTTATGAGGGTGGAATCGGGTGGATGGATACTTGGATGTTTGTTTCTTTTTAAGACAAAAACTACAAAAACAAGCTGGCATAACTTTACAAAAATTACTGTCTATAGATATGTATCCTCTATGCGCGGTCGGCCACAGGGTCCCGATTCAAATCCCAAACGTTAACTAGAAATGCCTTTTGACTCTGTCGGATAGTGACAAATTGTCTTAGGCAAAGCACGTTACGTGCTTGCTACGTAAATATATTTTAAAAGTCGGTATACTTAAAAGCACAATAATCAATGAAACATCAAAAGTTGGCATATCGGTAAAAGATGTATGACTTTACAAAAAAGTCGGCAAAATGGGAAAGGCGGCAAAATGGTCCATACTCGTTAATGTGAATCGCAGCTTGTCATAGAGTTACTCGTCCGTCGAAACAGGCCAGCTTGCCTAATACGACCCGCATTCAACCACCATACGACCGTTAGCCTATAGAACCAGCTAATAGCCAGATCTAGCTCATAACAAATAACTCAACCTCTTGTATAAGTTTAACATCGTAAACCTATAGACCTATTTGTGACTTCTGTCTCGTTAAAGCAGCAATTATGACTTAGAATATACTGACTAAGTCGTAACCTAAAATGTTGGAAGCTAATTTATTATACAGCGACAATGGACTCGATTCTGCAAACCACCTAAAATTCCTAATTTTAAATTAGCTCTATTTTTTTCCACCGCTTTGGAAAGAAAAAGGACAGAAATAAGCGCCATATTTATTTACAACGTCACAAATGTCAAAACAAACAAATGTCAAACAAAATTGAACTTTATGGATGCATTCAAATACACGTTTTTAGCAATTTTAGCAACGATGTAAGGAAGTCATGGATAAAACTGACAGATAAGACATCAAATTAGTCGGATTTTACACGTTTGACATTACTCTATAATCTATGGTTTGTTTCTGTTCTCTTTCTTCCGTCTTCTATAAAGAAGGATAGGCTAACTTAAAAATAGGAATTTTAGGTGGTTTACAGAATCGAGTACAATTACTAGCCTAAATTGGCAATGGGTAGTCCTAACGCAGAAACGAATGCTGAAATGCTGTAGGTATATGCGACTGTTATTAATTGACTTAAGACTAACAAAGTTATGTTATCAGAAATAAGACATTCGTACTCTCTCGGCTGGCGAGATGCGGACTTTCAAAAATATTGAAACTGGGAAATTATTGTAAACTAGCTGTTGCCTGAATTCACCCGTGTATAAGTCCTGTGAGCTCGGGAAAACTATTTCCCAAGCACAACTAAGCTTTTCTTTCGTGAAAGATTTTTTAAAACGGTCCAGTTTCGGAGCCTCATTACAACATTCATACAAAATAAAGTTAACCAAAATAAAATTATCTCCAACGACAAACGACAGTGATCAACCGATCACCTTATTATATCTCTCAATCTCACGCAAAATAGTCGTCGAGTTGCGAAAATGAGCCCGTGTTACCACACCATATCTTAACCACCCAAGAAGTTATTACACTGCAGATCGACTTTATAAAAAATTTTAACATTATTATATAAGGATTGCTTGTTATTGGTTAAACGATGAAATCATCAGTGCGTTCATCAATATCAAAGTTGTCAGTCTACAGTGTAGATAGTGATATGTGTAACTCTACACATATCACCCTTCAATTATGAGGTAGGAACTATAGTAGTAACAAATCTAAATACCTAAATAATCCTGACAGCATACTTCTTAACTGGTCTAAAATAAGAAAGTTGTTAAGGGTTGCCAATACACTAACAGAGAGACTTAATTAAACAAATAAATACCTTTTCTTTATTTATTTCCTTTTACAAATAGTATACAATTATAAATTACACTTGCCAAACTACAATTCAGTTTGTCGGAGAGAATAACGCCCTTTTCGTCTGTCATTAATTTATCATAGATTATCATTTATCTGTTCACTTATTTAGAACAATAAGTACCGCTTTCTTAAATTAAATTAAAAAACTCTTGCAAAAAAAAATGTGTCAGTTGTCAGTCTGTCTGTTTGTCAGAGCATAATATATTCTAGGAAAATGTTTTAGCGTTTGTTTACAACTAATGTGATTTTCTCTTAAATATGAATCTTATTATATATTTTGCTTAAGGTAAGATTTTGCATTTTAAGAAAAGGTATATGCTATTTTTAAATGTTATTAAAATGTTTAATTTGTCACTAATTTGAGACAGTTTAGACAAAAAAATATTTTTGGAAAAATATTTTTTGTTACAGGTCCATTCATACTTAGACATACCCCTAAAAGCTTAGAAAATTAGGAACGCAACAAAAAAACTTAGCTTTAGTGACAACCCTACCTATTGTAAGCATCCATAATCCATACATACGCCAATAAGCATCGCGCGAATGCCGAAGCATACACAATTAGATCAGACTTAAAAGGCAAAACAGAAAAGAACTCCACAAATATTTTAATCAGAATAATTGCTGTCTTCCCGCCACATTTTTATTAAAGATTACTATCTCATCAATATTTTTTGCGGTAAACTATCCGGTTTTAAAATGTTAATCGTTATTAATTGACTTTTGAAAACGTTCTGCAGTTATTTAATTGTACAAAAAGTACTATTCATAAAGAAAATGTGTACCAATATAATTGTTTCAATTTCGAGATAATTTTGCAAGGTCTTTATTGGTCGCTATAATTCTGTCTCACAAAATATTTAACACTAGCTTTTACCTACGGCTTCGCTCGCGCACGTTTATTTCACTCCCTTAGGAGGTGAATTTTGGAAAATTATTTCTTTGTGGATGCCTACACTGTATAAGCTACCTATGTGCAAAATTTTAATTCTCTAAACCCAGCTGTTTAGGCTGTGTGTTGATATATCACCAATCACTCAGTTTATCATTTTATATATATTCACAATTTATTTTTAAAGATTATTTTCAAAATATTATTACACAGTTTTATAAGAAAGACCATAAATAAAATAAACGTTATAGAATTAAAGAATCATAGAAGCCTTATGACTGACATAGACCACCCAGGATGTTCGAAGCCTTTATAAAAGTAAGATAAAAAAAGATGAGAAGAGGAAAATTTCGAATAAACTAATACAAGTTAGTATAATATATATTTTTCAACAAATTGTACATGTACTAATTCATATCCAATTAGTCTTCTATCCTATCCTTGCGGCCTTGTCATGGACAATCTTCATTGATCTTGCCGCCTGTCTTATACTAACATTAACATGTGCATGCTATTTCGCATTCGTCATTCATTTGCCATTTACTCATTGTAATGTCTCATAAAGACTCAAGTCAACCATCTGTCGGAATGGTGGCATTCCACACACCTTTCTGTATGACAGGATTCCATTCAACAATAAATAATTGTATTTGCTACTGATACTAGCGTATTTATATTGCGGAAGTTTCCAGTCGTCCGATTTGTCGGATGAATAAAATTATTTAGTCGTCCATTATATTTATTCATCCGGTTATCGGACGCCTAGCAACAGTCTTATATTATAAGGTATCAATAATATAAAATACTGGCGGCCCGTGTACCAATGAGATTTTCAAAATATACTTACGTAGATATTTATCACTAACTCGACGGTGTAGGAAAACATCGTGAAGAAACCAGCAGGTCTCAGAATTGTTTCCCAGGCCTGTGTTACAGTCCAGCCATGGGCTCACCCCAAGTCACGTTTAGGAGTCCAACGAACATAGAGGTGAAACGTGGGTATTTCTAGAAATTCCCCTGAGGATTATAGACATTTTTGAAGTGAAAACTTCTTTAGCGGCGTTGAGCACTTTTGTGGGATGGGTAAAAACTATGAAACTCGCGTCAGGTCACGTGTGCTGATCGAAAAAATACCGTAAGACGGCGCAGAGCGCTTGCGCGATCTGCCATCTGCGAGCTATTCTGGCGTACGCTGCAAAAACTGTATCTACGGTAGACTCAAACGAAACGCACATCAAATTGAAGAGCTTAAAAAATAAGTCGATCTGAGTCGACAACTTATAGGCGGAAAATTCGGATTATCGAGTATCATCACTATAAAAATGAATAAATTGCTATTAAATTAAGGTGTTGCTAAGTAAACATGTCAATGTCATCACGTGTCACAGGTTCGTATTCCCTTCTCCTTTGTGTTTTGGGTAAATAAGATTTAGCAGAAATATCTAGAGAAGCAGAGAGAAGATAATCACGATGTTGTCAAAAGAGGTTAAATGCTATTCCCTAACTATTCCAATAAATCAAAAATGCACAACGTTAATAATCAAGTTTTCACTTCTGCCGGCACTCCCGGAGTGCAACATGTGTTTTTTTTTTATTATTATTATTTTACAGTCTCAAGAACCAATTCTGGTTCGTGCTGTTTTCTTCACGACGCTTTCCTTCACAATCGAGCTAGTAAATATGTATATGCCCTGACACGGAATCGAACCAGCTCCTCATGCATGAAAGCCCGGCTCACTTCCAACGACAAAGTTATTTGACATGTTTTATTCAATGAAAAATAAAACTGATGTATTTATAGTGATATTTTAAACAGGACGCAGTGGTAGTGCGATTGGTATATTTACTATTAAGTCTTTACACAGTGTGACGCCCATCGTAGCGACTTTTGCCTCCCTCTTTTGCCGCCATCCTACTAATATTATCAACGCGAAAGTTGTGTTTTGATGGATGTATGGATGTTTGTTCCTCTTTCACACAAAAACTACTGAACGGATTTTGATGAATCTTTACAGTTATATAGCTTACACATTAGAATAATATAGGCTATATTTTATCCCCGTATTCCCACGGGAACGGGAAATACGCGGGTGAAACCGCGGGGCGCTGCTAGTATTTACATAAAGTTGAAACATTCCCTAAGAGGATCCAATTGTTGATTAATTGGCAAGAAGCTGTGGCATGTGTTTTTTACTATTCATTCTACTGGCCAGCGATCCCACAGAGGGTAGCATTCCTCTCCGAAATGTCAATAGGGTTTATCAAACAAGCCCCATTATGATTACACAGGTATTTAGTTTTTTGTTGTCTCAGAATTCCGTTACTTTATAATTTGAATAGTTAATCAAAATAAACAGCAACTTACATAGCATTTCGAATCTATACTAATATTATAAAGAGGTAAATTTGTTTGCAATTAGTATGTCTGTAAGAGCTATAATGTCTAATAGAACTACTGATCTGATTCTAGAAATTCTTTCACCGATACTTATACTTTGAGGCGGGTATAACGCGGCGTACCTAGTAAATTATAAATAAATGTTGACATAGTGAATAAATACTACAAGTTTGTTAGAGTAGACTGCTAGTGGAGCGGAAGTACTTTTAATTTGTGCAGTCAACAGACTGTATCTACTTTTGGTAAAGAGAGTAAGAGACTAGGTAAGTGGTTCATTTAAGTGAAGTTTGTCCAACAAATTAAGAGTCTATAAAATGAATTGATTTCATGGCAAATGGAGGTTATTATCGTAATTATCCGCATAATATAAAAACTTGACCTAATTGCTTATCTCTTAAATATCAAGTCTCAATCTCCCGTTTCCGCTCATTTCCTCTCACTGCCACCACATTACAATGTACACTTGTACCTAAACTGCACTTGCAACAACTCTTAAGTCTTAGAGCATAGCACACATATTTCCTTATTGGAACAGCAATAAAACGTGGTACAATTTAGTACGACAGTTAAGTTTTATCAAGGCAGCTCACGTCCGAAGCGTTACGGATATTTTAATTTTCAGTTCACACGGGCGCTGGTCTCTTTCAGCCAATACATTAATATTAATAAAGCACAACAGAATATATCGCCCAAGTTGTAACAGTAAGCGCAAGTGCGGATCTAGGGAGGCCTTGATAAATTGTTGGACACGATAGGTTAGTTGACTGCATCGAAATTATATTGAGAGTATTAAGAAGATTATCCCAAAAAATAATAAAGGAATAAAACAGTGAAGCAATTGAGTTTCAAAAATGATGACATCAAAAGTTTTCATATCTGTACTTTTGCCAAAATAAATTGGCCTTTTGACAAATCGTGAAAAGTAACTCATTTGACTAGGCAGTCAAATGCTCTATTATCACGGAGCTACATACTCGTAGTCATAAACTAGGCAAAACCTTGCACCTTTTTCTTATCCACTAAACATATTTAAATACACCAGACAGGAAATCGAATATTATGTTCGATTGAACCCGCAACCGCTGCCTCAGAAGGCAAAGTTACTACACAAACTGAGCTACGTCAGTTCCTCATTTTGATGCTTTGCAACCCGCTTTGATGAGTGAAAAACGCAGTGCAACGAAGCGAGAGAAGGATCTTAGGTGAATCTGCACCCAAAAAAAATTTTATTTATCGTCCGGTTTTAATGCCGCATGGTCGATAGACTATGTCATTGTAGAGCTTTGTACCTTGAAAAGACAAGAAAGAAAATAAAATTAGTTTACGCCATCGTTTAATTGTGGGAATTGAAGTTCTATTTCGTCTAAAATTTCGAAGGCTGATCAAAAACTAATATTTATCCAAGATGAAATTTTTTTGCAGTTGACAGTTGATGAGTGACGAACTATGATGATATGATGGGAAAAACAAAAGAATACACTGTTAATATATTATCTGTCATTTCAAACTTTACGTTATCTTTATCTTTATGGGCCAGAATAAGCTATCTATGTATACCTTATAAATAATCAAAATTTTGGTTTTTACCCTATTTAACTATGACTGGGTGACTGTCATAATTTAATAGGTTACAAAATAGGTTATTTAAACAACATGGTCTCAATTCATTCCCCCTAGATCCGTCCCTGAACGCGTGCAATGAAGCAGTTCCACAACAATACCGTCATCCTGCTCGATGGACTCGTAACATACTGACACGTTCGTCATAGTGTTTAAGAATTACGCGACCTGTTGCTGAATGCTTCGCTCAACTGTGTTGCTATTTACAACAGTTTTATTTTTCTCAGAATTTTAGCCATAGAGATACGCGTAGCGATTAATAGGTATAGTTGCGAAGTATAAAAAGTATAATTTGTGGAAAGGCCCTTTGTATTCACTATTGAACATGTGCTATTCAAGAAATCCCTGCTATGCGTAGGTGGGTTTTGAATTCTTTCGTACAAACCCTGCCTTGACAGTTATTCTCAATAACCTAGAAATTCTGAGTGGGTTTCCTTCACCGTCAAACGATAAAATATATTAAATTTATAGACATTAGAACAATTCCAGGTATTGATCTTTGCGAAAATAGTTATTTAATCTTAAACTCAATAGTTCATCTTTAACTTTGTCCCATGTTATTATAAATTTAAAATTCCATTACCATCTTTAAACTACCGTAGCCCAATCGGATGTGAACCCGCTTCGTTCAAGAGGTCGGCTTGTGCTAATGAGTTTTTAAACTCTACAAAAACTAAACTAAAGAAAACGTAGGAAGCAACTCATATAGGAAGTCATTCAGAGTTTTTCACTTCCACTGATGCAGCCAACCTCCGTTAGATTCATATAGTGCACAGTTTAAAGTCACAAAATATTTTATTTGTATCAAAACTAAAAACACACTGTATCAAGCTTTAGGTCACACTTTGATTCCGAATAGATCGCAAAAATATAGAGGAAAGAGCGTATACAAGATTTGATTCAGGGTGGAATCAGGGAAAGTAAATATAAAGTAGGAACCTGTATTAAAAACAGCGATATAAGAGATAGCACCAGATCTTAATTTAAGATACAACGATTTCACTTATTTGGTCAAGAAACTATGAGCATTCTGGCTGGACTGATAAAAAAAAAATTTACGGTCAAATTCCTCAAAAAAAAAATAACCTGTATGCGTTGCTGTCTGTCAAATCTACTAATTAGATTGTTAGCTGTACCTAGCACCAACTTTCGATGAGGTAACCATTATGTTCAACATGGTTTTCCTCCGGGTCATTGACCGAGGCGGCGCGGCGCCGGCGCCGTCTGCGTCTCCACTCCATCACAAGATGGTCTCAAGCTATGCTATCAACAAAAGATATCTACTGCCGTAGGGCAGCGTTTAAAAACATGTCAAGTTCGAATTCGATCTTGAGGTAAATCTAGAGTAGTGTATGGTTCACAGCTACTCAAGCTAAACTCGAGATCGATTTACAGGATAGGTTTATGAATATGCGCTACAGTTCTCTGATAGTTAATTCGTATTTATTACTCTATTGCATAATACGCTATCTATATTGTTGATGAAGGTATGTTTATGGTAATGTTCATTACTGGAATGTCTCTGGAATATTCCAGGAACTTTTGCTATACTCCCGATGACGTAATCACGTAGACTATTACTTTTATTGTTTTAAATTAAACTAATTTTTGTTTATAATTATTTTCCAACCTCGTATTTGTTACTGGTTGTTATACCAGATTATTTGATCACAATTTTAAAAGTAAAGGTACACGATAAATCAAAAGAATAAGTAAAGCACAACTTGAATCAACACACCGCACAACAATCAAATGGTAATTCGCGTCACGCTTACAATGGGAATCGGAATATCCCAAGATTCACCCACAAAGGCTACAAATAGATGAAGAAATGGAATTCCTAATGATGCCCCCAGGAGACACAACCAGCCTCTACTTAATTCTAGGGCTAGAGATACAGAGGCGTGTGAAGTCTTTTCACATAAAAAAACCTGTCCCAACACTAGTGGTCTAACGCACACACTCTCATTACAGGTAGTCGACTACACTTAAAACAAAATTTCTTTATTTCTAACTATTACACAATATATAACTAATGCAAAGGTAGCTTTGTATGGTTGTTTGTTTTATATCTTCAAAGAAGAAAGACACTACTAATCCTCTTTATTTCATAGTATAAAAATGAAGTTGATGCTTTCCAGGTCTGTACCTAATCTGCAAACTCCTGACCTACGCCACAGATTTTGTTTGTTTTTTTTTTACTCATATAAAGTTAGATCAACAAACGAGGCATGATATAACAAAGTCTGGTCCACTGCTAGTATGCCAAAAATGCCGGTAAACGTGGACAAAAAAATTATTTAAAAATGCTGTGAAAATTATAGTAGGTCCGTTGTTTTATACTTTGAATCTGTCAATGTAAACCGTTTTCCTACTGATTCCAGGATACTATTTCTACAAAAATATGCATCCATAACCTTTAAATTCGATCGATTTTGCAACAAACATTTACGATTAATACAGGAGACACCAAAAACGGAAAGCTATCTCCATTGTTACACAAGTTTTTACAAAAAGATGTACATTAATCAGTGCCAACAAACCCATCATGTCAGGCAGACGATTTATAAAGTATCACGGAGACAGCTTAATACGTTTTGAATTTATATTTCTAAAGACAACGCGTAAACGAAAAATTCCTGTCGATCATTTTTTCGAATCATAAACATGTCGTAGATTGAGCAGTGGATATCTTCATTTGAGATTACTTACTTGAAAACTAAAGAGCAAGATATGATATACCTTATTTTTGATCGTGGAGAAGGACTACACTTCCTTCAATATCTGGGGAGTGACGAGAATATATGTGTGGGGAAGGAGCAGTGGAGCTCAGCAGTGGGCTGGTACGGGTTGATGATGATTATGAATCTTTTTGTGAGCTTTTGTATTGCGTTCATAGCAGGGTTGTCACTTTTTATTGTAATTTTTTGAATCTTGAGATGAATCGTATGTTGAGAGTGTTATCTTTTACGAGTTTTTGGTTCATTTCACTTTAGTACAAGCACTTTTAGATGCGACTATAAAACTCTAAATAACAAACAACTTTATAGAGTAAAAAATCGACTTCAAAGGATAGCACTAAAACATATTAAGTATCATCATGTACAAAAGTTTTAGACTTTTGTTGATTTTTAAAAGATGATTTTAAATATGATCTCTAAAATATGATCTACCCAAAAAAAGAATCATCAAAATCGGTTCACAATTGGCGGAATAATCGCGTAACATATATACTAAAACAACATACAGTCGAATTGAGAACCTCCTCCTTTTTTAAGTCGGTTGATTAGCTACCACAGCTTCGCTTAGCTGTGGACTGGACAGCATACCTAACTAACCATAATTAAAGACTATTAGAATGAACACATGCAACACCGATTGTTTTACAATGAAGAGCAAGTTCAACTGGGTACCTACCTCAGTCAGGTTTTTTATTTTTAGCTATTCTAGAGCAGTGTAGGGTAAACAGGCTGTCGGTTTAAAGACAAGCCTTTCTTGAAGCAATGGGTTCGATTCTGCTTTATAGCGACTAAACTTATTTTAGCTTTGTCCCATCTTTGTCTAACCTCAAAAAAAGAAAAGGGATAGAAGATAACCTACCCAATTTAGTCCTGTCAGAGGCCGTATTTTAGTCGTGACTTCTTTACTTATGCACTAAACACGTAATGAAATACCTTAGTTAATAGGACTAATTTTACTTTAATATTTCTCGTATCTTTTCTTTTCAAAGAAAATGACAGGAGTAAACTAATATAAGTTTAGTCGCTGTAAAGCAGAATCGAACCCAATATTCACTGTTAACTTACGACTCCTTTATAAGCTGGTTATTGACAAGTTCCTTCTCATAATGCTTCAAGCTTACATGAACATACATTTCCTTTTCTGGAACTTTAGTATAATTAGAATAGAACACCATCTACAATCTTTGAAATAAGTATCCTGTTTTCTGAAGAATTCCTTTAAAACATTTCTTGTAAAAATTAGGATCAGCCTGTAAACAATGTATAATGTATAAAGTAAGTATTTTTGTAAAGTAAATTTGTCTTTCCTTAGCCAAGTCTCGTAATAATAAAACAAATGGTATATTCATTAAAATGTAGAGTCAAGCCTAGTTTTATTCAATCTGGCAAATTTTGTAGCACGCAGAGCTATAACTACAACGTCGTCTAAAGATAATCGTTAATTAAACATTCTTTAGGTATCCCTGTAAGACGACGATTTTATAGTTAAGAACACTAAATAATATTGTAGTTCTAAGCACCCGATGATTGTTTTAACTGCTGCCGAAATAAATTTTTTGAAGCTTTAGTGCAAAGCTTCAAAAAATTTATTTCGACAGCAGTGGATGCTAATCTGAGATCTATCATATCGGGAAAAAATCGTCGATTTAAAAAAAACTAATATTTGTCTGATCTCTGAATCTATTTCAGACACCCCAAGATATTTTTTAAATATTTTGTTAAGAAAGAAGACATCTAAATACTTTAATAAGGAAGGATTCCGCTCAACAGATGATGCTTGAATTTTATCACAGTAAAATGGGATTAATAAAATTGTATGATAAGATCTATTGCATTAAAAATAACTTTACATTTACCTACTAAACTATCTGTTGAATAGGTTATACTTTTAACTTATTCGATGCAATTTAAAATAAAAAAACTTTAATAAATACGCAAAAGAACGACGTTGAACCAATCCAATCAATCAACCTTTATTGTAAATCAATTCTTTATTTGATAACCTATATCCTGATTTTATTTGTCTACTCTTGCAATTCAAGAGAAGCTAATCTAGATTCTCTAATCGAACTATCACTATCGCTAGACTATCCCATTCTAACTCAATTTAAACGACACAAAGCGCAAATGCCCAGCACCAAATTGAAGGCAGGAGAGAGCTTCACCGTAACAAATCATTTCTTTTTACGGAGGTAATTAAACAAAATTGTGATTCGCAATGCAAATGCTGAATTTTGCTTTCACCGACATCTGGCCTTTGTGCAGTAGCAATCACTAGGCTGTAGAAGGCTGGGATGCTGAAGTTAATAACCCGTAAATTACAGTCTGTTACATAATAATAATTGCTCTTCACTATCCAACAATACACGCTTATTAGTGTACTCATGTAATGCTAAACCGCCTCCATTTTAAATTACTAATGAGACATTAATGTAACACTTTTTTTGTAACCAATGACTTGACAATAAGATATGGGATTAGTTTGTCGCCTGTCTTGTTATTTGTTAAAGTGAAACTTAAACGTAACATTATTTAGAATTAACAAAAAAGCTGACCATATTTGTGATGTTTTTCTTAAATGCATTTTTTTTTATTTTGTGCGAAACATCGGCTATTATATAAAGTCACTTTATAATCTGATATAGCTTTTTCCAGCAATTTTAGAACAGTAAGCATACCGTTCGTAAACGAATTTTAATCGGTCCAGTAGTTGCAGAGTCTATTTATTACAAACAATCATAGGAAAGCACAGTCAAGAGCACGTAGAGCTTGACACATTGGACTTTGTAACGATCTTGTAACAATCGCTTTAGAGGTCAGACTCGCTCCACAAGTGTAAAGTTTCATGTGCTCTTGACTGTACAGAAAAACAAACTTTTACACACACTTAAACACACTTTTATCTTTATAACATTACTTTAGACTAGCTGTACCCCGCGTTTGCATCTGGCTCAACATTCAATACTAATAGCCTATGTCACTCAAAAATGACACAGCTTTGTATTGGGGAAAAAAAATTGAATTGCATCAGCAGTTTCAGAGAATATCTCCTAAACTAAAATACAAACTAATTTACCTCTACACATATAAACATTGAAGTATACCTACCTACATTGTCGTATTGAACCCTAATTTCTTTGTTATCAATTTTCGTCACCTCGTACCTACATGAATTACACAAACCTAACCGTACTCATAATTTGAAAACTCATAGAATCGAATCATTAATTACCAATAATGGATCGACTTACATAACCGCTTATGATACATTTTATAATAATGTTAAACCACTTTTTTCAAACAAAAACTACTTGAAGAAACCTTACGCCCATTTTGATTCTTGTACGTAAAAACGCAGCATAATACTGCATTTCATAAGAAAGCGCCTAGAGGCCTCCGCAACGCTATAAGAGGAGTACTAACGGTATCACTTATATCTCGACCGTGACGAAGTTTCCTTGTAGTTAACGTATAAATAAAGTCTAAAAAGAATACACAATTCATCGCTCATGAGTAGTTTACCATCAAATTGCCAAATTTTCAACTCACATTTGCATTATGAAGTACCTTAAATATTAACAATAATCACAAGGTGTATTTTAAGCTATGCTTGTTGAAATTATCAAGAAATCTGTAAGTGGTCTAAATTTGTTTTAAAGAAATTTCCGGAATTGAAGCTCCAGATTTCAGCAGCCAACACTATCTAAGAGCTGACTGTTAGGCTACAGGTAGGTATTTCTCGGTAAATTAATGAATAAGGGTTATAGGGAATTCCCTACGCGAACCCATTGTTTAATTGTAAGAAGATGATACTAGGTAAATAAGACCAACTATAATACAACTCTGTATACCATCAGTTAAATGGCTCAAAGACTTTCATTTCATCCAATTCATGGCCTAGTCTTTAACAAACTTTTCATAGCACAGAGGATATATAAGGGATATTTGAGTAACTATCCTTTAAACTCCATGACAGTTGATGGCTAAAAAAAACCATAAACAAATGAAACCATAGACGAAAAAGCGTGTGGTAAAACTCACATGCTAGTCAATTATATACGCGTTACACGGCCAAGAGGCTTCGGTCAAATGTCATATCTGAATCACCTATTGTAGACCATTATAAAACCATATTTTGAACAGCGAAAGTGTTACTATACAATAGAGTCATTGGCCTTCGAAACCATGGGAACATCACTCATATTGCTAGGAGATAGGGGCTTGAATTAACAATTTGTTTGCGTGATGACCTGACAAATTAGGGGAACGATTCAGGGGGTCATTACGCGAATCGCAGACCGGTTGCCAGACGAAGTTTTTCTCAATTACACGCCTACTTTCGTTCGATTAGTCGTGTGAATGGGAAGTGATGGAGTATGAAAGCAAAAGGTCTGCAATTAGTCATCTAGTATCAGCCAGAAATAGAAAAAATACCGTGACCAACCGTGCTGGCAATAAAAGCGAAAAGTGGCTACTCTTAACTTTTATTTGGTTAGTAATAAATATAATAAATTTAAGCATGACTGTCTGCTGTTTGATTAATTTAATTTAAGTATACTCGATTGCAGTTAAATAGCTGATAGCCAAATAGCATTTTTTTAAATGTATTGCATTTTTATAGTTTTGACTTTTGATTTTGAAAGTTTTGACTACTGGTGGTACTGTTGACGTGGACGGATGGATTGCAAACGTCTTGTCAAAGTATTAACCTATTCCCCAAAGACGTTTAAAGAAAAATTTTCTCTTTTCTGAGAATGTTTTTCTTCCAACCTCTTTGCTATTCCCATTATAGCGGTCACATATTGCCTCCTTGAACACTATAAAAAGTTGTAAGCGATTTTTATTACTCAGAGATCGTCATTTGTTATAAAAGTGATATCTTAATTTTGACAGACAAACGTCAATCACGTAAAAAGTACTTGCAAAAAAGGCTGAGAAAAAACATTTACACACTATTGTTCTGTCAAACAAAACTTTCATTTTATGAATGATTTCGTTTGTACTAAACTATTTCATTCATAGCGCCTATTGCTTAGTCACTCGTGTTTACCGCAAATTATATAATAAATGTGATACTGATAACTAAAATGGATTGACAGTTAAAAACTTTCATTGGTTGATTAAGCTATCCACTCTTTCCAGCTATTAGCCTTTTATTAGCACAAATTGAGAATTATGAATAACCAGATACAATCTGCTGCACTTATTAGCTGCAATAATAAGACAGAATAAAAAATCTGATCTATACTTAAAGGATTCAAGTATAATGGCATAGAAAAGACTCTCCAAACAAGGAAGGTATAGTTAAAATCCACTTATTTAAAATTGTGCCCAATAAGAACTATGAAAAACCATAAAATCAGCTGGTATTTTCTGTGTAATAAAAAAATTATTATTAGGTATATCATACCTACATAGTGTATAAGTTTTCATAGAGAAGTGTGCATTGCGTGTCGTGAGTTTCGGGGTTATTTTTACCCGACCCAATTGCACCAAGAAGGGTAATGTTTTTAGTTTCCGGTTCAAAATATCATTCAATAAGTTTTAAATTTACCCATTTTATGCACTTATTCATTTATGTAGATGTATGTAGGACTTAGTACATTTTAAAATAGATGCTTTAAAAATGACTTCCACTTAAGTTTTTAAATAAAAGGAGAGAGAAAAATAATGTCGAAAAATTAAGTGGGGACAACGGGAAGTATTTTTAATATATTTTTAGGGTCCGTACCTCAAAAGGAAAAAACGGAACCCTTATAGGATCACTTTGTTGTCCATCTGTCCGTCCGTCCGTCCGTCTGTCAAGACCCTTTTTCTCAGGAACGCGTGGAGGTATGAAGCTGAAATTTATATCAATTACTCAAGTCTACTGTCCCTTGAAGCTGTGAAAAAATCAAACTTCTAAGCCAACGCAATCAAAAGATACAGCCGTTTATGCCGCAAATTTTCGACACTTGCAAGGGAATCAAAACCTACAGGGTGCTTCCCGTGAACTCAGAATCTTGAAATTTGGTACGAAGCAACGTCTTATAGCATAGATAAAGGAAAAATTACGAAAACCATAAATTTGCAAGGTTGTACGGAACCCTCGGTGCGCGAGTCCGACTCGCACTTGGCCGGTTTTTTTTCAATTCCCGTTGTCCCCACTCAATGGCGAAACCGTCAATAAGGACAACGGGAATACACCAAATATTTTTGCGTTTACAAAAACCTCAAAAATATATGGTTTAAAATATATCTATCACGCAGAAACCATCATACAGCACCAGCTATTTACCTACTATAGTCATTGTCTCCATGGTCGAAATAACCGTAAACGCGGCGCAAGCGCAGACGCCCGAGATTCGTCACGTCCGCGCACCTAGCGACAGTTTTCACCACCTCTTACTGTTAATTCTCCTTTACTGTTTATCTTTAGCACACTTACATAATGATTTTTGCATTACCTTTTTTAATAATAGCCTATCTATATGAATCTTCTAAATAAAGTGTATTTGTATATTACCTAAGTAGACATAACGTAAGCGACGCTAATGCAATAAACTATTTATTTAACTACTTTTTAACTGCGACTTCGTTTGCGTTGCGTTCTTGAAGAAAAAGTAGTGTGTGCCCTTCCAAAATTCAGGCAATATCCGTTACAAATTCCATCAAGATCAAAGGTAACAAAATGACAGTAGATAACTTTTGCGTTTATAAAATTAGTAAGACAGCTTAGACCTCTATAAAGTAAATATGGAATCCAATCACACTTCAACAGCCATACATATTTAGCATATGGCAAAAAAAAACAATTTAAATAAACGGATGAACAAATAAAGTCCATCAATTGTTTTGCAAGACCGACAAATTCTGCAAACATTGCGCTTCTACGTGTACAAACCTTTACACAATTTATTCAGAAACCAATCTTCCAGACATAACTGTCTGTTCCGCACTGGAAATTTGGTTACAGCCTAACGAGATGCAACTGTTTATACGTTAACTTCAAAAAGTGAGAAAACCATTTGAACGTGTATATTTTGACTTTATAATAAGTAATACTGATAGCTTTTCGCTAGTCTTCTGAATATTCTCTAGTCTAAGCTTTGTGTTTTTACAGCATTATTTGTAGAAAACGCAAAAAATTATATATTTTTTTAATTTTAATAGTTGTCCAGCAGATCGATTATGAGACAAACTTGCTTACGCACTTTAAAGTAAAGTATCATGATGATTCATACTATTTTTACTTTTTCGAATCGTCGATTACGTAATACCCAATTTCTCTAATAAAATACCTCTTTACGTCTTACTCAAAACATTTGCATTTTAATGCATATCTGGCTAATTTATTAAGAATGCTATGTTTAACTTCTGCTACACCCAAAATGGGTGTCATTCACATTTAGCCTTTACCAGGTGTAGTCATCGGAATAATTTGCACATTAACGCGCCTAGCCTAGTTCTCTATAGTCTGTATTTTACGGTCTGTATGGTGGATAGCATTTCTTCGTAAATACTAGCTACTGTCATGACTTTTTTTTATCATCTCTGAACGCAAACCTGTTTATTGTAAGTTCCTGTTACATAAGATACATGTACCAATACGTGCTTTTGCAAAACTTTTTCAGTAGGTACTTTTTTTATATTATAACTTGTCTTTAACTCGACAATATTTTAGTTATGGACAACTTTTTAACTGAATAAAGTATAGTGACGATCTAGCATCGATCTAGATTATCTGCTGCGCCTAAAGCTGCAAATACTCAATTAATCTAGACGTGTGCTGCGAGATACCGCATACTCATTAAACCATATTCATACTAAGATCCGAATCTCACGCAGAGTATTATGGTATCGATGTCTCTGATTAATTGGACAATATTATCGCGCCAGAGGGGTATATTTAATGAAGAAACAACATTCATCTTCTGAGAGTACAATAATCCATAGTCCAATAATAATCGGTTGATCTAATAAATTATTATTTTCCATTTGTGCAATACTGAGTATTAAAATTTAATAAAATAATTACACTGTGTATTCTTGAATATAAAAACATTTGTATAGACGACATATTAAAAAAAAAAGAGAATATGCAGA
Organism: Ethmia dodecea; assembly: GCA_963855545.1. Taxonomy (NCBI): domain Eukaryota; kingdom Metazoa; phylum Arthropoda; class Insecta; order Lepidoptera; family Depressariidae; genus Ethmia; species Ethmia dodecea. Next base: position 4,738,519 of record OY979446.1, read on the forward strand.
AGTCTCAAGAGACTGGAGCTCTTCAACAAGTGTTGATTACTCCAAGATTTCCAATAAGAATTAAAAAAATTACAGAATAAGAAATAATTCATTATTCTGTTATTTTTTATCAATTCATCGTCGTCTAACCTCCAACTATATGTCATATGAGGACCTACTCAAGAAATACAAACTTTTGCCTTTATATAAAAGGCGTATCTTTTTTGACGCAGTCACTGTACGTAACATCTGTAATAGCTCGTACAATTGCAACATATTAGTTAGTAAATTACACTTTTCTACTTATCGTAGACTCAGATCGCGCAATGTTTTCGTGATCAACAACACCTTGTCTAATTTTGGGGTGAGGGCTCCACTGCACCGAATGTGCAATACGTTAAACAAATTATTTAAAGACGTCGACCTTTTTCATGAGTCTGATGCTGGTTACAGGCGGAAGGTGCATGAAATCTTGTTCTCCTATGCTGAGATATAGGTATACAGTAATCGGTAGGCCTCACTTTATTACCTCGCTACTTAACTCCGCTAGTGTTGTTTCAACGATCCCAAGACGCTGTCGTAGGGCTAGCCCAGAGAGTTTTTTGTAATGTTTGACTGATTTTATATTGATGCTTTCAATTTTGGCATGCGTTCTATAGTCACCACTTTTCTGATATATAATTACAATAACTCCCATATTATATTAAACACCATAAAACTCTATGATTATAGGTTGGTGGGTGTATGTTCGCGCGAGCTTTGCATTTCTATCTTTTCAATTTCTAACTGGATTACTTTTAAGTTTTTATTTGTTACATCTTAGCGAGAAATGTCCATGGGCATAGTGTTACCTATGTAAGTGAAATACAAACATACCCCATAAGAATTTACATACACTATGTACTGTTTTTTCTCCGAATAAATAAAAAAAAAAAAAAAAATGATATTTAGACGAACCGATAGATATAATTTTTAATTTTCTTGATTTTAAATTGTTTTGTGCATACTCTTAAAAAATATTATATAAAACAACGAACCTAAATAAAAAAAATATGTATGAAGTCAACTGTCTTACGCACTCATCATTGCTAGGGATACTCTTACAATTTTTACTGGTTACGGTTACGTTTTTTTTAAAAAGCTCAGAGTCCGGTAATATGATCCCATCCCCATCATCAATCATTTATGACATAAGAATTCCCACCCCAGATAGTACCCCTCTAGACAATCAATTATCTCTGCTTTCTTAAAATATGATTTCAAAACAATTATTCTACATTCGTGGACGTTACCGTTTCGGCAATAATCGATTTAAGAAATCGTTTTACGCACGTTTCCGTGAAAGTGTTAGTCGATTATGGGTGCTGACATAGAAAGTGATGATTTGAGTAATTTGGAGTATTTGAGTACTTAGCGTTTTGCTATTTAGAGTCAGATAAACATAATCTTACGTCATCGTCGTCGCTCACATAATATTATAACGGCTGGATGTGAATCAAAAAACTGCATAGTTATCTTAAATAACTTTTACCCACGGGATACCCCCTTAGGGGTTGAATTTTGCAAAATCCTTCCTTAGGCTACACTGTATAAGTATAATCTATCTATTTGCAAAACTTCAAGTCTCTAGAGTCAGCGGTTTAGGCTGTGCGTTGATATATCACCAATCAGTCAGTTTATCATTCAAAATATATAGATGTAAGGTACTCACGCACTTCATGACTAGTCTTTATACCGAGGAGGTTTACTAAGGGGCTTATTACGCCTTCCTGAATTCAGTAACTGAATGATTCAGTTCACTAAAATTATATGTACATCCCGTACTCACGATTTGCTCGTGCAAAAAGAAACATCTTTATAGATTAAATGTATAATATCGATTAATATGTAGATTACTACCCTAGTGCAGCTAAAACTAATTATTCCAAGATAATTTTATACCAGCTACGACGTAGGTACGATAAAGAAATAATTCTATTTATACTTTACTCTATTCATACTCATAAAATCTAATCAAATAAAATATAGAATGAATGTCGATTGATTGATTTTGTTTTTTTGGCTAAATAATACTTATGTATCTAAGTATGTACTTACTCTTGAATACCTACCTATGTTATCATAGTATGTAAAATAATTCAATGAAATATAATTAATTCTAAGTGTAGACCTAGCCTAACTATTATGACTTTAGGAGTAACAATTGTCTCAATTTATTTGATAATTTTCTTCAAAATCGTCGACAGCATAAATTATTTTTTATTATGTATTAGGAAAAAAATAGAAAATTTATAAGATAAGTAAATTAACGTTGGAAAATTGAGTTTAATAAATTTATTACTTTGATAAACGTTTCCGCATATTATGGTACTTTTTAATTTGCATCACTATTTTAATTTGTCCCGTATAATTAATCAGTATTTATTGTTTATTAATATTAATTCTGTTATTTAATCGTTTCCGTCAATAACAGAGTTAAGTAAGTAGGTATTCAAAATAATGTCTCTATAATTTTTATTTTTGATTATGCTTATTTAAAATTTAGAACGCACAACTTATTAAGTAATTGCAAAGAGTTTTTAGATTTTAATTATCGAGAAAGAACACCAAAAAGTTTCAGCGGAAAAAAGACTTACCTCAATTCACAGCCCCGAAATCGCACTGGTAGTAACAGATTCGTAATGGTCACAGAATTTCGTTCGTAATTTAAATCACTTTTTAAAAAATCACGTGTGTAATTTTTTTTCGCGTGCGCGTATTCTGTGCGCTGGCGTGCGCGCGCACGGATAAAGTCTCGATTCGCGAGTGGCGCGCCGCGTGCATTGCGCGCGTTTATACGCTCTGGCGCTTAGGGTGCGTGCACTTTCGCCGTTTACCGGTAGACCAGGGATGCTGTAAAGGGTGGAAGCCTTTATGTAAATTGCGTAAGGCCATGCAGCATTGGTTAGTGTACAGCCATTGTTAACCTGTTATATTTATGGGTAGTACTTGAACTATACTCTTTCCTGCGATCTACCATAAATTTGATGTGATGGAAATATTTTTTACACGTGAATAATACTTACAAAAATTGTTGTGGTGATAGATTTTGATACACATTCAAAATTTGTATGCTTATACGGGTCAAGTGCGAGCAAGATTTACTTATGAAGGTGTCCGCACCAGCATACAATATTTACCACTACATATTTAGGAACAAAAAGAGAAAAGGGCAAGTAAATGATGATGATGATTTAGGATCAAAAAAATACGTAATACACAATCCATGAAAATTTCTATTGTGCTACTTTTACGGATCTAAAGATACTCCCCTGTGACAGACGGACGTACGGGCAGACGGATAGACAGCAAAGTCGTAGTCATAGGCAATATTAATTTGTAACTCCTGTAAGCACAACATGATTTCAATAAATTATTTTGACTTGGGTACAGTACAACCCAAGTAATACGATATCAATTATTGTAAGTAATCATATTATTTGCAATAAAACAGCCCTCTAGTACCAAATCGACTATACCTACTTACAAAAAGTAATTGGTTAGTAACATTCAAATTATGGAAATAAATTATAAAAACTATTCAGGAATGATTCAAATATACTTTGGTGGATACATAACTTTCACTAGCTACGCAAACTTTTTCGTTTTCTGAGGTATTAAAAACATAAAATAAATAAATAAATAAATTGTGGGACACAATTCACACACGGTTATTTAGTCCCAAACTAGGCAGAGCCTGTGCTATGGGTACTAAACAACTGATAAACATACTTAAATAAGTATTAAACGACCAGACACGAAGCCAACAGACATGTTCATGCACACAAATGTTGGCCCCGAGCGGGGATCGAACCCGCGACCTCCGACTCAGAAGGCAGGGTCACTACCGACTGAGCCAACAGGCCCGTAAAGTTGTAAAAGTCCCCTCAACCAAAGTTACTTATAGGAAATAGTACATTATGATATAAGTGCGGTAGGTTGAAAATTACAGCCGAGGCGATATTGCTACAATTAGTAAGCAGAGGCTGTAATTATCAAAGCGCACGTATGTCATACGACGTTTTATAACACATTTGCGAGGAAATAAAATAAAACTCCGACTATGCTAAACGAATAAAAACAATACAGCTTTAAGAAAAAGCGCGCGGCGAGCATCAGCATTTTTTTTAGGCAAAGGCACAAAAAACAGCCAGTATTACTAATATAGTAAATTAATATTTTTGTGTTTTTGTTACAGATTAATTGGTTGTAATTTACTGTCAAAATTAATTAAATTTAAATAATTATGTACATAAATATTTCTTCATTATATTTTATCTCCCAAAGTTAATTTTAATCATAAAATGTTGACAACTTTTTTGACATAAAAACTCTGCTGAGATTTTAAAAAGTACCGTTCGTTTTAAGACGGATCATCTTGATAAACCGTGCGTTTTACTTTACACTTACCGCACTTGGGCGTAATGAGATACAATACGATATTGAAATTGGTGAAATAAGACACCTTTTACGAGCAACTGTGTTATAATAGTACATTATGATATAAGTGCGGTAGGTTGAAAATTACAGCCGAGGCGATATTGCTAGCCTGAGCCGTAGGCGAGGGCTACAAGTAAGCAGAGGCTGTAATTATCAAAGCGCACGTATGTCATACGACGTTTTATAACACATTTGCGAGGAAATAAAATATAACTCCGACTATGTTAAACGAATAAAAACAATACAGCGTTAAGAAAAAGGGCGCGGCGCGCATCATCATTTTTGTTTTAGGCAAAGGCACAAAAAAACAGCCAGTATTACTAATAAAGTAAATTAATATTTTTGTGTTTTTGTTACAGATTAATTGGTTCTCATTTACTGTCAAATTTTTTTATAAATTAAATAATTATGTACATAAATATTTATTTATTATATTTTATCTCCCAAAGTTTATTTTAATCATAAAATCTTGACAACTTTTTTGACATAAAAACTCTTTGCTGAGATTTTAAAAAGTACCGTTCGTTTTAAGACGGAGCATCTTGATAAACCGTGCATTTTACTTTACACTTACCGCACTTGGGCGTAATGAGATACAATACGATATTGAAATTGGTGAAATAAGACACCTTTTACGAGCAAATGTGTTATAAAATAGTTTTATGTATAGATCTTCCAAATTATTTAACGATATTTTCAGCAGTAGTCACATTGACCTATTCTGCACTAGCAATAATGTAATTAAAAAATCATTAGCAAAGAATTTTCTTGATAAATATACTGTCGAGCAGCGGAGTTAACTGGTTCACTGTTCAATTACGTTTTTATTTTGTATCCCTTAAGCCACATAGTACTTTTTAATTTATATTACTGTTTACATGTGGAAGCTTATAATTAGCGTTTGGATATATACTATGTTTACTATATTGTAATACTTAGCTGTTAGCTTCCCGAACATAATAAAAATAAAATAAAATAAATAAAATATGTTATTTTTAATTAAATAAAAAAACCGGTAGATACACTAGGTATGTTTTTAGTATTGCGGCATAGAGGTAAGACTTAAATGGTTTTCTCATGGATGCCATTGAGAGACTGAGATAACAAACATAAAAAAACAGTCGAATTTATAAACTTTTTCTTTTTTTGAAGTTGTTACAAGCGAACTCATATCTTCAACGCGCACATTTTCAATCAGTCAAGAACCGTGCGGTTCCAATGCGCACCGTAACAATTAAAAATCAATTGTGTCTCAAATTATTCGATTGAGAGGTAGAGAGTTTATTTTGTATCTTGTTTTTAATAGTGATCGAAGCCAATTTCCTAACTATCCTTTCTTAGATAATGTCTGCAACAAACTACATTTTTAGTACTCATAAGTACCCAGTAATCTGGGCACGAACATAACATGGTATGCCCATGAGTCTGGTTTCTATAGCCTGTTGTATACTAGTTAGTAATATATTAATTTACAAGTACCATACCATGAAGTGTACTTCCCGTTCCCATAGAACTCCTTCTTTAGTTAGTAAAGTTTATTTACTACAGTCAAACGGGTCAGTTTTTATTTTTAGGGTTTCGTACCTCAAAGGAAATTAAAAAATCCGGTATGTGCTAGTCGGAATAATAGTCTTAATACTTAAAAATACACATTCTGTTAACATTTTAACTGTCTACCTATTACCAAGATTCATACCTAAGTATGCGCTATGTCCAGGCCTATGTCCAGCTGTGGACAAATGTAGGCTTATGATGATACCTAAGTAATAGCTTACTGATAGACAGACGGACGGAAATAAGGTCCCGTTTTGCACTCTTTGGGTACACAGATAGAAAAGATTACTTAATTCAAGTAATATTACTTGATCCAAGAGTTTTTCATATTCGTATATGAGGAAAGTCGTAAATCTCTTGGATCAAGAGTGAAAAGATTTCAGAGTTTATTATTTAAATCAAACAATAAAATACTCTCTACAAAAGCGCATGAAACTTTTATCTAAAATTTTTACGCTCTTGGACCGAATAAATAAAAATTTTAGATTTAATTTGTGTCGTTCTTCATTTCAAACAACAAAGCAAGAACGAGAAATGCTTGAATGAAAAGTTATCGACTCTTTATTTAATAATTGGTGTGTCTTGCCTTAAGGTTTAAAGCTTAGTTTAAGATTTAAAAAATTTGACGTGAAGTATTTAATATGCTTGACACTAACAACTGCGCTTTTAAATTAAATATATTTCTGCTTTGTCGTGAGATTGCGCATTGCTTCCAGGAAATACGATAAATATTTATCCTAAAATTGTGAATGTTTAGTATGAAAGAGACGAATGCTTTTTATAAAAGATTCGCATATTTCAATTAAACATTATATTAATTTGGGCGAAAAGAACATATTGTTCAATATGAAAGTTTCTGATACTTCAATTAAACTTTATGTTAGTTTGGGTGAAAAGAGCCTATTACTTGATATGAAAGATTCTGTTAATTATATTAAACTTTATAAAAGTTTGGTCTAAAAGAGTGAAATTATTAATTTAGGAGAAAAAGTACACGATTTTGTTTTGGTCGTTCTTGGATATATGCTAAGAACAACCAAATCAACATCGGGTACAATTACAAACGAAAACCATAGGTATTGAATTGAGTCATATCGCAAAACTGAAGAACCGTCACAGAATATAGGAAATAGGAAAGAAAAAAAAAACGTTCCAACAGGTAACAATAAAATATGGAAAAGCAAAGCATAACCAATATCTATACAATCAGAATCTTTCATAAATTAAGTCCTAAAACTATTATATTAAAGGAAGGTACTTAATTATTAATTGAAAAAGCTGTATGCAAGTTATTTTATATTCAATTTTATTCATTTGTAAAGTAAACAAACTACTGTGCATTTAAAGTAAACAAACTACTGTCGATTTCACTGATTATACCTACTGAAATACAGATGTATGTAGTATTTCGATCGTCGGTAAAATATCGAAAATATGAATAGTCCGTCGAGTAAGCGACATACCTCAATTTTTTTGCACATACCTACATATAATATTTCGGTAAAAATTCTGAGTTAACGTAGTCCGAGACTTGCCCCATGCGACGCCCGGATGCAGGCGAAGGGTACTTATGGGTTAAAAAATTTAAAAAAATCTCCGCATCCAAGCATACACGTGGCAAGGCTCGGACCAAGTTGACTCGGAATTTTGTTAGGAATAATCAAAAGTTAAATTAATAAGTCACTATCTACATTCTTGTACTTTTGTTCAAAGTCCCAGGATATCTGAAATAACAAAACATGTGTTACGTTACTCTGTCATGATTTATCAGAAAAATACTAAGTATAAAAAACAGGATACTTGGTCAAAGATTTCTCAAGGATGCTACATCGTGGTTACTTACCAGCGTTTGAGCTTTGGAGCTTTTGAGTATTGGAAACTTTTCTATGTACTCATACACCGTCAAGGTTTTAGAATTCTGTCGCTCCACATATGTGTTTTCCCACTTCTTTAAGAGCTCGTCCCACGGCTCATAATTTTGCATAAGCCATAGTGCATCATCAGATGTTCCTAAAATAAAAGAGTAAGTACTTGCATTAATTTAAACACACAAAAATATTATGGCTGCAAATAGTCTAGTGTTAGGCTAGGTGATGATAACTGAAGAATGGAATATAACCTAACCTAACCATAATAATAACGGGTGTTATTTAAATGGTTAGCAGAGTATTCGTATTTTTGTGAGCAGAAAAATTTAATCTGTAAGCAGAAATAGCTAATTGGTCAGCTACTCATGGCCAGCAAACATTACAAAACCAATCAGCAATTTATGTCATTCTGGATGGCTGTAATTATGTTTGAGCTACAATGAGCTGCTACTGTTTAATAAAATTTTGGTAAGCACTCAGAGGGGAAGCCAAAAAAATTTTTTTGAGCTGCATATAAAAGTTGCAAAAATTATCTCAGCAAACTTGTCATGCGCAAAATGGGCGCATTCCTTACAAAGATTAGGAAGGAGTTTGGATTATGCAACTTTTATGATTATGATTATTATTACGATTACAAGTAGTAGTGGTAGTGGCAGCGGTAGTGGTAGTGGTAGTAGTAGTGGTAGTAGTGGTGGTGGTGGTAGCGGTGGTAGTAGTGGTTGTGGTGGTAGTAGTGGTAGTGGTGGTAGTGGTGGTGGTAGTGGCTGTGGCGGTGGTGGTTGTGGTGGTGGTGGTGGCAGTGGTACTGGTGGTGGTAGCGGTAGTGGTAATAATGTAGTAGTATTAGTAGTAGTTAAAGTACAATTTTTTACGACATGTTTTCTCTGCTGTTCAATCATGAAATCTTGCTGACCAAGTAGTTATTTTGCGGACCAAGTAACTATTTTGCATACTGAATGTTTATTATGCAAACCCATGTTAAGCTGCCTATTTAATTTTTGACCATTATCAAAATTATTTGCCGAACAAGGATTGCTGCCTGATTTTTTTATTTGAGAACAAAATCTTTGTATGCCGTCCAAATGATTTAAATGCTTATTCTAACCAAATTTTATAATTACTGCTCGTTTAATTACTTCTCAATAATAACCTAAGAGACTAATAGGTACTCATAAAAACTTAAAAAAAAACATTATCAACTACTTATGCAACTCCTAGCTCCATCATGACACCCACAGTATAAAGTGCTGGTCAAGATGAATTAAATGAACCCAAACACGGTGGGTTTATGCTGGTCCTAATAACATTTCCTAGCTAACAGTGAAAACCACATTGAAGTCTCAGTGGTTTAGGAGGAGTTAGCAGATAACAGATAACAACAGACATGCGCCTTCAATTTATATTTTGTAGTGATGATAGGCAATGATAATTTAATTACTTTACACATATTCAACTGCTTAACTATCACGGAGAAGAGAACTTACCTTGTATTTCTTCAGTGTCTGCTGAATTCACCTTCGGTTAGGTTTCTTTTTTGGATTTTTTTATGCAAGTATTATCTCATACTATACTAAGTTTCATCGACTGAGGAATTAATGTTAGGAATTAACCTTTATTGCCTAAACTAAAGAGGAAAGTAAGGATAGCGTGGCCTCCTCTGCAGATTCCATTGCTTTCACTTCAGGCTCAAAGCAGTAACAGTTATGTCCAGGACTTCAGGAGTTAATTTTCACAAAAATTTGCTGTTTGCTGGTTTTTCCGTTACGACACAAGAAATAGACGTGCACTCGTAAAATTTGAATTGCCAGTTGCCAACTTGCCAGTGACAAATCGGGGTGGCCAGATATGATTGTTCAGATTCCGCCAAACTAATTAACATTTTCCCATTTTTAAAATTCGTTTAAATAAATGCGCATAAACATGAATACGCATAATAAGTATGAACTCGCATAAACAAATATTAAGTTTAGGATTTGTGTTGAAAAATAAAATAAACATTTGTAGGAAATGGATAGAATCGATAAATTGTTTTTGACAAAATCTATCATAGCAACACCATAGACAATAATAAGACCATAGAGTATCTACACTAAGATACTTATACATCTTCATAACAAATAATATTATAATAAGGAAAAGTTAATAGGTGAGTTGACAGCTCTGTCAAATACATACAATTTACATCTTTTTGTCTATGATATGTATTTTGCAGAGCTGTCAAGTCACCTATTAACTTTTCCCTAGTATACCTACCTATGTTTACTATTGAACCTACTACATCGAATTTTAGCCCATTCGATTCGCCTCAATCAGAAATTCTGACCTGGTAGATTCCAAGGGTCATCTAATGATGGAGCCGGAACTTGGCCATGGGAACCCTAAGATGAAACCACCCAACTACGTCGAATTTGGGCTCATCGACTCAGCTAAGGTTGACCGAAGTACGAAATACCGAATGTCAAAAGACCGACGTACGTTTGACCGAATGTACGGCAGTCCGATATACGCGAGACCGAAAATGCCGAAGTATGGGCCGCTATTTTCTTTTTGTTGTGGCTATGATTTTTTAGCTTCACTAGTTATCGTACCTAACTGAGTAGTAACTGACTATCGTACCTAACTGACCGACAACCAGTCAAGTAATTGAAATTTGATTGGTCTCCGTGAGAAATTCCGACCTGGGTGATTTCAAGGGTCTGATGATGGAGCCGGAAGGTGGTCATGGGAACTCGAAGATGGAACTCCCATAGCCACCTTCGGGCTCCATCATCAGACCCTCTAAATCACCAAGTTTCAGGTCGGAATTTCTTACCGATACTAATCAAATGAGCACCAGTCAACGTAATTGGGTGGTTCCATCTTGGAGTTCCCGTAGCCACCTTCCGGCTCCATCATCAGACCTTTGGAATCACCCAGGTCTAAATTTCTCTCCGAGATGAATCGTACGAGAGCAAGTTCGACTTAGTTGGGTGGTTCCATCTTAGAGTGCCCATGGCCACCTTCTGGCTTTATCATCAGACCCTTGAAATCACTATGTTCCAAGTCGGAATTTCTCATCGATACGAATCAAATGAGCCCCAGTTCAACGTAGTTGGGTGGTTTCATCTTATAAAAATAACTTAAAAAAATACCTGACATCGATGTTTTCCATGACTCACAAGTTACATTCAAACATAAGCTGCTGAAATCATGTCAAGATTTAAAACCGTCCCCCTGAACCGTCCTTTTTTAAGTTTTTTATAGTTTCTTATAATTTTTTATATGTTTTTATTATTAACTTGTCTTATAATTTTACGCAAATGTTGTGCGTGCTACTAATTGGCGAGCATATTATGTAATAGTTTTAGTCTACCTTAAGTTTAAAATGTCACGTTATGTTTTGCTGTAAGCATGCCTAATAAATAAATAAAGGTTATAGTTCCCATGTCCACCTCCCGGCTCCGTCGTCAGACCCTTTGAATCACCCAGGTCGAAATTTCTCATCGAGACGAATCAAATGAGAGAATTTCGACGGTCGTCCAATTTACCATAGATCCAGGGAAAATTTATATAGTAGCAACACCAAAAAGGCACTAATATTAGTAACCTACAAATTTTTCCGTCCAAGAGTGAAACTTTCTTGGTCGAAGAAAGAAAAAAAAAGAAATTTTAATCGAAACAATAAATACTAAAAAAGTTTTGAGTTAAGAACGTCTAGTTCTTGTGCTAAGAAACCTTACGCTCTTGGTGCGAGTAAGAATTTTGGTTCTAGATTTTGGTCGAAGAATTAATTTTGAATGAAATACCTAACAAAAATATTTGAGACAAGAATGAAACTTTCTTGGCCTAAGTACTGGTTTCAAGATTTAAAAACTCTTGAATAAAGATAGAGTGAATCTTATTCTAAAAGCTCTGTTTTCGTTCAAAGTGGCGTGCGTTTTTAAAGGAAGACTTTTGATAGTTCTTGAATGGAAAATGGCGATATTTAACGCAAATGGTAACAATCTTGGGTTAAATAAGAATTGCCAAGAGTTTTCACTTTAACGCTAAGAATGGGAAACTTTTGGTTGAAATAAGTAACTCTTACATCAAAACGGTGTTTCTTCAAACAAAAATTTCTCGGAATCAAACTAAATAAATATAATTTTTGAGGCAATATTTGGGACCCATTTAACTCAAGTAAAGTATTTTATACCAAGATATATATTACTTGCTTGGAGCAATTATTCCAAGAGATTTTTGACTCTTGGTCTAAGTAATCTTTTCTATCTGTGTAGGCAACCCTAAAAAAGTAATTTAATAACGTTACATATAAATACTTAAATAGCAGTATTCACTTCAATTTTCTTATTTATTTTAAAATAGCTGTAACCTTATTTTTAGGGTTCCGTACCTAAAAAGGAAAAAATTAAAGCCTTGATCACGTTGTTGTCCATCCGTCTGGCCAACCCTTTATCTCGGGAACACGTGGAGGTATCGAGTTGAAATTAAAACCATAAACCTAGTCATGTCTACAGTCTCATAAAGCTGTAAAAAATTCAAACTTCCAAGCTAACAAAAAAAAAACAGATTCGTATACAAAAAAATTTATAGTATTTCAACACTCTCAAGGAAATCAAAATTTATAGGGTATTTTCCGTTTGCCTATAGAACTAAAAAATTTGTCATAAAAATTTTAATCATAAAAAGGTAGTATTTATTTAAAGTAAGCAATCAAGCAATAGCTGTTGTCTCTGCCTACCCCTTCGGGAGCATATGTATGTATGTATGTAAGCAATCAATCAATTATCGAGGTATAATATGTACCCACGAATTTGTACGGAACCCTCAGTGGTCGAGTCCGACTCGCACTTGTCCGGTTTTTATTATTGGTACAGATCATATTCCAGGTATTGTCATTTACCGTATATTGTAAGGAATGATGTAACATGACGTTACCAGGCGTGAGTCTGCCTTTACACTTCCGTTCCGAGCAATAATTAACATCGGTGGGAATATTTCCAACTATATTCCTAATTGGGGATTTATCCTGTGATAACTATAATGGCTAGTCGAAGCGGTTGGTATAAATTGAAAAGCATCTCAGGGAAGATGTAGATAATTTACAGTGGTAATAGTTTTACGGTGGCCATATCCGGCGGAACATCTTTTTATCCCATGCTTGCAATTGCAAAAAAAAAAACATTTACGCCCTAAGTTCGTTAGCTGAAGCACGGTGCTATCAAGTTTTATTTTCCTAAGGTGTGGGAGAAGTAGCGGTGTTACACTGAATTTGGTAGCTCTTTAGTTTGTATATGTAGTAGGTATACTAACTTTTGATTTTGACTGTGACTCTGCCCGCGTTTCTGATTAGCTTATATGTTATTCGAATGAGAAGCTATATCAACATTGTCTGGAAGAAATCGCTAAAAGCGATAAGACCGCTCATTGTATTTTAATTAATGTTGGTATGAAATGGACATTTCGGGAAACGGTCATTTTGAAAACGGACATTCTGGGAAACTGACATATTTTGGTAGTGGTCTATACCTACCTACCTAAAGGTCCATATTGTGTTGTTTTTGGTGTACAATAAAGAGTTATTGTATTTTATTGTATTGTATCAGTGCTAAGTTTCATCAAAATCAGTTAAAACTATTTTTTACGTGAAAGAGCAACAAACATCAATCCTCACAAACTTTCGCATTTATAACAATAGGATATTGCATTATGTGCTGAAATTATTAAGTATTGCATGCCTCATCCCAGAGGCATAAATAAAACATTACAACTTTGATTAAATATTTCCAATCGATTCTCAATATTTTTGATAATAATAATAATAATAATATAATCTCACGCCTTTCATCCCCGAGGGGGTAGGCAGAGGTATTCCATTACTGGATATACCCACATTTCACGAGATACATTGGACCCCTAAACGTGATAGGTGGTGAGCCCATCGCCGGACCGGGTCTATTTACACATGCCTCAGAATTAATTCTGAGATCTGCGGGTTTCCTCACGATGTTTTCCTTCACCGTCGAGCTAGTGATAAATATGTACGTAAGTTTTGAAAAACTCATTGGTACATGCCAGGATTCGAACCCGAGCCTCACTGATTTTCGGCCGGCTCTTTAACCGTCCGGGCTATCACTGCTATTTTTAAATGTACATAAAATAGATTGCATAAATATTTATTACATTTATTTGATCATATATGTTGTAATAACTACTTTTCCTTGAGGTAGCGGTATGAAATCTACCATACCACTCTACCAGGTTGAAAATATTTTATTGTTTTAAAAGCGCCGATCTACGCTCGCGACAGAGCAGAGCTGTTCCACTCTATCAAATTCAACTCCGGTCTTTCTTGCTCTTGCACTCGGGTCCCTGGATGGTGGCGGTTTAACCACGTACAATATCATTCTCAAGGACTTCCAACAGATGTTTCAGTATGGAGAAATATTGGAAAAAGGGCAAAAGAGAGTCTATAGCCACAAACCTAGTTAATACTTGTTGGGTAAATATGATTAGACGTTGTTATATAATGACAGCTTCGAGCTCTAGCATGCCCAGTTCCCTTATACTTAGTTTTTAATTACAGCAATCCCTTCTAATACTATGAAATACTCTGTCTGATTGTTACCTTTTCAAGGTTGATATCGATGAAATTTGACAGGACGATAGCTTACATCTTGAGATAAGACGACCTGTGACGAGTTTTTCAATAACCTAAGTAAATATTGTTGAGAAACCCGCAGACACCATAATTCATTCTGAGGCATGTCTAACACCCCAGTCCGGCGATAAACTCACCAGTCACCACTTGTTACGAATCTGAAAATGCACAGATAAAAAGTGTGTATTTCCAGGAATGAAAAACCTTTACGTACCTGCTGTATTTTATTATTTATTTATTTAAATCTATTATCAAGTTCTATATTTTATCCAAACTAGTATCAGTACACGTCTACACAGTTTTATCCCTTAATTAATCATGCAACTTAGTTGATTTTTGTATACTTTTTAGCACATACATGAATCTCTGTATACAACGCGTCACAGAATAAGCCTCATACATCCCAATTAGTATACCAATATAAAAAAAATGGTGATACATACGTACTTTAGTTTTGTCTAACCAAATTTCTTAAATAAAGAGCGATAACAGTACGGTTTTCATAGGTAGCCCTAAATTCAGTAATGCTAATTCATTTTTCGGAAACACTTTACACATATTAAAAATAGCTGAAATTAATTAAGTAGTCGATACTGAACAAACCAATTTCAGGAATTGCGCTTATTCTGTTACGTATTGTATATCTGTGATCTGTGCTTTTTAGGCTATGAAACGTGATCTGTTGATCACATTGTGTTTTGCCAAAGCGTACGGAAATTATGCGCGAAAAAAGAGTGTTAAATGCAAAATACTACTCTATTTAATGCTAATTAAGACATTTAAACTACAGTACAGTGGAAAGCTCGACAGTGATTTACTCTATTATCACTACACTGTTGCGAGGATAATGAGCATTAAACGATATAAATCTCGAACTAAACTGGGTACTTAAGAAAAGTAGCCGCATTATCATTATACGCATAAAGTGCTTTACTTAAAGCGTTATGTAAGCGTTAAATTGTAGGTAAATAAACACAGCCTTCATTAATATACCTACTCACATAGATATAACTTCATACATCTAAACTACATACATCTAAAAATAACATTATGTTATTTTTCCTTCTCTTTGCATACACACAAAGGTTGTCTGGAAGATATAGCGATAAGCGGTATGACCGCAAAGTGATTTGAAATTCATACTTGTGTATTCTTTGACGGTGTGCAATAAAGTGTATAATTACCTGCCTGACTGCTTCTTTTTATGGCTCTTAATAAATTACAAGTCAAAACGCAACCCTGATTTTCACAGCTCGATAACTCAGCAACTACTAATGCTGTCGACTCGAAGTTTTGAATACTTTTATATAAATCATTGATAAATTTTATTGAAGACGGAAGAAGAAGATTGCCTTCAAACGGACCAAAATCGAGGCTCAAACTTTAAAGTTACTAGTGCTAATGGGGTTATAAAAGAGCTTCATTTGCAGATTACAAAATAATTTAATTTTTTTATATTTCACATAGTTATCGACTTATAATGAAAAAACATATAAAGATACCATTCTCCTCCCATATCTCCGATGTAGGGAAAGCGAAAAATCTCAAATAATTAGTTTAAAAAAGGTTTATGTAAATATAATGGGATATCTCCGATGTATTGTGTAAAACGAAAACTTGAAAAGGGTAAAAAGAAGTTTGTGTAAATAATAAAGGAAAAATATAAAGATGTTTCTAACTATCACAGATTTTAGAAATCAGTCAATTCCTTTTAAGTTCCAACATACTTATATGTGGTCGAAAACCTCTGTGCCTAAGTTTGTCTTGCTCGCTTAACTTAGAATTAAGTACTTACTTAATTCTAAGTTAAGCGAGCAAGCGAGCGAGTTTCCTCTACTTAGAGGAAATAATAAAATTCAAAGACGTGAAAACTTACATTGTTAGGCTACTCCAGCAAACTGCCATTAAATTAAACAAATACAATGTGAAAGTAATAGTAATAAATTAATGTAATAAATGCGAGTAAGTACATAAAGAAAGTAAAATGCTAATACAGAGTATTATCTATATCTGGGTCTACACCTAATATTATAAAGAAGAAATTTGATCTTTTTATTAAACCGACTTCGAATAAAAAAGTTAATTAAAAAACTGGAAACCTGACTGCCTAAAAAGCTGGAAACAAGATCTTTTAGTGAAGTAGGAAGTAAATACCATGTGCTGCACAATCTTACAACAATCTGATGATGGAATCTCAGAGAAATCAAGGGGAACCTTCGAAAATCGTAGTGGCGACTATTTACTTTTTAACCGATTTCAAAAAGGAGGAGGTTATCAATTCGACTGTAAGTATTTTTTATTTATTTTTTACAAATATGGATGGACTTTTTCCTTTTATGAAGTCGGTTAAAAAAAGAATCATCGAAATAATAAAAACAGGGTTTTCTCATGGATGTCATTAACAGAACTGAACGAAATGGAAAAAAATGGGAAACGAATTTTCAAAATCGGTTCACCCAGTCAAAAGCTTTGAGGTAGCAAACATCCTATACTAATATTATAAACGCGAAAGTTTGTTTGGATGGTTGTCTGGATGTATTGATGTATGTTTGTTCCTCTTTCACGCAAAAACTACTGAACGGATTTTGATGAAACTTTGCAGTTATATTGCTTACACATCAGAATAACACATAGGCTATATATTATCCCCATATTCCCACGGGAACGGGAACTACGCGGGTGAAACCGCGGGGCACTGCTAGTAAAAAATAAAACTGGATGACGGCATAATATGAGACTGATAACATCCAACACCTTTTAACTGATCATCATGAAAGTTGGCACGTCAATGGAGAAGATTTGTATGCTGTTTACTACATCCCAGAGAAAGCGACGCAGACAGACGTACTAAGTTTATCTAAAAGTAATAAGAAAAAAATGCACGAGACCCAGCTTCGATTCCGGGCCTAAGTATGTACAGTCAAGAGCACGTGGAGCTTTACACATTAGACTTTGTAATGTTCTTATCAATGATGTTGAATATATTAACATCGTTGGTTCTTATTACCATCGCTTTAGAGGTCAGACTCGCACTACAAGTGTAAAGCTTCGTTTGCTCTTGACTGCACCAAAGAGTACTATTTCAAAAAACGTAAATATTTATTAATAGCACAACGATGAATGGAAAAGTCATTATCAAACACGTAGCCCCCAGAATTTGTAAAGTATGAATAAAAAGACTGTGATGGACTCACCACCTGTCACGTTTAAAGGCCTTCTAGGTATAAATACCTCTGGAATGAGCCCTAGTGGACCCGGGGACAGTGTCCTGCCACAGACAACAACGCCACCTAGTGGCTGTACAACTTTCCTATCAAGCTGGAACTAACCATACCTACACACAACGAGGTTGCAAGAAAATCATTAAGATAGAAACTTTTTCTTTGAACGTCTTTGCCTACACATTTTATATTATTAAAGTCGGTCGGGCTGTCGGAGATTAGTGTGTATGAACACAGTGACACGTGCTTTTTACATTAGATACTACCTAAGGACCCGCCTTCGCTTCGCGTCGGTTAATATCTTTACTTCTATACTAATATTATAAAGAGGAAATATTTGTATTTTTCTATGAGTGTTACGAATAAACTGAAAAACTACTGGACCGATTTTAAAAATTTTTTCACCAATGAAAAGATAGAAGATCCCTGAGTAACATAGCCTATATTTTATTCCTGTATTCTATTCTAAGAACCGTCCTCGCCTATCGCTCTTTATGTTTGTGAAAATCACATCAAAATCCTTTTGGGTAGTTCAGGAGTTGTCAGATTACAGACGCGGAAAACGACTTCATTGTAGGTATACTATGTACAGATTTGTTATTTTATAATGTAAACATTGCATGTCGTTCACTGCCACAGTCTAGTTCTCAGACGATTGATCAGATCTCGGGACTCTCTTTTATTATTTAATTAGAAGAACAAAACGCAATATAATACGCAGAATTAGTAGAAAACAGCATCCTCAAATAATTTTGTTATAAAATTATTGTTTATCACGACTCGCGCTGGCAAGCGTGACGCCCGCCGACAATTACGTTCTTCTGTGGACTTTTGTAGACAATGCTCTGATATAGTCTTTAACTTTGTCTGATACAAAGTAACTTAAAGTTTCGATCAAAACTAATTTTAATGATTATAAAGTATATTTTTAAAACGACGCCCTCGCTTAGCTTCGGTGTACCTATATGATACTTATAAAAAAACCTTATTCGTTTTATTGCTAATTCCATTAGCGAAAACAGCATCAAAATCCGTTGTGCGAGAGTTAGCGGATATACAGACAGACATACGAGAAATGTGACATTATTTTAGATTATGTAGAGATATACAATACAAGCCCACAGACCATTAATCTAGCTAGATAACTTAAGTACTTCAATCTGTATGAAAACCAACCGTGTCACTTTTTTTCTACCTACTGTGACGTCACAAGAGCGATTTAGTGATGTGAATTCCCCGTTGTCCGCGCGAAATCGATTCAAAGGCAATTTTCATTCAAAATGTCAAATCGATTTATCTTCATAGATTCGTAAAAAAATATGAGAATAGTTGTTAGATAGAAAATGACCTCTACCGTCCCAGAAAGTCTTGCCACCTGAACTTCCAAACACCACATTTTTTAGTTACTAAATGAAAAAAAAATGTGTGTTGCTTTCATGATAATTTAATATAGGGAAACGCAATTAAGACATTAAATAGATATGTGCCTTAAACCAAATATATGATTAAGAAGTTCTTAATAATTATATAAGTTTTTGTTTGACAATGCACGGCCTTCAAGCCACACCTCCGTGCCCGTCGGAGTGGGGAGCGTGAGGTATTTTTCGTTACGGAATTTCTGGATTCGGTCCCCGCGCTCAAGGCCCGCGATAGAAGCTATGCAATAGCTTAAAAAATCTAACCCGGAGAAAGGTTTAAAAAATATAGAGCTAAGTACTGTGATTTTAATTTACTGAGAACGCAATAGCATTAAAATAAAAATTACCTGAATATAATATTACGTCATCACTTTTAGTATTCAGTTGCCTCACTTTGTTGATCGTTTTATTATTTTAAAATGTAGTCGTGATATATGTAATTGTAAAATTGAAATACATTTGTAGAGGTGTTTTCAGGTAATTTATAATATTAAGAAAATTTTATTTGGATACAATCAACTAGCCTTTTGTAGTCCAGGCAATGAAGCGGATTTTTGTATGAAGAACCCAACATTAATTCCTCAGTCGATGAAACTTTGCAGAATTGTAGTATGGTATGAGACACAGACCATTAATCTAGCTAGATGACGGGAGTATACGTACTTCGCGTGTCCAACTGGAGTCAAATTGACTTCAGTCTACGCCGCGTCATTTATTCCGCGTTCGAACGTCGTTGCCTCCGAACATCAACCGCCATCTCAAAAAATGACTGTTTGTTCAGTATTATGTTGTGCAAACTATACAGGAAAAGCTGACCCAGATAATGGACATGTTTCCTACTACAGGTAAGTAAATTTCTTCAATAAATTCTCCAAAATTATTTTCTTTAAAATTGTTGAATCTTCGGTTCTAAATATTTTAACTAACACTTATATGTATCAGATAATATAATTTTAGGTTTAGAAAACAATGCTAGTGAATCTAGAATATCGAGCCGAATATCAATCTACTAACTGCTTCACATGTTGATGTTTTCAGTATATCAATGGTTGGTATTACTTCTGGAAGCAGTAGTCGAACTTTTTTCCCTTCCTTGAAGCAGCAATTGTGGAAATGTCTAGAACAAATTCGGCTATTTTTTGTTGGAAACCAATTTATTCGGCCGGTCGCTTCCATCCATTTATGTTTCAAGTGTGGATTACTTGGAAACCTGTAATTAATAATGAATGTTATTCAGAGATAAATGTTATTGCAACAAAAATAATGTACACTTACGAACATTATTATTCCTCTGTTTCGATTCGAAAAATCTGTAAGAATCGTGAAGAATCGAAAGGTGTACATCACTATTTGCTTCATTTGACAGCAAAATGAGAATAGTAACGCTACCAAGAAGCCGAACAAACAAAGCTAAAGATCGATTGTTACATTTCCATTGCGTGTTTAATATAAGCAGGCCCTACAACTTTGCTACTAAAGCAGGCAATGTATCATGAACAAGAAGTAAACACACACAGTCTTATTTTTCATAGTAAAACCACAACGAACCCGAAATAAATGATTTTTAAATAGATTAAAGATAATTATTGAAGAAATTTACTTACCTGTAGTAGGAAACATGTCCATTATCTGGGTCAGCTTTTCCTGTATAGTTTGCACAACATAATACTGAACAAACAGTCATTTTTTGAGATGGCGGTTGATGTTCGGAGGCAACGACGTTCGAACGCGGAATAAATGACGCGGCGTAGACTGAAGTCAATTTGACTCCAGTTGGACACGCGAAGTACGTATACTCCCGTCATCTAGCTAGATTAATGGTCTGTGTACAAGCCTCACTGATTATTCCTGAGAAGGTCAGCCCAAGTATCGAAAGTACCTACCTCTTCAATAGTGGACTTACCTATTTTAGGACCCCTAGACGAAAAAAGTAGTGAGACTATGAGGCATTTGTTTTATTTATAAATAAAATATTCTAATTTATTGACAGCTACCCAAAGATATTAGGATGAGTTATTTCATACTGTGCGCGTTTGAAAATTGATCCGCTACGATTGGCTACAACATGTACATACTTACTGCTGAAGACGGAGCTGCCCTTCCCGCGGTGCCCTACCTCTGACACCGATATGAATAACCGCATGAAATTTTATAATGTATTTATATTTTGTACAAGTTCTAAATTTTAGTTAAATTGTTTTAGTTTTTATTGCTGTTATAGACCCTTAGAGATAAAGATATTAATTACCTAATTAATAAAGAGTTAAAACCCCCCTGTACATACTTACTTCTTAGCGTATTTATAGGATACAACAATGACGGGGAAAGATGATACGGAACGAATAATAAAGAAATAGACAGCTATCTGTTAAGAGTTGCGCTGGAATTAGACTTGAAATACAATGCGACTAAATAAAATGTGGTTAATTAACTACATTTGTCAGCCTCATTTTCCGCGCTCTAGTAACATATCTACGTCTTTCTATATAATTATAATATCTTTGCAGCTACCTATCAAAATAGTGCAGAGGCGGGAAAAAATCCTGAGGATCGAGTTCACCAATACTAAACGGGTGCCCAAATAATGCCCGACTATACCAGTCCTCATCGCCGTAGGTATCAACTTATTTATGAGGTGTTTAATATTTTATTCTAAGTAAACAGTTATGGTGATGAGCAATGGTATGGTTTTTGTCACTTGACTAGCGTTTCTGTTGGTGAACTCGGACATCCAAGTGTAAGCCACTTCAACCATTTTTTCCAAGTGTCAACTGAACTCTTCAAATGTTTTGCAGGCTAGAATCAGCAATTTTGCTTCGTTTAGAATGCAACACCGATTTACATGTGAAACCTGAAGAAAGATTTTTAATAGATAAAGTAATTAAATAGATAGTTACTCACAAAAAATAGAAACTTCATTTTACGTAAGTATTTAGGTAGGTATTTTATCTTTGTGTGGGAGTGTGTGATCTCCAAAATCAATAATTGTTTATTCTTCTATCTTGCCGCTGCCAATGTTAATGTGTTAGGATACAACCTTTTTCAATTTGCTCCTGTTTAAGTAAACGAGAGCCAAAGCATCCGAGCAAACAAAGTTGAAGGGTCAAGTGTACTTCAAGGTGCCTTTAGTAATTTTCTAATAGATTGTAAGCCTCGTTTAGTTGAAGGAAATAAATTTAAACGAGCTAGCGCATTAGGAGTCAATTAGCAGAAATAGCCTAAACATTTCGGAAAATATAAACCTAAAGATTATTATAGATATCGTACTCCAAAAATACATATTAATATGTAATTGCTAATTAGTAAGGAACGGTTGCCCAGACGACACCTGATACTTCTGATAGATTTTTTATTCCAACTCTTCCTATAATTTAATTTAATAATTATCATCAAGTTTGGTCTGCAAAACTGTCAAGCAGTTCGAAATTCGCGAATTCTCATTAATTAGAATTAGAACATGATTTTAAGAGAATCCATTGTTATTAATTCTGGGCCCTATAAAGTTCCAGTCTTCGTTCTTAAAAGAAGCTTAAAAATTCCCACTAACCATGCTAAAGTTTATGATTACCTATATAATTCAATTTAATACCAACCTAATTTAACTTATGCTAAAGAACCGCAACGAATCGTTTTTCATGAAAAGTGAATTAAATATTAGCTTCCGTCTCGCCTAATGATCTGAAATTTTAAACCAAAGCAATATTCAACGTGAGAATTGAAATATTGGCGTGTCACTGCTGCTTACTGAAACAACAACAAAATCATAAAAATGTTAATTAACGTTTGTACCAACTAGAATGTAGTTGGTTGGTAGTGTCATTGGATATACGATAATAATTCAAAATAGCTTAGAGATATTATGAATGAACTTATTGAAAGTACATTTTATTTTTCGTAGCGTATTCGCATATGGATAGTTTCTACACTGTTTAGTTAAGTTGCGATGAATTTTTAGAAAGTTTTTTGAAATTAGATGAATACAACATTGCTAGCCCTCTATAAAGTGAGATATTCATATAGGTACCCGTTCGTAAAAGCAATTTTCATCTACTAAATATACTACAGACTTTTCATCACATGGATTAAAGATACTGCAAAGGCCACTGTGTACATAAACGACACGTTTTGAACATCAAAAGATTACAACTAATTTCCTGCCTTATCCTAATACATATAACAATCGTTTTCGTTTTTTGTATTCATAATTACGCGCAAATTACGTCCACGTCATGTTACTTCGTACAGCCGAGACCAATTGAGACTCAAACTTTCGTTAGTTTGACTTTGTATTATTACAAAAGGAGCGCGTACGCAGTGCCGTAAGTAGCCTTTTATGCGCTCGGATGCTGACATTAGTGTTATTTTCTTGTAATAAAATACTCTTAGAAATGAGACAACAATATTAAAAAAAAACAATCTACACACGATATAGTTTTAATTACAAAAATTTACTAAAGAAAATGATTAAAATAAGATAACGGCTACTTTACAATAATAACGAAAATAACACGGTCCTAGACCAATGTTGAGCGCAGGCTTCCAGATCGAGAAAGAGGCCGGACACTGGTGCTCCTCAGCTTATATAGGCAGAGTAAGTGACGGGTGGCACCTCAAGTTGCAGCTAACAATACATTATATCGGCTGTGTATACTGCTGATGATGGAGCGCATCTATACCCATATTACCAGTGGCGTAACAATAGGGTGGCAGGGCTGGCAAAATGCCACGGGCCCCCGACCCAAGAGGGCCCCGGCCCAAGAGGCCGCGAGCTCAAAAATATTTTTTTACATTGTACCTGAGTATTTTATTTTATTTGAAAAGTATATTTTGTGAGACAACTAAAAACCATAATACAATTTCAAGTTAATCGTTAAGCATTTCAACAAACCTAAACAAAAAGATGTTGATTAATTTTTAGAGATGTACACCGTGTACATCACTCGGTAGGTACACACTATGGCCATTAGTGGGACATATACAACGTAATTGAGTATACTGAAAATCTCGAAGTTTGTGAAAATTATATACTGAGTACAACGTGACGATTTTTACTGATAGGGACCCATCAAAAGAATTTGCCACGGGCCTCAGATGGTATAGTTACGCCACTGCATATTACGAGATCATCATTCATCAGTACCGCTATCTATTTCGGTCTTGGGCAGCCCGCATCTATCCACTGCCAGCCACCTTCTTTAGATCGTCGGTCCATCGTGCCGCAGGGCGCCCTTCATTGCACTTCGTTATGTATGTTACGATATAAAGAGTAGGTATATCTATGCAACTAACTACCATGCATAACTCGAAACTTGGTCTTGGTCTGGTAATTTTTGCACCCTTCCAGGGCCTGCCTTCCGTGCCTGGGCACCGCTGGAACCGCCCTAGTGACGGCACTGCGACGGTGCTTCATTTACGGGCAAAACAAAGTCACGATTCCCATTGATAATAAGTATCTCGCAAAAACCATTGAATTGGTCTAATCTGATCTTACACCTGCTTGTTGAGCCTTCACTTTCGATTAACTCCATTAGTTATTACAGCTGTTATAAGATTTCAGTTTGTTTATGAATGGATAACGCTCTATTAAGTCAATGCTTTTAAGTTGGATGTGTGGATCTTTCTTTGATGCGGAGCGTACATTCTCTCGTGTGTTTTTGAGTTATCATATCAATCAATCAATATATAAGGAAAATCTTATAAAAACTTTCATTATTTTGTCGGTATTTGTAGTTTTTGTATCCTTCTATTTTTTAAACGGACAATTATCAGTATTACGGCAAAATTACACTTCTACCTAATTGTCAAGCAGTACTCCCCAAGGCAAATAACACGGTTTCTCTCGCCTCATCTCGTACTCCGATGTGACATCCTGTTATTGGCGAGTGTAATTAGATTAATAGTTTTTCATAGCTAAAGTTATGAGTACGGAACTTTATGCATTTGGTCTGTGTGCATAACATTGAATTATTGAAAAACAGCTTATCTACTTATAATTTATCTTGGAAAGATAATTAAATGTGGTGAATGCTGTGTAAAATTTTAGTTTAATTAATTTTGTTATTTATACAGATGCATAAAATGGTTCCGAAATTCTGTTATCTGTAATTTGTACCCATTTGTATAAAATAAATAAATAAAAACATGTAGGTAGGTACCCTTTCTTAATTTACTAGACCCTTTTATTATAATAAGGCTGAGGTCGCTTACATATACGGAATATATTATTTAAGTATTGTGCGATCGTACATTTTGTACTTCTTCTGAGAGAGAGAGAGATAGAGAGAGAGATATATATATATATTTTGTATACAAAATAATCTAGGTATTTTCTATTAATAGTATCAGAGACCAGTTTATTTAAACTGGTCTCTGATAGTATTAAACTTTTAAAATACATTTATTTCAAATAGGTAGGTACTTCATGATACTTTTATTTTGATAAACAATTTTTATACCAAATTTCTGTAATAACTACCTAATTAAGGCATAAAAACACCAAGCTTGTACTTGCTGTCAGTTATGAGGTTGTAGGCAAAGTAATAGCAGATGGCGATGGTGGTGACACTAAATATCAGACGGCAAAACCAGATGCAGCCTAAATCGCAGCAGACCGGTCGCTGAGGTGGATCTCGGATTCTTACTTGGTGAATATGAAGAGGATTTTTTACACTGAAAGTTGATAATTTATAATTAATTGTTTATTTCTTAACTAGCGCAGTCGCAGACCCCCTTACTCTTTTGATCATTATATGCTAACAGATCCTTACGCAATTAAGATATAGGTAATAGGTAACTCAAATGTTACGCAGTCAAAAGAACGTAGAGTTAAAAAGAATTAGAAATCTTTATTCTGTAGAGTACGATATTTGATCGATTTTCATTAATCTATAGGTAGATATTGTTGTATGAGTACCTAAGTGTTGCAAGAAATTTACTTGTGCAAGCCTTATTCCAAAAAAAAATACAAATTCAAGTCGATGACAGACAGACCAACTGAGATGTAGTTAGGTACTTAAGGGTTTTTTTTTATCATTTTGGTGTTAAATTCAAAAAATTTACATATTCGCTTTCAAATTAAAATATAAGTATAACCTATGTATGTACAGTGTTTGGAGACCAACGTACTCGTAGGAAAATACTTAATTAAATAAATGTTGCCAACTTACAGTACAATTTTATGTTTTATTTCTGCCATTAGTATTTAATTTTGAAGAAGCCAGGTGTCATCGGCCATGTAGCTGAGAAAGAAATTAAATTAAATGAAAGGTCAGTCAAATAGGTACAAAATTCAATCATTATCATCATCAACCCATATCATCACACTGCTGAGCAAAGGGTCTTTCCTCACACATGAGCAAGTATGAACCTTAACCTCGCATGCGAGCCCACCGCGGAGTGAGAGATGGCGTTTGGCGGCGAACTTTACATACCTAAGTACCTACATAAATTTCTTATGTGCCCTGTGTTCATAGAGCCAAACGTCTTCTTCCAATCGAGTGGTACTTATACTTTCTAATGTGTGAGGGAAGACCCTCAGCTCAACAGTGAGCTGTAAGAGTTAATGATGATGTCTATCCCTCTACAGTTACTTACTGCTTCCTCATGTCGTATCGTTGGTAGTACGACCGGGTACTAACATTTGCAAGATACATGAAAGAATAGAAAAACAAAATTAATATAACTACAAATGCAAGGAATTCTATATACCATAAAATGCTTGTGCAACACCCTTGCATTTCGTTTTCCCGACCTATAGCATTCGAAACAAATTAAATATTCAATTATCCAAATCCCGCTTTATGACGTTTTGTCGCGTCAAGCAAGCATCAAGAAGTTTCTTGTAAAAAGACTATCTAAGTACCTACCTAGATGCCCTACTGCACCAGAAGGGGGTTAATGTTGTTTGAATGTCTGTATGTATATATTTTTTGTGACCTCCTGTAGCTAAAGGGTCCTTAGTTCGTCTCCATCTTCATAATGTAATGTTAGTATACTTATGTAAAGTAACAGAGCGAGGCATAATGTTTTAGATATTTTCAGATTCCAAAATCTTTGTCTGTGAATCAGTCAGTCAGTCTAAAGATTAAGACTAACTGATTCACACACAATGATTTTGAGATTTGGGCAAGTTAGAAGAAAACGGGATCCTAAATAGGTAGATACCTACCTACCGTATAATTTGGGACACATAAAAGACCTGATACTTTTGATGTTTTGACTTGTGAATTTTGACTGGTGAGCCCATCGCCAGACTGATGTGATGTTTCACATGCGTCAGAAGTAATTCTGGGACCTGCGGGTTTCTTCACGATGTGTTACTTTACTGTCGAGCTTCGATCAACTGTTGATCGAAGCTGTCGAGGTCTTAAGAACTATGTGCCCTCACTAGGAATCGAAGCAGGGCCTCTCGCGTGCGAGGCTTGGAACGTCCAACATTACAGGGCTATCACAGTTATTATAAATATGTCATTTTAAATTTTGTATAATTTGTAAAAAAAAATTGTATATAATTATGTTTAATACTTAAGTAGATAAATACCTCCAAATATTTTTGGATAATGAAACAATTAAACTTACTTATGTTTGGATCGTTCAAACATTAGGTACCTACTAAATATTATAAAAGTTTATTGAATTTACGTTCCCTACCTATTGGTATAGCTAACGTCTACAAAGTAACAGAACTATTGTGTTCAATGCTACATCACTTACACAAGTAAATTGATTAACCTAAAACTCGTTCAGCCAAAAAGGAGAACCACCAAGATTGATTTGAAATGAGTGAGAGTGCGAATAATTAATAGCTATGTACTTGTATTTATAAAATGTGGTATTGATACAGTGCCACACTCAGCGGAAGCTAGCTCTCAGGCACCTCTAAAAAAGAATCCAAAAATAGAAATTGGTGGGTCAGCTTAGTTTCATTTTATTTCAATTACATTTTTTGTACAGGATGTCCGTGATGAGTGGTGTAATCACTTTTGAAATTCTTTTTGTAGTGAAAGTAGATACGAAGCTCTTTTGCGTGTGCAATTATATGAACTATTTACTAATCGCTACAATTCTGCCCGTTTATGCTGTTTAGGTAACAGTGCGAAAAAATATACCTACTTACATAAAGTAGGTAGGTACCTAAATATACCTAGGTACATAGGTAAAGTGCCTGGCCTGGCCTGAATTATTGCAGACAGGCAAGACCTGGGCCCCAATTCTCCTAAATGTCTACGTTTATTGTTAGGGACAGAGAAATAAGCGATCTTTTTTTCAGAAGCATGTGGTGAGTTTGGCCACCATTTAATGTCGAAAATCCTAGTGAAACATGCATTTAAACAAAAACCTAACAGGAATTCAAAACCGTTTAGTCACGACAAATAGCTCATAATATTATTTCCACGACTACTTCATTATTTTTAAGAAAAACGTGAATAAATTTTTTATATACACGATCGACCAATGTCTTAGATCACTTTAGGACATTCATCTATATATATAAAAGGAGAAGCTAAATCTAAAAATCAAGGCCCAGCCCAAACCGCTGAACATAGAAACATGAAATTTTGTGTGTAGGTTACGTTTATAGTGTAAATGCTCTCTAAGAAAGGATTTTACGAAATTCAACCCTTAAGGGGGTGAAAGAGGGGGTTGAAGTTTGTATGGGATAGTGTGATTTCTGCGTGTATCAACTTTAAACTTGGCACAAATACTCTTCAAAACACACTATGAAATATTAGTTCTAGGATTTTTTGAAAATCATCCTCCAAGGGGGTGAAAGTAGGGGATAAAGTTTGTATGGAAAACCTTCATTTTTGGGTGTATCAATTCGAAACTTTGTAAAAATACTCCTCAAAACAAACAACAAGACACGTATTTCCGGATTTTTCAAAAACCATCCCCTAAGGGGGTGAAACAGGGGAGTGGAGTTTGTATGGAGACGTGTTGTTTTTTACGTCTATCAACTTCAAACTTTACATAAATACTCTTAGAAATAAATTATGAGACACATATTGTTGGATTTTTCGAAAATCATCCCCTAAACGGATGAAAGTAGGGGTTGAAGTTGATGCGAAGAAGTTTATTTTTTGCGTCCATCAACTTGAAACTTGGTACAAATGCTTCTGAAAACAAACTATGAGATATTAGTTCTAAGATTTTTCAAAAATCTTCCTCCAAGGGGGTGAAAGTGGGGGTTGAAGTTTGTATGGAAAACCTTCATTTTTGGGTGTACTATCGATTCGAAACTTTGTAAAAATACTCCTCAAAACAAATAACAAGATACGTATTTCTGGATTATTCGAAAAACACCCCTTAAGGGGGTGAAACAGGGGGTTGGAGTTTGTATGGAGACGTGTTTGATTTTTACGTCTATCAACTTCAAACTTGGCACAAATACTCTTAAAAATAAATCATGAGACCCGTGTTTTAGGAATTTTCGAAAATCATCCCCTAAGGGGGTGAAAGTAGCGTTTGGAGTTTGTATGGAGACGTGTTAGAAATAAATGATGAGACACGTGTTTTTGGATTTTGTGAAAATCGTCTCTTAAAGGGGTGAAAGAGGGGGATAAAGTTTGTATGGGATAGTGTGATTTCTGCGTGTATCAACTTTTAACTTTTTACAAATAATCTTGATAATAAACTTGATATATTAGTTCTAGGATTTATCGAAAACCATCATCCAAGGGGTTCCATCCCCTTGGGGTTTGAAGTTTGCATGAATACCTTCATTTTTGGATGTATCAATTCATAATTTTGTAAAAATACTCCTCAAAACAAACAACAAGACAAGTAGGTATATCTCGATTTTTCAAAACTCACGGGTGAAACGGGGTTAGAGATTGTATGGTAACGTGTGGTTTTTTTACGTCTATCAACTTTAAACTTATCACAAATACTCTTAAAAATAAATGATGAGAAATTTATTTTTGTATTATTTTAAAATCATTCCCTAAAAGGGTGAAATTAGGGGTTGAAGTTGGTATAGAGAAGAGGGGTTTTTTGCGTCTATCAACTTGAAACTTGGCACAAATATTCTTTAAAAGTCTCCACACACACACAAAGTCTAATTTTTTTTGATAATTTACTATGGGTTGCTAGGAGAAATTTGTTTGTGCATCCCAAAATGTTGAAAAAATAAATGTCCACCCGTGCGAAGCCGGGGCGGGCCGCTAGTCTAAGTATAAATAAAAAATTCGAACTCTCATCGGCTCTAAATTCAAAACAAATGTTTGCTGTCAGTATAACGAATTTACTAAGAAACACGCTTTAATGGTAAACTGAAATAAAAATTAAAAAAAAAATATAGAAAGTAGGTATAAGAATTAAATAATTAACGATACAATTTATGTTATCGTAAATAACACTGTTACTTTAAAAAGAATTTTGTGAAGTTCATATTTTGAAATATGTCTACTTTTATTAAAATTATAATCAAAATTAATAGTAAAAAAAAAATACCCTAATACGATTTAAATAACGCTCACATCATTTTACTATTGATAACCAAGTTAGGGATGTAGAAAGTGTTAAAGACACTGTATTTTTGTGCATGGACTCTGAAGCAGAGCCTAAGATTAAAGTATTGTTACAACCACAGACCAGTAACTGTTACAACGATCGACACTCAAGGATATCATTAACTGAGGCTGCATGGCGTAAAGCCGTATACAGAAAGAAAGCTGAAAACTTATCAGCGCTTATAGGCGCCGGTCTACGCAGGTAACCGGCGCAGGCATTTATATGAACAAGCGCCGACAATCTTCGACAGGCGCCGGTCAGCGCTGGTGCCGCCCGCCAATCATCGTACGACATTTTGCTCGCTCTGCTTCAATCTGCTTGCTTTATGTAGAATGGACCAGCGCCGATAAGCGCTGATAAGTTTTCAGGTTTCTTTCTGTATACGACTTAATACCTTTGCCTAGCCTGGAAGGGGTGTAAAAACAAAAAAAAAATAAACTGACACTAGTGACAGTGACAGAAGATAACAAAACCGTGGCCTATTCGTGTAAAAAAATAATTTTTGAAGAGCACTTTCGTGCATGTTATTCCACAATGTACCATATTTTTCAATCAGATACGTTAAAAACGAAACTAAAGGTTGTAAAAAAACAAACAAACCAAGCTGGCTGTTAGCATTCCATTGATAATTTAATTCAAAATATGTTCTGTGCCAAATGAACTTGAACAGAATAACTAATATAACACGTGTAAGTTATCATAAAAGATCCTAGTCAATAGTTATAAACCCTTAACTGTGAACGGAACTAATTATGAAATAAGCCATTTGCGTAATGTATGACTATCACGAATTTGAGGACAGCAGAATGAAGGGTACACTACGCGATTGGCGGAAGGCGCTCCGGACGCCTGCCACTTACAGGATGGGGAATACTGTCAGAATACAACCCCAGTTTGTG
The DNA here is from genome assembly GCA_963855545.1 of Ethmia dodecea. Taxonomy (NCBI): domain Eukaryota; kingdom Metazoa; phylum Arthropoda; class Insecta; order Lepidoptera; family Depressariidae; genus Ethmia; species Ethmia dodecea. The sequence goes on from OY979446.1 coordinate 4,770,088, forward strand.
CTCCTAATAATCCTCACAGGTATATTCTTGTTAATTTTGTTCTATTACAACTGGTGGACAAGTGCCCAGGGTAACGAAACACATAAGTGGACACCGCAAAAAAGGCCGTATAATACTACATATCCGCTCACAGCGCCTCTAATGACGGGAGATATAGTGACATTCCGTATTGGTATAGTGGCAGATTTAGATACTAATTCTAAGAGCAATACAAAGCCTCATACTTATAATAGTTTCTTGAAGAGGGGGTCCTTAAGTTATAACCAAGTTAAGGGCACCGTGAAGGTTATGTGGGACGCTCAACCAGCACAGTTGTTAATGTCAACTTATTCCCATAAGGGAAGAGGCATGGAGTTGTCTGAATTGATTGTATATGATGGGAGGATGTTGACTTTTGATGACCGCTCTGGCATGGTAAGTGGCATTCTATGTTTTAGAAATTCATTTAATTCGCTGATATATGTGCCATAACTGGGCATTGTTTTTACTAGGTGCTGCACATCCTTTCTCACGATGCCATCTATCTCCCTACCCAGTTTCATCAAGATCAGTTTAGGGATTTACCTTTGAAAAGATAATGTAATAATATTAGTAGGAATTGATAGCATAGAAAGTGGTTATTCCAAATGTCAAATCTGTCCAGTTTAGCATCAATGTTTGTATATCCTACAGATATATATTTTTAATTCCTTGCGGTTGATGGGTTTAAAAGTAATTTATCTATTACAACTATATTTAAGACCAAACACAAACATAGTAATTATTTTTATTGTGTTTATATTGTTTCTTCTATCACTGATGGTGATTAAATTAATAAGAATCACATTCTCTTTTTCAGGTATTTGAAATTAAGGGTAACCAACTTGTGCCATGGGTAATTCTAGTTGATGGCAATGGTTCCGTAGAGAAAGGGTTCAAATCAGAGTGGGCGACAATGAAAGATGAGATCCTGTATGTGGGCTCTATGGGCAAAGAGTGGACGACTGCTGGAGGTGATTTCCAGAGTTATGACCCAATGTGGGTGAAAGCTATCAATATGCATGGAGAGGTAACTATTTCCTTATATTTTGAAAAGAAATAATTAGGTAGTTTATTATTGACAAATTTTTATTAAACTAGCGGTTCTGCTCGGTTTCACCCGCGTATTTCCAGTTCCCGTGGGAATACGGGAATAAGGTACAGCCTGTGTTACTCAAGGATCTTCTAGCTTTCCATTGGTAAAGTATTTTTTTAAATCGGTCCAGGAGTTTTTTGAGTTTATTCGTAACAAAAATACAAATGTTTCCTATTTATAATGTTTATTTTGAAATAAATAATAATAATCTTTATTTAATTGTCCCTAAGAAACAGGCTTTGCCTAGTGTGTAGTTGTATAATACAGCAGTCCCCACGCACTGCAAAGCCTGTATGTTAGGGGCCAGTAGCAAACAGATTTACCATTCACTTTAATTTATTTTCTGAATAAATTTGTTATTTTCGTGCATTAGTACATGCAAGAATACTACACTAGGGGTGTTTCGAGGGTTTTTACATAAGACGTCTTATCAGCTCATAGCACTATAGAAATAAAAGATAAGTTTATCAGATTACCTGAAATCTGAACCCACTTAGAGTAGCCCATCATTAATGACCTACAAAACAAAAATGCTTAAATTTCAGGTGCAGCACCTAAGCTGGGTGAACCAGTATAAAGCAATAAGAACCTCAATTGGTATCAGCTGGCCTGGGTACATGATCCATGAGTCTGGAGTCTGGTCTCCGATCACAGAGAAGTGGCACTTCCTACCACGGCGGTGCAGTCATGATTCGTATAATGAGACCAAAGATGAGATGATGGGCTGCAATTATTTGATAACAGCTGACAGCAATTTCGCTCATGTCAGGGCTTTGGAGGTAATTTTGTACATTATATCTACTCACTCATATTTGAAGGACATTTACACTAATTACACTGTACATTGTCACGCCCGTGATGCCACAATATATGGCGACAGCAAAGACAGAGTTATGATTTTCACGCATATCTGGATAAAATACTTACTATTGATCCTACTTAGAAATTAATAGCCACAATGGCAATTTGTCGTCAAAATAACGATAACCAGATTTTCGTATGTCTTACAGATCACAAAACATCAACCAAAGTTCGGCTTCTCTTCATTCAAGTTCATTCCTGGATCGAAAGACGAAGCAATAGTTGCTTTGAAGACAACAGAGTTTGAAGGAAAAACTGCTACATACATTTGTGCGTTTAAAACCGATGGCACTGTCCTGTTACCAGACACATTTATTGAGAACCTCAAGTATGAGGGACTCGAGTTTATATGATGAGCAATAGAACATAGTGAAAATATAGAAAAATCCAATTTATGTACATTTGTAATATATGTTAATTTGTTATAAAAGATCATTATTTAAACCACGATTTATATTTGTATTTATATATATATTCTTTAATATCGAAAAATATCACATTTTAAAACTAGGATATTAAAATATTCACATAATTCTGCTAACCCTCCATGTCACATCTAATCTCACTAACATGATTACATAGTATATATAACATTTGAATATATCATAAGCTACAAGCAACTGATAAACAAAAATATATTTCGGATGACACCAAGACTAACAAAAAATAACATTTTGCTACTACACCATGAATAAAACAAAACTATATGCTAGAAACCATAATAAAACTCTCAATGCCATACATAGGAAATAACCAGCTTCTTAAGATAAATCAAAATTATTCCAATTGATTTTGAGTTATCTAAAACGAGGAACATCGCACCATAGCATTTCAAAAATCAATAATTTCCAACTTCAAATGATTAGTTTTACTATCATTTCAAGCCCATAGATCTTGTTATCTCTTCAAACACCGTCCAAGCCATGGCAGCCATTAGAGTCCTACGCAGCATCCTTGGGACTGCTCCTTTGAAGTAACCTCTGACACCATATGTCTGGAAAGAAAAATAAACCGTTCTATATCTGTGTGAGATTACAAAATGCCATCCTAGAAAAATCACTAATGCAGTGTGAAGTAAAACAATGGGTACAACCACAGAATAAGTAATAGTACTACGTACAGAATGTTCACTGTTAACAAATTCCCTGTTTAGGTATGCCAAACGCTCCTTGAAGGATGTCAGAAAGAGATGTCTATATGAGTAGCATGAATCTGTCCCCTTCTAATTGAGCCTAAGCAGATTTTCATGCGTGAGGATCAGATTCTCTAATACGGACTTTAGGCGACTGGTTGCTGATAAACCATGAAAAAAAAACGTCGCAGTGTTATATTAAGATAATACTGAACTAACAGGTCACTTAATCTGTACACGATTCACTAATAATACTTTGGAATTACTAATCAACAGTTATCTTTTTGACACTGGCGACCCTTACACTTAACGACACGTTATGAGCGCGTGCCGTCCATTAAAACGAACTATTACGCAAATGTAATCGAAAAACGACCAGAGAACTTAAAAAAAACTCACGCCTTTTAACCCCGAGGGGGTGAAAACATACCTAACCGCACTATTATCTACATGTGCACTAATATTATAAAGATGAAAGATTTGTATTTTTGTATGTTTGTAACGAATAAACTCAAAAACTATTGTACCGATTTTAAAAATTGTTTCGCCAATGGAAAGCTACTTTATCAGCGAGTAACAAACATAGGCTACATTTTGTCCCCGTATTCAAACGGGAACGGGCACTAGGCGGGTGAAACCGCCAGAATAGCTATTTATTAATCTACTAGCGGTTCTGCGCGGTTTCACCCGCGTAGTTCCCGTAAGATGAAATAATTTCTCCCGTTTTTTACACATTTACCACTATATCTTTGCTCCTATTGGTCGTAGCGTGATGTTATATAGCCTATAGCCTTCCTCGATAACTGGACTATCCAACACAAAAAGAATTATTCAATTCGAACCAGTAGTTTCGGAGATTAGCGCGTTCAAACAAACAAACAAACAAACTCTTCAGCTTTATAATATTAGTATAGAGTATAGATAATATAAAAATGAATCGCAAAATGTGTTGGTAAGCGCATAACTCAACAACAGCAGAACCGATTTTGCTGAAAGTTGGTGGGGCGGTAGCTTAGAACCAGGAGACGGACTTAGTATACTTTTTATTCCGATATTCCCACGGGAACGGGAACTACGCGGGAACGGGAATGGGAACTACGCGGGTGAAACCGCGGGGCGCTGCTAGTAAAATAATAAAAACACACCTGTTGAACATAAACCGCTGCGCTGAAAGCATTAGGGAACTTGTCTGGGTACAGCTGCATATTGGTCTTAAGCACATCCGCAGGGTTGGTCGCGAGTGACGCGGCGATGCCGGCCATGATGCCGCACGAGAAATGGACCACGCTAGCCGCACTTGGAGATTGCATCCATTCTGGAATCAATTATTTAATACCCTGTTAGTGGGGAGGTAGGCAGGTAATAACGCAAATATTTAAAAAATAACAAATTTAAATTTAATACCCTGTTATGTAAATGGCCGGAAATAACGCAAATATTTAAAAAAATATCAATTTTAACACAAGCAAATTGTTGATTGCAAAATTTGTATTTTTATGCTATATAAACTGCGTCATAACAAGATAAAATTTAGGTAACACAAATATTTTGTTGAAAATATATACTTATCACTTTTGTAAATCAAATGATAAAACTATATCTATATCATGTTTTCTAATTCTATATTGTAAGGGCAGTGCGTCATAAATAAGATTTAAGAATTAATCTATCACAGCCGAGATAAGATAATAATTACAAAAATATTTGATGTTAACGCACTAGTAGATCCGGGCAGTTTTAATGAGCCTAAGAACTAAAGAAATATATCTTAAAAAAAATACCTTTAGGCACTGCCTGCTTAGTCTGCGTATAGAACATGAGATATAGGCCGGAGAAAGGTGCGTCTCTCGCAAGAGTTGGTCCCAAGCCGCAGGAGAGACCACGAAAACCTTCTGCTTTATAGATCGCCTTAAAAGCACCCCGCAGACTGTTGTATTTGTACACTCCTGATTCGTATCTGTAAAGATATAGAAATAAAACTAATAATATAAAAACCTCAGATGTACTACGAATGGACGGGTGGATGATATATCGTTATATTTCCTCCTCCCGTAACAGCCGGCAACTAGGCTACGGGTCTTTCCCGACAAATGAGGAAGTATGGGATAATCTCCCACAACGGATTGGGAGATGGTGCTAGGCGAGTGGCCACTTAACCGTCAGAATTTTTCAAGCCCCCTAAAAGGTACGGCATTATAGAGTCAAGAAAAAAATCGTATTAATCATGTATACAATAAAAGAATAGACTTTCTTGTTCATAAACTAACTTATATGCTAATCAAAACCAAATTCATTGTTAAACTATACCTACACCAATTTAAAAGTAAAAGTAGTACACAATATCTACACCTACGAATGTTGTTAATTTGAAAAAGGTTACTGCGCAGATAATAAATTTGCATATTAATTTGTATTATTGCGCAGCACAGTGGAAGAAAAGGGGTGACGAACTGAATATTTATTTATGTTACAAAACAATTACCATTTTCATACTAATAAGAGGTGACCATTACTTTTTGTAAATTATCGATATTAGAGTCATGTATCATTACAACTTCTTAAAAACACTCAAAGACTTCGATTTTTTTAGGATTATCTATAAATTTAAATCCATTTGACCCTCCCCTCCAATAACTTTATTGTTTAAAATTATTAATATGCCACTTCAAAGTCCGCCGTACACCTAAGTATTATTTCAATTCAACTTACCGGGTCTTGATAACAGTGAAAGGTATCATGGTGACTCCGCTCATGGTTCTCGCGACTACTCCAAGCATCACGGCCTCCATGGGCCCCAGGTCTTGGTTCCTGGTCTTCCCGAGCTTGACCTTCAGCCAATGCAGCGAGGAGAAGTACAACCCCACACCAGGTACGCAGCGAGCTATGGAAGGTACCATCCCCCGCCATAGTCCAACTATTTGTTCTTGACGGACTATGTTTGCGAAAATTGTTATCATGCCGGGTTGGATTCGACGGCTGGAATAAAATAGGTAAATAAATAAATATCACACCTTTTCCACAGACTGGGATGCTGTTACATATAACAAGTTATAGGGCCTGCGGGTTTTCTCAATATGTTTTCCATCACCATTGAGCATAATGCTCATTGGTATTTATGGCTTACTACTTCGGGAGGCTGTAATCACACTCATTATGCTTTTTTTTCTGGAAGAATATAAGCCAAGACTAATATTCTTGACACTCTAAGATATGTAGATGATATTATTGTACTCAATGAAGGTGCGAAATTATCTCTGATATTACATTATCTTCCATTTTATATACCTACATATTCTAATACATTTCAAATCCGATACTGTTTGAATGCATTAGAACATAAACAAGGAAACAAAACATTCAACATTATTGATAAAATGTATATTTAACATGATCATTCAAAGATACACACAAAGACATTAATATAACATACATTAATATTTATCTAATGCAAACGTGAACTACAGTTGACTGCAATCATACGCAAGCAAATGAGGCAATCTTATACAAATATAGAAAACCTCCTTATCTGCTTTTACTTGGTAACCAAAACTTGCTTTTGTAGAATTGAACAAAACAAGTGATACCTAGGTAGGTAAATGTGTACGAAATTACTGGAACTTAATTTGTATTTATATGAAATAATTTGAATAAAAAATTCTAACTCACTCGACAGTCGCCGCTGTAATAGGAATAACATTCTGGCAGGGGTTCTGAAGCCTCGTCTTCACCAGGTCCAGTGGTTGAAAGAGTATAGTGCTGAATGTGCCCGAAAACGACCCCGCGAGGAACGCCTTGAGGACAGGGTGGTACTGCAAAGAGAGCAGGACATTAGGATAAGATATAAAAAGAAAGTACCTTCTTCAGAATTTCAATAATATAAATACAATAATAAAGATAGTAAAACATATAATTTTAATCGATTTGGTTAAGTACCTACATTTCTCTAGTGAACTAACAATACGATAACTTCGCGCCCTCATTAACTCATTCAAACTAATCAAGTTTTATTTTCGTAGTAGAAACTTACATTGGCCACGATATCCATTCTGTGCTCTCCGATTCTTTACAGACCCAATCAGTAAAGCCTTCGTCAGGTAATAGCTTTCGGGTAAACGCCAAACTTGTAGTACTCGAAATTGTAAAGCCAGTGGCAGAAACCGCGTTCCGGTTTGAATAATTTTATGTAAAAGCTCAAATCGTATCGGAGTAGTCGGAGTAGTAGATAGGGTTCACTCGGAACATCAAGGTAATGGTCATTTTTTGCAACAGGTCGTTCGAGTAGTAATGCATGTATGCAATCAGTTTTAATCGTACTGGAAACTGGAGCCACAAAATTGAAGCCCCTTTTGCCTGCTAGGCACAAATCAGCCGTAAAGTCCGTTATATAACAATTAACACCACACAAAACTAGATGGGGGATAGAAAACCGCAATTGATAAATTTAGCCATGAGGAACGAAAACGTAGGCAAAATAACTCTTAATTAGAAAAAATAAATTAGCTCAACAGAGACGTCCGCACAGAAAGAGATCTGAAAGCGTACTAAGACTGAAGTATGGTGCGGGACGATTAAATACGTCATTTATAGTCGTCGTTATCAGGGGCAGACGGCCGCGGGCGAGGTGGAAGGTCGCGTCGCGCTACCCGCCAGATAATGCGTATCAGTCCTAGCTGGGGGGTAATGAGTGTGCCCAGATAAGGGGGGTCCGGTAGGAGAGCGATAACGACTCCGCTGACAGGGATGTGGTGAGTACTATTATGTTTAATTATTTAAAAGTCAAGTGAAATAATAAAAGTAAATTATCTATTCAAAAGTAATAATAATATTGTTAATAAGTTCCATTTAAGGTTTAAACTGAGTAAGATTAAAATAAAATAGTAACTGTCTTTTAACCATCGTATTATATTATACAATATATATGTTTATAATATTTACCTAAGACATACTGTAGATTTATTTATGAAGTTGTGACTATTTAACAGAGAATGTCACAGAGTTTTCAAATTTAAAAATTTATTTAAAAAAAGGTACCTAACCTTTTGAAATGAATTCATTTACGCGTGTTTTGCATAAAAAAATATAATGTCTCAAATTTTAAACTTCTGTCTACCCTAAAAATATAAATACTTACAAAAAACACGCGCTAGACACGATTGGACTCATGTCTGCACTGAATATTATTATTCAGCAGTGAAGCTTAATTAAAAGGTCAATAATACAGAAAAGATAAAGAATATATTTCATTTTTAACCTAATTAGCAAAGTTGACAAGTTATTATCATTACAGGGGTCCTTAACTTAAGAAATATAATAATTTATCAAGAATTTCCAACCCGAACAAATAGTTGTAATGGGCTAGTTTTTTAAAATTAAAAAATAATCTGACTTATAAATATTGTAAGACAATTCCTTGGGTTTTTAAGCTTTATACGACAGAACTCATACACATACCATGGGTACTGAACATTTGGTAGCCATACGTAACTAGATAATGAACAAAACTACAACACAAAATTTATTTTACTACCTATATTATCATTGTCGTTAATAATGATGATATTGATAACCCATAACAGCACACTGCTAAGCTACCGTCACGCTACTGTAGATTATTACTACTATAAATAAATATTACACACCATTGCCATTTCCCCAAGATTGGCAGTTATATTTCATTTCTACAATTACACACTTTTCATCAGTCTTATTTGGACCCTATAATGTTCAAGTTTCAGAAACCATTCTTGCCCTTACGAGTTTCTTTGTAATTTTATCTTTTGCCATCAAGATAACAACAAATAAATAAGTGTAAGTTTTGTATTTCAATGTTTCACAAGATCTATCAGATTTCAAGACAAAAGGAGTTTAGAGAATAAATCTACTTCCATTTATCAGCATAAAAAATGTCTAGATTTTGTACAGGCATTATTAATACCTACCTACCTATTACCTATGTCAAACAACATCTCCAAGAAACCTCTTTATAAAAACACATCTACACACAGAAAAAAAATATTTAAATTTATATTCCAGGATTGATAAATACAGTGTAGGTTAGTAAAAACCAAAAGAGTTCAGATTGTCTACTGCTAACTTACTTGAATGTAGGACTCCATTTTTTGTGATAAAGTTAAAAAAATAATCAAAGGAATTAGGTAACCACTATCGTGTGTTACGCTTGAAGGAACTCAGATTAATGGATGTCCGATACGCACCAACTTATTTTCCAAACAGATGATGCCATGCGAGCTGTAGTTGCAGGATCTTTATAGGAATATCAACGAGGGCACTTGGGTCACCGAGGACACTGTTATCAGAAAACAAACAAGTTCGCAGGGGGCCGGATACAACAACAGTTTATATACACTTACTTCATTATCGCTAGAGTTCTTCAGGTCAACTGGCACTGTCGTGTCAATCGCCCATCCATTTGAAAACGCATCCAATGTTTTCGACATTGTTATTACAATAAAATCAAAATACTTATTTAGATATGTTTCTGACGACTTCGGTTCTTCTTACGCATATTGACGTAGTTTACGTAGCTAAAAAAGTTATTATAAGAAAACATGAGGGAAATATGAGGTATATATGTTAGATTACAACAACGTGCGCATAATTTTGGGTTATATAAAACTAATATCATGGGGAAACTCTTGGAAATTTTCTGCCAAAATGAAAACAACAATGAGTTCGTTTTCGTTGTAACTTTTAGACGTCAAAATGACAAACATTTTTCGCCAATGGGCGCTCGAGAATATATTTGATAGTTTAAACCTGGCCAATAACAATTAAGAACAGCGTAACACAAAACCAAATTTAAAAAAAAAGAAACATTGGATGCATTCAAAATCATAATTTAATCTTGTTAATTACAAGTACCTAAATTATTTATTTATTTCTATGAATTTATTTATTTGTGATAAAGAGCATTTTAAATTCGTTTGTGTAGTCAAATTTTTTTTAATCTTTGAGCAATAATAGCTGTGGGAAGTGAGCCGGCTTCTCATGTGGGAGGACCGGGTTCAATTCAAATGAGGTCTGAGGGCATGTACATACCTACCAATGAGTTTTCGAATAACTTACGTAGGTATGAACTTATAAAAAAATATATGTATCACTATGTGCTAGCAACGGTGAAAGAAAACATCGTAAATAAACCCGCATGCCCCAGAATTAGTTCTATGGCATTATGTAACAGCACCCATATCCGGCGATGCTCACCGCCTGTCACGTTTTAGGGGTCCGAAAAATTGATTGTCGAAAATTGGTTATTTTCTGGAATAAAATACTTTTGCTGACCCCCGCGGGGTTAAAGCCTGAGCAAATTTGTTATTATTTATTTAAAGTTCAAAAGTTTCTGTACCTACCTACATTTTTTAAAATAGGTAGGTATCTATGTAAGTAGGTCCCTACACTTGCGTCCAGAAAGTCTGTGCTTGCGTCACTTGTTGTTAGTATCTACACTCGCTATCAAAAACTTCATTAGCATATTATTATACATTATTCTAATGAAGTTTTTGTCATACCTATCGACAAAACATTTAATTCGGTTATCGTAAAAACACCCAAAGTTTTGATGCTATATCTACTCACTTACCCACGTCTCTCGATTTTAATAATTAAACATACCTGCAATATGCAATAAAGAGTGTTAGGGCGCGTGGGTAATTAATTATGGTGCAGTGTGCATCCCGTAATGACACCGGTAGGTATCGACTTTTCCCCGCCCCGCCCATGGCATGGCTCGCCCGCCGCCCGCCCAATTTTCCTCTAGTGCTGTCTAATAGTCAAACAGAATAAATAATAAAATAGGTAAGTAGGAACACAATTATCTTTACATAGCAGAAAATAAAATGCTTTCTGTGTCTGCCTGTGTACATCTGCTATCTCCTCCTAAACAACGCAACAGATTTTAATGCAGTTTTCAATATTAGAAAGAGCGATAGATAGTATTTAGAGTAGAAGATAGCAATAGTAGTTTTTGTACCTATATCACATAAATCAAAGCGAAGCGAATCGTCAGATAATAAATCTTTTTTTAACACAAAAAAGTGTAAGTAGGTAGGTACCTACTTAATTAAATGATGTAGGTAAGTAATAATTTCAATTTAAAGGATATTTAAGACAGGAAACGAACTGACCTAAGTATAGATTTTTAAGTCGAAGTGATTTTAAACTCTACACTTGGAAAGCTGTACCTAATAGTATTGTAATTAAATTATACCTATCTCTATTATCTACAAGTAAGCAGGCTATAAGACATTAACAGTGTGAACTAAGTAATACCGGATAGACACTTGTTAACACACCCTACAAGAGTATCGATAACTGTAGATTTTCTTTCAGCCAGCACTAGAAATAGCTTCATTTTCACATTTTCCTTCTAGCCGGGCAGTGTTACTCTGTTCAGTTTGCCCGCAACGCTGGTTTAGAACGGTTGGCCGTATCGCGAAGTTCGCAACCTCATTGCGAAGTCTGTATCTTTTGTAAATTTACAAAAAAAACATTTTGTAAAAAGGGACTATAAACAAAAATGTGACGAATAACATTTGAATTCCATGTATGCGTACGTCGAAGCACACGAAAGCGTAAGTATTAGCTAAGTTTGCGCTAAATGCGTGATATTAAACTATACAAGCAGGGCGAAAGTATTTTTAAAGAGTCTACATTTTCTGCTACGGTTCTAAACGTGACATTATTTTAATTATGTACTTAGTAGGTACTCGTATGTAAGAATGTGTAAAAATATGCATGGACCAGGTACTTAAGGTACTTCAATAACTCTTTCAGAAAACATTCAAATTTAGGATTAAACAATCATTATGTAGTTAAGTAATGTTCCTAGTACATGCTTATAGCTACGCCAAAGGTTGTTTAGGTATAGGTACTACCCTAATTTGCATGCACTTCTCATAAAGTAACCGTTACAGATAGGTACACAGTTAATTTTGTTTGTTGCCAACTTACCCCTTTCGCTGTTTCGAAAGATGTCCTTTCTAATCTAAAAAATGTCTAGCGATATAACGGGTACTGCCCTTTTTGCCGACTTTCCCATTTTGCCGACTATTTTGTAAAGTCATACATTCTTTACCGATATGCCGATTTTTCATGTTTCATTGACTTTTGTGCTTTAATGCCGACTTTTAAATATTTAAATGTAACGTAGGTAATCGCTTTCAACCCACACAAAGATTACTCGTAAGTAGAAGCAAAAAACTACTTAAATATTTAAAATTACTGTTCAAGCCTTTGTTTTAGTCAGTGGTCTGAAAAAGAGGAATTTTAATAAATAAAATAATAAATATTTACAAACAATATCTATTGTGTAGATACCAATACAACCAAATTTTGTTAAACTCTCGTATATAACTAGGTATACATAATAATATGTATTACTGTATCTACTTGATGTAAGTATTTCTTTTTCTGATCTTTCTTACAAAGAGTGGTCTGGTGAATGACAGCGAGCTAGATGAGAACTCGCATGTTCAGTGTGGTCATGTGGTGTTCAAACCTATAGTTACCTATAGGGAAGACTGGCCGAAGACTTATCACGATACCTACCAATGGACCTATCCCTTTGCCATTATTTGTTCTTGAAACTCAACGGACATTTGGGACGATTGCAAGCACGGTTTGCATGTAGAGTTGAAAAAATTAGATCGCATTTTGTTTCAGGTGAGGAGACGAGTCTCCTCGGCGACCAGATGAGCAGTATCAGTTGGAATAGGAGTGCAATAAGGCCACGAAAATTGCTCCGCACGGCATTGGCAGTCCGGCGCGTGCCTACATCGCCTACCACAAGCTCGGCGCTGGCATGGAGACCCAGACCGAGACGCCGCCCCAGGAGTGCGAGTGTGGAGTGCACCCCTCCGTCTTCTATCTGCTGGCGACTCTGCTCCTTACCAGGTAGGTGCATTGCTCTAAGGGACCATCAATAAATTACGTCACACGTTAGGTCAAAGCTCAGAGGCGGGAAAGCGTTCGCGACAGACGCGGTGCGCTCGCTTACGTGTGGGAGAGATTGCATATAAACTCAGAAATTACATAAATATCCCTGATCGCGACCGCTTTTCGCCTTTCCTCTGTGTGCGTTGACTTTTAGGGGAGGGGAGGATATCAACAAAGTGTGACATCGTGTACCAAGGAGTTATTTACAATTGTAGATATAAATCTAAAGAAGGTACTTATTAATTACAACTCTACATTTTAACTGGAACATTTTTTTAAAGTTATTAGTAGCTCTATCAGTATTATTATTAGGATACAATTTGTTCGTATCACATTTTGGCACGTGGGGATCTCGCTAGTTAACTTTTGCTATACCTAACTACGGTGTGGGGCGTCGTCTAAAATGTATGATTTATTGTTGACTTTCGGAAAAAAGATTTTAAATAGAAATATTATTATAGATAATTTCTTAAGAAAGTACTGTTAGTTAGTTGTTTAGTAGCTAGTTTGTAGGGAAACGTGTAGCAGTACCCTTATTTGTAAAAAGAAGAATCAGCAATTTGTCGTTCGACTCGCCAGTTGCCTACAAACGCCATAGCGTATACTCGCATACCTACATAGGGACAATTTAACGTAATATTTATTAAAGTACTTCTGAAGAAATTAGCGTATTACCTATTTCTAATAATAGGGACGAGTCTAAAATACTCTAAAAGTTCAAAAATTTTTAAATAAAAAAATGCAAAACCTATGACGTCACAGCAAGGGACAGAATTTCATCACCTGTGACAAGGACGTAATTCGTGTGACGTAATTTATGGATAGGTAGATAATTACAAGATATATATAGCTGTGATACATTAACATTACTTACATAGACATGCTCGCGCCTTTTTCCGAAGTGGCAGGTAGAGACAACAGCCCGCCACTTGCTACGATCCTGGCATACCTCTCGCGCCTCATCCACATCCATCAATCGGTTCATACACTATTCTGTCATTTTTAAGTCATTATTTATATGTGGCTGCTTGGTTCGAAGATATCGAATAATCATAAGACAATACGTACACCCGTGAGATGTATAATTTCTAGAGGCGTCATCGCGCTGTATCTAACACCGTAAAAATAATATTTCTGGATAAATGATACTGCGCTCCACGAGAGACTTTGAAATAGCTCCCAACGACTTCGTTACATATTCAATTAATAGTACTTAGGTTAGGTACCAGTACAATATTCAGTTAAACAGCTCTTTGAGCAAGATAAACAATAAAATTATTTAATAATGTTCCATTTTATTTATGATGATTATTTTTCAATTTCCTTTGTGAATATTACAAGATAATATGCTGACTTTTTGTATGTTACTTACCTACTTGTATTTTAATATTTTCTTCATAGTGTCGATCTAACATGGTAGGTAAAAAGTTGCAAAGAAAGCTTCTTAAATAAAACGAGCTTACGTCTTACACACATAAATACCAATCAGTCCACGAAACCGGTAACATTGTGGCGTCCGCCATGGGTCTCGTATACAAGTAATACAATTTCCGCTGGACCAAGAATTGTCATTGAATCAGTCGCATCGTGTTCGATTCTGTAGATTACAACCATAAAACAACCCTATAAAATGTTATGAAACTCGTATTGGGGATACTTATATTTACTCCAAAGGAAACAGCTGACAATACAATCTTGTTGAAGGACTTTTCTCCAAGAATTGCCTCATCACGCCGTCCTCTAGGGGTGTCGTTTGGCCCATAACAATGGATCTCAAGTTCCGAAAGAGGCATCAATATTCATTACGAGTCCTCGTTCTCTTCGCCGAGCAAGTTTTAATCATAAAAGTGATGAATTGACTGAGACATACGATGCTGAAGGCTGTAATTAGATAGACACTTCGTCTTAAATTTTCATAGGACCTAATTTATTTTCTTTGTTGACACATCTATAATCAGAGAAAACTTTAGTAAGTAATCACTAAAGCAGAAAATATGAACCATTGCGCTGGGAAGGTCATAAATTAAAGGTTTACGAGGTCACCCGGAAGCATTTTATTGCGAAGATGGTTACATAACTTGAAGGAAATTAAAGCGAAGCCCTTGACATTGTTTTTATAACCTAAGTAGGTAAATCGAAAATGTGTTAGATATCGATTTGTATCCTGCCCTCCTAGCCAAGTGGCATTGCACAATCTAATCGAATGATCTTATAGATTGACATGTATGGGATTGACATTAGCGTTAGCGCTCGTTGGCAAGTGCTTATGTCAATCCCATACAATATGTCGATCTAAAAGAACATTCGATTATATTGTACAATGCCCCTTGGCTAGGGGCCCTGAAGGATAATCGTATGTTAGGCTTAATTGCTTCTCATCAGTATTCTGACCGTTGTGTGCTTCCTTTTCTTAACGAAAGACGCCTTTTTACATTGTATCAAGAATATCTACACACATATCCTACCTATACACACCCAGGAGATACCCACTAAAACACACTGAATACGAGTACAAAAAGTCAAAATTATCTGCGATATTCTTTGATACTCAAACAATTTCAGTTGTCTAATTTATTATGTTACAAGTTATTTGTTTGTTTCTGCTACTTCATCCAAATGCTGTAATACATACCTAACTACACGAGCGTCACATCTGCGCTAATGCACTTTCAGACTTGCTCGTCTGTTTCACACCCCGCCTCGGGGATTAAGCTCGAAGTAAGATGTCGTTTTCAGAAACGTGAAACCTCCTTATGTTAAGCTGATTTCGGTAAAGGCGTGCTAAGAGCTTTGTAAACAAACGCTTTAGCTACAGTGCTTAGGATAAGCGCAAAAGCTTTTTCAAGTAGATATAGGTATACCTTACATACTTTAAATCGAGAAGTAATTAAATGGGCAGCAATAATAAAATTTGGTTAGCCACAAAAAATCAGCATTTAAATCATTTGGTCGGCATACAAAGATTTTGTTCGCAAATAAAAAAATCAGGCAGCAATCCTTGTTCGGCAAATAATTTTGATAATGGTCAAAAATTTAATCAGAAAAAGGCAGCTTACGATAACATGGGTTTGCATAATAAACATTCAGTCCGCAAAATATTTACTTGGTCCGCAAAATAACTAGGTACTTGGTCAGCAAGACTTCATGATTGAACAGCAGAGAAAACATGTCGTAAAAAATTATACTATAGCCACTCCCACTCCCACTCTCATTCCCACCTACCCGCTCCTACCCTCTCATACCCCTCCTACAGCCTCCTACCCCCATACACGTTCCAGCACCCTCCTACACCAGGTGATAGGAGGAGGTAGGAGGATGTAGTAGGAGGTAGTAGGATGTAGTAGGAGGTAGGAGGAGGTGGAAGGAGGTAGGAGGAGGTGAAAGAAGGTGGTAGGAGGAGGTAGTAGGAGGTAGTAGGTGGTAGGATCAGGTAGGAGGAGGTAGTAGGATGTAGGAGGAGGTGGAAGGAGGTGGTAGGAGGTGGTAGTAGGAGGTAGGATCAGGTAGGAGGAGGTAGTAGGATGTAGGAGGAGGTAGGAGCTACTACCTCCTACTACATCCTCCTACCTTCTCCTACCTCCTCCTAGAGGTAGTAGGATCAGGTAGGAGGAGGTAGGAGGATGTAGTATGAGGTAGTAGCTCCTACCTCCTCCTACATGATCCTAGCACCTCCTACTACCTCCTCCTACCTCCCCTACTTCCTCCTGCCACCTCCTCCTACATCCTACTACCTCCTACTACATCCTCCTACCTCCTCCTACGTCCTCCTACCTAATACTACCTACTACACCCTCCTGCTCCCTCCCACTACCTCCTACACCGAACTCCTACACCCCATTCCTACCCCCAACTCCCAGGCCCACTCCCACTACCACTACCACAACCACCACAACCACCACAGCCACCACAACCACCACCACTGCCACTACCACTAACACCATCACCACCACTTGTTATCGTAATAATAATCATAATCATAAAAGTTGCATAATCCAAAGTCCTTCCTAATCTATGTAAGGAATGCGCCCATTTTGCGCATGACAAGTTTGCTGAGATTATTTTTGCTACTTTTATATGAAGCTCAAAAAATATTTTTTGGCTTCCCCTCTGAGTGCTTACCAAAATTTTACTAAACAGTAGCAGCTCATTGCAGCTCAAAAATAATTACAGCCATCCAGAATGACATAAATTGCTGATAGGTTTTGTAATGTTTGCTGGCCATGAGTTGCTGACCAATTAGCTATTTCTGCTTACAGATTATATTTTTCTGCTTACAAAAATACGAATACTCTGCTAACCATTTAAATAACACCCCCTTTAAATCTTACTTTTTACCAGGTGCCTAATTAACTTATGTTTAAAGCGATAACCATTTCTGAATGGTATCGATGTATGTATTTACTTTCAATATTTCTACATTTTTATTTTATTTTGAAATTGTAAGTTTATTACGCTTATAAATTATTCCACTCCATTGACAAATGAATTTTTGAAATCGGTCAAGTAGTTTTTCAGTTTATTCGTTACAAACATACAAAAATACTTATCTTTCCTCTTTATAATATTAGTATAGATATACCTATTCCTACTTGTTTAATTGTGATATAGAAATGTAATTGAAATTTTAAGAATTTAATCTAGGTACATTTACTGTTGTGCGTGACTAATAAATAAAAGAATTTAATAAAATACGCAGTAGACAAAGCAATTAAACTAAAGGGTTTATAACAACTACAATTTATAAACTGAAATGGCAGTGGGCAGATAACTCTTACCCGTAACTTGTAACTAACAGACTCCCTGGGTAGATACATCGCTCAGCAACTTTAAATTAAATTTGAAAAGTTCACCCACAACAATTCAATTAGAAACATCGCAGCTGCAACTACACTGGTTTTCAGAGCAAAATGTTAGTGGAATTCACTAGAATAACGTTCATTGAATGTGATTTTCGAGTAAACGAGCTGAAACCAGGGGCTTATGGAACGTAGGGTTGTGAAAATTCCCAAGATATTTACAAAATAAGAGGTCTCATACGGAAACTTTCTCTAAAGCGTCTTTGATTGGAACACTGCAGGGTTATCGAAAAAAAATTTTCGTATTTTCGACAGCATTTGGTTACTAAGGTATTTAACGTTCAATTTGATGTTTGCTATTTGAGTTGGAAACCTCAAGGCGCCATTGGCTTAGTTATTAGAGATGCACCTTTTTTTGTATATTATGATGGTCTATCATTGCTAAATAAAGCGGCGTAAAATTTTATATTCCGTGATAAAAATTAGCATACGCTAGCTGTATGTTTGATAAAGTTTACACCAATAAATACCTAATTATTTAACTGTAATAAAATATGCCTTAACTTGCTCAAATTCTACAAAAAAATCGTTCAGTGTCCTGGCAAACATTGACGTTTTTAAATTATTGACGGATCTCCAGGCTTTAGGCTATCGCTACTGCTTGTGGGGTGGGTTGCAGCCCTTAACCATAAGGTAATTGTCTTTTAGTTACTTAGATCACCAATCAGTTGTGAGTGTGACATTGATACAAATCGAGGTCATGCTTTCCCACCTACAATAAACAATAATTATTGTCACTATCCGAAGCTGTGGCGCACTGTCGCTATCGGTGACACTTTCACAGTAATAACAGGTTCGAAGTGTTGACACCTAAACGTAATTTTCATCACCCCTCCATATTGTCTGACCTTGAAATCGATTTTTATATTAGCGCTCAGCCCGCTTCTGAAATCACGTCTACAAACGAATTCTTCACTTATTGGTTTGGTAATACAAAAAGATGGAATAACTTTGATTAATGGTTCGTTAGGTCGCCTCATGCGTACTACTGTGGGTCTCGTTTATCATGTAAAAGTAGGAGCTACTCAGTTTATCTACTTATTACCAAAGCTTTTGTCCGCTACTTCGTCCCCGTACTGATCCAGTTAAAAAACTCGGTATGCACTTATCTTCTATACCATGGTAATCCCGGTATCAAGATGAAAATGTAAAAAAAAAAAACAGATTTTAAAAGAGACCAGCAAAAATTAATTGGGAAGGTATAGTATATTGTATTAGTTTTGCGGGATGCGCAACACATATATATACATTATATATATAAAGTTTTGGCTTCTAGTGATGTACTTTTCATTTCTTCTAGGTATGTCAGTTACAATTTTATTACCTATATTGTATTTTAGATATCTATAGTAGAGTTACAGTTACAACAGTTACTGTAGGTACCTCTAAGTAGGTACATAGTATTTACCAAAGAGGTTGGAAGAAAATCATTCTCTTTCCTAAGAAACTTTTTTTTTATACGTCTATTTACGTTCGGTATTTACGTTCTATTCAAAATCAACTTACTCTCCTGTCACGTAGGCCGTCGAGAATTTAGCTTGCCGTTTAAGGTCACATTTTATTAAAACTGGAATAGAGCAGAGTTATAAAGGACTAGGCAACTAGGTATAAAAAACCTTAACGGTATTTTTCATGGGATATAAATATAATTTATATTTAAATACGTATGCAAGTAGGTAGGTAGGTACTTACTTACCTAGGAATGTATACTCTTTATGAAAGCGACCTAGACTTTACATTACCGTTTTTTATTTTGTCTGTTACCCATTATGAATTGATTCTATAATATTTTTAAAAAATAGTATTTATGTAACTCCTACTTAGTTTAGTTACATTCATACAGTAAAAAATACAATTACATTACGAGTTCCTTGTTAAAATAAGGCCCTGTTAACTTCATAGCTACAGAAGACGGACTACTTAATCTGCGATAAGTGATTTGATTATCCATCAAAGCTGTACCAGTGCTTTGTACGATCTCTAGACATTAGGTCAATCGAGCTGACGCTAGCCAGGCCACAGCTTTCGCAGGAATATGTATCATCCCAGCAGCGCCACGGCTTCTAATTGGCATCTGAACCAGATATACATTACGTACTTATTACGTACCCGTAGTCTTGGATTTCGTACTCTCCCGGTTTGTTAGATATGGGGTGGGTTTGTTGGCGCAATATGGAGACGACATCTGCAAGGAAACAGTTTAGTTCATGACTGTCTCCGGTGGCTAGCTGTATCAGTTTTGGCAACGTAATAGTTTCTCTACCAGTTCATGTGATGAATGATTCACGAAGAGTAGGTATTACAAACTTATAAATCTATCTACTAGCGGTTCTGCGCGGTTTCATTCGCGTAGATCCCGTTCCCGTGTGAATACGGGAATAAAATATAGCCTACGTTATTCAGGGATAGGTACTGTAGCTTTCCACTATATTTATATATATATGGTACTGTAGCTTTCCACTGGTGAAAGTATTTTTAAAATTGGTCCAGTAGTTTTTGAGTTTATTCGTAACAAAGACACAAACACACAAAAATACAAATCTTTCCTCTTTATAATACCTATTAGTCTATCTATATCTCATACTTATAAAACATAGCTCATGTAGCTCGGAAATAGTAGCTTTTTATCAATGAACGAATTTTCAAAATCGGATTAGTAGCGTAATTCAGGGATTATCTCCTAACAAACCTACTAACTTTATAATACTAATAGTGCGAGTACGAAGTAAGTGTAGACGTAAAATGATAGTTCGACTATCATGAGGAAACTGCTGGGCTGGATTTTGATTTGTAAATAGGTAGGTACCTAAGGGACGAGAATAAATTTCTCGATATTATCACGGGAATACGGGAATAAAATATAGCCTACTAGCGACCCGCCCCGACTTCGCACGGGTGCAATGCTAACACTAAAACCTTCCTCTTGAATCACTCTATGTTGCGTAGTTTTAAAGATTTTAGCATACATAGGGACATATTGATATAGGGACAGAAAGCGACTTTGTTTTATTCTATATAGTGATTAGTTACTCAAGGATCTTCAGCTTTCCATTGGTAAAATATTTTTTTAAATCGGCCCAGTTGTTGTTGAGTTTATTCGTAACAAACATACAAAAATACAAATCTTTCCTCTTTATAATATTAGTATAGATAAAGATATGTACCTACTAGCTGTCGCCGGCGACTTCATCTGTCGTGCAAGCTACTATCATTTTCCATCAAGATCGTTTCAGTGGTGTAGTGTAGCCGTGATAATGATAAAGTAAAAGACAGACACAGTTACTTTCTCATTAATATTAGTAGGGATATCTAGAGATTATAACATTTAAACCTTCTAGATTACAGTTCCGTTTAATCCAAAACGAAATTTAAAAGCCTTAACGCAATCTTAAACGCCGAATAGAAGCCGGAAGAAAAAGATTATAATTCAAATCGAAAACGTGTCCTCTGCAATATGACAAAATCAGCTCGAATCTCGATCATGTCCACTGCAGAACGGACCCTCTGAATTTTATAACTAGTTATCAATAATGATACGGCATCCTGGGGAAATACACAAGTTGATACTCTCAGCATTGGCGTAAGAATATTTTTTTACAAAGTGCTTTTACGTGTATTGGCACCAGTCCGGAAATGGAGCTAGGAAAAAGAAAGTAGATGAAGCGGAAAAATCGTTAGATACCTTAGCATTTATAATGGAGTACAGCCAATTCTTCGTTTCTGCCTGTTTAACTTTTTTGTTAGATAGGTACTTAACAGCTTTTGCACGTGATTTCGTCCGTATTCCGAGACATACAGCTTACATTTTGTTCGGATGCTATTACCTACCTGATTATTGATTTGAGTTGAGCTAGAATTAGTGATACTCATTATAACTCAAATAGAGATACCTGTCTCAAATAGTGATCTTGCAAAATACCGAATATCCGGCCATAGTTTTTGTCGAATATCCGCCCATGCTTTCCGGATATTAGATATATTTGCCGAATATCCGGCTATTATCTTTGCTGAATAACCGCTCATGCTCTTGGACAAATTATAAAACATTATCATTGTTGAAGATCCGGCCATTATCTTTGCCAAACATCTGGCCATGCTCTTGGCCGAACAACCGAATATTCGGCGCTGACTTTCATTTGTAGTTATAGGTAGATAAATTTTGCGGTAGGTAAATCTTATTGTATAGTGATTGCGGTGCGGGGGCGGAAGTAGGTACAGGGAGACGCATTTGTTTCATTAGCGTTAACGTTGTTGTTGTGTTACGCCATTCATTATTTGTTTATTGTTACGTCAGCGGTCAGATTGTGTTAATAATAGTTTGCAACAATACCTAAGGATTGCCAAAAGATATCGCTATTTATTTGCCCACAGCAAAATATGGCACCGTTTTTTTGTAATATATAGAAGTTAATAAAATCCATCTAAATATAAGTATTTTAAAACGCACAAGCTTCAACTCTACAAATCTCAGAACAATATCCCAAGTCTTAAGGGCCATTATGACCGCTCCGAAGTTCCGCCTCCTAGTTCCCTAACAACGTTATAAAATAACAGCCTAGCATAAATTATCATGATAAGTACGAGTCCTCCCTCGCTCCAGACGTTTAGGCGCCTGGTGGCAATCGATGCAGAATTCCCTGGTGAGAAATTACATAACACGAATAACCGCCGAGAAACCGAGATACATAAATAGTAAAAGCAAGGTTTTATTGCTTTGCGGTGTTAGCTGAGTCGACGCTTTAGATAGGAAAGAGATCTACGTGCAAAGATTTAAAATTAAACAAACATTAAGTATATAGGAGAAAGATTTATACAGGCTTTCAAGTATGAAATCTTTTTTAGTAATTTTTTACTCGATTGCATCACAGAAACGGTAGGTACCTACCATTGCTCGGGTTATAACCATAGGTTGACTATATTTCTATGGCTAGAATGTAAGTGATTTCTTTATCGCTGCCTGTCTGCCTGTGCCTGTACCTAAACGGGTCAGGTAACAATTTTTCTAGATAATTACCTATAGCTCATCTTGCGGCCTCGGCCATCCGCTACGTGACCAAATAAGGTGTCGTTGAATTGGTCTTTGTGGTCTGTGACGATACAAAAAACAATTCTAGCCGACGACTATGGATTATGAACTACAACATGTCGTCAGATTTATCTTCATCTCTGGAGTGTAATTATGCTACATACCTAATATACCCCCGACTGACCACCAGAGGGTTATGTTTATTGCCTTTCACAGGTAATCTTATTTTTAGGTTTATTCAATAAACGTTATGAAAACCCCCAAATATTACTTTAAACTTAATATTATTGTCACCACTGATATTATCATTTATCTTATTGTCATTAAAACATACCTACTTATTTAATTACCAATCTATCTAGTTCTTCTATTCTCTATTAGACTCGCCGCAAATTATAATTATTTTGGCACTTTAGGGTTAAGCCAAAACAAAAATACACTCATAACTGAATTACATTATGTCTTGCATTGAAAACGAATATTAATCATCAAATTATGTTAATGTCAAGGGTTGTTAAACTAACTTTACTAGCGTTCGGTCTCTGCGGGTTAAAATTTGTTTAACTACTTTACAAAATTAGTCTGCCCCTTTAGGTAGAGTAAATTAGTCTAGGAGCATTCAGAATTAACACACAACACGAGTACGAAGGTACAAAGTCCATAGCTATGTATCGGTAGGTATATTTTTTCTAGGGAGAACTTTTATATCATGTATATTGTTTATTAAGTAGTTTAGCAAAAAAATTATGTTGACTTTGCGAGTCAATTGTAGAACAATAACACCCCACTGCGTTAACAGTTAAAAAAGTATAGACTTCGGAGACTTCAAAATTCGTGAAACCGTTGACTCTACAGGTCAACTATATAATATTTTTCAACACACTTGCTCATAAAGTGGCTCTAATTTCACTGCAATTAGGCACATAATGACACCTATAATCAAACTGAGACTTTTTGTTTGCTATTATTCACTAGTGAGTTATAGATTTTTTTTTTCAATTTTGTTGCTAGAGTTGCTTTGTTCTTAAAAAAGTTTCGATACAAAAAAGATCGTATTCAATCGTACTAATAAATTAATACACAAATATGGCTTGCTCATTTCATGCAACTTCGTATTTAAATAGATCATTTCAACTTGTACGTGTTTAATAAACAAAACTTTCACTCAAATATAACTTTGGTTTTCTCTGTAAAAACTTTAAATACCCCATTTTGTACGTGGCTAAAACGCTATCCACGACAAACCAAAGAAAAAGAAACCTAATTTTTTTAGTCCATGGCCGATCGCCATTGTAAGATGCGAGCGCATAGGAAAACGAGGCTGTATGGGCCTAGATCCTTTTGCCTTTTCCAAATTATATAAATAAAAAATTGGAAAACCAATTAATTTTCCCCGCCATTGCGAATGATTATTTTAAAATGATTTTTTAGTATTATTTATTCACAAGTGTGTTGAAAAACGTCGTATGATACACGTGTGTATTGATGATTACCGTCCTCGGCTCTCTTATGACCCTCGCCTACGGCTCGGGTCTCAATGGCGCCTCAGCGGTAATCACCAACTTTACTCACTTGTACCATAATGTACTATTCTTATTGGTCACGTCATAGCCCAGTACCTATCACTCCCACAATGATAACCGTTCAAACGACATATTATACTGTCCACCCGTTTAGGCTACAAGCAGCGCTAAAGATAATAAATTACACACACTAACCTTTCAATCACACTCTTTCATACAACCCAAAAACATTACCCTCTTTCTGGCGCAGTTGCGTAAAAAAGATAAAACCAATCTAAATAGGGCATCAAATCTTTTGTCAATAGTAGCTATTCAAAAGAACCGACACAAAATTAATCAGTGCTGTCGGTACCTAGGTTTAGCTGAGTCATACAGTTTAGGTACTGAATAATAAAGCACTATAATTCCTCTAGGCTAGGCAACAAAATGGTATAATTCGACACCCAAACCCCATTCAAACAGTGAAAGCAGATAAAATAGCTTTCACTGCTTCCAAGGAACCGCTGACATATCTGATTTTACCTGAGTTCAAGGGACCGTTGGGATTCCTTGCAAATTTTATTCACAATCGCGAGACATTCACTTGCTTTTACGAGATCTGCCGCTCAATAAAACGTAAATCTCAACGCGGGAAAACGCACGTATAAGAAATTCAAATAAAGTTTTGTTGCAAATAAATTGACCCTTTTTACATGGCTGTATAGTGTATAGTGCGAAAGACACTGCAACAAAATATCTTATTCTCGTATATTCCTTCTTCCTAGATTTAGGCTGAAGACGCCATTTAAAAAAACCTAGGTGTAAGTAGTATTTTACCAAGATTTTACCACCATAAACTTGTTATCACTACATATTATAAAACAAAGTCGCTTTCTCTGTCCCTTATATCCCTATGTCCCTACATTAGTATTACTGTGATATGAAGTACCTATAAATAAACAAGTTGCGCCTGCTGTACGCTCATATCTTTTAAACTATGAAACGTATTTTAATGCGGTTTCCACGTTGGTTTCCATCAACAGAAGCCGGGGCGAGTTGCTAGTTTTTAAATACGGGCCGGGCCATGTAGTACCTAATGAGATTATCTAATACTAGTGATTCGGCGCGGTTTCACCCGCGTAGTTAGTTCCCGTTCCCGTGGGAATACTGGAATAAAATATAGCCTGTGTTACTCAGCTAGGGATCTTCTAGATTTCCATTGGTGGTTTTTTTTTTTAAATAGGTCCAAAAGTTTTTGGGTTTATTTGTAACAAAGATAAAAAAAATACAAATCTTTCCTCTTTATAATATTAGTATAGAAATATAGATTTATCTTACAGGATAAAGGTGAAGAAAAAATGGTGTGGCAAACCCGATGGTCCCAGAATTTGTTCTAAATCTGTATCTACCTACATTTGCAAAATGTCCCAATTTGTTACTTATATTTTTTTTAATAAGAAAAATAGGAATTTCTGTTCATTTCCAGCAAGTGAGTGTAAGTATTAGTTTTTTTACATAAATGTAAATGAGGTTGGCTTCGGAGCCAAAAACCTACCTACGAGACTTTATACCCCTCGTGTTTCAAACTAATTAGGTAAACCCAACAACGTGACATTCCACGTTGTGTATTAGGTACTTTAATTAAAACTCGTTTAACTGGTCAAAGTTCAAAGGTCACCACCTAAGATTGATTTTGGAAAGAGGATCGGAAGTCTTTTGAATAGATTGAATGGTACTCAGATGGTTCTTGGAGCCCTTCCTGTCTTTATCCATTCTTTTTGATACAATACAAGAATTATTTACAAATCACAGTGTATAGAACTATGATTAGCTTATCGAGCACTATACTCATTAACCAAGTTCTTGTAAGAAACAGTGTAGATGTGTTACCTGCACATGAAATTAACAAGTATCCCGACCGGTAGGGATAAGCTAGTAGGGATAGATGGAATAGGGATGGATGACAATGCATGGTTAGCTGTGTGACGTCACTCTTAATCCAAAATGGC
The DNA here is from genome assembly GCA_963855545.1 of Ethmia dodecea. Lineage (NCBI taxonomy): Eukaryota > Metazoa > Arthropoda > Insecta > Lepidoptera > Depressariidae > Ethmia > Ethmia dodecea. The sequence goes on from OY979446.1 coordinate 4,796,542, forward strand.
GAAACATCCAAGATGGCGGACTAGAAGCTTTTAAAAAGTATTTAATAAAAATTAAATTATTTTTATATTTAAATATAAAAATATTTTAATTCAAATATTAAACAATTTTTTTTCAGTATTTTTTTAAAGTATAACATACCATACTACTTCATATTCCATACAACTCGTCAAGAGTGAATCGGGTGAACATTACAGGGGGACCACGAGTCTGTAGCTGTAATAAGAGAGATTATGCAGAGCAGTAGGTACCTTGGTAATTTATTGACTTAGTCTAATTCTATAATACAAAATAAATGTTTACATAAGCAGTAGATTTCTCTGGCATTGACCACCACCTACTTGAGTAAACAAAGTTATCATATTTTCTATTATTGCTCTTTTAATTATTATTAGCTCACGTGTACTTAGGTAGGTAAAAGTATCACAAACAACTGGGCAGGAGACGAACGATGCAAACTCTGCTAGTATTTATTTCTCATGGTTAGATATAATAATAATAATCTTTATTTCAGGCAATATTTACATTAGTAGATCTTAAATAACGTAAACAGAGATATAGTAGCACATATTATTGGTATAGAAAACATCTCTTCTATTTGCTCAAGTTGAGATGAAAGCCCTACATCAATCTTATAGAGGTGCTCGCCCGCGTGCTATCTTCAATTCAATTCCAGACAACATTGAATGATTGCCGTGTTTAACCGTAGGTGTCTATTGAGTGATATTTGAGGAGTGAGCCTTTGTACTTCAATTACTTATCTAAATATATATAAATAAAGAACTGCTACTTGAAAAAATAGTTTAGTCCTTGCAGATAACTACATCAACTTTTCATGTAGATACATACTACATATTTTCATCGCCTTCTTTTTTATTCAGTGATCACAATAACTTTTAATGTTTTAACCGCGATTTCAGAATCTTTCTTATGATCATTGTTTTTTTTCCATTTACGTTTAGGTGTATTAGAATTTATATTTTGTTTATGTCTGTTATTGTATGTGGAGAGCAGTGATAGCCCTGACGGTTAAAGAGCCGGCCGAAAATCAGTGAAGCTCGGGTTCGAATCTTGGCATGTACCAATGAGTTTTTCAAAACTTACGTACATATTTATCACTAGCTCGACGGTGAAGGAAAACATCGTGAGGAAACCCGCAGGTCTCAGAATTAATTCTGAGACATGAGTAAATAGACCTGGTCCGGCGATGGACTCACCACCTATCACGTTTAGGGGTCCAATGTATCTCGTGAAATGTGGGTATATCCAGTAATGGAATACCTCTGCCTACCCCCTCGGGGATGAAAGGCGTGAGATTATTATACTGTTATTGTATGTATAACTTACCTACTCTTATAACTCACCTTCTAATCCAATGATGATCTGATAGTCTTTGCCTTAGAGAGAGAGTAGAGTTTCATCTGAAAAATGCTCCATTTCAATATGCATCACACATTTCCTATAAAGTACCTAATCGTTACGTTAAGAATTATAATGTTGAGTTTTATTTTAATCTTTCTCTTGTAATGTTTGGTCAGTCAATAAACGATGTTCCTTTCTATCTATTTGTTTGGGGTCCAAAGAATATCTCGTGAAAAGTTGGTATATCCAGAAATGACCTCTGGCTACCCCTTAAGGATATAAGGCTTGAGATTATTTATTTATTTCTATCCATCCATTCCCTTACAGCTGTGCCACGGCGATGCTGTGCGCTGCCATTATGACGGACCACTGGGAGCACGTGGGATGGGACCGCGCCGCTCTCTCCGCCCTGGCCAACGCGTCCAACACCGCCATACATTGGCTACTTGACGAGAAAGTGGCTAAGGTAAGACAAATACAGGTATAGTAATAATAATCATCTTTATTAAGTAGCGACAGTTTCAAAACTTAGATTAATACAGCGGTCCCTTCACTAGGCCGAGCCTGTGTCGTGGGGGCCAGTAGCTAGATCAAGATCAGATTAAATTAATTAATTCTCACTTTATGTAAACCGTTGCAAGAAATTTCTTAAAAGGTAGGTATACAAGACAACAATACTAAATAATTAAAAAAGAAAACAAAACAAAAAGAGGGTATGAGTGAACGTGAGCAGTTCGCAGCTGCTGTGAGTGAGGGTGTGTTTGTTTACGGGTTTTTGTGAGAGATTAGGAACACAATTCCAATAAAAAGTCACATAATGTAATAAAACGAGAGACTAGCTGTTCCGCTAGATTTCACCCGCCTGAGTCACGTTCCCTTGGAAAAATGTTGAACGATCTCCCAGAAAATAAAGCTTCCTATTGGTGAAAGAATGTTTGAAGTCGGTTGTTAATTTCGGAGCCTATACAAAATGGGTGCTCTTCAAAATATCAGTAGGTATGGATAATGTAGTCAAACAAAAATTAGGGAGGTACCCACGATAGAATATCAACTCTGTACCTACCTATTGATCTTCTACCTTCTACAGTATTCTACACTCATATTATAAAGAGGAAAGATTTGTATTTTTGTAACGAATAAACTCTAAAAATACTGGACTGATTTGAAAAATTCTTACACCAGAGGATAGGTACATTATCACTGAGTAACATAGGCTATATTTTATTCCCGTACTCCCATGATAACGTGTATTGCGCCGGTGAAACCGCGCGCGGAACAGCTAGTGGGACTTTTCGCCAAAGAGCCAAAAACTGGTTGCAACCTGATTTTTTTTAAATTACTTTAATAAATGTGAAATTTCTGTTGCGATACCAATTAATGCCTTCATAATTTACTTTTCATAAGACTGTCTTTCAAACAACTCATTTAAATTGGAAGTAATACTGGACTGAAACAAAAAAATCGGGGTGTAACGTGTGCTGCATTTCGACTTTTAAAACTTTGACTCAGTGTACAAAAAAAATACTAGCAAATTTACACTTACTTATGATTTTATACATTAGAATATAGTTTAAGCATTAAGTAAAAATAGAAAATAAAGTTGTAGGTGCCTCATAAACATGTTATTTACAACGATACAACTTCTGATAGCAATTTTTGTCCTTACCGGTTTTCGTAACAAAATGTTAAAGCTTAAGTAAAGTATGCACCGCACACATACAAGCGCATCACTGTGCATAGGCAAGCTCGTCATTCGTCCCTTGAGCGTAGAACTGTTACATAGCAGGCCTTTGTTTTTGCTGTACAAGCGTTCCTTCTGAAAATTTGAAAATTTGTCCACACCGGCACCACATCCAGATTTAAGGTAAGTACTATTTATATACATATGTCTGAGTCCTAGATATATTATGAAGACACCTTTTTTGTGCGTAATACGTCTAAAAAACTGGTGAAATATTGGAAAGTTTTAGAAAGAAGTCACAAAAACCGTCTAATGTCCTTACCACAACTGTCCTCACCGGGTCCTGTTAAGTATAGCGGTAAGGACAGTTATGGGATGGTAATGACATTTAATTTTTTATAGAAAGAATTATCCTAGATACGATAGCATTTGTGACTTTTGAGACAACATTTAGAACGACAAAACAAAGGTTTATACCAATTTACTTATTATCTTTCATTCCGAGCTAAAACCCCTAATATGACTGGGCTATAAAGGATAGCAAGTTATAATATAAATATTTAAATACTAAATGATTTTTTTTTTATTTATTTAAGGATATCATTTAAAACTAAAAAACAAAGAATTATTGTTTGATATTTGTTTTGTATCTTTCTTTTACATTTTGGAGAAAATACGTTTTAGTTAATTCAAGCAAAAGTCTTTTATTATTACCTACTTATTTCATAAGAATTTTCAAATTATATTAGTTGTTTTTGACTGTTGTATAAAATAAAGTACTTACCTAAGTTACGACAGATTTACATTTTGGCGAAATGTTACTTGTTTTTTTTAAATGTTATTTAATTGTAAGCTTGATTAGGTTTGTAAATTTTGGAGAGTTTATATGTTTTTAAAAATAAAAAAAATCTCACGCCTTTCATCCCCGAGGGGGTAGGCAGGGGTATTCCATTACTGGATATACCCACATTTCACGAGATACATTGGACCCCTAAACGTGATAGGTGGTGAGCCCATCCGCGGACCGGGTCTATTTACACATGTCTCAGAATTAATTCTGTGACCTGCTGGCTTCCTCACGATGTTTTTCTTCACCGTCGAGCTAGTGATAAATATGTACGTAAGTTTTTGAAAAACTCATTGGTACATGCCAGGATTCGAACCCGAGCCTCACTGATTTTCGGCCGGCTCTCTAACCGTTTGGGCTATCACTGCTCTTTGTTTTTAGTTATTTATATAAATAGTTAGTATAAAGACTGATATTAGGTATTCTATAACACTACAATGTGACAAATCAAGGGAATTCTACAAAGGGGTAATTAAGATGCCGATACCTTTAGCATTTGTATAAAAAAAAACACCACCTTAATGTATGCGGAATGTTGATGGCTACCAAAATTTTAATTTTAATTTAATTTTCGAATGTTCTTAAAATGTATATGTAGTATGTTTTCAGAATCGTACCCTCTTTCCATGATCAGTTTCGAAAATAAAATTTGTTGAATTTTTGTAGCCACGGATATCGTGATCAGCGGGTCAAGTATAATTTTTTTTTTGAGTCGAAACGGATACGATTACGTTATCAGTGGATACCTACAACTCGCCGTTATCCGTGGCTAATATCCGGGATTCAAATCCTTCAAAACATCTTCAAAGAGTTTAAAGTTGTCATTACCGGTCCAAAAATGTCTTTACCAAAACTTTATTGCTAAATATCTCATAAATTTAGATACAGATTTGGTGCAATCCAACATATTTTTGATGTTCAAATGATCCTTTATGCACTTTGACCCTTTTTACTTCTAATTTTGAACTTTTTTTCTCGTTCGCCCAAAACAGTGAAGTTGGCGAAAATGCCCTAGTCCATTATAATTGCAAAACCATACCTGTAAACAACAACTGTCACGACACGTAGCGACATGCGTGAAAACCTAGTGCCGTACCTATGAGAAAAGACAGACTCTCACATTCAGTTACACCCGTTTAAAAAGTGAACATATAAATCCCTTTGGCTTAAATAACCCACTTTATCTCTGCGAGTGAAAATCTTTTAGCTATAAAACGAACGCTTCGGAGAAAATGGCACTCTTATAGAGTCCCTGAGGTCGCTGTAGTCATTAAATTCTTTTCGTTAGTTGGTAAGGTCTATCATCGTAAAAACCGCGGAAGGTGGGAAGTTGTTAATTCTGTAGTTGTAAACTTGTGAAGGTTTAGGATGGGAGTAATGTTTCAAAGCCATTGTAATAAGATAGCAATAGCAATAAATCGGTGACAAATTTATCCGAGTGACCTACTACCTATTAGCCATATACGGTTTGATGGATTTTGATATGCAAAGTTTCGTTAGATTATTCTTTATTATTATTACTTACTTATCTATGCATTATTATTGTAAAACTGTGTACGAGTACTTATTATTATTCTGTAGTACAAGTATGTAGGAAAATCTCCTGTTTTTGGCTACTAGGTCCTTGTCTTGGACTAATGCAAGTTATACCTATAAATAAATATTCCTGAGAAGGTTGGCAGAGATATTGGGGGCGATTCTACTTTACACCGACTAAACTTATTTTCGTTTAGTCCTGTCTTTGTCGTACCTCAAAAAAGAAAAGGAATAGAAGATAAACTACCGAATTTAGTCCTGTCAGAGGCTTTATTTTAGTCGTGACTTCTTTACATAAGCACTACACGTTATAGTACGAGAGCCCACGACCAAAACCATGTCTCATAGCAATACGGCAAAAACCCTATAAAATCGTTAGATTGTATGATTCTGAACCCGACTAGGTGTGTAGTAACGGTCGAAAGTGTAGCAACTGCGTGGGAGGCCATTTCTGCTGTGTCAAAAAAAAAAGGCAGTCGGTATTATAGCAATACGTCTGATAGTGAAAATGTACATAGATTTTATAATTGTATTACGAAAAAGTTTGTTTTCAGACATTTTGCGCGTAGCATATAGCCTGAGCGCATTTTTGAAAAGGTCAACAAATTTAGCCGACCTGTATCATAATTCATAGCAATACGGATAATTTTTTTTTAAACTTATCGTATTGCTGCCAGGATTACCAAAAACCTGTTTTCAGATACTTTAAGTGTAGCATATACTCCCAAAAACGATAATAACGTTTCGAAGTCGCCTGGCCGGACGCCTCAGCGCTTGTTACGCTCCTGCGGCGGGTACGGCTTTTCGCGTGTTAGGGCCTGGCCACAGTTTCTGGCGGTGTGGAGCGCGGCGCGGCGAGAGGGGCTGCGAGAGGCATTCAGGGTCGCAACGTATTCATTGGTTTGTAACAGAGAATTCAAGATGCCTCAATACGATTTTTAAATGATATCTGAGTATCGAAAAGTTGTCTGATAGAGAAGGTGCTACACTTAATTTGTAACTTATTTTATCATGTCCAACAATTTTCAGACATATTGCTATGATACCGATAGGTAAAATTTGTTAACATTTTCAAAACGGTCTCAAAATTTAATGCGTTCACATTTCCGTCTGAAAATTGTTTTGTTAGCATCAAATAACCAAAATTTACTAATAAAAAAGATTTTCAGACGTATTGCTATGAGACATTTTTTTTGTCTCATTTTTAATTTTTTTAAGTGATTTTACGGGTTTGCGCTACACCACTAACGTCTGAAAAATGTTTCCGGTATCTCAGAACTATCATTCAACTACAGTCTGCAAATCAGACATATTGCTATGATGCAGTTCGGTAAAATTCTTTGACAATTTTGAAAATTCGGTCAGATCAAACGCTACGCGGAAAATGTCTGATATTGGTATTTTCGAGTTCAGGATAATCGTATCTATCGATTTGATGCGGTTTTGGCCGTATTGCTATGAGACAAAAATTTTGGTCGTGGGCTCTCGTACTATTATGAAATGCCTTAGTTGACAGGACTTATTTTAATTTGACAGGACTAAATATCTCTCGTCTCTTTTCTTTTCTAGGAGAAAGAAAATAACAGTAGTGAACTAAAATAGGTTTAGTCGCTGTAAAGCAGAATCGGGGCCAATAATTTCCCTAAATTAACCATACCCACTATGCACCACTATATGTTTTGGGTCCACGTAACAGGTAGGTATGAAAGTTATCATATTTTAATAAAATTAGGTTTTAATGAACACGTCTTCACAAAATGTAATTTTAATGTACCTACCTACTTAAGATGGACAGTTAATAATAAAAACAAATAGATAATTGGCCAATCAATAGGTATTATTTACTTACCGTTTTTTCTTTGTCTGTTTAGGTAATGTTTATGCGACCCAATCGTACGAAGTTCTTGAGGTTATCTACGTTACAAGTGAAATAAACACTTCATTTATACTCCATCCAAAGTTTCCATCTGATAACCAACCCGACAGGAAGGTATTCCATTTGGAATCTATTCACATTCCATCGTAGGTATGTACTGTAATTCGTACGTTCCAAGATAAATCGTATATACCAAACCAAACCAACACTTTATCATGGCTTATGAATTTTGTGATTTATTAAAACACAAAATTCCATCACACATATTTTTATTTTATTTAAATTTTCATACGCCATCACAAAACCACCATAACACGTAGCGATTAGGTACTTTACTCAAGAGTCTATTCCATAGACAATCAACAAATTAAGTACATTCTCTAAAATCAATAGGTACGCAACGTCCGCTATAGATAACAAACGATCCGCTGTTATTATAAAAAATATTCAGGATAGCAGATGAATATCCCATAAAGTTTATTATTCTTGTCATTACCCTTTCTCGCGCTAGCAGGTGGGTTTTCATGGGTTTTCACGACAGAGTGAGTCACTGATCGGTCTGTGCACGCGAGAGCGTTGCTGTAATGTAATTGCAGACGGCAAGTTTGCTCCGTCCACACTATAATTGAAGGGGCCGGCCGATAGCATATACATTCTGAAATAATACATATTCGTTGAGTGATTTTGTAATAATTTTATGGATGAAGAGGAAGGAGACTACTGAACGTAGGTATTTAGATGAACATTGACAGTAATGTAGCTTATAGGTACAGAATCACTAACATAGTATAAAACAAAGTCGCTTTATCTGTCCCTATATCCCTATGTCCCTATGTATGATTAAATCTTTAAAACTACGCAACGGATTTTGACGCGGTTTGATTGGTTCTGATGCTTACAGACTCCGAAAGCACCCACCAGGGCCGCGCTTCCCAGCACAATGAGGCATACCAGGGCGCATGAAATCGATAGGTTCTGCATGCCTGCCGAATGAAGGAATTTCATCATCATCAACCCGAAACAGCCAACTTTCCTCACACTGAAGTAGAAAGTAAACTATTTGATATAATATTCCACGTGAGCCCACCGCGGATTAGGAGATGGTGTTAGGCTAGTGGCCACTTAACTGTCAGAATTTCACAAGCAAGCCGAGGGTACCTGACATGGCTTTACAACTTCCATTGTGAGTGAATAGGTACAACGAAAACCGGGACCAACTAATGGAATTTATTCATTCTTAATTCTAATAAGTCAGAACCGTCAGGAAAAACCGCGCCCCGAGAGCTTCGTCGGTTTCTATGAATAGGGATACTGACCTAAGAGTCAGGTCTTATTAGTAACGAAATTAAGCTGAATTTAAATTTTTATGCAACCTCGTAATTTGGTTTGTAAACTACGCAACGGATTTTGATGCGGTTTTTTTAATAGATAGAGTGATTCAAGAGGAAGGTTTTAGTATTAGCATTGCACCCGTGCGAAGCCGGGGCGGGTCGCTAGTAACGCATATAAAGCTACTTTTTATCCCGAAACGTGGATGAAGTCGCGAGAAAAGTTGTAAAATATAAAACACACTGGGTTTTTAATTTAGGTATGACTCTAGATTCTACAAAGCACATCGGTGTCGGTACATTCATTTACATACATTGAATTATATCTACTTATGTACCTACATATAAATGGAAGGCAAGGCGAAGGAACCTAAAACTCCGCCAGCACGAATAAGTATGAAATTTATATAAATCATCCTCTACCTAGGTATGTACTTGAACTTCTTTATTCTGTACCTACTACGCTACGATATACTTCAAAACTTTGCTATGCGAAGTTTGAAAAAGACGTTTTCAACTGATCAAGAATGTAAGGTACGAGATGAAATAAGTTTGTCAAAGTTTAACACGACTTCGAAATGGAACGCAAGTTCGTCGACAGTCTACACGATCTCCCTACAAAACTTTTGTCAGTTTAGTATTACATATTCATTATTCTTCGCTCAGACGATGATTTCGTATACCTACTTAATGTGTAGTTTTAATTTATTGTATATTATTATCATAACCATTATTAAATTTATCTCAAAGATAACCACAGACGACGAAAGACTCGACACAATATGGTTACCTATACATAGTTAACTTTAAAAGTTCGGTCCAATAAACGAACGGAAGTCATCGGTGTCTACAATACAGGTTTTCCTAGTGTAGACACCGAGGCCCCTATGTAGGTACCATTTTGACGTTTTAACTATTCTTAATTTTAGATAACATCCTTGTAGGTACGTTTGTGAATAATAAATTCATGTTCATATTATTTTCAATAGCATAATATACGTACCTACCTACATATGCTGAAGCCTTTTTACCGACGGGGTAGGTAGAGACATGATATCCAATTTCATCTCACCGTCCATTCCCACTGTTGCTAGAATAGTTTTTTTCAAATAAGAACCTTTTGTTGGATCAAAAGTATGATACAAAATAAATACACGTTTTATTCATCTATTCGTTTGTCTTTCGCTTATAGCTTAAAGTGTCGGTAGGCGTGGCTCTACATAATGAAATTATATCGATACACTGTAATTATAATAAGTATTAAGTAGATTTAAGGCAGAAATACATAATATTTTAGGCAAAAGATTGCGGTAAAGCTGTTCAATTATTTAGCTAGGATAGTAACGAAAAATTTAAAAAATAGTACATTATGATATAAGTGCGGTAGGTTGAAAATTACAGCCGAGGCGACATTGCTAGCCCGAGCCGTAGGCGAGGGCTACAAGTAAGCAGAGGCTGTAATTATCAAAGCGCACGTATGTCATACGACGTTTTATAACACATTTGCGAGGAAATAAAAAAAACTCCGACTATGGTAAACGAATAAAAACAATACAGCGTTAAGAAAAAGCGCGCGGCGCGCATCATCATTTTTTTTAGGCAAAAGCACTAAAAACAGCCAGTATTACTAATAAAGTAAATTAATATTTTTGTGTTTTTGTTACAGATTAATTGGTTGTAATTTACTGTCAAAATTAATTAAATTAAATAATTATGTACATAAATATTTCTTTATTATATTTTATATCCCAAAGTTAATTTTAATCATAAAATGTTGACAACTTTTTTGACATAAAAACTGTTTGCTGAGATTTTAAAAAGTACCGTTCGTTTTAAGACGGAGCATCTTGATAAACCGTGCGTTTTACTTTACACTTACCGCACTTGGGCGTAATGAGATAGGTAACGATATTGAAATTGGTGAAATAAGACACCTTTTACGAGCAAATGTGTTATAAATAATAATAATAAATAATCTCACGCCTTTCATCCCCGAGAGGGTAGGCAGAGGTATTCCATTACTGGATATACCCACATTTCACGAAATACATTGGACCCCTTAACGTGATAGGTGGTGAGCCCATCGCCGGACCGGGTCTATTTACACATATCTCAGAATTAATTCTGAGACCTGCGGGTTTCCTCACGATGTTTTCCTTCACCGTCAAGCTAGTGATAAATATGTACGTAAGTTTTTGAAAAACTCATTAGTACATGCCAGGATTCGAACCCGAGCCTCACTGATTTTCGACCGGCTCTTTAACCGTCCGGGCTATCACTGCTCACTAGGATAGTATGGTGATATAAGTTACCCTGGCTAGATGTTTGTTAATTTAATTAGATAGATATATGAATGTTAAATTAAATACAACCTCGAATTACTTTCATAAGGTTTTTCGAATGATCAAAAGAAGTTGATAAGTCGCATAACCTTTTCTTTGGGCTTTGCTACTGACGGATAAAATACCGTCGGACTAAGAAAGATACTGTATCTATATATAAAAGTATTTCAACGTAAGTACAAGTTTTAGCTCTTAACTGCCCGATAGCGACTACTTCTGAAGGGATTCAATAGATTTAATTATACTTATTACGTCTTTAATACAAGGTTGTAACTTACAAGTAGGTACATACTTAAACAGTCCGCCGTTAGCAATATTTCAAGAGTTTAGCTTTGTAAATTTTACCTATTGTTGTTGTTGTAAGCTCTTGCTCAAACAAACTCCATTTTGACAGTTTCACCTTGAACGAGCCTATTTCAATTCGGGGTTGGGACTTGTTATTGATATTTGCAAACTGAGCTTACTTTACATCGTCCCATTTTCTTTGAATAATTGAATATGTATTTCTATATTGTTAAAATTGCAATAAAATATTAATAATAAATACTCTTTGTCATAAAGGTCACAAAAAATAGGGACCGAAATGTAAGCGGTTTTTCGTATAAGTAACGTACCTACGTATAAAGTACGTACTATCTGAGTAATTTACGTGGTCTCGAAACAAAGGGAAGGTCACAGTTTATTAATTATAAATGATGGGCTGTTGCTGCTAGGTAAACTTGGTACAGTTCCCATTGTTGTAGAATTAATTACATTTGTAGAATTTTCCAGTCTCTCCAAAATTCACAATCATATTTCTGGCCCATTACTATTCCATGTGGATTGTTAATTTTATTTAAAACTAGCGGGTGCTCAGCGGCGTTGCCCGCGCGGATCCAGTTTATTCCCGTTCCCGTGGGAATTTCCAAAAATCCCTTTATAGTGGTTGCCTATGACATATATATAAGACACCTACATTACATACCATATTTCAAATAGCGGGTGCCCATAGCGACGTTGCCCGCGCGCATCCCGGGTATTCCCGTTCCCGTGGGAATTTACGAATATTCCTAAAGGATAAGGTCATATAAATATGGGTTGGCTACGATGTATAAGACACCTTCACACCCTATTTCAAGATTCTAGGTGTTATCGTTTCAGAGTAGTACGTATTTTTCTTTTTACCCAGTTTTTATATTTTCCCGTGGGAATGAGATATTTTTCTGGAATAAAAAGTACCCTAGATGTTGACCCGGGTACTCAGCTATCACCACACCAAATTTCATCAAAATCCGTCCAGTAGTTTTTGCGTGATGCGTGCACAACCAGACAGACAGACAGACAGACAGACAGACAAAAATTCCAAAAATTAGTGTTTTGGTATCTATATCGATAACTATATACACTACCGTTAAAATTTTCAAAAAATATTTAATGTACAGACACGGAACCGTTAGAGTTTTATTATATGTATAGATGAATTGAGCACTTGCTCTACATACAAACCAAATCTTATTATTTTTCAATATAGTAGTAATAGGTATAATGTAAGTAGAAGCGATATTATGCAGAAAACTAAATATTTTAAGCAATTATAGATAGGTAACCTAGCTACCTCCCTTCAAGTATAAAGCTGAAGACACAATTATGATCATCTATTGTCATTTCTTTGCCATTTCAGCATATTCTGATGCTGGAATGGTAGAGTGAAAAATATTAAGGTTATAAACGGGTTCCAAGTCAAAGCCAAGGCTGCCTAATATTTATTTATTGACTCGTATAAGTCGTATAGTCTGGCATGAATGTATGGCAGAAAATAATTATAAGGCATCCTTGTCTTTCTCAATAGGCCGTATGGGACGCGGCCTAGGGTCGACAGATTTCAGTGAGCTTGCTCGCTTTGGTAAACCGTCAAATTCTTTCGCGATTATTCACGTAGGTAAATGCTCAAACAAGGTATATGGGTTTCTACCTATTAGGGGATACAAACTGAAGTGGCCTATAAGTAGGTACCTAAGAAAAGTATAAATCCCCGGCACTGATAAGAGTAGGTAGGTAAACCTAAAGAAAGTCATTAATTATTCAAACACTGACTCCAATCTCCGATTTTCGCCAAGCACTTAACCATGGACTTGCCAAGAGAGCCAAAAGAATCCTAAAACAGCATTATGAAAGACCTTTTCTTGAGAGGACAATACCAAAACATATTTCTTTCCTTAAGTCGACAGCGCCAGACCACGGATTCGCGTTGGATCCTAAGGGATTTGGTGAAACTAGTTGATCTCCTTCCTTGGCATTATGAGAACGTGTAACAGGAATTTACTAGCCGTGGCCCAAAATTAATTCGTTGGCGTAAAACAAAAAAGAATAAAATCCAGATGGGAAACCTTTATAATACTTATTGTGTGTGCTTCTTTCATTCATACTTTTTCATTTTCAACCGAATATGATTACTTATACATAATTATTGTGGTAGTTCTTGGTATGAATGTGGAACGTTCGTTATAGGAAGATCAAAGATGGATCTATAGATTGGGTAAAGGATAATACGTTGCAAGACGGAAATGAAGGTAGTTAAAGGATAGTTATTGATGTTTCATAGATAGAAATGGAGGGTGAAGATATAGGTACTGCGCCTACCCAGGCTTATGGGAAAATAGCAAGAAAATGACTATTATTATCGTGGTAACATTCTTGTGACATCATATACTTAGTTTTTGCAGAAATGGTAAAACTTTTGCGAGGGTGCACGCACATTGCACATCTACGTGCGTGACATTACGGCAAGTGATTGTTGGCTCAATTCGTAGTGACCTTGCCTTAGAATGAAAGATCGCTAGATCGATTTCCTAAAAATTTGTGTGCATGTTATCTGTCAGTTTCGTATCCGGGTGTTTATGTGTAGGCCGTAGGCATTTGCGAATGTTTATCAGTTTTTAGATATATTATACCTACTTCCTCATGCTTGAGTAGAGACACTTAGCTCATCAGTGAGGTGTCAGGTTGAGATGATGATTGTGGTCAGTAGGTAACCATAGTACCGACAGGCTCTGCCTAGTTTGGGACTCAGGTACACTTTGGTAAGGAACAACTGATTTTTTTATGATTTACTATAATGAAAGATTCCTGGAAACACCCACCATTCCCCAGTATATTATTTTACAATATTATTTTTATTCAATAGATATCAATTACTATATTGAAACCAACAGTGTGGGTCACGGCTATTGCACTCCCTGCCCGTAAAACTGCGCCCTATCGCACAGCCTTGACCTTGTCGGCAGAATCGCATGCAAAGCTACCACTATAATTAAGGCACTACTATAACTTAATTGTGTCTATTTACCAAAATCTATAGGTATACCTACTTACGGGTAAAGCGACGTACCACTTACCTACCTCCCACGCCAATAGAGGGGTGTTATGGTTTTCTTTTTATTGAATCGAGAGTATTCTAACGTTAGGTATTTGATTTTTAAATGAGTTTTATTGTATGATGTAAGAAGGGTTTTTACGGGGATGGGGAAATACGGGATCCACGCGGGCAACGCAGCTAAACCACTCTGCTACTAAAAATAAATTGGTTGTAGTACTACGTAAATGAAAGACCCCCCCCCTTAGTTAAATGCCAATGAGAGGTCCGGCGATGAGCTCACCACCTATCACGTTTAGGGGTCCAATGTATCTCTTGAAATGTGGGTATATCCAGTAATGGAATACCTCTGCCTACCCCCCTCGGGGATGAAAGGCGTGAGATTATATATATTATATATAATTTAGTTAAACCGCAAATATTACGAAATTATAGTTTTTGTGCTAACATTTATTATGACAATGATGTAAAGTGTTCCTCTGGGGACTAAGTTGCAAATAAAACCGTCCAAAAGCTAGGCGGGTACAATTAGGGTTCCTTAGCAATACTTAAGTAGGTAAGTGCCTACAGAGCTCTTTGCTAGGTAGAAAGTTTTAGGAATGAATTTTAAATGAAAAGTTTATTCCCCGCAAGTGCCTAACGTTGTAAAAAAATGATGCTTACGTTTTATTTTACACTTTTTTTATATAATAATATTCATCTACTTTATGTTACCACTTACATTACTTTTAGCTTCCATTAAAAAAAATTCTCTTGTCGACTTTCTCGTTGCTTTTTAAGTGGAAAACGCTATTACTTAAAAGAATAATCTCGGTACATAATCATCGTTTATACTTCGTCAGTTTCCAAAATGGCGCCGCAGAAATCGAAAACAAACACTTGTTAACATGTCTCGCTATTCACACAGGAAAAAGCAGATGCACAGAACTATCCAGCATTACTGTACCCAAAGTTCATCATAATCAGGTCAAGGGCTGTTTCAACGAAATACAAAAAAAAATCTCTCTACAGGGCGTTTAGAAAGTACAGCAGTAGGTAGATATGTAGGTACGGAGGGATAATATGATACCTAGTGGTCTAATTATTTGGATTATTTTCTTTTCAGTTCCGTAGTACGTAAGTATACCTACTAGGAATTATTATGTACCTATAAAACTGAAGAGCATTAAATAAAATAGGCGC
The DNA here is from genome assembly GCA_963855545.1 of Ethmia dodecea. NCBI lineage: Eukaryota > Metazoa > Arthropoda > Insecta > Lepidoptera > Depressariidae > Ethmia > Ethmia dodecea. The sequence goes on from OY979446.1 coordinate 4,812,046, forward strand.
ACACCGGTGTTACCGTTGTGTTGCGGAACCCGTTTTGTCTGTTTTGTCCTTAGGATTATTTAGAAAAATCCTTCGATAGCTAGCGTGTATTTAAGTCCTAAAAGCTACCTATCTTCCAAATTACAGCTTCCTAGCGCCAGTAGTAGCGCCTGTGAGATGATATGACTATTTATTATACTGTGATATTGGTCAGTTAGTCACAGGGTATGAATGGATCTTACAGAAAAAAACTGTATGGGAAAAAAAATATATTAATCGTGTCGCTACCTAGAGTCGACTGTCACTCTCAGCACTCTTACGGAATAATATATATTGCCTGTAACTTACATGTGTGGTCTGTCTACTGTTAGTGTAAGTTGGTAGGTAAATAAATAAATCTCAATACAGATAGAAGATAGAATTGGGTAGTTGACAGCATCGAAATTAAATTGCGAGTAGTCATTCATTGAAAAGATTATCCCAAAACACCTCAAATATGTATTTCGATTTTAAATTTACAATTATAGCAAATTTAAAAATAATAAAACAATCAAAAAAAGTGCTGCAATTGAGTACTAGAAACTATGACGTCACGGTTTCTATTTCAGTACATTTCCCATAGTAAAATTTCGTTTTGACAGATCGTAAAAAGTAACTGATTTGACTAGGTAGGACACAACCCTATTAGACGTTTAGGTAGTCAGCATCACATTTGTAACAAACAATCAGCTGACAATGTTTCTTTATCGCAATTCAAAATTTTTTGTAGTTTGAAAAATAGATTCCAAAAAATGAAAAAAAGGTTCGCCTTTTTGGAGGAATCCTTATTTTTTTCGGACACTCCGTATACGCGCCGTTGCAAACGGACGGTTGGCCGTGGGAGCTCCGCACGCAAAGAGTTTTGCTGTTGTTTGTAATAAAATAATAATTAGTTAATTGAATCGTATTGAACATCATAGGTATTGAAATGAATTTACAGCTATTATATTCCAATGTTATTTTGTTATCGATGAACTTAGGTTTTCTTTGTTTTAACGAGCAATGGAAGCCGTTAAGCCATGTCAGATACGATATATACCTACCTACAAGATACTAGAAAAATTCTCAGGGTTGTGTGGCCTCTAGCCTAACACCATCTCCCAATCCGCGGTGGACTCGCAAAAGTTATTTTGGCCCATACCCACTTCCGTTAAGACCCTTAACTTAACAGTGAGTGGGATGTTAACAGTAACATCCCACTCCACACGGGTTAATGATGATTATCAACTATGAACATAAAATCGACACTAATATTGTAAGTGCAAAAATCACTATGTACGGACGGACCGATCTCCATAAAATTGGCCAGAACGATAGTTTACATCTCGACGAAGGATATGCTTCTTTTAACCACGGATAAACGCAATGTACTTAGGTGTCGCGATAACCTAGAGTTCATGTGAAAAACAGTTAAGTAGTATAAAAAAAATAACAAGGAGTTCAACATAATTTTCAGGGTTACACTTAATCAAAATTCTTAATACCTAATTTGTTATCAAGGATGCGTGGCACGCTCGTGCAATCTTCCACGCTTCTTTCACGTGATTTCCGACAACCCGTTAATTAAATGTAGCTAACCACGAAAGCTTAATAAACCTGGGTTGTATTTGTACATAAGAAACCTTGTTTTATTTATATATTTCCAATTTCCATATTTCCAAAATAAAAAACTATGGTTCTTTTTTAAAAAGATTTTTTTTCTTTTCAGATCGAACCACCAGGCTCTAGAAAAGGTGGGGGAACGTTTTTAGTTCCCATGAACGGTGGTATTTGGACCATGTGCGTGTCTTTGGAAGGTATTAACTCCGTATAAACAAATAGAGTTGCGAAAATTAATTGTTCACCCTTTTCCGTCATAAATGTCGTAAATAGAAACTAAAATTAAAAGAATGTACCTAGGCCAGAGAAACTATAATAAGTAGTTATAGGTATACGAAGATTAAGATTTCTTCAGTAGGTACCTAATATAGAAGTACTTAATAATATGATAATATCACAGTTTCACAAATAAAGACTTAAGTAGGTATTTACATATATCGAAATCTTAAAACATAGCATTGAACTTTCGTTAGTTAGGGGTGACTGTGATTTAGCTCATAAAATACTTATACCTAGGTAGGTATTAAGTAGGTACCTATAAGCTCGGCAATTCGAAAGACTACTACTTACATAAAGATAGGGCAAATAGTTAATATTCGTAACTCTATTTACTATTAAGCATCGATAGAAATATGAAATAAAAAAATAATTGCACATTTTACAGAGGACGAAGTGACTTTGCTAACGAGAGCTGGCTTCCCGAAACAGCCGGCTTGCACAAATTATTTAGCGAATAGCGACGATGATGAGCCACGCGCAGATTGGCAACACCGTAAGTTAGCACTTTCCTGACTTTTCTCATTAATTAATGGTCTGTATTGCCTTACAGCAGGCAGTGAACTATAATGGGTTATACGGTATACCCTATCCTACTATAATAAAAAAAACTTGAGGACAATCCATTGCAGTGGACTGTCTCTATTTACATGAGGCCATTAGTGGATTGGCTTAGTGGAATGGGTCACTGGAATGGCCTCGTGTAAATAGCCCATAACTGTTACATACAACAAAGTCACTTCGCGGCGCTTGTACGCTTAGATCTTTTAAATTACACAACGGATGTAATGCGGTATCTATCAATAGACAGAGTGATTGAAGAGGAAGGTTTATAATAGATACGTGTATACATTTTAGAGAAAATCCGAGAATTTAAAAGATTTGTAGTAGGTAAAAGATATGTTTTTGTGAGCTTAAACCGAAGCGAAGCGAGTTGTGCAGTTGTGCTTAGGCTCTAAGCCTTTTCATCCACATTATTAAGTATGAATGCTTAGTTTTTCTTACATTGGTCTAGAAAAAAAATCCACTTTGTGTTGATGAATAAACGTCTTGTTTATTTATTTTTTATATCTTAGATTACTAAAGTCATGATTCTCACGTTAAAGCTACTCTTACGCAGTGTGGTTTAAGTATCGTCGGAGGCAGATCTTAATTCCGCATTATGACGTGTCGCGTTGCGACTGTATTGTAGACTTACTTACAACCTACAAACACCATATTAAACAGGAGCCTTAAAGAAAACAAAGCAGTAAAATATGCAATAAACGTAGGTGTACCTATACATAAATCTCGCAAGAACGTCCACAACAGATTTTACTTATTTCAGCCCATTTATGACGGGTGATTTTTTAAGAGTTGTTTTTTTTTAATCTATTAAACTGGTGTACCTACATAAATCTCGCAAGAACGTCCACAACAGATTTTACTTATTTCAGCCCATTTATGACGGGTGATTTTTTAAGAGTTGTTTTTTTTTAATCTATTAAAACACTCAATTTGCATCATATATTCGAATTTTTTATTGGAATTGATAAATTGGCCTTTGCCATTTACATTTTAAAGATAACTTCATGTAAATGTTGTCCGCGGTGACCGTGGAAGAAACGTTACCGTCAACGGCGAACGATATCGAGCCATGATTCGCAACTTTTTCTTGCCTCAGTTGGCCGAGTTGAACTTGGTTGACGTGTGGTTTCATCAAGACGTTGCCACATGCCACACAGCTTGTAAAGTCGTTACTGTATGTCGACAAGCCGAACACGATTGGAGCCTTACAGGATAACATAACACGCGTAGGTAATTGGTGGAATACAGGTCGAAATGCTCGAAAAAGTGACGCAAAATTGGACCTTCCGAATGAACCATTTAATTGAGTGTTTTATTAGATTAAAAAAAACAACTCGTAAAAAATCACCCTTTAATAGGAACGACAGCAGAATAATAAGAACGGAAAACGAATTCAAAATGAGGCAACATAAGCAAGTAAATCCCAAGTCGTTTCTGCCGGAATCCTTTTGAATCGTTCCTACCTCTACAGACTACATGAATAAGTATGAAAGCACCTAGGCTTCACGTAGCCACAACTTTTATTAAACAGCATTCATCACTGAAAGGGGACCATTAGGTACGCCGTATGAATTTGTAATGAATGTTTTTCAAACGACGCGATACATTGATGGGAGATATGAAAGCAGCGATATAATCTCAATGCCAATGAACCGTGAAACAAAACGTTTCAGAAGCAAAGGTATTTTTATGTACGCGATAATGGTTGAATATCTAAAGGTTCATTCAACACGCTCATAGGAAAGCGGTCGAGATCCGGGAAGGGATTTTTTTTATAATATTCGAGCCTGTATGCAACCTGGGGGGCAATTCCCCTAAATGTCAACGGTTACAGTTGGATGACAATGACATGGTCAGTCGATGGTGCTATTTGCTCTGAAAAGTGTCAAAATAACACAATTGAGTGACCATTGACATCTCATTGTCATCCAACTATGACCGTTGACACTTCGTAGAATTAGCCCCCTGAGCCACAGAAATCGGGCGCTATCTATGTGGCGGAAATAGCGGAATAGCAAGCTTTCCCGCTTTTTCTGCCTGTATTAGGTTCAACGCTCCTAAAAGAAAGATTTCAATAAAATAATTCTTACACTAATAAAATTGAATAGGTACGATTACTTGGAATTGGATCATATTTTACGAAAACCCGCGAACACGCGATTTAAAAGGGTTTGACGATAAATTTTGGGAAATACAATATTAGACGTGTAATTTAACAAAATGACGAAGGTTAGGCTGACAAGACAGTCGAATTCACGGCAACGACCTCAAAGACGAGCTACGCGATAATATTGACTAGAAAAAGACTTTGCAGGGTTTAATATGCGGCGCGTAAGCAATATTTTCTTTTTAGGATTCCATACCTAAGTACCAAAGATTTTGTTTTATTTTCGGGCCACAACCGAGCGACATGGTTCCGAAGTTTGCTAAGCGAATAGTCTGAAATAATAAGACTAGATTTTTTTATTCATGTCTATTCTTCTATAGGTCCCAGCACTTTTTTAGGAATTACTAGCGACTCGAACCGGCTTCGCACGGCTGCAATGCTGATTGATATAAAAAACCTTCCTCTTGAATCACTCTATTTATTAAAAAAACCGCATCAAAATCCGTTGCGTAGTTTACAAACCAAATTACGAGGTTGCATAAAAATTTTAATTCAGCTTAATTTCGTTACTAATAAGACCTGACTCTTAGGTCAGTATCCCTATTCATAGAAACCGACGAAGCTCTCGGGGCGCGGTTTTTCCTGACGGTTCTGACTTATTAGAATTAAGAATGAATAAATTCCATTAGTTGGTCCCGGTTTTCGTTGTGCCTATTCACTCACAATGGAAGTTGTAAAGCCATGTCAGGTACCCTCGGGTTGCTTGTGAAATTCTGACAGTTAAGTGGCCACTAGCCTAACACCATCTCCTAATCCGCGGTGGGCTCACGTGGAATATTATATCAAATAGTTTACTTTCTACTTCAGTGTGAGGAAAGTTGGCTGTTTCGGGTTGATGATGATGAAATTCCTTCATTCGGCAGGCATGCAGAACCTATCGATTTCATGCGCCCTGGTATGCCTCATTGTGCTGGGAAGCGCGGCCCTGGTGGGTGCTTTCGGAGTCTGTAAGCATCAGATCAGCGCAGTGCTCGTAACTGGAGTGATGTACCTGTTAGCTGGTGAGAAATTCTTCTTACTTAATATAATAATACTTATTGTGTATGTAATGTGTACTATGATATGCAAATGCATATTTGCATAACAGTGGAGTTGACCGTATTCCATTTCCCCAATAGGTAGGTACGTTTAACATTTTTAAGTAGGTACCTACCTAATTAGTATATGTTTTTCAGTGTAATAACACTAATAACTAATTTGTTTGTTGAAAGAATTGGACCCTCAGTCTATTTGTACAAAAAATCACTTTTTATTCCTACTTCTTTTCTTTTACGAGACCTTTGACTCCAGTTTATTATTCCAGCAGAATAAATAATACCTCTAAAAATCTTTAACCTAGGTAGGTACCTAATGAACTTGTAAATAAACGTGAATATTTTGACTGCACTGAACTTTATTATAGTCGCAAAAAGTTTTATTTACTTAATTAGATGCCGCACTTGTCACGTCGCATAGGAACTGTAGCTATGTTTTTCCGTATTTCCGGGAAAGCATACAGAACATGTACCTAAAGACAAACAGAACTGTTAAATGTTCCCGATTCATAATTTAGGCGATGTTTCATCATCAGCTGTGGTCACTCATTTTATCTTTTTTTCAGGTCTATTCGCGATGTTCACGCTAATGATAATTCACTTCAAGCGTATCCAACGGGTGTCGTCCCGAGGTAGCCACGGGGATGACACAGCTGACGGCGTAGTGGGCTCCCGCCATCCAGCCCTCCCCCTTCTCTCCGCCAGGGAATTCTCCACCTCCTGGTCCTTGGAGCTCGGCTGGGGAGGAGTAGTCCTGGCTACGACCACCTCTTTACTATGGATACTGCTGTCTAAGATTATGAGATACAATCCCTTGTCTGCTATGCTGCTGTAAAGCGGGTCAATTAGCAGCAGGTTAGGTTAGGATTTAAAAAATACTTCTTGGCACCTCTATTGAACAAATCAATTAGAAAACAAAACTGACTGCGGGAAAAGACACTGAAAGGACTTTTAAAATGTAGCCTCTGACACTGCTGATATGAACACCAATCTAGCGACAACTGGCAATTCAAAATCTGCGCTAAAAGAATAGGACTCACTACATCAAACGCAAAAAAACATTGCTTTCTGGTGCAGTCAGATAAGGTTAATACCTGTATAGAGAAACTCATTGATTTTAAAAACTTGGTATTCATATCTCTAATCGAGTCAGTAAGTAAAATTTTTGAAGCATTACATTCCCAGGTCTTAATTCTGTGAAGTAAATATATTGGACTGACTCGTGGTCCCAGGAGGTCTACCAAGAGTAGGTACTCAGTAGGACCTCAAGGCAGAGAACAACAATAAATAAGTTTAAAGCTAGAGTTAAAGTAAAAGTAAAGTAAAGCGATTAAAAATATATTTAAATACAGACATTTATTGTAACTTTACCTTGAACAATTCCCGCCAATTATTTCTTAGATTTCCAAACGTCGAAGCATTGAAATGTTGCTTTGTAAATAAGCATACGTAATCGCAGAGCTTGCAGCCGTCCATAGCAACTTGTATTAATCATCATTAATGTTGTTGTTATATTCTTCCTAAATTTTTTACCTGTTGTATTCTATTCTTAAGGCATATTAATAAGCCGACCCCAATTTTCTAATAGACCTTATGTGGCAGAAAACCTTTTAAGTTTACAGATACCTATTCAAGATCAATTTAAAACTTGAGATTGATTAATCTAAAGAGAGATACTTGTATCACTGTCAATAGTTTTTATAGCTGCTTTTTTATTCCAATGAGTGACTGACTGTACTCTAAAGATGAAAGAAAAGGCTCCTGTATTCAGGATAGCCAAAGACAAGAAAGAAGCCAAAGACGGCGCTATAGCGCTCATTAGGGGAGGTATATTGAGGCCATCATGATGATGATGATGATTCAGGATAGTGAATGTTAAGTTCAAGTCAAATATTTTTGTGTTTGAGCTTCAAGGTTTCAGATTTTTTTATATCATCGCAAATTATCGTTTAATATTATAAATATTATGTAAAATAAGTATAGGTACTTGCATCACTATTTCTATTTATTGTCGTTTTACTTTAAAGCTTTCTAGTCACTCTACAATTTGATGTATTAACCCAATCGTTATCGATCCATTGTACTATGAAAAAAATAATTGCTGCGATTAAAAGCAGTATTGGTACGCGGTGGTTTAGCACGACTTGTGCACCATTTTCGATGTGTTTCTATGAAATAGTTAAAACTCTTGTATAACACAAAAATATTTATAAGTATCTAAGTACCTATCTAAAATTCAACTCAAACATAAATTAACTGACAAACTGTTCTATCCCATGAGAGCTGTTTTCATTGGTTGAATAAAATCATAACGCTTTTTAGCAACCAATCAAAACAGATAACATGAGATTTAACAGTCTATCAGATGAATTTAGTTTTGTTGGACTTTCGCAAACCGGGGTTAGTCTATGAGTTGAATAGATAGATTACTGCATTAAATAGCCTCGAAGAGACCATACTGTAGTTACTACATAAGGGAGAAAATAAGTTGTGAGTGCATTTAAACGTTATGGTGCTGTGAAAAAGTTTAGTTAGTTTAATAAAATTTAGTATTTAAAGATAAACATGATTTGAGTGATCAATAATAATCAACACATGTAGCTAGCTTATTACCACTTCATAGATGATAACTAGGATATATAGAAAAAAAAGTAAACCTCTGAGCAGTATAAAATTGTTATCCAGATATGAACTCAAGCCCTGCTGGATGTGTTCCGGAAATCAATACCAATTAAAATATCATACCATCATTATTTATGCTCACATCAAATATTAAAATGGCTAATGATTGTCCCGGGGCTTGACTTTAATAGTTTATAATTATTTAAATAAAATACAATTAATTTAGATAGAATGCAAAGCAACAAGTTTAAATAGCTAAAACACTAGACAGAATTTTCTTCTTTAACTTCTTAATTTTTTTTTCATTATGAAGTATAGAATACTTTTTTTAAAGCCTAAGATAAAGATATATGAAAGGCATATAAATAAATATAAATTTAAAGACTTGAAAGTCAATTTGTACACAAGACTCGGAATCACAGACCATTATCTCGGAATTATCTACCAGGGAGGCAATTTTCGATTTCTTTCGTAATTGAGTTGGCTGTATTTCTACTAAAAAATCTCGAAGACCGAAGAAATATTTTAAAATATTGTAATTCTAATATTACCAGTGGATGCCATTCAAGCGGCTTCTAAGTTTTTTAGAAAAAATACAGCAAACTGGATTCCGAGATTAAAACGATTGAGCGAGAATTGCCTTCGTGGAACTAGTTTCTTCGTGCTGGTCACTCATTAATAGACTTGACTTTTTCGGGATAAACACGTATCCCAGTCATATTAGCTAAAATAAGAGCGCAATGAGTTCGATACATGGCATAAGGCAAGGTAGATAACCTCGAATCCAAGATAATAGAACGCTCAAGGCTCATGGTCATCGCTACGCACTCTTTGCGGTTAATAATATTTAAAAAAAATGAAAAAAATTGTAAAGCTTGACATGTTCTATAACTTTTATAACTGCAAGTATTATTTAAGGCATAGGACGCGCGATATTTACGAAAGACGCGGACACGACATTTTGAGAGACTTTTGAGACAACTATTATAATTACATACCATTAATTTAGCTTAATGGTCCGTGATTATAATGCTATGAGTAAAAAGGTACAAACACATTTTCAGATTATTATATTTTATTCCGAGACAAACCGAGATATGACTGCGCTATCACTACTAATCACGTTTTAAAAGTTAAACAGTTCTGTTGCAAAGATTTTAAGGAATTGCAGATATTCCACAACGTGTACTTTCTGCTTATAGAAATCTCACTAATAAAAAGAAATAGTGTATATTACAACAAATACGCTTTTACGCACATTTGTGATAAGATGTTATTCATATGTGAATATCGTGATGTTGTACAAAACTTTGTTCATTGAATGTTGTTTGTTCATGAATTTTGTTCATATTCTTTTGTACTTTAAAAGCATAAAGCAATATTATTTTGAATATTATCCACTGTTTCATTTATTCACCGTCCGAAAAAAATACAGATTACAATGTTAAAATATTTATTGTTACTGCTACTTAAATTATAAGTATTTACAAATATTTGTATACATTATACAAGATACAAAGTGACGTCTAAGGCAAAAACAATAAAAGATCCTCTTTAAAAATAAATAACATTGTTATTACTCAGAAATATGCCTTAACAGTAATCGTAGGCTCTTCTAAGGAGTTGAAACCTAGACTTAATAGTTCTATCTTAAACTTAAGTTTGACTCATTGTTAGGATTCCATACATGAAAGGAAAAAAAGAACCCTCAGCACCACTAAGCTGTTTGTATGTCAACTCTTTTTCTCAAGAAGGCGCGAAGGTAGAATGCTCCTCCATCGTGAAAAGAGAAGATCTTCGAAAAGATCTCCGGAAAGGGAAGAAGACCGCGGTCCAACGGTTGATGTTGGACAGTTGTATTTGTACAAACTCATTAGAAAACTCCGATAGCGCGGTTTAGAACTCGGCCGTCTATTGGCGCGTTCTATGTAGTGTCGCTACAAAGTCATAAAATGAAATTATGTAATAGCAAATACGAGATAGATTAGATATATCTACGGTTCCTTGTAGCTGTAAAAAGACAACGTAAACAAAAAATACGAACTAAAAAAAATTAAACAAGTTCACAAACGATTTACTACAAACAAGTTTGTACAGAACACTCTGTGCACTAGTCAGTCTCGCAATTTTCCGGTTTGTGTCACAAGACCGTAAATACATATCTACGCTAAGAACCTGTATTAAAGCTGTGTAAAGGAGTGAAGTCATCACCTTTCATCACTCTTCATCTCGAAGCAGCGTATCCTCTATGTCAATGTCGTCAGCTTTTCGCTTCTTAGCTCGCGGTCTCTTCCCATGTAACATCTCTAGCTTGATCTTCTTTGATTGCTTCTTCTTCTCTTTCAGCTGGAGTTTCCTCTTGGCCGCCTTCTCTGGGTTAGTGACCTTCTCTTGAAGTAGTAACTAAAAGAAATAAAATAATATTTTTAAATCTCAATAACAAAAAAAATGTGAAATTTGATTAACACAATGTGGTTGGAAGGTGACAAGTATTGTTTTTGAATTTTTAAGTGTAATACTAAGAATACAATATCTGAAAAAGAATTTATTATCGATCTTCGAGATTGTGTGGTAGAGATACATGCTTTAAGTCGATTGAGCGAGAATTGTCACCCTTTAGTAGGGCTCCAAAACCCAAATCATTGACGTCAGCGAAAAATCTGCCAAGCTGAAGTGGGAATGGGCAGGCCACGTTTGTCGTATGCAGTCGGACAGATGGGCAAAAATCTGCACCAACTGGGTCCCAACTACTGGCCGTCGACGCCGAGGCAGACCCCGAAGGAGATGCCGGGATGAACTTGACGCATTCTCGAAGACATGGCCGGAGGAGGCACAGGATAGATAAGTGGAGGGAGGGAGGAGAGGCCATTGCTCAACAGTGGGACAGCGTATAGGCTAACAAAAAAAAAAGTAGGGATTTTATCCCCAAACCAAAAATACAGGAATCAACCTACCTTTTTCCTCTCAGCCCTCTTAATATTTAGCTTCGTCTGAACATCGGCAACCAATTTACTGTACTCAATATCTCCAATCTTTCTTCTCAGCTTCTTCCCCAGTCTGCCGGCCAGCTGTTTGACAGGCGTCGCGGGCGCCATACTGTCTCCCGTGGAAAGTTCTCGAACTATCGGCGGGAGTATGACGTCAACTATTTTTGCTATGTCTTCAGTTTCGAAAGAGCTTATGACGTGCAGCCACATCGTAAATATTGATGTTCTCTGAAATTTACATTTGGAATTATTAAAGTACTATCAGCAAACGCTAAGCCTGCTACAGTTGGAAAAATTTTCGCTTGCAAGCTCAAATTTTACTACCCCGACCCTAATTAGAGTTACACAATGAGAAGCCAGTAACACCGTCTTTTTTTTCTATTGCGATCCATTCATCGACACTTTTTAGTAATTGCCATTGTTACTATAAGTGAGGGCTTTGTCGACACAGGGTGGGAAAAGATAGGTGCTCGCTAAAACGACACTTAGGTGTATCAGGCAGAACTTTTTTCACTAGTACATACAAGTGATTTATTATCTTTTGTTTGGTTTGAAGCCTCACTGGACCTGCATTACCTGCCTATTAATAAAAAAATGCAAGTAACATTTTTAGTGGGTACCAGTTACCACAGACTATCTGTGGTGGGTACCAACTTCTTAGCTAAAGCTAATTCCAATTTCAAGTGACAGCCGAATACTCGAACGTAAAATACCTGTAACTTTTCGTATGTTTTTTTTACTCGGAACGACACTTGTTAGTGCCACTTGAGTTTTCGACTCTCAATCATGTACTTTTTTTATTATTATCCTTAGTCATTAAACTTCTTAAAGTTATTAAAACTTTTCCCTATAATTTTGACTACATAAGGTTCCGAGTGAGAATACTCAAAGATACTATGGCATAGTGTCTTTGAGTATATGGATTAATTAGGACATTATTTTTTAATGTACAAAAATACTTACAATATGCATAGAATTTGGAGCCTTGGCGACTTCAACGTTGACTGCTTTCCTCAACTTGAAGAGGATCCAACGTATGTTTACTTTGCCCCCTCCCTCCCTATCCTCACTATCATTTTGTGCTTTATTCGACAGTTTGAAACTCGACATCGAATGTACTAGTGTCAATATTTGGTATAATACACCGGTCACCTGAAATATTAGATAACATAAATAAAACTAACTCCCTAGAAAAAATATCCGGTTGGAAGGATCATTAAAAAAAACAGGCCATTTTATTATGTAACATTACCTGTTCAGCCATTTCTTTAGTGACATTTGGCGTGTACTGAGCACATAAATCCAGCACCAAACTTCTTAATGTGGATTCTGTGTCGTCATAGATGAATCCTCTGTTGCTATCTTCCTTTGACGTCACTATTCTGTCTAGTTCCTCCACATTCACAGCCGACAAAATCGCTCCTAATATTTTAGCACATCTCAATCTAACCCACGAGTGAGGATAAGCCAATAACGCTTGACATTGCTGCGCTATTTCGTCCCATTCGTTCTCATACTCTTTACTCTTCATACTCGCCGAGCAGTGTACTGTGATCTTATCGATAAGGTTCAATATTTGAATGAGGCTGTGATCTTTTTCTTTTTGCTTCTCTTCATCTGATTTATCGTCTGTTTGTTCAAGTTTTATCTTGACGAAACGTCCCTCTGTTATATCGTTGCTTAGGAGCAATATTTTTCCGTTGATTAGTGATAGGACTAATTCGAGACGGCTAGAGAATGATTCTTCTTCGGTATTGACGAATCTGATGCTTAGTTGAGCGGCTAATTCTATGTTTATTGGCTGTAGGAAAGAAATTAAGCCAATAAAGATAAAAATATATAGTATACACGCTCATGTCTTCTATAAATAACATTCCTAAAAATACGCACTATTACCAGTAAATTTTTGGTAGATAATAAGCGTATCGCCGGATTTGAGTGCGGTTACACAAGCCTCAGAACGAATTTGGGGGCTACGGCTAACATTACGAAATATCACCGTTGGGTTAGTGTCCAATATTACATGTACGTTTGTTTAAAGATTTATTTAGTTCACAATACGCATCATTTGAAATTGTAAGTGAACGAGTCTTTATCTAAGGTTTACTAAAAAGATTTTGGAATCGATTGATTGGATCAAACATTGCCATCAAATCGATCCGAAGAATAAATCGAAGCACAACAGATTTCAAGTCACCATGGCCAGTTTCCTTTGCAACTTACCTGGGAGTCTTGGAAGAACGTATTGACTAAACCATACAGTTTGTTCCGCTCTTGCGCCGGTAGCCGCTTCAACATGGCTTCGATGCAACCGGCAGCGGAAGCCCTGCACTCCGGCGCACTGTCGTTGATCATGCACGCGCCTAACGCCAAGAGCAAGTAGTCGCTTTGCTTAATGATTTGAGGCTGGAAAATTAAGTGTTTAAATAACACACACTTTATTGGGAGGTTTTTAGGAGACTAGCTGTTCCCCGCGATTTTAGTCCCTGTTACACCCAGAAAAGTAAACTTCCATTGGTGAAAGAATTTTTCAAATTGGTTTAGTAGTTTCGGTAGTGGTGGTAGTGGTAGTTGGAGTGGTGGTGGTTGTAGTGAGGGTGGGTGTGGGTGTGGGAGTGGGGGTGGGTGTAGGGTGGGAGTGGGAGTGGGAGTGGGCGTGGGAGTGGGCGTGGGAGTGGGAGTGGGGGTGGAAGTGGGGTTGGGGGTGGGGTGGGAGTGGGAGTGGGAGGCAGAGTGGGAGTGGGACTGAGACCGGGACCCGGACTCGGACTCGGACTCGGACCTCCGTGCCCGTCGGAGTGGGGAGCGTGAGGTTTTTTTTCGTTACGGAATTTCTGGATTCGGTCCCCGCGCTCAAGGGCCTCGATAGAAGCTATGCAATAGCTTAATAAACAATGATTTGTAAGGTTGTCTGGAAGAAATCGCTTAAAGCGATAAGACCGCCCATTGTACTTTTTTATTCATTGTGTCACTTGTTGCATATTTTTATTGGTGTACAATAAAAAGTTTGTTACTTACTTACTTATGTACGTAAGTTTAAATAAAACTCACTGATAACTTGCAAATTGTTATTTGAGATCGTGATAAGGTTCTATATATCCTTTGTGAGACGTTTTCAATTATCCCGTATGTACATTTTTCGATTACTGATGTTGCCTTACTTACAGTGCGGCCGTTTTAACTTGGCAGCTCTAAAGTTGTGCAAAAGGCTGCGCAATAAGACGCATTGCGCAGACGAAGCCTATGTTCAGAGCAGCCAAGTTAAAACGGCCGTACTGTACGTATTGTTTGGGCTTTAGATTAACTAAGTAAAGCGGAGGGTTTTAATAGTAACGTAGATCAGAAACATAACAAGGAAACTTACCATAGGTAATTTGTTAATGATCATTTCAAGGAACTTAAGAGATGATTCTCTGCCGTGTTGCAACTCATAGTTGAGCTGCGAGACGAAGAATTGTATGTACTTGTCCAACCGCTTGCCAGGCGAGTAGTGCGATAAGTAGCTCACGTATATAGCACGCGCTTCATCTCTGAAATGGTGAAAACAAGGCTGCATACAGTTACAAGTTAGCAAAGACTGTGAATGAAATAGCTGAAGTCCCCGTCACCAGAAAGGATAAATTTTGTACAGTGAACTTCCACTGGGTAAAGTAAATACAAATTTACATACGGGTATTATGAAACTAACATTACATTTTAATTAGTCGAATAATATTTTAGCTACTAAAGGTGCTGTCAAGCAACTAATGTGCTACAAAAACGCGGGACTGTCATTTGGTCTGTCATTTTGAGGTAGTAGAGTATGGGTATAGTATTAAAATTTATAAAAATCACTGAATGTTTGCTTACACGCAAAATAAATCTTGAATCTATCAATTACAAACACAAAAAACTAACACACAGTTTTTGTAAGAAAATAAAAAAACTCATAAGATTCTATTTCTCAAGTCACCAAAATAGGAATGCTTACCTAGATTTCGCTGACTCACTCAATATGCATATTTTAGATACTTTCTCCATAACCTCGTGCAGTTCAGTGGATACCAGCTTTGCTTCCAAAATAGCTTTCAGAAGAGAAAACGAATTCGTCTGTTTCTCATCGTTTTGGCAGTCTTCTTCAGCATACAACAAGAGAGTTTTGAGCTGATCTGCTTCTAAAGTGTAGTATTTTACGTTCCTGATCAAGACAGTTACAGCCTGAAAAAAAGGGTCATTACAATTATTGTTTTCTCGATGTACTAATAAAAACAACTTACAATTTTCTTACCTTAAATGAATTCCTTACTAAATGATAGTTGTCATTCTGTTTACTAATTTCGAAAGTGGCGTATTTATGCAATATCATGAATATCGTTTTTACTATTTCCTGAATCATTTCTTCTAACGAAGGAGTACTAACTCTTATACTCCACAATGTTGCGATACATTTAATAGCTACTGTGGTTACCTTGACGTGTTCGCTTTTGAGAGCGTCTACCAGTAAAGGTATTAAAGGATCAACAAACGCTTTGCAATCCATTCTTGGAACCTTTTCTCTCTTAAGAATCGTGTACAGGATATTCAAACTGAATTCTACTAATACATGAGCATTTGCTTTGCTAGAAGTTTTGACGTTCCTCGCCTGAGATTCTTTATTCCGCTTAGGTGCCTCTTGAATTATGAAGCAGTCAGGTTTGGCTCTCAACATTTTTTCTCTTTGGACTTCAGTTATTTGTCTTCTCGGAGCGCCCAACACGAACTCTGGTATACTTTCAGAAGCAATACCATGAAGAAAAATGAAAAGAGACTCCATATCAATAAATTTGTTTGTAACCAAACCACTTGTTATGTGCATCAGAGCATCTTGAACTTTTAAAACGATTTTCTTCGAATGATGCTTCTGTAACACTTCCTTGAATGGTAACAGGAGATTGATCAGACATTTTTCGGTTATGTTTTGTGATATAATCATAAGAGTTACGTAACTTTTTTTGCTGGGTTTAGCTTCTGGTGTTTTGTAGTGCAGTTTTTCTACTTCTTTTTCTTCGGATAACGCTCCAAACAAATCATTGGTACAAACGTCAAGTATGTAGTGTAGATTCTCATTTATCTGTCCAGGTTTAAAATCCGCTTTTAATGCGTCTAAGACAGTATGTATGGTGGAAACTAATACGTGAACTTGGAAGCCCCTTGTAAGTAGCAACGTCAAATGTTCTAGTAATATTCCTAGGTACTGCGTTCCTACAGTTATCATTATTTTCTTAACGATATCACGCGCTGTTATCCTCACTTGCTTTAATGGTGATTTCAGGAATGAACAAAGCTTTATGATTATTCTGTAAATAAATAATTTTAACAATTCAAAATGTTGATAATCTATTTGGTGTGTCATCCGAATATAGCCTAATTGTCATCCGCACAGATTATTGGATTTAAAAGCGATGTGTATTAATATAAAAAATAAAGGATAGTTAATCCAAAAAGCCCCTGATAGTCGATATTTCATATGACTTTAACGAGTCCCTATTTCATGTTTTTAACTTTCTTTGTATGATCAGAAACGGTCTGGTTTTGCTGAAACGTTACAGGGTAGAAGTTTTGAGTATAATTGATTCCCTTTCCGTGTCTTGACGTAAAATACCTACTTACTTACACGTAACAACACAACACATGTTGCTTGCCAATTTTAAGATAAATAATTAATGATTTACGAAACTTTATGAATACCCAAAAACAAAATTTCTTACCCCGGCAATTGATACTTTAACAAGTCTCCAGGAAGCCTCTGTAATAATTTGACAAGAGCTAGTGCAATTGGAACTCTTAACATATCTTCTTCTTGTCTATCAATTCCAGTTCTACGGCGGTTTACTTTGTGAGATTCTTCGTGTTCCGTCATTTTTCCAATAGCTCTGAAAATTTAAATGTATATATAAATTTCACTTTAGTTACCATCTTTAGTTACAGAAATCAAACTAAATGATCGAATTACCTATTCAATTGAGGCAGTAACCCCGCCGATAAAGACTTAATAATTCTTTTAGCAACCGATGGCGATACACTTGTTATTCTTTCAAATGCGGGTATATTCGTAACCTCTTTAGTGGTTTCTTCCTCCATCGTAACTTCTTCGTCGGCTTCTTTTAACTCTTCGTCTATATCTTTATCATCGATTACTTCTTCGCTAATTTCTGTTTTATTTTCTTCTACGGTATCATCTCCAGTTTTATCTTCCTGGTCACGATTTTCATCATCTTCCACTTTACCTACAATATATGGCTTCTTCTTTCTAACCCCCAAATGAATATTGCTAATCAAAGCCTTTGGCAGTTCTATGTTCTTAACTTTAGAAAAATCGAAATGAAAAGCGTCTAATATACCGACTAAAATGCGCGTCAGTTGCTTTTGGTGTTCTGATGAATGACGCATTTTGTTTAAATACAGCTTTAGTATAACTTCATAATGGTACCAAGGCAGCAGTCTACAGCACGTTGATACTACATCTATGCATGCATCGATCAATGTATTTTTATCAGTATATTTGTCATCGCATATGAATGTAGTTGCTAACGGTAGTATAAAGTTAGTTAATGTCCTCGGAGAAGGGCACTTATTCACCTTCTTAGCTACTTTACAGAATTTCAACATAGCTCTGACACGTCTGTGCATCTGTAAATGGCACATATTGTCAAAGAAATCTACTTCTCTGTCTTCTTTGTTTGTCAAATGCGCTAGGTCTGTCAGTACCACATCAGCCTCAGGACATTCTCTTGCTAGTTCTCCAAGTAAGGCAATGCTTTCGTTTCGCAAAATCTCATTCTTAGTATCCCTTATGCCCGTAGATAAGAGAGACAAAACCGTGTCACGGACTAGAAACTGGCCATCATTTGTAGACCAATACTTCATTAACAGTTTAGGTAGGATTCTCTTCAAACATAATCCAGCGCTGTCCCGTAAGCCAATATCTTTCTCAGTACGAATGAAGTAGAAACAGTTGTTAACTATCAGTATTGCAAGATCCACGTCAATTTCACTATTTTCTGATAACTGATATATTGCTTTGTAAGCATCCAATCTTCTATCAAAATCTGGTTGTTCAATCCACCTCTTATTGAAGGCGTTCATTTCCGTGATTATGTTGGCAATCCGAGAAAGCACTTCCTTGTTTTGAGATGTTTTTTCTGCAATAGATGACAGTAAGTTTATAAGGAGTTTTCTAACGTCAACTGGAGCTACTCTATTGAACAATATTGCAATATTCTTGATGTACGCTTGAGGATTGCTACTATGTCCCAATAAGTTTATAATTGTGTTCACAGCGTACTCCATATTTTCCTCTGCCATATTCATACAGACTTTCTTAACCAGTATAGGTAAGAGTAGAGTCAGTAACTCATCACACATTTCTGGAGTTGCAACCAATTCTGTTACTCTCGAAAGAATGAGAAGATCCCTTTTGTTCACTGTATTTGACTTAGCAGTATTTGCGATGCGTCTTTTCATGACTTCTAATATGCTTGGTATGTGCGGAATTAATATTTTACTTCCATAGTTGATATTTCCTGCAATACTATCTTCTCTTAGATTTAAGGTTTTAGAAGGTTCGAGAGCAGGTAATTCTTTGTCTTCCTCATCTTCTGAGAGGGTAAGTAGCTTCTCTATCATATCAAGAATAACATTGACTACACCAGGGGTAGTCTTTGGAGCGAGTAGTAATTTGAATATGGCTGGTAATGGGCTTATTGAAGAATCTTTTTCAGAGCAAGCCATCAGTAGAACGTAATAACGTGGATTCTGACACCATGTGTTCAATAATTTCAACAATGCTGTTGGACTATGAATGCCTTCGATTTGCAGTTTTGGGATCAAAGGCCAGACCAAAGTCTCGCATATGACAAACAACTCATCTTTACTCCAAGTGTATTTATCAAACTGATCAAATAGTTTTCGCAATGTTCCAAGAGCCAGTACTCGTAGATTTTTCATTACTTTCACATAACCAACGTGAACTTTGTCTCCTTGAGCCAAAATTGCTGCCACAGAGGAGCATATTGCATAGAATATTTTGAACAATTGAGACAGCAAATTCTCTTTTAAGTAACCTCCAAAATATTCACGGACCACTTCAAACAGATTCAGAACACTATGTAACTTCCCAGGACTAGTTACGGATTTTAAATCAATACTAGACGATATATTTTCGAATATTTCTTTCGGCTCCATAGTTATGTAACGTTTAAAATATGAAAAAGCCATTTCAATGAACGTCTGCAGTTCACTTTCATTACAACCTGCTAAGTATCTCATTATTAGCGATCTCCTATTTTGACCACCGCCTTTCTTGTCGGCGACTAGCTTGGACGTCATTTTTCCATAAAGTATTCTTAGTATAATAGGCACTACATGTTCTCTGTCTTCTGAGTGAATACTTTGAGCGTCCTCTGTTATTTTGAAGAGCGCAAGTTCGTCTTTAAACTTTTTATCGTCAACTAAGTTGTATAAGTTATTTTTGTATGTGACAACACTTTTGTTTTTGTAATTGAGAACACAGTCCAAGGCAAATTTTTGGAGACCTGAGTTTTTGTGTTTTAGAAACTCCATGTAAAGCTCCCAGAATATGGGCTCTTTGTGTAGGGCCCTTGGGTTTTTGAACTGAGCTAACACTTGCATTATATTAATAAGAGTTTTAAACACAATTTTTCCAGACACTGTTTCTTTTGTATCCTCAATATCTTCCGGCATTTCAGTAATACTTTCTTCATTCTCTTCGGGTTTGTCATCATCTATTTCCATTTCTACTTTATCACGAGTTTCAACATCAATCTTAAGAGCATTTGCATTATCATTCCTTCTGTATTCCTCTTCTATAAAATTCAGGAACAAAATAACGACATCGCGGTTTCTCGCCTCACAAACTTGAATGCAATTTGTCATCACTTTTAAAATCAAGTTTCTATAGTTATACAAATCAGGTCTTTCAATAATACTGCTATACTCGGAATATAATTCTTGTATATTTTCATGTTCAGAACCAATTTCATCATTAAACTGGAACTGTTTTAAGTTCTTCTTTGCGTTCGCGAAAGAAGATTCCAGAGCTTGATGGAATGTTGGCCAGAACTCGTCAATCGTTAAAGCATTGCCAAATCCCGCTATAAATTCTGTCACCGGTTCCCATAGCAATTTAAAGTTCATATAAAGCACTCCTAGCATATAATTCAGAGGAAACAAGTGAAATTCGGTTTCCTTCGCGAGAGTATACTGTGTCGTATTAAACGCCATCTTCTGCAACATATTTATCTGAGTTCTGTACTCTTGAATTGAAGGAATGATAGACTCCACACCAAAACACCTACTAAATACTGAAAACTTTTCAGTGCTACCCCCAATCTCAGCTGATTTGTTCAGCTCTTCTATGGTTTCAAACAGCTTGTAAATATGTGTAGTCAAAAGGCGAACCTGTAAATTTATCATAAACATTAATATCAAAATTTGAACAATAAAACCTTATTATTTGGCTACAGATACTTACGATGTGGAAGGGAGACGACACGTTAGCCTTTAAATACGAATCCACTAATGACAGAAAAGGATAGGTCAACCCATTATCTTGTTCATAAGCAGTTAGGTACATATCAAGAAGATGTAATGCAGCCAAATAATTAGGATCAGCTGCGTATGGTAATATCACTGGCAATAACGTGTCTATGTTACATATTTCTTGCATCTTTTTGCAGCTGGATATGTGAATAGCACTTTCTAGTGCATTGGCTAAGATAAATATAACTTTTCTAGCACTTTTCGAAACAGGTGTAGTGTCACAATGGAATTTGTTTTCTTCTATTTGACTCTCAAGGTTGTAACTGATCAACACTTCAAGGAGCTTAGATATTAGATTACTCAGTGCTTTTATGCAAATATCAACATCTATCTTCTCAACATGTGGTAAGCAGAATAATACATGTAATAAATTTACTGGATTTTCTATAACACTTTCTATATCATTATTTAGCACCATATGAAAATGTTCCATAAATAATGGAAGGTTTTTACCAAAATCAATAGGATATTTAACCCATTCGAAAAGTTTTATACCATTTTTGGACAATGGTGACTTTGCTAAACAGGTCTTAGTCAAGGTATACATATGTTCGCTGTCGAAATTCGATTCTATGACAGATGTAACAAATCTAGGCAAAATGTGCATCTCAAACTGTGAGTAATCAATGACATTTTGAACAAAGTTCCTCATAGTGTTCCCTCGCGCCAAACTGAACATCCTGATTATACTTCCTGCATCTTCTTGAGACAAGGATATATTCGGTGACAATAGTAAGTGAGCACCAATTCGCGTACAAACTTCTAGAACATTTTCCCCTGGCTGTTGGCATAATACAGCTACAAGAACAGCTACAAATTGTGAAGGGTTGGCCAGATACTTTCCCTTCTGGAATGCAATAACTTGGCATGCAAGCCTCAATGTGTATTCCAACCCTATATTTTCAGTGTCATTTGCCATCTCTTTCGTGAATTTCATGATGTTGTTCCAGAACACATTGAATTCTTTATGTGAAATGTACTGTAATGTGTCTTCAACAGTTTGTGTTAAAACTTTGAAAAGTATTTCTTGATGTTTTTTATGGTCTTTCAAATGCTGCAGCAACAGAGGCAGGAAAGTATCTGCACAGCTATGGAACTTTTCCGTAACACCTCGCAGAATTTCATAAATAAGGTAACCACAGCCTTTTATCGCCTACAAAAATAAGAGAAAGCAAATTAACTTAACAACTTAACACAGAGGGTTGATAAAACAGAAGAACATAGACCACCTTGTTACAAAACAGGTTTAAAATTTAACTTTGTCTAACAAAGATGCTGTCACATTCTTGACAATAATGCTAGAATGCGACAGTATCTGTTTTAAACAGTATCTAACTAAACCATGTTTTGTAGTAAGGCCGCCAATGTTTATTTACCAACATTGTACCATGCAGTATTTTTAAATTGCTGCTCATTATTTGCGAAGAAATTATGACAAGAATATTTAGGCGCAACAAACTATAAACAAATTTTTAAACATAAGAGCACTTACATCCTCATTTTTGTGTAGATAGTTTAACAAGAGGTCAATGAACCTCTTTTTATCTTTTATATCTCTAGCAACAAAAGCAAAGCTTTCTGCTGCAAAATTATTTATATACTGCGGATGAGCATCACTTAATAGGGGTATTATCTTCTCTAATATAACAGCAACATCTTTTTTTAAGTACGGCTTCAAGATTTTGAACAAAAATGCTAAACAAACTAGAGTCCATTCTAGTCTTTCAGCATCTTTTGTATTCAGCAATTTGATGAGAATATCCAAAAATCTTGGAAAATGAGAGTAGAAGTCATCTCGAAGGTCTTTAGCTACAGACACAAGAATCCTGAAAAAAAGGTACTTATTTTGAACAAGTATGCAAATAACAACTGCAATAACATTCAATGTATTGTTTTATAAGCAGTACAAATTGAAAACATAGTGAGAAAATCCACAGGCCCTAGACTTAATTCCAATGGTTGTGTAACAACACCACAGTTCAGCGTATTTTACCAACAGCGTTTAGGGGTCTGCAAAATATACTGGTGAAAAGAGGGAATTTCCAGGAACAGAATACCGTTACTAACCCCCTGGGGTATAAAGCGTGAACATATTTATATTACATCTAATTTTTCAATCTGATAAATAAAGAAACATATCACTATTTTACTACATCATGTCACCAAAATATCTAAAGCTCTCCCAGAAACAGTGTTAAGTGCCCCATCAGTGAATTGTTTTAAAAATAGACTGGATAAACCTTTTATACAATAAACAGAAGTGCAGTGATATACACGCATCAGCTCAAGAGCTGCTAGTGTAATAAACAAATAATAATATTGTATGTTATCACAGAGACCACAACTTACTCTAATAGTGGCTGCAAACATAATGGATCTTCCAAGTTTAAATACTTCTCAAGTGCCGCTAAAACATCCTCTTTTCTATGCACAAGCTGCGGCACAGTAATAATACCATATACTTCTCTCCTAAACTTCTTATAGCTGTCAGTCAGGTTGAGCTGTTGCCATTTCTGGACAGTAACGAAGAAATGAGTCTCATTCTCATCTGGATGCTTTGTGTACGCGTGCTCGATGTGGTATAGAGCAGCATGGCGGACATCTATAGAGTTTATCCGTTCGGCAAATGGGATGAACTGTGAAAGAAAACAAATATTTTTATTCAAAGAGCGATATTTAGGATTTGTTTGCGTTTTCGGTTAGTGTCGCCTTAGTGTCATTCTTCAGAGTCATCGTTAGATGCCGACGTTTAAAGCAGTTTTATACATAGTTTGTAACTTGAGATTGTTTTTAACCTCAAAATTAATTACGTACCCGAAAAGTGTTCGTAGTTTTATGTTTTACTGGTTTGCTCTTCATTTTGTCGATAAATATAACCCAGGTTGTAATTTTACATAACACTTTATGAAATTAATGAATTATCTCCATATATATTTCAAAGAAATCAAAGCGACATATTACCCACAGACCAACTATAGGGATATTCGATATACATCGATGCATCGAATTCACTCGATGTTTACATATACAATACGATACATCGAATCAATCCGATGTTTTGAAAAGGTATTGATTTACTCGATGTATCGATGTATTTTCATAAAACATCGAATAAGGGAAATTCGATAAAATGCGTGGAATCAAAGAGATTAAAATATCATAGGGCATAGAGGGGACAAAGCAAGGAAAATTTGAAGCCGAAAAGTTATTCCAAGTGGAATAAGTCTAGTACAATTTCGACCGAATGACAGCTCGCGTTCATACTAACTGACATGACGCTTGAGCTTCAAATATGCTTAAACGTTTTGTATGAAAATATTCCCAATGCCCCCTCTATGTCCTATTATATTTTAATCTCTTTGCGTGGAATGGACATTTTTGTATTGCCTCAAGAAGTCACAATCAAGTCTTTGGTAAAAGTTACTATCATTTTACTGTCGACAACCAAGAAGATAAATAAACAGTGTATTGTATTATAAGTATTGTATTTTGTTTGTACTTTTTCTAATAAAAACAAAGAATGTTCTATCATTGCTTAATTTTTTTAATTAACAACAACTGAATCAACGCGGGTTTGCATGAAAAGTATTTTTTTTGTTAGTAACAGGTAAAAATACTCGATGTTGAAAAAACATCGATGTTTCTATCCGATATATCGGAAAAGTACAGTCTCGATGTATTGCATCGAAAAAAAACATCGATGTATTTTCTAAGTGGACACCCCTACCAACTAAACTAAATGTCATCGACAAAACAACAACACGTGCTCATGACAGACAGAATAGACATTGACACTTGACCAATGATGTTTTCAATGTTATCTCTAAAAATAAAGACGAATGGTGCGGTCCAAATTGCACTTTTGGCGCTCGTGTGCACTATATTCATGCAAACTAACTAAAAATATTGCGCTGTGGGACGCTGACATGAGCATTGTGACTTCATCGATGACGTCATCGATTAGTGCGAATAGTGCCAACACCGAGGAGGTAGTGCAATGTCTCCGGATCTGTCAAACAGTTGTCAAACTTCTTCTCGTTTTTTGATTGTTCCGTTTTTTCCCGGACCGCAAACTTTTTCTTTTTAAGTATTAATTAAAATTAGGTATGTCGTCCGTCATTGATATTAACAGAAGTACATTGCGAAGCTTGGGGGATGATGGACTCGATTCTGCAAACCACCTAAAATTCCTAATCTTAAGTTAGCCTAACCTTCTTTATAGAACACGGAAGTAAAAGGACAGAAACAAGCCATAGATAATAGAGTAATGTCAAACATGTTTAAACAAACGAATTTGATGTCTTATCTGTCACTTTTGTCCATGACCTCCTTAAGTCGTTGCTAAAATAGCTAAAAACGTGTATTTGAATGCGTTCATAAGGTTAAAATTTTGTTATTTTGACATTTGTGACGTTGTAAATAAATATGGCGCTCATTTCTGTCCCTTTCCTTTCCAAAGCGGTGGAAAAGAATAGAGCTAACTTAAAATTAGGAATTTTAGGTTTTTTGCAGAATCGAGCCCAACATATGACTGAATTTAACTTCAGAACAATATCAACGAGCAGCAATTGGTTTGTCCTAACATTTTTAAAATACCTATTAGAATGTAAAACCTAGTTTATTTGAAAACTACATAACAATATTAATATATTGTAGGAACTGTCATTTTTGACAAACGAAAAATGCTAACAATCGTAATCATTATGAACAGTCGTGTGCGTGCTTACGAACGTATTTACCATTTGCACAAAACCGATTTTAAAAAAAAAATCAACAAACAATGGACAACTACATTATCAGGGAGTAACATAGGCAGTAGGCTATATTTTATCCCCGTATTCCCACGGGAACGGGAACTAAGCGGGTGAAACTACGTGGAACAGTGAATATCCTTATACAGTGTGTGTGAGTCTCCATAAAGTGCAAATATGAAGATGGGTGAAATTAGACACATTTTTATTGATGGAAAAAATGACAAAAAAAATCTGAGATTTTAAATATTTTTTTTCTTCTGATTACCTACTGTTGACCGTTATAACTTTTGAACTAAGAAGTATATCGTGATAAAATAAAAACAGTAATATAATAATGTCAAATAACAGAAGATACTAATAAAATAAAAAAAATACCCAAAAAACGGTAACAAGAAATAATAAAATGGGAAAATCTAGAACAAGCGTTGAATGGTGCACCCGGAATGACTTAGTTCAAACACTCATAGTAAACG
Organism: Ethmia dodecea; assembly: GCA_963855545.1. NCBI lineage: Eukaryota > Metazoa > Arthropoda > Insecta > Lepidoptera > Depressariidae > Ethmia > Ethmia dodecea. The sequence goes on from OY979446.1 coordinate 4,838,122, forward strand.
TTGTGATAAGGATAGAGATACGAAATTTTTGGTTTTTGAAAGGTAATACGATGGAAAATAACAAAGTAATAAAAACTACCTATACTATGGGCATTATTTGGAGAAATTTGACAATTAATTAAAAAAACACGAATTAAAATACAGATTTTCATCAACAAGTTCCTTTTTATTATTTTTTGGTACCGTGTTTCGGCTATTTTTTTATTTTATTAGTATTTTCTGTTATTTTACATCATAACTGTTTTAATTTTATCACGATATACGTCTTAGTTTAAAAGTTATAACGTTTTCTTTACATAAAGTCAACAGTAGGTAATCAAAAGAAAAAATATTTATAAAAAATAAAATCTCAGATTTTTTTTACATTTTTTCCATCGATAAAAATGTGTCTAGTTTCACCCATTTTCATATGTGCACTTTATGGAGACACACTGTATTTTCACGTTTATATGTAAAAGACAAATGTGACGAAACAGTACGTATAGCCTTTGGTTAAATATAAATAAAAGAGGCAAGTGCTATGCCATGAACCTATACTTACCGCCAGACCTTGTTTTCTCACTTACTTAGCCCCAGCAACCAACTCAAGACTTACTTAGCCCCAGCTTGGTTACGCCCTTTTTCTGTTTTATTAAGCTGATAGACAGTGCCGATTACCAGCGCTTATCGGCATAAAGCAAGCAGATTGAAGCAGAGCGAGCAAAATGTCGTACGATGATTGGCAGGCGGCACCAGCGCAGACCGGCGCGAGTCGGCGCCGATCGGCACTTATCGGCGCTGGTCCATTCCACATAAAGCAATCAGATTGGAGCAGAGCGAGCAAAATGTCGTACGATGATTGGCGGGCGGCACCAGCGCAGACCGGCGCGAGTCGGCACCGATCGGCACTTATCGGCGCCGATAAGCGCCAATCGGTGCTTGTCAGCGCTTGTTCATATAAATTCCTCCGCCGGTTACCTGCGTAGACCGGCGCCTATAAGCGCTGATAAGTTTTCAGCTTTCTTTCTGTATACGGCTTTACACTTTACGGGTTGAGTAATCCCAACCCATTAGGTAAGTACATACTTTCAGGAAGACCTTATGCCTACAGGAAACCAAAGACGATTGACATTTGTAGTGCGGTCCGTTTTGTGCAAATGGTAAATACGTTCGTGAGCACGCACACGACTGTTCATAATGATTACGATTGTTAGCATGCAAACAATTTGAACAGGTTTTCGTTTGTCAATAATGACAGTTCTTTTAATATTATAATATTGTTATGTAGTTTTCAAATAAAGTAGTTTTTACATTCTAATGGGTATTTTAAATGTTAGTACAAACCAAATGCTACTCGTGGATATTGTTCTGAAGTTAAATTCAGTCATATAGAATCCCCCGAAGCTTCGCAATGTACTTCTGTTAATATCAATGACGGACGACATACCTAATTTTAATTAATACTTAATCAAAAAGTAAAAGTTCGCGGGGCGGGAAAAAATAGAACAATCAAAAAACGAAAAAATACCATGCACATTGAAGTTTGACAACTGTTTGACAGTTCCGGAGACATTGCACTACCTCCTCGGTGTTGGCACTGTTCGCACCAATCGATGACGTCATCGATGAAGTCACAATGCTCATGTCAGCGTACCACAGCGCAATTTGAACAGTTGCTTGCATGAATATAGCGCACACGAGCGCAAAAAGTGCAATTTGGACCGCACCGTTGACACTGACAGTGACAGTCAGGGGCTAAAATCTGTGGCTAAAATAAAATAAAAGTCAGTAAAAGGTTTCAATAAAAACGAAATTTACACTAAATAAATATTTATAATTATTTTAAAATTCAATGCTCGCCAGGTTTGTGAATTCCCTGCCGCACGGGCTATCCCAGCGTATTACAAAATTATATTTCCAAGGTAATGTTTCTCCGTACCTACGTGCGGTATCTGCACAGAACACTTTTACTCCTGAGTAAATAATCAAAGCGATGTAAAAAAAAATAGTAAGAAAAGTTTATTAGCTCCCCCTCACTGTCTCGACTACGTGTGTTAAATATTAAATACCTGTTATTGAAATAAGGTGCAAAGACTACATCTACTGTATTATTATGACTGACTTGTTTGCTCAGTTGATAATGTAGTGACTGCTTTCGGACTGGCTTATACATATTAATAAGCATGAGATATCTGTTACTTGTGTATATTTGTATTAGAATGTGTAAATTCGTTATTTAGCACTTATAATAAAGGCTCCACATTTTGAAGTAAATAGCTGTGTGAATGGTGTAAATTTATTAGTATTATTTACTATTCAGCATTGCTTCGGAATCAACGGGAAAGCCACAGCTCCATTCAGCAAATAAATTTTAAAAACATGGATATTAAGATACTGCCCGCACTCCAGGATAATTACATGTACCTGATCATAGACAAGTCCACCAAAGATGCTGCTATCGTAGACCCAGTGGATCCTAATACTGTGCTTACTGAATTGGAGAAGCATGGGGTTTTCTTAAAGAAAATTCTGACTACCCATCATCACTGGTAAGTAGTAAAATCAATATCTATATTCATATTATAAAGAGGAAAGATTTGTATGTTTGTAATGCATAAAACTCAGAAAACTACTGGACCGTTTTTAAAAAATATTTTACCAATGGAAAACTTACCTTTTTGGGGGGCTCATAGGCTATATTTTATTCCTGTATTCCCATGGAAACAGGACTTACGGGGGTGAAATCACGAGGAATATCTTCCATCCGATTAATCATCCATTGGTGAAAGAATTTTTTAAAATGGTCCAGTAGTTTGTTATTTGTAACAAAAATACAAAATTTTCCTCTTTACAATAGTATAGTATAGAAATATCCTTCTACATGCCTAAATTCTTGGGCCTGGGCCTTTGGTTTTTCCTACAATGCCTAATTTTATATTTCAGGGACCATGCTGGTGGCAATGGCGCACTTAAGAAACTGTTTCCGCAAGTAGAAGTGTATGGAGGTGACAGTCGTATCGAGGCTATTGACAAGTTGGTCACACATAACACTAAATTAACAATTGGCAACTTAAATGTCCTTTGCTTGGCTACTCCATGCCACACTACTGGTCACATCTGCTACTTCGTGCAAGCCCTTGGAGAGGGAAATGAGTCTGCTGTTTTTACAGGTATATTTAAATTTGCATTAGAGCAGTGATAGCCTTATGGTGATAGGGTGAGGCTTGGGTTCAAATCCTGGCATGTAGTTCGACAGTGAAGGAAAACATTGAGGAAACCCACAGGTTTCAGAATTAATTCTGTGCATTAATTATGTTTGTATGTTACTTCGCTTATACAGAATGAAGAATAGTACTTGACAAGGCTTACAATTTCTTCTCTTTTCCAGGTGATACCTTATTTCTAGGCGGTTGCGGTCGATTTTTCGAAGGCACAGCAGAACAAATGTACAAAGCTCTCATCTGTATACTGAAGAACCTCCCTGACGAAACCAAAGTGTTCTGCGGCCATGAGTATACTGTGCAGAATTTGAAGTTTGCGTCTTTCGTAGATCCAGAAAATGAAGAGATCGCAAAGAAAATTGTCTGGGCAAACCAACGACGGCAAGAAGGCTTTCCAACGGTGTGTAGTTATAGTTACTAAGTAAATAATTTAGAATAAAACAAAATATTGCTTTGAAGGCGATTATTTTCACTATATTATAAAGTGACTTGTGTTAGTTAGGTTGTGTACCATAAATACTAAATTGTATTGTATGCATAACTTTCACACCATTAACTTTTGCAATAGCCTTGTACTCACTTCGGAAAATTGTTTTGCTAGATAACATTTTTTATTTCTTCAATTTATGTACCAATGGATTTATTTATATTTTTTATTTACGTACTCAATAATCTCGCTACAATGAAGAAAAAAAATTGAGGGGAAATTGGGAAGTTAAAATTTTCCCTCAATTATTTTTTTCTGGTTCTGAGTTCTGAGCTCAAAGGTTCTGAGGCATGTGTAGCATCACCCCTTGTCACGTTTAGGGGTCGGAAAATATACAGTAAAATCCTCTTCGGATTATGACATGTGAGGTTTATTTTCTTGTTGTAGGTGCCTTCAACGATTGGTGAAGAGAAATTGTACAACCCATTCATGAGAGTTACAGAGCCAGCGATTATGAAATTTGCTGGTTCTCACGATGCAATTGAGACCATGAAGATGATCCGCTTGCAAAAGGATAACTTCAAAGCGTAAACAAACAATATACAGAGCTCAAAGTGTTGCCTTATGTTATTTTTTTACATTGGTTTTATTCGTAAAATGAAATTTTTGTTTCTTTGTTACTTTTATTTTTCATTTTGTTATGTAATTTTCCAAGCCTGCTGTGATATTTGAAAAACATTATGAGAATAGTGTTACAACTAATGTGCTAAAGTATAAAAAAGGTTTTGCTGGCTGGACATATGTTTAATTGTGAGACAATATTATTCATACAGCTCACGCCTTCTTCCCACAGGGGTAGGCGTAGGTATTATAAGTACAAAAACCATAATTTTTTCAATCATTGTGAAAAACATTCTCCAGAAACTTTTTACTTTTTTGAACTTGTTACTTATTGCATATTCTTATTGATGTACAATAAAGAGTTGTTACTTAGGTACTTACCTTATAGTGGTGTCTCCACCGGACGCGCGACGCGAAATATAGATGCGTATATTTCCCTAGTAGGAAAGCATTCGTCGGCCGCGTACATCGTCACGCCGGACACGACCGACGCCGTTTGTACAACATACCACTGCCTTAGAATATTTCTTCACAAGTTTTAATTATTATTAATACCTATAACATGTTTAACTAAGTACCATAAGGTGAAAGGTTCCATCATGGAGAAAAATAAAAAAAATGTTAATAAAATAAAATAATTCTTACATGCACGTAATTAAGTAGGTATATGTGACACTTCTTATCCTTTTGAACCTACGTTTTACATATTATAAAGACTATTTATATCACAAAGAAGATGTATAAGACTCTGTATATTATGTAATCATTACTACGATACATCCATACTTAGGTATACTTATTATAAATGCGAAAGTTTTCTGTTACCTTTCTAAACCACTGAACCGATCTCAATAAAGGATTTGGCAGAATAGCTTACACCTTGACATACCTACGTTACTTTTATCTCGAAACTAATACCAAGTCACGGGCACGTGAAAGTTTGATCAAGTCATACAAATTGAAGAAAGTAAGTTGAGATGGATGCAAAGGACCACGAGGAATTTCTGCTACACCGTATCGTATCAAGGAGCGATCTTCTATATTGGTTTAGACTTTAGAGCAACACCCATTTTAGGAAGTCTGCATATCGGTAAAAGAAGGAGAGTCGGCAAAAAGGTCTATAGGTACTCGGGTTTTCCCCTAATCACACTTCTCATCAAAAATTGAGCGACGCCTGACTTTTTAATTTGGTCGACGATCATTTAAAAGTAGTACCCGGAGTCAGCAAAGACGTCAGAAAAAGGCATGAAGGGTGTCATAGAAGATGACCTATGAACTGAAAATCTAAATTAGGGACATACTTAGTACGGTCGTATTACAGAATGTAACTCCTTTTGAGCAAGGGAATACGATACAAGATACTTACCTACTGAATATATATATTTTTTGAATTGCTTTAATGGATTATTATTTTCCTCCCTACATAAAAACAAAATAACTCTAAGTATATGGCGTCTTTGAAATTTTCAATATCGGCTATACTCCCACTAGATAATGTTGTTTTGATTTTATACGTTTTTTTTTAATACTTAAGTAGCACGATATTTGTTTGCATTTATTATAAAATCTGCTATCGTCTCGACCTCTCGAAAACAAAAATAATAATGCTTGTCCAATATCTTGGATAATATTTCTTTATTAACTAAATAATAAGATCTTATTTATACGACGATATTTATATAAGGTAAAGTTTGACTTGTTAATCTCGTCATTATTTCGAGATGACCAATTTTAAAGCTTTTAATGTTTTGTAATTTTTGGATAAAGACGGACATCTGTGGGGGCTTTCAAGTATGTGCTTTATCCGGCAAGTACTCAATGATATTAATTAAGATATATAATTGCTGGCACTGTAATAGTCATTACATGTTGCTGGTGGTCAAGTAACATTTCTATCACATAATAATTAGCATTATACAATACAATAACTCTTTATTGTACACCAAAAACAACACAATATGGATACCAACATTAAGTAAAGTACAATGAGCGGTCTTATCGCTTTTAGCGATCTCTTTTAGCCAACCTTAGGATGGATGAAACTGAGAGATTAGAACAAGGATTATCTTCTCTTTATCTTGCGTTGCGGGGAATACGCTTTGAACCGGTAGTTTAAGTAGGACAATAAAAATTATTAGTGCACTAAAGATCGCCGATAGGGAATAACTAAATAGACGGATTGTACTCACAAGGTCTCTAATAGCCTGCGCAGACGACGGACTTTGTCCCCGGAGGACAAAGTCCCCCGAATCGTAAAAAAATATGTCCGTCTCTTTTTGTCCTGTACCGCCCCTCGGTGTCCGCGATTATTTGGGGGACTTTTTGTACGCCATACTTTAAATCCCTCGTGTGCGTTACTCGATACCGTTGTAAGCGGTCTATTTTGGAGGACAAAAAAATACGGGGACAAAAGTGTGTCGTCTGCGCAGGATATAAGGGCCAGTATACAAACTAGTCCGCCAGACAAAAAGTCTGAGAGCGTGCAGTGATTCACGTTTATTTTCGTTTCTATTTTTGTAAGACTAACCCCATTAGTGTAATTAATTACTGGATGCGGCGAACGCTTTTGTCTATCGTACTGAAAATTCATCGTATGTGAATCTTATTAAAGATAAATTGTGTATATAGGTACATTGTGTATATTAAAATTAAAGTGGATTTTATCCTGTACTGTTTAGATAAAACTATGGTAGGTCAATGGATTTGATTGCAGTTATTTAAAATCTCTTATTCTACTGAAGTTTTTGACGTGACAACGTCTTAAAAATTGGTTTGCCGGGTGACACTTCAAGAAACTGCGTTACGCTCCGCTCACGTTATGCGCTCACAATGAGAGCGAGTGAGAGGCACGCGTCCCTTCCACTCGGGCATGGTTAGCCCGCCTAAGAGCGAGAGAGACAGACATAAAATCGTTGTCACGTAAAACTTTCGCCCGTATACCGACTTTACAGGCAACCAATTTTTTTTTGTCAGTAATAAAGCTCATTGCGAATATGTCACTGTCCTGGTTTGAAGGTTTGAACGAGATTAAAGAAAAAGAAAATATATACGGAAAATATATTTCGAATTAATAATAATAAAAGTTATAATTCAAAACATTCATGTATCGCAGATATTAAAAAAACAGGAACAAATATTCAAAGTGCGATGATGTCGGCATACTAAAGTTCACAATACTGTTTGTTAGAATATAAGTGTCGAAGTTTACTGAGTATATTATTAAAAAAAATTCAGTAGCATATTATTAGCAACAAACATTTTGATTGTTGTTTGTAAGGTAATCAACAAAGGTGTGAATAATTTCAAAAGTATATCTTCTTTTGTCTTTAAAATTCGACATGTAAAATATATATTATACTTTGTAGATAATTCATATAAATTGTGAAATTAAACCGTGTCGCAATACAAATAAGGTACAATCAAACACAACAGGAAATAGGTGACACAATCACAATGGCTGCAAACTGAACACCACTGAGCAAGATGATAACTTTAGTAGTCGAGAGCCCATTCGTTTTCTTGTAGGAATGCGTCGACGACCTCCTTCATAGTGAAGTTGGGTATGAGCTGGTCTGATGTCAACTTCACGCGTGTCACTGGGTCGAAATGGCCGACCCGCTGTGGAAAAATACTGGGTTTAGCCGAGGATTTATGACAAGTTAACAAGGACTGTTGCATACTTTAGATATTATTTTATATAGCTTTTACCAGCGGCTTCGCTAGCGCAAGTTTATTTCACCCTCTTAGGGGTTAAATTTTGAAAATCCTTTATTAGTGGATGCCTACACTGTGTATAAGCTATCTGTGTGTAAATTTCAAGTCTCTAGACCCGGCGGTTTAGGCTGTGCGTTAATACATCACCAATCGGTCAGTCAGTTTATCAATTTATATATATAGATAAGTTTCAAAATTCATTCTTAGGACATATTTTATGGGAAAATGAAATCGTAATGTTCATATCCGTGCCTGCCTACTAGTAATATTTTTTTTTATAGATTACATATTTACTTTTATTCATATTAACTTATTCAAATCTATTGGATGTTTCATTTAAATAAGACACTTGTTTAAGATCGACCCCTGTTCTTGTCTAATAAATGTATAGATATTTACTGGTAAAATGAACAATTCTGATAACTTATATGGTTATGTTACTAATTTCACACTTAATTAATAAAAAAAGGGTGTAAGTACCTCAAGATGTTCCTCGATGTCCTTTCGCTCATAGGTGATTCCGCTTGGCGTAATCACAGGCTCATTCAAGATCTCGAAGCTTATCTTTCCGCATAAGTAATCCGGTACGTCACGTTTCTAAAATATACAACAATAACAAAGAACTCTTAAAGAGTTAAAAAACTACTTCAATCTTCAACTTATATGGTTTTCTCATGGATGCCGGTGTTCCAACTGGACGTAATTAAAATGGGACCAATGTGGATGCACCAGATTTCAAATAAAAAAAGAATCATTCAAATCGGTTCACCCAGTCGAAAGTTCTGAGGTACCTAACAAACAAAAAAAAACAGACGAATTGATAACCTCCTCCTTTTTGGAGTTGGTTAAAAATAATTTGTAATTGTATTAGCAATATAGTTATAGATATTAGTACCACTGTTTAGCTTTTCGAGCGTAAAACAAGGTATGGCAGTCATTTTATAAGTTATAGTATATAAAATTTTCTTTACAAAGAAAAAATAAAATAATTTAAAATATTTACAGATAGATAAAAAAAAACCTCCAAAAAAAAAAAAAATTTCTTTGGATAGCTAGACTGATCCTTTGATAGAGATAACTTTTATATCAATATAATAAAACAAAAACAAATAAATTTACCCTTCTTCTGTCATCAATTTTTGAAAATAAATTATTTAATTCACTAGTGTAGTTATTCTGAAACAAAGAAAAATACATTTACAAATTGTAATTCACCATTTTATTACGTAAATATCAGTATTAAATTAACAATTAACAACTTACACTTTCATCCTCAATTTTGGAAATTTTGGAGTTTACTTCGTCTTCATTATTATTTTGTAATTTAAGTGATTCTATTCTACGCTGCATGTCTTCACTTATAAGCCTGAAAACATTAAAGTTAGTTTACTACCTAACATATTGCATAATATGTATAATTTATGTTATTATCTGTTATATTATAAGTTTTACAAATATTTTGGCACAGCTTCAATTCTAACTACAAATAATCTGCTTTTAGGTTTACTGTGTTTGCAACATGAAATATTTCGGTTTCTAGGTAAAGATGTGTAGTCCAAGAATGTGGTCCTTCTTTTTATTTTGTAGCAGCCTTCTCATAAAACAATAATAGTTGACTAAAATTGAGTAAGATAGTATAAAATCATAGTTCTATGCTGCATGTCTTAACTATAAACACAAAATCTTTAACGTTAGTTTACTACATAACATAGAATCAGTACTATTTGGCCACATAATGATTGTTTGTGCAATCAACTCTAACATGACTTGTTCCAATATTAATCGATAAGAGAATGGATATCTTAAAATTTACTATCTAAAATCTTTAAATCTTTCTAAAATGTTGACACATGGGTATTATTTGCAATATTCGCTATTTGCCGCCTTTTCAATTCCTGTAGTAATTTCCTGAAATAGATTCTTATTGGAAAATGGTGTAAGGATAAGGAACCTAGCTTCCGAATTTTAAGTTACTGGTTGTTTTGTTACAGTCTCTTTCATGTTTATATACTTTATTCAAGGACAATTACCTATTCAAATATGCCTGTAATTCTATCTCTTGCGCTATTCGCTTCTCCTCCTGCACGTTCCATCTTTTCTTTCTGGCAATACGAATCTGTGCCGCGATGTCATCACCAAAATTCAACTTCTGTTCACGAGCTAAGTCACTAGCTGTAAAAAAAACATTCTTACATACAATAATTTGGCTTCACCTAAAAATAATTAGTGCCAAAAATAGAATAATACTTTTGTTAATCATGTTAGTGCGATGAAGATAACTGTTAAGTTGTAATAATCCTATTAAACAACGATGAAAAATAATAACATTTCTACTTAGGGGCAAGTTCAAATAGAAGACACTTTTTGTAGTATGATTATAATATTATGTACACTAATATTATAGGCGTGGGATTATATATATATATATATATATATATATATATATATATATATATATATATATATATATTATTATTATTATTATATTATTACTAATATTATAAAGAGGAAAGATTTGTATTTTTGTATGTTTGTTAGGAATAAACTCAAAAACTACTGAAACCAAATTTTTTAAATTATTTCACCAATGGAAAGCTAGAAGATCCCTGAGTAACATAGGCTATGTTTTATTCAATTATTCCCACGAAAACGGGAACTGCGCTGGTGAAACTGCTCAGAACCGATAGTCTATTCATACAAAGAAATATATCTCGACTCTGATATATTAACACAGTCACAACTGCTGCACTAAGAAAATTCAAATTTTAAATTGGGAAAGCTTTTAAGATCTAGTCTCTTAATAAGATAGCATCTTTCAAAACTCCCACAGGAACTGAAAAACAGGATCCAAATTGACAATGCCACTGTGAACCTAATTATACCAGAATAATATAGTGGGGAGGTAGAGAGAGAAAGGTATTTCATTTCTGGATATACCCACTTCTCACAATAGTCTTTGGACCCCTATAATATGTTACTTGTAACCAAAAAAGCACTAGATCATCATCACTTTGATGTTTGATGGTCTAAACTTTTATCAGATTTCTTTGAATATGCTTTGCAATGCTTTGTTGATTCTAATCTGTTTTGTGTGTCTAATAAATAAATAAATATAATGAGTTTAAACTTAACAACAGCAACAGACAACATGTCTCAATATATTAGACAGACATATCAGATTTGCTATAACAAAACTAACAAACACTGAATTCAAATAATATAAACACTAACAACACACTCAAGATGAAACCATAAAAACCTAGAAAAATCCTACACCTTTCCATATTTAAAGTAGAGCTAGAAAGAGCAGTGACAGACCTGTGGTAAAAGGGCTTGGGTTTGAATCCTTTCGACGGCATATAACAATAAGTTTTTCAGAAACATACACACATATTTATCATATAGCTCAACATTCTGAGGAAACCCGTAGGTCCCATAATTAATTAAGAGACATATGTAACAGCACCCCAGGCCTGCGATGTGCTCACCACCTATCAAATTTAGGGATCCAAAGAATATAGTGATGAAACGAAGAAATGGAACCTTATTCAAATTCAAAACTTTTTATTTCGGACAACAGAGATCCATTAAATTTAGGTTGTTAGTTAGACTTAAAACTATGTTAGTACTTATATTCTACAAGACAAGTGATTTTGTAATTTGGGTTAAGTGCCTCATCACTGGACACTCAACCTGTTCCGCAATGGTCTTCAGGAGGCTGTTGGGGCTGACATGAATTCTGTTCAGTAGCGACGCTGACTAAATATATTTAAAGTTATAATTAAAAAACTACCTCTATGAAGATGCTTGATAGCCTCATCGTAACATTCAAGCTCCACCAATGCCTGGCCCAGGAAGAAGTGTCCTTTGACCTGATTGGTGTCAATGTCAAGTGCACGCCTGCAGTCCTGGCAAGTCGCCTCCCAGCGCTTCATCTTCAGGTGACATAATGCTCGGTTTGTGAAGTATGTTGCCACAGAGGGATTTTTTATCTACAACAATGATAGAGAGAACTAATAAGCTTTTTGACTCCTTAACCTCTTATGATGATAAAATAAAACACAATTGATTTTTTTAACCAATTGGAACTGCGCGGTGGTTGACGAATTAATGAAAAGAGTTATTTTATATGATCTACCAAGAGTTAGTATTCAATTGCTTAACTACTTTGATAATCTTATTGTTTTTAAATTATTTATAATTGTAATAAATAATATTGTAAATGTAATTTTAGAGGTGCTTGCTTTAGGACAACCTTTTTGTTGAATGAGTACTCGTAATTTAATGTCAAAACAGTCAACCACACTATTTTTTTGCTTTCTTACAAAAATTATGTTGTTAAAATAGCGATATTGCCTCAAAATTTCTTGTTAAACATCAGTTGCGCCAGTTGTAGGTACTGTTCTTGAAATCAGCAAAAAGTCGTGTTATAAATATCTTTACAAGACACAGATGGAGACTTACGATAGCCTTGGTATAGCAGTTCATAGCATCTTCGAAACGTCGCAAACTAAATAGTCTGTTCCCTTGCTCCTTCAATTCTTTGTCAGTAAGGTTTGCAGTGGAATACATATGTTTACTCATGGTTATTCCGTGTATTCTTACTGGATTTCAATGAAATTTGTCACTTATCTCATTATTTTGAATAAGAGCAGTGATTTGATGGGATTGCACTACTATATTGAGCATAAACACGACACACATACACCAAATAAATATTTTTGTGACCAATTTCTAGAAAATCGTTTTGCATTTTCTGACAATGACACTGACAGATGTTGTTTTTTTTTCTCCCAGTTTTGTTGGACAGGCTAGCATCAAAGATCATACTGCCTCGTCTTCAGTTTTTGCTAGTACTTTAAAGCAAGTCTTTGGACTCGATTCTGCAGACCAGCTAAAATTCCTAATTTTAAGTTAGCTCTATTCTTTTCCACCGCTTTGGAAAGGAAAGGGACAAAAATAAGCGCCATATTTATTTACAACGTCACAAATGTCAAAATAACAAAATTGAACCTTATGGACGCATTCAAATACACGTTTTTAGAAATTTTAGCAACGATGTAAGGAGGTCGTGGATTAAAGTGACAGATAAGACATCAAATTAGTCGGGTTTTCCATGTTTGACATTACTCTATAATCTATGGTTTGTTTCTGTCCCTTTTCTTCCGTATTCTTTAGAGAAGGATAGGCTAACTTAAAATTAGGAATTTTAGGTGGTTTGCAGAATCGAGTCCTTTATCTATATTCTTCTTTGAGTATTAAACCAACAGGAGACGTCACGCGCACTAGTTTCTTAGCAAAAAAGTCGGCCAATTTTTGCGCGGGGGACGAGGAAACAAATACAAATAATGTTAAAACTAACGCATTCCGTCGTCCGCCGTCTCCGGTTGGCTTAATACTTAAAGATATTCTTAGTTAATTGGCTTTGCTTCAGAGTCCATGTGACGCCATAGGCCCAAAAGGGGATAAAGAAATAATATATTTATTATTATTGATATCGATTCTTACTATTAATTTTCTATCAACCTAAGTTTTGGCGTTAACATGTCGGTGGTAATAATTATAATTTCCAAGTCCTACCTGAACGTCCAGTCCTGTGTCACCGCTTTGGTAGTCTATGATTTGCTTCGCTACGATATTTTATTTTCCTCTGGTGCCTGGAGATTATTTCCACCGCCTGTTGATAGATTGAAATATAAACACTAAGCATAAACCAGGTTAACTCAAGATTTCAGCTTCAGTATCCTACAATGAATATGATATACTATACATAGCACTTGGGATCCCATTTACCTGTATTCGTAATTACTACGATCAGAACTTTTACTATGACTGTTATCTTAACCTAGTCTAATACTTAGCTCAAATTCATCAGCCTTTCAGGATCCAGGATCAGGTTATACACACTTTGTCCACTTGCACAAACTTCCTTCCTCGGCCTTTGAACCACCATTTCTTTAATTTTCTCGTCTAACCAATGGCGCCAAATGTATCTGTCTATTCTGTCATCTAAATGTTGCTAGCTACAAAATAAGGATTAGTTCACACGACTTACCACAGGTTCGCGATGATCCGCGACACTCCCGACAACAAAAGAAGCTTATAGAAGAGCTGCTAAGTGGCGTGTCCACTCAGCAATCTTCTCTCGGGCTCGTTGAGCTGCAATCCGCTCTGGTCTCGTCTCAACAGGTAAGTCACTCAGTTCCCTTTCTTGTGGAGTATCCTCCAACTCTTGTTGAACAGTTTCCTCTTGCCTATCAGTAACTTCAGACTCTTTCGAAGTCAATTCTGTGCCTTGAACTGCCTCAGCTTGTTCTTGATTATGTACTTCATTTGGTACATCCATATTATCTTGCATCTCATTTTCAGGTGGTATCTTATCTAATCTTATGTTAGGATGATCTGCAGGTACAGTAAGATCCATTCGTTCGACTACTGGAATTTCTGCTCCTGAAGATTCTACGCTGCAGTCTGTTTCCAGTGGATATAAGTGTCCAATGGATCTGGTAAACTCCGTGTCACCAACCTTCACCTTTGCAACTCTACAATGCCCATCTTGACTCTTGATCAAGGTTGATATCTTCCCCTCTTTCCAGTTTATCCTTTTCTTAGAGTCGTCGTAAATCTGAACCATATCCCCTACTTTTGGTAAATTATCAGAAGTGGATCTATGCTGTTTGATGGAATATCTGTGCTTTTCCCTCAGACTTGTTAGGTATTGCTTTATGTACATGTCCTTAAACTCCCCTAGAATCATGGTACCTCTTTTCCAGCTTGCAATGAGGTCTACTTTCCTAGCAGTGATCTTGCCCATGTTGTCTATCTCCATTGGTTCAAGAAGCACGCAACTACCTAATCTCAAGAAGTCTACTGGTCTCAGCACACGGTCCAAATCTGCGCCAACGTACGTCAGAGGTCTTGTGTTAATGACTCCCTCAATCTCTTTAATTACTGTGAGTAGCTGGCTATCGTGCAGTAAATGTTTTTCCAATGTGCGCTTCATACAGTGCTTCGCCAGGGCTACGAGCCGTTCATAGACTCCCCCGTGCCATGGAGCCAGTTGAGGGATAAACTTCCACTTAATGTTGTTTTTTACGCAATACGAGCTCGTCAAAAGTTCCGATGTCAGCTTGAATTGAGGTGCATTGTCTGATAATATCATCTTTGGCTTTCCTCTGGAGGCTATGAAACGTCTCAACGCAAGCAGACATTCTTCAGCTGTTAAATCCATTACTATCTCCATGTGAACAGCTCTCACAGCAAGGCAGGTAAATAAGCATACCCACCGTTTCTCTTTTCCTAGTTTTGTTGCAACCAATACTGGACCGAAATAATCAAGACCTGTATAGGTGTAAGGATCACTGTAATTCGCTCGCTCCGCTGGTAAGGCTGGTGTAGGAGGAAGTCGGTAGGGTCCTCCACCCTGTTTAATACATTGATTGCAGGTTTTAAGTACCCTCTGTACTTGTGTCCTACCCTGAAGTATCCAGTATTTTCCACGGATGATATTCAAGGTATGTGGAACTCCCACATGGTAGTTTTCTTCGTGAGTCTCTCGGATAACCTTATCTGTGAAACTAGATTTGGCCGGTAAAAGGATTGGGTGTTTCATATCATAGGACCAACAAGTGTTTGAAAGTCGTCCTCGACTTCTTAGTAATCCATCTACGTCTAGATACAGCCCTAAGTTTCGTGTCAAATGAGTTTCCTTTCCACTCACTTCTTCTGGGAAATGTTCCTTTTGCAGATTTATAATTTCTGATAAATGTGTTTTATCTTCAATAATATCAGTCCCTATCTGGATAGCATGTTCCTGCTCTTGAGCTGTATGACCATCAAGATCCATATTGTGTTGGACATCAGGTATGTCCTTCTCACCATCCTCCACTGACATCTCTGGATCATTGATGATGTCCAGGCCCTCCCCAGCAACAAGAAAGGCTTGACGATCTTCATATTTTGTACTACTTGGCCAATGTACTGGTTCCTTGGAAAGAAATTCAGGCCCATTGAACCATAATCCCTTTTTACTTTCCCACAGCTCAGGCCGAGTAGCTAAGTCAGCTGGGTTTCTATTCGTATCTACATAGCGATATTCGAAGTCTTTGTTCTCCTTGATTTCGTTAACACGACGAGTAATAAATGGAGATAGCAGTTTATTCGATTTGATCCAGCCGAGCACGACCAGACTATCTGTCCACAAATGTTGTTTGTGTATGGGTAAGTCTATGTTTGCTTTGACATACTTCATCAGCCTGCTACCAATTAAATATGCTAACAGTTCCAGACGAGGTATTTTCAAATCTTTTTGATCCTCTAAAGGTGTTATCCTGGCCTTTGACATAAGGAATGCTAACTTATTTTCTCTCTCTCCGACTATACGTAGATATGTCACTGCAGCATATGCCTTCATAGAAGCATCTGTGAATGTATGAAGTTCATATTTTACTTTTGACTTTGATGATACATGTCCTACATATCTTGGCATTTCAATATCTCTAATCAGTTTAAGGTTTTCTAATATTTTTGACCATTTATGTATGAGCTCTGTTGGCAAGTTTGAATCCCATTTAATCTTTGTCTCGCAGAGCTGTTGAAAGAATATTTTTGCAGGTAGGATGAGTGGTGAAGCGAAACCACATGGGTCATAGACCCTTGATAATGTGCGTAAAACGTCCCTTTTAGTAAACTTCTTCTCATGGCAATCGAACAAGTTATCATTAATTTTCAGTTCTAAATTATCCTTTTCCACGTTCCACATAAGGCCAAGAACCTTTATTTGGTCCTTTTGTGGTGCTCTTAGTGGCTCAGGAATAGTTTCCAAAAAATGTTTATCATTTGACAGCCACTCTCGTATATTCATGCCCAGTTCTTTGAAGACTTTTCTGGTTTCTTCATATAACGTAGTAGCCTTTTTATAGTCTTCAGCGCATGTCACGAGATTGTCAACGTAACATCTGTCAGCAATGTTCTTAAGAAGGGTTTCATCGTGTGATAAATGATGTCGTATTGTGGCTGTTAAGAGAAACGGGCTTGAAATTATTCCAAACGGTACTCTACAAAATCTGTAATGAAGAATATTATCTTCAGTGGGTTCTTTAGACAGATCCTTTACCCAGAGGAATCTCGTGACATCTCTATCTTCAACTTGGAGACCGACTTGAAGAAAGGCCTTTTCTATGTCGGCTGTTATTCCTACTTCTCCACATCTAAATTTTAGTAGTAGGGCGGTTAAGTCTTCTAGCATTGATGGTCCTCGATACATACATTCATTCAGGCTTTTATAATCCTTTACTTTAGCTGAAGCATCATAAACAATACGCCCCCTTTTTCCTTCTTGTTTAACTATATGACCCGGTAAGTAGTGAATAGGCGGGTTTACCTGGTAAATAGGTATTGTTTGGGGTTCTAAAACTTCAATGATATTAGCTTCAAGTTGTTCAGACAGTATCCGATCATATTCTGTTAACGTCGCGCTATCAGATCTCCTCAGTAGACTTTTCAATCTTCCATAAGCCAGATTGTAATTGGTTGGTATATCTGGAGGGAACTGTATCCAAGGCCACTTTACTTCATACCGTCCTTCTGCATACTTGATGGTATCATTGAAGAATTTCACCGCTTCTTCTTCCCTAGTAGTCTTAGGAGAGTCCGTTATACCAATGCTCTCAAGTGCCCATAAGAATTTCATGTCGACATTTCGCAAAGGTAAGTCGGGCTCTGTAAAGTATGGGCAACTAGGTCCGTGACATTGACAATATGTTACTATAGAAAGAGCATTGTCATAAATGTTCCCATCTGTACCCCCTGTTAACATCCAACCAAAGTCGGTATCAATTAAATGTAGATTCTCTCCAATATGGCGTCGACTACTTCTAATAAAGGAGAAATAATAGTCGTTTCCGATCAGTACATTAATTATATCTCCCAATGAGTCATCGTCAGCTTTGATATCTACAGATATCTTGTCCGGAAAGTTAAATATCGGGATACTATTTGTGATATGTGGGACTACATTTACTCTTATCCTCTTCTGTAAGCCACGTTTGGTTTCTAAGAAGATTTCCGCCGCAGGACTAATAATCTCCTTAGGTTTATTTGAACCAAATGTATATACCATAAGCAGGTCTTCATTTTCTGGTGTAAAATTGATTGATTGAGCTAACTTAGTTGTTATGTAGCTCCTTTGACTTCCACAGTCTAGTAGGATGCGGCATGACTGTGGAGTACCCTGTTCAGTCTTATTCCTTATTACTGCAGTTGCTGTCTGCAAGCAAGAATAAATAGATACCGAGCTAAAGTTTATTGTCTTTTGGTCAACATTATTGAGAAATGAAGTTGTATTCTCACCTGCAGCCACCTCCTGTGGTATAGCAGACTTCAACTGGTTTGGGCAAAGCGCTCTATTATGTCTTCCTTTACAGTGATGACATCTAAAACTCATTCTGCAATTTCTTAAAAAGTGTCCCTCTTTCAGGCATAAATAGCATTTCTTCCCTAGCCTCTGCTTCCGTACTTTCAACGTTGCATATTTAGTGCACTCATCACTGTAATGTGAATGAGTGTGACAAAATCTGCATTCCTTTCTTGGTTTCTTCCCATGCTCCGGTTGAAAGTTGTCTCCCTTGAATGTACGTTTCCTTCTGAAGTCACAATGAGATTTCTTAGTATTAGGGCCTTCACTAAAGGTATTGCGAAATGGTCTGCTATTCCTTTTAGAAATATTTTCTACAGCTTGTAAAGTCCCTATTGTACAACCTTCGGTTTCTGTGGAACTTTGTTTGGATTTGGAGACTTCTTCCTTGTCTGCAAGCAACTTTGAAAGTTGAGTCCTTATTTCATTTATGGAGTCCTCTTTTATAACTCTTTTCAGCTCATACACAATAATTTCTGGAAATTTTTCATAGATTAAAGTCCTGAAGAAACTGTGAGAGACATCTTCTCCTAGGGCATTTAAAACTCGCAGATGTCGTTCTAGTTCGTTAAATACTCTACGACAATCTATAATAGCTTCACTAGCCGGTGTTATTTTATTGAGTGCAGCATAATGAGCATCCTTTATGTAGTTGTCTCTGCCATAACGCTCCCGAAGGGTTGTGACTGCTATGGCATAATTTGCATTTGTGGCTTGTAAGCCTTCCACTAAACTTTTAGCTTCGCCCTTTAAGGCCGCAGATAAATACAGAAATTTATCTACATCTGATAATTCTCGCTGATCAATCTGAGACCTGAACTGGTCCCAAAAGGAATGCCAGTTTAAGATGTCTCCATCAAATGTAGGTAAACTTAGTATTGGAAGTTTCCCAGTTAAACATTTAGTAGATGTTGTTTCCTTGGTCTTGGCATGTTCGATTTTAATCTTCAGCTCACTCAGAACCTCCTCCGCTTCCAACTGATGTGTAGTTATATTTGATATATCATCCGCTGATGGATTGTTGACGTATTTGAAGTAATTGTTTAAATCATTGGTTAATTTCAGTAATACGCTTTTTAATTTAGACGCGACTACCTCTGCATTTATTACCGCTTCTTGCAGTGAGTCCCTATTGATAGTTTCGCTTATTTGTTTAGCTGAGGCAGTAAGCTGTAAGAGTCTGTCGGAAGTTACTTTTAATATGTTTCCCCAAATTTGATCCATACTTAACTTGTTTGTAGATCTGTGAAAGACCATAAATATTGCTCGTGTACAATTTATGACAATCTTATTTCATTTTCAAATGAAATCAAACGCAGTGAAATAATGTTCGAAACAAATTCACTTTGCACTTACCATGAAAGTAGCAACGCTGCGTTTCGCATTGGCCAGATGATATGAACAAAAAATATGTGTATCTACTCATAAAAACAAGTACCATTTGCCACTTATTGCACAGTATTTTCGTTTTCATTTACTTTTACATAAACTTTGAGACAAACTTCGACCGGTACAAGAAAATTTTCACTTTGACGTTTCTCAACCCGCGTAAGTAAGAGTCGTAGTTTCATGACCATAGATACTAGTTAATCGATTAAAATCGATGTTCATCGAATACAATTATTATTTTACTTACATGTCGATTTGTCGGCACGCCACGCCCCATCGGCATACGGTACAATTTTAGTCGATCTAACTGTAGTAAAATATTTTTAAAACATGCTTCATGGAGTATCACCATATCGATATTTTTATTCAAAAGACCATTTCAATAATATGCTATTCTCTGGATTTATTAATATTCTACCCCGTCCCTAACAGTCTGAGCAAGTGATTTTACACTCTTACCCTGTATCGGGCTGCTGGACTCTTGTCTGTTCTTAGCCAGCGTCATTGAGCAAGCACCCAGAACGTCGGGTCGCCAGCTGAACCTACCACCGTGTCTAACAAAACGCTGTACGAACAATGACAGCGCTCAGTCACGCCACGGCGATACACATTGATCTGCGTCAAAAGATGAGCGAACGAGAACATTCACACCCAGCACGTCGGGTCGACAGATCCCATAACCCTCCGCGTCAAAACATGAGAGACCACCAAGGTGGCCCCACCCAGCACGTCGGGTCGCGGGACTGTAACCTGTTCTTAGTCTGCGCCTCTGCCAGACCGGAAACGATACCACTCAAGACAATCCGCGTCAAAACATGACCGCCGGCTTGTCAGCTATCTAAAAAATAGCTTCCTTATAACATAACAGGGTTTACACAGAATTAACAGACGTACACGATACCAAATAAGGGAGACGGGGTTATAACTGACTCGCATCAGGAGTCCCGATATTATCGTTTACTTATAAATAATAACACTCTTGATTTCCAAGCATGTCACTTTATAGTGTAGCGTTCGAAAAACTTTGAAATGAATAAAAATAATCGTTGCGAATCGATGATTTGGTAACTGCTAAAATCGATAAAAAAAAAAAGAAATCACTTACCATTGCCTTTTTTTTTTTTTTTTTTTTTTTTTTGACTTACGAACTAAGGGTGACTTACGAACTAAGGATGAAAGACAAACATGAACAAACGGAAAATGATTCTAAAATAATAGAAAACTATCATTAACAAAACCATGCGTAAATGAGACAAATTATGGTCGTTCACATTGGACTTGGAAATATCCCAGCACCTCCACCATGACGCCATAGGCCCAAAAGGGGATAAAGAAATAATATATTTATTATTATTGATATCGATTCTTACTATTAATTTTCTATCAACCTAAGTTTTGGCGTTAACATGTCGGTGGTAATAATTATAATTTCCAAGTCCTACCTGAACGTCCAGTCCTGTGTCACCGCTTTGGTAGTCTATGATTTGCTTCGCTACGATATTTTATTTTCCTCTGGTGCCTGGAGATTATTTCCACCGCCTGTTGATAGATTGAAATATAAACACTAAGCATAAACCAGGTTAACTCAAGATTTCAGCTTCAGTATCCTACAATGAATATGATATACTATACATAGCACTTGGGATCCCATTTACCTGTATTCGTAATTACTACGATCAGAACTTTTACTATGACTGTTATCTTAACCTAGTCTAATACTTAGCTCAAATTCATCAGCCTTTCAGGATCCAGGATCAGGTTATACACACTTTGTCCACTTGCACAAACTTCCTTCCTCGGCCTTTGAACCACCATTTCTTTAATTTTCTCGTCTAACCAATGGCGCCAAATGTATCTGTCTATTCTGTCATCTAAATGTTGCTAGCTACAAAATAAGGATTAGTTCACACGACTTACCACAGGTTCGCGATGATCCGCGACACCATGCACAAAAAATATAGTGTCTTCAACACTTTCTGTAGTTTGGTAATCGACACTAAAATGATAAACACTGACCATAAAACACATGCTGAATATTTAGTCCAGGCAATGAAGCGGATTTTTGTATGAAGACCCCAACATTAATTCCTCAGTCGATGAAACTTTGCAGGATTGTAGTATAGTATGAGACAATACTTGCATAAAAAAATCCAAAAAAAAAACCTAACCGAAGTTAGGTATTTTTACTGAAATACTTATTTATTTAATATCTCTGTTGGGAAAAATGCTCAGTCAAAATTTTCTTCGCCAGCAATATTTATGTGTGTTAAGAAAGCTATATGCGAAATATCAAAAAAAATCTCCTAGTAGAAACAACAAAACTCAGACGTATATGTACCTTGCACGGGAAAATTGCTCAGTCTATTTTTTTAACTGGAGTGTCATTTAATAGTCGCCGTGGACTTACAATAGGAAAATCCAAAATAAAAACCGTCTCGCTACATTATTTTCAGAAATTATCAACCAAAAAAAAATTTTTTTTAAATATTAAAACCTAACTTCGGTTAGGTTTTTTTTTTGGATTTTTTTATGCAAGTATTGTCTCATACTATACTACAATCCTGCAAAGTTTCATCGACTGAGGAATTAATGTTGGGGTCCACTACCTTTATTGCCTAGACTAATTTTGCGGCATTTGGCTTTGATAGTTAGCAATAGTGATAATTGTATTTTGTCCCTGTGTCAGTAAAACTGTGCAGTGAATGGAAAAATTTATAAATATATCGGGGAGACATTTGAGACTTTTACTGAAGATTTAAGAATTCATTTGAATCTTTAGTAAAAGTCGTGCACTTTAAATATGAAAAATTACTCAGGCAGGCAAGTAGTTTACCACTGATAAACGCCTGTATCTAGATCTTTACTTTACCTTTTCTTACTCAAGCTTTTCATTACAGGATATTGTGTATTTGTCCAGTTTATTCACAAAAAAATATTTTTTGTTGAAAGACACTATTTTTGCATGAACAGTTTATGAAATAATGTTAGCGACCAAAGGCCTAGTATCCATAGTCATGACTTAGGATTTACAAAATGACATTGATATTTAAAAAAGTATATCTGTCACTGTAAAAAAATTTAAAAATAGCCTGAAAAATAAAAAAAATGATTGTTGATGTAAAAAGGTGATGAAGCTGAAGCAAAAAATATCTAATGGCTGAAAATTTTCAAAATTGCTAAAATAATTGCATTCGTATTGCAATATCTACGTATACAAAATGCAGTTTTCAAATATTATTAGTTCAAGTATATTTCAATTATTATCAACTATTTTTGTTTTGGGATATCTTCTCGGCGTTTTAAATATACATTTTAGTGACAAAAATAATTACTGCGTAATGACATATATGTTCGAGTATCCTCAATTTGTGGTTAGTGAATAAAATATATATTGTTTTATAATAAATCTGTTGTCTTTGCCAACACCCTCGAGGGTAAGGCGTGAGTGTATATTATATTATTATTATTAGAATAACTTACATACACTCTCACCTTTTCATTGATTTATTGGACTGAATTTATTGAAATTTAGTGAAATAATATTTCCAGCGAATCTCTGTTCCGGAAAATGATGTTTATCCTCAGTATGGGTTATATGCATACAGTGAAGGCAGATTCACGGAGAGAGCAAGGAAGATGTGGTATGTAATAAAATTATTGTTTATTTTTGGTTCATTAATATAAAAAATATGCTTATTAAAGAATTTACAGGATACAGGCATTCATGAGTTGTAAACTGCGTCCCTGATTATTATTAATAATAATTTGTTTAAGGTTTGATGGTGTTCCCGTGTTGTTTCTACCTGGTAACTCGGGAAGTCATATGCAGGCTAGATCACTGGCTTCAGTAGCTCTACGAAAAGCTTTGGCTAAAGCCTATGATTACCACTTTGATTACTTCACAAGTAAGTATAGTAACCTATATAAAAAGCTTTTGTGTTACACTGTAACTGGTTAGGAGTCTAAGTACAAAAAAATGATAAAAAAAATAATTATTCCTTTTTTTTTTTAAAGTAAGTTACAATGAAGAGTTATCTGGACTATACGGAGGGATTCTCGAAAGCCAGACGAGTTTCGCAGCAGCAAGTATCTCCAAAATACTAAGTCTGTACAAAGGCAATAAGTACACAAAGTCTGTGCCAACTTCTGTTGTCTTGATTGGACATTCTATGGTAAGTTGTTGTCAATTAACCTAAGTTTATTGTGAGCTTTGAGATATTATGAGTTATGAGGTAAAGAGAAAAAGAAGTCTAATTTACTATTTATATAATAAAAAAGAAATATAAAAGTTGTATTTCTTTATTATTTATTTATTATGTATACTCACATAATAGAACATAATAATATTATCATCACCTGGTGTTAAGCAAAAATTAATCTGACAATAAATCATGCTTGCAGGAGTGCTTTTTCACTTTCTTCAATTATTCTAAGCTGTAGCTTTCAGAGAAATACATATGGAGGCAGTGAATTGCAGTACTTTTTAATAATTGCACTATTGATTTATTTTAGGGCGGACTTATAGCAAAACGTCTACTTGCTTATCCAAACACATTGAACAGTACATCTATTGCTGTTACATTGGCTGCCCCCTTGGAAGCTCCTATTGTGAATTTCGATGTCAAAATCAACGATTACTACAATTTCATGGAAGCAGAATGGGATATTTATGTCAATAGTCACCAAGAAGTTAGAGATAAAAAGATGTTATTGAGTTTTGGTAATGGTCCAAGAGACATACTGATGCCGTCTGGACTGACCTCATCAAATGAAAGTTATATAAATGCATTGGTGAGTCAAAACAGAATTTAAAGTTTAAGTTTTGTTGAAATAAAATATAGTTTGGTCACACAAAAATTATCTTATCATTACAAATATTTATAGTGACAGATAATTTTTCTAGACAAATAAAATAGGACATTGTTTTTTATCTATTCGCGCACCGCGCAACATCTAGTCTATAAATAAAATTGCGTCGAATCCTGCATTTAAATTACGGCTCAAGAGTTTCATGAATATGCATATGAGTCTTGTATTAAAAATATATTGAAATAAAATATTGACATTTGTTTTCATAGATAGAGTCTTCATCGTTACGTAAAAAATAATAGAAGAATGGAGTTTTATTACATATCTATTTTTTTACTTATGAAACTATGTAAACAAGCCTTTACTATTGAAAAAATACTTGTCCTTAAAAATTACTAATGAAATTACGAATTATTTTTATAGACAACCGCTATTCCGGGAGTATGGGTGTCCCCAGACCATGTAGGCATAGTGTGGTGTAAGCAGCTAGTTTTGGCTATAAACAGATATCTCTTTGATGTAGTTGATCCGCTGACGGAACAAATTACTGAAGATAACCAACTCCTAAAGACTAAGGCTAGACAGTATTTTCAGGTAAAGTAAAATATGTATTTATTTATAATCATCAATTGTAAGTAAATCAAAGATAATGCCGTCTTCTTTAATAAAGATTAAGAGTGGAATTATTTTTTTCAGTCAAATCGCTCAATGACATTGAGTTCAGAAATAACTCGCGCAAATGTATCTATGCTTGCTGATGCGTTCTGGTACGAAGATAACAGGAGAATTTATCAGATAACAAGACCAGAAATTGATAAGTAAGTTTGGCTAATCGCATGATGGCGCGGTTCTATATCAAATATTAAAAAATAGGTCATGGTTTCAGTACCCCACCTCACTCTTTAGCTAAGCCTTTATCTTAAAGGTTTGAGAATTAGAAACATTCATAAGTGCTAGTACCTGCAATGAATAAATGAATAAATGAAAACATAAAAAAAAATTTATTTATCAATATTAATATATGAGCAGTGATAGCCCGGACGGTTAAAGAGCCGGCCGAAAATCAGTGAGGCTCGGGTTCGAATCCTGGCATGTACCAATGAGTTTTTCAAAAACTTACGTACATATTTATCACTAGCTCGACGGTGAAGGAAAACATCGTGAGGAAACCCACCCGCAGGTCTCAGAATTAATTCTGAGACATGTGTAAACAGACCCGGCCCGGCGATGGGCTCACCACCTATCACGTTTAGGGGTCCAATATATCTCGTGAAATGTGGGTATATCCAGTAATGGAATACCTCTGTCTACCCCCTCGGGGATAAAAAAAAAAGGCGTGAGATTATATTATTATTTATTATTATTATTATTAATAAATCGTTACCATTTCAGTCTCAAAACATCCACTGCTTAACTTAGGTCTCTCTTTTCCTTTAGCATGTCTTAGCTGCCAATGTAATAATAATAAATTAACATAAAACTCTAAACAGTAAAAAACCGACTATCGACTTTAACTTATATGGTTCTCTCATAGATGCCGTTGTCAGAAAGGGACCATACCACATTGTAATGGGACCACACGGAAAGCACCAGCATTCAAATTGAAAAATAATCATCAACATTGGTTCAACCAGTCGAAACTTCGCAAATATTCTTAACGAACATAAAAAAGTCGGTTTAAAATATAAAAGAAGTGTCGTTTCTACTATTAGTACAAGTAGTTACATAAAATATGTGTTCAGTTTTGTTTATTCGAGCTGTAGACTTTCCAAAGAAGTCATTAATTTGATCGATTATGTTTTTATTACATTTCCCTGCTATACACCACGTATCCCTTGGCATTTCTCCAGAGATGATGCAAATGACTATTTTAGGATGGCCCTACTGCGTCATTCAGTTTCGACGTAGTACATCATTTTACATTCTACTAAAAAATGAAAATTTAATGTTAATTACATCAATATTTAAAATAATCCTTCCTAAATACATCTTATAAACGCAAAAGTGACTTTGTTGGTGTGTTTGTTACGCTTCACGCCGAAACCACTAAACCGGTTTTTTAATAAATTTTTTCCCTATGGAAAGCTACGTCATTATTAGCGAGTAAAATAGGCTACATCTTATGCCCGTATTGCTAGGGGAATGGGAACTACGATTCATAGATAAATATATATGATAATAAATAATGGGTGAAACCGCGGGGCGCTGCTAGTAATACAAAAGCGAAACTAAATTTCTTTGTTACGTTTTCACGCCTAATCCAATAAACCGATTTTGATGAATTTTGGTATAAAAATAGATTATACCTTTTCGAAAGACATATTATTATGCTACTTTTCATCGGGGAAAAATACATAGTTCCAAGGGGACGTAATAACTTAAAGTTCACGCGGACGGAGTTGTGGGCAACGGGTTTGGTTGGGCTATAAATCCTTTTTTTTTTACTTACTAGAAAATGGGTTAATCCACTTATAACTAACGACTTTATAAGTGATATCTCTAAACTGATCAACTGAGATTGCACATCATAAATGGGAATGGCTTTAAAGAGAGGGGGGATAGTGAGGTTTCATGAAGGAGCGGAGGTGTAATGCTCCTCCTTCGTAAAAAGGGAAGATCTTCCGCCAGGCGAGGTGAGGATCGAGCCTGGGGCTTGCGGTCTGATGTTGGACAGTTGTATTTATACAAACTCATCAGAAAATTTCGATAGCGACTAACTAAAAGCGCCAATAGACGGTAGAACCACAGTTCTAAACCGTCTATTGGCGCTTTTAGTTAGTTCTATGTAGTGCCGTATATGTATCGCTATACCCTGCGATGGTGTTATTTATGTCGATAGAGCATTATCGCTGAGACAACTGTCAGTTTTAAAAAAAACTTTGCTATATACACTAATATTATAAAAAAGAAAGATTTGTAGGTATATTTGTAGCGAATAAACTAAAAACGATTGGAACGATTTTAAAAATTATTTCACCAACACTACCTGTATTTTATTCCCGTATTTCCCACGGAAACGGGAACTACGCGGGGAAAATCGCGCGGAACAGCTAGTTTAATATAAGTAAGATTTCAAGATGATGATGATGTGATGATGATGGCTTGTTCCAGGACGACGTATTTGATGATACGACTAGTGACGTTTCCACAAAACCGATTCGTGGCAGTACAAGCTCTCAATGTGGAGGACAAAGATTGGGTGTTTGGGTGCAATGCCAAATTTACTTACAACACCTATAGATATTGGTAAGTACGAGTATTTAGTCACGTCAAGTTACGTACGACCTTTTACTGGTTACAGAGATTTGCTAGTCATTTCGTCAGAGTATTTACTTGGTTACATACTATAATTAGTTTTTAATTATTTTGCATGTACATATTTATGAAAAAAGCCATAATTTTCTTGACCATTTTCCTACTTCCCTAGGGTATTTTTCTACTTCCTTCTTGCACATAGCATCTTTACTCAATCCATACTTCTGGTTTAGATTTTTCCCCTCTTATAACGTTCCATATAATATAAGCAAGGATCTTTTCACAACATTACTTTCATCCTTGACGACCCAGACGGGCCTGTTAGCTCAGTTGGTAGTGACCCTGCCTTCTGAGTCGGAGGTCGCGGGATTGATCCCCGCTCGGGGCCAACATTTGTGTGCACGAACATGTCTGTTGGCTTCGTGTCTGGGTGTTTTAGTATTTATTTAAGTATGTTTATCAGTTGTTTAGTACCCATAGTACAGGCTCTGCCTAGTTTGGGACTGAATAACCGTGTGTAAATTGTGTCCCACAATTATTATTATTATTATCCTTCCACATTATATGCCACGACAAATGTTGACTTCTTAACTTCCTCACGTCATAAAGTATTGCCAAAAATTGTGCCAACTAAGGTACCTAGTATTATTCAAAATAGTACAGTTATTAGAAAGATTTGTATTTTTGTATGTTTGTTACGAATACACTCAAAAACTAATGGTCCGATTTAAAAAAATTATTTCACCAACGGAAAACTAGAATATCCATGACTAACATAGGCAATATTTTATTCCCGTATTCCCACAGGAACGCGAACTAAGCGGGTGAGACCGCGCACAACCTCTAGTATGTATAATATAAATTACGTTATTCCAGTCAAAAAGCAACGTCATTGTCGGAGCTAAGCCGCTGGACCGGTACCGCTACCAACATGGGCAAGAGAAAGCTGGCCACAGTCCACCTTCACAGCATAATCGAGGAGGAGCCTGACTGGTCCCATATCATTATCAAAGTCTCGCCTACAAGAAAACCGGTGTGTATAATTATAGCCTACTAAAATGAATTTTGAAAATCATCTTAAGATTATGTAATAGAGTTCACATAGCCCAAAAAAAATTGATTTTCTTAATTATTTCATGTACCTATTTCATACAAAAATATTTTCTGTGACAACAGCTCTTGACATTTAGACAGACAGACGGATGGATAGGAAATTGATCCTATAAGGTGTCTGTTTAGTAAAAGTAAAGAGTAAAAAAATGACTTCAACGAATAGCAATAAAAATTATAGACAAATAAAATTTTTAGATTTTTGTTGATTTTTCAAAAACCAAAAAAAAAAAATTATTACTATTAAATGGATCTGAAGTATGATCTATCGAACCAAAAAAAATTGGTGGAATAATCGTGTAACATAGATACAAAAAAAAACATACTGTCGAATTAAAAACCTCCTTTTTTAAAATTCAGTTTAAAAGGCGTTATCTTCAAGGTCTACCACCTAACTGAGACGGTTCTTGGGGTATATGCGGTGGGTATATAGCACTTTCGCTCTAAATACGAATTGATTGCAATTGACAGTTTTGTTATGTCATCTGTCACCCCTCCCGCACCTACCTCAGAAACCGTTTCAGTTACGCGGTAAACTTGTAGTCTTGGGTTTATACTAGCAGTTCCGCACGATTTCACCTGCGTAAATCCTGTTCCCGTGGGAAAATCATAGCCCATGTTCATCCCAGAAAAGAAAACTTTCCATTAGTGAAAGAATTTTCTCTTGACTTCAGAAGCCCGAAGGAAATTCTAAAATTCTTAGTATCATATTGCTATTTCCAGATAACCTTAAACGTGGATATAAACGACTACGCTTCAAGACAGATTTTAGTCGATTTACCGTCGGACTTTTCGTTCGGAAAAACAATAATTAAAGAGGAAACCGAACGGAACAGTTTATACTACGAGATAATATTACCAGATTTTAATAAGCTGTACCAAGCGTATTTGCTGTATGTGGAGCCGACGGCGAGTTGTAAAGCGACTCAGTACCACGTGTCCGCTGAAGTGCATGTGCCTTGGGCACCTAACAGTGAATATTATCATTACTTTACGTAAGTATTATCAGGGGAGGCATTGCACTGCATGACGTCATCGCGCCGCTACAAGTACATGCGGCCGGCCGCCACCCGGCGGTCTATAAGTGGATGCCGCGCATTGGTTGTATAGATATTGAATTTTAATAAACTATTTTTCTATACATTATATAATGTATGTATGTAGATAACCCAGTTGTATGTCTTCGTCCTACATTTTGCAGAAACAGGCAGATTTGAAGTCTTAACATAACCTAAAGACAAATTACACAGCTTTTCTTTAGTTGGGTGGTCTTTACTCTTTAGTACCTAAATAAATAATAATCGTTATATCGTAGGTAAAATACACTATTATACTAACTACTACTACTAACGTATAATTTAATGGGTCGAGCTGTCGGCAACCCTAGATCTATGGCTCCGCCTCCGAAAAAGCGCGTTGCATGCGATAGAAAGAGATGGCCACATTTAGGCACGTTTGACGTACCTAAACAGGGAATTTGTTAACAGAGAACCTTCTGTACGTAGTACTATTACTTATTCTGTGGTATTATATAACATTCAGGTGCACGCTCTGCTTAGCTTGGGACTAAATAACCGTGGGTAAAATGTGTCCTGCTATTTATTTTAATCAGCCATTCAGACATGCAAGAAAGTTGGATATTTGAAGTGAGAATTCTTTATTAATTATTATTTTTGCAGGCACTTGAAGCAATCACCATTGAAATTGCGACTCTATAAAACGAATCCTAACGTTACTCATGGATTAGATGCGACTGAACACGTGAAAATTACGCTGCTGTTGGATCCTCAATGCACTTTTACTATAAGGTAAGACTGAAAGTTTAATTTTTAATACATATATACAGGGTGCTGAAAGTTATCGACATAGCTCAAAGAATTAGCAAGCTGAAGTGGCAATGGGCCGGCCATATCTCGCGAAGAACCGACAACCGTTGGGGTAAACGTGTTCTGGAGTGGAGACCGCGACTCGGCAAACGTAGTTTAGGGCGGCCTCCGGCCAGATGGGATGACGATCTGCGAAAGGCTGCAGGCAGATGTTGAATGCGTCACGCCGAAGACAGGGCGCTATGGCGCTCATTAGGGCAGGCCTATGTCCAGCAGTGGACAAATGTAGGCTGATGATGATGACAGGGTGCTGAAAAAATGCACACAATTGACATACTTTCACGTCCTCTAAAATATAAAAAAACACGTTTCTTTGTTTGTTTGTATTTGTAGGTTCGTTAAAGCTGGTTTGTTATAAAAGTTTCTTAGAACCTGCATCTGATTACACCTGGAAAGGTTATAAAAATATTTTGGTAATTCTAACAAGATCGTAAAAAATATTAAAATTCCCACGGGAACAGAAAAATTCCCGAGGGAACGGAAAAATTCCCGCAGGAACGCGTGCAACCGGATTTGCGCCTTACACGGGAAGGCTATTAAATGTACGTAATCTCTACTCAGCATATCCAACTCGTGGTACCACCGCCTCGCGCAGCTAGCCCGCAACTATTCGCCTGTGCTGGCTCCGTACGTGGCGGCCATCTTGCTTCTGGCTGCTAGGGCCAACTTCCAGCATCTGCGGGAACACGGCGCGTGTCTCTCCATACACGGCGCGCTCATGAGCGAAGGCGTCAAGCCGTATTACGCACTCGTGTTCAGCAGACTGGGCGCTATGGTGTTTATGTGAGTACAAGCTTTAGCACTGTAGTCTGTCACTGTCACTTGTATGCAATCACGTCGGGTCGATTAATAAATGCGTCGATCGGTAGTATTCAGCGCGTTCTCCCACAGGTTATTGCATTTTGGATTCTATTGTAATTACATAAAACTCATTTTAAACTCTATTCACAAATAAGCGCAGCAACCGGGCAGTCTACTAATGAAAAGATTGTAAAATAAGTTTTATATAATTAGAATAGAACCCAAATTGCAAAAACCTGTGAAAGAAAACACGTCCAGCAGCAGGTAGATGCGAGACGTATGAAGAAACAGCAATGTAAAACCTCTTAAACCAAGAAAATTAGACACAATTTCTTTTTAATTGTTCTGTCGCGCATTCGAACCGCACGTTGCTTGACTGTTACCTATATGTATCGCCCAAGTGCTGGGACGTCATTCCTCATCCCCCCCATGCCTTGCATCTATCTCCGGAACCATCTCAGTTAAGTGGTATACCTGTAGCCGTGTGCCCGATAAGATTTTGATAAAAATGTCGAACTTTTAAACTTTCTAGCCAAAGAGGTTGGAAGAAAATCATTCTCTTTTCTATAGAGTGCGTAGGAAAGCTAGACCTAGTGAATCCTCGCCAACATTCGGTTGACAGACCGTATTTTGACGTGGCCGCTGGTTTGACAACACAATGCCATATTGGAAGTCAGATCGAAACAAGCTCTCAGTTTTGACAAAAATATGCCCGCTTGCGTCGTTGTGTGGTGCGGAAACTCTACAGTAAATTCGCAGAAATCCTTTTCATGCATTACCTATCACCATTTAGTATTTTCCTAATCAAACTACACCACAAAAAATATATTTAAATATTTGAATTTATATCCATTAATATTTCCTTAGTGCTTGACAAAAAGTATAAAATATCGATAGATCAATAATGTTATGTCGATAGACTTTGCTATATTTTTATCAAATATAGAACTGAAATTAGAAATGATTTTCAGATTTACAAGAGATCCCAACCTAAAAAAAAATTGGTTAAATCTACAGGCAAGGCTGAAAATTTGATTCCATCAACACATTCCACAATTTGAACTAAACATTTTCAGCCTGACTTTATACTTCAATCTTCTTCTACTTGCAAATATACCAAACTGACAAAGTCTGCTATTCTTAAGGTTGCAGCATTTATCGATATCGATTGTGTGGTATATGATTACTTCACTAGTCCGTTACTAATGGAGCAAATTCAAAAGTACAATAATACGTGAGCTTTCTGATTGGCCGAACACAAAATGTTCTTTAAATACTATTGGTAAATTGATTGACATTAAGTACGTCATCTCATACTTCGCCCCCCGCGCCCCGATTTTTGGTTGAAGTTGTTTCCATAGTGTTTTTAGAACATTAGCAGTCTATAGGAGAGGAAACTTTTTCTTTAAACGTCTTTGTTTCTAGCTTTATAAGGGGGTAAATTTTCAAAAATTATAGAGTGTTCCCCTTACCTTTTTAAATTGCGTGTGGTCTGTCAGCCAGTCAGTGTAGAGATTTACTACGAGTATGTAGCGATGTTTTTAAAGGTAATTATTTTACTATTTTCCTAAAAACAGGTCAGTGCCTGTACTTTCGTTCCTATTCGAGAACGCGAGCTGGAACAATCTCGAACTGCGATACTTCACTCGGTCGTTGCTCGTCCTGCCAGCATACATGACTGCGCTGGGGATCCTCAACATTCTGGCGGCAATTGTACTCGCTGTAATGGTGTTCTCTTCGCAACTCGCGCATAGGCTGCTGTTTAGGTGAGTTTTTGACACTAAATTACACAATACAATAATTCTTTATTGTACACCAAAAATAATTATTATGTCCTTCGAATATCGAAAAAAAAATCTTGTCTGTAAAGTCTGTTTACGTGATAACATTATAACAAATAACATTGACAGTGAAAACATTGATGAAAAGTTGTATACTGGAGTGGAAGAGAGATAGCCCAAGCCGAACGCTTAGGTCGTCGTGCCTCTATCGCTTGTTCCGCGCTCTAGCTTTCACGCTCAGTCCAGGCGGAACGTGACACTTTTTCGTGCGTGCGCCGGCGTTCATCGATTTAGAACACGTTACACGCCAAAAGTTTTTATTGAAAATAGAGGCTTATATGTCCACTTATTGAAAGTCATTCCAGCTACGCACTCCTACTGGAGTGCGTAGCTGGAAAGACTGCATATCAATGTTTTATTATGACGTTATCACGTAAAATTCAGAGGCCAGATGGAATCTGCGAAAGGCTGCTGGCAGGAGCTGAAGACAGAGCGCTATGGCGCTCATTAGGGGAGGCATATGTCCAGAGGTGGACAAATTTAGTCTGATGATAACAATGACGTAAAAGTATCTTCCGTAAACCGGCTTTACAAACAACCAAATTTTTTAATATGATTCTGAGTTGTATAAAGAGGGTTTGCAAAATCCCTGGCCGCAGGATAATGGGCTTTACAGACAACCAAATATATATAATATCTCACGCCTTTTATCCCCGAGGGGGTAGGCAGAGGTATTCCATTACTGGATATACCCACATTTCACGAGATTTATTGGACCCCTAAACGTGATAGGTGGTGAGCCCCGGTCCGGCGATGGGCTCACCACCTATAACAGACAACCAATATTTTTTATTATGATTCTGAGTTGCATAAAGAGGGTTTAAAAATTCTCTGGCTAGGATAATGTGGCGGGGCAGTTCAGGGGTAGCAGAGAGAGTGGCTTCTGGCCTGCAGAAGGTCCCGATGGTGGTGAGTGCGGGCATCGTGTGCGCCACTCCGCTCTCCTGCGGGGCCGCCTCGCTTGTCGCCGGAGCCGCCTTCTATGCTTTCATGGTAATTAGTTTAAAACACGAATATAAGACGACCTTCACCGAGCTGCTTATTGGATGAAAAGTATTTTATATCAAATTTAATATGTTAAGAAAGATATCGCGAGTGGGTTGGCTGAAAAAATTCAGTCCAGGATATGATTAATTAAATATTTAAAATATGAGTGTATCGCTATCATTTTCTATTTTTAGGCAAATATAGTAAGAACATAGACATATTAACACACAGAGTAAGAACAACTAAATCTCCAAATGGTATTCGTATTTTAGTACCTACTATGAAAACTAATTTCTTCGTTAATTTTATAACGTTAACATACTAAACTTCGTTTTTTCACTTCCAGCTGTCAAAAATGTACGAAGAATATTTAGAAGACTACGTTTACAGACTGATGGCGAAAGTGGCATCTAAAATGTGTCGGATGTTTGTATCCAAGAAAACCAATAAAGCTAATGAAACTCAAGCTCTGGTCGTAAGAGATGTTTCTACGGAGCAATCAGAAGTTAAGGCTATAGAGAATAAGAAAGATAAATCGAATGAAATCGATAATACCGATGGTATACGTAAAGACTCTGAGATAAATAAAAACATTAATAAAAATGAAGGGACAGTTGCAAAATCTGATGCTAATAATGAAACAGAAGACATGGCTCGATCAGACATCAGACAAAAAGAAGTAACAGATTCAGATAATTGTGATAGTAAGAAACAAGGAGACGATATTGATGAACAGCTGAATAATCTCAACTTCCACGTGATGATGTTCTTCTTGTGGATGACCGTGACCATAGTCAATGTTCCAGCTCTGCTCACTTGGGCTAGGAATTTTAAGTGAGTTCATTTCATTATTATTATCAAAGTTACAATAAAATACCTAGGATTTTCTGTGGTGTAAATTTTGTGTCGTCCACTTCTATACAGGAATAAAAATATTAAAGTAGTATTTCCAGAAATGTTTTCCTGTGGCCACTCATTGGAGACATAGTGCGAGCGTTTTTAAACTATCCCACAAAATTGTAACAACATGTAGGGTTTACATTTGTGGCATTTGTAAATGTGAACAATACACCAGTGAAAACTTCTAGGCACTTCCAGAAATTTAAAACCTCTGCCAACCCCCGTCGGGGAGAGGCGTGATGTTTTTTATGTATGTGAAGATTGAGAATGTGCTATTAATTAGCGTGTTGAATTTTTAGGTACAGTATGGTTCTAAAACCAGATACTTCGTACCACACGGGACTTGTCTTGTCTGCGTGTTCCGCGTGTATCTGGCAGATGGATGGGCCAAGAAGAAATTTGTAAGTGTTCACTAAACAAATCTTTTTCTCTAATTTATCTACTTATATCTACATCTACACTAATATTATAATTAGGAAAAATTTGTGTTTTTGTATGTTTGCAACCAATAAACTCAAAAACTACAACTAGTCTTCAGTATCCTTACTCGATATTCTACAGTTTACACTTTATTTAAATTGTTGTTTTTTTTTGTTGACCAGGAGGTATTACGAAGCAGTCTCCGCCTTATTATTTACGATGGCAATATTTATATTAGTATTGGGGCCTTTCTCGATGACGATAGTTAATTATGGAGTCACATTCATGTTTGCTGTCATCACCGTACAACAGCTTTGTGATAAGGAGGAACCAGTTCATATAGAGTTAAGTACTACGGAAGAAACAAAACCAGAAGACAGTGACAAAGGAAAAGAGAACTTTAATAATGTAGAAGAAAATGTATCCAATGAAGATAAGTCTGAAAATGTATCCAGTGATAAAACTGATGACAAGGGTGATAAAACTAATGAAAAAGACAAAGAAAGTGACGAAAACCCCAGTGCAAGTGGCAGTGACAATAACGAATGTGTATGCAACGAAAATAGAATTTATAATGTATTCAAAAATCTCCGAGAAAAATTCAGCTTTAGCACAGACTAGAAAACTAGTAGTAAATGTCTGACACTTGAGTTTCTTGAACACTACTATGATAGCAATAAGTCAGGAAGTACATAAATTGCGCTTTGGCCTAGCCCTTAAATCTTTTCGGTACATTTCGAAGCGATTTGTCTAATTATCACAGATTAATTCTGATAAGAGTCATCTAAAAAAGTTGATTCCATTGTCATTTTATGTGCAAACTGTTTGTTTATTGACAGAAACAAGTGACAGCAGGTACATTTTATCATACCTTGCAGACGCACAAACAAAGTGGTATAAGAGCGGCCGCACATTGTAAGAAATTTCTAATAGAAAAATTATGATGGTCGCCGGACGCACCCCGCACACCATATGAAATCGTATTTTGCAAAGAAATTTAAATATAATATTTAAATTTTTTTGGTAATTTGTGTAGTACGCTATCACTGGCTGCAACTGACGCGAATTTCTGACAGTTTGCGGGGTCTAGTACAAAATACATTAAAAACGTGCCTTCCGACA
Source organism: Ethmia dodecea (assembly GCA_963855545.1). Classification (NCBI taxonomy): domain Eukaryota; kingdom Metazoa; phylum Arthropoda; class Insecta; order Lepidoptera; family Depressariidae; genus Ethmia; species Ethmia dodecea. Next base: position 4,875,018 of record OY979446.1, read on the forward strand.
TTTCTATCAGAAAAATTCTGACGTCTGGTAGGTGTGCAAGTAAAAGTGTTCTGTGGTGCAATCCGGCATGCATCCGCACCGGACGTCTGTCACGCAAAATTTCTGACAATGTGCGGGGCTTAGTACAAAATGTATGGACCATCAGAATTTTTCTATTAGAAATTTTTTACAAAGTGCGTCCGCTCTTAAGAGACATGTTATCGTTCCGGAGTAGTACGTATTTCTCTTTTTAACCAATTTTTTTTATTTTCCCGTGGGAATGAGATATTTTTCTGGAGTAAAAAGTACCCTAGATGTTGACCCGGGTACTCAGTTATCTTCATACCAAATTTAATCAAAATCCGTCCAGTGGTTTTTGCGTGATGCGTGCACCACAAGACAGACAAAAATTCCAAAAATTTGTGTTTCGGTATCTACATCGATAACTATATACACTACCGTTAAAATTTTCAAAAAATCTTCCATGTACAGACACGGCCCTGTTAGAGTTTTATTATATGTATAGATATCGAAGTTACAGTTATTCACGTATGTGCCCGGTCAACGGTTAGGGCGCGACCAAAATCGCTGACCGTGCACTGTACCCCTACACAGTCATTAATTTAACCAATTCTTTAAAAAGGAGGTTTCAATGATTTTTTTTGTTTCTTTTATTTTAATCAGATGTCTGATTATTACTACCATTGGATGGTTGTGCATTAATTATGTAAAGAAATGTAACACTTTTTTTTAACTAGAAATATTGACAATAAGAATTTACTCAACTAGATGTAGATTTCCTGATATTATATAGATAGAGTATGATATCACTGATATTTCTGAATTTATTCAGGATTTCATAGATTTGTTTTATTCTAGGTAAAGAAGTTTTACATTTATTATACTACCTCATTTTTTTTCAGCAAGATAATTAGAACAACTATGTTCTAGACTTTGTCCTATAGTAGATTTCCTTAAAATAGCTCTCGAAACTATGTGTTCTACTTTGTAACCACTGATTGCAATACTAGTTAAGATGCAATTACAGTCAAGCACTTTACCATTGACTCAATTTAATATTGTGTAATTTCTAAATATATATATATATATATATATATATATAGCTGATTAGGTTATTAATTAGGGTTCCGTACCTCAAAAGGAAAAAACGGAACCCTTATAGGATCACTTTGTTGTCCGTCCGTCCGTCCGTCTGTCAAGACCCTTTTTCTCAGGAACGCGTGGAGGTATGAAGCTGAAATTTATATCAATTACTCAGGTCTACTGTCCCTTGAAGCTGTGAAAAAATCAAACTTCTAAGCCAACGCAATCAAAAGATACAGCCGTTTATGCCGCAAATTTTCGACACTTGCAAGGGAATCAAAACCTACAGGGTGCTTCCCGTGAACTCAGAATCTTGAAATTTGGTACGAAGCAACGTCTTATAGCATAGAGAAAGGAAAAATTACGAAAACCATAAATTTGCAAGGTTGTACGGAACCCTCGGTGCGCGAGTCCGACTCGCACTTGGCCGGTTTTTTTTTTACAATATTGTGACATTCACATTTTTTACTGCAGTTGCATATGATTTTTATTTATTCTATTTGTTGCAAAAGTTACATGTGTGTCTACTTAGTGTAGGTTAGTAAGTTCTTTACATATATTGTATATAGCAAAGAATATTATGTACTGTACCATGCAAATAATTCATGATAATATAAATAAAAGACCATAAAGCCTTAAAACTATTTATTTGAGAAATGCATACAGTACAAGTTGGAATAATGGAAAATGTCTGTCGCTGGTTATTTCTTTCCTTTCTTGTTTGTTGGTTTTTCATCAGTGCTTCTGGGGTTCTGCCAGTTCAAGGGGTTGCGGCGGTACATGGGCCATGGCGGGACCGTTAGGATTGCGGCCAGGAGGAAGCCGGCGCCCAAAATGTACACTGACTGTGAGAACTGCTGAACGATGTAGCCCCAAATGAAGCCGACGATGCTAAACAGTGTGATAATTGCTCTATATAGTTTCTCTGCCTTGGCTTGACCCACATAATCTATATGAGTTGGAATCGACGTAAAGAAATCCATTTTATATAATAAAAATATAAACAATACTTTGCGAATGCACCGCAGAAATCGTCGTTCTAAAAGACACGTCACCTGCGGTACTCTCAACACTCAATCTAAACTCGCCATCTATTTTCCTATATCTATCTCCCTTTTTTCTATATATAAGAAGGGATAAGAAATATAACATATTCTAATCGAAAACCTGCAGTACCACTGTGTTTGACAGTTCAAGTCTCCATGGTTTATGTTCTTTATTATCTCTGGCTACAGCTACGTTCAAAAATAAAGTCAAACGAAGGTATTTTGGAGGACCCTTTTTGTTGTGGGAATCCGAAAATCCGAAGTTATGGTTTTTCGAAGTGTTGTGTGTTTTGGGATTGGGCTCATGTATTAGGTAGCAAATGTCAAAGAAAGTGTAGAGTGTGAGAAATTTGGGAAATTCGATAAAATGCGTGGTATTGGAAGTTTTCGAATTGCCTCAAGAAGCCGCATTAACACAGTTTAACAATCATACAGTTGGTTATCGCCTTTGTGGGCGCGCGATGCCGCCGCCGGCGCGTAGGTATTGACGCTGTCCTACGTATTTATGCAAGGGTTGTTACAAAAATGTAAACAAAATATTTTTTAGTTGCAATCACAAAATCACTTATTGACATAGGTACAGTCAAGAGCAAGTCAAGCTTGACACTACCAGTTTAAGCTGAGCTCTGATTTGTACTGCGCGCCATAGAATACAGAGCCGGGTCAAAGTCCAAAGTGTCAAACTTAGCGTGCTCTTGACTGTACATATTAAATATAGATGAAAAAAAAAAACATTTTGAATGCACACGATCAATTATTATTATTATTAAAAATGTATGTTATTATAAATAAATCATTTAAAGATGTTGCATCGCCAGATATTTCCGCGACACTTTATTTTTGGAGTATTTTAGTTGGGTCAAATAAAAAGTGTAACATTCTGTGACCATGTTACTATCAAAAATTATTATAGATAATAAATAAGTGTTCACTGACCCGCGATTTATTAAGCGCACTGCGAGAAAATCAACTTGAATATGGCACAAAAACAGTTAGGTATTATTATTTAATATCTATTATGGGTACTTATGTCGAATAGATCTTTGGAAATTGTTGTAATGACGGTAAAACCATCATGAGGGTTTTGTTCTCGTCACAACTCGGATTCACGTCAGCCCTTGACGATTAACCTGACAAACTACGCGAGTTTGTATGAAGCGGTCCGCGTCGCTCGCTTCCCCGCAAGGCCCCCTCCGTAGCTCTGCACAAGTACATTCGTGAGCCAACTGTATGATTGTTAAACTGTGGCATTAATCTTAACTCAAAGTGCACAATCATTTTACTGTCGATTGCTAAGTGCATTTCGATAAGAAAGTGTTGAAGACACACTGTATTTTTTTTATTCATGAATTCTTAAGCAGAGCCATTTAAAAATAAACTTAACTGAAGACGAGGCAGTATGGTTTACTTTAGCCTGTCCAACAGAAATTGGGCAAAAAAAAATAAAAAATTGTCAAGTGCGAGTCGAACTCACGCACGAAGGGTTCCGTACTATAAGGGATCTATAAAAATGGCAAAAGAATCACGTTTGTTGCACATAATATGTGAGCTCATTTAAATATTTATTTTATTCTGTTTTTTAGTATTTGTTGTTATAGCGGCAACAGAAAATACAATAATATCTCACCTGTAAAAATTTCAACTGTCTAACTATCCCAGTTCATGAGATACAGCCTGGTGACAGACGGACAGCGGAGTCTTAGTAATAGGGTCCCTTTTTACCAAAGAGATTAAAATATAATAGGGCATAGAGGGGACAAAGCAAGGAAAATTTGAAGCCAAAAGTTATTCCAAGTGGAATAAGTCTAATACAATTTCGACCCAATGACAGCTCGCGTTCATACTAACTGGCATGACAGTTGAGCGTCAAACATGCTTCAAAGTTTTGTATGAAAATATTCCCAATGCCCCCTCTATGTCCTATTTTATTTTAATATCTTTGCGTTTTACCCTTTGGGTACGGTACCCTAAAAAGGTATTTGGTAAACTTATGTAAATTGGTTTGGTTCCATGTTTTATGTAATCATTAATACAAAGCCTATCAAAAACGCAATATTATCTTTTGTTATTTTCTGAAAATATATTTTGAGGATACGTAGAAAAGTAGTAAATAACTTATAAGTGAAATGGTAGGGATTTTCAACTAGAATTATGGCAATACTTTGTTGCGCTTTCCGTCAGTCGATTGTCAACATTCAGTACGATCAGACTCATTAGGTTAATTTTAGTTAAACAAAGGTATTAGTTTTATTTTCCAAAAGTACAATATACAAAATTATACAAACAAAATGACATCATTCAAGCAAGTTCCTCTCACATGTGGTGGCCATACTAGACCAGTCGTGCATTTGGATTTTAGTGACGTTACAAAAGATGGTTATTATTTGATTTCGGCTTGCAAAGGTGAGTTTGGTCGACTAATTTGTAGTTGGGGTGCCCTTTCGCCTTGGCCTAGATGTGGGTGGAAGTCGTGCAAGTGTGTTTGGGTGGATTTGTTTTGGTTCCGTGCGACAGATGTTAGATGCACGAGCCGTAGACCTTCACTTTTCTTATTTGTGAGACCGGTCTACTGGGCCTGCGTGCATTCTATGCATGTGTTGACCTTCTAGTTCCGGCCATACAGGAAGTGCCTTGAGTATCCGCTGTTTCCCGGCACTCGCTCACCTTGACGACTGTGGTGCTTTTTATTCATGACTCGGCGACATGACTTACAAGTTTTGTCTCCGCATTTGTGTTCATACGAACATGCTCTAGCCGAGAAGCTTTCCTGTTACAGATTGACATTTCATTCTGGGTCACCTTGTGCCCCTGCCAAGGTTTCGAAGTACTTGACATTATTGATACAAGGGGTTATTTTGCTACCTGCTTATTTACTTTCGTTCAACCTTTTGAGGAAAATGTGGTATAAATATGATGTAACTATATCTCTACTCTTTGTGCTTTGTATTCTTTGTGTGTAACAATTACCTGTTTACCTGTGTTGCAATTGGACTTGATTGGTGTAATGATGATGACATTTTGTACATATAGAGGAAAACTGGTGGCTAAGACGATATTCTAGAGTTAGTCAATTGTGTGAATTTTTACTTCAAGTATCACAGAACAATATTTTTTAAGTTATAAAAAAGGAGTAATCAGTTATATTTGGTTGAACATTATTATTATACAGCTGATAAAATTGCAATTTCCTGTTTATAAAATTGAAATTATCTTAAGGGTAAGAAGTCTTAGATATACTATAGTTATAAACATTTTCACAGATAAACTGTGTACTTCCTCAAACAGGATAAATCTTATAAACATAAACCTATAAGAATCATATTGTGTAATTTATTTGCCATCTTTATTTAACCATAAAGCTGTCTTTGAAAAGCTTGTAAATTGTCATAATAGGAAATGATAATAATAAAATTAATAACAGCCCATTATGTTTAACTCTAGTGGAGTCACACCCATAAAGCAGACCTTATTTTCAAAGTCAGCGGGTATGAATAATGCATTGTAATTGCAATATTCTATGGAGCTGTAATTATAGTGTATAAGTTCTCACATTTCTGCATGTACAAGCACACTGAGCTCAGCCTGCCAGCCAGCTCATGCTGTCAAAAAAATCACATGGCTTACTGATGCAGACTGCAAGACTCATTTATTTCGGCTACTTTCACAGTAAAATTTCCTTTGGCATCTTGCTATAGGGCAGAACTGTCGACACAGAATCTATTGATATTTTACAAAAAAGGGTTATACACAAAATTTACAAGATAAGATGTCATGTATGAAAATTTTTATATAAGACATTTCTTTTTAGTAGAACAGTGACATGCATAATTCGGTAGAAAGTGTTATTGTGGAATTTGTTGCGTTGCTTCTTCTCCTCAGCTAAAATTCTTCATATATACTTTTAATAAGTAAATTTAACAATCACAAAAACAATGTTATATAAAACCATTTGATTTTGATTTTATATTTGGCTATTACTATTGACTGTAAAGTTCAAATTTTAAATAAAAATATTTGATTTTCACAGATGGAAAACCAATGTTGCGGCAAGGTGAGACTGGAGATTGGATTGGTACCTTCGAGGGACACAAGGGAGCTGTGTGGGGAGTAGCTTTGTCACAAAATGCCAGCTTGGCTGCCAGTGGAGCAGCAGATTTTTCTGGTAAGTAATTAAAAATAATGAATATGCTCACACCTCAACCCCGAGGAGAGCAGTAGGGGTATTCCATTCCTGGAAATACTGTCTTGGACATGATACATGCCATGATAGTAAACCTATCACTGGACTGGGATGATGTTAACTTTCTCAGAACTAATTCAGGGGTTTCCTCACAATGTCTTCCTTCACCGTTGAGTGATAAATATGTACGTAAGTGTTTAAAAAGGTTTTTGACCAATATAAAGATTACTTTCCGCAATTTGATTTTTATAAGTAAGCAGTGGTACGGCGCGGTTTCATCCGCGTAGTTACCTTTCCCGTGGGAATATGGGGATAAAATATAGATTGTTACTCAGGGATATTGTAGCTTTCCATTGATGAAAGAATTTTTAAACTTGGTCCAGTAGTTTTTGAGTTTATTTGTTACAAAAATACAAATTTTTCCTCTTTACAAAATTAGGGTACCTATCCTAATTTTGTAAAGAGGAAAAATTTGTATAAGATGTCTGGTGGTAAGAAGATGGATGTGTATACCTATACAGTTTTAGCTCTGTACCATACCTCACCTCTGCTATACCATCCAAGATACCTGAGAGCACCTCAAATACTGGAATCTTATTAGACTTTATTCAGTTTCTTCCTTAATGACTTTTCAAGTTTGTGCTACAAAATACTCCATGTAATTTGCAGCAAAGTTATGGGACGCGCGATATGGTGACGTGGCGCACACGTTCGACCACGAGCACATAGTGAAGAGCGTCAACTTCAACGCCGATGACACGCTGTTGCTGACCGCCAGTAACGAGAAGTTGATCCGAGTTTTTGACCTCAACAAACCAGACGCTGGAGGTAAGTTAATATTTAACAAGGAATCTTTTTCCAGCTTAAGAGCTTTAATCTCAGGATAAGGCCTTAATATGTAGGGTAGTTCTACATTAGTCTAGATTTAGGTAACCAATGTAGAAATATCAATGTAGAATAGTCAAATCAATCATCAATGTAGAAAAAGGTAAAAACCTTAGTTCACTCAGTGTTTTCATCTTGAGGAAGGAAATTGGCTACTTTTTATCAAAATTGCGGACAAAAACTTGTATTGGTATACTGATAAAGGTTATTATTTATTAGCAATCCAACAATTTTTGAGCGTAAGTTATGATCAAAATAAAAAAACTGTTTCCCAGCTATTGAGAAAATAAGCGCGCACACAAGCAGCATCAGACATGCCGTGTTTCTGCATAACTCGCGCATTGTCAGCGTCAGCGATGACCTTACCATGCGCGTTTGGGACCGCACCAGTGGACAGGTAATTACAATTTTCACTCTATATGGCCCTAGTTTTCTACTAAATACACCAAGTTGTGGGTAAGAAAACAACCACCTGCAAGTTCCCACTTTACTTCAGTGTGCTTTTCAGACTCAATTATATTTTTTGTTTCGTAGTTCGATACACAAAATAAATTGGAGAATAAAGTTTTATAGAGATTTTTTGTAGTTTTTAATATTGTATTAATTCTATTTCAGGAGGTCAACAAAATTGAATTCCCTACCATTCCAAACAGCTTAGAACTATCAAGGGACGGAGCGGTATTGACTGTAGCACATGGTAAGTGTTTATGATAACTCTACATCTACTAAATAGTCTCTCTGTAAATTAGTATTAAAGAAGCCCAAATATTAGCTCCAAACTAGGCAGAGCCTGTACTATGGACACTAAACATACTTAATACATCATGTGCATACACACAAATGTTAGTCCTGGGCGGGTCCTCAATGAAATCAAGATATGTTGTTCCTCTTGTTAATTTGCCTTTTTCACGCATTCGGGGTAGAGTTGGTTTCTAGAGTTCCCTATCTAAAGGGTGGCCTAAGCCTCCGCTGTCCGATTGTCTGTCTGTCTGTAGGTGGGGATGTATCTCATGAACTGTAATAAATAGACGCTTGAAATTTTCAAAGAATGTCTATTTCTATTGCCGCTATAGCATCAAATAAAAATTAAAAATTTATACAAAAAGCAAGTTTTTTTTCGTTTTTGTTGTATGGTTTCGACTCAAACTTGACTGGTTCTTATAAATTTATATTATTTTTAATTGTTTAGAGTTAGAGCTTGTATCTACGCTCGCCGCATGTAAGAGGCTAAGGGAAATTAAACCCTGTGTTCCAGGCACGAACGTGGCTTTCTACTCGTCGGACACGATGCGCAAGATGCGCGAGTTCACCGTGCCCACCAAGTGTTTGTCGGCGTCCCTGGCGCCCAGCCGGGCCACTTTCGTCTGCGGCGGCGAAGACCTCAAAGTGTACAAGTTTGACTACAACACCGGCACTGAACTCGGTACGAGCTTGTCCTAGTAATAATAGGTCTTATATCATCCATCATCAACTTGTAACAGCCGACTGATGAGATAAGGGTGTTCTTAACACATGATGAAGTGGACCGTTATCGCCCAGGCGATCGCACCGCGGATTGGGAGATGGTGTTAGGCTAGTGGCCACCTCACTGTCAACATAACATGTCACGCATTAACACCGCGCCCAACTTCGGTTGATCATTGTGATCGTTACAAACACAGTGGCACCGCGGGGCTACGAGCGCTTCAATTAAAATTAAAGGCTTGCGATTATTTAATTTTTCTTAATTCCCCTTGTTTCACCGCCAAGTCTAACAAGGGCCACTTCGGGCCGGTTCATAATTCCCCTTGGCAGAGTCTAACAAGGGCCACTTCGGGCCGGTTCATAATTCCCCTTGGCAGAGTCTAACAAGGTCCACTTCAAGCCGGTTCATAATTACCCTTGTTTCCCTGCAGAGTCCAACAAGGGCCACTTCGGGCCGGTGCACTGCGTGCGGTGGTCCCCGGACGGCGAGCTGTACGCGACAGGCTCCGAGGACGGCACCGTGCGGCTGTGGCAGGGCGTCCCGGGCCGCGTGTACGGGCTCTGGAGGCGCACCAACGACCACCCCGTCGCCAACGGGTTCAAGGAGGTCGCCGCCAACTGACCGACGGGCCTCCACACTCAGGTTGGTTAAATAAAGTTACTTTTACTTTGACTTGAATTTTGAGTAGACTTTTGACTCAACTTTTGACTCTACTTTTAACTTAACCTTTGATTTGACTTTTGACTTGACTTTTAACTTGGCTTTTGACTTGACTTTTGACTTATCTTGTACTTCACTTTTAATTTACAAGCATAAAAAGTAATTTAGCCAACCTAAGCATATTACCTACAGTCTCCACATTTCTCCAGTCAATTTTTCGGATTCTAAATAAATATGATAGCTTACAGACCGGAATGCAGTTACACACGCCACTACCAATTCTTGGGCCTCCAAGTTTCCTCGCGATGTTTACTTCATCGTTTGTCTAGATTAATATGTACGATAGTTTTGGAACATTGGTACATGCTACTAACTACCACAGGGGATAGACAATTCCTTTTCTCGGCTTTAGCCAGTGAACCAATCTTGATGATAATTGGCAGAACTATAGTCAACTTCAGCATCGACTACATTTCAAGGCAACAGCATGTCATATATTTAAGTCGGTGATAAATGATAATGTTTTTTTGGCAGGTACTCAAGGAGGAGCAGTGAGAGTGCAATCAAAATTGTTCGCCTGGCGGGACAGACCGTGACGTAGTGGCCGCCGGGCTCGTGATAATGAACTAGCCTGATAAATCAAGACTTTACAAAGTATCAAACATATATTTTGTGTTGTTTATTTTTGTTTGCAACACCCGTTTTTATACTCAAGCGCGAACGTATTTATTGTAAAAAGGAAACTAAATAGACTTGATATTTGCAACAAAATAAAGTGATTTGTAAATATTTTGAGGGTTTAATTTTAAGCATCATTTGAAACGAAGTTTGTTCAAACTAAATTTTATATACCTGTAATGTGAAACTCATTTAGTAATAAAACGACAATGTAAACTTAAATCATTTGTATAATTTTTCACTAAGTTAAAACTGTTATTTTATGAAAGTAGGAAAAATTATAATTACTTCCATCTAAATATTATAATAATATTAATGTGCCAATATTGACGCCGGCAGTAAAGACCTAGCGGTTTGTACATATCTGAGATAAACACGGATCGTCCACTTGTCTCAAAATCTTTGAGCAGGCAGCTAAATCCTCAATATATATAAATGAAAAACATTGTGTTATTTTCTTTATCATACGCGGTATATTGCTTTATGCTTTTATTTTAAGAGATGAATCCTATATTTTTAAATGAGTAACAAATGTCTATATAGTATATATACCTACTTACTTCGAAAGCGTCTCTAACGATTTCGATGAAATAAATAATATATGTAATTACTTCCCGAAATAAATAAATTTACTGGGAGTAAAAGTAGATAGTTGATATGTCGGAATACGGTAAACTCAATAGACGTATCTCAAAGTCCATGCGACACGACTTGCGGTCCTATAGTACACAATGTATTAAGACCGCAATTGAGCGAAACCAGGGCTCCAAAGTGTTCGCAAAAAATGCGTCTATTGGGCAAAGCCAAATGACGAAACTGAAGATCGAGGACGGCAGTATCATCTCATCGAAACCAGAGATCCTGAAAGAGCTCGAGAGGTTTTATGGGCACTTGTACACCTCAACACGACAACCCGTTGGCAGCTCCGCTCAGGACACTAGAGCGAGACTGACCCGACACTACACTGAGGATATCCCAGACATCAGCCTGTATGAGATTAGAATGGCCCTCCAACAGCTTAAGAATAACAAGGCGCCGGGAGATGACGGAATCACGACAGAACTCCTTCGAGCGGGTGGAAAACCAGTACTTTTAGTCCTCCAGAAGTTGTTTAATTCCGTCATACTCGAAGGTATAACGCCAGAAGCATGGCATAGGAGTGTGGTGGTGCTCTTCTTCAAAAAAGGTGACAATACCTTGTTGAAGAATTATAGACCCATCTCACTCCTGAGCCATGTGTACAAACTGTTCTCGAGGGTCATTACAAATCGTCTCGAACGTAGGTTTGATGACTTCCAGCCTCCCGAACAAGCCGGTTTCCGAAAAGGCTTTAGCACCATAGACCACATCCATACGCTCCGTCAGATTATACAGAAGACTAAGGAGTATAATCGGCCATTATGTTTAGCGTTTGTGGACTATGAAAAAGCCTTTGATTCCATCGAAACCTGGGCAGTGTTACAGTCCCTTCAGCGATGCCGTATCGACTATAGGTATATAGAAGTGTTGAAGTGTTTGTATAGAAACGCCACTATGTCTATCCGATTGCAGGACGAGAGCACGGAACCAATCCAATTGCAAAGAGGCGTGAGACAGGGAGACGTCATCTCTCCTAAACTGTTCGCGAACGCATTGGAGGACGTTTTCAAGCTTTTGGATTGGGACGGATTTGGCATCAACATCAATGGCGAATACATCACCCACCTTCGTTTCGCCGATGATATAGTCATCATGGCTGAATCGCTGGAGGATATGAACACTATGCTTGGAGACCTCAACAACGTTTCTCAACAGGTGGGTCTTAAAATGAATATGGACAAGACGAAAATTATGTCGAATGTACATGTTCCACCCATGCCGGTATTTGTTGGAAACGTTGCTATCGAAGTTGTCGACCAGTACGTTTACCTTGGACAAACTGTTCAACTAGGTAAGTCCAACTTCGACAAAGAGGTCGCCCGAAGAATCCAACTCGGATGGGCAGCGTTCGGGAAACTACGCGATATATTTTCGTCCAAAATTCCACAGTGCCTGAAGACGAGGGTTTATAACCAATGTGTGTTGCCAGTGATGACCTATGGCACAGAAACGTGGTCTCTAACTGCTGGCCTCCTAGATAAGCTCAGAGTCACCCAACGAGCCATGGAGAGAGCTATGCTCGGAGTTTCTTTGCGCGATAGAATCCGGAACGAGGAAATCCGCCGAAGAACTAAGGTCACCGACATAGCTCTCAGAATCTGCAAGCTTAAGTGGCAATGGGCAGGCCACATCGCTCGAAGAACCGATAACCGATGGGGAAGAAAGGTTCTCGAGTGGCGACCACGAACCGGAAGACGCAGCGTTGGTAGGCCTCCCACCAGGTGGACCGACGACATCGTCAAGGTCGCGGGTAACCGGTGGATGCAAGCGGCAAGTTGCCGTTCGTTATGGCGTTCTATGGGGGAGGCCTTTGTTCAACAGTGGACGTCTTCCGGCTGATGATGATGATGATGATGAAAAGTAGATATAACTTCTGGGAAATATTTATCAGGTATTATAGGAGCAACTACCAAATCACTAAAAAATGCTGCTGTTTTTGCAATTTGTATGGGGTAGTCGTTTTTTGCGGTTCCCATTTGTATTTTAAAAGTTGTGTGTAAAGTTACTTCAGAAGTACCTTGAATTTTAATGCGATAATTCTTAGGTAAATAGGGTACTAAAATTTACGAGTATTTCATATCGAAAAATGTTCCGACGAACATGAATAACAGTAGAACTAAATGTCGTAATGAGACCCGATATTTTTGCTAGTTGGTCGGTATCCGATAAAATATAAAAACAATGATGTGGTTAATCGCCTGTAAACTGTGCAGAATTAGTAATAATCATATTTACTAAAATTTTAACAAGTGCTGCCCACTCCCAGAGCTGGAAAGGTATTTTTATGTAAATATGTTAAAAAAAAATATAAAATGAGCTAGATTATTACTGGTTATCGATCATTTTGGACATCGCTGAGGCGGTACACATGGTATACAAAAAGTGCATGTCAATGTTTAAAGTAGGTATTCAATCAGTCATGAAAGCAGTGGCGCATACGAGGAGACTATTTGCTACAAAGTTGTCAACTTACACAATTATCATCGCTCTTATTGTACTTTTCACACTTAACATAGTAAGTTTTCGTCGCATCATCTCAAATCCTTTACGTTTGGTGCAGTATAAAGAGATACGCGACAACCCCTTCACAGCGTGTCACAGAAGCCAAGACGATGACGCGTTGCCTCCATTAGACGAAAGCAACATGGCCCCGAATAAAAAATACTTGTTTTTTCACGAGACTTCCTGTAACGGACGACTTAATTCTCGACAGTCTTGCTCTATAGAAGCGGCGGCGAAAACGAACTCAGAATGGACTGTCAATGTACTATTTTCTGGCCCTCTGTCTCCCACCGCTCTCAAAACCGCGAATATTGCCACATTGATCTCTATACCGAATATTAAATTACAAAGAATACACATTGATAAGTATGCAAAGGGTACGCCACTGGAATCCTTCTTTTCTCGGAATTTATTAAGAAAGAGTAAATTTCCAGTCGAGCACACATCTGATGTACTCCGGCTACTGTCCCTGTACAAATACGGCGGCTTATACATCGATATGGACATGGTCGCAGTAAGATCTTTGAATTCCTTACCAAAATATTTTATATCGAAAGAATCGAACTTGTATCTTGGATCAGCAGTTCTGGCGTGGATAAGAGAAGGAATTGGAAGAAATATATCCGAGATGACATTAAGGTACGTATGTAGAAGAGATTTCACTAGTAGTTATGTATTTTAATATGTATAACCAAGATCGGGTTTCTATGGTTTTAGCACTCTACATATCCAGTAATGGAATACCTCTGCCTACCCCCTCGGGGTTAAAAGGCGTGAGATTATATTATTATAGCACTCTACACACATTATCTTATTTTAATAATATGAAGTTAAAGTAAAATAAATGAGTAAATAAATACATAGGTAACTAGTTACCTACATTAATGTTTTTGATTCTTCAGTTTTAGATTTTTGTATTTTTAATTTCGCTTTGCCTCTTTCAGGGAACTCCAGACTGATTATAACCCAGATAAATGGGCCTACAATGGTCCTGCATTGCTACAGCGTGTACTTACGAAGATATGTTCAACGTCTAACGTGGCTTTAATGAACAATAAGACTTGCAAAGGTAAATATAGTAATGTTATTTAAATAGTAAAAAAAAAATTAAAGGAATGGAACACCTCTGCCGACCCCATCGTGAAAGGCGTGAGTGTATTTTCTTATTATTATAGAACTCACCTGCTGACTCTACACGGTCCAATACCATCATCATCATCTGCCACCATCAGGCCACTGGCCTGTCCAAGGATTTTATTAGGCCTCCTTAATGTGTTACTGGGTTCACCTCAACATAAATACCTTCATCGATCGAGAAAAAAACGTGCACTAAATTATCTTAATACCTACCTACCTACGGAAAAACATTGACAAGATTTAGCGACAATGCTCCTACTAGGAAAGTAAAATAAGGAAGTACTCAAGTACCCAAAAAATAGTTGAGGCTCAATCTACATTGCCGCGGAACGGAATGGAAGCAAATTTTTGTAATGAAATTGTACCTATATAGCACAATGAGTTCAATGTCAATTGTGGAGCTAACGTGAAACTAGGTAAACAAAAAACACGTCTTGTGAAATTCTGGCACATTCTCGAGAATTCGCTGAACATCATTCGAATTTAATTTTGTGTAAGTAGGTAGGTACTTAAGTATGTGGTTTTAAATCCATACATGATATTCGTAATCCAAAGTTTATTAAAGAATATTATAACACTTCTTTCAGGTTTTCATGTATTAGATGCAAAATACTTTTATCCGATTACCTACGATTCATTGGGTACGTACTTCTCAAAAACGGAAACCAAAACGTTGCAGCTCGGCGAGGAATACATGCACCACATTTGGAACGCAATGTCATTTAAACACAACGTAACGAAAGACTCATTTTATCAGAAATTAGCTCAAAAGTTTTGCCCGGATATTTACAAGCTGTATGGAGATCGATTTGGTACATAATAAATATTAAGAATTAATAAAAAATATTTAAATATTTTTATGACACCCACTGTCTTAATCCCATGTGGGCTGTAAGTGTGTAACGTTTCAAAATTAATTTCCTACCCAACCCAACCAAAAATGTTACTTGTATGGGTGAAGCTCCCTAGGACTTGCCTGATGATATACCTACCTATCAACTATCAAAATGTTGTCCGATTCTATTTAAACATTTCTAATTTTTAGGGTTCCAATTCCAATGGTAAAAAAGGAAGTACTTAAAATTTTGACTCTAAATTAATTAATTAAAAGAATTTAAAAAACATCATTCCATAAAGGGCCAAAATGAGAGATATGACTTCTAATTTTACTGTGTTACTAAGTATAGTCTAAATAAAAAAGATCACTATTGTGAAAAGTTACTATTCAATCTTTTTTTAAAATTAGCTACAGAAAATAAAAATAAACTTTTTATTTCATTTTAATTTTTCCGAGGGTTTTTTATAGTTACTAATAAAATAACAATGTAAGTAAACAAAAATCATTTGTATATTTTTCCACTAGGTGAGAATTGTATTTTATAAAACTAGAAAATTAAAACTACTTATAAATATAATTTATGCCAATATTTTACAAAATAATTTACAGGAATTAGAATCCTAGGCATAACACTAGGCAGTGAAAAGTATAACATTGGTTTATATTTAAATTTCTGAAAAATAACTACATTAAAATGGTAACATTGAGTAGGTATGGATCATGTATGGATACAATACAATACAATGATGAGATTCAGGAGGAAATTAATCGTAGTGAAAGTTGTTTTTCTTATTATGTATTGGTATCTTAGTTTATAGTATTTTGTCTCTCTTCCTCGATTAAAGCTAAAGATGGCCGTAAATGCTTAAAACTTTAACATAAGTCCTTTAATGGACATTCAATGTGTATAAAATTTAACTGAATACATCAAATTAATTATAATAACTTTCTTAAATATAGCAATACGTAAATTACATAAGCACCAATTCTTGTTAAAATTACATAAACGTTCTAAATTCGTTTTTCAATAGAATTTTAATAAAATACTATTTTTGGTCCCCGAGTATTATCTCAAGTAAACGCTGACAAAGGAAAATGAATCCTATTTCAAGCTCGACTGACTTTGAGATACTAAGGCATGGGTCCCGTGACGTCATAAGTTCGGCTCACATAGTACCGACCAATATAATGGTGCTACAGAATAGGCACAAAAATATGTTATAATAACTTTTTGGTTGTGTTCTTTCGTTTTCGTTTTTTACACCATGAGGTTTTAAATTAAATATAGTTTAATATTAATTAAGTTACTTAATAATATAAATAACAGTGTTTTCACGATACGAGACCTTGCCTTCAAACAAAAGTCCCTACGAAGGTGCCCTTGACACTCAGTCGACTTGAATTTGGGGCACTAGTTATATAGGGTTGCCATCTGCCGTATTCTAGATTAAAAAGTTTGGTGTCTTTAACACTATACTTATGGCTTCATCCTATATGAAGAATGAATATACTTTCATCAACCAATGAAGCACTTTGTTACATTGTTACAAGTGGGCACTTCCGACGTCCTATATTGATTTAAAGCACTTATGGAAAACAAACACCATTCAACACACTGTAAATCTAGCTTATATACTCCACAGATGTCAGTCCTACTTCAAGAGATTAACATAGCATTGCTCAATGGCATCGCGGATCCACCGTTGTAGGGACGATGGAGTGCCCACAACCCTAATAGACTTGTGACGTCACACTTTCACTTTACTTTTGTAATTTTTGTGAGCGAACAAAAAACATTTTACACGTTTTAAAGGGCAAAGCCCTTGGAACTCTACACTACAAAATCTTGGTCAGGGCGTCATATACTTTGTAAACATTCCTACAAAGGAAATGCACTATCAGGGGTGGCCAACCGGTCGATCGCGATTCCAGATTGGTCTCATTTTAATTTCGTCTAGTTCTGACAATGGCATCCCTGAGAAAACGCTAGTCTTAAATTTGCATTATACTGCCTCAAATCACGCCAACCGATTTCAATGATTCTTTTTTTAAACGACTTCAAAAAAGGAAGACTGTATTTTTTAGTACTATTCTTTGAAGTCGGTTTTTTACTCTTTGAGGACTGGATCCGTCTGATGGCATCTCACTTGGCTACGAACGGCGATAGGTCGGGGAATTTGAAGTTGAGTGATGGTCTTCTTGGCGCTCTCGCTTGGTGAGGCGCAGAGGCCCCGCACTGTGCGGTGCATACGTCATCACGAAGAACAGCCTCTCGGGGCCACTCGCGAATCAGCTGTGCGCAGTCTGTGATGCGGAGTGATGCACATTGAGCCTGTAAATTGTTACAATGTAGTTCTTGTAATGAAGATCAATGCAAAAAGTGTTGATGTACGGCAGGGGTCTCCAATTACTTTCGCTCGGGGTCTGTTTTAAGAAATGAAATGACCATCTTGGTCCGCACATTTTATTTATAAAAAAAATATTTATTAAACAAAGGTAAGTAAGGAAATAACAAAGGTATTTTGTTGCATAGGTAGGTATACATTTTTATTAAATTACGTACAGCTCGCGTCAATCTTTTTGGCGCCACGGAAGTTATTTATATCGGAAGTAGTCTTTAGTGTACCTAAGTTACTGTGTTCTCGCGGTCCGCACAAAATGGGTCGGCGGTCCGGATGTGGACCTTCTGATTTGGAGACCCCTGATGTAGGGGGTTATAAGTTATATACTACAACATTTTTTTTTAATTATGGGAAGCGGTAGTACGACCGCTTAATGTGTGAAGAAGTGGTGTAAGAAACAAAATATGATTCGTATATACAGTGGTGGTCAGATAATTAGAAACACTTCTTATGAATAAGGAAAGTATAACTTCAACGTACAAATGTTCGTAAAAAATATACACATTCAATAATTAATAATTATGCAATAATATAACCACTCAAATAAAAAACTCATTAAATGCATAAAATATAAAACATATGTTATTTTTAATTACAAAATGAGTCTTACACATGTAGGAGTTTATTTTCTGTAACTTGCCGCTTGGACGCATAATTAGAAACATTTAAAAAAAGTATCCATAACTCATTCTTTTTTTAGAAATTGGAGAATAACATTTTTTTCTTGGCTTTTTTTTATTATTGTAGCGGCAATTCAAAATTTAATCTGAATTTTATTTTGTTCAAAATGGGCCAAAAAAAAAAGATGTGTCGCGTCAACTAGGCAAATCATTGTTTATTTACGTATAGATCATATGTGGGCGTACAGAAGAATAGCTGAGCACTTAAATTGTTCTGTAAAGAAAGTTTTTAATGCAATTGATCATTACAAAACACATGGAACTGTTGAAAAAATGTTCTTAGAAAGGCGCGGCAAAGAAAAACATTTCCCAGAGAAGATAAGTTGTTGTTAGTGTTTCTAAAAAAGACCCAATTAAAGGCTCCAACCAGATTATAAATGAAGTTTTTTCGCCTGATGACCCGAGAAACATCTGGCCAAGATTGATACGCCGAAGATTAGTAGAAGCTAAATTGTTTGATAGAATCTTTCGAAAGGTACCGCTTCTTACCAAGCAGCACCGAGAGAAGCGATTATTATTCGCTAAAAAAATATGTTAATTGAACGGTACAAGAATGGAAAAAAGTGTTATTTTTAGATGAAACAAAAATAAATATGGTAAATTCCGACGCAAAGCGCTATGTTAGACGTCCTGTAAACAATGCTTTTAATTATAAATACACAAGGAGTATAGTCAAGGACGGTGGCAGTAAGATTAAAGTTTGGGGGTGTTTTTCCGGATATGGAGTTGGACCCGTTCGGAAGATTGAAGGTACAATGGATCAATGGCAATACTAAAATATCTTAGAGCACACAATGATTCCATACTCGGACGATCATTTGCCTGTAACCTGGATCTTTCAGCATGACAATGACCTTAAACACACGCCCAATAGCGTCAAATGTTTCCTTAGCAAACAGCGTATATCCAGTTTAGACTAGCCAGCAAATCGTCCGGATTTAATCCCGATAGAAAATCTCTGGTTTACTGTTAAAAAGAAAGTCTCAAACAAACGTAACACCAGTCAAAACGAACTAAATGAAGCATTTTTTGAAGCATGGAATTAAATCCCCCTAGAAAATTTTACGAAATTGATTGAATCAAAATGCCACGTCGTTGCAGTGCTGTTATTGGCATTAAGGGATACTCCACTTAATATTAATTATAACTATTGATAGGTTTGGGATAGTAGCTATTTCTTAAATAACAATACTAATTACTAATACTTTAAAAAAAAAAATTTATACTTTTTTGTTGTTGTTTCTAATTAGTTGACCATTATTGTTTATAACTTAAAATTGGTTTAAATGTTTGTCCGTAATGTAATATTGAAACTGCCCTTGTGCAATGGAATTTATATTGTTTTTCTAATCAATGATAAATCGTTGAACATATTGTTGTCCTATTTATTGTTTATTTTCAAAATAAAAACGATTGCGGAGAAGTATCTTACATAATGTCAAGGACCGTTGGCAGTGTTTCTAATTATCTGACCACCACTGTATAATGAGTACAATATAAACTACAATTTAGGTAAGTACATGGTTATGTTTTTAGGGATGTGTGTGGCAATGGAAGAATGGGGCATCCTGGCACAAGTATTTAAATACTTAATAGGGTGCCTTTACAATTACAATGTTAAGCATCCTTTAAAGTTAATAAAATATTTTTTCATTTTTAATTTTTTTTCATGTGTTACATCATTGTCATTAAATACTAATCTAGAATACTTATGCGATTATATGCACGACGGATCCACCGTTGTAGGCACGATACGCATGCCCACAACCACCCCACACCCTAATATACTTGTGACGTCACACTTTCACGTTTACTTTTGTAATTTTTGTGAACGACCAAACTGTCATATTACTGGTTTAATCATTTACTAGTATTCGCCCCACGGCCTCGCCATACACTGTTTAAAATCCTGGCCAGGATGTCATTATTTGTAAGCATTCCTGTGTCGGAATAGGTAGGTACACTATATCGATCATGAGGGAGTTCATACTCTGACTCGCACTTGGCCAATTTTCGGGTGGCTGTGACCACAACCTTTTTTGAAACCTTCAGTTTCTTGCTGGTTCTTCTCGGGGTACTTATTGGAATTAGCAACTCGACGGTGGAGTTGGGCTGCTGTTTACATTATCCAATCTTCATGGACGAGTTTAGAGTGCCTTGTTACTAGACTATTGACTTTTCTTAGGGTCGATTTTTCAATAGTGAGTTAAAAATTATCTGAAGAATAAACATCACCTGTCACTTTTCCTTTCTATTGTGTCAGAGAGTGACAGCATTATATTCTCCAGATAAAGTTTATCTGACGATTGAAAAATCAGCCCTTAGTGTAATTTTCAATTACTTACGGAAATAAATACTTTTTTATTTTTGGTGGATCCGCCTGTATACTGGTCAACTTACCCCCTCAGCGGTGCATATGCAGGACGTGCAGGGAGAGGGGAAGGCTGAGTCCCCGACAGCGACGTTTCGTGCTGCGATGAGGCAGCCCTGCGCCGCGTTCTCTCGCCACGCTGATAGGTCCAGCTTCGGCAGGGAAGAGCACGGAACTCGGGGGTTTCTGGAATAGAAAAAGGTGATATTCAAAAAATCTATAGAGGGTGGTATAAAAATAAATAAAAAATATTATAGAGATCTAAGTTAGTGGAGCGGTAAGAAGGTATTATTTTAAACAAACATGTCCTAAAACACCCCCTACAATGCCTTCTGCTTTGTAAAATTCTTCAAAGTACAAAAATCTGCTTGCAACATTATCAAAATACTGGTAACCCTTACAACATATATTTATGTAGGATCAAAAAAGCTTGAACCCTGTCGTAAAAAGAAATATTTAAAATAAATAAATATTTTTTAATAACTTTATATTTAACTTGTAACTTTGTAATTTTGAGTAGCCCAAAATTTATGGTACTAGTTACCACAGACCAGTTTTATTTAAACTGGTCTCTGGTACTACTTATTAGTGAACTTTGTTCATTGATTGTTTGGCGCCTCAAAATTACTTAGGTATACTAACATTAGTTTAATAACTTAGTTATTCAGGTTAAATAAAAAAGGTTTAAGTATTATTTTTTGCTTTTTAGTTTTTTCGGCAATTAATTTTTTTGTTAAAAAGTTGTTATTTTTACATCCCTATAAGATAGGGACTATAAACTTTATAGTCCCTATCTTATAGGGATGTAAAAATATATTATAAATAAAGTTTTATAGTATAAAGGCTAAACGACGGAATAGTGAAATAAATGGGTCCATAATGATACATAATGGTATCGAATCAGAATTGAATGGTCGTTTATACACGCCCATTGTTTATTCTACTGTATTACGATCAATCAGTAGTAAACTAATTAATGACAGCTGTACCTACTGTATACCCCTTTTCATACGTACCGGTTTCCGCCGGGCCGGCGCGCGGCGAAGTATATGGCCATGTACGTTCGCTTTCATACGTACCGGCGGGCAACCGGGCAATCGGCCATACATTTCGCCGCCGGACCGGACCGCCGGACTGGCGGAAACCGGTACGTGTGAAAAGGGGCTTACTGTATATATCTGTGTCGATAACAATGGACCTACTTACGTCAAAATTAAGGCGATTGCGATTGCAGTCGTAAAACGACAATAGGACTGCTGTTTGATGCGTCATTTGGATTTTTTATAATGTTGTCATGAATTCTTCTTACTTGCATTCGTTAGTGCAATGGTTGGTAGAAAAGTAAACGAACAATATTGGACTCGATTCTGCAGACCAGCTAAAATTCCTAATTTTAAGTTAGCCTATCCTTCTCCTTAAAATACGGAAGACAGCTAAACAAACCATAGATTGAAGAGTAATGTCAAACATGTAAAAACCAACTAATTTGAACCTTATGAACGTGCTTATCTGTCACTTTTATCCATCGCCTTTTTACATCGTCGCTAAAATTGGCAAACACGCCTCAGTTGACAGGACTAATTTTAATTTGACAGGACTAAATATCTCTCGTCTCTTTTCTTTTCTAGGAGAAAGAAAATGACAAGACTAAAATAAATTAAGTTTAGTCGCTGTAATGCAGAATCGAGCCCATTATGTATTTAGTACCACATCGTTTTAGAGTAAAGAGAGAGAAGACAGAGCTTTGACATTTTTATAGTAGAGAGCGCTGATATGGCCAGTACTGTACCGTTTTCCACTCATTCTTCTTGATACGTGGTCTTCACAATGGTGCAATAAAATAAGTTACCTACGTAATATAAGTACTTATATTGAAGCCTTATTAAATTAGTAATCTGCTTTATTTGATATTTATGTGAGAGATGTACGTCAGAATGAAGCCGATTGCGAAGAAGGTTGTCAATTATTATTCAGTCAGTTATGTGCAACAGGCATTGTTGCAATGTAGTTAATAACGCGAAGGCAGCTACGAGAGAAATATTTACGAGATCCAGAAAAATACGAAAATAACTCTGTCAATTTGACTAATTTGGCAAGGAGATTGACCTTGAAGAAGGACACTTATCCTACTACGTGAACGTAGTCTCTAGAAACAGCTAGTATCTTTACTTACAAGAAGTTGCTGGGCAGATCGAAGGCGGCGCGCTGGATGTCAGTTTGTATGTCGAAGTTCTCGCACAACAGCTTTGAGAGCGTCACCTTGCGGATCTCAGCGAGCTGTTGCTCCGTGAATCGCGCCGCGGGGTTGTCGTTTTCGTACCTGGAATTTAGAGGTCAAATGATTTAGTAGAGCAGTGTCCTTACGTGTCGAAGCCTAGCATGTACCAATGAGTTGTTCAAAACTTACGTACATATTTATCACTAGCTCGACGGTGAAGGAAAACATCGTGAGAACCGTGCAGGTCCCAGAATTAATTCTGAGGCATGTGTAACAGACCCGGTCCGGCGATGAGCTCACCACCTATCATGTTTAGGGGTGCAAAGAATATCTCGTGAAAAGTGGTAGATCCAGAAATGTAATAGGTACCTCTGCCTAACCCCTCGGGGATAAAAGGCGTGAGATTATTATTATTATAATGATTAAGTAGTTAATGGTTATGCTACCACTGACGATCAATGACAATAGATAATGCTATTGTTTCGCGATGACGATGAAACATTGGTGAGTTTTAAAAAAATACAATTGTATTGGGGCGGGTTTTATTTTGTTTAAAAATTTCCACGTGAAAAGTAAAAAAAATGTCTGCGTATTCCTCTAAATTAAGTAATTCTTACAAGTACGGAAAATTAGCGAATCTGCTCAGGAAAAGACAATTAAAATTGGAGGTTACGTTAATGTGGATAGAACTCCAACTCACCAGAAACGATCACACTTCCTGAGCTGTCGGAACTGTATGGCGATGACGCAGGCGAAAGTGGGCCCCACCAGACCCCCCTGCAGCGGCCGCTCGCTCATGCCTCCCGGGAACAGGTCAATGTCGTCCACAGTCGGGTAAATCCTCTTTAGCCTGAAAAGTGACGTTAAAATTAATATTCATGTATTAATTTTTCGTTTTGATGAATTGTAGATTTTTCTAGAAAAGAGGTGGATAGTTATGTTTTATTACATTTCGAATTAAAGTTCAAAAGAATATACTCGTGAAAAGTGGGTATTTCCAGAAATGGAATACCTACCCAACCTCTCAGGGATAAAAGGCGTGAGATTATTTATTTATTTTTTATTATTTATTAATTAGAGTTTTGTAAGTGACTAATTATAAAAATAGAATTTGGCCGAGTAACATGGTACTTCCTGCGTAATCTAAGCGTAAAACGTAAAGTAATAACTGTCAAACGGAAAAATGTGAACTGTCACCGAGCTCATGCTACGTGAAATTCACTTACCTAGCAATAACCTCTTCAGGAATCTCCCTTGACAGGTCCTCGAAGGTCGCAGCCCTCTTCAAATTGCAGAGTGCCCTGTAGTTGTTGTAGCTCGGTATGCCGTGGTCTCTCGCCCTTTGGATATTCAGTGCAATCAGGTCGACACCGGAGAATGGTATCCGACGGTCTTCGAATAGATGGTTTGTGACTTCTCCAGTGATGAACTGGTCCAGGGTTTCCATGGGGGTTGAGGAGACACCACGCATGAGCTCGTCTACCAACATTGGATGCTGTCCACAGAAAAGAAATAAACCGTGAGATGTAAACTAGGCAGGCTGTATGAAATGACCAGTTTATTCTAGTTTACCAATACCTACTACCATCTCGTCAAATCCCGAAATAGATTCTAATATCAGCTTTTGATTAATGTAATTTGTGTGAATAATTCTAAGAGGTACCTACTAAACTTACGTCCACGTTCACCTAAACTAAAAGACCATACATGTCATATTAAATAACCGAGGGCTTATTGTCTGACAACCTTAATCGCAATCGGCTTCTTGACCTACTTACATTGCTTCCCTACATACTATGCCATTAATGCGAGTGTTTTTGCAATCATATAAAAATAAAACAAGTGGTGATATTTAGAATTAAAAAAAACTTCAACCTTCAACTTATATAGTTTTCTCATGCCGTTATTAGAACTGGACAAAATTAAAATGGGACCAATCTGGAAGCACCAGCTTTCAAATAAAAAAATAATCATCTAAATCGGTTCACAAAGTCGAAAGTTCTGAGGTAACAAACATAAAAAAAAACCAGACGAATTGATAACCTCCTCCTTTTTGAAGTCGGTTAAAAAAAGAGGAGATCACAAAGTCAGTACTCAGTACATTTTCCTAAGTAAATTTTAATTTCGACAGCTCATAAAAAGTAACTTATTTGACTAGGCAGTACAATACGCTAATAATTAAATAGTGTTGTTCTTGTCACTTACCGACATGAACATATCAGGCTTGAAGAATCCGTCTCTGAGCAGAATGGGGGGTTCCACGGGCTGGAAGGTGGGGGAAAGACGAGGTAAATGCGGCCGCAGGAGCGAGTGGCCGAATCGGAATGCGGCAGCCGCAAACTCCGTCACGATGGCAGGGTTGCATGTAGGAGAGTACTCTTTGTAGTAGCCTAGACAAGACAATTATGCAGGGTCTTAGGAAAATGCTTCCGAAAACAAAGACAGGCGGTTATGCAGGCGATTCTTGAAACAATTCTATATTCTATATAAATTAAAATTCCAATTAAAATAAAATAAATGGTTGTATGAAAAGTCGGTTTACGGAAGACACCTGCGGAAAGTTCGGCGCCAAAGGTTCGGTGAACAACATACATTGACGTTTCACTTTAAAGATAAATGGATTTGCCTCCCGCGTCAACCGTAATGTATGTTGTTCACCGAAAGTTCCGCGCCGTAAGTTCCGCAGGTGTGTCGCGACCCTAAGTGATAACGTCATAAGAAATAGATGCGTCACAAACCGAACACTTAGGTTGACCGAGCCGATCGTGCCTCTCTATCGCTTGTTCCGCGCTCTCGCTTGCACGCTCGGCTCAGGTGCGTAAATTTTTCGTGCGTGCAGCCGGCGTTCATCGATACTTTCCATACTTCCTCATGCGTGAGGAGAGACCCTTAGCTCAGCAGTGAGCTGTTACGGGATGATTATGATCACTCATAATCATCTCGAAATGACTCATCTATACTTTTATACTATCTATATCTATAGGAATATTATAAAGAGGAAAGATTTTTATTTTTGTATGTTTGTTATTCGTAATAAGAAAGGTTCCGAATAAACTCAAAAACTATCTACTGGACCGGTTTTAAAAATTCTTACACCAATTGAAAGTTAGAAGATCCCTGAGTAACAAAGGCTATATTTTATTCCCGTATTCCCACGGGAACGGGAACAGCTAGTCACTAATAAAGAGGCAGACACCTACCTGAAGGCAACAGCTTCAGTCCGTAAAGATTAACAGCGTTCCACGACAGTAATCGTGGCAGGAACTCGTTGTAGATGATGTGCGTGAACTCAGCGGCGAGGATACGGCGCGTGTGCTCGAAGAGAAGGTCGGCGTCCCAATGAGGGTTGACTCCGCGAAGGCCCTCTACTACGCGGTTGTGTTCCCGGAGGAACATCGTGTGGATGGCTGTCAAGCCTGGCTGTTCGGACGCTCGGCCGTCGCCTG
The DNA here is from genome assembly GCA_963855545.1 of Ethmia dodecea. NCBI lineage: Eukaryota > Metazoa > Arthropoda > Insecta > Lepidoptera > Depressariidae > Ethmia > Ethmia dodecea. The sequence continues at coordinate 4,901,248 of OY979446.1, forward strand.
AAGATTTAAGAATAACACAATGCTTAGTTATTATAAAATGAGTACAAGAATAGGCTCCCCATCAGTCATGTTTAGGGTCTAAAAAACGACTCGTGAAAAGTGGGTATTTCCAGTAAGGGAATATGTACTTCTTTTTTTTTATTAGGTATATTAGTACAAGAATGCGAGCTGCTGTAACTCTACGAGGTATATTCTAAATGCGAAATTGTGTTTAAGTCGACGCAAATTCAATGATAACTGAAAACGATTCCGATTGAATCATAATTATAATGAACCATAATGATAATGCAAAATAGGACCTGATTGGATCGCATGATTTTTGCATAAAGACAGCTGCAAGACCGGGAAATGAAAAACCCTTCTATTCGTTCTGGAACGTTCAGGAAATCTCTGGCAAAAGTCCTCTTACAAATAGTAATTATCAGTTACAAGACAACAATCTCACCAGCAATAAAACAGAAGCCACTAAACGCTTTCCAGAAAGCAGATGTTTCAGGCAAAAGCTAGTTACAAAATAGTCACATCAGTTACAAGATAACAATCTCACCAGCAATAAAACAGAAGCCACTAAGCGCTTTCCAGAAAGCAGACGTTTCAGGCAAAAGCTAGTTACAAAATAGTCACATCAGTTACAAGATAACAATCTCACCGGCAATAAAACAGAAGCCACTAGGCTTTCCAGAGGTTTCAGACAAAAGCTAGTGTTGCAAAATGGTGACATCACTTACAAGACAACAATCTTACCGGCAATAAAACAGAATCCACTGGGCGCTTTGCACTCCGGATGGCTATCAGACCGCGGCAGCAAATCCCTTTCGATGTGTGGGTGGTCAGTAGAGTTCAGTCTACCGTTGAATCCTCGAAGTTTGCGGAGGATGCAGGGATTCTCGCCGTATATGACTGAGGCGTCGATGAACGCCGTGTTCTGGTTCACTTGTTCACGGGGACCTGATGAAAGATGAAAATGTTTGTATTTCCTGTAGGTAATTAAAAAGTACACTTAGAAAAGTCAATGGTCTAATAACAAGGCACTCTAAGCTCGTCCATGAAGATTGGCTTGTAAACAGCAGCCCATCTCCACCGACGAGTTGCTGGTTCCAAATGCAGTACCCCGAGAAGGACCAGCACGAAACTCAAGGGCAGCTTTTTAATCTCATGTCTTACTATTAATGCATCACTATCACTATCACTACATAGTATAAAATAAAGTCGCTTTCTCTGTCCCTATGTCCTTATGTCCCTATGTATGCTTAAATCTTTAAAACTACGCAACGGATTTTGATGCGTTTTTTTTTAATAGATAGAGTGATTCAAGAGGAAGGTTTTAGTATTAGTAATGCACCCGTGCGAAGCCGGGGTGGTTGCTAGTGAAGTCATAAGTTGGAAATGGTTAAAACCGTTATTTAAAAACGTTATTTCCTCATAGGTATCTATAAAAGAGATGGAGTGTGTTATCTACCAGCAGCTAAGGTAATCTTCTTTATAATTCTCTATGTACTCTTTTATATGTTTTACTTTTTAAGAAAATGAGTGTGCAATTGACATCAGAGTGCTTTATTCATTGATACTAATGACAGGAAGACCTCTAATAGATGACATTTCAAAAAAAATGTTGGAGATGTTAGCTCTAGTAAATCGGACTATAACAAAGTCAATTTGTATTATGATTTAGGTCGATATGAAATAGAAAGCAAAGTTGCGATTAAAAATCCGATTCAAATCGGTCCAGGCATTGAGAAGTAACGAAGCCACAGACAAACAAAAGAGTCACATGGAACATCCTTAATTTTTCGACGTCGTGGATTAAACATTAACAGTCATGACGACTGACCTTTTCTATGCTTACCCACAGAATAAATTCAATAAGTACCCAACGACCCGCAGTACCTTAAACACGCAATTTCATTCAAAAGTCAACCCTATTGAAACCCGTTAAGGTACTCACCAAGCTGCTGCTGTCCAGGCAAACTCCTCATGAAGGGGAAGCAGAGTCGTTCACCCGAAGTCACGTTGACTTCAGGGTAGTAGTGATCTCCTCTAGGCACTGGAAAGGGGTTGCACTCGGGGTGCACTGTGCGGGGAGCATCGCATGAGCGGCAGTCCGGTATTGACTCGTGGAAACCTGGAGATGGAGATTTTCTTAAGAGGCTAAAAAACGCCAATGACCTTGAGAACTTGAGAAATGCCCCGCCCCGTAACATCGCTATTAAAATTGAGTGATTATATTAACTGAATATATTAACATTTGCAACATAATCGAATAAGTATTCTAAAACATCAATATTTGTTTTAAATCTGTATCTATACTATATGTACTATAACTATACTTCTATGATCGTATTATAAAGAGAAAAGATTTAAATTTTTGCATGTTTATAACGAATAAACTCAAAAACTACTGAACGATTTTAAAAATTCTTTTACCAATGGAAAGCTAGAATATCCTTGAGTCACAATATAGATATTTTATTCTTGTATTCTCACGGAAACGGGAAATAGTCGGGTGAAAAGGCGCAGGCGGAACCTATGTTCAGAGAAGTCAAGTACTGTATTTATAATATACGTTACGTCAACCGTCGACGGCTGTCGTTGGCCGAGCTCTTCTAACGTTAGGCTCAGCAGCCAAAGCCAAGCGCAACCCTCGGAAGTGCACCTTTAGAGGGTATATGTGACTTACCTTTATGAATAGGTGTCATAGTGAGCTCGTGGTCGACGAACTGAGCGAACTGCATCACCATGAGCGTGTAACGAGTGTGGAGGTTTGAGATGTCGGGGTGAATGACCGTTGATACCACGCGGGGAGAGGGCAGCGGGGTGCCCGTTACGGAGTTGATCCGGGGACGACTTACACCTGGAAGAGATTGCTTAATGTTTCATCGGGGTATATTGGTAGAGCTTTAGGTTATCGGTCTCCCAGATAACAGAGAATGTGGGGCCTAGTGTGATTTAGATCTAGTGTGATATGAGTGTGATAGATGCTATATTCACGGATAAAAAGCAGCCTGCGTTATCTACATGAAGCCTGGGTAGATTTCTAGACAGGGAATGTACCAATGAGTTTTTGAGAAACTAATGTCGGTGAATAAATGAAAACTAAAAACCTAATAAGCTTCTGTCGCGCTTGAGGGCCAAAAACAACACTGATGAAAGGAGCGGGGGTGTATTTATAATTATATGTGCCTTATAAAATAAAACGCACGCAATCACTGGGAGTCTAATTCTAAAATATATTTATATTATTAACTGTTTTACTATATTATATTCAATAGTACTCACCATCCTCATAAACGGGAGGCAACAGTCTGGCAAAAGTGGTCAAACCCTTGCCCAAGTTAGGGTTCCTCAGATTGTTACAGTATCCCGTGTAAGTTCTGAAGGGGCTATCGGGATCACAGGGGCCAGTGTCGTCGCACTGGGGCTCAATCGTTGGGCCTAGTTGGTCTTGGCCTAAGAACCCACTAACATCCACCGATTGGAGTGAGTCCACGAAGTCGTTTGACGTACTGAATCCGAGGGCGTCGTCAAAAATCTGGCGTTTACGGCGGTGACTGCAATGAGAAACAGTTGCTTAGCCTACAAACAACTTCACTTTTAACCCATTAACGGCAGTTTAAATTTTTCATTGGTTTTGAATCTTATTTCAATGCCATAGAGTTCAATTTAAGGTGGTAACTATTGTCCCTCTGCGTTATGAAGTACTAGCTTTTACCCGCGGCTTAGCTCGCGCCCCTTTAGTTGTTGAATTAAGCAAAATCCTTTCTTAGTTTATGCCGACACTGTATAAGCTGTCTATGTGCAAAATTTCAAGTCTACAGACCCAGCGGTTTAGGCTGTGCCTTGATATATCACCAATCAGTCAGTCAGTTTCTCATTTCATATATATAGATATAAGTGTTGCACCCTCTTAACAACTATCCAACTGCCATTACGTAAATGTTGTGAACCCTACCATCCAATGGCGAACCCTTGAAGATTTGCGTACCCCACTTTGAGAAAATATAAGCCCAGGCGTGGCCGTAAACGTAATACAATAGTTTCGCATACTGTTTAATCTAATAGTTTGTCTAACTGGGAGGATTTTTGATTGTTTGTAAGTGGCATACAAGTAGATGAGGTATTGTACTTATATAATTAAGCAGACCAAAATAAGTCTTCGGAGATGAAAGACTTACCCTGAATTGATTGTGTTAAGAAGCTCGTTAGTCGCAAACTCGAAGAAAAGCGAGGTGTTAGCGAGTTTCAATGCGTATTTGTTGGCTTTTGAGAACGATGCTGCTGTGCCCACAGGAGATTTGGGATCCGCTCCGCCGTCTGTAAGTTTCATTTATGTTTTCATCATCAGCCTGGGTATAGTCCACCACTGGATATAGGCCTCCCCTAATGAACGCTATAGCGCCCTGTCTTCAGTTTGCCACATCCAGCATCTGCCTGCAGTCTTTCGTCATCCCTCATATCAATCATACATTTATATTTTAACTTTGAACATTGTATGTTTATTGGAGGATGAATTTACAGCTTTGTTGCTGGATACGTGATCAGGTATGAGTGAGATTCCAATTAGCAAATTATATATGAGTACGTATAGTGCCACATCACGTAGGCATATATGGTCGATAGAGTCAAATATAGTCAATTGTGCATGCATATTCAGAATAATCATATATATATAGGTACCTCCCTAGAATCTGCTACACGATTATAATATTAAGATCATAGGATGAATTATCTATCTATTTCCAGTTGGTTTTTTCATTGACGACCTCGAACGGTTAATTTTCAAGAACGGCTGCGACCATGTCCAGAGACAATCAAAGATTAAGATAATAACATTTACCCTGATACGGAAAATCTGTGGCATTGTAGCTCGTACCAAGGCAATAGTGTCAACTTTTTCTTCTTTTCTACAGTAATTCATATGAGAACTGATTCCAAATGAATGAGGCCATACATTGTAAAAACATTTTGGCACGACTACTTTACATTAAAGATGTGTGTAGTGATTAAGATCTTTAGAGAAAATAGGTTACTTTGACTCTCTAGCACACAATAAGCCTCATATTGAAATCTGAGAGGTGTATTTGATGCTTACTGGTTTCCCAAAGCATGTATTCCAGCTTCTTCCTGTCAGCCATTTCCTGTTTGGCCTTCTCCATAGCAGCTGCGACCATGTCCTGGGAAAGTCTTTCCGCTGCTTTAGCGCCGCTCTCGTCGCGCCACGCTGTTAGCTCCAGGCGGTTGTGTTGGGAACATTGTTGGGCTGCGTTTCTGGAATTTCAATTCAAATTTTGGATGAATCAATTCATCACTACGGTTCTTTTAATAAATAGAGAGATTCAAGAGGAAGGTTTTTATATACTATATAAACCGTAGCAAAGCGAGGGCGGTTAGGCTACCCTAATAGGATTTAAAAAAATGACAAACATCCATACAAAATTGTATCCCCTATATGGTACAGAGGTTGAATTTTCAAAAACCCTTTCTTAGTTTTCGCCTAAAGTAACTCGCGTGTAAAATTCTTATGCCTGTTTAGGATGTTCGTTGTATGTCAGTGAGTATAATAATCTCACGCCTTTCATCCCCGAGGGGGTAGGCAGAGGTATTCCATTACTGGATATACATTTCACGAGATACATTGGACCCCTAAACGTGATAGGTGGTGAGCCTATCTGTCAGTGAGTGTTTACAGTATTAAGCAGATTTACCATCTCAACCTTTGTAAGTGTAAACCAATTACAATTTGCTTTATTATTAGGTACTACGTTTGTTTCTGACAATTTTTTTTGGCTAATGAGTTGGCTACCTAACTACGTAATTTTCAAATAAGTGCTAAATATATTTTCATCGATATCAAGAAACTCGCTCAAGTTTCAAATCGGTAAATGTTTTTGCAAACTCTTCAACATAAACTTTTGTATTCAAAATGAATACTCACAAGTAAGGGTCTTCTTTGACAAAGGCTTTGGGCTGGATGCTGGTGAGAGACTCTTCAGCTGCACACAGAAGTCCAGAGAGAGACACCTTTCTGATGGCTCCCAGCTGTTCAGGCAAGAACGAAGACGGAGGGAGGTCGTTCTCGTACCAGAATCTGTAGACAGAAATAGGAATTATTAACACACTATAGACCTACCTGCTATATAATCAACTGGTAAACATAATAAAAAAAAAATACGCCTTTTATCCCCGAGGCAGAGGTATTCCATTTCTGGAAACACCCACTTTTCACGAGTGTATTCGGACCTAAACGTGACCTAAATTAATTATTTATTTATTTATTTATAGGTAAATGGTCTATAATTTTCTACTGTCTACTACTATCGTATAAAACAGTCTTAGTTGCGTTGGAAAGCTGTAAAAATCAGATAGTTCTACAAACCTATCACTCTTCTTCAAGTTAGCGAATTGCAAAGCTAATACGCAAGCGAGGGTAGGCCCGATGACGGCGCCCGTAGCTGGTTTCTCCATGGCACCTCCGATCATCAGTTCCACGTCTTCTACATTCCTGATAAAATGGAAAGATATTAAGTAATTTGCAGTATAGCTTGGCCAAGTGGCAAACGAAGGTTTCATTCGGTTAGCTGTTCACCGGTTGTAATAGAACTACATATTAAGAAATACGTGTCAGTAACTAAGTATACTTCTAGAGTGTATTTAGTCTTCATACCTTCAATGAAATTATATAAAGCCAGTTACATTGTCTGATTTCATAAACTCCGGATTCAAATCACTAAAGATCGACGACATTTTTGTATCAACCTAAAAATAATAATTTTCAGACCTGTTAAAATAACAAACACCGTCTTTTGTTTCACATTCTTTGCAATCGCGTCTTTTTTGTTTTCTGCATATGGCTGCCAGTTCGATTTTTGAATAAACTCTCTTTACAATGCCCGTCTGTTAAGTAGGTATTCATTTTTGACATTCCATATTTAAATCACGTTTTATCCCTTTGAATTATGTGTAACTGGACGTTGTCGAGGTGGTGCGTTTTTTTAATCTTACCTGTACATATCAGCCATCATCTCCTGCTGCGACCTGTCAAAGCCCAGCTTCTCGAAGTCGGCATAAGACTTCACGTTAGTCGTGGGCTCACAGAGTCGTAGAGCCTTCAGATATGATGAAACTCCGTGGTCTCTCGCGCGGAGGACGTCCCACTGGGCTGATGGGGGGAAGTGGGAGACACGGTGCGCGCTAGTGTGGATTAGGTCTTGCAGAGTGATTGTAGCGTTATTCTGTAAAAAGTGTTTAGGTTGAGATTTAAACATTTGCTGGTCTTCTGAGATATTTTGAAAGGAGATTTTGTTGAACATGTAGGTAAATGCTTCCGATGTTATTGAAAAAATATCATGGCTGGATATTTTCATTTATGATGATGATGAATTGTAATTTGTTAGGAAGACCTTATTATTATGATTGGGTTTTTAATGAAGGATTCGTTATTAGTTAAAGTAAAGCAAAATATTGGATGACATTGATACAAGCTGTATTATCTACACAATTTTTTCTTTTACTTAGTACAGTCAAGAGCAAGTCAAGCTTGACACTACCAGTTTAAGCTGAGCTCTGATTTATACTGCGCGACATGGAATACAGGGCCGGGTCAAAGTCCAAAGTGTCAAGCTTAGCGTGCTCTTGACTGTACAAACTTTTAAAGGGAAATTTCAATATTCTTATAACAATAGTAATTTCTCACCAGTTTCTCGTTCATCATGGCTTTGAAGACAGGAGCAACGGCAACGAGCTCGGAGTATGCGCCAGCGCGATTGGCACTCGAGTACCCGCGCCAGAAACCGAGGGTAGTTAGCTTCAGTTCGGCTTTTGCCATGCCTACCTGTCGAAAGAGTCTTTATTAGAACTTTGACGGGCTTGTTGGTTCAGTTAGTAGTGCCCATGCCTTTTGAGTCGGAGACCGAGGGGTCGATCCCCGATCGGAGCCAACGTTTGTGTGCATGAACATGTCTGTTGGCTTTGTGTCTGCGTGTTTCATATTTATTAGTTCTTTAGTAGGTACCCATAGTACAGGCTCTATGTAGTTTGGGACTGAATAACCGTGTGTAAATTGTGCAACACTATTTATTTGTTATTTATTATTTATCCTGTGGAGTAATACTCTTATCGAGAAATGCAGAGCATAAATAATAACAGATCGAAGGTGAACAAAGTGTTTAAACACAGTTTTGTGCAAATCCAATGCCAGTAAAAAAAAATGCGAAAATGGTCTGATCAGATAGGTCCCTACTACATTTAAACTTACTCTATCCATACTGTGTATGACCACCATCAGATCTTACCCAAATATTATCCGCAGTTTCCGAAAGGCAAATCAAACAAAAATTTGCTGACACTACTTATTAAATGTCATGGTAACTGTACTTGAAAAGCGTTATGATTTTATTCAACCAATCACAACAGATTACAATCTGTCAGATAATTTTAGTTTTATTTTCCTGTCCAAAACTGGGGTTACTTATGGGTTTGAAAATATGAAAATCTCACCACGCAGCGGTCTGAGTGTATATCTCTATCTCAGTAATCATGCTCCGACGCCTCCGACTACTGTTCTATTTCGCAATTTTCTTTATTAACCCTTTAACAGCCGATTATCTATACTTATACCAATATTATAAAGAGGAAATATTTGTATGTTTGTATCTTCGTTACGAATAAACTCAAAAAGACTGGACCGATTTTAAAAATTCTTTCACATATGGAAAGCTAGAATATCCCTGAGTAATAGGCTATATTTTATTACCGTAGTTTTAAAATATAATACTAATCACCCGTACCCCGTGCGTAATCGGCTGTTAAAGTGTTAAAGACTAGTGTAGATAGTGCGGTTTTACACTTACTTCTCCAAGAAGCACAGGAAGGAACTCGTTGTATGTGATATGCTGGATAATAGCAGCGATCGCGCGGCGCGTCTCGAGAAATAGGGTCGTGTCATCCCAGAATGGATTAAGCGAATACAGCTCTCCTGCGATGCGGTTGTGTTCAAATAGGATTGCTTTGTACAGGGGTGCAGCGGAGCTACCGTCATTGCACCTGGAAACAAGCAACTTTATTTAATTATGTTTAATCACAATAGCGAATAAGAACACAAAACTTGCATTATCAGATGTTATAATGCTATTTTAATTGGCTACGCGTCTGATAACCGGATGAATAAATATTTTTATTCGTCCGATTATCTGATGAATAAAATTATTTAGTCGTCTGGTAAAACTAATAAAATTGTTGTTTAAAAAAAGAAGTGTAGCTAGCGGTGGGTATGAATGCTACTCTTCAATAAGTTTCTTCTAATAAGACGAAATAATTTTATTCATCCGACAAATTTATCGGTCGACTAGACTCCTCTATAAAGAATGTTAATGGTTCGGGTGGTGGCAAAGAACCTAGGAACACTTTATAGCAGATATTATTGTAGTAATTCATATATCCAATATTGGCGGGTATATTGGCTCAGTTGGTCGTGAACTGTTGAAAGGATTTGGATATTGAATCATGTCAGGATGTGATGATGACGCTCACGTCAGCACATGCAGGATGACATCAATGGAATTCCTTGAGACGTTACATATTGGATGATATGGCTCTAAGTATATCTTTATAGCAAACAAATCAGACACACTTATGAGGTCGATACTGGATAAAGTACCAGCGTCAGTCATAGACCTATATATGTCTATGGCGTCAGTGCATAGTGATGCGCTGCGATGGAAATCTCTGAGTATGTACGAATGCAAATCATCTCAAGGTTGATCGTCAACCTCATTTGCATACAATCCAATCTGTGACGACACCAGGAATTCCATCTATGTCATCCTCACCAGATGATCGGATCCGCTTTGTATGTTTACGTTTTTTATTTTACTTTTTTTGTGTTATTGACCATGAGACCGTAATATGGCCTTTGTCTTAGAATGACTCAACTATAACAAAGACGGTAGCGATCGCGAGTGTGCTGACCGCTTGGTACTTTCAAAAGAGTTTGTTGAGTATATAGGAACCGTAAATATATCTGTTACGATAGGTACGCTTACATCCACTCATAGAGGCTGCACAACACGCAACGGACTGATTTGACTTTATAAAAACTACAACCGATTGTTGCTTCCGTGCGTACGGTGAGGCCGTAGATGAATCGGGAACGCGTAGCTTAGGTACAGTCAAGAGGAAGTCAAGCTTTACACTACCAGTTTAAGCTGAGCTCTGATTTTTACTACGCGCCATAGAATTCAAGGCCGGTTCAAAGTTCAAAGTGTCAAGCTTAGCGTGCTCTTGACTGTACAACTTCGTATGGATTTAATGCTAAAGTCAAAAAATATAGTGAACTCTAAATCAGAATCTCGAATCTCTCATTGTTGAATTATTTAAGAACAATAGACTGTGTTCTTTGTTACATATTTTTTTGTAAGTGGTCACGAGACTACGTGGGAATATTTTCACGTGTTTGAATTATACCTCCCTATGTAGTTTATTTAACTTAATATAAAACCCTAATATTTTATTTCTCTCTTTGATATCAAATTCTATAAATAAATAAAGCCACAAGTCTATATATTTTGTCTCCTTTGATATTAATTATACAGAGGTAAAGTTGGGTTTGCATGTTCGTAGGAGATAATCTCAAAAACGCTGATCTGATTTTCAGAATTCATTGACCGGTAGAAAGCTATAATACGAGTATTCCTGAATCCTGAGTAACATTACCTATATTTTACATTCGCGGGTAAAAGCACGAGGCGCAGCTGATAAATTATATTTTTGGAGGATTAATAACAAAGAGATTTAAATATAATAGGGTATAGAGGGGGCATTGGGAATATTTTCATACAAAACTTTGAAGCCTAAGCGTCATGTCCTTGTCATGTCAGTTAGTATGAACGCGAGCTGTCATTCGGTCGAAATTGTACTAGACTTATTCCACTTGGAATAACTTTTGACTTCAAATTTTTCTCGCTTTGTCCCCTCTATGCCCTATATATTTAAATCTCTTTGAACAATAAAAATAAAAAAACAAAAGTACTTAGGTACTACTTAATTGCATAATTAGAAGGTATTCGTTTTTATATTAAAAACAGTCGCTGGCCACCAATAAAAATTTATTTTTCGTTTTTGTCTTTATTTTGAGTTTAATTACCTACTTATGATTTTTTTAAAGTATTTTGTTATAATACTCACTTGCGGCATGAGCCTAGGTCAAGTTTTCCAGCATCGTAGAGCCGAAGAGACCGCAACTCTTTTTCCGAGCTGCCGTACAAAGCAGAACCGTCAACAAACGCTGTAGCCAGATTCATCTGTTCACGATGCTCTGTAAAAAAACAATATCGAGCCTTATATAACTCTTACATATTGTCCAACAATAAAAGGTGTCACATTTTGTGGAAGTTCATATTTTGTTATTTTAGAATGAGCAAAATTGCATTTTCTGTCCTTATATTAAACTGCGGTAAAGTGTGTCAGCGTTACAAAATTTACTATCAAAACCTGTTGCAATTGGTCCGTACTTCCTGGTGGTACGACACCTCAAACCACCCACTCACTCGAAAATACTTGATTTATTAGACAAGACAATTTTACAGTGATTTTATTAATATGCATGAGTTACTGATGTCAGATTTATTTCGACCAAAACCGCTTACTATTTTTTTTCCAACTGGCTACGACCAGTCGCAATATTTTTATCTTACTTTAAAAAGAGAAAAAGGTAATTAAAATCTCTTACCAAAGCCACAAGAGTCGATGTTCCTGGCTGGCGCCGAGCGTACGTAATCGCAAGTACTCCCATCACAGTCCTAAAAGAAGAAAAAAATAAATTCTATATAAAATAATCTGTACAAAGCATTTATATATATTTTATTTTTAACCTGCCTCAGAAAGATACATCATAACATTCAGGTTATATTTTTAATATGGAATATTTATTAAATTTTAAGACTTTTTTTTCTCTTTTTTCTGTTAATATTTCTTTGAAACGGTTGGTTTTATTCTTATTGTAATAATTTATTTTTTGTTCTTGTAATATCAGATACACTGAAATCTGACATGTAGGTTATCCATGGTCGTATACCATTTTCCAATCTGCAGTAGGTTTCGTGAATTATTTAGACTATAGCCACTTCCTTATTAGAAAAGTGAGGTAATACAAATATAGCTTATCAGTCAGCTGTTCGGGTAAGCATTTTTAACAATAATAATAATAATAGTTGTGGGACACAATTCACACACGGTTATTTAAGTACTAAAAAACTGATAAACATACTTAAATAAATATTAAACGACCAGACACGAAGCCAACAGACATGTTCATGCACACAAATTTTAGCGCCAAGCGGGGATCGAACCCGCGACCTCCGACTCAGAAGGCAGGGTCACTACCAACTGAGCCCAACATCCCCGTCATACAATACAATACAACTGATCCATTCCAATTTGCAGTATAATAAGCTAACCAGCGAACAATAACCAAGTATAAATGTTACACAAATAACTATAACTTTCACTACGCATCTCGAATACGTAATTCACATAATCGTATTTGTAGAGCCAGCGTTGCATAATATCCATTATTATCTTTGTCAAGTGTTCAAGAGTAAATAGTAGAAAATATTACATGAATAGATTTGAATAACTAACTGTATATTTATGGTAATGCCTACTTATAAGGGAGAGAGTTAATTTTGATAGCTACAGACCTTGAGTGCGCAATGTACTTGGTACTTCCACAATTAGTAATCTGTTCCGGTTTTCTCATCATAGTGTATAGTTCTCTAGTCTATAGTACTCGTAAGAAAAACATTATTATCAAGGCTGACATACAAATGTCTTTACACTTAACACTGTGTTTTTTTAAATTCAAACATATTGTGAACAAATCTCACGACTCTTCGTATAGTCTAGGCAATGAAGCGGATTTTTGTATGAAGACCCCAACATTAATTCCTCAGTCGATGAAACTTTGCAGGATTGTAGTATAGTATGAGACAATACTTGCATAAAAAAATCCAAAAAAAAAACCTAACCGAAGTTAGGTATTTTTACTGAAATACTTATTTATTTGATATCTTTGTTGGGAAAAATGCTCAGTCAAAATTTTCTTCTCCAGCAATATTCATGTATGTTAAGAAAGCTATATGCGAAATATCCAAAAAAATCTCCTGGTAGAAACAACAAAACTCAGACGTATATGGACCTTGCTCGGGAAAATTGCTCAGTCCATTTTTTTAACTGGAATGTCATTTAATGGTCTCTGTGGACTTACAATAGGAAAATCCAAAATTAAAACCTTCTGGCTACATTATTTTTAGAAATTATCAAATTATCAATAAAAAAAAATTTTTTTTTTAGTATAAAAACCTAACTTCGGTTAGGTTTTTTTTTTGGATTTTTTTATGCAAGTATTGTCTCATACTATACTACAATCCTGCAAAGTTTCATCGACTGAGGAATTAATGTTGGGGTCCACTACCTTTATTGCCTAGACTAGTAACCGCCCTCGCTTCGCTTCAGTAAATCGAAATAAAACCTATATGAAAAAGAGAAGAATAATAGTGGTATTTTATTCCTCGTATTTTATTACCAGAACCATATATATATCATTGTAAAGCTAATTTACTGGGCTATTTGATAACATATTGAAATATTTTAAAATGCCACCCTATGTTTGAAAAATTCAGTAATATATGAGGGTTTAGGTCACTGAGAAACGAACGTCACCCTTTTGGTCTAGGGACCCAAAATGATTTAACCTGTGGGCCTATAATTATTTAGTTAAGTGTTCAATTAGGCTAATCGAATTTGTATGATTATTTTGTATTTCCTGAATTATTACATTATAATTTTTTTGTTAGTCAAAGTAGGTAGTATGTTCGTTTCGTGGTCCAAGGTCCAAGGAGTAATAGTGTTCTGTGCTCCATGTAGGTGAAGAAATGTCATATTGACATTGGCAGAGTGGCAGACCGACAACATAATAAAAAAATAACTGTGTTTTATTTCACTTCCGCATAAAGGCTAATGGCAGATAAGAGTGAGAAAGAAAGTAGAGCGCTATCTATATCTTTCACATAACACATCTATTGCTACTTTCGTGCAAAAAAATATTAATTTCTTTTAAATATTTCTTTTTACGACTCTGGATTCAAGGTTTTTTGATTTCATGTACAAAAATGTATGTTACCAGTATTTTGATAATGTTGCAAGCAGATTTTTGTAGGTACTTTGAAGAATTTTACAAATCAGGGGGCATTCTGGGGGGTGATTTGTAGGACATATTTGTTTAAAATAATATCTTCTTACCGCTCTACTAAATCAGATCTCTATAGTATTTTTCATTTATTATTATACCACCCTCTATAGATTTTCTGAACATCACCTTTAGGAGGACTACATTAGGTACCTACTACTACATTATACTACTTCTACAATATTCAACACTACTGGGTGAACAGCGGCGTTGCCCGCGCGGATCATGTTTATTCCCGTTCCCGTAGGAATTTCCAAAAATCCCTTCATAGCGATTGCCTACGACATATAAGATACCCATATTTCAAGTATCTAGTATTCAAAATGTCGTCCAAAGAGGACCCATATGGGACAGTGACCAGAAGACGGGCCTTCCCTCTCTGTATAGCTATAGTCTAACACTTTAGCATAGAGTTAGTTTCTGTTTTAATCCCTATGATTTTCATTGAAATCCGTTAACCCGTTTTTAGCCTATTCAAGACAAAGTTTCATACAGGCAAACATTCTAAAACTGACAATTATGATTAGCATAGGTATATAGCAGTTTTCACTTTAATTTTTATTTTAATATTGGTATACTTAAATAGTAGGCATGGATGTAAGCTAGATCTCCGCAGCGTAAGTGAACGGGGCGATTTACCTGAAGCTATCATTATATGCCCATCAACCGACCAATCGCCCTTCGAAGGCATTTCCTACAGTCATGGGACTCGCATCTCCAGTGCCCTAGCTAGACCATTGGCGCCAAGGGCAAAATTCTGTTTTTGCACCCTTTCAAGGTGTAATATTTTTGAAAAGCTCATTTTTAGTTACTCTTTTTATGAAATTACAGCATATAAACATAATGTAGGTATATTAGATACTATCTGTACTCCGCGTTTCATCCGCGTAAGTTCAGTTCCCGTAAAAAAGTTATAGCTCATGTAACTTAAAGAAAACTAAGTTTTCTATTGGTGAAAGAATTTTCGGGGAGCCCGAAACCCGACTTTCACCTTTTCAATACAAAAAAAAAATCTAATATATTTTTCTCTATAAAATATTATATGATTTGTAAGTATTATTCTAAATTTGTACATACTTACCTTCTCTAGATTTTTTGGTTGCCATTTATAAGTGAATAACTGTTCCGCGTGGTTTCAAACAGTTCCCGTTCTCGTAGAAATACGGGAATAAAGTATAGTGAATGTTACTTCCTGGTAACGTAGCTTTCCATTGAAGAAATAATTTTTAAAATCGGTCCAGTAGTTTTTGAGTTTATTCGTAACAAACATACAAATCTTTCCTCTTTATAATATTAGTATAGACTACTAACTACATACTACTTTCCTAAATCTTGAGCAATCTCAAAGAGCAGTGCTGAAGCTATTGTATCGGAAGCCTTTACGACACCTGACTCACCAGCTTTATAGAGAAGCCAAAGTATTGACAGTGAGACTGACTATTTATACTCCGGTCTACATTGCGTCGTCACTTTAGTATCCCACCTCAAACCACCACCATTATCCCTGGAAGAAGACCTAAACCAGTCTGTCCCGTGGAAACCTTCATTTCATTCAAAAAATCATTATTGTACATTAGTGTTGATGTAGTAGTGTAGATGTAGATTTGATCAACATTAATGTTTAGTTACATTTTACTATATCGACAATGTAACAGATTTCTAAAAATGTATTCGTCCGGAGTTTGCGCCTGGTTGCCTAGCTACGACGCTGACCATCTCAACCGCACCCACGAGGAACTGACAGTCACTTCATTCACTGCTTTCACTAACATAACCTTTCTTCGTATGACCCCTCAACTATCACGAAGGCTTATGCAACACACCTGTTCAAGCTAATGTTATTGTCCGCTTCAAATTCACAGCTACAAGCGGAGTTTATTGGTTTGGATTAAGCTCACTTAAAAAATTTGTATGTATTTCATTCAGAGCCGCTTGTAGCCTCGCGATACCAGTATATTTGCAATGATCACACTGGTTAAACAATGTTGCACGCGGACTACCAGTTATATCACAAGCTTCTCCGTATTTCGGAAGGCATCTTAAACCGTTCGACTAGCTTTTCGTTGAATTTACGTACAATAGAAATCGTTAAGCCATGTGATACCCTTGGGTGGCTTGAAAAATTCTCACAGATCTATGGCTACTGGCCTAGAACCATATCCTAATCAGTGTTGGGCGCGCTGGGAATGTATGGCCCATACTTCCTCATGGGTGAGGAAACACTTAGCTCACCAGTGGGCGGTTACGGATTGATGATGGTGATGATAAGTATAGTTCATATACTCGTACTTATTAACTTGGCCTATAAGGTATATGATGTATTTCGTCATACAGTGTGTAAGGATAGACCTTGAACTTAGCAAAAAGTATGGTGTTCACGAGATTCCATAGTTCTCGCTTATGTACTTGATTACCTTTTAAAGACTGTTGACTTTATTGTAGTTCACCGCGTCTGTATCCTTTTACGCGATTGATTGCTTCCCATTTGCAACGATTATAGGAAAGTGAACATGATATATTTTTAAATACAAAGTATAAACTTTATCTTAACCTCATGACATTTTGTTTAAAATAGCAGGATTTATTTACATCGTAGAAATAAAAATCTGTAGCAGCATCGGCACTCTGTTGGTCAAGCAGAAGGTTCCCCAAGAACAATACTACCTACTTAATAACTACCTAACTATTTTATAACCTTGCTATTGTACCTATATCAGTCCGTTTGGCGCTGTATGCTGGCATACAGGTTTTCACCTAGTTCGGCCACAGAGGCTTACTTTAATATTATGTAATTTTCTATAGGAATGGGTAGTTGACAGCATCGAAATTAAATTAGTCATAAATTAAAAAGATTATCCCAAAACACCTCAAAATATGTATTTCGATTTACAATTATAGCAAATTTAAAAAAAATAAAACAACCAAAAAAAGTGCTGCAATTGAGTACTACCAACTATGACGTCACGGTTTGCTATTTCAGTACATTTTCCATAGTAAAATTTCGTTTTGACAGATCGTAAAAAGTAACTGATTTGACTAGGTAGGACACAACCCTATTATAAACCTATTATGTCTAGGACTTGTTACCAGACCAGCTAAACGACTATGGCCAGCTACTGGCTAAAAATTCGGCCAAGTGTGAGTCGAACCGCTGCCTTTACAACGAGTAGTACAAATAGATACGAGCTTGCCAGACCTTACCTACTTAATTTATATTTTACTAACTGATTCGCGTGGTTTCACCTGCGTAGTTCTCGTTCCCGTGGGTATTATGGAAATAAAATATAGCCTTTGTTACTTCCTGGTAATGTAGGTTTTCATTGGTGAAAGAATTTTTAAATTCTGTAAGGTAGTTTTTGAGTTTATTTATTAAAAACAAATCTTTCCTCCTGATAATATTATTAGTGTAGATCAGGTCATTATTTATAGGTGTGTAATTATATAATTTAGGAACGTTAATGATTTAACATTAAAGGCCAAGTTCAAGAAAAAAACGTAATGTAGGTCCACGTCATTAGACAAACGATTACGATTAGACTGGACGTTGCGACACCATCCGTTCGTAGCAAAAAGATGCGTCCGGCGACCTTCGCATTGGCATCATCCGAATTCGCACGTAAAAAAGTTACGATGCAGACAAATGGATATTTAGGGTCGAATGGGCAACATACAATTTTATTTCACATATATTTATTGTTACATTTGAAAGTAGAGGTAAAATACTACAGACTACTTCCTTTATTTTTATTGTTTAAAAATAGACGTAAAATAGACTGATAGACAAGAACCAAATGTAAACGTTTTAGTGTGTCTGCTACACAATCGGGCCTGAACGATTTTGATGAAATCCAAAATACTCCGATATAATACATTTATGGTGGATTAACTAGGTTATTTTTCTTTTTTGGAAAACTTACGGTGTATGTGGGAATCTGTAGGATAATCAGTTAAGAACCACCGGTTCCAATTGGAACCGAGACACAATTAAAAATCTATTGTGTCTGTGATTCATGGTCTGAGAGGTTAAGATACATTTACACGGTAAATCAGGTAAATAGTTAACTGTACGGACACCGCACTGATTGTTGGAAAAAGAATTTTGCAAGCAATCGTAAAAATAAATTCAAAAATTCAAATATCGACGCAATGTTTTTGACTCCTATTCATAGCTTTGAGTCAAAAGATGCCTTGACCCAAATCCTGGGAACTAATTAGAGGTTAGAGTATGGAATTAAAATTTGAATGGCTTTTTTGTTCTAACTCGCTATTAAACAAAAGGTTGAACGAGTTCATTTAATTATTGTTACATTGTTACATTAAGAGCGCGTTCTTATTCTTGTGTTCCTATGATTACTGTGGCGTCTGTAAATATTTAAGAAAGAGTTTTTTAATGCTAATTGGTATTAAAAGAAATCTTTTTTTTCAATTAATCTTGATATATTGTTATTTCTTCTAAAGAGGAACAATGTGGTTCAGTTCTAAAGCTGGCTGAATTACCTATGTGATTATTTTTTGTAGTTTTGGTTGACTGGACAAAAGCGCTGACATCAATTTGGGTAATTACCTTGACTGATGTAGGTACAACAACTTAATTCCCAATCATTATCAGCCTAAGCAGGAAACTTGGGGAAGTAGGTGTATGTATAGACACTATAAAAGGCAATAGAGAAACAACACAGAAAATTTATCGTTAAGGTTCCTGATGTGAAAGTATAATGGATGTGGAAACTCTACCTTATTCCCATTGGCAGTGGCTACAAGGTCGTCCACCAGTAACTGTCCCCAGGCAGCGAGCAGGCTGGTGACGTAATCGTGGTTTGCTGGCTGTGTGAGCTGTGCAGCCGCATGCACCGCCAGCGCTGGTGCCGGCAGCCGCGGCGGCGACATCGGCTGCGATATGCCTGACAAAGAATTGAATGTTAAATTGCGGAGGAAAGGTAGGTATTGAATATGCAAAGAAAAAAAAAGGTGTTTTAAAATCGCAGGACGGAAATCATCAATGAGTAAATCCTATACACCCAAATTATAATCCTACAAAAGTTTTTAACATATAACACTCTTTGTTTGATTAGCATATTATATTGACAGCTAAACCGCTAAATTAAACTCTAAAAAAATTGGCATTAGTATAATTTTTAATTTGAGGCCGGAAATAGTACATTTTGTATCTTCATAGATAAATCCTTATTCACAAATATCTAGACCCAAACGAGTTTGTCTGTGCGACCGTACCTTACTTCGATTGGAACTATACAAATAGTTATGTTTTGATAATGCTTCTTCAGACCAAAGTAATTAAGTAACCGCCATTGCAGTAAACAAATAATAATAATGATCAAAATATGAGGTTATTTAAATTAAACCATCTAACCAGCTACGCAGGCCGTCCTAATTTAGATTTGCTTGCAAACAAATCTGTAACAACTACATGATATTAATATCATAAACACTATCATTTTATTTGCCACTAAATGCCGTTCGTTTCTCGGTTGCCTTGTGAAGTTGTGATTGTGCATTTTACTCGCATTAATTTGCATAGATACTCAATTAGAACCTATACATATATAAATATAGATTACCAAAAGGTAAAACAGCTTTGTTTATAGGTTCTAGATTTAGACCCCGCCGGAATATAACTACGAGATTTTCCCATTTAAAACTAGGTTTTAATGAACAGTGAACATCTTACACCTTTGTTAGAAATAGTATTAGTAGTACTAGGAATTATTCTTAATCCAATAGAGAATTCGGGTAACACAATAGTTTGGGTGCGCCGCGGACAAGGCCAGCGAACGCACCAAGCCAACCTAACCAACGGTATTTCACTCAAACAGTTTTCCAGGGAAAAGTTTAGTCCTGATAAAGGCGTTCAATAAAAACTAGTTTTTCGTTGTAACAATGGTTTTAACCTCTAAGTCCAAGCATTACAGACACAATAGATTTTTAATTGTGTCTCGGTTCCAATTGGAACCGGCGGTTCTTTACAAATTAAAAAAGGGGTTAAAAAGTAGATTTTACTTGGAAAATAAATTAATTTTGATTTTGTGCAAAATTTCATGCTCCAGCGTTTTCGGCTGTGCGGTTGATCGATTAGTCAGTCAGCCAATCAGCACACTCACACCCTATCCCACACACACACACCCCCACCCCCTCCCTCCCTCCACACCCTTACACTCTTGCATGCTACCTAATAAATATTAAGAAAATTAAATGTTCCTATCTAAAACCTATAAATAAAATTGTATGCTATTATTAAGGAAGAGCGGGGCTGTCTGTCACAGGAATTTTTTACTTACTAGGTTGGCCCCAGCCACCATTTGTTAAATCACTTTTTAGGAATGAAATAAACTATTTTTATTTTTATTATTATTAAATCTCGGGGAAAATACTTGGTCACTTAGACCATATCTGTCTGTACCGAATAAATCTATTACAATATATTTTCAAAACTGTGAAAATGTTTTTAAAATTAATAATTTAGTTAATAAATGAATAAGTGATTTAATTATTTAATCAGCCGGTTCGTTTCTTCTTTTATACATATATCAGACTGATAGAAGAAGATAAACATTATTTTCAATTTTCAGACGAAGACGCTAGCAAAACTAGTCTCGCGGGTAACTTTGTTTCTACAGATGCGTATTACTAATTGCCGGCAATCATCCGTTAAGTGGTGTTTAGGCCTGCGATCAACGATTACAGCGGTCGTGTGTACTTGTAATGGCCTAATGATACTCATTGCGGATGATTGTATGGTAGCGACACACTGCGGAGTTCCTCTCATGAGGTTATAACTTGCGATTATCATGACTATAGTCATGCTTCATTGAAAACTTAAACATTCATGATTTTTGAATAAATAAATAAATAATATTAAATTTTATTTCAAACGCTATGCACTCTTATAAAAAACATAAATGTATGTTACAAAAATTCTTACTAAATCTAATGAATGTTTATACATTTAAGGCAGTTTACACTGATGTAGGACAGCTTTTACCCGTACTTATAAAAAAAAAACACTTTATTTGCAAGATATTTTTTATGGAAAAATATATTTTTTTTTAATTTTAGCAAATTTTTTGTAAGTAATAGATGACCATGGCTTAGCATAGTAGCCTTGTTTTTAATGCTGTTGAAGTTGTAGTCTGTTTTGAATCGAATACTTAAATAAAAATCAAACTTAAAATTATCAAAATCGGGTGCCAGTACTCAACTATTCATGCACGATCGGGATAACCTTGTGTTTAGGCCATTGTACCCGGCAATTAATATCAGTCCATTATAAGAATTACATACTTTTCCTATTGTCCAATGGCTTCCGCGTTTAGAACTAGACAAATCGCCCACATAATGAATGGTTATCATGGATCATTGGTCAGAAGTTTTTTCCAGCCATGGAATTTGTTGCGACATTGTTTTCGAGTCTTGACTTATCACGTCATCTTACTCAAGAAGAAAGTTTTTGACAGATGTCATTTGTTTTTGTTACGTTGGCACCTTGTATAGAGTTTTTGAGTTATTTTGTTGTGAGATATTATCATCATTGTCATGAAATTTATTATATTTCTACAAATATTTTTTGTTTCTTCATTTGTTTTGATTATGTATTCATAACCTCCTCAGTGATAAGGCGTTAGTGTATGAATTTATAAATATTTTTTTTATTTATGTTAGTTCGACGAAGCTCGTGTGGATCAAATTTTTGTTTTAGTGTTGTTATTGACAGATTTTGTAAAGCGGATAATTCTTTGTACAGAAATAAAATATTTTTAAAATTAATATTGTTGGCAGAGACCCTGCCTTCTGAGTCGGAGGTCGTGGGTTCGATCCCCGCTCGGGGCCAACATTTGTGTGCGTGAACATGTCTGTTGGGTTCGTGGTTGGTCGTTTAATATTTATTTAGGTATGTTTATCATTTGTTTAGTGACTATAGTACAGGCCCTGCCTAGTTTC
Source organism: Ethmia dodecea (assembly GCA_963855545.1). NCBI lineage: Eukaryota > Metazoa > Arthropoda > Insecta > Lepidoptera > Depressariidae > Ethmia > Ethmia dodecea. Next base: position 4,923,443 of record OY979446.1, read on the forward strand.
GGACTAAACAACCGTGTGTGAATTGTGTCCTACTATTTATTTATTATTATTATATTATAAATAGCGGGTACATGTACAAGTTATAATAATACTTATAACTAGTTACACATATCTGTAGTTTCATCTAAAATACAACTTGATATATCAAGGTTTGGTTGTAAATAATGGTATAGAGGTCGATGTCAAATAGTGTTTGTGACATGTTGATTTAACTAGAACAGGATATAAGACGTCCGCTTGCAAAATTTATGAATTTGGCACACCTTATATTTACGATTTTATCTGAGGTTATATCTCGAGTGAAATTTACATAGTAATTGTTACATAATCAGACCCTTTTATGAAACTGATATTGAGCGCGCCTCTATCAATGTGCCCTTTAGGTGGGTTGGGAACAAAGAGATTAAAATTTTGTAGGCCATAGAGGGGACAAAGCGAGGAAGCAAGCAAGGAAATTGGAAGCCGAAAAGTTATTCCAAGTGGAATAAGCCTAGTACAATTTCGAACGAATGACAGCTCGCGTTCATACTAACTGACATGCTTCAAAGTTTTGTATTATATTAAAATATTCCCAATGCCCTATGTCCTATTATATTTTAATCTCTTTGGTTGGGAACTACTTTCCTAATATGTCTTTCTTCAAGATGACTATATTTATGTAAAACTATCGTCCTGCTAAAGTTCATCAAGATAGACCCAATAGTTTAAAAGTAAAAAGGTAACAAATAAACAAAGATAGGGAAGAAGAGCATTTGAAGTTTTTCAGTTTACTATTACCACAGTCATTAGAACAGACCATTTGTCTAACGAAACTGCAGTACTACCATCCGAGATAAATCGACAAAGGCGATACGGTATACCACTTAATAAACACTGTTCTGTTACATAATGAGACTAGTCATGACTGACTTATCCCAAGTGACATTTTATGAGTTTCACACAACAGAGGGCCTAACCAAGTGGCTTCGTCAGTCGAATAAAATGACAAAATGCATTACAGCGAGAGCAACTAAAATTGACGCAACACTCTAGCAGTAGTCACTGTGATGTAGTTCCATAAAGTATTACAAAGCGAACACTAGCTAAGCGATGAAAATTGTCGTTTGGCCACTTGGCTACGGGCTGGAATACATCATTACATCGAACTAGATTCCTAATATGAATCACTAGCGGGTGTTCAGTGGCGTTGCCCGCGTTGATTCTGTTTACTCTCGTTTCCGTGAGAATTTCCAAAAATCCTTTCTTAGTACTAAATTTATTTTTAAGAATTTAAGAAATTCTTTTTGTAAACTTTCATTTCACCATACCCAGTGGTGTCGGCTGTGCAGATCGATCCATCAGTCAACCAGCCAGCCTGTCAGTTTAAAAATCCGTCTAGTACTTGTTGCGTGATGCGTGCGACAGACAGACAGACAAAAATTACATAAAAATGTGTTTTGATATCCACATCGATAACTATCTACACTAACGCTGAAATAAAAAAAAAATATTTTATGGACAGACAGATACGAACCCGTTACAGTTTTGTTATGTATATATAGATGAATGCGTTCGGATTAATTGAGCAACGTCTAGACTGCATATCTTTCCAGCTTAATTATAAGGAAGTTGGCCTAAATAGTTTTTACAAACAAGGAAAAACTACATCAAGCACATAATTATTCGGTATAAACATCCTGTTACCTTCTCGCATTGTTTTCAATAAGTGTTAAGTACTTGTGATTCCGATCATAATTCTAAGAATCTATGAGTAAACGTAATGATTTGGTTGTATTCAGATAAAGGTCAATACCGAGAAAAACCGATGAGTACCTTTGCAGTTTCTTAGTTATTTATTACAAACATGTTCCGTTTAGTATAGCGTTATCGCCTTGTACATATCAGGGTTTATATTCTACCCGGATGGTGTGATGTTCTTACTCAATCTACTGTTAAAAACCTTAGCTATTCACGCATTTTTTTACCATGAACTAAACATTAAAGTCTTTTATGCCTACAACTATCTAGAACTAATCTCAACGACCCTTTGCTAAGATTTAAATATTTACGATAAACTAGCAAAATTTTACGATTGTAGTAATTGTTTTCCAAACCTTTGCTATTAACCTTCGTATTTAGAATACGATTTACTGGGAGTATTAACTGTATGTACTATTATAATTGCTAAAATTTTGCTATACCTGTTCTTATACTCTTTCATGACTAAACAGCTGTGCCGATTGTGATTGAATTTAGTAAATAGATAGATGGCATAAATCTTGAAGCTAGCTAGGTGAAAAAGCTTGGTAATTTAAATGATATCCTACTTAACATTATAAACGCGAAAGTTAGTGGGGACGGATAGATGTTTATTACTCTTTCATACAAAAACTACTTAACGGATTTTAATGAAATTTTTACAGTAGTATAGCTTATACATCAGAATAGCACGAGCTACCAAAGACGAAATTTAAAGAAAAAGTTTCTCTCCTAGTAAAGAGAATACTTTTTTTTTCCAACCTCTTTGCAAGCTACTTTTTTTATCCTGGAAAGCTAACGAAATTGCGAGCAAAACTATATATAGGTAATATAACCCATAAAAGTTTTTATAGTAAATGGATGGACTCATCAATTACTATCGTATTGCATATTTAATAGTTACATATTATGGACGTCAATAATGTTATGCCATAATATAATCGTTTGTACATACATAATAGCATGTACAGATGATTTGCTAGCTAACAGATATTCTGTAAGTATTTAGTTCGTCTTCCTCTATAGGAAAATCCATTTATGTTTTATTATTTCTAAGTTTGATGGCAGTCATAAATAAGTATTCTTGGAAAATGGTTACATAACGTTGGCATATAATTTGTGTTGTAAGTAACATTTTCTAAGGATACTTGATTGTAGATGTATTTTTTTTTATTATCTAGGAAACTGCGAAAATGTAAACAGGCCAAGTGCGAGGTTCCGTACCATTAATATTATCTATAAAAACGGCGTAAAAATCACGTTTGCTAAATGGGAGCCCCGTTAAGTATGTATTTTATGCTGTTTTTAGTATTTATTGTTATAGCGGCAACAGAAATACATTATCTGTGAAAATTTCAACTGTCTAACTATGACGGTTTGTGAGATACAGCCTGGTGACAGACGGACGAACAGCGGAGTCTTAGTAATAGGGTCCTACCCTAGGGTTTTACCCTTTGGTTGCGAAACCCTAAAAAGATATGTGGCTTAGATATTTTTTGTATATGGATTGCTAATTTTCTGTTTAATTTTCATTACGGGATATCTACTTTGATAAAGCTTTATTTAGAAAATCATAAAAAACAATACCTGTTGATCTCTATGGGATGTCGCGGATTTTGAATCAAAAACGTCAAAAAGCTTATGTCAAAAAGATGTGAATATAAACTATCCAGGGACCCACACAAAATCACACAAAAAATCTTTTATGTCATTCTTAACTTATGGCGTCACCAATGGAAATAAGGATTCATTTTTTATATAAGACTCACCATCGGCATAGTTGGCAGGGATCAGCCTAAGAAACACGTCGCCACGTCTACCCCATGGCCTGTGCCTCACGTTGTTGCATTCGCCGCTCGCACTGCGGTATTTGCTGGGAGGACACGGCGTGTTGCTGACGTCATCCTCCTCTGTTGAGCAGTTCTGTCTGGAAAGGTAAAAAGCTGCTTTGAAATAGGTCCAGCAGTCTGCAAGATACAACCCTTCAGATGATTGGGACGTATATAGAAATCTTTTTTTTCGTCGTTTGCTACGGCTTGTATAAAAATCGAGACCACGTAATAATCTTAATAATATAGCTATGACAACCGAGTTTCTTGCTGGTTCTTCTCGGGGTACTGCATTTGGAACAATTGCTGGTTCCAAATGCAGTACCCCGAAAAGAATTCGTCGGTGGAGATGGGCTGCTGTTTACATTTAGCCAATCTTCATGGACGAGTTTAGAGTGCCTTATTATTAGACTATTGACGTTTCTAAGTGTACCTTTTGTACCTAAAGAAAATAAATGATTTATGAGTTGAATGAAATTGCTGCCAAAAAAAATTGATTAGTAATCTAAATATTATATACTCACGAATCGGTAGCTCCCTGTAGGAACCTCCTTTCTAGTGCTACGGCCTCACTGACCACTCTTCTGAGATCGCTGGGCACGGCACTGTTTCTGTCATCTGTCTTGCTTTTCTGCGCGTGTGTGACTGCCAGCACGACCGCCAAAAGCAGTATACTTCGTCGTATTCTGGAACAAAGAGAAATGGAGTTAGCTACAGTTGATATAAAATCGTTTTTTAATTACCAAGGTCTATCAGTCATATCGCCAAGGAAGGTACTACTTCAAAATACCCACGGTATATTTTTACGGAACCCTTAACGTGATAGGTAGTAAACCCAAAAGGACCTGGTACACATGCTTCGGAATAAATTCTGGAGTCTGCTGGGGTCTCCTTAGTATGTTATGGATTATTCACAGTGATAAATACCTGGTGATGATGTACCACGATTTGAACCCGAGTCTCACGTAAGACAGGCGCGCTCACTAAAAACAGGGCTATCACTGTTGTCCTCATCAGTAATTGTTGAAAATAATACACAATCCTCTTAGCCATCTACGTCAGAAAGAAGGTACTGCTTTAAGGGTGTATGTCAATAGATTTAATAGATTTTAATATAATAAATGATGTGTATTTAGATTGGTTTTAGTTGTGGAACTGCTACTGAATGGGTGACGTCACAAATAAACTATATCTGGTATTGTCTGATCCATGTAAGATTCTTCTAAGTAAAGGTGCGTCATTTTCAATCAAATCATTAAATACATTAAGCATTCTGGTTTACTATAAAAATGTATGACGAATATTTGGTTCTTAGTATGCTTGGAATCCTGCAAAAAACAAGTAAAAAAACTATATTCTATTAGGTATGCAAATATTTATTGTAGCTATAAATCATCATAATATTCCCAAATTAAATCATCTACGGATCAACGTTAATAGTATAATTAAATATAATATTTAGACGGAAAGCAAATGACTACGCTACGTAGACATACAATATATAAATCAGATAGTAGCAAAAGTTCATTGCGGTGTCCGAGAGGCCAATAAACTGTTGGTCTCAAGTTCTGTGACAAGATTGATAGCCGCGTGGCCGGTTGATCAGGAAGTGATAGGAAATGCTCTTCGGATATGAGACTTGTTATTTTAAAAGAATAAAACTATTGGGTGTGTGATTGAGCTGTCAGTAGAATGAAAGAGTTAATAGTTACGAAATTAGTGAAATTCCTACGGGAACGGGAACAAAAGATTCCACGTGGCTAACGCCGCCGCTAGACCCTTCAATTTTAATAAATTAAGTTTTATTATTATTAATTGTATATTTTTTAAATAATTAATTAATTAATCATGCGTTTGCTTATCACTAAGCTGTTTTACAAAGCTCAAAACAAAAAAAAACCTGCGAAACTCAATTTTCTATCTACAAAATTATCGAATAACCATTATGTAAGATTTCTGGTAACTACCGAACATCACATAATATGTGGGTGTGTTATTTATTCTGGCTTTAGCACAAGCTGACCAAACCAGTTATTTGACATTTACACAAGTATTGGCTATCAAAATAAGTACGAAAAAGGAATAAGATCGAAGTCTATGATTTCTGGCAATACCTAAGCTGTCTAGTAATACATATACAACGCGTAACAGAAAAAGCGCAATTCCTTATACACCCCAATTAGTATATGAATATAAAAAAATTATCATGCAATCGAACTTTAGTTTCTTCTAACCAATGTTCTTAAATATCGATTAATAATAGCACGATTTCCATAGAAAGCACTACATACGCTAATTCATTTTTGGGAAAAATTTAACACATATTAAAAATAGCTGAAATCGAATTAGTAGTCGATACTGAACAAACTAATTTCAGGAATCGCGCTTATTCGGTTACATGTTGTATAGATATAATGTTTTGAAATTATTGTAAAAATAATTAAAATGCAGAAATCTTGACCTAGTGTAACATTTAGTTAAAATTTGATCGGAAGCCATGATGCGGGGTTTACACGGGTCGATTTCCGCCGCACAGCGAAAATCAACCGTCTATAAATGGTCATTAATCTAGGCCGCAAATGACTTAAGTCACAAGCCCCAAAGTAGACTTTGATCGCTCAGCGAGCGGCCGCATGCAGCTGGTGACTAAAATCGACCGTGTAAATGGTCAGTTGCAGGCAATCGCCTACGTTTTGATATCTATTTTGATGGTGGCATGCATAACACCTGTTTTGCCGCACGACGAAATTCAGCTCGTGTGAACCCTGAACATTATGCAACTTTATGCAAAATAATTCGGAATTTTGTATACGCAATATTGAATTCTTTGCAGTGTTTATTTTGTTAATTGATACAAGTAATATTTCCTGAATTTAGTCTCAGCGGAATTTCTTTTAGTGAAAATAATATTTTTCCCAGTTTATTTATTTATTTATTTATTTGCAGAACAATGTAAACTTACAGACTAATAGAGTGAGAGCCCAGGCTTGTCAGACCTTCGTCATTCTGTAAAACCTCAAAGTTTGTCTGTGTATGTCCCTACTACAGGTGTAAACGATCCCCGAATATGAAGTTTGGATAACGGTTGCTTTGGAAGTTATCAAGCAGCAAAGGTCCATAAAATTGCACCTCAAATTCGTTAAAGTGTAAAGCCCAGTTTTTATATATTTTATTCGGATTGATATTAGAAATCACGTCGTCCATTGTCAGACACTTGGTGCGGTGGAAACCCCCTGTCAGACACCCTTGAATCATGGTGAATTGAGGGTATACTTTCGTCATTTTGTAAAGGCTGAATTTTATATATGTTACTTGAGGAACTATCAGAAGATGTTTTCTCAGATGTCAGACAGTTCCGTTGGTGGGTACGCCGTGTCAGACGCATTAAGTATTAGTCGGGGCACTATGTGCTCATGACATGATTTCTGCCCACATATCGCTACTAGGCCGAGTTTGATGTCATTTTCGTATAATTCGAGGATGAGGAATTCATTTCTGGAATAAACTTTTTATCAGTCCATAGAAAAAAACGGAGTAACTTACAAAAAACCAATTTGTCGGAACTATTTTTTTCAGAATTTCGTCGCTCAGAAGTACACTATAACGATTAAGACTAAATAAAAAATATTATATTATAGCCCCTTTATTGTACAATATAAAAAGTATCATTTCAATAACATCGTCAAAGTATAGAAGTGTAAAAAAAACCGGCCAAGTGCGAGTCGGACTCGCGCACCGAGGGTTCCGTACAACCTTGCAAATTTATGGTTTTCGTAATTTTTCCTTTATCTATGCTATAAGACGTTGCTTCGTACCAAATTTCAAGATTCTGAGTTCACGGGAAGCACCCTGTAGGTTTTGATTCCCTTGCAAGTGTCGAAAATTTGCGGCATAAACGGCTGTATCTTTTGATTGCGTTGGCTTAGAAGTTTGATTTTTTCACAGCTTCAAGGGACAGTAGACCTGAGTAATTGATATAAATTTCAGCTTCATACCTCCACGCGTTCCTGAGAAAAAGGGTCTTGACAGACGGACAGACGGACAACAAAGTGATCCTATAAGGGTTCCGTTTTTTCCTTTTGAGGTACGGAACCCTAAAAATATCTTGCATAGCGCGACGGAACTGATTTCTTTATTTGGAGTTCAAACTATGTTCGAACTATAGAGCTACCAACTATAGAGTTCGGTTACACGCATGTGTCATAGTCGTAAGGTACCTACTCAGTGCTATGTGGTTTTTCGATTTATATGAAAATTTCATTTTATAGAATTATTTCTAAATAGTTTAAAGAGCCCGCTTTTCATGATGATGATCAGTGAGGCTCGGGTTCGAATTAGCAATAAGTTATTCAAAAACTTACGTACATATTTATCACTAGCTCGACGGTTAAGGAAAATATCTTGGCGTATGTAACAGGAATAATATATAAAAGGCGTGAGTTTTTTTTAATAAATAGTGATAATTAGGAATAACTATCACTACATAATTTTATGGGATCCCTTTGAATAGCCCCATTATTAAATAAGAACATGATAACGCATGACCTGATGTTACAGTGTTACCTTGAGTCTCCAGGGTAGGTACCTAACTTATAACTTACATTGTTTGTGGAGGAGCGGAGGTGGAATACTCCTCCATCGTGAAAAGGGAAGATCTTCCGCCAGGCGAGCCTGGAGATCACGGTCCAACGGTTGATGTTGGACAGTCGTATTTATACAAACTCATAAGAAAACTTCAATAGCGTGGTTTAGAAGTCGGCTGTCTATTGGCGCGTTCTATGTAGTGTCGCTACAAGCTTATTAAAATGGTCTCAATTAATAGGATATAGATATATCGTGATCAGGGCCTAATGATGCTGCAGGACAGAGACATGAAGATAAATTGCATGCTACTTTCACTCGTACAATATGTATGAAATTTTGGTATACGATGTAGTACCACTTGTGGGGACTAATTGTATGTGAAGTGGAGTGGAGTCTTCACAATATATGAACAATAGGTTGCTGAATACAATATTTTATGGGTGGTTGTATGGCAGAAATCACAAAACCGTTAAAATGTAGCTTTTCTACTTGCAATAGGTATATAAAATGTAGTATTAATAATTCAAAATTTAATAATCCCCCAATACAAAAAATACAAAAAAAATATTTAAAGAAATCGTATTAATTAACCCTTGTAATAAAGTTTAATATAAGTAGATAGTAATATTTAGATCCAAGCTTCTTTGTATCTGGGACCGTTCAATAATAATGATATTGTAAGTCCTATCACAATTTTCATATAAATCGAAAAACCACATAGCACTGAGTAGGTACCTTACGACTATGACACATGCGTGTAACCGAACTCTATAGTTGGTAGCTCTATAGTTCGAACATAGTTTGAACTCCAAATAAAGAAATCAGTTCCGTCGCGCTATGCAAGATATTTTTTTTACACTTCTATACTTTGACGATGTTATTGAAATGATACTTTTTATATTGTACAATAAAGGGGCTATAATATAATATTTTTTATTTAGTCTTAATCGTTATAGTGTACTTCTGAGCGACGAAATTCTGAAAAAAATAGTTCCGACAAATTGGTTTTTTGTAAGTTACTCCGTTTTTTTCTATGGACTGATAAAAAGTTTATTCCAGAAATGAATTCCTCATCCTCGAATTATACGAAAATGACATCAAACTCGGCCTAGTAGCGATATGTGGGCAGAAATCATGTCATGAGCACATAGTGCCCCGACTAATACTTAATGCGTCTGACACGGCGTACCCACCAACGGAACTGTCTGACATCTGAGAAAACATCTTCTGATAGTTCCTCAAGTAACATATATAAAATTCAGCCTTTACAAAATGACGAAAGTATACCCTCAATTCACCATGATTCAAGGGTGTCTGACAGGGGGTTTCCACCGCACCAAGTGTCTGACAATGGACGACGTGATTTCTAATATCAATCCGAATAAAATATATAAAAACTGGGCTTTACACTTTAACGAATTTGAGGTGCAATTTTATGGACCTTTGCTGCTTGATAACTTCCAAAGCAACCGTTATCCAAACTTCATATTCGGGGATCGTTTACACCTGTAGTAGGGACATACACAGACAAACTTTGAGGTTTTACAGAATGACGAAGGTCTGACAAGCCTGGGCTCTTGGGATATAAAGTAAGTCCCAAATCATTTACATTCTATCAAAAAAAAAAAAAGATTTTGAAAAATTAAACAAAACAATTAAACAAAATTTTAAACATCGTCATCCGCAACAGGCTTCGTCAGATATTAAAATATTTCATGTCATTAATCAGTTAGGTACTTCCTATGTCAAATAGTTTCTTAAAAATTAAAAGTCAGTAACAATATAAAATCAATAACAATTACATAGTAGGTACAAAATATTAGTTACAGTTAGAAATAAGGACCGCTCATGGGACAGTTTTTTTTATTTTTATATTTAATTTTTAGGTTTTAGTGTAAAAAAGGTGTGTATTGTGTAAATACCCATCATAATTTGATGGGCCTGTTGGCTCAGTCGGTAGTGACCATACCTTCTGAGTCGAAGTTCGCGAGTTTGATCCCCGCTTGGGGCCAACGTTTGTGTGCATGAACATGCCTGTTGGTTAAGTAAACCAATTAAGTATGTTTTTAGTACCCATAGTACAGGCTCTGTCTAGTTTGGGACTGACTAACCGTGTGAATTGTGTAAAATAATGACTTTGGTAGAAAAATAAAGTATATTTAACATAAACTTCCCCTGAACTATGCAATAAAAAAAATATTAAAAACAACCCTACCTCTCGCATGATTAACATTCAAGTGTCACCAAAGAAGGTACCGAGGAAGCGATCAAGCGCAAGTTGGTCGCACCGCAACATATTGCTTTCATTTTTATCGGGCATCTTATGACACTTACCGGTCGCAGAGGCTTTCTACTCCACTTATGTCATTGACATTGTACAAAAAGTTAATCGTAACATCTAAGTTGGAAGCTTGTAGAATGTAGTTTTAATTACTAAGAGAAGAGTCGTTTATAGCGCCAATCTTCGTACGTACGTTTTTTTTCGGTTATTTTTAATTACATACCTACGATATGCGATAAAAAGGAATATGACTGACATTGTAACTTTTGGATCCATTATGCTTTCGAATTATCTATATTTATTTAGCGTTGATAGCACAGTGGTTGACACATAATTATACAACAAAAGTAACTGTAAATCTGTATTCTCTATGCGCAGACAGCGCCGTTTTGGGTCCCAATTCAAATCGCGTTAAATGGTAATGTAATTTGAAGCTGACGGATATTCAAAGATTGTCTTAGATAGTGGGCCTGTCGTATCTTTATTCTTTATCTTTATTTCCTATGTACAATAAAATTGTATATTGCCCCAAAAAAAAAACATACTTCTTTTATAATTACAGTTTAGTTTTTATAACCTTTTCAGTAGCATTTCAAGTTTCTATTGGGTAGTTGACAGCATCGAAATAAAATTGCGAGTAGTCATTCATTGAAAAGATTATCCCAAAACACCTCAAAATATGTATTTCGATTTTAAATTTACAATTATAGCAAATTTAGAAATAATAAAACAATCAAAAAAAGTGCTGCAATTGAGTACTAGAAACTATGACGTCACGGTTTGCTATTTCAGTACATTTTCCATAGTAAAATTTCGTTTTGACAGATCGTAAAAAGTAACTGATTTGACTAGGTAGGACACAACCCTATTGTTATAGCTGCGGAGATGTAATAAGTGCCTGAATCCTTGGAATTTTGCATTGAAACTATAGATTGGACTCTTAGTGTATTCCAACCTACTTTTCGATATTTTTAAGCGCTCTCTCCGTCATGTGAGGTCAGCTGTTAACTTGAGAATGTCACTCGTTACCTCACCTACATTTTGATTGCTTGATAAACTACTTTTCAGTGTCGCCGCTATTATATCACGCGTAAAATCTCTTTAATTGAATTACTCAGTTAATTCGGGCTTATTACGTATTTCAACTAGATCGTTGAGACTGCTAATTAAAAGAGACGTGATATTTAAGAATATCAATGGTTAAATTGTGTTCTTCTTTCTTTTAGATTTGGACTCGGGAAAATTACCACGAATTTATGAGCATTGTCATTTGGCCTTAGGAACGGTGTGGGAAAAACTAGATGAGCCATTGTAAAGCTGGAAGACCGACACCTTAACATTTTTCATAGATTATTAAACTAGCGACCCGCCCTCGCTCTGATCCGCTTTATACGTTTAACAAAAACCTTCCTCGTTTCTAGCTCTTCCTATCAGTGAAAACCACATCAAAATCCGTTACTTAGTTTAAAAGATCTAAAGGTACAGACGGCGACAAGCGATTTGTTTTATTTTATACTATGTAGAGATATAACTCAAATTATGATGTAAAGAAGGTTTAGCTTTTATAAGATAACAAGCTTTTTTCGTCCACGTTCCGGCATGAAAATACCTATATACTTTCTTAAGGTGCAGCTATGTCCCTACCAAATTTAATCAAAATCGGTCAAGCGTTCTATGTAGAATTAAGAACACACGAACAACGGACATATTTTTTAAAAATAAGTTATAATGAGTAGTGTTATGAACTTATCACTTAAAATGGTCCCTAGAAATCTTGCAAATGTACAAATCTGCTTAATAGCCATTGAATTAAACGTCAAAATTAAAGTTCCGCCACGGTCAGTTTACCAGAAAGAGAAGGTAGTGCAAGTCATTCATTAAAAAGGAAAGAAAGTGAAACAAAAAGCAATCGCACTTCAGAAAAGATCTAATTTGCATAACAATTCTTTAGTTTCAAGGTTTCTCTACTCATGGCTTGCATTAAATTGATAACAGAATATTAAGCTCAACATCGGAACTGAAAAAATAATTACCTAAGTAAAGTATGCGCTCTTCCATTAATGAATTAACTTCCGGTGAATCGATGTGGTATAATATAAAAGTAGGTAGTATAATTTTATTTTTTTCTTTATGTAGAATTTAATTAAAATTAAGGAAAAGAGCCAAGCCACTTCACTCGAGCAAAATCACTGTAATATTTCAATGTCAAAATGGCAATCATAAAAACAGTACAACCTCGGTCATTTGGCGTAGCAAGCGAAAGTGCGTTCCTCAATAATACGTGACCGCACTGCACTCGGGTTGATATTGGTATTCAGACACACTATATTGGACAAGGTCACTCTGACGAAACGACAAAGGTGTCTGGATGAGACATAGTCAATAGTAAAAGCACATAAACCGCTTTATCTCGGCACAATGAGTTCACGATAGTGTGGGGTATAAATTGGCACACTTTGGCATTTATTGTAAACTATGAAAAACATTTCCGTTGCAGTTTTTTTCCCGTTGTCGTAGGAATTTCGGAAAATGCCTTGTCCGGATAACCAGGAACACAAACAACAACTAAATCGGTCGAGTCATTCTCGAGTTTTGTGCTTACCGACACATTTGAAGCCATTAATTGTTTTTTATGTTATTTTTGTTTCTGTATAGCCAAATCATGAGGTATATGCCTAAATTCTTCAAAAATTATCTTAGGGGAGTGGATAATATTTTTTAAATAAATAATACAATGATGGGTACTAATTATAAGTAATAAATAAGATTACTCTTGCGTTCTACTAGAATGGTTGCGCCGAGAAATGCATGTTACTTGTCTCTTAGATAACAGAATAACCACTCTAAAGAGTAAAAAAAAACGACTTCAATCTTCAACTTATATGGTTTTCTCATGGATTCCGTTGTCAGAACTGGACGAAATTAAAATAGGACCAATCTGGAAGCACCAGCTTTCAAATAAAAAAAGAATCATTCAAATCGGTCCACCCAGTCAAAAGTTATGAGGTAACAAACGAATTGATAACCTCCTCCTTTTTTGAAGTCGGTCAAAAAGGTCTCTTAGCGTATTACTTCTTATATACGTTATATCCTATACACCGAGATGAACTCTAAACCTCCAATAATAGCGTTGGGGAAGGTTGCGTAAACACACTGATTTGCACAGAATAGGTCTCAATGAATATTTGTGGTCCGAAATGATTTTCGGCTTATAATAATATAAGCAAGGTTGTGATCTAAAGTCAACAATCAATGCATAACGAATTATATTGTTGGTATGTTTGAATGAGCTGATTGACAAACTTAAACGAAGTTCCCTTGGAATACTTTTTGAATTAACTCAAAGAATTTATATAAGTGAACATCTATTAGGTCAAGTTCATATTCGCAGGCCTTGTTGATTTTTAAAAGAAATTTTGGACGTCCATTTGCATGCATTTATGAATCTTATCAATGAAAAAATCTAGTTTTAGAATTTCATGATGAGTGTGTCAGTCAGTCAGTCAGCGGTATTTCTCTTTTTTATGTAATTTGTAGAACAAAGAGTAAAATTGTATCTGGCCATGTCTGTACAAAAAAGACATTTATGAAAACTAAGTATATTGCATCGATAGAAGCCAAAAAAAAAAAAATTAGAATTTTTATTATTATTTTTATTCCATGTACAAAAACGGTCTTTCTACAATTTCATTATAGGTACCTATAAATATAGATTTCTAGCCCTTCGAGTGACCCACTTTTGTAAGATGTTTTTTCACTGTTAGGTGTTTAATTTTGTAAATAAGCTATTTTTATAAAATCTGATACAGAATAAATTCCAGCTGCATCAGTTGTGACTACGCAAGGTGTTATGATGTTTTTTTAGGCCTTTCACATCACGTCGTAATGTCACAACTAATTAGGCATGCTAATAACGCCGGAATATATTAAGTGGGCACTAATAAATAAATATACAAGGTCACCTATAAAAGGACAACCACACCTATAAATTATGATATTAAGAGATTGTAAAGATTTTTAATCTGTCCCACACTGACAAACATACAAAAGAATGTCATGTATTTTTTAAATTGATTTGGGATTTAAATGTATCCAAAAACTTGATGCTACTGCAGCAAATTCTGTGATCATACGAGATTTTGATTGAAAAAATGTGAATAAATTTTAAAGTACTAAACTATAAATTAAGCAATAATTGAGAAAAACACGATCCTTATCACTACATAGTATATATCCCTATGTCCATATGTCACTATATCCTAATGTCCCTATGTATGCTTAAATCTTTAAAACTACGCAACGGATTTTGATGGTTTTTTTTTTAAAAGATAGAGTGATTCAAGAGAAAGGTTTTAGTATTAACATTGCACCCGTGCGAAGCCGGGGCGGGTCGCTAGTATTCAATAAATGACAGTTTAACCCAAAATTAGCAAATAATCTAAATTTGAAGCGAAAATTGTTTAATTTTCTGAATTGGTAACAAAAGACATCAACGAGTTAGTCAAGTATTTCAAATATCTATTATTCGTCAGAGTGAACTTTATATAAAAGGTAAATAAAGTTCAAGACAAAGAGTAGCCTATCTCTTTACTGAAGGTGTAAGCCAAATTGTAAGAAGATTGGTTAATCAGTGAAAAGGTGAAAGACAAACAAACAGTTACTTTCGCGTTCATGTGAAGGTTCCATTTTGTATACTTTATATTAAGCCTAGTAATGTGTTAAGTGGAAGTACATAGTAGAGTATTAAAAACTAACTTCTGTCGTAAATAGGTGGATGTTATAAGAATGGATTTAAGAGTCGTGTTACTAAACGTAACTCAAGTACAAACCTCCACTTGAGAACAACTACAAAGAGGTACCGCTATATGATTCGCGTAAAGCTCATCCCATAGATCATCTCCTCAATGGCCTCAACTGGAGATATCTACGTACGTTGAATCAGAAGAAGTAGTCTCATCACAAAAAGTTATTCAATTTAAAAATAAAATGGACAAATACATACAACTGTGCTAAAAATATATTCTCTATGTACATACATACATACATACATACATATGCGCACGCCTTTTCCCGAAGGCGTAGGCAGAGACAGTAGCCCGCCATCTGCTACAATCCTGGCATACCTCTCGCACTTCATCCACATTCATCACTCGGTTCATACATGCTCGTCGGTTTCGGGAACCTTTTATCTGGCTTTTCTTTAATACATCGCCGATTTGATCGATGTAAGTGCGCCTAGGTCACCCTCTGCCGACTCCGAAACTTAAAATCTGCTTATATATATGTCCTGAATGACGTCTAACGAGACGTCATTCTTTCAATCAATCGTACTCCACTCATGCTTCTCTATATGTTTAGCTTCAAAGACATGGTTTGATGCACGTATACATATACAGTTTTTTTGATTTCATAATTCATATTTTTTATTGCGTCTGTATTGAATATCTATTCAGGGACTCATACGGAAGACGTTAGACATGTGACGGAAGTAATCTCAATATTTGTCTTAAGATCGTGATTTAGCTAGGGATGGCGATCCGTTTAAAAATATCGATCTTTATATTAATCCTATTTGACAGCAAGGAATTGATTCACATAAAAGTCGATACAGAATATTGATTTTCGAAAAATCCTTCTTTTTCTATTGCTGTTTGAGATTTTATATAGAAAATAAATAAAGGTTCTTTTTTAATTATGTATGAAAGTATGTAGAGTTATCAAAAGATCTTATCATAAAATTGTATTAATACTGAAACCTAAAATCCATAGAGAGAATTTTTGTTATAAGCTAAATAAAATGTAGTTTCTCATACAATACATTGCAAAAACTTTTCGAATTCGTCTCAACAAAAAAGAAAAAATCTAATACCCGTTCATGGCTGTCTCAAAATATTTATCGACACCATTCCTAGACCAAATCAAACAACCGCGACTTGCTGTAAAGAAATAAAATGTGTATAGCGCAAAACCAATGTAAGACGATACGGAACGTGTACTACGAAAACAGATACAATAGGTACAATGAAGTAACAGGATGTCGCGTAAGATCCAATTAGTGCTTAGCGCAAAAAGGTTGAGCTGACCTCACGAGCCGGAGCCTAGCGACCTTTGCCGCATCTTGATCGTCGCTAATAAGAGGCGCGTCTCTATGTGCGATATTGTGATTTCTGTACTTGAAATACTAGCGCTCGCCCTCGCTTTGTTTCGGTTTATATAAGTTTTGCACGAGCTTTTTCCCGATTAGTGATATGAATTATTTTTTTGTTTTTTTTGTTTTTTGCAAATTTATAGAATATTTCGATAATTTTGGATAAAATTCACGAATCTAAGCCACGTGAATTTTACCTTAAAAGTCGTGTGGATTGGCATTTGAACTTGCAAGAATTTACGATCATTGCGACAAGGATATGACAGCTTTTTGAATAGTTATGTAGGTCGGTATTTTGGGTAGGTCAATATTGTGTAATGAAGTGAGTAGGTGTTTTGGGATGAGTCCAGTATTATTATTGATTCAGTATTTCCATAGCACCAACATAAAAAACAGAAAATTTGGTCTATTATAGATAAGGTAACACAATTTTAATTGTTACAAAGACAAGGTGCTAGTAGAACTCGCAAAGGTTCAGTAGGTACTATGTTTTACATATTATGTCTCGTATTAGTTTAGTAGCCAAAATACTTCCTTTCCATGCTTTTGATTATGACGAGACCTTTGTTATGGAAATAGTGTTTGGAATACCTACTAATTTATTGTGCCAAAATATAGATGAACCTAAAGCTTCAGTTCAATTATTGACTTTAGGATTTGATATTAATTTAAAGGCAATGCACGAGTACACACACAAAGTGGTCTTATAAGGGTTCAGTTCAAATTCGTCGCTGACGCCGCAAAGGGGCGAACCTCATTGTTTAAAACAATAAGGTTCGCCCCTTTGCGGCATCAGCGACGAATTATTCGGTACGAAATCCTAAAAACTAGCCAGTCTGCCGTCGGAGCTGAAGAAGAGGGGAGAAGTAGATATTATAAAAAACACGTGACACCCAAAAAAAAATACTCAATGCACCGGTCAATAACCTGTCATCATAAATTCGCATGACAGAGTCTGAGCTAATGAATAAGTAGAATAAATCGTAAGAATAAAGTTCTCACGATAAAGTATGAAGCCAAAAAATATTTAAATATGACTTCTAAGCATGCGATAACTCTGCTCTTGCGAAGGTGTGAATCTAAGAAAAATGTAAACACGCAACAGTATTTGAACATTGTTTTTCACACATAGTGCCTAAATAACTTTGAGATGCAAAAATTTGTGTCTATTGGGTAAACAATGGCGAATAAATTTTGCATAACTTAACGTTATGATGTGGACATTTAAAATATTTACGGGCATCATTAGGGCTTCACAATGTTTTATTAGTTTGGTGAGGTTTACATAAAATATAGCGTCTTTCCGACTGGGTGCAACAAGTTTGTATATTTTATTATAGTCAGTTGGAACTGATAGAAGTGACTATACCCACTACTGAGCCATATTCGCGAGTTCGATTGCCGC
The DNA here is from genome assembly GCA_963855545.1 of Ethmia dodecea. Taxonomy (NCBI): domain Eukaryota; kingdom Metazoa; phylum Arthropoda; class Insecta; order Lepidoptera; family Depressariidae; genus Ethmia; species Ethmia dodecea. Next base: position 4,941,427 of record OY979446.1, read on the forward strand.
TCATTTGTATGCACACATGACTATTGGTCTTGTGATTTTTGGTAATTCTAAGGGTTAATATGTATCCTAGTACATATCATACATAAGATGATAGGTACGAGTCTTGGTCTAGGTCAAGACATACAGTATGCTAAGCCGTGTGTGAATTTTGTCCCACAATTTATTGTTGTTATATATCAACTGATATAAATAATAAATTGAGTTAGTGACGTCACTCACGGGTAAACCGTTTCCGTGGGTTTTTTTTATTGTCTTCCTGGGCGTGCTCTTAACGACTCACCAGCTTCATCCCAATCAGATGATTTTTATAGGAACGTAGATAGGACTGAACAAAAAAAAAAGACAATCGATGTTTTTTTAATAAAGGAATTACACGCTAATGCACCAGCATGAGTAGTGATGTAACGTCTGCTTACTGTTATGCGGGTGTTAGGCAACATTCACGTGAGCTTGTTTACCGCGCTGTGTTTTACAACATACGCACAATGGTTCGCCATTTTGAAACGCTTTATAGTAATTGCCTTAAAATATGAATGAATGTTTGTTGTGCAAGGCAGTTGTTACCAGAGTGCATCAGACGTATTTTAGGGTGCATGTAAGTAATTTGGTGACAGGTTTCCTTGTGACGTCATGCAATTTTTTTTCTTTTGAAAATGCCTTATGCATTGGTAGCGGGGACGTTATCCAGGTTACACTGGCTTGCACTGGCTAAAAACCTCCCATGCTTCTCCTTTTCCCCTTCCTCCTTTTGCCCTAAGTCCAAGCCACGGGAAACTGTATCTTCCTTGTCTTGGCCGGCGAAGTCATGTAGCCTAAACGGTTAAGTCTGAGGTTTCGTTAGATTCTTTTCCGCAGTGTTATAGGCTATGTTTTTGCCCGATTGCTCCAGAAAGCAGGACATGTTTTTAAATATTTTCAGTGCCTCTTAAAAGACAGTCAGGATTTTTGTGTTTTGATATATTATTATGTAAGTTACCTTGGTAGGTGTAGTAAGTTACGTTATAGTATATAATAATAAAAAATATATATAAATAATAATAATATTATTTATTGTTCATCAAATATTACAAATAAAATAAGAGCCTAGAATAAGTAGACTAAGTACTTATTACCTACGTACCTGTATTCTAGTGAACAGTTATTCCAAATAGATACTTGAACGAAATTAGTACTGTTAGAAAAACATAAGATTTAAACAAAATCAAAGAAAGTACTTATACAAGTAAGTACAAAATATAAATTGTATGTTTATAAATGGATATCTATATAATTGAAATACTTGTATATATTTGATATTGAACGTTAAATGTAATCACCAATTGATGTGAAAGACCTATTAATTGGCTATGTTACAGCATATGTTATTCTTTTTCTTAGGCTTGATTATGGCGATAAAAAACTTCGTACGTAAATACATATCCAAGTCAATCATCTCAGACCGTCTTCAAGAGAGTCGCAAATTTTTTATGCAAAGAAAATTTAGCATGTAAACGGAAATTAAGCTCAATCATTCAATCACCGATTGGACACGCTTGGTCCCCCTGTCGATGACCAACGGTCACGTGATAGTGCATAACCCTGCCGAATCAGAAGCGTAAAGCGGGTAAGTGGTCTTGTGACTCGGTGTGGCAACAATCTTGCGAAAACTTACCGGAGCGAGGGGAAAATTGTTACTTAATCTCTTACAATGGTACGAATACCTAGTCTGCTTGCGTGTGGGCTAAACCCCGAACAAAGGGATCGAATTTTGACACTGCTGGGTCTAAAAAGACAATGCGACAGTGCAGCTGCGATATATTTTTTAAACCACTTCAGATTGTCTAGAAGTAGGTATGTTTTCTGCATCCACAATTCATAAAGTACAATGGCAAAAGTCCTTGTGTTTTGGGTACCCCACTTACACGGAAGACTAAACCGTGTAAAATCGATAGTTCTTGGACAGACTAAGATAATATGTAATCATACCACATTTTTATAAGTTGAGGTTAAAAAGTTATTCGTTACCTAGTGCATTTTGTAGGTTATTATGAGATTTTAGGTACAAAAGACGTGTAAAGAAAGAGTTTCTCTAGGAAAGAAAATGATTTTCTTCCAACCTCTTTGTTAGAAAATAGCACTGCCTACCACATGCCATATAAGTTACTCTATGCGGTCTATGCCAGTGAATGATGGCTTGGGCAAAAAATATCGATACCTATATTAAAATATCGATATTTTTCCAAATACTAAATTAGCATATTATATATATCGTCGATATTTTTAATGGCGATATATCGACATTTATTTTACAGTATCGAATTCGTATCAATTTTAATATATTTTTAACGCATTCTGGTTTCGTGTTTCATTTCATGTTAGGTACTAGATACTTGCCGACTCAAGCATTTATAAAAATATACTATTTTCATCGTCGTTTTTACGAATTTGGGAATATGTATATGTAGTAATAATAATGTAAAACTGACGATATATCGATATTTTTCACTCGATTTTTATCTATAGTATTTAGAAATGTCGATACGATAAATATCAATTAATTTTTTCACTTGGCCATCCCTAGTGAATGACATGGTTGACGTGATGACACGACGTTCAATTTTACCACAACAACAAAAAAGTTTTTGTATTAATCAAAGACATTAAAATATAATAGCATAGAGGGGGCATTGGGAATATTTTCATACAAAACTTTGAAGCTCAAGCGTCATGTCCTTGTTATGTCAGTTAGTATGAACGCGAGCTGTCATTCGGTCGAAATTGTACTAGACTTATTCCACTTGGAATAACTTTTGGCTTCAAATAATCCTCGCTTTGTCCCCTTCATGCCTTATATTATATTTTAATCTCTTTGGTATTAATAGATTTCCCAATCGATCGATTCGTGTTTCTATGATATTTCTGTTTTATTTGACTCAATATTTTCAACTGCTAGATTAATTTAAAAATATGGAAAATTTCGACTTGTTATGAGTCAATATAACAAGCATAGTGTGATACCCCGTGGGTGTCTATTTTAGTGGGTACCAAAGCTGCCGATGTTCTTTATGTCTTTGCACATAGTAGTTCTGAAGATCTGTTTACAAATGGTGTTTATCTGTAAATGGTTGGTGCACTTAGCTTTAGTCATGATATACCAAAGTAAACCAGTTAGTAAGTTACAGTGTATTTAATCGTTGGCAGACCGAATAAATAAATAAAATGACCATTTATCTCTAGTGTCATAAAAAGTTCCTTAAAATAATTTAAATTTCGATTCATCCAATAACAACCTAAAATACCTACCACAGAGTATTCAAATAAATTGCAACTCAGAGACAACAATGACCTCAGTCCGTAAACTTGAAATATATTTATTATTTGCAAAATGGGAGCCGTGCAACTTTTCTGTTGAGTTGACCTTGTTGGTGCGTACAACACTGGCAGTCATTCCACTCTGGTTAAGAACTTTAATGAAAATTCTCTTGGATATAATCAAGTGCCAAGTAGATGGTTATTTTCTGAGAAAAGAGATTTATTAAGAACACTTACTTATTTTTTGGCCTGGATATTTAGCTACATAATATTTGGGGGTGACATTTTCTGCTGGGCACAACGATTGGTTTGTTTACATGTATCGATAAAAAGAAAAATCCTAGGACTACATGTCATATTATCTTCTTCCATACGCTATAAGTATTCACCTGTAGGCTTGTTCGCCTCTTTGAAAGAAGTTTTTAGTATTCATAATTTCTTTAAATAAAAATACATGTTAAAAAAACGGCTAGTATCATAAACTAATAATAATATGTAAATCTCCTTGAAGTCTTAAATATTAATAAATCACTTTCTGTTCTCCGCGTGCATATACGGTTCGTACTTACAGATCGAGCAAGTATAGTTCTATGCATATTATATGTATCGGTTTGAATAATTATGCTCAGTTTACTATATAAGTTCAAACTTTAGATGACTGCCTATTAATTTGTTCGTAGAAACAAATAGTCCAAGCATGCAGGTAAATGTTTTGCACAATCAAGGAAAACAGAAATGTTATGCGAGCATTAGAATCTCTATAATTATAATTACACATGCAAATGTGAGTGAATACGAGTTGTTGCAATTGAAATAATATGATTACTAATTCCTTTAAAAATTGATAATAATAATAATAAACATTGATGTTCCTAGTATATATTTTAATTAAATGAGGATATAGGAATAAAAACAAGAGTTGAATTTTATTAAATACTAGCGGTTTTGCGAGGTTTCACCGGCGTAGGTCCCGTTCCCGTGGGAATACGGGAATAAAATATAGCCTATGTTACTTGCGGATATTGTAGATTTCCATTGGTGAACATTAAATTCCTGGGAGGCGATGGGAACAGTGACAAGTGGATCAGAAAGCCATTTAAAAGTAGGTTTACAGTTAGACTGCTATATCCTGAATAGATAGCAGTAGAAAGATTGCCATTTCATAGTAATATTAAAGGAAACAGTTTTTTTGTATTACTTATTTGCATTTTTAGATCTTTTATTTGTTTATGTAAATTATTTAATTCTTTTTATAAATAAATTTAACGTTTTTTGTTTAAAATGTGATAATAAAATCATCACACAAGCAGTGAGCTGTTGTGAGTTGTTGATTTAAAAAAAAATGACTCCACTTTGTATCGTTTTTTTGGAGCTTGTAACAGAAGGTATACCAAGGCAGATGGTTACCTCGACTTTATAAAATTTATTTATTTATTTTATTAAGTCTACCAATTATGTTGGCTTATACAATCACTACTAACAATATCCTCATATTCGTAGAATAAATACGCAAGAGGTTAGACGACCTCACGCCCGAAGAAGAGGAAACAAAGACATTTCTATAGCTTGTTTTCTTGTCTATATTATCCCACGATTACATCGACCGCTTTAATAGGAGACGACATAATACTGGTGCTAAAGCAATCTAAAAGATACACGGTGACTCGTTTAACTGCCTGTCAACATGTATTACGTAAAGACTTGGACTTAAAAACCCCACTGATCATCATTTACGGGTACGGACTAAAACAGTCAAAGAACAAAGTAGGTACATTAAATAGTAGGTCACGTGTTACAAATGCCAATGGAGTGGAGTCAAAAATCATTTATTTTCTGTAGGTACAGTCAACAAAGTTGTTAGTGTTACATAGCCAGAAACTAAGATTCAGTTTTCTTTTAAAGACTTACATGTATTTATAGTTTCTTTCTGGTAAATTATAGGGTTCAAAGATACCTTTTGAAATAAACATTAATTAATATGATTTATTTATGACTACCCCAGAAAAATTAGTGCTTAGTTACTGGCCATGTAACCCTAACAACTTTGTTGACTGTACAAAAAGTACACTTATAAAAGTCAATAGTCTAATAACAAGGAACTCTAAACTCGTCCATGAAGATTGGCTAAAAGCAAACAAAAACCGAGAAGGACCAGCAAGAAACTCAAGGGCAACTCTTTTTAATCTCATGTCTTAGCGGCGAAGCACAACTTAGGGCTAGCGTAAGCTAGTACCGATATAAAGATGTGCTAAATCACCACGAAACATTAATGAAGTGCGAACATCAAAGACAATATGGATATAAAAATAATCAAAGTACAATTATCCCTTTTAGCGACCTCTTGCAGACAACTCAAGCTAGTGATAAAATGTATGTAAGTTTTCAGGCCTCCCGCATGAGAGAGCTCACTGGCAACAGCAACATTTAAAAAATGTTAAACACTTTATATGGAATGAACTGTCATGCAATACGACCTTCATATAACTAAATTCAACATTACACTTTCCTGTTTCAATCTAATTAACAGACATAAAATCTGAAGAGTTCAAGTTCCGAACGCGCTGATTTCCGTTCCTTTGTTCATTAGGTTTTTATTAGTTCTCTTATTATTATGGTCCCAGAGTTCACAATTATAGTATCGATGGTTATATAGTTTGATTGGTCTGTAATTACTTCCTTTGCTTGCACCGACTATTGACCTTTGTTTTGAGACAAGAATTTTAGAATACGACGGATTAATATCCGGACTCATTAAAGATTTATGAAGTTACTTTTAAACAGCTGTATTATGAATGTTGGCCAGAAAAAGGATTTCTTTAAACTAACATTCAATATTTTTTTTAATTTGGACAGCCTGTTGGCTCAGTTGGTAGTAACCCTGCTAACAACTGAGTAAATGTTTCCCACAATTAATTTTATTTAATTATTATCATCATAGTGTTCCTGCTATTACTTCGGGTCAGCTCATGTTATCCGTACTGCAAAAGGACCACAGTCATCCTTAAGAATGTTTTTGAGGTTAAAATGGAACGAGAAGAATACACAGGATCCGATCGAGCAACACCGCTACGCATCCACTAGTATTTTATAAAGCATTTTTCCCATCGTTCAAGTATAAAATAAGTTTTAGGGTAATCGTCCACTCAGCCTTCAAAGTGCGCTCGGGGTCGGAGGATCAAGACTATTACATCTAATAGTTTGCAACCATTAAGTAAAAATTGTAGACACAACGACGTTAAAATTGTTTTGTTAAACGCATCTACGAGGTTGAGGTTAGTTGAAAAGCAATTCAAGCAAGCAATAACATAACGCGTTAACATATATCGCTTCTGCTTGTTGAATTGACATGTAATAGAATTTTTCGGTATTTTTTATTGCAATAGGTGGGACCACGGGCAAGACACGTGGAATTTATACAATATATATGTAACAGAATAAGCGCAATTCCTGAAATTAGTTTGTTCAATATCGACTACGTAATCGATTGCAGCTATTTTTAAACTGTGTTATTTTTTTCCGAAAAACCAGTTAAATTTAGTGCCCAGTATGGAAATCGTACTATTATTGCTCTTTATTTAAGAAAATTGGTTGGACACAACTTAAGTACATACGAACGCATAATATTTTATATTAATATACTGATTGGGGTGTATGAGGAATTGCGCTTATTCTGTTACGCGATGTATATTATGGACGTTATTTATTACAGATTGTTTTTATAATTGACAACTTATAAAGACATAAATATTTTTTTTGTATTAAATAAAATTTTAATTTTAAATGAAACGTGTTTCTAATTTTGCCATTGCGATTAAAAGAAAAAATATAAAATAAGGACAGCTAATGCATTAAAAATTATTACGAGTATATGTTTCGTAACCGAATAACGAATTTCTCTAAAAAGATTGAAAGAAAGAGCGTTCTTAAGATCATAAATAACTCACAACAGAGTGAGTGGGATGTTTTGTAGTGGGTGGTTCGAGACCTACTTTTTATTAATAAATCCAATTTTCACCCTTATTAGCTAGAACCAAGAGTAGATATATATTGTTTGGCTATGGTTTAATTTCACATAACGACTATGAATTTAGAGGATAGACAAATTAATTATAACGTAAAATTACAATTTTTAATATCAGCTGATGAATGCCCGCATCTATAAAGAACCGGCTAAGTGCAAGTCAGACTCGCACACGAAGGGTTCAGTACCAGCGTACAACAAAAACTTCAGAAAAAAACATGTTTCTAGCCCTTTCATTTTTAAAATTTTTGTGTTTCAGGCCCATTATTTATTTTTATTTTTATGATTCGTGGTTATAGCGGTAATATAAATACACATCCTTTGAAACTTTCAACTGACTACCTGTTACAGTGCATGAGATAAAGCCCACTAACAGACAGACGGACGGACAGCGGAAGGTCAGTAATATCTAGTTTCCGATTGGCACCATTTGGGCTAAAATAAACCAAACAAACACGAAATGACGTTACATTCTTTCAGTATTACTTATTATAATAATATAATAAATAATATAATCTCACGCCTGTAGGCAGAGGTATTCCATTACTGGATATACCCACATTTCACGAGATATATTGGACCCCTAAACGTGATAGGTGGTGAGCCCATCGCCGGACCGGGTCTTTTTACACATGTCTCAGAATTCATTCTGAGACCTGCGGGTTTCCTCACGATGTTTTCCTTCACCGTCGAGCTAGTGATAAATATGTACGTAAGTTTTTGAAAAACTCATTGGTACATGCCAGGATTCGAACCCGAGCCTCACTGATTTTCGGCCGGCTCTTTAACCGTCCGGGCTATGACTGCTCATGTTTTTAAGTACCTATTTAATATTAGCGTGCGGTAATATTGTGTAATATCTGAGGAAGGAAGAAAATTCATGCAGTCTGTTGTTACGCTGCAATCATGCGCCTACGCTTACCTAAGTACCAGCGAACGCCCGTAACAGCTGATGCGTCGGTCACTTACTTACTAATCATACGTTTTGGTCAAGAAAGGCCATAAAATCAGTAATGTTGTGCTTTTGAAGAATCTTGACCGTATAATTGTAGGGATTAACTCTTGGGCTGGCTCTGAATGGTTTCACATCGTTAGGAATGTGTGTGGTACTATGTTTACGTAGTAGGAAGGCAATTCTAGCGCAAGCGACAGAATCTCGGAATCGAGTTTGCTGTATCTCTATTAGAAAATCTCAATCTAAGAAATAATATTCATTAAGTCGAAGCAATTCGAGCGGCGTGAAAATAAAATATTCGAAAATATTACTTCATCTTCACAATTTTGTAGGAGAGATACTAGTACCTACATAGAGGTCGATTGCGCGAGTATTACCTTCCAGGTCTTAAGTTCAATGCTTTTGTATGTTTGAATATTTATAGCGTAGTATAAATTTGGAATCTGCCTGCCTAGGCATTCTCAGGCATTTAACCTTTTAGCTACGCAACATCTACAGTAACACGGCAATAATAATAAATTGTAAGATTATTCACACACGGTTATTTAGTCCCAAACTATAGGCTAAATAGCTGATAAACATATACATTACGAAACCAACAAGCATGTTAATGAACCTAAGTGCAGGTATTGAATCAGCGAACTCTGTTTCAGGAGGCACGTTCAATACCAACCGAGCTAATAGATCCGTCAAAATTAATAGAATCTTCTTAAATTATACTAATTTATTTCTGCTTATAAACGAGGTGCTTTCAATAACAGTGACATGCGTATTTTACATTCATTCTATATCATCAATCGCGGACGCAATCTTTGCTGCTAGAGATCGAAGAAAGGCAAAGTGTATTACGTAACTTGATGAATACTTGTTCACAGATCAGCAACACATCTTCATTGCTTAGTGCAGCGTCTAATTTATTAATCTGCGCCAATAAATCACTCTACTCACAGTCCAAGAGAAAAATAAACGTGAAAAAACTTGACAAATATAAAAATAAACTTTTGTGATGAAGAGAGTAAAAGAGCTTTTGCGTGAATGATGCCAGATTGCCTTCTACTCTTTATAATTATCTTCACGACAATAATCCAATTAATTTTTTGCAAGAAAAGCAAAAATCTGTTTCTAAATATGTTTTAACAAAAATCGTGGATCCAAGAAACACCATAAAAAAAAAAAATCTATACTGGATTATAAGTATAATAAACTTTATTATAAATCTATAGGTATTATTGTTATATTAACTTAGAAAATCTTACAAATTTCATATTTTAAGATTACATTTTTTAAAAACACATATATTTTGTACTTAGAATAGCTGTAAAAGATCCTTAGTGTTAAAACTGATTAGGTGAAGAATGACATATAAAAATTTACAGTATTGACCCCGGAAAGCATACTATTGTAATTTCTAAAACTAGTGATTTTGTCAGTCGAAAAAACTGAAATAGTAAACTTTAGAAATAGAAACGACAACAGTCAAAATCATAAGCTAGGTACACTTTAGTCAGCTGCACAGAAAACAACGGGTAACGATTGCCTGTCTGCCTATTTTATGTTGTACTTACGTTACAAAACCAACCCACTGGTCAGAGTTCTTCCAGTTGGGAAAGACTTCTTGAGAGAAACGTTACGCCTTTTATAACCAAGAGGGTAGGCAGAGGTACCTTTTCCATTTCTGGATATACTCACTTTTCACCAATATATTTTTTGGACCCGTAAACAGGTGTTTTTTCACGCGGTTATTTAGTACCAAACTAGGCAGGGCCTGTACTATGGGTACTAAACAGCTGATAGACATACTTAAATAAATATTAAACGACCAACAGATATGTCCATGTACACAAATTATGGCCCCAAGCGGGGATCGAACCCGCGACCTCCGACTCAGAAGGCAGAGTCACTACCAACTGAGCCAACAGGCCCGTCAACTCATGCTGCTATACGATTTTTAGTCCTACCCAATGCACCTAATGGCCCGCCAAGTGCGTTTGTATGTAAGTACAGTCAAGAGCACGCTAAGCTTGACACTTTGGACGTTGAACTGGCCCTGTATTCTATGGCGCGCAGTATAAATCAGAGCTCAGCTTAAACTGGTAGTATAAAGATTGACTTGCTCTTTACTGTACAAACTCAACGAAAGTGAGTCCGCCCGCGGCTGGACGAAATCGAAAACGTTCTTATGTAAGCGGAAAGTTGAGTCGAAGGCTGAGGTCCCCATTGCGTAAACCATGGCCATGTTCGGGACATATTTGATTTACGTGTCCGTGCAAATAAGGCGTAATCGTTCGTTGGCAAAATTAACGAGATAAGTATCATATTTATTTTGATATTTGATATCTAATAGCTCTAAGAGTGTTGAGAATTGTTATAAATAGAAACCATAAAAGTGATTGTAAAGAAGCATAATTAATAGATTAATAAATAATCCATTGAAATCGATCGTTTATAAAAGTTAAATAAAAACTCATATTCAATTCAATGAGTTTATTTGCGTGTGTATAAAACACAAATAAATTCCGGTAGGACCTGACAACGTTAGTAGTTAACACTTTAACGGGCAGAGGGAAAATAGTTATTACCAAATATTAAACTCTATGTAATTGAAATAAGATTCAAAACCAATGACAAATGTAAATTGCCTATAAATATGATACAATAAAAACACCAATTCAACGAATTGTGAACCTTAAGACCTGGTACTTAAAGAGGCTTGAGTTTCCTATTCTTCCCCAAACTGAAATAACGTATGTTTTTGTATAGGCCGCCGTCACGCAATTTTGTTACATAGGTATATGTAGGGTGGTATGAATTTGTATAAAAATCGCGTGAGTAGACCACCGGTTCTAGTCATTGATGGACCTATTCACAAGATGGTAGAAATGACACATTCAGAGTCAAAGGTCACGGGTTAGATTTTGACCAGGAGCCAAATTTTATCTGCCTGGTTTTTATTTATTAAAAAAGGAACAGATGAGCCATGTGATAGTAAATGGTCTATATATCTCTAATAATTGTAGGTTGGGTGCTGATTGATATGTATTTGTGTTTTTCAGTTAAGAGGCTGAGTAACGCCAATGACCTTGAGAAATAAATTAAATTCGAAGATACGAAATATCAATATTATTAAATTATATATAACGAGTTAGTTCCCTGAAAACCATAAATAAGCTTTGACGATTTTTTTCTGCGAGCTTATTTTGATGTGTGACATTGTAATTTTTGTAACAAGATATTTTTAATAAAATATGTTTTGAGAAAATGTATATTTTCAGAAATATATGCAACATTTTCGTAAAAAAAAGTTTTAAGTAAGGCTCAATGAGCAGTTAACAGCCTGCAGATTGTGCTTAGGAGTAGAGTCTATGTAGTCCTATAGTGTATACTTTACTATTACTTTTAATTTGTATGCATGGCGTAATCTTAAGTTGTTCGCATGTGAATCGGCTAAAGTTCTACTGGAATGACACGCATGGTAATCAAAATCACGCAATCTACATCTATTTTAAAATGATAAAGAGGAAAGTCTTGTATTTTTCTATGTTCGTAACAAATAAACTCAAAAACTTATTTTAAAAACTCTTTCACCAATGGAAAACTTATCAGGCAGTAACAAAGGCTATATTTTGTTCCCGTGTTCCCACGGGAATGGGAAATACGAGGGTGAATCCACGTGGAATAGCTAGACTTATATAAATAAAGCAGTATTGTAAAAGTGATCGTTTATATTTGAGTCACGCTAATCCGTAGAAACAGTGGCGAGCAATTACGCAATGATTCGAGGCATCAGCTGCGCGGGAGTCATATCAATCGCGACCTGCATTCTGGCGCAGTCAGGGTGACATACGCAATAGGTATTTGTATGAGTTTGTAGGCAGTATAAAATGGGTTATAATACATACAAAGAGTGGGTATGATTTTAATACAATATCAGTTGACAATGAAATTTTATTAGATTATCTGAAAATTTTCCTTTTTTTTGTAAATGTTATGTGAAATCTTGACTAAAATACCTTTAATTTTTATATCATACAGACTATATCTGTGTACGTACGTATAGCTAATGAAAATATTATAATAAACTTCCTAATAAATTAGAAAATCTCACGCCTTTTATCTTCGAGGGGGTAAGCAGAGGTATTCCATTTCGGGAAATACCTACTTTTCACGAGAATATTTGACCCCTAAACGTGACAGGTGGTGAGCCCATCGCCGGACCCGGTCTGCCACACTCAATAAACTTCCTATTTATTCCGACACATAAAGAACTTGTCTTAAAAGGATCTTGAATCTAAATGCTATACATATATATCACGTGCCTATGTTACTAGGAAGACTTTGCAGCCATATCTGATATCTAATTAGTCTCTAATATGTTAAAGCAGCTCATTATTAAAACAGATCTCAAGGAAGATACGACTATGGGATTAAATTAATGCTACAATGTCTTCATCGCATTCTTTGTCATACTCTACCATACTGTATGTTATGTGTTAGTAAATACGCAGATATTTAAATATTCCAGGGCTTAAAGCGGCCATAGGGAATATTTTTTATACAACAACTATTATTTCAAACGTCAGTTCAGATATTATCAGATCAAAGTCAGATCAGTTACTAAGAAAAATAATCATTTTAGGGTTGAGGTGAAAATAACAGGTTAATGTTTAAGAAAATAATAAATTTTAAGAAAAGTGTTAATAAAGTTGTCTTCAAATGTGATTTTTAATGTGAATGGTATCGTATTCCATGTTGCATGGTATTTCTACAAATCATTATAATATTGTTTAGACAATCAAATAACGTTAAGCTATATACAATATCTCTGTATAATGTAGAATACAAAACTCATGCACTTATCACACTTTTTATAAAGTTAGACATTTCCGTCAGACGTGATATTCAAAAGACTAAATCCTTTGACGATTAAAACCGAGTTAGATCGATGCAATATTTTTTACAGATATTTTGCACAAAATAGCTACAAATTGGATAATTATTATCTTAAAATTAAATGTTAACATTTAAATGTCAAGTCAAAAAAGTTGGTTGCATTCGTATAGAGCGACCGTGAAACAGGAAAGTTGCCCATTCTATTATTTTTTTGTCTAACTTAAGTGTGGGAAAAAAATATCTTTGTGGTCCTCAGTCGACAAACACTTTATATATCTCAAACCAAGAGTCATAGACACAATTGATTTTTATTTGTTACGGTGCGCATTGGAACCACGCGGTAATAGTGATATCCCATTTGCTATTGAAATTTCAGTAGCTAGCTAGTAGGTACCAAGAAAATTTTTCTTCTCGTTTGGAACACTATGTGAAAACAATAATGTCTCAAGACTTGGATCATGAATGTAGGTAATAGCGAGTATCATGTACTGAATCTTTTGTCTTTACTTTGGAGTTAGTGAAGAAATTGAGGGGTTATAGTATCTATTTATTATTCTTGTTTAACGATAAACCTCTGTTCTATGTCCCCATAGATTAAGTATTAATGGAGGTCAGTGATTTTCGCTCCGTGTTGTTGTAATTTACGCTATACACATACCTACTTACACCCACTCTAAGGCGACAATGCTTTAAAACTTGATTGTCAAATGGTAGGTTAGTATTTTAGCTACAATCTCAATGAATCTTGTTTATAAAGATCTTTGGTGTTCTAAAACTTGCATGATCAATCTGACCTTGAAAAATACGAAGTCGTTGGGTTGGGAAAAAAATAAACTGGAAATGGATTCCAGATATCAGACCTTTTCAAAATGAACGATAGGACAACGACTTTGGTCTGAATTTGTGGAATGTGAAAGAAAGATATACCTACTCTTTGTAAATTTTCTTGGTTGATCAAATGTGAAATAATCCAAATAAAGTCAAGTTCTTTGAAAACACTCTCTGTTTCAACGTAAGTTATTCTCAAGTCAGACAAAGTATGTTTATTCCTTATACCTTCTTCACCTCTTGTTTTATTTTTACTCTTAAGTGCCTAAGATAATGGAGAACGTTCAGCCATGTTAGGTCTCTTAGATGGTTTAAGGCAATCTCTGAATCCAAAGAGAGATATCTTGCGTCAGAGAAAATAGCTTAGAGCTCAATCATACTAAGAATCTGAGAAAAGTCTATAGCTTAGCGTCAGGCCAAGATGTTTCCTATATAGTAATAATGATGAATGCTTATGGCATAAGCGGTACAAATTGGCACATGAAGTGTATCAACTGTAGTTGCGATATCTACTATTTAAGTGCAACCAAGTAAAATTAACGCAACTTCCCAAAGAAGTGTAGTCACTGATTCTTAGTTTTTAATAGTAAGTATTATAAATAAGCGTCTGAAGATGTGCCGTGAAAGCATTTTTGTTGGCTATTACCGGTTGATAATGGTACTTTAAACCTACGAAGGATCCTTTTTCGCTAGTTCACGAACGGTAGAAAATTATACCTAAGGCACTTACAGCCATATTTTTTTCAGTAACGTAAGTATATTCTTACTAATAGATAAAGAGATTGAGAAGAGAAAGAATAGACAAATGCACACTTTAGCAAGATAAGGAAGTCAAAAGGGATACAACATTCTATTTTAGGTAAACAAACTTCTTCAACACCTTTGAAATAACGTAAGGTTAAACTCAAATGATTAAATCACAATTATAACGTAAGTAATTAAACTTTTTGCTGCGTAAAAAAAATATAAAAATTGTTTGAGATCTTTAGATATGTGGGGCCAAATTGTATGCTGAATTCAAATAACAAGACAGTGTTCTAAGTAGAATATTAGCTTTGTTGATCTTGAGTCAGTCGCTGGCATTGTCCTACATTTTCAGAGGAATTCGCAGTTCATTTGAAATATAGTCGAGGACAGGGGATTTAACTTATTATAATAATAATTAGTTTCTAAACTATACAATTACGAAATCAGGTACTTTAAAAATTTAGTATTTGAACCACTACGTATTTTGAGCACAAGGTAATTGCTTTTTGCAGTAAAAACTTTAAAAACAAACAATTGACTAGCAAAAACTCACGTTTTAAAAGTTCCCATGTTGCTGTCCGATGACAATAGAAAACTGAACAAGAGTCACTCAAAAAACATCAACTAAACAAAGCACGACTAGTTCCAATTCGGAATTTAAATTTGGAGCCACAATTTTCTGTTAAACCATTTGATTTTGGAACGCGATTTCGTTTTGCGAGCCGGGAACGAGCGGTCGCCGGTCGCCGCGAACGTACTGGCGCGGCAGTTGGTGCGGAATGAAGCTGAGCCCTCGGCGAGTGCCTTCGTCTCTTGAACAATCCGCACTGCAGCCGTCGAGAGAGAAAGTTAAGTTATCAAACTTCGCGGTTACGTTCGGCGATGACGCTATCTTCCTTACCGATTGCGTATTCGGTGTCAAATTTTAATTTTCGCGTCCCCGACTATTGACGCGCTACTGACACGGTGAGCGGTGGACGCCGAGTCCTACTTTTGCGACACCTAAGTGTCACTCATGTTTTATTGTCTCATTATATTCATTTTATTCTGTATAAATATAACTAACATTTTATATATAACGTTTTAATTATATACCATCGATGTATTTTGGTTGAAAATGTCTTACAGGCGATAAAAATAAAAAAAAAATAAAGAGCAAGAATATTAATTTCTTGATTTTTTTTATGTTAGTCACATATTGGAAGATGTTTGAAACTTGTAGCTTGCCTTAGGTAATACTGGTTCTTTACTGACTACGTGATCAAAAACACGTACGTACTAATTAGCACTACTAAAGTGATGGATGTTGAATGTTTTTTATATAAAAAGAATACGTAGATGTAGCTAATATTGATGTTTGTCTGAAATAATAGTTAGGAAGCTTTTAGCAATAATAATAATAAATTTTAATACTACCGATACCTACAGTACTTCAGTGAGACATTCTGTTAGATTATTATATGACTGTAATAAAAGGATTCAGAAGGAAAGAAGATGATTTACCCACAATTATACATAAGAGGTAAAGATTTTGTAAATCTTTGTAATCTGCATAATTTATAAAATGATGAATATTTGGTCACTTAATTTTTATTGAGGATAATGTATCTTAATTTTGAAACCAATCTTTGAAGTATACTATATCTACACTGTATTTGTTTTTATAAGCTTTAATAAGGGCCAGATCGTAAAAAATAACCGCAAAAATTAGGTAAATTATCCCAATAAATTCAATAGCTCATGTCCCATTGTTATCAGAGACCAATTGACAATAAACATCGGCGTCTCAAATTGGCCGGGATTACGTAACGCGGGTTAAATATTTATTCGACTGGAAGCTGACCGTGCGACTTTCACTTTTGCGAATAGTGGGTAAGCGAGAAAAGTCATGTGATGCACTAAAACTGTGTCGGCGAGGCTGTGGGATTTTCCTTGCGAAACACTTGCATAGATTCAAAAATTTTAATTACTCATTGTTCTAGATACCACAACGGGAAGGTCAAGGCGTCTGCAGATAGTTCGTTTCATTCGCATCTGAGCTTGATTTTGATAATTATTTGAGAATTGCCTGGAATTTCCCACAAGCGGAGTCTCAGGAAAGAACGGATAAGATCTTCTTGGATATTACTTGTCAACTCCATTGAAGTTTGCATTGTAACAGGATAAAAACCTAATAAATAAAGTAATTAAAATTAATTAGAGCGTACCCTGGACATACCTAATATCTATATAAGAATCTATTACATAATGGCATTAACTCTTCTTTTCTGGAAATAAAACATAAGAAAAATAATATCCCATCTCTAGACTGAATGCTGTTATCTGAACTGATTGACACATGCGTTGAAACCAATTTTGGTACTTGAAAGCGCCCTGAAAATGTTTTTATTCACCGTCGAACTACTAATAAATATGCATTTAGAAATCTATCTTCTATCTATACTTCTATAATAATATCTATACTTCTATAATAATAAAATAAAGAGGAAGGATTTCGTATCTTTTTTACGAATAAACTCAAAAACTACTGAACCGATTTAAAAAAATTAACACCAATGGAAAGCTATATCCCTGAGTAACATGGGCGTATTCCCACGGGAACTTTTAAATTACTTTTAAATTAATATGCTACCAAAGCCTACAGCATGCATCTCTTAATTGATTATCGTCAATAAATTATGAATACCAAATAAATTAATTTTATACTATAAATATATATAGAGCTTTAAATATTATAAATATTCATTATTTCAAGTTAAATGTGTAAATAGACCCGGTCCGGCGATAGGCTCACCACCTATCACGTTTAGGGGTCCAATATATCTCGTGAAATGTGGGTATTTCCAGTGATGGAATACCTCTGCCTACCCCCTCGGGGATAAAAAAGGCGTGAGATTATACTTATACTCAAGTTAATTTTAGCGTAACGTAATTGGAAAGATGATGTAGCCACCGCCCACAGAACATCTCAGGACAAAGTAATGAGGGAGTTATGCAACAAGTAACCACACATGATAATCGAGTGAAAGTTGTTAAAGGAGCCCAAACCAGTCCAGTGATGTCACATGAAGGAACAGTCTTGTTATTAGTTACTAACATTAAACGCAAATCGTAAATTATAATTATTAAGAATTTACACACGTAACATTTCTGCGAGATAATAGATTATGTATTGTTATCTTGCGCTCGCGCGAAACCGCTGCTTGGTGCCGTTAAATTTGTCTTGATCTCACTAAAGGTATGTAGTGTTGTATATCATATACCTAAAATATAGATTACTAGCTGTTCCACGCGATTTTACCCACGTAGTTCCCGTTCCTGTGGGAATAGGGGCATAAAATGTAGCCTATGTTACTCAGATATTCTAGATTTCCATTGGTGATAGATTTTTTTAACCGGTCCAGTTGTTTTTGAGTTTATTCCTAACAATGATACAGACATACAAAAATACAAATCTTTCCTCTTTATAATATTAGTATAGATATAGACTAATTAGATTTCGTTCATTGACAATTATTATAGCCAATGTTACTCCCAGAAAAGGAAGCTTTCCAATATAGAAAGATTTTTTTAAACCAGTCCTCTAGTTTCGAAGCTTATTCAATACAAACAAACAAACAAAATATCTAATTGTTCCTCTTTATAATATTAGTATATACTAGCGGGTGCCCAGCGGCGTTGCCCGCGCGGATTCCGTTTATTCCCGTTCCCGTGGGAATTTCCCAAAAACCCTTCATAGTGGTTGCCTACGACATATTTAAGACACCTACATACGATATTTCAAATAGCGGGTGCCCAGCGGCGTTTTCCTGCGTGGATCCAGTTTATTCCCGTTCCCGGGGGAATTTCTAAAAATCCCTTCATACTGGTTTCTTACGACGTATAAGACACCTACATACCATTTTTCAAGGTTCTAGGTGTTATCGTTTCGGAGAGTACGTATTTCTCTTTTTAACCAGTTTTTATATTTTCCCGTAGGAATGAGACATTTTCCTGGAATAAAAAGTACCCTAGATGTTGATCCGGGTACTCAGTTATCTCCATACCAAATTTCATCAAAATCCGTCCAGTAGTTTTTGAGTGATGCGTGCACAACCAGACAGACAGACAGACAGACAGACAAAAATTCCAAAAATTGGTGTTTCGGTATCTATATCGATAACTGTACACACTACGGTTAAAATTTTCAAAAAATATTTCATGTACAGACACGGCCCCGTTAGAGTTTTATTATATGTATAGATATAGATATAAAAGCTTTTATTATGACTTCATAGGTACTTAGGAGAGAAATCATCTATTGATTAAATCTACACATAAAGTGGAAATATGTGTCTATTGTATGTTTTTTTGTAATGAACGGGCCCCGAAACTACTGAACCGATTTAAAAAAATCCTTTTCGTGGAAAGCTTACGTTGAAGTAACATGATCTATGATTTTCCCATGGTAATGGGACGTAATTAAGACAGCTATAGTATATTACTAGCGGATGCCCAGCGGCGTTGCCCGCGCGGATTCCGTTTATTCCCGTTCCCGTGAGAATTTCCGAAAATCCCTTCATAGTGGTTGCCTACGACATATTTAAGACACCTACATACCATATTTCAAATAGCGGGTGCCCAGCGGCGTTTTCTTGCTTGGATTTATTTTATTCCCGTTCCCGTGGGAATTTCCAAAAATCCCTTCATACCAATTTCTTATGACATATCAGACACCTTCATACCATTTTTCAAGTTTCTAGCTGTTATCGTTTCGGAGTAGTACGTATTTCTCTTTTTAACCAGTTTTTATTTTTTCCCGTGGGAATGAGATATTTTTCTGAAATAAAAAGTACCCTAGATGTTGACCCGGGTACTCAGTTATCTCCATACCAAATTTCATCAAAATCCGTCCAGTAGTTTTTGAGTGATGCGTGCACAACCAGACAGACAGACAGACAGACAAAAATTCAAAAAATTGGTGTTTCGGTATCTATATCGATAACTATATACACTACCGTTAAAATTTTCAAAAAATATTTAATGTACAGACACGGCCCCGTTAGAGTTTTATTATATGTATAGATATCATGAAATTACTTAAAGATTTGTCTTGGTCTTATCAAAGGTATGTAGAGTTCACGCGAGTATATAATATACCATTTTTTTTATAAAATAATCATAATACTTACGTATATTACATAGATTGTAACTACCTAGAATAGAAGAAGAATAGAAGTCATCTGTTGTTGAAACTTATTTGTTTTTTATATTTGTAACGTTGAATATTGGGAATTACCAAAATAATAATTTTAAGGATGACTACAACATAGCAAACATCATGGCGTGAGCTCACAACATACTTAGAACCATGAATTAATTAAATGATCAGAAACATTGTTGTTTTATAAGGGTTAAACCGCTGTAAATTTGATTTATCGTTAGTTTGACGGTGAAGGAAAACATCGTGTCGAAACCCGTAGGTCGCAGATTTCATTCTGTAAGGCTTTTGTAGCACCACCCCGTCCGGCTATAGGCGCACCACCTGTCACGTGGAACGCTGATGCTTGCCTGATCTTCACATAATAATGCAAGAACCTATCAATTTATTTTTTACTGCAACTCCAACCACATTTAAAATCATACCATCCCTGACCTTACCGACGATATCAGTTCAAAAACCCAATTTTAACAAAACAATGACGTCAAAATCGTTACGTCTAATTTTGCAAGTGCTAAGCATATGTTTAACGACAAAATATTGACGGAAGTTTCACTTTCGAAAACACATTCAGTTTTAAACATGACGGCGCGGACAATTCGCCAAGCTTTCGAGATGCACAAAGGACTTTCAGTCTTATTATCCGGAACCGGATCAATATTTAGCAATGGTGAAGGTGGCCTTTATGTAATGTTTATTTCAGTGCCGCTGAAATGTGAAATAGTTACACGTTGATTGACACCTGTAAAAGTAGGTCGATATAAAGGTTTACTTCGGCGTAATAAGTTTTATAAAAAAGGAGAAGAGTCAAAATGTCTGTGGACAGGACCCCATTACCATAACTAAGCTTCCGCTGTCTTTCAGTGTGTCCTGTAATAGGTAGTTAGTTAAAATTTTTACAGAACGTGTATTTCTATTGCCGGTATAATAAAAAACACTAAAATTAAATTAAATCAATAAAAGAAAAGTGTTTTTTTGCTCCATTTTATTATTGCCAATATGTAAAGGCTTGAAAAGTGCACAGAGAGTGTATTCTTATAGCCGATATAAAAAAGAAATGGTGTTTTCTACTGATTTTTTAAATTGCACAGGTGCCCGGAACCCTTCGCATGCAAGTCTGACTCACACTTAGCCGGTTTTTAAAGTCGCTGATACGCAAGTCCTTACGATTAGGGTCAAGCATCTGCGTCTCACGGACGCTCAGTGAAAATAGATTATCCTATTATGTCTGCATTCCTTTACTAAATGGGCCAGCTAGCTTGATGGCTTGTCTAAAAGTGAGTCGCGTGCCTAATTTATATATCGGCAAAGTGACCTTTATTGGTGGTTAACTAAAAAATACAAATAAACGTTTAAGAATGTAAAACCATTAGATTACCTCACCTTTCCGGATCTATCGGGCACCGTAATAATAATAAAAAAAAAGGTTTAGATCAACAACTAACCAGTCTTACCTTAGTCTTAGTCTAGTCGTATTTTAAGCGATGGACCGTGGAGATGAAACATATTTTTTTTAGAAAATTTTGGAAAATATTGTATTTACTAAACTGACTCAAGTTTCTGTAGACAAAGCCTCTTATATTTTTCACCGTGTTCAGATTTTTACTGGATAGAATTGTAACCGGCCTACACTAAAGTGGCTCAGAACTCAATTTTCAATATAATAATTTAAGTTGTTTTAAAATATTCATCAACAGACAAAATAAAAATAAGACAGCAAGTTTCTTTTATAAAAAAATTAGGCATATTGCGATCCATTCTTGACCGGGCTTGCTGACCGTGCCGGGTCGGGCACGTGTTAGACATTTTATTTTATATGGCCTGCTGGCCTCATGGCAGCCGAATTATTACTAGAAATCGGACCGGACTGAAAATTGTACGCCCTACCTTATTCAAATGAGAATTTGAAATACACCTCAATAAATAATCTCACGCTTTATATCCTCGAGGGGGTAGGCAGAGGTATTCCATTTCTGGATATACCCACTTTTCACCAGATATTCTTTGGATCCCTTAACGTGATAGGTGGTGGTGAGCCCATCGCCGGACCGGGTCTGTTTACACATGTCTCAGAATTCATTCTGGGACCTGAGAGTTTCCTCACGATATTTTTCTTCACCGTCGAGCTAGTGATAATTATGTACGTAAGTTTTTTTTAAAAAACTCCTTGGTACATGAAAGGATTCGAACTCATTTTCATTATGTGAAGCAGGCTCTTTAACCGTAAGGCTATCACTGAGAATTTTAAGTCACCAAATAGCAGGTGCGCAGTGCAGTCAGAATCGAACTTGCTGTATCTCTACAACAAATTCTAAAAGTTCGAAGTATCGAGTATTTTCGAATATTGTATTCTCAAGCCGCTCTCTTCCGTGTTTCGGAAGGCACGTCAAATTATTGGTCCCTGTTTTCGTTGTTTACGCACAATGGAAGTCGTTAAGCCATGTCGGGTACCCTTAGGTGGCTTGAACGATTCCAGCAGTTAGATGGCCACTAGCCTAACATCATCTCTCCGCAGTGGGCTCGAACGGGAGATTATAGCCCATACTTCCTCCTTCCGTTACGGGTTGATGATGAACCCGCTCGCATTGCTTTGACTTTGAATGAAAGAATTGCCTTCGTGTTTTGCGCTTACGGCGATATACATAATTCGATCAAAGCCTGCTCCTGACATGCTTAAGGTGCGAGCCTTCAGTGCTCGGTCCATAGGCACATAGGCAATTGCCCAATCTGCCTCCAGGCTGAGCCGCCACTGCTTGGTGTTCGTGCCGGATTAACGAGTGTTTCGTGCGGTGAAGGGAGGTCACTGAACGCTTATCTCTTTACTTAAGCTATGAGCTCAGTTAGCAATATGGTTATTATTAGCTAAAGCCGTCACACCATTGGGCAAGGGGATACCCCTGGGATTTGAATGTTTTTATTTTATCCTTTGAACATTATTTTGTATTTAAATCGCAACAGCCCACATGAGCTATGGATCTTAATCGCCTCATCTCTGAATTAAAGAGATAACCGTTTAGGCTACACGCTGATAATAGACGCCCATACTTACATACATATATATATACAAACATACACCCGATAAAGACTATCGTTTTTTGGAGCCGATTATGGAGTCTTTGCCCGAAATCAAGGTTTTATGTAAAGATATATTTTAATGTAAAAATACTATTATACTATTTCTGCTCAGAACTTCGACCAATAGTGACAAATTTATATTTTAAACTAGCGACCCGCCCTCCTCGCTTTGCTTCGGTTTATATGGTGTATAAAAAGTTATTATTTCTATTAAAAAAACCGCATCAAAATCCGTTGCCTAGTTTTAAAGATCTAAGCATACATAGGGATAGACAGCGGGAAGCGACCTTGTTTAATACTAGGTATGTAGTGATAGTGATTGGTAGATTCTTTTTCATTGTTTACATGCTAAATCAGATTAGGTAGTAG
This sequence comes from Ethmia dodecea, assembly GCA_963855545.1. Taxonomy (NCBI): domain Eukaryota; kingdom Metazoa; phylum Arthropoda; class Insecta; order Lepidoptera; family Depressariidae; genus Ethmia; species Ethmia dodecea. The sequence continues at coordinate 4,964,803 of OY979446.1, forward strand.
GTACTTGTAAAAAAATCAGAGAAAGTAAATAATAAATTACAGACGAATCGTTGTGCGGCCAGAAGAAAAGTAGACAGTATAATAGTACATTATGGTACAAGTGAGTAAAGTTGGTGATTACCGCTGAGGCGCCATTGAGACCCGAGCCGTAGGCGAGGGTCATAAGAGAGCCGAGGACGGTAATCATCAATACACACGTGTATCATACGACGTTTTTCAACACACTTGTGAATAAATAATACTAAAAAATCATTTTAAAATAATCATTCGCAATGGCGGGGAAAATTAATTGGTTTTCCAATTTTTTATTTATATAATTTGGAAAAGGCAAAAGGATCTAGGCCCATACAGCCTCGTTTTCCTATGCGCTCGCATCTTACAATGGCGATCGGCCATGGACTAAAAAAATTAGGTTTCTTTTTCTTTGGTTTGTCGTGGATAGCGTTTTAGCCACGTACAAAATGGGGTATTTAAAGTTTTTACAGAGAAAACCAAAGTTATATTTGAGTGAAAGTTTTGTTTATTAAACACGTACAAGTTGAAATGATCTATTTAAATACGAAGTTGCATGAAATGAGCAAGCCATATTTGTGTATTAATTTATTAGTACGATTGAATACGATCTTTTTTGTATCGAAACTTTTTTAAGAACAAAGCAACTCTAGCAACAAAATTGAAAAAAAAAATCTATAACTCACTAGTGAATAATAGCAAACAAAAAGTCTCAGTTTGATTATAGGTGTCATTATGTGCCTAATTGCAGTGAAATTAGAGCCACTTTATGAGCAAGTGTGTTGAAAAAGTACATTTCAAGAGTGGTGATACAAAAGACATCAACGAGATGAACAGTTTTAAGACAGGGCAATAAAATTTTTAGATAGGCTGCTATTATCAATTCACCTTCCAACTTTAGTAATTATCTAGAATATGATAAACATTACATATTAAGTACTAGCTCGACGGTGAAAGAAAATATCGTGAGAAAACACGCAGACTTATCTGCCATTTTAGAAAGAAAGAGAGAATATTATTTATTTTGGTGCATTTAGAGTTAGAATTATACAATCTACTTACAAAATAATTAAATAAAAAGGTTGCTGCTCAGCATGTGCTGCAGCAGAAAACTGACAGCGCTGATCATCCATAGCACCACAGCGAGTGCGTAAGGCAACTCCGCTGTTATTTATTATGCTAATTAAAAATTAAAAACAAAAGCAACAATTATTTAGTTAAGACTATCATTATTCTCATTATACGCCAGCTATACATATTATATAGAAACAACTACAATGTGCTATTAAGTAAATATAACTGTAAAATGTAGGTAATTCCAGAAATAGAACCAACGCAATTCGTTTAGAAATACTAGTGCAATCAGATGCAACTAGCAACGAATCGTAGGATCCGTTAGGAATAACCCCAAAAACTCTATAGCACTCTAAATCTTAGGACTTATGTAGCCTAAAGGAAGCGAGTCGAAATTGCGCACGAAGGGTTCCGTACCATTATCTATAAAAACGGAAAAAAAGAACACGTTTGTTGCATGGGAGCCCCTCTTGAATATTTATTTTATTTTGTTTTCAGTATTTGATGTTATAGCGGCAACAGAAATACGTAATTTGTGAAAATTTCAATTGTCTAGCTATCGCGGTTCTTGAGATACAGCCTGGTGACAGACAGACGGAGAGACAGACAGCGAAGTCTTAGTAATCGGGTCTCGTTTTTACCCTTTGGGTACGGAACCCTAAAAATGGATGAAGTATAAATAGATTGAGTTGGCAGTCAGGGTCAGTAACCTATAGGAGAAGGGACAATCGTTTGCATCAAGGATGAGCGTGAGTTGAGCTCGTGACCGCGCGCCATCATTGTTGCCCTCCGAATAGCAATTCACTGATTTTCGATAAAACAACTGCCTATTACGGGTTTAATGTTAAGCAATTTGTTTGTTCTATACATTTTTATACTTCCCGTGTGAATGGCAGCTTTGTTAGGTGATTTACAGGCTACGACGCAAGCTTAACGACTGCAGTTTCCGCTACACAAAATGCTAATCTACCACCTCCATTGACTATCAGTTGCATCTAAAATAGCAATTGAAGTAAGCCGGCCTATACATTTACCTCATAGTATCTTAACATGCATGTACAGTAGGTACTAAGACATTTATTTTTAAATGGTTTGCCGTGTATGTAATACCTATTTATTATTATTTTAGTAAACGTTTTAACTTATCTTTTCATCAGTGTCGCATTGTAAATTCTAACTTTTGAATATTTTAATTATCTGCTACGATTATAATTATTTATTATTATTTTAACAGTATTTTGATATTTAGATGTCATTAAATATATATTCTATTCTATTCTTCCTGCGGCTCTACTTAGCGTAGTATGCGAGAAGCTCGTAAATGCAGACCTCAAAATATTAATGTTGAGTCACTTCAGTATGCATCGTTTGTGTTTTAAGACCAACACCCACACGAGCGGGAAAAGTGGGAAAGCGATGGCAATTGTCGCGATTTGCCCGATTTCTGTGGATAGATTGGATACTAACTGGAACGTTATAAAAAAAACATTCCAAAAAAGCATTACAATAAGACTTTGTTAAGGGCTTTCGAACGAAAACTCCATTTACACCTGATTATATAGCACTGCATTAATACGTGTTTGTCTTTACTAAGAATTTATTGAAACGGGTTAACTAATAAATCCTATTTTTTTTACTAGTAATTATGTAAAGGTAACCACCCTAATTATGGGCTGCAATGCAATAAATATAAGGTTCAATAAACGTAAGTGATGATCGTCCAATGCAAAAAGTCACGTGTTGTGCTTTTGTAGGCGGAAATTTTTGAAGGAATTTAATGTAGCGTACCGGTCGCACTTAGAACCGTTGCCAATTTAATCCAATAAGGTAGTATAATTCTGTAAAATCAAAATATGTTTTTAGAGATGTTTTGGGTTATTTTTTTTGATGAATGATTCCTAGTAATTTAATTTTGATTTAGACCCTAGGTGAATTCACAGTTTGTGCCTAAAAATCCTAAAAAGAAAAGTGCAACGAACTTTTTACCTCTGTAAGACCCAAAACATTGCTATCTTCCATATAACTGAGGAGTTCTTCGTAGAAACATGTTAAATTTAATTCCAGTTTTCCTGGTTCAACGACCCGGATCTTGATCCTTTGACTCCTAGCTTCTCATCTTGGTGTGATACCGTAAAACAGGCTCGATGGGAGGCCACCTTCACTGTCGCGATATCAATTTTATTTTTAAACGCCAACATGCTTTATTTATGAAAATGAGACCTGTTTTTGTTAGTCCATGTATTTTATAGTTCGCCGAAACTTAAGGTCATAGGCTCGTTTTATACCCGAACATACTAATAATTACATAGTTAGTTTTAGTTTAGCTTAAGTGGCTTATGTATATAGCTGAGACTAAGTTTTTAAGTTTTTTCCTTGTTTAAAGTTTTCGGTACTACGGAGGAGCGTTGCATCCTACCACAGGCTCATTAGGTCTAAAAGGGTGCATCAACCCATCCATACATTACGTCATGTTATTAGATAAATATTATTTTTATTTACACCTTAGATACAGACCTTCACTCTATTACTGTTAGAAAGGGATGCTGCTATATGACCTACATAAAGCCGCCCCTTGCGATTTAATCTCTTACCCTTCGTTGGACGATAATTTAGTGTAGCAGTGTAAGTCAGTAAAAAAAAAACTCACGCCTTTCATCCCCGAGGGGGTAGGCAGAGGTATTCCATTACTGGATATACCCACATTTCACGAGATACATGCGACCCCTAAACGTGATAGGTGGTGAGCCCATCGCCGGAAAGGGTCTAATTACACATGTCTCAGAACTAATTCTGTTTTCCTTCACCGTCGAGCTAGTGATAAATATGTACGTAAGTTTTTGAAAAACTAATTGGTACATGCGAGGGTTCGAACCCGAGCCTCACTGATTTTCGACCGGCTCTTTAACCGTCCGGGCTATCACTGCTCAGTAAGTCAAGTCAGTAATTACAGTGTAAGTCAGCTAATCTCCTAAAACATCCCCTTTGTCATCTACAGGACCCTTGACACGAGATCGTTTTCAAGAGTACTCTCATCGAATAGCATCTCTATTTCGACGGTGCGTTGGTTCAGTTGGTAGTTATCATGGCTTCTGTGTCAGAGGTCGTGGGTTCCATGGCCCCCTGCTGCCCATTTCATTTCGTGTCTTGGTGTTTAAATGGATTTAAGTTTAGTGACCATAACATGGACTCTGTCTAGTTTAGAGACCATTCAAAATAGATATTACTAAGTTTAAATTCAATCTTAAGGAGTAGGTCAAAGAACAAAATGACTTTAAGTTTGATTCAACTCTTCGGCCAAACGATACTTCAACTAAAGGTTCCTATCGGTCAATCGATACTTTAGGGTTTTTAGCTTTAGATACGACCTCTATGTGTGGAATGGGTATCTATGAACGGGTAAATGACACGTGATTCTGCTAATACCTACGTTACTCCCGCGTATTAAAACGATTCGCTTAATGACCGACCAAATAGCTTAAATAACAACCGGTCCGAGATAGCAACATATCGTGTCTTACGTAATTCCGTCCGGCTATGTTCTTGTGGAACTGCACAGTTTTTGTATAGTCACATGTTTGTTGAAGGAACTAAATCCGGGACGAACCACTTAATATCTTTTTTTTTAATTGAGCGCTTTTAATGTGTGAATGACGCGTCCTTTCGAGGAAGGAAGGAAAACGTGTTTGCATCCGAGAATTTTTAGGTTATGTATAAAAGTACTTATGGTGAATTCGTGGTAGTAAAAAAGAAGGATTGTACATTGAAATGTGTTTTCCAAATGGAATTATAAGTAAGGGACTCATTAAAATAGGTCCCTTACTTATAATTAGAAAATTATAATTTCTAGATAAAGAGTAAAATACTGTAATGTATATACTGCTATCCGTTCAGGTTAGAATTTCCTAAAATCCTTTCTTACTTCTTTTGAGGCAACTTTGTGCTAAATTTCATGCAGACCCAGCAGTTTCAGCTGTGTATTGATCTTTTAGTCAGTCAGCTTCAGTCAATCAGAGTCAGTTTGTTCTTTTACATATATAGATGATGAATCTCTTGCTTAGTGGTTTACTGACACACTTGAATTTTACTTACGAACCTTTTTATTTAATTTATCTGGTGCTCCATTTTTCAATATAGCGCAAGTACAACCCTCAAGTCTACTCAAGTACAGTACACCAAAGCAATTTATTATTATTATTATTACACCTTACGAAAATTAGTAATTTTATAAAATATTTGGTTTAGTCTTAATCTTTAATCAGGGGGTTATGGCTATTGACAAACTCATCTCATCATTGTCTTCGGGCTAGTCTGTGATCAAAAGTAACTCAAAAAAAAAGCAGAAAAAACCGTAAACGCAAGAAACGCAATCCGTTTTATTTTGCCGTGCATTGTTTCTGACTTAAATCTGTCATTAGCGTCAGTGTGTATATAGCAAGAGCTGACCGCGTTATATATGTCAAATAAACAGTATTCCGATTCCAATTATAAAAGACAATAATAAATTATTATTTATCTATACTAATATTATAAACATGAAGGATTTGTATTTTTGTATGTTTGTTACGAATAAACTCAAAAACTACTGGACCGATTTTAAAAATTCTTTAAGCAATGGAAAGCTAGAAGATTTTTGAGTAACATTAGGCTTTATTTTATTCCCGTATTCCTACGGGAACGGAAACTGTGCTGGTGAAACCACGCAGAACCGCTAGTTATTTATAAAGGACAATAAGAGCTCAGTAGTGGGGGCCTATCTGCCAAGAGAAAGTAAGTTCTTCCGCAATGCAACATCGACGCAGGAGCATGTGACTGCGCCAGCGCCGGCGCAGCGTGGGCAGTCATGTGCCTACGTGCAGGGCTGCCAGAGATTTCACTGCAGGTTCCTCGATAATAATTACCATTGGATAGTAGTGTAACAGTTTAATGAAAAAAAAAATATCTCTACCATTGCTGAGGAGAAGAGCAGAACGATTAGACACAGAAAAGGTGAAAAAGGATAACAAATATAGCAAACGTATGATGGGAGATGTGTGAGATAAGAATCTTTTGATCAGACGCTCTTTGAAAAGCAAACAATAACACACATCATCATCATCATCCCGGAATTAATTCTGGGACCTGCGGTTTTCCTTACGACGTTGTCCTTCACCGTCGAGCAAGTACGAAGTTTTGAAAAACTCATTGGTACATGCCAGTATTAATAAAAATAGAATGTGAAACCTTAAAATTTTACTTTTTCCCTTTTAAAAAATAAAAAAATTGTGTCGGTCTTCAAATATATCATTAATTTTACAAAATCCTCAAAAAATATACAACAAAACATTATTTAAATAAAATACAAAAAAATTTGATAGCAACAAAATATATTCATTCATGAATATTAATCTCCTACATTTAATTTAATTAATTATTCTCAACCTAGAATGTTGTTTACTTTTCACAACATTTAAAGTGCTGCAACACATGACCTCTAATATTTTAACTGCGCTGTGGCAACCCTACGGTCATGTGACCGCGTGCTAGGGGCGCGTTTACAATGCTCTACGAAGCATTGCGAAAACTACGTAAACTGGGCTACCGTTACTGTTACGTGTGTCAATAAAAACACACGGTGGAAATACAAAATGTATTGCGTAACGCTAATTAACATGTTTGCAGTCATGTGACTAAGAAGTGCAGTCTAAATTCAAATTGCGAAATGTTTACAATGCTGCAGAATACATTTTATTCTGTTGGTTACCACCCACTTTGATAGTATAGGTGTTAGTGAATATAAGATCAAAGTTTTGCCTAAAGTTTTTAACCTTTTCACATACGTATTTTATTTTAGACATCTTAGGTGTAAAATGGTATTTAAAAGTGCAGGTGTAAAATAAACATAAAAGTTAATACAGTATATTAATTTTTATAAAACAAACAAGCTTTAACACTAACAGGAAACGGAAGAGGGTTAGGAAGTTTAATATGTGCTGTAATTTGTTATACAAAAACCTTTGAATCACGTTTCGTAGATGCAATTGTATTTTTTATTTACGATGAGGCTATTAATCGCTCAGTTTAAAAACAAATAACTACTCATGTTTTTGATATTATCCGAGTAATGGAAGTTTTATTTGTTAGTTATAGTTTTATCGTGTGTAAGCGAACCGGAGTCTTGAGTCGTATCACGCTTATGGACCACAGTTGCTAGTTTAATTATTATTATATTACTATGCTACAGTTGGGTATTACCAGGTGGTACATCAAGGTCATAGAGATTTAAGTATTCGGTTATTTTTTATGAATCAATAAAATATAATCACGTCTTATACCCGAGGGGGTTGGCAAAAATATTCCATTTCTGGAAGTACCCAATTTTGACCAGGTTTTTGGACCCATTGATAGACTGTATTGCTGTTTCATGTCTCGGAATTAATTGTGGGGGCTGTTAGTTTCCTCATTAACTCTTTTTTAACCTATATAACACTAACGCTAGTTATAAACGTATATATACGTAAGTTTTTAGATTTTAGGTAGGTATATGTCGTGAACCACATATACCTACATCCTACCTGTCGTGAATCCAGGCAAATTTAACGATTGAATCAAATTTTTTTTATTAGCTTCTGCCTCAAAATATCTTAGTTACTAACAGCGTCCCGCGGTCTCACCCGCGTAGTAACCGTTCCCCTGCGAATACGGGGATAAAATATAGCCTATGTGTTATTCTGATGTGCAAGCTATATAACTCTAAAGTTTCATCAAAATCCGTTCAGTAGTTTTTGGAGTGAAAGAGGAACAAACATCCATACATCCATCCATACAAACTTGCGCGTTTATAATATTTATACATCTTAATTCAGTTAGTAGTGAATAAATATGTCCTTCGAAACTGGGTGTTTATATGAATGTCATCAATTGTTCACTACCCATAGTACAGGCTCTGCCTAGTTTGAGGCTAAGAAACCGTGTGTGAATTGTGTCCCAGAATATATTTATTTTAATTACCTACATATCCTTTTTTCTGACATGTGATAAGATTTTGGTAGACTAAGAGTACCCGAAACCGACAAGCATGCATGAGTCCTATAATGGAAGTGGATGAAACATGAAGCTGAAATAATGATGAAGCACTGCCGGGTTCGTAGCAAGTAGCGGGCTGTTGTGTGTATTTGTCTGCTTAGATAATATTGGGTTCAAGGGGAAATTGGAGTAAGTTTAAGTGTAGACTACAAAACTTTTTGATATTGAAACCGTTACATCCTATTACTTTAAATGATAAATTTTTATATTTATGTTGGTTTCGGGTATTTTGGAAATGGCTCTAACGATTTTAATCAAACTTTTTATACAGATACAGTTTTCCATTTAAGGTTTAACTACATAGTTGTATTTCCTGTGAAAACGTAATTTTACACAATTATTTTTTTTAATAATACAGCCACTTAGCGGTCGATGACCAATATCAACCCTAATCCAGGACAGGGCGAAATAATAAGGGTTTAGTGATTTTGCGTTTGGCTACGAAACCCTAAAAACGGGATTTTGAGAAGTTTTTACTTTACCAGTCTATTCTCACAAGCATGTCAATGTGCACGTTGTAACAGGCGTGCATAAAACAAAGGATGTGTCGTAAGCTCGGCCAGCGCTCGTCCTCTTCTGAAATGTCAAGGCTGGAGTCGTCGTCGTCACATGACGCGGTCACATGATGTACGCTAATATTTATATAGCTATGCATCACCGCATTCCGTAGAGCAGCTACAAGTTCTACAACTCGTTGTGCAACTAGTCTACGATAAGTCATTTTATATGTAGACACGTAGGTCCTATATCTTTGACGGGGCTGCTGGCTCAGTTGGTAGTGACCCTGCCTTCTGAGTCGGAGGTCGCGGGTTCGATCCCCGCTCGGGGCCAACATTTGTGTGCATGAACATGTCTGTTGGCTTTGTTTCTTTTTTTTTTAACTACGTTTATCAGTTGTTTAGTACCCATAGTATAGGCCCTGCCTGGTTTGGGACTAAATAACCGTGTGTGAGTTCTGACCCATAATTTATATTTATAATTTATATAAGAATATCTTCTTGTTCTCTCTTCTATCTATCCTAAATATTATGAATGCCAAAGCGACTGACCGAGTTTGATAAAAATTTTAATGGCACCACCGCGCCGCCAAAGTATGATCCACCAAACAAAAAAAGGAAAATCAAAATCAGTTCATAATTGGCAAAATAATCACGTAACATACACACAAAAAAATAATACACACGATTTGAGAACCTCTTCCTTTTTGAAGTCAAAAAATGAATATATTATTAAATTAAAATGAATATATTATTAAATTTGAAAATATTATTAAAAATAAATAACTCTTCTTCACCATCGAGCTAGTGATAAGTATGTATGTAACTTATTGGAAACCTTATTGGTACTACGACCTGACCAGGATTAGAACCCGAGCTTCACGCATGAGAGGCGGGCAACAAGACTATCACTGAAGCTCATTTAGCGTTAATTATCTGTATGAAAAACAAACTGATTTGTCCTTCGAATAGGACTCAATAAACGTTGCACGTAAGAGGAGGTCACTCCCATAAACAAAATAAGTCTGTAAATATATAAACAAGAAATTATTTTGTTTTTTTTTCTGATTGTACTTGTTGCTATTTCAAATTGTTAATACTAGTGACATCTGTGTCGTTTGTGGGGAACTAATATTCGAAATGATACAAACTGAACGCATCGCCACGCAGCAAAAGAAAGCGTCAAAGAGCTCAACACGAGCGAGTGACTATTATCCTCATAAGAAAGAAGGTTTTTAATTTTTCCGCTAGATGGTAGTTATTAACGTTAAAAATATATTATATATATTTATTCAAGCTGACTATTGTGAATAGTAGATAGGCTTATATTTAAATTAGAATATTGACAGCTCAGAATTAAATAATAACTAAATAATCATTAATCAGGCAAAATAACAACGATAATGTCCCGTTGATGTCTTTAGTATGAAGAAACAGAATTCGCAGAAATTGTTGAAACTAATATTAAGAAATCGTTAATAAATCTACATGCAAGTACTTAATTTTCCCTACAGCTACATCTAAGTTTGTCTACAAATCATCAAAAACGAGATCCAATTGGATTATAATCATATTTATCAATGGATCGACGGTAAAGGAAAACGTCGTGAGGAAACCTGCAAGTCCCAGAATCGATTCTGAGGGACGTGTAACTGTACCATTTGCTCCGGACCACGTAGGCTTAATGATAGGGTCCCGTTGGCACTCTTTGGATACGGAACCCTAAAATGAAGTGAATCGACCTTTTTAAATTGTCTTGATGGGCTTGTTGGCTCAGTTGGTAGTGACCCTGCCTTTTAAGCCGGAGGTCATGGGTTCGATTCCCGCTCGGGCTTAGCATTTGTTTACATGAACATGTCCGTTGGCTCCGTGTCTGGGTGTTTAATATTTATTTAAGCATGTTTACCAGCTATTTAGGACCCATAGTACAGGCTCTGCCTAGTTTGGGACTAAATAGCCTTTTGTGAATTGTTCCAGAACATTTATTAATATTATTTACCCACAAGACCTAAGTACTACTCTAGCGCAGGTCTTAAGTGATTAATGTACTTATTGGAAACTGTTAGTAAGAAAAGAGATTTATTAATATAATAGAATAGAATGTTATGTTTTATTTGTTCACTGTGTACAATATGGTCTTCAAATTAGGTAAGTACTTAGAGCTAACAGTGTGTCCTGTTCGGACGTACAAATACAAAATTTAATAATATTTAGAGAATATAAAGAATGCCATCATTATATTACAAGTAGGTAATTTCAATCAAGTTTACAATCAAAGATAAAATTTAAATTATTATCGAATTAATAACTTTTCGGCGAATCAGAAAGCGAATTCGAACTTTCATTTTAACATGAGTTTATGCGAGTCCTGATTGTAGAGATTTGAATCATTTTGAATTTCAATTCGAGGATGCGAGGCGACTGGAATTTCATGTTGTTGATACATTATTTTTTTTTACTTTTACCTGCTTTTACTAACTTTTGGTTCGATCATATTTTGTTACCCTACTGCACTAGATTGCGGGTAATGGATGACAATACCCGCTTCACTGGGCGCCTTTTATAATATGTAGTAACGAATATTACGACACTTTCTTTAATTTTCTTTTCCTATAAAAACATTTAAGGTTTGTTGCAATTACGAACAGACAAAACTACATACAAGAAAGTATTGTATTATTATTTATACAAACAACTTTAACTCAAGAGTCACTTAGTAATTAACGTATTGTCCCATTGAATTTATAAGGTTTTTTAAGATTTCATGATCGTCCATTAATTTAAGATATTATTGATTCTTTGATTGACCCTATCGATTAATCCATAAAAGTACAGGTATTCTTTAATTAGTCGGATCAATTCTCGAATGTATCAAGCGTATTTTTAAAATATTCACATGCAGTTTTGCTACTTTTTTGAAATAAAGAAATGTTTTCTTTAAGTCAAATTTGCTATCTTTAGTATTCAGAGTAATTTTTATTCAAGTAACTATATCTTCTATATATAAAAATCAATGCCACTTTTCGTTGTTATTTTATAACTCAAGAACGGGCTCACTTATCCAAACCAAATTTTTAGGCTTGATTCGGACTATTTAGCAGATGGTTTATGTGAAGTTTGCTTAAAAGTATCCTGTATTGTTTAGCTGTTGGTCTTCCAAATAAATATAAAATAAAATAAATAAAAAATCTGGCGAGTGGTTCTTCATTTATCACATTTTACAGGACAGCGTCTGTCTAGTTCTGTATATAAGAGCAGATGATGAAATCGATAATTATATGTGCCGTGACATCAATCCCGTAAGTATAACACCTACAAAATAGGTGAGACAGTCCTTGTGCCGGTTGCGTGGAGGCGCGCGCGCAGCCGAAGCGGAAGTGAGAACCGAAAGAAAGTCCCGCGACCGGTCGAGAGTGGGCCGAGTGCGGTTCACTCTATCAAGGCCGGCTCTAACAGGGCTTCTATTAGCCCGATTTGCATCTACGTGGCGTGGCAAGTGACCTGGCGAGTAATCTGACATTAGAGGAAATGCTGCTATGATTTTGGGCACATTACCTCAATATGATGCACTTAATATTTTAAATAAATGTATACTTTCTAATTACACAATGTAAGTAACAGTACATACTATATGATATGCTCACGCCTTTATCCAGTCACCTGCTACGAACCTTGGGGGCACCACGATATTCCGATTTACGATTACTAACAAGACTTGCGCAGTGTCACTTTTACTATGGCGAGGGTCATTTTTACACGCTCTATGGTTTCCAGTAAACTTTATCTGACATTTCAACAGTACGCCTAGATCGCCCTTAGAAGACTCGGCCACTCACAAACTTCTTATATACTTGTCTCGTTCGATGCCGTTCCTTCATCCGCCCAGTCTGTCCAAACCACCTATTCCTTTCTCTTGAAGTCACTATATCCTCTTTCAAGCCACAACGCTCTTGAATTACATTACGTTACGTTAGTTTATTGCATGATAAGCTGTTAGGCCGATGACATGATACGACGTAGATATGTGATAGTGGCAAGTTGTCAGATAACTTGCCTTTCTATTCAAATATTAGTCCAAATTAACTTATTGCGCGGTATACATACGAAATAGCTACGAAAGGCTCGAGTTATACGATACCACGTATTTATGTGAAAGTTACGCAATAAATATATTGTCACATGACTTGCCTTGAGTTGCAAAGATGCGAGGTTTCTAAGTGGCATAGCACGTGACGGAATTTGTATACGCGTAGCTTTTTCTTAGCTTACCACGGGCAGTGATGCTACAAAAGTTATTATCAATAGCGTGCGTCGACTTAGATGTAAACGTTGCCTTAGAAATACCTCTTGTTAAAATCACAATAATTTAGATAATCATCTGGTTAATAATACCATCTGGGTCCCGGAATGTGGTTTGTAGAAGATGGTGGTGCCACAGTGTAAGCATATCATACAATAGTCAATCGCCTTTAAAGTTAGTATACTACATCGTATGGGAACTTGGGATGCCCAAGTCGTCCCGAATGACAATATTGTAGTTCAGGCTCCTTGTACATCTTTCCCGTCTACATAGCTCAATTGGAATACTGAACGGATTTCTCGACTGTGGTGCTATAAAAGTCGGCTAAATACTAGGAGATTAGTAGCAGCTTCCTGTTCAAATTGTACACTGCGATCCTATGTATTATTAACTGTATACATACGAGTAGTTGTTGGCTGTACTAAATAAATACAGAAGTCCTGCTAAATGCTATGGCAACGGCGGCGTTTCCATTTATTTTGATATTTAACAAACTTCAAATTTCCAATTCATATGGCTTAAAATATTGTTGTTTTTATAAATGTCCTAGTAATGTTATATAGTAGATTTCAACATAAAAGTTTTGTAATATTTTAGAAACATACCTTTATATCGCATTAGTATCTTAACACTCAGAACAACTAACGTAAAATTAGTATAAAAAAAAAACAATTTAATATTTATACACTTACTCTAGACAGACATGTGTATTTGCTAATGTTACTGTAGAAAATATAAAAAAAAATCACTTGTTGTATAAATTATTAAATTAGAGAGCACAAGTTTTAGTTTAACAGTACCTAGTTTGCCTGATTTATAGACGATGCGTTTAATATTTATTTGTCACGTAAATGTAGTAATGCGCGCACGCATGACTTAATGAGTAGTACGGTGGAGTTTACGACCAATGTAACAATTTGTCAGAATTTTTATTGTATTGGGACTATGTGGGACTCTTTGGAATTTCTGTATTGCCCTTAATCACTGTACCTACTTAAGAAACTAACATTTGAGATGTACTTATTAGAAGTCAAGCAATCCTTCTTATCCCCTTAGTCTATGGGTTTTAAAAGCGATTTTCAATAATCTGAGTAAAAAGTTATGGGTAATTTATCCAAAAAAACATTCATTTTAGGTCATTGGTTGCAGTTACTTGCAATGTCATGATGTTTCTTTACCATCGCGTGACGTCACTTCAGCCAGTGCGACGCCATGTTACTTAAAGAAAGTTTAGTCAGAGTATTTTACTTCAGTATCTTTTAACAAAAAAAATCAGAACAACAAATTTTATTGGTCTCAATAAAAACTCAAACAATCAGAAATGATTTCCAAAACTCCTTAAGATATCTATATATAGCCTACTTAAATGTATATTTTTGACTTCGTTCCAAAAACTTCGTTCGTTCTTCCTTCGTTCCAAGAACATACGATTACCTACGCATATGAAAAACCTGTAACCATTTCATGCATTACGTAAGTATATCGTAACGCCTTAAAATTACTAAAACACAGCTTTCTTGGCTTAAGCCACGTGAGTTTGGACTTTAACAATGTGGTTTGAAAGTGCAGCCTGATTTGAGGAAGTTAGTGCCTACTGCTTAACACAAATATTCTGTGGAACTATGTCGCATTGCGAATACATTGACCTTACGACAAGTGTCGGTCGGTGTGTGGCGCGACACAGCTGGACTATGCCACTGTCAAGTGGAAAATGAGACTTTTTGAAAGTTATGAATACTTAATTCAACTAGGTTTTTCTCGCGACTTCGCCCGAATAAAAAGTAGTCTATGTGTTATTCGGATGTTTAAGCTGCATTGCTGTAAAGGTTTATCAAAATCCATGCAGTAGTTTTTGCGTTAAAGATTAAAAAAAAATCCATTCGTCATTGCAAACTTTCGCGTTTATTATCATATATGATAAAATATTACAACGATATTGACGAATGGATGACAAAAATATCATGGTAGGACTTTATTATTATTTAATTATTTATTTTAAAAACATCAAGTAACAATGACTCATTTAGAAGCACAATTTTTTAAATGAATTTCGATTAGCTTTTTGTACGTTGTACATGGGATCTACTTCATAATTTTTTGTAATTCCCAACGGAACAAGGGGAAAAACGTGATGACGAAAGCAACGGCGTTTGGTGCCCTTTATATTTTAAATCGTCGATATAAAGGTGAACTGAACTGCCGGGGTATTCATATTTTACGAGTGACTACAGTAATGTCCCAAAGTGTACATTTTAAAAAACCACAAAACTTCAGTAACACACAGCAACACGACCTGCGCATACGCATACGAGTGTGTGAGTGTTAGAGACATGGCCGAGAGAAAGTCCTCGCGACTCATTCACAGGCCGCATACAAATATTTGTGGACGCCTACAATACCGAAAACGGGTTTAGACCTTTCTCGGTTTGGCCGTTGCGATGTCAACCTGTATGGCAATGAGTTTACTCGACTCAACTTTTGTTTATGATATCTTTTCTGGAGTTTTGTGTAGCTCAAACACTAGCTAACAAGTACCTTGATTCTCTGTTAACTTTACTACCTACACCTTTACCTCTATCTAGTTACTACCTGTTCCCAAAGATATTAAAGTAAGGATGAGTTATATTCGTACTGCTTGCGTTTGAAAATTGATCCCCTACGAGTTTGCTACAACATGTACATACTTACTTCTTAGCGTATTTATAGGATACAACAATGACGGGGAAAGATGATACGGAACGAATAATACAGAAAAAGAGAGCTATCTGTTAAGAGTTGCGCTTAAAATACGACTTGAAATACAATACGACTAAATAAAATGTGGTTAATTAGCTACATTTGTCGGCCTCATTTTCCGTGCTCTAGTAACATATCTACGTCTTTCTATATATATAATATCTTTGCCTGTTCCCCATTTCACTAGTATGAGTCCCGTTCCCAGTCAAAAATTAAATGCCATGTTACTTCCGGAAAAGGAAGCTTTTTCAAATCGGTCTAGTAGTTTCGGGCCTATTCATGACAAACAAACATACAAAAAACAAATATTTCCTTTTATAATATTAGTATAGACATCCATCCTAAGGTTGTCGGACGAAATCACTAAATGCGAATAGACCGCACATTGTACTCGTTTTATCATTGTGTCACATAAGACATATTTATTAATGGTGTACAATTCCTACTTACATACAATTCGTGGTTACGCTAGCATGGATTGAAAATCCCGTAGTACGTTGTACCCTCATAGCTGAGGAACTTGAGTACCTACTTACCTTTTGTTTGACCGCCATCGCTCTCCATTTGGCTCGATCTCAAGCTCGATTAATGCTCGTCCTTAGTGTCGTTTTAGTGGTTGTTCTAACCGCATATTAATGAAATACCTAGACGTTTGCGTATCAAAGCCACTGAAAAGGCTCAAAACATTATCCTCATCATGGCACAGTTGAAAAAATTATATCCTGTGACACTCCGGAGATGAAATGGAATTTAAGGGCTACTCGCAAATAAAAATCCGTCAAACCTTTACTTTTTTAATTAGAAATACTAATAATTATCCGTGTCATCGTATAAATTATGTGGCTAATCTAGGTTTCAGTGAATAATTTTCGTGCCAAAATTCTTAGAAATTTATTATGATTTTTTCTCGGCTAGTGAATAGCAATTACAAACAGAATTTCTCTTTTACTGTTAATGTTATGTTTTTTGTTTATCGGTTGCTTAGTTACTAAGTAAAACAAAGTGTTTACTTTTTAGCAACATACTTAGCACACGTAGCGACGTGTTGAAATGAAAAGTTGAAATCTCAATTTTAACTAAATATCATATCGCTTTGGATGTTAACACCTACCGTACGTGACATAATATAAAGTTTGTAAATCTGGCAGATCTAAATGCACCATTTCACGACATAAATGGAAATGTAAAAGCTTTGCTTATAACTAAGGGTTTGCGAACTAAGAATATATAACGATAAATTAGATATATCAGAATGAAAAATATGTATCGTTTCTCTACTTTTCTTAACCCGTAGGTCTTAGGGATAAAACCATGAGGATATTTCAATCACTATTTATCTTTTCTTGTTTTCCTTAATATTGTCTGTACGTGTTGATTATTGTTTTTTGGTTTTGATTTTATTTGTGGGTGTCATTTCAATGTAATAAGTATGAACCAAAGATTTTAAAATCACGATTTGAAGAAGCGTGAGCCACCCATTCCCTGTATTAAGTATTACAAAACAAACTTTCTGAACTCAAAGAACATTAAATTTATGACTTCTAAATGATTAGTTTTATCACCACTACAAATTCCCAAAATGGTTCGAAGATCCGTTTCGAATTCGAGTCCATTATGATAATAACGCAATTTCTTCGACTGTCTCCGTTTTACGTCACATTATCAATAGCTTTGGGCGAATTTACATACATAACCTTAAGTGAAAGTATGGGGCTGGTTCTCCCATACTAATGTTTAAAATGTTTTAAGATTCCAACTCCACACAACCGGTAGCTACACTTTTCTCCGACGAGGCATACCCGGTAAATATGCTGAATAAATTAATCAACCTAACTTGACCAACCCCTCTTTTCTTCAAGGAATAAGTAACCCTGAACTTAACAGATTGGAGACTCTGTATTAAATCTTCATTTGTAGACTATTTGTCTGGCAGGGATGAGACCTAGAATTTAACATTAATTTGCGTAAGGTACAAAAATCAAACGTAAATAGAAATCATGGGTAGAGACTCGTTAGGGAAGTTTTAGGCAGCGCAAGCGGGCAGCGCATCTGCGCGGTCGCTGATCTGTGTCGCGGCGACTACCATCACTACTTTCCTTCCCTGCGTGTGTGACGTAACTCTATAAAAGAGTGTGCGCTGAAGACGCCTCCGCTATACCGTTTCCGTCAGGCCCGGCCATAGCGTCCCGACCACCGGCACAGAAGGACGCGGGCGGAACCTCTTCCGCTGAAGACCACAAGGACTCAGTGACTAGTTCAACTAAAGGTGAAGTGTCAAGGATACCAGTGCATGTGCTTGTGTCGTGAAGTGTTGTGATCGTGATAGCACAGTGGCCATGTGATAGTGTTGGGATCGGGTGGCACTGTCGCGATCGCGGTGTTGCCGAGGGTTGAAATTAAAGGCCTCTGTTTGTTTCAGATACGAGATGAGGTCGTTGTTGATGTTAGCAGCGGTATGCTGCTTAGTGTTGTCGGCGTGGGCGAGTCCTATCGCGCGGCCCGAGGAGGCCGAGGTGAAGGAAGTGGGCAGACAGGCCGCGGCCGCTCCCGCCGCGCCTGCCGCTGCAGCCGATGACGACGATGACGATGAGGATGATGACGACGATGAAGATGATGTAGACGACCTCGATGAGGCTCTAGCAGGTATGGCAATGTTATTTTCATGTTCTGCTCATTTTAGGGGATGTTTATACTGAATCTAGAAGTACATACACTCACGACTATTTGCTGATGGGGTAGTCAGAGATAAGACAGCGGTCTGCTACAAATATGCCACACATTTCGATCTGGACTTCGATTAATATTTGAATTTTATTACAAAGCTTTACAGATGTAAGGTCGTTTGTCTAGTTCGTGCATAGATTAGCCTTGATAGAGTTAGCTTTTAAATTTTTATCATTGAACAAAACAATAATCGTAACTGTATGCTGTAGCAAATTATGATGAATTTACTAGTTTAGTCGAGTATAGTAACATCTTGATAAGTTTTACCGTTCAAACGATCAGGAGTCGAAATTTTTATCATTGAACAAAACAATAATCGTAACTGTATGCTGTAGCAAATTATGATGAATTTACTAGTTTAGTCGAGTATAGTAACATCTTGATAAGTTTTACCGTTCAAACGATCAGGAGTCGTAACGGTAAATATACATATTGTCAGATTTTTGCTCCAATGCTGTGCATCCACACGTATTGGCAGCACTTAGGATTCAAATAAGGTGTTAAGAGATACAAAGAATTTATTGCGTTCTATGAACACCGGTTAATTGCTTCATAAATACTGATGGTGGTTGCCAGCATCGAATGCTACAGGTGCTATGATTTATGATAATTGTTTGTATGGCAATTTATACGCAATGCACGTTTATATCTCTATTATATTGGTATTCATTCTATAGAACATGATATCCTTCAGATTGGATGCTAATTATAAACAAGATTTCTACAAGATTTATACATATATTAAACATAATGGTCTAATAGAAAGTTTTAAAAAGTAATAAATTAAAAGTGTACCCCAATTTGGACGACCGGTTCCCAAATATAAAAGTACGAAAGTCATGTCGAAAGTATTACGTTTCTTGTATAAACATTCCTAAGAATCAGGACGCGGCGGGTACCGTGGAATGTAAGGCGGCCAGCGTGACAGCCGCTCTCAATCGCTAATTAATTCAAACAGAAAGACTCAATCAGAGAAATTGACGCTCCCCTGCTTTCTACAGGCCGGTCCGGACGTCACGCACCGCCGCGGACTGATTAACTGTTTGTCGTACGGTTTATTTGCGTTTAGGTGGAGATTAGATAATTGTGCTAATAGCCTGTACGGACAAATGTTGGCCAACTAGAACAGTTTCTAACAGTGGTCTTATTACACTTTTATGAACTCGGGAGTATGGTAAGTGGTGGTAATAAGCCTAAAAAGAATTATGTTGTTGTAGATGATGACGACGACGACGATGAAGAGGAAGACGACGAAGAAGGAGACGATGATGAAGATGATGACTATTTGGAGAGATTCTTCGATGATATCTTGGGCGGTAAGTTAAATTAAATTGAACGAAATTATCAACTACTGTGAGACTGAATGTAATGTATTTTTTATTACGATACAGGAGGAGATGACGATGAAGACGATGATGAGGCAGAAGCCGTCCAGCCCGTCGTGGCTCCTGCTGACACCATCGCTGCAGTACCCGCAGCCCCAGCAGCTGCTCCCGCGTCCGTCGAGGAAGTCGCTGCCGCTTCCGAAGAAGTCGAAGGAGCAGAATCCGAGGTCGCGGCCGATGGCGAAGTTGAAGAGGCGCAAAAAGAGCCCGCTAGCGCAGAGGCAGAGGCCGCCGCCAGCTCCGATGTCGCCGCTGCCGCCGAAGCGGACGATGAAGAGGACGAGGAAGACGACATCGCCGACGCTCTCGACCCCGAGGACGACGAGGACGATGAAGACGAGGACGAGGAGGAAGACGACGACGACGATGAGGATGACGACATCACGGACGCTCTCGGCAGGAACGTCTCCGCCAAGCACTCACGTGAGTCCAAAAAGCTGAAGGCGAGCGTCGCGTCGCATGCGAAAAAGACCGGGAAAAAAGCGAACTACGTCGGTAAAGTAAAGAAAACCAAAGCGACATCCGCCGCGGCAGCCGTCCCGGAACACAAAAAGTTCAGATAGTGAGTAGGCGGCGAGTCCTGGGCGCGCCGAGCCCGCATCCACCTGAGAGACCCCAGCGGTCCCCTCCTTTAGCTTAACTATTTATTGACTATTTATTTATTTTATTTTATTTATTTTATTTATTAAGTGAGTGTGTTTGGTGTGTGAAAGTGTAAGTATGGAACCGAGAGAGTTAAAGTTAAATTAATGTCTAGATCATGTCACCGGTCTCGTGGCAATTTATTTGAAATAAATCTGTTGTTCTAATTTGTTGTGTGCAATTTTTTATCTAACCTGCAATTTGTTTTGTGCGGAATAAAATTTAATAATTTTAGTTATTAAAATAACATTCAAAATGAAATATTTTAGATCGGTCAGAAAACTAGTTGCCTTAACTTCCGTTATTTCTTTGTCAGCTAATTGAGTGACATTATCTAGTGATTAATTTAATTTTGTTTTTACAATAAAGATGTACTAGTCAACATCAAGTATTTATAAATGCCCCTCTTACCCTTACCCATCAGTATTACATTTATGTTCATAGACGTATGATATCATAGTATGCATAATATATCTGCTAAATTCCCATATTATTTCCATCGTACAGCTACGTAACGTATTGTTTAAGTAGAGATTAAAATGTAACTATGACCGACTAGCCTTTTGACCGATTTATCTATGTAATATAACGCACAAACCAATCTCCGATCCTTTCCCTTGCATCCTGTATAACAAATTGGACAATTTACAAGAAATGGGCTCAGAAGAGATTTCATTAGAGATGCGAGGAGCGGCGGTGGATAGCGATCTCAAGCCCGATGAGGCGGGAGTCGAGGAACAAGTTTGCCGCGATGTGTGTCATGGGGTCGGTGGCCAAGTCCGCGCCCGCGTACTTTCCCAACCGGAGCTAGAGCGATGAACCCGACGATTTCTTCACCAACCTTGACACTTTCTTTGGCCTTGCCCCGGACCTTGAATCTATCTCCAATCGGTAGAAAGTAAATCGAACTAGATTACTCTCACTAAATGACGAATTACCGCGAAATTGGCGAGCTGAGTCCGGCAGTGAAAACGAGATAATGAGATGCGCAAAGAGAAATTGTAAATGTTTGCCGTCGTGAAATGCTGGGAGAGACGCGAAGAGTCATATTCGACCTAAATGAAACTTGTTTGGTACCGGTAGCGGACGAGATACACCTGACCGGTCGCTTCCTTTCTCGGCTACCAACACTCTTTATATTAAGTATTAATGTTTTATCGGAACAAACAGATAGTTTTACGTGGGCAATAAAGTAGTATAGCGGAATTCTGAACAGTAAAGTTACATAACAAACGAAAAGAAGAAATCGCCGTGTGGGATGAGGACATTAACGTTATTACATATTAGTTCCGGCGCTTCCCGTAGCTAAGCTGCATACGAATTCGCGAGTAATCGATTAGGAATGGCCGATACCCGTATTCGTAGCAATGTATGCTACAATTAGATTTCTTCGATTGTACACGGACCGGCACGCGGTTTCTTTTACGTGTGGAAAATAGAAAATCCACCGTTGACTGGTCGTTTTAATTGTAGCAGGCCATTAGAATTCAACGGGGGCTCGAACAGACCGATACAGTTAGCCGTTCGCGTGCGCCGGCGCATCGTGATTAGAATTAGGCGTACTGCGGCATGAATTATGTACATACTGAAGACGCCATATGATATTGGTTGATGCGTGATGTCATGTACAAAAGCTAACAGTGATGTGACAAACTGGAATTGTGTCCGTAGAAAGAGAAATTTGTTTATTAATGAAGTTTCCCTTATGGTTTTGTCAACTCTCTATTAAGCAAGCTTACGGTTTCGATTTTGGGTAAACATTAAGTTTACTTTCTTTCCGTATCACTAAAGTGATTATCCTCCTTTCTGTTAGCGTGAAACTACTCATTAGCGCTTTAATGTTAAACAGTGTCCGTTTACGAAAATTCCAAGTCATTCGTATGTTCGATGATTACGAGTATATACCTATATAATATCATCAAATGGCTATAGATACATAATAGATAGTAGATATGCATCATCATATCTTGTTGCAACACTTTCAATAAATACTTGAAATTATAAAAGTGATTGAAGTATTTACCTACGTATCTAGGTATATAAATACAAACATGAATATGTATAAGGAATCTCATACAACCGGACTTAGTGAATTTATGGTCTTCAACAATATAATTTCCGAGCAAACTTACGCAAAGTTAAGCTTTCATATAGCTGTAATTTTGCTTTTACCCAACTTCATAATACGATTTAGGTACATTCTAGTAAAACGTCTTGGTTCTAAAAGAAGTCTAAATATGTAGGTATGTCTTAAGCCGTATACAGAAAGAAAGCTGAAAACTTATCAGCGCTTCGGCGCTGGTTCATTCTACATAAAGCAAGCAGATTGAAGCAGAGTGAGCAAAATGTCGTACGATGATTGGCGGGCACTTATCGGCGCCGATCGGCGCTGGTTCATATAAATGCCTGCGCCGGTTACCTGCGTAGACCGGCGCATATAAGCGCCGATAAGTGCCGACAGGCGCCGGTCAGCGCTGATAAGTTTTCAGCTTTCTTTCTGTATACGGCTTTAGGTCATATCTTTAAATTATTTACCTACACTTTCTCATCATATATACTGAAGTTATAAAGTAGGAAACATATTTGCTTTATGATTTTAGGCTTGCAATATTGATAGATATCGATAACTTTAATCAGTAGAGACCTAGTTATGAATGAACATCTACGTTTTAAAAGAGACGACACTAAATCTAGGTAATAATAGCAATATTACGAACAGGTGCTTTAAAGGAAGAACCGCCGAAGAAACCTCCAGTACCTGCAATTTACATCGTCAAGTACAACCGATTCATCGATAACATTCTGGAGAAGATGAACGGCATACTACGGAAATCATATGACCCGGTCAGTGTGAAACTACAGCCGATCGATGCTAGCAAGAAGTCTTCTAAGCCAAAGAAGAACAAGACCAAATCCAAGAAAAGGTAAGATTATATTTATTGATTTAGACAAACTTTAAAAAAAACAGAAAACGTATTTTCGAATAAGGCTTATTCCAAGATTATACTTATAACAAATTACTGCAGGTTTTTTAATTTACTCTACGTTTGTCATATTTACACTTACAACTGTAAATACGACAAAAGATAATTAATACGTTTATTCTAGGAAAACTAACAAAAAGAAGAACAGCGGACGAGCAGGTGACGTTGAAAAGAACAAGGAAAATACTCCATCAACGGAGATCCCTGACAAAATTAACAAAATCGAAGAAACCCAACCGATTAATGAAGAAACGACCGTTGTAAAACCAGTCCAAAACGAGACCGTCCAATCTAGAGCTTTAAAAGAGAAAGCAGGTGACGGCAAAGCTAAAGCCACCACGGCAAAACCCAAAGCTCCAGCAAAATCTAAGAAACCTAAACCAACAAAGGCACCAGCTAAAACGACCACTAAGAAACCAGCAACTAAGACCAAAAATAAAGTAAAGAAAACAAGCGAGAAAAGCAAGCCAAGGGCAAAGGGAACTTTGTATGGACTTTCTTCATTGAGGAGGGTAGGAGATGTGGCTGTGAACATTATGACTGAACATACCACAGTCAAGAGCAACTTTGCTGTTGGCCCATTGATTTTGAGGGTGGAGAAAGAGGTAAGTCCCATAACTCACAATCACAACTAGACAATAGATGACTATTAAATATTTATGGACTTATGAGTGAGTAGTTACGCAATCCATACTGTCAACGACAATTAGTATAATATTTTTAACTCAACTAAACTATTTGGTTAGCCATCTAATGTAAAATCAGGGGCCTTATTGTCTATTTATAATTGTAATCGTAATCTCTTTATTTGACATTTGTTACGCGATCAGGCGTATTCAGGGAGCTTCGATATTCGATATCGGAAAATCTGTCGAACACTTTCGAGATGGGCTGATGTTGGTATCGAAAACTAATGTCATATGTGACATAAGGATTCGGAAAATTTTCCGTGGCGGTCAGAAACGCCTAGAAAGTCGATAGATTCGACTTCGGAAATTCACTCGATCCGAATCGACGGAAACGGTATGGAGTCTCCGTGAATACGCCTGCAGTGCTTGCTCTTCTTTCACTGGCTGTATTGACAGATTTATAGATATACTAACGACCCGCCCCGGCTTCGCACGGGTGCAATGCTAACACTAAAACCTTCCTATTGAATCACTCTATCTATTAAAAAAAAACCGCATCAAAATCCGTTGCGTAGTTTTAAAGATTTAAGCATAAAAAGGGATATAGGGACATAGGGATATAGGCACAGAGAAAGCGCCTTTGGTTTATACTATGTAGTGATAATGTACGGAAGAATCAACGTATGTTGAAATGAAGACGATTGGGATTACAATTAAAAATAGACAATAATATATATTTTTTTTGTCTGTGTATTGTAGGTGGGTCGTGGCGCTAAAAAGGAAATTAAGTCGGCCACTGCAACGACCGCCGAGATGACCGGCAAGATTAGTTTGAGAGTGAACAACCAAGGTGTTGCGACGTTGCATTCAATTAAAGTCTTACAGCCTAAACAGGTAAGCCACATATCTAATAAGCCGACTTCGTAAGGTTTCTTAAATTCGGCGTAAATTGTACCAGGCATATATTTTCTTATTTTTTCATGTACAATAAACAGTATAGTTGACTGCATTGAAATTCAATTGCGAGTAACATTATCTTAAAACATGTCTAAGAGGGATGTTGGTCGAATATTTTGAAAATAATTTGAATTTAATAAAACAAAAAAAATATACAGGAAGTCACTGTGTAGTATTTTCCTTAGTAAATTTGTGTAGTGGCAGATGATAAAAAGTAACTGATTTCTCAAAACAGTTAGTTACCTTTTTACTTTTTAAGTTAAGTTCGTCCAGTAATTAAGTCCATCCAGGGCATACCATCCACCCCCCCGGGTCGGGTGCGTATGCAGTAATGCATTTTCCCAGGGTAACAAAAAGAAAAGGTCATACCAGCCAAATGTTCCGAGTGATAGGCAACTCAAATTGCTAATTTGGACCTTAAATCTTATAGTTTAAGTTTAAAACTCGATTTATCAATAACAAGTTTTTTGTATTAGGTTCGCGTGGACAGCAATCATGAACGCACCCGCGAGCTGGTATGGAGGCGCAGCGCCAGGATAGCTCACGTTGTCTCAGAGAAACTCCTAACGGTCTCCAAGCCAATGTTCCGACGCGATGAGAAGTAAAAAGTAAATTGGAAGTGCATTTTGATGATTAATTAAGTATAATTTCATGTGACTTGTCTACTTAACGTTAAATGGTCATCACAAATTTCGAATATTGAAGATACAGGCGGTAAATTTAATCACATGGTTTAAACATTGTTAGTAGTACAATACAATGGATGGAAGATCACCATTCTACACTTCAAATATAAGATTCATTGCAAAGGAATAAAGTTCAAAGTACATTGGATTGATTGCATGGTGTACATTTTGTACTTTGTGAAGAATGTATATTAAAATGGTACATGGTATTTTTTTTACTAATGGCTTGAAATTTTTGTAAAATTGTATTCATGTAATGACAAGAAAATATGTTTATTAAGTGTCTGTGACTGGTTTACATTTATTTATATTTTTGTGACCGTTTCTGTTAAGTATACTTTGTCTCAATGCACTTTCAAATGTTTTATGGTCATTGTTGGGTGGGGGAATAGAGAGGGTAAATTGGTATATTGCAGAGGGACTCTATTGTTGTTTGACTGATTTCTATGTACAATTAGTGTAATAGTTGGAATAAAATAAATGTAAATGTACATTTTACACCGATTCTTGTACTCAGATATATTCTCATTTTTAATAGGTAATGTTTTATGATACTCATTAATTTATTATTGTTAGTCAGAAGGTGCATTTATTATGTTATAATTACGGTGCTAAGATATCTACACAAATAGTTTGTACATTAGTAATGTAAGGGCTATGTATTGTGAGGCAATAAAACTATATTTCTATAAAATGAAGTTTTAAAAATCCATAAACAAATTTCAGAAAATAAAAATATTTGGTAAATACTTCTTAACTTTATTTTTGATTTCACTGGTTCAAATATTAGGTACTTATTCTAGTCTATCACACAAAAACTTACTAAAATATTGAATTTTAAATAGTTAAAAAGTGGAAAGAAACATTTACAAACCAAATAAATACAATTTAAAATATTACGTAAATAATGCTTTAAGATGTATAATTTTCAGAGCGAAATAAGGAATTTAAATCTGCTCTTCTTTGGTAGTTCGCTTCTGGAACTTTCTCGAAATATAAAAATCTACATACATTAATCTACATGACACGCTCTCTAATAGTAACAATTACTAAATAGTCCGACATATTATGTATGATGATATTTTTTTTTTTCTAGGAACTCATACAGTCATACATGAATATAAATACTTTTATACATCACAAAATGACAACAGATAAGAAAAAAACTATGAAAAATTGAAATACGGAAATAAAAGTACCAATCGAGTTTTGCAAAGTCACAAGAACTTGTAAATACAAGTAAATATTAATATAAAAAGATAAAATTGTACAATATTTAGTGATTCTCTTTCGCGGGTACCCACACATACCTTTCGCTATATGTAAACGAATAAGTGACGGTCTACTGGCATGTTACGAGCCCTCCTTGTTTCGGAAGGCACGTTAAACCGTTGGTCATAGTTTTAGTTACGTTTACGCAAACTGTAAGACTTGTGTGTTAGAAGTAGCTTGAAAGGTGGCCACTAGCCTAACATCATCTATTAATCTGTAGTAGGCTTCTACGGGAGATTTTGTCACATACTTTCTTGGGCTGTTACGGGTTGATAATGATCCTAAGCAATAGCAGAGCGTGTCATAATTAAGCTTAATAATATTTTACACCTAAACTATCAGCCTCAAAGTTACGTATCATCAACCTTATTGGTTAGAGAAATACCCGTCCCTTTCTTAGTATTATTTAATTGGTTAAGTAGAGGTATACTGTTGTGTTCTTCGGCGATGATTACCTCCGGTATATCATCTTCTTGTTTTAGAGAGTCGTATGTGGGAGGCGGTGTGCCATTCGTCTTGTTTTTGCTCAGCAACGGCAAAGGGATTTGTCCGGTCAGATCTGTAAATAAGGCAAGTGGAAGTAAGTAGGTGAATGTAAAAAAACCGACTACGGAAAATTTTTGTCTATGCCACCCGGACCACAGTAACAAATCAATTGACACTTCATTCATTAAAATAAATGAGTTGTTTAGGCACTACGTTGGAACATACCAACATAAAGGGCGAATCTAATGACACCTTGCACTTCAAAACTGTGCACAACATAATTGGCTCATATCCTAATAATATTATAAATGCGAAAGTTTGTATGGATGTATGTTTGTTCCTCTTTTAAGCAAAAACTACTACACGGATTTAGATAACACTTTACAGTTATATAGCCTATAGATCAGAATAATACATAGGATATATTTTATTCCCGTATTCACACGGGAACGGGAACTACGCGGGTGAAACCGCGGGGCGCTGCTAGTAGATACATATACCCAAAAAACATTATCTTCCCTCTGGTGCAGTCAGGTAAAACAGCGATAATGCATAGTGTAAATAAAAATTAGGTTATGAATAATATTTTCTTAATCAAATACTAAACAATTTAGGTGGTAATCAAAACAGAATAATAAACTGATCTTAATCGCCTGATTTGAAGACCGATTCAATAATATTTGTATAATATATGGTGAGTCATAGAACCATTGAAATACGCATATCAGTTGTAATCTCATTATCCACACTTAATCGATCTTTATAGTATGATGATGATTCATAAACCGGATCAACCAATATTATCGAATGCAACCATTTGGATTTACTGAAAAGTAAACATCTGATATCGTTGCCTGTTTCATTTAAATTGCATCAGAGTGGATAAAACCAACTTTAAAAAAAAATAACCGCGCTAACTATAGGTAAATTTGACAGAACTGTTATGCTGCAGTTGACGTGACCATACTGTAACGTTATGTTCTCAACGAGAGTTTACTTGACAAGTCAAGTCCACGTCAAGAGGAACTGTCAACAATCCCGCGCATTAATTTTGGCGACGAGAGTATAGATAATTGATATAAATGTTTGCCAGAGTCTCTGAAAGTCTGTAACTTAAATATAAACTATAACAATTCTGTCGCGTTATAAATTAATCCTCATAATACAATGTATTGTTTTTTAAATTTGGGCCTGTTGGCTCAGTCGGTAGTGACCCTGCCTTCTGAGTCGGAGGTCGCGGGTTCGATCCCCGCTCGGGGCCAACATTTGTGTGCATGAACATGTCTGTTGGCTTCGTGTCTGGTCGTTTAATATTTATTTAAGTATGTTTATCAGTTGTTTAGTACCCATAGCACAGGCTCTGCCTAGTTTGGGACTAAATAACCGTGTGTGAATTGTGTCCCACAATTTATTATTATTATTATTATTAAGAAATGCGCAGGAATGTACTAAAAAGCAAACTTAAAAAATATCTGTTAGACCAACTCACATAACTTTAACTGAAAATTGTATGTAGTGTAGTTATTCTTTGTTAAGTAAGGAGCGCTATGCGCCAACAAACTGTTATTTACAGTTTGGCGCAAATATTGTTTGTAAAAACCATAAAAATATGCCAATAAACGTTTTTATTATTATTAAAAAAGTCAAGAGGCATTTTCTTTACCTTGTAATGTTCTATCGAGTTCGTTAGCCGACATCACGATCGCCACACTGGAGCCGGCGCCACTGAACACTGACGTCACGCTATCCCGAGGCGCCAAAAGCACCAATGGCTGCCCACGGGAGTATAGCGAGTTTGACAGCGCGCAAATTCCTTTCGCTGCTGTGAAGTCGGCACCTGAAAATAAATAAAAAAAAAGAAAATAAATAAATCAAGTAAGTAATAAGTAAATCAAGATCAGTGTTTCTATCAATATAAATAAATAATCTCACGCCTTTTATCCCCCCGACAGATGTATTCCATTTCTGGAAATACTGACTTTTCACGAGTATATTCGATCCCTAATCGTGATAGGTGGTGAGCCCACTGCCGGACCGGGTCTGTCACACATGCCTCAGAATTAATTCTGGGACCTGTAGGTTTCCTCACGATGTTTCCTTTACCGTCAAGCTAGTGATGAATATGTACGTAAGTTTTCGAAAAACTCATTGGTACATACCAGGGTTCGAACCCAAGACCTCACGCATGAGAAGCGGGCTCTTTTATCCTAAGGCTCCTAGTGCTCTATCAATATCTCAATAATAAAGGTGTACCAGTACAGCCAAATCAATACCCCTACACTCTTATCTTATCGGTACTAAGGGCAACAATGATAACTTTGATCAGTCATAGCTGTTCAAAGTCAAGGTTTGTTCAGTTCGTTTTTAGTGCAAAAAATTTATGCAGTGTCACGATTGCTCTACATATCTTAAATTATTCAGGATCATCAGAAAATAGGTAAAGAAATTGTTTCTTTAAAACTTATTTCTCATTCATTATCCACGGTGGGCTCACAGACCATATTTCTATATATATTTCCTCAAGTGTGAGGAAAAACCATTAGCTTAGCAGTGGGCTGTTACGGGTTAATGATGATGAACTTATTTCGTCATGAGCATTACATCCCTTGCTACACTTCATAACATTATTGAAATTAAATTGCGAGTAATTAATATTAATCATAATGGACTCACCACCTGTCGAGGGATACAAAGAATATAGTGGTGAAAAGTAGGTATTTTCAGAAATGGAATATCTCTGAAAACCCCCTCGGATAAGGAGGGAGATTTTTTATGTTTAACAAAAGTGATGGCGAATGTACTGATGACATATTGAGATAGGCTTTTCTTACCGAGCACATATCTGCAATCTATAACAACGGGCATACTGCATCCGCCCTGCTTCTTGGCGGCTCTTTCCACATACTGCCTGATGTACTCCACCCCGGGAAAGTATAGGCTGTTGCCAACGGTCACCAGCAAGTAACTAAAGCCTGATCCGCTCTGAAATTGCACAAAAATTAGGTTTTGTAGACGATCTCTACAGAGTGAAATTAAAGTGGTTGCCATGGGTTTTATTAGTGTCCGACCGAAACTGGTTTTCCGACGGAAACCCAATGTTCGGCCGTGGCTTCCGTTTCGGCCGGAACCGAAACTCACGTGGTAAAGTATAAAATTCCTTAAAATACAGAAATTTCGTGCATTTTACCCATTATTCTGCATTAATTAGGACATGAAATGGAAACACAGTAAGTATATTAATTTTGTTGTAATAATTTATACAATATAATAGTAGGTATATTTTGTATCGAGGGACTAAACGAAGCCAGCTGGGGAGTCAATGAACCCGAGGGTATATTAAGTTGGCGTTAAGTCTCGAGGTGCAAACTGTGTGTACTTTTCACTTTGAGTGCGAGACAAATCGACAATTTTGTACAAATTCATTTAAAGCCGAAACTAGATTTTTGCCGAAAGTCGGCCGGTCGGTCGGTCGGACACTAGTTTTTTATTTAACTATTGGTTGAGAAAGTTTTTTTTTATTACATAGATAACAAAGAACTCTAGAGTAAAAAAACCGAATCAACGAATAGCACTAAAAATATCATCGATGTGTAAAATTTTTAGACTTTTTTTAAATTTTTTAAAACCGCTCGACGGATTTCGCTAAAATTTAAATGGGACCCCCTATGATATAAAAAAAAAAGTCGTCAATATCGGTTCATAATACAGGTTTAAATGGGACCCCTGATCTCTGCAGTATGATATATATCAAATAAATCAATATCGGTTCATAATTAGTGGAATAATCGCGTTTTATACATACAAAAAAAAAACAAGTCGAATTAAGAACCTCCTTCTTTTTTAAGTCCGTTGAGAAATGGAATATATAATAACATGCGGCTCGGTCTTTGACCTCTTGCACCTACCAGCTTACTGTTTGTACTTATGTTGCACCTGCCTGATCGGACTGCTTAATGAGTTAGTCGTGAGTTCCATCCCTTACTAGTACCAAAATTGGAATACAATATCCCATCATATAAGGGACTAGAAAACCTCAGCCATATACCTTATAAATACTTTTGAAGACAGGTCTAAGAAACTTGCTTTTGAAGTAATACTAAATAATAAATTGTGGGACACAATTCACACACGGTTATATATAAATAAATATAATGTCACGCCTTTTTTATCCCCGAGGGGGTAGGCAGAGGTATTCCATTACTGGATATACCCACATTTCACTAGATATATTGGAACCCTAAACGTGATAGGTGGTGAGCCCATCGCCGCACCGGGTCTATTTTACACATGTCTCAGAATTAATTCTGAGACCTGCGGGTTTCCTCACGATGTTTTCCTTCACCGTCTAGCTAGTGATAAATATGTACGTAAGTTTTTGAAAAAACTCATTGGTACATGCCAGGATTCACACACACGGTTATTTAGTCCCAAACTAGGCAGGGCCTGTACTATGGGTACTAAACAACTGATAAACATACTTAAATAAATATTAAACGACCAGACACGAAGCCAACAGACATGTTCATGCACACAAATGTTGGCCCCGAGGGAGGATCGAACCCGCAACCTCTGACTCAGAAGGCAGGGTCACTACCAACTGAGCCAACAGGCCCGAAGTATAAAAGCAACTTACTGTAACGATTTCGGCCTCAAGCTGTGGCCTTGCACTGGGGTACAGCAATAAGATAACGTTGACAGTAACGCCGGCAAGAATTCCTATTTCTACGCCAAGGACTAGACAGAGTAGGAACGTAGCGAACGTCGGTACGAGGTCAGCGCGCCTGGAACGCCACATTGGTTTAACTACCTGAAACATTAAAATGTATTTGTTTATAAGGTATAATCTCACGCCTTTTTTATCCCCGAGGGGGTAAGCAGAGGTATTCCATTACTGGATATACCCACATTTCACGAGATATATTGGACCCCTAAACGTGATAGGTGGTGAGCCTATCGCCGGACCGGGTCTGTTTACACATGTCTCAGAATTAATTCTGAGACCTGCGGGTTTCCTCACGATGTTTTCCTTCACCGTCAAACTAGTGATAAATATGTACGTAAGTTTTTGAAAAACTCATTGGTACATGCCAGGATTCGAACCCGAGCCTCACTGATTTTAGGCAGGCTCTTTAACCGTCCGGGCTATCACCGCTCAACATTTATTTGTTTATTTATTTATATACTGAAATAATATACGTACAATGACAACTATAGAGCAGTTTGTCGGCGAAAATATTGATCTTTTTTTATTACATAGTGCTTATAATACAGGTACTAGCTGTATCCTGCGATTGCGTCCCGTTCCCATTTGAAAATTATAGCTCATGTTACTCCCAGAAAAGTAAGCTTTCCATTGGTGAAATATCTTTTAAAATCTCGTAGTTACTATTGAGAAGCAAGCTGTTTGAACGATGCGGCTCATAGTCGAATATCAAGACGTCTTACCCTTTCGCAACTTGCAAATAAAGTGTCTGATATATATAACAGAAAAACTATCTAAAAGATAAATACCGAAGTTTATTTTCTAGATTGACTTATCAGACACTGGCGATACAAAATTTTAACGCCAGCTATCCGGCACTTCAATGGTGAGACAGCGTCTTTCAACTTTTTGAGGCGTGTGTGTGTCCAGACCCGGTCTGGCAATACCTATCACGATTAGGGGTCGAATATTCACGTCAAAAGTGGGTATTTAAAGTAATGGTACCTCTGATTACCCCATCGGGAATACAAGATTTTAATTTTTTAATTTTTTGGTGAGACAGACTCTAAGTCTTCCAAATGTATGAAGCGGGTACGTACTTCGTATTCTATCATAAATATCACAGCACAAATGACGACGGCCGCGAGGGACGCCTTCGGAATGAAGTAAAAGTATGGAGTAAGCAGACTCAGTGCCAGCAATACCAGGATACCTGGAAAACAAACCAACGAGTTATTACAATCATTTAAAAAAAAGAATGACCATAAAATTATACTACGTCGGGGTACGGTGGGTGGGTATGTTGGCGTACCATAGTAATTCCACTATGGTACGTCAAGTAAAATTTACTTACTTGTGTCGGTCGGTCAACATTTAATGACTTTCTACACTTTATGTGCATTCTTTAAATTTATCATTATAATCTGCTAACTAGAATATACGACGTAAAAAGCATCATGACTCTGTTATTTTACTCTTGATGAAACTTATCCAGATTTTAATTAACAGCCTGCACATTTTGCGACTTGCACATTCTGCTATGCATCCAATACGAGGTGCATATTCTGAATTAATATGAATTTACATTCATAATTAGTTGTCTACAGTCAAGAGGACTTGGAGCTTTACACATTGGACTTTGCAATGTTCTTATAACAATCGCCTTAGAGGTCAGACTCGCACTACATGTGTAAAGTTTATGTACCTATTGCTAGAAGTTTAAGATTGTGAGCGTCAACCGGCCAGAGGAGTAGTAAGAAAACCAGCGCTGGACGTCCGTAGCCCAGCATGTGCTGAGACTACCTCCTTTTGCCGGCTACCTACCGATACACTTTAGTGTTTTAGTTGTAAGTAAATTAATGTATGTAACCAGGTAGTAAGCCAGCAATAAATAAGTTTATTTTTTTATTTTTATTTTTTTTAAAGCTTGATGTGCTCTTGACTGTAAGTTGTTTGTAACGATAGCAGGAGCATTATGGGCGCGGTCTGTCTGATACTTGGGGTAAGTATTTGAAATATTACGACATCTACAAACAATCTGAAGAATATCTGTATAATGCATACCTAAAGCAATTTACGAGTAATCTTGAATTGCGCGACTTATCAACTTGAACTCGTAGACGAATAATGTAACAAAATTACATACACCGTTGATAAGCGATGCATTGGATACGCAGAAAGAATCGAGATATGATCTTTAGTCTTGACCTTCAGAATACGGTTTCTTTGTCACTTTCTAATGGTCGCATACTTTCCAACATTACAAGCATTTTCCATGCATTTGAGCATGTATGAGAGACTGATTTTGTGTGTGACAGTGTTTGTGTGTGATATTGTTTTAGGTCTTTTATCCTCCAGTGGTGTGTCCACGAATTCATCCGGTTAGAATTTTTGGAGGCCAGGCCATTACTTCAAAATTTAAACTCCACGCCCAGTAACTATAGGTTTAATTGAATTAAACTTATTAACTTATAAATGTTGTACTTTACAACCTTTCCAGAAAAATATAGAGTCGAACAAGTCTGACAAGTAGTTGTTGAGAAAATCAAGACCAAACATACATACAGTCTGGTCAAACAGAGGACCACCTATTGTGAATTTGGAAAAAAACGGATCAGGCAATTTTTACTGTTAAGTCAGTAACACACAATAATGGACTCACCCGTGTATATGCTACCGAACTGCGAAGCCACCCCACTGGCATGGTTGACAGCGCTTCGGGAGAACGAACCAGTGATCGGCATCGCCCCCACGAATGAGCCCAGAATGTTTGCGAACGACAGAGTTATTAGCTCTTGAGTCGCGTCCACTGACTCGCCACTTGCTGAAATTCAAGTGTATTGGTAAATAAAGAGAGGAGGAGGGAGATATGAAAAAGTTCCGAAGGTGATGAGCCTACTGTTGAGCTAAGGGTATTTCCTCACAACTGAAGAAGTATGGGCTGTATGGAATTATAATCTTGTATGGGGAGATGGTATTAGGCTAGTGGCCACCTTCCAGTATAAATTTATAAGACGCCCTAGGATATATATTGTACGATTCACAATATATTGGTAAACTGCTGAAAGAAGATAATAGAAAATTTCCTATTTTTTTTAATAGCTCGAAAATAAATAATGAATAAATTGTGGGACACATTTTACACACGGTTATTCAGTCCCAAACTAGGCAGAGTCTGTATTATGGATACTAAACAACTGATAAACATACTTAAATAAATATTAAACACTCAGACATCAAGCCAGTCACTACCAACTGAGCCAACGTCCGTCGAATATGTAAGTAACTATAATGTATTAAAAATAATTATAAAA
Organism: Ethmia dodecea; assembly: GCA_963855545.1. NCBI lineage: Eukaryota > Metazoa > Arthropoda > Insecta > Lepidoptera > Depressariidae > Ethmia > Ethmia dodecea. The sequence continues at coordinate 5,000,265 of OY979446.1, forward strand.
TCAAAAAACATACAAATATTGTTTTTTTTTTCAGCGGCGTATCTTACAAATACACTGACGAACAAAAATAAGTAATCACGTATATCAATGACGATATTTCCAAAACTAGCCAAAACTATTTAAAACTTACCAAAGGCCTTAGCAATAGCCACATTCCCCAAGACGCCAATGATAGGAACTAAAAGTATTGATGAGCCGAGATCCGAACACATTTCCCAGAAGGACATTTCTTTGCCTCCATATTCTGTGGCAAACGGCGGCAGAGACCATGAAGGAAGACCTTCCCTGCAAAAAAATTAAGACATTATTAGGAACCTCATAATTGAAAGAACGGAACCTTAAGTCCTATGTAAAGATAACCTATTTATCCTTTTATTCCCAAAACGAATATGTAATACTTAGGTCTATACTGTCATACTACTGTAAAAAAACATGTAAAGGCGTATTTCTAAGCGTATTTTATAGGATAAAGCATTGGCGTAAATCTGAAAATCGTTAATTTCAAATCCCTTGTAGTATTACGACGAGACATGTAAAACACGTAATGGTACGGAACATAGCTTTTGCCCGTATTTATGTTCAATTGTGTAAAACAAAATGGTACTAATTTATTTGTCTGCGTAAGATAAGGCAAAATAGATATATCTTTTAATAAATATTAGGTGTTACACCTCTCAAATTCCTACAGGACCTAATCATAATAAGTGTAGAGTATCATGGCTTTAATTCTAAACACGTAGTGCTCAGTCATTCATTAATCAACAGCGAAGTAATTATTAGGCTCTACGTTTCTAGAAATTTGAAGTATTTTACGAAGATTGATAAGTATTTATAGTTATATTCATAATTATAGTTAGTTATTAATTAATATTTTATTTTCTTCGATCATGAATTGTTTGTATGATGTAAAGTTAAATTTGGCTGTATTTTATATATTTTTATTTGATTATAATTTAGCATATTATGTGGTACTCGTGAAAAGTGGGTATATCCAGTAATGGAATACCCACTCGGGGATAAAAGGCGTGAGATTATTTTTATGTCGTACTCAACACAATTTATATTGTTATGGAGTCAATAAACTTATATACATTCCTGTGAACCGACTGATCTATTTGGATAACGCGGAGAGGTGTGCCGGGTTCGTAGCAAGAGACGATTGTCTCTACCTACCCTACTACTTAAGAAAAAACGTGAGCATATGTATGTACTATCAGCAAACGCTAAGCCTGATACATTTGGAAAAATTGTCGCTTGCAAGCTCAAATTTTATTACCCCGACCCTAATTAGAGTTACACAATGAGAAGCCAGTAACACCGTCTTTTTTTTCTATTGCGATCCATTCATCGACACTAAATGGTCATAAACACAAAATAACCACTTTTTTGTAATTGTCATTGTTACTATAAGTGAGGGCTTTGTCGACACGGGGTGGGAAAAGATAGCTGCTCGCTAAAATGACACTTAGGTGCATCAGGCAGAACTTTTTTCAATAGTACCTTTAAGACAGTACCGTGACTAACAGACAGCGCACAGCCTAAAATGATGTACAGTCAACAAAGTTGTTAGGGTTACATGGCCATAAACTAAGATTCAGTTTTCTATTAAAGCCTTAAATGTATTTATTGTTTTTTTATGGTAAATTATAGGGTTCCAAGATAGCTTTAAAATAAACATTAATCAATAAGATTTATTTATGACTACCCCCGAAAAATTTGTTCTTACTTACTGGCTATGTAACCCTAACAACTTTGTTGACTGAACTAGATACCTACTTGAAATATGGAGGAAATATTCCTCTCAATTTCTAAGCAGGCAACGCCGCTCGGCACCCACTAGTATTATTATAAAGTTAATCAGTATCTATCCATCATACTCACCAAGGTGGCTATAAATTCAGCTTTCATACTTAGCTAAAGTTAGACAGGCTAATCTAGAACGAATAGTCTATCAAATTCTAGCTATAAATCTTTTGGAATCAATTTGAAGATGATAATATTTATTTTAGAGATAATACGTAGCCGTAATAAGTTATTTTTATGTAATAATCAGAGATATACTTAGCTCTATATATTTTTTAATAAAGATTAATTTTTTAGCCATTTCATATATTTTAATTGGGATCAGTAAAGTGAATGTACTGTATAGCAATTAGTCGTATCGTTCTAAATGATAAGTAAATCCGGTTCATATCTCGCGGAGGTATATCGTAAGATCCTCGACTGAGTGGCCTATCGACTACTACATTTTTATATTTTAACAACTTTAACTAAAACATAGTAGGTCATTTTTAGGGTCCCGTACCCAAAGGGTAAAACAGGACCGTATTACTAAGAGTCCGTCCGTCCGTCCATCCGTCTGTATGTCACCAGGCTGTATATCATGAACCGTGGTAGTTAGACAGTTGACATTTTCACAAATGATTTATTACTAAAAACAGAATAAAATAAATATTTAAGGAGGTTACCAGTACAACAAACTTGTTTTTTTTTTGCCGTTTTTATAGATAATGGTACGTAACCCTTCGTGCGCGAGTGCGACTCGCACTTGGCCTGTTCATTTATTTAATTTATTGCGATAAATTAGATATGTACATAAGGTGGCATAGCAAAATGATGCGATAAAAACTGAATAGTAGTATAGTATAATCTCACGCCTTTTTTATCCCCGAGGGGGTAGGCAGAGGTATTCCATTACTGGAAATACCCACATTTCACGAGATACATTGGACCCCTAAACGTGATAGGTGGTGAGCCTATCGCCGGACCGGGTCTATTTACACATGTCTCAGAATTAATTCTGAGACCTGCGGGTTTCCTCACGATGTTTTCCTTCACCGTCGAGCTAGTGATAAATATGTACGTAAGTTTTTGAAAAACTCATTGGTACATGCCAGGATTCGAACCCGAGCCTCACTGATTTTAGGCAGGCTCTTTAACCGTCCGGGCTATCACTGCTCGACACTGCAAAAACTGAATGTAATTTTAAAATACGGATTGTACTTTAGGGATCGATAAACTTCTTTTTATGGCCTCTGTTTCATTATCATGGTCGGGCTGTATTATAGTATATTTTATATCGAGGGACTAAACGAAGCCATTACATACCAGAGGTGGTTTGACTCCCGAGCTTGCGAGGGAGTCATGAAACCGAGGGTATATTAAGTTGGCGTTTAGTCTCGAGGTGCAAACTGTACTTTTCACTCTGAGTGCAAGAAAAATTGTCAATTTAGTACAAATTTATTTAAAACCCAACAAATTTACACTCGACAAAAATTCAGAAATTTTCGCGGTCAGTTTTTTCTTCTAAACCTGTCAGGCTGTCACAGATTAACAAAGAGATTTAAATCTCTTTGCAGGTAAACAATTTAAAACACATGGCGCCACCTTCTTCGCGGAAAAACCATGGAACTAAAACTCTTCACATTTTCGCAATGAAGATGGTCCACACTCTACAGATATTTACTGGCTGTTTGAGGTTGTCTTTTTCTAATTAAGGAAATAAAAAAAAAATACTTTATACTCCCTAGGGACTAAAGTGGTCACTTAAGTCCCGCTTCGTAGGGCTATATTGGCGGACTTTTAGAGCATGAGAAGTGAAAACCATATTATCTACACTAAAATTATGAAGAAGAAACATTTGTATGTATTTTTAATAATGAATAGGCTCCAAACTACTAGACCGATTTAAAAAATTCTTTTACTAATGAAAAATTTTATTTTCTGGGAATAACATGGGCTGTATTTTTCCCACGGAATAGAGACTTACATCAGTGAAATCGCGAAAAAACTGGATTTCAATATTTTCAAAATTGCTTGCATTGTTCTAAAAACTTTCAAAAGTTATAACTTAATGACATGAGTCTTGAAACTAATTTCTAAAATCAAGTCTAACGTAGTCTACTTCAATTTGTATATAAGTATGTGTTTGTGTATACGGCTATTATCGAACCCTTTCAACTGTGTTTATTGCTAAAAAAAAAAAAAAAAATTGAGGTTGTGCTGTTTGTCCTAATGGCTTGACATCGTTCACCGGACGGGATCGAAACCAAAGGGCATTCATATCTAATTTTTTTTTTGCATTTTTATACGTTTATGTCAGGGGTTCCCAAACTTATTTTGTCTACTGCCCACTTTGAGAATAAATTATTTTTAGCGCCCCCATTTTTACACCTACTTAAAAACCACTATAACTTCAAATAAAGAGTGCGCCCTGGTAAGCGCTGGCGTCCACTAGCGACACCGATGATTTTTATTAATCTTGGTGAATACATGACATTTTTCAAAAAAATCTCTTTAAGAATACTAGAGATAGTAATTAGCAATTTTTTGAGATGTATGTTGTGTACTTTATTACCGAAAAAGTAACCAAACTTTGGATTTTTGCCTTAAGTGGCCACTTTTGACAGTCGGTGTCTAAGAAGCCTCCTAGCTAAATGAAATTACAAATCACCCCAAAAACTTCTCCATTTTTTCTGTGTCTCTTACCGCCCCCCTTCAGCCCTGCAGCGCCCACAAGGGGGCGTTATCGCCCACTTTGGGAACCCCTGGTTTATGTGATCTGGTTTTAGAATGAGGATTTAATTTAAATCTTTATTTGCTTATCACATGGTAATTACATAGATGGCATTTGGTTTTATCACAAAAGTCATCGCTTATGTCAGCCATTGCCACTGGCCGTATGAAACTCTTAAGCTATTTAAGGACACAACCAACAAACGGTTAATAATCTGCTACACATGTAGGTATATCACCGCTAAATAAAAAGTAATAATGTATTATCATAATTAATTAGAGCCCCATTTCATATGGTCGTTCAACTTAGGTAGGTAATTAAGATGTTATGTAAACATTGTCATAATAGTCTAAACAAAACAATACATTAATTAATTTTTAATAAGATAATAATAATAATTATTGATAAGATTAATTGTTAATAAGATTGTCACATAAAAAATCACATATCAAAATATTGAATGATCATTGGAATGTAATTTTTATCTTTTTTATCTTTACTTGTTTCATCATATTTTAAGAGTACCTACATACCCGTACCTTATTATACTGTTTTAATATATATACTTTGTATAAATAAATCGACTCTTAACAGCAGACTGTGGTATTATTGATCTTTCCTGATGTACATAAGGAAATATGGGCTCCTAGCTTTAACCAGCGACTTTGCCCACGTTCTAGGATAAAAAGTAGCCGTAGGTAAGTGTTTCTCTGATGCATGCATATAACTGTAAAGTTTTCTCAAAATCCGTTCAGTAGTTTTTGCCTGAAAGAGCAATAAACGTCTATCCTTCATCACAAACTTTCACATTTATAATATTACTAGCGGTTATGTGCGGTTTCACCGGCGTAGTTCCCGTTCCCGCGGGAATGCGGGGATGAAATATAGCCTATGCTACTCAGGGATATTGTAGCTTTCCATGGGTGAAAGAATTTTCAAAATTGGTATAGTAGTTTTTGAGTTTATTCGTTACAATCATAATTTTCAAAATCGGTAGGTACAGTAGTTTTTGATGTTATTCATAAATACAAATATACATACTTAAATACAAATCTTTTCTCTTTATAATATTAGTGTAGATGTAGGCTAGTGGTTCTGTGCTTACAGTGTACCAAATTTAAAATAACTGAGCAAGTAAATCCGAAATTTTGAAATTACTTAGAATAAGAAAATATCTTACCTGACGGTACCCGTTAGTTTGAAAGGCACTGAATTATACTTCTCACAAATAAAGGCTATAAGCGAACATATAATGACTACAAAAGCATTTCTGGACGTCGATAACAGCCACAGTGCTTTTTTTAAGCCTTTCTGGCTCGGTGGTAGGTTTAAATCTTTCATTTTCTAAAACAAAAAACAATACATTTCAATCATAACAGAAATCAAATAAATAAAATCTATAATTAGTGCATCTACCAAAGCAGTATGATGTAATTTAAATGCCTACCCCCTCGAGGATATAGGCCTTGAGATTATTTATTCCTAGCAGCGCCCCGCGGTTTCTCCCGCGTAATTCCCGTTCCCGTGGGAAAACGGGGATAAAATATAGCCCAGGTGTTATTCTGATGTATAAGCTATACAACTGTACAGTTTCATCAAAATCCGTTCAGTAGTTTTTGCGTGAAAGAGGAAAAAACATCCATCCATACAAACTTTCGCATTTTTAATATTAGTAGGATTTTTCATTATTTTTATAGTCTAAATATCGATAGTTTAGCGTATAGAGACCGATAGGTACTTACACGCATAAGCAGCAGAATAACAATACACATAATACCCAACGTGCTGTCAGCAAGTCTTGCGTTTGGCACGTTTATTATAACCTGCAAGAAATAAACATATCACACACTGAACAAAACGTCGTAGACAGAAAGCGTTTTCTATTCCATACAATCAATACAATGTAGCTAAGACGCAGATCTGTCCCTATGGCATCTGTCCCTATTGCATGCAATACCGGTTTACCGTTTTCGATTTTTACCAGTTAACCGCCCATCGCGGCTGGAGGTAAATTATCGGTAATTATATTAAATACCCGTAATTTACCGTTTAAGAAAAATATGTTTAATTAATAATGTAAGATATTACATTAAGATAATATCATCATCATCAACCCGTAACAGCCCACTGCTGAGCTAAGGGTCTTTCCTCACACATGAGGAAGTATGGGCTATAATCTCCCACGCGAGCCCACCGCGGATTGGGAGATGGTGTTAAGCTAGTGGCCACTTAACAGTCAGAATTTTTCAAGCCACCCAAGGGTATCTGACATGGCTTAACGACTTTCAGTGTGCGTAAACACAACGAAAACCGGGACCAACAATTTAACGTGCCTTCCGAAACACGAAAGCGCTCGTAATATAAATGCCACTAGGCGGTCACCCATCCACTGACTGACCGCGCCCAACTTTGCTTAACCAGTATGATCGTTACAAACACACTGGCACCGCAGGGCTACGAGCGCTTATTAAGATAATATACTGCTAAGTTAATAAGTAATATTGTTTTAACCTGAAACAGAATGAAAACAACTCAATATTTTTCCATTTCCTCATTGTCACGTTGAAAGAATGGTTGTAAGTAGTCCGTATGTGGGGAAATAGCATGTGAGTTTTCCCTTTTTAAAAAATCGACGGGTGTTTAAAAACAACGCCCCGTTTAGACATTACTTTGTTGACTTTTCTTTTATTTTGATTTAGTGACCCTTGAATGCGAGGCCTAACCCAAAAAACAAATTTTTACAGATAAAAAAAACAATGATGTTTGGAACAGATTTTCTTCCGACCATAAATGATGTAATTAATTATTTTTTTTATTATAAAAAAACTAGTGTTACTATGTAGTTTCTAGCTTCGCTTACTCTCCTCAGCTAATGTTTTAGAAGTGGAGGTAGACAATCATTTACTAAATTCTACATTCAAATGTAGTTTTGTTTAGATTTGTTACAAACCGTACGCTCTCAGGATTCATTTAGGTATATAATCTGTGGTGGCTGGAGTAAACTTACCTTTCTGACAGTATCAATAAACCCCCCCGATTTGAACTGTAGTCCCAGGAGACCCTTGAACTGGGAGACGGCGATGATGACGGACGTGGCTGACGTGAACCCCACGGTCACCGGTACCGATATAAAGTCTATCAGTACACCTGTTGAATAGGTACAGTTGTAATAAATGACATGAAGTAGGATGAAGTATATATATAAGTGATAGCCCTGACGGTTAAAGAGCCGGCCGAAAATCAGTGAGGCTCGGGTTCAAATCCTGGCATGTACCAATGAGTTTTTCAAAAACTTACGTACATATTTATCACTAGCTCGATGGTGAAGGATTAATTCTGAGACATGTGTAAATAGACCCGGTCCGGCGATGGGCTCACCACCTAGCACGTTTAGGGGTCCAATGTAAGTATCTCGTAAAATGTGGGTATATCCAGTAATAGAATACCTCTGCCTACCCCCTCGGGGATGAAAGGCGTGAGATTATATATATATATTTATTGGTGATATATCAACGCACAGCCTAAACGGGTCTAGATACTTGAAATTTCGCACATAGATAGCTTACACAGTGTAGGCATCCACTACAAAAGGATTTTGCTAAATTCAACCCCTAGAGGGGTGAGACATACAAACAAACAATTTTACAAACATTCTGAAACAGTGACTGTTTTAGAATGTTTGTAAAATGTTGTCTCAAACAGGCTCCGAAACGGCCCAACGGAGGTCAATGACAATTTTAAGTAAGCAAACAGGAATTACACAAACATAGTATGTTCCATTTAGGTAGCTTGCAGGGTCAATAAGTTAAATTTAATTTTAATAAACCGAAATAATAATAAATAGTCGCTTCTCGTGTCGGTTACTGGTACCGATATCAAGTCGAATAGTACACCTGTTGAACCACATTCCAATAAATTACTAAAAGTAGGATATACACAATTAATAATGAAATCGATAGCTCACATCCTTGCGCTATTGCTCGGCCCACTTTTACATATCCCGCACACAGAGTTTGATGGTCGCTCGCTTTAAAAAGTGGTCGTTATAATGTTGATATTACGTCATAATTAGAAAAGTCACTTTAATCACTCCAGAAACAAAACAAAAATCGTAAAGTGAAGAAAACCTTTTAATTGTACCATAATTGCGAGATGCAAATGCTGGATGCGTCTAGCCGAAGAGAGCGCTATGGCGCTCATTAAAGAAGGCCTATGTCCAACAGTGGACTACTATAGGCTGATTGTGAGAATATTTGATATGAACACTTGATATATATTTTTAAATATTACAAGAGTTCAGTATTTTTAAAATGAAAATCTATGCATTTTTACAATTACACATAAAGCAGTCAGACATACTCGTACTTTACTCTGGGTCTATGCGCAAGATCTTTTTTAAACTACTAAAACACAACGCTTTTACACACGACCCCTTCCGAGGTTCTCCGATTTACAATTTTCGTGAGTACTGACTCTACGGCGGTGTCACTTTTACTACAGGGTGTTATTTTTACGAGGGTGTCTTTTTTTTTTGCCGAAATATCGTAAATAGGGTATTTGGCTGCCTAGTCAAATGAGTTACTTTTTATGATCTGTCAAAACGAAAATTTACTATGGAAAATGTACTGAATATTAAGTTGTGACGTCATCATTTTAGTACTCAATTGCTTACCTTTTTTATTATTATTTTTCCTTATAAAATTAAATTAAAAATGAAAATACATCTTTAGAGGTGTTTGGGATTTTTTTTTTCAATTAATGATTATTTACAATTTAATTTTGATACAGTCAAATACCTAATTGGGTAACCGTGGAAGGCTCCAAACGCGCGTCATCACATTTCATAAAATAAATAAATAAATAATAAAATGTACTTGTTTATTATTGTAGTGAAACTTAATTTTTAAGTTTTTTGTTCATCGATTAGCTCATTTAAATAGTTTTTACCTAATAACAATATCGACTTCCTTCCATGTAATTGAGGAAACCATCGGTATGTTTAAATATTACTACTTTACAATACTATTTTGATTGCATCCGTTTTGTACTATTTATTATTAATGGTTTGTAATCGTTGCTAAATTGATAAATCAATTTAAAAATATAGGCCTGAGGCAGTTAATCAAGTAGATATATTTAGGTCTAACAAATAATTCTGAAAGCGTGAGTATATGTTTACATAATTTTCATATTTTTCTATCCTTTTTTTTATTTGTTACTGAAACTACAAACAAATGGCAGCCCTAGCTATTTTTCCAAGAACGGCGTTTTAAAGCTTGTCAATAACACAATAGATACGCATTTATCTTTCATAAATTTTATCGCTTTGAGAAAATAAGCTACCAACTCACAAAGAAATAAAGAAACAAAGTACATATCTTTAGACACAAGAACTCTTCTGACTTCCGCTGTTAGGTAGTAAACGTTTTGGAAGAAGTTTAAGATTATCCGTTCACTCGTTTAAATCGCTGCAACAAATTCTCTAGTAGGTATTGGTTTCTGAGCTTAGTAGAACTGTATCATAGTAATAATAATCTACCACAATTATTAAATTTCGTTATAACTTAAATGGCCTTGAATTACACGTGTGAGATATATAAGTCAATACACTTTCTGAGTTCATTACCAGTGTATTATTATAATTAATATTTAAAGTATTGGTATTATGGTGTGAATAATAATAAGGTGTATCATTCTGAATTCTTGACTCACGTTCATTCTCAGTCGAGGTAGTCATAAATATGATAAATGGAATACCTCTGCCTACCCCCTCGGTGATAAAAGGCGTGAGATTATTATTAAATACTAGCAGCGCCCCGCGGTTTCACCCGCGTAGTTCCCGTTCCCGTAGGAATACGGGGATAAAATATAGCCTATGTGTTATTCTGATGTATAAGCTACATAGCTGTAAAGTTTCATCAAAATCCGTTCAGTAGTTTTTGCGTGAAAGAGGAACAAACATCCATCCAGACATCCATACATCCAGACATCCATCCATACAAACTTTCTCATTTATAATATTAGTAGGATGTACCTAAGGAGATAATATTTTGAAATACTCATTGCATATTATGTCCTCGCCGGAAATCGAAACCGGAAGTAAATATTGAGAGGAGGGGTCGGAGGGGTCACATAGGGCTATCACAAAGCTTGTTATCCAATACACAGATAAGGGCTGATTCTGTTATCTGTACACAGCTATGCATCTAAGGGATTTGGGTTATTAACACAAATATTTGATCAAAACCCTAGTAAGATCAAAGTTTAATTGTTTAGACTTCAACTTACATAGTTACTAAACATTATAATCATTTGAGGATGATCATGCGATAGCATGAATGTTAGGCTATTGTTTTAGGGTTCCGTTCCCAAAGCGTGCCAACGGGGCCCAACTCACTACTACCTCCTTCTTTACTGACCTCTGTTCCTTATGAATTAAGTGGATTAGTTGTCAAATTTGAATTTGTTTATAATCGAATTTCATATTTTAATTTTGTTGTCCTTTAATATTTTGGTCCAGCGACTCAAAATCTGTTGGTTGCAGCTAGCACACACCTTCATAATTACGAAAGAAAATGTTTGATTGGAATTTCTACGAATCCTAACCTAAATAATATTGAGGTCCTTTTTTTTCCTTTCAACAAATTAGCATCAACTGTGAACACCTTTTATTTTGTATTCGGAAGAAGGTTAGTCCTCCGGCGTTGTATTACTAGGTTTCGCTGTCTGACCGTTTATCTGGGCTGTATCTTTTGAACCCTAATGTTAGACATTATAGCCATCATACACATTCGGTGTAAATTTGAATGTCTACAGGGCAGATACTATATTACTATAGCGGCTATAACAACAAATAATAATAAAAAAGCTAAAGAGGTTTCCCACACAAGCAACATATTTAAAAAAAATACACTGATCCGATTCCAACAGGTACTTGGATGTTTTATCTTTCAAATTTAGACGAATTACAAGCAGTGTAAACAAAACTATACCACATAATATAGACTTGTGGGGCCGATTTGTCCAAACTATTGTTCTACTACCAGCGGATAATTCATCCAAGTTTGCTTCTCAACATTTCACATAAGACCTGAAAATAATTTCCGAAATCTTGGCAATTTTCGTGATGTAGTGAAATTCCCTCCGACTGGAAATTTAGAAAATTGTCACTGAATTTTAATGTTTATTGTAAACGCTGCGTTTTATTAAAATATTTTTGATGGGGATTTTTATTTTTTCTAGGGATAACGTCGGGTATAGTAAAATTTTCCGACACTAAAATATGGACGAATCAGCCCTTAGTCATTGTCTACTGTCAATTTACTTAGCTCATTGTCTGTTGGTTGTTGTGTTTGTATTGTAAGTATTGTACGCTCGGGGTCAAACAATGTACGCAATGATGGGGTAGTACATATTTACATATATGTACCAATTTTAGGATATACATACACGCGTCTATGTATCAAATTCCTATGTCAAAGTGGCTACGTCTACGTAGTTCATGAATACAGTTATGTATACAGCTGGATACAGTGCGACATAGCAAATAGCGGCCCGACTTGCTCGATTGCGTACAGTTGGGATCAAAATAATGTATGGGACTCGAATAGAATTTGATAGTTGCTAGTAGTTACTAGTTTTTGGCCAGTCAAGCATCAAGGTCCTAAGAGCACTCCAAAGGCAATAGATAATTCTATTGTTTCTAAATTCCTTTAGTTACCGGGGTAACTGTGACACATATTGAAACATATTTGAGTTAGGTACCATATATTTGAAAATTTTTGGCATGTGTAACAGACCCGGTCTGGCGACGGGCTCAATACCTATCATGTTTAGGGGTCCAAAGAATATCTCGTGAAAAGTGGATATATTCAGAAATAAAATACGTCTGCCTACCCGGCTCGGGGATAAAAGGAGCAAGATAAGTTATTTCATTATCTTTTTAAATTTCAAAAAAAAAACCTTTCTATAGTAGGATATCAACTAAAAAAAATGTACTATTCAAAATATTATCTGATAACATGGAAAATAAAAAAAAAATTGAGTATGATAATAAAACGAAATCTGATTAAACTACGCTCATAGATGTTTGAATACTATCCAAATAAAATATTTTTTTAGTATATGATCGCTTACTACCTAAAGATTACAAACAAAATAAAATCTTCTCATTTTATTAACATTGTATGTGCAGAGTGCTGATAGAATAACTCTGTTTGTTAACCGTACTTAATTTGTTTGTAAGAAATATTATGTAATACATTATTAAGTAAGACTTTTGTACTATATCATATCACACAAATAAATTCATTATTTTATCGACAGTTTCTGATGATGAGCGTAAGCAACTGTTGCGAACTAAGTTCGACAGGTGATCCCGTTTCATAGCACCCTTGTTGAGATTACCTCAAGCTGTCAGGCTTGTCAGACGCAATGGCCTAGTCGCTGCGTAATATCATCACAGTCTAATTACTTTTATTAATCTCCTCATTATAAAACATTTTTAAAGTTTTATATGATACTAGCGACCCGCCCCGGCTTCGCACGGGTGCAATGCTGAATTTTCTTTGCTATAAACCATCCCTGCACCCACTCGAACCCACACAAAAAGTTTCATCAAAATCGGTCCGGCCGTTCTCGAGTTAAATCGTCAGGAAGGAAAACCCGACTTATTTTTATATAGTAGACTAGCGACCCGCCCCGGCTTCGCACGGGTGCAATGCTGAATTTTCTTTGCTATAAACCTTGCGGAGCCCGAGACCTTTCCAACGAATGCAAAACCATGGAAATCGGTTCGTCAGTTCTGGAGTTAAATCGTCAGGAAGGAAAACCCGACTTATTTTTATATAGTAGACTAGCGACCCGCCCGGCTTCGCACGGGTGCAATGCTGAATTTTCTTTGCTATAAACCTTGCGGAGCCCGAGACCTTTCCAACGAATGCAAAACCATGGAAATCGGTTCGTCAGTTCTGGAGTTAAATCGTCAGGAAGGAAAACCCGACTTATTTTTATATAGTAGACTAGCGACCCGCCCGGCTTCGCACGGGTGCAATGCTGAATTTTCTTTGCTATCAACCTTGCGGAGCCCGAGACCTTTCCAACGAATGCAAAACCATGGAAATCGGTTCGTCAGTTCTGGAGTTAAATCGTCAGGAAGGAAAACCCGACTTATTTTTATATAGTAGATTATTCTGTTTCGGCCAGAATCAACACTGATTGAAAAGAAGATAATATCTGCATACTTCACTACTATTATTTGGAATTATTGTAGGCGAAAACTAGCTGGACTTAGTTTGATTATTTATTTATTTATTAAACCTAGCAAGTTGCATGTAACACACAACTTGATGCTTACATAATTAGAAATAAATAACTTTTTCAGTACTACTATGTACTTGTCTTTTTTTGACTATAGATAGGTACAGTCAAGAGCACATGAATCTTTACACTTGTAGTGCGATTCTGACCTCTAAGGCGATTGTAATAAGAACGTCCACATGCTCTTCACTGTACAACTGTTGTATTGTAAAAATAACAAAATCAGTTATTAACTCACCCAAATGCAAAATCCCCATTATCAACTGCACGACGCCGGTAAGGAAGCACAAAAGCACAGCATAGTCGAAGTTCCTGCCCTGGATCTGCTGGTACGTCATCAGGGCCAGCAAAGCCGTTGGCCCGAGGGTGATATCTTTGCATGACCCGAAGACTATGTACACGAAACATCCCATGAACGAGGAGTACAGGCCGTACTGCAAAAAACGCTAAGTTTACAAACTTGCTGAAAAATAAAATGCTAATAAAAAAGAGGGCAATGAAATTGGGAGTCATTATCTTCTCTATACAACGCGTAACAGAAAAAGCGCAATTCCTCATACACCCCAATTAGTATATTAATAAAAAAAAATGATGCAATCGAAATTTAGTTGTGTCTAACCAATGTTCTTAAATATCGATTAATAATAGCACGATTTCTATAGAAAGCTCTAAATTCAGCTACGATAATATTTTTTTTTTTAAATCAACACATTAAAAATAGCTGAAATCGAAAAAGTAGTCGATACTGAACAAACTAATTTCAGGAATTGCGCTTATTGTGTTGCATGTTGTATATATAAAATTATAAACTGTCTGACTGATTGGTGATGTATCAACGCACAGCCTAAACAGCTGGGTCTAGAGAATTGAAATTTTGCACATAGATAGCTTATACAGTGTAGGCATCCACTAAGAAATGATTTTACAAAATTCAACCCCTAGGAGGGTAAAATAAACGTGCGTGAGCGAAGCCGCGGGTAAAAGCTAGTTTATTATAAAGTTAAAAAAAACATACGCAACGAATTGAGATCCTCCTCTTTTTTTTTTGAAGTTGGTTAAAGTAACTCACTTGATTATGCAGACCCTACGTAATGTATGTATATTGCGTTGAATCGTTGTAAATATCATCGAAATTAAATCACGAGTCCACGTTCAGTGGGGGTTGGCAGATAATTTTCATATATGTCCAGGGAATTTATGTATATATAAAAATCAGTGCCACTTTTCGTTGTTATTTTATAACTCAAGAACGGGCTCACTTATCCAAACCAAATTTTTAGGCTTTATTTGGACTATTTAGCAGATGGTTTATGTGAAGTTTGCTTAAAATCTGTCGAGTGGTTCTTCATTTATCACATTTTTATAGGACAGCGTCTATCGGGTCAGCTAGTGCACTATAAAAACGAACATTACTCAGATATGTAGGTACCTACCTCTTAAAACAATACTGTTTTATTTGTGCATAGTGATATAAAATAAAGAATGTTTGTCTCAATGTATATTTTTTGCTTTTATCGTTATCACTTTTGCACTGTTTTGCGAAAGAGCCTTAATTACATTAAGTCGTTGCATTTCAATTTTAATACAATTATATTACAATAATCTTACTTTATAATGGCTTTGCAATACGAAAGAAATAAGATAAGAACAATAATGTTTAAGGCACACCTTGGACACAAGCGATAAAATGTATGAAACAAACGCGTTGCTACGCACACAGTCTAAGCTCGTGTAGGTGAACGCGTACCATGCTTGTGTGAGAACGCGTATCATGCTCTGCGCACCGTGTCGTCGTCTCGTCCTAGCCAGCCGGTGACTGTGAGGTTACCAAGCGCGGGGTGGCGGCACTTTTAGCGGGAGGCAGGGAGTGGCCATACTGTACGCTAGTACTATTTATTATACTGTGGCATGTTTTAAGCGATGGTGGTCCCAAGATCACTTCCAGCAAAGAGATTTAAATATAAGTAATTCTATTTTAATCTCTTTGCTTCCTGGCAAGAATTAAAACCTTAACCTCTCAACGTAGTTAATTAAAATATCTATCTTGACTTTTAAACAGAGAAATAGTCAGAACAGCAGAAGAACATAAAAGTCAAAACTACTTTATTAAATTTAAGAGATACAATGTTGCCTGTTACAATTTTGCCTGTCACTATGTGAACTCGAGATGAATACATAAAATTTAAATTTAGTGGTTGCATGAGACAGCCAAGCACTCAAGTTACTTACCGCTACTTATACTCGTATCACAACCAAAGAGGTTGGAAAAAAAACTAAGAAACTTTTTCTTCAAACATCTGTACACAACATTATTTATTTAATGGTCGAAAGACCAACAACTATAAAACAGATCTAAACGCATAATTAAGTAGAAACGAAATCAGGTCTTACAGATAACAATTGTTACCAAGGTTGACAAATGTCTGGTTTCAGAAACTACGAGTTGTACGCGTAATAGGTGTTAAGTAAATCCAGTAACAAGTACCAATAGTGACAATGAAATTGTAAAAAAATAACAACAAGTAGATTAATTACTAGATATAACATCCGTGACTGCTTTTAATGGTTAGTGAAAAAATTAAAAAAATTGAGGGTAGTGACCCCTTCTACTGAGGAAGTTAGATAATGACGCTTTGGGGAAGATGAACCTAAGGACACGTCATTAATAAATTTTTTTTAATTCTATTTATCCATTACTGTGTTTAGCATCCGCCATATTTATTTTTTCATTAACATTGTAATTTACTTTACTGCGGGAACAGTCTCGTACAAAAGTAGGTCTTCAACGTATCCAACACAAATAAAGAAAGCAGTTACACATTATTATTAATAAACCACCTTCTAATTAAGCTTTACTCGTATTTTCTGTGACATCACTACAGGCGGCGCTAAAGAAATCGACTCACGTATATACCTCCATACACTGTTTCGGACGCAGTCGGGTAAAACCAGCGTTACCCATCCTAGCTAGTAGGAACAGAAACCATCTAAAACAATGTGCAAAATGTTACGACGACGAGAAGAGAAGTTACGCAAATAAAAAGTTACAAGTGTAATTCTGGGGTAAAAGTACACAGGGGAACAACACACTGCTGTCTACGACTGCCAGTTCATGTGTAAACATTCATTCACTCGTATAAAATGACCACTTCGTCTGTAGGATACTGGCGTAAATCTCCGAAGCTTACGAAAACAACGTTTGCATAGTCAGACGTGAAATAGGACTATATTTAAACCAGTATAATATTAATGATAGAAGTGCAATGATGAGAGTCCATCAATATAATATACTAGCTGTGCCACGCGGTTTCCACTCCCGTTCCCGTGGGAATACGGGAATAATATAGAGCCTATGTTACTCAGTGATAATGTAGCTTTCCAGTGACGAAAGAATTTTTAAATACGGAAGTTTTTGAGTTTATTTGTTACAAACATACAAAAATAAAAATGTTTCCTCTTTATAATATTAGTATAGATAAAAGAAGAAACTGACTGATCCATCAACGCACAGCCAAAACCGCTGGGTCTAGCAAGAAATCTTGCACAAAGATTCCTTAACTGACGTCAGTAAGCACTTAAAAGGGATTTTTGAAAAATTCCAAGGGGACGGATTCAACCCCTCTGGTCACCCGTTAGACTGCGATATTTGAAGTTATAATTATCAAACCCACTATTCTCACCCCATATTTGTCCACAATACTATATTAGACATGGGCCTCCCTATAGAAAGTCACTGAGCACGATCCGCGGCCACTTTCAACCATCTCTTGCCAGTCACCTTCCGAGTAGGGATAAGTAAGATAGCTATACTTTTAATATTTTTTAAATTAAATTATTCATGTTTTTTTCAAGCTTTTATGTATGTACTAGCTTTTTTATGCTCGCGCACGTTTATTTCACCCCCTTAGCGGTTGAATTTTGCAAAATCCTTTCTTAGTGCCTACACTGTATAAGCTATTTGTGTGCAAAATTTCAAGTCTGTAGACCCAGCGGTTTAGGGTGTGCGGTGATAAATCACCAATCAGTTTATCATTTTATAGATATAGATTTTTGTTCGGTTGAAATCTTGCAAATCAATTTTGAAGCAGATATTTATTCAACCGATCGAGCTGTTTGGCATACGTATGTAAGTTCGGTGACAATGCAATATTATGGTAGTCCCGAGCTGATCTGATAATGGAGCCAGGAGGTGGATATCGCAACTCAATGGCTACTCGTATACCCCTCATTTGATTTTTTTTATGACGCGTGCCATACATAAATAAAAAAAATAGTTTTGATAATATTTTATTCATATATTTTCACCTGATTTCACAACTGCAATTTTCATGATTTGCGATCTCATAAATTTCATAAGTAGGCTATGTAAGGGGAGAGTAGGAGGTGCCACTTAAAAAAATTGATTTTTCACACCACATGCTCGACAAAGCCGGATTATATATCATATAAACGTCACCGAAAGCAAGACATTATATCCCTTGGCTTGCGCCGGGTTATAATGTTGTATGGAATTTCATTATAACCCTAGGTCAATAATGTAATTTTCACTTTTCATAATCCTTATTGCTATGACGATAAAGTCTAATTTCGTTAAGCAAAATGTGGTGCACCCGCCTGCGTCCACGGTCGTGGCCAACTCGATTTTCAAAAACCGAAGCCGCGACCAACTAGATTCGCACGATCTTCATTTGTTAAATCAAGTAGGTCCCGCCGGCAGAAACAAGTTGCTGTATCCATTTTATAGCTTTAACATTTCAAAAAGAATATCGAAAATGTCGAGTGATGAAAGTACTTTGACTCCAGAG
Source organism: Ethmia dodecea (assembly GCA_963855545.1). Lineage (NCBI taxonomy): Eukaryota > Metazoa > Arthropoda > Insecta > Lepidoptera > Depressariidae > Ethmia > Ethmia dodecea. Next base: position 5,018,904 of record OY979446.1, read on the forward strand.
TCTATTAAACTAGATGCCATAGGCATTGTCAATAATCTACTACCATGCAGTTGCATTTTATTGTCTCGCATACGGTGAGAAAAGTAGAGTATATAACTCGGGAATAAAACTGTGTTTGTCTTGGGCGCTTAAATCCCTCACTAAACTCAGGACTCAGTCTTAATTCCCTCGCGGAGTAAAACTGGACGTCCTTCGTTACGTTCAGGATTCAAAGTCGCGCCCGTGACATAAAACAGTGCTTTATTCCCTTGTTGTATAATCTACTATTAAGTAATATATGATTTTCTACTTTTGAAAATTGGAAACGAAATGACCCATCTTTACTTGTCTGAGGACGTCTTACGCTACGTCGCGCTTCTCAATTCCACTCCGCTAGTCTCCTCTTATCCTCTCAAGTTATAACACTATCTTAAAATAAACCATAGTGAACGAACTTGTGTCACGTTCATTAAAATTCAATAGGAAGATACTATACATGTAGGTAATTAATTCTGCTAAATTTAGGAGACAATGTATTTAGTAATGCATGAAATGTATTCCGTTATTTAAAAAATCGTGCAGAATAGAAACATGTAGGTATTTACGTCATTGAGTGGGTTTATGGCTCGCGGCATGTTACATAAACCATGTATCAGTCTTAGACGACTAAACAGCTGCCGTAGAAGAGTGTGTGATAGCGTAGCAATTAGTGTTTTTAAAAAATCTTTTTCGATGTCTTTTTCCCTTTCAAAAGTGGAACTTTATTAATTGTATTGTTATCGACCGACAACACCAGAAAGGTAATATTTTTTAGGTGTATGTAGGTATGTATGGATGTAAGCATATTTAATTGTGATCACGCATAGCCCAAGCGGTTTGACGGAATTCAAGTACGAATTTGTCAAAGGTGTCCTTAGATTCATCTGCCTACAACTTCGGAGTGTCATGGGTTATCTTATTAACCGTCTGCCTTAAGAGGGTAATATTTTTAATCCTTTTAGTTCCTTTTACACGCAATCGGCTGTTTAGTGTTAATAATGAATGTAGGTTCGGAACCAGCAGCTCGTCGGTGGAGATGGGCTGCTGTTTGCATTTAGCCAATCTTCATGGACGAGTTTAGAGTGCCTTGTTATTATAAAATATTGACGTTTCTAAGTGTATATTTAATACCAATAGAAAATAAACGATTTTGAATTTTGGTACTTGTTACATAAATCACTACTTATTGTAAAAGTCGCTGCCCGCTGTCTGTCTGTTCCTATGTATGCTTAGATCTTTAAAACTACGCAACAGATTCTAATTCGTTTTTTTTAAATAAATAGAGTGATTCAAGAGGAAGCCGTTTATATACCATTTAAACCGAAACAAAGTGAGGACGGGTCGGTAGTTATTTTATAAAAACACGTGTCCAAAATACTTTGCACCGCGCAAGGACATTCTTGTTATCAAAAGCAAAACTGAATGCAAGACAGGCTTCGCTTTGCCACTCAAATTACCTGAGGATCCAGACCAGCCAGCGTCGCGTAAGCCAGCGCCTGCGGTATAACTGTGAGCCCCACTGTTATCCCAGCAATGAAATCCGCCAGGGCTTTCTCAGAATTGTATTCGGGAAGCCATTTTGTGATAGGCAGCCTTTTATGCAACAACCGCTTGCACCACGTCTGCCTCTTGTAGCGGCGTTTGGACGGCGAAGACATGGTTTTGTGATAGACCTGAGAAAAAAGATTGGCATCATGAATCAAATCTTACTACGGGTAGTTTCCAGTAGTCGGATATTCAAATTTAACCAATAATTAAACTAGCTGCTCCGCGCGTTTCATTCGCGTTGTTCCCAAGGAATACGGGAAAAAATATTGCCTATGTTACTCCCTGATAACGTAGCATTATATTGGTGAAAGATTTTTTTGTGTGTCCAGTAGGTTTTGAGTTTATTCGTAAATATACAAAAATCTTTCCTCTATAATATTATTATTATTTTTAGTGTAGCTAGATGAAAAAATGTACAGAGTACAATATTGCGTTTGTAGTTTTTTAAGATAACACTTTATCTGATACGTTATTGCGTATGAAATTTGTCATAATTGCTTATTTTAATCTTATTACCTACGTGATTGATAAAAACTTATTTTTATGATCCTAGAGCCACGCCTCTCGAAAACATTTAATTTTATCTATATGCAATCAAGACAACGGAATACATAATATTATGTTTATAAAACGCTTATAAATAAAAAAATACCTACGGGCTGTACATTATTAATTATCTTCATAAATAAATTGTTTTTATAGTACGTGATATGTCAGTTTAAGGGAATTTCATGCTATGAATTACGGTATTAGTCAAAACCACCTTTGATGAGAACAGTCAAGTGAAACAAAGGGAAAGCAAAATTAACCTAAAAATAAATTTACGAGTAGACTATTGAACCATCATATAGTCGTGTACGAATTCCAATTAATACTACGAAATGCTGATAATGGGCTTGATTCTGGCTGATCATCTAAAATTCCTAATTTTATGTTAGCTCTATTCTTTTCCACCTCTTTGGAAATGAAAGGATAAGCGCCATGTTTATTTATAATGTCACAAATGTCAAAATAACGAAATTGAACGCAGTTCATAAGAACGCATTCACATCATAATCTTTTTACAAAAAAAAAGAGGTACGACGTATATGCGTGCATCCTCCGTAGACCAGTTTAAACTGTATGTGTAATCATGAAACAAACTGCTAAGCATGGTTGACTATAGTAGGTATGCTTGTGTGAATCTTGTGATGGCGATGAAAAAACAATAACGTTTCCAAATGCGAAAAGAAGTACACGGAATACTCAATAGCAACATTTCGTAATAAATAACGCGACAAACTTTATAACAATTTACTTTGTCGTTTTAGTTTGAAATTTATCGTCGACGAAACCGCGCGAATTTCATTATAACTTCTCTGTAGTTAATTTACTGGCATAAAGACGACGAAGCTGAAACTTTTCAAACAGCAAACGTGTGTTCCGTGGGAATGGCCGTGAATGCGGTTCGGTTCGGCTAATTCCCCATTTGTGTGCTGACAGACCATAGTTAGTCAATATGGAGTCGACGGGGCGACGTGTTACACGGCCACCTTCCCAATGTGGCCAACACAGCCCTGTGAAGGGAATATTGGGGCAGTTGATTTAATTTAAGGCCCTTTGTGTCGCACACTCCCAATTTCCTAATAAATGTCCGGCACTAAACAGAGAGGGCGAAAAACAAAAGGAAGGTACTCCTTACAAATAAAAGAGCCACAATCGATGCTCGCCCCGTTTGTGTTATTGTTTGAAATAACACATATTACGGTATATTGCGGAGGAACACCCACTATTTAAGCTTTGTGTTGGGATAATGAATGAGGGTAAACTTATGTGGATGATAACGTTTCGGTTTTGTTCAAATAAAATTATGGGGTCACTGCGGGCGACCTAAATTATCAAACCTATTTATAGGTATGTTTACAGCTTGGAGCAATCCCCAGACAGTGACAGTCTATATCGTCTGGGAGAGTGATAAAGTTACGATTGACAAATTCCAATTATAGTGGCCACTAGAAACGAAAACGTGTAAGTCGAATACAATACACACAAAAACACAAGAGGAAGAAGTTTTCTAGGGCAAAGATTGAAGTGGGGCTGGGAACAAATCTATTACTGCCAATTCGGCTCTTAGGGGATAAGTATGTAGGAGAAATTACCTATCAAGGTGTAGCAGCGATGTTTTCAAGTTTTCCAAGATGTTTCAAAATAAATAATCTCACTTTTTTTTATCCCCGAGGGGGTAGGCAGAGGTATTCCAATTCTGGAAATAACCAACAAGTATATACTCTTTGGACCCTTTAACGTGATAGGTGGTGAGCCCATCTCCAGACCGGGTCTGTAACAGACCCAGGATGTTTCTTCCGATAAAATTGCTGTACGTACAACATTAATTTAAAACCATGCCATTCGTGGCCTTATAATAGTAATAACCTTTAATAGCCCTATATGGTGAACAATTGAAGAGACCCTTTGTTACCATCATGTGGATCTAACAATTCGCTAAAATTGGATCGGGGATTCCATTAGTTCGTGTTTGTATTTGTACTTTGTTTAGAATTTGGATTTGACATTTATTAAGTTTGAAGATACATTTTCCTTAACAGGTTTATCGTTGGGTAGATTAATTAGATTTGTCCCAAATATACGTTCGATTATAGTCACACAAAATCATAATTAATAAAAAAAATGAGAGTATTTATAGGCCCACAGTAATTCAGTCTAGAAAATACCTTTTTACAAGCTTTTATTTAATTTGCAATATATGTTTGTTCGGATGGAATCTTACAAATCATTTTTGAAGATATCTTCAACCGATTGAGCTGAAATTTGGAATAAAATTTTTTTGGTCAAGTTCGGTGACAATGCAATATTATGGTACCATCGAGCTGATCTGATGGAGTCAGGAGGTGGATATCACAACTCCTAAATGGCTAATTGTAAATCCAGTTCAGGCTCATTAGATTTATTTATGACGCGTGCCATACATACTAAAGCTATTTTTTTTAGTTTTAAATGAACTATTAATATTTATTTTGAAATCTTTTTAGTCTTCTTGTAGAAAAATACATTACACAAAAAATATACTTAGATTTTATTAAGGTTGTCATCTAACATAAGATAATGTAAACATCATCATTACGGTGTGTTCGTGTTGAAGCGTCTACTTAGGCTTATAAAACAAAAATTGCGAAAAATTTGTAGTTGAAAGCAAATTTTCCAAAATGTCACAGAAAATATAAAAGAAAAAGATCAAGACTTCGTTATTTTAGGTACATGTTTATTGTACGTATACAGACAGTCGTTGTCATATTACGTTGAATATTACATTACATTATCAAATTAGAGTTGCCATATATATATCACAAAGAACAGGATATTATTTCTAATTTGCGGAACAACGTTTTGTATAATGTTAGTAGTTAATTTGATTGCATGACTCGCAACCGTTTGATGGCCGTTAATACATTATTTGCATTTACTGAGGAATTATGGGTCAGCTAAGCGTTGTTTTAGCGAGTCAACCGAGGCACCTATATTGAAATTAGATTTTTCATCGCTCCCGGCGGAAAGGAAAGGAAGCGGCAAATTTCGGCCCGCTGCGCTAAACAAAGTTGCCGTTTTCCGCCTCCGTCGATACGAAAAAAAGTATAAAAAAGAATACAAGTATAACGCCTTGGTCGACAATTACATGTGATTTAAGACATTTCTTATTTTTCACACCACATTCTCGACAAAGCCGGATTATATATCATATAAACGTCACCAAAAGCAAGACATTATATCCCTTGGCTTGCGCCGGGTTATAATGTTGTATGGAATTTCATTATAACCCTAGGTAAATAATGTAATTTTCACTTTTCATAAACCTTATTGCTATGACGATAAAGTCTAATTTCGTTAAGCAAAATGTGGTGCACCCGCCTGCGTCCACGGTCGTGGCCAACTCGATTTTCGAAAACCGAAGCCGCGACCAACTAGATTCGCACGATCTTCATTTATTAAATCAAGTAGGTCACGCCGGCAGAAACAAGTTGCTGTATCCATTTTATAGCTTTAACATTTCAAAAAGAATATCGAAAATGTCGAGTGATGAAAGTACTTTGACTCCAGAGTCTATTAAACTAGATGCCATAGGCATTGTCAATAATCATTCAATAATCTACTACCATGCAATTGCATTTTATTGTCTCACATAAGGTGAGAAAAGTAGAGTGTATAACTCGGGAATAAAACTGTTTTTGTCTTGGGCGCTTAAATCCCCCACTAAACTCAAGACTCAGTCTTAATTCCCTCGCTTCTCTCGGGAATTAAACTGGGAGTCCTTCGTTACGTTCAGGATTCAATGTCGCGCTCGTGACATAAAACAGTGCTTTATTCCCTTGTTGTATAATCTACTATTACTTTCCTATAGGTGTGTAATATACCTACTATTTCATAATTCAGTTCTAACAGCATTAAACATATGTTACTGCTAGCGTCAGATTATTCTACTATGAGCTGGTTGTTCAATCGTTAGATAAACCTTATCTGCCCCCCTAGCCAAGTGGCATTGTAATCTAATCGAATGTTCTTTTAGATTGACATGTATGGGATTGACATAAGCACTTGCCAACGAGCGCTAACGCTACTGTCAATCCCATACATGTCAATCTAAAAGAACATTCGATTAGATTGTACAATGCCACTTGGCTAGGGGGGCTTGAGAATATATTGATGCTGTCACTGTCTGACACAATAGAAAGGAAAAGTGACAGGTGATGTTTATTCTTCAGATAACTTTTAACTGACTATTGAACAATCTGCCCTAAATGGCCCTTATATTACGAGTACCTATACACGAGAAAGTTTGTTAGGATGGATGAATGTTTGTTCCTCCTTCAAGTAAAAACTACAGTAATATACTTAGATTATACATCAGAATAAATAAATTCTGAGACATGTGTGTGTGTATGATGATGATGAGCGACAGATTCACCCATCACATTAGGGGTCCAAAGAATGCACTGATGAAACGTGGGTATTTCCAGGAATGGAATACCTCTGCCTAGCATCTTTTATAAATTTTTGTTTGCATTGCGTATTCGGAAAACAATAGGATTATCTATTGTAATAGATCGCCGGCAGTCGACTGCTGCTTGATAGGTACATTTCAACTTTTTATCTCGGAACACAGCCGCAGTCGCGGCCAAAAGCGAGTAAGTCTGTAATAGTGTGTTATTTAAAACAAATTAAACGTAGTGTTGTCCTCCTGATAAACAGACTGACAAAGTTTTGAAGATCGCAGGCTGAATGCTGAAAACAGGCAACAACAACAGATAATGACACCTCCGAGTCCTCTCTAGTCAGCAGTGTAGAGACAAAGCAACATATTTATAAACTTAAGGCCCCTATGAACAGTTTTCATAAATAATGACGCCTCTGTGGTGTTCCTACGACCCCAAGAGGAGATATAGTAGAACTATAATAATATGTTACTAAATAAAAGGTAGACAGACAATCTGGTGAAGATCGCAGGAAGTTGGATGCAAACCGTTTTCGCCGGTTCTCATGAAATGTAATGGAGATTCTATATAATTATTTATCATTACGTATTTTATTAAAATCAAATATGAAAGAAACTGACTGACGGCTGATCGATTAACGAACAGCCGAAACCGCTGGATCTAGAAGCATGAAATTTTGCATAAAGTTTCTTTAAACGACGTAAGTGAGCATTAAGAAGGGATTTTTGGGAATTCCCACTGGAACGGAAATAAACAGGATCACCGCGGGCAACGCTGGTAGCTAGAGTCCAGCTCTTAACTTTGAAGGGACATTATTAATGTAGCAACCCTAAAAGAAGCAAGAATCATAATAATCCCCTTTCCATAGATGGCGATTCGATCTATCATGTTGGGGTAACCTCGTAATTGGTCGATCAATCCAGGCAGGGCGAGCCGCGACTGTCGCGCCATCCGTCAACGTCGCCTTGAAGAATGTGTCACTGAGACCCCCGAGATGATAATCCGAGACATTCTTAGAACGGGTTACATGTTGTTACTGTAGATGTAGGGTCCTATAGTGAAAGGTGTTACAATACAAAATAAAAACCCGCCCAGCGCGAGTCGGACTCGTACACGAAGCGTTCCGGTACGGAACATTATATAACACTAGATATAGAAAAAAACTAAGTTTTTTTTATTATTTGCTTTATATCTGTGGAAGTGTCTACCCTATTACCGTTAAATATACAGCTCTGTGACAGACGGAAGGACAGACAGCTGGGCCTTAATAATAGGGTCCCGTTGACACCCTTGAGTACGTAATCCTAATGATGGAACCGCGAAAGTCTAATGATTCTTGGGATGAGAATTTACGTTTAGAATATGTTTTCACATATATCCAACTGCGAAGGAAACAAGTGCGTTATGTAAGAAGCTGTTTCCTGTAACAATATTTCTACATTTAAAAACCTACAAAATATCAGAAGTCATAAACAAGCGTTCCAGACGAGAGAGATCGCTGAATTATATTATGTACCTTATTCCACGCTGAGATAATCTCATAAGGAGCCTTTTAGAAAGGTCGCATATGTTTTGTACATGAGTTACATCCACGATACGTGTTTCGCGAATTTGTAAGTCTATTACCAAAAAATACCAATTTTCAGTCGAAGTGTGAGACGCAGTGATACGCAATTGAATTTGTTAGAAACGTCAAAGGCAATGAAATGTATTATAAAATATTGATAAGGTTAGTCACTACATAGTATAAAACAAAGTCTCTTTCTCTGTCCCTATATTCCTATGTATGCTTAAATCTTTAAATTTTGATGCGGTTTTTTTTAATAGATAGTGATTTAAGAAGAAGGTTTTAGTATTATCATTGCACCCGTGCGAAGCCGGGGCGGGTCGCTACTAATATAAAAATAAGTTTTTAGTGAATGTTTGCGTCATTAGCGCATTAATTAATAAACATTCCGTCAGGTTCAGATGTCGTACTGGTGAGTGGATCTTATGCTGATATTAAACGAGCAATATTTGTGTTCGCGAAAACCTCTCTAACAATTACACTGCGGTTTTACGGGAGCGATAAATCAATTTAGATAGGTCTTAACTCTATTTTCTGTGAGTTTTCACTAGAGCTCGGCTCGAGTACTATTTATAAAACCACGGGTATTGTTTCAATAGATACATAAAATTTTAAACTGGCTTCTCAAATTACTAGATTACATAATTTATCTCTCTTTTACTGTAGACACACACCTGTGGCATAAGCGTGGTAATGTATGAGACGTTCGATCATTATGGAAATTCCGAGGCTGTGCCCGCTGTCAATAGCACCTGCTACATAATTCATGTAATAATTCCATGTATGATTGCCGTTTCTCTTACCGCGCACTGAAAAAACTTGTAAGTACGCCCACAGTTTTATAGTATGAGCTCCTCTAAGTGTTACGTATGTTTTCTACGCGATAAACATTGAGTGGGATCAACAATAATGAACCTAATGGATCTATAAATACGATGCAAGTAGTAGGCAGGTAGCGTTCGCTACTCTGGAACGAGGCACTGGACTTGCACGCTTGTAAATATGATCATTTTGTAGGAGAATATAGGACGCATGCACCAAACTCATGTAGGAAGAGTTCTGACAGATGACATCTCTGCAATAATAAAATCAAATGTTTTCGAGTTGTCAGAGTTATCCAAGTTTAACATCATCTCTAAATCTTATACGTGCCAAGTGTGAGAAAATTATAATCATAGCCGTCGTTTTGGGTTGCTCACGATCATGACGATATACTTTTAATTGAAAACTTTGTTATGATGACGAGTCTATCTAGGACGTTCCATCTTTGCACTGTGTTACTAATTTCATACCGGTGTGGCAATTCGATGTTTAACTCGTTAGATCGTGTAGATAAAAAAAGCGCGTTCATTTGTTTATTGCGCCATCACCGTTGCAGATAAGTCGTGCCTACAGACCGCATGGACCGAATTTTGTGATATAACGTGTACCTACAATTTTTAAATCTAAAAAGCTCAGTTCACATTTAAAACGGCTGGGATAAACAGATTTATAATAGCTTTACCGCATCCCTGATTTCGTCATTAATTTTTTAAATATAAAAAATGTGTAAGAAGTCTATGAGTTTCGTCTATTATGTGCCTTTTGTATTTATTTTGATTATATAAAAATACAAGGCATCTAAAAATTTATCACATAACAGTAAACAAGCAAGCTCTACCCATCGTCTTAAATATTCAGTACAAGGGTTATCAAAATATTATTTTGTTAAATCGAGCCATAAATTCAAGAATCTCTGCAAAATTCCACTGAGAATTTCAATAGGAATTTGCTTGATAATATATTCTAAAACAGACTTATTTTTATTCCAGTAAGTATTATATTCCCTTGGGTTCGAGACTAATTAAGGTACACGAATACGTGAACATCGCGAATAATAATGAACGAACACCTCTAAATAGTGTTAGCAAATTGTACTTACTCGCCTAGTTTAATATTTAGAGGAGCCTGCGTTAATAAAAATAATAGGTCACTAAGGATACTAAGTACCTCTATCTGAATACACAGTGATCTTTTTTTCTTTTTTTTAGTTCAGACTAGCGGTTGCCTTGTAGCGTTGTCCGCGCGAATAATAATTGTTTTATTTTTATTTACTTATTTAACTTCATATACCTACCAAGAAAATGTACCTACACATGGCGAACTTAATGCCTAAAGGCATTATCTACCAGTCAACCATCAGGCTAAGCAGAAATAATTTGGCGGAATTGGCCGCAAATAGTAAAAATAAAACAATTGATTGTTTCTGATCCTGTTGGAATTTGGGTAGATCCTATCTTAGTAAATACCTAGACTTTGACATGGCCTTTTGGGCTGTGCGTTGATAGAATAAGTCAATCAGTATTTTTTTCTTTTAGGTAGAGGTAGGTATAACTAGATGATGAAATGATAAAACAAATTACTATGTGTTTAATGCACATGTAACACAAAAAAACTTGAAAGATATTGTAAAACTATGAATTACTTTTTTATAGTCGTTAAGTAACAGCATTTCTCGTTTGTGATTATGATCGAATGCGACATTAAGTATCGATCTAAACCAGTCGCTTGGGACAGTTGGCTCTCAAGTTTGTAGCAGAGACCAACTTTTTAAATGCCAGAGTGGACGCAATGCGGAAATTCCTTCCGAAATGTTCTCGTTTGCTCTCGTACTTTAAATATCAGGACAGAGGACACAAAAAAACCTAAACAATCTATACGTGTTCAATTGAATCGAAAAGAAATAACAGAGCAAAACCCAATTACAAGGCTGTTGTTGTTAAAATTGCACTATCTACTACAAAAGGCTGAGGCAATTTCATCCCGTCGCGTAAAAATAAATAGACAACACGATAAACTTCTCATACAAGAAAGAACTTTATTTTTTTAACAGAGAAAAAATTGCCGAATTGCGCACCCTTCGATTACAAGACATCGATTTGTTTCGCTCCCCGTCGCAGGCGCGACACGTACTAGTCATTAATACGGACCCTCGCCGGTTTTTCCACCCCTACCCGTTAAGGGTTGTAAAGACGTACACACATGAGAAAATAGATATTATTATCTTGTTTACTCACGTTATACAATTATGAGCGCTCGCAGATTGCCCTGAGTTGTTGAGGAGACGTGAACAGGCGGAGTATGAGGCGAACGTACAAAAAGAAATACGTTTATTAAATGGTCATGTCGGACGGGCAAGGTTACCAAACTCAAGTCTAGTTTTATTTTGATTGGATTTAGTGATCTTTGTTCTATTAATAAGAAAAAATATGTAATGGAATTGCGGCTGATTTCGGCCAGTCGATACGCGTATCATAAATAATGCACAAAAGCTATAAAAACCGAACGCGGAAACAATTTCCTGTAATCAACGTCCATTTTTAAACCAGAAATTTGAACTGCGCAACCTTATAAAAACGCGTACGAGTAACTCACATAAAAAAGTCGAACAATAAAACTGATCGATGAACCCGACTATTCGGATGATGCTGCAAATTCAAGTTCGCGCCCTCTCGATTCGAATTCCTTAACAAATTACGGGACCCGTGTTAGTCGAACGATTACAAGTCGGCAATTCATCAAGCCGAGACGCCGCCGCCCGGCGCAGCACGTAGTTCACCCATCCATTTGACCCGTCCGACGCCATCGCTCACCGCTATCAGGCCCTAGCAACCTTTCGATGAACAACAAAATTAATTTTAAGAAAGTCAAAATTCTGATTCTAGATATAAGTTTCTTATGCGTCGAACTTGTCTCTAATAAAACCATGTCTCTGGAGAAATGTAATACAGGATTTATCATCAATATACCACCGCACGTACGCGTTTAAATTACAGCGAAATAGTTACGTATTTACACTGCGTCTTCGTGGCTGTTATCAATGTATTGGCGGGACGTTAAGCACGAATCGCCAGTAAAATCTGTATGGAAGCTACTCAAAGATAAAGTTTCACGAGGAAATTGAGAAACTATAAATAAGCAATAGAAAAGCAATACCAGACCTGCGGGTTATAAATCCGGCGAGTTTTCTGGGAAATCCTTGGCGTGGCTCGCATCAAACTCTTTCGGGACATTTGTGATGTTTTCGATTCTAGGTAACCCGTATTGCGGAACTCGTAAACCTACCAGATACTTACAAAGAAGGCAAAATGTTTTATCTTTACACAGATATCAACATTTGCCAAACGACTCACTGTAAGTCTATAATAGCAAAGGCCCTTGGAATTCGAAGTATCTAGCAAAACTGGCAGATCGTAAGTACCTATAAATCGGTATACATCATTCCTTTTGATATGCGGAGACCCGCAAAACCTGCAGACCGTTTATCGAGTCTTGTTGTGGAAGTTGAATAAAGGATCTTGATGATCCTCTAGCTAGCTAGAAAGAATAGATCTTTTTCAATAATGCGAAAGTAAACCATGGTCATGGTCAAGGAAAGGTGGAAAACAAGGAAAGTCGAACGATACAAGTACAAATGAATGAGACGTAGAGTACTGTAAGATATCATCGAAGTAATCAAACTTTACTTTTAAATACTCCAAAGTTTCTGTTTTGAATTAAAAGAAAAAAAAACTTTTTTTAAAAAAAGCAAGCTTTTATTATATTCTTGTCAATAAAAAGAACTAAAAGTTTCAAAATAATAATGTAAACCTGATAAGAAAAATATCATTATATAATCAATCATTTTTTTATAAATAAAAGCGTATTACATTGTGAATATTGTGATGGAACATTAAAGAACATTGAGCATGATTACACCTTCCATATTTTTCTTTTGCCATCACAATGTAACACGCTTTTATTTATAAAAAATTATGGATTATATACCTAATGATATTTTTCTTATCAGGTTTACATTATTATTTTTAAACTTTTAGTTCTTCTTATTGACAAGAATTTAATAAAAGCTTTTTTTTTTTAAAAGTTTTTTTTTCTTTTAATTTTATTTTTAACTTTTTAGTATTTTTTTTTAATTTCAAAAACTTTACATATCAATTAGTTATGGTTCCTATGGCCACCTTCCAGCTCCATCATCAGACATTAGTTACCATCTAGCACCAAAGTACTCATCAAGACGAATCAAACGAGCCCAAAGTCGATGCAGTTACGTCTTTTTATTGCAGAGATGCTATGGTCACATTTCAGCCCTATCATCAGACCTTTTATACCATCTAAGGTTAAAGTTCTCATCAAGACGAATCAAACGAGCCCATACTCGATGGGATTATGTCGTTTAATTACTAAGTTCCTATGGTCATCTTCCAGCTCCATCATCAGACCCTGGTCACCATCTAGCACCAAAGTACTCATCAAGACGAATCAAACGAGTTCAAACTCGATGAGCATGTGTCGTTTCATTGCGAAGGTCCTATAGCCACCTTCCAGCTCCATCATCAGGTCAGCACTATGTCATCATAATATTGCACTGTCACGCGATTTACACATGTATACAAAATTTCAGCTCAATCGGTAACCGGGAAGTGGGTCAAATTTAATTTGCAAAATTTGATTACAGACAACAGGACAGGTGAAACTAAATAAAAGCTTGTAAAAAGAAATAATAGAAAGAAGAACTTTTTCAAAAGGAAGCAATTTGATCGAAATAGGAGGAATTCCAACGATGCGTCACGAATCGCGTTTAATTTCAGCTATCTAAGTTATTTCACTTTGTAAAATGGCCTTCATTAGGTACTTTAAGTGTCAACGACGTTAGATTCATTAGTGTATTCACAAAAAACGAGGAGGTTCTCAATTCGTCAGTTTTTTTATAACCTAAACAGGGTCATGCATATCGGACGACAAATTAAATTGCGTTTCGTTGCCACGGGCGATCAAGTTCAATGGATAATGATATTACGTCTCGAACTTGTGGTTCGACGGGTAAGTGTTTTAAGTGTAGGGACTATGCAGAAAGGAGGCGAGTCTCTCGACACTAGACTCCCCCTTGAATTTTTGGTGCGTGATCCTTCGCGCAAAAGAGAAACCAATATTCTTACCTTTATATTATTATTACAACAGAAATATACCCAAATAATGCAATGGCAACATTCGTTTAAATGATATAATGGTAATTTTATACAAACATCTCTATTTCACGTATTCCTAATCTCATTATTTAATTAAATCTTTGAAGTGTAAGTAATTATTAGTATTTTATTTCACTATTACATTTTACGACTGCATTTTACGCTTTGTACAGTCAAGAGAACGCTAAGCTTGACACTTTGGACTTTGACCCGGCCCTGTATTCTATGGCGCGCAGTATAAATCAGAGCTCAGTTTAAGCTGGTAGTGTCAAGCTTGACTTGCTCTTGACTGTACCGATCTGTAGTAAAGTCTTAATCTTTTGGGTAGACGTCTCGCTAAATTTAGAATGAGTTGTAGAGAAAGTGGTTCACTCGACTCTAGATTCTAATTGCCTGCTGCGAACCATGTAATTTTAGGCAGTTTTCGATGAGGCAACCTTTACAATATCCATATTGATATAATCTTCAATCGTATATTGCGTTTTCAAGCAGAAGAAGAAGTTATTAAGTTTTTTTATACATTCAAGGAAAATAGATATTTTAAGTGGGTCCAACTGTATCTGTACCTCTTATAGGCACGTCTGATTGAACAGGGTACAAAACCGTAATATCCCATGACAAACAGTGGAATGTTCTCAGTTTACCGATGCGTTAGTCGATACTCGATACCGGACACTAGGGAATGGGATAAAAATTCGCTGAACCGTAATTTCTTTTGTGGAGCCCTAGTAAAGGATATGCCAAATATATTTCCAATATTTACAGAACTTTTTTACTATTACGTGGAAATAATGTTTAGGTATCTATACCTCTATAAATAAAAATGTTAAAAAAATATGCTCACGACAATCGCCCACTTTTACCACTATATTTTTTTACCCCTATACGTGACCAGTGTCGGTGCAAATATTTTTTTGGTCAAAATATTATACATTTCTAAGAGGTCTTTACGATAGCTTTGTTTTTTTTTACACAACGTTGCATATATGCGTACACGAGTGTTTTATATACCTTAAAATATGATAATAATACTCAGCTAAAAATAGCCGGCCACAGCTACTTTTAAATACAAATCAGTAGAGTTTAGTGATCCTTGCAGTTTGAGAATCTGTTACCAATTAATAAAAAAGCCTATGCATTGTACTAATGATAATATTTATTCATGAAAAACCTTTCGTACAACAGACAAGTTCAGATAAACAGACATATACAAGTTATTCTAATAAATAAAATAAGATACCTACTTCAGTTTATTTTATAAAAAGATGTTAGTACCTACTACTAAACCCTGGCTCCCAAACTAGGTATTTCTGGTAATATTTTATTTTATTGTTTTATAATGTGATTATAAACTTAATAATAAACAAAAAAAAAAAAAAACACGCCTTTTTATCCCCGAGGGGGTAGGCAGAGGTACTCCATTACTGGATATACCCACATTTCATGAGATATATTGGACCCCTAAATGTGATAGGTGGTGAGCCGATCGCCGGACCGGGTCTATTTACACATGTCTCAGAATTAATTCTGAGATCTGCGGGTTTCCTCACGATGTTTTCCTTCACTGTCGAGCTAGTGATAAATGTACGTATGTAAACAAGTAAAAATATAAGAGTAATAATCATACAAGTATAGCGTTGCAGTTACTAGAACTATAATAAGAACCTAAGCATATTTTTGACAAAATAAAGCTACCTAAATACTTCATGGTAATTTAGAATTTCGTGGAATGCTGGTTAAAAATTAATACGACACTTCCTCGAAAGACAAGTTTTAAGGAAATTTAATATTGTACACATCACTAGTGGTAAAAGTGTTATAGGTTGTTTCGTCAAATAAAAATCCAATAGTTGTACAAAATAAACATACCTACCTTATATTTATTTTGCACATGTTGTATCGTTAGCTAAAAGTTTTTTCATTCATTATAAATTAATATCATTTTAAATTAATGATGAAAATATTCATTAATATTTTGTTATCTATACTGCGACTGGAGTAAATGATAAAAAAATGTATTATTACGTTTCAGATTAAAGAACTAACAGATCCATAATACGATAATGATACATTCTACTGCGTAAAATGCTATATTTTACATGTAAACATTTTTTTATTATAAACTAAATATAATGAATTTTCTATAAATAAGGTTATACAGGGAGAAACAAAAAATTCTCGTACTAAGTAGGTACCTACCTATACTTTTTAGGGTTCCGTACCCAAATGGTTCCAACGGTATCTTATTACTAAACGTCCGCTGACATCCATCCGTCTGTCTGTTTGTTAGCAGGCTGTAACTCATGAACCGTAATAGGTCGAGTATTGAAAATTTCATTCGGATTTTTATTGTCGCTATAACAGTTATAAAATGAAATAAAATTATGTACTTATATGTTTATTTTTTGGCATTTGTTGATTGATTTTAATAATGACAACAGGTACAGACACTTGTAATGGTCACAAAGTCTTCACTATAGTCGCTATAAAAACCAATACTAGGACAAAGTTGAAAAATAGAGGTGGTCTCCGTACAAAAGACGTATTTGTGGGCGTTTTCAGTATTTTCGCAGGTCTCAGATTTAATTCTGAGACATGTGTAAATAGACCCGGTCCGGCGACGGGCTCACCAATCACTTTTAGGAGTCCAATGTATCTCGCGAAATGTGGGTATATCCAGTAATGGAATACCTCTGCCTACCTCCTCGGGGATGAAAGGCGTGAGATTATTTATTTTATTTATTTATTATTTTTCAGTATTTTTAATAGTTTAGTGGAACGGAAGTTTTCATGTGCGAATCCGACTCGAACCTATCTATTAAAACCACACATAAATAAAAATATTTTTTTTGTTTTATTTTGTCATAAAGTTATCCAAAGAGTTTTAATTCTAAATCTATATTCATATATTATAAATTACCTACATACTGCTCTAATAAATACTCCGAAAATAACCATAATTATATAAAAAAAAAATACCACAACCTTTATAGAATAAAAAAAGATAAGTATTGGATATTTGCAGTAGCGCAATAATGTCAAGGACAAAATCAGAATTGATTGTTACCTAATATGATTATGAATCTATGACTCAATGATACGCTTGTAAATATTTGAGGCCTTGTAAAGGTAAACTCACAAAACATAACAATTTAAAACGAAAAAAAAAAACTTACCTGTTAATTTCGAAGGTGACAAATCCAAATTCAAAAAGAAATAATACTTGAATAAAAGAGAAAAACAGCTAGAAAAATAGTTTTAACACGCGCATGCGTTACAGACGCGTAACCGGCAACTGGCTTGTGTGAGGCGCGCGCGCACTCCACAGCTATGACTTATTACTGGTGAACAGTAATAAAGATACCTAAACGATATTGCATCACAATGCCAATTGATTCGCGCTTTAGTATATCCACATGGTTATCAGAGCATACAGTACCCATTTGTCAAATTATAGTCCAGGCAATGAAGCGGATTTTTGTATGAAGACCCCAACATTAATTCCTCAGTCGATGAAACTTTGCAGGATTGTAGTATAGTATGAAACAATACTTGCATAAAAAAATCCAAAAAAAAACCTAACCGAAGTTAGGTATTTTTACTGAAATACTTATTTATTTGATATCTTTGTTGGGAAAAATGCTCAGTGAAAATTTTCTTCGCCAGCAATATTCATGAGTGTTAAGAAAGCTATATGCGAAATATCCAAAAAAATCTCCTGGTAGAAACGACAAAACTCAGACGTAAATGTACCTTGCACGGGAAAATTGCTCAGTCCATTTTTTTAACTGGAATGTTATTTAATAGTCGCTGTGGACTTTCAATAGGAAAATCATAAATAAAAACCGTCTCGCTAAATTATTTTCAGAAATTATCAAATTATCAACAAAAAAAAAAAATTTTTTTTAGTATAAAAACCTAACTTCGGTTAGGTTTTTTTTTTGGATTTTTTTATGCAAGTATTGTCTCATACTATACTACAATCCTGCAAAGTTTCATCGACTGAGGAATTAATGTTGGGGTCCACTACCTTTATTGCCTAGACTATTACCAGTCCATAGAAGTAACTACAAATGTTCTTACGAATATGACTTGGGTGGGCAATTTACACTATGCTATGACACATGATAGTATTTTTTTGTATGTTTGATTATAATGAACAAGCTCAGATGCCACTGCACTGATTTTAAAAAATCCTTCATCAATGGAAAGCGTACTTTTGTGGGCGTAACATGAGCTAGGTATAATTTTCCCACGGAACGAGACTTACGTGGGGATCAGATATTTAAGAATAATACAAAAACATATTTTTTGTTTTTTATAAGTCTAAACCTAGCTTGTGACCATAACTTCAGGATGCATACTGGGATAAAAAAACCATGTCCTTTCTCAAGGTGCGAGCTCTTGCCCTTCCCACAATCATCAAGATTGGTAAGATTTTAGAAATATACCAAACCAACAGAAGACAGGAACAACAAATAACTTCTATAATAAATATTATTTACACAGGTGTTTTTGATAGTTAGAGTTATTGATTCAAGTAACAATACTACTTTACTTATTTTTTGTTATTTTCAAGGACAGCATATTATTTAATCTGCACTAATATTATAAAAAAAAAGGAAAGATATTTTTATGTTTGTTATGAATAAACTCAAAAACTACTGGACCAATTTAACGGGTAAAAGCTAAAACCTCTCTTCTTTATCCCTTTTTTCTTTATATATATACTAGCGACCCGCCCCGACTTCGCACGGGTGCAATGCTTATACTAAAACCTTCCTCTTGAATCACTTTATCTATAAAAAAAACGCATCAAAATCCGTTGCGTAGTTTTAAAGATTTAGGCATACATAAGGACATCGGGATATAGGGACAGAGAAAGCGACTTTGTTTTATACTATGTAGTGATATACACACACCGGCACAATTAGCGGAACAGAAAAAAAAGGGAGTATTTACGCATTTTTGCGTGTTACTGGCCGGCTAAACAAGCTTTTTTTAAATTTGGGTTTTAATTTAAAAATGGAATACTAAGCGACTGCCCTTTTTTTCATTCTTTTGTTTTAATTTTCATTGATTCATTTTTTCCACCGCTTGTCCGTTTTTAGAAGGTTCGTGAATTCCATTTGAAAAGCTTTGAATTGCAGTTTTTGAGGCTTTTGAGTTTTTTCGCATATTGATAATTTACGAGCATCTAATTATGCCTGATTTAACGCCATCAGAAATCATTAGGGCAGATCAAATGAGGAGAAATGGTCAAACCTACAGATCGATTGCCAGAAGCCTTCGTCGATCGTTATCAACGATTTATCGTAGCATCCAACGATACAGATTGACGAATGCTCTAGTGAGAAGGAGAGGACAAGGCCGGAAAAGGTGTACTTCAAGGAGGGATGACCGTTTTCTCCAACTTAAGCAGTAAGGATGAGTGAGCGGACAGTTCGTAGAAGATTCGAAGAAGTGGGTATAGGCTCGTATGTGCCCGCCAAAGCCCCAAAACTTGAGAGACATCATCGCACAAACCGTCAACACTTTGGTCGTGAACATCGTGATTGGGACTTCGACGACTGGGGACAGGTTCTTTTTACTGATGAATGCAGAGTTATGTTAAATCAAATTGATGGAAGGCAGCGAGTATGGAGACGCAAAGGAGAACGGTATATCCAGTCTAATTTTGAAAATACAGTTGCATATGGCGGCGGTTCAATTATGGTCTGGGGAGGAATATGTTTAGGAGCTCGTACGGAGTTAGTAGTGGTCGATGGCGGGAATCTGAATGCTGATCGGTATATCAGGGAGATTTTAGAAGAACATGTTGTGCCATTTGCCCCCTTTATTGGTAACAACTTCATTCTAATGCAGGATAATGCTCGGGCTCACAGTGCTCGCACAGTACAGACATACCTAAACCATGTTGGTATAACGGTGATGGAGTGGCCAGCACGGTCCCCCGATATGAACCCTATAGAACACGTCTGGGACTTGCTAAAGAGGAGTGTAAAGTCAAGAATGCCCCCTCCCAATAATCTCAACGAGTTGCGAAACGCATTACTTGAAGAATGGCAGAGGTTGCCCCAAGAAACCATTGATAACATCATCCGCAGCATGCCCAGACGGATGGAAACCCTCATCAGAGCACGAGGAGGAAACACTCGATATTGAACAGTCATTGAAATTGTTGTTAAACTTTGGAAAATCTTGAATTTTCTGCTGTTTCTCTATAATTAAAAATCGAAGAAAAATGCATTTTGTTTAATTTAATTTTTATTTTTATAAAATTTTAAGTATGGTGTTACAAATGAATGTCAAAACATGTTAATTTAATTGTTGTTTCATTTTAAATAATATATTGTTTAAAAATTACATTCATTGTTCTAAATTCCCTCTTTTTTCTCCTTTTTTTTTCTGTTCCGCTAATTGTGCCGGTGTGTGTATATATTCTTTATCCCTATTAATATTAGTCAAAACCACATCAATCGCATATTTCAAGAGTTAGCAGCTTACAGATGCAGAAACCTACTTCATTGTATATTATGTAAAGATACTTTATTAAGGTAGCTACATACTTTATTTAAAAAAAGAGGAAATCTGTAATTAGCCTTACTTACTGTACTTTAATATTTTGTTACTATACAATTGATGCATGCTGTTGATTTCCCTAATAAATGAAAAATAAAATAAAAAATAAAAAAAATACCATTCTTATCCTAAATCTCATTCTTATCTTAAATCTATATAGATTTCAGATTTTAATGATATTGTTTTTTTCCATAATATTTTTTGCTTATGAAATGAAAATGACTGACTTGGTAATTCTGCAGGTTCTGACTGGGTGCCACAAGGGTGCATGTATTTAACTGAAGTTTCTGAACTGAAATTTATTTAACTGGTTGGTGCATGGTTACTTGGCGAATAACATAATAATGATCATAATTGTAGGACACAAGTCACACACAGCTATTTAGTCCCAAAGTAGGCAGGGCCCGTACTATGGGTACTGTACAACTGATAAACATACTTAAATAAATATTAAACGACCAGACACAAAGCCAACAGACATGTTCATGCACACAAATGTTGACTCTGAGCGGGAATCGAATCCGCCACTTCCAACTCAAAAGGCAGGGTCACTACCAACTGAGCCAACATAAGCTACAATATTTTCCAGAACATGTTTTCTATTATTAAGTACCTACTTCATTATAAATATATATAGAGTGACTTTTTTTACCGTCTGGAAAAAAATGTGGTGTGATAGGTAAGTGTAATAGATTCATTTGTCAATGTTACTTAAAAAAAAATTTTTGCATTAAACATGACTATATTTAACAATTAATGTCGTGTATATCCTTTTCTCTAGATACCTTATACGACATATTTTTTTCCAGACGGTAAAAAAAATCATCCAGTATAATGTACTATCGACAAACGCTAAGCCTGATACATTTGGAAGAATTGTGGCTTCAAAGCTCAAGTTTTTACTACCCCGACCCTAATTAGAGTTAAACAATCAGAAGCCGTTATCACTGTTTTTCCATTCCGATCCATTCATCAACTTGAAATGGTCATAAACATGAAAGAAACATTTTTTTGCCATTGTCATCTATACTAATATTACAAAGAGGAATTTTTTGTATTTAACTCAAAAACTACTGGACTGATTTTAAAAATTCTATCACCAATGGAAAATTAGAATATCCCTGAGTAACATAGGCTATATTTTATTACCGTAAAACCGCGCAGAAACACTAGTAGTTAATATAAGAAAGGGCTTTGTCGCCATGGGGTGGGAAAATATAGCTGGTTGCAAAAATGACACTTAGGTGTCTAAGGCAGAACTTTTACTGATAGTACCTAACCTACCTTACATAAGAAGGCACCCAAAAATTAATTAGTTGTTACATAAAAATATTTAAAACCTGTTTCTTTACTTTTTGGGAATTCAACATGCAAAAGGTCTATCCAACTAACCCAAAGAGATTTATAATTATTTAAATATCTTTAATCCAAAGAGATTTAACTGTAATAGGGCATAGAGGGGGCATTGGGAATATTTTCATACAAAACTTTGAAGCCTAAGCGTCATGTCCTTGTTATGTCAGTTAGTATGAACGCGAGCTGTCATTCGGTCGAAATTGTACTAGACTTATTCCACTTGGAATAACTTTTGACTTCAAATTTTCCTCGCTTTGTCCCCTCTATGCCCTATTATATTTAAATCTCTTTGCTTTAATCTAACCCGATAAATTCAACAACACTTTGTAGTATGTTTATAATTTTTTATAAATCCATAAGGAACATTTGTACGATTAGAAAGTGTTCTATACCAAAGTTGTGTAATTTTCTATTACACGCTCTGGTGTAAACAGCAAACAAGTAACAGATTTCCTTACCTTATTGACTGTAATAATCACGTAATTCCGGCCAGATTGTATTTTGTCTTCACGGTACTTGTTATTTTACGGTTCCATATAGTCGTTAGTGAGATTTTTAATTCAAAATAAACATTTTCTACATCTTTATCAAAATATAAACACACTCGGTCACTTTCTATGCGCCAAACCAACCAAACTGTCAGTGTCAGTGTCACTCACAGGTTGGTACGGTCCAAATCGTGTGCGCTATATTCATGCAAACAACTGTTCAAATTGCGCTGTGGTACGCTGACATGAGCATTGTGACTTCATCGATGACGTCATCGATTGGTGCAAACAGTGCTAACAACGAGGAGGTAGTGCAATGTCTCCGGATCTGTCAAACAGTTGTCAAACTTCAATGTGCGTGGTATTTTTTTTCCCGCGAACTTTTTTCATATTCGTTATGTAATCGATTAATTAAAATTAGGTATGTCGGTCGTCATTAATATTAACAGAAGCATTACATTGTGAAGCTTCGGGGGACACTATACCACTCAAATACGACTGAATTTAACTTCAGAACAGTATCAACCTAAATATTAAAAGAACTGTCATTTTTGACAAACGAAAACCTGTTCAAATTGTTTGCATGCTAACAATCGAAATCATTTTGAACAGTCGTGTGCGTGCTTACGAACGTATTTACTATTTGCACAAAACGGACCGCAGCCATAGTCATTCGGATAATGTTTTTTTAAATTATTTAAGGCATTGGCAATATAGCCATCAGCACTAAACACGACTAGATGCACAAAAATACAGTATCTTTAACAATTTCAATTTCCCATTCACTGCACACTTTCACGCAAAATTCTAAAACTACAAAAATATGAAAATTATGAAAAAAAATCGGTTGTCTGTAAAGTCGGTTTACTGACGATAACGTGACAACGTCAAAAGAAAATACTGATAGAATGGATTGTGCCTCTTTGTCACTCGTTGCGCGCTCTCGCTTGCACTGGAACGCTGCATACGTCATACTTTTTCGTGCATACAGCCGAAGACGTTTAGTCTTGGGCATAGTAGTTCGCAAAAGGGAGCGCTCAATTTAGTTCACAGTCCTACCGCGAACTAGTTCGTTCATTTAGTTCGTTTTTTTTAATTTTTTTTTTCATATGGAGATAGTTCAATAAGGAAATGTTTTCAATATTATAATTGCTAAAAACTTTAACTATCGATTTAACAAGAAAATCTCGTAAGAGTGGCAAAAGTAAAAAAAATAGTCAGTTAGCCATGCAGCGACACTCAATAATAGAGTAAACTTCAGTTATATACATATGTATATAGAAGAACTAAGAGCGAGACTGTGGACGAACTAGTTCGCATAGTTCACCTAAAAGAGCGCTCTTTCGAACTAGGTCGTTTGCGAACTACCCAAGACTAGACGTTGTCACGTCAAAAAAACATGACGTCTCTGACGTAAACGAAATGATTGAATCGGTACATAGACCAAACACTTGAATCAAGTGGTTTTAGTGGTGTTAGTTAAAATATCAAGTGACTAGATATTTTAACTAAAACCAAATGTAAACAGGTAAAAAATACCATCCTCTACTTTGAAATCAGTAGCTGTAGTCTTTACGCAATTTTACATTTCTGTCATGCCGACTTTCCTTACAGTGTCGTCATGGGATGCCATATCCCATTTTTCTATTATTTTCAACGAGACAAGTTTATACCTAACATTAAATTAAAGTTGTCGACTGAGAACTTGAAAGATCGTTTGAACAATGTTGTTAAATATAAGTTTGAACTACAAAACGGAATTTTTTTTTTCTTTGGCCAGCCCTACCCTATTTATAGTTTTAGTTATTGATAGTAGGTAGAACATACATACATACATAATCTCACGCCTATTTCCCATTGGGGTAGGCAGAGACAACAGACCGCCACTTGCTACGAACCTGGCAGATCTCTCGCGCTTCCTCCACATCCATCAAACGACTCATGCATGCTCGCCGGTTTCGGGTACTCTTTATCTGGCTTTTCTTCAACAACGCTCTCGGATCACACTATTTTTCACTCTATCTATCAATCTTACTCCACTAATGCTTCTTAATGAACGCATTTCGACTGCATTTATTCTACTTTCATGCTTCTTCTGCCATACCCAACACTCACTGCCATACATCAACGAAGGTACTAACACACCATCATGTACCATAGTACATTACATTCATAGTACTAGGTAGAAACCCTTTAAAAAATTATTTGTTTTGATAAATAGGTATTCGTACAAAACAATAGTGTTTGTCTGTTCAGTACCGTACCCAGGCCACGTAGGTAGTTCCCCTCTAACTTACGTCCATACATTAGGTTGGGGCAATGTCAATATTCACGCATGGCTCCTTTCTTTTGAAGAGTTCTTCCCAGACGTTCGGCGAGCAGTTTCTACCGTTTTACGGGTCGCCTAACTTGTTAACATGTTGCCTTAAGTAGGTATTGCTTACAAAGGTAATTACATACCTACCATATTAATTGTAGGTACCGGTTGGTCACGCAGATACTTTATTAGCTAGGTATCATTTAATAACTACAGCTCTACCTACATGCAGGTATAGTTGTAGACAACACTTAAACATACATTTTACCTAACGGGGAAATAACGAATCATTTTAAACATTTTAAACGTGGGAGAGCCATGCTTCGGCACGCTTGGGCCGGCTCGACCGGAGTGATACCACGGCCTCACAGAAAACCAGCGTAAAGCAAGGCATTGCGTTTCGTTGAGTGAGTGAGGTAACCGGAGGCCCCAATTCCCCCTTCCCCTCCCCTCCCCCTACTCCCACCTCAAAGGTCGGTAACGCAGTTGTGACTCTTGAGTTGCAGGTGTCCATGGGCGATGGACGTCACGTCTTACCATCAGGTGACCCGTCTGCTCGTTTGCCCCCTTTTATATCATAAAAAAAAAACAAAAGCAACCGACTTCAAACTAAAAAAGTAAAAAATTAACAAACACACTAGTCGCGACTAGGTATGATTTTTTTTTCACTAAAAATACCCACCTTACACTAGTAGGTATATTATTTCCTTAAACGTGATAAGTGCTGAGCCCATTGTCGGATGGGTAGATAGGTATAGATTTGGTTAGACTATAAATAAAAAAATAAAAAATCTCACGCCTTTGATCCCCGAGCGGGTAGGCAGGGTATTCCATTACTGGATATACCCACATTTTACGAGATACATTGGACCCTTAAACGTGGTAGGTGGTGAGCCCATCGCCGGACCGGGTCTATTTACACATGTCTCAGAATTAATTCTGAGACCTGCGGGTTTCCTCACGATGTTTTCCTTCACCGTCGAGCTAGTCTATATATTTAAAGAGAGAAGTCCTGACTCACTGACTCATAAACGCCCAGCCTAAACCCTTAGACCTAGAAAGCTGTTTTTTTTACAGCTATTGTTTTTAAGACGTAAGCTAGCACTAAGAAAGGATTTTTCGAAATTCAACCCTTAAGGGGGTGAAAAAGGGGTTGAACGTTTGTATGGAAAACCTTCATTTTTGAGTGTATCAATTCAAAACTTTGTAAAAATACTCTATAAAACAAACAACAAGAAACGTATTTTTTAATTTTTCAACAAACACCCCATAAGGGGGTGAAAGAGGGGGATGGAGTTTGTATGGAGAAGTGTTGTTTTTTACGTCTATCAACTTGAAAATTGGCACAAATACTTTTAGAAATAAATGAGTAGATACGTGTTTTTGGATTTTCCGAAAATCGTCCCCTAACGGGGTGAAAGTAGGGGTTGAGTTTGGAATGTATGAAAAACCTTAATTTTTAGGTGTATCAATTCAAATCTTCCTAGAAATACTCCTCAAAACAAACAACAAGACACGTATTTCTGGGTTTTGTAAAAAACACCCCCTAGGGGGGCGAAACAGGGGGTGGGATTTTGTATGGAGACGTGCTGTTTTTTACGTCTATCAACTTGAAACTTGGCACAAATACTTTTAGAAATAAATGAGTAGATACGTGTTTTTGGATTTTCCGAAAATCGTCCCCTAACGGGGTGAAAGTAGGGGTTGAGTTTAGAATGTATGGAAAACCTTCATACTTGGGTGTATCAATTCGAATCTTTCTAGAAATACTCCTCAAAACAAACAACAAGATACGTATTTCTGGGTTTTGTAAAAAACACCCCCAAAGGGGACAAAACAGGGGGTGGGATATTGTATGGAGATGTGTTGTTTTTGACGTGTATCGACTTGAAACTTGGCACAAATACTTTTAAAAATAAATGATGACAAACATGTTTTTGGATTTTCCGAAAATCGACCCCTAACGGCCTGAAAGTAGGGGTTGAACTTGGTATGTATGGGAAATCCTCATTTTTGGGTGTATCAATTCGAATCTTTCTAGAAATATTCCTCAAAACAAACAACAAGACACGTATTTCTGTGTTTTGTAAAAAACACCCGAAAAGGGGGTGAAACAGGGGGTGGGATTTTGTATGGAGATGTGTTGTTTTTGACGTGTACCTATCTACTTGAAACTTGGCACAAATACTTTTAGAAATAAATTAGTAGATATATGTGTTTTGGATTTTCCGAAAATCGTCCCTTCACGGGGTGAAAGTAGGGGTTGAGTTTGTAATGTATGGAAAACCTTCATTTTTGGGTGTATCAATTCGAAACTTTGTACAAATACTCCTCAAAACAAACCACAAGACACGTACTTCGGGATTTGCAAAAAACACCCCCTAAAGTCGTGAAACAGGGGGTTGGAGTTTGTATGGAGACGTGTTGTTTTTTACGTCTATCAACTTGAAACTTGGTACAAATACTTTTGAAAATAAATGAGTAGACACGTGTTTTTGGATTTTTCGAAAATCGTACCCAAAAGGGGTGAAAGTAGGAGGTTAAAGTTGGTATTTTTTTTTATGATATAAAAGGGGGCAAACGGGCAGACGATTCACCTGATGGTAAGGTCCGTCGCCCATGGACACCTGCAACTCAAGAGTCACAACTGCGTTGCCGACCTTTGAGTTGGGAGTAGGGGGAGGGGAGGGGGAGGGGGAGATTGGGGCCTCCGGTTTCCTCACTCACTCAAAAAAACGCAATGCATTGCTTTACGCTGGTTTTCTGTGAGGCCGTGGTATCACTCCGGTCGAAACATGGCTCTCCCACGTTCGTGTATGTATGGAAAATCCTAATTTTTTGGTGTATCAATTCGAAACTTTTAAAAATACTCTTCAAAACAAATAACAAGACGTGGATTTCTGGACTTTCTAAACCACCCGTCCTGAGGGGGTGAAACAGGGCGTTGGAGTTTGTATGGAGACGTGTTGTTTTTTACGTCTCTTAACTTGAAACTTGGCACAAATACTTTTACAAATAAATGATGAGACACGTGTTTTTGGATTTTTCGAAAACTATTCCCTAAAGGAGTGAAAGCAGGGGTTGAAGTTGGTATGAAAAAGTGTGTTTTTTTTCTATCAACTTGAAACTTGGCACAAATACTCTTCAAAAGTCTCCATACAAGGTCCACTTCTTTTTTTGAGAATTCACTATGGGTTCCTTGAGGGAATTTGTTTGTTATAATGAGCACATGCATAGCCTTTGGTATCAAGAACTAATTCAAAAATCATAATCCAGAGAGTGTCCTAGGCTATACGAGTACAATACGTAATCAGTATTATTTTTAGTATGTGTAAATTTTTTTCAGAAAAACGAATTACCATAGAACTGAATTTAGTTAGGGCTACCTGTGGAAACCGTACTGTTATCGCTCTTTATATAAGAAATTTTGTTAGACAAAACTAAAGTACGAATGCATTACCATATTTTTATATTAGTATACTAATTGGGGTGTATGAGGAATTGCGCTTATTCTGGGACGCGTTGTATATAGGGTGTTTTGAATAACAAAAATATAAATAAATAGCAATGATAGCCCACTGGCTAAAGAGCCCGCCTCTCATTCGTGAGGCTCGGGTTCCAATCCTGGCATGTACAGTCAAGTTTTAGTAAGGATCCCTAATTCTTTTTCGTCATAGATATAGCCTATGTTACTGAGGAATAATGTAGCATTCTAATGGTGAAAGAGTTTTTTTAATCGGTCCAGTAGTTTTTGAGTTTATTCGTTATTAACATAGGTACAAAACTACAATTTTTTCCTCTTTATAATATTAATGTTGATAGATAGATAGTGTAGATTATCCTTCTTTATATATTTTTGAAACGCAAAGAAATAACAAATTCTACGCGGACGAAGTCGCGGGCATCAGCTAGTTTCTTATATAAAGAGCAACAATAGTACGGTTTCCATAGATAGCCATAAATTCAGTTAGGCTAATTAATTTTGCGTAAAAATATAACACTTAGGTATATGAGTATTAAAAATAGCTAAAATCAATTAGTAAGTAGGTAGTCGATACTGAACAAACTAATTGCTTTCACTACATAGTGTAAAACAAAGTCGCTTTCTCTGTCCCTGTATCCGTATGTATGCTTAAATCTTTAAAACTACGCAACGGATTTTGATGCCGTTATTTTTAATAGATAGAGTGATTCAAGATGAAGGTTTTAGTATTAGTATTGCACCCGTGCGAAGCCGGGGCTGGTTGCTAGTATTGTATAAAGCAGAAATTTCATAGGCAAAGAGATTTACCTGAACATTAATTACCTAGGTAAAGAAAGTAGGTACCTAAATTAATTATAACAACTCTTTATTTAACATCAATTGTAAAAAATATAAGAAGTAATAAAATAAAACAACCACAAAAAAGTACATTTAGAAGTAAAGTAGATTTAGAAACCCCTTAGAAGTTCTATCCTTAACAGCTTAACTTTACAAATAATGATGAAGAAAAAATATTGAGAAAATCTGAAGGGTTAAATATTGAGACAATCTCTCACAATGGTCGCCGATTGGCTCGCCACAAATGTCACTTTCCGGGGTTCGAAAATACAGTGAATTTAAGACTGGGTACCTACTTCCAGGTATGGAATACCTCTGCAAATACCGCGGGATAAAGATCGTATATTTATAGGTATACCTATATTATACCAAGGTTATTCTTGAATTTGCATAACCTTTGATATTAATGCCCACATCCGAAATGTTGGTATTTTTTTAATAAATGAACGAAAAGGAATACAACTAAATTATTATCGTTTATCGTATCGTTATCAGTTTAGAAGTGCTGGAAAATACTTAGTAAAAAATTTACAAACAAAAAAAAAACTTAATGAGGATCAGTAAAGTTATAGCAAATCCATTAGAAATCCACGTTATTCTTTATGATATAAGAGTGATATATCTTTTTGAATTATCCAAATCGGACCATTACTTACGGCAGAGAGATTTAAATACTAGGGCATAGAGGGGGCATTGGGAATAGTTCCATACAAAACTTTGAAGCCTAAGCTGCAGTGCTGGTATCTAGATTTCAATAGCTGAAACAAGTATTCAAACAATTAGAAGTTGTTTCAGCTATCGACCGGTAGAGGTCACGCTGATTAAAAGGGATGTTACTATTTCATACCAAGGTATCGATAATATCAG
Organism: Ethmia dodecea; assembly: GCA_963855545.1. Lineage (NCBI taxonomy): Eukaryota > Metazoa > Arthropoda > Insecta > Lepidoptera > Depressariidae > Ethmia > Ethmia dodecea. Next base: position 5,048,958 of record OY979446.1, read on the forward strand.
TTTATTGACAAAGTATAGGTATATACAACAAAATCAATTTCAATTATACCTACTACACTCCCGGACACATCTATCGGGCCACCTAGTGTTTTAAGTTTTGACGGTCCCTAGCTAAAAACGTTGTCACACGAGATCGCGGTCTTCCTTGACAACAAACGAAGCCGCCAGTCTCTAAGAACCTTAAATTATTTATTAAACTGTTTGTATTCTTAAAAACAGTATGCCTATATTTTCTACCTAATAAATAAATATCGATAAAAAAAGTCGATAAACAGCACCACTACACTAATTAGTAGTGAAGTAGTGGTATAAGCTACTCAACAGCAGAGGGCGTTAATTTACAATATCAGCAGAATGTTCTAGAACGAATATAAGAAAATTATTAATTTTGTTCTTTTTTCTGAGTAAATATGAAAAATACTTACGAAAATAAACTAAAATCATTGCATTTGCAACCTAGCAAGGCGCATCTCGGCATATTTATTTATTTTGGCGAGATACGAACGAGAGTTGTTATTCGGACGACTTATTCAAGTTATTCCACTGTGGAATAAGTTTTGACTTCAAATTTTTCGGGCTTTGTCCCCTCTATGCCCTAGTATTTAAATCTCTCTGACTTACGGAGATATTAAATAATAAACATATGCCGCTCCTGTCGCAAAACTCAATGAGCGCGGGAGCATGGTGACGTCACTGTGACGGAACCGAGCTCGGCCGGCCGGCCGGCACTCACGATTTGAGGAAGCGGCGCGTAATATTTGTGTTTTTAGAGTGTAATTTTGTGATATTTAAGTATAAAACAAAAGTACTTACATAATATGAGTAAGTACTAATAAAGTAGAAGCAGGTTTTGTGCAAACTCAATTCTATAACCTTCCAAAAGTGGATATTCTTTCATGGTATTTGATTACCTAGGTAATCATTCTAAGTTGGTTGGTCGTTGGAAACTACAAAGGTAAGGGTGCTGCTTATTTATCTACGATTACGTACATACGTACTTATTAGTACTCTTAAATTTGGTAGTGGTTGGTAGGTGTAAAAAAGAATGAATATAAAGTGTAGGTACAGAGACGTATTTAGAACTTATAAATTTTGTTTACAGTATCTTGATAAACGAAAGTTGTTTTTTGTTTATTCATACGTAGGTACATCATTACGCGGATGGCTTTTTAACCTATGTACTTGCACTTTATTTAGTGATCTACACTTGTTGATCAAGGTATGACAGAAACCTGAATATTTGTTGACAACAGCTGGTTTTTTTTGCCATCTCGCTTTTTGTTACAAGTCAGTCGCTCAGTATGTACTTAGGAAGGATGACTTGGTATAAAGCAATTTTTTAGCATTTCTTACCTCAAAAATAAAAACGGAACCCTTATAGGATCGTTTTCTTGTCCGTCTGTCTGTTAAGAAAATCTACTTCCCATTGGTCTAGCTAGAGCTATGAAATTTGATAAGAAGCAGGGCCATATGACACAAGTAATGGAATAACATGAATGCACCCCTGTTGAGTAAAGGATGCTAGGTGCGGACTCACGCACGAAGGGTTCCGTACCATTTATCTATAAAAACGGTAAAAAAACATGTTTGTTTTGTGGAAGCAATTATTTAAGATCTGTGAAAAAGTACAAGGAATCGTATTTAAAAAAATATATGGGAGTACAGCCTTAAATATTTGTTTTATTTTAAATGAATTATTTATTTAAAGTGTATTATAACTAAATATTCTGTGAATATTTGAAGCAGGTAGATATTTATTTTATTCTGTCTTTTAGTATTTTTTGTTATAGCGGCCAGAGAAATACATCATCTGTGAAAAATTTAACTGTGTAACTATCAGGGTACATGAGCTACAGCTTTGTGACAGTCGGACGGACAGCGGAGTCTTAATAATAGGGTCGAGGTTTTTTACACTTTGGGTACGGAACCCTATAAATTCACTTCGCTTCGATTCAGCTATTCACATAATATGCTTTTAGAACTTTTCTAGCTGCTCCGGTAGACACCGCACATACATACATACATACATACACATACACACGTAAATTTCGTTGGCAACAGCCCTATCGTAGAATACGAATTTGCGCTAAAAATATTATTCACTCTTGATTTTTACCCGAGTACGTCCCTGTGTCATCGTATTATCCTTTGAATATTACACAAAAATGGGAACGAGCAAATAGATAGGTACCTACGTAGGTTTATCCACAATACTCAGGAAAAGTAAGGTATGTTTCTATAAATACAGCAGGATTAAAAGAAGAGAAGGTACACTACACGTACCACCTTATATAAATGAATATAAACTAAATAATAGGTATATTATAGTTAGGTAGGTACGTACTTCGAAATGATCTTCAAAGTAATGTCTTGTAGCCTGGGCAGAGGGTGGAGTTTTAACATCTCTTTTTACAACGGAATACCATTTTTTACGAAGTTTTGGATCTTTCGGCACCTTAAAAATAGTTTTTCTGGCGTTTTTATAGAAGTGTTTGTACATTTCGGTACTATACAATATTTGCACATAGTTAAAAACTTGAATTAGATATAAATCAGACACTTAATTTCTTTTAAAAGTCCCAATTAAAGGAACAAAACACTTCGCGCCTTATCGCTGCCTACGGCTGACTCGCGGCTTCCGTCACAATGACGTCACCGCTACCGCGGCGGCTACTCGGTGAACTTCGCTAGGAATTCGGTCATAACTTTGTCAATTTTTGTCGTAGAACAAAAATTTTTGTACTGTATGTTAAGGATTTCTTAGCTCTATAAATCTGCATTCTCAACTAAAAACGTTACGGATCCTCATTGCAAAGTTCTCTAACACAGGTAAGTAGGTATTCAAAATCCGCGTCGAGCCGTGTTTTCACAGTATGAGCGAGCTTGCCTCTACTTGGGCGCTACTCGTATCACGTAATGTAACATTTCAATCCGAGTCAACTCGGACGGTGTGGAGCAATTAATGGATCGGACGGTGGACTCATATGAGCACGCTCGTACTGTACCTACAGTAAAAACGCGACTTTTATTAGTAAAAACACGAAAGCATAAAAGTCCAATTATTAACTAATATTAATTATAACGCCATCCTTTCACACTGGTAAGTCTCTTCCCCGACCTCCACCCCTGAAAACAAAAACGAAAAGTTTCACATAAATTCTGGAAATGAAACATACGACCTCTTCAATGGCGGTCAGAAAGCGTTTGTTAAAATGTATGTGGCCATACCATACATATGTATGTGGGGAGAATCTCAAACGAGATAAATCACAGAGCAGGCGTTATGCACATAACTCTTGGGCTACGGACCACTTGACATTAGCGAGGTCTTGTCCCTCTGACACGGATATTTTGCACTAGAACTGTCAAATTTTAGTAGCAGCGTGTTCCAATTGTACTTTGACGAAATAAATAAAGACGCAAGTCTTACCGAACGTCTTAGACGACAGAGGTAAGCTATTCGTCGAATACCCCACATATAAAGTTATTGTAGTTTTCAGATCCCTAAACGTGATTGGTGATGCTGAAGAGCCCGTCGCGGGACCGGGTGCTGTTACACTTACGTCAGAACTAATTTTGGGGGCTTCCCCACGATGCTTTCCTTCGCAGTCGAGGTAGTAGAGACAAAATATTTAAGTAGGTACGTAAGTCTTTTAAAAACTCAGAGGTACAGTCAAGAGCACATGAAGCTTTACACCTCTCCGACCTCTAAGGCGGTAATATGAATGTACAAAGTCCAATGTGTCAAGCTCTACGTGCTCTTGTCTATATCCCATGCCCACACCAAGAAACGAACCCGCGCCTTCGTAATTGGTTGTACTATTCATGTAGCGATTGCATTTGTATACTTAATTCAAATATAAAATTGATTAATAGGTCAGAAATATACCTAATGGATACAAACATAAAAAACACCGTGCGAAGCACACTACAAAAAAAAGTTACTTGTCAAATACCTACAGTATGTATTTTGATCGTTTTTCTAACCGAACTTTATTTTATAAGCAAAAACTATCCTACGTGTTTAGAATGTTTTTGGAAAGTTTCGTTACATTTTTTTACATTTGTAAACGTTAAACGTACCTACAAGTATAATTATCATCAATTAGACAAGCTCTAATCATAACCAAAATTAAAAGGACTCAAAACTATTCACTACATAATATCTATTCGTATGTGAGTAGTTTAAAATCAAAGAGGTTGGAAGAAAATCATTCTCTAGGAGAGAGAAACTTTTTCTTTAAACGTCTTTGTTTAAAATATTTTAAATTCTCATCGAACCATCTTTTCTAAATTCAAATTGTTTCAACCCTTTTCCGTTGGCGGTACATCTGGGTGGCAACCCTAGTCCCAGCCGAGATTGCGTGGAGAGGTTATCAGTGGGACCTAATTTAATTCATTACGGCTGCCTTGTGTCGACCCTTCCCGACATCGCGAAAACGTCCCTATGCAAAATTCTTTAACCAAGGATTATTAATGTGGCCCGACCAAAGAGATTAAAATATAATAGGACATAGAGGGGTCATTGGGAATATTTTCATACAAAACTTTGAAGCATGTTTGAAGCTCAAGCGTCATGTCAGTTAGTATGAACGCGAGCTGTCATTCGATGTTAATTGTACTAGACTTATTCCTCTTGGAATAACTTTTGGCTTATTTTCCTCGCTTTGTCCCCTCTATGCCCTATTATATTTTAATCTCTTTGGGCCCGACTAACAGCCGGCACCTCGGTTTTCACACAGATTACTTCAGTGTAATACTGAAATTAACTCTTTTACTGTTGTTTTAATATTTTCATTTAGATTTTCCCCAACGGGCCAAACCAGCAACATAAAGAAACACGGGCAGTTCATGTATTTTTTCCTTCTTTTTATCATCAACTAGCGGTTGTTCCTGTTCCCGTGGGAATACGGAAATAAAATATAGCCTATGTTACTCAGGGATACTCTAGCTTTCCATTGGTGAAATAATTTTAAAAATCGGTCCAGCAGTTTTTGAGTAGAACATACAAATATTTCCTCTTTAAAATATTTATCACTAGCTTGACGGTGAAGGAAAACATCGTGAGGAAACCCGCAGGTCTCAGAATTAATTCTGAGACATGTGTAAATAGACCCGGTCCGGCGATAGGCTCACCACCTATCACGTTTAGGGGTCCAATATATCTCGTGAAATGTGGGTATTTCCAGTAATGGAATACCTCTGCCTACCCCCTCGGGGATAAAAAAAGGCGTGAGATTAAATTATTAATTACAAGTGCCACACCTACCAGTGGGCCAAGAAGGTAGCGAGAAAGCCCATCTATATCTATACTTCTATATAAGTTTTTTTTCGGATTTATAAAAAAAGAATAACATTTATTTACAAAGAAAATATACATTCATTTACAATCATTACAGATAAAAAATGTCCTCCAAAGAGGAACCCATGTGGGACAGTGCCCAGAAGATTGGCTGAATTCCCTCTATGGAGAGCTAGGCTGATCCTTTGACAGAGATAGCTGCCATCCCTCTGGTCACCTGAAGCCTCGATATCTAAACTTCTATATAAGTATACTATAATTATTACTCAGGGATACTCTAGCTTTCCATTTGTGAAGTAATTTTAAAAATCGGTTCAGCAGTTTTTGAGTAGAACATACAAATATTTCCTCTTTATAATATTAGCAATTAATAATGACTAATATTATAAAAAGGATATTTAAAAAATAATGAAAAGTAGAGTAAGTCTCCTTTCTATGGAAAAATAATAGCCCATGTTTCCCCCAGAAAAGTAAGCTTTCCATACGTGCAAGAATTTCTAATCGGTCCTGTTATTTTTGAGTTTATTTGTTACAAACATACAAACATACAATTCTTTCCTCTTTATAATAGGTAAGTATATACTCTCCTGTAAATAAACAAATTCACCAAGACACTCGATTCCTTACAAATTATACCGTGAAGTCAGTGAAATAACAAAAACGCTCTCGAACCAGTAACTCTTGGGCATGAATGATTAAGTTACCTAAACGTAAATCCGATAAAACCTTTAAATTTACGGAATTTAAGCAGTCCGGTTGTTTGACGTAAACTGACTTAAGTTCGAGTGATAAATTCACTTCGATGGCCAAGCCTTGAAGAGCCCGAAAGCTACTAGAATATTGTCCACGGAAGTGAAATAAATCTTGTTATCTTCCGATATGGTAGGGCTAATCTGTCCCTATGTCCCCTATTCAGCCCTACACCGGGCACTGAGATTAAAACACGTTAAATCGCAATTGGGTTTAACAAAACGAAACCGATTGATTTCCATCTTACTAATCTTACTTCTTACTAATCATCACTATCACTATCACTACGTCATCACTACATAGTATAAAACAAAGTCGCTTTCTCTGTCCCTATATCCCTATGTCCCTTTGTATGCTTAAATCTTTAAAACTACGCAACGGATTTTGATGCGGTTTTTTTTAATAGATAGAGTGATTCAAGAGGAAGGTTTTAGTGTTAGCATTACACCCGTGCGAAGTCGAGGCGGGTCGCTAGTATTATAAATGCGAAAGTTTGTATGGATGGATGTATGGATGTTTGTTCCTCTTTCACGCAAAAACTACTGAACGGATTTTGACGAAACTTTACAGTTATATAGCTTATACTTCAGAATAACACATAGGCTATATCGTATCCCCTTATTCCCACGGGAACGGGAACTACGCAGGAACCTATAGTTGTTTCGTAATACCAGTAATAATTATTCCCAGTTAAAATGTAAACGATTCTGATTAAGTGTAGTTTTCGTCGAAAGTCGTTAAGCCATGTCAGATACCGTTGGGTGGCTTGAAAAGTTCTGACAGTTAGATGGTCCGTGTCTTAACACCATCTCTCAAACCCTGGTTGGCTCGCGTGGGAGATTATGTCCCTAACTAAATCCCTAAATTTTTGGTGTATTTTTAGAATAAGACTATTTTTAGTTGTAAGTACTTTTTTTTTTGTTTATTTACGCCAAAATAAACTTTTCTTTCTTTCTTTCTAACTTCGTCATGTGTGAAGACAGAGACAGCTCAGCAGTAGAATGATAAAGAATGACGATTTCTAGGTGCAAATATACAATAAGGCCACTGAACTCACATTGGCGGAATGTATAATGTCTACATCATGTGACCTCACATAAGGGTCAAATTCGCTTTGTAACGCTCTACCGCCCGTAACGAATGCCCCCGAGAGTAAGGAGAGGAATAGTCAATCTTCTAAAGTGTTTTCTGCCTTACTGAGTTCACGATTAAAATTTCTACTTCATCAAAACTGAGGACAATAGAAAATACTCCAATAAAGGTTTATACACATACATACATAATCTCACGCCTATTTCCCATTGGGGTAGGTAGAGACAACAGACCGCCACTTGCTACGAACCCGGCAGATCTCTCGTACTTTCTCTACATCCATCAAACGACTCATGCATGCTCGTCGGTTTCGGGTACTCTTTATCTGGCTTTTCTATATAAAGGTTTATTTTTTTTAAAGGTTTTTTTAGATTAAATATATATCTTGCATTATCTCCGAGGAGTTTGACAGACGTTCTCCATTCCTGAAAGAAGTTATCTACAAACTTTTTAGTAGTGTATTTTCAGACTGGAGGTGACACGGTACTATTAGCGGACCTTCCTTGTACCTACTGACTTATTTCTCACGATGTTGTCCTTCACCCTCAAGCAAGCAAGTGACAAAGTGTTAAATATGTAGGTACGTAAGTTTTTGCGACACTTATTGATAGTATGTTTGCTCTCACCAGAAAGCGAACCCCGGGTCTCTTGTGTGAGAGGCGAGATAACTTCAAACGAGTTATTGGTAATTTTTTTTTGGAAACGCTATCTTGTTACATATTTAACTGACATTTACTTACATTACACACCGATCACTTACATTTATCAATAATCATTGTACACTTTAGAAGGGTTGCACATTTAATTCCTGGCAAATGTTTGTGGCCAAAACTATATTTTTTTTCTCAAGTCCGGGTGATTAAATAAATAACTTTAATTTTTAAAAAGTAGGACATAGAGGTACGAGTATCTATCTATAGATACTTCTAGTATAGGGCCACACATAAGACTAGACTAGTAACGGAGTTTGTTATTTATACCATTATTTCGTAGAGCGCAGAAATGGAATGAAAACATACAAAAATTTTCTCCAACTATTTAGAATATCCACTTGTACATAGCTATGGCACACTTAGAATTATTAGTATTACTAGCGACTCGCCCCGGTTTCGCACGGGTGCAATGCTGATACTAAAACCTTCCTCTTGAATCACTCTATTTATGCATCAAAATCCGTTGCGTAGTTTTAAAGATTTAAGCATACATAAGGATATAGGGACTTTGTTTTAGACTATGTAGTGATTAGGTAATCGTATTGCAATTAAGTAAGGATAAAACTTTTGTTTCTAACTTGGCTTGGGGGACAAGCATTGGATCAGTTTTGACGCACATTTATGTTGCTGACACAGGACACCATCACAGGGAATGTGGTGGTGTCCTGTCGCAGGTTGCTACTTCTGGACACAGTTTGACACTGGTACCTACTGTTCGAAGTTTCTTGCTGGTTCTTTCTGGGGAAACCAGCAACTCGTCGGTGGAGATGGGCTGCTGTTTACATTTAGCCAATCTTCATGGACGAGTTTAAAGCGCCTTGTTATTAGACTATTGACGTTTCTAAGTGTACCTTTTGGACCTGGACAGAAAATGAATGATTTTTAACTTTTTCACTTTCGGAGTACTTCAGAGCTAGTTTGGTGTACAATTCTTACTATTTTTTGTAAAATGCAGGTGATTGTTTCTCACTATAAACTTTTAGTTTCTAATTGCTTAGGTACACCGAACACTTTTTGGCAATCCGTGATGTGTGTCAAGTGGAAGCAGCTGGACACATACAATGTCTACGTCTGCCCAGGTGGTTGGTTTCATATTGATTGTATGAAAATAAAATATATATTCTGGTTCTGTCAAGTTGTGTCCGACACAACACACAAAAGTTTCTACGTTTGCGCGCCTCACTCTGTTTTACTACTTTCGTCATTAATTGTCTAATAGACGTTCGTAGACAGATGATGGATTGACGTGAAATTAATTAGTCGTTATGTCAAAATGGAAAGCGTTGAAGCGTCTGTCAATCAAATGCGTAAATTGGATAAACTAGAAATACCTACGAGTATATAGTGCGTACATCAAAGAGATTAAAATATAATAGGGCATAGAGAGGACAAAGCGAGGAAAATTTGAAGCCAAAAGTTATTCCAAGTGAAATAAGTCTAGTACAATTTCGACCGAATGACAGCTCGCGTTCATACTAACTGACATGACGCTTGAGCTGCAAACATGCTTCAAAGTTTTGTATGAAAATATTCCCAATGCCCTCTCTATGGCCTATAATATTTTAATCTCTTTGGCGAACATCTATAACCAACCTTTTGGTAAAACAATACCAATCAATAACAACCTCCTGACAACACGTAAACTTGTAACTTAATTTTATTATAATATATTGGCTTTTGCAAGTGAATTTGTCTGCGTTTTGAGATGTAAATTACGAGTAGGTAGTTTATGTCCTCCCTAAACATGCCAAAAAACCGCTTCTGAAATTTTTAAGATCGGAATGTTTAAAACGTAAACAATAGAAATATAAGCTGACTCACTTTTACATTTATAATATTTTTAGAGATAGGTATTAAATACAATAAATGTACCTACCTAATAGTGTGTAGGTAAGTGTGATAATTAATTTAGGTACATGAGTAAGTAAGTAGATACAATTTGCATTGTTACCAAAATATTTTGACGAATGAGTTTGGAATTTATGTGCACGAATATAGTTAATTGTTAACAAATTTCACAAGGCTTAGACAAAATCGTCTTCTATTATAGTAAACACAATTATATCATGAGATTGAGATATGCTGTAGAAAATTCACGAGATATTTAGGACCAACTGTTACTAACGTACGCTCTGGAATGGAATTGAAATATGTTACGATCATCACGAATTATGATCATCAATACCTATTTCATCCACTTCCATACAAATATTATAAATGCGAATGTAACTCTGTTTGACAGTTAGCTTGTCACGGCTAAGCCGGTTAACCGATTCTGGTGAAATTTGGCAGTACGATAGTTTACATCTTGCGGCAGAATAAAGGCTACTTTTCATCCTTGAAAAATATAAATTAACTAAGTGATGGTAGTTATATGAGTTGAGGACAGAGTTGAGGACAGAGTTGCGGGCGGCATCTATTTTACTTAAATATTATAATTTTCTCATTAAGATTCCATTTGATCGGAAAAAAAAACATTAACCAACTGAAACTACTCCATAAAACTGTAGTATCAATAAATGAGACCTACTTTTTGCAATATTGTCATTTGCTTTCTGATGGAGGCATTAAATGGGGCATTCGGTTTCGTTTTTATTTCATTTGCCAATTGACCCAGAAATAAAACATTGTTTGTATTATGTACTGTTATTTTCTTTTTTAATATTGTTATATATTATATTAAACATATTTTGGTGACTGCCATTTGGTACGCATAATTTAATTTGTAATGATTTTATTGATTGTATGTAGGTAATTTAAATAATAGATAATACATAAGCATAAATATGTTTATGTTAATGATATAATATATATAATAATATAATCTCACGCCTTTTATCCCCAAGGGGTAGGCAGAGTAATCCATTACTGGATATACCCACATTTCACGAGATATATTTGACCCCTAAACGTGATAGGTGGTGAGCCCATCGCCGGACCGGGTCTATTTACATATGTCTCAGAATTAATTTTGAGACCTGCGGGTTTTCTCACGATGTTTTCATTCACCGTCGAGCTAGTGATAAATGTACGTAAGTTTTTTGAAAAACTCATTGGTACATGCCAGGATTCGAACCCGAGCCTCACTGATTTTCGGCCGATTATGTTAATGACAATGGGTTCAATTCTACGCGTCCACTGCCTAAATAGCTTAAAACTAAATTTCTTAAATTATATTTATTTTTACGCAGCCGCTAAGCCAAATGCAATTCTAAAACGCCATGGTTACTAAATTTAGATAGTCTATAACCACAGCGTAAATGCCTAAGTTGAATAGTGTTGCAATTACAAATAAAAAAAGAGCTGAGTGAACGAATGAATGAAATCTAAAAAAAATACAATAATAAATGTGTATATATTTATAAATATGTAAATAAAGTTCTCAACGATTACTTTCGATGCTATTTTTATCATTTTAACATAGGTTTAATTTATATTTTCTTGTTTTACTTCAAATATTAAAGTCACTATTATTCGGGCAACACTGAAAAGGTATAATCACATAGATTTTTTTTCTTTGGACAGGCTAGAGTCATAGGCCATACTGCCTCGTCTTCAGTTAAGTTTATCTCTAGAAATGGATATGTGCCTCGTCCTCAGTCTTTGTTTTCTTGTTAATTCAATAACATCTCCACCAATCTTCAAGTTTCTTAGTTAAACAGCTCTGCTTTGGAGTCCATGTACAAAAATACTGAGTCATCAACACCCCTTTTTGGATAATCGACAGTAAAATTATAGTACTTTTACTGAAGACTTCATTAAATGACTTCGGCAATCTAACAACGTCGATCCCATGCATTTTATCGAACTTTCCATTCACTGCACACCTTCACAGACACCTGCCACACAAAATATTATTAGTCAAAACCCAAAATATACAGCAAAATATAAATTTTACAAAAAAACATGATCCCCCTTTTCGTATTTCCACCAAAAACCCTCTTGACTATTTCTAAAAATATGGAACATATTTTGAAAAATAACACAAACACAAATATGTCGGGATTTTTCCTATATTCTAATTTAAGCGACACCATTTTAATCGCCGCTAAATTTAGGAGGTTTAGTCGTGATGACATTTCTAAAATGCTTAAAATGGCGTCCACAGAATAGCCATAAGGTCGCTAAACCTAAATTGAATTGGACAGATAAATTAGGAACGTCAGATTCAATTTTAGTCCTGTCATTTGATTTTGACAGTACTGCCTAGAATAGCAAAATGCTTTAGCAGCTGTCAAATAAAATTAAGAGGTTTAGACGGTGTTGTAGAATTGAACCCAATATAATAATAATAAATTGTTAATTAGTCCCAAACTAGGTAGAGCCTGTACTATGGGTACTAAATAACTGATAGACATGCCTACTTGAATAAACATTAAACACTCAGACACGAAGCCAACAGACATGTTCGTTTACGCACAAGCAAATGTTGGCCCTGAGCAGGAATAGAACCCGCGACCTCCGGCTCAGAAGGCAGGGTACTACCAACTGTTCGCGTTTGTATGTACGTACATTTTTATATATTGAAGTGTCTACAGTGAACTATGTATTGCAGGTTTCCATGTATTGTTAAGTAGGTACTAAATTTAAAAATTATATTTTATTTAGTAATTTTTACAGTTCTGCTTGTTTGAAATTTCATATTTCGTTTCGTCTCTCTTTGTACTGACTAAACTTTACAACTTGTTAAATTTTGTAAGTTCTTGTAACTTGTGAGGTTAGTTAGGACGAGCAGTGAACTCTTGTCAAAAGCAGATAGGCCCCGAAGGTTGGAAGGCATTACGGCCCTTACATAACAATACTTGGTATAATAACTTTGTGTATTAAACCAACAGGAGACGAAACGCGAACTAGTTTCTTTGCAAAAAGTCTGCCATTTCTGCGCGGGGACGAGGAAACGCACACAAATAATGTTAACACAAACGCATTTTTTGATAAAACAATTAACCACTATCTTGAACTAGATTCACACAAATATACATTCACACACATCAACAACCAATCCGAGCACTCCGCGAACTCAAAAAAACTAGTTGAATTTCTCAGGTATGAGCGTTGACCGAACTTTTTTGGCAGAGGGGAACGCCTGTCAGTGGCGTCTCCGGTTGGTTTAATAGTCAAAGTATAAGAACAGTCGAGATACACCGGGCGGGGAAACGGAGGAAGGAGCCCGCACTACCATACTGTCATTCGGGACGGCTTTCGCATACTATACTAAGTCGGCTTAAGTTTCCTTTGCCTCACACTTCAAAGGCGATGGACCACTGTAAGTTTTCTTATATTGTGGATTAAGTAAGCTCTGAAAAGAAAATAGATGAACCTTCTTACACTTTGACACAATGTTTATTGTAGCAATGATATTGTATATCAACTGTGGTAGATCCGTCATCTGTGATGAAAATATGTCAACATAAAAATAAGGTTATCGCCGGGAATTTCACCACAGAACACTTTTACTCCTAGCGGAGAAGAATGCCAACCTCATACAAAAATATGGCGACAAAACTCGACCTACAGCGCGATCTCTTTATTGACCCTAAAAACCACTGACGTATCACCGTATGGCGGGATATTTGAATTTTATAGTGGAATGTTTAAATGTATATTCAGAGCCTATTCATATACTTCTCCCGGGGTACTATTCATATTATATTCTATTGAAGTTTTACTAAATAACTTCTCAGAATATGATATGAATAATACCCCGGAGAAGTATATGGACAGGCTCTGAATATACATTTAAACACAAGATTAAAAAACTTAATTTAGCTAAAAAAAAACTTTCTTAGGTATTGTTTTACTAAAATATAACATTTATTTACCAAGAAAATATACATTCATTTACAAAGAAAATATACATTCATTTACCAAGAAAATATACATTCATTTACAAAGAAAATATACGTATTCAATTACAGTAATTACAGATAAAAAAATGTCCTCTAAAGTCAAAGGCGTTTATTGTCAGTAGGTGGTATTGAATTTACACTTAGAAAAGTCAATAGTTTATAATAACAAGGCACTCTAAACTCTTCCATGAAGACTGGCTAAATGTAAACAGCAGCCCATCTCCACCGACGAGTTGCTGGTTCCAAATGCAGTACCCCGAGAAGAGCCAGCAAGCAACTCAAGGGCAGCTCTTTTTAATCTCATGTCTTACTAATAAATATGGTTTACAATTATTAATTATAATTAATAGCCTTACATAGCGTCGAGTCGGTTAATCCCATGCATGTTGGTCAAGGATTTGGTAACTTTAGATAATCGAAATCTAAAGAGGAACCATGTAGGACAGTGCCCAGAAGACTGGCTGCATTCCCTCTCTGGATATCTAGGTTGATCCTTTGACAGAGATAGCTGCCAGCCCTCTGATCATCTGGAGGCCCCCACGGTCCCATGGGGTTATGTCATTTAATTACCGAGTTCTCATGGCCATTTTCCAGCTCCATCATCAGACCCTGGTTACAATCTAGCACCAAAGTATTTGTCAAGACGTATCATACTAGCCCAAACTCGAGTGGTTTACGAGTAGTCATTGAGGAGTTGCGATATCCACCTCCTTAAACCATCATCAGATCAGCTTGATGGTACCATAATATTGCATTGTGACCAAACTTACATAATTATACCAAATTTCAGCTCAATCGGTTGAAAATATCTGCTTCAAAATTGAGTTGCAAGATTCCACTTGAACATCTAATTTTGTAATCCTATACAATTATTATGGGATTACAAAGTTATTTATGCAGTTAGTGTATCTAGAAACCTAGACCGAAATTTCAAATTATTTGAGTTTTTCCTTGATTTATACACTAAACCCTAATTGTATTCTAAATTTGAAGCTTCTACGACTGCTAGAAGTGCCTTAGAGTTTGATGATCGGTCAGTGAGTCAGTCAGTCAGTCAGTGAGTGACAAAATTAGGAAACTTTGAATATTTATAATTTTAAAACTACTAGTTCAAATTGGATGAATTTTGAAATATACTGTGTTTATACAATGCATGCTTGGTTATTGAAAATTCAGGCTTCTAGGTTTATCCACAACGAAGTTATAGGGGATCGAAAAGTGCGTGAATTGCTTCGAGAAAAGGATGGTACGGCCGTGCCGCTTTTTGCTTGGCGGGGGCACTGCCGTGCCCCCAGATCCGGGAAAAAAACTTGGCCCAAGA
Source organism: Ethmia dodecea (assembly GCA_963855545.1). Taxonomy (NCBI): domain Eukaryota; kingdom Metazoa; phylum Arthropoda; class Insecta; order Lepidoptera; family Depressariidae; genus Ethmia; species Ethmia dodecea. The sequence continues at coordinate 5,063,985 of OY979446.1, forward strand.
TTCATATTTGAAAACAAATTAAAATCATTCTTACAAACATTTTACGACAAAATTGACATAAGAATAATGTATGTATCATCCTAGCAGCGCCACACTACTCTGGGTACGAAATAGTCTTGAATTTCGTACCCTCGCCGTTTAGCAGATGTAGAGTTAGGTGGCGATGCCAAAATGATATATAGCATATTTCTGCATTTAGGCTACACGACGATTTCGTACTATTTTGTACTTTTAGGGAGGGAGTAGAACTCACACTAAATTCTTCGTGGACTTAAATATATACATCTTTTAAAGTAGGTACATCATATTTCTAAAATATGTTTGCAACATATTAAGAGGCCCGGGTACGAAATAGTTTCAAAGAAAATTATCCACTAGATATCGCTTCTAGCATATTATAATACAATCATAATTTATCTATCGATAAAATGTCAGTGGCTTCAATAAATCAAAGAAGGTACATACTAAAGTAGTTAAGCAATGTTGGGCACGGTCAGTCAGTGAATGGGTGACCGCCTAGTGGCATTTATATCACGAGCGCTTCCGTGTTTCGGAAGGCACGTTAAAGTGTTGGTCCCGGTTTTCGTTGTTTACGAACAATGGAAGTCGTTAAGCCATGGATACCTTTGGGTGGCTTGAAAAATTCCGGTAGTTAGGTGGCCACTAGCCTAACAAAATCTCCCAATCCGCGGTGGGCTCGCTTGGGAGATTATAGCCCATATACTTCCTCAGTGTGAGGAAAGACCCTTAGCTCAGCAGTGGGCTGTTACGGGTTGTCGATGATGTCGATGACATACTAAAAATTTATTTTTAAATTACTTCATCAACTTACAGCAAATGCCAGTACAATAAAATTTAATCCAGGATTGGTGATCCAGGTCTTTTTCTTAATATTAGCCCGTAACACTTCTCCAACGGAGTTTAAAAAAGCTGCTTTGTCAATAGTTTTAAATTCTTCCACAGTATTCTTGTTCATTATTGTTCCAGTCACAGTTATATAGAATTGCTCAATATCAGGGGTCCTAAAAAAATAATTATGATTAAAATAATAATTACAGATCTATATGCAGTGGTTTTGAGAAAAATGAGGGCTACGTTCAGGCAAATGGTTATTTTCATCCAAAAGTATAGGCTGAGACTAGGGTTCATGATTTCTCGATCTTTTCAATTTCTCGGGTCTCGAGAATTCTCGAGGCTAATTTCTCGGGGCTTCTCGGGTTGTCGAGAAATTTACATTTACTTACGTTTTCTAATGTTATTTAGTTCCAATGACTGACGTCATTGTCAACAAATTCAGTGGTTTTCCTCTCAAATAAAAGTATCAAATTAATTATAAAAAAAATATTGATTATATTTAAAAACACTAATGTTATGAATAAGCTAATTATGTTTTTTTTTAAAAATACAGAAATAATATTATTCAGATTCATAACTACACTCGGCGTCAAAAAAATCGCACCTTCGGAAAATAATACTTTAAACCACTTTTAATCACATTTAGAATCTATGGTGATGGGACTATTAAGTATCATTTTAGGCATTAAGTTAACGACATTAAAATTAACAATCATTTATGCCATAAAAAAAATCATTTCACCCAAATAACGACGTTATACAAAAATAATGCATAATTACTTTATAAAAGGGCCGCTAGTTACCTTTTAGAGGTATAAAAGGGGGGGGTGGGGGGGGGGGTAAAACTAGGTTTTAAGTAATTTTTAAGCATTTTTTTGTCTTACTTTAATTCTTTGTCAACAAACTTTTTCTTCTTCTTTTGCAATCACTTCTTTGTTTATGACCTAGCAAGACTAAAGTACGATTTGCTGAATGTTGATGATTAGACCTATAAAATGATACCTAGTAGTCCCATCATCATTGATTCTAAATGGGATTAAAAGTGGTTTTTCAAAGGTGCGATTTTTTTGACGCCGAGTGTATAATGACAGCACCATTTTTAGCAAGTTATTTAGAACTTATAAACAAAAGTAGCTTATATTAAAGTAAACAAAAAATCTACATGAAAGAAAACGTTAATATCTTAACTCATAATTTAATTACAATCACAGCTCCATTTTTGGCTGGTTATTTAGAAAAAAATCAACTGAAAGCTTGTAAACAAAAATAGCTTCTATAAATATATGTATTAAAGTTTGACTAAAAAATAATAGAAAAGAACAGATAGGTACTCGTACCGGGTACTGCCCTTTTTGCCGACTTTCCCATTTTAAGATCATATTATAAATTATATTATTGACAAAAATAATATGAATAATAAAGCCGTGATATGCCAATAAAAGTGAAAAGACTGTTTGATTTCAATTTATCACGTAATCTGTGAAACACTCACTACTTAAACTATACTTGGCTAGAGTCGAAACACGTGTAAAAACGACGCCAGAGCGCTTCCACCGAGATCAAAGGGTGCCGCTGCGCTTTGGCCCGCGTCGCCACGCAACACAACAAACGACGATTTAATTTCTATATGGGTACATGATTTCTCGAGTTCTCGACTTTTCTCGAGCTTGATTTCCCGGGAACAAAGCCCAACGATTTCCCGGGAATTCTCGGCTCGAGAATTCCCGGGAATGAACCCTAGCTGAGACTGTACTATGGTTACTAGACATGTCATCTGATTTAGTAAAGTAAAATGAAATGAAAATGTTTTTATTTCTGTAGGTAATTAAAATTACACTTAGAAATGCCAATAGCCTAATAACAAGGCATAATAAACTCGTCCATGAAGATTGAAACATTACGTACTAACGTCCTCACGAGTACTAAATGTTGGTGAAGTTATATACTATGAAAAAAAAAAAGACCTTTATTTACGGATACAGGTTTTGGTGCTGCTGTAAAGACGTCATTTTGGCAAAACCACCAACACCCCCCCTCCCCCCCATATCTGCTAAACCGCGAGGGTACGAAATTCAAGACTACTTCGTACCCAGAGTAGTGTGGCGCTGCTAGGATGATACATACAAAAATAATGTGTAAATATTGTTACTTACCTCAATATATTTGTTGCTCCGGGGTTAGGAAATCTGTAAGCTTTGATGTCCGAATCTTCCTTCGGCTTTAGCCCACATTTCAAACATTTTCTTCTGATGTTATCAGCCATAACGACAAACAAAACACAAACACCTTTTCTATCTCCTCGAGTCTCTATCTCACAAATACTTCGCTAGCACTATAGCAAGCACGTCAACACTAATGCGGAGGAACAAAGACTCAACCACGGCTCAACTCAATGCAATAATGAAGAAAAGAAAACTGTAAATTGTAATTTTAACAAACACAGACATGACAGACGAGACATCATGATGACAGTATGCCATGGGGCTGCCAATGTTTAATGATGTTCTCTTACATAAATACTTTTTTATGTATTTTTGAATTATTTTTTTTAACATATTTTAGAAAACAATACATATAATTAAATTATATATTATTATATATAAAACATTTTTTTAAATACTCCCTTTATAGAATATTGAGTTAACTTGTCACACAGAAGTTTCCCCATTAGGTATGGCACCCAAGTCCCATACACACTTGACGCCGCCTAATCGCGTACTCACGAATTATGATAGAGAAATTTATAAATTTTATAAAAATACAATTTAATGCACTTTATTAATCAAGTGTGTAAACTAAACTTAACAATAGTGCAAAACTAATTAGAGAAATTTATAAATTTTATAAAAATACAATTTAATGCGCTTTATTAATCAAGTGTGTAAACTAAACTTAACAATAGTGCAAAACTCAAACCTGGAAAAGTTTTTGGTAATACTTAGGAATAGATCAAATGTGACACCATATTGATACAATTTATTATGTGAAATATGTTAAAGTATCTATTTAACATATTTCACCCGGTCCGGCGATGGGCTCACCACCTATCACGTTTAGGGGTCCAATATACCTATCTCGTGAAAAGTGGGTACGGTATATCCAGTAATGGAATACCTCTGCCTACCACCTTTAGGAATAAAAGGCGTGAGATTATTTATTTTTTATGTTTTATTTATAGAATGTCATTAGTTGTTAGCTAAGTATATGATAATATTCATCTTGACTATACTTTGAGGAAACAGTCTCATTGAATATTGAGTGATGTGTTTTAAAAATATGCATGGACGGACTTTACCGTTTACTCTACACGTTAAAGGAATAGATTTGTGTAAATTAACGTCTTTATAATTCTCAACACAAAATGATGTACTTATAAATGCTATTATTATGCAAAATGTAGGTACCTTTGCAATTATAGGTCTGTGCTATTTTTTTATTTGTAATACAAGAAACGTCCTCAATTTCCCCGCCCGAAATAAAACAAACCTAGATTAGCATCAGTGAAAGAATTGTCAGAATCGGTTTACAAGTTTCAGAGATTACGTTCTATATATACAAACAACTTTACCCCTACAAATGTTATTGTAGGTTATACTCGTATTATACAAGGTATTCGGTAAATAGTGGATAACCTTCAAACCAATAGGTCAAATGATTACTTATCAAAGGACCGATCTTATCTTGACTGTAATCAGGGCTTTTGAGGTATCCATTAAATATTCTGGATTATATAATGAGCTCACCTGTCAATATTTTCTCTATACAGAACCGTCTTCGACATCCATTCCTTTATCGTCTTCATCCGCGAACATGTTAATACCAAACGAAGCCCCCTCCAACTCTGCGTTCAGTTCATTAATCTTTTCCAAGTTCATATAAAACACCCTGTAATGTTTAGAGTAATCTTCCTCGTCTTTATATTTCTTGTGGTAATCCTGAATAAATTTTGCAAACATTTCCGGCGCATCTTTTAAGTCGTAAACAGGCTTCTTTATCTGTGGGTACTCTTCGTCGTAATCTCGGTATTCTAATGCGCTTGCCAAGTTCATAACACACGTGGTAAATATTATTGGAATAAGAAACTTCATTATAAAAAGAAACACGGTGGAATCGAGCGCTGTTAAGAGGCGTCTGGCGATGGTCACGACACATGATCAACATCAGAAACAGGTTTGTTATGCCATAAGTCTCTGTTTGTTTGCAAGTTAATAATAAGATGCAAATCAGAACTGCAAAAAATACAAGCTAATTACGACAAGTTCCCTTCGATTACCCGACAATACGTCTACAATTAGGTATTGCTTATCTTTTGTTTATTTTTTTAGAAAGTCCTTTACCTTGGTTTACGAAACATCTATGTTTTTTTAATAAAGATTTAAGGAAAACATCATGAAGAAACCAGTAGGCCTCGAAATGGTTCCCTCCGGTTCGGCGGACTCACCGTCTGCCATGTTTTGGAAGCCAGAAAAGTATAACACGCCTCCACAATGTTATATCTCTACAAAAGTGTATTTATAAAATACTAGGTGTCCCTTGCGATTTCACCTGCGTAAGTCCCGTTTTCGTGGTTATGCCAATGTTATACCTACTCAGAAAAGTAAGCTTCAAATTCGTGAAAGAGTTTTCTAAATTGGTCCAGTAGTTTTTTATGGTAATCAATACAAACAAACAAAATATCAAATCTTTCCTCTTTATACTATTATTAGTTTAGATATTTACTTAGGTATAATATAGTTTTCATTCTGATCAACTTGTAGATTTACAAATCTTTAGGTCTGTAGTTTAGTGAAGTAAGGTACAAGAATATCAAGACTTTCCTCACTAATTAAACGCCTTAAACCAGCAAGAGCTCCGTTACTGTTGTACTTATCTACTTCAAAATTGTTAAAACTGTTCCCTTGGCGAATTACAAAGGAACATAATTTTAAAACAACTCTCAACGCCGTAAGTTTCCGAATAACAAAAGGAGACACATTTTGGAAGTATAACATTTTTAATTTAAGGGGCGGCCCGTGGCGAAGGGAGATAAGAGGACAACAAAGGTTTATCAGTTCCTAGCTTTAGGCACGTAGTGAGCAAAGCCGTTGAATTACGCGGCGGAGCTTGGCTTGGGCTTATCTGTCAGCGAAACACCTACCTGTAAGGGTTGGTGCACAGGATGTTTCTTCGAAGATACTCGGCGCGGGAATTTTCGCGGAATTCTAATTTTGAAAAGTACCTATACATAAATCTCCGTATCTATCAATGAGATACTGAGATAGACGAGGCTACCATCGGATCGGATGGTGTTCTACTATATAAACAAAACTTGCCATTGCCTACAGCAGAGACGTACCTACAATTAAAATACTTCTCCCGGTACCATACTTCAACTTCTTTTTTTTTGTTACCCAGGGAAAATACATTACCAGGCGGGGCCAACCTGGTTCTGTGAGGCTCTGCAGCATAGTGCTGTCATATCCACTAAAAAACCTGTGTTGTTCCTCCTCGCCGCTTCGGACCCAGCCATGGCAACGCGGTTATGCATCCGCAGCTAGGTCAATTCGCTTCCGCCTTTTTTTTTTAGTTTGGGAAATCCTCATTGGATACCCGTCGCTGGGGGGGTGAAGGGTTATGCCGGACTCTTACCGGCTAAAACCCCACCGTGTTCCGTTTAGGACGAGCCACGGGGATCGCCGAAGCATGCTTTTGCGACATCGTCCGCATACGCCTCCACCTCTGTCTCAACTTACCAAATTGCAGCAATAGGTTCCAAATGGCGAGCCTGTTAACATTGAGGAACTCTCTCAGTTTATTTAATAGCAATATTATGTTGGGGGGGGGGGGGGGGGAGAATTTATTGCCAGTGTAAATGTTATGTTTAACCTATTGGAAACATTATTATTACGCATATTATTTCTGCGGCTGCAAAACACGTGGATTTATGAATAGTGTATTAATAAACATTATTACATAGCGATAAAGCCTTTGTGATGCATAATTCATCGACAAAAACTAGTTATAATATCGACTTATTGTTTTGAAAATGTTTTGAGGTGTGTTAGCATTGAACTTTAAACAGCTTACTTACGAAGTTTTTTATTTCAATTGCCTTTCTTTAGCTACTAGCCCGTGAAAAATTATACCCCATGTTGGTACTTCCAGAAAAGTAATATTTCCATAGTGAAACAATTTAAAAAATCTGTCCAGTAGTTTCGGAGCATTTTCAATACAAACAAAAATTAATTAATAATTAATATTAGTAAATTAATATAAAAATTAAAACAAAAATACAAAATAATTTATTTCTGTAAATTACAGGTTATTACATTTTAGTTGTAGAGGGCTTCTTTTAAGTATAGTAGACTGTGTCGGAAGACCTCACTCTTCCATAGCCTTATTTGATTACCAAAACCAACAAACAATCGAATCTTTCCTCTTATAATATTAGCGTAGATATTCTGGTTTCCCACGATTTCCCCGTTCCCGTGGCATAATTATATTCCAGAAAAAGTTATTGCATGGTTTTTTTTTATGATAAAAAAGTGGCAAACGAGCAGACGGGTCACCTGATGGTAAGTGACGTCCGTTGCCCATGGACACCTGCAACTCAAGAGTCACAACTGCGTTGCCGACCTTTGAGGTTAATTTTAGACTATTTGTAACCTACATGAACTTCAAGAAATAACTAGTAATTAGTTAATAAAACATAAGTAAATTAAGTGTTCATTAGATACGAGTATATATTGTGCTACTAGTGGTCACAGGTTAGATTCCCGTCTGGGGCAAATATTCGTGTTAAACATGGTTTTTGGTTTTATCTCTATGTGTACGAGTAATACATGTTTATAAGAATTTTTCTCAGCTGTTTGGTATCCATGGTGCAAATAGACTAAATTGTGTCACACAATTCATTATCCAAGTTAAAAGTTTAATTGTCATTTCATATGTTATCTCGAAACAAACAAATCTAAAGATTTTCTTATATAATGTTGTACACGCTGTGTACCTGTCCTAAAGGGTTACATTAACAGATATCTTAGCGTTAGGATGTTTCTTTACAACATCTTTACAACATTCAGAGATAGGCACATGAGAGCACAGATTTTAGGAGTTACATAGTGCGTTTACGATTAAACGTAAACCGCTTTTACGAAGTTATACATATATTTATTAGTTATATTATCTTGACTGGCAGTTTATAATAATATCAGTAATTTAGGCCAAAGTCATCATTGCAAAGTTGGCAGTTGAGAGAAAATAAAAAAATAATCGCGCCTTCTGTCCCCAAGGGCTTACTCCCTTGGGGACAGAAGGCGCGATTATTTTTTTATTTTCTGAGGTTTTTCATTTCTAGAAATACCCATGTTTGACCACTATATTATTATTATACAGATTAGTTATTACTTTATTGGTTAGGTCTTTATAGTAATTGGTGTAGAAGTGATCGCCATCCTTCTATGAAATCGGTAATAATATTAAAAATTGTTCAATACCTAAAATTTCCGTAAGTTGTTCAAGATTTTACAAAACATTGTATTCGAATATGCATGTGTTTTATATACCTAATAAACTAGTAATAACATCTCTGGTGTAATGGTTCACTGACAGATAATGTTTTTAGGCATTAAGATCGACATAATATTTTAAATTTTATTAGTAAGTACATACAGTTAAAATAATTTTCTTTCTTATCTATTTAACCACACTGCAACGCCTGAACGACATACGAGTTTACGAATATTTATTATTTTAGGTTACTTATTTTACTCAATCATAAACTGTAGCTTGACGAACTGACGTAGGTACATTTTGCCTGAAATTTCCACACTCGTACCTACAGAGTGGATGGCGACTGAATTATAAAAGGGTTTCCGCATACGCCAGGAATATTCCCTTTTTCATTTCATCATTGCATGTTTGAGGAACATCATGGACTCTATTGTCGCAGCAGCTTTGTCCGCAGAAGTTGCTCACGTAACCTTTGCTATAAACGTGAAACTAAATGTTCACGTTGTCTATGGCACAAGTTGATAGATAAATTACTTACTGTTTGCACCAAAGATATTAAAATATAATACGGCATAGAGGGGGCATTGGGAATATTTTCGTACAAAAACTTTGAAGCTGAAGCGTCATGTCAGTTAGTATGAACGCGAGCTGTAATTCGTTCGAATCCCGGTCGAATCACACTAGAGTTTTTCCATCTTGTAATAACTTTGGCTTAAAATTTTCCTCGCTTTGTCCCCTCTATGTCCTATTATATTTTTATCTCTTTGGTATACACCGAATCCAATTATATAAAACTAGATTTGGATCAACAAGTCTAGCTATATATAAAACTAGATTTAGATCAACAAGTCTAGCTAAGATTAAACTTTTAAGATAGAGATGTTTAAGAAAAAAAAACATAATCTTCTTTCACCTTACCCTCTAAGGGAATGGTAGGAACTGTTTAATTTCTAGAAGCATCCAATTTTTCCGTTTTTCATTTATATTTTTGAGATCCAATATGACAGGTGGTGAGTCCATCGCTGGACCTCGGTCCAATACACATACCTACCTACCTACTTCAAAACCAATACTGGGCCTGCCAATTTCCACGCTATGTTTTCCTGCAGTGGACATATAGCTAAGGTTTTTTGATGCATAACCTATTGTTATGACCCGGAGTCGAGTCCTGACCTCATGTTTGAGAGACCGGCTCACTTCCAGCTTTAGGCCCAGCGCACACCGCGGGAAGCGCGGCGGAGCGCATTTAAAGACAACAATTTAATGTAAGCCTTAACGACTTTCAAATACGGTCAATATTTGCATGAAAAAAATATCGGATCGCCCCGTTCTTCGTTCTTTTCATGCATTTTAGAACATACAATCGTTGGGGCTTATATTAAATTGTTGTCTTCAAAATACTATATTTATAAACTACCTATATATTTTACTTTTACGCAATATAAAGTAATTTTAACTCGTGTCCCAAATAAAATGTAGACATAGAATCAAACCTAGGGCTCGAGTTTCCAACCTCTTCCATTTTCACCGAGCTACCGACGCCATTATTTATGCAGTGCTGCTCAGAGATATCTTAAACAGACAAAGGATTATGACTGTTTTCGGCGAGTCACGGGCTTAACTTCTTAAACTGCCGGTCCAACAAGGCAGTCACGTAGGCTTACCTTAGGACTATAAGGCCCAAAATAAATTCGTAGGAAACAGTACAAACAGTCGCCAGGACCGTAAGACAAACGACCTTCATGTTAAACGAACGACTCGCAAGACGATCTGTCAATTGTCCTGAATACAAAATTCATTCTATCCTCTCTAAGGAAAAAACTATAAAACTAGGTCAATCTCGCTCGCTCGAAAGCTATATAAAGTAGATAGGTACAGATACAGATAGAAACTAAACGTTTAGAAGTTTAATTGTTATAGGTTCGCAATAGTTAATCCTGCATTTTTTTACAAGAATATAATTATAGCTTTTTGACTAACCGTTCATGCATTTTGAAATAATACTCGAATACAATATAACAAAAAAACCTACCTGAATAGGTTACTTAAACACACAAAAAATATTTTCAAAATATAGTGTATGGATACTTCAAAGATAAAGAAAGACAGATCTAGCGGCACCAACGAGTAGCACACACTTGAAATTCTGTCCAACCGTTTAGGCTACAGGATGGAATAACGTACATTTCATTTATTTTAAACTCTTCAACAAGCTTAGGCGACAGACTGCATCAAGAGAATCACATACTTGCATACCGAACAACGTACCTTCGTTTGGTGTAGTCAGGTAAAATTAAACAAACACATACAGTCAAATACGAAATTCCTATTCCTTGAGATTGATAAAATTCCTATTCATTAATTCCTTGAGAGGCCTATAATCCAGCAGTGGATAGACTGATGATGATACACTAAAAAGTCACAGGAGAAAAGAGCAAAAATAGTGATTTATACATCGGATGGCATTCAATAACCGCCAACCGCCATACCATACGGTACGATTGGCGCGCAACGGGTCGTACGGATTTTTTCAGTAAGTAATAATAATAAATTTATTTATTTATTTATTTCATAGCTTGTCATATGGTAAGGTATTACATAGGTCTTATTGTAAAGTTGATCAAGACACATGACACCCCGTAGGGGCACCGCTAAGTTAGAGAGGGTGCGCTATTAATTAATTCGAACATGCAATGTAAAACTTCATGCACACAAATATTATTTCATACTTTCCTATTCCAATACTATCATAGTTTCTTGCTTATTTTTTTATACAATGTTTATTTATCTATACCATATTTATTTATTCTATTAAATTTATCAATGTCTACATTGTCTTCGAAATCCATTCCTTCAATTCAATTTAATCATTTTAAAATAAATAAAAATAAAAATTTACACATCATTAAAACATATTTACAAAAAAAAACTAATATCATATCATTCAATAAAATTCAATTCAACAATAACACCCATCAAAATATTATAAAATATATCTATAAATTATTATACCTACCTATGCCTGAATATGTTGCCTTTTTAGTTGATTATTATTTATATTATATCATTAAGAAAATCGTCTACGTTGTAATAGGCTTTAGCTGTCAAAAAAATTTTTAGTTGTTGTTCATACGCTCGGGGTTTCTGTAAATCTTTTATCTCATTTGGTAATTTATTGTATAGTTTGATTGCCATGGAGTGGGGACCGTTTTTAAATAATTGTAGAGTTGTGAATGGAACTTTGAGTTTATTTGCGTCCCTGTTGTTTCTTTTGAATGAGGGTTTTAATGGGGAATATAAATTCATGTTTTTTTGTACAAATTTACAGCACTCTAGAATATAGATTGATGTTAGGGTTAAAATCTTATGTTTTATGAATAATGGTCGACATGAATCTTGCTGATCGATGTTCGTAAGTATCCTGATGCACCGTTTCTGAAGTTTAAATATATCCTGAACGTCAGTACTATTGCCCCACAGTATTATTCCGTACATTAGTCTTGAATGGGCATAGGCGTAATATGCTGACAGGGACGTTTTAAAGTCTGTTACTCTTTTTAAGTGGTGTAAAGCAAAGATAAATGAGGAGAGTTTACTAGACAATTTTTGTAGGTGGGTTTTCCAATTTAGGTTTGTATCAATATCGATTCCCAAGAGAGTTGCGCTGTTTTCAGATTTAATTTTTATGTCTTTATACTGATACTGTAATTTTAGATCGGTTTTTTGGTAAGGTCTGAATGGAATAATTTTCGTTTTTTTAATATTTAGTTCTAGGTTATGCGCGTCAAGCCATTCCAATATGTCACTCAAGGTTACGTTTAATTTGTTATATAATTCGGAGGCGGTTGAGCACGAGAATAAGATAGAGATGTCATCCGCGAATAAAGTGCAATGTTCGTTAACAATTTTTGGTATGTCATTTATGTATATCAAGAAAAGTATACATCCAAGAACGCTTCCTTGAGGGATGGAGTTCATTATGTTTACTTCGTCGGATCGTATTTTACATATTTTTCCCGTTCTAAAATCTGTGTTTTCTATTTCCACGTACTGTTTACGGTTTGATAGATAAGATTTGAACCAGTCGTAGGCCTTGCCTCGTATGCCTGTACCGTACAGTTTCTGAAGTAATATTTTATGATCTACTTTATCGTAAGCCTTACTCATATCTAGGAGTAAATTGTGGGACACAATTCACACACGGTTATTTAGTCCCAAACTATGACGTAAGGTGTCTTTATTTTATCAAAATAGTACCAATAAGTGTTTTATTATTATTATTTAACTTTTTATTGTGGGACACAATTCACCCACGGTTATTTAGTCCCAAACTACTCAGTACTATGGGTGCTTAACAACTGATAAACATACTTAAATAATTATTAAACGACCAGACACGAAGCCAACGTACATGTTTATGCACACTAACGTTAGCCCCGAGCGTGCATCGAACCTAATGTATCAACGTTTAGGAAAAATCGTACAATCTGTTGCGTTCCGAGCATGCGGTGTAGCCGGTGTTGTCCAGGAGTTAGCGGATTACAGACGCGGAAAGCGACTTTATTTTATTATAATTATGTAAAGATAAATGAGAATGAAATTCTGTCTCTTTGTTTGTTTGTTACCTTTTCACGAGTTTACCACAATCTTGAAGTAAAAAACCGACTTCAACGAATATAGCACTAAAATATCATCGATGTAGGTATACATAAAATTTTTAAACTTTTGTTGATTTTTTCAAAAGCAGTTGACCAATTTTGATAAAATTTTAATGGAAACACCTCTGTAAACAAGAAAAGAATGATCAAAATCGTTTCATAATTGGCGGAGTAATCGTGTAACATACATACAAAAAAACTTACAGTCGAATTGAGAACCTTCTTTTTGAAGTCGGTTGAAGAGAACGAAAGCTAAGTTTCTTTAGAAATGCGAACAAAGTTACGGACAGGAGCTAGTATTACATTCAAATTTTTAGAACCTGATGACAGCTAAGAATTCGTTTGTACAAGGAGATCAAATAAATTCTTATCTGAAAACCGAGACATTAACTCTAAGCTCAAGACAGATAGGTTCACGTGTCTAATCTAGGTTTGTACATGTCTAATCTAGATTTGTACTTGAAAGTAAAGATGTACGTAAATAAATTACAGACATCCAGCTAAATCGCGTCTCGTACGTACTTAAGGCAGACAAGTAATCCTCCAAAGCTTACCAGACACGGCCCAGAAAACGTTAGAACATAATACGTATGATAATGACTTTGGAACGTAACGAAGTAACTTAATAAATTATTCTACTCCGACGAGTTCGATCCAATTTAAATAAGAACAGGGTTCAATGAAAATCGTTAGAAAATAGAAAGAAGGATTATTAATAAGTTCGCCTTTTCGTGATGACGTCTGCTTTGAGTTGAATTTTTAATCTTAATTTAGTATTGATCTTTTTTATATTGGAATTGGAATTCAATAAAAACCTATATACGAGCCGTTAGATATAATTAGTGTTATAGGTATGTATAGTTTTAGTTAGGCTTATTGTTAAGAATATACTTGAATTCGTCGATGCACATATTGCTCTGCAAATGACGAGTGCAGCGGGGAGCGGGGAACGCGGAAGGTCTTAGCCTCTGCGCGTAGCACCGTCCTACACTTCTCGACCAACATTGCGGCCATACATACAGCCTTTAAAATTTGTCTGTTATTTTCTAAAAATTGATAAAGTACATTAAATCATTGCATGAAGATTTGTGGCTTTCTTCTTTACAACCATACATCCATCACATCCATCGGAATATAGAAATTCACAAAGTTATTGACGCCATAGTCAACATGCTGGTCCTTCGAGCAGAATTACGGAAGAATTAGTGGCCCATGGAGAAGTAAGAAATCCAGAAAGGAATTTATCGAATCAAGTAAGAAATATCTTATCAGCCTTATTTACGCCCTAACACATTGAACGAGGATTAAAGTTGAAAACCCTGGACAGGAGAGTAGTTTGGAGTGAGTTCGTATCAATACTGTTCTAATCAATTAATATTCTAATAAAATTAAATCAGAATTTTTTATATTTGTCGCAATTTTTAGCGTTTAATCACCGTTTATAGTGATATCCCACCATTATTAAATTTATTTCATTAAATTATTAATAATTTTATAGCGTACTTTTGCCGAAATATCAAAAATAGTTCACGTAATTATCAAAGTTATAAACGACAGATTTGTTTACGACATAAAACTGTGCACGATAGGTATCATCGCAAATCGCCACCGATGAGATCCTTTGTTATAGCTGCCGGACTCGGGCATTGGAATGCAGTTTCTCTTTTCTAACGAGTTTGTCGTAGGTATATAGATCGATCACACTGAGTTATTGTAATTGGTTATATTACATAGTTGTAATTATAATTCGTTCGGTTCGTACTTTATTTAGTAAAATACGTAACTGGCATTAATCGTATACAATAATACGGAACTGTAATTTATGTCATTATAAATTATTTAGTTCTTTAATTATCTTCATATTTAGTTTATTTACAGTTATAAATACAGTATAGGTAATCACTTCAGTTCCCACAACCTATCGGAATGGCGGATTTTAAAGAGCTAGTTAAAAGGCGAGGAACCATTAAGGGTAAGTTAACTGCGTTCACTAATTATTTGAACAACCTAAAGGGTGATTTAAGTTCTGCTCAACTTACTGAACTTCAACTTCGTATTTCAAAGGCAGATGCGTTACTGGCCACATTTGATGATGTTCAAACTTCCATAGAACTAATCGTGGATGACACCGATGAGACCTATGCTCAAACCATCGAAAGAACAGAGTTTGAAAATCATTATTATTCAGTTCTGGCCAGAGCGCAGGAATTTCATCGGTATTATACCTCTAAGTTGGAGGATGACGATAATGAATCGTATAAGTCAGGTTGTTCAAGAGCGAATCCAGAAATGGGAAGAAGGCATACAAAGAGTAGCAGTTCAGGTATTAAATTGCCAACCATCCAGATTCCTAAATTCAGTGGGCAGTATGAGGATTGGCTCGAGTTCAGAGACACTTTCGAATCGCTAATAAACTCCAACGCCTCCATTGGCGATGTTCAAAAGTTTCATTATTTGAGGGCATCCTTAGAGGGGAGTGCGGCTCAGGTAATAAGGTCTTTGGAGTTTTCGTCCAGCAATTATATTGTAGCCTGGGAGTTGTTGTGCGACCGTTTTAACAATGAGAAATTATTAGTCCAAAATCATGTCCAATCCATATTTTCTGTAGAATCAATTAAGCGAGAGTCTGCAAAATCCATTCGTAAAATATTAGACACAATTTCAAAAAATTTAAGGTCATTAGAAATCCTAGGTGAACCTACACACTACTGGGACACGCTTATCATTTATATAATAAATTCAAAACTCGATTCCAAGACTTCCAGGGAGTGGGAAGAACGTAAAGGCGAACTAAAAAATGTTACTCTCAAAGAGTTTCAATCATTTTTGAAAAATAAGGCTGATTTACTCGAAACTATATACATGAGCAATAAAGTAGACAAATATAAACATAGTGAACATGTCAAGGGGTTAGCTGCAGTCACAAACACAGAACAATCGATTAGTTGTCCCGTATGTAATGAAAGTCATCGCATTTTTAATTGCAACAAGTTTTTGTCTCAATCTATCAACGAGAGAGCAGATTCAGTTCGTAAGTTAAAGCTTTGTATAAATTGTCTTCGACCTGGACATCAAGCTCGCGTTTGTAGATTGGGTACATGTACGAAGTGCTCGCGCAGGCACAATACACTATTGCATTACACTACACCCATTGACACACCTGAAGACACGGTACCGCCGATTGCAAGCACAGCAACGCTCTCAGTCCAGACGACAGAGCGGGTGTTACTCTCAACCGCAGTGGTGTATATACGAGGCCAAGATAACCAGCGTCATGAGGCCAAGGCTGTTCTCGATTCAGGGAGCCAAGCATCGTTCATGACAGAAGCTTTACTAAACAAACTGAAACTCACACATACAAAAACACATACATCGGTAGTAGGTATAAACAATACATTGTCACAAATTACAAAGCGTTGTAATACATCCATTGAGTCGCGAGTTACTCCATACACATTTGATATGTCATTTTTAGTACTACCAAACATTACAAGTCTATGTACAAACAGTGCACAAACACAAAAGTTAGATATATCAACACAAATTAAATTAGCAGATCCCGAATACTACAAACCGTCAGATATTGATTTATTGTTGGGCGCAGACATTTTTTGGGATTTGGTAGAGGGAAATCAGATTCGTCTTGGTGTGCGCAGTCCTGTTTTGCAACAGACTAAGCTTGGGTACATAGTGTCGGGACCCACTAGTGGTCTCATTCATACGTCACGCCATTCGAATAATGTCGCATGCAATTTTATACAAAACGATTTTATAGACAAACAAACAGATATTCACGAACAATTAACCAAATTTTGGTCTATCGAAGAGACTACATACAATTCAAAGCCAGTTTATTCATCGGAAGAGCATTCTTGCGAACAGCATTTTTTACAGAATTTTACGCGCACAGATGAAGGTAGATTTTCAGTTGCTCTTCCACTCAAAATGTCAGAAACCAGTTTAGGTAATTCATATGATAGGGCTAAACAATGTTTTTTGTCGCTAGAACGCAGATTACAACGTCTCCCTAAATTAAAACAAATGTACACTGATTTTATGAAGGAGTATAAAGACTTAGGACACATGTCAGCTATCACAGATAACTTGGATTCAAACACACAACGATCATATTATCTTCCTCACCACGGAGTGTTACGCGAAAGCAGCACGACTACCAAATTAAGAGTAGTATTCAATGCGAGTGCCCCTACGTCTACGGGAATATCATTAAATGATTTACAGATGGTAGGGCCTACAATACAAAGTGATCTTTTTTCTATTTTGATTCGTTTTCGTCACTATTCATATGTCATGACCGGCGACATCGAGAAAATGTACCGCCAGGTAATTGTTAATGAAAATCACAGACATTTACAGCAAATTATTTGGAGGGACGACCCAAGTAAAAATTTACAAACCTATCAGCTCAACACTGTAACTTATGGCACAGCGTCAGCGCCATTTTTAGCCATTCGATGTTTGAAACAGCTTGCTAATGAGTGTCAAAATGATCTGATATCACAAATAATCAGTGAAGATTTCTATGTCGACGATTTAGTGACAGGCAGTCAGTCGATATCACAGTTAGACAAAATTCGTGATGACATTTGCAAAGTTTTATCTACAGGGTGTTTTAATTTGCGCAAAATAAATTCGAACGTTGCAAATTTTACATCTAATAATTCTGACCTAAGTACTCCCCTTACGCTGGGTGAGCAAAATCCATCCACCACTCTAGGTCTCGGTTGGGCATCATCAAAGGACGAGTTATTATTCTCCCAAAGACCCACTGTTAATACAATACCGACAAAGCGGTCAATGTTGTCTAGCATTGGACAAATTTTTGATCCGCTCGGCTTATTAAGTGTTTATATAATCCAATGTAAAATCCTGTTACAAAAACTGTGGTTGCTTAAAATTTCATGGGATGATCCGTTGCCATTAGAGATAACTCAGACCTGGGCTAAATTTATGTCAGATTTGTCGTATTTAAATGACTTGCGTATTCCGCGTTGTGTGTCATGCAAGGAGCCATCTGTAATCGAACTTCACACTTTTTGCGATTCATCAAAAGATGCATATGGTGCGTGTATATATGTTAAGTCCACATCGAGCGATAATCACGTACAAACAACTTTGCTGTGCGCTAAGACACGGGTAGCACCGCTAAAACCCATCACTATACCGCGGTTAGAGCTTTGCGGTGCCCTAATAGGCGCGAGATTGACAGAAAAGGTTTGCCTAGCGTTCCGATTGCCCATACACAAATGTTTTCTGTGGACTGATTCAACAATAGTACTAGGTTGGTTGAAAACAGCACCCAATAAGTTGAAACAATTTGTTAGAAATCGCGTAGCTGAAATTCAAGAATTAACTCAAAATTATGAATGGCGTTATGTGCCTACTCAACTCAACCCAGCTGATTTGTTGACGAGGGGTGTCGACATGTCAAAAATACAGGATTTGGATCTTTGGTGGACTGGGCCATCATTTTTACTAGACTCCGAAAACAATTGGCCAAATATAAGTTATAATCAAACGATTAGCAATGATTCATCAGAAATTGTTTCTCATCTCGCGGTTTCAGAACCAAATAACGATAATGAGTTGATAGATGTTACTCGCTTTTCGAAATTATCAAGGTTACAAAGGTCTCTAGCATATGCGTTACGGTTTGTATACAATTGTAAAACAAAAGATTCAAAATTGACAGGTCCTTTAAGTAAAAATGAAGTGGAAAAATCTTTTGAATTATTATTGAAGCAGTCACAAATAAAATCATTTCCAGAGTATAATACTTTACAAAAGAATCAGAATATATCAAACAAAAGCACTTTAATAAAACTTACACCATTTTTAGACAAAAACGACCTGCTTAGAGTAGGAGGGCGTTTACAGAATTCTAATTATGATTACGACGTGAAACATCCAGTATTATTATCATGCAAACATCCATTAGCCAAGCTCATATTCACACACGAACATATACGTATGTTTCATGCTGCACCGCAATTGCTTCTGTCTTCAATCAGGCAAAGGTTTTGGCCTTTAGGAGGACGTAATTTAGCTAAAATGGTCGCACACAAATGTCTCAGGTGTTTTCGGATGAAAGCTCAAACAATTAATCCTATCATGGGTCAGTTACCTGAAGAGCGTGTTAGCCCTGGATACCCATTTAAAACCACTGGTGTGGACTATGCTGGTCCTCTCCTTGCCGCCGATAGGAAGGGACGTGGATGTAGGCTAATCAAGGTTTATGTCGCGCTCTTTGTATGCTTCTCCACTAAAGCTATACATTTGGAGCTTGTCACAGACTTAACTAAAGACGCGTACATTGGCGCTTTGCGCAGGTTCATAGCACGTCGTTCAAAACCATCTCTTATGTTCTCAGATAATGGCACCCAATTTGTGGGAGCTAAAAACGAAATTATTAATTTTCTAAAATCTAATTCAAA
Source organism: Ethmia dodecea (assembly GCA_963855545.1). Lineage (NCBI taxonomy): Eukaryota > Metazoa > Arthropoda > Insecta > Lepidoptera > Depressariidae > Ethmia > Ethmia dodecea. Next base: position 5,083,444 of record OY979446.1, read on the forward strand.
TTCATTATCCGAAATGGTTGCCGATGAAGGTATTCAATTTAAATTCATTCCAGCCTATGCTCCTCATTTTGGTGGGTTGTGGGAGGCTGGTGTAAAATCGTTTAAATATCATTTAGTTCGAGTCTTAGAAACGTCACGCCTTACGTTTGAAGAATTATACACAGCTTTAGTTCAGATAGAATCCATTCTAAACTCGCGTCCATTGACGCCCTTGTCTCCAGATCCTAATGATCTCACTCCATTAACTCCTGGTCATTTTTTGGTCGGACGACCTCTGACTGCTCTGCCTAGTCCAAGGGTAGAAGACGTAAACTCAAATAGGCTGCAACGCTGGGAGCGAGTTGAACAACTTCGCCAACATTTCTGGGCTCGATGGAATAAAGAATATGTCTCCGAACTGCAGCAGAAAACTAAATGGCGAGCGTCAAGTGGATCTTTGCACCGGGGAGCTATGGTCCTGATTAAGGAAGATGGATTGCCTCCCATGAAATGGGGTCTTGGGCGAGTGCAGAGCGTTCGTTCTGGCATCGACGGCGTGAGTCGTGTTGCGGATATTCTGACGACCAGGGGTGTCGTTCGAAGAGCATTCAACAAGATTTGCCCACTACCGATTGAAGATTCGAACAGTTGAAATACAGTTGAAAGGAAGCCTTTCAACGCCGGGGGGCATGTTAAGAATATACTTGAATTCGTCGATGCACATATTGCTCTGCAAATGACGAGTGCAGCGGGGAGCGGGGAACGCGGAAGGTCTTAGCCTCGGCGCGTAGCACCGTCCTACACTTCTCGACCAACATTGCGGCCATACATACAGCCTTTAAAATTTGTCTGTTATTTTCTAAAAATTGATAAAGTACATTAAATCATTGCATGAAGATTTGTGGCTTTCTTCTTTACAACCATACATCCATCACATCCATCGGAATATAGAAATTCACAAAGTTATTGACGCCATAGTCAACACTTATAAAATACGTATTCTTGGCAGACCCAATACCTAAGGTGTCCCTAGTGTTTTAAAGGGGCAAATAAATTTTTTCACATACTACGGGCCGACAACGGGCCTGTTGGCTCAGTTGGTAGTGACCCTGCTTTCTGAGTCGGATGTCGCGGGTTCGATCCCCGGTCGGGGCCAACATTTGTGTGCATGAACTCTGTTGGCTTCTTGTCTGGCCGTTTAATATTTATTTAAGTACCTATCGGACGGTTAAAGAGCCGGCCGAAAATCAGTGAGGCTCGGGTTCAAATCCTGGCATGTACCAATGAGTGTTTCAAAAACTTACGTACTAATTCTGAGACATGTGTAAACAGACCCGGTCCGGCGATGGGCTCACCACCTATCACGTCTAGGGGTCCAATATATCTCGTGAAATGTGGGTATTTCCAGTAATGGAATACCTCTGCCTACCCCCTCGGGGATAAAAAAGGCGTGAGATTATATTATTATTATTATTATTTATAAGTACCTATGTTTATCATTTGTTTAGTACTGCCTAGTTTGGGACTAAATAACCGTGTGTGAATTGTGTCTCACAATTACAAATTACAATAATAATAATAAAACACTTTATTCACCAACGTGTACATAATGATACATAGTACTTAGGTAAGTACTTATATTTATTAAAATATCTCGACTTATTGGTACTATTTTGATAAAATAAAGACACCACTAGGTACGTCATTATTATGTTATTATGTCAAGGTATTCACAGTTACATCGCGATAGCCTCTATTTATTGCGTAGGTATCTTTATTTATATTATTATTAGGGGAGTATAAATAAATATTTGAGCGAGCGAAAATATCAGATAACTTTGTTTTGTGTAAGGAATGATACAGCTTTGATCTCGTGCAGAAACTCAATCGTGCTACACAAGATGAGTTGTATTTTTTCCGACTCGCTCACATGTCCGTGGGTAAATAATATACTGAGTGACAAACGTCTCGTCCTCTCTTTATTCTGGGTCACCCTTGAACCGAATAAATTGCGAGCAATTTTCGGGGTCGTTTACCACGCTCCGGGATGCCAATGATACGCTTCTCAAACTTCTCGTGCCTCATCCTGAGTTATACGTCCACCTTACGTATACTGGCGATATCCCTACAAATTGCTTGATAGCGCAATTTATTTCCCACGATGCCGCGTCCGACCGCTCCATTCCTGCTGTAGTTAATTCTAATTTAAATACTGTAGTTCGGCTGGTGTACTACAGTATCGCTTCGTTCGCGAGGGCTCGAATTGTCTCGGGGCTGTGTTTTTGTCAACAGTCACGTTGCAAACGGTTGCTTAATCATGAATGACGCGTTTACGTATTCAAGAGGCTCGCCCCTCCCGCTAACGAGAAGACGAGATAAGTGTACAAACGTCGTCGTCTTGAATTCCCGAAGGCGTTCAGTCCCGTTGATTATCCGGGATTTGAAATTAACATATTAGAAATGTTCAGTGCTCAGCGAGTGTAGATACGGCTGTACTGTTGTACATGTTTGTTTGAATAGCGGATTGAGCTCTGACGTCTTCCTCTTACGGCTGCCTCATAAACAATGGGTGTCTTGTATCCATTCCCGGGTGGCGCGTTCCTTGTTTATATTGCGAGGAAGGCTGTTTGCCTACAGTAGCTAGTATTTAATTAAATTTAACCATAGCAACGATCATAACTTTAATATGTGCCCAATACGTAACCCAACGAATGATATTATAACACGATCTTCAACGCTAAAGAGATTACGCATAAGTCGATATTATCAAATCAAATAGAAGCGTGTTTAATGTCTTGCCTTTTCTCCGGAGACGAACGCAAATATTGAGAGAACAATTTGTCGTCGGCGGTAAAATAGCGGCTGTAATACAAGTAATTCAAGGCGAGGCAAATGAATCATTAGTCCTAAACTAATATCAACCTGTGCTGTGCAAACAAAGAGTTTGGGGTGTAATATCATGAGCGCGGGTGGTTTCGGCGCGCGAGTCTCTTGTTTCGCCGCGGTTCAACCAAACGCTCTTTCATTTTCTAATGGATCGGCACTGGGGGAATATTTGTTGGCAAACTTTCACCAGACACAGATATTTACATGACAAAGAAAAGGGGTAGGGATCCGAGTGTCCCTGAAAACGTATTCTTGTCAGGAATCCGGATTTTGTAAAGGATTTGTCGGTCAATTTCGCGTCAGTACGTTTTTGTTGTACTAAGTCGCTGTGCATAATCAGAGCCTGGATTTAGTGAGGCGTGTTCTACTTTAATAAACTGCGGGCTTCCTTCACACCGGGAATTTTATAAGGAAAAAGTTTATGAGAAAGAAAACGTGCTCAGCGTCTAGCTTTTATAACCTTTGATATGAAAATAATTAAATGTGGGCATGCTTATCTTTTCTGTCTACGTTTCGGTCAGGTTCAACCGACCGTGATGCTGACTCGGTATTGGGTAGAGACGTCAGGGGTTTCACGTAGATAGATTTATTTTATCGAACTTTTTGCGAGCGTATCGCCAAAAGTCCTAAGGGAAAACGGGATACCCTTTGACAATGTTATCGAGATGTCATAACAAACAAAGAAGAAACCGAAGTTCAGCATGTCAGTTTCACGTCGCTCTACCTTGATAACGTTGTGAATGTGAAAGGGGTGGTTTCTTACTTGTTTTCAGTTGTATTACGTAAGGCTTTGCACTGAGTGCCTTCTTATTATATGGAATTTACTGCAAATGACAAGTAGGTATGTGCGACTCAGAATTGAACTCACCTATCACAAAGTTCTCTGTAGATTAATCTGTCATCTTGATCAGTATTAGTAAGTATAGTATAGCCCAGTGGTTATAGATCCCGCTTCTTATTCGTGAGGCTCGGGTTCAAATCCTGGAATGTAGCAATGAGTTTTTCAAAAAGCTTACGTTCACATTTATCAGTAGCTCGACGGTGAAAGAAAACATCGTAAGGAAACTCGCAGGTACCAGAATTTATTCTGAGACATGTGTAACAGCACGCCTGACCACCTATCACCCTTAAGGGTTCAATGAATATCCTATTGAAACGTTTGTATTTCCAAATATGGAATACCTCCTACCCCCTCGGGTGAACTGGTGCGAGACATTTACTTTTTTATTTGTCGGTATTTTCTTTAGTTTTATAAGTCTTGTTTGTAGATGTTACAAGAGATTTCACCTAGTTTCACCTACTCAACTATTTTCAGAGCTTATTAATTACAAACAAAAGTAAAAAAAAGAGTCCTTTTGGAGCAAAATTTTGAGTGCCAAACAATGATCTATTTACAAGCTTTTACGTAGGTATTTCATTGCTTTGTTCATATAATTTTTTTTAACAATAGTAACTAAACTAATATTGTTCATTACTTGGTTACACAACCTTTGTATATTTTTCTTTTATTTGTATCGTTCTTTATATTGTTAATGCACTAATTTAATTTATTACAATACACGTCAATTGTTTTAGTGAGAAAAGCTTTCGCAAATTCTATATGCCCTAAAACAACGAATGAAATTTTTGGGTTAAGAACCCTTTTTGGGGTTCCGTACCCAAAGGGTAAAAACGGGACCATATTAAGATTTCGCTGCCTGTCCGTCTGTTACCAAGCTGTACCTAACTCAAGAACCGCGATAGCTAGACAGTTGAAAATTTCACAAATTATGTATTTCTGTTGCCGCTACAACAAGAAATACTAAAAACAAAATAAAATAAATACTTAAGAGGGCTCCCATACGACAAACGTGTTTTTTTGCCGTTTTATAGATAATGGTATTATTATAAGAAGATAAGTGGTAAGGTAATGGTACGGAAAGCTACATTATTCCCAAATAACAAAGGCTAAAATGATAATGCTAATACATATTATCATTTTATTCATGTTTAATATAAATTTGGTATGTAGGTATGTACCTACTATTTACAATCAACACTATAAATATGTATATAAAATTATAGTTAGATATTGGTTTTCAAGAACGGTGTCCTTCTATTGAAAAATATCCTACTAAAATTTCAAATGTGAAAGTTTTGGATGATTGTTACTGAATCACGTAAAACTGGCAGAACTTATTTGTATGAAATTGTCTACACATTTAGTCAAACCTGAATTAACACTTCGTGGGATACTTATGTTGGAAACCTTACAGAGTCGCTGGCAAAGGCTATAGTTTAATCATTATGACGACTAAGCAATTACCAAACCACTCATTAAGTAAGTAGCGTGAAGTTTGCAACTAAACTGCATGGCTTATTGTTTTACTTTTAGCTGGTGACAAAATACCCAGGGAGCCGTTGTTACCGCGTCAAGTTGCTTCGACAAAGTTCCCTCGTTTAGGTATCTACTAAGTGCAGCCGTTGAAATGGAACTATGTCAAAATGACCACAGATAAAGAAGAAGATAGAATGGATGAATTGTTCGTTAAAGGTAGACTTCCGTGGGTTGCATCCGATCGCAGCCGCGCGCGATCGATCGCATGCGACAATAGTCAACGTAGGAAAATGCAGTATGGCGCCATTTCCGAAGTCTGCGACATCATCTACTATCATTTTCATACATTGAGTCAATGATATTATATGTTACTATCATTGAGTCAATGATATTATATGTTACTATGTATATGCTCACTGCATTGAGTTATCGCATCAGCCGCGCGTCAGTTGCACGCGATGGATCGCGCGCGGCTACGAAAGGCCACAACCCACGGATGTGTACCTTTAGGGTGGCTGCCTTAAAATCGTTATAATTTTATAATAAATAAATAAAATAAATAATATCACGCCTTCCATTACCGAGGGGTAGGCAGAGGTATTCATTTTAGGAAATACCCACATTTCAACAGTTTATGTTTTGATATTTTTAGGTTATTCAGTCCGATTTCCAACAAGGCTTTCGCTGCTGTGACATAAGAATAAAGATGACTGTTCCATAGTACGGAATTCCGTGTAGATGACGTTCAGCTCCCAGCCACAGTTGTAAATGCCGGGGGCTCGCCCTGAAAGTTTCGGTTATATGATAACATTTTCCCATCCACTTCGCGTCGTGTGCGGTTGTATAATGTATTCATATTTTGTTTTACACTCGTCCAAAAAGATAACTTTCCTGTTTTACATTGTATTTTGAGGTTAATATTTTATATGACATAAGGCTCTGCTCTAGCTCTGCTCTATTAGGGAGCTTCAACGGTGATACAAATAAAAAAAAAACTTAGGTTTTTCTGTCTCTAGCCTGCAGGTGGTAATGGTAAATTAATGGTTTTGACGATCAATCCTCCGAACTAATTCTAGGGCCTGCTGCGGGTTTGTTTGATGTTGTATACCTACTTATGGGTAAGTTTTGAAAAAAACTCTAAAAACTCAGACAAGTTCATGATTGAGAGCCGGGTTTACTTTTTTAACAGGCTATTACAGCTTTGAAATAATATTATATAAAAATTGACCTTTAACCCCAGTGTGGTTGAAATATAACTTAATAGTAATATAGATTAATTAAATTCCTTGCAAGCTGCTGAAAACTATTTAAAATTGTAAGTCAAATGTACCAAATAATGATAAAATAAAGTATAGCGCCATAATATGAAACTGCCGCAAAGCCGGTATAGCATCTACATACTTATGAGGAGTTTATCAAAGAGGCTTAGAGGAGGTGGCGAAATGTTCAGAGGAAACGTTGAAAATTTGACAAATTACACTTGAGGATTACTGCTCGGAAATATGAAGAAAACCACGCATTCCCCCAAATTACTTCCCGTGACAAATATCTTGGTAGATGACCCTCCATTTATACGGCTCCCGCCTAAATCTAGTTAATGACCAAAGCCCACAGCATAATATTGTTAGAGTGAAAATAATATATTTGGTTCTAATTATGTTATAGTACCTTAGGGCTAGAAAGTTTTGTTTATCGCTAGTTATACTAGATGTGTTGGAATTTATCTCGCATACAGTCTACGCACGTTAGAAGCCAATTGTTTAATGTGGAACATATTTCCTCCAGTCCAGCGCAATACGATAGCTAAAAACCAACGAAATTATGTAACCCAATTTAGTATTAAGTAACAATTGATTAAAAGAATATTGTGTTGAGGAGTTTCTTGCCCCGCTTCTTCTCCTCAACCATACATGCTGAAGCGGTGGAGTAGTTCCTATTTTGACTAAAACATTTTGACTTTGACTTTGTGGGATTGTTAAAGTTTAATTTATTTATTTATTTATTTATTTATTTATTTTATTTATTTATTTATTTCAATAATTACATATTGCTAACAGATATATTTCCAAACGCAATAGTACGTATTTACTACTAAATTATACATGAATTTTGAGGATTATGTTATATTAATATTATTATCTATTATTTATTATAAAACAATTGTCGTCAGCAAATTAATTAATTACATGTCAAATTTATTTCTATAATTAGTATGTAAGTATTCCATTAAATAACAATAATAACAATAACTTACTTAATGTAGGTACGTGGCACAATACCAGTCACACAGGCTGGATTCGTCCAAAAGGTCTGTACATTTGATCCTGTCTGTATTTGTACGATTTGTTGATAATTAAACACTAACTGATTGTATAACATGCTACTTGCTTGGCGGTCAGACGAAGAGTGTGCTGTGAGGTGAGTGCTAGCTCCCTCCCCCACTGCTTGCCCTCCAAGTATGCTTGTTTAATCTTTATTATTATTTATCAGAAAATTGGTCACCAAGATTTTTAAGAAATGTTGCCCAAAACCTTGGAATATTCAATAAAATGTTATGTATAATCAGCACGATTTCAATAGGAGCAGTGTTGGCCTTATTGGTAGTAAGCCCGTCACCTATGCATGAGGTTCGGGTTCGAATCCTGCCGAGGACATACACCAAATCAATATTAATCAATCAAATCATTATAAGCACCCCGGTCCGGCGATGGGCTCACCGCACCACCTTTCACGTTTAGGTGGCCTAAAATACATTAGTGAAAAGTGGTTATTTCCAGGAATAGGATACCTCTGCTGACTCCTCGAGGATAAGTCATAAGCATATTTATTTTTATTTTATAACTAGCGGTTTCCGTTCCCGTGAGAATACGGGAATAAAATATAGCCTATATTACTCAGGGATCTTCTAGCTTTCCATTAGTGAAATAATTTTTAAAATCGGTCCAGTAGTTTTTGAGTTTATTTGTAACAAACATACAAAAATCAAAAAATACAAATCTTTTATATGTACATAGTTTTTAATTAGACATCTGATTTTTTTGTGTTAAAAGTTACATTTTTGTATATTATGTTACCCTTAAATAATTACTTACAAGCTATCAACACTGTAACAGTCTTATACCTATAATGGAACAATGTCTACCTACAAGTTACCTTAGAACTACTTACTTTCCATATTTTACTTACTTCTGCAACATTTCCAGAGTTCGTTGCCGTGTAATATTGCTCTCAACTTGTCAATTTGTTTTGTTGTGTTATGTTATAAAACGGGGATTTACTGTATTATCGTCTAAAAAGGAGCAGACGCGTTACATATCCCCGAAAGGAGATAAATATTTTATGTCATAATTCATCTGAGCTATAAAAAGGGTGAGCGAAAACACGAGCGCCGAAATGATTTTTGCCTTTCTCACTGGGGAAAGAAACGCCAACTTACGTGTTCTCTAATCTTAGAACATAAAGTTATTTATTTATTTACTACATAAAAAATAAATATGCTCACACCTTCATCTCCAAAGGGGTAGGCGGAAGTATACCATTCCTGCAAATACCAACGCACTTTTCACCAGTTTATTTTTTTTGACCCCTAATTGAGACCCCGGCAGGGGGAATGAAAGTTTTTTAAGAGGTGATGTAGGTCCCCAGTCGGTGGTCTAGATAGTCATAAATACTAATTAGTACATGCCTTCGACAGACTTCGAAACCGGCCCTCACGCATGAGAAACGTCCTCTGTAACCACATGCACACTATAAACACTTACTTAATAACGTACTAGCTTTTGCCTAAGAGCAGTGATAGCCTTACGGTTAAAGAGCCGGCCGAAAATCAGTGAGGCTCGGGTTCGAATCCTGGAATGTTGATAAAAAGCAGCCTATATTTTCTTCTAATGTATAAACTATATTACTGTAAGGTTTCATCAAAATCTGTTACGTAGTTTTTGCGAGAATGATTAACAAACGTATCATTCCATACATCCAACCCCACAAACTTTCTCGTTTATAATATTACTAAGATTAATATAGAGGCACTACAAATACGTTAATATCGTTTATAATATTACTAGGATATGTATTGAGGCACTACAAATAATAAGTAAATAAGAAAGCAAATAATCGTATTTACTTTTGGTATTTGCTCATGGGAGTCAATACAACAGGACCCTTTCAATAATAAAGTTCCTAAGTAAATCCGAGTTTGCCAAAATGTCATCTTATCAAGTTGGAGAGTGAGTGCCGCAGTTCGGATCTTAACCAAACTTCTTATTTAAGATAATGTAAAAGAAGATAAGTTACGAACTGAGTCATAAAAGGCGTTTTCTGAAAGAAGTAAGTCATTTTAAGAAATTTTCAGTAATTCCATCGTATAATTGGAAAAGTTCGACGACAAAACGCGGGGTGGCCACAGAAGAACTATAAAATTGCAGTTAACGACACCGAACGACTTCTCAATACCATTACTCTGAAATACGATCTAATTGAGTACCCCTGACCCCTTGTCTGCCACAGACAATAACGGAATGGGACGTCTTGGCCTCAAGCAATTAACTTCAAACGATATGATTTCTAATTAAATTGTAATGTCGTCTTTAAATCGATTATTTATTTAGGCTCACCAAATAATAGGTTTATAACTTTTGTTGGTTATTGTGATTCAGTTTGGAAATATTGTTCATGGTTTAAGATTGGTTTAGATGACAAAATCGGAGAAATAATAGAAAAGTAGATTTGCCTTTAATTATCACATCTTGAATGCTTAGCATTCTGTTTTGCGAATGCAATGAATGTTTTTCCTCTGCGCTATGACAGGAGGTTCTTCACAAATTCAAAATTTATAATAATTTGTGGGACACAATTCACACACGGTTATTTAGTCCCAAACTAGGCAGGGCCTGTACTATGGGTACTAAACAACTGATAAACATACTTAAGTAATTGTTAAACGACCAGACACGAAGCCAACAGACATGTTCATGCACACAAATGTTGGCCCCGAGCGGGGATCGAACCCGCGACCTCCGACTCAGAAGACAGGGTCACTACCAACTGAGCCGACAGGGTCACTACCAACTGAGCCAACAGGCCCGTCGAAAGAATCGGTGATGCCTCTGTGTTGCTATGGGCCGTGATGAACAATTATACTATCGTTACCAAACACTATCAGATTTCTCGTCAGCTCGTTTACCATTTTTATGGGGTTGTAAAAAATACTTAGTATTTTTTTTATCACAATCTAATCTTCAAAACAAGAACTATTTGTTCCGAGATCTAATTATTTACCTCACCTGGCAACAGCCACACATAACACCGACCTTACGTAACGAAAATATCGGTAATTACAAAACGACGCACTAACTGTTTTACGTAAGCGTTGGTTACGCATGGGTATATAATTACCTAAACATCCCTATAAAATCTGTTATATAATCTTATTATATCATAGGGTATTTGACTCTATCGTATTTAAAAAAAGGTTATCATCAGGTTATATTATTTTGATGTTCATTTTACAATTATAGCAAAAAATTATGACATTGATATACCTAATAATAAAAAAGTGAAACTATCGAGAGTCCGGATAGATGAAATTATAACTACTGAGCTGTAGAATGTCCTGAGTACTGACTCACATACATTTTCCATAGCAAAACTTCGTTTTGACGGAGCAAAAAAGTAACTTAACTGACAAGGCAGTCAAATACCCTATTCACTTATAATTACTATGGTATTAGCATCACGATCTCATTTATAATAGACATTAAAAATTTGTGCCGTTTTGGGGTAGAAATATAATTTTGTATTTTTTCTCAAGAAACATAGTGTGTGAGTGACCCTTAGGGAGATGTACATATATTTTGCATCCTTCACATCTGTGTGATGCTACCGTGGTCTGCAAAGTTATGTTTGTGCGCAGCTCTTGCACTTTTGCTGAGAAAGTATTTATTTTGGTAAAGAATGATTGTAGAAGTAGTCATTTTGGGAAAGTACGAACGATGCGATGCGACAGAGTGCGAAAATAAAAAAACGTGCTCTAGGCTGCGGTGAAGATTTAGAGAAAGCGATTTGTGACAAGACGTGACGCAGTGTAGACTTGTTTTTCATAGGACGAGATGAGACAAAGTATGCAGATTAAGAGCAACGCAAAATATTACATTGTGTGTGGATATTTTGAGATTCTCAATGACTATTTTGGCTGTCTTTGGTATTGATTCTCAATATTAAGATATTATGGTATTGATTTACTTCATAATAAATAATAGTCTGATAAAAGCTCCTCTGAAGCCTCTGAGACCTGGTAGAACTAACCGACACTACGTTAGTCAGATAGGAAGGAATACACGTCGTGTATAGTACGGTGACGCAATAAGTCACATCGAATCGCGTCGTGTCGTGTCGCTCGACGGCGTTGGTGACAACTGCCACGCTAAAAAACCCGCGTGCGAGTTTACGCCCTTTTTGAAATTACTAGTGGTAGTCTGGCCCGAATGTTTTCTTGATACTGTGCCACTTGACCCTCCGCCGACTTGCAACTGGCCCAAGCTATTTTTAAAAGTTTTTATTGCGTAAACCTTGACAGTTCACGGGCACATCACACAGACGTGTCCCTTGGAAAATCGCTGTTGCCTTTTAAATAGTCAGCTTTGAGTGACAAATGGTTCCGTGGACCCGTGGTAGGGATTGAGTCGTGGAAGTGGTGGGATTGTCTCAGTCGTAAATCTGTCCAGCTGAAGCCTGCTCGCCGCAATGGATCTTTCGTCACTTGTCCACAGGCCGACGTCTGCGGCTTGCGAAACATTTGTTAATCGCTCCCAACTCCCTTTAGGCCGTCCTTACCAACAATGTTCTATTTTATTCATAAAATTTTAATGTTAGAGTACATAAAAGATCTACGAGTCGAATTGTTGTGATCTCGGATGTCTGTTGCCTTTATACCTATGCACAACTAAGGTTTACAAAATTATCTGCTTAACAGATAATTTAAATTATGACCTTGAGTATCATAGAAGACTTACGGTTTTAGATGCATAATATTTCGTCCTTTTTTATTTTCATAAAAAGGGCAGTATTATTGTGTACCTACTACCTACCTTTTTCTGCTTACTATAATTTAATTAACGATAATGCTGTAATGACGTGTTAAAACTGAGAAGACATCAAGGCAAATTAATTTATACACTCCAAAGTTTCAGTATTTGCTAAGTAATTAATACAGTGAAGATATTTTATTAGATTAATACATTTTCAAGTTAAGATTGAAAGTGCTACGGAATATAATAAATATTTTGTTATTCTGTGCTACAAGCTGGAATAAGTAAATTTTATAGGTATATTATTTCGTCGTATAAACTATGAATTAATAATATTTGAGCTTAAATTTTATATTCCAATACTCTATCTTCAAAGCGAGAGGTTTCTTCATTTTAATAGGGATGGAAAATACACTTACATTTATTAACAAATCAATTCGTAATTGCACGAATAAATTCAAGATAATAATATTCATTAAATTATTCTTGAATGTTTTCAGAAATCTACAAAGAAATTATCGAGATGAAACAGATGAAAATCGCACTCGTTGGAGTAAAATAATATTTTTCATGAATTTTTCAATACATTATTTTTAATTCTACAAATCTAAAAACATAAACATAAATTGTTTTATATTTGATATACGATTCTTCATTTCTCTGTCTTTACTGTAAATAGTTTATCATACACATGATTAGCCCGTTAAGTAACAGAATGCATACACAATATGATTTAGTATTGTCCTTGAGCGCTCGTGGCATAGTGATCAAAAAAAAAAGCTCAAGGGTTAAACTACACAGGTGACAGTACTGTTTAGTTGATAGTTGAAAATATATGTCACCCGAGTTGACAGTTGAGTTGACCGTCTAGTTACTCAAGTGAACAGTTCTATCAGCTGTCTAGCTGCGATAATAATTGACCAATAAAGTTACCATGACATGATTCTTAAATAAATATGTACAGAGCAGCCCACTTCTGTGTTGACTTCCAACGGATTAAGTAAAAAGTACAACTACATTATTGATAAATTCATGGTTTTAGATTTTAACAAGTACTGTTTGCACTTTTTTAGTTCAGTTGATTTAGAACCTTACCACATTTTTATACAAACAGTGCTATAAAAAAACAGCACTGGAAACACATCGATGATTTACATTACACAAGCAAAAAAGAGGGATTAATTGGATCAATATTTGGGTTACCCTGAGCCGAAAAATAGATCCAGTTAACAATCCTTTTTATAAACAGCATTAAAAAAAAGGCAATCAGTGTCCGCTGACAATCTGTGTTGATTGATCTTCAATATTCGCTGGGAAAATATTTGTTGGCGATCGCTGCGGCTACAGTTTCCTGTGGAATGGAGCTGGGAGTCTCTTTGGGAGAGCGCTATATTTTATTTTTGTTCTGCTATTATATCGCTGTACACGATCTAACTTTCAATTTATTGACTGCATTTGTGGTTTAGTAAATTCTGAATTAGAGTAGAATTAGTAGAAAACTTTTTTCTTAATTTTTTACTAGCTTTTACCCGCACGTTTATTTAACACCCTTACAGGTTGAATTTTGCAAAATTCTTTCTTAGTGGATGCCTACACTGTAAAAGCTCTCTGTGTGCAAAATTTTAAGTCTCTAGACCCAGCGGTTTAGGCTGTGCGTTGATATATCACCAATCAGTCAGTCAGTTTATCATTTTATATTCTATCCACCTTTGTTCTGCTACCTGCCTACTAAAAAAGAAAACCATTGAGAGGACACCTGCAGGCTCTAGAATGGATCTCTCAACAGTCACCCTCCTTCCAAACAGCTCTCTCTGTCGTGCTTAGGGTTCTAAAATACACTTGAAAAAACTGGCTAATTCCACTTCCAGTAATACAGTAACTCTGCTAAGACTCTAAAGAAGGGATAAGGCTTGAGACTTATCTTACCAAAAATTACGTTTTACTGTATTCGTCACCCAACCAATTTGAAAGTAATGACATTTTATTAAGGTGCAATGTGTGTAGGTACACTAAATATGTGATAACTACCACTTGATACACTTGTAGCGACACTACATAGAAATCACCAATAGACGGCCGAGTTCTAAACTGCGCTATCAAAGTTTTCTAATGAGTTTGTATAAATACCTACAACTGTCCAACATCAACCGTTGGACCGCGGTCCCCAGACACGATCACCTCGCCTAAAGGAAGATCTTAATTTTTCACGGTGGAGGAGCATTCCACCTCCGCTCCTCTATCCTACTAATATTATAAATGCGAAAGTTTGTATGGATGGATGTATGGATGTACGGATGGATGTTTGTTCCTCTTTGACGCAAAAGCTACTGAAGAATTTTGATGAAACTTTACAATTATATATATATATATATATATATATATATATATATATATAGCTTATACAGAATAACACATCGCGGCTAGTACTCTATAAAGATAGGATAGTTGTTTCCACGATATGTGGTGCTGTCTGTGGCAGGATAATCTCTATTTGTATAAATAAGACTAAGGTATAACTTATATGGTACGGTCCAAATTGCGCTTTCTGCGCTCGTGTGCGCTATATTCATGCAAACAACTGTTCAAATTGCGCTGTGGTACGCTGACATGAGCATTGTGACGTCATCGATGACGTCATCGATTGGTGCAAACAGTGCTAACAACGAGGAGGTAGTGCAATGTCTCCGGATCTGTCAAAAAGTTGTCAAACTTCAATGTGCGTGGTGTTTTTTTTCCCGCGAACTTTTTTCATATTCGTTATGTAATCGATTAATTAAAATTAGGTATGTCGTCATTAATATTAACAGAAGCATTACATTTTGAAGCTTCGGGGGACACTATACGACTCAAATACGACTGAATTTAACTTCAGAACAGTATCAACCTAAATATTAAAAGAACTGTCATTTTTGACAAACGAAAACCTGTTCAAATTGTTTGCATGCTAACAATCGTAATCATTTTGAACAGTCGTGTGCGTGCTTACGAACGTATTTACTATTTGCACAAAACGGACCGCAGCCATAGTCTTCGCTTTCAAACTAAAGCAAAGATCTCTCCATATTGTAGCTATTTTGGCCCATGTCGCGGTGGCATGTGCGAAATTCGTTAATCAGTGCCAGGCTGGTCGTCCGCCAATCGCGTGCGCGCACCTTTCAACATATCACGTCTGTCGCTTTTTTTGGCCTCGATACCCTTTTGAATTGCGATTTTTGGATTCCTTCTGTATTACTGTTCTACTGTATACCTACAATAGCTACGCAATGAGCTTCCCTTAGGTTTGTATAAATAAACTGTGGAGCACAATATATACACGCTTATTTAGTCCCAAACTAGGCTGATCCTTTACTTTGTCTACTAAATAACCGATCTACATAGGTACATGAATAAATCCTAAAGACCCAGATGCTATACTAACAGACAGGTTCATGTTCAATATTGGGTCAGAGCGGGAATCTAGATTATAATAATAATAATAAATTGTACGACACTATTCACACACGGTTAATCAGTCCCAAACTAGGCAGAGCATGTATGGGTACTAAACAACTGATAAATATACATTAATAAATATTAAACACCCAAACATACAAACAATCATACAAT
Organism: Ethmia dodecea; assembly: GCA_963855545.1. NCBI lineage: Eukaryota > Metazoa > Arthropoda > Insecta > Lepidoptera > Depressariidae > Ethmia > Ethmia dodecea. The sequence goes on from OY979446.1 coordinate 5,099,257, forward strand.
TTTACACCTTTATAACATCAGTACAGATACCAGTGCAGTGATAGACCTGAGATTAAAGAGTCCGCTTCTCATACGTGAGGCTTGGGTTCGAATCCTTGAGATGTACCAATGACTTTTCAAAAACATGTAGATACCTACATATTTATCACTAGCTCGACATCGACGGCAAAGGAAAACATCTCGAGGAAACCAGCAAATCCAAGTATTGATTCTGAGGTATTTGTATCAGTACCCCAGTCCGGCCATATGCTCACCACTTGTCACGGGGGTCCAAAACATGTAGGTCGAAGAGTGGGTAAGTATATCCAGAAATGGAATACCTCTGATGACCCCCTCTGGGATAAAACGGCTTTAACATAATTTTTTTAGTACAGATTGAGCTTACTTAAACATTGTAAAATTTATAATTTTTCAATATACTTAACTACGTCCTACGTTCCATACTATTTGTAAAGTTTGTGGTTTTAACAATCTACGACCCTCTTCGTAACATCTAACAGATTATGAATTGAGTCTCTTAAAAATTAAATCACCAACAAGTTTTTTACGTTTTCATTTTTGATGTACGTCCATTAAGTACCACTGCTACTTTTATCATAAAACACACCGTCGATTATTTATTCAAAGGCCCTCTTAACTCAGATTTTCTTATGCCGAATAATAATTTATAGGGGGAAATATATCCCGTGCCGAAAAGTCTGTTCCCAAATAATATAGTATCTTGATAAGTGCGAGCGACCCTTTTGTGGCTACTTTCAATACATTATCGGAAAAATACGATCATAAAACAAAAGAACAGTAAAACAGTATCTAATGGAGTGAATGGGCTTTAATCCTATTGGGGCTATTTCAGATATGGCGGCGACGAATAATGGATTGGATGATCTTATCCAGAGTCAAAACGACTCAACTTGTGTTCCATAACATAAAAGTCGGATACTGTCCCTGGAGTCGGACTAAGTCTCATTACTTATACATCAATAGCAAACTTCTGATAGGAAATACAGGTTTTATTATAACGACAGAGTCAACGCCAAATTATTTATGTATTCATGTTTACAGATATTATAGGTAACGATTGTGCCTGGGGATACGTAGGCTTACAAAGCTTTCCTTTTGACTTTGTGATTTGGAATCCACTCCTCTCACAATGATATTCGATTTATAGAGAGACTAGCTTTTGCCTGAGGATTCGTCTGTATTTCGGAATGATGTCTTCTTCACGACAGACAGAGTTACTTTCGCACTTGTAATATCTGTAGAGATTTAGTATAGAATAGCTGTTCCATGCGATTTCACCTGCGTAAGCCGCGTTCTAACGAGAAAATTATTGTATTTAGTCCTTAGTTCGTGTAGAAAAGTAAGTTTAAAAGTAAGTTTCGGAGCCTAGTTATCACAACAAACATAGAAATCTTTACATACATACATACATATAATCACGCCTCTTTCCCGTAGGGGTAGGCAGAGACCACTTCTTTCCACTTGCTACTATCCTTACATACTTCTTTCGCTTCGTCCACTTTCATTATTCCTTTCATACATGCTCTTCGGTTTAAATTTAAATCTTTCATCTTTATAATATTAGTGTAGACAAACGCCTGTAATCATGTCTATTTAATACGACCATTCAAACACTGAGGCGTGACACAACAACTGAACCAAATGTCCTATAACCACCGCCGCGAATTCCGTACAGCTGAAATTACTTCTGAACTTGGTACGACAAACGCTAACTACTAGTGTAGCAGAAAATATCAAACGTTCAAAACTTTAGGTCGCGCAGAACAGTTCCGCAAATTACGAGCAATTTACTGAAACGTCTGAAAGCATCCACATGGAATCTGCTAATGACCGGCCGGAATCCGTCTCCATAAATAGAAGTCTCAAAACAAGCCATTGCAATCAAGCGGATCGCAATAACATGAGATGAATAAATTTTAAGCACCGAACTTCCAACAAGGGTTCCCTCAAGAATTTACATTGGAAACTTTGTTCTGTTACTGTCCATTTCCTTCAATTTGTTTTTGGGAAACATGCACAGAATTAATGAGATTGACGTTGATATCGCCAACATAATTAATATTAGCCACCCATCCATTATCCACTAATACTATAAGCGCGAAAGTTTGTGAGGATCGATGGATGTTTGTAACTTTTCACACAAAAACTACAACTTGGGGATAAAGATTGGGGAAGATGAGTGAGATTATTATTATTATAAACTACTGAACGGATTTCATCGAAACTTTAGTACCTAATGTAGTTTATATACATCAGAAAAACACATTTGTACCTATACGCTATTGGAACGTAGTTCCTTATGGCGCGTTGCGAAAGGGGGCTAGACGGAAAAAAATAAGACCAAAAGTTGGTACGACCGACACTTTTCGTCGTTGAGTTAATGCTGGAAACTAACAGATGGCGCTACGATGAAATACCGCTAATTATCAAGGTATTACTATTAACGATTATGTAATTTATCACATTTTATTGGAATAACTTTTATTTGCGGCTTTTAGCCGGAGGACTTGAGTGATGATGCAGATTCTAAATCCTAATCCTATTAATATTATAAAAGCGCGAAAGTTTATGTAGATGCGTCGATACCTAAGCATGATGCCACCACCTTATGATGCAACCACTGAGCAGATTTCGATGAAACTTTACAGTAATATAGCTTGTATATCAGAGTAACATATAGACCATCGAACTAATTTGGTACGCTATTACCAAATATAGATAGATGTGTTTTCGTAACTAATTACTGCAAAATACAGTGACACATAAGTATAACGATATATTTCAATGCTCATAGCCCATGCAGAGAGATACAGTATTTGATAAAAAGAAACGTCTAGAAACAAATATTAGTTAAGTTACAATAGTGTTTGTACCTACATGGTTTGTATCAATAGACACAACCTACAATTTCAATGTTTAACCTACGAATACGGCTACTGTTTACATCAATTTGATGATGAAAGGATTCCCTTAATATTAGCTGTAAGCGAAAGCCTCTCACCGAGCCAATGTCAACATGTGCGGTTGATCAATCTAGACTAGAAACTTCCCGCGGTTTTGTATGGGTTTGATTTTATTTATAACTAACTTCGCTTCAGTTTATATGATGTTTTTTGTTACAAACTTTGGTACAAAATTGGTGCTGTTTATTGGTACAAATAAGTAAGAGATAGTCTCTTACATATGTGTACCTACCCTTAAAATATTGCACTTTTAAAATGGACTTATATACAAACCTTCCTCCTTTATCGCTCTTTTTTCATTATAGTGAAATCCGTATCAGAATCCTATGAGTCGTTTAGAAGAAATTAGCGGAGAAACAGACTGAGGCAGAAAGCAAGTTTGTTTTAAACTATTTATAGACAGATTTTATTATTTCAAGTTTTTCAAATGTTTTCAGATTGAACCGTAAGCTTAGGCAGGTATCGGTAACAAATCTCATATATTATCATAGTGGAATTAACGTAATCCATAGCTATACAACCTATTAAAATTTCCAAACATACCTATATTAATTTAATATATTATATGAAAATGTCCATCGCACTGATTCTCTACTATTTTATTATATGTGTCTGGCGCCCGAAACTTCCCAATATAAAGGTGTCCATGTGGAACAATTTTACGTTCGGCGTGTAGGTAAAACAAGTTTTATTAAAACAGATGAAAGGCTTTCGACAGCTTTCATTTTTGTTACAGGAAAAATGGGAATATTAAAAACTAAATAGTTTCCAGAGTAATATCCGGCTTAGAGTATCTAATCGTTGAAATTATTTGTAGAATGGTATATCATGTGACTGAATAATGTATAATAAGATTAAAATATACTTCATACTTCCTCATGCATGAGGAAATAGTCTTAGCTCGGTCCATGATGATGATGATTTATAACTGCGGAAATCTTGGTGAGCATTTTATACAATAATTAAAAAACATGACTTACAACAATTTTGTAATCGTCAACAAACACCGTTGCGTTCTCGACATACAGTAACAAACATGTTTATCGAAAATATTATAAGCTAACAAAAACAATCTCCAACCTTCCAAACCTTTAGCAAAACCCTCGAAGGCAACTTGATTTTCCGGGAGTGTAAACTTTTCCCACGGGAAAATTATAGACCATGCTACCGCTGCGGTCGGCTACTTATTTATAGAAGCCCTCGGGCTATTCGGAGAATTTCTATCAGTTAGGTTTATATACTGTGGATTGGGTCATAATATATTTCCCCAGATTACCAGAGTATCAACATTAACACTAACCGGTGATGACACTATTAGGCTTATGTACTCGTATATTTATGTTTATCAGTTGTTTAGTAGCCATAGTAAAAGTCCTCCCGGTTAAATTACCGTATAACTTGTGTCGGACAATTTGTTTCATTTGTGTTTGTTCACTAGTAACCCAGTAGTGTAGCGTTATCTAAGTGTCTACGTTTTTATAGTTCTCCTACTTTATTCCATACAGCTTCTAAGTTTAGCGACAGAGGATGTGCATGCATGGATATAAGTATAACACATTCAATCAGTGACGAGACCTCATCCAATGCATCGCACCGAGGCAAGGTTGAGGTCTTTTATTTATAGATTTAATTTAAGTTTAGTAGATTTTTGTTTTTAGGTATGGGTGTTTAGGTAGTTACTGGTATTGATAATTTTGATTTAGTTATAAAGTATGAGAAATCAGTCAGGATATTTCTAGAAAGATCACCTTTTGAAACATTTTTACGCTAATCACATAGTCCTTTTTACCATGTCAATTTTTAGACGGTAAAATCAGAAATATCGTACGATTTTATTTATACATATTTCTTCCTCTTCTAAAGTCGTGTCAAACTCGAAAAAATCATAATAAAGTTATGTTACTTTACATTTGTAGTCTCAATCCATAGATTTTGTATAACAATAGATACAAGTAACTAACTTTCTAAGCTAAGATATAAAGCTCTGCAATAACCGAATTCAAACTTTCTTAAATAGACTAAGTAGCTGAAGTTATATTGAAATTCAGTGGAAATCTTTCACAATAAGTAAGATTCACTCCGAGCACATGCTTAGAGTACACGATTAGGAATCCGCAGTCAGTATCATCGGCGAGACATCGTGACGAAAATTCAAACAGCTCATTAGACCTAAAACAACAGCAACATTGTTTCAACAAAGGGCAGCTGAAATCAGCAACGGCTCATAATATTAGGTATTCGTAAAGTTGGTTTCCACTTTTGGACGTGGGTAACTCTTTACTTCGGTTGACAATGTTGCTTTGAGAAATTAGACTTTATGAACAACTGGCTTTTGCTTGCGACTTTTTTCGTTCCCGGATAAGAGGTAGCAATGCAAACGTATATCTTGTACCAAAATTCATTCAGAACAGTTCAATTAAGCAAATAAACAAAGTTTCATTCGCACTCATCTATATTATCATATTAGAAGTAGTTGTTCATAGAATTTACAAAATATTGCAAAGTTGACAGCCCTAACTAAGGCTTTATTTAGGTGAACTTTAAATTATGAGTTGATAATGCTATTTTAAGGATAATCGAAAAAAATATAGTCCATAACTCATTAACTTAGGTACCTAATAAATCTTGTGTGATATGTCGGCTCGTGTTTGTACTAGTTTAACGGACGCTTGAGGTGAAAGTTTCTGTATTAAAATATATACCCAGTGACCGCTTAGTAGAGCTAAATCTCTTTGTACGTAAATAAAATAATAATCGAGCTCAACGCAAGTCAAAGTTCTCAATCTTATGTTTCTTCACTATCACTACATAGTATAAAACAAAGTCGCTTTCTCTTTCCCTATATCCCTATGTTCCTTTGTATGCTTTTAAATCTTTAAAACTACCCAACGGATTTTGATGCGTTTTTTTTTAATAGATAGAGTGATTCAAGAGGAAGGTTTTAGTGTTAGCATTGCACCCGTGCAAAGCCGGGGCGGGTCGCTAGTATTCGTATAAACATCTTCTGGGCAAGCTCGTCCCATTGAAGGCTTCGGGCTAGTCTGGGGTCAAGAGTAAGCCTATCAGGAATAATAAAAAAATCTATCGGTTTTCAAGAGCCGTTATCAACTTACCTACTACTGTCCAAGAAGGAAATTTTTTTGGACCATATATCTTGTAAGCTGAAATAATAATATATAAATTAAATCAATTTAAAAAAAAACTGAATCTATCCCTGACTCTAAGAGGGAAGAATAAGCAGAAGATATTGTTAAAAGTCATTAAAAAATCCTGTAAGATCCTTTTCCGAATAGGTCGAGTTCGATACCATACCAAGGCAGTATTTTTATTATTTTGATTAGAACAGCAATTCATATTATGTCATACCCAGGACGTTACCTTTATGAGTATCGTAGATTGTATTATTGCGGATATTACCATAGTATGAATCCCGCAATACAGGATAGTTTGCCATTGTCTCTGTTACTTCCACACTTTTATTGCTTTTATCTCTGGCGATTATCCGACACGTGTAAGCTCCCTATGATGTTTTTCTTAGTCATACAATCTGTGGTCATGCCTTAGGTATGTAATGAAAGTCCGTGTTTAGACGATATTTTTTTATTTTATTGCTTATTAATCCTAATATCTAGGTACATGTATAAGTTAATAAAGTAAGTAAATAATAGATTTTTTAAGTTAACTTTACAAAAATCTCAAACCCAATCACAAAAGAATATTGAATTTGGTACTGTTTTTATTAGCCTTATTTTTGTCCCACTGCTGAGCAAAGGCCTCTCCTCCTTTCCTCGATTTATCCCAATCCTCTGACTCCTGTCTGAGTCTGAGTGTCCTTTAGATAAAATATATTAATTGTATTTTGATTGTATCGAAATCTACATTGAGGAATATATCTATACATATAATAAAACTCTAACGGGGCCGTGTCTGTACATTAAATATTTTTTGAAAATTTTAACGGTAGTGTATATAGTTATCGATATAGATACCGAAACACCAATTTTTGGAATTTTTGTCTGTCTGTCTGTCTGTCTGGTGGTGCACGCATCACTCAAAAACTACTGGACGGATTTTGATGAAATTTGGTATGGAGATAACTGAGTACCCGGATCAACATCTAGGGTACTTTTTATTTCAGGAAAATATCTCATTCCGACGGGAAAATATAAAAACTGGTTAAAAAGAGAAATACGTACTACTCCGAAACGATAACACCTAGAAACTGGACAAATAGTATAAAGGTGTCTGATATGTCATAGGAAATTGGTATGAAGGGATTTTTGGAAATTCCCACGGGAACGGGAATAAACTAAATCCAAGCGGGAAAACGCCGCTGGGCACCCGCTATTTGAAATATGGTATGTAGGTGTCTTAAATATGTCGTAGGCAACCACTATGAAGGGATTTTCGGAAATTCCCACGGGAACGGGAATAAACGGAATCCGTGCGGGCAACGCCGCTGGGCATCCGCTAGTTACTAAATAAACACGTATTTATATCTACTTAAAATTTAAGCGTGTACCTAAGCTAAGATCTAGTAGTCAATCTTCAAGATACTGAGCTGCTATTCTTCACTGAAGATGTTATTCTTCTCCTGCAATAAAGACAACCGTGTTACGATGTTATAGTCCATAAGTTCCAGGCTCCAATTAACATTTACTTGGTATTCCACTCCTAACCTTAATTGAAAAGTTTAAAGGGTTTTTGAGAGCAGAAATATAAGTTAAAATATATTTTTACTCAAGATTCCCACTGAACAATTCTTGTATAACAGCTTATCTTGTCTGTGAAAAATGGGAATTACCAAAAATAACACTTCTCAATTTCAACTTTAATAAAAACCATAAATAAATAGGTAATTTTGTATAGTATCGAGAGCAGGTACCACCATGTATTACATCAAAGGCATGAATTCCCCAGTACGTATTTGCATAAAGTTGGTACTTCGTATCACAGCAATGTGATCGACTAAACTTATGCACGAAGAGCAAGTGCTTAAAACCTTAACAAATTTGTCAGTCACGAAAAGGAATATATATTAAATATACGTGTAGTATGGGACTGACAGACAGCTAAAAAGTTTCACAATTGATAGACTGTTTCTCTTTATTTGAGAATCTACAAAATTATCATTATTATTTGTACAATAGAATAACACCTTATCTTATAGATACCCGTAGTGCCTTTTCACACATACCGGTTGCCGGATAGCCGGTGCCGGCTACCCGGTGGCGAAGTATATGGGCGATTGCCCGATTGCCCGGAAAATTACGCCTGTGCATGGCCATATACTTCGCCGCCGATATGCATGAAAAGGTGTATATTGCCATGTACGTTCGCTTTCAGTAACGGGGTGCACATCTTTTAAGTACCATGTGATAAGCGAATAAATTAAATTGAAATTGAAACCGTATCCACCACTGCTGGTTAGCTGCCTACCGGTAAGCCGGCGCCGGACGCACAGTAGTGTATGGAACACTTACAAGCTTTCAGACGCAACGGCGTCAAATCGGGTCGTATGAAAGCTGAATGTGTTACCGGTTAGTCGGCACCGGCTACCCGGCAACCGGTATGTATGAAAAGGCACTTAGGTGACGTAGGTACACATTGTGACAGTTACGAGTAGCTGGCCACTAAACGCGAGCAAGTGAATTAGATTAACGATCATACTTCTATTCAAATTTGATGATTTGGTTTTACTTGTAATGAAAGAGTAATGTTTCAATTTGTTATGTGAGTAGGTTGATGGTTCTTCTTACGTGTGCTTTATCTCGTAGGTACTGGGCACGAGATAGCAATTAGACTCTTTGTACATCACGTCACGTTTTCTGCTGCACGGCCATGCGATACTCCAAGCTTCGTTCTGTGAAAAAGTTTCATATTCTAAAGTGTTTTGTACCTTTGTTGTAACACGTAACTTTTATTGAGCATGAGCGGATTTATTGAGTTTGGTGCATTATCGACATTGTAAGACATGTTACCAATTCTTATTACCTCCTACCTGCAAATATTTGTGGTCTTCGAGAGTTTTTGGGTTTAATAAAATGTGTACAACAATTTTTGAACATATCTTGATTTTTTAATTTTAGTGCATTATGATAAAGCAAAAACGAATATCAATGAGTTTAGAAGCCTCCATATTTATCGTTATGTATTTACACACACATTATATTCACATACCTAAGTATATCGATAAATTTTATTATCGAATAGCTATCAATGCTAAACTATATTTTAACGCTTTCCAACTTTTGCTGTACAAAAATAAAGTTAAAAGAAATAAACTGGCTTTGGCTGCCGACTACACTACTTACCGTTTTGGCTCCTTTGAACTTTTTCTCTTCTTTTTGTTTTTCTAAATCGCGAAGCCGTCTTGCCTCTCGGATTTCATCTTCCTGATAATATATTACGAGAACATTAATTAGTATCTACAGCTTTGCTATTTTGCTCTTTCAAATGAATTAAGTATTTTAACATAACGTTCATTTTCTTTGCAAAAGTCTTACTTATAAAAGGGATTTTCAAAACTTCAAACTCTAGATACTCACCAATTCATCTTGATAAATGTAGTGCATGGTTTCCTCTACATCTGGCCTGTAAAATATGTCTATAGATATTACATAACTACGCTACGTATAGGCAAAATCACTATTATTCGTTCAGTTTTCAAGTTCAAGTCTCTAGACCCAGCGGTTTAGACTGTGCGTTGATAGATCATTAATCAGTCAGTCAGTTAAGATTTAATATATTATATAGATCAATTTTAGTATCAGTAAAGAAGAAAATTACCCAAAGATAAGATGCAATATAAAAAAATACTTGCAAAATGCAATAGATTTACCAACACGACATTTTCGTTAAACTCGCAGAAATATTTCGCTGTCCGTGCCTTTCGTGATTTCATTCATAAGCGAACTACAGCAAAGCAAAACTCGTAATACGCCCTCCCATCTATGAAAATTAGCTAGAGAAAGATAGCAGCCATGCAAATAAATAACAGTGCCCTTCAAACTTTAAATTAGTTCTCGCGAACTTTCAGAAGCATGCATCATTCTGGAGCGCTCTAGAATATTCTAGACTAGTTTTATTTCAACGTACGCCACTAGCTCCAACTTTATTTCTAGACCAGACTCTAGTATAATGTCGTGTGCTTCTTGAACGGTTAGCGTTGACGAGTTGACCTCATTTATGCTCATCAAAACGTCCCCAACCTTTATGCCAGCGTGTTCGGCCCGGCTGCCTTCTTTTACCTAAAAAAAAAAACATTGTTTTATAACATCGTTTTAATAGTATTATTTGTATAAACTTACTTTAAAAAAGGAGGAGGTTCTTAATTCGGTTGGTGTTTTAGTGTTTGTTAGCTCAGATCTCCGTCATTTATAAACCAACTTCGATTTTTTTTTATAGTCCCGTTTTTATAAAACTCCATTTATGACGAGGGACTTTGAGCAATTAATTAGATTTCGAATATTTCGAAGTAGGTTGTATTTTTGTTATAGCTATTTGTGAAAAGCATCGCAACGAACTGGTTTTCCTAATGTGTTTCTAACAGTTGCATAGAATTGTATATCATGACGCAGCCATATTTTACTGTTTTGCTTTTACAATTAATTTTGTTGAGAATTGCCACTAATACCTCTTTTCTTCTTCATCTATACAAAGAAAACCCACTATGATGATAATAGTGATATATTAATCTAGAAGCTATTCAGGCTTCTAACAGACAGCAATGAAAAGGAAATCCATCTTATTAAAATATCGATCCGATGAGAGCGGAACAATAGTTCGCTCCGAAGCCCCAGTTCATGAATAAGGTGGAACAGATTGATAGGCATTTTGAATTCAACGAATGACGTTTGTGCGTCGCTGATTCAACGGGAAATTACACAATGCCTCTCGGAAAATACGCATGTTATTATTTTGTTTAACGTTATGTGGAATGGAGCCGGAGGAAGGAAATAAAAACCACGCAGATACTTTGTACAAATTTCCCTTTTCCCTCAAAGGGCTTGGGGCGAACGATCAGTATCTGTTTCAACGATCATTTTAATTGTCAGAAGCAGCCGTTCATTCCACTTTGTTTTAACCAGACAGAAATAAAATTAATAGCGATGATTTTTGGGGGAGACGGTGCTTAGGGGCGACAACTTTACACTTTCGGATCTTTTATGGCTTTTGTTATCACAAGAATTTGTAAGAAAATCAGTGCTGATGAGCGAATTCTAAAAACATTAGTTGAACTTTTTCTTGATACTAAATAATAATAATGATGTCTAAAGTCTGGTTTCATTCGGTGTAACATAACGATTCATAATAAAAACGTATAATTTTGAATACTTCATCACAAGTAGTTCATCTCCTGGTAGTAAATAAAATATTGAATTAAAAAGAGCTCACGCCTTTTCTCCCCGAGGGGGTAGGCAGATGTATTCCATTTCTGGATATACCCACTTTTCACGAGATATTCGTTGGACCCCTAAACGTGATAGATGGTGAGCTCCCGCCAGACCGGGTCTTTTACACATGTCTCAGAATTAATTCTGGGACCTGCGGGTTTCCTCACGACGTTTTCCTTCACCGTCGAGCAAGTGATAAATATGTACAAAGTTTTTGATAAAGTCTCAATCATTATCATCATGTGAAGCAGGCTCTTTAACCGTAAGGCTATCACTGCTAATAAAATTTGCTTTCCATAAATTTGTAAGAAACATCCAAATAATTTACCTACTTGTTTATCTTTTGTTTGAAACCTTTGTGATTTTGTCGTACCTGGGTAACTCTCAAAGGCGTATCATAGTACGCACCACCGGCTAGGTTAAATCCCCATATGGTGTCATCGAAATTGACCCTCTCGTGAACGCCCTCGTTACGGGACTCCCAGGAGGGCCGGTCCCGTGCCTTCCGAAGTTCCTCCTCGAGTGCCTTCGGTAGTTTGACCTGCGTTTTCAAATCAGAGAGAAATGCCAGAGGAATAATAAATTGAGTCTCGGTAAACATTTTGAGCTTGAGTTTTGATGTGGTATCTGACTCATATTATAAATGCGAACGTTTTTAAGGATGGATGTTGATCACTCTTTCATTAAAACTTTTTTTTTATTTTGCTCCTGGTGTAAGATAATTAATCCGGTATAGGTATGAAAGTAGAATGCAACACACTGATTTGATAAACCTGTGAGGTATATGAAATCCTATACTTGGTAAATGTTAAACGTATTTTTCAACTTTGTAATTAAATTGAGAATAATCACATAATATTAGCAATATACTAAATATTTGTTGAGGAAACTAGAAAAAATATGGCTATACCAAAAATAAAAGATTTTTAGGCGTTTGTAATGTCTTTGTCAGAACTTCAGGAGATTATCTATCATTCCTCCCATCTACATAAATGGTCTAATAATAATAATAACCAGGCGTAGACTTACATTTTTAATTTTTTCATCCATATTATACGACCTGAGTGGCAAAGTTGCGGAAAATAAACTTAGTTGGCGCTTTAAAATTGCTGCAAAAACACTTTTTGCTCCCACGAGGAGGCTGAATAATGAATTTGCACTAGCGCTTATTCATTCATTATCTTAATCAGTGATGCATAGACTAAGGGCCTTCTCTTAATTGGCCGGTATTAATAAATGACCGACACAACAACGCAAATAACACGCATTTATAATAACGTCACAGCACAACTGGGACTTTTTTAGACCTTTTGCACATTTCCCAATGTCCTACTGAATATAAACCTTAAATATTTAATGCACGGAGGAAACACCTTTTCAGATCATTCCACTCGATTCACCTGAATGAATAGATCATTGCAGAATTTACCTTATGTAATCATCTTGTTGGAGGCCGAGAACTTTTTAGATTATTCCCTTTTGTGCACTTGGGTGAACAGAGGCAAGGTTTCCTCCTTTTTGTATATTTTGAGAGCCGTAAGAACAAACTTATACCAACTTCCAACTTACTGTTCTACAATATAAAATAATTATAATGTCAAAAATTTAAACAATACAAGTACCTATCTAATTGTACCTATATACCTAATTAGACCTAAGAAGATCTTTTTATGAGAATTTGTTCTCTCAAATCTATAGATGTAGAAATATACGGTAAGTTTAATACAATTGGATCCGAAGATTAAATGTGTTATTTGCACATACTCTTATAACAAGACAATGAGTTCAATTCTACGCGTCCACTGCCTAAATAGCTTAAAACTAAATTTCTTAAATTATTTTTAGTTTTACGCAGCCGCTAAGCCAAATGCAATTCTAAAACGCCATTGTTACTAAATTTAGATAGTCTTTAACCACAGCGTAAAATAGCTAAGTTGAATAGTGTTGCGATTACAAATAAAAAAAGAGCCGAGTGAACGAATGAATGAAATTTAAAAAATATACAATAATAAATGTGTATCTATTTCTTAAAATGTAAACAAAATTCTCAACAATTACTTTCGATGCCATCTTTATCATTTTAACAATGGTTTAATTTATATTTTCTTGTTTTACTTCAAATATTAAAGTCACTATTACTCGGGCAACACTAAAAAGGTATTATCAAATAGATTTTTTTCTTTGGACAGGCTAGAGTCATAGACCGTTCTGCCTCGTCTTCAGTTATCTTTAAATGGCTATGTGCCTCGTCTTCAGTCTTTGTTTCCTTGTTAATCCAATTCAAAAATAAGAGTCATCAACACTTTCATCCCTTTTTGGGTCATCAACAGTAAAATTATAGTACCTTTACTAAAAACTTCAATAAGACTTCGACAATCTAAAAACGTCGATCCCTTGCATTTTATCGAACTTCCCATTCACTGCACACCTTCACAGACACCTGCCACATAATATACTATCACTAATTATTAGACAGTGAGCAGTGATAGCCCGGACGGTTAAAGAGCCGGTCGAAAATCAGTGAGGCTCGGGTTCGACTCCTGGCATGTACCAATGAGTTTTTCAAAAACTTACGTACATGTTTATCACTAGCTCGACGGTGATGGAAAACATCGTGAGGAAACCCGCAGGTCTCAGAATTAATTCTGAGACATGTGTAAATAGACCCGGTCCGGCGATGGGCTCACCACCTATCACGTTTAGGGGTCCAATGTATCTCGTGAAATGTGGGTATATCCAGTAATGGAATACCTCTGCCTACCCCCTCGGGGATGAAAGGCGTGAGATTATTTATTTATTTATTTTATTTAATTATTAGACAAAACCCAAAATATACAGCAAAATGAAAAATGTACAAGAAAACATGACCTCCCTTTCCAGATTCCCACCAAAAACCCTTTAGACTATTTCTAAAAATATGAACAACGTATCTTCAAAAATAACACAAACACAAATATGTCGGATTTTTTCCTTTATTCTAATTTAAGCGACACCATTTTAATCGCCGCTAAATTTAGGAAGTTTAGTCGGATGACATTTCTAAAATGCTTAAAATGGCGTCCACAGAATAGCCTTAAGATCGCTAAACCTAAATTGAATTGGCCAGATAAATTAGGAACGTCAGATTCATTTTTAGTCCTGTCATTTGATTTTGACAGTACTGCCTAGAATAGCAAAATGCTTTAGCAGCTGTCAAATAAAATTAAGAGGTTTAGGCGGTGTTGTAGAATTGAACCCAAATATTACATTTAAGTAATTAAAAACAATACTCAAAATAAATAAAGTACAACGGGTCGTCTTATCTCTACATTATCATGACTTACCTATAACTAAAATAAAATAATACTAAACCTAGCTATTAGGAACTTTCTATCACCAACTGCTATTTTGGGTTATGAATAATGTGACCTCAAAAGGGGATAATGTCTCCCCACTACTGCGGAACATGACTTTGGCCATTGTTCCTCCACCACTAAATCAAAACTTCAGTCGACGAACAAAGCAAACAAATGCACGAAGCCAAAACGACTATACGAATTTTCTGAAGTGTATTAACGATGAGGTTTAGAATGAAGCTCGCGATACGATATTTGAAAAAGTTTGGGTTTTTCCTCAAAGATTCATACTGTTATGAATGTTATGATTTAAAGCCTCTATCATATATCGTGTGATATTATCAGATACTCAGAGCATTGATAGCCCAGCGGTAAAAGAGCCCGCTTCTCATGCATGAGGTCTCGGGTTTGAATCCTGGCATGTACCAATGTGTTTTTCAAAAACGTATACGTACATATTAAACACTTAGCTCGACGGTGAAAGAAAACATCTTGAGGAAAACCGCAGGTCCCAAAATTAATTCTGAGGCATGTGAGACCCGGTCTGGCTACGGGAAGACCACCTATCACGTAAAGGGTGGTGTTGTGTTGAATTCAAACATTATACTGGTGAAATGTGGGTATTTTCAGAAATGGAACCTCTGTCTACCCCCTCGGGGATAAATGGCGGAACATTATTTATTTTTACTTAATGATTTTTACCAAAAAACTAAGCAACATAAACCTGGTTTTTACATCAGCGAAGTCGATAATTCATATTATTAATAATATTAATTGGTACTGACACTGCAGCGCTAGCTTCAGATTCGGAGGACAATTCCCGCGTGCTAAGTAGGTATTAGGTATATATATAAGTATCTTTATCATTTGTTTAGTGCCCATAGTACATGCCCTACCTGGTTTGGGACTAAATAACGGCGTCTATATTTGTGTCCCACAAAAATTTTTTTACAATTTCACCCGCATTTTTATTTATTTTATTTCGCTGAAACAAGCAGAGCGATTTATTTAGTGGTCAAAACAGTTTTTAAAATGTACAAAGTATTTTCACCATTTGCCTGCAATTTTATTCGCACAGTGGCACAAATGAATGCGTGATTGGCAGCGTGCGAAATATATGGGCGTGAAACCCCGCCTGGCATCCCAGTAATCCCAATACGATTGGCATCAACTGTTAAGTCTGTCTTTTTCTTTCTCGTACACAGACCCACTGTGTTTGAGGCTATAAAAAGATTTTGTTGATTGAGATTGATTATGTGTTATTGGGTTATTAAGTTCTTTTAATCAATAATATCTGATTTGTCGATTGACTGTGAATTGATTCAATAAATCTTTTGTATGTTTATCTTCATCAAAAATTATGTCCTACTATTATTGAGAATGTGATAATTTGTAACTCGATTATGTAAAACGACTGAATGGATTTGGATGAAATTTGGCACACAGATAGTTAATAACCGAAATGATACTTACTACAATAACAGGCCTGTTGGCTCAGTTGGTAGTGCCCTGCCTTCTGAGTCGGAGGTCGCGGGTTCGATCCCCGCTCGGGAACAACATTTGTGTACATGGACATGTCTGTTGGCTTCGTGTCTGGTCGTTTAATATTTGTTTAAGTATGTCTATCAGTTGTTTAGTACCCATAGTGCAGGCCCTGCTAGTTTGGGACTAAATAACTGTGTGTGAATTGTGTCCCACAATTTATTATTATTTTATTATTATTATATATAATTTGTCTCAATAAATAAAGTAAATATATTCGTACGGCATGAGACAAGAGTCTCCTTACAATGTTTTTCTTCACCGTTAAGCTAGATATACCTAAGTTCGCATTGGTATTTGCCTTGACTCAGAATCAAACCCGGGTTTCATGTATGAGAAGTGATTTTACTTCCAATCGGGCTATCCTGTTCATTCTTCCTGAACAAAGTAACATGTATTATAAATTTTAAAGTCTGTTTAAACGAACCTTTGGATAATTGTCCGCCAGTAGTAGACAAGTCCTTTGAATTAAAAGCGCCATTTATTAACATACTGTCGTATTTCAAATTACACATTAAATCTAAATGGGGTTTGTGCAACTCCCCGTTAGACCCTTTTGCAACGAAGAAAGTCCAAGTAGCGTATCTATACAACACGTAAAATAATTAACGTAAATACTTAATCACCCTAGTTTTTCAGTAATAATACCATTATATTTTACAGTATACATTTTTTGTTAGCATAAACCCCAGATACTCACGTGGAGTAGAAATAGAAAGTCCAAGTGGCGTATCTATACAACACGTAACATAATTAACGTAAATCCTTAATCACCCTAGTTTTTCAGTAATAATATATACTTTTAGATTTTACAGTATAGGTACATTTTTTGTTATCATAAACCCCAGACAAAGATGATTCAATTCAACACCGATGTATTTGAAATGAAGCTTTATATACATGCAATAAGTATAATTTTCAAAAAAAATATATATAAAAAGGTGTGCATCATTTTGGGGGGTTATGCTGTAGTCACCAAGCTTGGCAGGCGGGTTGGTGACCGCAGTTTTGTGGCAAATTATGCAGAAGGACGCTGCTGCCCATCCTCTGGTTTTCCCTTAGTCGCCTTTTACGACACGGTCCATGGTTTGAGATGGGGTGCAATTCTTTGTTGCCGTCACCATTTATTATATTATTATTTATCACGGGCATTATTTTTCATGAAAAATAAATACTCATTTTTGTCTAAAAATAATGAAGTAGTCGTGGAAATAATATTATGAACTATTTATTTTTCTTACAATTTGTTTATTCTTAAAAAGTCTGCGGGTAACCAGTTTTTTTATTGAAACATCTGGAATACAACAAACCCGCGAGCTAATAGGTATTTTTTTTACATATAGCGAATATTGATTTCTTACTCCAAATTTAATGTTTGTTTAGAAAAGAAGATAATATTTAGACCTTACTTAATAACAAGTTGGTACTTCCTGTAATCCGTTACCTCTATAAATCACCTCACAGTCAGTTGAAATATAACAGAAGAGCCATTATTTAATACAAACGAATTTACTCCATCATTACCGCCTTTTATTATTATTATTATTACCGCCAGAAATTATTATTATTCAAGGTAAAATAACGTTTATATGAATATTAAAACTCGGTTACCCTCTAATTAGAAATTTAAATTTTCATAACAGAAAATAATGCAGCAGTACAAGAAAGATATATTCAATTCAAGTTGAACAGTATTTCATTTGGCTACCATAAGCTTTATGTAGGTACAATTATAACGTCAGTGGTTGGTCTGATAAACAAAATAAAGGCCGAAGTACACGCACAAAAATTGGTTGTATTTCAGTTGGGCAAGAAATCAAGTAATTCTATTTTTTATCAAAATATAGGTTTGCTTGCACAATAAAAGTTTTGTGTTATTTGATTTAGAATTTTAGGTGAAACGAAGTTTCCGATCAAAGAGAGCCGGTTATTTTTAAAACCAAACCAATATTATTGTTTTTTTTTATCTTAAGGGCAAGTAATGGTGAATTTACTAATAAATGAGGATATTTTTGTTAGATATTTATATTTTCGAAAATATATTTCGATCAAAATTGCATAAATATCTGTATAATTTGAATTTATTGTTTTTTTTTAACTATGTCTGTTTTCCAAACAAGTACATAGCATACAATTTACTTTATTGATACCCACAAAAATAAGAAATGACATATAAGATATGGAATCGAACTAATTATTTTACTTCATTTCGTTTTTATTATATTAAAAACTACCTATACCTACCTATCTACTGTAATAAATAATTTGATAAGGTACTATAATCCACAGTGTAGCCATGATGCCTAATTACAATTACTCACAAAATAAATTGTATTATACCTAACCCTGTGATCGTTGGTGTCTGAAAACTGATTAATTCTGCCCCAGCCACACGGCTCTCCATGTCACGGCGCGCCGTATGCGATACGCCTTGAATGTGTACGGCCCCGTGTAGTTATTAAATTTCGATTTTAAGCTTTATGCTCGAGCGCGATAAGAGGATTTTGATTCCCCGTCCCGTTTTTACGATATATATTCACATTTGCTCACTATGGCGTAAAAACGTGCGCGTTCCGTGCTACGCTCGCAACGGATTACGATGTCAATGTAAACAAGATCAGTGGAAATATTTTTCATGTGAGCGACGCAAATGGCAGTCGGTCGTTTCATCATGCCGCTCCATCTTCGCTTCATGCTAACATTTATTTCATTTCATTGTTTTGTTGTTATTTTACGGGCGGAGAATTTGCGTTTGTTTTGGATTATGACTGTATTGTAGAGGGGAGCGTTCCTCCCGCAACGCAGTCGAACTTTTCCGTGTTTTTATTACAAACTGCTGGGAATATTCTTTAGAGGAAACGTACCAATTTAATCCTGGAATTGCAGCGTTTGTCTTCGGTGTGCTGGTGAATAAAAATTGGAAAATAATCCCTCGTGCGCAGCATAGCGTTACTGGGTAGAACCTAAAAATATGATTGCTACGCTCCAGAATGCAATGCCGTTAAACACAAATCGGAAAAAATATTTGATCTCTGAATCCTGATCGGAATTTTCACAGTAATAGGATTAAAAAAGAACTGTAATGGAAAACGAGGATCGGATAAGCGGAAATACGAGTTAACAATACCATTTAACATCAAACGATTTAATTATCGTGATATATGCAATTAGTCAATTTACAAAGCTAATTTATTCCTTTAATAGGTTTCTAATAGCTAATCGGTCACCTTATAATTAACGTGTCGTCTCCACGTTCAGCTAATTGGCCCGTTTTAATTACTCTATCAGATTGGTTCAATTATGTTTTTGCAGGCACTCGAGTGGATCGATAATAATTTCGTGTTTTCATTCGTGAAGGGAACATCGGTAAATTAGATCAACACCCTCTCGTCTCGGAGGACCGAAAACATCGCCCGGGCTTCCATCAAGCCTATTACGCTTATTTTCTTTTTTATTGACTGTGAACCACTCTCTGTTCGCCAATTTTCCAATGGCGCCATAGCATGAATATTGGTATTGGTATCGTTATTGGGAACGGAAAAATAAAACGGAAATAATTACGTTCGGCTGCTTGAAGGTACTCGGGAAATGGTCGCAAAAATTGTTTGGGTCCGGAGTAGTGTACAAAGTTTGTGAGAAATTAATTGGTTTTAGAAAATTATTAACGCTTGCATTGCGCAGTTGAGCGGTGGCAATCCAATTGGAAGTAAATTTAACTCGAATTCGAAAGCAGGTGGCTGCCTCGAGGAACTGACTGTTCTCGAGCTATTTGGCGCTTAGTTATTGGGAAATTATTACTTACAGATGATTCACTTGTTAATTGATCAAAGTGTAGCAATAATGAACGAACTTTAGGAACTGGAGCCGCTTGGTTTATTTGAAAAGATCGTTTGTATTGTTATATTATATTGATATGTTTTGTCTACCTTCTTAATTAGACCAAAAATGCTCATCTAAGTAGACATTCTAATGGTTAAACACAGTCATAAACAAATAAAGCGTGATCTGAGAATAATAGCTCTGAAGTAATTGTCTACTAATTAGTTGTGAGTAGGTACCGCTGGTAAAACTTTGAATCATGCAATCGGTAAGTTTCTTTTTTGAATGGCCATTATTTCAACGTAGTTTTTTAGTTTTTTATTGTGCAGTTTGATTCTTGAATCGATTGTATGAGCTAGATTATGATTTAAGCATGAGCAGCATGGTTCGGATCTCGAAAAAGTATTTTAATAGTATATATTATTATGTAAAGTATTTCCTACAGGTATGAGAAATTCGAAGTCAAAGGAAGCATCTAGCAATAAATATAAAATGGTGTTCGTTGGTAAGTATACATCACTTGAAAATTTTGTAGACATTTCGGTTCCTAAGTATTTTAAAACATTCTTAATGGCCCGATTAAGGATTTTGAGAAAATATTTTTTTAAGTTAAAATGGAAAATACAAAAAATCTAAAGGTGGTTTTTCAATTAGATTCGGACAAGGCAACGTCTGTCGGGTTAGCTAGTTGCAATAAAGTTGCGCTATCATTATTTAAAACTAGGAAACATATTATGTAATACTATATTTCTGTAGAAAATCCAATAAATAAATAAACTGTTATGTAGGTATGCGTCAATGAAAGACAGAGATCCGAGACAGACTGGTTTATAAAATAAGGGTCTAGACAGACAACTGCAATTCGACCGCAAAACTGCAGTTTCGGTGCAGTTTGAATGCAATTGGCACGACTGCAATGAAACAGCAAGCCAACCTCACACCAACGAGCAGATTGATTGCAGTTGGCGTGCAGTTGGCTTGCAGTTTCATTGCAGTCGTGCCAACTGCATTAAAACTGCACCGAAACTGCAGTTTTGCGGTCGAATTGCAGTTGAATTGCGGTCCGTGTGTCTAGACCCTAAGTGCACCGCTGTCAAACATATCTAAATCTACCTACATAACATAAACTATTCAACATTTCAAGTCGATGCTCGAGCATCATCTAGGTTCCTTTTTGCTACTTTAGCACGGAATTCTAAACTTAAATTAATCTAAAATCAAAAGCTAATAACTATTACAAATATGAAAACACGATTACAATTTGCAAATCACATAAACCTGCACAGGTCATTTTCCGTCTCATAGAAAGTCACACAAGACGGTTAAAAATTCGCTGCATTACCATTTTTATTAGGAAATAAGGTAAACGCAGCTATTACCGACCCCCTTAAGCAAGTTTTGAAATTGATTATTAGAATTAAGGGTAGTGGTTGCAAACACACCAGATTTTTTTATTTTATATTTAAATATAGATTGTATATTTTATATTTATATTTTCACTTGTTTATAAATATCATGTTTTCATTGAAAAAATAATCAAAGGATTGTTGAAGTCAATTGTTTCTATCACCGACCCACCCGAAACGCTTTGAAGCTATTACCGATTTTTATGAATCTAACACCGACCGTAAGTAAATAAAACATACTTTTTTTTACAGAATACCTACCTACACGTTCGATTCTCAAAATAATTATTAATTTGAGCGAAATATCCCTTTCCCAAAATATCCCGTTTCGAAATGTCCCGTTTACTTTTATTTGCTTCTCATTTTTGTACTTGATTCATTACAATAATTATAGTTACTAAAATAATCTGAAAATGGAGATAAACTTGACTTTAAACTTTTTGGCGGGAATCCGAAGAGGGACGTCATGTTTTTTGTTTAATTTTCATTTTGCTGTGTATTTCGGGTTTTGACTCATCATAATAGTGATAGTTTATTATGTGGCAAGTGTCCGTGAAAGTGTGCAGTGAATGGGAAATTCGATAAAATGCGAGATATGGACATTTTTGGATTGCCTCAAGAAGTCACAATGAAGTCTTCAGTAAAAATGCTATTATTTTACTGTTGATAACCAAGTTAAGGATGTAGAAAGTGTTGAAGACACTGTATTTTTGTGCATGGACTCTGAAGCAGAGCCATTTACTCAAGGATATCATTAAGTAATGACGAGGCTGCATGGCGTAATGCCTTTGACTACCCTGTAAGGGGTGAAAAAAAAATTAATAGAACCAACGTGAAATTCATTGTTATGTAGATTTCTTCTTCTAGTGCCCATGCTTTCTAACTAATCGCAGTGAACCTCGGAATGCTTGTGGATTCTTTAAAAGATTGTTTTCACATATGGACCTAAATAAAAAATAAAGGTATTGATTTCTCGGTGGACATAAATGAAATTTTAGTAATATAAGAAAATAGACTTTAATAGAAATGGTAAATAGAATAACATTCATTAAATCAAATTGAGAACATAGGTCATGTATTGTTATCTTGCGCCCCCGGAAACCTGCTGCTTGGCCAGGTAGTGCAAACCATAGTTACCATAGCCTTTCTTTCTAATTGATTAGCCTGCTTAATAGTAATTACTTTTTAAAACAATGTCAATGCTGTTACTTCACAATGCAGTTCCATGTAGTGTCAATTGTGTTTGACATAGGGGATAACTGAATCACCTGAAACATAAATATTCACTATCAAAATTCAGATATAATTTTGTAAATGTGTAGATGTTAATAAAATAAAAACAAACTGTTTTATTTTGAGCACAGATTTTTTCAAGTTGGGATAGTGGCTGGTGCTTCTACACACATGAATCATGATTTGCTCCACCGTGACTAGCACTAATACTTTATATCTACTATTTAAGTCAGAGTCACAAACCTGAAAATAAAAGTAAAAAATATTATAAATATATAATTTACATGTTTTGAATAAAAATAATTAGACAATTTTATTTCAAAATTACTTAAACCCTTTGTTTTATTTCCCAAAACACCTATAAATTTTCTTCGAACTTCCCAAGTTTAGCGCAGCCGAAGGTAAGGGTTGACTGTCGGAACAAGTTGCAATAATGGTTCCGCACGTGTACTTAATAACTATTTTTAATACAGTTGCGAAAAAATTAAGCAATTTAATAAAATAATAAAAATACAATAAACTCGACTAACATTTTTGGAAAATCGCGCCAACCGTAAAAGATTAAAAGCAGAGTTTTTTTTGTTTTCTTCACCCATTCTGGGTAGGCAAAGGGAACTATACATACAGCCAAGTCTTCAGTATTTTTTTTTATGGATATGAAATGAAAATGAAATTTATCTAAAATGAAATTAAACCGAACCTAACTTATTGAATCAAATCATTATATTATTGAAACAAATTAGTAGCTTTACTTTTAGACATTACATACCGTTAATCCAAAAATACCAATTATTCGGTATAGAATCGGTGATAGCTTCTCTTTGTTGCAATCACCGATTCATATGGATCGGTAATTAGTGTTCAATAAAAAAGTGAACAAATCTTTTAACGAGCCACGAAAAATAATCGATATTAATTGTTTTTTATTTCCCCATCCGATTTAATACAATAATTTGTTGATTTAGTCCTAAACTATAAAAAAATACACCATTTTCATATAAATACGAAGAAAACTGTAAGTAGTTTCTTTCATATCCCACGGCTAAATGTTTAATAATGCGTGGCAGTTTATCGTGGAAAAACAAGTTTATAATATAACATGGTGTATGTCGCTAATAGATGCTTATAATTTTAGAATACTTAAGATTGAAATGGTGTTATAAAAACTTGTTAATTTATTATAAGCATTAACGAAAAATTATAAAAATAAAGCATAACCTCTTAGCCATTGCCGATCCATGGGTCGGCAATGACTGCACTACTAAAATGCACTGCAGCTATTGCCGTTCTATTTTAATTTCAAAAATACTTTTTAAAATTCCTTTAAACATAATAATTTAGTTGCGAAATGTGGAATATACAAATAAAGGAATATGTTGAGTTATTCAGAATAAATTTAACGTAAATATTTATTTATAAAATATCTTAAGCAAAAAAATCGAGTACTTACCTGAGGAAGTAAGGGTTAGTATGACACGATCGGCGCACTCGCTACGTTCACAGAAACTAACGTATTTGGTCACATTCCCGTGAACCTATGTACACTAACACCAGTAATTTTATTAGAAAACATACAAACATGTGTGTATATTATACTCTCTTGTGACTCAAATCGTTCCAAACCGATAAAAATAAGAATAAGCAGAATGGGTCGGCAATACCTGCAGATTTTCGATGGGTCGTTAATAGCTGCGTTTACCTTATACTGGTGATGTAGGTGTCGGGGAGATGGGACGCCGCGGATATATGGCCTGGCATTCTCGGTGGCATTTGTCAGGACCCTCCCCATCCTGTGAAATTGTGCTCATATTGTAAGGGCTAATCCTCGACGCGAATTCATCAGGTTCTAACGGGCCCTTATCGCCGCGACCCTTGCCGGCGACACGTATTCACATTATTTTTGTCGCACTATAACTTTTTGAGTTATTGTTGGGTGCAAAAGTTGAGTTAGCGAAATGATAGCAACAATGAGTATACACTATCTCAGATATTTTTGAATTTAGATGGCCATTAGAAGCAGAAATAAAAAGTATTTTATTCTGTAGGTAATAATAATTACAATAGTCTCTAGTCTAATAACAACACTAAACTCGACCATGAAGATTGGCTAAATGTAAACAGCAGTTGATCTCCACCGACGAGTTGCTGGTTCCAAATGCCCCGAGAAGAGCCAGCAAGAAACTCAAGGGCAGCTCTTTTTAATCTTAACACAACACTATATTCTAATCCGCAGTGGGTTTGCATAGGCCCATAGTTTCTCATATTATGTGAGTAAAGATTTCCTAGCTCATCGGTAGGCTGTTTCGGGTTATTAATGAGAATGATCAAGAACCCATAAAGGTGACTTAATGTAATAGTTGCAAACTAAAGTTATTATCTTTTTGAACGACTTCAAAAAAGGAGGAGTTTATCAATTCAACGTACTTTTGACTGGGTGAACCGATTTTGATGATTCTTTTTTAATTTGAAAGCTGGTACTTTCCGTGTGTTCCATTTTTATTTATATTATTTGGTTCATTTCTGACAATGGCATCCACGGTAAAACCATATACTGAAGTCTTAAGTTCGCGACAAATGAACGAATAACTCAATTTTTCGCCGTAGTGCCGTTGCTCGAAGCGGACGTGTTATCGTGTCTCTCATAAAATTTTGAAAAATTACATAATTACGTGTCATTATACCTTGAACATTATTCACCTACGTGCACAAACCATTTTCGCTATTCCCAGTGCTGTTACTTACGGTCTTTTAGTGTTAAACATCGACGAGCAAGCGCGGTCGGTGCAGTGACTTGTTCCCTTCACCCCCGCGAGTAAAGAGTTGAGCTGTCATTTTTTGTCTCGCTCGCAATCATTATTGATCGACGGAGTTGATCGATTGACCATCCACGGCCAGCACAAAATGAACCCGCAACGTACGCCGCCCAATAAAATCTCCGGGCCAAGTCCCACTGGTTCTCATCCGGACCTATCTAAGATAAAGGACGCACCTACCATGGAGCAGCTGATGGCTTCTAGATGTGGAAAACGTAAACAGCCAGATACAGAGGACGGCTTCAAAGAAATAATGGACTTCCTGAAAGATTTTAGTAAGTCGCAAAAAGACAATCAAAAAGATATTAAGGATGATATCAGTTTAATTAAAGATCAAGTGAGTTCAATTAAATCCACTACCGATAGAATCATTCTAGAGCATGCCGAAATAAAGAGGGAGCTGTCGGAACAGAAGGATTCGCTTAGTTTTCACTCCGCAGAGCAAGATAAGTTAAATACTCGGGTCAACGCTATTGACTCAAAGATTGCAAAATTTAAAGGAATAGAACAGGACCTATCACAATTGAAACAGAAGTATGATAACCTTCAAAATGAACACAATTTCCTTCAACAACGCGAGCGTATAATGAATCTCGAATTATCCGGAATTCCAGAAGTTGATGGAGAGAATATCAATGAGTATGTCATTGCGTTAGCTCAGCATGCAGGTGTGCAGCTCGCCACCGAAGACATAGTCCATGCACACAGGGTTCAACCTCGCGTCAATGTTCCTGGAAAATCCAAAAACGGCATTCGAATGAAAAAAGGAGCCACAACTTTGAACATAGTTATTGCTGGAGTTTCACGCGAAATATATGTTAACGAACATCTTACGCCTGCTTATAAGCTGTTGCTCAAGCAATCGAAGGAAGCTGCGAAATCTGCAAACTATCAGTATGTCTGGGTTCGGAACTGTAAAATCTTTGCAAGAAAAGATCAAGGACATAAGTGATCTAAAAAAATTTATCTGACTGCCTTATTATATTTTGTACTTGTGTTCCTTATTCATATGCGATGCCTTGAACGTTTACTTGTAGCCTCTGTTGTATTACTATATTATTATCATAACATAAAACTATCTATAATATTATTTTATAGTATTTATTTTCTGTATTTTATATTATTTACATGTATCACAAACAACATTATGCGTGTGAGAATCAATATCTCTTATCTACTCCATGGTTTTCCGTGTGCACAAAACCAATTATATTATTTAAACACAAATAAACGAACATGCTATCCACCTGAATATTTTGTGTTTGTTAACAAATTAAGAAACAGATGCCGCACTTTTATGCATTACTTATATCTTTGTTCTATTTGCAATTTACATGTAATTTTATTTTGCACGTATTATGGATTTTTAGGGTTCCGTACCTCAAAAGGAAAAAACGGAACCCTTATAGGATCACTTTGTTGTCCGTCTGTCCGTCCGTCCGTCCGTCTGTCAAGACCCTTTTTCTCAGGAACGCGTGGAGGTATGAAGCTGAAATTTATATCAATTACTCAGGTCTACTGTCCCTTGAAGCTGTGAAAAAATCAAACTTCTAAGCCAACGCAATCAAAAGATACAGCCGTTTATGCCGCAAATTTTCGACACTTGCAAGGGAATCAAAACCTACAGGGTGCTTCCCGTGAACTCAGAATCTTGAAATTTGGTACGAAGCAACGTCTTATAGCATAGATAAAGGAAAAATTACGAAAACCATAAATTTGCAAGGTTGTACGAAACCCTCGGTGCGCGAGTCCGACTCGCACTTGGCCGGTTTTTTTTTTTATGTTTACCCACACTGCGCGATCTCACTCATAGATGCATACCTACCTATTGGTCAGGGCCATGATATTATGTCATGGCAAGAATTGTATTTACTTAAGCTCTATTTAATTACGCTAATGATAATTAATTCAAAGTATTTTCTATCTCACAACCATGACTAATTTAAATGAAAATAAAAACCTATCTATGTACTATCAAAATGTACGTGGGCTACGAACGAAATGTCATAATCTTTATAACAACATATTATCCAATGACTTCGATGTGCTATCATTTACGGAAACTTGGCTGCAGAGTGATGTGTTTAATTCCGAACTTTGTGACAATAGGTATGAAATCTTTCGATGCGACCGTAACCTTTTCGTCACTGGGAAGCGAACCGGCGGCGGGGCGATGATCTGCGCTAGACGCGAACTATGTGCATCTATTTGTTACGAATGGGTATTTAACTCGTGTGAATCAGTGTGCATAACAATACCTGCCCATGCCATAGGATCTACTGCCGATCTACATATTGCTGTTGTTTACGTTCCGCCCGACCCTAGTGAAACACAGAACCGGTTAAACGATATCATTCTTAGTTTGTCTCATTGTGTAGACCTTTTCTCATCAGACAACTTTTTATTATTTGGCGACTTTAATTTACCTACATTAAGGTGGGATATTAATGACTACGTGGCACACGCTGAAGGTTCCCCGATATCACAAAATATCGCCCTTTCCTTTGTCGATGATATGGGATTTTTAGGCTTTACACAGTATAATTATGTGGTAAATTCCAAGGGTAAGATTCTCGACCTATGTTTTAGCAACAAGCCATTACATGTTACTACTACACCATTGCCTCTGATAAGGGAAGATACCTATCATCCTGCACTTATCATAAACGCACAAGATTTACAATTAAAACCATTAGTAGAATTACGTCAGCCTCGTTACAATTTTTATAAATGTAACTACACAAAAATAAACAATTACTTGAGTAATTTGGACTGGGTAGATATTTTTAATAATGAAACGATCGATGACGCAGTAGATGTTTTTTATAATAAGTTACATGAATGTTTTCTTCTGTATGTCCCCATATGTAATTACTTAAATAATCAAAATTATTACCCAATTTGGTACTCGACTCCCTTAATTAAAATAATTCGAGAAAAGTCACTACTTCATAGAAAGTGGAAAAAGTTCAAAAACCCCAGGGATTATGACGAGTTCTCATTACTTAGGGCCAGGCAACACCGTGTACAGAACCAGTGTTTTAACTTCTTCATCAGTAATACTGAGAAGAACATAAGGTACTCTCCTAAATTTTTTTGGAAGTATGTAAAATCCAAAAGGGGGGGCTCAAATTATCCTAAGAAATTTACATTAGGCATCGAGAAATATGATAATGGACAAGAGATATGCTCGGCATTTAATAAGTTTTTCGAGAGTATTTTTACGCTGCCATCCTCTAGTACAGACCAAGTTAATCCGAATTCAGAAATTGAGTATTCTAGCATGGATTCCTTATCCAACATTGAAGTTACAGTTGAAATTGTTTTAAAACTTTTAAAATCACTGGACAAATCTAAGGGACCAGGGTGTGATGGTATTCCTCCTATATTTTTATCTTCTTGTGCCAATAGTTTAGCATTACCTATCACCATCTTATTTCGTCGCTCTCTAAATGAATGTGTTTATCCGAAGTTATGGAAAAAAGCCCATATCATACCTGTACATAAAAAAGGTTCTAAATCCGCTATAGAAAATTACCGGCCCATTTCAATACTAAATTCCATTAGTAAGGTCTTTGAGAAAATTGTCTATAGTCATATTTATCCTATTATTATTAAAAGCATACCTAATACGCAACATGGGTTCTTACGTGGACGATCTACTGTATCAAATTTATCACTATTCTCAGATTTTGTTCTACGAAATATGGAACGTGGTGGTCAGGTGGACGTGGTCTACACGGACTTCGAAAAGGCTTTCGACCGCGTGGACCACGCCCTCCTTCTCCAAAAACTTCGTCATCTAGGCATTCATGGTGATTTATTACGGTGGACTGAGTCGTATCTTTCCAATCGTTCTCAGGCGGTTGTTGTGGGTGGTTATAGGTCAGATTACATAACCATACCGTCAGGAGTTCCACAGGGTTCTCATCTGGGCCCTCTCTTTTATAATGCGTATATTTTTGATATTGCTAATGTATTCTCTCACGCTTACCATCTTCTATACGCTGACGATAAAAAAGTATTCTTGCAAGTCCGTTCCGTTGCTGATTGTGAGCTTTTGCAACATGATCTGAATAATTTATTTAACTATTACATAAAAAACAAAATTACTATTAGTGTTGCTAAGTGTCAATGCATAAGCTTTACTCGTAAGAAAAATCCAGTAATATATCCTTATAACTTTAATAATGTACCAGTGGAGAGAGTCCAAGGTGTTCGGGATCTTGGTGTTTGGTTTGACTCCAGAATGCTTCTTACTACTCACTACAATAACATAGTGGATAGAGCATATCGTAATCTCGGATTTGTCTTACGCACATGTCAACCTTTTAAATGTCCTTTAAGTCTAAAATTTGTCTATTTTGCTTATGTGAGAAGCATTTTGGAGTATGCAAGTCCAATATGGTCCCCTTTCTATGCCATCCACAGAACCCGCCTGGAGAGCATTCAAAGAAAATTCATAAAGCACCTTAATTACAAATGCAATATAAGCCCCGGATCATATGTTGAAGATTGTCGCACGCACAGTCTTCATACTTTAGAAGAGCGTCGCATTATACTAGACATGGGACTATTACACGACATATTAAGTGGACGTCTTGATGCCCCGGAAATGGTAGCACACGTTTTCTATAAAACTCCCAAACGTAGAACGAGACATACCTCCCTTTTCCATATACCCTATAACGCAACAAATTATGGCAAAAATGCAGTATTCTCTAGAATATTTGACTTATATAATAAGAAGTTCTCACACATTGACCCGTTCCTTCATTCCAAACATAATTTTAAAACCAAAGTTAAATTAACTTTAGCACCGATAGAGGAGGAATCGGGTTAACTCACATCGTACGCATAATATAGTCTAATTATTTAATTGTTTCTATTTATTTATTTTACCGATATATGTATTTATTTATTTATTTTATATATATTTATTTATAATTTATATTATGTATGTCTTTTAATATTGATTTTTTTTTGCTTATATAGTATATCACATAGTCAACAAGCTATCAGATACTTATGTATTAAACATGTTTTATGTACTCGGTCATGGCATCTGTATTTTCTGATTTATTTATTTGTTGATGAGATGACACGTAATTTGTTTATTCGTCATTATTAAATACTTAGTGGATAACTGTTATTGGCCTAACTACGAACATGTACCTTACAATTGTAATTAACATTAAGCTGGCTGTTGTTATCCCCAATAAAATAAAATAAAATAAAATAAAAATTACGCCAACCGATTTCGATGATTCTTTTATAACAGACTTCAAAAAAGGAAGAGGTCTATTCGACTGCATTTTTTAGTGCTATTCGTTGAAGTCGATTTTTTACTCTTTCGAGGTGTGCATCTGGATTGAGGGCCCACTTTTTAAATTATTGCGAAACGAAATGATACTTACAGGGCATTTACTTAAAATTTTGTAAAACCTAAAGCAAAGATTCTTAAATTTCTTAAACGTGAATCAAAAGAGTTATGGTCAAATAGCTTGGGCCCTCAATCCTGACGCCTGCATAAAACGGCATAGTCGAATCTCAGAAAGTACTATCCCTGGGATAATAATTTTTATTCGAGTATTTAGTTAGGAATTTGTTAAATACATTAAGAAATTGTCAAGTCTTAAGAATGCGACAATACAGATTTATGGCGGCTTAGCTTGGGCCCTCAATTCAGCAATTTTGATATTGTAGAATCAGCAAAAAATATGAGTTTTTCTAAGGAAAGATATTAATACGACTTTAATATATTTGAGTTCTATATCTCGGAAAATTTGTTAAAAAGAAATAACGACACAAAAGTTAATTGTTAAAAAGTTATTGAAATTCGTATTTTTTCAAAACGTCTGAACTGAGGGCCCAAGGTTTTTGTCAGTATTGACTAGACTAAGCTTTCTACACTACCGCACTTTAGGCTAAGTATTTTAACAAATTCTTAACTAAAAGGCTACAAAGCGTCCATTCTTCTAAATGCCGTACTTTAGGAGAAAATTGATTTTCGATGTTTTATATGAGAAAATTCAGTAGGGTGACCATAATGTTTATCGTAAGTATAAACAAGTATTCGTTGTGATCATGTAAGTAGTATTTTGTAAAGCGCAGATACAATATATATAATTATACAACGCGTAACAGAAAAAGCGCAATTCCTCATACACCCCGGTTAGTAAATTAATATAAAAAAAGATGCAATCGAACTTTAGTTGTGTCCAATTTTCTTAAATATCGTTTTATAATAGTACGATTTCAATAGATAGCATTAAATTCAGCTATGCTAATTCATTTTTCGAAAAAATTTAACACATATTAAAAATAGATGAAATCGAATATGTAGTCGATACTGAACAAACTAATTTCAGGAATTGCACTTATTCTGTTACATATTGTATATAATATATAAAGCTCGATATAATTATATACGATTAGCTGTGCTGTGCCTTCACCTACGTATGCGTGGAAAAATAAAATAAGAAAGTGCCAATAATCAATGAAATTATGTACCTATTGGACGTATTAAAATTATAACCCTGTATATTAACAACTAGCATTGCTTTGCGGTTTCTTCCGCGTAGTTCCCGTTCCCGTGAAAATACGGGAATAAAATATAGCCTTTGTTACTCCCTGGTAATGTATCTTTCCATTTTTAAAAGAACTTTTTAAATCGGTAACGTGGTTTAGGCCTGTTCCCGTGGGAAAATTATAGCACATGTTACTCCCAGAAAAGTACGCTTTCCACTGGCAAAACATTTTTTTTAAATCGGTAAAACCGGTAGTATTGGAGCCTTTTCAATACAAAAAATCAAAAAATTCCTTAATCCAATATATTCCAGTTCCCGTGGGAATATCAAAAAATCTCTTCATAGCGGTTGCCTACGACATATAAGACGCCTACATAACATATTAGAAATTGCGGGTGCCCATCGGCGTTTCCTGCGCGGATCCGGTTTATTCCCGTTCCCGTGGAAATTTCCAAAAATCTCTTCATAGCGGTTCTCTAAGATATACAAGACACCTATATTTCAAGTTTCTAGGTGTTATCGATTTCTTTTTTCACCTGTTTTTATATTTTCCCGTGGGAATGAGATATTTTTCTGGAATAAAGAGTACCCTAGATGTTGACCCGGGTACTCAGTTATATCCATACCAAATTTCATCAAAATCCGTCTAGTAGTTTTTGCGTGATGCGTGCACAACCAGACAGACAGACAGACAGATATAGACAGACGGACAGACAGACAGACACAAATTTAAAAAGATGTTGTTTTGGTATCTATATCGATAATTATATAGACTAGATAAAATAGACTCGTTAAAATTTTCAAAAACATTTCATATAAGTACAGCCACGGCCCCGTTAGAGTTTTGTTTTATGTATAGATAACATTTTTACATATTTAGCTTACAAATAAGGGTACTCACCTTAATTTGTTTTTAACAAGAAAATAAAAATAATATGAAACCCTGCCAAAATCTTTATTATTTTACATTATAATCTGCCAAAACATATGAAATTGTATGTATATAATTATATTATACTATCACTAATATGAGTCAAAACCCGAAATACACAGCAAAATGAAAATTAAACAAAAAACATGACGGGAACGCGCGTACGTCAGGCGTCAAAAATACGAATACTATGATAACCATTTAAATAACACCCTATAATAATTATTGGATCACACAAAACGTAATCGCTTCCGACAACAACTATTCGCTTATGAAATATCTTATATGAGGATACATGCTGATTTGTCTCAAAAAAGTAACAAAATCATATACACCCTACTGAATTTTCTCATATAAAACATCGAAAATCAATTTTCTCCTAAAGTACGGCATTTAGAAGAATGGACGCTTTGTAGCCTTTTAGTTAAAAATTTGTTAAAATACTTAGCCTAAAGTGCGGTAGTGTAGAAGGCTTAGCCTAGTCAATACTGACAAAAACCTTGGGCCCTCAGTTCAGACGTTTTGAAAAAATACGAATTTCAATAACTTTTTAACAATTAACTTTTGTGTCGTTATTTCTTTTTAACAAATTTTCCGAGATATGGAACTCAAATATATTATAGTCGTATTAATATCTTTCCTTAGAAAAACTCATATTTTTTGCTGATTCTACAATATCAAAATTGCTGAATTGAGGGCCCAAGCTAAACCGCCATAAATCTGTATTGTCGCATTCTTAAGACTTGACAATTTCTTAATGTATTTAACAAATTCCTAACTAAATACTCGAATAAAAATTATTATCCCAGGGATAGTACTTTCTGAGATTCGACTATGCCGTTTTATGCAGGCGTCAGGATTGAGGGCCCAAGCTATTTGACCATAACTCTTTTGATTCACGTTTAAGAAATTTAAGAATCTTTGCTTTAGGTTTTACAAAATTTTAAGTAAATGCCCTGTAAGTATCATTTCGTTTCGCAATAATTTAAAAAGTGGGCCCTCAATCCAGATGCACACCTTTCGAGTTATATGTTATTTACATATTAAATCGAACCAGTAAATTATAAGCAAATAAAAACACATTTATTACGACGATGAAGAATTTACCTACTCTCCAAATGAAATAAAAAATTGTTATTATCTGCGAGTGATGTTATTCAGACTACTTTATGAATTACTTAGTTATTAAAAGCTTAATTAAGCTGAAAGCAGCACTAAGAGTCCCTAATACTTTTGAATTTAATATTAGCCGTTCTTTTGAGAGAGCCACCAACTAATAAAGACCAAAGACGAGACACTTACAGTTCTACTATACGTAGTATACGATTTTTATTTTTATTAAGTTGGCCTGAAAAACCGTGGTAAGTAAAAGCTGAGTTTTTATGAAATGTTAGGAACAAAATAAATTGTAATAGTTATTTACTCGTTGCGACACGAGTCCTTAGTAGAAGTATAAGTATATTATAATATTTTCTATATGAGTGACCTTAGACCTAGGCCTTGTTTAAGTAGACAAATGGCAAATATATGTTTTTTAACTCTAAGAATTGCCTTATCTTTCTTAGTGACTAATTCTGAAAACCTAAGAATAATTAAAATAAAATAAAAGATCTCGTAAATGAACATGCGAGTAAATGCTAATGCTCTACTGCTCGGTTATTATTGGCTTATAAGATCATTAGACATCGCGAGTTTTACACAGGTTAATATTGTGGCAGTATTTTTTTAACAATATTTCTATTTTATGCTTTATAAGACAAAGAAATAAGAAAACATTGTGAGGAAAGCATCTCGAGAATTAGGCGTGAGGCATAATAAATATGTAAAAGCACCTTGGTCCGACAACTACTTCCAGAGATAAAATACCTCTGCCAATCTATGGCTTGTATCCCCAAACGACAAAAAAAAAAATAAAAAAAAAATCACGGCTTGTATCACCAAGGATCGCAAAGATATTCCATTTCTGCAAAATACCCACATTTCACCAGTATATTCTTTGTACCCCATAACAGGTATGTTAAACATGCCTCAGAATTAATTCTGTTGCCCGCGGGTTTCCTCACGATGTTTTCTTTCACGGTCATAGTGATAAGTAGATACTTAAGTTTTTGAAAAACTCATTGCTTCTCGCGAATGAGAAGCGGGCTCTTTAACCGTAGGGCTATCAATACCATGAGTGTATACCTACCTACCTATAAATTTATTTACTTTACTTTATACTAATTCTATCAACCCGACCTCGTTTCGCCTCGCATAATATGATATATAAAGACCGTCCTCGTTTATCGCTCTTTCTATTAGTGAAAAGCTTAACAAAATCCTTTGCGTGGAGTTAGCGGATATTCAAACAGACATTTTATATAGATTTTATATTATACTAGCGGGTGCCCAGCGGCGTTGCCCGCGCGGATTCCCTTTATTCCCGTTCCCGTGGGAATTTCCGAAAATCCGTTCATAGTGGTTGCCTACGACATATTTAAGACACCTACATACCATATTTCAAATAGCGGGTGCCCAGCGGCGTTTTCCCGCTTGGATTTAATTTATTCCCGTTCCCGTGGGAATTTACAAAAATCCCTTCATACCAATTTCCTATGACATATCAGACACCTTCATACCATTTTTCAAGTTTCTAGGTGTTATCGTTTCGGAGTAGTACGTATTTCTCTTTTTAACCAGTTTTTTTATTTTCCCGTGGGAATGAGATATTTTACTGGAATAAAAAGTGCCCTAGATGTTGACCCGGGTACTCAGTTATCTCCATACCAAATTTCATCAAAATCCGTCCAGTAGTTTTTGAGTGATGCGTGCACAACCAGACAGACAGACAGACAGACAGACAGACAGACAGACAGACAGACAGACAGACAGACAGACAAAAATTCCAAAAATTGGTGTTTCGGTATCTATATCGATAACTATATACACTACCGTTGAAATTTTCAAAAAATATTTAATGTACAGACACGGCCCCTTTAGAGTTTTATTATATGTATAGATAGAGATAAAGTAACTCGCTCTTTACAGTTTATTGAAATAGCTCAAGGCATCTTCTGTACCATATAGCTAAACTTAATGTAAAAGCTGTGCATTTTGCATCACAGCGAAGCGGCGTTGAGCCATAAAAATAAACTTATCATAGAGTGCGTTCACCGTGGAGTTAATGAGCCGACTTGCGGTGATAATGCCGCCTACTTAGCGCTCTCAGTGTGGCGGTGGAAGGGAAATGTGCTCGGCGCGGCGATAATCCATTTTATCTCACTCGTTTTATGTGGGTAGTTAATAAAAAATATGTGGGTAGATTTAAAAAATGAGGGTACTTGGAATTTTCTCAATTTTGTTATTGTTGAAGTCAGTTATTTTCTGTTACTACACGTCAACTCTGCGACCTCAGGGAAATATGGTACAATACCGGTTCACACAATAATTTAGAAAACAAATCAAAAGCAAAGACCCAAAGACAAGCCAAAACCACATCAATCTAATTTTGAATTAAAAACATTAAAACTATATACGAGTACAATACCGGCCAGTGCATCGGCCACACTACATATGCCTAGGAGCTTATCTAATGTTAACAATTTGGAATATTCAATTTTTAAAATCCAATTTAAACGTTCCCTTCTATCGGAAAGCACTAAGAGTTCGAAAACTAAAATGTAGGTATGTAAAAGTGTCAAATGCAGAACGGAAACATCTAAACTTACTTTATAATAGTTTTTCAACATGTGTGTTACGAAAAAAAATCTTTTACAATTTTTCATAAATAAATCTCTAATAAAAGACTGTAATTTGTATTAACTATAAGAACTTGAGTGAAGCTTTTCTTACACAATGTCAATTATATAGAATAAATAAAATTATATGGAACTCTTATGAGCCACCTTTTTAGTTCCGAATTAGAAAGCCTATGTCCTTTCTCAAGATTGTAAGATACGAGTAACTCCTTGCTAAATATCATCACCATTTCTGCGTTTTTACGCATGCAGAAAAGGGTTTCGTAAACTTAATTCACCGTGGCAAGGTAACAAAAAAGCTGATAAACAAACTTACTTTCGCATTTATAATATTAGAGGTGAATAAATATTTTATGTTCAAATATTACTAGGGTTGATACAAAATTGTTTTATAGAACACATTTTATATCAGCACATTTCATTTTAGGGCTGCCGCGCGTTGCTTTGCCCACGTACTTTGTTCATTACTCATTTTTACACAGCTAAGGCGAACAGAAAGGGATTTTAGAAGTCCATGCGTTCGTGAGTTATGAATCTTTCGTATCATAACATAATGCACCCACTTACAAAATTCTTGTGAGAAAGTTTTTTGTTATGTGTGGTGTGTTACAAAGGTGTAGAAGAAAATGAGCTTCTACTCTGTTTAGGGTTCAAAAGAATAAATAAATTGTTAGAAAAACTAGCATCTAATAACGTTCGACGCATACTGCCAGAAACGTTTATTACCTGAGGCAAAAGTCTTTGATGGGTGGCTCTCTAAGTCAGTCATATAGAATCGAAATTCAGGACTCAATTCAAATCGATTTACGTATAATCGAATGACACTGCAGCTGCTAACGCTGTGGCGATAAATATTTCAATTATATTTTCATAAAAATAAAAAAATAATCTCATGCCTTTTATTCCCGGGGGGGTAGGCAGAGGTATTCCATTTCTGGATATACCCACACGAGATTTTCTTTGGACCCCTAAACGTGATAGATGGTGATGGTCTTTCACACATGTCTCAGAATTAGTTCTGGGACCGGCGGGTTTCCTCACGATGTTTTCCTTTACCGTTAAATTATTAATACTTTACATTACGTTAATTATTTTTATGTGTCTCTTAAACTACAAATTGCATCGTTGATTCTCAATTACGACTCCTAGCCTACCATGTTGTATAACTGGTTGATAGATGTTGCACATACCTCAGAATTGTAAACAATTTATGTCACCGTGAATCGCCCGGAGTAAGACAGGTACGAAAGCCAGGCACCACTATCTGGGCCCCGTCAGCAGATAAGACTCCGCTCGTAAAGAAAGGTTCGTCCGAAGCGGAACAGTTGAGGGTATCCCACAAGGCTACACGTATTATCTCAATTGGTGTTGCACTACTTTCAAAGATAAGCTGGTAAAAATCGCCTAGGTGCGAGTCTGGTCGCGTATCGAGGGTTTCGTACCACCAATACAACTTGGAAATAACTCGTTTCTTGTATGGGGATTTATTTGTTAAGATATAAATTTTAATAACACATCTGATAACATTTCAAGAAGCTAGCTAACATCTTTCAAAAGATACAACCCTTTAAAGATAGAACAGTCGGGCATACAGACGACGTAGGTTTTAATACGATTCCCTGTTATGGAGCACTCAACGATATGATACATAATATCTGAACAGTTGGTTAATTTGTGTTGTTACATAAATATTGACCAAATTTTATTTATATGATTATCAAAATTTAAGAACATTTCACAATGCTCTGCAAACTATTTTACCTAATAATTTGAATATCTATTTTTAGATTATGAACAAAAACATGCAGCCTCATAAAATTATAAGCAGACTACTAATTTCATTTTTTATGCGACTCTTTTTGAGAGTTAAAATGATTATTACTATTTTATTCACAGCTGGATGTTATCTACTATTGAATGAACTACCTACACAAGTTTCGCAAAGAAAGAAATTTTATCGAAATCACGTTTCTGACGAAATTTCTAGTATTAGAATTTTTGACGACCTCATCTTTCTTTATGTGACTTTCCAACTATGATTTGATACAAGATTTCTTAACCACAGTTCTATTCGTAAACACAATTAGGTTACTAAAGATTTGAGTACATACTTTTGGAAAAAATGTGATTGAATCTGTCGAATACATTTTTTCATTTTGTATCAACACGTAATACTTATTACTACTGTGCTGTGGCTATTTCCTCTGAGTATGGGCTATAGTCTCCAATACGAGCGCACCGTGGGTTGGGGGATGGTGTTAGGCTAGCGGCCTCCTGTATATTAATGTTATGAGTTGAAAATATAAAAATAGATTTTAAAAATAATGATTTGAAATGGTTTTGTAATGGATCATAATTTATTTTTCTTTACATAGGTACAAATTTTTGGGTAGTACTGAAAGGAAAATTGCAATGCTAGTCAACTCTAATATTTAATCGAGTTGATCAAACGAGTGAAAACGAGTTAGAATAAAAACGCAGCGCTGGACATCCAAATTGTGTGGATTCAACTTGTTTACAGCCCGATGTTATTTCCCCTTTCTATTTGATATGACGCGACGACAACGTGATGATATATAGCGTGACTTACCTCAGTTTTATAACAGAGCTGTAACGTAATAACAAATAGGTACAAAATCTGAATTTGATTTTATATAAACCTTGTCAGTCCCGTTACCGTGGGAAAAAAAAACCTTTTTTCGCATTCAGGAGTAACCTATATCCTTTCTTAGGCTGCAGACTATCGCAGTACCAAATTTCATTTAAATCGGTTTAGTAGTTTAGGCGTGATTGTGTATCACACAGACAGACAGAGTTACTTTTGCATTTATAATATTAAAGTAATGCAACAGATACACAGTAAAATAAGAAATTATCAGAATAATCACTCCCTATATACAAATAAAAGAATAATTGTAAAATTCTTAAAGGTAAACTAATAAACTATGAAAATATAATTTATTATTATTATTAACGTTAAACAAAATTAACATTATCATGTGAATTAGTTTCATAAATATTTTAAGCTAGCTTTTGTCAGTGACTCGATCCTTTTGAGAACAAAATGTATCTAAATATACTCGTATTTTCCAAATGAAATCTATCTCCCTGTTCAACTTCATCAAGATCGGTTCAACAAGTTACTAGTGCATTTAATAATAAAGTAAAAATATTAATTAATGAATCTTTAAAATACTCTCTTTCCACAAGTGTATTTTCGGACGTTGTTTATATTGATATATAAATAATGAGTATTAGGAATGTCAATTTCTTTACCATTCTAAAACTTATTCGATAAAATAAATACCTACGTGAACTGTAAATAAGTTTAAGATACCTTGTACATAATTCATGGAGGTGGAACGAGGCACTCCCTTCCCCAAACGATATTTAGAAGAGTCAACAATCTTCGCCCCGAGAGCTGCACGAGTGCATTACCTAACTAAAAGAGCAAAACGTGCTTTGACATAACGAGTGGATTCAGCTGAAATTTTAAGCTTCCCTCACGTTAGTCGGTTGTCCCCTGAGGAATCGTCGCAGGTACAAGGAAGGGGACGGTCTTTCTTGGCCATTAGATGGCCACTAGTCTCTGCTACTCACTGTGACCCACCGAAAATCTTTAAAAGCCATTTTGTTACCGCGGTTAGTAGTAGGTAGTAGTTTGTGAAAAAAATAATACGTCATTTTGTAATGTCGCATGCCAAGTTTTTTTGTATATTTTAGGTTGAGCCGACTAATGACTTCTCTCTACACGATTGTACTAGAAATAAACTATGTCTTGGTGAGCTTGTGGTGCTGGGTGGCTTATATAGTAATACTTATATTCAGAGGTGAGTACCTGTATGTATGTTTTGGTTGGGGTCAAGAGCAAGACCACCATTAATACAAAAAAATCTAGGAAGGAGAGATTCCTGAGCGTTCATAAATAAATACTACTTGTTTTGCTTAAATATAACTACGGTGTTAATTCTTAGCTCCGTTTAAAACCTCAGTACGATGGTATTTTGTGTTTGTTAATAGAGAGAGGATTAATTATAGATACAGGTTTTATAAGAAATGTGCATGTCAAAATATATTTGTAAATAAAAAAATATATCGACATCCGTCCTCTTGATTGCGATAAAACTTCGAAAAGTTACAGGTCAGGCATTCTAAAAAAAGTCATGGGAACAATAATAAAAGTTCAACTCCTTTCTTTGAACTAAACAACCTTCAATGTTCTAATAATACATCCTCTTAATACTCGTATTACTAGATCTTTGTGTTAAAATTCCGTTCCGTATAAAAGATATTTTTATTTTTACAAAGAATGCTGGCATGTTTCTTCTCAATGCCTGTTGGAAAATGCCTTGGAGGTCGGGTGTAAAATAAACCTGTATGGAAACATAACCTTCCCTTTATTTCATGCAGTCGGGTACAATAGGTTATTCACGCAAGACTTGAGGAATCATTTATCTGTCTGGAAACACAGACTAGATCTCTGTGGGAACGGGTAAGAAATGACACAGCAAATTGTGTATGAACACTTGTTAATGATCTCTCTTTAATATTTTTATATTATTCGGATGAATTATGGTAGCATTGTAGCATTTCTGGAAGTAGGTACCAACTTTTCACCAGTATATTTTCGGACCTTTAAACTTGACAGTTTGAGAGCCAGATCGATGTGCTGTTAAACATGCTTCAGAATCAATTCTGAAACCTGCGGATTTTCTTACGATGTTTTTCTTCACCGTCACGCTATTAAGTGAGAAAAAAAACCATGTAGATAATGACAGTTTTGCATAGCTATACTGCGCGTTATTCATGACTTTCGGAAATTTCAGTGCGATGCTAAAACAGAGAAAATTACGAATTACAAAAACTGAGAAAATGTTTCGATTAGGTCATGTTCGGGGCGGTTGTAGACAGTGTCAACTTTAAATACCATTGTGTAGTGACACGGTACCGTTAGTGTTTAGGCTTCTTATTCACACACTTACACAACTACGCGAGTAGAACAGTACATACGAGTACACAAGTGCGATAAGAATTTATTTCGCGATCCCAAAATGATTGTGA
Source organism: Ethmia dodecea (assembly GCA_963855545.1). NCBI lineage: Eukaryota > Metazoa > Arthropoda > Insecta > Lepidoptera > Depressariidae > Ethmia > Ethmia dodecea. The sequence continues at coordinate 5,141,044 of OY979446.1, forward strand.
GTATCACTCTTCATTTCAGTGACCTCAAACACAAGAACGTCGCCAGTATACCGACTAGGTGAGGCCAAATTTCAGTCACAGTCGACTGACTCCGTCTTTACGGCTGTACATTTATATCCATTTATTTGCTGAATATCCTCAACTAAGGCAGAGACGGAACGAAACGGATGGATACATTTCTATTGCCTTTGAGATATTTCATTGGCTTTTACAAATGCGGATGCCTCAGTCTGTGATTGAATACTCGTAAAGACAGACCGGAGGCATGTTCCAGAATCAGTTCGTTGTCAAGATAAGATGTTAATTCAATTTACTGGGCTTTATGAGGGCCGAACGACTGCGAATCACGTTATAATGTGATTTATGGCTCAATTTGTTTCGGTCTCTGGTTAACCATGAGCTTACACTTGCGATTGTAAGAGTTCCGTAACGAAATGGTAAAAAAAAACACTTGTGGTGTAACTTGGTCCGTCTGTCTGTCACAGCTGTTTAATTCAGCAAACACAACGGTAATTTCCAATTAAAAAAATGCATATGATAGAATTTAAATCTATATATATATATATATATATATATATATATATATATATATACATATATATATATAATGATAAACTGACTGACTGATTGGTGATACATCAACGCACAGCCTAAACCACTGGGTCTAGAGACTTGAAATTTTGTACATAGATAGCTTACACAGTGTAGGCATCCCACAGAGGCATCCACTAAGAAAGGATTTTGCAAAATTTAACCCCTAAGGGGGTGAAATAAACATGCGCGCGTGAAGCCGCGGGTAAAAGCTAGTTATTAAATAATGACATTTAATCTTTTGGGACAAATGGGGCGTTGAAATATTAAAGTAAGGTGTAACAATATTTTAACACGGCTTCATGTGCACATTATTAAAAAAAATACCTACCCGCCACTTTGGTTTTTGTTGTTAAAGATGTCTGCTTCAAAATTGAGTTACAAGATTTCACCCTAACATACATAGTTACATAAGATACATACATTGCAAGTTAAATAAAGGCTTTTAATGAGGCTGCATCTCGTGATGGGATAGACATTTATGAGATAATCATTTGTTTTTTAACATCGCTATGTAAGACAAAATCAACATTGTTATAAGTGGTCGTGGTACAAATCTGAATAATGTTGTTTTTTTTAACTATAATTGATAGGCCCCTGGTGAGTATTTTGAGAAGCATTTTGCGAATAGTTGTTAATTTGCAAAGATTCCATTAGTGCTGCAACGTGGTCTATTTCCTCTTTCAGTGTAGATGGCACGGACTGATATTTAAAAAAGTTTAAAGAATATGAAAGCACTAATGAGCAACCAAAATGAATACTGAAATTTAGATATACATAAAATATACTTTTACGAGCGGCAAAGAAGCAGTTCACTAAAGAAACCTCTTTGCGTTGGTACAAATAAAACCTTCCGTTATCCTTTGCAGTTTTTCTACCGCCATTTTCTTAGAGTTCAGATGCATCTTATTCAAGAAAATTCTAGGGCCGTTCACTAAAAATTGTAGAGCCAACTAAACTGCTTATGCCTTTTTCCCGAAGGGGTAGGCAGATACAACAAACCGCCACCTGCTACGATCCTGGCACACCTCTAATGCTTCATATTCATCCATCAATCGGTTCATACATTGCATGCTCGTCAATTTTGGTACTCTTTATCTGACTTCTCCTTAAGTGAAAATAATAATTGATACTGAGTTTGAAAACATTTAACTATGAAAGTTTGAATGTTTATTACTGAATCACACAAGAAGGGTTGAACGGATTTACGCGATATTTCGCACACATATAGTTCATAACCTGGATTAACACATAGGATTGTAGCGACACTACATGGAACGCGCCATTGATTATGATTTATTCCAGAGCGCAGGCGAAGTAGGAAGAAAACTAGTAATGTGAAAAATAATGGATGAATGAATCTCACGCCTTTCATCCCCGAGGGGGTAGGCAGAGGTATTCCATTACTGGATATACCCACATTTCACGAGATACATTGGACCCCTAAACTTGATAGGTGGTGAGCCCATCGCCGGACCGGGTCTATTTACACATGTCTCAGAATTAATTCTGAGACCTCCGGGTTTCCTCACGATGTTTTTCTTCACCGTCGAGTAATAATATGTAAATAACAATATATGTATATAGACGACTAGCTTTTCCCCATGTTCCAGGACATAAAGTTTCTATGTGTATAAGCTAAATTACTGTCAAAACATAACAAAATCATCAAAATGTGTTCTGTAGTTTTTGCGTAGACGAGTAACAAACATCCATCCATCCTCTCAAACTTTTTACTTTAGGTACTCATATAGTAAATAATATATGTAGGATCACATATTATGTGCCTAATAACATTATCGGATCGCTCTTCCAACTGTGATTAATTAGATTGGCAGTTTCAACCACATATAGTTACGTATTACGTAGTTATACAATTTGCCGTGCTCAGTGGTCCGAGCTACGTTTTCGATAATAACAAATGAATAGTGAACACTGGCATAGAATAAACAAATGTTTTTTTTTTATACATCAAGGTAAGTAAATTTTTTTACTCCGCAGTGGTTATTTTAGTTTATTTTTAATTATGAAAAAGTAGATGTTGCTTGTGACTTCCACCACGTGAACTATATTCGTTACCTAAATACTATAGATAGCTTTTACCCGCAGCTTCGCTCGCGTACGTTTATTTCACCCCGTATAAACTATCTATGCGCAAAATTACAAGTCTCTAGACCCAGTGGTTTTGGCTGTGCGTTGATATATCACCAATCAATCAGTCAGTTTACCATTTATTTGTTACCTAAATACTATAGATATTGAGGTTTATTCCTTAAGATATATAGGTACTATCTTACACCATAGTCGTAACAAATTTCATAAGTATCGGTCCACCGGTTTGCCATGAAAAGGTCACAGACAAATATACAGGCTGGTAGGAAGTATAGTCCAGGCAATGAAGTGGATTTTTGTAAGAAGACCCCAACATTAATTCCTCAGTCGATGAAACTTTGCAGGATATATGTAGTATGTTAGTTATAGTATGAGACAATACTTGCATCAAAAAAATAAAAAAAAAAAACCTAACCGAAGTTAGGTATTTTTACTGAAATACTTATTTATTTGAAATCTTTGTTGGGAAAAATGCTCAGTAAAAATTTTCTTCGCCAGCAATATTCATGTGTGTTAAGAAAGCTATATGCGAAATATCCAAAAAAATCTCCTGGTAGAAACAACAAAACTCAGACGTATATGTACCTTGCACGGGAAAATTGCTCAGTCCATTTTTTTAACTGGAATGTCATTTAATAGTCGCTGTGGACCTACAATAGGAAAATCCAAAATAAAAACAGTTTCGCTATATTATTTTCAGAAATAATTATCATATTATCAACGACAAAAAATAATTTTTTTTTAGTATAAAAACCTAACTTCGTTTAGGTTTTTTTTTTGATTTTTTTATGCAAGTATTGTCTCATACTATACTACAATCCTGCAAAGTTTCATCGACTGAGGAATTGATGTTGGGGTCTACTAGCCTAGACTAGTAGTTATTTTTCAGAATAGCTCTTCAAACCTAAAAGTATTGTAAGACAGTGAACTAGAACTGTTATAAAGTAGACAATACAATAACTCTATATTGTACACCAAAAATACACAGTATGGTTACATAACACTAAAACTATACTTGGATTATTTTTAAATTAGGGCAAGGGTTGAAACTGAAAAGCAGCAGTTGTGCCTTTTCATCCACATACCTAATTATATTATGATGAATGCTTAGTTTAGTAAAGCTCTTTGTATTTGTATGAATAAACGTCTATTTTTTTAAGGAAGTCGTACCTAAAGGGTAAAACGGAACCCTATATTACTGTGACTCCGCTGTCCGTCCGTCTGTCTGTCTATCCGTCTGTCACCAGGCTGTATCTCATGAACCGTGATGGTTAGACAGTCAAAATTTTTCACAGATGATGTATTTCTGTTGCCGCTATAACAACAAATAAAATAAATATTTAAGGAGGCTCCCATACAAAAAAACGCGATTTTTTGTTGTTTTTATAGATAATGGTACGGAAATCTTAGTGGAGTCCGACTTGCACTTTTCCGGTTTTTAAAATTTGTTAATTTATTAGTAATGGATACCGTACCTATGTGAAAAAGGCACAATAAAACATTCAGGTATTATTAGCATCTCATTCCATCTTCCAAAATTCTATTTTATTTTTTAGCCGTAGTGAGTAACTACGAGAGGCAAAACCACAGGGTGCAAACCTTGTGTATCATGAAAGAGATTTCACAATGAGTTGACCTGTCCTGGGTAGGTCGTGGCCATGGCCGTGACAAGGGACGGGTCCACCGACCACTGACCACACCTTATCCGTGTTATCTGTTTAATTATTTATATCCGCAGATACACCTACTTTCAATTGTAGGATCATTTCAAAAATATGGAAGGTTTTTCTTTCTTCTTCCTACTGTACGTTGTAACAAACCCATAAACTCAACTTAATAGGTTTAAATGATTGCAATTTTTCAATAACATTAGGTATTTTTTTTATTAAAGTACGGATAGCCAAAAAACCTAAAAACCTGTATTGTAAAAATGTCAGTCAGTAACTTCAGTTATGTTTTTGTGTAATTAATTTAATAATTTAGGAACGTTTTTTTTTAATGTTATAGTCACATAATAATAAATAGTACCTAATAACGTAGTATAGTTTTGTATTGGGATCTACAGAATAATATTACGAATAAATACTTATTTTTGAATATTCTTTTATGCGCTGTTTAAAATATAAGCTGTTGATATTAACATTGCATGCTTAATACTATCTAATGTACGAGTATGTCTATAAGTGATGAATAGAATTGACAAAAACTCGCGGCTTATTTCTTCGAAAACATATAGGTATAAGTACTTTTCATTTAATTTTATTATAAAGCCCCGCCTAGGCTACATAGTTAAGTAATGTTTGATTTCGTTGACGATTTATATGTACAAAAATAATCCACTATATATCAATAATCCACTGTATAGGTATATCTTAATACGAAAATATAAATTTAATTTACACTTGACTGAAAGAATGGAAGCCATAAGCATTTATGTAGCGTAATTTAACATAAACAAGTTGCTTTTTACCAATTTCATATTGAATATTTTTTAGGTTTCACAGCAAGAGTATCGTTAATATAACATTGTTATTTTGAACCTTCTGTTATTCTAATAAAGATTCAATCAAAGTCAATAAACAACCGTTTTCCGGCCGTGGTTTTTCGTGACTGACAGAGATTTCGAAATAATTAAGTATTTATGGATTTCTTGGTGAATTTTATGCGTTCTATTGGATTGGATGGTGAAATTGCGACGGTGAATTTCATAGATGCATTTTTATTCCGTGAAAACATGATGATGAATAATAAGTGATGAGATGATATCAGTAGGTACCTATTTGTAATAATTAATGTTAAATTATTAAGAGGAAAGATTTGTATTTTTGTATGTTTGTATCTTTGTTACGAATAAACTTAAAAATTACTGGACCGATTTTAAAAATTCTTTCACCAATGGAAAGCTAGAAGATTCCTGAGTAACATACCTGACATTTTAATCCCGTATTTCCACGAGAGCGGGAACTACGCGAGCGAAACCGCTCAGAAACGCTAGTTTGAAATAAGTTCAATACAAAAATTAATTAAGTTTTCTAATTACGATTTTCATGGTAGACTCTACTTTTATATGCTCATTGTACTACGTCTCTACCAGAAGAAGCACTTATCATGTACAAATTGTCACTGTGCTTATTGATTCTGTTACCTTTATTTTTAATTTGTGATGGACAAGCAAAGTTCCCTATATTCCAAATGCAAGAGGCACCGTTTCTCTTCCAGAAATTCATGAAAAGGTACGACAAGAAGTATAATAACGAATGGGACTATCGAAATAGATATCTAAACTTCGTAAACACTTTGAGGAAGGTCAATGACATAAACGCTGAACCGGGATCTGTTAAGGTAGTACCCAATAAGTACGCGGACCTTTCCGATCAAGAAAGAAGTATTATGGAGGAACACCAGACGACTAAGAGAATAGACAGTGAGCTAGCTGCTTTGTCTGCCGTCCGGGATCCAAAGGTGTTAGATATAATTAAATATGATGTTAGAAAATAAATACTTTTTAAGTTGTCTTATTTTTGGCACTCTCCAAAAAAATTAAAAAGTCTAGGGTACTCGTACTTAAAAGATCTATAAATATAATCGAAATGTAAAAATATGAGGAATTTTTATATTAATTATTTTTAGAGTTTTTGTTTCTTTGCCTATCTGGCCTTATGTTTAAACACATCATACTTACTGCAGGAATTTGATGACGTTTTCACAGTTATGTTGTTGCAGGTCTAACTTAAAATGTAGTCTTAGTGGAATAAAGTCCGCAAAATATTCGTAGACAAACTTCGCAAATTGTGTAGACAGGCCGTTTAAGTGTCTGTTGATATAATAGCGAGTTGTTGATAAAACTACTCCTGACGCAAACTACATTAGAAGTCCTCAGGCAGAGTTCTGGTTTATTATGAAGTCACTTAGAGTACTAAGACTATAGAACCATTCAATTTCTACCAAATTGTTGGGATTTCCGCTTAGATGAGAGTTCTCCCAAAGGGTTAAGCTAGTTGGAACTTTATGTTTGCATTCAGCCGAGGAAGTTGTCATAAATATCGGAGCCTCAGCTTGAGTTGAAGGAACTACATCAAACTGCTTTGTTGACGCAAAAGTTAGGAAGCCAATATCCTGCTCGTTGGTGAAGTGGGCGATTATGAACCTTCCAGGATTATTTGTTTTATTAGCATTGTGTTATTGTTATAGCTAGACGATTATTAACAATAATATTGGGCTATCAAGGTATGCACTATAGGTAGATCGAAAGATAATTAAGTTTGAAAAATTGATTTTAATGAAGTTTTTGTTTTGATATCAAGAAATCCATTGTTTACTTATCATTGTAAAATTATTTTACATTCTAATAGGTATATTGATTGTCAACAATATGTTACTTATTAGTCGAATCATGTAGTTCGTAAGAATAGGTGGTTATTATATTCATAAAAAAAGTATTTATGAGATTGATCATATTTATAGATCATAATTACTCAAATACAATTTAAGTACACACAAAACTCGGATTAACATTTTAAATTGTTTTTTCTATTGACAAAACAATTTATCAAGTTTATTTTTATATTTTCATGCCCATGCGACATCCCTATTTCTCGTAGGTACTGCATTTTTAATTCCGAAAACTTATATCCTTCTAAGTGAAAAATCAAGCAACCAGGCCAGTGCTATATCCATGTAGCTTCTACTCGATAACCGTTTAATACCCGTCAGTGTCCATAGTACGTGACTTTTTCCAAGAAAAGACAGGAGTAGCGGTCCGACGCATTTTTCACGGGAATAGATTTTGCGCTGGAAAAATTGCAAATTTCTGCAACGGCGACGGCACAAGTAGTCACGCGCGATGTAGGGTTGCCACCTTTTTTTATAAAGTTTAAAAATAATTTGAAAACTATTATTATTGTAATTTTGGGAAATTGAGGATTTCGCGGGTCACATAAAACACGTGACAGTTGAGCTAATGATAAAAATTATTATTTTTCACAATTTTTTTTATTTTTTGTCAGTCTTTCTTCGCGTGCTGAGATTAAAAGTAGCACAATGTTGTCATTCCGATGCACATTGCACAAGCTACTAAAACTGTAAAGTTTTATCGAAATTCGTTCAGTAGCTTTTGCGTGAAAGAGCAATATACATCCTTCCATCCATTATTTACAAACTTTCGCGTTTATAATATTAGTAGGATAGTAAAGAAAGAAAGAAAGAAACTTTATTTATTCGGCATAGACAAAATAACAAAAATTACAGTAGCACATAATAAAATAATTTTATGCCGAAAGGGCCACATCTCAGCATAATGCCACAGCCTGGGCTGAGGCGCTGATTTTCAGCTGTAGCCGTTATATGAGGCCAGATGACCACAAACAAAAAAAATATATTTATAAAACTAGGTTACTAAGGACAAGGGATAGTCCTTCACAGAACATGAAAATATAAAATAGTTCTTAGCATACAAAATTATTAGTATGGCTGCCTAATTTATGGCAATAAAATATAACTTAATTTCTACTTCTTAATCTAATATAATATGTAAATATATAGTCTAAAAATGTAGTATAATAATTGACTAAAATATAGTAACACTAGCTTTTACCCTCGGCTTCGCTCGAGGTCTCTAGCTAGTCCCAGCGGTTTAGGCTGTGGTGTTTAGGCAGTCAGTTAATTTATCATTTATAATATATAGATACCTACTTGTGCGTACAGGTACGGGAACCCTAGCGCGGTGTGACGCTAAGAAAAATTCGATAGCTGAGTGGATTTTTTATTTCGTGTTGTTAGTGATCAAGCGATTGTGTTTTAACCGTTTCCGAAGTGAATATTGCATCCGGTCGGTTTGGCGGCGCATGAAATATCAATTTGTACGTTTGAAAGCACTCTAATGGGGTTGGTGGATGGATGCTTACGCTCGCTCCAGTTTTCTCAGCTTTCATTCGGGAATCGAGATGAAGGCTAATTTATTGATACATATTCAAAATAGGCGGTTAACAATCCACTCAGGTACGACTTGACCACACAATTTTATTGATTTTTAATTGTTCCGGTGCGCATTGGAACCGATCTGATTAAACCAAACCAACAGGTGCTAAAAACCGTACCACTGTGATAATAATGAGGTGTTTACCAGCGTTCCCGTGGGAATTTCCAAGAATCCCTACTTATTTAAGTACCCATTGTGTTTCATACTTCTTGACCCAGTAGTTTTGGCTGTGCGTTGATCGGTCTTTTAGATTTTAAGAACATTTTACAAATACAAAATATTTTGTGCTTGTCTATAACAAGCACAAAATACTATTTTAAAAAATTGGTACAGTGTGGAATATGTTCATAACGTAATACGTTTCCCAGTTCTAAAGGTCATTTAAGTTAACCAAACGCTGACTTAAATCAATACAGGCGCGTATCGCTTCCGCGATAATCATAATTGAACGCATTGAATTAATTTGTCAGAACATTTTCCAATAATCCCGCGTCGAACCATAAAACGCTATTAAAGCGAAATTTCGACTCAATTCATTTGCAATGAGTGCTCGGTAAAGTTCAATGTTGTATGAATGAATGCGCCTATACGAGTAATAAAGAGCTCCGGCTCACAAAGAGGAATTCCTCTCATTCTACATTAGCAGCGGTTTTCTGCTGCGTCAAATAAATGTGGGTAATTTGCGAGAGCGTTTATCACCTAAAGAAAAGTTCTGGCGACGTCTGAACTGGTGTAATTCGGCGCCCAAATTCGAGGGTTAATCACGTTGGCCATATATCAACGCTTAATTTAATAGGGGCAACTTTGTATGGGATTTACGAGTAGTCCAAAGCTCTGATCGCGGCCATCGACTCACACTACAAGCTGTTTTTCAGTAAGTCTTCTTCCATTATCCTTCATCTATTTCCTCGTTTCTTTTAGTGTTATGCTTCTGTTTTATTTTCCTTATCGTGTTAAAGGGTTATTTTTAGAGTTTAGTATTCGCCCTTAGACAGTCTCGAGCATAGATCTGTGCGCTATACAATTAAATATATATTGTCTAAAATAGCAACAGAAAACTGGTATTGTTAAATTAGGAACACTTGCGGTAAGACATTATTGTTTGTTACAAACGATGTTTATTACCAGCACAGATATTATTTATCAGCAAAAATCCTTTACAAACAAGTAATAATTCAGCCTCTTGGATGCCGTGAGATTGTTGAACAGGTATAAACAGTTGAAATGCGAAATCCGCTTTGAAAAGGATATAAAATCGGGATGAAAATAGGCCTTTTATCAAAACAAAACAAACAAGTCGTACACCTGTATTGTTTGGATCAGTAAAAAAAAAGTACATAATAAAACTAACACTGACTGACATTGATAATCGTATTGTGCATGCATTTCGTTACTTGACGGGCTAGACTAAACTGGTGGGGCTAATTCATGCACAAGAGTTCCAAGGTAGCAGATTCTTGAAAATTCTTCCCCTAAGAGGACTAAATAGTCGAGATATACTCGTATTGTACATACAATAAAATATAACGCCCTTTTTGCTAATGCAAGTGAAATACTTACTGAATTTAAGTTCCTTATATGTTCCCTACTTCGCGTGGAGTCCAGTGAAGTAAGAAATTCATTCTATTTCGTAATAACAGAAGCAGAAGTTGGGTTAGAGCATGAATCAGGGTAGGTAAGCCCCAGTGGACGCAACAACTTTGTTGAATGGCCAGCAAATGGGCTGCGGTTTTGCTCGCCTGCAAACTGATTTAGGAACATTTAATATAATACAGTTATTCAAGACTTTTCTAGTTTGGATTTAAAAATGGAATGCAATCTCTTTGTTTGTTTCACAATTTATTGCCCAATGAACTATTTAAAAAGAAATCATTTTTATATTACTGGTACCTACTCCAGTTTTACAAAAAAAAATATGGCAAAAAGATCGGATTTGCGGAAGTATCTAGTTTTCATCAGTGTATTTTTTCAACCAGGTGGTGATATCAATCGCCGAACCGTGGGGCTATTACACATGCTAGGGGCCTGTGAGTTTTCTCACGATGTTTTCCTTCAATGACAAGCAGGTGATAATTACTTATGTACGGTAGTTGTGGTAAAATCTCTTTGTACTTACCTAAAATCGAATCCGGGCTGTGTACATGAGAGGGCGTCCTTCTAACATAGCTGCTAATCTTCTTCTCTTCGTCTATAATATAAAAATGAATCGCAAAATGTGTTGGTAAGCCCTTTAAAAAAAAGAATTGGCCAAATTGGTCCAGGCGTTGTTGAGTTATTCAACAACGCCTGGACCAATTTGGCCAATTCTTTTTTTTAAATGTTCGTTGAAGTTCAAAGATGGTTTTAAAAATTCAAATAATTGCAGGAAAAACCCTAAAAACACGCGGGAACGGGAACTACGAGGTTGAAACCGCGGGGCGCTGCCAGTTTTACATATTTTTATAACAAATACATATTTTCAATACCTAACAAATTATTTATTAAGCACAGTAAGACAATTTTGTACAACACATAAATTCAGATATAAACAGATCTTTAAATCATGGTATGACCGAAAAAGCTATAAGTACTAGTTTCCTATTTTCCAAAAACCTTAAACTTTACCACCAGCAAAAGAAACTGTCAATAATAAGTGAGCCACTTCAGTTTTAAAGCTTACGTTATGCTAATTTTCTGGAGTGTGCAAGCAAACATAACTGAGTTAAAAACTAATACACTTTTGCACCGGATAAATTACAGTGTAGCAGATGGGACACTAACATAGTCGATACCAGGAGTGAAAGCATGTACTATCTCATAGGGCTTTACATTGACGTTGTGCTGACGTTGCTCTCCGAGCGACCCAGCTAGAAAATTTACAATATTTCTCGTACAAAATCAATTTACCCGGATAGAGTGTTAGCCGGGAGCTCGTCTCATCCGAGAAAAAAGTCACGTTTTACAGAGGTGAACGTTTCTAAGAGTAACGATGGCGTACAAATGATTAGGATAAGCATTTTAGGATATATGCGAACAGCATGGGGGTAGCAAAGTGGCTTTGTAAAAAGTAAACGGCAATCGAATCTTTATACAACGCGTAACAGAAAAAGCGCAATTCCTCATACACCCCAATTAGTATATTAACATAAATGAAATATGATGCAATCGAACTTTATTTGTGTCTAACCAATTTTCTTAAATATCTATAAATAATAGCACGATTTCCATACATAGCACTGAATTCAGCTATGCTAATTCATTTTTCGGAAAAATTTAACACGTATTAAAAATAACTGAAATCGATTAAGTAGTCGATACTGAACAAACTAATTTCAGGAATTGCGCTTATTCTGTTACACATTGTATATCACTACATAGTATAAAACAAAGTCGCTTTCTCTGTCCCTATATCCCTATGTCCCTTTGTATGCTTAAATCTTTTAAACTACGCAACGGATTTTGATGCGTTTTTTTTTAATAGATAGAGTGAATCAAGAGGAAGGTTTTAGTGTTAGCATTGCACCCGTGCGAAGCCGGGGCGGGTCGCTAGTAAAATTATAAATGACTGACTGATTGGTGATGTATCAACGCACAGCCTAAACCGCTGGGTCTAGAGACTTGAAATTTTGCACATAGATAGCTTATACAATGTAGGCATCCACTAAGAAATGATTTAGAAAAATTCAACCCCTAAGGGGGAGAAATAAGGGGGCGGGTAAAAGCTAGTAGAATAATAATAATAATTGTAAGACACAAGTCACACACGGTTATTTAGTCAGAAACTAGGCAGGGCCTGTAGTATGGGTACTAAACAACTGACAAACATACTTAAATAAAATTTATTTACTAATATAATTAATGTTAAACGACCAGATACGAAGCCAACAGACATGTTCATATACACAAATGTTGGCTCTGAGCGGGGATCGAACCCGCGACCCCAACTGAGCCAACAAGCCCGTCAAACAACACATCAAACGTCAAATAATAACAAAGAATGGGCAAACGTATGGATTGACATAAGCGTTCGATTTGTGATGAGCAACTAGCGCGACCGAGTATTTACGCAACGCTCTAAAGATGTATAGTCGCTGACACTTAGTTTTTGTTACTTAGTTTTTACAACCACAGATATTACAAAGAATCAGGTCTGTGATTCACTGGAATGGGCTGGATACTATAGAATTTATCATGTCTAAAAGTATTTGTTTGTCCGTAAATTTGTAACAATGTGACCGTTCAGTCACAGGCGTGCTTTGTCTGTGTCGAGTTTTTGTAATCGTTACATTTTTTTATTCTCTATGAAATATAGGTACATGTATAACTTTCACAACTTCTAAATGTTCGCATCTGAATTCCACGAAAATTCTTCTTTAATCTGTTCCTTATTGGATAAGAAGTAGTCACCAATCATTGAAATATACCCAATGGAAGTTTAGTGTTCGTCGAAAAGCACAAAAGGTTTTCTCTTCCTAGTAGGTCTCAAACTTTTATATAATGCCAAAAGACTAACTTTTCTACACCACCATATAGCTATAAAATACACAATCACACACTTAAACATACACATTTATACACTTACACACCTACTCTCACCCACACCCCGACACCCGCACATCCCACCCTACACTCACCCCCGCCTCAACACATACACATCCATGCACATTCTTATGTACTACTTTCATCTTTCTAATTAGTTTGCGACCATTTTACCTTGTTCTTTTTATTTCGGTAATTAAATAAAGATGGCTATGGAAGAGTGAGGTCTTCTGACACAGGTATTATTATACTTAAAAGAAGGCCTCTACAACTAGATGTTATAACCTGTAATTTACTGAAATAAATTATTTTGTATTTGTATTTGAGACGATTTGTGACAACAGTCATTTTGAGCATTCAATATCCTGCCCTTTTCTGCTTGTTTGGTGTTGGCGCAGTATGTTATCTATACTGCAAAAAGTTTTTGGCGATAACACTTTGTAACATCACCCCAGCGATGGGCTCAGCACCTATCACGTTTAGGGGTCTAAACAATATACTGGTGTCTATACGTAGGATGAGGTATACCCAATCGGGGATAAATGGCAAAAAGTATTTTAAGACGTTAATTCATCAACACAAAGCACAACATATTATTAGACTAAAGTAAGTAAAACCAACCACTCATCATGCTATGCTAGTTTCCAGTCCCTCCGCTAACTAATTATAACTAATATACAATTTATAAAGGTATACATTGTATGCAGTATGTCAATCATTACATGCTACCAGAGGAGTCAATTCAGCAATTTAAAAATTGCGTTATCAGCCAAAATCAACGTTTTTGGTTGGTAAAATATTTTGTGATTTATCTCAACTGGAGCGACACATTTTTTTCCATTTTCACGATGCGTGTCGAATCGTTAGCGGTCGCTCTACACGTCCCTCGATATCTCGGCAATAAATCATCCGTGAGGTTAGATGGTGTTTGTAAAGGGACAAAATTTTGGAAATTTATTCATTCATTTTCTGTGTGTCTAATCAATACGTGGCTAAACGAGAAAACTCATTAAAACCGAACGCCGCATAAACCCAAAAATGATGACGGCCCTATTGGCTCAGTTTGACACCCAGACATGTTCATGCAAAACAAAACATTTGTTTTGCATGAACATGTCTGGGTGTTTAATATTTTTTGAAGTATGTTTATCAGTTGTTCAGTACCCATAGTGGGAACAGGTTCTGCATAGTTTGAGGGAGAACTCGTGTAAAAAAATATTTCTAGATACATGATGAAGTGTTTACATGTTTGTGTTTCCACACACACATTAAAACTGATAAAACTAGATCTAAATTGCAGCGAGACAGTTATAGTATAGCTAGTATTGTCTTGATCATTAAAATTGTTACTTAACTGTTGGAACCTATTCTTAGAAAATCATTGAGCAGTTATCCATCCAATTCATATTTTGCTCATGTAAAGGTCTTACAAATGTGTTAGGTTAATGCTTTCAAAGCCCCAAATATTAAAGGGTCAAAATTAAACTCGTGCCCTTGGCGGTGATACCACCGGCCTAGTTCTCGTATGAATATTTAATTTAATTATTATCTGCGTTATAATGGAATTCGTTTGCATAAAAAGCGGAAACAGTAAGCCGTATGGCAATTTTATTGGATACTAACAATAAACGTACCCTTTTGTCAGTTCCAATAATATTTAACCATATTGTTAGTCTTATTCATCATCAACCGTAATAGCCCAGTGCTGAGCTAAGGGTCTTTCCTGACATATGAAGAAGGATGAGAGCCTACCGCGGATTGGGAGATAGCATTAGGCGGCCACTTAATTGTCAGATTTTTTCAAGCCACCCAAGAGTGTCTGAAATGGCTTGACTTCCATAGTGCGCAAACACAACGAAAACCGGGACTAAGGATTTAACATGGCTTCTGAAACACGTGATATAATGCCACTAGGTGTGCAGTATGCTTCCATACAAAAGTTATTTTTTGTGGAGATTTGATGTGAATTTGTCCTATCCATAGGTCCAAATAATTGGCTTTAAGCATATTTATATGTTCCCTAAGCCAAAGCCATTTTTTCCCTCCTAAAAATGTGAAGATACAGTATGGCATACATTTTAGATGAGCATTCGAATACATACGCTCGATGTATCTCACTTTTAGGTAAAAGCCGATACAACCAATATTTCATTGGCTATTGTTATTTAGGGAGACGGAAGGGAGAGCTAAAAGCTTGTGATAAATAAAGGTTCCCATTGAAGTGCTTCAAATGACACGTTTTGCGAAGTATCTATACAAACGTAGCCTTGTCGTAAGACTTATAATTTTACATTAGAATAATACTACGAACAAAGAACTCTAAAGAGTAAAAAAACAACTTCAACTAATAAAATTAAAAAATATCATAGATGTAGATATAAAATATTTAGACATATGATGATTTTTTAAATTAAATTTAAATGGGACCACCTCTGAAGTATGATCTAGCAAACGAAAAATGAATCATCATTTTGATGATACGGTTCATAATTGGCGGAATAATTGCATAACATAAAATAATAATAATGATAACAGAAGGCGGTGATCTTGGGCACGGCGCGGATAGTCCGCCGGTTCCTCTCTCTGCGGCTCTGACCACCGGCAGCTTGGGCCTCTGCCCCGGTGCCGGCGGCACCCTAGGTTAGGTTTTCTATAATGTGTAATTTTTATATTGTTTTGTAAATATTTATATATATTTTACTTTTATATTCATATTGTAAAAAGCCTAATCTAAGACCCTAGGCCTACCCCTTCGGGGATAGAGAGGTATTCCATTTCTGGAAATACCAACTTTTCACGAGTATATTCGACCCCTAAACGTAAACATAGGTCGTGAGCCGATTGCCGGACCGGCTCTATTACACATTCCTCTGAATTAATTCTGAGACCTGCGGGTTTGATGTTTTCCTTCACCGTCAAGCTATTGCACTAATGATCATGACATGAAATCATGATGACTATAAGTAAGTTTTGAAAAACTCATTGGTACATGCCAGGATTTGAACCCGTGCCTTACATTATCATCATGAGAAGCGGGCTCTTTAACCGTAAGGCTATCACTGTACTAGCACACACATAACACTATACTACAAAAGAAGCGCATAAAATACGTTTACTATTACTTCGCGAGACCTCTATGATCCCAACACTATCCCAACACTTGTAATTTCACGTTGGGGAAACGCTCTCTTTTTATTTGTAATGTAAATTTCGCTCGTCCGGCTAAGAACTTCTGCGAAATCTCTTCTTTTGCCGGATCCAATGTCGGATAACAGGAGATTTAATATAGACGGCTCCAAATTCCTCCTCACTTATACCATGTCGAACTCAAGTTCGGTTATTTCACGCAAGATTAGCTGATTACGATTCCGAATATTTTCTTAGGATCGAATGGAAACGGTTTTGTTTTTTTTCTTTAGGCTCGGTCTACATTACTTGGTGCTGTGGAAAACTTGTATCTGGGGATCTGAAGCTCAAGCTTTTGTGCGTGACATTGGGAGGCAGTTGAGAGAAAGGGGACTGGAGTGCGATTTTTGAATCTCACTGGTGATATCAAAATCACCGGTGACTAAAATTATCACCGATGACTTTTATGGCACCATTTTCCAAAAGCCGTATTTTTGAAAGTCACACGATGTTTACCAACATGCAGAAATTTTACAATGTCAGTCAGAGACAATCTTCCCGTTACGTTCCTTTTTACGCAGATGTTATATAGTGTTGCCCTTGATATCGGTTTTTATTTTCTCATACTATAACTTAAAAAAGATTCATCAAATTGGTCAATCGTAAAACGTAACGTATCTGTCAGTGTCATGTAAACGAAAATTCAAGTTTTGAATTGAAAAATTCACTTAATTCACTAGAGAAGGACGAATAAAGAGAACATAACACAGATTTTACAATTTATAAGAAAAGGTATGTACATTTGTTATTGGCATATGTTTTACAAGTATATTTAACTTAATAATTGTATTTACTAATAACTTGGATATTGTTTTATTTAATTGAGAGGTTTTTTATATTTCCAATAAATCGTCGCAATCACGAAATATCACAATCGAGCCCCGCTGCTAATTCTTCCAAAAAACATACTTTGGCACTTTTGGCAGATGTCACATACGGTAACTGTCAAAAACAATCACATGGTGATTTCAATTACGAGTGGGTAGGGGCACTCGTAAATCGATATCATAGGTATGACAAATGTAAGTCACCGATGAGTTTCAAAAATACGAACTTTCGGAAATCACTCACATCGGTGAGAATTAGTCACTTGGTGAGATTCAAAAATCGACCCCCTGGATCCTAGATCGGGCATGTTTCTGGCGCAACGAATTTCTTTGGCCATCCAGCACGGGAACGCGGCCAGTGTCATGGGCACTTTTGGACAGGACACGGTACGGGGGGGTCTATTTGACTAGTAGTAATTTAATATTTTGACATGTTGGATATTTTTATTAAAATGTAAGTAGGTATATAATTTAATTTTGACGAAGCCTGATGTGGATATTTTGTCTGTATCTTTTTTTAAATATTGTATTCATTTTCTTAAATTTATTTGTATTTTGTAAATTGCACTAAACATGACTATATCTGAAGATCACTCCTTTCTATTTGCAACTGAAGGGGATCTATACTAATGTTTTAAACACGTAAATCTGTTTATGTTGAGGTAGTCTCTCAAACTACTAGTTGTATTCTGAAAATTCGTTCACTGATAGAAAGGTAGAAAGTAACCTATTCCGCCCGATAACCCATAGGGCGTTCCTAGTTCATTATTTTTGAAAACAGCATCACAACACACTACTACTACAAAATTCGTTATAGAAAGCCATTGCAGCTACTACCGTTTCGGAATGTGTTATATCTGAGGAGGAGAACTCGACTAGCAAGCTGTTTATACAGAAGCATGTATTAATATTGATAAAAAAGAGTTGACACCTTGCCCCCTAGCCAAGTGGCATTGTACAATCTCATCGAATGATCTTTCAGATTGACATGTATGGTATTGACATAAGTTAAGTTAAGCCATATCAGATACCCTTGGGTGGCTTGAAAAAATCAGCTGTTAAGTGGCCACTAGCTTAACACCATCTCCCAATCCGCGGTGGGCTCACCTGGGAGATTATAGCCCATACTTCCTCATGTGTAAGGAAAGACCCTTGGCTCAGCAGTGGGCTGTTACGGGTTGATGATGATGATGGAATTGACATACGCACTTGCCAACAAGCGCTAACGCTAATGTCAATCTATAAGATCATTCGATTAGATTGTGCAAAGCCACTTGGTTAGGGGGCTTGTGTAAGCTAAGCTTTAGCAAATCAATTTGTTATCTTATCATTGGCGTAAATGCAGAGGAAATCAATAAGATGCGGCAAAGGTACATTTTCGAATAAGCCAATTCGCTTTTATGAATACGAGCAATATGCTATATCTTGTGGCAATAAAATGCATTTTGCTATACAATTTTGTTGGAACAGAAGTCTATACCGTATCCAAGGCTAAGGAAGTTTTTAATTTCTACAAAGACAAATATGACAAGAAATACAAAAGTGAAAACGCAGAGAACTATGCTTTCACTAACTTCATTACTAACATAAATACAGTGGAAGCACTAAATGCGAATAGAACGGCTCCTGGAGCACTTTACATATTAAATAGGTTTGCAGATATCAATCCTGTAGAATATCAGGAGAAATACGCTGTTAGTGTTCGACCATGTAAGTGAATCGTTAGTTTTATAGGTAGGTATTTAGACTTTTCCACCTATAAGAAAATTACCGCATGGCAAACGACACACGAAAATAATTAGCAACACTAAAAACATCAAATTGAAAGATGTCTGAAGATAGGAAAATTAATTATTATTGAAAGAAAATTAAATAGTTATGTATTAAGTCATAGGGGGATATCTGTATCCATCTCAAATCTAGAAACGTGCACAACTATGAAAACAGTCTGTCTCAATCAAAACCTAATATTAAGAGGCATTTATAATATTATGACTACGCAACAATGGTAATGCATAAAATTATAACAGTTTCTTCTACATTCATCGTAAATATCACTTAGGTAGTGCACTTTTACTGAAGATTGTAGAGAGTTCTTGATGCGATTCGAAAATTTCCATTCCCTTTAATCGAATACTCTGTGCACTGAATACTTTCTGACATAGATATTCCACGTTATTCGAAAATTTTACAAAAAATTATACCTCTCTGAATTCTGATCAAAAAGCCCTGGCTTTACTTTTACTGTGTTTTTCATTTATTATTATTTATAAACATGGACTTAGTATATGTATACCTAGGTACATAATATTCGTAGCTTCATTTCATGGGTATAAATATTTTTTCTTATTTCTAAATTTAAATAATTATTTATTTTTGATTATTATAAAAAGTTATCCACTCATCCTCATCGCAATCCGTACTAGCTACAAAAATACCCTTTTCACCTGACTTCTGCAAAACCAAAAAGGAGGGTTATGTTTTTAGCTGTCTTTGTATTTTATTACATTTACTTGTTCAATCATAGCGCCTAAACTTCAGATTTGATGAAAGAGGTGTCAATTCATTCGTTACAATGGATATCTATCCAAATTGGCATAGGCTGTGTAGCATTTGGCCCTTTAGTTAGGTACACAAATACCACTTTCCAATATATCAGTTTCCCAGAATGACCGTTTTCAAAACGACCGTTTGCGGTAGTGGAATTTCTGTTTACCCTATAGAAGTAAAAATAAATAAATAATGGTTGTAATTTTAGATGATAATGTCCTAGGACAGGACATGAAATCACAAATCCTGCGTCAGAAAAATAATAAAAAAGTTATCGACGCTGAACTTTACGATTTAGATAAAGCAGACGAATTATATAAGGAGTTCCTGAGAAAACACAACAAGACAATAGGAAAAGGCAAATATCGACAGAAACTACACTATTTGAGGTTTGTAAAATCACTCGTGGAAAAAAATAGAAATATTGTATCTGGTAACACTGACACTGCTAACTTGGAGATTGACGCCGATGTTGTTAAAAATCCACATGAGTTTTTCATTTAAATTTTTGGTGTGCATATTTATTTGTTTTAACCTCATAAGCCAATAAAATAAAACACAATTGATTTTTTATTGTTACGGTGCCGATTGGAACGGCGCGGTGCTCGACGAAATATGACAAGGTCGCAGCAACACTCCTACTCTACTAAAACTCTAACTCTAACCCACTGACAGACAGCGGGTCTAGAACCGTGGAATTTCACACAGGAGTCTTTTATGTACCGTAAGGTATAATCATTAAAAAAATAATATTTCAATTGTCAGTTGTCTCTGACTACCTCTCCTAATAAAGGTGTAAGCATATCTATGTTTGTCTGAATTGTATAAATTTATCCCCTAAGAGATTTAAATGGATATATATTTCCCAAATTCCAAGTAGCAGGCAAAGCACACACGGTATTTCAGCTAATTGCTGTCCACTGCTAGACAAAAGCCTCCCCCAAGGAGCGCCAACCATTCCGGTCTTGGGCAGCCCGCATCCATCCACTGCCAGCCACCTTCTTTAGATCGTCGGTCTATCGTGCCGCAGGGCGCCCTACACTTCGTTTGCCTAAACGCGGTCTCCACTCCAATACGTGTCGACTCCAGCGGCCATCAGTCCGCCTGGAGACATGACCGGCCCACTTCCACTTCAGCGGTATGTTGAATCAAAATATCTACGATCTGCACCGCGTCATAATGTGTCTACCCCTTTACCATGTCGTTGCGAAAAATACTGCAAATTTACTTTACACAGAACTATTTAATTTACAATGACACTAGGTACATACCTAACATTTTTATTTCGTGTGTATATGTGGGAGATATTATTTCACAAAAACCTTTTTGATAAATACGACGTGCATTCGGTAAACACCACGTGCATTCGGTTGACGTAAACAAGGTAATTAGCCCCACTCTCGGTCGAGCACGCCTATAAATACTCGAGCGACCATATCGACAGATCAGAAGGTGTTCGTCTGTAAGCACGGCACGACGGTGGTCTGAACTGTCTTCATCAGGTAGTACTATTCTGTTACTATGTTAGTTTTTGTGTAAAGTATAATTTAAATAATATGATATGTAATTTATACATTATTTTGCAATATACAGTAATTTATGAATATTATAATGATAAGATGAGATATAGAGTTAATTATGTTGCTTTATAACTAAATAAATGGCTGATGGTTAAAGACTCATTATTATGATATTTACTTTTTATACCCTATCTCCCACATCAGAAGTGGGATCACGTAAACCGAAACTACGCCTACGAATTCTTATGATTTCAGATGGCTGTGAGAGGCATGGCGACAGACCTGCTGCTCCTGAAAATGGGCGTTCTCGAGAAACGTCTCCGATGTTGAGCTGCTGCTCTGCGCCGAGTTGTCTAATCTCGAAAAGAACTGGGTCAGCGGGCAACTCTTAACGGCGGCTTCAAGGGGCATTGCGGCGGTTGGTGATTCGACCAGCAGCAACCAATATTGAAGGACAGGTTTCGTTCCATTGATTTTATTATTTAACTGCAAGCGTCTTTATTTCCATTGCTAGGCCTGTACCATGAGTTCGTAACCTTGAACATATTTGTCCTTTTCTATCCTGACGATAGAACAGATAATGTGTGTGTAATAATTGAAAGAGATAATTTGCTAAAGTGCGGAAAATGGGCCCGACAAAATATGTAGGTAATTGACCTAATTCTATTTAGTCTCAATGTCTGCATTTTTCACCTAGTCGTATTTAAAGCGCAACTCTTGACTGATAGCTGTTCTTTCTTCATTATTCGTTCCGTATAATCTTTCGCCGTCTTTGTTGTATCCTATAAATACGCTAAGAAGTAGTTTTCAAACGCGCACAGTATGAATATAACTCGTCTTTTCTTTAATGTCTGTGGAAACGACCCTAAATCTGAATACGAGCTATCGGACAGGAAAATTCTCCACCTTTGAAGAAAACTCCTTAAAATACGTGTCGCTGAATGAGCAGTGCGCACGTCATAACTTCATATTCATATTCTTTATTCCTTAAACAGTTCATCTATGTTGGAAATATATTATCATAATAAAATTAATTAATTCAATAAAAATTTTACAAGAAACAATAGTAATAATAAGTACTACAAATAATTAACAACACAACAAATATAAAGAAGTGCAATCAATAATGTCAAGATTGGTGAAACTAACTACAATATTTTTAAATTAGCATGTCGAAATTAAGAAAGAGTTGAAAAATAAATGTCACTAAATGTCATTAAAGTAAAATTTTATGCAATAATAACTCGTTAATACTATAGAAACATTTTTCCAACAGAAATTTCTTAAAGGGAATGTGATTTGATATTGACTTAAGATTATTTGGCAGACAATTTAATGGCCTGGTACCGGACGCTATGACTTACAATTTTTAATTTTGGAGCTATTACATTAGCTAGGTCCTTTCTACACGTGGCTTCTCGAACTATCTGTGTTCAGGTTTTTCAAACTTATTCGGCTTTCGGTTCAATTAATATTATTAGAATGTATTGACCAAGTATGGTGAGAATATTTAGTTCCCTGGAGTATTCTTTACACGACTCCCATTGTGGAATTCGAATCATTGTCCTTATTGCCTTTTTGTATACTGGTAATACTTGTGCGATTTTAAATTGGTCAGGAAAAACTTCCCGTGTTACGGATTTCATCATACCCATAAGACTTCTTGTTTTTCATATTACGGACAATTTTACTTATTTACGATGGTGATTCTAAGTGTATATTTAATACCAATAGAAAATAAACGATTTTAAATTTTGATGTACATTCCCAATTCATATCATTTGGTACACGTGCTGTGTAGTCATTTAGAAAATTTTCAGATAATACTTTGTCACCCAAGCTGACCAAGCTACCACAACCAAACTATTAGATTTTGACTGTTCACAACTTAATGTTGGACCTTTTGCAGACGACGCACGGTACAATGATGACAAGGGGTTCACGGACTACACCAGCGACCAGACTAGCAGTCTGGCAGAATGCGCGACTCGGAAATTGGATCTGGCAAAAACGTCGGTTGGCATGGACATCGCTGAGCAGCGCCTGGTGGAAGGTTATTTCTAGTATGTAAGGTTTTCATCTACGTCCAGTTCGTATAAATGAAAAATCCTAGTTAGAGACTCTGATTACAACATTCTCAATTTTGAAAATTGTTTTTATCGTTCAAAATTGTTTAAAAGGTTCGATTTACACCTTCGGAACACTGAAAAGGATTGTTTGTGATTAGGCGGCGCCTTATAGAGGAAAAGAGTTGAGACGAATTGTGAACATTGGTCAATATAACTTTACAGTTAGTGACACGAACAAATTGCTTTACCTTATGAATGATATTTATCTCACGATAGTTTGTGACTCTTATCCTGTTATAGGATGTGACCTTGCAGTTTAATTAGAAATTAACGAATCTAATACCTAGTTATTACTATTTTATATTCTGTTTTTTTGCCATGAGACTTACGAGTAGCTCATAAAATGTCATGTGATTTGACAGATAAAATGTCATGTGATTTGACAGATAAAATGTCATGTGATTTGACAGATAAAATGTCATGTGATTTGACAGATAAAATGTCATGTGATTTGACAGATAATAAAATGTCATGTGATTTGACAGATAATAAAATGTCATGTGATTTGACAGATAGTAATGTGTCATGTGATTTGACAGATAGTAAAGTGTCATGTGATTTGACAGATAGTAATGTGTCATGTGATTTGACAGATAGTAATGTATCCTGTGATTTGACAAATAGTGTTGTCATGTGATTTGACAGCTGATAATGTCATGGGATTTGGCAGAAACACACTAATATGTCATGTGATTTGGCAGAAACGCTCAAATATGTCATGTAATTTGTCAGAAACGCTCAAATATGTCATGTAATTTGTCAGAAACGCACAAATATGTTATGTGATTTGGTAGAAACATTTAAATATGTCATGTGATTGGCAGTAACATTTCGATGTCATTTGGTTTGATAGAAACATATAAACCTAAAATAGTTAAGTATGGTTCTGAGATTTGAAAAAAATCTTATTGTTGTGTGATTTAAATTTTTGTTTCGTTCTAATCATGAATAAGTTAATGTATTGAGAATATTGTTATTCGCGAGCCATAAAGGCTGCTCGTCAGAATGGCCGTGTGGGAGATATTATTTCACAAAAACCTTTTTGATAAATACGACGTGCATTCGGTAAACACCACGTGCATTCGGTTGACGTAAACAAGGTAATTAGCCCCACTCTCGGTCGAGCACGCCTATAAATACTCGAGCGACCATATCGACAGATCAGAAGGTGTTCGTCTGTAAGCACGGCACGACGGTGGTCTGAACTGTCTTCATCAGGTAGTACTATTCTGTTACTATGTTAGTTTTTGTGTAAAGTATAATTTAAATAATATGATATGTAATTTATACATTATTTTGCAATATACAGTAATTTATGAATATTATAATGATAAGATGAGATATAGAGTTAATTATGTTGCTTTATAACTAAATAAATGGCTGATGGTTAAAGACTCATTATTATGATATTTACTTTTTATACCCTATCTCCCACATATACCTCAATTTTTTCCTGGTTTGAAGAACAAGTCGCTACATCAGGAATTCAAAGACAGGCTTTCTGGAGACTCGCTAAAAATGGAAAACAAGCAACCAACGTACGTTATGTCTCCTCCCATTTTCTCTAGCCTCGGATTTAAACGGGTACACGAGCGTACACTCGCGCTACTGTTCGTGTGGACTTTTTAAGAACGCGGGAGAATCTACGTAACGAAGATTATTGTGGACAGCGTTCCTAGCAATTCATTATTTAGGTTAAAAGCGTATTAGCCTTCCTACTAAATAAATGTAGCAGACTTACACTAGCCATCGTCTACTAGATTTAGCTCACAGATAACACAAATGTTTCGACACAAACTATCATTTTATGTAGTAAGATAAGCGTCGCTTTAGCATCGCAAGGACAAACTTCATACAGAATTGTACAGTCGCGACAGCTGTTTCTATCAAATCGAATAGTTATCAGACACGGAATTCAAATAGAATTCCAAGTAATAGTTGGTACACAACATTATCTATACCTAGTTATGTTTGATCCTATTCACTAGAAGGGGATTGAAAGCTTTACACTGAACGTTGTTCTGCCACTACGGAATTTCTCTTGGGAAGAATCTATGTGCAAGTAGAAGGGTTGAAGAGCGTACAAACGCCGCCGTTACATTTAGTCCAACACTGTTTGATTCCTTGAAATATCTGACAATCGTGCCTCGGATTCAATATGTACAGTCTACAGTACAGTACGCAGCACAGTAGGTATTCAGAAAAGCGAATAAAGTCGCAGGAAAAAGCTTGGAAATTACACCTTTTAGAAAGCAAACAAAAGTTATAATTAGTTCTAATAAGGTGCCATTATACAGAGCTATGTACGACACTAATACCCGGGTAATGAATTACAAGTTATTTATGTTTTCATGTTAAATGTGTACGGCATGAATAGCATTACTGGGGTGTCCCAGAAGTAAAGAGACAAAATCATTTTACCAATATTGAATTAAAAATAATCCGATATCATATAAACTTGGTATGCAAATGAAAGTAAAAGTAATTTATTTTTAATGTCTATATTAAATTTGCTCCAGCGATACCTTTGTATCCTATTGTTCTCATATTAATAGCAGCACGCTTCATGACCGCTTTTCCAGATGAAGCTGCTACTCTTTTGGCCAATCTAGTCCATAGGTGTTTGAAGGATGTCAACGTTTGTGGTATATCTGTGTATTTTTTATACTCTTTTTTACACAGGGCCCAAAACATTTCGATACCTCGAGCTTGAGGAACGTTCGGGGCATTGTTTTGTCGAGTTATGAACTCAACACCCGCAGTCTGTAAATACTGAGTAACTTTAAACTCATAATGGCATGAAGCTAAATCCGGCCAAAACAAAACATCTTCTCGCTGATAATGCTTGTCTATAAAAGGTATTAGACGTTTGATAATGCACTCTCTAAGATAAATCTGGGAGTTCATAGACCCTGTACGATAATAGGGTTCGGAAACATTGCCGTTTTCATCAATAGCTTGCCAAACAAGGTATTTTTTTTAAAACAGCCTTTGGTACGATTTTTTCGCTATAATCAACAACGTCACGACTGGTTGCGTGGAAATATTGTTTCCCAGGAATGTCACTCGGGTCAACCGGTACGTATGTCTCATCATCAATTATAAGAATTTTTTTCAAAGTTTTTTCGTAAACTTTACGGCACCCTCGCTTTGCACGCGCCTCCTGGTCTTTGACATATTTGGGGGCAGCTAATTTTACAAAAGCTTTCAAGCCTGCATCGTTACATTTAATTCTAGATACACTGGACTTAGAAATTTTCAATTTATCTGCCGCAACTCTCACCGATGTTGAAGACGCCTGTTCAAAAATCTTTTTTACTTTGTTTATATTTCTAGATGTAGATACTGTACGTGGTCTTCCCGGAATCTTTTTGAAATTAGTCTCTTCCGTTTCTTCGTAACGTTTTATTATTCTGTACAGACTAGTTCTTCTTGCTCCTTCTTGAATAAAATGACGTATTGTCTCAGATTTCCCATGACACAAATAGTACTGAACAACTCTCTTTGAAAATAATTCTTGTTCAGATCGCTTCATTTTGAAAAACATGCAAAAGAAATGTTAAACCCGCCTATTTTGATAGATATGTTATCTATGGTTACCATGACAACCATTTATTTACCTTTTTAAATCTTTCTCCGTGGCCAGTTTGATTTTGAGAAAAGTCTCTTTACTTCTGGGACACCCTTTAAACTTAGGTATATAATAATTACTTCCCCCCGCTTCGCTTCAGTTTATAGGATACTAGCAGTTCTGCGCGATTTCACCCGCTCAAGCCCCGTTCTATTGGGAAAATTATACCCCATGCTAATCCCAGAAAAGTAATATTTCCATAGATAAAATATTTTTTTCAATTGGTAGGTACAGTAGTGTTTGAGTTTATTTGTTACAAACATACAAAAATACAAATGTTTCCTCTTTATTACATTAGTGTAGATAACGACACGCTTTTGATTTGCTTCGGTTTATATGGTACCTATACAAAAACGTTCCTCGTTTATTGTTCTTTCTACTAGTGAAAAACGCATCAAAATCAGTTGCATAATTCGTAAATAGACTAATTCGCGTTATGCAGATCTAAGAGTGCAGACGCGAAAGCGATTTATAGTTACTACGAGTATGTAAAGATTATAATATGAGATCTGACGTTATGCAAACGTTAATTGGTTAATTGTGAATGAAAATAGCGTTGACTCTATAATAGAATTTATCTGACTTCCATAGAATTTTACTTAGAACTTAACCGCGCCACAGAAAATAGGAAAGTTATTATATGACGTCCAATTTTCATTGAGCCCTCTTTATTAAGGGTTATTGGAGCCCTAATTATAAAAGTTATAGCAAACAATACAACACAATTCAAAGAAGAAAATATTATTTGTTACGGTTAGATCAAGTTCATATACAGAATGTCTTAAGGTTGTCTGGAAGAGATCGCTAAAAGCGATAAGACCGCCCATTGCACTTACATAGCGTATTAGTAAATAAAACTACAAAAAACCAAGAAAAAACACGTGTATAATGCAATGAAAAGATTTAAATACTTATCATCAAAAATAATATTAATTGTCATTTTTCATGTTACTTCGAAAACATTATCGAAATAATCATTGGTGGTGATAAATAACCGGTATCACTCCAATTACCAGCCATTATAACAAACAAATTGATATGAAAATGTCCCATATTTGTACATTCCAATTTCCAGTACATCGCGAGTACCGCACTGACCCATAAAATTAAATCGCCTTTCAAAACACAGCACGAAATAGAATAGTAGAATCATGTGAGTAAGAGCACTTTGGTGGCTAATAAAATAACACTACAGAGGGTTGCTCGCTTTCGATACGTCTAGTTACATCCGCTTTATTCTGGATTTTGGAGCTTTGCTTGTTCGATGTACCTCTGATGTTCTTTTTTCAACGTATTCTATCACAAAATACGAAATAAGACGGAAACCAGTCAGATATCACGCCGTTTCAAAGGTAATTGATATAACAAAGAGGTTCAAATATAGTTTTTTTTTATGGAGCCTTCTGAATTCTTTCTTGCTACTTTCCAAAAGTGAAATAGTTTCCGGTTTCCGGCCAAGAGAGAGTCAGACTCGCGTAATGAGAACTCCGTACCAACATACAATACATTTGTGTCAAGTATTTATGAAAAAAATGTGTTTCCTTTCATTGTATTTGGAATCTGAAGCGCGTGCCCCTTGCCTGTGTATCGTAAGAGGTTTCCATGGCCGGTTTTTGGTTTATTTTTAACTTTTTTTGGAATATAATTACATCAAATCTTTGTATGTATTCCCGCTATTACTTTATAGCAACAAAACATAGGAATAAAAACACGTTTCTTGTACGTGTGTGTCTTTTATTTTCTGTTGTTATTTCTAAGGATATCCGCAATAGTAACACAAATTCAGTGAACATTGTGATTTAAAAGATAGAGAGCCAGTTAAAGGTAGGATAGACGGCCACTCTATTACCGTTAATTTGGTACGGAACTTCTTCAGTCTTTTTTGAAGAAAAAAAAAGTAAGAAAAGTGGGTATATCCAGAAATAAAATACCTCTGCCTACCTCCTCGGGGATATAAGGCGTGAGTATTTGTTTTAAGTACAAGTACTGTATTCAATACAAAAATCTACTTACCATCTACCTACAAAAACCTTCTGACGAGCATACTATATTTTTAGCATTTATCATCATCAGACGAAAGAGAAACGAATAAAGAGAATTAATACCAAAGTAAATTCGAGAGCGCACTATGCGGGTTTTTTTGAGAAAGCTCGTCTCCGCTTAAATAATAAATGATTCTCTTTCGGATCGGAGGTCAAAGTGCTAACTTTTTTATTTGACACATTAAAATTTTAAGTTATATGGTAGGTAAGTTTGCGATAGAGTTGCTCCGTGCTGTCTCGTCTTGTATATTGTCTCTTACATTCATGGCCGTAGTAAGTATATGTACACCTCCATATTAGCGGGTGTCATGTTAGAGATGTTACCAAAGTGAAGTAGTGTCTACTTTCGGTTAATCGACAATGAGATATTTTGTAGGATTTTTACAAAATTACACTATTGCAGATGAAATACCTACAAAATGCACGAACGCGGTGGCTTGGCGTGTTCAGTTGTGCGCTGGCGCTTACTAAATGCCTACTGCCTACTTACTGGGCAAGTAATAACTACGCTACTACTGCTACAGGAATACCTGGCCTTATATATGAGTATGTCGTGACTTTATCTATTCTCAGCAACACTTACAAGTCTCAGCTTACATTTGTCTGTCACGTTTTTGCGGTCCCGACTATTATACTATTCAGATACCAAGACCACACTATTTAGGACCCGCGTGCGAAGTATGACGTACGAGGAATAAATTACTTTCACTCCTTGTCGGATGTTTGTCTTCCTTGCAAAGTTCAGCACCCCCAATTTTATACCTATAAGGGATTGTTTGCTTCAGTTTCACAAGAAAAATATAGTTTGATAACTTACACCCTCTGTCACTTCTGATGCTCATACTTTTCAGATGAAACCTTCGTGAAACTGTTCCTATCTGCGCAATGCGGATGTTTATTCGCCATAGAGTTTTAACTTTTAGATATTTTACAGTGAAATGTTGATATCTGTAATTTGCAAAGAATGCTTGCGTTACAAAAAGATACGGCAGAACTAAGTAGGTACAAAGAAAATGTATAAAAATTAAAAACTTTAAAGGAAATATTTTTTATTAATTTCTGTAAGTACATAATAATATGTATGCGTTTTTATGTGGATCAACTATTATACCTAGTTAGTGCTACCTACTCTTTGTTATACTCTGCTAAAGAGACAGTATTGAGAATACGGAATGGGACCTACTTATTTCACAAAACCTTATGAAGAGAGAGGTTAGTTATAAACAGAAAGAAGAAAAAAATGCTTAGAATATTTTTATTAATTTAGTACAAAAGCAACAGAATAGGACATGAAGACTTGACAGAGATTTGTTATACTTGGATTTGGATTTACGCGCATAAGTTTGGTTCAAAGCAGCATAATTTGTAGGTACACCAGTTACTCTCTTTTTAAACGGTTTTATTTAGCTAGACCCGTTAGATGCTGTTGATTTTTAGGTCCAATTTAGATATTGAAATTGTTTAACCAAGACAAGATTCAATTACATTTTATGAACACAAGACAACTTCTCCTGATAACATAATTACTATTATATCAAGCAAGTGCGCTGTTTTTATGAGCAGTTATTTTGCAAACATCATATCTCTTCAATTGAACTAATTACCCTGGGTTTGACGTATGCGAATATGCTTAGATAACCTAACCAGAGAATCATATAAGTAAGGTCATTTTAAATTAAGTGTAAAAATATTTTACGCCGAAAATCAGTGAGGCTCGGGTTCGAATCCTGGCATGTACCAATGAGTTTTTCAAAAACTTACGCACATATTTATCACTAGCTCGACGGTGAAGGAAAACATCGTGAGGAAACCCGCAGGTCTCAGAATTAATTTTGAGACATGTGTAAACAGACCCGGTCCGGCGATGGGCTCACCACCTATCACGTTTAGAGGTCCAATATATCTCGTGAAATGTTGGTATATCCAGTGATGGAATACCTCTGCCTACCCCTCGGGGATAAAAAAGGCGTGAGATTATATTATTATTATATTAAACATTTTAAGGGTAGGTACAAATATGTAAGAGAAATACAATTAACATATAAAGAAAAAAAAAGTTTTTTTCTTGATCTTTACTCAAAAAATATTTTTTATAGGTACATAAACCCTCACTACCGCACTAAAACGCCACTTTTGTTAGTTTTTTTTATTTATGTATTTATTTTGTTATTTTGGTACAGTGTGTTAGAATGTTTTTTATTTTTTTTGTAATAATCGATGTTATCTAGTGAAATCTTTGAGTGAAATCAATGACGAAAATAGTATATTGTTAATTTTTTGAGCTACCTACCTCTTCTCCTTCAATATTTGCACTTAATTTGAAATGCCCGTGTACAAATTGACATTGCAGACATCCAGTAATTGCGAGATTTGCTTAAAAAAATTTAAAGGGAAGGTTTATGTTTTACCATACTATTTATGTAGGTACCTATGTTTATATTTACGTATGCTCCACCGTAGCGCCTAAACTACTCATCCGATTTTGATAAATGAGGTGTCAATTGAGTTGTTAATATAATATAAGTAGTCCAGACTCTGGACTCCATGCTACATTTTTCCTTACCAATTTACTTCCATTTGTTATACATATCCATTATGTGAGTATATCACAATGATAATTACTGGGTGATCAATATAATTTCAAAAGTGTAGTTACGTAATGAAATGAATTTTAAAGGGAAAATACAAATAATGAATAATGCGGGTTCAAAGTGAATCTTATTTGACCCAAGCTCGCAAGATCGCGATATAGATATAGGTAGGTATATATAATATGAGGACAAATAATAAAAATTCATCGCCAAAAATGAAAAAGTGACATGGGTTTGGCATGCGTATAAAATGGAAAAGTCATATCCAGATATTACAGGGTAGGAAGTCACCTTTAAATAAGCCGCAGTAAGCTACTTGCCACGGTTTTTTTGTGTTTAAACACAATAATATGAGTTGTTATCTTTGGCTTTAGGCTATTTTAAATAATGTGACACGTGAATGAAGTGTGGACAAATAATATACCTTAGCGAATACATATATTCTCAAAGGAAATTTTAGTACTGAAAAAATATCTACAATCTAAAAACTACAGATTTTCAATGTTATGAAAGCAAAACCATTCTTTGGTATAGAGTTACCTCTTGTGCTCACAAACTATTATAAACATTTTTGTACTTACCGACTAATAGAGTCATAAAAAAAATCTCACGCCTTTTATCCCCGAGGGGGTAGGCAGAGGTATTCCATTACTGGATATACCCAGATTTCACGACATAAATTGGACCCCTAAACGCGATAGGTGGTGAGCCTATCGCCGGACCGGGTCTATTTACACATGTCTCAGAATTCATTCTGAGACCTGCGGGTTTCCTCACGATGT
Organism: Ethmia dodecea; assembly: GCA_963855545.1. NCBI lineage: Eukaryota > Metazoa > Arthropoda > Insecta > Lepidoptera > Depressariidae > Ethmia > Ethmia dodecea. The sequence continues at coordinate 5,173,500 of OY979446.1, forward strand.
TTTTCTTCACCGTCGAGCCGTAGTGATAAATATGTACGTAAGTTTTTGAAAAACTCATTGGTACGTGCCAGGATTCGAACCCGAGCCTCACTGATTTTCTGCCGGCTCTTTAACCGTAACGTAAGGCTATCACTGCTTTTTTAATAGAGTCACTTGTATAATTTTTTATACACATGTTGAAATAAATGACCGTTCTCTGAATTTTGTTACCCGAGTCTTTGGCATCCAAAACGGTTCCCAACTTCTTGCCTAAAAAATAAGGAGCATTTCATTTGCAACTTTTCACTTAACGATTCCATCTTAACAAACTCGATCCCATTTTATCAATTGTCAAAGTTTAAAAACTTAATCCACTTAAGGACCCTTTAGGGGGAGTTCACAGTGCGCATGACGTTACCCTAGCGGGAAAACCAAGGACATTCGGTGGACGGCTCCCACGCGGGCAGCACGCTCCCCTTTTCCGCGGAATTTCAGTTCGGATTTCGAACGCGATCTGTGACTTGTAAACAACGGAACTGTCGGCGTGCCTAGCGCATTTTGAAATTGGAACTCTTTAATTTTAAAATATTTTGGAACTGTGTTTTTTTGTTTTTTCCTATAAATTGTTTTTAGACAGTGCCAGTATTGAAAATGAAATTATAAAATGACTTGAGGAAAGTGAATTATTAATGATGTGACAACCGTTGACCTTTTAATTTAATTAGCTGTGACCAAGGATATTACGGACACATAATTTATTATGTAATTAGCGCAACACAGTCGAAGACGCGAAAATGAGGCTATTATCTTTTATAGCGTTATGTGGTAAGTTTATTTATTCAGTACGAACACTTTACAAGTTTAACCTTTTACTGTGTACTCGTTGCAGCCTTTCTACGAAATAAAAAAATACATCCTATGTCGGAAATTAAAACTCGCGTACGATGAAAATATCACCCGTGTAGAAGTTGGCAGCTGTTAGAGCTGTCAGTCTGTTTTATGTAAATTTATCAGTTAGGGAAAAAGTTTGCCCTCAAACCAATCTAACATTGCACAACCTCAACTCAAAAGCTACCTACGAAGCTAGTATTTGGAGAGTAGTTAGTACAGGCATTAGGAATGCAAATTATTAAAAATAAATTTTCACGGGAACTGGAAGAATATAGGTACTGTGCATGAAATACCTACTGCTGAGTGCGTCTTATTAGTAAAATAATTTAACACGTTCGCTGCCAACTTTTAAAATAAGAAGAGCCAAGCAGCCAACGAGTTAAATAAAACCCAAAAGGAAATCAAAAATTCTAAGAAATATTTTAAAATATGTACCTATTATTCCGTTTTAGTGAATAATTCACTGGAATTTTTAAATAATAATATTAGAACTTTATAAAAATAAATTTATTTTTTTGCTATAGAATACTTACTACATACCAACATTATAAATTGAATAATAAGTATGTACATATTTTACATTATCGCTATAACTGAATATTAATACCATTTTGGGTATTGTAAGTGGTTGGCTAATTTATTGAAACCGATTATGGGTTCCTTTTTTCCCAGCAAACAACATCCAATAAATAATATTGAGGCCAGATTTATGATCCATATAAAATTTTACGAACCTGTTGGCTCAGTTGGGAGTGACCCTGCCTTCTGAGTCGGAGGTCGCAGGTTCGATCCCTGCTCGCGGTCAACATTTGTTTGCATGAACATGTCTGTTTTGTTCGTGTCTGGGTGTTTAGTATTATTTAAGTATGTTTATCAGTTTTGTTCGACTTAATAACCGTGTGTTTATTGTGTCCCACAATAATAAAAAAAATCGGTTGACTGCAAAGTCGACTTACTGACGATAGTTGAACGTGACAACGTCATAAGAAAATACTGATTGAATGGATTGTGCTTCTTTTTCGCTCGTTGCGCGCTCTCGCTTGCACTGAAACGCCGCATACGTCATACTTTTTCGTGCATGCAGCCGGCTATATCGAAATATAAGACGTTGTCACGTCAAAAACATTGGGCAACAATCAGGTGCCCAAAACCTTACCACTAGAAGTGTAAACTTAAGGTAAAATAAAAAAGAAGTAATGTATAGTTCACCTGATTATTATAAATTGTAATGTATTGTTTTAATATCGGTATAGTTTCCGGCACTGACAATTGCGTTCACGGTCAGTTAATGTTTTGGGAACATGGACCTTAGTACCCAACAATTAGATGTAGGATAATTCACATTACGCTACTAAAGTCCCCGTCAATAGAAAATATAAATTTAGTACACAATTAACTTCCACTGAGTTACGTAGCAACAGTTATCAGTTAACCAAATTCAATCGCCTTAAATTTATATACGGGTAATACGAAACTAACATGCAATTTTAATTAGTTGTAATAAATAGCGATACAAAGTACTTTTTTTTATGATAGAAAAGGGGGCAAACGAGGGCAAACTTTTGTCGTACAAACGCGCGGGATTGTAAACAATTGGGTCCGTCAGTTTGAAGTAGACGTGTCAAACTCAAATCAAAATTACGAAAATTCGCAAGTACCGGCATTGAAGGTATTAACCATATCCAGAGGTTGAAGAGAAACCAGTTAATATTTTATTATGATGTCTGGGAAGTCTAGTCAAGATATATCTGGGATGTGATGGAGTTGGATGCATCTCAGAGGTTGTACAAGAAGAGGCTTCATCAACATCTAATGTATTCCTTTTGATTTAACAACCGAATCATCCCGCGGAGCTTGTTAAGAAGGATCTTTTTAATTTATTACTTTTTAATTTGACAGAAGTCATTTTATGTTTTTTGTTTTTTCTTTAGACTTGATAATTTATTTTCTTCAACCTGCTGAATTACAAGATCTTTACCAGAGAACTTATGCCAGCGACCTCTTCATTTACATATTATCATTATAATATTACGAAAATAGTATTTAATATTTATAATTAAATCCAAATTTTGCGAATCACTGAACGTTTGTTTACATAATTTATACCTTTTCGTGACGGGAAATTCAGACAGATCTTTAAAAGTAAGAGGAGTATTAATGTTAATTTTATTTTGTAAGTAGATGTTTACGTAAATGTCATGTGTATTCTGAAAAGTATACAACTTGCGTAGTTTGAATAAAAATGTCATAATGTGGAAAAAAATCAGCGTTACAAAGAACGTTCGAAGTCAACGCTATAAAGGGTTGACTTTTAGGCTTCCTCAGGAAATTCTGGCCTCTTTGGTTTTAGGGTTCCATAATAAACGGCTTCTAAGATCATCATTTTCGTCCACCTGATTGTCTATCTATCACAGCATCATAGTTTCTAACTAAATGGATGAGTGTACTACCAAGTTGCTTTAGGTACTATAATGCTAATTGTCATTACCTGTGACAAGTAATTATATTATTGTTATTATAACGTATTAATGAGGTACTTTTTATGATCTGTCAAAACGAACCTAAGAAAAAATGTACTGAGTTTTGAGCTGTGATGTAATAATTTTTAGTCCTACTCAATGTTGACACTTTTTTTGGTTGTTTTATTATTTAATAAATTGGTACTTATAACAGGAAAATGAAAATCTAAATACAACGCGTAACGTAGAATAAGCGCAATTCCTCATACACCCCATACATACATACATGTATGTACCAAGTTGCTTTAGGTACTATAATACTAATTGTCATTACCTGTGACAAGTAATTATATTATTGTTATTATAACGTATTAATGAGGTACTTTTTATGACCTGTCAAAACGAACCTATGAAAAAATGTTTTGAGCAGTGATGTAATAATTTTTAGTCCTACTCAATGTTGACACTTTTTTTGGTTGTTTTATTATTTAATAAATTGGTACTTATAATAGGAAAATGAGAATCTAAATACAACGCGTAACGTAGAATAAGCGCAATTCCTCATACACCCCAATTAGTATATTAATAAAAAAATGATGTCTGCGTACTTTAGGTGTGTCTACCCAATTTTCATAAATCAAGAGCAATAATAGTATGATTTGCATAGGTAGCACTAAATTCAGATATTATGTTAATTGACTTTTCGGAAAAAAATTAACACATACATTAAAAAGGTAAAACCGATTAGGTAGTTGATACTGAACAAACTAATTTTAGGAATTGAGCTTATTCTGTTACATAATTGTATATTTTGGAGATCTTATGGGATAATCTATATATATAAAAATGAATCCCTTTTTCCCTTGGTCACGGCATCACGCGTTAATGGCTGAACCGATTTGGCTGAAAGTTGGTGCGGAGGTAGCTTAGAACCAGGAGACGGACATAGGATACTTTTTATTCCGATATTCCCACGGGAACGGTAACTGGAACTTTGCGGGAACGGGCACTACGCGGGGACGGGAATGGGAACTACGCGGGTGAAACCGCGGGGCGCTGCTAGTATTTATAATAAATGATCACTTGCAATTTAATTTCTATACAATCAAATACCATCTGTAAACAAAAATCACATAGGTAGTAGGAATTAATTCTGAGACGACTTCGTGTCTAGGTGTGTAATAGTTTTTCAGAACCCATTGTACAGGGTCTGCTTAAGTGACAATAGCCGTGTGTAAATTGTATCCTACAATTAATTGTCATTATCTATCGGTTTTGATATCGATGGCAGTGCCAATAAACAGCTGGTGGGATTTAATTAATGAACCAAATTGTATTGCAACACGATTACCATTATGCAATTACGTTACATAATCACATTGTGATGACCCTCCACAGCGTACCAGCAAATCCAATTCAGAAAGCATTTCATGCATGTTAGATTCAATCTTTGTTGAACGTAACAGGCAACAAGTCGGAATAAGTCAGGACCTATTATAAATAAATGTGCCGTGACACAAGCAAATCTGGACGTAAACACAATGGCAATAAAAGATAAAATTAAATACATGGCGTGGCATTTTTCCGTGTAATTTAGAATAATTTACAAAGTTAAATAACCGTGGCTTTCACTTTCATTTCTATTCCGATTCGCAAAACAATAACGCTACATGACAAAGAATAAGAGAGTTATACAGGTAATTTAAAAGGGAAACAATAGAATTATAGGAGTTTATCTGGATATTAACTTTTAATAAGCTGGATATACAGTTTACCGGTAAAGTTAAATAAGGATTGGAAAGAGTGGATAAAATATTAATGTAATTTTAAGATTGTATATACGGGAACGGTGAATTTTCCCGGCGGGGATCGAGTAGGCCGTCCTTGGATTACGGCCGTTTATAACTTTGTGGATACCTATCGATTATGATACTTTCTGTATCTGCAAACAGATTATCTCTTTTGCAGTCTGAATCTTTTCCTCCATTACAATAGTACATTATGATATAAGTGCGGTAGGTTCATCATCATTTTTTTTTAGGAAAAGGCACAAAAAACAGCCAGTACTTATTACTAATAAAGTAAAATAATATTTTTGTGTTTTTGTTAGAGATTGGTTGTAATTTACTGTCAAAATTAATTAAATTAAATAATTATGTACATAAATATTTCTTGAATATATTTTATCTACCAAAGTTAATTTTAATCATAAAATGTTGACAACTTTTTTGACATAAAAACTCTTTGCTGAGATTTTAAAAAGTACCGTTCGTTTTAAGACGGAGCATCTTGATAAACCTTGCGTTTTACTTTACACTTACCGCACTTGGGCGTAATGAGATAGGTAACGATATTAAAATTGGTGAAATAAGACACCTTTTACGAGCAAATGTGTTATAGACTCTTTTATCTACATTAGATAATACTTTAGCGGTATTGAAATTGTGTATTGAAGAACTTTTTGCGGGACTATTATAGAGTAATAAACAATAATTTTTCAAATATTTGGCTGTTGCTTTTTTCGATATTTAAGAGCTTTTAACTTAAAATATACATGAGGGCTACATGTTTGTGCCTTTTGGGGTGGAGACCATAGGACCGGAGGCACGGCAGCTCCTCAAAGAGGTGTCTGTGCGTTTGGTCGAGGCTTCCGGTGACCAAAGGGCTGGCAGCTATCTTTGTCAAAGGATCAGCCTAGCTACCCAGAGAAGGAATGCTGCCAGTCTTCTGGGCACTGGCCCACATGGTTCCTCTTTTGGAGGACATTTTTTATCTGTAATTATTGTTAATGAATGTATATTTACTTTGTGAATAAATGTTATAACCCAATATAATAATATACTATACGAAACGATAACACCTGAAATATGGTATATTTTAAAAGTGTTTCATATTTCGTAGGCAACCGCTATGAAGGTATTTATACAAATTCCCAGAACGGGAAAACACTGGATCCGCGCGGACAACGCCGCTGGGCACCCGCTAATTGAAAAAATATAGTAGGTTAGGTACATTCTGTATTAACTCGTACACACACAGTGCCAGTGACGAGGGCGGTATTTTTTTTTTCCCTTCTAACGGAACACGGCACGTCTCTCATGTGCCTGACAATGCTGTTATGTCATCTGTCACTCCTCCCTCCTCGCGCACCTACCTCAGGCACCGTGTCTGTAACCTTTATAAGGCATGGCTTTTTAATTTTCCATTGGTTTTAAATCTTATTTCAATTCCATAGAGTTAAATTTTTGGTGGCTTCTATTCTGCCTTTATAAATTTAAACTTTCATACCAGTATCTCGGACTTTTCGTGCCACCGTGTTTATACTTGTAGGTAGTTGTTCGTTTAGTTACAAGTAGGTGTTTGCTCTTATGTTAATTAAGCTATTTGTTTCCCAAGCTAGATGTTTCCTAGTACGTATTAGGTTTTAGCTTGTCCGGTTCAAACAGCGTTTCAGGAAGTAATGAAACAAAAACGTTATGAGTAAATTCATAGAACCAGTTGGTAGTTAATTCCTTTGTAATAAATAATAATTTCTCACAGCTACACGTTGAAGAACTCAAGAAAGTTTTTATAGAATTACATTACATGGCAAAATAAAGATTTAGGAGAGTACTTTTGGATAAATAAAAAAAGATTCGTTTCAAATGTGTTTCTCGTGCGATACCGGCTCAGAAATGTTTGAATTGGGTGTACAGATCGTGGATCAAAACCAAATGTAATAAGTGAGCATATTATAGACGTTTTATACAGATTGGTCTTATATTCGGATTCTTAAAGGGTTGCGAAAATAATTGCAAAGGCATTCCATTTTAATCCTATTAAAGACCAAACTGGAGTAGCCATTGTCGACTTCGTTAACGTTCATTTTCATTTAAAATTTGTCAATTGTTGGCGAAATGAAACGAAGTTTGCCGTTTCTTGACAACGTGATGTGGCTGGCTGTATGCCAACCGTTGTGCCCGCTTACTCTTCGTAAAGCAACATTCCAACAACGCGAGAAACTGGTGAAAAAGGTAAATGAAAAAACTGTAATAAATTTTCGGACCCACTGTCATCGCGTCACGTGGCGACAGCCAGAACGCCAACAACATTCGAAATTAAAATAAAGCTGTGACACAGAATTAATTAAGAATTAATTGAAGCACGGCACTTGTTTGTTTAGGAAAATAATTCCCGATTTCCTTTGAGAAAAAGCCTTGAATTAACACCGAATATATATGGAGATACCATCTTTTAGTAGATTTCGGATTCTATATTAGGAAATTAAATTCCTTACGACATAAAAGTTCGGTAGAAACAAGAATTGAAAATCATAATAATTATGGCTCTCGTTAATTAACTACAAGTATATGTTAAATAAAAAAGAAAACGTACATTTTACAAAGAAATAATACTTTATAAAATATCTACGATATGTTTGTAATTTCTAAATGCCATCACAGGTAAGCATACAATTTAAGTTAGCTATCCAGGAGGAGAAATGCCGGCAGCATTTTAGGTGCTTTGCTTCAATGTGATGCGTTGAAGGACATATTTTAAATGTAGCTTTTACAGATAAATAGATTCAGGTCTGTGTTTAGCTTAGAGAATTTATGACAATTTAAGACATTATGAAAATTATGTTTATCTTTATAAGTTTCGTATTTGTTCTTTTAACCTTCGATGAGATCACTCATGAAGAATCGATCGACTGTCGGCGTATGTACATTTCAACTCCATAAAAGAGATAGTGGTTCAAATTTGGCTTGCAAGACTTGTTCCTTATAGACAACAGCTTTTAACATGTAAAACACACAAGTTTGCCTGAACAACTGTCGAAGGGACGATAACATTCCGAGAATCACATGTGGAAATTGTTAATTCCATTGAAGCAAAACACATAGGGAAGCCACGTACGACGCACGGAAGGCTTGGCACCCTTCCAGTCAACGATTGTGCTTTACTATACCGATTATTTTCACTGGTGCACTATTCAAACTGCTTCGGAATCCAACGACTGAATAGACATGAAAGAATTTTCGTGTGCAACGACCGACAGTAATGATGGCCGTTTTTCTTTTGAAAGGAGAACGCTCGGAGGAAAATCGCAAATAAAACTGTTGGTGTAAGAATTCCATGAGAAACATTACTTTATCTATGTTTATGAGTAAAAAGCCCCAGCGTTTGTGGGATTGGACATGATTTCATTTGATACTTCTCAAAGTGTTATAACTTAGAGTTATGGTTTAGAAAAACTAAATAAGGGCACCCATGCACTGTGTGGACATGTCGCGCCGGCTACACGTGACGGCCAGGACAACAGTAAAAGTTTTGTAGAGCGATTTTTCACGTGCTTGTCAAAACTTGCACCAATATAACTTTGAGTGCGTACTTATACAATTTTTGTGGGTCTTGTTACACGTTGGCCTCACTCGTGAGGCATTTTGCGGTTCGCCTATCCTGTCATCCCTATTAATTAATGTTATTAGGTGTAAATTTGCTCTTTTCTCATTCAAGACCAACACTCTCGTTAACACTGCACAAAAACCAAAAAAGGACTTTATCTATTTTTAAAATTAATATCAAGTTTAGATGCTGAAGAAACTCTGTCTGTAACGTATTCACGGCTAAGCAGCTGAACCAATCTTCTTGAAATTTGACAGAGAGATAGATTGCTTATTGAGAAAGCTATTTTTAAACTCTGAACTTGCGAGCAAAAGTCAGTGACTTAACAATTTAAGAATCGTGATGATATCCTGTTTAATATTTTTCTGTTTATAGGTATATTTATAATTTAATTCTACCCTTACATTACATTTTGATTGGATTATGAAGTCACTTATTTATGTCACTTATTGTGAAAACAGCAGCAGTGATAGCTCAGTGGTTAATGAGCCCGCTTCTCATTCGTGAGGCTGGAATTCGAATCCTGGTATGTTTCAATGAGTTTTTTAAAAAGCTTACGTACATATTTATCACTAGCTCAACGGTGAAGGAAAACATCGCGAGAAAACCCGCCAGTCCCAGAATTAATTCTGAGACATGTGTAATTGACCCGGTCCGGCGATGGCTCACCACCTATCACGTTTAGGGGTCCAATGAATATAATGGTGAAACGTGGGTATTTCCAGAAATCGAATACCTCTGTCTATCCCTTATTAATAATATAAGTGAATAAAAGGATTAAGATTATTTATTTAGTAAAAAGGTGACTTCCGGTAAGATACATTTTTACTTAATAAATAATTCTAGAAATTATTATTATTACCTATAGTTAATTCCCAATAGCTTTTATAGCCTATTAACGTGACCGCCTTACGTCAAAGTCCCGTCTCTCGACATCCATTTGAAGCCCTTCACGACCAACCCATCCATTAACCTGCCCTAATTACTTTGGTCCTTGTAAAACACCATTGGCGATAACAAATATCATTAATATGTCAAATCGATAGAGGTCGAATTTTCGTACCTTGATATATAATTAAAGAGGTAGGTATTGTTATTCAGTGATAGTCTCCGCCTCTCATGTATGAGGACGGTTTCGAGGTGAGGTCTGTTCCATTAATTAAGTTTTTCAGATTACGTAAATATTTATCAGTAGCTCTATGGTGAAGGATAATATCGTGAGGAAACCTTAGTGAGGTCGCTGTCATGTTCAGGGGTCCAACACTGATGAAAAGTTGGCAATTCCATAAATAGATTACCCTTGCAAAACCATATAATAATAATAATTCATAATTTTACTCCACAAAAAAGAGGAAAATCCTAAATAAAATGGGTGCAATATGCGGTTTTATCTCTTTAAACCTTCGGAAATATGACCATCTCTATAGCTTAGGGTAGATGCGCCTACAATTAAATTGAGGAGGTGGGCCGGTTGTCTACTTTCAGTCAAGGGGATATCTGGCCGGCTCTAAGATTTGGTCGAGGGGCGAGTTGTCATTTTGGAAAAGACAGCCAAGGAGATATCTGGCCTGTTCTAAGGTCTGGCGAGTTGTCCTTTTGAAAAAGACAGCCAAGGAGATATCTGACTTGTTCTAAAGTCTGGCGAGCTGTCCTTTTGGAAAAGACAGCCAAGGAGATATCTGGCCTCTTCTAAGGTCTAACGAGTTGTCATTTTGGAAATGACAGCCAAGGAGATATCTGGCCTGTTCTAAGGTTTGGCGAGTTGTCCTTTTGAAAAAGACAGCCAAGGAGATATCTGGCCTGTTCTAAGGTCTGGCGAGTTGTCCTTTTGGAAAAGACAGCCAAGGGGATATCTGGCCTGCTCTAAGGTCTGGCGAAGTTGTCCTTTTGGAAAAGACAGCCAAGGGGATATCTGGCCCAAATGTTGGTATAATACCGGACCTCAGCACAATATATCGTTTTCAATTGATTACTCAAACTATGCTCGTCTGATGAGGTAATGCAAAACTGTGGCAAACAACACATTTACGGATTAAGCCTCTACCCGACTATTACCCACACGGGTGTAGCTTTAATCTAGTTGATTACGTCATTTACTACTATAGCGTCATGCCTCGCTAAGATATTGTGGTCCCGCCTGTAGACAAATCAAATTAAGCAAATTACGAGTACCTACTTTCTCACTACATATTATAGAACTAAATCAGAAACAGGGTAAATATCGAAGAATATACTTTTTTCTTACATAGATAAATGAAATATGTTTCAAATTGTATCTGTACTAGGAATCCGGTGTGCGCTTAGCGAGTATATATTTTGTAGAATGCGACGTGACGTAGCATCGTCTTGCGATATATCTGCAATCTTACATTTAAAAATGTATAACTTGGTACTTACACACATAGTTTATGAATTTCAAACGTGTGCCTTCTGAAATCAAAGGTCCAGATCAATTTCCATCCGAGGCCCACATTTTTGTAGAACAAGTTTGGTTTTGTTAGTTACATTTCTGGGTAAAATAAACTGAAATAAAGTTAGTGAATTCCGCATTCCAATGTTGTTTTTTTTTATTTATCTGGCATTGTCCATGAAATGTTTAGTATCCACAAAATTCTGCCTTGTAATTCAACATACATACATACATATGCTCACGCCTTTTTCCCGAAGGGGTAGGCAGAGACAACAGCCCGCCACCTGCTACGATCCTGGCATACCTCACGTGCCTCATCCACATCCATCAATCGGTTCATACAAGCTCGTCGGTTTCGGGTACTCTTTATCTGGTTTTTTTTCAACTTGTGTGTTAATTGTATCTCACAATCTTCTATATTATTATCATGAGCAATCTGTAACCCTCTATTGATCTTCGAATGAACAAATTAAAGCCCTATAATATAAGCGAGAAATCATAGAAATGTGGTGTAGGTATGTGAGGTGAACTCACATGGATTGTGAATTTTGATCATTGAATCTACCTAATTTCCGCTTAGTGAGCCAACCAATATGTATTAAAATCAAACCACTGAAGTTCCAAGCGAGATCGGCTCAAACCCCTACAAACCTTATCAAACTGATGACATTACAACATGTAACGAAGGGTGGCCCTTGTAGAGTTAAACAAACTCGTAAACGCGAATGTTTCCGACTATATAAAATGATGGCGTCTTTTTATAGGGCTATGCTCGTGTTCGAGATAGCCCAGTAACTCGATAGTGATCCAGGGATTATGTGCCAAATATTTGGAATGGTGCCAATTATGATACGCGAAAACGATTAAATCTATAATCCGGTGTATGGAAGATTTAATCGGATATAATAGGACTCGGTATCTGGTTTATTACCGAGCTCTAACTGTTTATGAGTTTGTATAATGATTTACTAAAACTATTATGATCAATCTACTTATGTGCAGCTCGTCGCGATACGTAATGGGTTCGTTTATTATGCTATATTAAATTAATAGCGAATGTTAGTATATTATGCTAACAGACGCCCATCGATGTTATACTCTGGAGTATAACTAGAAAATACTTTAATAGTCAATAATAATAATAATAATTTGTGGGACACAATTCACGAACGGTTACTAAGTTCCAAATCAGGCAGAGCCTGTACTATGGGTAGTAAACAACTGATAAACATACTTAATTAAACATTACACGACGAGACACGAAGCCAACGGACATGTTCATGCACACGAATGTTGGCCCCGAGCGGGGATCGAACCCGCGACCTCGACTCAGAAGGCAGGGTTAGGTACTACCAACTAAGCCAACAGGCCCGCCTGCATGCGTGTAGACCCCCTAACCAAGGTTTCATTCTCCTAGTTCTCGTTCGCGTAACAATAACTATTTAAGAAGTATGTGTCAGTGAATATACCATAGTATAGGATGTACCTACAAAAAATCGAAATCTATGGAATATACGTCTTTAGTGTTGTGGATCTTACATGTTTGCGCTATAAACCCGCCCGCATGACAAGTTGGGCGCTACTTGTATAATCCCTTACATTTCTCATTGTATTCGACAAATCTTTACGTTTTGTTTAGGCGTCTTTTGACCTTTATATGAATATCAGATACACCATAAATATTATTACGTACCTACCTAACTGTAAAATTTTACTTTGCCCCAAATTGAAATTTCGAGTGCTATTGTGTTTGAATTAACGAATTTCAGAAACCCGAAGTAACCTTTTTTTAAAACCCAAACCTAAATTATTTATCCAATTACAATTAAATTGTGAGTAATAAAACTAATAAATCATCAATAACATAATACATCGAAAATATTATTTCGATTTAATTTTCAAAGTAAAACTATCAGAAATGTAAATCGATTAAGTAACTTAAGATTATGACGTCAACAGCGTGTACACAGTAGGTAAGTTTTCTATAGTTTATTTTTGTTTTGACATTGACAACATTTTAACTATTTCAATGCTCATTTACAATGTTTTAGTAAGACGAAACTTTCGACTTATAGAAAACTCGATAGAATAATACAAAACCCGTCACGAATCAAATGAATCCTCGTGAATGTTATGATGTATGATGTTAGCTCGGGGGTTACCTAAAGTAATTTTTCGTAGTCCTTGGGACGTCTTACAACCAGAGTGTAGAAGAGACATGGACAAATGTAATGGCACGACTCTATGACAGTAGGTACTGGCTACAAGCCAGCTCTGGCGACGGTCTGCCTTTTTACTGTCGATACCATTTGAAAGTCATAAACTTTCCAATTGCAATATTTCTCATTGACATAAAATTTTGAATGTCTTTATGTAAATTCACAGGATAGCTAGAAATAAAGTGCTATTGAATTGAATTATAAGTTTCACGAACGTTATTATTTATAGGTAATTCATTCGCCGTTTCGACACTTTTAGTTTCGTGCAATGAAGTTGCAGTTGAAGTCTTTTATTTGATACAATAATAGTTAGGTATGATACTAAAATTATCCACTTGGTTCAAGTGAACGAACGAAACGAACCTCGCGGTAAGATTGGCATTTGGAAAAATCTAGCTATATGATGGTATATCTATACATACATATATAGTTAAGTTATAACTGGGCGATGTTTGCACATAGGAGATATTTAAGAAAACTTATTTTTAAGAGGTCTTTATTACATCAATAGAAATATGGAAAAATATAAAAAAAATGTATCTTTGTATGTCTACGCGCATTACGCAAAACCTACTGTTGGGTGAGGTTTTCCCAGTTGCTTTGTTGCTGGTCTAAGTTAAAATCGATAAAATACGGAGTGTTTTTTAACTGGGTAAGTATATAGTAAGTCGCGTGCAAAAGGTAGACATTTAATATAATAATAATAATATGTCTTACATAATCATAAAACAAAAATAAAAAATATGAAAGTAAACTGGAAACTTTTTAAAATAATCAGATATGTAACTTTTAATTTGTACCTACGTATCCTAACCATTAGCACTAAACAATATTATTATAATCTAAGTATAAGTTGTTGCACAATCTGTAAATAATGTACTTAGTTGTATGCTTATGACGTGTAAGTTTTAATTTGATACCCGTTTTAAAATGAACATTTGAATTTAGATCTATTTAAGTTAATCGTGGAACTAAGTAGACAAATAGGTCAGTAAATTATGGCAATTTCGCGATATAAAGTCTACATATATGATAATTATCTCTAAAATATTTAATAGACTTAAACTAATTAGGTAGCTAGTCCTTTGGGGAGGCACCAGGGCAAAGTTACACGCATCTATACGTATAGCTTTTATACTTCTATGGAATTAAAATTAGCAAATGATTACTTTGTACTACTGTATATCTATACATATAATAAAACTCTAACGGGGGGGTCTGTACATTAAATATTTTTTGAAAATTTTAACGGTAGTGTATATAGTTATCGATATAGATACCGAAACACCAATTTTTGGAATTTGTCTGTCTGTCTGTCTGTCTGTCTGTCTGTCTGTCTGTCTGTCTGTCTGTCTGTCTGTCTGTCTGTCTGTCTGTCTGTCTGTCTGTCTGGTTGTGCACGCATCACCCAAAAACTACTGGACGGATTTTGATGAAATTTGGTATGGAGATAACTGAGTACCCGGGTCAACATCTAGGGTACTTTTTATTCCAGGAAAATATCTCATTCCCACGGGAAAATAGAAAAACTGGTTAAAAAGAGAAATACGTACTACTCCGAAACGATAACACCTAGAAACTTGAAAAATGGTATGAAGGTGTCTGATATGTCATAGAAAATTGGTATGAATGGATTTTTGGAAATTCCTACGGGAACGGGAATAAACTAAATCCAAGCGGGAAAACGCCGGTGGGCACCCGATATTTGAAATATGGTATGTAGGTGTTTTAAATATGTCGTAGGCAACCAATATGAAGGGATTTTCGGAAATTCCCACGGGAACGGGCATAAACGGAATCCGCGCGGGCAACGCCGCTGGGCATCCGCTAGTTTAATATAAAAGCACTAATATATCATTATTGAATTGAATAACAGTATCAAATATAATAATAATAAAACGTCAAATTAGCAAAATGTCATCTATATATATAAAAATGAATCCCTTTTTCCCTTGGTCACGGCATCACGCGTTAATGGCTGAACCGATTTGGCTGAAAGTTGGTGGGGAGGTAGCTTAGAACTAGGAGACGGACATAGGATACTTTTTATTCCGATATTCCCACGGGAACGGGAACTACGCGGGTGAAACCGCGGGGCGCTGCTAGTACATTAATAAAAACTTAGTTAAATTAAGTATTACATTTATTTTCATGGTTTATATTAAGAATGTTGTAGACACTTGTAATTGGCATAGCACATTGTCTTAGATTTTTTACTCTTTTTTTGTATAATTAATGTGTATATGTTGTTGGTGTTTCTTAGTAAATAAATAAATAATTTATCGGTGATAAATTGAATTAGCATGTTTTTATTCACCACCGGATGATTAAACCTTTTATTTAATTTATATATTTAAGGTGAAGGAAAACATCGTGAGGAAACCCGCAGGTCTCAGAATTAATTCTGAGACATGTGTAAATAGAGCCGGTCCGGCGATGGGCTCACCACCTATCATGTTTAGGGCTCCAATGTATCTCGTGAAATGTGGGTAGGTATATCCAGTAATGGAATACCTCTGCCTACCCCGTCGGGGATGAAAGGCGTGAGATTATTTATTTTTTATTTTATTTTTTTTATTTGAATTTACTTTTTAGCTTTGCTTGTAAATATGGTTTATGGACTTTGTATTAATTTTGTAACAAAATCCAGATGCTCATTGGGATTAAGCGATTTTCCTATCGAACAAATTATATGACTTCGTGCACTGTGTATCTTTCCTTGTCGTTGATGATAAAACTTATACAACGCGTCACAGAATAAGCGCAATTCCTCATACACCCCAATTAGTATAATAATATATAAAAAATATGATGCATTCGTACCTACTTAAGTTTTGTCTAACCAAAATTCTTAAATAAAGAACAATAATAGAACGATTTCCATAGGAAGCCCTAAATTTAGTTATTTTAATTCATTTTTCTGAAAAAAATAACACATGAAAAATAGCTATAACCAAACTAATTTCAGGAATTGCGCTTATTCGGTTACATACTGTATAAAACAGTGGAGTAATAATCTTATAAATTATATTGTAATAATAAATATATTGACATTGTCACTAAAATATAAAATAATATTCAATATGCTTAAAATATATGTATAAACTGTTATACCACGTGAACCTTTACATTGTGGGAAAAATTATTACCGTAATTCTGCTGTAGGTACAGCTATAGAAATGAAAGTTATTTATAACATAAATTGAAAACATTTTATGTTATCATAATTTTTATTTGCATGTAAATGTAGTGTGTATGTGCGTAGCATAGACACGTGTAGCACATATCAATAGAACACCTCTCTAATTACAATTATCAAATAACAAAGTTGGTGTCACGGCTTAATTCAAATAAATTATTCGAGGTAATTACAAACAAAAGTTAATAAATGTCACTGAATATTTGTCTCTGATGGTTTAATAAAAACATTCGACAACTAATGAGACGGTGTAACATTAATGAGTTTTGGGAGTCAGAAACTTCACGGCAAGTCTGTTTTGAATAACAATGTTGTATGCGTAGACTAATTTCGAAACGTTCATAGCGAAACAACTTGAGAAAATTACTCTACAGAACCCTCCATAATTATTATTCAACCTTTATCCGAGGCGAATCGAGTAAATTTGTTCTGAAATTACTTTTATTAAAAGCATTTCTTTCCCTCCGCCGACCAAAGTGCTAAAGTAGAGTAAATGGACCGGAATTTCCGTTTCAGGAATAAATTATCTAGGAATATTACTGTAAATAACTCTTTAAGGACGTTCCCAAATTATCGCTGTTTGAGTATTATTTTGCTTCGCGTTCGTCGGATAATTCGTAATCACTGTAATATTTCCTGTCTCTTTTGAGAAAGAAAGAAAGCAAAGCTATAATTTTGCCTTAAGTATATGAAACAAATAAACACAACTAAAAAATATTCTTATACTAAAAATACACCAAAAATGGTCACCACTCAGCATGTGCTACAGCAGTACAGGTACTACCTACTGCAGCGCTGGTCTTGACACGACGAGTGTACAATATTACTTATACAGATATTCAAAAGTGAAACCTAAACATAAATGGTAAATATATTATCAATTTTAAATTAGGTAAAATAAAGATATGTTTTTTTTTATGTTTGCAATAGGCTCGGAAACTACTGGGTCGATTTTCAAAATTTTTTTACGTAAGTAAGTAAAGTCTGCATTCTATTAGAATGCTTACTTTTTTGCTAGTGTCCCGCTCTCGTGAACGCGTACGAATATGAAATCATGGGGAACAGGTAGTTCTAAATAAATGTAATACAGCCTACATGAAACCGATTCTATGCAATTTTTTTAGGTATTTATTAGTGCCCGCCTATGTTTACTAAGTAAACTTTCCGTTGTCCGCTTTGAGTCTTTTTATAAGGCAAACCCAAATGGTTATGTTTTTATTTGGCGATGTAAGTATAATTATATGTAAATTACCAGTGCATTGTTATTATAAACCCACTAGTTAGATAATAAAAAAATAAGGTAGGCCTTATTTGGGTCACCCACCTTAGGTATGTTTGTAATTTAAGTATGCTCTACCGTAGAGCCTAAACTATTCATTCGATGTTGAGGTGTCAATTATTATGGTCTGAGGGACATATTATGCTACAAAATTTTTTCCCTACTGCGTTATGCTTTATATTAAGCTATGTTGTTATGTTTTATGATTTTTAGCCTAGTCGAGTTAAAGATTTAGAAAGCTTATATTTTTAACATTGTGACAAAACTGACACTACGTTTGACATGTAATTGCATGGAACCTAGCAGAAAACCTCTGTCACGCCAATAAAATTAAACAACAGATTCAATATTATCTCGCCACCTACTTTGAATGGAAAGAAGGGTTTTCGCACGAATTAACTCTGATATCGAGATTGTCTGAAAGGAAACAACGAAACCGCAAAATGACCGCTCAATGACCGCTCTGGGCTCGTTTAACTGAATTTTCATGTATTTGTTTTGTTTTGGCACGCTATTCAGGAAGTTCCCGGGCAAATTGCGAATGCTATCAAATTGCTTTTTCACCGTAACATTTATTATGAAGCGAAATTTATATTTTATGTGAAATACTTCCGCATTCGTTTGAGTGGTTTCTCTATTAAGTGGGATTTAACTGTAATAACGTATCTCAATCAACTCTGTTCAGTTCATTTTTGTGTCACTTTACGATCCCCACACAATATTTTGAACTGAAGGTATAGTATAGTATAGTATAGTAACGTGTAAAGTATAGTATAAATAAAATTAAATGTAGGACACTATTTACACGGTTACTTGTCACAAACTAGGCAGAGCCTATAGTACTGAGCCTATGAGTACTAAACAACTGATAATCTTACTTAGACAAATATTAAACACAAAAATCCAAAGTTACCAGCCATGTTCATGCACATACACTAAAAGTTGTTATTCCATAAGTATACTAGCTTTTGCCCATGACTTCGTCCGCCTTTATGGATAAAATAAGACGCAAGCTATCTTCCTGAAAAATTAAATCAAGAACGGTTTACAGGGATAAAGTATATTTACCAATATTATATTTATTATTTTAATTAAATAATTAAGCTAGACATGTCCATGGATACAGGAAAATAATATTAGGCTGGAACATTGTAATATAATTAATTAATTATAATTGGAGCAGTGATAGCCCGGACGGTTAAAGAGCCGGCCGAAAATCAGTGAGGCTCGGGTTCAAATCCTGGCATGTACCAATGAGTTTTTCAAAACTTACGTACATATTTATCACTAGCTCGACGGTGAAGGAAAACATCGTGAGGAAACCCACAGGTCTCAGAATTAATTCTGAGACATGTGTAAACAGACCCGGTCCGGCGATGGGCTCACCACCTATCACGCTTAGGGGTCCAATGTATCTCGTGAAATGTGGGTATATCCAGTAATGGAATACCTCTGCCTACCCCCTCGGGGATGAAAGGCGTGAGATTATATTATATATTATATTATTATTATTATATATATATATATATATATATATATATATATATATTATATTATTATTAACATTGTAATATATAATATTCACAATTATAAGGGTTCCGTATCATTTGAGAACGACTTTTTTTAAATCCTCTCTTGAAAAGCTGGACATTCGGAGAGTTTATAATAAAAAAATAATGTTTCTTTGGATGTCCCGTTTTTTTACCTGGACAAAACTGGACTGCACAAATCCAGTCTCACCCCGCTGTGTGCCAGCTAGCTATATAAAAAGCTAGTATGGTATGGAGGAACGGAGGTGGAATGCTCCTCCATTGTTAAAAGGGAAGATCTTCCGCCAGGCGAGGTGATCGTGCCTGGGGACCGCGGTCCCACGGTTGATGTTGGACAGTTGTATTTATACAAACTCATCAGAAAACTCCGATAGCGCGGTTTAGAACTCGGCCGTCTATTGACGCGTTCTATGTAACTCGGCCTTCTATTGGTGCGTTCCATGTAGTGTCGCTACATCACTCCCCCTCCAAGACCGGAGGTCGATTCGATTTCTTGTGCTGCGTCGTTGTTTCGTAGATAGCTTGCAAGTGCCAGGTGCTGCTCCAAGTCTGCGGTGAGTCGAGACTGAGCGGGTTGCTGCGACTGTTGAAGGTGCCCGTAGTTCAGTGTGCAGAGACCGCCACGCCGGCGAGGGTGACCAGCCGCTGTAGATCCGGACGTGGGCTGCGGTGAACTATGCGTGGGCCGAGTGCTGTCGCTGAGAGTGATGAGCCTGCAGGACCAGGTAGCACGGTGCGTCGGCTGCGTATGGACCTGATTGGGCGAGATTCTGGCTTGCTGTGCGACTGCTGCTGCTGAAATTTGAGTTTAGGTTGCTGCGGAGTGATGTGTGATGGCGATGCGATGCTGCTTCTGAAGTCCAGGTGTTCCGGAAGGTTGAGGTGATGTCCAGGTGTCGAGGGTCACCAGTATGGAGGAACGGAGGTGGAATGCTCCTCCATCGTTAAAAGGGAAGATCTTCCGCCAGGCGAGGTGATCGTGCCTGGGGACCGCGGTCCCACGGTTGATGTTGGACAGTTGTATTTATACAAACTCATCAGAAAACTCCGATAGCGCGGTTTAGAACTCGGCCGTCTATTGACGCGTTCTATGTAACTCGGCCTTCTATTGGTGCGTTCCATGTAGTGTCGCTACACTAAGCCCCACCGCGTTTCATCCGCGTCAACAATTAGCTATGTCACTCAAGAACACTTACTATCAGTCAAAGAATTTTGAGAATTTGTTTGGTAGTCTCAGGATCTTCCTACACACATACGACCATCTGTACCTTTTTATAATATTAGTGTGGAAAGCTATAATATTTGCAACAGACCCGTGTCCACTTCTGTCGCCCTTCTAAAGTTACTAGTGTTATCACATATTTCATCTGTGGAATATTTATGGTTGCTCGTGCCTACTTGGCCCAACGTTGCCGTTGTTTCGTGGCGATTGCCGCCAAATAATATTTTGGATTGACCTACAATAGCCGAGATTTTAGTCTGTGACCAACAATTGTGTTCCTTGTGCAAATTTTATATAATTTTATTTTTTTTGTTATGGTAGCCTTGTAGGTAGGCACATTTGGGTACGAAAAGAGGCAGGCAATATAGGGTAAAATTCGGATAGATGCCCCACTTTTTGAAATTACTTTATATCTCTTGTTACAAAAAGCAAGATTCTTTATTAGTTAAACGGGTAGGTACTTTGATTAATTATATTTAAATGTATGAAAGGAATAAACATTTATCTTTGATATTTCCAGAGTACCTAGTAGCGATTTTCGCGAACTTCTAAATTTTGGAACAACTATCCCATACAGTGGATAATTGCCTTATCCATGTAAATTACGTTTAGAATAGATGCTCCTTCGAGAAAGAGGACATTTATTCCGCAAAAACTTTGATCGCACCTAGCCGTCCCATGCAATCGCACAGAGACATGCAACTCCGTCAACATAGTTGTACTCGTAGTTGCAGAGTCTCTCTATAGATAAATAAAATAACATCTGTTTCATTCGCGAAAATAGAGTAATTGCAATCGAGGCAACTTTAACCCCGGGCGACTATCCGGGTTTTACCCTACTGATGATAATTATACTCGCATAAAGGTAAGCCTGGTAATTTATTAAAATTTATTAATAGTAGGTCTTGTTACATTAAATTATAATAAAATAAATAAACTAAATAAAATAAATTTACACAAATCATATATTGTTTTACAGAGGTATGTACCTACCAACCAACATAGAAAAAACGTAGTTTTACTTTTCGCATCGAGTTTTGCTTCAGAACCTCAAGGGACCATCCATCGTTTATGGGCCATTTACACGAGGCCATTCCACTTAGACAATCCACTAAGACTGCATACAAAAAAAACTTGAGGACAGTGGAATGGATTGTCCTCGTGTAAATGGCCCGTTATAGGTACAACAAATAGCACAAACAAATATGACCTCGTATCAATTATCCCGCAAATTCCAATTTCAGTGCTTTAAACTTTTTTTTTAAATTTTAATGACGGACTGAGGTTCCAGCCAATTTATCACAATATTTACAGAGAGCGTGTTGGACCTTTGCAAACGTTGGCTTACTGCGTTTAACATTTTGCTGTGTAAATATTTGTCGCTTTGTAGTTAATGAGATCCTATGACCCTTGTTACTTTTCATCGTTACTATTTAATGTTACTCGGTGAGTTATTAAGGCCAGGACATGATTTATGTATGTAATCTCCGGATTGTACCTAACTTGGCCTAAAATGGTGGTCTTCTGAACAACTACACTTGGTTATAGAAGTGTTTATAACAAAAAAAAAGACGTGTGGCACTCGGGGACTACCGCGGCAAAGCTATTGCATAGCATTTTGTATCAACAAGACTGCCGAAAAGAAACGACGTTAGACAATGCACGGCCTTCAAGCCACACGGGTGTTATTTAAATGGTTAGCAGAGTAGGTATTCGTATTTTTGTAAGCAGAAAAATATAATCTGTAAGCAGAAATAGCTAATTGGTCAGCAACTCATGGCCAGCAAACATTACAAAACCTATCAGCATTTTATGTCATTCTGGATGGCTGTAATTATTTTTGAGCTGCAATGAGCTGCTACTGTTTAATAAAATTTTGGTAAGCACTCTGGGGAAGCCAAAAAATATTTTTTGAGCTGCATTGCATATTATAAAAGTAGCAAAAATAATCTTAGCAAACTTGTCATGCGCACAATGGGCGCATTCCTTACAAAGATTAAGAAGGACTTTGGATTATGCAACTTTTATCTCGGACTCGGACTCGGACTGGGACTCGGACTCGGACTCGGACTCGGACTCGGACTCGGACTCGGACTCGGACTCGGACTCGGACTCGGACTCGGACTCGGACTCGGTTCTCGGCTCTCGGCTCTCGGCTCTCGGCTCTCGGCTCTCGGCTCTCGGCTCTCGGCTCTCGGCTCTCGGCTCTCGGCTCTCGACTCTCGACTCTCGACGGCTCAAAGCCCGCGATAGAAGCTATGCAATAGCTTAAAAAACTTCGATATTACATACATAGTCAAAAGTAAAATGAATCATCTCACGCCTTTTATCCCCGATAAGGTAGGCAGAGGTATGTCATTTCTGGATATACCTTTAGGCCCCTAAACGTGGTAGGTGGTGAGCCCATCGCCGGGCCGAGGTGTTACACATGTCTCAGAATAGTTCTGGATTCTGTGGGTTTAATCACTATGTTTTCCTTCACCGTCAAGATAGTGATAAAATAATATCTAGTAGGTACGCCCCTTACTAAATTGTAAGTCACAGCTAATACGCTAGATGGAGACTCAAAATTAATGTACTGCGAATGGGTTAAGTTACAATTCGCAGACTGCACTACACCCTTTATCCTACTAATATTATAAACGAGTAAGTTTTAGGGTGGGTGGATGTATGGATTGTTGTTACTCTTACACTGAAAAACTAGTGAATTAATTTTTAAAATTTATTATTTTTAAATATAGCTTTAATACATATAGACTAGGTATGATTAATAAAGATATTGTCACAAAAACGGGTCCACGGTGAAAGAATTCACGGGCGTCGGCTAGTATATTATATAATGTAGGTATATACCTATTACCGAGATGACATCGTAAGCGATTACAAATGTTATAAAAAAATAGTTGTTTCTGAACTGTTATTAGGTCTATATAAAGTGACGTCACGCACTTCATACTATTACGCAAACACGCAAAATGACATTCGCGATTCGCATAACCGTCTCTTTGCGTAGACAGTAAGTATTTCTTTCTTTGTAAGTTTAATTTCTTGAAACTCCCACGTTTCAAAAGGTGTTGAGACATAATAGGATATTCGTTCAAAAGGAAATAGGAAAATATCTCCGAAAATGTAATCTTTGAAAATTCATACCCTAAGGGGTTAAATAATGGACGAGTTTGTTTACGGAAGTACGTTGTTTTTCCAAATCCCATTAGCAAAACTGCAAGTAATAATTAAATATTACTTTATATATTTAATTATTTCTTGTATATAAATAAGAATCTGCGGAGACCCCGACTCGGTAAACGTAGTGTAGGACGCCGTCCAGTAAGAGGGGATGATGATCTGCGAATGACTCCATTCAGATGCTGGATGCGCCAAGCTAAAGACAGGGCGCTATGGCGCTCATTAGGGGAGGTCTATATCCAGTGTTTTACTAATATAGGCTCATGATGAAAAATAAAGAATCAGCCGCAAGCATTCGTATCCTTAACTTTTAGCTCAAGTGCTAAAATGGGCACTTTGCTATTTGATATTAAGGTCCTTATTGCTTTGTCCTCAGCATTGACATCAGCACACGAGATCACCCAGCTGAAGGTGCCTCTATACGCGGACCCGAGGCGAGCAGCAGAACTCAGCTGCCACTTCCAGATGGACGATCAGAAGCTGCACTCTGTAAAGTGGTATAGAGATATGAACGAGATATTCAGATACAACCCTTCGCAGAAAGTAAGTAAGCTATAATATTCAACAAATACCGTTTCTTTTGAAACCAATACCTTTACAAATATAACTAGTGGGTTTGCGCGGTTTGATCCGCGTAGTTTCCGTTCCCGTGGGAATACTGGAATAAAATATAGCCTATGTAACTCAGGGAAATTCTAGTTTTCCATTGGTGAAATAATTTTTAAAATCGGTCAGGTAATTTTTGAGTTTATTTGTAATAAACATACAAAAATACAAATCTTTCCTCTTTATAAAAATTAGTATAGATAAATTTTCATTAAGTCTGCTGTTCATAATTTTTATGCGGATACTAATCCACACATCATGGTTTGACCATGTACTCTCCAGTTTAAGTCATTCGTTTTGTCTTCAGCCACCGATCCGGCTGTTCAATGTGACGGGCATCATAGTACAAGGTGGGGACTGCCAGGTGGACTCATGCATGGTCCGGGTGATGCCACCTCCCATAGCAACAAGGGCTGCATACAGCTGCGAAGTTTCTACTGAAGGACCCAAGTTCCAGATTGCGAGGCAAACGAAGCATATGACGGTTGTCGGTAAGTTTAAATGTTGTTGGATAATACCCAAAGGATTTGTTCCCAAGGATTTAACAAAAATCACCATAAATGTAAGATGATTCTTGCCTTTTCTATGTTGTTTTTGGATGGCAAAGTGTCTGGTCAAGCAGCGGGCTCCCGTAAGATAACATGAGTTTTACGGGCTATGGTACATCTAAATAAACATAGCAATAGTATATTAAAAACCAGCAAATATGTAAATTCTAGTTCCAAGTGCCGACAGATTCTACGAACTTGGATTCAGAAGATAGGATTAGGATCTCCGTTGATTTCGCTTTCACAAATCTTCTCGTTGCATTTTTTTTTCTGGCCGTATCGTTGCGCGCTCGCTTTGCTCGCTTGCCTTTGCGCACGAGTAAACGAGTATAAAGACCAGCAATAAATTTTAACCACAAATGCTAACTGATTCTGCGATCTGAAATTCTGAGAGGAGGAACTCAATGACCCTTGTACAGACCCCACTTGGTACAATTTTTTTCTGGCCGCTACCCTTACGCGCTCAGTTGGCTCGCTCGGCTTCGCGCATCAGCACTCGTAGCTCCTATTAACCTATATAATATTACCTATTAAACTATTTCGTTCGTAGTCGAAGGTCGAAACACACGACGTGTGTGTAAAAAAACGCTTGTTCTAACAAAGGCGATTAGTAAAAACCGGCCAAGTGCGAGTCGGACTCGCGCACCGAGGGTTCCGTACAACCTTGCAAATTTATGGTTTTCGTAATTTTTCCTTTATCTATGCTATAAGACGTTGCTTCGTACCAAATTTCAAGATTCTGAGTTCACGGGAAGCACCCTGTAGGTTTTGATTCCCTTGCAAGTGTCGAAAATTTGCGGCATAAACGGCTGTATCTTTTGATTGCGTTGGCTTAGAAGTTTGATTTTTTCACAGCTTCAAGGGACAGTAGACCTGAGTAATTGATATAAATTTCAGCTTCATACCTCCACGCGTTCCTGAGAAAAAGGGTCTTGACAGACGGACGGACGGACGGACAGACAACAAAGTGATCCTATAAGGGTTCCGTTTTTTCCTTTTGAGGTACGGAACCCTAAAACTAGTATTTCTAGAAAACCACCGTAAACGTAATTTCACTGTGACGTTATGCGATTAATATCCGAGTATATTAAATAACACCAAAGAGTTTTTCTTGATCGTCTCGTAAACTTTATTCAGTGAGTATGATTCTGTATAGCGGTAAGGTTAAGGTTAGCATACCTGTAAACTCTTGTTATAGTTAGTAGCGTAGTGCCCCTCTTCATTAAGCGTTCTCAGGCATAATATACCAATTCAATTAAGTAGTGTAGCTTTAAGTGTATTACGCGTCAAACATTTTCCCACTCCCGAGAGAACGACATAGTGTGAGAAAGCGGTAAAAGTAAAGCTACAGCTTGAATTGCAGCTTTGACCTCGGAATTTTCATATTGAATTTTAAACATTTTCTGTCTGTTGACTTCAAGCATAATGTTTTATCTCTGAGGGAGCTGCGATGTTGGACTAAAGTGCTTTCGGTTATATTTATGAAGTCATAACTTTAGAACTACGTTTGATGTGTTCTCCTTTGGGGAAATAGGACTGTTGGGAAACTCGCTGCCGATAAAAATGGAAACAGAGACTGTTATGTTGCGGATTCTACTAAATCATTATGGATATTTGAGCTTTGGCATCTTAACAATATAAACAAAGGAATCACTTTCAAAAAAGTTTTGCAACATTCTACATACAACAGCGTTGTTTATCCTGATAATAATAATTATAATATTTATTTTAAATTTTTACATAAAAAAATGTCCAAGGGACAATGTCGAATGTGAACAGTGCCAAAAAGACTGGCTGCATATCTCTGTAAACCTAAGCTGATCCATTGATAGAGATAACTGCTATCGCTCTGGTCACCTGAAGCCTCGGTCAAACCCACTGCACTGATAGCTCTTTGATAAGCTGCCGCGCCTCCTGACCCCACAGTACGGTGGTCTCCACCCCACACGGCACAAACATGTAGCCCTCATTGAGGTTGGCATATTTGCGCCGCTTCAGGCGCTCAGCGGCCGCAGCCGTAGCGCCAGCGTAGCGCCCTTGCCATGTTTTGCTGACACGACATTAATCTTCTGACTATCGTACTTATTATAAGCAATGACCACAATTTTTTAAATTTTCAACAATTGCGCGAAAATATCAAAATAAATAAATTTAAAAAGTCGACAAAAGTGGCGTTTTAGTGCGGTAGTGAATGTTTATGCAAAGCATGTTTACAAAATATTATTTTGTGTTGTTATAAAACATCAAGAAAATACTAACAAATTTTTGTTCTCTTTACTGTTAATTCTTTTTCTCTTACCATATTAGTACCTACCCCTAAAATATTTGCATTTGGTTTAAAACGACCTTATATAAATGAATCATTTATGTGTATAAATGATTTTTTTTACTTTAACGACCAGTATTCACTACTTTACTAATTTACTCAAAGAATTACCTACTAATTTTTGCTCGATTAGAGGTTACTAAATAAATTATCTATACTGCAGACGATTCCACATTCCAATTAAAACTTTATTCTTACTTAAAATTAAATTCAAATTGTATTCGAAGCGAGATTCCTCTGAGAGTTGTCTTGGCGACTTTAGGCGACTCTCCCTTAACCCAGTTAAGAGTTGCCGCACAGTTGTAATATTGGTGATACATGCAAATGTTTGTAATATATTCAAATCAGTTTCTGATATATTCAAATCTGTTTTGTTCAGCTATGCCGGACAAGGACCCAGTTATAATTGGCGCCCCGAAGCTAGTGAAGCCTGGGGAGCAAATGCTGCTAAATTGTACCTCGGACTACTCGTTGCCGCCATCAGAAATTAATTGGTACATCGACAACGAGCTACAAAAGGTATTTATTGTTTATGTTCAGTAGAACTAGACTGCTATTAGAATCAGCTTAGTTGATAGGTTGATGTTATAATCATTTAAGATAAATAAGTTGAGAGTCGGTTGGGGTGTTATATGCTTCGCAAATAGGTATATTCATCTTATAGTTCAGTTAAATTTTTAATGAATAAAATTAATATTACAGGTGATGCTGCAACATTAATTAAAGGTTACTGTTCTTATAATATTAAAGTATCAGAATACCAAATGTTAATTCCAACAGACCTGTGAAAGACACTCACACGGACACTTTCATCAAGTTGGGCGCTACGATACCACAAGCACACACAGAGACAGACATTAAACTTATAATACACTTCTCAAATGCATTCTTAGAGCTGTTCCCTTGGGAATACGGAAATAAAATATAGCCTGTTATTCAGGGATTTTCTAGCTTTCCATTGGTGAAGGAATTTTTAAAATCTGTCCAGTAATTTTTGAGTTTACTTATTCGTAACAAACATACAAAAATACGAATCTTTCCTCTTTATAATATTAATATAGATTATTATAGATTGCAAAGGCGAAAGTGTGGTTGTTGGTTTGTCCTATTTTCATGCAGCAACGGACCAACAGATCGACGTATTTTTTGTGTTGAGAGAGTTGGTGAACCGGGAAGTGAAGTGACATAGGTTACTTTTTATCTCGGAGATAGGACGAAAAAGCCAGTTTGTAATAGACGCATGAGGCCTATGATTAAGTGTTTCTTACATCAGCATCATCAACCCAACTGCCCTTTACTAAGCAATTCGTTTTTCCCTCATTTTATTAAAAAGTATAAGGCTGTGGGCCCACCACCTATCTCGTGTATGGGTCCTCAAAATATTTTTAATCTAGCGGTTGCCCAGCGGTGACAACCACGTGGATCCAGTTCATTTCCGTTCCCACGGTAATTTCCAACAATCCCTTCATAGCGGTTGTCTACGACATGTAAGACACCTGCATTTCAAGTTTATAGGTGTTTTTGGTTCGGAATGTGACGTATTTTTATTTACAGACATTTTTTTTTATTTTACCGTGGGAATGAGACATTTTCCCGCGGTAAAAATTACTCGAGATGTTGACCCGGCTACTCAGCTATCATTACACCATATTAAACAAAATCCGTCCAGTAGTGATTGCGTGCACAACCAGACAGACAGACAGATAAAAATTTTAAAAAATCTTGTTTTGGTATCTACTTCGACAACCATATACCTACACTAAGTACTGCTAAAATTTTCAAAAAATACTTCATGTACAGACACGGCCCCATCAGAGTTTTATTAATTGCCAGGTCATCAATATAGAAATATCATGTAAAATTAAATAAAAAAAACTTGGTTGTCTGTAGAGTTGGTTTACGGACGATTATTTTTACGTGATAACGTCGTAATATGCGTCCAAAACCGAACGCTTAGTCTGACCGTACCTCTATCGCTTGTTCCGCGCTCTCGCATGCACTCTCGGCTCAGGCAGAACGTGACACTTTTTCGCGCGACCAGCCGGCGTTCATCGATTTATAAGACGTTATTACGACAATAAATAATTGAGCTTTTTACCATAAAAATTTTGGACCCCTAAACGTGTTAAATGGTGAGCCAGACCGGGGTATTGAGGATTGGTTCTCAGGCACGTAGGTATAATAGATACGTGCCTGAGAATCAATTCTCGGACCTGCGGGTTTTCTTGAGATTTTTTCCTTTACCGTCGTGCTAGTGATAAATATTATTTTATTTATTATTTTATCCCCATTTTATGCCCTTTCTTAATTTTTTGGGGTCGGCACTGTATGTCTTCTTCCATTTATCCTTATACAATAATAACTCTTTATTGTACACCAAAAACAATATAATATGGATCGATATAAACATTAATTTAACTACAATCGGCGGTCTTGTCGCTTATCCTTCATAGAAATATTATGTAATTAACTTACCTAATTCTTATGTCAGAGACAATCGGATTCATAAAACAAAGCCAAGAATCTTTCCGGTGAAGTTGTTCGTTTGTTAGGAAGTTAATAAGTTTCACCAAGTTTTCACAAGTCGTAACAAAAGTTTTCCATTATGTATGATAGATTGTTACGCCCGTGATACCTATTACATATAACACAAAAGAATAAAAACAAAACTTCTATCTAAGATCACAACACCAGCAAAAAATAGTTTATCTTGCAATGTTTCGCGAAACCGTAAAAAATGATTAGATCTTCTAAATTCAAACAAAAATGTAGGCAGACAGAATAATCGGCTTTGGGAAAAATTACACCGACGGTTTCACGAAAAGCCGTAGTTTTTAAAGAAATTGTTTTTGAAAAGTCACGAGAATATACTCTGCTTTATTTTAGGAATAATAAAGATCCGTAGCAAAAATGAAACATTATTGTCATTTATGTTTCATGATTGTAACTTTTTCAATTAGCCCGAAAATTTATTCCTTTGGATTATGTTTCCAAAGCTGAAAAGAAGGTCAAGCATCTACCTCTTGGACCGGAGAGAGTTTTGCGTCATTACATGTTTTATATAATAATTCGCAACAAAGCATTTAATTCTAGAATTTCGGACGTAGGTACTCTTTTGCTTGCACCAAAAGACCTCCCTTCGTGCCAATTTTCAAGATTGTAGGTCACTGGCAAGTACCCTATAAGTTTTGATGATCAGTCTTTGAGTGGGCGTTTAAGTATGAAAATGCTCTGTGAATAGCCGTATCTTTTTATTGTGCTTTAATTTAGAAACGTTTTTATAGCCATTGCCCTAGTAATCGACTTTATTTTTAACTTTATACTTAAAACCCAAAGACGTTTAAAGAAAAAGTTTCTAATGATTTTCTTTCAACCTCTTTGATAATACCTTTCAGAGAAATAAGGCTTTGACTTCGACATATAGGCAGATAGACAAAACAACGATCCCACAAAAGTTTCTTTCCATATATAAAGTACAAAACAGTCAGAAATAAATAATTTGCTTCTTTCTAAGTCATAGAACTATACAAAGCATAAATGGACTTTCCAATCAGTAAATTTCGCGTTTGAGTAAACGTCACCATTCATTTTAGAGCTAGCCTAACCGTAATTGGAAGTAGCCCTTTGAGGACTAATACTGTTAGCCACGAGAAAGCTTCGGCAGCCGGAGCCCGAAACAATTGTTTGCTTCTCATACCCTGGCACGGCACACAGAATCCAATTTGCTAGGATTACAATACATTATTGTGATTGAGATCTAGATGTGCATAGTTCTATAGACGGAACAGACTGATTGGCTATGTCATTTGTCATTATTGGACGTTTGTGGTTCCCCATAGGGATAATATTACGTAGTCGAACAAGTAGTGCGTGTATTGACGATTATCGGGTGATACAAGGCATGGTGAGCATCGATACACACTAACGAAAGAACATCATTCATACCTCAATGACAGATGGATTGCGCAATTATGATGCTACTTTCAATATAATCGCTATGTCTTTTGGCATGAAACGATATTTTAAATATCGAATGCCAATATTAATTCCTGCTTCTTTGCACCCGGACAAATTTTATTAATTACAAGCGAACCGCCTTCGCTTCGGTATATCAAAATAAATATCATATCTTTTGAACCCTGCAATATATTGGAATGGAACGTACGCGAAATTTTAAGTAAAATTCCTGTTTAATCCTTAAAATTTTTCGTTGAAATCCGTTGAGATATTTCGGAGCCTATTCCAAACCGACACAGAAACGAAAATTCTTTCAACGGTAATTTTTGATAAGGCATCGTATATGTATGTGATGTATTCCCGTTTGTCCCCATTAGCCGTATCCCTATGATGGGGACAACGGGAAGTAAAAAAAATTCTTCCCGTTGTCCCCATTATAGGAATACGGTAGTGGGGACAACGGGAATACATAAATTTCACGTGTGTAGCGTTTTCATCTAATTGCAGAAGCTAGTCGTGCTATGATTTTGTAAAACACATTAATTAAAGTCTTTGTGCCTGAATCTGTTTACTAAGTGATTAATTATTTCTTTGTTTTTGTCATCGTCTCGTAATCACTAATTACACTGGCGAATTAATTAATTTTACGATTCAATGTGTATGAACATAATAAACATCAGTTTTAATTAAACAGTCAAAATTGATAAGAATTCTCAAGGAACTCTGTAATTTTCTCTGTTTTCGTCTGTGCAAACACGCTGTGTACTTGGCCAATTTCCAAACTTCACTAATGAATATCAGGTGTGCCTGAAAGCACATAAGTATCAGGTTTACTTAAGGAAATTGAAGGATAATTCTTATTGGTAACGTAACACCACATTTCTTCTGTTATATATCTACCTAAAAACGTTTTTGGACGTAAGCTCGCCTCTAGTACTTGAGACCCGGGTTCTATTGGATTCCTAACTAATCCTAACTGATCTAGTTTTTTGTTAGCCTATGTGTTGTCCCACTGCTAAGCAAATGCCTCTCCTCCCTCCCTCCAACCAATATCCTCCTCCAACTAATATTATGAATGCGAAAGTGCAATAAAAATGCGGAAGTGCAGATTTTGTTTGTACGTTTATTAAGTTTTTACGCCTAAACCACAAACGATTTTAAAAATTCTTTTACCATTGGAAAACTGCATTGTCAGAGAGTAAACATAGGTCACATTTTATCCCTTTTTTCCCGCAGTAACGGGAACTACGCAGATGAAACCGTGGGGGCGCTGCTGTAAGGTGGACAAAACCATAGCGCGTTTTAACTCGACGGTCACGCCATCTACCGATACGTTTTGGAACTAAATTGGCACGTTCGATGTATGTTATATTATAGGCTATATATTATCCAAATATTCCCACGGGAACGGGAACTACGGTGAAACCACTGGGCGCTATTAGTTCTCGCATATCACTGACTTTACGAGTAAAATAACAGCAATCCGATTTGGAGATGGGTTCACCAACTGTCAAGTCAAGGGTCCAGGGAAATACACAAGATAAAAAATTTTGTAACACCAATAATCGAACACCTCTGCCAACCACCACAGTCTTCAGTTTTGACGCGTTATCTTGTAAAAGGAAGTTTAATATTAATTAATGTTTGTCATTTTGTTAGATTTTATGTGGAAGCTAGAAAACTTCTTAGAACTGGGACTCTTTGAGATCAAAGATACCTGCCCTATTGAATGATGAGATGTCGCGTCTTTTCTTTAAGAGATAAAAAGTCTCTATTCTGAATTTTATTTTATTTTACGAACCATTTTGACTTCCACCGTTACGAAATGATATCCCAAAACAAATAAACTGTTTAGACTGGATTCGTTCAACGAAATAAGGCTTTCAGATCAGTTACCTAAAGCTGGCACTTACAACACTACACACACACATTGATTTTGTATAGTGTCGTCGCACTGCATACGCATGAAAAGTATTTCTGTCACTTTCGCGCGTTGTCAAGCTTATGCGCGTGACAAAGATTGATATTGTTTTGTTTCTATACTGATAAAAAATAAAGCGTAATGTTTATTTTTTTATTTAAACACAACTCAACCACCTAACTTACAGATTTTAATTGTTTTTTTAAAACATACTATAAAATTATTTAGCACTATATATGACTCTGTAAGATTGCATTAGTGTGTGTACTGTAGAAATGATAATGTGCCTAAGTAGGTATTTATCGTTGGGATGAGACTAATAACTTCACGTAAAAGGAATCAGGGCCTACCAAAATCTCCTAAAACAATTTTAAAACAGTATTGTTTTATTTGTAGCATGACGTTCTTGTTGACGTATTGTTTTGAGTTAACGTGCTTTTTTACACATATTTTGAATGTAAACGTGATGTCGCTATAAGAAAATAAGGATGCATCTCGTTTTATTCTACCTTTTAGATCACCTGAAGGAATAAAACAATATTTTTGAAGGTTTAAGAAGTCATGATACGAATCTGAGTAACATCGTTTTATGCTCAAATTGGAAGAAAACGTTCCTGGAGTATGATAGTTTTTTTTAAGTTTATTTTTAAGTAAATTTCCAGCGAAAATTACTTGTTGCAATCTTGTGCATAGCACTAGTTTGTCTTTGCATGTACAAGAATGGTTTATGTCCCCCAAACCTTTGTGTTTCCTCCGTGTGCCATTACGAAAGCTCATTGTTAAGCGACTTTAGCTGCGGAGGTACTCTTTAAATCTTCGCTAATGGCCTTTTAAAGCAACCAGTATATCTCCCAAAAACGTTCTTCCTCTCTGAACACCTTAAAATTTAAAAACGTTGCTTGTTCATTAATCTTCGCTTAATACACTGTATAATTAATGACATTTTGTTGGATAATGTGGTGATATCGGTAACAGGACAGTGTCGGCGGCACGCTGATGTTGCATTTCACGTCCTATTAAATTTGGAACAGATTCGAAATTTACTCGCGTATTTATTCATCATTTTAATATTTCATGATCGCTTTTAAAAATATCATTATTAAGGTTGCCTTTGGAATTCCAACTTCCTTAATTTTACAGTTCCATTTCTCAATAAGAAGAACGGGATCTCTTCGTTGTTTGTCTATCAAGGCCTTTTTTCTCAGAAAGTGGTCGACGTAGGTATCAAGTTAAAAACAATATTAAACACTCAGTGGAAAAATTTAAACTACTAAGTCAACGCAATCAAAATATCCGGCCGTTTAAACCGTATAACTCACAAGGAACTCATAACTTAGGTATAGGGTAGGTACTACCAGTTGTCCTAGAATAGAAGCAAAAGTTAGGTCAGGTTAAACTCTACACATTCCTGTGGTAGACTATTTGCATAGGTACCCACAAGTGTGTACTTAAGTACACCCTCGGTACTCGAGTCCGACTCGCACTTTGCCGGTATTTTTCTTTTTCTAAATCCTTTTGAGTGGCAACCTTTTCATTGGGAGAATCTTTTGTGTGGTGGCTTGATTATGTATTTATTTTACAGCCCGAAGCGTGGCAACGGACCGAGCTGAGCGCGTCACAGCCTGGGGGGCTCCGCTCTTCGTGGAGGGTCCTTCGGGTGCGGGTGCCTGCGGCCGCCAGCGGAGCCCTACGCATCAGATGCGAGGCTATACTCTTAGTGGAACCACCGGTCGTTCGCGACGCTGTCTCAATCATAACTATTCATTCTCGTACTCAACTCTCGAAGTATGTGTCTAATAAGGGTAAGTTTATTTTTCTAATCGATTTTTTATGGTGGCCTTTACATTAGGTACCTACCTACTTGGTGTAGGACAGTGCGAAACTTTTTAATAATAATAATTTGCATAAAATGTGGTTACATATGGGTGTTAGGTACAAAATTAGGTAGTCCATGAATGATCATACAATATTAAATATATAAAAAAAAGACGAAGATTTTGTTGTATTTCGATTTCGTATGCAACCAATGTCGTGCCTGGAATTTTCTGTTGCGTGCCACCCTTGGCACGCATGCCACAGATTCACCATCACTGCTATGTACGCTTGCCACCAAATTAATGAATCTTGGGGACACAAAGGCGGTCTTATAACAAGGAAACATTAACCAGCTTTTATTGATTGTTAATTCAAATAATACCTACTTACGCATTATTAAATAGTAGGTATTAAAACTCTAACTGACTAACAGCTATACAATATGTAACAGAATAAGCGCAATTCCTGGAATTAGTTTGTTCAGTATCGACTACTGAATAGATTTCAGCTAGTTTTAATATGTGTTAAATTTTTCCAAAAAATTAATTAGCGTAGGTAGGTAACTCAATTTAGGGCTACCTATGAAAACTGTACTATTATTGCTCTTTATTTAAGGAATTTGGTTAGACAAAACTATGTACGAATGCATCATATTTTTTTATTTTAAAATACTAATTGTGGTGTATGCGGAATTGCGTTTATTCTGTGACGTGTTGTATAGGGGATGAAAGTTTATATTAATTATATAATATTTTATTCCGTTTTACATACGGCTATAAAAATGAAGTATAAATACGCCAGAGTAATTGGAAAATAAATGTCTATCAAATACTTGGAATCCATAGTAATTCCTTCAATATTTATTATTGCCGATATTAATATACAACTGAAAGCAGAATCGAAAACTGATTTCCTCAAGATTGTCTCGCAATCGCAATCAAGAACTTATTTCTTTCGAATCCTTTTCCTGTAATAAGAAAACGTCCGTATGTACTTACGTTGGCGATCTTTGGTGTGATAAAGACTTATTACTCCCAATTATCGACTTTCCCCCATTTTGATAAGATTGATTCTTCTCCAATAATCGTATACTCAACATAATCCTTTGTTTCAGGTATGGGGGCTGGAGTTAATTCGAGATTGTTTTTGTTTGCAATAATTTGGAATTTCGAAGTAATATCACGGATGATGAGCTTATGAGGATTGGTTTGAGATGTCTGGTGATACTAGCAGTAAGTGTAGAATTCTGTCGGCCTCATTTTGAATTACAACTACAGGAACAAATTGCGTAGTGCAAGTCTCTAGAGTGCAACTTGTACTAAATGAAAGTCCTAATATCATAATGAAAATGTTTTAAATGTTGACTGTACATGCTAGCGAACTACTCGACTTATTAGATCACAAATTATAAATATAAATGCCGTTAAGAGTCAGTTTTGTTTCTTACATCTAGAGATAACCTTTACGGTACAGAGCAGTGATTGCCTTTACCAATGAGTTTTTCAAAAACTTATTGATTGAGATTTTTTTTATTTATTGTCTAGAGATACATGTTTCCTCGAAATAACAAGCAATTTATGTCCTTTGATATGTGCAATGAAATAGTAAGCATGTAGTCTCGAAAATATTAAAGCAATTTACAGTCTGTCGGGAGTATATACTCGTATTTCACGTGACAAGTTGATAAAGAAAAAATAAGCAAATCTCTACGTAGCAATTTTTGTGAATAAACAGGCAGCATCAGTATGAGCTTACTTACATTTTTCATCCCTAAGTTTATCGAAAAAGCTATTGCAGTCACATAAAATATTTTCAGGATTTGTATAAAAACCATTACGAATATAAACTACCCATAGGTCCTCTTAACCTGTATAATTGAGGAATTATTATTTTTTATACATTCTAAAATGTTAACAGTCACCTGTATAAAGTAAAATAACTTAGAACCTATTTGTAAAATAAATATTAGAGATGTAATTTATTTAAAGTTATTGTATAGTTAAGACAAAAATCACAAGTTATTATTTCGAGTTTATGTAGCTTTTCTGAACGTTAATTAGTTATACAAAATAATGTAATAGAATAATAAATAGGCATAATCTATGGCTGTGTTTTCACTTAAGGTAATGTCAATTCTGTGCACGACATATTTTTTCTTATAATGTACAGTCACACGACGTTGTTGTTTTATTTTATCTGTAATAAGTATTTAAATGGGATACGTAAATAAAGTTTATGATATCGAAAAACTATTTTGTTTTCTTTTTTCAAATATGTGCTTTTCGGTGTTATCCTTCTATAGGTATTTGGTGATCATATTGCATTGCAATATTAGTACTGCATAATATGAAAGTCACACCAGGAACAAACCCTGCTGAGTCATGCATATCATTAATCGCTGCCATATGCTTCAAAGTGTGTTAATTCCAGGACAAATCACACAAAATCACTTCGTAAACGTTAGTTCAGCTGCAATTATTAATACCTCCATATAAGTAGTAGAGAATGGAGGATCAGATCATTTATTCTATTTATGTATCTATATTCATGTAATTATAATATGTTATTGTATTTTTTATATTTATTTTATTTAATATTATCTATGAACTGTATATTTTATATATCTATAGAAAACGGTTTATGTATATATAAGTACCTTAATCCATTGGTAACTTTACTGGACCACCTACCTTCATCTGTTTATCTCAGTTACTTCCATCCTAAGGTTGTCTGGAAGAAATCGCTTAAAGCGATAAGACCGCCCATTGTACTTTTTTATTCATTGTGTCAATTGTTGCATATTCATATTGGTGTACAATAAAGAGTTGTTACTTACTTACTTACTTATTACTCTTATCGTAGGTGCATTGATTGGACTAACTACCGTAAGTGGCGGGACCAGACCAGCTATGCAATCTGATAGCACTTAGTATAATCACTGGATCAACTATTACATCAAATTGAGAAACAAATGAGAATCTCAACCAATTTCCATGAAATGATGGTGAGGCTTCTAAATTGACGGCCACGAATAAAGTATTACTACAGATAATTATGTTTATCCAAATGTCCCAGAAATAGGGTAATGTTTTTAGGGTGCATGTAAATATGTATGTGAGCGGATCTGTGATAGTCCTGTGGTTAAACAGTCCGCTTCTCATCCGTAAGGCTCTTGCTCGAATCCTGGCAAGGGCATTTACATATATGAGTTTTTCAAAAACTTACATAAATAGGTATTTATTTATCACTGGCGCAACGGTGAAGAAACCCGCAGGTCTCAGAATTAATTCTGAGGCATGTGGAACAGATCCGGTCCGGCGATGGGCTGACCACCTATAATCACGTTAAGGGTCCAAAGATTATACTAGTGAAATTTGGATATTTCCTTTTGGGAATCTCTACCTACCTTCTGAGGGATAAAAGTCGTGAGATTATTTATTTTTACTTTTTTTTATATCTTCTTTTGTCCTGCCCGATTATTTAATTATACATACACTCGCGACTAAAGTCAACTAAAGTAGACCTAACTGAAATAGCCCTACACAGCTAGATTGTTACATAATGTATTTCATTCCCCACGGAGGCACCATTGAGATGTTATCTTTGAAGTAAGATGAAAACATTTACAAATTGAGTCGTTTTAGTGATCGTAAAGGTAGTGGACGGTTTTTATAGTAATGATTGGTACTTGCTCGCTGAATTTAGATGAAGCATAATATATGACATAACATTATAACCCTGATAATAAATGAAAAACTCATCCTGGCATGTACCAATGAGTTTTTCAAAAACTTACGTACATATTTATCACTAGCTCGACGGTGAAGGAAAACATCGTGAGGAAACCCGCAGGTCTCAGAATTAATTCTGACATGTGTAAACAGACCCGGTCCGGCGATGGGCTCACCACCTATCACGTTTAGGGGTCCAATATATCTCGTGAAATGTGGGTATATCCAGCAATGGAATACCTCTGCCTACCCCCTCGGGGATAAAAAAGGCGTGAGATTATATTATTATTATATTATTTAATAAATGTTATTATAACGGCCTTACTACTAAACGGTGTCTTTAACAAGATATTAAAAAACGCCAGCATAAGTTTTTAGTATTTTTAACCGACTTTGAACAAAAGAAGGAGGTACTCAATTCGGTTGTATTTTTTTAAGTGGTAGTAGGTACCTCGGGATTTTTTTATGTTTTTTATTCCTCGAGACTCCGACATTTAGAATTCAAAAACTGCACCAAAATCCGTTTAGTGGTTTATTAGGAGTTAGCTGATATACATACAGACAGATGCGGAAAGTGACTTTATTTTATACTATTTAGAGAACATAGGGGGAGCATTGGAATATTTTTCATACAAAAATTTGAAGCATGTTTGAAGATCAAGCGTTATGTCAGTTAGTATGAACGCGAGCTGTCATTCGGTCGAAATTGTACTAGACTTATTCCACTAGGAATAACTTTTGGCTTCAAATTTTCCGGTAGAGTCAGATTATAACTGAGGAGAAGCAGCAGATTATATGAAAATATATTTCTTTAACTTCCAAAAACTTTTTTTTTCTAGCTCTAGTGTTCATGACTGAGTATAAGTAACTCAGCTACCAAACCTGTACTAGTCTTATATCGCCAGATATCTTAACATTATGATCGTTACATAGCTCAACAAGTTTTACGTCCGTGTAGTTACACCTTAATAATATCATTTAGTTCATTAACTAACCAAAGCGTAAGTTAGGACCAATACGAACTTTGGCCCAGTGGCGGCATAATGGGAGAGTCGTACCGCCCCGCAACGTTCTTCAGGAGGGAGTTGGAGCTGGCCCGCACTCCACAGAGCAACGAGGCAGTCTTCTTGATGATGGCAAAGAAATCATCGGTATTATACGCATCTGAGAAAACATGTCCATATAATAAAATCCAAACAACGCGACTAAAGTGAACTGTCAGCGATTCATTCTCCAAACGCTCGTAAACGCATTCCGATTCGCAGATTTGAGTGTAAATTCACTCAGAATTAATCGTACATTAGCTAATCCCCTCTGTAATGAGCGGGGCTGTTGAATAATAGCCCCGAATCGATTTTCCATTCGTACAAGGCATACATATTCAAGCTCCTCGCTTTCCCTGCTTGAATAGATTGGCTCCTTCGTCTGAGAACCGGACATCTCTCAGCTCGATCGTTTGAGTATGCATATTCAAAGTCTTTAGTGAGAACAAATTGGAGTGGTATGAAAGGGATTTCAATCGAATCTATAGAAATGCAATAAACCAAATTCTGCCTGAGTTACGTATACCTACATATTATTAATCACTAGCTCGAAGGTGAAGGCAAACATCGTGAGGTAACCAGTTGGTCCCAGAATTTATTATGTGGCACGTCTAACAGAACCCCGGTTCGCGCGATGGGGTCACCACCTATCATGGTTCAAAGAGGATACTGGTGAAATCTGGGTATTTTCAGAAATGGAATACCTCTGCCTACCCCCTCGGGGATAAAAGACTAAAACAATTTTTATTTTTAAAAACGATGCTGTTTAAATTGTAGAATGACGGCTTACATACAGGTAAGTAATAGAGCTAATAAAATTAAACACATATTATAATGCATGACCAACTTTATTAAATATTTCAGGAGGGCAAATTACTAATAGAGCAAACCGACGTATCATCATCATTATCAACCCGCAACAGCTCTCTATTAACTAAGCTTATGGGTTTTTCCTTACGTCAAGGGAAGCTTGGATTCCCCACGCGAGCCCACCACTGATTGAAAGGTGTAAGGCTAGTCACAACCCTGCAATGTCAGAATTTTTAAAGCTACCCGTCGGTCTCCGACATGCGGCTTAGACTAATTCAAGAAACTGACTACCAGACTGATCGATCAATTCACATTCGAAACCCCTGGGTTGAGAAGCTTAAAATTTAACACAAAGAATGACGTAAGTGAGCATTGAAGGGATTTTTCGAAATTCCCGCGGGAACACAGGTGACACCGATAGTGACCCGCTAGTAATATAATATACTAGCGGTTCTGCTCGGTTTTACACGCGTAGTTTCCGTTCCCGTGGGAATACGGGAATAAAATATAGCCTATGTTACTCAAGGATCTTTCAGTGGAAATCGGTCCAGTAGTAGTCCAGTAGTTTTTGAGTTTATTCGTAACATACATACAAAAATACTCAATTAATTACAAATCTTTCCTCTTTATAATATTAGTGAAAAAAATGCAATTTAAAACGATCCACCCAACTGTCATCTGAAGAGACATACATTTTTATTAGTTTATTAAACAGTTTTGTCAGGTGAGTAATTTGTCCCCAAATGAGGTAATTGAAAGGGCGCACGCCATAGTTATTACGTTTACCCAACCTATAAAGAAAGGGTGATAAATAATTTATTAGGTCAGTCTAAATTAATTTATCGCTACATATAATACTGTTAACAATGATATCTAAATAAAAGAAGTAGATGCGCCTAACGTGCTCAAAGATGGAATATGAATTCCAGGTAATTGCCCGGGTTGCTTTAGTGGCACGCAAAACTGTAATAGGAAAATGTATTTTTTCACTACCACTGGGACTATCAAATCTAATTTCAATTTTATTTCACGGTAAGCCCTGATTAAAAATAATATAAAATAGAATTAACGATGTATCTATTGTCACTAACACCTAGCAAAATTTAATGCTTTTGGTATTTTACCATTTAACGTGTCTATCTAAAAAAGTCATTGAATGGTAAGAGTCTTTTACCAAAGATTTCCCTACTGATTCCCAAAACAATAATCCATATTTTACAAATGCCAGAAACAAATAAACGCCAAAAAGCGGACGCATAAAATAAGTAGCACAGCCCGAATTGGTAATAAAGATAATATATTCATACAGCATAATTATTTTTCCAAATACACCCGCAGCCTGTTTACAGTGGGCTGGCAACTAGAGGCTTTCCAGGAGGCTCGTAATAACCCAAACGACTAACTCCCAAGGGAGGCGAGTAATTTAGTCGTCGCCTCTCGGATCATATTATCCGTATTCCTAATACAAATGATCCGCAGTTCCGTAGGGACGTGCCAAAATGGCTAAATTAAAACGGAGTATACTTTGGTTAGCTGAATTTTGTGCGTATATAAAAAGCCGCAGCGACCCTGGCGAGCCTCCAGTCTGGCGACAGCTCAACGAGCGTGTATACTAGATTGTTATCGTTATTTATTGTTAATATGAAAAGGGTATTACAGGAACAACGGTAAATAATAAAGAGTTCTTTTAAAAATTGAAACATCCGCTTAGCGGATGAAATCGGTAATTAGATTAAAAGCTCGAATTTCGAAATATAATATTTTATGAAATTTGCAAATCTTAAAAAGCTCGACAGGCGAAAAAATAAATAATGTTATTTAATAACCAACTAGTTTAGACCTTCAGAGTTTAAGGTCACGGGTTCGATTCCTTCTCGGGACCACCATTTGTTGAATATTTATTTATTTTAAATCAATTTGCAACATTACAGTAAAAAAAACAACGCGTTACAAAGACGAGTCTAAAATTAGCAAGATTTAATTAATATTCTAAATAATTAAAAAATTAGCATAATATCCAACATTAAAGCTTATTATTTGTTTCAAAGCACAGAGATTAAAATATATAGAGGGGACAAAACGAAGAAAATTTAAAGCCAAAAATTGTTACAAGATGGAAAAAGTCTAGTGTGATTCGACCGGGATTCAAACGAATGACAGCTCGCGTTCATACTAACTGACATGACGCTTGATTTTCAAAGTCTTTGTATGAAAATATTCTTTATTATATATTAATCTCTTTGTTTCAAAGACTTTGTTACACTCTTTCATCAGGCTTGCAATGCTATCAAAGAACATATCAAGTCTAATATTATATTATCTATAATATAACAAGTCGCAAGATGCCTCGAACATGGTTTTGGGTTTCATATCTGGGTGTTTAAATGTATTTAAGAATGTTTATCATACGGCAGAGAGGTTCTCGATTCTTCTGATTTTTATACCTATAGATAACTACCCCTTTCGGACCATCAAGTTGAATTCGCGTAAAGTTGCATTCCCTAAAAGTTGATTTCCCAGAATGTTGAATCCCATAAAGTTGAATTGCCAACCCCTACCCCCTCGGGAATAAAAGGCGTGAGATTTTTTTGGTATTTTTTTTATTTTTTAGTTAAAAAACATACTTTTAAGATACTCTAAATACCAGTTTTATGGCACTAGGACCGTTTTATATCCTCGAGAGAAAGTAGTATCTGACAAAATTTGACTGGGCCAATTTGGCACTAAAGTTAGCTAACCCTCATTTCTAAAGATCGTGATTAGGACGACGAAATCTATCACAGTGTTTAATGGAGTGTCGAGTTAATTGCAACTCTACGTTTTATTACACATGGGACCAGCATTTACAGCTTCCTAGTGAGTCTAATTTTAAAAGGTATACCTTTTTAACTTAGAGACCCGCATTTTATTAATCCCTAGTTCTAATCTCTCAGTTTTATCCATCCTAAGGTTGTCTAGAAGAGATCGCTAAAAGGGATAAGACCGCCTATTGTACTTAAGTTAATGTTGGGATCCATATTGTATTGTTTTTGGTGTACAATAAAGAGTTGTTGTATTGTAATGTATTATTATGTAATTCGACATTGTTGTTTAGCCGTGGAGCTATGGTTCTAATACCTACGCTATTGAACAGTAGGTACACCAGATTCTCAATTCATTAAAAATACAATGACAAACAAAAGTTTGAAATATATGGAACACAGAGCTATATTTCTTAGCATCAAAATAACTAAAAAGTAAATAACGACAATATTCCTAGTCCGGGCCGGGCTGGACGAAGATGCGTACACGTCTTTTCAACGTTTTCTCAATTTATTAGTTTACTT
This sequence comes from Ethmia dodecea, assembly GCA_963855545.1. Taxonomy (NCBI): domain Eukaryota; kingdom Metazoa; phylum Arthropoda; class Insecta; order Lepidoptera; family Depressariidae; genus Ethmia; species Ethmia dodecea. The sequence goes on from OY979446.1 coordinate 5,217,362, forward strand.
CTTGAAAGATTATCTACTCCAACCTACAACCAAAACGCATAAAAACTTTTAGCAACCATACTCCTTTTAATACATTAAAATTCGTACTTTGGCTAGCAAATCGTCGAAAACCATAAGCTCTTAAAGTGTATTCATAGAAATATTTTATAACCGTATTAATAAGCTACTCAAAATGCTATTATTTCTCAACTAGATTTCACATAAAACTGGCATATTATATGTCATAAACTAGAGAAGTTTATCAAGTTCTCATAATAGTAAAACAGACAATATTACTGGCACTCGAAGTTATTCTAGTGCTAGTCAGACATGCAATAAACAGGGTATATAAGCCGGGTTGCATGTTATGAGATGCTTGTCTACTCAACAATTTATGTAGATATGAAAATTTACTAGAGCATTTTATATTATGTTGCCCTAACAAGCTCTAGTAGGAGTTTGCTACAAGAAGTTCTTAAGATCCTTATGGAAAGATGGCTTACAAAAGCATCACTTCATATAAAGGGAGTATATTTTTTCAAAGCGAATAACTTTATTAATTTAATAATAAATTATTCTCAATCCGGTTACAATATGGGTGCTATCAACTGATAAACATACATAAATCAATACAAACAATCAGCTTCAATCAGATGAATTTGATATATTCTGCACATTTTGTAACAAACTTAACATTATTAAAATTTGTTTTAATCAGACAACAAAAAGATACCCAATAAAATGCTAACCATGTTTATTTTGAGATCTGCGATCGACGATTCAAATTCAGATTCGAAAAACCTTTTCAAATTCGTAGGTACTACGGACTAAACTGAAACTAAGAATGATCATAGAATTCATAAACGAGTCATCAGCAAGCAAGAAAGACATTGTTATTCAGAGATAATGATATCAATAACAAAGTAGAAGAAATAAACACAACTGCAAATGTTTACAAAGGTCGTAACCTCGGAATAAGCGAGCGAGCAGCTCTTGAATTTAAACTACTAATAATAAATGCTAAAGTCGTATATTCATAAACACGAGCTTCGCTGAATCACAGCGGTTTTTATACACGTTTCATTTTAAATGGAATAAGCGAAATGAAAATGGGAAAAAACATGGAAAGCAAATTACAGGAAGCGAAGGAAACTAAAATGCGGGCCGGCCCGCTCTGGCTTGAACTATAAAATATTTGCATCCAAACGAGGCCAGAGCAACAATAAGATGGAAATGCAAAATCCAGCTGCGAAGTAATGCATACTGTCCGCTTCGCTAATAGCCAAGCGTATATTTTACTGTGGAGCCACATCGAGAGCAAGTGTTTGCAATACTTATTCTACGTGAAAATTACGGACAATGGAAACCTAAACGTAAAGGAACAGGTTTTTAACTACAGTATTTAAATTAGTAGAGTGAAGAATAGTGTGATTTGAAAGCTTTGCTGCCTGAAAGACGATATAGTGACAAGGATTAAAAAACGAATTCAGAAGTGGTTTGTTCATATTAAGAGGATGAATGAAAGGCGCTTAACGAAACAAATATACAAGAGTGTTGTGAATCTCCGAGTCGGTAGAGGGTGACCTAGGCGTACTTACATCAACCAGATCGGCGATGTATTGAAGAAAAGCCAAATAAAGAATACCCGAAACCGACGAGCATGCATGAGTCGTTTGATGGATGTGGATAAAGCACGAGAGATCTGCCAGGTTCGTAGCAAGTGGCAGTCTTTTGTCTGTATGTGCTGCGTTAGTGCAGTCAACTTTGGAACACCATTCTAATTGCTTCTTCTTACACCATGTTATGTACGTACTATATATACCAATTTATTAATTTATGTCAGATTCATGCAACATTACAGTAAATTACCAAAGTGTTAGACAGACGAGCCAACATACAGTTAAAAATTAACATTGGAATTAGTACCTATACACCGGCACGAGAGAAGTCGCGGTCAAAACCTAGACTTAGTATCCTATGTGACTCGAACTGCCATAACAAAAATCTATAGAGGCCTCAGTCATTAAAGTCGATTGAATAGTTTAGGCGCTGTTTTTGTGGCTTTGCAATAGCTTTACATATAGGTAGATAGTTAAACAAATTGTAGCAAACGCAAATATCAAATTTAATTTAATTTGTGAAAATTTCTAAACCAACCTTTAGAAATTGCTCTTACAATTAAAATTTTTAAACAAAATTCTAATATATTGCATGCCCTTTGAAGTTTTTTTGCGTGAATAACCAAATGTACCTATTATTAGCAACGCATAGAAAAAAAAAAACAGATTCCATTTACGCGAATAAGGTTATAGTCAAACGAAATAGTTTTGATCTGTCAAAATGAAAAATTACTACGGAAAACGTACTGAGATGAAATGAACCTGTGATGATAATATCAATTTGCTACTTCTTTTATTAAGAATTTATTAATTTTAAATTTCGCTAACAAAAAAACGCATATGTAACACATAATATGTATAAATATCTTTATTTTTTTTTAAACTCGCAATTTCATTTCGATACATCCAACTACTATTCATATCTAAGAGCAACATCACGCAGCCATAGATAGAACCTATTTTAATATTTCTCATCGCGCTGCCCTCGTAAAAATGTTTCTCGGCGCTGTAGTACCCTGTAAAGATACTCGAAGGGTAGACAGAAGAATATAGCCGAATTTAATACGGGCATGGTCCCGGCGGAGTGTGGCAGGCCCTCTCGTGTCGCAGACTGATATTGTGAAACTTTTCTTCGACGCAATCTACATAAAAAATGAGCTGAGGGTTCGTGGTGACCCGCTGGTAAATGAGAGCCTTTTGAACTGTTAATTTTGTTTGCATACAAAATGAAATCTGACATGAAAGTTATTTGCGCCTTGATCTTCTCGGGGTTTTCTATTTTTGTTGCTTTGCATTTAAGACGGCTGTTTAGTTCGTGTGACAGGCATGTATTATTTATTATTTAATCTCGTTCTTTTGCTTTTTTCGGTATTCATGTGTTTGCTCCCGCGACTCAGAAAACTTTTGTACCCATTCGAAGTTCCGTGGTACAGTGGGGAAAAACAGAAACCTATCGAATTTACTACTAAAAAGCCTACCGTAGAAAAGTGACAAAGTCACATTCATATTTTTTTGCTAAGTAAGTAAAGCAACATCAAAGAACTTAAAGAATTTAGCTTTCTTTATCTCCAGAACCTCTTCGGCCAGAGGCGTAAAGATAATTTCCTTTTATCTACTGCTCTTAAGTATCTAAAAGTTTTAGGGCGCAACTAGATAGCGGACTGAACCGTTTATTTGAAGTTACGTTAAACATGACAGTCAATCAGCTTTGATGATAATCGAGTAACTACACGATCGTGCGATTGTGATCTCGAAAACATTAACTGAATTATTTTGTAAGTAACATAATTTAACAAATATATTTATGTTCATTATAATCAGGTGCCCAGCGTTTTTTGTAGATGTTTTAATAGATCGATGTAGTTATTTTACAATTCGGGGCGGAGACAAGTTTAAAGAATCAAAGATCATAAAAATCGGTCCAGCCGAGTCTCGAGTTATAAATGGTGTAAGTAACCCAAATTTGTTTTAAGATATACAATCACGCCTTATCTCCGAGGAGGTTGTTAATGGTAGGTATTCCTTTTTATGTGAGTATAACCCATATTAGAGGTGGGAAGCTAGTGTTGTACCTATAGGAAGTATCTGTATACATAATATAAAGGGTAGCCTCGACTGACTGATTGATCTTTCAACGCACAAACCAACGGTTGGGTATAGCAACTTGAAATTGTTCCCTAGGGAACCTGGGCATCCACTAAGAAAGGATATTTCAAAATTCCTACGGAAACGGGAATAACCAGGATCCGCTATTCGGCACGCTCAACGCCGCTGGGCAACCGCTCAATGTAATAAAAAGTAAGAAAAACTCACTGGTTCCCATCCGAAATAAGTACAAAAATTATTTAATGAAGATGAATAAAAAATATAGAAATATTTTGCTGGAAATCTGTTTTTATAATTAGTATTGATTCGACAACATAATATCAAATTAAAATGAATATACTTACGCCTTTTAAACCCGAGGGGGTAGGCAGAGGTAATCCATTTCAGGAAATACCTACATTTCTTTAGACCCTTAATATGATTCAACAAATCTAGTTTTTAAATATGAGCTTACTATTTTCATATTATATTATAAAAAGAAAGCATTATACAAAATTACTCAATACACTAGAGACAATATTTAAGCCGTAAAATTGTTATTTTATTACGGACGTGTCACGAGCAGTTTCGAAATGAAACCAATCTAGAATATGTGCCGCAAAATACGTGGCTCGTAATAAATTGGGACTTGGTGTTATTGCACTACGAAATATACTGTTAAAATGTATTGAAGGATTGCCTTTTCACTTCATTATTATTAAACTAAAGTTAAAAAATTTGTGACATCGAAATGGTACTGTAATATGATAATGCGATATTCTATGATTTCAAAAAATGAATTAAGGATTTCTTCAAAAAACTTTTGAAAATTCATTTGACAATGACCTTTATACCTAGGTACCTACAAAAAAAATTAGACATTAGACATTGAGAATAAAGTGAATGAAAAAAGGAGAAATATTTTATTACACATCCAGATAAAGGAAAGCAGCGGGGTACCGCGGGCGCAAGATAACAATAAATTATGTCGCCATATCTTAGAATTGATAACTTCATGATGTGGCCGACCATTTCATGAAATGGTTGCATACCATTTTTTTAAAGTCTAACCTAACAACGTCATGACGTGATCAAGATATTATGGCAACGACAAATAGATAAGCTATTGTCTTAAAAAAGTTTTACCAGACCGGGACGTCGTATTAAGACCTATTGTATTCTTTTCATTGTTACACTTACTACGAGTACTAGCGTCCTGCCCTTGCCTCGCTAAGGCTTACGAGTCGTCAACGCCGATAAAGCAGCCAAGCGAAGCTCTTTTTCCAAACTTTATTGCCTAATCTTAAGATTTCGAAATAAAAACTATTTTTTATTAATAAAAACCACTACGAGTATATTAGTCAGGGACAATGTGGCTTCTTATTATAGAAAGATTTTTTTAAATTGGTACCTACAGTAGTTGCAGATACTACCTCCACGATACAAACTCAGATTTTTACCTCTTTATAATATTATTATATAAAATAAATAAATAAATTTATTTTATATACTAATATTATTATATATAATATATATATAATAATATATATAATATTAGTATATCTAAAGATTAAAGTACAATAAAGGGTTGTTACTCACATACAAGATGTAATCGTTATTCGTAACTATGTAAAGCAGAACTTAAACGGCTTAAGTGGAATGTTTAAAAACAACCATCCAATTTGTACAGGATTAGGGTATTCGGGTATCTTCCCAATAACAATAACTCGTTACGAACGTAACAATAACATTCATCCAATGTGTTCAAGAGCGTGCTCCGATAACTCTCCAAATTCGCAGAAATTAGATTTCACAGTACAAAGGTACCAATGTTTCCTTTCAAAACAATGGCTGTTATCCCAAACGATACGATTATATAAACGTAGGACTGGAATAACATTGAGTTTCCGATCTATACGGGCGATCAAGGTATAGTAATGCTTAATGATAACAAAGATGGGAGGATTTTGTAATCGGTTTGAAAAGACCCCGTACGATATCGGTGTGCCATCAATTAATGCAATACTGGATGCAGTCAATCTGTGGATGACTTTGATTCAATTTCAAATAATCATCTGTCTGATTGGTTGTCGATCAACGCCAGTAAAAACCATTGGGTCTATGAAGGATGACATTTTGTACAAACGTCGTTCCTTAAATGACATGACTGAATTAATACAAAGCAAGGATTTTTGGAAATACCTACGAGAACCGGAATAACCGGAGCAACCCTCTGGGCGCCCGCTAGTAATTAATATAAAATCTTAAATCAGCTACTTAACTAAAACCTAATAAATAGGTTTATGCGAGAAGTTAAATGGAATGGTAAGGTTATTTTAATTTGGAATAAAACTCGTTGCTAATGGTAGAATTTCTTCAATTGTTGCTAAGTTTAATTGTCTCTAGTTTAGTAGGAATATTTGACTGTATATTCCTTAGCAATTTTTTTTCTATTTAGTATGCCTGGGTAAAATTGTGAAAGTTCGATCTGACGTAGACTCCAGCGTGGTTGCGTTGCTTTTGAATCGAGTTTGCGATAGCACTACTCGGTACCTTACGTCTTATACAATTGAGATACGTTATATTTTAGTACTCTATAATACTAATGAATAGTTTGGGACTCTTTTAAACTTTTGCATGATTTAGTTCTACACAATGCTTATATGTTACGTACTTGAGATACTTTATATGTATTTTAGTTCTTATTTATAAACGATAGCGTATAATCTATTTGTTTTATTATTATTTTCCCAAGATTTAGATCCAGATAACGTCTACCTAAATGAATTGAACAAGACACAGAAAATGATGCCTGTTGAATCTGTTTTTTACCCATTCCCGTGGGAATTTACAAAAAAATATTCTTAAAGCCCACTTACATCATTCAATGAAACTTTGTCCAAAATTTCCTGACTTGAACCAGCAGTTTCTGCTGTGCATGAATCTATCAGTGAGTCAGATAATCGGTCTGAGAGTAAGTTTTTTCTTTTAAAAATATACTTAGATAGGTACCGAAATAATACGGTGTTATCCGCTTTTGCTAATACGTAGGTATATGAATAAGGGTAACCTCAGAATCTGAAGAAAATATCGGTTCTCAAGTCACAGTAAATAGTTTCTGAATTACGTATGAGGCAAGCCGATCTCATTGTCGGAGAACATTCACGATTCACGAGATAGGGTTGTCACGCGTGCATCGCAATTAGGGGAAAATACGTGAGTTGCTTTTTTAATTTGAGCTATTGGAACACCCATAGTTTGGTGGGGCCTGATAAGCTATTTTGGCTTGGATTGTCTTCTAATTGATGCAGCTATGTTCACATTTTTTGCTTATTCATTGCTTCTTACGAATTGTTTTTTCAAAATACCGCATACACTATAAGTCATACGTAACTAGGCATATTTGTACTGTAATACAAATTACAGGATTAGGTATATAATTTTTAGGGGCTTTTATACAACAAACGCGATTTTTTGCAGTTTTTATAGATGTAGCGACACTACATGGAACGCGCCAATAGAAGGCCGAGTTACATAGAACGCGCCAATAGACGGCCGAGTTCTAAACCGCGCTATCGGAGTTTTCTAATGAGTTTGTATAAATACAAATGTCCAACATCAACCGTTGGACCGCGGTCCCCAGGCACGATCACCTCGCCTGGCGGAAGATCTTCCTTTTCACGATGGAGGAGCATTCCACCTCCGCTCCTCCATACTGGTGACCCCGACGTGATTTGAACACGCAACCTTCTGGAACACCTGGACTTCAGAAGCATCATCGCATCGCCATCACACATCACTCCCACAACAACAACCTTCACTCAAGGTCAGCAGCAGCAGTCGCACAGCAAGCCCAGACTCCGCCCAATCAGGTCCATACGCAGCCGACGCACCGTGCTACCTGGTCCTGCAGAGGCATATCACTCACAGCGACAGCACTCGGCCCACGCACAGTTCACCGCAGCCCACGTCCGGATCTACAGCGGCTGGTCACCCTCGCCGGCGTGGCGGTCTCTGCACACTGAACTACGGGCACTTCAACAGTCGCAGCAACCCGCTCAGTCTCGACTCACCGCAGACTTGGAGCAGCACTGGCACTTGCAATCTATCTACGAAACAACGACGCAGCACAAGAAATCAGTGATGTAGCGACACTACATGGAACGCGCCAATAGAAGGCCGAGTTACATAGAACGCGCCAATAGACGGCCGAGTTCTAAACCGCGCTATCGGAGTTTTCTAATGAGTTTGTATAAATACAACTGTCCAACATCAACCGTTGGACCGCGGTCCCCAGGCACGATCACCTCGCCTGGCTGAAGATCTTCCTTTTCACGATGGAGGAGCATTCCAACACCGGTCCTCCATAGATAATGGTACGGAACCCTTCGTCCGCAAGTCCGACTCGCACTTGGCCGGTTTTTACTATCAGCAAAACTTATAAGTAAAGTAAAAAAAAACCTAAGTAGTAGGTAAGTTGGAAATCAATTCGGTTTGATCACAACTTTGATAGGCAGACCTAAGATTTTAGCACAAAGCCAAAGCCAGCTCAGCAATATCTCGGAAATGGGTCACGAATACTTAAACCTCTTAAGTGGAAGGTCAATAAAGACCGACTTTTAATTTGCGCGTAGTCGGTGCAACTGCAAAGTGAGTTAAGTCTCGGCGCGCTGTTATGAAAACTTTCCCGAAGTCAATCTGCATAAAAAATTAGGTGACAACCCTTGAGTCAGCACGAACCCGGTTTTGAGTGGTTAATCCTCTTTACATGATAAATGTCGGAAAATAGCTGTTAATATTTCAAAAGGAACAAATACTATGGAAGCTGTCGTCTCTAAGCCGGATTAGGTTAGAACAAGCCATGAGCTCCGCGTTTCATGTTTGAAGAATTATATTACAGCCACAGAATTATGAAAGAGCACTGGTTAGCATCCCGATTTCAAGCTTATTGAACTTAGAAAATACACCCTTTGTGCATGCAAACACGGTCTAACTAACCTAGCAGTTCATTAATTAGATTATCTACTGCAAATGCATAAGAATGAAAAATTAAATTAGAAAGAGAATTAAAGTTAATCTAAATCTCTTACGAAATTGTTTTTACCTCATAAATATTATAGTGTCACGAAACTAATATCAGCTGTAAAATAAAGCTACATGTTGAAAGTGACTAAATGAGTTCACACATGTCTCAGAATTAATTCTAAAACGTGTGGGTTTCCTCACGATGTTTTCCCTCACCGTCGAGCTAATAATAAATATGTACGTAAGTTTTTGAAAAACTCATTGGTACATGCCAAGATTCGAACCCGAGCCTCACTGATTTTCGGCCGGCTCTATAACCGTTCGGGCTATCACTGCTCTCAATGTGTAAACAGACCCGCAGACGTATTCACAGAGACTCGATACCGTTTCCGTTCGATTCGAGTCGAATCTATCGACATCGGAAACGAATCTATCGAGATGGGCTGATGTTGGTATCGAAAACTAATGTCATATGTGACACCAACTGTCATATCAACATCAGCCCATCTCGATAGATTCGTTTCCGATGTCGATAGATTCGACTCGAATCGAACGGAAACGGTATCGAGTCTCTGTGAATACGTCTGCCGGTCCGGCGATAGGCTCACCACCTATCACGTTTAGGGGTAAATTATATCTCGTGAAATGTGGGTATATCCAGTAATGGAATACCTCTGCCTACCCCATCGGGGGTAAAAGGGGTGAGATTATATTATTATATTATTAAACTAAATGAGTTTATTTTTATATTTAATTAGAATTTTTAAATTTTAATTATTTTATGATATAATATAAAATAAAGATTTATTATAATATTATAGTTAAATCAAATTAAATAACAATAATTTAAAAATGCTGACTATGTCTAGGGGTTGACAGAAAAATATTATAATCCGCGAAGTACCCACTTTTCACCACATTTTTTTGGTACAATGCAATTAGTTATCATATTACCGACCCCCTTTGATATATAATGCTTGCAGTGATGTCTACCTGCACCTTATTTTAAATCTATATATTATATAAAGAGAGAAGTCCTGACTCACTGACTCATCAACGCCCAGCCTAAACCCTGAGACCTAGAAAGGTGTTTTTTTTACAGCTATTGTTTTTAAGACGTAGGCTAGCACTAAGAAAGGATTTTTCGAAATTCAACCCTTAAGGGGGTGAAAAAGGGGGTTGAACGTTTGTATAGAAAACCTTAATTTTTGGGTGTATCAATTCGAAACTTTGTAAAAATACTCTATAAAACAAACAACAAGAAACTTATTTCTTATTTTTTCAAAAAACACCCCATAAGGGGGTGAAAGAGGGGGATGGAATTTGTATGGAGACGTGTTGTTTTTTACGTCTATCAACTTGAAACTTGGCACAAATACTCTTAAAAATAAATAATGAGACACGTGTTTTTGGATTTTTCTAAAATCGTCCCCTTAAGGCGTGAAAGTAGGGGTTGAGTTTGGTATGTATGAAAAGCCTTCATTTTTGGGTGTATCAATTCGAAACTTTGTAAAAATACTCCTCAAAACAAAAAACGAGACACGTATTTCAGGATTTTCCAAAAAAACCCTCCTAAGGGGTTGAAACAGGGGGATGGAGTTTGTATGGAGACGTGTGGTTTTTTGGGTTTATCAAGTTGAAACTTGACACAAATACTCTTAGAAATAAATGATGAGACACGCGTTTTTGGATTTTTCTAAAATAGTTTTCTAAAAGAGGTGAAAGTAGGGGTTGAGTTTGCATGTACGGAAATCCTTCATTTTTAGGGGTATCAATTCAAAACTTTGTAGAAATACTCCTCAAAACAAACAACAAGACACGTATTTCCTTATTTTCAACTTGAAACTTGGCACAAATATTCTCTAACAGTCTCCATACAAAGTCTACTTCTTTTTTTGAGAATTCACTATGGGTTCCTTGAGGAAATTTGTTTGTTATTATGAGCACATGCATAGCCATTGATATGAAGAACTAATTCAAAAATCATAATCCAGAGATTGTCCTAGGCTTTACAACACGTCAGAGAATAAGCGCAATTCCTGAAATTAGTATCGACTACTTAATTGATTTTTAATATGTGTAATGTTTTTCCGAAAAATGAATTTGCATATCTAAATTTAGGACTACCTATGGAAACCGTACTGTTATCGTTCTTTAATTAAGCAATTTGGTTAGACAAAACTAAAGTACGAATGCATAACCATTTTTTTATGTTAGTGTACTAATCGGGGTACGTTTATGAGGAATTGCGCTTATACTGTGCCGCGTTGTATAAAGGGTGTTTTTAATAACAAAAATATAAATAGCAATGATAGCCCAGTGGCTAAAGAGCGAGCTTCTCATTCATGAGGCTCGGGTTCCAATCCCGGCATGTTCAGTCAAGTTTTAGTAAGGATACCTAATTCTTTTTCGTTATAAATATAGCCTATGTTACTCAGGGATAATTTATCATTCTAATAGTGAAAGAATTTTTGAAATCGGTCCAGTAGTTTTTGAGTTTATTCGTTACTAGCGACCCACCCCGACTTTGCACGGGTGCAATGCTTATACTAAAACCTTCCTCTTGAATCACTCAATCTATAAAAAAACCGCATCAAAATTCGTTGCGTAATTTTAAAGATTTAAGCATACATAGGGACATAGGGACAGAGAAAGCGACTTTGTTTGATACTATGTAGTGATAGTGATGCTTAACATACAAATATACAAATCTTTCCTCTGTATAATATTAGTGTAGATAGATAGATAGACATACATACATACATAATCTCACGCCTATTTCCCATTGGGGTAGGCAGAGACATAGATAGATAGAGTAGATTATAATATGCTTCTTGGCATATTTTCTAAACGCAAAGGAATAACAAATTCCACGCGGACGAAGGCGCGGGCATCAGCTAGTATACTATAATTATAAATAAATAGGTAGGTAACATCAACAACCGCAAAGTATTTTCAAGGCATTCCTAAATATTTATAAAGCATAAAATTCCGTAAACAGAAAATCCTCGTATTGTGATCTAATGGTATTGGAAATTCCATTCAATAGGAAATACTGGAATACGACCAATATAAGATAGTTTGAAGATGCACTTTGCTCGAATTTTATGCAAAATTGCCTTTTTACGACCGTGCACCTTGCCTCTGGGTTATGGCGTAGTGCACCTTAATGTCCAATTTAGCTGGAAGTCTGGAAATGATTATGATCTCCACATTTAACATCTGCGCATTTGAAAACAAAGGGAACAAAAGAGGTCCTTTTGTCGATATAGCACTTATTTCTCAACAATTTACGTACATTCTGCTTTAGAATATAAGTAAGGGTGCCCTCATAAAGCCTTACCTTTAATATATTATTTACACTTACTTTAAGAAAATGAATGTTTTTTTTCTGTAGGCAATTAAAAATTACACTTAGAAAGGTCAATATTCTAATAGCAAGGCACTTTAAACTCGTCCATGAAATTCCCTAAATGTAAACAGCAGCCCATATCCACAGACGAGTTGCTGGTTCCAGATGCAGAAGAGAAGAACCAGCAAGAAACTCAAGGGCAGCTATGAGTTTTCTTTAGTGCCCAGCTCGTCAAATGATGAATCCAATCGAAACTTTATGTTTAAGACCTTATTAGATATATTCCAGCATCGGCATAGTGATCTGTTTTCAATGTAAAGGCGTATTTGCCCGAAAATGCTTCCGTTTTTACGAAGATATAACAGACGCTGTAAACTTTCATTGTATAATATTTGCAAAATTCTTCATTTCTTACAAACGAAACGTGTCTCTATTATTCCTATAGACATTCTTTCCCCTCTTCCTCGTCTTAAAGATAGGTGAAAAATTATTAAAAAGGAAATTTCCTCCTGTCAAAAATCTCAATTTAACTTGATCTCATTTTATTTAATTATCACGTGTCAAAAGAAATTGTCTAATATTTATAGATTAGATATTTTAGATAATTATACAACTGTTTAAGACATAAATGTTACCATTACTAAATAATACAGGTATTTTGTGATCGTTGGAAGGGTTTATAATACACAAGATGTCCTAGAAAATAAATATAACACTTTATAGGGGCTAATCTATACCTATGGAACTAAATAAAATAACTAAAAATTAATTATTATATTAATCTCTCTTAAAACAGACAGTTGTACTATAGCCGTAATCATTATATACAGGAATCTCATAATATTATCTATAGGAATAAACACAGAACAAATTTCTCGGCACATTAATGGAAGAGGTTTTCCATTGATTTCCCTATTTCGTAAATCTGGTTATCTGAGATCTGCAGGTTTTTTCACATTTTTCCTCCTTAAATCACAGAGCAAAGATTCTCTAAGTAGAAGTAAGAAGAGTAGTGAGGTAGAAACTCTCTTCTAAGGGCTATTCTTTTTCTCTCTGCTAAATAATTCCTGTACTACTCATACGGCCAAGATTATAAATCAGCCCCCCTAGCCAAGTGGCATTGTACAATCTAATCGAATGTTTTTTTAGATTGACAAGTATGGGATTGACATAAGCACTTGCCAACGAGCGCTAACGCTAATGTCAATCCCATACATGTCAATCTAAGGCTAGGGAAAGAAAGAAATCTGGAAAATTCAGATACTGCAACTCACCACAGGGACAGATGGAACATTATTAGTTTCATCTGTCACCATTTTTAAGGCTAGTCCTATACAAGATTAGGCACACAATGCCACATTCGCAAAATGACACATTGGAATTTTGCAAAATGTCACATTCTAAAAAGGCCACATCAAAAATGTTACAGTAGCAAAACGTCACATTAGCAAAATGCCCTTTTCTCATAATGTCACATTTTTCAAAGATTTTTTGTATTTTGAATCTTGTTATTTTGATAATATGGCATTTTGCTAGTGTGGCACTTTGCGAATGTTTCATAGTGCGCCTAATCCACAATTAGTCAAACTACGTACGGTGAGTAGGGACATAACGGTTCACGGTCTCATAAACAAAAATCCGCTCACTATAGGTGTCACGGACAGCCCCAGTGCAGAGAATGCATCGAGGAAACTCAATATACCGGGCTAAGCACCTCGGATCCCGAGGTTGCTCATCGAGTTGCAGAAAATGGGATATTTTGCGTTACTATGCCATACAATGTCTTCTTGGGTAGGTTATTAAATTATATTATTATAATATTATTACTGTCGGTGGTTAACCTGCTAGCTTTACGAGACCACAGCCCATAAGGCGAATACTTGAACGTCGATCTAATTTCTATCATCTATCTCTGCTCTTAAACGAAACTATAGTTTAATCAGGGTTTAAGAGAATGCTTTCGAAAACGAATCTAGACAGATAATTATTTTTTTCAAAGTTTAAATTTCAATGAAAAATACAATAACATTATAGGACACAGTTCACTGAGTTACTTAGTCCCAAACTAGACAAAACGGTTTGAACTTGCTCCGTGGAATCGAAAGCGTTTCCTTACACCCTGTATATTGATTGAACTCACCGAAAGGTCAAAAAGATTCTTTATCGTCACCATTCTAAGATTGAACAGGATTTTAAATTAAATTTCGTAGATAAGGCAGGGCGCTCACGAGCCATCCGTTGTCCCGGCCCCAGAGAGGAGCGATCATTCGTCTCGCCAACAATAGACCAAGAAAATGGAACGTTTAGAGAAACAATTTATGTCGTTACCGGGGCGAGGATCGAACAGTGCAGTGTGAGAAGCGAGAGCACACAGCGTGAGAAATGTTGTGATTTTACTTCTTCGCTCCCTATTTGTTATGATATAATTTTTCATTGGTACAGATAATTGTAACAATTTTGAGACACAATTCACACAGGGTTATTTAGCCCCAAACCAGTGGCGTAGCGTGCCTTGGCGGCATTTTTTATCAGTTTTAAAGTTTTTATGAATTTTTGATTACGCATGTCGGGGCCCCGTGGGCCGGGGGCCCCGTATAATTTATACGGCTGATACGGCGGTAGCTACGCCCCTGCCCCAAACTGAGCAAAGCCCGTACTACGAGTATGAGTACTAGGCAACTGCTAAACAAAATAAAGAATTATATAATATAGAAATATGTTATAAATATAGTATTACAATCATAACATAATACAATATTATCTATACATATAATAAAACTCTAACGTGGTCGTGTCTGTACATGAAAGTTTTTTTGAAAATTTGAACGGTAGTGTACCTATATGGTTATCGATATAGATACCAAAACACCAATTTTTGGAATTTTTGTCTGTCTGTCTGTCTGTCTGGTTGTGCACGCATCACTCAAAAACTGCTGAACGGATTTTGATGAAACTTGGTATGGAGATAACTGAGTACCCGGGTCAACATCTAGGGTACTTTTTATTCCAGGAAAATATCTCATTCCCACGGGAAAATAAAAAAACTGGTTAAAAAGAGAAATACGTACTACTCCGAAACGATAACACCTAGAAACTTGAAATATGGTATGTAGGTGTCTTATATGTCGTAGGAAACCGGTATGAAGGGATTTTCGGAAATTCCCACGGGAACTTAAATAAACTAATTCCGCGCGGGGAAACGCCGTTGGGCACCCGCTATTTGAAATATGGTATTTAGGTGTCTTATATGTCGTAGGCAACCACTATGAAGGGATTTTCGGTAATTCCCACGGGAACGGGAATAAACGGGATCCGCGCGGGCAACGCCGCTGGGCACCCGCTAGTTATATATAAACACCAAGACACGAAATCAACAAACGTGATTTAAGCACACAAATAACAAAAGTTTACTACGGTGGGAATCAAAGCCGCGAGCTCTAACTCAACTGACTCAGCTGATTTTTATGCATGCTTTACTGAAAATTATTAATAGTTAAATCAATACTACCAGACACCTTCGTGTGGGCGATAATTTTCGCCAGACGCTTAAAAATAGTACCTACAACCTTAATTATTTTAATTTTTATATATAATACTCAGAGAACTTGTAACAAATTGTAGGGGCCAAGAAGTGGGCATAGTAAGAAATGGACAGATGAATTAAATGACTTAAAAAGACCTTGTCCTATAACGTCAAAACCCATACATCCCCCAGGGTAAAGTGCAGTTGGTTTTCATCTGTAATCTAAAGAGAGAGGGAAGAAAAAAATTGCCCATTTATGTAGGTACCTAGTACGAGTAATTCCTATGTTTAATGTTGTTTTAAATCCCAAAGCTCATACAATTAGTGATAAATATATTGAATTGAGCGTTAGAGTATTACACTGAATAAACAAACAATACCTAGGAGATACTAGAAAAAATATGATCAACATTAATTCAATAAATTATTTCCCATTTCAGTTTACCATGTCATTGAGTTTACCTCTAAATATTTTATACAAATTATAAACCATAAGGCAATATATTACCGAAAGTTAATTCCAAAATAATTCTAATTAATTAAATTACATTCCTAATTATAAAGGGAATCGTCTTGTTTTTGCTTCGGTTCTGTTTTAATAGGGTTAAGTAACTTTTGAATCGCGTAAAGTTTGTACCTATAATTATACACCTTTTCTATTAGAAGGGTGTGTGGGTGGATAGGGGAGACTAAGTCAAAGTAATAAAAAAGTATAAAACAATTTAGTATATAAGTGAATAGGTATGTTCTCTAAAAAATCAAAGCAAATGTTTGAAATATTACTCAGTGTTTTTAAAATCACAACGTTCATCGAGTGAGGTGAAGCCAACATAAAGTAATAAAAAGAATATAAAACAATTTTGTATAAAGTGCTGCCTTTTTTTAAGGCGAATATAATATTTGATGTTGCTACATACCTACTATGAATACGTTTTTAGGATACCGTACCCAAAGAGTGCCAAAGGGACCCTCTGCCGTCTGTGTATTCGTTTGTCATAAGGCTTTATATTTAGAACCGTAAAACGTATAGGTACTCGAAATGCGTGTTTTACATTAAAGATAAAATTTAAAGAAAACTGTAATTTTTTAGGGTTCCGTACCCAAAGGCTAAAAACGGGAACCTATTACTGAGACTTCGCTGTCTGTTCGTCTGTCTGTCACCAGGCTGTATCTCAAGGACCGCGATATCTAGACAGTTGAAAGAACAATGGCAAAAGTCCATGTGTTTTAGGTACCCCACTTACACCTGCCCACGGAAGACGAAACCGTGTAAAATCGATAGTTCTTGGACAGACTAAGATAATATGTAATCATACCACATTTTTATAAGTTGAGATTTAAAAGTTATTCGTTACCTAGTGTATTTTGTAGGTTATTATGAGATTTTAGGTACCAAAGACGTGTGAAGAAAAAGTTTATCTAGGAAAGAAAATGATTTTCTTCCAACCTCTTTGTTAGAAAATAGCACTGCCTACCACATGCCATATAAGTTACTCTATGCCACATAGTGGCAGTTAATGATGGCTTGGGCAAAAAATATCGATACCTATGTTAAAATATCGATATTTTTCCAAATACATAATTAGCATATTATATATATCGTCGATATTTTTAATGGCGATATATCGACATTAAATTATTTTACAGTATCGAATTCGAATCAATTTTAATATATTTTTAACGCAATTCTGGTTTCGTGTTTCATTTCATGTTAGGTACTAGATACTTGCTGACTCAAGCATTTAAAAAAAAATACTATTTTCATCGTCCTTTTTTACGAATTTGGGAATATGTATATGTAGTAATAATAATGTAAAAACTGACGATATATTTCGTTTACGGTTTTCGTTGTGTTTACGCACAATGAAAGTCGTTAAGCCATGTCAGATACCCTTGGGTGGCTTGAAAAATTCTGACTGTTAAGTGGCCACTAGCTTACACCATCTCCCAATCCGCGGTGGGCTCGCGTGGGAGATTATAGCCCATACTTCCTCATGTCTGAGGAAAGACCCTTAGCTCACCAGTGGGCTGTTACGGGTTGATGATGATGATGATGACGATATTTCGATATTTTTCACTCGATTTTTATCTATATTATTTAGAAATGTCGATACGATAAATGTATCAATCATATATCAATTTATTTTTTCACTTGGCCATCCCTAGTGAATGACACGGTTGACGTGATGACACGACGTTCAATTTTACTACAACAACAAAAAAGTTTTTGTATTAATCAAAGACATTAAAATATAATAGCATAGAGGGGGCATTGGGAATATTTTCATACAAAACTTTGAAGCTCAAGCGTCATGTCCTTGTCATGTCAGTTAGTATTGAACGCGAGCTGTCATTCGGTCGAAATTGTACTAGACTTATTCCACTTGGAATAACTTTTGGCTTCAAATAATCCTCGCTTTGTCCCCTCTATGCCTTATATTATATTTTAATCTCTTTGGTATTAATAGATTTCCCAATCGATCGATTCGTGTTTCTATGATATTTTTGTTTTATTTGACTCAATATTTTCAACTGCTAGATTAATTTAAAAATATGAAAAATTTCGACTTGTTATGAGTCAATAAAACAAGCATAGTGTGATACCCCGTGGGTGTCTATTTCAGTGGGTACCAAAGCTGCCGTTGTTCTTTTCACAGATGATGTATTTCTATTGCCGCTAAAACAACAAATACTAAAAACGAAACAAAATAAATATTTAAGGCTGGCTCCCATACAACAAACGTGTTTTGCCGTTTTTTATAGATAATGGTGCGGAACCATGTGTGTACGAGTACAACTAGCACTTGGCCGCTATTTTTATAATATTATACTAACATTTCTAATCGTTTTAGCGCTCACACTGTGGTTCCGTATTAGACAAACTAAATAATAAATAAAACAAACGGAAGATTTTTACTTTTCACGAGTATTTTTAAAGCTTTATTGTAAGTAGTTTATATTAGCAGGAATCACAAAATAAAATACTGCTTTTTCTCGTGGCTTCTACGATTCGAGATTAAAAGTAGTCTGTCACTTGACACATTTTACCAACTCTATGCAAAAATTACTTCAATCTATGTATATAAAATGATAAACTGACTGACTGATTGGTGATGTATCATTGCACAGCCTAAACCGCTGGGTCTAGAGACTTGAAATTTTTCACATAGATAGCTTATACAGTGTAGGCATCCACTAAGAAAGGATTTTGCAAAATTGCACTAATAATAATAATTTGCTAAGGGGGTGAAATAAACGTGCGCGAGCGATATTTGATATTTCAGTGTGGAAATCCAGAAAACTGTAGAACTTGTAATATGAACGAACGTATTGATTGAAGCAATCATTTTACAGTACATAATATAATAGATAGAGAAAAAAAATGTTACCAACTTAGCGGGTTAACATTGACAGTTAAAGCGACATAAAAATATAATGGCTGCGTTCTCATTCTCTAACACTTTACACTAAAAAGAGCGTATTGTTCTAACATTGTTAATTATGTAGATAAGGGAAAAAAGCAAAAAAGTCTTATCTAAATACTAGTTTACATTCAATTAGTTTAAATTTTATTCAGAAATTTTGAAGTTCGACTTCATCATGACTTTATATAATTGAATAAGTCTGTTGAATATTCAAGATTCATTCCAATACATTAAGCTCGAAATGTTGAACTTATTTTTGTATATCCAATCTTCTAAGAATATCTCTATTTTCTCTTCTATATTGCGTGTTTAACAAAATTGTATGATGTGATTTAAATACTCATAGTATGTTTTGTTACAACCTTTATATGTATTTAGGGGCTTATAAAAGAGAAAAAATCTACTATTTCTTTATTCAAATTTATGTTTAAATTAAATTTAGAATATGTTATTTTGCAGTAACTTTTAAGTATCTACTTATATAGTTATGAATTTAGTTAACTTTGGACTATCCTTAGGCAACGTACCTGCCATGAAACTTAATACCTTTATACCCTTTATTTACCTCTCTCCTGAGAACAACTGAAATTTTGGAGGTTTCATAGCCCATAAAATTTAGTTGGGTCATGAAATATTGTTTATTCAAAACCATAATAAATTGTCAGTTATATCAATCACAATTAATTATGAGATCATTTTATCTTTCTGTCTGTAGCACACAAAAGCTTCCAAACTGATTTGGATCAGAGTTTCGCAAATATAACACTAGCAAACTCCGGTAATTGAAGCTAACAAGATGCGATGTAACACTTCGTAGCGCTCGGGCAAAATCCACTTTATAATGTTAGTGAATATTAATCGTATTTGCTGAATATTGCTGGTAGTACATACGGTTCCAATCCTCTTAGGAGATGTTTGAACATTTATGGCGACACTAGTTAATGCTACTGGGTTCATCTGAGTATAATTTAATTTCAAAACCATTGTAATGAGATAAAACGAGTAATGACAGCTGCCCTCTAGCCAAGAGATTGTTTTTTTGTCTATCTGTCTGTCCTTATGTATGTACGCGCATCACGCAAAAACTACTTGACTTGTATTATTGCTGATCTATCTTAAAGGCTGATTCATGTTACAACGGGACGGGCCCCGTCCGGGGCGAACCATCCTACAATACGCCTCGACATCCGTCCGGGCCAGCGCTTCATACAAAAAGTATTTGACCCCTTTGTAACATGAATCAGCCTTAAAACCTTGTACAGTCAAGAGCAAGTAGAGCTTGACACATTGGACTTTGTAACGTTCTTATTACAATCGCTTTAGTAGTCAGACTTCCACTACAAGTGTAAAGCTTCATGCGCTCTTGCCTGTACGTGTTTTATTTTGGTACGCCCGCCTACAAACCGAGTTATATAGATACCGTACTGATCAGTATACACCCTGTATGCCTATACAAATATTAAATTTTTACTAATTAACAGAGCTGACAGTAGAAACGTAGTAAGAGCCGACTGGAAATGTCTGTAATCTATATAAACTACTAACATTATGTGTGTCGGAGTGGCCATCGATTTTAATTGCACTTCCAGCCATAAGTGCCTCGGCCTCGGTCGGTCCAGTATTTGTACAACGCGTTGGTGTTTACCTAGCCACGTTTTTGTAACAGATTGCTTTAATTTAACATCCCACATCGTTCTCCTCCCAAAGTATCCCCCCCCCCTCGGTTCGACTTGGCCACAGAATAAAATATCTCAAATTCTCTGGTTCTAATACTTTTGCATGCTGATTTAAATTGGCTGAGTAGAGGAGACTTATTTAAATTATAACACCTAGATTGAATACCCTATTCATTGCAAATAAAGATTTCATTTCATTGCGTACTTTATTGAGTGGACCGTATGTAGGTTGATAATTAAGTACCTACTTGCTGGATATTGATTGATGGAGCAGCATATTATCAATAAATAGGCAAGCAGTTGTAACACGTGTGTAAAATAAAAAAAATCAAGAATTTTATCCCCCAGGGGGTAGGCAGAGATAAACATTTCAGAAATACCCCCATTTCACCAGTATAATCTTTGGACCCTTTAATCTGATACCTAACACGTGTGTATTGCATGAAATGCACGAAGCAAGAGAGCAAACATAGATATTAAAAAGTTAAAGTTCCATAACGTATATTGTTGGGGTTGCCAACACTTTTCTTCCACTCGGAATGTTTATAGTGTGATGTGTCCGCATGTGAGCATATTTCGGTGAACTGTAGCCTATACCGTTTGGCGGATTTTGAAATGCTAGGTATAGTTAGATTTCATGTCTGGAGTGCTATAGGAAACATTTTTACAGGACTCCACTAGAAGGACGGGAAATATATATATTTTCAGTGTTCTTTACATGCAGTCGGGATTTTTGGAGTTTCAATAATTTAAACCGGTTGTTATCTTATGTCAAAAAAACATAAGCGAGGACGCAACACGTTGCATACGTATTATATATTTTGGATACGAATATTTCATTCTACGGTGATCTGTAATAAACTTTACTAGTTTTATTATATTAAACTCACATAGAAAATAAACACGAATTATCTCCTCGGGGGTCAGCAGAGGTTTTTCACTAAGCACTAGTTTATTTTTCGGATGCCTCCGCACCAATTCTGGAGATTGCGGGTTTCCTCACAATGTCACCGTCGAGCTAGTGCGAAATATGTACAATGCAATTTTTTTGTTACACAGTAAAATTTGTCCTAGATGGTACAAAATTTTGATTTAACATCGCAATAGCTATCAAAAAGCTATTTTCTTATCAAAATGGTTCTCGTTTGGGGGGTTATTATAACTTTGTATTGTTAATGTTTATCGAAATCTAGTTTGAAAGATAATATCTTCTTGGAACTTGAAGAAATGTTTACTCTGTGGCGCCATTGTTGGTAAATTGTTCTGGTGGCCCGTTTATTACAGTCACACAAGTATCTTGATTGCGCTTGTTGATAAGATTAAGAAAATAATTGGACGCAGGTTTGAGCACTAATTTCTTACGTTGTTCGAACATAAATGTCTATTGTTTTTTTCTTTTTCATTTTGTTTTCAATAGGTACTTGTTTTCGCAGCTTTAGTTCAGTGAGCACTTTAATGCGATTAACTCTATTTTTGCACTCATCTTTTTGTTATTTTTACTAACGTCTCGACGTCCATTTACGTTTTCTCTGCGAATATACGAGATTTTATACGTAATGGAACTAATCGTAGTGGAATTTACGTTTTGAGAGAGGAATAACATAATGTTTCGCGTAGGTACTTTATTTCGAAATGCTGTAAAATACAATGCTGTAAAGTATGTTTTTGTAAATGTAAGTTTGGTATTGCAATTTAGAGAGGGAAAAATTAAATAATGTTCACAAAATGAGTAAGTAATGAATGTCAAAATAATCTATTGTTTAAATTTTAAATTGTACTAGATAACCAGTTTGAAGATAATGTTTGTAAATATTAATGAGCGAAACCTTATCTACCTCTCCATTTAGAGATTCTGAAAATAATATTTCAACTATAAAATATTTTAGTTTATAGCCAGAAACTTGATACTTCTGCAATAAACTTGTATACTTAAGTTCATGATATTATTGTTGTGATGATGATGATGATCGGTTCCAGCCGGTTTCGGCTAAGGCGACCGCTGTCGACCCCGGTCAATGAATCGGCCCTGATGTGGCTAACGTAGCCACTCTTCTTAGTGAAGACCCTCGAGCAATGTGGACACGTGAGGGTGCCATTCACGTAGTTATATTGGGTTGCCTCAGGTGATCGGGCTTTCACTTGATCGCGGTTTCAAGTCGAGGGCAGATCTACGACGCTCCTCGAACTCGCAAACCCGCCTCTGAACAAGACCTCTCCATTCGGGACGCCGTGCTGAAAACTCTCCCACTGCGATGGCTCAAGATTGCATCTCTTCATATGTCTTTTCTGAACGTCTTTAAATCTGAGGAGTTTATTATTGTTGTACATTATTAATGAAAGAACGCTGCCTAGAAACCGACTGCTACATCATGATCAGTAATTTAGCTTAGTTGTCCCCGATCGAGATAGGATTAAGAATTATCCATCTCTATTATTCGTCGCCATTGAAACAGGTAAAATTAGTTCTTGTCTAAAGCTATTCATAATTGAAATCGAGATCCGTAAATTTGCAAGAATCGTGAGTCAGCGTCGGCGCGACTGGAGCGTGAGGATTGTCTCGTAATTATTGGGTCGAAGGTCACTGCGACATGGGTAGTGTGAAATAAGTCTTATGTTACTTGTTATTTATACTACTAGATGTAAAATTTGGTCGTATACTGATGCGCGATCTTACGAGCGACCACAGATTTGACAATTCCATTCAAGTCTACACGATCAACACTCTGGTTTTTAGACACTAACTCTACTATAACTTGACTGCTAGCGATGTACTCTAGGAAGTGACAGACTTGCGCGGGGAGGGGAATCGAGACAAAAAGGAGGTAAGGTGCCCAAGGACTGATTTGCTCTACCGTCTCACCGCGCAGCATCCAAAGGTCAAGTACAAAACTTGCGATCAGACTATAATATTTCGGACCTTTGCAAAAGAAAACGTAATAAAATTTATCGGGAAACTCGACTTACTAATGGGCTAGAGTGACAGAATAGGTAGGTACACTGAACTCTCTCTACGTCAATCCCGATGGTCGGTCGGACACTTTACCTCCTTAGTTGCATCTATAGACTAAATTTTTGCTCTCGGTCAAGCCCGAAAGGTCACTTGCATCGAAAGTATTTCATTAATTCATGCGAAACAGTGCGCCGCAGTCGCGGATTCCCGTCGCAAGTAGCCGGTGCTAAACCGAATAGAAATCTAAGCCTGTCTACAAAAGTTTTTTAGGCCTTAGCGACCACACCTAAGGCAATCTTTTTTATAACTGGCTATGTATTTTCTACTCTTTTCTTTATTTTTTAACTTTTAAGAAAAATATATGAGTGCCATTTACAATATGCCTAATATCTCTACATCCTATAGGACTGCTTGATGTAATAAAACAAATCACGTTAAAATCTCTCAATATTTTTATAAGGTATATACGGTGTACATTTTTATGAGGTATAACATACATACATACATACATATGCTCACACCTTTTTCCCGAAGGGGTAGGCAGAGACAACAGCCCGCCACCTGCTACGATCCTGGCATACCACGCGCCTCAGCCACATCCATCAATCGGTTCATACAAGCCCGTCGGTTTCGGGTACTCTTTATCTGGCTTTTTTTTAATACATCGCCGATCTGATCGATGTAAGTACGCCTAGGTCGCCCTCTGCCGACTCGGCTACTCACAATCCCCTTATTATATATATATTTGTCTCGTTAGACGCCTTTCCTCCATCCGCTCAATATGTCCAAACTACCTGAGCATTTCTTTCTCAGTCTTAGTCACTACATTATCTTTCAAGCCACAACGTTCTCGGATTATACTATTCCTTATTCTATCAATCAATCGTACTCTACTCATGCTTCTTAGCGAGCGCATTTCTACTGCATTTATTCGACTCTCGTGCTTCTTCTGCCATACCATCACCCCATCATGAACAGTCCCTATATCCCTATGTCCTTATGTATGCTTAAATATTTAAAACTACGCAACAGATTTTGATGCGTTTTTTTTAAATAGATAGAGTGACTCAAAAGGAAGGTTTTAGTGTTAGCATTGCACCCGTGCAAAGCCGAGGTGGGTCGCTAGTGAAGATATAAAATTTGAAGATGTGCGAAATTGTGCTACTGTGTGTATTCATTAAATTGAATCATTTTGCAAATACTACGACGTACAAATTTACCAGCACTACTAATTCCATTTTAGGATAAAATGTTCAAAATAGGTAAAAGACTCTGTTTTTTTTTTTTATAATCTAATAGATCACCTTCGTAATTTCTTTTGATATACAGTGGTAAAGGTCTGCGTAAACAGCTTACAACCAACAGATGTTTTTTTACCTCTAAAGAAATTAAGAATAATGTTCACGAATCACTTGTTAACAAAATATTTACCCACCGTGCTTTTGATGCAAATTAATAATCCAATGAATACACGGCGTTTAAATGTGGTTGGAAATGGAATTCGAATTATTTATATAGGACGTTTTCAAATAATCGTTAACTATTTTACGGGGCGGAACAGACGAATTGGCTGGCGTTAATATTTGATGTTCAATTGTTTGTTTATCTGTAACAGTCAATATTGAAAATGGGGTTTGTATCTCGACGAGGCAATGTAAACCACGGTGTTTGTTTGTAATTATCGATATTAGGGATACGTGCTGAGTTGGACCAGTATTATGTCCGACGTAATTTGATTCTATATATCAATTATTGAATGCCCTGGAAGTTGTAAACGTAAAACTTGATAGTATACTAAATTTTTAATGGTAAGTTGTAGTAGTGGTAGTGAAATTGAATGCTCTGCTGTTGGACACAGCTCATTGGCGCTGATAAATAATAAATAAATAAATTTAAAATGTTTGAAACCTGTCTCGTTTACATCGGGCGTAATTTCATTCGAAGCTGTTGAAATGATACCTTTTCTGTTCCGTCGCGCAACATTAACCTTGTTCTATAATATTTATTTAAAAAACATATCAGTTTTATGTATTTACTTAGCAGTTTCCCAGCGGCGCTGCCCACGTGGAACCCCTTTTTTCCCGTTCTAGTGGGAATTTCCAAAAAAATCTTCATATCCGTTACCTACGACATATAAGACTATATTTAAAGTTCATATTATGTTATCGTTTCGAAGTAGTACCTACGTATTTTTCTTTAAAACCATATTTTCCCCGGGGGAATGTGACATTTTCCTGTAGGTTCTCTAAATATTGATCCATTAACTCAGCTATCTTAACACCAAATTTCATCAAAATCCGTCTAGTAGTTTTTGCGTGATGCGTGCACAACCAGACAGAGAGACAGGCAAACATTTCAAAAATTGGTGTTTTGGTATCTAAATCCATAGATAGATAGCTATCTACACTACAACAAAAAAATTCTAAAAATATATTTTCATGTACAGACACGGTCCCGTTACAGTTTCATTATACTTATTTTTACTAGACTATATAGCTGCTGCTCTTCTACTGCTCTGTAGCATTACATCCTATTTCTTCCCATTTACCCAGAAAACTAAAAGGAAAAGTTGCATTAGCCTAAAGGAAACTTTTAACAGCGTCGTTAGTACCTAAGTAAATGTATTGACCTTGCTACACCATGAGTACGTCTACTATTTTAATACAATGGAATGGTAAGAATATTCTGTATTCACGGATTTAAAATATATACCTAACTAGCTTTTACCCGCGGCTTCGCTCGCTCACGTTTATTTCACCCCCTTGATTGGGTTGGATTTTGCAAAATCCTTTCTTAGTGAATGCCTACATCTTCGAGGGGGTAGGCAGAGGTAGGTATTAATTTTCTGGAAATACAAACATTTCACGAAAATATTCGACAACTAAACGTGATAGGATATGTGGTGAGCCCTTCGCAGGACCGGGTATGTTACACACACATGTGTCAGAATTAATTCTGGGACCGCGGGTTTCCTCACGATGATTTCCTTCACCGTCGAGCTAGTGATAAATATGTACGTAGGTAAGTTTTAAAAAACTCATTGGTACATGCCAGGATTCGAATCCGAGGCTCACTGATGTTTATCATGTAAAGCAGGCTCTATCTGCTCTTAAATGAGCCAATAACAAACTGCTGTCAACTATTATCGAAAATCGAAACGCGACTCGCGCCTTTCGACGTAATGTGGAATTTAACTAATGGAAGGGATAAGCGTATCCATCCCAGCAGTCTCCAATATCTCTGGCAGGGGTTTATATTACTGCACCCATTTAATTTATCGGAAGCCACATTGATTCCAGGGGTCAAATGTGGGCAGACCCAGATTGAAACAGAATATTTAATGAAATATTCTATTAGGGATGGCTAGCCGGTGAAATGGAATTTATTTGTATCTCCCTATAGACAAGAGGAAAACGAAATTTTTGTCATTCCGTTTCTGCAAACGGATTTATAATACTTTAAATAATCTTAAAACTGTTTGACGGGCCTGTTGGCTCAGTTGGTAGCGATCCTGCCTTCTGAGCCAGAGGACGCTGTTTCGATTCCCGCTCAAGGCCAACATTTGTGTGCATGAACGTCTGTTGGCTTCGTGTCTGGGTTTTTAATATTTATTTGAGTATGTATCAGATATTTAGTACCCACAGTAAAGGCTCTGCCTAGTTTGGGACCAAATAATCGTGTGTGAGTTGTGTCCCACAATTTATTATTTATTATTATTACCTATTATTTGCTGCAACCGGATTTAATGACATTTACGGGCTGACTTGTTTTTATAACTTCATGACAAACTAGCGGTTCTGCGCGGTTTCATCCGCGTAGTTCCCGTTCCCGTGGGAATACGGGAATAAAATATAGCCTATGAATATTGTAGATTTCCATTGGTGAAATAATTTTTCAAATCGGTTCAGTAGTTTGAGTTTATTAGTTACAAACATACAAAAATTCAAAAAATCATTAATATATAATAATATAATATAATCTCACGCCTTTTATCCCCGAGGGGGTAGGCAGAGGTATTCCATTACTGGATATACCCACATTTCACGAGATTTATTGGACCCCTAAACGTGATAGGTGGTGAGCCCATCGCCGGACCGGGTCTGTTTACACATGTCTCAGAATTAATTCTGAGACCTGCGGGTTTCCTCACGATGTTTTCCTTCACCGTCGAGCTAGTGATAAATATGTACGTAAGTTTTGAAAAACTCATTGGTACATGCCAGGATTCGAACCCGAGCCTCACTGATTTTCGGCCGGCTCTTTAACCGTCCGGGCTATCACTGCCCATAAAAAATCATTATTATTATTTTTTTATGTTATTGTTACGATTACCATATATTACTAGAGAACTATATATAGAAAGAAAATTTAAATACTTTATTTTAGTAATACATAATGCATTAACCTATAAACTACTTTTACTTTTCTAGACACTCAGTTATAATATGTTCTCTACATTTTTTGAAGTGACAACGTCTTATAATTTGATGGAGCCGGCGCCGGCGGCATGCACGAAAAAGTGTGACGTATGCGGCGTTCCAGTGCAAGCGAGAGCGCGCAACGAGCGACAAAGAGGCACAATCCATTCCATCGACGTTTTCACGGTCAACTATCGTCAGTAAACCGACTTTACAGACAACCGATTTTTTTACTATATTGTCTTAAATAGAAGTATCACTTCAATATAATATTTAGCATCTATATCGAAAAATGAGGTATATCTTGTTGCATAATATATTTACATAAAGATTTTCTTAGAATGAGCGAATCCATTCTACAGTGTTGATTCTCAATATGTCTGCGAAATTAATTCCGCGGCACGCAGGTTTTATCACCATTTGTCTTTTGGTTCAGACTTTTTATACAAATCGGTACGTACTTAAGTATTTAAAAGTGTAAATAAAATTTTCTTTCGCTTTTTATTCCTTAGATAAAACGAGTATCCTTAGTATGTGGTATATCTAAGAGTAATAGAGATAATACTTATATAATAATAATATAATCTCACGCCTTTTTATCCCCGAGGGAGTAGGCAGAGGTATTCCATTACTGGATATACCCACATTTCACGAGATACATTGGACCCCTAAACGTGATAGGTGGTGAGCCCATCGCCGGACCGGGTCCATTTACACATGTCTCAGAATTAATTCTAAGACCTGCGGGTTTCCTCACGATGTTTTACTTCACCGTCGAGCTAGTAATAAATATGTACGTAAGTTTTTGAAAAACTCATTGGTACATGCCAGGATTCGAACCCGAGCCTCACTGATTTTCGGCCGGCTCTTTAACCGTATAGGCTATCACTGCTCTTTGGACACATCAATCCTGTCTTTTTTTTCCTTCTAGTTTCAGAGTAGTGTACCCGAGCACCCGATTTATTATCGGTTGGTGTATAATTTATCTATTTATTTATTTTAAAACCGCAGGAATATTAAGTAACATTATCGAGCGATCACACGTCTCCCAAATTATATAGGTACCTACATAGCCAAAGCATAATACATTTATTAAATAAGCTATTACCTATTATCAGTATTTGAATTGAGGTATAAATTTAATTAAACTAAATTATCTACAGATTCGAGCTCCTGAATTTTCCAGGTTAGAATAGGTAATTATAATTGGCACATACATGGAATTCGTAGTTTCCGTATTTAAACTGTAAAGCAAACATAGGTTGATTGAATAGATAAACAAAACTACATTTAGTTATGCGCCGAATTAGAGGCCCAATTTGTGCGTGCCAACACCTGTTCCTCTGAATTATATTAAAATGACATCCAATATATCAAAAGACACTCATGTTGAATTGAATTGTTATTTCGAAGTAAACATAAATCAACCTTAACGTCGAAAAAATGATATATAATATGCCGATAAAACGACATTTGTGAATACATCGGAGGTTCTTCTTGACATTTTCAGGAAATTTATAACGGGAGAGAAGTCTGCAGCATGTGTTATAGTTTCTCGCGACATAAAAGTGCTCGTTTTATGGTGACACCATACGGGAAATATTATGAATTTTTAACTTAAGTGTCCCAATAAAGGTATAAGTTT
Organism: Ethmia dodecea; assembly: GCA_963855545.1. Taxonomy (NCBI): domain Eukaryota; kingdom Metazoa; phylum Arthropoda; class Insecta; order Lepidoptera; family Depressariidae; genus Ethmia; species Ethmia dodecea. The sequence continues at coordinate 5,247,059 of OY979446.1, forward strand.
TTACAATTTAAAACAAAATCGTAGGTATCTATGCTAGTTGTGGGTTTTGTTAGGAAAATGATAATATTAATAAGTACACTAATTACAAACATAAAAAAACAACAACAACAGATTTAAAAATTATTATCATGAGGATCTGATGCAATCGGACAAAAACATAGCATAAAACAAAACAGATTAAGATTAATTTATAGCCACATCCAGCGGTCCTACATAGAAATGACTAGACGGCAAGTTCTAAACCGCGCTATCGAAGTTTTCTAATGAGTTTGTATAAATACAACTGTCCAACATCAACCGTTGGACCGCGGTCTCGTCTAAAAGAAGATCTTCCCTTTTCATAATGGGCATTCCACACCTCCGCTCCTCCATTAATATAAATTATATTATGCAATAGCTAACCCGACAGACATTTTCCTATCTTATCATATCCTCTTTCATTATCTTATAGAAACTAACCATTTTCAGTTTTTGCGAATTTTCTGAAAAAAAAATGCTATCTTTCTTTGCGAAAATACTTCATTCGAACACATGTAAAAAAATCAAATCCATCCAGATGTTGTCAAGAGAAACTTATTACAATTTTCCGGTCTATATCGACGATAATTTAACAACCTTCTATAAAATCAGAGCTTAAAATCCCAGTCACCAGCATTATTCATTAGCGAACTTAAGCAAGCTACAACATTGAGGACTTCGCACAATAAACTATGCGTTAGCTGAGAATAACTTCATCCCGACTATCACTTTTCGCGTACTTAGTAGGAAAATTTTCGCTTTGAGCAGACGAAGTTGGCGCCGGCGCGGCATTTCCTGGCTAATTAACGGGTGCACTACAAGACTGCATTGTGCATCGCTCGGCAGACCAAATTAACTCTTATTGAAGGCTACGGGCGTTTGATGCTTGACAGTTGCTTAATTGAGCTACTCGTATTGCTTTGCTCTCTGGATTTAATCTATTATTTTTTTTAATCTGTCTGTAGTTTTTCAGCTGAGTTCCATTTTAAATGGCTTTGTCATTTCAAATTGCTGTTTATTTGAAGCGTACTAAAATAAATAATTACAGGTGCCCAGCATTAGTGCCCGGTCGTAATCAGCGGACGCCTACATCGTACCTTCCTGCCAAGTTTGAAGTTCCTATGTGTTCCAGTTTTGAAGACTTTGTCGTTTGGAGATTGAGTCAGTGTATAATTTCGGTTGTATTTGAATAAATTAAAATTATTCAATAAAGTTTTTAATACAAGTATAAAAGAAGAATATTAAAAAAAATTATAAACTGAAAAAGTCAGAAAGAAATAAGACAATTATAGATTTTCAGCATTTTCAAAAGAAAGAAAAATCGGAGTTATAAAACCCCCTTATAAATTTGGAGGATACAGGTCGTTTAGCAGTTCTAAGCTAGAGTTTGGGCAGGCAGAGCACGGAATTACTAATAAAATGTCTACAATTACCAATAAAACTCAATCCAACTTCAAAATTCTCATAAAGGTTTCCTAAACCGAGTAAAATTGAAACCAAATTGAATCGCGAAAAAGCTCATTGCATTATCCATTTACCCACAATGCAGTAGCTCTTCATGGTGAGCATATTGTTAGCCTTTTTCCCTAGAGGCGAGTTTCCTCATTATCTTATTTTCTTCATTTTCGAACGCAGCTGCTCCGTAGCCGTGCATTGGCCAACGTAACGAACTTAAGCGAAGTTAATGACTACAAAGTTTGCTAACTTCCTTTACTGGGGTTCTCCGTTTGTAGGCGCCGATACGAAACTGGTCGGTAACTAACATTAAAGCTTCAATCGAAGATAAGTCCGCTAATTGTTCTTTTTGGGTTTTGGTTCGTGTTTTTTTTTTGTATACCTATGTAATATTACAATGTATCATTAAAGCTGGTTAAGAATAGCATTTTAAAATATCGGCTGAAATGTTTATATTTGCAATCTCGTGATCATGAAAGCGAGTGAAAGCGAGTCGTTTCTTTAGAAGTTGAAGATCGAGAAGCGACTGACGGCTATCTGATCTTAAGAGCCCTACAGTATTTCGGACATGTAGCTTGGAGAGAGGTTTATCTTCCTAGGAAAGGGGAAGAGACCACGAGGTCGCAGACCAGCGAGATGGACTGCTTGAAATACTATGAACAAATAGGTGACTGCAGTCAAAGCCAAGGAAAGAAATACGAGTCGCAGGCTCTGTTCAAGTGATTAAAGAAGATATTAATTGTGTGTAAGCATCCGAACCGTGTAGTGAGTTTTGACACCATAAAAAGTTGAAAATTAAAGTTATGTTACTTATTAAAGTATGCATGTGAATTCCGTCATAAATATTGATCATCACACCAAAGGAAATTTTCTTCCGATGTCCAACAAAATATTTACGAATGATGTCCTATGGCTCATATGATAATAACGATGACTGATGACATACAAAAAAAAGTTAGTCGACTATCTCTGAAACATTTAACTATATTTAAAAAAATACATCTATCAGACCCTTTTTAATAATAACTGAACAATGAGCAAATACATCCACTGAATTAAACTTTTATTACAACAGAAGCGACGCCCGAGACGCCATCCCGAGCAGTTTGAGCAAAACAAACTTAATTTACTTTCATTTCAGATGATGAGCTAACTGAACGGTACAACTACGAACGTAGTTGCTAATTTTTTACTTATGGGAGGACTTGTATAAAACATCAAAAATTCGATAAACGAATTGGCTCAACATTCTAACTGCTGATTTATATTCCTGACCCAGTGAATCGGTGAGTGATAGAAATCAGTTACACTTTATCATTATTGGACAAATGTAAAAACTTGTAAGTCAGTCTGGATTGTAAAGTATTGATTATATTTGATCCACTGCCAGAAAATCTAAATAAAGAATACTCGAATCCAACGAGCATGTTACGAGTCAAATGATATACAGTATAGTTGGACATTTATTTCGTCAAGCTCTGAATATTAACGTATTCTGGACATTCCACGTGTAAACGACTTAACACGCAGTCAGTGCGTTTATAAACGAACAAATGCTTTTGAAAGTTGCGGAATTCACATATTAATAAAAGCTCACAAAGATAGAATTCCATGACAGAATGTATGCATTTATTCAAACGGAAATTAACGTCATTCAGCTAAATGCAGGAATAATCCGTGCACATTGTGAGGCACACAAATACAATCACTGTCGATATTTAATATCAAGAAGTGTTCTCGTCTCTCTTAGCTTTATTTCTTGGTATTTCCAAGCTATAAAGAGAATGCAGCATAATTGGCTATTCAGAAGTCGAGTAAACGTGTGCACAAAATCGACGCACAGCATTTATGTTAAGTTACTTGACAATATAGAATTAATCGAGAGGAAATACACAGGACCAAAATTTATCAAATTTATCTTGCCAAAAAGCTTCTAAGGTTGTTGTCGAATTCTAAAAACGTACGTGGATGATTCGTGCTTAAGTAATTTTCGAGGGCTTCGTAATTTTGTTAATAGCAAATTTCTTTTATTGAAATAGCTTTAGGTATACGAGTAGCAAACTAGTTTATCCCCCGGCTACGTGCGCGTGGAATACTATCCCAGGCATCGAGACATCTGGTATCATTACTGCAATTCTATTAGAAACCTTTTTTTTTTTGTGACACCAAGAATTTTCTAGTAACAGGTAGTAAATTCTGGTAAGGGCTTCACGACGGATTGGATAGGTAACAAGAATTTTAGTACGCAGTACCGTTTTATAGTTCACGGAATATTTTAGTTCTTGCCCCAAATTCTTCTTACAGCTCCAAGGAACTATATAGACCTAAGTTTTTGATAATTTTCATCTTAATATCCACGCGTTACTTAGAAAATAATCTTGATAAACAGGCAGATGAAGAAATGAAAATACATACATGATTTTTTTCCTTTTGATGTGCAGAACCCTGAACTTACCTGTCATTATACGTGGGAGAGCCATGCTTCGGCACGCTTGGGCCGGCTCGACCGGAGTGATACCATGGCCTCACAGAAAACCAACGTAAAGCAATGCATTGCGTTTCCTTGAGAGAGTGAGGTAACCGGAGGCCCCAGTCCCCCCTACCCCTTCCCTCCTCTCCCCACCCCTCCCCCTACTCCCACCTCAAAGGTCGGCAACGCAGTTGTGACTCTCGAGTTGCAGGTGTCCATGGGCGACGGACGTCACTTACCATCAGGTGACCCGTCTGCTCGTTTGCCCCCTTCTCTCATAAAAAAAAAATAAAAAATAAAAATCATATTTAGAAGTCTAATAATAATAATAAAAATACAGTTTTCATAGAAGTCCTCTGCCTAGCCATTGGGGATAAAGGCGTGAACGTATACATTCGCGTTTAGAGGTCCAATATATCTCGTGAAATGTGGGTATATGGAATACCTCTGCCTACCCCCTCGTTGATAAAAAGGCGTGAGATTATATTATTATTATATATTTACGTATACATTTATATATTTATAGTATATTTTTATTGAACTAATTTTGATTTAGATGGTTACAATTATGCAATACATGTACGTTTTACGTTAAACAAACGACTTCTATTTCAGACAAAAGGAATTAACCCCAGACTCGGTTTGTAGCCAAGCAGAGTGTTAATCAACGGATCTGCCGGCAGTACCCGCATCGGACCAATCTGATGCCGTAACAGCCTTAACCGCTTCATTATAAGGGTAGGCTTTCCCCGTGGAACATTAAAAAGGAAGGAAAGGCTAATGACTCAGATACATCTACACTTAATACCGGTGTGTCTGAGGATCGATTACCGCAATAGAAACTCGAGGAAGCTGTGTGACAACCTATTCTAGGTCCTGTAGAAATAAAAAATATGTTCTTGTATTCATTATATTAGGCGCTCCTATAGTCGATCAGTGAACGGGTGACCGCCTAGTGGCATTACAACGCGATCTGCTCTGAATTTATAAGCGTTATTGCCCGTTTTTGTAAAGATCATGCACAATGGAAATCGTTGAGCCATATCAGATACCTAGGATCGAGTGATAAGACATCTTCTGGGAAAGCTCGTCCTATCGTAGGCCCCGTCTTTGCTCTCAGGCTAGTCTGGGGTCAAGAGTAAGCCCATTATTAATAAAAAAAAACCTTGGATAAATGAAAATGAATCTATGAAAAACTTATTTTAGAGAGAGGATAAATGCAAGCTGTAGTTAGTTTTATACCTCGGAAGGCTAAAAGAATTATTTAAGGGATGGCGTGGGTAATAAAAGGAACATAATATTTACATTACGAATTGATGTTACCCTCAATTAGCTCTGGCATTTGATATTTCATACACATAATGTTTACGACAGATAATGTTTCTTAGAGATTGTGTTGCCTAAATATTTTCTTTATTATGTTACGTTTCGTTATATCATAGTTATAGTAGTTCGTTATATCATAGCTATAGTTATATCACCATTTTGAAAGAAATGTTCTTTTTTGTTTTTGAAATATGTTTTGTGTCTTATGTTATTTCACTGTCGGTAGAGATTAGGTAAGTTGTTGTTAATCTTTTGGAAACTCATCTCATTGGTCACCATAGGCACTGAAAAAAGTGTTGACGCCATATCTCTTCCTCTGAGTTTTATATTTCTCAGTCGCCCTCCATTATAAGAAAAGTATGTCTAGCAGAGTTATATTAGCACTAGCGTTAGTCTGCGACTTTGTTCGCGTTCCGATATAGGAAATAGCATTCCTTAGGTGTAAAAGAAAGTGGTGAAAAAGTGGTACTTCCACATATACCATCGGAAATAAGCCCCTGGTGTCACTAGTACCATCTATTTGTACCATTGATGGTACTAGTGACACCGATTAAGGCGTCTTCGACTGAGCCTTCACCTCATACCTGCGCTTCTCCTCTCTAAGCTGTCTTTAAACCAACGAACACATGTGACAATAACTACTGGATATTTGACTGCCGAGTGAAAACCTACATAAAATGATCTGAATACTGAGCTGTGACGTCATCATTTTTAGTATTAAATTGATCATTTTAAAATTATTAAAATAATATTCATAATAAATATTTTATGTTTTGGCAATTATATATATGGATATTATTATAAACATTATTGTTTTACGGTAACATTTAGTTAAGTATATATAGAAAATACAAAAACACAAAACTTTCCTCAGTTATAATTAAAATGAGCGGTGATAGCCCGGACGGAAGAGCGGTGATAGCCCGGACGGTTAAAGAGCCTGCCTAAAATCAGTGAGGCTCGGGTTCGAATCCTGGCATGTACCAATGAGTTTTTCAAAAACTTACGTACATATTTATCACTAGCTCGACGGTGAAGGAAAACATCGTGAGGAAACCCGCAGGTCTCACAATTAATTCTGAGACATGTGTAATAGACCCGGTCCGGCGATAGGCTCACCACCTATCACGTTTAGGGGTCCAATATATCTCGTGAAATGTGGGTATTTCCAGTAATGGAATACCTCTGCCTACCCCCTCGGGGATAAAAAAGGCGTGAGATTATACTATAATTAAAATACATCATCGAACGCGTGGTGGCATTGTGCCGAGCAGGCAGGCAGCATTCCCGAGCTGTTTTGGCATATTTTTTTATGAATGATACTCAAATACCCTATTTAATTACCTGACCCTACCTTACTTAATCTACCTTGCTTACCTTGTCTTACTTACCTTACTTTACTTACCTTACTTTACTTACCATACGTAACAACATAGTTCTCTTGCACTATATTGGCCAAAAAGTGGGGGCCCCACATAATACCAGCGTTGTGGCGTTTCACAAACCTCCGCAGCTTGTGCCGAGTGGGGTCCCGTTAGGACACTCAAATATTATGTTCTGTGTTATTTATCTTTAAGATTTTTTTAAAGGTGTTGCTAATAAATATTTTTCTTTGTTTCTTTCTTTCTTTCTTTCTATTTGTCGCCAGCCTTAACAGGGCAGTGACGTCACAGCCCACGTGGCCAGTTACATTTTTAACGTACCGAGATCTGGGTCTCTGAGACTGCGCTGTCAGTGTCTGCCGACATCGGTTGATTAATTGCAGACGACGTGCCGTCCCCCACTCCTGATTGATTACATTGTAATCTTGTTTGTGACTTGACTGATGTTGGGTATTGTGTCTCGGCCTGTTTCTAATTTTTTTTCGTGTACTCATAATTGGTGGCTGGAGGTGGAGGTTTTTTGGTTTTTGGGAGTTGTCAGTTAATTAACAGATTTTTTAATTGGAATAATTGATATTGTTGTTATCCCGCATGAATCGCAGTTAAAAAAATACTGTTAAAAGTACATATTCTGTCGGACTGATTCTTATGTAAGGGGTATTTAATAAAATATAATATACAGCAATATCCGAAAAAAATGCTATAAATTCTACTCATTTCACTTGTTTTTAAAAGAAAGTTGTTTGTAAGAAAATTGACCAATAATTTTCAGCAATAATCAGCAGTATTTAAAAAAAATTGAATTAATTTATATATTTATTCATTTTTGTTACAATATTACAGATAAATAATGACTGAAAGAGAAACTATTTTCTCTTTGGATAGCTAAGTCACCCTGTTACCTTTAGCCTCTTCATATAACCATTATTATAAATTACTTTAATATTAATTATATTGTATTATTAAAGTTGTACAGTTATAAGATTGTTAAAAAATACTTACTCACCCAGTCACAGCATCCCAACCGTGTACAAATCTGAAATGCGTTTTATATTCGTGTAATAAAAAATCATACTTTTGAATAACCGTATGTTCGAGTGTGACAGTCTAGACATCACGATTGGCAGCTGACGTGCAAATACCATTACAACATCCGTATTATGACATTTTAGCCCTCAAGATGTCAAAATGTCATCAACTCGCTTCGCTCCGTCGACATTACAATTCTCAAAGCGCATTCCCTTTAATTTAAACTTAGGTCCAACTATACGACTCGGTGGCGGTTAAAATGTTTGTCACTTCACTTCACTACACGGAAAAAAAAATGGTAACCCTAACGATATTTCGGTTGTTCCAACCATTTTTTCTGGTACTATATGTGACAACTCTACAAATAGTTAACTCTACTATACACTTCTTGTAAAAACATAATAGTATAGACAACTATGTGTGTAGTATTTACAACAATGTGTATAGTACGCATTACGATTCAAATTGTATCCCTTACCAAAAATATTGTTATCTCTACCATACTGTCTTGTAACGTCTACTATATAACTTTGTTCCATCTACATTGCTTTGTAGTATTTACTATATTAGATTGTAGTATTTACTATATTATTTTGTAGTGTCATCAATACTATTTATTGTTGCGTGTACTATAATGTTTTGTGATATTTACTCTTCATTTATTGTAAAATATTTTAAGTCAACTTTATTAATATAATTGTTTATGCTTTTCATATCAAAATATTAATTAGTAGATAATCTTCTACACGAAATAAAAATTATTTTAGCATATGCAATTATATAATATTATAAAGTCAACTTAAAATGTTTTACAATAAATGAAGAGTAAAAATTACAAAACCAGAAAACTATCAGAAAACAGATTGCTCATCATTTTGGGAAACTTAGTTCTAATAAATAAAAACATTGAAAATTATAACTAAAATATTATTAATCAGTTTTACATGTAGCACTTAACAGTATACCGAATTATTATGAAGTACTAGTTTGAATAAAATACCACATACAAAAATAAAAGTTACTATGTTTAATTAACATAGGAGATTTTTGAACAAATCTTGGTATCTTGGTATTCGCTTGGTTATCAGCACATCGGGGTCATCTGACAATAGATCTTGCACGATAATATTGCAAATTTTCCTTCTGCTATAGTTAGACAACAGTCCTTCTTCTTTGTGCAACTTTAGCAAATTTTTGCCCTGTGCAGATTTGCTTAATATGTCCAGCAGTGGCTGAAACCAAATGAAATAGATTAAACATTAAGGTACACAACAATTACCGTACCCTGGAGCTCTACACGTGAGCTGGCGTTGCTCAATGAGTGACGACTTGTGGCAGGCTTACGTATGTCCTACACAACTAAACACAGACAGAATGGTATTATTTGGGAGCAAAATGGTTTTTACAGTTGTTGACACTTTCACGTAAAATTTTAAATTAGAGGTCAGCATTCAACTAGATTGTATTGCAACGCCTACAACTTTTATTGTATTTTTGTACAAAATTATCGCACAGTTATCATTTTTTTAGTTAAATTTACTAAATAAATCATTAACATTACAATACATTGCCAACTAGATGTATTGCAACGCCTACAAAATTTGTTGTAATGCTTTACAAAAGTATTGCAATGTACACATTATTTTAGTAAAATTTACTAAAAAAATCATTAACGTTAGAATACTTTTGTACAGCATTGATATAAAATTAAAGAAAATATAAAAATTCAAATTAAAACAAGTGACAAGAACTAAATCCACACATCTTTTAAATAAAACCTTGTGTCTAATCATTGTCTAAAACATTTGAAGTCATTAAGCTTATTTTGATTTTGCTGCAAATGTATATTTTCTGTGATAAAAGTAGGTTTCTGCCTATTTATTTTCGGCGTCATTTGGCAAGGTGCTGGGAATGATTAGTTACTGTCCGGTAGGTAAGGGGCATTTGTTAATAGGTAAACTATATGATGCTCAGTCAGACTTCAGTTCCTATTTGTAAAAAACATTTAATAAGCCGAGCAAACACAAACTTACCTTTAAAAATTTCAATGTATTCAGATAAGTGCCACTCTGTCAGTATTTTGGCGAGTGTCCTCGTCCATTATATTTTCACAAAATCAAATTATTCACACGTAGAACGAATATACGAGCATATTATTTGTACAAAACAAAAAAATCAAGCACAAACTGCAAACTCATCGTATCAGCGCCATAATGCCGGTAGACGCGGACTCGACTAGCCGCAGGGATGCGCGGGGGGGCGGTATCCCTCCCTCCCGTGCCCCACGCCCAGCTGCCTACCATACACATTGTAGCCGCTATCATCTCATTCGTTGAGAGAACGATGCATATTGTAAACACAACGATATTATTGCAACTATTACTTGCCTAATTGTTAATAAAACATTTATATAGTAACCCTTACAATGTTGCAAGTTACTAGAAATGAATATTGCCCGTTACAAACAAATTTTCACTGTTACACAAAAGATACTTGGTGATACGAAAAAATCGTAAGGCCAACAGAAAAATTGTTAGGAGAACTAATTTCCATTTACTACACATTCTGGTAGTATTGTAAAAATATTTTTTTTCCGTGAGAAATGACAGCTGATAGACCAATGTCGATAATTTTTTAAACCAAAAAAAATAATAGTAGGATGAAACCCATTAGAAAAGGAGGGGAATATTATAAAAATGAAAGGAAAAATAAATTACGGGCGATCTGAGGTCGGGAAGGGGATGGGGGTGAGTTTTTAAGGGTAAGAAACGGTTTTTCTCGATTTCCGGCAAAAATAAAAGTCCTATCAAAGAAAGTTAAATGGCAAAGTTGTAGGTAATAAAAAGATCTAAAACTTTTGTATTTACACTTTTTTCACATAACATCAAAATTTATGTTAAAATTCAAAAAACCAAGTTTTTGGTTTTTTATTTTTATCTTGTACAATTTTTTTTTAAAATTTTTTTGAAATTTGGTGAAAACTTACCTTATTATGTCCCAAATACGCTGTAATTTATTTGATTAAAAATATTTATTTTTTTCACCTTATTTTGAATTAATATCGAAAAAACACCCTAATTTTCAATCGAAAATTCACCCGTCAAAATATTATCAGCTTTTTTTAAAAATTTGGTATGTTTTCTGTTTGTTTAAATCTCTACTTTCCGATGGTAAAAAAAATATATATGTTACTATAGTAAATCTTCTCAGAAAATGCAAAAAATCTTGTACTAAAATATCATTTAATTTCAATCTTTAGGTTATGTTACGTTAAGCATACTATTTTATAAATATTTATAAATATAATCTCACGCCTTTTATCCCCGAGGGGGTAGGCAGAGGTATTCCATTACTGGATATACACACATTTCACGAGATATATTGGACTCCTTAACGGGATAGGTGGTGAGCCCATCGCCGGACCGGGTCTTTTTACACATGTCTCAGAATTAATTCTGAGACCTGCGGGTTTCCTCACGATGTTTTCCTTCACCGTCGAGCTAGTGATAAATATATGTACGTAAGTTTTTGAAAAACTCATTGGTACATGCCAGGATTCGAACCCGAGCCTCACTGATTTTCGGCCGGCTCTTTAACCGTCCGGGCTATCACTGCTGCTCACTATTAGCATACTATTTTTTAAAGAAAATATTACGATATTTATGTTTGAGTTGATTGATACAGATAAAAACAAATAAAAATCGTTATATTATTTTCTTTAAAAAATAACCTAAAGATTGAAATTAAATGATATTTTAGTACAAGATTTTTTGCATTTTCTGCGAAGATTTACTATGGTAACATATTTTTTTTTTTTCACCATCGGAAAGTAAAAATTTCAACGAACAGAAAACATACCAACTTTTTGAAAAAAGCTGATATTTTGACGGGTGAATTTTCGATTGAAAATTAGGGTGTTTTTTCGATATTAAAACAAAATAAGGTGAAAAAAATCAATATTTTTAATCAAATAAATTACAGCGTATTTGGGACATAATAAGGTAAGTTTTCACCAAATTTCGTTAAAAATAAAAAAAAATGTACAAGATAAAAATAAAAAACCAAAAACTTGGATTTTTGAATTTTTCACATAAATTTTGATGTTATGTGAAAAAAGTGTAAATACAAAAGTTTTAGATCTTTTTATTACCTACAACTTTGCCATTTGACTTTCTTTGATAGGACTTTTATTTTTGCCGGAAATCGAGAAAAACCGTTTCTTACCCTTAAAAACTCACCGCCATCCCCTTCCCGACCTCAGATCGTCCGTAATTTATTTTTCCTTTCATTTTTATAATATTCCCCTCCTTTTCTAATGGGTTTCATCCTACTATTATTATTTTCACTTTTTATTATTTTTAAAGGCTTCTACCCTGGTCTGCACACCTTACACAGTAGAGTTAGTAAAAAAGAAGCCGTAGGTATGTATTTTTAATATTACAAATCAAAGCAACTCTTTGAATTACTGTCAGTACCTAAGCCGTTCTAGCATTAACGATTCTAGAAAATAGCAAAACCTAGATACGCCATTGCGTTGCCGATAAAAATATAAATCGACGTCAAATATGCAGATTTTAATCATCTTGGGTAATACAAAGACTTTAACCTCTAAAGCCAATAAAATAAAAGACAATTGATTTTTAATTGTTACGGTTTCATTGGAACCGAGCGGTGCTCGACGAATATTATGTATCTGCCTTTATCTACTCTTTGACTTACAATAATTGTTCTAAATAGTACAACAACGTTCTAAAGATAACACTGGAACAGTTGAAATTGTAATTAGCTGTAGTCTCATGCAACATTATTCACTAATTTCTGACATAGTTGAAGTTTAGACGTTAAATAACAAACAACAAAGTACACACTTGTTAATTTACGGCCAACTCTGGACTAGACAATCTCGGTAATGGTTTCCTAGATCCATCGGCCTTGCTTCGTCCGCACTATTAAGTCCGACATCTGCTGACAGGACATGACTGCAATACTAAATTGCACTGGACTAACTATGCCAAAACCTAATCTCGTGCACAACAGCTTGTTACATGACATGTGAATATATTCGTTGAGGAACGAATGCTGTAGGGTTTATCTGAGCTAAAATTTGTAATAAGTCTTAATCATAGTGTATTTTTTTTGTTGACTTTAATAGGAAGTCTGTCTTTAGGATTTTATTTCTGCTTAGTGATGATATTAATTTTTATTTATCTATTAAAATTACTGGTTTCGTATTACGTGAGGTTTGCCTCGTAGCAGGTGGCGGGTTGTTGTCTCTGCCTACCCCTTCGGGAAAAAGGCGTGAGCATATGTTTGTATGTATGGTTTTTCTTATAATAATTATAATTACCCGCGGGTTTCAGAATTAATTCTGAGACATGTGTAAATATGTAGACCCGGTCCGGCGATGGGCTTACCACCTATCACGTTTAGGGGTCCAATATATCTCGTGAAATATGGGTTTATCCAGTAATGGAATACCTCTGCCTACCCCCTCGGGGATTAAAGGCGACAGTTTTTCTTTATTATTATAATAACTGGGAGTACCCTTTTTCCTCTTTCTCCCGAGACTCGTTCTAACGCCTGTGTCATCATCATCGTCGGTGAGTAGCCATATTATTTTAACGCCTTTTACCAGAAAGTGACCTTGTTTTTGTGTAAAAATGCATTTTACAAGAAATACAACTATGCACTTGAACTCAAAATGCAAAACTGTGTATGAATACCAAATTTCATCAAAATCGTCTGTCGAATCCGTTTTCGATATACCCGAAATTAATAGGTCTATGCCGAAATATAAATTATATATACACACTAGAATTGCTCGTTTAAAGTACCTAATAACATTAAACCAAATAAATCTTAGTAAATTAATTATTGTAGCTCAGAGTCAATAAAAAACATAATCTTTATCCATTTCTGGAAGTATCCACTCTCATCTACTTTTAAAGCTGAAGAAAAACTCAAGCTCTATCCAATAACCTTAAAATAACACCGAGCCAAGACCTATTCAGATACAGTTAATATGAAAAACGCGACCTAAAATTCTAAAGTCCCGCATTTACCTTTCATCAATTTTCGTGTAGCTTTGAACAAATCCTGTGAACGGACGAATCGATGGGATCAGGCCCCTAAGCCTACTTCGGGTTAGTTAGGCGGCAGAAAGGTTCTTTGGTTTCGCCTTGACTGACACTGCAAAATATTTTGCAAAGGCGAGTCAGATCCGTAACAAAAGGATCTGTATTTTCTCTTTTCAAATTCAATGTAACATCATCAACCCGTAATAGTCCATTGCTGAGCTAAGAGTATTTTCTCACACATGTGGAAGTATGAAAGCCATGTATGGGAGCCATTATCTCTCAGGCGAGCCTATCTAACTGTCCGCCCAATTTCATTGCACTTTTCAATACTCAGTAACACCTAATAGGTAATATAATATTTTCATATTTTATATCCATTTTCTGTTAATTTTTTTTAGGTGAAAACATGTGGAAAAAGTCATTTCATCAAATGAAAAGGATTTAAAAGACGCAATCATACCCTAAACAACAAAGTTGGTTTGTCGCGTGAAAAGTCAATCTTTATTTATTTACGACATAAAAAGAAACAAATGATGGACGGGAGACAATTGAAATAAGGCGGAATGAAAGTAGGACAAGAAGAAAGTCGGTAACAGATTGGTTCCAGAGTTGCGGTGAGCGAGAAACTTCGCTGACAGATTACACCGGCCAAAATAAATCAAAATGTCTATTGCCTTTCCCCGATCACTGTTCTATTTATTATACCTATCTCAATAAGATTTGGACTGTTTCAAGTGTACTTGGATAATCTCCCACGGGAAACGGGCAAAGGGAAATGTTGATGTTTGGATGTAGGGAACTGAAACTAAGGGCTTTTTTATTTATTTTTCATGCCATCAATATATTACACATCTAGGGAAGTAAAATTGAAATGTCTCATATCACATGTAATGTGATTGTTAACTTCCCGAGGTGTGTATACTTGTTTTCTTTTCGACGGAGGCGGAAAGCGGCATCTTCGTTTAGTGTAGCGGGCCGAAATTTTAGCACCATTATACTCTTGTGAAATATAGCTATGAATATTCCTATAAATTATATCAGAAAACTAAACACGAAATTGTTAAACAAATGATTAGTGATATTAGTATACCTACTAAATAAAAAACAGATCAAGTGAGTTGAACTCGCAGAACACGTAATAAAGTTTTTTCTGGTACAGCATAGTCTCATTTGTGTTACAGATTTTTGCTTATTTCTAAAGACTTTATATAGAAGACTTACTCATCTACGCCAATTTTTCGCTTACCATATCAGAGGGCTTCAATTCGTTATGTTATGAACCTGACAGGATACGGTAAGGGTCGAAAGAGAACGCCTCTTGTGTTTGATACGGGTCTGACAAGTGAGAATTTTAGTTACGCCTTATGGTTCACCTTTCAACTGCTCACATCACTTTGTTTTCAACGACTGGGTGTTTTTTTTTATTAATCACCTATTTGTATGTGACTAGTTAGTGGGATAGTAATCTAGTGAGCAGAATAGCAGTGATAGCCCTTTTAAGAGTGATCCGTCTCATATGCGGGAGACACATGTTTGATTCCTGGTAAAGGAGGATAAGTACCATCGAGTCAAAGTCAAAGTCCAAGTCAAAATGTTTAATTCAAAGTAGGGACCTCTAAATCTACGTATCATTTCAACTCCACCGCTTCAGCATATAGGTACGGTTGAGGAGAAGTAGCGGGACATCTCCTCAACACATTATTATTTTGATAAATTCAGACTAAATAGGTACTAAATTGGGTTACATAATTTGGTTATTATTTGGTGTCGTACTGCGCTGTACTGGAGAAAATCTGTTCTAAGCATCATTGTCATTTATATAGTCATCTAGTTTGTAATACGCCATTTTAAAATGTACTTGTTTAACATGACTTTTGAACATAGTTTCAGGCAAATTCCAATGTTTTTCTGGTATTTTTTGACGGGCCTGTTGGCTCAGTTGTGACCCTGCCTTCTGAGTTGGAGGTCGCGGGTTCGATCCCTGTTCGGGGTCAACATTGTATGCATGAACATGTCTGTTGACTTCGTGTTTGGTCGTTTAATATTTATTTCAGTATGTTTATAAGTTGCTTAGTACCCATAGTACAGGCCCTGCCTAGTTTGGGACCAAATAACCGTGTGTGAATTGTGTCCCACAATTTATTATTATTATTTCAGAAAATATTTTACTCTAAACGACAAAGTTTTTTTTAGAAACGTTTAGTCTCTAAACGGTTCCTTTTCTGTGGAAACGTTTAGACTTTAATTTAAACTTATTAGATTAAGCGTACTTACCAGCATGAAATATGAATATACCTACGTCAATTAAATTCGAGTGTCTTGTTTGCACAATAATATTACATTCAACATTATAAACCAGCCTTATGTTCGTAATTATTTCTTGGAAAAACTCCTCACTGGAGTCGTTTTTCTGTTAATTTCTTGACCAACCTGTATATTTACAAAGTGATAAACTTTTAGACTTTAAAAGTTTCTAAAATAAAGACTGTCCCGTCCTGTAGGCGTATTCACGGAGGCTCGACACCGTTTCCGTTCGATTCGATCGAGTGACAAATTTACTGTATTCTAGGCATTTTTGACAGCCATGGAAAATTTTCCGAATCCTTATGTCAAATATGACATTCGTTTTCGATACCGACATCTGTGAATAGCCCATCTTCGTCAGATTTTCCGGTTCCGAGTCGAATATCGAATATCAAAGCTCCGTGAATACGCCTGCTGGTCTTATACATCGGACAACTGCTAGTACCTAAATGGGCTTAGCTCAAGATATTCTATTTTTTATGTATATATTTTTTATCTGAATTAAGCCGATTTAGGTACTACCATAAATTCCGACAATTTAAAGCAAGTAGTTTTGCTTCCAGAATAAGATTAAGTTTCCGTTATAAGCTAGCCTTATATAATAATAATAATAAATTGTGGAACACAATTCACACACAGTTATTCACTACTGTACTGGGTAATAAATAACTGTTAGACATACTTAAATAAATATTATGCTACCTATTTAATATGCTCAAATATTTCTCGGAAAGATACCTTTTTGGAGTCTTTTCTGAGAATTTGTTTAACAACCTGTGAATTTGCAAACTGTAATGGGCAATATCGAAGTGTAACTGAGCTTGCGATTGTAGTGTTGTTAAAAGAAACTTCTTACAATTCTGTCGAAATTTTTTTTTCAATGAGCCTCAAGTGATGGTAGTAGTAGATATTTAAAGTATTGTGGAAAAATTATTCAAATTAGGTACTTTGACACAGTTTACAAGAACTTTTTTTTTCATTCCTGGAAATACCCACCCTTACAAGTTTTTCAGACAACTAGAGTCTCATACCCCATTCCAACCAACAAACAACCACAACAAGAAAACATTGTTTTAGTTTCTGAGACATAGGTACGCACGACAGGGTACGCACGGTTTGACTAGGTACCTACCTACTATGAAATTTATTAACTTACTAGCAGCGCCCCCGGTTTCACCTTCGTAGTTTGCGTTCCCTTGGGAATACGGGGATAAAATATGGCCTATGTTTTATTCTGATGTATAAGCTATATAAGTATAAAGTTTCATCAATATCCATTTAGTAGTTTTTGCGTGAAAGAGGAACAAACATCCATCCATACATCCATCCATACAAACTTTCGCATTTATAATACACACACCGGCACAATTAGCGGAACAGAAAAAAAAGGGAGTATTTACGCATTTTTGCGTGTTACTGGCCGGCTAAACAAGCTTTTTTTAAATTTGGGTTTTAATTTAAAAATGGAATACTAAGCGACTGCCCTTTTTTTCATTCTTTTGTTTTAATTTTCATTGATTCATTTTTTCCACCGCTTGTCCGTTTTTAGAAGGTTCGTGAATTCCATTTGAAAAGCTTTGAATTGCAGTTTTTGAGGCTTTTGAGTTTTTTCGCATATTGATAATTTACGAGCATCTAATTATGCCTGATTTAACGCCATCAGAAATCATTAGGGCAGATCAAATGAGGAGAAATGGTCAAACCTACAGATCGATTGCCAGAAGCCTTCGTCGATCGTTATCAACGATTTATCGTAGCATCCAACGATACAGATTGACGAATGCTCTAGTGAGAAGGAGAGGACAAGGCCGGAAAAGGTGTACTTCAAGGAGGGATGACCGTTTTCTCCAACTTCAAGTCCGACGGAACACGAGACTCACGGCGGTGCAGGCTCGAAATTTACTGGAAGAGGTACGAGCAGTAAGGATGAGTGAGCGGACAGTTCGTAGAAGATTCGAAGAAGTGGGTATAGGCTCGTATGTGCCCGCCAAAGCCCCAAAACTTGAGAGACATCATCGCACAAACCGTCTACACTTTGGTCGTGAACATCGTGATTGGGACTTCGACGACTGGGGACAGGTTCTTTTTACTGATGAATGCAGAGTTATGTTAAATCAAATTGATGGAAGGCAGCGAGTATGGAGACGCAAAGGAGAACGGTATATCCAGTCTAATTTTGAAAATACAGTTGCATATGGCGGCGGTTCAATTATGGTCTGGGGAGGAATATGTTTAGGAGCTCGTACGGAGTTAGTAGTGGTCGATGGCGGGAATCTGAATGCTGATCGGTATATCAGGGAGATTTTAGAAGAACATGTTGTGCCATTTGCCCCCTTTATTGGTAACAACTTCATTCTAATGCAGGATAATGCTCGGGCTCACAGTGCTCGCACAGTACAGACATACCTAAACCATGTTGGTATAACGGTGATGGAGTGGCCAGCACGGTCCCCCGATATGAACCCTATAGAACACGTCTGGGACTTGCTAAAGAGGAGTGTAAAGTCAAGAATGCCCCCTCCCAATAATCTCAACGAGTTGCGAAACGCATTACTTGAAGAATGGCAGAGGTTGCCCCAAGAAACCATTGATAACATCATCCGCAGCATGCCCAGACGGATGGAAACCCTCATCAGAGCACGAGGAGGAAACACTCGATATTGAACAGTCATTGAAATTGTTGTTAAACTTTGGAAAATCTTGAATTTTCTGCTGTTTCTCTATAATTAAAAATCGAAGAAAAATGCATTTTGTTTAATTTAATTTTTATTTTTATAAAATTTTAAGTATGGTGTTACAAATGAATGTCAAAACATGTTAATTTAATTGTTGTTTCATTTTAAATAATATATTGTTTAAAAATTACATTCATTGTTCTAAATTCCCTCTTTTTTCTCCTTTTTTTTTCTGTTCCGCTAATTGTGCCGGTGTGTGTATTAGTAGGATGTAGTTCATTATTCCAAAAAATCTGTGTGCTGCATTTTACAAAATCAGTGTAGTGTTTAATTCCTCCTAAGTGCCCAATTCCAATATCTGAGAAGGAGAAAAATGAAAAAAGAAAACTAATTGTCCCATTGCACTCGTTGAATTCCCATCTACCCTAAACACTTTAGGGTTAATTATCAAAGTCCCTTTTTTCCTTAACTTCTCCGAATACAATACCACTTTTGAAAGCGGAGTGTAGACATAGACCTGAATTTCTCACAAAGGAACGATCATAATATAGATAATGTAGGTAAACCATAATAAAAAAATCGATACCTACTGATAATAGGTGATAAATAAATTGTTAATTTTACAGCAACATTATATGACAGGATGAGGATTTCAGTAAGAAAAATAAATATCCGTATCTACCTATTATTTAAGTAGTTACAGCCTATTGGAAGTGATCACATTTCTGCATGATACAACATTTAAAATTGTAATGTAATTGTATGTACAACATTAAAAAAACATAAGTATATCTCGACGATAATGAAAAACATCGTAAGGAACTTGCAAGCTTCAGTATGGCTTCAACCTGGCGATAGGCACACAGCTTGTCCAGTTTTGGGGTCCGAAAAATATAGTGGTAAAAAGTGTTTACTTCCAGAAATAGAAAGTACCTACACAAAAAAATAATACTTAAAACTCAAGAACTGGAAAAGGTTCCAGCTCTGCAGTTTGGTGCAGTTTCAGCTGTAGCGCTGGTTTTCGGCTGGAATCTGAGTTCCGTCTGACCGTATAGAATACCTTTGACGGAGGAACGGATCGACGTGATTATCAATTAAGATTGTCGGGTGCAGAGGAAGTCGCAGGCTAAGGGTAGTATAATGTTGAAACGTAATTAATTTTTAATTGAAGTTTGGAAAAATCACAACAAAAGGAACCATGCCAAAAGAAATGATAACAAAAAATGACGAAATGACGTTACATTACTTTCACAAATTCTTATTAAATCTTTGATTGATGGAAATTTATGTAAAAGATGGGTCCCAGGGATAAGGAAAAGAAGGGAATTAAAACGTCGTCCATTCTTCGTAGATTTCCTTCGCCTAAAGTCTAACACAAAGCAAATTGCTAATACCCGATAGGTCTGAGAAGGGCGCCGAATGGCCCATTTCCTGGAGGAGCTTTATCTTTTTCTTTTCGCACTGTAGACACGCTCCAGGAGTAGTGGGGCCGTCACGAAAAACCACTCACCCCTACCACAAATTCAGATTGTTGGAAATGTACAAAAGAATAACTGACTGTTCTGTTTTCAAGATTTGTTGCGATTTTAGAGCAATTGAAAAATAAATACAGTAAAATTTTAGATCGATCCAAAAAATATTCCACATCCGTCACACGACTCATGCATGCTCGGTTTCAGGTATTATTTACCTGGATTTTCTTTAATACATTACCAAACTGGACGATATAAACGTCTTATGAAATTTATGTATGACACAGGAAAGTGGACCACGTCATCCGAAAGGATAAGTACGCCTAGGACATCTTCTACCTTCTCCGTCCAGTCACAGCAACTTTTTAAATTTGTCTCATATAGGAATGACGATTCATTCAATATAGTATACGAAATTCATAACCATACGGAAGGTAACAGATATTTTTATAAGTTACCTCGCACCTAGAATTTGTAAACTATTTAACTGCTACAATAGTAAGGGCAAAGAAAAGTTAAAGCGTTTCCACTACAAAACTATCCGACAAAATTGAAAATGTATGACCGACATTCTAAAGGAAAGACCCAGTTATGTGTGATTTCTTTAGGCGGTTAAGCTTTTGAGGTCTGCGCTCTCAGGGCTATTCTTTTCATTCAAGTTACTTCAATGTTTTCACAGTTCAGAACACTTTTCTCTTACAGGATATATAAATACTTGGTCGAGTATGGAAAACTTGTATCATTTGTGTGTAATGAGAAGTTGAAGTTGTATGAGAAGTCTGTTTATTTCGGTTTCCGTGGTAATTTCCAAGAATCCGTCGTTAATGCTCAATTACGTAATTTAAGAAACCTTTGTGCTAAATTTTATGCCTTTAGACCCACTTTCAGTTCTGCGTTGACCGATCAGTAAATCAGCCAGTCGATTCATTTATATAATACTAGCAGCGCCCCGCGGTTTCACCCGCTGAGTTCCCGTTCCCGTGGGAATACGGGGATAAAATATAGCCTATGTGTTATTCTGATGTATAACTGTAAAGTTTCATCAAAATCCGTGCAGTAGTTTTTGCGTGAAAGAGGAACAAACATACATCCATACATCCAGACATCCATCCATACAAACTTTCGCATTTATAATATTAGTAGGATAAACGTATATATAGATCAGGATATATTGCCTAGGCTGATCGTAGGTCTTTGAGAGACTCCAGTAAACCCTACGCTTCGTTTATAAGGTCTCCATAATCTTAATAAAATCATCCAGCTCATTACATTCCTTTTGCCTCGTTTCTTTCTGAAATGTAAGATAAAAAATTGTCAGCCACCAAGTCTCGTTATATCCATTAACGTTTTTCTTGCAGACTTCTTATTTCTTATTATAGCTAATTGTAATTACGATACAACTCGATATGCGGGCTCTGCACCCATTCCGCTTTCTAATAGCGACTCTTGAAGAAATAGTTTTCAGACAACATTTTAATTCAAGGTTAAATTCATCGTGTGCATCTGGATTGAGGGCCCACTTTTTAAATTATTGCGAAACGAAATGATACTTACAGGGCATTTACCTAAAATTTTGTAAAACCTAAAGCAAAGATTCTTAAATTTCTTAAAGGTGAATCAAAAGAGTTATGGTCACACAGCTTGGGCCCTCAATCCTGACGCCTGCATAAAACGGCATAGTCGAATCTCAGAAAGTACTATCCCTGGGATAATAATTTTTATTCGAGTATTTAGTTAGGAATTTGTTAAATACATTAAGAAATTGTCAAGTCTTAAGAATGCGACAATACAGATTTATGGCGGTTTAGCTTGGGCCCTCAATTCATCAATTTTGATATTGTAGAATCAGCAAAAAATTTGAGTTTTTCTAAGGAAAGATATTAATACGACTATAATATATTTGAGTTCCATATCTCGGAAAATTTGTTAAAAAGAAATAACGACACAAAAGTTATTTGTTAAAAAGTTATTGAAATTCGTATCTTTTCAAAACGTCTGAACTGAGGGCCCAAGGTTTTTGTCAGTATTGACTAGGCTAAGCCTTCTACACTACCGCACTTTAGGCTAAGTATTTTAACAAATTTTTAACTAAAGGGCTACAAAGCGTCCATTCTTCTAAATGCCGTACTTTAGGAGAAAATTGATTTTCGATGTTTTATATGAGAAAATTCAGTAGGGTGTATATGATTTTGTTACTTTTTTGAGACAAATCAGCATGTACCCTCATATAAGATATTTCATAAGTTGTTGTCGGAAGCGATTACGTTTTGTGTGATCCAATAATTACTATAGGGTGTCATTTAAATGGTTATCATAGTATTCGTATTTTTGACGCCTGACGTACGCGCGTCCCCGTCATGTTTTTTGTTTAATTTTCATTTTGCTGTGTATTTTGGGTTTTGACTCATATTAGTGATAGTATAATATAATTATATACATAGTATTTCATATGTTTTGGCAGATTATAATGTAAAAGAATAAAGATTTTGTCAGGGTTTCATATTATTTTTATTTTCTTGTTAAAAACAAATTAAGGTTACCCTTATTTGTAAGCTAAATATGTAAAAATGTTATACATAAAACAACTCTAACGGGGCCGTGGCTGTATATGAAATGTTTTTTGAAAAATTTAATGAGTCTATTTTATCTAGTCTATATAATTATCGATATAGATACCAAAACAACATTTTTTTAAATTTGTGTCTGTCTGTCTGTCTGTCTATATCTGTATGTCTCGTTGTGCACGCATCACGCAGAAACTACTAGACGGATTTTGATGAAATTTGGTATGGATATAACTGAATACCCGGGTCAACATCTAGGGTACTTTTTATTCCAGAAAAATATCTCATTCGCACGGGAAAATATAAAAACAGGTGAAAAAAGAAATCGAAGTCGACCGCTATGAAGAGATTTTTGGAAATTCCCACGGGAACGGGAATAAACCGGATCCGCGCAGGCAACGCCGATGGGCACCCGCAATTTCTAATATGTTATGTAGGCGTCTTCTATGTCGTAGACAACCGCTATGAAGGATTTTTTTGATATTCCCAAGGGAACTGGAATATACTGGATTGAGGAATGTTTTGATTTTTTGTATAAAAAGGCTCCGATACTATCGGTTTTACCGATTTAAAAAAATCTTTTGCCAGTGGAAAGCGTACTTTTCTGGGAGTAACATGTGCTATAATTTTCCCACGGGAACAGGCCTAGACCACGTAACCGATTTAAAAAGTTCTTTTACCAATGGAAAGATACATTATCAGGGAGTAACAAAGGCTATACTTTATTCCTGTATTTTCACGGGAACGGGAACTACGCGGATGAAACCGCAAGGCACTGCTAGTTGTTAATATACAGGGTCATAATTTTAATACGTCCAATACATAATTTCATTGATTATTGGCACTTTCTTATTTTATTTTTCCACGCATACGTAGGTGAAGGCACAGCACAGCTAATCGTATATAATTATATCGAGCTTTATATATTATATGCAATATGTAACAGAATAAGTGCAATTCCTGAAATTAGTTTGTTCAGTATCGACTACATATTCGATTTCATCTATTTTTAATATGTGTTAAATTTTTCCGAAAAATGAATTAGCATAGCTGAATTTAATGCTATCTATTGAAATCGTACTATTATAGAACGATATTTAAGAAAATTGGACAACTAAAGTTCGATTGCATCTTTTTTTATATTAATTTACTAACCGGGGTGTATGAAGAATTGCGCTTTTTCTGTTACGCGTTGTATCTGCGCTTTACAAAATACTACTTACATGATCACAACGAATACTTGTTTATACTTACGATAAACATTATGGTCACCCTACTGAATTTTCTCATATAAAACATCGAAAATCAATTTTCTCCTAAAGTACGGCATTTAGAAGAATGGACGCTTTGTAGCCCTTTAGTTAAAAATTTGTTAAAATACTTAGCCTAAAGTGCGGTAGTGTAGAAGGCTTAGCCTAGTCAATACTGACAAAAACCTTGGGCCCTCAGTTCAGACGTTTTGAAAAGATACGAATTTCAATAACTTTTTAACAATTAACTTTTGTGTCGTTATTTCTTTTTAACAAATTTTCCGAGATATGGAACTCAAATATATTATAGTCGTATTAATATCTTTCCTTAGAAAAACTCAAATTTTTTGCTGATTCTACAATATCAAAATTGATGAATTGAGGGCCCAAGCTAAACCGCCATAAATCTGTATTGTCGCATTCTTAAGACTTGACAATTTCTTAATGTATTTAACAAATTCCTAACTAAATACTCGAATAAAAATTATTATCCCAGGGATAGTACTTTCTGAGATTCGACTATGCCGTTTTATGCAGGCGTCAGGATTGAGGGCCCAAGCTGTTTGACCATAACTCTTTTGATTCACGTTTAAGAAATTTAAGAATCTTTGCTTTAGGTTTTACAAAATTTTAAGTAAATGCCCTGTAAGTATCATTTCGTTTCGCAATAATTTAAAAAGTGGGCCCTCAATCCAGATGCACACAAATTCATCATCACCTCAGTCATAGACACGACGTCTACTACTGAAAATAAGTCTTCTCTATTAACTTCCATAGCAACGAATCTGTAAATATATTATGTGATTTCACAACATTTGTTTAGGCTCTGTCTGAAAACACTTGGAATACAATACACCATTATTTTGTAAATAAATACCGTTCTATTTCGCTTTGAGAGAAACCTAACTTATAGGCTACAGCTTCTCGGCCGCCGAGAATTCAATGCCCTTGAAAAGGGTCCGACAATAGAAAGGCTTAGTTTCGTCAATGCCTTTCAAATATGTCGTTCTTTAAACAGAGTGTTATTGTTACTCAAATTGAAAATCGATTATTTTTGTGTTCAAAAAATTACACTTAAAAACGTCAATATTCTAATAACAAGGGACTCTAAACTCATCCATATATATATCTGAATGTAAACAGAAGCCAGTTTAAAATTATGGCCCCATACTGCTTCATATGTGAGGAAAGACTCTTAACTCAGCAGTGGACTATTACAAGTTGATGACGATGATAATTTTTTTTAACATGACCACGACCTCGAATGTGGTTTCTAAGTTTTTGATTCATATTTCAGGAAACTTTACTTATTTTCGAGATTAGTAATAATAATAATTTATGATTCGGTGTCATAAGTGTTAGATAACCAAGCTAGTTTTTCTTTCTGTATAGCTTTTTTTTATATATATTATTATACCGGAAAGGTATTATTTAGCTTTTGATTAAGCAAATGTAATTATTGTTTTTGAAATCCACAAGGCGCTTGTGGTGTTTTAGTGTATAATGCTGATGATTGTTCTATTGGGCAAAATATCGCGAAATAATGAGATGGTTGGATCGCATATAAGTTTTGATACGAATTAACTTAATTAACAATCAATACGTTGAGATTGAATTGTTTGCCCAAGAGAAGTTTGTACAGAAATTTTCGTGTCCAAATCCCACATTTCTTTTTATTTTCTACTTGTCCCATTCAGAAAATGTGAGTTCAACTAGATGAAAGTGTTTTGTATAGAACAAACTCCATTCAGTTCATTTTCTTTCGATTTTTTGCCCGTTCAAATGGAAACATACCTACTAAGCAATCAGAAGCAGACAACGTCTATTGTAAAACATAAACAGTAGATAGCATAATGTGTACCTAATACTAAAAATATTTAACTTTACGAACAACGAATCGATGTTTAAAGAAAATTTATTTTGAGGAAAATAAAGACTTTGATATGGGTGTAATTTAACCTGAAAACTATTGCATATATAAAAACCTACTGGATATAGGTCTGTAAATATTGCTGTCTTTTGGGTCACATGCAGTCGTCTATATAATATCGAAATTGGTTTTTCAGTATCGATCGTGAGGTCTCAGGTTCGAATCCTGGCATGTACTAATGAGTTTTTCCAAAAATTACGTACCTACATTATTTACACATAAGTACCTCTAGCTCGAAGGTGAAGGAAAACATCGTGAGGAAACCCGCAGGTCCCAGAATTAGTTCTGTCTGAGGCATGTGTGTAATAGACTTGGTCCGGCGATGGACTCATTACTTATCACGGTCCAAAGATTACACAGGTGAAATGACTACCCCCTCGGGAATTAAAGGCTTGAGATTATTTATTTATTATAATAATAAATATTTATTTATTATTATAATAAATATAAATCTATACACGAAACCGACGAGCTTGTATGAACCGATTGATGAATGTGGATGAGGCACGTGAGGTATGCCAGGATCGTAGCAGGTGGCGGGCTGTTGTCTCTGCCTACCCCTTCGGGGAAAAGGCGTGAGCATATGTATGTATGTATGTATAAATCTATAAAAAAAAAAAAGACGTGTGGCACTCGGGGACTGCCGCGGTAAAGCTATTGCATAGCATTTTTTATCAACAAGACTGCCGAAAAGAAACGACGTTAGACAATGCACGGCCTTCAAGCCACACGGGTGTTATTTAAATGGTTAGCGGAGTATTCGTATTTTTGTAAGCAGAAAAATATAATCTGTAAGCAGATATAGCTAATTGGTCAGCAACTCATGGCCAGCAAACATTACAAAACCTATCAGCATTTTATGTCATTCTGGATGGCTGTAATTATTTTTGAGCTGCAATGAGCTGCTACTGCTTAATAAAATTTTGGTAAGCACTCAGAGGGGAAGCCAAAAAATATTTTTTGAGCTGCATATAAAAGTAGCAAAAATAATCTTAGCAAACTTGTCATGCGCAAAATGGGCGCATTCCTTACAAAGATTAAGAAGGACTTTGGATTATGCAACTTTTATCATTTTATTTATTATTACCATTACAAGTAGTGGTGGTGGTGGTGGTGGTGGTAGTGGTGGTAGTGGAAGTGGGAGTGGTGGTGGTTGTAGGGTGGGAGTGGGAGTTGGAGTGGGCGTGGGAGTGGGCGTGGGAGTGGGAGTGGGGGTGGAAGTGGGGTTGGGGGTGGGAGTGGGAGTCAGAGTGGGAGTGGGACTGAGACCGGGACCCGGACTCGGACTCGGACTCGGACTCGGACTCGGACTCGGACTCGGACTCGGACTCGGACTCGGACTCGGACTCGGGCTCGGACTCGGACTCGGACTCGGACTCGGACTCGGACTCGGACTCGGACTCGGACTCGGACTCGGACTCGGACTTCCTTTTTTGGAAGTTCCTATTTTGGATTTTGAATTTTGAATTTTGAAATTTGAATTTTGAAATTTGTATTTTGAATTTTGAATTTTGAATTTTGAATTTTGAATTTTGAATTTTGAATTTTGAATTTTGAATTTTGAATTTTGAATTTTGAATTTTGAATTTTGAATTTTGAATTTTGAATTTTGAATTTTGAATTTTGAATTTTGAATTTTGAATTTTGAATTTTGAATTTAAATTTTTGAGCTGCTACTGCTTAATAAAATTTTGGTAAGCACTCAGAGGGGAAGCCAAAAAATATTTTTTGAGCTGCATATAAAAGTAGCAAAAATAATCTTAGCAAACTTGTCATGCGCAAAATGGGCGCATTCCTTACAAAGATTAAGAAGGACTTTGGATTATGCAACTTTTATCATTTTATTTATTATTACCATTACAAGTAGTGGTGGTGGTGGTGGTGGTGGTAGTGGTGGTAGTGGAAGTGGGAGTGGTGGTGGTTGTAGGGTGGGAGTGGGAGTTGGAGTGGGCGTGGGAGTGGGCGTGGGAGTGGGAGTGGGGGTGGAAGTGGGGTTGGGGGTGGGAGTGGGAGTCAGAGTGGGAGTGGGACTGAGACCGGGACCCGGACTCGGACTCGGACTCGGACTCGGACTCGGACTCGGACTCGGACTCGGACTCGGACTCGGACTCGGACTCGGACTCGGACTCGGGCTCGGACTCGGACTCGGACTCGGACTCGGACTCGGACTCGGACTCGGACTCGGACTCGGACTTCCTTTTTTGGAAGTTCCTATTTTGGATTTTGAATTTTGAATTTTGAATTTTGAATTTTGAATTTTGAATTTTGAATTTTGAATTTTGAATTTTGAAATTTTGAATTTTGAATTTTGAATTTTGAATTTTGAATTTTGAATTTTGAATTTTGAATTTTGAATTTTGAATTTTGAATTTTGAATTTTGAATTTTGAATTTTGAATTTTGAATTTTGAATTTTGAATTTTGAATTTTGAATTATGAATTTTGAATTTTGAATAAAACATTTTGACGTCGGAGTGGGGAGCGTGAGGTTTTTTCGTTACGGAATTTCTGGATTCGGTCCCCGCGCTCAAGGCCCGCGATAGAAGCTATGCAATAGCTTAAAAGCTATGCAATAGCTTAAAAAAAAAATTCTCACGCCTTTCATCCCCGAGGGGGTAGGCAGAGGTATTCCATTACTGGATATACCCACATTTCACGAGATACATTGGACCCCTAAACGTGATAGGTGGTGAGCCCATCGCCGGACCGGGTCTGTTTACACATGTTTCAGAATTAATTCTGAGACCTGCGGGTTTCCTCACGATGTTTTCCTTCACCGTCGAGCTAGTGATAAATATGTACGTAAGTTTTGAAAAACTCATTGGTACATGCCAGGATTCGAACCCGAGCCTCACTGATTTTCGGCCGGCTCTATAACCGTCCGGGCTATCACTGCTCTATAAATCTATACTCTATACTTATATTATAAAGAGGAAAGATTTGTATGTTTGTTACGAATAAACTCAAAAACTACTGAACCGATTTTAAATAATTCTTTCTCCAATGGAAAGCTAGAAGATCCGTAAGTAGAATATGCTATATTTTATTCCCGTATTCCCATGGGAACGGAAACTGCACGGGTGAAACTGCGGGAGCAACTAGTTTGGAATAAGAAGCTAATCAGAATCCCATTATACTAGGATTATACAAGTTAATCTCCATCTAATTTATTCTGCATACAAACGATTCTAACTAGAAATAACAAACCGCGAAGTTTCAATTCTGAAACTGAAAACTAACAACTAACGTTAGTATAATTAAACTGGTTTTAGTTAGTGTTGCTTTAATTAAAAACTAAAATACTTTTGCATACCGGTTTATTTTCGTTCAGCTTGCAGTTATTTGGGTTAGCGAAAATAGTTGCTAAAAATTTCAAACGTGGTTTCATTTACTCCCGTTGTTTTTAAAAGTTAGACCTTAGTCGACCTACGTATTATCCTTATTCCTTATTCGTAGGTATTATCAACCTAGCTCAATTGTAATAGTCAATTTCAAACACGTTTTTCACCACGTTTCGTGCGCTAAAATGAATTAAAGAGTACATTCCCACAGTCTTACTCTATCATCAAGCGAATACAGTTTTACTTACTTTTTTTGTCAGCCTATATGTTGTCCTACTGATGAGCAAAGGCCTCTCCTCCCTCCCTCCACTTATCCCTATCCAGTGCCTCCTCCAGCCATGTCCTCGAGAAGGCGTCCAGTTCATACCTCCATATCCTTCGGGGTCTGCCTCGGCGTCGACGGCCAGTTGTTGGCACCCAGTTGGTGCAAATTTTTGCACATTTGTCCGACTGCATACGACAAACGTGGCCTGCCCATTCTCACTTCAGCTTGGCAGTTTTTTCACTGACGTTAAACCTACAACTACTAAATAAATTTATGCTTATGCCATTATCCAAGAGGGGGTAGCCAGAGGTGTGCCATTTCTGGATAAACCCACTTGTCCAGAGTATATTTTTTTACCTCTTATCATGACAGGCCGTGAGACCATTGCTGAGTGTTATCTACTATGGAATAAATATTATCTGATTCACGATGTATGGGATTTTGATGTAACAGTGTTCGCCCTATTTAAAGTACCTAAGCATGCCTCTCATGCAAGAGTTTACAGGCTCGGGACATGAAGCTTACAAATGGGTTTATCAAAAATCATCAGACATATTTACTAGCTTGAATTATAATGGTAATGGCAAGTGTAATCCGCCCAGAGTCGATATCGTCTAATATATACTGATGAAAGTAGGTAGTTCAATAAATATTGTAAAAAATCCCCAAGTATACGGAATGAACTCATTATAATAGTTTTATGTTTTTGATCAAATTTTTTGCAAGCCAACGTCACTGTGTTGAAGTGCGATGGGAACCACTAAAACCGTTTCATCTATACATATAATAAAACTCTAACGGGGCCGTGTCTGTACATGAAATATTTTTTGAAAATTTTAGCGGTAATGTATATAGTTATCGATATAGATACCGAAACACCAATTTTTGGAATTTTTGTCTGTCTGTCTGTCTGGTTGTGCACGCATCACTCAAAAACTACTGGACGGATTTTGATGAAATTTGGTATGGAGATAACTGAGTACCCGGGTCAACATCTAGGGTACTTTTTATTCCAGGAAAATATCTCATTCCCACGGGAAAATAAAAAAACTGGTTAAAAAGAGAAATACGTACTACTCCGAAACGATAACACCTAGAAACTTGAAAAATGGTATGAAGGTGTCTGATATGTCATAGGAAATTGGTATGAAGGGATTTTTGGAAATTCCCACGGGAACGGGAATAAACTAAAAACAAACGGGAAAACGCCGCTGGGCCCCCGCTATTTGAAATATGGTATGTAGGTGTCTTAAGTATGTCGTAGGCAACCACTATGAAGGGATTTTCGGAATTTCCCACGGGAACGGGAATAAACGGAATCCGCGCGGGCAACGCCGCTGGGCATCCGCTAGTAGTAAATATTTTGTTGGGACAAATAAAAATTATCAAAACTTTTAAAAAACTTCAAACATTCAAGTTAAAGAGCTGCCATCGGTTGCTTGTTTTTGTTGAGCTTCAATTCAAGTTGAGAACTACTCTGCACTCATTTCGTAGTGATGTTTACCGACACTGGTAGTAAAATTAACTTTTGGTTGCCAGGACAAAGTTTTACAAAATCGCATTTAATTTATTCATTTTGTAAAAACAAAACTTGTGCTAACAACGTTTCACAATTTTAAGCAACACAAGTATTATTTTAAATAAAAATAAATATATTGATCAAATCAGCCGAAAAATACATTCATCTTACTAAAAGCAAGATTAATAAAGCTGCCAAGCGTATCATTCGCTTAGTTGACGTTCCAATTGTAATACCTACCTACTAATTATACATAGGTACGTGTCAGTGACTACACTTCTTATCAGTGTTGCGTCAAATTTACTTAGTCGTGCTTTAAAGCCCCGCGCATGAGAACACGAGAGCTAAAGTCAATCTTATACATTTGTCATTCTATTTGACTTAACTTTACGTTTCACAAATACACTTGGAAGCAAAATAGTAACGTTCTCGACGATTTTTCACATAAGTCATAACTAAAACCCCCCATTTTTTCCTTTAAAAGTTTACAAAAAATTATGATTAAAATTACAAGTTTTAATAGATATTTAAATATTTTTTTCATACCATCTATTCGAAAAGTGACGTTTTGGTCCTCAATAACAGGGATCAAAGTAAGTCTTTTCCGATAGGATTTTAATAAGTGCGAATAAAAGTGTTTTGAATTTGGAATTTAAAATATCCCACAACATTCTTAGCCAAAGAGATTAACAAAATAAGTTTGCATCTAAGGTTGGCGCCGCTGTAGCTTAAGTACTATAACAAAACATTAGTTCCATTTTTCGCCGCATTAGGCTGACAAGCATAGAGTAACTTATATGCTGACAAGGCTGAATGGGGTTCGATGGTTGTGCCACACTGTCAGAAAAATTGCTGTGGCAATGCGCGCGCTGTCATACTTATTTTTCACAATTTACATTTTATTTTACGCCAAATTTTCGAATTCCGACATCGAATTGTTTGTGTATTTTATATTTTAAAATGTATTCAAGTAGCAGTGACTGCAGTGATAGTTAAACACCGGAAAATTATTTAAAAAAGAAGCAAACAATGTCATCAACAATTTTTCTCATAGAGAGGTATGAAAAGCAGAGTGTATCATTCGGTCGCAAAATTATTTTTACCTTGGGCTACGTTCTTTAAACCCCTCACTTCGTTCATGACTCTACATTAGAATCATTCACTATGTTCGTGATTTAAAAAAACGATCCTCGCTGTAAAAATATAGTTTTGCTCCCTTATGACACAATCTACTATTCACTTCTCATGCTCTAAAAGTACCTAAGCCAATATAGCCCTACAAAGTTGGACTAAAGTCACTACTTTAGGGAGTAAAAAGTAATTAGTTTTTTAATTTCCTTAATGAGACATAGACAAACTCAAACAGCCAGTAAATATCTGTAGAGTATGGACCATCTTCATTGCGAAAATGTTAAGAGTTTTAGTTCCATGGTTTTTCCGCAAAGAAGGTGGCGCCATGTGTTTTAAATTGTTAATCTGCAAAGAAATTTAAATCTATTTGTTAATCTGTGTCCTGTGACAGGTTTACAAGAAAAAACTGACCGCGAAAATTTCAGAACTTTTGTAGAATGGAAATACGTTCGTTTTTAAATAAATTTGTACTAAATTTACTATTTCTCGCAGACAAAGTGAAAAGTACAGTTTACACCTCGAGACTAAACGCCAACTTAATATACCCCCGGTTTCTCTCGGTCTCGGTTTCTCTCTCGGGAGTCATACCACCTCTGGTATATTATGGCTTCGTTTAGTCCCTCGATATAAAATATACTAATA
This sequence comes from Ethmia dodecea, assembly GCA_963855545.1. NCBI lineage: Eukaryota > Metazoa > Arthropoda > Insecta > Lepidoptera > Depressariidae > Ethmia > Ethmia dodecea. The sequence continues at coordinate 5,279,908 of OY979446.1, forward strand.
TATTTATTCCACTTGCTCTTATGCACATGCTCCGCACTCTCCCTACCTCACAGCGAGCAAAACTTTTTGTAACAAAAGAATGTTCCTTCAGAAAGTGGGTGTTCCACACAATTCCCTCAAACATTATTCTTTGAAAGTCTTTTATCACGTGTCTACCACTCCCCTTATACATTGAAGCGTTCATCATGTCTGCTCAGAGTTACAATTGTCTGCATTCAAAACATCACTCGCTTGTCGGGTTTCGAGCAAAAATAAAGATTTTTCTTTGAAAAGGAAGCCTGGTAGACACTATTGAAAAACAGTTTATTTGTTTAGTTAAAATATTGCAACATTTTTGAGGTATCAAAAAATAAATTCTAAAATGCTGTTTCAGTTTTTTGAATATGAATGGACATGGAGAGCATTCATATCCCTGTATTTCTCGCCGCTCGTGCGTAAGGCTACCTCGACTGTGAGGGAAAACATCGTGAGGAAACCCGCAGGTCCCAGAATTGATTCTGAGGTATGTGTAACAGCGGTGCTGCAATGCAGATAAGCTCACCAATCACCGTCTGTCACGTATAGGATTCCAAAAATGTATGGGTGAAAAGTAGGTAAGTAAGTTCTAATGGAACTGAATATCATATTTTTTTATTTGCATTTTTATAAGGATTTATAGACAAAATTTGCTGGGAAAATGTTTTCTCTGCATACTGGTAGTAGGAGCACTTGACAATAATAAATCCCATCTGCAGCGGCCTCTCAAAGCTACATAACTTACCTCTCATGCCAGTCGGTTCGACAAGTCCTGTGTGTAACCGAGGCGGGTACTCAGCCGGCGCCTCGGGAAATGCGCCATTGTGCTCACTTACACACTTTCTATGCATTGATGCTGCGGAACTAGCGTGAATCATACGGCGTCCGCTTTCAACCACACCAGAGATATTTTCTTCCTTATCCCTGTAAGTAGGAGCTTGTTATGCGTCCGGTGACCAAAGATGAACAAGTAATCTCTACCTCTAAATAGTATAAAACAGTCGCTATATGCCTGTGTCTGTTTCTCCGCTTACTTCTAAACCACCCAACAGATTTCAATAACGTTTTCACTAATGGAAAGAGCAATAAACGAGGAAGATCCGTTTATACAATGTAAACTGTAACGAAGTAAAGACGAGTTGCTAGTTACGAAATGAACAACACGTGTTATCAAAAATGGGTATATGACGACCGGTTTTGCCCACAGATACCTAAAAGCTACATTCCTGTATTCTCGTTTGTTAATGTTTTGAATATCATGGAACACTTTTTAGGCACGTCAAAATTCGAAATATTTTTAAGTAAGTAACTATAAACACGGCCGCAGAATAACGAAGCTGTTTAAAATCACGGTGTTTGTATATGCAAAGCGCAGTCGTCGCAAACATTCTTGTCATATTGGTCGAATAAAAGTCTGGGCGGCATTCAAATCACGTGTGCGATAAGGGCCACCGCTTCTCCGGCTTACACTGACTTTAAAGTATATTGTAGTCACTTGCGCCAGTTATCCAAGAGCAGGGGTGCTCAACTTTCGTATTCAACTCGGGCTTGCAAACTTCGCGCGTCACGTCTCCGTAGCGCCAGAGGTTATTTGCATCGCGTACCTCCACGTTTTTTTGCCATTAGGTGTCATATTGTTGAAAAAATCTTTCGCAGATCATTATTTGGCGAGGCCAAATAAAAGAATGAACATAGAGATTTATAGGGGTGCAGCGAAGGGATTAGAAATAGCTAAAAGTAGCTGAAATATTGGCACATTCTTCTTCACTGGGTCGTTTTTGGCGTGAACAAAAAGTACCATAATTCATAAACCTCATCCGTAGGAAGGTCGGACGTCGGAGGACAGAAAAGGCCGACAAAAATTCGTAAGCCGATCGTGGAGCGATGCAATAAAACGGGCCAAGTCGCATAGTCGCGGGGGCGGCCATTCGAAAACTAATAAATTTCGTGGGGCGCTGAATTTAGTTGATAAACGACTAAGATAAAGATGCGGCGGTGCCGGCTTCAACACTTTGTAGCGGTCAGCAGAGAGTTGCCTGGACGATAACATTCAAGGAAATAGAGCCCCTTTAAAATTCAGAGTCCAGAATTTTCATGCATCGATGCAGCTATACGTTCCTGGGATACAGAACTAAAACGGTTTTAAAATTCAATTTCAGTTGTGTCAGATAAGGTTCTTTTCTAGTTGTATAAATATAAAAACCGTTGTTTTAGCTAATGTAATAAAAGCTAATCTTAGGTATATTATCTTTTAACATAAAAATGGAAAAATAGCTGAAAGGTGTATTGTAGTGTTTTGATTTGGTGGTAAGTAGAATCCAGTGGCCACGGATAGAAATAAAAAAATCCGTCTAATTTAATAGCAGATACGTAGATACCTATAGGTAGTGATAATTATATTATTTTTTTGGAATAAGTTATATTACAGGACTAATAACATCAATAGATACGTATGTTATAATAACTAATTGCCTAAACAATACCATTACCAAATAATATGTTTAATAAAGGAAAGTAGATATGCTAATACGTAATATTACATTTATAATTTTAAACACAAATCGTTTTTGTGTAGGCATATTATATGGTTACCTTTTTGGAAATTGTTGAAATTATTGGGGGTGTAAATATTTGTGAAAGTATTTCTGGGCTAGAGTATTTGTGGAGGTATTATTATGATGAAAATAGGCTGTTAGACCCTCAAAATTAATTAAAGCCCACTAGGTACGGCTAGGAATTATGCAACAAGGCCTTGTTAACGAAGCACCCTCCAAGTGCACTGGGTTTATATTCGGAGGTGTTACCGGTAAGGTTAAATGAGTAAATGCAAATCCTGTCTGAGGAAACAACAAACAATAGTACCATGTACAGTCAAGAGAACGTGGAGCTTGACACATTGGACTTTGTAACGTTCTTATTACATTCGCCTTAGAGGTCTTACTCGCACTACAAGTGTAAAGCTTCATGTGCTCTTGACTGTACTATCTTGTATGAACTCCGACCTTAATGAAGCTACACGGATTCTGCCTGATAGGCATACAAATTATTACTGCGTATGGCCTGGCTTAGTACTCTGGAAAATAGTGCTCTTGTGAGAGCCATTTTGTTATGAATCTTTGAAAATGTGCTTAGAATTTAGTGAGAACTAATGCCTTTACGCACTAAGATAGTCATGTATACATTTTCTTGGTACATGAAGTTAAATAAATAAATAAATGAAACTCGAAAAGACTTAGAAGTCTAACATCTCTTAAAACAAGCTTAAAACAGTGTTGTTTTGGTGTTTCCGAAATAAGCTTGTTTTAATATTGTTTTGTGTCAAATCCAATATGACTTGCAAAATTTAAGTTCGTTTTAAAACACGGTTCAAAATTGATACGCTATATGAAAATGGGACTACATCTTGTTTTCTTTTTAGCAGGGAAGAGACAATAATGAGATAATCACTCGATCGTTTACATCACTATTCCTATATATTAGTAAATACACACACCGGCACAATTAGCGGAACAGAAAAAAAAGGGAGTATTTACGCATTTTTGCGTGTTACTGGCCGGCTAAACAAGCTTTTTTTAAATTTGGGTTTTAATTTAAAAATGGAATACTAAGCGACTGCCCTTTTTTTCATTCTTTTGTTTTAATTTTCATTGATTCATTTTTTCCACCGCTTGTCCGTTTTTAGAAGGTTCGTGAATTCCATTTGAAAAGCTTTGAATTGCAGTTTTTGAGGCTTTTGAGTTTTTTCGCATATTGATAATTTACGAGCATCTAATTATGCCTGATTTAACGCCATCAGAAATCATTAGGGCAGATCAAATGAGGAGAAATGGTCAAACCTACAGATCGATTGCCAGAAGCCTTCGTCGATCGTTATCAACGATTTATCGTAGCATCCAACGATACAGATTGACGAATGCTCTAGTGAGAAGGAGAGGACAAGGCCGGAAAAGGTGTACTTCAAGGAGGGATGACCGTTTTCTCCAACTTCAAGTCCGACGGAACACGAGACTCACGGCGGTGCAGGCTCGAAATTTACTGGAAGAGGTACGAGCAGTAAGGATGAGTGAGCGGACAGTTCGTAGAAGATTCGAAGAAGTGGGTATAGGCTCGTATGTGCCCGCCAAAGCCCCAAAACTTGAGAGACATCATCGCACAAACCGTCTACACTTTGGTCGTGAACATCGTGATTGGGACTTCGACGACTGGGGACAGGTTCTTTTTACTGATGAATGCAGAGTTATGTTAAATCAAATTGATGGAAGGCAGCGAGTATGGAGACGCAAAGGAGAACGGTATATCCAGTCTAATTTTGAAAATACAGTTGCATATGGCGGCGGTTCAATTATGGTCTGGGGAGGAATATGTTTAGGAGCTCGTACGGAGTTAGTAGTGGTCGATGGCGGGAATCTGAATGCTGATCGGTATATCAGGGAGATTTTAGAAGAACATGTTGTGCCATTTGCCCCCTTTATTGGTAACAACTTCATTCTAATGCAGGATAATGCTCGGGCTCACAGTGCTCGCACAGTACAGACATACCTAAACCATGTTGGTATAACGGTGATGGAGTGGCCAGCACGGTCCCCCGATATGAACCCTATAGAACACGTCTGGGACTTGCTAAAGAGGAGTGTAAAGTCAAGAATGCCCCCTCCCAATAATCTCAACGAGTTGCGAAACGCATTACTTGAAGAATGGCAGAGGTTGCCCCAAGAAACCATTGATAACATCATCCGCAGCATGCCCAGACGGATGGAAACCCTCATCAGAGCACGAGGAGGAAACACTCGATATTGAACAGTCATTGAAATTGTTGTTAAACTTTGGAAAATCTTGAATTTTCTGCTGTTTCTCTATAATTAAAAATCGAAGAAAAATGCATTTTGTTTAATTTAATTTTTATTTTTATAAAATTTTAAGTATGGTGTTACAAATGAATGTCAAAACATGTTAATTTAATTGTTGTTTCATTTTAAATAATATATTGTTTAAAAATTACATTCATTGTTCTAAATTCCCTCTTTTTTCTCCTTTTTTTTTCTGTTCCGCTAATTGTGCCGGTGTGTGTAGTATAGAGTTTGTTTGTTTGTTGCGCTTTCACGCCTAAGCCACAAAACATTTTAAAAATTGTTTCACCAACTGAAAGCTACATTATTAAGGACTAACACAAGCTATAATATATCCCCGTATTTTTATGGGAATAGGAAACTACGCGGCTGAAACCATAATAGGGCGCTGCTATAAAATGAGAAACTGACTGACTGATTGGTGATATATCAACGTACAGCCTAAACTGCTGGGTCTAGAGACTTGAAATTTTGCACATAGAAAGCTTATACAGTGTAGGCATCCACTAAGAAAGGATTTTGCAAAATTAAACCCCTAAGGGGGTGAAATAAACTTGCGCGAGCGTAGATATAAAACAATGTCGTTTTAAAAGCTCATGGAATCTGAGTGATGTTGTTTAGGGCTGAAAAAAAAACGTTCCTGAATAAAGATTATGGTATAATATTATGATTGCAATAAATAATATGAATATGAAGAATCGTGAATGTTGGAATCTATGCCTACCGACAACTTTGTTATTGCCCGTGAACTTCTTAACGGAAATGTAACGTAGGTATATTTACGCCTTACTGAACAAGTACCTACCCATTTTCATCAGTGTATTTTATGAAGACCAGAACCTCGGAAGCAATTTCCGAGCCTGCTGGTTTCCTCACGTTGTTTTACTTCACCGAGCTACATAAATGTTTGAATAATTTATTGCTACATGCTCTCACCAGTATTCTAACCCGAGCCTCATATGCATGATAGGCAGGCTCACTACTATTATAACCAAAGAACACTCGAAGCTAAATGTTCGAAAGTCAAATTAAGTTACAAACAAATGCAAACAGGTAAATGTCTGTAGGCTATTTATACAATCAGGCAAAATGTAAGTATATTTTTTGTAAGATCATTTTATTTATTTCGTTTCCGTTAAAAATTTTGAGAAAGACTTTCATGTGTTTTTAAAAACAATATAAAATATAAATACCCCATTATACGGAATAAAGCACAACTAAAGATTTTTTTATAATTATAGTACAGCCCGTACACTATGATATTGTCATTTTCTTGATTCACCACTAAAAAGCTGCTGGTCAATGAGAAACAGTATGCCAAAACACACGCGATGCCAAATACCGAGCTAAATGACATGTTATTTCATACATGTATCCGCAGCAAGAAGCAGAGCGTTATACGGAACGCATATTTTGAATCACCCCATTACCCCAACGCTGAAACGCTAATGAATTTGTAGCCACGATGAAACGTGGACATCCTCGTGTAATTCATCATCTAGTTGTTAAATCATGTCGCGTTGCGGTTTCGGCGTCGTTCTGGTACCTTGTTAGCGTTGTTGGAAATACGCAACCAAGACTAGAATTTACAGCACGTTGTAGTAACTTCCAGTTTTCGAGATTCAAATGGAACGCCGTAGTTTGTGTCGCCGCTGACTTGAATGTTTAACTACGGTTTAAACTAAACGGCAACCTAAACTGGAAATGTCGCTTTGATACACAAAATAAAGCGCAAGACACTATTTATGAATGAAAATACAACGGAGTTACAAAAAAATAAAAATTAAAACTAAATAATCTCACGCCTTTTATCCCCGAGGGGGTAGGCAAAGGTATAACATCGTGAGGAAACCTGCAGCAAGTCCTAAAATTAATTCTGAGGTATGTGTAACAGACCCCGTCCGGCGATGGGCTCACCACCTATCACGTTTATATGTCAAACCAAAGACGATCTCGTGAAAATTAGATATATCCAGAAATGGAATACCTCTGCCTACCCCCTCGGTGATAAAAGGCGTGAGTTTTTTTTTATTTTTTATTTTTACTCAAAAACAACTGGACAGATTTTAAAAATTATTTCACGAATGGAAAGCTTACTTTTCTGGAAGTAACATGGGCTTTAATTTTCCCACGGGAACGGGACTTACGCAGGTGAAATCGCGCGGAACAGCATATAAAGGCTCAAGCCCTAGCGATTAATCTAGTCAGACTATGTTGAAAAATAAGATGTTAATCGATTCGTTATTATGCTCCGGATAAAAGCATTTTTTATAAGTAGTCGGGTTTTAGTATCATTTATGCTAATCCAATAAAATTTTGTTAGATTTTTCACTTATATCGAAATATTATGTATTTTCAATTTATCCAAAGATTATGATAAAGGATTTACTTTAGAAAGTAGGTATATTTTACATAATAGATAACCTCGTGCAAGTGTGCATGTAACAGCAAGGAAATTAAAGTTAACGAATCAATCTCCTGAACGTTAAACCGATTAGATAGCCGGAGGGACCACTAATGGGAAAATGGATAGAGTCGTTAGCTAAGAAATTTCTAATATTTAGGCATTAGGTACTTTATTTCATTACACTTCTTTCATCCCGAAAACAATAAACGCATATTAGAAATCTATATATATAAAGAGAGAAGTCCTGACTCACTGACTCATCAACGCCCAGCCTAAACCCTTAGACCTAGAAAGCTGATTTTTTTAAAAGCTTTTATTTAACTTGCAATGTATGTAACTATGTATGTTCGGGTGGAATCTTGCAACTCAATTTTGAAGCAGATATCTTCAACCGATTGAGCTGAAATTTGGTACACTTATGTAAGTTCGGTGACAATGCAATATTATGGCACCACCGAGCTGATCTGATGATGGAGCCAGGAGGTGGATGTGGCAACTCCTCAATGACTACTCGTAAACCCCTCGAGTTTGGGCTCGTATGATTTGTCTTGACGAATACTTTAATACTAGATGGTAACCAGGGTCTGATGATAGAGCTGGAAGATGGTTATGGGAACTAGGTAATTAAACGACATAATCCCATCGAGTTTGGGCTCGTATGATTCGTCTTGACGAGTACTTTGGCATTAGATGGTAACCAGGGTCTGATGATGGAGCTGGAAGATGGCTATGGGAACTAGGTAATTAAACGACACAACCACATCGAGTTTGGGCTCGTATGATTTGTCTTTACGAGTACTTTTGTATATATGCATGGTTAGCCATGTGACGTCATTCTAAATCCAACTAAAAAGTAAAAAATAAATTAAGAGTAAAAAATATTTTTTAAAACAAGCTTTTATTTTAATGCGCTAAAAAGAATAAAATAAAGTTTTCCATTAAAACTTTGACTATCCTTAAACGTCATAACACAATTTACTATGTAATAAAAGCTTGTCGCGAGATATATCTACTCATATCTACTATATAAAAATAAGTTGGGTTTTCCTTCCTGACGATTTAACTCGAGAACGGCCGGACCGATTTTGATGAAACTTTTTGTGTGGGTTCGAGTCGGTCCAGGGATGGTTTATAGCAAAGAAAATTTAGCATTGCACCCGTGCGAAGCCGGGGCGGGTCGCTAGTAGTAAATATATTAATAACTATACTTAACTGATTGAATAAATTTTTTTCTTAAACTTATATTTACTTAATCTTAAAAGAAAATTCTTTTACTTAAATATGAGTACTTAAATCTCGCGACAAGCTTTTATTACATAGTAAATTGTGTAATGACGTTTAAGGATAGTCAAAGTTTTAATGGAAAACTTTATTTTATTCTTTTTAGCGCATTAAAATAAAAGCTTGTTTTAAAAAATATTTTTTACTCTTAATTTTTATAATATTAGTCTAGATAGATATACAGTGTAGATTATCCTTCTTGATATATTTTCAAAAAACGCAAAGTAATTACAAATTCCAAGTGGACGAAGTCGCGGGCATCAGCTAGTAATAAATAAACAAATACCTATTACATAGTTCCTAGGATACTTAATCGCGAGGACCAAAAATTGCGAAGACCTTATGTTCTATATTTCAAACCGCTACTATAAATGTATTTTGTAGTCCCAGCCGGGAACAAAATAAACACCCTCAGGGTTGATTAGGCGTATTGGATTTTGTTACTAACCAGCAGATCAAAGCGGGCTATCTGAAACATCTACAAAAGGTGCGCAATACCAGAGGGGAAGTTAACCGGAAGATTAATGAAATGTCAATCAAGGCCCGATATTCGATACAATGGTCGCTTTGACGCACGCTGCATCAATTTTGGCATGAAGCTCGCCCTGGCCGGTTCAAATTACCCTGTAATTCCACGTATGTATCGAGAGGTCATTCGGCCATGCGAATGTTGATCAAGCTCATGAATTTTGAGTATTAGACCTCAATTGGGATTCTTTTGTAGCTAAATTAGCCTTTGCCCGCGACTTCATCCGCGTTCCAGATAACCTGTGTTATTCGGATTTAGAAGTCATATTATTGTAAAGTTTCCTCAAAATCGCAAAGTGACAAAGTAACAAACTTCGTAAGTACTAAGCTAAGTGTCACTTGATGTGCTACGTAAATTTTACTTGTTCGCGCTATAATGCCACCCGCTTGACAATAAGTCGAACGCTTAGGTGTGTCAATCCCATACATTTTTCATTCTATTCGATTGACGCTTACGTTTTAAAAAGTTACTTAGTTAGGCCGTTAACTTTATGATGGCATAGATATATATAGATTTAGACTTGGTCCGGCGATGGGCTAGGTCTAGTCACCACCTATCTCGTTTAGGGGTCCAAAGACATCTTGAAAAGTGGTTATATCCAGAAATAGAATACCTCTGCCTACCCCCTCGGGGATAGAAGGAGATTATCATTTTACTAGCAGCGCCCTCTGGTTTTACCCGCGTAGTTCCCGTTCCCGTGGGAATACGGGGATAAAATATAGCCTATGTGTTATTCTGATGTATAAGCTCTATAACTTTAAAGTTTCATAAAAATCCGTTCAGCAGTTTTTGCGTGAAAGAGGAAAGTACATCTATACATCCATACATACAAACTTTCGCGTTTATAAATAATCAAACTTTCCAAAATCAAAGGAGCTCGTTAAATACACTAACAGTCTACCGCATCCAGGCCCATTACAAACCTCTTTGAGGATACCTACTCGTGTCAAAGCTGATGTTACCAATACGGAAAAGGGACATATAACGAAGGTACAAAGACAGTATAGATTATCGTGATGTTATGAATTAGAAGAACGTGTGGGGCCCAAATCGGATTATGAAGGTCTGCGGCCGGACAAAACACATTATGATGAGATAACGAGTGACCTATGGCACTCGCACTCGAGCAGAAACTATGAGAGATACTACACCAACATTTGGTAGATATGTTTTTATATACTTAATGACCAGAGGACGCCCGTAAATTCTTCCCTGTACGACAAGAAACACTCCGTATATATATTATGATAACATAACTTCTAGGTGGCGTATGAAGCTCAAACTTCAAACTACGATACCTATTTTAAGTCAGACCGGCAAATAGTAACTGTGAAAACTACATCCAATTTGATTTAGTAGTTTTTGCATGATGCGCTAAGAAGCATATGGAGAGACTGACAGACAGACAGACCAACATTCTAAAAATAATTCTTTTGGCTTCGATTGAGAAACCCATTATATTATTTTTTCTTAAATATCTCCTATGTACAAACATTGGCCTGATAACATACAACATAACATAACAAAAGAAAAATACCCGTTATACATATCTAGCTATGAAACCGTCGTATCATTATAATAATACTCAAAAAACGTACTCAAGGAAAATATCTGAAAACAAGCAAACCGTGTAACGTGAAAACGAATAATGAGACCGTTATTCTCCTCAAAGTTGCCAAGTCATAAAAATAAATTGACACCGAAGATGTTACGTAACGGGAACGGTAGCTGCCAATAACGTTACCTCGATACACCGGCGAAATTAATAGCAATATGTCGTGCTTTGTTGCTTTTAAATCTCATCTCTTTTATCGATAGGCGCTCTTTTCTTTCTATATTTTTATATTGGAAGAGGAAGGTAGATAGAGATATAGATTAGACTCACATTTTTATAAAATTTTTAGAATGTACGTATTTATGACCACATTTACGAGTATTTTATGTTTCTATTTTTTTGGTATTATCATTTATTACGATACTTTAGAACACAGGTACCTAACCTTTAAATTAAAGTGTATATATTAAGTGAACACTTACTTTACTTTTAAAATACTCGTACATCGTATTCAAAATACTTACGCATACATAAAATCATCATCATCATCATCAGCCTACATTTGTCCACTGCTGGACATAGGCCTCCCCTAATGAGCGCCATTGCGCCCTGTCTTCAGCTCGACGCATCCAGCATCTGCCTGCAGAATTTCGCAGATCGCCATCCCATCTGGCGCGAGGGCGTTTACCTACATAAAATGGAATGTTCAAAAATCTACCCAGATACCTATCTATGCAGAAGGTAGGTAGACCAATCAAGTGTCAGACTCCTATGGACGATCATAGACAAACCCTATTGTGTCTCTGTCTTGTGGTTTGGGGATAAAGAGGGATGTCCTGACTGACCTATCGACGCGCAGTTTCAACCGCTAAACGTAATGCAGCTTTTAGGCCATAGGGTAGGTACTAAGAAAGGGTTTTTTAATATTCTATGGAACGGGGAATATATTGAATCTAAGGGCCTGCTACTCAAAACATAAAAATGCATCAAATTACATTATAATTATTATTATTATACCGTACGTAAGATACACGATACGCTTTCAAAATTTATAGCAACACGTTTAGCAAGCTCTTTTCTCGATAGAACCTCTCTGTATTAATTTTACACCGACAACGGCCGCTCAAAGTAAACTCTCATTTAATTTATATGAGGATATTACTGCACAGAGGAGGCTTTGCTTTGATATACCAACGTTATGCCCTAGCATTGGAAGACATGTTTTTCACTCCAGCTAGGACTTCAGTTGAACGGATTGTACCTATATTAACCTATACCACCATTTATTTATTTATTTATTTATTAGGCATGCTTACAGCAAAACATAACGTGACATTTTAAACTTAAGGTAGACTAAAACTATTACATAATATGCTCGCCAATTAGTAGCACGCACAACATTTGCGTAAAATTATAAGACAAGTTAATAATAAAAACATAATCAAAATTATAAGAAACTATAAAAAACTTAAAAAAGGACGGTTCAGGGGGACGGTTTTAAATCTTGACATGATTTCAGCAGCTTATGTTTGAATGTAACTTGTGAGTCATGGAAAACATCGATGTCAGGTATTTTTTTATTTACAGCATTATATAAGGAACTTATTCTAGAAAGAGGATAATGCAGGCCGAGGTTAGTTTTAGGTCGTGGAAGGGTAAGAATATTATTTACGGGATGACGAGGGTAATTAAAAGGAACAGCTATATTTATCATATCGAGAAGGTTCGTGCAGTTGATTTTGTAATTTAGAAGCTTGTGGAGGAACAAGAGGTCGGAAATCATGCGTCGATTACGTAAAGTTGTCATTTTAAAAAATGTTAATCGCTGGTTGTAGGGATGTTTGTGAGAAGTACCTCGCGAAACAAAAGCCAGGTGTCGAGTGAAAGCGCGTTGGATACCCTCAACGCGCTGTGATGGCGCACTGTACACTGGATTCCAAGCCACGCTGGCAAATTCCAATCGACTACGAACCAAAGTATTAAACAACAAAATTCGGGTATGTTGTAGCTTAAATCCTTTTGAATTTCGTTTGATAAATCCTAACATTTGAGCTGATTTCTTAACGATATTGTCTACGTGAGAAGTAAACTTGAGTTTACTATCTAGAGTGACACCCAGGTCTCTAATTTCGTCTACTCTCTCCAGTGCAACGTTATCAAGTAGATAAGTGGTTACAATGGGATTCTTTTTTCTCGTAAAACTAATTTGAAAACATTTATTTATGTTTAGCATCATATGGTTTGCAGTACACCAGCGTTGAATATTATCTATGTCATTTTGCAAAAGCACAGTATCATTTGAATCTTTCACAACTCTGTAAATCTTTAAGTCATCAGCGAACAAAGATATTTTAGAATGATGAATATATGAGGCAATGTCATTGATAAATATAAGGAAAAGTATAGGTCCAAGGTGAGATCCTTGCGGAACTCCAGATTCTGCATAATAAACATTAGATTCAAAGCCATTAATAACCACTATCTGAGATCTTTTTGTAAGATAGGAGGCGAACCAACTCAGCAAGGAACCACCGATTCCATTTAAGTTCAGTTTAGATAGTAATACCTTATGGTTAACTTTGTCGAAGGCATTGCTAAAATCAGTATATATGGCATCAACTTGCGATCCTTTATCGACATCACGAGCTATAGCAGATACCAAAGCCACAAGATTGCTATCAACAGACCGTTTCTCTCGAAAACCATGCTGAAAGTCAGACAAACCATTTTCTACATGCTTAGCAACCAGCGGGTGAATAAGGGATTCCAATAATTTTGAGAAACTGGATAAAATAGAGATAGGCCGGTAATTTCTAACGTCTGATTGGTCACCTTTCTTATGTATAGGTACAATCTTTGCCTTTTTCCATTCATCTGGGAATACACCTGTATTTATGGATTTGTTAAATATGATCGAGAGTGGTAGTGAAATAGAAGATCCACAACGCTTCAGAAACAGGGGGGGTATATTGTCTGGACCTGCACCTTTACGTATGTTCAGCTTTTTGACTGCAATTAGGACTTCGTGTTCAGTAAATTTAGCTCCTGAAATGTAGTTTCCTGTAATAGAGTCAGTAATAGAGCTATAACTATTATTATTGATATTTGGAGTATTATTATTATTTATAGAAGAGAACTGTTTCGCAAAAAGGTTAGCAATTTCTGTTCCCGTAGAAGCAGAAGTATCATTCATTTTCATTTCTGCCGGAAGTGCAGATAGACCTTTGCGCTTGTCTTTTATGTACCGCCAAAACATATTTGGATTTTTATTTATGTTAGACTCCATTTTTTCATTGTACTTACTCTTACAAATATCCGCAAATTTGTGACAGCGCTGTCGTAGTAAGTTATATTCAAGTTCGTCTCGAGGATTACCAAACTTACGAAGCCTTTTTCGCACTTTTTCTTTCTCGTTTAATAGTTTTATTAGATTTTTACTAAACCAAATTGGAAATTTTGTGGATTTAGATTGACGTTTAGGGACATATTTTTCAAATAAGTTTTCCAAAATACCATAAAATGCAGAAACCATGTCATTTACACTTATTAGATCCTTAAAAGTATCGTGCCAATTAACTCTCTTTAGTTCTGCAACTATTACATCATAATCTGCTTTATAAAAATTATAATCGACTCGGTTGTTCGGACGGAGATTAGGTACACAATTATCAGTAGAAATTGGTATGGAAAAAAGTATGTTAGGGTGGTAAGCATCAAGTTTTGTTAAAAGTTCTGAGGGCTTTGAAACATGTGCATTTTGTAAATTACATAAAGCAAGATCTAATATTTTGTTTTCCTTGTTATGGATACCATTTGTTTGGTGTAAGTTATTTAGTACCATGAAGTCAACTAAAGAGTGACCTAAGCTATTTTGATAGTTTGTTGGGGATAAAAACGTACAATTATCTTGAGACTTCCAATTTATAAAACTCAGATTGAAGTCACCTAATATTACGACAATATCTGTGTCAGTGGTGACCGCATCGACGTTATCAAGAAAATGTTGCAATTTGTCCAGTTTGACAGGTGGTGAGAGATAAACAGCGCATATTGAAACCGTTCTTTGGCGACCATTTATTATAACTTTTACGTTAACCCATAGATCTTCGCAATCACTTTCCCATTTAGGAGCCCGTGATGAAACAAATTCGCGAGATACAGCGATCATTACCCCACCACCATCCAACTTGTGATTTTTAGTACTGCGGTCTCTGCGATACACCACGTAACGGGAATCAATAAACTCGCCATCACAAATATTAGAATTGAGCCAAGTTTCTGTAAAAACTATTATTTTAAAATTACTAAGGAGTATATTTTTTAGCACATCTGTGGTCTTAGTTCGAATACCACGAACGTTTTGGTAATATATATCGAATTTCCTTACAATACACCACATCATTGTACAGAATATCACTAGCAATCATTATTATTTAATTAATTTGAGATCATCTTTGTTACGTATTAACATAAATTCACTGAGTTCCTCTTTTCGTACGAAGATTCGTCCATTACGCACCCATGTGAATTTGTAGCCGAGCGTCTTAGCTTTTGTGCGGGCGGCAGCATGCAGGGATTTGTTCATAGGAGATAAATGCTCGCTCACGTATACAGGTTTGCGAGGTCCACCCAAGCCCAAGTGTTGCGAGCTTAACTTGTCATTTGCATTTTTCTTGTTGAACTTGGAGACAGCTGCAAGGACTTCATCTCTATGTCGCGGAGTGCGCAGCTTGACGATTACAGTGCGGGGCCGATCATTGTCTTTGTTCAATTTTGCGACACGGGTAGCGTGAAGAATATCTTCTACTGCTATAGGTGCTTCAGCAATTTTGGCCAGTTGTTCTATTGTTTTGACTAAATTCTCTGTCTTATGCTCAGGTATTCCGTTCACCTCGATGTTACTATCTCTCATATTTTGCTCCACCATATTCAGTCTATTAGATAAGTCATGAACAGTGGATTTTAAATTCTCGTTATCGCTTTGAAGCCCATTTATAATCGCGGTTTTCTCTTCTAAGCTAGATTTCATTTCTTCGTACTTCTGGTTATAGAAAGACATAGAATCCTTCAGTTCATTGACTTGTTCATTTATTGATTTTAACTGTCCAGTTACCAATTCTTGTATCGTGGTGTGTAAGGTGTCAGACAATATAGCTCTCAGCCTTTCTTCTGTTAGGTAGTCATTGCAAAGGGAATCAGATGGGGCTCTAACTTCTTGGAGTGACTCAGTAGTTTGATCGCGTTTTGTTCTTATAGTTACGTTGTTAGTACGTGGCGAAGGCGTAACATTAGTATTATGCCATTTTAGTTTCGAGACTGATTTCTTTCCCGCGGACAGTGCATTCGCGGTTGCATTCGGTGCACTTCCAGTTACCCCTACGTTCCTGGTTCAAGGCATAGAAGCTATAGTAGCGTTGAGTGCTTATTTTCATGCAGGTTAGATCGATTTTTTTTTCACATGCTACACATTCTAAAAACTCTTTATTTTGTATAGTGTTTTGACAATTAGCACATTTACCATAATTTGGTGGCATTATTCTGATGATGTGGTCAACTTTCACAAATTAAAGCGCCTGACGTCTAGCAAAAAATCAAAACAGTTTAGCGATGCAAGCGCTTAAGTCCACCTGGCTTGTGCGTATTTTCGATGTGTGCGTGCGGGTCGCCGACCGAGCTTCGCAGGCGCAGGTGGCCGTTGATGTTAGTATTTTATAGTTATTACTAAATGAAATTCGCTTATTACTCACTGACCAGAAGAGATTCACAAAATCCAAATACAGCACTGTAATCCTTGAAGTTTTTGCTTTAAGATGATATATAGCTGGTAATAAAACTGTAAATTTTTACCACCAAAATCGATAAAAGTATGCGGAGCGAAATAAAATGATGTTGTCTTAACAGCGACACGCGGCAAAGTTGCGACACGCGGCAAACCTATAAATAATCTTATCAATAATCGTGTCTGGTCGTTTTATATTTATTTAAGTATGTTTTCACACCACATGCTCGACAAAGCCGGATTATATATCATATAAACCTCACCGAAAGCAAGACATTATATCCCTTGGCTTTAGCCGGCTTATAATATTGTATGGAATTTCATTATAAGCCGAAGGTCAATAACGTAATTTTCACTTTTCATAATCTTATTGCTATGACGATAAAGTCTAATTTCACTAAGCAAAATGTGTGGTACCCACCTGCGCGGCGGCCAGGTAATTAGCGGTCGTGGCCAACTCGATTTTCGAAAACCGAAGCCGCGGCCTACTAGATTCGCACGATCTTCATTTGTTAAATCAAGTAGGCCACGCCGGCAGAAACAAGTTGCTGTATTTATTTTATAGCTTTAACATTTTAAGAAGAATATTGAAAATGTCGAGTAATGAAAGTACTTTGACTCCATAGTTTATTAAACTAGATGCCATATAGGCATTGTCAGTAATCTACTACCATGCAATTCCATTTTGTTGCCTCGCATAAGGTGAGAAAAGTAGTGTATATACCTCGGGAATAAAACTGTTTTTCGTCTTGGGCGCTTGAATCACTCACTGCACTCAGGACTCAGTCTTAATTCCCGAGCTAAAAACAGTGCTTTATCCCCTTGGTGTACAATTTACTATCATCAGATGTTTAGTACCCACAGTACCTATAGGCCCTGCCTAGTTTGGGACTGAATAACCGTGTGTGACTTGGGTCCCAGAATTATTATTATTATTATCTTCTGTTTAAACATATTTATTCCCTAAGTTAATGCTTAAGTCAACTGCGCGGCATTGAAAATGCATTTTGATTTACGACCACTCGATATTTTATGTAAGTCATAGTATTGCTATTTATCAAAGCACTTCATAGTGAATTTCGTCCTTGATGTTCAACGTTATTATATTACTAGCAGCGACCCGCGGTTTCACCCGCGTAGTTCCCGTTCCCGTGGGAATACGGGGATAAAATATAGCCTATGTGTTATTCTGATGTATAAGCTATATAACTGTAAAGTTTCATCAAAATCCGTTCAGTAGTTTTTGCGTGAAAGAGGAACAAACATACATCCAGACATCCATCCAAACAAACTTTCGCATTTATAATATTAGTAGGATTATGTCTTTGCCTCAAACAGAAGGGTTGGTTATATACAGTAATAGTATTTATTACTCGTACATATGACGTACAATTAGAATAATGGTTAATAATATAATAATAATAATAAATTTAAAGTTGCTTTACTAAAAACATTTAACTTGCCAAACATAAAAGGCTTTTTGGCGTGCACCATCTTAATATAATTTTTCTGACGAACGAATAGAAAATAATATATGCCTTTGATAGAACTGTACTTTCTGGTATAAAGGGCCAAATCGAACCATTTAGAAATGAACATTTATGTTTCCGACTGAAGCATTAGATCATGAAATAGTAGGTAAGTAAGTATACCTAATAAACAAAATAGTTCAACTTCGAAACCAGATCCAAGAGGAAAATATCAGGGTCACTATGACGTGATGATTTTAAGTTGCGAGATTTAATAACTTCTTAACTAAAAAACTACAATTTCAATGAGATGTGTTTACGTCTACTACATTTCTACTATAAAAAACTTAGGGCATTCGTTAGCTGTGTGGCACCAGGGTACTGATTTTAATAGTAAATGCATACAGGTAAAGTGATGTATACCTAGGTACATATAAACAGGCTAAAAGGAAAAAAATATAGATTTATGTTCTGCAACTACCACACTATTCATCATGCTCGTACACACTAAAGCAGAGTAGTTGGAAACCCTGTCATCAAACATTCAGGACGCAACCACAACTTATGCCCATAAATTGATTACCGTGTATTTACTTAGGAGGGCCGCCGTCGCTAGATTCCCGATAAGTGTCAAACTCAATTGTACCGGCCGGCTACATACGCAAATTTGATTACCAAGTCATCAGAACTTCTACAGCCAAAAAAGTTGCAATGACCATCCTTCTCAGATGGTTCTCCAAAGATTATTGAATTTTACCAACATAATCCGGCAAACGCCAGATGCGACCGGCGCTCTCGAGCGAATGATCGCCCATTCCTTTATTTACCCTATAGTAGGGGCGAGTAAGGATAATGGTATATTTATTAAATAGAAGGAGACCCTTATTGGACACCTTTGAGCCGAGTTTTGTATAAATAGGATTAGCTTGGAATCTTTTATTTTGAGCGAATTTGAAATGATTATTGTGGTTTCATGGTAATTGGGCACTTTGCGCTTTGTACCTTTTATTAAAAGGAGTTTCTTGTTTTTTGGGTGAATCAGGGACATCTTATTAATTTTATTTTGAATCATCTAAGGTAGGTAATTAAGATACATAATATGTTTATTTACAGAAAACATAAAACAATTAAAAGCTACTATTTACAAATACAATATAACATATTCAAAGAAACTAATTGTCAGTAAGTTAAGTAGTTTCCCTGATAAGTGTTTCGATTCAGCGTAGCATCGTTCAACCGTGCTTCGTCGTAACGATCATTCGTCAAATTGAACAATACATTAAAATATTCGACAAATTGTCGTCGATGAAAAGAATTAAGATTAAACGTGTTTCCAATGAGGTAGGTAAACTTAAAACAGTGGGTTTGGTTGATAACAACTCTTTGGATCCAAAGGCCATTAAACAATTGAAAAAAAAAAACAATTCTTTGGATAGCCTTTGTAATCCATTTGCTTCTTGGACGAACATCCAAGACTTCCAGAGTTCCTCACATCGTTGTATCACCCACTTCAATCTATTGGAAATATTTGACTACATAACCCCCATTTAATCGCTTGACTTTCTCTCTTGGAAATTCCTAAATAAAATGGATTTATCTGTAAAATCTGAATTGTCCACTGTTCAGTACAGAACATAAAATAATTAAATTATATTAGAAAATAGTAATTTAGTAATAGTTTAAGTTCTTTGAGCTGGAAACATTATTTTAGTTATGACAGTCGGATGTCTCTTCCTGTCGTTCTCTTCTAACTTCTGCCATGTAATATTCAGTGTGCTCGTGATCAATAAATCACTTTTAATATTTAAACATTCAACAGCCTTTTACTTAACATCCACATTTCGCACGGTGTTCCAAGACAAATCGTCGCGACACACTGCAGATCGTGGAGACGGATACTTATTGGAAATATTTCCATTCAAACGGAAATATTGGATGTATGAATGAAATTCTCATAAGAATGAGATAAAGGACGTCTGTTCCATCACAAAGGCACCTTTTCAAATCTTATTCGGATTTAATAATTGAAAAATTCCATCGTGGCTACCTCTTGGTTCAGACTATGAATTGCTAATGTGGTTTCCGTGTCCTAGTTGGTTCTTTGAACTACGAGTAGTGGGTAAGGTTTTCTGTAATATTTCAAAAGATAGGTACCTAATATAATTAGTATGTACCTACTTTGTGAGTCTGATTTACAAGTTTATACAGTAGGTAATCATCATCATCTTCATAAAAAATATATACGAGATAAAGTGATAAACTGACTGACTGATTTGTGATATATCAACGCACAGCCTAAACCGCTGGGTCTAGAGACTTGAAATTTTGCAGTAGATAGCTTATACAGTGCAGGCAATCCACTAAGAAAGGATTTTGCAAAATTCAATCCCTAAGCCGCGGGTAAAAGTTATAAAATAATAAAATACTAGATTCATGGGAAAAACTATGTCTTTCAAAAGCAATAGGTAAATTTCTTTCGTAGTGAAATTATTACTAGTGATAACCCCCTGGTATTTCTTGTGGAAAATATGTAAAGCTTTGACATAACACCCCATTCAGTAACAGAATGCACACACAATAGGCTTATCTATTGTCCTGGAGCGCCTGTTGGAGGCTGATATACTGGAAGAACGTTTATTCATGAAAAAATTAAAAGGAAGGTTTATAAAAAATGTCCATCTTAGTTGGTAGTATTTCGATTCCTTTGCTCCCACTCATTCTGTATTGATTCTCATTTACTGTAGAATTAAATACAAGAAGGCATAAAAGGTAATATTATAGTTTCTTGCGATTTCTTATACACCACTTTCATTCGTCATTGCACCATTATGAATCAAGCATGTTAATTACACCAAATCGGAAGTTAAAGCGCAAAATCAATCAATTTGATTGATTAAAATATTCAAAAGATTAAAAACGCAATGAGTTTGTTTTCAGCCTGTTCAAAACATGCACACTACCTTACGATACTTGTTTGTATGACTTATTTGTCAAGTGTCTAATTTTCGTTTGTTTCTTTCTTTATTTCATTATGTGCTGTGTCTTCTAAAAGCATTATTATTACTATCTATATGTAAAAGTTTGGCGTCTCTGTGTATGGTTTTCGCCACTCACATTTCACCACTATACTTGTCTCCGGAGGATTTACCCTTAAAGTCTTCTTTGCCTGTGATTTTTTTATTAAAAGCGGTGTACGGTGAATCTATTCTGTAGTCAAGTTATGTTTCTTATCGCTTTGAGACGCAGCAAGCAAAGCAGCTAGAAATTAAATTGCGCCTCCGCTCTGCCATTCTTCGCGCAGTTTTCTCTTTGACAAAACCTCATCTGATTTGGTTTATATTGTGGTGGTAAATTGTTGGAAAAACTAGAGCACATAATAATTTTCTGATTTTTTTGCAATTTGTACACGTAGGTAGGCACCCTAATTGTTCAATACAACCATAATGGAATATTTCTAGTTGGGATTGGTCGAATTTGTCATTTTCATTTTAGTTTACTTATGATTCAATGACATTTTGATATTATCTTTCATTACACATTGTGCTTGTTGAGTAGATGTCATCATTTACATAAACGCAATGAAATTGATTTTTGTACTTCTGTTTTGTTAGTCGTTTCTTAAGAAGCCTAACAAGGGTTCTTGAAATCTTTTGTTTGCTGTTTCAAAAACAAACTTAACGAGAGAGTGTCTTGTTATCTAAAAATATTATTAACTCGGCCGTCTCTCGTCATTCATCGCTAGAGGGTATTTGATTAACGATCCGTATTAATTTCGACCAAAATCCCCTTAACGAGCAAAGAGGTGGGTCGGGCCACGGAACGAGCGAGCCGATAATAGCCCAATTAGAATAAGCTGGTCTTCACAAAGCATTTACGCCTCTTCCACAGTTAAATTTGAATGTGGTCGATGTTTTTGAGCAGGGTGGTCTGATGAGTAAAATTATGCTATTGCATATTGTACTGATTTTCACTGTATTTTATTTTACTTGAACTAAATGTTTCAAAATAAACCAAATTGAAACGGCATATCAATAGTCTTTGTGTCATTGTGATATCTCTTCCTGTAACAATGTTACGATAATGATCAAACTTGAATTTTCACGGCATCAAATGTCCAAACTCTAAAACGACTCTAGACCTTAAATATTTTGTGATTTACATTGTATATTAAAACATAAAAATGTCTTTATTTTCACAAGTAACATCGCTATTTTCAAGGCCAAATCTTAGCCAGCCCAGAAATATCATCATCTTGTTATTAATGCTAGTCATTCTGCAAGTAAGATGGCGATTTATGGAGGCTCAACGTTTATTTTTTATCGGAGTACCAATTGATAAATAGCTAACTTATCAAACAAATCAGTAGGTACCTATTTACAAAACAACTACTGCGTTAAAAGCCACATAATAGATTTTATTAATTATTTTCTGCCTATGACACTCCGGAGAATGGACTCGATTCTGCCGACCAGCTAAAATTCCTAATTTTAAGTTAGCCTATCCTTCTCAATAGAATACGGAAGAAAAGGACAGAAAAAAACCATAGATTGAAAAGTAATGTCAAACATGTAAAAACCAACTAATTTGAACCTTATGAACGTGCTTATCTGTCACTTTTATCCATGACCTTTTTACATTGTCGCTAAAATTGCTAAACACGCCTTAGCTGACAGGACTAATTTTATTTGACAGGACTAAATATCTCTCGTCTGATTTCTTTTCTAGGAGAAAGAAAATGACAGGACTAAACTAAAATAAGTTTAGTCGCTGTAATGCAGAATCGAGCCCAATGTCAAACAAATCTAGTAGTACCTCCTCCTACATTTCGTACTTCTAAATCCGTCAAACCGTCTTATTGTTTTAGTGACGTCACTAACACAGCAGTGGCACTCCCACAAGTTAGACAAATGTAACAACACGTAGCTAAAGTCAGATTTTTATTCTGGGGTATTCTGACATTTCATAATCGTTGAGACAAAGAATATTCCTGTAAATGAGATAGATAGAAAGATACGGAAAAGGGTTTTCTTAGATCTATCAGAATTCCACGGAATAAAATATCTGATTTTAGGCTGCAGGTTACGCCATTACGAAACACTCGAATACAGATATGCATCAGAAAAACATTTCCCTTCTTTTGGTACAGTCGTTAAAATTACTACAGAATATTATTTATAATTTTAGGAATTTAGAAATAAACACAGTACAGTACAATACAGTAAAATAAAACACAGTACAATACAGTACAATTAATTAAGTAATAAAAAAAAAAGACGTGTGGCACTCGGGGACTGCCGCGGTAAAGCTATTGCATATCATTTTTTATCAACAAGACTGCCGAAAACAAACGACATTAGACAATGCACGCCCTCGATAGAAGCTATGCAGTATCCATCCATCCATCCATCCGTCCGTCCGTCCGTCCATCCGTCTGTCCGTCCGTCCGTCCGTCCGACCGACCGACCGACAGACCGACGGACAGACGGACGGATGGACGGACCGACCGACCGACCGACCGACCGACCGACCGACTGACCGACCGACGGACGGACCAACCGACCGACGGACCGACCGACCGACGGACGGACGGTCGGTCGGTCGGTCGGTCAGTTGGTCGGTCGGTCAGTCGGTCGGTCGGTCGGTCGGTCCGTCCATCCGTCCGTCGGTCCGTCGGTCTGTCGGTCGGTCGGTCGGTCGGTCGGTCGGTCGGTCGGTCCGTCCGTCCGTCCGTCGGTCGGTCCGTCGGTCTGTCGGTCGGTCCGTCCATCCGTCCGTCTGTCCGTCGGTCTGTCGGTCGGTCGGTCGGTCGGTCGGTCGGTCGGTCCGTCCGTCCGTCGGTCGGTCGGTCGGTCGGTTGGTCGGTCCGTCCGTCCGTCCGTCCGTCCATCTACTATCATAACTTGGCTTTGGATTATGCCCAATAAACAAGCCACGCCTCCGTGCCCGTCGGAGTGGGGAGCGTGAGGTTTTTTCGTTACGGAATTTCTGGATTCGGTCCCCGCGCTCAAGGCCCGCGATAGAAGCTATGCAATAGCTTAATAAATTAGAAGTTCTGTAAATGACGTCGTATTGATGTAATAAATACGCTTATCTTTGACAAAGTAGATTGCATATTCCCATTGCATAACATATAATAATATTGCATATATTTGTCCCTTTTCCCCTTGTCCTTGTTTTATAAAATTATTCTGCGGAAAAACAGAACGATATACTGCTACACATCATAATATATTTCATTTCAATCCGTCCAAACAATGGAAATGCGGCTTTTGAACACGATCTAATAAGACTGAAGCAAATAAAACCTTAAATGCGCGAACAAAGGATTTGATTGAAATTAATATTTGATCACTATTATTATAATGCTGGCTTATTCAGCAACTCATTCCACGACTTCCTCGTTTCATAGGGAAGAGTTACTGAACTTTGAAATAAATCTTATTTTCGGTCAATAACTCTTCCTGTTATTTTTCTCTTCCCGTGGGAATACGGGAATAAAATATAGCCTATGTAACTCAGGGATCTTCTAGCCTTCCATTAGTGAAATAATTTTTAAAATCAGTCCAGTAGTTTTTGAGTTTATTCGTAACAAACATACAAAAATACAAATCTTTCCCTTTTATAATACTAGTATAGATTTATAAATAGCAATTCTATTTACGACTGTGCCTAACCAACTTGATATTCGAAGAAAGAAATTGGGGCGAGTTAATAAACGAAAATAATATTCAATTGAAAATATAGAAACTCATCCCAACGGGACGAGACAATAAGGGACGACTTGCCGAATGAGCCATAACACTGCGCCCGTAGGTACAGTCAAGGCACGTGGAGGTTGACCAAAGAGATTAAAATATAATAGGGCATAGAGGGGACAAAGCGAGGAAAATTTGAAGCCAAAAGTTATTCCAAGTGGAATAAGTCTAGTCCAATTTCGATTGAATGACAGCTCGTGTTCATACTAACTGACATGACGCTTGAGCTTCAAACATGCTTCAAAGTTTTGTAAGAAAACTAGCTGATGCCCGCGACTTCGTCCGCGTAGAATTTGTTATTCCTTTGCGTTACAAAAATATATCAAGAAGGATAATCTACACTATCTATCTATCAACACTAATATTATAACGAGGAAAGATTTGTAGTTTTGTACCTATGTTAATAACGAATAAACTCAAAAACTACTGGACCGATTAAAAAAACTCTTTCACCATTAGAATGCTACATTATTCCTGAGTAACATAGGCTATATCTATGACGAAAAATAATTAGGGATCATTACTAAAACTTGACTGTACATGCCAGGATTGGAACCCGAGCCTCACGAATGAGAGGCGGGCTCTTTAGCCAGTGGGCTATCATTGCTATTTATTTATATTTTTGTTATTCAAAACACCCTATATACAACGCGTCCCAGAATAAGCGCAATTCCTCATATACATATATTAGTATACTAATATATATTTTTATATTAGTATACTAATGTATACTAATATAAAAATATATATGGTAATGCATTTGTACTTTAGTTTTATCTAACGGAAATTTCTTATATAAAGAGCGATAACAGTACGTTTTCCACAGGTAGCCCTAACTAAATTTAGTTCTATGCTAATTCGTTTTTCTTAAAAAAAATTACACATAAGTACTAAAAATAATACTGATTACGTATTGTATAGCCTAGGACACTCTCTGGTTTATGATTTTTGAATTAGTTCTTGATACCAAAGGCTATGCATGTGCTCATTATAACAAACAAATTCCCTCAAGGAACCCATAGCGAATTCTCAAAAAAAGAAGTGGACTTTGTATGGAGACTTTTGAAGAGTATTTGTGCCAAGTTTCAAGTTGATAGTAGAAAAAGTCACACTTTTTCATACCAACTTCAACCCCTGAAAAAGTTTCGAATTGATACACCAAAAAATTAGGGTTTTCCATACATACATGAACGTGGGAGAGCCATGTTTCGACCGGAGTGATAATACGGCCTCACAGAAAACCAGCGTAAAACAATGCATTGGGTTTTGTTGAATGAGTGAGGTAACCGGAGGCGCCAATCCCCCCTCCCCCTCCCACTCCCCTCCCCTCCCCCTACTCCCACCTCAAAGGTCAGCAACGCAGTTGTGACTCTTGAGTTGCAGGTGTCCATGGGCGACGGACGTCCCTTACCATCAGGTGAATCGTCTGCCCGTTTGCCCCCTTTTATATAATAAAAAAAGCCTAATTTTAACCTCCTACTTTCACCCCTTTTGGGTACGATTTTTGAAAAATCCAAAAACTACTCATTTATTTTCTAAAGTATTTGTACCAAGTTTCAAGTTGATAGGCGTAAAAAACAACACGTCTCCATACAAACTCCAACCCCGTGCTTCACGACTTTAGGGGGTGTTTTTTGCAAATCCCAAAGCACTTGTCTTGTGGTTTGTTTTGAGGAGTATTTGTACAAAGTTTCGAATTGATACACCCAAAAATGAAGGTTTTCCATACATTACAAACTCAACCCCTACTTTCACCCCGTTAAGGGACGATTTTCGGAAAATCCAAAAACACATATCTAAGTATTTATTTCTAAAAGTATTTGTGCCAAGTTTCAAGTCGATACACGTCGAAAACAACACACCTCCATACAAAATTCTACCCCCTGTTTCGCCCCCCTAGGGGGTGTTTTTTACAAAACCCAGAAATACGTGTCTTGTTGTTTGTTTTGAGGAGTATTTCTTGAAAGATTCGAATTGATACACCTAAAAATGAAGGTTTTCCATACATTCCAAACTCAACCCCTACTTTCACCCCGTTAGGGGACGATTTTCGGAAAATCAAAAAACACGTATCTACTCATTTATTTCTAAAAGTATTTGTGCCAAGTTTCAAGTTGATAGACGTAAAAAACAACAGTTATGGGGTGTTTTTTGAAAAATTAAGAAATACGTTTCTTGTCGTTTGTTTTATAGAGTATTTTTACAAAGTTTTGAATTGATACACTCAAAAATGAAGGTTTTCCATACAAACGTTCAACCCCTTTTTCACCCCCTTAAGGGTTGAATTTCAAAAAATCCTTTCTTAGTGCTAGCTTACGTCTTAAAAACAATAGCTGTAAAAAAAAACAGCTTTCTAGCTCAAAGGGTTTAGGCTGGGCGTTTATGAGTCAGTGAGTCAGGACTTCTCTCTTTATATATATAGATATTCCCAATGCCCCCTGTATGTCCTATTATATTTTAATCTCTTTGAGCTTCACATTGGACTTTGTTACGTTCTTATTACAATCTCCTTAGACGTCAGACTCGCACTACAAGTGTAAAGCTTCATGTGCTCTTGACTGTACTTTCATTGAAAATTATTCATATGCGGGGAGATTGTCATCGGTGGCAGGATTATTAGACTTCCCACCGAAGTTCGTGACTACGCGACGTGTAAATGAATAACTGTGGATGAACAAGGTTTAATTGTGAGATGTGTTGGTAATCCCGGGTTCTTACTAAGGGAACGCGAATTCTGTGAGATTGAGGAAGTTGCGGTAGTCCTTACTTAACTTAACCCCCTTATTAATAGGCTTGCATTAACTTTAGTCCAAGGATAAGTCTTGGACTAGTGACAACTACGCGTTTAACACGAAACTGTGAAGTAAACATAATTTATACTATACTTCAATTTTATTTAATGAATCCATGTTACTATCTATTTACACAAAGTATCTATTCCTAAACTGTAGGCAACGATTAGAGCCTGTACTATTTGTATTAAAAACTGATAAACATATTTAAAAACATATAAGCACCCTGGCACGCCAACAGACACACACATGTTGTTCATGCACACTAATGTTGGCCCTGGACGGGAATCGAACCCGCGACCTTTGACTCAGATTGCACGGTCCCTACCAACTGATTCCCTGCCATCACATACATACAAAAGATATTACCTATACGAAACTTCTACCAAAGTATGTTTCAGTAAATAGTTTTAATTTACTTGCAATTTTATTTAAATCACTAGATGTCGCGCAGTGCGCGAGGCCGCAAGCGGCCACGCGTGTCTCTGTGGGGTCGTATTTTGACAGAAAAATAAAGTCTAATTTTGGGCGCCCATCTTGTCTTAGCCATTTTAAGTCGAAAAATAATAAAATTTTGTTAAATATTTTTTTTCATGGCAACACTGTTTACTGAGACCCACAATCGCTCCATACAAGCCAACTTTCCAAAGTGTTGCCAACTGGCTAAAAAATGCCGATTAAGATTAAGAAAATTCAAATTTTTCAGTAAAACAAAAATAACGGGGCGGCCATCTTGTTTTTTCAGATTTTCGGATTTTTCCTGTAAACTACAGGATAAGCCCTACGCAATGACACTAAACACGCCTCTCTGACGTACTCGCATCTGGGAAATCAATTTGGGTCTTTTGAGGTCTACCCTAAAAGTTCAATTTGCCATAAATTTCAGTGTTGCCAGACGAAAATCAAAAAACCTACAAAAGGTCATAGGGAGAGATAAAATGTACCGTTGACTGTTACTCATTTTTGCAAAATGGTAAAATTTCAAGTTTTGACTTTTTGGATTAAAAGAAAATTGTTAAACGTGGCAATACTCCGTAATGAGACCTCTAACCCCGCCATACAAGCCAACTCGCTCAGGTTTCGCCATCTTGCCGAAAATTGACATTCAAAATCTGGTAAAATTCATCTTTTTCTTTGGGAGCCAATCACAGGGCGGCCATGTTAGATTTTCAGTTTTTCGGATTTTTCTGGTAAACTACCGGATGTGCCTAAAAAGATGACGTGCCTTTTGGAACTGTGCGATGTCGGCAACCATGCGTCTAATTCGGGTCAAGTGGGGTCTAAAACCACTCAAACTTTGATACACTATTACGGGGCCGCCATTTTGTTTTTATAAATTTTTGAGTAACATTTATAAATCATCTAAGCAATACTACGGATGTCAAAAATTTGAACCGGATCGGCCGGAAAACAAAAGAGATACGATAGGCAAGCTTGGCCGCCATTTTGTTTTTTTGAAAAGTCGGAATTTTCCCTGGGTCACTCCGCCATCTTGCACACTTTTCTCATATATGACTTTTCTCCAAAACAACTCCTTCTGGGAGAACAATTATGTCAATCAGTGAGTGAGTCAGTCAGTGAGTCAGTGGTAGTCGAGCTTTATATATATATATATATATATATATATATATATCAAAAGCACCAAAGATCAAATTTTCTACTAAATAACACTGGTGAAATGTGTGTATGAAAAGGTAAGTTCCACAAAAATTCTGAAATAAGGTAGTTGGAATAGTAACCTGCTTTATGTATAAGGCGTGATGCACATGCAACTAAATAATCGTGTATATAATGTTACTATAAACCCGCCCCGGCTTCGCACAAGTGCAATGCTAATATTTAGTATGATATCTTAAATCACACTATCTATTAAAAAAACCGCATCAAAATCCGTTGCGTAGTTTTAAAGATTTAAGCATACATAGGGATATAGCATAGGGATATATGGACAGAGAAAGCGACTTTGTTTTATACTATGTAGTGATAGATTTTATATTTAACATCATTGAGATGCCCTAATATACTTGTGATCTTTTTGCTCCAACCAATAAATGTATGAAGGTGACACTTTCATAGTTCGGGCTGATCGCTTCGTCTGACATTTCGCGCATAATTATGCCAGCATAATCCTCTCTCTGTCTCTCTTAAAGCACCCCACCCCTTCGCCGCAGTCCTGATTGATGGCGCCGGAGATTGCATGTCAGGATTACATCTGCGGAGGATGTACGGATTATTTAGTTTCTGCCAACGAGTAAATAGAGCGAGCAATATTCCGCAAAAAACTTATAGTAACGTGACGTCAGATAGACGCGAGGGACGCGGCGGTAATCTCGTTTGTGTCTTCCGTGAAAATTTCATCACTCACGTCCCCGTTTCGCCACGTTGGTAGTGAAATGAACGCCAAAAGGCTTTCAATCAAGTTTTTTTATTTAAACGCTCTTTTTATTTTAGATATTTTACAGTGAGATCTCGTACCTAATTGCTTTCGTTTTTGATGGATAGATATTTGACTTTTTCATAACTGTTTCGGTTCGGTAAAAAATAGGGGTATATTTTATCTGTGAATTTGATTGCTTGTTTTTGTTAGCGCCACGTAAAATCCAATTGAGATAGATCAGTCTATAAAAGTCAGTAATGAAATATGTAGGATTTTTATTGTGCAACAAGAATCACTAATCATATAAAATTTTATAAAGATGTAAAATTTGAAAAGTCAAGAAACCTGATTACTAATTAAACTGACTGATAGAAAGTAAAAAACATTACTCTCCTTCTGGTTCAGTCGGGTAAAAATAACTTCTTCTCAAGGACAATACCTACAATGATGATCTAAGAAATTGTAAATCTTAATACCAAACAACTTTGAGTTATGAAATAAATACCCAACACCTTATTCCTGAGAAGTCATAGAGTCTATTTCTGGTAATAGGTACCCACTTGTCACCGTCAAGCAATTGATAAAATATATAGTACGTAAGTTTTTGAAAAGCTCATTCATTTGTAGTTGCCCTCCTAGGATGTAAGTGACTTTGTACTTATATTTACTCGTCATACTTCGGAGAACACATATTGCTGATCATTGAAATATTTTGAACGGAGTATTGACAGATCAACAATTTTAATCCAATACAATGGTTTCGAAACATTAAAAAAACAACAAGCGCTTTCAAAAAGCCCATAAAAATTCAGACAAATTGCTGGTGTCCATTTTTCGTGAAATTGTTTACGACGTCGTTTTTGTTAGCTTCATAAAAGTTTAGCTGACGACTCTAGTCTCTCTCCGTGGACATACAAAAGGAGTCAAGTGTACATTGTGAGACGTGTTTAGTTTTCCTTGAGAGTTAATAGAAATGTTATATTTTCAAGTGGAATTGTTTTATTTTTCGTTAATAACACAATTTATTATAGTTTTCTAAAACTTACTTTCATATTAATCTGTAGCTCAACGGTGAAGGAAAATTGTGAGGAAACCCGCAGGTCCCAGAATTTATTATGAGGCATGTGTAGCATCATCCCGCGTGGTGGTCACCCCCAAGGGGGGGTTCGGTGATGGGCTCACCCCATGGTACGTTTAGGGGTAAAAATTAGACCGATGCAACGTGTTTTTCTTTAGTAATGCCTTTGCATAGCCTCTCGAGGATAAAACCCGTGAGCATATTGTAATGTTATTTAAAATTACAGTAATTACAGTATTAATTTATTCCTACTTATTTTATCCAATTGAATAGCTGAAAATTATTTTATTTAAGAGAAGTCAATAGCACTATAAGTACTTATATTTAGTTTTTTGTTGTGCGACTTGTAATTTGTCATTTTGGCCGTATTCTGGTTCAAGGAATCGTGAAAAATAGGTAGGTACTATCAAAATAAAATATTTCTGCCAACCCCCTTTAATCAAACAACAAAATATTTAGGTACAGTATTTTATATATATTTTGCAGAATCACTGTTTTTTTTAATTTGTTTTTTTTTTCCTGTTGCTCACTGTGAGTTATTCAAACAAGCCAGAATGCGCTTTAGAATTGCGGCTGGGACATTCAAACGCAAAATTGGCATGTCAAATAAATTCTTGTCACTCGTAAATACTTTGCATAGATTGGATCCAGGGGAATTCCCGCAACAAAGACGCTAGAGGGCCGCTTCAATAAAAGAGAACGATTGGATCGCGTTTGACGGAAAGGCAGAGCTGATCGCAATGCCAATTGCGTCCTTGTTTTCTGTTTAAAGCATTTTTCATTGACCCAAGAGATTCTTATGGGAGGTAGGAATAGTATTGCATTTTTGTAATAAATTCCACGCCACAGTTTCTAGTCACCGGTAAAATGAATAAATACTTGCCCTTATTTCGACAAGGGTCTCCTTCAATAATTTAATCGGACTTTTCTTTTGTCTTTTTGCCTAGTCAGACCAAAAGAAATGCAATGTTTCGTTTCTAATTATATGAGCAGATATATTTTGTGGTGAATTGCTGTAGTCTAAAACATTTTTCAGAATTTTTAGTGTCTTTATATTCGTCTTCGTCTCCAGAGTACCGAAAAATTTATTTCATAATCTTATCAGAACGTTTTAGGTTTTTTGTTGTTATTAAATACCCAATTGCACAAGAAGGAGGATAACGTTTAAAATATTCAGTGCTAGTTTTTATTAATTATTGTACTCGCAGGTACTTGTCTAATTCATCGTTGTATTACATATATTTTATAAAAGGATTTACTTATTGATTAAGGATTAAGGATTTTTTACCTCTGCCTACCCCCTCGGGGATAAAAGGCGTGAGATTATTTATTTATTTATTTTTTAACTTCTTATAACACTTTAGTTTTGGAGCAATACACGACGTAACATACATAATTTAATTTAAGCGGATGCATCCGTGCGAAGCCCCGCATGTGCTTCTTACGAACGACTATTTTAAAGGACATGCTCCATTTTGGGCCTGCACATTGTACACCAGCGTGAAAAATAGAGAAAAATCTAGTGATTATCAGAAAAATATTCAAAAAAAAAAATTTCGCATGAAATCGCATTGAAATAATACTATTTCTAACTTCTTAAGCCCAATTTCCATGTTTTTGTGAATTAGTCCGACAAACATCAAAATAATGTGAATTTTTATTTTACTGGTCAGGTCGCAATTTTTTTTTCGGTCACCGCGATACTAGTTTAATGAAAATTTAAGTTTATTGTACAACGAAATTAGGCTCAACGAAATATGAGCTAAATCATGAATAAAACTATAATTATTTTATTTATATTTATCTAAAAAAAACTGGTGTACATGGTGCAGGCCCCGTCTCCATACATTCATGAAACGTCTCCTTTATGTGACCGCCATTCGAAATTCTGTGTAAAGCATCTCACTTTGTTCATAATTTAAACTGGTATATAATACCCTTTCGGACCATCAAGTTGAATTCGCGTAAAGTCGCATTCCCTAAAAGTTGATTTCCCCTATATTTTACTGAATTCTATGTACCTACTTAATTACATAATATAAGTAAACTAAAAGTACCTACTTATATTTAATTTTACAATATTTATCAGCGTACTGCGATACAAGCTGCGCTTAGTGCAGGGTCCGCTGTTTTAAATGTTACTATTTAGGCATTAAGCTGTATGCAGCTATATGTTTATGACAAGATTTAATTATTATGTATGTAACAATCTTGAAAACAGATAGTAATAAAATTATTGTTATTCTTCTTATTTAATCATATTAAATATTTTAAAATAAATAAAAAATGACCCCCAAAAAGGAAACATGAAACACTGCCAGAGTTACCTATTCCTTTTTTTCAAACATCCACTTTTACTTTATTTTCGTGGGGCACTATTCTCACACTGGCTGTTATACCAAAATTAGACAGATCCTACACCCTTATAGCACTGTATAATTAATAGTACCAGCGTACTTATAGCTAAATAAATAAATAAAATAAATAATCTTACGCCTTTTATACACACATTTCACCAGCATAACTTTTGGACCCCTTAACGTGATAGGTGGAGAGCCCATCGCCGGACCGGGTCTGTTACACATGCCTCAGAATTAATTCTGGGACCTGCGAATTTTTTCAGAATGTTTTCTGTTACCGTCGAGCTAGTGATAAATATGTAATTCGTAAGTTTTGAAAAACTCATTAGTAGATGCCAAGATTCGAACCCGAGCCTCACTGATTATCATCATGTGAAGCAGGCTCTTTAACCGTAAGGTTATGGCGTGCATATCTTCTCTTCTTGAATGTTTGGTTTTAGTATTTTAAAAAAGTTCTTGTCTACAAAAGGAACGCGTGATATGAAAACACTAGCTTGGTGTCCAACCTATCACGTTTAGGGGTGCAAAGAATATCTCTTGAAAAGTTTTCTAGGTATATCCAGAAGTGGTAATATATATCTACAGAATGGTAGGGTACCTCTGCATTTCCCCTAACAAACCCACGAGGCTCAGGTCGAGAAACTCAGAAGGCAATATTCCATTAAGTAAGGTAAATACTAGGAATAATTTTATTTCATCCATGTTTTCCAACGAAGAAATGCACACACGTAACGATTGAGTTCCCAAATTGAGTTGTTACTTCGTCTTGCTGCAAATATGGAACGTAAACTTTTTGTGTACGGGAATTCCTTTTTACGCTCTTTCAATTGATATTCCGTTTTACGGTTTCTCTTTTGCGGTTATTTGAAGTTTAAGAGGTCGCAACTCGATTATGGAACCGTTTACAGATCTACCGCTTACGCTAGACGGTTCGTGGGGTAGATACGCGCGGTGGGTGGGGTACCGGATGACGTCACAGCAGAGACTCGTTGCATACGAAATAATTAAACGCGGGATGTGTTTTCAGTGGGCCCAGTTGCCCACAAAGGGAAATTGACAGTTGCTCTAACGTTATCTGTCACCTTTCTCGCACTGGCAGTTACCTTAGGAACTGTGTGACCCACTGTGATATATTGATAATAGGTGTACTGTGGGTAGACTTGTAGGTTAATAACGCGGATCGCTAAATTAGGCCAGTTAACACCATTCGTTTGCTTATGACAAATACAATTTTACAAGCTTTTATTTAGTTTTACGTGTCCAGATGTTTCTCATCAAATCTTGCAAATTAAATTTGATCCACTTGCTTGCTTGCGTGCTTTCTTATGCTGTAAATAGATAGAGTGATTCAAGAGGAAGGTTTTAGTATTAGCCTTGCACTCCTTGCGAAGCCGGGGCGGGTCGCTAGTTTAAAATATTAAGCAGTAGGGATTATTTGAACTACCGACCCTAAGGAATCACTCATGAATTGTGATCATTCCACTTTATCACCAGAAGTTTGAACAGTCAGGTAGGTACTTATAGGAAACTCTTATAGGAAGTTTATAGGAAGATTTACCTAAACTGTGGAGTCTCGTGAAGGAGTTGAGTTTGGGCTGAATATCATTTGGCATGCATATCATTCATGAACTTAGTATATTTAGTAGTAGAGCATCAAGTGGCCAAGGGCCGGCAATGGGATATTGGGCGCCTGTTGCGTCTGGGATTTAACAATCTGCTTCGTATACAAGCTGTACTAGACCAACCTATTAATTACCCGACTGAGCCAGAGAGATGGCAATCTGTATCTTTATATATAAAAGAAGAACCTGACTAGATGTCTGACTGACCAATCAACACACAGCCGAAACTGCAAGCTTTAGAAGAATGAAAATTTCATGAATGACGTAAGTTTCACGGAAACGAGAACAAGCAAGTTCCGGCAACGCCGCTGGACACCAGCTAGTATTTTTATATCACAATTTGCTTTTGTAGATACCTTCTTTTAAATACTAAAACAAATATTCAAGATTAATAAACACAATGTTATTGTAATCTTCCTATGTTTGCACGTTGGGAGATAGTTGATTCGCACAATACCAGAAACAGAGATTGGGCGGCCACTTCGTAACAGAATAAGCTAAGCCCAGACGACGGCAAACATTCATCTTTGCCACAGAATAGCCTGCCGAGCGGCCATCTTTGTTTTAATCTTCATAAGCAGCTTACAAACGTGTTTATCCGCTCCATATGACCATAAATGAAATTGGGGAATTAAGTCCGATCCATTAATTACTCCTAATGGAATTAAAATCATCATTTTACTGAAATTGATCAGTAGCAGCAATAATTATATCACTTTTTTACATTTAATAGAAAGGATTTTTTAAAATTCCTGTTAAAGTTAAATTAAGGTCATGTTTATTTACAAATTTAGCAGATAAAAATGTTTCCCAAAGTGGGACCATGTGAGACAGTACCCAGAATATACATGTTAGCTAGGCTGATCCTTTGACAAAAATAACTGCCAGTCTTATGTCACTTATGTGAATGTGTCATTTAAAGCCTCGACCAAACGCACTGACAGTTCTTTGCTAAGCTGCCACGCCTCCAAACTTCACGGTCCCATGGTATCCCAAATGGCACAAACATGTAGTCATATATTTTGTGCTGCTCAGGAATTTAGCGTCCCCAGTCGTCCACTAAGGGAGAACTGGTATGGGATGAAGATAATCTCGGCACATGTGGCTGCCCACACCAGTGACCTGCCATATTTCTAATGCTTGACAGTCACATTTTGAGTCGTCATACTTGTGAGGACACAATTACCGATACGCTATGAATAGCAGGAATAACGGCAAGATGAGAGCTTGCGGAAGATGTCGTTGAGAGATCATCTGCAGTGCAGGTGAAAAGTAATTCATTAGTTCTTATTAATTTTCACATCACATCCACCGTTTAGATAAATAGGTCGTTGCCCAATCTATATACGAGCTTAGAGTGCCTTGTTATTAGACCTATAGATAATTTAAAGTGTACTTGTTGTACATATTTACAGAAAATAAATGTTTTTTATTTTCTTGATCTGATATCGCTGGCTAAGAAATTCTCTTTCATCGTCAATACAAAATTAATATTTAGAAAAGTTACAGTATTACAATCTCGTAAAGGAGTTTCATCAAACAAACCTTGATCAACTTAAAGCCGGACATAACACGATTATAAATCAAAAGACGGTCTCATTACTAGAAACCGGAGTAATTTAACTTGTAAAATAACTCCAAGCAACTCTCGATTATGTTTTCGTCTTTGTTGGAGATCATAGAAAAGCTGTAGGTCGTATTTTGGTTAATTACAATAAATAAATGTAAGGTCATAATATGCATTATGTCAATACCCATGGATAGTGAAAAATATTGTAAGTAGATCTTATTTTTGAAGAAACTTTACCCATCACACGTGAAAGTGAGAAATTGGTGGTGGAAAGGCAAAGGTTTTTGAACCTACGGCATTAACGAATCCGAATGCCTACACGATTGTAACAAATACTATCCATGAAGCCTGGGGGCCAATTCTACTAAATGACAGCGGTGATAGTTGGATGACAATGACATGGGAATGGTCATTCGACGGTGTTATTTGGCACTTTTCGTATTCTGTTAACTGTCAGTTTTCACAGTCATTCAATGCCACTATGATTTTAGTGGAGTACAAATTAGATGTCATAGTGCCAGTTGCAGCATAATGAAATGATAGTTCGATGACAGTGGCTCGCCAATGGCTGACATTTAGTAGAATTGGCCCCCTGATTAGGTAGATAGTTAAACGCATAATTATTTGCTATATCCGGGCCTTTCAGCGAAACAATACTTAAATAATGTTTCACTAATTATTCAAGTTACAAAGATAGGATTCAAGTTAACACCAGATAAGGGAGAAAGATACAATTGTAGCACAATAAAATAACCTCATCTTTCTCTAGATTTTATTGTTATTATAATTAACTTATTAATATACAATGATTAATATCTTCAAGGTCTCTTCATATTTGTTTTTTAATTAATGCTTTCCGAAAGTGTATCATTTTTACACTAATACCTAATATGTGAAATTAATTAAGTGATTATGTCATTCTATTCGAATGATGTAATTACTTTTCACAGGCCCTGAACCGTGAACACTTGTTTTTAATGGATTTAGTTTATTTATTTTTTAATATATGAACCCTTAACCAAAAGGTAAATTACTTACGTACCTTTTGTATCGGAAGCACCTGTTTACTGATAGTTCGCTACTGTCTTTCGATTCGACCTATTCAAATTGAGTTTTGTTGAGAGATGACATTCACAAACTTTTTTTATAATAGTACCATTAGTAAATCCGATTTTGATCTTGCATCCTGACGATATTTGCGGCTTAGCTATGAAGACCTTTTAAAATTGTGTAGTTTCTAACTTCGTAGGTAGCTTCGTGAATCGTGTGTAAGCAAAGACAAAATCCTTGAAATGTTGAGCAGAAACTTTGTACCTAAAGAATAAGTAACGATGCTTCTGTAGGTACACAGACTCTTCAATTGAAAAGAAAGTTCATAGTATTAATTTAAAATCAACTCGGTGAGCTCTGCGATTGTTAGCAACGATGAAGTACCTACTGCGAAGAATAGTATAGCTGATGCTAATCAAAAAGAAATACCATGTAGGTATAAGTTTTGCAGAGTTTTATTGTTTTTGCATAATTTTATACACTTTTAAAGATTTGGCTGGGCTTCGTAAAAGATAATAGCATCCTAGTACCTATTGCCTTAGAGAAGTACGTATTGTATCATCTTAATGCTGAGTGGAAGTATTTTTATGACACAAATTAAATTATTTTATTTTATTTTATTCGTTTTTATTTTTCTTCGAATGTTATTTATTTGTTTTTACCAAATATAAATTCTCGAAAATATAAAAGATGTTATTGAAAAAACATGTTCGATTTCAAAAGAAAGGCTTTGTATAAAAGTTGTTTTGCCTCACCTGAACGAACGCGTTTCAGCGAGAAAACAAAATAAAAAAGAAAGAAACATTCTTCCGGAAAATGATGTCAGTGATTCGCATTCAGCTGCGATCTGCGATCTAGCAAACATTCCCTGATACCATTACACGGAGGTACAGAAAATCAACAAACGTGCAATAAGGTATTTAAATGTCTAGTAAAATAAGATAGTTAGTGTTTTTAAACTGTAAAAAGAAAATTTACAATGGAAAATCTACTGAATACCTACTAAGCTGTGACATCATCACTTTAGCACTTGATTTCTCCACTTTTTTAATTGATATATTATTTTAAAAACTCTTTATTTTAAAATAAAAAAAAGTTTACGTTAAGTTTAATTACTTGCAATTTAATTTCGATAATAATTCATTGATTTCAAAGTGTCATAATTAAAATAAATCTTGAATAGTGTGAACAATTGAGTTTTTAATAATAGAATAATGTTTTTCAGAGATTGTTTATTACCCCGCGCACATTTATTACCTACCTTAAATCTAGAAAATAAACACATTTATAAATCATAATTTTATAATGCGATTATAATAACAACTATATGCGAAAACATATAATTGGCCTTTAGTTAAGCATGTGTATTTATGTTAATTAGTTAAGACGGCTGTTTAATTTCCTATAAAAACAGTGAGTACCTACCTACTTACCTATATTGAAAAAATCTTATACCTAGTTTATCTAACTTGTGAAAAACATAATTAGGTATTATGTTCAAGATGATATTCAATTTCATTTTGTAAAGCGATTTCTTGAATATTATTGAATACACAATCAGTTTTATTTGAAAAAGTCATTAAGTACTAGATAAAATTACATTTGATATCAAAAACACGAAATAACGACTTAAATGAATTGCCTTGATAAGATCATATACATTAAATTTATTTGCATTGACTGCTTTGATGTCATTCATTAACTTCAATGAAAGCCTTTTGAATGCTCACATAAGTATAATAAGTTACTTTTACGAGATTGTTAAATTTAGCCTTAACGAGATCAAAATACTTTGTATCCTTCGACTTTTAAGGAAACATTTCATATTCTGTGTAGTATAAAAGTGTCTTATCGGAGTCGGACGCTTATTACGTTTTAAACAACCACTTGGCTAAGCCCTTAGTTTGACGGTAAGTTGTTTCACTTATGACTGGACTGTTTGGTTAAGTTGCTCAGTAAATGAGCATTGCTTGCCCATTAGAAGGTATGTATTCACAACCCATTCATAGAAGCAATAATCATCTACCATCTACAGACCAACTTAACTAAACAGTGTGACAATACATGAAAATCAGTACCACAACATTTCATTGCACAAAATTATGCAATTGAGATTTGAATGATGTTCCAGGAACATTGAAACGAATGAACAGGCTGAATTTCCCGTAAATGTAACACATTCGGAGATTCAGCACCGTGATTCGGGAATGGACAGTCACTCTGTAATCTGTCCTGGTCCCGACAAACCGTGCGTTGCATAAATTAGCCGTAGTTAAAACATGCTTTTAATGGAGAGGCCAAATGAATGGGCAGCGTTGGTCGGCGAGGGCGCTTTGTCGAATTTTGGGAGCCGTCCGTATAGTTCATTGCCGGACTCCTATAGCCAATGGTAAATTAAACACGGTTAGGTGGCTTCGCATCTGGATTTAACGTTTTACTACTCACATGGTCACATCTATCTACATACTGACGAGTATCAGTTATTTTAGACAGTATACAACTTTGTTTAACTACTAGATGATCTAAACGATTTCGTTTGCGTGGAATTTGTACCTATTTGTACCTACCCGGAATCAATTAAATCATATTATGTGTATCGATGTAACTTGCAATGTTAACAAGCCTTTTAAGTAATCCTAAGAGTTCCAACATCGAAAACCTGTTCAGTGATTTTTGAATTACTGCCTCCAGTACTTACTTTACCCTACTTTATCCCTTTGAACACCGCGTGATGATAATAACGTGACCTATAATATGTTATGAATTTCATACTAAGTCCGTCAAAATCCGTTCCGTAGTTTTTGCGTGATGCACGAAAAGACATCCGGCCGCACCAGAAGGATACTAACTTTCAGAAGAATTTTAATGGAGGGTAAAAATGTCATACAGTTTCCCAAATACAACTCTGTAAGTTGAGACTAATAAAACGACTGGCCGCTGACCGCAAGCGCAAAATTCCGCTCGCTTTAACGCGCTCGTGGAATCGACATTTCAAACGGGTTTAATCGATGTCCAATCACAGAACGAACAGGACTCTTTATCATGTTAATGTCGATCTATAAACAGAAGATATTGAAGTATCTGTATCTGACATGCAGGATTTAGTAGCTTCCCATTACTAACTGGCCTAATCTTTGCTATTGTCATCAATAGTTACATGGGTAGCCGTAGACAGTCTGCAATATTGTTTGGTTTGTGACTTTCTTCAAGTTAGATTATATTTAACATAACCTAGGTTTATACTTAGTTTGATTGTTTGTTATTTTCAAAATAATTCAAACTAACCTTCAAAATCTAAATGATTGTGTTTTGCCTTTATAAAGTTACAAACGTAATGCTTCCTGTCCTTTACTTTCTTACTTTTTCCTGTAGTTTATATTGAAACATACTAAGTTATCTACCTACTTAGATTCAAGACAAGTGTTTTGTAAAAATTTTTGTTTTGCTTCACCTGAATACACGCGCTTATACGAGCAAAAATGAATGAAAAAAGAATGAAACATTCTCCCTCATAATCATTTCAGTATCCGCATTCAGCTGCAAACAATCTAGCAAAACAACTACTATACCTACTATGCTTTGTCCTTTTATGTTTAAAGCAATATCTTGAATGACTTATCCACAAAAAAACTAATTCAAATTCGTTGTGTATGACTAATATGACTATACAGTGCAATCTACCTATAACACATAGTGGAATATCAATTAAAACGTCACAGCTTAGATTCAGTCTTATTGTTATGGATTCATAATGATGTATGACCGCACACCAATTTAAAATTCTTGTATTCAGAACTACTAGCTTCTGTCTGCGACATCATTCGTGTTCAGATTTTCCTTGCGTCACCCCCGAGCCATCGCCTATACATATAAATACATAATTTTGCGACTGAGTTTATAAAATACCAACAAATGCAGTTTCGCACCCTACTCGTAGGTAGACTATTTGTTTGGAATCAGGATTATTGACTTAAAATACCCACGAAATTCTTTAGTGCAATTTAGTTGTAAGGGTAGTGTGTATTAGCGCCATCTCTTGCCCAGATTTTGTATGAGCTTTAATTCATTTATCGAATCTACTAGCCATCGAGACATATCCAGATGGAGTCAAATGATATCAAGTCCTTGGCAACAGATTGATCCCTATTGTGATATGAGAAGTGAATAATAAAACTCAGGTGTAGGTACAATGCTAATGCGGCGTCTTCGAGAGGCGGGACACGCTCCGGCGTTACTGCCGACTGTACCAACTGACATAAAGCGGAGTTGAAATAATGGGTTTCCAGACGTTAAGTAACATAGTAAAGGGTGATATAGAGGTGATTTCACATTCAACAAATTTTTACTTTTTGAAGTGAAACCAATAAATAATATGAGTGTGGCAATGAGGGCCTAGCCAAATGGCTTTGTGAAACGAAAATATGGCGTCAAATTTGGCGACATTAGCGCTCGACTTATCATGCGCGTAGATTATAGCGCGACCAAGTAAAACTCAAGACTGACAAAATAACACTAAAGAAGTCTATTCACTGACACGAAGTTTTTAATAGATAAATTATTACAGTTACGTCAACGCCATCTAAGCATGTTAAACCTTAACCTACTATAATCAAAAATATTTGAAGATACAAAATTAAATCTTCACTTTTTACATTCCAGAATGAATGAACGAAATGAATTACCTTGTTGTAAATAAAGCATTCTTTTGAAGGCCTTGTTGACGAAATAAATTTTAACTCAAAAGTTTACTGTTTCCTAGGGAAGATAATTACTTTGTTTGAAATGGGTACTAAAGATCATTTGAGATTACCATTTTTTTTTAACTTTTGTATTTAAAAATGTTTTCGAAAATACTTTCGTGAGAGATCATTTTGAACTTACCCATCAACCAGAAGAAACGAATACCAATATTTAAGTTCGGTATGATAACAAATATCGGAATAGTTCGTTAAAAATCCGTGGTCCATCTGCACACATCCCTAGGGAACATCTCTTAATCTGCGCTATAAAGCGATACGTTTCTTCATTTACATGCCACAGTCGAATCCCACGGCGGCGGCAACCACGATCTTCCTCTCACGATTTAACCATAACTCGGGGTTGTCCTCGCCTTTTTTATTCCCCTGCAATGCTCTTTACATTTTTTACGAGTGTATTCTTTTGTTTTCTGGAGCTGGATCGCGGAATAAGATTTTCTGGTACACTGCCTCCGTGAGAAGTGCCAGTAGTGGCAGGGAAATAATTTCTGGTCGTGTTGTTTGTTGACTCGGTTGTTTTACTACACTGTATCGTCTCTTAGAATAGTTGTTTAATTGTTTAGGTATATTTATTTATCAAACGGTCTAGTATTGTAAAACAACATTTTAATTTAATTTAAGAATTCTGTGATTTAAAAAGTTTCGAAAGAGTGACCTTTAAATTTCAAATAAGACATAGGTAAGTAAGTAAGTAAGTAACAACTCTTTATTGTACACCAATAAAAATATGTAACAAGTGACACAATGCTAAAAAAGTACAATGGGTGGTCTTATCGCTTTAAGCGATTTCTTCCAGACAACCTTAGGATGGATGTAACTGAGATAAACAGATGAAGGTAGGTGGTGCACTAAAGTTACCAATGGATTAAGGTAGATACTTATATACATAAACCGTTTTTTTATAAATATATAAAAATAAAATACATATAAATAAAATACACAGTACGTAGATTACATATAAAGTAAATATATAGATACCATAGCATATTATAATAATGACATAATAGTAAATAAAGACATAATTCACACATAGAATCTGTAGGTACTTAATTATGTGTACTAAACCATTGATAAACAGACTAATATAGAATTTAATTTAAAAAAACAACATTCGTATTGATGTACACAAATATTATCACCGGGTTACGTTAGTACTATTTATTATTCTTTGACCTGTGACACAGAATAATAGATAGTCCCGCGAGAATTTACTTTTTTTTAAATTTTGACCGAGCTAGCAGCCCCGTGACAATAGTATTTTGAAGTAATATTACAAGATACGAATTAATGTGGGTACTAATTAGATAACTAAATCCTTACCCTTATTAATAAACTGGGAATAACTATCCTCCTAGGATTAGTCTTGGATTAGCGTGAATTGTGTTTAATTTTAGAGCTTATCGCACTAATCTAGCTTAATAAGGAGGATTAAGCATAACAATGTTCCAACTCCCAATTGATAAACAATTCAATTCATGAAAAGTTATTAAAATTGTATATTTCATCTCTATGAAACCCTTAAGATATAATATTCTTTACTTTTAGGGTTTCCAAAGGGTTACTAACGGGGCCCTATATTGCTAAGGCTCCGCTGTTTTAGTGTCTTGAAACTTCAAGACTTGAAATGTTCACAGAGTATGGCAGCAAAAACAACAAAAATAAAAAAAAACCCGCCACAAATCACGTTTTTTTTATTTTATTTTTTTATTTCTACCATTTGTTATAATAGCTTATTTTATTATATATTAGTATTATATATTAGTATTATATATTATATAATAGTTTATTTTATTTCTACCATTTGTTATAATAGCAGCAAAAGAAATACACATTTTGTAAAAAATTCAACGGTACCTATTACGATTCAAAATACAGCCTACTGGCATGTCTGACACGACTGACAGACAGACAGAAAGACGGACGGACGGGTATAAAACCCTACAAATATTTTTATTTTCGTGGCTAAGGGGTCCGAAACGACGATATAAAAAAAGTGGATGAGGGATTTCAAAAACATTGGCCTGGAACAAAGAGATTTAAATACTAGATCTCTCTGGCCTGGAAGCAGACGGGTAAAAATACCAGAAACTAGCACTCGCAACTAGTTTTAGTTTTACACTGGTGTAGGTTGTCTTTTGTCAATTTTGGAGTTGCTTGC
Source organism: Ethmia dodecea (assembly GCA_963855545.1). Lineage (NCBI taxonomy): Eukaryota > Metazoa > Arthropoda > Insecta > Lepidoptera > Depressariidae > Ethmia > Ethmia dodecea. The sequence goes on from OY979446.1 coordinate 5,324,309, forward strand.
TAATGAAACATGAAGATAGGTTTTTATACGACTCGAATTTAAAACGCCTGTCTATTTAAATACACGGAAGGCATTGGAAAAGACGTCATATGTGTGTAAGCTAGACATTGAGTAAGAAATTGCAAACGAGCCCAGAGTCACCGGGGCGTGTGGCGTGCTTACTTATCGAGAATTTACTGCTACTTGAACGACTTCAATCTTTAGAAGAATTTCCATAAAAAGTTGCAAATATATCTCGTCTTCCTTACGATTATATTCTCACAAATGATTTAAGTCTTTACCCAATTTCACCAGAAGAAACATAATGTTGTTCGGGTTTGTGATTCTTTGGTGCAGTCTGTGGAGTAAACGGATTGATGTCTGATAGAATGATAAATGAGGTGTCGTAGGTACATTTTTCTAAATGTGAAAGTGACATTCAGCAAGTAACGTTATAAAAAAAAACTATATGACTGACCTAGCTGTTCTCTCGTGGCCTAAACACTGCAATGGCTTCCATGATGCGATGTGTAGCTAGATTATAGCAAATCCTTATCACTATAGTATAAAACAAAGTCGCTTTTTCTGTCCCTATATCCCTATGTCCCTATGTATGCTTAAATCTTTAAACTACGCAACGGATTTTGATGCGGTTTTTTTGATAGATCGAGTTATTCAAGAAGACGGTTTTAGTGTTAGCATTGCACCCGTGCGAAGCCGGAGGGGGTCGCTAGTTATATAATATTATTTTATCATAGCACTGTTCGAAGTGAACACGTACCAACCAGTTTTTACAAGCTCGACGATGAAGGAAAATATCGTGAAGCAACTAAACACGATTCTCGCGGGCAACGCCGCCGGGCATTAGCTATTCTTTTATTTTTCTTATAGTATACCTAACAAAATAATTTGTCAGCGATTCAACAGGTTTTGTTTACTTTATAACAAACTAGCGACCCGCCCCGGCTTTGCACGGGTGCAATGCTAACACTAAAACCGTCCTCTTGAATCACTTTATCTATTAAAAAAAACCGCATCAAAATCCGTTGCGTAGTTTTAAAGATTTAAGCATACAAAGGGACATAGGGATATAGGGACAGAGAAAGCGACTTTGTTTTATACTATGTAGTGATGACGTCCATGATAAAATCACAGATACCTATTCCAGGAAATTTCCAACAACACAAATATTTTGTTAAAATAAAGGCAGTTAATTACAGTATAATTTGATGCTGTTATTAACTATAAATTTCCGCGGTTGCAGCTCACCAAAGCTTTTATGGATGAGGGTTTTTAGCACGTCCTGTTTCAACCATTTAATTTACGCCACCAGAATTTATTATACTGCACGCTGCACCTAAAAGAGAGATGGCCAATAACATTTTTCTTTCGGATGATGTTTATTTTATTTATGTACGGGTTACCTACGTATATTAATTAAGTTAGGGTAGCGTAGTTATATAAGTAAACAACAAACATAGCCTGCAATTCCAAAATAAAAAATATCCCTGACTCTAAATGCAGGAACGATATAAACTACTTAATATAAAGAAGTCAACTAAGACATAATATAATACTCGCGGTATTCCCCTATAAATCTCGGTAAAGTATAAGTAGATATTTGCCCCAATATTCATAAGAAGTTTTCATCGTCTTATCTTTTTTTGCTTAAAGAAATTAGTGACTCATCTCTTAATAAAAAAAAACGCTCTCGTCTTATCCTCGAGATGGTCGGTAGAGACATATAATTTCTGAAAATACCCACTTTTCTGGAGTGTAAGTACCTACCTAGTATTAGAATAGGGTGCTGTAGCGCCATGCCTCACAATATATTCTGGATTTCTTACGATGTTTTTCTATCTGGCTTATAAAAATCATCATCTCTTTCAGGAAAATGAATCTATTAAACCAGTTTTTCGCTGTTACAGAGCGTAAAAGCATCAAAATAAAATATTTAAAATAATTTATTTTCCATAGGTACAAAAAGTACACTCAGTCAACAGTCTAATATCTTTGTTAGCAGGGGGTGGGGGTGTACGAATAAGGAAAAAAGCTAATCTCAAAACGTGAACGCAAGTTGTTTGTTTTATTTTCCCTTTTACACCTGAACCATTTCGCTATGAAATGTGGCACGAGCAAATATACATTAGTCTAGCATTAGTCTAATTCTACGTGAGCGAAGCGGTGCAATATATGTACATAAAGATAAAGATAAAAGATTTTTATTCAGGAAGAGCAATACAGAACACTATTTATCAATGGTATCCACACTAGGCTGGGCCTGTATCGTGGATGCCCGTACATCAATAACAAAATTACATAATTTACTGGTCAGTATTACGTACAGCAAGAAAATAACTCGATATAATTCTAAAGAACATGTATGTGTATGCGTAGGTGAAAGTGCCTGTGGGGGGTGTAAGTGTGTAGGGGTGTGTGTGCGTGTGTGTGTATGTCAGTCGTCTATGCGATTACGATTACGATACGATTCTCAAAAAATCCTCAGACTGTTGATAAGTCCAGACAAGCAGGGCCTTCGATATTTTGATATTAGCTTCAAACACATTTAATTGTTTAAAATTAATCTTCTTCTATAATTTATTATATAAATATGGAAACAAAAATTTTTGAAACCGACGGGCGAAAGAACTTCGGATGGGGGGGATTGGAAACCTAAAGACACGTTGTTTTAATAAGTCAGGGTACTCCTGAGAAGAGATAACACGTTTATGCATTCGCAAAACCACCCTCAGCAGATATAGCCTGCGGACGCTAAGAACTTGAGCCTCTTCGAAAAGTAATGATGTGGGGAATCGTCGAGGTTTCCTCAAGGATACCTTGAGCACAGCTCTTTGAGCTCTCTCGAGTACAATTAGGGTTGAGGAACTCGCACCACCCCACACACAGATGCAATAATTAACGAGAGACTGTACAAGAGCCAGGTAAACAGTTTTAAGGAGCAATCCATCAGTAGCATCACGGAGAAGCTTCATGGTGTGTATCATCTTACGCACACGCCCTGCTGTAAGCGTCATATGGTCTTTGAAGTTGAGCTTCTCATCAATGATGATTCCTAGATATTTAACGGAACTCGTCCTTTGTAAGACTGGGCAGTCGCAACAGTGGCCGATACAGTGGTATTTATGCACAACGGTCATAGGAGGTTGAATAGGAGCGGAAGCAGAAGTTTTATAATAATATAAACACTGACTTTTGGAAGCATTAAGGGTTAAAAGATTGCTATCAAGCCATTTCTTCACAGAGTTAATGCCAGTTTGTGAGACAGAGGAAACCTCCACCCAAGATTTTCCGTGGAAAATTATAGCAGTGTCGTTCACTTTCACGTTCATGTTCACCATTTTATAAATTACTAGAGGAAATTAAAACGAATTACTCGTGAAAGATTATTTTTTATTTTTATTAGAATTAATGATACGAATTATAACAAAATATCCGAGAAATGGCCCGGCCATAAGTATAAAGTTTGTACTGCTTCTAAACTTGGATTTAGTCTGTCAACGGGTTGGAATGTTGACATTTAATCTCTCCTTAAATAATGCGGTCAGAGTGGAGCCAGAGTACTTCCAGCGATAAATGTGGGAGGTGTTCGTTGTTCAAATTGCACTGGCGTTCGCTACTGGATGAACTGGATCTCACTTCAGTCGTGATAAAAGACTTTCGCTTCCACTGAGCGCTCCCACTGCCTCAAAACTAAGCTTAATTTATCCTGAACACTGCGGCGAGGCAATTTACTCGGTGTAATTCGTTTTATTAGCACAATTCTGACGAACAATGACCACTGAGCGTGAGTAAACCATGCTTGTTCGTATTACGGTTTGAAATGCCCATCATTAATAATTTAATGAGGATAAAGTGAAGTTTAATTTTTAAACTTATGTAGCATCATTAGATGAGTTCCTAGAAAGGAAATAATGGCCTGAATATTATAAACTAAAACTACTAATATTGTAAAAGTGGAAGTTTGTCAGGAAGTAAGGGTGGATACATATTGTATGAACGGATATTTATTACACCGTGACGATAAAACTACTAAAATAATTTTCACAGAAACTTTACAGTGTTATAGCTTATACATCAGAGTAACATATAGGATATTAGAAGATACTAGGTAGTAGTGACCTACACGGTGTGATTATAAAATAATATTTTATTTAGTCAGGCTAGATGCTTAACTTGGAGGACAAAGTTTGCTATCAAACACTTCTCAGCGGCCGTTTTCATAGCCATCTCAAGTAATTTCCTTCTTGAATCTAGAGACATCAAGGCCATGGCCTTGATGCCCATCATTTCATCCCCCGGTTTACTGGATGATGATTTTGAAACGATCACTTATATCTATCACAGATTTGTGTAGTGAACATGAAATTAATTTTCTAAGCTCCAGCTGCTCAGTGCAATCAACGCGCTAACTTATTTTTCTTGGCACTAATGTGCTTGGAAATTCCCTGAAGCTATGAACTTTCTGCCACTTGGGAATTTTGTCTCAAGTCTACTTCTGGAAAATTCGCATTACTACCGGGAATAATCCTGGCAGGTAATAATAAATTGCCACAGAATGTATTATGAGTCTGTAGAAACATAACTATTTGTTTATGAAGCTCTTATCGTGATTTTAATTTCGTAGTTAGGATTAATGTGTATTTTTATACTTATTTACTTCCATTCACTTTCGGAACTTCTGATGTACGTATGTTAAATTAACATTTAATTAAAATATCTTCTACAGCATCTAAGGCTCTAACAATAACAATACCTATTAAAATTTGTAACTGAAACTGACATCGATGTATCCTTTTTTTACGATGCGGTTACAACACCAGTTTACTTTGCTGAATTTCGAATGTTTTACCAATAAAAGCCCGCTGTGTTTATCTTACGAAATTGTATCTCTCCCTGGTATACCTATTCTCTGAAATTCTTATTCTATATCAAGATGGGTACTTGAGTATGCATGCCTTCTGTTTTGTTACGCGGCTATCGTAGTAATCGACTTCTCCCGCTACTTCAATAATATCGTCTGACTTTATTTATGAAGTAGAAAATGGAATTGACCGAGGGGGAAAAGAAATTCTGGTTAAAAAGGGATGGTTGCGTATTATATTGCTGTTACTAACGGCAGTGGTCAGAAATCAGGCAAAGAATCCTAGATGTCTACAGACGCACGGAACAATCTGAAAGATGCCATTACCTTAAGGAATCCATATGCCGGATACTGGAAAAAGCGAGTGATCAGCCTTAGTATTCTCATTCTTTCGATTAGATTAGACTGCCAACAACTATATACCTGTCTCGTAGGTTTAATATAAAATAAAGTGAAATGGCACTATAGATATCGTATGGAAATTCCGTGTCGAAAGTACGTGAATCGGGGGGCTGATTGTAAATGTTCACTCATGGACATGTACAACATCACTGAGAGGTCACTATTCGTTGCTGGCCTATTAGAAATCGTGCTAAATAACAAAAAAAAAAACAAGTATGTTCAAGGCATGAAGCTTCAAGGTATAACTTCCTTGATCCAAGGTGTTTTTAACTATCAAAAGAGATTTTACTCTTATGAAAAATATTTTTAAAAACTTGAGGGGTCTTTCTTAGCTATAGATGTTCCTTTGACTACGGAACTAAATTATTTATAGAACAAATGTAAGCTCGTCGTCACAGAAAAAAGCATGAGTAACCTTGATAGACATTTATTTTTGTAAAGTAAACTCGCTACACATCGGTGATTTTCGATGCGTGATTTTTAGCGCGAATTGTAACATTGAAAAATTCAGAGTGAGAGTCAAACGAAAATTTATGAAGAGTTTATAAAATTATATAGGTAATATTAAAAAAGTGGAGTCATTTTCTTAAGTTTCCATAACTGGATAGGTAATTGTTTCTAATGTAACTTTAATATTTAATTAAATAAATTTATTTGAAATTGTTTTTTTTATTTAACCTCGCAGTGGTAGAGTATGCTCTTCGAGGATAAAAGTGTCTTAGCCTTGGGGAGACTGAAATCCTTCGCTTCATTCAGGATTTCTGTTGGTATAAAATATCCATGACCAAAAACCTACTTACACATTAGTGATGCAAGTGCGTTCTTTGTTGCTTTCAAATCGTGCTTAACCGATACCGCTGCTAACATTATTGATCTGTATAATCTCTAAGAGAGAGCTCGGTTACACAGAAAATACTGGAAAATACACGTACGTATCAGTTTGCTGTTTGTGTGTGATAGCCTTAGTAGAATCCCTCTGCACGGTAGGTCAAAGTTCAATACTAGCAGCAGAGGCGGTGGAGGTAATCCTATAAAACCAGCGGGGGCATCCATTTCAGGTCGTATCCTGAAACTTCGAACATATCCTATTTGTGGCATGTTGAAAGATATTTTCGGTAAAGAAACGGTACATTTCACCCAATTTTTGTTGTGTTTTATCCACTTTGTTTTTGCATTTTCTCTTGCTGCTCGCGTTAAGTAATCTACTTACACACTTTTTCTGTTTTAGATACGATGGCTCGGGAACTGTGGACTTAGCGTGAGGATACATAATTTATGTTTTAAGCAGCACCGTAAACTTTGAAACATGTAGGTACTCTCTGAAAGAGTGCGTTCAATGAAACATATCATCCTATCAAATGCGAAAGTGAGTTTGTTTGTTACGCTTCCATGACTAAACCACTAAAATGATTTTAAAACAGTTTCACCAATTGAAAGCTACATTATCGAGGAGTAAGGAGTAATTAAGCTGTATTTTATTTCCGTATTCGCACGGAGCGGGAACTACTAATATAATATACATAAACAGACGGACGCAAATTCAAAAGTGTGTGGGTGCTGCACATTTTTTAACCCACTCTTACTTTGATCCCAAACTAGGCAGATCCTGTACTATGGATACGAATCCACTTACAAACATACTTAAATAGATATTAAACAACCAGACACGAAGCCAACAGACCATTTCCTGCACACAAATGTTGTCCCCGAGCAGGAATCGAACCCGAACCAAGAAAACAGACCCTTATTTTATTCAATATTAATTTTATCGACTCTTTCTTCTGTCTTTGTTTCCATAGGTACACTAACTATGTCCGCGACTCCATCCGGGTGAACTTTAGGATATTATCACGTCTCCTAGCAAATTTGGTGTTTTCCGGTAAGTATAAGGAAGCCTATGCTATTCCACGAACTGTAAACTATCGATCTGCCGAATTTCATCAAGATCGTTCCATCGGTTTAGTCGTAAAAAGCAAGAGACGCTCATATTTACTTTTGTTGCATTGATAATATTAGTAGGGTTGTAAGTACCTACACTAGCTAGAGCTAGGCTCGAGATAGTACAAGAAAATTATCTACTACGAAACTACCTCTCTAAAGTTCAAGATCGCAGTGCTTATCAGCGTCGAGGTTCCAACAAAAACGACCGATCCGATTCTAATGAAACTTGCTTAGTTTAGAAATCCCTGAAGTTGCCTACACTTAGTTTAATCTCGATCCATTTACTTGGGAATGAGACTGTTCCCGTTTCACCACTACGTCCGAGTTTAAAAGAGAAATAAAATTTTTGTAAGTTTTAATGGAATGTTCAATTGTAGTTATACAAACTTTCCACGCTTAAATTTGGCAGATTTATAACATCTTACGCGTAGATTAGATAGGTCAATCTATGTAGTCATAATCATATCTCATATTTTCTCAGGTACCTATTTATATATTGACCAAAACATGGTTCGGCTTTTTATAGTTTAATTCGTCGAGCACCGCGCGGTTCCAATACCGTAATATATACAATACAATATACACCCCACCGTAACAATTAAAAATCAATTGTGTTTTATTTTGTTTTATTTTCTTAAGAGGTTAAGAACCTCTGCCTAAACAATGCAAATAACTAGTGAATAAAAAATAAATAATTCAATGAATGTATTTTTAATACAATGTTTTTGTTTTATCAACACATGAATTACATGTATGATAGAAATTAATGATGTGGCTGGCAATTTTCTTTCCAATTCACACGTCTGGTGACCACCGATGTGCATCGTGCAGCTTTATTCTCGGATTCAAGCGATAAATCTGTTTTTCGACGTTTTTCTTTCACCATCAATTTGGTTCATTAAATTCTTAGCAACAAAATAACGTTTCTGCTTTTATTGAAAGAAAAACACCATCTGCGCAACAACGCAGAACACATCTCCGCTTTTATTTATTCCAACATATTTCTTTACGTACGTCTGTTAACATGATTAATTATGCGTCTGCAGTGAAGCGAAAAATCTCTTTTTCATCGATCGGCGGCGTGACCCCATCTATTCATAGCCGATAACTCTTAAGATGGCGTAGCTGAATTTCTAGGTTATAAGGTCCCCAATGGCTTGTTTTATAGCTCGTTAGCCAACCGGCTAGTGATTAATGAGATCTTTAGGAGATCCTACATGTTTGTGTACAATGCGATTTTCCTTTCTTAATTCCCCTAATCTTCTTAAGTAAGTAACTTACTTTTTCGGTTAACAATTGCGAGGGTCTCTATAGAATTTTCACTTTTACAAATAACTTACTAAAAAGTATACTTGGGTTCAATTCTACTTTACAGCGACTAAACTTATTTTAGTGTAGTCCTGTCTTTGTCTTACCTCAAAAAAACAGAAAAGAAAGAAAGAAAGAAAGAAAGAAAGAAAGAAAGAAAGAAAGAAAGAAGAAAGAAAGAAATATTTATTTATCCTATTAATTAATTCTTAGAGCAATAAACTTAATGTAAATAGTTTAAAGCGTGGACAAAAGGGTCAAAGGCTCAGCATTGGCTGTGGACAGTCCACAACCGCTGATATTCTGCCATAGCCCGTCATGGCGAGTGTAGAACATATAATATTAAATTGGCCGAATAAAATGCATTAATACTGTATACAATAAACAGAAAAAAAAACCTTAAACTAAAGAAAAGGGATAGAAGATAACCTACCGAATTAAGTCCTGTCATAGGCTATAATTTAGTCGTGATTTCTTTACATAATGCGATAAACACGTTATGAAATTCCCTAGTTGACAGGACTAATTTTAATTTGACAGGACCAAATATCTTCCTTCTCTTTTATTTTCTAGGAGAAATAAAACCACAGGTCTTTTGTAAAGTTGACTCAGCCTCCAAGCCCACAGACCACAGTATTCAGTATAAATGTGTTGAACTAAAAATAAGACCATTTGTATATTTTTCATCTCTCATTGGATTATTAGCGCACTAAATACAGGTGCATAGTATATCACAAAACATTCTACGTACATATATAAAGGCGAAGACACCATTTGAAATGTAATTATAGTTCATATTATCTACCTATGAACTACAAGTAAAGGTAGCCGGGCGTATTTTACAACATAAATTATTTGATGCACCAACCCTAGTGCACATAGTGGTTCCTGAGTTCAGTCGATTCGGGTCAAACATATCAGATAGAAACCCTAAATGCCTGTACAGATAGGTACAGTATCGCCGTTTTTACTTGGCCGCTCTGAAAATAACAGTTTCAGCGACCATTTGGTGGTATGAGGCGGTGCCTATGTTTCATATGCATCTTTGACATTTGGACTACATACAACTACACGCGCCTGTGAGTTTTATTTTTTGCTATTTTTACACTTCATAAACGCACAATAAGGCATTTGATTGTTTAGTGGTTTAACCATTCAATGTGTTTCCTGCTCGTCAACTATCACGTACTGTAGTGAATTACGTTCCTTGGACCTAATTTAAGCGGTCCACGCGCGAGAAGCTAGTACCGCATCTTCCTTTTTTGCTTTTATCTAATTTTGTACTGTATCTATTTTAAGATATATATAATAGTGTGGAGAATTATTAGAATATGTATTAATTACTTGTCATCATAATTATAACAAACAGCAATTCTACGGTGGTGTTAAACAAATTAGAATAATCCATTTATACAGGCTGCTACGGAACCGCGTGGTTATGCTGGTGATTCTTGACACAAAATCTATAAAAAAACCTAAAAATATATATATATATCGGCGCGATAATGAAGATCTCCCATCCGCAGAGGATTCAACGGTTCTTAGAAACTAAAAATTATAAATTATAAGATTTTATTAAGAGTTTAAAATAAGTAATTATTGTAATTTATTTGTAAACTAAACATAACTTAAAATAAATAATTTTGTTTATTAATTAAAATAAAATAATCACGTATTTATGAACTATGTTATGCACAGATGCACTATTGTAAACAAAGTCAAAGTATTTACGAACACGTGACTCGATTTCTCTCGCTTTCATTTGCTATAAATACGGCGCACCGGCCACTGCACGGCTCAGTCTTGCTTGAGCTTTCAGACAGTGCAGAACATTCTACTTAGGTACTGTGTTTTGTTACCTATGGATACCTACTTTATGTAAGAAATAAAAGTAAGTTTGTGTACTGCATACAAGGAATAAAAGTAAGTTGAATTTATGCGATCTTTTGATTTATAAACTATGTCCGATAGAACCTATGATGATGGAAGTGACGTCAGCTATGCTGACGTCACTCATGTTAAAAACATCCCGAGCTCCCATGCTCCGTCATATATTTTAATAAAATTATTGTGAGTAATTATTGTATAAGTACTTAACTACTTCTACATTAGGATAATTACGATTAGTATAGTGTTAAATATTTTACGGTGGTACGCAACCCTCCGTGTGTGAGTTCGATCGCACTCGGCCGACATTTATACTTAGTAGTTACCTACACCTAAAAATAAAAAAAAATTACTAAGTACATATACCATATCGAATAGAATAATTATCAAGGAAATTCGATAGCGTAGGAACTTAACTCGCTTATCAGTAAGCTCGCATAATAAACAGCGCCGAACTCCAATTAACTATGAAACTACATGGAGCTAATCAAACGGCGTATAAATCGACAACTGTGGCGTCTAGGGAATAATAATCACCGTGTGAACGGTCGCCCCGGGGAACTCCACAGGGATTAGTTGCGAGATTGCCCCAAGTGCGATAGATACTGCCCCTTGTAAATTCATGGGTTTCCCGCAGTTTCCGTTTTTTTACCCGACTATGCCATGTAATGTTTTTAGTAGACGAATGTGAGCCGATTTCTTTGGCAGTTTTTATAAATGTGTGTCGTTTAGTGCCACTGGGTGAGTAACGTCCCAAAATACAATATGGCGGACGCTAGCCACCGTAAATAAGGTTAGATTCGTCTTTATCTCAAAACTCGTCGGTACAACTAATTATTATATTCGGTGACCCATTTAGTTCCTCAGCAAATTGAAAACCAAGGCGAAGATTCTAGTCATACGACGAATGTTTTAATAACAAAAGTATGTAAAGAACGGTGTTTTAGGAAACTCCACAGGGGGCTGTACTGAGGTTGCGCCTTGCACAAGATAGATAGTGCCTAGCTTGTAAATTCGTAGGTTGTCCCGAAACACGCGTTTTTGTTGCGACTTCTTGCTACATAATTATCTTACTGTACTTGGAACTTTGAATCGCTTTATAATTTATTGTTATGGCAACTAGGACGGTGTTCTGTGATTAATTTTAAAAGTGATAGTGATAATAAAAGAATATGAAGAAATAAGAGGTCGGCAGAGGTATTCCAATCCTGCAAATACCCACTTTTCACCAGTGTATTTTAGTGACCCCTTAAAGTGACTGGTGGTGAGCCAAACGCCGGAGCGTGGTGCTGATACTGGCACATTATATCCTATTACTTAAACGATCAATTCTGCATTTTAAGTTCAACTAGGTACCTACTGAGTTGCCCCTGGTGTTCCGGGGCGCCTTAAGCGGAGATAGGGGGGAGGTTCGCTCGACCCCAACTCGAGGAGGCCCCGCAAGGTGTTGCGGGCGGCCGTGACCCAGCTGCGGATGCACAACCGCGGTGCCATGGCTGGGTCCGAAGCGGCGAGGAGGAACACACCAGGGTTTTTAGTGGGTATGGCAGCACTAGGCTGCAGAGCCCCACATAACCTCCGGCCCCCCCGGGTCGGGTGCGTATGCAGTAATGCATTTTCCCTGGTCACAAAAAAAAAAAGATACCTACTGAGTTGTATTTCCCGTAAAAACAAAAAATTATATATTTTGTAAATATCTCTAGCGCCATTTATCATAATACCGCCACTCACCAGCAGATGGCGTGGCGTTAAAACGAGCGAAGCTCGGTCTCCCGGGTACTAATAATAATACCTAATATAATAACACACATTACTTAAGACGTGCAGTAGGTACACATTACCTAATCAGAATTAATTCTGGGACATTTAGATTTCCCTATGATGTTTGGTTTCATCGTCAATCATATAATAAGTATCTAACAGAATAAGAGCAATTCCTGAAATTAATTATGTCAGTATCGACTACTTCATCGATTTCAGCTATTCTTAAAATGTGTTAAAATTTTCCGGAAAATGTACCTATTAGCAAAGCTGAATTTAGTACTACCTACACGCAGAGAAATTGGTGACAAACAGAACTACTGAATCGAATAGTTAAATTAGGTTACAACATTTCTAGTTTGAAATACTTGATCCTTGTTATCTCTACGACTATTTATTCACTCCTACTAATCGTATGTTTCATTATATTATTTGATTAATGTAGCTTACAAAAAAATATTGTTGAACTAAAACATCAATAATTATTGCATCTTAAACAATAATTATATTAAAATGTATATAATGTATTGTAAGTACTAAGAAACAGGGATTAGCAGTTACTAAATGATCTAGTTCCTTTAAATGTTTTGCAATGTTACTGGTGTGTCTGTAATCAAAACAACAATCTTTTTATTAAAACTACATTATAGTTTGCAGTACATATCGTTTTTAGTGTCGTATAATATTCGTTTAGTTTGGTTTACTTTTTAAGTAGTGTTAAGGTTTTACAAGAATATTATAGTAAAAACCACCCCGGAAACAGTAAATGGTACAATCTATGTACTAATCCGTGCTATTCTGTTAGCGTGTTTTAAAATATTTAAAATAATACAGTTACAATAACAATCGAGGTGGTATTCATAGCTAAGTATCTTGTTCTGTTTATTTAAAACTGTGTTTTTGTAAACAATCAAAAACCTTGCACGACACAACGTTGACTGTCCGCCATTGTGTTTTTGACCGAGCTCATCGTAGTACTCCAATTTGAGTTTGTTTGCTTATTAATTTTTTTGTGTAAGTAACACAAATATTTGACGTGGTGTATGATGAAGTTCATAGAGATATCCCACATTTGTTGCAGTTAGGGGGTTTACCTCAGTATATTCATACTTTTAAAGGTAAGTTGGTACCTCTATATGTTGTGACCCCCGCGCTGAGTCGTTTCTGGTGCAAAGACTGGACATAGCCATCCAACGCGGAAATGCCGCTAGCATAATGGGTACCTTTGCCCCAGGAACGACAAGGGGCGGATTATTTGACTGAGTGGACTATTTTGCATTGATATTTTGAATTATAATATAATAATATTTTCATATCAACATTCGTAGTGTCAATAAAAATTTCAATGAACTCTTGGTACTACTATACAGGATAAAGGTAAACTGCGACATTATAATCCTAACGGAATGCTGGTTAAGTAAAACACTGAATCCTCCCAAACTAGATGGCTATAACTGTGTTTTTACACATAATGTTCATAACCAAAATGATGGAATAATAATTTACACAAAAAGTGACATGGTCTGCTCTGTTTATGAACCTGAATTTCACTGTGCAAATAGTTTAGTCTGTACAATAAATAATGATCTTGCCTTAATAGCCATCTATCGATCCCCGTCGTACAACGCGAATGATATGTATCATGACTTTTTAAATTGTTTAAATAATGTACTGGACAAAGTGAAAAAATTCAAGAAAATTGCACTAATAGGTGATTTAAATATCGACATAAAAAATAATAATGACGATACCAGATCGAATGACTACTTAACCCTCACTGCTTCACATGGTCTGCTCCCTGCGCACATCCTTCCCACTAGATTAAATAATTGTCTCGATCACGTCTTACTTAAAACCACAAACTTTGCAACTACCCTTGTCCTTGAAACACACGTTACAGATCATTTTCCTATCATTCTTGCACTTGATATCAGTAAAACTGTTAATAAACCAAGTAAAGAAATACCCCGTACCAATTACCTAAATGTTATAAAACAAATTGAAATATTTGATTTTGAAGAAATTATCAAAGAAAATGATCCAAACATAGCATTGAATTTATTATTAAACATCCTAAATAATATTTTGACTCAAAACACTCGAATAGTCAAAGTACCAAGAAGGGAAAGGAACATAAAGCCATGGATTACCCCAGGACTCCTACGATGTATTAGGCACCGAGATCGACTCCACTATAAGGTTAGAAAATCGCCTAATAACAATATCCTGAAATTAACTTACAACCGCTACAGAAATTTTTGCAATCGTCTTTTACGTAAAATAAAGACCACATATGAGAAAAACGCATTAGAAAAATCCAAATATAATCCTAAAGCTCTATGGAACACCATCAAAGAAATAATTAACACCAAAAAACAATCCCTACCTCCAATTGAACTTCTAAATACTAAGTCTGATCCACTCAATTCTGCTAATCATGTCTGCAACTTTTTTGCAAATATCGGCAAGTCCCTGGCATTCAGAATACCAACATCACCCACTTTATCTATTTCCCCTTACCACCAGTCACCACTACTGGGACCTACCATGACAACTCCACTCAACTCACTCGGACTAATACATGTAGATGATAATGAAATAGAACTAGGCATCTTGAACTTGCGTAGCGACTGTGCAACTGGATGGGATGAAATATCTTCAAACCTACTTAAACAAAGTCGAAAGATTCTAGCACCTCTTATCACCCATATCTTTAACAGATCCTTAGCTACTGGAGTATTTCCAGATGCACTCAAGAAAGCTGTTATCCACCCAATCTTTAAGGGAGGAGACAGGGGCTGTGTCAACAGCTACAGACCCATCTCAGTTTTATCTTCTATTTCGAAATTATTTGAAAAAATCCTAAATAAACAACTAAAATCCTTTTTAGATGAACATAATTATATTGCTAACAACCAATATGGTTTCAAATCTGGTGTGTCTACTGAAGATGCGGTTGTCGACCTTACAGAATCAGTGGCCAGGAAGCTGGACGGCAAAATGAAATGTGTAGGCATATTTTTAGATTTAAAAAAAGCATTTGACACGGTCTCTGTTCCTCTCCTGTTGCTCAAGCTGGAAAGGGCTGGTGTACGTGGGGTTGCTCATGACATCTTTAAAGACTACCTTCATAATCGGAAAATTACGGTGAAAATAGGTACTCAATTGAGTGAAGAGGAAGGTATAACTTTTGGGGTGCCTCAGGGTAGTGTTTTAGGTCCGACCCTTTTCCAGCTCTATATCAATGACCTATGCAAGCTTTCGCTGCCTAACACCGAGATATTCACTTACGCAGATGACACTGCAATCGTTGTGCATGGTACAAACTGGAATGAAATTAAAGTCCGGGCAGAGACTTCCCTACAAGCTGCCTACAAGCTGTCATGGGCTGGCTGAGTTCTAATCATCTAACCCTCAATATTGAAAAAACCTTCTTCATTCCTTTTTCCATCAGATCGGACACGAAACCACTCTTGACATACTGCATTAAAGCCCACTCTTGCAATGAACCTTCCAAAAGTGCCAATACTTGCACATGTCTAACTCTCAAGCGTGTATCCTCCACCAGATATCTTGGAGTACATATTGATGAAGGTCTCAATTGGTACACTCACCTGGATATGCTTACAACTAGAACTAGACGCCTCATATATATTTTTAAGTCGCTCAGAAACTGTGCAGATCAGGACACCATTAGAATGGTCTACCTGTCCTTGTGCTCATCTATCTTGTTATACTGTATATCCGCTTGGGGAAGCGCTGCCAAATCTAAATTTATTTCATTAGAGCGAGCTCAGAGGGCTGTATTAAAAGTGATGACAAAAAAACAGTTCAGGTATCCAACTAAACAACTGTATTCTGAATGTCAAATCCTAACAGTTAGACAACTCTATGTGATCAGCGCAATCTTACGGAAACATCGACAAGTCCTTCCTCCGGACCCGTCTAGACGGGAACACCAAAATGTTTGTCCTCGGGTCATACACAGAACTACTTTCGCACAACGTCAGTTCTATGTGATAAGTTCTACACTGTACAATCGCATTAATAAACATTTACACCTTGTGAATCTTAGCAGACATGAAGCCAAGATAAAGCTACAAAAATGGCTTTTAAACCAGAACTATGAGACAACGGAGGAATTGCTTGGAAATACTTTATAATGGTTTAAAAAAGAATAAACATATATATTTATATATTTTCTGCAACACACTTCCTTTCACACATCACACAAACCACATACACACCAACACCCTTACTTATTCTACACTCACAACTTTTTCACTAACTCTTACTTACATTGTTTAGGTAATATAGAATTGTATAATTATAAATATATATAGCACAAATATAGAGGACACAAAAGGTCCTACCGATTGCTGTGTTCGGTGGAACACTGTCTCCTAAAATACAGGAACACCTAGTTTAGGTGACACGGTTTAGAAGTTTTTGCCCACCTTTTGAAAAAATTCACCAAAAGTATTTTATTAAAGTAGTGTTTAACTACGTTTTTATATATTGTTATACTTACTCTGTAACTAGCTGTAAGAAAAAGGTTTTTATAAAATAAATTATTATTATTATTATTATTATTATTATTTGTAGGATATTAAAATAAATCTACCCTTTAATGATAAAATAATAATTATTTTTAAACCCCTATATGTTGTCCTTAAACTGAACTGTATTGTTATTACCTACCTAATTATTTTAATAATATTTTTTTGTTTTTTTCAGCCATTGAAAAATCTACTTTTAGAATCAAACAAAGGACGGGACCTGCTAAATTTATATTCAGAACAAGGCAAATTATCCAATAATGGGCGAAGAAAAGTTTGCAATATAATATTATAAGACGTAATGGAATCAGGCCCAAATAAAAGATAAGATAGTTCTATACTACATAATATCTACTTACAAAAGCACAAGAAATAACTGCAGTACATATTGGAAAAGGAAAATATTGTGATTGTGGTGATTGTGATAATTATAAAATAAATGTAATATTTCTATCTATATAATATTGTTTATTTTGATTCCAGGAAACCTAAACCTGCCTATGGAGCCGTAGCCAGTGCGACGTTTTAACAATAATGCCGATAACCTCAATTTCTATGATTCTAACACCTAATGAACTTAGTATTAACTTTATTAAATCTGTGTTGACTTATTTTTATTATGATACTAGATAGTCGGAGTCTTTGGATATTGTAATGAAAAAGGCATTTTTTATTTTAAAGACGTCACACTTACTGATGGCTCTATGGACTGCGTTTAGATGGAGCGCCTGCAATCCAGTGGACTGTCAGCACCAAGAACGGATCCTTTATAAGCTTTTAATAGAGAAAATACAGTTTTATTTACTTATACTAAGACAAATAAAATTGTATTTTTGTCTACTAAAAGCCTAAGAGGACCAGTTGGTACTGTAAGTGCACTAGATTGCAGGCTTCATCTAAACCAGTAGGCACTGCATACGAAATAGTAGCTGTAACAATACCTAGGATGCTAGCATTACAATGTGTATTGTACTTGTTACAAAAACCAACAGCTAGCGTTGCAATACGAATAGTTATCGTTACAGTTCACGTCGTTATGTTACACAAATTCATTAGTAGATACAGCAAAGTATTTAGTAAACCCAAAAAAAATTGTTTATGCTTACCAGGTTGCATAGTAGTCCTTACAATCGATCTAGTAATGTCTACTTGACGTATGGTTACAATTACATTGGTATTGTAACAGGCGCGTTCTTAACTTGTAATCAGTATTAAGTATATTGTTTGGTCAGTGACACAAAACATCTAGTTGTCAGTAATAAACCGATCGGTAAAAATAATAACAGAATGGTTTTTGTAAAGTCAACTAGCGAGTCTTGCTGTCACGGTTGCAAACAGAAGTTCTAGTTACAGTAGGGTTTTTTCTCGTAAAGGTAGCCAGATATTTCTCTGCGTGTATGGCAATCGTACTAAAGTAGGAAGGCATCATATTTTTTTTATATTAATAAACTAATCGGGGTCTATGAGGAATTGCGCGTATTCTGTTACGCGTTGTACTTATATTTAATAGTAGTATGTCAATCAGATCATCAGAAAACCATGTTCAATTATTTAGGAAGGTAAAATGTGATATTATTGGGCTAAATAATAATATTTTCTTAAAACTTTGGAAATAAGTATGTAACTACATAAAAATATAATCGCTTGATATTAGGCACGAACCATACGTTTATGTTTTTCAAGTATTTCAAGCATTACTTAAACTGTCACAAATTTAAATCCGATAGCATTAGTAGTTACTTCTACTTTACCGTCTAGCCGTCCCGTGTCCGATAATTTATTTATTTTTAGCAGCGCTCTGCGGGTTTACCGGCGTAAGTAGTTCCCATTCCTGTGGGAATACGGGGATGAAATATAGGTAGCCCATTTACTCCCTGATAATGTAGCTTTCCAATTTTAAAATAATGTTTAAAATCATTAAGGCGTAAAAGCGTAACAAACAAACAAACAAACAATGACACTTTCGCAATAATAATATTTATAGGATAGGATTAGTATGCACAGTACATAGATGCATAGTATTATTTGTAAGTAGAAATAGTTATTAGTTATGTTATGTGCTATTTATTTTTCATATCTCATACTCGGAAAGTAGTGTATGTTTGATCTGAGTACCGGGTCGGAAGCGATGATTCCCACCACAGAGAGATTCAGGGCTGTGATTCCCGCCCTCGGTCGGGAAAGACTCATAGTAATTGCTTCCGGCCTTAGGGCGGGAATGAATTAAAAAAAAATAGTACATATTTGGCAAAGACGTTTAAAGAAAAAGTTTCTCTAGAAAAGAGAATGACTTTCTTCCAACCTCTTTGGGTACTTAGATAGGGATACGAAACTTTTTACATCAATTAGAATAAGAAAAAAAGGTGCGGCCTTGTGAGTGTAGGTATAAACAACAGAAAATAGCCCGCGCGCGGGGCGGTACTCGTTCCATATTTAAAAGTAAAAAAAGAGTAATAATTTAATAAGCTGTTCCGAAGTTCAGAATCTTGTTTTTCATCGACACTAATAAGCACAGAACACTATTACTCGGCTAAAAGTAGGTAAATATTATTTTAAAGAGGAAGGATTTGTATATTATTTTTGTAATGTTATTTAGGTTAGGTACTCTATGATGTAGTATTCAGACGTTTAAAAGAAAAAGTTTCTCTTTCTTCTAACCTCTTTGGTTATATTGTTGACAATTTTTTTTTTGTAGGTATTATTGCGTTTTTGCATGTTTGAATTTTTGTAAAATTGTAATTTTTTTTTTTGTTTACTTTCCTTGAATTCGAAATGAAAAGTAGAGTGTTCAACGCGGGTGGAAGTTATCAATTCCTACTCGGAATATATCCGCCCTCGCTGCGCTCGGACGCCTAAATACCTCGTATGGGAATACCCTTGTATAACAATCTACTATTGTTGTACTTTTATAATTCATATTTAATAATAATAATAAGACCTCAAATAAATAAAGAGTAATAATACTTAATCTTTATTTCAGGCAATATTTATATTAGTAGATCTTAAATAACGTAAACAGAGGCCCTATTATATATACCTTATATCTAACATACATATAAAATAACCAACTAAACTAAAAATAAATTTTACGTTATGAGTAGGTATATAGGTACCTAAGTACCTATAATGTAAAGCGCGACTGTGTCCAGGCTGGATACAAAACACCTTTGTAAATAATTATTGTCCGTCCTGGCAAATAAACTATTTCTATTCTATTCTATTTATAAGTATTCGCGCATAATATGGCCTGCTTGACTATGCAAGGCCATGAAATGACGCGCACATACATACGCTGATGGACGTAACGAGTTGATTGAAGCGAAAATGGGTTGGAAATCTTGGAAGCATAATATTATCGGAACCGACCCGAAATTAGTCCTAGGGCAATTTTACGAAGCTTTTACAGCAAACTCGTGGACCTACATAATATTAAAATTAGCTCGTCAGCCATAATGTGCGGGATTGTTGACAGTTACTTGTGACGTCACGCGAAGAGACGTAGTTCCAATAGAGTTCGCTCGAATCGATATTTATAAGCTAACAATACCGTAATAAAAAGGTATTATTTTGAACACACGGTGGTTGCCATAATAACGGCATCATGCTTCTTCACAATTTTAATACTATGCAATTAAGTTTTATTCCCGATGAAGTTGACAGGAGTAGAATTATCTACAATTTTTGGAAATTATCACTCTTCACCACTGTATTTTTCCAACTCCGTAACGTAGTAAGCCTATCGCAGGACATGGATCCATATGTATTAAACCAATTCCAGGATCCTAAGGGTGTGATAAGGAAGGTTTTACTTTATTAACGACATCATTTATTTATTTTATTTACTATAAAAAATTAAAAACTAGCGAATGAAAAATACAGATTGATCACCTACAGATAAGGAGCAAACAAAGTTACCTTAATCAATTATTACTGGAATGTCATTAGAGTAGTATAAAACTATGGCAATTAAGAGAGTAGGAATATATTTCTGTTTATAATATTAGTGTAAATACATACGTCCAAACTAATAAATAATTATTTTAGGTAAATACATACCCTGTATGTATATCACGATTCACGACTCTATATCTATAGCTATAGCAGCTGCACTTATAACAGGCTATCACTACTTAATATTCTAAAATTTCGGGATTTCATTTCAATTAATTAATTCAGTTTTTTTTTTAATTACGAGTACGCATTACAATAAACAAGGTGGAGATGGGCTGCTGTTTACATTCAGCCAATCTTCATGGAGCTTAGTGTGCCTTTTTGTTAACGTTCCAAAGTGTATTTTATATAACTACCCACTGAAATAAATGAATTTTGAATTTTGAAATTTTTTGAATCAGCCGCTTCGTACAATTCAGTTGGTTTTTCTTTTCTTCTAAATCTAGGTTATGAAAGCAAATTTTTCAAGAATCTACGTTATAAATAAACTCGCTCGCTATGCTCGTCTAAGAATAAACATGATTGAACGGTCGGGAACTTAATTAAAAGAATAAAACTAATAAATTAAGTTCAAGAAAAATATCTGTCTTGTCATGTCTCAAATCGTCGTCCTGTCTATGTCAAAATTCGTATGTAGAACCTCAACGAAGTCAAAGGAGTCTGGACGTCGCAACAATGATAGTGTTTTACTAAAGCAATAAAATAGGAATATGTACTTTGTTATCAGCTTTGATTAGGTACAAGTATCGGATACATCATTGAAACATAATGACTAATGTTATACAAATGGAATTGTTTACGAAGTGACTAACTACGGTATGGTTACATTGTGATAATAATATGTTCAATGGAAAAATACAAATGGAATTTGTATCACACATTGCTTCCTTAGCTTCTTTATATGGGATGTTCCCAAAATTACTACTTTCCAAAAAGCACTAAGTACTTTCCTTTAGTGTTATTTTTACCAAAAAGACCACTTCAAAAAACGGAATCCATATGAGTTCATCTTGTCCATCTGTCCGTATGCCACAGTTATTTTACTCGGGGGCTACTGGCATCTATAAATATATAGATGATGGTAGGTAGGTGTTTTCTTAATTAGGTATATTATGAGAGGAAGTGGTATTACTAATACCATATTAGTTACCACATATAACGAGGAATTATATAAGCAATAATCTGTTAACTACGAGCCCAGCGTGGACATCATTACCTACTAATTTATTTTAATGTGAAATCGAATACGCCCATATTTAAACAGTAAAAGGTAAAAACCGTCCAAATGAGAATGTGACACAGAGGGTTTCGTACATTTTCTATAGGTGAACTTTATTGCATCCTTGTTATTACAAGGATGCAATAAAGTTCAATTTAAATTTATTCTAAAATGTTTTTTAAAAATGTGCGATTTGTAATCTGAATTATTAATTAAGTTTCCATATTTAAATTTATAATGGGACTACATAAATTAATAGGTATAAATGTAAATTATTTTTGTAGATTTTTAAAAACTGTGATTACTGATTAGGGACATTGATTGTTTTGTTTAGGTACATACAAATCTATTGAAACTATTTTTTTCAGGGTTTTAGCTTTGCTAACTTCGGAGATTTTTTATTTTTATTTTTGTGAGTAGTTTTTAAACAAAAAATATAAAAATATATTGTAATGTGCAAATTAATCCCTTTCATATGACACCTTCACACCACTCCGATTACACCACTTTAAAATTTCAACCATTTCGGGCCCCTTTTGGCCGATATTAAATTAATTAATTAAGTAGATAATTACTTAAAGAAAAAGAAGAAATTATTTTTTTAAGATTCTAGTGGCAATTTTTGTCAAAATTTGAGATCACCCCTTTGTAACAGACAGACAGAGCGGCACCATAAAAATTTAAATGTGTATCGAAATTGAACAAACAAACTAACGAATGTAGTATTTTTTTTATTACAGTAACATAATAAACATAAGTAAGAAGACAACTGTTATCATGACGTACCTACCTAATAATAAAAGGGTACATCCACATAAGTAAGTGGTAACTTAAACAATAACTTCATAGGTTTTTTTTATTGAAAATATTATATTACACCTTATTAATATAATAATTCAATGTAAAAATCCCTAACTAATAGCTTTAACTCATGAAATAGGATAAAACAGGTGCTACTCTATTTCACGACCTACACTTAGTACCTAATTATCGAAGTCTTCCATGATGATTAATTGCAGACGACAAATCAAGGTCCTGAAAAATGAAAGGAATTGATAAATTAATTATACGTAAAAACCATACTTTAAAGCAAAATCGAAACCAACAACCTAGCTAGATCAACGTTCTAAAACTTTAATGGCAAAGATTTATTATTTTCCTTTTAATTATCTGTAGTTCAAGTCAATGTCAAATGCACAACTAAAACTGTGTCAATGTCAAAACCGCGTGAATGATGCACCGCATAACCTCAAAACAAAAACAAATTGAGTATGCAGACCACAGAGCATAATAGCTACCTTGTACCAATATTAAAAAGAGCTACTTACTTCGTGCTCCACACATGTGCTTCATCTCGTCCTCGGTGTAATCTGCGAATTTGTTTATACCGAACGTCGCACTTGAGCTGCCAGCATTTAACTCGTTAATTTTGTGCAAACTCTTCACAAAGATTTGATAACGAGCCTCTCTCTCCTCCTCGTCTTTGTACTCCTTGTTGTGATCCTTCACGAATTGTTCGAATAACTGTTTCGCATCATTTACGTCGAAAACGGGTTTCTCCGAGCCAGACGCCATATTGGTGCAAGTATCAACGCAGTACTGATCGGGGCGAACGCGAAGCGCTCTTATAGGTAGGTTTACCACTTTCCTGTTTGCAGTTATGTTATGTACCTAGATTTGTCATCAGAGTGAGTAAGAATAATTTTATATATGAATATTGGAAATGAATCCTCTGAACAGTCATCTTTGTGTCCAAAGTTCACTATAATTAAGAATAGGATAGCTCTTCTGTATACATACTGTACCTATAACGAGTGATTTGTGATTTGTTTTTGATCGCATTACGTTTAGGGGTCGAATATTCTCGTGAAGTGTGTATATCTAATAATGGAATACCTATGCATACCCCGTCGGGGATAAAAGACGTGAAATTATTGTTTATTTATTATTTTTTGGTTGCATTTCTTGTATCTTATAGATTAACTTACTAGTTTATTTGTCGACGAAATATATAAAATCAACTACCTTTATAAATCTCTTCCTTAAACTCGATTCTAATAGGATATTATTAAACTTAAGTTAAAATTCGGCACTCAAGGTCTTTGAGTATTAAACCAACACCTGGAGTGCGAGAGAGACTCGTTATCAAATCTTTGCTTCTCTAGGTCTTTCATTAATAAAGGACTTTTAAATATTGTTATTTACATTACTGTCTGTTGCCAAAAGAAATAAAATAAAATATTGGTGTCAAGTATAGCTGTAGGTGTTGTATATTAAAAAAACGTCGGTCGCCAAGTGCGACCACATACCTAACATTTAAGTATATTTTTATTTAAAATGTATTAACAAAAAATCAAATTCAATTGGTGACAACTCATTTGTTTTTGTTTTCAGTCTTTTACTCTATTTAGAGAGGAGAATTCCGTTCACGTTGGAATTTCATTTAGAACAACTACAAAAATAAAACATCAAAACAGGTCAAGCCGTTTTGTAAAAGAGTTAGGTACGTACGTTACTCGCGAATTTTATACCTACATAAAGATAACTTTTGAATATTTTTAATTAATGAGAACTTCCAATTTTATTTTGATACAGTCAACTATCCGTTTGTACACTTTGCATTTTCCATTGGAAATATTCATGGACATTAATGGTTATTGTGACCGGGACAGATGGAGTGACGGATCACACTGATACGGGATGTTAATCACTTTGAATAATGTCCCCATTTGCCATCACAATAATCCTGATGGATCTTATTGCTGAGATAGCATACCGGATCGAGTGGATTATTAGGGACATTAACCACAAAATCAAAGACTTCTAGAGAGAAGATATTATAAGATTAAATATTCTTCTGCCCATATGCTAACAAAACTTGAAGCTATTTCTGCAGATGTTAAGTTTTTAGAACTGCTATTTGTGACTATACTTCTTTGGGGTAATGTATCAATTTTACTCTGTCAACACTTGAGGTCACAACTCGCACTATAAAGATACTACCTATCTTAGCGGCAGTCGATCAACAAACCGTGTCCGTGACTTTCTGCAGATTGTGTCAATTAACATGTATTATATACTAAATACTAGCGACAAACTAGAAAGTCTTTACTATTAGTACCTAGACCTACAAAACTTACATACAATTACATAGCCATGAAAATTAAATCAAAATAGATATTTTTCTTTAAATCATACCAGACCATATTATTTTAATTGATGTACATAGACAAAATAAATGTGAATACATGTTATCTCCGAAGTGGTTGGAAATGGTATTCCCTTGATAGAAATATCCTCTTTTCATCTTCGTATTTACTGGGCTCCTAAGAATGATAGGAGGAGGTGACTAAGGTGAGCCATCACCGAATCGGAGTGTTGTTACCACAGACCTGAATCTTGTTACACATGCCTCAGAATCGATTCTAGGGCATTCTAGTTTCTTCACAACGTTTTCCTTCACCATTGACCTAATGATAAATGTTATGTAGGTACTTTCGTAAATTTTTTAAAACGCCTCACCAGCGATCTTACCCGACCCTCACGCATAAGAAACGGGTGCTAGCAACTTTGTATCACTCATGTTTTAGATAATAGTAACAGTAAATTAAAAGACCTATACTGCGGAGTACTTTGATACGGCAAGTATTTAGCACCTCCGCGTCGAAGGCCGGCTCGTAGCTACATTTTCGTTGATTAATGACCATACCAGGCTTACGTTGGCTAACGTTAAAACCATTTGGTATCTCGATGACGCGTAATTACACGGCTGTGCTACGTTCTAGTACCATATGAAATATGCATTTTGTGGAAGATTCCATTAGTGGTTTAGGATATGTATATTTCTTTCTAATAATAATTTTAGGTACTCTAAGTCTAAAAAATATCTTCCTGATGATACAATTTTACTTACGACTTACGTCAAATTTAAACTAAGTATAACAAATTAAACATCTTACTTTAATAAAAAATAGTCTTATTTATTACTTATCCATACAATTATGGAACAATGTTGATAAAAACCTGTATTTAATTATTATTTTTATAAGAAGAAATATTTTAAAAGTGAAGAAACCACAGTAATTTAGGAGTCATGTAGATTCATCTGCAAAAAAAGAAAACGTTTTAAGTATGTGGTACACTGGGTACCTACGTAATTCATAGGTGGGTATTAAGTTTCTAACTAGGTAGTACAGACTCTCACTATGTGTACTAAACAACAGAACTGATAAATATCCTTAATTACATCTATCCAACACACTCTAAAATGCTCTATAACACACACTACACATCGGGTGGGAATCTAGCCCGTGGCCTCGGACTCAGAAGGGTTAGTATGTTAGGTACCCATCCAACAGGCCGGTAAATTATTATGAATCAATAAAATTATAAACTGTGACCTAATTTTGTTATCGAAGAGTTTCTATAACCCCACCTGTCTTCTTCATCAAACCCGACGACCAAGTGTAATGTATGGCATTCGTCGAAACAAATGAAATACCACTAAAAATGATTAAACATGCCCTGAGTCAATTATTCGTTGAACTATAAACCATGTCCTAATTTTGTTGAAGTACCTACCTATGAATAATGACTAATTTATTATTAAATCTTATAAATACCACGAAACAATCAATCAAACAAATAAATTTTTGTTTGCGATAGGAAAAAGTTCCAAATTATTATTATACTAGCAGCGCCCTACGGATTCACTCGCGTAGTTCCCTATCCCGTTCGAATATGGGGATAAAATATTATGTTACTTCCTGATAATGTAGCTTTCTATTGGTCAACGAATTTTAAAAATCGGTTTTGTGGCTTATGTGTAAAAGCGTAATAAACCAACGAAGTCACTTTCGCATTTATAATATTTAGGACTAGCCGTTCTGTGCGGTTTCACCAGCGTAGTTCCCGTTCCCGTGGGAATACGGCAATATAATATAGCCTATGTTACTCAGGGATATTCTAGTTTTCCATTGGTGAAAATTTTTTTAAAATCGGTCAAGTAGTTTTTGAGTTTATTCGTAACAAACATACTAAAATATAAATCTTCAATTTTTTATCTGTAATTATTGTAAATGAATGTATATTTTCTTTCTAAATAAATATTATTATATTAAAAAAAACTACAATTTTCTATCTGTAATTATTGTAAATGAATGTATTTTTCCTTTGTAAATAAATCTTTCTTCTTTATAATATTAGTTTAAGTATAGAAGTAGATTATGGCCACTCACTGTTTCTTTTGATGTTTCGATACAATACAAAGTTTTCTTTTCATCCTCCGTATAATCACTGGACATGGTAATACCAAAAGTTGCCAACGGATTATCTTTATTTTGCTCGTTTATTTCTTTTAGAGTTTTCTTAAACGCTTCGAAGTGGACATTTCTATCTGCGCCGTCTTTATAATGCTGTTGTAGTCTCTGATGAATACCTCAAACAATTTCCCAGCGTCGTTTAGTTGATAGTAGCGTTTGTCTGCCATGGCTGTTATGGCCAGCACAAATAACACAGCTACACTTAATGTATTCATTTTTAAACTGCCAACAATACAATGCCGACAAACATATTCAATATTTGTTACTAAATCCAGGAAAACGGAATTAATCATTGGTCTGTTAACGTATACGTATCTATGTTTATCGCATGTGCGTGTATTGGCGTGTTTTCAAAGTATTATTTTTATGTGAAATATATACCGGGTGACTCGAGGCGTTGCCTGCATTGATCCTATTTTCTCACGTTTCTGTTCCAATTTCGAAAAATCAGTTGTTAGTGAATGCCTGCATCTTAGGAGGAGCCAACTTTCTAAATTTCAAGTTTGGAACAGTTTTAAAGATTTTGTGATGAGTAGGTAATGATTATAAGTTCGTCCTATCCTCTGACCGCCTACCCGGCCTTCCGTATGGCACAAGCATTTTGTTCGGATTTTAGGCCTAGTGCCTATGTAGGTATATGGATAATGTTGGCGACTGGCTGGTAGCCGTGGCAAGGTTTTATATGAAATATTTCTATATTATTGACATATTCCTTTTTTACGTGTTGTTTTAGTTGTCAGTTTATGACGTTAAGCATTAGATGTTCTTTTCCTTAAAAGTGAGTTTTCTTCATATTCTTCAAACTGTAGGTACAGTCAACATCGTTCGGCAACAGATGCAATTTAGAAGATTTAAGTGTATTCTGTGTATCACTATGGGCTGGTATTTCTATTTTGGCCATTGAAATGGCACTACATAGGTACATATTGTAATGTTAGTGAAGGATAAAAACCGTAGGTATTTTTCAGATGTCTTTGAGATAGAAACTTATTTTTTGTGCAGAATATAAAATATGAACATCAAAATTTATTTATTTTATTTTAATTAATCTATTTATTTTCTTTCTATTAAAATTCTATCCTTTTAATTAGGAACCCTTTCCAAACACGATTTTTTCATCGTGTTTAATCATTTTAATTATTTTAGGCTCTATGATCATTTACAGCAAAAAAAAACGATAGGTAAGTGTGTGTGTGTATACCAAAGAGATCTTTGGTGTATACGATATGACTAGTTTTTTTTTGGAATCAAAGGAATATCACATTTTATATAATTCTAATACATTTACTATTGTGTAAAATAAAAATTCATAAATCCAATATAAAATTTATTCATCAAACCGTAATCACATATTTTCAAGTTACAACTTGGATGATTGAAATGAGTTTGGAAAGATTTATCTGAAAAAGAAAAGTAAAATAGTTGGCTGTATTGTATTGTTACTATCGAAATAAGTAGGTGAAACTAAAACCAAGACTACGGAAAAATAGATCACGTACCATCACAATTGGATGAGTAATTTAGGCTCTATGATGAAACATACGTAAATAGAAATATACATATTTACATACATATTTTCCTCAATGTTTTACATTCACATTGGACGGTTGCAGGAAAACGTCTGCCCACGCCACTAATCACTACATAGTATAAAACAAAGTCGCTTTCTCTGTCCCTATATCCTTATGTGCTTAAATCTTTAAAACTACGCAACGGATCTTGTTGCGGTTTTTTTTTAATAGATAGAGTGATTCAAGAGAAAGGTTTTAGTATTAGCATTTCACCCGTGCGAAGCCGGGGCGAGTCGCTAGTAAATAAATAAATAAGAAATAAGATAGTTATAGAAGTTTACAAACTACAGGTCCATTATAAGTAGTTATGTCACTCCCACAAACAGAAGACAAATCTAATGTCCTCTTTGTGGATGCATTTGTAGCCTAAATAGCTGACCCTTCGTGCCGTCAGGAAAATAGTGACGCATAAAATGTTTTCCTAACACATATAAATACTGTCTGAAATATTAACCCTTTTTTAGCTTCACCGCATCAGGGGAAAAAATATCGCTACTTACGGATTCTTCCCGTTTGGAATTGCATTAATATGTCCCCACTCCTCATCTGTATAGTCAGCAAACTTGTCAATATCGTATATTGCAGAATCCTTTTTATTTCTTACGTTAACTTCTCTCATAGATTTCTTAAAGGCTTCAAAGTGGACTTTTTTGTCAGCTTCGTCTTTGTAGTGCCTGTTGTAGTCTTTGATGAATTTCTCAAACCATTTTTCTGCGTCTTTTCGTGGGTAATGGGGTTTGTCCTGCGCCATAGCTGTTGTGGCCAAACCCGCCAACACCACTAGCACAGCTAAACTCAATGTATTCATTTTAGGACCTTCTGCTAAATTATGGGTACATACACTAACTTGTGTCAATACTTTACCAATATTTATACCACCAATTTTTATTATTTATTTATATTACCTATCGCTGGAATTTTTATTATTTATTTATATTACTTATCGATTGTTCAAGTTAACAGAGCGTTATTATAAATTGAAAATGTATGTATATTAAAAAGTGCATTGATTTAATATTTCTTTGTTTTTTGTGATAACGTCGATGTAGGTAACAAAAATAGTAACACAAATCTATATTACTTTAAAAGAAGAAATTGACTGGCTGTCTGTTTTGTTGCTAATTTAGGAACATGAAATTTTAACAATTCTTCGATAAATAGTAAACGGGGTGACTATTAAATTGTGCAAAGAAACATGAGTACTTACCGGACGAACATTTTGAACAATATTGCCACTTACACTGTGAAAATAAACCAAAAAATTATACAATATTTGTTTAGTATTGAGTGATTGAGTAGGTAAGACTCCAAAAACCCTCATGATGTATTTTAACCCATTTTTGTACATGTAGAAAAACATGTACCTAAACGTCTCTTGTAATAGGTACCTACTACTAGCTACAAAAAATTTAAAGTATTGTAGCAACTAAGGGCACAAAGCTTTTTTACAAATTTCACATTCAGTGTTCGTTTTAAGGGTTCAATTTAAGGTTTAGACAACAATCCAGAAGGTGTGTCCATTAAACACCAAAGAAAGAAAGTAACAATATTTGTTATTTTGTACGAATTTTGTCAATTATTAAAAATAAATAAAACACAAATAATTATATTTATTGTTTTTTAATATACTGTTAATAAGAATTTTTTATAATAAAAATCCAAATACTATTATTCATCAAACCATATGTCATTGTACATTTTACATATTTTAACTTAGGTATTGCTTAAATGAAGAATGTAAGCGCTACCAAGTTGAAATAATGATCATGAGCTTGAAAAGCTTTACCTGAAAAGTAAAAAAAATACAGTCATCACTACATAGTATAAATCAAAGTCGCTTTTTCTGTTCCTATATCCCTATGTATGGTTAAATCTTTAAAACTGAGCTACGGATTTTGATGCGGTTTTTTTAAATATATATAGTGATTCAAGAGGAAGGTTTTAGTATTAGCATTGCACCCGTGCAAAGCCGGTGCGGGTCGCTAGTCTTCTTCTTTTCTATAAAATTATTTTAAATCCTATTAACTATGTACATAAAACTTTTTATTTATCAAATGTCATATCATGAACTCAACATTACCGTGTTGAAGAAACCTGCACTAAGAATTGGTTTTGTCTGTCTTCGGAAGCATAAATATAAATGCATGATATGAATATGATACTTTTCCCCTCGGAATCAGTCAAATCACAGATCACAAAAGTATCAGTAATAGAATACCTCTGCCTACCCCCTCGGGGATGAAAGGCGTTAGATTATATTATTATTATTATAT
This sequence comes from Ethmia dodecea, assembly GCA_963855545.1. NCBI lineage: Eukaryota > Metazoa > Arthropoda > Insecta > Lepidoptera > Depressariidae > Ethmia > Ethmia dodecea. Next base: position 5,355,363 of record OY979446.1, read on the forward strand.
TTATTATTATTATTATATATTATTATATATATTATATTATGTTATACAAAAGTATCACTCCACAACTAGACTTATCGGGTTCTTCCGGTAAAGTTTGGAAAATAGTGACACATAATAATATAATGTATTCTTAAATATACTTACGGCTTCTTCACAAGATGTCCAAAACCAAAGAGATTTTTCAGCTCCTCCTCTGTATAGTCTGCGAATTCGTTTATATCGTAGACTGCAGAATCTTTCGCATTTCGTTGGTTAATTTCTTTTAAAGATTTCTTAAAAGCTTCGAAGTGGACTTTTTTGTCAGTTTCGTCTTTGTAGTGCCTGTTGTAGTCTTTGATGAATTTCGCAAACAATTTTTCGGCGTCTTTTAAATCGTAATGGGGTTTGACGTCTGCCGTAGCTGTTGTGGCGATAGCCGCCAACACTACGAGCACAGCTAAACTCAATTTATTCATTTTTAGTACTGTTTTCTAACAGATTGGAAAATACATTAAATTGCGTAAATACTTTTACCAGTATTTATACCAAACAAAATTACCTATCGCTGGAAATTATCGATTTTTGAAATTTTAATTATAAGTTGTGGTTGCACGTGCATAGATTTAATTTTTTGTGATAGCATCTATAGGTTTTATGATTTTTAGTATTTTAATCTGTTAAGGACATAAATAATAGGTCGCTGGATAAAGTAATAAGACAAGAAAAACAGAAGGAGTTAAAGCATGGGGAGTTGATAATCGTCTGTTCATTTTTGTAAATAAAATAAAAAAATAATCTCACGCCTTTCATCCCCGAAGGGTTAGGCAGAGGTATTCCATTACTGGATATACCCACATTTCCCGAAATACATTGGACCCCTAAACGTGTTAGGTGGTGAGCCCATCGCCGGACCGGGTCTATTTACACATGTCTCAGAATTAATTCTGAGACCTGCGGGTTTCCTCACGATGTTTTCCTTCCGTCGAGCTAGTGATAAATATGTAAGTACGTAAGTTTTTGAAAAACTCATTGGTACATGCCAGGATTCGAACCCGAACCTCACTGATTTTCGGTCGGCTCTTTAACCGTAAAGGCTATCACTGCTCTTTTTTCATTTTGCTCATTTTTGTACTCGATTGTCATAGAGAGTTAACAAATTTGCTCCATTTGGCGAAACGCACCTGTATGCATCTATAGTCTTTTTCACGTAGAATTAGGTTGGTGATGTGTTCGGTGGTCTGTTTTTTTTGAACGGGAGCTACGTGGGTGAAACCCCGCAGAACCACTAGTACTTAATAAACTCAGTTTGAAATATTAATTCGTATTGTTCTTGCATATTTAACCGAATATACACTTATGCATCCACGTAAAACTTACTTTTACTTAGCAGGTTATTTTATTTGTGTGTTCAATTTAGATCATAGGTATGCACAATAATCCTGTGTGTACATGAGATACCTAGCCAGAAGTAGGGATTTTTCGGAAACTAATGAATCCAGTACTCGTTTGTTGTAAATAAGAAAACAAAAATGCAAGTATGAAATTTATTCAACAAGTACAAAACAACTATTAAGTACTTTACATATTTTCAAGTTATCATTTTAATGAAGTACGTAAGCGCTACTATCTTGAAACCATGAGCTTATAAAGATTTATCTGTAAAATAATAAAAATATATTAAATAATGTCATATGTTACTAATGATACCCAAGTAGGTATAAAAATGGAAACATGTAATAGTAAATTTATTGAGGTAAGAAACCTACACTCATCTCTTCTATAAAATTATTTTAAATCCATTTAGAAAAACTTTCAGTAACATCGAATATCATAATATGTTCGTTAATGTCAAGTTGGTGATATTATCATCAACTTGACATTAACGTGATTAAGCATCGAAACACATTTAAACGAAACTAAACTAACTAGCCGTTAGAATTTTGGTTATTATATTTTTCAGGACACAACTCAAACCGATGCATTATCGTTTTCACAATAGTAATATTAGAAACATTTTCAAAAGATCCTCCTCTTGAATTTTTTCTTCCTATATATAATACTAGCTTTTCGCTGGTGCACGTTTATTTCACCCCCTTAGGGATTGAATTTTGCGAAATCCTTTCTTAGTGGATGCTGTATATGTTATCTATGTGCAAATTTCAAGTCTCTAGACCAAGCGATTTAGGCTGTGCGTTGATATATCACCACTCAGTCGGTTTATCATTTTATATAACTAAATCCCAAAAATTTACTGCGTTAAAGTCACTAAAAATATTAGTGTGATGAAGATGAATCCGCCAAACTACAGATCTCGATGAAATAGATCCACCATATGGATTTTATGTAGTAATCAACCCAGCAAGACTGTTCTCCTTCTGGTGATGTTCGGAAAATAGTGACGCATATAAATATACTTACGGCTTCTTCGCATGTCCAAAACCATGGATTTGTTTCAACTCCTCCTCTGTGTAGTCAGTAAATTTATTTATACCGAATGTTGCATGAGGATTATCCTCATTTTGTTTGTTAATTTTTAACAAAGCTTTTTTAAAGGCTTCGAAGTGGACTTTTTTGTCAGCTTCGTCTTTGTAGTTTCTGTTGTAGTCTTTCATGAATTTCGCAAACAGTTTTTCGGCGTCTTTTAGATCGTAATGGGTTTTGTCGTCAGCCATGGCTGTTGTGGCCATAGCCGCTAACGCAACTAATACAGCTAAACTCAGTTTATTCATTTTAGTATCTCCTAGTGTAGTATTGGACGAATACTAGTTTGCGTCAACACCATGGCCAGTATTTATAGGTACCACAGACAATTACTGAAATGTTAACAATGCATAATTGTGAATTGTGTAAGTGTTTAATGTGCATAGTATTTATGTGGAAAAATATATTGTTTGCGACAATTTAACTATTTTAGAATATAAATTATAGACCAATAAACATTAGACTATAGTACCTATCATAGTCGGAAAATAACAAATTGAGTAATGTCCAGTTCCTGCAACACTAAACGACTATTGAGACCAAATAATCTTGTTAGTAGATTATTAGGGTTTCGAGCTAAATTGTTAAAAAAAGAAACCTGAAATAAGTAATTGAAGTTTATTTAAATATTACTTACAAGAAATATAACTGTTCTCTCTTGCTATCGCAGTTTTTGATGTAAATATCTATTGTTATTTTGTATAATAGATAATTTGAATTACTTACATAAAGAAATTGTGTTTTTTTTTGTGCTGCTAAAAGGAGGTACAAAAAAAAATTCAATCATGAAAATTCACAAAACCATGTATTTCTTTACAGAGTGTCAAATTATAATCGATACGATGTTAAAATCATGAGCTTCGAAAGATTTAGCTGGAAAACAAAAGAAAAATAATTATTCAGTTTGATTGTATTTTTTATTAACGATACCTACAACAACTAGGTGAAACTAAAACCAGACTACAGATAGGTACTTAATGCAATTTTGTGTTTACAAAGGTCAAAATTCTCAGACAGCTTTCCAAAGATACTTATAGTAAAATATATAACATCCAATAAACCGTACCGCATGTAAAAGTCACTAATCACTAAAAATACTTGTGTGGCCTATGTCATTACGAGATGAAAACGAACGAATGAATATGACACATCCACTTCGGAATCCACCAAACTGCAGAATTTCACGAAGAAACAGATCCACCTTATGGATTTTATGTCATATCAATCAAGTATCACTCCATAACAGATGCTGGATGCGTCGAGCTGAAGACAGGGCGCTATGGCGCTCATTAGGGGAGGCCTATGTCCAGCAGTGGATAAATGTAGGCTGATGATGATCACTCCACAACTATCCTTAACGGGTTGTCCTTCTGGTGAAGTTGAGAAGATATTAACGCATAAAATGTATTCTTAAGTAGGTATACTTACGCTTTCTTCCCATCAGGAATAAAACCATGGATTTGTTTCAACTCCTCCTCTGTATAGTCAGCGAATTTGTTTATATCGAATGTTGCATTTGGATTATCATCATTTTGTTTGTTAATTTTTACCAAATTTGCCTTAAAGGCTTCGAAGTGGGCTTTTTTGTCAGCTTCGTCTTTGTAGTTCCTGTTGTAGTCTTTGATGAATTTTGCAAACAGTTTAGCGGCATCTTTTGGATCGTAATGGTGTTTGTCTCCTGCTTCAACTGATGTTGTGGATACTACCGCCAACGCAACTAAGACACCCAATACCAATGTATTCATTTTAGTATCTTCTGCAACAAAATTGGTATACACACTAATTTGCTTCAACATTATTACCCGTATTTATACCTGAAAAAATTAGCTATCGCTGGAACTTATCGATTATTCGGAGGTTAACAATACAATTTTATAAATTGCGTACAATTATGTATTTAGGTACACGTGCATAGATTTCATGTGCAGTGAGTGACCGACACTACGCCATTTTTACCCGACTCCGCCAGAAGGAGGGGTTATGGTTTTCGAGAGTATGTATGTATAATTGTTTTGCACGCTCTGCAGCCTGAACGGCTCGATGGATTTTAGCTTGAGAGGTGTCGTTAGATTCGTATTTACAGCGAGAGTGACACTGGGTATACATTTTCTCCAAAATCTGTGAATGCAGTTCATAATATCTTAAAAATTTAGGGATAGTCTCCTATAGGAACGTTTTTCTGTAACTACACTCAGCGTCAAAAAACGCTCCTTTGGAAAATAATAATTCAAACCACTTTTAATCCCATTTGGAATCAATGATGATGGGACTATTAGGTATCATTTTAAAGGTTAATAGGTAATTGCAAAAGAAGAAGAAAAAGTTTGTTGACAAAGAATTAAAGTAAAACAAAAAATGCTTAAAAAATACTAAAAACCTAGTGTTAGCCCCGCCCCCCCCCCCTTGCCTTGATATCGCAGCTTCCATGCGATCTCTCATGGACCTGAATCAATCTTAAAACTTCTTCCTGAGGAATAATATTCCATTCCGCAATGACGGCCTCTTGGAGGTCTTGGAGGGTGGTAGGAGCGGGATCGCGTGACCGGACTCGTTGTTTCAGTGCATTCATCCCAAAGGTGCTCGATCGGGTTTAGTTTTGGACTTCTCGCTGGCCAGTTCATGACGGGGATCCCCACCTCATCAAGATAGTCGGGTACAATTGTCGCGGTGTGGAAGCGAGCGTTGTCGTGCATTAATGTGAACCCAGTGCCGACAAATTCAGCATAAGGGACCACATTCTCTTGCAAGACCTCTGTGATGTACCGGTGAGCAGTCATTGACCCTTTTCCGCGAGAACCTCCAGTCCGGGACAAGCACACAAGCTCGGTTTTGACGTCAACAAAAATACCGCCGCAGAACAGAGGAGCCACCCCCATATTCCACTGTCTCCTCAATGCAGGCCTGTGCGAATCGTTCCCCCTGCCTTCTGTATACTCTTCTACGTCTGTCGTTGCAGAAAAGGCACACTCTCGTCTCATCCGAGAAGAGAACGGCTCTCCATTGTTCGACCGTCCAGTCGACGTGATCGCGAGCAAACTGCAACCGGGCTCTACGATGCTGTGCAGTCAATTTTGGGCCTGTAGCGGTCTTGTGGGCCACTATCTTCTTTTCTTTTAGCCTTCGTCTGACCGTAGAGACGCTTACGGTGGTTCTGCGAGTTGCTTGGGGTCGCTGTGGCAACTCAACAGCATTTGAGAACCGATTTCGCAGTGATGTTAAAACAATAAACCGATCGTCTCTCTCCGATGTACAGCGTCTTCAACCAGATCCCTATCTTCGGATGTAGCCGACCGACATGTCGACCCCTTTTATACCCCTAAAAGTTAGCGCAACGTTATTTTTTTTTATGGGAGTTGTTAATTTTAATGTCGTTAAATTAATGTTTCAAATGATACCTAATAGTTCCAGATTCAAATTACCTTAGAAAAATAAAACATAAACACTAAGTTACTATTTTAATAAATAGAAGAAAATAAGCGTTGCCGTGTTGAAATTGCGAAAAGATTTATCTGAAAAAATAAACTAAATACGTTACATTGTCTTTGTTATTAACAATACCTATTCGTATGTATTAAATCCATTTACACAAAACGATACATTTTGTTAATAATCATAATCATAATGTCCACATTTTTTTATGTCACTCCAACACCTAGCTAGACAAATCTAACGAAGTATTATTTACTTGTGGGACCGAGTTGGCAACACCGACCGAGCTAGACGTTATTTTGTCAGCTGTTCCTAAATATATATAAAAAAATAGTTTTTTTGCTTTAATTTATCAATATTTATCGTGAATACATTACGTGTAGTAATTATTTGTCTCTTAAACATAAATTGTGTCGTGATTCTAAGTGTAATTATTCGATATTGTGATTACAACGGACTGCGAACAAAGGCCGGCTGTCAACTCGGATTCGAATTCAACGGATTGTAAACGGTATTGCTTTCTTTTATTCATTGATATTTATATACTACATAAAGAAATCAGTAACGTAGGTCCCTAAGCCCAGACACCTCTCATTATCTGACTGTTTTAGCTAATTAATCACATCTACAAAAAACCACTAGGTTTTGTCATAACTACCTAATAAAATCTATTGCCAAATCAATAAGAAACATCACAATCGTTATAAATATATTGTTAAGCATATGTACCTACTATTATAAATATAATTGTTTAGTATACTGGTTTAGAACCTATAGGTGTAACCTAAAATTTTGCATAGATTATTGTTGCTGGCACAAAGTGTACACTAATTGTTTATTCTCAATTAAATTACATAATGACTACTCGCAGAATTGCTGCTACTCTCGAGATGGAAAGAAAACTACAGTTAGCATTAGATTAATTAAAAATGTCTAAAACTTTGTGTGACCAACTGTTAGCCGAAAGAAATGTCAGTGAGCAAGAGGTCTTGGCTATATTAGATACAAATAAATTGTTAACCCTAGAGTGGGCGCGTCTTTCTGCGAAACGTCAGTGGGCGCGTGGGGAGCATTTTGCCGCCTCTTTTTATTGGCCATTTTAAGTAGGAATACAACAGTTAAATTCAGTTATTTCCTCGGGGTTTAAGTAATACGCTTATATTTAATTATAAATCAATATATTTATTAAACTCTGTTTTAGAAACTTTGGTTTACAAAATTTTAAGCAATGCAATTAATTTCAGTAACTTTTTTTAACTTATCCTTTATAATACTCAATAATACTGAAAAAAATTTATAACATTAAATGTTTTCTAAATCTACAGGATATGCTTTATCCAAAAAGTCTTCACAAAGGTATGTGCAATGTTCAGTGCACAGTAATTTTGAGCATCTGCAACACCCTTTTTTCGTGTGCCTATTTTTTTTTTGTCTGGCATATAGGGGCACAGTAATTGGAGAAGCCTCTTCCTTTTCAAAATCATTGTTGTCTGCTGACTGTTCTGTGTCCATTTTATACTCACTATGATAACTAGATCGATCACTTTCTGACATCTGTCATCTCCAAACTGTGAACTAGCATCTTCAAATTAGACATATTCTCTAACCAAGATACAATTTTAATCGTCCATTTTGCTATTCGTTTTTGTGGAGTTGCGTAATAGATACTTTTAAATCCTGAAATTAAAATAGTTTTTTTTTATTTTTACAATGAATTTGCCGTAAAATATAGTGTACATTTCAATTTCGCTAACAATACATCACACTATTTGTACTTACGTGAGTGGGCGCGCGGTGAGCAATTTTCCGCCTGGCGACACTTGATGGTAAGAACCTCCTCTTCAAGCGATCCCCCACGCACTGATGGTGTCCAGCCTTTCGGCGCACGTTGCTAACGAAATTGGGGGCAGCTACTAAAAAGCGCAAACCTAACGGACAATTGTGCGGGCGGCAAAATGCTCATAGCGCGCCCACTCTAGGGTTAAAGTCTGAGATGGCAGAACTGCACGCTAAGAACATTGAGATGACTAACCAACAAGATCAGCTCCAAGGTGTGTTGGATGCGTTCGACCGAAGCAGCTCTGCGCTCGAAGAGGCCTTCTCGCGCATTCGTTCACTGGAGTTTTAACTCCGTGACGCGCACAAACAAATATCTGAGTTGGACCGCACAAGACAAGAGTTCCAGTCATCACGAACGCACTCCCTATTTGAGGAGCTGGTCGGCAGCCAACCTGGCACGCCATCAGCTGTTTCTGCTGTCTCACACTCACGAAACCCCTGTGTAACCATTGACCTCACCAGTGAAACCCCAACCACTACACCAGTGAAGTCAATGGAGCCAAGTAGTAGTACTAACAGTAATAAGAAATTAAAAAAATATGTAAACATTAAAAAGTACATTACAAGTACTCAAAAACTAATTAAAAAAAATAGTAAATTTTGCAAGAATATGGATTTAAGAAAGGAACGTCGCGAATTAATAAGCGAGTTAAACAGTTGTAATGTAACTTTAGAAACAAGTAGGACTACTTACGAATGCGACACACAAAAGCTTCAATCACAAATTAGCGGATTGAACGATTCTTTGAAATGTATAACTTCAAAATATGAGACTGCGCAAAAGGAAATACACGCGTACTCGCTGGCACTGGACAAATTGCTACAATCAACTAAAGATAACTACGATCGATTTGAATCTCTGACTAAATATAACACTAATTGTAACTGTCATCAGAGTCCCAATTCGCCCGTGCCGTCCGCGGGTACCGCCGCCCCACCAGCTATGAGCCGCAGGCGGCGGCGGGCCCTGCGCAGTCTCCCCTTCCCCCGTCGCCCCCTAGCGGGATAACTACTGCTATGCGCGCCTCTTTCTCACTGTCAGGTAATAATATAAGCAATAACAAGACCGAGCAAAACATTGTGATGTACAGTGATGAAATAGGTAAAAACATGGGTTTACAGCTTAGCAGCAAGCTGGGGCATGCAATTAAAAACAATTGCATGCCAGGGGCCACTTATTTAGACATATTAAAAAATATTCTAGATGCCAAGCATAACAAAAATACAACTATTATTATAATAATTGGCAGGCGGGGAAATGCAAACAAAAAATGTCTTACAAACATTTTTGCACAATTAAATGACCTAGAAAATGTCACTAACATAATATTGTTTGCACTCCCTTATAGTAACAGTCACACTGAGTGTGAAAATAAATATAGACATAATTTAAATATGACATTACATACTTTGACATGTCGTCATACTCATAAATTTAATTTTATTGACACTAATAATTTTATTAGTAAACATTTTTATTTGACCAAAGATAAATACTATCTTCCTAAATATTATACGCGACAGTTATCAGATATGCTATCTTATTTTATTACTAATTCAGTCAATTCGTTGACTAACCCGACGGCTGACCCTATTGGGCAATCGATTAATTTGACATTAAATTGTAACAGCTTGGAATTTGCTCCAAATAATAATTTAAATTAGAAATAGAGACAACAGAGATTAACTCTGGCTATACGTCATGTCCTATTAATAAAAATGTTACTAGTAAAAGTAAAAAAATAAATTGCAATACCCTACATAAAATAAACCTGGTGCATCAAAATATTCAAGGTATGTTAAGTAAAGAGCTAGAAATTGAACTATTTATGAACTGTAATAATGTTGATATAATGTGCATTACAGAACACTGGCTAAGAAAACACCAGTTCATTTTTGGTTTTAACCACCACCAGGTTGGCAGCTCATTCAGCAGGGAGGCCTCGATACGCGGTGGCTCTATAATACTTGTACGTAACGGTCTGAAGTGTAAAGAGCGCGCGGACATTGTTGGGCTCTCTGTTGAGCGATCTGTGGAGATAGCCTGCACAGAGCTCGAGCGGCTTATTGTAATGAGCGTGTACAGACCCCCCAGTTCTTGTTATGAACACTTTGAGAAAATCATGGATGAAGCCATATGTAAAATTAGCAATAAAAATAAATACATTGTTGTTTGTGGAGATTTTAACATTAACCTTTTAGATACTTCATCCAGTATTTGTAGTAGGCTTGTATCATTTTTCAAATGTCATAATCTTGTAAATCTTTTTTCAGTGCCTACCAGAATTACTGCGACAACAGCAACATGCATCGATAATGTTTTTACAAACCTCGTGCCTGATGATACAGCCGTAATTAATAAATTATCCTCAGATCATTGTGGCCTGATGGTAACTTATCAGATGTGTATTGAAAAGGCACTAAAGAAAGATATTAAATGCAGACCAGTAACGTGTACTCGCCTTCAGCAATTTAGAAATAACATAGAAAATAAACTTTTAGATTTTTCATACTGTGATGACCCTAATGATTTGTACAAGTCAGTATTAACACTAGCTAAGAACGAATGTAATAATGTTTTTAAAACAAAAAGTGTAAAAATCAATAACAATCTAATGTTCAGTGATTGGGCGACGGTGGGAATTCATAAAAGCAGACAAAGATTATATGAACTGTACGAGGAAAGGACGTATAACACTAGTGATACCTTTTGCAATTATGTTCGTCAATATTCAAAAGTCTTTTAACGTATTTGTACCGCGGCTAAAGCTAACCATGTAAGTAATAAAATCAAAAATAGCACAGACATTGTAAAAACTACATGGAAAATTATAAATAGCCAGACTGGAAAATTTAAATCTCAACATTTTGACTTTCAGTTGAAAGTTAACAATAGAATTTTAAGAAATGATAAAGATATATCTGAAGTGTTTGTAAATTTTTTCTCTGATATTCCAGTCTCGACGACCAAGTCACTTAACTCGTCACCCGCACTCGCTGAATCGCTACTACAAGAACATACCGCTGCATGTAATACACGCAATTTCGTATTCGATCATGTAAATCCTTGGGACATCCTAAAAGCATTCAAATCAATACAAATGAAAAATACTGCCGATCTCGACGGCTTATCTGTAAAAATCATATCATCCATAATAGACTTAATTGCCTCACCTCTAGCTTGTTTATTTAATAAATGCGTTGATGATGGCGTGTTTCCTGATCTGATGAAACATAGTAAAATTATTCCATTATTCAAAGCCGGTAGTAGATTAGACCCTTCTAACTTCAGACCAATATCAATTCTACCGACTCTTAGTAAAATTTTTGAGAAAATTATTCTATATCAGTTGAGTGCACATTTTTCTATTAACAGTATAATGTCTGTAAAGCAATTTGGATTTACTAGGGGTCGCTCGACAACCGATGCCGGTGTTGAGCTAGTAAATCATGTTTTTGATGCCTGGGAGGAGTCGCAGGATGCTGTTGGGGTTTTCTGTGATTTATCTAAGGCATTCGATTGTGTCCATCATGAAATTCTCATCAGAAAACTACGTCATTACGGAGTACAAGGCCGCGCTCTTGATTTAATAAAGTCCTACTTGAGAAGCCGGATACAATGTGTTGATGTAAACGGTTCAAGATCGTCTGGATCGGCGGTTTGTATTTGTTGGCTGTATAGCAAGTAGATCCTTGTCTTTGCAATATTTAAATAAAGTAAATGACTGCTTTGTCTTTCACACATAGGTGTTCTCTCTCTTGCTTTTATATTCACGACGACGACTTACCACCACTGCTATTTTAATTGAAATAAAAACCTTTTCAACCAAGTATATAGTTTTACTGGCGATATCCCAACAGGTTATGGGCCCAGTATTGCATAAAAGTAAAGTCGCGAGTGAATTCAAAGTAATTATCATAAAAATCAACCACGAAGATTTGTCAGCCACGCGGTCGTCGCTAGACAAAGGAAAGTGCAGGAAAGATGGACGTCGCTTCGCATTCTGTTGTTCGGCGTTTCGACGGTCAAGGATTCCGCCAGTGGAAATTTATGATTAATTGTGCACTGAGAGCAAAAGCACTGAGCAGTCATCTCACTGAGGAGAAAAGTGAAGAAGACTTTAGAGATGTAAAGGCTGGTTTGATCGAGCTTGAAAAATGGTGTCAAGCGGACGCGCAGGCGATGTTCATCATTACTTCAGGCCTCGAAATATCTCAAATAAGCTTAATTGAGACATGTACAACTACTAAACAAATTATGACCAAGTTGGAATCCATTTACGAGCAGAAAAGTGAAAATACGAAAATGTTACTGTTGGAAAAGTTCCACAATATCAAGATGGCGGAAGGTGATTCAATTGCAAAACACATTTCAAAGAGATGCAGGAGAATCCGTATCGGAGATAAGCGTGATAACTAAAATACTCGGATCGCTACCCGATAAATATCGAAATCTACGTCAAGCATGGTTATCGTTAGATGAAAAGAGACAGACGATTGTCAATCTGACAGCTCGACTTATCGATGAGGAAGCGAGTTTCAATCATGCAGAAGAGCATGAAACTGCTGCTTTAATTTCGACACGGAGTAAAAACAAGCAGAACACACGTTCCCGTGTAAAATGTTTCAAGTGTTCGAAGCGCGGACACTATGCGCGTGATTGTAAACAAAGTGTTCCCGTCAATGACGTGTTGACGCCGGCGAGCAACCGTGCGCACACTCATGCGTCGTCATCGTCTCAAAAGTCTGCATTCGTCAGTGATAGCGACATGAACATTGACAGTAAATATGTGTGGATATTGGACAGTGGAGCCTCCGTACATATGTGTTGTGCTCGAGAATGTTTCGCGAACCTACTTCCCTTCGATTCAATAGTGCGTATCGGCAATGGAACTGAGTTACAAGTTTGTGGCAAAGGAACAATAAATGTAAACAAACTATTAGACGGACAGTGGTACGAGTCTACTATAAATGACGTTTATTTTGTGCCTAAACTGTGTAAGAACTTGTTCTCTGAAGGTGTCATAACCTCAAAAGGTTTCAAAATAGTGAAAGAACAATCCAGTGCTAAAATATACGACAGTTCGGGAATGTTAGCTGCGGTTGCGAACAAAAGTAGTAACAATAACTTGTATAAACTGCAATTCAAGGTTCAGTTATGTCAAGAAGCGAACTCATGTGATATTGAACTATTGCATAGGCGTCTAGGACACATAAATGTGCACACTATGCGTGAAATGGTGCGAAGTGGACTTATACCAGGTGCGAAAATAGAAGAAATAGACAGGTTTCTCTGCGAACCGTGTATATTAGGGAAACAGCATCGTCTACCCTTTAAATCATCACAAGGGAGTGCAAACCTTGCTGGAGCAAAGGTGTATAGTGACATTTGTGGACCCATGCCTGTAAAATCAATAAGTGGAAAAAGATACTTCGTGACCTTCATCGACCAAGCCACAAGGTACTGTAAGGTGTACTTTTTATCTAAGAAAAGTGAAGTTTTTGATTGCTTTAAAGACTATTACAAGCAGACACTTAGTCAAGGTGTCAGGCTTGGAGCATTACACTCAGACAACGGCTGTGAGTACACGAGTAATCAGATAAAGCAGTTTGCAACAGAAAATGGAATCGAGTTGTGTCGGACAGCTCCCTACACCCCTCAACAAAACGGTTGTAGTGAGAGAATGAACAGGACACTGATGGAATCTGCACGGTCAATGCTCTTTGACAGCAAGCTACCTGCAAGTCTCTGGGCAGAAGCGGTGAACACTGCGGCATACTTATATAATAGAAAAGAAAGAGACGGCATAACTCCCTTTGAGAAATGGGTGGGAAGAAAGCCTAATCTTTCTCATCTAAGAACATTTGGTTGCACAGCCTATGTTCACGTGCCCAAGGAGAAACGCAATAAACTTCAGCCAAAAAGTGTGAAGATGACGCTTGTAGGTTATGAAAATAATTCAGATAACTACAAACTGATGGACCTACGTACCAAGAAGGTGGAGATATCCAGAGATGTAATATTTAATGAAACCACTGCTTGTGACGAACGACGAGTAGAGGAAAATGTGTTCCTCCTGCCACTAAAAGATGAAGACAGTCTGGTGTGTCCACTGTCAGACCAGGAAGCAGAAGAAGAATCCCTTCAATCGGCCCCGATGCGTACACTGGTCAGCTCCGTGTATGACGTTGAAGAGACTCCACAGCTGATACATACACCGGTCAGTTCCAGGTATGATGCCATGGAGACTCCGCAGGCCCCGATGCATACGGTGAGGTTGGACCCGCCGTGTGATGCCAAGGAGAAACAGGGATCTTCAGCCCCGCAGGCCACGACGCATGCTGAGGTGAGCTCCCAGCATGATGCCAAGGTGTTGAGAGGTCCTACCTGCAGTGGCGGTAAGTCGTCGTCGAGATTATCAAACAAGAGCAAGAGCAGCAGTGGTGGAAAGTCAATTCCTGATTCAAAGACATTTGAATTATTCTTGAACAAAGCCCTGGGTAAGCAGTCTTCGGAAGAGTGCTCAGAAGGCCCAGAGGATAATACAATGACCTATATAGCAGAGGCATTGATAGCCGATTATGAAGTTCCAACTACATTCCAGGAAGCTATGATTTCTCCGGATGCAGAACAATGGACCAAGTCAATCGAAGAAGAGCTGGAAGCTCATAAAGAAAATGAAACGTGGGAGCTTGTAAATTTACCTACTGGTAAGAAACCTATAGGGTGTAAATGGGTGTTTCGTGTTAAAGGAAACTCAGACGGTTCTCTTAGATTTAAATCTAGACTTTGTGCTAAAGGATTTTCACAAGTAAAAGATGTAGATTATTCCGAAACGTTTTCACCTACTGTAAGGTATGATACAATTAGAGTCATGTTATCATTAGCTGTCCATTTAAAACTTAAAATCAAACAATTTGATGTTAAAACTGCATTTTTGTATGGTACAATTTCTGAAGAAATTTTTATGTTACCTCCTCCAGGTTTAAATGCAGGTGATAAAGTTTGTAAGCTAAAGAAATCACTTTATGGTCTCAAACAAGCACCAAGGTGCTGGAACCAAACTGTAACTGGAATACTCAGAGATTTTGGTTTTACAGCTTGCGAAGTAGATAAATGTGCATTCATATCAAATAAAGGATTTGACGTTATAGGACGAGTTCTTTTTAGGACCTCTTCTGCATTTGTCCATTTCTTGCTATGCCCACTTCTGGTTATGACTATTTCTGTTTGTGACCAATTCTGTATTCGTCGACTTCTGGATTGGTCGACCCTCGGTACAGCCAGCATTCTAGCTCCTTTATAGCAACTTAATCTATCACTTTAAACAAGCCATTCTTGTGTGTAAATATTATGTATTTATATTTCTAGTATCTCAGAAACGGCTCTAACTTTCGATGAAATTTTGTATACAGATACAGTTTTGCGTTTTAAGTTCAACTGCATAGTAGAAGTACAAAAAAAAATATGCCGAGCAAAGCTCGGTCGCCTAGGTACTTGTACATAATCAAAGCAATCATACACCTAAAGAGGATTTTAGGAAAATTGTTATTATCCTCTTTTGAACTGTCCCTGGCCACTTTGAAAATAATAATGATTGATATATGTCATGCAGACAGTAAGTATTTACTGCTGTTGAATATTCAATTTATTAAAAAACTATTCGAATTATTCAATTAAAGAAATGGATTATAAATTCTTTTCTATAACATTAAATAATAAAGGGGGGAATGCCGTATTACGAGGTCGGTACAAATTAAATTTTGAAAAAAATAACAAAAATGGGACTTCGCAAGGGAGATGTGCAAATAGAGAAGAGTGCAGTGCTACTTTGACATTAAATAATCACAAAAATGACATTATCAGAGAAGGTAACCACACTTGTATGCCACCAGATATTGATAATAAAGTACTATCAACTGTCTGACTATGCCAATAGGTGGCGCTGTACGATTTTGCAACGTTTATTACATCGCGCTAATGAGAGTCGCCCGTGATAGTTTAAGTGATTTACATAATAAATATTTTTTATCTTCGTCCAAAGCAAAATGAGTATTTGTTTTATTTTTGGGATTAACAAAATTGATCCATTCGGCCGGATAATACATTAGGGTTATTTTAGTTAGATGTAACAGTGTTTTAGTTAGATAGAAGTGACAGTGCTAATAGTGGTGTGAGTGAGCGAGCGTAAGTCGTGGACAAACTGTAAGTACATTTATTATTTGTAAAGTGGACTTCGAAAAGTCACAAGTGTTACTGGTAGGACATAGTCGGATTTACGCGAAAAAGTGTTAAGACGGGGAATTCATGCCCGAGACTTGTAAAAAATCTTGTGGTAAAAACACTTAGAAAATTTTTGCGGTAAAAAGACTTAGAAATTTCTTGGTGGTAAAAACACTTTGAAATTTTTCGCAGGTAAAAAGACTGAAATTTTATGGTGGTAAAGACTTTCAATTTTTGTGATAAAACTTTGTATATGTGTAACGATGCTCACTCACGGACTATGAAATGAATTGATTTATTCCACTTATTACTGGTGCAGACTTTTATATTTGTTTGGACTAATACAAAATAAATATAGTGATCATGGAGACACTAATTAAACTTCAATTTGATATAGCAACCAATATAAATAATGGTTTTACTAATTTTAAAAAGTCTCCTAAAGCTAGAATAACTCAACCATATCTAGAAACCAGATTAGAAATTTTAAGGACTAACTGGTCGGAGTTTGAACGTAATCATCGTAATATTTTGATGGAAGCCGATGATGATGATTTAAAAAGCAACCCCTATTTTAAAAATAAAACTTATGAGAAAGTAGAAGAAAACTACATAGACTATTGCAGCGAATTGAGAGGTGCACTAGATAAATTTGTGCCTGAGAGTAGAAAAGGTTCACCAAACACCGACAAATCAGCCGTGCAATTACCAAAAATAGTTATACCCACCTTCACTGGAAAATATGTAGAATGGCCAACCTTTTATGATTTATTTCAATCTCTTATCCACAATAATGCCAGTCTAGCGGATGTACAGAAGTTACATTATTTGAAGAGTCATCTCAGTGGTGAAGCTGAACAATTGCTACGGAATGTTGCTACAACTGATGCGAATTATGACCATTGTTGGCTATTATTGAAAGATCGGTACAACAATAAACGCTATATAGCTAATTGTATTCTCACAAGATTAGTAGGCCAAAAAACATTATCCACGGAATCATCTACTGGCATCAAACAGCTTCTTGATACTACAAGCGATTGTCTAAATGCACTTCTCAACATAGGAATTAATGTTTCAACGTGGGATGTATTAGTTATCCATCTGATTGCTAACAAGTTAGATACAGAGTCGAGAAAACATTGGGAACAGAAAATTAGTGATCAGACTGAAACATTACCTACCTTTTCTGAATTCAAGCAATTTTTGGAATCCAGATTTCGAGCTTTAGAATTTATAGAGCCGAAAGAGAAGAGAGAAGCAAAACCAAAGGAAAAAGTAGAGAGAATGAAAATGAATAGTTTTGCGGTATCATCCATTTCATGTCCATTCTGTACTGAAAGTCATCTACTTTACCAATGCAAGAAATTCAGCAAAGAAAGTTTTCAAAATCGTCACGAATTTATTCAGAAAAGCAAACTATGTTTCAATTGTTTTGGAAACAACCATTCTGTCAACCAATGTAAAAGAAATACATCCTGTAGACGTTGTCACAAACGTCATCACTCTTTGTTGCATCCTGAAGAATCCACTAGTTCGTCATCTCATTTAGTTACTAATCCAACTGACGATCTTGAGCCTAATAATAAGCAAGCAGGTATGCAGCAAGGAGAGAATGACGATAATCGTATTTCTACTCATTTTGCTAATAGTTCTGTTATATCACCTGGTCATGTAATGTTAGCTACTGCCTTAGTTAAGGTAGGAACTAAGAAATGTTATACAATCCGAGCGTTACTGGACCAGGGTTCTCAAGCCTCTTTCATCACGGAGTATGCTGTTCAACTCTTAGGAATTCGTAAAATACCAGTCAACTCAATTTGTCAATAAAACATAAGGTGTTATGTAAAATACAGTCCACTTGTAGCTCGTTTAGTTGTGTTATCCAAGCCTATGTTTTAAACTCATTATCATCTACTCTTCCGAGTCAGAAGGTAGAAATTCAAGATTGGCCAGAATTGTCAACCTTGACCCTGGCTGATCCTGATTATGGTGTACCTCAAAAGGTAAATATGTTATTAGGTGCAGAGATATACGGCCAAATTTTGGAGAACGGAATAATCAGGGATCCCTCAGGTACTGTAACAGCTCAAAATACATTACTTGGTTGGATACTTTCAGGTCGTGTCAACACTAATAACCACAATTGTAATCACACCATTCTCAGCTTGCACATTGAAGACCACTCCGTAAACGAATTACTTCGTAAATTTTGGGAGCTAGAGACAGATCAACCTCCAAAAAGGTTACTGTTACTAGAAGATCAGAAATGTGAACAATTCTATGAATCCACTACAGTTAGAGACGAAACCGGTCGCTACGTAGTACGCCTGCCTTTCCGGGATGAAGATCCTGCATGTCAGTATGGTGATCTTCGATCCATAGCCCTGAAAAGATTCCAATCGTTAGAAAAAAGATTAAACAAAGATTCTACTCTAAAAAATGAATACTCACGTGTTCTTGAAGAATATGTTGACTTACAACATATGGAGCCCGTTCCTGATGATGATAAGAAATCAAACTGTGTCTACTTACCGCACCACGCCGTAGTACGCGAAGATAAGACCACTACTAAAGTCCGAGTGGTATTTGATGGATCCTGCAAAGGTGTAAATGGAAGATCATTGAATGATGATTTACTAGTAGGTCCAAGGTTACAGCCCGATTTAAGACATATTATATTAAAATGGCGAACATTTCCCATATGTTTTATTGCTGATATAATAAAGATGTACCGCCAAATTAAGGTCGCTCAAGAGGATACTGATTATCAGCGAATACTGTGGAGGGGATCTTCTGATAATGAAATCAAAGAATACAGATTGTCACGGGTAACATTTGGTGTATCTTCGGCTCCGTACTTGGCGGTGAAAAGTCTTCAACAAGTGGCTAAAGACCATAGAGATGAATATCCATTAGCTGCCGATAAAGTCATTGATGACTTTTACATGGACGATTTTATGTCTGGCTGTGAAGAAGATAATGAAGCGTTAGAAATTTATCATCAGGTTAAAGAATTATTACAAAAGGGTGGATTTGAATTACAAAAATGGGCAACTAATAGCAAGAGGTTGAATGAAGAGATTCAGGAAAGGACAAAAGGGACAAAACAACTGGATATTAAAACAGATAACATTATTAAAATTTTGGGACTTTCGTGGAATGTGAATAACGATGAATTTAAATACACAGTAAAGCTTCCTCTACAAAAACAACCCGTTACTAAGAGAGTTATATTATCCGATATATCGCGTCTATTTGATCCATTAGGATGGATCTCACCGGTTATAATCCAGGCAAAGATATATATGCAGAAACTTTGGTTAGCGGGACTACAATGGGATGAGGAGGTTCCTGAAAACTTGATGAATGAATGGGTGACATTTAGAGAAAAATTAACATTACTGAATGAATGCACAGTACCTCGCTGGGTACAAATGTTTAAAGGAGACACACATGAAATTCATGGTTTCTGTGACGCGTCCAATAATGCTTATGCAGCAGTCTTATATCTCAGAGTCACGAACAAGGACAATGAAGTGTTCGTTAATTTAATCGCATCGAGAACCAAGGTTGCACCTACATCAACCGTTTCCATTCCTCGACTTGAACTTCTCGGCGCCCAGCTTCTAGCTGGACTGTTAGACGAAATTTCAAGTGTGATGAACATATCAAAATCCAAGCTACACGCCTGGACAGATTCCACGGTCGTGTTAGCATGGCTGAGAGGTCAACCAAGCCGATGGAAGACCTTTGTTGCCAATAGGGTAACAGAGATTATTTCCATCCTTGATAATGAGCAGTGGTCTCATGTGAATTCTGCTGACAACCCTGCAGATTGTGCATCACGTGGCTTAGCACCTGAAAAATTAATTAGAAACGAATTATGGTTACATGGACCTAAATGGTTGCGTGAATCGTCGTATAAAATACCGCAAACCCTGAACATTAGCACCAATTTAGAACAAAAATCTATAAAATCACACGTGGTTACTTCAAATACAATAGCTGATGAATTCGCTGTTTGGACTAAGTTTTCTGCATTAAATAAATTAAAAAGAGTAATCGCCTGGTGTCAAAGGTTTATCGGTAAAATAAAGCATAGGGAACCTAGTCTACCTCGTTATCTTACAGTCAAGGAACAAGAGGAGGCATTGAAGACTTGCTTGAGGTATTGCCAAAGATACACGTTCTCTGAAGAGATAAATCAACTCAGAAAGACTGGCAAGGTTTCTTCAACCAGTAAGATAGCATCATTATGCCCATTCTTAGATCAAGATGAAATTATGAGAGTTCGTGGACGCATTCAACATAGTCAGGAAGACTATGATATGAAACATCCCATAATTTTGCCTTCTCGTCATCATATTATAAATCTCATTGTAGCGGATGCTCATGAGAATACTCTTCATGGAGGACCTCAGCTAACACTTAATTACATAAGGTCCAAGTACTGGATTATCCAGGCTAAGAGTTTGATTAGACAGCACATAAGTCGTTGTGTGCAGTGTTTTCGTTATGGTGCAAAAGGTAATCAACCCATGATGGGTGATTTACCTAGTTCCAGAGTGACTGTTAGCCGTCCTTTTTCTCGCAGTGGCGTGGATTATGCTGGCCCTATCAATATCAGAGTATCTAAGGGTCGTGGCATTCGTTCTTACAAAGGCTACATTTGTCTTTTTATATGCATGGTCACACGAGCTATTCACATAGAAGCAGTCAGTGATATGACCACAGAAGGCTTTCTCGCAGCCTTTAAGCGTTTTGTAGCTCGCCGTGGTCACTGTTCAGAAATTTGGAGTGACAACGGCACTAATTTTGTTGGTGCCGCCAAAGAATTAAAGATTTTATTCAACGCAGAAAAGTCAAGCGTCCTCGATGAAGTCGCTGAATGTCTAGCAAATCAAGGTACAGATTGGCATTTTATACCTCCTCGTGCCCCTAACTTCGGTGGACTCTGGGAAGCCGGAGTTAAATCAACTAAATATCACTTAAGAAGAGTTTTGAATGGTTCTACCTTGACATACGAAGAGCTATCGACAGTACTGACTCAGGTGGAGGCTTGCCTAAATTCTAGGCCAATGTATCGAATATCTTCTAGTTTAGAAGATTCTACCCCACTTACACCGGGACATTTTTTAGTAGGAGAGCCGCTTATTACATCTCCGGAACGTAATTACGAAAATCGTAATGTAAGCATTTTGCAAAGGTGGCAACTAACTCAAAAGATGGTACAATTGTTTTGGCGCAAGTGGTCCCAAGAGTATTTAACTACACTTCACCAGAGGTACAAATGGACTCGTGTAACACCTGAACCTAATGTAGGAGACATTGTTCTCGTTAAAGAGGATGGTCTGCCTCCTTGTCGGTGGTTATTTGGTGTAATACAGGAAAAGCACCCTGGTCCAGATCAAATAACTCGCGTGGTTACACTAAGATGTAAAAATTCTAAAATTAGGAGACCAGTGTTTAAACTATGTATTTTACCAATTGCTACGTAAAAGAGGTACTTATCTACAATAACCTATTTTTGCATTTGAATTGTTGAATTACAGAAATGTTATAGTAATTTTGTTTACATTTTACTTTTATTAATTTTATTTTACACTTGTTTCTCATTACAGTAAACTCTGTGTAATATCCTTATCTCGAAAGTAATACTAAATATAAAAGGTGGTGGTACTTAAATGATTTTTTGTTGTTTTCTTATAGTATGTGCTATTACAGTAATATTGTTTTGCAATTGTTTACTTATGTAATGGTCTAACATTTATGTAAGGATAATTGTATATTGTTATATCGCATCATGGTATATCTTGTCATGGTGGGCGGTTTATGGACTATGTCCATGGTGGGCGGAATGTCTGACTATGCCAATAGGTGGCGCTGTACGATTTTGCAACGTTTATTACATCGCGCTAATGAGAGTCGCCCGTGATAGTTTAAGTGATTTACATAATAAATATTTTTTATCTTCGTCCAAAGCAAAATGAGTATTTGTTTTATTTTTGGGATTAACATCAACTCTAAACGCTTGTAAGGAAGAAGTTACAAAAAACTTTTGCCCCGTACAGAAGATTTATGAGAGACATTTCTCGAACTTACAAAATGAATGTACTCCGGATGAAGTCCAGTCTATTCCGTCATTTTCGTCCATAAAAGATGGTCTATATAAAGTTAGAAAAGACTATTTAGAGACAAATACCCTAAATTTCAGCAAAATTGAGGACATTCATGTTCCTGAAGGCCTTGGCAAAAACTTTCTAATCTGTGAAGACGGTGATGCTGATAAAATACTTATATTTTGTTCTAACATAGCAAAGACGCTTATAAAAGGTGATACTACGAAAACACTTTTTTTTGGCGATGGAACTTTTCGATGTGTTCCAAGCCAATTTTACCAACTATACACAATGCATACCGATTTGTGTTCAACAAAAAAAAGCACTCACGTGGTGCCTGTTATTTATAGTTTGCTCCCTAACAAAAGTGAGAACACATATATTAGACTATTTTCACTTATAAAAGAAAAATTAGAAATTAATATACACTTTTTCAAATGTGACTTCGAATTGGCTGCTATGAATGCAATGAAAAATGTATTTCCAAACTGCCAACTAAGTACCTGTTTTTTTCACTTCAATAAAAATGTGTGGAAAAAATCCAGGGATTTAAAGTTAACAGACTCTCAGGAAGGACGAAAAATAACAAAATTGGCGTCTTTGTTGCCATTGTTACCAGCTCACCGCATCTTAAATGCGTGGTCTTCAATAATCTGTACACATGAAAATGAAGATGAGGTTATTTTATTTAAAAAATATTTTGAATCCCAATGGATTTCCCTGGATCCGAAAATATTAAGTTGTGCATACCTGCGCCATAGGACAACAAATGCTTTGGAAGGCTGGCATCGCAGGCTTAATTCCCGTATCCCTAAAAAATCCAAGTTTTTTGCTTTTGTAGACAAACTGAAAAAAGAGGCGATTCACCACGATTTTATAATCAAGAAAAGCTATTTCGCAACTCTAAAGAAAAACAGAAGACAGCGGGATATAGTATTCGACAAAAAGTTAAAAAAATACCTGAAAAAATTAGAAAACAATGATATTACTGAATTTGAATTTTTGAACAAAGTGAACTGTTTGAAATTTTTTATATAAATAAGATTTTGCTTTAAGTATAAATAAATAAAGACCAGAAAATATTTTAGCTGTAAGGGCAGTTAAATAGTAAGATAAGTAATATTTATGTTGAACATTGAGTTTTGAGTTTGAGTTTTGATTGATTATTTATCTCAAAAGATAAGTTGTTTTTTGTTCATTAAATAAGTAGTTGTTGTTTTAATGTTGTAGTACAATTTAAGTTTTACTTTAGCAATAATTTAAAATACAAGTTTATTTTTTTAAATAATTTTATTTTTTAATTTTACATCTTTAAAGGTTCTGTCTGTCCAACTGTCCGGGGTTAAAGGGTGGGTTATACGGCCAAAGGTAATTTTCCAACTCTCATGCACATGCTGGCTGTACCGAGGGTCGACCAATCCAGAAGTCGACGAATACAGAATTGGTCACAAACAGAAATAGTCATAACCAGAAGTGGGCATAGTAAGAAATGGACAAATGCAGAAAAGGTCGTAAAAAGAACTCGTCCTATAACGTCAAATCCCAAATAAATACAACGAACCTATGTATTTACTTTTGTATGTGGATGACGGATTATTATTCTGTAAAAGTGATACATTAATGAACAAGTTTCTATCGGAGTTACAGGAAAGGTTTCAAATTGTAATTACAGATAATATAAAATGTTTTGTAAGTATGCAATTGGACATAAATAACAATTCAATTTATGTTCATCAAACTAAATATATCGAGACTTTGTTAAAGAAATTTCAATTGGAAGATTGTTATCCAGTTTCAGTGCCTGCAGACCCAAATGTGAAATTGTGTATACCTGAAATTCCTGAAAATAAAATTTTGTATCGTCAAATAGTAGGCGCACTCATGTTTCTTGCTATAGTCTGTAGACCGGATATAATGTTAGCGGTAAATATTGTATGCAGGTATATTGAAAGTCATGATCAATCTCATTACAATGCTGTGTTACGTATTTTGAAGTATTTAAATGGTACTAAAAATTTAGGTATTTTGTACACACATTGTGAAAGTTTTCAAGTAAAATCATACTGTGATGCAGATTTTGGTTCTGATGGACTCGCGTAGATCAACCAGTGGTTATGTAACAATTATTAATGACAGTGTTGTTACTTGGGCATGTCAGAAGCAAAGTTATGTAGCACTGTCTACCTGTGAAGCAGAATATATTTCAGCTTGTAATGCAACAAAAGAAATTGTTTGGCTTAAATATTTATTAAAGGATTTTTGTAAATTTAATGAAACTGTTGCTTTGTTTGTAGACAACCAGAGTGCTATTAAATTAATTAAAAATGAAAGTTTACATAAGAGAAGCAAACACTTTGATATAAAATTACATTATGTTAGAGAAAAAGTTAATGATAAATGTATAAGTGTACATTATGTAAACACAAAAGAACAAATTGCTGATATTTTGACAAAGCCAATATGTAAACTTCAATTTATGTATTTGAGAAATACACACACCGTCACAATTAGCGGAACAGAAAAAAAAGGGAGTATTTACGCATTTTTGCGTGTTACTGGCCGGCTAAACAAGCTTTTTTTAAATTTGGGTTTTAATTTAAAAATGGAATACTAAGCGACTGCCCTGTTTTTCATTCTTTTGTTTTAATTTTCATTGATTCATTTTTTCCACCGCTTGTCCGTTTTTAGAAGGTTCGTGAATTCCATTTGAAAAGCTTTGAATTGCAGTTTTTGAGGCTTTTGAGTTTTTTCGCATATTGATAATTTACGAGCATCTAATTATGCCTGATTTAACGCCATCAGAAATCATTAGGGCAGATCAAATGAGGAGAAATGGTCAAACCTACAGATCGATTGCCAGAAGCCTTCGTCGATCGTTATCAACGATTTATCGTAGCATCCAACGATACAGATTGACGAATGCTCTAGTGAGAAGGAGAGGACAAGGCCGGAAAAGGTGTACTTCAAGGAGGGATGACCGTTTTCTCCAACTTCAAGTCCGACGGAACACGAGACTAACGGCGGTGCAGGCTCGAAATTTACTGGAAGAGGTACGAGCAGTAAGGATGAGTGAGCGGACAGTTCGTAGAAGATTCGAAGAAGTGGGTATAGGCTCGTATGTGCCCGCCAAAGCCCCAAAACTTGAGAGACATCATCGCACAAACCGTCTACACTTTGGTCGTGAACATCGTGATTGGGACTTCGACGACTGGGGACAGGTTCTTTTTACTGATGAATGCAGAGTTATGTTAAATCAAATTGATGGAAGGCAGCGAGTATGGAGACGCAAAGGAGAACGGTATATCCAGTCTAATTTTGAAAATACAGTTGCATATGGCGGAGGTTCAATTATGGTCTGGGGAGGAATATGTTTAGGAGCTCGTACGGAGTTAGTAGTGGTCGATGGCGGGAATCTGAATGCTGATCGGTATATCAGGGAGATTTTAGAAGAACATGTTGTGCCATTTGCCCCCTTTATTGGTAACAACTTCATTCTAATGCAGGATAATGCTCGGGCTCACAGTGCTCGCACAGTACAGACATACCTAAACCATGTTGGTATAACGGTGATGGAGTGGCCAGCACGGTCCCCCGATATGAACCCTATAGAACACGTCTGGGACTTGCTAAAGAGGAGTGTAAAGTCAAGAATGCCCCCTCCCAATAATCTCAACGAGTTGCGAAACGCATTACTTGAAGAATGGCAGAGGTTGCCCCAAGAAACCATTGATAACATCATCCGCAGCATGCCCAGACGGATGGAAACCCTCATCAGAGCACGAGGAGGAAACACTCGATATTGAACAGTCATTGAAATTGTTGTTAAACTTTGGAAAATCTTGAATTTTCTGCTGTTTCTCTATAATTAAAAATCGAAGAAAAATGCATTTTGTTTAATTTAATTTTTATTTTTATAAAATTTTAAGTATGGTGTTACAAATGAATGTCAAAACATGTTAATTTAATTGTTGTTTCATTTTAAATAATATATTGTTTAAAAATTACATTCATTGTTCTAAATTCCCTCTTTTTTCTCCTTTTTTTTTCTGTTCCGCTAATTGTGCCGGTGTGTGTAGTTTAGGTATTGTGTAACCAAGCTATGTATTTACATAAATGTTTTTAAATGTTAAGAGAAAAAAAGAAAGTTGTCATTTCGTGGGAGTGTTGGCTGTATAGCAAGTAGATCCTTGTCTTTGCAATATTTAAATAAAGTAAATGACTGCTTTCTCTTTCACACATAGGTGTTCTCTCTCTTGGTTTTATATTCACGACGACGACTTACCACCACTGCTATTTTAATTGAAATAAAAACCTTTTCGACCAAGTATATAGTTTTACTGGCGATATCCCAACAGTATTGGTGTACCGCAGGGCTCCATTTTAGGCCCCTTTCTATTTCTGGTCTATATAAATGACCTACCCAACCGAGTGCAACATGATATTGTACTGTTCGCAGATGATACATCTCTACTTTTTAAAATTAAACGACCTATTAAGTCTTATGACGAAGTGAACAGTGCAATTAATGATGTTGTCAGTTGGTTTAACGTTAATAATTTACTTCTCAATGAGAAAAAAACTAAATGTGTACATTTTTCTTTATCAAATATTAAACGAACTTTAAACTCAGTTACAGTTAAAAACGAAAAATTAGAATGTGTGAACACTACAGTATTTCTAGGAATAACTCAGACTCTAAGTTACAGTGGGGACCGCACATTGATACGTTGGCGAAAAGGCTCAGTTCTGCTGCATATGCCGTAAAAAAAATACGTAATATGTCAAGCGTAGAAACAGCTAGACTTGTCTATTTCAGCTACTTCCACAGCTTGATGTCATATGGCATTCTACTGTGGGGGAATGCTGCTGATGTCCAGAGAATATTTATTTTGCAGAAACGAGCCATTCGTGCAATTTATAAAATGGGGTCTAGGATGTCTCTAAAGGAAAAATTCAAGGAAATTAATATACTGACACTGGCGTCACAGTATATTTACGAAAACGTATTGTATGTTAAAAAGAATATATCACTTTACAAAAAAAATAGTGACAGACATTGTATAAACACTAGAAATAAGAATGAACTGGCTGCTTGTGTTAGTCGATTATCTAAAGTTACCAAATCCTTTAAGGGTCAATGTATACGTTTTTACAATAAGATTCCCATTGAATTACAAAATTTGCCTCTTGACAAATTTAAAATAATAGTTAAGCAAAAATTACATAAAAAAGGCTACTATAAAATTACAGACCACTTAGTAGACCAACATGCATGGGATTAACCGACTCGACGCTATGTAAGGCTATTAATTATAATTATTATTGTAAACGATATTTATTAGTAAGACATGAGATTAAAAAGAGCTGCCCTTGAGTTTCTTGCTGGCTCTTCTCGGGGTACTGCATTCGGAACCAGCAGCTCGTCGGTGGAGATGGGCTGCTGTTTGCATTTAGCCAATCTTCATGGACGAGTTTAGAGTGCCTTGTTATTATAAAATATTGACGTTTCTAAGTGTATATTTTAATACCAATAGAAAATAAACGATTTTGAAATTTGAAATTGTGGGAGGGTCTGTAGCCTAAATGGCATATCCTTTGTGCCGTCAGGAAAATACTGACGCATAAAATGTATCCTTAACACACATAAATACAGCCTAAAATCGTAACCCTGCTTTTGGCTCTTCGCAACAGGGTAGAAATATACTCACGGATTCTTCCCGAATCCTGTCATATGTTTCCACTCCTCATCTGTATAGTTAGCAAACTCGTTTATATCGTAGACTGCAAATTCCTGCTCCTTATTTAGTTGGTTAATTTCTCTCAAAGATTTCTTAAAGGCTTTGAAGTGTTAAAGGGTTAAAGGGTTTGACGTTCAACGTAGCCGTTGTGGCCATTGCCGCCAACACTACGATCATAGCTAAATGTCAATGTATTAATTTTAGTACCTTCTACTAAAATATTGGTACCTACACACACTAACTTTCGCTAATACTTTTACCAGTATTTATACCAAGTAAAATTACCTATATGGAACTTATCGATTACTCAAACTTAAAAATTTTATTAGGTACCTACTCTAAAATGTGATAAATGTTTATAATGCATATAGATATTGCCCGTCTGTCCTTAAATCGGGAACGCGTGGAGGTATCGGTTTAAAAATAAAACCATATAGGCACCTACTCAGGTCTACAGTCCTTTGAAGCTGTGAAAAAAAAAATTTTTACGATATATACAGGGTGACTTTTTTTACCGTCTGGAAAAAAATGTGGTATGATAGGTAAGTGTAATAGATTAATTTGGAAATGTTACTTAAAATTTTTTTTTTTTTCTCCAAACAATTTTTTCTTGTTAAACTAATATACATTACTCAATTGTAGTCAATAATACACACTGAGATATTTGAAATAGTATTTTAAAAAGAAACAGGCTCGTAGCTTCCATTTATGCGCAATCTACCTACAACCGCCAGCTGCGCGTAGTACTGTGCGTAGTTTTCTAGATTTTGTAAATTGCACTAAAAATGACTATATTTAAAAATTAATCTCGTGTATAACTTCGGCTCTAGATACCGTATACGTCATATTTTTTTCCAGACGGTAAAAAAAATCATCCAGTATATACGAGATACTTCCCGTTAACCTAGAACTCTGAAAATTTTCAAGTCTTGTCTTACTACACTCGGCGTCAAAAAAATCGCACCTTCGGAAAATAATACTTTAAACCACTTTTAATCCCATTTAGAATCTATGGTGATGGGACTATTAAGTATCATTTTAAACATTAATTTAACGACATTAAAATTAACAATCATTTATGCCATAAAAAAAAACATTTCACCCAAATAACGACATTATACAAAAATAATGCATAATTACTTTATAAAGGGCCGCTAGTTGCGCTACCTTTTAGAGGTATAAAAGGGGGGGGGGGGGGTAAAACTAGGTTTTAAGTAATTATTACGCATTTTTTTGTCTTACTTTAATTCTTTGCAACAAACTTTTTCTTCTTCTTTTGCAATCACTTCTTTTTTTATGACCTAGCAAGACTAAAGTACGATTTGCTGAATGTTGATGATTAGACCTATAAAATAATACCTAATAGTCCCATCATCATTGATTCTAAATGGGATTAAAAGTGGTTTTTCAAAGGTGCGATTTTTTTGACGCCGAGTGTAGAAGTACAGGAGAAAACCTGAAATTATACATTAAATCCTAAAAAATATAGTCTTTATTTAAAGTCCATAATCAATCATCGAATCTGAAAGTATACATTTGTAATTAAATCATAAAAATATAGACTCGCACTTGTCCGCTTTTTGTATTATAGCAACTATTTAGGTATAATATAATCGCAGCGATCGCAACATGAAAACAAAATATAGATCAATGAACATTTAATATACATGGTCATTTTAAATTCATCATCAACCCGTAACAGCCCACTGCTGAGCTAAGGGTGATTCCTCACACATGAGGAAGTATGGGCTATAATTTCCCACGCGAGCCCACCTCAGATTGGGAGATGATGCTTAGCTAGTAGCCACTTAACATGTCAGACTTTTTCAAGCCACCCAAGGGTGTCTGACATGGCTTAACGACTTCCTTTGTGCGTAAACACAACGAACACCGGGACCAACAATTTAACGTGCCTTCCGAAACATGGAAGCGCTCGTAATTGACTGACTGACCGCACCCAACTTTGCTTAACCAGTGTGATCGTTACAAACACACTGGCACCGCAGGGCAACGAGCGCTTCGCGCATTTTAAATTATGTGCGATTATTTAAAGGGTAGATAAAAAAATGACAAGAACCTATTTTTTATTGATTTTTATTTAAAACACAAGTTGAACAATAGCAAATTGAGTAACATCTGAGTTGCTCAACATTGCACAGCTAATATTTTATGTTATTTATTTAGGAAAACAAACAGTCTCTAACTTAAACATATCGATGTCACATGAAAGCTTATTTATTTATGGCCATTACGTGTTATGCCTCCAATTAATTATTGCTATTTTGAATGAAATGTATTCCCTCTTTAGTTACCTACCTAAGTGCAAAATAAATTTATTTTAACTCTAAATATGTGGTAAGGTACTAAAATAATGAAAATAAAAAACAGTTTGTTAACATATTTTTAATTTATTATTTTAATGGAAATAAGATACATTATACCATGTTGATATTAGGAAGCATTGAAAGGTTTATCTGAAAATATAAATGTTTATATTGTTATGAAAGCTATTCATCTCGTGCAAATGTGTGTCTTATCTTATGCTAAGTCTAGTCAAAATGGTTTTATTCAAAGTAGGTTTAGTTGGTTTTTATTAACTTATTTAAAATACACTAATCTGTATTTTTAACGTTTTTTATTCATATCATTTGTCGTGCTCCCAACGCCAGGCAAAGGAAATTGAAAAAAAAAACATCTTTTTCTTATACAGAGTAAATTAAAAAAAAAAAAACAGAATAAAAGAGATGGGATATTTGGTCGTATATTACCTATTTTACGACCGTGGCAAAATGGACACGAAAATATTTTATCCGACGTTGGCGGTGAAAGGGTTAACTAGGAAAAGATTGACCAGAAAACATGTTAAAATCACTAAAAATATTTGAGTAAACATATATTACCGGAGATAAAGACACATTGCACTCAATTGCACTTCAAAATCCCTCAAACCATAATGGATTTTATGACGTAACCAACATTGATACGGGGAAACTTAAGAACATAAATTAAATATCACTAGTTCAACGGTGAAATGGAAAACATCGTGATGAAATCCGTAGGTCCCATCAGATTTGATTCTGACGCTTGTGTAACAGCAACCTTGTCTGATTGGTTCACCACCTCTCACGTTTAGGAGTGCATAAAATATTTTAGTGACAAGTGGGTAGCTCTGCTAATTAATGGGCAATTTACACGAGGCCATTCCATAAGCCATTCCACCAGGCCAATCCATTAATGGCCTCGTGTAAATAGACAGTCATGAAAGTATACCCTCAATTCACCATGATTCAAGGGTGTCTGACAGGGGGTTTCCACCGCACCAAGTGTCTGACAATGGACGACGTGATTTCTAATATTAATCCAAATAAAATGTATATAAAAACTGGGCTTTACACTTTAACGAATTTGAGGTGCAACTTTATAGACCTTTGCTGCTTGATAACTTCCAAAGGAACCGTTATCCAAACTTCATATTCGGGGATCGTTTACACCTGTAGTAGGGACATACACAGACAAACTTTGAGGTTTTACAAAATCACGAAGGTCTGACAAGCCTGGGCTCTCACTCGGTATGTTAAGCCTCAGTTTAATACAATTACAAAAAAGTTTAACATAAAACGTAGGTATCATTTAAAATAAACTTACGTTTCTTTCCCTTTGGAAGAAAACCCATCATTTCTTTCATCTCCTCTTCTGTATAGTCAGCGAGATAGTTTATATCGAACGTTGCTAAATGATTTATCTTATTTTCTATGTTAATATCCATCAAAGATTTTTTAAAGGCTTCGTAGTGTACTTTTTTGTCGTCGTCGTCTTTGTAGTGTTTGTTGTAGTCTTTGATGAATTTCGCAAACAAATTTTCGGCATCTTTCAGATCGTAATGAGGTTTGACGTTCGGCGTAGTAGCTGTGGCCATAGCCGCCAGCACTACTAGCACAGCTAACCTCAATGTATTCATTAAATTACCTTTTTCTATAAGATTGGTACATAAACTAACTTGAGTCAATACTTTTACGAGTATTTATACCAAACAAATTACCTATCGCTGGAAATTATTGATTGTTCAAATGTTAAATTATGTATTTAAATTTGAACTTTCAAAAATTTCATTTGAGATTATTTTTAGTAAGACCATTGAGGTGCAAACTAGACCATTGGCCGAGTTTTCTGTGGTCGAGTAGCCACCTAAGCCAATAACCTAAATGATAGCTATATTAATTAAGAATATAATACCCGGTGCGGGTCCCCTTCCTATGGGAAAATTATAGCCCATGAATTATACCAATTATTCCCGGAAATTTAAGCAATCTACTGGTAAAAGATTTTTTAAAATCGGTCCAGTAAGTAGTTTAATAAACTGTAACGATGCCGTGTCTGTACATGAAATATTTTTTTGGAAATGAAGGTAAAAGGTGAAGGACAATATCATGAGGAAACCCGCAGTTCTCAGAATTAGTTCTGGGCTCACCACCTAGGTATCCCGTTTAGGGGTCGAATATTCTCGTGAAAAATTAGTATTTCCAGAAACGAAATACCTCTGCTTACCCCCTCTGGAATAAAAGGAATGTGATCATATATATATCTATAAATATATATAATCTCACGCCTTTTTTATCCCCGAGGGGGTAGGCAGAGGTATTCCATTACTGGATATACCCACATTTCACGAGTTATATTGGACCCCTAAACGTGATAGGTGTTGAGACCATCGCCGCACCGGGTCTATTTACACATGTCTCAGAATTAATTTTGAGACCTGCGGGTTTCCTCACGATGTTTTCCTTCACCGTCTAGCTGGTGATAAATATGTACGTAAGTTTTTGAAAAATTCGTTGGTAGGTACATGCCAGGATTCGAACCCGAGCCTCACTGATTTTCGGCCGGCTCTTTAACCGTCCGGGCTATCACTGCTCATTTATTTATTTTATTATTTATTGTTATTGATTTTTTTTTGTCGTAGACGTTTGTAAAATTTACTACTTTTCTAAGAAGACAATAAGTAAGTAATCATTATTTTTATTTTATTTAAATTTGAGATATAATTCCTAATTAATATTAATAATAAAGAAGTATTACTAAAACTATATTACATGGTTAATTATGTACCATTGTTATGTTGAACGGTGAAACAAATTGCATATAATAACTTTCCAGTTATGGCAATTGATTTACCTAATGACTTTAGCTCTAAGAACATAATAGCACTGCATGGTAGCGTCCCAAGCCAAGTTCGTGAACCGTATCTTGCTAACTTACTGCATAATCAAGAAATTTGTATTGATGCTTAATGAAAGTTGTGTCAGATATTCATGTGCTTTAAGAATAAAAACGGACTGTTAGTCCACTAAAAAAATAAGAAGTATACTTACATTAAATATTTATTTAATATTAGGGAAACTCACAGATCTAATTACATTTCTGAACAAAATCAATAATAAGTATCAACAATGCTGATAAAAACTATTATTATTATTAACGGGTAGATGGTGAGGTTTTCAATGTATTGATTCCAAGTTTATATCCGACTGAATCAAAAGGAGATTAATATAAAAAGGAACCTATAGGTACATTTAATGGCGATTCGGGATCTGGGAGCAAAATTTTATCCCTTACCAAAAGCTTGGGAGTGAAGGAAAACTTCGTGAGTAAACGAGCAGGCACCAAAATTAATTCGGAAGCATGCGTAGCAAAGATACACATTAAATTCATATCATTATTTACTTATTAAATTTCATTCAAAATGGATAATGCCTAAATATTCAACAGTCGATCGATTACAAACATTTTGCTATTTCTTATTGCAAATTTTCAGTCAACATCCTACATTAAATTCTATTTTTTTCAAATAATAATGTGAAGTCGATGTCATGTCGATGGAACTTCCGCTTTGTCTCGCTTCTTTTTCTCTTTTCCTCGCTTGATTTGTGTTCTATGAGTGTTCCAGTGCACTCGACTCGCCTAGTGCCTCGGGGAATATTGGATATCTGTCATAAGTCATGAGATTTCGCATTCCGACTCTATAATGTACTGCATATCCGTGCTTTTGCATATGAAATTCTCACAATTTATCGCATAGGTTTTCCTCTGACTTTAGAAGAAAACTGATTCAGTGGATAATAAGAAGTGCACGTGAGACGTTTATGATTAAATGCATATTTTCTTATTTCTAGAACTGTCAAGTTATGTTACGATAATGCAATTGTTCGGGTTTTCCACGAACTGATTCAGACACGTACTGTGCAAAGTGGAAAAGCAAAAACACGGATGAACATTGTTACGTTTCCAAATATATTTTGTCCTTTTTTTCCGGAAATAACTGTGAGTGAGGACAGAGCTTCAGAAATGTAATAATGTCTTTAATATCGTCTCGGAGATGGCTGCGTAAACATTCTTAGTGGTTCTAGAATTATTATCGGTCTGTGGAGATATGAATAATGAAATGAGTCCTTTGGAAGACACGAATCGGGTAAATGGTGTAATTGAAACCATAATATTTGATCTTATAATTTTATGGGGGGGGGGGGGGGGTCTATTAGCGTTCAAATGAAATGAGCAGCGCTTAGTGTGATAGCAGAGTTCAATTATGAAAAGTGCTTCTTATAAATATTTCTCTGATCTCAGTGGAACGAAATTCGCAGAACTGTGTATTCAAGCCGACATGGTGAAATTGGAATTATAAACATACAGGAAATACTTCAGCGATCTATAAATGTATTTTTCAACTTTTGAAATAGTTACAAATGGTTTTGATTGAAGGCTTGCATAATGGAAATCCGGAAAACCAACTGAATTTGCAACTACGGATAGCAAAAGAAAAGTACAAAGACTAAAACTACACGTAGATCCATACCAAAAACAAGGACGCTGTGTACACATCGGCTGAACAAACGATAACATTGCAAGATACTTTGATGGTTGCATGAAAAACCGTGAGTATTCGGCTGGCTGACCTAGTGTTGTAGGCGGCGGTAAAGTTAGTATGTTTGTGATTTTAAATTAAATGCAAAAGTTTAGTTATGTTTATACAACAAATAATATATTCTGGGACACAATTTAGAGACGGTTATCCAGTCCCAAACTAAGCATAGCCTGTACTATTTGCACTGAACAACTGATAAACATATCTACTTAAATAAATATATTAAAAACCAAGACAAGAAGCCAACAGACATGTTCATGCACACAAATGTTGGCTACGAGCGGTGATCGAACCCGCGACCTTTGACTCAGAAGGCAGGGTCACTACCAACTCAGCCAACAGGCCCGTCAATGCCTTCATAAACGACATAATTGAGAATTTTGTCTGTCTGTCTGAAAGTGTGTGTCGAATAGGGTCCGTGACAGCTAAACGGAATTCGAAGCGAGAACGAAGAAAGCAAAGCGAACCGAATCCACGCCTTATTCCTGAATCCTGAGTGACTTTGCAGAAGTAACCCATTCCTGTTAGTACCTACCAAATTTTCCCCAGTTAGGGATGTGACATTGATCGAAAAAAAAATCGATTAATTAATTAATCGATTTTTCTCTTTGTACAATAATCGATTTGTTAAAAATCTATTTTAAAAAAAATCCATTATTAAATATTGATTATATGAAAAAAAATACCAATTAATATTAAAAATAATATTTTTTTCACATTCTTTATCCTTTTAACATAAACTTTGTCAGAGAACTTACTGCTTTCTTTATTCGTCGCACAGATGTTGCTGTTTACAGAAATCGATTAAAATTTGTATTGCATGTGTATTTATTTTATATTTAAATTGATTAAACTGATTCTAAAAATCGATTATTTTTTCCCATCCCTATTCCCAGTGTATTTTTCGGACACCTAAACGTTACAATTGGTAAGTCCCATTGCACAGAGCTGCCGTTAAATTTCCCTTAGAACCAATTTAAGAGCCGGCGGGCTTCCTCACAATGTTTTCCTTCACCGTCAAGTTAGTGATAAATATGTACGAGAGACTTTTGGTATGCCAAGTGCAATTCTAAGACTATCATAGATATTATTTTGTCTAACCATTGCCGTAGCTAGGGATTCTTCATGGGCCCAGCCATGAATCGGCCTGCCACGACCGCGACAAGGCGATATTGTCTGCGCACGAGCGAAAGCAAGTGCACCATAAGAAAGCCGCGTATGTTATGGTCACAGGCACACGTGTTTCATACGACCTTTTTCAACACACTTGCGAGGAAAAAACAAGACGGTTTTCCATTTAAAAAAAATTTTCACAGGCCCCTAAATACATTTCACTCGATTTTGATGGCAAAAGACTATCGCACGCGTTTTTCGCCTCGTTACGTATATCCGGCGGAGTTAATAATAGGTTTTCTTAATTTTCTTCACTTGAAGTAGACATTTTCGTTAATATTAAACTTCACAATTTAATCCAAACTTCGTCACAGCCGACAATTATTTACAAAAAATGGCGCGTTGTTTTTTTTTCTTGCCGCGATACCGATGCGCGCGCAAGGCTAAGGTGCGAACTAGATCGGCCAACAGCCAAGATTAAAAATATAATTAAATTTAAATGTAATGTTTAAAACAGAAATAACAGACAATTTTAAATGAATTTAAGTTATTTTTTAATAATAAAGCTGGATTTACCATTTACTGTTATTTTTCGCATAAATACTGTTTGTTGCTAAAATAAAAAGTTATAACCCGACTTAATAATGACGACATGGTGCTGCTCAGCCCTTCCATCTGCGGCCTCAGAAGACTCGTGGCGGTCTGCGAGCAATATGCCGCTCAGCATGGCCTTCTTTATAATATAAAAAAGAGCGAGATCATGGTTTTTGGGGCCAGTGGTAAGTATCCATCCAGTGTACCTCCCATAACTATCGATGGCGAAGAGCTTATGAGAGTGCATCAATTTAAATATTTGGGACATACCTATCATTACCGCTGACCTCAAAGATGATGAGGATATTGAGAGGGAGCGAAGGGCGTTGTCAGTTAGAGCAAATATGGTGGCCCGCAGGTTCGCGCGCAGCTCCAGAAATGTTAAAATTACACTTTTTAGAGCATTTTGTACATCTTTTTATGCGTGCAGTCTGTGGGCCAACTATACTCAAAAAACTTACAACGCCCTTCGCGTCCAATATAATAACGCATTTCGTATGTTGATGGGCTTGCCGCGCCACTGCAGTGCCTCGGGCATGTTTGCAGAGGCGCGAGTAGACTGTTTTTATGCTACTATGCGTAAAAGGTGCGCGTCCCTGGTGCGCAGAGTGCGCGGCAGCGCCAACGGCATCCTGTGCATGATAGCGGACAGGTTTGATTACTGCTACATGAATCATTGTTGTAGCGTACATGTGGCGGTAACCAAACCAGTCTACTATAAATCTAATGTAAACTCTGTTACTAACATTTAGAATAAGTTCATAGTGCTAAGATTACTAACCTATATTTTTGTGATCCTTTGTTGGTCGTTAAATAAATGAATTATTATTATTATTAATTATATCGCTTCTTCTTCTTCTTACTTACGACTTGGTACTAGGGTAGGTACAAATGTAAATTGGTCGGGTTAATAAACTAAAGGCACTAGTGCAATAATATACTGAAAAAGCACGCGTGTTTAATATCTAGGATTATGATCGAAAAATCATTGGAATAAAAACGTCATTTTGAGCAAGTGTGTTGAAAAACATATAAATCGTTCCACTCCACGACCCTGAAATAAGTTTTTTTTGTTTTTAAACAATTCAGTTTTCTGTGTTTAGCTATTTGAAGAGGGTTTTTGGTTTCCGTAGTTGAGGATGAAGTTATTTTATGTATGAGGAAGAGTATTTTTCTAGGGTGGGCCCGGCCCACCCTGCCCCCTCCTAGCTACGCCTATGTGTCTAACAATATCAAAATATGTTGCTCTTTGACCTAAAGCTTTTTATGACAATTTATTATGTTTGAAAATCATAGAAGGTATTGACAAAATAAAATAGATTGTAATATGTATTACAGACACCTGCAATAGAGTCATTTCCGTCATAGCTATCTAATTTTGTGTGCCTCATATAATATTAATATATCATACGATCGCGGCAAATGGAAATGATAAACGATCTTCAGTTATTGTACCTCCAATCCGCCGCGCATTTTTTGCATAATATTGCTTCGCTCTCGTAAAATTCCTACATAACATTCCCACAGGAAACGTACCGCATCGAGAGAGTAGGAAGCATAGAATTTTATTACATTATTATTCGAGAAAAAGAGAATTTTACTTTATTTTACACACATCTCTAATGTCTCCCATTTCTGCGTCTTTTGTAATGTGAAATAGGCGTTAACATTTTCTTTGATGGATCATTTTGCAAGTAATGAAGACCATTTATTTTTGTGGTAACGCTATATATTAAGTAAAAAAGTATCAAATTCGTAATATGAAATTGGTAACACGTTTATTCAGACTTACTTATATTTAAACATTTGAACACTCGCCAAGAAAAGTTGAATCGTTATTTTATTATTTACAGAAATATTGCAAGCCATTGTTCTTCGGGTGTTGTTATACACCAAGGACACTTTAAGGTTCTTATTGAAGAGTACTTTACGTTTTGTTGCGAAACCCAACCAACCAACCAAGAAGGTACCTACAAAATTTCTTCGACCGAGAATCTTTTTCCTACTAACAAAACAATGTAAATGCCTACCCGCTCGGGGATAAAAGGCGTGAGTTGTTTATTATTTTATTATGGTACTAAAACATTGACTCGAGACTCCAGTTTCATATCCGAATCAGACCACTAGGTAATTGATGTCCTTAGAGACTTTCGATAACTTTCTACAAAATCATTTCAATCAAAGGCAAAAGTCCTTCGTCTTTTGCCAAACATTTTATGCGGGTAGCGTCTGTTTCCAACGAACAAAGAAATAAAATAACACAAAATAGTATCTATAGGTTAGATGTTCGTTTTTTTATGTTTTTTTTGGGTATTTTTTAAATAATATTACATTGTAAGATCAGGATATATTTTAATTATGCTATTTTTCAAACAGCCATTATAATTATTATGACTTAAGATTTTTTTTTCTGTTGACCACTACATGACCTTACACTGCCGGATGGAAATAAAAGTGTCTTTTTTAGTTTATACACTGGGTAGTTGTCACCGGTATGGTGACGTCATTAGAGGTCAAGCAGTAACACAGATTTCGTAAAAATAAGCATCATCTTCCGCCCCGGCTTCGCACGGGTGCAATGCTGATACTGAAACCTTCCTCTTGAATCACTCTATCTACTTAAAAAACCTCATCAAAATCCGTTGCGTAGTTTTAAAGATTTAAGCATACATACGGATATAGGGATATAGGGACAGAGAAAGCGACTTTGTTTTATACTATGTAGTGATAGTGATAGGCTGAAAATATAAAAATACAGTCTAGTAACTAGAATCTCGAAATGGCTTTGGAATCGGATCACAATTTATTTCTTTGCATACCGAATTCGCCAAATAAGCTTACGCATCAAGTATTAAAACGTATCCCCAATGGGTAACTTAGCCTTAACTTACGGCACGAACCAGCGCAGCAGCTGATACATGTATTCGTATGTTTAAGCATACTTCCTAATTACTAAATCTTAGCCAACTTAGCTAACATGAACAACTTATCCGTGCTTAAGTTTCCGGCTGCCTTAGGTGTTGCAGCCTCTATCTACTACTGTATAATGAATAGTGCGTATGTACGTCCGTTAAAATGTTCTGGGATTCAAAATAACTGATACATGCAATATAGATAGTGTTTTTTAGTTTAGGTTTCCGTACCTCAAAAGGAAAAAAGGAACACTTTTAAGATTACTTTGCTGTCCGTCTGTGTATCTGTAAATACCCTTTTTGTTAAAAACGTGTAGAAGTAGTAGAAATTAATATATAATTACTTGGACCTGTAAAAAAAAAAAGCCTTGAAGGACACAATTGAAACGGCCATAAACTATTTCGACAGCAAAATCAAAACTTATCGGGTACCTACTTGCCGCTCACCTACAATCATGAAATTTGACAAGTAGCAAGGTCTCATAGCACAAGTTCGGGAAATAATCCAAAAATCATTATTTTTGTAGTTATATTACATAAAAAATGCGACTACTTTTATAAAGTTAGTATAGAACCCTCTCTACACGAGTCAGACTCGATGAATGTAGGCCTGACCGCATCTCTGTCAGTACACGCATGTTACGTAAAGTTCTATGTTCGTTTTTAAAACTAGGTCTAAATCATTTAAACATAAACATGTGTATGTATACCTACCAAGTCCTAATCACGAGTCACGTGTAATGACATGTATTCTAGAAAATAAACAAACTTCATTATTTTCCTTAACGAACAAAGCCACGGTCATGCGCTAGTCCACTATAATTCATTCATTAAGTAGACACGTAACGCCGCCAGCCATAGAGAGCCCTAAAACTGAGGTATTAAAGTGAAATGTAGGAGAGGGTTTCATTAGACGGAACACGGTAGTCCCTTCACTAAATGGATGGATGTTTTGAGCCCAACGTTTGCTTTGAAGCGAGATCCCATTGCGGGAACGAACGCTTTCTCGGCTACGGAAACATGTTTTAGCCGACTGTAAAATAAGGAGGTTATTTTCGCGTGTAAGTAATATGTGTTTATCGTTTCGTAATTATAATTTCAAGCCTTTTATTCCCGAGGGGAAAGGCAGAGGCATTAAATCTCTGGAAATTCCCACTTTTCACGAGAATATTCGACCTCTAAACGTGATAGGTGGTGAGTAGGGTTTCTGCTCGAGAAGTCTCGAACTCGAGACTACCCGAGAAATTTGGCTTCATTCGAGACGAGATTTTTTTTCAAAGTACTCGAGAAGTCTCGAGTACCGCAACCGGTATATGCACTTTAATTTTTTTCCGTATTATAACCACCCGCATTTCTTATTTCGGCGCTTAAAACAAAGACGACGCGAAATGCGTGGCAGCGCGGGTGACGGGGTGAAGCGGCAACGCCAATTCGTTATATTTTCACATTCATAATTTTATAGTTATAATTAAGTATATTTAGTAAACAAGTAAAGGTAGGTGATTGATTAATAGTTTAATAGACACTGATTATCAGCTCATTAAAATACTGTTAATTAATATAAGACTGTTACTTGAAGAAGTTTTTTTGATTTGTTTTAAGAAGATTTTATTTTATGTTTTTCATCATTTAATGATGATTTTAATGAAGATAACCGGCTGATTAAAGTACGGTTAATTAATATAGTTAAGATTGTTACTCGAAGAAGTTCTTTTGATTTGTTTTAGGAAGATTTTATTTTAGGTTTTTCATCATTTAATGATGATTTATATGACTGATATGAATACAATTAATGATGGTGCAATTAAACTTACTTTTTAATATTTAACTTGTTATTTGGTTACATTTTGACAATTTTTACGATTTTTTTTAAAAAGCCTCGAGACTCGAGAGTACTCGAGAAATTACCCTCGAGATTTCTCGAATCTCGAGAAAAATATAAAGTCGAGAAACCAGAAACCCTAGTGGTGAGCCCATCGCAGGACCGGGTATGTTACACTGACACATGCCTCAGAATTAATTCAGAGACCTAAGGGTTTCCTCACGATGTTTTTCGTTCACCGTTGAGCTAGTGATAAATATGTACGTAAGTTTTGAAAAACTCATTGATACATGCCAGGATTTGAACCCGAGCCTCACTAATTAACAATTATCATCATGTGAAGCAGGCTCTTTAACCGTAAGGCTATCACAGCTATCGTTTCGTGTGTATTATGAACAGTATAATGGATTTTGAAGTAGGGACTAGGTATATCTTTAGCTTCGGAGTGTGATAGGTTACCCGATTACACCAGAAAGAGAGTAATGTCTACTACTTTCAGTGCCTTTTACACTAGATATTTTTATACTATTTTCGTTTCATAATGAATCTACTTCTTAGTAAAATCTTATTTCCTTGAAAGTATTGATAAAGTCAGTAGGTAAGTACCTATTCTCGTTTCAGTGACACGTACCTATACTTCCATTGAAAATCAATCAACTGTTTCAGCGAAAAAATGGAATTGTTTTTCCTTAATTGCATTTAATGAAAACTTATTTGAACCTTGACTAATTTAAAATCAACTATAGCTTACGTAAAGACGCCTCACTTAGTTTTGAGCAGTATCGGAAATACTTTAAAATTCGCTTTGCTTTGAACTCCCTCGACTCATTTAGTAATGCTAGTTTTGTACATGTAAGTCGAATAACATATAGAATGTGTTTCTGAAGCGTTCGAGTCGCTGGAGTACCGAACGGTACTCAATAAGCAGGTACAGTCGACGAGGAAATCTTTTAAATGCTTTTCATGACCAGAAAAAACCCGAGTCCTACTTTTGATTTGAATAGGTAAAAGAATTTTGTATTAACGGAAGTAAAAGATTTTACTACAAGATTCCTAAAGCTGTTCTAGATTTGCCAGATTTTTTTTTTAAACTCAAGTTAAAATGGTTTTATGTAAAATGGCATATTATAAGTTAGATGAATATTTTAATGACATTGATGTTTAGTGTAAATTTTCTCTCCAGCTCAGCAAGCACTAAAACCATGTAACCTATACATTGTATTATATTGATTGTTTAAAAGGATAATTCAGACTATGCATACCGAAGCGGTGGAGTCACAATGACTTTTAATAAGAGGTCTTATAAGCCCCTAGATTGAATAAAAACTTTTTACTTTGACTATTATTAGTAAAGATGGATTAAAATTTCGCCAAATATAAAAAAAAAATTCTTCTGTCCTAAATAGCATCCAGAATTTTTATCAATTAGTGAGATAAACAAACAAAGAACAATTTACTAAATTATAGGTATTTATTATTATATGGTTGAATATTAGTTATAAAACCTATGTACAACCTGTGTTCACAATAAATCAATTTGATTGATTGATTGATAATATTCTTTAAGATTCCTCACAAAACGTTAAATTTCTTAAACCAGAAACATACACTATCTAACACTCAGTCTTGGCCTTCAAGGTTGAACTGAAAACTCGATAAAATTTAAAATTGTGAAACGGATCTTACATAAAATTTAGTGTCTAGAGAGAAGATCTCAAATAAAGACGTAGGTAACCGATTTCAAATATAAGCAAACAATAAGGCCTTTAACTTAAATAGCTGATACCTACATAGGCTATATTTTATCCCCGTATTCCCACGGGAACGGGAACTATGCGGGTGAAACCGCGGGGCTACGAGTAGTAGTAATATAAATCAGTTGTGTCGTTGACTCCGTCTCTTATTCATCTGATCATACGAAATTCCCTAAAATTAAATATATTACTGAATGGACCTAACCTATAAATAACACTTCGTGCACTTCCATCGCCCATTTTACCTGTACGAGTAGGTAACGAGTCGCGGGACCGCTCTTTGATCTCCTCACCGAGATCCGAGTCTTTTGCCTTCTTTGAGGACTGATTGAGCGCGCCACTCTGTGTGCATACGAAAACGTCTGCGATGGATTTACAACATCTTTACTATGAAAGAACTGTTTACCTTTCCACGGCTTTATATAAGTTTTGGAGAGTTTCGGTGAATGGAAATATTTAAGCGAAGGAGTTAGAGGTTACTTGTGGAGTACCAAGTTGTGTTCAGGAAGGGTTTAAGAAGTGAGTTTTTTGGGTTTCATACGTGGAAAAGAAAGCCTTCTCTATCTGTTTGTCACAGCACAGCTGCTGCAAATATAAATACAAAAAAGTTTTATGTATAAAATAATAATAATATAATCTCACGCCATTCATCCCCGAGGGGGTAGGCAGAGGTATTCCATTACTATACCCACATTTCACGAGATACATTGGACCCCTAAACGTGATAGCATATTTTATTTATGTATATCTATCATATTTTATTTTCGGATCAAAAGGGGCCCAAAATTAGCTATCGACATTTTTAAGTAAGCTTTATTATACTTATTGGCTATACAACGCGTAACAGAAAAAACTAAATACCTCATACACCCCAATTAGTATAACAAACCAATTTCAGGAATTGCGCTTATCCTGTTACATGTTGTATACGCAATATCATAAATCGTTAA
Organism: Ethmia dodecea; assembly: GCA_963855545.1. Taxonomy (NCBI): domain Eukaryota; kingdom Metazoa; phylum Arthropoda; class Insecta; order Lepidoptera; family Depressariidae; genus Ethmia; species Ethmia dodecea. Next base: position 5,399,239 of record OY979446.1, read on the forward strand.
ATTTTGCAGTCTCCAAAATACATTTTTGTTTGTTCATAACATGCCTTCTCTCTGTATTCGATGTCTGAAGAAAACCGCCACATTCTTATCTCTTAAGTAATGTCTTAACTTAATAACACAAAAGGTGGCAACAATAGCATGAAGAGGAAACTAACGCTAATTACAAAGCTGTTGGAGGGTTTGAGGTTCCAATAAATTCCTGGATTTGACGCAGTAAAGAATATTCTACAAATGTAAAATTTACAAGTCACATAAAAACGAAGTAATGCAAAACATTTCAAGTTATTATTAATTTAAACAAACAATAAGTGGCCCGGCTCTTTATATCAAATAGCGGTTGTTTCCCGAACCGAGATTACACGGGAACTTTTTCTATTACTTCCTACATTTGCGGTGGTCCCGGATTTTGCGTGGCATTCGGAAATAAACATGGGCTGCCTTGGGGAAGTCTGATGTGCCCTTTCCGATGCCTTAGGGCAAACCATCATGCCTTTTCCGGCGTCGTTTCCCTTACAGTTCCCCACGACGGATCGCTTTCATCTCGGCGGGTCTTTTCGAGTGCATTTAGTGCGGCACTTAGCTTTCAACTCCGCTAGTTTGGTAAGTAATGGAGTTTGTATTCAGTATGTATAAAAGCAAAAAGAAGGTTGTAATCGTAGAGCTATAAACATAAATTGGGAATTTCGAACAAAGAAAGCGTTGGTTGTTATTCTTGAAGTAGCAGATTACAAAAAAAAAGTGTTAAGGGAATGATTCATTATTTGAAACGTCATCGTAACCTCTCAATCAAGAAATTTCTAGTCAGCAGTTTGGTATGGACGGTGATGATTTTTGAATTTTAATGTACCTACTCGTAACTTTGAATGTAAAGATAGAAAATGTAGAACGATTAGCTATTATTTCATGTTTTTATCAGCTTTGTTGGCAAACAATAATAAATTGTGGGACACAATTCACACATATTCAGTCCCAAACTAGGCAGAGCCCTTACTATGGGTACTAAATAACTATTAAATACCCAGACACAAATATATTGAGTTAAGTAAGATGGTAGGTATTTGTAGTTTGCAAAAAAGCAAAAGTTTGAGCAGCAATGTCTTAAGGCCAATCTAGTTGGTTTGTAAGATAACTAAACATATTTGCAGTCAAATTAGTAATAGGTAAGTCTTCTAGGTAAATTTCATTTTGTTTCGATGATGGGTCAATTATTTGTGTAATTATTAATGTAGCTGCAAAAATTTAATTTGGTTCGGCCGCGGATGCAGTATTTTGTAAACACACAAACTGACTAAAGCTTTGTCTATTCGATGATAATATTTATAAATTTATTTTGCGAAATAAATATTGTTACATTTTTTGTAAAAAAAACATAGTATTATGATCAAATAATTGCAGTGCTTTGCTCCCAATATTTTCTCGTATATGGCGAATAATATAATAAACTTTTCCTTTAAATCATAACTATATTATGTAGGTGTCCCATCTAGGGTAATGACTTTTTAATAACATGACGTTAAAAAGAGCTGCCCTTGAGTTGATCGGTTCTTCTCGCCTACGCGTTTGAAACCAGCGACTGCCAACCTCCATGGACGACTTTAGAGTCACTTGTTATGAGGCTATTGACCTTTTTTTTTTCTAAGTGTAATTTTTTCACCTACAGAAATAAAAGAATTTCGGTTTTGACTTTCATCCCCATTCACTGGACTAAAATCGGATATCAGCAACTTCTTTTTAATTCATTCTTTGTCATTCATTATAAAAACTAAACCTCTATAAATTAGCTGTATAGAATTCGTAGCTCTAATACCAGACAACTTTTATGTCACCAACGTGAAACGGCTTTCCCGGAATTATTACATTTACACGAGAACATCTACGCGCACATTACGATTTCCGCTACGTAATATGCGGTGAAGACATTCCGCAAATGTCCAAACAATGTTCCCTTATAATTTCCACAATACACTACACAACAGAATAAACGGAACACAAATAAACTTCAAGGATAGGGGCTGGGGATATACTACGGGAACAGTGACGTACGTAGATACGGTGCGAGCGGGGCCTGGAGTGGCGCAGAAATAACCAGTTGGCCTATTGTGAAAGTACTTACAAGCTTAATCGCAAATCGTCTTTATTTGGACGCAGGTCGCTTCTTCCGTGTCTGCGATTACCGCCAGTTTAAGTAGAGCAAGCAACAAACGTTAAAGTCAAAAGTTTTTATTCAGTGTAGTATTCAGTCCTCTTGTTGAGAGTCATTCCGACTCCACCGTTTCGGTATGTATAGTTGTGGAGAAGAAACAAATAAAGGCGATTACAATCACATATACCTAAACAGACAATAAGGTCCCAGACCAGCACCAAGTTTGGGATCATGCATACAATGTCTGTTTTATTAATCGCATATGGGTTTAGACGCATTATATTATATAGACGTATTATATTTTACTTACAAAAGAAAAGAACTGTGATAGTCCAGTAGTCGGGATATAATCCAGGCATGTACCATTAAGTTTTTCAAAAAACTTACGTGATAATTATCACTAGCTGACGGTGAAGGAAAACATTGTGAGGAAACTCGCCGGTCCCAGAATTAATTCTGAGAATGTGTAACAGCATCCTGGTCACGATTAGGGGTCCAAAGAATATACTGGGTGAAACGTAGGTACTTCCTGAACTCAAATACCTTTGCCTAACCCCTCGCAGAAAAAAACAGTGACGTGTTTTTTTTTCATACTAAAGTGCAGTCAAGAGCAAGTCAAGCTTTACACTACCAGTTTAAGCTTTTAAGCTGATCTCTGATTTATACTGCTCGCCATAGAATATAGGGCCGGTTCAAATTCCAAAGTGTGAAGCTTATCGTGATCTTGACTGTACCTATACTTTTTAATAAAAAAAATATGGTATATATTTATTTTTAAAGTCAATTTTTAATGTCAGAGCCCAGCTAAGATAGAACATCTTCCAAGGGCGCACCTATAGAAGCTCGAACTGGGTGCATAAATAATTCCGGAAAGCTTTCATAACCAGTTTCATTCTTGTTTATTCGATTGGACATTTCAGTTGACAAATATATCTGTCTCTTAGATAATATAATACAATTGTAAATAAAAGAGCAAAATGGCACTACAATTATCTTATCAAAAGAAAGGGATTTGGGGCGGACCTCAGATTAAAGCGACCTTTTAGATGGACTTATCAATTTTAATGAAATATAATGCAAAAAGAGATTATAGATCAGACATCGTTTTTTAGATACATATAATGTCAACATCATGAAATATTCAAAGAAATCTAATGGACAGAATCAAAGAGAGATACAAAGATCGAGATAGAAACAGGATTTGAGTGCAAAGATAAAAAAGAAAGAAAGAAAGAACTTAGGTACCTCAAAAGCAAAAGAAAATTTTTTTTGAGTGGATTTAGAAATATTTGATTATGCGATGGTTTCACGGACATTTATTTATATATTAACGTAAATGGAATCTGTAATAGGTAGGTACTCTGGAAATAATTTCAAATGTAAACATACATAATATGTAGACAAACAAACAGTTATTATTATTTGTGGAATTAAAAATACTTGTAGGTAATAGTTAAAAGTTGTAATATTTGTGTGTATCTGTGGCAAAAATAAACATTTTTCCTTTCTAATAGCCTAATATTTTCCTTTAAAAATAAAACAGTTACTTATACTTTAATTTATCGAGAAGGAAACAATTTTACAAATCACATTTTGCCATGAGAAATGTGCCACTCTATTTCCTTTTCAATACTCATTTGGGAACATTGGTTATTTGGTTTGCGTATCTCGTACATTTGCTTACGAAAAAGAGAATAGTAACATACAATAAAGGTATAGGTACGTACCTGTTCTTTACTCAAAGCCAAAAATTGCATAAATAACAAACAAAATTAAAATAAAACTATAAATGCTGGACACTACTTTTCTCGCTTAAGAGGATGCCTTTACGCCCAATAGAGAACTGGGTAGAATTGGACTGAATGTGTAAATAATTAATAAATTGTTAGACACAATTTACACACAGCTATTTAGTTCTAAACTAGGCTGAACCTGTACTAAACAACATGACATCTACTAAAATTATAAACGCGAAAGTTTCGGGGATGGATGTTTGTGTTGCTCTTTGACGCAAAAACAGCTGAACGGATTTGGATGAACTTTTACAGTTTTAATTAGCTACATGCTAACAGAATTACACATGCCACTGTCAAGCCAGGAATGCGGCATAAGCTGTTACCTAAATAAATATTGAACTACCCGACACGAAGCTAAGATACATCATCGTGCAAAACAAAAGACAACCAAATTAGGTACCTACGAGTATAGTCTTTAAAACATGGTCTATATTAGACTAATGACTGAAACACTACGTAGTTTACGAAAGCCCACAGTTCCAATTTCTATTTATCCTATCACCATACACACATATGCTGGGTATATCTAATACCGTGTTAATGACACCTATGAAAGCAAAACAGCGGGACAGAAAATAGGGAGTTGGAGAAAGGATAAGGTAAATAAGGTAATTAGTGAGGTAGGTAGGCGTGTCTGCCTCGGCCTTTGTTTTGTCGCCGGTAATTGTCTCCAGTCCACCCGACCCTAGCAACTATTTCTGGAACCCGACTGTGATTCCGGCGATTCATTTAGCTTTTGCACAGAATTCTCCTAATTTAGTCTTCCAGTCTCTAACGAGTTGAGGTTGTTTGTTTCGCTCAAACACAATTTAACTGAGTTTATTCAAGATCTTTTAGCAGACGGATTGGCGATGGTTATAAATTGAATGAATTTGAGAAATCAGTTTTTATTACCGTGTAAGGGTTTGGGTCTGAGTAATGCTTAACTAGGCTTTGACAGTCCTATTTCAGACAATATACAAATACAGTTAATCAAAATAATTTATTTAAACAATTCCAATTGTAATTCCAAAATTGCAAACAATTCCAACGTATTTTGCAAGCCCAAGTACCTACTAGAAATACACTATTCTACAACACATTTCTTCTTGGCTGATTCAAAGTAGTTTCTCGATCCAATAAACAATTCGTTTCAAGGATTGCATCTGAATACTAATGGATCAACGCATTACATTTCATGTGGACTTCCGAGAGAATAATGGATACTGACAGTGTCCTCTATCCTCTATACCTCAGCGTGATCCAATTTTAGCAAGATTTTATTTATTTCACGATACGTTCACTGTTTCTGATCTCTGTTCCATAGCAGTATTATTGATGGTGGGGATCCACGTCCCTACTCGAATACAGCGGCGAAAACCGGAAACAAAAGTGATAGTAATTAAAAATCACCAGAATTGGTACCTATTAAGAAAGATGTGACAAAACCCTAGGGCGATAGACTAACCTTGTTCAAGTTTCCAAGAAATGCGATAATATTAACCATATAAGGATTACTATATTTCAGAAACAGAATAACTTTGTTTACCCCCTCTGGGATAAAAAATGTTGGCCCCGAGCGGGGTTCGAACCCGCGACCTCCGACACAGATGGCATTTTTTCCTAACTCATATACTCGTACCGAAGGTTACAATATCCTCGATATTTTTACTCATAAAAGCTCAGTGATTAGGTTAGACTTATTTTATTTCCTTTTATTTGGGTTAAAAAACAGTTACCTACACAATACATTACTATACTAGGGCTAATAACATAGATAGGTAACCAACATAACCAATTTCAATAACCACATATTAATAACAATGAAAGTAGTTATGCTAATACGTAAGTAGATAATATTAAATTAAATTATAAATATAATATTAGTGTATAAGATTGACACTTCTTTATTATTATTTTATTAAACAGGAGCAGATAGCCCAAACGGTAAAAGAGCCGGCCGAAAATCAGTGAGGCTCGGGTTCGAATCCTGGCAAGTACCAATTAGTTTTTCAAAAACTTACGTACATATTTATCACTAGCTCGACGGTGAATGAAAACATCGTGAGGAAACCCGCAGGTCTCAGAATTAATTCTGGGACATGTGTTGACAGACCCGGTCCGGCGATGGGCTCACCACCTATCACGTTTAGGGGTCCAATTTATCTCGTGGAATGTGGGTATATCCAGTAATGGAATACCTGCCTACCCTCTCGGGGATAAAAGGCGTGAGATTATATTATTATATATATTGTATTGAAATTTTAAGTGTGTTTGTGAATGATTATATGTGTAAGTATTTATGTTTGTAAGTGTGTTGTCATGAGGATCTTCTGGTAATGAAACGGTATGTTACAGCCATGTCCTTAGAATTAATGACTTGGTTTGCTGTTGCCACTGCCTCCGCGTTCCCATTGCATTTCACACAGCAAACAGTACCGCAAACTAGACCATATTTGATTGCTACAGCCAATTGCAAGCCGTCATCACAAAGACAGCACTATGGACTCGGCAACTAATTTCCCGGCAGCTGTGTTTGCTCACGCGAGCACGATGTTGGTTTTCGTTAATCCATCTCGTTGTACTTCTATGTATTTTGGGATTGATGAAGAAATACGCAATGGAGCGCGTATTTCGACTGTACAGCAATGAATTGGGTAGTTCTAAACGACGCGACGAGCCGCAGGCGTATTCAGGGAGCTTCGATATTCGATATCGGAAAATCTGTGGAACACTTTCGAGATGGGCTGATGTTGGTATCGAAAACTAATGTCATATGTGACATAAGGATTCCGAAAATTTTCCGTGGCTGTCAGAAACGCCTACAGTAAAATTCGACTTCGGAAAATTTTTCACTCGATCTGAATCGAACGGAAATGGTATCGAGTCTCCGTGAATACGTCTGCCGATCTCTTTCTAGCTAAGTGGCGAGTTGTAATACTAACTATTGATTTAGATCTAAGTGTCAGCACAGACCAGTTTTTTTTTATTATTTAAACTGATTTATTTATACTTGTCTGATCCTATACATTTGCCATACTATTCGACTAATCTCTACGTTTTAGCCACTTTGCTCTCTCTATGGTTTTAATGAGCGTGGAAATTGTCCTTCGTCGTGAAAAGTGATTTTCTAGCAAGCGACCCGTTCGTGTGATCGCTCCAAAGGTTGATGTTTAGCAGTTGTATTTATACCAACTTATCACGATTGTGTTTGTAATAACTAATAGATTAGGTATTGTGTTAAAGAACCGAAACCGACGAGTATGCATGAGTCGTTTGATGGATACGAGAAATCTGCCAGGTTCGTAGCAAGGGGCAGTCTATTATCTCCGCCTTCCCCAATGTTCCCATCATAGGAGTAATATTTTAAATTTATTGCAATATCGCTACATGTTAGCCTTCCGTGACGCATGTTGATTAGTATATACCACTGTAGATAATATATATATATATATATATTATCTACAGTGGATAGATGTTTCTCCTATTTCTTTCGTGTCAAGAAAATCAAATTATTCATTGTTAACTACTATTTACAAATTCAGTTCACGGGATGATAGTAAATTTTATTTGAAAAGGTTTTGTTTGAGTACTCATGAAGCTGAAAAACTTTTATTAAGGGAGCATCTCCAAAATCACGAAAAAAAGTTGAGTGATTTGCTATAGGTACCTACCGAAATTGACTGCGCAGCTGCTTTCTTTCTCGATAGATTCATGTTTTTTTTAAATAAAGAGCAGTGGCAAATCTAACAGCAATAATTATGTCTGTACTTAAATTGTTTAGTTATCTATGATAATTTGGTAATGTATCTCTCTTCCGTGTACATCTGTGCAATGTGCAATACACTCACCTAAACTTTCCTGCTCGCTGTTTTACTTCATTTGTTGCTTCAAGATCCAAAAATTACCGAGCCCTGTATTACAGTCCGCTAAAGTAAATAACTAGGAATACTTTTTCGAAAGACCATGTTTAAAAGACTTAAAATTCCTTCTTCTGAAGAATAAAAACCAGATAATCAATTCATGTGTCTTTAAATCTATGTTGTACGTTGTCTGCCGGCTATAGTCTGTCCTATCTATAGTCTGTGCGTTTCACATCAAGATCATCATCATCAGATTATATATGCATGTAATATGACGAATGCTTAGTTTTACTTACTTTAGTCTATTAATATAAGTATGTTTATCTATTTTAGTTTTATTTCTTCTTAAAAATGCTTAGAGTCTTCGTCAAGAGATATAGTCTAAGATCCGGCTGCAGAATTAGTGTAGGGATCGAGTATATGCTACAAACCATTTTTTTACGCATATTTATGATTAGAAGAATATATATCTACCAGGATGCCCTATCGAAAAATGGCCGCTAGTATTTTTAATTATATTTTTTTTATTGACTTTTGGGACGAAATTTCATTCACTTGTTTTTTTACTTAAAATATCGTCTACATTACTGCAATATACATAAAGACCAAAGAGATTTAAATATAATAGAGCATAGAGGGGCATTGGGAATATTTCATACAAAACTTTGAAGCCTAAGCATCATGTCCTTGTCATGTCAGTTAGTATGAACGCGAGCTGTCATTCGGTCGAAATTGTACTAGACTTATTCCACTTGGAATAACTTTTGACTTCAGATTTTCCTCGCTTTGTCCCCTCTATGCCTTATTACATTTTAATCTCTTTGATAAAGACTCTTGGTTTGAGCATATACTCGATCCCTACACTAATTCAGCACCGGATCTCGTACTAATACTAGATTCATGTATGTACTTACTGAATCCAACGAAATTTATTTTAAATACTGTCCGAGCAATGTTTGACATCAGCGCTGCCGGAGTTCTGCCAACTCGCTGCCATTAACTACACTAGAAGCGGTTAATTCATTAGATTAAATAAAAAGTTGATTTACCAAGACTAAGACACTCAGTGTAGACTAATTTGTTTTGTATTTTACAAACATATTTAGAGAAGTGAAGGAAAATATTGTGAGGTAACCCGCGGTGCCCAAAATTGGTTTTTGGGCATGTGTAAATTATTGAATACCCCCTCGAGGATAAGGAAGGAGAGTACGTTTATTTTGTTTTAAAAATTCATGTTGCTTGTCGAGTAAAAATCTAGGTGAAATAAGGTCTATAAAAGTATAGCTAACTTTCATAACTCAATCAAAAGGTACCATTGAAACATACAAATCTGATATACAGAACCCTATAGATGATTGCTAAGAGGAGGGACTCTGATGTTTTCATTCAAATCATTGATTTGTATGCCACAAACATTCACTTCGATATTTCGAAACATGAAAATGAAAATGTATTTATTTTTGTAGGTAATAAAAAATTACACTTAGAAAAATCAATAGTAATAATAACAAGGCACTCTAAACTCGTCCATGAAGATTGGCTAAATGTGAACGGCAGCCCATCTCCACCGACGAGTTGCTGGTTCCAAATGCAGTACCCCGAGAAAAACCAACAAGAAACTCAAGGGTAGCTCTTTTTAATCTCATGGCTGAAAATTCTTGTTTTTAATCATTTTACTACTCGTACTAACTAACACCTAGATTTTGAGCCTTTTAGACTAACATGAAATGCACAATGTAGTCTGCAATAAAAATAAACTTTATAAATCGAAATCGACCTTTTCAGATTTCGTCACATAATTTAGCAAGCCATGTACCAACAAAGTTTATTATTCAGAGCTAACATTTGGCAATTCTACTTAAAACTTTGTAGACTAACAATTTCATTCGGTGACGTTTGACTTAACTTCATTTACTATTAAATAAGTTACGAAAGTTCAGTTGTCGGAAATTTTGGAATCCACTAAAATGGCGGATGAAAATGTAACGAAAAATCGACGTGTCCTAGGACTTATTGCAAAATAATTTCTCTTCTTTTGGAAGTCTAATAACGAAGTCGACCCACACGACACTAGGGGTGGATTTCAGAAATTTGTTTTTAATGAGTTATCCAAAGAAAATGTCTCCCTGGATGAAGTTGTCGCACAAAATCCTTTGAAAGGCTACAAAGTTGCGCCTACCCGAAAGTTCAGGTCACGGCTTGAATTTCAAGTTAATTAACTGCTACCAACAGCCTCGGCCGAATTTTGTGTTAATTACATAAAACACGATGTTTAAAATAAACATCTCAGAATTTTTAAAACAGCCTTCACCTCAGTACTCACTTCACCAATATCAATTGTCTAAAACTTCAAAAACCCATTAGGTACGTAAAGAAGGCACTAGAACGATTTGACAAATTACCCCCTTTCTAGTGCAGTCGCGTAATAATAAAGACTACAATTCCGGAGATAAATCAGAAACTAGGGACACACTTCAAAATCCGTCAAACTACTTATACACATGCATATAAAAAACATTACCCTTCATTTGGTGCAGTAGGCTAAAAATAATGAATTGTGCTACTGACTAAATCTACAGTTGTCCAACGAAACGAAAAGGTCCTTTTCATGGGTAGAAAGAACCTCAAAAAGACTTATATTTTCGATGACTCTGAAAAGTCTTTTAATTTTCATTTCTAAGAAGATGATAGAAAAGATTCTAAAGATCGTCCTAGTTTTTGTTACTTCGATCACGGCCGAAGCACTTTTATTAGTATCCAACACTGTTATAAGAGAGTTCAGCAAAGTCTCTCAGCGTTTACGTCTAGTTCTATCGCCTTGGCATAGGAACTTTGGAATTCTATTAAACTATGCTAATGCCCAAGGCAAGATGACAATCGGGAAATACGCCAGAGTTGTATAGAGTAAACTAAAGCAAAACGTTTCGTTCACCGCACTTGGTCCAAAGATTATCTTAAAATTGAAAAATAAATTATACATTTAAGTACCTATATATTCGTCGGTACGCACTGCTTGAATTATAAATGTGAGGTCCTGTTGGAAATCGAACCCGCAAACTCCGACTCAGAGGATTGATTCACTAGTCATAAAGACTATCTGAAATGACAAAAAATATTAGGTTTGACGTGCCTTCTATTCTAGAGTAGCCGATGACTTTTAAAAATAAACTGATAGATTTATTAACGCAACGGCGGTGGAAGAAAATATTGTGAGAACACCTAAGGCAACATGATGACCACCCGTGTAATGAAAAACAGCGTATAAATTCCGCCAAAGGTAAAATATTTTATACATTTTTTGTTACATATCAAAAACATGAGATGCAATGAATGAAGCACATGATCGCTTGTGTATTCCTTTGAACTTAGAGCGATCTAAAATATACGTTAGCTTTTACCTGCGGCTTCGCTAGCACACGTTTATTTCACCCCCTTAGGGGTCGAATTTTGCAAAATCCTTTCTTATTGGATGCCTACAAGGTATCTATGTGTGAAATTTCAAGTCTCGAGACCCAACGTTTAGGCGTTGACACATCACCAATCAGTCAGTCAGTTTATCATTTTATATACAACACGTAACAGAATAAGCGCAATTCCTGAAATTAGTTTGTTCAGTATCGACTACTTATTCGATTTCAGCATTTTTTAATATGTGTTAAATTTTCCCAAAAATTAATTAGCGTAGCTGAATTTAGTGCTTTATATGGAAATCATGCTATTATTAATCGATATTTAAGAAAATTGGTTAGACACAACTAAAGTTCGATTGCATCATATTTTTTTTATATTAATATACTAATTGGGGTGTATGAGGAATTGCGCTTTTTCTGTTACGCGCTGTTTATTGTGTGAAAGAAATTGGAAGCGACGTATGCGCTATCCTATTCTTCGGCATGTTTTGTACTACGCTGGAGACCATAGATGACGTTGGTCGTTGAGTTAAAGTTTAAACTAAGAGATACGAGTAGCGCTGCTACTATGAAATGCCGCTAATTATCCAGAAATTAAAATATGACAGAGACTAGGAGTTTTAGAGTTCTGTGGACATAGAGGCCGGAAGTGGTTAGATGCTCTTTGGCAAAAGGCGGTTGACTTTTTCAATTGTATTTTGTTCAAGAATATAAATTGATATCGAAATATTTGTTCATCTCATTCTGAACCATTCTAACAGTAGATTCACAGTTCGAGACAAATAGTGGACATAAGCAGTTCACTCAGAATAATTCTTTCATCAATCAAAACTACTACATACACAAAAACATACATGCATTAGGGCACATCAATCACATAATATAAGTGTGGATCGATCTACGTAACTTGCCCAAAAAGGTGTTTCTCTCTCTCTCCTTTTACTAAAAGCTCAGTTGACGTGACTTTGATAAATTATTTGCCTACGCAACGTTTTCCACTTCTGTCGCATCGTAACGGGTATTTCGTACGTATCTATTATTCATATCTTCGTGATTTCTATTGTAAATAATTCAATGTGTTTGTGTGAATGGAATGTAGTTTATAATATTGTCTTAATGTAACTATTCTATAATACGTGGTTGGTTTTATTTTAATAACGTTGTAGCGACACTACATAGAACGCGCCAATAGAAGGCCGAGTTACATAGAATTCGCCAATAGACGGCCGAGTTCTAAGCCGCGCTATCAAAGTTTTCTAATGAGTTTGTATAAATACATCAACCGTTGGACCGCGGTCCCCAGGCACGATCACCTCGCCTGGCGGAAGATCTTCCCTTTTCACGATGGAGGAGCATTCCACCTCCGCTCCTCCATAGCGTTAAAGATCAATCCACACAGCGTCGGGACAGGCGGGAAAGCGGTAGCGATCCGTGACAGGTTTTTTTTTTCATCTCTCCGGGCGGAAAGCGTCAAATTTCGCCCTACTACGCTAAACGAAGTTGCCGCTTTCCGTTTCCGTCGAACTGAAAAAAAGTATACACACCTCGGAAAGTAAATAAGAAAGCCTCAGAGTACATTTTATTTGAGACATTTCTTATTTAATTTCCCTTCGTATGTAATATGCTATTACATACGAATATTGTAGACTTAGAGTATGTGTGCAATCTATCCAACAGAAAGAGGGCGCACAACACTGTTGCATAAACTCGAACATTACAAATATTCCCGTCCCCGATTGCGAAGTATTTCCCGTTTTCAAGACTCTGTATGCGAACACCTTTAATTAATAGGTAATATGTTCAGGACTTTAGTACATCATCCACCTGATTTTTCTGACTTTATTCACAGGGTAACGGCAAACTGCAGATGAGGCCCATAGTCTTAGGTGTGCGAAGAATTTGCAACGCGACAGAACGCGATTCGATTTCAGTTGTTACGAAGAAGAAGACAAGGTAAAAAATCAATACATATTCTGATAAAGATTTAAAACCAAAATAACCACGAAGAATTTCACGCTTCCAAAACCACTTTATCAACGCAACGCGACACGCACTACTTACGCATAATACGACATACCTACAGCAATATTTATTTTCGCATCGTGTCGCGTCACGTCGTATTGTGTCTTAAATAGCTGTAAATAAACAGTTTTGAATCTAAGAAATTAAAAATTCCGTCTCGTAAAATATCACCTGTGCGAAAGAAAACATAAAACGCCTGACGATGTAATATTGCAACTACTCATTTCGCCGCCGTAAACTTTAATTTACTTTGCACCGTTGACTTAAGGTTTTTAAAGGGGCCGTATAAGTGTATGCTGGTCATTAAACCTCGCTAAATTAAGTGGCCGCTTTGTGAGACCCGCGTGTAAACCCTTTGCAAAGTCTCGCTTGCATTTTCACTGTATTTTTTCTTCATTTTTTTTCTAAAAGCTTTTACAGGAACTGCGCGTTCTATTAAAATTTCTCTTTTTGGCCAGCAGTTCGTGATAAAAGGAGGTAATTGCTCTATATTTTATAGTAATATAACAGTAGAGACCTTCTGATTTTATATATAGATACATATATAGTCAAGCATCAGCCTCCCACGTTCGATCATGGTCAAGAGATAATTCTATTGGGTCTGAATTCTATTACTTGACGGGCTATCTATACTCTATTCAGATATTAATTGGATACCCTCTAATACCATTATTTCTGTATTGGTTTAGATATCTTAAGCTAATTGCGTTAGAAAGGGATCTCTACGCATCGATTAGATAGAACCAAAGACCTGAATCTCGTATATAAGTATCTGTGGATAGAACTGTCACGACGTTGTCATCTGTTTATTAACAAACTATCTGTTTCACTCGTAATTCCCGTTCCTTGGGAATATTATAGACCATGTTGGAGAAAAGTAAGCTTCCTATTCGATTATGTAGTGAATGAATTTTTAAAATCGGTCCTGTAGTTTTTGAGTTTAATACATTTTACCTATGTCCGAGGGGATAGGTAGAGGTACTTAATTAAGAAGTATATTGTGCTTAGATATTAAACATAGTACTCATATGAGTATCGTTTCCCCATCAAATCTATGTTCTAAAGATCCGTTTTTGATAAGACAAATATAAGTTCTTTATCGAATGTTGTGTAATCGCTAAAAATAGAACCCTGCCACATTTTTTTTGGATTTTTTTAAATGACAAAAAAAAACTAACTTTTCTAAGGAAAACATATTTGTGCAACTATCGTATAAGAATATAATGCTTCAACAACAACAATCACCATCATCAATCATTCGTAAATAACAAGTTTTTCATTATAATATTATTTTGAAGTTGCTTAATAATTTCTAAAAACTTGGCTGCAGATCTAGTTCATTTGTGGCCAGACAGGAAAATTAACTTTGTTGCCAAACTTGTATACAAGTAAGCAAAATGGTTGAATTCTTGTTTTGAACTGGGTATTTTTATTCTTACGCCTCTTAACATACTAAGTTTATGAACATAGTAAAAGACCTGCATACGCATAACATAAAACAAGAATTAGAACTTGATTTTTATTTTACAAAACCTTGTAGGACGCCCTCCGGCCCGATGGGATGACGATCTGCGAAAGGCTGCAGGCAGATGCTGGATGCGTCGAGCTGAAGACAGGGTGCTATGGCGCTCATTAGGGGAGGCCTATGTCCAGCAGTGGACAAATGTAGGCTAATTTAGGGATGTAAAAAAATAATCGATTTTTAAAATAATCGATAATTTTTTTGAAATAATCGATTTTTAATAATCGATTTCTTAAATAAAAATAATCGATTTTTTTTTAATCGATTATATAAATTACGCGTTTTAATCGATTTTTTATAAACAGCGCCATCTATGCAGTGGATGAACCTTAACGTTGTCGTTAAGCTTTTTTACTTATCATTTCATCTTATTTTAATACTACGAGTACTCTTATTTTTTGTTGTATTTAAAAAATAAAGAAAGATTTGTTTTTATTTTAGTTTTTGAGACCATAACGTAGTTGTTTAGTTTTTTTGATTCTCGTTTTAAGTATTTTATTTTAATACTAGTGAAATGTAAAAGAGGACTGGACATTTGTGACACAAATTATTTTTAATTATATATTTATTGTTTAAATTTGAAGATTATCGAAATTTTATTTTGTTATTTCTTTATTCATACTATTTTATTTCATTTTTAATCTGTTAAAATGTTAATATGAATCACTTAGGATTTTATTATTAAAATATGAAAAGCATAATAAAGATTTCATAATATGTATTAGAAAAAAATCGTGTTTTTAGAATAATCGATTATTTTCAATATTAATCGATTTTTAAAAATCGATTAATTTTGAAGAAAGAAAAATCGATTATTATTTAATCGATTATTTTCCTTTAATCTTACATCCCTAGGCTAATTATGATGAAACCACAAAACCGTTTTTTTTAATGTAAAAAGGTATCCAAGTAGAATACAGAGTGCATTGGCAATATTAAATAATTTAGGGATGTGGATTATCTTCTATATAATATTAGACACATTGTGTTTGCAACGGTACCGTTACTGTACGTTAATTATTTATTTATTAGCCTACAATCCTACATGGAACTTTTTTTTTATTCTTTGACCTGGGCAATAGTTGCTAAACAACAAAGTCTCATACAAGTTACTGAGACGAAATATGTACGAGGATGTGTCGTACGTCATTCATTTAGCAGCTTCAAATTATTTTAGTAGCTAATGAATGACTTTCAGAACAATAGCAAATAATTCGGGTAATAATAATTCGTAACTCGTCGAGAAGGTTATAAATTCACCATTTAATGCGGTATTACGTTCATAAAACAAAGTGTTAATGCAATTCTAAAGAAGAATGACTTTTCCTGTTGTGTAAATTTTCCTTAATAAGAATTATTGCAAATATATTCAGAGGGTCCCATCTTGAGTCAGGCGCCGTATAAATCTTATAGTTGACACCGTTCTGCCCAGCGCTAAATGAACTTTATACCTACCTATGTATTTATAAACACACTTCAAGGTAGGTTAGGTAATCACGTAGCGGTCTTACAGGTTACAATTATACTCTTTGAATCGGCAAGTCAAACTGCTTGATACTAAGTCATAGGGTTAATGCCCAATGCTAGTCACTTTAGGGGGTGTTTATTTTATTATTTACTAGCGGTTCTGCGCGGTTTCACCCGCGTAGTTCCCGTTCCCGTGGGAATATAATATAGCCTTTGTTACTTGGAGATCTTTTAGCTTTCCATTGGTGAAAGAATTTTTAAAATCGGTCCCAGTGCACAGACAGACAGTCATACATCTGTACGTCTATCTAGACGGACACACAGATAAACGGACGTACAGACAGACAAAAATTTCAAAAATTAAGGGTTTGGTATCTAAATCGATAACTATCTACACTGCCGCTAAAATTTAAAAAGAATAGGTATTGGATGTACCGATAGACACGGTCTCGTTAGAGTTTTATTGTATGTAGAGATTATAGTCATTTTTATATTTTTTTAAACAAGTTTCTTTAATAAATTATGTTTAGTTTCATATACGTATTTCTACTGGCCTAATGCCTCAGTAGGTAGTTGCTCTACCTGCTGAGTCAGAGAATGTGGGTTCGATTCCAACATTTGGACATCATCCGGAGCCAACATTTGGGTGTGTTGTACATTATTGTTTGGTTTCTTGCTTGAGTGTTTAGTATGTTTGTCACTATCTTTAAATCCTATAACCATGTGTGAATTGTGTCAATTTATAATTAAACATTTTCAATTTAAAATTAAAATTCTACATCCCGCAACAATTTAAAAGCGAACTGCTCTTAAAGGAAGCAAATTTCGCCAAACTTGTCTGAATCTTATTGAAGCCAACGAGTCGCTTTGGAGGAAGTTACCGTTTTGGAATCGAGTTAAGATCCATTAACTATTCGCGGTTTAATTTTCTTCGAGATGAGGTTTTAATTCCAGTCCACTAATAAAGTTGTTTTCCAAGAAGTTCGCACAAGTGCCCAGATGAAAAGGAACTTTGTCAGATAATCAACTTCAATGTTTTAAGGATAACTGAAGATGCTTATAATAGCATTACAAATTATTAGCGGTTCTACGCGGTTTCACCTGCGTAGTTCCCGTTCCCGTGGGAATACAGGAATAAAATATAGGCTATGTTGCTCAGGGACCTTCTAGCATTCCATCGATGAAAGAATTTTTAAAATCAGTATAAGTAGTAGTTTTTGAGTTTATTTGTTACAAACATACAAAAATACAAATCTTAGATATAGATAATTCAATGCTACAATATTTTTGTTACAAAGATCATTGTGTTATTGAATTCTTGTCATAACTTTGGATATGGAAATAGCTTTGAGTGTGTAAGTCTACCTATAGTCGCTATAATGTAGAATTTGGAAACCAAATCTCTTCCAAAGCTAGCAGTTTAGGTACTTATGTAGTTATTACTACTCCATCCACGTAGCTCTGTTTCAAAATCTAGGCCACATAACTGCTTGAACTGTAAAATAATGAAGTTTATCTGCACAGGCGGACATCTTCAGACCCTCGATTTTACGATGGGGCAAACAGACGGCATCTCCGTCTGGTATGAGTCCGTGTGTAGTAATAACAGGGTCAACTGCAAATTTATGCAGATTGAGTTCGTTTCATAGCTCCGTGCGTTGCTATACATTTGCTGGGAGTGAGATAACACAGGATTTATGGTAAGACTGTATTGCGTTGTGTGAACGTCACAGTAAGGGTAGTTAGTGCTAGGCCTTAATTGTTTCTGCTCCGTTCCGGCGGTCGTGATTAGAATATGAAATTTAATGGGATACCACGGACCTTTTACCTTTTTTAAAAGTTTGGTCTTCAAAAGAAACAAGGGTTATTGAATCATAAATTGCCGGTTATGGTGGTATCTTTAATGTTGCTGTATTTCGAGACTTTTCTTTTGAAGTTAAAAGCGCTGACTCGGCCTTTAAAAATGAGTACAATAAATGAAAAATGTTATTGCAACTATCTACTTTTTTTAACTACTAGTTCAATCTATATCTGCTTATTGAAAACAATTACATCTCGTTATTTGATCAGTTACTCATGCAGCAGGCGAAAAATTCCAAAGAAATTTCTCTATAAAATACTTGACAGGGAAATTAACCAACGTTCAATTTCAAAAGGAATAATAACTCTTTACGCAATGGTAATATAAATTGTGAGTCAGTAAGAAATTGGTGCGTAATAATATTTTGCGTGGCTTTATCCGCTGTGACACTTTTTGGCGGAAATTTTTCTTGATGGAACAACGTTTATTTCTCGTACAAAAGACAATCCTGCGGATGCCCCGAGGGATTGCTGATATTTTAATCATCTCGCCATTATGCACGACAGGCTGCTGAACGCTTGGTTAAGAATAATAACTTGTAACAGAAAACCTTATATAAACGAGTTTGGAGTTCGAGACGCCGCCGAATCGCGAAGATTTCTCAACTCTTTCTTACGGGTGCTCAGAACAAGTCAAAATTAATCACTCACTGATTTGGCATAGGTACCTACGGGTCGCGAAGACCTATTGTAACTATAAGTAGTATTGTGAGTTGATTCATTTGCATTGTAAGAAACTGAAACTTTGTGACAAACCGTCGAATTACCCATGCCATAAATAGTATATTAGGACCTATCAAATCAGGTAATTATATTTACTTTGAATTTGTATTGCCATCTATTTAAACAAATAGATGCTGTACCTGCCCTAAAGGAGAGTTACTCCTTCTATTTTTGCTTTTCTGCTACAAAAAAAATCTGGCGTTATATTTTAGGTAAAGGAATAAATGTAGCGTACCATTCCGCTGACTGCCACTCAAGTGTTGCATCTGGAGACTGTGACGTGTACGTGACGTTTACGCAGTAACGCAGTATACGAGCTTCCTGAATAATAACGCACGTTCATACAGATGAAATGGCATTAGGTGTGTCAGTTGCAATGAAAAGTGTTATATTATTTAGACAGAAGCATTTAGATTTTTGGGTTTTGCGCAAAGAGATTAAAATAAAATAAGGCATAGAGGGGGGACAAAGCGAGGAATATTTGATGTCAAAAGTTATTCCAAGTGGAATAAGTCTAGTACAATTTCGACCGAATGACAGCTCGCGTTCATACTAACTGACATGACAAGGACATGACGCTTAGGCTTCAAAGTTTTGTATGAAAATATTCCCAATGCCCTCTCTATGCCCTATTATATTTAAATCTCTTTGGTTTTGCGTAACTCCGGGGTAGGGATTTTTCTATGAGAATAGGCATGGGGAATTTGTGTGCAGGAGTCTACTGCGAACTGACGCTGGAGGCGTAAGACAGATAGACCCTCTAATAATTATTTATTAAGTAACGAAGCGCTTTTCAAGATATTTTATTATGCGCACCGCCAAGGAGTGGAACCTGTCGGTCTATATTGCCGAGTTCATACAACCCACAAGCCTTCTTGCATAGGCAGTTAAAATTTTTCATTGGCTTTGAATCTTATTTCAATTACATAGAGTTCAATTTATGGTGGTAACTATTGTCCCTCTGCATTATAAAGTGTTAAGGATCGAGTGAACAGGCATCTTCTGGGCAAGCTCGTCCCATATAGGCCCCGTCTTTGCTCTCGAACTAGTCTGGGGTCAAGAGTAAGCCCATCGTTAATAAAAAAAATATTACCTACTCTGGTGGAAAAAATGTTTAGTTATATTTTCATACATTTGAGTCATTTTGGAGCCCTGTTTCCTCGCCATGGTATTATTTTGATTAGATCTAATTGTGATCCACAGTATGGATGGAGAGGGTCTAAAATGCCTCGGGTAAATTCCTGATCGGACATGCCGTTTAGACCACAGACTGTAGAGTACCGAGTTCAAATTTTTAATACAATTTGATTTAAGTTTATTTTTATTTTTTTAAGTTTTCATGTTTTAAAGGTCTTATCCAACCAGGGCAAATCTGTTATAACAATTGTAGGGATAAACAACCTCAATAACCACAAAGGAATGATGTATAATGTACCTACTATTACCTAGATCACAGAATCCAGAAACATATTCATCATCCTCATCCAACAAGGATACCTACTCAATAATGTGCAGGATTTCAAAGATATAATTTCACTTAACAAAATAACAGCTAACCAATCAATTTAAAATTTCGTCCCCAAAAATCCTCAGAATAATCCTCTGTAAAATATTGCCAGTATAAAATGAAGCTACTTTGGCTGATACAATTATATCATCGAGCATTACGAGAAGAGCTCATTTAATGTCAGAAATTAAAGCCTCAATACGGCTTAAATCTTTCCGCGTCAAAAGCAAAGTCTGACCGCTTTTATATTTAAATTATACACTAATTGACTTTAAATCCTTCACAAGTTGTATTTTAAAGAGAGCTGTACATAAGTTAATTCAGATTTTACAAGTTAGCGACTTAGTTTAACGAATAATAAGTTTTGGGACACAATTTGCACACCGTTACTTAGTCCAAAACTAGGCAGACTACGCACTACGGGTAGATACTAAATAACTGATAAACATACTGAAACCCATATATTCACTTAGAATTCGTTGACTTACGTTATGAGTGCACTAGAACATTCAAAGTATTAATGTAGAACACTTTATTCAAATGGTCAAGACATAAATAAACAAGAATGATTGTATTAACCCTTTCTTGTTTAATTGTTTAAATTGTTGAAAGTAGAGTTTAATATTTAGTAGCTACCCCTTAAAATACGACCGTCAGGAATTCCAAAGTTGGTGTTATGTAAGGCGATGAAGAAATTCGAGGAATTCCTACTACAATGTCTTTAGATATTAAAATAAGCTGACAAAAGCCTTTCAAAGTACCTACTTAAGTTATTACTCTCAAATTAGATGGTTACAAAAATGAAGATAACTGTTCAATGTGAAATAACGAAAAACCTTGCAACTTCCTCAACAAAAAAAAAGTATTTCCTTTAAAGTTTTCTAAAATAATATGATTAGGATTTTAATAATTAAAAAACTGTATAGCTTTTTATAATTATATGAAAGTGTTAAAAAAACTACAAATTCTTATCTCTGGTTGGAAACTAAAAAATTTTGTAAGAGTATAAACGAACACCAAAGAGAGGAGGTACTTTATTTATATAATAAAGCCAATTGCAACGCACAAATTGTAACAATCAATGACTACTTTAATTAATTAAGTTTTAAATAGAAATTAGTTGAAATACTTAGAGTAATACCAATAGAATAACCGATAATAATAAATTATTTTAAATAATACTAAAAGTACATAAGTTATATTTGTGACGAAGTGTATAATTAATTTTCTATTTCGTTTTGTTTCTTAAATAACTATAATCAGTGTTATTCTGTTTCAGAATAAACTTTTAATTTACACTTAAACTAATATACCTACCGACATTTAATTAAATACCTCCACCTCTCCCTTAATCGGGTCGGTTATGTAATTTTTTGTAAGGTTTTGTATTTTATTTTGTGAACTATTTTCCCTATACCCGATTAAGTTATAGAAAAATCATATTATCCCATGAACTTTCTTTAAAACTGCAAAAAGGAATCAGGGAAAAAATGCATCGGAGCATCAGAGCACTAACAGGACTCATGTTCCCGGGTGAAATAATGCAGTGGATGCACAATCATTAACCTAGTAGAGCCGCCTTCCATACTAATGTGTATTAGGGTAATGGAATACTGGTGTAGCAAGGAATGAGAGGCTGGCGGGAAGCCAGGCTGCCAGCAAATCGGCACATTATCCCAAACGTCACATTAAACTAGCTGATGTGGAGATTACACCCGAAGGCTCGAAAATGTCTGACTTCGAAATGTTCTTAAGAATTTGTATATTGACCTGTATGTAAATGAAATAAAGTATATTTTGCCACAAAAATTGTGATATCGCTGTGGGTAGTGAGCCCGCCTCTTGCGTGAGTATTAAATAATAACGTAAAAATTTAATGTATATATTTATAACAATCAGATAAGAAGAAACTAGCTCACTGATCTTTCAACGCACAGCCGAAACCGTCAAGAAGCACAAATTTTTGAAAAAAGGTTTCTTATATGACGTAAGTGAGCACTAAGAATGGATTTTTGGAGATTCCCATGGGAACGGGAAAAAAATTAAACCTCCGCGTGCACCCGCTAGTTTATTTATATAGGTCAGTTATATTAATATTCATATAAGAACTAATGAACTAATTTAAGGCATGATATAATATTGCAGATACCACAATGTCTCTGCAGACTAGTCAACTCTATCTATCGTCTTTGTAAAAGATTGCAGTAGTTTCAGACAAAGGTAGATTAAACCAAGAATTAAAACTTTATTTTGTATCCCGGCAGCACAAATATTGTTCGAAACTTATTTAGTAAATACATCTTGAAACTTGAGTCTGCTCTAAAGGTTGCTTTCATCAAAGATTTTGTGTTCACTTCAAAGTTTATCTTTTCAAGATGTTTGTTTCAAGTAGGTAATATTGTTTAGGTATAACAACGTTTACACTGTATCTATTATTATTATTTTCAATTTGATTTTATTCGTCATTGTATCTTCATTTTGATTCAAGAAATTACCTATTTAAATTTGATCAAAAACATTTATTACTTTGGTTACTTTTTTATGTTTGTCTGTATATACTTACAGCACGCTATGTGCCAAAAGTATTTAGGAGATGAGCAACACTATGCATTGGCTCCCTAGCCAAATAGCTGTCAAAACTTTTCTGTTACATTGCTGTATTCACTCAATTGCAAACTTCATCATCATCATTAACCTGTTTTAACTCAAACTGGACTGTGGGTCTTAATTGTACTGCTAATTATTAAAACCTACGTTTAATTACTTACTTCTTTGTGTTTTTTTGTCGCCTTAACCACAGTCGATATGACATGAATTATCTCGCTTATGTCATCCCACACATTTATATTTCCACTTCACTCACGTTGACTTCACACAAAACAAATTCACCTGACTAGGATCCGTGATTACCCGTAGAATGACTTCCCCATAGCGGAGAGGCGTATCGTTAGCAGTGTACTATTATTGTCTAATTAATAATGATGATGATATTTCTCTCGCAAATAAGGTTTTCAGTTGAATGGTCAAATTTAATACAGAAACTATGGCGTATTAAGGGTCAGCACTTAGTTATAAACAATTTAAATTCCACTTAATTTTCGTTTAATTGAGACTACCATTGGAATGAACGCTTTGAGCCTCTCAGTATTTTTAAGGTAGGTATGCCAATGGGCAATGACAGTCGTATGCAAAAGAAGATAAAATTAAATTAAATTGTTGCTTTATCAGTAACTTTTCCTGCATTCTGGCAGTGCAGACCCTAAAGGCACATCTTCTAACAAAGACACAGAAAGTGTCTTGTATTTCTGCGAGATCCTTAAATAGACACAACATATACTAGATCACCAAGAGATGTACTACGCTACGATATATCAATTGTGTGAGCTTACATTGAAATACTAAGGCCCAAAATAAAAATAAATACATGGTAAATTTTTCGCAGACGATCGCTTGTGATAATTAATAATTATACACGAAATATTATTTTACACCTCTTTTGAAATACCAGGTCCCCTCAGATAAAGATCTAGCTTTAATAAACATTTTTGTACATAAATTTTGAAATGAATAATATTTTCGGTAATCTCTCCTACAACATCGCTACGTGGACATTAATTAACGAGTTTGCTAGATAGAATGGTATTCGGATTATGCCGTGAAATTTTGTAATAACTTTGAATCGTACTCAAAGGTATAAAGTGTGCTTTACCTATAAGATCGCCTCTAAAACGGTAGTTATTATTCCCCATTAAAAGATTGATAGCGTATATATGCCTTCGGAAGTGACCATGTACTTTGTGGCTGTGAGTTATTATATAAAAATAATTTCGGTTGCACTTCATTGTTCAAAAAATAATAAAACATAGAGTTTGCATTCAAATATCTACAATATTGTTCCCACTTATAAATCACGCTTCAATCATTTTGTGTTGTGAAGAGTTTTTTTTTAATTTAAATGTGGGAAACCGACAGAAATCTCACTTGAGTCATGTGATTGTGAATGGTCATTATCATTTATAAAGTTATATAACACCAAATACAGCGCAGTGGAAAACACACTCCCCATGTATTTATGTAGTTTTCCACACTGTTTATAAGTATGTGGAAAAAACATCGTGGAGCCCGCGTGCCCGTGGTATGTCAGGCGTCCAGAATGTAAGGATGAGCTCCGTTTTTATGACGTACAGTGTTCTGCGAATCAACAATATCTTTTCATATTTGAGTTATACAACTCTTCGATGCCCCTTGTAGAAATGACATCATCACAGCTTACAGTCTACACAGCTATGACTCTGATGACAAATCACGTTTCGATTTCCGACCGGGGATTACTGCACTAAAGGTGTAAAGATGATCTTGAAAAAGAAAAACTGAAGTATATTTAAAAATTTCAAATTTTAAGAAAAGGTTCGGATTCCTTAGTTAGTTAGAAATGTATTTAAGACAATGTATTATGGGCGTTTCTGATTGTATTATATTCAAATTGTCATCATTGTAAAGGGCGTTATATTATAGCCGACAAACAGAAGCGTCGTATCCGGAATAGTTGTCGGATTTCCCCGAGATAAAGCAAATGTTGGAGCACATATTAACTCGTACGTAAGTTTATGTATAGGATATACAAAGAGTATTTCACACTGGTTAAAAGTAGTTATTTCCAGTAATACACTAATAACCACTGCCTGCCAGCCACTTTAGAGCCCGACGTGAGCATATATTTTTAAAATACTTTAATTTGGTGTGCTTACACATTACATACACACACATATTACACAAGCAATTTATTGTAATATTCTCCTTTCTATTCAAATATTTCGGCACTGAAAATTACTCTAGCACTGTCAGACTACGCACTATTTTGAAAGACTTTTATTAAAGATCATCCACTAAGAGGTATAAATAGGGAATAACAGTTTGTATCATTATCCAATATCAATATCCAATTACACGGCTAGTTTCTTTGAAATTCAGATAAAAGATAATGTCACTAAAATCATTTAAACTAAACCACTACTACGTCACAGTTTGTAAATCCATTAAAGATTTTCACAATGGACACGTATTTGTCTCTACTAATATTATGAAAAGGAATGACTTGTATGTTTATATCTTTGTTACGAATAAACCGATTTAAAAAAATCTTTCACCAATGGAGAGCTAGAATATCCCTGAGTAACATACGGGAACGGGAACTATGCGGGCGAAACCACGCCGAGCCGCTAGTAATAAATAAATGGGTATAGTTAGCAGCTTCATTACAGCGTTAACACGTAGAGCATGATATAAGTGACTCCAGCGACTCCTAGTTTCTAGTGCGTACTTGAAACTGACTCATGCTCCTAACTCACTCTTCATAACTCGGTTGCAAGAAGTGCAATATAGTGGCAAGTATTTCATAAATACGACATTAGCTATTACATCTTTATTAGCCGTGTGCCGGATGGGATTAGGAAAAAATACGAATTTAAATACAAACTTTCATCTTAAGAGATGAATTATTTAAAATCCATTATATGTATAAAAATATTATATATAAAAAGAGCTGCCCTTGAGTTTCTTGCTGGCTCTTCTCGGGGTACTGCATTCGGAACCAGCAGCTCGTCGGTGGAGATGGGCTGCTGTTTGCATTTAGCCAATCTTCATGGACGAGTTTAGAGTGCCTTGTTATTATAAAATATTGACGTTTCTAAGTGTATATTTTAAAACCAATAGAAAATAAACGATTTTGAATTTTGAAATTTTGAATTTTATGGACCGCTTGCGCAGTTTTTTCTATAAATGTAAAGCGGTTTCAGATAATTTAAAAAAACCGATTTTCTATAAAAAATTATGAACGACTAACTACTATACTACATATAATATAACATTAGTCCATTTCTTATCTTTGGATACAATATAAAAAGATAAAAAATACAGTTGTTTACTGGAAATGTCAGAGAATATTTTTATTAAATATATATAATGGTGGTAGACGCCGAGGCAGCCCCAAGAGGAGATGAACTTGACGCCTTTTCGAGGACATGGCTAAGAAAACGTATAAATACTGGGGTTTCCCAGAAGTAAGAGACAAAATAATTTTACCAATATTTAATAAAAAATAATCCGATATTATATAAACTTGGTATGCAAATGAAAGTAAAAGTAATTTATTTTTAATGTCTATATTAAATTTTGCTCCAGTGATACCTTTGTATCCAATTTTTCTTATATTAATATCAGCACGCTTCATGACCGCTTTTCCAGATGAAGCAGCTACTCTTTTGGACAATCTAGTCCATCGGTGTTTGAAGGATGTTAACGTTTGTGGTATATCTGTGTATTTTTATACTCTTTTTTACACAGGGCCCAAAACATTTCGATACCTCGAGCTTGAGGAACGTTCGGGGCATTGTTTTGTCGAGTTATGAACTCAACACCCGCAGTCTGTAAATACTGAGTAACTTGAAACTCATAATGGCATGAAGCTAAATCCGGCCAAAACAAAACATCTTCTCCCTGATAATGCTTGTCTATAAAAGGTATTAGACGTTTGATAATGCACTCTCTAAGATAAATCTGGGAGTTCATAGACCCTGTATGATAATAGGGTTCGGAAACATTGCCGTGTTCATCAATAGCTTGCCAAACAAGGTATTTTTTGAAAAACTTAGCCATTGGTACGATTTTTTCGCTATAATCAAGAACTTCACGACTGGTTGCGTGGAAATATTGTTTTCCAGGAACGTCGCTCGGGTCAACCGGCACGTATGTCTCCTCATCATATAGAAGAATTTTTTTTAAAGTTTTTTCGTAAACTTTACGGCACCCTCGCTTTGCACGCGCCTCCTGGTCTTTGACATATTATTTGGGAGCAACTAATTTTACAAAAGCTTTGAAGCCTACATCATTACATTTAATTCTAGATACACTGGACTTAGAAATTTTCAATTTATCTGCCGCAACTCTCACCGATGTTGAAGACGCCTGTTCAAAAATCTTTTTTACTTTGTTTATATTTCTAGATGTAGATACTGTACGAGGTCTTCCCGGAATCTTTTTGAAATTAGTCTCTTCCGTTTCTTCGTAACGTTTTATTATTCTGTACAGACTAGTTCTTCTTGCTCCTTCTTGAATAAATTGACGTATTGTCTCAGATTTCCCATGACACAAATAGTACTGAACAACTCTCTTTGAAAATAATTCTTCTTCAGATCGCTTCATTTTGAAAAACATGCAAAAGAAATGTTAAACCCGCCTATTTTGATAAATATGTTATCTATGGTTACCATGACAACCATTTATTTACCTTTTTAAATCTTTCTCCGTAGCCAGTTTGATTTTGAGAAAAGTCTCTTTACTTCTGGGACACCCTTTAAGTATCTACAGGGTGTGGGTGAGAGGTGTTTGCTCAGCAGTGGGACAAAAATTTGTTTAATATTTTATTATTTTATTTATATAAGTACATAAATACTGCCAGATTTTTTTTACCGTCTGGAAAAAAAATAGTGTGATAGGTAAGTGTAATAGATTCATTTCTCATTGTTAGTAAAAAAAAAAAACAAATTTTATAAAAAAAATATTTCTTGCTTAAACTAATATACGTAACTCAATTGTAGTTAATATTACACACTGACATATTTGAAATAGTAGTTTTAAAAGAAACAGGCTCGTAGCTCCATTAATGCGCAATCTACCTACAACCGCCAGCTGCTACATAGTAATGTGCATAGTTTTCTAGATTTTGTAAATTGCATTAAACATGACTATATTTAACAAATAATCTCGAGTATAACTTCGGCTCTAGATACCTACCTTATAGGTCATATTTTTTTCCAGACGGAAAAAAAAATCATCCAGTATATACACATTTTATATTCCATTAATAGAAACCTCTGCCGACCGCTCGGGGATAAAGGCGTGATCATATTGTGTGTTTAGCTAAGTCAATTCTAGATAATTTTTAAACTAAAGCTAACGGAAGGTCTGTTTTTCCTATACGTATAGCTAGGCTAATCATTTGACAGAGATAAATGCTAGCACTCTAAGCCGCGCCCTAAGCCTGATGAGTTTCACGGCCTCAAGGTTTCTACCAGCAAGACATTGCTTTTATTCAGGGCTCAAGAATGAAACTTTCCTTAGTGCTTTCATTAATGATACATAAGTCTACTTACTCTTGACAAGAATATTGCGGAACTTGCAAATTTAATTGTCCTTAGTTCGCTCCAAGTTGTACTACCAAATCCTCTTATTTTCTTTTAAGGCGCTCACTTGTATATTTTGTTACACGAAAAGAGTGAGTGTTCAGTTTTTACTTACTTTTTTAATAATAATAATAAAAATAATAATCTCACGCCTTTCATCCCCGAGGGGGTAGGCAGAGGTATTCCATTACTGGATATACCCACATTTCACGAGCTACATTGGACCCCTAAACGTGATAGGTGGTGAGCCCATCGCCGGACCGGGTCTATTTACACATGTCTCAGAATTAATTCTGAGACCTGCGGGTTTCCTCACGATGTTTTCCTTCACCGTCGAGCTAGTGATAAATATGTACGTAAGTTTTTTGAAAAACTCATTGGTAAATGCCAGGATTCGAACCCGAGCCTCACTGATTTTCGACCGGCCCTTTAACCGTCCGGGCTATCACTGCTCTACTTTCTTAGTACGAAATTTTTTTATAAGTGTGACAGTGTGTGATATTATGTTTCTTATCAGAACAAAATTTGTAGGTAGATTTATAGATATAAAATCGTATTTCAAAAAGAAAGCGCTCATAAACAATTAAATTTTAGGGGCGTTACTCCTGTGGCAGCCAATCTTTTAAGTGCTGCATTCCCCTGAAAAACTCATGAGGTGTCCGTTTCCAGCTGGAAGGCATCCGGACCAGAAATTACTGCCGACGTTACTAGACTTCCGTAAGCCTTTTTAATCCTCTTAAATCTGAGTTTACTAAAAATGTATAAAGATTATTGAAAATGTATATACAGGGTGTAAGGGAACGCTTTCTGAAAATTAAATTATGTTGCATTTAACAATGATGAACGTAAAAACGATTTTTTTTATAATTGTGTCAAGAATCATCAGCATAACTCGATGTCTTCGTTTTCTGAAGCGTTTCCCTAGCACCCTGTATAAGGTTTTTGCTCAAAATCCTTATGCTCTAAAAGCTCCGTATTCCGTATAAATGCTTCCTTATAGTCCCTACTTAATATTATAAATGCAAAAGCTGTGGCTGTTTGTCCTTTCCACGGCTGAGCCACTGAACCGATTAATGAATTTTGGCAGGAAGAACATTAGCAACTTTTCATCTCGGAACCCGAACGAAATCACAAGCAAAAGCTAGTATAATATAAAACATAAATATATGCTTACATCTTAGCCTAAGAGTTTGATAGAGGTGTCTTATACGTGTTGTTCGAGTAGCCACTTTTCATCAGTGTATTTTCATAAGTGTCAACTGGTAAGTCTATCGCTGTACCTAGATGCTGTTAAACATTAGTCGGAACCAAGTTTGGGGCCTGCGGGTTTCCTCACGATGTTTTCATTCACCGTCGACCTTTATAAAACACAAAGGAAGTTTTTAATTTTTTTAAATCAGTGTGTCACTTATTGCATATTTTTATTGGTGTGCAATAAAGAGTTATTACGTACTTACTTGTATTTACTTACTTAAATAAAGGTGATTAGTTTCACAACATTAGCTAAATTGTTGAACGGTGCAAATTAAAAGTACCTATAGAATGAATGCATGAACACTTCAGATTTAATAATAATATGTTTATATAAATTTATAATGTTATGTTCGCTCCACTGGGACTTCTATAACCATATTTCCCACAGGAAATTGTATCGTATATAACGCCGATGTGCTAGCAAATGACGTCTTTTACACGATCGGATAAATATAAGAGCACTAACGTAATAAAATCTTCACAGGAATACCTTTTTCAGATTCCAATCCGATCCATTCATCTAACATTGGAGCTGCAAATTCGATATCTTGCGAATTTATTTCCGCCAGATAGATATATTTCATAATAAAATTTAAGGTACAGAGAAGTGGTAATTTCATAAATTCCTTACCTCACACGAGCCTAGGAACGAGATATCGAGCCGGTGGCTGCTGCGGTTTTAATTTCGGGCCTTTCGAGGGTTAATTAAACACATCGTCTATATTATTACCTACATACATCCATAGTTCTAGTTAGTTAAGCAGGAGTTGCTGGAATCTGATACCTTTGTTCATGTTGTGTTGGACAGTGTGGTCTCAGCACAGATGTCAAGAAATGTTAGGGATGTCAGGAAACTACGGCGGGATAATGGGTAGAAGATGTCAATATATGAAAAACCAACCGTAACTTCAGAGCGTCTTTATTACACTACCGATCGGCGGGCAACGCCGAATCTAGGTTGCGAGTCAGCAATACTTAAAATTATAATATAGAACGAAAACACTGTACGTTGACTCGTACACATGTCATGTGATTATTGATTCTGAATTTCCACAAAGCTATGTTAAGGTTAAGTCTTAGTTAATATGTATCCACTAAAAATATTTGGAGTGTCATCTACAGAATTGTAGGTTCTACAAAAAGGGTGTCAACGGAACCCTATTTTTAAAGCCTCTAAAAACTTAAAATTTTCACAGACTATGTTTTACTAAAGTCGCTTTATAAACAAATAATAAATTTTAAAAATAAAGGACCCCACAAAAGAAACCTGTTGTTAACCGACTTCAAAAAAGGAGGAGTTTATCAACTCGAATGTATGTTTTTTTTATGTTTGTTACCTCAGAACTTTCAACTTGGTGAACCGATTTTGATGATTCTTTTTTTATTTTTATTAATTTCGTCTAGTTCTGACAATGGCATCTATGAGAAAACCATATAAATCTAAAATTTAAATGGCCGAATAACTCAATATCACGCCAACCGATTTTGATGTTATTTTTTAACCGACATCAAAATGTATTTTTGACTGTATTTTTTTAGTATTAATTATTGAAGTCAGTTTTTGACTATATATAGTTCTATGTTATTTATTGCACGGTGGTACGGATCCCTTGGTGTGAAAGTCCGACTCGCACTTGGCTGGTTTTTTAAAGCCAATCGAGTAAGTATACAGTCTGTGACGAACACGAAGAGTCGCGAACTCTGAACTTCGCAATACACTTAAAGAGGCTAAGTTGGAACCGTTTGACCTCGCTGTCGAGGCGCGCTCCGCCAAATAATGCGATGTGTGGAGCCTCCCCCCTCGCTAGAGGAAGTTTGTACCTAGCTTTAAAGTTAATTAAGTGTCTCTCTTGACTTCATGTTCCGTAGGATATATGCCGGAATGAAATAGATCGGCAGTTTCGCGACATACGCTGTTTTCTACAAGACGTTGAGAAGTTTCAGTAGAGCTGGCGTCTGCAAAATTTATATTAGGTATCAATGTTATAATTTTCTACCTATGTTATAGTTTTATTAGAAGCTCCTCCTTTCCTCCGAGGATGTCGGGATTTGGAAAAATTGTGTTCTTCTACAGAAACTTTCGTCCCCTAAGGAAGAATTTTAAAAATTATTTATAGTGCGCACTTGCGCATAACCTATATTTTAAAATTATGTATGCAAAGTCTACCGGAAAACTGTATTTGTCTGTTTGTAGTTATACATATTAATATACCTCCAATGTACTGATATTATTTACATGAAATTCGCGATCCGTGTCGGCTTTGCCCTCACAAATTAATCCAGATACACATTTTTCAGAGCAATAGGTATCATATTTCTATAGGAAAAAACTTTGACATCGACCTTTTTTAGAATTTGATCAACTAAATTTTAAAATAGTATATTCCAAATTACAGCTTCAGTTAGGTAGGTACATTTACTTATCAACATTTTTTTCTACTAAGTACAATTTACATTATTTACAAAGAAATATGTAAAAATCAATTCCGACTCACAGATCGAAGTTATTAATGTTTTTTTATATTCATTTAATGAACGTCCAGGTGTTTGTGTGTTTAAAATAAAATAAAATGAATATAGGAGACATAAATAAAAAATTATCATGTTTAAAATGCCTCCATCAGCAGTTTGTCGTCGCCGGTTGTTGCTGAGGTGTAAAATAGTTTAGTTAGTTATTTTATATGTGTTAGTTGTAAGGTATATATAATATGGGCCTCTGTATACGTTATTTACTATTAATGTAAATATTGCCTGAAATAAAGATTTATTATTATTATTAACATTAGTAATCCTGCAACAAACTCAGTAATACTTCATTGTTATATTCCAAAGATTATGCAGATAACTGGGCCGCTGGGATGCCGGATTCTTTGAAGCCAAATTAGTAATTAAGCGTTCGCTTTGATTCATAAATTATAAGTAGGTAGATACTTATTCGCGAACCAAAGTTCAAAGGTGTTGAGTGGTTTACCCCTGCAATCCACAAATTCAGTTTCTTCTAAATAATATATAGACGCAAAACAAAACTTCAACGAGTATATTTTAATTTAATTAAGCCTACCATAAGCATCTGATTTGGTAGGTTCACATTTATCCGAGTTTTGTGAAACATTTTAAAAATCTCCTTTTTTTCAACTTATCTTAAACTCCACCATCTTTAACTTCAACATTATTATAGTTCCCAACCATAATCCGCCAGTTGACTTACCTGCGACCGAATCAATGACCCTTTTCCGTCAATTTTCATACAAAAACTTTCTTTTATTCAAATAAAAAATATCCTTCTAAGTCAACGTGAAAGAAATACAGTAAATAAGTGTGAAGGGTCGGGGTTTAGGTGAAAAACCTCGGACAAGCCACAGAAAAATCATTCACGTTAACAGCATACAACGATCTGCACTTTGGTAGCTCGTGACCTGTGACTGCGCCATTTTTCCTCTCTACCGACGGCTAGGCCTTCTACAAACAAAAAGGTGGAAAATACACACTTTTTCACCACAGTAAAATTGTACCGCTATTGTTACTACATCTACGTATACGTCGACCATATCTCTGTATTGGTTTAGTAAGTTGGTTTGCTGTAGCTTGCAATTGAAACATATTTGAAACTAGCTAGAAAATTAACGTGTAATGTAACACAAATGACAGTTGTTAGCAGCAGCTGGCCACATGTAAGCTCACAAGGACAATTACAGATTTTGCAACGAACGCACAGAGCTGTAATTGTAAAGTAAATGTGAACTCTGCGACCTCAGGGAAAGGCTTTAAACATACTTTTATTTATATAATACAGAAAAAAACACATTATAGGTTCACACAAAATTTAAAACCAAAACAATGATCCAAGGACAAGCCAAACCCACGTCAATCTAATTTTGAATTTAAAACTATGTACAGTCAACAAAGTTGTTAGGGTTACATGACCAGTAACTAAGAATTAATTTTTCTGGGGAAGTCATAAATAAATCTTATTGATTAATGTTTATTTCGAAAGGTATCTTTGATCCCTATAATTTACCAAAAAAATACTATAAATACATTTAAGGCTTTAAGAGAAAAGTTAATCTTAATTTTTGGACATGTAACACTAACAACTTTGTTGACTGTACAATACCGGCCAGTGCATCGGCCACAGTAAGTAATGAAAGAAGAGAAAAAGAAACCAAAAATTTAATTTATTTTAAAATAATCATTTCTAATATTATCAATGTCTCTATTAAAAAACTCTGTAAATTGATAAACGCATTACTTGAGAATGCCTGGACCGATTTGGCTACTATTATTATATACTCATTAGTCCAAAATAGGTTTTCTTGTCCAAATTTTAAATAATATGCAATTTTAAAAAAAAGGGTAAATTATTCAGATTAGTCTTTCCGTGAAAACCTTATTCGGATAGATAGATTAGGTATAGAAAAGATTCTCTAAAATCAGAAATATTAAGTTCGTTTCCCTATCAGTATGCAGCCTTAACTTTTATAACACTTAATGAGTTTTGTAAAGAGTCTCAACGTTTGATTCAACAAAAGAAAATGATTCTTTACTTTCCGTGAAGCACAAATTCCATTGTAACACACCTTCCCATTGTTATCGAGTTTTCAAATGTAGTTTATATGGAAAAGGGATGTGACACAAAACATCTCGCCTCTGGATCACGGGAACTTATTAAATGCCATTTCGCTCTTCCAGCTGTGTTATTTTCTCCAAGTTTTTCATGATCATCATTTTCTCTTTCAATTTGCATAATATATTATGAGCCAGTATGTATTTAACTTTGGTGAGTTGTTGAAAGGTTACATTTAAACAAAAAACAAAGTTACCGCGGGAACGGGAAAATATCAATATTTCCCGGGAACTTTGAAAACAGATTCTGGGTATTATTATCACGGGAGCGAATAAAAATTCTTATCGGAATAAAAACATTGCCATGGGAACTTGAAACCAAATATGCGCGGGCAACGCTGCTAACGGGTAGCTGTATTATAATATACAATACTCGTATATGATGGCACAGTCCTTCGACATTAGGTACCCATGAAACTGCCCATAAAGCTTAAAACTAGAAATTGTAGCATACCTACTTCGGGTGAATCTTACGTCACACCGATGATTACGGCAGCTATAACAGCTCGGGGAATTCCCAAAATACTACGTGAACACAGAATCCCAATTTAAAAAAGGCCTTTCTAAAATATTTGGAAAAACGTTAAAAGCTTACAGCGAAAATTACGACGGGTGGAATGGGAATTTCGTTTCGGAATCACAACGTTAAATTACATCCCTGTTGTTCCTTTTATCAAATCCCCTAGTGGCGTTTAGGGTAACTGAATGGATTGAAGCCATAAAATTATTTCTCTCTTATAATCATATTTTTTAACTCAATTATAGGGAGTCCTTTTGGCAAAGACATCTATTATTAGGGTTCCGAACCTCAAAAGAAAAAAGTGATCCTATAATCACATTGTTGGCCGTCGGTCTGTCAAGGCCCTTTTACTAAGTAACGCGTATCAAGTTCAAATTATTAACAAACAAATTATAGACCAACTACGGCGCCTTGGAGCTGTAAGAAATGATTTATCATCATCAAGCTTCTAACTGAACGCAATCAAAAACTAGGTACTGCCAACTGTGCCACATATATTTAAAACTTGCAAAATAAATTAAGCTTCTAGAGTAGGTACTTACCGTTTAAAACTTATAGAATACCCGCCGCAAGGCGCAAGTACCTTAAGGAAAAAGTACGAATATCCGTACGAAGATTTGTACCACTTTTTACTATTCAATACATACTTTACACTAGTTTGTACGGAACTCCTTGTCCGCGAGTCAGACATGTTTTTTTTTATCAATAAAGTTTCCAGTATACATTGTGGGTAAACTTGTTTTATGAGCTCAATCAAATATTTAAAATGTGTGATTGCAGTTGTTATCATTCCAAATCTGTTGTACTTACAAATAAATTCTATTCTATTCTATTTTCATCTCGTACTAGCTTTTACCGGCGGCTTCGCTCGCGCACGTTTATTTCAACCCCTTAGGGGCTGAATTTTGCAAAATCCCTTCTTAGCCGATGCCTACACTGTATAAGCTATCTATGTGCAAAATTTCAAGTCTCTAGACCCAGCGGTTTAGGCTGTGCGTTGATATATCACCAATCAGTCAGTCAGTTTATCACTCTCGTATTTGTATAGCACCCTCTGGCTAACAAATGTTTTAGTATATTTCAAAATACTCTCATGTCACACTTACATTTTGCTAACAATCCCGTAACGTTGAAAAACTATGTCTGTAACTCACAATTTTAAAATATATTTGTCAGGATTTAGCTGCTCATATTTCCAGAGATACAGAATAATTTACGGGTATGTTAATGACTTTCTATCTGATATCGAGCAGACTCGCCGCACAAAAAGCGGGGAGATAAGGATTTATGCTGCAATAACCCGGGCCGAGTTGGAGTCGCTCCAGCCCGATTCTATTTGCACACATATAACGAACTAAACCGAAAGCCGCGATTGCTCACACCCTTTGCAATTTTCACCTGCGAGAGGCTTTGGGAATCCGCAAATCCTAGTCCGGCACGGTAAGTGTAGGAGTTCCGTAGAAACGATTTTATCAAAAGATGGCCATATACACCATAAAAAAAGTTGTAGTAAGTATATCATTGCAGGTTTTTTATACATCTCCTAATGATTAACCATTTTTGACTTGTTTACTTTATTTGTAGCAGAGGAGTATTGTCGTCGTTCCTGTCGGATTTCAAGATTGTAGATCACCGGGAATTATTCTAAGGGTTAGGATGTGTCAGTGAGTAAGTTTTTTCAAGCAGATGAGGCTGTAAACATTGTATTTGATATAATTTAACTTGATAGTTGATACCCCAAGCCGTTTCTGAGAGAAAGGGTCTTGAAACGACAAGTCTTTCCATTATGTGGTAAGCACCTATAATTAAGTTAAATTACGTAAAATAATTTTTACACACACAATCACACGTTCTTGAAGTTGAACCCTTTAGCACACAGAGAGAGAAAATTTTCTGATCTCTGAGATTTTAACATTTATGTGTTCATACATGTAAGACAGCATTATTCATTAAAATATTCAGCTCAGGATAACTAAATACAAAACCCAATAGATACTATTTAGATACGCTCTACTGGAACCGGAAATTAGACAACAGAGTTTTTTCATTTCATTTGAGGTCAGCAAAGCTAGATCCGAATACTGAGGTACCCGATTGTTGTTGTTTCATTTCATAAACATAAAGAAACTATTATAATGAAACTCCAAAAACGTGATGTGATAGTCCAATAAGGATAGAGGGTAATTGAATATTTTAATTGTTTTAATAATAGGAAAAGAACATATTATTATAATAGTTAAAACGGATAAACATTATACATGCTATAAAATGCTTCTAATTAAGCGAGTGGTCTGATTTTCAATTAATTTACAGAAACGTATCGTAACGATTGGGTTTTGTACGGAATAGTTGTCGTGATTATTTTTTTGATCTGAGGTACATTTCCAATGAAACTAATAAGACATCATTACTTACTAATTGTTATATTGCAGTTTCAATAATAAGAAACAATGAAAATAAAACGAATCATGTAACTATCTCATAGGTATTTTTGGTAGGCAGCCCGTCTATCGGACATCTTTGAAATTGGTCGATATATATGGATTTTGTCACTGAAATAATCAATTTGAAAATTCAAAAGTTGTTTGAAAAAATACAAAAGGCTACTATGTATCTAAAATTATAGACTCAGTAGTCTAGCATGCATGTGATTAACCGACTCAACGCTACGTAAGGCTATAAATCATAATTATTATTGTAAACCATAATAACTAGTAAGACATGAGATTAAAAGAGCTGCCCTTGAGTTGCATGCCGGTTCTTCTCGCATTTGGAACCAGCAACTCGTCGTGTCGGTGGAGATGGGCTGCTGTTTACATTTAGCCAATCTTCATGAACGAGTTTAGAGTGCCTTGTTATTAGACTATTGACATTTGTAAGACTTTTTGTACCTACAGAAAATAAATGTTTTTTTTTACTTACTCTCTATGAACAAAGGTGGATGTCTCCCAATTTTTCATCCTCATGAAATCAGATGCCAATATGTCAAAGTAGGGTCCAACCGTCCAATATCTACCCACGTCTTTCTGTGCATTGTGTTTGTTAATAATTCGAAGATTTCTTACGAAAATCTTTTGTTTGTCCAGCCTCTCTTCGGGTCCTGAGTAAGTTTTCTTGTATTTCTTAACGAGCTGGTCGAATAGTAGAGGGGCCTGTTTTAGATCGTAGTACACTTTTTCATTCTCTTCATCTACACATTTGATGTTTTCGATTAAAATAGTTATTATGACTACAACAGAGATGGCGTATACTTTCATAGTTCCAAAATATTGATGTGGATAGTAGTCCTTATAGAAACACGGTCCTTCTGCCTATAACTTGTTTATCTGAATCCAATCCAATTTTTCCACATCGGTAAGATTTAAGGGTAATCAATTTCGCAGTTTTAATTACCCGCAAAGATTTAATTACTTTTGTGTTATATCGTTGTTTATGCACATTTGCATATCTCGTTAATATAATAAATCGAATAACCCAATATAAAGTTATGCGTCGTTAAATTGGCTAGCACTTAGCAGATAAAAATTCAGTGGATGAACAATGAATCAATGTTTTCTTACAATTAATGGCAACTTTTTATTTTGTAATAGGACCAAGCCAACCTGAGATATAACCCTATCAAAGTTTTCTTACCATTCATAGCAACTTTTTATTTTGTAATAGGACCAAACCATACTGAGATACTTATAACCCTATCAAAAACAAGTAATTAAAATCAGAACTAAAAAGTTATGTGTAAAATCTTTAGAAAAATACGTATCGTTTTGAGAACATATTCCTTTTTTTCGACCGTTAAGTTCAAAAATTAATTAAGATGAGGACGATACTAATTCTTAGTTTTCCGTTTCACTCGGACATCATATTTTATCAGTAAATTATGTCAACAAAATGGTAATCGTTGCAAATAAATGAAAGTTATACATGCATATTTCATTTACATAAATGTTATGTTTTACAGTCTTTATTGCGTTTTAGAGTATATCACAGGGATGTCTCTTTTGAACCGTATTTAATAGGTAGATACTTAAAAGTTTCAGACAGTAGGTCCGATATCAAAACTAATAACACGAAAAGAAAAAAAAATGAAGGGGTCTCAATACAAAAACCGAGTTTCTTTTTTATTTTCCCGAGCTGGTAGAAAACCTTTGTGTATGCTAGTCTGACTCGCACTGGACCGGTTTTCATTTTACCGTACATAACATTAACTCCATGTCCAATGCTGACCTAAGGATCTTTCCTCATACATGAGGAAGTCTTGGCCATAATCTCCCAAGCGAGCCCACCGCTTATTGGGAGATTATGTTAATCTATGGTTCTGAATTTTCAAAGTCACTCAAGAGTATTGATATGGCTTAACGTTTCCAAGCGTACTTAACTGATCGGCATTTGTTTACAGATTTTTTTAATAAATAAAATATTCGTTACTGCAGTTGTTCATAGGTAAGTATATTAAATTCCTTTTGCAGCTCAATATTCTACGCTGTAAGCAGCACCTACTCATAGAGATTGTAATAAAATGTCATCAATACGCCCGAATGGTGCCGTGGTACGTTAAGACGTCATTTTCGTGGCGCGTATAATTCAGAGTTACCGCCGCATTATCGTTAGCATAATCAGGCAACCAGCTGTGGTTCTTGCACCACCTTTTTAGGGAACAAAAAACACCGCAATGAGAATTTAAAGTGTGTCGTAATGGGTTTCTTTCCAACTGTATTTCGGTGGGATTCTACAATCGTTTTGTTTGTTCATTTCTACAAATGTACCTACAACTTCCTATCATAAAGTTTCTTATTTTACGAAAGCCTACATTTATGTATAATTTTGTAGTTTTCCTTAAGTACTATCGTAGTACTATTACTTATTCTGTGGTACTATTCAGTTTAATTAGTTCAAGTTGTTTGAACCTAACCAGTCCAAATATTTTCGGCTCTGGTATTTTGAGCTCGCTTCGCTCGCTCTCGCATCTCGCAAATGGTGCATTATTTTAAGTATTTTGATAATTTGGTATTTAAAATATTAGTATATCAAACTTTAATCTTAAATATTTCGTAGGTATGTATATTAAAACATTAGGTAGGTATTTAGATTTTAGGGATTTTAAACGTAGGTTTTTAATTTTATACATTCAAATACGTACCCAGGTAGCTATAGAAGATTGTTTTTTTTATTTAGAGCAAGATGTGTACACTTTTGAGCAGTGTTTGTAACGATCACATATTTTAATTAAGCAAGCCGTAAGTGGAATAAAGAATTTGATTTTAAAGACTGTCAGTCGGTGAATGGGTTTGCGCCTAGGGGCATTATATCACGAGTTCCATTGTTCGGAATACGATTTTCGTATACTTTTCCTACAACGAAAATCTCCATTCAAGGGTTAGATTGAAAAGAATAGTGACATTTCACTAGTAATAAAGTAGATACGATGATACGTAATTCTTCATGTGAGCGTCCGACACATTCACACCGACATCGTCACATTGCTGGTTCTTTTTTGTTGAGATACAAAACTCCAAAATAAAGCCGTTTCATACTATACTAAAAAAACGAACAAGTTTCTCTTTTGTTATTTTTTATACATACTCTGGTGAGCCCTTACACTTCCTCATATGTAAAGAGAGACGCACAGCTCATAAATGACGTGCTTTATATTAGAAGACAGATTCAAATGTTTCCATACTTGAATTTCACGTTCAAAGTCGTGCCATCTAACGGCATAATACAATCAATTTTAATTTACAGCGACATTTTTTTTAAAAACCTCATAAAAAATAACCGAGCGTATAGCTAAGCAGAATTTAGGCGTAAACAAGACGAAACCAAGACTAATGCCCGCTTTAAGGTGTAATGGCTTACAGCACTCCGCTCTATACCGTAAATGACTCCCATTCCGTGCGAAATGATAACAAGTGGGATATCGCGACACCACCCCTAATGAATTTATCAAAAATCCACCACACTGCGTTTTTGTTAGGATGATTTGTTTTCATATAGAATTACATTTATTCATAACTAGCGACCCGCCCTCGTTTCGCTTCGGTTTTATGGTATAGAAAAACCTTCCTCTTAAATCACTCTATCTATCAAAAACGCTGCATCTAAATCCGTTGCGTATTTTTAAGATCTAAGCATACATAGGGACAGACAGACCGGAAACGACTTTGTTTAATACTATGTAGTAATATAAAATTTTAAAAATAAATTTATATTACACAAAGTTTTTGAAATTATAGGCTAACTAGCGACCCGCCCCGGCTTCGCACGGGTGCAATGCTAACACTAAAACCTTCCTCTTGAATCAATCTATTAAAAAAAACCGCATCAAAATCCGTTGCGTACTTTTAAAGATTTAAAGCATACATAGGGACATAGGGACATAAGGACATAGGGATATAGGGACAGAGAAAGCGACATTGCTTTATACTATGTAGTGATTTCCCATATCAAAAGTACTGAGTACTGAGCTGAACTAAAAAAAAGTGAAGCGTGAGTATTCATAATGATGAAGTGTGACGTAATCTTTTTTTTTTATTTACGAAAAAATATAAGACCTATTAATAAAAAAAAGTATAATTTAAAAAAATCTAGGTATCGAAATACATTTGTAGAGGTGTTTTGGGATTATCCTCCAATTTAATTTACCTAAATACAGTGAAATACCCTGTATGGAAAAATAACGATGTAGTTTTGTTGGTACAATCTTTTTTATTGAAATGTATTATCCACTTTGTCAAAGGATGCGCCACATTCAACCCATCCACGATACGTATTTTAATTCTTTTTCTATTCCTTCTCATATAATCCCGTCAGAACACTGTTTTTTTAACCGACTTCAAAAAAGGAGGAGTTTCTTAATTTCATCACATAGGTATACTATGTTCTTGTTACTAGGAGAGCTACTAGGAGCTGAATTTTTGAGTCGTCGTTTATGTTGATTTTATATATTTTTTCAAATGATGATCCTGCAGGACTGTTTTAAATAATGTTGGTAGGTATACTTTTCGAATAATATTGGTGACACTACTAAGTCACAAATCAAAAATACCGAAAATCAACATCATGCGACTTGGAAGTCGAATGTAACTTAGCTTGTATACGACGACTCAAACATAGGTCTCCAGCGTTACTTGCACAAATACGGATAAAGAACATTAACTAGTTAAACAAATAATTACGTGTATAGGTACTTGGTACAGTCAAGAGCACAGTCATGAAGCTTTACATTGTAGTGCGAGTCTGACCTCTAATGCTATTGTAATCAGAACGCGAACGCTACAAAGTCCAATGTGTCAGGCTCCACGTACTCTTGACTGTACCAGATTCGAAGTAATTAATGAAGAATCCCCTGCCTGTTTTAAATAATTAAAATCTTCGGCTGTAGTATGAAATCGTAAATTAACGTAGCTCGGGAATTCATTATCTGCATAATTTGGGTACAAATTGTGTGTCCCATAAATCAGTGGCGTATCTCTTAGCGCCATCGACCCAAACATACTGATATAAGGGCGGGAGTCGATATCATTACACATAAATTTCACTTATCTCCTTCATTTGGGACAATTTACTCACGTGCCCATGTCGCTGAGTATAAAACAACCGTTTGCAATATTTGCGCTCGTAGCCCTGCGATGC
The DNA here is from genome assembly GCA_963855545.1 of Ethmia dodecea. Classification (NCBI taxonomy): domain Eukaryota; kingdom Metazoa; phylum Arthropoda; class Insecta; order Lepidoptera; family Depressariidae; genus Ethmia; species Ethmia dodecea. Next base: position 5,441,737 of record OY979446.1, read on the forward strand.
CAGTGTGTTTGTAACAATCACACTGGTTAAGCAAATTGCATTAAGCAATCAACACTAATATTATAAGGAGGAAAGATTTGTATAATAATAATAATAAATCTTTATTTCAGGCAATATTTACATTAATAGATCTTAAATAACGTAAACAGAGGCCGTATAACTTTATATATTTTGTGTATATAATAATTTTTATCTAATATGTTTACTAAACACTGTAACAAACTAGCAGAAATAAATTAGTCTTATAAAATAACTCTCCCACAGCAGCTTTCGAATTCGCACAAAAAATTTACAAATGGTTTTTGGAACGTCCATTATATTTTGTACAAATTGTTTGTTGAGTTTTTATAACAAAGTGATTAATTACAAAGTTAGTTACAAAATGTTACTGATAATAAACCGAAACACATGCACACACACATATGGCTGGATACTACATTCACTAATCGTCCACATCTTGTATATATGGACCTACAAGTGAATCAGTATGGAGGACCCGATATTGTATACTGCTATCGTGAAAAGCGAAGATCTTCTGCCAGGCCAGGTACTGCATGCATGGAGTTTGATCCTCAGGTTGCTGTATTTTTGGCAGTTGTATTTATAGAATGAATAACAGTGATTGTGAGGCTTGGGTTCGAATACTAGTGAGGGCATGTACCAATAGGTTTTTCTATAACTTACGTCAAAGTCAAAAGTTTTTATTCAATGTAGGGGCTTATGTTATGTTATGTTATGTTAGGGGGTTTGGTTTCCGCACTTAGTCCTGAAGTGGACCATTGTGCGTGAGCCATGGCGGCCGGTTACTCCAACCATCCTACCTCCTTCCAAAAGCAGATCAAACTTCCGAGTCTACTCAGGACGTCCGCAAGGGATTCTGGTGTTCCGAGAATCTCCTTGCGGATCTGGGCAACGCCAACGCACTCAAGGAGCACGTGCGCTACCGTCTCCTCCGCCTCCATGCACGCTCTGCATAGGGGGCTGTCTGTGATACCTAAGGTGTGTAAGTGTTTGTTCAGTGAGCAGTGTCCGGTGATGGTCCCCGACACCATTCTCAGGCTGTCCCTGTCCAGGCGCAAAAGGCGCTTGGTCAGTTTCTTATTCAAGGATGGCATTGCCTCCTTGGATTGCCTACATCCTGGCGTCGAGGCCCACCAATGTAGGGGCTTATAACTCTTATTGAAATTCATTGTGACTCCACCGCTTCGGTATGTATAGATGGGGAGACGAAGCGGGGCAAGAAACTCCTCAACACATTATTCTTTTAAACAATCAATTCAATACAAAGTACAAGTTACATGGTTTTAGTGCTTTGCTGAGCTGGAAAAATTTTACACCAAACATCATCCATCTAATAATAATATGCCATTTTACATAAAACCATTTTAACGTGAGTACGCTATCAAACTTTACAATTGACTATAAAAAAATAAAAAATTTATTAACATAATATTATAGACAAGCGGCTTGGCTATATTTAGCTTTTCGGGCGTCGTTTACATGGTGTTTCGTTATAACATTACTCCTTTTCCTTATAAAATACAATTAACGAGGTTATATTTAATTAAAATTCACTCCTAAACAACGAATCTCTATAACAAAGGACCTTTGTATTTCCGATCTACAAAGCATACCCAATGGTTATTGTTATTTTTTTAATTTCTCTAGCAAAGTTGGTGGCTGTTATAAAGAGAAAATAAAATTCCGTTAGATGGAAAAATAACTTAGAAATGTTTTGCGCTGAAAGGGTTTTAGGTACAAACGCGAAAGTATAAATAAGGTTGTCCTTTGAGCAGAAAAAATACTTTTTTCGAAATAAAATACAGTTGCTATTGTTGTTGTCGTGAATTGCTTTTTTTTGTTAACAAGTTAAGGTATATGTAAGCAAAATAAACGTAAAATTAAATACTTATCTCACGCCTTTTACCCCCAGATGGTATGCAGAGGTATCCCATTTCTGGACCTTTACGCGAGGTGTACCTAATTCGTAAATAGACTAATTCGCGTTATGCCTATGTCATGGATATACCTTCCCAGTTTTCACAAGATATTCTTGGAACCCCTAATGGGTGGTGAGCCCATCGCCGGACCGGGTCTCTTACACATGTCTCAGAATTAATTCTGGGACCTGCGGGTATCCTCACGATGTTTTCCTTCACCGTCGAGCTAGTGATTATGTACGTAAGTTTTTGAAAAACTCATTGGTACTTACACATGCCAGGATTCAAACCCGAGCCTCACTAATTATGATCATGTGAAGCAGGCTCTTTAACTGTAAGGCTATCACTGCTCTTAATTATAATGTTAATTCTTTTTTTTATTCTACTTTTTACGGTTCATGAGATCATGCCAGATGGACGTACAGCGGAGGCTTAGTACGAGGGGAGATCAAAAAGTAGTGATAACGACATATATACTCCTTGGTAAGAAAAAAAAATACTGGCAGGCATGAGACTAGAGAGACTATGTAGAAAAATAAATTATTAAGTTATCAATAGTCATTATAATCTGTCTCATTCTCACTACTTTTTGATCAGCCCTCGTAATAGAGTCCCGTTGGCACTCTTTCTGTACGAAACCCTAATAAAAACAGTCACATTGAAATCCGTCCATTTGTTTGAGAGCTATATCACAAACAGATACAGATAGGCAAACATAGGTCTCTGTATCTGTTTGTGACATAGCGCTCAAACAAATGCACAACCCATTCTATCGTGGACCACGCGCAATTTAAACTGTGTAATCGTCACAAAACATCTAGCACCTTTCACCGAAATTATACAAACTCAATATCATTTTGAGAAATTGAAAACAAAAGTGATATACGCTTTGTCAGATAATGCCTTAAATATTACTAGGTGTAGGGGTGTAGGACCAATTTATTATAAGCACCTTTCATCGTATTAGTTAATGGGATTTGCAGGAGAACGAACAAACGTAATTAAGGATGAAAATATTGCGCTGTTTTCTCTGTAATGGTAGTGTTTATTTAGGAAAGTGTTTTTATTGCATTACAGTATCTTACCTGTTCCTTATTCCATTATGAGCTTAGAAAATACCGGACAAATGTGGCACACATGAATTTTCCTTATTTTACGAACGAAAACTATGTTTATAGGAATGCATTTTTATTAACTACCTATACAATGAGTAGCACACAATATTTATAAACTTTTTTTCATTTTTTATTTAGCATTAATCCTAAATTGTTTGGAAGAAATCTCTTAAAGTGATAGGACCACTCATCGGGCTCTTGATGTTATTATGCCACTTATCACATATTTATTTATTACTAGTGGCCCGGGCAGACGTCGTTCTGCCACCGTATAAACCATCCCTGGACCCACTCTAACCCACACAAAAAGTTTCATAAAAATCGGTCGAGCCGTTCTCGAGTTTTAGTGAGACTAACGAACAGCTTTTTATTTTTATATATATAAGATTATTATTGTAGATGAAGCACTACCGATATTTGTCTGCTATTTGGTTAATGTTTGTTTGATGTACGAGTACATAAAGCCAATTATATAGCAAACCATAGTATACAAAAAAATTTGGTCCCTTACAATAGATTTTCGGGACCATCGCCTCATATTACGGGTCCGGGTCATTTTGTAATTAATGGTCCGATCGGTGTCCGGGCATCGTGGGACGAAACGATTGGTTTAATTAAAAATAATGATAGACAGTTTTATCGATAGCCTTTTCAGTTTCATGAGTTTTCTGTGACTGGAGGGCCTGTTCGCCCCAGACCTGGATTTGTAAATAGGCTGTTTAGGCCGCGGCCTAGAGGCTGCAGAATTTCAGTTTTACGCTTCCTCACTTGCTGGTGAACCATCCATAGATATAGTTTTCTACGTTCCCGATTATGTTGATGATGTGATCATGTCATTTCCCGATAATGAACATATCACTTGCGGGTAGATACATTTTTTAAGTCTCTTTAAAGGCGGCCTAGGCTGAATAGGCCTATTAGGTACTAATGAAAAGTATAAATGCAGCACTGGTTCGCATAGCTATTTGTAAATAATGTAATCTGAGACAGATCGCGGATTCGATGATCGGGAACGGGATCTGTTGCATAAACTTGTGTTTATTTTGTTGATTTTCTTTACCTCTGTGACGGGGCGTGTTTTGGTTCTACGGTTGTGCCCTTTATCAGTCGCGTGCGCGCATCCTTACGGAGCGGAGCGGACGCTTTGAACGGTATCGCGCGTATCGTGAGTTAAGAAAATGTCATTAACAGTCAAGTGTAATTCGTGTAACCTAGTGGTGGATGAACTATTATCATACATCCAGAACAAAATATCGGTTATCGATGAAGACACTCTGGTGCGAATCTGTACTACATCGTTCTCTGGTGAAGAGATTAAACAGTCGAAATCACTATTGTTTGATTCGATACCTACAAACAAGATAAACATCAAACGTAAAAATAAAGGTAAGGAGCAGCGGAACCTGGCTGACATTATTGACCTATTTAAGTCAACAGAGCCAGATGTGATTCCTGTTTTCGTTGCTAGGCAGCTGGAAAAGTTGCCTCCTATTTTATTTGACCACATAGACTGTACTAAATTGCTAAAAGATCTGCTCAAAATTCAGAATGAATTAGATTTAATTAAGAAGAACTATGTCACACAAACTGAATTAAGTGAATGTAAATCTGAGTTATTGCAAGCAAAGTACGATTCTTTGACTCAAGCTCCGTTACAAAACGTGAATTTAAATCGAGGTGCCTGGCTTTGTGATAGTGGGCCGATGGGATTATCGCATTTAAATAATTCCATAGAAACTGAGAACGGTGAAAAATCCCTGGACGATGGTCATAACCAGATTCCAGAATACAAAAACATATTGAAGGTATCTCTAAATAAATCTAGTAATTATGAATCACAGCCGCAACGGTCACCGACCGCAACTGAGAACGCTCGCTCCGGCGGGATGACGTCACACCAGGTACTGCCGAGCTTCACCGAACAAGCGACATTGCGAACATCTGTTATACGTACTCCCGATCGTCCATATAGCGATACACAGTATATACCAAAAACCCACACAATTATTACTAGCGACGGCGACGGCGACGGCTGGCAGAAAGTTACTTATAAGCGCAAAAAACCGCAGTACCGATATCGAGGTGTAGCGGGGGCGTGCGAAGATACGCCTGGTAACTTCAAAGCGGCTATGAAAAATGTACCGATATTTATAACGAAAGTGCATAAAGAGACTACCGAAAGTGACATAAAGGACTATGTATTGCGTAAGACTAATGAGTCAATAAACTTAGATAGAATTTCGTCAAAACAAACAAAGGATTATAATGCCTACAAGTTTTTTGTACCAGAACATAAACTTGAGATGTTCTTAGATGACAAATTGTGGCCGCAAGGCATTCTTTTTCGGCGGTTTGTACATTTTAGACCAAGACAATACGAATCATCGTTAAAGACGAGAGTTTCGAACAATAATAATATTGTGACGGCCACACAGCAGAATAAATAATGTCAGATGGTGGAAATGCTTTATTATGCAACTTAGTATCTTTTAATTGCAAAAACGTAAAGCGCTCAGTAGAGGATATCAGACAACTGTGTCGTACATCGCACATTATTGCAATACAAGAGCATTGGTTATTGCCTCACGAAATTGACTATCTTAGCTGCATAGACGACGGGTTTGCCTACACTGGAGTATCGGCGGTAGACACGACGGCGGGGATGCTGAGAGGCCGACCCTACGGAGGCGTAGCTTTGTTGTGGAAGAAGAGCATCTTCCAAAATGTAACAGTGGTGCAGTGCGATAACCCGCGTCTTTGTGCGATAAAAATAGTGATCGGTCAAAGGTCATTCTTAGTGTTTAGTGTATACATGCCTACGGATAAAACAGTGAATCTATCAGAGTTTACGGACTGCCTCGGTGCGTTGAATGCTGTTGTGAACAATGACGGTACGGAGTCTGTTTACATGCTTGGAGACTTTAACGCACATCCCGGTGAGCAATTTTACTATGAACTAGCAAACTTTTGTTCCGATTTTGAGTGGATCTGTGCCGACGTAGATAAACTAGGTGTATCCTCTGAGACCTTCAGTTTTGTTAGTGATGCGAACGGATGCTTGAGCTGGTTAGATCACTGCGTAGTCACAAAGTCAGCGTTAAATACAGTTACCAATGCCTATGTTAAATATGGACCCGTCTGGTCTGACCACTTACCATTAATAATTCAATGTGACATAAACATAATTAATACAAAAATATTGACATGTAATTTTAATGAATTTAATAAGGTGAAATGGGGTGACAGAAAAATCGATCAAATTGACATTTACAGTAGAATTTGCAACGAAGGTTTAAAACAAAGAGATTTAAAGTATTTAAATCTCTCTGGTTTAAAAACAATAGATTTTCCTCAGGAATTATCATATTGTTGTGATTATCAATGTAATAGTTTAGGACATAGAATTTATATTGACCAAATGTATAGTAATATAATTAATGTTTTGAGTAGGGCTGCCACGGATAGTTTTGTTAGTAGGTTGGGAAAGAAAAAACATATCATAGGGTGGAATAAACATGTACGGGGAGCTCATGAGGTGGCCAGGGAGAAATATGAAATATGGGTATCAAATGGTAGACGTGCAGAGGGTACTGCCTGGAACGAGATGCGAGAAAGTAGAAGAATTTTTAAGTCCCGTGTCAAATGGTGTCAAAATAATGAAGATCAAATCAAAATGGACATCCTGGCATCTCATCATACTCGGCAAGACTTTCGTAGTTTTTGGAAATCTACTAATAAACTCAAACCCAAACAGGGCTTACCTGTCAGTGTAAATGGACTAAATGATGCCAGATGTATTGCTGATTTGTTTAAGGAGCAATTCATTGTTAAGTCACCGATTAGGAAACCTCAGTCGACTAGGGAGGGGGGACAGAATGGACAGGAGATGAAGACCAGGTTCACGGCTAAAGATGTTAAAATCGCTATCCAATCTATGTCAAGAGGCAAGTCTCCTGGCCATGACAGTCTCAGTATAGAGCATCTCAAGTATGCTGGTGTGCATCTGCCGCGTGTACTTGCGATGTTATATTCCTTGTGCCTAAGTCACTCCTACTTACCTGAGGAAATGATGAGGACAGTGGTAGTTCCGATTGTTAAAAATAAAAGTGGTGACGTCAGCGACAAAAATAACTACAGGCCAATCTCCTTAGCGACGATCATAGCTAAGGCGCTTGATAGTCTGCTTAATACACAACTTGATAGGTATTTCAATATACATGACAACCAGTTTGGATTCAAGTCTGGACTTTCAACTGAAACAGCAATCTTGTGTCTTAAGCAGACGGTTAAGTATTACACCGATCGCAATACACCTGTTTATGCTTGTTTTTTAGACCTGTCGAAGGCATTTGACCTGGTCCATTACGATATTTTATGGAAAAAGTTTACTGACATGTCCATGCCTGAAGAAATGGTACAAATATTTAAATATTGGTACCTTAACCAGGTAAATGTTGTTCGATGGTCTAGCGAGGTGTCTGAACCGTATAGGTTGGAGTGCGGAGTGAGGCAGGGGGGGTTAACCTCTCCAAGACTCTTCAACCTATATGTAAATGCGCTGATAGAGGAACTCAGCAGCACTCATGTCGGATGCCATATTGATGACATTTGTATCAATAATATTAGTTATGCTGATGACATGGTGCTGCTGAGTGCGTCGGTTTGTGGTATGGCGCAATTGTTAAACATATGCGAGAAATATGCACTGAAACATGGACTTTTGTACAACGAGAAGAAGAGTGAGTACATGGTCTTTCAGGTCAAAGGCAGAGATCCAATAGATGTTCCTAAAATTAAACTTAATGGTAAGGAATTACAAAGAGTTTCTAAATTTAAATATCTCGGTCATCTAGTCACCACTGACCTGAAAGACGATGCAGATATCGAAAGAGAGCGGAGAGCGTTGTCTGTAAAGGCTAATATGCTCGCCCGCAGGTTTGCCAGATGTTCTAGAAACGTGAAGATTACACTATTTAAATCCTACTGTACATCATTTTACACCAGTAGCCTGTGGGTGTCATATACGCAGAAACAGTACAACGCTCTTCGTGTACAGTATAATAATGCTTTCCGGGTGCTGATGGGACTGCCTCGATACTGTAGTGCATCGGGGATGTTCGCCGAGGCGCGGGTTGATTGTTTCTATGCAACCATGCGAAAGCGGTGCACATCCCTGGTGCGCAGGGCTCGGGCCAGTCCCAACACCATCCTGAGAGCATTCTCGTGCAGGTTTGACTGCCAGTACATGAATCATTGCACTATGATTCATGTACTGACTAGTATTTAATTTGATTTGTTTTTGTGTAACTATATGGATATGGAACCTATGTTTTCCGAAATAAATGATTTTATTATTATTATTATTATTTATCAAGCTCTCTTGCCGCCATACTTTTCTCTGTGTAACATTGTACAAAATCTATATTTCCGAAATAGGTTATTTGGACTACGTTAAGATGGCTAAATATTTATGATCGTTTTTCAATGGCGCCTAATTATCATGGTATTCATATACAACAGATGACATGAGTTACAGCTCACAGTACACAATTAAAAAATATATATATTTAAAGACAAAACAGTCTATTAATATCTACTTGTAAAAGAAACGTAAATTGGCAGACTTTTGACTCAACCCAGAATCAAAATTGTTCCAAAACTCACGACACATCGGAGCAATAAATCCCCTCCCACACTCAAGCCTTATTGGCCGTTATTGTTTGTCGTGTTCATGAATTCCCACTGTGTCGAGCGATTAACTTCGGGGACATGAATAAGTTTGTTTTGGAAACTCTCGTCGCGGGGCAAGTTTGCTAGTACATAAATTATCGTGGAACAAGAAGCTTCCGGATTTATGGGCCCGGTCCGCCCCGTGCTTGGATATCCCACATAATTCAATAACTGGGGGAGATACGTGACAATTGGCAGCTGCAAATACTTCGGGAAATCCTAATGATTCGAGGATAAACATCATTAATAACAACTCCAGTTAATCATTTGTAGCAATTTCCTACATAGAGTTGGTATTCAGCAGAATAACTGTTCTGCTATCATCATCTTTGTCATCAACCTGTAACAGCCTAATATTCTTTCCTTCCGCGAGCTCAGAGCGGTGGCGTTAGGCTAATGACCATCTGCTATGAGACTTTTCAAGCCATCCAAGGCTATCTGACATATTATGGCTTAGCGACAAACGTAAACACATCGAAAACAAAACATTCACTGACTTGGCTAACCAGTGCTTATAAATTTAAAAATAAATCATTGTTTTTGTTAGGTTATTCAAGCCCAAACTAGGCAGAGCCTGTACTATGGGTACTAAACAACTGATAAACATACTTAAATAAATATTAAACACCCAGACACGAAGCCAACAGACATGTTGTTGGCCCCGAGCGGGGATCTAACCCGCAACCTCCGACTCAAAAGGCAGGATCGCTACTAACTGAGGCAACAGGCCTGTCAATTAACTTTACCAGTGTGATCGTTATAAACACACTGGTAATCGCAGGACTACTGCTACTGAAGTACTTGGATTTGTTTTGATTCCGGCTGGTTTCCAAAACCTCATAAATTTCACTGCTTTTGAAAATTAAACGGTTAAATACGTAAGGAATACATAACACTTTAATTACCAATTCTCATTATCAATTTCGCTGGAAACCGAAGAAATTGATATGTAAAATTGAATCGAATCTAATGAAATCAATTCGGAACGAGTCTATAATTTTCCAATACACAGTAGGAAAACTGAAAGCACCAATTGATTGATTACTAAACGAATTTTAAAGGTTCCGTATCCATAGGATACAAACGGGACCCTAAGCAGGCTGTGTGTGTTTCTATTGCTGTTTTTTTTTTAAATTAAATTTAATTAAAACCAGGGGCGTAACTACCGCCGAATCAGCCGTATCAATTATATGGGGCCCCCGATCCATAGAGGCAGAAACTCTAGATAAACTAGAGTCATCAAAAAGGCAAGGAGAGTCTATATTTAATTATAATTGTTTGTAAAATTTTTGGAAAAAGTGACAGATAGATAATTATGATTTTTTTTTTCATCAGAAATCTTTACCCTTGATAAGGGCCCCAAAATAATTTTTTATACGGGGCCCCGCCAAGGCACGCTACGCCACTGCTACAAACATGTTTTTTTGGCATTTTAATCGATTTTAATAAATGCATCTACATAAGTAGATGCTTGACATGTATACAAAGTGTGTATAACTATAGACGCTACAAAAATATACAATAACCAAATTAAAATACTGTAAAAGATAGAAGGGGGTTCCATCTACGAAAGTTGCTATATTTGTTTTTAAATATGTAGTGTTGTGGTAGGTATAGGTTTAATATTGTGCGGTAGTATACCCTCCGACTTGCACTTGGCCGGTTTTTCTCTGAACTCTGTAAATGTCATATTACATGAAAATACAGGTAACATTAAAGGGAAAATTCACCGTACGTCACGCCATGGCTGAGTGGCGGCACGTGCAAATATTATGCTTATAAAGATTAGCGAATGGAGCCCCGACATAGCAGTGTACCGTCATATCTTATCCTTATTATTCTTTTATTACGCGCGTAAATGTTTCTGAAGAGATATTAAGGTTGTGTTGCAAATAATTGCCACTTTCATTCTAAGGTATACTTGTAATGTCTGTTTGTTGACTACACGTACTACTTACTATAGTAATAACTAGCAGCGCCCCGCGGATTCACCCGCGTAATTCGCGTTCTTGTGAGAATACCGGGATAAAATATAGCCTATGTATTATTATGATGTATAACCTATATAACTGTAAAGTTTCATCAAAATCCGTTCAGAATTTTTGCGTGAAAGAGGAACAAACATTCATACATACAAACTTTCGCGTTTATAATATTAGTAGGATATACTCGTACGTCGACTAGTGTGCCCAACGGAGTTTCCCGGGTGGAAGCCGTTCGTTCCGGTGGGAATTTCCAAAACCCAGCGAACTATACGCGAACTATAAGCGAAGTATACTCGTATACTTTATAAATTTTAAACATCAACTATTTAGGTAATTATCTTTGAGTATTAAACCAACAATACTCAAAGGTAATTATAGTAGTCATTATTAGTATTTTGCTTTTACGTATAGGTATCGACACCCAATAACATTTACATCTTAGGTACTTATCTGCCACACAAAAGTAAATGGAATTTTATAGGTCTACTAATAAAAAAAATACCTATGGTAGCATTATTTCATAAAACATTTAAAACAACCGAAAAATAATTTATTACATAATACACAGCTAAATACATTTATCTTTCATAGTCAAGAGGGATGCTGACTTTTCAAGAGCTAAATTTTCAAATTGCAATGAGAATAAGCAATAAATAAACAATTTTCCATGTCATAAATCGTGCGTAACAACAAGAAAACTGCAAATTCATGCAGATTTCATGGCGAAGCCGCGTGTCGCCGCGTTTCGGCGGGCGATGCTGCGCGATAACAGTATTTTATGTAAATATGACTTTAATATGTAACAGATTTTTATTTTAGACAAGCTTTGCACTCTTTATGTTCTACAAACGAATGTTAGGACTGGTCTAATTGATATAAACGTAGGCATACGCAACATCAAAATCCTAGAAAAAATAAATGTACAAAAATTTTGGGACAAAATCAAAACTATTCGAAAAAACTACATTAATTATTTACTAACTATAGTTATAAAGTTCAAATAACAAGCAAACTGTCGGTTTCTGACTTCATAATAACAAATTACGAATATATACCGTGCAACGAAAAATTCGTGCCTTTTTCTTCATCAACGGACTAACTTTTTTCACTTAAGCTGCTAAATTTGAATTTATAATCAAATCTAGACATCCAAAATATTTTACTAACTGGCATTCACGATTTCTCCAGACTTTACAAAAGTAGTTAATTAATTAAATTTAGTAAGTAAGTATTTAAATAGACTCTTAAAATTGTTTATTGATAAAGTTCGAAGTTTAAAACATTAAAATAAAAAAATAAACCGACTGAAATGAATAGGTACCCTAATTCCTTTTACCAATATTCAGTGAATTCAATTCTGAATTTAGCTTGCTTTTATTAAAATTTATCGTATGTGTTCATATTGAGCTGTTGTTCGGTTCATTGAATCAATTCATATGCCATTGTTACCTAAAAATGAATCGATAGTGGAATAAATTTCTCACAATTCCTTTATCATCAGCAAATCGCAATTCTCTTCTGACAATAGGTCTCTCAGAGCTAGTTATATCGCGCCCCGTAAGAAAAACACTTAAGACACAATAATAATAATAGTGAGTCACACACAGAAGTGAGCTCGTTCGTAATAAGAACCATTTTTAGGGTTCCGTACCTCAAAAGGAAAAAACGGAACCCTTATAGGATCACTTTGTTGTCCGTCTGTCCGTCCGTCCGTCCGTCTGTCAAGACCCTTTTTCTCAGGAACGCGTGGAGGTATGAAGCTGAAATTTATATCAATTACTCAAGTCTACTGTCCCTTGAAGCTGTGAAAAAATCAAACTTCTAAGCCAACGCAATCAAAAGATACAGCCGTTTATGCCGCAAATTTTCGACACTTGCAAGGGAATCAAAACCTACAGGGTGCTTCCCGTGAACTCAGAATCTTGAAATTTGGTACGAAGCAACGTCTTATAGCATAGATAAAGGAAAAATTACGAAAACCATAAATTTGCAAGGTTGTACGGAACCCTCGGTGCGCGAGTCCGACTCGCACTTGGCCGGTTTTTTACTACGAACGAGCTCACTTCTGTGTGTGAATTGTTTCCACAATTTATTTATTATTATTATTGTGTCTTAGGTATATCTTACGGGCAATGAAGCAAATGACTTGTCCTATAACGTCTACACCGGTTATTTAGACCCAAACTAGGCAGGGCCTGTATTACGGTACTAAACAACTGATAAACACACTTAAATAAATATTAAACTACCAGACACGTAGCCAACAGACATGTTCATGCACACAAATGTTGGCCCCGAGCCCCCGATCTAACCCGCAACCTCCGACTCTGAAGGCAGGGTCACTACCAACTGAGGCAACAGGGCAATCAACAATGCATTATCTAATGACTTTAATCGCCCGTGGGACGCTGATGCTGGACTGGTTTGGTTCTCAGCTTTTCAACTACCAACCCCACTCATCGTTAGTGTCGTGAGAACTATAAATGTTCCATTTGACTCAGCACTTACCACCTTGCACTCCGGTGCCAAATGCTGGCGGGTTCATCATCATCAACCCGTAACACGCTGAGCTAAGGAGGAGCGAGTAAGTATGGGCTATAATCTCCTACGCTAGCCCACCGCGGATTGGGAGATGGTGAAGTAGTAGTGATAGTTGTGTGTAGCCTTTCAGCAGACGTATTCACAGAGACTCGATACCGTTTCCGTTCGATTCGAGTCGAATCTATCGACATCGGAAACGAATCTATCGACATCGGAAACGAATCTATCAAGATGGGCTGATGTTGTTTGACAGTTGGTGTCACATATGACATTAGTTTTCGATACCTTTATCGTACCTACTGAAAGGTAGAATAAAATTAAATAACAAAAAGTCGGTTCTACCTGGAGCAGCTCTAATAGTTTTCTATCGATAACGGAACCTTAAAAAGCGTTTGTAATAAAGGCAGTTTAATGCACGTTCGCGCGCCGTCCTTCAGCTATATGGACAGATCACTGGCAGTGCGCCAGCTCCTCCGGTGTAGGCAAACGGCGTAACTAGCTCAAACAAAATGCGGGAGGAGCAAAGAGTTTCCTAGATAGTCCATGCCTTCAAAAATAGTAGAAAATACTATCAATAGAAAATGTTATTAGACCAATGGCGAGTCGTACTCACGCGCCAAGGATTCCTTAATACAAAGCGAATGAGCCTCTCATATGCGTGAGGTCTCGGGTTTGAATCTTGGCACATACCAATTCGTTTTTCGAAAACGTATACATATTTATCACTAGCTCGACGGTAAAGGAAAACATCGTGACGACACCCGCAGGTTCCAGAATTAATTCTGAGGCATGTGTATATTGTAACAGACCCGGTCCGGCGGCGTTGGGCTCACTACCTATCACGTTAAGGGGTCCAAAGATATTATGCTGGTGAAATGATGAAGATATTATGCTGGGGGGTACTTCCTGAAATGGGATACCTCGGAGATAAAAGGCGTAAGGTTTTTTTTTTATATTGGGAATGAAAACAATTTTTCAGCGCATACGTAACACTTGATCGTATTAAGTATAATGCGCGCATCACAAGTCGAACACTTTTGTCAATCTCATACATTTTTTCCTTCTACTGTACTGCCGTTTATGTTGTACCAAGCCGCTAGGCCCCACTGACAGTACTACAAAAAAGATATTAACGTTGGATAAAGTTTAAGAAATGTGACTTCTGTGCCGTTGTTCTATGGACAAACCATCTATCTACAGTCCCAAACCTGAACCGAATTATGACTGAGCGGAGGCTGCTTGTAGCAAGCGTACCGTACGATTCCTGTTTGTCACCTACAGAGTCTTACTGTTTTCTGGAACATTTCCAATTCATATCTTAGTAAACTCTTTCAAAGATAATAAAAAAACATTATTATTTTAAATGTCGGTACAAAAATTAAATACATTTTACATAATAATAATGAAGTGTGAGATACTATACATATTTATAGACGGTTATTTAACTCCAATACTAAACAATTTATAATACACCTACCGCGCGACCGTCAGACGTTTAGTTGCAATTAGATGTACTTAGGTAAGTAAGATTTCAAATAAAATTCAATCATATTAAAACTTAAAAATATTTTTACTTTAGTCGTACCTACTTAAATCTGAGAAACATTTGAATATTCGGCAGCCAGGCCTAAAGCAACAATCATGTTTATATAAATGTTCCGGCGAGAATCAAACCCGCTGCTCCATTCACTACTGAGTGAGCCAACACATCCACATCGTATATTATGCCCGGAAAAATATAATCTTAAATCCATCTTGCATCTCAACACATAAAACGAAATTTTATATTTATTGAACAAGTTTTCTTTATAACAGTAAAATTTATAATTGACCTTTGGTCGTTCAAGTTGCCTCGATTTGGTATGAAAACCGAGTCGTTAAATTCTTTGGCCATCTGCGTCTCCTATTTTATTTACTTCAGTCCCAGAAATAAAAAATAATGGTTCTTGTATTTCTAAACGGAGTGTACATGTCTTCTATATACATAATATACATATAATTGTACCTATAGGTACAAATATGTAAGAGAAATAGAATTAACATGTAAAGAGAAAATAAAAACGTTAGCTTTTGTTCTCTTTTTTTTTTAACAAAATCATATTATTTTGTAAACATGCTTTGAAAAGACTTACTGCCGCAATAAAACGCCACTTTTTTCTTTATAATTTATTTATTTTTTATTGAGTAGTGTGTGTGTGTGTGTATATATTCCTTATGTACAGCGTGTTAGTTTGTTTATTAATCAATGTTCATTATTTGATCTACCCTTTCAATATGTCCGCTTAATTTAAAATGACCTATGAATGATGATGATGATGTATATTGTATACATAAAAGAAGAAACTGGCTGGCTGACTGATCGATCAACGCAAATCCAAAACGACTTTATCTAGAAGCATGAAAGTACAAAGGTTCCTTCAATGCTGTAAGTGAGCACTAAGAAGGGAATTGCGGAAATTCTCATGAAAACGGGAATAAGTAAGTAGGATCCATACACGTAACGCATGCATAGATAGATATCGACTTCATTTTGTAGTACCTATACTAACTTTTTTCCGCGACTTTATCCTCGTTCTTTGATGAAAAATAGCCTGCGTGTTATTCTGACGTTTAATCTATATTACTGTAAAGTTTCATCAAAATCCGTTCATTATTTTTGCGTGAAAGAACAACAACTCATCTAATTTCGTGACAAAGGCATTGGAGTAAAAAAAAACTGATTAATAATCATTCAATTTTATTGAGACTTAACTGAAGTATTAATCAGTCTCTTGTGGATACAATGGCACGAGTAGTCACAGTCTATTATAATAACGTACAGAGTACTACCTAGTTTAGAAAAGAAAGTCAACTTGGCTAATTCCGTGGTAACCTCTTTAAGTCCGTGATAGATAGTACTGTAATTCTGATATAACGGAATTACACAAGTTAAAATGTATATGTGTACTAAACTAAACTTAAAAACCTATTTTCTTCTTCTTTAAAATATTTAACAACAGTTTTCTTGTTTTTGTGAGGCTCTTAGATCAGCCTATAAGTATTTTCTATTTTTCTTAAAGCCCTCCTTGTTTTTAGAAAAAAATAATAATTAGACGATGTCTTGGGAACCTCTTACTTTTTGATTTCGGTTATAAAAAGTTCATTTTTTTGTATTTATGCTCTAAAGTTTCGTCGACAATCATCTCACGTAATTGCGTGATAAATTTAGCTCACTTAATTACGTGATATAAAATTAATGTTACATTTAAGATAGAATTTCAACTTTAAGGGAACCTTTGCCTCTTATAGCTACGTTTATATTGTAATTGCATTTATTTAAAACTTAATTCTGACGTCATTTGCTTAAAAATACTCAATAACGTGTATTATGCTACCTTAATTCCATTATAACACAAAAGTCACTCAACCGTGTTACATGCAATATTTTTGAAGAACTAAATAAGCTTTTACACCTAAAATGTACAGAAAAATTAAGAGTTTCTTACTTTCAGAAAAAGGAAATATGATAAAGATATCATTTTATCGAAAAAAGCAGAGAAATCTATAAAATACTTACATTAAAATCGCAAAGTTTGCCACCCATTTACTCACATTGTCAAAACTGGTCGAGTTCGCGCTTAGACTGACGAAAATCGTCGATTGTTAAGGTTTAAGATATTTATTTCTCTTTAAGAATACAATTCACTTAGCAAGAGAAATACAAGAGAATACTTTATGTGCACAACTTAACTTAGCCTAGTAAGCGTCTTCGAACGGACTACTTTATTCGATAACATACTCGTATTTAACTACACATAGAGAATGCAAAAAATAATTATGACAATATTTGAGTCAGAGGTGGGTAGAACTTAAACAAATGCAAAGTTGAAAACTGACCAAGATGACAAAAGCACTTATTAGGAAACAGATTGTTGCTATCCCTATTACTCAAATAAAACAAAATTTTGCAGATGAATTTGTACTTTATTACTAAACGCTAAGGTGGTATTATGCTTGCTCACATTCACTCATAGAATAATATATTAGACTTCAAAGTCACTATCACGGAAATGAGTGAGTCACATAATTAGATGAGTTTACCCTACAACCAAAATATAAAACTTTGTCGTTTATAATATTGGTAGGATTTACAAAAAACTTAATTTGAACGTACATCACGCTCTTGTTTATAGATGCGTTCAAAAGAACATTATTTCATTTTGTTTTAGGGCGGGGCAATCTGAATTTTATCCTTTGAGAGGATCCCAATTTTATCATTTAAATTGGCGCCGCCCCGAGCGAGCAGGCTCTGCCAAAGGCAGTTGGCGTCAGACGCTGAGAAGTACTTCGGAAAGTTCGATTAACGAGTTCAGAAGATTTAGTGGCCCCGTAATCGCATAAGAATTACGTTTTGGAGCGTTTATCGGTTATTCTTTACAATTTATTGTGCACTATGTTTTCCACATCGCCGTTTGGTTTACCATTGAATGCGGAATGTTAAACGTATTTTTATTTTGGCGCATTATATAGGTACATACATATAATAAAATTGCGACTGGCCGGTTTCTGTAAGTACATAGGAGATATTTAAGAAAACTTCATAGGAAGGGTCTATATACAACAACAACAAAACAACAACAGAAGCCAAAACAATATTTATTTAATTTTTGCCTGTCTGTTTGTCCGTACATTTGTACGCGCATCGTGCAAAAACTGCTGCATTAAATTGGATGCGGTTTTTACTTTTTTATTGTTGAAATTGGTTCAACTTAAAATCTTGATACGCCACGCCACCTAAAGCCGTATACAGAAAGAAAGCCGAAAGCTTGTCGGCGCCGGTCCATTCTACAGAAAGCAAGCAGATTGAAGCAGAGCGAGCAAAATGTCGTACGATGATTGGCGGGCGGCACCAGCGCCGACCGGCGCGAGTCGGCGCCGACAGGCGCCGGTCGGCGCCCATCAGCGCTTGTTCATATAAATGCCTCCGCCGGTTACCTGCGTAGACCGGCGCCTGTAAGCGCCGACAGGCGCCGGTCGGCGCCGATGGGTTTTCGGCTTTCTTTCTGTATACGGCTTTAAACCTATCAGCGCCGATCGGCGCCTATCTGCGCAGGTAACCGGCGGAGGCATTTATATGGACAAGCGCTGATAAGCGCCGATCGGCGCCGATTAAGTGCCGATCGGCGCCGACTCGCGCCAGTCAGCGCTGGTGCCGCCCGCCAATCATCGTACGACATTTTGCTCGCTCTGCTTCAATCTGCTTTCTTTCTGTAGAATGGAGCAGCGCCGATAAGCGCCGATCGGCGCCTATCGGCGCCGACAAGCTTTCAGCTTTCTTTCTGTATACGGCTTTAAAGCCAAGCTATGTGTATACATAAATTAGTTACATACTGAGTTTTTTTTAACTAGGTCAGTACATACGGGGATGAAGTCGCGGGCTTAAGCTAGTATTATATAAAAGTCCATAGCTCATTAAGTATTCGGCAATAAGCGACTTGCATGTTTCACGCGTAAGAAGCATAGAGAAAGCTGAAACAAGTGGCATTTGTTTTCATCCCAGCTCCAAAAGATTAGATATAGAGTTAAATTTTTAGATAAGGCACATAAAGTGTCTTGTTTAGTCGTAGCATTGTTATTCTTAAGCAAATTAGATAAGCCAACCCCTAACAAAGCGCGAAGTTTATTCAAATTTAAATGTAGATAGAGAATCCCGCTTTCCGCAGCTTTGTCAAAGATGTCTTAAGTTCTGGAATGGTAATATCGTAAAAACAGTGCAGACTAACTATGCTAGGGATGTATGGTGCGAGCTGCGAACTTATTTGTTAACTCCAATTCTCGGGAGGAGTCCGCGGCATGCGACCGCCGAAGTGACTTTTGCGACAAACTTGTCTCCTCAGTGGCTTGATCTTTGAAATTAGCCCGCTCTACTAATTATCATAAAGTTTTAACTGCGACCAACTTTTGGCAACACTATCGCGCTTTAGCTGAAATTTCTGGATATGTTTGAATATTTAGTAAGGTCTTTTTGGCTCGATGCGGTGTTCAGGGCTAATAAAATGAGACTCGAAAACAAGGATGTTAATGATACACTCGTACAGTCAAGAGCACGTAGAGCTTGACACATTGGACTTTGTAACGTTCTTATTACAATCGCTTTAGAGGTCAGACTCGCACTACGAGTGTCAAGCTTCATGTGCTCTTGACTGTACATGTAGTGGTATGGGACTATGGGTTTCGTTATCCAAGAATTATATTTATGAATTATATATTCTGAAGCCTGTGGGTTCCTCATGATGTTTTCCTTCACCGTCGAGATAGTGATAAATATGTAAGTAAGTTTATTGAATAACTCGTGTCCTCGCCAGGATTCGAATTCGAACCGGAGCATTATAGATGAGATTGCTGCTCTGCTCCTATATTTATGTGGCATAAATCCGTAATTCAAATGTAATTTTTTATTTAATAACTGATGTCAAATTGATTTTATTGATAATTAAAATCTACGCAGAAGGGTTATGGAAACATTGATAAATTAATTTCATGATATGAAAACTCCATTTTTGTAAATTAACATTTGGTTACCAACTGGAACTTCATTCTTTGCTGTTAATTGGCGATAAATAAAAGTTGTTTTCTGAACGAGGATTCTATGAAACACTACGCCAGTTGGTTGCTGAACTTATCTAAAGGAGACGACTGAAGCATCGCTACTTTCTAGTGTCAAGGAAAACCATAAACAAACTCGTTTGAAAATAGCGATAATAATTCCAGTGCACTTCGCAAATGAAGTGTACAAAAATAAAGAAATGGAATGAAACTGGTTTGGCAAAGTCAATCTTTTCTTCACGGTACAACAAACTTCTATTTTTCAAAATCTCAGACACTGCATGTAACCTTTCTGCGTATTCGCACACTGGAACCATAATTAAGACGCGAGAAAATTATGATTTTAATAATGATAGGTAATAATAAATTTTGGGACACATTCACTATCGGTTATTTAGTACCAAACTAGGCAGGGCCTGTACTTGTGCCTGTACTATGGGTCTAACCAACTGATAAACATACATGAAATAAACGACCAGACACGTAAGAGATAAAATTGACTAGGTAGGTACTTATAGGGAACTAGGAATCTCTAAATAATTAGTCGTTAAATAAAATTGCAACTTCAAATTGAAAAAACCGGCCAAGTGCGAGTCGGACTCGAGTACCATTGTCGATAAAAACGCCAAAAATCTTTTGTTGTATGGGAACCCCCTTAAAAATTTATTTGCTGTTATAGCGGCAACAGAAATACATCATCTGTGAAAGTTTCAACTGTCTAACTACTACCGTTCATGAGATACACCTGGTGATAGACGGACATTCGAGTCTTAGTAATAGGGTCCCGTTTTACCCTTTGGGTACGGAACCCTTAAAACTCTGACCAACTGAGTAAACTTTTAACAAAATTCATTTTGAAGAGAAATTCAGGTCTGTGGTCAGAATCCTTACTTCATACAGTTGTTCTGTATTCAAACGAGAAATTCGATTCAACTGACGCAATATTCAGTCGCATGTCAAAACGTACCTGTAGTTTCGTAGAACCGAGAAACTAACCATGGGCGCTCACTTGGAACTCGCCTGAAAGTGTGATTCGAGTTGCCATAGTACCGAGTCAGGGCTGGACTTGAGATGGTTTGTAGTAAACGGTCAGAAGCTAGAGCTTTTATCATGTTTTCCCATTATTTAATAATTTGTTAAAAATATGAATTTGTTGTTTATTAAAAAAAACTGTTGAAAGGGCTTTGGTTGCAGTACTGCCTACATTTTATTACAGGTTTAGAAAGATGCATCTAAATATATATTTAAGTATATTATATTTATTTAAGTATGTTTATCAGTTTTAAAATAAAAGAATATTTATTATGCCTTCAACTGGGCGGTCTCGACAGCTAGCTTAGCATCAAATTCTTTTGACTCTCCAACTCCCTCGGAATCAAATCTTTATTTTATTATTGCCTGCATTCTCAGTTTTACACATTTATAGCATTAAATTAACATAATAATATCACACACCCACATTGCTCCATATTATACACCTTATAGATATATATATATACACCTCAGAGATAGATTAATAAGTAGAATGTAAGTTACTTATAATATAATAAAATAAGTTTGTAATTGTTTATTTTGTATGTGGTCATCTGGCCTCATTAACGGCTGCAGCTAAAAATTAGCGTCTCAGCTCAGGCTGTGGCATTATGCTGAGCTGTGGCCCCACAAAGTACATTATATATAGGGGTATAGAGTTTTCAGCTGACCTCTACGTCATGCGCCATCTGGTGGCTAACGACAAAACAACTTGCAATGTATGTTTAGTGTATAGCTATGCATAGGTACCGACAGAACACCTACACACACTCACACACAGACATAACAGCTCACACATATACATGAAAGTTTATTGTTGTTTCTTTACTTTTAATACAATTTATTTCGTTATAATGAAACACAAAATCGAATTTTCGAACAACTTTATTAAGTTTTTATAAACGATAAACAAAAATCCGCCCAAAAAAATGCTCAGAAATGGTAGCCGGTCGTCCAGACGATTTGTTCTAGTTTTTGGCCAAAGAGATAGTATATTTAAATCTCTCTGTTTTTGGCACAGTAACTGTTTGAGAGCTTCTTAACACAGTCTTCAAAAAACTTTCAAAAACACCAAATTAATATTGTACACCAAGAATGACAAATTTACAAATAAACATCACAGAACACTATTTGATAAACATGTAATGGCCGACCATGACGTTCCTTTACCAAAACAGTTTTTAGGGTGCCAAAATTTTACTTGAAGTTGTAATTTGTAACCATTCAATATATTTACAGTCTTCAATTGAGTAAATAACACTAATAATATATTTTTTTTAAATTCGAGAGGTTTAAACAAAAATTATTTCACATAACAATGTCACTTTATAGCTTGAAATGAAACGTATCATTGTTTTGGCGTTTCGCAGTGTTGCTACAATAAATATATTACATTGTGTTTTAGACATTTTATATATTTTTATTTATATTATGGTTAAATTGAATAAAATTATATACATCTTCGGAAAACATTTTATGACTTTTTAAATTTAATTTAGTATTAACAAGGGTACAGATACGCCATCTGTTGAGAAACGACCGAACCATACCCCGGGCATTTTTTCCCATACAAACTATAAATGTACTAAGTGAATAGACCGTGTGTGGCCCTTTTGGTATAAAATTGTTCTTATGCGTGCTACTGGAATTTCTATTTATTTTTGTTTATGCCGACTAAAGTTTATTTCTTTCTTTCTTTCTTTTCTTTCTTTATACCCCGTGTGTGACCCATAGTACCGGCTCTGCCTAGTTTGGGACTGAATTACCATGTGCGAATTATGTGCCACAATTTATATACTTAAGAATCTGTAACAGCAGAGCAGTGATAGCCCGGACGGTTAAAGAGCCGGCCGAAAATCAGTGAGGCTCGGGTTCAAATCCTGGCATGTACCAATGAGTTTTTCAAAACTTACGTACATATTTATCACTAGCTCGACGGTGAAGGAAAACATCGTGAGGAAACCCACAGGTCTCAGAATTAATTCTGAGACATGTGTAAACAGACCCGGTCCGGCGATGGGCTCACCACCTATCACGCTTAGGGGTCCAATGTATCTCGTGAAATGTGGGTATATCCAGTAATGGAATACCTCTGCCTACCCCCTCGGGGATGAAAGGCGTGAGATTATATTATTATTATTATTAAGAATCTGTAAATATTGTTATAACATGACTGTCTGTTGCCAAAATAAAATAAATAAAAATATCACAGCTTTTTTAAAAATTGGCAAAAACCTTTTACGTATAGAAGCTACTTATGTGTTACGCTACTGCACTACTAAAATACTAAATACTGAAGTAGGTACTAAGACTGTACTAAAATTAAATTGCGTTCTAATAACACCTATGGAAAATGTATGAAACGCTTTGTGCGCAAGTCTGACTTATGCATGGCAGTTTTTTTTATTTATCTACAAGAAGATAGATAAAACCATACTTACCATATCTTTCACAAACTCTGATTCCGGCCCTGCCCCGTCGTTGTCCCTGACTCGGGCAATAATGAAGACGTCGCCGATGAGGGCCGTTTAATTAACTTCAAAATGAGGCTGTGGCTTTCCAACTTCGGACGAGCAGGAGTTTGCGCCGAAGAAATAATAATGAGCCGACAGCCGCGCTCAAGACGAAGCGCGAAGTGATTTTTATCTTCGTCCCAGGAAATAAACTTTGTCTTAGGTGAAGCTTGACAAAAAACTTTTGGCAGATTTTTCCTTATCGCCGTTCTTATCCTTATGTTTTATAACGTGCAGCGTTTCTCTGCTATCTCTTATAGACTCAAGATAACTGAAGTTATGACGTATTTTGTCAAGGGTAATCAGTGTGTAGAAACCTCTTTATAAGTTTGGAAAAATTACCCGAGTATTTATGGGATATTTATTACAATTGGTTTTGCTGCTAGATCATGAGGTATACTTGACTTCAACACTCACCATTTGTTTTTTTATTGACGAGTTATTATTGAAAAATATGTAGTAAACAGCTTTAGTACCAAATATAAATGTTCAAGGTATCTAAACTGCTGAATAATCCATTCTCAAAAGGATGAAGGGAACGATTTTACTATTAAACCGAATTCCTTACATTTCGCTAGTCAAAAGCGAACTGTGAATGCCTAAGTCCTAAATATTAGGTCTTCACCTTTGAAATTGCCATATTGTAAAGACGATTTTTCATATTAACTATGTTTGGAATTGATTCGTCGAAATCCAACAAAATTGTGTTTATATTTAATAGAAAGGCATCAAATTTCGTCAGCATAATTACAATCCTGAAACAAAAATCACTTTTTGTCATAATAAGGACCCAATAGTAACCGACATACTACGTTACTGTAGAGCGTAATCTGAGGAGCTATCGACATTGTTCTCGTCAGATAGGGGTCGTTATTGACTTGCGGGTAAATTAATAGAGATGTTTTATTATGGATACGCCACTGGAATTGAAATTTTCAGTTGTAGAAATATTAACGTTTATCTTCAAAGTTTTTTACAAGTTTTTAATTACTCAAGCACCGCGCGGTTTCAATGCGTACCGTAACAATTAAAAATCAATTGTATCTATGATTCTTGGTTTGAGAGGTAGTGTATAAATAACTCAAAGAAAGTTGTAGGTATAGTGTAAATTATCAATTATTTATAATAAAACATTATACAAATTACCGCTCTTTGTGATGCTATGCACCTACCTATAAAATTTCCTGATGACTCTGACTGATGTTTTTATATTTGTGTCATATAGCGATTAACCAAAAGATTTTTATTTATTTAAGAAGTAGACTATATTCGTAAAAAAAAAGTCAAAAAAGGGATTTTTGTGCCTGTTTTTTTAAGAATATAGTACCTATACCAGCTCTTCTTTTAATTTTTGAAACTAATATTGCTGATTAAACTTAATGATTATCTCTAACAAACACATTTTTTTCTGGATTTGATGTTTTATCAAAAAAAAAAGATAGTTTGAAAAACTCAGTTTTCGTGCAAATCTATACAAAATTTCATAGGTACCGAATATAAATAATAACGTAATAACTCAGAAGTGAACTACCTACTATTAAAATTGAAAGTTGTGGCAGCCCTACTTAATAGAGTGCTCGCATCAAGACAATTTCCCATAACGCATTTTCGACGAGCGGCCGCGTTCTAGTAACCGCCGAGTCATCATTCCGCGTGGAGGATTTCCAAAATAAGATAAACCATGGAGCTGGAAATGGGATTCTTGGAGGGATTACATATAGGGATGCATCCGATACCGATACCGATATATCGGCGATATTTTTATGGCAGATTCAACGATACTTTTCAAATTTCGCGCTTTAAAAATGTAATGTAAACGCGCGTGTTGTCCCATCTATTTCGTTGCAAACGAGGCACGAACTACCTATACTCGGGGAAACCCCGCGCTTTATATTTATAAATATTAATTTTGATTACTAAAACTATTCATTAATTGTGTTTTATATTCTACCTTCCTTTTTGAAGTCAATAAGCGTATCGGTATCGGTATCAGTATCGCGGAAAGGTGTATCAAGGCATCCCTCCCTATTCATAACTACTTAAACCATAATATATAATAAAGGCCAGTTTCTATCTTCTTAGAGTCCGTACCCAAAGATTCCAACGAGACCCTTTACTAAGGCTTCGCCGTCCATCCGTCTGTCTGACTGTCTGTCATTGGTCTCTTTCTATTTTTTATTATTATTAATTTTAGGAAGACTTACAGAGCTAATTACATTTATAAATATAAAGATACTGTGAGTATCAATATTGATGATCAAAAGTTCTCATTTTACATACTTTTAATTAGTCAAGAACCGTGCGGTTTCAAAGCGCATCGTAACAAATAAAAATCAATTATGTCTATGAGTCTTGGTTTGAGAGGTTAAAAGTAGCGCCAAGCTGTAATGTTGACAGCCCGTTATAATTTAGGTACTTCCTAATCTTATTCCTACTTATTTTTAGTGTTTCTCAGTGCAAAAACAGTGCACTATGTCCAACAAAGTCAAAGTAAAAAAAATGATCATAAATTATCGCAGACCAGGCACCCAAAGGGTTAAATCTCAACCATGACTGTAAATAATAAGTAGGTAAGTTCAGTGTTTCAGACATAGTCGTGTTCACACATAACCATATTTATGAAATTTTAATTCGTTAAAGTGAGTCATTTTAGTTAATAAGATGAATAGCATTATTTTTTCTTCTATAGTTCATTGACATTTTTGCTTTGTATTCCATAACCTTATATTACGAGTACTATAGAATAATGTGCCTTATACATGTGTTAAAATTGTTGACTTTTAATTAGTATTGGTCAAACTTTGTTCGGTTCGATGCATCGACGTCAAACCGAAGCCAACGCGATACGATGTGTGCATACACGATAAAATCAAGGACATTACCATGAAACTAGCGGTAAAAGGTTCAAACTACATGGCTGACAAAACAGTATTTTTTTGTTGAATAATATAACACTATTAATTGACAGTTGGGATACATCATACAGCACTCGCTTAACCTATAGTATGTAAAAGTGGGTTTGTATGATAAGGATAATCTCTAAAACTACAGAAGCTATTTAAAAAATAAATCACAAATGGGAAAGTACATTATCCTTACCTAATACGAGTAGGTACCTAAGTATATGCCGTATCTATTTTCACTACATAGTATAAAACAAAGTCACTTTCTCTGTCCCTATATCCCTATGTATGCTTAATTTTTTAAAACTACGTAACGGATTTTGATGCGGTTTTTTTTAATAGATAGAGTGATTCAAGAGAAAAGTTTTAGTATTAGATTTGCACCCGTGCGAAGCTGGGGCGGGTCGATAGTATTTGGATAAATATAACTTTTCTGCTCCAAATCTTCGAATCGAATAGTAGTATAAAACGATAACAAAAGCTACTTAGCTTCTTTATCATCATAATTACAAAAGCGGATTGAGGATAAGCCTATAGTATTGTATACAATATGTACCTATAGTATTGCAATTGAGGACAGTAAAATAATATAGTTAAACTGGCTGACATTTTGACACGATTTTATTAGTTCCATAAATTTTCTATCCTTCAAATAAATCTCCCAACGAGACACGTTCACATATAACCAAAAATATGAGCTAGCTTTTTTGTAGATTTAAAAGTTATTAGAACTCCTATGTCAAATCCGTCATGATCTGTAAACATATTGGTTTTTTGTAGTAGTTCTTCATGACTATTGAAATGTCGCCCGTTTAATTTGACAGTCCAATCAGTGAAGAGCCGCGTCGCAAGTTGACGGAGTAAGTCCCAGTATTTCCTTGTCTTTTGCCTATGCCACAAACCTTTCGGCCTGTTTCCGAAGAGCATTTTACGAGGGTCCGACAAATCCCCGGAACGGTTCCGCGGTGCTCAAACTCGCGATTCCTGTCCCCAGCCCGCGTTTCAATTTACCCCTTCTGTCGTTTTCGCGGACGAAATAATACGTTTTGTTTTTCGACCGTCAACCACTCAAGATAGTTATTTTTATTGCTTAGGTTTGATCCCACACGAAGGGAAACCCAATCACAACTTTCGTGTTCAATTTTGGAAGCCAATTTTCTAGATACACTGTTGCTCTACTGTCTGTGGAACTCAATAATTCTGTGAAACATTACATTACAATTTAAGTTAGTAATTATTTTTTTTTATATTATTTTATTGTGTAGCGTTTTCGTTATATACTCGATGGGTTATTACCATGTTATTACCCAATAATACTTAAAATAGCAAAGGAACTATTTTTTTTTTTAGTTTAACGCTTTATTAATATAACAGGTAATGTATAGGAAAGCACTACCGGGTTGATAATAATAATATTACACAATTTGTAATATGATTACTTTTAAAATTTTGTAATAGATATTTTATTTCTTACCATACGTAAGTAATATAATTAATAAGAGGAAAGCGCAAACAATACTAATTAATTTTAAAAATAACTCGATTAATGTTATGTTGATATTTATAAGAACGATTTTATTGCACCAAGTAGATGACAAAGTAATGAATTGGTTTATAACTTAATTATTTGACCTCGGACAACACTTTCCTGGAAAGAAATACCTAAGGTAAATAATGCATACAGGTATATTTACTTTAAATAAAATATATATTTTTTTACTTACTAGAAACTAGGAATCCCATTCAATAAGTGCATTTCCTCTGGCGTATAGTCAGTAAACTTATTTACGGCGAATATCGCAGTAGAAGATTGATCATTCAACTCGTTTATTTTCCTCAAGTTTCTCACGAAAGCCATGTAGTGACGCGCCATATCCGAATAATCCTTATAGTGTCTATTATAATCCGATTTAAATTTAAGAAATAGATAATCGGCGTGTCTTATGTCGTAGTAAGGCCTCTGTATATTGGCAAATGATGTCGCAATAACACCTAGCACGAACAACAAGATTACACTGACAGCTTTCATTATTTTTTAACTCTATTGGCACAATGCTACAATTGGCACTGGTTAATACGGTATTTATACCGCTTTTGCTACCCTACTGAACTAGTTATTGAAAACAATTCCCTTTTACGACCCGTAATGAAAACATTTTTATATGCGTCTACGTATTTATGTAAACTTTTAGAGTACAATTAGTCGCGCACGTTTTAAGATTAACTTATAAAAATAAAGTTTAAAATAAATAGTACCTAATTTCAGTTTCAATGTTACACGGGTTTCTGTAAGAAGTGAATATTACGTCAGTAGTTCCTTAGTACTCACTGGTTACGCATATTTTGGGACAAAATAACCACATGTGAATTGTACCCCACATTTTATTACGATTGTTTAGTAAATCTATTACATTCTGAGTGGTTATTAGGTACATTCTATTCAGCTCCACTCTACAAAAAGTTATTGCTCTGTCGTAAAACTGGAATAATAGTACCTAAAAAGACCTTAGCATGTGTTGTATCACTATCATAAAATATAATAACGTAATTTGCAACCTCTTCACGTTATATGAACTTCGGCGCTTCCTCTTTTCCCTACTTTCATGTTTGTTGCGTTCATTTATTATTGAATATCCACAAGATTGTAAGGATAATATTAGATTTACTAATAATAACTTTTCTTTAAGTTACGAAGTAATAAAGAACAACACTGAGAGTAGGTAATATAATGAAGTTAATTTCATTGTGGAGTAAGGTAATAGAAGGGTGTGTGTGTGTAATTTTATTACATTATTTCAGAAAGTCATATTTATTCGTAGTTTTACAAAGAAATGTCCTAAAATGTTACAATAAATTAAAAAATTAAAAACAAATTCAGTTGATTGTGACAATTAACATACCTACTTACTTAAAAAAATCCCAAGGACGAGTCGAACTCACATACCGAAGATTCCGTATTTACGAATACCTATGGGTATAGATTTTTTCTGAAACTGGCGATATGTGTAATGTATAAAAAGAAATAAATTATTATTTAAATAACTAGACTTTAAACTAGAAATAAAAAAGTTAATGATTTTTTTTAATAAACTTTTTTATTTTATACTTTTTAGTTAGTAATAAATGGTCATTCGAAATAAGAAATGGTAAGAGAAACCTAAACATGATTTTTAAATACCTATTCAATGATACTCCGCTTAACATATTTTCATAGATTTTCTTATTTTTCTTTTTCACAATTAGGCTAAAAAAATCCGCCATTTTTTTTTTATTTTATATACCCAGTGTCACTATCACTGTTAACACGAATCTAACGACACCTCTCAAGCTAAAATCCATAGAGCCGTTCAGGCTGCAGAGCGTGCCAAACAATCATACATACATACTCTCGAAAAACATAACACTTCTTCTGGCGCAGTCGGGTAAAAATAGGAACCAATTGATTTATTTATTGACTATAATAAAGCTTACATATTATTAATGGAATACCTGTTTTCATTTTTAAGAATCCTGATTGGTACTGTAACGTTCCGTTAACTAGTTTAGTTAAAGCTAATAAGTAAAATCTAATAATTGAACTAAAACTACTTAAATACAATTATCAAATAAAATTTTTATAATCTAAAGTATTATCCTATTTAAAACTAGCCTTATTAATAAACGTATAAACTAAATATCGCGATTGTCACGACAGTTAAATCTAATCCATCAGAGTAAACGCTCTGGCTTCGATCAATTACCGGTTTTTAAACAGACCTTTTGTCCTCCAGCTGACCGTGACACACCTTTGCGCTCCGCGATTGCGAGAGGATCTCACTAATTATTTGAGAACTACCAGCTAAATAAAATCAATTTAATAATTTATACCATTTCTATCTTTTTAGTATATCTATGCTTTAGTTAGAATATTTGTAGTAAATTGTGCTAAGCTGATAAAATTTACCTATCGCATTTAACCCTACGCATTCCATTTCATTGCTTTAAAGCCGATGGTAGTAGATTTAGTTAATCTTTCTTCCACTTTTCGTCCTCACAGTATTTGACATGACCTTGACTTATGCAAGGTCATACACCTAATTTGTAGTTCAATTCTATAGTTTTTTATTTAAATATATTTGTGTAACGTAAATATCGCTGCCGATGTCATTCTGTATCTTATTCTATACAATATAGGCATTTTTCCTCAATTATAATGTGATTTGTCAAGTATTAAGAAAGTTACTTATGTTACGTAATCTTTTCTGTGAATTGCCTAGTTCACCTCATCATTGACTGCTATCTAGTGCTTTTCGCTAACGTCTGCCCGCCCCTGCTACGCTGCGCTTGCACTTTTTGAAAAACAGGCCGAATGTTGCAGTCAGTAACATGAAACTGGACTTTTCGCAAAATGACTATTCCGACTGAATTTCCAGGGTTCACTGCTCCGGCAAGAAGGCCGACTACTTGGACTCCTGCCCTTAACCAGGAGTGTCCCGGACCTATCCCGTGACAATTTAGACATAAGAAGATCTCAAGCAGCAGCGCTTCATCATCGGACTTCACCTCAGGGCAGTGACGTTGTTTTATAACCGCTCAAATCGCGCTCGATAACTACCCATTAAAGATCCTACGACCCCGCTCACCGGCTACTGTGGAAACATTTTATACGTTATTTTTCTTAATTCTACCCTCTTTTATTTTTCTCTAATCTAAATCTACTTGTGACGTCTACCCGTCACAGTACCTAATGCTTTTACTCTGCAAAACATGTATAAACGTTAGGTTTTTTTATTTTAGACATTTAAATACGCAACCGTATTGAATTGTACTAAAATATTACGATCAATTTAGAAATAAAGATGTAGGTACCTATGAAATGATGTAGGTATGCTCACTATTTAATCCCCAAGAGGGTAGTCAGAGTTATTCCATACACACATACATACAGCTCACGCCTTCTTCCCAAAAGGGTAGGCAGAGACGATGGATCGCCACTTTGCCTGATCTTCGCACACTTCCCTCGCTTCCTTCACATCCATAAGCCTTTTCATGCACGCTCTTTTATTCTCCGTACTCTGGACCCCAGCTTTTTGACGTGACGTCACTAATTTGATCCGTGAACGTCCTTCTGATGCGTCCTCTTGCCTTGCATCCTCCAAATTTCGCACCATAAATCTGTTTCGTTACTCTTCTTTCATCCATACGTTCTAAATAGCTGGTTTGGTCTTTTAGAACGTATTGAGTTATTCCATTGCTGGAAATACCTACTTTTCACCAGTATATTCTTTGGACCCCTAAATGTGATAGGTGGTGAGCCCGTTGCCGGACCGGGTACTGCGATACATGCCTCAGAATCATTTTTGAGACCTGCGAGTTTCCTAGCGATGTTTTCCTTCACCGTCGAGGTAGTGATAAATATGTAAGTCTTTGAAAACTCATTGGTAGAGCACTGATAGCCTTGCGGTTAAAGAGCCTGTTTCACATGACGAAAATCAGTGAGGCTCGGGTTCGAATCCTGGCATGTACTATCAGCGAACGCTAAACCTGATACATTTGGAAGAATTGTCGCTTGAAAGCTAAGTTTTTATTACCCCGACCCTAATTAGAGTTACACAATGAGAAGCCAGTAAACCATCTTTTTTTCTATTCCGATCCATTCATCAACACTAAAAGGTCATAAACATAACAATGAGTTTTTCAACCCTTTGGGACATATTTATCACTATCTCGACAGTGAAGAAAAACATTGTGCGGAAACCCGCAGGGCCCAGAATTAATTCTGAGACATGTGTAAACAGACCCGGTCCGGCGATGGGCTCACCCCCTATCACGTTTAGGGATCGAATATTCTTGTGAAAAGTGGGTATATCCAGTAATGGAATACCTCTGCCTACCCCCTCGAGGATAAAAGGCGTGAGATTATTATTATTATTTATTACTACTAATTACAATTTAACTAAATGTAGTACAACTCGTCGCGGAAAAATCTGCGAACCTCGCTGGAATGCGCTTCACCTACAAAAGCTTGTTTTTAGAAATGTATTTTTTATTTTAAATTTTTTTAAAGCGTGGCAGTGATAGCCCGAACGGTTAAAGAGCCGGCCGAAAATCAGTGAGGCTCTTTATATCCGAGGAGGTCCTCGGAGATAAAAGAAGTGATATTATTATTCATCGGTACAGGCTTCGAACACGAGCGTCACGCAGGAGAAGCGTACTCTTTAACCACAGGGCTATCACGGCTCTAGGAATATATTATGACGCTCCAAATGGATCTTACGATGTGCCTACGCTATCCAATAGCAGTAGACACTATAAATATGTACTATCGAAAAAAGTTCTGCCTGATACACCTAAGTGTCATTTTAGCGAGCAGCTATCTTTTCCCACCCCATGTCGACAAAGCCCTCACTTAAAGTAACAATGACAATTACAAAAAAAAGTGTTTCTTTCATGTTTATGACCATTTAGTGTCGATGAATGGATCGCAATAGAAAAAAAAAAAAACAATAGGATAAAATTTGAGCTTGCAAGCGACAATTTTTCCAAATGTATCAGGCTTAGCGTTTGCTGATAGTACCTACTTCTACAAAAATCAACAGTACATGCCTTCACTAGGATTCGAACCTGTGCCTTACACGTAACAGGCGGGCTCACTCCCAACAGGGCTATCAGTTCTCTACCATATCAGTTCTCTACAATAATGACATAAAGAGGAAAAAGAATGGTATTTTAAATAGACCCGGTCCGGCGATGGGCTCACCACCTATAACGTTTAGGGGTCCAATGTATCTCGTGAAATGTGAATATATCCAGTATTGGAATACCTCTGCCTACCCCCTCGAGGATGGAAGACGTGAGATTTTTATTTTTTATTTGTATTTTCGTATTTTTGTATCTTTGTTACGAATAAACTCAAAAACTAATGGACCGATTTTAAAAATTCTTTCACCTATGGAAAGCTAAAATATCCGTAAATAGCATAGGATATATTTTATTCCCGTATTCCCACCGGAACGGGAACTACGTGGGTGGAGCCGTGCAGAACCGCTAGTGTCAATATAAATTATAGACCTGGGCTATGGTATGGGATGTTTTGGGCCGGCTATTGGGTAACATATTGAACGTACGCCAGAAAAATATTTTTAAATATTATTATAATAATGTATACTTACGTATTACCTCGCTTTGTACCTATTTTCATTATTTTAAAATATATATTTCTCTCATTTGAATCGATTTTACAACGTTATTAACAACTGTGAAGATTACAATTAAGTATTTTTTTTTAAATATTCGTGGAAATGCATGTTATTCAAGATATTGTACAACGTACCAATATATTGCAGGTAGGTATTCCAGCTGTCAAAATATATTGATTGTATGTAGGTACTGAAATAAGTAATTGGCAAAAATATATATATTTTCCATTTCACAATCTCATAATATTTGAACAGGTACACACAAAATACTAATTAAATAATAGGTAACCGTAAATCACAGTGTAGAACAACACTTGTCTTAAAAATAATATAATATTATACATTTTTTATTCTTGGAATGATATAGTTAAAAGGCTAAGAAACGAGTACCTACACTGGAAAAAAACTACACCAAATAGGTACAAAAATTAGTTACAATATTTATAATTAAATTTGACGTACGAAAGAGATCTCAATGTATAAAAACCGGCCAAGTGCGAGACAGCACCACGGACAGTGAGTGTTCCGTACCTACTGTCATTTGCACCTAAGTAGAGTTGGCAAAATTGTGATTTTACAAGCAACTGGTTACTAAAACCGCAAAACAAGGTGCATTTTGTTAAGTATACAAAATCATTTAACATACAAATATAAATCTAATAATTTTCATAATATTTTCTGTTAGAGAGGAGCTGGGGAACAGAACAGAACAGTGGCGAATTTTCTTTTCTTTTTTATAAATATATTCATTATACATTTTCAAATTCGTAGTATTTCAAGCTTTCAACAGAACGATATAACAAAAAATATATGAAAGGTCCGAGGCCGGTCGTATGTTATAGCAATATTATTTTTAAAACTGGGGGGAAGGGGGGGCTACCATTACCATTAGGTACTTCATACCAATCGGTGTGAATTAGTAACATAAATCGTTAAATACTTTAAGGCGGTATTTCATAATTTCAATGTTCTATTCGTTTCGACGAGGAAAAGTACAATATAATTTACTTCTACATATTAATATTATACATATACCTATATTTGCAAGTTGTATAAAATGCTATTATACCTTACAATACATTCCTCCTAAGTTACGGTAAGTGTCCTACTATTACAACCGTTTTTATATACACATATAATTTATATAATAAAGTAAATAAGTAACACTTCAAAATATTCACCAAAAAACATAGAAAGGAAAGAAGAAATGGTGCAGTACCTAACTGCATTATCAATGAAACATAATGATACTTAAGTGAGGCAAAATTTCACAAAGATAAATGCACTTTTAAAATTTTATTACAGTTTTACACCATGCCTTACCCACGAAAATTGCCACGAAAGGCAAACGCTGCGACAAGGTTGGACTGTAGTAAGATATCACACAAAAAATTCTCTTTCACAGCACTTTCTTCAACATATTTAAGTACCTACTATACAACTTGTAACATTATAAACGCAAGACTCTACATTAGTTTGTTCTTAATAGATCAGCGTAGGTATTCACGGAGACTCGATACCGTTTCCGTTCGATTCAGATCGAGTGAAAAATTTTCCGATGTCGAATCTATCGACATCGGACACTTTATTCTAGGCGTTTCTGACAGCCACGGAAAATATTTCCGAATCCTTATGTCACATATGACATTAGTTTTAAATACCAACATCAGCCCATTTTGAAAGTTTTCGATACCAACATCAGCCCATCTCGAAAGTGTTCGACAGATTTTCCGATATCGAATATCGAAGCTCCCTGAATACGCCTGCAGTAGCGTCGTGATAAACGCAAACTCATCATTTTCTCACTAATTATGTTACATGTTACTTTATAATTGTGTATCTCTCGTTCCATCTACTTGAGATTCTTCTATCACAGCCAAGCCTGTAACAACAAAGTAAACTGCTTGTAAAGATGTACACCATGGTGATGACGGCTACCATGCATAGACAATGCGAAATCTCTTTCATATGTTGTTTTTTTTTCATAGTAATGAAAATGTATTTATTTCTGTAAGTAGGTAAATGAAAATTAGCAATAGTCTAATAATAAGGCTCTCTAAACTCGTCCATGAAGATTGGCTAAATGTAGACAGCAGTCCATCTCCATTGACGAGTTGCTGGTTCCAAATGCCCGAAAAAGAACCAGTATGAAACTCAAATGTTACATTGTAATCAGATTCATTTAAAGAGGCTTGACTATACCCTGCCCTCTACTGGGGCGCTGAGTTCGAGCTCACGCTCTTGTGCCCGGCGCCCTAGTAGATAGGCACTTAAATTGAATTTTGAAATGATAATTTATAATTGTAATTTTTATTTGTAATTTTAATTTGACATTTTAATTTGTAATTTTACTTGACATTTTAATTTGTAATTTTAATTTTTATTATGGATTTTATCTGAAATATTTTTTTTATTTTTTATTTATAACACCTATAATTGCAATCGGCTAAATTTTGACGTAAGTACATCTATCATTACTTGCTGTGTTTATAGAGCAAGCTGAAGATTAAAGATTCCAATTCTAAGTAGAAGATTAAACATAATAATAACAAGGTCTCTATATCAGCTAACCGTATCACTAGAGACCCGACCCCAAAACATGTTCCAATTTCAATTGTATCAGTCACAGAATCAAGTCTGTGGTATCAGTCGATATGCATCAACAGTTTCTAACAAAAACAATCCGTGTATTTGATTTTGTATTGAATTCTGAAATTAGTGTGCCATAAACATCGGCGGAACAATGAATAGCATTTCATTTGAAATTCATGACTAGTCGATTATAACGGGCGCTGTAATCGAAATATAACCTGCATATAAATTGGCTGTGAATACCATCCACAGAGTTATGAAAGCTAGAATTTCCTTGAAAGTAGCTAGTAGGCGCCCTGTGGCGTTGCCCGTCCGCACTCGTTATATCAAAGTATTTTTTAGCATAGGTACCTATATCGAAAATCCTATCTTAGTGGATGCCTACAGCCTAACTAGGCAAATAATATATTTATTTCGATGTTTATGTGGGTATTGTATGATGATGATGTGAGTTCATGGACAAATTATTTTTTCTAGACTATAGTGTCTTTAAATATGGTTTACTTACGTCAAAGCTAAAATTTTATTTCAAGCCGCAAAAACTAAAATTAAGGGGAAAAATTATCGCTTTGCTATTGGCTTTTCTTTGAAATCTGATCAATGTACTTTAAATATACCGTATATTTATTAAGTCTTCTGAATGTAAATTTAGAAGGAAACTAACATCTAACCTAACTTTTGAAAGTAAAATAATAAAATAGTCCCGATCCTGTTTCAAGAGTTTCGTGGAAAATATCGTCTGAAAATCGTTCTCATTTGTCGATTATGTTTTACAGGCAAAACGGTTGGGCGTTCGCGAATCAACAACCAAACAAACATACTTTTGTTTTATTCGATAGTTTAGGAATTCGTAATATTCTTCTTGCAACTAATTTTATTTGTGCAAACAATGAAACTTTTGCTTACCAAACAATGACTGATGTTTTATTTATTCTTACTATAATTGTGGAAACTCGCACAAAACGAGTTTCCCCAGAGATGTAGCCGAAGAATCTAACTATCGGTTTTTCACAAATAATCAATATAACTAGAAATATTGCTCGTTTAATAGTATAGAATTAGAGAAAATAAGATAAGAGAGGATTAAAGACAAAAAGATCCAAAAACACCATCACAAAACAATACCTAGCCAGGGGAACAATTCCACTAAATGTCAACGGTTATAGTTGGATGACAATGACATGTCAATGGTCAGTCAATGGGATGGGAAATACTGGTGAAAAGTTATTCAGGACTCTGTCGACCACCTGAGGGATAATTTTACGTTATGTCGCGTCACCAAAAGTTGACAATTATACTCGTAGTGCTGAGAAGTAATATAGTTTTGAACTATTAAGATCTCACTTACCCAATAAAAGGACTCCTAATTGGTCAGTATCACAGTAGGTAGGTTCATTTATTATGCTTTCTAGCTGCTGCTTGATCAGTGGTCGGGCGTTGCACCAAATTATTTGCCCACTGCGCGACCATTCGCCCACTAGCGTTTTTAAACTCTGAAAGAAAGGAACGTTTGAGAGGTTCACCATCGGCAGCAGGCCTGTAATCGCAATCGTCTTGATTTTGACGTACCTACGTTGCTTCTTCCGTGCATCTGTCAATACAGCCAGTGAAAGAAGAGCAAGCACTGATCGCGTAACAGATTCAAATAAAGACGATTATAATTATAAATAGACAATAAGGCCCCAGATCGGGATTACAACAATAACAAAATAAAGTATCATGAACAAGCATAATATATTTTTAACTAGAATTCGCATTCTAGGATAAAAAGTAACTTAATGTGTTATTCGAATGTATAACCTAAGTATATGACAGTAAAGTTTTATCAAAATTAA
Organism: Ethmia dodecea; assembly: GCA_963855545.1. NCBI lineage: Eukaryota > Metazoa > Arthropoda > Insecta > Lepidoptera > Depressariidae > Ethmia > Ethmia dodecea. The sequence continues at coordinate 5,479,686 of OY979446.1, forward strand.
AGACCTAATTACACCTTGCACTTCAAAATCTGTTTCGTCTTCCTCTCTAAAGTGTTTAGTATACCTATCTACCAGAAAGAAGATTAATATGCTTTTGTTGTGTTTTGATACTTGCTGTACTTGCACAGTAATATTATATAGACCAAAGATTGTTATTTTCGTATGTATTTCGTATGTTTGCAAAGAATAAACTTTAAAACTAATAGACATACTTTGAAAATTCTTTTGGAAAGGGAAAGGTTACTTTTCTGGAAATTATATTGACTATAATTTTCTCACGGGAACGGGGCTTACGCGGGTGAAGTCGAATAAACAGTTAATAAGTATCATACTAATCCTGCTATCCTACTAATATTATAAACGCCAAAGTTTGTATGTATGGATGTTTGTTCCTCTTTCACTCAAAAACTACAGAACGGATTTTGATTAAACTTTACAGAACCTGTACCTTATACATCAGAATAACACATAGGCTATATTTCATCCCCGTATTACTATTCACTATTCATAGTGAGTATTTGCTCAGAAAAATACAGGGTTGTTAAACAGGATCAGTCGAGAGATTAAAGCAGTTACATCTAAAACATTGTGCAAATTATCAAGTTTATTTGAATCAGCAAGTTGCATAACAGTACTAAAATGAAACAAATGTAAAACACAACAAGTTTTAAATTTCCACAAATCTTACGAGCTAACTAGCAGCAATGATTACGGCAATTCTAAAGAAGTTAACGTAATTTGTACTGGAAATAAAGAAGTTGCGACTTTGAACCTAATGGATAAGACTGCACGTAGAACGAAGTTAAATCTCCGCAGCTAGATGGGAGTAAGTATATAAAGTGAATTGTTTCGATGTAGTGAGCGGAGTAGAAACATCTCTTACAAACATTAGCTTTTAATAGACTACACCCGTACCAATGTTGTCTTACAAACAAAATAAATATGAATCTTAATTTGTGAGCAGTGATAGCCCGGACGGTTAAAGAGACGGCCGAAAATCAGTGAGGCTCGGGTTCGAATCCTGGCATGTACCAATGAGTTTTTCAAAAACTTACGTACATATTTATCACTAGCTTAACGGTGAAGGAAAACATCGTGAGGAAACCCGCAGGTCTCAGAATTAATTCTGAGACATGTGTAAACAGACCCGGTCCGGCGATGGGCTCACCACCTATCACGTTTAGGGGTCCAATATATCTCGTGAAATGTGGGTATATCCAGTAATGGAATAGCTCTGCCTGCCCCCTCGGGGATAAAAAAGGCGTGAGATTATATTATATATTATTATTATTAATTTGTCTGAGTATCTGTACGAAATTCCTTTGTAAGCAAAAATAAATCACCTTGCAATTTAATTTTAAAGAAACTTATGTAAGTTCGATGTCAATGCAATGTTATGGTACCACCGAGCTGATTTGATGATGGAGCCAGGAGGTGGATATCGCAACTCCTCAATGGTTACCCGTAAACCCCTGGAGTTTGGGCTAATTTGATTTCTTATGACGCGTGCCATAAATAAAAAGGCTTGCTTTTAGGGTTCCGTAACCAAATGGCAAAAAAGGAACCCTTATGGATTCATCATGTCTGTCTGTCTGTCTGTCTATCCGTCCGTATGTCACAGCCAATTTTTTTCAAAACTATAAGAACCATACTGTTGAAAATTGGTAATAAGATGTATTCTGTAAACCACATTAAGATTTTCACACAAAAATAGATAAAAAACAATATATTTTGGGTGTTCCCCATACTTAAAACTGAAACTTAAAAAATTTTTTATCATCAAATCCATAGGTCTATCTATGGATAGGTCTTTAAAAATGATATTGAGGTTTGTAATATCATTTTTTTTTAAACTGAATAGTTTGCGCGAGAGACACTTCCAAAGTGGTAAAATGTGTCCCTCCCTCCGTGTAACTGCTAAAATAGGAGAATGATAAAACTAAAAAAAATATATGATGTACATTATCATGCAAACTTCGACCGAAAATTGGTTTGAACGAGATCTAGTAAGTGTTTTTTTTAATACGTCATAAATCGTAAACCGCAATTTAGGCAACGATACGAAACCCTTACTGCGCGAATCCGAATCGCACTTGGCCGTTTTTTTAGTTTTCATGAATTATAATTAGGTACTTACTTATTATTCATACGATCAATACATATTATTATGATATACGATAAACTGGTTTGTACCTGCTTCATATAAACTTAATCGAGCTAGCCGTTCGAATGTGAATATTTGAAAAATATAAGCCCATTTATATTTTATATATATATATTTATATATATAAGCCCATTTAATGTGAAATCATAATATTAATCAAATAACCACAAGTTAATAGTGTTACAAAGCGTTAGGCATAATTTGGGCATATTTGGGATATTTAAAGCGGTGCGGCCACGCCATCAACATTGCAAGCGATTTGACGTTGCGGCCTGCGGTACGCAGAATATTAAATTGAAGCCAACTATTGTATTACACTGGAAATTGTACACACGTTCCCGGTATTAATATTAGTTTTAGCTCTAGATAACAGTCAATGGTTTCAATTGTGATATCTGGGCCTTACGTTATCCCCCAGATATAATTAAAACCGATCTTCTAAAATACTATCGTATGCAATTCAAGAACGTTTTGTTTTGAGCTCAAAACAACATTTCTACCTACCTACATGACCTCTTAAAACAATTTTGTTTTATTCCTGGATAGTGTTAAAGAACTGATAATTTTCTCATTATTGTCAATTCCCTAGTTTATTATAGAGAAAATGAGATACAGCTTAATTTTCATATCGCATCATGTGCCGAAACTGTGTTCTGCATAATATAGAAGATGTTGAGGATTTACTAATACTTTTTTTATTGTGTACACCTTGTTGGTTATCCATATAAATAAATGTAGGTATAGAAGTCAAAGAGATCAAAATATAATAGGGCATAGAGAGGGCAAAGCGAGGAAAATTTGAAGCCAAAAGTTATTCCAAGTGGAATAAGTCTAGTACAATTTCGACCAAATGACAGCTCGCGTTCACACTAACTGACGCTTGAGCTTCAAAGATGCTTCAAAGTGTTGTATGAAAATATTCCCAATGCCCCCTCTATGTCCTATTATATTTTAATCTCTTTGATAGAAGTAGGTACAAGCGTTCATCCTCCGCATATAACCGCATAATGTAAACTCGCTACAAATTGAAATATGTAGAAATGCAATGTTCAAAGTACTATTATATTACTTAAATATGTATTAGAACAAAAAGCATTGTTGAAGCCCGTCACCCTCAAAATTATTAAATTAAAAATTGTGAAAATATATTAAAAATTCTTTATCAAAATGATTCATTATAACTTTTAAGCATCTCCACTTGTTAGTCGTAACCACCGAAGTTCGAGCACTTTGCCACGGTTCAAAACAAATAAATTGCTAAGATTAAAGAAAGTTTTCATTAACCACTCTTAAAGACATAAGTACGTACCTGTAGGAAAGTGTAATCCATTCTGTACAGTCCTTCACAATGTATCACTAAAATGCTTGGTGCTTTAATTCTACTTATTCTTGTTATTCCTCCATTTGTCACTGGATTCTGCCCACTTCTTACTGTTTGGGCTTCACTTGTCACTGGTTCGAGCCCACTTACTTCAGGCCCACTTCTTACCCCATCAACCCCACTTGCAACATCCCCATTCGTTCTGATGCCGTTTCTTATATCGTTATCAGGAATAACTGTTAGACTTTCTAGTGGGGCTATAGGTGGATTTATATTCTTGATGGTTTTCAAAGAAATTAGTTTGGATCGAACTTTTTCGGCGCCTGCAAAGTGTAGCCCTCCCACTGGACGGACAGAGTAGTAAGGTGGTAAGGTTCCATCCTAAGTACAAGAAATAAGACAAAGAAATAATTAAAACAAAACATGTTAACCAGTGACAGATTTTTACCAGCTTTGGTTGAGCCTGTAGGTACAGTCAACAAAGTTGTTAGTGTTACATGACCAAAAACTAAGATTCAGTTTTCTCTTAAAGCTGTAAATGTATTTATAGTTTTTTTTTTGGAAATTGTAGGGATCAAAGATACCTTTCGAAATAAACATTAATCAATAAGATTTATTTATGACTACCCCAGAAAAATGAGTTCTTAGTTACTGGTCGTGTAACCCTAACAACTTTGTTGACTATACTATGTCTACTAATAATAATAATAATCTCACGCCTTTTATCCCCGAGAGGGCAGGTAGAAGTATTCTGTTTCTAAATATAAGTCCCTACCCACTTTTCACGAGATGTTCTTTAGACCCTAAACGTGATAGGTGGGTGGGCCCATCGCCAGAGCGGGTCTTTTACACAGGTCTCAAAATTAACTCGGGGACCTGCTGCCTTCTTACGATGTTTTCCTTCAATGTGGAGATAGTGATAAATATGTACGTAAGTTTTGAAAAGCTCATTGGTAGGTACATACCAAGATTCGTACCCGAGCCTCACTGATAATAATCATGTGAAGCAGGCTCTTTAACCGTAAGGCTATCACTGCTATGCCTACTAAACAACTGATAAACATACTAAAAAAAACAGACATAGATTTTCATGCACACAAAATTAAATATTGGCCGCGAGCGGGAATCGTACCCGGGACTTCTGATTCAGAAGCTTTAACTTTAATATTATTGGCTCACTAGCAACTGAGCCAAGCTGCCCGTCACAATGTAGAATGTGCACCTACTCATTAAGCAAATTTAAAATCGATAGAAAGTAGGTATCTTACATCAATTAATTGTACATCCAGCGGTGGCCGTGAGTGGTAGTACAAAAGTAATACCACGTCGATGCCCACTCCACAAATGAGTCCCACTTCGATGCCCAGCGCGAGGCAGCAAACGAAAGTGCCCACCAGTGGGATCAGGTCCAATCCTATGAGGAGTTTAAACAATTATCCTATTTACTCAAACCACCACTACCTATGTGTAAATAAGGATTAGATAACAAGGTTTGCATCTGAAAAAGTAAGTAGCTATAGGTACTCGTTTCTTAAGTGCAAGTCTTTCTGTCTCATAAAGATAGATTCGTTCGAAATAACTAACAGACAAACGATAAGTACCTACTCACTTACTTACATCGTTTTCCTAAACTATGTTTTGGTATCGCCTTAAACTATTACTACCAACACATATAGGTATTATATAACATGCGTAATGGAATACAATTCAACGTACTTTTTAGTTATTACCAGAATATCGTCATTTTTATGTCTAGTTCTTTTTTAGGGTTCCGTACCTCAAAAGGAAAAAACGGAACCTTTATAGGATCACTTTGTTGTCCGTCTGTCCGTCCGTCCGTCCGTCTGTCAAGACCCTTTTTCTCAGGAACGCGTGGAGGTATGAAGCTGAAATTTATATCAATTACTCAGGTCTACTGTCCCTTGAAGCTGTGAAAAAATCAAACTTCTAAGCCAACGCAATCAAAAGATACAGCCGTTTATGCCGCAAATTTTCGACACTTGCAAGGGAATCAAAACCTACAGGGTGCTTCCCGTGAACTCAGAATCTTGAAATTTGGTACGAAGCAACGTCTTATAGCATAGATAAAGGAAAAATTACGAAAACCATAAATTTGCAAGGTTGTACGGAACCCTCGGTGCGCGAGTCCGACTCGCACTTGGCCGGTTTTTTTAGTTTAGTTTAGTTCGTTTTTTAGTTCTTTTTGTTCATCATTCAAGTGTGACTATGTACCTATAGTATGGATGTAGGTAGATAGAGTGCACGCAGGCTAACCGGTAACATAAGATTACATACATACATAATATGCTCACGCCTTTTTCCCGAAGGGATGAGCAGAGACAATAGATCGTCACGTGCTACGATCCTGGCACTCATCTATATCCATCAATCGGTTCATGCACATAAGAATACGTACAAGCGATTATTCAGTTTTCTGGCGAATTGTGACCAAAACTCACCGCCACTTGTCTGTACGCTCAGTAGAAGAAACGGTTTGAAATCTTAAATACACAAAACGATCTATCTTACACGAAAATTAGGTACGAAAAATAAACAACAATAATAGAAAACGTAATTGATGGATTTCTTCGTGGAATCCAACTCTGCCGCTGCTTTCAAATGGAATATAAACAATCTTAGTCGGAATTGTATTAAATATTCAGGTACTATTTTTACAAAACCACGTACTATAGGTACTGAGTAATTGCTTATCATTACTACACTAGCTATTGCATGCGACTTTGTCCCTGTAGGTACTAACCCAGTTAAAAAAAAACACTCTGTATGTATATACAATATGTAACAGAATAAGCGCAATTCCTGGAATTACGAGTAGTTTGTGCAGTGTCAACTACTTAAACGATTTCATCTATTTTAAGTAGGTACCTATGAGTAATTTTTTTCCGAAAATGACAACTTAATAATTGATGTTGATCCTTTTCACGATTCTTTGCATACCATTAAAAAACATGTTATGTCCAAGCTGTTAACAGAGTAACTTGTATTTATCACAAAATTAAAAATTGTATTACATATAATGTTCAGAATAATTAGGTCAATACCGCTGCTTGTATCCTATAATAGGTTAAAATAATTTTAAGGAACCTCCAGGTCTGTTGTAATACCTAACATATTCTTCACATGTTTGTATAAGACTGTATGAGTTCTAAATAAATAAAATAAAAAATAAAATAAAATGAAATAGCATAACTAAATTTAGGGCTAGGTACATATTATATTTAAACCGTACAATTACTGGTCTTTATTTAAGAAATTTGGTTAGACAAAACTAAATAAGAATGCGTCATATTTACTAATTGGGGTGTATTCTGTGACGCGTAGCATATAATTCGGCTTTTAAGATAAAAAATATATCAGATTTTACGTTAGACCTATGAACAATACAACTGTGAAACCCTCATCCAATTTCGGGCTCTAGTTTTTGCGTGATGTACAAACACTCCGACTGTCGTCGGTGGTACCGACAGACAGAGAGACGAGAAATCAGAAAAATATTATTTAGACCCCTCATATTTTCTTAAATATCATCTAATATGTACCTACATATATCGGCCAGTAAAATTTTATTAAATTTCGTAACTCTAAAATATGATCATGCTCAATCTGAGTTATGATTAATGAACAATTTGCGTTTGACGTTCCTGAGTAACAGACTACTTAATTCTAGATTATAACATTACTTGTGGATAAACAAGAACAAACGATGCATTGGCATGAGTAATGCAGTCACGAGGGAAATCTAGCAACCCTGGATCCCGTAACACATTAAATCTCAAGAAAATATAAGTCTACGATAATAAATACACGACTTCTTGAACTGTGACTAATATCACACACTCCCATTATGCCAAAATAATGAAATCTATCCTACTAATATCCTCTTAATATTATAAACGCGGAAGTGTATATGTATGGATGTATGGATGACTGGATGTTAGTTCCTCTTTCACGCAAAAACTACCGAACGGATTTTGATAAAACTTTACAGTTGTAAAGCTTATACATTAGAATAACACATAGGCTATATTTTATCCCGGTATTTCCACGGGAACGGGAACTACGCGGGTAAAACCGCGAGGCGCTGCTAGTCCTTTATTTAGTAAAGAAATACTAATCGAGTTCAAGGAATAGCACTAAAAAGTCTAGAATAATAAAATTAATTTCCCTTGAAAAAGTATATTAATTCGGGCTACGTAAGTATTATCATGGAATTTCTTGGAGTAGATGCCAAGCTATTTTGGTATTTTATACTCGATACGGTTAACCACCTACAGATATACACATATTATTATGTTGGCCCCGAGGGGGGGATCGAACCCGCGACCTTCGACTCAGAAGGCAGGGTCACTACCAACACAGCGAACTTGACGACGATGTTTTTTGGTAATCGCATGTCTTGAAAACGGCTGGACTGAATTGGCAATTTTTTTAATGTTCCTAAATAAACAAGGATTTCATACGTACCACCACCACCTATCACGTTTAGGGGTCCAATATATCTCGTGAAATGTGGGTATATCCAGTAATGGAATACCTCTGCCTACCCCTTCGGGGATAAAAAAGGAGTGAGATTATATTATATTATTATTCATACGTACGTACGATAGAGGTTCGTAAAACAATAAGGATTTAGAAAGAAATACTGGAATATTGGAAAGTTCAGGAAAAATTTTAATACGTTTTTAGGGTTTTTGACAGGATAATTAGGGTAGGTGTGTGTCGGGTCAGCTAGTTAATTATGAATATTGTTAATATACACCAAAATGTGCAGCACGATAATGGTTAATAACTAACGAACGTATGAGAGAACAAAGGCGGTCAAATTGAACGTTCTAATTTATTGATCAGTGTATCATTTGTAATTGTTTAAACCATGGTTTAAACGTGTACTTCAAACCTCTCAAACTCGCCACTTCCCTAATATTAAAATTTTATCGATGTGCAAGTTTCTCTGTCTCTCTGTTTGTTTGTTACCTTTTCACGGTTATACCGGTGGACCAATCTTGATAAAAATGACAGGGCCATAGTTAATACTCTTACTAAGGATGTGCATTATTGCTACAATTAAATCATTTTCATTTGACGAAATTAAGTAGTTACTTATTTTGTTTACGTCATGATTACACAGACAATGATTTTTAATAACTATGAAAAACAAACTTGCGACGCATTAGGAAATGGTGTTAGACTAGTGGCCGCTTAACTGTCAGAATTTTTCAAGCCATCCGATAGGGTATATGACATGGCTTAACGACTTCCATTGTGCGTAAACACAGCATGAACAGCCAGTGAGTAAAATAAATAGTTCTGGTAGACTAGATTAGATGATAACTTCAGCTATTAGAGAACAACAAACGCGAATCGGGGATAGTCAACCTTTTTGGTTGAGGGTCAAACAAACTTTTCACCGAAAAGTGGCCTTTTCGATGTAAATTGTTTAGGTGAAAATGGGCCACTAATAGGTCTCTATTCGGGTCTTATTCGTGCAATTAGGCCTGCCTTAGGCATATACGTTACAGAGTCAGAAAACCAAATTAGTCACGTAACTTTCCAGCTTAGGGAATTAAGGTCGTTAGAAAGAGTTTCAAATTGTGGATGTAGCAACGTGGGAATACCCCTCCTGATTTCAAGTTGTACTTTTAATTCACGCGACGAAAAGTTACACATTCGTGTTAAATGTTATAGTATAAAGTTGTGTCGTATTGAATGTTGCACATTTAGCAGTCGTTAGTTTGTTGAGGAACTTTTGAGTTCTAAGTTGAGTTTGTACACAATGTACGGTGAACTTTTGTAAAAATAGTTGTTTATCGTTAATCTTTGACAAACTTCAACGAATGAGAGTGGTGATAGCCCCATTATAAATAAGTCGTCCTTAATTTCATACGTGAGAAGGGTTTGGTTCCTGGTGAGTGCATGGACTCGCTGTTTGAATTTTCTATTTTTTTATATTTATTTATACACAAAGAAATATTCAACTGACAAAAGTTCAGCCATAGGTAATTCTCAACTGGTACCTCTTTACGGAATGTGAGCTACCTTATGACGTGACTTGCATGATCAACCAAAGCGCAACATACGGGAAAAAGTAGAAGTTGAAAGTGACTATATTAAAAGTAAATCCAAGTATGTTCGGATAGTAATACTCACTGCTAGAAGCCCACAGCCGCTTCACTATGGCCACATCGACCATGTGCAGCACGGCACACACTATGACCGAAGACAGAGCAGCGCGCGGGATGAAGTAGAAGTACGGGGTGAGCAGGGCCAGCGTCAGAATCACGATTAAACCTGTCATAGAAGGTTTATTTTAAATACAAATAAATAAGTGACAAAATATATATGAAGCAGTGTTATTGTAAAAGTCGTGGTATTACAATTTCACTATTTTAAAATAGTTTTATTTTGGGAGACATGGTTAACTATTATAGGGAGATATGATTAAATTTGCGAAGGATAAAATATGTGTCCGCTTCGTTCTATACGTAGGTAACAATAGATTGTAGAACTAAGTTGACTACTTCTGATTTGAATTAAATGTTTCAGTATAATACAGTTTATGCCGCATATAGCCTCAAGAGCATTAAAGTACTCTTTTAGTTAAATCGTAATAAGTAGTAAGTATCTTTTTAATGCGTGTACTAAACGAAAGATTTTCCTACCTAAATCTCCAATTTTCTCTTTAATCATCTGCAAGCCTACTATGTAAGACTATGTTAGAATATCCGATAGCGTTGAATAAGAGATCAACAGTAACTTTTTTCATGGTTGTCTATTATTGCAAAATAAAACAGCGTCAAATTAGATGTGCTACGCCTGCTAATTATAATAGGACACAAGATACTCATTGTGAGTCTCAAAACAAATGTGATGAAATATTTTATTCACGTGGGTCCCCCTCGATATTATTTGTGGCGGCAATGTGTCTTGTTTAGCTAAAGCCGAGTATTAGACGAACGGACGTTTTCCGTGAGCGAAATAAAAACTATCTTCTCTAGCTATTTAAGTGATTTATTACTTTAAGCGATCCATGTGGTTCACTGATGGCATTACTGGCTGATTCGATTATACAAAGATTTCTTCCGAAACAAAAGGTAGGTCCTATTTCTCTCGGGTCTTAAAGGGTTTTAAGTACACAATGAATATTAATCGGGTATTGAGTACTGGGAGTAATGTTACCTTAGAGTTAATTAAGTAAAGTTCCTTGGAAAATTACAATATTACCTTGCTAACTTTTTCCAAGGTATACCTTGTACTAATTTAAAATTAATCATTTAACAAGCTACGACTACATTAGCTGCTGGAAGAGCCCGGAAGCCCCCGAATTGTTTCCGAGGCTTGTATAGCACCTGTCACTTTAAGTGGTCCGAAAATATACTCTACCTTTGGCAATTCTTTCAGAGAAGAGCTATAACATACATACATACATACAGCTCACGCCTTCTTCCCACAGGGGTAGGCAGAGACGATGGATCGCCACTTTGCCCGATCTTCGCACACTTCCCTCGCTTCCTTCACATTCATAAGCCTTTTCATACACGCTCTTTTATTCTTCGCACTCTTGACCCCAGCTTTTTGAAGGACGTCACTAATTTGATCCGTGAACGTCCTTCTGGTGCGTCCTCTTGCCTTGTATCCTTCAACATTCGCACCATAAATCTCTTTCGTTATGAATGCTCACATATTTGTTTTCTCAATCTACATTTGAAAACACATAAACATAAGCTTTACATTATATACTTTACATGCAAGAAATGTTTGTTATCCAAGTTCTCGGAATGAAGTGAACCGCGCGGCGACACTGCATATTTTAAAATTTGAAAACCACTACCCGAGGGACTCTGACGGCATCTATGATGCAAACTTTTAGATTTATGAAGTTTCCCCGGCGAATAGCTCGCCGCTGCTCAAGCGCGTGTGAAAAATGATCTATTGTCGGCAGCATTTGTCTCGGCTCCAAGCTCAGTCAAATAAAGTAATCGCCCGATTAAAGCAGGAAATTACAAACCAGCGTTAATGCTACAAAGACAGTCCCTAGACAATAACATTGTTTAATTTGGGACTTTAAAAGCTATTGTTATCTCAAACTCCGTCGAAATTTTGGTAGGTACGAACTTTTCAAGTGTTAAGTGCAAAAAGGAAAAGGAGTGTTGAGATTGACAAAGTGCGTCGCCGGCGATTGTTGACAGCCGTCGAAAATCGTCGACAATCGTCGGGACATAATGACGTGAAATGTAACAAATTGCTACAAAGCAAAGAGATTAAAATATAATAGGACATAGAGGGGACAAAGCGATGAAAATTTGAAGCCAAAAGTTATTCCAAGTGGAATAAGTCTAGTACAATTTCGACCGAATGACAGCTCGCGTTCATACTAACTGACATGACGCTTGAGCTTCAAACATGCTACAAATTTTTGTATGAAAATATTCCCAATGCCCCCTCTATGCCCTATTATATTTTAAGCTCTTTGCTACAAAGTAAATTGAGTCGTAAATACCGGTGTAGAATCCAGCTGCGGGTGTCCTCACTCCCGATGCGTCGCTTACAGCGCTTCGAGAAAACGACCCGTTCACAGGATACGATTGGAAAAAAGCGCCAACTACGTTGCACAAGCCAAGTGCCACTATCTCTTGAGTAGCGTCCAACGTTCTGCCTTTCGCTGAAATGTATCGAGTTATCAACTTTGTTAAACTATCCGGTATTGTTTCCAACTAAAATGGATTTTTAGATTTATAGCTCTCACAAAAACATGGTACGTAATCAAAGAAACATTGTGGTTGTCTTGTTTAATTTATTTTTAGAGACAGTACGACCGTTTTCAATTTATATTAATGAGAAAAGGCTGAAGGGTTATCCTTTGAAGATGTCGCAACGATATAATAGACCATGTAAGTAAGCTCAGCATCTTGTTAAAATAAATTCTAAATTGCCTGTGTCTCAGACTAAGCTGATTTTGAGTACTAACTTTGATACATTAGCAAAATTTGTAAATTTGAATACAGCCGTTTAGGAGATAGATACGTTTAAAAAACGTAAACTAAACGTAAAAGAGAATCTTTACCTATAATAAAAAAAAGTTTAAATTGCTATTTATAATACGATGCCTTGTCAATTATCATATAAATAACCATTTTTAGAATTGAAACGAAAAAAGAAACAAATGTATATATGTTTTAGTATCTACCTATGTCTGTCTGAATTTTTTTCTCGAATCCATAATACCTCAACGGATTTGAATTAAAATGTTATGACATAGAACCGGATCTATATCTTGGATTTCAGATATAAATAAGTAAGTTGGCAAACAGAAACGAAGCGTGGGCGGGTCGCATCATCTTTTTCATCTATCATGGGAACACCTCAGGGTTGTCACTCACAAAAAACAAAAAAACAACAAAAACCCAAAAACACGGAATACGAAATTAAATAATACTTACAGAAAGCCTTAGCTATGGCGACATTGGAGATAATCCCCACAAGGGGAAGTACTAGCAGACCTGACCCTAGGTGCGAGAGCATATCGCCTGCGGTGTACGTCGTATTGCCAACCACGGTGGCGAACGGAGGCAGCTGAGGACTTGGCAGCCCTGGTGTTATGTCCCCTAGAAGATAAAGAAACAAATGTATACCTATCGAGGTCCGTCATGCGCGACGTGTTCTTTAAAATAATACTGGATGATTTTCAAGGCCATACGCGTTTTTATATTATCTGAGGCTGTTATGTAGATATTTAATAGGTACCAAAAGCATTTAACTTCTTTAAATAATGGCAGTTGACCTTCTTATATTCTGCATTTTCTAAAGTTTGCGTTATACAAGTAATAAACCGATTATCAAAAGACAGAGCTTTGTTTTCGTAAAACATCGTAAAGTAAATGTACACATAGTTCGACCTCTATCGCCAACGTCAAATTGAACATTAAATGGTAACCAAATGCCACATGACACTGTCGGATATTCAAAGATTGTCTTAGATAGTGATGTATATGTCGTGGCCATTTCTTAGAATTGATCACTTCATGTTTTGGTTAGGTTAGGTTAGACTATTTCATGAAATGGTCGATTATTTCATGAAATGTTCAATCCTATGACTTGGGCACGACATATGTATACTTAGCCTTTAATGTCTTACCAGTAAGGATGAGTGGTTCCCTCTTATCCTCGTGTACGAAAAACGCCAATACAGCTGCCAGCATAACCACGACAGCGTTCCGAGCCACTCCAGCGAACCACAAGCCTTTCTGGATGACAGCGACTGCGCGTCGGCCTTTCTCGTCTTCGGGATCCTTCAAGCGTATATCTTTCAATGCCTGTAGTATAGAAATAAGTATTGACGGGCCTGTTGGTTCAATTGGTACCCTGCCTTCTGAGTCGGATGGGCTCGGGGCCAACATTTGAGTGCATGAACATGTCTGTTGGCTTCGTGTCTGGTCGTTTAATACGATTCTTGGGCAACTGGGCACACAGAAAACTCATCAGGCTCATTGACCCCTTTCATCTATCAGTTGTTTAATGCCCTGCCTAGTTTGGGACTAAATAACCGTGTGTCCCACAATTATACTATATTATTATATATTGTTTGAGGTCCTTATCTACTGTGACTTCGTAGGAATTGATAGGTCGTAGTATAAAGTAATGTCCATGCTTTTGTATCTGCACCATAGAAGGGTAATATTTTTCGGGTCTATTTAGGTGAGTATGCGTGTCCATTTCGTCGGGACAGCCTGTAATCTAAACGGTTTATCCGATAATCGGACGAATAATTATATTTATTCAACCCGTTATCGGACGCCTAGCAACAATCATTTTCATTAACATACGTGTGTTAAATCTGAATGTACTGTTTTTATTTTGAAATACATACATGGGCACATATTGTCCACCGTCGGAGTGAGCAGGACGGGCTTATATGAGCTCAAAACTACTGTAGTGTCACAAAGTTTGTACAACCTCTTCACCAAAAGGAGAAGATTTGTAGTAGTATTAGTAGAGTTCCACGAAAACTTGACGTGTGCTATAATCAGAACAAGCTACCAAAGAACTTCTGCTAAAAAGAACTTAAATGTCAAAAATGAGATATTTTAATAACTTCAATATATTTTATTTTTATAAGCAAAATGTTCTATTTAGAGCAGCAATGTATTTTTACGGATCTGTACTCAAAGGCTGTAAACAGGACCTATCGGTCCTGAGTCCTAAGCGGTCTATATGTCTGGGGGCCAATTCCACTAAATGTCAACGATTATAATTGGATGACAATGTCATGTCAATCGTCAGTCAATGGTGTTAGTTTGGCACTTTTCAGAGCAAATAACACCATCGGCTGACTATTGACATGTCATTGTCATCCAACTGTAACCGTTGACATCTAGTGGAATTGGCCCCCTGGTCGTCTGTCACTGGGTTATATGTTTTAAAAAGTAGGCGAAATAATAAAAAGTAACGTGGGGGGTCCCCATACAATAATATTTTTTACTGTACGTTGGTACGGAACCCTTCGTGTGCGAGTCCGACTCGCACTTGGCCAGTTAAAAAAGAAACGGCTATCTACATAATAACGTCTTCAAGGAAAGTACTTAGTCTGTAGCAACTCAGAGATAATCGTATTGCCAACCACGGTGGCGAACGGAGGCAACTGAGGACTTGGCAGCCCTGGAGTTATGTCCCCTAGAAGATAAAGAAACAAATGTATACCTACCTATCGAGGTCCGTCATGCGCGACGTGCTCTTTAAAATAATACTGGATGATTTTCAAGGCCATACGCGTTTTTATATTATCTGCGGCTGTTATGTAGATATTTAATAGGTACCAAAAGCATTTAACTTCTTTAAATAATGGCAGTTGACCTTCTTATATTCTGCATTTACTAAAGTTTGCGTTATACAATTAATAAACCGATTATCAAAAGACAGAGCTATGTTTGCTTAAATCCCCATACAATAATATTTTTTACTGTACGTTGGTACGGAACCCTTCGTGTGCGAGTCCGACTCGCACTTGGCCAGTTAAAAAAGAAACGGCTATCTACATAATAACGTCTTCAAGGAAAGTACTTAGTCTGTAGCAACTCAGAGATAATTCATTTTGGTTTTAGGCGCATTATTACGGACAAAAATACTCAGAAATAAATGAAATGCGCAAAATGGCGGAATAATAACGTACTGATAAGAATTCTGTGTTTAGTCATTTTGTTTCATTCTACGACCAACAACTTATTTTAATGGAAGTGTACAAAAAATACAATTGAAAATAATTTTGGGGCAAAATCTGCGTATCAACGAACGGAAGTCAAATTAGATTGAAATGTTGTGGTTTTAAAATCCAAATGATATTTATATGTGCAAACTTTCTTTCTTTCTAATATTTCTGTATGCTATTAAGTAGCTGGATATTATCAAAAGACAAAATATTCTGAAATTATGTTATCTGTAGGTGTTTTCCGAGATAGTAATTGCTCGCACTTTTTTAACATTTAAAACCTAATTATTAAACTATTACGTACGAAAATATAATTTTGTTCTTATTGTTATTAAAAATGGCTTCTACATATAACGATGTTTAAAGATTAGACATTGTCAAAACTGATAGTCATGTAAGAAAGCAACAGCATCAATTTTAAACAATGGCCAAATTGTTATGTGGTAAACATTATAATTATTATTACATTGTGCCCAATGAGGTGAATCCATCTACAGACAATACTGCACAAGTCAACTAAGAATAGGACTGGCATGTATGATACCCCCCCAGTCAACCTGCTTTTATTACAAATATTTTTCTTTTCTTTCATCTGTTTGCTGAAATTAGCAGGATCTATGATCCTATTCTTAGTTGCAAAATACAATTTTTGTAAGAAGGTAGTTTCACGTTTTTAAATAAAATAATAAAATAACGCCTCACGCCTTTTACCCCCGAAGGAGTATGCAGAGGTATTCCATTTCTAGATATACCTACCCACTTTTCACGAGATATTCTTTGGACACCATAACGTGATAGGTTAACGAAACATGATAGAGCCCATCGCTGGTTCACGTTTTAAAGGGAGTTTTATTGGACTCGTTGTATCGGAATAGTGTTGATTCCGAAGGGTCATGTATGGCCCAGTGGCGGACTATGCCTGTCGGGGGCCCTAGCGGAAAAACTGGATGAGACCCCCCCGGTCTCGGAACTATTGGATTTGGCGCCCCGAGGCACAGGCGGTCCTCTAGTACTTGGGGGCCTCCAAATTTAGTGTAGCTTTAATTGTATTTGTATCTATGGTGCCTCCAACTAACACCCAACTGCCTTGTATCCTTGTTTAGAATTTGATTAAGAGAACTTTTCGCAAAATTTGGAGGCCCCCCAGGACCAGAGGCCCGGGGCGGACCGCCCCTTCCGCCCCTACCTTAGTCCACCAGTGGTATGGCCTGATTCGGTGCCTGGTATTCGGCAAACTACAATCAGGCTTTGCAATTTACTACGCTGACCAAACTTGCTCTGAGGTTATCCACAGTTTACTGAGGCCGCCGCGCTCTGATTTATCGGCTTAATTAACCGGCAAAATGTTATAGATTATGTATGGAGTGTAAAATTTATTACTTTCAGTTCTGCTTCAGGTACACTTAGTATTAAATCTTCTTCGTGGGATACTGTACAAAGATTTTTAAACCTATTCTAGGGTCTGGGGTAACCTATTAATAATATGATTTTTTCCTTGATTGTCATGTTTATTCCCGTTTTTGTGGTCACTTACGTCACATAATGAGCCTTAGTGAAAATTTCATGTTCCTAGACCCAACGGTGTCGGCTGTGTGTTGATCTAACAGTCAGTCAGCCAATCAGCCACTCAGTTTTTTCTTTAAATATATAGATAGATAGATTTTTTTAATTACCTTCATTCCCAAAAGGACGATGCAGCAAACCAAACTTAGCAATGTATCCTGAAGTCTCGTGTTAGGGATATTATGGTACACTCCTTTCCAAGTAGATACGAAAGATTCCGCGTTGAAGCTCAGGCCAAGAAGGCTTTTTATCTGAGAAGAAGCTATGGTAATCGCCGCTGCTGACGTGAAGCCAGATACCACTGGCAGCGAAACGAATTCAACGAGGAAACCTGGAAAGAAATGATTTAATCTTTTTTATTCAGGACAACAAACAACAGGATAATTCATTAAAAACATATTGCAAAACGCCCTTTTCAAAAAAAATATAGCCTTTATTAGCCAGGGATAATTCAGATTACTATTAGTGAAAGAATTTTATAAACTGATTCAGTAGTTCCAGAGATTATCCTTAATGTACAAAAGCACACAATGTTACCTCTTTACCTTTAATATTAGTATCTATAAGTTAGATAGGAACATTATATACTTATTATTATTTGTATAAGCAGCATAGAAAGCCTGGCCACGTGACTTTGTGAAACTTATAGACAAATATATAGGATGGACATTAGCTTACAATTTGTCATGAGCTGCTTCATAGCGCGATCAAGTAAAATTAACGCTATTCTAAAGAAGTATACTTAATCACTAACACCAGCAACTCGTCGGTGGAGATGGGCTGCTGTTTACATTTAGCCAATTCTCATGGACGACTTTGAGAGCCTTTGTTATGGTTTTAGATATACATTGTGAGTAGGTATACCGCCTGTTTTTTTTACCTTTTGTAAAAAAAATCATCCTGTGTACAGGCACTCGTGGCCTGCGGTGCCGGTGTGTTTGTAAGCACATTGATCATGTAACTAAACCTAAGACCTTACTTATAATATGGATACATTTCTCTATACGAAGGAACCGTAATTCCAACGTATTAAAATTCATACGCTGCAACACAAGCTGAACATCATATAATGCTAAGCTAGTATTGCACAGCTCAAAGCAAGAATCTCATTCACAAGATATCGTTTCAATATTTTGTTAACATGTTCTCTCGCACGGAATTAGAGGAAATCCACTTTATGTCAAATCGCTGCTAAACTTGTAGCAAGCGAGTATTGATGTTACACGTAAAGACGAATACGAATACAATCGCAAAACGTCCTACGCATAATTTTAAACGACCTCAAAATTTAGCTTTCATGATGATCTCCAAAGTATTAACTCAGGAGGCATCGCTAAATAGGTCGACACCGTCACAAATAACTTCTGCAATTTTGGCCATGTAATTTATTTATTTGATCGTCTAGTAGTGTAGGACACTACTTTGTGAATAGTAATCCAGATCCTTTTTGAGGATCATGATTTACTGTTTGCCATCAAAAGAAATCTTAACTTGATTCAACTATACCGTTAGTTCTCTATCGCATATTTATAAAATTGTCTTTCGCTCGCTTTTAATCTTTAATAGCGCTACCCACTTCAGCGCCATTCATGCCTAAGGCAATATTTCATGAAGGACACTTCATATTCCCCACCCCTGTTATCTCTTATCTGATGACAGACTCGAGATAAAATCGTCTTCCCCACATTCTCACCTCCTTTCAAGAAAAGAAATAAAAATGTGTTTGGTGGGAAGAGTAAGGAGCTCCACTTCGCCCCTTACGGTGATCGCCAACCCGCAACATTCCACAGCTGCGATTGCGACCCCCCCGAACGTCCCGGTTTTGCCGGACATCCGGTCTTTTATCCCGCCTAAGCAGGATCGTTGCGGCCGAAGCCGATTGTTGCGGCCGGAGCCGTGTTTTGCCCCGAAGGGACCGTTGCGACCGAAGTCGTTTGTGGTGCCGAGTTTTGCCCCGAAGGCGAGTTACGGCAGTCATTAAGACCTCAGGATCATTTGCAGTAAGCCCCGAAAGGCATTCTCGAACATATTGATAATAAAAGTTACACCCGGAGGCGCTTGGTGGTGAGATAGTCTTAAAACCTCAGGATCATTTACAGTAAGCCCCGAAAGCAATAAGTCCCGTAGGACAACTCGTTCATAGGTCTTAATGCTCGTCGTGACCCGACCTCGGTCCCTACGAGCCATCGATTCTCGTTCAGCCATCAGAAGCGCTGTCACACCCTGAATGAGCTTATAATGGTAAAACCATTAATTTATATTGATACGCGTCGCGCGCGCACTCATATGATAGTATGAAGTAACCAATGTACGTTCTGCAAATACATGGTTACCATAAGATATATGAGGCATTCCTCATTTTCTCGTTCATTCGTGGTATCACTTTTATTATAATATCAAGCTCAACAGAAGCATGACAGACATCCCCGTCAAGCCAATCAAGATTCTAGACCCCTTTACCATGCCAATACGAATACCGACATGACTCCAGTTCCAGACTCCGAAGAGCTTACTCCCGAAGATTTGGTCGAGTGTTCGCGTACTAGACCAACAACACTCCTCGAAGATAACTTGTGTTAATGCTCAATTCGCACCGCACAGGTCCACAACCAAGCTAGATGTTGCTTTTCACATTTCAATGAGAGACGTTATCAACCTCCATCAATTAAGTTTTAGTCGATACCATCGTCTCCGTTACTTAGCACCAAGAAGCTTAGAAGTAGTCCCAGGGTGTTAACTATGAACCACAAGACAGCGCTAAGAGGTGCGTCGTCAGTCATTCTGCTACTACCTCCAATGTGTAATATTTAAAAGCGATCGTTACATCAGACGAAGCTTATGGAACATGTCCAAAAACTAAGTCCATATAAGATCACCGTGCCGTACCGTTAGGCAGTGCTGAGGCACGGACTTTTTACCTTTTCGCACTATACCGCCAAAAAGTGTTGAACAAGACAATTGTGAGTCGAAGCGTAAGCCCCAACATCACAAGCAAGTCATAATGCAAGTTAAAGAACGGAGGTGTCGCCACCGCCAAGCTAGCATTGGTATGTGCCGACATAAACACCGACCGCGGTGCGGTGAAACGTACTGACACAACCGCTGCACCACTCGGGCAGTACCACACCCCGTCAATAACTCAAACACTACAACGCCTGCCTCGTCCCGACATTTGCGTTCGAGCGGACGACGTTAGCCGCCCTAAGATGGGAGGGAAACCCAGATGTAACATAGGCCAAACTCTCTTATTTACTTTTATTTTGTCATGCATTTCATATATTAGGCTCGTTTAGAATATTGCATAAAACTACCATATTCCATTAATCAGACAGGGAACCCATACCTGCCTGTCCTCTTAACTTCTGTTATTAACGAACCTTCAAGCTAATAACGCCATATGAGAGTTTTATATTTTTATTTTATTTATTTATTTATATGTCATATTGCTCAACAGGATCGACCCATGTATCATACATCCTAGGTCCAACCTTTGGTTGAGGTGGCAGCCTCGCCCCGCGACCGCGCACCCTCCCTCACCATAGATGCCAGAACCCCCTCTTCGTGTCCCGCGCCGGAAAAACCCGACCATCTCCGATTTGGATGAAACTTTTTGCATATCGTAGGGTCCGTGAATAGCATTACAATGATATACTTTTTATTTCTCTAGCTCCGATAGTTCCGGAGTTATAACCGAAAAATGGTTTATCTTAATACAAGAACTATTCCGCTATATTTTCCATACTAAACAAGTTTCGGTTTTTCATGAACCTTACTGAAACCAATTTCAAACTACTTTTATGAAACTTTTATGCTTTTTTAACATCTCTTCGATCATACCAAGCCCTATTTTACTGAATTTTCATAATTTTTCGTATTTTCCTAAGTTTTAATATTTTTCTATTTCTGACTTTATTTACATGTGTTTACATATTTACAGCCCCACCAAGCTGTTTTATGTTCTTTTAGTATTCTATATATGATATTAGGGTTGAGGAGTTACAATCATAAAATGGACAATGTTGGATACGGTTACTCAACCAGAAAACCTGCTTCTCCGTTTTTCGAAAGGTGTAAGTTTTTGTATTTACGACAGTGAAAGTCATCAAGCCATGTCAGCAGGCGTATTCAGGGAGCTTCGATATTCGATATCGGAAAATCTGTCGAACACTTTCGAGATGGGCTGATGTTGGGATCAAAAACTAATGTCATATGTGACATAAGGATTGGGTAAATTTTCCGTGGCTGTCAGAAACGCCTAGAATCAAGTTTTCGAAGTCGATAGATTCAACTTCGGAAAATTTTTCACTCGATCTGAATCGAACGGAAACGGTATCGAGTCTCCGTGAATACGTCTTCAGATTTCCTTAGCAGGATTGAAAAATTCCTGACAGTTATGTGACATCCAGCTAACACCTTCTGTTCATCTCCCAATCCACGGTGGACTCTATGGCCGATACATATGTTGATGAAGTGATTTAGTTAATGTTTCTGTTTCTTGAACGAATTAAAATAAGAAATGCTAACTCTTCGAGCGTTTCCATAATGCTCACATATTATAAGAGTATAAACAGATGTGATGTCAGAGCAGTCTTGTTCTCTGAATCGATTTATTCAATTCTAAATCGACATTTGAATACATAATGATACTTGAATAGCGATACGTAATATAATTAGGTAATAGGTCGGTTGACTGCCTACGAGTTACTTTTTAGGATTTGTCGTAACGAAAATTTACTTATCTATAATAATATTATAAAGAGGAAAGAAATGAAATTTTGTATGTTTGTGTGTTTGTATATTTCTTACGAATAAACTCAAAAACTACTGGACTGATTTTAAAAAATCTTTTACCAATGGAAAGTTAGACTATCTACTATAACCGCTAGTTATAAATGTTTTTAATGAATTTACACTACTACTCTCTACTCACAATTTATTTCGACACCTTTTAGGTACTACCCTATTAATGTGTGATGGGAGACTAAAGGTCATAAAAATGTGCACACTGTATAGGTATATAAATCGCTGGTACACAGTAAAAACTTACCAAGCTGCGCAATGCCAGCAACCAACTGCACAATGCCGCCAATGAAACACAGAAGCACAGCGAAGTCCGGGTTGGTCCCATTAGTGTACGTGAAAGTCATGAGGGACAAAAGTGCCGTGGGACCAATGTTGATCTGAGGACATGACCCCATGACCCCATATACGAAGCCACCGGCGAAAGACGCGTATAGACCATACTGTGGAATAAAAATATTATTTCATTAACTTGTAACTGCCTACTGCTGATGGTACTTCCCCACATATCAGGATGTATCAGAAAATTCAGACTAGTGGCCACCAAATTGTCTGAACTTTCGCATTTACGTGCTCATATACAACGCGTAACAGAATAAGCGCAATTCCTCATACAAAAAATATGATGCCTTCGTACTTTAGTTGTGTCTAAGCAATTTTCTTAAATAAAGAGGAATAGTAGAGTTCCATAGGTAGCACTAAATTCGGTTATGCTATTTCATTTTTCTAAAAAATTTCGAGTAGTCGTTATTCTCTCTTCAGTTATTCTGCTACAGGGCTTTGTGGTCATATGAGCCCACAGACCACATATTGTATATGAGGTAGGAAAGAGGTTTTAAGCAGTAAAAACATAAATTGAGAGTAAAAATGATGGATGAATATAAGAGGCAGAGGGCATTCAGTTGGCTACGGTTTAGGTAAGATGAAGGACATTTCTTCTTGAGAAAAGAATCATGTTTATTTCAAAATAAGATGCAATGCCAAGCACCTGTCTTCATTGACATTATATCCACTAGTAGAGTTGGATTGCTGGTAATACTGACGGCCGTTACTCGTACCACACATCAAATAAAAATAAAGGTCTAAGTACATATAAATTCTACTCAGGTTTTATTGCGGATAAAAACCGTGACCTAACGCAATATTTACGATATCACCTAAGGTTATTATGTCGATGACTATAAATTATATTCGTCGTAATAACATTCTATCACCACAGCTACGTACGATCGTATGTTATGAAGTTGTAGAAAATTACCTACTTTTTATATACACTTAAAGTTAGGTAAGTACATCTAATACTATAATCTACATTTTTACACATCTACATTAATATTATAAACAGGTGAAGTTGTTGTTTGTATTTTTGAAGAAGGTAATTTCTAAGGAAGGATTCTATAAATTTTTTCATAGAAAGAGAGAGCCACAATAATTCGCTATAAAAATTATTGTCGGCCCCACGTATGGGGCACCTCGTGGGAGCAAACGGTAATATATCATCGTATTGATCATGGTACGCAGCTAACGTACAAAAATTTATTAAGTAGGTATTATCGTATATTTTGCTTGACTAGAATCTATTTCTACTTGGTCGTAATTTTTCATTTCTGAATCACAGGTGCGGTAAAATGGGTTGCCTTTCTTATCATTGTGTTTGTTTGCTAGTAGCACGACATCGGAGACATTAAGAAGTTTACAACATAAACGTGGTGCCAACTGACAGTAAACTGGTGCATTCAAAGTGTGTCGTATTTCGGGAAGTGTAAAATTGGACATAGTTATTTTATGTTATAAAGTTTGATGATTTGGCGAGGACAAAACTACTGAAACTATACAAACATGCATTTAAAATATAATAAAAAATATAATAAAACGCCTTACGCCTTTTATCCATTCCATTTCGGATATACCCACTTTTCGTGAGATATTCTTGGATAAAGTTACAGGTTGAAGGTGGTGAGCCCTCGCACACAACAGACCCGGTCCGGCGACGGGCTGACCACCAAACAGGTTTGTGACACATGTGTCAGGATAAATTCTGGGACCTGCGTGTTTCCTCGAGCGTGATAAAACTGATAAATGTACGTAAGTGTGTAACACCCTGTCCCTAATAACAAATATTAAATACTGAAAGAATATAAAACAGCTTGGTGGGGCTGTAAACATGTAAACACATGTAAATATAATCAGAAATAGAAAATTATCAAAACTTAGGAAAAGTTCAAAAATAATGAAAAATCAGTAAAGTAGAACTTTGATTAGTTAAAGGGATGTTAAGATAGCATAAAAGTTTCATAAAAGTAGTTAGAATTAGGTTTCAGTAGGGTTTAGGAAAAGTTAAAACATCTTCCCATGGAAGGAAATGCGAAACAGGTCTCGTATTGAAATAAACCATTAATTGGTAATAACTCCGGAACTAATGGAGTTAGAGAGATGGGAAGCATATCGTTGTGGTACACTACGATATGAAAGAGGTTTCATCCAAATCGGAGATGGTCGGGTTTTTCCAATTTTCCGCTGCGGGACACGAAGATAAAGTCTTGGCATATATGGTGAGGGAGGGTGCGCAGCCAGGATGCTAGGCTGCCACCTCAACCATAGGTTGGACTTAAGATGTATGATACATAGGTCGGTCTGTTGAGCGATGATGAGCATAATGGCAAATAAATATATAAATATATAAATAAATAAATAAATAAATTTATAAAATAAATAAATTTATAAAATTTTCATATGGCGTTATTGGCTGGAAGGTTCGTTAATAACAGAAGTTATGAGGACAAGGCAGGTAAGGGTACCCTGTCTGATTAATGGAATATGATAGTTTTATGCGATATTCTAGACGAACCTAATATATGAAAAGCATGGCGAATAAAAGTAAATAACAGAGCTGGACTTATAATACATCTGGTTTCCCTCCCGCTTATAGGGCAGCTAACGCTGTCCGCTTGAACGAAAATATCGGGACAAGGTAGGGGTTGTAGTGTTTGAGTTATTGAAGGAGTGTGTAGTACTGCCCGAGTGGTGCAGCGGTTGTGTTAGTACGTTTCACCGTTCCATGGTCGGTGTTATGTCAGCACGTTACACCGTGCCGCGGATGGTGTTATGTCAGCACATACCAATGTTAGCTTGGCGGTGGCGGCACCTCTGATCTTTGACTTGCATTATGACTTCTTTGTGATGCAGAGGCTTACGCTTCGACACAACGATCTTGTTCAACACTGTTTGGCGACAAAGTGCGAAAAGGTAAAAGTCCGTGCCTCGAGCACTGCCTTACGGTACGGCAAGGTGGCGTTATATAGACTTAGTTTTTGGACATAGTCCATAAGCTTTGTTGGATGTAACGATCGCTCAAATATTACACATTGGGGCTAGTAGTGGAATGACTGACGACGCACCTCTTAGCGCTGTCTTGTGGTTCACAGTAGATACCCCGGGACTGCTTCTGAGCTTCTTGATGCTAAGTAACGGAGACGATGATATCGACTAACACTTAATTGATGGAGGTTGATAACGTCTCTCATTGAAATGTGAAAAGCAACATCTAGCTTGATCGTAGACCTGACGGTTCGAAATGGGCATTAACATAAGTTATCTTCGAGGAGTATTGTTGGTCTAGTACGCGAACACTCGACCAAATCTTCAGGAGTAAGCTCTTCGGAGTCTGGAACTGGAGTCATGTTGGCATTCGTGTTGGCATGGTTAAGGGTCTAGAGACTTGATTAGCTTGACGGGGATGTCTGTCACAATTCTGTTGAGTTTGATATTGCAATAAAGTGATACCACGAATGATCGAGAAAGGGGAACGCCTCATATATCTTATGATAACCATGTATTTTGCAGAACGTACATCGGTTACTCCATACTATCATATGAGTGCGCGCGCGACGCGTACTAATATAAATTAATGGTTTTACCATTATAAGCTCATTCAGGGTGTGACAGTGCCTCTGATGGCTGAACGAGAATCGATGGCTCATAGGGACCGAGGTCGGGTTATGTTAAGCATTAAGACCTATGAACTAGTTGTCCTATGAGAATGATTGCCTTACGGGGCTTACTGCAAATGATCCTGAGGTCGTAAAGACCAACTCAAATATGTTCGAGATTGCCTTACGGGGCTTGCTGCAAATGCACCCGAGGTCTTAATGACTGGCGTAACTCGCCTTCGGGGAATCATGACTACGGTCGCACCGGTCCCTTCGAGGCAACACACGGCTACGGCCAAACCACGACTACGGTCGCACCGGTCCCTTCGGGGCAAAATACGGCTACGGCCGCACCAATCGACTAAGGTCGCACCGGTCCCTTCGGGGCAAAATTCGGCTAAGGCCGCAACAATCGGCTACGGCCGCACCAATCAGCTTCGGCTGCAACAATCGGCTACGGCCGCAACAATCAGCTTCGGCTGCAACGGTCCCGCTTCGGCGGGATATAAGACCGGATGTCCGGCAAAACCGGGACGTTCGGGGGGGTCGCAAACGCAATTGTGGAATGTTGCGGGTCGGCGACCACCGTATGAAGCGAGGCGGAGCTTCCTACTCTTCCCACCAACCACATTTTTATTTCTTTTCTTGAAAGGAGGTGAGAATGTGGGGAAGGCGATCTTATCTCGAGTCTGTCATCAGATAAGAGATAGCAGGGGTGGGGAACATGAAGTGTCCTTCATGAAATTATTGCCTTAGGCATGAATGGCGCTGAAGTGGGCAGCGTTATTAAATATTAAAGAATAAAAGCGAAAGACAAATTTTATAAATACGCGATAGATAATTAAAGGTATAGGTTGATTCAAGTTAAGATTTCTTTTGATGGCAAAGCATGATCCTCAAAAAGGATCTGGATTACTATTCACAAAGTAGTGTCCTACACTCTAGACGATCACATAAATTAATTACAAGGCCAAAATTGCAGGAGATATTTGACGGTGTCGACCTATTTAGCGATGCCTCCAAAGTAAATACTTTGGAAATCATCGTGAAGCTAAATCTTGAGGTCGTTTAAAAACTATGCGTAGGACGTAGATGATGGTTACTCATTTACGTCTATACGTGTAAAATTGATGTTCGTTTGCTACGAGTTAGCAGCGAAATGTCATACAGTGGATTCTCTCTAATTCCGTGCAAGAGAACATGATAACAAAATATTGAAACGATATCTTGTGAATGGGATCCTTGCTTTGAGCTGTGCAATACTTGCTTAGCATTATATGATGTTTGGCTTTGCATGGCTGGGAATTAAATCTACTACGTTGGAATTGGTGGTTCCAATGTATAGAGAGATAAAGTAGTAGATGGGGGGTTTAGTTACAATTTGGTGCCGTGACCAGGATATGGATCAACGATTCGTATTCTGATCTGGTGTTGGGTTGTGGCTTGCTTAAAGTGGGCTTCATGCCTACAATTTGCTGTCCGTGAAAATGGAATGAGTGATCATGCTTCAGACACCTAGTTATAAGTCCTCTCAAAGAAATGGTTAATAATGGAAATGAAACTAATGAAAAATTTCTTTGTTACAGGTGTCTGATTGAATAAAATATAATAAGGAAGGAAGAATAGGAAAAGTGATTATTGTACATAAGCCCAATAGAGGAAGATTATGTGGATATAGAAGGGACCACTTTAGTTATTTTATTTTGAAGTTTATCAAGACAATTTTTTTGAATTTTATAAAACAGTAATTATAAGACAGTGCCTTTTAAAATTATAAGTGTATATAAATAAACGACAAAAAATGTCGGATTACGAGGATCTGGATCCACCTCATTATGAGAGCGGTGGAGATGACGAGCCACCTAAAAAGAAAAAGAAAGTTAAAAAAGCGAAAAAACAGAATAGCCCAGACAAGGAGCCTGGGGCTTGCAGTTCCAAAGAGTACACATTGTTGTATAAATTAATTCTAAAACAGAATAAAACTTTGGAGGCAAAATTGAGGAAGTTAAAAGAAGAGGTAAAGAATAACTCAGATACCCAAAAGAATAGTGGAGTGGGTGTCGCTAATCCTGATAACCCCATTCCAAGGAAAGACATAGGTCCGTTGGCCAATAAACAGATAGTTTATTCTATTACGAATTTAAATTCCGAAAAGCCGAAATTTAATGGCCAACCAGGGAAGACACATCCAGTGACTTTTCTGGAGGATTTGACGGCATATATAAGGAAAATACCTGCCCAAGGAAATGAGTTGGCAACTGTGATGGAGTGCCTAGAAGGTCAAGCAAGAGATTGGGGCAGAGTTTATAAAAGTCGTTGGCAAAATTACGAAGATTTTAAACGTGACTTTCTTTTGACCTTTTGGAATGAAGTTGAGCAAAATAAAGTACGTAGAGAAATTGTAAGCGGAAAATGGGATCGGAATAAAGATTCCACTATGATCGCTCATTTTATGAAATATGCTGAGCAAGTAAAGATGTTAACATATCCAATGAGCGATTCGCAATTGATATCAGACTTGATGCGTCATTTTCCGCGTAATGTTCAGCAGCTTTGGACATTATCAAAGCAAGATAACATCCTCGCCGCAACCGAATTTTTGCGAGAGATGGATAATATCAATCAATACGAAGAAGATGATAAGGGATCACATCAAAAAGGTAGCACATGTTTCGCTCCTCCAGGAGCGCATAAGACTTCCATCAAGTACAATGATTGGAAGAGGCCGAGAGGAGACAACACAGGTTTCATGCGAGGCGGGACTGGTGCAGTGAAGGCGCCCACTGTTCCGGTTACTGCATCCTTGGAAGCTGTGAAGGCCATTGAGGAACCTCCAAAAAACTAGTTGAGGCTGGGTGTAGCTTTGCCCTACAGCACTCAGCTAGGAAACGGGGCACAACCCCACAGGTCAATTCGATCGGTTATAAGATTATGATAAGACAAGGGTGGCAACCCGGTCAGTCATTAGGCAAACATAATAAGGGTATAATAAAACCAATTGAGGCGAAGGGCCAGGTGGGAAAAACTGGCTTTGGTTATATAAATATCATAGAGGGTATATCGGGTCTCATACGAGACCGGTTTAATTTGCTTTCAGCTGGAAAAATTATTCAAAGTACACATTTAAATACAGTATTCGAAGAAGATGAAAGAACCAAAGAATTGATTGGTGGGGTGCGACCTGATATATTAGTCAAATGTGAAGGCCTTAAAATCTTGACTCTGTTAGACACGGGTTCAGATATCACATGCATTTCAGAAGAAATGTTTAATGAAATAAGTAAGAAAAACGCTAAATTGCCAATCATACCAGTCAAAGGGTTCCAAATACGGGGGGCTGTGGGACAGCGCTCCTCGAAGATAAATAGACAAGTTATATTACCTGTTGAGCTTACTAAAGGATTAGTTTTAGAAATACCCTTTTTAATCGTTCCCGGTCTTACAAGGTCTATGATTTTGGGGTTTGATTTTATGACACAATATAAGATTGATTTTCAATTTGATAAAAGAAACGGTGTTTGCATAGTGCACGGTGGAAAGCGATTTTTAATTTTATTTGATAATTATAATGATTTAATGAGTGTAAATAGGGTTGATTGTGAATTACGTGCAAATATTGACAAAAGGTTCGAAGATGACGTGAAGTTCGGCTGTGAGAATGACCACGGAAGTAGAGAGAAGTTGATTAATGTATTAAAGAAATATGATCCATTATTCACGACCAAATTAGGTCGTGCAAATTGTTATGAGCATAAAATTATAATGGAACACAATAAACCAATAGTGATCAAAAGTTATCCAATCCCATACGCTTATAAAGCAAAAATGTCCGCTAAGTTAAATGAATTAGAGGAAATGGGTATTATAACGAGGGCTGCCACACCATATTCAAGCCCGTTAACATTTACATTAAAGAAAGACGGCGTCGACATACGAGTATTACTGGACGCCCGAGAAATAAATAAACATATGGTGGCGGAGACAGAGAAGCCTCCTATGCAGATCGACGTCTTAAATTCATTTCATGGAGCAAAATATATAACGACGATCGATCTTAATAACGCTTACTTTCAAATACCCATTAGTGAGGAAAGTAAGAAGTACACGGGGTTTACCTTTGAAGGTAAATCTTATGTTTATAATGTTTTGCCGCAAGGGCTTAAGACTTCTGTGGGAAGCTTCAGTCGGGCGATGGACATCATCTTGGGACCTGATGTAAGAGAATTCTGTGTAAATTATCTTGATGACCTGGCGATCATTACTTGTGGCTCGTTGGATTTACACTTAGAGCACATTGATAGAGTACTGCAGAGATTGCATTTGGCAGGCTTGACATGTAACTTACAAAAATGTGAATTTATTTGCAAAGAGGTAAAAATGTTGGGATTTATAATATCAACAGATGGTATTAAAACAGATCCTGAAAAGGTTAAAGCAATCAGGGAGTTTCCTGTTCCCAAGAAAGTTAAACATGTCAGAGCTTTCTTAGGGCTCTGTAATTTTTACCGTCGATTTATTCCTGATTATAACAGGAGCATAATGCCCTTGTGTGAATTGTTAAAGAAAGGAAAGAAATGGGCATGGGGCGATACAGAACAAAAGGCCTTTGAAGCCTTAAAAAGTCGATTTATTAACACAATAATGTTACATCATCCAGATTTTACAAAACCGTTTTATGTGCAAACTGACAGTTCAGGCATCGGCCTAGCCGGTGTGTTATATCAATACGATGATGATGATAGTATGTAAATCCTTGGTTTTCATAGTAGAGCATTGAGAGGCGCCGAATTGAATTGGACGACCACAGAACAGGAGTTTTACGCAGTGATCAGTACTTTTAAAAAGTTTGAAACTTATTTACGTGGAGCAAAAGTAAATATAAGAACTGATCATAAGGCCTTGTTGTTTGTAAACAATATGAAACTATACAATAGTAGAGTAACTCGTTGGATACTCTTCATCGAACAGTTTTATTACACTTTCGAACATGTGGCAGGGAAGATGAATATTGGAGCAGATATTCTATCTCGCTACCCTCCAAGTAATGAAATCATACAAGAAGAAAAGAAGATTTGTCCGGAAATAGCTTATATGGAAAGTTCACCAAATAATGAGTTGAATAAGCAATTAAGAAACATAAAAGAGATTCAGGATGCAGACTCTGTGGCATCCGAAATTATTCGAAACATAAAAGACAAAAGGATAGAAGGAGCGAACAGGTTGACTCCACATTGTTTTATCAAAGATGATAAATTACACATGAATGCTGGAGGGAAAGAAGTTCTGTTCTTGCCTGCTACCTTAGTAGAGAGTGTAACGAAGCAGGTCCACGAGGAGATGGGTCATCAAGGTGCATATAAAATTATTAAATATGTCAGAGACAGATTTTATTGGCCTAACTTAACAAAAGATATAAAAAATATTGTAAATAAATGTCGAATTTGTCAATTATCAAAGTGTAATAATTTTAAATATTTTGGGCCTTGTCAGTCAATTGTTACACAAAATATTGGAGATCTAGTAATGGCTGACATCTATGGGCCATTACCAAGTGGAAAGTTTGGTTACCAATATATACTAGTAGTGCAAGATTCTTTTAGTAAATTTGCTAAATTATATCCAATGAAAAGTGCAACTGCAAGATCAGTTGTCACTAAAATCAAGCATTTTATTCAAATAATAAAACCAAAGGCTATCATGACTGATAATGGGCGTCAATTTATCAGTAATTTATGGCGGAAAAGCTTGAATGATGTTGGGATAAAAACTATTTACACGACAATAAGAAATCCTAGGCCTAATAGTACCGAAAGAGTAAATAAAGAGTTGGGCAGAATGTTTAGAACATTTTGCCATGATAATCATAAAAGTTGGGCAACGCGGTTGCCTGAAATAGAAAAACTCTATAACAATACAACACATGATAGTATTGGGTATACACCCTGTGAAGTATTGTATGGGGAGAGCAATAAATTGACGTTTGATAGATGGTTAAAATTGCCTAAGGATAAGCTAAACTTACAAGAAGTAAGGAGAAATGTTAGAATAACATTAAAACAGCAAAGCGAATATAGACAAGGCAAATTTAATTCAAGCCATAAGTTGATGAGTTTTCATGTTGGGGATCTAGTGAAAATTAAGAGAGTGACGCAGTCAAGTGCAGAAAATAAACAAATAAGTAAATTTGATTTATTGTACGAAGGTCCCTATAAAATTGCCTCAATACCATTTGAAAATGTGTATATTTTAGTGCACCCAGAGACTGGGGAAGTAAGAGGCAAATATAATACTATTCATTTGTCAAAGTATTATAAATAAAAGTTATGTGCAAGATGTAAAATGTAAACCTTGAAGTGTTTAAAAAGGTATAATTTTTTTTTTTTATGGAAATGTAAGAGATATGATTTATGTAATAAATGTAAATAATGATTGTAGAATTGGCCAGTTGTTTTTATAATATATTAAGATGCTAATTGTATTCACAAATTGTAATAATTTGGAAATAAAGAATAAATAAAAGAGAAAACATAATTAAAAGATTGTTGCGTGGTTCGGGGAATGGCATTAGCACATCAATCTGAGATGGCTCCCTGTTCCAACCTTACAATATTTATAACTAAATAACTTTGGAAAGATCATACAGTATAACCACACTCAAATAGAGTTGAACAGGGGTGGACATCATTTGATAGATGTGGTAGTAGGGGAGGTTGGTGGCCGTTCTTTTAGGTTTTATAATAAATAAAGAAACAGATGGAAATAAAAAGCGTCTATTATTCAGCTCCTATAATAAATAAAGAAACTGATGGAAATAAAAAACGTCTATTATTCAGCTCCTAAATGAATAAAGAAACTGATGGAAATAAAAAGCGCCTATTATTCAGCTCTAAAAATTCTCTTCCGTGAATTACAGAGAATTTTGGGGGCTGGTTGTAACACCCTGTCCCTAATAACAAATATTAAATACTGAAAGAATATAAAACAGCTTGGTGGGGCTGTAAACATGTAAACACATGTAAATATAATCAGAAATAGAAAATTATCAAAACTTAGGAAAAGTTCAAAAATAATGAAAAATCAGTAAAGTAGAACTTTGATTAGTTAAAGGGATGTTAAGATAGCATAAAAGTTTCATAAAAGTAGTTAGAATTAGGTTTCAGTAGGGTTTAGGAAAAGTTAAAACATCTTCCCATGGAAGGAAATGCGAAACAGGTCTCGTATTGAAATAAACCATTAATTGGTAATAACTCCGGAACTAATGGAGTTAGAGAGATGGGAAGCATATCGTTGTGGTACTGTTGACGGACACTACGATATGAAAGAGGTTTCATCCAAATCGGAGATGGTCGGGTTTTTCCAATTTTCCGCTGCGGGACACGAAGATAAAGTCTTGGCATATATGGTGAGGGAGGGTGCGCAGCCAGGATGCGAGGCTGCCACCTCAACCATAGGTTGGACTTAAGATGTATGATACATAGGTCGGTCTGTTGAGCGATGATGAGCATAATGGCAAATAAATATATAAATATATAAATAAATAAATTTATAAAATAAATAAATTTATAAAATTTTCATATGGCGTTATTGGCTGGAAGGTTCGTTAATAACAGAAGTTATGAGGACAAGGCAGGTAAGGGTACCCTGTCTGATTAATGGAATATGATAGTTTTATGCGATATTCTAGACGAACCTAATATATGAAAAGCATGGCGAATAAAAGTAAATAACAGAGCTGGACTTATAATACATCTGGTTTCCCTCCCGCTTATAGGGCAGCTAACGCTGTCCGCTTGAACGAAAATATCGGGACAAGATAGGGGTTGTAGTGTTTGAGTTATTGAAGGAGTGTGTAGTACTGCCCGAGTGGTGCAGCGGTTGTGTTAGTACGTTTCACCGTTCCATGGTCGGTGTTATGTCAGCACGTTACACCGTGCCGCGGATGGTGTTATGTCAGCACATACCAATGTTAGCTTGGCGGTGGCGGCACCTCTGATCTTTGACTTGCATTATGACTTCTTTGTGATGCAGAGGCTTACGCTTCGACACAACGATCTTGTTCAACACTGTTTGGCGACAAAGTGCGAAAAGGTAAAAGTCCGTGCCTCGAGCACTGCCTTACGGTACGGCAAGGTGGCGTTATATAGACTTAGTTTTTGGACATAGTCCATAAGCTTTGTTGGATGTAACGATCGCTCAAATATTACACATTGGGGCTAGTAGTGGAATGACTGACGACGCACCTCTTAGCGCTGTCTTGTGGTTCACAGTAGATACCCCGGGACTGCTTCTGAGCTTCTTGATGCTAAGTAACGGAGACGATGATATCGACTAACACTTAATTGATGGAGGTTGATAACGTCTCTCATTGAAATGTGAAAAGCAACATCTAGCTTGATCGTAGACCTGACGGTTCGAAATGGGCATTAACATAAGTTATCTTCGAGGAGTATTGTTGGTCTAGTACGCGAACACTCGACCAAATCTTCAGGAGTAAGCTCTTCGGAGTCTGGAACTGGAGTCATGTTGGCATTCGTGTTGGCATGGTTAAGGGTCTAGAGACTTGATTAGCTTGACGGGGATGTCTGTCACAATTCTGTTGAGTTTGATATTGCAATAAAGTGATACCACGAATGATCGAGAAAGGGGAACGCCTCATATATCTTATGATAACCATGTATTTTGCAGAACGTACATCGGTTACTCCATACTATCATATGAGTGCGCGCGCGACGCGTACTAATATAAATTAATGGTTTTACCTTTATAAGCTCATTCAGGGTGTGACAGTGCCTCTGATGGCTGAACGAGAATCGATGGCTCATAGGGACCGAGGTCGGGTTATGTTAAGCATTAAGACCTATGAACTAGTTGTCCTATGAGAATGATTGCCTTACGGGGCTTACTGCAAATGATCCTGAGGTCGTAAAGACCAACTCAAATATGTTCGAGATTGCCTTACGGGGCTTGCTGCAAATGCACCCGAGGTCTTAATGACTGGCGTAACTCGCCTTCGGGGAATCACGACTACGGTCGCACCGGTCCCTTCGGGGCAACACACGGCTACGGCCAAACCACGACTACGGTCGCACCGGTCCCTTCGGGGCAAAATACGGC
The DNA here is from genome assembly GCA_963855545.1 of Ethmia dodecea. Lineage (NCBI taxonomy): Eukaryota > Metazoa > Arthropoda > Insecta > Lepidoptera > Depressariidae > Ethmia > Ethmia dodecea. The sequence goes on from OY979446.1 coordinate 5,514,797, forward strand.
TACGGCCGCACCAATCGACTAAGGTCGCACCGGTCCCTTCGGGGCAAAATTCGGCTAAGGCCGCAACAATCGGCTACGGCCGCACCAATCAGCTTCGGCTGCAACAATCGGCTACGGCCGCAACAATCAGCTTCGGCTGCAACGGTCCCGCTTCGGCGGGATATAAGACCGGATGTCCGGCAAAACCGGGACGTTCGGGGGGGTCGCAAACGCAATTGTGGAATGTTGCGGGTCGGCGACCACCGTATGAAGCGAGGCGGAGCTTCCTACTCTTCCCACCAACCACATTTTTATTTCTTTTCTTGAAAGGAGGTGAGAATGTGGGGAAGGCGATCTTATCTCGAGTCTGTCATCAGATAAGAGATAGCAGGGGTGGGGAACATGAAGTGTCCTTCATGAAATTATTGCCTTAGGCATGAATGGCGCTGAAGTGGGCAGCGTTATTAAATATTAAAGAATAAAAGCGAAAGACAAATTTTATAAATACGCGATAGATAATTAAAGGTATAGGTTGATTCAAGTTAAGATTTCTTTTGATGGCAAAGCATGATCCTCAAAAAGGATCTGGATTACTATTCACAAAGTAGTGTCCTACACTCTAGACGATCACATAAATTAATTACAAGGCCAAAATTGCAGGAGATATTTGACGGTGTCGACCTATTTAGCGATGCCTCCAAAGTAAATACTTTGGAAATCATCGTGAAGCTAAATCTTGAGGTCGTTTAAAAACTATGCGTAGGACGTAGATGATGGTTACTCATTTACGTCTATACGTGTAAAATTGATGTTCGTTTGCTACGAGTTAGCAGCGAAATGTCATACAGTGGATTCTCTCTAATTCCGTGCAAGAGAACATGATAACAAAATATTGAAACGATATCTTGTGAATGGGATCCTTGCTTTGAGCTGTGCAATACTTGCTTAGCATTATATGATGTTTGGCTTTGCATGGCTGGGAATTAAATCTACTACGTTGGAATTGGTGGTTCCAATGTATAGAGAGATAAAGTAGTAGATGGGGGGTTTAGTTACAAGTGTTTTGAAAAACTCATTGGTACATGCGAGAATTCGAACCCGAGCCTTACTGATTATCATCATATTGTGACGCAGGCTTTTTAACCGTAAGGCTGATGCTATGAAATTTAAAATATAATCTATAGTTAAAAGTATGTGTTTTGTGAATCAAAATATATGGAAATGTCCGGTTAAGCATATTCAAACCCGCATAGCAGTATCCTTGTATTTACAGCACAGATTTTCCTCAATAATATTATCACCTCGGGGTTTTTTTAGTGATGACACGGTTTCGTCTGTACATTCCAACTTACAATATCCGTTAACCAACAAAAGATCTAAACAAGATTCCAATTAAAAAATATAAGACAAAAAAACTTCTTATGAATAAATCGACAAGACCATTATCTCTGTCAGTCGACCTTCCACGGTCTTAAGGAGCTCAAAATAAATAATTCATCTTCAAGTCCTGATTAAAAGAACAAAGAACATGTCATTCTGTCGCTAGACATTATCGTGATCCAAATTAAATGAATTTGAGACAGATACCCACGGGAAATAGAAACGATTAATCTTATCATTACCCGAAATAAGGGATAAAACGATAGAATTTTGACTCAACGTTTTTCCAAAGTAATTACGAGTATGTAATGAGGACCCTTAGTATGATTATTTATATGTATTTAATAGGCATTTACTTTTGAAATAAAATAAAACAATCAAAGTAAACTATTTATAAGCGATGCATGGAAAGGTTTTTTATTTTATTTATTTAATAAGGACCCAATATTATTCGTTACACTAATTTTACGGCTAGACTACAGCTAATCCTATTGTCTTCACATTGATACCTACTTGTAGGATAAATTTTCAATAATCTCTATATTTCTAACTAAATATAGAAATTACGAACTTCGAAATCAATAACTTAATAAACTTTAGTCAGTGCAGCATCTGTTGCACGTCAGGTGTTGGCACATATGGACCCTCCGGGAGCCGGTGGGCTCACAGATTAAAAGGGATAATAGCCTTGTTGGTAGTGAATCCTGATGAGGGCGTGTAGGTACAAATGAGTTTTTCAAAAACTTAATTACGTAATTATCAAGAAAGCAACCCCCGAATTGGTTCGAAGGCATGAGTCTGGGCTACTTTTACGGGTCCAAAGGCACTGTCGAAAAATCATTTTTTCCATGAATGTTATACTTTTGCTGATATGGGGATAAAGAGTAGGTAAGCGTTTTTTAAACCTAAATAAGAAAATGACTAAATTATATTTATTATATTATATTATTATTTTAAACCATATTTACTAGTAAGACATGAGATTAAAAAGAGCTGCCCTTGAGTTTCTTGCTGGTTCTTCTCGGGGTACTGTATTTGGAACCGAACTCGTCGGTAGAGATGGGCTGCTGTTTACATTTAGTCAATGTTTATGGACGAGTTTAGACTGCCTTGTTATTAGACTATTGACAATTCCATTTGTAATTTTTAATTACCTACATAAATAAAAACATTTTCATTTCCATTTTTTACCTGAGGTTCAAAGCCAGCCAAAGACGCGTACGCAATAGACTGGGGTATCAAAGTCAAGGCAACCGTCAGTCCAGCTATAGCATCGCCAAACGCAGTATCAAAATTGTAAGTCCTGGACCACTGCAGAATCGGGAACACCCGGGAAAGAACCCGTCCTGGATGTGGTAGCTTCATTCTTCAACCTGAAATGTAAGTAAAAATCCATATTATTCTTACCCGTAAACGATAAAGCCAAACCGACGAACGTTTTATTTGCTTAGCTGGTTCGCTTAATTGAACTACACGTCAGTGACTAGGTACATATTAAGATCCGAGTGTTGCGTTAATTTTACTTGGTCGCGCTCGCTATAATACCGCGCGTATGATAAGTCGAACGCTTTTGTCATTCTATTCGACTGACGTTTACGTTTTAGAAAACCTCTTGGCCAAGCTATCTGGGCGATGTTAAGGTTCGATCATACGAAAAGCAAGGTGGCTCAAACGCAGGTCCTTCAATAGGCTACTAATTAGGAACGTACACCCCACAGACAAAGCCCTTTTTCTGGCACAATCGCGTATAAATAAATTTCGTTAAACACTTTATAATCAAACATAATTCTGTGTTCAACTCGAATCTTCTTATCAATTCGTGTGTTTTTAAACCATACATATTTATAATATTCAATCACATTTATCACGCATATTCGATTTGCTATGAAATAATAAAAACTAGAATTAAACTATCAATAATGTTCACTTTCCATTATTGCATGAAAAGAAACGCTAATAACCTTGAAATTAATAGGACTTCGGTACACAGGTAATTTTAATTTTATTGTGTTTTGTGGCACGAGAGTGACTTTCATCATCATCATCATTTTAGCCACAGGTCAGCCACTGCTGAGCAAAGCCTTTCATTGTCTTCCAGAGCGTTCGATCGAAACAAACCTGCATACACCTTACGGCACCCTTGATAGTATTATAGTTAAAAACCGGTAAAGTGAGAGCGGATTCGCACATGAAGGGCTCCATCCGTACCACCGTACATTAATAAATCTTCACAATATAATAATAAAGCGTTTCTTGTTTGGGGCGCTTTTTGTTAAATTTCATTTTAATTATTGTTATAGCGGCTATAAAAATAGGTACACGATCCGTGAAAATTCCAATCTTATACAACGCGTAACAGAATAAGCGCAATTCCTCATACACCCCAACTAACCAATTTTCTAAAATAAAGAGCCATAACAGTACGATTTCCATAGGTAGCACTAAAGTCAGCTATGCTAATTCATTTTTCGGAAAAATTTAACACGTAGGTAGTCGATATTGAATAAACTAACTTCAGGAATTGCGCTTATTATATTACATGTTGTACCTATATCTATCGGTTCATGAGATTCAGGGGTTTAAGAAGGTTTCCTTCAAGAGCAGTGGCGTCATGTCTCTCTCTCTCTATCTCTCTCTGGGGTAGGTCCCGCAAGTCTGAGGATCTGTTCAACATTAGGGTTGCGTTTGGAGCGGATGATTTACCTCCTCCGGTTTCTGTCCAACGCGTCTCTCACAACCGTGTAGAATTTGGATGAGTTTATAATTTGGTCGGTAATCTTGTTGGAGAACGACCGCGCGATCTTTTTTCTTCTGTATGCTCCACCACATTTTGTTTTTTTTTTCGTCGAACTGTGTAGCCGAAGTAATTTGGCAGTAAATAGAAATGCGTTCTTTGATTTTTAATAGTCTTTAGAGTTAAATAATTATAGATTTGGCATATATCTAAAGTGCTCTGCGTTGTTTGGAATATCTGGGAGCTATCAGAGCTCTTCCTATAATATACCGGACTATAAGCGAATAAAACTTCTAATTTCCACTTGACTATCAAGTAGTTAAGTAAGTTTTAAGTATCTAATTAGAATGTTAAATCAAGCCGTTAACCGATGTGTGTTAAATTACGGTAAATTGCTAAGAAATTTAGTGCCTTTTAAAAAAAATACAGCGAATTTAAAACCTTTGATGAATTTATGACAAAAGCGAAATGTGACGGAAGAAGGCGAAAAGTGCGTTTAAATTGAGTCTTATGAAATCCACAATTTTACTAAAGAACCGAGATGAGAAGAATTAATCCCTTTAGTTAAAGGAATACCAGAAACCTATTGGCCTTGAAACAAGCTTAAAACACATCAGTTTTTTTATTTAAGAATGCAATCACGCAGGCCAAGTCTATATGTATAGGTAGGTATTTTCAGATATAGGGTACCGTACCCAAAAACATAGTCTTTTGAAATATTCACAGTGTAGGTATTCCTATAATCGCTATTAAAATAAATAATGAAATCAAAATAAAGGTAAAAACAAAAGGGGTCTCCGTATTAAGATTTGTTTTTTGGAGATTTTTGTCCGATTTTCATTATTGTATGATGGTCCTTCCACCCGACTCGGACTTTGCCGGTTTCTTACATCGATTTCACGGTCATTCCATTGACATTTATTGATTTAAAATGGCACTAGACCTTCCATATGCACGTATCTACCACAATCACCTACTAAGTTACCAACTGCATAAATTTTAAGAACTTTTTCTTAAGTTTTTATTTTTATTCATATAACTGGATTCGATTCGACTAAAGTATTCGTAGAAAAAGTGTGCTATGCGCATAAGTGATATTAAGTATATTATGTGTGTGACAAAATAAACAAGCAACAAATAAACTTGCGATAGGTAATATTGTTTTGCGAATACATTAATCAGACAGTCTAATCATACAGGCATTATGATGTCGGATTAATATCGCTGATGTATCAACTCCCCAACCGATACCAATTAATATTAATAGTAACTATGTACTTCACGTAAGGTCAGTATTATTAACAATCAAATAAAACCAAATGACCTGACTTCCTGGTCGTTACTGTCCATTCGTACCTGGTGGGAATATTTCCACAAATCGATTAACACTTCCGAGTAAATAGACGTGAATACGTGAAATATCAACCGCTCGCAAGTTTTAACACGCTTTCAATATTATTAAAAAAGGATTTATATAGCTAATATCTGTTTGCATCTATTTCAGCCACGTGCCTAAGTCCCGTTCCCGTAGGAAAATTATCATGCTCTTTGCTATTAGCTCATGTTACCTACTCCCAGAAAAGAAAGCTTTCCACTCGTGAAAGAATTTTTCTAATCAGTCCAGTAGTTCCGATTCTATTATTACAAAAAAACACTTCCATTACTGTAGATGTATTAAGGAGTTTGATCTAGAACGCACAGCATCAACCGCTATAGCTAGGAAGCTAAAATTTGGAGTGCAGATATCTTTGACAACGTTGACCAATTAGAAAGGGTTATTTCCTCATAATTCCAACGAGAACGGGAATAACTCTAAACTCCTTCACTCGTTCTCTATAAACTCTTTTTCTATGCCGTACCCATTTTTGAATTCTGAAATGTTGTAGTCTTTTTTAGCAAATAAATAATAATATATATATATATTTTGTTTCATTAACATAATAATAATAATAATAATTGTCAACCTACCTAGATTGATACCTACTTTATTTAATTTGTGTATCTCTTTTGTGTTATTTTTGTTCTACAATAAAGAGTTGTTGTATTGTAACGCAATATTTTAAAAAATCAATAGTCTTAGTTCAACATTTTTGATTTCTGCTGTCTGTAGTTTGATTAGAGATTCTTCTAATTAGAGACTTTTATATTTTTAAAAAACCTTTTTAAAGTATTCTACAATATGTAACAGACTAATTAGTCTGTTCAGTATCGACTACTTAATCGATTTCAGCTATTTTTAATATTTGTTATATTTTTCCTAATGAATTGGCATAGCTGAATTTAGTTGCTACCAATGGAAACTGTACTATTATTGCTCTTTACTTATGAAAATTGGTTAAACACAACTAAAGTACGAAGGCATCATATTTTTTTTATATTAATATGGTATTCTGTTACGCGTTGTATAATTTCAAATTTCTATAATTCTTCAATTCCACAGCTGGAATTTTTCGTGTAAATAATAATGACGTAATCGCTTAGTATTGGTATCAACACAAGGTACCTAGTTCAGTAGTAAAATACAGTAGTATGAACCGTAGTAAAAACGTTAGTGATATTAGCTATTCTGTGTCAGCGGGACGAAAGCAGAAAGCGACGACGGAGTTAAATAAAATATTAAATGGACTTACTAGGTATTTCTTCCGTAACTGTATACTTAGCGTACTAGACGTTTGGCGCGACTTGTACTAGGTAAGTACTTACATTGAATAGAAGACTCATGAGACCACGATTATTCACGACTTCCCTATTATCTTATTTCCTGTAATTTCGTCTATAAGCTATTTAAGTGTGTGAATATAATCATGAAAAAGTATATGTAAGTAGGTATTTACTACTAATTATTATTATCATTCGCACATACCTATCTATATATGTAGGTATGTTATAAAAGCGCTTTGGATCTATCTGAATGAAAAAAATTTGCACACTAACTGTTAATAGAAATACTTACTCCTATGTTTTAGTCTATAGCTGTGGTTTCTTATAGTCTAGGACAGTTTTTTATACATTTTAATCTTCCCATAAAATATGCAATCAAATACCGAAAACCCTGTCCAAATCGCATCAGTACTTGTTGAGAAAACCACGAATACCTATAGGTGCATACGGAACAAACAGTAAACCTTTTTTTGTAAAGTTTTGAAAAATATTATGCACAGTGAGCATATACATAGTAACATATAATATCATTGATTATGCATGATATATCCTGGATGAATGACTTGACTGCGATGTCAAATGTAGTTTTGTCTATCATTGGTTGCGTTCCTCGGTGTCTTATCTTTTTTTTTTATCGCCATGTGACGTCCCTGCTAAGCATTTATGTTTTTTTTTAAATACGTAAAAAAAAATAAAAATATTATTTGGAAGGGGTGCAATAATTTATCAATTGAATTTAATTTCTCGCTGCATTGTTTTAACATCGATAATAGTCATTCAATATAATTTAAGGATTATCCTGTTCTCGTAATTATAATACCTAGTACCTATATCAAAAACTATACACTTATTAAAATTTTCAATAATGTACCTACAATAATAGATTTTCAAATAAAAAAAAACATAACACAGAGACTACTTGAGTCGAGCACTGAGCGGCCATTTCTATTGTGAATCAACGTCCTTATTTTTAAAAGCGAGCATAACATTTTGCAAACCGTCGTGAAATATTCAACCATAAATTCATCTTTACAAATTATATAGTAGGTATATCAACGAAAACTAATTGATCATTGTGTGTTTGTCATATGAGTGCAGACGTAGGTACAATAACTTACATAGGGCAAACAACTCGAGATGCAGACCGAAATGTACTGTTTACTCGTATTTGAGTATCTATAGTAAATGTTCAACTCTTTAACTCGATGCAAAAAGGAGATGTGTCAGACAATTTAATTCAATAAAAATCCTTTGTACGCTAATAAAATCGATCTACAATTTGAAAACCTATTCCTACAATTGTCATTCAACATATATATGTTTTTAAGAGTTTATAAATTGATTTGTGCATTGTATAGTCCTTTTTATGAAAAAGCGTTGTTATACCGACAAAAACAATCCTACAAAAATTCTAGTGGTGTGAATAAACTGTTAAAAAACTTGTTGTAACATAATACTCGTTTCATGAACTCTACAAGGTGATTTGAATGCTTCGAAGCAGAATGTACCTATGTCTTATTTCTAGACTAAATTGATGAATTTACGAAATCACTACATTTGTTTGGGATGGCAAAAGTTTCATAATTTTATTAGATAAAGCTGTTTCCTTTCGCTAAATTTATTAGTTGCGATCTTAAATAAAATAAAAAAAAGGGTTGCGTTGCGAAAATTAGGTAGGTATATTTCTATGATTGTATATCCTATCCATTTTCAGACAACTAAGTACCTAGACTTTAACCAAGACATAAATAATTGAAGTACATTTTTGACGCTTATTTGGCTGTACCTACAATATACATAAATATGCTTCGAATGTACTTATACCGTGTAATTTTAGTGTCTGTAGTATTATAAGTAGATTAAGGCAACGGGCGCTTTGGTTTTCACTGTAAGCTTGTTGCCTGATTGTCATAAAAATTAAAAAGTAACAAATTCCAGTAGAAATACGTTCTTGGAAAGTGCCCAATGATCTTGATAAAATTCACAGTCACATGCAGAGGCAGTTTAAGGTAGAATGGGTAGAATAAAATATCAAGTTACCAAAAATATTTGCATATCATCTTGAATATGATTGAATAGCCTGGACTTTATTTTATATTGCAACCTCGACGTATGAATAAACCTATTCTAAGCAAATGAACATTTTTGATTCTGATGGTTTCATCCAAAGAGATTTAAATATATTATATTTAAATCTCTTTGGTTTCATGTCTTCAAATACTGTTTTCTATGAATTTTCATCAGTGGAGCTTATTCGCGGAGGTACCTGTACTGATAATAAAGTAGAGATAAGTAAACACGGTGAAATATATTGCATATTATCCATGATAAAAATATATTTTCCAGAAAATAACTAAGCTGTAAAATGTAAAGACGTTTAAAGAAAAAGTTAAGAGAATGATTTTCTTCAGACCTCTTTGGTACTATTCAAAGGGAAAGAGAATGATTTTCTTCCAGCCTCTTTGGTTACCTATATAAATGTCAAAGAGGTTGGAAGAAAATCATTCTCATTAGGAGAGAGAAACTTTTTCTTTATACGTCTTTGATAAATGTATTAGAATGAGGACTGATTTCTCAGGCTCAGTTGGTAGTGATTGGATTTATTAGTAAGTATGAGAACTGTGTAAAGATGGAAAAATATATTTATTGAGAAATTATTCAAAGAAAGGAAGGAAAGGTGGTAGTGAGCTCATTGAAAAAAAATTACCTACCTACTTGAAATTGTTTAGTTAAATAGACCTAAAAGGAGTGATCTTTTTTGACTTCCTGTACCTACACGCAGCTCCAATACGATTTTGGAGGTTTATATTTTTTTGTGTAATGCTGTAGGTAAATAAATAAATAAAGTTTCTTAATTAATTTCTTATACTTCAGTTACTTAATCGGTACCTACTTAACTTACACTTTCACGCTTGTACAAAAAGGATCCCTATAAAACCAGGTTTTTTTTCCAATTGTAGTTTTTAGTCACCATTATTCACAATATTTTTAACATAATTTTTATTTTCACTTTCTAGAAACTCGAAACTTAAATATTACGCGCGCTTTGTTGGCAGTGACCGCGCGTGCGCGAATAACTTTTTAACTTGCGCATTGGACCACGGCAAAAGGCTAACTGCCTTCTGCCCAGTTGGAGCACAATACATCTCGCAATAAACTAATTTCCCTGTCACGGCCATGATTTCATTATTGACCGCGGTGATAGATTAGCGACATGATTTTATTGACAATAAAATTTTACAGCAAGATCACGTTTCCTTGAAAACAGTAGGAGCGTAACTTATGTATATTCTGTAAAGAACAAAGAGATTAAAATATAATAAGGCATATAGGGGACAAAGCGAGGAAAATTTGAAGTCAAAAGTTATTCCAAGTGGAATAAGTCTAGTACAATTTCGACCGAATGACAGCTCGCGTTCATACTAACTGACATAAGAAGGACATGACGCCTTAGGCTTCAAAGTTTTGTATGAAAATATTCCCAATGCCCCCTCTATGGCCTATTTTATTTAAATCTCTTTGGTAAAGAACCTTTTTTAGGGTTCCGTACCTCAAAAGGAAAAAACGGAACCCTTATAGGATCACTTTGTTGTCCGTCTGTCCGTCCGTCCGTCCGTCTGTCAAGACCCTTTTTCTCAGGAACGCGTGGAGGTATGAAGCTGAAATTTATATCAATTACTCAGGTCTACTGTCCCTTGAAGCTGTGAAAAAATCAAACTTCTAAGCCAACGCAATCAAAAGATACAGCCGTTTATGCCGCAAATTTTCGACACTTGCAAGGGAATCAAAACCTACAGGGTGCTTCCCGTGAACTCAGAATCTTGAAATTTGGTACGAAGCAACGTCTTATAGCATAGATAAAGGAAAAATTACGAAAACCATAAATTTGCAAGGTTGTACGGAACCCTCGGTGCGCGAGTCCGACTCGCACTTGGCCGGTTTTTTTTTAATATTATAATCGTCTCTCCAATGGATGATAAGTTAGGTACTAAGTGCTTATTTGAAACACAATATGTAGCACATAATTATACTTCTTAGATCTTTTTTTATGTTTATAAATTCAAGTAATCTGTTCGTACCTAATTGTGTTCAGATAATTCTCATAACCCTTTGTCATAATATCTATTATATTAACTTATATGAAGAGCGACTGTCGTCAGTGGTCTGTTACGGTTTGATAAAGATTTTAGAATAATTTTGATTGTAAATGAATATTTCATTTCAAAGTAGTGACAATTGACAATTTACTTGGTTAATGAACACGAATAATGGCCGTTGCTTTCAATTTTAACTTTTTGAGTAATGCGCAATTAACTTAAGTAGCGATCAGTCCTTGTTCCTTTTGAAACAAGTTTTATTTGGACGTTACCTATATAGGTAGGTAGGTAGGTATGTTTTATCAGTGAACATGCTCAGTGCTCTTCAAGGCTGATACAATGTCGCCAAACCCGTATGTACTTAGTACCTGCGCCTATGTATTGAGTTCCCTTTTCCACGTAAGTGTGAATTCAGAACCAAACAACCAAATTCTCAAATTCATGCAAATAGGTTTACGCAGTGACTTAGAGACTGGCGGTGATTGGAGAAAAAAATACCTTAAATATTGATAATTGCCAGTGTCAGTACACACAAAATTCCACAAGTTACATACCCACGGTAGTTCCTGTTAATAAATAAATATACCTATTCGAGGGAAAAATATTTCTATGCCGAAAAAATATTTTTATAAAAACATTATTTTATTTATAGGTTTAAAACAATTAGTAGGTATAAAACCCAAAAAAACGTCACTCTCGCGACGACGACGCCGCTCATACAAAAAAATACAAAACTCAACTAAATACTCATACACTACACAGCCTACATCATAGACTAAATGTGCTGCGAATTGCAAGAATACAACGCGTATTAGAATAAGCGCAATTCCTCATACACCCCAATTTGTACATTTTATAAGTATAAAAAAAAATTATGCCTTCGTACTTTAGTTTGTCTAAACAATGTTCTTAAATAAAGAGCAATAATAGTACGATTTGCATAGATAACACAAATTCAACTAAGTATGCTAATTCATTTTTACAATGAGTTTTTCAAAAAACTTACGTAACTAGGTACATATTTATCACTAGCTCGACGGTGAAGGAAAACATCGTGAGGAAACCCGCTCTCTCTCTCAGAATTAATTCTGAGACATGTGTAAAAAACCCGGTCCGGCGAGAGGATCACCACCTATCACGTTTAGGGGTCCAAGACCTATATCTCGTGAAATGTGGGTATATCCAGTAATGGAATACCTCTGCCTACCCCCTCGGGGATAAAAGGCGTGAGTATTTTTATTATTTTACTGAACAAACTACTTTCAGGAATTGCGATAATTCTGTTACATATTGTATATTAACTAAGGTAGAGTCCAACCCAAGTATCTAAATACAATATAATACAAATAAAATGAGGTAGAAAGAAGGTAGGTATATTCTAGAAAGTTTTGGAGAAAAAAGTAGTAGGAACCTTAAAGGAAAATGAGTTAGAGGAAACCTATTAAAACCGAAATTTCAAATGTCATTAATTTAGACCAATAATTTAAACTATTTTTATCACCCGTGGTAATGGTTCCGGAATATTTCCAACTAATAAGTAATAACTAAACTAGGTACCAGAGAATTGGGTACTTTATAAAATACGATATAATACTTGCGCTTACCTCTCGATAAATACCTATCAACGCGGAAAAGCCTGGTAATAGCCCACTGCCGGGCTATGCGTGTTTCCTCACATTACGAAGAATCTTCTTGCATGGTTCGCTATTGAAAGCCATATAATAATATAATGGAGATGACAATGGTAGCCATCACGAGCACTAAATATCTATTATTTACCCATAAACATTACATGCACGCTCCTCAATTTATATATCTACCCAATGACAGTTACCTACGTATACCTACCTACTCTATGTGAAGTGATAATTTTTTGACCAGTTGACCAGCACAATAATATAATTATGTTTGACTAAAATAACTTAGGTGCACAGAGTACGTTACGTTAAGTAGGTACCTACAATGGAAATATTTTTATACCTAGGTACATACATATACTACGTAAATGGTACCTACTCAAGTTTTTACTAGACAAAGATAAGATCTCATAACTAGTTACATCTGCTAAGTATAATGATTGTAAGAAAAAACACGGACTACTACAAATTAAAGTACAAACAAACTTGCGAGTCAGTTGTGTAGGTTAAAAAATAGTCAATATTTTTGCTTCAATGTTTATTATTTATTTATTTTATTTATTGATTTTTGGAAGACTAACACCTAAATTTTACACCTGCCTATTTTTTTTTTTTTTGGGATGCCACCTGTGTAGACACATTGGCGACATCGCATGTCACTGCAACTTCCTTGAGAGCGGGTGCTGCCCACAGAACACTTTTACTCCTAGCGGAGAAGAATGCCAACCTCATACAAAAATATGGCGACAAAACTCGACCTACAGCGCGATCTCTGTGATGACCCTAAAAACCACTGACGTATCACCGTATGGCGGGATATTTGAATTTTATACTGGAATGTTTAAATGTATATTCAGAGCCTATTCATATACTTCTCCCGGGGTACTATTCATATTATACTCTATTGAAGTTTTACTAAATAACTTCTCAGAATATGATATGAATAATACCCCGGAGAAGTATATGGACAGGCTCTGAATATACATTTAAACACAAGATTAAAAAACTTAATTTAGCTAAAAAAAAAACTTTCTTAGGTATGGTTTTACTAAAATATAACATTTATTTACCAAGAAAATATACATTCATTTACAAAGAAAATATACATTCATTTAGGAAGAAAATATACATTCATTTACAAAGAAAATATACGTATTCAATTACAGTAATTACAGATAAAAAAATGTCCTCTAAAGTCAAAGGCGTTTATTGTCAGTAGGTGGTATTGAATTTACACTTAGAAAAGTCAATAGTTTATAATAACAAGGCACTCTAAACTCTTCCATGAAGACTGGCTAAATGTAAACAGCAGCCCATCTCCACTGACGAGTTGCTGGTTCCAAATGCAGTACCCCAAGAAGAGCCAGCAAGCAACTCAAGGGCAGCTCTTTTTAATCTCATGTCTTACTAATAAATATGGTTTACAATAATAAGTATAATTAATAGCCTTACATAGCGTCGAGTCGGTTAATCCCATGCATGTTGGTCAAGGATTTGGTAACTTTAGATAATCGAAATCTAAAGAGGAACCATGTAGGACAGTGCTCAGAAGACTGGCTGCATTCCCTCTCTGGATATCTAGGTTGATCCTTTGACAGAGATAGCTGTCAGCCCTCTGGTCATCTGAAGGCCCCCACGGTCCCATGGGGTTATGTCATTTAATTACCGAGTTCTCATGGCCATTTTCCAGCTCCATCATCAGACCCTGGTTACAATCTAGCACCAAAGTATTTGTCAAGACGAATCATACGAGCCCAAACTCGAGTGGTTTACGAGTAGTCATTGAGGAGTTGCGATATCCACCTATGGTACCATCAAGCTGATCTGATGATGGTTTACAGATCAGCTTGATGGTACCATTGGTATTGCATTGTGACCAAACTTACATAAGTATACCAAATTTCAGCTCAATCGGTTGAAAATATCTGGTTCAAAATTGAGTTGCATGATTCCACTTGAACATCTAATTTTGTTATCCTATACAATTATTATGGGATTACAAAGTTATTGATGCAGTTAGTGTATCTAGAAACCTAGACCGAAATTGCAAATTATTTGAGTTTTTCCTTGATTTATACACTAAACCCTATTTGTATTCTAAATTTAAAGCTTCTACGACTGCTAAAAGTGCCTTAGAGTTTTGATGATCGGTCAGTGAGTCAGTCAGTCAGTCAGTCAGTCAGTGAGTGACAAAATTAGGAAACTTTGAAAATTTATAATTTTAAAACTACTGGTTCAAATTGGATGAATTTTGAAATATACTGTGTTTATACAAGGCATGCTTGGTAACTGAAAATTCAGGCTTCTAGGTTTATCCACAACGAAGTTATAGGGGATCGAAAAGTGCGTGAATTGCTTCGAGAAAAGGATGGTACGGCCGTGCCGCTTTTTGCTCGACTTGGCGGGGGCACTGCCGTGCTCCCAGATCCGGGAAAAAAACTTGGCCCAAGATTCATAGCTGAAAACAAATTAAAATCATTCTTACAAACATTTTACGACAAAATTGACATAAGAATAATGTATGTATCAACCTAGCAGCGCCACACTACTCTGGGTACGAAATAGTCTTGAATTTCGTACCCTCGCCGTTTAGCAGATGTAGTTTGGTGGCGATGCCAAAATGATATAAGGTAAACGCAGCTATCAACGACCCATCGAAAATCTGCAGGTATTGCCGACCCATTCAGCTTATTCTTATTTTTATCGGTTTGGAACGATTTGAGTCACAAGAGAGTATAATATACACACATGTTTGTATGTTTCCTAATTAATTTACTGGTGTTAGTGTACGTGGGTACACTGGAATGTGACCAAATACGTTAGTTTCTGTGAACGTAGCGAGTGCGCCGATCGTGTCATACTAACCCTTACTTCCTCAGATAAGTACTCAAATTTTTTGCTTAAGATATTTTATATATAAATATTTACGTTAGGTTTATTCTGAATAACACAGCATATTCCTTTATTTGTATATTCCACATTTCGCAACAAAATTATTGTGTTTTAAGGGATTTTAAAAAGTATTTTTGAAATTAAAATAGAACGGCAATAGCTGCAGTGCATTTTAGTAGTGCAGTCATTACCGACCCATGGATCGGCAATAGCTGAGAGGTAATTCTATTCTTCTTCTTTCTATTTTTACCCTTTTTCGTTAATGCTTATAATAATTAAACAAGTTTTTATAACACCATTTTAATCTTAAGTATTCTAAAATTATAAGCATCCATTAGCGACATACACCATGTTATATTATAAACTTGTTTTTCCGCGATAAACTGCCACGCATTATTAAACATTTAGACGTGGGATATGAAAGAAACTAGTTAGAGTTTTCTTCGTATTTATATGAAAATGGTGTATTTTTTTATAGTTTAGGACTAAATCAATAAATTATTGTATAAAATCGGATGGGGAAATAAATTACAATTAATATCGATTATTTTTCGTGGCTCGGTAAAAGATTTATTCATTTTTTTATTTAACACTAATTAACGATCCATATGAATCGGTAATTGCAACAAAGAGAAGCTATCACCGAATCTATACCGATTAATTGGTATTTTTTTATTAACGGTATGTAATGTCTAAAAGTAAAGCTACTAATTTGTTTCAATATTATGATTTGATTCAATGAGTAAGGTTAGGTTTAATTTCATTTAATGTCATTAAATTTCATTTTCATTTCATATCCATAAAAAAATCTACTGAAGACTTGGCTGTATGTATAGTTCCCTTTGCCTACCCAGCATAGGTGAAGAAACCAAAAAAAAACCTCGGCTTTTAATCTTTTACGGTTGGCGCTATTTTCCAAAAATGTTACTTGAGTTTATTGTATTTTTATTGTTTTATTAAACTGCTTCATTTTTCGCAACTTTATTAAAAATAGTTATTAAGTACACGTGCGGAACCGTCATTGCAACTTCTTCCGACTGTCAACCCTCACCTTCGGCTGCGCTAAACTTGGGAAGTTCGAAAAAAATGTATAGGCTTTTTGGTTTTTTTTTTCTTATTTTAAGGCATTGGTATTTTAGCCATCAGCACTAAACATGACACGAAATTCAAGAATTTCAGCTCTGCTTCAGAGCTATGCACAAAAATACATAAGTTTCTTCAAAACTTATCGAATTCACTTTGTTATCAACAGTAATATAAATAAATATAAATATAATCTCACGCCTTTTTATCCCCGAGGGGGTAGGCAGAGGTATTCCATTACTGGATATACCCACATTTCACGAGATATATTGGACCCCTAAACGTGATAGGTGGTGAGCCTATCGCCGGACTGGGTCAGTAAAGCGATAGTGCACTATTACTGAAGATTTTGAAGAGGCTTCTTGAGGTAATACGAAAAAGTCCATCGCACGCATTTTATCGAATTTTCAATTCACTGCACACTATCACGGACATTTACCACATAATATACTATCACTATTATGAACTGAAGCCCAAAATATACGGCAAAACGAAAATTTTACAAAAAACATGACGTCCTTCTTCGGATTCCCGAAAAAAAGCCTCTAGGCTTTTTGGCAAATAAAAAAAAGGATTTAAGTTATTTTGAGAAAGTGTAGGTAGGTATTCTGTGAAAAAAAAGTATGCTTTATTTACTTACGGTCGGTGTTAGATTCATAAAAATCGGTAATAGCTTCAAAGCGTTTCGGGTGGGTCGGTAATAGAAACAATTGACTTCAACAATCCTTTGATTATTTTTTCGATGAAAACATGATATTTATAAACGAGTGAAAATATAAATATAAAATATACAATCTATATTTAAATATAAAATAAAAAAATCTGGTGTGTTTGCAACCACTACCCTTAATTCTAACAATCAATTTCAAAACTTGCTTAAGGGGGTCGGTAATAGCTGCGTTTACCTTATAGCATATTTCTGCATTTAGGCTACACGACGATTTCGCACTATTTTGTTCTTTTAGAAATGGAGTAGAACTCACACTAAATTCTTCGTGAGCTTAAATATATACATCTTTTAAAGTAGGTACATCATATTTCTAAAATATGTTTGCAACATATTAAGATGCCCGGGTACGAAATAGTTTCAAAGAAAATTATCCACTAGATATCGCTTCTAGCATATTATAATACAATCATAATTTGTCTATCGATAAAATGTCATTGGCTTCAATAAATCAAAGAAGGTACATACTAAAGTAGTTAAGCAATGTTGGGCACGGTCAGTCAGTGAATGGGTGACCGCCTAGTGGCATTTATATCACGAGCGCTTCCGTGTTTCGGAAGGCACGTTAAAGTGTTGGTCCCGGTTTTCGTTGTTTACGAACAATGGAAGTCGTTAAGCCATGTTGGATACCTTTGGGTGGCTTGAAAAATTCCGGCAGTTAGGTGGCCACTAGCCTAACAAAATCTCCCAATCCGCGGTGGGCTGGCGTGGGAGATTATAGCCCATATACTTCCTCAGTGTGAGGAAAGACCCTTAGCTCAGCAGTGGGCTGTTACGGGTTGTCGATGATGTCGATGACATACTAAAAACTTATTTTTAAATTACTTCATCAACTTACAGCAAATGCCAGTACAATAAAATTCAATACAAGATTGGTGATCCAGGTCTTTTTCTTAATATTAGCCCATATCACTTCTCCAACGGAGTTTAAAAAAGCTGCTTTGTCAATAGTTTTAAATTCTTCCACAGTATTCTTGTTCATTATTGTTCCAGTCACAGTTATATAGAATTGCTCAATATCAGGGGTCCTAGAAAAATAATTATGATTAAAATAATAATTACAGATCTATATGCAGTGGCTTTGAGAAAAATGAGGGCTACATTCAGGCAAATGGTTATTTTCATCCAAAAGTATAGGCTGAGACTGTACTATGGTTACTAGACATGTCATCTGATTTAGTAAAGTAAAACGAAATGAAAATGTTTTTGTTTCTGTAGGTAATTAAAATTACACTTAAAAATGCCAATAGCCTAATAACAAGGCATAATAAACTCGTCCATGAAGATTGAAACATTACGTACTAACATCCTCACGAGTACTAAATGTTGGTGAAGTTATATACTATGAAAAAAAAATTACCTTTATTTACGGATACAGGTTTTGGTGCTGCTGTAAAGACGTCATTTTGGCAAAACCACCAACCCCCCTCCCCCCCCCCCCCCATATCTGCTAAACCGCGAGGGTACGAAAATTCAAGACTACTTCGTACCCAGAGTAGTGTGGCGCTGCTAGGATGATACATACAAAAGTAATGTGTAAATATTATTACTTACCTCAATATATTTGTTGCTCCGGGGTTAGGAAATCTGTAAGCTTTGATGTCCGAATCTTCCTTCGGCTTTAGACCACATTTCAAACATTTTCTTCTGATATTATCAGCCATAACGACAAACAAAACACAAACACCTTTTCTATCTCCTCGAGTCTCTATCTCACAAATACTTCGCTAGCACTATAGCAAGCACGTCAACACTAATGCGGAGGAACAAAGACTCAACCACGGCTCAACTCAATGCAATAATGAAGAAAAGTAAACTGTAAATTGTAATATTAAAAACCACAGACATGACAGACGAGACATCATGATGACAGTATGCCATGGGGCTGCCAATGTTTAATGATGTTCTCTTACATAAATACTTTTTTATGTATTTTTGAATTAATTATTTTAACATATTTTAGAAAACAATACATATAATTAAATTATATATTTTTATTTATAAAACAATTTTTTAAATACTCCCTTTATAGAATATTGAGTTAACTTGTCACACAGAAGATTCCCCATTAGGTATGACACCCAAGTCCCATACCCACTTGACGCCGCCTGGTGCTGCCGCAGCCGATGCTGAATCCCATAAACGACGCAAGTATGCGAATATCGGTGAGGGATACCTATTTTTACCTTTTGCAGTAGAGACACTTGGTCCTTGGGGCTCGGAGGCGCGAGAACTTGTAAGTATTACCGAAACATGGCTAGTTAATAGTATATCCAGTAATGAACTATTTAGCGAGCGTTACGTGGTTTGGAGGCGCGATCGGAATTATACCCGGACTTCTCAAACACTAGGTGGGGGTGTACTGATAGCAGTGAGACGCGACCTGGTTGTTATTGATAGACGAGATTGGTGTAGCTCTGCCGAAGACATCTGGGTAACTATTACCCTAAAAAGGTCTAAACCTTCGATATGTTACAATATACACATCTGTGCTCTATACTTGTGTACTGAGAAAGGCGGTAATTCTTATGGTACGCAGTTACAAAACTTTTCAATTAACCTTGATCACTTAATTTCTACTCATCCCCTCGACAAGTTTATTATCCTAGGGGATTTTAACTTTAGTGATGAAGTTGAGTGGTCTAAATTGGATAACAACATCGAATTGACGCCGTCACACTACTCAAACCCGTTCTTGTTGCACTATTTTGACATAGTTAACTCATGTAACTTGTCCCAATACAACGGAGAAAGAAATTATAACAACCGACTGCTGGATTTGGTTTTCTCAAACAGTCCTGTCTCTGTTACAGAGTGTTGTGAATCTCTTGCACTTCCAATTGACAGTCATCATAAAACCCTATTAGTTCGCGCCGAATATGCTGAAATTCACAAATTTATTTTGG
The DNA here is from genome assembly GCA_963855545.1 of Ethmia dodecea. Taxonomy (NCBI): domain Eukaryota; kingdom Metazoa; phylum Arthropoda; class Insecta; order Lepidoptera; family Depressariidae; genus Ethmia; species Ethmia dodecea. The sequence continues at coordinate 5,534,893 of OY979446.1, forward strand.
ATAGTCAATCAAAGTTTTTATTCAACCGGGCTGACTATACTCGTATTATATCTGAACTGGATCAAATTCATTGGCATGACTACTTAAACGGTAACTCAGTTGATCAAGCTGTGACTCTTTTTTATAATAAACTTTACGAATTACGTGACCTTTACGTCCCAGTTAGAACAATTAAATCTAGATCTCATCCACCATGGTTTAATTCAGCATTAGTCAAAATTTTAAAAGAAAAACGCAAATTTCATTGTAAATACAAAATATATGGAAATAAGTCTGACTACCAGTCATTTTCAATACTACGCAAAAGGGCTACTGTGATTGAGGAAAACTGTTTCAAGACTTACATTGATAAAATTGAGTCCTCTATTATTGAGAATCCGAAATCATTTTGGTCCTATATAAAAAGCAAGCGTACGTCCAGTACATATCCTAATATTATGCGATATAAAGACAAATCAGCTGACAATACTCAAGAGATCAGTAACTTTTTCTCCGCCTATTTTCAATCTACTTTTCAAATACCGGATACGAATACATCTAATTCTGCATTTCTGAACACAGGTGTATTCAACACCTCTGGTATTAGCTCGGTTAATGTGAGTGCGGACAGTGTGCTGAAGCTTTTAGAGTCTCTTGATCTCTCTAAATCAGGTGGTCCAGATGAAATACCACCAATATTCATTACCCGATGTGCTAAAAGTCTTGCTGTGCCAGTTAGTATTCTGTTTAAGCGTTCCCTTAGTGAAGGTATTGTCTCGGCTATCTGGAAGTCTGCCTTTATAACACCAATTTTTAAAAAGGGTGATAAGTCGGATGTGGAAAATTATCGTCCAATTTCAAAACTGTGTCTATTCGCAAAAACCCTGGAAAGACTAGTTTACAATGACGTATATAATGCACTTAAGTGCTCATTTGGAGTCGAGCAGCACGGTTTTCTTAGGAAACGTTCTACAACGTCCAACTTACTCTTAGCGAGTGATTTTATTACCGAGGGTATAGACCACCGAGCGTAGGTAGACGTGATCTATACGGATTACAGCAAGTGTTTTGATCGCATAGACCATCGTATACTGTTACAAAAGCTGTTATCCTCTGGCATTCACGGTGACCTGTATCGATGGTTTGTATCGTATATCGAAAACCGTTCTCAGGCAGTAGTACTACAGGGATATACCTCTCACTGGACCTCGATCCCATCTGGTGTGCCCCAAGGGTCTCTCCTAGGTCCACTCTTATTTATTATATTTGTGTTGGACATTAAAACTTGTTTCCGTCATTCGTACATTCTTCTTTTCGCAGATGATATGAAAATTCTTAAATTAATAAAAGATCCATCAGACGTCCAACATCTACAAAATGATCTCTATAACTTCGAAGTGTACTGTGGTCAAAATAAACTTCAGCTAAATGTATCGAAATGCGTTTTCATGTCGTTTACTCGTAAACACTCTATTATTGGTGATGGGTACAGGTTACTGGATCAATGCATTAATAGGAAGGATGAGATCAGAGACTTAGGGATTATTTTAGATAGTAAGTTCATTTTTGATAGACACATCGATTATATAGTCAGTAAAGCCTCAAAAGCGTTGGGTTTTATAATTAGAACTTCGTCAGAATTCCGTAGCCTAAAATCAATCAAGGTGCTTTACTGCGCATTTGTCCGTAGCCACCTTGAATACGCATCGCAAGTTTGGAACCCTCAATACAACGTCTATAGATCGCGCATTGAAAGCATCCAGAAGAGATTCTTGCGATATCTAGACTACAAAGCACGTCAACATTCAACGGATTATCGACACCGGTGTGAAAGGTATCACTTTGTGCCCCTAGAAGATCGTCGGGTCATAAATGATATCTGCTACCTAATGGGTATAGTCAATGGGTCTGTTGATTGTCCTGATCTGCTATCGAAGGTGGGGCTCCGTGCAAACCAAATGAGTCTAAGACAGCGACCACTGCTTCATGTACCATTTGCTCGTACTAATGTAAGACAAAACACCTTCTTGCTGCGCGCTGCTAAAAGTTTCAATGAGTTCTCGATTGAATATGACATTGATCTATTCTGTACCGGTACATCTTTTGTTAGAAGAGCACTGACATCATACTTGTTAGAAGAGCACTAATAACAGACTTGTCAAACCCAGACTGCTCACCTAATTAAGTTTGTAGTTTTTTTTAATTATTTTTTTATTAACGTAAGTAGTTGAATTTATTGAACTTATATTCCATCAATCTTAATAGGTAGGTACCTAGTAGGTAGTTAGTTTTGATAGCTATATGTGGAGACTTGTTGTCAGCAACTAGAATACTCAGTTTTTGAACTTATTGTCGTGTAATTAGTCTGTAAGTCTTCCCAAAAATAATAAAATAAAATAAAATAAAATAAATAAGAATGTTGTCTGCGCGCCTCATTGAAACTTCTGGTGACCCAAGAGCTGGCTTTTTCTTACGCCAGCGGATTAGTTTAGCAATCCAGAGGGGGAATGCAGCAAGTATTCTAGGCACCGCGCCGCGTGGAAAGGGTTTAGAAGAAGTTTTTTGTATGTAATTTAGGTTGGTAGGTAATAATTCTATTCTATTTAAGTATATTTTTGACGAAGCCTGTTGCTGATCTTCGAAACTGTATTAAAAAAAAAAATACAATAGATTAACATATTAATAAACTAATTCTAATTATAAGTCTCCACCTTTAAAAATCCGTTCAATATTGACTTACATAAGTCTAACTACTCGTATTTTAGATTCTAACAAGAAGATATTTTTTTAGAAACTTAGTAGATCTAGATACATACGAGTAAGTATATGAAAGGGCTTCTGCTTTTGAAGCCCTACCATGTATCCCACTTGGCTTAGTAACCCCATTTTATAATTTCGAGCGTCCATTTGGGCGCCCTTCGTCCCGTATTTTTTTTATTACTTTTTGTCGTATGGGCAAGCATTATTCTACATTTATGTAATTATTCCAAATGTAAACTTGATTAAATGATATAATATGCAGCTGTGGCAAACAGAAATAAGATTTGATTTTTTACCGATTTATACGATACGACCCTTTTCGATTTCTTTTTTGTTTCATTCAAAAATAGGTACCCTACTAAGCCGCTATGCAATCTTTTCCTCTCAAAAAGTCACACCTCGATATAGTTTCCGATCTCATTTCAATAGCCCATTTTTCGTATTTACAGTTCTTTAGTTCCGAGAGCGGAGGAGAATGAAAGAGGCGGTCGAGTAGCCGCTCTGAATCCGCAATGAGCTGAACAATGGATCATGCGGATATTGCCTGTCAACAGGGCCTACACGTTAGCCGATAGTAGGTCAGAGGTAACTCCCTGATGAGCTTATACTTTCTAGTTGACTCAAACCCGGGCGGATGTCACGCTGTGGACCCTATGAAGGGGAGGACAAAGGGTAGGTACCAAAACAGATGAGTAGGTACCTAATAATAGAGGGAGCTATAGTTAATTACTTGATAATAAGACTCGAGTCTCAAAGAGGAAGTGAAACAAGCGTATTGGTACTGAAATTCTAAATTAAATTTGTATTTACCTTACTTTCTGTATTATATTTTTACTATAGGTCTATAGATACCTAGGTGATAAATTGGCAATATTTATCAGACCAGAAACGTCGAAACTTACCTGTGAACAGCAGAAGTTTTTATTTAAATCTCATTGATTTAAATAAAAACTTCTGCTGTGAAACCACAAGATTGCGACACATAAATCATCGATAGGTATTATCTATCCCTGATCGCCCGTAGACACTTGCTGCTTGAATTATAAAATAGTCTTATCGAAAAGCCTAGTATTTTCGTGCCCAATCTGATTCCGAGTGTCCATTCAATGTGCGCACAGCAAAAATAAGAAAAGAAGTGGTTTATTCATGAATCAGTATCGAGATATTATAAAGGTCGACAAAAATAAGTGATCCGCGAAGCGCCGAGGACAATCCTTGGGGGAAAAGGTCATCCGGAATGCGAGGAGAATTCACAATGAAGCGGACCGATGTACGCGGTACGAGTATATCGTCCGTCCAATATCGAGACAAACAATAAATAAACGCCATCCATGTTTTTCTGTGCTGAAATTCAGGGAGTTTACCGTTTATTTTACTAAGAAAATATTGACTCGTTATAATAACCGATATGAACAACTATTATTGAAACAAGTGTTCTCATATTATTCACTACAACCTCAGAATTCTCTGTATCCTATGATTACAACTATAAATTGTGTTAATATCAGGTTTGTTAATAGCAGGCTACTTAGTTAAATGGATGTGATTATTGGAAACGGGCAGATAGGCATAATAATATTATTATAGATATTGTGACGTCATTGTGTACCTAAATGGAAAGAAGCTCGATTCAAACAGGTATAATTAAAAATAAAACATTCATAACAAAAAATGAAGAGGGTCGGTCGCAGGCGTCGTTGTATTAATAGATCTAAATATTTGACTGTATCGAAGTTAAATTGCGAAAAATCTTTCATTAAAAATATTATCCCAAAACACATCGGAAACTATTTTACGATTTTCATTTTATAATTAAGTATAGCACAATTTAAATTAATAAAACTATCTAAAAACTGTATTAGGTATATGCATTTTCAATAAGTAGTCAAGTTTCGTTTTGACAGATCATAAAAAGTTTTGACTAGCCAGTCAAATAGGTACCCTATTACACACTGGTAGTCTAACTTTTATACTATACTAGCGACCCGCCTCGGCTTCGCACGGACGTGCAATGCTAACACTAAAACCTTCCTCTTCAATCACTCTATCTATTAAAAAAAAACCGCATCAAAATCCGTTGCGTAGTTTTAAACATTTAAGAATACAAAGGGACATAGGGATATAGGGACAGAGAAAGCGACTTTGTTTTATACTATGCAGTGATAGTGGTAGTGATACACCTTCACCGGTTCAAGTATGAAAAAACTTCCTTTTTTAAAGTTAAGTTTGTTAGTACCTATAACTTCCTCTGATGGCTACTTTGTTTAGTCTAATTTTACAAACACAACTGTGTGAACTCATCTAATTATTTTCTCATAACGATGGCTGTAGAGTGTAGGTCACCGAGATGACAATAACCTCAACCAAAGACGTTTTGTTTCGACCAGGATGTTCACGACCTTTCAATATTATAATTAAGTATTGCAATAAGAGTGCGTGTTGGATTTTGCATAATAGAGGGTTCGGTAGCTATGACCATCTTCTAATAAATAATGGGCTCGATTCTGCATTACAGTGACTAAACTTAATTTAGTTTAGTCCTGTCATTTTCTTTCTCCTAGAACAGAAAAGAGACGAGAGATATTTAGTCCTGTCAAATTAAAATTAGTCCTGTCAACTAAGGTTTGTTTAGCAATTTTAGCGACAATGTAAAAAGTCCTTTCCTGTCCTTTTTCTTCCGTATTCTATGGAGAAGGATAGGCTAACTTTTTTGTATCACTATGTCACTTGTTGCATATTTTTTTATTGGTGTACAATAAAGAGTTGTTACTTACTTACTTATACTTACTAACTTAAAATTAGGAATTTCAGCAGGTCTGCAGAATCGAGTCCAATGTTTGATTGTTAGTCTTATATGCGTCTCCGTTTATACGATTGGCGATTAAAATAAAAATTTTGAGAGTTGTAGGAAAGATGGGTTAGATCACTAAAAAAAATAGCTCGACGGTGAAGGAAAAGATCGTGAGGAACCCCGCAGGTCTCAGAATTGTTGAGGCATGGCTTGAGATTACGAAATGTAATTATTACGTAACAGAGCTCTTATGGAGAACTGTTTGTATGTACTCAACTACTTGTGATAGGTTGACCTATGGAATAAAAATGGTTGCTTTTTCGAAAACCAAAATTTTCAATAAAACGCAATATGAGTAGATTCTTTTAGATAGAGTGAAGCAAAATATTATACTTATAGTTAGAGTTCTCTATTAGATGTATCATTAATAGAGGCAGGGCCTACAAATTCCATTACGAGTGTACAGCAAAGCAAGGTAATAAAATAAATATATATGTAATTAGTGATTACATATTAGCAGGTGCTTAGTCTAGCTTTCGTGTTTCGGAAGGCACGTTAAATCGTTGGTCCCGGTTTCGTTGTGTTTACCCACAATGAAAGTCGTTAAGCCATGTCAGATACCCTTGGGTGGCTAGAAAAATTCTGACTGTTAAGTGGCCACTAGCTTAACACCATCTCCCAATCCGCGGTGGGCTCGCGTGGGAGATTATAGCCCATACTTCCTCATGTGTGAGGAAAGCAGTAGGCTGTTACGGGTTGATGATGATGATGATGAGGTGCTTAGTCACTGCTAGTGTGAAACCTATTCTAATCGCCTACCTACTCGTACCGCTATAGGAGTAAAAGTGTTCTGTGCTTGTACCTACTAGTAGACATTTAAAACGGGCGTTTTTTAAAACTTGCCCCCTCACATGCAAAGAGATTAAAATATAATAGGGCATACAGGGGACAAAGCGAGGAAAATTTGAAGCCAAAAGTTATTCCAAGTGGAATAAGTCTAGTACAATTTCGACCGAATGGCAGTTCGCGTTTATACTAACTGACATGACGCTTGAGCTTCAAACATGCTTCAAAGTCTTGTATGAAAATATTCCCAATGCCCCCTCTATGTCCTATTATATTTTAATCTCTTTGCTCAAATGTCATCCAAGTTCTCAGTTTAACAAAATGACACTTTAGCTCACCTTGAGCTGACCTTTGTTCGACAGTGGACGTCTTCTGGCTGATGATGATGACTTGAACTCAAATATTACAAATTTAAGCGTCGAGATATAAGAATTTGAGCTTGAGAATTTGAAATATTATTGGAATATTTATATTATATCTCGCAGAATTGTTACCAGTAATAACAACAAAAAAACAAGCTAGTGGTTGGGGCTGTGTATCGATAGGTCAGTCAGTCATCACGGTCATAGTTAGGTGAGGAGACAAGGAGTCCGTTTTTTTCGGGTCCCGTGTAAATTGGTGGAGAGCATGAAAACCTTCTCCAAATCAGCAGTTTCAGAGATTACCTCCTGTATAGATACTTAATTACCTCCTTATACTCACATAATATATAAACATAGATAGGTTATAAAAAAATATAGAGTTTGAATCAAGTAGGACATGATACGAATAATACTTTTATTTTTTCTGAAAACATTAATTCATAAAACCGGCTGGACTCATTAACAACATGTTTTTATTTTATTTTCGTGAGCCGCATAGGTACTTGATGAAAACAAAATATTTCTGTTCCATCGATTCCATTTAGTTAATTACTTACTAAAATATAACGACAGCAATCTTTTAATATATACCTACAACAGAAATGTATGTTTAATCACTAGTTTGTATCTAATTGTGCAGGTATGTATTACAATAGCACCAGACAAAGCAAGAGAAGGTTATAACAATGACCGTGAATATAATGTAACTGCAATAAAATAACACTAAGTAGGTACCTATCTATGACCTATTGTTTGCCTTCTGAAAAATGTGTGTGACAAAGTATCAGTGACACAGTTAATCCTAGATACTAACATTATAAAATCGAAAGTTCGAATTTATAATGTTAGTATAGAAATCGAATTTTGAGGATAGACGTATGGATGGATGTTCTCTCACGAAAAACTACCGAACATATTTTGATAAAACTTTATAGTTTACAGTAATATAGCTTATGTAGGTACATCAGAATAGCACATACCTAGGCTACTTTTTCACAAAGTCGCAGTCTCAGTCTTTTCAAAATGTTTTCTTAAAGGACGAGGGAAGATCTTTTTAAACGGAATGCGCTTTAAAAAACTTTGCATTGTTTTGTGAATGCATACTTACGAGTACAATAAATAGGTATGTATTAGCATAATTATGAATAAAAAATGTGGTAGATAGTAAGATAGAAAAGAGTAAAAGGGACCTTGAGAATAGAGTTACCCGACCCTGACTTTATGCAAGGAATGCCTGAATTATGCTTTAGTAAGTAGATACATAATAATTGGCGACAGTCGTCCAGAATATTCGTTAAATTTCCTTTTCAAATTCAAATTTCAGGTATGAAAATGTCTCTACCGATGATGTCTTCTTAATCAACCGATTTCGACTGCAGGTAAGTATAAGTTATTAATTATGTATTTCTCTAATATAGTCCAGTAAATTTGTCGGTTGAATGTATGGGCTCGTATGCGTCAAATCCGGTAGTTCTGATTTTTTGGCAGACTTGTTTATGATGTTGGCCTAATGTATAATCCAAGTTTGTGACCTCGAGCGCCGAACGCAACTTTGTCAAAAATCGAAAAAACTGCGAAAAAATAGTTCTTTTTTAAAATTTTGGCGATTATAACCCTGAAGGACTAGTTTCTGAAAAAACTTTTTAAGGACGTTTTTAAAGTAGACTAAATTAACTACAATATGATACTAGAATTGTCTCTGTAGACCCAATAGTTTCTGAGATTTAGCCTTTCAAAGTTTATATTTTTTTTCGAACTTCGCAATTTTTTGCATTTCTGTCGTTTTGAAATGTTGCCCGCTACTTCGTTCGCGTTATTTTGGGATAAAAAGTAACCTATATGTTAATCCGGGTCCTGATCTATCTACCTACCAAATTTTATCTAAATCCGTGCAGCCGCTAAGTTTATTTTTGTCTTTTATCACATAGATATCTACACTAATCTATACTAATATAATAAATAGGAAAGATTAGATTTTTTGTACGTTTGTTACGAATAAACTCAAAAAGTACTGCATCGATTTAAAAAATTCTTTCACCGATGGAAAGTTAGAATATCCCTGAGTAACATAGGCTACATTTAATTCCCGTATTCCCACGGGAACGAAAACTACACGGGTGAAACCGCGCCGAACCGCTATTATATTTATAACACTAACGGTATTAGTATCGAATAAACTCAAAAACTAGTGAGCTGATTTTACAAATTCTTTCACCAATGGAAAGCTACATTATTATTGAGTAACATAGGCTTTATTTTATTCCCCTATTCCTACGGGAACGGGAACTACGCGGGTGAAAACGCGCGGAACCACTATTATATATGAAACTAGCGATTCTGCGCGGTTTCACCCGCGTCGTTTCCGTTCCCGTTGGAATACGGGAATAAAATATAGCCTATGTTACTCAGGGATATTTTAGCTTTCCATTGATGAAAGAATTTTTTAAATCAGCCAAGTAGTTTTTGAGTTTATTAGTTACCAACACCGTTAGTGTTATAATATAATAGCGGTTCCGCGCGGTTTCACCCGCGTAGTTTTCGTTCCCGTGGGAATACGGGAATAAAATATAGCCTATGTTACTCAGGGATATTATAACTTTCCATTGGTAAAAGAATTTTTTAAATCAGCCAAGTAGTTTTTGAGTTTATTAGTTACCAACACCGTTAGTGCTATAATATAGTAGCGGTTCCGCGCGGTTTCACCCGCGTAGTTTTCGTTCCCGTGGGAATACGGAAATAAAATATAGCCCATGTTACTCAGGGATATTCTAACTTTCCATTGGTAAAAGAATTTTTAAAATCGATGCAGTACTTTTTGAGTTTATTCGTAACAAACGTACAAAAAATCTAATCTTTCCTATTTATAATATTAGTATAGATTAGTGTAGATATCTATGTGATAAAAGACAAAAATAAACTTAGCGGCTGCACGGATTTAGATGAAATTTGGTAGGTAGATAGATCAGGACCTGGATTAACATATAGGCTACTTTTTATCCCAAAATAACGCGAACGAAGTAGCGGGCAACATTTCAAAACGACAGAAATGCAAAAAATTGCGAAGTTCGAAAAAAAATATAAACTTTGAAAGTCTAAATCTCAGAAACTATTGGGTCTACAGAGACAATTCTAGTATCATATTGTAGTTAATTTAGTCTACTTTAAAACGTCCTTAAAAAGTTTTTTCAGAAACTAGTCCTTCAGGGTTATAATCGCCAAAATTTTAAAAAAGAACTATTTTTTCGCAGTTTTTTCGATTTTTGACAAAGTTGCGTTCGGCGCTCGAGGTCACAAACTTGGATTATACATTAGGCCAACATCATAAACAAGTCTGCAAAAAATCAGAACTACCGGATTTGACGCATGCGGTAATGTATAATTTTACTGGACTAATATAGGATCATTCATTTTTAATCACCTAATATTAGGGCACTTGAAGCGCTCGTAGCCCTGCGGTGCCAGTGTGTTTGTAACGATCACACTGGTTAAGCAAAGTTGGGTGCGGTCAGTCAGTGGATGGATGACCGCCAAGTGCCATTTATATTACGAGCGCTTCCGTGTTTCGGAAGGCACGTTAAATTGTTGGTCCCGGTTTTCGTTGTGTTTACGCACAATGGAAGTCGTTATGCCATGTCAGATACCCTTGGGGGCTTAAAAAATTCTGACTGTTAAGTGGCCCTAGCTTAACACCATCTCCCAATCCGCGGTGGGCTCGCGTGGGAGATTATAGCCCATACTTCTTTATGTGTGAGGAAAGCAGTGGGCTGTTACGGGTTGATGATGATGATGATGTTTTTCTTAATCTAAGTATTTTATACGAAACTATGATAGCGCTGGTTTCAACATTGATTTAAAGTGAGAGCCTACCTTACACAGTTTACGAATACATTAATGGAAGTACGGCATTGACTCTACACTAATATTATAAAGAGGAGAAATTTGTATTTTTGTATGTTTGTAATGAATTAACTTAAAAACTACTTTACCGAATTCCAAAATTCTTTTGCCATTAAAATGCTACAAATGCTAAAATACCCTGAGTAACAGGCTAGGTATGTTATATGAGTTTTAACGGATAACAATCCGTATGCCCAAGCTAACGGGAATTACGCGGGTAAAACCGCGCGGAATAGCTAGTGTTAGGTATAATATTGATAATTTTTACTATGTTCCTCAGAAGTAATAAGTTGCTAATGTGACGAATGATTAACGCTTTATATTCCATAACTTCATTGGAAACAAAATGTATCTTAATATTTTTGTCAATCACATAGATAAAAATTATTGAGTTATTAAAATCCTCTTAATTATGTTAGAAGTTAGAATGATCACAATGTTTTATAGGCTACAGTGTAGAGATGGATCATTTCATGAGTAGCAGGTGAATAATCATATGAAATCAATTGTCATACGTCGCATCAGCTACTCTCCTTCACCAAGGCTGCTTATGATTTCTGTGAAATCGCAAATCATGTGAATTTTATTTCACAATCCATAGTTCATATCGAGTAGCAAGTGTGATTTTTCATGGCGATTAAAAACTATAGGTACCTCTAAAATTTCACAGGAAAAAAAAAGTACTCTGTCATTTCATCAAATGAAAATGATATAAAAGTAGGTAGGTACTTAATACTCATTAGTCCGTCATGGATTTTTAACAGATTTCAAAAAATTTGTCGCAGAGTTTTTTGTTTGTATGATAATCCATATTTCCGTCTTTGGACGGATTTCGATTTTTTGTTTAGAACTTGTATAGTTGCCTACCTAACTAAAGGATGGCCCCATATAAGTTTTGTGAAAATCTGGTGAAGAACTTCAGGTGGAAAACAGAACTCCTCAACGGACAGCAAAATCACTCGCTATCAGTAACAATAGGTAGGTAGGTACCTACTTAATGAATGTTGAATATGCATTTTTTTTTTCATTTAGTGCTATTCGTTGAATTCGGTTTACATTTTTACTATGAAAGTTTAGCTCATACCTACTGTACCGGTCTTGTAGGTCCATGTTTTAGTAGGTATGCAAAAAGTTTTAAGCCGTATACAGAAAGAAAGCTGATAGTCGGCGCTGATTACCAGCGCTTATCGGCGCTGGTCCATTCTACATAAAGCAAGCAGATTGAAGCAGAGCGAGCAAAATGTCGTACGATGATTGGCGGGCGGCACCAGCGCTGACCGGCGCCTGTCGAAGATTGTCGGCGCTTGTCGCTTATTGGCGCTTATCGGCGCCGTTCGGCGCTTTTCGGCGCTTGTTCATATAAATGCCTGTGCCGGTTACCCCCGTAGACCGGCGCCTATAAGCGCTGATAAGTTGTCAGCTTTCTTTCTTTAGACGGCTATAGGTAGGAAAGCAAGTAAATTTCAAATAGTTTGACATTTACTTATACATAGTTGGTAATAGGCCCCAAATAATTTTCTCTTTGAATGGACTTTTTGTCGCAACCCGCACCATTGGAGTTTTGTTATTCATTAGGTATTTTTGGTTACGACAAAAACATATTTTTTATTAGCAAGCGTTAAATGATTCTCTGACTTTTCTATTTAGGTATAACGTGTTTTGTGTCGAGATCTGATAAATTAACATACACGATACCCTATCACTAAAGAAGTATTAGGTATCTAGGTATTATTGTTTATGTGTTATGCTCGGTTGTGCTCAATAAATCATAATATACTTACTTAGAAGCGTTTTACCTTACAATAAAACGAAACTTAAATACTGACCTTGTTTAAAACTTCATAGTTTGCTAACTTGCCCTTCTTTTCTACCCGTAGGATGTGTTGTTCTTTTACGCACATCCCTCTTTTCCCCACCAGGGAGGAATTAAATCTTAACTTCAAATAAGCTAAGTATTAGCTACTTATTATGCGTTTTAATGCAAGGTAAAACGCTTCTATTAAATCCATTACCGTTTTTTTTAGTTATTACAATTTTTTGCCACCATAATTTTAGAGATGCTTTGCAGTTGATAGCAGTCCTATTATTTAATAGCTAACATCGGCTATTATTATCACACGTGGTTAAAAATAGATAAAATACTTAATGGCTTTTATAATGTCGCAGAATTATTCCATAAAAAGTTTAATAATATAGTTACCTAATTGATTTATTATTTATAGTATTTATAAACATTTTAAATTAACATGGAAACCACAGATCTGTATCTCTATGAAAACATTTTTCCTTCAACCTTAAAATTCTTGGCATTTTCGATACACTTTATTAATCGCATTTTTATTTTCGTTTTTATGGGTTCCACTTTTTTTTTCTCAGGCGCTGTAACGAGTAGGTAGGTAAGTCTTCGTTGAATAATTTGATTGCATGGCTCGATTTGCAAAAAATACAAAAAACCTCTTTAACATAGGTGACGAGTAGGTACATATTGAGTCTAATCTATATAAGGTACTCGTATTACCTAGCAGGTACTTATAAAAACACAAGACCCCAGTTTTTCGAAACCCTGATATTATGATTTCACGTCTCATAATAGATTTTTGTCAATCGTCTCAATTTCTTACAATATCACGAACTGGTTTGAGTGATACTGTAATTCCACTAGAAAATGATCCCTTTTTCGGAGAAAAGAAAGGAGGGCTCGCTCAGTGCAACTGTTTACCCGGAACGGTTTTTGTTCGCAATCATCATTTTATTAACATGCTCTTAAAACTTGTCTCTTTCACTTTCATGTTACGTCATTTACGATTCTTGTCCTACTTGACGTAACATTATGAGTCATGGAGTGGATCTTTTTATTTGTCTCGATCCCGTTTCTCCTAATTGGGGCCGTAAGGCGCTGCGAAAGGAATACTCGTGGGTAGGTACTCTATACTTATACAGAATAGAGTACCTACCTACTTAATGTAACATACTAACTGACGATCTTAAATTAATTGATAAGTATATTTTTTTAAAGAAAATATTGACTAGATGGTTAAATGATAAGTGTTTTTTGTACAAGAATATATGAATTTTAAATAGGTATCATAACAAATAAACGTATTCTTTCTTTCTTTCTCTATATAGTAGGTAGCAGTGCCCTGAGATAAGTTACAGTTACAGTCTCCAAGCGAGTGGCTTCCATTTCTTGCAATAAGATGAAAAAAATATCTAGGGAGTAGTTTTTTAAGTGTTAATAATATAATTGCTGAACATTTTTTTGTTCTACTATCAATAGTTTCGGCAGCGTATGTAATGAAAGATAAACATACAAAAATACAAATCTTACTTTATAATGTTGTGTATGTTGATGTAGATTTCTCTTCTTCTTCTTGCTGCTTTTTACGTGAATGCCATAGTCAGAACTGAACCAAATTAAAATCGGACAACAAGGGAAGCACCAGCTTTCAAATAAAAAAAGAATAGTCAAAATCGGTTAACATAAAAAAACATAGTCAAATGATAACCTCCTCCTAAAAAAAAGAACGAGGTTATCATTTCGTAGCGCATGTTTTTTTTTGTTTGTTACCTTAGAAATTTTGGGTTGTTCCCAGTCCTCCGATCGGAACTCCGATTGGTAGGACGAGTGGGAATATTTTTTCCCACTGCTCCGATTGTTTTTATTTTGTTTCAATACTGGGACTACCGATTTGGATGATTCTTTTATTTGAAAGCTGGTGCTTCCCATGTGGTCCCATTTTAATTTGTTTCAGTTCTGACATGGCATCTATGAGAAAACCATGTAAGTTGAAGTAGTTTTTTTACACTTTAGAGTTCTGTTATTTATTTTTACCGACTGATTTTTTTCTAGTATATGGGACAAACGAGTAGACGGGTTGACTGTTGCTATTTCAGAGACAATATATTTTTAATTGTTTGGAGCACAGATTTGTGCTCGCGACAGTCAAGCTTTAATACTTTTGGCAATAAATCATACGTAAATAAAACTGTGAATGAAAAATTAGAAAATTTAATTGCCTTAACATACTTTCTATTATAATATTCTTAGTAAGTACACTTCACTGAATAACTTAAAATATAAGGAAGTACAAAACTATAAGGAACTTTTTCACAAAAATGGTCCCCAGCCAATGTACATTTGACAAAGATTGAGAATGCTGGTTGCTTCAACTATTAGATGCTCGACTTGTCCTTCAGGAGATAGCGACAGTGAGAGCTGCTTGTTCTTGGTTCGTACCTGAGAAAAAGAAAATAGCTAGTTTGATTATTACAGACACAAACATAGATAGTTTTATTTTTTTGTTTCTACGTCTCGTTAAGGGCCAGTATCAAGGGTGTACCTCTACGCAGCGGGACCCTCGGCCGTAGAGAGATATGGTTGGTATATACATTTAGTACCCTCGCCCAAACTTACTGAACGCGTATTGAAATAATTTGTACCCCGATGGTTTTAGAGTAAATACAAAAATAAGAAAGTCTCTATCCAGCGGGGCCCTCCGTAAGTATACATTCAATTGTTTTTCCAATTGCATTTAAGTATAGTACCCCAAGACCCCTTTTCGAAATAACAATTACTTTTCATCTAAGACATATAGTTTTTATATAAAATCAAGTGGAAGTTCTGATCTATCCAGCGGGGCCCTCCCTGGTTTGGCATGGATCAGGCGTTTTGTATTTTTTTCCGTTTAGTACCCTTGGCAAAAATTACTTTTGACAAATAATATGTTTAAAAATACATACAAAAAAATATATATGAATAAAATAAAATGACGCGCCTCTCCATGCGATCAGCGTGATTTAGAATAATAAATCAAGGGACGATTTTAGAATCAAATAAAACAATACTTATTGTTAGGCTTTCAGGTAAGTCTGTGCTTTTATTTTAAAGCTATATAACATAATATAGAAACCACAAAATCGCTTTAGGATAGTAAGGATAGTAAAACCAACATTGTTAAAATAGTATGGAGAGATTTTTTTTTGTATGTATTTTTAAACATATTATTTGTCAAAAGTAATTTTTGCCAAGGGTACTAAACGGAAAAAAATACAAAACGACTGTTCCATGCCAAACCAGGGAGGGCCCCGCTGGATAGATCAGAACTTCCACTTGATTTTATATAAAAACTATATGTCTTAGATGAAAAGTAATTGTTATTTCGAAAAGGGGTCTTGGGGTACTATACTTAAATGCAATTGGAAAAACAATTGAATGTATACTTACGGAGGGCCCCGCTGGATAGAGACTTTCTTATTTTTGTATTTACTCTAAAACCATCGGGGTACAAATGATTTAAATACACGTTCAGTAAGTTTGGGCGAGGGTACTAAAGGTATATACCAACCATATATCTCTAGGGCCGAGGGTTCCGCTGCGTAGAGGTACACGTATCAAGGTGTCTGAATTTAAATGTTTGTTTTACATTTTTTCTTATTTAAATTTATTATCATCAACCCGTAACGGCCCAATGGCGTGCCAGGGTCTTTTCTCTCACATGATTCCTTGATTCCATGAAATCTTTCAGGCCAGCCCACTGCGGGTTGGGAGATAGTAGCTTTTTTATAATAGTTATAAAAGTGGCAAACGAACAGACAAGCCAATGTAAATGGTCATCGTCGCCAATGGAAATCAGAAAAACAGCAAGAGTCACTGATAAGTTGCCAATCGACAACCTAGTTTAAAACTAAATAACGGTGAGTTTTGTAATCGATGTAATCTCCCCACAGAATGGACCGGTCAGTCTTGGAAAGGAGAACGATCTTTGTTGTGAAAAAGTGTCCGTAAAATTTGTCCGTTAAATTACGGTGGCGCCACAGTAGCAACAGGGTAAATTTCAAAGAAAGCGCCCATTCATCGGCTGCCTACAGCCTCACGCCGTACGCGGCAGACCACCGCCTAAGGCTCAAATCACACTAAGATGGCAGCGGTCGACAGGTTTCAAGGTGTCATAAAATTTTAAACTTTATCTTTATTCTATAATACACAGTATCGCTTGGGAAACTTGAAAAGAGCTCGCGACCGCCCGCGAGCACTCCGACGACTCCAAGACGACGACTACTATCAAACGATACTGTATATTATACTAATAAAGTATAAGTGTTAAATTATGTGACACTCAAACTTCTCGCCGCTTCGCTGCCGGCCCTTGCCATCTCGGTGTGTAGGTATCTATACCAATAGTAGTCTATAGGAGGAGTTTCTTGCCCCGCTTCTTCTCCTCAACCATACATGCTGAAGCGGTGGAGTTGAAATGACGTTCAATAAGTGGACTTGTAAGTTCCTATTTTGAATAAAACATTTTGACTTTGACTTTGACTTTACCGTCTATACTAATATTATCAAGAGAAGAGATTTGTATTTTTTTATGTTTGTTACGAATAAACTAAAAAGTACTGGACCGATTTTAAAAATTCTTTCACCGATAAAAATCTACAATATCCCTGAGTAAAATAGGCTATATTTTATTCCCGTATTCCTACGGGAACCGGAACTACGCGGGTGAAACCGGTAACATTCTCTACAAAACTGTCAACATACCATGCCGTTAAGCCTCTGCTTTATGTGCTGTAAGTGTTGGAGGGCCTGTTCGTTGGTCCGCTCCCCGCAGTCGATTGGGCGGCCTCGTCCCCAAGACACCAGCGGGTCGTAAACGAACGGTCCAATGACAGACATCAGTGCAGCTGTCTGAGCGCGTAAAGCCCTCATAACAGCTTCACAACTCTTCCTAATAGTTCATAACAGTTTATTTTAGACAATAATATTCATAACAAATAAATGTGATAAATGGAAAGAAATATGTGAGTTTCAATTATAATTACACTATAATCTGTTGTCATTGTTTGCAGCGTCCTTACCAAAGACGTTTAAAGAAAAAGTTTATCTCTCCTATAGACTGCTAATGTTCTAAAAACACTATGGAAACCGCTTCAACCAAAAATCGGGGAGCGGGGTGCGAAGTATGAGATGACGTACTAAATGTCAATCAATTTACCAATAGTATTTAAAGGACATTTTGCGCTCGGCCAATCAGAAAGCTCACGTATTATTTTACTTTTGAATTTGCTCCAATAGTGACGGACTAGTGAAGTAATCATATACCACACAATCGATATCGATAAATGCTGCAACCTGTACTATAATTTCATTTGATTTCAAAAATTTACGAATTATAAATATAAATTATAAATATTAATTAAGAGCAGTGATAGCCCGGACGGTTAAAGAGCCGGCCGAAAATCAGTGAGGCTCGGATTCGAATCCTGGCATGTACCAATGAGTTTTTCAAAAACTTACGTACATTATTATCACTAGCTCGACGGTGAAGGAAAACATCGTGAGGAAACCCGCAGGTCTCAGAATTAATTCTGAGACATGTGTAAACAGACCCGGTCCGGCGATGGGCTCACCACCTATCACGTTTAGGGGTCCAATATATCTCGTGAATTGTGGGTATATCCAGTAATGGAATACCTCTGCCTACCCCCTCGAAGATAAAAAAAAAGGCGTGAGATTATATTATTATTAAATATAAATTATCTCATTATTTTACTTCCTTATTTAAAAAAATCCTTCTTTACTATAATATAAATGCAAAAGTAACTCTGGCTGTCTGTCTGTAACATTTTTACGGCTAAGCCAATGAACCGATGTCGATGAAAGGTAGGAATATAGGCTGCACCCTGAGGAAGGATATAAGTTTTATTTCATTCTGCAAAGCGGATGAAGTTGTGAGCAAAAGCTAGTATCTCAAGAAGCTTTTTAGACTTCAGGTAAATGTTATTCTATTTTTAAATTCTAAATGAATAGTATGATTCGATCTTTAGAACACAAATTTTTTTTTGAGGTTGGGATCTCTTGGAAATCTGAAAATCATTGCGAAAAAATATTGCAAATTTTATCTACATAAAATCGACATTATTCTATCGATATTGTATATTTTTTGTCAAGCACTAAGGAAATGTTTATAAATAAAAATACAATTATTTAAATATATTTTTTGTGGTGTAGTCTGAACAGGAAAATACTAACAGGTAATAGGTAACGCCTGTATTGGATTTCCGCGAATTTACTGTGGAGTTTCCGCACCAAACAACTACGCAAGCGGGCATATTTTTGTCAAAACCGAGAGCTTGTTTCGATCTGACTTACAATATGGCAATGTGTTGTCAAACCAGCGGCCACGTGAAAATACGGTCTGTCAACCGAATGTTGGCGAGGATTCACTAGGGCTAGATTTCCTACATTGGCACTCTATAGGAAAGAGAATGATTTTCTTCCAACCTCTTTGGTCCTTACACACCCATACCACAGAATGGTGGGTAAATTTGATAACAAATGCTGTCTCTTTGCATTTGTGTCTCTTTTAACAATGTTCTGTGGTAAGGCTGTTTTTCATAACATTTCCATATTTATCAAGTTTTCAGATATCCTTTTATAATGTGTTGTACAAGAAGTCATGATATCTTGAGATAAAAGAACAAAATCTTCCACCCAAAATCAATTAGTATTAATCGGTTTCTCGACTCGCTATAAATTTCTGCCAAGACTTCGATTACTAGTATAAACCCGATACACAATCCACGCTTTAAAAATAGTGGCAGTTTTTTAATAACGTATATTATGTATCTACAAATTCAAGTTTTGTAACAGGTTGTCTAATTTTTAAGTATCAACTCATGTGGGCGTTCCATAGAAAATAAAATAAATAATAATCTCACACCTTTTATCCCCAAGGTGGTAAGCAGAGGTATTCCATTTCTGGAAATACCCACTTTTCACTAGAATATTCGACCCCTAAACGTGATAGGTGGTCTGTTACACATACGTGAGAATTAATTCTGGTTTCCTCATGATGTTTTCCTTCACCGTCGAGCTAGTGATGAATATATACATAGAATCTTGATAGGTTAATGCAATCTGGTTACCTAAACATGCCTTCGTGTTTCAGCGGGCCCATAGCCGCTTCCATGTTGTGGGTGAGACGGAAAGGCACCCTCTCAGGCCACTCGAAGGCCTCCCCCTTGTTGAACAAACAGTTGAAGTCCACGTGTACTGTGTCGCCGTTGGTCGAGTCGAAGGATATGTTTTCGCCGTGACGGTCACCAAGTCCTAATGACCGCAAAAATTAAAAATTTGCGGGCCGTTTGCGAAAATGTCTTATAGATATATTTGTGATACATAAACTTATGAGGCTGTAACGTTGCTGTTTTTCAGAACGCACATTTTTTTACGAAAATTATAAGTTATAAATGTCAAAACAAAGCAAAAATAACAGGGTAAGTCTTGTAAACTTAAGATTTTAAAAAGTCACCGTATTAACTATTTTATCTACAAGTATGATGAATAAACATATGTTTAATTCATTGAAAACGTCTGTAACATAATTTAATATACTAAACTAGCGACCCGCCCCGGCTTCGCACGGGTGCATTGCTTATAAGATTTTCCTGAATTTTCTTTGCTATAAACCTCACGG
The DNA here is from genome assembly GCA_963855545.1 of Ethmia dodecea. NCBI lineage: Eukaryota > Metazoa > Arthropoda > Insecta > Lepidoptera > Depressariidae > Ethmia > Ethmia dodecea. The sequence goes on from OY979446.1 coordinate 5,555,004, forward strand.
AGCCCGAGATCTTTCCAACGAATGCAAAACCGTGGAAATCGGTTCGTGCGTTCTGGAGTTATAGCGTCAGGTAGGAAAACCCGACTTATTTTTATATTTATTTATTTATTTTATTTTAAAAGGTTCGCTTACAGTTGATACATTACAACAAAATATATAATATTACATAAGTCTTATGGTTAATGTACAAACTAATTAAAAGCAAACACAGCATGCAATTATATTATGATAACATAAGTAACTAGGTAGATGTTATTACAAACAAACAAAAAAGACATTGAAACACTAACTTTTTATCAGGTGGTGACAGAATAAATTATTTATTGACGTTAACAGTTTTAATTATTTCAGAGCGGAACTTGGCCATTGAATCAAAATTTATGTCGGTAATGTGACTATATTTATTGGCTAACCTACAGAGACGGGGAATCGCGGAATTAGAACCTAAAACTGTGCGACGGAAGGTCGGGGCAAATGGCTCGATTCTTGATCTAGGATAACGAAAAGGAACTCTTAAGTTGAATTTTCGTAAGAGATTGGGACTATCAATTTTATTTCTAAATACTTTGTACAAAAACAGTAAGTCCAATACATCTCTACGTTTAGCTAGATCCATTATGTTAAATTTATCTAATCTATCTGCGTATGAAAAGGACCTATTTGCGAGCATTGTTGAACGCACCAGATGCCAAACAAACCTTTTCTGCACTCTTTCTATTCTGAGGCAATGTGTGGCAAAATGGGGCCGCCACACCACACTGCAATATTCTAGAATTCCACGTACATAGCTATAGAATAGCAACTTTTTTGTCTTAATGTTACGAAATACCCTGCCATTTCTTATAATAAACCCTAACATTTTTGATGCCTTCTTTATGATGGAATCAATGATATATATATAGTAGATGAAGACCATAGAATAGTAATTTATTTTATTTAGCAACACATTACACATTTAATCGTATTCGCTGATGAGAATTGAATAGCTATAATAGTAATAAATGTTTGGAATTAAATTATCAATTTAAAAAAGTGACAAATAAAAAGACTCACCTAATATGTATCCGACCATGGACATAACCGCCGTCGTTCTTATATAAGCCGACCTGGCTTGGTACCTATAACAATCGTTTTTATATAACACTAGCTCTTCCGCGCGGTTTCACGCGCGTAGCTCCCGTTACCCGGGGAATATGGGAATAAAATATAGCCTATGTTACTCAGTGATAATGTAGCTTCCCATTGGTGAAAGAGTTTTTAAAATCGGTCCAGTAGTTTTTGAGACAAAAATGTTTACAAAAATTACGTGAAATGCTCCCTCATCGTGAAGAGGTAATCGTGCTTAGGAACTGCGGTCCAAAGATTGATGATGGACAGTTCTATTTATTTATACTCTTGTGCGAACTCTGATAGCGCGGTTTAAAACTATGTGACATCACGATCTTGCTTGATGGCGCTTGTTGTGCTATGTGGGACCAATAGATGTCGTTACTCTAATATGTGTGAATAAGTCTCTCACCATCCATAAGGTTCGGAGAATACTCTCCGAAACCACTCCTGGAAGACGGGAGGGTGTTTCTTCAAGAGCTGTTCTTCGTACACACGGCGCTTCTTTTCCACTGGGTCTTTATTTAAGCACATCATCTCTTTCAGCTCACGATTACTAGTGTGGATACCTGAGGATGGTTAATAGTTTGAAGCTTATAGCAAACTATATATTATTTAATCATGTCTCATAGAATCTAAAAATTTGCATAAAACTGAACAGTTGATCGAAATACTCCTCATATTTCACTGATGACGCTGTGAGGTCGTTAAAACTAGTAAGTAAGTAATTCTTTATTAACGTGAGCCTAAATTTATACATGTATATTTGTTATTTTTCCTTAAGTACTATTCAGGTATTAAAGTTAGGCTATGTGCAGAAGGAAGGAGCTGATATCTAAAATAGGTAAAACCTGAGCTATAGATATCAGCACCACGGCTAAGGGTGCGAGGGTAAAAAGTGGGTATATAACAGGGCTGACAGTACTAACGAATTTCTATACAATTCAAGCTTAAGTATAGGCTTCTCAAATTTAAATAAATAAAAGTGGAATAAATACAAAACTAAAAGTTAATATAAAAATAATAAAATTACAAAAGAGATAATATGTAAGTGTAATTGAGGGTGGGTGAGATTGAGTGAGTGATATGTGTGGAGTGAGTGTAAGTGAATGAGGACAGATTATTTAAGTAGGGGGCAAGAAGAGTTGTTCTGTATCATCGTAGGAGAGATTTTGTAACCATTTTTTAACTATGTTTTTACATGAGTCTATGTGAAGCGAATGTATTTGCAAGTTGCGATGGATATTGTTATACAAGAAAGGTCCAAGAAAGCAGAAAAATCGATGGCTGAAGGATGTATTATAACAGGTAGTTTTGGCAACTATGTGGTTTCGTCTGGAAGAATCTGGAATGTAAGGAGTATGAGAGTGTTGAAGAAGTGTAATGTTTAAGATGAATAATTGTCTTACAGTTAGTAACTCACAGTACTGGTATAGTGAATGTGATGGAAAAAGTCTGGGTTTAAAAGTAGCTACTTTGAGTAAGGCACGTTGGGCACGTTCGACGGTGATAAGGTGAGTTTTTGGGGCTCCTCCCCATGTTGTAATGCAATAGGTAAGAATTGACTGGCAAAGAGCGAAATACGAGTATATCATTTTTAAAATGGGAGGGTCTGCAACTTGTCTCAAGTGTTTAAAAACAAATAATTTTCGGACTCGACCAGCCAATATGTTCATATACGGTTTAAAAGAAAGATTACTGTCAAGGGTGATTCCGAGATATTTAATATGTTTTGTATTTTCAACCATGGGACAACTGCATTGAATATCCGGAACATGACAATGTGGTGTATGTGCAATGATTTTATATATGTTAGGATCAGGGATATGACGATTTGTTATGGAAAACATCATGTATTTAGTTTTGTTTACATTTAGTGTAAGTAGGTTCTGATTTAACTACTCCGAAACAACATTAAAACCGTGTTGGGCAGACAAAAAGACTTCATCCCATGTTTCACCAGAGAAATACAATACTGTGTCATCCGCGAAAGAGAGGATATTACCATTAGGAATATAATATAGGAACTCCCCAAAATGTTCTTTAATTACAATAGACTTTCAATTGTCCTAGATTCAGATATAAACGACATAATAATATGCTTAAAAGGCGAACGTTTTATGGCTATTTCACATTAAAAATTATGAGGGTACCCAAGAAAATTTTTCTAACTTTAAAATCTCTAGGTCTACTGATTTAAGTAGCGTTGATCGATCAGTCAGTCAGCCAGTCAATTTTTTCTTTTATTTTTATAGACATAAAATAATCTGACTCACCTTTCTGCTTATAAATATGCATCAAAATCGGCCTTAAGCCCACTAAATTCGGCACCCATTCAATCAATCCACATTCCTCGTTAAGTGGTAGCACGCTGTAAGTCCTAATATAAAGCCTTCGCCTTCGAGTCTCGGGCGCGTCTTGCAGGAACCTGTTTACTACCGCGTTGAATTCCATAAGGCGATAGTCTTTGCGGAGGTCATCGCGGGGCTTCAGCATTATTATGTAGGATTTTCCGTTTGAGCCTAAAAAATTGTCACGATAAGAATGCGTGTTAAGAACGCGCGTTCAAAACTCATTGAGCGGGGGCCCTGTGTTTAGTGAGCCCGCCTCTCATGAGAGAGGCTCAGGTTCGAATCCTGGCGACGGCATGTACTAATGAATTTTACCAACCTCACGGAGGTACATATTCATCATTCGCTCGACGGTGAAAGTTTATTATTAGGTCAATGAACTAGTGAGAATCGTAAGTGTACTGACTAGGCAGCCGCGCGATTGTGTACTTGTAGCTTGGAGCGCAAAGCAAATTTGGTAATTGTAGAGCATAGATAATTAAGTACTAATTATTAAATTTTATTATTATTGATAGGATGAATGGCTCATGGTATGGTGATGGGGATTTTTCCAGGTAGGCCTCTTTTTTGCCTCTATGTAATACACGCCCCTGCCTGCAGGTCTCAGAATTGATTCTGAGACATGTGTTACAGTAACTCGGTCACTCCCTGTCACGTTTAGGGGTTCAAAAAATATGGGTAAAAAGATGGAATTTCCATGAATGGAATAACTCTGAGAATAAAGGTGTTAGTATTTTGTATTACCTTTTAAAGTAACTTTCCTCGGCTTCTGCAGGGACGGCAATATCTGAATCTGGTCCTCGATGCCCGAGATGTACACTGCGGGTTCAGTGGGCATGTTGAAGTCGATGCGCTCTTGCCCCGCCGCCTTGGACGGTAGTACGATCTTGCAGAACTCTTGGAACGGCATCATTATGTGGCTGAAATTGTCACTTGCGAGGAGACGGGGGAGCGTGCGAACGAGAGAGGAGACTGTTGTTGTCTGGAATAGTATTCAAATTTATTTGTGGCAAAAAAAAACATTAACAAGACTACTTAATTACGTACAGTCAAGAGCACGTGGAGCTTGACACATTGACTTGCTTGACTTTGTAACGTTCTTATTACAATCGCCTTAGAGGTCAGACTCGCACTACAAGTGTAATGGTTCATGTACTCTTGACTGTGACTGACTGACTGTAAATCTATATAAATAAAAATAACTTCCGAACGACTGCACTAAAAAGGATAATTCTTTTTTTGTGATTGTTATTGTCAGGACAAGGCTTGTATCAATGGTATTTTGCAAAATTCCCACTGGAAACGGGAAAAATGGATCCGCGGAGGCAACGCCGCTGGGTCCTGCTAGTCTACAATATTTATAATAAAAATGCCTAAACTAGTTTCCCTGTGTTTCAGTCAGTTTCGTTTTTGTATGCAGTCAGTCTCCATAATTGTGACCACTGCGTCATCTTATAACATACAGATAGACAGAGATACTTTCATACTCATGACATTTATTTATACGACGTAGGGATATTAACCGGGCTTAAATGCGTAGTGTAATTTTACTAAATCAAAACTTTCCCTGTCTATTAAAACCCTATACTAATATTAAAGACGAAAGATTTGTTTTTTGTATGTTTGTTTGTAATGAATAGGCTCTACTACTGGACCAATTTAAATAGTTCGTCGGGTGAAATGGTACAGATAGAATCAAATATATTTGTAGGGCTTATTATACACTTACGGATGCACTCCCCGCAATAGGCTTGTTGCAGAGTTCAATGAGCTTTTCGGCGAGTTGAGTGAAGTCACACACAAGTTTCAACATCCGCGGTTCCTTTAACCGCGGGTCGGCGAGCACGTCGGAGCATCGCTTAATCCGCTGCGGATACGCGGACTTGATCACACACATCATCATCCACAGCGTGTGTTGGGGGTAAGCGATTATTAGCTTCACTATTATAGCTTTTAGCTGGAGGTATACCTTTGGAACAGATTAAAACGTTATACTGTTGTGGTGACACATTAATGTTGAGTCAGCAAAGTGCGAGTACAGCGGAAAGTTAGCGAGCGCTTACCCGCCTCGAGGCAGTCGTCTCCTAACCTTTGCGGAATGCACTTGTAGAAATATATGTAATTCTGTATAACTAAACTACTGTAAATTGAAGAAGAATATAGACATCAAGTTTTACCTTAAAGTTTGTGTTTATTATTGAAACTCTAAATTTGCTCTACATAGTGAACACGTATACTTATATAGACTTGAATCAACTAGTGACATAGACTACAAATATATAGAGCAGAATAAAACTGTACAAACTCAGTGAACCAAAACTGTCAAGTTCAACATTAACTTAACTATAGTCTAAACCAGGATATACGGTGGGACGAAGTTTAATGAATCAAGGTTTTTACCCAATGTGTCACATCCAACTTAGAGAATCTAATCTATAAGTATTTTTTCACGCCAAAATTGTATGGCCTTTATATATTTGAATGAATGCTCGTTATTTTGTTTTAATAAATATGTGTCCCTTGCGATACAAGCTGTTTAAGGCAAGCTGTTCAAGCACAATGGGCTTTTACTGACTGCAGATGGTAATAAATTTGGTTTTAAAAAAAAAACAATATTTCTAACCCTGGATCTGGTATAAGGCTAATTTATTACGAGTTTAGCCTCACTTACCTCTTTCACAGGATGGCATATCCTCGACACAATTTGTGAAAATGCAGTCAGGTATAGGTAGAGAGGCAGTCTCTCCGAGTAAGTTTTTATGACCTCCGTCATTTGAGCTAACACGGAATGGACACTTGTGTCGGCTGAAGTCACTTCCACGTCCAGCCTGATAGAGAAATATAAAGTAATAAAATGTGTTAAGAGAATATGTTTTTGCAATTTCAAAAACGATAAAAATAAATACGGTAGTTGCTTCGACTGATTGCATCCGCGCATTGTGTCAAATTCACAAAATGTCCAACTGTCAATCAATCAAAAAATCAATGTCAAAGTTCAATTCTCATTTGGTCCAGTTGCTAATTGGACAATTTGAGATTAGGACAATGTGCGTCTCGCACAACCTATATTAATTTACTACGGGGTTTGCAGCGGCATTCCATTTGGAAGCACACACTTTTTACCAATGCAGTTTTCGGACCCCTAAATATGATAGGTGGTAAGGCAATAGCCGGAGTTGGGTACTGTTACACATGCCCCTGTGGCCTGTAGGAGACCTCACGATATAACCTTTCACCAAAAAACTAACAAACCTTAGAACTATAACAAACTACTCTAAAGAGAAAAACACCGCCTTCAACGGATAGCAATTTTTAAACTTTTGTTGGTTTTTTTTTAAAACCACATCGAGTTCGATAAATTTAAATGGGACTTCTGAAGTATGATCTACCAAACAATCAAGGATTTCGATTCATAATTGTCGAAGTAATCGCGTAACATACAAAAAAAATGAGAATGTCCTCCTTTTGAAGTTGGTTGAAAATATTTTTTATTTAGTTTATTTTGGTAACAGACAGTCATGTATCTTTAATAATAAGCATAATTGTTCTTATAGACTGATTATAAAATATTGAACAAACTGAGTAACACTGACCAGATAGACAGCATTCGCGGCATACTCTGATACAAGTACTTGTGGCCACATTGCAGCGCTTTGCCGTAACTGTTCAGCGCGTACAGTCGCCGGGACCAAGTAGTGCTGTTCACTGTATCGCCGCTGCTTACTTTCTCATAGTAAGAACCGAGACATACCTGCAATGTGAACTCCATAAAAGCGAGCTATGCCCTTTTTACACTCTTTATATTAGCTTTAATTGTAACAGTATGTAAATGTATGTAAAAAAATCGTGGAAGTTCAAATTCAAATTCATTTATTTTCAGTAGGTATAGAAAATACACTTAGAAAAGTCAATAGTGTAATAACAAGGCACTCTAAACTCGTCCATGAAGATTGGATAAATGTAAACAGCAGCCCATCTAAACGTCGCAAGTCGTCACAAGTCGACTTTAACCTGACTTGTAATCTAAGCTAATAATGATATTATCAAGAGGAAAGATTTGTATTTTTGTTACGAATAAACTCAAAAACTACTGGACCGATTTTAAAAATTATTTCACCAATGAAAAGCTAGCAGATCCCTGAGTAACATAGTCCACATTTGATTCCCGTATTCCCACGAAAACCGGAACTACGCGGGTGAAACCGCTCCGAACAGCTAGTAGTCATATAAAATTGAATTAAATTTAATATTGTGCAAGTGTGTGCTATTTCGACTAATACAATTTTAATGATTCTGTAAAAAATATGACGTTGTTTGCGAACACATACCAAACTCTTCTCCCACTGTTTGAACACCTCAACTGACTCTTTATAATACCCAATATTGACATCAACATCCACATTGGTAGTCTCGTCGTTATATTTAGCAATTAGCAGCTTCGCTTTAGCACATATTTTCCTAAAAATGCAAATTAGATCTTAATTTAGTTTTTCGTTCAAATAAGTACTCTTTAGAAATATGTATTGTTTTATTTATACGGTATGTAACTTGTAATTTTGACGGGCCTGTTGGCTCAGTTGGTAGTGACCCTGCCTTCTGAGTCGGAGGTCGCGGGTGCGATCCCCGCTCGGGGCCAACATTTGTGTGCATGAACATGTCTGTTGGCTTCGTGTCTGGGTGTTAATATTTTTATTTAAGTATGTTTATCAGTTGTTTAGTACCCATAGTATAGGCTTTGCCTACTTTGGGACTGAATAACCGTGTGTAAATTGTGTCCCACAATTTATTATTTATTATTATTATTATTAATTTTACAAGGGTAAGGTTTTTGCAATATATTAAAGTGAATGTCTGACTTATATATGACTACTGAAAGTAAAAGAAGCTATAAATACAAATAATAAAGAAAATTCTCAATGCATTATTGAATTCTGTTTAAAGTCTAAATGTTTGTCCCACCGGCTACGGCTACATAAATAAATAAATTCTGAGAAACAATTCACACATGGTCATTTAATCCCAAACTAAGCACAACCTTAACCATAGGTGTTAATCAACTGATAAACATACTTAAATACATCACACTAAACATCCATACAAGAATCCAAGATCTGTGGCTCAGACGGAAGAGTCAATACCAACTGTGTCAACAAACTAGTTATGTGTAACACGACGTTTTTGTTGTGTATTTCACAAAGTAAAAAAATCACTAAAATAATCATAGTAATAATTGTGGGAAACAAGTCACACACGGTTACTTAATCCCAAACTAGGCAGGGCCTGTACTCTGGGTACTAAACAACTGCTAAACGTAGACATGTTCATGCACACAAATGTTGGCCCCGAGCGGGGATCGAACCCGCGACCTCCGAATCAGAAGGCAGTCACTACCAAATGAGAAAACAGGCCCGTCACAATTGATTGATCTTCACAGACCTCTGTTCCTGAGTGAGCTGTTCTATCTGTGGATACGCGTCGTCTAGGCCACGACGAAGCGTAGTAAAGGCGTGCTCGTACTGGCCCCGTGCCCAGTACATCTTGGCTTTCTCTATGAACAACTCTTCAGGCTGGTACTCTTCCGCATTCAGGATGTACATGTAGGACTAGCGGACGTTGAAAAGGTAATAAAACATATTGGATGTCTGTAAAGTCGGTTTACGGACGATAATTTTACGTGATATCGTCATAAGAAATAGATGCGTCACAAGCCGAACGCTTAGGCCGAATCGTGCCTCTCTTTCGCTTGTTCGCGCTCTCGCTTGCACGCTCGGCTCAGGAGGAACGTAACAGAGTCTAGCTTTTTTATGCGTGCAGCCGGCATTCATCGATTTATAAGACGTTATCACGTCAAAAAAATATAATACGCCTACGCTATATCCTCTAGTCGAAAGGTATAGATAGAGGTATTCCATTCCTGGAAATACCCCGAGTGAAAAGAAATGGAATACCTCTGTATTCAATTCCTGCAAATACCCTCTTTTCACTAGTGTATTTTGTGTGCAACTAAACGTGACAGGTGGTAATCCCATCCCGGGCTGGGGTGCTCTCACACATGCATCAATAAAGACCAAAACTGCTATAAACTATACCAAGAGGTATAGTATAAATGGACTTTAAAGAAGAAGTATACATAAGGAAAGTGTTTTTTATTCTTCAAACTTCTTTGCCTAGGCCTACATAGTACAGAGACGAAGTATACTTAATTGATTACATTAACAACAAGGGATAAGCAATAAAAATAATCAGTTCTTCACAAAGTTGGAATGCGGTCGAGGTCACGAGCGGTCTATTAAAAATGTAATAAATAAATTACATCATTATTATAAATGTGTGCCAAATCTGCATGAAGTAAAACGTAAAAGTAAATTTATTATACAATATGTATCAGAAAGGTGAAATAATAATTAAGGGTCATATAAAGTAGCTGATATATAGTTCGTGAAAAATGTCTCTTGTTGAATATATACTATAAATTTAGAGTAAAACAACGTTGAAGTTATCATTAAAAAAAAACATTTTCACCCCTAAAATCAGCTGCAAAATGCTGTTGACCTCTCTTTTAAGTGACTAAACATGGTACAGATAAGACACCGTGTTTTTACCTACGAAAAAAACTAGACAGATCCTACACTATGAGTACTAAATAACTAATAGACATACTTAAATAATTATTAAAAACCCAGTCACGAAGCCAACAGACAATTTCATTCACACAACTGTAGGCAAACAAATGTTGTTCAGCGGGAATCGAACCCGCGACCTCAGGTTCTGAAGGTCACTACCAACTGAGCCAACAGGCCCGACAATACTCCATCATTATTTTATTTTTTTCCCATAGTTTAAAAGAAAACCTACTAATTTACCTACGTAAATATCTGACATTATTAGTCTTTGATAGAATTTTGTTAGTCCACGTGGATTGCGGTCGTAGATCAATGAAAAATCCATTGATCACTAGGAACGCCTGCGCGCTCCTTTTTGGCCAATAAGGACACTGCGCAAAGGTCAAAGGGCCGGCGGCGGCGTTACTAAGGAGTCTAGCTCCACCCTCTATTTGTTGAGTGGTTCCGTATGTTTAAAAAAATATTCCTAATTCTAAGCCTTTTATCTTATTTCACGTTATCATTATTTCACAATTGACAAAAGTAAATTATGTAATTAATTGATTCATTATCCTTGTATCGTTTTAAATTATTTTTACGTCTTTTATTTTCATAGGTTTATGTTTAATATTCAACTGAAACCTACAAATTTTTTTTTGAAAATCGGCAAATTCTTTCATTTTCAAATCAATGAACTTAGTTGCTTCCTATCTATCAACGAGTGAAGACGTGTTATAATCAAAGAATATGACCTCGCAACAGTGTCTCGCGATTATTCAAATAGTGAATCTTATGAAATGACCTTTTGTCGGTGCTGCTGATGGCAATATGAGTAGAGTTAGGGAGCTGTGTCACGTGCGCTTCGCCGAAGGTAGACCGCTGGATGAGCAGCGGATGCTATCCTTCAGCTGCTTCGGGAGAATTTGTCAGGTGTCTGCGTATGCGCGAGGCTGGTTCGTTCCGTGCTCAAACCCCCCAAGGTCGCGCGCCTGTACGCCTACTCGTGGTACCGGGACCTGCGGCTGGTGGTAACCACTGCGCACGGGTGGACATTTTGAGTTAATGTGCGGTACTGATGTGTGTGTAAACCAATAGTAGTTCGGACCCAAGTCCCAAAGTGTAAAGTTTGATGAAACTACATGATTAGTATGTAGGTATTACTTGTTTGATGACAATGTTTTGAAAAAAATAATTTATTATTAAATAAAAACTTTAATGATTAGGTACTGCTAATAATAACTTTTATTATTGCCAATAACATTTAACCTAGAATAAAATAGGTAGGTATGTTAAGGCGCGGGCGGCGGTCGGCGCTCGGCGCGAGCGCCGTTCATCAGCTGCGTTACCTACGCTACCTACCTACCACTACTACGGTCAACGACACTAGCGCGTAGGGAGCCCGTACGCTTTTATTCTTCAATCACAGGGTTGGCGAAAATTCACACATAAAAAATAATTATTAAGTTTATATGAAAGAAAAAAGTTGCTATATTAGATCTGATATTTTTTTAGGTATTTCGTTACACGATATACATAATTATACACCCTTCAATATTATTTCACCTTTCTGATACATATTGTATAGATTAAAAAGTTTATCGACATTGTTACTAACATAACCTCATATTAATATTTACTTAACTAATCTAATTTAAATTGAATGCAATATTTTAAATATCGTTTATTTCTATTATGTTTATATACCGCCTTGACCTGATTATTACGAGTATGTCCACTCTGTGTATAATTAAAAGTGATGTGTGTGAGTTATAAAAATTGGTAACTAACCAGAAATTTAATTTAATACCTTTATAAACATCCAGATATACATAACAGTTTTATGGTTATATCCAGAAAGTGTCTAAGATTAAATTTAATGATAGTTACCTGTTGAAAGATACCAGCGTTTCTGGCGTGTTTGGCACTCTGCAGCCATAGATCGCCAATGCACGCTTTCAATCTAGTCGACGTAAGTGGGTGCGTTGGCTCGAGAAGTTCCTAAAATGATTACATAGAATTATCTCAACTTAGCAGTTTAGGGATTTTTTACCCACATACGCTTTGATAAGCTTACACCAGTCAAGTTCTACATCCGTTCTACATTTTTTTTTTCATGCACTCATGCATTGTCGTCTATACTAATATTATAAAGAGGAAAGATTAGATTTTTTTATTTGTTTTTATGGAACAGGTTCCGTCCGAAACTACTGGGCCGATTTTAAAAATTATTTCCCAAATGGAAAGTTACATTATCAGAGCGTAACATAGGTTATGTTTTATCAGCGTATTCCCATGGGAACTGGAAAATTCTTAAGGTTACCTGAGTTTGGTGTAGAAGTATTCGCCTCAATCGAAGCAGAGGTTCTATCGTGCGGACATCGGATTGAACCACTGCTAGCCTTCTTCGCCACTCGTCTAGCAACTGATTTAGTATATCCGTGCCCTGTCTGTGTCCATCGCTTAAGCCTTTTAATCTAAAAAGAAGGTAACTTTTAGAACCTTCATAGGAACTTTTTTTATAGAACTTATGTCGATGAGTTCCTTAATCACTTTGTAACGGAACCCTAAATAGACAGCCATTTTCCGGCCTGATTTTTAAATAGCTTAATCACTTTTGCACTGTGTTTATAAACCATCTTAAATAATACAAGTTATTTGATTTGACACAAAATTATATTGTACATAGTGAAGAAATAAAACATATTCTATTTTATTCTAAAACAATATTAAAACAAGTTTACTTTATAAGGACGTCATGTTACGAAGATAGTAATACTAAAACAGTAATACTGTTTTAAGCTTGTTTTAATATTGTTTTGCGTCAAATCAAATAACTTGCATTATTTAATATTATTTAGGAAAACTGCACAAGTGATCACGCTATTTAAAAATGAGGCTGCATCTCGTTAAAGAATAGACATTTCTGAGACAATCATTCGTTATTTTACATCACTAGGAATAAAACAATACATTTTGTTATAAGAGGTCGTGGTACGAATCTGAATTATGTTGCTTAAAGCTTGAAACAAAACGCAAGTTTCAAGCTTAAAAACTTTTAAGAGGTACCTTTACCTTTGCAAAACTTCTTCCGCGTGTCCAGCCTCGGTAATTATGTGTAGGCCTAGAACGCTTTGGTATCCACTGCGTAGAGCGCTCTCGCCCTTATTCTCGCCGTCCATCTGAGCCAGCAATCTACTCGTCGCGTCTTGGCAGGCAGTCGCGAACGAGTCGTGGTCTTGACTACGGTACGAGAGTAGGATACGGCCCATTAGCAAGCCCCAATTTTCTCGTGATGATGGCTAGAATTAATTTTTTTTTTTTGGTATAAAGTAGTTGGATCGCAATATAGAAGCACAGATAGTAATAGTTATGTAGCCCTAATGACATTACATTGTAAAAAAAAAACAAGACTCTAGTACCAAGCTTTCCATAAGGAAGAACATCTGCTGGTGATATAATTTTTGTTACGCCATGAAAAAAAAATCATTCAAATCGGTTAGTTAGTTTCGGAGGAGTTCAACTACAAACATTGTGACACGAGATTTTTATATATAAGAAGATATACCTATACAGGATGTCCCAGAAGTCAACGATAAGCCGGAAACCAGCGATAGGCCTAGTCATGAGGGTAATCAGAAAAATATAAAAAAAAATCTATGTTCTTTTTTCAAGATGTTATGAAGGTTTAAAAAAAATCCTAAAAAACGGACACCCTGTAATGAACTTTCTTGTACCGTGACTGTAAATATTTACTTTTTGAATATTTTTTTTCTGTAATGCTATAATGAATAGCCGTGCTACAATTTACAATTAAAAAAAATTACATAACTGCCTCACTTTTAAGTAAAAAGTTAAATTCGTTTCCAACATTGAATTCTAAATAATTTCATCAACCAAATTAAACCAGCTGTATTGTAAAAAAAATGTATGGCTACTATTTTGGCAAGTATACTTAAAAGTTGACGCATTTAGTCTAAATTCTAAAATGGTATAACACATGCTAGGTTTTGTTATAGTTGAGGCATGAAAATTTTTTTTCTCGATGAATCCGGATTCTATGCCAATCTAATTTAATGAGGTGAAATGTTGATAACGCAACCTTAAGTCTGCAGCTGACCTGAACTAAGCCTTTTTATCCTCTTTCTTAACCCTCCTTTAAAGTAATGATACTTAAAACAATTTTGTGTAATATTTTTATAAATCGGGTAGTTGATTTTGTAGGAAATCTAAATAAACATGTCCATTTATGGTCTCTGGCAGCTCAATCGGACCAATAACTGTACCGTTTAAAACGCCTGTCCACATGTTTACTTTAAAACGGTACTGTGAATGATCTTCACGTATTAGGTGAGGATTTTCCACGTGCCATTCGTGTAAATTGTGTAAGTTCATGTAACCGTTCTTTTTAAACGTTGCTTCGTCGGACCATAGAATCGTTTCAAAAAACTGGGGATCTTCAGTGTGTTTTTGCAAAATCGTTTGACAAAATCGCACTCTCTCTGGGTAGTCTAGGGGAAGTAAAGATTGTACTTGTTGTACAGTCAACAAAGTTGTTAGGGTTACATGGCCAGTAACTAAGAATTCATTTTTCTGGGGAAGTCTTATAAATAAATATTATTGATTAATGTTTATTTCGAAAGGTATCTTTGATCCCTATAAAAATTAAAAAAAAAATACCAAAAAAATACTATAAATACATTTAAGGCTTTAAGAGAAAAGTGAATCTTAACTTTTGGCCATGTAACACTAACAACTTTGTTGACTGTACATGGAATGGATGCAGACGGTTTTTTTTTTCAGAATACGATGTGCACTGCTTTTAGGTACTCCAAGGCTTTCCTCAATTCCACGTACGGATATACTTGGATCTTCTTCCACAGCTTGCATGACTTCGTCCTCGTAGGGCAAGAGGGGCCTTCCTTCACCAGCCATATGATCAGGGAATTGACCTTCGGATAATGATCGATGCAGATTAATAAAAACTCGGTAATCAGGATGACGCTCTAAGTTTGGGTATCTCTCGCGATACACCCTAGCTGCAGCATTGGCGTTACATAAGCATTATCCGTAAATAAGATGCATGTTGGCGTACTCCTGTACGGTATATCAATTTGGCATGATAACTTCACGTTACGAACTCGTAATTACACGCAAATACAATCTAAGCAACAGACTCCAGAATCTTTACTTCTGGGACAGATGGATTTAAATCAAAGCCATCAAACAAATGACATAAACAAAAGATGTACGAATAAAAAATCCCTGTTAGGTTCTCTATTCAAAATTATGAGTCCGTCTCCATTCAAAAAGATTTTAACCTGGATTTACCTAAGAAGGTTGCGTTACCAACATTTCACCTCATTAAATTAGATTGGCATAGAATCCGGATTCATCTAGAAAAAAAATTTTCATGCCTCAACTATAACAAAACCTAGCATGTGTTATACCATTTTAGAATTTAGATTAAATGCGTCAACTTTTAAGTATACTTGCCAAAATAGTAGCCATACATTTTTTTTACAGTACAGCTGGTTTAAGTTGGTTGATGAAATTATTTAGAATTCAATGTTGGAAACAAATTTAACTTTTTACTTAAAAATGAGGCAGTTATGTCATTTTTTTTATTGTAAATTGTAGCACGGCTATTCGTTATAGCATTACAGAAAAAAAATATTCAAAATGTTAATATTTACAGTCACGGTAAAAGAAAGTTCATTACAGGGTGTCCGTTTTTTAGGATTTTTTTTAAACCTTCATAACATTTTGAAAAAAGTACATAGATTTTTTTTTATATTTTTCTGATTACCCTCATGACTAGGCTTATCGCTGGTTTTCGGCTTATCGTTGACTTCTGGGACATCCTGTATAGAGAGAGTTCTCACCACTGGTTTCTTCACCAACTCCTCGAGCTGGTCAAACCTTCCCAATCGCCATAGCGATTCCGCAGCTAACTCCATCATGCTATCTTCAGATTCATGTTCGCTTAGCAGCCTGTACGCTGTGAACGGCTGATCCAAGCCAAGGTAGCAGTCTATCATGCCCTGAATATGACAAGAAAATCATTTCAGATTGGATAAAGTTTTGATGTGACAACGTCTTATAATTCGATGGAGCCGGCTGCATGCACGAAAAAGTATGACGTATGCGGCGTTCCAGTGCAAGCGAGAGCGCGCAACGAGCGACAAAGAGGCACAATCCATTCCATCAGTATTTTCTTATGACGTTGTCACGTTCAACTATCGTCAGTAAACCGTAGACAAACGATTTTTTTATTACTAGATTTAGCCTTGTTCAGAGATAAAAGCATTTCGGTGTCCGCCAAAAGAGAATTTGCTGAGTCAAATGACGACGGCCACAGGACCAATTCGACAGGCCTATTGGCTCAGATGATAGTGACCCTGCCCTTTAAGCGTTGGTCGCGGGTTCGATTCCCCCTCGGGGCCAACATTTGTGTGCACATGTCTGTTGGCTTCGTGTCTGGGTGTTTAATATTTATTTAAGTATGTCTATCAGTTATTTTGTACCCATAGTACAGGTTCTGCCTAGTTTGGGACTAAATAACCGTGCGTGAATTGTGTCCCACTAATAATTTGTTTATTAATTTATTTTATTAATGAGTGACTTTTTATGATCTGTCAAAACGAAAATTCATTATTTAAAATGTACTGAGTATTGAATCGCGACGTCATAGCTCATAGTACTCAACTACTACATCACTATTTTGATTGTTTTAATGTTTGAAAATTTACTATATTTGTGAAATGTAAAATTTTTGGAGGTGTTTTGGGATAAGCTTATAAATTATTACTCGCAATTTAATTTCGATACTATCATTTCTATTCTTACTTGCAAACTGTGCCTATCTAGCTGTCCTTCTTGCGCCAACCGCTCGTAACACAGCGCCGCGTCTTGCAGTCGCCCCGTCACCACTTGGGCGAGTATGAGCTCTTTAAGAGATGGCTCTGACCTCTTGATCGATAATATACCTGATAAATAAATAATTAAAATTTGAAACAAAAACACAAACCGACTTCACCAATATAGATAGAAATTAGGTTTGGTTGAGTTGATTTGATTGAGATTTGAGTTGATTGACAGGATGAATGAAAGGCGCTTAACGAGACAAATACATAATATACAAGGGTGTATACAAGTCGGTAGAGGACGACCTAGGCGTACTTACATCGACCAGATCGGCGATATATTGGCGAAAAGCCAGATAAAGAGTACCCGAAACCGACGAGCATGCATGAGTCGTTGGATGGATTGGCACGACTAATCTCCAAAAAGAAAAATGTCCAAAAAGACGAATGTCCAAAGGCTTGTCCAAGTGATAAAATTTACAAAGCACTAGCGACCCGCCCCGGCTTCGCACGGGTGCAATGCTGAATTTTCTTTGCTATAAACCTTGCGGAGCCCGAGACCTTTCCAACGAATGCAAAACCATGGAAATCGGTTCGTCAGTTCTGGAGTTAAATCGTCAGGAAGGAAAACCCGACTTATTTTTATATAGTAGACTATAAAAATGTCCTATAATAAAATGGACTTAACTTAAGTAGTAATATTTCCCAAGCGATTTTTGGAAATTCCAACGGGAGCTGGAATAATCTGGATTGAAGAATGATTAGATTTTTTGTTTGTTTATTTGTTTGTATTGAAAAAGCTCCGATACTACCGGTTTTAATGAAGCATGAGAGATCTGCCAGGTTCGTAGCAAGTGGCAGTCTATTGCCTCTGCCTACTCCAATGGCAAATAGGCGTGAGATTATGTATGTACATATTTATCACTAGCTCGACGGTGAGGGAAAACATCGTGAGGAAACCCGCAGGTCTCAGAATTAATTCAGAGCCATGTGTAAATAGACCCGGTCCGGCGATTTAGGGGTCCAATGTATCTCGTGAAATGTGGTTATATCCAATAATGGAATACCTCTGCCTACCCCCTCGGGGATAAAAGGCGTGAGATTATTCATTTTATTTTTATTACTTAGAATTTTAAAAATCTCACCAGCCACTGAGTCCGGCTCGTCGAGCAGAGCGTATATTTCCGCTAAGAACGGCAGCTGCTCTTGCATCCGGCCCTGTCTCTCATCCATATACAGCTCCAAGTACTGCAAAGCGCGCTCTAATTCGCCGCAAGCGAAGTTACCACGAGCTATCGTCAGCTTGTCGAATTTGTCCATGAAAGACGCTATTGCTCTGCGAAATAGATCAAACACGAAATAAGGCTATGGACTCGATTCTGGCTGACTATCTAAAATTCCTAATTTTAAGTTAGCTCTATTCTTTTCCACCGCTTTGGAAAGGAATGTCAAAATAACAAAATTGAACCTTATGAACGCATTCACATCGTATTCAAATACACGTGTTTAGCAATTTTAGGGACGATGTAACAAGGTCATGGATAAAAGTACAGATAAGCACGTTCTTAAGGATCATTAGTTGGTTTTTAAATCAATCAATTTATGGTTTGTTTCTGTCCTTTTTCTTGCGTATTGTATGGAGAAGGATATGCTAACTTAAAAATCTTAAAATTAGGAATTTTAGCTGGTCAGTCAGAATCGAGTCCTGTATTTGACTAAGTTTTCTAAACTTGTGCAAATGATGTAAGTGCGTTGTTTTGTCAACTATAATTATTGTATAAATGAGTTTTGGCTCACGGGTAGGTAATCTGCTGCTTGACAGATTGTTAGGTAGTATAAAATATGTAACAGAATACGCGCAATTCCTCATACACCCCAATTAGTATATTCATATTAAAAAAATATGATGCATTAGTACTTTAGTTTTGTCTAACCAAATTTCTTAAATAAAAAGCAACAATAATTCGGTCCCCATAGGTAGCAGTAAATTCAGTTATGCTAATTCATTTTTCGGAAACTTTAACGTCGTATTAAAAAATTGCTGAAATCGATGAAGTAGTCCATACTGAACAAACTAATTTCAAGAATTGCACTTATTTTGTTACATTTTGTGATGCAGAGCAGTGATGGGTCATTGGAAGTTAGCCCTTATCTTGCCCGAGACTCAAAGCCGTGAGGGTGATGTGTGAACATGAAATGTTGTATAAGATCAAACATTAAAATATTACGTACTTGTAATTCTCATTATCTAATGGCCGCTGCTTAGAATTACACCACTCTAAAACCCATCTGTTCAGAAAGTCGAATAAAGTGTATATTGTTTTGCTGCATTTGCTCTGAAAAGAGTGCAAAATTATAATTACAGTAACATACATTAGTAAAAGATAATGTAGCTTCGAAATAGTTAAAAAAAGTTTTACTTCCATGACTTGACGACAACTATAATAAATAATGTAACAATGAAGACATATTAACCCAATCCGGCGTTGAACCGACGGACCCCTCACATTGTGAGCCCTTTTCACTTTAAGGAGTCCGTAAATTATACTGGTGAAAAGTGGGTATCTCCACAAATGGAACACCTCGACCTACCTCCTCGGAGATAAAGAGATAAAAACATAGGTGAGCATATTTATTGTATTATCTATTAATTTTGAAATATATTGTTTTAGAAGTACCTGGTTCCCTTCCTCGGCCTGAACAGTGTTGATGCTGGGAGTCATTCGGATGTGACGTAGCATCTTGTACTTTGCTCTTTCTGTCTGCACGCTACTTTCGTGTTCGAAATTTTCCAGCCCTAAAATGCAGTAGTAAGTTACATGCCAGATCACGTGTCATTAAGCAAGCATGTCATCTACATGTCGCCCATATGTCGAAGCGGTCGTGAATACTACTAAACGCTACACGTGGGTGTCATAATAGGCGACCTAGATTCGTCCAACATAAGTCTTATTCTACAAACACATACCAGAAACTCTACAGTATTTTCCTATTTAAAATTTAGGTAATTTACATAATAAACTTACCTATAACAGCTAATATCTCTTCTTGTATGTACTGAATGTTGTTTTTCGACATTATAGCGTGTAACAGCACATATGGCAGGAAAAGGAACAGCGTTCTGACGTCACGGCGCATGCTCGGATGTACGGTGCGCAGGAGTTCACGTATACTTTCAGATTCGACCAATGGGATTAATTGACCCGCCCAACTGGAAATAAACGTGTTTCTAGTGATATTTGGGTAAAAGTAAGTAAAAACTCTTTAATGTACCCCAATAAAAATATGTAATTAGTGACACAATGATTTTCTTAAAGCAAAATGGGCGATCTTGTCGCTTTAAGCGATTTCTTCCAGACAACCTTAGGGTGGATGTATCTGAGATAAACAGATGAAGGTGCACTAATAGTAGATTATACAACAAGGGAATAAAGCACTGTTTTATGTCACGGGAGCGACATTGAATCCTGAACGTAACGAAGGACTCCCAGTTTTACTCCCGAGCGCAGCGAGGAAGAGGAGAGGCGATTAAGACTGAGTCTTGAGTTTAGTGAGGGATTTAAGCGCCCAAGACGAAAACAGTTTTATTCCCGAGTTATATACTCTACTTTTCTCACCTTATGCGAGACAATAAAATGCAATTGCATGGTAGTAGATTATTGACAATGCCTATGGCATCTAGTTAATAGACTCTGAAGTCAAAGTACTTTCATCACTCGACATTTTCGATATTCTTTTTGAAATGTTAAAGCTATAAAATGGATACAGCAACTTGTTTCTGCTGGCGTGACCTACTTGATTTAACAAATGAAGATCGAGGTAATCTAGTTGGTCACGACTTCGGTTATCGAAAATCGAGTTGGCCACAACCGTGGCCGCAGGCGGGTGCACCACATTTTGCTTAACAAAATTAGACTTTATCGTCATAGCAATAAGGATTATGAAAAGTGAAAATTACATTATTGACCTAGGGTTATAATGAAATTCCATACAACATTATAACCCGGCTAAAGCCATGGGATATAATGTCTTGCTTTCGGTGAGGTTTATACGATATATAATCCGACTTTGTCGAGCATGTGGTGTGAAAAGTTGTTTAAAAGTAGATAAAAGTATGAGATGGCACATTTTGAGATTATGCGTTGCGCGGGAATGTTCACGTTTTTCTCCCGACGGGGTAGGTACGGCTATTTAAAAACAAATACTGACTTGGTTTGTCATATAAAGGGTCTACTCATAAACTGATTATGGTCTCATTATCTACTATAGGATTTACTGGTGAAAAGTTTTCTAGCAATCGAATACCTTTGCCTACCCCCTCAGGGATATGTGTTTTTTATGTTAAACTTACTTATGCGCCCATTCTAGGAATGTAGTAGCGTAGGTCGAACCGAACAGCGGATGTGCTTTCTTCGGTTGTGAAGGGTATGCCAGAGTGTATCTGAAAAAATATACCACGTTTTTTATTCACGACAGCACTGGATTTTATTGAAGACCCGATACAACCTACGTGGATTGGCACAAGTTTGTCTTCGGCATGTACTTATATGGCAATAATTGCCTAATGCATGACCATATGATTAGATTTTTCAATATGGCAAGAAACTGCTATTTAATAAAAGTTTTTTAAAATAGTTTTTTGTTTACCTTGAACTTAGCAAAGGAAACATAATTTGGTGCATGTGCTCTGGAAAGCTCTCCCACACATCTTTCTTGCTTCCAGTTGGAGATATGTCGTAAATTTTTAATATCTCTTGAATTGTCAAAGCGTAGCAATCCATATTCTGTAAATTAGTTTCTTTTTTTAGTATCTAGTTATCTGATATAATATGGATAGTGAATGGAAATCAATAGAGAACCTATCCAGAGTCTTTGATCTGTATAAATAAGTTAGCGATAGAGAAATTACGACAGACTGACTCCATAGCCAAATGTTCGTAACTTTTTTTTTATAGGATTTTAATAAATTCCCACGGGAACAGGAAGAAACGGCTTTCGCGTCAACATCGCCGCTGCGCTATAATATTAATTTTTAAACAAAATCATACTCAATTTCAATATACCATAGTATCCTTTTCGTACTGAAAAGCCCTTGAGAGTTCAACCAGCGCCGTCGCAGCAAAGCAGTTGTCGACTATGGAGAACGCAAACGGGGATCTGTCTGGCTGTACGTATTGCCTTGGGAGGTGCCCCGCTTCAATGGCTCCAAGCTGACCGAGACACGAGCCACTCGCTGCACTCACTTGTGGATCAGAGTCTTTGCAACCTGATAAAAAGAATTAAAACTAGACTTTAAAGTCATTTTATAGTCACGAGCAAATTCAGTTCCCCGTTAAATTTGAAATTTTATTTTTGTTTACGTTATGGAGAAATCTTAGGAAAAAAAATGAAACCTTCCTTTCACTAAAATTCGTCATTCAGATTAAGTGGTGTACGAACGCAAAGAAGACGCCTTATCTACACTAATATTATAAAAAGGAACGATTTGTATTTTTGTTACGAATAAAATTAAAAACTAATGGACCAATTCAAAAAATTCTTTCACCAATGGAAAGTTACAATATCCCTGAGTAACATAGGCTGTATTTTATTCCCGTATTCCCACGGGAAAGGGAACTACGAGGGTGAAACCGCGCAGAACCGCTAGTATACTAGACCCAGAACATTCTCTACAAAACTGTCAACATACCATGCTAGTCATTCATATTTATGTATTGAGAAGACAAGCTTTTGGCTGACTGATGTTATATCGACATGGTTTATGGGCTATTCCACCAAGCTGATCTAATAGTGTGCAATCGGCTATAAAATAACACTTTTTGATCCTTCATAAAAGGTAAGTTTTGATCCTCAAGAAGTTAAATCTTGTTGCCATATACATATTATCAAGAATATTTTAGCGTCAATAATCATTTATATACTGACAGTTATGTATTTATATTCTGAGTACCTACATGTTATTATGTATACCTAATACAATTTTGTAAAACATTCTTACCCAGCAATAAAGAATCTATGAGTTCCACTATGACTGGATCAATGTTCTTCCCACCAAAAATTGCCTTGTGAATCTCAATCCTATTGCTCTTCAGCAATTTGTCCAGATGCGAGAAAGCATACGCCTTGATACTCGGTATTTCCTGATTCAGATGCTGCAAGTACCACTTGATTTTTTCAAGAAAACCTTCGGGCTGTGTCCGCTTCACGTGTTTTTTTATGACCATTTTAATTTTTTCGGACAACTCAGAATCTCCGAGGAAGAAGAGATCTGAGATATGCGTGCTGAGTAAATTCTCGTTATTGAGCACAAGGTAGTGGAAGATCTTATTAATCTCTTGTGGAGCGTGCTCAAACTGACGCATAAGGGACACGGCTAAATTAGGAAGAAGCGGTCCCAAAGATATACTGTCAATGTTGTGTATGAACGCACCCCAAGCTTCGGCAACTATTTTCGGAAACTCCTTCGCCAGTGGCAAAGCGGACCTCAAAGTGGCTAAGACCTTAAACCTTAGAGGAGTCAGATACTTCACTCCCATCAGCTGTATTATATCAGGGAAGCTCTTCAAGGCCTTTCGTTTGACGGACAAAGCAACTTTGGCGTTAACCAACTTGTGATCGAAATAGGCTAGCACTCCCAAGAATTTGGGGTTCAGAAAATCTGCTATCTGTGTTGTGCTCATACTCATACTGCCAGTCGGCGTAGAGACGTCCGGATCGTGACACGCTAAATAGCGACACGCGTTCAAAACCTTCTCTGGGTTACAGCAGTATTGCAACAGGAATTCTGTTAGGATCACTCTGAAATGTTTCTTTATCAGACTCAATATCGAGGTCCTGGTCAGTCTTTCTATAGTTTCGTAGCATCTTTTTGCAACGTCATTGCTTTCATTCAAATAAACATGCACGTAGATGTGAGGGAATCTCTCTGCCAGAAAATCTGAGACCGAACATTGGACCAGCGACGCTATTTCTTCAATCATAGACGGAACTTCCTTCACGATAACCGAGTATGGTATCAGGTACGGCAGGAAATGATGGACGTCTTTCGAAATGAAATCTCTGTAGCCAACAAAGCCGAATGCTCTGACAACTTTTAGGAGTGAAACAGCGAATTCTTTTCCACTGTATAGACTGCATTCAACAAACAATTTGCAGTAATCCTTCTTGTATCTGTGATATACTTGGTTTGGAGTAAATCCGTGGGCTTCACACACATCTCTTAGGTACACAACAGCTTTTGGTCCTAAAGGACACTGTGGGTGCATGATAAAGTATACCAATAGTTTTGTAACTGGCAGAATGACTTTATCATTGTGGCGCAATCCGAAATAATTTATATTGTCCAGTGTCTGTGTCTGTTGGGTATAATCATTGTTTTCAAGACTAGTCCGAGTTGACTGTACTAATAAATTCACACAAACGTTGAAAGCAACTTCTTTATTACTACTCCATTCTACATCTTGCTCTACCTGAAATATATTAAAATCAATATTATATCATTCATACCTGATAATAATAATTACTAGCACTGTTTATGGATACTTACTACAGTGTTATCTATGAATGGTTTTACAGCTCTTAAAATGTATTCACAATTTTTCATAGCGATAACATCTGTTGAAACTCCATAGTCAAAAACGTAGTAATGCATACACAGTCTTCCAACAAGTCTCCAATATTCACCCTCATCAATATTCGTATACATTTTCTGATTTAAGAATTTAACAAATAGCTTTTTTAAACCTACAGCTGTTGTGGAATTGGTTAATATAGTAGAGTTACTTTCAGACACCAACTCTTCATTATTTTTATTTAATTTTGATACATGTTTTGCAGACTTCTTATTATTCTCGGTGCTATGGCATCTTGGACAGACTACAGACAGATTTACTGCACTGTTCTCGAAAACTCGATGCCCAACATTAGCTTCTATTGTGTTAAATACAACTTTGTAAGGACCCAAAGACATACAAGCAATAACTGGTAAAGTTCTAGAAATTATAAGTTGTAATTCATTATCTTTGGTTAAGAAAGCCGGCATCAATATGTCGCCAATAATCTTGCTGGCATAAAATGTTTTCGTCAGCAGCAGAAGCGGTGTTAACGATATTATCTGAAAGATTAAAAATATAATAGTCCTTAGAAACCAAAATTTGTGTTGTACCTATAAAAGTTCCAACATTCAGTGTAAGCTAGTCAATTTGTAAGCCTTTTTTACATTTGTCGTATTTCCAAAATTTTACAATTAAATAAACCCAACATAATATGTATACTTACAGAATAGATACTAATTTAACTAATTTTATAGGTTTAATTGTGTCTAATATTTTTATTACACTTCTATATAATTCTTATAACCATTTGTAAGAACTAATTTATCTCGAACCTCTTTACATAAATTTAATAATGATGTTAAGTAGCATAAAGTCAGTACATACCTCTTTATACATGCTCACTGTTTTATTCCTTGTTAGTGAATTTACCAGACATAAAATGATCCTATCCCATGGACCACATGCATTTGAACCCATGATAAGCTTCACAATCATTAAATATTTCAGTACTAAAGATTTCACACATTCATTGTATTCTAAGCTGCTTTCTTTCAACTGATCCAGTACAGTTAATAAACATAGAACCGTCATTATTTCGGATTTGGTATATGATTTACATAGAATTGTTGTAATTAGAACAATCCTCAGTAGAGCTTTAGTACAGTTAATATCTTGTATTAAGTAATTTATTTGCAGTTCTTTTAAGCCTGTAAAATATTGGTATATGTCTATTGTTTCTGCTTTCTGTAACAAATTGGAAGACAGCTGCTTCCGTATAACAGGGTCATTGCTATTAAAATATACATTGTACAGAATATTCAAAGCAGCAGAACATTGTTGTAAACGATAAGTTAGGAGAAAATTATCACTTTCATCTCTACAAAACCTCAAGGATTGTAGCACGCACATTATCTGATTGTAATGCCAACTTTCTTTTATATTAAATAAACGTTTGCTCTCTGTGCAGCTTTCGATATGTTCTAATATTTTCTTGCAATAATATTTGTTTACCATTTCTATTTCAGTTGAATCCATGTTTTCTATGTTAATGACATCTTCAGGAAATTCCAATGTTTTGCTCAAAGATAAACAATACAATTTCAAGTTCTTCCTAAATATTTTATTGTGTTTACCCAGAATCACAGTGCAAATTGTAATTAATAAATCTTCATAGTTTCTTTCAAGGTTGATTTCATAGATTTTTATGAGATTCAGAATTGTTATATTTAATCTATCTAAGTTAACAGAATCAAGTTCGCCTTTTTCTTGAAAGACATTAATAGACTTTACAAAAGCTTCTGTGCAGTATAACAAATCTTTACAAGTTTTTGGGAAGCTGTGAAAAAACTTAAATAGTGCTACTTGATCGTAGTTTGTTATCAAGTTGGAGAAGAATTTCAGAGCTACAATCTTCATATCAATGCTGTAGTTTTCTAGCATATAAAGAACTTGAGCAAACAGTTCTTCATATTCCCCCTGATTTTTATCGACATTTAATGAATTCGGGGGTATACTTTCGGAAAGCAGTTGCAGTGTTAAATCAATCAGACTTTTGCATGTGTCTATATCTTTTACTTGAACAAAAATAGGCTCCAAATTCAACTGTACATTAGGTATGTCAATTTGCTCTGGAGAAAAATTATCCAATTTAAATTCTTTTTCTTCATTATTGTTTGAGTTATCCTTGTAATATTGTATCAATTTGGTTAAGACTGAATGGTATTCTGAGTATAGACTTTCATAAAAAGACGCACCATTCATGCATAATAAATTCAATATCTTTAGCTGTGCATCTTTGCATGATACATGTATTCTGAAACAAAAATAAATAGGATGGAAAGGTCTCATGAAAAAAATAATATTATGTCATTAAAAACTGAATTAAAACTTTTATTTATTAAAAAAATAAATAAAATCTCTGCAGGGGTAGGCAGAGTTATTCAGTTTTTTGATAAACCCATGTTTCACCAATAATTATATTCTTTGACCACTAAATGTAATAGATGGTGAGCCCATTGCTGGAATGGGGTGATGTTACACATTCCTCAGAATGAATTCTGGGACGTGCAGTTTTTGTCCCAATGTTTTCTTTTGCCATTTTTTATTTCTAAGTTTATTCAATTATGATAAAAAAAAAATTGTTCATACCAGTCAAGCAGGGGGTACCCCAGGCACAAGATAACAATACATAAGCTGTTATTTTGAAAAAATATTTTCTGACTGGTAACTTTTAGTTTACTTGAAAAGATACATCATGTACTCATCTTGTACTTATTTTAGGCAAAGGTTATAGGTAACAAATCATATTTACTCAGCTTAAAACATACCTGTGGAGCTCTTTCACAGACCACACATAAAACAACCTTCCTACAAGCCAAATGTTGAATGCTTTGTAATAGGAGTCTGGGAATTTTGAAGAACCTGGTCTTGGGACGAGGACCTCAGAAAAGTCTCTAGAAGAAGAAAAATAATTGTAAGGACACTACTAATTTAGAACTCAGCTATGTCGAGAACCAAAAATCAGTCATAATTTATAAGAAGTTTTAAAAATATTATTTTTCAAATTATTATTAATTTAAAGTATTTTGCAGCACAAATCGTAGGTACTATTTTTTACATAGATAAAGCTAATATGGATTTTCGCACTTTTTCAATTTTTCAAGGTTTTCTCTAGGCGCGGATAGAAACAAACTATAGAAAATACTTGCCCGGACAATTTCAATATCGAAGTTAGCAGCCGGTCAAGACCATCTTCGGCTAGTTCTAAATTGTTAAATAGCACCATAGTAGGTGCGTTAAACATTTGCCACACAGTAAACGGACCATCCGGGTTTTCATCTTCCATTTTTCACACTTTTCATTGAAATTAATAGGGAAAATCAAAAATGAATTGTAAAAAATTTAAACAAAACAAACTGTGAAGAAGGAAACCTTGAATGAAAAAAAAAAGAACCTTGTTGCCTACCTAGTATTATATTCTCTTTGGTTGCCAAAGGCAAAGTTGGAAGTTGGGCAAAGTTGTCAGTTGTCACTTGATGTGACATTGACAGCATTGGCGGGAACAGTGGTCTCGAACGTCATTGTACGAAATCGGTAGAGCTGCCCACTAAAATCGGTATATTTGTACCCAAAATCGGTATAATATGACAAAAAAATAAATATTCAATCAAATTCGTTCATTTATCAAAAATAAGCCTAAAAACTCATTCAGATACATAAAAACACACTTGATAATATAATAACTTATTTAAATCTTTAGGATCATACCAATATTTTTTGACCAGCCTCGTACATCTTTGCATTATTTTCTAAGTCATAACAATTTTCTCAGCAGAGACCAGTTTAAATAAACATGTAATCTTCCCTTTTTTTTGATAATATTGTAAATATTTCCTTCTCCTGTACTTGGTTTCTCGTCAGAAGACATTTTAACTTAATAATTAGCAATTCGTTCGCAACTTTAAACTTTCTCTTCAAAGTAATGTATTTTTGGTAGGTATCCACGTGAGTAAATTGAGTAAAGAAACGGGACCTATTCATTATGAAACACAAATAAGCGAATTTCTGATTTCCCGAGCGGGAAACACCCTAAAACATCAAGATTTAGGAAAAATTTCCCAAAAATATGAAACATTCCCTCAATAACTAACTACTTTATCCATGCATACCTTGCTGTATAAGGGTTATCAGCACAAATGTGTATAATCGGTAGAAAAATCGGAAGAATTTCCATATATTCTCTAAAATCGTGAAAAATCGTTGTATTTCGGTATATCGGTAGGACAGAGCCCATTTCGGTAGAAATACCGAAAAATCGGTAGGTTCCAGACCACTGGTGTCACGTAAAGCGACACATCAGTGTTGCCAATTTCTGATTCCCAATGTTAATCAGCGCCATCTAGTTCAATTTTAAGAAATATTATTAATGTCATTGAAAATTCCTCTTTACACGAGGCCATTCAACTGAGCCAATCAAGGAGTTTGTATCTTATTCTATAAGGGAGGAAGTGCTACTAGGGTCATTCTACCATAGGGCTAAAAATAAAAATCATAATCAATACTTTATTTCATTTCATTACGTTATAGCATACGTTTGTACTTTAGGATCTTAGGAAAAATAATTTCGGAGATCAATATTAAATAATTATTACAAAAAAACAAGATTTTTATTTTTTACTGTCAGACAGAAGTGACACCTAAGTCGACAGAAATGACAATCTTAATTAAAACTTAAATAAATTATATTAAAATTAACACAAAATAACGTTTATTTTAAAACTCTTAAACTAATCAAACTTCAAATAAAAAGAGATATTCTAAAATGTCACGCTAGACGCAGAAAAATAATAATATATTAATAAAGACAGAAGTGACCTCACTTCTGTCGATCATATTCTTTAAAATATATTCTCATCTAATGATGATGACCACAGTCTAATTCGCAAAGACACCGAAGGAGGTTTATGATTTTTTGATTTAGAATGAAAAACAGGGATAAATGCTGTGGGTTTTCTATTTCGCTTTCATCACTGCCAGTTCCTTAGCAGATATTATAAACAGTTACAGTTTTCGTGCAGGCAAATAACAAGGGCTTCGAAATCTGGCACGTCTCTTCCTGCTGCCACTTGAGAATCGGCTGTTCTCTTTACGTACCCCCCAATCCCATCAGGTGCAACTTTTCCTTATCCACTTTCACTAAAATGCTATATTAGTACATTATGGTACAAGTGAGTAAAGTTGGTGATTACCGCTGAGGCGCCATTGAGACCCGAGCCGTAGGCGAGGGTCATAAGAGAGCCGAGGACGGTAATCATCAATACACACGTGTATCATACGACGTTTTTCAACACACTTGTGAATAAATAATACTAAAAAATCATTTTAAAATAATCATTCGCAATGGCGGGGAAAATTAATTGGTTTTCCAATTTTTTATTTATATAATTTGGAAAAGGCAAAAGGATCTAGGCCCATACAGCCTCGTTTTCCTATGCGCTCGCATCTTACAATGGCGATCGGCCATGGACTAAAAAAATTAGGTTTCTTTTTCTTTGGTTTGTCGTGGATAGCGTTTTAGCCACGTACAAAATGGGGTATTTAAAGTTTTTACAGAGAAAACCAAAGTTATATTTGAGTGAAAGTTTTGTTTATTAAACACGTACAAGTTGAAATGATCTATTTAAATACGAAGTTGCATGAAATGAGCAAGCCATATTTGTGTATTAATTTATTAGTACGATTGAATACGATCTTTTTTGTATCGAAACTTTTTTAAGAACAAAGCAACTCTAGCAACAAAATTGAAAAAAAAAATCTATAACTCACTAGTGAATAATAGCAAACAAAAAGTCTCAGTTTGATTATAGGTGTCATTATGTGCCTAATTGCAGTGAAATTAGAGCCACTTTATGAGCAAGTGTGTTGAAAAATATTTTTAACTCCTTGCTCGGAACCAATGTACTTTGCAATTAAAAAGAACATCGATTTGTTTTTGTTTTAGGTTGTACACGAATAGATTTTATCAAACCTAGTTCTTTGTACTTATAATATTTTACATACCTACATACATAAGGCTCACGCCATTGTCCCAAAATTGTAGGCCGAGACGATGGATCGCCACTTTGCTCGATCTCTGCATACTTCTTTCGCTTCCTTCACATCCATAAGCCTTTTCATGCATGTTCTTTTATTCTTCGCACTCCGGACACCAGTTTTTTGAAGGACGTAATTTATTTGATCCGTGAACATCCTTCTGGGCGTCCTCTTTCCTTGCATCCTTTGGTGTGTGCCACACACAACTGTTATTTGCTGAAATATGATCCTAGGTCAGCATGTAGCTACAGTGCTGATTTTCAGATAGTGCACTGATACGAGTATCTAGCGACTTTTTGAAGGACGTCACTTATTTGATCAAATATTTTACCCTGTCTTTTTTTCTTCTCTCCTCTAACATAGATTCTGATAATTTTGCTCTTTTCTTCCTAACCCATTCTATTTGCTGCTTTCTTCGAGGTTTTTTTTAGTTTTTCCGTTAACTTCTTCCTTGGCATTTCAAAATAAAATAAACCTGGATATAAAATTGATTATAAATCATAATTAAACAAACAGATTAATAATATTATGTGCAAAGCTATGTTTAGTCACTTCTGTCTATGGTTGTCACATCTGTCGACAAAGTGGTCGACTGAAATGACATCGACAGAAGTGACAAAATGTAAGTAATTTATTAGAGTTCGTTCACAATTTGAAGTTATGAACGTTTTAGTTTTTCAAAGCAGTTAAAAACTCTTTTCCAATGAGGCCATTTGATAAAAATTATAAAGAAACGCCACATACCGTTTATATATTACTTTAAGAAGTGACACGTGAACTTTGACAAACTTGTAGAACCAGTATTCAATTGTTTTTACACCAAAAACCATTCGCCGGGGAAAAATTGTTTTAATTTATTATGAGAAGCACAATCCAGGGTTGTCATCTGTTACCACAAAATGTTGTCAGCATTTAATATTCAATTGTACCATCCAAAACGAATTATGTCGACAAAAGTGTCAATTTTATTATAACGCTCGTATAATTGGTTGTACTTAATTTATCAACAATGTTTTTATTATTTGAATTCTTATTTTTAACTAAAGGATATGCGTTATTTTGTAACCTACAACATATAACGGGTAAGTGGATACACAAATTTAAAAATACTACAGAAAGTTATCAAGTAGTTTGCGAACAGTCGACAGTATGTGACATGTCCCATACTGTCGGCAAAAAAATCGTAAGATAATATGTTTGTAATAATTAAATATAATTATAAAAGTGTTAATAAAGTAAAACTCTATCATTTAAAACACACTTAGATATGTCATAAGTCATATTTTTAAAGATGCGTCATGCGAACATAAAATTGTCGTTTTTGTAGAATGACCCACTAAGAAAGCAGGCGGTCCTATTGAGAGGCACCTCGAATAGTATTGTGTCCCTTTCTAATAGTGCAACCACAATTTTCTTTGAAACATGGGCAATTTGACATTTTACATTTTTTGTTGTATAGTTAAATGAAAAGATGTAGCATTTATTAAAATTTACCCAAGGAAAAAGTGCCTCCCAAATTAATGAAGGCAATCAGTTCCAGCGTGTCTTTTCTTAAAAAAATGTCAGACACTTTTTTAGGGTAAATTTTAATAAAGGCTTTTCATCTTTTTATTTAATGGAGGCATGAAGCTACAACTAAAATACATAAATGAAGTAAATATGTAGCAATTATAGACGCAACACATTTTGGGAAACTCTGCGTACTTAAACTCGGCGGCGACCAGCCAACCAGGGGCCAATTCTACTAAATGTCAGTAAATGTCAACGGTCTTAATTGGATGACTATGACATATCAATGGTCAGACAATGGTGTTATTTTGACACTTTTCAGAGCAAATAACACCATCGACTGACCATGTCATTGTCATTGTCATCCAACTGTAACCGTTGAAATTTAGTAGAATTGGCCCCCTGCTGTCAGGATAGCTGGTCAAAAAAATATCTTATTCCCAAATATACATGCTCGAATCAACTCTCATTAACCAACGCCGCAGACAGCCATTCTGACGGTCACCTGTCGGGCTTCAATTACCTAAAGACTTTTAGCTTGTATAGCTTCTCTCCATTGTAGCATTTTATTGAACGAAGCATTATACATAAATAGTATAAATCCAACGTGATGTGTTTCTGTCTACAAAAATATTTTGAGTCTGTTTACTGATGAGTGATGACAATGAAGCGAACCTTCAGTCAGTGTATGTTACCTTTACAGATAAGATAAATAAATTTAAATTAGGTACCTAAATATTTAATATTTGTAAGGGTAAGTAAAAATAAAAAATTCTGTCATTTTTTACACTTTTATTGGTATTATACAATCATAAAATATTAAATTATAGTAATGTAACAAAACAATCTTTCAGCAATGAAAAAATAAACAAAAAATATGAAAATTTCTATCTTTTACATAATAATTAATTATCTAAACTATGAAAGAAGCAATTTTACACATATGCACATTTACATAGATTACAAGATAATAAAATTAACTAAAAAAACTATAATAGAGTCTATCGTAAAATATGGGTGTTAACATAAAAGTGCTGAACGCAGATCCGAGGATATTCTAAATGTTCATAGGCATGGTTCCCGACCTAAAAATGGTAAAGGCTATTATTAACTTAATAAGCATATAAGAGTATTTAATAGCTTTGAAAGTTCACTATACTATAGTTTTGTGAACCTACATCCTTGATTGTCAATGTGGCTTTACCATGAGCACGGAGTTACCGGTACTCTTAAGGCAAGATCAAGTTCATAAATCACTATGATAACTGTGTCTTTATGTACAATAACTGTATCTTATTAGATTCCCTTCCACGTTAAGAAGATATGATACTGTAAACTCATGATAAAGCCACTGTACCAATATTTTTTTGCTATATTCGCCCTACATTATTTAACATTACAGACCAGCATACCTACAACAATTTCATCAACTACATGAACATTCCCGCAATATTAATAATATCAAAACTGTTTTTTTTTTCATGTTAACATTGTGATTTTCAACTCCTATCTCATCGTCACTATTTCTACTTGTGTAATTTATTTCATAAAGATTTAGTTACGTACTGCAGAACCAAACACTACCAGTCATAATAAATATCTCTCCATAATACGAATAGCCTATCTAGTTTCAATCAAAACTAATCAATTCTGCTGTGTTGTTGTTATGTTCAGACTTTACAGGTGTCTGGGGTTGCTGACCTTGCTGTTTCGGGTTCTGTTGTGGCTGTTGCTGTCCAGGGGGACCAGTGGCGAAGTTCTGTGACTGAATCTTCATAGGCTGCCCTGGAATGTTTTGGCCCATCTGCTGACCTTGTGTTATCTGCTGCGGCATTTGCGTCGCTTGAGGTATTTGACCTTGCATTTGGCCCTGCATTTGTGGTTGTGCCGGAACCTGTTGTGGCACTTGCTGTTGCATCTGACCCTGCATTTGCGGCTGCTGGGGCACTTGCCCTTGCATCTGCTGCGGCATCTGTTGCCCGGGAGTCATCTGGGACTGCTGCTGAGGCAACTGGTTTTGCATTTGTTGCTGCTGGTTCATCATTTGGTGTCCTTGAGGGATGCCCTGAGGAATGTTGCCCTGAGGGAGCATATGTTGATTCATCATCATCTGTTGGCCTTGCCCTTGCATAGGCTGAGCTGGCATAGCCATCTGTGGCTGCTGGGGTGCAACTGACTGAGGCACTTGCGGTCCTTGAAGCTGCATGCTTTGGCTACTTGGAGGCATGTGGTTGGCCATCGGAATGTTTGCTGGTTGGCCGGGCCCTGACTGAGTTTGCAACATTTGTGGGCCGGGCAAAGACATAGGTTGCCCCGGTAACTGTGGCTGCTGAGTATTCTGTTGATTTTGCATATTCATTCCATAAGTAGGCATTTGTGGGTTGGCGTTCGGCTGGTTGCCCTGCACCATTGGCATCCTCATATTCTGCATTTGCATCCCGAGCATAGGATTGCTTGGGTTCATGTGGGGTTGGCTCATGTTTTGTTGACCTGACGTCATAGGTGGCATCATAGAGTTAGGCGGCTGTGGATTTTGAATATTCTGTTTCGATAGAGATTGTCCATTTTGCTGTGGAATGTTTTGTCCGAGTCCGTTGGGCATGTTTTGCGCCATCATCTGATGCATGCCTGGTTGGGTGGGCATTCTCATTTGATGCATCTGTTGCAGCATCATTTGCTGCTGTAGGGGCATCTGCTGGGGTAGATTTTGTCGCATGTTGGGTTGGTTCATTGCCGACTGGGCTCCCATGGGGGCTTGGCTGACGGTCATGCCGGGAGTGGACATAGCGTAGGAGTTTGTCAGCTGCGGCATGGATTGTGAAATCGGGGCCATTTGATTGACCATGGGCATGTTGGCTTGCGACATTTGAGGCTGGGCCAGCATGGGCATGGATCCGTCGGTGGTAGCTTGGGCCATCATTTGGGGGTGGAACTGGGGGTTGGCGTATATCGGCTGACTGGGGAAATTGGGTTGATACTGATGCATAGACACGCCAGGCAAATAGTAACTGTTGGCCGACATCATGTACTGGTGTTTCTGTTGTTCTTGTCTCATTTGCATTTCTCTTTCTTGCTCCTGGAAAAGCATAAATTATGTGATTTATTTATTCTATGACACATTATAAGATTTGCCTGCTTAGTAACATGTTATGAGCTCCTTTAAGACTAATATGTATTATATTAATATGAGTTTTGTCTTAACTGCATCTTCACTTCCATGTGTCGTAAACTATATGTAGAGCCTGTGATTAGTAAGCCCTCCTCTTAATGTGTTTTTACCTAAGGGGTTTTAGAAAACTCTGTACATATTAATCACTAGCGGGTGTCGAGCGGTGTTGCCGCGCGGATCCAGTTTATTCTAGTATCCAGTTGCTTACGACATATGAGACACCTACATACCATATTTTAAGTTTCTATGTGTTACTGTTTCGGAGTAGTACGTATTTCTCTACTACTGAAATTTTTTAAAAATAGTTTAAGTACAGACTAGCTCGACAGTGAGGAAACCTGCAGGTCCCAGATTTATTCTCAGGTATGGATAACACCTACCCGGTCCGGTGATAGACCTCTATTTACGTTTAGGGGTCTAATATAATATGTACAGATATAATTAGGGAATTAAGATAGTTACCTGTACTCGTTGCAAGGCCAACTGCCTCTGGTACTGCAAGTATTCGTGCTTCTTCTTCCTCATAGCCTGGAGTTTGGCGGCCATTTGCATTTGCCTTTGCCGTTCGGCTGCCTCAGCCTGCGCTGCGAGTCGGGCCGCGTGCTCAGCTCTCAACGTGTCTAGGGCCGCGCGGCTGTCACGCACTTGGTTTACTTTGTCCTGCAAAAAGGTGATGTTTTTATTAAAAAAGTTAAATTTATAGATAAGAGGCTTTAATACCCGTTAATATAGTTATGTACTAATCACGGAATAAATAAATCATAATAAATATCCTTTCTTACTAGGAAATATTGAAGCTTTTAATAGGTGAAGGAATTTTCAGAATCAGTTCAGTAGTTCCAAAGAGAGTTTACCTGCTACAAACAGACGTGCCATTTTCATCTTAATAATATCAGCGTAGATACATAGAATACTTTATTATTACTTAGTTTTTCAAAGGTTGGTTTTTCCTAAATTACAATAAGTAAGTAGATAATAAATTAACAAAAACTTTAGCTTGTACTGCATTTTTTTTATATCTGGTATCACATGGATATTCCGATACAAGGTGCTCGAGAGCATAACATAATGCTCTCGAGCAGGGCAAATGAAACAATTTCATCTCATCTCGATTAATTTAAATCTCCCATATATAATGGGAGATCTCGATTAATTTAAATCTCCCATATATCTATTGTTCTTATCCTTCCCTGGCCTGACAGGCCACGTGAATGCATAAAGTTCTTTTAAAAGAAGAAAATAGAAACATCAACTTCTACCAAACTGAATGACGATAAAAAAAAATCTGTGGTTAGCAAAATTTCTTACCTGTAAGCTCTCCAAGTATACTCTCTTATCGTCTTGCAGCTGAATGTACCGCAGCAGCCGCGAGTGCATAGCTGTGATGTTCATAAACAACGTCTGGACTGACGTGTCGTTGGCGATTGAGCGGCCTCTGCAAATCGTAAGAAAAAGGTGAAAATAGTACACATAAAAAAAGATAATTAGATCTAGTCTACAGTGATCATTATATAACATTTTGCTTCAGTAACAAGATAAACAGATTCAAAAACATACTAGACAAATACCATAAACAAAGAATAAATGGATGAATACGATTTTTAAATTCGTTGGATCAACTATATACCTGATTAAGCTTTTGACACTACGGAGCAATAATTGTCCTACCATTGTTAATGTATAGGATATAATCTCCCAGCACAGATCCTACTAATATTATAAACCGAAAGTTTGTGAGTATAGATGGATGGATGTTTGTCACGCAAAAACAACTGAACGTATTTTGATGAAACTTTACAGTTATATAGCTTATACATCAGAATAGCACAAGCACATAGGCTTTATTTTATCCCCGTATTTCTACGGAAACTATGCGTGAAGAATCCCGTCAAGTAACGGAATGCAGACACAATAGGATTATCTATTGTCCTTGAGCGTCTATGCGACGTGACTGTAATAGGTTAGGAAAATAATAAAACTTATTCTATGTTCTTTGAATGCAACATTCTACTGTATTTTATCACCAAGTCACCAGACCTTAAACTAATAATAATTCAACTAATATTAATTTGCATATTTGCCCCGACATGTAATGTATATTTTAAATAAATTCATTATTATTATTGACTTACCGGGACGAGTTGCTCTTCATTCTGTTGACAAAAATCTCAACTTGAGACTTGAGAGACTCAACAAAGTCGTCGATTTCCTTGTCCTCGGCGTCATCATCGTGAGTCTTGCTTGTGTTCGGTTTGGAGAATTCTTGCTGTAATTTGAAATAATATAAAAGCGTATGTTTTGTAAACATCTAGATTGTTTGTGCGTTTACTGACATCTTTTATATTGCTTTAGTACAATATAATGTGTTTTACTGATTGTAGTGGAAACTTAATTGTCTAATGGCAGAACCAGTTTAAACTACTATTTAGGTATGTGTTATGCTGTATGCTTCCCTTAATAAATTAAAAAAAGGTTTGTTTTCGTTACCTACAGCTACCTACACCTTGCTAGCAAAAGCCAAGAACTTTTTAAAAATTGTTACTGTTCTAGAATAAAAATTCATACATTAATGGGCTAATTGGTTTACTTTGCAGTTACCCTACCTTCTGAACCAGAGATTCGATCTCGATCCCCACCCGAGGCTAACATTTGTGTGCATGAACATATTTTTTTGTACTTTGACGAATCATCTAAGGTTTCATGCCTAGGTATTTATATGTACCTATATAAGTACATATTTTATGAGTTGTTGAGCACCCATAACTTTGCCTAGTTTAGGATGAAATGACCGTGTGAGACTTGTGTCCCATAATATACACGGAAAAGCTGAGAAACCTAATAAGTTCTATGACCGACTAAATTAGCACTTATCTACAAGCAGAAAAAATTATGTTGGTATATAATATGAGATAAACTATGACACTGTTTGACACTTAAACTTATTATACTTTGACCGTTTGAGATATCAGCATAAAAGGCACACAGCGTTTTGGATTAGGCGCACAATGCCACATTCGCAAAATGCCACACAGCAAAATGCCACAGTAGCAAAATGCCATACTAACAAAGTGCTATACTTGTCCAACTCCCTTTCTTACAGTATGTAGGCCGATGATTTATAAATTAGAAAATAAAACTAATTTAATAATTTTAGTATGTATGTAGTTATTTAATCACATTGTTTATTAATTTCCATTTATTTTAACACAAAATAAATTTAAAATGTTAACTGAAATTATGAATGCCGCTGAGAATCATAAAATATTATAACTTTTTTAAAAAAAGCATATTTTTTGTATTTACATTATTCAGCTGTTTTATTGTTATATGTACTTATAATAGTATTTAATCACATCACACAGATTAGTACGAGAGTGTGGCATTATGCGAAAATGGCATTTTGATAATGTGACGTTTTGATAATGTGACATTTTGCGATGTGGCGTTTTGAGAATGTGGCATTTTGCGAAAATCGAATGTGTCATTTTGCGAATGTGGCATTATGCGCCTAATCCGTTTTTCTTATGGAGATTTTTTAAGCAGTCTAATACCGTAACACTTCTTGGACACTCACCTCATTATTTTCATTGGTGTGATTAGAAGCGGGCGCGGTGGGGGCGGAGTCACGCGACAGCCTTTGCTCCCAGTAACTGCGGTCGAGGTACCGAGTGAGTTCCGCGTTGGCCGTCGCGCTGTGCTCGGGGGAAGCGCTTACTGATGACGGTGTTGGAGACACTGGATGTGGAATTTTGGGTTAAAAATTATCCCATCAAGTTTCCTACAAACATCGTTTCGTCTTGAAAAAAAAATTGGTGAAAGCAGTGATGGCCCATTGGATAAAGAACCCGCTCCTCAATCGTAAGGCTCGGGTCCGATATCCTGGCATGTACCAAAGAGGTTTTTAAAAAAACTTACGTACATATTTATCACAGCCTCGACTGTGAAGGAAAACATTGTGAGGAAACCCGCAAGTCCCAGAATTAATTCTGAGGCATGTGTAACCAAAGATATTATATAGTTTGTGTGTAACAGACCCGGGGGTCGATTTTTGAATCTCACCAAGTGACTTAATTCTCACCGATGTGAGTGATTTCCGAAAGTTCGTATTTTTGAAACTCATCGGTGACTTACATTTGTCATACCTATGATATCGATTTACGAGTATGCCACCCACCCACTTGTAATTGAAATCACCATGCGATTGTTTTTGACAGTTGACGTAGTGCCATCTACCAAAAGTGCCCAAGTATGTTTTTCGAAAGAATTAGCAGCGGGGCTCGATTGTGATATTTTGTGATTGCGACGATTTATTGAAAACAGCGTGTGGCTTTCAAAAATACGGCTTTTGGAAAATGCTGACATAAAAGTCATCGGTGATAATTTTAGTCACCGGTGATTTTGATATCACCAGTGAGATTCAAAAATCGCACTCCCGGTCTGGCGATGGGACCATGAGAATATACTGGTAAAACGTGGGTGTTTCCAAAAATTTAATACCTCTGCCTTCGGGTATAAAAGTTGTGAGATTATTTCTTTCTTTCTATTTACTCTCACTAACAACTTCTCCTCAGATCTGCATTCTGAACACATTTCACTATCAAGTGTAGTAAATCATCTGTTATTATAAATTTACTTATGCCAAGTTACCAGTATGGTGTGGAGTGGGGTCAGGAACAATGTGTATGCGGGACCGCCTCTCTTTCTCTTTATGTTCAGCCTCGGACTGGCTAAGAGCCAGAGCGAGCTGCAACTCCTCTTCTTCTTGAAGTTCCTCGGCGGATTTACCCGGAGGACGCTTCTGAAGCAAAA
The DNA here is from genome assembly GCA_963855545.1 of Ethmia dodecea. NCBI lineage: Eukaryota > Metazoa > Arthropoda > Insecta > Lepidoptera > Depressariidae > Ethmia > Ethmia dodecea. The sequence goes on from OY979446.1 coordinate 5,595,060, forward strand.
ACAACCATTTTAGTTACAGTATGAAAAATCTAAGCTCCCTTATTTTAATTACTAAATATATAACTAAGCATTGATTTGCATTGTTTTATTATAGACAACTACTATATTTATATTGTATCATTTTAGATAATCACTAGCAGTTCTGCGCGCTTTCACCCGCGTAGTTCCCGTTTCCGTGGGAAAAAAATATAGCCTATGTTACTCAGGAATCTTCTACCTTTCCATTGGTGAAAGAATTTATAAAATCGGTCCAGAAGTTACTCAGGAATCTTCAAGCTTTCCATTGGTGAAAGAATTTATAAAATCGGTCCAGAAGTTTTTGAGTTTATTCGTAACAACCATAAAAAAAATCATCTTTATAATATGAGTATAGATATGTACTATCGAAAAAAGTTCTGCCTGATACACCTAAGTGTCATTATAGCGAGCAGCTATCTTTTCCCACCCCGTGTCGACAAAGCCCTCATTTATAGTAACAATGACAATTACAAAAAAGTGTTTCTATCATGTTTATGACCATTTAGTGTCGATGAATGAATCGCAATAGAAAAAAAAGACGGTGTTACTGGCTTCTCATTGTGTAACTCTAATTAGGGTCGGGGTAATAAAATTTGAGCTTGCAAGCGACAATTTTTCCAAATGTATCAGGCTTAGCGTTTGCTGATACTACCTCAATAGAATATGCATCCGCAACTCATAAAGATGTAGTTGTTTACTCATCACATGACAAGTTGTAATCTATATGACTACTTTTGTTTGACTCACTTATATTTTTAAATCAGTATTTGATTTATCACTACATAGTATAAAACAAAGTGGCTTTCTCTGTCCCTATATCATCCCTATGTCCCTTTGTATGGTTAAATCTTCAAAACTACGCAACTAGGGTTTGTTCCCGGGAATTCTCGTCCCGAGAATTCCCCGGAAATTGGTTGGTTCCGTTCCCGGGAAATTCAGGTCGAGAAAAGTCGAGACATCGAGAATTCAAATTTTAACTTACGAAGCGTTTTATTTTATTTTATGACATTTAGGGGATCATTAGCAATTTATTACGTTATGTTAGAATTTGTTGATGCTTTCTTTATAGATTTGCGTCGTAAAAACAGTGCATTATCTAGTGCTGGACGCTAATAGTTGGCAGAGTATTTACAGAGTTAATTCTTCTTTAAAAAATATTGACTGTTCGTTGGGGAATAAAAACCAAGATTAGTCCGTGACAGTGCCGTGCGAAATTGGGCGTATCTAGAGGCTCTGGGAAACCTTACGGCTGCATAGATACGCAACCTGGAGACAAGTTTAGTGGGCGTATTCACGGAGATTCAATACTCCATATCGGAAAATCTGTCGAATCCTTATGTCAAATATGACGTGTATAGCCCATCTCGAAACCTTTCGACAGATTTTCCGATTCCGAGTCGAATATCGAGTATCGAATCTCCGTGAATACGCCTGCAGGACAGTCCAGGAGGTTATTAATTAGCTTGTATAAGAATAGGCTCTTCAGCTGCTTGTTAGAGTAGTTGTGATGAGAGACATTATTTTTGTTTTTAGTTAGAATGTTTGAGTTGATCGTTAATTGAACTTAATTGATATTGTTTTGTGTAAAAAATTTTGATTTTTAGTTATTCTAATAAACACATTGTCATCAACCATTCACTTTTGTATTTAAACAAAAAATATGTACGTAAATTTAAATTTCTCGATATCCCGAGAAGACCCGAGAAATCGGGCTCGAGAGTTCTCGAGACCCGAGAACTGGAACACCTCGAGAAATCGCAAACCCTATACGCAACGGATTTTGATGCGGTTTTTTTTAATAGATAGAGTGATTCAAGAGGAAGGTTTTAGTGCACTTCGCACGGGTGCTAATTGCACCCGTGCGAAGCCGGGGCGGGTCGCTAGTCTGATAATAAAAAACCAAATTATTCAATCTAAAAACCGAAAATGAATTCGATTTTAGACTAAATAAGCATTAAATAAATTTTTTTACACTAGGAACTGTCTAGGCATCCCATCATCATGAAACAATCCACTGCTGAGCTAACAGAAAAACAGAAAGGTCTTTCCTCACACATTCAGAAGTCGATCTTATTAAATAACTAGTTGTTCCGCGCTGTTTCACCCGCGTAGTTCCCGTTCCTGTGGGAATACGGGAATAAAATATAGCCTATGTTTAACAGGGATATTGTAGCATTCTAATAATAATAATAATAATAATCATTTATTTGCATAGAATGGGGTATGATACAGGTGGTAAAATTATCTAGATAGTATATAATTAAAGATCGCCACACTCAGCTATTAGATATTAACATGCAAAATTTACATAAGTTATACCTAAAATTATCACAGATAGAGATCATGTACAAATTTCAAAACTATATAACAATCCAATACACAATAGAATATTAATTATTAAGGAACTCATTTACAGAATAGAAATTCTTGTATAAAAGCCACTGAAAGAGCTCTTTTTTGAAACTTGGGAATGGTAACGCCTTTAGAGTTTTAGGTAGTTTATTGTAGATGGAGATACACATATAAAAGCAATTATTTTTATACCTCTCGGATTTTGGTACTACGCCTGGCACTAGTCTATTTGAATGTCGAAGGGTTCTGGAGCATTGGTCACTACTCTTTAAAAACATATTATTATTTAATTTAACAAATTTCGCAACTTCGAAAATATAAAGACAAGGAAAAGGTCCTTAAGCTTTGGAACAGAGGTCTACATGAGTCTCGTGTAGAGTTCATTCCCGGGAATTCTCGAGCCGAGAATTCCCGGGAAATCATTGGGCTTTGTTCCCGGGAAATCAAGCTCGAGAAAAGTCGAGAACTCGAGAAATCATGTACCCATATAGAAATTTAATCGTCGTTTTTTGTGTTGCGTGGCGACGCGCGCAAAAGTGCAGCGGTAGCCTTTGATCTCGCTTCAAGCGCTCTGGCGTCGTTTTTACACGTGTTTCGACTCTAGCCAAGTATAGTTTACGTAGTGAGTGTTTCACAGATTACGTGATAAATTCAAATCAAACAGGTAAGTCTTTTCACTTTTATTCACATATCACGGCTTTATTATTCATATTATTTTTGTCAATAATATAATTTATAATATGATCTTAAATTTTACTAGGTAGGTACGTGTACCTATCTGTTCTTTTCTATTATTTTTTAGTCAAACTTTAATACATATGTTTTTTTTTGTTTTTTAGAAGCTGTTTTGTTTAAGTTGATTTTTTTTGATAACTAGCCAAAAATGGAGTTGTGACTGTAATTTAATTATAAGTTAAGATATTAACGTTTTCTTTCTGTTAAACTTTTTGTTTACTTTAATATAAGCTACTTTTGTTTATAAGTTCTAAATAACCAGCCAAAAATGGTGCTGTCATTATACACTCGGCGTCAAAAAATCGCACCTTTGAAAAACCATTTTTAATCCCATTTAGAATCAATGATGATGGGACTATTAGGTATCATTTTATAGGTCTAATCATCAACATTCAGCAAATCGTACTTTAGTCTTGCTAGGTCATAAAAAAAGAAGTGATTGCAAAAGAAGAAGAAAAAGTTTGTTGACAAAGAATTAAAGTAAGACAAAAAAATGCTTAAAAATTACTTAAAACCTAGTTTTACCCCACCCCCCCCCCCCCCCTTTTATACCTCTAAAAGGTAGCGCAACTAGCGGCCCTTTTATAAAGTAATTGTGCATTATTTTTGTATAACGTCGTTATTTGGGTGAAATGTTTTTTTTATGGCATAAATGATTGTTAATTTTAATGTCATTAAATTAATGTTTCAAATGATACTTAATAGTCCCATCACCATAGATTCTAAATGTGATTAAAAGTGGTTTAAAGTATTATTTTCCGAAGGTGCGATTTTATTGACGCCGAGTGTAGTCTGAATAAAATTATTTCTGTATTTTAAAAAAAACTTATTTAGCTTTCTAAAAAACTTATTAGCTTCTTAAGATTAATTTTTTTAAATATAATCAATAAAAGTTTCATAAGTAATTAATTTGATACTTTTATTTGAGAGGAAAACCACTGAAATTTCATTGGAACCAAATAACATGAGAAAACGTAAGTAAATGTAAATTTCTCGACAACCCGAGAAGCCCCGAGAAATTAGCCTCGAGAATTCTCGAGACCCGAGAAATTGAAAAGCTCGAGAAATCATGAACCCTACTCGTGGCGCCGCACCGCAGATAGATCTAATACACTTCTTTTGTGCCGTGAATAAATCGCCTTTATTAGTGCCATTTCCCCACAATATTATTCCGTAGTTTATATTAGAGTGAACATATCCATAATATGCTGTTAACGCGGTTTTTTGTGATGCAACTCTAGTTAATTTGTAAAGAGGATATCTAAATCTATTAATCTTGTTGAATATGTGATTGATATGTTCCTTCCAGTTAAGTTTACTGTCCACAAATATACCCAGAAATTTTGCGCAGTCTGTTGGTTGTATCGATTTTCCGTTATGATTAATGTCAAGTTTTTGAGAGATATTATTAAAATTAATGAAATTAGTCTTGTCAAGATTAATATGTAGATTATTATGGTTTAGCCAGTCAATTGTACGGCTTATAACATTGTTTATTTCTGATTCATGGTGAATTATGCTAGAATTTTTGTCAGTGCTTATTACAATTGATACATCATCTGCAAAAAGAATCGTCCTATGATTTATAATGTTTGGTAGATCATTTATGTAAGTCAAGAATAATAGGGGTCCTAGTACGCTTCCCTGAGGTACACCATATTTGTTTGTTGCATATGTCGATTGATAGTCATTAACTATATTATTTGATTCAATTTTGCTTATTTGAACACATTGGTCCCTATTTTCGAGGTAGCTTTTGATCCAAGATAATGCTTGTCCTCTTATTCCATAATTGTTAAGCTTATTAATTAATAGCGTGTGGGATACAAAGTCAAATGCTTTAGACATATCTAATAATAGTAGAGTTGTTAGTTGGTTTCCATTAGTCTTTTGAAGAATTTCATGGACTATGTTGTATGTAGCCATAGTTGTAGATTTGTTTTTGGAATCCATATTGATCCTTATCCAGTATGTTAAATTTATTAAAAAATTCTACTAATTGTTTGGATATAGTTCTTTCAAAAATTTTTGAGAATACTGATAAGAGCGTTATTGGGCGATAATTCTCTATTTTGTTCTTGTCCCCTCTTAAGAAAGAATCAGTCCAGTAGTTTTTGAATTTGTTCGTTAACATACAAATATTTCCTCTTTATAATATTACTGTAGATGTAGATAACAACAAGCCTAGTAAAATTACAACGAAACACACTTTATTTTCGTAATGTTTTTACTATAATATTTGTTACATACAGAAAAGGAAAAAAAACATATTTGTAATAATTATTCCATAATTTAAACTACTAGTCTCAAAACCTTAAAATAACAAGTCAGTAAATGAATACAAACTTCTACAAACCAATTTTATTACTACAACTAAAAATACTAAAATTATTGTATAATAACTATCCTAATTTTCATTACTTAAATTCAGCCATTTTAATAAATTTCAATTTTGTTTCATTCTCCTAATAAACTTAGGTGTTTCAGGCACTGTTAAGGATGCCACAGACTTTTCTGGTTTGAAAGGATTTGTAATCGCTACTGGAACTGGCTTTGCATGATGTACAAGTTTAGATCTCAGTTCGATTTGTGCCTTCTCCTGAGCCTCTTCTAGTTCTTTCTCTCTCAGTTTCCTGTACCTCTCCTGTTCTTCTTCCTTTTCTTTCAACAGTTTATCAAACCTTTCCCTTTCAGCTGCTCTTTTCTCTGTGGTCAATTGGAAAGGTACTGGCTTCACCAACTGCAGTGGCTTATGGATAGGCTTGAAGGGTTCCTTGTATAGAACTGCTGGTGGCCGAGCCTCAAACTTCACAAAGTTTTCTTTGTTTTCGGAGGACGATGTTGTAGATGATGTGCTACCTTTAGCTGAAACACTACGCATTCTCTTTACAATCCCCCCAGGCAGTGGCTGAGCTTTAAATTGAGATGCTTGTTTACGTTCTTCTTCTATTTGCTGCTTTATCCTTTCTTCTTTACGTTTCTTTATTTCCTCATTTCGCTTTTCAAATGAGAATGGCTCAGGATGAATAGGGCCGTGACGCTGAGGTTTCTTCTGCCTCTCAGGAGATTTTGGGTTGTGCATGTTATTGTAAAGTGGTTTTAATAAGTTTTCCGAGGTTGACCTCTTGTAATGGAACTTTGGGCTCACAGGCTTGGTGATTAGAACAGGTGGCTTAGGGGGAACGTGCGGTTTCTCAAGTATGTGCTTAGGTGCAGGACGTGCCTTGAACTTGAGTTGGTCTGGAATCTGCACTGCCCGTTTTTGGACTTCTGTCAATTTAAATGGCTCAGGAATAGTTGGTGGCTTCTTTGCCACTTCAGGGAGGTTTCTAGAACCTTCAATGACAGATTTTGGTATAGGATTGGCTTTGATTTTGAACTTCTTCAGTTCTTCAATTTCCCTCTCTTCTATTTCCTTCTGGGATAAGATGTGATGGGTCCTAGAACGCTGTTTGCATCGGAGCATAGGTGACTGAGGAATGGTGAGTCCTGAGGGTCCAGTAGGCACCTGTCGTCGGAAGTTTTGGGACTTAGTAGAGTGGAAGCGACCAGGAGTGTCCCTCTGGTAGTGATAGATGGCTTCGGCCATTGACACAAACTTTGTTTTGGATAACTCCTGCGGAGCTCCAGTTGGCCGTCTGTACCGCTGGTGCACGTCTTGAACATTATTCAGATCCAAACCCATGAGATCTTCTCTGAGAGTCGCTATATCGTTCATAGACAAAGACTTCCTCATTGGATGCTCATTTTCGTAAGAACTATCCAAGTGATTGTGATCGCCGAAGTCCTCTTCAATCGGTGTGACTGGCTCGTCTTTTATGTGAAATTTGTAGTTGGGAGTCAAAAACGTTTCTCCACGAAGGTTTGTCACGTAGTTTTTCGACATTTTTTACAGTAAGACACAGTCAAAATTGTAATGTTTGATTCACAGACCAATAACCAAATTTCGAATCGCGTCGTTATTTTGAAATGCCTACGAAACAAGTGACAGCTAATAAGGTGTTGCAAGGAACAAAAAAAATATTACCAACATAAATCGTGTTTTTGTAGAATTTAACTAAAAACCAGATGAAGTCATCCCTATCTAATCTAAACATATTCAAAAAACAAATAAAAGCTTGAAAATACCAATTAAAATAGATCGCACACTTTCTCAGACGGTCTCTTACTGATTTATTTTATTACTTATATATTTTTAACTCTACAGAATTTAAGATCATGGATACAAGCTCTTCGCCGGAAAACAGTGTTCATTTAGTAATCATTCGTTCGTGTTGCACTTAGTAGTAACCTATATCATTTACTTCATTATTTTAGAAACCATAATGAGACACTCCATGTGAATCAGCGAGTAATATATTATGATAGCCGTTCATAATTAAGGCCTATTTAATTATTCTATACCATAGAAGTTAAAGAAATTAAGATCACAGAAAGAGTATAAAAAAAGATGTCAAAGTGACACACACACTACAGAGCTGTATAACATTATAATCGATCGACTATATTTATATTATAACGGCTCCAGTAATTTCAGAATGTATACAAAATAAATAAAACTATGTCTGTGATTTCAAAATAAATAGTAAAAGTTAAGTGGAAACTGTTATCTGTGTAACAATGTTTAAAATTTTTGTCTGTCTGAAAGTTTTTCTTGAAAACGATTCGTCGAAACGTCTTACCGAATTAAATAAAAAGTAAAACAGGAATTATTACAAAACATTTTTTTAAAGTTCTTTTCGATGTCGTGTAGGTTTCAGATGATATAATTTATTTTCATAAACCGAAGCAAACCGAGGGTGGGTCGCTAGTATAACAATATTATAACGATGAGATACAAAATTGGATAAAATTCTGTTCGAAACTATTACCCCGATTTATATAACATTTTTTAACACTGGCAATAAGATTAACTTTCGTTCAGGAATCTAGTTGTAATCGAATCAACGCCTGCAACCACCAACATTTCTAAACGAAAGACGTATCCGGCTTTTTGGCGGAATCCGAAGGGACGTCAGATAGTTTGTAAAAAAAAATATTTTTTTGTGTCTTGGGTTTCGGCTCATAATAATTAATGATAGTGAATATTATGTGGAAAATAAGTTTTGAAGAAACTTATTGTATTTTTGTGCATAGATTCTGAAGCAGAGCAAAAAATCTGGAATTTCGTGCCGTGTTTAGTGCTGATGGCTAAATTGTCAATGCCTAAAAATAACAAAAATAGGTACGCGCTGTGTCAACAGACAAGGCTGTATGGGCCTAGATCCCTTTGCCTTTCCTAAATGGAAGAAATTAAAAAAAAGGAAGGCGCTGAAGGATTGAGGACGCGATTGGTTGTGTTGAAGAATTTTAATCCGCTTTGTGTAAACATTACGAACCAGTGAAACAATTTATCTTGATTTATATGTTAATCTAATTAAATTAACAAAATGGCGCAAGCTGCTCTGCCGAACCCGAACACGTTGTTGCCTTTGGAGCTTGTGGACAAGTGTATTGGTTCACGAATCCATATCATCATGAAAAACGATAAAGAAATGGTCGGGACCTTGCAGGGTTTCGATGACTTCGTTAATATGTTGTTAGATGACGTCACAGAGTACGAATCGACGCCGGAAGGAAGGAAAATAACCAAACTAGATCAAATTCTGTTAAATGGAAACAATATCGCTATGTTGGTGCCTGGTGGTGAAATGCCGGGGGATTCTTACGACGGACAATAAAAGCGTTTAGAAAAATGTATGTGTAAAATATAAATTATTCTATAAGTAATGTGTTTTCATTATTTGAACTATTCTATTCATTTCCTAGTAAGTATAGAGACTTCTATTTTAAGCAAGAATATTATTTCAGGTTATAGATACTTTTAAGACAGAGTATTCAAATGAATCCTAACCTAAAAAAATTTATTAAGACTTGCGACTAGAGGATTCGATCCCGGTCATATTTTAGTCCCGAAAATTTCGGGATCAAATTTAATGAATCCCGGGATTTTCGGGATTGATACATTTACATTACAGTACCTATAAACATTGATCTCTTTAGCATATTTTTTATAGTTTATCTAAATAAGTCTAAAGCAGTAGATTTTTTGAAGTTTATTTTTAGTTTCATCAATTATTTATAGAACAAACTAGGCTCAGTTTGTTTATTTTATAAGAAAAAAGTATAATTTTGTTTAACCGCCTTTTTAAAGATTTAAAACTTAAATATTCTATGTCCTCACAAGGCTTTCTTATTGACAGAGGCGAAAAGCGCCAATTTCGTTTAGGCCGAATGTTGACGCTTTCCGCCCGGAGATATGAAAAATTTATTTTTATATGTTTTACTGTCTTTTTATTACCACTTTCTATTACCAATACAATCCCAGGACTATCCCGGGATTAACTTTAGATAATCCCGAAATCCCGGGATTAGAAAAATCGACCGGGATCGAATCCTCTACTTGCGACCCTTAAAATAAAGCTGGGCAAAATATGATGCTCTAGAATTAATCTTAATTTATATCCATCTTGAAAACTGCAATACTGTTAAAAATACTTACTTGCGGCTGTGTGGGGCCATAGTCACTGCTGGTGTCGACAATTTCCAATTTTGCAGTTGATGGTGGAGGTCGGCTCACTTTATCATAGCAAGCATCACACACTCGCACCTGTAGAAATATTCCAATATTTAAATTGCTGATTGGCAAAAATATAGAGAAGATGATGTAAGTTACTCATATACTATGAGGAATAGGGAAGACTGAATTGGTGTAAACGGAAATCAAGTTTTTTTGTATAGAATAACAAAGAAATCAGCAAGCAAGTTGCTGTTCGTTGTGGCATTCTATCAGGGAGGCCTTTTTTCAACTGTGGATGTCTTCCGAATGATGATGATGAAGTTGTTGGTCTCTAAATATTCTGATTATCAACATGTACAGTGAAGAGCATGTGGAGCTTGGCACATTGGACTTTGTAACATTCTTATTACAATCACCTTAGCGGTAGACTTGCACTACAAGTGTAAAGCTTGATTTACTCTTGACTTTACCATTGAAAGATATAATTACAGTCCAAATATGAAGCTCCTGAGTTTAAATTTTAGCACAAAATCATAACTAATGCTTAGATCACACAAAATATTGTATATATTAGTATAGAAAAGATAAAATATTTAAATTTGGCAAGTAAATTCCTTATATCCTCGTTTTTAAGGAAGATTGTGAGAGCAAATAAAAATTATTATTATTATTATTATTATATGATGTACGTAAAAAAATAGGCAATGCTGCTCAGCACTTGCTACTACACTATAAAAGAAGTAATTGGAAGCAATGTTATGCTAAATTACAAATTTCAACAAAATATATCCTGCTCGAGATTACATTGTCATCCATACATAACAACTTGCTGCTGGTAATGGTATCTCACTAGAACATAACCAGTATTTTATAATGGGGCAAAAAAGGTATGGTAACTACCATAGTTATTAATAAAATACCCACCTCTTTCTCAATCCCGAACTTAGGTAGAGTGGATGTTTTGGAGCTGCACTGCTGGCAGAAGACCTGGCCACAAGCGCGGCAGTGGTGGCGACGCACCATCAGCGAGAACGCAACGCGGCATCTGTTGTGAAGCACCATACAAGATGTGGAGAAACATTTTTAACATTTTGTCTACTTCAAGTAAAACAAAGAATTATTGTATCTAGGATAGCTGTTCCACGCATTTCACCCTTGAAAGTCTCATTCCCATGGGAAAATTATAGCCCATGTTACTCCCAGAAAAGTAAGCTTTCCATTTTAACCAGTAGTTTTTGAGTTTATTCATTACAAACATACAAATCTTTCCTCTTTATAATATTTACTAGATTAATTCTTCGCACGGGTGCAATGCTAGCACTAAAACCTTCCTCTTGAATCACTCTATCTATTAAAAAAAAACGCATAAAAATCTGTTCCGTAGTTTTAAAGATTTAAGCATACATAGGGATAAAGAAAGCGACTTGGTTTTATACTATGTAGTGATACCTAAGTATTTAAATGTTTCTTGTAACATCAGATTCTTTTGGTTTCTACACAACTATTGAGATCTTATGATACCTCACCTCAATAAAAGTTACAAATAATAATAACAGGAATAGAGGCAATTGGAAATTATAAAAAAAAGTAAGCTGGTAAACTGTTGTACAATGACAAAGCCCGGTGACATGATTCACCTAGAAAATTCACTCTTTGTTTTAGTATTCATCAGAACGACAGAACAATGATTTTCCTTACCCTAAGTTAAAGTATTAATGACTCAAACACTCTAATCATTCTGAAAAAAAAAACTAACCTATGACACACTTCTCCGTCAGCCCATTCTGGCGCAGTATCGGCAGAAAACATTGCGTCAGACTCTTTCAGAGGCGCAAACTTGAAACCTTCAGCTTTTAGAATGTTTACAGTATCCTGTCAACAACAATCGATATTTAAAACAATGTTCCTTGTCACATTATCACTTAATATAACACTCTCACAATAATTATTAATACCATGATAGTTTTGAAAATCTGTCACTAAAATCAAACAAAAGAATCTACAGTTATGTACAGGCAGGTGTAATAAACTGTTTATGTTTTGCACGTCATCTGATGATGACTCATGTGGTACGGTCCAAATTGCGCTTTCTGCGCTCGTGTGCGCCATATTCATGCAAACAACTGTTCAAATTGCGCTGTGGTACGCTGACATGAGCATTGTGACTTCATCGATGACGTCATCGATTGGTGCAAACAGTGCTAACAACGAGGAGGTAGTGCAATGTCTCCGGATCTGTCAAACAGTTGTCAAACTTCAATGTGCGTGGTGTTTTTTTTCCCGCGAACTTTTTTCATATTCGTTATGTAATCGATTATTAAAATTAGGTATGTCGTCATTAATATTAACAGAAGCATTACATTGTGAAGCTTCGGGGGACACTATACGACTCAAATACAACTGAATTTAACTTTAGAACGGTATCAACCTAAATATTAAAAGAACTGTCATTTTTGACAAACGAAAACCTGTTCAAATTGTTTGCATGCTAACAATCGTAATCATTTTGAACAGTCGTGTGCGTGCTTACGAACGTATTTACTATTTGCACAAAACGGACCGCAGCCATGGTTTGACTGATAACATGTACCGAATGAAGTTAGGCACAAAAAGCACCAGCAGACAGACGCTTCTTGACAAACGTTCGTGTTCAATCCACTTAATAAAAAGGTGTGGGACCTTGACCCTGCACAATAAGTGACCTTACAAAGGTTTATTTTATAATAGGTACTAGTCTAGGCAATAAAGGTAATGGACCCCAACATTAATTCCTCAGTCGATGAAACTTTGCAGGATTGTAGTATAGTATGAGACAATACTTGCATAAAAAAATCCAAAAAAAAACCTAACCGAAACTAGGTTTTTATACTAAAAAAAATTTTTTTTTTCGTTGTTAATTTGATAATTTCTGAAAATAATGTAGCAAGACGGTTTTTATTTTGGATTTTCCTATTGTAAGTCCACAGCGACTACTAAATAACATTCCAGTTAAAAAAAAGGACTGAGCAATTTTCCCGTGCAAGGTACATATACGTCTGAGTTTTGTTGTTTCTACCAGGAATTTTTTTTGGATATTTCGCATATAGCTTTCTTAATACACACGAATATTGCTGGCGAAGAAAATTTTGACTGAGCATTTTTCCCAACAAAGATATCAAATAAATAAGTATTTCAGTAAAAATACCTAACTTCGGTTAGGTTTTTTTTTTGGATTTTTTTATGCAAGTATTGTCTCATACTATACTACAATCCTGCAAAGTTTCATCGACTGAGGAATTAATGTTGGGGTCTTCATACAAAAATCCGCTTCATTGCCTGGACTATACTTTATTTACACATGGGCCTTGACAGGATTGTTGTATTATTAAATGCTATGGGTATTGTAGATGTAAACATTGTAGTAATTTTTTGTAACGTTAGTTACACTGAATCACAATCAATACAAGCATGCGAGGATAGATGGCGCTATTAATATCAAAATAATGTTAATCCTATCAAATTAAACAGTTAAATATAGAAATAATCAAAATTATTCATAGTATCTTTATTTCATATTGTTTGTTTAACTGTGACTGAAGGAAGATACAAATAAATATTGTATCTATCTATCTACATACCTACTTCAAATTCTATATTTAAAACACAATACGACAAATAAATAAACCATTTTTACACCAGGAATAGTAGCAATGTTGTAAACAGATTGATAAATTATGTTGATAACAGACTGGCAAGCTGAATGTACTTAATTATATTAGCTATATCAGAGTATCCACTTTACCTACCTTATATTTAATGTTCATTAAGAAAAAACAATGTCTCGACACTACACAATAAACAGACACTGTTAAATAAATGAAATAAATGTTAAATGAAAGGGGACTGTAGAGTAATGTACCTAATTAAATTAAAGTGACAAAATCAATATGACTGTCTTGTAGATACAAGAGAACTAACTGCCCAACCTTGAAGAGTCAATGAACTGTGAAATTTAAAGATTAGATGTCGGCAGATTGGCGCAAATTATACTCTTTTGCACAGATACCATAATATTTATATAAAATTAGGTTCAAAGCGAAGTTTAAAAATTATTTACAATAATACAGAACTATTTCACACTCCAACTCAAAAAATTTTTTTAGTTGTAACAGTTACTAAATATACAAAAAACACTGGTGAAAATAAATAGAATATCACAGCCATGTGGGAATTAGGCGTAAGTCTATATTTATTTGAATATAATTGTTGTTTTGAGTCAGTATGTAAACCAAGTAAACCCACAATATTAGTATTTACAGTGTGTTCCTCTACTTCCGTCAAAACTTCTGGTGGATATGGATAGTTTAAAGTAATTTCATGATTCATATGGACTGTGGATGATATTAATAATTTTATTTTGTTTGGTGTTTTGGATCTATTTCTTAATTTTTTACAAATAAATACTTAGTAAATATGTTTCACAATAGTAGATGAACAGTGATTTTAATTTTTATATTGACAGGTGTACCTAACTCTTGTAGAAATCAATATCATTAAACTGATAATAACTCACTATATGCACATCAAAGTAAACAAGAACTCCGCCCTGCATATAACACTATTTGCTACAAAACTGATAAGAAGACAACTGAACTCTCAATAATATTATTAATAGCTGTTCCACGCGGTTTCACCCGCGTAGTTCTCGTTCCCGTGGGAATACGGGGATAGAATATATCCTCTGACTCCCTGATAATGTAGTGTTCCATTGGTGAAATACTTTAAAATTGGTCCAGTAGTTTTTGAGTTTATTTATTACAAACATACATAAATACAAATCTTTCCTCTTTAAAATATTAATGTAGATAAACTTAACATCATACCTGAACTGCTCTGTACTTGGGATTGTTGCGGAAGGCGAATGCCCAAGCTTGGATCAGCTCCAGGATCTTGGTCTTCAGGTTTTCATGTTGTGTAGTCTTCACCAAGTCTCGCAGCATTTCACAGAATACCTTTGATGCCACTTCATCGTGGATTCCAGAACCTGATCACCAACATTTAGGTTTACGGTTTAACAGCTCAATACTGAGTAAAATGGAATAGGAAATGGTGGCAAAAAAACAGGCAATAGTCTTGTCCCTTGAGGATAACTCATTAGGATATGAAGAAGCTAGCTATTAATGGAACAATATGAGAATCTTTGTTGTTGTATTTTTATAGTACATCTAGCTGACCTGGCAAACTTTGTTTTGTCATATAAATGGGAGGTGGGGCTAGGGCGCCCGGGCGGTGAAAAATACTTTACGACCTATTTTAAAGTCAGTTGAGCGGTTTCAGAGGAGTTCAACCACAAACCCAGTGACATGAAATTTTTATATATTAGATTTTACTAAGTAATAAATTAAACTCAGAATTAAATATGGTATCTGTGGGTTTCACAATGTCTTTGTTCACTGTTGAGCTTGTGATAAATATATATGGTAGGTTTTTGAAAAACTCATTGGTACTCTCGAACCCTAACCTCATGGATGAGAAGCGAGCTCTTTAACCACTAGGCCATCACTGATTCGGCAATGGGATCTTCCTCCACCTATCATGTTTCGGGATCCAAAGAATATACTGGTGAATTGTAGGTATTTCCAGAAATGGGATACCTCTGGAAACCCACATTTCAGTTACTCTCAGTAATACATTGTAAGGATGCAAGGCAAGGTATAGGTAACTCCATCACCATACAGAAAAAAAAATATGTTGGAGCACCAAGTATACTTAATTTTTATACTAGGTACATAATAATCATATTAGTATAAATTTACTAACAATCAGTATTTTGAGTATTTCCATGGAAATTATAATTATAGGATAGTATATATTTTATTGTAGTAAATATCTGTTTGTTTATAATTTAATAGAAAGATACTTTACCACAATTTTTGACAATGCTTTCAAGAGTAAGCAATGCAAACATTGCCTGATGTGGATTCTGTGAGTACAGCTTCTTTTTGACTGCCGCCACTGCATACTTGGGTCTAAAACAATGTAACTATATAATAATGATTGTTATTTTGACTCAATATTTTTCATGCTATACAGGGATAGGAACAACTTACGTGCAATCATTTTGTCTAATTAAGTCACATATCTGTAAAATTGTCGGCCAATCGGGATCCAGTCGTAGATTACTTGTCGCTTTATCTAGAACAAATTATTTCATCGTTTGAATGAAGAGATATAACAATATAATTACATAGTTATGTTTACTTGATCCATAGAAGTTAAAATGATCCATGTGCAATAGAAGTTGCATCATGTGCTTCATATCATCCGAATTGAACTAGAAAGTTAGATGCAAATAGGAGGAAAGTGCTCTAAATTAAAATATTGCGACGATTACACCTATCACAAATTTATTGGTCATCGCGGTTAACTATGCGAACCTACCTACTCGTAGTTTTGTACTCACCAAGTAACTTATCGAAATTATTGACTCGAAACATATTTCCTATTATTGAATAACTTTTGTTTTATTAGAAAATCGCGATTGATTTCGATGAACAGAAAAATGACAGCACACTTTTGTCAATTTTTGTTAATTTTTTTCTGAATGTTGGCTTACATGCGTGAACGTCATTCGATTGCTAGAGTCCGTCACCGTGCTTTCGATTCTCGATTACGATACTCGATTATACATCAGGTAAATCTTACAAACTTTGTTTTAAAAACTATTTTTGTTTATCGTGAGTGCAAATTGCCACAAAAAAATCTATAGCTTTTGAACCAAATCGCTTTTTGGCAAGAATCCGTAGAGAGTCGTCATATTCTTTTATAAAAAAAATATTTTGCTGTACTTTTTGGGTTTTGGCTTATAAGTGTAAATAAATAAAACATACTTAGATAATGATAGGTGAATAATAAAACCCCTCCTTTACCCTACCGCACTTCAGTATGAATTGACTTTCAGTCAAGAGGGTCGACTCTGAATCAGTCCTAACAAAATCATAGTCACATAAACGAATAAAGTAGTCGTGGAAATAATAATGGTGTGATTCTCTTGGAATTCGACGATTTGTGTGAAAACTATAGTCAAAGCATGTGAACTTCCGTGCCACCTATTTTGATCAATCCTTCTTCTGCGAGGAAGCCGTCACAATCAAAATTATAGCAGAAATCAGCGTCACAATCACCGTCACATTACTTCTAGGTGGTTTTAGATAAGAATTAAGAGGTGGCACGGAGAACCACATGCTCGAGTGAAATTCATTATATCGTTTACCAAGTGTTATTTAGATTTTGAAGAAACTTATTGCATTTTTTGCATAGACTCTGTAGTAGACTGATGATAACTTAGTTCCAAATGCCTCATTAAATAAAAAAAGTTTTCTACGCTCCAAGGTTTTTTGGAGGGAATCTGAAATAGAAAGTAGGTAATGTTTTATGTAAAATTTTTCATTTTGCTGTATATTTCAGGTTTTGACTATTAATACATTATGTGAGAAGTGTCCGTGAAAGTTTGCAGTGAAACGGAAATTCGATAAAATGCGTAGGATGGTTAATTTATGAAGTCTTTAAGAAAACTTACGATTATTTTAATGTCGATAAAGAAAAAAGGGCTATAGATAGAAGCTGAGCTATATAACAATGATCATAATATAAAGTAAATACTTGGTTATAGGAAAGACTAAAGAGGATTAACAAGGAAACAAAGACTAAAGACGAGGCAGTATGATCTTTGATCCTAACCTGTCCTACGAAATCTGGCGGAAAATCTATATACTATATACTCTTTGGGAAAATCTAACTATATAACTAGGTATATATAAAAATCAATGCCACTTTTAATTGTTATTTTGTAACTCAAGAACGGGCTCACCTATCCAAACCAAATTTTTAGGCTTTATTCGGAATATTTAGCAGATGGTTTATGTGAAGTTTGCTTCAAATCTGTCGAGTGGTTTTTCATTTATACGTTGCGAAGCACGTACCGGGCCGCTTGTAAAATATAAAAATTGTACCTACGCGCCAATTTTTTATTTCACTTCGTTTTATTGGACAACCGGCGGAAAGATTATGTACATAGGAAGAAATTAATAAAGCAGTTTGTTTAATATACCTACATTTATATGTAATATATGTATAGTGATAAGTGTACGTACCTAGTGTAACTTTATTATTATACAGGGCATCCCACGCCCATGCCACACGGAGGGAAAGTAGGTACTTATGTACATTAAATATTGAAGATAGGAGGATATTCTACTTCGTACCCTTCCGTTTGTTATCCTTACCTACATGTGTTTTTATTTTTTCACATTTGGCGGGTTCGATTCCCGGCTGAGGCAGGCGCTTTAAACGCTGCAGTTCTACTTATTATAAAGATAAAATGATGTCTAGTAAAATATCCTATCTTAAATATTTGATTTACCTACTTTTCCTCCGTGTGGCATGGCCGTGGGACGGCCCTGTATAATTATATAAGTAGGTACTTACCTAAGTAAGTAGGTACATGAGCAGTGATAGCCCGGCCGAAAATCAGTGAGGCTCGGGTTCGAGTCCTGGCATGTACCAATGAGTTTTTCAAAAACTTACGTACATATTTATCACTAGCTCGACGGTGAAGGAAAACATCGTGAGGAAACCCGCAGGTCTCAGAATTAATTCTGAGACATGTGTAAAAGACCCGGTCCGGCGATGGGATCACCACCTATCACGTTTAGGGGTCCAATATATCTCGTGAAATGTGGGTATATCCAGTAATGGAATACCTCTGCCTATGGAATGGAATACCACCTCGGGGATAAAAAAAAGGCGTGAGATTATATTTATATACATTTATTATATATTATATTATAAGTAGGTACCTACTAGCATACATTAAAGTAGATACCTAAACAACGATAATTTTGGCCAATAGTTTCGTATCAATCAACGATCCTTATCAAAAGATGACACATTTTCAATGTAGGATACATAAGTAGGTAATTGCTGAGTTAGTGAATTAAAAACGTTTTAAAGTAGACACTTACTACAACTACTTATTGAACTTTTTAAAATATAAACAGAATCTAAAACTAAAATTTATTAGGTAAAGATTCATAATAGAGTTTGCGATATGGTGCTTCCGGCAAGTGTTAAAACGTACTTACTTAGGAGAACAGTTTATAGAGAACAATAATATGTTATCGAGGTTAAATTTTGGAATAAACAATTGGAATATAACGCTAACCTCAGTGAAATTAAAATTATCATGTATCCAGTTACAAATGATTGCCGTGAAGACAATGTATCAAGATCTTATGGAACTCAGAAAGTTGATATTAATAATAAACCCACATCTTCACCAAAGGAACATGATGCCTAATGACAAAAACGTGACTTCTCAATAGTTTCAATTAGAAACAAGTTTATATGTTACGGATTTGGTTACCAATGTTTCTGTATTACCATTATCAAAGTCTGAAGCGTAAAAACTATTAAGGTCCTTAGCCGAACACAGTGGAGTGTTGACACGCCGAGTCTCATCGAACTTGGAGTAATCTATCACAAATCCTTGTTTATTTTTTCTGTACTCCATCAACTGTGCAAAGCGATGACCCCACAGAATTTCCTGGGATGTGTAACTTGACTTCGCCTGAAGCGGCTGACCAGTTGATTCGATGGTTCCTTCAAACACGACGAGAATCTCTAAGTGGGACTTCAGAAAATCACGAGCCGACATGGAATAAAATGGGCTACACTCATCAACTTTATGCACAGCAGATATTGGAAACATAAAGAAGATATCTTCGCTGGCGTCAACACTCAAATTCAACTTTATTTGCTCATTTTCCAACATGTCGCCAGCTTTTGTAACGAAACGAATTAAATAAGCATGGACGCTTACAGCCAAAATTCTGGACTTTCTAGTGTCCCCAACTCGAAATATCAAACAGAGATCGCGATCTCTTTGATTGATAATAGCGTTTTTGGAAAACATTAGAGTTTGTGCCCGATTCTTCGGCCTCGTCAACTTGGCAAAAACTATACCGATGATAAAAGACTGAATGAAAGTACCAAGTATAGTTTCTATGCACATTGTCATCATAGCAATGGGACATTCTAATGTCAAAGATCTAGTCCCGTAACCGATAGTTGTGTGAATTTCTATACTAAAAAGGAAAATTGACGTGAAATCATAAATTTCCCGCACACAGGGTGTCCATTGTGTGGAGTTGGTTGCGTGTGGCAAATGTTCCGGGTCGAAATCGCCGTGAAAATACAAAATAATCCACCACACGATAGAGAACGCGAGCCAAGTTGTCAAATACGTCATGAAGCAGTAAACTATTGTCCACCTCCATCGGGCATCAACAAATGTTGTCACGATATCCGGGAAAACATGATATTTGTACGCGGACTTTTCCAAATTAAATTGACCATTTTTTAAAACGACACGCTCTCTTTTGTTACTCGAATTCCGTTGACGAATGTGCCTGTAAGAAAAGCAGAAAAGTGATGTACTTAATTATAATTCCATGAGTAAGCTTGCTTACGTAGCTTGCCTTTGACCAATAACACGGCTAAGTTACCATAAGTTGAATATCTTTTTCTTTAACAAAACAAAACCTGAACATCGTGTAGGTATGATATCGGAATTTGAAATATTATCTTTGATATAATAAGCTATCTATATTAAGGTACTTATATGACAACTAAATACAGAGATAAGGGCTGAGTCACTCATGTTTGTTCACGGTAGTAGGTACCTACTTATGAACGGTAGCTACCTACTAGGTATAATTATGTCTCTCACCTGCGGAATCGGCAGCATTTATGGAGCGTTGAACCAGATGCATCTCTATGCAAAATTTGCATTCCATTTTCGTTTGCTGAAAGGAGTCTTTCTTCGTCGTAATATTGCATCTTGAAATAATTCAGTTTAAATTGCACAAATTGCACATGCGCATTTCAATTAACAAGAATAATTGTACTGATTCACTGTTATGTATTGAGACATTTGTTAGTAGGATATTAATATATATTAATTCCTCAGTAATCATCCTGTATTTGAATAAGAAAGATAACGGAGATAATTTATAACTACCTAAGAAATTTAGTTAAGGTATGTAAGCATCTTGAATATTAATTGTTAACTACCACTTAGGTACCTACCAGCAAAGAGATTTAAATATATTATTATATTTAAATCTCTTTGCCTACCGGCTACGTATTCACTTTTCAACCGACTCCAAAGAAAACAGAAGGTTCTCAATTCGACTGCATGTTTTATTTTTTGTGTTTGTTACATCAGAACTTTCGGCGTATTCCCGTTGTCCCCATTGAATGGGGACAACGGGAATTGAATAAAATTAATAAAAATACTTCCCGTTGTCCCCACTATCTGTCCCTATTGAAATAATGAAATAAAATTATTAAAAATACTTCCCGCTGTCCCCATTGAATTTTTTTCTCCCTCCTTTTATTTAATGCAATCTGTCCTTGGACATTCAGCAATAATTCGATGAGTATATATTTTATTGCAAGAAATGGGACCAGTGTTCCACCCTTAAAATTATTTTGTCTAATCTCAGATTAGATCTTGAGGTGTTTTTATTTTTAATTTTTCGAATGTTTAAAGATTGCTCATTAGTCATTAGTTCCTTTGCCATTGGATAAGAATGTTGTTTGAGTCTGTTTATGTATTTGAATATAATAATAATAATAATATAATCTCACGCCTTTTTTTATCCCCAAGGGGGTAGGCAGAGGTATTCCATTACTGGATATACCCACATTTCACGAGATATATTGGACCCCTAAACGTGATAGGTGGTGAGCCTTTCGCCGGACCGGGTCTGTTTACACATGTCTCAGAATTAATTCTGAGACCTGCGGGTTTCCTCACGATGTTTTTCCTTCACCGTCGAGCTAGTGATAAATATGTACGTAAGTTTTTGAAAAACTCATTGGTACATGCCAGGATTCGAACCCGAGCCTCACTGATTTTCGGCCGGCTCTTTAACCGTCCGGGCTATCACTGCTTTGTATTTGAATATCTAAAATTAAAAAACCTAACGTAAAATAACTTACGTTTAAAATCCCTAAAATCTATATATCTAACGTTTTAATATACCTACGCAGCGAATATTTACCTACGAAATATCTAAGATTATAATACAGATTGGACTAAATACCTAATATTCAAATTTTTTATAGTTATACCGACAAAGTTTGATATACTTAAATACCAAATGGTCAAAATACTTAAAATAATGCACCTCTTGCGAGATATTATAGATATATTTAACGCGAGAGCGACCATAGCGAGCTTAAAATACCAAAACGGAAATTATTTGGACTGGTTAGGTTCTGAAGATGTTTGATGTTAGGTTTTTTTTATAAGCAACAATTAAATATGTTTTATTATAAGTGTTATTAAGTAAGTATAATACAATATGATAGTACATTATGATATAAGTGCGGTAAGTTGAAAATTAAAGCCGAGGCGATATTGCTAGCCCCAGCCGTAGGCGAGGGCTACAAGAAAGCAGAGGCTGTAATTATCAAAGTGCACGTATGTCATACGACGTTTTATAATTTCTTTGCGAGGAAACAAATAAAACTCGGACTTTCATAAACGAATAAAAACAATATAGCGATAAGAAAAAGCAGTGATAGCGCTGACGGTTAAAGAGCCGGCCGAAAATCAGTGTGGCTGGGGTTCGAATCCTGGCATGTACCAATGAGTTTTTCAAAAACTTACGTACATATTTATCACTAGCTCGACGGTGAAGGAAAACATCGTGAGGAAACCCGCAGGTCTCAGAATTAATTCTGAGACATGTGTAAACAGACCCGGTCCGGCGATGGGCTCACCATCTATCACGTTTAGGGGTCCAATGTATCTCGTGAAATGTGGGTATATCCAGTAATGGAATACCACTGCCTACCCCCTCCGGGATAAAAAAGGGTGAGATTATATTATTATTATATTATATTACTAGCAGCGCCCCGCGGTTTCACCCGCGTAGTTTCCGTTCCCGCGGAAATACGGGAATAAAATATAGGCTTTTTTACTCCCTGATAATTTCGCTTTAAATTGGTGAAAGAATGTTTAAAATCAGGTTTGTGGTATAGGCCTGTTCCCGTGGGAAATTACAGCCCATGTTACTCCCAGAAAAGTACGTTTTCCACTGGCAAAAGATTTTTTTTAATCGGTAAAACCGGTAGCAGATATCGGAGCCTTTTCAATACAAACAAAACAAAAATATAATCATTCCTCAATCCAATTTATTCCCGTTCCCGTGGGAATTTCCAAAAATCCCTTTATAGTGGTTGCCTACGACATATAAGCCACCTACATACCATATTTCAAATAGCGGGTTCCCATTTCGACGTTGCCCGCGCGCATCCTGATTATTCCTGTTCCCCTGGGAATTTCTAAAAAATCCCTTCATAGCGGTTGGCTACGATATATGAGACACCTACACACCGTATTTCAAGTTTCTAGGTGTTATCGTTTCGGAGTAGTACGTATTTCTCTTTTTAAACAGTTTTTTTATTTTCCCGTGGGAATGAGATATTTTCCTGGAATAAAAAGTACCCTAGATAACCCGGGTACTCAGTTATCTCCATACCAAATTTCATCAAAATCCGTCCAGTAGTTTTTGAGTGATGCGTGCACAACCAGACAGACAGACAGACAGACAGACAGACAGACAAAAATTCCAAAAATTGGTGTTTCGGTATCTATATCGATAACTATATACACTACCGTTAAAATTTTCAAAAAATATTTAATTTACAGACACGGCCCCGTTAGAGTTTTATTATATGTATAGATATTAAAAAACAAATACAGATTTAATGGGGATATCGACACGTGAAATTTATGTATTCCCGCTGTCCCCACTGCCGTATCCCTTTAATGGGGACAACGGGAAGAATTTTTTTTGACTTTCCGTTGTCCCCATCATGGGGATACGGCCAATGGGAACAACGGGAATACACCGAACTTTCGACTGGGTGAACCGATTTGGATGATTATTTTTTTATTTGAAAGCTGGTGCTTCCCGTGTGGTCAAATTTGGTCCAGTTCTGACAATTGCATTCATGAGAAATCCATACTAAGTTGAAGTCGGTTTTTTACTATTTAGAGTTCTATGTTATAGGTAGTTAGGTAAGTTTTATTAAATATACATATTATATTGCATCTAAGTATGGGTCAAAAAGAACGCTTTTAGACACGTTTTTCAAGCGGCATCACCTTAAAAAAATAGAAATCGAAAAGTCAGCAAGCCACTTTTTTTTTTCAGCAATCCTTTAATCTTCTAATTACTGGGTAACTGATTATTATTCAATTATCTTTATATTTAATATCATAAAAAAAATACAACACCCCCATTCTTTGATTTTCGTGGAGTGTCCCAAGCCCCGATCTAGTCACTTAGTAAATTATATATTTTAAACTAAACGCTACATGCTTACCAAAACAAAAATACGAAGTTCTAAGAAGTTGACAATGCTATGAAAAATTTGATCGTTGTTCTAAAATAATGATATTATCTAAAAAAAAGTAAAAATGTAACTGTCCCGGGGTAGTTACTGATTTGCGTGGATCATTGTCAATTCACTTGCACATTCCTAATTTCGGGGCCCGATGTTGCGTCATCCTAATTCGTGTTACAACAAGTCGCGCTCCGACGGCTGGGCAGAGTGGTTGTGTGACGCCGCGTCGGGTTTCCAAAAAAAATTGGTAAGAACCTCATTGCGTGGGTATGGTTTTACAAAAATTTGATTTGAGCGGTGCAATTTTCTCCGGAGTCTATGAATTTATTTTTAAAATAAAATATTGTAGCGATCAAATATAAGGTAACATAACTTATATTCAAAAAACAGTTTATTCGCTTTAAGGGTTTTATATATTTTTAGAATAAAGGATTTATTTTGATTTTCGTGGTCGTGATTTGCGTGGTTTACGTGGTAATTTTGACCCACGTAAATCAATTATTGGCCATGCAAATGAAATAACTTTTAGTTTTGTAATAGTATTAGGATAATATTTGTTTTATTACTTTAGTTAAATGTAAAATCGTTTAAATCAAACTTAAAATGTCACAGTTGATGGGTTTTTGATTTTATAAGTACCTAATAATCATAAAAATAGTGTCAGATTAGCTACCTGTATTAATGTTTAATGAAGTTGTAATGAAATATTTTTAGACAAAAAATGACATTAACAAGGAGGAAAAATTAGAAAGAAAGAAGTTATCCAAAAAAAGAAGAAGAGAGAGACTTAAAAATCATGAAGAGTTCAAGGCCAGAAACCGGGCGAGATATTATAAAACAAAAGCCGAAGTAAATAATAATCATCGTCAGCCTATCTAAGTCTACTGCTGGACATAGGCCTCCCCTAATGAGCGCCATAGCGCCCTGTCTTTGGCTTGACGCATCCAGCATCTGCCTGCTGCTGCAGCCTTCCGCAAATCGTCATCCCATCTGGCCGGAGACCGATGCATCGCGAGGCTGAGGCTAGGTCATCCAGCATCCGGTCTAGCTCCTCTAGCGACTCCGCGATTAAGACTATGTCATCAGCGAATAGCAGGTGCGAGATGTATTTGCCGTTTATGTTGATGCCCATACCTTTCTAGTCCAGCGTCTTAAACATATCCTCCAACGCGCTCGTGAACAGTTTCGGGGATATGACATCCCCCTGTCTCACTCCTCTGCGCAATTTTATGGGCTTACACTGCTGGCCCTGTACTTAGACACTCATGGTGGTGGCCTCGTATAGACATCTCAGCACCTCAACGTCAACGCTGCAAGGATTCCAGAACAGCCCAGGTTTCTACGGAATCGAAGGCCTTCTCATAGTCCACAAAAGCGAGACACAGGGGCTGATTATACTCTTCGGACTTCTGTATAATCTGACTGTGTGAATGTGGTCTATGGTGCCATATCCTCCTCGGAACCCGGCCTGTTCTGGCGGCTGGAACCCTTCGAGTCTCCTGGAGAGACGATTTGTGATCACTCGTGAGAACAGCTTATAGATGTGGCTCAGGAGTGTGATGAGTCTGTAGTTTTTAAGAAGGGTTTTATCTCCCTTCTTAAAAAATAGCACCACCAAACTCCCACTCCACGTCTTTGGAGTTCTCCCACTGTAAAGGACGGTGTTGAAGAGGTTCTGTAGCTCCTGTATAATAGGGGCTCCTCCAGCTTTCAAAAGCTCTGATGTTATTCCGTCCTCCCCGGGGGCTTTTCCATTCTTAAGCTGCCTCAGAGCTGACACGATCTCGTCTTGGCTGATATCTGGCAGTTCGTCGGTATAGTGGCGTGTCAAGTAAATAAAAGCTTTTAAAAAATGATTTTTGTGTCAGTTGAATAAAAATTGAATAAAGAATAGGTAATATTCTTTTACCTGATAACATAATAACTTCTTTTAAATATGAAATAACATAATATCTTTATCATAATGATTTTCGTGGAGTGTTTTGTGATTTGCGTGGCCTCCAATTTTTTGACCTCGATTATCTCTGTAAGTATATTGTTCTCTGAGGTGCCTCTTCTAAAAAATATATATATTTTATGTATATTTTAAGATACAGATGTTGATTTTAAAAATATATTAAATTTAAAAATTGCCACGCAAATCACCAAAGTATGCCTTTCTCGAAGAAGCACCCGTATAACAATTTTTATTTAAACTGGTCTGTGATATTACTATCAGAGACTCGTTGTAACTTTTCTTTAAAATATAATATTGCAACCAACCTTTTTTTTTTGTTTATCTGGGAAAATGCATTACTGCATACGCACCCGACCCGGGGGGGTTATGTGGGGCTCGGCAGCCTAGCGCTGCCATACCCACTAAAAACCCAGGGATGTGTCTCCTTGCCGCTTCGGACCCAACCATGGCACCGCGGACCTAAATAATCAATAAAAAATCTTAAGTGTGTCGTTAGTTACCAATATACTTATCGTACCTATCATTCCAAATTAAAGCATAAAATACCGTATCAACTAGGAATATTTTTACAAGTACCTAACATTCTCCTTAAATCTGACATTGTTCTCTTAATGATAATTGTAATAAAAGTTTATTACGAGTAGCACAATGGGCTTACCTACTATGACCCTTTTATCTGTTTGCACTCCTGAACCTATATGTGACTAAAAATATTCTAGAATAATCTTATTTATATTTAGGTACTTAGGTACAGCTTTAGATATAAATTAGACATATCTACCAAGAAACACGATGACCATTTATCAAAAAATGGTATATCGAATCTACTACCTATTTAATTACAATTTTATAGATATACGAGTATAATGTATAATGCTTAGGTACCTACTTTATTTGTATTATAAACTCGAATGGTAGTCATGTGTAAAGATACGCCCGCCAAATCTATCCTATATATACATATATATACCTAGTAAAATTAAGCATGAAAGGTATAATTTCATACTTACGAGTAACTTTATACTTATATTTATATATTATAAATTTATCCTAAATATAAATTCAAAAAAAACATAATAAATTACGCGAGAACTTATTGGGTAAGTAAAAATAAATGTAGAAATACAAAATTCTATCATTCAAAATTAATAAGATCACTTTGTTTAATTTTCTTTCGTATAAAATTTATTGGTATACCTAATAAACGTTTCATATGATATTCAAATATAAATCATTAGGAATAATAATAATTGCACAAAGTAAACTTTTGGTATACGTAGGTCCTTATATAGGTACAGATAGTTTAAAAAACATATAGGTAGGTAGTATTAATGATAGAATGTTCACTGTAGGTAGATACTTAATTTGGACAGATGGACATGGCGAAACTGTAAGGGTTCCTTGTTGAATACGAAACCCAAAAGCAGCCTTTATTCTCCTCCAAGATGCAAGGTGTCTCTCCAACAAAATTTCACTATGTTTCGTTCAGCGGTTGAGTACTTTTATTTATAATATTTCAAAGTAGGGATTTGCTGAAGTCTCCGTTTACTAGGTATATTGTTGTACTTATTTAACCAGGCCTATACTCTTCCCTTAGTGACTAGGACATTATAATAAATCCTGCACAACTCTTATTCCGCCATCCTGCGACTGACAGATGGCCTGTCAGCGCGCCCGGAACGTTCAAGAGCAGGCCTATTATCGAATTAGCTCCCTTTTGCTCTTTCGACTGTCACGGCCGTTGCTTTCCGCCGGCCTCTGTTGCATCCCGAATTCCGGGATGCAGGTGTCGAGGTGATGATTCGCTATGTTCATGTCTTGTCCTGTTATTAGGTACCATTTGCCTGTTCAAAATAAGTGAGACTTCAGAGCACACTTTTTGGATTCGTGATAGGTAGGATAGGTACCTAATTACCTAATATCAGCAATAGCATACCGTTTAAAAGTGTGTTATTCTTCTCCCCTTCTTCTTCTTCTCCTTCTTCTCTCAACTAGGTGCACATGCCGAAGCTGTAGAGTAGAAGATCAATAGTGGACTTATAATCCTGTATACATTGAAAAAAATCCATTTTGATATGTTTGATTTACAGTCTTTGAAATATTCACATAAGGTTGGGAGGGATAGCATCTTGATCGAGGGCAAAGTCGCATGCAAATGGTAGTACTTTTTAAAATATTACCTCTATGTAACCACGCAGGATTGACGCGTAATTTCATTATTCTCATTCATTTTATATTAGACTTACTTAAAATCTAGTTAACTGACGGTGATTGAACAATAATCTCTCACATACGAGTATCTATGCATTTATTTCATTATATACAGGTACTACGTCCGCGTTCCGGAATAAAAAATACTTACTTAAATATTTAATTGACGGGCCTGTTAGCTCAGTAGGTAGTGACCCTGCCTTCTGAGTCGCAGGTCGCGGGTTCGATCCCCGCTCGAGGCCAACATTTGTGTGCATGAACATGACTGTCTGCTGGGTTCGTGTCTGAGTGTTTAATATTATTTATTATATTATGTCTATCAGTTGTTAAGTACTCATAGTTACAGGCTCTGCCTAGTTTGGGACTGCATATCCGTGTGTAAATTATGTCCCACAAGTTATTATAATTATTATATTATAATTT
Organism: Ethmia dodecea; assembly: GCA_963855545.1. Lineage (NCBI taxonomy): Eukaryota > Metazoa > Arthropoda > Insecta > Lepidoptera > Depressariidae > Ethmia > Ethmia dodecea. The sequence goes on from OY979446.1 coordinate 5,623,778, forward strand.
GCTAATAGAACTCAATGATTCCAACAAAAGGAACCATCCTTTTTATTGCCTCTCCGCTAATCTCAACTTGATAGCCAAAGGGTCATCGTAACTTTTGCCTTGGTCGCCAATATCCTGCTTTTTGTTGCCCAATCTGTATGTTCTAAAGATGCTTTTATACAAGCAAATTTAACAGCCACGATATTGCCATAAGGTACTTAAAATGTATGTATATAAATACTGTTCTATAAATGTATGTATATAATTATCCCAAGTAAGGTAACGTTTTGGAATTTCTGAAGAAAATCTTCATACATGACTCAAGACTACTTTAGATAGGTACCTAAATCGTATGTCTTTCTGCGATATATGCTACCATTACAAACCGGTAACAACGTAGCGAGGTCTAAGGTTCAAGTTCACCAACTTTTCGAACGAAAACGCAAATACTTAATTCGATATTTATGGTGATGAGCAATAGTTTGGGCATCTGGTTCTTGTTTCGGTCGTTTAGTGTTGGTGAATGGACCTCAGCCCCACAATATTAAGGAAGAAAGTTTCATTTAATGTTGCTTACACTAAGCTATTCAAAGTTTCGTCAAATGATTCAATTTAAGAAACAGTAATAAAGAAAAAAATATGTTATAGTTCTCATTATTTTAACGTTACAGTTCTACCCCAAATTCTGCCATTTTTTATTGACAGTGTAAAATCACCTTAACACCATTTAACAATTCATTTATAAATGGTAGCACATAATTTCACAGTTAAATGAATGAACACTGAGACAACAAAGTAATTGTATATAATTAATTACCTGTACGGTACAAAATTTCTCAAGTGTGGAAATTGTGTATACCAGGCTAAGATGACCCCTATTTTGTACCTTTGTCACGTACAATAAAAGGGGGAGATAGGGGTCATGAGATACTAGTTTCTCTATGAATGATTGACAGACAGACGGGCGACAAATGAGGTAGGTATGTCGCTGACAGTAAGTTAACAATTGAAGGTGCTGTCGCAACTGCCGCGGAGGCGTGATCGAGACGTAAGATGTAAGTAATTTATATGTAACTAGACTACTTTAGTAAGTGCAGAAAGAATTTATGTAAAAAAATTCAGTATTTAATCTTAGTCTCATGATAAGCTACACTTCAAATTTCAGATCGATTGAGTAAATACCTAGTTTACTACAAATTGCGCTGAGCTATTAGTCCTAACTAATTGTGTCGAACATACCTGTATCATTTATAGGAAGAGGTATTTACAAATATCCAAATTAATAAGGTGGACCAATTGTAATGAATTTGTAACAATCGTAACTGTACGATATGGGTCTGCTCTAAAATTGTGAGCATCAATGACTTATTAATTCAGCTATAGCCTTGATTGTAAATTGCATGATAACCTGACATGAAGTAAATCCGGAAGACATAGGTACATTTTGTTAGAAGTTACCTCTTTGAACTGCACAGCCGAAGCTGTAAAGCTTAACAGAATATCCCTTTGAACTTATTAGCACATCTAAACGGACATCTAAAATCTTATCTGCAAGGCAAAACCGTCAATTGTTTCCGAACGCGTGGACAGTTAACAAATAATCGCGTTACAATTGGAGTAGCTGCGCAAGAGTGACTCCAACTGCCAGTTCACGCTACCCTGGCGATCCGCACACACGCCGTGTCAAACCTGGATTATAAGTTTCGCGGCAGCCCTAACATATTCGAAAGTTTTCAAACGAAAACTAAGGTAACGGAAACCCGAACTTTACAGTCGATGTTTTCGTAAACAAAATAGTGACGTAGACGATAAGGATGTGAGTTAAGTTCTAAAAAACGTTCAGCGACATGCAGATTATCATGCCGGTAATTATGGTACGTACCCTCAATACGGAACAATGAAATGAAAGGACATTTCCATAATCCGGATTCTTTAGTTTTGGACCAGAACAAACAAACTTCTAAACAAACAGAACTTTTTAAAAATCAATACCTACGTCAATGAGTCCAATGACACTTAGGTTCTTTAGTATCATTTTAACATTAACTAAAAACGTTAGAAAACAGAGCTTGACACTTATTAACACAAAACCTGGCATTAACTGAACGAGAAGTATTTGATTGTTACTGCCGACGTAGGCTGTATCTTCATTTGAATTGTAAATATGGTGCACCTGTCTCATTTTACACATTTGAACACCAGCTGATATTATGTTATAGTCACGGCACGATTTGTTACATTCACTATGGTAGATCTAAAATAATTTCTACATCGTACTAGACTTTACGAATGACCTTAAAGTTTATTTACCAAGCAATACAAACGGACACCTGCTGAATTAATATTACAAAGTGTATTACGACTTTACAATTATATTTTATTGCTCGTATACTTGTTTAGTTTTTATTTAAACTGTAAGAAGTAAATGTCCTAAGAAATCGACGAATATCCACATCATCACTTTTCACGAAAAGTTCAAGATTGTACAGAATTGAAATAATTATTTTTAGTAAATATCTATTATAATAAAATATCCGAATTTTAAGTAAAAAGGTGAATATCACATACGTTTTTATAAACTTTCGTATTACAAATTAGAGCCTTTAACTTTATTATTGCGACTTCACCAATCGTTCTGCTAAAATCTCTTATCTCTACAGACTCTACATAGAATAAAACAAAGTCGCTTCCCGACTCTGTAGGCTTACATCTTTTAAACTACCTACGCAACGGATTTTAATGGGGTGTCCAGCAATAGACAAAAAAAAATGTTCTAAATAAGTGCGCTAGTTATACTTACATCTATAAAAATAATTGATTCTTAAATCTTAGACTGTTTTATCTATGAGAATAATTTCCCTGTGTTTACATAAATAACAAAGGGTAATAATTAATAAACATCACATTCGTGTCTTGAATATGTTAAACAAAGTCTTAGAATATTGTTATTGTACAATGATTTACGTTTTTTGCACACATGAAGCTAGAAACTTACCTGTGTAGTAGATACAGATAAAACTGAGTTTTTAAGAAATATTTTTTGAATATGGCTTCATTATACAACATGTAACAGAATAAGCGCAATTCCTAAAACTACATAGTTTGTTCAGTATCAACTAGGTACTTATTTGATTTCAGCTATTTTTAATATGTGTTAAATTTTCCCAAAAATGAATTAGTGTAGCTGAATTTAGTGCTCTCTATGGAAATAGTCCTATTATTAATCGATATTTAAGAAAATTGGTTCGACACAACTAAAGTTCGATTGCATCATAATTTTTTTATATTAATATATTAATTGGGGTGTATGAGGAATTGCGCTTTTTCTGTTATGCGTTGTGTAAGTAGTAAGTACCTAAAAACTTTAGTTTACAATAAAAGATTATTTAATAAAGTAAGCTTAATCTATGCTAATATTATAAAGAGGAAAGATTTGTATTTTTGTATTTTGTAACCGACTTCAAAATAAAGGGGTAGTTCTCAATTCGACCGAATGGTTTTTTATGTTTGTAACCTCAGAGTGAGTTTGTTCGACTGGGTGAACCGATTTGGATGATTCTTTTTTTTATTTAGAAGCTGGCGCTTCCCGTACGGCCGTGTGCTCCCATTTTAATTTGGTCCAGTTCCGACAGTGGCATCCATGAGAAAATCATACAAGTCTTAAATTTGCATTACCTACCTACGTATGTACGCGACAAATAGACGAACAACTCAATATCACGCCAACTGATTTCGATGATTCTTTTTTAACCAACTTCAAAATAGGAAGAGGTTCTCAATTCGACTGTATTTTTTTAGTATGATTCGTTGAAGTGTCTTTTTTACTCTTTAGAGTTGTATGTTATGTATGTTTGTTACGAATAAACTCAAAAACTAGTTGACCGATTTTAAAAATTCTTTCACCAATGGGAAGCCAGAATATCCCTGAGTAACATACGCTATATTTTATTCCGTTCTTGAAACCGTTAGGTATTTATATTTTTATACCTTCTTAATATGAGTTTCAAATCCATTCTTTGATTTTAATCCTCCATGCTACGAAGCCTCCATGGTAACTTGCATCTGTTCCCTGATAACAGTCAAAAGAGCTTTTCAAAAGTAGAACGCGTTCCATGTTTTCAAACGTCCATTTATACGTTGGCTGTCAGCAGGTGTCTAAAGATGATTAGGTACATTGTCTAGGTCTCGTGGCTTTCGTGCCACCCCCAGATAAAGTACCTACTGTACCTATCTGAAATTCCTGTCAAACATGTGCCCAATCAACCAATCAAACACCGCAATGTACTCTACCCATACTCTACCTTATACTGTATAATACTTTTAAGATAAGTACGTGAATGGCTTAGGCAACAAGTTTAAAAGATTATTTTTCAATGAATATAATTTCTTTTACTTTTATAATTTAAATATTTTTGCTAATCTCCTTTATCCGAGATTGGCAGAGATATACCCACTTTTCACCTGTATATTCTTGTGTCCGTGACAGGTGGTAAGCCTTTCGCCGGACCAGGTGTGTTGCATCAGTTCTAAGACCTGCGGGTTTCCTTACGATGTTTTCCTTCACTGTCAAGCTGTAATAATTTTTTTACGTAAACCTACGTAAGTTTTTGAAAAACTCATTGAGACATGCCAGAATGAACCCAAACCTGTAGCATGAGACATAGACTCACTAATCCCATAGCTATCACTCCTCTTCTATGAGGTCTATGATTAATTTCACCTATTCCGTATCATTTGGATTAGCATGACATGACACTGTTATAATAGGTGAAGAGTCAAGAGTCTACTTGCGAGATGTTACACTAATTTTGTGTTGACTCATAACTTTATTAGTCCGTGGGCTGTACTGCATTACACTTGCAATTTATTATTATCTTTTTACTGATCTTGTATCTAATAGTAGCCTCGTAGTATGTTATTTTCGCTTAGAAGCAGAAATAAAATCGAATACTGCTTACAGAAACGAAATATATACTTACTTAATTCGATGTTGAGGTTCCTTCCACAGTGGCCAAAATTTACATCGGTGAACTGAGAGCTGATTAGCAGACGATAATTTTCCCTTGTTTTTGTAAACAAATAAGGGATGAAGACATCAGTGTATTTTTGGTAGTATAGTTAAAATAAAATAATATTATGTTTACGCGTTTATTAAATACCTGGAAATAACTTTGTACAGTCAAGAGCAAGTCAAGCTTGACACTACCAGTTTAAGCTGAGCTCTGATTTATACTGCGCGCCATAGAATACAGGGCCGGGTCAAAGTCCAAAGTGTCAAGCTTAGCGTGCTCCTTGACTGAACCAGGTATTATATAATAATAATAATATAATCTCACATCTAAACATCGTGAGGAAACCCGCAGGTCCCAGAATTAATTATGAGGCATGTGTAACAGACCCGGCCCGGCGATGGGCTCACGTTAAGGGGTTCAAAGAATATACTCATGAAAAGTTGATATCTCTAGAAATGGAATACCTCTGCCTGCCCCCTAGGGGATAAAAGGCGTGAGATTTTTTTATTGCTTTTATTTTACCGAATCGAAGTTTGAGAACTTGAAAATCGCAGTAAACCAAAAGCTTGTTTGTGAGTATAGGCACAGAATACTAATAACAAAAGCCGGTGAAAACCGAACAACTTTAGAATGTTTACAAAATTATGCGATCACAGACTATCATCAGTTCATTAGCTACATTAGACATTATAATGATCATTACTTACAGGTGTGTAATATTTTACCTTATTTTGTTCTTATTATTGCTTCTACGAGTATAAAAATTGCAGATGCATTGGTTTGATAACTGTTTATAAGGGCCATTACTGGTTGGTTCTTTTTTATAAGTAGAAACAGTCAAGGCTATGTCAAAGTTAAAAGTCGTAATCACAAGATTATGTATGTAGGTATACACATTAAATTCCTTTTCAGACACAAAGTAAATCATACAAACTTGTATGAGAGTATACCAATAACAAAAGTAGAGTCGCGATTGTCACAGCCATGCCCTAGCGTGTCTGTAACCTCAGTATGTGACAGTAGGCCACTGATTTGATTAGAGTTAAATGCCTCATCAACACAGATCAAGCCATAGATAGAAGGGACTCATGATTAACACGTTCGCTGCCAAACTACGAGTTTACTCGTAGTTATACCATTTTTGTTTATTGTTATATTTTAGTTTGGTCACCAACGTGTTAATGAGCGTTTGACATCTAAGTAATTGTTAGAATATGAAGGTACTGAGAATTATTAGTTTTAGTATAGATAGGGGTCCAAAGAGTATCTCGTGAAAAGTAGATTATCTATCTATCGGAGATAAAAGGAGATTATTAATTATTTCTCATTATTTAATAGTTATAGTAAAACGCATTCTGATAAGATTTTTCTGGGCTACAAAATTAAATTTACAACAATATTTACATTGAGGCCCTTATAGGTACAGAAAAATCTCACCAGTAAAAAAAACTATAAAGTTTTAACAAAAGAATTTATTGTAAACTACGAACGAACTACTAACAGCCAGTACGAAGGAGTAATTAAATAATAAAATAATAATAATAATAATCTCACGCCTCTTATCCCCGAGGGGGTAGGCAGAGGTATTCCATTTCTGGATATACCCGCATTTCACGAGATATATTGGACCCCTAAAAGTGATAGGTGGTGAGCCCATCGCCGGCCCGGGTCTATTTACACATGTCTCAGAATTAATTCTGAGACCTGCAGGTTTCCTCACGATGTTTTCCTTCACCGTCTAGCTAGTGATAAATATGTAGGTACGTAAGTTTTAGAAAAACTCATTGGTACATGCCAGGATTCGAACCCGAGCCTCACTGATTTTCGGCCGGCTCTTTAACCGTAATGGCTATCACTGCTCTTAATTAAATCTTATTGTTATTTTATTGCTATTGTTATTTTAACATTATGACTTTTTTTCAAAGGCGGATGTAGACGGTAAATTTCAAATACTTGTTACAGAACGCAGTGGTGACAGAGAGGCCCCTAGGAACAAGTCTATAGTCCCGCAATCAGTGAATGGGACCACGTTGTCCAAAATAGACTCTTCCTGCTTTGTGATCGTGTAACTGTTGCAATTTTTATATGTATACAGATGGAGGAACTAGACAATCATAATAAATATAATAAGATGCAAAAACTGTGTTTTGCAACTTGACGCTACAACACAAAAAATAACCATAAAAGTTTTTCTGGCTTCGTTTATCAAACCAATTTATGTTCAATTTTTAATTATTTATCTTATATGACCTTTCGATAATTGATAAATCAGCAACTTATAGATGTAATTAAAGTAATTACCTATAATTTATAGTAATTACCCGAAACCGACGAGCTTGTATCGGTTTGATTGATGGATGTGGATAAGGCACGGTAAGGTATGCCAGGATCGTAGCAGGTGGCGGGCTGTTGTCTCTGCCTACCCCTTCGGGAAAAAGGCGTGAGCATATGTATGTATGTATGTATAGTTTTATTTTGGGACATGTAAATTAAAAAATGAACAATAGAAGACGACAAAGATCGGATCAGCTGTGTGATGAGATGTAGGAGTCTCAAAAGTCGTAGTAAATACCAGCAGGTGTCCAGCAGCGTTGCTCGCACTGATCCAATTTATTCCCGTTCCTGTTGGAATTTCCATAAATTCCTTCAGAGCGGTTGCCTACGACATATAAAACACCTATATACCATATTTCAAGTTTTTAGATGTTATCGTTTCTAGTTTCGAGTAGTACCTTCGCATTTATCTATTTAGCCAGTTTTTATATTATCCGGTGAGAATTAGATGTTTTCCTGAAAATTCAAGTGTTTTGATATCTAAATCGATAACTATATCTACACTACTGCAAAAAAGCTATAGGTACATATTCAATGTATGTATAGATTTGGCAATTATTTGTTTTCATCATAATTTCATCATATTGAATAATCAAATATTTTTTATTGTGAATTAAAATTATTAATTAAATTCACAATAAACCCTTTTCCCCGTTTTAGTTCCATTATTTCCTGTTGTAAATAATACGTAGCAACGAGACGCGCATTGTAACGTAGAGATAACATCCATTATAACACAACGATACGCTCTAATCACCCGTTTGTTCGTAAATCTACCTGTGGTATGTATTGTGCTCTATTATGGACTTAAATTACATAAGTGTGTAATTTCTAATTAAATATTAGAGTTTTACTTATTGCTAATTAATTAAATTTGATCTCATACACCCCAATTAGTATATTAATATAAAAAAAATATGATGTAGTCGAACTTTAGTTGTGTCTAACCAAGTTTCTTAAATACTGATAGCACGATTTCCATAGAAAACACTGAATTCAGCTACGCTAATTCATTTTTGGGAAAAATTTAACACATTAAAAATAGCTGTAATCGAACCCTTAATCTGTGAGCCCACCGGCTCTCGGAGGGTCTGGCATTACCGCCAGCTACTGACGAGCAACAGGTGCTGCACTGACGAAGGGTTTAAGTAGTCGATACTGAACAAACTAATTTCAGGAATTGAGCTTATTCTGTTACATGTTGTATAAGCTACATCCACCCTAATATTGTTTGGAAGAAAAAGCTTTGTCACGATAAGTCCAGTAAAATTAGACATGTTATATCAAGTTTGTGTACCAATGTGATAGGGAAAAATCATAGACCTATTAACACACGAAACAATTGAACATTAATTTTTGTATGAAATCTGCTTCAACCACTTTTTTGAATGAACGGGCAAATATCATTTTATACTAGTGATGTTCCGTAAATAGATAAATAGATTTTGAAAAACTAATAAATTAAGATTCACAAATAACCTACAAAAGTTTTTTTCCTCACAAAAAGGTTCGGAAAATCTCCATCTAAGCTTTTCCTACCTTCACCTACTAACACAGCGTATAAAATCTCATAAAAGTTGATGTTCCTAACCTTTCATTAAGTATTTTCGCATTGACACTTAAAATTAAGTACGATCACTATAAAGATAACTTCAATGTTAACGTATGATTGTATCATAAATATCGCACGGTAATCATGCAGTAAAGTATTAGTATCTCTGGCGATCAACTGCCTACATTAGTGTTTCTCAAAGTTTTTATCCCGCCAGGATAGTTTTTTTCTAAATATCCAATGTCTTTACAGCATTCACCGGTATAGGGCACGGGAGTACTTTGTTCTTGTGACCCTGCGACTTAAAAAGTTATAAAAAAATTACAATCCAGAGACATGACTGATCCAACGGTTGGATGGTCGTTGGTGACGGTGGTAGTTTGATACGATATCGTCATCAACCCCCGTTGAGCTAAGGGTCTTTTCTCACGCGTGAGGAAGTATGGGCTGATGAGGTAAGAGATGGTGTTAGGCTAGTACTAGCTCCCTCACTGTCAGAATTTTTCAAGACACCCAAGGGAATCTAACGTACTATGTGTTGCCCAGTTCGATACTCAGATCAGTTATATTTTTTACAGTTGTTTTACAATTATCAAAATGAACTTTGGTAATTAATTTTATTACATTCTAAAAATTTATTAAAAAAAAACTTACGCCTGTTATCCCCGATGGGGTATTCCATTTCTGGATATAGGTACCAACTTTTCACGAGATGTTCTTTGGACCCCTAAAAGTGGTAGGGGTGAGCCCGTCGTCTCACCGGGTCTTTTACACATGTCTCAGAATTAATTCTTGAACATGCGGGTTTCCTCAGGATGTTTCCTTCACCGACGAGCTAGTGATAAATATGTTCGTAACAATCGTAACTTTTGAAAAACTCAGTGGTGTGGCCGAGCCTCACTGATTATCATCAAGTAAAGCAGGCTCTTTAACCGTAAGGCTATCACTGCTTTGCTACAAAATTATATTGGGTTAAGATTTCTCAAACCTGAAACAATTTACAGCATAACTGGTTTCAGACTTTTAAGGTTAGATATGGAACAAAAGGTAGACTGGACTATGAGTAGTGACAGCCCTAAGAACAGTGACCGAGTAATTAATTACCGGTGGTCAGTCGTGGACGTGGTAATTGAGATCGGCCTTCGCGAACGGTCAGGTAATGGTTTGACAGAACGCGTGTTAATTACCGCGGCACGTCACACTTTTCATTGGCAAAGACCTATTTTGTAATTAGTAGGCCTATGATTCAGAGCATGGCTGAGAGACTCCAGAATATCAATCAAATCAAATGGCAGTGCTGCATTTTCATAGTTTGAGGAGTTTGTTTCGACAACTTTTTGCAGCTGAAAGTTTACCTCATTCGTAAAACATTAACAGTTTAAAAACCAACTTGCTATCCAGTTATCTCTGTCAAAGGATCAGCCTTGTTATCAAGCTATGCAGAAAGTCTTTTTAGCACTGATCCATAATTTCTGTATTGATAGAAAATTTCTTCAACGTCATTGGGTTCCTCTTTGAAATATTTTGGATCCGGAAATATTATAAAATAGTATTTTTCTAAGTAAGTAATGTAATTACGGTTGTTTCTGGAATCCAAATTACCTAATAATGGTTTCCGACACCATATGTTTCTACTCTTTTGATTTTCAATCCCGCCGTTGTATCTGAAATCCAATCCAATAAAGAGTCAGTTATTAGGACTAAACCAACGCAATATATTTTATTTGTACCTATAGATTTATTATTATAACAATCGTCCCCTTCTACGCTAACAAATTTTACAGCTTTGAGGTTCCTTGAAAGCTGATAAAAGTTCATTACCGGTTCATTCGCGCTTCCTCCATAAAGCAGTCGAGCAATATTATTTCACGAGGTTTTCCGCAATACCTCAGAAAATCGTGGGAGGACGCGAACACATCCGCCGCAGGCGTTAACTGCGTAAAGTGTGATCGAGCACATCCTAATGAGTGCAAGGACACTTTGTGTCAAGCCAGAACACACCTATATATAACTAGAAAGGAATTGCAGAGGAAATTCATTTATGGTCATTCGATTATCATTGATTACACAGTTTGAAAGGGCATAACTAGGTAATAAAATATTTATGTTGTTTTTATATCAATAGTCTTTACCATCTTTATCCACGGAAATCCCAAAAAAAGAGACGAAGAGTCGTGACTGAGTATTGTATAACAAGATAGGTTTGGCGTGTATATTGATTAAGATGAGGATTTATTTTTGACATGCTAGCTCAGCTGGTAGGGCATTCTTTGGCAGGGATAGTGGGTTCAATTCTCGCCCGGGGATAGTTTGTTGATAGTGTGATCAAGCTTCATTTGCTCGACACAAGATGTCGCAGATAAGAATACTTCAGTGAATATCTAAAACGTGTTATTTACCTCTATCACACAAAAGATGGCACGCAGATGATGCAGTATAAATTTAAAATAACTCGACGAAAAACGAAAACTTATACTTAAGTAATATATACCGTAGGTCTGTGCATAATACAAACCATTTATTCCAAATACTGAAGCAATAGACCATACAGTAAGTAGGTATGTAAGTGGGTCAGCAGAGAGGTGACGGGTGACCTAATTGGTGAGAATAGCTCAAAGTTAGACAACAATACATGCGATACTGCGTTCGCGGGGTCGATACCTGAAGTTGAGAGTCAATTAAAAACATTGACCTTTAGGTAGATTCATTTATTTTTTTCGGTTGGTACAAAAATCATACCATAAAAATGTGAAAAATGGCTTTTGCTAAATTATATTATGTACTAGCAGATGCTCGGCTGCGTTGTCCGCGTGGAGCCCACTTTTTCCCGTTTCTGTACGAATTTCGTAAAATATTTTTTTAATTGGTGCCTGTACGTCTTATAACCTCTTATAAGCTATTTAAATTCCAATTTACAAATATGTAGGTGTTATATATTTCAGAGATTTCCTGATTTCATTTGACCCGAGATCTCGTATTAGTCACAGATAAAAAAATGCTTTATTTTCAGGCACTACAAGAAAACACGGAAGAAACAGAACCCAAAAGAAATCAACAATGATTTGCCACCCCCTGAAAATGAGCGCTAACCACTCAAAGCTGTGACAAAATGGCGGAATCGACTATTGAGATGCGAGTCAGAAATGAGGACGACAAACAGGACGACACGAAGCCAAAACCTGTTCCTTCTGCTGGCAAGATATTCTACAAACCTGGAGTCATCGAGGAGGAGACAGATGATACCAGCGTATTTGACAGCTCCATGGTCGAGTCTCCTATGCTGGGTAACTCCATGGTGGAATCTCCAACGATTGGAGGGTACATGTCAGGCGGATTCTTAAAGCCACCGTTGCAGATATACCCCTCCAGCAGTCTTCACAGGATACCTACGTATAGCAGTTCGATTGGCCAGAGCACCGTGTACCGACCGGATTCTTGTAGGCGAGTTACTTTTCCCTGTTTTATGTCGGACGGGTTTACCAATAGATTAGTAGAAGGAAAACATCGTGTTGAGATGTACATGACAAAGGGTGGAATTATATCGAGTTTGTTTATAATAAGTTCCACTCTCTTTCCACTTAAATGGTGAAGTAAAATATTATGTGGTTATAGCATAGTAGATTCATGTATGATTCTTATGAGAATAGAGTTAAAATATGATTTCGTTCTCTACACCAAGCGTTCACCCAAGGCACTATTGCAGTTTGCTAAAAGATGAGCGCAAATACAAGAAAGTTTTATTTCCGTCTATAAATTTTATTTGAATATGATGTCTCAAAATGCAGCTTGTTTTAGAATCTAATTACTTAATCTTTAAGATATTTAATAACAATCCATTGTAGTATGTTATTATTTTACTTGATTATATGTAATCAAACGTGAGGTCTCTATATAGAGACTAGAGCCATGTATAGTGTTCTCGGACGGTATGAATCACATCCTTGAGGAACCGATATTTTATTATCTAATCAGTGAAAAAGATAAATACTTCAGTTTTATCGAAATAGTTTTGTTAAGTATTGTATTATTCGCGATACTATTCTAATGTGCGTAGAGTACCGACATGACGCTAGTTTTCATTACAATTATCATTGTTGACCTAGCCTGCTCTACTTTTGTTTAAAATAATCATCGGCGAGACTGACAAGGTAGGTGTGATGTCGGCAGAAATACTGTCAATGGAATGTGTTTAAAAAATAATCTAATTTTTTTAATTTTTATAATTTAATTCCAATAAGATTCCTAGATTGTGACCATTAAGTTGCAAGGAAATATTTTCGACAGAAACTGTTTTGTCAAGTTTATCATTTTCTTGAAAATATCTCTTGGACTCATAACTTAAGCCTGGGTATGACCAACAAAGAGTGTCAGAGTAAGACTTATGGGATGTATGAATCCCATGATTCTATAGAGATGAGTGCGACTCAATTAATCTCTAGATGTAGGTAACGCTTGTTCTACTTTGGCCAAATCCTGTCTAAATAAAAATATCAGACTTAAACGGAAATAGTACATTATGGTACAAGTGAGTAAAGTTGGTGATTACCGCTGAGGCGCCATTGAGACCCGAGCCGTAGGCGAGGGTCATAAGAGAGCCGAGGACGGTAATCATCAATACACACGTGTATCATACGACGTTTTTCAACACACTTGTGAATAAATAATACTAAAAAATCATTTTAAAATAATCATTCGCAATGGCGGGGAAAATTAATTGGTTTTCCAATTTTTTATTTATATAATTTGGAAAAGGCAAAAGGATCTAGGCCCATACAGCCTCGTTTTCCTATGCGCTCGCATCTTACAATGGCGATCGGCCATGGACTAAAAAAATTAGGTTTCTTTTTCTTTGGTTTGTCGTGGATAGCGTTTTAGCCACGTACAAAATGGGGTATTTAAAGTTTTTACAGAGAAAACCAAAGTTATATTTGAGTGAAAGTTTTGTTTATTAAACACGTACAAGTTGAAATGATCTATTTAAATACGAAGTTGCATGAAATGAGCAAGCCATATTTGTGTATTAATTTATTAGTACGATTGAATACGATCTTTTTTGTATCGAAACTTTTTTAAGAACAAAGCAACTCTAGCAACAAAATTGAAAAAAAAAATCTATAACTCACTAGTGAATAATAGCAAACAAAAAGTCTCAGTTTGATTATAGGTGTCATTATGTGCCTAATTGCAGTGAAATTAGAGCCACTTTATGAGCAAGTGTGTTGAAAACAAATTTATCAAATGGACACTTAAACTTACTACTTTAAAAAAAATGCGCATCCCTTTTACAGTTAGGTACCTATTTCCAGAAAGTGAATAGGGGGTAAGTCCTCTACTTACCCCCTCGGGAATGAAGGGCGTGAGATTATTTATTTTTAAGTCACGTCTGAATCAGTAGGTAAGACTTAAACAGTCTAACCCCACGGACGGTGGTGCGGAACCCTGCGTGTGTGAGTCGGACCCGAAGACACGAACCACCACAATAGTTATCACAATATACATTGAAAAAAAAAAGTTCCTTGAATGGGTTTAGTATTTTTTTTTTTATTTGTTAGTAGTAAATACACACTGTTGTACAAATTGCTAAATCTTATCATCAAAATTGTGACGAACTGAGTATTTGTACAAATTGGGACATTGTACCCATTGCTCATAATTCGAAAATTTCAAGTGTCTATAGAGATGCCACGAATATTCGGTTACTATATTCGGTTCGGTTAGGGTTAATCCGATTCAACCACTTTGTTAATATTCTACTTAACCACAATTATGTGAATGTAACTTATTTTAAAATGTGGTTGTGTAGATGTAGAGATTATTTTCCTCACCTAGAGTACTTTTGGAAGCGTTATACAGACGTAGTATTACGGTATCTATAGGTAATAATAATAATAAATTGTAGGATACAATTCACACACTATTATTAAGTCCCAAACTAGGCAGGGCTTGTACTACGGGTACTAAACAATTACTCATAAACGTACTTAAATAAATATTAAACGACCAGACACGAAGCCAACAGACATGATCATGCACACAAATGTTGGACCAGAGCGCTACGTTACAGGCCCGGGGCTTAGGCTACAGGTTGCGTCAAGGATATATACATACACTCACACAAATTACCTTCATTTATGTCTAGAAGGGTTAAAACATATTAAGTATTAGCGGTTCTGCGCGGTTTCACCCGCGTAGTTCCCGTAAGATAAAATAATTTCTCCCGTTTTTTACACATTTACCACTATATCTTTGCTCCTATTGGTCGTAGCGTGATGTTATATAGCCTATAGCCTTCCTCGATAACTGGACTATCCAACACAAAAAGAATTATTCAATTCGAACCAGTAGTTTCGGAGATTAGCGCGTTCAAACAAACAAACAAACAAACAAACTCTTCAGCTTTATAATATTAAGTATAGATTATGTACAGATTATGTACATATTTTAAAAAGTTCACATCCATACATCAATACGTACAAACTTTCGTGTTTATAATATTAGTAGGATAGTAGGATAACTTCTGAGGCACGTGTGACGTTTGGATCTAGATCTACCGTCCCGTAGAAGTGAAGCGTAGCCCGTAGCATATTCGAGTATTAGCCCACAATGCGAAGAAAAGTCGTAGTCATTATTATGTATTCTAGTCTATTATAGTTTATTTCGAGAAAGCGACAATTTAAAAAAAAATTAAAATGTAAATAATCTCACGTCTGTTATTCCCTTAGGGGGTAGGCAGAGGTATTGCATTTCTGGAAATACAAACGTTTCACTAGTTTTTATATTCTTTGGACCCCTTAACATGATAGATGGTGAGCCTATCGCCGAACCGGGATGCTATTACACATGTCTCAGAATTAGTTCTGAGACCTGCGGGTAAACCCTTTCGAGCTATTATGGGGTACTAAATTCTAGTAAAGTCTACACAGTGGAATGAAGAAGAAATAATACCTACTCAGCCCGTTGTACCTAACTGTTATTTTATAATTTACCAATCATTTATTTTAGTTGCTAAACGTTTAGTCTCGTTGTTCCAACGTTTTTCGCATTGTTTAGTGAGTAGGAATAGTTTTTATTGCAAAGAGAATTGAGTCTATAAGTAACGTAATTAGTAAATATTTGTATTGTATGCAGTAAATAAATCTGTATTTTATTGTCAAAAAGTTATAATAAATGAAAAAGCACTGAAACGAAATCCCCGCCTATTAAAACCACCTTATTTGTTAGTTCTCTTATTCCCAATGAATAAGTAGATACATTGTATACATGATTCTGGTGAAGAAGACTAATTCAAAGACACCGCTCTTCACAAATGAAATACCTAATTAAAATCACTTTATAAGGAAAGTATCAGGGGATGCAATTTCAAACCCTTGTGTAGCTTAATAATAGTGTAAAGTTGGGTTGAGTTTTAATGTACAATCTTTAGTATTTAAGATTAGATAAGTCTCATAATGTTAGTTTTTAAATTATTATAAATTCTTTTTTTTTATCAAATTCGACTCATATAGGTACATAAGGTAGAAAGAAACTGAAAAATTTAATTTAAATTACCTTTCCAGTGAAGTCAGAAAATATAATAGTCCCTACGAAGGCTGACACATTTCAAATCTATCAGCATACTTAATCCGTTTCACCTAAAAAGTGTCAGAGCACAAGGTAACCAAATAAAAATGTGTAATAAACCATGGATAATCTGCCAAAGCCAAGAAAATCTGCAAACATATGATACGCGTCAGATTATCTTGATTAAGCACTTCATGAGACCTTTCCACTCGGTTCTAGATGACTTTCTTGATAAAATTAGGCCGTTAAGTCTTATACTGTACAATAAGCAAGATTACGTCGAGTTATAAAATTTTTAGTTATGAGATAATAACTCGGTATTGGTGTTTTTATTTTGCGTCTATTTTTGTTTTATAATATTACGACTTAGGATTAAAACAAAACAATAACAACATACATGATGATTTTTATTTTTGAAATAGTTGGTTTCTAAATAAATATCGAAATCCAGAAGAATCAAAGTCGAAGAACAAAACGGTAAGCGCGTTGAAGTAAAAAAAGGCTGGGACGATCATTCTTAAAAATTTTATATATATATAAAATTATAAACTGACTGACTGATTGGTGATATATCAACGCACAGCCTTACCCGCTGGGTCTAGAGACTTGAAATTTTGCACATAGATAGCTTATACCTACAGTGTAGGCATCCACTAAGAAAGGATTTTGTAAAATTCATACCCTAAGGGGGTAATGTAAACTAGTAGATACATATATCAAATAAAACAGACAGGGCACGGGGTAGATTGAGTACCTATAGGATATATTACCTACTGATGAACTAGACATTGTGTCCATGTTATCCTTAAAAATCACAGACCCAAACAATTTCAGTACAGTTTCAGTACCATGTTCTTTCAATATCATTAAAGTAGCATGATACCAAATCGAATCGATCAGACCTGTGGAAGTTGCTCACACTTTTTCATCAAATAGAAAAGGGCAGAAGATATTCAAAACGGCTGAACAGATGTTCTTGAATCATTTGCTAAGAAAAGTCTCGATCAAGTAACTTTTAAAACAAAACGAAAAAACAAAAATCAAATTCGGTTCAGTCGTTTGGAAGTTTCAATGCCACAGAAATACACACAGATATACACGTTAAACTTCTTTGTTTGCAGATGTTTAAAAAAGGGAAAAGAAAAACTTTTCTATTTTTCGTTTTGTCTTGTTTTTTGTACGTAGCACACATACGTGCTGCCAACCCTGGAACTACCCCGATTCTTGTTTCAGCAGCTTGAGCTTTTTATAATTAGCTTCACCATGAGGATAAAAGCTTATTTGGTTCAATTTAGTAATCAAGAAAGGTTTTTTTTCTCGCAAGTGGACGAGTCAAAAACAAAACGACTAAAGAGTGGTTCAGTTCGGAAGTGAGAAGAGCTATATATTTAAGAGGTAAATTTTGGAAAAGAACCTCATCTAGCTCTAATTCAGTGAGGTGAATTATAATGAGTACGAAGAATAAAATTGTATACAGTAATAAGACTATGCACGTGCCTTATATCAGTGCACTCAATGAGTACTCGACACGCGCTGGTGTAACTGAATGATTGCCCATCTATATGAAGCATCCGGCATGATGAATACTCCTCTCTCTCTTAAAATTATTTTGCAGGATTTACTTACACATACTTCTATAATAAATAAATATACTTAAACAGAAATATATATTGAATATTGAAAAAGCACATTTAAAAAAATATTTTAGTCAAACACAGAGCAATATTGCACAATTGAAGGAAAAAAAAATGGAGGGTTTTTTTTATTACGTTTTATAGCGCTGGGAGCTAATTAGAGTTGTGTCTTTCTATCCGAAAACAGAAGATTTGTTACCAAATTCAGTTTATTTTACAGATTATATCTAGAAATCATGAGATTCTCTAGTGAAATCAGTATCACAAGAGACCTACCCTAAATTCTAATTATAACCTAAAAATCCAGTGACTGCATGCAGCGTTTCGTTTCTAAAGTTTATTTTACCTCAGGAATTTCTGATTTGAATTCGACTTCGTAGATAATTATACTATTTTTGGAATCCACTTTTCTAATTAATTTACCTTTATCAACTATCGCGATCACAAACCAGCCTTAATTTCAGATAGGAATGTGAGGCGTATTATTATGATTATCACTAACAAGCGGTTCTGCGCGATTTCACCCGCGTAGTTTCCGTTCCCGTGGGAATACGTGAATAAAATATAGCTTATGTTACTCAAGGATCTTCTAGCTTTCCATTGGTGAAGGAATTTTTTAAATCGGTCCAGTAGTTTTTGAGTTTATTCGTACCAAAAATATAAAAATACAAATCTTTCCTCTTTATAATATTACCTAGTATAGATAAAAATCTATATTTACTAAGGAAAAACATGGTACAGCAACGAAGTGCTGATTTCCAGATCACGAATCGAAAATGTCGCTTTACTTATCACTAATGAGTCGTGGATAAACTTATTTAGCAGAAGGTGTGGAGGTGTTAATTAGATCCTGGTGACAATATTATAAACATAAATAAACATCACGTCACTATGGTACACCGTGCTCGAAAAATGAAACAGCATTTAAAATCTCGATTTCGTTTCAAACTTTTTATAGATATTTGGATAAGTATTTACATATATTTATATAACATACTAACGACCCGCCCCGGCTTCGTACAGGTTCAATGATAACACTAAAACCTTCCTCTTGAATCACTCTATCTATTAAAAAAAACCGCATCAAAATCCGTTGGGTAGTTTTAAAGATTTAAGCATACAAAGGGACATAGGGACATAGGGATATAGGGACAGAGAAAGCGAGTTTGTTTTATACTATGTAGTGAAGTGATTTACAGATAACAAAATATCCTTCAAAGAGGAAACCGCGTGGAACATGGCCCAAAAGGCAGCATTGCATTCCTCCTCTGGATATATGTAGTACAGTGAATAGAGACCAAATAAGGGGGGTTACCTTACAAACGGTCCGGTAGTTCTAAATTTTTTACATGTTGTCTAGGATGGTTGTTAAGTGTTTAAAATTCAAAATGCACAATTCCCCCCCCTCCGCGCCCGCCGCCATCTTGAAAAAACCGAAAAAAATCGGCACTTTTTTTAGATTTTCACTTTTATATCTTTGTTTCGGTGCATTTTAGCTACAAAACAGTTCAATTCAATGTTGTAGAGAATTAAATTCCCTATAATATACGTGTTTTTTGTTTGTAGGGCAGATAGTTCACGAGATATGATATTTTAAAAAATATAAAAAAATACGCATTTTCCGGAAATTTTTCAAACTTATCAAATAAACAATATGCCATTGTTTTCATTTTAATGCTTACTGCCCCCTCCGTAAGGTTGGTTAAAAAAAGTATACATCCAGTTTGTAGGTAATTAAATTCCCAACTTAACCAACCTTACGGAGGGGGCAGTAAGCATTAAAATGAAAACAATGGCATATTGTTTATTTGATAAGTTTGAAAAACTTCCGGAAAATGCGTATTTTTTTTATATTTTTTAAAATATCATATCTCGTGAACTATCTGCCCTGCAAACAAAATTTAACACGTATATTATAGGGAATTTCATTCTCTACAACATTGAATTGAACTGTTTTGTAGCTAAAATGCACCGAAACAAAGATATAAGTGAAAATCTAAAAAAAGTGCCGATTTTTTTCGGTTTTTTCAAGATGGCGGCGGGCGCGGAGGGGGGGGAATTGTGCATTTTGCATTTTAAACACTTAACAACCATCCTAGACAACATGTAAAAAATTTAGAACTACCGGACCGTTTGTAAGGTATCAGCTCTCTATTCACTGGGTTAATGGGTTGGTTTAATCCTTTGACAGAGTTAACTACCAGTCCTTTGGTCACCTAAAGCACACACCGATTAAACGCACAAGACTTACAATTATTTGACGAGCTTCCGAACTTCACTATTAAAACAGGTTAAAAAATACCTACCACCAAAAACATAAATGTGAGCCAAGTTCATTATTATGATTGTATACTTGTCAGCTTCACCGACAACAATTGAGATCTACTTAAAAGGGTGCCAAATTCTGTAGACAATCCTAAAATTTATTTATAAGAATGTACCTATATAACATTCGTAAGTAAATTTAAACAATTGTGTTTTTTTATTGCTACAACAACTAATAGTATATTATTTACTTATGATCTATTAAACCTTAATGTTGACTTGGCTAATTTGAAAATCCTTTAATTTAACTATCTTCCATTGACTATCTCCCTCCAAATAAATAAATCTATCACGTTTAGGGGTCGAATATAGGTACTCGTGAAAAGTGGGTATTTCCAGAAATGGAATATTCTGCCTAGCCCCTCGGAGATAAAAGGCGTGACTTTTTTTTCTGTCTACTAATCCGCATGTGCGTATGCGTGCGTAGTCTAAAGTTGCAGATTATAGCTACTTCCTCATGTATGACAAAATACCCTTATTTCAGCAGTATGGATTGATGGTGATGATATTTAATTTTATTAAAGACCATGCGTATGTACACTATTTCGAAAATTACTAAAGCTTTGAGTATTCTAGGTAACGATAATATAATTGTCGAGAACTGAACAAATTATTACGTAATTTTGAAGGTGTGGCTTCCAAATCTCGACCTCCAGTCGAAATGATCGAGAATCACAAATTAGTATTGGAAAAGATGTACATTAGCAGGCCAATTCACGTACTGTCAAGTACGAGGAGCCTGTTTAAAGGGTGGTATTGCAGCAGTTTTTTATATAGGTACCTAGTAAGTTTATTTATGGCCGAATTTGTTCCAGTCGATGTGAGAAAATAGATTCATTTTTGAAAATGATTATACTGTAAACTAACGAAGAACCATGATAATGATGAGGATTGTAATGAAGAACCATAATCTATATATATAAAAATGAATCCCTTTTTCCCTTGGTCACGGCATCACGCGTTAATGAATGAACCGATTTGGCTGAAAGTTGGTGGGGAGGTAGCTTAGAACCAGGAGACGGACATAGGATACTTTTTATTCCGATATTCCCACGGGAACGGGAACTACGCGGGTGAAACCGCGGGGCGCTGCTAGTTAATAATAAATATATACATCTGTAGAAACTTGTCGTACTCGTACAATAAGTAATGAAGGCTATAGTTTTCAAATTTTATAGAACGTACGAGTAGAACAATAGTCATAAAAATCTACAAAATAAAGAAACTGTATAATAATTTCATTGTTCTCTTCAATATGGTCGTTTAGTAGTTAAATTTTAAAGTCGAATTCCCAAATTATAAACATATAATTAATAAAATTTTGTTATCTAGCGAAATATTTTTACAAATTCATTTTTATATATACAACTTGCAAAGGTTTGGTAATATTATCTGGTACAAAAAAAAAACTGCCACTGAAGTTCTTCTGACATGCCGTTATCTCGACAAAGTGCTAGTAATATAATTAATACCCTAAAAAAAGTGTACTTTTTATTTTTATATATTCTAAATAAATAAAGCTTTCAATGCGTTTCGTCGAAGCTTCGGGTGACCAGAGGTCTGGCAGTTATCTTTGTCAAAGTATCAGCCTAGCTATCCAGAGATCCATACGCCCAGTCTTTTGAACCTTGACTCCCCCCTGATTTATCTTCTCAGAACGTTTTTTTATCTGTAAATATTATAAATATATTATAAATATAAGAAAAAATAAATATTCTTTCTCAATAAATGTATATACCTATACCTTTAATCACATACTGTAAAAAGCAATAGGAAACTTATAACAGAAAATCATTGGGCTGAAACACTTTGTAAGTCAGTACCTATATAGGTAAGTTAGACCAACAGATTGCATCAATATTGTGCTACATAACATAAGTGTCATGGAACAGCAAATATTTAAACAAAACTTGTAAGCAAACTAATTTTAAATATTATTGTTTCTAGGAATCATATGAGTATACCGATGACGATGATGTTGGTTGATGATTAGGAAAATGTTAAACCGTAAAATGAACTCGAAACAATTGAAAATAAACTATCGGTAACAACTTTAGCGCTATAATTTAAAAAGACAAAACAATAATGATCGGTCCATTAATTTCTTCTATGTTTAGCTGATTTTGTAGTGTTGTAAACTGTAAGGATACCTACCTACATGAGTAGTTGTAATAAATATTTTAATAACTGTCCCTCTATTTTTAATTGATTGAGTGTTGTATAATAGCCATATAGGTAGCAGATGGTGCATTTAGCGGTTGCAGAATTTCGGTTGCAGAAATGCGCTCCGTCTGGCAGCCCAACAGAATTTCTGTCGGGCAGAATTCTGCAACCGAAATTACGCTCGTTTGGCCTCACCCTTAATGCAGCTTTATATTGTTAACTTTAGTGCACCACCTACCTTCATCTGTTTATCTCAGTTACATCCATCCTAAGGTTGTCTGCAAGAAATCGCTTAAAGCGATAGGTCTTATCGCATTAAGCCCATTGTACTTTTTTAAAATTATTGTGTCGCTAATTGCATATTTTTATTGGTGTTCAATAAAAATGTGTTACTTACTTACATTCTTACTTACTTAATTTATGTTATTTATTTAACTCTCTTTCTATCGAATCAATAATTTCACAATTTGCAACTTATGGTTTGGAGAGACAGGCGATAGCTATGCTAGATGGGTTATCAACTTATCAATTAAAAATAGGACAGATATTCTCAGTCCTTTGGCATTATTTACTAGTTTTTATTTTACTTTGCTGTAGGTATACCGTCTATGTAGTCATCTATCAAGTATACATACTAAAATACACACCCTGTACCATCCGCAACGCCAAAGTGCAGGCACTAAATGAAATTTGTTTTCCGTTCCGAGCTGATAATTTTCGACATAAAATCTCGCGGTACAATTATACAACGTTTAGCGCGGCGTTGTGTCGGTGAGCACGAGAGACGTGTCGTGATCGCGGCATTATCGCGAGAGGTGCTTCAGGAGGCTGCCGGCCGAGGGATGCTGGCCAGACAGACGGTCCGCTGAGCGAGCCGCGCGCACACGCCGCCATGCACGCCGACCCCGAGTCACCTCCCTGCCGCGAGGAGGCCCAGCTCCTTCCAGACGACTGGCTCAAAGTAAAAGCTGTCTCCGCCAATGGAAACCTCTCTCCCGGCATCTACTATCCCACTGTCAAGAGGTTCGTCGCACCGACACTGCAAAAATGATCAGCTTTTGTCCGTCCACCGGCTTATTTGTTCCGTGTTGTAATGGGAAACAATTTACATTAGAAAGCTATTTCTTAGTTTAACTAGTCCACATTATCGACATTAACATTGATGAAGGCCGCCATCGCACTGACGATGCAAGTGTGAACGTTCACGCTTACAGTGTATCGTCGATCTTTGTGACGGTCACTGGTGCGAAACGCTATATGTTCATGTATTTCGTTACAGGAGCCGCTCGCATAGACATGGCGCTACAAGAAGGACGAGGAGGCGGGCTATTCTCAAGAATGGGGAATGCAACATTCTCAAGTCGAAGATATCTCAGCGCCGATTGCGATTCCTTCAGGATATGTTCACGACTCTCGTAGATGCGCAGTGGCGATGGACTCTCCTCATATTTACGTTATCCTTCATCCTATCTTGGCTGGGATTCGCCCTAATCTGGTGGCTGATCGCATTTACTCATGGTGACTTAGAATACGACCATCTGCCGAATATGCAAGAAACATCGAATTGGAAACCCTGCGTTTTCAATATTTTCGACTTTACCTCGTGCTTCTTGTTTAGTATCGAAACTCAGCATACGATCGGATATGGTTCCCGAACCACCACCGAAGAGTGTCCGGAGGCGATATTTATTATGTGCTTCCAAAGTATAGTGGGTGTTATGATTCAAGCTTTCATGGTGGGCATTGTGTTTGCAAAGATGACGAGGCCTAAGCACAGGACCCAGACTCTCTTGTTCTCGAAATATGCAGTAGTGTGCCAAAGAGATGGTGAGCTAAGTCTGATGTTCCGCGTCGGTGATTTGAGGAAGTCACATATTATTGGTGCTAGTGTGAGAGCCCAGTTGATCCGATCAAGAACAACAAAAGAGGGAGAGGTATTATCTCATTACCAAACAGAGCTGGAATTGAACGCAGATGGCTGTGACAGCAACCTGTTCTTCATCTGGCCTATTACAATGGTGCACCGAATAAACGCTGAGAGTCCATTCTACGGTGTTTCTGCTGCGGACGTTCTACAAGAGAGATTCGAAATAGTAGTAATTTTAGAGGGAACCATCGAATCCACAGGGCAGACAACGCAAGCGCGTTCAAGCTACACTACCAGTGAAATAATGTGGGGACATAGATTTGTGCCGCTAGTGGCATACAACCGTGAACGTCAGGGGTACGAAGTGGATTACTCCAAGTTCGAGGAGACAACGCAGGTCGACACTCCGCTTTGTTCCGCCAAAGAGCTGGACGATTTCTACGGCAATCAACCCGACCGTAGGTCTATCGGTGAGTTCTTAAGACCAAAATCTGGTGTTGGTGTTAATATGCTATATGTAAAGAAACCTAATTAACAGTGCTTCAAATATGTGTGCTATGTTTTTGACGCTATCGTGACACAATTAACTTAATCTCTAAATAAAGATAACGAATTTCTTGGTCACTGTCACTTGTGTCCTTTTGACGTCACAATATGTTGGCAGAGCCGTTCACTTCACTATATAACTTACTAAATTTGCATTGTTTCCGAAGTACATCTGTGAAATTATCTGCAGCCCTACATATCGAGGGTCAACAGACTTGCTTGTTTACTCCTTTCCGATAATGTTTTATTAACCAGTGGAAGATCTTTTGAATTGCAATATTAACTATTTTTAGTACTCTTTACTAAGCTTCTGATTCTTTAATATTCACTATCATTGAGGTACAGTTTTATTAGTGATAGGAGCAAGTATGAAAGTTATTGTTATTAAGAATAATGGTCATGTACAAAATTTATTATTCACAACTTGTTATTCACGTGATCTCTTATGAACCGTGTCACATCCGAGCACAGTAGCCACGTAGCTACTTGTATTGAACGTACATATCACCTTGCATAAATATTATTATAATAGTAAATGCTACCTACATGTTTACTTAACATTAGTGTATTTATTACTCACATTAAAATATGGACGCTCAAATGAATATCAAAACTTTTTTGCACATTATAATAGGAAAGGTTATGGTGAACGCTCAGTGGGTCTAAAATGGCCACTTTGAGCAATTCCTCTGAGCAATTCTCCTTTTCTGAATTCTCAGCAAATCCTAAGCAATTCCTCTAAATTTCGTAAAATGGTCCCATAATTTAGTGATTCACTGACAATTCAATTAATTAGCCGATTCGTATTTGGTGAAAATTTCGAATATGAATCGAAATAGAATTCTATTATGATTCACCCGAAACGGCCTTTTTAGACCCGCTTATATCAAAATCGATAAATACTAGATGATTTTTTATACCGTCTGGAAAAAAATATAACGTATAAGGGTACTGGAGCCGAAGTTATACACGAGATTAATTGTTCAATATAGTAATGTTCAATGCAATTTACAAAATCTAGAAACTACACAGGTTTTTCCTTTTTTAGGTAACAGCTGTTCCTTCTCTAGAACACCAGTTACCTAACTGCAACATAAAAAAAATATGCCAAATTGTGAAAAATAAAAACAAGTGTGGAATTTAAATAAATTATTATTACGCACACTACTATGTAGTAGCTGGCGGTTGTAGGTAGATTGCGCATGAATGAAAGCTACCAGCCTGTTTCTTTTTTTAAATACTATTTCAAATATTTCAGTGTGTAATATTGACTACAATCAAATAATGTAATTATACAGTCGAAGAAAAAAAAAATTATTTAAAAAATAATAATAATATTTAGGTAACAATGCCAAATGAATCTATTTCACTTACCTACCTATTACACTATATTTGTTCCAGACGGTAAAAAAAAATCAGGCGGTATAATACAACTTGTAGAATGGGTAGTGGCATAGCCTAAGGAAGGGGTAACATTTTACGATGTTAGTTTCGAAAATATACTGTTCATCATTTCTTCCTTTGTCGAGTGTAACAACAAAAGTTTATGATTATGATATATAATAATACTTATCAAACGTTTGTTTTCACATAACTCACACTTGCTTATTTAGTCCCAAACAAAGTAGAGCCTGTACTATGGATACTAAACATACTGATAAAGTTACTTAAATATAATTATAAAAACACACATACACTAAATCAACAAGCATAATATGCGCACAAGTACTGGCCCCCACCGGGAATCGAACCCGCGACCTCCGACTCAGAAGACAGGGTCACTACACTAAAGATTACCTGAATCAGTATTAGTACGGAGTGTACCAGACCGATGATAGTATTAAAAGTAGATTTAATCACCAACAATCACCTCAAATTTATTTGTATCCCAGTCTCATTAGTTAGTAGGATTACGTAAAGGATAGTAACGATATTAAATAAAAAGGACTGTGTAATAAATAAAAAGTTATAACTTATTGCTACCATATCAGCAGCTTCAAATTAAAAAAATCTTATTGTTTTCATGGACTGATACAATTTCGTCTTCATGTATTAGGTGATTTGACATGGCGTCAAATCACATAGGTAATTGAATTGAAAAATAAAAAAATATGTTAAATATCATCATTCCGTATGAAAACATAACTTAACATTTTCAGCGTATGTTTCAATATGTTTATTGGAATGCACTTGTTTGTTATAATAATTGATATAGATAGTATTTTTTCTGTGTACCAAACTAGTTTATTTCCTCTTATCTCGCTGATTCTAGGCAGAAATTGGATAAGAATAGAAATGGCGTGTGACGCGGACTAGTCGCAGGCGTCTTGCCATCTCTTTCCATACAAATTGATGATCCATACACGTCCGCGTAACACGTCATTTGTGTCTGTTTTTTTTTATGAAAATTAAAAAAAATGTAAATACATTTATTTCTGTCAATAATTAAAAATTACACTTTTTAATTTATTATTCATTTGAATTGCATTATTTTGCAGATTTCTTTTATTATTTTCTAGATATATTTGTAGAGGAAACTTGTCCAGTAGGTATGTTTTTAGTACCTAATTATAAAAAACATTTTTGTAACGCAATTTTACACAAGTTGCCTTGCTTATGTTTACCCAAATAAAATAAATGTTTCATCTATTAATCCGTCAATCGCTGTCGCTTACAAAATATATATCATATCTCCACATGTTTCATAGCATTTTTTTGGTTATGTAGATAATACCGTAGATAAAATTATCTATCTGCGCCTAGGGCAAATATTTTCTTAATTAAATTCAATATCGGTCATAAAATTTTGCAAGATTATGTTGTTACCGCATTTTGTAATAAAGCACCTGTAGAAATTACGAGTAAAACACATAAGAAACCGTTTGAAATGTGTACCTACCTACAAGAAAGCTCATGGCGTACGTAACACTTGGGAAATCTGGCCCGGATGTACCATTTTTTCAATTTATTTGTTATCCCCTTAGACCTATCCCCTTTTTGAAACAGGATATTCACGGTCCGGCAAGTGTAACGGGTGACGTCAACAAATGGTCAATTTGCCGCATACGTCCAAACGAATAACAAAATGGAATGCATGAATGTACCTCATACACACTCACACATTGTCTTGATTGGGTCCCATTACTGACTAATCGCTGGTTTGTGTAAATATAACTAAAACTACCTGTCACAGCTATGTATTTCCTATTCATATATTTACCTCAATATTCACTTTATTTTGTCTCTCCTTGCAAATTGTATTGGTGGAACAGAACATTAGATACAAACTTAATATGTCATCGGACGAAGATACAGTGTTCCAATCACAGTTTTTGGAGCAGTGATATTTTTACAATATGTAACAGAATAAGAGCAATTCCTGAAATCAGTTTGTTCAGTATCGACTACTTAATCGATTTCAGCTATTTTTAATGTGTTACATTTTTCATAAAAATGAATTACCTAGCATAGTATCATATATTTTTTTATATTAATATACTAATGGAGGTGTATGTACAATCTGTACATCTAAGAATTATATTCAAGAAAGCCTAATGCAAGGTATACATTTATGTTTTGTTATAATTATAAAGCATTTGAAGTCGTGTAAAAGATTGTAAGAATTATTTGACATCGTTTCAGTAATAGGCAACTTTCGAGTGAGACAGTAATATATATTTTGCTGATTACAACCCAATTCGGAGATAGCTAATTTGACTATTTAATTAATTCCATAAATATTTTAAATAACGCAGAGGCCGATCCACCTAACTTTTTGTAGTATTATATATTTTTTTTAAATTATTAGCTTTATGCCTTCGAAAACGATCATGCACTCTACCTCTGATAAATATTGAAAGAGCGCACAGTTTATACAACTTTACTTGACATAGTTTCATAAATTATCCCCGTATCTTGCGCTACTAATTTCGTTATTACCAAATTTCCTGACATCTCAGCGAAGTATTCTGCGGCATAGTAGAAGTATTCTGTGACCTTAGGCCCACTAGATTTTCTGTCTAAGAGAAGTTTGATGGTGATTGATAGCCATTTTATCAGAAACATTACCGATGTCTTTAACAACAACAGAATAAATCATTTTTATTACTTACTTACATGATAGCCCCGTTTTTATCCCACTTATGATAATTGAATATGGGTGACAATATCTGACAGACTCTTTCAATTCGCAAAAGATTTTCAAAATTCTTTCCCATTAACTGAAATGTTCCATAAAATCATGACGTCAAGGCGAGGTCGATGTTTGTGTTGTGTACCGTCTGAGTAATTGTGAATGTGTTTGTGATGTCTAGCAGAGAGCATGGAACACCCGACCGCGAAGTTGCAGGAGCGGCCTCCCACAACGGAACCCAAGGCGGAACATATGGACGGCGATTATACGGTTACACTGTAGAGTAGGTAAATGCGCCAGTACGCTTTAGCTTGCCTGTCTAATATAACGCATGCAAAATAGAAAAAGAGCATGAAAGCCGTGTGAAGGACAGAGATAATTATATATATTCGCTCTACACTGTCACAGTGCTAGCCCCTCAGCTTGAGAGCTGTTTAACGGTGAATTGTTCAGACGGGTAAACCTAGCTGTTATACTTATCAAACTTCGTTGACGTACCTTCTTAATCTACGGCCATTTTGGACACTAAGCACAGAGTAGCTAATAGAACACTCTAGTATCTTAGCAATAAATATTGGCGCGCAGTCATGAGTAGTTGAGTGCCTTTTGCAAATAACGCATTTTACTTTAAACATAATATTATTAAAATCGCATACGAGTAGGTTAGAGTATTGTATTACATCTGAACCTTTATAGTCGAAAACAAATTTTCTAAAGATAATAGGTATAATAAGTAATTTTCCGAAGGGAAAATTTATTAAAACTACTCTTTCTTTCAGTTCAGACTTCCAAATATCGATAAAGTTAGAACATACAATAATTTCAAAAATATTGATAAGTATCAAGATTATTTTTAGAATAAACAAAGTCTTTAGAATAAGTTACGGAATAGTTTATCTTAAGAATAGTCCCGAAAAAGATGAATGTAAGTATGTACTGCTGTCACAAAAATAACCCAAAGTTTTTCTAAATCTTTATTTTGCTAGTCATTAAGTATGCACAATTATATAATTAATACTGTATTGAATCTCAATTTCATGTTATTGTAGTAATTAGTCTTCCTCATAGGTTGTGCAAATGTGAATTACTTCAAACATTCCAGTGAATACTAAGTTATTCTAAGAAAAATAAACAAAGAGATTTTTATTAATCGTAGAATATTGTTATACAAACTTACTTGTAGGTACAAATAATATACCTAGTAATTAAAGGGCCTTACTAGAGACGATCACGATGTAACTTGATGTAAAACATTTTATTTTATTTAAATTAAGATGTTGCAATAATAAAATTACTACCAATATAAACAAATTTTACATGTAAATCGTGTATTGTTTTTTGTTCCAATTTTGAATTGATGTTTAAAATACTATGTAAGTAAAAATAATTTAAGTCTTTTATGAAATGGATAATTTTTTGATCATCACCATCATCATAGATGTAGAACCGCGCTGGTCGTCATAAAATTAGTTGTAAGAATATAATTGTTTTATGTAAATAATGAAAGAATGGTTTTAGTGGCGATGTTCATAATGTGTTTAATTTTACCTTAAGCCTGATTTACATATTAAGAAACTACATAGGTGTACATTCTAAAAATCATGTTTTAAAGTCCTGAAATGCCTGGCGGACGTACGAGTTTCGGCGGCAGATAAATATACCTACTTACGAATAAAACAAGTTAATATATTAGAAAAACGTTACCCTTTTTCTGGTACAGTTATGTAAAAAAGTAGTCTTTGACACTTGAGACATGAGATGAGACGTAGCACTTTAAAATTCATCTCAAAGGAACACGTCCGCCGTTTTGTTTTCTTTTTGGGAAGTCACCAAACTAGTGTCACTACCATTAGCCAATGAACTAAGGAAACATCATTTAAAAAATATATATCAACCCTTATAAGTTACAGGATGTGCGAAAAAACGGATCAAATACATCTGGTTTAGTCGGATAATAAGTAAGGTACCTAAATAGAAATAAAAAATGGACTCCCGTTTAAAGTTTTTTATATAATGTACCTAGTGTATATTTTGTACTGACGATATTATTATTGTAAACTAAATACCTATTATAATAAATCCAAGCTACACCCACATTTCCTAAAACATCAGCCCCCGATTCACGTTCCTTCGACACGACATTTTCATAAGATATTTGTAGTGCCATTTCATATTTTCTATATTCAATCTACGAGACAGGAATACAGTTATCGACTGAGAAATTCAGTCCTAATCAAAATTTAAAAAATGCATAGCAGTGATAGCCTTACACTTAAAGAGCCTGCTTCTCACGATGATAATCAGTGAGGCTCGGGTTCGAATCCTGGCATGTACCAAGGAGTTTTTCAAAACTTATACACATATTTATCACTAGCTTGACCCGGTCCGGCGATGGGCTCACCACCTATCACGTTTCAGTCACGTCCAGAAATTTTATACCTCTCCTTCTCCCCCCCGGGGATAAAAGGCGTGAGATAGGTAATCTTATCTCAAATTCAATCAAATGACAGAGAATAAGGGCAGCTTAAAGTGACAATAAAAACATTTAAGCACAATATTTGTATGTGATATGGTGATCTACATATTATAAGTAGTCTGTCCGGTGGTAGTCACTTTTACTCTTTTGTGGTGTTTGTGTTCTGAGCTGTATCTGCTTTTGTGATGTCTTAAAGTAAGATTATTTATTTCACTTTCCACTCTAAGGATATAACTTTTTACATATGGTTGAGAATTATTAGCCTACTTATAACTTACGCAAATATGAGTGTGAATAATACCCATTTTTTTATTCGTCTTTAAAAATCGAAAATTATTTCTTCTAATCTGTACAATAAATATTCCAGGACAAATAGCAGTCGGATCAACAATACCGAGCGAAATAATATTCCGAAGTACCTTGAACTCAGAAACTGTACCCCCTTCTCCTCTTGCCCGGTTGTCTGACCGTCTGGTCGTCGACGCGATCAGGCGAGCCAGTCTCACCCACCGGCCATCAATAGTGAAGTACCCACCAAACTACTTCAATACCAACGATGACCCATCCTCCTCTTCGAGCGAAGACGAAAAGTCTAAGAAGAAGAGGAACTCCAGGAAGATAGGGGAGTAACTGTCAATTACTTTCTGTGGTAGGTGTGTTAGATATTAGACTGTAAAAGTTAATATATTTGTATACTTATGTATCACAGATTCAACAGATATCTTGGATTTTGCCTAACAAATCTGAAGTAGGTATCTACGACGCGTTTTATATGAAGAGCTTTTTATTCAGGATCTGTTTTTCAAAGCGTTTTTTCAAAATCATCTACTACAATCTATTGATTTAATAGAAATCTGTATAAACTTCTTATGGTATAATAATTATAGATGTATGAAAGGCATATACCCAAAAACTCGATTGAGAATATCTACGTAACGTTTTTCTGTTACTATTTGTAATTTGCAGTTACTGCCATCTGTTGTCAGATAGCAGAATTAGATAAAAACATTATCTGTAAATATAGGGAAAATTCTAGCCAAAGACGTTTAAAGAAAATTTTTCTCGAATGATTTTCTTCCAACCTCTTTGATTCTAGCATTGTTAGCTCGACGTTACGTTCTATCCAAACTGTTTGACTGTCGAGCGCACTAACAATTCTAGAAATTTCCCTATATTTACAGAAAATGTTTTTATCTAATCCTGCTATCTAACAACACTTTTTTTCATTTTTTATCTCATTGTTTTCTAGGATCGGGATCAGATCCAGTGCGAAAGCTCTCAAATAATTGATAATAACTTATCAGTAAACTCTATTTTTAAAAAAATGGTCTAATTTCATTTCGTTTAAATAAAAGTCATGTAAAAATTGATAAATACATTTAATACCTGTTTATCTGACATACCTACATCAGAAAATACAAAGCTTTTGATTGAACTAATAAAAGCAGCGCCCGCGCCGCATCCGGCCCCTGGATTGGTAGGTTAGGTATTTATTTATTTATTTATTTATTGTTTATTCGGAAAACAAACAGTTATAATACCACAAATTAATCTAACATAAATAATAATGAATAGAACCAGTAAAGTTTCCACTATTAAACAATACAAAGAGTGAACAGAAATATTTATATATAAGTAGGTACTATACAAACAAAGTTAAAAACAAAAAGTAATACTGGAACCGAAACTATACAATTTTAAGAGAGATTTCGTTTAAAAATTTTGATAGAGGTGAATGAAATACATCGGATTCATAGAATAAGGTTTAATAATTAAGGTATAATAAGGTTTTCCCAATACTACGTGAACGGTCATAAATTAATGACTATAATATGTTTCTAAGAAAGCCTTTACAACTGAAAAGAAAACTTATGAACATTATGACTAAGTACCGTTATTCAAGGCTTAAACAGATGAGAGAGTATCCTATACCTATCGCGACCGATATGCCGAGCCCTACTCCGAGCAGCTCTACTGTATGTATATCTCTTTCCCACTCCTCTTGCGTCCCTTTCACCGAGTGCATAAATACCGCGGATGAAGCGGCCTTCGCTCATTTGGCGTCCTTACTTTCCGACCGATAAGTATTTATACGTTACGCTTTGCTACTTTGCCAAAATTTATTTATTCTTTCTTTCTGTAATTTAAAATTCTAACGGCTATTTCCCGTTCGTTTAAATTTTTTC
The DNA here is from genome assembly GCA_963855545.1 of Ethmia dodecea. Lineage (NCBI taxonomy): Eukaryota > Metazoa > Arthropoda > Insecta > Lepidoptera > Depressariidae > Ethmia > Ethmia dodecea. The sequence continues at coordinate 5,657,544 of OY979446.1, forward strand.
TTTGCAAAGTCTTTACTTTTTGCCCTACTTAAATAAAATGAACAATAAAAGTTCTGATTCGTCGTCTTCTTCCAGCAGCAGTTCTTCATCTTCTTCAGACAACAGACGTCGTTCGCGTAAAAGGAAGCATACTGAGGGCCAAGCAATGGGCCGCAAGAAACCTCGTCTAGTTGACGTGAGTAAAGCTGTGGAAACTTTAACAAATCAGGTATGTGCCCTTCAAGATTTTATAAGTGCACAAGCTCAAGTTCCCGCTTATTCCGCGCCCTTGGCCGCTTCCACGCCGCCGCACGAACAAGCGAGGTTTAATGATAATGATGGTCTGTTAGATTTAAATATCAGCAGAGATTTGTACAATGAAACCGAAAATGGGTCACAGGCACAGGCTATAATACCTAACATAAATTTTTCCATGTCTACCCAATTAAAGGAGGCTAGCGTTCCACCTACCTCCGAAAAACACCGCGAATTGCTTAATAAATTGCAACATTTTGAATCGGAAAACTGGAATAACGTACGCTACTCAGAAGTACAAAAATCATATTGCGCAAAACCTGGTTTTATTGAACTTGAATGCAATGACGAGATCAAAGTATACGAAAAATCTTTAAATCTTGCGGTTACAGAAAAGTCGCTCGCAGCGATTTCACTTGCGTTAATTAAACAAAGCGAAGCCCTGCAATCGGGATTCGCTGATTTGGTTAAATGGTTTGAATCTCAAGTTGCTATCGACGTTGCCATTTTTAAAGAGAAAATTAATGAGATTTTTATGTCCGACACCGCGGGTAGTTTTCATAAAAACTCGCTCGATGCTCTTCAATTAGTCTGCGGCAGGCGAGCTGATATAATTGAACAGAGGCGGGACGTCATCCTGTCGAATGTAAAAGATAAATTCGTAAAAGGTGCGCTTCGTAAAATTCCACCTTCTGACGAAAATTTGTTCCAAAAGCAAGCTTTTTCTGAATATTTGAAAAATAATGGCGGTTTGAATAAAATTTTTCAATACAAACCCTCTTTTTCTGCGCAAGAAAAAAGGGTTCCTCTGGCAGTTCCTGGCCCTTCTAGAGCCCACGCTCCGAATCATCATTTCGAGGCCATGAGATACCCCTTTCCACCCGCGCAGGGTGTGACCCGGCCTTATCATTTTTATCAATACCCACCTCAGCCAGGACATAATTCCTTTCGACCACAGGGCGGGATTTCTAACCAACCGAGAAACCAAACCAGATTTGGTGGAATTGCGAAGCAAGGAAACGATAGACGTTCCAACGAAACCCAGCGGTCACAATCACATAATAGCAAAAATAGAGGTGGGGGCAGAAATACCCGTAAATTCTGACTCCTTTCAGGGGGGTCAACTCAGATTCTTTTTAAACGAATGGAAACAAATGGGCGCACCAAAAATTCTTCTTCAACTAATCAAGGGTTATCGCATTCCATTTCAATCAAAACCCCCCTTAATTCCAGTAAAAGACCTAGGCAGTCGTTTTCAAACTCCAATTTCGAAAGAAATGGACAGTGTGATAGAATCGTTGTTAGAGCAAAAAGTTTTAGAACCGGCTCCGCAAACGCCCAGTTTCATGTCAAAAATGTTTTTAATTGTCAAACCCGATCAATCGTTCCGTCCAATTTTCAACTTAAAAAGTCTCAACAAATTTGTGAAAATAAGCAAGTTTCGGCTCATAACGATGTTTCGAATTCCGGATTTTTTACAACCACAGGATTGGTTGGTAAAGATCGACCTCAGCCAGGCGTATTATCACCTAAGTCTCGCGCAGAGTCAACGCTGTTTTACCCGTTTGCTGTACAGGGGTCGATTACTCCAAATAACCTGTCTACCGTTTGGGCTGGCGACAGCTCCGAAGATATTTGCAACTCTCACGAATTGGGTCGCGCAGATCCTTCGCAATCACGGTTACCGAGTGGTCTTATATTTAGACGATTTTTTTTCTCGTAAATCAAGACCGAGACACTCTCGAACGACAAGCAAAACACGCTGTTCAAATACTACAACAACTCGGATGGTGTGTAAACCTAAAAAAGTCTATCATAATTCCCCAGAGGGAAGTCGAATATCTAGGCATAACCTGGAATACCTGGGAGAACCAAAAATGCCTATCGGAGAAAAAAGTGTTCAATCTCTTGAGCAAGGTTCAAAGTGTCTTGCACAAAAAAGTCCTGTCATTACGACAATTACAGAGTCTAATAGGCCTAATGAATTTTGCCAGTTTTGTGGTTCCTCAAGGGAGGCTTCACTTCCGAAAGCTGTTGAAGTTCAGCCACACATTCCCAGAGAATTGGGCAGACAAGATCTTCCCACTGTGCCCGACAGTGATTCCCGAACTTCTGTGGTGGCAGAAAAATGCGTCGACAAGCTCAATGATTCACCTGCCAATAGCGACACACTTTCTGACCACAGACGCGTCCAATCTGGGATGGGGAGCAGACATGAACGGCATTCACCTCCAAGGAATATGGTCAGTATTAGAACATAATTTACATTCAAATGTGAAAGAAATGCTTACAGTCAAAAAAGCCTTGATAAAGTTTGCCCCTTGTTTGAAACAAAAAACACTTTTACTCCAAAGTGATAATCAGTCAGTGGTTGCTTATTTGAGAAATGAAGGGGGTATGAAATCGGATGCTTTGATGGAAATAACTTTCAGTGTCTTTGATATTTTAGCAAAATACAATATCCATCTTGTTCCTTATCATATCCCAGGTCGTTTCAACACGGTAGCTGACCGATTGTCCAGGCTGTCACTAACACCAGAATGGCACCTCTTGCCTAAGATAACCAGTAGGGTATTTGCCAAGTGGGGTACCCCAGTAATAGATTTGTTTGCGTCAAGACTATCCAATGTAGTACACAATTATGTATCACTTGATCAGCGAGATAATCAGGCATCATTTCACAATGCCTTTAGTCGTGTGTGGGATTACAGCCTAGCGTGGGTATTTCCCCCACCAAATCTTATTCCAAGGGTTCTAATTCATTTAAACCTTTGCAGCGGAACCTATCTGATAGTAGTTCCAAGATGGCATCAAGTGTTCTGGCGAGCAGATCTGAAGAACCGAGCTATAGCCCCACCATTCACAGTGTACAATCTGGAACAAAATCTGGTGGACCTATCGACCAACAAAGCACCGGAGAAAGCTGCTCAGATGGTACTGGAAGTGTGGAAATGTGGAGCTGGATGAGTTCTCTCAGCGGGTGGACTGAACATCAGAAACAGCTCCTCAAAAGTAGCTGGCGTGATTCTACTATTCGCACTTACAAACCAGCTTGGTCCAGGTGGGTTAAATGGTGTTCTGGAAATCAGATTAGTTTTTCAAATCCAGCAGGAGCAGATCTTGCACGCTTCCTGTCATACTTACATTCACAGGAGAAATTGTCATACTCCACTATTTGTTTACATAAATCAGTAGTGTCTACCTTTTGTAGCATCAATAGTAATAATATGTTAAGCTCCAACTTTCTAGTAAAGCAAATGTTAAAATCTATTGCATTGGCTAATCCAAAGCAACATAAAATGCCTATATGGGATATAAATAAACTAATTGACTGGCTTGCCCGCAACAAGCCTAATGAACATAGTTTGTATGAATGCTCACGCAGGGCAGCTATTCTGTTGTTATTAGTATCTGGGCGCAGAGTCCACGACCTCACCTTGTTGTCAATTTCAGCTTCAAATTTATCATTTCAGGGTGAAGAAATGGTGTTATGGCCAGCGCATGGCTCTAAGACTGACTCTGCATCATATATACAATCTGGATGGAGGCTGCTTCCCAACAAGGACTGTCATGAGTTAGATCCAATATTTTGGGTAAAACGAATAATTAACCTGTCTGAATCAAGAAGATCTGGTTTAGAAAGTTTATTTGTTTCAACTAGAGACCCAGTCAAACCCGCTACACGAACCATCATTGGTGGTTGGATAAAGTCTGTTTTACAACAGGCTGGCATTAGTGGTTCCCCTGGGAGTGTGAGATCGGCAGTGGCATCTCGCAGTTGGTTTGACTGTCATCCTATAGAGGAAATCTTAGCTAGAGGAAATTGGAGGTCTCAAGTAACTTTCCACAAATTCTACAAGAAAGAAATTAGATCAGTTTCTATATCTAATCATTCTAATTTGTTAAATTGTTTTGAGCCTACTTAAAGTTTTATTTTATTTTTTTATGGTGGAATTCAAACGTTAATTTCATAAAATTTTATAACTAAGTTTTTCAATTGTAAATATCAAACATTTGGTAAGAAAAGTCCCTGCTGGGCATATTATGTAATCTACCTACCTATCATTATAACTAGGCACCTAACCTGTTAAGTATAACAATTGAAATATGTTGTACCTAATGTACCTACCTGATTTTGTTTTTTGTCTGAAATGATGGTAAATAAATAAAAACACATTTTATTGAAATTTATTTTTATTTGAAAATGTCTTCCATTCCTAATGAAAGTACTAAAGTGTACCTACCTAAGTAGTATCTTCACCATAGATTTGAGAGTAGGTTCTTTCACATTCACAAGTCATTAGGTGCTATCATATCACACTTTCTATGAAGTGAAGTCTATTAGATATCTTTGTTTCAACGTTATCTTAATATTTGTGGATTCCTTAATCCCCCTCATATGTTTATTAGCATCCATTGGCGTCCCTGTTCACCAGGCGATAACAAACAGGCTCTCATCTGTTTAAGCCTTGAATAACGGTACTTAGTCATAATATCAGTGTTTTACCTGAAAATAAAACAACATATTATGACATATACCTTATTCAAGGCTTAGGTAATCCCTGCCTGGTAAAATCTTAATTTTCGATGAGAGCACTCAATGAGCGAAGGCCGCTTCATCCGCGGTATTTATGCACTCGGTGAAAGGGACGCAAGAGGAGTGGGAAAGAGATATACATACAGTAGAGCTGCTCGGAGTAGGGCTCGGCATATCGGTCGCGATAGGTATAGGATACTCTCTCATCTGTTTAAGCCTTGAATAAGGTATATGTCATAATATGTTGTTTTATTTTCAGGTAAAACACTGATATTTTCTTGCACAAAAAGAATAGAAGCAGGTTTGTTACATACAACATTCTGTTTTTTTAATTACCTATAACACGTTAGTAACATTACAATTCTATTTCTTCTCATACAAAATTTATTTTAGTCCTAATGTGCCTTTACACTTTTGGAAGCATTCAAAATATTTTCTTAATTTCTTAAGCTATGAGTTTTTCTATCTATAATTTATATCACACTTTTTGTTGTACAATAAATAACAATTTTAGAGAGATTAACGTTTTGAAATACTTACTTAATATTCTTTAATTACAGGATGGTACTGTAGGGAATTGAGTTTATAATGATGTTCTCTAATATTATAGTTTATATTTTTTTAAGAAATCAGTCTTTAAGCAATACGAATATCTTAGAACCACCCCGTATAAAGTAAAAGTATTAATTAGGCACTTTCATAAGCTTCTTTTAGATTCACAACACCGAACGTACCTCAATAAAGACTTTTAAAATACTTAACTATAATTTGCACCATATTAAGTTGGCTGGATTTGATCCAACATGTTTATACATAAAATGTAATCTGTAGATAGGTATACAACGATTTCAGTTATTCAAAATTCTATAAAATGCTTCCATGCGAAAAAGAGCATAGCAAAGGATTCATAAGAGTTCAAAATACGTACACAATAGCTATTAAATTTGAGTTTAATATTGTTTTTAAACGAATTCTTTAACAAAATCATGTACGATTATCATTTTTATTGGTTTTAGATACACTTGAAAATAAACAGGGGCCACGTGGAAGATGAGTTAAAACCTCGAAAATCTAATTCCATCGTTAGTTTTACTTTCGACAGAAAAAAAAAACAATTCCTACCTTGTCTCACACTCAAAGACTGGATTTCATCTACTTAAAATTAAGCTTCTTCCATAATAAAAATAGTACAAGCTTTTGTCTCCGCGACTAATATTACTAATTTAACTAGGTATATAAATACTCTGTCTAAATACAACCCTGTCTGGCACATCGATGTTAACATGCTGGATTATAGCAAAGATTAGATTTTAAGTAGGTAATATTAATGTTAAATTGTAATATGTATAACAATGATCTACGTATATAAAAATGTATATTACGCTTAACTGAAGTTTTCGTTTAGGTTATTATTTTAAAACTTAAGTAGTAGGTACCTAACTGTTAAGGAATTAATTTGAATTGTTTAAGTTACGTACAGTACGGTCGTTTTAACTTGGCTTCTCTGAACATAGGCTTCGCCTGCGCAGAGCTTCTCCTCTTACCGCCAAATGGTAGCTAAAAAATGTTATTACGCAGCCATTTGCGCAACTTCAGAGCTGCCAAGTTATAACGGCCGTACTGTAGTAGACTCCAAAGCTGAAATAAACTACCTATATCTACTAAACAGTCGTTTGTATATTTCTGTCTTCCTCATTCAGCTTAGCATATAACTACTTAAATAAATTATCGTAACTATATATAAATAATGGCAAATATAAATATAAATTGACACAGATAAATTTGCGCCAAATAACGTCATTTCATTATAATATTATAATAATAACAACATTATTGAATGCCTATTTTCCACTGCATTCGATCCGATTTACAGGTACAGTCAAGAGCAAGTCAAGCTTGACACTACCAGTTTAAGCTGAGCTCTGATTTGTACTGCGCGCCATAGAATACAGGGCCGGGTCAAAGTCCAAAGTGTTTAGCGTGCTCTTGACTGTTCAACAACGCTCTCCGCTAGGAGAGGTAAAGTTATGGTAAGAACAAAAAAACATTGCTTTGATTTAAACATCATCTTGTCGTATGGACGCAATACACAAAAAATTTATTTCTATGCAACGAATAAAATCTGCACTTTTACAGTGGATCAGATTTAAGATTAAGCAGAATGTGTCTCTTGATCAAAATAAGCACTAATCGAATATCGTATCTGTAAAGTCAAATCCGACGAATGGGTATCATATCTTCATGTCAATAAATCGGACTGAAAGCAGTAGATATAACATGATACGGACGCTTCTATTTGCCAGTCACTCAAGAGGAATACAGCTAAAATAAAATAGCTGTTTTAAAAAAACTCTAGCAAACACGGATGCATCAATAGATTAGAAAGAAATAATACCATTAGCTAAATGATCTGTATGATGTAAGTATACAGCCGTCAAATAAAAGTGAAATGATCTTTTGGAATGGTAAATGATTGAGCGTGAATGTCCAGCATCCATATTTTTTGGGACACTCTTAGAATAGTTCGATTTTTTCGCATAAACAATGTACTTATGGCTAATAGAAATAAAAAAAAACACTGATTCATTTTGTGTGGCTGCTAAATTGAAGCGTCGGTAGTCTGGGTACTATTGGGTATATGCCTATACAAGTTCCAACCAACAACCCTGGTTAATAAGGTCCAAGTAACCAACGATAAATGACAGATAAAACAATAATCAGGTGCCCAATACTATAATATGCTCATCACTGTCAAGGTGACATGCATTAACATAATTTAAAACACTTGATTAGTAATTTTTATCTTTTTCCAATACCATCGAGCACACAGCTATTAATCCAAATTCGTCAGTCGGTACTGCTAAGGTCGTGTTACAGAATGTAACTTAATTCTCTCTACTTGATCATGGTTGTGGCACACAGACTCGGAAACGGATCAGTACCGCCTCAACTCGAGTCATCTGGTTTTCTTTGTATCGAATTTCCCACTATAACGCACACTAATCAGCGTGGTAACAACTCGGGAGAAGCTCTAAGGTAAGCGAGGCGGTGACGATCCGTTACCGAGTTGAAATGTGTGCTGCTTAGAACGGAACAGCTCTATGCGACACATACACGAGAATAGTCATCTTTTTAAAGCTCTCAAGTGGAGAGAACCTAGGTTAAATTTTGTAACACAACCCTTTAGACTTATTATAAGAATATTACTTAAACCTAACCAATAATACTAATGATCCAGCTCAACGTGTACGTTCTCGATGCTCTCGCTGCGGCCTGTGTCGGAGAAGCGAGCGGTGGAGAAGCGGACGTGGTTCTTACCTCTCAGCGGACGCACTTCAGTCGGGTTGTAGTCGCGGAGCGGCCCTCAGGCCGGCTCTGGGTCCGAGGACGTCGTCACTAAAATTATCGGAGACTTTTCTTCTAGTATATTTGCGCTTGGCGATCTGAAAATGAAAAGTCGACGTGAATCTACTATGTAATAAAATGCTTTACGTTGGTAAGCGAATCAGTTGAGAACGACTAGACTGTTTTTTGTTTGTATACGTCCGAATCAGGGTTATTTGAAATGAAAAATTGGAAAAGTGCAGTAGAAAATTTAAAAATTCGGGAAAAAATCTGAAGTACTTTTTCAATAGGATTTTTGTAAGAGTTCACGATAAATAACTAATTTTGACATGACAACGTCTGTCGGGTTACCTAGGGAAAATAAAATATGTCCCGCTCAAGTTTGCCGTTGCCGGTGACGTCACAGACCCCGTGAAGTTGACGTTAATACATATAACTGGTAGTGGTCTACACAATATATGTAGTTGTCCAAACATACCTACAGGTTTACCTAGTTCTAGCTACATTATTTATTGTGTAAGTTATTAAATTTATTTTTACAAAAATTAAATGGGACGGGTACTTATAAATAGCAGATTACCTCTTATTATCTACCATCAATTTATACGTACAGATTTTGATATCGAACACTTATTGGTTTTTCCTATACTATAATAAGTAATTCTTTGAATGTAAAGGCAAACAGGAAAAGTTAAAGTGAAAATGTTGTACTCTATCCAAATTACTAGTTTCGATTTCCTCTTATTTATCACAGGTTTTTCTATAACGACTTTTGAATCATAACTTTTAGTATAAAAACCATGGACAAACAGAGCAGTGATAGCCTTACGGTTAAAGAGCCTGCTTCACATGATCATAGTCAGTGAGGCTCGGGTTCGAATCCTGGCATATACCAATGAGTTTTTTAAAACTTACGTACATATTCATCACTAGCTCGACAGTGAAGGAAAACATCGTGAAGAAACCCGTGGGTCCCAGAATTAATTCTGAGACATGTGTAAAAGACCCGGTCCGGCGATGGGCTCACCAATTTAGGGGTCCAAAGAATATCGCGTGAAAAGTGGGTACATCCAGAAATGGAATACCTCTGCCTACCTCCTTGGGGATAAAAGGTGTGAAATAATTATATTTATCAATATAATTATCTCATATATAATGATTTTATTTATCACTAGCTCGACGGTGAAGGAAAACATCGTGAGGAAAACCGCAGGTCTCAGAATTAATTCTGAGACATGTGTAAATAGACCCGGTCCGGCGATGGGCTCACCACCTATCACGTTTAGGGGTCCAATGTGTCTCGTGAAATGTGGGTATATCCAGTAATGGAATACCTCTGCCTACCCCCTCGGGGATGAAAGGCGTGAGATTATATTATTATTATATTTATATATATATTATAATTATATTATATATATATATATATATATATATATATATATATGTATATATATATATATATTATATATATATATATATATTATAATTATGTTTGTATTAAAGTATGCATTTATTACACTTACTTCTTAAGTCTACTGTGATCATCTTTATGATCGTGGCCGTTGCCCGCGTGGCCGATACCATTCGGGGTCAGACCATGAGATCTTTTCATACTAGCATGACTATGACTTCTGTGCATATGGCCATTCTGACCACTGTGGCCATTATGACCTTCCTTCACTTCCTGACCCTTCTCTCCTTGGCTTCTGGGGAATACCTCCAGCCCGTTTTCAACGGCCAAGTGTGTGTGGCTGGCATTCCTAGACTTCTCGTTGATGTGTTGGACGAAGTTGTTTTGGGCCATAAGTCTGTTCTCGCGGGCTCTCGCTTCGGGGATCTTGATTTCTATGTGTTCGTCCAGAGACATGGAGTCCACTGAGCTCATATCCAGAGTGTCGTTGGAGAATGATTTCGGAAGCATGCGATCTGTAAATTAAAATAAGACATACCTAATTAATTATATCAATAATTAAATATTACCTACGAGTATTATACAACTAACAGGTGCCCAGGGGCGTTGCCCGCGCGGATCCCTTTTTATTAAAATTTCAATGGGAATGCATTCTTTAGTGGTCTAAAAACATCTCTGCGTTAATGCTTTTCTAATGAAACCTGTTTGGGGTAAGTATATCGGTTGGATGGTTTCAAAGTCTATAACGGACGGTAGAAACAGTTTTTGTGTTTCATATAAGGAATATAAATTTGTGGCACACAATTATTCACGCATGATCATTTAGTGGGAGATCAGGGAGACCCTTTACTATGGGTACTAGTGCAATAAATAAACAAACAAACACATAAACACCCAGACACGAAACCAAAAAATTTTGTTTTATGAACATTACGTACTTACATTTTTTTGGTTTGTCATTGCCTACGTCCTATTTATTAAAACACCAGAAAACCCGACTGCGTGTAAAAGGCACTGAAAAGATTTAAAACATTACCCTCTATCTGGTGCAGTCGGGTATAAATGTAGCCTAAAATAAGCCTAAAACGCCCCGAAGTCTCACTTGATAGTGGGTCAAACCGGCTACTTAACTAAAGATCATACATACCTACGTATACCAAAAAAACTTTCGTCGAACGTCTGGTGCAGTCAGGCCACAACCAATACAAAACGAAATAAAATAAATAAGACGTTTATTCATCCACACAACGCACTATATAACTAGACTAAGAACTAAGTTAAAGTTAGTTCATTATGTGGAAAAACCGGTTAGAGCCTCAGCACAACTGCTGCTGTTCAGATCCTAACTACAAGTCAGTAATCAATTCAAAATATTCTTGAAAGTTGTGATAGGTACGAGTATCTTTAATTTTTTCCAATCCATTTAAATTTTACTAGCTTTTGTCGGCGACCTCGTCCGCGTTCGATGAAATAGAAGAAGAAGAAATAATCTAATATCACTTTGCGGAGTTCCGACTATCGTTATGAAAAAAATCACATCAATGCGTTAATACCTACGTTCCTTCTTGCACGAAAGACAAACCAAGAATCCAAAAAAAATATTTCCATTCATAATATTAGTAAGATTAATATTAGAGTAACTAAGTTGAATCTAGATATGACACTTTGGTTCTTATGTTGATGAGTATGTGTAGTACAAACCTAGTTTCTGGGAGGTGGAAACTGTAGCGCGCAGTTCATCGAGCTGCTTGGCCGAACACAAAGGTGTGTCTACTTCGTAGGTATTGTTGAACCTAGTGTAATCAACCTGGAATTAAAAAAAAAACTTACTTTATAAATATAATAACGTGGCTTATACCTACAAAGAAGAGGCACTTCATAGAAATTTAATCTTGGCTGTTATAGGTTTCGTAGGAAATAATCAGTCGTGACGGCAGCCTATGCAGAATTTTGCTTATAGGAGATACTTTTTTTTGAGACATTGCTACAGTTTGTTTTTGTAAAATAATATGATTGCTAATAATCGTCTGAGAGATGAGATGTAAATAGTCCGGCAGAACTACTATTAGGTATATTGAAAAGTTATTGCTCGTGTCATAAAATAACAGACACAATTTGTTATGCATAAATCGGCACATAATATGAATTTATTGTCGTTACACGTGTGTATAAGTGAGCTATAGTATTGCTTCCGTATAATAACAGATTTGTGAGCAATAACTATTTTCCTTACGAGGAAAACTTGACACGTAACGTAAGAGAAACTACCTATAAATACAGACGTAACGATTTGTAAATAAGCTTATCTTTTAAAGATTTTTCATGGAATTCATGCATAGCAAGAAAAATCACCTTGGTTATCGATGCTTCCTGGTAAATATGCATAAATAAATTGATAATAGTGTGTATATTTCTTTGTAATAAATACTTATTGTTTTGTTTACCCTTTTCAGTACCTAATTATAACTTGGAACGGAAATTATGACTTATTTTTCTTCGATCATCATAGGATATTTTGTGATACAGTCGTTTTTTATGACCGCATCTTCACAAAAAAAGGATTCAAAGTCAAAAATCATGCATTTTCTGCATGCATTTTGTGGCGTTTCACAAACCGCCGCAGCTTGTGCTAAGTGGGGTCCCGTTAGGACACTCAAATATTATGTTCTAGTTCTGTATTATTTATCTTTAAGATTTTTTTAGGTGTTCCTAATAAATATTTTTCTTTCTTTCTTTCTTTATTATGCGCGCCATAGAATACAGGGCCGTTTCAAAGTCCAAAGTGTCAAGCTTAGCGTGCTCTTGACTGTACACTTAGAAACGTCAATGTCTAATAAGTAATAACAATGCACTCTAAACTCGTCGATTAAAAAATATCTTGCTTTATAGAAGTAGCTCATTGTCACATTTACAGCATAACTAATTAATTACAGTCCAAGTGCGTTCCACAGTCTAATAACTGTTATTACGACAAACATAATAAACAAAGCCATGAGGATTTCCAACAAGGCGCTATGTTGCCTCATAAATTTTCCGTTGCCGTGAATCTGAGAGATAAATAACGACAAACAAAGATTATTTCAAGTGAATGACCAATGCGAAACCATTTCGAGTTCAATATGTTAATGATATGTACATACGTATCACTACAGCGCATAGCTTAATAACGATCATAGAACAACACGTGAACAAAGGTAGGTAAGTCGTAGGTATACGTGTTAATAAGTGGATATGACTATAAGAAGTCTATAGAAAGATATTGAAGCACGATATAATCGAATCTTTTTGCAAATTTTCATAAAATAATTGCATGTACATTCATACAACCTTTCGTGGAAGCACCGATCACCGACACGCCTCGTTCATCAAAACTAAGGTCGGAGTACGAATACAAAGGAATTATTTTGAGAAAGAAAAGGAAGAAGCATACCTCGTATTCGCCCGTGTCTTTTCTGAAGGACACCATGGTCTCGAAGCGATGCCCCCAAAGTATCTCCGAAGGTAAGAAACTGCTGCGCGCCTGTGTCGTCATTCCTGTTGACTCGATCACACCCTCTGAAAGTAAAAGAGACGGTATTAAATAGAGAACGCAGAAAGACAGATATGGGATAAAATATCATGGGTAAAACAAGGGAGAGTGTTTCATAGACGAAAAGGGATAGGACGTTATAATTTGGATTAAAGAAATAAATTGGTTTTCATCACACCATTCACACACCTCGCACTTTCATTTCTACATTTTTGAAGGCTCAATATTCAAATCAATTAATGTAAAACCATTGGTCTAAGTATTAAAATAAGTAAGTATTATTGTTTTCGTTATCAAAGTAGTTATTTTGTAAACAAACAAAAACATTTTAATCTGAGGCCATATAGCAGCAGCAGCCCATATAAACCAAACTGTGTAAAAGGTTACTAAGGTACATTGCATTATAAACAAATAGTAACAGAGAGAGAAAACCTATTATCTAAAACCTGATCAATTCCATCAAAAATATGCATGATGTGTTTACCTGCAAATGATTGTTGCACTTAGCAATTATATACTTAATATGAGATGAAGATGAAACAATGTAAAAAAATATTGATGGTAAACCTACATAAATAATTAAATAAGAGTCTAGGTCTAAACAAAATAAATGTCGTAATACTTCAAAAGTAGAGTTATAAAGCTAAAAAATATATTAATATAAATATAAAAGTTAAAAACAAAAATTTATAGAGGCAGGTACACAAGAAACGAGATTTAGGGCATAATACCAAAGCGCTGTCAAGGAAGTGCCAACTCAAACTGCTCTAGCTAGACGATCCACATGGTATACTGTCGATAACGTCAACTGTTTACGACAAGTCTATTGCATCGTAAATCTTGTTTATGTAAATAAGTTTTTTTAGAGTAAGACTATGTGTAAGAACACTCGTGAATTACTGAAAGTAATTATCACACTCTGTACAACTACAGTATATTCAGTATATTTTACGTATAAATTTCTTATAGTTGTAGAAAGGTGACGTAGAAAGAATAGCAAGAAAAGTTGGGAAGGATCTAATAAACTAAACGTTTGAGCTTCATCAAAAAGACAAATAAAAAACAATCTATAATGATAGACAGTGCCTTAACTATTTAGTTGTAAATTGATATTCATCCAGCAATACAAATACCTATTTTACTAAAAAAATATTATTTTTTCGAAAATCGAATGTATGTCTATGTTTATTCTACATCTCATAAAACCTTATAAAACAGATGAAATAATACTATCACGAATTAAAAAAAGTTAGATACTCACCAAGCATGACAACGATCTCGAATCTTTCGCGAAGCATATCCGAAGCCGACAAGTTGTAGAGAGGCGACTTCACGTTAATTTTGTGGACTATCGTCATGGGCCATATGAACATCAGCCTGTCTTCTTCCCCATCAGCCCCGACCTTCAATTCTTGCTGATAGAACGGCAGCACCTCCCCTTCTCTTGTAGTCTAAGTTTAGAGATACAGAAAAGAAGCGGTTAGAACGTGAACATTTTTATTGCGTGGAGTGCCTTTTCTTAGGTTTCTGGTAAATATACTTAAATAAAAGAAAATCTTACATTTAAACATGTCATTATCAGAAACCATGAAAATGCCAGTTATTAATGTAACTTATGTAAATCGTCAGTGGGCATGCCTTTTGTTACATATGGGGCAGGGAGATAACTTCAGACTCCTTCGCACTTTACCCAGATGTAGGTAGTAAGGGCAAAAACAGGTAACACACAAACAGGGAACTCTGTTTTTCTTTTGCCATGACAACTACTTATTAATTTTTTTGTACTATTTATATAGTTGTCACTGTTTATTCATATAAGTTGTTCGTTTTCCATGAAGAATTTTAGTAGCTACCCTGAGGACTGACATGAAACTCAAGACCTTAATTGCATTCTAGACCTTTAAAACTGGAATGCAGGATGCGCTAAGCGGACCGACTAAGTAATTTACTACGGCCTATTGGAGAACTCTAGGTTGGTTTTTGACAACAATTAGATTTTGTTGCATCGTCAGTTTACGATTTAGGTATATTCTATAATCACAACTAATTTTTGGCACTTCAGTGTGTGCAGATGCAGAAAGGAAGAAATAATACACATGACAATCTAAAAATCAATATCTCATATTCATTTTATACCTACTTGAATAACTTATATTTTTATATATATGGATATTATGTGTATTAGATGATTTGTCATGTTTATAAAGTTATTTAACTAAATCATAAAGACTATCACGTTTAGGGGTCCAAAGAATATCTCGCGAAAAGTGGGTACATCCAGAAATGGAATACCTCTGCTTACCCTCTCCCTATAAAAGGACTGAGACTATTAATATTCTTGTTATAAACACTGGTTGTGATATTATAGTACATAGATACATATGTTAAATTTGACTAGTATTTAGAAGATTTACTTTCTATTTCTCCACTATTTATTTTTAACATTCGAAATAAAGATGTACTAGTGTTATTTACGATCTTTTTATAGATAGTAAAGTGAAAATGCTATAAACATTTATAGTGAAAGAACATTGTAGGTTGGAAATAAAAACTCACGTGTATTCATTCACTGTTTACCACATTTCAAAGTATGAAAATGAATTTCAAAAATAAATAGCGTAAATGGTTTAAATAAATTTCTTTTTTACAAATTCTATTGTAGCAACCAAAACAGGCACTGTAAAGTTGGCGACTGACCATTTATTGTAACGTGACATTTTCAACAAGAATTTACGTTACAGCGTCTAATAAAGTATCACGCTGAGCTCTCGGCAAACAGTTTGTCTCAAGAATTATTTCTTTGTAACATGTTAGATTACAAATGCAGGTCAGTCGCCATCGTAATTCTTTTGACATATCAAGGATTGGTTAAATAAGCAGCAAAAACATAATCATTATACAAACATTTAAAGAAGCGAGCTACTTGAATTGGCTACTCATACCGCATGAGTCAACAAATCAAAACGATTTGACGAGTTCCAGAAGTCGTATACAAACATCGCAATCTTTTTTTGGACATATTAAAATACCATTAGTTCTAATTTCCTTTGCAGATAACGCACTGCGGAAACCACATAAAGATTATCTACCATCATGTGGAATAAATATATTCGTTGTAAATGTAGACACAATGTCAATTCAAGTAGAAAGTTATTAGTTTTAAATATATTCCTATCAATTCAACGGCAGCTAATTAACAAGAAAAGAAAGCAAATATAAAAGCGACATGCTCTAGCTACTCTGTTTAGTCCTAAGGTGGGTCTCTATATTATAATAGTAACAACTATGCAGGACAACATAGAAAAAGGCACATTGACAGCGATACAGTTAATAATAAAAAATCGGGCAACGAACATGTGATACCTTTTTCCGAATGAGCTGCGCCCGAACGTGCGCTTCTAAAATGTGCGACTTGCGGATATCTCCAACTCGGAATAGAAGGCAAAACTCCCCATCCCTCAAACAGATCACCGCGTTCCTTGAGAACAGAAGCGTGGAGTTACGTTTTTTAGCCCGCACCAGTTTCGCGAATATTAGACCCACCTATGGACAAGACAGAAACAAAAGTTTTGAAAAGTATTCCAAAACTATGGGAGCCCAAATTTGTATCCATGGCTTATTGGACTTGGGACGCTTTCAAATATCGGCTCCCAGCAAGTTAGAGAGTGGAAGAAGTCAGTTAACTCTAGTTAGAAGTATCTAGGCGTGCTGACTGAAATCCCCAATCACTAACCAGTCTCCGTTTTGTTGTAATAATATACCTTGCGGCGGATTATCTGTGCTCTAATATGGGCTTCGACAATATGCGATTTTCTCATGTCACCAACTCGAAACATCAGACAGAGTTCGCCGTCACGCAAGCAAATGACGGCGTTTCTAGAATACAGCAGGGTCTGGGTACGCTTTTTTGGTCTAGACATCTTCGCAAATACGATTCCCACCTAAAATTAGAATAACCTTGTTGCAATCTGATGTGATGTGACTGTGATCTCGTGATAAACACTCCACACGGTCCAAGTGACTCCAAATCGCCCGATTATGTCAAACACAAATAGGATTTAAGTAATTACTTCCAGTAGCAGTCAGTATATTGATCAAATATAAGATTTTAATTTTAAAAATCAATAAATCGTGAAGTGGCATCTTCGATAATTATTTTTATTTTAGAGAACATCTGGATTATAGTTTGTTAGGTACGCTTCTACGTTTGGCTCGCATCCAAGTTTATTTTGATAAGTATGAAATTATCATATTAGCATCGTAGCAGGAAGATTTTTAAATAAGAAGTTGCTTTTTAAAATATTTGACACAAATATTGTTGCTTACTCTAACAAAAAAGCTTTTGTTGGCAATGGCATGCAATTAATGTTTGACTACTTTATTTTATATTATATTGCTGCCAATAACTTTAAAAATTTTACTTTTGAAGATGCCACTTATTATTGTTAAAGATAAAAAAACTTCCTGTTGAAAGTGAATCCCGCCGCTTATGCACGAGGCCCGGGTTTGATTCCAGTTGATGCCGGGGTATAGGTACCAATGATATTTTTTTAAAATTTATAAACATATTTACTGGCAGTAAAGGCAAACATCGTGAGGCTCCAGAATTGTTTTTGATGCACGTGTAACAGCAGCCTATGGTTTTATGATGGGATTGTCACCGTCCCGTTTAGGGCTTCGAAAATACACTGGTGATACACTGGTGGTGGTGGCGGTTACTTTCAGAGATCGAAATGGTTGGGTTCTATCAACCCTCTCAGGGACTTGAGCGAATCAGAATAAAAACTTAAATACAAGTCTTACCATGAAAGCTTGAATGAAGACACCGACGATACTCTGAATACACATAACAAATATAGCTTCTGGGCACTCCTCATTGGTAGTTCTGGAGCCGTAGCCGATGGTGTGTTGCGTTTCCACGGAGAAGAGAAAGCACCCGGTAAAGGAGTTGACGTTATTGAGGCAGGGGATGAAAGTGGTGTTGGGGTTGGGGGGAGGGGGGTTGAGGTCACCGTGGGTAAAGATGATGAGCCACCAGATGAGGGCGAACATTAGCCAGGAGAGCATGAAGGAGAGAGCGAACACTAGCAGCGTCCAGCGCCACTGAGCGTCCACGAGGGTCGTGAAAATATCCTGGAGGTATCTGCGCCTGCGCTTGGCCACGTTCCATTGGACAACGTTGCAGTCTCCGTGCTTGAAGATGACGCGCTTTCGGACGCGTCTCGCTGCGTATCGGGCTTGGCGGTATCTGAAAAGAGAATTCAGAGTTTATTTCTTTTGTTTTATGACCTCTGTTGCGGGGAGCAGACTATTAGAGATAATTATAAAGATAAGCATTTTTTGATCTCGTTATGAAGTACATTATTTTAATTTACTATAAAATATATTTTCTCATTATTCAAAACTAGTGAAACCAGAGTAATCTCATTAATTAAAAAGGAATGAAAACGATAGCAAAGTGAGGTCATTGTTCGAAAACAAATACGTGCAAATAACATCAATCATTTTTAAGAGGAAAAACATGATCAACATTCATTTGCTATGTGTTTACATCGCAATGATAAATGAATGATTTTGGTATATCCTTCGTTGGTTTTTTTGTGAAATCACGTGTTTTGCAAAATAATGATCGGTGTTAATAAGGACAATTTATTCTAATCAACTAACTGCTTTGAGAAATCAAGAGCCATTCTTATTTCAAACATCATTTAAACGATATTTACTGCGAATTAAATAAGTTTATGAGGACTATCAAAAGTCATGTCAGAGAAAAAATCACAATATACATTGATAAAGCGTACTTTTTGCAACACTACCGTAATAGAAATGAGTTTACGTATCACTCCATATACATTATCACTTTCAACTGAACGACTCCGTAAAGTAGCGGGCACTTAATATTTATCAGCTGGAAAGCTTTTACATTAAAACAATTATTAATCCCTTCGAGTTACTGTAGTAATCAATGACATTTTAGATGTAGACCCGTCATAGTCAGTTACATATTGATTTAAATAAGTAGTACCACATTTTGCTACGAGAGACAATATTCATTTGAAATGAAATCGCGAAATAAAGGAGACGTTCCATCTTATGCCCGCACATTGTAAACCAGCGTGAAAGATCAAAATCGTTTATTTTCTATTGGTATTAAAATATACACTTAGAAACGTCAATATTTTATAATAACAAGGCACTCTAAACTCGTCCATGATGATTGGCTAAATGCAAACAGCAGCCCATCTCCACCGACGAGCTGCTGGTTCCGAATGCAGTACCCCGAGAAGAGCCAGCAAGAAACTCAAGGGCAGCTCTTTTTAATCTCATGTCTTACTAATAAATATCGTTTACAATAATAATTATAATTAATAGCCTTACATAGCGTCGAGTCGGTTAATCCCATGCATGTTGGTCTACTAAGTAGTCTGTAATTTTATAGTAGCCTTTTTTATGTAATTTTTGCTTAACTATTATTTTAAATTTGTCAAGAGGCAAATTTTGTAATTCAATGGGAATCTTATTGTAAAAACGTATACATTGACCCTTAAAGGATTTGGTAACTTTAGATAATCGACTAACACAAGCAGCCAGTTCATCCTTATTTCTAGTATTTATACAATGTCTTCAACACTTTATTTATATTTATGTAAAAAAATGGTGTACATGGTGCAGGCCCAGTCTCCATACATTCCTGAAATGTCTCCTTTAATAAATATATTTGTACTCGAAATGATTGATAAATAAATTTTCCGATAAAAAGTTCGTCGATTAAAGCAATTTCCGACCTTTAATTGATTTTTATGTCGTCATATTTATAGCAAATGTAATGTACTTACTCAGTTTATTTAGATTAGAATATCTTTGGTTGGAATCAACGTCGTATCGTATACACCGCCGTAATAGGTACTAAGATCATAGTTTTGTATTATTCGAAATGTTGTAGATTTAGAGAGGTTTTTGTTACGTTTGTAATGGATTTTCTGTAAACCTCCTCCATTAAATTTTCCAGCGAGTTATAAATGAGTCAATAGTTAACGGTGTTAATTATTTATATAACATTAGGTACAATGTAACGGGATTCATTTCTTATACTTTCAACATTCATAATAAAATAAGTCATCATCCTCTTGCCCTTTCCCCATTATTTTGGGTCGGCGTAGTATTTATGTAGTTGGACATTATTATAGCTGGTCATGTATCTTTTCGGGTATAACTACAGTTGGACATTATTATAGCTGGTCATGTATCTGGTTGGGTGTTTCTATAGTTGGACATTTTTATGGGTGGTCAAATTACTGACAGGACACATTTGATTGCTTGGACATTTTTCTTTTTGGAGATTAGTCTTGCGAAGGTGTAAAAGATTTTGGTTATTTTGGAAAACTTTTTTATCTTAGGCTACTTGACTTCAAGAATCTCTCGGTCAATGGTCGAGCAGTCACTTCGGCCGGCCCCCTGGTTGGAAACATACTGGCGTCACGTCAGAAGCATTCACTCTGTTTCACAACACGACCCTCCAAGATAATGTGTGTCTCTAACCATCCTAAATGTATGAACCTGATGATGCTTCTGACGCGTATGACACGCCAAGACACGAGAATATATTTACTCCCTTAACACGAACTCTTAGAAATTCGTTGTTGGTGGCTACCCTTCACCATTTAGTTACGAAGACGGTAAGCACCAGGATCAAATGGTGCTCTATTGTCTCTTACAACACAAACTATAAAGTTTTTTAGTACCTAGTATTCACAGTGCCATATTTATACTTTTCTTATAACTAAAAACTCTGTATCTGTATGTTCCTGTATGAGTATTACGCAAAGAATCGTGAACGAACTTTACTAAAGCGAGCGAGTTCACTCTGAAATCTGTAGCTTGCAGCCTGCGGCTTATACGGCCTCCTAAGAAATCCAGGGCTGATTCACAAACGCACCGGTGATCATAAAAAGACTGGTGTCCATCAACATTTATTGCGCTTATTCTCTTATAGGTTACTAAGTACATAATCAAAGTATATAATAACTAGCAGCGCCCCTCGGTTTCACCAGCATAGTTCCCGATCCGGTGGGAATGCGGGAATAAAATATAGCCTATGTGTTATTCGGATATATAGGCTGTAAAGTTTCATCAAAATCCGTTTAGTAGTTTTTGCGTGAAAGAGCAACAAAAATCCAATGCATCCATACTCACAAACTTTCCCGTTTATAATATTAGTAGGTTATTTGACTTCTTATTGTGACTTTATCAGTATCAGAATTATGGTCTCTGATCATACGGAACAGTGATTAAAATATAATTATAATTTTAAATCACATTTATGTTGTACAACATTAATTCATACCTGCCAATTCATTTTAGATTAACAGACAGTATAATCACAATTAAATTCTGACATGTAGCGTTAAGAAATCCTTAACGATTACGTTCCACCACAAACGTCACATGAAATTAATGCAATAGGGAAATTATAAAACATTTTAATATACAGCCAGTTTTCGCATTTTATATCAAAATACGGTATAGCGTTAAGAGGAAAAACCGCAAAACATGGATTTCGCGTGGCTATACCTAGTTATTAAACATCATGGCGACTACAAGACGCCAGTAACATACCGCCACTCCCTTGGGGTTTTATAATTATAGATTTATTACCATTTATAATAAGTAAACGTCGATTTTAACTAACTGAAAGGGATTTGTGTTTCAGCTAAATCGTCCAGTACAGTGTTAGTAAAACTTCTGTAAGTACTTATTTATAAATTAATAAAAAAAACGATGTATCCTAATTTTGATTATATTTTTATAATTTGTTTCAAAGATTCTACTAAAGGAAACTGAAACTACTATCAATTCATCTTTAGGTACCAGAAGAAATAACGTTAAGGTATCAGCAACAGCGATCATTTTCAAATACCTTCTTAAACAATATTTATCTTCATAGTAGGTATGTTTGTGCTTATCTTCGTGTTAAAGACCAGGTATATCTTTCTGCATGGAAAAATCTATTATCTGGCCGTAGTCTTGGCGACAACGTGTGCTCCTTGAGTTTCTTGCTGGTTCTTCTTGGGGTAATGCATTTGGAACCAGCAATTGTGGATATAGCCAATTTTCATTAACGAGTTTAGAGTGCCTTGTGAATCTTGTGATCTAGTGATCTAGGCTATTGACCTTTTTAAGTGTACTTTTTATATCTACAGAAAATAAATGATTTTTGACTTTTGACTTTGTTACTCTGTTCTATAGACAACTGCCGGTTGTGAGATACAAAGTAGTTTAAATCGTTCCTCAAGATACACGTTATCTTTCTGTCAAATTTCAACAAGATCGGTTGAGCGGTACAGCCGTGAAATGGTTAAAAGGAGACAAACAAAGCTAGCTATTTAAGGGGTTACGTATCTAAATGTCTAAAATTAAAAAAAACCGGCCAAGTGCGAGTCGGACTCGCGCACCGAGGGTTCCGTACAACCTTGCAAATTTATGGTTTTCGTAATTTTTCCTTTATCTATGCTATAAGACGTTGCTTCGTACCAAATTTCAAGATTCTGAGTTCACGGGAAGCACCCTGTAGGTTTTGATTCCCTTGCAAGTGTCGAAAATTTGCGGCATAAACGGCTGTATCTTTTGATTGCGTTGGCTTAGAAGTTTGATTTTTTCACAGCTTCAAGGGACAGTAGACTTGAGTAATTGATATAAATTTCAGCTTCATGCCTCCACGCGTTCCTGAGAAAAAGGGTCTTGACAGACGGACGGACGGACGGACAGACGGACAACAAAGTGATCCTATAAGGGTTCCGTTTTTTCCTTTTGAGGTACGGAACCCTAAAAACCTAACATTAATTAACCTAAGTTCAAAATACCTAAAATCAAAATACCTAATGGTTGTTTGACTTAAAGTTAAAATACCGAAAGCTTAAAATGTCAAATGGATATATTAAATCTCCTAGGTTCGTAAATGCTAGGTGATTTAAGTCTACTGTTTGGTGTATTTAAATCACCTGGGTGAATAAGCATAGGTGATTTAGGTGGAATAAACCGCTATAACATTAGTAGGGCAGTAGGGATTTAGTAAAATGTAATGAATTAAGACAGCTTTCTAACATTTCATACCGTGGTTATGGTAAGGTATGTTGACGCAGAAGTCAGTCGTTCAGTCATTGTTCAACAAGCTAGCGGTTAATGCCAATACGATTCCGAGAAACCGATGAGAAGGAACGTTTTAGCGAATCTGTTGCCAAATATTTGCGATGTGACCAAAGTAGGCGTAGACATACTACCTTTGTTTATTATTCTACGACATCAATATTTTATGTTTTTTGGGTTATATATAAGGACTTGTTGTTTACAGAAATGACTATAACTGTTCTAGAAGGTTAGTTTTATTTCACACATATAACTTACTTGTGTAATTCCTCTCTCCACGCAGATTCTGAGGAGTTCACCGGTTTTCCAGTCATAAACATTGACACTTGACTTATACATCTTTTAAGTCCTGACATTCTATCTTCCATTTTGAATGCTCTCAAAACTTGCGGCACAACTTTTAACTTTCTTCAAACCAGTCTTTGGTTTACTAAGTATTTGAGCGGCGAATCCAGCGCCTTGACGTAATATTGAATTAACCTTAATCTAGAAGTTATCACACGATAAATACTTTCGTAAAAGGCAAATGAAGCTACACTAATACTGATAGTTACAAAATTGTCTCCACTCTGTCTTTCAGCAGAACGTTGATGAGAGATTCACTGAACACTTCCTTGATACCAAAAAGACGCACGACCACCTTACGTACCACAGTCCCCAAACTCATCGTGGACGCGAAATCCCGGAACGGTGATGGAAAAAGGAAAAATGGCGGCGCAGATAAAACTACGTCTGTCGTCGAAAACGTGCGACAAACCCACCAGCACCGATTGTGAAGATTGGTCCAATACTGAAACGTACGGATGTTTAATGAAACAGATGCGAAGACGTTTACAAACAAACACTACTTGGGTGCCCCGTGCCAACGCCGCCGGTGGCGCCGCGGCGCGTCACCGCCTCGAGCGATCTATTTTCTGAAGAAAATTTTTACTCCCGACTCTACTTTCTATACCTACGTTCCCATATAACATTTTACGAAACTTCTTACGAAGATTTACGAGTATTCCAGACTTTCAGATAAATGTTGTGACTGCACCTGGTTTCCAGCGAATGAATTTATTAAGCAATTGGAGCTCGAGGGCAAATATTATTATGATTATAATTCATTTTCATTACGCATTTGGATGTATTGATTTTATATTATTAGAGACGCTGGTATATTATTACAATTACGTCATGAGTGGCACAATGATGGCAATGAATAATCTTCTCTTATCTCCCGCAATTGAAAAAAAACCATAATGTTTTCTTGTTCACAGTGGCTGCCTTATCGCCGGTAGCTTTGTACCTACTAGGCATACAGCTAAGTGCAACTCCTGTAAAGTCACGTGAGCGTGAAACGTGCTTCCCGGCCGCGGGCAGCTGCGGTCAATATGATAGATTAGACATATGGAAGACGATATCCACAAGGTCTATGTAACTTTTAGAGCAGTATCTAGGAATTCTACTAGATATTGAAAGCAAATATTGAAACATCGATTTTATTTGTTGAGATAATAAGATGCATTTTTGTTTAGAAAATATATTAAGATAAGTCAATTTCATCGCGTAAGCGTAACTCTACGGTATCGTCAGAAAGATGATAGTCAATTGTTGAACCCAATTAACAAAGCTGAAACCTCTTTGGTTGGAACTTTAAACGTAGTTACAGGCAATTCAGTTAATCGATTCAATTAAAGTGCAAACGATTGACAAATTGCCACTGTGTAAGCCGGAAAAATACACGTGTCGTGAATTGAAACTGCTTACAAAAGAAAATTAGCATGTTTGCATTTTTAATTCAGCGGCTATATTTAATTACCTACTAGCCGCGATTTCACCAGCTCAATTCCCGTTCCCATGTGAAAATTATAGCCTAGTTACTCTCAGATAAGTAAGCTTTCACTGATAGAAGAATTTCTTAAATCGGTCCAGTAGTTTTGGAGCCTATTACTTAAAAAAAACTATTAAAAAATCTTTCTTCTTTAAAATATTTGTGTAGATACATTATAATTTGTAGCCGTCTCTAACTCCGGACCTGCTGGGTTAATTGTTATACTACCCGTTAATGATAGGACGAAGAGTGAAACGTGACAGCCTTGGCAAACTTTGATGCTTTGTTAGAGCTAACTAAATTCTTGTGCGGGTTGGAAGCTTGTGATGACTGATCGTTGTCTTATGTATTGTGTTCGTGTCTAAATACTAATTCTAATTCTTAGAATGAACAAAGATTTTCTGCATTTTGTTTTACAATTTTCATGCTGTAAATATTACTTACATGACATTTGTATGTTACTCAGTCGAGTACCTACTCTTCATAAAACAGTTTTTGAGACATTCAGTGTGTAGAAAACTCAGTAGCGCCAAAAGTTCCGTATCTATTTAGGTTCGAAAAAAATGTTGATAATTTCGGGTTGGTAAGTAGTTATTTACTAATTACTCCGCCCGCCCACACACGGCCGTTACTAGTTATACATTTTATATGTTATAGTCATGTAATCACGAAATGAGCTATAAGCTTCTTATGAGATGGGTAGATAATAAAACTGGAATAGACTTTAATGTTGTATGTATGTACTTATACATGCATTTTTCTATGAGTATGCCAAATTTATACGTCACGCATACTACATAGCTGTTTGGCTTAGTAACAATTTATTTAATCTGTGGTGAAACGATCCATTGTGGCTTGGTATTAATTAAAGTAGTAGGTACTATAATGCCGCAGCCACATCACAGAATAGGTATACCTACAAGAAATGTGGTTGAAACCAAAACAACGTACAAACAAAACCTAAACGGCTAAACCTAAATGAATTCTGGGAGGCAGACTGGAAGGAGGCAAAAGTTAATCTGTATTCATAATATCTTAATTTGTTTATTACCAGCGAAGCGTCCATTACCTATTCAAATTAGTATCTTGTAAACCCTTTAAGATATCGAAATGAAACTAAACGAAAAAGTTAAAATTTATATGCAATCTTCAATTGACCTGTCAAGTATAGAGATTGTGACGATGAGATGAGAGACCGAAGTTCAAAAGTTGACTGTTATATAGTCCGACGATAAATAAAATAGCAGAACTGTCACTCATTTTCTGTTTTGCACATGCGAATACAGCGACCTACGAATATACCTACCCGTCAAGTCTCTTCTCATAAAAATCTACTTTGATCTCCCATATTAGGTATGGCATTATGTACCAAGATTTATATTCAAATAGCGCCAGAAATGAGCCACGTCACGTTGAAAAGAAGCAGGTGTCCTTTTGGACTGCCCGTTATTTTAGCATTGCCAGACGGCTAAGGAAAATTGGTTCGCAAGGTCAACACTCTCTTGAATAAATGTTTTGTTTATAAATAGAAAATTTAGATTTGCACTTAGCATAGTTTTATTTCCATTGAAAACTTCATCGTGCTTGTTTCCAAATTGATGAAAAAAAAATATTTTGGTCTTCTTTTTACTGGCTCGCTTGGAATATATGTTTTTTCCCGAGACTTTTTCAGTTGGGCATTCGTAGCTGTTTGAACGGTATGTGTAGCAGTTAATCATATCATATAAAAGTAAGGATAAATATGAATAGACAATATTAAGTATCAAGGTTTAGCTTAGATAAAAGTCTGTTGGAAACTCAAGCAAACAAAAGAATCGGTGCCATAGGCAAAGCCAGAAGGAATACTTTCAATACTAACAACTTTTCATTACAACTGTTCATCACCATAATTGTTAACTTAGGTATGTTAAACACCTTTTAACACTATATTACTTGTCGGTGGAGATAGGCTGTTGTTTACATTTAGACAATTTCCATGGACGAGTTTAGAGTGCCTTGTTATTAGACTATTGACATATATATTTTTTTTTACCTAGGTACTTACATAATAAGTAAATGAATTTTGAATTTCCATTTGAAAAGCACTGGTCATCGCCTTATGTTGTCACTAATGGTGATGATCAGGGTCATTGTTTTGGCCACCTATGATTAGGTATTATTTTAACGGTCATTTAGTGTTAGTGAACTCGGATCTTAGAATACAATAGCCTTGAATCGTTACCACTTTGTCTCGATTATCTCGAAGTTGAAGACAAAATAAATTGCAAAATAATGTCTTATTCATTAATTTGGACACAATTGCGTCATCAACTCAGTTGCCAAAGCCCGAAAGAATAATGTTTTATCCACAGAGAATTCATTTCCTGGAAGAAGATATTTCTTAATGTAATATAAAATAGGTAACTTCGAAATAAATAGTTATAGAAAGCGTGATGACGTGAATTTTGCGTCGGTGATTACGTAAATAATATTTATATATACCTACTAGTTAATGGTATTGTTATACGGAAGTTAGATCTATACAGAGAAATGCATTACCTAACAGTTATCAGACTATGTGTCTGATACTGTCACGCTATCAAGATTATATTATTTTAATTAATAAAATGGTTAAGGAAATTAAATTAAATTTATGTTTACCGACTCTTTATTTAATGCAAGGACAATACTTTTATACTTAAGTGATAGATCATTAATGCATTTTAAAGTTTATGAAATATAATGCTGAAATAATATTCATGTTTCTGAAAATATATTCATCTTAGGCCTTGGTCTAAATATTGTAATCACAAGCGTCTCTACAAATTATTAAGACTAATAAACTTAATATTAAATTATGATATTTTTAGGATTTACTGTCGACGAGCGCGTAAGATTAAATCGGGATGAACTTCGTTCTCAATGGAACAAACACGAGCAGTTGCCAACTCGGCCTACTTTTGACACGTGAGTTTAAAATAGCTATTCGTAACCGCGATCGTCTTTCAGAGAAGACACCCAATTCAGGGACAGATTTAGTTTTGCTACTCCCCGGTAGATGGCATTAAAAGGGATTTCATAAAGTGGGCTTATGTATGATGAAATTTAAAAAAATCATAAAATTGTATTCCCTGCATTACTTTATTACTGACATTTTTAAATACGCTTATAAATAAGAAAGGTACCTACATATTATTTCATAGAATTTATAATAGGCTTTAAACTACATAATATACTCCTATACTTCTGTATACCTATAAGTAGTCTAGTTTACGGGGTCCGAAAATAAAAACAAGGTGTAATGTGGATACTCCTAAATATGGAATACTTTTGACAAAGCTCTCGGTATTTTATTATATTATATTATACTTAATTTGCTAAACTACATATTCCTGAAGTACTCAGGTTTAAAAATGGTTATATCTCAGCAACATTCTAAAGTTTAGGTCCTAATATAAACCATGAGAAGACTGAGACCTAATGGCCGTTATCTTTTCTAAGTTCAAATAGGTCAACGGCTCCGTGGACTGGTTTAGAAGGTGACTCATAACTTCCTAAAATTGCCTTACCCAGTCGTG
This sequence comes from Ethmia dodecea, assembly GCA_963855545.1. Taxonomy (NCBI): domain Eukaryota; kingdom Metazoa; phylum Arthropoda; class Insecta; order Lepidoptera; family Depressariidae; genus Ethmia; species Ethmia dodecea. The sequence goes on from OY979446.1 coordinate 5,686,113, forward strand.
ACGAGAAGGTTATTATATTCGCACGCAAAAACCGAAGCCCAAAAAACTTGTTAACGTAAAAATTCGTCATGGATTCTCGGTAGAGTCATCCTTTTCGATGAGGTCGAATTGTGTAAAAAATCGATTGGGTGGTACAAAAATAGCTACAGAATCTTAGTTAGTTGATCATTAGTTTTTTACGATCCCTCTATTGAATTTTATATTCAATTTTATGGAATTGAAAGTAGCATATTATCTCGCCTAAAATTATGTCGTTTTGTTTCTCCATTGTAGAATGAAAGAAGTTAATGAAAAAAGGAAAGAAGAGAATGGAAGAAGATATAACCCAATCACACTGTCGCATTTACAATGATCATACGATGTCTTAGCCATGACTCAATCTCTGCAAAATAATTACCTACCAACATTACCATACCTGCACATTGCAATGCACCTTTATTATTAACTAAACACTATCTAGAGTTCATGAGTCATTGACGCCACACGGTTATTATCTCCAAGTTAATAAATGAGAAGCTAAAATTGCAATTATAATCCTATTATTATGCTTTTATTATATCTGAGTTCATGCTTTTTGTTTATTAAAATTAAATTATCATTCTAAGAAATTTATTATATTTGTCACTGTCCAAACCTGCACTTCAATCAAAGAAAACAAAAGTTTATATTAAACAAGAGTATTTAGCGCAGTGTCAATTAAGGTAGGTCGAGAGAAGCTAAGCTTTGAAATGCATAGACCACTTTCTTACGTGACTTGACGCTGCTTGAGTAGGTACTTTTTACAATAATTATGTATATAACTAGTGACGTATTAACTTTGAGTGTAAGACACTTTCAAATGTGACAAATTTACTTCGTGACGAGTTTTGCAATAACCCATTAAAAACGACTTGGTAAGTGATTTACAAAAAAATCTTTTTAAATTTTTCTGCATTTTTGAGTGGTGTTGTTTGAACTATAGTAGAAATAAACCAAAAAGTAACTCGATTATTTTATATCACATAGTTCAGTGACATAAAAATATGTCACGAATTAAACAATGGTCTCCGAATTTTGAGTCACCGCCTGCTATTTGAAGTTATAAAGCAAAATTATAGTAAAAAGTAAATTATGTATAGTATAAATCAATTCTTATTACGCAGAATTCCTTCTTTGCTTAGTGACGTAAAATGTCATTTGGCTTCTACTACGAGATGGCCATTAAAATCACACATGACGTCATACCTCTACTCGGATAATACAGGTATTTCCTGTATTAAACATAAGTGATTCATTTTAAACTTCTATAAAGGCAAATAAAATCTGGCAGGTAACTATTTATATTTTGGTACTATGAGTCATGATATCTTGAATTAACTCAATTCTTTGAATTTGGTTATTGCATCACGTGGAGAAAGTAAATGTTATCAATGTGAATTTTTCTTAATACGGTTGCACATGCTGTCAGCTTAGCGATAAAAATGGCATTTATATAAGTTTTTTATATACTTACTTATAACGAAACGTAAAATTAAATATATATAATCTCACGCCTTTTTATCCCCGAGGGGGTAAGCAGAGGTATTCCATTAGTGGATATACCCACATTTCACGAAATATATTGGACCCCTAAACGTGATAGGTGGTGAGCCCATCGCCGGACCGGGTTTCCTCACGATGTTTTCCTTCACCGTCGAGCTAGTGATAAATATGTACGTAAGTTTTTGAAAAACTCATTGGTACATGCCAGGATTTGAACCCGAGCCTCACTGATTTTCGGCCGGCTCTTTAACCGTCCGGGCTATCACTGCTAAAATTACTGCATATAAATTAAAAGAAATAGCACCACTTTAAAAAACACTAAGTAAATGTACCGATATAAAAACGAATGCCTGTTTGTTCGTAGTTTATCCAGTTATGATGAAACTTTGGTGAGTTTATGTCCGAGAAGGTTAAAAGAAAATGTTAGAAAATTCTCACGGGAAAGGGAAAAACTGAATCTCGCCGGGCAACGCCACTGACGCGTCGACTACTGTACTGTAGATCCTACTCGCGCTCACGATAGTGAAAGGCTCTTGTCAGATAAATAAATGAAATAAAAAGAAACTCTAGTCAATAAGGGGATTTTCGTAATACACTGTTCAATCAATTGACATTCCCTTAATACGTCAGCGTTTCGTAACGGAACACGTCATTACCGTTCTGAGTTAAGGTATACATTAACTTTCATAACCGAAAACAGAATAACCGTTTCAGAGAAACTTCGGAAATAGGAACGTAATGAGGACAAAACACAATCAGCTAACGGAAAAAATATTTTGCACAAATGTGATGTTTGTTGTTAAAATGCGGTTATTTAGCAAGTTTTAACATCTTTTTTTCAGATAAATAAAGTAAAGGTTAGTGACATTTTATTCAGATGTAGGCGTAGCTTACGTTCTACAAGAAATAATAATGTTTATTGATACCTTCATAATTACTGAGTTTTATGCATATGTTTTTCATGAAAAGGCAGTGAGATCATCTGACTACGATATCAAATATAATTATGAGTTATATGTGACTCAGTTTTAGCTGAGTAATTGCAGAGAAAACTGTTAGTAAAAATTTTCTCCGGTTGTGAGTCAGATTTTACAAAGGATTTTGTAATTTGTCTGTAATTTTTTGTACTTCGCTTAAAGCGTAGCTACCAACAATATACTTACATAGTTATTTGTCATCATGATTATCATCATTGTATCATAAAAAATCAAAAGAGAAAAAACGTCCAAATTTTTTTTCGTTTTAGATTTAATAATTTTACTGTATTTACACTAATATTATAAAGAGGAATTATTTGTATTTTTGTATGTTTGTAAGGAATAAACTCAAAAATTACTGGACCGATTAAAAAAATTATTTTACCATTAGAATGCTACATTATCCCTGAGTAACAGAGGCTATATTTAATTCCCGTTTTCCCACGGGAACGGGAACACCGCGGGTGAAACTGTGAAAGTATTTAATAATCTTGAGAACTGTTACCTACCTGCTATTGGTCACAGAACAAACTTAACACTACAAGGCGGAATAAATCGACTCGTTGGAATGAGGTCGGCAACGTGAGACTGGCGATAAGGCATGCCAGGAAACCAGCCGAACTTCATCGATTGCAAATATTGGCGATTGCGCATACGCACATTACCCGATGCTCTTTGAAAGGGGATCTCGTGCACTACGTAAGCGAAATAGGACATCTAATCGGCCTTGCTGTTCCTGTTGTTAAGGGATTTATACAGGTTGACTTTATCTATATATATAAAAATCAATGCCACTTTTCGTTGTTATTTTATAACTCAAGAACAGGCTTAACTATCGAAACCAAATTTTTAGGCTTTATTTGGACTATTTAGCAGATGGTTTATGTGAAGTTTGCTTAAAATCTGTCGAGTGTTTCTTCATTTATCACATTTTTACAGGACAACGTCTGTCGGGTCAGCTAGTATATTATAAATATCACCGTTTTTCGAAATGGTGGTAGGTTACTATTAGCATTGAACCTCAATTAGTGAATTCCACGTTCCAATTTTTATTTTTAAAATTACTTTACCTGCACTTGAACCAGGTGAGGTCTGAGTGACTGATTTGTCAAAGCACAATTTCAAACGCTCAGCCTTTGAAACTGGCTGGAACTGGATATTTTTAAAGTTACACGGTGATTATTGACGCCTATGTATTCTATACAACATTCTATCTGTCTGAACGTGTTCGAAATCCACCATTATTGGCTTGGCATCTGGCTATATGTATGAATTGAATTCACAAATTATGCCACATTTTTTTAAAAACTTAACTTACACTTCACGCTAGAGCCAAATTGAGTCCCGTAGTGCATATGCATCCCCACAAGGCATCACGTAGTACGGTAAGAAGGATGTGAATGACCTCGGTAGAGTCGTTCTTGGTAGTACCGTGCTGAGAATCCTTACCACGATAAGGTTTATGTATAGCCTTTTACTACCTCTGACACTTTCATCGGTATGACCAATAACTCTTGGTTATACATGGTTTAACCATCTCAAGGAAAGTTAATTTCATTCGTAGTGTGTAAGATTTATACACCTAAGTTGGTAAGTTACCTCTATCATACTTCCATCGTGATGTGTTGTAATCTATCATCCTACTAATCTTCTATACATATAAAAGAAAGTCGTGTTTGTTACACTATTTATAGCTCAAGAACGGCTCAACCGATTTGGCTGAAAGTTGGTGGGGAGGTAGCTTAGAACCAGGAGACGGACATAGGATACTTTTTATTCAGACGGGAACGGGAACTACGCGGGATGGGGACCGGGAACTACGCGGGTGAAACCGCGGGGCGCTGCTAGTATTATAAAAGCGAAAGTTTGTATGGATGGATGTATGGATGTTTGTCTCTCTTTCACGCAAAAACTACTGAACGGATTTGGATGAAACTTTACAATTATATAGCTTATACATCAGAATAACACATAGGCTATATTTTATCCCCGTATTCCTACGGAAACGGGAACAACGTGGGTGAAATCGCGGGTGGTGCTAGTTGCTAAATAAGACGGCGTCAAATTTGATATCCCGTAATGAAACTTAAGTGGTACGGATGCAGCATTAATAATTTATATTATCTATTAAAAAAGAGATCATAATACTAATATTTTAGAGTCGACTGACTGCCGTTTTTTGTTAGTTATTTGAGATATTAGTTTTTATTATGGTGACTAGGTATTGTTAGTCATAATAATAACCCATAGTGCGTCTACGTCAGTACAGTCAATGACGCACCATTATTAATATAATAGATAGCTGGTGTGCATGCTAATTTGTGATTGTGAGCCCTCAACATGTAAATTCTTATCACATACTGATAAGTAGTATTATGAGGTAACTATGTGTGGGTGGTTACCATTGGATATGAACTACATAGATAGAACAGCTCTGTTTATTTTACTATAACCTCATTTCATTATTAAACTTTTAATATATAAGGTCATTTTAAATCAAGTGCTAATATTTTAAGGGTAGGTACAAATATGTAAGAGAAATAGAATTAACATATAAAAAGTTAAAAAACGTTAGTTGTTTTTATTGCCCTTTTCTAACAAAAAAATATTATTTGGTATACATGCTTTGTATAAACCCTCGCTACAACCGCACTAAAACGCCACTTTTATCGTTTGTTTTCTATTTTTTTGTTCTAATCGATGTTATCTCGTAAAGTATCTTATGAAAAATAAAAATCAATACCTACCTAATTTGTTGATCTACCCTTTAAATATTTGCACCTAATTTAAAATTACCATGTATATTAAACTTTAAAAGAGATTTATGCACATTAAATATAAGCATAGGTATCAATATCATATCATAGGTATATTAAAAAAACACCTCGAGGTCGGATATTTAAAAATAATACAGCCTATAAAACTACCGCTACATTCTTAGGGTACCTACAATAGAAGCTTACACACAACGGTATCCCCATAAAATTTACACAAAGGTACAGTTTTATTTTAACCAAGTAATTGACTATAAATTTTGCAAATAGTTTTCTACCGAGTAGATCCGTTATGTAAATTAATGAAACTAGAATTATTGCTGAACTGAACGCAGGCAATATTACTGTGAAACTTTACAACTATCTACGCAGTTGACGTTGTTTTACGGATTATTGCTATTCAGAACAGATGAAAATTATTACAACGAACAACTACCTAATATAGTTATTTGTCACTAATTCGGGCATAAAGCAAAACTTGGTTCGGAGGCACGTGTATATAAGCACCCGGTCTGTTGATAAGGTCACCATTGCACCTGTCACGTTTAGAAGTTCGAAAACTAAATAAATAAAATAAATAATCTCACGTCTTTTATCCCCGAGGGGGTAGACAGAGGTATTCCATTTCTGATTATACCAACTTTTCACGAAATATTCTTTGGACCTCCTAGGTAAACGTGATAGGTTGTAAGACCATCGCCGGACCGGGTCTGTTACACATGTCTCAGAATTAATTCTGCGACCTGCTTTCCTCACTTCACCGTCGAAAAGTGAAAAGACGTTAATTATAGAAATATAATAAATATATTTATTTGGTTTTTGCAAGTTTTTCTGAAATTAAGAACGAACAACTGTGTGACACACATTGGCATCGACAAAGAGACTTGCACTTAGTCAGTTGCGAGTTTCTCTAATTATACAAACGCAAGGGTAGACGTCCACTGCGTCAAACTTACAGATGACATTGGTGTTTACGATTCATTAACGCAGCCATGAGCGACATATTGACTGATGTGTCATTGTGAACGAAAATTTGTTTGCACAGTTGCACAAATTCGCGTGAAATCTGAGTATATACAAGTCCTTTTAAATAAACTTTAAGATATAATACAAGACGTCAATGTAAACTGTTTCACTACATTCGTCAAAACTATAGAAAATATACGTAGGTATTATGTACTTAAATAATAATAATCATATTAAAATGAAAAACATTGATGCCATTCAACATTTTACTATCATAAAAGTTTGCAAACATCGTCAATCAAGTCCTGTTGAATGCGAAACAGTTTGCACAGATTAAATAAATAAATGGATCTAATTGATAATGATAAGTAATGAACAACTCAATAAAACGACCATTTTACGTACAAAAGATGGGACTAGAAATATGCAACTCCTCTTTTACAAAATATCTAATTACAGAATAACGTGCCTGCGAAGAAAACAGGACAATTACAGAAATAGATGACACTGGGTATGTAAAATTTATGAGTTTCCACGGTGAAATCGACAAACAAAGAACAGACTAAACAGAGAGATCGTTACAAAATGTCAAGTCTGTCGTCGCTACGTCAAGCAGTTTCAAATTTACGAGTACACAGCTTACAGGACAAACTATGGAAGTAAACGGCCCTGGTAACTTGAAAGTGTTAAGGCTATTTCTCGCTGTCAATAATGTATTGTTTCGAACTGTCGGCGTCGCGTTTCCTGTACTTATAGGCTCTATTGTCATTTTAAAAGGACGTCCGTTTCCTTCGCGCAAAATTTTGCATACTAGAAAGTTGGCAGAGTTAATTTGGTATTGAAAGTCATTTAGAAACGGATGGAGCTACGTGCAAAGATAGTTTTTCAATATTAAATTTGGTCAATAAATACAATTGATATTCTTTTATAAATAACGTCCTATTATCAAATTAATGTACAAGGCTGGCAATCCGACTCGTTTTATTGCAATGACTTAACAGCAAAACCCTATGCATCTCAAAGCGCGAAGGTTGCTATTAAACTCGAAGGCTTCCAGATAGCAGTAATTACAAGAACCGGGTCGATGGAGAAGCAATAAACCGCGGCGACCGCACGAAGCCATGTGGGCGCCATTGTTCTTGACCTCCATGCAATTTCCAATGAAAATTCCTCAGGGAAATTGCAGAGAACGTGCAATGGCATAAATGAGGATTCTAATATTTCATTTTGAAAAATTATCTGAATGATACGGTTGTGGAAAAGAAGAATTCAGCAAATGACTTTACTAACAGTTACGCGTCAGTTTACGAAAAGCTAATGATTGCGAACTCTGATCAGTTCGTAAACAAATATTCCTCTTTTTACGAGGGAAATCATTAGCTTACGACTACAAACAAATGAAACTAGCATTCTGGCAAAAACATAGTGACTCACCTAAGAAGAAGGTTGAGAGAACTATCATTCCTCGTCGTTGGCACATCTTTCACGCTAGATGGTTCGCTGCGCACTCCACGGAGAGACAGACGCAGTTGCCGCGGGATCGAGCTGAGTAGACCAGTACTACTGTTCCTCCGCTGGTTCAGGCTCTTCGACCGAGTCAGCTTGCCCCCCTCCAAGTCCACGGCTTGAGGGTGGCCGGACACCTCCTCAATCGTGGCACTCGAAGCATTGGTTTTCACGATAGTAGGAACAGCAGTCTTTACATCATCCAGCAACTTCTCCCACGGCGACGCGAGGTCCTCCTCCGAAATAGTTTCGAAACTCCTCGGGCCGACCGACGACGAAGTTTTATCTGACATTTTTTTATAGAAAGGGCACGGAACGTAGCTTTTACAGACACCTACAGGGCACTTCGTCACTTTGGGTTTTTAGTTTCTTGGCAACACTTCACTCTTATCATAATATCCATTTGTAAATCATAATGTTTGGGATAGAAATGTTGACACTGAAACAAAAGAGAGTACACGTTTTATTTTGCACAGCTTGTATCAACCGGATTCCTCGTTGTTGAAGTAATAATGCGAAGCGGTTGGTATCGAAAGTAATTTACTTTGAGAGTTTCACTTTTACTTATACTTAAATTTAGTATGATGGTATTGTATTCCATACATTGAATAAGTGAAAAGTTACGCTCTGCTGAATTCGAATACGTTTATAGCTACCAAAAGAGTCGGAGACAACAGGCTGTCCGCCTGATGGACAAGAAATGGAGCTTTCTAATCATTTCTACTTATAATTGAAGTTGTATTGTTTGAAGAGAAAGGAACATAAAACCTGAGAGATGAAGCTTAATTACTAGACATACAAGTTTTTTAGATTGCCTAACCGACAATTAAGGCAAATTCACGAAAGAAATAATAAGCATATTTGCATTTTAGAAAAAATATAGCCTACATTCATCCGTAATGATCCTTTCATGAAACAAAATTATATGGTTCAGTATATATTATAAGGCCGAACAAATTAGAACATAAAATCTAATGTGGTAAATTGTATGTTCCTATCGTCAGATGAAATCGAGTCAGTTGCAAAAAGGAAGAGATTAACGTTTGCGAGAGTATTTATTTACATAGTAGCCCGAAGGCTGTAGGCACCAGTCTGTGGTCACATTTAATGCCCTAACTATACTTTAATTGCTCTTAATTGTCAAAGAGATTTCGCGAAAGTAAAACTTGTCCCTAATGCATAGTTTGCAACTGTAAAATACTTTCAAGAGAAAGGTAATGTGGAAGAAATTATTCACGCTATATACAACGTCACATTAGACGTCGGTATTTTGAAACAGCCAGATTCATTTTCTAAAAAATGACTCATCATCTCATTCGTGAACAGAATACTTATGAATTCTATTTTTCTTGTAACTTCCCAAAACTCAACGTACTTTACATGTCTTTCAAAAGATTTTTTACTAAGAATTTTGTGTGAAATTTATTTTAATTAAAAAACGAAAATTCGGCTAACTCTGACGTCATGTCACCTTTCATGAGGAACACATGGCTTGTCGAGAGTATTTCCATTACTAAATATTCGAAACGTATTCATTTGGATCGGTTACTGACTTAATTTTAATTTTATGAATATTTTACGTTTTAAAAACTTACTACGCCATTTTATTAATGTTTTACTTACGGTTATGAATGAACCTTGTACCTAATATAGGATGACTACTAAAATTTTACGAAACAGCACCTTATATACAACATACAGATACGAGGTTTCATAAATATACATAGACATGCAATGGCAGATGCAGACAATGTAACATTTTACGTAAAAATTCTGACAGCAATCGGTTTCAATTAAAAATAATTCTGACCATTGTCTTTTTAGATCCCGCGGTTAGTAAATTAGCTAAAAAGAAAAGGAGGGATCTAAATAATGTAAGTAAGTAACAACTCTTTATTGTACAATAATAAGAATATTCAACAAGTAACACAATGATAAAAAAAAGTACAAGGCAATGTATCAATTTACATTTACACGAAGATTTCGCGAGATACCGGAAGATTCAAAATTAGAGAAACGTTATATCAGTCGGTCCGAGGCAGAATCTCGGCTACCGGCTCGTCGTATTTTAAAACGACGCGCTTGCGCCTGCCAAATGTGAGCGTTCGTCGAATGTGGGTCAATGCTCCAGAATCACTGAATCAACTAATGCCGCAGAAATATTCACAAATTATAGTCAATAATTCTCAACAAACAGAACAAAATTATGATTTTCAATATCTTTTAAATTTGAAATTCTCTTGACATTGGCTGGCTTTTGCAAAGAACTGTACTGTAAAACAAAATCTCGCTTTTTATGGTGTAGGTATTTAATATGAATTCTAATTCTATTTAATTAAAAGAGATGAGCATTTTTGAAATACGGATACTTCTCCATTTATGATCTGCATTCTGCATTTTTATTCTGTTCAGTTGCTAGATTTGCTACTTGTTATGATTGTAATGGTCTACTAACTTATAATATTGATTTCGATTTATGTATCTTATTTAGATCAATCAATATCAATTTTAATAATAGATTCGGTTCATCCCGATTCACAGAAGGCTATTACACTTACTAACCACAAATATTAAGTGACCTATTTGTTTTATATTTAGATTTTTGCAGAGTCATCCCTGTTCATAATCGATTACAATGATTTGAAAGACATGAAATATTTGCGCCTTTTATTTTATTAAGTATGTTTAAGTAGGACGTAGTTTACTAGCAGTCCATCATCTAAGATCTGGATCTTTTCTAAGAGGAAATATTTTATTCTGCGTGAGAAATGAGAAACAATGGAGACGCCTTCGCAATTATTTATATCAGATCCTGTATAATTTGTAGGATCGGCTCCTATCACGTGCCAATTTATTTATAATACACACTGAATGGCGTTGGCGGTTTTACGGTTCTGCAATTATTCAATTACATCTTGAAATTGTTATTTGAAATGTTTCAGTTCGGGTTTACGGCCACGGTTGTTAACCTGATGTTTACAGTGTTCTTTAGAGTATTTTCTACCCGTCTTTATATTATTTGGTATATAAAGTTTTAGGAATCGTTTAATAACAACTTTACTGCAAGTAGGCGTTAGAAATTATGATTGTAATGAAACCCACGGATTGGTGCATTTCCAAGACGGTAGGTACGTTGGTAATGAATTAGCTTGGCCTGTTAATGTCAAGCAGCCAAGTCAGTTTGCTATCGATAATAATAACAAACAACTACGATATGAACGTCGAGGTCACCTGGTCCAAATATGTCGTTACTATTTGCAAATTCAATATTTATCGGCATTTCATACCATGAAATGGAATATTGTTCTAATTTTCATAAATGCATTGAAGATAAATAGGTATATGTTTATTAAAATAAAAAAATATACACAATCTTTTGGCAGAGATATTGCTTTCTTGGAAAAATATACACTTTTGACGTAATTGGGAGAAGTGGTAAACCTATCGCCGGAGCGGGGTGCTGTTACATATCCCTCAGAATTAATTCTGGGACCTGGAGGTTTCTTCACGATGTTTGTTCACCGTCGAGCTGGTGACATAAGTAAAGTAAGTTTTTTGAAAAACTTATTATTACACGTCGTCCACCATACCAGGATTTGAACCCGAGCCTCACACGTGAGAGGCGGGGCAATAGGGCTATCAATGCTTACTATTTTAATAATAACTAAAGATCCGCCGTCGCTTCGTATCGGTTTATATGGTACTAGCGGTTCTGCGCGGTTCCCGTGGGAATACGGGAATAAAATATAGCCTATGTTACTCAGGGATATTCTAGCTATCCATTGGTGATTTTTTTTTTAAATAGGTACTTATAGTAGTTTTTGAGTTTATACGTAACAAACATAGAAAAATACAAATCTTTTATCTTTATAATATTAGTATAGATACAGATAGTATAGAAGTATAGATATAAAACTTTCCTCTTGAATCACTCTATCTATTAAAAAACATTTATATATAAGTACGTTGCATAGTTTTAAAGATCTATGCGTACATAGTGACAAACAGACAGCAGGAAGTGACTTTGTTTTATACTATGTAGTGAAGTAGGGAACCCTAAAAACAAGTAAACAAAACAAATAGGGCTGACGAGTTAATGGTGTGAGCGTTGGTGTTTACAGACGGATTATCACTGAGACAGAAGGATGTAATTATAACGGACAATTATGATATTACCATAGTTTCTAAACGTGTCTTAGATTCACATCTAATCATCCTGTGTATAATATGGTAATTGCATAATATAAAGATCGGTATAGTTTATTTAATTATGTAGGTAGAGGACGTTAAATGCAAATACTGGGAAACCATGATTGATACAAGCTGACTATTAAAACACCGAAAGACCAGTTTATGAGGCATTGAAATTTTTAAAAACATTATCAATTCTAGTAAAATTGTAGCCTATGACACTATTGAGATGAAGGCAAGTCTAGCGACGACGTACTTCAAAATATTCCAAACCGTTTAGGCTACAGGCGGCGCCAACGATATAGCTCACAAAAATTACCCTACCATTACATATTACCACTAGAAAACCCTCCTACCCTCCTTCTAATGCATTCGGGTAAAAAGAGATTGATCAGATGCTGGTAAAATTTTCTTTATCACCAAGATCAACTTAAACGAGAGACTGCATTAAAAATGAGTTCTATGACATAGTACTGAAGCATTACTTACTTTCAATGAGGTATAAATAAACTATGGCATAGAGCTGCCAGAGCAAACAAAAAAGTAGTCCAAAACTTATTACTGGGAATAAGTCTTGTGTGATATTTCCGAACGACACTGCTCGCGTTCGTATCTCGCAAAGTGACCCCTAAGATCACAGTTTTGTATGAAAATATTCCCAATGGCCATGGTCTTGTGTAAATCTCTTTGTTTACTTTGTCTTGTCACAGTATATCTGTCATTAGCCTTTAGTGATACAATCGTTTCAATCTCAACAATTATTATGAATAAAATATATGGATGACGCAAAAGAGACTCCGTCTATTCGCTTCTATGTTGCAATACCTTGAATAGATTTTTCTAAACGTGCGTTATTTGCTTTTACGTACTATTTCTACCTTACTACGTATTGTTTGTTGCTGATCAGATGCGTCATTGTTTTATAAGAATGTTTCTTTGTATTAGACAAAAGCTAGTCTACACTTCTACCCCAATCTACGTCTACACTATCTACATCTACACTAATATTATAAATAGGAAAGATGTCTATTCTTGTATTTTTGTATGTTTGTAACGAATAAGCTCAAAAACTAGTGGACCAATTTCAAAAATTATTAGAATGTTACGTTATACAACATAGGCTATAGGTATTTTATTCCTGTATTTCCACGGAAACGGGAACTACGCTGGTGAAACCGCGCAAAACCACTAGTAAAATTAAAAAGAGAAAATATTAATATTTTTGTATGTTTGTAACGAATAAACTCAAAAACTACTGGACCGATTTCAAACACTCTTTCACCAATGGAAAGCTAACTTTTCTGGGGGGAGTAGCATGGGCTTTAATTTTGTCACGAGAACAGAATTTACGCGGGTGAAACCGCACAGATCAGCTAGTATAATTTGATTGGTTACAAGTTATTTCTAGCTGAGTCTAGAATGTAAAAATACCTATCAGTAGTTACGCCATTTTTTACCTAAACCTACAATAGAAGTGTGAATTCAGGATTTAAATTACTTAATCACAAAAAGTTTGAATACGAGATACTTGATGTCACCTAACGGGAACTACTACGTGATTCTATTTCACAATTTAAACGAAAGAGGATAGGTGATTTGGTGATTCCGATTCGCAAATAAACATTTTATGCCTATCTCTTGACACCAATCGATCTCAATAAAAATTTTAATGGATTTTTACTATGGAGCCAGGAAAAGTCTTGTTATTTTTTTACTCCAAACTTTGTTGCAGAAGAGAATTGAGAACTATATATTATGTTTTATGACATATTTATCGTTCATATAACTTTTTACTATTCGGTCGTTACGAGGAAAATATGAGCTCGAGATATTTCAGTACTTACTATGGCTTGGTAGGTAGCCCTACCTACTCTTAAATAAGGTTTTTTTCAAACTGTCTTACACTAAGTCTCTCGAGCATCGTTGGGCAATAAATAACGTGTTATAATTTTATCTTACAAACACGATTTTCGTTGTTCTAAAGATAGTGTATGTTTAAACTGTTTGATGTGATATGAAACAACTCGTACGCTGAATAACATATAACAATGTTAAATATTCTTGTATTTTTGCAACGGTACATTTAGTCGGTACATATAACATAATGTCGAGAAAATCGCTTTTCAACCCAGACTCTACATGCTTTAAGTACTGAGAAAGTTATCGTAGCATTAATACCAAATTGTTAAAATAAAAGTGCCAGCTCCTTTTTACCCGACTGCACCAGAAGAATTATGATGTTTTTAGGGTGTATGTATTTCTATGTAGCTTTAGTGCCTTTTACACGCGACCACGATTGATGCTGTAACCAGGCGGATGGACAAAACGACATTGTTTTCTCTGTTCCTAGTTTTACAGTACTTTTCTTTAGTTTAAATACGGTTATGGAACACTAAAAAATATTATTTTTGTTCAATAAATACTTTAAGTATTTTTGTTACTGACATCGGGCAGACTGACACGGTGGGCACAACCCGTGACAATATTTGGACACGGAAGCCAACGAACTGCAAGTTATTTTATCATCCTCTGCGTTGTAGGTACCTACTTACTCATTCTCTCGTCCATATTTGAGGTTATTTCCGTACGTTTGTGAAATTATTTCGCGAGAAACGGAACGTTGGCCGTTCGTTCACCAACTTCGAGAAATTTAAAATGAGATCACAATGACATGTCCATTCATGAAATTAAGCTTTTCATTTAGCTGTTTTGTGAAATAACTAGGACATTGAAAAAATAATATTTAAAACAGACAATATACTAATTCTAGATTCCCGGATACCTATTTGTTTGATATCGGAATCAATAATAATGAAATGATTTGTAATGGCTCTATTTGCTTTCACAAGAGCGCAAAGTGTTATCAATTTTATTGTTTCAGATTGTTTATGCAATAAATAGTTGTAAAAAACAAACATACGAGCTACATTCCGAATTCTTAGTACCTAAATAGGATTTCGTTAGTTAGTATTCTTTAAAAAATAATTTGCAGACCAATCATATTTTTAAAAACAATTCAAAATCTATTTGGGCTATAAACAGGAAAAAATATCGCGAAATCATTTCTTGTGTACTGTAAGTGAACTTTGAACGCTCGAAACCTGTCGTTTGCTAAACAGCTGAGATTAGTTTTTTTTGTTGCCAGTCGACACTTGACTCAATGCTTATTAATGGATTTATATTTCATAAAATAATACTTTTTCTGTACAGATCGAATTTTGTATTACCTACAGAAATATAGTTTACAGACTACCTAAATTAATTTGGCATTTCTTTATCCATCCACCATATAACAGGATTGTCGTATGACAAAATCGTCTCATTATAAAGTCTCATAATGGGATTCAGACTTTGAATTTGGATCTATTAATTGACACCCATATTGCCTAAACGACATGGTGTCGCATAGGCAAAATGTAAGCGATATTTGACATCCTTTTATGAACTTTAATAGTTATGGACATTGAGCTGCCGGAAGGCCGTAATAAAATTTAAATATAATAGAGCCTTAGTCATACATAACAATGTACCTGCAGATAATTGAGAATTAAAGGTATATGTTCCGTACACTTCTATATTTTTATATTGGGTAAATTTGATCGAAATGTGGTCAGCCAGTTGCGACCACGTCCACCCCAAATAGTGATCACGTCAACCCTCAAAGCAATCACGATGCAGACGGACCCCGGGTTAGTGGCACAACAAAATTAATTAGCGCCACGCTATCTGTGAGCTGGCGACACGAAACAATGGGACGCGGTGATAACCGTCGACCTTGTCGAGAGCGCACTGTTCGTAGACGTACCTATATTTTTGCAGATGATGTAATAAGTTGCATAAGATTTTAAAGGGCACTGAATGAAGTTGCGAGTAAAGGCAGCAGTTTTAGGAAGTAGGAACATAGTGAACTTGCAGGCCTCAGTTCTGAGGCATGTGTACATTGTAAAAGCCCCAGGCCCTGTGATGAGTTCACCATCTGTGACGCAGGGGTCCGAAAAATCACTGTTGAAAAGTGGGTATTTTCAGAAGTTTAGTACTTACTTGTGCCGAGACACCCTTGGGAATAAAGAGTGAACGTATACATATATATATATTTAGAAATGCTGTATTTTTTATAATGACGTAGACTGTTTAATTATAAAAATTTGTAAAGCGTTCATTGCTCTTTCGAAGCGACTGTATGACCTCGACCGCCCTTTATGGGAATCAATCCAAACCAGATAAGTATTGGTACCTAGGGATAGCGTAACTGGCCCTTTTATGAAAGACTTATTGATAGACATTATTAAAAACTGACTAAAAAAATTTTATACAACATACTTATTTAGTGCACAGATAACTGCATCCGGAATCCGGATAAATGAGATTGGAAATCGTTTATTATTTTATCCAGCAACTTTGCAACTGAATTTGTCCTTTGCAGTACCATTGAGCCGTATTACGTATAGAATAAATAAAACCTTCACGTGTTAACTGACACCTAAACAGAGGTAAGATGATTTGGTACCTTTACAACGTTTTATGACCGTGCCATAAAAAAACATGTACTTGGTACTGGTACCCGTATCTGCTGTTTCAAGACATAACTACTATTGAGTATTTTGTGTTAATGAGTTTGCATTAGAACTCACACGTAGTATCAATTTATAGATTGGATTTTTCTTAAAATCACACACGAGAGCTTTGATAAATAAAACTGAGTTAATTGAAGTAATTTATAAGGTTAACTTTCTACCTTATGCACAGGTTTCAAAAATACTCGTAGCAAATTGCTTTATATAATTAACTCTTATTTTTTCCGATTCTATTCATAGTCATTACTTTTTAATTAGTTAATACCTACTCTAAGTCTGTAAGAACAACGTTTTATATTATTTTTGATAAATTACTGTCTGTCCAAAATAACCTATAGGTACATACCAAAGCGGTGGAGTTGCACTTATAAGAGCCCCTACATTGAATAAAAACATTTTGACTTTGACTTGACTTTGACTTTAACGTAAAATAATTATCTGTATAATCTTTATCATGAGTCTTAACATATCACGGGTGGAGACAGAGCTCCCAAGCTGCCAAAAACAAAATCATATTCACCACACGTAGCATTCGTTCAGAAACAACAAATCATTTTATAAACTTTTTGAAACAATTCTATTTTTAAATGAACAAACACGGCAACAACAATAGATGTCATATTGTGAGGCGAATGCTCATCGTTTGATTTAATTTTAACCAATAAAGCCTGTCATGTGAGAACATTTGGAGGACAAACCAACTTTACAATAAAGGAAATATCATTCGTACCTACTAATCATCCTAATTTCAATTCAATCAAGGGCAGGTGTATTTTAGAATCATTTTCAGGGTCCCGTACCCAAAGGGTACCAACGGGACCCTATTACTTAGCTACCGCTCTCCGTTTGTCTTTCTGTTTGTATGTCAGTGTGTCTGTCAGTATCTTCTATACATATAATAAAACTCTAACGGGGCCGTGTCTGTACATTAAATATTTTTTGAAAATTTTAACGGTAGTGTATATAGTTATCGATATAGATACCGAAACACCAATTTTTGGAATTTTTGTCTGTCTGTCTGTCTGTCTGGTTGTGCACGCATCACTCAAAAACTACTGGACGGATTTTGATGAAATTTGGTATGGAGATAACTGAGTACCCGGGTCAACATCTAGGGTACTTTTTATTCCAGGAAAATATCTCATTCCCACGGGAAAATAAAAAAACTGGTTAAAAAGAGAAATACGTACTACTCCAAAACGATAACACCTAGAAACTTGAAAAATGGTATGAAGGTGTCTAATATGTCATAGGAAATTGGTATGAAGGGATTTTTGGAAATTCCCACGGGAACGGGAATAAACTAAATCCAAGCGGGAAAACGCCGCTGGGCACCCGCTATTTGAAATATGGTATGTAGGTGTCTTAAGTATGTCGTAGGCAACCACTATGAAGGGATTTTTGGAATTTCCCACGGGAACGGGAATAAACTAAATTCAAGCGGTAAAACGCCGCTGGGCACCCGCTATTTGAAATATGGTATGTAGGTGTCTTAAATATGTCGTAGGCAACCACTATGAAGGGATTTTCGGATATTCCCACGGGAACGGGAATAAACGCAATCCGCGCGGGCAACGCCGCTGGGCATCCGCTAGTATGAACATATAATTGGTAGACAGTTGAGATTTTATAGAATGTGTATTTTTATAACAAAGAAAAAAGTAAAAAAAAATGAGTGGGTCCACATACAAGAAGAGTATATTTGTATTGTACTGTTTACGGAACAATAACTAATCTGTGGTGGAACCCTTTGCGTGAGAGTCCTACTCACACTTGGCAGTTTTTTAAATATACGCAGATAACACTACCCATTTACGACAGAATTTCGAATAGTACCTACCTACCTAACCTTTGATACAATAAGTGGATTTATATAAATATCTACCAAACGATCATGAATTGCAAAGGAAGAAAATTATATCTCGCTTATGGGAAGTTGAAATATGGGTGCGGTATAGATACTGTAGGCTTAGCACGCTAATTATTTTCCCGCTCTCACCTGTCACCTTAGCCACAAAACAGTATTAAGATGACGTCACACAGAGGAGATACATCTATGTGACGTCATCTTAATACTGTTTTGTGGCTAAGGTGACAGATGAGAGCGGGAAAATAATTAGCGTGCTAAGCCTACTGGTGTGTCTCCAGGCGTGAGTCTAGAGACACGACTATAATTTATATCAAAAATTCGCAAAATCCATTACAATAGAGTTGAAATATTCACTGCCAATGGTCACGGAATACTATTATTAAGACCGATTATGCACATAACCATGTTTGTAGGTACTTAAATTGGTCGTTATGTCAATGAATGTGATTATAAGTATCACGAGTGACAACCATTTATGTAGCGATAGCGTATAGAGGACTTCGTGGTGAACGAGCTATTTAATTTGTGGTATTGATAAGTCTTATTTGACTGTAATAAAGTTTAAATTCATTTAAATTATGCAAAAAGAATTGTGACTGACTATTTTCATAGTGTCCGAATTCGATAGGCGATTGGTAATAAAAGTAAGTTATGTGTAGTTGTGCAAAACATAATCCTTTACTTTTATACAACATGTAACAGAATAAGCGCAATTCCTGAAATTAGTTTGTTCAGTATCGTCTACTTATTCGATTTCAGCTATTTTTAATAGTATCGTAGCTGAGTTTAGTGCTTTCTATGGAAATCGTGCTATTAATAATCGATATTTAAGAAAATTGGTTAGACATAACTGAAGTTCTATTGCATCATATATTTTTTATATTAATATACTAATTGGGGTGTATGAGGAATTGCGCTTTTTCTGTTACGCGTTGTATATTCTGATAAAATATAATAGCATAATATATGTTTTCAATAAATTTATATTGCTTCGGAATATATGGTAAATTGTATTCAATTAAAGTACATCAATAGATTTTTTCATCCATCAACCACATTACGATTTCACGGTTGCATAAACTAAAACAATTCCAGTTATATAGTTATATACCTAACCTTGATTTTATTCAACCGTTTCATAGTGCCTCAGCAATATGACGTTAATGTAATACACAAAGAGGTTAGAAGAAAATCGTTCTCGAAATATTTTCTTTAAACGTCTTTGATAATACAGCTGTCCATCAAAACCTAGCTGGGATTAATCTACAAACATTCCATTCTGAATCTGGCAAACTATTTCGTATACTCCAAACCCAAGATCAAAGCTACAATTGTTATTCATTTAAACATGAGAAATTACTATGAGTAATAGTTGTTGCGGTTGATACATTATTTTTATTATTATTATTATAGTATCCCTGGCTGGTGTGTTTTACACAAACCTATAAATAGGTATTATGTTACACCATTTTTGAATTGTCTGCAAAAATACTATTGATTATGGTAATGGATCGAGAATAGATAGCGGAATCGAGCTACAGCTTGATCTAATCAAAATATCTTTGGAAATGAATGAAAATGATTTTTGCAACCACTGGACATTTTGCGAATTGGACATTCTGCTCCTAAGGCTACGAATTTCGGCAATCGTTCAAACAAAATATTATACTTATAAAGTTTTGCGATTATTTTAGTAATAAGTATACAATGAATTAACGTTCCTAAATTTCCGTAGCTTAGGTATATGTATGTAGGTACGTTAGAAGTTCGAAGTACAAAAGTACTTTGATAAAAAATCGCAACTCTATATTTTTTGATAATTCAGATGTAATATGTATGTTTTTAATTCCTCCTATTCTGCTGTAATCTCATTGGATATTACAGTCCAGAACGGTCCCGAGTAATGAATTTCCTCATTTGAGGAAAGTCATGCTTCATAATTTCCTATCCCTGTCCAGTTATTACTGAAACCACTATGTAGAATTCAGAACGATGAAGTAGTTGCTGCGTTGCTAAGCTAAAACGAATATAGGTACATAACAAATTAACGTTAATAGTTGAGGACTTAAGGATTCAGGTTACGTTAAAATGTTACGTGGTACCTATCCACTTCTCTCTGCCGCTCATTCATAAATTCTCGCATGATTATCTTTAAACAACATTTACTTGTTTCATTATTTCTAAACTGATCTATGTAATATCGAGTAAGGAAAACAAAACAACGAGATTATGACCTAAGTTGTTAGACGTTTAACTTTCGTACGTATAAATACCTCTTTAGATAAAATTCTATATTTCACCAAAATAAACTGTTTTTTTTCATTGATTAGAAAAACCTGGTATTCTATAGATAATAAGTTCAGGACACTTCAAGTATGTCAGCTAGACCAGACAAAAATAACCGTTGCTAAAGCAGTAAGATAATGAATACTTATGACTCATTTTCTTTTAAAAAACTCGTAATGTTAAACATGTGTGGCCCAAACCCATCGAAATAGAAAAGTAGATCCATTTAATTATTTGATAAGAGGAAACTCATTTCGAGAATGTTATAAATAAAATATTCGTTTCAACTATGATATTAGACCAAACCGTATGTATGGGAATTAGTTATTCTTAATTAAATTAGTCCTTTATTGTATATATATTAATTGGAATATATCGAGTTGAGATCAATATTTTAGGAAATAAAGGAAAATTGATCAGATTTACATTTTTTACAGACTCTACCTTCTGTAAAAATAGGTATTTTGTGTCTGTGTAAAGTTTGGAATAAATTTCCTTTCATCCTGTCAAGGAAGATAAGGAAAAACAAGTAAGCCAATTATCTAATACATATTTTCAGTTTGAGAAAGATCAACAATTTTGTATCGTATGTAGAAATAAGTAATTGTGACGTAGATTGTGAATATCTCCACAATTTCCATACGAGTTCACTCATTATTCACGTGAATCGTATGTTTAATTTCAACTTCCCTATTAGCTCGCGTCAGACTGTAAACGACTGAAACACATGTTTGGTAGCGTCGATGACCAAGATTCCTACTTTATTTACTTGCTAAATATTAATGAATCGTTTCTAGGTAATGAGATGTTTATTAAAAGCAATCTATCAACATTGTGTAGAGATAACTGATGTCACAATGTCGGTTAAAATGAGATAATAAACTCAATACACTCACCTTCATGCGTGGTCCTATCATAAAGAAATTTTAATTAGATGTTTCGCGAAATAAATTTCACGAAACTGAACACCCAAGTTCAATTACACACTTTTTTTGTAAAGTTTCACAGCAGAGTTATCACAGAATTATTTCAAACGGCACTGTAGGAATGCAGCCACAATGTCATTAGCACGATTTCACAATTTAGCACATGTTCCAGTAAAATCGTAAATACGCGAGAGTATATTATCGATTAAAAAAATATTTTATTTCTTTTTAGGCATATTTATTTATCACGTAGACTCATAGATATTAAAAAGTCTACTGTTATTTGAATTTAGATTACGCGTGTTCGAATTTGAGGCGGGAAAACGTTTGTTTCGCGCGCAACGCGAATGTCGTCCGGTTGATTTCCAAGCGGTGACTGGCTGAGTGCTGCTAAATACTGCTTGTATATTTGCGTTCGAAGTTTAAAAAATAAATACCTACGCGGTGCGTTGGAAGGCTTGCGAAGCGATTCCGAGGAACTGTTATCTAACCTACGTATACGCCTCTGGCTATAAAGCGTCCGGGGACACGAGCTTCCGCTCAAGCTCACCGGAATTTCCTTTCCGACAAAAAACTGCTTCGGACTTCAAATGTACGTGCTAATTGGTAAATTTCCCTTACAATGCCTGCTACATGCGTCAATATTAAAAGCTGATGACAGGTTGTCTAAAACAAAAGTGAGCTCAAGGCCTGTTATTGATTGGGCATTCGATCTCCTTTCCACACATCTTGCTTTGATTATATGTTTACAGACTCTCACACGTTCCGAATGTCTATGTACCTAGAGGATGTTTGCACTCTATATCTTTTGCCTTACGTTTAGTTTTCAATACGTGGGTTGGTAATACGAAACAAATATTAATAACTATATAGCTTTTACCAACGACTTTATCCGTATTCCGAAATACCTACAATGTAGCCTATTTGTTCTTCAAATGTACAAGCTATATTACTGTAAAGTTTCATAAAAACCGTTCAGTCGATCCTTACAGACTTTCGCGTTTATAATATTAGTAGGACGGATAGTAGGATAATATTAGAAGTAATAGGATCGTAGGATGATTTTCTCCAAGTAGAGTCGCAGGCTTAGGTTAGCCTATTAATTAAAATATGTACTGCTATACCATCTTATAGCAGCAGAAAGCAAAGCGATCTCTAGTAATCACAGTGGACTGAAAAAGTCATAAACTAACTCATTAAGTTTGTACCCACTACGTTTTATCGCAATGAAGTTGACAAAGAATAGCTTTACAACATGATTACATAAAGTTAGTTACTTTGTCTTTTTTTGTTCACCTAATTTAGTAGATTATTATGGTATTCGGGAAGCACATTGCTAACGGTTTCATAATTTCAATAAGAACATTTTTTTTATATTACGTAGAGCTCATTATCTTTTATTGTTGAAATCGCTGACTCTTTATCTCTGTTGTGAATACTTACTTTTACTGAGACTAGAATTATTATTCATAGTATGAAACAAACAAAAAGTATTTACATTTTTAATTTTATTCGATATCTTAACATTATGTACATAAACGTCTTTCGAGCGATAACCTGGTATATACAACCCAGGCATCCGTC
Organism: Ethmia dodecea; assembly: GCA_963855545.1. Lineage (NCBI taxonomy): Eukaryota > Metazoa > Arthropoda > Insecta > Lepidoptera > Depressariidae > Ethmia > Ethmia dodecea. The sequence continues at coordinate 5,709,288 of OY979446.1, forward strand.
ACCACACCGGCGAAAAACAAACAAAAGTGAATAAACAGACTTGAGTAGTGATATTCATATTAGATACTACCTACTTCTTTGTTATGTATAATATTTTCTTAGATACTAGTTTTAGTAATATTTGAATTTGAACATTGTTAAATATTGAGCCGGATCTTACGTAAGTATGACATTTGCTACAGAAGAATTAATGCTGTAGCTAGAGAAGCAGCTATAGTCACATTAAAGGATCCCATTACCTCTTTTTGTGACTATAGCTGCTTCACTTTCTGCCTGTCCTCAAACGTAACTAGTGTACAGTAAGACATGACATTAAAAGAGCTGCCCTTGAGTTTCTTGCTGGTTCTTACCGGGCGGGGTAGGTACTGCATTTGGAACAACCAACTCGTTGGTAGAAATGGGCTGCTGTTTCATTTGGCCAATGGATTATCTTAGATTGCCTTGTTATTAGACTATTGACGTTTGTAAGTGTAATTTGCCTTTAACTACAGAAATTAATTATTTTTAAATTGGACTTTGACTTTGGAGTTTCTTGCTTGAGCATCGTTCTGTTATGGACTTCGGAGCAACGACCATACCTCGACATTAATCGTAGGTAATAAATGAGACAGTATCGTAGCCTACATAGATAACTTAAGTTTATTCACGCTGGCAATGTGGGTGGCCAACACAATTATTGCTTTCCGACAAACTTATATTTGAATGTGCAGAAGTTGCCAATTATGAAATAAGTAGGTACGTACCTAAAGAATCTCGTCACAACTGAAACGAACAATAAGTTTTTACCTGTAAAGGGAATTTGTTGACAAAGAGATCATTAGGTTTTCTTTCAGTTTCACTCACAGTCGGTGTGTTACTAACTGCCAAGGCCTTTGAACCGTTAGAGTGCGTACCCATGGACGCGAACATGACATGAAAATGCTCTGAATCCGAGTGAATAGAAAACGCGCCCGTCGGTACACGCCTTTATTTCAAAGCATTTTGTTATGAGTTTTGAATTTGTGTGCAGAAATTGCCTGACGCCTGTCAAATTATCACCGGTAGGAAGAGACCGTCGAGTTAGAAGCCTCACTATGGAATTCAGCTGTTCTGATAGTGCAAAACAAGGCGATACCAAACAGTAAGTTTAGTATTGAAACCACAGGTTGAAATGAAACAGAGTATCGACTAGGTACAAAAGGTAAAGGTACGTAGCAATTGAGTTGTGTTAATCCCACTAGCCCTAGAATTGTTTCACTACCTTTTTATTAGGGTTGCGACGTACCCAAAGTGTGTCAATGGGATCCTCATATTGAGCCTTCGCAGTCCGTGCGTCTGTCCGTCCGTCTGTCTGTCAGTGGGATGTGACTCATGAACCGTAATACTTAGATAGACAGTTTTTTTTTTCACAGAACGTGTATTTCTATTGCATCTATTGTACCTAAGAAAAAATTATGTAAATCAAATAAAAATAAATTAAAGTTTGTGTCCGACTCTCACTTGGCCAGTTTTTTATAAATTTATTGATGGGATTGCTCTTGACCTCAATCTAGCCCAAGGGACAAAGATGAGGTCAACGATGAAACGAGCTCACCCAAAAGAACGTTATACCTTTACTACTAATCCTCTCGGAGCTTTGGCGTGAGCGCATATATTTATTTATTTATTAGTTGTTCATTCAAATACATACGTTGAAACTTGACCGGTTCACGATGCAAATAATTTTCTGCTTCTATTTGCACCAGACAAACCTACCTAATAGTGGATAGCTAGTTAGCGTAAATATTTATAAATTGTAACGCAAAACACGACGTTTACCTCTACTGCCGAGTAAAAAGGTACATTTGGTAATTTACTGAGCAGAATTGGTCTTGATTATTGGAATAATAAATTTATACTTAGTTCCGCTACAAAATAAACTAAAAAGTCAGTTTCCCGTACCGGGAATCGAACCCGAGCCTCCTGGGTGAAAGCCAGGTATCCTAGCCACTAGACCATACGGGATATGATAATGTGGTTGAAATGTTTGTTCATTTGATTTTTTAATATAAAAATTAAATATAATTTTTTGATGTTTATTAGTAACCACATAACTTGATTTACATTTAAAAAAAATTAAAATTGTCCGAATAACATTTATAGGGAAAAACAAAAACTTAATTTAAAAGTAGCCTGGCAAATCAGATCGGATCAGCTAGTTTTATATTAAAATATGTTTTAATTAATGTTCAAGTATTTTTTTTAAAATACATGAAATAAATCAAAAATTTCCGTAGTTATTTATTACGTCAAGTTACGCCATCTATTAAAAAGTAGTCATACTTATTAAAATGTCTGCCTGCGGCTGTAGTATGTAATTTGCAATCTTGTATCTTAGTTCCACTATTGCGCAATAGATGTCACTAACTGCAACATGATCATTTGAAGTACTCTCATAAACGGATAGATGGCAGAGCTCATGATGTGAAAAATTACGGGCAGAGGTTGGAAGAAAAACATTATCTTTCCTAGAGATAAACTTTTTCGTCAAACTTCAAACGTCAAACTTCAAACGTCAAACTTCAAACGTCAAACTTCAAACGTCAAACTTCAAACGTCAAACTTCAAACGTCAAACTTCAAATGTTGATTTCGGAGATACGGGGACATTTTGAAGTTTTATAAATTAAAACAGTACTTTTCAGTACCTAAGTACTTAATTTTTTTCCCGGACTTGCTTTACTATTCGTTTTTTAATTTTCTTTTTTTATATATACCTACTTACCTTCCACCTAAATCGATGAATTATTTTTATTAAGATCGGTTCAGTCCTTCTAGAGATTATAACTAACATACAAACTTTCAATTTTACATCTTTATAAAATGAATAAATAGTCTAGGCAATAAAGGTAGTGGACCCCAACATTAATTCCTCAGTCGATGAAACTTTGCAGGATTGTAGTATAGTATGAGACAATACTTGCATAAAAAAATCCAAAAAAAAAACCTAACCGAAGTTAGGTTTTCATACTAAAAAAAAAATTTTTTTTTGTTTGATAATTTGATAATTTCTGAAAATAATGTAGCGAGAAGGTTTTTATTTTGGATTTTCCTATTGTAAGTCCACAGCGACCATTAAATGACATTCCAGTTAAAAAAATGGACTGAGCAATTTTCCCGAGCAAGGTACATATACGTCTGAGTTTTGTTGTTTCTACCAGGAGATTTTTTTGGATATTTCGCATATAGCTTTCTTAACACACATGAATATTGCTGGAGAAGAAAATTTTGACTGAGCATTTTTCCCAACAAAGATATCAAATAAATAAGTATTTCAGTAAAAATACCTAACTTCGGTTAGGTTTTTTTTTTGGATTTTTTTATGCAAGTATTGTCTCATACTATACTACAATCCTGCAAAGTTTCATCGACTGAGGAATTAATGTTGGGGTCTTCATACAAAAATCCGCTTCATTGCCTAGACTAAAAGATCACAAGGTTCAAAACGAACACAGAATCACTTAGATATGAAAAGAGCAATTAATGCAACGATAAGCAGAAGGCAAACAGCTGCAGATGAAGGTTGACGTACCAGACACCTCCAGCGATAACTAGGAGTGAATGACTGCATTAAAAGGCGCCTGCGTAATAGGTGATTAGGGTTACGATTAGAGATGGGTAATTCTACAAACAGCTTGTGAAAAATGATGAATTTTATACATCACTCCTGCTACTAAGTATAGTTTATCTAGCCCGCTACTTGTGAAATCTATAAAATCGCAAATCGTGGGAATTTCATTTCTCTTTTTTTATTTCAATTAGGTATCATGTGTGATTTTTAAAAACACAAATAAGTAATTGCGTGAAATGAAAATGATCGAAGAGTAGCAATCACCCCCATCCCTAATTACGATACTCCACTATTCTACACGCTATCGACACGTTGTTTTTTTGACAGATCGAAAAGGTCTATAAAGTCGCGATAGCAGTAAGATAAATACTAAGTAACTACCTACTTAGCTTTTAAGTAGCCGTAACAGGATCTATCATATAAATTGGCTGAAAAGTTGAGTATCGGCGAGAATCTACCCATTGGCAGCCAAGGTCCACCAGCATTTGGTACCTATATAATATATTAACACTAGCGGTTCTGCGCGGTTTCACCCGCGTAGTTCCCGTAAGATGAAATAATTTCTCCCGTTTTTTACACATTTACCACTATATCTTTGCTCCTATTGATCGTAGCGTGATGTTATATAGCCTATAGCCTTCCTCGATAACTGGACTATCCAACACAAAAAGAATTATTCAATTCGAACCAGTAGTTTCGGAGATTAGCGCGTTCAAACAAACAAACAAACAAACAAACTCTTCAGCTTTATAATATTAATAAATAAAGTATAGATTTGGTCCGGGAATGTAAATAAAGAATAAGTATTAAAATTTCGTTAATAATTTAAATGAGCCCTCGAGATAAATGAGGAGAATATTTTTCACTAAATTATGACCTAACATAGTCAGCGATGACCTAGCATTATATTAATAAAATATTTTTTTAAATCGTATCAGTATGTAGTTCCAGAGATTTTACAAAAAAGTCAAGTGATGGAAAGCAGACACAATATGATTATCTATATACAATATACTTAATGTTAAACTGACTGACTGATTGGTGATCTATCAACGCACAGCCTAAACCGCTGGGTCTAGAGACTTGAAATTTTGCACATAGATAGCTTATACAGTGTAGGCATCCACTAAGAAAGGATTTTGCAAAATTCAACCCCTAAGGGGGAGGGGGGGGAGTAAATTAGAGCGCCCGTGGGACGATGCTTCACGGGTGTATAAGATGTGTAATATTTTAAAAAGGTAATTTTATAACCATTAAACACTTCTATAGATAACTCAGAAAAACAGTCTGTGAGCTACAGTTAAAACAGTAATGAATCTAGGTGAATGACCTGAGTGTTACACTTGAGTATTGCCAACCGCTGGCATTGCGTGCGTACAGCACCAACTCTGTCAGGAAACGCGAAAGAAATCGCTTCCTATGGCTAGGTATCTGTAGTAGAGCATCCTACTGACACGCCAAACTAATTCTGTAGACCATACAATGCTACTTTTATTACTAGACATGGGCGACTGAGCCATGTACCTCTACGCAGCGGGACCCTCGCATTAAACTATAGTACCCCAAGACAACATTAAACATATTATTCGTTAAAAGTAATTTTTGCTAAGGGTACTAAACGAAACAAAATGACTGTTCAATGCCAATCCAGGGAGGGCCCCGCTGGATCGATTAGAATTTCCACTTGATTTTATATGAAAACTATATCTCTTAGATGAAAAGTAATTGTTATTTCGAAAAAGGGTCTTGGGGAAAAAGAAATACATTGGAATGGAAAAACAATTAAATGTATTTCTTTTTTAAAGATTATAGATTATAGATTAAAAAGAGCTGCCCTTGAGTTTCTTGCTGGCTCTTCTCGGGGTACTGCATTCGGAACCAGCAACTCGTCGGTGGAGATGGGCTGCTGTTTGCATTTAGCCAATCTTCATGGACGAGTTTAGAGTGCCTTGTTATTATAAAATATTGACGTTTCTAAGTGTATATTTAATACCTATAAAAAATAAACGATTTTGAATTTGAATTTTGAATTTTAGAATTTAGAATTTTGAATTTTTGAATTTTTGAATTTGTATACTTACGGAAGGCTCCGCTGGATCGAAGCTTTCTTATTTTTTTATTTACTCTAAAACTATCGGGGTACAAATTATTTCAATACACGTTCAGTAGGTTTGGGTGAAGGTACTATAGGTATATATAGATGTTTTTTTTTACCGTCTCGAAAAAAATATGACGTATAAGGTATCCAGAGCCGAACTTATACACGAGATTAATTTTTGGTTGTAGGTAGATTGCGCATAAATGGAAGCTACGAGCCTGTTCCTTTTTAAAATTCAATTTCAAATATCTCAGTGTGTATTATTGACTACAATTGAGTAATGCATATTAGTCTAAGCAAGAAAAAAAATTTAAAAAAAAAAAAAAAATTTAAGTAACAGTAACATTGCCAAACCACTTACCTATCACACCACATTTTTTTCCAGACGGTAAAAAAGTCACCTTGTATATACTGAGCCCTATTCGTGAAAACTCATATTAGAAAATGATTTTTCCCATAGTTGAGACCATACAGACCTGAATATCTCTTGTTTTCACCTAGCTAGATCGATTGTATTGCCGCGTAACAAAGAGATTAAAGTATAATACGGCATAGAGTGGGCAAAGCGAGGAAAATTTGATGTAAAAAGTTATTGTACAAGTGGAAAAAATCTAGTACGATTTCGACCGAATGACATCTCGTGTTCATACTAACTGACATGACGCTTGAGCTTCAAAGTTTTTGTATGAAAATATTCCCAATGCCCCCTCTATGTTTTGTTATATTTTAATCTCGTTGCAGCGTAAGCTCCCAAATCTAATCGCAACCGTCAGTCTCTTACGAGAAGGTGTTTAAAAATATATAGGTACCTACCTAAAGAATAGGATTTTGCAGGTGCAGGTCGCCCTCGCAGTTATATTCCCGATTTTTTCCGATTCCGTGGAACTCTAGGTCTCTCGGTGAGCTCGTTCCATCATAGTTGTCCTCACTTGTGTCCTCTGAGCTAGATTAAGGTCAAGAGCAAGCCCATCAATAATGAAATTATGCAATAATGGAATTTTAGCTGGTCAGCGAGCACAATACCTCTATAAAATATAGTCTATATTTATTTACTATCATCATTATCATATCAAAAATGTTGTCATAATAGGCGGCCCAAATCTATTTATGTTATTTTCGTATATCTGTGTAGTTTATCACTGTGTAGTTTTATCAAACTATGTTCAGTCGTTTTAAACATCCATACATACCCACAAATAGATAGATAGTACCTAGATAGTAGGATAGATTTTGTAGTCTTATGATTTAATACAATAATAATAATAATATAATCTCACGCCTTTTTTTTTATCCCCGAGGGGGTAGGCAGAGGTATTCCATTACTGGATATACCCACATTTCACGAGATATATTGGACCCCTAAATGTGATAGGTGGTGAGCCCATCGCCGGACCGGGTCTGTTTACACATGTCTCAGAATTAATTCTGAGACCTGCGGGTTTCCTCACGATGTTTTCATTCACCGTCAAGCTAGTGATAAATATGTACGTAAGTTTTTGATAAACTCATTGGTACATGCCAGGATTCGAACCCGAGCCTCACTGATTATGATTTAAATTAAATAATAATAGATTACTGAGTGAATACTGCAACGGGTAGATATGAAAACGTGTAAAAGTATTGTAACGTTCCCCAACAGGCATCCGGTGAATGAAACTATACTTATCATCAATTTACACGTGTAGTAAATTACCCACGTAACACCTATTAGAAAGTGCTGCAGCTAACACTTTACCTAATTACCGCATAGATATAATTTATCTTTATGCACGGCATAAACAATACCATAATATTATACATGGAATGGTGCACGCCGTTTGCAATCTAAGTTCATTGTTATATTCATTGCTAGTTTGATTTTTAAACTGTCATGTCTTTATGATCTGCGAACAAATAAATATTTTATCGTTTTCTGAACTCACTTTATATTAAATCTATATGTAATGTACGTAGTGTTCCATACTTATGTGATTAGGGTTCCGTGTCAAAAAAGTGCCTTTACTAAGCCTTCGCATTCCGTCCGTCCGCATTAGAGGACGAAATTATGAGAGTTCCGTTCTTTTCAATTTGGCTACGGAACTCTAATAATGTAACTGAGATCTACATTTTAACTTTACGTCCACTTTAAAAACCAGGAAACAGTTTAGTAGGGTTTAAGCTGCGTCACAGAATCTCATTATGTTAGTACATACCTACATACATATATTAAATAAACAATATCCTTCTTTTGGTACAGCCAAGTAAACATGTAACGTAACATACAATCAAGATCAATAACATTGGTTGGTGTTGTTAATGCTATTGTAGCAGTAATTACTTACCTTGCAAATTCATGTCACAATTAAAATAATTTATCTATTGAAGAAACTCGACGCGTGTACGGAAGATCCTTAGATATGAGTACTGTACTATGTAGGTATGTGCGTTGTGGGGAATTCAGAATCACCATGTTTATATTGCCTTAGAATAATAAGGAAGAGTTGTTAATTTTTCATGTTTACTGTGGATTGGTTTAGTTGTAAGTATGTGCGGGATGCAACAAAAAAGTACAGAGCCGACCTTTGCATAAATTTTTGCTATGTGCAAAATTTTGTTGGTAGATTAGTGCATGAAGTTTAATAAATAAATAAAATACATACAATAAATATACCAGAAAAACCATAGATCTTGAATATTTTCCCTACGTTCAAATTTAGATCTAACACTGAAAAACATAACAAAACGGTGCAGTTAGGTAATAAATAAGACCAAAATCTGTTTTTTTTTTACTAAGTATGAAAAAATAAATGTATGTAGAATAGGTATCTACCTTCAGATAACCTCCAAAAAGGAACTATGTGGGACAGTGTCTAGAAGACTGACCGCATTCCCTCTCTTGATAGCTAGGCTGATCCTTTAACAACAAAAGGGAGTTATCGCAATGTACTACCCACGTCCAAGTAAGTAGGTAGTAGGTACATAGTTAACATGCCTACTCTGGTAGGTACATGTTTACATTTATATTCTGTAAAGTCGGGGATTTTACATGTAAGTGGACATACGATCAATAAATTTGGTTATTAACCATGTAAATAGTCGCCTAGTGTACAATTCGTAATGCGCAATAGAGGTCATGAGGAGAACGTCATCCCATGCACAGTCTTTGATCATATAATATTCCAATGTTGTACTGTACCCACCTACAAGCGCACATACTTACTGACTCATGCGAAGCACCATTAGGAATCGACTCAGTGATCATCTATTGTTCTTTTTAGAATTTCCATAGCGAACGGGTTAAAATTAATAAAAAATAATCTCACGTCTTTTATGACATAGACAAACTCAAACAGCTATATATTATCTGTGGAGTGTGGACCATCTTCATTGCGAAAATGTTCTTACCCTCATTTTGGTGCAGTCGATTAGAGCCTCTTTTCGACTTTCATCCTTGTGCTGTACCAATGTAAACAAATGTTGTACCCATGTAAAAAAATGATGTAGGTACCCATGTAAAAAGTGTATTCAACTGTAAAAAAAATAAACAAATTAGACGTTTGCAAATGAGTTATAATACATCAGTTTTGCATATATTCCCTTAGTGTTTTTGTTTTTACTTCGCTCTGCTTGGTATGTTTCCAAGTTATTTACTACTTAGGTATTTACTTAATATACGAGTAAGTAGTTTGCACAGGATGAGCTTACTGAATCATTTTCAAAGAATGTTATACAGTTCTTGTTTGAATCATACAATTTATACATCATTTACTTATTTGTTTAATGATAGAGAAATTAATAATGTAAGTCACAAATTTCTCAGTACAACCATAGAGTACATAACATTCTATGGTACATACGTATATTAAGTAGTAAGATACGTATGTACCGTAGCACTTTGCAGATTTTTTTTTCAAAATTCACATTACAATGGTTTTATGTAAAATGGCATATTATAAGTTAGATGAGTAGAGTTTTTAAATGACAATAATGTTTGGTGTAAATTTTCTCCAGCTCAGCAAAGTACTAACCTACGTCGTTTTACGTAGCTACGTTAAATCTACTTAGATTAGAATAATGTGTTGAGGAGTTTTTTGCCCCGCTTCTTCTCCTCAACTATACATAGCGGTGGAGTCACAATGACTTTCAATAAGTGGACTTATAAGCACAAAACATTTTGATTTTGACTAGCAAATAAACATAGCACTATATTAAATTAATGCCCTCTAACAGAAAATTTTGCTACAGAAATTGACTACCTACTTATTTATTATGTAGTACAGAGACCCCTTCACTGAACAGAACCCTCCTCGATGGCGGCTGAACCCCACGTCGCGTCTGGCTGGGGTGCGGTACACGACCTTGATACACCCCTTCGGAGACTGTTGCCATACGTTAATCTCTGGAATAGCTTTCAATTGCTGTACCTAGTCGGGGTGAGCCGGTTAGCGTGTCAACATGTTCCACCGCTGAGAATACCTACATACATATTGAAGCTCACTTAGCCATTTGTAGAATAAATAATCGCCCATATAAGACATTGTCTCTATCATCAAGTGAGATATGAAGTCAGTACATTACTCAGGGTCCGATTGTTTTATTTATTTGTGTCTGCAATGACGTAGTGGTGTGGTCACGCGCGGGCCGCAGCGCGGCGCTCGGCGGAGCTCGCGGCATTGCTCCGGCGTCAGTCGCATCGCCCGCGCCATCCGCGCTACACGCCCTGTGCCCACCGACGATGCTGCTGCTGGCTCTTCTCGCCGCTGTCGCCGCCACGGCCGCGCAGAACGAAACACAACCGCCGCGCCCGCCGGCTCCGCGTCGCGAACAGTTCCGAGTCATCTACGAATGGAACGCCATCGATTTCGAATGGGCCTCCCCGGAAGATCGAGAGGTTTACCTCAATACGAGCAAATTCATCCCCCAAAACGTCCTAATATCTGGCATAAACTACTTCGGCGACAACCTGTTCCTGACGGTGCCGCGGATGGCGGACGGTGTGCCGGCGACGCTGGCCACCATCCCGATCCAGCAGAGCGAGACGGCACCCAAGCTGCGGCCCTTCCCTAGCTGGAAGGACAACGAGCTCGGGAACTGCGATGCGTTACAGTTCGTGCAAAATATCGAAATCGACCGCAACGGCATTATGTGGATTCTGGACAACGGCCGCGTCGGCACCCTCACCACTAAGACCGACTCGAAGTGCCCTCCCTCTCTCGTCTCTATCGACCTTAACACTGGCAAAAATGAAATGGAGCGTGTTGTGCTCCCCGCGGATGTTGTGTCTCCAAACCACACGTATTTGAACGATCTTGTTGTGGACAACCGTGCCGATGGTGACTACGCTTACATCACGGACAACAGCGTCGTCGATCCTGGGATTATCGTTTTCCGTCGCAGTGATAAAATGGCATGGAAGGTTCGTGATGATAAGTCCATGCGAATGGATCAGAATGCACAATATTTCCGTATTAACGGCACGGCCGTCACCCTTCCGGTGAACATCGACGGTATTGCGCTTGGCCCACAGTTTCTCACTGAAAACGAAATGGTCGATAGAACTGTGTACTACTGCCCACTTGCCAGTTTCCATTTATATGCTATAAATGCATCAGTTTTACGTGACGAAACCCTTCCTGGGACGGGTAAGGACGCCCTGCGGCCATACGTCGTCGATCTCGGAACCAAAGCATCCCAGACTGACGGTATGAAGATGGATTCCACAGGCTTACTATTCTACGGTCTGGTCGGAAACTCGACTATTGCAGAATGGAATACGACTACGGATTTCCATGCCGGCCAACGCACTATCGCACGCGATCCCAATTACATACAGTGGGTGGACCGTTTCACTTTCGACGACCGCGGCAACGTGTATGTTGTTGTCAATAGGCTCTTTAACTTCGTGAGTAATCACGTGTCGCTGAATGAAGTTAACTACAGGATCCTAAAATCACATACGGGGTTGAAGAGCTACGTGTTCGCTGAGGACCTGTCGCCGCCGCCGCCGCCAGAGGTGCCAGGAGCGGCGGCTGCGCCCGTGCTTTCTGCCTCATTATTGGCGCTAGCGGCGGTGCGTCTGCTGGCCTAGTCCACACAAGGCCTTGCGGTCGCGGTCCAATCGCGACCCTGACCCTGAACACCAGTGCTCAGCGATGCTAGGACTGATGCGTAACATTACCAAATACTAATAGTTACCTTGACCTCACGGTCTTACCAGTGATAAAAAGCATGTAGATAGCTTTGTATACATATTATTATTTTTTGAATATTTAGATGTTTAGTCATAAGAAGCGTTGATTGCGTGACCTTTGTGGGGGGGAGCGGGTCAGAGGCGTGCTGAAGACGCTCTGTGTCGCACTCCCGGCATGCAAGCCTACGAAAGGTCGGGGCCGAGTTGGCTAATTCCGTGTTTCGCTCAACAATCAACATTCCAACTCTGCCTTATAGACAGAGGTGCATCTCTGCACAATATTTAATATGTATAACTTTATATGTACCTAAAATATGTCCCTCGGAATTGTAAATGCCTTGTCTTTCCGACGAAATCCCAGCGATAACAGTTGGAAAGGCAAATCATCTAACGATAACGAACAATCGAAAAAGTTAATGTTAATAGGAGTAGTCTTAGTTAATAACTTAATCTGTATAATATTATGCATTATTGTAACTAAATCTTGGATGGCTGTGGTGTGAACGTGACTGTGTGTTTGTCTAAATAAACGTGTTTATCATATTACTCTGTTTACCGTTTTTATTTTCACGCTAATGCGAGCTCGTGCTCAAGGCAGAAAGTTAGTAGATGTAGGTACATTTTTAATAGACGCCTACCAATAGCAAAAAGTAGTAACGAGGATAAGAAAAGTAAAACAAGAAATAATAATTTTAACGCTCCTACATCGTTTTTAAATCACGTACAAATGCGATATTTTTAGCCAGTATCTATATGAGTAGATCCACGAATAGGTACCCCTAACCCTAATTATGACATAATAATCAAATATAATTACCTCATACAGCTAGAGTCAATATTATAAAGATACGTACTAGAAACATCAAGGCACTTTATACTCGTATAATAACACTATAGATCCTATATCATTACCTTTGATTCTTTCATTATGAAACCTTTTTGATTCGCCATAATATGCCTCTGCCATAAATACTTTTTTTATTGTACGTAACAAATAAGTAATACAAGTTACATGCAAACATTTTTAAACATTATTGCAGCACTGTGACAAAACAACTTGTCATAATTTGTCACTTTCCTGATAAAAATCTTATCAATAGAAACAAACTCATTATTACAAATTTATGCGATGTTCAATTACAAATCATTAATTAGTATTATCATGGCATTGAACTTATTTCTGATTTGTTTATCTTAGAGAGTTTAGCGGTTTTACTTATAATTTAAGCAAATCACTTTTTTTTACAATATACGGAACGTAAATATTTAACTTCGCAATACAATGAACCTACTTACGAGTATGCATTGCCAGTTTTCCGCAGTGCTGACCAGCATATGCGATTAGCTATAACAACATGATTGTAAATGTAAGTTTATAAAAAAATCTACTCTTTGTCCTCTAGATGTTGTTTCTCTTAATAATTGCCGACAATTCCTGGTGTTCCTGTACTACAGCTACAGTTATCGAGTTCAATACAGGACTGATAACGATTGCTTTGTTCATTAGGCCTTGACACATTCGGGTTTACACACAATTAATATTAATTGCTGTGATTAATTGTATTCTATGATGACTACAATTACAAACGCACTTTTCCGTTATTCCGAACTTTATCCTTAAATGAATTTTATGTCGTCTGGGTAATTTTTAGTGTTCTATATGTGCCATTATGACATACATAAGAATACAATTAATAATTTAAACCCATACGGTCTTATTAATAAATTCCGACTAGAGAAAGATTAACTTTACTCCAAGTATTAACTCATTACTAACCAATTTCAGTATTAATAAACACAGAGTAAGCAAGGAGTAACCTAATCCATGCCTACTCCCGGAGTAAAAGTTACGCCTTGGTGTCACCTAGTTTAAGCAGGGATTAGCCATGGTTTAGGTTTTATGCTAACCTAAAAGTTACTTTGACATTCATCGATGACGGAAGGATGACGGTAAGGCGATGGGATCAAAGAGATTTAAATATTATTATATTTTAATCTCTTTGCTACTCACTAACCACAAATACGGATGTCACTAGTCAGCTGTCACTTGTGAAACACATTTTTTTAGGGTTCCATACCCAAAGGGTAAAATTGGGACCCTATTACTAAGACTTTGCTGTCTGTCTGTCACCAGTCTGTATCTCAAGAACCGCGATAGCTAGACAGTTGACATTTTCACAGATTATGTATTTCTGTTGCCGTTATAACAACAAATACTAAAAAACAGAATAAATTAAGGAGGGATCCCATACAACCAACGTGATTTTTTTGCCGTTTTTATAGGTAATGGTACGAAACCCTTCGTACCATTACCGACTCGCACTTGGCCGGATTTCTTCCATTTTGGAAAAGTTCTTATCTCTCTTTTTACTTTTAATTTCATCAGTATTGCCACATTTCAGACGTAATCTAAGTGTAAGCTAGGTGTAAGGAATGTATAGTTAGTCCGAGGATACTCCGTGTTTATTAATGACATAAAAAAAAACTGAGGTAATACTTGGTTACTCAGGGATTAACTACTTCTAGCGTAACCTCTGATCATCCTAGGAATAGGCCATTTTTATTAATAAGACCGATAAATAAAAAAAAACATACAAATATAATAAATCTATACAAAATTACAACATCTATTTAATTACAAGGTAGATAATATTTTTAGAATCGAATTATTAAACTTGCAAAACATTGGATAGATTAAAATATGCGCCAGTTAAAATTTCACCTAGTCAATTACCTACGTGGCGATAATTAGTGTAAGTGACTATCAACAGGTTGACATGTGTCAATTGCAAACTAGTTTATTTTACCTCTAGGTCTGTAGAGCCGGATTCGGCGGATTTTCTCTATACGTTTTTTTGTCCGAGTTATTTAGAGAGGACAATGTAGAAAGTAAAAGTATTAACGAAAGTGACACCGAGATTAGTTCGTTTTTTTCTTCGCTGAAAGATAACATAAGTTATGTTTTGAACTTGGAAGAAAGTAAGTAAAGAAAAGAGAGATAATATATTTTCTGCATGAAAAGACACAGAAATATCCCAGTTTTTTTTTGGGGTACACCTTGGCAAACGGGGAATAATCAGCTAATACTAGCCAACAATAATACTTGGCTTGTGGAGCCGGTTTTCATTATCTTGGCTTGGCTTTCACATACTAACCGTGTCTAACTAAACTACAAGAACTAACATTGGAATGACATCACAAAATAATGTGGGACCTAATGAAGTTATCGAATTGTAGGATCAAAAAAATTAAACCTAAATTATGCTTCTCATTAATAATTCATCACCAGTTCTATTATTATCGCACCTTTTACGAACTATTAAGTGTATTCCTGATTATGCTGTCTACTTATTATATAACATATCATATATAACAAATCATAAATTTATATAATATAACATATCAAAACGGTAATTTGTATTAATACACAAACAATATACCACAATACCTACAATCGTACATACCTCAAAAGTTGTCATAGTAGATAAAATTCGCTTCCTACTACCAGAGCTACTACTCAAACTAAATACTGACAAATATTTCCGCAAAGTATATTTAGTTGGGAGTTGTTGATATTTCAATTTCAAGTTTATTTATTTTGCATTTTGACTGTATTATATATAAACTGGCTCTTTTCAATTGAATATATTGATGGGTTGAGTTTTACGAGGCCGCAGTTGATTTAATTCTCTAGTCGATTGTACAATCTGCATATTTATTTAGTGTCACTCCGATGCATTCCAATTCGTTTTTTTTTTATTTAGCTAGATATTTGCGTTGCCAAAACATTAACATTCACACCCTTTGTTATGTTTCACCCGCGTAGTTACCGTTCCCGTTTGATTACGGGGAAAAAATATAGCCTTTGGGGATAAAGTCCGTTCAGTAGTTTTTGTGTGAAAAAGGAACAAACATCCATACAGCCATCCATACAAACTTTCGCCTTTATAATATTAGTAGGATAGGATAAGATTTCTGAGGCAGTCGGGTAAAAATATGTCCATTTATAGTCATCAGTTCATCACATTCTGCTTTTGGCTAGTATTGTATTCAATATCTGGTAGTTTGTCTATGAAAGAGCAGTGATTTCCCTGTTATTAGTGAGCCTGCCTGTTCGAGTATGAAATATTGAATACATAAGGAACTCATGTGCAAAATAATGCCATGCTTGTAGACTAACCTAGGTTAGGCTGTGTGTTGTCACTCACTCAGCCAGAGTAGGGACCGGCTCTCGTATCAATTTCAGAAAAAAAACCTGTAAGTATATTGCCTTAAATTACCCCCAAAATACAAATAAACACACACACAATTCTAATTTCCCCTAATTATAATACCTACTAGTATACTTTGGAAACTATGACAAACATGCTATTATTAGGCATGTAGAGACAAAACTAGTTTTTTTTATTTTTTATTTATTTACTTAATCTTAGGAAGACTACCAGCTGTAAATAACTACATTGTAAATGCTGAGATAATAACAGTAAGCCAATAATAACTCAACAGCGAAACCTGTTATTATTTCATGCCTACTCACCAGTTTATACTTACTATAAATAGCCTAAAATTCAGATTGATTTACTTAGATTTTCAAGACAATTTATACAAGAATATTTTAGCTTAAACTGTGTTATTGCTAGCAATATGTTTTACAACAATGTTTTCCTGTATCCAAAAATACGGATTGAATCGTTGTTTGTTTATTCTATTAATTTGAACAATGGATCAAGCGACGTCAGGTGACACGCAACCATGCGTGAAGGACGGAGACATCTATTCATCGACCATCAAAGACTTTTTGTTACCCAAAGTCAATGTCTCGGACAGCAACTTTGGTAGATGGAGTTGGTCATACTTTATTTATTTTATTTGTAACTAAAATGCTGGGTGGTTTTACCCTTAATATCAAAACATTGCCTATATCCTTCCGGGGTGGTCACATTATCGAGATCCAGTGAAGACGGGCTAAAATTCGATCAAAATAATAAATCTAAATTAATAACCAGCACCTAGTCATATTATGCTTGTCGTTAGAGTGTGGGTTTTGCAATAATACTTACCAAGTAGGTATTTTATGAAATTTATCAATGACATTAGAAAAAATATCAATGGAAACCTAGACCAAGCCCATCAGGATCCGGCCTTGCATGGATTTTTCTGAAATAATACAGCTTTTCATCATTGAACCAATGGGATCAATCGGTCTAAACATACAAATAACTTACCTCTTAACAATATTCTTATAGATTGGAATTTTAACATCTTTTATAGTTATTGTGTGTGAAGATTCTGAAGTAAGTAATTGCTTCTAAAAAGAAATAATTATTTGGTAACTAGCTTTAGCTCGACGGTGAAGGAAAATATTGTGAGAATTGGCATTGACTGCAAATACATGTAAATCGCTCTTATTTACTTTTATATACCTGCTTATTTACTGTCTAATTAGCTTGAATTACAGTAAAATATTATTTACATATGAACTTCTCATGGCGCAGTCGGGTAAAAAGGACATTTGAAGAAAAAACCCTCATGACAAACTTGTTAATGAAATAACTTTGAAATAACATTTCTGTAACAAGAAGAAACTTCAAGATCAATACGCAGGTCCTAGGAAAACCAAATCTCAAATATTTGTAACCTTTACGTAGACATGGATACCTACTTTAAAAAAAAATACTAACACTTGAATACATTTATCAATTATTTTAATTGTACTTACCTACTAATTGTAACTTCTGACAGAGTACGAGTTTATTTAGTTAAACAATTGATATTCAACACTAAGAGTTACAATTTAAGTCACAACTTAAGAGTTGCAATTTATTTCATACCAGACTGTTTCATTACAATGCATCAATAATTTAAATCTGTTTTGTGTGTCTAGTAAATAAATAAAATTAATCAAAAAAGCTAAAAGGAACCCGACTGTAGTATGTACCTACATACCAACAAAAAAAATATAAAACAAGATCATAAATGGTAGTCTGAAACTAATTGAGGTAGGTACTTTATTATAATGGAGGCAAAATATTTATTTAAATCTTACATTATGGAGAATAATTATTATTTATTTATAAGGTATGTACACTACCCGAAATTATTATTACAAATTTACAATTATGAAAAAACTAGTGGGTGATCAGCATATAGGGCGTTTAGTCTCGAGGTGCAAATTGTACTTTTCACTTTGAGTGCGAGAAAAATAGTCAATTTAGTACAAATTTATTTGAAACCCAATTGAAACCGAACAAATTCACACTCGACAAAAATTCTGATATTTTCGCGGTCAGTTTTTTCTTCTAAACCTGTCACAGGACACAGATTAACAAAAAGATTTAAATCTCCTTGGAGATTAACAATTTAAAACACATGGCGCCACCTTCTTTGCGGAAAAACCATGGAACTAAAACTCTCAACATTTTCGCAATGAAAATGGTCCACACTCCACAGATATTTACTGGCTGTTTGAGTTTGTCGATGTCTCATAAGGAAATTAAAAAACTAATTACTATTTACTTCCTAGAGA
Source organism: Ethmia dodecea (assembly GCA_963855545.1). Classification (NCBI taxonomy): domain Eukaryota; kingdom Metazoa; phylum Arthropoda; class Insecta; order Lepidoptera; family Depressariidae; genus Ethmia; species Ethmia dodecea. The sequence goes on from OY979446.1 coordinate 5,727,669, forward strand.
CTAAAGTGGTCACTTTAGTCCCGCTTCGTAGGGCTATATTGGCGTACTTTTAGAGCATGAGAAGTGAAAAAATATTATGTGGACTGGTACAAATAAAAATTTTATTGCTTTTTAACTTCAAATGGTGACATTTTTATGTATGAAGTCAAAGAGTATCATTATCATGAGTCCACACACACAAATGTATGTCGAGCAGTGCGTTGATCTAAGCTTGTTTACTCCGAACACTATTGTGATATATTTTACAATGGCATATGATCAGCAGATACAGTGTCACTGTTTTTATTTACACTGTTTTCATCCTATTCTTTGTCCGTAGAATAGAAAGTCTCGTCAGCTACTTCAAATTGTCAAGACGCGGGCAACCTAGGCTATCGAATATCAAAACAGATCAATGATATCAGCGGGCCCGTTGGCTCATTTTGTAGTGTCTCTGCCTTCTAGGTTGCGAGTTCGATCCCCGCTCGGGGCCAACATTTGTGTACATGAACATGCTTTTGGCTTCGTGTCTGGGTGTTCATATTTATTTTAGTATTTATTTTTAGTACCCAAAGTTAGTTGTTAGTTGTTTAGTACCCAAAGTACTGGCTCTGCCTGGTTTAGGACCAAATAACAGTGTAGTGTATAAATTGTAGAAAAATACAAAGCGTAACATACATAACATACATAACATACATACACCCCAATTAGTATATTAATACAAAAAATACATAATGCATTCGTACTTTAGTTGTGTCTAACCAATTTTCTTAAATAAAGAGCAATAATAGTAGGATTTCCATAGGTAGCACTAAATTCAACTATGCTAATTAATTTTTCGGAAAAATTTAACTCATTTAAAAAATAACTGAAATCGATTAAGTAGTCGATACTGAACAAAATAATTTCTGAAATTAGTTAGTAATTATGTTACATGTTGTATATGTTGCATATTATTACTCTAGTACCCTGTATATATTTGCAGTAGCGTTTTCAAAAACTAACGGTTTTGATGACATTGACATAATGTGAGGGTTTGCTGGGGCGAAGAATCGATGTGGGTCTGACCTGAACTCTGGGAAAATTTATTTTCTGTAAGTTTCCAAGAATAGTGTTCGGTCGCCCAGTTACTGTTAAACTAAATCTATTTTACCCTTGCATTTCATTATGGAAAATTAAGTTAATAACTGCAGGGACCTTGAACTGTCAACGTATTTTCAGCATTCTCAGAATTATTTGTACATATTAAAATTATTTACATGCTTGCAAATAAACATATTTTTCTTTCATGCCTACTTAGCTGTCACATGTCACTGCATACAATGCAGCATAGCATTCTTCGTACTATAGAAAAGTGTCCACAGAAAGGCAGGGCCTGTGAATTCCATTGTCTTCTGCCAATGTCACGCCTGGTATTGTTGTTTTTGCCGCCAATAATTGCTGCGGGAGCCCTGATATTATAGTGAAGCGAGTAATTGCGTTCTGCGTTACGCGCGCAATTTGACACGTGACGTGACCGAATCATCAAATTAGTACATTGATAAAATATTTAGATAATTGAAATCTATTCACCTGACTGCACCAGAAGCGGGATTATATTTTTCGGTTGTGTGTTAATACACAATTACTTTTACTTTAATAGTAAACTTACTTTATCTCCGGCGTTCTGGGAGCGTCATAGACTACTTTTTTAGCTGACTGCATTCGATAGAGGGAAATGATTTTAAAATAATTTCAATACCTTTTACGGTCATTTCGTGTCGCGTGTTCTTGCTCCAGGTTTTGGTTATTTAACAAAGTCCTATTTAAAGTAAATTATTAGCAATCTGAACTCAATAGGAAGGTGTCCAAACACTGTCATTTCTTCGTAAAAATAAACGTTCGACATTGCCCAACAAATTGCTTGGTCACTGAACCATGCAGCAATTTGCAGAGAAAATTTTTTTAGACTTAGAATTTCATTATTTGATTTCCTAGACTTAACACTTTACCATGGTGTACTGTATTTCTTACAGACAATATAGTTACAAAAATTTCTTACGTATCGAGCGCTTAGGAAAAGTCCAAAACTGTTTTGAATCAACCAGAATCCTCGCTGAGTGTTGCTCAAATAAGCATAAAAAAAGGAAAACAGGTCCACCTCGCATCTCGCTAGATCATTTAATTTTTTATCATAATTTTAATACACGTTTAATACCTACACGCATTTAATACCTACTTTCTATACTTTCCCTGGTTTCACCGCCTTGAAGCAAATCCTGGTAATGCCCTGGCATATTAGGCTAATATGAGAGCTGGCCCGCCCCGGCTTCGCACGGGTGGACATTTATTTTTTCAACATTTTGGGATGCACAAACAAATTTCTCCTAGCAACCCATAGTAAATTATCAAAAAAAAATAGACTTTGTATGGAGACTTTTAAAGAATATTTGTGCCAAGTTTCAAGTTGATAGACGCAAAAAACCCCTCTTCTCTAACTTCAACCCTTAATTTCACCCTTTTGGGGAATGATTTTAAAATAATACAAAAATACGTTTCTCATCATTTATTTTTAAGAGTATTTGTGATAAGTTTCAAGTTGATAGACGTAAAAAAAACCACACGTTTCCATACAATCTCCAACCTCGTTTCACCCGTAAGTTTTGAAAAATCGAGATATACCTACTTGTCTTGTTGTTTGTTTTGAGGAGTATTTTCACAAAATTTCGAATTGATACATTCAAAAATGAAGGTATTCATGCAAACTTCAACCCCCAAGGGGATGAAACCCCTTGGAGGATGGTTTTCGATAAATCCTAGAACTAATATATCAAGTTTAATTTCAAGAATATTTGTAAAAAGTTTAAAGTTGATACACGCAGAAATCACACTATCCCATACAAAATTTATCCCCCTCTTTCACCCCTTTAAGAGATGATTTTCAAAAAATCCAAAAACACGTGTCTCATCATTTATTTCTAAAAGTATTTGTGCCCAGTTTCAAGTTGATAAGACGTAAAAAACAACACGTCTCCATACAAACTCCAAACGCTACTTTCACCCCCTTAGGGGATGATTTTCGAAAATTCCTAAAATACGGGTCTCATGATTTATTTTTAAGAGTATTTGTGCGAAGTTTGAAGTTGATAGACGTAAAAATCAAACACGTCTCCATACAAACTCCAACCCCCTGTTTCACCCCCTTAAGGGGTGATTTTCGAAAAATCCAGAAATACGTATCTTGTTATTTGTTTTGAGGAGTATTTTTACAAAGTTTCGAATCGATACACCCAAAAATGAAGGTTTTCTATACAAACTTCAACCCCCACTTTCACCCCCTTGGAGGAAGATTTTTGAAAAATCCTAGAACTAATATCTCATAGTTTGTTGTCAGAAGCATTTGTACCAAGTTTCAAGTTGATCGACGCAAAAAATAAACTTCTTCTTATCAACTTCAACCCCAACTTTCATCCGTTTAGGGGATGATTTTCGAAAAATCCAAAAATATGTGTCTCATAATTTATTTCTAAGAGTATTTATGTAATGTTTGAAGTTGATAGACGTAAAAAACAACACGTCTCCATACAAACTCCACTCCCCTGTTTCACCCCCTTAGGGGATGGTTTTTGAAAAATCCGGAAATGCGTGTCTTGTTGTTTGTTTTGAGGAGTATTTTTACAAAGTTTCGAATTGATACACCCAAAAATGAAGGTTTTCCATACAAACTTCATCCCCTACTTTCACCCCCTTGAAGGATGATTTTCAAAAAATCCTAGAAGTAATATTTCATAGTGTGTTTTGAAGAGTATTTGTGCCAAGTTTAAAGTTGATACACGCAGAAATCACACTATCCCATACAAACTTCAACCCCCTCTTTCACCCCCTTAAGGGTTGAATTTCGTAAAATCCTTTCTTAGCGAGCATCTCCACTATAAACTTAACCTACACACAAAATTTCATGTTTCTATGTTCAGCGGTTTGGGCTGAGCCTTGATTTTTAGATTTAGCTTCTCCTTTTATATATATAGATTATCCATCCGTCATCGTGAGACTTAGTCATCAGGGGGTCGATTTTTGAATCTCACCAAGTGACTAATTCTCACCGATGTGAGTGATTTCCGAAAGTTCGTATTTTTGAAACTCATCGGTGACTTACATTTGTCATACCTATGATATCGATTTACGAGTGCCCCTACCCACTCGTAATTGAAATCACCATGTGATTGTTTTTGACAGTTAACGTATGTGACATCTGCCAAAAGTGCCAAAGTATGTTTTTCGGAAGAATTAGCAGCGGGGCTCAATTGTGATATTTCGTGATTGCGACGATTTATTGAAAATATAAAAAACCTCTCAATTAAATAAAATAATATCCAAGTTATTAGTAAATACAATTATTAAGTTATATATACTTGTAAAACATATGCCACTCAAGTATGTGTGAAAGTATTTTCTATTCTTGTTTATTTTATTTAATATAATATATTATTTATATATTTATTTATTTATGTATGTAATAGCAGAGACCAGTTTAAATAAATAGACTGACGCCCATACAACAAATCGTAACTCAAATAAAGCTCAAAATTTGTACAATATCCAGATGGCGCTACTAAATAATATATATAATTTCACCAGAGCCATTAAAACCAAGAAATTTAAATAACTTCTTCAATAAAACCTCGGAAAAATATATTTTTCTTTTTTAGAATATGCAAGATTCTTCATTCATTTAAATTTTAAATAAAATCATTCGCATACATTATTAACACCACACTCATGTTTAGTGACGTGAATATACAGATAGCGTGACTATATAGAAAGGATGAAAGGTAGTCAAGGTACAAAGTATCGAATCGTTTTCCGACTAGATGGCGCTTAACACAAACCTATTTCAACCTAAAATCTAAACCAATATTAAAAAGTAGAGGTTGGAAGAAAATCATTCTAGGAGAGAAACTTTTTCTTAAAACGTCTTTGATTAAAAGATTTTATTTAAATTGCAATGTATGTATATAACTATGAATGTTCGGTGGAATCTTGCAACGCAATTTTGAAGCAGATATCTTCAACCGATTGAGCTGGATATATTTAAGGTTATATACATAGGGTGTTATTTAAATGGTTAGCATAGTATTCGTATTTTTGTGAGCAGAAAAATATAATCTGTAAGTAGAAATAGCTAATTGGTCAGCAACTCATGGCCAGCAAACATTAAAAAATCAATCTGCAATTTATGTCATTCTGGATGGCTGTAATTATTTTTGTACAGCATATTAATTATCTTATCGTTTAGGGGTCCAATATATCTCGTGAAATGTGGGTATATCCAGTAATGGAATACCTCTGCCTACCCCCTCGGGGATAAAAAAAGGCGTGAGATTATATTATTATATATTATTTTTTATTAATTATCTGAGCTGCAATGAGCTGCTCCTGTTTAATAAAATTTTGGTAAGCACTCAGAGGGTAAGCAAAAAGATTCATTTTGAGCTGCATATAAAAGTTGCAATAGTACATTATGATATAAGTGCGGTAGGTTGAAAATTACAGCCGAGGCGATATTGCTAGCCCGAGCTGTAGGCGAGGGTTACAAGTAAGCAGAGGCTGTAATTATCAAAGCGCACGTATGTCATACGACGTTTTATAACACATTTGTGAGGAAATAAAATAAAACTCCGACTACCTATGGTAAACGAATAAAAACAATACAGCGTTAAGAAAAAGCGCGCGGCGCTTCAGCATTTTTTTTAGGCAAAGGCACAAAAAACAGCCAGTATTACTAATAAAGTAACTTAATATTTTTGTGTTTTTGTTACAGATTAATTGGTTGTAAATTGTAATTTACTGTCAAAATTAATTAAATTAAATAATTATGTACATAAATTTTCTTTATTAAATTTTATCTCCCAAATTTAAGTTTAATCATAAAATGTTGACAACTTTTTTGACATAAAAACTCTTTGCTGCGATTTTAAAAAGTACCGTTCGTTTTAAGACGGAGCATCTTGATAAACCGTGCGTTTTACATTACACTTACCGCACTTGGGCGTAATGAGATACAATACGATATTGAAATTGGTAAAATAAGACACCTTTTACGAGCAAATGTGTTATAAAATACTTTACCTACTTGTCATGCACAAAATGGACCCATTCCTTACAATGATTATTTAGGAAGGACTTTAGATTATGCAACTTATTGTTATTGTTGTATTCTTATATTGTTGTATTGTTGTATTTTTGTATTGTTGTAGTTGTTGAGCAGTGATAGCCCGGACGGTTAAAGAGCCGGCCGAAAATCAGTGAGGATCTGGTTCGAATCCTGGCATGTACCAACGAGTTTTTCAACAACTTACGTACATATTTATCACTAGCTCGACGGTGAAGGAAAACATCGTGAGGAAACCCGCAAGTCCTAGAATTAATTCTGAGACATGTGTAAACAGACCCGGTCCGGCGATGGGCTCACCACCTATCACGTTTAGGGGTCCAATATATCTCGTGAAATGTGGGTATATCCAGTAATGAAATACCTCTGCCTACCCTCTCGGGGATAAAAAAGGCGTGAGATTACGTATATATATTGCAGTTGTTGAATTGTTTTGTTGTTGTTGTATTGTTTTGTTGTTGTTGTATTGTTTTGTTGTTGTTGTTATTAAACGTGCATTGCCGATTTTAACAAAACTCAATCCAATTAGTAATTTTGCTCGCCATGTTTTAAATATGCATACCAATCAAATACACTAGTGCTTACAGACATGTTTTCTCTGCTGTTAAATCATGAAATCTTGCTGGCCAAGTAGTTATTTTGCGAACAAAATCTTTTTATGTCGACCAAATGATTTAAATGCTGTTTTTTTGTGGCGCACCAAATTTTATATCTCCTGATCATTTAATTACTTCTCCTTAATTTATGTAAGTTCGACGGTGAAGGAAAACATCGAGAAGAAACCCGCAGGTCCCAGAATTAATTCTGAGGGACTGCAAACAGACCCGGTCCGCTGATGGGCTCAGCACCCATCACGTTTAGGGGTCCAAAGACTATCTTGTGAAATGTGGGTTGTGGTTGCTACAGAAAAATAATGAAGACACTGGATTCGATTCTGCAGACCATCTAAAATTCCTAATTTTAAGTTAGCCTATCCTTCTCTATAGAATACGGAAGAAAAAGGACAAAAACAAACCATTGATTATAGAGTAATGTCAAACATGTAAAATCCAACTAATTTGATGTCTTATCTGTCACTTTTATCCATGACCTTATTACATCGTTGCTAAAATTGCTAAAAACGTAATAAGATGTGAATGCGTGCATAAGGTTAAATCTTGTTATTTTGACATTTGTGACATTGTAAATAAATTTGAGAAGTAATTTGAATATTCAGAAATTATAAAATTTGGTGAGCCACAAAAAAACAGCATTTAAATCATTTGGTCGGCATACAAAGATTTTGTTTGCAATTAAAAAAAATCTGGCAGCAATCCTGGTTCCGCAAATAATTTTTATAATGGTCAAAAATTAAATCATAAATAGGCAGCTTAAAATAACATAAGTTTGCATAATAAACATTCAGTCCACAAAATAATTACTTGGTCCGCAAAATAACTACTTGGTCAGCAAGATTTCATGATTGAACAACAGAGAAAACATGTCTATAGTAATATATAATTGGATTGCGTTTTTGTTGAAAAATCGGCAATGTACGTTAAAAGTGGGCGGAGTAGGAGCACATGAGTAAAGAAACGGAACAGAGACAAAGCTTCATACAACCGCGCTGTCGTAGGTACACTACTACAAGCAAGCTGTGCATGTGTGCGTTTCTACTGCCGCTGCGTCACGTACGGGCCGCAACTGGATAAAACCGGCTCGGTCAGTTGGAAAGCCGAGGGCTGCGCAAGGGTTGCTTACCTATTTGTTTACGTTCCTGCTTAATAAGATATAGCTTATATAATAATATTATGATCTCGACATAAACATTGGAAATGACATTCTAAAACGAGTGCAAGACTGTACATTTAATATGCCTTGTGAATGTTTCCCAATTGATTACTTGAAAAAACTTTATATCCGATTTAGAAATTTTAGAATTTATCATTCAATCAAAAGATTTAATAAATTTTTAAAAATCAAGTCATAAAAAAAAATAACTTAAGTCATTTGTAAATAGTCGTATGTACATCGTTTGTAAATAATCTCAAGATAATAAAAAAGTAAGTCATTTGTAAATAGTCTCAAATACATCATTTTTAAATAATCTCAAGATAATAAAAATTTATTTTATTTTATTTTATTCTCCTTTGCCAACCCTACCAAAATAGGTAAGAATTTCGCTCGCTCCTTAGAAGCTTTGTCTCTGTTCCGTTTCTTTACTCATGTGGTAGGAGCAGGCGCGTGACACGTGGGTTAGCTTAGGTTTTTCTTGTGACCACAACGCACAAGCCGAGCGAGCGTGCCGCGGCCGCAGCCGGCAAAGTACCAGAACCGAATTGGGCCCTGGTCACTTGTATAAGGCAGAATACGAAAGGTTGTATACTAAGTCATGATGACATAAACTCACTTTCTTGTTTTTTTAATTTCTCCAAAACTATTAGTCTCCGCGTTCTGGGAGTGAGTATGGGGGGATTACCCCTCCCCCTCCCCTAAAACGAAGTTGCATAATCTAAAGTCCTTCCTAAATAATCTTTGTAAGGAATGCGCCCATTTTGCGCAAGACAAGTAAAGTATGTATTTTTTTTTCAGCCATCCAGAATGACAAAAATTGCAGATTGATTTTGAAATGTTTGCTGGCCATGAGTTGCTGACCAAATAGCTATTTCTGCTTACAGATTATATTTTTCTGCTCACAAAAATACGACTACTATGCTAACCATTTAAATAACACCCAATAAATATGGCGTTTATTTCTGTCCCTTACCTTTCCGAAGCGGTGGAAAAGAATGGAGAAAACTTAAAATTAGGAATTTTAGCTGGTTTGCAGAATCGAGTCCAATGATATTATTTAATATAATTGAATGCTAAATGTGTTTTAATGTTCCATCACAATGTCACACGCTTTTATTTATTAAAAAAAATGGGCACATTGTTATAAGAACGCAAAGATTTAATACAAAGATTTATTGGAACGAAGTTCCTTATCGCGCGTTGCGAAAGGGGGCTAGACGGATGATGAAGATGAGATGATGATGCTGATGATGAGGTGATGATGATGATGCTAATGATGAGATGATGAGATGATGATGAGATGATGATGATGATGAGATGATGATGATGATTATGTGCTGAGGATGATGATAATGAGATGATGATGATTGTGATGATGATTATGTTCAGAGGATGATGATGAGATGATGATGGAACTTCGTTCCAACCGGGTGTCCCTTGACACCTCTCAATTTTTTCTTTTTAATTTTATTTACAACATTTTAGCATTATTTTATATTTTTTAATCGATCTAATCCTCAAAGATCTAATCAGACAGAATCCACATTCATAACAAACGAAACAAACGAAATTTATTTCCCAAAGATGGGGTCGCAAATGTCGCAATGCATATTCACGTCCACCAAACCACCACCATCCTTATACGTCACACAAATTTCATGATTTTTTTGACCCTCCTCCGTCCTTGTCACATTTGTGAGACACCCCCCCCCTCGCTAGTGTAACGTCACATAAATTGCAATTTTACAACTAGACGTTGAATTAAAACAGCAGTTCTGTAATTAGTTTTAATTCCATTATAATTCTTTTTCATAAAATTAATCAACAACAAATCAGAAATTTGAAAAAAATTAAAAAATATTAGATTTTGAAATGTGCCGTCACAAAATGTAGGGCCTTTTTAGTTGGATTTAGAATAGCATCATATGGATAACCTTGCATTCTCATTAAAACTAAACGTGTGTACAAAATTTCATCTCAGTTGGTTATCTTCCAGTTCCATCATCAGACCTGGTTACCATCTATCACCAAAGTACTCGTCAAGACGAATCAACCAAGCCCAAACTCGATGGGTTTATGTCGTTTAATTACTGATTTTCTATGGCCATCTTCTTGCTCCATCATCAGACCCTGGTTACCATCTAGTACCAAAGTACTCGTCAAGACGAATCAAACGAGCCCAAACTCGATGGGAATATGACGTTTAATTACTGAGTTCCTCCTATGGCCATCTTCCAGCTCCATCATCAGATCAGCTTGGTGGTACCATAATATTGCATTGTCACCCAACTTACAAAAGTACACCAAATTTCAGCTCAATCGATTGAAGATATCTGCTTTAAAATTGAGTTGAAAGATTCCACCCGAACAAACATTCATACATAGGTATATAGGTACATTGCAAGATAAATAAAAAGCACACAATTCTCTAAAAACTAAGTCGTGTAAGATCGGCAACATCGCACCTTATAAAAATTACAGCCCAGCACAAAATAAAAAAATATATAGCGCCATCTAACGTTTTGTTTGGCCGCACTAAGCGTGGCAGTAAGCTAGAGGTGAAGATAAGTTGAAGCTGTGGTTGTAGTTTCTATTTATTTCTCCATTCGATACACCTAACGACATCTCGCGTCCTAGTAAGTAATTAGATTTCGAGTTACGATATTTTGTATGGCGTTGTCAGTCTATTTATTTAAACTGGTCTCTGGTAATAGTATGTAAGAGTATGTTCAATAATATATAGTGCACCGTCTACCCTGGTCGATTTTTGAATCTCACCAAGTGACTAATTCTCACCGATGTGAGTGATTTCCGAAAGTTCGTATTTTTGAAACTCATCGGTGACTTACATTTGTCATACCTATGATATCGATTTACGAGTGCCCCTACCCACTCGTAATTGAAATCACCATGTGATTGTTTTTGACAGTTCAGGATGCATGTGACGATGACGTGTTGGAGAAAGATTCCTCTCACACACCTGGATTTCTCATATTCTTCCGTTCTTCTCTGGCCGTTATCGGATCATAGTCTAGAGGTAGAACTCACGATCTCTCATTCTAATTTTATTTTTTATTTCATAAGTAATCTTATTCTATGGGACTCACACTTGGTCTTCTTCTGTCCAGTCAATAACGGAGGTGCGATTAATTGATAGTTGATCATATAATAATCAATAAGTTCCGAAAAGTAATTATTATGAACCTAAACAATATATAAGTAACTGTATTTATCTAACCTAATTTTGTTTTTTCCCTGTCTTTAAATTTGTATTTAGTGTAAGCGGTGTTTACCTCTAATTGTTAGTTACGCTAAGCATAGATTTGTAATATTACAATGTAAGTGAATGTATCAGTGTAAACTAACGTTGGTAAGCCAAATAAATAAATAAATAAATAAATATTAAAAAACTAGTGAAACGCCCTCGCTTTGCTTCGTTTTAACAAAATGAAATGTGGCCTATGTTAGCCATGGATAATTTCGCTTCCCATTCGTGAAACAAATTTTATATACCTACGGGTCAGTTTTTCGTCATATTACCCGCGGAATACAAACAAACAATTACCTATAATAATTAAAAATATTAAAGTTCAAATGTATTTAGATTTTTTGTTGAGAATGGTACATTTAAATATCTATATAACTAAAAAAAACAATGTACCTACACTATATTTCCTGTAATATGGCTTTGTTGTCTTAAAGAACTTTGAAAAAATATAAGTTATTAACACGCGAGTTTTGTTACACAAGAAATGATTGTGCCTTACTACGTCGTCGTCGCATTAAAATAAATGAATCCTTGGCCAGTAACGATCGATACAGACTTAGGTACTCAGGTAACCTTACGTCGTATTTACACGTGTAGTATACACAAAGAAGCTATTATATTTGAACCTTTTAGTTAGGTCCTTTTAATTTTTACTATGGCGAACTCCCGAAATTTCGTCCACTGGTTTAGAGTGAAAAACGAAGTGAAATGATCAAACCTTTACATAACATACTTATTATGTATATATTATAAACACCTACATATAGCCAATAAATCTCCCAAAGTTAGTCTTAAAGATTACACCATCAAGATACAGATCAAGTTACACAAAAAAATATTAAAACACAATTAAAACGGTTACATTTATTCGGATGGGCCACAATCTCCCACATTTACGGGTCCGGAAAATGCACTCGTGAAAATTGGGAATACCTCTGCCAAAACCCTTAGGGATAAACTATAAATTCTCCGAAACTAAAACTTCTTGAATCTTGAAATTGGCAGGAGGTTCCTTGAAGGATGTAGTTTTCCGATCAGCCCCCCTAGCCAAGTGGCATTGCACAACCAATCGAATGTTCTTTTAGATTGACATGTATGGGATTCACATTAGCGTTAGCGCTCGTTGGCAAGTGCTTATGTCAATCCCATATATGACAATCTAAAAGAACATTCGATTAGATTGTACAATGACACTTGGCTAGGGGGGCTGAAAGGGTTTTAGAAAGAGGTTGGAAGAAAACAATTCTGAGAAACTTTTTCTTTAAACGTATTTGTTGACAAATAAGCCTAGTTTCACTATGTCGGTCCGTCTCTCTGTCTGCACTGTCTGCAGCTTCGCTCGGACACTTATTACTAAGTAGAAAGCTATAATTTTATACACATTACATAAGTTTGTAGCGACACTACATAGAACGCGCCAATAGACGGCCGAGTTCTAAACCGTGCTATCGGAGTTTCCTAATGAGTTTGTATAAATATAACTGTCCAACATCAACCGTTGGACCGCGGTCCCCAGGCACGATCACCTCGCCTGGCGGAAGATCTTCCATTTTCACGATGGAGGAGCATCCCCCCTCCGCTCCTCCATAAGTTGTACCATTATTATTTTACGTATTAGTTGCTTTGGTACCTGGGTGTGGTTTAATACAAATATTTCATGCTTTAAGATTTTTTTCAGGTAGAAGTCATAATACAAACTCCACATAGTGTCCCAGTTTGGGACGAATTTTCCCACTTTTTTATTGTAGCACGTCTTTAGGTTATTTTTAGAGGCGATTAAATAACAACGAAACTTTCGCTTTGTAACATTATTATAGTATGATTATTTTCCACTTCGCGTGACTGTTTATAATGTTATAACCGAAGTTGAGCAGCACGCGTAAGTAATATTTCATTCTAGTACTACTTTTACTCTAGGCCATTTTTTGTGCATGACGAAAGCTTTGCCCAAAGGAAAGTGCTTTGACCTTTCGTATATGATAGTAACAAAAAAGTTGAATATTTACAGGCCTGTTGGCTTAGTTAGCACTAACCGCCTTCTATGCTGTCGCGGATTCGATTATAGTTTCAATTTTGAACTACCTAAATGAATTGAAATACACCGAAAATATACCTACATATTTTTTAATTTTACAAAATTTGGGTATTTACTAAGAAAATAGACATAAATTTTTTTAAGTTTGTACTTACTTTTGACTTGGTAAACCAATTTTGATGATTCTTTTTTTATTTGAAAGCTTGTGCTGCCCGTGTGTTTCCATTTTAATTTGGTCCAATTCTGACAATGCAATGGCATCCATGAGAAAACCATATACCTACTCGTAAGTTTTAAATTTGCATTAAGTATGTGCGCGAGAAATGGACGAATAACTCAATATCACACCAAACGATTCGATTATTATTTTTTAAACCGACTTTAAAAAAAGAAGAGGTTCTCAATTCGACTGTATTTTTTTGGTACTGTATTATTGACTGTATTATTCGTTGACGTTGGTTTTTTTCTCTTTAGGGTTCTATGTTATTATATAATAAATATACAATCAAGCCTTATCTCTGAAGGGGTTGTCAGAGGTATTATATTTTCGGAATTACTATATAAATATTGCATATTAATAAGCATTTTTAAAGGTGTCCAAAAATACAAACAAAGCGTGACGAAACCATTACCGACCCTTTTGTTGCCCGTTGCCACAGTGGCACATGATGCAAACAAATTTGAACATTACAAAAAATCCCGTCCCTTTATAAGATCTCAAAAGTTTAGTATTGTAAATAAAGTAGAAAAGTAGAAAGACCATTATAACATGAGGTACCAACCTACCTTGATTGTGAGGAGTAGTGAGGACAAATAGTTTCCATATTGTACAGGGCCTATTAAATACACGTCTATTAGTTTAAATACTGGGGCTGGAGGCCAATTTGCATTAGAAGTACCTAGCTTTACTAATAGATTGCATAAATAAATAAAACCATTTAGCAAAATGTTTTTACATAAATTGCCTACTCTATTTAATATCTGAAAGGTTACACTCAATACTTATTAACGTCAAACCCACTAGTATAGGTACAGAAGGAGACTGGTTTCCTAATTACACTCCAATACAAATAGCTAATAGACCATGAAACCGATAAACGGGTAGATTTCACCGACTACAGGGTCTAATAACGTTCTATTCGGTTGAGTAAGACGCCTAAAGAGATTTTTTATACTGCCAGTCATATTTTATTTGCGGTATCAAGACGAAGCTAATGAAAACTCATTGGTCAAGGTCTTTTCAGACGTATGGTCGGATACAAGCCTGAAAGTTTCTTAAGTACGATTACAGCGCACATGGACGGAGTGCCAAAGCGACTAATTTAAAAAAAATGATTTAACTTATTTTGCTATTGCATTGCATACGACTTATAGTGTGATATTTTTAAAACTGCTATATTTTTAAATTCTATCTTGCTTTTTAATAGCCTTACCTATTGCTTGTAAACTACACATTTACAAATAAGCTCCGTAAACGCATCGATGACACAATATAGAGCGTTACCATTTCTAAAACTCTACATGAATAATGAAATGTATAGATCACAAACCAAATTATGATATCAAAATATTGCAGTATTGTAAATATACGATATTACAGTCTCTTGAAAACATAGGCAATGTCACTACGTACTGGTTTGAGTCTAAGAGTAAAAAAATTACATATTAAGTAGTCCAGCCAAGTGGCATTGTACAATCTAATCGAATGTTCTTGTAGATTGACATGTATGGGATTGACATAAGCACTAGCCAACGAGCACGGGGCTGTATTTGACATACATGTCATGTACCTAAGCAACTTTACGCTTTGCAGTATTAGTATACCTACTTAAATTGAATAAAACTGATATTTAGTCCAGTAAATTTGTCGGTTGAATGTATGGGCTCGTATGCGTCAAATCCGGTAGTTCTGATTTTTTGCAGACTTGTTTATGATGTTGTCCTAATGTATAATCCAAGTTTGTGACCTCGAACGCCGAACGCAACTTTGTCAAAAATCGAAAAAACTGCGAAAAAATAGTTCTTTTTTCAAATTTTGGCGATTATAACCCTGAAGGACTAGTTTCTGAAAAAACTTTCTAAGGACGTTTTTAAAGTAGACTAAATTAACTACGATATGATATTAAAACTGTCTCTGTAGACCCAATAGTTTCTGAGATTTAGCCTTTCAAAAATTATATTTTTTTTTTAGGTCATATAGGATTGAACTATACTGGCTGTCTATAGACATAGGTACTTAATCGTATTTCATATGTGGAACAGTATCGTCATAGTTACTGTTGTTGTTTATACCCTTGCGGATATGGTCGAATTGTATTGCTGTGATTAAAAGTATATTTATATCTTTATGCCTCGCCTTTAACTGCTACTCTGTAAAAGGTTATGGGCCCAGAATCCCAGAAAGCCCTGTTAATGGCCCTGGCAGAATCCAAAGCATTGGAGTAACAAAAATATAAAAATTTATAGTGATCGTGACTTGTGAAATTTATTCTGCACAACAACATGTCAGAGGAATTAAGCTCCACCGGCATAAGCGGAATAAAGAAACTGAAAGGTACGTCGGATTATCCAAACTGGAAATTTTTAGTAAGAAATTACTTGGAAAATAAGGATTGGTGGAAAGTCATAGAACGGGATGAAACCGATAAGTATGACAAAGACGTAGATCGAAAGGCAAGGACCACTATATGTTTGTTACTCGAATCAGAGTGCTTTACGCACGTGTACAATGCGAAAACAGCGAAAGAAGCGTGGAACAGCTTGAAATCAGCATTCGAAGACAAAGGTTGGGGAAGAAGGATTTCTCTTCAACGAGAGCTCTGGAATTGCAAATTAGAGAATTACGAATCTGTAGAAAGGTATATCTCTAATGTTACTTTCCTTGCACAACAATTAGCAGATATTGATTCAGCAATATCGAATGACTGGATCATATCAATTTTGCTTGGAGGATTGACTCCTGAGTACGGCCCTCTTATCATGGCTGTAGATAACAGTGGTCAGGAAATCACATTGGAGCAGATAAAAACTAAGTTATTGCAAGAGGGAAGCAGGCAGAGCAAAATAAACTCAAGCGAGGAGCAAGCTTTATTTACACGAAAAGCACAAAATGATGCCAGATCACACCCGAAAGCCAATGATCGTAAGCAGAAGTTTGGTTATAAGTGCTATAAGTGCCACAAACAAGGGCACAAAGCGTCGGAGTGTAAAGAGCGAACTAAATCCGCGAATGTCTGCCTGAACACTAAGAAGGCGATCAACAAAGACATGTGGTATTTAGATAGTGGATGTTCAAATCACATGACCCACGATAGAAGCAAGTTGCTGTCCTATAAACCTGAAAAGGGCAACATGAAAATTTCGGTAGCGAATGGTGAAAAGCTACGTGTACAAGGAAGAGGGAACGCTGAACCTCAAGTCAGCGAAAACAAGAGATTATCTCTGAATAATGTTTTGCATGTTCCTGATTTAAGCATGAACCTTATTTCGGTTAGCGATTTGACCAAGAAAAATTACAGAATTAATTTTGACAAAGGAGGTTGCAACATTCGAAATGAGAATGAAATAATTGCGAACTGCTTGGAAGTTGACGGAATTTATGAATTACAAGAAAAGAAAAATGAAGTCGTCAATTTGACATTGTCAAAACAAGATGTAAACACTACGAATATTTGGCATAAAAGACTAGCCCATTTAAGTAAAAATTACATGCAACAAATGAAAAACCTTGTAACTGGAATGGAATTCAATAGTCAAGAGTTCAGCCAAGGATGTATTCCTTGCATAGAAGGGAAAACATGCAAGAGTCCCTTTAAAAACAAAGGTACGAGGGCGAACGAGATTTTGCAAATAGTTCATAGCGATTTATGCGGACCGATTGAAGAACCGTCGTTCAGTGGTTCGAGGTATGTTTTACTTTTTATTGACGATTATACTAGAAAAACGCACGTTTACTTTTTGAGAAACAAGAGTCAAACATTTGATAAATTCCGAGAATATAAAGCGGAAGTTGAAAATGAGACGAACAAGTCAATAAAATGCCTGAGATCAGATAATGGTACTGAATACTGTAATAGTCAGTTTAATAAGTTTTTAAAGTCTGCAGGAATAAAGCACCAGACGACTGTGCCCTATACACCGGAGCAGAATGGTGTGGCAGAGAGGGCGAACCGAACCATCATCGAAAAGGCGAGAACATTACTGTCTGAAGCGAACCTAAGCAAAAAATATTGGGCCGAAGCAGTCAACACTGTTGTATATTTAAAGAACAGAAGCCCTACTAAAGCTATAAAGAATGCAGTACCCGAGAGTCTTTGGACTGGTAAAGATGTAGATGTAAGTCATCTGAAAGTATTTGGTTGTTTAGCTTTCAGACTAACACCTAAACTAAAAAGACGTCAACTGGATATGAAAACTGAACCAATGATTTTTATTGGATATCCGGATAATCAAAAAGGATATCGTTTGATGAATCCAAAGACAGGTCAAGTGGCAACGGCAAGAGACGTCAAATTTTTAGAAAATAGTTTTTTGCGCGATGAGAAGGAGAAAAACTCAGTTGCGACGTTAAACCTTGACGGAGATTTCAATGTTCAGTCCAGTGTACCCAGTGGATCTGGCAGTCAAGCAGTATCATCGACGGATCACGACATTGTATTTTGTGATGCTGAAAACGACGATGATGTGGTAGAATCTACAGAAAATAGATCAGAAGAACCTGAAGAGCTAGTTACAGTACCTGAACCAACAGAAAGAAGGTATCCTGTAAGAGAGCGAAAGCCTGTCGATCATTACGGATGTAATGTAATGCGTGCTATTGACAGTATTGATGGTGACCCCTCTTCTGTTAAGGAAGCATTGGCAAGGCCGGATAGCGCCTTATGGCGCAAAGCAATAGAAGATGAACTACAAGGAAAGGAAAACCAGACTTGGACGTTGGTTGATCTTCCGCCCGACAAGAAGCCAATACAGTGTAAATGGGTGTTCAAAATCAAGAAACATAGCGATGTAGGGATGGAGCCTATGATAGGAAAATATATTTTACTGGGAGTCTGCACATAGGATTGCGGCTAATAAAATGATGCATAACAGGACGAAGCACATAGACATCAAATATCATTTTGTTCGGGAATGTGTCCTGAACAATAAAGTTGAAATCAGATACATACCAACCGATAAAATGATAGCTGACATCTTTACAAAATCTGTCCGAAAATAAAAGAGTTCTTAGGGCAGATAACTTTGTCAAATTACTCTATTAAGGGGGCGGATATGTAGTCAGCGAGTTAGGGATGTTTTGATCTAATGTTTTATACATGTATTTATAAGTGCTTTGTATGTGTAATAGATTAATTTTACTAATTTATTAATTGTGCAGGATTATTTTTATTATTGTTATTGTTATACTATTGAAATGGAGGTATAGTATAGGTGAGAACAAAAGTGTTCGATATCTGTTTATTTTATTTGCCGAGTACAGTCGAGTACAGAGGTGTGTACGTTTATTATTTTATTGTGCCCACATGTAATAGATTAAGGGGGCGTGTTAGAGGTCATATAGGATTGAACTATACTGGCTGTCTATAGACATAGGTACTTAATCGTATTTCATATGTGGAACAGTATCGTCATAGTTACTGTTGTTGTTTATACCCTTGCGGATATGGTCGAATTGTATTGCTGTGATTAAAAGTATATTTATATCTTTATGCCTCGCCTTTAACTGCTACTCTGTAAAATTTTCGAACTTCGCATTTTTTTGCATTTCTGTCGTTTTAAAATGTTGCCTGCTACTTCGTTCGCGTTATTTAGGGATAAAAAGTAGCCTATATGTTAATTCGGGTCCTGATCTATCTACCTACCAAATTTCATCTAAATCCGTGCAGCCGCTAAGTTTATTTTTGTCTTTTATCACATAGATATCTACACTAATCTATACTAATATTATAAATAGGAAAGATTAGAATGTTTGTACGTTTGTTACGAATAAACTCAAAAAGTACTGCATCGATTTAAAAAATTCTTTCACCGATGGATAGTTAGAATATCCCTGAGTAACATAGGCTACATTTTATTCCCGTATTCCCACGGGAACGAAAACTACACGGGTGAAACCGCGCCGAACCACTATTAAATTATAACTCTAACGGTATTTGTATCGAATAAACTCAAAAACTACTGAGCTGATTTTACAAATTCTTTCACCAATGGAAAGCTACATTATTATTGAGTAACATAGGCTTTATTTTATTCCCCTATTCCTACGGGAACGGGAACTACGCGTGTGAAAACGCGCGGAACCACTATTATATATGAAACCCGCTTTCACCCGCGTCGTTTCCGTTCCCGTGGGAATATGGGAATAAAATATAGCCTATGTTACTCAGGGATATTTAAGCTTTCCATTGATGAAAGAATTTTTTAAATCAGCCAAGCAGTTTTTGAGTTTATTAGTTACCAACACCGTTTAGTGCTATAATATAATAGCGGTTCCGCGCGGTTTCACCCGCGTAGTTTTCGTTCCCGTGGGAATACGGGAATAAAATATAGCCTATGTTACTCAGGGATATTCTAACTTTCGATTGGTAAAAGAATTTTTTAAATCAGCCAAGTAGTTTTTGAGTTTATTAGTTACCAACACCGTTAGTGCTATAATATAATAGCGGTTCCGCGCGGTTTCACCCGCGTAGTTTTCGTTCCCGTGGGAATACGGGAATAAAATATAGCCTATGTTACTCAGGGATACTCTAACTTTCCATTGGTAAAAGAATTTTTAAAATCGATGCACTACTTTTTGAGTTTATTCGCAACAAACGTACAAAAAATCTAATCTTTCCTATTTATAATATTAGTATAGATTAGTGTAGATATCTATGTGATAAAAGAAAAAAATAAACTTGGCGGCTGCACGGATTTAGATGAAATTTGGTAGGTAGATAGATTAGGACCCGGATTAACATATAGGCTACTTTTTATCCCAAAATAACGCGAACGAAGTAGCGGGCAACATTTTAAAACGACAGAAATGCAAAAAATTGCGAAGTTCGAAGAAAAATATAAACTTTGAAAGGCTAAATCTCGGAAACTATTGGGTCTACAGAGACAGTTTTAGTATCATATTGTAGTTAATTTAGTCTACTTTAAAAACGTCCTTAGAAAGTTTTTTCAAAAACTACTCCTTTAGGGTTATATTCGCGAAAACAAAAACTAAACTAAATAAATAAAACATTTTTTCGAGGTTTTTTCGATTTTTGACAAAGTTGCGTTCGGCGCTCGAGGTCACAAACTTGGATTATACATTAGGACAACATCATAAACAAGTCTGCAAAAAATCAGAACTACCGGATTTGACGCATGCGGTAATGTATAATTTTACTGGACTAATTCTCAGTAACATTGCATTTTGTTTTAAAAAATATAAATACAAAGTGTTCTCTTATGAAACTATAAAGTAAGGAAATAAAAAAGGAAGTATAACGTCAGGGATGCACATTATGTATTCTCCACAACTAAGTGGCTCACAAATTGGTTTGCAGCACGCTCGGTCACTCCAACACGCCATATGGACTCGGAAAATCGATAAAAAACTTTATATAAACATATATAGTAGGTACCTAGTATAGTACTAGTAAAAAACCGGCCAAGTGCGAGTCGGACTCGCGCACCGAGGGTTCCGTACAACCTTGCAAATTTATGGTTTTCGTAATTTTTCCTTTATCTATGCTATAAGACGTTGCTTCGTACCAAATTTCAAGATTCTGAGTTCACGGGAAGCACCCTGTAGGTTTTGATTCCCTTGCAAGTGTCGAAAATTTGCGGCATAAACGGCTGTATCTTTTGATTGCGTTGGCTTAGAAGTTTGATTTTTTCACAGCTTCAAGGGACAGTAGACCTGAGTAATTGATATAAATTTCAGCTTCATACCTCCACGCGTTCCTGAGAAAAAGGGTCTTGACAGACGGACGGACGGACGGACAACAAAGTGATCCTATAAGGGTTCCGTTTTTTCCTTTTGAGGTACGGAACCCTAAAAAGTACATAACAGGTAAAATGAAACATAAGACATTCTTTTGAAGTGGAGTACAGTCAAGAGCAAGTCAAGCTTGACACTACCAGTTTAAGCTGAGCTCTGATTTGTACTGCGCGCCATAGAATACAGGGCCGGGTCAAAGTCCAAAGTGTCAAGCTTAGCGTGCTCTTGACTGTACATCTGTGTTGATTATTATTATTTATATATTCATTACTTTTCTTAGGCCGTACAGTACAAAATATCATATAAAATCAAATAAAAAGAATTCTTAGCCAATGGTTTTTTGGTTTATCGAAATCACTTTCCATATAATTTTGGGTCCTTCTAATAGTGGTAGTAATTGTTTTAATTCGAGGGACATTAATATGAATACACGTTAGTAAATTAGATATTTCCTTCCATATAAAATCTTGTAGAGCTGGCATGAAAATGAGGTGGAATTCATAAAAAAGAAGTCCGGGTTTAATTACGTGTTAGGTCATTAAGGCTAAGAACATGAAGAAATCACCAGACTCCAGTCCAACATTGGTTCTGACCAGAGTCTCAGCAACTCGGTCCGGTGATAGGCTCACCAATCTGCCTTGTTTAGGGGTCCGAAAAATTCTTCGGGGAAAGTCGGTAAGGCATTACGATAAGGCATTAGTGTACGAGTGAATCTATTTATTTATTTATTATTTAATTCCTGTTATTATTTATAATCTCACGCCTTTTTATCGCCAATTGGGTAGGCAGAAATATTCAATTTCTGGATATATATCCACTTTTCACGAGGTATTCTTTGGACCCCTAAAAGTGATAGGTAGTGAGTCCATTCCCGGATCGGGTCTGTTACACATGTCTCAGAATTAATTCTGGGACCTGCGGGTTTCCTCACGATCTTTTCCTTCACCGTCGAGCTAGTGATAAATCCTGTTATTATTACAAGCACATTCACTACTTAGTACACAAAGAATACATTCTAAATATTCATATCTTTTTCAATATTTAACTATGTAGTTGGCTATATTATTTTCCAAGATCGATAGTTTGGATTGGCACACAATGTGCAAATGATTGTCTGCCAGGGTTTGACGCTTCACGCTTCACGGTCCCGATTCCAATGTTAAGCAGATGACGTTGACTGGCTCGGTGAAAGAATATTGTCTGCAAGTAAAAAAGCGGATAATTTTGACTTAGAACACTAATTTATGCTCACAGAATTATTATGCTTTTGCTATTGTTTAATAGAAACCTATTTTGACAAAGGATTTTGAATTTTAAGCAGTCATTTGCTTGTACCTATGTCAGTTCTAAAACCATCGATAGGTATATATTTTTACGCAATATTTTGCTACAATATTTCACATTGTTTGAGGTAAATCAAGTAAAATTAGTGATCCGTTATGAAGTAGAATTTAAGTTGTTTATAGAGCAGAGAATTTTATCAGGTGAATGACATCTTTGTGCTTGCAGCCGCTTTTTCTTTTTTTAATAAATGTTTCAAAATATATATAACATAGGTAGTAAGAGCAGTGAGAGCCCTTACGGTTAAAGAGCCGGGCGAAAATCAGTGAGGCTCGGGTTCGAATCCTGCCATGTACCAATGAGTTTTTCAAAAACTTACGTGCATATTTATCACTAGCTCGACGGTGTAGGAAAACATCGTGAGGAAACCCGGAGGTCTCAGAATTAATTCTGAGACATGTGTAAATAGACCCGGTCCGGCGATGGGCTCACCACCTATCACATTTAGGGGTCCAATGTATCCCGTGAAATATGGGTATATCCAGTAATGGAATACCTCTGCCTACCCCCTCGGGGATGGACGGCGTAAGATTTTTTTAATTTTTTTTATAAGTAGTCTTTTCAACCGTTTTTAAAAATTCTTGCAGCAGTTTCGGACCATATACATTACGAACAAAATAAAATAAATAAATAATCTCACGCCTTTTATCCCGAGGGGGTAGGCGAGGGGACGAACAAACATATAAATAAATAAATGTTTCCTCTTTATAGTATTAAGTGTAGATGCAGATAAATCTTGTGACCAAGTCTACATGTTACAGAATGAATAACATAATATTAAGTTATATGTCAAAGTAATAATTTATTTGATATTAATAATTTCTCACAACTTAGTAATATAACGACATAATTACCATTATATCCCTTGATAATTTATAATGTCAACGCGTTGAAGTCTTTAATAAGATTCTCCTTTAAAGTACTAATTAAATCAACTATTTATAGTGTATGCTCATGATATTACACGACGAGCCTGTTGGCTCAGTTGGTAGTGACACGGAGATAGGTATAGGGTTTGATTCCTGCTGAAACAAATATTTTTTTTTATAGATTGCCATAATGAGGCCAAGGATTGAAAATTCAAATAAATATATTTTTTTTAGTTATCCTATGTGCTAGACCTATTATCCAAATCCTATGAGAATTTTAGAAATTCCTATGAAACGAAAAGGAAAACCTGTGTTAAGCTTATGATAACCTCTTATGAGTATACACGCTTAGGTTATAGGTACAAAGCCAAGTGTTTAGTAGGTATCCCTGTATGCAACACAAATCAATAAGGTCTAAAATTATGAATAACTCACACAACTCCTCGGCATAAAATTACCTACTATAGGTTTACGAAGAATATTTAATAGTTCCACAGGTGAAATTAAACCCGACTAAAAAAATGAGGCTTATGTCGCCCAGACTATAACAACTAATCGACTGACAGAATATTATTTGATTCATCAAAATCTGATGAGTAGTATAGGCTTTACGGCAGAGCATACGTAATATACCGGCGTGCTACGCCGCGAGCAAAAGCTATAGTCCTAAATGTAGCATAATATGTCACAACCGTAATAACGAATCGACTCACTAATCATTCATCAAAATTGCATGAGTAGTGAAGCGCTACCATTGAAGATAGGTACATACTTGTACAAGTTCTTTTGAAGGATTACGTTTTCAGCAGTGCATTTATCCAAATTATGTTTAAATTTATATTTTTAGCAAAGCGAAAGCTTAAAGCGAAAAGTAGCTTTATCGTAGTCGGGTAAAAGTACCCCTGAACTCTAAGTGTCCTATAAGCTGTGGCCACTGTTATTGACGATGGAACATTTTAGTTCAGTTAGTCATTATCGTAAATCATAACTATTGTCTCGTGTGTGAGTCAACCGTTTTCTTATGCAAATTAGTCGGCGACACATTATTGGCACAGTTGGTGACAATTTCCATTAATAATGTTCATTTGCTCCCGAACGTTGGCGTCTGCCTTGGTGAAGCAGTACCGATACTTATTGTTACGATGACTTGAATGTCCTATTGCATTTAAGAATAAAATGAATAAAAGAAAGAAATACAATTCGGTGCAAAAAATATTGTTGAAATCATATTATGTATATGTCGCAGTCGGGTTGTATAATCCACCGTATTACATTACGGCTAGCCGTTATCAAAAACAGGGCCGTTTTGAAATGCGGCGGTTCAACGATTAGCCGGATTGAATGCAGCTAAATAAAAAACCGCCGGAATGTATTAGCCGCCATACGTTATTTAACACGGCTAGCCAATCTAGCCATAAAGAAACATTAGCCGCCTCTTTTAGTTCCGATTCGTGGCGCTGCCGTTTCAGTGTTGCCAGAAGGTTACTTTTGTGACCTTTTAGTGATTTTTTACTCCGTCAAGTAACTTTTAGGTTGTTACACTATTAAAAAGGTTACTTAATATATGTGATTTTCTGGAAGTTGTACAAGAGTTGTGTTTTTTTATATTTAGATATAGCTTCATATAGATAAAATATTATAGGCTATATTTTATCCCCGTATTCCCACGTATTAAACTTAAATCGAAAACTGAAAAATTACGCCATATACATATAAACAAATATAAACTTATGTATAAAATGTTTGGAAAAGTTTAATTATAATAAATATTTTTAGATGGCTGTCCCATTTAAAACATTGTTTTATTTTATGAGTATGGGCACCCTGCAATCTAAGTAGTAGTATGATGCGGCTAAACGTGGCCCGCCTTATTGAAGAACGTATCGCAATGACAATACGGCTAATCGTTGAACCGCCGCATTTCAAAACGACACTGTTTTTGATAACGGCTAGCCGTAATGTATACGGCGGATTATACAATCCGACTGCGACATATACATCACAATAAAAAAAATGACTAGACAAGAGCAGTGATAATTCTGTTGATAGTGCAGCCACCTCTCATGCTGGAGACGCGCTAATAACTAACACCCTAGTCCGGCAACGGTCTCTCTGCCTGTCACGTTTAGGGTCGCAACACACCTGCGGAACTTACGCCGCGGAACTTTCGGTGAACAACGTACATTACGGTTGACGCGAGAGGCAGATCCATTTATCTTTAAAGTGAAACGTCAATGTATGTTGTTCCGCGGAAAGTTCTGCGGCGTAAGTTCCGCAGGTGTGTTACTACACTTAGGGGTTCAAAATACACTAGTGAAATTTTAGTGTTTCCACATTGTTTCTAGCAATGAAAATAGCTCTGCCAACCGTCAGGGATAAGGCGTGGGCACACGTAGTATTTTTATTTTTTACTTCAAAATACAGATGTGCCAATATATACCTACGCACTTGTGACTCTTGAGTTGCAGGTGTCCATGGGAGACAATAGTCCATCAGGTGACCCGTCTGCTCTTTTACCCCCTATGGCCTATACTATACTATACCTACTACCACACTACCTATACTACGTTGCAATTGAACCTATGTAGCTGTATGACTAAGTATGATATGAGTAATGAGGAATTATTTTAAAAAATCCATAGCCTTATCACGTTGTAGGATGCACATTTTGCAGCAGTTTATCAGTTCTTGGCGGAAACAAAACATAAACTGTTTGCAAATTAATGCAACAATTAAATAAAAAAATATAGGCATCGGATTGTGCATCTAATGTTATTTATAAGGTTATTATCATCATTTAATTATGTATGTATCTTTAATTCATTGTATTAAAATACACTGGATAAGTTGATGTTTATTTGTTATTTTCTTTCAGCTATAACAATTAATTTCTTGTTTATGGTACTTACGTGACTTATGAAGTAATGATAATAAGTACCTATCAAGTTGTTATTCCACACAAACCTGTATCTGTAAACACGATAATATGAGCCACGCAATATGGTTATTCTAATTAAACATGCTTAATATAATATCTTGTTCGAATACTTACATCTATTGCATGGGGCTCGGGTTCGTATACTGATGAGCGCATTGCACCGATATTTTTTTAAACTTCCCTTACATATCATTCATGACCTGTAACTATCTTTTTTGTAGAAGAAAACATCGTCAGGAATACACGGACTTCAGCACTAACAGCGTCCTGACTACCGTTGCGGAGAAACTGGATTCTCTCAAGATCAAGTTACTAACAATTATGGGCCAAATAGCCTGAAATTAATGTTAATCAATTTATAATTTCATAAGAAAACATCGTTTTTTAACAGGATCCCGATCCGGTAATTGGGGTCACTACTTGCCACGTTTAGGGGTCCAAAAAATAATATGGTGTAATGACACTCACACACTTCTTTATGGCGAATAATTTCATTTTCCCAACTACCTTTAGTGAGTGATGATTGATACAGGGATGTTCGTTGCGCTCACAAAGCCCTCTTTAGACGACTATAGTCTACTAAGTTTGTCAGAAGGCCACAATAAAAAAAAAACTCACGCCTTTTATCCCCGAGGGGGTATATAGGCGTAGGTATTCCATTTCTGGATATAGGTAACCACTTTTCACGAGATATTCTTACCCCTAAACGTGATAGGTGGTAAGCCACAATTAATTGTGCGTATTGACCTTTAGACATATTATGGAACTCATTTAAAATTGTGGTCACTCAGAGATGACCCAACAAGACCGGTTATGCGAGTTGCCGCAAATATTACCGCCATAATGCTAAATAAACATGCCCTCGCACATGCTTACCGAACCTTGACCTGAAACAGTCCTCTGACTGTTCCTCGAGTAATTAATGAGGCACGTTTTTCTTCCATTTTGTTAAGGACAGAATTAGGTCAACGATTAGAGACAGATATATTTTTAACAATGTTGTAAAATAACAGGGGGCATAATTCACTTTAGTTATGTCAGAGCCTTAAGCTTTTAAGGTACGTTATCCGATAGAGCCGACCTACTTATACGAGTATATCATCATTATTATCTACCCGTAACATTTGGATCGACGACATCGTCAAGGTCGCGGGTAACCGGTGGATGCAAGCGGCAAGTTGCCGTACGTTGTGGTGTTTTATGGGGGAGGCCTTTGTTCAACTGTGGACATCTTCCAGCTGATGATAAACAGCCCACTGCTGAGCTAAGAGTCGTTTCTCACATATGAGTATTAGTAAGTATGGGCCATAATCTCTTACGCGAGCCTACCGTAGACTGGGAGATGGTGTTAGGCTTAGGCTACTAAACTGTCAGAAACATGCAAAATTAAATCTGATATAAAAACTGACACGGACCAAACAACATTTTAATATTAAATAGTGACCTGTCCTTGCACTTATAATAAGACACAAAGCGACACTTCCACTATAAATCAGTTGCCTAGGTCTCACCTTGCTGAGGTCATCATTTTAAAGGTAAAGTAGGGAAGGAAAACTGTTTTGCTTGGATTCATTAGGAGTATGACAAGGTCATGATCATAATGACCTCAAATAAAGAAGTCTGTACTCTGTAGTCTCGTATCAAGATTTACATCTTAAGTACAGATTACAAAAATTTAAACTCTTTTTACAAATATTGCAAGTCTCTTCAAGAGAACATTATTCTCATAATCACATCGACTATCAACATTTAAAAAAGCGGCCCAATTTATCGGGGTACTCCAGGACTGGGGAAAGAAACGAGTGCTTGCGGAACTGGGGGCCTCGCTGAAAAAGGTTTCTTATCACCATTCAATTAAAAAACTATACTTAACTTTTTTTTTCCTAATGCGGTCATGGTAGGGCACTCTGTTCAAGTGTATCCCTATTATAGAAACGGTCCTGTGACAAACGAACGGTCAGAGAGCGCCTTAGTATCTATAGGATCCCGCTGGCACGCTTTGGGAACAAAACCAAAAAAAAAAAAACTTTCTGTACAACTTCCCCAGAAAAGTAATGTTTTTCGAGTATGAACCTAAGTATATAAATGTTTTTCGGTACAGTCTGTAGCCTAAACGGGTTGATGGCTTTTATTTTCAGAAATGTAGTTAGATTTATTTACAAACCTACGAATAAGGAATAAGTCCTTATTCGTAGTTACAAACCCACCAATAGCAATAGCCTGTTCATGAGGTGCCCGAAAGTCCCGAAACTATACCATATATGGTAGGCCTACCTAGTTAACAACACTTAAAAATCATTAGTTGATACCTGTGGTGATCGCCAATAGTACACCTATAGTTTGGGCACCTGATTATTGCTCTAACAGTGGATAATTGTTATGAATTCGGATCATAGTTATAGGAGTGACATACCACTTAGGTACCTACATTCAAAAAACATAGGTCTCCTTCTGGTGAAGTCGATTAAAAATAATATAAACACATAACAAATTACACTATACAAGTTTTCAATAACAACTTTAATCCCATTAGCAGTATTGTATTACAATCTTGCCAACTGTTCAAACTTCATAAAAGTAGTATATTATACCTTGTAGGTATACTTAAGACCACTGACAATTAAAGTAAGTATGTAAATAAAACCATTTGATAATGATAAGAAATGTCAGATATTATTGCGATTAATGCATTGCACTTGGTATTTAACGAGCTTATTGTTTCTCAAACGCATCATAAAAATATGTGTGATAGATGTGCCGGGTATCTTGAAGAAATTACCACAATCTATAAAATAATAACATTTCAGGACTTTCATCCCCAAAGGGGTTACTTATTCCATTTCTAGAATACCTTCCGTTTTATGTGGTTTTATGCATAGGTATCATACATACATACATATAATCACGCCTCTTTCCCGTAGGGGTAGGCAGAGACCACTTCTTTCCACTTGCTACGATCCTTACATACTTCTTTCGCTTCGTCCACTTTCATTATTCCTTTCATACATGCTCTTCGGTTTAGGGTACTCTCTTGACCTGGCCATTTTTCAAGACG
Source organism: Ethmia dodecea (assembly GCA_963855545.1). NCBI lineage: Eukaryota > Metazoa > Arthropoda > Insecta > Lepidoptera > Depressariidae > Ethmia > Ethmia dodecea. Next base: position 5,757,050 of record OY979446.1, read on the forward strand.
TCCCCAATTTGGTCTCGAAACGTCCGCCTAGGTCTACCCCTTCCCACACTTTTATTCACACTCGCCTTATACACTTTTTTCGTCAATCGTTCGTCATTCATTCTCTCGACATGGCCAAACCATCTCAGCATACCTTTCTCAATTTTTGTCACTACATCTTCTTTCAGACCACATCGTTTACTTATCTCACTATTTCTTATCCTGTCACTCAGTTTAACTCCTATCATACTTCTTAACGCTCTCATCTCAACTGCATTTATTCTGCTTTCATGTTTCTTCTGCCATACCCAACTTTCACTTCCGTACATGAGTGTCGGAGCCAACACCCCCCTATGCACAGCCAAACGAGCCTTGTTAGACACCTTCCGGCTGCTCATAAAAGTGTGCAAAGCTCCATTCTCAACCCACTTTCATTCTCTTTTAAATCTGTCAAGCAATTGTTCATGAACAGATTGCATAGGTATCGCCATCTTTAAAACGTAAAATTTATTTTTATTAGGTACTAGCGACCCGCCCCGGCTTCGCACGGGTGCAATGCTGAATTTTCTTTGCTATAAACCATCCCTGGACCCACTCGAACCCACACAAAAAGTTTCATCGAAATCGGTCCGGCCGTTCTCGAGTTAAATCGTCAGGAAGGAAAACCCGACTTATTTTTATATAGTAGATTATTTTGTACTGCTGATTTTACATAACCAAAATTAATTTATTACAGTTGACCTGAGGGCTGGGTAGTTACGAGTACCTATGTCTGTCAAATGATTCTTAGCCATTCAGAGAGGGACTGCGGGGTCAGTCTCCTGGGCAGTGTCCTACATAGTTCACCTTTGGTGGACATTTTTTATCTGTAAAATGGCGATGGACTCACCCACCCATCACGCTTAGGGGTCCAAAGAGTATTAATAGTGAAACGTGGGTATTACCAAAAATGGAATAGGTACATACCTCTAGGTACCCCCCTCGGGGATAAAAGGCGTGAGATTATTATAATTTTAAAAATTGTAAATAAAAGTATTCTTTCTTTGTAACTAAATGTAATAATAAATCTTGCAAAAACTTAATGTAATACATTGAGGTGATCCCATAAGTCCTTATACATTTGTACATAAAAAATGTTACGGAGATAGCGTGGATTGATGATAAATGGACTGTATAAGAACGATTTTAATGGTTAAATGGAAGGAAACGCAATGTTGTTGAAAAACTGGTCTGTATTCTAGTAACTTGTAGAAACAATAGCAAAACACGTATTAAGTCAATCATAAAATAAAAAGTAAAAGTATCAAAAGAGGTTGCGCTGCAAGAGGTCCGCAACATCCTTCCCCTCGTGCAGAGATGCACCAATCAGATGAAATACCATTAAGAGGATATCTTAATAAGTTTTCTGAGGGGTCGGCGTAGACAACCCCCTGCAGTTTCAACGTCAACCACCCTCGTGATGCCGTCCTTGCCGGGGTATTCTTTCGCAATTCTTCCTCGCGGCCATGTTCCTCGTGGCAGAGATTCGTCGACGATTAAGACCGAGTCTCCAATGTTCAGTATCTGATTTTGGCTATTCCTGTCTCTGGGTTGCATTGTGGGCAGAATTTCCCGTACCCATCGGTGCCAAAAGTGATCTGCCAGTCTGACTGCTTTGCGCCACTCCGAACGTCGGACGAGATCATGATCGTCAAAGGCTTTCGGTGAGACTTGGTCGGATGAGGCGCCAATGAGAAAATGAAAGGGTGTCAGTGTCGTCGGGTCTTGAGGGTCTGTTGACACATGGGCTAAAGGTTTACTATTGCTTCTGCTTCCGATAACAGTGTCAGCAGGGTTTCTTCTTTGGGCGCTCTCTCGTTTAGGGTAGCGTGAAGGGCAACCTTTACCGTGCGTACCAGTCGCTCCCAAGAACCTCCAAAATTCGGTGCCGCAGGAGGAATGAAGCTCCATTTAATTCCTTTTGTAGCTACAAGGTCGAGAACGGAGTTCGAGTAAAATTCTTTCAAAATTCGGTTAGCCCCGACAAAGGCGGTCCCATTATCGGAGAATAGGGTATTTGGGGCTCCACGGCGTGCTACAAATCGACGAAGACTCATCATAGCGGAGTCAGCGCAGAGGCTGTGGACAAGTTCCAGATGGATTGCTCTAGTAGTTAGGCACGTGTAGAGGGCCACGTACCTTTTTTCGTGTCTGCGTCCGATGGTAGTCATGATAGGGCCAAAGTAATCCAACCCTGTATATGTGAAGGGCCGTTGATGGTGAGCCAATCTTCCAGGTGGGAGGTCTCCAATAGCGGGACGCATCGGTAGGTCCTTGCGAATTTTACAGAATAGGCACTGCTTCGCCACAGATCTCACAGTAGCTCGGAGTTGAAGAAGCCAGAATCTTTGTCTCAACTCATTGACAACCAATTCGTTGTTAGCGTGGCCTGCTCTCCTGTGGTAGTTCTGCACTAATAAGCGAACAACTGGGTGACGGCCGTCCAAAATCACTGGGGAGCGGGTATCAGGATCTACGTCTTCCGCTGCGTTAATCCGACCAGCCAAGTGCAATAGTCCATCCTGTGCGAGTGAAGGGGACAGTTTCATCAGGCGGTTGTTCTTCGGAAGTAGCAGAGAGTTAAGGATACATCGGAATTCTTCAGAGAAGCTGTCCAGCTGTGTGCGTTGTAGTATGTGCCTTTCAGCGGCTTGCATCATCTCGGCAGATAGAGGTGATGGAGAGAGGGTTGTGGACGTTGTAGGACGGCGAGGTGGAAATGTTTCGCCTTTAGATTTCAGGTCTCGGATTTTGTTTAAAATATTTCCAAAGAGCGCAATTGCCTGGTGCAACCTGGCAGTAGAGCGTACCAAACGAAACCAATCACTGAAGTAGCCAAAATTGACAGTAAGAGGGGTAGGCAGAGCGGTTGCTGTAGAAGTAAGTCCCACCGATTCGCTTGGAATGCATTTGAGCTCCTCGCGAACTGGTGGGATATTGGCTGGCTCCATGGGCCAGTTCTCGGGGGACTCAAGAAGAAAAGACGGTCCTTGAAACCATCTATGTGAAACGGTAAGGGATATGGGACGCGTTCGAGTGGCATCATCAGCAACGTTCAGATTTGTGGGTAACCAACGCCAATCTTTTACGTAAGAGTTTTCTAAAATTTCACCTAAACGGTGGGCTACAAAGGGCTTAAATGACCGAGCATCACTTCGCAGCCATTGAAGAACGGTCATGGAGTCACTCCACAGAAACGTGCGTATCGGTTTATTACGATGATTGTCTTTTATAGTCACCGCAAGTCGAGAGGCGATCAACGCGGCTTGGAATTCTAAGCGCGGTATGGAGATTGGTTTCAGGGGAGAGACTCTTGCTTTACTCGAGATGAGAGCGAGCTCTACTCCACCATTCGGGTACAACAGCCGCCAGTATGCGACACAGGCATATGAGAGCTCGCTCGCGTCTGCGAATACGTGAAGCTCTCTTTCCGACGGTTCAGAGTTTCTGGATTTTGAGTACCAGCGTGGTATTTGAAGAGAGGAGACCTGTGTCAGTTCCTGAAACCAATCTAGCCATTTTGTAGTTTCGGAAGGTAAGAGTTCAGTATCCCAACCGACATTTAGTCTCCACGTTTGTTGGAATAAAATACGGCCTTTTACGACTATGGGGCCTAATAGACCTAAGGGATCGTAAACGCTCATTAGACGGGATAAAACTTTTCTCTTCGTGATCGTACCATCAATGGTCGTCGGATTCCCAACTCTAAAACCTAGCATGTCGGATACCGGGTTCCATTTTACACCTAGCGCGCCAACGTCTTGGTTTGGTATCTGAACATCGGCGTCTGGACAAGCCCAAAGATCTTTAGGGACGCGAGCTAACGCGTGGACATTGTTGGTTGTCCATGCTCGCATCTCAAAACCGCATTTAGCATCTATGATAAGAACTTCACTAGCTATACGAGACGCGTCGTCGAGGCTGTCTAAGCTGGTAATGAAATCGTCCATATAATGGTTGTGAACGATTTCGTTTGCCGCTTCGGGGTATTGGCTCTGGAATTCGAGTGCGTTACTCCAGCGGAAATTTGTCGAATATCGGCATTTGAGGGATACAGATAATTAGTTGTCCGGCTTCTGTAAATGTTGTGCAGATTTAAAAATTTGTATTGCTTAAAGTTTTTGAGTAATTCAAGAAAAACAGTTTCCGCTGGAGTAACGTTACCCCAGCGGCAATTTTTTTTTTCTAATGGGAATATTGAAATAATTTTTATCTACATAATCAGTTGTGATGACGGAGTAAATGTTGCGACTTAATTTGAATTTGTATCGTTAATGGTTCCGAAGATATTCAAAGATTTCAAAATGACGCATTTTTGATGTTTGCGTTTTTCGCTGAATTTCGAAAATGGTTAAGCGCACTATCATAATTTTTTGTACATGACTTCTTATGTCTTATTCCTAATTAGTTGTGAAATAAAAAATTAAAAATAATTTATCGTTTAGGAGTTATGTAAGCAAATAGAAAAACCCTCTAATACGTCCTAGCACTTCGAATAAGAGGTCTAGAGACTTGTTTGAAACGTTATTTTGTAGCTTGCAACTGCCTTCAGATATTTGTGAAGTTTCATTAGTATCCTATAAGTAATTAATAAATTATAATGAAATTTAGCTCGGTTTGGGCCTCGACGCGCAGACCGTTATTTAACCCCCTATTAATGGACTTTTTTGTGGGATTTTTTAACCGAATAATACGTAAATAATTAGTTATATAGTTCAATTTTATACTTGTGAAATTTCAGCATCGTACAATCAATAATTAACGAGATAATCAAAAAATACACATTTTAAGTTATTTACCGTGGTAACCCGACCGCGTTTAGATGGTCACAGAAAAGCGGCCGTTTAGTACATTATGCTAACATTCTAAAACACGTAGTTTAATAGTCTTTCAAGTTCGGTACAGACGCGTACATTATCTTTTGAGTACCTATTGATTTAATTTAATTTTTTTTGGAGTTTCACATGAACATTTTATATATTACTAGCGACCCGCCCCGGCTTCGCACGGGTGCAATGCTAATACTTAAACCTTCCTATTGAATCACTCTATCTATTAAAAAAAACCGCATCAAAATCCTTGTTTCTCCTTTGTTTTATACTATGTAGTGATAGTGATGCCATTATCCTAGCAGTCTGCTATACTTAAATCGAGCTAAATCTTCGTACCTATTAACAGTTATTATTAATGTGTAGTGCTTCTTAACTTTTCTTCTTTTTCTGTGGGTTACTTGTTCCACCAAGAAGGACATTAGTTGGTAAACAAGGTAGGCTATAATGTATAAATATACAATATTATTATTATTGTTTATAATTGTATATTATACTTATACATTCGCATCATGAAAATAATATAATAATCTAATCTCACGCCTTTTTTTATCCCCGAGGGGGTAGGCAGAGGTATTCCATTACTGGATATACCCACATTTCACGGGATATATTAGAGACCCCTAAACGTGATAGGTGGTGAGCCCATCGCCGGACCGGGTCTGTTTACACATGTCTCAGAAATTCTGAACGGATTTTGATGAAAGGTATGAAGATAACTGAGTACCCGGGTCAACGTCTAGATTACTTTTTAGTTCTGAAAAATATCTCATTTCCACGGGAAAATATAAAAACTGGTTACAAAAGACAAATACGTACTATTCACCTCGAAACATGAAATATGGTATGTAGGTGTCTTAGTGTAGTAGGCAACCGCTATGAAGGGTTTTTTTTTAATTCTCACGGGAACGGGAAAAACAGGATCCGCGCGCGCAACCCGTTGTTTGAAATATCGTATGTATAGGTGTCTTATGTCGTAGGCAACCACTATAAAGGGAATTTCAGAACTTGCCACAGGAACAGGAATAAACTGGATCCACGGCACCCGCTGTTTAAAATATCATGCTCTTACATGCCTTAGGAAACCACTATGAAGGAATTATAGGAAATTCCCACGGGAACGGGAATAAACTGAAATTTATATAGGTAGGTATGGCAGAGACAAAACATCGTTTTTGAAAATTAGTACATAACTTAACAAAAGCAATGAAAAACAACAATATTTTTTTCATACCATCTATTCGAAAAGTGACGTTTTGGTCCTCAATAACAGGGATCAAAGTAAGTCTTTTCCGATAGGATCATAATAAGTGCGAATAAAAGTGTTTTGAATTTGGAATCAAAAATATCCCGCAACATTCTTAACCAAAGAGATTAACAAAATAAGTTTGCATCTAAGGTTGGTTGGTACTTTATCAAAACATTAGTTCCATTTTTCGCCGCATTAGGTTGACAAGCATAGAGTAACTTATATGCTGACAAGGCTGAATGGGGTTCGATGGTTGTGCCACACTGTCAAAAAAATTGCTGTGGCAATGCGCGCGCTTTCCAATTCCGACATCGAATTGTTTGTGTATTTTATATTTTAAAATGTATTCAAGTAGCAGTGACTGCAGTGATAGTTAAACACCGGAAAACTCACTACGTTCGGGATTCTATCCTAGAATCATTCACTATATTCGTGATTTAAAAAAACGCCCTCGCCGTAAAAATATAGTTTTGCTCCCTCATGACACAAACTACTATTCCCACGTTGAAGTGTTATTTGTTTTATTTTTTCAATTAACAGCTTTTTATTTGCAAGCCATAAAAATATAATTGTATAATCAATACTTTTCCAATAAATAAAATCAAGTTTCATTGCGATGGAACATTAAAGAACATTAAGCACAATTACACCTTCAATATGTTTCTTTTTGCAATCATAATGTAACACGCTTTTATTTATTAAAAAAGTGTTGATTATATTATAATGATATTTTTCTGTATTTGAAACCTGATATTAAATTATTATTTTGTAATTTTTAGTTCTTTTTATATTAACAAGAACATAATAAAAGCTTGTTTTTAAAAAACTATATATTTTAATTTTTCTGAATAGTGATGCTATTTAATGTTATTATTGATAGCGGGTGTCCAACGGTTGCCCGAGCGAATCCAGTTTATTCCCGTTCCCGGGAGAATTTCAAAAATTGATAATAATACCTAAATTGATAACTATCTATACTACCACAATAATTTAGTCCAGTAATAATTATCTGATTTAGTTTTTGAAGTTGATTTATATTTATGTTGTATAAAAAGATGCTCGCAGAATAAATATACCTAAGTTCAATGACTTTTTATTTTTCGTATTTTTTATTAAAAGGTTTTATAGAAACGATTATTATTACCTGTCAATAAGTTTTTTTAACACTTGTGTACGCAATTGTAAAAAACCTTATAAAACTATCCTATATATTTAAAAAGGTTAGCATACCATCTAAACTCGGTCGGGTTACCACGATAAATAACTTAAAATGAGTATTTTTTGATTATCTCCTTAATTATTGATTGTACGATGCTGAAATTTCACAAGTATAAAATTGAACTATATAACTAATTATTTACGTATGATTCGGTTAAAAAATCCCACAAAAAAGTCCATTAATAGGGGGTTAAATAACGGTCTGCGCGTCGAGGCCCAAACCGAGCTAAATTTCATTATAATTTATTAATTACTTATAGGATACTAATGAAACTTCACAAATATCTGAAGGCAGTTGCAAGCTACAAAATAACGTTTCAAACAAGTCTCTAGACCTCTTATTCGAAGTGCTAGGACGTATTAGAGGGTTTTTCTATTTGCTTACATAACTCCTAAACGATAAATTATTTTTAATTTTTTATTTCACAACTAATTAGGAATAAGACATAAGAAGTCATGTACAAAAAATTATGATAGTGCGCTTAACCATTTTCGAAATTCAGCGAAAAACGCAAACATCAAAAATGCGTCATTTTGAAATCTTTGAATATCTTCGGAACCATTAACGATACAAATTCAAATTAAGTCGCAACATTTACTCCGTCATCACAACTGATTATGTAGATAAAAATTATTTCAATATTCCCATTAGAAAAAAAAAATTGCCGCTGGGGTAACGTTACTCCAGCGGAAACTGTTTTTCTTGAATTACTCAAAAACTTTAAGCAATACAAATTTTTAAATCTGCACAACATTTACAGAAGCCGGACAACTAATTATCTGTATCCCTCAAATGCCGATATTCGACAAATTTCCGCTGGAGTAACGCACTCCTGGAATTCTGAAGCGTTTTTATTTTTTATGTATATCGCGGTGCAAGGGCTAGACGCGGCTCCGAAGGTCATCGAGCTCATCCTATATTCTTTGATAGGTGCGGTCGAGTTTGCGTCGCGCCATAAAAATCTTTGAGCATCGCGGTCTTGATCTCTGATTTTAATTTGTGGGAACATTTCGCGTATGTCACCCGTGACTGCTACCTTGCCTTCCCGAAATCGAAATAAAATGCCTAGCAGAGGTTGCAGGAGATCGGGTCCAGTCAACAGCAAGCTATTTAGACACACACCGTTAGTTGACGCAGCGGCGTCGTGTACAACACGAAGCTTTTTTTTCTGTGGATGATAGACTCCAAAGGTCGGGAGGTACCAACGAATAGTGTTAGAGGTGTCGGTAGTTTTGCGGCAGTGATACGTAGTGGGGTCACACTCCTCGGCGTAGCCTTTTTTTATAACGTTGTCCATGAACGCGCTGTAAGCTTTTGCGAATTCGTTATCTTTGCGCATGCGTCTCTCCAAACTTAAGAAACGTGACATGGCCTGTGGGTAGCTGTCGGGGACGTCCCGATTGTCGGGGACGTGCGATTTAGTTTGCCTAATACGCCATGGAATAATTCGGGTGAATACAAATATTCAGTTTGTTTTAGAAGCTTAATAGTGGAGATGGAATTACGGACCCGATTTGAGAAAGTTCCGAGCTCTTTCAGGTCGTTTCCTAAACGTGGAAGACTTTTCAGTGCAGTTACTTCCTTGAAAACGATGAGTTCGGGGCGCGCGAAGTTTTCTTAGAGTGCGAGCATGACTTCCTCTGGGTCTTCCGTCGACATCAACAATGCGGCGACAGCCTCACGCGCGGGCCCGCACAGTGCATTCTGAAGTCTGATTATGTTTTCTAAATCTGAAAAATTGCGTTTTGTTGTATCATAAATTCGTTTAAAGTGGAGCCATTGCTGCGAATTGCCAGAAAACGAAAACAATTCTAATTTTTTAGGAGAATGGGCGCAGGCTAAGGCTTTTGCTGCCGCAGCGGTGTCCGCTACAGCTTTCAGCAAGTAGGTACTGTCAAGCTCCATGGGGATGAGCGGCGGCTCTAGGCCAGGCATCTTGGAAACTTTGGTGACGTCACAACTACGTGAAGGAAATATATTATTATGTTGTTGCCGTTGATTCAACGGGGGTGCAGTTGCCCGAGTAGCCGTTGCCGGTGGTTGCTGTACCGAGCGGCCGGGAGCAAATGTGTGCTCGCATTCTACTGCGGGAATGTCCCTGTTAACTATGTTACAGCTAGTTTGATTCACTGCGTTTTCTACCCATCTCTCAGTTCTATCTACGCTCACCCGGTTAGAACTCCGATGACTCGTGCAGCTTCCTGCGCGGCTACCTCCTGCAGTTGCCTCGATCGCACATATTTCCGCTTGCAGCTCGCTGTCTGCCACCTGCTGCTGAAGAGCGGCTAGTTGCCGCTCGCGATCCAACTCGCGTGCGGCGAGCGCTTGCTCTCGCTCGAGCTGTTGTGCGGCTAGCTGCCTCTCGCGATCGGCGAGCGCTTGCTCTCGCTCGAGCCGTTGACGCAAGGCCTGAGCTTCGGCGGCGGCCTTGTGCGCTCTGACAGTAGCGGACGATCGTGACGACTCGGTCCTAGCGGTGCCCTCGCTGGTCCCTCCGGGGACCACACTTGAAGCTTTTGATCTAGCGTCATCGGGCCTTTTAGATTTGCTGCGGGTTTGCATGATAAATGTATGCGTGTATGAGAACTAGTGAGAATAAATGAACGAAATTATGTGAGATGAAACGAGATTATGAAAATATGTGCTAGGTACACTGGAAATGATGGGAGAATGGACCAAATGTTACGGAGATAGCGTGGATTGATGATAAATGGACTGTATAAGAACGATTTTAATGGTTAAATGGAAGGAAACGCAATGTTGTTGAAAAACTGGTCTGTATTCTAGTAACTTGTAGAAACAATAGCAAAACACGTATTAAGTCAATCATAAAATAAAAAGTAAAAGTATCAAAAGAGGTTGCGCTGCAAGAGGTCCGCAACAAAACCCTTAACGTATAAATTTCTGATGACAGATATATTATATTTTATTAACACCTAGAGAAATCAATTATAGTATATTTTATATCGAGGGACTAAACGAAGCCATTATATACCAGAGGTGGTTTGACTCCCGAGCTTGCGAGGGAGCCATAAAACCGAGGGTATATTAAGTTGGCGTTTAGTCTCGAGGTGGAAACTGTACTTTTCACTTTGAGTGCGAGAAAAATTGTCAATTTAGTACAAATTTATTTAAAACCCAACAAATTTACACTCGACAAAAATTCAGAAATTTTCGCGGTCAGTTTTTCCTTTAAACCTGTCAGGCTGTCACAGATTAACGAAGAGATTTAAATCTCTTTGCAGGTAAACAATTTAAAACACATGGCGCCACCTTCTTCGCGGAAAAACCATGGAACTAAAACTCTTCACATTTTCGCAATGAAGATGGTCCACACTCTACAGATATTTACTGGCTGTTGGAGGTTGTCTTTTTCTAATTAAGGAAATTAAAAAAAAAAACTTTTTACTCCCTAGGGACTAAAGTGGTCACTTTAGTCCCGCTTCATAGGGCTATATTGGCGTACTTTTAGAGCATGAGAAGTGAAAAACTATTATTTGACTTTGTAGGCATAATGTAGATCCCAAAAGTGACATTAACAAACTCTATGTAGTAGGTATTACCAAAATATAAACAACGCACACTCGTGAAATTATTTCTATGAGCTATTCCTATTTTAACCCAGCGGCGTTGCCGTTCCCATGGGAATTTCAATAATCCCTTCTTATTGCTTATTTACGTCACTTATGGAACCTTTCATGCTTCTAAACCTAGCTGATCGATCAGTCAGTCTGACAATCGGCCTGTCAATTGTTTATTTATATTTGTAGTTTTTCATATGTATATAGCTAGAGAGTAACATATAATATATGTAAATATAATACAGTAATTCGAAATTCTATCTGTTACATTTTCAGGAATATAGCTCGCATCTTGAGGGAGTGCTACTAATAATTCCCGGTAAGCTAGTTCACCATAAGTTCCTACTTACGTCTTATTACTAGTACATTTATTGTATGTATGTAGGTGTCTTATAATTCGTAAGCAACAGTTATGAATGGCAATGAAGGGATTATTGTAAATTCCCACGGGAATGGAAACAAACTGGATCCGCGCGGGCATGCGCCACGGACACCCGCTAATTGAAATATGGTATGTAGCTGTGACTTATATGTCGTAGGCAACCGCTATGAAGTTACTCTTGGAAATTCCCCGGGATCAGGAATAAGCTGGATACGCGAGGGCAACGCCGCTGAGCACCCGCCAGTATAGATATACAATAAATAGGACTTTGTCATGTCGTAAATCCTTCTATTTCTAGATATAGTAACGACGAATAATAAAAATATTGCTTTAATAACTCAGATAAAATAAAATAAAACATTTCAATTAAGTACAATTCAAGTGCCGTTAACATAGATAATGCATCCGCAACCACAGGTCAATGGATTGCGTCCGTTTTACTGGACTCGGCAGATCTCGGTTTTCAATCAAAATCGAAGCGTAAAATCGATGAGGAACAGAAAGCATGAAGAACATTTAAGACCTTAGATAACTGTAATTTAATAGGTGTGGATGGTTTGGTGGATATGTATCTACCTACTTCGTAAAGAAATAAATAATACACCTATTAAAGGTCAACGCACGTAGAGGCGGACAAAGGGGCTTTTTTTGTTAGGATGTTGCGCACTATGAAGATCGCGCCTGCCTTTAGGTGGGACAGGTTGCATTAAAGATATTTACAAAAAAGGACATCAAGGGGACAAAGCGAACAAAATAGTAATCCAAAATTTATTTCGAATTTGGAAGGTGAAGTGTGAGAACTGATCCGAGTGACCCCACTCCAGGTCGTATAACTTTTTATTAAAGTCTTTACAAATTCCAATATTCGTTTTACAAATGTTTTAGAACTTTTACTAACTATTGTAGTACCTACAATTACAAAAAAACATTGGGTCACTCAGTGCACACACACATGCATTCGTACTAGCTAAACGCTCGAGATTAAAGTTTTTGTATGAAAATATTCCCAATGGCCCCTCTATATTTTAATATCTTTGGGTTGCATATAAGTTCGAACATTACAAAAATTCCCGTCTTGGATCGCGACCGCTTTTTCCCGCTTCAGTATGCATTGACGTTTACGGATAAAGGGTAAACTTTACGAAATTACCTAACTTTAGGCGTTTTACCCGACTGAGTAACAACTCTTTGTACAATAAAGAGTTTTTAATTGAGTTTAGAAGATAAACAAATCACAATTTACATACGGTTATTCAGTCCCAAACTAGGCAGAGCCTGTAATATGGGTATCTACTTAACAACTGATAAATCATACTTAAATAAATATTAAACACCCAGACTCGAAGCCAACAAACATTTTAATGCACACAAATGTTGGCCCCGAGCGGGTATCGAACCCGCGACCTCCGACTCAGCAGGCAGGGTCACTACCAACTGAGCCAACGGGCCCATCAACGCCCGTCGATCATATTATGATGAACCATCGGTGCAATAAACGTTAATTCAACGCAATAAGATCATTAGTTTTCAATAATTTTGCACAATATTACGTTTCACCGACATCGGAAAAGGAAGCCTATTCCGATGCGTTACGGTCGGCGCACATCAGGAAAACGAGTACTTACCTATCTAAGAATGTATTACTTACGTGAAAAAACACAATTATTAATTAATTGGACCTTTTTTTATAATACACATTCAGTAACTAGTTTGTACTACTAAATTTAAAATAAAAAATCTTAAAACATAATACCTACATAAAAATGAACAACAATTTTAATTTTACATTGATAGCAAATTTCATATAAGTAAAACAATGAAATAAGTAAACGATGATGTCATTTAAAGCATTTATACCATATTTTAATATTCAGTGTAATGTATTTTTTTCATACTAAATTTACATTTTGAGAGATATTGAAATGTAACTTATTATCGTTAGCTAGACATCGTGAGGAAACTCGGAGGTCCCAGAATTTGTTCAGAGGTATGCTTAACAGAGTTCCCGGTTTATACATACATATATACAGCTCACGCCTTCTTCCTACGGGGGTAGGCAGAGACGATGGATCGCCCAGTTTGTCATTCGCCATATTGCTTTTTTGTGACCTCACTCACCCATTTCCATTTCCACAATCTTAGACGATACGACAGCCAGTTTATTAAAATATATCAACCTGTGTTTAGGCTACAGGCGTCAAAGAAATCGACTCCCATACATACACCTGAAAAACAAATTGAATTAAAATAAATTGATTAGCAGTCAACTACACACACCGGCACAATTAGCGGAACAGAAAAAAAAGGGAGTATTTACGCATTTTTGCGTGTTACTGGCCGGCTAAACAAGCTTTTTTTAAATTTGGGTTTTAATTTAAAAATGGAATACTAAGCGACTGCCCTTTTTTTCATTCTTTTGTTTTAATTTTCAATGATTCATTTTTTCCACCGCTTGTCCGTTTTTAGAAGGTTCGTGAATTCCATTTGAAAAGCTTTGAATTGCAGTTTTTGAGGCTTTTGAGTTTTTTCGCATATTGATAATTTACGAGCATCTAATTATGCCTGATTTAACGCCATCAGAAATCATTAGGGCAGATCAAATGAGGAGAAATGGTCAAACCTACAGATCGATTGCCAGAAGCCTTCGTCGATCGTTATCAACGATTTATCGTAGCATCCAACGTTACAGATTGACGAATGCTCTAGTGAGAAGGAGAGGACAAGGCCGGAAAAGGTGTACTTCAAGGAGGGATGACCGTTTTCTCCAACTTCAAGTCCGACGGAACACGAGACTAACGGCGGTGCAGGCTCGAAATTTACTGGAAGAGGTACGAGCAGTAAGGATGAGTGAGCGGACAGTTCGTAGAAGATTCGAAGAAGTGGGTATAGGCTCGTATGTGCCCGCCAAAGCCCCAAAACTTGCGAGACATCATCGCACAAACCGTCTACACTTTGGTCGTGAACATCGTGATTGGGACTTCGACGACTGGGGACAGGTTCTTTTTACTGATGAATGCAGAGTTATGTTAAATCAAATTGATGGAAGGCAGCGAGTATGGAGACGCAAAGGAGAACGGTATATCCAGTCTAATTTTGAAAATACAGTTGCATATGGCGGCGGTTCAATTATGGTCTGGGGAGGAATATGTTTAGGAGCTCGTACGGAGTTAGTAGTGGTCGATGGCGGGAATCTGAATGCTGATCGGTATATCAGGGAGATTTTAGAAGAACATGTTGTGCCATTTGCCCCCTTTATTGGTAACAACTTCATTCTAATGCAGGATAATGCTCGGGCTCACAGTGCTCGCACAGTACAGACATACCTAAACCATGTTGGTATAACGGTGATGGAGTGGCCAGCACGGTCCCCCGATATGAACCCTATAGAACACGTCTGGGACTTGCTAAAGAGGAGTGTAAAGTCAAGAATGCCCCCTCCCAATAATCTCAACGAGTTGCGAAACGCATTACTTGAAGAATGGCAGAGGTTGCCCCAAGAAACCATTGATAACATCATCCGCAGCATGCCCAGACGGATGGAAACCCTCATCAGAGCACGAGGAGGAAACACTCGATATTGAACAGTCATTGAAATTGTTGTTAAACTTTGGAAAATCTTGAATTTTCTGCTGTTTCTCTATAATTAAAAATCGAAGAAAAATGCATTTTGTTTAATTTAATTTTTATTTTTATAAAATTTTAAGTATGGTGTTACAAATGAATGTCAAAACATGTTAATTTAATTGTTGTTTCATTTTAAATAATATATTGTTTAAAAATTACATTCATTGTTCTAAATTCCCTCTTTTTTCTCCTTTTTTTTTCTGTTCCGCTAATTGTGCCGGTGTGTGTATAATAGAACCAAAGTGCCGAGATAAAATGAGATACTCAATAATTTTATTGCACCTTAATGAAATATCATACAGATAGGGTGACCCCTATCTACCCTATGGACCCTGAAGGGCACAGCAAAAAAGAGAGGGGGGCTTTTCAAGATAATAATCTAAATCTAAATACAATATATTATAAGAACAAAAATTAAATAAAAAAAAAATTAAAAACAATAATTCTACTAGATGCGGAGAATTCCGGCAAATTATTTCTGCTTAGCCGTATGGTTGACTTTTAGATAATGCCTTTAGGCTTTTTAAGGCCAAAATTGCGTAAAACCTAATCGATGTCAGTTCGCGCGGATTGAATTGCAGTTTTTGAGGCTTTTGAGTTTTTTCGCATATTGATAATTTACGAGCATCTAATTATGCCTGATTTAACGCCATCAGAAATCATTAGGGCAGATCAAATGAGGAGAAATGGTCAAACCTACAGATCGATTGCCAGAAGCCTTCGTCGATCGTTATCAACGATTTATCGTAGCATCCAACGATACAGATTGACGAATGCTCTAGTGAGAAGGAGAGGACAAGGCCGGAAAAGGTGTACTTCAAGGAGGGATGACCGTTTTCTCCAACTTCAAGTCCGACGGAACACGAGACTAACGGCGGTGCAGGCTCGAAATTTACTGGAAGAGGTACGAGCAGTAAGGATGAGTGAGCGGACAGTTCGTAGAAGATTCGAAGAAGTGGGTATAGGCTCGTATGTGCCCGCCAAAGCCCCAAAACTTGAGAGACATCATCGCACAAACCGTCTACACTTTGGTCGTGAACATCGTGATTGGGACTTCGACGACTGGGGACAGGTTCTTTTTACTGATGAATGCAGAGTTATGTTAAATCAAATTGATGGAAGGCAGCGAGTATGGAGACGCAAAGGAGAACGGTATATCCAGTCTAATTTTGAAAATACAGTTGCATATGGCGGCGGTTCAATTATGGTCTGGGGAGGAATATGTTTAGGAGCTCGTACGGAGTTAGTAGTGGTCGATGGCGGGAATCTGAATGCTGATCGGTATATCAGGGAGATTTTAGAAGAACATGTTGTGCCATTTGCCCCCTTTATTGGTAACAACTTCATTCTAATGCAGGATAATGCTCGGGCTCACAGTGCTCGCACAGTACAGACATACCTAAACCATGTTGGTATAACGGTGATGGAGTGGCCAGCACGGTCCCCCGATATGAACCCTATAGAACACGTCTGGGACTTGCTAAAGAGGAGTGTAAAGTCAAGAATGCCCCCTCCCAATAATCTCAACGAGTTGCGAAACGCATTACTTGAAGAATGGCAGAGGTTGCCCCAAGAAACCATTGATAACATCATCCGCAGCATGCCCAGACGGATGGAAACCCTCATCAGAGCACGAGGAGGAAACACTCGATATTGAACAGTCATTGAAATTGTTGTTAAACTTTGGAAAATCTTGAATTTTCTGCTGTTTCTCTATAATTAAAAATCGAAGAAAAATGCATTTTGTTTAATGTAATTTTTATTTTTATAAAATTTTAAGTATGGTGTTACAAATGAATGTCAAAACATGTTAATTTAATTGTTGTTTCATTTTAAATAATATATTGTTTAAAAATTACATTCATTGTTCTAAATTCCCTCTTTTTTCTCCTTTTTTTTTCTGTTCCGCTAATTGTGCCGGTGTGTGTATAATAGAACCAAAGTGCCGAGATAAAATGAGATACTCAATAATTTTATTGCACCTTAATGAAATATCATACAGATAGGGTGACCCCTATCTACCCTATGGACCCTGAAGGGCACAGCAAAAAAGAGAGGGGGGCTTTTCAAGATAATAATCTAAATCTAAATACAATATATTATAAGAACAAAAATTAAATAAAAAAAAAATTAAAAACAATAATTCTACTAGATGCGGAGAATTCCGGCAAATTATTTCTGCTTAGCCGTATGGTTGACTTTTAGATAATGCCTTTAGGCTTTTTAAGGCCAAAATTGCGTAAAACCTAATCGATGTCAGTTCGCGCGGATCCGCGCTTCGGCACACCAAAGGTTAAATAAATGCTTTGTATACATACAGAAAAAGTATATTGTTATTAAATTACATAGGGACGAAACCCTAACACTTTTTCTGACACTCATTTGTTCATAATTATATTTTTATGAAAAACTAGCAGCGGCCCGCAGTTTCACCCGTGTAGATCCCGTTCCCGTGAAAATACGGGGATAACAATAGCATATACGTTATTCTGATGTATAAATTATATAATTGTAAAGTTTCATCAAAATCCGTTTAGTAGTTTTTGCGTGAAAGAGAAACAAACATCCATACATACAAACTTTCGCATTTATAATATTAGTAGGATAACATTGAGACCGGCAAACACAATATACTAAGTACTTTGTGTCTATTGTTATCTATTGTTCGATGCAAAATGAACCACATGCAAACCATATGCAAAATAATAAAAAACAACGCCATAAATAAAGATAATTATGTATATTCATTTTCTTACAAAATATTTACAACACCATTATTATGCACATATCCATTGTCATATAAAACATTACAATTGAGATGAATTTCTGAGGCAATTTACAGCTTAGGCTTCCTAAACACACTAACTAAACTAAGGGCTATTCTAGGTACAGATCGTTCACTTTAGGCACCATTCCCTAAAACAATTAAATTTTATATTCTATCACCGCTTGTGACTATTTTTATAAAATAAAAACCATTTTATGTCATTATTTACTTATTAAAATTATATTGTTAAGGATTTGAAAATGTAATCATTAAAACATAATTTGATTCGTTTAAAAATTCATTCATTGTTCTAGCAACCTTACAAGATATAGTATTTGAGAATATTTTAATAATTTATCAAACGTAAGCATTGTCACCTCGCCGAGTATCAAGAACATTCTCATTATATTCGCTATTCAAATGATTTTGTGACGTATTTTTTGTCTATTAGAAATAATACTAAGAAAACACAAATGATATGAAATTATATACAATTTGTGAACAAACATTTCGTTCCTCGAAATGATAATATTTTTTAATATATTCTTAACTTAGGAATGTTACTAAAATGTTCATTTTTCAAAAGGAAAATTATCACTACGACCATATTTAGACTACTATCTAGAGCAATATTTACATTCATAAGTGAAAGCGAAGGCTAATTTACATTAAAATGTTAACTTCTCTAATTATATACATATATATTATTTTATACTACATAACTCTAATATCATTTACATAATAATTACCAAAGTAATACTTTCTTGAATACAAATTCTTGCGATAAAGGTTTAACCAAAAGGTGAAACCGTGTTGAGTAAAAATATTATTGTCAAGGCATTGAGAAACATCCACGATAAAGTAATCTAATCGATACTTCAAACCACTCACAATGAATTGGGCTATAAGCGTGACGGACATCTTAAATAATAATTTGGCAGTACATGCAAACAATACGAGCTCTAGCATTCTCGTACATTTCCCTGGAGAATCCGAGAACTTGGCACAGACTAATAATCTGGCAAAGATTAAAATTGGAACAGATACATAAACAGAAATAATATTTTATATAACTCTCAAAAATTATCTTATTAGACATATGCATAAAGAATAATTTCTATAATCGCCAGGGAATTAATCATTGCAAACTTCAAGGAATAACGCCAGGTATACAATATACATTAGTTTCAGTCTTACCTTCGTTATATACATGGACAACTAACAAACAACCATGAGGAGTCACACGTGATATACGAACGTATTGTGATATGTACACCAAGTACAATCCATGTCACATTATCATGGCTGTGAATATCACATTTTTATTTGAAGTCTGACTAATATTACGACTAAAGCCACTATACAATTAGCGTTTGTTGGACGTCTTACTGTTCGTTTTTACAGGCACGGTCTAATTTCTTGTTATCGGGAAGCAAATATTGAATGAAGTATGAGTAAATAAATAATAAATATAAATTACGAGTCCCAAGACATGTACATAAATAATAAATGGCAGAATAGAATTTGGCTGAATTCTTCCGTTTTTATCCTCGGCATATAGCTTACTAAACGTTAGACTAATCCGGCCTTAAAAACATATTGAAATGACTGTAAGTTTAAAACTAATGAAGCAAACATATTACAGTGAAGATTGTAAAGAAAAACACAGAATATTGTGAAATCAATATCAATGATGACAATATTATCATCGTCCAACATTTGTGCTCCAATAAACAATAAATTTTACCCTTTATAGGCCTTTGTTATCTTATGGTAATTTCAGTGAAATCGTCTATTGTTCTATGGACGAAGGCCTTAACAGATTTCGATGATATAATACGCATGTTCTTTTCGTTATATCCAATAAAATTGATTTCTATTGTCCAGTATAACTTACTATACAGCTTATTTTTACGCATTGCATTACATTTCTGGCCTTTCTCTGCGATGTCCCTTGATAAATTTTCGCTATTCCATACCTCAGACAACATAATTGATGTCTTATTTTGCCTTTTCCTAAAGAACATAAGTTATCGCGTTTTTCAATAAATTTATCTGTACATTTTTATGCCTTTTGAAGTTTTAAAATTAGGTAGGCAGATACCACTTGCGCCGGCGTGTTCAAACTCCTTACTTTCCAGAGCTGAGTTGTGATTACTAATATCTATATCATTTAGACATTATCTGTGGTTTAGTGCTTCCAAACGGCTCTAACATTCAGCTATTCCTAGCTTGGATAATTCATGAGCGAACTCGTAAGGCTCAATATTATTTACACTCGCAAGTCTATCGTATCACAAGTCCACTCCCTGATATGCAATCGGGCTTAGTGTTAGAGCCTTGACTAGTTGGGATTTATAGTTCTTCATTCAACGAATTTCAACTTGGACACCCGCCAGTCAGTCCTTTCAATATCACCAGGATACTGTTATATCACAACGATACTATTACGTCACCACGATACTGTTATATCGTCAGGATTAATAACGCGACTAGTGCGAGCCGGAATGGACGTTGTGCTGAGCCTTCTTCTTGCGTTGCGCCAACATGTCGTAGAACGGGTTGTGGCTGATCGACCGGCGAAGGCATTCGATCCACTCGTCTCTCTCCTCTGCTGTAGCTGCTGACATTCTGAAAAAATATACGTTTATTAAGCATTTTAAGTAGATTAAATATTGTAATGGTTAATCCACACACACAATTAAAGTCCGAAATAAAATCAATTTCCATAGTTGAACACGTTCAAAGTTAAGTTAATAAATAAATAATGTGTTAAAGTCAATAGTAATTTATTTTCTTTGCGGAACATTTGCCTTTGTAAATTGAATTTGCAAATTGTAATTTAATATTTTTGTGTGAAATGTGCACCGATATAATTTTATTATAATTTATGCGCCACTTCATAGATTTCTCAACCGTCTCACTGAACTCTCAAATCGATAAACTGATGGTGATTCCACTATCTTAACATCATCTCCAATTTTTAATTTACATTGAATACCTGTTTTCAAATTTTAAATTTTTAGTTTTTAAATTTTAAATTCAAAGTATACCTGTATACAGTATGTTTTCCCTCTACGACCTTGCCCTCAGAGTCTGTCTTGCACGCCTTGATGAGATCAGCGCCACCGCTTGCGTACAGCTCTAAACAATGCGGCCGTTGTCTGTCGCTCGCAGGTCGTACCTGTATTTTATAATTTATTGCTATTAAAGAACAACATTAAGTATACGACTTATTAAACTTGTCACGTATTTTCTGAGCCTTACGTAATCCCACTCGTCGATGCGCTCGATCGTCAAACATGGAACTCCGCTTAAGTACAACTGTTCTCTAAATAGAAGGAGACAGTAAGATAAGACTTATATAGCAGCATCTCTTTCTGACTGTCTTCGAGCGGCTATATTTTATTTTCGTATTCCCACGGGAACGGGAACTATGTGGGTGAAACCGCGCAGAACCACTAGTATTATGATAAGTCAGCTTGGTAGCCGAGAGCGGCTAACATCGTACTATAGTAGAATAAGTTCACCGACACTAAACTACTGTTACAACAATAATGAAGTAACTAAAACCATATCACTGCTCATCACCATAAGTGTTAATTTATCGTTATCAATTGTTTAATATTATATTCCTGTTAAGTGCTAATCACCTTAACACTTATCGTAATAAGCAGATCTGTAGTGAAATCTGCCGCCTCTATACCTCTGCTGGCTTAGGCCTATTAATAAATCCAAACCTGGTGAGGTGAATTCGGACCATAAAATATCTTATCAAGTGTTCCAAATTGCAAAGTCGAAGTACAAACAAAAACTTGATTATTTTGTGTAAAATATTACAAAGCGGGCTATATAAGCAATATAGGTATTTAGAACATTTCCTAACACAACAGCACTGACATAACAACTTTGTTTGGATAAATTTCGAGATAAGATACTTACAGATATGTTTTCTAATGGAATGATGCCTCTCGGCTCCTTATCGGTCGTGTATTCGAAGTAGTACAGGCAGTTGTCGTTGAGTATAAACCACCGTCTCTTCCACGACTTGTATCTGGAACAATCGGGCATCATATTATTAAGATATTCTTACATTACGAATTAATAAGCAAGGAGAAGATTTTGTTACAAAATAAAACATAACTATATATCTCTATTACTGACACTACGTAATCATATTAATAGCCAAGCCCCAAATACAAAACAATACACTTATTGTGCACATATGAACACCCCGACACGAATCCAACACTTATGTTGATGCACACAAATGTTAGCTCGGGCACGGTTCGAAACCGCGACTTCTCAGGCAGGCAGGCGTCACCGACAATCCCAAATGAGTCAACAAATTAGTCAAACGATTTGAGATGGCTCATTTCTTAAGCACCTGCAACTCGCCTTCAACTAGCCTGCTACTTATTAAAACAAATGATTTTCATTTCACTTTTCTATTTAAAAAAAAGGGTAAAACGGGACCCTATTCCTAAGACTCCGCAGTCCGTCTGTCACCAGGCTGTATCTCATGAACTGGTAGTTAAGTCAGTTGAAATTTTCACAGATGATGTATTTTTGTTGCCGCTATAACGCAACAAATAATTTGTAATATCACGCCTTTTATCCCCGAGGAGGAACGTATTTTTTTGCTGTTTTTATAGATAATGGTACAGAACCCTTTGTGCACGAGTCCGATTCGTACTATTCGTATATGAAAATGATATAAAAGCAATCTTACCCATCCCTACAAACAATGTTTGGATACATACCTGCCGCCTTGCTTCCACAGCCAGCCCTCTTTATCGGGGTTGAAGAATGTATGCATGAGATCGTTTCCGTCGTCTTCGGGAATCTTGAAAGGCTCCGTCTTTATAGACTCGTATAATGACTGCGAAGTAAAATAAATAAAACAATTAAACTTGTTCTACAACATCTATAGAGAGCACATGAAGCTTTACACGAATCTAACTTCTAAGGCGATTGTATTAAGAACGTTACAAAGTACAATGTGTCAAGTTACACGTGCTCTTGACTGTACTTTAATTATGAAGACTTAAAAAACCGACTACGTCTAAAACGCACTGAAAGGATATAGAAAATACACTCCTTTAACTTCTTAAGCCAATAAAATAAAGCACAATTGATTTTTAATTGTTACGGTGGCCATTGGAACTGCGCGGTGCTCGACGAATTAAAAGGTAAGCTTTGATTGCCACTTCGGTGACGAAGGCGAATGGAAGTAATAACACCTCGCACTTAAAAATTCCTCAAACTGATGACTGGTTTAAGCGTAGTACGAACATTGCTTCCCCACTATTAAGTTTGGTATTCATATACCCGTTTATAGAAGCAATGTTTATCTACTGACCAACTTAACTAGCAGTGTGTATTCAAGCCACAAGACTAGAGGAGGTTACGACTAAATATTATCTTACTTACATGAATACATACACCCGAGAAACGTTACCTTCTGTCTGATGCAGTAGGTTAGTGAGAAATAAATACGTTGGATTCACAACAAACATTCGACGTCACTGGGTATAAAACCAAATAAATAACATGCAAGAAAATTAGGACTATCGGGACTACTGTGCCGTGATATTTTACTCGGTAAACTAATGCGAGTTCAAATAGTGTTATTTGATATCACACTCCAAGTTGGCAACAGATAAGAAGTGTAACAAATATGTGAATAGCAAACATTGTATTGCAACAACATTATTGTTTAGCTCAACACTGCCTATATACTTGAATATAAACATAATTTGTATGCACACATTAAAGTGCTGACAGAGACCGATAAACGCTTAAACTGAAAAGGTTTCTGACGTTATTCTAATCTTTATAATGTTCAGTAATTTAAAAACGATAATTTTAAACAGTAAGTATATATTACCGATGCGTTGACTATCATGTACTTCCAGAAATAGAATACCTCTGCCAACCAAATTTCAAATTTTAAAAATAAACACTTTCACGTCTCATACCCGAGAAAGACGACGTATTTATTAGATTTTTTTATGAAATCAACCTTTTTATTTGGGCACATTTACCTACGAATGTCTTAGAAGTAATACCAATATAACAAACAATAAAATACTCTCGATCTATACCACCTGCCTAGAACGCTGACTATTGATTGACTGTGGCAATAAGAGAACCCATAAAATAATAGAACAACGATTGAGGACTCACCAAGAGCAACTCCTGAGGTAGGTCCCCACCGTTATTGATTCCCCTGTTCATGGCGACAAACTGTTCCGGTGTCGGCTTATCCTTCACGCTGGGGTTGTGAAGCGACGTGTTCAGCATGATGATGGCGAAGCTGAGCACGTAGCACGTGTCGGCGTTTGTGAATATGTCCGGGTTCAGTTGGCAGTACCGCTGGGCAAAGCACTCCATCATCCGGTCTATCTTCTGCGCTTCACCGGGCAGGCGGAAACTCCAGAGGAATTGTCTGCAATCGAGATAGTTTGTTGTTGATTCATTATCTGTTATCGTCATCAATGTTCAATTAATATATATATATTAGTTATAGAAGTATGACATCTCTATCAATCATGTGCGACGAGCCGGGCTGGAGGAAATTCCAGATGAATTTTCTGCTAGTGAGATATTTATTGAAGTGATAGATAGTGTTTTAAAATTATGTACAGAGAATTTCAGCAGATAACGATGGTAAGCTAAGTTCATAACCATTCAACGCTAAAGTTAGAGGAATTTAGATTATTTCTAATGGGATATTGTTATCGAGAAATAACGGAAGAAAATATTAAGTTTCTTTACAAGATTCTTGGCCAAAGACATTACAAAAAGTTTATTTTTTTTATACAAAAATAGGGGCAAACGAGCAGACGGGTCACCTGAATTTAAGTGACTACCGTCGCCCATGGACACATGCATTAATTTTTTAGACATTTAAAGCGTCATTAGAAAATTTACTTAAAACCGAAACATACTTTTGGACTTATTTAGAATACCTAACACAATATAGGAAAAAACAAGTCATGTTTTTAATCTGACAGATTTTAAACTTATTTTTTTGCTTGTGTACGACTGTTATACGTATTTATACCTAAATTTACAAAAAGTGATTGTTAATAGAAATTATTTTGATAAAAACTTACAACCGGATAATAATTCTCAGAACAACAATAACTACGTGATAAATACGTATTTTTCATTTCCTAATGTTTTTAGTAAAAAGGTCATATCTCTATTCAAAGTAGAGATGAAAGAGGCAAAATTTCTGTTTGATAAATTAGTTTGTTTGAAGAAGGTTCTTGGTTTCATCAACCGGCGTCGTTTACCGCTCGAGCCAACCGAAATAAATTACAAGATCATTTTCACTGCTTCAATTTCAAGCAAAATATTGTTTGCGATGTAAATACAGATAATTATATCTAAATAACAGGAACGTGTTCTGAGAAATATCTTCTTTTGTTGGTATAAAAAATAATGAGGCATGTTTTTTAATAACCAAGTACATATCTATATAACTTCATCGGTATTTTCGTATTTTTTGTTGTTTTTTCTGCAAATAGCCAATTAAAACTTCGTTATACAAGCATTTAATACTTGATCACAATGCAAATACGAATCTACATACGGATACACAAAAACATATTCAAAAACAATTTCCAGATCGTTAAATCAAATACCAAACGTTAGCGTAACTTATACGATCGAATGAAAATACTTTATTACTTTATATGAAAACTGTAATAATACGCTTCATGACTCACAAAAAAGTATCAAATAAAATTTACCAGAACTAGAAATCAAATAACAATGTTTCGAGAAATTCTTTGCACAGTCGCGAAAGGTACGATAATTCGAATCATTTAATGAATATATTATCATTTAATAATAACTTTATCATGTAAGAAAAAACACATATTTGTACATCTCCAATTTGGTATATTGTCGAACGTAAACATATGCCTTTCGCGGAACCGAGCAAGTATTTGCTTCCTGGGAAGGTAATCTTATTGTTTGCTGAAATACACAAGTCGCCTCTTGTATACCGTAGAGATAACTGTACTGTTCGGGTATTTAGCGACTAAAGCATTATAAATGATTATTCTAGTCCAGAAAGTTCATGATAAATATCAAATAAATTACGAAAGTGGTAGGAATGAGACACTAATTAAAATTACGTTCGAAGTGTCAAGACATCTCGGTAAAATCCTGTATAGAAAATCGGCTCTGTTTGAGATAAGTTCTGTTTAATTTAACGATATACATACTTATAAACTTCACAACCCCTAAACTTTGGCTACAAAACAGGTAGATATGGAAACAGGTAGTAAGACCAAGGAATGTTTGTTACGCAGTCCTGCTCTCGCTTCTGTTTAGACAGAATTGTTTGGTTTCACTACATACCTAAGTGCTTGAACTAGTATCAGATCCGTGAAGTCGTGTAGTTCCACAAACGCTCGTAGAACCGCCTCGTTGAAGTCTGATCTCTCTCCGAGGTAGTCGCCTATCGCCGTTTTACTTAGCCCTTCGCCTTTATGTAGAAACTGCGCGACATCTTCCGGCGTCCTTTGTAGCAGACCATTTTCGTAGAGGTACTCGATGCCTGGAAAGTAGATATAAGGTGTGACGTCAGTAAACGCAAGTAACGAGATGATGGCGAGATGTCGTTAAATAGTCACTGACATTTACTCGGAATTGGTAGGGAAGCAAGTGAATGTTGTAGGGCTCGTATTTTTGTTACTTAAATTTTTTTTTTGCAAAAGCATTGACTCTTAAACAGCAGCTTTTTACGAAGGAAAGTAAATGTTTATTTAATATGACCCATACCCAGGCACTTTTCTTAAAAATACTTATTAGCACGAAAGCGAAACTAACCAGATTCCCAACAAGTGACTCATTAAAATAACACACGATTGTTCAATATTGAAGCCAAAACCGCAAAACGAATACTGAAAAGTTTTGCCTTTTCTAGAACTCAAATGCCAACAATGCTCAATTGATGTGCGAAAAATAAAAGACGTACGAATTTCTCGTTTTCAAATTATTAAAAAGTAAATTTTGAAACTCCTAAATAAATTTACCACTTCTAGTGACTCTGCGTACATTAATCGTAAATTACTATCGTATTTCTGCGTAAATAATGATGCACATTAAAAATTTTCAACTTCAAGTTAAAGCTTAGAAAAACCCAAGGATTAATTTTTTTAAGTCTTAAAAAAATTAGAATGATCTCAATTTGACGCGTTTTTTTTGTTTATGTCAATCCACATAATATCCCTTTTTATACGCCGTCATAATTTTTCCACAGATTATTCTTTGTAGTAGATAAATTCGTTAAATATGGAAATTATTTTTGATGATTTTATTTCCAGTACCAGCTTGTCTGTCTTTACTGATTGAACTTGTGTATCTAAGTTCAAGTGATTCAAAGGCTCGAACCAATTGGACCAATTCCTCGCTCCGTGTAGCACATCAAAGCATACACGGTCATGTGGTAAAGGGTCTGAAACCTTACACGAGTGAGTCAGCAGGCATGCAATTTGCCATGAACCCGCCGTACACCATTTCCGTTGCAATAGTTCCCAGTGCGACTTAGGAATGCGAGTGCAAATCAAACAATGCACGTAAACATTACGATAAACCTCAAATGGTGGGGTCTGTGAACTCACCAGGACACAGGCGTGATCGAGTCTTAAGTTTTCAATTAAATATTCAACTATATCGAGATATACTATAATAATAGAACAGGTTTGGAGCATCGGAAACATGTTCAATCGATTTTTCGATGACTTTTTCCCCTAAGCCTAATTATTATACTGTGACTAAAGCACTAACTCGGTGTGCAGTTAATAAATAATAAATGCCTCGTGAATAATGTCACGTAGGTAAACGAAATACATAAGTCATTTTATTTATTGGATATTATTTCCTTTTTCTCCTAAAACAACAACTCGAGTGAAACTGTATTTACTATTAGTATGAGTAAGCCACACGTACAGTACTGAGGTATTGCCCAGGGGTCTGCCTACCTCATGGGATTTTGAGCGAGGCAAACCACAATTCTGTTTGGAAAGAAACATTAAATGCTAAGCGTTTCAATTCATTATTTAGTTGGAATATTGTAAGCTGTACACAGAAGGCATTGTGAATTTAAATGCTAATTCTATCGCTCCAGACAAACTAGGTTCGGCTGAGATTGTGGCTGGCTGTTTGTATTATATTAGCTGAATGCCAACTCTCAGTTGGCTCGCCTGTAGAAAGGACAACCGCTGAGGGTCGCTGCGATCGGTTGCAATACAGAATATACGAGTACGTCATCGACGTATATACATGCAGTATATGCGTAACCATTTGCATTGTATAGTGACACTAGTATTGTATCTTAATATTAGTAACCAGCTATGACACGCGGTTTCACCCAGGCCAATATAATGTCATTCGGCCTACGTCATTCATGAATAATGTAGATTTGTATCAGTGAAAAGATTTTCAGAATCAGTTCAATAGTTCCAAAGACCACCTCTTACAAACATACAATGACCTGTAAATGATTGTTGATTAAATTTTCCTCTCTCTTCTCTTAATATTAGCAGTGATAGACCTGTGGTTAGTAAGACCGCCTCTCATACGTGAGGGTCTGATTCGAATCCTGGCAAGAGCACGTACCAATGGGATTTTTAAAAACTTATTTATCACTCGACGGTGAAGAAAACCATCGTGACGAAACCAGCATTGAAAAACTCCATTGCCATACGCAGATAGGAAAACCAGTGTTCAATAGATAAATGTTGGTCTCGGGCAAGAATCAAATCCGCGACCTATACCAACTGAGCCAACAGGCCTGTGAAAGTATAAAAAAAATTATGACCCTTATGACCCCATGACATAGTCAAAATTCTGCTAAAATTTCCTTTTGGGCATTACTAGCTATAAATATAGTCACAATCCCTCTCATTCAGCCTCCCAGTCTGCCTATGACGTCCCACGCCCCCGCATTAATCCAGATGTAGGTACTCGTAGGCGATAAAGGCGTGGGTTTTCTGACGATTTTAACAGCTCAACCGTTTTGCATTTACAGTCCAAAATTAAAGATACTTTTACTCTGACCAACCCTCATTTTCATGAACACATGTAAATCGAATCGACCCGTGTTTAATCGGTTTCCAATAACAAAAAATGTTGATTAGTTGATATATATAGATATGTATATATTTCGCTATGTTTTGTTTGGCATCGGATACGTTAAACTTTTTCCATCCAACTAGCAATATAAAATATAATATAATAGCAATCCTTGTAAAGCTATCCGCACCGTCATTATCTTTGATAAGTTTCAAGAGAGCCATTAATCCTCCACAAGTAATGGTCCCAGGCGTGATAACGAAAAAACATTTGCTATTACATTAATTTGTTTCTGAGTGCGGCTGCAAATCTGTTGCATGCAAAATCGCTCTTACCGTGACAGATCATCGTGTTGAAAGCGAAAAAATATGTCTCGATAATCTTGACGAAACAATAACAAGTTTTATAACACATTTGCTCGTAAAAGGTGTCTTATTTCACCAATTTTAATATCGTTACCTATCTCATTACGCCCAAGTGCGGTAAGTGTAAAGTAAAACGCACGATTTATCAAGATTCTCCGTCTTAAAACGAACGGTACTTTTTAAAATCTCAGCAAAGAGTTTTTATGTCAAAAAAGTTGTCAACATTTTATGATTAAAATTAACTTTGGGAGATAAAATATATTAAAGAAATATTTATGTACATAATTATTTAATTTAATTAATTTTGACAGTAAATTACAACCAATCTCTAACAAAAACACAATAATATTTTTTTACTTTATTAGTAATAAGTACTGGCTGTTTTTTGTGCCTTTTCCTAAAAAAAAATGATGATGCGCGCCGCGCGCTTTTTCTTAACGCTGTATTGTTTTTATTCGTTTACCATAGTCGGAGTTTTATTTTATTTCCTCGCAAATGTGTTATAAAACGTCGTATGACATACGTGCGCTTTGATAATTACAGCCTCTGCTTACTTGTAGCCCTCGCCTACAGCTCGGGCTAGCAATATCGCCTCGGCTGTAATTTTCAACCTACCGCACTTATATCATAATGTACTATTATACGACAGAGCAGTGAGAGCCGGCCGAAAATCAGTGAGGCTCGGGTTCGAATCCTGGCATGTACCAATGAGTTTTTCAAAAACTTACGTACATATTTATCACTAGCTCGACGGTGAAGGAAAACATCGTGAGGAAACCCGCAAGGTCTCAGAATTAATTCTGAGACATGTGTAAATAGACCCAGTCCGGCGATGGGCTCACCACCTATCACGTTTGGGGGTCCAATGTATCTCATGAAATGTGGGTATATCCAGTTATAGAATACCTCTGCCTACCCCCTCGGGGATGAAAGGCGTGAGATTATTATTATTTTTATACGACAACGTTATTAACTACTGACATATACGTGTCTGTAAACAGATACAAGTTATACTTGGAGCGATGGCAAGCCGTAGCTCTAATAAACTTAATGGTAGGTACAACATGATTAATGATCTCAGATCC
Organism: Ethmia dodecea; assembly: GCA_963855545.1. NCBI lineage: Eukaryota > Metazoa > Arthropoda > Insecta > Lepidoptera > Depressariidae > Ethmia > Ethmia dodecea. The sequence continues at coordinate 5,787,266 of OY979446.1, forward strand.
GCATACTTCAATTTTCCGCGACTCATTAGAGGTTGTACAAACAGGAAAATGGCGGTTTAAAAAGCTACCTACATTAATGTATGAAAGAGGCTTGGAATATATTACATCCTGGGGGAGTAAAGACCTCAAAGTCACGTAGAGTATGGCATATTATTTGAATAATGCATAACCATTGCACATGCAAGGGATTAAGCTGGAATTATGCAATATTGCCAAGACTGCCTAGGACATATTTCGAAATGCAGCTGGAATGGCAGGCTGGATATATAATCGATCAAATTAATTAAACAAAACGAAGGTAATACTGAATTAATATTTTTGGTTCCCGTATTTTTACGATTAACCTGAGATCATTTTTAAATTGAAAAGTTAACTACAAATATTGGTAAAATTACATATCTACGAAAAGTTAATTTTGTTTAAGTTTAATGCTTGTTAAATAAGCTAGAAAAGAGTTCGTGCCAATTTTAGTGTTGCCCGATTCTATGATAAGATTAGTTTTATTATTCACAGCTTTTTTAAACTAATGTTGCTAATTCTTAATGAGTTTCTTTAACATACACCAATAATTTTGGTGGATTTGGATGTTTCATCACGAATCGTTTCATAAGAAAAAAAAAATATATAAAATTTAGTTTGAAAAAATCGGTTGTCTTTAAATTCTCCATACAATACAACATTTCCATAAGACCCAATAATCAACATGGAAATTTAGGGACGAACGTAGACGACCTCATGTTAAGCATTAGATTGAATATAAATAGAAGCAAATACGTGGTTATAAAAAGGCTTACTTGAAAGACGAAAGGAACAAGAATGTTATTAGGGTGGCGCAATTTCATCCCGCAATGACACGGCCGGATAATCCGACATGCCTAACCTTAGAACCATTTGTGAAACCAGCTTTAACTGTAGAAATAACATCTTGCGACAAAACGACACTACACTAAATTACAATTTCACGCATAATACGGTCGGTGATGAAACGAGTTATTACCAAGCTTATTACAAGAATATGGAGTTTACGTCCTCAATTCCAATTAGTTTTCTTTGTATAAGGACATAACAGCAGAACTGTGATTCATGACTCTATTGCTCTGACATAAAACTAATGCACTGAACATCTACTATACTCTATACCAATAAAATTTTAATGTCTGTCTGTAATTTCGTCGAAATAAATAAATGCCAAAATTATAATAATAAAATAATAAATAATAAAGTGTAGGACACAATTCACACACGGTTATTTAGTCCCAAACTAGGCAGGGCCTACTATGGGTACTAAACAACTGATAAACATACTTAAATAAATATTAAACGACCAGACACGAAGCCAACAGACATGTTCATGCACACAAATGTTGGCCCCGAGCGGGGATCGAACCCGCGACCTCCGACTCAGAAGGCAAGGTCACTACCAACTGAGCCAACAGGCCCGTCAAATTGTAGTAACAATTGCTATTTATACGATGCTAACTAAACGATACCTTTAATAATTGTTCAAAGTTCTTTAAATTGTAAAACTGAGTTTGCTGTAACTTTTTTTGCTAACACAAGGTGCGTTTTACAAAAATCATATACACTTATGGTTTGTGTACTATAACAGAACTCATATCTGCCTATGACGCGTTTACATATACTTTTTCAGATTTGTGACGTATACTTTCAATGTATGACGCTTAGAATAACTAGGTTAGGTTATTCTAAACTCGTCACAAAGTAAACTCGTTATATTTTTGTACTTTCTTTATTGACTATCAATAATGACTTTTTTTGGTTTTAGATTTTATTCTGTCCGTCTAGTCTAAAGATTGTCTTGATTAAGCTCCGAAACGCCACTGCACCGGATTTCAATGAAAGTTTTATTGATTAAAAATAAAATTTCAACTTAAAATATTGTTTGTTTCATTTTTATATCTTGCAGTGTCCAAAAGATGTATTGTATTTTGAAAAATCTAATCAAATCCAGGGCGCGTCGCTAGTTATGTACTAATTTCAAGAAGACATCATTAGGGAATACGTCCCACTCTGAAGACGGAACTTGTATGCATACTTTTGTTTCAGAACGCGTACTTGAGTGCGAGCCGAGGCTCACTGTATGTATTCAGAATTTGTACAGTTCTTGTTTGAGTTTCCTACTGCCCTAAAGAGCTGCTTCTTACTAACTTCGTGACCTAATTAGCTGTATGCCGAGAATTGTCGACTTTCTGTGAAAAATTTCCTGTGTAAAACTTCAACAAAATTACGCAAATGTCAAATAGATTGCAAAAAAAAAATATGAAATCATAAAGGTACAAAAATAACAGAGCATATCAAGGATCCCAAGAAACTATTCAATTCAATTGGTTAGTAGGTACCATCCCCAATTGAAGCAACTGCTGTTAAGTATTCATAACAATGTGATGTGTCGATTGATACGCGATTCAAGGTTCACAATGATGAAATTTAGGTTTCCATGTATATTATTAATGATCAATTAGTTTAAGTATTTAGAAATCAATTATTTAACGCAGCTGATTGCCATAACTGACGACCATAATTTCAACGCTGACTCAATGGAGTCATCAAGATAAGTAACTCATATTTATATGCTAATGCTATAGCGGAGTCACCAAGTAAGCAGAAGAATACAAAAGATAAGGTAGTAAATTATTGTCTATTATCAATTGTAACAGAAGAATGCAGTTCTTCACTGTAAAAATAATGGTACTCCATCAAAAAGCAGCGATTTTCTTATGACTTTGAGCAAGAAAATACATACGTAACACGTACAATTACAACGGTTACAGTCTTACAGTGTATTAAAATAAGTAATATAACAGCCATTAGTCTAGCTACTCTCTTGACTTCTGTTATGGACATTTAATAAGTATATTCGAGCTAAGTAATTTGTACCGTTACTTGCAGAAACCAACCTAACCTACATTAGAACCTTTGAACCAAGTTAATTACAGGATGTTGACTGCAGATACCCGACTACAGATTGTGTATGTAATGGGATATCGTCCACGTCACATCAGGAGAACCGCAAGTAGATATGTTACTAATAACTAACGTTATCTTGGTACGGCTTAGGCGCTAAGCGTAGAGTCACGCGAACAACACGAATACGGTATTGGAAAATCAGTGAGACCAATTTCACTGCAACGATGAATGTCACCTTCGTGTAAGCCTCACAGAATCACGAATGCTTAAAACAATGTTAATTATTAACCTGGTTATTTTAGCCTTAGTCTTTTCCCATGCCAACTGGTAAGCTCGTGTGTCCTTTTAACAATTTCTTGTGGTAACGTCAGTTCAATATGGTACCTTTCTTCAGAACCACATTTATAATATTCTCATTAAAATGTTGTTAAATAATGACAATTAACAGAAAAATGTACTAACACGTCTACTTTAGCACGTCCTTCTTTTTTCAAGTTGCATAAAATTCGACTATGTTGACCAGTAGCAGGTGCACACAGTTTATAATATCTCACTATCAAAATAAATCGAATCGATTAACTTAGATAAACTGCTAATTTCAGAAATACGAAAATGTTTGACATGCTTAAATAGATACTAATGAGCCGGTAACGCCGCAATTTATGAGTGAATTCTTCAACGGCCAGTCAGGTGTAAAAGTGCAGGAATAGAACAATTTAACTTGTATGTCGCCCGGCAGGTCCGTGGGAACGAACCACCTGCCCGCTACGAATACCACGCATGCGAACGCCGCCCATGCATTGCCATGCCATTCTTTTAATTATGTTGCACAACAAACCGTACCTCCCAAGAATGTTTTCATTGTCTTTTTATTTTGTTTCAGTTATGATAATGAATTCATTATCAGTATCAGTTTAACTAAATAAATATTATGTACTTGTTTCCGCTTTATTTCCGAGAGGGAAGTACCTACATATTTTTTCTCACGATGTTTTCTTTCTCCGTCGAGCTAGCCATCAATGCTTTTGATATTATGATTATTAGTAGGTTTACTTCTAACAGAGATACCACAGTTTAATGTTTCACAGAAACAAAAGCTCTCGCTGCATTTTTAATATTCTGGACGGATAAAAAAACATTTTAACACGCCGACAGCGTCTGATATTTGTAAAGAGGCCAGTCTTATTGAATTACGCGTAAAAGTCTACAAAGGGGTTTCATTTCCGCCCGAACTAGAAGTAACTTAATTTTTATGGAAGAAAAAGGTCCGAAAAACGGTCAACTGAAAGAATATTTGCAAAGACAAAAATTGAATTACCTTTTTTAGGGTCCATATTGAACTTTTTCCTGCCTATGCTCATCTGTTTGGCTTTGCTATTTTGCTTGCACTCCTCCTGGCCATCCAGGGCCTCCAGCTCAGCCACCACCTCGCCGAGCTCATCTTTGAGATGCTGAAATCAAAGAAAACAAAAGATTAGCAATCTTTGCAGACCCTTTTAAAGGTTTTGTACAGAAGAGGAAAAAAGATCCCTCATAATTAGTATGCACCGAACAAAGAGCAGCAGATTCAATTCTACCAGCGGTAGGTATATACTATGGTAATAATATTCTCAAGTCGAATTTGCATTTTAGTCCGTGTTACTTCTGGTATGTATTTTGCATAGACTTAGTTTGGGTGAAACCAGAAAACGACAAATAATGACGAAAAACTCGATTTACGAACACGTGATCATTCTTTTGTTAGAGAATAAATATTTAACCTTTGCCTTCATTTCAATGACGATGCAATGGTCTACAGTTCTAGTATTTTGCTGTCATCATAGGGTCACTGTATACCATACTGTGTTGTTATCATGTTTTCTAGGAACATTTCGTAGGTGGATGTTTTCTCTCTTTGATGAAGGCGAGTTATATGTACTATAGTTTAGCAGTATCAACGAATAAAAATATACGTATAAAAGATAGTACTATAAAGATATACTAGGAACCATATAGAGGTAAAATTGTGCCTTTGTTTGTTTATATTTAATAGTCGATTCGAAAACTTGAAATTTATAAACTTCATATTTTATTTTGACAAACTGAAAAGAGGCGAGGGCAGGTGGTTAGCTAATTCATATGAAATTGATAGGCTATTTATTTGGGTTTTATATGTTCCTGCTGTTAGTTCTTCGAATATAAAAAAATATAATGAGGAAAAAACAAGTGCACTTTTCACTATAGCACAACTAAAATTCGAGCAGTACTAACACGAAACAACGAAAGGGAGGGAGTACACATCCCACAAACAAAAGTGGCTCGAACTGAACAGCACAATGCTCAGAACCAGGGAACAATGACCGGGAGACCGAGCGTTTTGTTTGCACCAGAGTCGCAAACTACTACACTGACTCTTTAGCGGCATGTTCGCAATGAAGTCACAGCGGCTAGACATAAATTCCTAATAACAAAGTGAAAGAGATAAGACACGTAGGTACCTCAGAAAAAAATTAATTCAAATTCTTTTATTTACTTAGAATAGGTTTACAGGGTCTTAAAATAGGTACATTTAGTTTACTATTCAGCTAACATACACAAGCATGCAAATTTATGGTCAAAAATTCATGCACACTATAAAAACAGTACCTAATTAATTAACCACTCCTTACAGACTAGGTACCTTATGTTTTATCTATGTTTTATTTTTTAAATAGTATCGATCTGTACACTTTGTGTAGATTCCTGTTGCCTTTTCCCCTTCTTTGAGGTTTACACTGTTAGTAATCCCCTCTCATTAACTTATCATTGTCAACTATTTGATCTGTATTTATTCCATATTCGTCCCAATCTTTCGTTTCACATTCCAAAAAATTCTTGTTTCGTCCCACATTGATGTTGGATTCCGTATTACCTACTTCTTTCTTTTATATTACGTCAACCTTCACGTAATCCATACTTCTTTTCTTTGGCATTCCTGTGTTCCTATAACCTTCCACATTCATATTAAACTCTTCTCCCAATATGACTTCCACTCCTGTCCGTACCACGACCAACCGTTGCCTCTCAACTTCTCCGTCACTGATGCTACGATGAGATTTCCTTTTTTGTATGTATTTCTACTCTTATCCACATAGTAAATTCACGTACCCAACCTTTTAGTAACATGCAGTCTCTTTTCATCCTCGCTCTTAACCGCCCATAGATTGTATCGCTTCATATTTACGGGATAAATTGCTACGTCAACTTGTAATGTCTTCGCTGCAAAACTCAAGAGAAAAAGTGTGGACCATATCACTACATAGTATAAAACAAAGTCGCTTTCTCTGTCCCTATATCCCTATGTCCCTTTGTATGCTTAAATCTTTAAAACTTCGCAACGGATTTTGATGCGGTTTTTTTTATAGATAGAGTGATTCAAGAAAGAGTGATTCAAGAAGAAGGTTTTAGTGTTAGCATTGCACCCGTGCGAAGCCGGGGCAGGTGGCTAGTTTCAAATAATTTTCACACGTTTTGTTCCGTCTGACAACAGTATTTAATACAGGTCCGTAGACTAATAAACAATGTGATTGTATTTCCATATTAATTAATACTCTAAGTTAAACAAAGCAATGCTTATTCCTATTACGTTTACCCCGGGGGTATTCAACTATTCAGTCTCATAATATACATAGTAACAATGAGTAAATTACAGTTACTTTGGTCGAACTGACAAAAGCGAATTAGCATGTTCTCATAACTAGGTACAAAGAACGCGCTAAAAATATTTTAAATTCCTTGTCTTACTTTTCTAATTCGTTTGTTATTTAGTTTCTGTACAAAACCTAAATAAGAAACTAAAAAAAAGAAAAAGAGCGGGATACTGCTTTGGAACCAGCAACTCGTCGGTGGAGATAGGCTGCTGTTATGCTGCCTTGTTATTAGATTATTGACGTTTCCAAGTGTACTTTCTTCTAACTACAGCAAATAAATGATTTTGAATCAAATATAAAAAGTAAAGACAATGAATTTAAATTATGCGTACAATTTAATTATTGTTTCCGAATCTAGAACATATCCTTAGATAAATATGAGGATAGCTTTAACCCTAACACTTTAATCTATATTTTCCCTACAAGGTACACAACTACAACAAATATTAGTCGAGCGAGACTCTAATCTAACAAGCATACACGCCGCCACCGTCGCAGCCGCCACGGTCTGGCAACGCTGAACTAACATAATTTGCGGTCGGCTACCTATCCCCAAGGGCCACGATACTCTTCCTAGCCGAGACCATACAATAATAGTTAAAAGTCCCACACGCTACTTAAATAGATTGGATTAAACTTACCAAATCTACTAGATAAGCCTGCTTTGGCGTTCAAATTGTCAGTAATACGGTTTTCGTACTGTTTAGATTAATGCTTAAATTATAACCATCTAGCTTTTTCCAGCGACTTCGTCCCCGTGCTAACCTAGTTAAAACACTATCTGTAGCTTGGCTTCCAGGCGATGTCAGTTTTTACTTGATGCATAAACATACTAACAGACAAACATAATTCTAATAATAATTATTTTTCTACAATTGAAGTTAATGAGTAATATCTTTTATGTACAGACATTGGCCAATATCAATTTTACTATAATATGCATGTAAAGATAAGGTGTGACGATAAGGAGTTTTAATTAAATTAAATATTCAGTTATACTATATTGGTAAACATGAATTCGTTTATTAAAGTCAATATTAATATCAGGATCTAATAAGGGAGAGGTAAACTAATAAATTTAATTTACATGCTAAATAACGGAGGTACGCGGCAACATTTATAATTTTATGGGAAAGCCATATAAGGAAGGTACGCGGCAACCATTATTATATTACAGGTGAACGCCTAACGAAGGTAGCCTTTGGCAGTATAAATATCTTGTTACAGAGATATCTTCTCTGGTTGTCTACCACCTCTCACCAAATAATAAGGGTGACAATCATTTGAGGTATGTGAATATAAAATTTATTCACAACTATTGTCGAATCTCGCGTGTGCATTGGATACACTCCCTGTCTAGACAAGCTTTTGTTTCTCATTTAGCAGCAGGTGTGAGAATACATATTCAATAGATACCTTGTAACAATGAAGAAATTGACCTAAAGTAAAGTTTGAAATTTCAATTACTTTAGTTGACGCAACACTTTAGTTCCAATATTAATAATATTCGGAGTGTCGTAAAGTGCTAGAAAATATTAAAGTAGCGACAGACACTTCCAATGGAATAAGTAAAAATACCTAGTTAACGTTACTTCACATTTAAACATAGAATGACATAGTAGCCCATTTTTGATAACAGTAATGATCAATGAAATTGATAGATCAAACATCACACACAAAGTTGATAGCGAAAATACGTTTGACAAATGAGGACGCTGATATGGTATCCATAAATCAGAAGTTGTTTGGGTCACAGACAGTCGACGGTTTTCCCGGGTGTAGGACGTTTCAACACAATTGCCACCCGTCTGTTGTCAATCCGTCCGATTGTGGACCGGCTGACCTGACACGTACCTAATCTATTTCTAGTGACAATCAGCCACTGGCCATCATCAAGAGATCTAACATATAATAAAGCTCTAACGATGCCGTGTCTGTACATGAAATATTTTTGGAAAATTTTAGCGGCAGTGGAGATAATTATCGATGTAGATATCAAAACACGATTTTTTTTTAATTGTCTGTCTGTCTGCTTGTGCACGCATCACGCAAAACTGGATTTTGATGAAATTTGGTGTGGTGATAGCTGAGTAGCCGGGTCAACATCTAAGGTACTTTTTAACGCGGGAAAATAAAAAAAACATACGCCCCACTCCGAAACGATTACACCTATAAACTCGAAATACGGTATGTAGGTGTCTTATATGTTGTAGGCAATCGCTATGAAAGAATTTCTGGAGATTCCCCCGGGAACGAGAATAAACTGAATCCACACGCGGGCAACGCCGCTAGCTACCCGCTAGTCTAGATATAAGTATATATTTGTTATATCTACTTCAATAGCACAACACACATTAGCTTTTAGGTTTTTATTGTCTAAGGCTAATAATGACACCATCATATCCACAGTCCCATCGCAAATTTTCACTTTCTTTGAATACCAAGCCAACATAGTAAAATAACCTTTCACCAATAACATAATAATCAAAAGTGAATGTGGTAGAATCAACCTCACAGCTGCAGGTTATCTTTGACAAAAAATAAGCATAATTTTAATTCTTAACACTTTCACTTAGCTAGATTTTGCTCGTTTTTAGTCTATTACGTCTCCAGGTGTAGTAGCGTAGCCACTGACGAAGGTCAGACAACCGCGATATTATTTTGCGAAGATTAATTACAAGCTAGACAGCGCAGCTAACAACCGTTCGATCAACCTTATCTCGTGTAGACGCTCAGCTATTTCCACTGCAGAGCGTGTCTTAGATATGTTTCCATCGTATTAAATAAACTACTTGACATTTAATAATTACTCTTTGCAAAAATCTGTTTTTGTAAAAAGTGGTTTACCGTGACTTGTAAGACCTACAAATAAGTAATATCATAAACATAATATTTGGAAAAAAAATCTTTGAGGTCGATCGATTGAAGTAAATGACGCAATTGAAACATGGTCAGTCAATCCTTTGGATACGCCTTGTAAGGCCAAGATTAATATTCGTCCGACATTCATTCATTCATGTAAATTGATTTTCAAGCCAATTGATTCTTGGGCTGAACAAGCTATGTGAGCAAGCATCGGCCCGAGGATCAAAGCTTTATCTCGTCTAGACGGTCCGGTCCTATTGCAGCATATGCGCCTATATCTTACAAAGACATCGAAAAGATAGCTATATTACGAGTATTTTATCATTCTATGTTTTCCTGTTCACTAGCAATCGTTTTTTGTTTCTTTATATAGTTTTGTTGAACGTGGATTTGTTGTGACGAAGCGGCTCATTTGGATGCGATGCAAGCCGAGCCGGTAATGGGAGGCGATTAAGTCCCAGCTCGTATAAATAGCTGACACAAACTCGTAGTAGCTAGCCGTGTCGCGACAATGGCGAAGAAAATAGCGACAACACGTGTCTTTCCATTTAAACGATAGGAGTTGAACACATGCAATTAAATTATTACCATTTTGCATTTTTAATAATTCTGCAATTTTTTATTTCATAATATGTATTACTCATACCGTCTGTAGTGTATACCTACTTTAATACAGGATAATAACAACGTAATTCCAGTAATTTCCTACCATAGTCATAAACATTTTGGTAAGGGTATAATGGTCGCCTGCGCCATATCCGTCATTATAAACAATTGTACTGTGCGGTAAAAGTGTGACCCCGGGGATTGGAGATTGCGTCATAATAACAAAACTTTCTATAATTTAGGCGGATAAACAGTCTAACCAATTCTACTGAACTATAAACCAGCGTGTTAAATTCAATAATGCTTACAATTAAATTTTTACGCAACATTAGAAGTAGGTTGATGAGTCGTCAAACGTAGTTCGCAGACTGACATAATAGGAACAAACGAAGAGCTAAATAATCAATCGATATCGGTTGAATAAATAAACGACAATTTACAAAGGAGTCGATCGCTGGAATGCTTTTATGACATAGTTGAAGCCCTCATTGTCAGCCCAAATTGAGGGGTCAAAGCGAACCAACAATTGATATTTGACCTAAAGTTTGCTGATGGAAATGTTATTTGATGACGACGTTACCATATTTGTTTCGTGTTTTGATGAGATACGATACGAGCCCACATGCAACTAACTAATTACTTTGACTTTAAAATATTATACCTCCCTCGATTTATCTATAGAGCATGTGGAGTGCATTAGTTTCTTGTCGTTTAAAAACTTGGGGAGCTATTTATAAAATGTTATTTAAAACTATTTACGCACATTGGTCCTTTTTCAATCACAACAAATCAAAATGAGTAACAAGAATTAACTATTATAAATGCGAAAATCAGTCATTTTTGTCTGGTACCTGTCCACAGTTATTAACATTTTTTTATTTAGAGTAAGCTATACATACTTTTCACCCGGAAAAAAAAACATACTACACGCAGAGAAATTGGTGACAAACAGAACTACTGAATCGAATAGTTAAATTAGGTTACAACATTTCTAGTTTGAAAAACTTGATCCTTGTTATCTCTACGACTAATTATTCACTCCTACTAATCGTATGTTTCATTATATTATTTGATTAATGTAGCTCACAAAAAAATATTGTTGAACTAAAACATCAATAATTATTGCATCTTGAACAATAATTATATTAAAATGTATATAATGTATTGTAAGTACTAAGAAACAGGGATTAGCAATTACTAAATGATCTAGTTCCGGTAAATGATTTACAATGTTACTGGTGGACTACGAGTGAGTCTGTAATCAAAACAACAATCTTTTTGTTAAAACTACATTATAGTTTGCAGTACATATCGTTCTAAGTGTCGTATAATATTCGTTTAGTTTGATTTACTTTTTAAGTAGTTTTAAGGTTTTACAAATATATTATAGTAAAAAACACCCCGGAAACAGTAAATGGTACAATCTATGTACTAATCCGTGCTATTCTGTTAGCGTGTTTTAAAATATTTAAAATAATACTGTTACAATAACAATCAAGGTGGTATTCATAGCTAAGTATCTTGTTCTGTTTATTTAAAACTGTGCTTTTGTAAACAATCAAAAACCTTGCACGACAAAACGTTGACTGTCCGCCATTGTGTTTTTGACCGCGATCATCGTAGTACTCCAATTTGAGTTTGTTTGCTTATTAATTTTTTTGTGTAAGTAAAACAAATATTTGACGTGATGTATGATGACGTTCATAGAGATATCATACAATTGGTGCAGTGAGGGGGTTTACCTCAGTATATTCATACTTTTAAAGGTAAGTTGGTACCTCTATATTTTGTGACCCCTGCGCTGAGTCGTTTCTGGTGCAAAGACTGGCCATAGCCATCCAACGCGGAAATGCCGCTAGCATAATAGGTACCTTTGCCCCAGGAACGACAAGGGGCGGATTATTTGACTGAGTGGACTATTTTGCATTGACATTTTGAATCTTTATTTGTAGGATATTAAAATAAATCTACCCTTTAATGATAAAATAATTATTATTTTTAACCTCTATATTATTGTCCCTACCTCTATTGTCCCTAAACAAAACTTTATTGTAATTACCTACCTAATTATTATAATAATATTTTTCTGTTTTTTTCAGCCGTTGAAAAATCTACTCTTAAAATCAAACGAAGGACGGGTCCTGCTAAATTTATATTCAGAACAAGGCAAATTATCCAATAATGGCCGAAGAAAAGTTTGCAATATAATATTATAAGACGTAATGGAATCAGGCCCAAATAAAAGATAGTTCTATACTAAATAATATGTACTTACAAAAGCACAAGAAATAACTGCAGTGTACGGAAAATATTGTGATGGTGGTGATTGTGATAATTATAAAATAAATGTAATATTTATATCTATATAATATTGTTTATTTTGATTCCAGGAAACCTAAACCTGCCTATGGAGCCGTAGTACGTGCGACGTCTTAACAATAATGCCGATAACCTCAATTTCTATGATTCTAACACCTGTTGAACTTAGCATTAACTTTATTAAATCTGTGTTGACTTATTTTTATTATGATACTAGATAGTCTGAGTCTGAAAAAGGCATTTTTTATTTTAAAGACGTCACACTTACTGATGGCTCTATGGACTGCGTTTAGTTGGAGCGCCTGCAATCCAGTGGACTGTCAGCACCAACAACGGATCCCTTATAAGCTTTTAATAGAGAAAATACAGTTTTATTTACTTATACTAAGACAAATAAAATTGTATTTTTTTCTTCTAAAAGCCTAAGAGGACCAGTTGGTACTGTAAGTGCACTAGATTGCAGGCTTCATCTAAACCAGTAGGCACTGCATACGAAATAGTAGCTGTAACAATACCTAGGATGCTAGCATTACAATGTGTATTGTACTTGTTACAAAAACCAACAGCTAGCGTTGCAATACGAATAGTTATCATTACAGTTCACGTCGTTATGTTACACAAATTCATTAGTAGATACAGCAAAGTATTTAGTAAATCCAAAAAAAAATTGTTTATGCTTAACAGGTTGCATAGTAGTCCTTATAATCGATCTAGTAATGTCTACTTGACGTATGGTTACAATTACATTGGTATTGTAACAGGCGCGTTCTTAACTTATAATCAGTATTATATTGTTTGGTCAGTGACACAAAACATCTAGTTGTCAGTAATAAACCGATCGGTAAAAATAATAACAGAATGGTTTTTGTAAAGTCAACTAGCGAATCTTGCTGTCACGGTTGCAAACAGAAGTTCTAGTTACAGTAGGGTTTTTTCTCGTAATGGTAGCCAGATATTTCTCTGCGTGTAGGGGAAGCAATTATCTATACTTCAGGCGTACAGAGTCACCGACAACGGCTAGTCAAGATAAAAGATTGTTTTAAAACTAAGCATTTTTGCACAGATAAAGATTGTATTTCGAAGAGAGTGTAAATTAGCGGACTTGTACAAATTGGACACCATATTCGCTTTCTGATCACGTTTCAATTCTGAAGCCGCTCGAACAAAAACAGACATTTATCTGACTACAGGTTTTAAATATGAACAACGTGACGTACGACGAAATGAGGGGTGACCGGGAACGGTGTGGCACGTGACCCACATACTTAAAACGATGTAAAGTGCCCTATACGGCCGACTATAACAGCTCTCGTCGAATCTCCACTACCCAAAACAATTTAGTACGGGTTTGAAGCGCAAAACCGTTAATAATTTCTGACCTCAAGTTTACGGACTTTTCCTCATACAGCCTTACGTACTTATACTAAATAGAAATAATGGCTTTGTTCTTTCTTCAGTCAGGTACTCGAAATTAAGTTTGAGTAGGTAATATTAGATTATTTTGGACATGTGTGTAATGTATAATCTATTAAAAGGAGTAGACTACAACAATGGGTTACGGGTTGATGACAATGGTATATTATATGAACTTTTAAAGAAAAAAAAATAACCGACCATAATACATATAAAATGAAAAAAGCCTTACTTTAATAAATAAATGAAACCGACTTCGATACCCTAATCAATAAAAAAAAGTAACTCAGACCACTCTGTAAAAAGTTATGCTTTAAAGAAAAAAAAATAACCGACCATAATACATATAAAATGAAAAAAGCCTTACTTTAATAAATAAATGAAACCGACTTCGATACCCTAATCAATAAAAAAAAGTAACTCAGACCACTCTGTAAAAAGTTATGCTTTAAAGAAAAAAAAATAACCGACCATAATACATATAAAATGAAAAAAGCCTTACTTTAATAAATAAATGAAACCGACTTCGATACCCTAATCAATAAAAAAAAGTAACTCAGACCACTCTGTAAAAAGTTATGCTTTAAAGAAAAAAAAATAACCGACCATAATACATATAAAATGAAAAAAGCCTTACTTTAATAAATAAATGAAACCGACTTCGATACCCTAATCAATAAAAAAAAGTAACTCAGACCACTCTGTAAAAAGTTATGCTTTAAAGAAAAAAAAATAACCGACCATAATACATATAAAATGAAAAAAGCCTTACTTTAATAAATAAATGAAACCGACTTCGATACCCTAATCAATAAAAAAAAGTAACTCAGACCACTCTGTAAAAAGTTATGCTTTAAAGAAAAAAAAATAACCGACCATAATACATATAAAATGAAAAAAGCCTTACTTTAATAAATAAATGAAACCGACTTCGATACCCTAATCAATAAAAAAAAGTAACTCAGACCACTCTGTAAAAAGTTATGCTTTAAAGAAAAAAAAATAACCGACCATAATACATATAAAATGAAAAAAGCCTTACTTTAATAAATAAATGAAACCGACTTCGATACCCTAATCAATAAAAAAAAGTAACTCAGACCACTCTGTAAAAAGTTATGCTTTAAAGAAAAAAAAATAACCGACCATAATACATATAAAATGAAAAAAGCCTTACTTTAATAAATAAATGAAACCGACTTCGATACCCTAATCAATAAAAAAAAGTAACTCAGACCACTCAGTAAAAAGTTATGCTTTAAAGAAAAAAAAATAACCGACCATAATACATATAAAATGAAAAAACCCTTACTTTAATAAATAAATGAAACCGACTTCGATACCCTAATCAATAAAAAAAAAGTAACTCAGACCACTCTGTAAAAAGTTATGCTTGGTCATCCATTAGAAAATATATACATGCGTCGACTTGATAACCTCCTCCTTTTTCGTCGATTAACAAAGGCATCGATATAGCTTCTATTCAAAACTTTGTTCTCACACGTATTTCACGTGGTATCGTCCAAGTGACGACTAAAGCTAATAAATCCACATCAAGTGTAACGATGCGGAGAGCAATCATATAATTCAAAGTGCACAGCTCTATTTGCAATTTGATCGCCAATTGCCAGAGGACGGTTTATCCTCTAACTAAACGCATTAGGCTGTTATTTAATTGGGACACCATGGGCGGTCCATTAGGGGCAAGGGAGTATTACTTACTGTGGACCTTCGAAACAATTTCATCAAGGATGGCTTATAACAGCCTTGTTTTCAAAGATTCTAGCATTGAATGAAATAGTCAAGCTATCGACTAGCTTATATTTCTATGGGTATTTGCTAATTCTTTTAATATAACAGTTTGTTCGCTCATTGATTGTCAAGTTAAGAGTCATCTATGTCTTTTACAGTTCTTAAATGAAACGATTCTAGGAGACTATGCCTGCCGCTGTGTTTGATCACACTGATACTATCAGTCATTGAATGGGCGACCGCTTAGTGGTTCAGGAGGGTTTATGGTCCATACTTTCTTATAAGTGAGGAAGAAACTACAGCTCAGCAGTGGACTGCTACGGGTAAATAGGTAATTAAAAACCAATACCAAAAACTATGGCAATTGTTAACACGGTCTTCACTAAAACGTAGGGCTTAGTAATTAATTATACTTGACATTAGCTCAAAAAGAACCTTAATAGTGCCGAATTAATACAGATAAGGAACTAGGTGACGTCATAATATGAATTTAACTGAGAACGCTCGGAAAACTAGAAAAAAAATAGCCTTGTTTATTCCTTCATAAAAATTTAAAAAAAAAGTACATATTTTTTTAAATAATACAATTTGACATACATATTCATTATTGCATGCAAAACAAATCACTATTAAAAAGGAACTCTCTACAGAGTAAAGGCCTTCTCCATTTCCCTCCACTCATCTCTATCGATTGCTATTTCCATCCAGTCATTTCCCACTATATTCAATACTAGCGACCCGCCTCGGCTTCGCACGGGTGTAATGCTAATACTAAAACCGTCCTCTTGAATAACTCTATCTATTAAAAAAACGCATCAAAATCCGTTGCGTAGTTTTAAAGATTTAAGCATACATAGGGACAGAGAGAGCGACTTTGTTTTATACTAGGTATGTAGTGATTTTGTCGAGCCACCTCTCCGTCGCGTTGGTCTACCCCTTTTTCTCATTCCAGAAGGTTCTTGTGTAAAAAACGGAAAACTAGAGAAGCGATGTTAATTTTTGCAAGCGTCAGCGCCAGCCGCAGCACGTAAGGAAAGCGAGCACGCAAATCCTTAGAGACTTTCCCCTATTTAATTCACTTTCGAAGCTCTAGTCGCAGACGGATCCGCCTGGGATTGTGCCACGATTCTATAAAATCAAAGAGAGTAAGGAAAGTAACTAAACTAATTTGAAGGCATTGCAAAATAGGAGAAAAGGTTAAGCGCTTTCAATCACGCTTCAAGAGAAAACTGTTGCTAGAAGAAGACTTCACTTCTAGACTAATATCATATATAGGAAAGTTTTGTTTTTGTATGTTTGTAATGAAAACGCTCCGAACTACTGGGCCGATTTTAAAAATTATTACAATATTGGAAAGCTTACTTACATGGGCTATAATTTTCCCACCAAAATCGTGGGGAACAGCTAGTACTAAAAACATTTAAATGCATTTCTTTATTTGAAGTTTGTCAAAGTAACAGAGACAATTAAAAAACAAAAACGATAACAGATATATTTACAAGTTTTAGTTAATGTATGCTATTCAAGTGCAACTCAAACACAAATAACCATAGTTCAAAGGCCTGCAAATTATCGCTGTGTTAGAATAGAAACCTATCAACATCTAAGCCAGTCCTACGTAACTCAAACAGCAAGCGATGAGGTTGAAATCGGGTTTTAGTTAACAGCTGTAACCAAATGTCTGCAATACCATAAAGCAATGTTTTATTTTGATTGTTATGTAAAATAGCTAATGCTTTTTGCCATTTTTGGTTATTTCTTTTTTTTTTTTACAGGCGCTGCATTGAGAAACTTTATATTTAAAACTAAACAAAGATGGCTCCCGTAACGAATCGATAATAACAACTGGCCTTTAAATCTAAATGTTATATAGTTTTCGTCGCGTTACATCAATATTTTGAAACTACGTGAAAATGTCTTTCGTAACCTAGCGAAGAAACAGTAAATACATTCATTAATGTATTGTATATTTATTCAGTACTTTTTTTAGTTTCCTGTTTAAAAGCAATTTAACGCGAACACTTAATATTAAAACCGTTGTATATTTTATAATATGACGAAATTATGATATCTGCCCGATGATAAATCCTGGCACTTGTTAACCACTTCTGCAGCACAAAGAAAATGTCATTGCACCCTTGAGGACAGACAGTCTGTCGATAGATAGGATCTCAAGATATAGGTGCAGATTGTTACATTATTATACACTTACGTCATTACATAAAACTTACATTTAAAATGAAATGTAATTTGATATAGGTTAAACAGATCTAACTAACGGAATGCAAACACAATAGGATTATCTATTGCTGATGCTTGACTGGTAGGGTATTTACCCGATAGAACCGGATTATCATATTTTTGTCGATAGTATGAAAGTATTTAAATAGACATGTGAGTTTACCTGCTCACTAGACGCAGCCTTGTAGCCTTGTGTTCATATACATATTCTAATAAATGAGGTCATTAGATTTGTCTTTGTGATAGTGACAATGTGTTAGTGACGTCACTAAAAACAATATAGCGGACCTGCTTGTTCATTCGTGACCTCATATAATTACATTTTGAAAGTGCGAGGTGTCACTATATTCTTCTTCGTCCCCGAAGTTTCATAAGCTGCATTGTAATTCAATCTTTTCAATGTCTTACTCTCGCATTAAGGTTATTTTTTTTTTGTAATTTTTGCAAACTTCTTATTCGGGAAGTAAATAATCAGACTGAAGATGGACTGAAGTCAAAGTTCACTATAATCCGCGGTGATCACAAGTTCATGAGAGGTCGACTCGCTAAGCCCCACGTGAGCGTTCACGTGAACAAACAAACATACCCTGGTAGGAAACTATTAGGGCGGATGGATGTTTACAGTGAACCCTTCCTTATAAGCCGGACCTATTAAAACTGTGTATAAAACTTCCGAAAATAGTTTAATATTAAGTTACGAACGGTTATTCTGAAGTGCAATAAAAATCGATACTTACTAACTTTTGTCCACACTAATATTATATAGAGGTAAAGATGTTTATAAGAGTTAATCTCTAGAACTACTATTACTCGATGTAACTGACTAGTGACTGTTTTATTGTATTTCATTGACACAGTTAAACTCCCGGGGTGCAGCTAAAGATTTCTATACTAATATTACAAAGAGGAAATATTAGATTTTTTGTTAGTTTGTTTGTATTGAAAGGCTCCGTAACTACTGGACCGATTTAAAAAATTCTTTCACCAATGGAAAGCTACATTATCAGGGAGTAACATAGGTTATTTATATTTTATCCCTGTATTCCCACAGGAACGGGAACTACGCGGGTGAAACCGCGCGGAACATCTAGTCTATTATAAACTGAGGTAGATGTAGTGTACTCTTCAAATTTACATTTGAACACCAATCTTGAAGTTACCCTGATAATATTACACTAACAAACGAATAGTATAACGTATAATAATAATAATATGGCCTTTACACTATAACATAATAAATACGTAAATTCCCGAGATGAGTCATAAACTAGTTATTAATAACAATTGATATTAGTCAGATTCAAAAACTTTAATACTTTGTATTAATAATAAATATAATGTTAACAAGCTTCAAGCTTTCAGCACAAGGAATCGTTTATGTTGGCCCATGCAAGAATTTCTAACAATAGGTTCCAGGTCATTACTCAGCCTTTAACGACAGTCCATCGGCCTAATGGGCAGGCTAATGTATGCCGGCTATAAATAATATAGCCCACTTATAAGGGCTCCTGCGTACTCCAATAATAATGAGCTATTTGCGGAATATTAATAATTAGTTATGTCGATTATGCCGGGAGAAACAACTTGGCAGTAATAAATTTATTTGTAATAGGTACTAGGTTTTGATGGTCGTGTGTCGTGACGGTATACTAAAATACACAAACCTTGCCATTTAGCAGTTGATACTAGCTGACGTCATTACAATCACAGTGTATTTTCCGTAACGAGGAAAATTTGATTATTATACACAGCCTTTTTAATATATTATTTAGTTTGATTAAAAACTGCGTCAACAATCTGCATCAGATAATTATACTGTTAACAATATAAAGGCAAGATTACTTTGACGTTTCCGAGGTGAGCGCCTTCGAGCGCTTTATAAAAACACATTATGTTGGCAATCTTCCCAACCGCACAAAGTGTACCATTGTTTCTGTGCATGCAGACTGCACCGACCTTCATTGCTATACTAAAGAACGTGTAACACAATTTTATTGTCGTTTCATAAAAGTTACAATACAGATCATATTCAGAGATGTCATTCTACACGCCCCATGTCGAAATTAATTGGAATGATTCCGCAGCAAATTTGTTAGCCGTCGCAAACTAGATACTTGGAAGATGACGGCAGCAGGCAGAGGTCACGGTATATTAAAAGGTTTAATTGGGAAGAGGGTCTTTGAAGCTGACAACTTCAAAGGGTATCAAATAAAACCTTTTGTTCAATGCTGCGAATCTTTTCCAAATAACATTTAAAACCTTTGATCAAAACGTGATAGCTTTTGGACAGGACTGTGCTTGCTTGAGAGACCTCTAAAATGTCTGTTCTTAGAAAGGAACGTTTTTCAAGGAGGTTGAGTGCTAGATTATAGAATGCACAGGTATATAAGTGCTTACGAAATTTAAGTTTCATTCTAGTCTAGAAGAAGCAAGAACATCGAAAAACTTTAAGATAAAATGAAATCAACAAAATTGGTAAAAATATTTTAGCAGAATATGTCGTCTACACTACAACCTTGCTTGGTATATTTTAGTACCTACTTTCTAGTGCCCCAGTGATATTTAGGCGTCTGTATGTCTGCCAACTCAGCTATTATCGGAGCCGCCATTTTCGGATGAACTATGATATTTAAAAAGAATTTAACTCACCTTTTCGTCAACTAAACTGACGCACTTTATGAGATGAATAATACCTACTCACGATCCGAATTTTATCATGACGTCACATGGAATTGCCCAGGCAGAGTTCAATGCCAGATTTTGAAACCAGTTTTAGTGTAAGGAATTTCACGAAAAAAAAAACATTTGTAATGGATTCTATTTGGACATCCTTTAGTGTTGTTTCTATGTCACTATGCAAATTTGCGAGACTGTCTCCTATTTGAACTCTTATTGAGCGTAGCACGACACGATATCGAATCAAACATGTAAATTCCTTCCATGCAATATTCATAACAATCCTTAGATATTGAGGCCATGAACAATTGAAATGTCTTATGTAAACTGAATAGTGAAAGGAAGATGAACGTCAGCAATCTCTTCATGATTCCCTGAGGTGATCACAAGGGCAACTGAAGCATATCGTAAACAATAGCTAATCCCTCGCAACTGGATTTAATCAAAATTCTTACAGAATGTGTTTTTACACGTCATAGGAAATTAGATCGCTACTTTAGTTTCATTTGTTTGCGGCTGTCCTATTTCTCTTTGGCATCGTCTGCCGTTATATTCTGTTGAATTTCCGCCAATACTTTTTAAAACATAGACTTGCGTAACCAAAATATGCCAGATAAGCAGCGTCAGGAATGTACCTACTGACTATTTTTGTCTACGACTCGTTATAAATATCGTTCCGTTGAAATTATAAAAATTACTGCACTAGTAACTCACTGCGCCCCTCGGGTTAACCCGCGTCAATAAAAAATTGCATGTCATTCGGGAAAATTATAGCCTACTATCTAGGAAAGAGTTTTCGGAACCAGATCATTTGTTCCAACTAGAAACAACTGTGCCTTTTTGTAATTAACTCCCGACTTAAAAAGAGAGGGGTGTTATAAGTTTAACGTGTTTGTCTGTGTATCTGTCTGAATCGTAGGTCCCAAACGGATGAACCGATTTTCGTTTTGTTTTTTTGTGTCATAAATAATTCGATCCCGAGTGTTCTTAGCCGTTTCATGAAAATCTGTTAAGCCGTTTGTGTTTATATGTAGATATTTATTGTGTCAGGGGTTTTATAATTTTTTTATTTAATGTTATTTTAGATATAGTTATTATTTGTTAAGTTTAGATAAAAAAAATACGTCATTTCGTAAGACATGAGTCATTTTACGTGTTACGTGCACGTGGTGCACGCAAATGCTTCAGCAATTTACTATTTAAGACACTTTGAAATTGAAAGGTACCTACTTTATTGTTTTTCTCGAACTCTACGCAATAGGGTATATAACAATTTCCACTAATATCATGTATGCGAAAGTAACGCCTGATAGACATGAAGATAGCTTACATCGCGGCATCGTAAGGAAGGGCGTATGATACTTTTCCTCCTTCAAAGCGATCAATGACGCAGGCAAAGTTACAGAGCAGGCTAGAATTTCTTCGTTATATAATGGCCAAATCTATTAAAAATTTTAAGTAAAATACTTAGAGATTAAAATCAGAATCTAATTTTATAGACGTAAAAATAAATTTAATTAAAACGGAATACCTGCTTCGCCTTTATTGGCTTCAATTTCGTTTTGAAAACGATAGTCATCGGTAATTCGGGTTCGGTCGAGTAAACTTGTCAATATTATCATAAACACCGTTCATTTCCACTGATTGCTCCAGTTAACACTGACACGGACCAATTTGTTATTGTTGTTGCTACCACAATTGCGTAAGTACGTACTTAATTGAGTAATACATATAACATTACTAATATAAAAAACCTGATCCGTGAATATTATAGAAGTTATAGCTACTTTCAATCAAGATAAAGAAGGCTAAGGGCATATTTTGTTGCAACCTTAATCAAAAAGTTGACTCGAAGACAACCAAGTGAATCTCCTCCAGATAGGTACAGTTCCCGTAATAACTTTTGCAATCTCTCCTGGATACTGCGGAACTTTGTTTATCACGGAACTTTACATGTTACGGAATTTACGTAGGAGTACTCCTTCCGTAACATCAAGTAAATGAATCTTTCTCAGGTTTGAAAATAAAATCAAAAACTATTCGCTCGTTTAGCTGTATGTGGTAACTTCAAAGGAATGCTCTTGCTAAACGACATAATGTAAAAACACAAACCGACCTTCAGGTGGGTTTCCGAGAAAAACAACTGTTTGAATACTAATTATGTTTAGGTATCTTATACACTTGTAATTTTAAGTTTGAGGATTGTATCTTTATTATATTGATGCTAAATGCTGTAAGTATTCCTAAAAGATCTTTTCGGTTTCGCGGTTGTTCTATACTCTACTCAATGACAATAACTAGTGAAATAGGTCATGAAAGCATGATAAACTTGATTCACTTAATTGAATCAGAATCAGAAATTATTACATTACTCATATAGTTTCAACGATTTTACAAATAACGAAAAAGCCAAACATAGTTTACTTGTTTAATTTTTAAACAGAGTGTAATTTCCTGCATGTTAAAAATAATTATATGAGTCACGTTACACTTAAGTGGCGAGTGGAGGTGTTGTTGATTATCAATATTCCTGTTTAGTCGATATTGTGGGTTTATCCATAAAACCTTATGGATTTGTTGCACAAAGCCTTCTAAATACAAAACAAAGGTTAACCTTTCAACTTTGGAAAGCGAATTGTTTCATATACGAACACTAGAACATGTATACTGCTTCAAGTTTTAATGAGCGACGGAGCAAAGTGGCTTATTGCGAGGATTTTGTTTAGTCCTGAGAGGATTTTGTTGTGTAAATATGAACCTTTGTAAAGCCCGTAAGTCGTGCACAGGTGCTATGCTTTTATTTTGTGTAGGAAAACAAAAATAAAATTATTATAAATACGAATCCAATTTTAGCATACTGCGCATAACTGTGGGTCTAAAATGGCCACTTTGAGCAATTCCTCTGAGCAATTCTCCTTTTCTGAATTCCCAGCAAATCCTAAGCAATTCCTCTAAATTTCGTAAAATGGTCCCTTATTTTAGTGATTCACTGACAATTCAATTCAATAACAGATTCGTATTTGGTGAAAATTTCGAATATGAACTGAAATAGAATTCTATTATGATTCACCCGAAACGGCCTTTTTAGACCCCCTGGATATAGCTGGTCAAGCAACATTTCCGTTTATTTACCAACCAAAGTAAGATTTTAATCAAAACACGTCGAAGCACGTCATTCCGAACAGAACCTTCTAATTTCCTCGGACACGTATAAGTATAAGAAACCGCTTAAATTATTTAAAACACCAGCGAGAGTCGCATACAAATCCGAAGCATTCAAAACAGTCAGTAGGTATAGTGACTCATTCATTTGCGTCTAGCATTTGATGTTTCTCGGAACAAGCAACCCATCATTGAAACAAAATAACTTGATATTTTGCTGTATCGGAGAAAGTTTGAGCAAATTGTTGTCTGCTCGACCTTAACTAATGGTGATGGCACTATTTTTATTTATGCAACAAAGCCGGCAAAGGAAACATTACTTTGTGCGCCGTTGTACGTTCTCTAACATGCATCATTTCCTCGTGTGCGATGACGTGAAATAAAATAATGACGCGGTGACCTACACGACCTCGACCATTGTCGCCGCATTCTGGACCCTCACTGCTACTGCTAGTAGGTTCTAGGTATGTTGCACATGGAAAATAACGTTAGGTACTTAGACGAAATAACTAAAGTTTTATCACTTCACTAATAATACTCTTACCAAATAACTGTAAGCGAGGTGCTGTGTAAAACAAAACGTACCTGAAATGAAAAAAAATATTGGTTAAAAAGGTATTCCATGTATCACAGTAAATATATTACAATAGGTAGTACAGTACAGTAGGATATTTTACAGTCGGTACATTAGTCATGCAAAAATTCCCAATTGAACTGTTTCAAGCGGATATCGTTATCACAAACTTGAACTGTTATTGTTATGTTTCGGCGAAACGAATGTGAATTTTTTAAATCGTCCCTTGTTCCAGCAGGCGTTGCAGAATTTACATACAAGCGGGGTATAAAAATCGCAACCGATTACTGTAAACGCGAGGGCCGGGCACTGCGGGCACAAAAAGACGACAGAAGAGCACAATGAGATCGTATTTCCGGTCCAAGTTGTGCGAGTTGTGGTACTCAGGCGGAATTTCTCTCAGTACCAACTCTTTGCGTATAAATGGAGACCGATTGTATTCGTAAATTTGGCTAAGAGCCAGAGAAAAGTGTAGCCACTTTAGAAAATTGCGAATGTTAAATCACTCCATATCTAGGTTTGTTGGTGGTACTGTTTTGCTCGGGTTAACATTATAATTAACTCGCGACCCGCCCCGGCTTCGCACGGGTGCAATACTAATACTAAAACCTTCCTCTTGAATCACTCTATCTATTAAAAAAAAAACGCATCAAAATCCGTTGCGTAGTTTTAAAGGTTTAAGCATACCTAGGGACATAGGGAAATAGGGATATAAGGACAGAGAAAGCGACTTTGTTTTATACACACACCGGCACAATTAGCGGAACAGAAAAAAAAAGGA
The DNA here is from genome assembly GCA_963855545.1 of Ethmia dodecea. Lineage (NCBI taxonomy): Eukaryota > Metazoa > Arthropoda > Insecta > Lepidoptera > Depressariidae > Ethmia > Ethmia dodecea. The sequence continues at coordinate 5,812,251 of OY979446.1, forward strand.
GAAAAAAGAGGGAATTTAGAACAATGAATGTAATTTTTAAACAATATATTATTTAAAATGAAACAACAATTAAATTAACATGTTTTGACATTCATTTGTAACACCATACTTAAAATTTTATAAAAATAAAAATTAAATTAAACAAAATGCATTTTTCTTCGATTTTTAATTATAGAGAAACAGCAGAAAATTCAAGATTTTCCAAAGTTTAACAACAATTTCAATGACTGTTCAATATCGAGTGTTTCCTCCTCGTGCTCTGATGAGGGTTTCCATCCGTCTGGGCATGCTGCGGATGATGTTATCAATGGTTTCTTGGGGCAACCTCTGCCATTCTTCAAGTAATGCGTTTCGCAACTCGTTGAGATTATTGGGAGGGGGCATTCTTGACTTTACACTCCTCTTTAGCAAGTCCCAGACGTGTTCTATAGGGTTCATATCGGGGGACCGTGCTGGCCACTCCATCACCGTTATACCAACATGGTTTAGGTATGTCTGTACTGTGCGAGCACTGTGAGCCCGAGCATTATCCTGCATTAGAATGAAGTTGTTACCAATAAAGGGGGCAAATGGCACAACATGTTCTTCTGAAATCTCCCTGATATACCGATCAGCATTCAGATTCCCGCCATCGACCACTACTAACTCCGTACGAGCTCCTAAACATATTCCTCCCCAGACCATAATTGAACCGCCGCCATATGCAACTGTATTTTCAAAATTAGACTGGATATACCGTTCTCCTTTGCGTCTCCATACTCGCTGCCTTCCATCAATTTGATTTAACATAACTCTGCATTCATCAGTAAAAAGAACCTGTCCCCAGTCGTCGAAGTCCCAATCACGATGTTCACGACCAAAGTGTAGACGGTTTGTGCGATGATGTCTCTCAAGTTTTGGGGCTTTGGCGGGCACATACGAGCCTATACCCACTTCTTCGAATCTTCTACGAACTGTCCGCTCACTCATCCTTACTGCTCGTACCTCTTCCAGTAAATTTCGAGCCTGCACCGCCGTTAGTCTCGTGTTCCGTCGGACTTGAAGTTGGAGAAAACGGTCATCCCTCCTTGAAGTACACCTTTTCCGGCCTTGTCCTCTCCTTCTCACTAGAGCATTCGTCAATCTGTATCGTTGGATGCTACGATAAATCGTTGATAACGATCGACGAAGGCTTCTGGCAATCGATCTGTAGGTTTGACCATTTCTCCTCATTTGATCTGCCCTAATGATTTCTGATGGCGTTAAATCAGGCATAATTAGATGCTCGTAAATTATCAATATGCGAAAAAACTCAAAAGCCTCAAAAACTGCAATTCAAAGCTTTTCAAATGGAATTCACGAACCTTCTAAAAACGGACAAGCGGTGGAAAAAATGAATCAATGAAAATTAAAACAAAAGAATGAAAAAAAGGGCAGTCGCTTAGTATTCCATTTTTAAATTAAAACCCAAATTTAAAAAAAGCTTGTTTAGCCGGCCAGTAACACGCAAAAATGCGTAAATACTCCCTTTTTTTTCTGTTCCGCTAATTGTGCCGGTGTGTGTACTATGTAGTGATTATGGGAACATTACATGTTACTTGTGCACTGTAGCGTACTGCGTAACGTAACAGTAAATGTTTTGTGAACTTTAAACTATATTTTTTTTTACATTTCGTGTTAGTTTGACGAAATTATCTTTAAATCAATCAATTATCAGATATCTTCAACTTTCGTTACTATCATAAAAAAAAGGAAAAATCTTTCACATTATGAACTCGCTCATAAATAATTCTGTAGCAAACTCCGATGTTGAGTAAATATTAAAGAGAACGTGCACACGAAAAAAACCTTTTATTGCTACACCGCAAATGTTTATTAAACAATATTGTTCATCAAACAACAACTCCTACTCCAAGATATTAAATCAAAAAAGACGTACCTTGACACAAAAATTGTGTCCATCTACAATAATCTACATTATGTATCACCACTTCAGTAACGAACAAGGGTAACATGCGCAAAATAACGTTCGTAAGGAATTTAACAAGAGTCGTATGCGACACTACAGCGGACAGCACATGCAAAGTCCACGGCCAACGCCCCCGCCAAATTAAACAACGCTTTGGTTTAAGTGATATTCGAAACGCCAATAAAATTATGGGCCATGGAAATGCTGCTTGCGTAGACAAGGCTCCCTCTACACAACCTTAGTCAAGCGTAAAACATTTTTAATATAATCTAGATAGCATTCAATATCTTCACTTCTACACTAATATTATAAAGATGAAAGAACTGTATTTTTGTATGTTTGTAACGAATAAACTCAAAAACGACTGGAACGATTTCAAAAATTCTTTCACCATTAGAATGCTACACTATCCCCGAGTAACATAGACTATATTTTATACCCGTATTCCCACGGGAACTACGCGGGTGAAACCCCGCAGAACCTAGTAAAGTATATTTTCGGTAAACAAGAGTTCCCACAAAGCCTAAACGTGGGAAACGTAACAACAATTTGTGCAACAATAATTTCCTATTTGACCTGAACAGAGCAATTACTCAGTGAGGCTAGTAAAGAACAACATACGTAATTTGCTTGCAAATGCACTTGATGCTTTGATGAAACTTGCATTTGAATATTATTGAGTAACTCTGTAATTATGAAACGAACTGGCACATTTAACAGTCAGATTTTCACCAATAAAAACGCGAAATAACGAACTACGTCATAGTTGCGATATTTCTAGTTTAAAAAGTCTTGTAACTGAAAGATTAATGTCCGTTAAAAATATATTTTCGTTTTAAATCGAGATCTTGATTTTTTTGTGGCGTATTACCCCAGATTTGTGCTCCACAAACAGCATACAGTCCGAATTCAATATAAAAATCACTAATGAAAACTACAAAGTGATGCTGGCAATTATTAAGCGCTTTCAATTCAATTCGAATGTGGGTCGCGATGCGAGTCCGGTGTCTATTATAAATAACAGAAGATTTATAAATACGTGGTTGACAGTTATCAAAATATTGCTGGTTCATTTTGACACCAGGTTGCTTAAAAGTTGATAGAGAAGCCATGTGCCTGGGACATGTGTTGTGTAACACTCTACTGATTACAGAGACCATGGCCGTGAGTCTTGAAACTTCAACAACCCTCCCTAATTAACAAATTATTTTCCCAAAATAAATATCCAACTCTATGAACCCCTACAAAGTTCTCGTTACGTAAGTATGAATACTTACACAACAGCGCTCGAAAACTTTGTCATTTATGTTTTCAAGTCCAACGCAGGTACTTAAACTCTACAGCTAAATATGGAAACTCGTTTAAAACTTCCATCGGTTTATTCAAGTGCAAGGATACAAGGTCGAAGTAAAAAATATACCATTGACGTGAAACAGATGTCTGTGACTGTTACAATGCGTGATGCCAGTCAAGTAAGATATTTCACATCGGGAGTTATTTATTTTCGCCCAGACAATGATAATGCACCGAAAATAGGCTAAGTAATTAGGAAAACATACATTCTGGGCACATATAATAGGGGGAAAATACATTCACAAATAAACCATGCCTATGGACCTAAAAAGATACAAATAAAGGACTGTCAATAAACTCTACACAAGTTTAGAACCACAAAAAACTGACGAAGAGCGTGCAAAAAAGGGAGTGGAATATCAACGTCGCTAAACAAATATATTTCTTAGGGCGCTCACACAATAGGAGGGTAATTATATCTTTAGCGGCCGCGGCACTGCGCTAGGCATTAGAACGCCCCATGGGAAGACACAATCTGTTGCCTCACGCCTCAAAAGAGCTCGGGTCTTGGGACGACATTTCAAGTGATCCCCTTTCGTTACGCATCACCGATTTGTTTATGTCGAAAAGTTGTCTAACTATCACAGTAGGAGAGTTCACTTTACTTTAAATAGCTCGTAATTGGATAGGATAGACAAGAAGTTGTACAAGAATTACAAATAAAAGCGTTTGGGACAATTTTATGAAGGTTTCGGGAACGGTAATAAGTAGTTTATTCGTTAATACACGTGGTTTGAAATATCTTTGCGTTGGTGCTACCTGCATACAAAGTGATATAAAAAGCAATTTCTCGTTTGGAGATGCGTAGGCAGTGACGGTTGTGACGTGGAAGTAATTTCTCAATATTACCAAAGTACCACCCCATCCAGTAGGGGGAGGATCGCGTTTACGATCTAACGACCGAAGCGAATTTATGACACAATAAGCACATTGAATATAACATCAAATCAAATATAAAAGTAAGTACTTTAAACCATTAGCTTTGTATAGTATTTGCTGTTTGTATCCAAAAACTAAAATCTGATATGGCATATAATTGAATTCGTTTCTCTAAGATATTCAAATCACTTTATACATAGAAGCAGAATCAAATAATATTTAATAACGATATGTTTATTCTTTTCCAATTATGTCGGAATCTATTAGGCGCCTCACGTATGTCGACAGACAGTAGCTACGGATGTAAACCTTTACTTTAGAGATATAATCTTAACATTTCTTTTGTTTATATACACCGTTTTTTATTTTTTATAATCCATAAAAAAATGGAACAGCAACTTCACACCTGTATAAACCACCGAAACTAGTGTGCATCAGAACACAATAGAACAGGCCCACTTAAAGCAACCTTGCAAGCATTGTGAAAATGGATTTTAACTTGTTACATTTAAAAGAAACGGTATTGCGTTTCCTGGTATAAGAACGATGTTGGCACTTAAGACCATCACGTGTTAACTTACTTGACCTGTTTCAAGGTACTGCTTTCTGTAGATAGTTACAAGAGAAATCGCTTAGAAAACTCAAGAAGAAACGTAGGTACAAGATGGAGCGGTGTTGGCAAGGCAATGAAACCGTTTAAATACTTAATATTAAGAGAAGTAGAGCAGTAATCCTTTGGTCAGAGTGAGCCTGCATATCCTTATGTGAATCCTGACTAAGGCATGTAGCAGTGGGTTATTCTAAAACTAACATACATATTTATCACTATCTGGACGGTAAAGCAAAACATCGATAGGTCTCGATGGGCTCACCACTTATCAAGTTTAGGGGTCAAAAAATATACTGATGAAAAGTGGGTATTTCCAAAAATGGAATTCCTCTGCTGGGGATAAAACGCGTGAGCACATATAATTTATTTAATTTAATAATATAACAGCAATGGACTCAGCACAGCATAAATGCTCGTTGTCCGGGTATAACTCATCGCTCCATTTACGTCTAATTATGTTTTAATGTAATAACCGACCATAAGGTCTGCTGGGAGTAATATTTCCTCTACAGGTGGCTCATAAATTGCCCCGATTAGTTTATGATATAGGCGTCAGTGGGAGGCCTCGGTAAATCATCGAAACAAAACAGTTTTAGCCGCTGATCTTGCAGCGTGAGTAAATCATGCAATGCAAGTCAAACCAGTTTGGTGAGTCAGTGACCGAGCCGTGCAGACGTGCATTCGAACCCCCCTCTCACCCCCGGCAAGGTCAAGGCACCCCCCCCCCCCAGTCTTAACTGATGCTATCCCATGAGAACTCCCATTCGGCGTCCGAGTAGGTTTAGATGAAAACGACTTGATTTATATTCGGTAGTTAGTTTGTTCATTGTACCATATCGAAATACGCTCTGAATTACGGTAAGATTAGCATTTCCTATTCCAATGTTGCCTGTTTGCGATGTTACCTAATTAATTTGTTGCGATTACGGCGAAATCTAAATGGAAATACGTGCTTATGTAACAGAATTCAACAGATATTAGATTTCTTTTGGAAATCAAAGATTACGTGTAAATCGTTTGGACAATCGTTTACTCCCACAGATACTTATGCAAAAATTGAATAAAAGTATAACACAATGTTGAAATTTTATTTCAAATATGAAGTCTGGCCTAATTAGAACGTTACGTGTGGAGTAGAGAAGTGGATCACGAGAAAATTTGCAAACGCGTGACGATATACAAAGGTTGTTTATCGCCAGCGCGAGCGTCACGCAACGGCTAATAAACCTCATTAGCACAAAATAAATAGGTTACCAGCATGTGGTGAGCATATGTGAAATAGATGGTTAATAAAAGATACCAATCAATAAGCTTTTATATCGTGACGTATAAACCAAATTCTCAAGGATCTATCAAGCCCTTTCTTTCCAAGGATCACTCGTAATTAGATTGTTTATGGCCCTAATTTAACCGACAAGACGCTAAGACTAGACTAATAAACAAGGTCGCTTCTATTCGAGACCACCTAACCGTAGAATCGCTCTGAAACGCAATAAATTGGCAAATTGTGGTTTACATAACTGTTTGCAGCGACGACACAGAGCGCAATGCGCGTGTCAAAGGTCCTAATATCTTGAAACAACCAACTTCAACTGAAAATATGAAGTCAGGCAGCAAAGTGCCGTTTGACGTCAGTAAATAAAAACCGGCCAAGTGCGAGTCGGACTCGCGCACCGAGGGTTCCGTACAACCTTGCAAATTTATGGTTTTCGTAATTTTTCCTTTATCTATGCTATAAGACGTTGCTTCGTACCAAATTTCAAGATTCTGAGTTCACGGGAAGCACCCTGTAGGTTTTGATTCCCTTGCAAGTGTCGAAAATTTGCGGCATAAACGGCTGTATCTTTTGATTGCGTTGGCTTAGAAGTTTGATTTTTTCACAGCTTCAAGGGACCGTAGACCTGAGTAATTGATATAAATTTCAGCTTCATACCTCCACGCGTTCCTGAGAAAAAGGGTCTTGACAGACGGACGGACGGACGGACAGACGGACAACAAAGTGATCCTATAAGGGTTCCGTTTTTTCCTTTTGAGGTACGGAACCCTAAAAACTGCAATCAACAAAAATTACTTCATTATCCGTATTTGAGCAAAACTAGACGAACGTCTTATTTAAATTTGTGTTTTTAGTGCTGGCCTATCAATAAACCACGTCACGGTTTATTGATAGGTCAGCACTAAAACACAGTACCTAGAAGGTAAATTGAGAGTATACAAACAGAGTGGCTAAAGTGACGTCATTACTCTGCATCATTTGCCAAGCCATTTGCAAAGTTAAATGGTTTAGGTACTTAGTGTTACACGGCACAGATTACTAAATAGTTACAAGTTTCGGGTGAATTAAAAGGCAAGTTAAAAAATTGCTATTAGAATATTTTTTAAAAATGTTTTAAGAAACTGTTTACCATTTTATAGTCCAGTCAAAATGACGCATCCAAGGCCTGCACAAAAATCCAGCTTGTTGGGAATTAATGCAAACTGGAATCATAATTTAGTCTATTTTGACTGGACTATTAAATTATGATAATTACTATTACTTGCTTATTATGTCAAAGTTTAAGGAGCCTTTCACGAGTCAAATTCATATTTTATGTCGGTCAAATCTTTCTTTTTATACTAGAAAGTTACCGGCTTGCGAGTCCAGCTCCCTCATTTTTTTATTCTGAAATAGTCATTGCTTACTGCAGCTCTGTTTTTCCAAACAATTTTTATACAAAAGCTTAGTACAGTGTCATGCATGGGCGCACCCTTTCATGGAAGCCTTTTATTTATATCAGCGAGTCACTGCATCCGAATATGTCAATGCATTTTGTAAAAAACGAAAAATTCCAACTGAGTATTGAAAAAATACCCGGAATTTCAGTGTAGTTTTATCGTATATTGTCAAATCATCTTTAATTTGACGATATGTATTTCTAAACTGAGTTTCTGGAAGCTAAAGCTGAGCAAAATTTTTAGAAGGTTCTTACATATCGACGGTTGAAAGGCTAATTGGTCTAAGCGACATTTTTTGCGATATTGAGTTATATACATATTCGGAATGAGGTTTCAAATTTTTTTGACAACTTTTTTGGCGCTTAGCACCCACAGCAAAACAGGCCTCATTTCTGAGCTCATTGATCTATACGACACAAAATTAGACAAATTTGAGGACTCGATGACTTAGGGCATTTGGCTTTTTCGCCATGGTTGTGGTTTCGTCGTTTGGCCTATTTTGCATTAAACCAAAATAATAAGCTATGTCGTTTGGCCCATTTTGCATTCAACTACAATAAAAAAGCGTGTCGCTTGAACCATTTTGCATTAAGTTCTATGAATTAAATAAGTCTCTTGACCCATTTATCCTCTATTAAGGATAATGAGTGATGTCACTTCGGCTTTTTTTACCTAAATATCTCATTAGTGTTATGGCATTTGAAACATTTTGATTCAATTCAGTATACGTAAAATTGGCATTTCCATTATTTTATCAAATCGGTTTTAACACATAGGCCGTCCAATAAATTATGAGATTAGCTACTCCTTAGTCGCTTGGGAGTATAAAAAAGTAAAAATTATAAGTTCAATTTATTGCGCGCGCTGTGTAAGTATCCGTTACGAATATCTCACCTACCCGCGCGGACGCGTCAGTCAGCTGTTAACATTAAAGGAACTGCGAAAGGCTTAGGGTGATATACCACCTTCTTCTATCTTAAGGGTTTGGTTTCCGCACTTAGTCCCTAAATTGGACCATTGTACGTGAGTGAGCCATGGCAGCCGATTATTCCAACCAGCCCACCTCCCTACAGAAGCAGATAAAACTTCCGAGTCTACTTAGGACATCCGCAAAGGATTCTAGTGTTCCAAGAATTTCCTTGCGGATCTGGGCAACAAAGAGATGGTAGTGCATGTGCTCTTCGAGTGCGTTGGGCACTCTAGGAGCACATGCGCTACCATTTCTTCCACCTCGATGCACGCTCAGCATAGAGGACTGTCAGTAATACCTAAGGTGTGTTGGTGTTTATTCAGTGAGCAGTGTCCGGTGATGGTCCCCGAAACAATTCATAGGCTGTCTCTGTCCAGGCGCTGAAGGCGTTTACTCAGCTCGTGTCCAGGGATGGCATAGCCTTCTTGGATTGCCTACATCCTGGCGTTGAGGTCTACCATTTCTCCGCTTGCATTTGTGTGTATTCCCTAAACCAGTTCGTAAGCTGGTTAAACGGAATGGGTACAATGGGTTCGGGTTCGATGGCCTTCGTGTCAGAACCTCTCCTGGCGAGTTCATCCGCTGCATCGTTTCCACGCCAGCCAGTGACAGTTGAAGTGTCACTGTATTGTGGTTTAGTACCGTAACGTGTTCTAGTGCATGATGGCACTCCAATATCAGTCTCGAAGTGATCTAGTTTTTCTTTAAGGATTGAAGGACTGAGGCACTGTGGAAGAGTATACGGATATGGGTATCCGTGACTTCTCTGGCCTCTATGACCACACATTCTGCTTGATAGACAGTGTTGAGCATTCCTAGTGGTCTGGATATTCTACTATTTAGATCATCTGAGTAGACTTCAACTCCAGTTCCAATGTTGGTTTTTGATCCATCAGTGTAGATCCTTAGCACTTTTGGACCTGCTGTAAGTTCTACGTTGTAGTGTTTTACGAAACAGTGTATTTTCTGGGTCCTATCGCTCGGTGATGCCATCACCGGGTGTCGCGAGATTGCATCCTCTTTTAAGTTTTCTTTGTGTTTGATTCTGGAATCTCTTTACACCTGCCTGAACGTCACTAGGGATGCTTCTTCCCTTACGACAAGGTGCAGGGGCGGCTACCCCACCATCGCCTGTAGGGCAGCAGTAGGTGATATTAGCATAGGCAAATCTTTGCCTGCGTAACAACTAACAATGACCGGAAAAATGGAAATTTCCGAAGGGGCCCGTCCCAAATATCTCGGTCACAAGATTCTCTCCAGGGTCTTCTGTAGGAATGATGTCAGACTTATTGGCCTGTTCGCCTTGGGTTGTGTGTAATCGGTTTTGCCTGGCTTAGGGATGAAAAGCCATGGTGTGAGGAAATCCACTCCCCATTGCAGTAGGGCAGGGAAGATGCCGTCTAGGCCTGCGGATTTGTAAGGCTTGAAGGCTGTAATTGCCCATTTTATTAGTTCCTCTGTTACTACGGTACGGGCTCTGGACCTTTCTTGGTTATTAGGTATGTGTGATTACTTACTTGCCCATGTATTGTCCTTGGAGAGGCTGCAGTCTAGGAAGTGTGTTTCTAGAAGCAGTTTACTAATTACACGGTCTGATTTAGTGTACTATGTATTGCCTGGGTTTTTCAGCGAGCGAAGGGTGCGGTCTTGATCCGTAAATAGGCTCTTTCTTTTTTTATATAGGTCCATGTCTTCTGGAAGCCTAGAATCTTTGCATCTGTGGAATTGTTTGCGCACCGTTTGCCTGAGCTTACTAAGTTCTGTGTTCCACCAAAAGTTTCCCTTGCTTTTGGTGTTTGAACCTATTTGTTTACAGCAGTCGTGGTACCTATGCTTCTGTTATATACTCTCGGTGTTTTCGAATCATTTGGGCTATCCAGGCACCCAACACCCTTAAACCTAACGGACGGTTTGAGTGCCAGAAGGCGTTTGTATAACCAGGTATGTCGGTTCGGCGTGGGTAGCATCTAGCTTTGGTCTTTTTTGTGTTAGCTGATAGTGAGAATCGAATCCCCCTATGTTCGGAACAGCAAGGTTCATTAGATACATGCCAGTTAGAGATATGATTCGTTAAGTTTTCTGAATTATTTGTCCGCGAGCTGTGACCCTAGTGGGTTTCGACCCGCGATTTAAGATGTTAAGGTTAGTAGAAAAAAGGTTTATACTATACCACTTTATCTAATACTTTGCTCCAAGACACATTGAATCAACAACTTGAATGATTCCTCTACACAAAAATGTTTTTTTTATACAAAATATACAAAACACGACAGTGTTTTGTATATTTGCACTCAAACCGTCCGTTAGGTTTAAGGGTGTTGGGTGCCTGGATAGCCCAAATGATTCGAAAACACCGAGAGTATATAACAGAAGCATAGGTACCACGACTGCTGTAAACAAATAGGTTCAAACACCAAAAGCAAGGGAAACTTTTGGTGGAACACAGAACTTAGTATTTTAGACATAAAATAGTATAAAGTGCCATACCAACCTCAAAAATATCTTATGGACGTTGCTGAATTACGATGGCCTAAGCATCAATATCTACTATAATCTAGTAAGGGTTCATTTTGTTTCATCCTGCAGTCCCTCTAATGGGCATCTGTATCAAACTACTTCACTCTGGTGCAACACCATCATGTTGCTTCGGCTCATTGGGCATATTCTTCTGTCAGATGACTTGGCACTAGATTCATTTTCTCTCGTATTATATTATTCTAGGTCGATGCTTGAGCCAGTTTACTTTCAGCTATTTTATTTACGGTAGGCATTTGAACCATTTTGCCTTTCTCAAAAAAATACTAAATTTGATGCATTTTGGGCTAACCAACATAAATTTTCTAAAATAATACACAATTTTCAACAGTAGTAACTTAAAAAACTTCCTAACTTAATTAGGGATATACTGTATTAAATAAATAAAAGTCTATCAAATAGTAACTTTTTTATGATTTTTTTTTTCAAAAAAAAAACCTTTGAACCGTCCTCCTGCAAGTTTTACAAAATGTCGCTTAGATCAAATAGCCTTTCAACCGTCGATATTATATTTTATGGTTTACGCGACAGTTAACAAGAATCATTATAAGTAACGAAGTAATGTTGCAAGTAAGCCCGGCTCTCATGCGTGAGGGCCGGGTTCGATGTGATTAAAAAATTTAATTAATTCTAAAAAGTAAACAAGCCGAGAAATATTTGTTTATTTTCTGTACAACAACGCAACGTGTACTGTGCTCAATTGAAAAATAAACAGATCATAGGAAGTTAATCAGGTGCGGTAAGAACGTACAAGCATAAAGTAAACTTGGGTACGTATGTTCTTTCATACACAGCAAAGCTTCAGTTCGGTGGATTAAAAATAAAGAACCTGTGTACAATACCGGCTAATTTTACCGAAGGTTCTTAACTTTTACCAAGTCAGTTGGACTCATGCTCAATAGCCGACGGGAATGCGGAAATACTTTCATGCAAACGCCACAACTCAGTGACAAACAACACAAACCGATCCATTGCGATTTGCCACGTTTGCTTCAAACAAAAGACGATTTGCATTTGAAGTATAAAGGCTGATTCATGTTACAACGGGACGGGGCCCGTCCGGGGCGAACCATCCTACAACACGCCTCGACATTTGGCGCGGACGGGGCCCGTCCGGGCCAGCGCTTCTTACAAAAAATATTTGACCGTTCCCCGGACGGGGCACGCCTGGGCCCGGACGGGGCCCGTCCCGTTGTAACATGAATCAGCCTTTAAGAGTGCCACACGGACAAAGGCCCTGCTCCCAAGAGATGTATTTATGTTAGTAGCATAAAATAAAAAATTAAAATTATATAGGTAATTTTTATTTTAAGACAATGAACGGCCATAGATGTCTTCTAACTGTATTGGAGCATAGTTCCTCGCTTGAGGCCATTAATGACAAGATGGTAACGAAACTTATATATACGCCCTTTCTACATACGATGAAATATAATACTAACTAATAAAAAATACGTACAAATCACTGTACTTATTTGGGGTGTAGAGTAAATTTTAGTTGGTTGCACTTTACTAGTATCATAGCAACAGTCGATAATCATCAATGAGTTTCCTGAGCTTATGTGAATCCCATACATTTATCATTATACATATTTGAATGTAAGTTATTTTGCTTTAATGCGTCGTTAAAAATAGTATTGTCACTTTCTTTATGAAACTAAAAATTGAGAAAGTATATTAATTAATTAATTGAGCGTTTGACATATTTATGATGCCCCAATACCTCCTATTTTTAACCGACTTTGAAAAAATAGAGGAGGTTCCCAATTCGGCTGTATATTTCTTTAGTATTTGTTACCTCAAAATACCGGCATTTATATACCTATTTTGAAAAAAAAAATGAAGATTGGTCCCACTTTCTCAAAATCCAGTTCTAGTGATGGGCTCTATGAGGAATTGAGGGAACTATTCAAATTGTATAGGCGTACATATTATATGCAGTGATTCAGCAAGACTTCAAGCATTTGCTTTCGGAATAATTATATATTTATCATTTGGTGAAGTCAAGGCAACCACAAATTCGGTTTCGAAGTCGTTTTTTATTTAATTGTTCTAAATAATAATAATACGATGCTTCGTAAATGATTAATTGTTTGGAAATTATATCTTTAGCTTTTATTCCTCTATAAGATCTTAAGCTTCTTTGGACGCGTTATAAAGTCTATGGCTATGACAATAATATAGCACTCATTGTTCTCAGAGACATGTGCACATTACTGGGTCATACAAACCGTTTTACTTATACAGTTACTGTTTGTTTAATGATGTCATTAGACACGCAGTAGACAGAAGACACTATTCACAATAGATTGTAACGATAGTCTATTAGCTAAATCAAGGCATACAACGTCTACGGAACCACAACTCTATATCAACAATGTGAATATCATACATAATGCGATATCAAAATTCATCTACAGTGAAAGTCTCTAAATGAAAACCTACAAATACCTACTTATCTTTATGACGCCTACTTCTAGACATGTGATATACACACACCGGCACAATTAGCGGAACAGAAAAAAAAAGGAGAAAAAAGAGGGAATTTAGAACAATGAATGTAATTTTTAAACAATATATTATTTAAAATGAAACAACAATTAAATTAACATGTTTTGACATTCATTTGTAACACCATACTTAAAATTTTATAAAAATAAAAATTAAATTAAACAAAATGCATTTTTCTTCGATTTTTAATTATAGAGAAACAGCAGAAAATTCAAGATTTTCCAAAGTTTAACAACAATTTCAATGACTGTTCAATATCGAGTGTTTCCTCCTCGTGCTCTGATGAGGGTTTCCATCCGTCTGGGCATGCTGCGGATGATGTTATCAATGGTTTCTTGGGGCAACCTCTGCCATTCTTCAAGTAATGCGTTTCGCAACTCGTTGAGATTATTGGGAGGGGGCATTCTTGACTTTACACTCCTCTTTAGCAAGTCCCAGACGTGTTCTATAGGGTTCATATCGGGGGACCGTGCTGGCCACTCCATCACCGTTATACCAACATGGTTTAGGTATGTCTGTACTGTGCGAGCACTGTGAGCCCGAGCATTATCCTGCATTAGAATGAAGTTGTTACCAATAAAGGGGGCAAATGGCACAACATGTTCTTCTAAAATCTCCCTGATATACCGATCAGCATTCAGATTCCCGCCATCGACCACTACTAACTCCGTACGAGCTCCTAAACATATTCCTCCCCAGACCATAATTGAACCGCCGCCATATGCAACTGTATTTTCAAAATTAGACTGGATATACCGTTCTCCTTTGCGTCTCCATACTCGCTGCCTTCCATCAATTTGATTTAACATAACTCTGCATTCATCAGTAAAAAGAACCTGTCCCCAGTCGTCGAAGTCCCAATCACGATGTTCACGACCAAAGTGTAGACGGTTTGTGCGATGATGTCTCTCAAGTTTTGGGGCTTTGGCGGGCACATACGAGCCTATACCCACTTCTTCGAATCTTCTACGAACTGTCCGCTCACTCATCCTTACTGCTCGTACCTCTTCCAGTAAATTTCGAGCCTGCACCGCCGTTAGTCTCGTGTTCCGTCGGACTTGAAGTTGGAGAAAACGGTCATCCCTCCTTGAAGTACACCTTTTCCGGCCTTGTCCTCTCCTTCTCACTAGAGCATTCGTCAATCTGTATCGTTGGATGCTACGATAAATCGTTGATAACGATCGACGAAGGCTTCTGGCAATCGATCTGTAGGTTTGACCATTTCTCCTCATTTGATCTGCCCTAATGATTTCTGATGGCGTTAAATCAGGCATAATTAGATGCTCGTAAATTATCAATATGCGAAAAAACTCAAAAGCCTCAAAAACTGCAATTCAAAGCTTTTCAAATGGAATTCACGAACCTTCTAAAAACGGACAAGCGGTGGAAAAAATTAATCAATGAAAATTAAAACAAAAGAATGAAAAAAAGGGCAGTCGCTTAGTATTCCATTTTTAAATTAAAACCCAAATTTAAAAAAAGCTTGTTTAGCCGGCCAGTAACACGCAAAAATGCGTAAATACTCCCTTTTTTTTCTGTTCCGCTAATTGTGCCGGTGTGTGTAGTTAACGTAAAACGTTTTAAATACACTTACAAGACACTTTTAGGACTTTCCGGCATCAGTTTTAAAACGGCACCATCAGATGTGTAGATCTAGGTCATGTGCTGTGCCAACTTCCTTGCAATATTTACCAAAACCTGTGCTCTGTAGTCCACGATTTACTATTTGGATGTTAGTAACTTAATGCCCATGTATTTAGTTACGAGAAAAACTTATTTCGCTTAATGCCTCACGTCTACAATGATAGTTTATTTGCAAACAGTGAGATCAGTGAGCACACATTGTTTTAAGTAGATATTATATTACTTCGGTGAAAAGGGCTCATCTCTCCCCTTCATAACTACTTCATTATAAGAGTATTTACCTACCATTTAAGAACCAGAATAATATGGGAAAGTATTAAAAGTGGATGCGGCAGTGGATATGGTATTGAGCTTTTATTTTAAACGATATGTCACCTCATTTAAAGAGTAATGTATGTTATATTTAGTGATTTAAGTTTCGAAAAAAATATATTAAAAATCCCCTAAAATGAGAACATTTGTCCGACATGACATGAAAAACAATTATGGAGATAAATAAGTAAAATTAATCTGATGACCTCAAAATAATCTTGAGATGTAAAATACCTCAAGGTAATAATCTCGAGCGTTAGTTATCTATGGGATACCAATACATTGTATCTTATATCTATCTTGTGACCGATAATGATTCACACAAATATTTATTATTGCGACGTTCAATAGTGTGGTAGCTGTTGATAATGTCTGTCCAATCGTAGGTATATTGATGATAACATAATAAAAATAAAATAATTTGCGCGCAAAAAACCAGAGTTACGTAAATATGACCCTGTGTCAGTGTCGTTGAAATTGTGAATAATAAAAACATTAATTATTATGTAGGTATGCTTGCATGCTTAAATGATAAACAAATATCAGAAAATCTTGTGCAGTCATCATTCGGCATGCACACTCAAAAAACGTGATCGATCCAGCATAGCTATTTGGATGACGGCCAAGTGGAATCTCCAGCGCAAAATCGCCATCGACGTGGCGTGCCGTTCTATAGAGTTGTCCAATGTGATATACAGACCAGTCTGGCGACGGTGGTGAGATCCCAGGCAGACCGCGTCTTGCCTTTTGGTTGAGCACCATCTTTCCGCCTGCCCAATGAGCCGTAGTTGGACGGTACCGCAGTTTCCTCGCGTTTACGTCTGCCGCCGCGTCTCAACGAGGAGAACCAATTTGACACCGAGCCACGGCGCTCTTCCTCGGCCGGCCCCGGCCCAGCCTTGATGAACATTACTTCAGACGCCAGAGCACACAGCTCATAACACAATGATACACACGATATTTGGCCACACGAACACACTAATATTAGTCAAGCTTATGCCACACGTATGAACCTAGAAGCCCAAAATAAGATAAAATAAAAATTGCGAATAACTAAGCAAACAAAGTGGAAAATTGCATGACTTCACGTCGCCGGATGCTTGTTGGAACCTATGACGTCGAAATAGTTGGCAAAATGGAGCATGTGAAGTTAAACGATACGGCTACGGAGTGCACAAAGAGGCGTCGATGACGCACCTGATCATAGTCGTCGTCGTGGGAACGGGCTGCACGCGCCAAGCGCATCAGCAGCGGCCACCACAGCGCTCCGCACAGCAGGCGAACATGCAAACACATTGCGCGCCAGTCGCGCCATACACTTCCCGCTAAGGAACACTCTCGACTGAAGACAGTCGCGGGCGTCGCCGGAGTTTGGCACACTGACAACTGTACGTAAGTGGCTTATCTTTCTACACGTTTGTGACAAGGACTTCGTCACACCTTCTGTTTATCGACAGCGTAAAAATGAAATATATATTAAATACATAGTAACAAAATATTATCTGAGTTAGATAAATGTCCTCTTAAGGAATATTCGCACTGTGGCGACAAAAGTTCGGTTTTCTAAATAGGGACCATATTGATTCAGGATAAACAATCGAAAGTAAGAAATAACATTAGTGCTATGAGCTTGTCCTGAACAAACAAGTTAGATAGGTATTGCGAATGTTTATTTGTTGGAAATGGATAGTTTGTTATCTGAGCTGACAGGCATTGCGGAAACGGCAGAGGAAGCATGATAAACCCGATGAATCGCGAACATTGTCCGTTACGAGAGAAGTCCAGCGCTGCAAAACAAACTGACTCAACTTTGGAACCAGTGCTGCGCGGCGATTCCTATGGGGGCAAGATTGTTTACCAGTCAGATATTTTTCTATAACTTTGCCTTTAATATAACAGATATACAATTATACACATATATGTATTAACATTTACGACGTAGCTAATATTTAATTTCACAATAACAAAGACAATCAATTGATTGGTTAAATTACATAATTTAAACACTTATCGAAGTGCCAATAAGATAAACTCAGAGGTAAGAAAGCTTATCGTAACGTCAACGTTTAACAAACTCAGAGATTGATTCATTCTAACTTGATATTATCTAATTTGATGAGATTGATTCTAAATAAAGGCAAGCAAAGAATGAATTTTAAATTTATATTGGATGAAAATAAGGGACGAAAAGAATATCCTGTTTTAAAAGACAAGTAGGTAAATATTTATCTTTTGGGGTTCAAATTTTTTTGGGCGATCTGCCGTCCTTATACTTATACTCGTAAATGGAAGGTGCGACATTATTCCCTCAGTTGACAATTATTTAGAAACGCAATTTTGTATCAGTCCTGAGCGATTTATTTACAAGACCTTAGTAGTATTTGCATTAGCAATTCATAAAGGTTAACCTGTTATATGCAATAGGTATGGCAAATATAAAGTGGCCGAGTCGGCAGAGGGCGACCTAGGCGTACTTACATCGATCAGATCGGCGATGTATTGAAAAAAAGCCAGATAAAGAGTACCCGAAACCGACGAGCTTGTATGAACCGATTGATGGATGTGGATGAGGCACGTGAGGTATGCCAGGATCGTAGCAGGTGGCGGGCTGTTGTCTCTGCCTACCCCTTCGGGAAAAAGGCGTGAGCATATGTATGTATGTATGTATGTAAAAATCGTCAATAACAAATCGAGCTGAAGAGCGACGACGGAGTCATAGCAATTTCCACTTATCCCCCTTATCACTTGTAAACTTACGCTTGATAGCACTACACACGCGGATATATGAATGAATTAAATCCTTAGTTTTATTAAATGCACTTTTTCTGAATACGACTTCGCGGTATATCACTGCACTGGTGACTGTTTTATTTTTTTGTAGTAATTGTGGTTACTGCGTCAACCGCGAGACGCGACTCCCCCGCGTCGCGGTTCTACGGTTACTGGCTGACTTACTACCTCTCGGTCGTAGTAGACGGGCATTGATGGCTTACGTCAGACCGGTCGTGTCGCATTGAATGAAAATGCCGAGGGTGCTGCATTTGCACTGGGGTGTTGTTCCCAGAAACAAACAGTTGCACTGTATTAAATTCTTTAGTATAAAATATTCTCAGAAAGAGATTTACCAAGCCATTTTAAATTTTGTGATGGTAACAGTTCTGAGGACATATTTTGTGTAGCTATTGACTCATCAACTTGAGTCACACAGTAAACAACATGTTTGTAGGAGGTAATCACTGGACCTACTGATTCTGAAAATTATTTGACTGATAGAAAGCTACACTATTGCCGAAAGACATAGGCTATTTTTATTGACGCGGTTGAAACCGTTGGGCATATAAGTGGTTATTAATTAAAATAAACTAAATGAATATATTACTTACTAGTGGCCCGGGCAGACGTCGTTCTGCCACCGTATAAACCATCCCTGGACCCACTCTAACCCACACAAAAAGGTTCATCAAAATCTGTCCAGCCGTTCTGGAGTTTTAATCAGACTAACGAACATCAATTCATTTTTATTTATATAGATACCTAGACTGGCAGTAAAAATAATCTCACACACGAAGAACATTTGTTCTATCTTGGTAAAACTCTGAAATAGATTTTCGAAGAAAATCGAATAGTAAAATAGTAAAATGACAAAACGTCCAAAACTTTTTTTTGTAAACTTATTTCTATTTGATAAACTGGTATAAATTTTTTGATTATAAAAAATAATAAATTAAATGAGCAAATGACAGCCTTATGGTTAAAGAGCCTGCTTCACATGATGAAAATCAGTGTGGCTCGGGTTCGAATCCTGGTATGTACCAATGAGTTTTTCAAAACTTACGTACATATTTATCACTAGCTCGACGGTGAAGGAAACCATCGTGAGGAAACCCGCAGGTCTCAGAATTAATTCTGAGACATGTGTAAACAGACCCGGTCCGGAGATGGGCTCACCACCTATCACGTTTAGGGGTCCAATATATCTCGTGAAATGTGGGTATATCCAGTAATGGAATACCTCTGCCTACCCCCTCGGGGATAAAAGGCGTGAGATTATATTATTATTTATATTACATTAAGCATTGGTTGCGTAGTTTTTGAGTTTATTGATTGCAAACATACAAAAATACAAATCTTTTCTCTTTATATTATAAGTGTAGAAATAGATGTTAACAATATGGAACTAATTTGGTAGACAGCTCACGCTCAGGCGCCAGAGGTCTACTTCTCAAGTAGCCCATTTCGCATTTTGACTACTTCTCATAAGTGACTACTTCGCTATCGGCCCACATAGCAAACAGTCTATTTCGCATTCTGTTTTATTCTCGAACTACCTATTTCGCAAACTGTCTACTTGTCAAACAACGAGTGAAGTACAGATGGAGTCAAAAGTTCATTATCTTTTAAAAACATAACATCTTATCTATCCTTCCGAGTACCTAAGGATTATACGTAAACTAGAATCGCCTTGCGGTCTCACTCGCGCATCGCGTAGTTCCCGATCCCGTGGAAATACGGGGATAAAATATAGCCTATGTGTTACTCTAATGGCTAAGCTATATCACTGTAAAGTTTAATCAAAATCTGTTTAGTAGTTTTTGCGTGAAAGAGCAACAAACATCCATATAATATTAGTAGAAAGTATATTATTATGTATATTATTATGTATATAAGTAGGTAATATTATAATAAATAATGTTATGTAAATAATATTTTTTAATAATAAGCTATTTTAATGTCGTCAGAGGTCTAATCCCTAACTTAAACAAACATTTATACTTTTTTAGTCCCACAGAGTTTCGCTAATTATTTTAAACAAAAATCATTGTTCTGAAAATCTAAAACAAATTAAAACTTCAACCGCATATAGACTACCTACATGTTATAATTATGCATTATTATTAGTATTTATTTTTATCCTCAAGTATGTGTGAATGTGTGTAAGTATTTTGTACTCTTGCTTAATTTATTTAATACTATTATGTATATACTGATACCTATATGTATTTATGTAATAGTATGTAAGAGTATTTTTATTAATATATAGTGCACCCCTTTGAGTATTAAACCATTTAATACTCAAAGGGCTACCTTAGTTCTCTATCTCTCAGTTTCATCCATCCTAAGGTTGTCTGGAAGAGATCGCTAAAAGCGATAAGACCGCCCATTGTACTTTAGTTAATGTTGGTATCCATATTGTATTGTTTTTGGTGTACAATAAACAGTTATTGTATTTGTATTGTATGAGTTAATAATTTTACTTAAATCCATTTTGATATTAACTGTCCGAAAAATGACGTTAGAAAAAAAGTAGACAGTTTGCGAAATAGGTAGTTCGAGAATAAGACAGATTGCGAAATAGACTGTTTGCTAAGTGGGCCGATAGCGAAGTAGTCACTTATGAGAAGTAGTCAAAATGCGAAATGGGCTATTTGAGAAGTAGACCTCTGGCGCCTGAGCGGACAGCTCATACATCAGCATTACATAGCCTACAGATTATGCATTCACAAGCTTAAGAAATTACCTACACTTCCTTCATTTTTATCACTTACATTTTCTCTTGTTAATGCTATATTAACTATTATTAACAAGAGAATCAATCTATGTATGTTATTGTCGCAATATCTAGTAAACAACAAAATATTGCTGCAATATCTATCTTTAGCTCTGACCAAACCAAAGTTCTGCTGAAAGCAGTTCAGTCAGTCAGTCATGGTAGTTCTGCACCATTTAACAAGTATTGAGGAGCTAATACACTATTTTATCTCTAAAAAGCATAATTTTATTTCTAGTTCACTAAAATTCCAAGATTTTAGCATAACATAGTCAGTTTATAAAGCTCTTTCAATTTTACTTTAACTAAAAATATAGGCAGCTGAACCCTACTCTTCTGTTTATGCCAGTAACAATACACCAAATGTTTACTAACACCATGCCCTGAGTCAGGGTCTAGTCTAGGGCCCCTGACCAGCATCCCAATGTTGTAATTTGTATATCCATTTTACCGTTCACCGTGGCATATAGCAAATTGATTAACTGAGGTAGATCACAAAGCTTGACACAAAGTAATAGGTGCTGGAGAATTCTACCAAGAATCACGCACCTGTATTTCCAAAAGTAATTCAGTCTTTCTTCGCCGTATATCAATCAATGTCTTCTGCTGCTCAGGTGTCAACTCTGAAACCAACGGTACATTTACCATATAAACAGACTATTAGAGTTAGAACCCAAGCCATTGAGGTCATGTATAATTGGAAAACAACTAGTTCTACGTCTACAAAAACCTTCAAATTACCGGTATGAGAAAAAGGATCCCCATGATTACTCGCAGCATTGTTTCCTCCGAGGGACAAGTTTTCAAATTCACTTATCATGTCTTTATTCACAACTTTGTATAAAATAGAAAACAATAAACAAAAGTTTACATCATTACGATTAACTGACTGGCGGCCATATTTATTTACTTCTACTTTTTTATTTTATTTTTTTGTTTAATATGGCATTGACAATGCATTGACATCCGCCTAAATATAAACGATCTAAATATTTATAAAACAAGGAAAGCAAGCTGTTTTCTTTTGTAGTATAGTGTGAACCTTGAGATGGGAAACTGGCCGCAAAAACATGTTTTTCATTACTCGACCCTTTTTGACAGAAAAAGAGATAAGAGATTTAAGGATAGTCTTTTTTCTTTTCTTTCAAGTAGCACAGTGACTTTAGTTATGGTGCCGCAAAAGACATGATTGTATAGAGTGCGATCCCTCTGCCTTTTCGTAAAAAAAATAACAAAAAGAGATATGTCAAAGGAGTAATAGTGTTCTGTGTATGTCAATGTCAATTTTGACAAGACGCGAACAAATGTCGAACTTTTTTTGAGTGTATTTTTAATGATCTCCGAGCTTGGAGGTCCGATCTATTCTTCATCTGTGCTCTACACCTACACTACCTAAATTCGGTCCGAATCCGTCGCGCTCTCTTTTCGCCAGAGAAAAACCCCATTTTCAATCTTAGAAATCTACAGTACCTACTTAAAATAGAACGAAAGTCAAGTGAACCACCATCAAGTGTTCTGTGACCACCATCACCAAAACCGGAGTACAAGAACACGCCCCGTGCAGTGGCTCCCTGTTTCTTGTTTCAAAAGATCTATTTATCTCTGGGATCTTCTTTGTGTTGAGCTTAACTTACGCACCGAGTGATCTTATGACATGTGTTAATTTTAAACATTTTGAACAGTAGCTGCTGGCTTAATCTTGTGGTTTTGTGCGACCGGTGTTACTCTACAATCGAAATAATGAATGACAATGGATGTATACACCTGAATAATTTTAAGGCAGCGAAGGGAACAAATCCCTATAAGATCGTACATGCCTTCTTCGTGTCGTGTACTTCGTACGAAGCCAGACGATATAAGGTACGCTAACTTCGTAACATTTGCAATGCAATTTACAATACTTATTTTAGTAAAATTTTTAATCTTCGTACCTTAGTATACTTACTAAAAGGTTTGCTGGTGTAATATATCAGTTAAGCAATAGATATGTGCTTACTAAAATTATTTATTTTTATAGTCAGCTGTAAACAGTAATCAGCTGATTGTGATCTTTGACCTTAAAACAGCTGTTGTGACTCATCAGTTACTGATTGTTTATAATGGACATTCTGAATGCTGTACTTGTTGATAGTTGAATTAAAATATGTTTAATTCAATTTCATATGTTACCATATTTTTTTTGCAGTGTAAAATCTGTTTTTTTTTTTATATATAAATACAGATAAAATATTCAATGTATTAAAATACAATACAATTACATTGAATCTTGTTCAATTTTCAATTGCCCAAGAAGGTGGTGAAACAGAAATGTAGTAATTCCCATGGAATAACAAAATCATTGTACTGAACCTACTTTTTATCTACACTACTTCTTATCAACATTACCATAGACAGACAACAACCACATTAGTGATGCTAACCTCATTAGGCTTGTGTGTTAAGTCCTCATCATTTTCTTACGCAAGGAAAAACCTGTAGTCTTTTAGGAATGGTTTAATTTTTAATTTTGTTTACAGGCAACGTCATGCCTATGCTTTGCATGTGGTCAACCTGGGCCCAGGATGCACTCATGCCTGCACTGCATCTACTTTGCATGCTATGCTGGTCACATACAGGAGCACTCCAAAACCAAGAAGCACTTTCTCTACGTGGATCTAAGCTATGGGAACGTGTTTTGTGCACAATGCCAAGACTACATCTATGATCGGGAGCTGACCGAAATTGGAATGACCCATAAATTAAAAGAAGCAAAGTAAGGAATAAATTAATCATAACAAGTTAATGTGTCATGTAATGGAAATCAGACGCAACTGGACTATCTACAGTCCTTCATTACGACGGGGATGTTGTTGCTTGCCTTGGTTATAAACTATTATAGTCTTTTTATAAAGAACTAGCTGTTCCATATGGTTTCACCCGCATAATTCTCGCTCCCGTGGGAATATGGAAACAAAAATAGACTATGTTTCTCAGGTATATTGTAGCATGCTAATGGTGAAAGAATTTTGGAAATTGGCTAGGTAATTTTTAAGTTTCTTTGTTACAAAAATACAAATCTTTCCTCTTTATAATATTAAGAGTAGATTGTTACCTAAAAAATTTGTAAAGATGTTTTTCTGTATGTTGACGAATTGATTCAGTAAAACTGATGTGGTTTTGCAAGGCATTCTACCTGCAACAATTATAATGTGTTGTATCAGATACTAGCTGTTTCACCCGCGTAGTTCGTATTTTCTTGGGACTACGGGAAAAAAATGTAGTCTATGTTACTCAGGAATATTGAAGCATTGTAATAGTGAAAGAATTTTGGAAATCGGTCCAGTAGTTTTTTTGTTACAAACATACAAAAATGCAAATCTTTTCTCTTCATAATATTAGTTTACATGGCATAGATTTTGAATTAGTTCTGCAGAAAAAAATACAAAAAAATGTAGCCTGTAATCTAGTTACTTTTTATCTCAAATTGAGGTGATGTTTGTTTGTAATCACACTTATCTGTTTGATATGTCACACACAAAAATATGGCTCTAAAGTTGATTAAGAGATGAATATGTTGCCAGTCTTACCACAGAATATAATATTTATGTCAACAAATATAACACTTGTGACATCTAATATTTGCTTTGAGTATTAAACCAACCGGAGACGTCACGCGCACTAGTTTCTTTACAAAAAAGTCTGCCAATTTCTGCGGGGGGGACGAGGAAACAATCACAAATAATGTTAAAACAAACGCATTTTTTGATAAAACAATTAAACACTAGCTTGAACTAGGTGCACACAAATACATTCACCAATACAAGCACTCCGTGAACTCAAACAAACTAGTTGTATTTAACCGGTGTGCTCAAAGACCGACACGTTTTTTTGGCAGAGGGGAACGCCTGTTAGTGGCGTCTCCGGTTGGTTTAATACTCAAAGAATATTTGGCAAAAGTATTAGATGTCTGTCTATACAATGTGAGAATGTTTGCAATAAGTAACACAATGATTTCGCGATTATCGCTTTAAGCGATTTATTACAGAAAACCTTATTATCGATGTAACTCAAATAAACAGATGAAGGTAGGTGGTGCACTACAGTCAACAATGGAATAGAGTTGGTTTTACTCATTTGTTTTCCATTTATGTGCAGTGAACATAACTAGTAAAGTTTTATCTTAGTTCCAAATGAATTAGGTCTGAATTAAAACACATTAGGCTACTTGAATTCCAGTGGCTATGAAGATCTTATGTTTCACCAGTGTCAATAAAATAACATGTTACTCAAGAACAGTGTATCTTCATATCAGTGAAACTATTTCAGAATCAGCTCAGTCTATGAACATCAAACAACTCTACCTCATAATAATACTAGTTGTAGATATGAATATAAATGAATTATAATGTCCTCAGATCACTAGGCATCAGTGTGCCGTTTATTCAATGGCTGCCTAACAACAACGAGGCAATGGCACTTCGGCGTCTAAGGAAACGCCGGCTAATCAGCCCACATACCAGCATTGGACTGCGAGGGTTACAAAACCTAGGATCTACTTGCTTTATGAACTGTATAGTCCAGGTAAAAGGCATACACAGTACTTTATTGACAGCTAGTTCTCCTATGGCACTCCGAAATAATGTAGCTTTTTATCAGTGATATCATTTTTCATCAGATTAGTAGTCCCAAGATGTCCTCCTAAAAACATGAAAACAATTTTACATCTTGATATAAATGCTGTGCTTTTTAATGATGTACTAGCAGCGCCCCGCAGTTTCACCCGCGTAGTTCCCGTTCCCGTGTGAATACGTTGATAAAATATAGCCTATGTGTTATTCTGATGTTATATAACTGTAAAGTTTTATCAAAATCCGTTCAGTAGTTTTTGCATGAAAGAGGAACAAACATCCATACATACAAACTTTCGCGTTTATAGTATTACTGGGATTTAGATAAAGTAAAAAAAAAACAAGGACAATAGATAAACCTATTTTGTCTAGAAATTGCTACTTAACCGGAATCCGTTGATTCTCGTTGACAAATAACTGTAGATTCACAAAACATAAACAGTATACGATTTGTTTAGGCACCTTCCTTTTATTTTATAACCATGATCAATTATTGGGGCGTCCGAAAAGTAAGCAGATAATGTATAAGGAATTCTCGAAATGTGTTCTCTTAGCTACATTCTAGAAAATCTGTACAATTGTTTGAAGATCCTCAGCCCATTTCAAGGGGATGAAGGGATGTAAGCTACTTCTACAGGTCTGATCGATTCGTTTGGTATCCTGTTACTATATATTTTTCGTATCCAGGGTTTTTAATTTTTATTTATTGTCAATATAATAATTATAATAATTCGCATACATTTAAAGGTGGCTGTACGTAATAATCTTTTTCAGACTTTGATCCACACTCCTCTGCTAAGGGATTATTTCTTAGGAGAGAAGCACAAGTGCAAAACGCAAGGGTCCGCAAAATGCCTCGTCTGTGAAGTCTCTAAACTATTCCAGGTGAGCTCGAGATAAAAATAGAATTCCAGTTACAGTGTACTTTATTGATTTGTAGGACTGCGCCATTCAATGCGCGTATCATACGAAGATTAATTATTGCGTGATATGATCTGTTGCATAATATGCATTGGGTTAGGAGGAAAATATACATAGAGTTCCAATATCCAATAGATTTGTATACATTTTGAATTGAGTTGCAAAATGTTGACTGTGTAATAAATTTGCTAGTTTGTTTCTCCTTGACATTCTTTTGGTCCATAAGGTGTCTCAGAATGACCGGAATATATCATAATGTCCAGTTGTACAAAATGACCAGTTTCACGAAATTACCGGAGTATCATAAAAGTATTTTTTACGTTGTAAGAACGAAACTTAAAAATACGTTCTCTCAGCATCACTTATTGATAAAAAAAATTGTGACTCTAAAGACTTGATGTCTAGTAAATATTTTCCGAGTTGACTTTACAGATAGGTGTTGCAAAATTTAAAGAACTGCGCTTATTGCGCTGCGAATAATTAGGTGTTCATAAAGAAGGATAATTCAAATTCAGATATTATATTCCGGACCAATATTTATCCATAGTTAGTAATAATATAAAGTTGCGTTGCTCTCTCAAGTATCCTACGAAAATTTATTAATTTAATTTTATTACGTGCCAGGCTAGCTGATTTACGCTCGTATTTATAACAGAGCGATTGACTAATTTGTGCCGAAGTTCTTCCAAACCCGTTCAGCAGTTTTTGCGTAATTGAGTAACAAACCTACATGTATAATATTAGTAGGATGTTTTACACAATTTTCATTCAAATTATTCGAATAAAGGGTAAAAAAAATACTAAATATGTATCTGTTTTGTTAAAAAAAATTCCAAAGAATATCGTACACTTTCAGGAGTTTTACTCTGGTGCTAAGAGCCCTCTCACCCTGCACCGCCTGCTGCATCTGATCTGGACCCACGCGCGTCACCTGGCCGGCTATGAGCAGCAAGACGCCCATGAATTCTTTATTGCTACTCTTGACGTTCTTCATCGGTAAGTTAGAGCAAGATAGAGGAGCAATTTTCCCCGAGGGGGTAGGCAGAGGTATTCCATTTCTGAAAATACCCTCGTTTCATCCAGTATACTGTTTTGGAACCCTTCGAGGGAGCCCATCGCCGTACAGAGTATTTTACACATGCCTTATAATTAATTCAGGGACATGCGAGTTTCCTCACGATGTTTTCCTTCGCCGTGGAACAAGTGATAAATATGTACGTAAGTACGATATCCTTACAAACAATGAGATGAAGAGCAGTTTCCTGTTGTTTGTTTTTGCTTTACTACAAAACTAAAACTGTAATACATATATTTATCTTCCAAATACACACGACATTATAAGTAGTGCGGATTGTAAGTGTGGTAGGGAAGGAGGGGAATAAAACTTGCTGAGATTATAGTGCATACTCTAATGTATCGAAATGAAATAGTCCGAATCGCGCTTTTTAAATTTTTATTAATTGTCTATCCATCTTGATTTTAGGCACTGCCTTAACGGAGTAGAAGACGTAGAAAAGAAAGAGAACGGCCGTTGCAACTGTATTATCGACCAGATATTTACCGGTGGCCTCCAAAGCGATGTGGTCTGCACGTCGTGCTCAGGAGTATCCACCACGATTGACCCATTCTGGGACATAAGCCTCGACGTTGCCGGTCCAGGGTCATTGCAAGCTTGCCTCGAACGATTCACCCGCGCCGAACATCTCGGCTCCGGAGCAAAAATCAAGTGCTCAAAGTGCCGAGCGTACCGCGAGTCGACGAAACAATTGACTCTAGAAACTCTTCCTATAGTAGCGAGTTTCCATCTCAAACGCTTTGAGCATTCTTCTCAGATCGACCGCAAAATATCAGCTTTCGTCTCATTTCCCGCTGAATTGGACATGACCCCGTTCATGTCGACACATCGCAGGACGGTGGAGGTGGCGGATAATAATAATGCTCCAGAGGGGTTCGAGGATAATCGGTACTCGTTATTCGCTGTGGTTAACCATCTGGGGTCGTTGGACGCCGGCCACTACACAGCTTACGTGCGCCAGATGAAGGGTAGCTGGTTTAAGTGCGACGACCACATGATCACCCGCGCCTCGCTGCGTGAAGTTTTAGATAGTGAAGGGTGAGTTATTTATTTACTACTACTCCGTACATTAAAATGTGACAAGTAATAATGAAACAAAACAAAAATATGAGATTCTTTTTGTACATACACACATATAAAATAAATAAATAAATAAATAATCTCACGCCTTTCATCCCCGAGGGGGTAGGCAGAGATATTCCATTACTGGATATACCCACATTTCACGAGATACATTGGACCCCTAAACGTGATAGGTGGGGAGCCCATCGCCGGACCGGGTCTATTTACACATGTCTCAGAATTAATTCTGAGACCTGCGGGTTTCCTCACGATGTTTTCCTTCACCGTCGAGCTAGTGATAAATATGTACGTAAGTTTTTTGAAAAACTCATTGGTACATGCCAGGATTCGAACCCGAGCCTCACTGATTTTCGACCGGCTCTTTAACCGTCCGGGCTATCACTGCTCTTACACACATATGTACTTTGTAAAATGGCATATTACAAACTAGACGACTATATAAATGATAATGATGCTTGGAACAGATTTCCTCCAGTCCAGCGCAATACGATAGCGAAAAACAAACGAAATTATGTAACCCAATTTAGTAATAATTAACAATTGATTAAAAGATAAAAGAATATTGTGTTGAGGAGTTTCTTGCCCCGCTTCTTATCCTCAACCATACATGCTGAAGCGGTGGAGTTGAAATGACGTTCAATAAGTGGACTTGTAAGTTCCTATTTTGAATAACACATTTTGACTTTTACTTATACATTGCCGGGCCTGTTGGCGCAGTCTGTTCATAGACCGTACCTTCTGAGACGAAGTCGCGGGTTCGATTCCCGCTTGTGGCGGACATTTGTGTGCATGCACATTGCACATGTCTGTTGACTTTGTATCTAGGCGTTTAATATTTATTTAATATGTTTATAATTTTGTATCCATAGTAACAGTCTCTGGTTTGGGACTAAATAACTGTGTGTGAATTGTGTAATAAAATAAAAAGACATATTCTTCCGCTTTTTTTCAATTTCTACCTACAATAATTGATCATAGGTGAATAACTTTCATTGCAAATAATAGTTGAAAAGTAGGTGCATACTTCCAAAAATGGAATGCCTCTACCAACCTTCTCGGGGTTAAGCGTGAGCGTATTTATTTATTCAATTTTATTCATTAGTTGACTCAGTCCAAATTGCGAAATTATTCTAGTTGAAGGTAATCTCAATGAGGAAATATAATACAGAAATTCAGTATCCTTGTATGTTTATTTATGCGTTTTTGTGTCATGCAGCCAATCATAATATATCTTTTTTTTTTCAGATACCTTCTCTTCTATCACAAGACTGTTTTGGAGTATGAATACGGTATTCTGTAAGTGATTACTCGAATGTATAAATAATATCATGGAATTCATGAATGTTGGTGTATCATCATGTCACATATTTAGTTCGCTTTCGATTCGAAAAGAAACAAAATGTTTTATTTGAAAGTTTTTAATCATATAAGAAAAAAAGTCATGTTTCCTCTCGTGATATTAGAGTATAGATATGTGAATTATTATTATCTTTTTCGATATTCCCCGTGGAATTTTTCACGAATTTGTTAGAATTAAGCTTTAATATTGTAGACATTCTATATGAATTGTTGACGCAGTAATTTAATATTAATATAATGACTGAATGACTTCTCATCTAACTATAAATATTTTTGAATTTATTTTCTTAACTGAAACAGCTGCTTTATGAGCGCTTTTACATAACCGATTCAAAATACATCGTTTAATGTTGAAGTGGGTTTGGGCATTTTGGAGGATGATCAAAATTTTAATCATCATATATTCTTAGGAATATTATTTTACTTTTTATGAATCAGTGGGCTGAACAAAGGTTTCTATCTACCTCGCTTTATTAGTATTTCAATCGTTCTAACAATTTGTTTACATTGAAACTATGGAGTTTGAATAAGGTTTTAATACATTTTGTAATCGGGGTATTTTTTTAAAAAGTATTTTTTTTTCTCCAACCTCCTTTGTCCTTCAAGGAAATTGGAGAAAAAAAAAACTTTTTTCTTCAAACGTCTTTGATGGAGACGTTAGGAGAGATGGTAGGAAAACAAAAAGAAAATTGTTGGCTTCGTTAATATACAAATAGAACATTCTACGCTTTTTTGTTGTATCTCTGTTTTTTAAGTAGACGACTGAACTGACATTAGTTTAATGTGATATTTAATATTTATGAATTGTATTAAAATGTAGTTAGGCGTATGGATTTACATTTCCGGAAGTAATTTTATTTTTGTTTTAATATTTATGTTGTGGGTCATGCTTTTATCTGGAACATGATGAGGAGCAACCATGTTTTCATGCTATAGTAAGTATTATATGTAAATAAATATCATTTGAATACATGAAAAATAATGTTTTTTTTTAATGATAATGAAAATAAATTAATTTTTTATTTTATAATTTGTATAGACATGACCTAATAAGATTACATACAAGTATAGATGTATACGAATTGCTCATCATGTGACGATACAATAGACCTAGTTTGCATTTAATATTTTAGTGATGTGGATCCGAGCCTATACAAGTGATTATCTTTCTAAATTAAACTAGACCGTATGTTGACATGTGATAGTAATGTGGTGTTGTCGTTATGCAGCACATTATGTTCATACAAAGATATTAAAATATAATAGGACAAGGAAAATTTGAAGCCAAAAGTTATTACAAGTGAGAAAAAGTCTAAGTGTGATTCGACCGGAATTCCACCGAATGACAGTTCGCGTTCATACTAACTGACATGACGCATATGCTTCAGAGTTTTAGCATGAAAATATTCCCAATGCCCCCTCTATACCCTATTATATTTTAATCTATTTGTGTTCATACTATGTAATATCGCGAGTAAATCAAATCATATATTAAATAAAAATAAATGTAAAAACGTAAAACGTAGTATTAGGAAATCATTTTAATATTAATATAAAGTATGTTAATAAGATTTACTTAGGACATATTTCCTATATCTGTCATCGTTAGAAACATACTGGACAAATTTCACACATACTTACAGACTGAGACTAATTAAATTGAACTGAGCCATTAATATTAACGCTTCTTTTATTATCTGAATGGTAATCATGGAATTCATAAATGTATTTATTAATGTACGAGCAAAAATAAATTGATGTATAATACAATAAATCGAATTAAATTGATGTATCAAACTTACATAGCCATATATTTAAAATCTACAATTGTTTAATTTCGATATCCTCGCTAAAGTGATAGGTACTTGTTGTGTAACATAATTATTACGGAAATAAATGAACAATAATTAACTTGTTGTATTTTCCTACGTCCTACGATATACGTCTTAGTTTAAAAGTTATAACGTTTTCTTTACATAAAGTCAACAGTAGGTAATCAAAAGAAAAAATATTTATAAAAAATAAAATCAGATTTTTTTTAACCTGTTTTCCGTCGATAAAAATGTGTCTAGTTTCACCCATCTTCATATGTGCACTTTATGAAGACTCACACTGTATATAAAATAATCAAAAAACTACAAATATGTTTAAAGAATATTATTATGAACATTTAATTTGTATATATCTAATTTTTTAACACTGGTGAAAAGTGGATACCTATTTCCAAGAATGGAATACCTCTGTCGACACCTACCAATACCAATGTACCAATGAGTTTTTCAAAAACTTACGTACATATTTATCACTAGCTCGACGGTGAAGGAAAACATCGTGAGGAAACCCGCAGGTCTCAGAATTAATTCTGAGACATGTGTAAATAGACCCGGTCCATCGATGGGCTCACCACCTATCACGTTTAGGGGTCCAATGTATTGAAATGTGGGTATATCCAGTAATGGAATACCTCTGCTTACCCCACTCGGGTATGAAAGGCGAAAATTTATTTTATTTATTTATTTATTTGTCGACACCTTCGGGGATAAGTGAGCGTTTTATTTTAAATAATAATAATATTTAAAATAAATAAAAGCTATTTAAAATGTTTCATAATAATATACTTATCATTAAACATTAAATTATAGCATCCAAGCGTTGTTAGTCTTTTCCAAATACAAAAATCTTTGTTAGGTCCAGCTGATGTATGATATTTCTGAAGGGTTCATAAATAAGACATTTTATTCTAAAACAGTACATTTTATTTCACTATATCACAAACAAATTTCCAAATTGCTTCAAGCAATGAGATGACACAAACTAGTCATTGAGATTTCTTCTGATAATAAGTCATTTTATGACGTTACTTTTCTACTACAACATTTTACATATCGAGTTAGGTACTATCGACAAAAGTTCTACCTGATACATTTGGAATGATTAGGAAGGATGGTCGTTTGAAAGCTCAAGTTTTTATCACCCTTCCCAAAATTACTGTTAAACAAACAGAAGTCAGTAACACCGTATTTATTAACCCCTTTTATTTCGACACGAAATGGTAACAAACAAAAGAATATTTTTTTTTGTAATTTCCATTGTCACTATAAATGATAACTTTGTCGGGTACCTCAGCACTGTTTGTTGTTATACTGATATGGAAAATATCGCCGCTCATAAAAACTACCCGAAGGTGTATCAAGCTGAACGTTGAGTAATAGTACTATTCACTGAAATGGGTGTGGTAATCGACCGAGTATTAGTGAATACTATAATATAAAGTAGGTATCTATATACCTACTCATTTACTACGCACTTTTATTATTTAATCGAACAATAACTTGTTAAGGAAATGTTGACATAAAGGTAATTTAAAACACTGCACTACAATAACTTCTAATTTACTGATATCACATGGCCATCAGACTAATCTGTTACTATATAATATAAATATATGTATATATATTATGTAATTATATTTTCAGTAACAAGGAAGAAACACTAACATCTTACTACTGTGTAGACATGTAATATCTATGCAGCCAGTGACGGATCCAGTATATCAAGGCACCGAGGCGGCTTGAGCCACGGAAGATTAGCGGACATGTAGGCTGTAGCTATTCAAATCAGCAAAGTAAGAAAGCTCTAATGGCACAGTAAATATAAAGCTAAAGCATTACGGCAACTAAACCTGTGTTCGGAGATAATTAGGAGAGTTAGGATGGCCACTTTTAATTTTTGCTGTTGTCAAGTTTTCTTAGACTTTTTATTTTGGAGTCTTGTGGAAATAATAGATTGAAATTAAATAGATACTATAGTAGCATATATTTGTAAAAATAGTCTTAGTATTCGTTATTATAAATAATTGGATGATAACTCAATTTGTTTTATAATGGCGGTCCTTTTTGATTTCGCCAAAATTCAGTTTACAGAGCTTGGTCTGTAGTTTTAGTTGTGCCCAGATGTCTTTAGGTGTGATTTGAGCTCTTGTTTGTTTGTGGGCTTCGTGATTGCACAAGGTCACATAAATTTTAATTATTATTGTTTTACAAAGTAATCGACTGTTGAATTACCTAAAACAAGACAAACATACTTTGGACTTTTACGAGACGTACGGAATGACTTGTAAAAAATTTTACGGCTCATATTTTAAACAAATAGAAGATGGATGGACACGTTTTATGCATTTAAATACAAAACGATACCGCTTAGAAAACTTGTGTAAGTCGGACATTTGTTCGTAGTTACTGTATTGCTTTAGCGTATATATTGACTGTGCTAAAGGTTAATCCCTTGCAAAATACGCAGACTAATTAAATTGTATATAAGTACATTAGAATCTACGCATTGTGATTGCGTATCTATGAGAATTTACGTATTACGTATGTCACAATTAAACCAATCGAGTTTATGATTTTAAATAGGCAATTTTGAAGTCCACAGTAAATAAGCTATATTATAATTGTTACAGCTGTGCATACTATTTATAACACTGAAGTACTACGACTAATACGAAAAAATGGTGACAAATAATTTTGTCTGTGAAAAAGCGACTAGAGCTACCTACTGGATATTGTATCCCTATGGATTCCCTATATTGGGGTAATACTTATTTATTTCATTCTGCATAGCGGTGATATCGGGTAAAACACCCAATTATTGACACCCTAGTTCACCCTACAAATTCATTGAAACCCGAACAGATTTTTTTCAAAATTAACGAACGAATTACTATACTAACACAATTATATGTAGAATAATTAAATAAACCCACCAATCATTGATTATTAGAATAAAACTGTGTATCGGACTTTTGTTTATTTTGAATAAAGCTGTTTTGTTGTGTCAATTAGTGGGGTGTCCAAAATTGGATGTTTTACCCTACATGTATTCCGAATTAAAAGGTGTACGAATCGACGAATACAAAGAAATTAGGATTACATATGCTCAAGACATATAATGGGGTAGTGTCCTGCCTAGTCAAATCAGTCACTTTTTATGATCTGTCAAAACGAAATTTCACCTTGGAAAATGTACTGAAATAGCAAGGTGTGACGTCATAGTTTCTAGTACTCAATTGCAGTACTTTTTCTTTGTTTTATTATTTTTAAATTTGCTAAAATTGTAAAGTGAAAACTGAAATACATGTTCAAAGGTATTTTCGGATAATCTTTTTAATGAATGATTACTCGCAATTTAATTTCGATGCTGTCAACTACCCAATTAGTATAAGCATTAGTATGAGTACACTTCTTATTAACTACCTAAGCCTCTGATACACCTAGATTTATTGCGTTAGCGCATTTTACGAGAAAGCGAGACGAAACGCAATTTTTCGCAATAAATTGAGATGTAACTTGAGGTTTAATTTCCATTCTGACTTAGATACCAGCATCGTTAATAATAAAGCAAAATACGTAACAATTCCGTACTTCTGACTTAAAAGATGCCAAACAGAAGTTGTGGCAATAAATAAGCTGCTAATTTGCTCAGATCTTAATGCCACCCAGAAGTAACGTAAAGGAAGAACTGTCTCAATCAATATTCCATTACGTTACTTCTAGGCGTTACTCTTTTGTCCGCATGGAACGACGTTTTACCGTATCTCTATTCGTTTTAACGTTTAGAAACATTTTTTGCTAGAGCGTGAGAGAATCTTAGCAGGCCCTCGAAAACCGACCTATAAAACGAGATTTCCGAATGTCGGAAAGAGATACAGATACGGCAAAATGCAACAGATTTTTTTTCATGCTAGTGGCAACACTGAAATTTCACAGTTGTCACCTAAGATTGTTTCGATTATCAAAAATGGCTACACAAAGGAAAAACTCGTTATCAATGTGAAAACCAATTAAAGGACCTTAAAATTAAATAGTGTGTAAAAATTTGAAGAAACTTTCTTCTTCAAATTTTTACACCACTTCGAATTGTAGACACATTGGGTGCACTTTCCCGACCTATTATTACTATAACAAATTTTGCTGGTCTCAGCGAAACTTTGCCCATTTTGGTAATACGCTTTACAATGATAACGCGTTCTTTCTTTGTGTAGCCATTTTTAATAATCGGAATAATCGGTTTTCGTCGCTAATAAAAAAAATCTTTTTCCTCCTTTAAGGTCTACCCACTGAACCGTATCTTACCATGACTGAGCTATGCACTACTATATCCAGTATAGCGGGCAAAATAATTATTGACGCTCCGTGTACTGGCCGGTAACGGGGCGGTCTAGTGGACGTAGTCTCATACTTTTTAAATCAAAGTTTTTTGTTCTTAACACGTTCCTATTACTGTCATAGTACGATACGGCGTAGCGGGTTTCCTCATTTATACTTTGTTGGTCGATCTTAATCGGCCTTCGAGGCGGGCGCGGGGGGAGCCTCATCCAGTAAATTCTCGAGCTGCTTCACGTCGGTGACGGGCAGAGAGCAAGCGTAGCGGCGACACACGTAGGCCGTCGGCACGTCACCGGATCGGATGCGGCTCAGAACTGGAAAAAGTACATAAATATATTTAAAAATTATCTTCTAAATATATTAAATGATAAACTGACTGACTGATTGGTGATATATCAACGCACAGCCTAAACCGCTGAGTCTAGAGACTTGAAATTTTGCACATAGATAGCTTACACCACAGTGCAGGCATCCACTAAGAAAGGATTTTGCAAAAATTCAACCCCTAAGGGGGCGTAATAAACGTGCGTGAGCGAAGCCGCGGGTAAAAGCTAGTATATGTATAATAAACTTTCTAAAGATATGAGACCTCAATGATTTACGCGGGTGGAACCGCGAGGCGCTGATAGTCTATGATATAATAGTGCCAAATACTGGAGTTCTTTACGACAATTACATCTTTTATGTTTACTAAATGTCGAACGCGCGGACCTAGCAGACCAATAAACTACAAAGTACCGTAATTTGTACCAATAACAAATAAATAACAATAAATAATCTCACGCCTTTTATCCCCGAGGGGGTAGGCAGAGGTACTCCATTTCTGGATATACCCACTTTTCACAAGATATTCTTTGGACCCCTAAACGTGATAGGTGGTGAGCCCATCGCCGGACGGGGTCTGTTACACATGTCTCAGAATTAATTCTGGGACCTGCGGATTTCCTCACGAAGTTTTCCTTCACAATCGAGCTAGTGATGAATATGTACGTAAGTACCAATAACAATAGCCACATATTTCTCAAACACCCAAACGTCGAAAGGACAACTAAAATAGTCTTAGTATTCGTTATTATAAATAATTGGATGATAACTCAATTTGTTTTATAATGGCGGTCCTTTTTGATTTCGCCAAAATTCAGTTTACAGAGCTTGGTCTGTAGTTTTAGTTGTGCCCAGATGTCTTTAGGTGTGATTTGAGCTCTTTTTTTTTGTGGGCTTCGTGATTGCACAAGGTCACATAAATTTTAATTATTATTGTTTTACAAAGTAATCGACTGTTGAATTACCTAAAACAAGACAAACATACTTTGGACTTTTACGAGACGTACGGAATGACTTGTAAAAAATTTTACGGCTCATATTTTAAACAAATAGAAGATGGATGGACACGTTTTATGCATTTAAATACAAAACGATACCGCTTAGAAAACTTGTGTAAGTCGGACATTTGTTCGTAGTTACTGTATTGCTTTAGCGTATATATTGACTGTGCTAAAGGTTAATCCCTTGCAAAATACGCAGACTAATTAAATTGTATATAAGTACATTAGAATCTACGCATTGTGATTGCGTATCTATGAGAATTTACGTATTACGTATGTCACAATTAAACCAATCGAGTTTATGATTTTAAATAGGCAATTTTGAAGTCCACAGTAAATAAGCTATATTATTAATTATTACAGCTGTGCATACTATTTATAACACTGAAGTACTACGACTAATACGAAAAAATGGTGACAAATAATTTTGTCTGTGAAAAAGCGACTAGAGCTACCTACTGGATATTGTATCCCTATGGATTCCCTATATTGGGGTAATACTTATTTATTGCATTCTGCATAGCGGTGATATCGGGTAAAACACCCAATTATTGACACCCTAGTTCACCCTACAAATTCATTGAAACCCGAACAGATTTTTTTCAAAATTAACGAACGAATTACTATACTAACACAATTATATGTAGAATAATTAAATAAACCCACCAATCATTGATTATTAGAATAAAACTGTGTATCGGACTTTTGTTTATTTTGAATAAAGCTGTTTTGTTGTGTCAATTAGTGGGGTGTCCAAAATTGGATGTTTTACCCTACATGTATTCCGAATTAAAAGGTGTACGAATCGACGAATACAAAGAAATTAGGATTACATATGCTCAAGACATATAATGGGGTAGTGTCCTGCCTAGTCAAATCAGTCACTTTTTATGATCTGTCAAAACGAAATTTCACCTTGGAAAATGTACTGAAATAGCAAGGTGTGACGTCATAGTTTCTAGTACTGAATTGCAGTACTTTTTCTTTGTTTTATTATTTTTAAATTTGCTAAAATTGTAAAGTGAAAACTGAAATACATGTTCAAAGGTATTTTCGGATAATCTTTTTAATGAATGATTACTCGCAATTTAATTTCGATGCTGTCAACTACCCAATTAGTATAAGCATTAGTATGAGTACACTTCTTATTAACTACCTAAGCCTCTGATACACCTAGATTTATTGCGTTAGCGCATTTTACGAGAAAGCGAGACGAAACGCAATTTTTCGCAATAAATTGAGATGTAACTTGAGGTTTAATTTCCATTCTGACTTAGATACCAGCATCGTTAATAATAAAGCAAAATACGTAACAATTCCGTACTTCTGACTTAAAAGATGCCAAACAGAAGTTGTGGCAATAAATAAGCTGCTAATTTGCTCAGATCTTAATGCCACCCAGAAGTAACGTAAAAGAAGAACTGTCTCAATCAATATTCCATTACGTTACTTCTAGGCCTTACTCTTTTGTCCGCATGGAACGACGTTTTACCGTATCTCTATTCGTTTTAACGTTTAGAAACATTTTTTGCTAGAGCGTGAGAGAATCTTAGCAGGCCCTCGAAAACCGACCTATAAAACGAGATTTCCGAATGTCGGAAAGAGATACAGATACGGCAAAATGCAACAGATTTTTTTTCATGCTAGTGGCAACACTGAAATTTCACAGTTGTCACCTAAGATTGTTTCGATTATCAAAAATGGCTACACAAAGGAAAAACTCGTTATCAATGTGAAAACCAATTAAAGGACCTTAAAATTAAATAGTGTGTAAAAATTTGAAGAAACTTTCTTCTTCAAATTTTTACACCACTTTTCGAATTGTAGACACATTGGGTGCACTTTCCCGACCTATTATTACTATAACAAATTTTGCTGGTCTCAGCGAAACTTTGCCCATTTTGGTAATACGCTTTACAATGATAACGCGTTCTTTCTTTGTGTAGCCATTTTTAATAATCGGAATAATCGGTTTTCGTCGCTAATAAAAAAAATCTTTTTCCTCCTTTAAGGTCTACCCACTGAACCGTATCTTACCATGACTGAGCTATGCACTACTATATCCAGTATAGCGGGCAAAATAATTATTGACGCTCCGTGTACTGGCCGGTAACGGGGCGGTCTAGTGGACGTAGTCTCATACTTTTTAAATCAAAGTTTTTTGTTCTTAACACGTTCCTATTACTGTCATAGTACGATACGGCGTAGCGGGTTTCCTCATTTATACTTTGTTGGTCGATCTTAATCGGCCTTCGAGGCGGGCGCGGGGGGAGCCTCATCCAGTAAATTCTCGAGCTGCTTCACGTCGGTGACGGGCAGAGAGCAAGCGTAGCGGCGACACACGTAGGCCGTCGGCACGTCACCGGATCGGATGCGGCTCAGAACTGGAAAAAGTACATAAATATATTTAAAAATTATCTTCTAAATATATTAAATGATAAACTGACTGACTGATTGGTGATATATCAACGCACAGCCTAAACCGCTGAGTCTAGAGACTTGAAATTTTGCACATAGATAGCTTACACCACAGTGCAGGCATCCACTAAGAAAGGATTTTGCAAAAATTCAACCCCTAAGGGGGCGTAATAAACGTGCGTGAGCGAAGCCGCGGGTAAAAGCTAGTATATGTATAATAAACTTTCTAAAGATATGAGACCTCAATGATTTACGCGGGTGGAACCGCGAGGCGCTGATAGTCTATGATATAATAGTGCCAAATACTGGAGTTCTTTACGACAATTACATCTTTTATGTTTACTAAATGTCGAACGCGCGGACCTAGCAGACCAATAAACTACAAAGTACCGTAATTTGTACCAATAACAAATAAATAACAATAAATAATCTCACGCCTTTTATCCCCGAGGGGGTAGGCAGAGGTACTCCATTTCTGGATATACCCACTTTTCACAAGATATTCTTTGGACCCCTAAACGTGATAGGTGGTGAGCCCATCGCCGGACGGGGTCTGTTACACATGTCTCAGAATTAATTCTGGGACCTGCTGATTTCCTCACGAAGTTTTCCTTCACAATCGAGCTAGTGATGAATATGTACGTAAGTACCAATAACAATAGCCACATATTTCTCAAACACCCAAACGTCGAAAGGACAACTAGGCCCGTATTCACGGAGATTCGATATTCGACTCGGAATCGGAAAATCTGTCGAAAGGTTTCGAGATGGGCTATACACAGATGTCATATTTGACACTAGCAGCGCCCCGCGGTTTCACCCGCGTTGTTCCCGTCCCCGTAGCAATACGGGGATAAAATACTTCCCATTCCCGTAGGAATACGGTGATAAAATATAGCCTTTGTGTTATTCTGATGTATAAGCTATATAAATGTAAAGTTTCATCAAAATCCGTTCAGTAGTTTTTGCGTGAAAGAGGAACAAACATCCACATCTATACAAACTTTCGCGTTTATAATATTAGTAGGATAGGATAGGATAAGTGCAATTCCTGAAATTAGTTTGTTCAGTTTCGACTACTTAATCGGTTTTAGCTATCTACATCTACACTAATCTAAATCTTCCAATATTAAAAAGAGGAAAGGTTTATTCTTGTATTTTTGTATGTTTGTAACAAATAAACTTAAAGGCTACTGGACCGATTTAAAACATTATTTCACCAATGGAAAGCTGCAATATCCCTGAGTAACATAGGGTATATAGTCCATGTATTCCGTCGAGAACGGGAACTACGCGACTGAAACCGCGCAGAACCGCTAGTTTTTAATATGTGTGATTTTTTTCCGAAAAATGAATTAGCGTAACTGAATTTAGGGATACCTATGGAAACCGTAGTATTGTTGCTCTTTATTTAAGATAGCGAGTGCCCAGCGGCGTCGCAGACGTGGATCCAGTGTATTCCCGTTCCGGTGGGAATTTCAAAAACCCCTTCATAGCGATTGCCTACGACATATGACACCTACATACCATTTTTCAAGTTGATGTGTTCGTTTCGGAGTACCTAGTAGGTATTTCTCTTTTTAACCAGTTTTTAATTGGAGTAACAGAATGTGTAAAGGATGACTGACCTTGGTACGTGCATTCCTTCTGTTTGCATGACATTTGTATTGTTCTGTATTGGTATTTATTAGGTTTTCTTTGTAATTTCAGTTTCAACATGATCTTCTGGTAATATTTTTTCTCAGCTTCTTCATTTTGTAACAAATAAATACAAAACTCAATTCACATTTGCATTGAACAAATATCAATATCAGTGTATGGATATAACAATTAGCAGACCCAATTTATTAGGTTCCCAATGATTCCGTTATTCCCGTTCACGGGCGAATTTCCAAAAATCATTTTATAGTAGTTGCCTGTATACGTCTATAAGACACCTACTTGCATATTTCAAGTTTGTAAGTGTTATCGTTTCGGAGTAGTACGTATTTCTCTTTTTAACCAGTTTTTATATTTTCCCGTGGGAATGAGATATTTTCCTGGAATAAAAAGTACCCTAGATGTTGACCCGGGTAATCAGTTATCTCCATACCAAGTTTCATCAAAATCCGTTCAGTAGGTTTTAAGTGATGCGTGCACAACCAGACAGACAGACAGACAGACAAAAATTCCAAAAATTGGTGTTTCGGTATCTATATCGATAACTATATACACTACCGTTAAAATTTTAAAAAAATATTTCATGTACAGACACGGCCCCGTTAGAGTTTTATTATATGTATAGATAAGGATTCGACAGATTTTCTGATTCCGAGCCGAATCTCCGTGAATTACCACCATCTCTTAAAACAAGCTTAAAACAGTATTGTTTTAGTATTGCTATCTTCATACCATGACGTCCTTATAAAGTAAGCTTGTTTTAATGTTGGTTTGTGTCAAATCAAATAACTTGCATTCTTTAAGCTTGTTTAGGAACACTGTGCAAAAGTTATTACGGTATTTGAAAATGAGGCTACATCTCGTTATGGAATAGACATTTATGCGACAATCATTCGTTCTTTTACATCACTTTGTAGGAATGAAACAAGATTGTTTGAGATCGTGGTACGAATCTGAGTAATGTTGTTTTAAGCTTGAATTTATTTATTTATTTATTTTCCACAGAAAACAACAATTATCCTTATAACTAAGTATCGCCAAACTGCATTACAGTTTGTTGGCGAAGGTTTCACTCATGTAATATTGTTGTGTACCTACCTACCATAGAATGAAAAAAACACCACTTATCTACCCTTAACCACATTTAACAACATTAAACTTTAAACAAAACGTTCTCGAACTATGATAGTTTTTTTAAGAGGTGGTGGTGGGAACTCTGATGACCTTTCCTACCATAGAAGCAGTAGGTGACGTAAGGGACTCACGTATGTCGGACATACCGGCGGGCGACTCGGAGGCAGGGTCGGCCACGGCCAGCACTCGGCCGGGCAACAGCCGCGACCGGACCACGCGGACCAGCTCCAGCGTGCGCGGGTCGGATGGACCCCCCGCTATCAACACCTGGAAACATAAATACAAAAATATATACAACGCGTAACAGAAAAAGCGCAATTCCTCATACACCCCAATTAGTATATTAGTATAAAAAAAACCGGCCAAGTGCGAGTCGGACTCGCGCACCGAGGGTTCCGTACAACCTTGGAAATTTATGGTTTTCGTAATTTTTCCTTTATCTATGCTATAAGACGTTGCTTCGTACCAAATTTCAAGATTCTGAGTTCACGGGAAGCACCCTGTAGGTTTTGATTCCCTTGCAAGTGTCGAAAATTTGCGGCATAAACGGCTGTATCTTTTGATTGCGTTGGCTTAGAAGTTTGATTTTTTCACAGCTTCAAGGGACAGTAGACCTGAGTAATTGATATAAATTTCAGCTTCATACCTCCACGCGTTCCTGAGAAAAAGGGTCTTGACAGACGGACGGACGGACGGACAGACGGACAACAAAGTGATCCTATAAGGGTTCCGTTTTTTCCTTTTGAGGTACGGAACCCTAAAAAATTATGCAATGGAACTTTAGTTGTGTCTAACCAATTTTCTTAAATAAAAAAATAAATAATCTCACGCCTTTCATCCCCGAGGGGATAGGCAGAGGTATTCCATTACTGGATATACCCACATTTCACTAGATACATTGGACCCCTAAACGTGATAGGTGGTGAGCCCATCGCCGGACCGGGTCTGTTTATACATGTCTCAGAATTTTAATTCTAAGACCTGCGGGTTTCCTCACGATGTTTTCCTTCACCGTCGAGCTAGTGATAAATATGTACGTAAGTTTTAGAAAAACTCATTGGTACATGCTAGCATTCGAACCCGAGCCTCACTGATTTTCGGCCGGCTCTCTAACCGTAAGGGCTATCACTGCTATATAACAATATGTAAAAGAATAAGCGCAATTCCTGAAACTAGTTTGTTCAGTATCAACTACTTAATCTATTTCAGCTATTTTGAATAAGTCTTAAATTTTTCCGAAAAATGAATAAGCATAGCTGAATTTAGTACAACCTATGGAAATCGTGCTATTATTGCTCTTTATTTAAGAAAATTGGTTAGACACAACTAAAGTACGAAGAAGT
Source organism: Ethmia dodecea (assembly GCA_963855545.1). NCBI lineage: Eukaryota > Metazoa > Arthropoda > Insecta > Lepidoptera > Depressariidae > Ethmia > Ethmia dodecea. The sequence goes on from OY979446.1 coordinate 5,856,367, forward strand.
CATATTTTTTTTATATTAATATACTAATTGGGGTGTATAAATAATTGCGCTTATTCTGTTACGCGTTGTATAATCTCACGCCTTTTATTCCCGAGGGGGTAGGAGTTATTCGACGGGCCTGTTGGCTCAGTTGGTAGTGACCTTGCCTTCAGAGTCAGAAGTCGCGGGTTCGTCCCCGCTCGGGCCAACATTTGTGTATGTGTATTTTGGACTCGTGTCTGGTCGTTAAATATTTATTTAACTATGTTTATCAGTTGTTTAGTACCCTTAGTATATATAGGCTTTGCTTAGTTTGGGACTAAATTACCTTGAGTAAATTATGTCTTACAAATTATTATCATTATTATCCCATTCCAGGAAATACCTACATTTCACCATTATAATCTTTAGACCCGTTAAGGTGGTGATCTAGCGAGTTATGCAATAGTTTACATAAAGTACCAAAGATAATTAGGAAAGCATCTAACCTGAGTAGGCGAATCGTTGTAAAACATGAGCGCAGACATCATTTCGGGTAGAGCAGTGGGCGACTTGTTGAGTCGTTTCGCGAATCCCTTCAGAAGCTGCTTGGCTGTCTCCCGCTCGCGTTCCCCGCCTTCGGGCGCGGCGCTCTTGTCCGCGTAAGCCGCAAGTCGCTGCAAGTTGTGGCACGCCACGCTGTTGCCCGACGGCTCGGCACCGTCTTGATCTGTTATAATATATAGAGATAAAACGATTGACTGTGGCTAATAGAGAAGTTGACAAACGAAATTCATTAAAAGATTATGTCATCGCACCTCTAAAAATGTTTTTCACGATTATATCAAATTTTAAAATAATAAAAAAATGAAGTGAAGCGATTGAGTACCTACTAAAAATGATGACGTCATAGCTTATTATTTCAGTACGTTCTAGTATAGTAAATTTTCGTTTTGACAGATCATAAAAAGTAACTCACTTGACTGGGCAGGACACTACCCTATTCCAGACATAATATTTTTTTTATTGTTTGCATTATTATTATAAGCAGTAATAGGTCGGAAGTGAGGACTCAGGGCAAGTACCAAAGAGATGTTCAAAAAACATAATTATGTTTAGATTTATGATTAGCCTTAAGGTAGCGTAAAGGTGCTAGCAACGTAGTGGCACTTGTTGCCGGCGATGGTCTCACCACTTGTCGCATTTAAACGTTTGAAAATTAAATAACTTTAACACTGTTGCATAGTAGTATCTCTGATAGCCCTCTCGTGGATAAGGCTTGAGTGTATATTTAAAACATAATAATATAAGTCACAGAGGCATGTTTAAATAAACAATTTTGAAAGTTGTCTCTCACCTTCTTTCAACCTCAGAACCACGGTATCGTCATTAGCGGCGCACGTGAAGTAGCCTCCATTCTCCCGATCCAAGAACAATTCGTCTTGTTTCTGCTGCAACTCTCGTGCCCACTTCAGCCAACTGAGGTCCAGTGATGCCTCATACAGGTCAAGTAGACCTTTGACCAGGAATGCATAATCATCTAGGAAACCATTGATCGGTTTGTCACTGAAAATTGTGTAACATGCCATTAATTACATTTGACTAGTTAACACAGAATGTGCTTTAACTTTTTACACTTACATCTGAGTTATGGACCCATCTTCGCCTTTGTAGCATGAGTGCAACAATGTCTTTGTTGCACTATCATACAGATGTCTTTGTATAAACTGTGCAGTCTTAATAGCATCATCAACATAGTCTTTATCCCCAAGACCTTGCCCAGCTTGAGCAAGACCAGCGATCATCAAACCATTCCATGAGCACAGCATTTTACTGTCCAGGTGAGGGCGTGGCCTCTTCTGACGCGCGTCATACAAAATGTCAACACATTCAGATATCACTTTATTGAACTCATCTAAAGTGAGTCCAAATTTTTCAGCTGTTTCCTCTTTGCTGCCATAAATAATCAACACATTCTTGTTTGTAAGTTCCTCATGAGGATCACTTTCTGGAGAAATATTACCATCTTCTTCTACATGGAAATGCTCACAGAAAATATCCAAATATGATATTGAATTTATCTTTTTGTCACTAAGAAGTGACTTAATTTCTTCATACTCCCACACACAGAAGGCACCCTCTTTTTTGTGGGAAGCACCAAAAGTTGGATAGGAGTCAGCATCTTCAGCACTGTAGTAACCACCAGATTCATGTCTTAAATCCCTGTTTACGTATTTTATTATATCGCGAACTACATCAGCATAGAATTCATCCTTTGTTGCCAGATAAGCATCTGTAAAAGCAACAGTCAGCTGAGCTTGATCATATAGCATTTTCTCGAAATGAGGTACATGCCAATCATTGTCTACAGAGTAGCGAGCAAACCCACTAGAAATGTGATCATGGATACCGCCATTAGCAATCTTTTTAAGGGTATGGAGGCACATATCTAAACATTTCTTCCCTTCGGGATGTGTCTTGTCGCGTGCATAGTAATGAAAAAGGAAGTTGAAAATGGAAGCCTGTGGGAACTTTGGAGCCATTCCGAAACCACCAAACTCTGGTTCATAGGATGATAGGTAACTGCGAACACACTTATTCCAGGTTGTTTCTCCAGGTATCTCTGCTGTGTTTTCAGGATCAACTATGGCTATTTTCCTCAAAGCATCTATGATACTAGCGCTAGCTTCAATAAATTGAGCACGATTCTCTTTCCATTTTTTGGCCAATGACAATAAGACAGTCTTAAAACCCGGTCTACCCCAACGGTCCTCAGGTGGGAAGTAAGTGCCCCCAGTTACAGGACGGAGATCAGGGGTAAGGAAGACCGACATTGGCCAGCCACCACCTCCTGTAGTGGCCATGACAAAAAGCATATAAACTCGGTCTATATCGGGTCTCTCTTCACGGTCTACTTTAATATTGATGAAATGTTCATTCATCACTTCTGCGATGGCTTCATTTTCAAATGACTCTTTCTCCATTACATGGCACCAGTGGCAGGTGGAGTAGCCAACAGACAGGAAGATGAGTTTGTTTTCATTTTTAGCCTTGTCTATTGCTTCTTGGCACCACGGGTACCATTTCACTGGGTTGTGAGCGTGTTGCAAAAGGTATGGTGATTTCTCAGTTATCAGCTGATTTGTGTGTTTAGGTGTATCAGGAGTTGCTTCAGTACTAGATGAAGACATTTTTATTATATTATCACTGATGCTCCGAGTCAGTGGGGGCCTGGGCAAGTTGGTTTGGCTGAATGTTGTCAATCTGTGAAGTAGTTATTATAGGTTGTCATAATCCATTTTGTAGGTATAAAAAAAGGTTAATATTAGTACTACATACAGAATGTACTGAAATAGGTAGTAATATATTTTACCTTTTGAATACAATATTTTTTTATCTTCTACTTCTTTTCCCTTAGTTTAAATAACTGTAAGCAACATTTTAATAAAATAATGAGCTACGATTATCAATAGTATAATGTATTTGAATAAATAAAGTAGACTGCCTTGAGGATGATTGTGGACTAAGCTGTCTCGGCTATATATTGAATATGTATGTATAAGTAAAATAAGTTAGTTGAATTAAGATCTCATTACACAATTCAAGGCAAGTTATGTGATCCCTTTCTCTAGTAAACATAACTTGTAAACAAAAACAAGGTCACCTATCTGTGCAATATACTAGACAATACAAATTGCTTCCAATAATAACACACTTGACGATGAATTTATCAGTTGCTGGTTAAACATTAACGATTAGAATTTTTCACTCAAATCTAAGCTATAAATACCTTTTATAATGGCCTAAATCGCGGTGACAGCACACCGGGTTTGGAAGCAGTAGCTCCTTGGCCGTATTTTGGCTTAGATTGATACTCTTAAACCTGCTATCTCCCGTCGACAATCGCCGCAGCAAGAGGACAGCACGGCCTGTAGGCATGCTACACGATCTGGTATCTACCGGATACACAACATGAAATTTTACAAAAATTACACAATCTACGACGAAGAATAATATTTTGTTTTTAATGACATTGACAAGACAACTCAAAAATGGTTGCCAGGTTAAAAAATAAAATATGCTGGTGCTGCCAACATAACAATGAAGAATTTACAGGGATGTTGCTGCAATAAAGCGCCATCTTTCATTTGCAATATGTGCTTCTATGTAATGTTTATGTAATAGGTGGCGCTAGCCTTCAGTTTTATTTACAACAAATTCAAATCTCATTTGTAGTACAGTGAATAGAGACCAAATAAGGGGGGTTACCTTACAAACGGTCCGGTAGTTCTAAATTTTTTTAAATAATGATTTATTATTATTTTTTTTTTTTATCGAATTATTGGCATTTATTTTCTTAACAATTAGTTTTATAAGTACATAATTATAGAGAATACAAAAATACAAATTTTTTATATGTTGTCTAGGATGCTTGTTAAGTGTTTAAAATGCAAAATGCACAATTCCCCCCCCTCCGCGCCCGCCGCCATTTTGAAAAAACGGAAAAAAATCGGCACTTTTTTTAGATTTTCACTTATATCTTTGTTTCGGTGCATTTTAGCTACAAAACAGTTCTTTTCAATGTTGTAGAGAATGAAATTCCCTATAATATACGTGTTAAATTTTGTTTGTAGGGCAGATAGTTCACGAGATATGATATTTTAAAAAAGTTAAAAAAATACAGCTTTTCATTCATTCATTCATCATTGCTGGAGCAGGCGGAGAGGTGCAGCAGGGTCACTGAACCTCTCCGCCTGCTCCAGCAATGATGGGTCTTTCCTAAAAAGTTGGCAGAGTTTATTCAAACCCAAAAATGTTTGAAGTGGTGTCACAGCCCGATATTGCGTGCATCATGAAGTGGATGGGGATTGTCAAAGACCCTATCGAGTGGGGCTGGAGTAGAAAAGCTGGAAAACTGGAGCCTATCAGGATGAGTAGAGACGCGGCTCCCCCAAACCTGCTCAAGACTATTTCATGCAGATGTAAAACTGGCTGTATGGCGATGTGTGGCTGTAGAAAGGCGGGCCTTAATTGTTCCACCCTTTGCAAATTCTGTGCTGGCCAAGAATGTGACAACAGGAATGAAGTGATCGTCGACGACGAAGACGACGCCGATCAAGTAATTTCACTATGTTACGAAAATGAAGACCCCGACTTCATGAACTCACCACCTACAAAACGAGCGAAGCGCTTATAAATTTTTTTTTCTTTTCACCAATTAGTTCAATTACTAATGATTATTGTATGATAATTACTGCTTTTTGTTCTCACTATGTTTAAATAAATGAATATTTAAAAAATGTATCTGCTGTGTTGGTGGCTTATTTGAAATTCCCCTATCACCAGTGAAATAGTGAAATATTCAAGTGAAATAGTACCTTTATGATGATCATTGCGCTATACATGTAAGAAACCCAAATAAGATTGGTATAAACTCCAAATTCAAGCCACATCTGGAAAATAATACACTGTGGAGTAACAATTGCTACAACAAAACAAAAAACGCAATATGCCGTTGTTTTCATTTTAATGTTTACTGCCCCCTCCGTAAGGTTGGTTTAAAAAAAATATACATCCATTTTGTAGGTTATTAAATTCCCTACAATTTTTATTCTTATACTTGTTTTTCTCAAATAGGCCAAAATTGAATTACAGCGTTCTAAAGTTAGAAGTTTGAAAAATTTCAGGAAAATGCGTATTTTTTTAACTTTTTTAAAATATCATATCTCGTGAACTGTCTGCCCTACAAACAAAATTTAACACGTATATTATAGGGAATTTCATTGTCTACAACATTGAAAAGAACTGTTTTGTAGCTAAAATGCACCGAAACAAAGATATAAGTGAAAATCTAAAAAAAGTGCCGATTTTTTTCCGTTTTTTCAAAATGGCGGCGGGCGCGGAGGGGGGGGAATTGTGCATTTTGCATTTTAAACACTTAACAACCATCCTAGACAACATATAAAAAATTTAGAACTACCGGACCGTTTGTAAGGTATCAGCTCTCTATTCACTGGGTTATTGAGAATTTCTATTATTTTCCTCCTGACTGAAACTCTATTGCTTTCCGACATACAGTACAACCCACTTTTAAAGAATAGAAAGAAAGAAACTTTTATACGGAATATGGCTTGAGTGGTGAATATGTCTTTCCTATGTCAAGAATGCACCCTGATTACACCCTGATGCCTTATCCCCGAGGGGGTGGAAAAGAGTTATTCGGTTCGGCTTCGTGCATATCAATTAAACCTAAAGTCTTCCTGTGCTTTCTATCAGTTAATGACTACCGACCTATACCTATTATTGTTACAATACGAAACATACCTACTGTACAAAGTAGGATGAAAGCTTACTATCTTAGCAACTCTAAATTCTTATTCCCATAATATACTTACATAATTAAATGGATATAACTGTTTTCCTTTACTTGCTATATTTAATAACATGCATAAGTTTCAATGGTAAAATCCAAAGGCTCTTGCCATAGGTACTTTTGTCTGAAAGTAGGTAGGTACCAAAACATAGGTAACTCTAACTACCCACCGAACACCCACAGACAGACGTGAGACTTACTATACTATACTTACTTAAATTAAATTTAGAATGGTAATTAATAACACAACAGACTATAGTTTTTTATTATTTTCCAAATTTTACTGTTAGTTTGTTACTCTTGATATAACTTCACCCCTAAGCCTCTAAGAATGTACCTACCAAGTACAGGATACTTAATTAACCATGCAGACATGACTCAAGTTGTATGTAGATCCGTCATTCCTTGTAAAGAGCTGTGTACACAATATCCTCATACACATGCAATGCAATGCACCCTCTTGTATAATTCAAAACACGCATGCGCTGAAATCTGGACGCCATTCTCACTTTCACTGCCACCGGACGTGTTTTGACGTATCTAAATGTCCACCGCTTTTGATCTAATGTGTTCTTGACACGAAATGTGTAATATTTCGGATATGGAGTGCCGTGTGAAGTCCCCCTTATGATAGTAGCGTGAGTGATTAGAGAAATTAAGGTGAGTGTTTATTGACAAGTTGTTGGTTATGTTGCCATCGTGGGTGGTTGTCATTGGCTACCTATTTTATAATGTAAACAATCTTAACATGCCATTAGATTATATACAGCTAATATTATTAGGTAAGTATGACTACCTCTTTATATTTCCTATTTACTGGGTACGTAACTGTTTTGGAATAAGTACTAACCTACCTAATAATTTAAAGATATTCATAATAATATGTAGTACCTAATATTTCGTAACTTAACATTTAACACAGAGTGAATTTCATCAATAAATCGTTTATTTCATTTCAAACTACTTTGAAAAGGATACGATTTAAGGAACCTAATTGTAATTGGATTTTGTTTTTTTAAAGAGTGACACTGAGTGCACTATGAACACCACTAAAGTATGAAACTGCGGTCCGTTGCCATGACAACGCTAAGAGGGTTGATCCCTCTGGTCGCGCGCCACTTGTTCCCGTATCCTCAATCGGCCAATTCCCAAAAGTTAAAAAATTAAGTTGTGAATTTTCCTTTCCGTCCTATTAAGACTTAATCTAGGTATTATTCTACTTGAAACTTTGATGTCTTTCTACGATGAAAGAGACTCTTTTTATGTTTTCCAGACGATGATTAATGGTGTTGTTTAAACATTTCATTGGTAGGTAGTTTCTATAACAATAATATGTCTCTTGATGTAACATACTTACCTAATTATAAATATATGCTCACGCCTTCTCCGTCAAGGCGGTTTATTAGAGGTACCTACTAGGCACATGCCAGGAAATCAATCAGTAAAATTTGCTGTTGCTGACTGTTGTTCGTTAATTTTTTAAAGTTTTTCTTAAGTAAAACCCAAAAAAAAACAGCAAAATCAAAATGTTACAAAAAACATGACGTCCATCTTCGGTTTCTCGCCAAAAAGCCTCGAAGTTGGGACAATAGAAGCCTTCACCAGGAACCCGGGCCTCATGCATGAGAGCTCACTTTCGAAATGGCTATCACTGCAGTCCAATTAGGTACGTCCATGCTGCAGTATTTTATGCTGCAGTCTATATGCCTACGGCCTATACAATATAGGTAGGTACATTAGTCAATAATATGGAACACATTATGTTAAATACTATCAATTTCATAAATGAACTGGGATATTTCGTTTTACTATTTTCATTTCAAATATCTAGTAATTATCCCACATATGTTACTACCCATAAGGTAATATAGTACCTAGTACCTACGTAGAGGTAATTTATGGTTAGCATCGGCGATCGGCGATTTTGCGACTGCATTGCGTTTTAGCGACTTTCTGCGTTTGACCACAGTATGAAAATGCGTTTTAGCCACTGCATCCGCATGCGGTGCGGAAGCGAGGCTCAAAGCTTGATTGAGGTGCTGCGATTGGCATCCGAATGTGTGAGGAGTGTAGCGTTCAGTCGCTTCATCGAGCTTCCGAAAAGCAATTAAATCGCCGATCGCCGAATCAAAAAGTGTCGTGCTAAGTCAGACCCTTACTTACTTCATACGAATACTTACAGCCACCGAGCGAGACGAAAGCTAGCTCCAATATTACCTACATCCATTGTTTTATACAACGTCAAGGGCTCCATATGCCGGGTTATTGTAGGGCCTACTTTGTTATTCCGCGCGCCAGAATAATTGAATAACTCTCCCCAAATAATTGAAGAAACTGGGCCCTGCAATGTTTATTGTATGGGCTCGCCCTAATAAATTGCGGATAATAGCCACTCCCTCCTTATTGGATTCTGGCTACCTCTTGTGTAGCTTTGTTCTAATAAGAATTTTTATAAGATGTAAAGAATCACTCGACCTTAATTTTGGATGCCCGTTGGTGGAAAAAGAGGTTCATAACTTGATTTCGTCGTATTAATTAGGTAATGTGTGCTGTTGGTAGTGAGACTCGAAATCGGTTCGAATCCTGTTGAGGGCATGTACCAATGAATGTTTCAGGTTCTTACGCGGGTACATATTTACCACTAGCTCGATGGTGAAGGAAAACATCGCGAGGACACCCGCAAACGCCAGAATTTGAATCATTGGTTTCACGTTGAGCTCATGACTTATCACTTTTACAGATACGAAACAACATAGTCAACTCTGACTACTTCCAGTAATGGAATAGAGAGGTCCGCCGACTCATCAGGGAGGCATATTTTAATTTCATTGTAAAATTAACGTTGTCATTTTTTTTGTTTCAGGGGTATTGCGATATAGGTTATAGAATATCAAAATAATGTGCCTTAAAATCTTATTCCATTCTACACTCGTTAACCATTAGATTCTGTCCAATTCTTGTCCAAAGAAGAGCGTCCAAGAAATGTACAAGTCTTTCGGTCCTGAAAATTCTGTCCAGTATTTTCGTCTGTTTTTAATTACGATATTTGGCACAAAACACTACGATACTAGTACAAAAACTATTCAGTGCAGTTAGTGACTTGAGAACTGAAAATGTCTGGAAATGTAGCCTGTTAAGTAAGAGGACAGTGGAGTTGAGTGAATGGTGTTACTTGAAAGATGTCAGTCTGGGTGGGCCCCGGCGGCGGCGATGTACGTCCGCCCGCGGCTACTGCCACGCTCATGTCGACCAACACATCTATGGAGTCAGGGATTGAAGCGGGCGTGCTACCCACCGTCACGGGATCTCTCGCCTCGGCTAGGGACTCTCTGGGATCCCTGTCCCGGGCTGCGGAGCCAATGTACGATACAGACCACACGGACCTCGGCTCTGAATTGGATGAGGCGGAAATCAGGAGAGAGTTGATGCATGATGCAAGTATTTGATGTAGTAGGTGCCTAATTTATAAAATATAAGTATATATTACTTGCTGACCCGGCAAAATTTGTTCTACAATATAAATGTTCGGTGTATATAAATAGAAAATACTTAACGACCTATTCTCATACCTACTCTTATATAAAAAAATATATCATTAAAATCTATCGAGTCGTTTCGGAGGAATGCATCCACAAACACAATGTCACGGGATTTTGTATAGATATAGTAAAATGCGGTGCTTACCTTATATATAACTAGCTGTTCCGCGCGATTTCACCTACATAAGACCCATTCCCGTGGGAAAATTATAGCCCATGTTACTCTCAGAAAAGTAAGGTGTCCATTGTTTTTTTTAAATTGGCCCAGTAGTTTCGGAACCTATCCAATACAAGCAAAAAATCTAAAACATCACGACTTTTCCCTGTATAGACGAGATATACCTACAGGTCTGTGGGATAGATAATAGAAAAGTTAATATAGTCATTTTTTTTTCAGAAATGGCGCCTCCTGTTCGATAGAGTAAGTAGACAATCTTATCACATACTTAATTATGCAACTATATATTTTAAAGCAACATCATTAGGTAGGTACTGTAGTAACCTTCTACAATAGGCTGTCACACAAAAAACAGTAGGCACCGTGCACAGTTAAAAGTGACATGATCATTATTTTAAATGCTCGTAAACATAGCGACTGTTTCCCCATTAAGGTTAACCTTAAACACATATAATTCATAAAAGCTGTCGTTTACGATACGGAAACAAATTTCAGAGAATATTCTTTGTTTTTGGCTGATTAAAATGTACAGGAGCGGGGTATAAAAAGTTTTATAAGCAGATAAAGAGTGGCGGTAGCGCCGCGCATCAAACGGTGTGTCGTCACGTACCGAACGTTGAGATAATGCAAGCCCGAGATAGGGGCGCTTAACTTTTTTGTACCACTCTTTTTGGAATCGCACCGAGATATCTTAGGAACTATCCACACGTGTGAATGTGAAGTCGTGGAACAGCACATAATTACGACTTTGTGGGTGCTCTGTTGAAATCATAATTGAGCAAAACATTTTAGTACGTGACCGTATCGACTTCCGTATAAATTATATTTTATTTTTGGTATCGACGGTTTTAGTAAAGATGGAAACAAATACTTTTGAGGTAAAAGTTTCCAAGGAATATGAATTAAAATCTCACAAGTGATGAAAATATCATAAAACCTGACTGCGTGTAAAAAGCACTGAAAGGATTAAAAACATTACCCTCCTAGATGAAGACATATAGACAACACCTTGTACTCCAAAATGGTTTTGCAAATATGCTCTCATTCATATATACAACATGGTCATGTTGTATTCTCCTTCAAAGATATTTAAATATACTAGATTTAAATCTCTTAATATCGTAAATATTAGACATGTTCTTATGTTATTGACTGTGTTTGTTGCAGTACGACCCGGAGGGCTTCGGAGAGATCCCGTGGCCGGACTTTCTGCAAACTCTACATAATCCCGAATTCATGGCACAAATACCGCCTCATAAGCGCGAAGTAAGTTATTAGTAGATACCATCCGATACATTACTATGCACTTCACGCATAGGTAGTTAACTTGACAGATGTCATAATCCTTGAATGATCTAAAAAAGACACAGGTATCTAAAGAAGTTTTAAGAAAAAGTTTCTCCATTTTTTTCTCCACCCTCTTCGGATTATAACAAAGGAAAAAGTGAGTGAGCTTTTCACCCGTTGTAAAGAGGTTGGAACTCTTGTCTTTACATAGTTATTTGATATATCCAAAAAGGTTTGAAAACACCCACTTTTTAAGCTATTGCATAGCTTCTATCGCGGGCCTTGAGCGCGGGGACCGAATCCAGAAATTTCGTAACGACAAAACCACACGGTCCCCACTCCGATGGGCACGGAGGTCCGTCCGAGTCCGAGTCCGAGTCCGAGTCCGAGTCCTAGTCCGGGTCCCGGTCTCAGTCCCACTCCCACTCTGACTCCCACTCCCACCCCACCCCCAACCCCACTTCCACCCCCACTCCCACTCCCACGCCTACTCCAACTCCCACTCCCACCCTACACCCACCCCCACTCCCACTCACACACCCTCACACTCCCACACCCACCCCCACTACAACCACCACCACTCCCACTTCCACTACCACCACTACCACCACCACCACCACCACCACCACCACCACCACCGCCATTACTTGTTATGGTAATAATAATTATATGATAAAAGTTGCATCATCCAAAGTCCTTCTTAATCTTTGTAAGGAATGCGCCCATTTTGCGCATGACAAGTTTGCTAAGATTATTTTTGCTACTTTTATATGCAGCTCAAAAAATATTTTTTGGCTTCCCCTCTGAGTGCTTACCAAAATTTTATTAAGCAGTAGCAGCTCATTGCAGCTCAAAAATAATTACAGCCATCCAGAATGACATAAAATGCTGATAGGTTTTGTAATGTTTGCTGGCCATGAGTTGCTGACCAATTAGCTATTTCTGCTTACAGATTATATTTTTCTGCTTTTTAAAAAAATACGAATACTCTGCTAACCATTTAAATAACACCCGTGTGGCTTGAAGGCCGTGCATTGTCTAACGTCGTTTCTTTTCGGCAGTCTTGTTGATAAAAAATGCTATGCAATAGCTTTACCGCGGCAGTCCCCGAGTGCCACACGTCTTTTTTTTTTTATTATAAACTAGCGACCCGCCTCGGCTTAGAACACTAACATTGCATTGCTAACACTAAAACCTTCCTCTTAAATCACTCTATCTATTAAAAAAAACCGCATCAATAATTTTAAGGATTTTAGCATACATAGGGACATAAGGACATAGGGATATAGGGACAGAGAAAGCGACTTTGTTTTATATTATGTACCGACCAGCCAAGCATCCGCCGCCCACGGGCGATCATAGGTGCGATCATAGGCAATGTTGTCTCTATCCCTTCTGATCTCGATTGATTCCTTGAGGACTTGACGAACTTATTTTAAATCTGAATATTTTACTTTATTTCCATTTTCCTTCTTTCTCAAGGCTCGTCTTTATGTAAACGATCTTCATATTGACTGCCTATCTTATATCTATTTACAAATCTGTGTTTATAGCCAGCGCTCATGGGTAGGTTGATGACATTGCAATTAACTTTTAACACCATTTTTTCAGATCCTTTTGGACAAAGCCCAGAGTGCTACGAGCTACGCGATCACATTCCAGGAGTTCGTCAATGTGGTAAGTCGAATTTAAATTTAACTTTATAGATAACTAGCTGATGCCCGCGACTTCGTCCGCGTGGAATTTGTTATTCCTTTGCGTTTAGAAAATATAATATCAAGAAGGATAATCTACACTATCTATCTATCTACAACAATATTATAAAGAGGAAGGATTTGTATTTTTGTATGTTAACAACGAATAAACCGATTTAAAAAAAATTTTTACTGTTAGAATGTTACATTATCCCTGAGTAATATAGGCTATATCTATGATGAAAAAAAGTTAAGGATCCTTACTAAAACTTGACTGTACATGCCGGGATTGGAACCCGAGCCTCGCGAATGAGAAGCGGGCTCTTTAGCGACTGGGCTATCATTGCTATTTAATATTTTTGTTATTAAAAACACCCTATATACAACGCGTCACAGAATAAGCGCAATTCCTGATACGTACCCCGATTAGTATACTAACATAAAAAGATGGTGATGCATTCGTACTTTAGTTTTGTCTAACCAAATTGCTTAAATAAAGAGCGATAACAGTACGGTGTCAATAGGCAGTCCTAAATTTAGTTATGCTAATTATTTTTTCGGAAAAACTTGACACATATTGAAAATAGCTGAAATCAATTAAGAAGTTGATACTAATTTCAGGAATTGCGCTTATTCTCTTACGTGTTGTAAAGCCTAGGACACTCTCTGGATTATGATTTATGAATTAGTTCTTGATATCAATGGCTACGCATATTGTGGTCATAATAACAAATAAATTTCCATAAGGAACCCATAGTGAATTTCATAAAAAAAGAAGTGGTCTTTGTATGGAGACTATTGAAGAATATTTGTGCCAAGTTTCAAGTTGAAGATAAGGAAATCTTGTTGTTTGTTTTGAGGAGTATTTTTATAATATTTCGAATTGATACACCCAAAAATGAAGGTTTTCCGTACATACCAAACTCAACCCCTACTTTCACCCTTTTAGGGGAGGACTTTCGAAAAATCCAAAAATACGTATCTCATCATTTATTTCTAAGAGTATTTGTGAGAAGTTTCACGTTGGTAGAATAAAAAAAACAACACGTCTCCATACAAACTCCATCCCCCTGTTTCAACCCCTTAGGGGGGTTTTTTTGGAAACCCAGAAATACGTGTCGTGTTTTATGTTTTGAGGAGTATTTTCACAAAGTTTGGAATTGATACACCCAAAAATGAAGGTTTTCCATACATACCAAACTGAACCCCTACTTTCACCCTTTTAGGGGACGATTTTCGAAAAATTCAAAAACACGTATTTCATAATTTATTTCTAAAAGTATTTGTGCCAAGTTTCAACTTGATAGACGTAAAAAACAACACGTCTCCATACAAACTCCATCCCCCTATTTCAACCCCTTAGGGGTTTTTTTTTGGAAAACCCAGAAATACGTGTCGTGTTTTTTGTTTTGAGGAGTATTTTTACAAAGTTTCGAATTGATATACCCAAAAATGAAGGTTTTCCATGCATACCAAACTCAACCCCCACTTTCACACCTTTATGGGACGATTTTCTAAAAATCCAAAAACATGTATGTCATTATTTATTTCTAAGAGTATTTTTGTCAAGTTTCAACTTGATAGACGTAAAAAACAACACGTCTCCATACAAACTCCATCCCCCTGTTTCAACCCCTAAGGGAGGTTTTTTTGGAAAACCCAGAAATATGTGTCGTGTTTTTTGTTTTGAGGAGTATTTTTACAAAGTTTCGAATTGATATACCCAAAAATGAAGGTTTTCTGTACATACCAAACTCAACCCCTACTTTCACCCTTTTAGGGGAGGACTTTCGAAAAATCCAAAAATACGTATCTCATCATTTATTTCTAAGAGTATTTTTGAGAAGTTTCACGTTGGTAGAATAAAAAAAACAACACGTCTCCATACAAACTCCATCCCCCTGTTTCAACCCCTTAGGGGGTTTTTTTTGGAAAACCCAGAAATACGTGTCGTGTTTTTTGTTTTGAGGAGTATTTTTACAAAGTTTCAAATTGATATACCCAAAAATAAAGGTTTTCCATACATACCAAACTCAACCCCCACTTTCACACCTTTATGGGACGATTTTCGAAAAATCCAAAAACATGTATGTCATATTTTATTTCTAAGAGTATTTTTGTCAAGTTTCAACTTGATAAACGTAAAAAACAACACGTCTCCATACAAACTCCATCCCCCTGTTTCAACCCCTTAGGGGTTTTTTTTGGAAAACCCAGAAATACGTGTCGTGTTTTTTGTTTTGAGGAGTATTTTTACAAAGTTTCGATTTGATATACCCAAAAATGAAGGTTTCCCATACATATCAAACTCAACCCCCACTTTCACACCTTTATGGGACGATTTTCGAAAAATCCAAAAACATGTGTCTCATTATTTATTTTTAAGAGTATTTGTGTCAAGTTTCAACTTGATAGACGTAAAAAACAACTCGTCTCCATACAAAATCCATCCCCCTGTTTCAACCCCTTAGGAGGGGTTTTTTGGAAAATCCCGAATCACGTGTCTTGTTATTTGTTTTGAGGAGTGTTTTAACAATGTTTCGAATTGATACACCCAAAAATGAAGGTTTTGCATACAAACTCTCAACCCCTTTTTCACCCCCTTAAAGGTTGAATTTGGAAAATTCCTTTCTTATTCCTAGTCTACGTCTTCAAAATAATATATGTGACAAAAATCAGCTTTCTAGGTGTAAGGGTTTAGGCTGGGCGTTGATGAGTCAGTGAGTCAGGACTTCTCTCTTTATATATATAGATTTTCATTATTTAGAGCAAATACTCTGCCACTTATCTATAATCTATAAATATCTGCTACATACTTACCTACCCAATTAAGCCCGTAAATTCTTTTCCGAGGGTCACGTGTAATAAATACGATGTATGCATCAGTGCCGGCGTCCTTTACCTCGCAGTGGGTTATGTCCCACAGCGCCTCCCACAAATACAAGACAACTAAATTAAGATGCAACGCCGATTACGCTCCACTCGGTCGCGTCGAAGACACTCGAGTCTGTAAGACTTAATTCAACCGCGTAAAGTTGCACCTCAGAAAATATTGTGTGGACTTAACGCAAACGGAAACGTTGGTGGACGTAGGACTTTGTTTCGGAAAGGACCCACGTCCTTATCGGGTTCTTACTGTCGCGTCTCGAAAGACGATAAGGCCCAGCACGATTTATTAGGTGGTCATTTATTTTTGTCCTGTAAAATATATTATCTTAAATGCGTATTAACACTGAGCAGCATCGTTCGTTACTTATTTTATTTTGATGGGTCCTTATAATTATTATTTATGAGCAATGAAATTGTTAAGCAAATACAAATGACAAGTTACTAAAGATTACGTTAAGTAAAAATTACGTAAACGTACAGGATAATTCGTAAACTTATTAAATAGAACTATGCGTGTATATGGAAAAATGTTGAGAAAAGTAGCATTATTTTACTGTAAATGTATCTACTGTTATAATCTTCTACAAAGTCGCACCATATATCTGTCGAGTTCCTTAAAAAGTTTCTTACTTTAAAAAATATTACGAAATTGTTTTTACTCGCTCGTCTCATGATTGTAATCTAATCATTGTAATATGTTTCAGTATAAATTATTATTATTACGATACTATATATTAAAAAAAATACAGTTGCGTTAGCATATAACGGATTCTAATAAATTAGGAAGTGTGAAAATCGACGCCCATACCCAATAAAATGACAATTTAAAAACTTAATCAAAATTTACGGGCTGTTTAAAATAATTAGACGATCTGATTAACCCTAATATATCACTTTAATGCAGGGACGTGCCAAATGCAAGGGTACCCTCAATTAATTACTACTCAGACAGAGGTATATTTTTGCCAATATTTGCATCTTAAGAAGCACTTTACGTCCACTTAATGTGGGTCGTGAAATATGATCGTCACCGGCCTCTGCCTTTATTAATTAAGTTATTTACTAAAGGGCTTATAACTAAAATTTTGTTAACATTTTCGGGAAATTGTATCTACGTAGCTAAATCAGATGTGAAGAATAGGCAATTAATTCAATTAGTATTTTACTCAAAACAATTATTTTTAACAGTTATACTTAATTATAAGACGTGAAATTCGGAGTTTATTGAACTACGCAAACAAAAACTCGCATGGGGCGATGACTGGTCGGTATTGTCGGTTGATTCCATTTCTTAGTTCAGTGGAAAAATGTTTTGCGTACAATTGTATGGATAGTCGTAAATCAAAATTAAATTCGACGTATAAAGAGACAACGAGGGACAGTGGAGACCGTGGGCGTTCATGATGCAGCATTCTTATGCTAATCCCGGCCACATACGAACGGGGTGGGCCAAATTGTTATTTATATTGTCACCTCGCGCTTTTTTGTTCGGACCCACCAAACTCCTGGCCTAAATTACTGGCTGACTTCATTTCAAAACATTATCATGTTTTGAATTTGGGTCTGTATACTGTCATCTTTTTGACATCGCGCTATCGCGGTTCTCCGACTCACGATTATCGTAACTATCAACACTACGGCTGTGTCACTTTCACTACTGCTCGCGTTAGTTTTTACTAATAATCAGTCATTTATTCACCATAATTTGAATAATAATTAACCTTAACTATCAGACAAACCTTATTAAACAGTTTGTTGGTAGTATTTACTCGCATCTTACAAATATTTTAAAATGCCTTTCATGTTAATGATAACACTGACTAATATACAGCGTACTCTAGGTATAGTTAGTTTACATAATAACTTTTTATTTTTGACATTGAATAAGTTCTGTAACAAACATTTTATTACCTTTTTCTGGAAAGTAGCTTAATTTGTAACACACTGCTGTTTTAATTCTAAAGGAATTTCATTATACATTGTGGGTGCTAAATATCTACGGGTGCTTTGGCCATAATCATGCAAAAACTTGGTACTAATAGGGTTTTCTTATCAAGCTTTCTATGACACATCACATCAGTCTGAAGTAACTGCCGAAATATCGTAAACAAAATCGGAGATCGGAAACTTTGTACTGAACTGAACGTCGTCTTACCAGTATAAGTCAATGCTTTTCATATGCCTTTGCATAGAACATCAATTCTAAAATGATAGATCGCGGAGAAACGCCATCGTCATGAAAATAAACAGGAATCTGTTTCCCTGTAAATCAACGGTTTTTGTTATGAAAATATGTTTCTACTGGCCGAAAGTGGATGATTGATGATAACGCGGTGACTGGAACAGAAGCTTTTAGGGAAATCGTGCTCGCTCCGCAAAGCAATTTCCTAACAGGAAATTAGCTCACTCCATTTACTGATTTGCCCGCGAAAAGATTAGCCGAACATGTCGCCTCCTCTATTAGGGTAATACTGGTTTTGCGTACGTATCTTAATCGAAATTTTTAAATAACTAAATGTAACCTACCAATAGCAACCAACATACCTGTCTCGTACCACAAAAAACTTTTGAGCGTCGCCGCGGACCTTTAATCAATTTATGGGGCGCTAACTGGAACATGGAAAATGTATTAAAGCTCGCTGTGGGAACGAGCCACACGACAAACAATTTTCGAAACACTAAAAATGTTTAATATGACCACTGCGTTTTAATATTAAACATTTTAAGTGTTTTGGAAACTTATATACCTGTTTATTATAGGTAGATATCCTTACCTACTCATATTATATATCGGAAAGTAGGTACCTACCTAAGTTTTTATACGCGCGTAGGGCGATCTTGACGAAATTGCAAGACCAAGATAAATACAAAGTTGCTTTTATGCAAAAGTAGCAATATCCGTCCTTTATCCATTATCCTTGTATCCCGGAGAAGAACATTACCTAGTTCCCAGGAGAAACGATAAACTAAGATTAACGCAAGTCAACAGCTGATTTAGAGTAAATAATTGCAAAATAATAAAATTAAATAGAACGAATCTCTACTATATCTGAAATACACGATAACAAGCAAATATTTATTTGCCTGAAATTAAAAACTTACCTGCAAAACAAATTCAATTGTTCCTCTTAACTTCACGATGCGTTCCAAATTCGACATTGTGAACAAAAACAATTACTTAATAAAACACACCTCAATCAAAATTAATTGCTTCACGCATTAATCTCTTTATCTTCCCTCACCTACAAAACAACGTGTCCGTCCGTTCTCTAAGGTAATGGAAGCAATCATTCCAGATAAGATCCCTCTAATGTGAGAAAAGGTAGACGTTCGGTTCGGATCGTTAATTTAATTTGAAATAATAAAATTTATATCCATCATTTATCACTTTCGACAAATTTATTTTTAAATGCCCACTGCGACGTCCTTCTTATCTGTGACTGGCCAGCGGGGTGGGGGCAAAAAGACAAAAAGGTGTGTTATAAATAGGCGTAGGCGTGCCGCTGTCGGCGAGGCGTCAAGCCGTCATTAATTCGAGGTGGCGAGGTCGCGCCCGGCGCTTGCGCATGCTGCGGGGCTAGCGTCGTCGCTCAGGGTGTCGCTAGTGAACGGTCTATACTGGTTAAAGAGACAACCAGTTGTTACATAGTGGTATTTGCTTCGGGAAGAAACTTTCGTCTAGGAATTATATGCAGCAGCAAGCAGATGACATCATATAATAAGAAATAGAAACGCAATCGCTGCTCACTCTGTCCCAGCAAAATAAATTATAAAATAAAATGGACTCCTTTATGTCAAAGGCAATTCGGAGCGGGTACCTAATTCGTTAGCAGGTCCTGTCGAGGGCGCATTCCATCGTCGAGTAGGTTTTCGTGTTCGGTCAGTCTGTCCGCCCGTAACTCACACGGTATCGGTGCCATCTAAATTGAGATTTTATTGACGATTACTGTTCTAGACGATATCGTCGCGATCTTGGCGCCCGCCGGACCACGCCGTGCCGCTTTGATCCCACCCCTGATGATATACTTACTCGCTGTAAAAAATAAAAGGTTTAAATTCTCACCTCGGCTTATAATGTATAAAACACATTATACGTAGCCGTATTGCAATTACCGACATTTCAGACCGGATTCGTAAAACTTAGAGTGTACCCTAAGTACCTACCCTATCAACAAGGATAAATTGCAAAAAAAAATTACAATAGGGATTACAAAGGATAAAAAATCTTGAAAACCTGCGTAGCAGTTTTTTGCAAGGTTGCACTCAGTTTTGACAATGGGGTAGTTGACTGCATCGAAATTAGCGAGTAGTCATTCATTAAAAAGATTATCCCAAAACACCACAAAATATTTATTTCGATTTTCAATTTACAATTATAGCAAATTTAAAAATAATAAAACAATCAAAAAAGTGCTGCAATTGAGTACTAGAAACTATGACGGCACGCCTTGCTATTTCAGTACATTTTCCATACTAAAATTTCGTTTTGGCAGATCATAAAAAGTAACTGATTTTATATGGAAAATGTCATAGATTTAGATTTTTTTTTGCTACGCAGAAAATGTACTGAAATAGCAAGGCGTGACGTCATAGTTTCTAGTACTCAATTGCACCACTTTTTTTGATTGTTTTATTATTTTTTATATTTAAAGACCATTTAAGTAACAGTTTCTAGGAGAATTTTGTCTTACTACCTCTTTGCCCATTATATATACAGTAGCATTTTGCGATCTTATATCCGGGTAAGATTTTTTTATTTATTTATTAAGATATCCAACAGCTGGTTTATATAAGTATAATATATAACATTTTCAAAACATCAACGCCAATAACAGAATAACATAGTTACACAAGATGATTCGAACAATTTTCTTAATTACACTAATGAATTTTCGAAGCTCATTTAGTTATCCCAAAACGAATGATAACTAAGCCATCATCAGACTGATAGTGGCATTTAAACGAGTGTTGTTTGACATTGATCGGGGCATTAATTTCTACATCACCTATTGTCTGGCGGGACAATGCGGGACATTTCAGGCGCAGGCATTTGCTGGTTAACCTTTTTCTTCTGAACACCGATAGCCATCTCCGAGATGAACAATCAACATTATCATACAAAAGAGCGGATTTATGTTTGGTGTAAGTTTTCTGCGAAATAATCGTATTTACGTTCATGACCGGTTGAAATGAAAAGAATCTCTACCATAGGTACTCCACGTAAGTACTCTACTACATAGGCCCCTCCGCTTCAAATTGTCTATACCTATGCTAAATTGACAACAACGTTTCTTATTCTGGAGAGGGATATTTAGTCAAAAATTTATAGTTTTGTTTTTTATGTACAACAAAACATTTTGTAGGTACAAAAGGCAAATTTAAAAGAGTTCATTAGTAAAAAAAAATAAAAACACGATTGCGTTTTCACGGTACGAGTGATTGATCCGAGCTCGCTCGTACAGGATAAAGGGGCATTTGTCACTGAAAGGATTTTAAATCACCCTCTTTCTTGTGCAGATAAATAAATATAGCCACACAGAAACAATAATACCCTATATCACACTCCGAAGGTAAAGACCAATCTAATGATCATCAAAATGAGCTTCAGAATCCTTCAAACAAGCTGCTCCAAAGAAGTTGTCTGACATACCTACATATCTGAAAATTATTATCCCTCTTCTGGTGGAATGGGTTAAAATGCTACTGTATGTGAGAAACATAATGCAAAGGAACAAAAACATTGTAAAGTAAAAACTCTCCACAAGCATGATTTATGTTATTAGCGCTATAATGCCAATGCTTTCTTATAAACATTTGCAAGTTTTGCATCTTACTGTTGGTTAAAGTGGTCATCAGGCGGAATATTTCGGGAGGTACAAAAAGGGCGGCATCCCTTCGAGGGGTAATGCGGCCGGGAGGGACAAATGATGATGGCCGGAGGTCGCCGTGGCGAATCGTCGGTGGGGGTTGATGGGTCGTGTAATCCTAATATTTTTTCTAAGACCACACCGGAGCAAATTTACAGTGATTTCACGCGCGGCGCGTTCACACGCACCTGTGCCTCACAATGGGTTTGTTTACGTAGAATGTCGGGTAAAGGGTCGAATTAAAATGTAATGACTTAATGCTGAATTAAATTTTGAATGCTTTGTGTAATCGTTTTCGGCGCCATGGCTCTTTTTAAGAGAAGTGTTTCGATTTACGAATATTAGTTTTAATCAACTGCGTTACATGTTAATGTCACGTACAAGTTAATTAGTTACTACATTGTGGTTTCCCGGGTGTTACGTATGGTGCCTATGTACGTATTTAAATTATCTATTATTTGAGGCTATAACCTTGGCATGAATAAGGTAGTCTAATAGGCAATCACAATAATAGGCCTCACTACTCGTAACTTATTAGGCCTTTGTCAGGAAGACTTCGCAGCGAATGCAAAGTAGGCATAAACATATAGTGTTGTTAAAGCAAAGATAGGTGACCATCACCGAATACCATATATTTATCATTAAATAAACCCGGACACGAAATAAACATAAATGTTCATGAACACAAATGTTGGTCCTGGGCGGGAATTGCACTAGTGGCCTCTGACTCAGAAGGAAGGATCACTCTTTACCAACTGAGCCAACAGATCCTTCGCCTATTCTGTACCGACTGTGGGTAAGAAGATATACATAAATTATCTCTGTTATTAAATTAGGGTTTATACCACTCACAAAAGCAGACAAATACGGAAATACTCATCATATTATATAGATAAAATCTAAGTTGACAATGACATTCACATTGTAGAGTCGGTGAATGAACTTGCGAATATGTGGAGGTGTCGATCGTAAAGATTCCAAAATGGGCCCCTTCGCGATGATGGCATGGGTCCGGTGACATCACCCGAGAACAACGAGCGATCCGAATAGGAGCCGTATCCCGCACAGCCGACAACTGCCATTTAAAATAAGAAAATGCACTCTAAAAAGGATAATAAAACAATTGGACAGTTAACCGAGAACAGGGCGCCTGCGCATGGAATGCTGCTCTCTATATTTAGAGAGCTCGTTTGCGTTGTGTCGAAATGAATAATATAATATGAAAGAACAGAAGTTGAGCCGCGCGTATAAATTAGCAGATAATCGACCGACATCACCTGTCGTGCCCACGCGCACGCGACCGGCCGCGGCGCGCGGGCGACGCGCTCGCGGGCCGATGCTTGATTTACGGCGCAATCTGCTGCTATGCTATTGAAAGCACGTGTCTACTATCTGCCATCGAGTGTAAATAAATAAACCGTCTTATTATCTGCGTACGGAAGTTCTCAAGGGCAGTTCGTGAGGTGCCACTTTCTAATCGTTATTTACAGAACCACATCCTGGACGTGCATGGTGCGCGGGAGCAGGCGGGGTTGCCCGTGAAACTATCCGCGCCTGATGCCGCGATAAGACAGCGCCAGACGCCCCGAACTAAATATTTACAGTGCGACTGTGAGGAAACATAAATAGTGTACGTCGGACAGCATTCGTTAGTGCTGTTAATTGGATTCGTCATGCGGCCGCGGGCGGTGGTCGGCGCTCGACAGCGGATCATCCGCACCAGAGCTGCTCCCAAATATCGCTCGCTACACAATAAACCACTGATTGCGATGAACGATATGAAAAGCAACCACCCATATATTGCATATATAATGGAAAACAATATACAACAAAGAGAAAAATAAAAAGCTCGCTCATAATAAAGAACATTTCCTGAGAGTGAGAATGCTCAGCAGCGCGAATTAAAGTATGCACATAGATATATGGGGTAAACGCCCCCTAATGCAGGCAATGGTATGTGTTTGACGTCCAGATAATAACAGGTGACGGGACTCCGAGCTCAATTAAGTTACGTTCTCAGGGCACTGCCAATTAAGAGAAGCACTGGGATCGAAAGTAAACCCGCACAGACTTCCCGATGAGATGGTGATTGCTGCACTAGGAAATAATAAGCAACGGAGGCAGGCAAGGTAGTTATTTGTCACGGTTACTGAATCGCCTTAACATTAATGGAATGTCAATACTATCCCATACTAAAATATATTTTGCTCTAGGAATATTTATCGTACTTAGGATTAAAAAAACTGATTTTCAATCTGCAGCCTGCAGCCAAAGTTTCTGCGGAATACAATTTGACGCCTCATTATTAGCAGTAATAGACAACCATAAAACAAAAATAACTGTCTATGAAAGGACGGCACAATTTTGGGTCCCATTTAAATATCAAACGTCTAATTAAGAACGTTAAATAGTACCCAAACGTCGACAATGACGATGTCGGATATTCAAAGATTGCCTTAAATAGTAGCACTGCTGTAACTTAAATTGAATACAAAAAGAAACAGGATGAAATTAATCGCAAAGGGCCATTAACTAAAGAAAGTGGTAATCTCACAAAATTAATCAACAATGTAGGTTATTGTTTTTGAAATATATTTATTTAAATGGTATAATTTCACGGTGGGTGCGCAAAAGCAATTAGTCAGTGTGCGACGATAGAGCGAGAGTGTAGATAAGGATCAGTGTTGCCAGTTGCCGCACGGTGTTGCGAGGCAGGTCACACAGGGTTCTCACGAGCACCGCTAAGTGTGCACTTGAATTAAGAGAACAAGCTAATTCTCAAGCTAATTCTAACATTAACTTTTATTATTATCATTTTTATGTTTGTTGCTATGGTTGAGATTTTTATTCTCCTACTTTCGGGTGTGGTGATTATCAAATCGCCAGGTGTTCTTGTCAGATCAACATTATCATCATCGTCAATGTCTAAGAGCTCAAAGCTGAAGTGAAGTTGTTTTTAGGGTTCCGTACCTCAAAAGGAAAAAACGGAACCCTTATAGGATCACTTTGTTGTCCGTCTGTCCGTCCGTCCGTCCGTCTGTCAAGACCCTTTTTCTCAGGAACGCGTGGAGGTATGAAGCTGAAATTTATATCAATTACTCAGGTCTACTGTCCCTTGAAGCTGTGAAAAAATCAAACTTCTAAACCAACGCAATCAAAAGATACAGCCGTTTATGCCGCAAATTTTCGACACTTGCAAGGGAATCAAAACCTACAGGGTGCTTCCCGTGAACTCAGAATCTTGAAATTTGGTACGAAGCAACGTCTTATAGCATAGATAAAGGAAAAATTACGAAAACCATAAATTTGCAAGGTTGTACGGAACCCTCGGTGCGCGAGTCCGACTCGCACTTGGCCGGTTTTTTTTCCTTACGTAATATAAGGAGATTTGTATAGCTGTATTGTGTTAGTACATTATCCTTCCCATGATTGCCCGTGGGTTTTCTAGCGCCATATTGTTATAATCTCTACCACCGACTGATGTTGAACTAAGATTTTCCGAATGGATAAACTTTAGTAACACTAAAGTATTTTTTAATCCACTTTCGAGACTAGAAATATCGCTCAACAGAGTTTTAGGAAATTTCAGTAAAATAAATTTTTTTTAGCTTTTTGGGTAGTCCGATTAAATTTAGAGAAGGAACTTACAGATCTTAGTCGGAAAACTTTTATTTTTAAAAAGGACCTCTTTCCACCGGCCCATCGAGTACTTAGTGACCCAATATGTATAAAGGGTCAGCAATTGGGTATTTTACTGCCTAGTCAATGAGTTACTTTTATGAGCTGTCAAAACGTAAATTTACTATGGAAAATGTACTGAGTACCTACTACCTTTGTGACGTCATTTTTGTATGTTTATTCGGGTGGAATCTTGAAACTGAATTTTGAAGCAGATATTCTAAACCGATTGATCTGAAAGGCGTGTAAATTCGGTGACAATGCAATATTGTGGTACCACCAAGCTGATATGACTCCTCAATGGCTACTCGTAAACCCAGTTTGGGCTCATTTCATTTTTTTATGACGCGTACATACATACAAAAGCTTGTTATAATTTTGCACGCCAGCTAAGGCAGATTTTGGTAGAACAAATTTAATTTTAAGAACTTAATGTACCCAAAATGATAGCAAATAAATGATTAATAATAATAATAATAATAAATAATAATAAAATGTCTTTATTGTGACTCACAGGATATTACATGCAATGCAGGTCTTAAAGATAGTTTGGAGCTCTGTGGTCTACCGTCAGGCATACAATATTTTTATACAAGTTACATAATTCGAGACCAATATCTAACAAATTATACAAAATCTTAATTGTCAGATAATGAAATACAATTTTAATGTCAAATAATAATAACAATACAAAACAAAATAAAATTATTATTATTATTATTATTGTTTTTTTTAGTTTTCATGAACTATAATTAATTACTCATTAGTACTCAACGGTATCACAATTTTGATTGTTTTATTATTTAAAAATTGGCTATAACTGTAAAATGAAAATCGTAATGCATTTTTGAGGTGTTTTGGGATAAGATTTTTAATCAATTATTATTCGCAATTTAATTTCGACACAGTAAAATATCCTTTTTACCACCTACGAATATACCTAGTGTCCAAACGTTCACATTTAATTGGGTGGTGAAGACTGGCCAAACAATATAGCCAGTAGTGCAGACGTGCGTGTTTGACTAGTACATTAGCGGCTGTGCGCCCGCGCCGCCCTCGCGGCTTTCTCACGCCCACGCGTCGACACGCTTGCCTTTCTTCTTTATTGCTCACTATATTCACTGCCATTGTTCTAAATCTTTAATATTATCCATCTCCTCATAGTATAAAGTTATTACATGTATTATTGGTTATGATTCATAGCCGCTTATTCCGCTTTCTACCAAGGTAAAGGCTGAGAGAGCGCGTTTGATCTCAGATATGATAGCGCTGACTCAAGTAGTAAAGATTTATTTTTATAAAAAAAAGTATCCATTATACATGTACAGTCAACAAAGTTGTTAGGGTTACATGGCCATTAACTAAGAACTCATTTTTCTGGGGTAGTCATAACTAAATCTTATTCATTATTGTTTATTTCAAAAGGTATCTTTGATCCGTATAATTTACAAAAAAAAACTATAAATACATTTAAGGCTTTAAGAGAAAACTGAATCTTAGTTTCTGGTCATGTAACACTAACAACTTTGTTGACTGTACGTAAAAGGTACATACAAAAAATTAAAGAAGTGGCTGTTTCTTTATAAACAAACTCGTGAAGTATCTATATGCAGACACAATATCTAATTGTCCTTGACCGACGGTGAACATCTGGTGCTTGACCTTACAGGCAGGCAGGTCTACAGTTTACATCTTAAGGAAGGACATAGAAAAAAATACATAGTTCCAAACCGCGGACGGAGTCACAGGAAACAGCTACTTTCCCTTACAATACTGTAACTCAAAGCCCTTATTGAAAGTAAACAGTATAGGCCCACAATAATTTACGTTTGAATCACTTTTACATCCGTATCCGAAGACGGAACGGAACTAAGCTTCGCGCCCGCGTTTTCCCGCCGCCACACAAGTTGCTCACTAATCTCCGGTTCCCGGGAAACGGTCAGAAATAAGACGCAGACCGGACATGATCTTATTGTTACTGCCCTGTACTACCGTCATCCTGAAATGGCACGAATGGCAATAAAACGTCAACGTGTATCCTTCTCTAACGTCTTAATGGGGCTTAAGCGTCATCTCACTTGCTCGTACACAGATGTGCCACTTTTAAGGGACGGTAGTATACCGTTCTGTTTACCATACATTAGTCGTGCTACAGAAATAGATGTCTTTGTCGCGGACTTGCGAAAGGGATAATAACATTTTGTTAAGGATTCCGTGGCGAACGCTGTGTGGCCCATTTGCGGGCTTATCCGATAATACCTTAAGGGTTAATGGAGTTTAGCTTTTGTTGTGTGAAAGCCAAGTTGCAATAGCACAAAGTTTGGATAATACGAGTCTTGAATCTACGTAAACAAAGACGTAAACTACTGTTTAGATGTACCTAGAAATATAAAAGAGAAATATACAATATTTTTAGATCACGAAATCGCCGAAATAAAATTTATAGTACAGTAAATATAGCTTATATATTTACTGTGCTAATAACACATAGAAACTTGAAGTTTGGCATTTGGATTCTTTATATGTTTTAGCTATAGGGACCCGCTAAGAGAGGATTTTTCTGAGTTCTCACCGGAACGAGGGAAACCGGAATAAACGCGGGCAACGCCGCTGGACTACTCCTATTGCTCTATATTTTTGTTGTTATGATCAAAACATGACTATGTAACGTTTTTCAATTACAATTGACCAGTGACTGGCTCAGTGGAGCTGTGGACGAGAATGATACTTAGCTAAAGAAGATTCAGCACCAATCATATGATATCATTTTACCAGAACTTTACAAGAAACCTTGACGCAAAGTCAGCCTCCACTGCGCAAGACAGGAGTCTAATTTCGCAGTAATGAGGACAGTATCTTTAAGAATGATCTATGCTTTAATAACACGTGTTGCGAGTTGACGTGAGATCACGTCAGTTTGTCTGGCCACGTGGGCAGACAATAGTGGCGGGGCGTGGGCGGGCGGGCCAAATCGCGAGCCTACGCCGTGCGCCCGCCCTGACCCCGGTGAATGGCCATGGACACATTGCATAGGCAAGCGCGGGAGCAGGAGCTGACGCGGTTAAGAAAAAAAAATATTGCAAATATTAACTGTGGAGTATTTGTCAATGTAAAATTGTAAACCACCTATACCCCCTTCACCTCTTTACAGTTACTGTGCGATATACAACGCGTAACAGAAAAAGCGCAATTCCTCATCACCCCAATTAGTATATAAAAAAATATAATGCAATCGAAATTTAGTTGTGTCTAACCAATTTTCTTAAATATCATTTAATAATAGCACGATTTCCATAGAAAGCACTAAATTCGCAGCTACAATTTTTGAAGTGAAAACTTCTTTAGCGGCGTTGAGCACTTTTGTGGGATGGGTAAAAACTGTGAAACTCGCGTCAGGTCACGTGTGCTGATCGAAAAAATACCGTAAGACGGCGCAGAGCGCTTGCGCGATCTGCCATCTGCGAGCTATTCTGGCGTACGCTGCAAAAACTGTGTCTACGGTAGACTCAAACGAAACGCACATCAATTTGAAGAGCGTAAAAAATAAGTCGATCTGAGTCGACAACTTATAGGCGGAAAATTCGGATTATCGAGTATTTTCAATATAAAAATAAATAAATTGCCTTTAAATTAATGGTGTTGCTAAGTAAACATGTCAATGTCATCACGTGTCACAGGTTCGTATTCCCTTCTCCTTTATGTTTTGGGTAAATAAGATTTAGCAGAAATATCTAGAGAAGCAGAGAGAAGATAATCACGATGTTGTCAAGAGAGGTTAAATGCTATTCCCTAACTATTACAATAAATCAAAAATGCACAAACGTTAATAATCAAGTTTTCACTTCTGCCGGCACTCCCGGAGTGCAACCCGTGTTTTTTTTTAAATGAACACATATTGAAAGCTGAAAACGAACAAGTAGTCGATACTGAACGAACTAATTTCAGGAATTGCGCTTATTCTGTTACATGTTGTAGTATCAA
The DNA here is from genome assembly GCA_963855545.1 of Ethmia dodecea. NCBI lineage: Eukaryota > Metazoa > Arthropoda > Insecta > Lepidoptera > Depressariidae > Ethmia > Ethmia dodecea. The sequence goes on from OY979446.1 coordinate 5,885,811, forward strand.
TGATCATAAACAATAATATAAATTATTTGTGCCCTGATTAACGCACTGTGAAGGCCTCAAAATAAAACATAACAACGATTATATAAGGTGTGTGTGTTAGCGGTTTCAAATTGTAATAGGCCGAGACTATTAAAAACCGGGATTTACGTGGTCGTGGAGTTGCGTGATCGTTTTTGGGTAGGTACCTGTTAGTAACATAGTATTACAAATAGCAGTAATTGGAAAATTAAAGGAAAAGAAAAATTCACAATTTCTATTGAAAATTTGATTATTTTTAAAATAAATAGCATCCTATCACAGAAAGCCCATCAGCCCATTGTACTTTATTTTATTTGTGTATCCCGTTTAAAATGTTTTTGAAGAACAATAAAGAGTTAGGTATCATATTATATCATATCGTATCATAGACGAATGAAGTGCTGCTGTTCCCGCTACCCGCGATCGCTTTTTGTTTTAGTTGAGACCTTTATTCTATTGGTCTCGCTTATTATTTCTGTTATTTATTGATTAATTAGCATATTTCATGTATGGCAGACGGCCAATCGCGATAACATCTCGAGTTATTTCCCAATTTTTTACCATTTACCCCATTATTTGTAGCCTTGATTGCTATCGCTGTAGCTAGGTTTCCGTACGTCTCACAATGGTGGTTTTTGTTATAGGGTCATTTAACTCTGTGTAATGTTGCCTACTATATTATAAGCTGTGTATAGTATTGTTATAGCTATTCTTGAATTTACGAAAAATTGAAGATTTGCCGTGAATTTCCTCGAGAAGCTCATCTTAAATAAAAATAAATAATCTCACGCCTTTTATCCACGAGGGGGTAGGCAGAGGTATTCCATTTTTGGATATACCCACTCTTCACGAGATATTCGTTGGACTCCTAAACGTGATAGGTGGTGAGCCCATCGTCGGACCGGGTCTTTGACACATGTCTCAGAATTTATTCTGGGACCTGCGGGTTTCCTCACGATGTTTTCCTTCACCGTCAAGCAAGTGATAAATATGTACTCACGTAAGTTTTGATAAACTCATTGGTACATGTCAGGATTTGAACCCGAGCCTCACTGATTATCATCATGTCAAGCAGGCTCTTTAACCGTAAGACTATCAAAGCTCATCTTAATAGGCTGCATCAGTCGGTAGTGATATATGCCTTCTGAGTCGGCGGTCGCGCGTTCGATCCCCGCTTGGGCCAACATTTGTGTGCATGAACATGTACGTTAGCTTCGTGTCTGGGTGTTTAATATTTATTAAAGTATGTTTATCAGTTGTTTAGTACCCATAGTACAGGCTCTGTCTAGTTTGGGACTGAATATCCCTGTGTAAATTGTGTCAGACAGTAAAAAAAATTCTGTGGCACAGGAAGCATACAAACTTGAAAATTACAAAAAAAAAACCCGTTGTGGATCGCGACCGCTTTCCCGCGTTTCCTGCCTGTGTTGGCCTTTAAGGTTCACTCTTATCCCTATTTTAATGAGTGAAACAAACACCTAAGATAATTTTCTGTAAAAAAAAACTATACCTTTGTGCTATTTCGTGACGAGTGGGTAACGCAAGCAGCTTTCCATAATAGGAAAACGCCTTTTATGCGCATGCCTATTAGAGGAACATTAATTATTATTTGTGAATGAACATTTCTTGAATATGAGCGTGCTATGTTTATGCCTAGAGCTTGTTTAGGTGATTGATGTCGTCACGTCTATTTCGATCCGATTTTATTAAAACTAGATTTGCTCGTAATTGCGTCATAATATTTTGAATGCAACTTAACCATTTAACTTTCGAAATATAAAGTCAGGGGCGCAACTAACCAATCATATTGACACTTTCATGCATTCGAAGTAACTTTAAAGATTTGGCTCGCCGTCATAGTATTATCAGGGAGAGATGTGATGGATGGAGTAGACAGTATGGATGTCGGAGGTCCTAAGTCTTTAGACCATAACTGTTAATGTAACTATATGAAAATTTATAGAATGTAAAACTGTCAGTACTCTACATAGTAAACTGTCTAAACGGCTTGTATAATCAGGTACCTAAGACACTTTAAATTCCTCCTTCACTGCGAATGGCCTCTATCAAGATCTCATCCAACTAATACTCGTAAGTACCTACTATAAGTACCTAATATACGGAGAACCAAGGCACCAAAGTGACCTCGAATGTATGAAAAGTCACTATGGGTGTATAACAACAGGGTCACCCAATTTCTTGACATGTATAGCTAACTAAGACAAGCCCACGCAACCCGTTTTTCCCGTTTCCGTGGGAATTTCGAAAAAACCCTTTCTAGCGGATGCCTTCACCGTATAAGGAACGTAAGTACATGCTAAATTTAAAAGATGTCGGGCTTATCGTTTCTGAGATTTCGTGATGAGTAAGAGAGTCAGTGGTATTTTGCTTTTATCTGTACTTCTATACAAATACTTTAAAGTAGTTTGTGAGTATGTTTGTCTATGGCATTACAGAACCGATTCTGAAAAAAAACAGTGATATTAAAGCAAATGTAAAATGAAAGTGTGAAGCGTACGTATTGTCGGTACTTTAGAGGTAACAAGAAGTTAGGATGTTAAAAATAAAATAATGTCGAACTCATTCAAAGCCAGTGGTGGTGGTAGTGTCCTTATTACTGTCCCGGTATGCGCACACGCCAGTGTGGCCGCCCCCCGGGGGCTTTGTCGGCGCCCCCCGCTGCTACCATCTCCCACTTACCTGAAAAATTACTACCACATACCAAAACAGACGCTATATGGATTTTAAATCGTAGCCTGGTTCCAATAAAAACTCTTTTGATTTAATAAATTCACTGGCAGCTAAGGCGATTCTTAATGTAGTGGCGGTCACGTTTGTTTTGTCACTTGCACGTAAACTAACAGGCAAGTGCCGGCCACGTCTTAATAAAGAGTCGTGGAGTCCCGGTGGCCGAGCGATATATCACTCTGGACTTGGATAAATAAAGGATCTCCGCTAGTTACAGCGTCCATTTAGTGGTACGTATTCTACTTTTATTGCTTGAAAGTACATACCTATCTGTATTTTGATGGTATTGATAAGGTTAAATTTTGTAGTCAGATTTAGCCTTCAAAGTACTTAGATATGAGAACTTTTACTGATTGAACTTAGATTGAAAACTGATACTTTTCTTGTATAAAGATTTGTTTTAAATAGGTAAATTAAAGAATTAGGTCGGTGTAACATCACACTATAAAAACCATATCAACATATTTGTCGGCACACGTAAATATTAAAATTTGAAAGTTATGGTAACACACTCTACATACCACTCATGTAGATTTAGGTGTTGGCGAACACTGCACTCAGTAGAGTCAGATGACTACAGTCGAACACAGATACCGATGCAATTCCAGTGATTTCATCAAAGTCACCAAATCGATTCGTCATCGATCAACGATGTGATCTATCGTCGTGACAGGTGCGCGGGGGCATGGACACGCTCGGGATCGGTAGCGATCGGCTATCCGATCAATTATTTACAAATAATTGACCAATCGAAATCTTCGACGCTTTACGCCAGTCACGTATTACCAAAAAATCGATTTTATAAATCGTGCGGAAGGTTGTAACCGATTATTGTATTTCTAGTGAACTATACCGTGATAGAATCGTGAAATGACGTCTGTGTCTATTTTTATACGTTTTGAATGTCTAGGTGAAACAGAGACTACAAAGAAGCAACCTATTCTTGACGCAATAGCAATGCAAAATCTCTGCTGCACCGACTTATTCCTTATTCGTAGGCTGCACCACAGACAGGTAGCAAATCATAGGAACGGGACACTTAACAATCCACATCGACATTGCAACATGTGAAGTATGAAGTACCTATCTGATTATTTGATAGATTGTCTTGTATAAATCTCCTAAATTGTTGCAGTTATGTAATGTTGGAATAGAAGATTCCAACAAATAAGTAGTCTATAAATTGAGAAACGAAATAAAACTACGGAAATGTTGTAATACACACATGCTAAATATTTGTTATGTTATCAAATATACTAAAATCAATATCGATAAAATTCTATAATGAGGTACGAGAGTACGGGACGTCCCTCGCTGCTAAGCCCTATTTATAATAACTTAATTTTTTGACAAGCCCCGTAAACCGATTACTACCTAACAAGGTGGTCCCCGCCGCAGTATCCTTTTCTCACGCAGTATTCAATTGTGTTCTCATCTCTTTTTTATAAAATGTGATGATGTAATGTAAACATAGGAAAGTGTGAAACGTATACTAATCTTTAGAATTGCTAGCTATACATTCTTGCTTTTGGTAAATGTTATTGATCTTTTTGATCGGCCGCAACCCATGTCTGCGGCATAAAAGCATATTTTTCATTACTTACTGAACATATTATTCGTAGATATAACAGTATGTAATGTTATGCCATTTAAATTTAAACTCCTAACTTTTTTATTACAGTTTACGTTTTCAGAAATCATTAATGTACGGTACGACATAATGTATTTTATAAATGTTTGGAATTATAAATACAAAAAATATTATGTCCATATTCGGCACTCGAGATTCGAGATTTTTATTAACTTGTACAATAGAACTAATTTCTGTAGAAAGTTCGTGTTATTCGCATTTTAGTATATACTAGCGACCCGCCCCGGCTTCGCACGGGTGCAATGCTAATACTAAAACCTTCCTCTTGAATCACTATATTATCTATTAAAAAAAACCGCATCAAAATCCGTTGCGTAGTTTTAAAGATTTAAGCATACATAGGGACATAGGGACAGAAAAAGCGACTTTGTTTTATACTATGTAGTGATATAAATATATATCACGATTCTGGACATGTTCAATAGCTGACAATATATAAGCCGCGTTTATTGCAATTTAGATGCTGCCCGGAGTACCACCGCTGCTATTCCTGTCTTGTCCCGGTCTAGCGGTTCCCGGAATGCGGCGGAAGTCCCGCTCGAGTCCCGCGAGCCGCCTCCTTATTAATGGCCTGTTTAGACGAGCTCCTTTGTTACTCGCTCACGTCCGCCACTTTAATACACCACACATTAACGGCAACACGAAATCATGGACACAGTCTGCTGCCGCTTTTGTTCCGTTCTCTGTATATACCATCACATTAAAATAGCAAAGGACAGCGGTGTGACTTAAAACGTCGATGGTGCGAACCATAGACAGAAGGTGTTCTTTAGCGTATTTCGTCTCAGTTTCTACTAGTTCAAATTGACGTATCCTGTTGTCAGATTTCCTGGCGTTAATCCTGTCGATCGGGTGTTTAAATTAGTCACAAGCCGTTTGGCTTTCTTTGATGTTTTGATTAGTTGTTTTTGGAAGGGATATTTGACCGAAGTCGATACAGCTTTTCTACCGGAGATGATCTGTTTATCCTATAGTAGCGTTTCAAAGCCAGATGGGTCAATTTATTTAGCATTAGTGCTCAAAATTGGTTATGATTCAATACGTGCCGTGGTCGTGAGTCAAGTCCGGTGACATTGACAAGGTCGCTACTGGCTCTCGAGTGTATCAAATCATTAGTTTATTACGCTAAATGTTATAGATATGTCTATTTATAAGATATATAAAGCTCGACTACCACTCACTCACTCACTGACTGACTCATTGACATAATTGTTCTCCCAGAAGGAGTCGTTTTGGACACAAGTCATATATGAGAAAATTGTTCAAGATGGCGGGGTGACCCCGGGAAAATTCCGACTTTTCAAAAAAACAAGATGGCGGCCAAGGTTGCCTATCGTATCTCTTTTGTTTTCCGGCCGATTGGGTTCAAATTTTGGGAATCTGTAGTACTGCTTAGATGATTTACGAAAATAGTTAAAAAAGTTGAAAAAACAAAATGGCGGCCGTTTGTTTTAGACCCCACTTGACCCGAATTGATCTCCCAGATGCCAATATGCTAAAGGGATGTGTTTGGTGTCATCGCACAGGGCATATCCTGTAGTTTACCAGAAAATCCCGAAAATTTGAAAAACCAAGATGGCCGACCGGTGATTTGCTCCCAAAGAAAAGTATTAATTTTACCACATTTTGATTGTCGATTTTCGGCAAGATGGCAACACCTGAGCGAGTTGGTTTGTATAGCGGGGTTGGAGGTCTTGCTACGTAGTGTGGCCGTGTTGAAGAATTTTCCCGGAATTTTTCGTATTTTTTTACTTTTAACGCAAAATGTCAAAAGTCTAAATTTTACCATTTTGCAAAAACAAGTGACAGTCAGTGAAACATTTTATTCCTCCCTATGACCTTTTGTAGGTTTTTTGAATTTCACCTGGCAACACTGAAAGTTATGGCCGATTGAATTTTTAGGGTAGACCTCAAAAGACCCGAATTGATCTCCCAGATGCCGATATGCTACAGGGATGTGTTTGGTGTCATCGCATAGGGTATATCCTGTAGTTTACTAGAAAATCCCGAAAATCTGAAAAAACAAGATGGCCGCCCCGTTATTTTTGTTTTACTGAAAAATTTAAATTTTCATAATAATAATCGGCTTTTTTAGCCAGTTGGCAACACTTTGGAAAGTTGACTTGTATGGAGCGATTGTGGGTCTCAGTAAACAGTGTTGCCATGAAAAAAAATATTTAACAATTTTTTTTTTGTTTTTCGATTTAAAATGGCTAAAACAAGATGGGCGCCCAAAATTAGACTTTATTTTTCTGTCAAAATACGGCCCCACAGAGACACGCGTGGCCGCTTGCGGCCTCGCGCACCGCGCGACATCTAGTGTCTATTTATAAGATGCCCCATTTTTATTGTAGCACATACAAACAATTGCTAAGTGTTCTACGTATATTTTATTATTGGTTATGTTTTCGTTTATTTAACAGTCTTATTTCACTATAGATTTTATAAAACGATAAAAATAAAAAAAATAAAAAAATCTCACGCCTTTTTATCCCCGAGGAGGTAGGCAGAGGTATTCCATTACTGGATATACCCACATTTCACGAGATATATTGGACCCCTAAACGTGATAGGTGGTGAGCCCATCGCCGGACCGGGTCTGTTTACACATGTCTCAGAATTAATTCTGAGACCTGCGGGTTTCCTCACGATGTTTTCCTTCACCGTCGAGCTAGTGATAAATATGTACCTACGTAAGTTTTTGAAAAACTCATTGGTACATGCCAGGATTGGAACCCGAGCCTCTCTGATTTTCGGCCGGCTCTTTAACCGTCCGGGCTATCACTGCTCTTATATAAAACGATCTATATAAGATAAGCATCTAGGTACTTAGTAAATTTTCTTACACAGACTTACTGATAGACAACGCACAGCCTACATTTAGGAACGTGAAATTACGCAGAGGAGTTCCATAATACGAGTTTTGTTCTTTTTTGTCCCGAAGGAGTTAAATATGGCATAAAAGATTTTTTTTTAAATCCCATGTGCACACAGCTACACAATAGAAAATGTACACGTATAGATCAATATGTGTAATCGACAAATATAAAAGTACATTAGTTTCACTTGCTTTCTTTTATGTTCGTAGATTAAAATAAGCAGTAAGCATGCTCTACTGTAATAACTAATAAGCTAGGTGGGTAATTAATCAAATCAGAACCCAAACAAAGAACCAAGCGCCCAAACTAATTCTCTTCCTCTATAACCCACAAGCAACATTGTACCCATCTTACGAATAAATAAAACAAATAGTAATTTTCATTATTTTCGAAGCGTTGCTCACCGCAACAGGCTAGAGTAGATGATTGCTCAATTACCAGGACCTCCTTAGTAGAAACACTAACAGCAATTGGGGATTAAAACGCAATTTGGACCTTAGTTGTTTATGAATAAATGTTTTTGTGTGGCTGTCGGTCTCTGGCGGCTTTATTCAAAAGGTGGGTTCGAATGCGCGCCTTGTCATTAGCGCACAATCAAACATTATGTTTAGGGATCGCCGACAACTTAAGCGGAGTTTTTCATCCATTTCATAATTTGTTATTTCGGATTATAGGGAGCGTGCCGCGGAGACAAAGTAAACATTACCGTGGATGCCGGCGGCCTATCAACAAACAACATTGACCACCTACTAGTATTTTGAAATACATCTTGCTACATATTTACTTAAAAATAATAATATCCAGTAATGGAATACCTCTGCCTACCCCCTCGGGGATAAAAAGGCGTGAGATTATTTATTTTATTTTTTTATTTATTTATAAATACTAGGACACATCACAGCAAAAACATTAAAACAAATAACATTATAATGAACCTGAAAATGAAACTAAAAACCTTAAAAAATATAATAGGTATAATAACTAAAGTATATTATTAAAAGGAGTCCCTTTAGGCAAGGTTCCGAAGATATTGGAAGCGTTCCCAACATTAAAATATGTATATGTATACACTACTGAAAAATAGGTATTTACAGGAAAATAATACTCGTAGAGAACGACGTAGGCATTTTTTGTAGGACACTAAACAACTGATGAACCAATTTACATGTACAGGTACATGAATAAAAACCCAAGACACGAAACCAATTGGTACACATTCTTTATATTCATGTTATCACTCTGGTGGGAATCGAACCCGCGACTTTTGACTCGAAAGGCAGATTCGAGTCACTAATATCTGACTCAGTAGGCCCATTACATTTGTAGTTCCGTAGGTAATTAAATATTTAATGTTTAAGGTAAGTGCAACGACATTTAGGCTTCGTTACCAAAACTAAAATAATTTGCTAGGGCGAATGTAGAGGTATGCAAATGCTAATGAAATGAACAAAACATAGGTTCCCACTCCCACGCTTCACTGCTTCACTTGCAGAAGATAGCCGTTAGAGTAGACAATGAAAATAATCATAACCTAGAATAAAGAATAAATCACATGGAAATATTTATCTGGAACTTGAAAATGTTATCAACTAATTCAATCGAGATCTTATGGCCCCGTGGTCTATACGATATCCTTTACTTTAAAAGAGCAATTCTTGAATTTATCTAGGTATGTATGTATTTATTTATTTATATTTAGGGTATCTCGGAAACGGCTCTAACAATTTTGATGAAATTTTATATACAAATACAGTTTTGCATTTTAAGTTCAACTGCATAGTAGTAGCAGTATTTCCTGTTGCGTTGTGTTGATGAATAAACTTCTTATTTAATTATTTATGTAAAAACGCAACTCTACACAAATTTTTTTTTTAATAATACGATCACTCACCGGCAGATGGCGTACTTATTATTATTTAACGTTTTTATGATTGGGGGCCATTTTTAATTCCTCTAAATAGAAAACGATAGCTTCATATCTTGATAAATATTTTTTTTTTCAAATACACTCACTCGCGCTCTATTTTCAAAGGGGTTGGAAGAGATACCCAACTTTTATTGGATCCCTTAGATACTTTACATTATGCAACTGAAGTTTAGGGCCTGTTTCTTGATGATGTTTTCCTTCACTATCGCTTGAGCTGGTGATAAGTAGGTACGTAAGACTAACCTAGAATCGAACCCTGACCCCTCGAAAGCGTCGTGTGTGAGAGGTAAACTCACTTCCAATTGGGATATCACTGCACTGTTAAGATTTCTAATTAACTTTATTTACACAGACTTGAGAATAAAAAATATGTTTTGTAGGCTGGAGGCTGGTTTTAATGCGAACTCTGAACCGTATTTCAAAGAGTTCAATGAGATTATTCTCTACCCAACATTAAGACAACACAATGGAACATCAAGTATTTCAAGTAATTAGTTACAGGTAAATTAATGCAGTCATTTTTATTTCTTCTTACTAAGTGCTACTATACTTCTTAAGAAGACCTAATCCTGCTATTCGGTATATTGTCTCTACTACGAATCATCCAAAAAGGAATAACTTCACTAATAATAACTGAAAGTGATTACAAGAAAATATATTTAAATTACACATGATACAATCTTGATACCCTCAATTTCTTTTTTTATTAAGTAAACTTCTGAAGGGAAAAATTATGTATATCTCACTGGCAGCATTTTAATCTGCGACGTAGCTGCGTCTACTTAAGTAACCTGCTAGTCCTGCTACCGTGTTTACCTGTTGTAATTTTACCAATTAATCATAGCGAACCAAACACCACAGGCAATAGCTGTGCTTGGTAGATTTACGGGTTTACGGTAATGTACGGTAAACGGTAATGGTACGACTGGTTAGTTCCGCCACATGCCGCTGCGACCACTCGCTTCGTTTCACGCACTCGTCTCGGTTGACGACACCTAACTACTACTGTTTGTTTCCATTTTTTAGCCACATTCGTGCTATGTTCCGTTTTGTAATTTAATCTAGTCGATTTTTCTTACGGGTATTATTAGGTACTCAATTTCAACGTCATTCATTATAGATTATAATTTTCAAAACAAACCAATACCTATTCAATCTTCTACTTAAAACCGGTACCTACAATGGCCTGGATGTATCTACCTTTACATAACTACGTAGTAGGTGATAAAAAATAATAATTTCTTAATTTGAACATGACCAATCAAGCATCAGATCAGAGGCCTACAAAATGAGGCCCTTTTTAACAGAACAACTCCCTGTCATAATGATGTACACACTACTTTAATAAAAAAAAAAATTAAGACACAATGCCGATACAACAACACGTAACGGTTAAATGATTTTCGCAAGGTGAACCCTTTTCCTTAATTCGGATCACTAAGCTTTGTTGAATATCTACTTACGTATTTATTTGAATGATGTATTCAAAATATCCGTGAAATTCTTTGATTGTTGCTATTTCTAATTTGTTACGCCTCATCATACGAGATAATATAACAGTAACAGGATTATGATGTAAAGTGAGCTTTTGAATAAAGTTATTACTCCGATCTGAATAAGCGGCGGCTTGTGGACTGGCTGGTTAGGTATACTTCTTCCCTTGCTAGATACTCTTGTTTTAAATAAGTATATATTCATAAGAAAACCAAACAATGTTATTTGATAACACCAACTAATAACGTCTCAATTCCCACATTATAAGAAGTTTTGCGTGTACAAATAGATTGCACTCAAGTGAATAGCGACTACACTTTTAAATTATTTACCTATAGTTTGCTTGCAGAGCAAACACTGTCAATACAATGCGAAGAGGCATGTAACGTGCGTGTAACCCAATTGGCCGCGAAACGCAGCTGATGCGTCCCGACAGTTATTGCTTCCCAAATTGCGAATTTGTAAATATTAAATCTCAAGAATAGACCAACACAAAGAGAACCCGGATCTAGGAGTGCCCTCTACCTGCGGCTTCCGAAATCGCGCAAAAAACGTAAAATTGATTCAATGGGACGGCACAAAAAGCTGTAGGTACATTGTGTCCCCTGTATTTAGTGATGCCGATTCGACTCGACAAATAAGGTTATATCGTTTGGAAAAAAATACGGATTATTGGTTTTGCGAGTAGCTCTGTTTGGCTACCAAATTTTCTTATTCGGTGAATTGTATCTATTTTAAAAACATCTCTTCATCTTTTTTGAGCGCTAAATATTTCTACACACTTTTCTTTATACCAGAAATAGATCGATAAAACTTATTAAATTTCTAGTGACCTGCACCGATTTCCCCAAAATGATGATTTTAATGATTTTGTGTGAAATCGCTTCTTGGCTATTTATGCCACAAGCGCCACAGCACAAATAAGTTAATAATGCAAGGTCGGTGGTGATCTAGTCCATAATATCTTAGTGGCATTTGATTGGCTATCGACCCGTTTAGCCAAGTTCCAAGAATATGGGTCAGTGTTAGGTACAATAAGACTCAGGGAATTGGAGACAGGATGACGGTAATGAGACCGGACGGACTAACTAGAGATGAGTCGGCCCACACACACTTCTAGACTTTATTGCTTCAATTTACGGGAATAAGCACGACGTTCGTTCGCTTCAATTATTTATTTTTGCCAATATTTCAAGTGAAGAATGTAACGGTTGATGGATTGTCATTTAGTTCCGGTCCATCAACGTGAAGATAGATGATATTGCGAGATAATTAATTATATGGTCTGATCCGTTGCCAATCATAACGGTGCTCATAAATAAATAGCAATTTTTCTTCATTTGATTTTCTGTATCTTTGTTATTCATGTATTGATTTTCGATATTCTTTTAATATGATAAACGTGAAAGTATCACTGTCTGTTTGTCTTTTACCTTTTTGCAGCTAGACTGGGGAACAGATCTTGATAAAGTTTGGCAAGACAATAATTTACATCTTGATAAAGAACATAGTCTGCTATTCATCAATCCATAAAAATCTTCACAGCTAAAAATTTTATAATTCTTAAACGGCTCTAAAATAGTCAAGGAAACACCATCTGGGTTTTGAAAACAGTGATACCTATTCCAGTGGATCTGATATATCATTTCTTATTACGTTTTTACGGCCATTTTGCATTTTATGGCAGCCTTTTTTGTTTTATAAAATCAAAAACTAGCATACAACAATTGCACAGTTCAATAGATAGACACCTAATTTATTAAAATCCATCCAGCTTTTGGGATGTTTCGAGGGTATAAAAAATACTAAATACATACCCATATAGGTACATTGTCCGGTAAAAAAGATATCGTTTCTAAGGGACGCGATTATCTAAGTTCACGTAGACGGAGTCTCGGGCAAAGCTAGTTAGTTATGAAAAACAGAAAGTGGTTGATGGAGACAAAAGAACGGGCGCGTAGACAGTGATGCCGGCGCGTGCGGCAATGAGGAAATGTCTCGGATACTTAGCGCACACGCGGCATGCATGCACATGCATGTTAGATGATGCTACACAATATGCTCGCCAAAGACGAGGTTGAAAACGTTTTATTTATTAGACATTTAGAATATTGTTAACTTTTGGATCGACGTCATCTTTTTTTTGACGGGCCTGTTGGCTCAGTTGGTAGTGATCGTGCCTTCTAAGTCGGAAGTCGCGGGCTCGATCCCCGCTCGGGGCCAACATCTGTGTGCATGAACATGTCTGTTGGCCTTGTGTCTGGTCGTCTAATATTTATTTAAATATATTTACCAGTTATTTAGTACCCATAGTCAGGCTCCGCCTAGTTTGGTACTAAATAACCGTGTGTGAATTGTGTCCCAATATGTATTTATTTGTGCATTTTCCTGTTACCATTCAAAAACAGCAGGGTATTATGTACTAACTAGAAAATTATTCCCATAATTTGTTTTCGTCGATACGTGAGTCAGTGTCAAGTGTTCCTGCGCACTCTGGCACGAGTCTTAATAGGAAAATTGTGGGTTTCCGCGCAGGACGCTGTGGCGCCAGACACTCGCGTAGTCGCATACCTTGAAATATGTAGAGCAGTCAGGATAAGGCAATGACAGAATATTTGGGGTTAGGCTACATTTTGCGATATGTTTTGGAAGTAACTATTCATCTTGGTGCGCTGAGTCTTCCATGGTGCGTAAACACAAAGAAAACCGTGTGCCATAGTTTAACGTGCCTTCCGGGACAGGGAGGCGCTCGTGATATAATTCTAAAATATTGGCTACGAACGCTTCAAGCTTTCCCGAATCCCACAATTTTCCAAGTAGATAAATTATCCATTTTTTTCAGACTACTACACACATTAAATAAAAATTACGATTTAATCATGTAGTAAACCTTATTCTATATGGGATGATCCGCAAGCTACGTCGATTTTTTTTCCGTAAGTTAATGTGATAAGTTATAATAAAATTACAATCTAGCCTTATGACTCTTATGAGGCTAATAATGAAATTTAAGTCACTATTCTAAGAAAGTAGTCCACTGACGATTCTTAGTTTCTGTTAACGGTAAGACACTTTGTTCATGTGTTCTTAGTTTTTACTATCACTATGGTATAACACTGAGACGCACTGACTCAAAAGGTTTCGTTCTTTTAAGACGTCGAATAACTCTAAAAAATGTTTTAAAATTTTGAATTTACACAAACCCGCTCTACTAAAACAACTTTGACCTGAGTATCTTAATGTTGGAAATAGAAATTCCATTGAATAATTTTCAGAACATTCCGTGATGTCAAAAAGAAAATAATTCTAATTCAAACCAAGGTTGTAACTAAAATTATTGTAGAACCACAATACCTGGCGATATTATCTACAATAGCATAACTTGACGGCTACAAGAGTAATTACCTGATTTCAGAAAAAAACCATAAAGAAAGCTCTCTGTAATTACTTGTTCTAGACTCAGTTCTACAATATCACGTGCTTGTCATTTCTGCCATGCGAAAGATTAGATATGGCCTAGAGATAAACTAGAACAGGTTTCTGGAGATCAATAGGTAGTTAAGTATAATAAATATTATTTTCTTTCTGTTTGGTCACAAATCTGTGGTAGCAACGTGCTCGGGCGCCGCATTTATTGGATAATGGGCAATCCCGCGGCGGCCACCAGATCAATTGAATGATTGCCAGCCGTCGTCATAGCTACGTACAGTACGCCACTGACAAGCAATTAGTATATCATTCTTTAACTTGAATAGAAGATGTAAGGAGAAACTTTGGTGGTAAGTTGTACGTGCTTGCCACACGCCAAGTTCCGCCCGCTGCGCCTCAAGGAACACTAATCAAGTAATCAGCATTGATTGGTGCGTAATGTTGACCCGACTGTGATTTTATTCTGAATTCTTTTTTCATATAAAAACCTCTACAAACGCAAAAAGGACTGAAATATATCAATTTCAAACTACCGTGCACATGCTCTGTTGACTTGCAATACATGTATTTAGTTAATATTTTTGTAGAAATAGAAGTTTATATAAATTATTTAAACAAATAACAACCCGACTGTTGTAAGAGAAAAGGCACAAAAAATATTTTAAACATGATTCTTCTTCAGAAACAATTGGGAAATAAAACGACAAATTATAACAAGTATAACCTATTGCATGGAATTGAACGACTGGGTGGTAGGTAAGCCATTCTTAGAACAATAAGAAACATAGAAACGCTAAGAAAAGATACGCCATCTAAAGCTGGAATGTAATAAACATTTTTTCCCAATTATAACAAAACTAATCACAATTAATCCAGCGAATAATTGCGCAAAACCGATTCCCATCGAATTGC
Organism: Ethmia dodecea; assembly: GCA_963855545.1. Taxonomy (NCBI): domain Eukaryota; kingdom Metazoa; phylum Arthropoda; class Insecta; order Lepidoptera; family Depressariidae; genus Ethmia; species Ethmia dodecea. The sequence goes on from OY979446.1 coordinate 5,900,869, forward strand.
TGCAATAACTAACTTGAAACCGTTTTTCCGCATTTTTATGTTTTTTCGCTACAAAAACAGCTATGTTCCGGCGTCTCCCGCCACGGTGGCTGCGTCCACGTGAACTCGGCCAATTAATCGCTCAGTGTTGTTAATTAATGGATTAGCGAGCGGTCGCGGATCAGAAGCATTCGTGGTTATTACTCTTGGGAAACGGCATAGACCTCGATATTCGTAGAGGCGACTAATTTGGGCTTTATATTTTTTCACGTTAGGTAAGAAACCCGCTTCATTTAGTGAGATATGTACGTAAAATTTTCAAAATAGACATAAATAGTTATATGCCATTGATTAAAAACCTCTTTTTTTAACAATCATCTGTTGTTTTAAGTATTGGTAATTATTCACGGTAATACTCAAATACTCTAACCTCCATACAACAATATCGATTGATCGATCAAATCTAGTCAAATTAAATACGGATCTAAAGTTTATTTTATATAAATATGAATTCGAGAATTTGGAGGAGAGGCGGTGGAATGTTCCGCCATCGTGAAAAGGAAATATCTTCAGCCAGGCGAGGTGATCGTGCCTGGGGACCGCGGTCCGACGGTTGATGTTATATCATCCAACTGTCCAGTGGGATTTATACAATCTCATAAGAACACTTCGATAGCGCGGTCTAGAACTTGCCATCTTTCCTGGCGGACGATCTCTGCGTTCCTCCTCAAGCCCATACTTCCTGATGCGCATTAGCTGAAGGATGAAACAAATGCATGTTTGAATATTATACTGTAATATACACTAAGCCCAGCCACCTCTGAGCGTTTCTGCGGGCCGCACCTGTAAGCGTGTAGTGTAGGAAATCGTCACGCTCCTCGCGCCCGGCGCGCTTTCACGCCGCGCGTCGCCGTCCGACTTGCATTGTTTATCGATACCGATCTCCACGATTACATTATAACATAAAAATAAATAAATAATAATGCTGTTTAATACCATACTTACTTTTTCTTAAACATCATAATTCGGTTCATCTTTCTGCATCCACCTGCCAGTCCATAGGCCCGGAATGCTTACAGCATCTGGACATGGTCTCTAATTTCGGATTGGTATGCTCCAGGTCCCATTTTTCGTCATATAGATATAATAAGACTAGTGGGGTTAATAGTAAACAAGGATTCATCAATTATCAATTAATTTATCAACCATTTCAACCTAATGGTTGAACCTATAGTTAACAATTGTGTGAAAAACAAAACTCACCGACCCTTGAAACTCTAACAGCTATTAATTACAACTCCTGACAACCCTCCAAGCAATCACCCAACAAACTCGATTCTCATGAAAACTCAAACAAACTTGTTGACTGACCCCACCGTTGTCACTGGTGGACAGTTTTCCCATAAACTTCGAAAAATACTTGACCATATTTGTTGTGAGCGGCAAACTGGCAGCGCAAACAACGTGCTCAAATCTTTTAAGTAGGCAGCGCGGGTCAATATTTTTGTTAATAATTTAGTGTGGTCGGTTCCCACGACTCGGTAATGGAGAGGGCTCGGTTACACATCGCACCCTCGCCCTGGGATCACTTTGTTTGGACAGCTACATGGGACGACTATTGATGGGTTCTACCTTTGATGAGACAATTACTAGATCTGCTCAGAACCAATCTCAAATCAAATTTATAAGAATGCCTAGAATATTTGGAACTGTAATTCGTGTCTCGTTGAAACACATACACATTTTGATTAGTTAGTTTATCATGAAAGCAAGCAAGATGGAAGCTATCTTTCTGCCAAATTTAATTAAGATCGGTTCAGAACGTTAGCCGTAAAAACGTAACAAACAGATCAACAGGTTTACTTTATAGTATTAGGTACAGTAGTTACACACCATAATGAACGTGATAAATGAAGTAAGAAATCAAGTTAACAATACAAGACGAGAACAAAAGATAGCGGTAGGTACTACTATAGCATAACTTAGAAATAATGACATAGGCCATAGGTAAAAAGGCCCACAATTGACAATGATAGAAAAAAAATGTGCATGTATCTAAAAATAGAAGTACCTATTTGAAGAGGTATATTAAGAAATATTTGATGAAATATGCAACTATAGAAAAAATACATAAAACAGTATAATGATGCTATACCTATTTGAAGAAGATTCCATGATTATTCTGCTAAGATAAAAGTGATCGTATTATGAACTGCAATAATATTTTTGACAAGTATAAGATTGCTCTTCGTGGGTATAAGTAACCCTCAAATCCGACTCCGGTGTTTATGAAGACGACCTATGTTCAGTAGAAATAAGGCAAGGGTGTAAATTTGTCGGCGCCAGGCACGTGTGAATTGCAAATAACACTCGTTGCCGGAATTCCAATTTCCCACGTTATTTCGAATACTGTAAATAGGATTTCACACATTACGTTACATATTTATTTCTGCCTCTGCAACATGCACAATGGAGACGTTTCAGGAATGTATGGAGACTGGGCCTTCACCATGTACACCAGTGTTTTAGATAAATATAAATAAAATAACTATAGTTTTATTCATGATATTGCTCAAATTTGTCTAGTTTTGTTGCACAATAAACTTTAATTTTCATTAAACTGACTAACATGATTTTCATGAAAAAAAAAATAGCGACTTGACCGGTAAAATAACAATTAACATTATTTTGACGTTTATCGGACTAATTCACAATAACATTGAAATTTATTAAGGAGCTAGAAATAGTGTTATTAATGGATCATCATTAAAATAAAATTGCTTTTGTGCAAGTTAAATAGATGGAAATGATTTTTTAAAATATTTTTCTGATGGGTAATCACTAGATTTTTCTTTATCTTTTACGATCGTGTCCAACGTACAGGCCCAAGATGGAACGTCTCCTTTACTTCCATAGTCAGTTTATCATTCATTATCCTTAGGTATAACTCCATTGTCATTATCATTAATGGGGATATCCTTTAAGGAAACTGAAAATGATACTAAGTAAATCATTTAACATCATTGCAAGGCTGTCGATTGAACAACACGAATTAGTGCAAAAAGTGGGTCAGCAGGCGAGCATTGGAAACCTAAACATCTCTAAGGTTGTTTATGAATGCAAATTAGCTGCGAACATCAGAAAACTGTTGAGATCATTACGAAGGTAGCCTTTTGTCAGAAATCCTTGCAAGGTAACTACATTATATTAGTTTAGACTATCAGTCAGTTCATTATACCTTTTATTATTTTTGTTACCGTGGGAATACTGGAATAAAATATAGCCTATGTTACTCAGGGATATTCTAGCTTTCCAATGGTGAAAGAATTTTTAAAATCGGTCAAGTAGTTTTTGAGTTTATTCTTAACAAAGATACAAATATACAAAAATACTAATCTTTCCTCTTTATAATATTAGTATAGAAGAATGAAATGACAGCTCCATCCACGGATTTCCTCAACCGCTAGACCCAGGAAGCGGAAATTTGGTAAATGGCTTTTAAGACATGACTCCAGCTAAGAATGGGTTTTCCAAAATTGCAACTGGCATGCAAAAAAATGAGATCCACGCGACCAATGAAGCACTAATTAAACTTATTAGTAGAGTTTTCCAATCAAAATAGTAAACTATCAAAAACTATACATTAATCTTAATATATGAAGGTACAGCTCGATCCCCGGACGATCTCCAACGAATGTTAAGAGTTTATTTACCCACAATAATATCATTTTGTAACGAATATATAGAGAAACTTTAATACACATAAATTGTTAACACTACGTATTTCATTATAATTCCTTAGACCATAAATTACATTGACACACGTAATGATATAAATTACGTCACAGTCCTGCCGGACAACAAACAATTTGTCTCCAAACGACTTCCGCAGGGCACCAGCCATCAATGGTGCACTTGAAGTGGACGCGACAAAGGGCGCGCACCAAAACAATAACAATGCCGCCGCGCGTGCGCAGCGTACACAAGTGTAACAAATTGTTTCACACTCCCAACATGTGAACAGTGCGAGATCATGGTTTCATAGTATTCTAAATATATATTTATTTATGTACCAAGAAAATGTACACATGGCGAACTTAATGCCTAAAGGCATTATCTACCAGTCAACCATCAGGCTAAGCAGAAATAATTACTAATAATCAATATATGTTGCATTTACCGACGACGGCTTCGCTAGCACTGTAGTAGCGATATAATATCATAATTATCTCAAAGATTTTTCTTTGTAGTAGTGACACCGAATGTTATTATGAATATTGTAGAAAACCTGTACTTAAAAATGTATTTGTAAACATAAACGATTGCGATTGCTTTGTGGTGGGTTCTAGCCACTTTCCCTCACCAAAGTGACGGTAACTTCAACCACGTCCAAGGAGTGGATTTTGAAGAATACAATTTTTTTTAAATATTTTACAATGAAAGGTGGAAAAATAAAAAAAATATTGACATTCATTTTGTCAGAGTCATTCATAGTCGGAGTCGAGAGTCGACAAATTAAGATGAGAATGGCAAGATGTTTTTATTTAATTAATTGCGATAAAGATTGTACATAGATATGACGAAAAGGATGAGTGCGCTACAAACACTGCTGACGCCAGAAAAGAAATATTCAACAGTGGAACAGAGACGTAAAGAAAGACATGAAAATGGAAAACAAAATATTACAGACAATAAATTGTGTTAATTATGTGGAATTAGAGAAAAGAAAGACGCTATTTAGAACAATTTGGAAATAATTCGGAACCAATATTGCAAAAACCCCTTATTATGACGACGAAGCTTTCCCGCTATGCTAATTTTCCCCGGCCGGCCAAATTTTTCATTTCTCCGCATTGGCGGGAAATGAGTCAATAGGTATCGACGTCGGCAGTGTCCGGGAACTACTACAGACTCCAGTGATGAATGAGTGAGTCATGCGTGCGCGTGCGCTGTGTAGTGAGCCGCGCGAGTCACGACCGCGGCCGGAAGGCCGCCTGGAGAACGGATGTGATCAGGCTAGTGATGTAAATCTACCGCAAATTATAAATAAAATAGTTCTTGAGTGCTTATACTAAAATGTTCTAAACATACCGGTTTTCTGTTGTAAGGTTAAAGACCTTACGAAGTAAAGCATTTGTGAAAATACTACCGCACTCATGATACGAAATATTTCGCTAGTTTAAATGGTCAATTCTTTTGTAACTTTAAGTGGTTTTTCACTTAAAGATACAACAGAATTGCTTCTCCATATACTTCCTTTGTGATATTTATTCTTATTCTACTCATAATGTACCTACATACCTTATAATTATTAATAACCAAAACTACAAAACTTAAGAGCGTATGTTTGTATAATTGTTGTAAAGTGACACCATTGTCTAAAGGAATACAAACACTAATAAACGACTAATTCATAAAACAAAGCTTTAGTCCATCTCTAGCAGTGCACGCGATGCGCTTCATTTATAACTTCACAATACGATACAATACGGCGCAGACGGTGCCGCAATGCACCTGCGAAAATACAGAGTAGCCAACACAACTAGAGAAAAAATAAAAATAAATTAAAGTTTTAGTTATTACGGTTATGAATGTTTATATATTTATCTCCATATCCATGGGACATCCATACTAATTCTAAGAATGCGAACTTAACTCTATTAACAAATTATCCCATAGTATTGATAATGATCTTGTAGGGAGGTAGCTATATCTTGAGAAAATAAATAGTCTACTTTTCATCCCGAAACGCGAAGAAGTCACGGGCAAACCCTAGCTTAGTACATTTTTTTTTTATACAACTAGTATTGAAGTTATCCCATTTAAAAAAATCTAGCAATAGATTATCAAGGTAAACCCTTCAAAACGAAGCTGATGTAAATATACATTTAAGATTTGCAATCTGTTTATTTCAGACACACATTTTCTTCATAAAATCTTTAGTTTACAATTCTATTCGTTTGCTTAATATAGTGATTCTTCATATAAATATTGACGTATTATGAGTATTGTCTATGTACTAGCGTATATGTATAAAATAAGTGCTTACATAATACATCAATGTATAGGTACAAAAGCGTACTAAAATCACACATTGACTCTATATTATCGACTACTCTACGATATCAAATCACTTACTAAATTGAACAGGCAACCGGTCTCTCGGACGTGACAGTACTGCAGTATTGCGGATATCGGAACGGATTCATTCATTACCCGGAGCTCCGTACAATGACTTTAAGTGACGGCTATTTTATTTTAAATTGGAAAAAAAATGTTTCATTGACAAAGTCTCCATGTCGTGTTTACATTTCACAAGCTCGTAGAGAACAATGGGTGCAGTAAACGAAACGTAACGGACGTCGCCTGGCGTTTAGTGTTTACCGCAGACATGGGTGGCAAACTCTAAGAGAGAAACCATAGATAAACTTTATGCTTGCAGTTTTTTTCTCTTTGTTAGAAGATATTTTTTTTATTTAAATTAAATAATAACGTTTATTTTTATTCAACGTAGGTGGTCAGCAGCGTTTTTTACTTACTATTGTCTAGATTAATTAAATAACCTTCCTATCAAATATAAAGTTTGTAGGTGTTATAGTCTCGTTGGAAAGAAAGAATGAAAATGTATTTTATTCTGTAGGTAATTTGGATTGGATTGTGGAATTCACTTATTTAATTGCATTTGATTACTGTTTTTGTTAAGTAAAGTGGTATTACTGCCAACACAAAGCAATATTTAAGACAAAAAAAACGAAGTTCTATATAAGTCTATATTTTATTGCCTCACAGAACCTACTGGAGACAAATGTGTCTCCACAAAACCCTCTCTCCGTCCCAAGAGAAATTACATTTTGCCTTAGTTCAGAATGGATACGGAACGTGAGAATGTTGTTTTTGGCCAACTTTATCCCGAAGGTGGGTCTACGTGCCCGCACAAAGGCAGCACACGGCAGACAACTGCATTGTGGAAGCGGCCATAAGGTGTCATAAACCACTTCTATTGGCCTCTTTGGCTCTAAGCTGCCGAACTTGCATACAATCACGTAATGACTCCGAGCGACAAAATGCAATTATTGTTTCGTACCGTGGGAAACTATGGACAATTTCTACCTACGTTGCTTCCTGTTTGAACAATTAGGATTTGTACTCCGTGTAATGTTTTTCCTGTGAAGTAATTTATCTGTGGCCCAGTGATGTTTGGAATGTATTGTTTTGTTCAAAGCGGAATCTAGCCTCAAAAGCCTTTGCAAAAAATACAAATGTGCTTTTTTAAACAAAGTGAATTTCCCTCCCTTTGATTTGAAGATCAATTAGTTTATCAGGTTTCCGAAGATTTGTGTCAGAATAACATTTGCTGTATAGAAATAATGCCTCCTCCTCAAGATAGATTACATTTTTAAGAGTTATCTCTTCAGCAGTATTGCCCGCGCGGATCTCGTTTTTTCCCATCCTCGTGAAAACTTCTAAAACCCCTTTCTTAGCGGATACCGACTCCCTATAAGCTATAGCTTCTATACTTTCTGATACTTCTTGTTTAGTTAGTGAGAACTATTTCACTTTTGTACAATAGATGTTCACATGCTACTGCTAAAATTAAGCATAAATGTTCGCCATTTTCAATCATAAACCGAATGTATCGTCTAAACTCGTCTATCTATGCAAAGTAGCTGTTACAAAAATGAAACCATGGTCTGCGCACGTAGCCAATAAAAACTTCCTACTGAGCACATCGAATCTATGTGGTAGGTAGGATCGACAACTTCCGGCGGACACAGTTAGCTTCCGCCCTCCATTGTCCTCCCCATTATCAGCACTGAGCCCTCAATGCGGCCCTCCGCGCGCTCTCGGCATAATAATAAACTAATAATTAACCCACCCAAAATTTATTTTGCTTTTAATGATTATGATAATTCTTTAATGCCTATCATAAGTGACTGACGTAGCTAATCTTGGCGCTGCATCGGCCGTTTAATTTTATCCATAGAATAAAACACAAAAAAGGCACAAATAAAATTCACAACAATATCAGGTGCATTCGGGCAATAATGTACATTATTATCTATTACACTTCCGAGATAAAGACGTATCTAACAATATCGCGCACTTAAAATCTGTCAAAGTGTTTACTCATATACGTACATACACCGGAAAGTGATGATTACCTACCCTGCTTCTGGTTCAGCAAAACCACTAGAATTTCTTAGTAAGTCATAAATAAATATTATGTTCTACACAGTTTATCAACCAATGCAACAGCTACAACCCCCATTATCTTATCAATTTTCGTAAAACCCCATTATAATCCCATTTATAACGGGGTTTTGATTAAAATTTACCAATCTACGATGAATCTACGTCATCGTCTTTTGTTTTCCGGCTACGATGTCCGATATAGACATGTCAGGCAGGAAATACCTTGCACTGGTTTTTACGCGAATAATTGTCGGTGTCCTTTCACCACTCATATCATTATACGTATCTATCACAGTATGTTTCAGTCTTACATTTAAATAATATTATGTGATGTTAAACAACGTTGACTAAAGGAACAGCTGTTCGAATTACTTAAATTCAATAAGTAGTTAAAATTCTACAAGTAATCGGAGCCGATTATTTAACATGAAAAGGGAAGTTCGATAAATGCTAATTGGTACTTAACAGACGGTTAAACGGCCGTAAAAACAGCTTAATCACCGGCACAAGCGATTACGCAGATTGTTTACTGTCCAAATTACAATAAATGGAGGTGTTTTTTAAGTAATCTTCGAGGAAAGTAGTGAATTACATCACGTGATTACACAGGAAAATGTGAAATGCTAAAAAAATATATAAATAATTTTCCGTAAATAAAATACAAAAGATTTTCCAGTTACTAACCAGTTTGTGTTCAAAGTATTCAAAAAGAAAGATCCTATTGTGCGATTTATCAAAAATATTAAAAAAAACTGTGTTCAATGAGGTACTGCTTTTTATGAACTGCATAATTTCAGAAACAGTTGACCCATATTAGATTTATCTTATGTAAGCTGAAAGGAAACTGTTAAGCTGCAATATTTCTGAGCTTACCAGAAATCATAATCGTAAATGAAAAAAAATTGTCATTAAACACTATTATCGGGTGATAGCGGTGGCAGAACGCCGCGCCAGTGTGGTGTGCTAGCGGCGCCGACCTCTCGGGGGAGGAGTCGGCAGGTGCGCGGACGCACGTGCGGCACAGCTTTTGACAAAACCGCCTCCCGAAATGGATTAATCAAATGTGTTCTTACTTAAAATGTTTTGCTTTTCAATATCAAATGCGCCTTTGCCACGGTAAAGATCAAGGTCTACTTTACATGAGGATAAAGGTAGGATGTTGTTTCTGACTCTGACTAACTATGGCAGTGAAGCGTTGTTGACTTGTAGTCCAAAATAGTTATTATAAAACTTGTTACCGACCAGTCTGTCCTTTTTTGGTTCGTCAAATATTATAGCGTCTGGACATTGACACTAGAATTCCAAAGTTTAATTTTATTTAACGATAATTTGACAAATAGATAATAAAACCCGACATTTATTTGATGACTAGTACAATTTCCGATTATTTTTCCACTCAATAAATTCTTGAAATTTGCGTCAATACTTGTGGTTACGGTTGCTCTGTCTCTGCCACCTGCTTCTCAATAATAATATTACACGCTTTGGCAACAATGTTAAATACTAACAATAAAAATGAGATCCAGTTTTTTATGCGTCTAGTGGGAGTACACTCCCACAATTCAAGTGCCTGCGCGCTTCTGGACCGTTCGTTTCATTGTCACTATAGTCACGGTGCTGGGGTAACTAGTCCGCGAGACAATGGTGGACAATACGTCGGCAAGTCACCGTGGCAGCACCAAGTAGCTGGTCGTCACAATGTCACTTGACACTGGCTCCCATACGCCTCCGTGAATACCGGTCCGTGTCATACAATTTCCTTAATTAGAACCTACGTATGTTCGTGTAATGGAATCACAACAATAGGTGGGCTTTCTAGAAAACTAATGAAAGCCGCCACGGGAGGACTCCACGTTAATATTGTAGCAAATAAATAATGAAACGTTAGTTTTTAGCGCCGTTTTCTTTATAAATATAGGATATGTTTTCTGCATCTTCACTATCACTACATATAGTATAGAACAAAGTCGCTTTTTCTCTCCCTATGTCCCTATGTATGCTAAAATCTTTAAAACTATGCAACGGATTTTGATGGTTTTTTTTTTAATAGATAGAGTGATTCAAGAGAAAGGTTTTAGTATTAGCATTGCACCCGTGCAAAGTCGCGAAGGGCGGGTCACTAGATAGCTTGTTTTCGTTATGTCCGCGGTAGACAAAGACATTACACAGTCTGATACAAAAATGTATGTAAAGATACACTATTTTCAGTTTTTTAAGTTAATCAGATTTTATAAGAAACTAGCGACCCGCCCTGGCTTTGCGCGGGTGCAATGCTAACACTAAAACCTTCCTCTTGAATCACTCTAGATCCATTAAAAAAACCGCATCAAAATCCGTTGCGTAGTTTTAAAGATTTAAGCATACAAAGGGACATAGGGATATAGGGACAGAGAAAGCGACTTTGTTTTATACTATGTAGTGATGTCCATCTGTCAATTATATTATAATAGCCCTCTTAACTCTGTATGCCTTCTTTGAATACTATATACTCCCCTAACCACGGCTTTTGGGGATATCGATTCATGTCCACTCTCAAGCAGAATTAAGTAAAAGAAAAAGTACAATCAGGCGGAAACGGAAGGCGCGTTTCGCGATCTCGCGGCGAAATTCGGATAGCAGCTGCGCGTGCGCCGCCCGTCGACGCTACGCCAGCTGTCCTCTAATAGGTCATTTCCGTTTTGCTTCTCATACTGAGTGGACGTCTGTGTCAATCGAGAACGCTTTTTCCATAACTTAAGTTTTACTAATGTATATAGAAATTGATTATTTTAAGATTTCTTGTGAATACTGAAGAACCCTGTATATAATAAAATTGTAGGGACATTACCATCACATGCGATGCATCCTTGCATCCGCTGCGAAATACAAATTTAGATTGCGTATTATGAAACAAAAAACATAAAACATTATGTTTATTTTTAGTTGCGCTGGGGAGAGCACGAGCTTCCGTCGATTTATCACCTGGATTAGAAAAAATGATCTCCCAGGACAGTTGCTGGCGGAATATATAAGCTAAAGCAGTATGGTAACTAAAGTACGGTCGTTTTAACTTGGCAACTCTGAAGTTGCGCAAATGGCTGCGCAATAACTTTTTTAGCGACCATTTGGCGGTATGAGGCGGTTTGCGCAGGCGGATCCTATGTTCAGAGCAGCCAAGTTAAAACGGCCGTACTGTACGTAGTACTTATATGCGAAACGACTCACTCACAGACCCGCGATGGAACATAGGTTCTCGAAGCGGTTTTCGCTATACAGTGCGTCAGGGTGCCGCCTTGGTTACGTTTTGCATTAAATGCGTAAAGCGTGTCGTGTCGGACCATCTGCTATCTTTTTAAAAATTGACAGAACAATTTTATATATTTTTAATAATAATTCCATAAGACTCGTAACCGACTAAAGTATTTATAATTAATTATATTTTATATCATATATTTAAAGTCTTTCTAAATGTAAATGTTATTTTAGTATCTTTATAAAACACTAGTTAACTTCTATTATTTCAGCATCCTAGAACCCCAAAATAAAAACGTAATAAAATCTTTACAATTTTACAAAAATTAAGAGTGACGGCCCTAACGGTCCAATTCGTAAAACAGCCTCAGTTGCCGTACTCCTTTAGCTTATATATTAACTGTGTCGAGGGGCCCCAGCGTGCTAAAAGAGAAAACTCAATTTACTCTATGAAAAAGAACAGCATACGCTTGCCACCTCCCACTGGTACGGAAATAAAATCTTCATTCAATCGCTCAAAAAACATCTCGGTTGCACCGTTAATTTCTGTTTGATTGTTTTCAGCGCAGACGGAAGTCATTCGTACAGATGTTTCGTTTTTTTAAAAGCTACAAATAGAACCGAAATCATGAACACGTGAACTTTTTCAAATCGCGGTGTTGACAAATAGCCCGTGTAGTCGTGTCATCTATCCTTATTAATTCCACGACTCCTTGAGCGAAGAAAATTTAATAAACCCACAAGATTTATGGGCTCCTGACGTTAGCAGGAAGCATTACTTACTGGACGGGACTTTTAATGGTTGGCTTGATGTTTTGCTGGACTTTAACGTCACTGCTATTTGTTAGTGTTGTTTGATAAAAAAATATAAATAAAATTGTGTAATTCTCACAAGTCAGATAATTTTGTCCCACACTAGACAGAGCCTGTGCGTACTAAATAACTGATAAATAAACTTAAATTTTATATCACCCAGAATCAAAACCAACAGACATATTCTTGCACACAAATGTTGGCCTCGGGTCATAATCATACATTATGACATTCGGATCAGAAGGCAGACCAACGAGCGAGCAGGCCCGTCGCAAATATCAAACATTTGTTTACATAGGTGCTTGTGTTTTTGCTGATCAACTTAAAGTTAACCCTAAGAGCACATGTGGATAAGACGCGGTAATTCGATTACCGGGGGTTGCGGGTCCTCTCCATCTGCCGCGAAACCCTCCAACGCTCGCGAGCCACAAAAAGCCACGCGGCGAATACCTTCTTCCGACAACCTGCTTCCGGCTTCCAAACACAACATATCGATGAATTGTAGATTTTTTTAGGGTGTAACTATTGTTATCGCATCGAATTTGATCGAGTTTCGATGTTGAATGGATGGAATGCGAACGAACCCTACAATTTAGTCTACCAATTTATTTATAATACTGAGGTTTTTGGTAAAATGTAGAAAAGATAATGACAAAGTGATAAAAAAAGTCTAGAAAATTCCGTAGAGTTCTTGTTTATTTACGTAATCTATTTAACAAAACTGACAGATAACCCACAGTCTAAGCCGGAGGGTCTACAAGCATAAAACTTTATCCAAGAATAGGTACTTGATACACAACAAAAATATTGGAAAATTCATTAAGGGTTTGAATAAGTGTTTAAATATTTATGGAAGTTTTTCCTTTTTGTTTTTAAGTTCCATCGGCCACACTGAACGCATTTTTTCATGTATTATTGAATCAAAATCGGTTTGGTGCGTCATACTTATTATTTCATGACTAAAAGACAAAATTGAGGGCATGGCGCTGAAATGCCGACTTACTGGGGCGCCTCCGTAACATACAATGGTGCTACTAAGTGTCCGATGATTGCTAACTCTATCTTTATTACATCTAATCTCAACCTACTTTTCGTAAAACCGAAGAATTTTATGGACACATTTCAGACCTGTCTTTAATAAATAACGTCAAATTTTATTTCTCTAAGAAAACTTACTCACTTACAGCTCGACAATTTTACTTAGCTACATATTACTTTGATAATAAAACGTAAAATGAAGTAGTGGTAATGGTTCATTTTATGTTTCAGGTACGCGTCTTAAATTTCTAGAGTCGATTAACAGATATCGTAACACCTCTATAATAACGGAACAATAGCCAAACAGTGTCATCTTGTAATCTTGTTACATCGTTTGTTCGAAGCTTGTGTGAAACGAGATTAGCCTCTTAGTTCGCCCGCTGCCATGATCCATTGTATTTGGCGAGTAATCCCATTGTCCCATGAGTCCCCGTAATTTAGGGTTGCCTCCTGTCCCGGAATAGATAAACTATATATTAAGTGTAAATAGTAACCAAGATTTCTAATATCTGATGTCTTCGATGTAAGTATGTATATTATGAGTAATTTAATTATGACTTAAATTAATATTTCAAGTGGATTCTGCATAAGCCAAGTTATAAGAAGAATTATCATTAATTTATCTACACTTTTATCCTATAGTTCTCTAGAAGAAATCGCTTAAAGCGATAAAACCGTCCATTGTAATTTTTAAAATCATTGTGTCACTTGTTGCATATTTTACTGGTGTACAATAAAGAGTTGTTACTTACTTACTTTGCTAATGTTCTTAAAAAAATTGCAATATAGCAAATACAAGAATTCATTCTTCTTTTTCTATTTTTGGCAATCCTACTGCAGTTCATCATCTTCTTATCTTAGTTAACAAACGCCAGGGGAGAAGATTCCGTAATTCGATACCAGATCTATTTGCCTACTTACAATGTTGTCTGCTTATTTTGTCCATATCTCACCATTATTTAAAAATACAGAATAATCTGTTTTTATACAGTTTTTCTTAACGTAAGTAAGAATGACGAACAAAAGATCGTCTAACGAATTTTGGCAACCTTAATTTATTGGAGCACTTTTTCAAAATAAAATGATGTAAGTAATGCTCAAAATAAATAATGTATTGTTATTTGTTATATTACAATTTTTACTTATTTATTTATTTCTTTTTTTATATCTACATATTACGATAAATTAACTGCAAGTGCGGTTTGTCGATTTTTTTTTCATAATATCTAGATATAAAGGGTGTCCCAGAAGTAAAGAGACTTTTCTCAAAATCAAACTGGCCACGGAGAAAGATTTAAAAAGGTAAATAAATGGTTGTCATGGTAACCATAGATAACATATCTATCAAAATAGGCGGGTTTAACATTTCTTTTGCATGTTTTTCAAAATGAAGCGATCTGAACAAGAATTATTTTCAAAGAGAGTTGTTCAGTACTATTTGTGTCATGGGAAATCTGAGACAATACGTCATTTTATTCAAGAAGGAGCAAGAAGAACTAGTCTGTACAGAATAATAAAACGTTACGAAGAAACGGAAGAGACTAATTTCAAAAAGATTCCGGGAAGACCACGTACAGTATCTACATCTAGAAATATAAACAAAGTAAAAAAGATTTTTGAACAGGCGTCTTCAACATCGGTGAGAGTTGCGGCAGATAAATTGAAAATTTCTAAGTCCAGTGTATCTAGAATTAAATGTAACGATGTAGGCTTGAAAGCTTTTGTAAAATTAGCTGCCCCCAAATATGTCAAAGACCAGGAGGCGCGTGCAAAGCGAGGGTGCCGTAAAGTTTACGAAAAAACTTTGAAAAAAATTCTTATAATTGATGATGAGACATACGTACCGGTTGACCCGAGTGACGTTCCTGGGAAACAATATTTCCACGCAACCAGTCGTGACGTTGTTGATTATAGCGAAAAAATCGTACCAAAGGCTAAGTTTTTTAAAAAATACCTTGTTTGGCAAGCTATTGATGAAAACGGCAATGTTTCCGAACCCTATTATCGTACAGGGTCTATGAACTCCCAGATTTATCTTAGAGAGTGCATTATCAAACGTCTAATACCTTTTATAGACAAGCATTATCAGCGAGAAGATGTTTTGTTTTGGCCGGATTTAGCTTCATGCCATTATGAGTTTAAAGTTACTCAGTATTTACAGACTGCGGGTGTTGAGTTCATAACTCGACAAAACAATGCCCCGAACGTTCCTCAAGCTCGAGGTATCGAAATGTTTTGGGCCCTGTGTAAAAAAGAGTATAAAAAATACACAGATATACCACAAACGTTGACATCCTTCAAACACCGATGGACTAGATTGGCCAAAAGAGTAGCAGCTTCATCTGGAAAAGCGGTCATGAAGCGTGCTGCTATTAATATGAGAAAAATTGGATACAAAGGTATCGCTGGAGCAAATTTAATATAGACATTAAAAATAAATTACTTTTACTTTCATTTGCATACCAAGTTTATATGATATCGGATTATTTTTAATTAAATATTGGTAAAATTATTTTGTCTCTTTACTTCTGGGACACCCCAGTAGCTACTTAGCTGAAGAGACTTAGGATACTAAGTACTAACTAATGCAATAAAATAACTGTTTATTGCACACCAAAGAACAATAAAAAATAAAACGCACAAAGAAAATAACTCTCCCATCACATCACAATCATTTTTTAGATCGTAATTACATTTCATTTTGTTTTCATAGTCATTACACAATTTTGGTAAGTATTACATATTTTCATGTTCCTTCAGCATAGTAATTGTTCGGTCGTTTGCATTAACTTTCCCTTTTTTATAGATCTAAGCTCGTGAGAGACCACCTTTAATTTGAACTTAAATCACTTTTTCTGATCATAATGAAATAACTATTCATATTACGCCATTCATTACAATACACCAGCCCACACCCCCACTTCATCCATCAAACACATCAGTTGCAAATTGCACCCATCGATTCGCCTGTATCTGGCCCAGTTAGATAACATCTGGTCGGCAAGGTGTCCGCTCTGCAACATTCTATACAATCCGACACACGTGTGCCAAATCCCACCGCACTATAAGCTGGATTATCATTTTGAAATTTAACGCAAGCTTATGAATTGTAAATAAATAAATAATAAATAAATTGTGGGACACAATTCACACACTGTTATTCAGTCCCAAACTAGACAGAGCCTGTGCTATGGGTACTAAGCAACTGATAAAAATACTGAAATCAATATGAAACACCCAGACACGAAGCCAACAGACATGTTCATGCACACAAATGTTGGCCCCGAGCGCGGATCGAACCCGCGACCTCCCACTCAGAAGGCAGGGTCACTATCAACTGAGCCAACAGGCCCGTCAATTGTAGCTAAGGATTGCAGTCGTTTTTTAATTATTTTAATACCTTCCAATTAAACTGTGCGGCGTATTACAACACCGGTGCAAAGTATTTCAAAGAATGAAATACCTCTACCGACCCCCCGGGGATAAGCCGTGAGCATGTTTATTTTTTAATATTTTTTTCATAACTGAAACGTTCAGTTCAAAGTTCAGTTTCATGTTTCAGCGAATTTTGGCTTTTGAACTTTTGTGGGACTCTTGCAGCTTTAAACATTTTTTGTGTCAACGTGCTCTATTTAAGTATTTCATATATGTAAGAATATTTCTCTTCATACAAAAGTCGTTGCGATACGTGTCATACAGGCACTATTATCACTTTATTTATAAACTAAGCTGATTCATAGTTACTACATTTATTACTCCCGGTTAAATGCAACCTTTTACCATTACCCATAGAGAGTTCCTTTTAGAGGGTTAACACGCTCTCGGTGAGGGGTCTGTGGGTCGATCTGGAGCATTAGCCGGGTGTTAATGCGTTTTTTCTAAGACATGTGCTACTGCCAATTTGGAAAGGTGTACGGCGCCTGCGCACAGATTTCACATGTGCGGACGTCGAGGCCTATTAATGTACACAATAACAAGTTTACAATATCGAGATGTCATTCTTATTTTCGTAACTTGAATAATAAGAGATAATTTATATGTTCAAAAACAAAAAACCAATAATATGGTACATTATATCTACTATTTCTTTTTATCATGATCTATTTAGTAAGCGGGAGCGGGAACATTATCGACAATTTATGAATGGGTGAAACGTCAGAAGAGCAATGATGTCCCTGTGGCTAAAGAGCCACTTCTCATTCGTGAGGCTCGGGTTCAAAACCTGGTGAAAGCATGTACCAATGATTTTTCAAAAAATTACTTACTTACATATTTATCTATATATATATATAATGATAAACTGACTGACTGATTAGTGACATATCAACGCACAGTCTAAACCGCTGGGTCTATAGACTTGAAATTTTGCACATAAATAGCTTATATAAAAACTAGTATCATATACACGCGTAACAAAATAAGCGGAACTCCTCAAACCTACATCCCTAATTAGTATATAAAATATATATAATGCTTTCGTACTTGAGTTGTGCCTAACCAATTTTCTTAAATAAAGAGCAATAATAGTACGATTTCCATAGGTAGCACTAAACAGCTATGCTATTTAAATTTTCGGAAAAATTTAACACATTAAAAGTAGTCGATTCTGAGCAAACTAATTTCAGGAATTGCGCTTATTCTGTTACATATTGTATAGGTTCACTATTTTACAGATGGAACTTTATTCTTCCAAAAGACCCCGGAAAACATAATGGAAACTTCAATAACGCTCACAATCGTGATGTGTGCCGTAAAAACCCATGACGCAGCGACCATAAACGGAGGGAAAGGGGATCGAGTGAGTTATAGTACAGCATACCTGGGTATTTGGGGTACCATGCGAATTTTATGGGGAAATTTAGCAGAGCGCAAGTAGGGTGCTATGCGGTAACTTATGCAGTTTTACTACATTTGAACGGTTTACGACCCCTTCCAACTTCCACCAAGTTATTGCTGCCGTATTTTCTTGTTATTGTAGGTTATACCGAATTTTATTGGATGAAAATGTTTCCTTCTATAGTCAATCATGCTTATCAGAGTCAGCTTATTATGAAGTGTCGAGTTACACGCCATACTATAAATGTACTTTCACGAAACCACATATTGAATAATAAATTCAATGAAAATAAAATTATTACGGTCTATTTAAGGTCATTGCACGTCAAAAGGGCCTTTACAAAATGGAAAAGATTATAGAAAAAAAAATAGTTTTTTATTTGATTCATCACAATTCACTAACTATAATAACGGGAAGCCGCTCATTATTAAAAAAAATAGTAAATGTGGTATCGTAAAACGTAGTGCAACTGTATGGAACGGAAATGTCACTGTTATTCCGATTGGAATAATTACTATTCATCGCGCTCAATGATTGTTCAAAGCTTTCATACTACAATGGGTCGGGTACAATCGTACTTCTGTAATTCTATTTAATTGGTCAAGCTCGTGACTTTGGCTATGGATTGAGAATTTCGGACTATTCCTTTGTATTGTTACTTAGAGTTACCGATAAGAGCTTATTTTTGGACTACTTTTGAAATATTCAAGGATTGTTTGTTTCTCCAAAGCAGAATGTAATTCAGAATATTTATTGAAGCTTCACTACATAGTATAAAACAAAGTCGCTTTCTCTGTCCCTATATCCCTATGTCCCTATATCCCTATGTCCCTTTGTATGCTTAAATCTTTAAAACTACGCAAGGGATTTCGATGCGGTTTTTTTTTAATAGATAGAGTGATTCAAGAGGAAGGTTTTAGTGTTAACATCGCACCCGTGCAAAGCCGGGGCGGGTCGCTAGTATTCTATAAAACAGTAATGTTTCATAAAAATCCCTTTAATAGATTTTGCGTAAAAAATGCCAAAGATCTATCTATACGTCCCTACAAACTTGCACCGTTATTATATTGGTAGGATTATTTTTATTTAGTATAGACTTATCCAGTGTTATGGCAAGTGAATAGATTAATAGTTCAATTTATGCTTATAATAGTGTTATATTGTAAGTACAGTTTCTCTTCTAATTACGAGTACCTAGGTATAAGAAAACATCTTAAGTATTGAATACCTAACAAATAGTCAAACTTATTTTTAAATAACATATAGTATGGCTATAGAGCTTAGTAAAATCTGTGCCTACGTCTACCTCTACAATTCAAATAACATGGTGTAATTGCGAATAATTTGTCACAATAAAACTGCTGGGCAGATTCATCATCATTAAATTATTATTTTTGTTGTTTAGTTCATTAGGAATTAATTGAGTGGCGTGTCGTTTGTGCCTCCAGTCTTGATTCTTTATAAACCACTGCATAATTTTCCGATTAAAACAAAAGCAGTGGGAAATTTGGTCGTAAACCACATTTTTCTTTGTCAGAAGTGGAAGATAAGGGAGTCGGCGGGCGCCGCAATGTCTGATAGTCGACGCGGAAAGCACTATAGATCATCCCTTTCAAAACTATGTCCTACATCCAGGCTAGACTGCAAATAAGTACACATATTATACTGCTATCCCACAATACTACAAAGTTGCTTAGTGTTTTATGGGGAATTACAAACAATAGTGATAGGTACTATTCTAAATATTTTATAAGTTTTATCATAATTAATAAGCTCTTGTTTAGAAGATGCGATTAGACAAACATTGCAAATTATAATTTGTGTTTAATTAAATGTGTACTTTAACAGCATTTTTAAAATAGGTTCTTCTGCTGCTTTTATAAAATATTATGTTAACAATAATATTTTTGTATTAATAATATCAAGCTAGTATTGTTTTCACGTTTTACCCGTGGTCCCGGTGAGTTGACCCATTACCGGGTCCACGGGGAATTTTAATTACCCGTGGTTCCATGGCACTAGGGATTACAATTTGCTGAATATTCCGACTTCTGATTATATCGATATAAAATAATTTGCAACCATAAACGTACTTAATACATAAGTATACATAACATAAGTTTCACATGATATTACGGTAGTACTTACAGTACTTCGTTCAAACATCCTACACTTATGCATGTAGAGCGGGCTTGTAAGACATCTCAATCACTTTTCCCTGTATGTATAATGCATGAGATGCGAATAACTTGCAAATGTATTCCGCGCATTAGGCGACTAGGCTTTATTAACGAAAAAAATTATAGCGACCTCTGATGTAATGTGAATTGTTCAGACGCGACGGCGCCTACTCAACAATTAGGACAACCTCGTCCTACTAGATTTGGCTAGTAGTCTCACTCTTTTATGTTATTTATAGAAATCATTCTATAAGCATGTTCCATAGAAACGTTGGGTCCGTGGGGCCCAGAAACAAAACTTTTTGCAAATGAGCTCTCAAAGCGTCTCATCGAGGCAACACAAGATCCAAGAGCTGGCAGCTACTTTTTTCAAAGAGTCTGCATAACTGTGCAAAGGGGCAATGCTGCCAGTTGTATGGGTACGTTGCCTCGATTTGATGCTTTGGAAGAGGTTTTTAATTTATAGTTTTAAAATGTGATACTTTAAATCAAATTTTAATAAACAGTTCTATAAGCTGTGAATAATATGCTGATTAATATATATTTGCTCACCATAAAGACTTTACGTAGGTAAGCAACAATGATAGCTATCTTGGAAGCTGCCTCTAGTACAGTCAAGAGCAAGTCAAGCTTGACACTACCAGTTTACGCTGAGCTCTGATTTATACTGCGCGCCATAGAATACAGGGCCGGTTCAAAGTCCAATGTGTCAAGCTCTACGTGCTCTTGACTGTACAAGGGGCTCGGGTTCGATTCCCGGTGAGGTCTTGTACCAATGAGTTATTCAAAAACTTTTGTACATTTTACTTCTCCCAGCATTGATGGTGAAGAAAGACATCGATAGGAAACCCGCAAGCCCCAGAATCAGGTTTAAAGATGTTTATAACACATTTGCTCGTAAAAGGTGTCTTATTTCACCAATTTCAATAACGTATTGTATCTCATTACGCCCAAGTGCGGTAAGTGTAAAGTAAAACGCACGGTTTATCAAGATGCTCCGTCTTAAAACGAACGGTACTTTTTAAAATCTCAGCAAAGAGTTTTTATGTCAAAAAAGTTGTCAACATTTTATGATTAAAATTAACTTTGGGAGATAAAATGTAATAAAGAAATATTTATGTACATAATTATTTTATTTAATTAATTTTGACAGTAAATTACAACCAATTAATCTGTTACAAAAACACAAAAATATGAATTTACTTTACTAGTAATACTGGCTGTTTTTTGTGCCTTTGCCTAAAAAAAATTATGATGCGCGCCGCGCGCTTTTTCTTAACGCTGTATTGTTTTTATCAAAGAGATTTAAATATAATAGGGCATAGAGGGGGCATTGGGAATATTTTCATACAAAACGTTGAAGCCTAAGCGTCATGTCCTTTTCATGTCAGTTAGTACCTATGAACGCGAGCTGTCATTCGGTCGAAATTGTACTAGACTTATTCCACTTGGAATAACTTTTGACTTCAAATTTTTTTTATTATAATTAATTTTTCGTAGATTAAATTACATCACTCAACTTACAAAACTATTAGTACAAATAAATGAGAACTCGCAGAACCTCGTATAGTAAACTCCTTTTTTTCAGTGATAATTGAATCTATCGTGATTGACAACAATTATGCTATAAAAATAACATGAAAGATCTCTGTGTGTAACTATTCATACAAGTTATATAATACTTATGAGACACTAGACATTGTGGGATTGGACGTAATAGGCTACCTGACTTTTTACAAGCTTTTATCTTGCAATGTAAAATTGTTGTGCCTATTGGAACCGGGCGGTGCTCGACGAATTAGTCGATAGAGCTGAAAGTACTGAGCTGACTGAAGAGCTGATACTTGTGTGTAAGTTCAGTGACAATGCAAAATTTGGTACCACAGAGTTGATCTGAAGATAGAGCCAGGAGGTGGATATGACAACTCCTCATTTGATTCTTAACCTCTGAAGACAATAAAATAAAACAGTTGATTTTTAATTGTTACTGTGCGTATTTAAACCGCGCGGTGCTCGATGAATTAATGACCCGTGCCATACTTAAAAAAGCTTGTTTTTTTTAGTTTTCATGAATAATCTCACGCCTTTTTATCCAAGGGGTAGGTTTTTAAAAAACTCTTCGGTACATGCCAGGATTAAATTACTTGTTGGTATACTAGACATTCTGGGCCACTATAGACTTTGTGAGCTTGAAGTACAGATACATAATCGAAATCCTTCGGTAAATGCTATTTCCAATATTTACCAATAAAACTTTTCAGATAACTCAAATATCACATCACAAACTAAACAACTACTTACAGTTTCGGGTTTCTTCAGTAAACACGATATACAAGAAAAACCGACCAAGTGCGAATAGGAATCGCGCTCAAATGGTTCCGTACTTTTTTATAGCGTGATGCATATAGTAAGTATAGTATATAGTGCACGTCATTCTAAGTAGTGGAGCTGTGCCTACTTGATGACAGACTGAGCTCAAATCTTGATTGAACCCTTAAATTGGTATTTATTTTTCAAATTTTAAAGTAAATATTAAACTATAATTTTTTTGATTAATTCCTAAACTTTAATTCATCCCAAATTGCAACAGTGAAGGTCACCAGAAACAAAGTTTCGGTGACTTTTATTTTAAACTAGACACTTACATGTGTAAGTATAAGGGTTCCATTATGATTTGCGGAACTCTTAAAGAAAGAAACCTTTGAAAATCTGAAGTCGGTACTTTCCCTCTATCCTTTCCCTCGCCGAATTTATTGCAATCCGATACAGGCGGTCATGATAGCTTGTCTCGCATGAAATGGGGGAAATGATGTATCCTCCCTTTATACTTGGAATAGTTAGCGGGCGTGTGAGCTATCATCTTTTCTGTCGGATATTTACCGAATCGCGAAGGCTATGGATACTTTCATAGATGTATATTTAAACTGTAACACTGATTAACTGACATATAATATAAAGCAGAGTTTAACCCGGTGGATCTAGAAGACAGAATAAAACTTTTTAGGAATTTGGCGTTTATGTCACGTAGGTGAACACTAAGAAAGAACTTCCGAAAACTCTTGCTTTAAGAGGGATAAATAGAGCTTTTAGGTTTATGTGGAACTTCTTTATTTTCAAAAGGCACAGGCTATTCTGAAAATAAAATACATGGATAAAGCGTGAGTGTAAATTATTTATTTGTTTGTACTAGGTCAAGGTGATTATTATCTATAATTAGCAGCACTAAAAATAAAAAGATTGAACGGTCACAGCATAAGATAGGTTAGCATTAACCACTATCACTATCACTACATAGTCACTATCACTACATAGTATAAAACAAAGTCGCTTTCTCTGTCCCTATATCCCTATGTCCCTATGTCCCTTGCTATGCTTAAATCTTTAAAACTACGCAACGGATAATGATGCGGTTTTTTTTAATAGATAGAGGATTCAAGACGCAGGTTTTAGTGTTAGAATTGCACCCGTGCGAAGCCGGGGCGGGTCACTAGTGATATATATGTGAGTGTTGACAGGAAATTACAGTTCATTTTCACACATGCTGACTCCCGTAGTTTATGGGCGAACAAAAACCTTTTTCTTTAGGCTTTTTTTATCAAGACAGATATTCATGAACATAATAAAATAATTATATCATTTTGGAAGTGTCTAAAATATCTTACGTAACTATTATAAAACTATTATATCACCAAAAATATACTGGTTAAAAGTAAGTATTTAAGAATGCAATATCTCTGCTTACCCACTCGGGGATAAAACGCGTGGGTATATTTATTTTTGAGTATATTTCAATAAACATCTATTCAGCACTTACTCAATATATATCAAATTGCCTAGGCAAAAACGTCTAATACTTACGAATATACGAGTATTTTGCTTGCATGTTTTGTAGTTTTAAGCTCAGATTTAATGGGGTCATATTTCTCAGTGACGTGCCAGGGCGGAATGAATGCGCACTAGGGCGGTTGGGCGGTCATTGCCTCGACCGCCCACCGGTCGATAGGTGTTTTGACCGGCTTAACTTATTTCACTTAATTAGCTCTTACCTAAGCATTACGTGCTTGACGACTTATACGTGTTGCTGGAATATATTCATTTAGGCAGAGGGATAGAGATTATGACGAATAAATGTAAAACTGTGACTTTTCCTCGAGAACTCGAATTCTTTTTGGAATCCGAGATTTAGTCGAGGGCTCGAAAATTGCCTCCGACCGAAAATATGGGTTACCATACCAAAAATAGAACAGACGTGACGAATTGAGAACCTTCTCCTTTTCTGAAGTCTGTTATTTACATTCAAATCGTTAGAGATATTTCCGAGATACATGAAATATATTTATTCTTTATAAGAAAAATTTCTCGTTTAGTAATATTAGATACATAGACTCATTACTTTTCCCAACGAGGTAGGCCAGTATTTCGTTCAAGGGTAATTCTATATACTGTTGCGAGCTCGGCAGAGATAGATCGCCAACTGCTACGAACCTATCACACCTATCTGGCACATATGTTATGGTGTTCCATGAACCGAATGGTAAATAGTTATTTAATTAATGGGCTTGCCTCCGTAACTAATTGCTATGGTGGTCACATAAATATTTCGGATAAGCGGCCAAGGCTCCTTATACATGGCACGGTAGGTATACGGGCCGCCTAATTTATGTAAACCTAAATTTAAAGTTAGCTAGAAAATACTTGCTTACAGAAATAGGGTGAAGGGCTTGCTATATCCATTGGTGTAGTAGTTACACAATGCATTGTTAGACAAATAGCTGTGATATATTATTAAAGAAGCTCTGCATACTCTGATATACTCAAAGTCTTTACTTTAAAATGTCCTTTTATAAATTTATTATAAAATGTTATAAAATTCTTTGCGCAAAATTGTGTGTGTATTTAGAAATTATTAAGCTTAATCGGCAACATTAGTTTTCACTATGAAAGCTGTAAAGAATAAAACTAATCTAAGAATCAAATTGGGCAACACACGAACTCTTATCTAGATGATTTATCACGTGTTAAACTAAATCAAGAACCATTTAATATTTATTATTTTACTTATCTAATCTACTTTATAAATTATAATGAAATAAACATATAAGGGTTAATCGAAAAATTACAGAAACTGGAAATAAATAAAAAATGTTTATTTAAGAGACATGCAGTGATGTAAAATTGCAATATCAATATATATTTTTAAGCTATTGCATAGCTTCTATCGCGGGCCTTGAGCGCGGGGACCGAATCCAGAAATTCCGTAACGAAAAAAACCTCACGCTCCCCACTCCGGCTCCGGGTCGGGGTCGGGGTCGGGGTCCGGGTCCGGGTCCGGGTCCGAGGCCGAGGCCGAGGCCGAGTCCGAGTCCGAGTCCGAACTCCGAGTCCGAGTCCGAGTCCGAGTCTCAGTCCCACTCCCACTCTGACTCCCACTCCCAGTTGCATAATCCAAAGTCCTTCGTAATCTTTGGATCTTCTAAGTAATGCGCCCATTTTGCGCATGACAAGTTTGCTAAGATTATTTTCAACACACTTGCTCAAAACGACGTTTTTATTCCACCGATTTTTGGCTCATAATCCTAGATATTAAACACGTGCGTGCTTTTTCAGTATATTATTGAAGGAGTGCCTTTAGTTTATTAACCCGACCAGTTTACATTTGTACCCTAGTACCAAGTCGTAAATAAGAAGAAGAAGAAGCGATATAATTTAGTCAGGTTATAACTTTTTATTTTAGCAACAAACAGTATTTATGCGAAAAATAACAGTAAATGGTAAATCCAGCTTTATTATTAAAAAATAACTTAAATTCATTTAAAATTTTCTGTAATTTCTGTTTTAAACATTACATTTAAATTTAATTATACTTTTAATCTTGGCTGTTGGCCGATCTAGTTCGCACTTTAGCCTTGCGCGCGCATCGGTATCGCAGAAAGAAAAAAAAAACAACGCGCCATTTTTCGTAAATAATTGTCGGCTTTGACGAAGTTTGGATTAATTGTGAAGTTTAATATTAACGAAAATGTCTACTTCAAGTGAAGAAAATGAAGAAAACCTATTATTAACTCCGCCATACATACGTAACGAGGCGAGAAACGCGTGCGATAGTCTTTTGCCATCAAAATCGAGTGAAATGTAAGTATTTAGCGGCCGGCCTATGAAAAATTTTTAAAATGGAGAACCGGCAACAACGCTCATTCTTTCTCAGAAAAACGTCGTTTTGAACAAGTGTGTTGAAAAACGTCGTATGAAACACGTGTGCCTGTGACCATAATAAACGCGGCTTTCTTATGGCGCCAAAGAGATTTAAATATATAGGGCGTAGAGGGGACAAAGCGAGAAAAACTTGAAGTCAAAAGTTATTCCAAGTGGAATAAGTCTAGTACAATTTCGACCGAATGACAGCTCGCGTTCATACTAACTGACATGACAAGGACATGACGCTTAGGCTTCAAAGTTTTGTATGAAAATATTCCCAATGCCTCCTCTATGCCCTATTATATTTAAATCTCTTTGTATGGCGCACTCGCTTTCGCTCGTGCGCACACAATATCGCTTTTTACATAATGGTCAACTTAGCACACTTGTATCATAATGTACTATTTTGCTACTTTTATATGCAGCTCAAAAAATATTTTTTGGCTTCCCCTCTGAGTGCTTACCAAAATTTTATTAAGCAGTAGCAGCTCATTGCAGCTCAAAAATAATTACAGCCATCCAGAATGACATAAAATGCTGATAGGTTTTGTAATGTTTGCTGGCCATGAGTTGCTGACCAATTAGCTATTTCTGCTTACAGATTATATTTTTCTGCTTACAAAAATACGAATACTCTGCTAACCATTTAAATAACACCCGTGTGGCTTGAAGGCCGTGCATTGTCTAACGTCGTTTCTTTTTGGCAGTCTTGTTGATAAAAAATGCTATGCAATAGCTTTACCGCGGCAGTCTTCGAGTGCCACACGTCTTTTTTTTGTTGAAATAAATGGAATATAATACAGATGTGTTACTTAATTATAACCTCGCCAAACTTTTACGTTTGATGACGAGTTAATTTTATTTTTTTTGGAATACAATATAACAGTCGGATAAACACACCATAAACTATAAACTATTAGTCGTAGGCAAAGGTATTCCATTACTGGATATACCCACATTTCACCAGATATATTGGACCCCTGAACGTGATAGGTGGTGAGCCCATCGCCGGACCGTGGAAAACCTCTGCCTACCCCCTCGGGGATAAAAAAGGCGTGAGATTATATTATTACTATTAGTCGTACCTTATTTACCGGCAATGTTATAGTAAAGACTGATTCCAACTTTCCTTTACAAAGAAAACATCAATGATGGGATTAAATCATTTTTATGATGTGAATTTTCCTCAATCATAATCGCTATTATTGTCAATCCGGTATTAACTATCAGAGAAAGCATCGGATAAGGGAAAACGTGGGAAAGTAAACAAATGATACAATGCAGATATCCCATTATAGTGCCGTACCGTTTTTTGACGTCATTCCCAGCAATCAGGCATCGTAGAATGGCAAATGGAAAGCGATCACATAACTATATTCAGGTGTGGAAGAAAATAGAACACTCCTTAGAGATGTTTTTTTTTTAAAGAATGGTGTTTAATTTTTTGGTAATGTTGTTCAGTTTCATCGGCAGAAAAACAACTTCAAGTATCTATTAACTAATTTCAAAAAGCTTTAAATTATGTATGTGCCTACTTATCCTATAATAATAAGTGACTGTTATCGCGTTTTCGAAAACAGGTCTAACAATTTCGATGAAATTTACGATATTATGGTTAACGGGGACGAAATATCGATCTAGCTAAATCTCATCTCTGGACAAAATGTTTTCGTGCGGATCTCGACCCAGGCACTGTAAATGATTCGAGCAAATATTCTATATCTACTTATAAAATATAACATTGGTCTGTTTGAGTGTCATACTAAAGTATTTCATTAATATCTCGTAATGATTACGACCGCAATGGCGATGGCAAAAAAGAGAGCGAGTAAGTACGCACAGAATAGCAATTCAATTCGTCGCTTACAGAACAACCACTGAGTAGAAGAGGCACGGTTATTATTTTATTAACAAAATCTACATCAAATGTTTGGGATGTGAAAATTACTCATTGAAAGGTAAATACTAATAGCTAGGTATCACCACTTCCGAAAGTATTCTAGATGTAGAAAAGAAGCTGCGAGAAACTCCACCTCCTTCTAACTTACTAGCTTTTGCCCGGGCCATCGTTTGTATTCAGAGATGAAAAATTGCCTATGTCAGCTAGGTATCCCGCTGGCAAATTGCATAACAATCGGTGTAATGGTTTAGTGGTGATATCACAACAGACAGAGTTACTTACACATTTAAGAAGGGATACACGAATCAAAATCAAAAATAATTGTATTCTAATCTTTGAATGAGGAATAATTAATTTACGTCAATTAATGTCTATACCCATTGTTAAACTGAAAAAAACTAAATTCTACAATAATTTATTAAAAAAGTAGTAACTATGTTGTTTTCATATATGTGGTTAGAGAATTTCTTCTAAAGGCAAAACCTGTGTAACGCCGGGATAAGTAGCTAGTCATGAATAAAAGTTACAAAGAAATCCTTTATTTTTTACATTGTAATTCTTCAGTAAATTTTAAGTTATGGTGAAGTCCAAATTATTCTTTACTTTCCAACTGAACTCTGTTCTACCTTAACATAGTTCTGTGGTGTGGTACACCTGCGTCTGCGCCTGCGCCGCTGCCGGACCGGACGGACGCGTGCGCAGCCCCCGGTAGGAATGCACCTCAATGAACTGTTTTTATCATTATCTTATAAATGTTGCAAACTGGATTTTTATTTACGAACTGCTCATTGATTTCAGGTTTTTTATCTAAAAAATCTTATTTGCTCATTTTGATCATTTATACAAGTCGTCGCAGAATAAGCCTATTCCTCATACACTAAAATTATATATAGGTATATTAATATAAAATAAATATGATGCATTCGTACTTTAGTCTAATCAAGCCAAACCAAATTTCTTATATAAAGAGCAATAATAGTTGCTTTAGGTAGCTAATTAATATTTAAGAAAAATTTAACACATAAAAAATTGCTGAAATCGATTAAGAAGTCGATAATGAACAAACTGATTTCAGAGATTGCTTATTCTGTTACATATTGTTGTATATCTTGTTAATATTATAAATACAAAAGTCCGTTTGTTGGTTTCTCCTTCTTTTGCGCAGTAACCAGATTTTTTTTGCAAAGAGATTGTTGAAAGACGGGGGAGGAACATAGACTCCTTTTTATCCCGGAAGTCGGACAAAGCCAAACGTTATATATAAAGATATCCCGTAAAACCACAATAAAATGTTATTTGATTTTGACGTTTTTTAGGGGGCGCGCGGGTGCAATTAAAATTCCGCGCGTTGTTCAACTTTCCCAAAAAAATTATCACCAAAAAAATACTACTTTGACTATCATTCTACTGTCAATGTATTTTTGTCTATGGATAGATTATGTGCTGCCACATGTAAAAAACAAAGGGGTACTATGAGTCCAAGTCATTCATTTCTGTTCGTAAATAAAAACTCGGACCTGTTTCGAGAATAATCACAGAATAATTGCTACCAATATTACCACAGTACTCAAATTTATAAACAATGTTACTAAACACCAACTAGAAAGATCGTATTATCGTCTAAGATAAACAACTCAACCTTTAGAGGCCACTTATGTTTATAATTGAACACCACTTGAAATCCGACACCGAAAATTTACTATGAAGTGGCCATTTTTTTTATGACTTGTCACATGGCGCGTGTTTGGAAGCGGTTTTCTATAAATAAAAACAAAAAACATGTGTAGCTTTGGATATCAACGGATTCCGAATTTATTCTAGATCACGGTAGTAAATTATATTCAATATCATGTATTTAATGGTGATACAAATAAGGTTTAAAGTCATCTGGGTAGGCCAGCCCGCCGGCGGGCTGCCGCTGCTTGACGGAATGGCGGCATTTTGTGCCAGCCCGCCGGCGGGCTCCTGGGGAGCATTGGGATATATCAGCTTTATGTCCTGGAGGACGGATCTATCAATGCACAGCTTCTGCTACCTACTGGACATAAGAAGTTGAAAATATGAACATGGACATAGGACGTAGGCACCTACTCCAAATTCCCGTGGGAACAGGATATGAGCGGGCAACTGTCTTTTATAACTACGTTCTCTTCTCTACCAATAATGATATATTAATTACTACTTAAAGGAAATGTGAAGGACTTCGGTAGACCTTTGCTCAATAATGGGTTATAAAATTAAAGAAATTAAATACCTACTAGTAAATATTTTATTCAGCAATCTACAGAAACCAAACATAGCATATTATCGTTTATTCTTTTTAATATGTCTTTGTGTTTATTAAAAATTGTAGTTATCTGTGCTAAGCGGTTCTTATTCATTCATCCGCTTCCTGAACGCGTCAGCGGTGAACGGATACATAAAGCAAAGTGACATAACAAGAATGGTCCGAGCGGACACGACTGGTCTGTGCCAGGCCTTTTTATTGAGGATTGCATTGTTTTGATTGCTGAATGTACTTTTTCGGATAACAGGTGCAGAAATACATACTTAAAGTGTGAATTTAAAAACAAGTACATACATTGATTATTAAAATACCAAAAAAGCCGACTCCGTGTCTTTTTGACATGACAACGTCATAAAATTCGATGGAGCCAGCTGCATGCACGAAAAAGTATGACGTATGCGGCGTTCCAGTGCAAGCGAGAGCACGCAACGAGCGACAAAGAGGCACAATCCAAAATGTATGACGTTGTCACGTTCAACTATCGTCAGTAGGTAAACAGACTTTACAGACAACCAATTCTTTAGCTAATGTTCATCATGTCATCTTAAAAGTTGTAACCAATTTAATTGAACTATAAGGACTGTGTTTAGAAAATAAAGTTTTTTTTTTCATTTTTAGGGTTCCGTACCTCAAAACGAAAAAACGGAACCCTTATAGGATCACTTTGTTGTCCGTCCGTCCGTCCGTCTGTCAAGACCCTTTTTCTCAGGAACGCGTGGAGGCATGAAGCTGAAATTTATATCAATTACTCAGGTCTACTGTCCCTTGAAGCTGTGAAAAAATCAAACTTCTAAGCCAACGCAATAAAAAGATACAGCCGTTTATGCCGCAAATTTTCGACACTTGCAAGGGAATCAAAACCTACAGGGTGCTTCCCGTGAACTCAGAATCTTGAAATTTGGTACGAAGCAACGTCTTATAGCATAGATAAAGGAAAAATTACGAAAACCATAAATTTGCAAGGTTGTACGGAACCCTCGGTGCGCGAGTCCGACTCGCACTTGGCCGGTTTTTTTTTACACTCTTAATGAAACTCCGAAGATAAGGATCAATCGAACAAGATCTCGCTCTTCAAAACCTTTCAAACTATTTAGGTTACAGGCGTCGCAAACGAACTAAGCAACACACTTACATAAGTTGATTTACAATATTTTTAGATACAAAAATTACATAATACATACTTACATTATCGTTCTGTCGTAGTCGGGTAGCAAGAAAATTAATATTGTTAACTTTTTTCGTAATGACTATGGAAACGTTAGATACATTTTTGACGTTGATGTAGGTCATACATAGGCTTTGAGAACAAAAGGTATCTCAAAGTAATACAATAGGAGGACTGCTGCGTTAAGTAGAATTTTCATTTTTAATTTCCTAAAATAGGTACCTACCGACTAATTTTACATAAAGAAATAAAAATAAGCTTACTCTACTTATTTTACTTTGACTCTGCTTACTCAATTACTTACAAATGGCTTGAAATATCAGCACCATTGTCTTAAAATATAATTAAAAAACACTCCACGATCTCCGTTACGCTTTCTACACACAAAATTTTACGTTTCCAGCTAACAATAAAGCACACTTTACTTAAACATAGGATTTTAATAAATTAAAACAGTTTGGTCTCGTTTCCACAACTATTAGCAAGTGTAATTTTTCATTGCCTGTAAATTTAACAGGAAAATACAGGTAAAAAAAGTAATTAATAGCAATCATACTCATCCCTACATCAAACGTCGGCTTTTAATTATCTTACAGATAAGCATAGCCTAAATGTTCAACCGTGCTCCAAAAGTGTTCGTGGGAGCATTTTAGTGAGTGCGTGTGAACATCCCGCGACAATAGGCAGTACACACACGATGCACCAGCTCTGATTTAGAGGAGGCATTACGCCGAACAATGCCGTATCGAGTGGCGTAATCGTACGATAATTACGCTCGTAGGCGGCCTGGGAAAGTGTCCTCTTAATAATTTTTGGTCACAATAAACGCAGTTGCCAAAGTAATCATATAGGTGGTGCAACAATTATGTTGATTGCACAGAAACATCTGTTGTGTAAGGTATGTGTATAACCTTCTCTTTCTTGACTCGCCTTCATTAAGTCCTAAACTAAAGAGCCTGTTATACTATTAGTACTAAATAAGTGATAAACATATACTTAGGAAACATCCAATAATCACTTTTATGGGCATATATTTTCTCCCCGGGCGGAAATGAGACCTGCGACCTCTAACTCAGAAGGCAGGATACCACCAACTGAGCTCACAAACCCGTCATAAAATGAAACACAATATAATAAAAATAAGCTTTATTTCATACTAGCGGTTTCACGGTATAAAAAAAATATAGCCTATGTTACTCACGGATATTGTAGCTTTTAATCGGTGAAAGAATTGTTAAAATCGGTCCAGTAGTTTTGAGTTTATTCGTTACAAACATACAAAAATACAAGAATACGAATCTTTCCTCTTTATAACATTAGTGTAGATATAGATAGTGTAGATGTATATCAGCAATAAATTAATCGATAACAGCATTAAATTATTGCTAGACACATCTATTATTTTAGACTGGATCACAATATGGTCCCTTCGCCATTGTTACTCCCACGAGGTCACGATAAATTATCGTACGAGTATCAAGTGACGTGATACATATCACAGTGATCCATCACTGCACACTTTTGTTAGTGATGCAACGCCCGCGGTGGACTAGATCTCATTATCATATTGAGAATAGTTACATTCGAACGGTACCATGTACATCGCATAGTATTAGAATCTTTGTTTTACCTGGGAAACAAGTGGACAAAAGTTCAATGTTCAAAGTTTAGGGGTCCAATATATCTGGTGAAATGTGGGTATATCCAGTAATGGAATACCTCTGCCTACCCCCTCGGGGATAAAAAAGGCGTAAGATTATATTCAATGGTTCAGCATAGTTTATTTTTATTTTTTAAATACTCTGCTTATGAAATAGAGCAGTAAATTTACTAAATAAAAGTCTCCCATTTAATTATGCTGCTCATCTCGTGTTGTTTCATGCCATCCTGTAGTCAAATAGTTACAAAACCCAACAGAAAGTAAACCTCATTATTTTTTTTATGAAAAGCGTCTTTAAAACTTTTTTAATTCCATTTTTGCTATCATCTTGTAGCATGGTAGCGTGACACACGGCACCATGCAACCTGTCAGCAGCGCATTGTAAGAAAGAAACATCGTTTACGATAACTCTACTTCTATGTTTCTGATATAATCATGATAAGAAATTTATGTAACCGCATAGCATGACATCCATCAAGCAGAGATGAAGCCAGAAGTACGTCTCGAAGTCCGGTAGTAATTGCATTCATACTGTATAGAAAATTATATAATAGACTAGCGACGAGCATCTGGTTATTAAAATAACATACTTATGTCTTCTAAACCTTGTAAGATAGCAAAATGAAAAATATACGTAAAATTTTACAGTAGTAGTAGTTATAACATCGAAATTGAAAACCTTTTTCCTTTTTCCTCTGCAAAATTTTTCAAAAAGATTTTCTTATTAAAGATATTGGTTCGTCAATCCAGTTCCGTTTTGCTTGCGAAGCATCGCCTTAAAACGGCGTCGCGACGTCGCAAAGAGAGCAAATCTATGTGATGCGGATGTCGCCGCCCGCCGCCACATTTAGCCGAGCAATGCTTACAGTGTCCGCCACGGATGTATAGTATATTATATATCAAGGTAAAGAATTACTGTCTAGACTTATTAATAAGCTCTACAAGTATACAACCTTGGGGGAGAGAATTCACATAAGTGAAATTGTTAATTAAAAATTATACTTAGACTAAAGCCCCAAAAAACGCTTAAACTTTTAGCAACATAGTATTAACATAGATTACCAAATTACTAGACTAATTCGAGACTGTAATATAAATGTTTGTAAATGATGGCGTCTACTGTAAAGGATTTGCATCGCCATCTGCCCCTTGTGTTGCAAATCGCTTTAAAACGAATTATGTCACTTTAGTGCGCAGCTTTATAGCTGAAAAATTCTTTGCACTTGATGTCTGTTCGTGAAACTATTTCTCAGGATTTTAGTTCTTTGAAACGTCATGAGGTACAGTTGTAAACACACTTCTCTTTAGATGCACTTACCGGGGGTGGCGTTTCTTTATTTTGTGTTACATTCGCTTCTAATTCAGTCACTTCTTAACGTGTTTGTTAGTATCTTCTTCCACGCTCTGACAGATAAACTAATCAACGTGTTTTTTTTTTGTACAGAGAGAAGATCAGGTCGCAAAGTAGGCTACTTTTTACCCCGGAACACTGATAAAGTCACAACCAAAATCTAGTACTTATAATAGTCTAAAGTTAAATTATTGCAATTCTGAAACCAAACCAACATTTCACCGTGACTATCCTACATTTTAACCTTACTTCGCCGCCAGCGTGTTTTTTCTATCTAGAATAGAAAATAGACTACGTTTGTAAAGTTACATTATGCAAACCTGTATGCAGCTGAAATGGTAGTCCTTGAACGCGGCGCGTGCGGCTAGCGGGCCGGCCTTGTGACCTATTGCGGCCTTGCTGCAGATGCAATTAGTTGCACCTGCCACGAACGCTATTAAAAGAATGCTCTGCAATTGCTGTTTATTAAAAACTTTTATGATATGCTTGCGAGAAGATGTTTTTTTATTAAACACTTTACTGAGTGTAAAGTACTTCGTTAATACAATGTTGGTTTGCATACTCTTTGCCCTAGCCCCCTTACAATGTTGAGCTTAAATTTTAAGAAGCATTCGTAATTACACCATATTTTCCTTTAAAGCAACCTAAGATAAGAGAAAGTGTCTACAGCGTAAACTAAACTGACTAGTTTAATACCTAATACGAACATATCTTTAGTCCAGTTAAGTGTTAAAATATTACGTAAGGTAATAAAAACTTAAGCTTTGAAGCAACAATTGACAACATAACTGAATCTGATATACGTATTGCAATGAAAAAACTTAAGCCTAAATTTACCCAGGGACCTGACGGTATCCCTCAGTTAATAGTAAAAGACTGTAAAGAAGCATTCATCAAGCCTTTACACCATATTATAAACCTGTCCTTGGCACAAAACACATACCCTCGTATCTGGAAAACATCAAAAGTCCTACCCATACACAAATCAGGATCAAAATCTGAGGTGAAAAATTATCGCGCAGTTGCCGTCTTGTCTGTTTTCGCAAAAATTATGGAGACTATTTTGTACAAATTGATCTACGAGCAACTTAAAGTCTTTTTCTGTGATCATCAGCACGGCTTCTTACCCGGTCGCTCCACCGCGTCAAATCTAATTAATATTACCACAACCATAGCTGACAAATTGGACTCCAAAAAACAGGTAGACGTAGCTTACTTAGATTTTCAGAAAGCGTTTGACCGCATTAACTGTGATGTTCTACTTCGAAAGTTTGCTTCCATAGGTTTTTCCAGAAATTTGGTCTCATTTTTTGCGAACTATTTTGCAAACCGTGAACAATATGTCCACTACAGGCAGTGTCAGTCTCCAGCCTATATAGTAAATTCGGGCGTGGGTCAGGGTAGCTGCTTGGGACCGCTTATGTTTTTGATTATCATTAATGATTTGCCAGCTGTTATAAGACATAGCACATGTCTCATGTTTGCTGACGATGTCAAACTAGTCATGACTATTGAGGCTGAAGCTGATTGTGAGCTCCTGCAAGAGGATATCGATAACGTACATCGGTGGGGTAACAGTAACAGTTTGCATTTGAATGTTGACAAATGTGCCATTATGACATATACACGCGCCCGTATGCAAAAAGTATTTACTTACAAACTAGAAGACAAAAATATAAACAGAACTGCAAGCATTAAAGATCTTGGTACATGGTTCGATCCCAAGTTAACTTTCCAGGAACATATATCCCACTTAAGTAAATCCTCACGTAAATGTCTTGGATTCGTGTTGAGACAATCAAAATTCTTTAAAAATAGCATGACATCTCGTCTTCTGTATAGTGCTTTCGTTCGTAGCAAACTAGAATGCAACGCCATTATTTGGAACCCAATTCATGATAATCATATATTAGCTATAGAGAAAATTCAGAAAATGTTTGTACGAAATCTATATAAAAAAATGTATGGCTATTACCCTGCACGTTACCCCACAACCTTCATTTTGGGAATGGTTGATTACAGAATGCTGGAAGTGCGACGCAACTTGAGTCTGGTTACATATGTTTTTCGTTTAGTGCGTGGAATTTTATATAACACGTTTCTCTTATCCATGGTGGGGTTTTTGGTACCAAGGACCTGTTCAGTACGACCTCACAGATGCATGCTATTCGCTGTACCCCACCAGCGATGCAAGATAAGTAAGTCAGCCCCTCTCCCCCGAGCGCTAAAATATCTCAATGAATTACTTGTTTCCGACTCCTCATTGGATCTTTTCACATGTTCAGAACCTAAATTCATAGCCTCCGCGGGACACTATTTTGAGTCTTTGACCAGAGACAGCAGTATCAATTATTAATTGTAATGAGATGTGTACTTTGGTTATTGTTTAATGAATAATAATAATATAATTTTATGTTTAATTTTGCAATCAGATGTTTATGACCCATGTGACTATAATTATTTTTTATTGTTATTAAAAGGAATACTTACAGACTAATTATAGAAACAAATTTGACATGTACTTAATTAATTTGCTGACGACAATTGTTATATATTAAATAATAGATAATAATATTAATATAACATAATTCATTTAATTCATGTATAATTTAGTAGTAAATACTATTGCGTTTGGAATATATCTGTTAGCAATATGTAATTATTAAAATAAATAAATAAATAAATAAATAAAAAAATTCTTAATAGTATATTTTATATCGAGGGACTAAACGAAGCCATTATATACCAGAGGTGGTTTGACTCCCGAGCTTGCGAGGGAGTCATGAAACCGAGGGTATATTAAGTTGGCGTTTAGTCTCGAGGTGGAAACTGTACTTTTCACTTTGAGTGCGAGAAAAATTGTCAATTTAGTACAAATTTATTTAAAACCCAACAAATTTACACTCGACAAAAATTCTGAAATTTTCGCGGTCAGTTTTTTCTTCTAAACCTGTCAGGCTGTCACAGATTAACAAAGAGATTTAAATCTCTTTGCAGGTAAACAATTTAAAAAACATGGCGCTACCTTCTTCGCGGAAAAACCATGGAACTAAAACTCTTCACATTTTCGCAATGAAGATGGTCCACACTCTACAGATATTTACTGGCTGTTTGAGGTTGTCTTTTTCTCATTAAGGAAATTAAAAAAAAATTACTTTATACTCCCTAGGGACTAAAGTGGTCACTTTAGTCCCGCTTCGTAGGGCTATATTGGCGTACTTTTAGAGCATGAGAAGTGAAAAAATTTATTATGCTTAGCGTTTGTCGATAGTACATTATAAAAAAAAAGTACCTATCTACTGGTGTTTGAATTTGGATGAAAAGTTCCAGGTTGGTGTATATCATTATTATGTCAACGATATATGCCTGAGTTATAAATAAGATATGTAAATTTTAAAAATATTATAAAACCGATTTCTATCTCAGCCTCTCGCCATTATGAATAAGTAGTCACTAGTTGTAACTGTGGCAAATAAATACTTTTCTTATTATTATTATTATTATACTCTTTATTTGTTTTAGGTCTTATGTTAGGTTTTTTACAATATACAATGTACCTATATAAAAGTAAACTATATAAAAACATTTACAAAACAATATAAAAATTACACATTATAAAAAACCTAACCTAGGGTGCCGCCGGCAGCGGGGCCGGTCAAGTTGCCTACATCCACTAAAATATGGAAACGAATACAAAGAGATATCGATTTCCAACTGTAACACTTGTCGATATGCAAACACAAACAGTGAGTGACGCGTGACTTCACTTGAAAATTTCAATAGATAAGACGTCGCGTGTCGGTCCGAGTGCTATTCCTTGAGGTACACCTTCCTAAATCAACTTTTCCATCAAAAAGGTAGACTAAGCTCTTATTTCGCTCCGTGTAAGGTTGACTATAAAGGTTTTTGCCGGTATGTTAAGTTGGTATTGTTGTCGGCTGTGGTTCAAACAAGGAGGTGTTTGCGAGAGATAGCAGCTATCGCCTGGGAACGTCAAACACTGGGCCTGACCCGCGTGTCATCTCACCAGTTGCACAAGAGTAACACTGGAGATACTTCTCATTCTTATGATAAGACCCCAATTTGTATTAGAAACTTTTGACAGAATTCTTTTCAAATGAAAGTGATTCGACTGATCTATAAATGTACATAACGTTGCTAACACCTGTACTTTGAGAATTCATCTTGACCCAATTTACGGGTACTTTGAATTGTGCAAACTGAGGTCATAGTTTCAATCTAAAATCTAGTCTCAAAGTACGATAGAAAAACAAGATTGTTACATCACAAAACATTCGCTAGAGCTGTAAAATTTTATATTGTCGATGGAAATACGCTAGTGTGGCGTATGAAAATAGAATATAAAATTCAGCATTCAAGCAGTGCTCACAAAATTTATTGTGCGAATCTCTGGCTTCGATTATCTCAGCTATCCACAAGGGAACATTGTTGCCATTTGTTGCATAAATAGCTCGAAATTTACGGACCGGAGCGGGCGGACGTACGTTATTGCACCATGTATTGCAAACTCACTAAATTCTCGCTCTTAACAGCCACTTCGTCACTTTAACGATTGACTTAAGCATCAGAACTAGGATTTCCATGTCTTTGAATAACTTACAGTTGTAAAATTAGAGAGCAAATAAATTGTTTTCACAGTCGTTGTTCTCTTCACCTCGTTAATTTTGAATTCTTATGGACCCTATTTTGTAACCCTATATACTCTGCTTTATGACTGCAAGAACAAAATTCTTATTCCGAACTAGCTAGTTCCCAAAGGTATTGTCCACGCGGAATTCAAACTAATAGCCACACATAGGTACATCATAATATTAGTCGTCGCTTTTCGATACTAAGCAGGAAAAATTGCATTTTATCTTTTCGCCGCCACTACCATTGCGTCTCGATGAAGTATTTTTACCCTGGCACTGAGTCTCAAATTAAGTCAAGAAATACACCGGATTAAAATTTAAAACATAGTGTTCAAGTTCTGTGAAAATCGTAACAAGGGACCGTGGTAGAGCCGGTGTCGGAATTAATTTGACGTGTTTCGGAACCACGCCGTTTGGTATGCAACGGGCTGCCCTGGCGCGTCCTGCGCGGATCACTGCCCGTGTCAGACACCAGTGGCGGGGCTGTCGGGAAATCGGGCTGCATAGTGCATATGCCTCATTTGCATGTCTGTGTACCTGCTGCTACCTAGTTTAAACGGATTATATTGAAAGTTAGTAGAGTGCTTGTTGGTTACCATGTGACCAACATGTCCATGGTTCAAAACAACATTCTAATTACTCTGCTTGGATATGAACTAGCCAAAATTAAACTACTATTTATATACTTTCATAATAAGTAAATTCCATTCCACCATATTTTATGCAAAATAACACCTGATATTTTTATAATCATCTGTCTGTTACCCGTGACACATAAATTTATTATACATTATTGGGACCTTAAGGAACTATGTGAACTATGTGTGGGATAAAAAGCAGCCCGTCTAGTTGCTCAAAATGTATGCTACCGTCATGTCAAATTTCATTAACGTGCCGTAATAATATGACACAATCGGTACCTACCTACTAAATGGGTTTTCATTTTGCTATTGTATTCATTTTGTATCATAATTGAGTTAAATTCATAATTGAAGGTTACCTTTACACGCGGATTGTCACTTATTACGTTCAAATGGGTTGGTGCTTATACAGGGTTAAATAAAACAACAGACTATCATTTACATTTCCATCAAAATCACCACACCCACAATTACCTACTTCAGCACAGCCTTTCAATATCGCGTGTTCAACCAAGTATCGCAGGATCTCCCGGTAATCTCCGGTGTGCGCCGGCGCCGCGGAATGCAACAATCGAGTCAGGTGCACGCGCACCTGCCGCCTCTCGTCGAGTGACAATCCGATGCGAGATCCTATCGATCGGCTCATCTATGTATAAAGAGAGTGGTGGATGTTAATTACTGTGTTTGATGTACCTGGGTATCTAGTTCTAGTGTTATCTATGAACAGTTAACAATGATATAGACAGCATATAATTTTCTCTGTAAAAAATGATCAGGCGGTATAAATGGCAAGATATACATTACATACATACATACAACACATTTCTAGAAGTAGACATTTTTCAATGAAATGAAATCGTGTTATGTAACATTTATTGTTTGTCTTTAGGTACCTATATGACAGTCACACCCGCCTCAGAACAGATGCCGGTCAAGTTTACGTATCATAATCATAACATCTAAGGAAATAACTCGCTCTATAGTATAATCTAAGTCATCTAACAAAATAATTGAATGACTTGCGTTTTGAAAAAAAAGATTTTTGTATTGTATTGTAATTCATTTTGCTACTTTCACAACTCTACATACATACGCTCACGCTTTTTTCACGCCAGGGTAGGCAGCGAGAATATACCGCCACCTGCTGCGAATCTAAGACTCCTGGCTCGCATCGTCTCATACATGCTCATCGGTTTTGGGTAAAAAGAAAGTGGTCCGACTTACTAAGCAACAACAAACCTGGTTTCAAATTCGCACGTGAAGTAAATAGGTACACATTTACAAATTATATACAAATTGACGGAATGACGGAGGCGTCTTGAACGCTGTGTCAGAAAAATGGACTGACGCACGACAAGTCGCACTGACGTCCGTCACTTTATTGAAAGTCGCTTTGACGCAGACACCTGTTGGTCAGACTTGCAATACTGTGATTTCCCTTCAATACTGGATCTGGATACGCCATAAGTCTAAAGGTATCAATCAATGAATCGAGTTTTCATTTCATAAAGTATTGAAAATGTTTAGCCTAATTTAAAGTATTTAAACGATCCCATTAAATTTAAATGGTCGTTACAAAGACCTAATTAAATTGCCGTCCGCTTGTAAAAAGTTTGTGTCAAAATTGAGAGCGCGTGAGGACCCTGGCACACCTGTGGAACGAGTCGGGACCCATAAAAACTTCTTCGTCGCTTAAGGCGCGGCGCGGACGCAAGCGCATAGGTATAGCTTCTTCCACCTTGCCTGCAATATTTTATATGATGGCCTTAGACCGCATCCATATTTACAAGGATTTTGAAGAAAGGAACGTCTACAACAGTTTTCTAAAACTAACAAACAGAAATCTATAATATATAAAGCTCGACTACCACTCACTCACTGACTCACTG
Organism: Ethmia dodecea; assembly: GCA_963855545.1. Lineage (NCBI taxonomy): Eukaryota > Metazoa > Arthropoda > Insecta > Lepidoptera > Depressariidae > Ethmia > Ethmia dodecea. The sequence continues at coordinate 5,942,880 of OY979446.1, forward strand.
ACTGATTGACATAATTGTTCTCCCAGAAGGAGTCGTTTTGGAGAAAAGTCTTGTATGGGAAAAGTGTTCAAGATGGTGGGGTGACCTAGGGAAAATTCCGACTTTTCAAAAAAACAAAATGGCGGCTAGACTTGCTTATGGTATCTCTTTTGTTTTCCGGTCGATTCGGCTCAAATTTTTGGAATCGGTTAAACTTTTAAAATGATTTACGAATATTATTTAAAAAGTTGAAAAAACAAAATGGCGGCTGCGTTATAGTGTTTCAAAGTTTGAGTGGTTTTAGACCCCACTTGACCCGAATTGATCTCCCAGATGCCAATATGCTAAAGGGATGTGTTTGGTGTCATCGCACAGGGCATATCCTGTAGTTTATCAGAAAATCCCGAAAATTTGAAAAACCAAGATGGCCGACCGGTGATTTGCTCCCAAAGAAAAGTATTAATTTTACCACATTTTGATTGTCGATTTTCGGCAAGATGGCAACACCTGAGCGAGTTGGTCTGTATAGCGGGGTTGGAGGTCTTGCTACGTAGTGTGGCTGTGTTGAAGAATTTTCCCGGAATTATTCGTATTTTTTTACTTTTAACGCAAAATGTCAAAACCCGAAATTCTACCATTTTGCAAAAAAAAGTGACAGTCAGTGAAACATTTTATCCCTCTTCATGACTTTTTGTAGGTTTTTTGATTTTCGGCTGGCAACACTGAAAGTTATGGTTGATTTAATTTTTAGGGTAGACCTCAAAAGACCTGAATTGATCTCCCAGATGCCGATATGCTACAGGGATGTGTTTGGTGTCATCGCATAGGGTATATCCTGTAGTTTACGGGAAAATCCCGAAAAACAGGAAAAACAAGATGGCCGCTCCGGTATTTTCGTTTTACTAAAAAAATCAAATTTGTTTATTTTTATAGGCATTTTTCAGCCAGTTGGCAACACTTTGGAAAGTTGGCTTGTATGGAGCGATGGTGGGTCTCAGTAAACAGTGTTGCCATACAAAGTAATATTTGACAAAATTTTATTATTTTTCGATTTAAAATGGCTAAAACAAGATGGGCGCCCAAAATTTGACTCTATTTTTCTGTCAAAATAAGACCCCACAGAGACACGCGTGGCCGCTTGCGGCCTCGCGCACCGCGCGACATCTAGTTTTTTATAATATATAAAGCTCGACTACCACTCACTGACTCACTCACTCACTGACTGATTGACATAATTGTTCTCCCAGAAGGAGTCGTTTTGGAGTCAAGTTATGTAGGGGAAAAGTGTGCAAGATGGCGGGGTGACCCAGGGAAAATTCCGACTTTTAAAAAAAACAAAATGGCGGCCAGGCTTGCCTATCGTATCTCTTTTGTTTTCCAGCCGATTCGGTTCAAATTTTTAGGATCTGTTAAACTTTTTAGATGATTTACGAATATTATTTAAAAAGTTGAAAAAACAAAATGGCGGCCACTTAATAGTGTTTCAAAGTTTAGGCTATTGTAGACCCCACTTGACCCGAATTAGCCGCATAGTTGCCGACGTCGTGCAGTTACAAGTGGCACGTCATCTTTTTAGGCATATCCCGTAGTTTACTAGAAAAATCCTAAAAACTGAAAATTAAAGATGGCCGCCCTGTGATTGGCTCTCAAAGAAAGGGATGGATTTTAGCAGATTTTGAATGTCGATTTTCGGCAAGATGGCGACACCTGAGCGAGTTGGTTTGTATGGAAAGGTTGGAGGTCTCATTACGTAGTATTGCCATGTTTAAAATTTTTCCCAAAATTTGGGGTACTTTTTTACTTTTAATGCAAAAAGTCAAAATTCGAAATTTTACCATTTTGCAAAAATAAGTGACAGTCAACGGAACATTTTATCTTTCCCTATGACCTTTTGTAGGTTTTTTTAATTTCACCTGGCAACACTGAAAGTTATGGCCGATTGAATTTTTAGGGTAGACCTCAAAAGACCCGAATTGATCTCCCAGATGCCAATATGCTATAGAGACGTGATTGGTGTCATTGCATAGGGCATATCCTGTAGTTTACCAGAAAAATCCGAAAAACTGGAAAAACAAGATGGTCGCTCCGGTATTTTCTCTTAACTAAAAAATTAAGATTTTTATAATTTTTATCGGCATTTTTCAGCATGTTGGCAACACTTTGGAAAGTTGGGTTGTATGGAGCGATTGTGGGTCTCAGTAAGCAATGTTGCCATGAAAAGTAATATTAAACAAAATTTTATTATTTTTCAAGTTATACTAAAAAAAGACAAAATTCTCATAGAAAATTATCAAAAAATGGCTAAAACAAGATGGGCGCCCAAAGTTAGACTTTATTTTTCTGCCAAAATACGACCCCACAGAGACACGCGTGGCCGCTTGCGGCCTCGCGCACCGCGCGACATCTAGTCTTTTTATAAAACTACCCTATAATTAAAGCCACCCAGCACAAACGGGCAAGAGAGCATAATCATTGATAAACCTACTAATATAAACTGAAACTTTATAAACTTTTTATTACATTTTTGTCCAGGAGTTTTTATTACTTCTTAGGCCCCTAACTATCTTTGTGCATAAAATCTCGTGTATCTGTTGCCCCTTTGGAATGTGGAAAAGAATCAATTAAACAAACACATTTTTTTAGGTATAATAATTATATAAAACTTGGTGTGTAGATAGTGTATGGCTCCGGGCTCGGATTAGTACATAAGCTAATTTTAATTCATACACGGATGGATACAATTCAAAACAACACACTTACCGGCTAGCTTAATGATTTTTGAAGTTAAACTTTCTATTAGTTACCTAACTGACCTGAAGGAAGGTATGTACGTGAGCTATCCTTGACGCCACCTGTGACCGCAAATGGTTTTTTCGTTTTGAACTGTGACATGTTGTCTTCATCTACGAACTCTCAAAGGCTTCACTTTTACGACTACACCAGAAAGAGAGAAATGTTAAAATAAAAAATATAGTAATGGTTGATATCTTCAATCAGGTTATTGCTCTAACAATAATTTATGATACTTGTTTACTATGGGAAACAAGAAGCCATCGTTGTCATATTAGAGTTATGTATCCTTAAGAAAGGAATGTGTTCGCAATACACCATACGAGTAAAGAGAAAGATACCGGCAGGTGCGCAGGAGTAAAGAAAGGCATCCATATCTTTCCAAGCAGGATATTCCCGTTATCGTCAGAGCGTTTCATTCATACTGCAAAGAAAACATCAGTCGACGCTCGCGGCTGCAAAAAATCGCATATGCTTTGGTTTGCAACAATCCAGAGTTGAAACTGCACTGGAGGCACGTGTCTAGTGCAATGAACTTGTTAGCGATTCTTATAAAAAGGAAGTCACGGTACACTGTCTATAGACAGTGTTTACTTACTTTTTCTAATTATTCAATCACTTCATGGTAGCGGTTTTTGTCTAATCGGGATTTCCCTAAACAAAAATATTTCGTCTAAAAATACTCGATGATAGCGCATTTTGAATTGAGTTTGGATCATGGTTTGAAGAAAATTCACTCCATTTTGAAATCTAAAAGCTTTTCAAAATAAAAATCATCAAAAAATACTTTTTTATTATTTTTACTTTAATAAAGTATGTATTAATAGGTATTAAAATATGAAGACATCTCGTATTAATTCGTCGCTATAATCTAATTTATTTAGTTCGTCGAATAAAACGTACTTTGGTAATAAACCCATTATTGCAGCAATCATGCAATTGAAATACCGTGGAGTTTTGCTTCCGTATTCCCTTATAATGAATCTCTATGGTGGCAATAAAGTGTTTTTCTTTATCACTTGATTTGAGTTAGAAGCAATTATATGGTAGCATATTCTTTTATGCCCCTCAGCCTTAAATCAATTGTGGAACTAAATCTCAAAATAATTTGTTTTCAAACGAAAGTTTAAGTAGGTAAGTCTTGTACATAAATGAAATCATCAATGATGGTCAGTGATTCTGATTATTCTCGTATGTGCGCTTTGCATTACTTTTCCTCAGATTTGTAGGCCTGGTAGACATACTTACCTACTTATAACTCTTTTGAATTTTGTTTTAGTACAGAAATAAACTAGTGGCGAGATCACTCTTTTATTATTTCAATTTCATAGAGTTAAAAAAAGTCGTATTGATATTTCAAATATGAAGTATTTAATTTAAGTACATAACAAATAAAATGCAAATCTCACTTTTTTCATGGATAATTTAAAAAATATTTCTTCTAAGATATTCCAGTCCCCCCGCCTAGTGGCTAACGAAAATTTGATTTGCTTAGCTAGCGTTCGCTTGATTGTTATACTGACTACGTATCAGTGACTTCTTTAGAGTGTTTCGTCTAGTTACTAGGGCGCAATAATGCTGCGCTCCTCGACAAGTCGAACGCTTATGTTAATCCCATACATTTGTCATTCTATTCGACTGACGTTTACGTTTTACCTCTCAAGCCAATAAAATAAAACACAATAGATTTTTAATTTTTACGGTGCCTATTGGGACCGAGCGGTGCTCGACGAAAAAGCTTCTTGTCTAGGCCCTCTGATACCGAACAATTTTCATAAAATTTAGAAATAGGTGCTAAATAGTAGTGTTGCTTGAGAGTACTTGCGGTGAGTTTGAACCCTGCCTGTAGTACCTAGTGGTACCTAGTCGCGTTACGTCGGTGCTTCGGGCGGTCGTTACGCAAATCGGTAACAATGCCCGCGTCACGGGGCCGCGCCTCCGCGGACTGCGGCGATGCCAACGGGTTTTGGATGTCTTCATTTACACAGTTTACACTGCTTGCAAATTATAGGTTGATATAGGTATTGTTATGCAGAAAGAACATTTTAGGTCCAAAAACGTCTATCAAATTTACTATGTGATCTGCAGCTCTACCCCCTAAGGTTCATTACCAGATATCTAATTTGATGCTGTATGATTTATAAAATAACTGTTCATCTCTATCTATACTAATATTATAAAGAGGAAAGATTTGTATTTTTGTATCTTTGTTACGAATAAACTCGAAAAGTACTGGACCGATTATAAAAATTATTTTACCAATGGAAAGCTAGAAGATCCCTGAGTAACATAGGTTATATTTTATTCCCGTATTCTCACGGGAACGGGAAGTACGCGGGTAAATTAAACGTTAAATGGTAACCAAATGTAAAAATTATACTTACCGTCATTTTAATTACTTTGTACAATCTACAATCTTGGTTATAATTATTAATGGAATAACTGGAATTATTCTAAATATATCTAGGTTGTGTGTCTCCCTACTCACTCTACCCCCCCCCCCCCACTTTTTGCATTCGTGCTTTATGATAATTATGTTGTTGTGATTTTCAATTTATTGATTGTATTGAAAATTTCTTATGGTCGTCAAGGGCATTAACTAGTATACCTTCGTGCGAAACTGGACCCCATCCATATAAATGTAGCTACAGCTACGCCCGTGCTTAAAACGTGGTTCTACAACCATAATGGACATTTCACGTGTTTTACTTACGAACATAGATTTTAACAGTATTCCTGTATAGATCATTGATAAGAAAAAGTTATGTACGCAACATTGAACACAAAGGCCTAAATATTGAAACAATAAATATTGTGTTGGAAAACTTTTATTAATTTGTTTTCAGTTCTGAAATATTAAATTACCTCCAATTACTATCACAATCAAGTTGGTGTAAGTTTCATATTTTGAAAAGTAATTTTTGTTCTATTATGTACGAGTACCTATAGTAGTAACCTAAAGTTAATAAGTTTCTGATTTCGTCTGACAATTGAAAAGAGAGAAATCATCAGGAATAAATTTGTAGGACACAGTTCACACTAGTGCTGTTCTTTCTAAACAAATAATAAATATAAATGAATGAAAATGAAAATGTATTTTATTCTATAGGTAATAAGATATACATAAATACATAATAATATAATATATATAATCTCACGCCTTTTATCCCCGAGGGGGTAGGCAGAGGTATTCCATTACTGGATATACCCACATTTCACGAGATATAAACGTGTTAGGAGGTGAGCCCATCGCCCGGACCGGGTCTATTTACACATGTCTCAGAATTAATTCTGAGACCTGCGGGTTTCCTCACGATGTTTTCCTTCACCGTCGAGCTAGTGATAAATATGTACGTAAGTTTTTGAAAAACTCATTGGTACATGCCAGGATTCGAACCCGAGCCTCACTGATATTCGACCGGCTCTTTAACCGTCCGGGCTATCACTGCTCTACATAAATACATTTTAAGACTTATGTTCTTATGACAGTAGTTTATTTTTTTAAACAATATATTGTGTATGTACCTACCTACTACTTTGTCAAACTTATAAATATTTATTTCTTATGACGGTATATTTTCTTTTTTTAACAATATACTATGTACTACTTTGGCAATCTTATAAAAACTTGACCCGCCCACGCTTTGCTTGGGCTTAATAAAATAATAAGATATCGAAATTAAACATACGCATAACAGTTAAAATACCTGTTTTAATTTGTAATATTTTCTTTGTCAAATGCGGTTCGGAGCCTATCGAGAGAAATATTCAGACAGACAGACAAAAATCTAAAAACTGACATTTACTATAAGGCATTATAATTGTCACTTTTCATTTAAATTTATTTTGAAATCACATACAGATACCTACTTCAATTTTATTATTGGTATAAATTGTTGACGGTAAAAGAAATCGATAACAGGTAAGAGACAATCCGGTCATTCAAACCGAAGGCGAGTTCAAAAGTACCGATCGTCATTCAGACTGGAGCGGATAATCGGTCTGCCCATTGTGCTTCCGAGAGTTCCGACTCGGAAACCGCAAGCATTCCAGCGCAGGGCTGCCAATGGTCAGGTTGTCCATTTCAAACATAAAACACGTCCTCACAAAGATAAGTGTTTATATTTATAAATAAACAACAAAATATTATTTACAATATTTTAAAAAATATATTGTTTGTCTGTAAAGTCGGTTTACGGACGATAATTTTACGTGATAACGTCAAAAGAAACAATTGACGAAGATCGGTAATAAAAAAAAAATCTTGCTTAAACTAATATACATTACTCAATTGTACTCAATATTAAACACTGACATACTTTTTTGAAATAGTATTTTAAAAAAAACAGGCTCGTAGCTCTATTCATTCAAGATTATTCCATTCCTGGAAACTTCACCAGTATATTTTTTGGTCGTCTAAACGTGACAGGACGCGAATTAATTCTGGGACGATCTCACAATGGTTCCCTTCATTGTCGAGCTAGTTATAATAACAAGTTATATGGCTTTATTAGATTTACCCAGCAGCCCTACCGTCTAGCACGTTGTTACTGGTAAGGCACGCCTGCGGCGCCGCCGTGAGAATAGCACTCGTTGACGGACACCTCGACCGTGACGGCGGCACGGCGCGGCTCGCAAAAAACCTGTCACGGGAATCGTTAAATCGATTCTCATGAAATTGGAGTGACAACTCTGTACCGACATCGATGACCGTCCCAATCACAACTCGATCTTTAGATTTTTTAAGCATTTTTTGTCAAATCCAATCTATAAAGCCTTTAAACGATACTGTGTAGTGTAACGCATGATCTTTAAATTTCTTCTAAGTCTCTTTACACGAGGAACCTAAGTAGCGCTCTCTCTAAATTTCAGTGCCCCCACGGGGTGTCATGTAAACTTATATTTATATTGTTACCAACTTTTGTGTAAGTAGTAACCGCAATAAACGATTTGTAACCATTATGAATTATTTTTGCTCGTAGATTTTAAAGTGTTGTAATAATTATATAGTGCTTTTTTTTAAAATCATTTCAGTGCCTTTAACAATCAATCGAATTTATTTTGTGTTAATAGAGGCATAATTATTTGACTACACTGATCGTTTCCCCTTTTAAGTGAAATAAATCGTCTAAGCAAATAGTATAGATTAAATAATAGCTTATAACAGACGGCACATATACATAGACCAAACTCGATACATACATTTCGAAAAAGTACGTATTGGTACTTAGTTATCGATATTATTTCTATTTTTGCAAATATTGTTGTTTTGTGTGCTTATTTTAATTTAGCTTATCTAAGTTACATACTTTCTTTGATTTATATTACATAGTATGCATGTTGTGTTTGCTTTAATATAGCTATTTAACTTTATATACTGGCAATCTAAATTTAAAAATTGTATTAGTGTATAAGCTGCTAGCAAACCTTAATAAATAAATAAAAAATATAGAATCAAACTGACTTAAACTTAGCTTCAAAATAATTTCGAAAACAAGAATACGTACATAAATCCATAATTTAGCCTGTGGAAGCGAATGAAGCTCGCCGCTAGTGGGTATAATCGGATTGGATCGGTGGCGCCTGCGCCGGCCGACTTCAGTAGTGTTTTAACAGCAGTTAACTCGGGGCAGAGGTGATTAAAACCGCCGGGCGCGTGCCCCGCGGCACTCGCCGCCCGCGTATATCACATTCCAATATAAATTAGTTTCGGAGTTTATGTGCCGAAATAAGCTCTCAGGGTAACCCACATAATTAGACGTAACAGCCTGCGATGTAGGTGGGGTTGTAAAGTTGATAGACTCCATTCTTCGCATACCACTGGCCTTGTACATAAATCAAACTGAATCGGTCATAGTTATTAGAAGATATTGTATTTTACCCAAAACCCAGCAAAAATATATTCGTATTTTTTATTTTCTTTTATTATGCAATGTCAACTTGCAGGTCCCAGAATTGATTCTAAGGCATGTGTAACATTATCTCGGTCCGGCGATGGGTTTACCTGTCACGTTTTCCACGGGATCCAAAATGAAATGAAAAAAAATGAAAATACTTAGTTTTTTTTCCTTTAAGAATTACTGTATACAGAGTTTTTACACGATCAAAACAATGTCCCAGTTACACATAAAAACAAAATGACCAGGGTTCCCCAAACTAGGCTTAAGCACTCGTATCTTGGGGAACCATTTAAGGATTCAAGTGATTGGAGGTACTGCTTGCTGACTATAAAATTTTTATAATGCAATTCAAGTAGGTACATATTTTGATAAATTTCGAATGGCATGTAAGGGTTGCAGACCTTGCTGACTAAAATACATCTATATAACGTACTACGATAAGCCATAACCCATATGCTGTAACAGCAATAAACGTTGCCGACGAAGGGGAGTCTTCGCCCCATTATTTTAAACCGGCAACTTTGTACAAAGTAGCTGTCAAGTCATAAGCCATCCTCGCCCCTACCAATAAGCTAAATTAGAGTCGTATGTATAATGTAATCGCATTGAAATTTACGATTGATAATTGAAGAGTGGTTGAGTGGCCGCGGCTTGCGGTCGCCGCGGACGCAGTCGGCGCTTGTTTGACGCGATGCGCACGCGATGTCGAGTATTTTGCGCCAGCTATACGCCTCGTGGTGCTACTTGTATTTTAATTATCCCAGCATACCTCGATCAGTGTCTGAATTCTAGATATCTATAAAACTTAACCTATTTTGATCGGCATTCTTTGATGTAAAGAGATTTTCCCATAGACAGCGAATAGTAATACTCTTTAAATGGGCAAACAACCATTCTCTGCCGTTTTATAGTATGACTAGGCGTGCCCCAGCTAGTCATACTAGACCCAGCGGTTAGGGCTGTGCTTTGATTGATCAGTCAGTCAGCCAGTCAGTCTCTTCTTTTATATATTTTGTAAGGTGTGTAGCTGAAACAGCGCAATTTCTGCGTCTGGCCCGCGGGCATGCCCAAATTACAACTGAGGCCGCCGGCGTAATTTCGGCCGCTCCGAGACGCGTGTGGGAACACCGACCGTTTTATTAAGATTTAATCGCGGCCAATTAAAATACGCATCGCATTATTACGGAATACAAAAAGCTTATGCAAATTCTTGGGGGGAGTTCGGCGCCACGCGAACCGGTCGCTGCACTACTGCGCTCTATACTTACCTTTACGGAAAAGTGTACAATCTTTCTGTCGAAATGGAATCGATAATATGTTGCTAATAAGTACTAAATTGTAATGTGCTAAACATATGGTACACATTAAATTGCATTTCGGTATAAGTTCAGTTACGTAACCTCACTACATAATAAACTATTTGGAACTACTCTAACTATTATTGCAATCGAGTCTAGCTACGGCCGTAGAAGCTACGAGAACGTAGCACGAAGTCGCTAGCGTGGAAATTAAAATAACTATAAATATGTTTTGTAGAGAGCAGTATCTCCGGTTCTCATGCTAGAATTCCGCCCCTGGAAAGGACATGTAAGTTATACCTATTAGTTATTCAAGAACGTTTGATAGTGAAGGAAAACAGTGGGGAAATCACCTGATGCCAGAAATGATTCTAAGGCAGTACCTGTAACTGTACGGCTCATCATCAGTCACGTTTAGGGGTCGAAAAATTTATAATTAACCCTTGAGGATACGGTGTGTGCATATATGCATATTTATTTTACTAACTTTTTGCGTATAAATCTACAATGCAGATAATGAAAGAAACGTTTAAAAACAGTTACCACACGTCTATGATATGCCCATGATGTCGTAGTCTATAATTAAGTCAGTACTTACAGCTTATTGTAGTCCATAAGTGTATTTAAAAGTTTTAGTGTATGTCTTGTTGATGACCCAAATAAATAAATAAATAAACAGTAAAAATTCAAGTCACACATTATGTGTCTATCCCTATTAGTCAAAGGTGTAATGTAAAGAGTGTAAGTGAGAGAGACAGTACGCGACAACTTCCCACGGGAGGACCTCCCCTGCGCGCATACATTACAGCAAGCATTGTCGCTGCTCCTGCGCCGCCCGCCCGTGGCCACACGCGCGCCTCGCACTCACCCACTACACATATGTTGTAGATACTACATTATTTTTGTATAAAGAAATCATAGTTTGGTAATAATGTGTCTTGCAACAATTATTTCTGTGAATAAACAAACTTTTTCTTTTCTTCTTTTTCATTTTTCATTTATACTAGGTAGGGATCCTGCGCTTGCTGACGAAGAGGTTGCTGGTACTCGTGTTGTTTCGTGTTATTCAGTTGAGGTAGAGCCAAAGCGTTCTGAAGAACTAATAAACATTTTATTTTATTTTATTCGGCGACGACCCGGAAGTGACATGATGTATTTAACATCATGTCACTTCCGGGTCGTCCAACTATGTCTAAACAAAAATAACATCGATCAGTCATACGTTACTCCGTGAAAGAAGAACAAATAAACAAATACGCTTTGTTTAATGTTGGTAAGTAGTATAAGATAAGACGTAATTACGAATGCCCGAATGTCCTTCCATACATAAGACATCAACGTACCTACAGAATTTTGAGAACCTGATCGAATACAAAAAAAATATGTCTTGGGGGGTCAAAACATCTTGAAACTATGAATGTATGTTTCTATCTATTTATTGCAGTTTTAATAATCGTAAACGTAAAAGTATTGTGAAAATTATTATTATTAAATACTATATATGGCCAGCGACTTTGTCTTCTTTTTAAGATAAAAGGAAGCCTATATATTACTCTGATTTATGAGCTATATTACCTACTGCTAAGTTTCATCACAATACGTTTAGCAGTTTTTGCGTTAAAGAACAACAAACATCCTTCCTCCTGACAAACTTTCTTTTGTAATATTGGTAGGATATTTTTTGTGAACAATCTTCAATGTACCCTCGCCCTTATTTTCTCTTGCAGCTCATAATAGGAAGACTAACACTACGGTGTTAATGTAAACATGCTGTAGCTCTCCCGCCAGTAAGGTCCAGATAGTCCAGAATCGGAATCAGTATTAGCATGTTAATGAAGAGGCGTGTCCGAGCGGTCCACACAAATCAAGCGCCGTCCCACGCGCCCGCGCCGTGATATATTTGATCTTTAATAACCAATTACATTGTCCACCTTGCTTCGTCTGAACTTTGTGTGTTAGAACGCTTTAAATTGATTTGATCAGTCTCCCTAGACAAGTTTCAATCTGTTTCTAGAAGATCGCCTAATAATACTAACTGTAGCGGTACAGACAGATTTTATTTAATGTTTTTTATACATAATATGTACATAATGTTTTGTCATCTCTAGGCGCACGGTTACCGTAGCAACCATTCTTGTTAATTTTCTAATGTCGTTTGCCTGTGGAATTATATTTTTATTTTGCTCTGGTTTCGTTTTTCCACTCCTTCTTTCTTTACAACCACATTGGTGACCCCTAAAAGAACACGAAATGCCCAACGAAGCAGAAATTAGCCGAGTCGGAGTGCGGGTTTATCCCGTTTTACCGTCATCATCCTCAGCGCCAGAACCAGATGTTCAGAGCCAAGGACGTTTAATTCAGAGCCAGGAGATTGCAGCGTTGACCAAGCAGGTACAAGCGTTGACCACAAGGTTCGACCGCTTTTCACGACAGCGCAGTCGGTCGAAAACACCGGGACGGCAGCGAGGACGGGAGCGTTCATCATCAGCACGCAGGTCGAACTCAAATTATAAGAAGTTCCCAACATGCTGGTACCATCATAAATTCGGCGACCAGGCCACCCGTTGCGTACCACCCTGTGATTCCGCGGGAAACGGCAAGGGCAATCTGTAATGGCGGCCGACGACTGCCCGAGTTCCGGTCGCCTCTTTGTTACCGACCAAAGATCTAAAGTACAATTTTTAGTGGACACTGGCAGTGACTTATGTGTGTTTCCTAGGAATAAGTTAAAAAATCATTATGCGAAAACTGATTTAGTTTTAAGTGCAGCAAACGGCACCAATATTAACACATACGGTTTTGTTCATTTTAATTTAAACCTAGGCTTGCGCCGTGACTATGTCTGGCGATTTATTGTGGCAGATGTAACGCGGGCGATAATAGGTGTAGATTTTTTATCGCACTACGGACTCATCGTCGACGTGAGGAATACACGCCTTATCGACGATACGACATCGCTTGCGACCCCGGCTTTGCTTGCGCGGAAATCGGAGGACGTCACTTCGGTTAAGGTAATGTCTGGTGATTCTACGTACCACACTATACTCGAACAATACCCCGAAATAACACGCCCACCTGGAATACACCGCACACCTACACATAGTACAGTACATCACATACGTACTACACCTGGGCCGCCCGTATCAAGTACACCTCGTCGTCTTGCGCCGGATAAGTTGCGAATCGCCAAAGCAGAGTTCGATGCCATGTTGACGAGTGGTATCTGTCGCCCGTCGCAATCCCCCTGGGCGTCCCCCCTCCACCTGGCACCTAAAAAGAATGATGGCTGGCGTCCATGTGGCGATTACCGGATGCTTAATGCCCGGACTATTCCGGATAAATATCCAATCCGCCACATCCAGGATTTCGCGCACAGTCTATCCGGCTGTACGATATTTTCTACCATAGACCTGGTCAAAGCATACAACCAGATCCCCATGAACCCTGAAGACATCGCGAAGACCGCTATCACAACGCCCTTCGGCCTTTACGAATTCCCTTACATGACGTTTGGGCTTCGTAATGCCGGACAGACGTTCCAGCGCTTCGTCGATCAAATGCTCAGGGGGCTGGATTTCGTATACGCGTACCTCGACGACTTTTTGGTATTTTCGAAGGATCTAGAGACTCATGAGCGGCACCTTCATCAACTGTTCCATACTAACTATAAAAACACCTACTTTGTATATTGTGTCAATTTTACTTGATCGGACTTTAATGATATTCTAGTAATAATCTACAAATAACTTGTGACTTTTCTACAATTAATGTTAATCCTAAACAATTATCTTTCTATTCTATAGCGTTCAGAATAATATATATAATCCATTTTATTGGACCTTCTTAGATTTTTTACATTTATGTAGTTTGTAGCCGAGCCAATGTTGTAAAATGATTTCATTATAAGAATTTTCAATGTTGTAATTTTTTGATATACTTAAATTGTTATTCTGTCACAGTGTTTATAAATAGTGGCGAAAGGACTTTAGTAATAACGTTTGCGATTCAAAAATAATTTCAAGTATTCACGATGCAGTACCCTAAATTCACAGTAACACAACAACTAAAAACTAAACCAACAAAAAACTAAACCTAGCCGTAACCTAGCCGTACCTGCGATTGCAATTTAGTTCATATGTTTTACAAGAATGCCAACAATTTTATTTCAACAATAATAACTACGAGGAATTTCACCTAAAAAACCTATTGCCCTATTATAACGGGAAGGTCACATTCATAAAGAAGGTGTTCTTGACCCATTAGATGCGACCAGGTATTCTGTAGGTAGCTCAAATTAACATAGTAACGAAGGGGCGGGCTGCCGGTAACTCACGCCCCGAACAAAATAAATAATTTGACTGCAGGAATGCGGCCGGGTAATAGCCGGGCATTCGGTTGTTAGATGAAACAGCCCCGGATCGCGTTAATGGGTCCAGATAAGATCGCAGCCGTGATATCGCTTAGGCAATGTGGGTAAATGTAGCGAATTTTAAGACAATAGGGGTTAGTAATAAACTGAATTAAGGAACTAGCTCAAATGTTTTATGCCATGCCAGACAAGAGGGCCTGCATGTTGGCTCAATCGGTAGCGACCCTTGGCTTGGGAGACTTATGCTCGGGAACTAAATTTGTGTAGGGACACAATGTCATAAACATGATTTCGTTCGTGTCTAGGTATGCACATATTATGTTTATCAGTTGTATAGTACTCATATTACAGGTTCTGCCTAGTTTAGGATTAAATAACCGTGTGTGAATGTGAATTTTCATTTATTCTAGCAACGAGTTTAATTTGCTAGGATTCCCAAAAAATAATTCTAGCTGGATCGATTTTTCGCCCATAATAAAACTTCACGATCTCTACATAGTATAAAACCAAGTCGCTTTCTCTGTCCCTATATCCCTATGTCCCTTTGTATGCTTAAATCTTTAAAACTACGCAACGGATTTTGATGCGGTTTTTTTAATAGATATAGAGTGATTCAAGAGGAAGGTTTCAGTGTTAGCATTGCACCCGTGCGAAGCCGGGGCGGGTCGCTAGTATACTATAAAGTAACTCTATTTCAAGGGATTATTGGATCTTTTATCGGAAATGACGATCTAACTTTTTTTGTTTTTAGTGCCTCATGGGACTCTCAAGTCCTTCTTATAATATTATTATATTGCTTTTTGAATGTAAAACATATAATAAAATACTTATCTATATACTTTTTTTGATTTGTTAACACTAATAGTGTGCAATAAAATGAGGGGAATAATCTGTGGCAATTCCGTTTTTGATAGCGTGATTCATATTAATTTATTTCGTCTTCGTCACAACATGTATCACAGCTGACGCCCTTGATAGACCTCTGGATAAATGTCCTCCAATTTAACCGTGCCAGCGGCCTGCTAAGTGCCAATTAACTATCAAAATAAACAGTTTACAGCTACTAGCTTATTTTTTAGAACCTTTACCCGTTATAATTACGGAGATTTTTATTCTAAAAGTCGATTGGTTCGACCATTGCTTGATGTAACGAAGCTTACGTCATTTAATCTATAATAAAGCTCTACAAATTCGGAACTATTTAATATTACGCTACTTTTATTTGTTGATAACTCAGTTTATATAGAATACTAGTGGGTGCTGCGGCGTTACCCGCGCGGATCCAGTTTATTCCCGTTCCCGTCGGAATTTACGAAAATCTCTTCATAGTAATTGCCTGCGACATACCTAATACCTAAGACATCTACATACCATATTTCAAACTAGCTTGGCCCACGGTTTCACCCGCGTGAGTACCGTTCCCGTGGGGAGAAATATAGGGCATGTTACTCCCAAAAAAGTAAGCTTCCCAATAGCCAGTAACATAGGCTATATTTTATCTCCATATTCCCACAGGAACGGAAACTACGCGAGTGAAACCACCACATGAATAAAAAATCTTATAAACTAGCAGTCAGTTTATAAGATTATTTATTATATTAGTGTAGACTTACGTAAAAAAGTCAATAAACAATCGAATGACGTTTGACCGATGTGTTCATCGTTCGTTTGGTAGTTTTTGTATTATCTAAAGTTAAGATGTCAAAAGCACGTCGCGGAATAAAAACATGGAGATATAAAATGCATTTTGTATTTATTTGATCGTCTTGCGGCAGTCGGGTCGTGCGTGCGGTGGGTGGCATCCACATTTGTCACCGCGCACCCAGAACAGTGTCGCAAGTGAGCACAGTCCCCAACATATGAGCACACTTAGAAATATAGGTATAGTTTCGGAGTCATCGATGTAACTCTTGACAGTAATTTTAAGCATGGTTTTTGTAGACAATCAAAGTATGTGTAAGAAAAATGTGCCCTGACTGACTGACTTATCAATGCACGCCCTCTATCGCTGAAATTAAGGTAGTAGACATTTGCACCCATTATGTTATTATGTACGCAAGAGTTTTTTAAATTTCGAAAATGCCACTAGTCACATAAAAAATAAACGATCAAGGCTTGTAGCTAGATCAACATTGCTTTTATAATGCTAATAGTAAAATCATCATACTTGAAAAAGTAAACTTTTGACTTTATTATGGAAGGTAATATTTTAGAGTGTATGAATTTAATGTAGGTATTTATTCTACACGCTTTGACGGATTTTGAAATGGCGGTAGATTCGTCTTCATCCGATGCAGGTTATTTCGCAAAAATTTTGCTCAACTGCACTAAAATAGAGGGTTATGTTTTATATATTTTCTCAGTGCCTTTTACACACAGTCAAGTCTTCGTTTTTATAATGAAAGTAATTGTTACTTGTAAGCGTGCTAAGATAACTTTGTTACAATTAATCAAGACAATAATAATATTTATAGTATGCCGTATCAACACAGCCGTGCGTAGGTCCGCGTAGCGCCAGCGTAGACCTCGCGGTGGCCACTATCGCGGCAAGCATCGAGTTCTATGCAAATGCAGTTTTTGCCAGTTACCAATTGAGAAGCAGTACCGAAGTGCATCTCGGCAGTGGGTGGCCCCTCGCGGGAAATCCGAGGAAATAATATAATAGGAAATACTGAGATTACATGGTCTTACTATTGTGTAAATATTTCTACATGTGTATTATATAGATGAATTTTTCGGGTATTTACATTTGATAATCCAATTATGTATTTTTTACATATACTTAGATGATCCTTCTCATGTACTGAAAAACTTGACCTATTTAATTTGAATAAAAAAGGAAAAAAAATGCAGCCTTTGCTTATACAAGATGCAAAAGATATTTATGTAGTTGTATGGAAATAGCATCCAAGCAGCTTTCTCGAAGTCCCTCTACTTATACATACTATTAATGAGAAATAATGTCCGTCTCTCCCGATCTACATGATATTTGGAGGAAAACTACCATTTGGAGGATAGACGTAGGAAACTTTTAATCATGGAAGGTAGAAAAATTTAGGGGAAGTAACTAGTAATTCTCTCTCTCATCTGGTTCCACGATTACTAAAACTGTCGTCGGTGACCCGAGTTAAAATCGAATACACATACTCATACAGTTCATTAAATCACTTACAAGATTAAAAAATATATATTCAAACAGGCCACGTCGGAACACAATCGTTGTTCTAATAAATGTTACTAATTGTATAGAGGCACAGGCAGGACTCGGCCGAACAACAACTAGTTTACATATTATAATATTCAAAATTGCTCTCAACGACTGAGTCATCCTCCGTCAGGACTTTATATTCAATTTTACTTAAGGTGTCGTCCCGCTGACGAAAAAACGTGTTGAGATACATACATATAATTTTCAAATGACAAACTCTCAAAGATAAAACTGCGTACGTACGTATTTTTCTATGTGTTTTGAAATCTTTTTTTTGTTAGTAAACGTAATGTAAACGATTTGGACTTACTGTAGTCTATAGGTTTACATTGTTTTGCAAATAAATAAATGTGCAACTAGTCAAACTTAAGTGTGTGTGCACGGGCAATCAAGAACAACAGATAATCCTATTGTCTCTGCTTTCCTTTACGTGACGGCCTAAAATATAGCCTGCATAGCGTTGTGGTACCGAGAAAGAGCAATACACGTAGAGCTTCGTATTTAGTCATTCGAACCAAAAACAAAGCCATAACAAACTGTTTTCTTGTGGTATTTGCGACACGTGTGGCTGCGGCGCGCTGAACAAGACAGATAACAAGTAGCCGCTTTAAGTAAACAATACAATTCAGCTTTCGCATTGCAGACAATGAAGTTGCGACAAAATCAGTCGCACGTAGCGCTGCACCTTAAGACAATATTTTTTGCGCTGCGCGGCTCACTGCGACACGACGATAAATTAGATGCGTTGAAATGTTTGTGTTGTTGTCGCGGCCGCTGTCGGCGTCGCACGCGCATACATTAGCGCACAATACCGCGGGGGGCGCCATTGTGTCCTCACACTTACAACCCCTCCCCCGCACACCCTTCCCCGCCCTCGCCAGCACGCCCCTAATGAACGATTCAACCCGGGACCTGCAATTATGAGATAAAAATCGGTCCACGTTCGGTCATAAGCTGAGACCCTCCGCAGTTCCTAAAACATTTTCATTCCAAATAATTGAAGGTTGAACAATAAAGGTAAGTCTGTGGAATTTTTAACGTTGTCTTCATATGTTTTGATACGAGGGGCACCCAGCCGCGTTGCCCGCGCAATGGGCTGCACTGCGCAAATTAGTTCGCAGTAGGTAGAGCTGTGTTTAACAGGCTCCTCAGCGTGCTCCAAATACCTCTTTGAATTGATCCATATTAGCACAACGACAAACAACACCGATCAATATGTTTTTGCAAACTCCAAAGATAAATTTACACTATTGGGTTTATTTTGTGCTCAAACGCATTAGATTGTTAGGTACTGTAGGTGATTTTAAATTTACAATTATGTTATAATAATCTATGAAATAAAGAACTGTTCTGCCAAACGGAATCCGAGTGAGCAATGCTGCTGGGCACCTGCTGGTAGTCCAAATTTTATATTTTGACCTCTAGTAGAGTTTCGTGCATTACGTACACTTTATAACAAAATATATGTAGGATGGGTGAGCTCTACATTTATAAAATGTAATTTTCTTTGAAATTCTTTCTTAGTTGAAGCAAGACTTTTTTACTTCGTTCCACTCCACTTCCACTCATCCTTTCGCAATTTAGTACTGGTAAGTATGATAGCTGACGTCACTAATATTTTTACTACGGAAAACAGCGCGGTGAACTTGCGATCCGGTAAGGTAGACGCACCCACCATTACATTATGATAAAAATAATAAAGATTTGGGGTTCTACCGCCGTTCTCCGGTGTACGATATTTCGGCCGGACCGATCACAGTCAAAATGTGACACGCTCTACAGTAATGATGAGATCGCAGTATTGACATTAAGGAAAATCTTAAATTGGAAAACCGCGATGATAGGCGGCTGTGCTGTAGGTAAGTCTGGCGCGGCTGTTTCCATTTAGTCAATCTTCATGGACGAGTTTAGAGTGCCATGTTATTAGACCCCACTTTTCACGTGAATATTCGACCGTGAAACCGTGTGAAAACGTGAGTGGTGAGCCCATTCTATGTGTACTTACAGAAAATAAATGATTTTTGTTTTCTTCTTCTCTATTGAATCTCCGAAAATCCCTTACTCTTCGTTGGAAATATCCAATCCAGGCTAAATAGGACAAAACTACCGGTAGCTTCATGCTTTTCATTGCTTCAGCTATAACAATTATCTGTTTCGGTTACTCCATGAAAAGGATGATCGAGTTCGCAGAGCTCGATTAGGGTTGTGCGCACTAATTTCGGGCTCCACGGGTTCCGTGCGGACTAATGACCAGATAATTGCGCGGCAGGTGCGCGCGCAGCACGGCATGCGCACACGCCAACCGCGGCGGGAAGTCTCGGGAACTTGACTCTTGTTAAACTTGATCCATCACATCATCAAACGTATTGACAATACATTGAATAACAATAATAATTTTATTTGCAAGAAAACAGTAAGAAAGGTCTTAATAATTAATAAATTAGTAGTATTTTCAGCTATAGAAGAACAAGCGGATTTGACGTTATAGGACAAGTTCTTTGTAAGACCTTTTCTGCATTTATCCATTTCTTACTATGCCCACTTCTAGTGTAGCATTGTGTGAATGAATAAACATCTTATTTATTTTTATTTATTTTATTTTATGACTATTTCTGTTTGTGACCAATTCTGTATTCGTCGACTTCTGGATTGGTCGACCCTCGGTACAGCCAGCATGTGCATGAGAGTTGGAAAATTACCTTTGGCCGTATAACCCACCCTTTAACCCCGGACAGTTGGACAGACAGAACCTTTAGAGATGTAAAATTAAAAAATAAAATTATTTTTAAAAATAAACTTGTATTTTAAATTATTGCTAAAGTAAAACTTAAATTGTATGTACTACAACATTAAAACAACAACTAATTATTCAATAAACAAAAAACAACTTATCTTATGAAATAAATAATCAAACAAAAACTCTTAACTCAAAACTCAACATTAACGTAACGTTTAACATAAATATTACTTATCTTACTATTTAACTGCCCTTACAGCTAAAATATTTTTTGGTCTTTATTTATTTATTTATACTTAAAACAAAATTGTATTTATATAAAAATTTTCAAATACATAGTTCACTTTGTTCAAAAATTCAAATTCAGTTATATCATTGTTTTCAGGTATTTTCAGGTAGTATAACTTTAACGATTTTGATGACATTTACAATAGGTATTGAAGATTACACGAAAAATCTATATAGCTCTCCGACTCAACTTTAGGAAAAACGTTTTTGTGTGAATTCTCACTAGCAGAGGAACATTCAGTTCATGCAGACTCTTCTTCTTTATTTGCTTCTTTACTCATGTATTTATATGAATATATTTTGTACTTAGTTATAGATGTAAATATAAGTAAAATATTTTTATTACCAGTTAAAAAGTTAGTGTCTTTAAACCAACTAAGTACGATTTATGAAATTAGTTTTTACTTAAAATGTTCACTCTAGTTCCATTCATTTAATTGTCTGATGATAAAATCGTGAATGGTTCGGCAACGGTTAACTTAAAATGGAACCCTAATCAAACAGATTTGAATAGATTATTTCGGCTTCCGTTACGTGGTCACGCATTCACATTTGGGATTTTTTGTTTATCTGTCTACCTCGATAACCTTTGGGGTCACATTTTTTTAATTGCCTTTTGTTTATAAAAAACCTTTTATTACCAAAAATAAATTCGTGAGTTCTTTGTCTTGTGTCTTATATATACTAATATTATATAGAGGTAAAGTTGTTTTCTAACAATGTTCGTAAGTATGTTTGTATAGGAGGTAATCTCTGGAACCAAAGATCCGATTCTGAATATTGTTTCACTGATACAAAGCTATATTATTTCGGAGTGATATGGGCTATATCTTAATATAGACTAGGGGGGAAACCCCGCTACGGAGTTAGTATTCTACTTATAGACGAGCAGTCTGTAAATATCATTTTTTTTACACATTTTGTTCTGTTACATATTATGTATTATGTTATGATTCACCCAAAAATAAGTACATTATTCCAGAATATCTTCTTTCTAATCTTTCTAATATAATCTTTCAAACAATTTTAAATAACAATCGTTGTTATTGTAACCCACTAAAATGGTGCAATGCAAATGCAGTATATCATAATAAAATCATCAAAACTGTAAAAAGGTCTGAACAGGCCATGCTGATGCAGATAAATTCAGTTGAAAGGGCTTACATCGCTCAGCAGATGTCGGACGAGCTACCGACACGATTGCTTTGTAAATAAAAAAAAACATCACTTGAGTAGACAAAGAGATTGTTTACCAAATGTATAAAAAACTTTTTTTATCTATAAACCTTCGCACTTGCACTTCTTCAAAGCAATGTATATTTCCATAGTGAGGTAAGTGTATATTGTTAAGAATACAGGGTATGTATGTAGAAAACTCTACAGCTAATATAAAAGTTTAGGTAGTGCAGTGTAGAGCAGTGATAGATCTGATAGAAGTTAACTCACTTTTAATCTCTAATACAAGAGGTCCGGCTATGATTTTCATCAGAAATTTATGTAGATATTCATCGCTAACTCTGGATTGTGAGGTATCACATTGGCCCAAGAATTGACTCCGAAGAATGTATGCAATTGACTATGATCCTAGTCTGTTAATACCACCAGCAAACCTGCACTGATAAGAAGTGGATATATTTCTGGACATTCTGGATTTAAAATACCTCTGCCACACTATACAGCATGAGTGTATGTTTTTTTATATTTAAAAGCTCATGTAAAGTAGATACCTGAAGAACTATTAAATTATGCGTCTGCACAACAATGTACCTTTAATATCGAAAACAATTTCCTTTATCTTATACACACCCAGCAAGCTGTTACAGTGAAAGATTTTTTATAAGACCACCTGGTACGCCACCCGCGCCAGCCAACAAAAACTATATGAAAAACCGTCATAATATTTGAATATTATACAAAAAACAATTAAGGGTGCCGCGAGTCACCTGTCGCCGGCACGAGATACGCATTTGCATAGAAACCAATTTCTAAGGCTACGAGCACACGCGACAAGCTGTTCCTTTGTTAAAAAAAGTGTCGTCGTCTACGGAGTAAGTTACTGAGAACTGCCTGTAGAGCGTAACAACAAAATATCAACATAGTGAAAATTATTAAAATATTTAAACATTGCCTGGAGATAATTCTACTGTTTACCTGCTTATACATTAGAAGTTGAAAACGAAGCTATTTTTTTCTAATTACCGCATTATAACACACTAGCGATTTTGCGTGGTTTCACCCGCGTATTTTCTGTTCCCGTGGGAATACGGGAATAAAATATAGCCTATGTTACTTCCATTGGTGAAAGAATTTTTAAAATCGGTCAAGTAGTTTTTGAGTTTCATCATCATCATCATCATCAACCCGTAACAGCCCACTGCTGAGCTAAGGGTCTTTCCTCACACATGAGGAAGTATGGGCTATAATCTCCCACGCGAGCCCACCGCGGATTGGATCGTGGCTAGTGGCCACTTAACAGTCAGAATTTTTCAAGCCACCCAAGGGTATCTGACATGGCTTAACGACTTTCATTGTGCGTAAACACAACGAAAACCGGGACCAACGATTTAACGTGCCTTCCGAAACACGAAAGCGCTCGTAATATAAATGCCACTAGGCGGTCACCCATCCACTGACTGACCGCGCCCAACTTTGCTTAACCAGTATGATCGTTACAAACACACTGGCAACGCAGGGCTACGAGCGCTTAGTTTTTGAGTTTATTCGTAACAAACATAGAAAAATACAAATCTTTTCTCTTTATAATATTAGTAAGTAAGTATAGAAATATAGATTACTAGCGGCCCGGTACGTGCTTCGCAACGTATAAAGTGAAATAATATGATAAATGAAGAACCACTCGACAGATTTTAAGCAAACTTCACATAAACCATTTTTGGTTTGGATAGGTGAGCCCGTTCTTGAGTAATAAAATAACAACGAAAAGTGGCATTGATTTTTAGAAGATAATTTTTATTTCTTACCGAAACTTATAATAGTTTAATTTAGTAGATTTTAGTTTAATCTTAACCTGTGATTATATCTTGCTAATTAAATTATAAAGACAATTTAATTACAAGTACATTTAAACAAAATATCGTTAGTTTATTTACAATTTTTATGTCACAACAAAAAAGTCGTTGCATTCGCAAAGTAGTCGTACCTTCTTATGTGGATAAGGAACCTTTTGTTACACACTCTCTCTCGCGATTTTATCTCACATGGACCCAAGCACCTTTGTCGAGTTCACTTTCTGTTTTCATCGCAAGTGTTCCCGACACTTTTTTTTTTAATTTCGTCTTGTAAGCAGATTCATCTGAGTTTGCTGTCAGTTTTCCGAATTTAGCATAAGTATCTGCATGTAATTTAATAGTTATGTTATTTTCTTTACCGATGACAATACGTTTATTTTTCAGAAATATTATAAAAGAAAGGATTGTTCTTAGCCACGAACAAGTCGCATTCGTAGTGACGCTACGTTGTCATTGTCTATTGAAAGCACCCAATCATCAGCTTGTCACTAGGTGAATTATTACAAACCGTGATGTCTCACGTCTTCCACACACTCTCTATGACATGCTCGGGACATGACGGATTTTAATATTTTAATGTAAATATGCGCGCGAGTCTGTCCATTGTGAGCGGAAACAATCCCGATGTTATGGATGCCTGACTAGACAAACCATTCTTCATTTAGAATTGCTCGAGAATTATTTTAATAGAAAACAATTCGCTGTTTACCGATTGTTTGGTGTCATTCCAAATATAATAATGTTGAAACTAAACCATCTGAACAAGCAGCTCATTGAGTCCTAAAAGAAGATCGAGATTGATCAATAGAATCTGAAGAAAAATATTATAACACGGAGTAATAAATAGTTTGCTGAATACAATTAATAACATATACCAGAACTATAACTCAACCCTTATCTTTACCTATTCATTTAACTTATGTTGTTTACTACACTTAATTCTAACATTTTGACACGCATACTTATACGTCTGTCCGTATAAAATGCCGCGCATATTTTATGCAACATTATTTATATAATCGTAGGAAGCATAAGCATACGTTAAGTTGCATAAAAATAGTTTTCTTTTAAACTGCCGTGTAATGTTATGTAGGTAACCGCCGCGCGCGCCGATCATACCGCGGTTTGTGGCTGAAAATTGCTGGCTCTGCTCCAAAACGTCCCATGTGCTGTAGACTTCAATATAAATAATGAAGACTTAAATAAGATAGTAAGAAAGTTTTTATTGTCTTAAAAATATTGTAGTAGAGGAGCTATTAGGAGATATTTAGGCGTAAGCAGGTGCGGGCGGCGGCTTTGAAATCTTTGATGACCGCCGATCTACGCATTGATATAAAGTGCCTCGTTACACATACTCGGCGCTGCCAGGGAGAGAAAATTGCGATCTTATTGACCCGAT
Organism: Ethmia dodecea; assembly: GCA_963855545.1. Taxonomy (NCBI): domain Eukaryota; kingdom Metazoa; phylum Arthropoda; class Insecta; order Lepidoptera; family Depressariidae; genus Ethmia; species Ethmia dodecea. Next base: position 5,967,877 of record OY979446.1, read on the forward strand.
CGATACAAACATAACAAGCTATTATTAGTTTAATCAGGTACTTTCGATACCCTTATATCGAAACTTTTAATATATTTTGAGGACTTAGGATTTCGTTCCTATCTTAAACCATTATGAATTTTATCTCGGAGTCAGAGGCTGTACCTATTAATAAGGTATCACATTTTTTTACGTCACGTCTAATCCTTGCTCTACTTATCCATCGTCTACGCAATTTCCTACAGGCTGCAATAATCACGGAATACTTATTAGTACTATGTATGTAAACTATAATACATGTAATGAAGGTTTCTGATTATTGGATTTCACTTCTAGTACTAATCAAACATGGTAACAAATTGGTCAAAATTTATAAAGATATTTGTCGGATCGTGTAAAAATGACAGTCGTTTAGCAGTCGTTGACACTACAGCCCCGAGCGTCGGCAGCGGCACGCAACCATATTGAACCACCTCAGTGTCCATCTCGGAACAGCCCCAGGGAACTATTGACATGAGGACTTGATTTATCAATTTGTCATCCATTAGTGCCATTAGACTGTTGACTGTTTAGTTGAGTTTTTCTTTTGTTTGTTTATATAAAACTAAATGCTTCGCTTTGCCGTTTCGGTGGGAATATGGGAATAAAATATATCCTATGTTACTTTGAAAGAATTTTTGAAATCCGTCCAATAGTTTTTGAGTTTATTCGTTACAAACATCTTATCTATATGTATATACTAGCGGCCCGCCCCGGCTTCGCACGGGTGGACATTTGTTTTTTAAACATTTTGGGATGCACTTAGAGTAAATATATCTTTATGCAGAACATAAGATAAGTTCTTATTATTTTTCAAATAGCCTGTGCCCAGCGGCGTTGCCCGCGCCGAATTCCTGTTCCAGTGGGAATTTCTAAAAATCCCTTTATAGAGCGTTTGCGAAAGAAATATTATTGTAAGACACTTACATACCATATTTCAAGTTTCTAGGTAGATTGGGAGTAGTACTTATTTCTCTTTTTAACCAGTTTTTAGGGTTCCATACCCAAATGGTAAAATGGGATCCTATTACTAAGTCTCGCCTGTCCGTCCGTCTGTCTGTCCATCTGTCACCAAGCTGTATCTCATGAACCGTGATAGTTAGACAGTTGAAATTTTCACAGATGATGTATTTCTGTTGCCGCTATAACAACAAAACAGAATAAAATAAATATTTAAGGGGCTCCCATACAACAAACGTTATTTTTTTGGCGTTTTTATGTTGATAGACACAAAAAAAAACACTTCTCCATACTAACTTCAAACCCTACTTTCACCCCTTTAGGGGATGATTTTCGAAAAATCCAAAAACATGTGTCTCATAATTTATTTTTAAGAGTATTTGTGTAAAGTTTGAAGTTTATAGACGTAAAAAACAACACATGTCCATACAAACTCCTATCCCCTGTTTCACCCCCTTAGGGGGTGATTTTCGGAAAATCCAGAAATAGGTGTCTTGTTGTTTGTTTTGAGGAGTATTTTTATTAAGTTTCGTATTGAAACACCCAAAAATGAGGGTTTTTCATACAAACTTCAACCCCTACTTTCACCCCCTTGGAGGATGATTTTCGAAAAATCCTAGAACTAATATCTCATAGTTTGTTTTGAAGAGTATTTGTGCCAAGTTTAAAGTTGATACACGCAGAAATCACACTATCCCATATAAACTTCAACCCCCTCTTTCACCCCCTTTGGGGCTAAATTTCGTAAAATCCTTTCTTAGCGAGCATCTACACTATAAACGTAACCTACACACAAAATTTCATATTTCTATGTTCAGCGGTTTGGGCTGGGCCTTGATTTTTAGATTTAGCTTCTCCTTTTATATATATAGATATATAACATGATAAACTGACTGATTGGTGATATATCAACTCACAGCCTAAACGTGCGCGAGCGAAACCGCGGGTAAAAGCTAGTACAAGAATACAAATCTTTCCTCTTTATAATATTAGTGTAGAAAGATAAAAAAATCAGTGATCAAACTAGGCACGCCGAATGCCGATATACTCGTAGCTGACGCCAACATGAAGTTTCTCGTTTTGAATGCACATATCGAAAGCGAAAACGCTTAATAAGAGCATGTACTCTCGTAAATAGATTGGTAGCCGCCCTTAGCGTATTTTTTTCAAGAAAGATGATAACCTTAAAAACCAATTTAAATACAAAATTTCATCCAATTTGTTGGCACCGTTTCCGAGATACACTAAATCCTACTAATATTATAAACGCGAAAGTTTGTATGGATGTCTGGATGTCTGGATGTCTGGATGTTTGTTCCTCTTTCACGCAAAAACTACCGAACGGATTTTGATGAAACTTTACAGTTTTATAGCTTATACATCAGAATAACACATAGGCTATATTTTATTCCCATATTCCCACGGGAACGGGAACTACGCGGGTGAAACCGCGGGGCGCTGCTAGTATTATATATTTTCTAAACAAGAAAACATATTTTTACAATTGTTTTACTTAAATTTTACAAATAACACTGATCCCCACACTGGGATACCCTGTGTTGTGAAGTCCAGTCACTTTCGTCTACAAATAGGTAATCCTATTGTGCCTGCATCTTGATACTTGATGGGCAGTTCTCTTTTCATTATCGCTTACAACATTAATATATGTATATTGACTATAAATAGAAATAATGAGCAGTTGGTACAATTTCTTGGTTTGTACAAATTATAAAATAATAATAATAATAATTGTGGGGCACAAGTCACACACGGTTATTCAGTCCCAAACTACAGGGCAGGGCCTGTACTATGGGTACTTACTAAACAACTGATGAACATCTACTATATAAAAATAAGTCGGGTTTTCCTTCCTGACGATTTAACTCGAGAACGGCCGGACCGATTTTGATGAAACTTTTTGTGTGGGTTCGAGTGGGTCCAGTGATGGTTTATAGCAAAGAAAATTCAGCATTGCACCCGTGCGAAGCCGGGGCGGGTCGCTAGTACTTAAATAAATATTAAACGACCAGACACGAAGCCAACAGACAAGTTCATGCACACAAATGTTGGCCCCGAGCGGGGATCGAACCCGCGCCCTCCGACTCAGAAGGCCGGGTCACTACTAACTGAGCTAACAGGCCAGTCGTATATTTAGTTGTATAATACTCAGTTCTTTATAATTTTGATGGTAAGGCGTAGGAATTTGTACAATCTGGATCAGCAATAAACACAGAACCTACACTCCGCCGCGCTGTCGCCACTGTCGAGTGCTACTATTTTATTTTCGACCCCCTCCCCCCAAATCACCCACCCAGTCTCCATCCACCCAACCATAGATCACAATGAAATCAATACAAAGTTCGCTGTACGAATCTTTAACTAAATGCCCGTTTCCGCTCCCTTTACCCTCAAGCATTGGTTAACTATTGCATTTCGATAAATGATCCCACCTCTATTACCGTGGCTAATACAGTTAGCGCAAATTATTCAAATTACAATAAAGATCGACTCGTGCGCATCAGCGTGCACTCGGTAGCGCAGCCGCGGGCGCTCGTGCCATTCGCGTTCCAATTTCAAATGCAAATTTTGTTTTCCGAAACGAAAAACAGTGGCTTCGTTATGACCGTTCGTATTCATATCATGAGAGGATTTTGACCGCTTGCGTGTCGGGAACGTTGCACTTCCATAAAAGCCCTCCGGATATTATTTACTGAACTTCCCTTTAATAACATACAGATTTGTTCTAAACAATATTAGGCGGTGCAGTAGTACTTATTTCTAAACACCTACGGACCGCAGAATGTAACAAATATGAAAATGGAAGAATTATTTACAATAACGATGACAAATGCCCGTAGTCTGCCCTGTTTCCACCCCCTATTCCCCTAATTTGGGGTCGCGGCAACCGATTAAACCGGGCTAACGCCCTCGAATGCGTCTAAAAAATAGAGTCTATAAAAGTTTAGCATTAGGTCACGCACGCCACGCCTGGCGAACCCTTTCCTAAGTAATGCTTGTAATAAATATTCAGACTACATAAATAGGACTATGCACGTGAAGGTAAACTTTCAGAGAGGGTGGGTTTCATTTGAGTCTCACCAAATGGTTGACATATAGTCATACAGTATAGTATTCTGTCAATCAAGAGTTTTCAGACATACCTAATAAACTTTAATTTGTCGTTGTCACAAATGTGATCCCATTTATGCTTGACGATTAGATACGAATTACAATATAGTTAGGGGTTAGAAAAGTCTATTAGTTAGTAAGTCTTCTCGTATTATTCTTGTAAAGGCCCAATTCACATCTACGTGATCGTGATCTGTCAAAGTTTGTATGTGCGCAGCTCTAATGTACGAGTATCTTGCCCCGAATGAACATGGCAGTCAGCTTCCTAGCTACTTGGGCTGTCAATCCTGAGAGCCTTATTGTCTGCTAGCAGCGCCCCGCGGTTTAACTCGCGTAGTTCTTGTTCCCGTGGGAATACGGGGATTAAATATAGCTTAGGTGTTATTCTGATGTATAATCTATATAGCTGTAAAGTTTCATTAAAATTCGTTTAGTAGTTTTTGCGCGAAAGAGCAACAAACATTCATACTCACAAACATTCGCGTTTATAATATTAGTAGGATTGACAACCTTAACTACAATCGGCTTCATTTTCACGAACATTGCTTCTGACGCACATCTAGCTGTCATTACCAACAGTGTCTATAGACCAAGCGCTCATTCAGTGAGCGCATTTATTATTATTCCAATACCTACTAATAGTCCGGTCAAGCAGCAGGTTCTCCCGGACACCGGACTGTTCTTACCAGACAAGCTGTAAATAGATAAGACCTGTGAATTGAATCCTGTACAACACTTTGATAGATCACATCAAATAGACGTGATTTGGGTCCATGGCATGCTTCGTTTGTCTTCCCATTTTTTATAATTTTATAATTACGATTAGGTTACCCGAACTATCACGATACTTAATATGCTTGTATTTAAATTAATGAACTAAATCTTTAGACCATAGAAGTGACAATGAATCATTAACGATGACTCACAGAATTACACCACATCGCAGACGTGTCTGAGATTATTTTGACACGAGAACGTCACTGACCGGCCTTGTAAACATCGCTGAAGGATTAATGCTCTACTATATTGTTCAACGACCTTGATACAAGCAATAAAGTATGGGGACATTTTCACATACGATAGTCGCTTACAATGAGATCATCAAATCATGTTAGTTCGATATTTGCGAATATATTGTAGGCTGTAGCTGAATATCATACAGTAATCTACTTAATAAAACTCTAACGTTGGCTGACTGACAGACAACGCACAGCTTATGCTGGTGGCCCGGTATGTAACATAGGTGTGTACTAAGAAATATTTTTTGAATATTCATCACCTAAGGGGCTAAATAAAAGATGACAATTTGCGTGGAAGTTCATATTTTTTACAAATCTCATTATTATTAAGCACAATGTAGTTTACTAATTATTGTGTATCACAAGCATGTGTTAATTGTGATAGATACGACATACTTTGTCCGTTTTTTTTATTTTAATTAACATTGTTACAAAAAACGAGCGTCTTAAATGCAGCTTAGGATTATTATACCTACTTAGTGTAATCGCCGAGGAGCAAAGAGGACCCTATTGGTGATCTCTGATCACATACATCACTTGTATGAACACTGGAAACTAGTGACTACCACTAGTTTCAATCTAATCTAGTAAAATCTGTCCAAACAAACCAACACAAGCGGAACCAGCATCCCTCCACCGGCCGCCGAATTAACCCAACGAAATTACCGGCCGTTTACTTTCAAGTCCTTGTAATTGGTAACCGCTTCAACATCCATATTACGTGTATGTATCGATGGTATCGATCACAGGCTGATGGTAGCCCCAATTTGTCTGCGCCACTAAATCATCGGACAAACGCACCGCTCGATCTAAATCGATTTGTCCAAATTACGAAAGTGTAATGCGGCCCCCCCGGTGCTGGTTGCTATCCCTGCCAGGTATCCTATCTAAATATTGACCGCTCGAAAAACACCTGCGTTTTTGCAAGAGGATATCTTATTATTACGAACATAAGAAATTGGAGCTAAACGGCTGAGTATCTACGACAAGAGGTTTCAGTAGAGTGTAGTATTTAAGCCTTGAATTGTGACATTAATATACTAAGTCATAGGAACGAAACATCCGTAGTTTTGTATGTTAGGATAACTTACAAAGCTGAAGGGTTTAACACAGTTACGTAATGAACCAAAATATTATGAGTAACTAATCATTCCTAAGCAATATAAGCAGCAAAACGAACATTTCAAATATCGGAAGCGCTACCATTTGTTGTGCTAACATTCCTTTCACATTCAGAACGCGATGCTAAGCTGTTTATGAGATTTAAAATAAATTATTATTGATAAGTGAGTATAAATAAATAGTTCGAATATTCTTTGGAATTAATAGTAGAGGTAACTGTGTATAACCTACCTGTGTACCTACATTTACGCGGGAAATAATGTTTTTTTAAATCTTTTCAGTGCCTTTTACACGAAATCAGATTGGTTGGTTTGTCTATTTAGTGTACCTAATTGTTTAATAAAGTTTAATATTTGATTGGTTGGGCGATGGGCTTACCACCTATACTAACATACTGGTGAAACGTAAGTATTTGCAGAAATGGAATACCTCTGCCTGAGCACAGATATTAGAATATGTACTATAGGCCTAAGTAGGCATTTAGAGGGCGTAGGTACTCGGAGATCAAAGGCGTGAGATTTTTTATTTTTTTATTTGATTGGAAACCAGTCGAAAAGGACAGGAAAGAAAAGAACAGTTTTGTGTTATTATTTCAGAATTCCTTTAGTGGATACATATTTTCGTTATATATAAACTCTATATTATTTTTATTAATTATTGTAATATGATAAGTATAACAGCAAGAGTCGGTAATGATAGCAGAAAAAACATGCTAAGGGGAACAGCCAGCAGCCGGGATGACTGGCCGTTTTGAGTGGATTATTATCAAATTAAATTTGTGATACCATGCCATGCCATATGCTGGGCAGCAACGTGTATTGCAGCTCTATATGAACCGTTGGGGTAATCGACTTTTCAAAAGGACCATAACATTGGAAATGTAATCAGCACCAAGAATCACTTCTTCATCATTTCAATTTACTGCTGGAATATGTAACCATTTACTATATAATTCATCATGTCTTAACGTATTTCTGATTCCATGAGCATGAGGTTATATCATGATTCCTCCCAGACAAACCTATTAAAGTTTAAGAGTAACATCATATTACAATAGAAACAGTTGAATAAGTTATTTATAAGACATAATTATGTCTTCTTAGAAATTATTATGACATTATTAAAGGTAAAAATGTTTTCAAAACAAAAGGACTAACTTAACTGTCATACAAAGTGATCACCGGCGCATTACCAAAGGCACCTCGCCAAATGGCGCTGATGATAATGACCCACTATTTGTGTCGACGCCATCTTGCGAATAAATATTGGGCAAATTAGCGGCCCCCTGGCGTCCACCTGCTATTGTTGCTAATACGGCACATGTGGTGACGGACAACTAGGCTCGCCAAACTTGCGGTAAAAGCCGGATGGTCTACTACTGGGTTTTTATCTGCTGCTTGCTGCTTCAAAAGCATCAGAAGAAGAATAATGTTTTCCAGGTGTAAGTATGTTATGTAAGTAACTACGAGTTTATGAGTCTATTGCTGTGGCGTAGTCAATTAAACGGTTTGACGGATTATGAAGTGCGATGTCGCTAGATTCGTGTTAATCTCTGGAGTGCCATAGGGTAACATACCCGTCTACACAAGTGTATTTTATATACCTACTGAAATAAATGAATTTTGAATTTAAATTTGACACCAGAAAGAAGAAAGAATGGAATATTTTTTAAATGTTTTGTGTAATTAATATTATTAATTAGAAACTCCGATATTTTAAAATTTTTTAATGTTTGTATTTTATTACTTGTTTTAAACTTATGCATCGATTTTTTACTAGATACTATAAACTCAACTTTTACATTTTTCAACAAATTCTTATGAATAATTTTCGGGTTTAAATCTGATACCATACCGAATTACATTTAAAGTTATATTGGTATTATAATCAGATTCTTCAAAACTGTCCTCCTCGGTTCTAGACGCATGGACACCCTGCAGACGGCGTGTTGGTGGCGTTGATAAACCGTGAAATGTCATTAGATCGAGGATCAAAGCTTGCGCGTAACCATCTGTTGTGACAAGGATCATAGCCGTACAGTTTATAGGTAAAATAATGTTGCAGGGAGACGTAAATTCCGAAACAATCTAATCGTAAAAATATTCATATAAAAACATTTTATGTGTTGCTGTATCACAAATTGGGTAAGCTTCAGTGTTGTTTTTTTTTTAAATAATTTACTGAAATATAATAAGACACCTATTTTAATATTAATTTTTTTTTGGTTACTAGGCCTCGTAATACCTAATTTTTAAAAGATTTTGAGTTATGTATGACCTCATCTATAACAAAATTTTAAGGACTCAAGGACTTTTTTCATACCGACCATAATATGAATGCACCCTAAAAGATCGTATCATAGAAGATTATTATGAAATGGACTTGCTTTTGACAAAAAAAATGTGTCATTTTTGCATATTATAGTGCAACGTTACTTTTTTATTTAAAATATGAAAATATGGCTTGTAGGTAATTGAAAAATCTCGAAATGGTTTTGATTTTTGTTTTTTTTTTTGCCTCTATAAAAAAATTTGATGGTCAAATCCACTAAGTACCTACCTACTTTTTACAATTACCTGCCTTATCACAGATTAGGTTAGCTACCTACACATTAACACCTGAAACGGATAGGTTATTTCGTTTAGAAATGTATCCCTCCACGTGTACACCAGATGGTGCATTAAACAATAGGAATTATGTTTTACAACGTGGGAAAGGTATTCGCTATCCATTGACTCTTTGCAAAATACCTTTAACATCTGGTAGGAATTAGGTTCAAGCAGGATTAGGGACCTTCCTACATTTCTTTCTTTCGCTTATTTAAATTTAAAAAATTGTATTGGTAAGCACCTATTTAGTTGGATGGACGTGACTTTTATCGTCTATTTATTTATTTACATTTAGGCAACAGGGTTACAGTGTGCACCAAAGCGCCCGTGGCCTTAACCGGCTTACAATACTAAAACACTAAAATTACAAACGCAGCTTCAACATTCGCAGCTTATTAATAAATACAGCCAAATATTCGTAAGATATATAAGAGCAGTGATAGCCCGGACGGTTAAAGAGCCGGCCGAAAATCAGTGAGGCTCGGGTTCGAATCCTGGCACGTACCAATGAGTTTTTCAAAAACTTACGTACATATTTATCACTAGCTCGACGATGAAGGAAAACATCGTGAGGAAACCCGCAGATCTCAGAATTAATTCTGAGACATGTTTAAACAGACCCGGTCCGGCGATGGGCTCACCATCTATCACGTTTAGGGGTCCAATATATCTCGTGAAATGTGGGTATATCCAGTAATGGAATACCTCTGCCTACCCCCTCGGGGATAAAAAAGGCGTGAGATTATATATATATATATACATATATGTATATATATATATATATATATTCCTCAAAAATGTCGACATCCTGGACCTGCGGTCGTACTATTTTCGGAGATTCGATATTCGACTCGGAAACGGAAAATCTGTCGAATCCTTATGTCAAATATAAATATCTGTGAATAGCCCATCTCGTAACCTTTCTACAGATTTTCCAATTCCGAGTCGAATATCGAATGTCGAATCTCCGTGATTCATACGCCCGCTGAAGTAAAAAGTGATTGTTCAGAGTGAGTGCTCGAGCTGTGGGCGCGTTGTAATAATTATAAAAATAATATTATATTATGGAAAATACATGTAAATATGGAATATTTTACAGAATAAGCGCAATTCCTGAAATTAGTTTTATCAGTATCGACTACTTAATCGATTTCAAGAGCAGTGATAGCCTGTAATGGTTGAAGAGCCTGCTTCACATGATGATATCAGTGAGGTTCGGGTTCGATGAGTTTTTCAAAACTTACGTAGGTACATATTCATCACTAGCTTGACGGTAAAGGAAAACATCGTAAGGAAACCCGCAGGTCCCAGAATTATTTCTGAGACATGTGTAAAAGACCCGGTCCGACGATGGGCTCACCACCACGAGATATTGTTTGGACCCCTAGTCCAAACAATATCTCGTGAAAAGTGGGTATATCCAAAAATAGAATACCTCTGCTTACCCCCTCGGGAATAGAAGGCGTGAGATTAAGTATTTAGTTCATTTTTATTTTTAATCCATTTCAGCTATTTTTAACAAGTGTTAATTTTTTCAGAAAAATTAATTAGCATAGCTGAATTTAGTGCTATCTGTGGAAATCGTACTATTACTGCTCTTTTTTTTTTTTAAGAAAATTGGTTAGTCACAACTCAAGTACGAAGGCATCATATTTTTTTATATTAATATTATACTAATTGGGGTGTATGAGAAATTGCGCTTATTCTGTTACGCTTTTGTATACCTACTTAACTACGTAAATTTAAAAAAATCTAAATTATGGGAGACAATTCACACATGGTTGTTTAGTCTTAAACTAGGCAGGGCCTGTACTACGGGTGCTAAAGAACTGATAGACATATTTAAATAAATAATAAACGACCAGACACGAAGCCACCAGACATGTTCATGCACACAAATAGCAGGGATCGAACCCGCGACCTCCGGTTCAGAAGGTAGGGTCACTACCAACTGAGCCAACAGGCGTGCAGGCCCGTCAGTTATGCAAAAAAAAGGTAAAAAAACATACGCGACGAAATGAGAACCTGTTCCTTTTTTTAAATCAGATGAACAATATACTATGTTACTCCTTGATAATGTAGCTTTCCAATTTCCATTGATGAAAGAAGTTTCAAAATCGCTCCAGAAGTTTTTGAGTCTATAGTCTAGGCAATAAAGGTAGTGGACCCCAACATTAATTCCTCAGTCGATGAAACTTTGCAGGATTGTAGTATAGTATGAGACAATACTGCATAAAAAAATCCAAAAAAAAAACCTAACCGAAGTTAGGTTTTTGTACTAAAAAAAAATTTTTTTTTTATTGATAATTTGATAATTTCTAAAAATAATGTAGCCAGAAGGTTTTTATTTTGGATTTTCCTATTGTAAGTCCACAGCGACCATTAAATGACATTCCAGTAAAAAAAATGGACTGAGCAATTTTCCCGAGCAAGGTACATATACGTCTGAGTTTTGTTGTTTCTACCAGGAGATTTTTTTGGATATTTCGCATATAGCTTTCTTAACACACATGAATATTGCTGGAGAAGAAAATTTTGACTGAGCATTTTTCCCAACAAAGATATCAAATAAATAAGTATTTCAGTAAAAATACCTAACTTCGGTTAGGTTTTTTTTTTGGATTTTTTTATGCAAGTATTGTCTCATACTATACTACAATCCTGCAAAGTTTCATTGACTGAGGAATTAATGTTGGGGTCTTCATACAAAAATCCGCTTCATTGCCTAGACTACTATTGCTTTTTATACATTCCTTAATCGTATTTACAAATATACAAAAATACAAATCTTTCCTCCTAGTGTAGGTAGATGTTCAAAGTAGGTACCGTCCTAGCTACAGGAAAACGGAACTTAATAAAGCATGTTAATGCCATATATTTTTTGAGAAATAAATAGACATTATAACCACAGCTTAACAATGTTAAACTAATTATAACCGTAAATTAACTTAAATCTTACAAAAAAAGTTGTACTATAAGTCTTACCTACCTAGGCAATAGTCTTTCGGAAACGGAACAACCCCTCTCAAATATCGAATCGGAAACCACCACACCCGGCTCGGGGCTACACAGGGCGAGGGCCGGCCGGTAAAAAAAACATGCGTGTGCCGACCGGACGAAAACGGAACGCAAAGCGAAACACACCAACGAACGAAACGAAACGAAACGGCCAGTCTGGATCGAGCGCTCGTGGAGAGTATATGTGTCGCTCCCAGCCACCACACAGCTGTTTACGCTCGATCGAAATCGACGAACTATGAATAAACTTTTATCTACCTCATTTATTTATTAATCAGTGATTTTTAAAGTGTTGTGGCAAACAAATTTTGTATAAATCGATGAACTTTATTGATTTTGAAGTGACAGACAGTAACTTTGGAAAAATGATGGGTGAGTTTTTTGGAGTTTTGTAGTGCAATGTTTTTTCTTGCTGATGAATATCCTAAGATGCCACTGACCAATATTTTGATAATAGTTTTGTATTATTTTTATACTGCAGAAATTTAAAAAAATACGAACATTTATACGTGTATTTTGTAAGAAATTTTAACGTAATAGGTACTCTGTAGGTTATGTTATTGCCAATTTTTATCAAATAGACATTGTTTGCGCAATTTAATACTCATTTTATAGAAATTAAGGGTTTGTTCAGATGTCACTGTTATCAATTAATCATACCTATAACAAATACGATATTTGGACTAACTAGTTTTGATACATTCTATATGACGCAGGTACAGGTGGATAGGTAGTTTGATGTTTTTATAGATTTGTTGTGTATTTTGTGATTGCTTGTCTGAATTTACAAAATTGCTACATTACCTTTACCTGCTTAGGTCTCAAAAATAGGTAGGCTTACCTACTTACATACCTACCATAAACAACTTCTTATTGTATATGCAAAGTGGGTAGGTAGGTAGTACCTATTATTTAATTATCTAGTTACCCTTTTTGTAACAATAGAGTACCTATGAAATACTTAGGTAACATAGTATTATTCAAATTTTAATACAACATACTATTATCATTATGGTAAATAGGTAAGGTTTAACTGAAAATGTAAATAATACCTAGGCAGGTAATAACTAATAACTTTAAGAAAATCGACTTCAAACTGCAAGAAAAGAATAAAAAAGACTACAAACTGCTCATCACCTTTTACAAATAGGTACCTAACTAGGTACCTATTGCTTTTCCTAATCCTGGGACGTTAATTGTTTTGTTGAGGAGTTCTCCTGGTAACTTCAACATGAGCTTCACTTTATGCTTTATGACGAGCATAAATTGCTCTAAATGTTAAAACAAGCCAGATAAAAGCTTTCTACATATTGAAACTCTAAAAATGACTAGGTTATACCTATGTAGGTATAAAGGCAATAGGTATGCATGCAACTAAACCAAGAACTAAAAGTTTCTCCTTATTATGCAATAAAATATTAAACCACATATTACCGAATTAACGATGCCTAGATAAGTACCTATCTATCTACCTAAGACTTTATTGTATACCAAAGAATTTGTTACTGATCTATCTAATAAAATACAGGAAAAAAGTTGATCGAAATAACTCGCATATATTATTAAAAAAAAATTGTAGGGATGTCAAAAAATTTTTTGTTCCTACCTACTACGACAGACAATTTTATTTAAACTGGTCTGTGCTACTACCTATCTATTTATTTACAATTATCTAGGTATATGGAAAAATAATTATATATATGTATTCTTGTTCCTCACGAGCGTGCATAATCGCCTGGGAAATCGATACCTGATTTATGCTCTATTTTTTATGTAGCCCAGCCGCAACTTCACGGTATAACACCGTATTGAAATTCTTAGCGCCTAACGAACGAACTATTGAATTAGAACATTTAGAACTAATTCGATATGCTACTACGTTTAAATGATTACAAAGAATTACAAGCACAAAATTTTATTAGTGCAAAATTAATCTTCAATTCTGTAACTAAAATTGTGCAAAACAACTAGGTTACATACAATTCAAGGATGGTGGGCAGTGGATTGAATTCCCACACGCAGAACTGATTTGTTCATAACAATTAGTAGGCATTACGTTTACAACCTCGTTTTGAAATCTTAGCTAATCATATAATTTTGTGCATAACTTAGCGGAGAACACTTACAAAACGTTTACTTACTTACTACTTTTTTTAAAACCAACTATTGAACTACAAAACTTTAAATTCAAAGTAATTGTGACATCCTTACTTTTACGCAATGAATTCACTGGGACACGTAAACTCAAACTAATATCTATATTATAAAACATATCGACCTACCTACTTCGAGACTAGTTTCGACATGTTTAAGCTGGGACAGACGCGTGCGCTGCGCCAGTAAAAAAAGCTAGTACCGAGGCTATGTGATACTGATGTTACATTTGATTCATAAATATCAGAAATACTTACTTAATATGACGCTAAGCCTGGTTCATCATAATGCTATTATTCTAAAGGTCCACCGACACTGACCAGGGACGAGACAGACAAGGCCTTGACTGACCTCTGTGTTCCTTCTGGACCTGGCAAAAATATCAATGCGTAGGTAGGTAGGTGCCTACATTTGAAAAACGGACCTGAACCCCCCCTTCCCTTACAAATATAAAATCGAACGTTTTCGGCCAATGAACGATAAAAGGGGTTATTGTAAACTCGTTACAGAAGCAAGAAAATCATATTTTATGTAAACTTGCCACAGTTTTATTTTTGTAAAGTAAACTTCCAGCATATAAACTAAAATTTTATTGTTGTAAATGCCAAATCAATTTTAAAAGCCTAAATACAAATAAAGTAATTCAACTCAAATTTAACCATCAGTTAACATAACCATTAATGAAAACTGGTTTATGGTGCAATGGTCGGTAGCTAACCTACCGGAAGTTTTAGCAGGAAGAAGCGGGTTCCCGCCACCGTGGTGTACCAGCCGCCGCCGCCTGTTACAATCAATTCAAGTCACCCACCCACCCCACCTTACTCAAATATTGAAAGCCCTTTTGTATTTAGCTTTATACTTTCAAATTAATAATTTAAGTAAACTAAAAAAACTCGTGTTTTTCAATTAAGTTAAATTATTTAAATAATAATATTTTCCCAATTCGGTGCCTTTTTTACATTAAGTACCTATATTACCCATACTTTATTTTCTTTATTTTTCCGTTTTGAGTGGACTATTATATACTATTATGTAGGTATACAATACATTACAGATCCAGACACTATACACACAAATTTATGTGTGGGCTGCAACGCGTTGAGAAGTTCCATTCTCTATCTCCGATATACCAAATTTAAATAAAACAATAATCCTAAATCTTGAGATGTGAATTTTATTTATTACGTTACATTACTCTATTCTTATACTATGTAGTGATTAACTTCTAAATCTAATTACAATTGACAATAGTAAATATATAAATCTAAAGACTAATTAACAATATGTACATAAAAACAACTTAAATAGATATAAATATTAGATGTAAATATGTAAATTATATAAAATAAAAAAAATAAAAAAACTTAATTAAATAACCCGCCCCTAATCGTGCCGGATGCAAAGGTGCCCATTACGCTCGCCGCGTTTCCGCGCTGGATTTCGATGGCCAGCCTCTGCACCAGGAACGATCCGTCACGGGAGTCACCGCTTTTTTCGGCGAGCCTTTTCCCTATTTCTTTAACAAAGCATTTACCCTCATTAAATAGGTACAAATACAAAAAAAATATCTACATAAATGACCACACACTAATACCTATTACAAACAATATTATACACTTACAATTGAATTCCGCAATGCTATTGCTTCCCGCTTGCATTGCAAAACGTATGGCGTACTTTCACGGCATCACAATAATGGAAAGACTAGAAGAGATTAGAACATAATGGTGCGGAGGTGGGCGCGTGGGAACGCTCCCAGCGTTCACGTGCCGGGCACATCACTCTGCCACACTAAATCTAACATTAATATGCTAGATTTAGATAAAACCCCCCGTCGAGTAGTGCGGATTCACTTGAAGAAGTCATTATTTCACGGCGAAAGCACCGGGGAAGAGCTGCAGAGAATAGAGATTTTTATCATTCAAGAATGTTCGTTTAATTATCTAGCTAGATTGCAAATTCAGAACAAAGCTCGTTTCATAATTTTCCACGTTAATTAGAGAGTAAATAATAGAGGCTTTAAAAATGAAACACTAAAGAAACATAACCCTTCTGGCGTCCTGTAAAAAATCCAATAAGAAAGCGCTATTCAAATAAAGAGAGTATCAATATTTATAAGATCGAAATGAATGAATTATACAAGTGAATGAGCGAACTACACAGTAAAATCAATTATTCCATTCATAAATCCACGGTGGATCTATGCAGGCGTAGGTGTTCATAAGTCACCGGAAAATAAATTAGCATACCCATACGTATGAGAGTTTAGTATAACATAGCATTATAGGTAAGATATTTTTTAGAATACAATATTTTTGCCTATTTAAGTAACCATCATATCTTTGTTTTATAATATTACTAGCGGGTGCCCAGCGCCACGATTTTTGTCGGTGTTTTGTAGTTATTCTGCTATTAAGGGCGGAGACAAATCCGAAAAATCAAAAATCGGTAGATGTAACCTAACCTAACCGATTTTCTTTTATATATGTATAATATAATACATATAGTTTATTTAATTTAAAAACATTATAAGCATGCTGCAGCATTTTATAGGAGGTACTGAAAATTATTTAATATCTTTAATTTACAGCAGCAGTAGGTACCTGAGAGACCGAGCTTCGCTTGTTTTAACAGCAGTATCGCTAACGCCATCTGCCGATGAGTGACCGTATTCCCTAAATAGTTATTTGTGTAAAATTGCGTTTTACTAGAAATACAACTATGCAGTTGAATATAAAAAAATCATCAAAATCATTGGAGCCGTTTCCGAGATACCTGAGGTATAAATACGTACCATACAAAAATTGCACGTTTAAAGTATTAGGATACGCGTAATAGTACGCAGGCGATAGATCATGATCATGAATCGTAATGAATGTAGGTTATTGAAATGAGCGGTGTGTCGCGTAGGCTCGCACTCGTTTGACGGGCCATGGCAGTACCTAGTTAGTGGTTCCGGATACGTATCGGACGTGTCGGATGTCGGCGTGAGTCACGCGGCGCCCACGCTGCCGACGCGACTGCCGCCCTCCAGCCCGCCAGCGCACTGGCGCCCTACCCGTGCCCTGCAATTACTGTTTGCTATGACTTCCAATATCCCACTAAATAATTTTTAAATTACTCCATAGAAATAAAAGTTGTGTGCTATTTAAAAGGTAATCTAAATTCTAAATAAAAAAATATCATAACTAGGAATACTTATATACGATCGACCGCCTCTTGCAACGAACCTCCTTTAAACATACATAACTTCAATAAATGATGTCAAAAATACCAGTAGGTAGTACAACTTTTTACCAGAATTCGGAGGTACGATGTTTTGTTTTAACTCTTAATTATCAAAATCGGTTAGTCGCTCTATAATCCTTTAGCGACATGCCTTGATGACCCTAGTCCGACTAAGGTTTCGTTATGTTATGAGCGTTGTACGACTGTTATATGAATAACTAAATACCAAATACTTACCTCCGAATTCCCTACAGATAGGTACATGTGTAATGACGCCATTCATAAAGCAAACCGCCATAATTACAATTTGCCAATGACACTCACTGCAGTATGCAAGTCGCATCGGCCTCTAAATTAGCAACCAGCCGCGTTGCTGGGACAGATTTAGATGTCGTCTGCGGCGCGTCTAGGCTATTTGTGTTTGGGTTTTGGCATTGGCCATTTCGCAGTCTCGTGGGAATCGGAGTTGAACGACTGCGGAGACAATGCGGTTGTCTGCCCGGCGCGGTATCGAGATTCGCGAGTTTCGCGACCAGTCAGTGTGGCCACATGAAAGCTTTTGCAGACATTGTTATTTTAAAATACCGCGAAATAAACACCCTTCATATTGTTACATTTTCACGGCATAAACGGTGGACGTATCTTCGTAAAAATTGTTTGGATCATACCGGAAAAACATAGTTTTCAGGGGAGACGATAACGTTCCCGCAGGCGGAGTCGCGGGCAGCAACAAGCATTCTAATAAGATTAAGATTATGCGAAACGATTCTGAATTCTGAGGGTATACTTATATGTATACATATACCTATTTTACAATAACACCAGAAGATTTATTGTCGTAAGCCTAAGTAGTATTATTCTTGAGTTTCAATACTTGAAGCGGATCGGAAAATTAATTTGACCAACATCGCCGATCTGTTGTAGATTTTATGATATTTTTACTGTATGTTTCTGTCCAGAGTAGTAAATATTTTAACTTACAATCCTGACCACACCACAGCCAGTCGTTCACCGCGTATTGCCGGCATAGCCGCCCACCCGCGCCGGCTGCGTGCGGTACCACTACCTCATTGCCCGACCGTCATACATCTCAATAACTGACACCTTTTATTACCAACTTACTTACACTTGACTCAAATAAGCTAGCACTTAAGATTAACTACTGATTAGGACTAAGTACATACTACAAAACTGAATTTATTGACGCTACCAGAGGAAAATCAATGTTTCCAAAAAAACATGCTATGAAACTTGACCACAGACTTACGAGGATTTACAAATATCGATATAGCATAGATACTAGGCAGGGCTTAATAATGATAAAGTCGTAGCCGTTGAACATCGCAGGGTTGACTATTTGATCAATAACATTAATGTTAGGTACTTTGACTATGAGATGGTAATAATTTGAAAAGGCGTTTTTCTTATAATAACTGCTACATACGAACCAAATATCTAGGTTTCTGATAAATTTGGGTGGACAACCCTAGGCAGACAGGGTCGATAGGCACTGGAACTGAGCCAGCCGCCAGTCGCGCCTCGACGCGACACATAAATCCACCCTCGCAGTGCTAAAGTGCCAGTTCCCACACTGGTCGAATTAAATTTCCGGACATAAAATAATAATGGTCATTATTATTCTCATTTAGGTAGGTAGGTATATAAGTAAATGTATTTCTGAGCGCAGGAAAAGTCTATAAACTACGATGAAACTATAAAAATAAAGATTTTCTAATCAGATTTAAATAATGAGTAAACGCTCAGGTACCGGAATTAATTCTGATGTCGCATGTGTAACCGACTCCGGCGATGGGCTCACCCACCATCTATATACTGGTGAAATGTATTAGTGTATAGTGTATTTCACTAAATGGAATACCTTTGCCTACCCCGTCGGGGATAAAAGGCGTGAGTTTTTCTTCATAATCAGAAACAAAGAAGTGGACGATTAATTACAGACTTCTACGCTGTTTTTATAGTTTCAAAATGTATAACACTTAACTTCCCTTACTTCTAGTTAAAGTAAACTAAACAATACTATACGTTATTGTAAAATGTTACTTACATCAACAATACCCAACAATATAATTTTCCTCATATTTTTCCAAGTGAAAGTTTGACCTTAACAAAATTACCATGTTAGGGAGTTAACGGACTGTGACTGGACAAGGGAACATGCGTTAACTCCCCGAGAACGGAAGGATTAAAATATCTACTCGTCGGTAATTATTTATAACGTACAGTAAATATATATAAAAGTATCAAAACGGTCTGTCGCGAATACGCTAACAACGGTCGCGTATGTTTGCGGGGCATACCTATAACAATTATTTCTTATTTTGCTGTCTTTTCTTCAAAATTGTGTTAGTTTCATTTATTTGCAAAATATGTAATAAAACAAATTTAAAGTAATTAGGTTAACCTAGCTACTTTTTTGCTTCTAATGGATGATATAAAGTACCACAACATTTCAGATCATTTTGTTATTATTTGATAGAATATCAAAAGTATAAAGCAATCTCGTTCCGACAATGAGACAACCTGATAGTTGTAACGTAGCTGATAAAATGAATAGATAAAAGAAATAACAATAATATTACAGTTATGTATATGAAAAAACACATATACCTACTAGTAATCAACTCGTAAACGCTAGACTACAGGACCTCATTTTCCGTCTAACTATTATTGTAAGTTTGTTATAAAGTCGTAGCCGTTGAACATCGCAGGGTTGACTATTTGATCAATAACATTAATGTTAGGTACTTTGACTATGAGATGGTAATAATTTGAAAAGGCGTTTTTCTTATAATAACTGCTACATACGAACCAAATATCTAGGTTTCTGATAAATTTGGGTGGACAACCCTAGGCAGACAGGGTCGATAGGCACTGGAACTGAGCCAGCCGCCAGTCGCGCCTCGACGCGACACATAAATCCACCCTCGCAGTGCTAAAGTGCCAGTTCCCACACTGGTCGAATTAAATTTCCGGACATAAAATAATAATGGTCATTATTATTCTCATTTAGGTAGGTAGGTATATAAGTAAATGTATTTCTGAGCGCAGGAAAAGTCTATAAACTACGATGAAACTATAAAAATAAAGATTTTCTAATCAGATTTAAATAATGAGTAAACGCTCAGGTACCGGAATTAATTCTGATGTCGCATGTGTAACCGACTCCGGCGATGGGCTCACCCACCATCTATATACTGGTGAAATGTATTAGTGTATAGTGTATTTCACTAAATGGAATACCTTTGCCTACCCCGTCGGGGATAAAAGGCGTGAGTTTTTCTTCATAATCAGAAACAAAGAAGTGGACGATTAATTACAGACTTCTACGCTGTTTTTATAGTTTCAAAATGTATAACACTTAACTTCCCTTACTTCTAGTTAAAGTAAACTAAACAATACTATACGTTATTGTAAAATGTTACTTACATCAACAATACCCAACAATATAATTTTCCTCATATTTTTCCAAGTGAAAGTTTGACCTTAACAAAATTACCATGTTAGGGAGTTAACGGACTGTGACTGGACAAGGGAACATGCGTTAACTCCCCGAGAACGGAAGGATTAAAATATCTACTCGTCGGTAATTATTTATAACGTACAGTAAATATATATAAAAGTATCAAAACGGTCTGTCGCGAATACGCTAACAACGGTCGCGTATGTTTGCGGGGCATACCTATAACAATTATTTCTTATTTTGCTGTCTTTTCTTCAAAATTGTGTTAGTTTCATTTATTTGCAAAATATGTAATAAAACAAATTTAAAGTAATTAGGTTAACCTAGCTACTTTTTTGCTTCTAATGGATGATATAAAGTACCACAACATTTCAGATCATTTTGTTATTATTTGATAGAATATCAAAAGTATAAAGCAATCTCGTTCCGACAATGAGACAACCTGATAGTTGTAACGTAGCTGATAAAATGAATAGATAAAAGAAATAACAATAATATTACAGTTATGTATATGAAAAAACACATATACCTACTAGTAATCAACTCGTAAACGCTAGACTACAGGACCTCATTTTCCGTCTAACTATTATTGTAAGTTTGTTAGAAAACTGAGAGTTATGCGCCGGGCCCCAACTAGTAGCCTTAGCTGCTACCACAAAGCAATAACTGGATCTAATGACAGATTTTTGTTGCAGATGAGCGGCAAGCGCACCCGCAGCTATAGATGCGCGGTGCATCAGCGCGACCGCGAGGTCAGCTCAGAGAACGACTTCCGCCTACTCCTCGAAGACCCCACTTTATTTGCCAGGTAATTACCATACAGGGTCCATAGCTGTTCTAATAAACTATCGCCTTTACTATCTTATCTACGCTTACCTACGTAGAAAAATATAACTAAAATTTCTAGCCTCAATGTTCATGTTCATAAATGATTCACCCTATACCCGGTCTGGGTGTCCACTTGTATGGTGATGAACTATTTGTTATAATTTTGAACTGTGTGCATAAATTTTACAAACTTTGAAAATCCTTTTTGACAAAGAACACTTTTTTAATTAATCAAAATCGGGTATGCCGTGATTTGTCAACTTTCCTTTTAAATATACAAAATTCTTTCTTTATATTCACACAGTAAATTTTCTGTAAAATGTAACTATAACACTATTTAGTAACGAAACTTCTGTAGGTATCAAAATTTATTCGTAACATTTTAATTAAACTTATGAAAATTCTTGTATCGATTGACGTTGCTAAAAATATGTTTTATGTTCACTTGTCGTGTCACGGTGACATGTGGTGTGCTTTCGTCCAATAAAATCAGCAATAAATTGTTTTAACAGCCCGATATTATCGTGAAAGTAAGTCTATTGAGTTTGTTTTAAACGTTGTTCATTCATATTTAATACACAGTTTCTAGATCATGATCTAATGGACCATACAGCAGTCCGCATATTCTTTATATTTCAATTTTGTAATTTTGACATTCTCTATTTCCTAACCAAAGAGATAGTTTATATGGGTACAGCCAAAGGTACAGCACAATAGAGATCTTCTCCATAGAGTAACTTATATATCTCCTCTATATTTTCTCCTTTGCCTACTCAAATTCTTGAACTTCCAGTACCTAACTAAGTAGAAATCTTAATTAATGAATGAATACAATTATTACTAAAATTGTAATTGTTTTCTACAGTATTTCCTTTTCAAGCACAAACAAGATGAGTAATAACTAGTAATAAGTATAGGAGCATAATGTATTTTTTGTTTACAGGATGGTGCACTTAGTAGCTATGGAAGTGCTCCCGGAGGAGCGGGAGCGAAAGTACTACCAGGAACGGTACACCTGCTGCCCGCCACCCCTCTTCATCATCTGCGTCACACTATTAGAGGTGAGCGTCTAAATTCTTCTGTATGCCGCCGGTTTGCTTGTTAGTAGTTGTTACCTACCTTTTCACAGCTCAGCAAGCAGACATATAACTTGCATCTTGGTGAAATATATAAGGCTACTTTTTACTCTCGAACGCGCACGTAGTCGCGGGCACAAGCTATTTTATACTAAATGCGAAAGTAACTCTATCGATATGTTACCTTTTTACTACAAAACCTCTATTTACTTGATATTTTACGTCTCGGAAAACCACGCAGTTCGTAGGGGACATGTTAATACAACGATTGGAAGAGGCACGCAACAGATTAGTATTTTATTTTTACGAAAATTAAAAAGAAACTATGGGCCCAATGAAAGTATATTGTGCACTAAAAACAGAAAACAACAATCGTTCGTTTCTGAATTTGGCTTGCGATCAATCACAGACAGTAGCAACTTTCGAAAGCGTATAGATTTCCGTGATTTATCTCAGTCTGAAAGCTAGCTATCACGCGCAACTTATCCGCCTAATTTGAAGCGCTCTACTTCAACCCCTTCCATGACAATTGAAACTAGGTTGCGAAGTATGAAATCAATAGTGCACTGCTTTTCTCGGTTCAAGACCGCGACATAGGTATTCTAACATAATTGGCGCCAATTGCCGATAGACCTCGGTTATTGAATGTAGATGAGCGTGCGAGTCGTGCATCACTTTCTACGTAGCACCGTTCGATCCCCGCTCCAGTTACTTCGGTTAATTAAAAAGTGTAATTGCGGATTTCACATCCGCGCAAACAAACGGTTTACGAGAATCATTACAATTCGTCTGCTCGTAGCGGACCATGCGCGTGCGCCTCGTCACACGTTGATTCACCGCACCGTAACGTTCTAGTGGGCAGAGGTGCGCATAGATAAGACACACGCAGATTTCACCTAACGGTTTTCCCTCAATGAATAATATAGCGAATTAGGTCAATGCCTACGTAAATCAGTTACTGCGAAGCATTAATATTTTCCAAGGAATCGGCAACCCATTGCATTTCGAAGATGAAGACTTCAGACTTCGTTCTAATTCTCTGGTGTTAGTTCTTCCGAACTTATTTTTGGACAGTCCTTGCATCGGCGTATCATCTTATTTATAAGTGCGAAAGTTTGTTTAATGGTTTGTCCTTCTTTTACTCAGCAACGCAGGAACGAATCGACGTGATTTGTTGCTTATTTTTTTGGAGGACCGGGAAGTGACTAGTTTCGAAATGCGAAAAAAGCAAATTTAATAATAATATAATCTCACGCCTTTTATCCCCGAGGGGGTAGGCAGAGGTATTCCATTACTGGATATACCCACATTTCACGATATAGTAGGCGATGGGCGCACCACCTATCACGTTTAGGGGTCCAATCCCTAAACGTGATAGGTGGTGAGCCCATCGCCGGACCGGGTCTATTTACACATGTCTCAGAATTAATTCTGAGACCTGCGGGTTTCCTCACGATGTTTTCCTTCACCGTCGAGCTAGTGATAAATATGTACGTAAGTTTTTGAAAAACTCATTGTACATGCCAGGATTCGAACCCGAGCCTCACTGATTTACGGCCGGCTCTTTAACGGGCTAGCACTGCTCTAATTTATATATGACAAATGAATTGCAAAATATGGTGTCTTTAATCATTATTTTCCTATCAGCAAACACGTTTATACCAACTCATACAACGCCGATGCGTAGATCGTATCTTCCGTAGTCCACTGAACACTACACTCGCACAGTGTTCAATATTTCCCGTTTGTTTCTAGCTGGGCGTGTTCGCGTGGTACGCCTGGGGTTCCGGCGGCGTGGCGGCGGCTGCGGGCCCAGTGCCGGTGGATTCGCCACTGGTGTACCGGCCCGACCGCCGCCACGAGCTGTGGCGGTTTCTCACATACAGCGTCGTGCATGCAGGCTGGCTGCATCTCGCTTTTAACTTGCTCGTGCAGTTAGCGGTAAGTCAAAAATACTATTTGGAACGGCGACACTATACTCGTAAAAAAATTAATAAATTGTGGGACATTTCTCACACAATTTATAGTCCCACCCAACCTAGTCAGACTATACTATGGATATTATACAACTCGATAAACATAGGTACTTAAATACGTATTATATAATTAACCCGGACAGATATTGACTTTGGACAAGAATTTAACCCGCAACCAATGTCTGAGAAGAGTCAGAAGGCAGACGCACAGCCAACTGAACTAATGACGCCCTAAAATTATAAAATTGCGCTATTTTTATTCGATGATTTTATTTTGTGACTTGTTTTACTTAACTTGTCTTCTCTTGAATACAGGTGGGTTTACCACTCGAGATGGTCCACGGCGCGCTGCGTTGTGGGGCGGTGTATCTCGCGGGGGTCCTCGGGGGTTCGCTAGCGGCGTCTGTTCTCGACCCGGACGTCTGCCTCGCCGGAGCGTCGGGCGGTGTGTACGCGCTCTTAGCGGCCCACTTGGCGAACGCTTTGCTGAACTTCCACGCGATGCGGTACGGAGCGGTTCGACTCGTCGCCGCGTTGGCCGTCGCCTCCTGCGATGTGGGCTTCGCTGTTCACGCTAGATATACTAAGGTGAGTTGACGAGTCCATTAGTTTGGGATAAGGTTCGGATTTGAGATCCAAATAAATCGTACGACACCGACACCATTCACATACGCAGAGTCACTGAGTACTAAACTGATACACATTTGATTAGTTATAGAATAAAAAGGGTCACATCTTTGTCCCTTCTACAAAATGTCATACCTATCGTAATTGAAAAACATAATGAACGGGAACAATGAATACGATGAGGATTTTTCGAAAAACAATGGTCACTTATAAAATGTCACATTCGCAAAACGTAACATCGTGTCATATAAGAATTAAAAATGATAACAAATGCGATGTGACTTAAAACATGTGCATTTGCAAATGTGACATTTTACGCCCATTTGAAATAAATTTACTGGTAGATAATACCTTTAGGCATTAAGTTCGCCATGTGTACATTTTCTTCGTACATGAAGTTAAATAAATAAATAAATCAACCCTCAAATCTAACGAACAATTTCCCGTTCAAGCAGGAAGCGCCGCCGGTGTCGTACGCGGCACACGTGGCGGGCGCCCTGGCCGGCCTCACCATCGGCCTGCTGGTGCTCAAGCACGCGCAACAGCGGCTCTGGGAGCGGTTGCTGTGGTGGGCCGCTCTGGGAGCATACGCTGCGTGCACGCTATTCGCGGTGCTGTACAACATATTCAGCGGACCAGTAGACGAGCTGCACTACATGCCCCCAGACCCCCCACCCGACGTTGGCTTCTGACCTGCCCACGTAACTCGTCTGCCCGCTTAGGCGACATGTACTTTCTCGAGAAACATCGACTGGGAGTATTTTCTGATGCATCGATTTTTTTGTTGCGTCCGGAAATATTTCCAGTGTATCTAATTTCTCATGTCTGTGAGGTATAGTATAGTTAATTGGTGATTGTTAGTATTTGATTTCCAAGTCTCGAGCTGGTGAGCAGACGATCCACTCACCACACGCCTAGTCAATTTACCTTAGTGTGATTCGCGATAAGTAGCATTATAATTTGAGGAGGCTCGTCCTAGCATCCAGTATTTCTTACACGTCGTGTATTAAGCTTATAATCGGTGAAGATTTTTGAATCTTTAGTTTGTATTGTCAACCTTGTTGATTGCGAGGTTGTAATGCTGTTTGGCTCCAAGCGGCCTCCTCTCGATACTTAATTGTTAAGTAGTCTTAATTGTATGGATAGGCGAACTATTTTTGTACCTAATCAACGTCCGTAGTTTATAGGAGGAAGGCGTTACCGCGACTCATCACATGTTCCCTGTGGACTGGCCGACTCGGCCGAATGCTCTGTTAACCCAAGCCTTATTTCAACGTTAACTTTGCATTTAGTGCCGCGAGTCAGCGTAGTTATGCCCAGCACACCAAAGATTAGGATAAAATAGTCTCCAAACTGCATTGGCGAAAATTTATCTATCCTCTTGCTTTGATTTAAATGTTTAATATTTGTGAAAGCATAGAATTTAATTGCAAGTTTTGCTCAGTTTAACAGAATTATATAAAATATGCCTCAATATTGATTTTAACAATGAATAATACGAGTAAATAATGATATTATAAAATGTAAGTATGTTGTGTAATTGCTCAATTGCAATTGTTATTTTAATCAAGATGATTGTTGATTATGCTCAAAAGTGAGTTTTTATTTTATGGGATCAATTTGTCTCCACATCACAATTACAATGTGTAATGTCTTTTTGTCTACTATTATACCAGCATTTCAGAGAACAATTCTCAAGACTCATTAGTATAGTTTAATTAATAATGTGCCTGATTCCTATTATTGTAAATTTGATTGTACACATGTACACTTTTATGCTAATCAAATAATGTCACAAACGACTGAATTTTTTGTATAAATTATTGCAGAGTGTATTTCATTTAATTTATTTTAAAATTATTTTAAGTGTGAATCGAGATAATTATAATTATGTGATTATATGAATGAAAATAAGAATGAATAATGATTAAAAGTGATTTGAAACTACTTTTAACTTTGATTTATGATCCAATGTTTTGATAAAAAAAATCTTCTTAAATTAAAACAAACATCTATTCATCAATTTCATAGCGCATAACAACACTAAACTAAATATCACAAGATTATTTATATTAATCTAAGAAGTGATTTTTCCATCGTCAGATAAATCTTATCACAATAGAAAGGAAAAGTGACAGGGGATTTTTATTCTTCAGATAACTTTTAACTGACTATTGAAAAATCAACCCTAAAGCAACTAAATTCTAAAATATACAATTGTTGTTCCTGTCGGAGATTGAGATCCTAAGCCATTAACACTTTTATTTAACTTTGGTAAACATAATTCCATGTTGCCTGACCATATAACAGAATGAATGGGTACAAAAACATTGTAGAGCGAGGAATTAAAAACTATTTTGCGTATACGCACGATTTCATCACGATACGCCGTATATACCCTGAACATGTACTTGGCCAAATAAATGAATTTTCTGAATTACCTTGAATGACTTTCAATAACAAAGCTATCAAAGGGTAGGCAGATATAATCAATATCCAATATAATATTGGAATAACAAGTTTCTCATCATAAACAATCATTATTTTGGTCATTAATAATGAGCAATCTCTGTTAAATTGTCAAGTCTTGTCGTTTGTCAACAGTGATGAAATAGCAGTACTATCGGCTAATAGAGTAAAACATTGAGTCCTCATTGGCATATTCAAAAGTAAGTTCTAAAAAGCCCTACTGTGGCGCGCACCCACAGTGGCGTCTGTCGGCCTTGCAATTCGCTGCTACTCTCCGAACCGTATTCGTGGAGTTTCGAACATTCCTCGTGAAGCCTCTCCTGCAAAACAAAAACAATTACTACTGTTTTGTATCGTGGAATGTGTAAAATATATGCTCTGCTCAACTACTCTTCCCACCAGCCACTGGGAGTCGGGGCTGTAGTGGGCATGATCTTGCACTTTTGTATAGAAAAACGCCGCTTAGCACCGTTGATCTTTGGGTTGATCTTTGCCGATTCTGACCAGGTGGCACGTGGTACCCCCCCCCCCTCAGATAGAGCGGAGAGGGGAGGAAGTCTGCGGTCGATTTCTACCAACATTTAACTACTAGGCCGGGTTTGGTTGGTCGTTTTCATATATTTCGAGAATGAGGAGTTCGTTTCTGCAATAACCTTTTTATTAGTCCAAGGATCAATTGTGACAAGCGGCGACTTTCTATACAAAAGTGCAACGGTTCCCATAAAAAGCGCCCACTATAGCCCTGAAATTATAGAAGTACAGGGTGTTATGTCTTCAGATGTTATGTTAGCCGGTACGATGTCTGGTTGGGGCAAAACTAATTTCCGCAAATCCTTGAATGCAGTTTTATTTATTTTTTTAAATAAAGGAATGTTTTCTTTGAGTAACATTTTCTACCTCCAGTTTTTAGAATACTTTCCCTCCAGATGGCGTTAGAAAATTCCACCATGTATATTCCTTATTGATTTTTAAAGATTTATTCACAAAGGTAACGATTAAATTAAAAGTACCTGTAGCTCTGGGGAGACAGTAAATATAGCTGCTTGTGCTTCGAGGTCGCGACGTACTGACCGTTCCCCGAGATTTGCCGAGCCCACTATTGTAGCCCATGGCACGCCGCTGCCTGGCGGGTAATACCTGTAATTAAATATATCACTACTTAGGACAGTTTGCCAATATCTAAAGAGTATCGCAAGCTTACCAGCTAACATCGGGGCTGTAGTTCTGTCGTAGTGCGTGACCACACGGGACCAACGGCTTTAGTGCCTTTCCAAACACGGAGGTGCACGTGATACAATGGGGTACTGCCCTTAACACATTCACCAACTTTTGTTAAACAGTGTGATTGTTACAAATACACCGGCATCGCAAGTCTACGAGCGCTACACCTAAGTAATATTCAAGGACCGGTCGTCACGTTCGTCATTTTTGTAAATTCGTCTGATTGTGCTGTCCAATGACAGCAAGAATACAATAATCCACAAATTACATTACATACCATAAACCTTTCGCATGAAAAGTCCATCCTTTGCGCTCGTACTCCAAGATGCGTACTCTGCTCGCTTGATTTGAGTTCACCACTCTTTCCCAGAACCTTAAAAAGTTTAATGAAGTTAGCTCTATAATTATTTGTCTTATGGATTGTGACTATGTTGTTAAACTTACTTCCTTGCTATTAGCGAATAGGCGTGTGGAATTCCACCGGCTGGTCCTGCAGCACCCATGAAACCATTGGCCTGGAAAAAGAAATTATCATTTTAAAATAAATAAAATTAAATAAACCCATTTCTTAGCATTCCTTCTAAAATTATGAATGCTAAAGTATGTAAGGATGGATGTAGATTACATGCTCTTTCAAGCAAAAATTACTGAAGGGATATTGATAAAATTTAACAGTAATAGAGCTATATATCAGAATAACGCAAAAGCTTAGCTATAGTGGTTGTCAAGTTTAGGAGTGTCTTTATAAAAAACTTTGTTGCATTATAATTTCGTATGAATTGAGTATGTATCAAATTCCATTTTTATTTCCATTGAACAGTTATTCCATGAATTGAGTCGACTGCGGATGCCCAGTTTCGAGTACCATAATACCTTCATACAATCAGACATTAACACCTCTCATGTGGAATTAAATGACAAATTTGAAATATTGTTATAGGTAGTTAATAAGTAGAATTGCAGCTACAGTGCTACAAAAAAACTTACATTAGGATGTGCCATTAGCAAGCTTATGTTAGCTTTACATTCAGTCAGTAAGGCTTTAGCATATTCTTCAGTGACGTTGAAATATCCAGTCGCAAGGCGAATGTAGCTGCCTTTGGGAGCCGACGCTAACATCAAAGTAGTAGCTTTCTCATCTTGTCTGATGCCAAACTCTCCCATTTGAATCATAGGAAACACCCAAGTGTCTTTATTTGAATCTACAATTGCAAACTTTTATCAATTTATCCAAAAAATATTGAACTTATGTGATCACAAATTATTTGAACATGTTAATTAATCATTCTTATGTGGTTTAACACATAAGAAACTTTAATGCTATGTTACCTTCTGAAAAGGATTTCAGTTTTGACTGCTGTCTTTCTTTCCATTTCTCAATAAGGTTGCTAATCTTCGTGTGAACCTCCTTGACCATGAGTTCCTTTGAAGCAAATTTTTTTTCTACATATCCATCTTTTACACATTTCTTACTGAAGTTATTTACTTCATCTAGAATGAGAAGTGAAATATTAAATAACTGCCTGTGAATGTCATGATTAATTGGAAATAAAAACCAATAAAAAAAAAATCAATAACAAACAATAAATAATCCAATCAATGAGTTTCAAGATTGAGGCATATATCTATCTACTGTCCTTAAAATAAAATAAAAGAAATGAAAATAAAAATATCTATAATAATAACTTACTCAGTCATACCTATGAGTTCACAATAGAAATCAGCAAGGTCCTTATCCTCTATTTCTACATAGCGATCCTGTCTTTCGTGGAAGTAGTCATTCGAGCAGTTTGCGCCACTCAGCATCACCGAATCGTCTGCTATGTAAAGCTTCATATGTTGAAGTCCTACCAGCTCATTGTACCTGGCTGGCAAAACTTTTGACAAAGAACCTTGAAGTCTGGGAGTCTGATACAAAAACACGTTGCACAGCTCAGGCATATCACTTATAAACTCCTTCAAGAGAGTGCGAGAGTTCACCACACCCCGCGTTCCTCTCTGATAATCCAAAAGTACGTTATATGTCAACCTCTTTCGTTTCACCGTATCTTTCGTAACATCCAACAACTTCTGCTCTAACGTCCCTGTACCTATATACAGGCTGGCAACCGATATCCTCCGATTAGCATTTCGAAACCTTTCACATAGTGTATCATAAAACTTTCGAGGATCAGTAATAATATTAATTTTAGAGGCATTCACAGCGAAACAAGGAGCAACTTGGTACATCCAATTAAAATGGTGGAGTTCAGTAGGCTTGAATCTTAATGGTAAATTGCCGTTGATTAACATATTTTCTAATGAAATTGTTAAGTAGAACAATTAATAACTTGGACTGTAAATAAAAATAATATTGCACCTCGCACAGTCGGTTCGTCAACTCGTCAATCGTCTCATGTATGTTGTCAATGTCAAAACCAAAACATCTGACTGTCAATGTCAAAAGATATGGTATATGTTTCATGGGGCATTAGCAATCTCGCCACCAGCCTAAATACGACACGAATTCACTAATCACGCTCTTCTAGCTGCAGGGTTCTACTCGTATAAATAATATCAATTTCTCATGGATCTACTATAGGTACCTAATAGGTTTATGATCTCTGTTGTTACCCGACTACGACAGGAGGGTAATGTTTTGCGAGATAGTAGATTAATTATTTTCCGCCGCCTATAGCATACAAGCTTTTGTTTAGTTTGGGGCTATATAGCGCTGTGTAATTCGTCAAAAAATTATTTATTATTTAGCTAATTACATACCATACGTCTTCCAGGTATTTAAAGTCAAGAGTGAATCTATACGAATGCCTCGTTATTCCCTCAGGGGAACATTACAGGGGGAAAACGTGTCCGGAGAGCTCTTGTACAAGCCATGTCCTTCTTTGACAGTTTTTTTTTATTATAAATTATGTAAACTGGCTTATGAAAAAAATTGATGGTCAAACGAACTTACCTTAAGTGAAGTTCGACCCATAATTATATGAGGCCTTCGTGTCCGAACCGAGTCCTAAATTTACTTATAGATATATGTGTCTCTAGTGATCGTCATTCACACGGATTTCAAAGCTTAGTATTATTTTTAAAAATAAAAGCATTTTTCAGTCTGGCAACACATATGTCACCCGTTTCCGTCAAAGTCCGCCATATGTCATTTAAGTTCAAAGTTTAATATTTTATGGGTAGATCCAAACTTTGGATCCAGGGTTGGGAGGGCTGGACTCGGTTCGGACACGAAGGCCTCATATAATTATGGGTCGAACTTCACTTAAGGTAAGTTCGTTTGACCATCAATTATATTTCTGCCTTCGTGTCCGAACCGAGTCCTAAATTTACTTATAGATAGATGTTCAAAGCTGTTTTATTTATAAAACAATAAAAAGTATAATATTACTAAATTATACTTCCCTGTCTAAGTAAATATATTTTTTATTTCCATATAGTAGGAAGGTACTTGCTAGGATTTGGATAGATAACAGGTATCTTAAAGAATAATAAATAATCAGTAACTCTTACACTGTATGTACTACAATAATAATAAAATAAACACATTAAATAGTACCCTGCGCAGTCGGGTAAATAGATGTAAGATAACTATGAAAAGGTGTCAACTACCTAGAGATATATCTACAACCAAATGAAACCTTAGGTACGAATTAAGCAAATCATCTTTCTTTTAGCTATTGGGTCTATTATAGAGCCTTTTTCTTATAAGCCTACATTTTGGGTAGCAAGTGTTGCAGCCTACATAAATACGTATAAATCCCTCAATCAGCTAGTATTGTTTTGAGCTATCTAACTACTCTAAGTTTGTGTT
This sequence comes from Ethmia dodecea, assembly GCA_963855545.1. Taxonomy (NCBI): domain Eukaryota; kingdom Metazoa; phylum Arthropoda; class Insecta; order Lepidoptera; family Depressariidae; genus Ethmia; species Ethmia dodecea. The sequence goes on from OY979446.1 coordinate 6,000,626, forward strand.
GAATATTTTCTGAATAAAGTTTTATGAAGCTTTGGAACAAAGAAGTATTACTGGAACATAAATTTTTAGTCAATTTTAAATAACTAATCGAGCAAGGTGCAGGCTGGACAGTGGACATATTTCAGGATTGAACTTGAATTAGACAGGCAGAATCCCAATTACCTATTCTGAAAACTTTTTTATGGAGCAGTTTTTATTCTTTCTGGATTTTATTAAAGTTGTGCAAACATTACTTTAAAAACTAATTCAAACTTCAAATCAGAGATTTGATGAAAATTGTGCTCTTTTCTATCGTGCACACTATAGTGCTAAATATATTTTGTGTGTTAATATCAATATTATTTATGTTATCTACTATATAAAAATAAGTCGGGTTTTCCTTCCTGACGATTTAACTCCAGAACTGACGAACCGATTTCCATGGTTTTGCATTCGTTGGAAAGGTCTCGGGCTCCGCAAGGTTTATAGCAAAGAAAATTCAGCATTGCACCCGTGCGAAGCCGGGGCGGGTCGCTAGTCATATATAGAAGACAGAGTAGGAGTGAACCCAATGTCCAGTAGCTAACACTGTAGGTAAAGAACTGTATATTTATTATGGTTATAATAATATACTTACTTATTCTTTATGAAACATTCTCTTCAGATGGTCCGAACACAAAAAAAATATCCCTATGGTATGGCATTTAGATAGATTAGGTCATAATTGTCATCAATTGTAAAATTTTCACATTCATCGTAATAGTGACTTAACTTGTTAATTTATAAAACGAAGGGCCGATCTGCCTGAGTTTGGTGTGGCACAAATTGTTAACTGAATTTAGAAATGGCGAAAAATTTCATACTGATATCCTAGACAGAAGTTTCAACATACAGGTATACCCAAAGAGAATATAACCACTAACGTTTTAGGTATACCTAGGCACAGATATTACAATACTGTAGGTACAAATAATATATGTTTTATAATATATTTTTGAAAAAAAAAATATTAAGAGTATATACATTACAGGATCAAATTGCTTTCATAAATGTCAATACTCTGAAACACAGAACACTTTTACAATAGGTACCTGGATGTACATACATGCCTGCCTGGCGTCTCCCTGCCACCAGAGTAAGCTGCTTGTATAGGTAGAGAGTGTAGGTTCCTGAAAGGGTAAACCAATAGTTTAGTGGGGCCTAAACATTGGAAATCGAGGAAATTTTGGTACATCAAAATTCTTCTTGGACTATCAACTTAGATCAAAACAATTTTATCTAACACTATCAATACCCAATATTTTTCCTATTCTTAGAATGAGTCTTACAACTGTGCGGATACTACTGCAAATCCATTAATAAACCAATAAAAATACCTGTAACAGGTTTAATCTAGGTTCTTGCAAATAAATAAATTGTTGATTGTTCCAAAGTATTTATACTCAGCTAAAATCCTTTTTTTTTTAAATTAACATAAAGCTTTCTAGATTCCTTGTAATTTTTTTTAGAGGTAATATATGATGCAAGCATATTTGAAAATATACTCATTTTTAAATTCTAACTATTGCATGTAAATAGTAGTTTTTATTTGTAGATATATGTATATATTCATATCTTTTAATTTTATTCGCACCTGAGAAATGTGGAACAAGATTTCTTCTCTAGAGATATTCCTACTATAAGGACCGTAAGTACGTCATAAGCAGGAATGTATACAAATATACCTACTGCATCCATGGTCGTACGTAAGCGTAAGTGAGCAAATTCAGTAATACCCATATTATTTGTCTAATTCAGCAGTTGTCTTATTTATTCGAAAAAGTATTTCAGAATAATGATAGTCTTTGCTCTTCTGAAAAAATACTCAAAAAACGCTATCGCCATTACTTCCAGGTAATTATGTTAGTTTCTTCTATATTCTACTCTCCTTTAACATTTTGTTAATTACGAGACTGTATTGATCTTATTCGATTATATTCTCACCTTACCGTTTTCATTATCACCATTATTTAAATAATGCAAGATATTTCGATCGCCCAATATTTCTGATGTCCCAACAGCCAGTCGTACTAAATGGCTGGGTATGCTGTTGTAAGAGTAGCAAAAATTTGAACAATCACTCTTGTCTTACAATGTCATAATAGTTGTTTGAACAAAATTAATTTATATTTTAATATACCTAATAATTTTCTTGAGTCAAACATTCTTATAGAAAATCCATCAGAATTTTAAGAATCCTAAAAATTTGCAAATCTTGCTTGTGTTATTAACTTGATTACCAGATATGGTACTGTGTTCAGGCCCAATGGGTGAACATTAATTTATATAATACAAACCATCCCAAAAAACAGATCTAAGATTTTATTGTATGTCATCTTCATGAATAAGTAGTTACCTATTAAGAAATATGTAACCTTTAAATAAATGCTGGACATCACTGGATTCATTAAACTAATGATAGATCTTACATCTTCCAACTTGAAATGGTTTTGTATGTATTTATTTATTTTTTCAATTTTTTGAGGTTAATTATGACTTTGAAAAAGTTATTTGGTTTTGCTATGTACTAGAAATACCTTAGAAATAAATTGATTAGAATGTGGGCCACAACGTGAGATTCCTTCACATTTTTAGAGTCTCAAGATCTCTGTAGGTATGGTATGCATCTGGTTATTGTATGAATTACCTGATTGATTATATACCTATATTTAGTCATTGTTTCGGAGGCTTGCCTAAAGGAATGCTGTATCCCGAAATGTAAGACAGATTCACTTTATCCTGAGTGTTTTCCTCCAGTTATAATGAATAGTTTAAGTCCTCCACAGTGATAAATTGACCTTTAGCGATGATTTTTGTGTATTTGTCTGCTGCTGCTGAGGTCTTTGCCCACCAGGTGCCACTCAACTTGTAGTCTCATCTGCTGTGGCTGTGGAGGCGGGCCCCTTCAGTTTAATGTATCTGATTTGGGTTTGTTGTTGATGAATCTTACTTTGAAGATCATCTGTTGTGGTGTCTGATGTCGCAATTCTTAGCTGTTTTTGCTTATTTTATTTGTGGTTTTATACTTTCAAATAAATTAGGTATCACCGAGCAAGAACTTTCTTGTCTTTGTCCTTTGCCTCAAGGATAGTTTCTTTCGCTGTCTTTAAAACATTAGCCAGCACCGGGCCTGTATTGTTTCACAGCAGCTGTTAATCCTTGAAATAATGCACTTAAGGATTTTGCAATATTACATAAGTATTTGGTTTCGACTTCTAGACATCTACATACCTATATTTATATATATATTATTATTAATATTTTATTTATTTTCAAAATAAATAAGGGTCCAAAGAATATCTCGTGAAAAGTGGGTAAGTATATCCAGAAATGGAATACCTTTACCTACCCCATCGCGGATAGAAGGCGTGAGATTGTATTTTTCCGAAATAATAATTGTTGTTTCCAGCATCAGCAAAATAACATCCTTTCTTAACAGAATCTCTCACCATACTCCTAATGGAAGTACAGTATACATAATGAGTAAAACAGCTTAGTTATAACCACCACATACTCAAACTTATTAACCAAGTAGGTACATACATAGTCAGTTTCAACTTGTAGGCAACTTTTTAGTTTAGTTTCGTCTTCATGCAGCTCCAGTAATTATGATTCGGCTCCATGACGCAGAAGTTGCGTCAAAGTGTCGCCTTAGGGACGATGCCCCTTAGGCTAACTTTATCTTTTCAGCTGTGACCCCAGTGATGGTGACACAGCTCCCTGATGCAGGATTTCGGTCAGTGTCGCCCTAGGGACGATGCCCCTTGGGCTAACACTACCTGTTGAACTGTGGCTCCAGTAATAGTGATACAGATCCATGATTCAAAATGTCGGTCAGAGTGTCGCCGTAGGGACGAGGCCCCGTAGGCTAACCCTACCTCCTGAACTGTAGTGTTAACGAGGTTAACTCCGCAGCAGGAAAACTATAGTGCTCTGATCAGCGATAGCAACAACCCCTAAGGCAGTGCGTAACGCGTGATCGAGGTGTCAAGGGTGAGAGCTGGAGCCCTGCAGGCAATGCGTAGCACCCAATTAGCAAAAGTGAGAATGCAATTCGACAACCTCTTGTAGACAGTTGTGTAACATGTGAATTTATGTGAAGCAGTTCGTGTTATTTTCAGAAAATTATCCTTGTCTGGATATTCTCTCATTTCCATCTCTTGTTATCTTCTACACAACTTGTGGCTGACTCTCGACAGCTTAGACGACGAGGATGGTGCAAGCCCATCAATAATTTCTATCGCACGAAATCCTGCTGATCAGGCATCTGTCCTCTCTTTTAATGTCTTGAGTAACGTTTCAATATCCTCACGGAGTTCCTGCAAGTCTTCATTTTTCCATTTCAGCATCTTGAAGTCTTTTAAAACCTAAAAAACAATTTTATAAAATTTACCGTAATGAACAACGAACACGGAAACACGTAATGACATATGGCGGACTTTGACGGAAACGGGTGACATATGTGTTGCCAGACTGAAAAATGCTTTTATTTTTTAAAATAATACTAAGCTTTGAAATCCGTGTGAATGACGATCACTAGAGACACATATATCTATAAGTAAATTTAGGACTCTGTTCGGACACGAAGGCAGAAATATAATCATTATTATTATTGACAGATTTTAACCTACTTCAAAAAAGGAGGTTTCTCAATTCGACCTTAAACTTTTATTGTGTTTGCCATTTTGATTATTCTTTTTTTGTTGGAAAGGAGATATCCCAAGGGTGGTACCATGATAAGGAACCAGGATCTGATGATGGCATCCCAGAGAAGTCAAAGGGAACCTTCGAAAATCGTAGAGGCAACTAAACTTTTTTTAGTTTACTTTTTGAAGTCGTTTTTTTTGTTTAAAAGTATGTAGGTAGGGTAAAACACCCAATTATTGACACCCCAGGTAACCCCTCCAATAAATTGAGACCCCAACAGATTTTTTCAAAATTTACGTAATTACGATTTTGAATAATAAGGTAAAGTTACCGTGCTCCTTTGATTATTCTAAATATAATAATTGTGTATCGCAATTTTGTTAATTTTTAATAAAACTGTTGGGGTGTCAACAATTGGGCGTTTTACCCATACTTTTTATATTTTGGGTATCTCTGAAACAGCTCTAAGTTTTGGATTTTTAAGTTCAACTGCATGGTTGTATGTCAGCGACACTGGTGTTGACCGAGTTTCCCAGGTACTTATAATAAAATATTACCATAAAGTTTTGCTCTGATAGGATAATTACTATTGTAAAAGTTACCTATTTAAAATAAACTACTTGTATCACCCACAGATATATAATTGATTTAATTACATTTCATATAATATTAGTGAGTGAATACATGTGTCAATAATAACTGAAAATTATCGAATAAATACATTAACTTTTAATTGGCTTATAGGCCTCTTCAAGAATTTGTTTCTGCTCAATTCCATATGTTATTTTATTGTCCTTCAAGTGTGCCCATGCCATTCTTTTCGAACTGAAATAAACTCCCATTTCTCCTTTAGCTGACAAAGTAATGGCACCTGCCGTATTATTTAAACGATCAGTCATAGCTGAAATAATATGAGACAAATTAACTCCAGTAGGTACCTACATATTAAGAATAAAATAATAGCAGATTGCGTAGGGATGTAAGTAAAAGAAAAATTACCGTTCACAGCTGTTTGAGTTGCTGATTGTGCATCAGCCCCCTTTTCCATTAGCGTGATGATACTATGAGCCAAACACCACTTCAGTATAGATTCTCCATGACCTATAAAAAGTGTCGAGTCCATCCCAATGTAATAGTAATGCCAAAATAATATGAGTTATTTTATTTATTCCATTTTAGTAAGTACCAACCTGTAGTCGAAACTCCCCCTATTTTATCGTCTGCATATGTTCCACTACCAATTTGTGGGGTATCACCGATGCGCCCAACAACTTTGCCACTCATTCCACCCGTGCTAGTGGCAACAGCTATATTACCTCTAGTGTCTACTGCTACAGCACCAACTGTTCCTACTCCGGGCTTGCTCTGTTTGAAATGAAGTCATTATTTTATGTAGGTCATGCAGTTGACAGATAAGTGTTGTTGTTGAAACTAGGTTGATCAAGCAGGAATCATACGCACAGCTAATATAACTTCACTGATAAGCGTGTTAATAAATAGTGACACTAAAATGCAATGGCAAATAACAAACATACGTTATCATTATTGGAAAACATTAGGTACATTATTGAATCTTACGTTGTCTTCAGCCCCTATTTCAGTTCTTCCAGATTCTCCGTCTTTCAGGAATTTTTTTAAAGCATCCTTTGCATGTTGTGTAACTAAAGACTGTGGTGTAACCGTTTTGAAACCCTGAAAGATGACACGATAAAAGCTTATCTATATTACAATGTTATTGTAAATTTAAGATTAATAGATAGGTAGGTATAAATACCTTTTCCAAAGCAAATATTTTAGCACCTTCACCACCTATCAGCGAATGTGGTGAATCCGTTAATACTTTGTGAGCTATACTTATAGGATGTGGAAATTCCTTTATTAGAGTCACAGCACCTACATCTAGATTTGTGCCACTCATAATGCTAGCTTCCATTTCCACTTCACCCCGCAGATTCAATACAGAACCATAACCTGTGATACATGTAAAAAATTTAAAATAAAGTGAATTCCGATTTTAATTTCTAAAAACACAATAAGGGTTTAGAGCTCCGGCCTCTAGCTGGTAAGCCCAGCTGGCATCCAGAGTGTACTAAGTATCGGGAATTTGTCAATAAAACAAAAAATACAAATTATTCATCTAAATTTATTTTATCGCCTTCAAAGTAGGCCCCATCGCTTGCAATACAACATCTCCACCGCTTCACCCAGTCTCCCATACATTTTTCATAGGCTATTTGCGGTATGGCCTTTAGCTCATTCATCGAATTTTCTTTTATGGCTTCTATCGACTCAAAACGTTTTCCTCGAAGTGGTAATTTTAACTTGGGATATAAACAAAAGTCAGACGGAGCCATATCAGGTGAATACGGTGCTTGGTCGAGCACTTTTGTTGAATTTTTCGCTAAAAACTCTGTCACTATAATGGCTGTGTGTGATGGTGCATTATCATGCTGCAGTATCCATGAGTTGTGTTGCCACAAATCTGGACGTTTTCGGCGGATACTCTCACGCAAACGCTTCATGACGCCTAAATAATATTCTTTATTCACTGTATCTCCCTCTGGAAGGAATTCGGAGTGAACCACACCACGGTAGTCAAAAAAAAACTGTCAGCATCACCTTGATTTTGGAGCGACTTTGCCGCGGTTTTTTGGGTTTCGGCTCGTTTTCGAGACGCTATTCTGAAGACTGTTGGCTTGTTTGCATGTCGTACTCATGAACCCATGTCTCGTCGCCAGTTATTATACGTTTCATAAATGTCAGATCCGTAGAAGCTCGGGAAACCATGTCTTCAGCGACATGCTTTCGCTGTGCTTTTTGAACAAAATTGAGCTCTTTTGGAACTAGTCCGGCGGCGACGCGTTTCATGCCTAAAATGTCAATAAGAATGTTGTGAACGGACTTAAAAGATATGTTCACCTCACTAGCCAACTCCCTCAGACTCATAAGTCGATTTTCGAGCACTAGCTTCTTGATTCTGTGGATGTTTTCTTTGGTCGTAGCGGTTGAAGGTCTACCAGAACGAGGCAAGTCTACTACTACTTCTCGGCCTTCTTTAAAAGCCTTATACCATTCATAAGCCCTTGTTTTCGATATACACGATTCGCCGTAGGTTTTTTGCAACATTTTTAGTGATTCACCACATGAAATATCATTCGAAACACAAAATTTAAGGCACACTCTTTGTTCAACAATATTTTCCATTGTAAAAATCGCCGAAGACTCAAAACTATGACCAACAAAAAGTGAAGTTTTAAACAAATTAAACGACAGATCCCGCTCAAATTTTGCGGCGTAAATCAGTACAGTGCTACCAACATGCAGTAAAAAAATTAGAACGACCTTTTTTACGCGGGTCTTTTTATTGACATATTCCCGATACTTTTTACACAGAGTAGTATATGTTGACGCAAGTTAACAGTGTTCCAGCTGCAACTAGAGATCTAAGTTGCTAGCGGTACAGAATTCTAGTGGTGGCAAGTTCAGGATGCCATTTAGTAGGCAGTACATTATGCCTTTCTGCTGGACATACAAGTTGTATTATTTTGATCAGGCGAGTGGATATAGCGGATAAACATGGAATGTGATTCAAATAGAGAAAGCTAGAGCAAGCACAATAGCTGCCTGGATCTCAAGAGACAACAACAATCAATTGAATAACATAAATACGAGTCTGCCGTCACATACATTTAACTAGACAGACACTTCAAGCTTATCCTTTGAGTTTCGTTGGAACTGTAATATAAAACATAAGAGAATGCATATTTATAGTTACCTACCTGCATTAAAATGTTCATCTTTTTCCATATACACTACGGCTGCTTCCACTGCATTTAAGGCACTAAGTCCTTCATTTAACACTTCATACCCAATCTTGACTGCTTGCCTCACTCCATCTAGTTTACCTTGTACACGACTTTGTGGGATATCTCCAGCTCCGCCATGGACAATTATAACTGGCTTCATGATCTGCAACAAACTATCATTAATGATATTAAATAATTAATTACAAACGCATTTCCTGTGGCAGTATCAAAGAGATTTAAATATTTTAATCTCTTTGGGAAGTATCCTGCTAAATTCTATTAACGGAAGCGATGAAATCTTTCATCTAATAGGTTAGAACTTATATCAAAATGTATGTTTGTTTGTGTGTTTTTCATGCGCTGCCCTACTGTTCTGAAACTTTGGTAAGTCGAGAAGAGCATGTCCTTGTCCGGGAAGGTTTTTTTCCAATGGAAAGCTTACTTTTCTGGGAGTAACAGGGGCTATTATTTTAAAAGCTACTAGCGGTTTTGCGCGGTTTCATCGGCGTAGTTCCCGTTCCCGTGGAAATACCGGAATAAATATTGCCTATGTTACTCAGGGATCTTTTAGCTTTCCATTGGAAAAACAATTTTTAAAATCGGTCCTGTAGTTTTTTAGTTTATTCGTAACAAACATACAAAAATACAAATCTTTTCTCTTTATAATATAAGTATAGAAGGATGGACAATATTTTATTTGTCATGCTTTATGTTACGGCAATCGTCGGGTTGTAAATTATAGTTTTAAAACATACATACCGAATGTAGACGGCGCATTTTCAAACAAAATTTACCAAAATGTTTATAACATGCCGGGCTAAGATTCCGGGTAGGAAATTCAATCCATAGCAATATCCGGCAAAATCACACAAAAAAAATCATGAGGCATAGAGTAACATAAATGATATGAGGCATGCTCTAAGTAGGCGAGGTATTATATTTGAACAAAGAGATTCGTTGTCTTCAAATGATACAAAATAACAAAAGAGACTGGTAACTACGATAATAATATTAGAAAGTAGGTACAGTAGCTGGATATTATAGTATTATAGACCAGGGCCGGATCTATCATAATATGGCTTTTTGGGCAACCCAGGGCCCCGTAGATTCCAGGGATTCCAGCTTAGTCAAGTCAAAGTCCAAAATAGACGAAAATGCGAAAAAATATATAATATTATTAAATTAAACTGATCGTTAAGGTGTGCAGCCCTGAAAATCCTGCGATTAATCAAACCCATTCAATTCATTTAATTCAAGTCTACGTTGTGTTGGTACTTCGAGCTGAACTGAGTAATTATGTGGGCCCCTAAGTAGCCCAGGGCCCCCTAAACTCACGGTCAGGCCATGATTATAGTCGAGGTGTTTATAGGCACGAAGCGAAGCCGAGTGCTTGTAATAAACCGATGACTATAATAGCCAGTTTCAATAATTACTGAGTGCGAGCATCATACGACGCGACGTTTTTCAAGACACTTTTCTTTATTCGTAGTTTTCAATATATTTATCGATAAAATAAGATTGAATGTTAGCAAATAAGGAAATTATTAAAGTACAAAATTAAAACAATAGTAACAATAATCTATACCAGAGACCTGTTTAAATAAACTGGTCTCTGTCTATACATATAATAAAACTCTAACGGGACCGTGTCTATACATGAAATATTTTATGAAAATTTTAGTGGTAGTGTAGATATTTATCGATTTCGATACCAAAACCCATGTTCTATGTTAGGGGGTTTGGTTTCCGCACTTAGTCCTGAAGTGGACCATTGTACGTGAGCCATGGCGGCCGGTTACTCCAACCATCCTACCTCCTTCCAAAAGCAGATCAGACTTCCGAGTCTACTCAGGGCGTCCGCAAGAGATTCTGGTGTTCCGAGAATCTCCTTACGGATCTGGGCAACGCCAACGCACTCAAGGAGCACGTGCGCTACCGTCTCCTCCGCCTCCATGCACGCTCTGCATAGGGGGCTGTCTGTGATACCTAGGGTGTGTAAGTGTTTGTTCAGTGAGCAGTGTCCGGTGATGGTCCCCGACACCATTCTCAGGCTGTCCCTGTCCAGGCGCAGAAGGCGCTTGGTCAGTTTCTTATTCAAGGATGGCATAGCCTCCTTGGATTGCCTACATCCTGGCGTCGAAGCCCACCAAATCTCCGCTTGAGTTTGAGTGTGTTCCTTTAACCAGCTCTTGAGCTGGTTAAACGGGATGGGTACCCTGGATAATGCCCACACATTCTGCCTGGTAGACAGTGTTGAGCATCCCTAGTGGTCTGGATATTCTGATGTTGAGATCATCTAAGTAGACTCCGACTCCTATTCCAGTGTCGGTCTTTGATCCATCAGTGTAGATCCTTAGCTCTTTTGGACCTGGGTGATCATGCAACTCTGCTGTGAGCTCCACGTTGTAGTGTTTTACAAAACAGTGTGTTTTCTGGGTTCTATCGCTCGGTGATGCCATCATCGGGTGTCGCGAGAGGGCATCCTCTTTTATGCGTGTGTGTTTGATTCTGGAGTCCTTGTTTAGGGTTCCGGACAGCTCCAGCCTTAGTGTCGCTAGGGTTGCTTCCTCCCTTACTACGAGATGTAGGGGTGGCAACCCCAGCATCCCCTGTAGGGCAGCCGTGGGTGATGTTCTCATGCTGCCGGTAATTGCTACGCAGGCAAGTCTTTGTAGCTTCTCGAGGTCCTTCTGGGCTGTGCTCATGTTAGTCCTGGGCCACCACACTAAAGAGCCAAACCCATTTTAAAACCCATTTTTTTTATTTTTGTCTGTCTGTCTGTGCACGCATCACGCAAAAACTACTAGACGAATTTTTGGTATGGAGATAACTGAGTACCCGGGTCAACATCCAAGGTCTTTTTATTTCAGAAAAATATCTCATTCCCACGGGAAAATATAAAAACTGCGTAAAAAGATAAATACGTACTACTCCGAAAATGATAAGATAACCCCTAGAAACTTGAAATATGGTAGGTATGTAGGTGTCTTATATGTCGTAGGCAAACACTAAGGGATTTTTGTTAATTCCCACGGAAACGGGAATAACCTGGATTCGCACTTGCAACGCAGCTGGGCACCCACTATTTTATATTAGGTACTATTATTTGTACGGCAACGTAATGCGGTTGCGATACCCGTACGTCTCGCGGGTTCGCCCACCTAAAAGTTTGGCAAATATAATAATATGATTAGCAGTTCTGCGCGGTTTCACCCGCGTAATTCAAGTTCCCTTGGGAGTACGGGGATAAAATATAGAATATGGTACTCAAGGATATTGTAGCTTTCTATTGGTGAAATAATTTTTAAAATTGGTCCCTACTTACTGCACCGATTTTCAAAAAATTTTAGTTTTCTTCTCTTTTTCTTCTTTTCGAGTTTATTCGTTACAAACATACAAAACTACAAATCTTTCCTCTTTATAATATTAGTATAGATAATAGTATGAAATGAAACGAATGTGTATGTACATAGTATATTAGTCCTTTTTTTTTTGACTAAATGTTTAAAAAATAATCAAGCCTATCCTAAAGCAACGCAATAGAAAATCGGCTATTTTATCACTGGGAAATAAATTATTTACTTACATACCTATTAGTAGTGTATACGTATCGTATACTAATAGCATAGGTACATATAATATTACTTTGCGATTACGAACTTATGTTTACAGTTGGAGATTTGACTAAAACACTATCGATTACCAGTGTAGGTACTAAGACATAATTTTTTTTATACAGAACCCTCAGTGCGCGATTGCAACTCGCACATGAACGGATTTTTTAAATGAAATGAACGTGTCTAGTTTTATTTTACGGTTGTTTTATAATAACGATGGCTAGGCTAGAATATAATAATTTTATTAGTAGACGGATCATCACAATAATTGGTAACAAAAGTCTAATAAGTTGAGCGCGAATTAAAACACGCGAACGCGAACAAAACTTAAACTAACTAAAATACAAACGTAGTACATATTTGAAGAAGCAGGGAAATCTATTAATTAAAACGGGATTGACGATTTATTAAATTAATCTGTCTACATAATTTACCTAGTAAATTAAGAAGTACCTAAAGCTGCGCACGCGCCGCTTCAATTTTAATGCAAAAACCATACTCTACTACATAATATAATATTCAAAAATTTTTAATAATGAGATGAGATTGATGGAATGATACTATACAAAATTGTATGTTTTGTTTTGTACTTTTTACATACTTACGTCAACAGGCAGGCACAGTTACTTTACAACTGTACTGTAGGTAGCACAGATATCTTTAACTAGTCGGAGAGTAGGTAGTAAGTGTTGATAACCAGAAGTGTTGAATGTTGAATTGTCGATTAATCTCAATCGTCGCACCATCACCCACCCATCACCTACCATTAACACCACAGAACACTATTACATTAACACCATCTACGGCATCTACAGACCACAGACTATTAAATCACTTAACACGATTACTCCTTATCCTTATTAATATGCAATGATGAAAGAGCAAGAGCATGGAATGGATCAAGAATAGAGAAAATATATAGTAATAGGTAAGTTAGATGGATTGGAAAAACCAACACTCATGCATAGTCTAGGCAATAAAGGTTAATTCCTCACATTAATGAGGCGTTTTTTAAAAAAGAAAAACTAGTTCATTCACTAAAGATAGATGGCGGATGTCCACTTACCAATAACCTGTCATCGAATGATGGCTTTTTTTTGTTCAAAAGAATGCAAGGGTCATGAAAATATACAGCTACACACACCGGCACAATTAGCGGAACAGAAAAAAAAGGGAGTATTTACGCATTTTTGCGTGTTACTGGCCGGCTAAACAAGCTTTTTTTAAATTTGGGTTTTAATTTAAAAATGGAATACTAAGCGACTGCCCTTTTTTTCATTCTTTTGTTTTAATTTTCATTGATTCATTTTTTCCACCGCTTGTCCGTTTTTAGAAGGTTCGTGAATTCCATTTGAAAAGCTTTGAATTGCAGTTTTTGAGGCTTTTGAGTTTTTTCGCATATTGATAATTTACGAGCATCTAATTATGCCTGATTTAACGCCATCAGAAATCATTAGGGCAGATCAAATGAGGAGAAATGGTCAAACCTACAGATCGATTGCCAGAAGCCTTCGTCGATCGTTATCAACGATTTATCGTAGCATCCAACGATACAGATTGACGAATGCTCTAGTGAGAAGGAGAGGACAAGGCCGGAAAAGGTGTACTTCAAGGAGGGATGACCGTTTTCTCCAACTTCAAGTCCGACGGAACACGAGACTAACGGCGGTGCAGGCTCGAAATTTACTGGAAGAGGTACGAGCAGTAAGGATGAGTGAGCGGACAGTTCGTAGAAGATTCGAAGAAGTGGGTATAGGCTCGTATGTGCCCGCCAAAGCCCCAAAACTTGAGAGACATCATCGCACAAACCGTCTACACTTTGGTCGTGAACATCGTGATTGGGACTTCGACGACTGGGGACAGGTTCTTTTTACTGATGAATGCAGAGTTATGTTAAATCAAATTGATGGAAGGCAGCGAGTATGGAGACGCAAAGGAGAACGGTATATCCAGTCTAATTTTGAAAATACAGTTGCATATGGCGGCGGTTCAATTATGGTCTGGGGAGGAATATGTTTAGGAGCTCGTACGGAGTTAGTAGTGGTCGATGGCGGGAATCTGAATGCTGATCGGTATATCAGGGAGATTTTAGAAGAACATGTTGTGCCATTTGCCCCCTTTATTGGTAACAACTTCATTCTAATGCAGGATAATGCTCGGGCTCACAGTGCTCGCACAGTACAGACATACCTAAACCATGTTGGTATAACGGTGATGGAGTGGCCAGCACGGTCCCCCGATATGAACCCTATAGAACACGTCTGGGACTTGCTAAAGAGGAGTGTAAAGTCAAGAATGCCCCCTCCCAATAATCTCAACGAGTTGCGAAACGCATTACTTGAAGAATGGCAGAGGTTGCCCCAAGAAACCATTGATAACATCATCCGCAGCATGCCCAGACGGATGGAAACCCTCATCAGAGCACGAGGAGGAAACACTCGATATTGAACAGTCATTGAAATTGTTGTTAAACTTTGGAAAATCTTGAATTTTCTGCTGTTTCTCTATAATTAAAAATCGAAGAAAAATGCATTTTGTTTAATTTAATTTTTATTTTTATAAAATTTTAAGTATGGTGTTACAAATGAATGTCAAAACATGTTAATTTAATTGTTGTTTCATTTTAAATAATATATTGTTTAAAAATTACATTCATTGTTCTAAATTCCCTCTTTTTTCTCCTTTTTTTTTCTGTTCCGCTAATTGTGCCGGTGTGTGTAGTTTATGACAGCTAATATAAAGTTTAGTTCAGCACCATCTATTGACACCTTTGAATACTCAAGTGACAGCTGTCACCGAAAACGCCTCATTCCTCAGTAGATGAAACTCAGGTTTTGATGAAACTTTGCAGGATTGTAGTATAGTATGAGACAATACTTGCATAAAAAAATAAAAAAATAAACCTAACCGAAGTTAGGTTTTTATACTAAAAATTTTTTTATTGTGGTTGATAGTTTTGATAATTTCCGAAAATAATATATCAAGACGGTTTTTATTTTGGATTTTCCTATTGTAAGTCCACAGCGACTATTAAATGACATTCCAGTTAAAAAATTGGACTGAGCAATTTTCCCGTGCAAGGTAGGTACTTATGTATATGTCTGAGTTTTGTTGACATTACACACATGAATATTTCTGGCGAAGAAAATTTTGACTGAGCATTTTTCCCAACAAAGATATCAAATAAATAAGTATTTCATTAAAAATACCTAACTCCGGTAAGGTTTTTTTTTTATTTTTTTATGCAAGTATTGTCTCATACTATACTACAATCCTGCAAAGTTTTATCGACTGAGGAATTAATGTTGGGATCTTCATACAAAAATCCGCTTCATTGCCTCAACTATGCAACGCAAAAAGTGTTCTGTGATGCAATGAAGTTGCTAACCAAAAATAAAAGAGGTTGGCCAAAAACGTTTATAGAAAAAAAAAGAGAATGATTTTCTTCCAACCTCTTTGTTGCTAACATTTTAAAGTCAAAAGCACAGAGTATATTATTATATATTATAAAATGCAAAAGATGCGAAATGTTTTATCAACGTAAACACGTGTTTAGTACATACGTCGTCGTATGTCGCCTTTATGTCGCGCATCGAGTGTGCACCCTCGCTAGACATATTTTTGTTGAAACTAGGCTTTATAGGATTAGATCCCACGCTTCCCTTTGTGTGAAATTAAAAAAACTGCACGTACCGATCTCGAACGAAAGAAAAATGGCCGAAAGTAAAGTAAGAAGTGGAAATGATTTCTAGTTTTAATGAGTTTACTCGTATTGTATAGTAATAAATACCGAAAATGTCCACTCCGGTGTCGAATCGTAAATATGGAGCACAAAAAATAAGACTCACAAGTAAGTTTTATGGATTCACTGTCGTCATTTCCTAAAATTGGTAAAGAATGCCAATGATTATTTTGCTTTGATTATCGCAACCATACATTATGTATAAACATAAATAATTTTATTTCAGTTCTGTGTGCAAGGAATTTGGTGCGAAGAGATCTTTTTCGTAAGTATATCCACGTATACAATTTGGGTATTTAATACTGACAATAATGTAAATGCATAAGTAGAGTTTCGTTTGGCGTGCAAGCACTGTAATACACATTGCAATCCAGTGAGCATATACATAACATATAATATCATTGTTGCAATCAGCATTTCATGTCAAAATTTATTACATGCTACTTTCATTTTCTTTCAAGCAATATTTTTATGAAGATCTAAATTTTATTCTTATAAAAAAAGCTAGTATGTTATCACTTTATAATAAACTGTAATAATAAGCAATTAATATTAATTATATTTTGTCATTAGGTCTCCCAGATCCATTTGCCAAAATCTCAGTAGATGGAAGTGGACAAATATATTCAACCAACGCAGTGAAAGCAACCCTGGACCCAAAGTGGAATACACACTACGATCTATATATTACTAAAGGGGATGGAATCACAATCAGGTATTGTTTTAACTGATTTGCAATAATAAAGTTGCATGCGAAGAATCTAACTGGTCAAGCAACCATATTTTGTAGATATAATAATCTATTCACGTGCATGTGGGACCCTGACTAGGTAGTGTTTGTTTAGATTACATTGTGAGCTGTATTTTTTTTTAAATGTTGACATTATGTCATTTAAACTAAACTAATAAATACATTAATGAGGGGGTTGGCAGAGGTACTCTACCTAGAAAATCCTCACATCAATAGAATAATTTACACTAAACAGTGCATTAATATATGCAGTGATAGCACAAGTGGTTAAAGAGCCTGCATCTCATTCGTGAGGCTCGGGTCAAAATCCTGGCATGTTCCCAACAGTTTTTAAAAAATTGTATGCACATACAGTGGTGATCAGATAATTAGAAACACTTCTTATGAATAAGGAAAGTATAACTTCAACGTACAAATGTTCGTAAAAAATATACACATTCAATAATTAATAATTATGCAATAATATAACCACTCAAATAAAAAACTCATTAAATGCATAAAATATAAAACATATGTTATTTTTAATTACAAAATGAGTCTTACACATGTAGGAGTTTATTTTCTGTAACTTGCCGCTTGGACGCATAATTAGAAACATTTAAAAAAAGTATCCATAACTCATTCTTTTTTTAGAAATTGGAGAATAACATTTTTTTCTTGGCTTTTTCTATTATTGTAGCGGCAATTCAAAATTTAATCTGAATTTTATTTTGTTCAAAATGGGCCAAAAAAAAAAGATGTGTCGCGTCAACTAGGCAAATCATTGTTTATTTACGTATAGATCATATGTGGGCGTACAGAAGAATAGCTGAGCACTTAAATTGTTCTGTAAAGAAAGTTTTTAATGCAATTGATCATTACAAAACACATGGAACTGTTGAAAAAATGTTCTTAGAAAGGCGCGGCAAAGAAAAACATTTCCCAGAGAAGATAAGTTGTTGTTAGTGTTTCTAAAAAAGACCCAATTAAAGGCTCCAACCAGATTATAAATGAAGTTTTTTCGCCTGATGACCCGAGAAACATCTCGCCAAGATTGATACGCCGAAGATTAGTAGAAACTAAATTGTTTGATAGAATCTTTCGAAAGGTACCGCTTCTTACCAAGCAGCACCGAGAGAAGCGATTATTATTCGCTAAAAAAATATGTTAATTGAACGGTACAAGAATGGAAAAAAGTGTTATTTTTAGATGAAACAAAAATAAATATGGTAAATTCCGACGCAAAGCGCTATGTTAGACGTCCTGTAAACAATGCTTTTAATTATAAATACACAAGGAGTATAGTCAAGGACGGTGGCAGTAAGATTAAAGTTTGGGGGTGTTTTTCCGGATATGGAGTTGGACCCGTTCGGAAGATTGAAGGTACAATGGATCAATGGCAATACTAAAATATCTTAGAGCACACAATGATTCCATACTCGGACGATCATTTGCCTGTAACCTGGATCTTTCAGCATGACAATGACCTTAAACACACGCCCAATAGCGTCAAATGTTTCCTTAGCAAACAGCGTATATCCAGTTTAGACTAGCCAGCAAATCGTCCGGATTTAATCCCGATAGAAAATCTCTGGTTTATTGTTAAAAAGAAAGTCTCAAACAAACGTAACACCAGTCAAAACGAACTAAATGAAGCATTTTTTGAAGCATGGAATTAAATCCCCCTAGAAAATTTTACGAAATTGATTGAATCAAAATGCCACGTCGTTGCAGTGCTGTTATTGGCATTAAGGGATACTCCACTTAATATTAATTATAACTATTGATAGGTTTGGGATAGTAGCTATTTCTTAAATAACAATACTAATTACTAATACTTAAAAAAAAAAATTTTTATACTTTTTTGTTGTTGTTTCTAATTAGTTGACCATTATTGTTTATAACTTAAAATTGGTTTAAATGTTTGTCCGTAATGTAATATTGGAACTGTCCTTGTGCAATGGAATTTATATTGTTTTTCTAATCAATGATAAATCGTTGAACATATTGTTGTCCTATTTATTGTTTATTTCCAAAATAAAAACGATTGCGGAGAAGTATCTTACATAATGTCAAGGACCGTTGGCAGTGTTTCTAATTATCTGACCACCACTGTATTTGTCACTTGCTCACTGGTAAAGGAAAACATTGTGAGGAAAGCCGCAGGTCCCAGAATTAATTCAATTACATTTAGGTGCCCAAAGAATATTCTGGTGAAACATAGGTATTTTCAGATATGGAATACCTCTGCCCCTCGGTGATAAAAAGCCTTGAGGACTTCTGCTTATGACCAGTGATCGAATATTCGGATGCATATTTACCTAAAGTGTAGGTGTCGGTTATTATGGAATGCACTTCTGTATCGAAAAAATCCCGGGAATTCGGAAGCGACAATTTTTTTTTACAATAGAATCAAATCGGGTGTAGCGACAATTTTTTTTTACAATAGAATCAAATCAAATATTTACTTAGTTTAAAGTGTTGGAAATTATTATGGAATGCACTTTTGTATCGAAAAAATCCCGGGATTTCGGATTCAACAAATTTACTGTTTTTATTATAGAATCAAATCGGGTGTAGGTATATTCACTTATTTTAACTGTTATATTTTAAAAAACTAGAAATAATAACTTCCTCTGCATTTTTCTTAAATTTTCAAAACATTAATCTCAAAGGAATAATAAATAACGTCCCCCTGTTTTTTAAAAATAAATACCACATGCTAAAGACGACGTTTTTTCACCATGTTACAGACTAGTTTCGCATTCCCAAATTTTCTGAAATCCCGGGATTTATATTTAAAAAATATGTTTTAAGAAGCCCCTTCCATAATTTCCTAACCAAAAATGAAGTTTAGGTAAATATGCATCCGAATATTCGATCACTACTTATGACTCAGTCAATAGAGATATTATATTAAAAAAATATATTTTATTATTAGTAGTGCTAGATAGATGATGAGCTCGTCGCCAGACTTAGGTGCTAATACACATGTATCAGAAAGTACCTATACATAAAATGTCATTAATTTCTACTATATCATGTATCCTTTCAGTGTGTGGAATCAACGGAAAGTGCACAAAAGACAGGGTTCAGGATTTCTTGGTTGTGTTCGCATTCAACCTTCCACAGTGCATAAACTGAAAGACACAGGATGTAAGTAAAGATCCTACAAGTATTGCAAAATCTGTCAGAGAATCCTTCAGATCCAAAGTAGCATTGCATATTCTCAGAGATATTGTAATGATAGTAACATTACAATACAACAGTGATTTAAAGTTTATGATTAGTGTCATTGACATACTTAAGAATTCTCATGCTCACTCTCTGCACTTCGTAATTTTGCACAAACAGTTTTGTTGCTCAACTTGCCAATTAATGAACATTTAAGACAAATACTTTTGAAATAATATACAAAATTAAATGTGTATTGCTATTATCTATGCAGACCAGTGCCTTGAGCTGTGCGAAGACGGTTCGGGTGAGACATGTGGCGTAAGAGGCCAAGTTATTGTCTCATTACTGTCTCGGGATGGAGCACGTGGGGAACCAGCATCTGCTGCAGGAGAGGGATCACCATTGGCAGTAGTGGGCCCGGCTGGAGATGTGCGCTCCCCAAGAGACCCACCAACAAACACAAATGTACTGCCATTACCACCACACTGGGAAGAGAGATTCACGTCTAGTGGCAGGTAATTCCCATGTTTTTGTTTTGTCTGGCGCACAGATTAATTAGCACACTTATTTACTTGATAATGATGATGTTGTTTGATAATTATGTGATAAATAAGTACCTGATTGTATCAATAATATAATGAGTATTTCAAAACATATGTTTGTTTATCTAGGGATTTCAGAAACTATTAAATGAAATCTGTAATGATTGATTCCTCCATATTGATGTTAAAGAAATGAATTGTTTTTTTTTTTTAATTTATTTAATCTGATAAGCAGACTTAGTTTCCTGTGAAAATGCCGTCTATCTTAAAAGTCCCACTGAAAACCATAACAACATAATTATTATTTTGCAGACCATACTACGTCAACCATGCACTCCGACGCACACAGTGGGAGCGACCAACGCCGGAAACACCCAGTCCATCATCCCCCGCTCCCGCATCACCCCCGTCTTCCCCATCCCCTCCTGTCCCCTCATCCCCTCTTTCTCCCACCACTCCCACGTCACCGTCGACGCCATCCTCACCCGTTTCAGACGGCGAAGTCAACCATGCTCCATCTATATCATTGAGGTAAATCTTACTGCGAGATACTATAGATAACATTGATAAGTGATTACATCTGTCGGACTTGTTCAAGTACTGCCTGATATTCTTGCAAATTGATAATCATTTCACCTGAATCTGATTATTGATACGACGATTCGTTGTTTTTAATAAAACATCTCTTGTTAGAGCTTTCTTCTGGACCACATAGGTTGTTGCTAACATGAAATAGTAGATGTCATAATGTAGTAATCAACCATTAGTAGTTTCCTATCTTTTCTATATCTACACTATATATTAAAATTATAAAGAGGAAAGATTTGTATGTTTGTTTAACTAAGATTTGAATAAACTCACAAACTACTTGACCCATTTAAAAAAATCTTTCACCAATGGAAAGCTTCTCTATCAAGAAATATCATAGGCTATTTTTATCCAAATAAAATCACTAGGAACAGCTATTTACTCAGTAAGAGACTCCACATAATCAGCTTCTTCCCCATCCAATATGTTGGCATATCAGTGAGTATAATTTACGTGGTGTTGCATCAGGCCTGAGCCTCAGCCGCAGACGGCAGTGAGGTCGCGGCCTCCAGAGCCCGCGCCGTCCCCCGCCAGCCCGACCACACCTTCCACGCCGACCACTCCCATAGCAGCCACTGACCTGCCTCCTGGCTACGGTAAGGTTTTCACAACTGGTTACTGAGTTTACAGTCTTTATTGCTATAGTATATTACATACCAAGGGAAGTAAAATAAGAATGCCCTGGTGTAATGAGGCTTTCTTATTTACTTACCGAGTTGTATACTTTTTTTCTGCTCGACGGAGGTGGAAAGCGGCAACTTCGTTTAGCGCCGCGGGCCGAAAGTTGCCGCTTTCCGCCCGGAGAGATGAAAAGTAATTTTTCATTTTTATACTACAAAAATATTATAGAGTTTGTAGCGGTACTACATAGAACTGTTCTAAACCGCGCTATCGAAGTTTTCTAAAGAGTTTGTATAAATACAAGTCCAACATCAACCGTCAACCGCGGTTGGATCCCAGGAAGGATCACTTCGCCTGGCGGAAGATCTTCCCTTTTCACGGTGGAGGAGTATTCCACTCCTCCATAATTCTCTTTCTGCTCCTCAATAAGTTAAATATACCTATGTATATATTTTTTAAAGAAGCTGTCTTTTAGTGCATTAGATAAGAATATTCATTAAATATTTATTTTATTTATTTATTTATTTTTGATAGGAGAATCATCAGCTACACGTTACAAAATCTAACAAACTTAAATAACTTCTTAAAAGCTAATAACAGATTCTCGCCGATAGATTTATATTATGCTAAAACTATGAATGAGCTTGAGTATTTATTTATTTCATTATAAAAATTAAAACATGTAACACAGTTAAATAAATCTGTTCGAATGTGTGACTTTATACATTGAGGTCATGTGCACAACCTACTCATCAGCGTATAGCGTAAATAAGGAAAATTTATTTGTCCTAAATATCAATAATTTTAATTATTTCATGCTACATGATGAGTCAGCACGCCAAGCTTTGGAGAAGGCCTTTGTGTCAAAGGACACGCCAGTAACGGAAGCTGATGTGCAATAAATCATAACAAACTTAAATAATTCTAATAAATAAAAAAATAAAAAACTCACGCCTTTCAGTCCCGAAGGGGTAGGCAGAGGTATTCCATTACTGGATATACCCACATTTCACGAGATACATTGGACCCCTAAACGTGACAGGTAGTGAGCCCATCACCGGACCGGGTCTATTTGCACATGTCTCAGAATTAATTCTGAGACCTACGGGTTTCCTCACAATGTTTTTTCTTCACCGTCGAGCTAGTGATAAATAGGCATATACAGGATGTCCCAGAAGTCAACGATAAGCCGGAAACCAGCGATAGGCCTAGTCATGAGGGTAATCAGAAAAATATAAAAAAAAATCTATGTTCTTTTTTCAAAATGTTATGAAGGTTTAAAAAAATCCTAAAAAACGGACACCCTGTAATGAACTTTCTTGTACCGTGACTGTAAATATTTACTTTTTCAATATATTTTTTCTGTAATGCTATAATGAATAGCCGTGCTACAATTTACAATAAAAAAAAATACAAAACTGCCTCACTTTTAAGTAAAAAGTTAAATTTGTTTCCAACATTAAATTCTAAATAATTTCATCAACCAACTTAAACCAGCTGTACTGTAAAAAAAATGTATGGCTACTATTTTGGCAAGTATACTTAAAAGTTGACGCATTTAGTCTAAATTCTAAAATGGTATAACACATGCTAGGTTTTGTTATAGTTGAGGCATGAAAATTTTTTCTCTAGATGAATCCGGATTCTATGCCAATCTAATTTAATGAGGTGAAATGTTGGTAACGCAACCTTCTTAGGTAAATCCAGGTTAAAATCTTTTTGAATGGAGACGGACTCATAATTTTGAAAAGAGAACCTAACAGGGATTTTTGTTTATTCGTACATCTTTTGTTTATGTCATTTGTTTGATGGCTTTGATTTAAATCCATCTGTCCCAGAAGTAAAGATTCTGGAGTCTGTTGCTTAGATTGTATTTGCGTGTAATTACGAGTTCGTAAAGTGAAGTTATCATGCCAAATAGATATACCGTACAGGAGTACGCCAACATGCATCTTATTTACGGAGAATGCTTATGTAACGCCAATGCTGCAGCTAGGGTGTATCGCGAGAGATACCCAAACTTAGAGCGTCATCCTGATTACCGAGTTTTATTAATCTGCATCGATCATTATCCGAAGGTCGGTTCCCTGATCATATGGCTGGTGAAGGAAGGCCCCTCTTGCCCTACGAGGACGAAGTCATGCAAGCTGTGGAAGAAGATCCAAGTATATCCGTACGTGGAATTGAGGAAAGCCTTGGAGTACCTAAAACAGTGCACATCGTATTCTGAAAAAAAACCGTGTGCATCCATTCCATGTACATAGTACAATCTTTGCTTCCCCGAGACTACCCAGAGAGAGTGCGATTTTGTCAAACGATTTTGCAAAAACACACTGAAGATCCCCAGTTTTTTGAAACGATTCTATGGTCCGATAAAGTAACGTTTAAAAAGGACGGTTACATGAACCTACACAATTTACACGAATGACACGTGGAAAATCCTCACCTAATGCGTGAAGATCATTCACAGTACCGTTTTAAAGTAAACATGTGGACAGGCATTTTAAACGGTACAGTTATTGGTCCGATTGAGCTGCCAGAGACCATAAATGGACATGTTTATTTAGATTTCCTACAAAATCAACTACCCGATTTATTAGAAGAAGTGCCGGCAAGTTTTTTTACTGGGGTGCAATTAAGGAAAAAGTCTACCACAAACCGATTCAAGATTTAGAAGAGCTGCGCCGAAGAATCTCAGAAGCCGCTGAACAAATCAATTCCAAACGTCACGCCCGGCGCATAGCCCGATCATTTTTAAGGAGATGTAGAGCGTGCCTATTAGCTGAAGGAAAACAGTTTGAACATTTGTTATAAAAATGCTGTAAAAGATACCACATTAAATAAAAAAAAATATTACACAAACTTATTTTAAGTATCATTACTTTAACGGAGGGTTAAGAAAGAGCATAAAAAGGCTTAGTTCAGGTCAGCTGCAGACTTAAGGTTGCTTTACCAACATTTCACCTCATTAAATTAGATTGGCATAGAATCCGGATTCATCGAGAAAAAAAATTTTCATGCCTCAACTATAACAAAACCTAGCATGTGTTATACCATTTTAGAATCTAGACTAAATGCGTCAACTTTTAAGTATACTTGCCAAAATAGTAGCCATACATTTTTTTTACAGTACAGCTGGTTTAAGTTGGTTGATGAAATTATTTAGAATTCAATGTTGGAAACAAATTTAACTCTTTACTTAAAAGTGAGGCAGTTATGTAATTTTTTTTTATTGTAAATTTTAGCACGGCTATTCATTATATCATTACAGAAAAAAAAATATTGAAAAAGTAAATATTTACAGTCACGGTACAAGAAAGTTCATTACAGGGTGTCCGTTTTTTAGGATTTTTTTTAAACATTCATAACATTTTGAAAAAAGAACATAGTTTTTTTTTATATTTTCCTGATTACCCTCATGACTAGGCCTATCGCTGGTTTCCGGCTTATCGTTGACTTCTGGGACATTTATTTATAATATATAAAGCTCGACTACCACTGACTCACTGACTCACTGATTGACATAATTGTTCTCCCAGAAGAAGTCGTTTTGGAGTCAAGTCATGTAGGGGAAAAGTGTTCAAGATGGCGGGGTGACCCCGGGAAAATTCCGACTTTTCAAAAAAACAAAATGGCGGCCAGGCTTGCCTATCGTATCTCTTTTGTTTTCCGGCCGATTCGGTTCAAATTTTTGGCATCTGTAGAATTGTTTAGATGATTTGCAAATATTATTTAAAAAGTTGAAAAAACAAAATGGCGGCCGCGTAGTAATGTTTCAAAGTTTAGGCTATTGTAGACCCCACTTGACCCGAATTGATCTCCCAGACGCCAATATGCTATAGGGATGTGTTTGGTGTTATGGCATAAGGCATATCCTGTAGTTTATTAGAAAATCCCGAAAATTTGAAAAACCAAGATGGCCGACCGGTGATTTGCTCCCGAAGAAGAAGATGAATTTTACCAGATTTTGAATGTCAATTTTCGACAAGATGGCGACACCTGAGCGAGTTGGCTTGTATAGCGGGATTAGAGGTTTTATTACTTAGTGTTGCCATGTTTAAGAATTTTCTAAAAATTTGGGGTATTTTTTTACTTTTAATGCAAAATGTCAAAACTAAAAATTTTACCATTTCGCAAAAACGAGTAACAGTCAACGGTACATTTTATCTCTCCCTATGACCTTTAGTAGGTTTTTTGATTTTCACCTGGCAACACTGAAAGTTATGGTAGATTGAAATTTTAGGGTAGACGTCAAAAGACCCGAATTGATCTCCCAGATTCCAATATGCTATAGATACGTGTTTGGTGTCATCGCATAAGGAAAATCCTGTAGTTTACGGGAAAATACCGAAAAACAGGAAAAACAAGATGGCCGCCCCTTTATTTTCGTTATACTAAAAAAATTCAATTTTGTTTATTTTTATAGGCATTTTTCAGCCAGTTGGCAACACTTTGGAAAGTTGGCTTGTATGGAACGATTGTGGGTCTTAGTAAACAGTGTTGCCATAAAAAGTAATATTTGAGAAATTAATATTAATTTTTGACTTATGGTAAAAAAATGTTTAATCCAAAATATTTAAACTTTACAAATGCAGAAGTATATCTACTTGGTACAATCGCTTAAGCTCAACCATCAAAATAATTTTTGTCAAATTTAAATGGCAACACTGATAATTATGACCACTTGAAATCACGAAAAGACCCCAAAAGACACGAATTGATCTCCTGGATGCCAATATGCTACAAGCACGTGATTGGTGTCATCGCATAGGGCATATCCTGTAGTTTATCAGAAAATCCTGAAAAATAGAAAAAACAAGATGGCCGCTCCGTTGTTTTGGTTTTACTGAAAAATTTCAATTTTCTTAATCTTAATCGGCATTTTTTAGCCAGTTGTCAACACTTTGGAAAGTTGGCTTGTATGGAGCGATTGTGGGTCTCAGTAAACAGTGTTGCCATGAAAAGTAATATTTAACAAAATTTTATTAGTTTTCGACTTATACTAAAAAAATACAATATTCACATAGAAAATTATCGAAAATGGCTAAATTAACATGGCCGCACCAAAATTAGACTTTATTTTTCTGTCAAAATACGACCTTACAGACACACGCGTGGCCGCTTGCGGCCTCGCGCACCGCGCGACATCTAGTAAAAATATATAAAGCTCGACTACCACTCATTCACTGACTGACTCATTGACATAATTGTTCTCCCAAAAGGAGTCGTTTTGGAGTCAAGTCATGTAGGAGAAAAGTGTTCAAGATGGCGGAGTGACCTAGGGAAAATTCCGATTTTTCAAAAAAACAAAATGGCGGCCAAGCCTGCCCATCGTATCTCTTTTGTTTTCCGGCCGATCCGGATCAAATTTTTGGCATCTGTAGTTTTGTTAAGATGATTTACGAATATTATTTAAAAAATTGAAAAAACAAAATGGCGGCCGCGTAGTAGTGTTTCAAAGTTGGAGTGGTTTTAGACCCCACTTGACCCGAATTGATCTCCCAGACACCAATATGCTAAAGAGATGTGTTTAGTGTCATCGCATAGGACATATCCTGTAGTTTACCAGAAAATCCCGAAAATTTGAAAAACCAAGATGGCCGACGGGTGATTTGCTCTCAAAGAAAGGGATACGTTTTACCACATTTTGATTGTCGATTTTTGGCAAGATGGCAACACCTGAGTGAGTTGGTCTGTATAGCGGGGTTGGAGGTCTTGCTACGTAGTATTGCCGTGTTGATTAATTTTCCCGGAATATTTCGTATTTTTTTACTTTTAACGCAAAGTGTCAAAACTCTAAATTTTACCATTTTGCAAAAACAAGTGACATTCTGTGAAACATTTTATCCCTCCCTATGACCTTTTGTAGGTTTTTTGATTTTCGTCTGGCAACACTGAAAGTTATGGTTGATTTAATTTTTAGGGTAGCCCTCAAAAGACCCGAATTGATCTCCCAGATGCCGATATGCTGCAGGGATGTGTTTGGTGTCATCACATAGGTCATATCCTGTAGTTTACTAGAAAATCCCGAAAAATAGGAAAAACAAGATGGCCGCCCCGTTATTTTTGTTTTACTCAAAAATTTCAATTTTCTTAATCTGAATCGGTATTTTTAGCTAGTTGGCAACATTTTAGAAAGTTGGCTTGTATAGAGCGATTGTGGGTCTCAGCAAACAGTGTTGCCGTGAAAAAAAATATTTAACATAATTTCATTATTTTTCGACTTATACTAAAAAATTACAAAATTCACATAGAAAATTATCAAAAATGGCTAAAACTTAAATTAGACTTTATTTTTCTGTCAAAATACGACCCCACAGAGACACGCGTGGCCGCTTGCGGCCTCGCGCACCGCGCGACATCTAGTTTATAATATATAAAGCTGGACTACCACTCACTGACTCACTAACTCACTCACTGACTGATTGACATAATTGTTCTCCCAGAAGGAGTCGTTTTGGAGAAAAGTCTTGTATCTTGTATCAAAAAAACAAAATGGCGGCCAAGCTTGCCTATCGTATCTCTTTTGTTTTCCGGCCGATCCGGTTGAAATTTTTGGCATCTGTAGAATTTCTTAGATGATTTACGAATAATATTTAAAAAGTTGAAAAAACAAAATGGCGGCCGCGTCATAGTGTTTCAAAGTTGGAGTGGTTTCAGATCCCAGTTGACCCGAATTAGACGCATGGTTTCCGACATCGTACAGTTACAAGTGGCACGTCATCTTTTTAGGCCATCCCGTAGTTTACCAGAAAAATCCGAAAAACTGAAAATCCAAGATGGCCGCCCTGTGATTGGCTCCCAAAGAAAAAGATGAATTTTACCAGATTTTGAATGTCGATTTTTCTCAAGATGGCTACACCTGAGCGAGTTGGCTTGTATGGCGGGGTTAGAGGTCTCATTACAGAGTGTTGCCATGTTTAACAATTTTCCCAAAATTTGGGGTATTTTTTTCCTTTTAATGCAAAAAGTCAAAACTCGAAATTTTACCATTTTGCGAAAACGAGTAACAGTCAACGGTACATTTTATCTCTCCGTATGACCTTTTGTGGGTTTTTTGATTTTCGCCTGGCAACACTGAAAGTTATGGCCGATTGAATTTTTAGGGTAGACCTCAAAAGACCCGAATTGATCTCCCAGATGCCAATATGCTATAGAGACGTGATTGGTGTCATTGCATTGGACATATCCTGTTGTTTACTAGAAAAATCCGAAAAACTGAAAAAACAAGATGGCCGCCCTGTGATTGGCTCCCAAAGGAAAAGATGAATTTTACCATATTTTGAATGTCGATTTTCGGCAAGATGGCGACACCTGAGCGAGTTTGCTTGTATGGCGGGGTGGGAGGTCTTATTACGTAGTATTGCCATGTTTAAGAATTTTCCCAAATTTTAGGGTATTTTTTTACTTTTAATGCAAAAAGTCAAAACTCGAAATTTTACCATTTTGCAAAAACGAGTAACAGTCAACGGTACATTTTATCTCTTCCTATGACCTTTTATAGGTTTTTTGATTTTTGCCTGGCAACACTGAAAGTTATGGTTGATTTAATTTTTAAGGTAGACCTCAAAAGACCCGAATTGATCTCCCAGATGCCAATATGCTATAGAGACGTAATTGGTGTCATTGGATAGGGCATATCCTGTAGTTTACCAGAAAAATCCGAAAAACTGAAAAACCAAGATGGCCGCTCCGATATTCTCTCTTTACTGAAAAAATTGGGTTTTTATATTTTTTGTCGGTATTTTTAGGCAAGTTGGCAACACTTTGGCAAGTTGGGTTGTATGCAGCGATTGTAGGTCTCAGTGAACAGTTTTACCATGAAAAGTAATATTTTTCAAAGTTTTATTATTTTTCGACTTTTACTAAAAAAAGACAAAATTCACATAGAAAATTATCAAAAATGGCTGAAACAAGATGGGCGCCCAAAATAAGACTTTATTTTTCTGTCAAAATACGACCCCACAGAGACACGCGTGGCCGCTTGCGGCCTCGCGCACCGCGCGACATCTATAATATATAAAGCTCGACTACCACTCACTCACTGACTCACTGACTGATTGACATAATTGTTCTCCCAGAAGGAGTCGTTTTGGAGTCAAGTCATATATGAGAAAAGTGTTCAAGATGGCGGGGTGACCTAGGGAAAATTCCGACTTTTCAAAAAAACAAAATGGCGGCCAGACTTGCTTATCGTATTTCTTTTGTTTTCCGGCCGATTCGGTTCTAATTTTCGGCATCTGTAGGATCGCTTGTATGATTTACGAAAATAATTTAAAAATTTGAAAAAACAAAATGGCGGCCGCGGAATAGTGCTTCAAAGTTGGAGTGGTTTTAGACCCCACTTGACCCGAATTGATCTCCCAGATGCCGATATGCTACAGGGATGTGTTTGGTGTCACCGCATAGGGTATATCCTGTAGTTTACCAGAAAATCCCGAAAATCTGAAAAAACAAGATGGCCGACCGGTGATTTGCTCCCAAAGAAAAGAATTAATTTTACCACATTTTGAATGTCCATTTTCGGCAAGATGGCAACACCTGAGCGAGTTGGTCTGTATAGCGGGGTTGGAGGTCTTGCTACGTAGTGTGGCCGTGTTGAAGAATTTTCCCGGAATTTTTCGTATTTTTTTACTTTTAATGCAAAAAGTCAAAACTCGAAATTTTATCATTTTGCAAAAACGAGTAACAGTCAACGGTACATTTTATCTCTCCCTATGACCTTTTGTAGGTTTTTTGATTTTTGCCTGGCAACACCGAAAGTTATGGTTGATTTAATTTTTAGGGTAGACCTCAAAAGACCCGAATTGATCTCCCAGATGCCGATATGCTACAGGGATGTGTTTGGTGTCATCGCATAGGGTATATCCTGTAGTTTACTAGAAAATCCCGAAAATCTGAAAAAACAAGATGGCCGCCCCTTTATTTTTGTTTTACTGAAAAAAAACAATTTTCTTAATCTTAATCGGCATTTTTTAGCCAGTTGGCAACACTTTGGAGAGTTGGCTTGTATGGTGCGATTGTAGGTCTCAGTAAACAGTGTTGCCATGAAAAAAAATATTTAACAAAATTTTATTATTTTTCGACTTAAAATGGCTAAAACAAGATGGGCGCCCAAAATCAGACTTTATTTTTCTGTCAAAATACGACCCCACAGAGACACGCGTGGCCGCTTGCGGCCTCGCGCACCGCGCGACATCTAGTTTATAATATATAAAGCTCGACTACCACTCACTCACTGACTCACTGACTGATTGACATAATTGTTCTCCCAGAAGGAGTCGTTTTGGAGTCAAGTCATGTAGGAGAAAAGTGTTCAAGATGGCGGAGTGACCTAGGGAAAATTCCGACTTTTCAAAAAAACAAAATGGCGGCCAAGGTTGCCTATCGTATCTCTTTTGTTTTCCGGCCGATTCTGTTCAAATTTTGGGAATCTGTAGTTTTGTTTAGATGATTTACGAATATTATTTAAAAAGTTGAAAAAACAAAATGGCGGCCGCGTAGTAGTGTTTCAAAGTTGGAGTGGTTTTAGACCCCACTTGACCCGAATTGATCTCCCAGATGCCAATATGCTAAAGGGATGTGTTTGGTGTCATCGCACAGGGCATATCCTGTAGTTTACCAGAAAATCCCGAAAATCTGAAAAACCAAGATGGCCGACCGGTGATTTGCTCTCAAAGAAAGGGATGGATTTTGCCAGATTTTGATTGTCGATTTTCGGCAAGATGGCAACACCTGAGCGAGTTGGTCTGTATAGCGGGGTTGGAGGTCTTGCTACGTAGTGTTGCCGTGTTGAAGAATTTTCCCGGAATTTTCCGTATTTTTTTACTTTTAACGCAAAATGTCAAAAGTCTAAATTTTACCATTTTGCAAAAACAAGTGACAGTCAGTGAAACATTTTATCCCTCCCTATGACCTTTTGTAGGTTTTTTGAATTTCACCTGGCAACACTGAAAGTTATGGCCGATAAAATTTTTAGGGTAGACCTCGAAAGACACGAATTGATCTCCCAGATGCCAATATGCTACAGGGATGTGTTTGGTGTCATCGCATAGGGTATATCCTGTAGTTTACTAGAAAATCCCGAAAATCTGAAAAAACAAGATGGCCGCCCCGTTATTTTTGTTTTACTGAAAATTTTAAATTTTCATAATAATAATCGGCTTTTTTAGCCAGTTGGCAACACTTTGGAAAGTTGACTTGTATGGAGCGATTGTGGGTCTCAGTAAACAGTGTTGCCATGAAAAAAAATATTTAACAAAATTTTATTATTTTTCGATTTAAAATGGCTAAAACAAGATGGGCGCCCAAAATTTGACTCTATTTTTCTGTCAAAATAAGACCCCACAGAGACACGCGTGGCCGCTTGCGGCCTCGCGCACCGCGCGACATCTAGTCTAGTTTATAATATATAAAGCTCGACTACCACTGACTCACTGACTCACTGATTGACATAATTGTTCTCCCAGAAGGAGTCGTTTTGGAGTCAAGTCATATATGAGAAAAGTGTACAAGATGGCGGGGTGACCCCGGGAAAATTCCGACTTTTCAAAAAAACAAAATGGCGGCCAGGCTTGCCTATCGTATCTCTTTTGTTTTCCGGCCGATCCGGTTAAAATTTTTGGAATCTGTAGAAATGTTTAAATGATTTACGAAAATAGTTAAAAAAGTTGAAAAAACAAAATGGCGGCCCCGTAATAGTGTTTCAAAGTTGGAGTGGTTTTAGACCCCACTTGACCCGAATTGATCTCCCAGATGCCAATATGCTAAAGAGATGTGTTTGATGTCATCACATAGGTCATATCCTGTAGTTTACCAGAAAATCCCGAAAATCTGAAAAACCAAGATGGCCGACCGGTGATTTGCTCCCAAAGAAAAGTAATAATTTTACCACATTTTGAATGTCGATTTTCGGCAAGATGGCAACACCTGAGCGAGTTGGCCTGTATCGCGGGGTTAGAGGTCTCAATACGTAGTGTTGCCGTGTGTCAGAATTTCCCCGGAATTTGAAGTATTTTTTTACTTTTAAAGCAAAATGTAAAAACTTTAAATTTTACCATTTTGCAAAAACGAGTGACAGTCAGTGAAACATTTTATCTCTCCCTATGACCTTTTGTAGGTTTTTTGATTTTTGCCTGGCAACACCGAAAGTTATGGTTGATTTAATTTTTAGGGTAGACCTCAAAAGACCCGAATTGATCTCCCAGATGCCGATATGCTACAGGGATGTGTTTGGTGTCATCGCATAGGGTATATCCTGTAGTTTACTAAAAAATCCCGAAAAATAGAAAAAACAAGATGGCCGCTCCGGTATTCTCTCTTTACTGAAAAAATTGGGTTTTTATAATTTTTATCGGTATTTTTAGGCAAGTTGGCAACACTTTGGAAAGTTGGGTTGTATGGAGCGATTATGGGTCTCAGTAAGCAATGTTGCCATGAAAAGAAATGTTTTACAAAATTTTATTATTTTTCGATTTAAAATGGCTAAAACAAGATGGGCGCCCAAAATTTGACTCTATTTTCTGTCAAAATAAGACCCCACAGAGACACGCGACATCTAGTCCTGTATATATAATTCTAATAATTTAACATAATAATAATAAAACAGTAATATCTATACTAATATTATAAAGAGAAAAGATTTGTATTTTTGTATCTTTGTAACAAATAAACTCAAAAACTACTAGACCGATTTAAAAAAATCTTTCAGTAATATAAAGTTAGAATATCCCTGAGTAACATAGGCTATATTTTATATCCGTATTCCCACGGGAACGAAAACTACTCATCTGAAACCGCGCAGCACCGCTAGTTTGTACTAAAAAGATGTTATTTATACAGATGAGTTTTTTTACCGTCTGGAAAAAAATGTGGTGTGATAGGTAAGTGTAATAAATAATAAATAAATAGATTTATTTAGCAATGTTGTGTTAATATGTCTGTGGCAATGTTACATAAAAACAAAAATTCTCAAAAAAATTTTTTCTTGCTTAAACTAATATACATTACTCAATTAATAATAATAATATAATCTCACGCCTTTTATCCCCGAGGGGGTAGGCAGAGGTATTCCATTACTGGATATACCCACATTTCACAAGATATATTGGATCCCTAAACGTGATAGGCGGTGAGCCCATCGCCTTACTCAATTGTAGTCAATAATACACACTGAAATATTTGAAATAGTATTTTAAAAAGAAACAGGCTCTTAGCTTCCATTTATGCGCAATCTACCTACAACCGCCAGCTCCGCGTAGTACTGTGCGTAGTTTTCTAGATTTTGTAAATTGCATTCAACATGACTATATTTAACAATTATTTTCGTGTATAACTTCGGCCATAGTTTTTTCCAGACGGTAAAAAAAATCATATCAAGTATAATGTATGTGTTCTAATTTTATAATAAAGGCTTGAAATAGAGTCAGCATGCAAAATGACTGAAAACATATTGACTAATTTTCTAATAAAGGCTTGAAATAGAGTCAGCATGTACAATCGCTGAAAACATTGATAATATTTCAGAAATGCGTACGACAGCTCAAGGGCAGGTGTACTTCTACAACAGCGTGACTGGCGCGTCGACGTGGCACGACCCCCGCGTGCCCCAGCACCTGCGCCACTGCGCCGCGGCCGCCGGCCCTCTGCCGCCCGGCTGGGAGATGCGACACGCGCCCTCCGGACGGCCCTACTTCGTCGACCACAACAACCGGACCACGCAGTTCACTGACCCCAGGCTCGCTCTCTCCGCAAGATCGGTGAGTACTGCGGTTGAAGTTCCTAGTTGACGCCGAAGTAGTCGGTGAAGTTAACCACGCTTACACGCTAGAAAATTTAAAAAAAAATTAACGCGTCTTGTCCCCGAGGGTAGGCAGAGGTATTCCATTCTCGATATACCCACTTTTCACGAGATATTCTTTGGGCCCCTAAACGTGATAGGTGGTGAGCCCATCGCCGGACCGGGTCTTTTTTATTCATGTCTCAGAATAAATTCTATGTTATATTATAGAAACTATTCTTGGAATAATAGCGTTTTCCCTAGCGACAATGCTTTTATTATTTCGACACACAATCCCTATTAGAGTAGCGAGCTACGTAGCCATGACATGGCTTAGCGACTTCCATTGTGCGTAAACAACGAAAACCTGGACCAAACGGTTTAACGTGCCTCCACGAAAGCGCTATAAATGCCACTAGGCGGTCACCTATAAACTGACTGACCGCGCCCAACTTTGCTTAACGTGATCGTTACAATTCTAATCGATGCTAATTGCGCTTAATCTGTAAAGCACCGCGGGTTCCAATTGGAACCGAGACAAAATTAAAAATCTATTGTGTCTCGGATGGCTGGTCTTAGAGGTGAGATTCATCCTCGATGCTTTCATTTTCTCATACGGGCCTTAATGTACAGTAGAACCGTTTTAACTTGGCTGCTCTGAAGTTGCGCAATAACATTTTTGGACCATTTGCTGACATTAGGTGATTTGCGCAGTCGGAGCCTATGTTCAGAGCAGCCAAGTTAAAACGGCCGTACTATAGTCCTTTGTCACGCATCATTCATTTCACCTATGGTAAAACTATCAATAGGGTAGTGTCCTGCCTAGTCAAATGAGTTACTTTTTACGATCTGTCAAAACGAAATTTTACTATGGAAAATGTACTGAAATAGCAAAGTGTGACGTCATAGTTTCTAGTACTCGATTGCAACACTTTGATTGTTTTATTATTTTTAAATTTACTATAATTGTAAAGTGAAAACAGAAATACATGTTTGAAGGTGTTTTGGGATAATAATTTAAATGAATGACTATTCGCAATTTCACTTCGATGCTTTCAACTACCTAATTCTGTCCACAGCCCCCTCCAGAACCAGTTCCGTTGTCGTCCCCCGCGCCGAGCAGTACGCCGGCGGCTCCGCAGCCGGTCAGCGAGCCTCCAGACGCAGACGCGCTGCCTAAGTACAAACGGGACCTCGCTGCCAAGGCGCGAGTGCTCAGGGCCGAGCTGCAGGCACTGCAGCCGCAGACGGGCCACTGTCGAATTGAGGTTTGTTCTTGACACCCTATACACATAAAATTCTGAACACATTGAATCAATTAATAATCACTAGCTCGACGGTGAAGGAAAACATCGTGAAGAAACCCGCAGGTCTCAGAATTAGTTCTGAGACATGTGTAAACAGATCCGGTCCGGTGATGGGCTCACCGCACCTATCACATTTAGGGGTCCAATATATCTCGTGAAATGTGGGTATATCCAGTAATGGAATACCTCTGTCTACCCCCTCGGGGATAAAAAGCGTGAGATTATATTATTATTATTATTGAATCAATTAGAAAAGTAGCTCTGAAAACACCAGACGACGTTGATCGAGCAGCTAGAAAGCTAACTAACGTCATCCAAGTCGCTTGTTGGCAATGTACCCCTGAGAATCCACCTACAAACTGGAAAACCTGTATCCCCTGGCAAATACGAGAGAAAATACAGGAAAAACGAAGACTCCGACGAGTCTGGCATACTAGTCATTGCAGAGAGGATAAAAAGGCATTGAATAAGGCCCGGCCCAATACTCGACGTAAAAGAGGCTCTCAAAACTGCTAGCAATGCAAAAGTACAAATCTACCTCGAGTCCCTAACTGCAACTAAAGCTACAAATTATTCTCTTTGGAAGGCAACGCGCAGCATGAACCAACCACAAAACACGAAGCCTCCGATTAACGATAGCAGTGGTGGCTGGGCTAGAACGAGTAAGCAAAAGGCAGAATTGTTTGCAGAGCATCTGTCAAAAGTGTTTATGCCAAATTCGCCAGAAACAAACATTGATGATACTGACATAGACATTGAACTGAGTCAGGACTTTCAACTGGAATTGCCAATTAGACCAATTACTCCAAAGGAAGTGTATGGTATTATTAAAACACTTGACGGCAACAAATCCCCAGGCTTTGATTTAATCACCAAGGAGGTCCTTATGGAACTACCTAGGAAGGCGATAATGTATATGACCTCGCTGTTCAATGGAATTCTTCAAACAAAACATTACCCCAACCTGTGGAAGGTATCACAAATTGTGATGATACACAAAGAGGGCAAGCCAATACATGAACTTACCTCATACAGGCCTATCAGTTTGCTGCAAGTGACTTCAAAGCTCTTTGAAAAACTCCTGTTGCACAGAATGACACCTATATTAAAGGAAAGGCATATTATACCTAATCACCAGTTTGGATTTCGACAGGAACACGGGACAGTAGAGCAGGTGCATAGACTGTGCAGTATAATCAGAAAGTCACTTGAAGACAAAGAATACTGCTCCTCAGCCTTCTTGGATATACAACAGGCCTTCGATCGGGTTTGGCACAAGGGGCTATTGTACAAAATTAAACAATCATTACCATACACTTTCTTCGAGATCCTTAAGTCATATCTCTCGGACAGGATATTTCAAGTAAGAGAGGGTGACTGCACATCCTCTTTCCATGACATCCAGGCAGGAGTGCCACAGGGGTCAGTACTGGGCCCTGTATTGTATTCAATATACACCGCAGACCTTCCCCAATGCGCACATGTGACAATGGCAACATACGCTGATGACACAGCTATTTTGGCTAGCCATAGACAACCCGAGACTGCCTCCAAATTTCTGCAGGAAGGTCTTAATAACATAGACACATGGTTAAAGAAATGGAGGATCAGGGCCAGTGCCTCTAAATCTGTTCAGGTGACATTCGCTCTGCGCCCAGGTAATTGTCCTGCCGTGAAACTGGGTGAACAAGAACTTCCACACAGCGATGTAGTTAAATACCTAGGCATTAAGCTTGATCGAAAACTTGCATGGAAGGCCCACATTCTAGCTAAGAGAGATCAGCTAAACATGAAATACAGAAGCCTGCAATGGCTGCTTGGTAGAAACTCCATTGTAAGTATTGATAACAAGCTCCTCCTCTATAATGCTATACTTAAGCCGATTTGGACATATGGCATCCAGCTCTGGGGGTCTGCAAGTACCTCGAACCTAAATATAATACAAAGGGTACAGAATAGTATGTTGAAAAGTATAACAAATGCCCCATGGTTCATTAGGAACTCAGAGGTGCACGACATATTGGAGGTCAACACCGTTCAGCAGGAAATAAAGTCTATTGCCGGACGCTACAAGACAAGAATAAGGAATCATCCGAATCCCCTGGCAGCCATGCTGTCCAGGCCCACCCACAAAAGGAGACTCAAAAGACTCGCAATAGTAGACTTAGCAAGCTAGACAATGGATCCCTAGACTCTAGCATGAAGGAAGAGGTTTCTTAATGAAGAAGTTACTCTGCAAAGCTAAAACCCTGCTAACATCTGCTTAAAGTTGACAGACTGCTCGCAGATTAAAATAAGAAAAAAAAAAAAAAATTAGGAAAATATAATATTTTGGTATTTTTGACGTGATAACGTCTTATAAATCGATGAACGCCGGCTGCACGCACGAAAAAGCAAGACTCATTGTCTTGCTTTTTCGTGCGTGCAAGCGAGAGCGCGGAGCGGTAGAAAGGCACTATTGGCCTAAGCGTTCGGCTTGTGACGCATTTAACTCTCTTCCAGTATGCAATTTTTCATCAATGTTTTCTTAAGACGTCATCACGTAAAATTATCGTCCGTAAACCGACTTTACAGACAACCAATTTTTTTTTCTCTTTATGTTGAAAGTATGATTTGAAAAATAGGCCAAGTGCGAGTCACGAAGGGTTCCGCACCACGTACAATAATAATACCCGTTTCTTGTATAGAGCCCCTTTAATTGTTAACTTTTTTTTGTTTTTGTTATAGTGGCTATAGAAATACATAATCTGTGAGAATGAATTGATAACTGTCTACCTATTACATCTCATGAGATACAGGCAACTGAAAGTCGGACGGGCGGACAGCGGAGCCTTAGTAATAGGGTCCAGTTATCACTCAGTTTGAAATTACAAACATGAAGCGTTCAACGTTGTGAAACGTTGCATGACGCACCCCAAAATGATCATATTTTAGAATACATGCTATAGCAATATTACTATCATTTTTTAGGTATCACGTAACGAAGTACTGGAGGAGTCATACCGTTTAGTGATGAAGCTGCGAGGCAAGGAGCTAAGGAAACGCCTCCTGGTAAAGTTCCGAGGCGAAGAAGGCTTGGACTACGGTGGTGTAGCGCGCGAGTGGCTCCACCTACTGGGAAGGGAGCTCTTCAATCCGCATTATGGCCTCTTCCAGTACGCGAATGCGGGGGACGATCGATACGCGCTACAAATAAACTGTGATTCTGGGGTGAGTGGTTGTGTTAGGCTACGAAGGATTCTGAGAGTGTCTTAGTCTTAAGCAGTAGTGTATAACCCAACATACAAACAAACATAATATTATGTGAAGGATAACCTAATAATAATTAAATAATCTCTACAAAATTGTACATATCATTTCTAAAAATATATAAATAAAATATAAAAATAATGTTTCTTTGTATGTTCGTCGTTCTTTTATCATTCTGATTATGATGAAACTTTGGTGAGGTGTTGAGGGTCTGGGATTTCCCATGAGATTCGAAAACCGAAATTTCCACGGGAACGAGAAAAAACTGGACTTGAGATTTATTCCCCTGGTAAAAGAAAACAATTTCAAGGAAATGGCAAAAAAAATATTTTGCTCTTGTAACGCCGCTGACGGATAAAAAGTCAAAAGTCAAAATGTTTTATTCAAAATAGGAACTTACAAGTCCACTTATTGAACGTCATTTCAACTCCACCGCTTCAGCATGTATGGTTGAGGAGAAGAAGCGGGGCAAGAAACTCCTCAACACAATATTCTTTTAATCAATTGTTACATATTACTAGATTGGGTTACATAATTTCGTTTGTTTTTCGCTATCGTATTGCGCTGGACTGGAGGAAATCTGTTCCAAGCATCATTGTCATTTATATAGTCGTCTAGTTTGTAATATGCCATTTTACAAAGTACATGTTTAACATGAGTTTTGAACACAGTTTCAGGCAATTTCAAAATATCTTCTGGTATTTTATTATAAAAGCGTATGCAAAGCCCCACAAAGGAATTATTAATTTTACTTAATCGTGACTGAGGTTGCTCTAGTTTATTTTTATTCCTTAGATTACAATTATGCCTATCACAGTTTTTAGTATACCGTAATATGTTATTCCGTACATACATAATGTTTTCATAAATGTACTGACAAGGCATTGTTAAAATATTAATTTCTTTGAACAGTTCTCTTAGGGAATCACGACATCTTAACTTGTAAATGGCGCGTATAGCCCTTTTTTGTAAAATAAAAATAGATTCTGCATCAGCAGCTCTGCCCCACAGCAAGATGCCATAGGACATTATACTGTGAAAGTAGCTAAAATAAACGAGTCTTGCTGTATCAACATCAGTAAGCCATCTGATTTTTCTGACGGCATAAGCAGCTGAACTCAGTCTGTTAGATAATGCAGAAATATGAGAATTCCATTGAAGTTTGGAGTCTATCGTTATCCCCAAAAAAACTGTATTATCAGCGAAATCTAATTTGTCATTGTTTAAAATTATCTCATTCTCTACTCGTCTAACATTAGGGAGTACAAACTTTATACATTTGGTTTTCTTAGCGTTGACTAGATTGTTTGCAGTGAACCATGTGAGAATTTGTTGAAGAGTGTCATTTACCTCGTCGAGCTTCTGAGCTTGTCTATCTACTTTGAAAATCAGAGATGTATCATCAGCAAACAACACTATCTTTGACAAACTCTCTACCATGAATGGAAGATCATTTATATATACAAGGAAAAGAAAAGGACCAAGAATCGAACCTTGAGGCACCCCAATTTTTACGGGTGCGCCCTGTGATTTACAATCATTTATTTTTACTTTTTGTATCCTATTTTCGAGATAGGACTGTAAAATATCAAGCGCTTTACCGTTGACTCCATAATGATTTAATTTACATAGCAAGGTCTCATGATCTACGCAGTCAAATGCTTTTGATAGATCGCAAAAAACTCCAATTGCGTTTTGAGATTTCTCCCAGGCATTAAAAATATTCTTGAGTAATGCTATTCCAGCATCCGTAGTTGAACGACCTTTGGTGAAGCCAAATTGTTCGTTATGAAATAAGTTATTTAGATTGAAGTGTGAAATCATTTGATCAAGCAATAACCTTTCAAAAACTTTGCTAAGTACTGGTAAAACAGAGACAGGTCTATAATTTGAGGGGTCTTTTTTCTCTCCTGATTTAAAAAGAGGAATAACTTTACTATGTTTCATTAGGTCAGGAAATAATCCTTTGTCAATACAATTGTTAAAGATATAAGCTAAATATGGTGCTAATAAGGTTATGATGAAGCTACATACCTTAACAGACATGTCCCATATATCTTCAGTACTTTTAAGTTTAAGTGCTCTAAAAGTTTTAATAACGGTATCCGGACTAGTGTGTCTTTTTTTACATCACATTTTTTCGTAGAAAAGTTATGGCAAGAGATGTGGATGAGTTCAGATGTTCTGTTGTTTTAATAGGTATATTAGTAAAAAAATGTTCAAATTCCCTAGCCACATCCTCACTCTTGGTAAATAGGCCGTGGTCCGTTTGAATAGCTAAGTCATGGTCACGTGGTTTCACTCTACCCGTTTCTCTGTTTATTACTTTCCAAACAGCCTTTATTGTGTTATCCGATTTTTATAAAATTTTTATAAAAATATTAACGTAAATTCTTTTTTTTTTTTTTTATCTCATCACTTCACTACATAGCATAAAACAAAGTCGCTTTCTCTGTCCCTATGTATGCTTAAATCTTTAAAACTACGCAACGGATTTTGATGCGGTTTTTTTTGATAGATCGAGTGATTCAAGAGGAAGGTTTTAGTATTAGCATTGCACCCGTGCGAAGCCGAGGCGGGACGCTAGTATTTTAAAAAATGCCTTATTTGTAATTGTGAAATACATGTATCTCCAGGTGAATCCAGAGCACCTGTCGTACTTCCACTTCGCGGGGCGCATTCTAGGCGTGGCTCTGTTCCACGGGCATCAGCTAGATGCAGCGTTCACCGCGCCCTTCTACAAGCAGCTGCTCGGCAGGCCCATCACTCTCAGAGACATTCGCGATGTTGACCCGGAGCTACATCGCTCGCTGTCCTGGATGCTGTAAGTTGTAATATGAACAGCTATTCTATCTTCTAGTGATAGTCCTCGGCTTCGAATCCTGGCACCAATTAGTGTTTCAAAAATAAAAAATAAAAAATACTGGCGAAACATAAAAAAATCTCACGCTCTTACCCCCGAGAGGATAGGATAGGTAAATGCGTGAGATTTTTTATTCTATACTTGAATGAATATTGTTGAAAGAAGGTAATTTTTTTTCATATAGATACGCCTGTAACTGTGCGAGCATATTTTATCTTCTGGGTGTAGCCTATTTGACAAATCTTGAAGTGCAACATGTCGACAGTCTTTTTCCGAAAACCCGTTATTGAAATTGGGTCCATAGTTTTTTTATTTTTTTTGACATAAAATTTTATGAAGAAAATAACACTGGCTAATACCCGGATCCCGGTATTGGAAGCCCTAGTGTTGATAGATTCATGTTGATTTCCGGAGTTTCGTAGGCTACATTTTAGAAGGAGGGTAATATTTCTAATCTTTTCTACTTCTACGCAGTCGGGGTTTTGGGTGTTTCCATAATTATGTCTCATTTTCATACTTACTATTTAAGACCCTGTCTGTTCTACCTATTACGAATGACTTTAAATGCAACGTCATTTCTTTTTCCAGTGACAACAGCATCGCAGGCGTCATAGACACAACGTTCTCCGTTGAATGTTCATCTTTCGGCGCAGTGCGCAGCATGGAGCTACGACCGGGCGGAGCGAACGAAGCTGTGACGGACGCCAACAAGCGCGACTACGTGCGACTGTACGTCGCTCATCGATTCACTCGCGGGGCCGAACGACAATGGCTAGCTCTCCAGAGAGGACTGGCTGATATCATTCCCCCGCAACTGCTGCGACCACTGTCCCCTCGAGATCTGCAGCCTTTGCTAGCGGGACGCGCAGACCTCGACCCGGCAGATTGGCGTCGGCACACGCGACTCAAACACGTTAACCCCGACGCACCGATCGTAAACTGGTTCTGGGAAGTAGTCGAAGAATTTGACGCAGAAATGCGAGCGAGATTGCTCCAGTTCGTAACTGGCTCCCGAAGGGTTCCGTTGGCTGGATTCCGAGCTCTCCAAGGCTCTACGGGGGCAGCCGCGCCGCGACTGTTCACGCTTCACCTAGTTGCCGACGCGTCGCCTGACTCCTTACCGAAGGCGCACACTTGCTTCAACCGACTCGACCTGCCGCCATATCCGAGCAAAGAAAAACTCCACGACAAACTGAAGCAAGCTGTACTTGAAACCGCCGGATTTGCGGTTGAATAACCGACCTGCTGACAGTAATGTGGTATTTGAATACAGCAACATTTGTAAGGTGATTATCTCCCAGTTAATTACCGATACTCCTTTTGATTGGGTTCTTTACCGGGAGATGCACGTGAATTCATCCGGCGAGAAAGCAGCTAGAGCTACCCTTTAAAAAGAAAACCTGTGTTAATTAGCTTGTAAATATCGCAGAGAAACTGTAGTCACTGCTTTTTGAGTATTGACGTATGTTGCCTAGTCTTTGAATTGTTGATTGGCGCGGCTGTTGAAATGAGATGAGACTGATGGATCTTTTAAAAAACAAATAACATGTTGAAATTTATATTCTGCCAACTGGGGCTAAGAATAAGTAAATAAAAATTCATATCAATTTGCTATTTCAAATATGACTGACAATTTAATTATTATATCCCAACTTCCCAAGACAACTTTATTTATAATTATAAAATTTTGTGACATTAAAAAAAAACGCATTTCCAAGTTTGTGTTCAGCTTCAATCTTTGAGTATTAAACCAACCGGAGACGCCACTGACAGGCGTTCCCCTCTGCCAAAAAAACGTGTCGGTCAATGAGCATGCCGGTTAAATACAACTAGTTTGTTTGAGTTCACGGAGCGCTTGTATTGGTGAATGTATTTGTGTGCACCTAGTTCAAGCTAGTGTTTAATTGTTTTGTCAAAAAATGCTTTTGTTTTAACATTATTTGTGTTTGTTTCCTCGTCCCCCGCCCAAAAATGGGCAGACTTTTTGGCTAAGAAACTAGTGCGCGTGACGTCTCCGGTTGGTTTAATACTCAAAGGCTTCAATACGTTTTCTAAGTTCTCATGTGATATGATGTGCAACATAAATATTCATGAAGATTAAGAAGCGTATATGCTCAATACATTTCATACATAACCTTAGACTTAGTTATTTTAGTGTCATTTTATCTTAATATATTTCCAGTAAATGTATTTTAATTACTGGGCTTCCGTAAGAACAGATATAATTTTACAACTATTTACTAGGTGGTACTGTCGGCATTATAAAATATAATATTATGA
This sequence comes from Ethmia dodecea, assembly GCA_963855545.1. NCBI lineage: Eukaryota > Metazoa > Arthropoda > Insecta > Lepidoptera > Depressariidae > Ethmia > Ethmia dodecea. The sequence goes on from OY979446.1 coordinate 6,044,591, forward strand.
ATTTATGACTATGCCTAATAACTAACAGACTTGCTTGGCTTAGACGACAATCAATGAATTATCCATACAATTGTTTTTATAGTTAATATTTGTATGAACCGTTGTTGAATATTCAGTACAAAGCACAAAATGAGCTCGATTTACGAACGTTTATGTGTAATTTACGAGTACCTATATAGCTTAGATAAATTAATTGGGATTAAGAAGCAGTTTGCTCACGCTCTGGGTGCCTTATTATTTGAACACGGAATATGTAAATAAGCTCTAACGGCAACATTTAGGTAGGTTATGTGTTCCGTTTCATTATTTATATTTAAATATTCCACTATAATATTCAACGGATATGTGTAAGAAATAACATTATCGCGAATACTTGTAAAATGTATATATTTTGAGACGGTAAATTTTAGGGAACCGATATTTATAACATGGATGAGTGCCTTTTACCTGTTAAACTTTAGGTGTAATATTAAAGTTGTATGACTGTTAGTGATTATATGAAATGATTTAATAGTGATAATGAACTTACTGTATTTAAAATTATATTATTATTATAATATTTTTGCACAATATTAGTGATTTTTATTGAACGAGATAATAGAAAATCGTTGTGATAGCTGAACCAAAAAAATGAAAAATATACCTACCAACATACTGTAAAAAAATTGGATAATTCTCAATTACCCAACAAATCTACATAACTATTCTATCAGGGTGACCTAGGGGGCGGTGAGTCAATACAATAATACGCCCCCGCCTTATTCACGAGGGGGTTTGTAGAGGCATGGAAATACTCCTTTTTAATTAAGAGATTATTTTTTGGACCAAAAGTTGAGTCCTAAGGGGCTGCGCACATATGGCGAAGCGCAACGCAAAGCATACCAGCCAAGTTTTCACACATGTGACATAGGTGCTCTGGGTGACACTCTAGGAGTAATAGCTCCGCTAGGAGTAATAGCTCCGCTAGGAGTAAAAGTGTTCTGTGAGTAATAGTGTTCCGTGCCGTGCACACATTATAATTCCTCCCCGAGAATGCGCGAGTCGACGCTTACGATTTTTGACATTATTTCATTTAATGACAATGTCGATAGTAGTATTAGGGTACGGTTCAAATTGCACTTTCTGCGCTCGTGTGCGCTATATTCATGCAAACAACTGTTCAAATTGCGCTGTGGTACGCTGACATGAGCATTGTGACATCATCGATGACGTCATCGATTGGTGCAAACAGTGCTAGGGTGGATTTACACAAAAAAAAATTCTTCATAGAAAATAATTATGAAATTGAAAATACTTTGAAATGCGATTTAAACTAGAATTAATCATTTAAGAATAATTATAATGTATATTTATTGCGTTTAGACCAAAGTTTTCAGTCTAGATATGAAGATATCACTTTTTAAATTTAAAGAGCTAAGATGGTGATGACGACTATGGTATGGTGTTGATTTATCAAAGGATGGTAATGATTTCTTATGTATGGTGATGAGGTTTTGATGTTTTAATGTAGAAAAAACAACTCCAGAAATTTAAAATATTTAATCATTCAACCTTCTTTTCATTATTTTAACAAAACACTTAATTCTAACGATATGATATGATTTTGGTTTTATTGTTTCTTATTTTCCATGATAGGCAATCTAATTATTATTATTAATATAAAGTTATTATATATCATGTGTCTTTAATGTTCAATACTTTTTATTTCTTTATGTAATATAGTTAGCTTCATTGGCTTCATTGTTTCCTTCATAAGCAATCTAATCATATATACCCAGTCATAAATTGTGGTCTTTATTTATTATTAATTAAATTTTTATTTTGGCATTCTTACCTTCATTCTTTCCTTCATAAACAATTTAATTATCTAGACATTATGAATTAGTCTTTATTTGCCCATACTTTTTAATTCTTTTCGATTTTTTTTATTTTGATTTTATTAGCCTTATTAATTCTGCCATAGGGATTCTAATCATCTAGTCATTATTATTAGTCTTTAAGCCTCCCAACTTTTTATGTATCTTAATTTGTTTCTTTTTTATTGGTTTTATTAGCTTTATTATTTTCTCCATAGGCAATCTAATCATCTAGTATTTGTTATAAGTCTTTAAACCTCCCAACTTATCATGTATCTTTCTTATCTCTGCCTACCCCAATGGGAAATATCCGTGAGATTATATATGTATGTATGTAATTATATAATATATAATCTGGTTGTTGTAGATGTATTCTAGATAGCTTCAAATTATTTGAGTCTTCACATGGCATACATAACTTCATAATTTTCCAGAACATGGAGGAACAGATTTTGGTTAGGTGAATAACTATTAGTGTGTATTACTAATATATAATAATTACATAAGTTTCATATTGCTCCTATGTTTATATTTACAATCATTTACTTTTTTCGCTCCACTAATCTGAAATAAAAAGTAAATTGTAAAGTCAAAAAATCACAATGCGTAAAAAACCAACTCTTTTTGGTAGGTGGATAAAAAAAGGACTTTATTATTAAAATGAAAACCTTGTGTATATTAAATTAAATGATTTTAAAGAATATACAAATCAAGGAAGTGGTCATCACCAAACACAGGAGATCATCACCGTTTATTATTTTTAAACGGTGATGATGGGTATGGCGTTGACGACTTCGACGTTTTCAGTTGATTATTCTAGAATAGTCATAGTAAAAGTATTTACCGCTGTAAATAAGCATTTTACGTTTAATTTGTTGTTGTAGGTAACAATAGTAATATTATTTTATGTACTTACTTTGAATGGCACAGCCTGACGGAGATGAGGCAACTTTGTCTAAAAACTTTTTATGATACACTTGCGCCAAATAATTATCATTTGGAGAGCCCGCGTGTGTTGACGTGTACTTCTCTGCACAGTTTGCTACGAAGGGAGGAAGTAAGGCAGATAATCATAGGTCGTGTTGTTACGTATACATATCTAACTTCACTTTGATATTGCCGCGACGGTGTTGACGAATTTTGATGCTAAAAATGTATTTTAATTTTGTGTATTTATTTTATGATGAAAATATTTTAAAATTTTTATTATGCAATTAGATAATATGGTGAACAGAAATTAAAAATAAAAATCTATGTAATAACATAGGATTGTGGAGATTTTTGGTCGGAAATGTAAATAGTCGCATTTTTTTCACAGTCGGTGATGATTTCGATACATGTAATAATTAAATTATTAAAAAACTAAGTACCTAAAGGAGATTTTACTATAAGCACTTCAATAACAAATATAAAGGCAACGTCAAAAATAGTTCCGACTGTCCAGCACAAGTTTATTTTTTTTTATACAGACCGAAATATGATTTTTTGACAGATTTTTAAATCCACCCGCTAACAACGAGGAGGTAGTGCAATGTCTCCGGATCTGTCAAACAGTTGTCAAACTTCAATGTGCGTGGTATTTTTTTTCCCGCGAACTTTTTTCATATTCGATAAGTAATCGATTAATTAAAATTAGGTATGTCGTCATTAATATTAACAGAAGCATTACATTGTGAAGCTTCGGGGGACACTATACGACTCAAATACGACTGAATTTAACTTCAGAACAGGGGGTCTAAAAAGGCCGTTTCGGGTGAATCATAATAGAATCATATTATGATTCATATTTGAAATCTTAAAATGGCCACATAATGACAATTCATATTAAGATTCATTTTCATCATTCAGCAATTCATTCATCTTTTTGACAGTTTTCTATGGAGATTCGTAAAATGGCTCACAAAAGCAGAATTGCAAAGTGTCAAATAGCAGAATCCAAGCAGAATCACTTTATGTTACTCAATACCAAAATTTTTCAATTCATTTTGTTGAATTTTGTGAAAATTAAATAAAATTGACCGATTTGGGTTTATAAAAAAACTTTCCCAAGCACGCGCGAGTGACGGAGAGTATTTTATATCGCCTGCAAAGTGCAAGTTTTCGAAAAATTGAACTAGCTTTTGAAATGCCGGACTCAGACTTTGTTGGACCTCATACTCAGACCTTGGAACCTTATTTAACCACCCGTAGTGGTGAAATATGTACTATGTATCTCCAAGGTAAGTGCAAGAGTCATAATGGTTACATTTATTAAATTAGGTAGTAGTAGATGATACAAGTAACTGTGCCAGTTTCCCTAAGTTCTAGAGAACCTATTTCATTCTTATCTTCTCTACATTTCAGAGTTAAGTGCACAGTATGGGACACTGACTTTAAATATCTAAAGTATAGAAGCTAATTATGGTAGAGCAAAGCACCATTCAATCTTGAGCAACTCCACGCTGAAAATGTAACAGTGTAGTTCTTTTAAAATGTGAATTTTACTTTAAGTATTTTAACCGATGCCATGGGCTCATCACCTATCATGTTTAGGGGTCCAAAAAAATATCTCATGAACAGTGGGTATCCTTCTACATATATTTTAACTGATTAGGTAGCTGTTTCAGGTCACTAAGGTTATCCGCTACATCCAATAAAATTAGTTTAATCAGCATTATGAGTTCTCGGTTTTATGACTTTTCTTTTTCTTTTGTTGTATAATGTATTCATTAAAGTCCATTTTCTTGTAATAACAAAATTTTCTATGAGACATGGGATAACACTAATTCTGTCCATTGTCGGTATTTTATTTATAACTGTTCAAAATTTTAAGTATTAAACTTGGGAAGTTCGAAATAATTTTATAGCCTTTTTAGGAAATAAAGTATTTATTTTGAAATAAAATTGTCTAATTATTTTCATCCAAAACATGTAAATTATACATTAATAATAGTTTTTACTTTTAATTTCAGGTGTGTGACTCTGACTTAAATAGTATAAAGTATTACTGCTAGCCACGGTGGAGCGAATCATGATTCATGTGTGTAGAAGCACCAGCCGCTGTCCCAACTTGAAAAACTCCATGCTGAAAATAAAACAGTGTGTTTTAATTTTTATTAACATCTACACATTTACTAAATTATCTCTGAGTTTTGATAGTGAATATTTAATTTATGTTTCAGGTGATTCAGTTATCCCCTATGTCCAACACAATTGACACTAAGACCAATTCTCTTCAACGACACTACATTGAACTGCATTGTGAAGTAACAGCATTGACATTATGTATTAAGAAGTAATTACTATTAAGCAGGCTAATCAATAAGAAAGAAAGGCTATGGTAACTATGGTTTGCACTAGCTGGGCAAGCAGCGGGTTTACGGGAGTGCAAGATAACAATACATGACCAATGTTCTGACTTTGATTTTATGATTGTTATTCTGTTTACCATTTCTATTAAAGTCTGTTTTCTTATATTACTAAAGTTTCATTTGTGTCCACCGAGAGAAATCAATACCTATCAATCATCAATATGTGGCTACAGAGTAAGCCACATATTGATGATTGAACATATTTTTGTTAAATATAGGTATTCTATGTAATCTACATTTAAACAAATAATTTCTTTCAGTTTTGTTGATGTCCACTTAGACGTGTAAATTGTTGCCAGTCGAACAAAAAATAAATATTTGTAAGATTCAATTTAGGTTTTGGACACGTAATTACAATCATTGGAATGATTTTAAGTGTATTTTGTTGATAAACATAACTAAGCATTAAATCCTATACGAATAGGTACTTACTTATAGTAATAAAAACAATTACCGGTAAAGTGTCGGTTTTCGTTTTTTTCGTGTGGCAATATTTTCACCAAATGAGGGGTTTTTCTTTTTTTTTTTTTTACTCTTCCCTGTTCTCTGGATAGATGGCGCTGAACTTGCTAAGTTACTGCTAGGAACGGAACGTCACATCATTATTTTGATATCGTAAAACGAAACGTATATAAACGTAAAAGTAAATATGTCACTGTCACACCAACGAGATTAAAATGTATTATGGCATTCAGGGGACAAAGCGAGGAAAATTTTAAGTCAAAAGTTATTCCAAGTGGAATAAGTCTAGTACAATTTCGACCGAATGACAGCTCGCGTTCATACTAACTGACATGACAAGGACATGACGCTTAGGCTTCAAAGTTTTGTATGAAAATATTCCCAATGCCCCCTCTATGCCCTATTATATTTAAATCTCTTTGTGTCACACACATCACACATCACAATGACATTTTGTTTTTGAAAGTAAATAAATCTCCGTTATCTCAGCTAAAGAGCAAATAAATAAAAACAAGGAATAAATATTTAGCAGTCTTTTTATGGGTTTTCCGCGCCAAAAAGAAAATGTCCCAAGAAAAAAAGAAGAGAAGTCTGTGCCTTGTGGATTTATGTAAAAATGAAGGAATACACCTTTTTCCTAAAGATGAAAGCGCAATGGGTACAAGCCATCGTACATTTTAAACCTGGACGGACCATAAAAAAGCATTCGCACATTCGAAAGTGTCGTAATCACAGATTATAAAGATTAGGTCGTTCGCGAGTAATATAAGTTCACAGAATAAGGAAGTCGCGGTTATAAGTTACTCTATGGTGACGTGCCGCATTTAGTAGTAACGTAGTCAGTTCAACGCCATCTACAGAGTTCTTGCAAACTATGTTTTTTTTTTATTCTCAAAAAAAAAACCTCTCGTGAATCACCAAAATGAGGGGACCATTTTACGAAATTTAGAGGAATTGCTTATGAATTGCTGGGAATTCATAATAGGAATTGATTTCAGAGGAATTGCTCAAAGTGGCCATTTTAGACCCGCTGTATCAACCTAAATATTAAAAGAACTGTCATTTTTGACACACGAAAACCTGTTCAAATTGTTTGCATGCTAACAATCGTAATCATTTTGAACAGTCGTGTGCGTGCTTACGAACGTATTTACTATTTGCACAAAACGGACCGCAGCCTTAGTAGTTTGACAGTGAAAAATGCTCTGTGATGCGCCTAGCAGTGTTGCCAACTTAGCTACTTTATAGCTAGATCTAGCTATTTTTGGGTATCAGGCAGCTACAATTTACAAAATCTTGTAGCTAAATTTTTTAGCTACTTTTTCTAGCTACTTTTACTCTTTTACAAGATGTAAGTACTTTCGAGATTTTATAGTAGGGTATCGGTCCTTAAATTGTACCTAAACGTGGCTGGCTTATGTATTTTATTACTAAAAATACCTGACTAAATGAAGGGGATAAACATATTTCTTCGTTTAAAATTTATATTGCGTTCTGCTTTGTCTTATTTTATAAATTTAAAATTATTGCTCGCTGTTTTAATAAACTGAAAATTGATTTACCTATGAAAAAATACACGTAATTTGCCTACTTTACCTAGTTTAAAGTGTTAGCTACTTCTAGCTAATTTTTGTGTCAACAAATCGGGCCATCTGGCTACTTTTCGCAAGATGTCTAGCTACAAGGTAAGGGTAGTAGTTGGCAACACTGGCACCTAGGCTTCGCAGTATGGATGGACACCACAAAGTAACTTATATATTTTTGGTCGCAAATAACATTTGCAGGCAAGGATTTTGCGTAATTCTTTCTCAGTTCAAAAAAAAAGTACATAAAACATTTTAGGTGGATTGTTTCTTTAGCAAACAACATCTTCAATATCTTGAAATTTAACCCAAAAATAAAGAAATAAGGGAACAAACAAAGAAGCATTGAATAAAGTTTGCGTGTCAGCTCCGACATAGCTGGCTCCGGCGCATGACTCGAAATAGATTTTTTAAAATACTTTACAACTCACTTGTATGTGTATAGATTATATTTATTTTTTCTAAGCAAACAAAATATAGATAACCCTTTTTTTGTTTTAATCTTGTAATTTTCTCGTAGGTACTAAAAATCTATTCTAGTCAACTTCAAAAACCGATAAATACATTTAAGTTTTTTGGATGTATCATCACTAACACATATATGTCATTCGTTCATTTTGACATCGTTTCGTTCTTTTAGTGTTTTTCAATCAGTGGATTCCAGTGATTCCATTCGTGTTCCATTACTTCCATTCATTCCCTTCGATCCGATCGTGTGCGTGCGTTGTGTAGCTCGTAGTCTATATTTTATTCCGTGTGTATTCTGAATTTTATTTCTCGATATTATCGGGTAATACCGTCTTCTGCGCTTATGCGCTTCGTTTTAGTATCTCCCAATACTGTATTCATATTCTTTTCAAAATTAGTTGTTCTCTCTTTGTCAGTGCTTGTGAATTTGTGAAGTGCATTGACTGGATTGGGATCATCTTTGTTTTGTTGTGGAGTAATAACGCCTGACAATGCCGACGAGCGCCGTGTACCAGCCCACGACAGTGACCTACGAGCAGCAGCCTAACGACCAGCGATGGAATTGCCCCATCAGCTACTTTTCACGGCGTGTGACAAGCAGTCTGAATAGGGCAGTGTGTGTGCGTCTTGGATTATGTCTTATGGGTAGCACACTTTTCATCATCGGTGAGCAATGCATCTGTTATTAACAGTATATTAGTAGTAATTGCAAACATATTTGCATACCTGCAATTACAAGATTCCTGTATGAAATTGTAGCAAGAAATAAATAGGTACACCTGATTGAACTAATCTGTTCGAATAATTTCATAAAATTCCCCATAGTATGTAATAAATCCTTTCCCATGCATGCATGGTAAAATATTGTGACTATATCATCAAAGCCATAACAAAGAATATTGTTTTTCAATGGACAATTGTATACCTACTATTTATAAATTCATTAGTATATATCTCACAGGGATATGACAAAAATTGAGATTTGGTCTGGATTTGTTCAAATTATGGAAGATGTTAAAATAACAACACATTTATAAGAATCAGAATCCCTTGCGGAGGCCCTGAGCAGACTCGGAAGTTTGATCTGCTTCTGGAGGGAGGTCGGCTGGTTGGAATAATTGGCCGCAATGGCTCACGCACAATGGTCGAACATTAAGAACAACACTTTTTTATTATTTCCCTAAATTCTATCTATATCTAGAGATTTCAAGAAATATCAGAACTAGTTTCGTGAAATGATAAAATTCGCGCAAGCTAGTCAGGTACTGTTTCCTATAATAATATGTTTATATAATAATATGTTTATATTATTATAATATGTATATTATTAGTTAATTTAAAAAAAAAAAACTCGCCTTATATCCCCGAGGAGGTAGGCAGAGGTATTCCATTTCTGGATATACCCATTTTTTACGAGATATTCTTTGGACCCCTAACCCTAACCCAACAGTGGTAATATCTATGTTATAGGGTGATTTTTTCATCAATGATCAAATCACTTAGGGAATTGACCAAATCTCTGTTTTTATCATATCCCTGCGACATATACAACTTATGTACCTTTCTATTCTTGGATTACTTATAGGAAATACTATATTATTAATTATTATACCTATAACAATATTTACTAAATTACTTTATGGTAATCATACTTACTGTATTAGTAATTTTATTTAAATCTGTGAAGTTCCAGTAAATATGAACCAACACATTTAAAAATCGATTGTATCTGGAGTATGGTCCCTCAATACGTTTAAAGTGTATACCACATTTACAGCAAGTCCCGTTTTGGATTAACATTTTCAAGGTATATATTCTGCTGAAGTTTGTGCCACCAGTGAATCCGAACAGACAAATACATTTAAAAATCTATTGTATCTAGCTGGAGTACTGGCCCTCGATGGGTTTAATGTGTGTACCACATTTACAGCAAGGCAAGTTAATATATTTATATGGTACCAAAAAAAAACAGTTTGTGGATTATAAACCTACTTTCATGGTCTAACATATTTTTTAAAAACAACTATGTACCTATGTTCATACTTGTAATAAAATAAAAACTACAACTGTTGTAATGTTAGTTTTATCAATTTTTACTTTAACAAAGTGAACACAATTTAGTTCTTACTATATATGTTGACTATTACAGGTATTCTAGAAGCTAAGATTCAAGCTTTGGTGGCAATACTGTAAGAATAAGACATGAATATATTTAAATACACAAGTATTGAAACAATGGCATGTAAATTTATGATTTTATGGAAACTGGTACACATAATAATATGTTCCTAGTCCTACCTATTTTTTAAATAATTATAGATTGTAATTCAATTGCCAGTACCTTTTTTTGCTGGTTATTTAATTTGTTTTTATAACACAAACAGCACTTCACAGGCCCAATTGTTGGCACTAAGGCATAATTTAAACAAAAAAAATTTTTTTTTCATTCATAATGAATCATAACTAATAATTATAATATTATCTGCATAACTACTTAATAATTATGGATAAATAAGTATAAAAAATAGGTTGAGTATGAAAATATTTAATGTTAGGTGGGTCATATCACTGTCAGCAGGTAGTCAGCACCCTTGAAGTTCCACCAAGATCATAACAACTTTTTTAGTTTAAAGTAACTTATCATCAAATTGTTTTTAATAAAATAAATAGATTATTCTCGTGGCATAAAACTCGTAGCTATTACGAATAGTACGCAACTACCTGCCCCATAATTTGACGTTATGTAAGCCAATCTGTGAGTCATAGAGGTAACAATCTATGGCTTGATGCTGTGGGCAACTTAGAAGTAAATGTGCGCCCGTGAAAGGCTCGCGTCCGCGTCCGTGAGTAATCACGACTTTTTGTGGTCTTTTCATGCTCCGATTTTGCGGTAAAAACTTAATTGGCGTTGCGCAACAATAGAGTGCTAAAAAAACCGCAAAATTATACCCTATGTTGCTTTTTGTAATCGTTCTAACTATTTACACTCAGATGCACAATGAACCGGTCATAGCGACATTTTCATACATTCGAAGTCACTTTCTAGCTATGATTCTCCATCATACTATTGTTTGGGTGAGATGTGATGAAGTGGACAGTATGGATGGAATGGGTTCAAAGTATTTTCGGCTTAGGGCTCCAAATTTACTTGCAATGTATGAAAATGTCATGGCCGGTTAAGAGTATATTTAATTTTGATATTTTATTTTATTTTTATTTATTTATTTGGGATAACAACAGCTGTTAATATTATATTAATGTGCATATTATTTTTATACAAACATCAAAAGCCAATAACAGTTATCCACTATCATACAATAGTTAAGTTGAGAGCATTAGGTACCTACATCAAATTACAAGAAAAATAAACTTAGCAACTAAATGGTAAGATGGAATTTAGTCGTAATTTAAGTAATACGTATAGAAATATATAAGTATAATATATACCTACAAATAAATATATACATATAGGTAATAATATACATATATATAAAAAAAAGTATAAATAAATATAAGTAACGAAATGTAATACATATGTCACATTATTTAAATTTTGAAATTAGGAGGGCGCACAGTCTAAGGTTAGGAGTAGGAGTGAAGAGCTTACAACAATAATAATGCCGGACCAAAAACCAAAACCGCATTAAAATGATTAGGTAGGAGGGAATTGTGTTCACAGTTCATTTTCTATGCCATACGCTCAATCATTTCGCACACCAATTATATGAGAGATAATATTTTTCTTAAAAGAATGTTTTGAACTTATAAATGGATCCAGAACATCAAACTTATTGTTATATGTGCGGGGCAAACGAGTTAGGACTGCGTTTCGTCCGTAGTTAGTACTGTGAAACGGTACGCAAAAGAGTGAAGTTCGTCTGGTACGCCGAGCAGGCGTCCACAGCTCAGAAGAATAACTAAAGTTATTGTTCTGAGGTCCACAGCGATAATCCAGCGAGGAGGTCGGGGCAAGTTAGATGACCGCGTAAAATGTCATAAAGTAATCCCATATCCAAGATATCACGTCTTTCTTCCAACGTTAAAAGATTATAAATTCGACAATTTTGGACATAGGAGTCTGCATGGTTTTTGAAAATATAATTTAAGTGTGATATAAATTTCTTTTGTATGCGTTCAATACGCTTAATGTGAATTATGTAATACGGTGACCATACTGGACTAGCGTATTCTAAAAGGCATCTGACGTACGCGTAATATACAATTTTAAGACTCAACTGTTGTTTAAAAGGTTGGCAAGTGCGTAAAACGAATCCGAGGTTACGATACGCCCTATTAGTTATGTAATCATAGTGGGTAGACATATTTAACTTTGAATCTAGCATGACACCTAAGTCGCGCACCACCTCGACCCTCTCAACTGCAACGCCGTCAAATTTATAGTCAAAAAGTATAGGATTATGTTTGCGTGTGAAACTAATACATTGAGATTTTGTTACACTAAGTGTTATTCTATTGTTATTATAATATTTCATTAAATTATTGAGATCTCCTTGCATTAGCTCACAGTCAGCTAAAGAACGAATAGTCATATATATTTTTTTATCATCCGCATACAAAAGATGTTTAGCATTATTAAAACATTTATAAATATCATGTATATAGGCGTTGTATAGGAGGGGGCCGAGATGGGATCCCTGCGGGACTCCGGACGGAACAGTGACGTAGTCTGATTTGTATCCACCAAGTATGACAGCCTGGGAACGATTGAGGAGGTAAGATTCTACCCATCGTAACAAATCACCATGAATTCCCAAGGAGTCAAGCTTTTCAAGGAGTATGACATGGTCTACACGGTCGAAAGCTTTTACAAAATCCGTGTAGACCACGTCAACTTGACCCCCATTTTCCATGTTGCGAATTACAAAACCGTAAAACAAGCCAGGTTTGATACAGTTGAACGACCTATTAAAAAACCGTGTTGGGATTCGGATACACCCTGCGAAATTAGGGGATATATATTATTGTACACTATTTTTTCTAGTACTTTGGTTAGGGTGTTAAGTATAGAGATGGGTCTATAATTTTCAATGTTACTTCTGGAGCCCTTCTTGTGTATTGGCATGATATTGGCTTTTTTCCATATAGTAGGGCATTCACATTCTCTAAGCGAGCGACGAAATAGGATTGTAACTGGTTCAGTAAGACTACTTGCGCACAAGGACAGAAAAATCGGAAGAACACCATCACAGCCTGGGCCTTTGGATTTATCGAGAGATCTTAACATTTCTAGAATGGTGGTTTCAGAAACTTCAACATGCGACAGTACGTCAATACAGTGATATGGATTTGCTGCGTTCCTTGAAATATCCGGGGTCGATGACGACTTAGAGAAAACACTTTCAAAGAAATTACTAAAAGCGTTGCAAATGTTTAGCGGATCTTCAAATTTTTGATGACCTAGAGAAAAATGTTGTGGGTAATTTGATCCTCCCCTTTTTGATTTTACATATTTCCAAAATATTTTTGGTGAATGTTTTATAAGTTCCTCTGTGTTCTGGACGAAACGATCAAAACATTGGTTCTGAACACGACGCTGACGCCTTCGTAGCAACGAGAATGAGTCATAATCCCTTGGATTTCCATGGCTCTTCCATTTTTTTTGGTACTTCATTTTCACGTGTATTATTTTAATAAGCGCTGCGCTGTACCAGATGGGATAACAATGTTTAATTGTAGATATGGGAACATAGAGAGCAAAACATTCATAAACTTTATTATAAAACACATCAACAGCATCATTAACAGAACCCTCGCTGAGAATGTCATTCCAATTTATGTTACTCAAGAATGCGTTTATATGTTCGTAATTAGCTTTATGGAAATTATAACGAGGATGAGGGATTTCCTTAAAAGGTGCAAACTGTAAGTCGTAAAAGTTAATTAATAAAGCGGGATGGTATGTATCTAATTTAGATAAAGGAGAAGTTTCTCTAACTGATAGTTCTAAATTACTGAAACATAAATCTAGGACATTTTGGCAAGAGTTGGGAATTAAGTTATATTGTAATAATCCTAAGAAATATAAATCATCGATCAGCGAGGCTGCAGCATTCTGAGTATCTGCTTTACCTATGTGTAAAATAGAGTAATTGCTGTCCACCCAAGAAACACACCGGAGATTAAAATCACCTATAAGTAGATAGTTATCAGACGGATTAAGTTCATGAAATCTTATAAAACTATTTTTAAAACTTTCAATACGACTAGCAATATGATCATCATCAGGAGGCAAATAAATTAAAATAATATTAAGGTCTCCGTTTGACCCCACTCGACTCTTATGAATACTTACGCAGATCGTTTCTATGGTATCGCAGCAACTCCACTCGCACCTCGCCGTAGCGCCAAGCCCACGACGCAAACAAATCATAACACCCCCCCCGGTTGTTTTTGAGGTAGATTCGAGATTACGATCACATCTAAATACATCGTATTTCGTAGTGTCGCATACTTCTGTATCAAAGATATCGTTTTGAAGCCAAGTCTCTGTGAAGCACAAAATATCATAGTCGGATGATAAAATATTGTTAAATAATGTTAAGCATTTTGTACGTAGGCCCCTTACATTTTGATAGAATACGTTTAGCTTTGGTCCGCAAACGGAATCATTAGCCATATTCACTAACGATAAGATAAGACATGTGGTGCGCTCTCCTGTAATTGTCGTCGTAGTAATTAATATATAAATTAATATACATAAATAAAAATAATAAATAAATACGTAAAATATATTTTATAATTATAGTATATAAAAATATATATGAGGGTAATAAAAGTTCCATCTTACCTGTTACAAACCAAAAGGAATTATACATTTTAATATGAATGCTTAATAGTTTTCCACTAAAGCAAAAACCATAATATAAAGATGAATTACGCGATACACAGCATGTAGTTATAACACCGAGTCAAATAATTTTAGGAAGGTCACTCAATTTTTTAATGAAGATCACTGGAGATACGTCATTCTTTCTCACAAAGATTCTACCGTCACGAACCCAAGAGTATTGATATTCGGATGTTTTCGCTTTATTTCTAGCTTGTAAATATAGGTACTTGTTGGTTGGGGTTAAATGTTCACTGATATATATTTGTTTGGCATCACCATCTATTTGTATATCAGCAGTGGTCAGCCCTTTCTTTGCGCGTACACCAGAGAGAATGGAATCCCTCAAAAGACGAGTCTTGAGTTTCGCCACAATTAACTTAGGTCGACCAGCTATCTTGTTTCGCGGCTGAACTCTTGTAACATATTCGATGTCATCACGCGTCATATTGACACCAGCAAAGTTAGCAATATTTATTACATTTAAGACTAAATCTTCTTTTGATACTTCTGGAACTCCAGAGACTTCAATATTCTGCATTCGGTCGCGCTGAAGTTGTAAATTAATATCATATTGGAGCGTCTCAATTTGACTTTTCAGACTAACAATATCCTTTGCGTTTGATGACATGTCCATTTCGATGGTATCAGTACGCTGAGCCAGACTGTCATGCTTAGTAGATAATTCATTTTGTCTAATATTCATTGATTGAATGTCGGCTTTAATAACCTCGAGGTCACTTTTAATTGCTGATGTGATTTCTTCGCGTATAGATGAAATTTTGGATTCAAGATCAATTTTCACAGTGTCCAATTTATTGGTAATTTCACTTGACAATTTTTTCAATAAAACAGCGATGTCTTCTTCATCACGAGTTTTACGTTTATAATTCCGTCTTGCATTGTTTACGAAGTCGTCATATTCTTGATTTGGAGCGCAAGTTATGTCCGGTGACGAGTTCGTTTTCGCCATTTTGCTCGAATCTTCCATCGTAAATCTGGTTGGGTTTATATGTGTGAATATAAACAACTCACTGACTTGCACACTAGCGCAAAGCGTTGACAGCTCGCGGAAAGGATCAGCGGTACGAGATAGAGATAGCAGAAGCTGAGAGACAAGAAGGGTGCAGCCAGCAAAAGCTATCACGCCAAAGCAAACGCGACTTAATAACGCAAGGAATACAGCAAAAAGTAATTAACCAATGCACAATATTAATGCGGAAAATCTGCGACACGTCCGCTCTCCACAAAAGACAACGACGAAAAATTTATATAAATTTGTATATTCAATAAAATTTTAGTACGGGAAAATTAAAACGGCTTTAAAAACGCGCATTGCCCCAGAAAGGTACCGACTTGGTCGGAGAATCCTTTTCCTCACTCGACGTCTTCGGTGAGGGCAGTACCGACGTATCTGGGGGGGACAAAGTTCCGTTTTCTGTAGGCGGCGACGCAGCTCGCCACTCGTCACGCCGAAACATTTCCCGGAGGGGCGAAAAGCGGACGGCAGAGTGCCGCTTTGCTACTTTGAATGTTTGCGGAGGAATGGAGCGTAAACTAGATGAAGTATGTGAGATGATGTGTGATAGGAATATTGATATCCTGTCTGTGAATGAGACGAAGAGAAAGGGGAAGGACTTGTCGACGCATGGTCAATTCACAGCCATCTGGTCAGGGGTCGCTGATGATGAATATGGCAGTAGAGGTGTCGGACTTGTCCTTTCTGAGCGAATGATGATAGGCATGAGAGAGTATGAGTGTGTAGATTCTCGTCTTCTTTGGGCTAGACTGAAAGTGGGCATGACATCCATTTTTATAATTGGTGTATATGCTCCCGACATGTCAAAACCTCAAGAAGAAAGAGAATCTTTTTGGGAAGGTCTAAGAGATGTATGTCTGAAGCGAAAGCCCAATGAACGATTGGTAATGTTAGGGGATTTTAATGCTTGGGTTGGCATGAAAAGGGATGGATATGAAAAGGTACTGGGGGCTTTCGGTGATGTAAGAGTTAATGAGAATGGGATAAGACTGTTAGATGTGTGTGCAGAGATGAATCTGAATGTGACAAACACTATGTTTGAGCACCGACAGGTCCATCTGTACACGTGGCAGAGAGGTAATGAGAGAAGCTTGATTGATTTTGTGATTGTAGATGAAAGACTGAGAAGCAAAGTCACAGATACCAGAGCATATAGGGGGGCCAACGTGGGCACAGATCATTACTTGGTAGTGTGTCGAATTAGCGGTCTGTTTTCACGTTGGAAGAACCGTGCACGGGTAAATGTGACTGCGCCAGAACGTATAAAAGTAGAGAGATTGAGTGATCCTGACGTGAAAGAGCAGTATAAAAATAAAATGAGAGAAAATTTTGAAAAAGAATTGAAGGATGACTGTGGAAATGATATTGATTTGATCTGGAATGTTTTGAAGAAGAACGCGGTAAAAATTGCGAAGGAGGTGTGTGGTGTAAGTAAAAGGAGGAATGCAAAGAACATGATGGCTGACTGGTGGGATTGGGAGACGAAAAGTGTAGTAGATGATAAGAAGAAAGCATGGCTGGACTTGTTGGCGGTGAAAGCCGACTGCAGAGTGTATGATTGTGAACAAAATAGGGAGAATGTAAAAAGAACAAAAGAGCGGTATGCAGAGTTTAAAAGAAAAGTTAAAGAGTGCGTGGCGAGAAAGAAAGAAGAGAAGAATAATAAGTTGGATCAAAAATTCTGCTCTAGTTTTCGAAATAACATAAAGTTATTTTGGAAACTTGTAAGGAAAGCGCAGGGGCAATCCACAAAATCTTCTCTGAGTGGAATACGGGATGAAAGTGGTGAACCTATGTTTGAAGAACGGCATGTACTAGAGCGGTGGAAAAGATACTTTGAAAGTCTGTTTGAAAAGCAAGAGGATGAGCATGAGAGTGAAATTTGTGAGATGTCAGTTCCACCGGAAGATTTCGAAATAAGTGTGAAAGAGATTGTGGAAGCGCTAAAAAGTATGAAACTAGGTAAAGCTGCAGGATATGATAGCGTGACGGTAGAAATGTTAAGGGCTGGTGACACGTTGGTAACAGGCCTGCTGCAAAGACTCTTTAACCTATGTTTGGAACATGGCCGAGTACCAGATGACTGGACTAAGGCGGTAATTGTACCACTATATAAAGGAAAGGGGTCGCAACAGGACTGTAAGAACTATCGTGGCATTAGTCTCTTAAGTGTGGTCGGCAAACTATATGCGAGGATATTGATTGATAGGGTCGTGAGTGAAACGAATGAGAGGATATGGGATGTTCAGACAGGCTTTAGAAGGGGGATGGGATGCTTGGATCAAGTCTTTTCCTTGCGGTGCGTCACTGAGCAATTTTTGGCAAAAGACCAAAAAATATTCTGCGCCTTTATAGACCTGGAAAAGGCTTACGATAGAGTGAGAAGGAATGAGCTATGGTCAACACTGGCCATGCATGGGTTGAACCCTATTTTGGTACAGGGTCTGAAATCCCTCTATAGGGATTCTAGAGCCTGTGTCAGAATTAATGGCGCCTACACGGACTGGTTTGACATCTCTGTGGGTGTTAGACAGGGTTGTGTAGCATCGCCATGGCTTTTCAACCTTTTCATGGATAGCTGTTTGACAGATTTGAAAGAGCGAGATTGTGGAGTACGAATGGGAGAGGTACGTGTCAAATGCCTGTTATACGCCGATGATCAAGTAATACTTGAACCATCGGCGTGTAAGTTGCAGGACACTGTAACTCTTGTGAATGAGGCTTTTAAGAAGAATGGCATGAAAGTGAATGTAAGCAAGACGAAGGTAATGGTTCTGGAGAAAGATAGGGACATGTCTGAATGTGATATTATGATTGAAGGCGAGAAAGTAGAACAAGTGTCAGAGTGTGTTTATTTGGGAAGTAAGTTTACAAGAGACGGAAAGTGTGACAGTGATATTGAAAGGAGGGTGAATGCAGGGAACATGATTAACGGAGCTTTGCACTCCTTTATGAAGAGCCAGAATGTGACAAATAAAGCACGTCTGGCTGTACATGATGGTGTGTTAGTACCTACGTTGATGTATGGCAGTGAGTGTTGGGTATGGCAGAAGAAGCACGAAAGCAGAATAAATGCAGTCGAAATGCGTTCATTAAGAAGCATTAGTGGAGTAAGATTGATAGATAGAGTGAAAAATAGTGTGATCCGAGAGCGTTGCGGCTTGAAAGATGATATAGTGACTAGGATTGAAAGAGGAATGCTCAGGTGGTTTGGTCACATTGAGCGGATGAATGAAAGTCGTCTAACGAGACAAATATACAAGGGTGCTGTGAATGGGCGAGTCGGTAGAGGACGACCTAGGCGTACCTACATCGACCAGATCGGCGATGTGTTGAAGAAAAGCCAGATAAAGAGTATCCGAAACCGACGAGCATGCATGAGTCGTTTGATGGATGTGGAGGAAGCGCGTGAGATCTGCCAGGTTCGTAGCAAGTGGCGGTCGGTTGTATCTGCCTACCCCAATGGGAAATAGGCGTGAGATTATGTATGTATGTATGTATGTTAATTTTGATAGAAAACCTTTCTGATGGTTCTTGAAACCTTTGAGTAAGCTTATGTAGTGTAGTTTAGTATACCTACTTTGTATGGAAATCCAGTAAAACTTGAATAGGCTAGACGTAAACAATCCATAATACTAAATAATAATAGGAGGATGCGCCATACATTGGATAAATTATGTACAGTCACGCTCACGACAACTACTACGGCTTTTGTTTCCTCTCGTGCACTCGCTGGGATTGTGAATTGCACAACTTCCGGACAATATATATATAAAAGGCAACACTCCAATACTACCTTGAAGACTGGTGTATTCAAGCTGAGTACCTAGTATACGTGGTTTGAATAAATTATTACGTACGTCTACAGACTATAGGGTAACTCGAGTTTCTGACTCGTAATCGCTTTAAACATAATTATTTGCATCTAAAACTAAACTAATACCTGAACGCTGTTACATTGCATATTTAATTAGCAGTCAAGTCAAAATAATTAAAATTCATATTCGCACATATCATAAATACAGGGCATAGTTACACAAATTACGACGTTAGACAAAGAAAACCATTATGCATATTATGAAACTCTAAAGTTTATCTTCATTAATAATAATCATTTATTTGCATAGAATGGGGTATGATACAGATTTTAAAATTATCTAGATAGTATATAATTAAAGATCGCCACACTCAGCTATTAGAGCTATTAGCATGCATTATGATTTGCAGGCTCTGTCTCGAAGAGACTACTACACGCTAAAAGGTTTCTAAAAAATAGCTTGTATCTCCCGAACGTCGGACGTGCAAAACAACACAAAACGAAATTCAAATTTATTTTTTGCTCGCCGCAATTTCAATTTCTAACTGTAAAGTTTAAAATTCATCCTCCACAGACTCGACTTTTGAATATTGGAGGATAAAGTTTTGCTAGTGGCAGATACGGCAGCGTTGATAAGCTCCTGGTCGATTGTA
Source organism: Ethmia dodecea (assembly GCA_963855545.1). Classification (NCBI taxonomy): domain Eukaryota; kingdom Metazoa; phylum Arthropoda; class Insecta; order Lepidoptera; family Depressariidae; genus Ethmia; species Ethmia dodecea. The sequence continues at coordinate 6,064,666 of OY979446.1, forward strand.
GGTACCTATCCACAATGAACAGTGGTGGCCGTAAATGGAATCGGGTGTCCGGCCTGCGGCGCTTGCGGTGCGATGAGTCACCCGGTGGCTGCGTGATACGTATCTGATCACGGACAATGCCACAGACGTACGGAAGTATAGACTGCACCGTCGCACAGTTTAATTGAGTAAATGCGTCGTTTTTGTATTGTTTGGCCGAGGAAAGCAACGCAACAATGATGACGTGACGTAATTTTAATAAGGTTTTTGTCAAAGATGTTTAAAAAAAATCTCTCTTATGAAAGGGAAATGTTTTCTTCTAACCTCTCACGCGTAAAGGATCGATAAATTAAATACTATGGTTTTAGTATTTAATTTTACGCGTGACACTCGGAGCTCGAAATGTAAGAGTCAAGACTAAGAAAGATATCATAATATTATGTTACTAAGTAAACGTGCACGGAAAAAAAATATGGTTACCGTAACGATATTTCGGTTGTTCCCACCATATTTCTGGTACTATATGTGACAACTCTACAGATAGTTAACTCTACAATACACTTCTTGTAAAACATAATAGTATAGACAACTATGTGTATAGTATTTACAACAATATGTATAGTACGCATAACGATTCAAATTGTAAACTGCCTTTAGTATACGTCGTACGTCCCATACGTCTACGATACTGTCTTGTAACGTCTACTATATGACTTTGTTGTGCCTACATTACTTTGTGGTATATATTTACTATACTAATTTGTAATACCATACTATGACTGTGAATTTCCTAATCAGGAATCCCTAATCCAGGTATTGCAAAGATTTCCAAAAGAGTCGGAGAACCGTCTACTAGTGGTGTAAATCTTACGATCAAAACCGAATACAAAGCAAAAGTCGTCCGACCTTATGGCTAAACGCCGGGAACCAAACGATAGCGCGTTCTAATTCGCACCCCACGCCATCTATGAACGACGTATTCTAACTGCGTCACGCGTTACGCCCCGCTGTCTACCACACACATTGTAGCCGCTATCATCTCATTCGTTGAGAGAACGATGCATATTGTAAACACAGCGATATTATTGCACCTATTACTTGCTTATTTGTTGGTTTAAACATTTAGATAGTAACCCTTACAATGTTGCAAGTTAGTAGAAATGAATATTGCCCGTTACAAACAAATTGTCACTGTTACACAAAAAATACTTGGTGATACGAAAATAAATTAAGTAAAAAATAATTTTTAAAACAAGCTTTTATTTTAATGCGCTAAAAAGAACAAAATAAACTTTTCCTTTAAAACTGTCTTAAAACGTCATTACACAATTTATTATGTTATAAAAGCTTGTCAGATCTGAGTAGGTACTCATATTTAAGTAAATATATAAGTAACTCTAACTGATTGAATTAAATTTTTAGAATTTTCAGACTAAGTTAATATGGGTAGTTACCTAATTAATCCCGCGACAAGCTTTTATTACATAATAAATTGTGTAATGACGTTTTAAGACAGTTTTAAAGGAAAAGTTTATTTTGTTCTTTTGAGCGCATTAAAATAAAAGCTTGTTTTAAAAATTATTTTTTACTTAATTTATTTTATACTTTTTAGTTGGATTTAGAAGGGCGTCACATGGCTAACCCTGCATTGTTATCCAAACTAAACGTGTATACAAAATTTCAGCTCAATTGGTTATCTTTAAGCTCCATCATCAGACCCTGGTTACCATCTAGTACCAAAGTACTCGTCAAGACGAATCAATCGAGCCCAAACTCGATGGGGTTATCTTGTTTAATAACTGAGTTCCTATGGCCATCTTCCAGCTCCATTATCAGACCCTGGTTACCATCTACCACTAAAGTACTCGTCAAGATAAATCAAACGAGCCCAAACTCGATGGGGTTATGTCGTTTAATTACTGAGTTCCTATGGCCATCTTCCATCTCCATCATCAGACCCTGGTTACCATCTAGTACCAAAGAACTCGTCAAGACGAATCATACGAGCCCAAATTCGATGGGATTGTGTCGTTTAGTTACAGAGTTCCTATGGCCATCTTCCAGCTTCATCATCAGACCCTGGTTACCATCTAGTACCAAAATACTCGTCAAGACAACTCAAACGAGCCCAAACTCGATGGGAATATGACGTTTAATTACTGAGTTCCTCCTATGGCCATCTTCCAGCTCCATCATCAGACCCTGGTTACCATCTAGTACCAAAGTACTCGTCAAGATGAATCAAACGAGCTCAAACTAAATGGGGTTGTGTCGTTTAATTACCGAGTTCCTATGGCCATCTTCCAGCTCCATCATCAGATCAGCTCGGTGGTACCATAATATTGCATTGTCACCGCACTTACATAAGTATACCAAATTTCAGCTCAATCGGTTGAAGATATCTGCTTCAAAATTGAGTTGCAAGATTCCACCCGAACATACATAGTTACTTACATACATACTTACATACATACATTGCAAGTTAAATAAAAGCTTTTAAAATTCGTAAGGCCAACAGAAAAATTGTTAGGAGAACTAATTTCCATTTACTACACATTCTGGTAGTATTGTAAAAATATTTTTTTTCCGTGTGCAAGTTATGTACAGTGCCAAGGCATATTGTAGTGTACCAGCAAGTAAAACCGAAAAAAATATTTGTTGAATTGTTTATTCTAGATGTTTTCCCATAGTAGTTTGGTGTTATCACATAAATCTCAGCTTGGACATTGACATTGACGTTGAAGTAGTAGTTTTATAGTAGTAAAATGTACTTATTATGTAACAGGTCTATGTACTCGAACGTCTATGGCCAGTGGAGCAGGCATCGCGAAGGTCGTCAAACTCCACCGAGCCTCGCGGCTGTTTCCGTACGACTTTACCCAGTTCCACAACCTACCTCTGCTCAAAGCCAAATTATCTCGGTGCAAAGATTGCCAAATTTGCTGAAGACTGCGAGCGAATTATTTTTAAAAGTACGTTTTTTGAAAGAAACTTCCTTTGCCTTGAAGCGAAATAAACTTGATCACGGCAAAGTCTCGGCTCTATTGAAGTTGCTAGTGTTAATAAACTTTTAATGGCTCCGCCTTCTTCGGCCCGTATCGCATAACCGACTGCTATTGCTGTTTTCGTATCCATATGTCTGATCATGCAATACGAATTTTATTGAAGGCCTACAAATTATACATAGGTACAGCATTAGAAAATTTAACTCTTTGGCTGTAGAATGCAGTTTGTTTCATCTGACTGTCAATTGTTTTTACATTGTGGCGCTATTTTAAAAATTGCGTGTCTACATTAACATGGATTAAACTCGGGAAAATTTTCGTAGTATGATTTTCTACGATTTTAAGTATAATTTGACAGCTCAACAGAGCATCGCTCGGCTTCAATCTGCTTTTGGGGATGAAGCACCATGCAAGACGACTATTTATAGCTGGTTTCCAGAATTCAAGCGCGGTCGTGTCAATCTCAGTGACGAATCTCGCGATGGTCGCCCGTCCACCGCTGTGAACAACAAAAACATCGATGCTGTGCGCCGTATGATTGAAACAGACAGGCATGTGACCTACCATGAGATTCGCGCATCCTTAGACATAGGCATGAGTCAAATACAGTCAATCCTACACAAACATTTGGGTGTGAGAAAGCTGTGCTCACGGTGGATCCCACACAATTTGACCGAGGCTCAAAAAACGGACCGCGTCACTTGGTGCAGTGCCATGCTTACCAGATTCAACGAAGGTACGTCAAATTTGGTGTGGGACATAGTAACAGGTGACGAAACATGGATTTATTGCTACAATCCCAAAACAAAGCAGAAATCACGCGTATGGGTCTTTCTAGATGAGCCGAAGCCAACCAAGCGGATGATTGCTTCTTTTTTTAATAAAACTGGACACGTGGCTACTGTTGCTTTAGAGAATCGTCGTACCGTGAATAGTGACTGGTACACGACCATTTGTTTGCCGGCAATTATTGACGAACTCCGTAAAAATAACCGGAAACGTCGTATCATCTTGCACCACGACAATGCTAGTTCCCACACGGCCAGACAAACAAACGAATTTTTAAAGGTGAAAAACTTAGAACTTATGAGCCATCCTGCATACAGCCCCGACCTGGCACCTTGTGACTTTTTTCTGTTCCCAAAAATTACGAACCAATTACGCGGTCAACGATTTTCATCACCAGAAGAGGCTGTCGAAGAGTATGAAAAACACGTTTTTAAGGTCACCACGGAGGAGTGGCACAAAAGTTTTCAAAATTAGTTTAATCGCATGAAAAAGTGCATTGACGCAAAGGGAGAATATTTTGAGAAACAATCAATTCATTTTTGACCTTTAATAGTATTTTTTTCTTATTCATTCCGGAAACTTTTAGTGCGCCCCACGTACCAAACCATTCCAGATGTTCGTTCGTTCGTGCAACTAGTTTTTAGTATTTTAACACATAATAACTGGTTTAGGCCATTCTCTAATTTAACTCGACATTGCAAAACCTGATAACGGGCTTGACTCGACAAAATCGTAAAATACTTTAAAAAATGTGAAAACGTGAAAGTGAGAAAAAGACAATTTCTTTCAACTCAGAAATATAGGGAAGTTTGTGTCACTCCGAATACTTCTTTTTTTGACGCACGAACCTTATCTTGAAAGTAACGCAGTTTTTCTTAAGCTTTCTCCGGAACCGAAGCAAATGAAAAGACATGTCTTGCTCTGTGTCTTGCTCTGCATGCGGGGTATAGTTATAACTTCGTCATAGCTTTATTAATGCGGACATGCCGACGCACCTGTTAGAGGATTATCATATAAAGTTGCAGTTGCTCAATCTAGGACAAGATTGTAATCGATACGATTACTGTATAATTAAATTAGAATTTTCTGCAGAATTTTGCCAGAACAACCACACATTCTCTCATAGTATAGACTTAACTTAACATTCTCTAATACCATTAAGATAAAATTGAGAGTGTGGTATAAGTATGTGTATTGTCTATGCTGGGTATACAGTACTAGAAACATATCAGTTATAATATGTTGTAAGTAATCCCGCTTCTAGCTCTCATGCAAGAGGCTCTGGTTCGATTGAAAAACTTACGCACCAGCTCCGACGTTGAAAAAAACATCTCTAAGAAACCCACAGGCCCAGGAATTTGTTAATAGCACGGGCCTTAGGGCGATACTTAACCTATTACGTTTCACGAGTGGGGAAAAACATTAGGTATTTTGTTATAAAATTATGTTACAACTACATAATGTATTACTATTATGCTTTTTGTGCTGTCTTACCTTACCCAAAAACAGAATAAAATAAATCACTGGATCTTTTATTCAGAGATAGGGTATGATGTCTAATTTATATATCTCTAATATCTAGCTCAAGTTCAATTTTTTTGTTGGAATTCAAGTTGTAGATAACTAATCTGTGTATAATTTTTTGGCTTAATAGTGTACAAGCGTAGATTATTATAGAAGCTGTATTTATCCCGAATAAATAAATAGGTAAATACATACAAATCTCGTGTCACGGTGCTGGTGGTTGCACTCTTCCGAAACGGCTCGACCTATATTCATGATATTAGTTATTTTTTTGTGTATTTGGTGGGTATGAGAAAAGGTCGTAGAGTATTTACCAACCTCCTACCCTTAACTCCCATTTATATGGCAAAACAACGTTTGACGGGTCAGAGAGTAATGAAATAAAACTGTCGCTATTCTCAAACGTCAAATTCTCAAGTAAGACTTACTTTCAACAATCCTTGCTTACGAGAGTGTGGAGCCTAGTCTCAAATAGTATGATACAGTTATGGATCTACGAGTGGGCGCTTATTGTTCCAGTTGCACCAACGTGAGAGAAAGCCGTCTAATGAATCAGTAATGTGCTGCCCACTGCCTTAAACTACTGCTTCCGCTGCGGTGCTCCATTTTCACAACACTCCAGGGGATCTGAGATCGGTTTATATTATAAATGGCTGCTTAGCAGTAGGGGTTGAATACAAATTGTCTATGGTAGCAGCTGTATTTTTATGTGGTTCGATTTTTTGATTGATCATCTCTTCAGTAATCTATAAATATTGGCAAAAATAAGATACTGTTTTGTTTTAGGGCTTCATTGTCATATTTAGTCACTAACAAGATCTTCGAGACTTTCTCAGTTAATTAATCTCCAACAAGCTTTTCTTTCCTTTATGGAGTTGGATAATACCAACTTTGCTCCTCTGGTGGGTGTCGCTGTCGTAAGAGCCGAACACCATTTGACCCTTGTGACCACCAAAAACAGCAATCCCAAAGAAAGTTTGCATCCGTCGGTTAGCCGAATGGTATTGCTGATATATTTTACAGTATGCAAGCAAAATGATACTGCGCCGACCCCAAAGAATGAGAAACGTATAAGACGATGCTAACATGCGGTTGGATCTGTTTTATATTCGACAGAATGTAATTTGTTTGCATTGATATTGCTTCGTTTAAGCTTTATTTTTAGGAACTGCGCAGTTACATGGAGAATAAATTACGCGTAGGCCTGGTGGGTAATCAGTCCATTACTGATGCAGTTAGTTGTGAGTCTGACTCACGTATGTATACGAGCGCGACATTTGTGGCATGGCAGCTATTTATAGAGCAAAATGGTTAAATATGCAGTTTTGTCTAGCTAGAGATAGTACCTGGTTAAGTGCGCCGTGTTAGTCATGCAATATGGGCACCCCATGTCTTAAAAAAGGGAATGGGAAAAAAGAAAAAGCAAGGGCTAATTTATAGATTGTTAGAAAAAAACCTATAATAACACACTTTATATCTAAAATTAATAAGCATAACTATAAATCTAACAGTATAATGTATTTTAATATCGCAAATTGCAATAGAAGTTATTAATAAGTACATAATATATACTTAATTGATTTGTATTAGGTTTATATTTTATTTTATAATTATGTATTACTTTAGCTATCATTAGTGCAATAAGGTTGGTAACTTCGCAGGTCGATAAAAACAATGTTCAATCTCTAAGACGTACTATCTTGTAGACGAATAAAGCTTAAGTTTGCTGCGAAAAGTCTTATTATGGCGACTCGGATCATGATAATTTAGTCATATATGAGAAACGTCTAAGTGATAAAAAAAGTGCATCATCGACATTCGACATGATGTGACCTTTATGTTTGCAAAATAAACAGGATTTTTTTCCAAGCCATTTAAAACTGGCTGTCTGTCACAAACTGTCACAAAGAAACGGTAAATAAACCTTTGCTTTGTGACAATCGAAAACAGCCGAACCCGAACTGCCATACTGTCGTTTGAGACGACTTTCGAATTTACGATGTCGGCTTATACCGGCTTTTCAGTAAACTTCAAAGGCGATGGACCAATGTAGAAATTCTTTCGTGCACTAGGGTTGTGTTAATGTATCATCAGTCAAAGATAGAAATGTGTGCATTTCTAAAATTATGTAACTACATCTCTCTGTGGTGTGTGGTTTTCCAAATTAATGTATTCCAAAGCTAAAAAACATTCACATTTTACGTAACAGCCCGTGAGGAGGAACATAAACAATAGTAAACCCACTAACTGAAATAAATACATATAAAACAAACAACAGAAGTTATGCAACATAATAGTTATAGAGCCCACGACCAAAACCATGTCTCATAGCAATACGGCAAAAACCCTATAAAATCGTTAGATTGTATGATTCTGAACCCGACTAGGTGTGTAGTAACGGTCGAAAGTGTAGCAACTGCGTGGGAGGCCATTTCTGCTGTGTCAAAAAAAAAAGGCAGTCGGTATTATAGCAATACGTCTGATAGTGAAAATGTACATTGATTTTATAATTGTATTACGAAAAAGTTTGTTTTCAGACATTTTGCGCGTAGCATATAGCCTGAGCGCATTTTTGAAAATGTCAAAAAATTTAGCCGACCTGTATCATAGCAATACGGATAAATTTTTTTTAAACTTTTCGTATTGCTGCCAGGATTACCAAAAACCTGTTTTCAGACACTTTAAGTGTAGCATATACTCCCAAAAACGAAAATAACGTTTCGGAGTAGCCTGGCCGACGCCTCAGCGCTTGTTACGCTCCTGCGGCGGGTACGGCTTTTCGCGTGTTAAGCCGGCGCTTATCGGCGCTGGTCCATTCTACAGAAAGCAAGCAGATTGAAGCAGAGCGAGAAAAATGTCGTACGATGATTGGCGGGCGGCACCAGCGCTGACCGGCGCGAGGCGGCGCCGATCGGCACTTATCGGCGCTGATAAGTTTTCAGCTTTCTTTCTGTATACGGCTTTAGGGCCTGGCCACAGTTTCTGGCAGTGTGGAGCGCGGCGCGGCGAGAGCCGCGGTTTGCGGTGGTATGCCACAGCTCGACCAGTTGCGACCGCGGCGACATCAGCGGTAGACGTATAGAGAACTATTATAATTGCCCTATCAAAAGTGGCACGGTATTGCCTTGAATTTAGTGCGTTCTTACCTCAAGATATCATTCACTCAAGAATAGGAGCCGATTCCGAATCCGACAGCGATTGAATACGAGAATATTTTGTAACTTTGAATAAACCGTTTTTTTTCAACTTCATCCCAGTTTCCTTTTGTGCGATTTATTTCAGTCCTTCAACTTCAATGTTACGGTTTCGGGTAACTCTATCGAAAAGTTGTCTGATAGAGAAGGTGCTATACACTTAATTTGTCTGATATAAATTTTTTGCACATGTGGACAACTTATTTTATCATGTCCAATAATTTTCAGACATATTGCTATGATACCGATCGGTAAAATTTGTTAACATTTTCAGAACGATCTCAAAATTTAATGCGTTCACATTTCCGTCTGAAAATTGTTTTGTTCGCATCAAATAACCAAAATTTACTAATAAAAAAGATTTTCAGACGTATTGCTATGAGACATTTTTTTTGTCTCATTTTTAATTTGTTTAAGTGATTTTACCTGTTTGCGCTACACCACTAACGTCTGAAAAATATGTTTCCGGTATCTCAGAACTATCATTCAACTATACAGTCTGCAAATCAGACATATTGCTATGATGCAGTTCGGTAAAATTCTTTGACAATTTTGAAAATTCGGTCAGATCAAACGCTACGCGGAAAATGTCTGATATTGGTATTTTCGAGTTCAGGATAATCGTATCTATCGATTTGATGCGGTTTTGGCCGTATTGCTATGAGACAAAAATTTTGGTCGTGGGCTCTCGTACTATAAGCGACAATACCAACACACTACGCGACCCATTCATGAAATTTTTACAAAGGCCATAATGACACGACGCTGACCTATAATTTATTTTTGCCATGCTTCACCTGAATTTGTTTCCTGTCCACTGTTTGTAATTACTAAAATGAAATTTGGTCTATGTTATTAAGAGGATCATTAACTTTTAACATTAATGTACTAGCCCCCGGTACAAATTAGGCACTACCATACAACTCGCACACAAACAAGTATATTAATTTATAAAAACACCAAAAAGATACTGCAGGTACTTAAAACGCTCTGAAAAAATTCAAAATATTACCTTCCTTCCGGGTGCAATTGGGTAAATAATTATAATAATAATAAAACTTTATTTCAGACTTGTGTCCATAGCTCTGTTAGTAACAATAGAGCTTATGTATTTATGTTAGTATTGTTATTTTTATTTACTTATCTATTTATTTTCTTAGACCTAAAGATGTACGCTATGAAACTCGGGAGATGAAGAAGTTACGAATCTTACAACTCATGACATCACGCACTGCAAAATCCTTCAAGTCGTATAGGCTTTGCCAACGAAATATGGTTACACATACACCTGTAAAACATCACCCTCCTTCTAGAGAAGTCAGGAAAAAAATGACAAATAACATCACTTAGAAATGGATGTGCGTTCTTATTAGACATTAGACATATTCTATAAATGTTTACTCAGTGAAAGACCATGCTAGAGTCCCTGAAATTAAAACTTAAAGTTAACCCTGACCAGCGGCTGTTAAAAATCGATCTTCATTATGAATGCAGCCCGCACATTCCCTCGGAATTGGGTCAATGTTACAAGTGGCAAGCATATTTTTATTTATTCAAAAATGGGTAATATGAATCGAAGTCGGTTTGGTAGTAAATAAACTCGGAGGTTTGGACTTTGTACCCATGTTGTTTTCAATTGCAATATACCTGATGACTTAATTGATCTATCTCTTTAAAATTCAAATTGACATCACGGGCTTAAAACTCTTTTACGGAACTTTCCGTAGGTTTAATTTATTTATGTTAATCAAATTGGCTAACAAACTTTTTTTTACAGAAAAAAACTTAAAATATTGTCCAACATACTATTTAATAGGTACTTGTAGAGGGACTACTCCTTATGGGACTACAGTGACTATATGATATGAATTAACAGGATTAATTAATAGCAGCCCGTTATATCCATGTAAAAAGTAGATATTCTGGTTGTGGGTATAATAGCACTGGGCAGTTACCAATCGCAACCTCCGCGCGGTCGTCAAGGTAAATCGGTTCGCTATGCCGTCTTGCTACACTGAGATGATGCCTAGGGATAGTTACGTTGTCAGCCTACTTAAACATTCTTCTTTGATTCAATAATACTTAAAACGGAAAATATGTTTCACCTGTGTGTCTATAGACAGAAGTCTCTAGGTTAAGCTGATATTAGTGCAGGACTTGTCCATCTGTAAGCTCTTTTCCAATTTAGCTAGTCAAAGGTCAGCGCCCCACAAGCTATCAAAGACAATAGATAATCATATTGTGTCTGCATCCAATTGCGGGACGAAATAAATAAGAAATAACATACGTGGACGATACTTTCTAATTTTTAAACACGCAACCTAAATCAAAACTCTAATTTGATTTAACTTCATAATTTCAGTCAATGCCGATGTATTTCTATTTAGGTGTTGCAAAAAGGTTTGGCTTCTGTGCCGTGAAGGGCTTACTCGTATTTCTAGTTTTGCGCAAGCCTTACACAAACACTGGATGTGGTCAGTGGTCATCGTCCGTGCGTGTTTCAAACATTCGATACCACAATCCTTCTTTGATGTTGGCAAATAACTTCAATCCACTATGCTTGATACTCGATAGTCTCGATACCAACTGGCTTCTCGTGTTCGTTAGTTAAGTTTACTCGATGTCTTGTCTTGGTTACCGGTATTTTTGTTTTCCATCACGATGGTTGCCGATAATTTAAAATAAAATGTTTGGGTTTGTCATTCTGGTGATCCTGGTAAATCTAAGTTACACACGCAAGAACTGAGATTAGGTTACTCTTTATGCCGGAACATGGAGGAAGTCGCAGGCTAAAGCTGGTTAACTATGAGGTGAAGTACAGGTACAGATATCAACGAGTATCTTTCTGTAACATGACGCATAACATAGCCTATTTACTCAAATCGGTAGACAATTAGCATAAAATACCGAACGTGTGAATCATTGATCCGTTAGACATATGACGCGTCATTTCCTGTTAAATCATATACGAGTTTAAGAGTAAATACTGACGGATTCTGAGAAGTTGATTAGTTTGATTTAACGAGCATAGAGTTAGAATTAATGGTTGACATTGAGGCGCCAACAGCGCAATTTCATTTGGCAGTCGAAACAAGTGTTCTCATGTCGACTTGCCGACAGGAATCGAGTTATCGAGTCTTACTTAGTTCCATACAGGTTCTGTCTGTAGTTTTTGTGAGAGGCAGTAGTGGTTTTCAAGGAAAATACACTCTTCTTATTTTGTATAGAGTTTGTTTTTATCTGCAAAGTTGAATATTGTCAGAGAGTCTACCTAGGTCGATGCAACGTGATCTTGCTTTTCGCCCACACAGTACGTTGATCTTAGGGTTTGAAATTTTCGTGCTTTCACGCATTGTCATATTGTCGTTTATTCAACAGTTAAGTCGAGTTTAGAGGTAGTTATACTCTGATTATCATAATGAAAACCCGCTCTACTGAGTTAAGAATGTAGGCTGGGCAACATGAGCTGATCATTCCCCATTTTCCAAGATTTACTAGGATTTTTGACTTTCTATTTATAAATCGGATAATCCTCGCAACTTATAAATTATAAAGCTTGCATGTTCTATTCCCTAGCATTACCGACATGCCGTCACCTTCAAAATGCATACTACAATTTCTGATAATAATATTCATATTTGCTGAATTGCTGATAGAATAAATACCTACCGTCGGCCAGCGTTTAAATAAATATATGTTTTATATTTCTAATATTTATAATATATAAAGCTGGACTACCACTCACTCACTCACTCACTGACTGACTGATTGACATAATTGTTCTCCCAGAAGGAGTCGTTTTGGAGTCAAGTCATATATGAAAAAAGTGTTCAAGATGGCGGGGTGACCCCGGGAAAATTCCGACTTTTCAAAAAAACAAAATGGCGGCCAGGCTTGCCTATCGTATCTCTTTTGTTTTCCGGCCGATCCGGCTGAAATTTTTGGAATCTGTAGAAATGTTTAAATGATTTACAAATATAGTTAAAAAAGTTGAAAAAACAAAATGGCGGCCGCGTAGTAGTGTTTCAAAGTTGGAGTGGTTTTAGACCCCACTTGACCCGAATTGATCTCCCAGATGCCAATATGCTAAAGGGATGTGTTTGGTGTCATCGCACAGGGCATATCCTGTAGTTTACCAGAAAATCCCGAAAATTTGAAAAACCAAGATGGCCGACCGGTGATTTGCTCCCAAAGAAAAGTATTAATTTTACCACATTTTGATTGTCGATTTTCGGCAAGATGGCAACACCTGAGCGAGTTGGTCTGTATAGCGGGGTTGGAGGTCTTGCTACGTAGTGTGGCCGTGTTGAAGAATTTTCCCGGAATTTTTCGTATTTTTTTACTTTTAACGCAAAATGTCAAAAGTCTAAATTTTACCATTTTGCAAAAACAAGTGACAGTCAGTGAAACATTTTATTCCTCCCTATGACCTTTTGTAGGTTTTTTGAATTTCACCTGGCAACACTGAAAGTTATGGCCGATTGAATTTTTAGGGTAGACCTCAAAAGACCCGAATTGATCTCCCAGATGCCGATATGCTACAGGGATGTGTTTGGTGTCACCGCATAGGGTATATCCTGTAGTTTACCAGAAAATCCCGAAAATCTGAAAAAACAAGATGGCCGCCCCGTTATTTTTGTTTTACTGAAAAATTTCAATTTTCATAATAATAATCGGCTTTTTTAGCAGGTTGGCAACACTTTGGAAAGTTGACTTGTATGGAGCGATTGTGGGTCTCAGTAAACAGTGTTGCCATGAAAAAAATATTTAACAAAATTTTATTATTTTTCGATTTAAAATGGCTAAAACAAGATGGGCGCCCAAAATTTGACTTTATTTTTCTGTCAAAATACGACCCCACAGAGACACGCGTGGCCGCTTGCGGCCTCGCGCACCGCGCGACATCTAGTTTCTAATATAAATATAATTTAAAAAGCATAGAAAAGATAGAAGAAATTAATAAGCATTTTTTAAAAGAAATTAATAAGCATTTTTTAAAAGTTCTATTTGTGAAAACCTGTAATTGGCAATATTTACATTCTAAGTGTAGTTATAAAATTTAATGTACCTACCCATATTTTTTAATGTTTTCCTATGAAAATAAAAAATAAAATAAAACACTTTCGCATCCATGAAAATAGTAGGTACCTACGTTACTCAGTGTTTTTTGTAATGTATGTTAGGAAGTATGATGGTATGGATAAAAATTTATATGTCCTTGTTTTGTCGACAGGCTTGGCGCTACTGATCGCGGGTGGCGTGGAGTATTCGAACGCGCCGACGAACGCCCCTCCGGAGAGCCCTAACAGTGGCATGGGCACTCTCATCGCTGGCGGCGTCATACTCTGCCTTGGCCTGCTCTTTATTGGTAAGTGTTATATCGTGCAATTATGTTTGTAATTAATTAATGAACAAAACACATTTATTTTTGGAAACTCGTTATAATAGAAAAGACATCCACTGACAGATGACAGCTAAAAGCGCGGGAGGACTAGTGCTGTCCTACAGTTTATCGTAGATATGGCGTTAAAGCTAGGGTAAAATCAGATATAGAGATAGTAAAATTTTATAGGTTACTATATTATGTTTACGAGCATACGTATCAATTTATGATTATCGTAAAGTACAGAGAGGCGTAAAGCAGATTGTAAGCACGTACGTTCGAATTACTTCGAATCACGAATGATTACAGTCCGGAATAATGAGAGGTCGGTAAGTCGTGTTGACGGGATTGTCTATGTCTATACTTCTATACTAATATTATAAAGATGAAAGATTTGTATTTTTGTGTGTTTGTATCTTTGTTACGAATAAACTCAAAAACTACTGGAACGATTTTAAAAATTCTTTCACCAATGGAAAGCTAGAATATCCCTGCGTAATTAATGCTATATTTTATTCCCTTATTCCCACGGGAACGGGAACTACGCGGGTGAAACCGCGCAGAACCGCTAGTAATATATAGAGGCATAAACTGACTATCTGATTATTTGACTGACTGATTGATCAACGCACAGCCAAAACCGCTTGGTCTAGAAGCATGATAATTTGCACAAAGGTTCCTTAAATGACGTAAGTGAACACTAAGGAGGATTTACTGGAAATTCCCACGGGAACGGGAATATCTGGACCTCCGCGGGCAACGACTGGGCTCTAGCTAGTATTGAATAGTTTCCTAGTATCAAACATTTCAACATCAGAATAATGCAATTTATATTGGAGATTTAGGACATTAGTAAATATTTTCAGTTCATAATTTCTTTCAATTCAATTTAATTGTGTAGGTGATGTTGCGACTGAAATGCGAATGAGATGACGCCTCCATGTAACATTCTCCAGTTAAGTTTTTTTGTAGAATACTACTGAAATCTGCGGTTGTGCCACTCCACTTCTGTTAGATTCAGTCATCTACAACTTATGTTTATGACTTATACTGCATTATCGCAATTTAAGTAATCGATAAAGACGTTTTAAATCTTAGCCATCGATCAAAGATTGCTATTACAGTAGCTCATTTTTATCCATTACATTGACATTTACCTACCGTCGATTAGTTTTTAAGTTAGTTACTAAATTATATATATATTAACGTAATTAATTTTAAATTTCCTTAATTTGACAGATGAACAACGTCAAATCAGTTTAAAATTTAAATATTATCGAGCAAATTTATAATGAAAAGTGTATTAAATGTTAAAAGTATTACGTCATCAATTGCTATTGTAAAATAAAAATCGAAACACATTTTTATAGGTGTTCTGAGATAACTTTCCAATAAATGATTTGAATGAATTTCGATAAGTCAAGTTGACTTTACACAACTCTCAATCTTAACCTATCTTTTCAAATACGACAGTATCGGTATCGTGCAATAAAATAAATGAATTCTGCAAATATCACCTAGCCTATTCTTATCTAGCGCACACCTGCAATCGAGGAAATAGCCTCACCTCTGACCTCTGCCTTGTCTATTTTTATTCCTTTTGGTCAGCAAAAGGGAGTTCGCAGTATTTTACCTATTCTGCTTT
Organism: Ethmia dodecea; assembly: GCA_963855545.1. Taxonomy (NCBI): domain Eukaryota; kingdom Metazoa; phylum Arthropoda; class Insecta; order Lepidoptera; family Depressariidae; genus Ethmia; species Ethmia dodecea. The sequence goes on from OY979446.1 coordinate 6,080,185, forward strand.
CAAAATCGATAGGATAAAGCTAAATGATTTTTGAAATCGATGAAAACTAGGTACTTTTAGTGGAAGTTCCGCCTTTTGATATAAAGATTTATTTAATGATAATGTCTAGACACGTCAAAATAAAAAAGCAAGGCACGTTTCATGAGAACTAATAATTCTTGGTACACTGGTTGAAAAACGCAACTTGTATTCTAAAATACACGTGAGCTCGTTAAGAATTTAATTGCTCTCTAAATAGGTTTAGCTCTAGTTAGATAACGACACGGCTATTCTTATTTGTTGAACTATCTTCACCGTGAATGAAATCATCAAAAACAGCAACGGAAAATTAGCAGTGGCAAGGAAAAAGAACACTTTAAATCATTGTAGGTAATGGGAAAAGATGTGAAAAGTGATACGGGTATATCGTCATAATAATGTAATTAGTAATAATTATACAATAAATGAAATGCTAGCCAAGCACACGATAGATGAACTGAAGTAAATTAAATATTTTAAATAGCTTACAACTAAAGTCCTCATTCAAATTCATTATGACGACTTATGATGAATTCTAACACTCCGTAAAATTAGGAACTTCCGTTTACTATTTAAACCCCTCAAACAAAACGGGGAATAAATTTTTAAACATCCTCTGTGCAAAATTGGATGCTTTGAGACCTACCGGTTAAGCGCGTTGTGTGTGAGTCAGCTTCAGAGTTAGTAGATGATCCACTAGGTCTTTATAAAGTCCTGAATCTACCCTTGCTAAATTATCACACTTATGAAATACTTATGAAATAAAGTGATAGCCCGGACGGTTAAGTGATAGCCCGGACGGTTAAAGAGCCGGCCGAAAATCAGTGAGGCTCGGGTTCAAATCCTGGCATGTACCAATGAGTTTTTCAAAAACTTACGTACATATTTATCACTAGCTCGACGGTGAAGGAAAACATCGTGAGGAAACCCGCAGGTCTCAGAATTAATTCTGAGACATGTGTAAACAGACCCGGTCCGGCGATAGGCTCACCACCTATTACGTTTAGGGGTCCAATATATCTCGTGAAATGTGGGTATATCCAGTAATGGAATACCTCTGCCTACCCCCTCAGGGATAAAAAGGCGTGAGATTATATATATATATATATATATATATATATGAAATACGACAGTACAGTGTAAGAAGTCAAATATCGCCTTTCTAATCTAGCACACATCAGCAAAATGTGCAGTCGAGGAAATCGCACCACCTCTGGTTTTTAACCCCTCTATTTTTATTCTTTTGGATCATCAATATGGATTTCGAATACGAAACCAATATATTAGAATTTTATTATTATCGAGTACGACTGAATGTACCCTGTCTCTTCTTCTACAATTCCATATTCCCATCTGGGAATCATATTATGGGCCTAAACATGAAACTGCTTGCAGGTGTCGGCGGGTGGGCCTGGTCGGCCAGGTGGGGCGGCGGTAAGGAGGCGCCCGCGAGCGGTGCTGCGGCCCTGACAGCACTGAACCCCTCCACCGATCCCCTGGTGGCGGCCCAGTACGCGCCAGTGCGGGACGCGCCGCCTGCACCCGACGACGAAATGCGCAACCTCATGGATAATAAAGAATGGTGGGTTGGTAGTACGTAGTACCCGAAACCTACGAGCAAATAGGAAGCATTAAAGCCCTTTTTCCAGATATTTTTCGCAGTTTCAAGAAGTCGGCAGTTTGAAATTTGTAGGTACCTTCCTACTGACGCGCCACTAGTCACAAGCCTAATATTGTCTTCCAATACGTATAGGGTTTAAAAAAAATTAGAAATGTAGGTGGAATAAGATCCACATGTGAATTTTTCGTGCTTGCGGCAGCGTCCTAGAGTCAACCTAGAGTATAATGTTCACTATTCCTGCGACAGTTTAATACTTGTCTAATATGACTGATTTGGTGGGCTGATTGATTATAGACCTCGAGCGACAGTCGGAGATAATGGCGCATGCAATTTTGTTCCGGTGCACGGTGCTGCCACCCAACCATGTTCACCATAGGCGTTGCCTGACCGACACGGCTTTGATTTTCTGCGACCTTCATTCGATTATGTGTACACACTTCACTATGAAAATAGTCGAGTCTCCTTTTAATTATTAACACGTTTTTTTTAGCTTCACCGGTAAGTCCGGTAACTAAGTAGGTATAGCTAGATATGTATTTAAACAAATCTTGGAATTAAACCCACTTCTGATTGTCGTATAGACTTGAAACTTTTGCAAAGGTATGTAGTTTGGATGACAAATCAATAATTTAGTATCATCGAGCTTATCTACTACTTGGATAGAGGAACTCGTCAACAGCTGCTCGTATATCCCTCGAGTTTGTGGTGATTTGAATTGTTTCGGTAGATCATACAGTAGTCTCTTTTTTATCTCGTTATTTGCTTCAAACTTCTAGCTCTTTAGTGAACTTTCTTTGAGATAATATTAATTAATTTGATAGCCACAGCGCCCAACGGTTTTTGGCGCTGTCTATGAACATTAAGAAATGACAAGTTTATTATTTTGAATCGAAGAAAGATTTATATTGTTGCGTTTAACGTGCAATGAAGATAAATCATGTTGTTATGGTAGAAGCGGTAAAAAAAACGTAACCCAACAAAATACACACACCGGCACAATTAGCGGAACAGAAAAAAAAGGGAGTATTTACGCATTTTTGCGTGTTACTGGCCGGCTAAACAAGCTTTTTTTAAATTTGGGTTTTAATTTAAAAATGGAATACTAAGCGACTGCCCTTTTTTTCATTCTTTTGTTTTAATTTTCATTGATTCATTTTTTCCACCGCTTGTCCGTTTTTAGAAGGTTCGTGAATTCCATTTGAAAAGCTTTGAATTGCAGTTTTTGAGGCTTTTGAGTTTTTTCGCATATTGATAATTTACGAGCATCTAATTATGCCTGATTTAACGCCATCAGAAATCATTAGGGCAGATCAAATGAGGAGAAATGGTCAAACCTACAGATCGATTGCCAGAAGCCTTCGTCGATCGTTATCAACGATTTATCGTAGCATCCAACGATACAGATTGACGAATGCTCTAGTGAGAAGGAGAGGACAAGGCCGGAAAAGGTGTACTTCAAGGAGGGATGACCGTTTTCTCCAACTTCAAGTCCGACGGAACACGAGACTAACGGCGGTGCAGGCTCGAAATTTACTGGAAGAGGTACGAGCAGTAAGGATGAGTGAGCGGACAGTTCGTAGAAGATTCGAAGAAGTGGGTATAGGCTCGTATGTGCCCGCCAAAGCCCCAAAACTTGAGAGACATCATCGCACAAACCGTCTACACTTTGGTCGTGAACATCGTGATTGGGACTTCGACGACTGGGGACAGGTTCTTTTTACTGATGAATGCAGAGTTATGTTAAATCAAATTGATGGAAGGCAGCGAGTATGGAGACGCAAAGGAGAACGGTATATCCAGTCTAATTTTGAAAATACAGTTGCATATGGCGGCGGTTCAATTATGGTCTGGGGAGGAATATGTTTAGGAGCTCGTACGGAGTTAGTAGTGGTCGATGGCGGGAATCTGAATGCTGATCGGTATATCAGGGAGATTTTAGAAGAACATGTTGTGCCATTTGCCCCCTTTATTGGTAACAACTTCATTCTAATGCAGGATAATGCTCGGGCTCACAGTGCTCGCACAGTACAGACATACCTAAACCATGTTGGTATAACGGTGATGGAGTGGCCAGCACGGTCCCCCGATATGAACCCTATAGAACACGTCTGGGACTTGCTAAAGAGGAGTGTAAAGTCAAGAATGCCCCCTCCCAATAATCTCAACGAGTTGCGAAACGCATTACTTGAAGAATGGCAGAGGTTGCCCCAAGAAACCATTGATAACATCATCCGCAGCATGCCCAGACGGATGGAAACCCTCATCAGAGCACGAGGAGGAAACACTCGATATTGAACAGTCATTGAAATTGTTGTTAAACTTTGGAAAATCTTGAATTTTCTGCTGTTTCTCTATAATTAAAAATCGAAGAAAAATGCATTTTGTTTAATTTAATTTTTATTTTTATAAAATTTTAAGTATGGTGTTACAAATGAATGTCAAAACATGTTAATTTAATTGTTGTTTCATTTTAAATAATATATTGTTTAAAAATTACATTCATTGTTCTAAATTCCCTCTTTTTTCTCCTTTTTTTTTCTGTTCCGCTAATTGTGCCGGTGTGTGTATTTTAAGTAGATTGCTTTATTTTTTATCTTTTAGGTTTCCACACCCAAAGAGTAAAACGGAACCCTACTACTAAGACTCCGCTGTCCGTCTGTCACCAGGCTGTATCTCATGAACCGTGACAGACAGTTAACATTTTCACAGATGATATATTTAGGTTGCCGATATAACAACAAATACTAAAAAAGTTAAAAAACAGAATAAAATAAATATTTAAGGGGGCTCCCATACAACAAACGTGATTTTTTTTGCAGTTTTTACGGAACGCGACGCGTACGCGAGTCCGACTGCACTCGGCCGGTTTTTTATAATCTATATATATAAAAATGAATCCCTTTTTCCCTTGGTCACGGCATCACGCGTTAATGGCTGAACCGATTTGGCTGAAAGTTGGTGGGGAGGTAGCTTAGAACCAGGAGACTGACATAGGATACTTTTTATTCCGATATTCCTACGGGAACGGGAACTACGCGGGTGAAACCGCGGGGCGCTGCTAGTATGTATATATAATGTTTTATACTTATATTGGGCTGCCTACAGTCAAGAGCACCATGAAGCTTTAGTGCTCTACTCTTGTTGTGCGAGTCTGAACTTTAAAGCGATTGTAATAAGAACGTTACAAAGTGTCAATCTGTACGTGCTCTTGACTGTACCCCGTACTAGCATTATTCAATTGGTGTCAGTCCAATCTACACGGGAAATTGAAATTGCCCTTTGTTTAACTCCCTTTAGTACACCGTACTTATTCGTTCTTCCTGCTATTGTCATTCGGTGCGAGGTCCAACTTTTTCAGTAACCTGTTATGTTATATTCATACTGTTGCTCTTTTTTAAATCAATTGACAGTTCCTACAGGGTTGACTCTCGATTGAATATATTACGAATATCATGCGCCGATATCGAAATCCGACCCGGCGGCAATGGTCCTGTGTCGTTCAGATCTGTGATCGTGCCTGACGGGCAAGCAAACTTTCATAGAACACTAAAAAAGTCGCTAGACTAAGCAGCACATGGAAATACTCATAATCTGATATAATCTCACGCCTTTTATCCCCGAGGGGGTAGGCAGAGGTATTCCATTACTGGATATACCCACATTTCACGAGATATATTGGACCCCTAAACGTGATAGGTGGTGAGCCCATCGCCGGACCGGGTCTTTTTACACATGTCTCAGAATTAATTCTGAGACCTGCGGGTTTCCTCACGATGTTTTCCTTCACCGTCGAGCTAGTGATAAATATGTACGTAAGTTTTGGAAAACTCATTAGTACATGCCAGGATTCGAACCCGAGCCTCACTGATTTTCGGCCGGCTCTTTAACCGTCCGGGCTATCACATGGAAATACGTTTCTGAATATCTTAAACGGTAGGTAGTCATAATGATGAAATCAAAAAAGACAAATCACCGTTCTCTATCTGTAGCAGCCTTTGATTGACAACACGTAGAATTTGAATTGTTTACACTAAACGGTTACACTATAATATAACGTGTCTATTGTCTAGTATTATCGCAGGTGGTTAAAGTTCACGCCGTTGACGCCATTGTCTCCGCTTGTTTACTTAACATTTCCTAGGTTTGCTTCAATATTAATGTATGATATTACTTACTGTACGCATACAACTCCCAACTTGGCTTAGCTTTTTAATATATACCACTTGCTAACTGCACACGTGCGTGATCTGCCTTTTTATTATAGTCGCTAATATAATTAGCGGATAACATATTTCGTCATTCTCAGAAAATCCAAGGCGTCACAGTAAATTCTTGAGTTTTAAATAGTATTTATTTATTGGATTAGGTATACCTATGACAAGAATAAGAAAAGGTACTTGTGAATTCATTGCAATTTATGTATTCTTATACATAACACCTCTCTGATTTTGTTTCTTCGGGAGTCAAGTTCTAGATTTAGGTGTACCTAACTTTTAATATCGCTCAATCACACGGAAAGGCGCACTACACACTTACAACAATTACCATGATCTTGTAAGTTGTTAGTTTTGTATTATATGTAATACCTATTACTTCTTTTTTTCTAGCTTGAGCAGCGCAGAAGAAAGCGACAAGATGCTGGACGGACGGCCATCGGTAGCATAAGTGACTGCAGCAACATCACCCTACAAGATATTAAATTCCTACGAGCTTAGGCTAGCCCTAAACAATGTCCCCCTAAATCGTCCACACGTCGAGTGGTAGTATTGGTAACGTCGTATAATAGAAATAAGTAAATACATTACATAAGTAATTATATTTTTGTGATTGTTAACGTCGCGGTGAGATAAGACGGTCTGTTTCTGAAGTTCCTGATGAAATCTATCTAATGAAAAATTAATCATTTTTTGTATAAGCTTACATGTTGGTTAAATTTATCAGGCTTTTCAGACAGTACTGGAGCGGACCCTGAAATATAATCGTAACTCTTTCAATGTAACATTAGTACTTCGACGTGTATGTTTCTTTGTCCATAAATATAGGTTGCATTCTGTGGTACAAAGTGCAAGTGTGCGCCTACACACTTGAGCGGTATTGATATGTATATCGCAACGCGTGCTTGTTGTGTGATACTATTATGTTATTTATAAAGCATTATCGACCCCTAACAATATAACTTGAATGAAATGATATTCCATTATTTTGATCATATGATCGTGAAACTCGTGATTAAGTAAATTTTTTTTTATGTTTCGTTGTAAACAATTTAATAATTTTTTAATCAATTTATTTATTTATTGAGAGTTTTAATTTAATGATGACCAACACAACTTCTGAAAAAAAATATCAAGTATTTTAATGTGTTTAAATTTACAGTACCTACTTATAAATTTTCCTCTTTTTTTATGTAAACCACATTGTACACGTTTTAAATGCAATTTTAGTTGAAGCGTTGGTACGATTTGTCTTAAATTAACCAAATCAAAATGTTTTTTTTTCAATGAAGGGGCTTTTATGTCCACGTATGAAAGTCATTGCAATTCGAATACAAGTAATTATTGAAAGACAAGTGGCCAAATTATCGTCCAGAATAATATTAGGGTAGAATAAGATACTTCAATATTTATTACAATGTATTTTTCCATTAAAACGCGTTCTTTACAAGTATTGATTACGAAACTTACGTGTTACGCCGTCAATAAATAAAAAGAACAACTGACTGGCAGTAACACGAACGCACCTTGTGAAGGCAGCTACAAGACGCACATCGGATGTAGCTCCTGCGCACTTCGGCTACGCAAAGTTACAGAAACGACTTTTTATTGCGCGCGAGATTGTAACGACAAACGATACACTATTTTTTTCATCGATCTCATTCAGGTTTACTTTTACATCACAGGTGTTTTGTCTTTATTTTTTAGTTAGGACCTTTCTTTTAGAGATACATAGATGCTAAATATCAAAATTGATAGTCGTGTTGACCACTGCTGATTAATTGGAAACAGATCGAAATATGTGAATAGATAGATGGGTTGCAAAGCATTTATGCATTTACGGGCCATTTACACGAGGGCAATCCACTAAGACTGCATACAAAAAAAACTTGAGGACAATCCATTCCATTGTCCTCAAGTTTTTTTTGTATCCAGTCTTAGTGGAATGGCCTCGTATAAATGGCCCCTTATATCTCCTATCAAATGCAGGTTATGGATATTCAATGTATACAAAGCTCTCTTTTCAAAACAAGGTTTTCATTAAAAATTACATCACAACGTACATAGTATTTTGTATTGTAAGGCTAAGATTAATACTTAAATCGAACTATAACAATTTACAATGTAAATAGATCGGAATTTAAGCATAAGCTTCTATTTTATGTATAAGTCAAGAATCTATGTGTATAGGATAAATTAGTTTAAATCTACTTGACTATTAGTAGAGCAAGTAAGTTTATGAGTTATCCTTTTTTCATATTGCATGAGAAATTTTATTATTCTTTGAATTATATTGAATGGTTTTATATTCATATATTTTAGTACTTAAAAGTACATCTATAGTATATTTTTATTTTATTGACAGTGTGTACTTACTTAAAATTAATATCAATCTCAATCTGTTTCAATTGAATAAAAAATAAATATAAGTCATATTCCTGACTTGTAGTTTCATTTCGGCAACATTATGTTTAAGGGAATTATGTAATTTGATACAATTGAACATATTTATAAAAGCAATATTTATTTATTGTGAAATAACAAGATCATCGGGTATTCTTTTCTTACAGGAATATAAACTTAAATATAATAAACAAGCGTGTATTGTATTTTATATCTAGTCAGTCTCAATTGGCGCGGCGCCACCATGGTACTCCGGTCACTTCTTCTTCAGGGCAGACACTTGTTGTTGGTCTGAGGCAATAATATAAATAATAATACTTTTAATTACTAATATTTGTAAATATTTATAAGGTTTAGTATGGGTTTAGTTCACTGGTCACATACGTATGTTTCATCCTAGCAGGCCACGGCGTCTGATTGACATCAGATATACATTACGTAGGTACCCTATTTCGTAGTCCGGGTACGAAATAGTCTTAGATTTCGTACCCTCCTGGTTTAGGAGATATTGGGGGTTTTTGCTGGCGCAGCCAGAATGACGTCTTTCTAGCAGCGCCACCGCGACTGGGCTACACGACGATTTCTTACTTTTAGAAAGGGAGTAGGACAAGAGTAAAAATTTCGTACTTTCGCAAGATTATTTCGTACCCAGAGTACGAAATCGGCACGGAATGTATATCTGGTCCACATGCCAATCAGAAGCCGTGGCGCTGCTAGGATGACACATATGGAAGATCTTACTTGAATCTGGATAGTGACATTCACTATAACTGTTGTTTTTCTATTTGCACACTTGAAACAGAAACTCACCTGTATATTTGACTATGAGGTAAAGTAGATGTGAGCAAAGGGCAAGCTGGGGCAGGTGTCTCCTGTAACAAACATTTGTGACAGTCTGATTGACAAACATTTCCGAAGAGTCCATATTTAAAATGTTGGTATGGAAAACTAAATAAGTTTAGATAACCTAAATCTTTACATAGTATAAAATGAAGTCTGAAGATTTTGTGGTTCTTGTTGTGAGGAAGGTTTTTATAAATGCTTATTATAAATGCGAAAGTGAGTTTGTTTTTAGTTACCTACGCTTTTACGCCTAAACCACTAAGTCGATCTTAAAAATTATTTCACCAATGGAAAGCCGCATTATCAGCGGATAACATATATTTTATCCCCGTATTCCGACGGGAACGGGTACTACGGTGAAACCGCGGGAAGCTGCTAATATTATATTCACCGAAGCAAAGCGAGGGCAGTACGCTACTTAATTATAAAAGCGAAATAAAACTGATTATTTGATTAATTACGAAATCTTGTTTTCATAGGGAGTATCCACTAAGAAAGGATTTTTGCGAAATTCCATCGGGAACGAGGATTCGCGCGGCGCGGGCAATGCCACTGGACGCCAAATAAGTATGTCCATAAAAGAATTACAGAATTTGGAAGCTTGATAAGAGAGTCAGTACCTGGATGGCTTGCATAGGTATGTGCATATTAGCTCGTAGCTTGCGTTGTCTTATTTCACGGCGCACACAGCACTGCACACCAAGGAGCACCCCACAAACGCATGATGAGAGGCAGCCTAAAATTAATTATATAATTTTCGTTCATTATGCCAAGTGGGTATGAAACCCACCAATCCTTAGCTGAAGTTGCAATTGGGTTTAATACTCGCCTATATATACTAATACGCCAAGATCACCATTACGATTTGTTCGCCGCAGCACAATTCCAGCAATGCATAAAGAGATTCCTGTTAGTATACCAACCACAAATATAACCTGAAAAACAAGTATAAACCATACAATATAATTTAACTAGATTACAATCTACACTAATATTCTATATAAGATAAATGTTTGTAACAATTAAACTCAAAAACTACTGGACCAATTTATAAAATTCTTTCACCAATGGAAAGCTACAAGATAAGCTATATTTTATCCCCGTATTCCCACGGGAAGGGTATCTACGTAGGTAAAACCGCGCAGAACCGCTAGTACTAAATAAAGTTGATAGCCCACTCATTCATGAGCTTAGCTTAGATTCATGGTAAAGGAATGTTCTAATTCAAAGAGTGAAGTAAAACTCCGGAATTGAGGCATTATAACTGCAGGTGTAACTATCTCACTCTCTGTTACATTTAGAGCTCACCACCTTTAGAGGTCTAAAATACACATTAGTGAAAAGAGGGAATTTCATCTGCCAAATCTCGGAGATATGGTATATATGGTAATATTTTTTAAACACTAATCAGTTTGTACAGAATTCTAATCATGTAATTAGGTTCACACCTGTAATATATAATAGCACACATATTCGAATCCAGGGCAATGGCCTCCACAAGCTCCTATAATGGGCACTTCGGGGCTCACTGATGGCACAGGAGGGATGGGCGAGCGGCTTGCAGCCTGCGTGCGGGCATCCATGTCACAAAGAGGAAGTGAAAATGCACTAGCACACTGAGGGAACATATACGCTTCTGCAGAGCCATGTACATTTATCTTTTCCCCTTTTTTGTAGCTACGCCAAGTTCCACCACCATAAGGGGCTTGGTATACTGGAGAAGGTGGCCCATACCCTCTCACAGTTCCGTTGTAGTAATGTGGCACCTAAAACAAAAGCGTCGAATTTGTTACTGCTTAAATAAAGAGATTCAAATATACTAGCATACATAGAGCGACCATTGGGTATATTTTTATACAAAAACTTTGATCTCCAGCACAGGTACGTTTGCGAGATACCAATCACATCAGACTTATAACTATGAATGACAGTGGGCATTGTGTGGAGAAAGAGTTGACTTACATTATAAGCGGTGTCTGAAGTAGAGCTATCCGTCCCCGCGACTTGATATACGGAAGTGTTAATGTCCTCCGCCCACGGATACTTGGCCCTTTGTTGTGCGGCAGAAGTAAATTGCTGTTCACTTCTAGGCACAACTGTGGTCTGGTAAGGATGTACGCTCCGTGGCGACAATTGCTGCTTGAACATATTTTCACGCTAATGTTACCTACAAAGAAGAGATTTCATTGATAAATTTAGAATATTTTAAAACAATCGGAATGACCATGTGAGTCTACTAATCGCACCTCATTTTCTATATATGACACTGAAACGATTAAAAATATCTTATCACAACTGAAGTAGTTATTCAATACGGCATTTGATAAGAAAAATATATAGAGACTGTCCACAATTTCTCTTACAAAATTACGCTCAAGAAACAGCAAGGGGCGCAGCCATTTTTTGTTTTTTTTTTGTTTGACAATAAACAACAATAGTGATGTATCTATAAAAATGTCTAATCATCGGTTGAAATGAAATTACCGGTTTTTTATACGGAATGGAATGGATGGATTGTTTACTTAAAATACTTCATTCTTCATTCATTCAATTTTTCATCGGCTTTCCTTTCAAGTAAGCGTGGAGTGGAGTGGAAAATTTTTCTTTTTCTTCGTAATAGTCGAATTATTTGCTGTTTGAGGAGATTTATTTACATCAATTACTTTTGAAATAGATAATTTTAAAAGAAAGCCAAAGCATTTGGTAAGGATCACAGTAACAGTTGTTCTTACCTGGTAGAAGAGGAAGGCAGGCAGACTGGTTGTTGTGCAAGTAAATTTCAAATAATGTGATGCAGAAAACTAAATTTGAAAATCTTTACATAACATCGTGTAATTTGTTGTGTCGAGATGGCGTAGCTAGGGACGTGAAAATGTTTTTCAGTTTTGTATACAAATTATGATTGGAAACGGAACAACGAAAGTAGATAGCAAGATGAGTGGCTGCGATGAAGAAAAAGTGGGTCCAAGCGCCAACAGCTTCTGCAAAGACTTTGTGCGCGGCAGTTGCACACGGGAGAACTGCAGATATATCCATGAGATACCGCCCAAGGCGTGTCTAAAGGAGCTATTTCGTTTCTGCCATGATTACCAAAATAAAGGCTGCTTTAGACTAAACTGTAAATTCATCCATAGTTCCGCCGAAGAGGAAGAATATTTTTATTCGTCTGGAGTTTTCCCCCGTGATCCTCGAAGCATTCCTGTGTGCCCATCTATTGTACATGGGATCTGTAAGAACCCAGAATGTCAATTTATACACCCACCTGATCTAGTTACTAGTGACATGTCTGTGCAAAATGTCCTCACTCAGTGGGATACTTCACAATACAATCAACAAACTCAGCAGGCTATCAGAGACGACGATGCTCCACCAGAGGCAAAGTTTAGAAGATACACATATGAAGATAATGGAATTGATAGTCAAATTTTGCCTACATCCAATTATTGCGCCAATTGTGAGACTCTGGACCACAAAGTGAAATTGCTTCATGATAATATTAGTCTTTTATTGAAGAAAGTGGCTGATCTTACTGAAAAGAATCTACAACTGACATCTATGAATGAATTTCTATTGGAACAGACCGCTTCAGTTAGAGGAGATCAATCATGTGTTATAACATCGCGGCATGGCACCTCTGCTCCAGTATCTTTAGCTACAGTTAGTGTTACTCCCGTAGTGAGCCTTGCAGGAGCACTTCCCACCCTTGTCCCTGCTGCAGCTACACCTAATTTAGCTTTAGCCCCTACTGCTTCAAGGGCACAGCTCTTGACTCCTGCTCCACAAATACTTACAGTGAGCACTACCCAGCAGCTAGTGGGAAATTCTGGCGCACTAATAGTTACTAGTGCTGGAGCTCAACAATTGATGCAAGTGAGTGATTCGGGTACATTAATGGGTGGTGGGCAAACTGTTGTAGCAGTTACACCAGCCCAATTGACATTGACTCCACAAGCTCAGCAACTAATGAGCACTGCATCACAAACAGCTGTCCAACAGTTGGTGCAACAGTCAGCTCTCCAGCCCCAGCTGGCGACACAGCACCAAGCGTCGCAATATGCAGCAGCGCAATCTGTGCAACATTTGGCAGCAGCACAACAATCGGCACAGCATTTAGCAGCGCAACAATCAGCGCAACTGGCTGCTCAGCAGTCTGCACAGCATATCACAGTGCAGCAGTCAGCTCAGCATTTGGCTGTGCAACAGTCTGCACAACGTTTAGCTGCACAGCAATCAGCGCAGCACCTCGCGCAGCAATCTGCTCAGCATCTTGCTGCAGCACAGCAGTCTGCGCAACAAATGGCAGCGGCAGCACAGCAAACTGCCCAACAAATGGTAGCCCAGCAATCAGCCCAGCAGCTTGCTGCCCAGCAATCTGCCCAGCAACAGCTTGTGCCAACTGCTCAGCAGCTAGTTCATCAGACATCCACCCAGCAAATAACCATTTCCAGCACTAGTCAACCCATGGCGCTGCCTAATTCCCAGGCACAGCCTATTACATTCCCTATAATATCTCAAAGCATACTGCCCCATTGAAAAACTACTAAGTATACAAACAGTTTCTTGCATTATTGCATGGTTATATTATATGGTTAATTAAGCCTTTACCATTTGAAGATTGGTCTGAGACTATAATCAACATGGGAAAGAAAAACTATACTACTTGCATTTTCAAAACAAAATTATGTTTTTTTTATTAGTAAGACTATATATTGAAGTAGTGTTAGTAAGAACTTTACTAAATATAAGGTACTCCAAAAAGCAATGATCAGAGCTGTGTTACATTATAATAATAATATCACAGTTTGCATTACTACACTGCTAAATGCAGACATGATGGAAGTTTTAAAACCAATTCATTCATTCTTTGTGTTCCAAACTTATCAGCGTAAAATGTTATTTGCAAAAACATCAATAATAAGTATAGACTGTTCTAGCATAATGACGATAAGATATACATGAGTTATAGTCATAATGTGTTTAAGGCAGTATTTTTTACGATATTCATATTATTGAAGTAGGGAATACAAACATAATTAGGTGATCTTGATAGTAAACACTCTAGCACTATCTAAGTGTGTAGTTCTAGAAGAGCAAATCTCTTTTATGTGTGATTGATTGTATATTATTTTAAAAGATTGTTTTTCACCACATTTCCATGTTGGAAATAAGCTAAGGGGCTAGAAATATTATGTTTTAAAATTGGAGGAGTAATAAAGATTTGCTATCAAGGGCTGTAATTTCAATTAGGTACCTAATTTATTTTAATAATAAAATGGATTGTTCATATCTTAGTTTGATTTCAATTTTTTTGTTGACAATACACTATATGACTGAACCAATAATGTTAGTATGCGCTCATTCTACACAAATCTTTTTATTTTCACATTATATCTTCAATATTAGTTTATTGTCAATATCTCTAAAATAGCATTCTTTTTTCTCATACTTTAATAATTTGCCTTTGATACCAAGGACAAAATCTCCATCATCATCAAAAGCGATAGCAGTTACTCTTCCAGGAATATCCTGCACAGCATTAATGTTTACACTATCATTTTTGCTGAAGAACAATAATTTTTCACTAGCAATGAATACATTTTCTTTGTGAATGGCTATTTGAGCTATACCGTCGTAAGACACATTACCAATACAGACTGGGGTTGATAGAGTAGATTTAAGGACAAAAATATTGTCTTCCTTGATGAAATAGAAATTATTTTTGTCATCAATAGCCAACTCGTTCAAGGCTTCAAGTGTGTGGAAACGTATTTTCTTTTTGCCATCAAGTAGATACAATTCTTCGATGCCGTTATTGCTTTCCGTGATATATTTATTGCCATCTTTGTCTACAAATAGCATGTTTAACTTCAGGTCGATGTCAGACACGAGGGTAGTGCTTTGTTTTTCATAATTAAAGCTGTATATTCCCCGACCGGTTCCGAAGTAAACTTTGTCATCTTTTTTGTCTACAGCGATAGAGTAGCTGATGCCGTTGGGAAGACCTTTGAATAATAATTCGGTTAAGATTATAATCTTAAAAAAAGGGTACGGCCTGTCCCCGCAGGAGTTGGCAGAGTTATTAACTTTTTAGTAGAGTATTTTACAGAAATTTAAACTTGAGAGTTATTAGGTCCATAACCGGCCTGGTTGCTCTAACACATGCTTCAGAATAAATTCTGGGGACTAGGTACTACTTTTATCACGTTAAAAAATAAATAATCTCACGCCTTTTATCCCCGAGGGGGAAGGCACAGGTATTCCATTTCTGGAAATACCCACTTTTTACGAGAATATTCGACCGCTAAACGTGATAGGTGGTGAGCCCATCGCCGGACCGGGTCTGTTACACATGCCTCAGAATTAATTCTGGGACCTGCGGGTTTCCTCGAAATGTTTTACTTTACCGTCGAGATAGTGCTGAATATCATATTCATCACTAGCTTACGTACAGTCAAAAGCAAGCTAAGCTTGACACTTTGGACTTTGACCCGGCCCTGTGTTCTATGGCGCGCAGTATAAATAAAAATAAATAAACTGGTAGTGTCAAGCTTGACTTGCTCTACATATTCAGAATATGTACGTAAGTTTTAAAAAACTAATTGGTACATGCCAGGATTCGAACCAGAGCCTCGCCGATTATCATGATTTGAAGTAGGCTCTTGAACCTAAAGGCCATCACAGCTCTTACTTTCTTTTGCATTAACTTGACAACTAGCGTGGAAATCCAAAGAAAATGGAATTCTTACCATTAATTTTCTGAGCCATAGTAGATTTGTGCTTTATCATCTTGACATCAAAGTAGAACCCATTACTATTTCTTCCAGATTCCACGTAGAATAAGTTGCCGTGTTTGTCATAATGAGCGTCAGTTGGGTAGGCTTCACCTGTGTCGTACGTATCGGACACATAATAATGTTCATTGTTGATCGTCAAGTTATAATCGCATGGGACTCGAGGTATATCGAATGCGAGACATTCTAGCAGAAGGAATGATGCTACTAAAACTAGCAACATATTTAATTAACTTTAAAGAAAGTTTTAGAAAATATATTTTGTAGGTCTACACACTTAGAAATCTGAGATACAAGTGTCTCTATTCCATTATCCTTTTATGGACTCTACTTTGAACTTATCTAAGTTATCGAAGTTATTGTCCGTATAATGGTTGTTGCTCTATAATTAAGTAGGTACATAGTACATGATTATATATTATAATAAAAAAACAAAGCTGTCAATTGTGCTACAATTATTATAATCTTTATTAATATAATAAATGTACATAAAATAATATGAATCAATAGTTAAATTATATATGTAAACCGATAAATATATTGTACTGTTATCTACGACCACTGCTTTACTGAGTGATTTTTAACTAAGTATTTTCTTACAATGCATCAGTCTACTTTGAAATACGAGAATCGCAGACAAAAATCTGAGTCATAGGTTTCTACTCCCCGAAAAAGTGTAGCTGAATGTATCAAAATTAAATTACAAGTTATCGATTACCTACATAAGGTTCGATGGAATTCACACAAATTTTCGAGCAGACGATTCTTTTAAGCATCCTCTTACAGACATACTTTAGGATACCTTCCAGCCCGCTGGACTACCTAAACGTCGATGTCACGATGTCCTCATAGATAATAAAAGAGGATTTTAAAAGTTTAATAGTTGAGATCACAGTTATTCATATTGTTGTCGTTTTCCTCTACCTGGTACTGTAGGTAAGACGGCAAGCGGCCCTGCCGTTCACCTTTGATTTTATGAATTTTCCATCTATGCCCCTGTAATATTTTCCTGAAAAAGAAACTTAGATGTAGGTACTAATAATCTTTAAAACTTACGTAGTAAGTTCTCATCAGCGGTAAAGGAAAAAAATCTTGAGGAAACTCTCAGTCCATAGAATGAATTTGAAGCATATGGTGTAATCACCATACCAACTGTCTTGTTTAGGTGTTGAAAAATACACTGGTGAAATGTGGGTATTAGAATAAATATGCCGAGCCCACTTTTCACGAGAATATTCGTACCCTAAACGTGATAGGTGGTGAGCATTTAATATTTAATTTCAAATGTGGCTTCATATTAGTTACTTACTTTGTATTAAACTTTTTATAACATACATCGCATTCAACAGTGCCTTGGCGTAGATGTATGTCCTTTACATGTCTCTTCATATCGTGTTGATAAGAGAATGCTTTATCGCAGTAAGTACACTACAAAAATAAAATCATGACAGTTAACAAGTTAATACAGAGTGTTAAGTTAAAGAGAGTGCTAAGAAGGTCTTAAGAAAAATACGCAACTGGGAAATTTATTCATAATCTTACCTTAAAAGGTCTTGTTGTACTGTGAACATGTCTTATGTGTTTAGCCAGATTGCTTGAAGTGGTAGTGGTTTTTTGACAATGACTACACTTAAACGGCTTATCAGCCAAATGTGACCTTTTGTGTACCTTCAATAAATCCATTGTCCGCCCCTGGTAAGGGCATTGATCACATTTGAAGGGGAATATGTTTTCATGAATACTCCTGTAATTAAATTACTATATTAAAGGCCTAAATATATAACCCCCAGTTTCCGGAAGGCAAATTAAATTAAAATTTTGCTGAGACTGTTAAATAAATCTCATGTTAAGTGTTCTGATTGCTTGTTGAAAATATTTATGATTTTATTCAATCAATTCGTCGCTGACGTCGCAAAAGGGCGGACCTCTATTGTTTAACAATAGAGGTTCGCCCTTTTGCGACGTCAGCGACGAATTAGAACAGCTATCTTGAGATTAACCAGTCTGCCTGGAAATTGTAGTTTGATTTGCCTTTCAGAAACTAAGGGTAAGTCTACTAGTCAACTGATGTACCTACAAATAGTCACATCCCTCACCCATGAGTATACTAAAAAAAAAGTTTATTCCTCCGAAATATACACTGGTGAAAAGTGTGTGTTTTCAGGAATGGTATACATCAGCCATACTCAACCTTTTTTTTATGGGGGCCACAAACACGTTTCAGTCATGGTGTCGAGGGCCGCAAGCAAAAATTATTTAGGTCTTATTTAAAAAAACGTGATTCCAAGTTAACGATGTAGTTAAAAAAGAAGTTTTAACAAAGATGTTTATATGTTTTAATGCGATTTTTGATACTGTGAACACTTTTTCAGTACTTTATCAAGGTCTGGCTGGCGATTAGATATTTTTCTTTTATATTTAGAAGACACTCTGACATTAAATTGACACTAAAACCACAATTAACTGCAATTACTGGGCGAGATTAGCTATAGCTGATAGCGCTCGGCTTACATTCCCGTTCTGATACACCCATTCTCTGATGGGCGCGCAATTTAAAATGTTTTACAATAAATTTGCAACTTCAGATGGGCCAATAACAAAGGTCCGGCGGGCCGCATGCGGCCCGCGGGCCGCAGGTTGAGTATAGCTGGTATACATTATCCTCCTCGGTCCTCTCAAAGATATGGTTTGAGCGTATTTATTTTTGTAGTTAATTAAGTACACTTAGAAATATTTATTAAAAAAATATATAGATCGGTCATCAAGAAGCAGTAAGTATTGTTTTCTAGCAATGCAACTTACATATGGACTAGAAGACCTGCATTGGATGGTGTAGTTTTGCCGCAGATGTCACATAAGAATACCTTCTTTTTCTTAAAATTCTGATCTCCAGAAGACTTCGCGTTGATTGTTTGTTTATGGCACTTAGCTAAGTGGGTATTGTAGGATTTCTGTAAAGTCACAAGGATTTGAAAACAAAAAATGTATTAAATCTATTTTTAATTTCAATGCTAGCGTAGAAATAATTTTAAGTTAAAACAAGGATTTCAGTTACTGTATTAGTTCAAATCCTTCAAGCAGGTAGATTTCAATATCAAACGCTCTTGAAACAAGTATTCAAAACTCCTACAACCGGGCTACCAGTTGAGCGCCTACGTAAGCATAGTTACGAAAAAAAAGGACCGTCTAGCGCCCACGTAACTATAGCTACTTAGCTGACTTGTCCCCGAAAAACATTTTTTATAAATGGTAACTCTAAGGTAGCTTCTCACAACTGCTACTAGATGACTCTTTATTAAATTTTGTATCTTACTTAATACCTTTGCTTACACAAAAGCATAGAGTTTAAAAAAAATCTTAAAATAAAAAAATGTGAAGTGTGGATTTTGTGACGCATTTTTTAGAGCTCTGTTCTTACCTGTTATTTTAATGTAACTATTCAATATTTATATTAGGGTTGTATATCAATGGAATCCTCAAGATTAGTCCTTCCAATTATGTAAAACTATCATATCGATACCATATTGATGCGACGACAAATCGACATGAAAGAATATGGTCGTGGCTCGTCGGTTTTTCGCAATGATTTTACAGTCTCTTTTTTTGAGAACTTTTAATTATTAGTTTTAATTTAGTTTTTATATACATCGATTCTGCATATTATAAGCTATCCTGACGTAATTTTTATTTTCGTGTAGCTGTAGTAGTTTGGCTGCTATCATGTTTTTAGTAAGAAGGTAGCGGCCGCTCGGTGTGTTTTTCCTTGCATCGCAAACGCGGGCGCTCAAGGCATTTGTGGCTTATCGGAGCGGGCGCTCAACTGGTTATGGTTTGACTGCATGCTAACCATCAAATATTTTCTTATATTATGTCATAAAAAAAGTATGTAATTACTAAAAAATGAGATGTTATGAAACCCATGTTAATGCTTAATGTAAATTACATTAATATTATACATAACTAACCAAATCGTAGAACATTGTGTTACATGATGCACAACCCCAAAGTTCGGAGTTGTCAGAAAATGCAGGAGATGGAATGTTATACGAGTCATTATCACTGTTCCCATGGTGCTCATTGTTATCTTCATTTTCAGCACAACTTATCTCTGAAACCAATACAACAAATAGAGATAACTTTGCTTTCTGTTTGTTGCGTTTTCAACAATAAATAATAATTATGTAACATATAATATTAAACAATAATTTCTGTAAATAAGCAAAATAAAATAAATAATACAATTACTTCAATAAAAATTAAAAACAAGTAGTATAAATTTGGCAAACTAACACAGAGTGTTCTGATTAAAAGTCTGCTTTAATGAACCTAAACTCATATGAAATTTAATGTTTATCCCAACAAACTTCAATCCAGACTTACAGACAAACTCAAGGCATAACTACCAATGCCTGTACTGCACAATTACAATAATGGGATCCGGATTTGTGCACAATTTGCTCACTTTTGAGTCAAATTAAGCCGACTGATAAATAACTGTAAAAAATGAGTACCATGTTATTTTTTTAATGTATTATATTTACCTTTCTTAATAGAGAGCTCAAACAACACTTTGTTGGTTTGCTGGGACATGTCACGGAACATGATGCAACCATTGAGTAGGTTGAGACAACTCTGACACATCTTTTTAGGTAAGTTGTCATTTTTACTTATCTGAAATGATTATAAAATATATATTTTTAATCACTTCATAAAGTCTTCATGAATGTTTCAAAGGGAAGATTACTTAGTAGTAGTAGATATACTTAGCACTGAATTCAACCAATAACATATGAGGTGTATTTCAAGAATAAATAGCAAAATACTACTGAAGCAAGTCTTGTGTCTTACTATTATGCCTGAAAAATTTGTGATTTCGTCAGGAATGTTTGGTTGTTGAGGGTTATTGAATATTGATACATCGCCTTTTGCTTCGTTGCATATTCTGCACATATTTAAGTCTAGTTTTTTATTTGTTCGTCTGGAAAACAAATTTTTAAAGGTATATAAGACTTATAAAAAATAATTAAAGTTTGGTATTTTATATACTTCTTATATTTTATGTTGAAGTTGCAGATTATGTATTTATAAACAAATTAAATGCCACAATAGGCTTATAGAGCACAACACCATGATGATATTGATAATGTTTAAATATACCGTATACCTAATAATTACAGAGTTTAATGTTAGGTGGACCTGCATAAAGGATTGCGGAAAGCTTCAGCTAGGAGAATTTTATGCTCAAGAAGCTGACCAGGGTTTTCGACCCTGATCTAATGCGGGTTCAACTTTTAAGACCTAGTTGAGGACTAAATCAAGGTACAAGGTAATTTCAATTTATAAATTAACAAAATATTACATACATTTTTTTAAGTTTGACTTTCCTCTTCATTTTTGACTGCTGCAGGGCGTTAGCCATTAACATAGATTTCAATAGTAAAAGTGTAGTCATTTCGGCTTTTTATAAGGTAAGGTACAGCCTATAAGAATAATTATTTATTTCTAATACCTCTGAAGAATCCCATCAGAAGGTAGGTATCACGAATGAATGTCACTTTTTTTTTTGTTTGACGTTTGTGATTGACAGTTTTAGTTTTTATTTTTGGCTCTGTTGGTTGATCGTACAGCAGTGTCTGTTTATGGCCTATAAACACACTGGCCTCAAACCATTTAGACATAAATCTTCAAATACGTAATAGCTTCGTAATAGTTATGTTTCCTATTTGTTTTATGAAAAAGTGGTCGTAAAAAAGGCATTGGAGCAACCCTAATTTATATGTATTTTTTTAATGAATGTTTATTTGAATTTACCAAATGAAATAGCCAGGTCATGAGAAGTGAGTGCGATTGCCATTAAAAAAAACGCGAAAAGCAAAAACTTGTAAACGAAATGAGAAACTATTTTCTATTTTTATTTGAGATGGTAACATGAAATCTTTGCAGTTATATAGTATTTGCCATTAAAATTAACTAAATAGTGTTCTAAAATGGCAGTTTACCTTACAAAGTCCATGTTGAATCACCTAAACAAAGTGAAGTATCCTTGCACTTCGTTCACCGAGGATGAAGGCAGCAGCAGCAGTGGTGGTGGTGATCAGTGGCAAAGACTTGAGAGGTATGTGTATATGTAGAATGTATCTGCAGAATAAGCCACTCCTAGTGACTCCTAGACTATATACCTACCTAGCTAGGGGTTGTCTTGTCTTGTGACTGTAATTTTTTTTTGTTCAGATGGTGTTATGTAGGATGTATCACAGCTGAGAGGACAATACACATTCTGTTGAGCTAACAGGAAATAATCACTTTACCAATTGGTCATCTCATGTATTTCATCAGATTATTCTATTAATATTATAATTGAGATAAAACTGTGTGTTAGTTTGTCTTTCTGTCTCGCAGCAACGGAGCAAAGTAACTCATTTGATTTTTGTTGAGGTAGTTGGAGGAGTATGAAGTGATATAAGCTACTACTCATCCAGAATCTGAAGTAGCAGCCTTATTCTCAAATATACATGTAACTTGATGTACCCATTGAATTATTTTATTGTACTAAAATACACAGAAGAACTATGTACTTATAAGAAAAAGATTGTTCCAAAGACATCTGTTAGTTTCACAGTTAATAATGCACTTATTACCCTATCAATATACCATACCAAGTGTGGATCAGGGACTAAACTTCTATCAACATTGTCAAAGTTTGCGATGTCCTCTCTGGTTAAAAATGTTACCTTTTTATCAAAATTGGTGAAGCCATTTTCAAGTTTTAGCAAGACTAAAGCAGCCAATTCACTGTCCCGGCATGTAAGGGACAGAGCAATCGTCAAGAAAGGAAGCGGTGATATCTTTTCTTTTTAACATATATCTCTGTCTCTTTCATGACAGACTGCATGCAGAATAGTAAATAGGCTGCTTAACGTTTTGTAGCGACACTACATAGAACCAACTAAAAAGCGCCAATAGACGGCCAAGTCCTAAACCGCACTATCGAAATTTTCTAATAAGTTTGTATAAATATAACTGTCCAATATAAACCGTTGGAACACAGTCCCTAGGCATGATCACCTCGCCTTGCGGAAGATCTTCCCTTTTCAAATATTAATTACATATTACTGTTATTAGGTCGAAATCATTAAACTTGGCAAAAGACATGATTTGCAGAGTTTGTGCGAGAAATGGATGCACTCCATTAAGTGAAAAAATCGATGGCTATGAAATTATGAGTGCCATTAGCTCTATTACTAATGTGATGGTATGTCTTCTTATGCATTTTTTGAATTGTATCATCACTATAACTAAATGAGATTATAAAATGAAACTGCTATGTACTATCAGTAAAAGTTCTGCCTGATACACCTAAGTGTCATTTTAGCGAGCAGCTATATTTTCTTACCCCGTGGTGACAAAGCCCTCATTCGTAATAACAATGACAATTACAAAAAGTGTTTCTTTCATGTTTTTGACCATTTAGTGTAGATGAATGGATCGGAATGGAAAAAAAGAAGGTGTTACTGGCTTCTGTTTGTTTAACTCTAATTAGGGCCAGGGTAATAAAAACTTGAGCTTTCAAGCGACAATTCCTCCAAGTGTATCAGGCTTAGTGTTTGTCGATAGTACATACCTACATTAGGGGTAATTTTTTTGTCAGTTGACTGTGGAATCCTTCTAGAATGGCTAAATTACTAGAATGGTACTAATTCTCTTTCATAACAAGGTTTCTAAACTGGATTAATTTGACATTTCTTTATTTGTGAATAGTAAATCCTAAAGTTTATTTTTCTCAGGTAAATGTGGATGATTCTTTACCCAAGTATATTTGTACTGAATGCCTCGAAACACTGAAGGTTGCAATGGCTTTCAAGAGAAATTGTGAAATATCAGACAGAAAATTCAAGCAAATATTAAATCCTATGGGTATATTTTACATTGTTTTGCTATTTTTATAACTTTTTTTTGTCTTAGTAGCTAGTTTGTGCAGCTGTGGACAAGAAAAGCCTAAGATATTCCGCTAAAAGTCGCCTCACACTGTGACGTGATGCGACGAAACACGCATATCCTTGAAGAAGACACCAGAGTTGTAGCTAACATGAAAGCCCTGATAAGAGTGGTGCGACGCTTACCTCGTGCATTGATATTCCCACGAGAAAGAGCGAGACAAAACAATAGATATAATTTCTGTCTCAATGTGAGGTGATCATAAGGCAGAGTTGTAATATGATATGATATAAAAAATATAAATAATAAAAATTATAAATTTGTTTTAGTTGGTAATAAGTTAAGTTCATAACTGCAAAATTTCTTTGAAAATACCATCCAATGCTACCCACTTTGTTGATAACCTGGCTGTATCTTGAAGGCATATTATGTTCAATTGCTTTCTTTTACTGTAAATTCATTTATTACTATAAATTGATATTGTGTTTTTTATGTTGTTAGGTGATCCATCTTTTCACTCCTACCCATACTCAAAACATGATTTCCAACTAATATTGCATCAGATGAAAATGAAGCGAAAGAAAATTGAGGAGGAAAAAGAAATGGAGAGAAAAAAGAAGGAAAGGATGTTGCAAAAGAAATCTCTGCCCAAGTCCAAACAGTTCAAATGTTCACCTTGTGACTTAAATTTTCCAAATAAGGCATGTCAGTTTTTTACGTCTTTGATATGTGATTTGTTTATTTTTATAATAATCTACTATATAAAAATAAGTCGGGTTTTCCTTCCTGACGATATAACTCCAGAACTGTCGAACCGATTTCCACGGTTTTGCATTTGTTGGAAAGGTCTCGGGCCCCGTGAGGTTTATAGCAAAGAAAATTCAGGAAACATTTCAACAGAAAAGCGGGAAAATCTTATATAAGCATGCAAGCGTGCGAAGCCGGGGCGGGTCGCTAGTCTACTATATAAAAATAAGTCGGGTTTTCCTTCCTGACGCGATAACTCCAGAAGATTTCCATGGTTTTGCATTCGTTGGAAAGGTCTCGGGCTCCGTAAGGTTTATAGCAAAGAAAATTCAGGAAAAAATTCAACTGAAAAGCGGGAAAATATTATAAGCATTGCACCCGTGCGAAGCCGGGGCGGGTCGCTAGTATTATATAATAATAATATATGTATATAATAAAGAGATAATATTCTGTTTGTTTGTATTTTGCGGATATCTCTCCAAGTAATGCAATAATTTTAAAATTATTTTCGTAATAGGAAGTTGCATTATCCCTGATCAATATGGGCTATAATATATTTTTATAAAAATAATTTTCCAATTCCTAATTTCAATATTAGTAAATCGATTTCAATAAAAGTAAAGGGGTAAAACACCGCTTGGCTGCTTTATACACTTGCTCAAATTCACGAAGCAGTTGCGGATTGCTCAATAATTTATAACCGCTAGTTTAACCTTTTCTAGTTTATTCCAATAAGCTTATTCACAACAAAATCCTATTAATATTATAAACGCGAAAGTTTGTATGGATGGATGTTAGTTCCTCTTTCACGCAAAAACTACTGAACGGATTTTTATGAAACTTTTTATACAGTTATATAGCTTATACACAGATTAGGCTATATTTTATCCTCGTATTCCCACGGGAACGGGAACTACGCGGGTGAAACCGCGGGTCGCTGCTAAATGCATATATTTCAATGAGTTTTTTTATTTCTATGTCAATATGTTTTTCTTAAGCGTCATTATATTTTTTCTTTTATAGGAGAAACTTATGGCACATCGTCGCGAGAGACAATGCATGAGACGGGCGTGCGAGTTATGCGGGCAACTCGTACTCAGTATCGCACAGCATATGCGGCATATTCATAAGCAAAGTGTACCTCATAAGTGTACCACATGCGGAAAAGAGTTTCCTGTCATTGCCCGCCTTAGGAACCATATGTAAGTAAAACTACCAGGCTCAAAGGACCACTAAAATGTGGCTTATTTTATTTGAATTCTATTAAACAACTAGCTGTCTAGCCCGGGAGTCCGTCATCGTGATCTTTAGTTTATCGCCTCCTCTAGGAACTCTATGATTTTCCGGGATGAGGAGTAGGTAGCCTATGTCTCAAGATGTAAACTATAGTCTATTAAAATTTCAACAAGATCTCTCCGATCAAGCAGGTGATAAGGTAAAACACAAACATGATTGTGATATTAGTATTGAGTACACAGTTTTACACGTGATAATTCACAGGACAAGATTTTCTCAGAGTTGAGACCTATCTTGATCGATTTTTCTCCGATTGTTGGAACCGTCTTCGAGATTTCTATTACAAACAAATATGCATATAGATACTAGTAGACGTCTAGCTTCGTTGTTCGCGTGGATCCTGATGAATTTGTCAGTACCTTTCAAACAAATCTTGTCCTGTCAATTACGAACAGAACAAAAAAATAATTCCCAAAATGGTCTCGCCGTTCCATAGTGATGCTGCAATTGATATTTATTATCATTATTGTCAGCTACAGAAAAATAGCGACTGTGTCATAGATAGTTTTATTTGACAGTAAAATAATAAACAAAAGAAAACTCTAAAAAGGGTAAAAAGTTTCAAATTTAAAAAATATAATATAGCACATCTGCAACAATGATATTGATATAAATTGCTCGTATTTATACATTTATGTATCGAAAGATTGAGACATTGGTTTGGTTGAATGTGTAAATACTTCGCAGGCTTGTCCACACGAACACGTTCAACTTTTTCTGTGACCTGTGCCCGTACAAGTGCAAGCACAAGTACTACCTGGTTATGCACATGCGGACGCATACGGGTGAGAAGCCATACAAGTGTCCAGAGTGCCCAGCCACCTTTGTCAACCCTTCCAACCTGAACAAGCACAAGCTCACTCACCAGGAGAAGCAGTATAAGGTGATTTTGTTTTATAATTGTGTCAAACATGTCAACTGAAGTATGTTTAATAATGCAAGCTCGGGTTTTATATTAATATTTCACCAGTTCAATTTCCAGCTCAAGAAAGTGATTTATAAAAAAAATTAAGCTGTGTCTCTGGAAGCCCGAGCTTCGCTCGTTCTAACACCAGTGTCACTAATGCCATCTGCCTCCGAGTGGCCGTATTATTTAAAGTCTCTGGGAGACCGAGCTTCGCTCGTTCTGACTCCAGTGTCGCTAACGCCTTCTGTCGACGAGTGGCCGTATTCTTTAAAGTGTCTGGGAGACCGAGCTTCACTTGTCGCTGACGCCATTCGTGTTACTTATTAAATATCGTTTTGTGTAAATTTGCGTTTTTATTTGAACTTAAAACTTGTTCTTTTTTATTTAAAATGCAAAACGGTATCTCTGTACAAAATTTTATCAAAATTGTTTTATTTTATTTTATTTTTATTATGTTCGGGAAGCTAACAGCTAAGTATTACAATATAGTAAACATAGTATATGTCCAAACGCTAATTATAAGCTTCCACATGTAAACAGTAATATAAATTAAAAAGTACTATGTGTCTTAAGGGATACAAAATAAAAACGTAATTGAACAGTGAACCAGTTAACTCCGCTGCTCGACAGTATATTTATCAAAAAAAAAATTCTTTGCTAATGATTTTTTAATTACATTATTGCTACTGCAGAATAGGTCAATGTGACTAATGCTAAAAATATCGTTAAATAATTTGGAAGATCTATACATAAAACTATTTTTCCTATAAGTAACTTTGGTTGAGGGGACTTCAAGTAATACATTTCGGCGTAATGTTACGACCGTTTCCTAGACATATAAATACATACATACATAGGTACAAGAATTGGTCATTTAAAGTAATAGGATAAAGTAATGTTTCCTTTTTGAAAAAAAAAAGTTTTTCAATATTTGGATAGGTACCTTCTTTTCCTCCAACCACGACATTTCTTTTTCCACCCTGTATATTAATTAAGTGTGTAGCGTTCGCTTAAAACTTACGGAGCTTACGTTACAAAGGGGTGGTACTGTGGTACTACGAATCCAGGCTAATTGAACCTTTGTCGGCAGTGTGTTCAATGCGAGAAGGCGTTCCGCACGACGTCAGCGCTGCGCGAACACCATGAGGCTACACACATGAACATCAAGCACACCTGCAACTACTGCGGTCGCGATTTCTGCTACAAGTAAGTAAAACTCTTTGATTTTATTATCACACGAGATGTTCCTCGCTATTTCACCCGCGTAGGTCCCGTTCCCGTAGGAAAATTATAGCCCATGTTACTCCCATAAAGGAGAGAGAGAGAGCCTATTCAATACAAATAAATAATAAAATCTTTCCTCTTTATAATATTAGTGTACACTATATAGCAGTGATACTCCAACGCGGTGATTAAGAAGCCCGCTTCTCATGTGACGATCGGGTTCTATTCCTGGCAGGTACCGATAAGGTTTTTGAAAAACTTAGGTAGGTATATTTATCACTAGCTCGACGGTAAAGGACAACATCGTGAGGAAACCCGCAGGTCCCAAAATTAATTCTGAGCCATGTGTAATATACCCGGTCCGGCGATGGGCTTGCAACCTACCCACCCTTTTATAATCCACACTAAACAACTAGGATACTCCGCCACTAAAAAAACTAATAACACAATAACATTCTGCATAAAACATATAAGTATATATGTTTGCCTTGCCTCTTAACCAAAAATAAATACTTAGTAATTATTAAGTAACCTATGATTTTATTTTCCATAATAATACCATGTCATGTCATGTAGGTCCGATCTCCGCAAACACGAGATCAGAAGCCACAACCGCACGAAACGCGACTACATCGGAGGCGAGCCGACATACAAACAAGTGGAGAGACTGCAGAAGATGCAGGAGGAAGGCAACGATATGGACAAGTGGCGTCAGGAACAAATCGCCGTGGCCGTGACGCAGCCGCAGATCCAACAGACGCAGTACTTGGAGCAGGCTAAGGATTACATGCAGCCCGGGCACGCGATATACTTCTCTGACGTCACCGCGATCATACAGCAGCCGCACCAAATGGGTATGTCCTGACAACTTTTTTTAAACGACTTAAAAAAAGGAGGTTCTCAATTCGAATTGTTTTTTTGTATGTATGTTATGATTTAGATTTTTTTGTTCGGTAGATCATACTTCAGAGGTGGTCCCATTTAAATTTTACAGAAATCTGTCGAGCGGTTTTTAAAACAAAACTACAAAAGTAAAAAAAAATACACATGGATGATATTTTATTATTCATTGAAGTCGGTGTTTTACTCTTTAGAGTTCTTTGTTATTATCATCATCATCAACATAACAGCCGAAAGATGTCCACTGCTGGACATTGACCCCCAAGCATCGTCACAATAACCGGTCTTGTGTTTCCCTCACCCAGCGTGGACCTGCGACTTTAACCAGGTCATCGGTCCACCTTGTGGGAGGCCTACCTACGCTGCGTCTTTCGTTACGTGTAACAGTATCTATACTACATAATTGAAACTGATAGGCAGTTGTACTGTTGGAAGCGAGACCGCCTTTGTAATGCTCAGGTTCGATTCCTGGTTCGGTCACGTAATGATGATGTTTTCCAAAACTTATGTTCATATTTACTAACTCAACGATGAAAGGAAATATCGTGAGAGAACCAGCAGTGCCCAGAATTGGTTCAAAAGCATGTCTAATAGCAACCCAGTACGACGAACGGCTCACCACCTCTCACGTTCACGTGGAAAGTGGGTATTTTCAGGAATTTCTGCGACCCCTTCAAGTATAAAGCTTGAGAATCTGTACTAAAGCTTATTTCCTTCTCAATATCCATGACTATTGGGGTTTTTAGGGTGAGAGATACAATATTTTAGGAGTTATGGACACAAAAAGTACTATGGTTATTATGGCGACAGAGCGTCTGGCTCGTCGAAAGTGTTTTGGCGTAGAACAGTAGGTAGTGTGAGTTCCTAAAAGGTTTTTTTCTTAACCCCTTACCGCATGAATTATTAAAATGATGAAAAAAAAATTTTTTTTTTTTGCAAAATATAGTTTAATTAGGCTTATATAATGACATCAAATTGAAAAAAAAAAATAAGTTATACATTAGAAGTTATTACATGACGCCATATATGGCTTCGTATGCAGTCTTGTAAACTTAGGTGAGTCCATATATGGCTTCGTATGTGTTTAAGAAAAAATATGGAAATCCTAAAATTAATTTTATTGCGTTTGTCGTTATAGCATAAATAAACATTAAATTTCATTTTTCACATTCAGTGAAAGAACGATATTTGGAATAATACACTGGCATCTCTGTCGCGTATTTTTCTTCCAATCGGGGAAATGACTGATCACATCAGAGCGAACTGAATCTGCGCCAAATCAGCCAAGCATTGCCAATGCACAAGTCAAGCATTAGGAAAAAAAGCTGGAATTTTTTCTTTTTTCCAAACAACCCGGTCCTTTTTAGCCTTTCCCCTCTTAGCTTTAGTTAGATGTAGATGGAGTCTGTTAATTTATCAACGGCACATCATCATCGTCAGAGAAATCAGATTCTGACGCAGGAATAAGAATATGTCTTTTTGAGGTTTGCGAATGGAGTTAGGATCAAAATCATCATCACTGTTAGACGAAATATCATCATTGCTCAAGCTACCATCACCAGTAATAATGTTAACATGCTTGGAAGTACCATAGAAGCGCAAATGATCCATTTCTTGAATAAGCAAAAAGTAACCATGAATGCATACGAAGCCACAAATGACAGCAGAAATTTTCACTATAACGCATACAAAGCCAAATATGGCAGACTATAATTATTTTTTTTAAATATACGAAAAATGGTAGACACTGAAAAAAACAAACTGTTTTCAGATTTTAAAAGGTATAAAGAATATATTTACATATTTTTTATACTTTTTATTTACCGTCTTGTATTTTATTTTGAATCCCAAAAGTTGCACTTTTTTTCTGACACCAGCTCATCACCCGCTCTACAAATAAACTCAAAAATTGTGGACATATGACATTGGACATAGACAAATTATTTACGTTCTGTTTTATATGTAAAATTATTCTACTAATTGTCATTTTTTTTAAGAATTGGATTTCCCATTAGGCTAGGAAAAAATCACAAACTTTTATGTCCATATATGACTTGGTATGCGGTAAGGGGTTTAAGCCTTTGTGTTTACTTCAAAATAAACGACGACTGCGACTATTTTTTATATACAAATAACGAGATTATAACTTTACTATATATTATATTTTTCCTCTTTTAAAGAAGAAATACATTATTCACTATAACACTAATTCAATATTACTAAAATAATTTTAAGATAACTTTTTAGACTTTTGTTTTCACTTTATAATAAATTAGGTCGGTGAGAAATACAGCGCTGCCGCGGGCAAGATTGTAATAAACATGTGGATAGAGCCTTGATGTTCTCTGCGTTCCGTCCGAACGAGGATATTCCTAAAATGGGTCTTATTTTTTTAACAACTAGAGGAAAACGTTGGAAAAAATTGCTGGGAAAGTGGCTCGTTATAATCTAATCTACTAGAGACCGTTGCACGGGCTCAGCTAGGGGGAGGGTTCTTTGGGGGTTCACGCCCCCCCAAATTACGAAAAGCTCAGATATTAAGATTCGTAAAGTAGTGGATATATTTAAAAAGAAAAACCCCCCGATACTAAAAACTGGCTACGCCCTTGTTCGATTGGGGTTGCTTTTGGTAATTTTTACCCGACTGCGCTAGAGTAAGTGAGTCGATTCCTTTGACGCCCCTTTTAGCCTAAACAGTTTGATAGATTTTAATAAATGACTTGGTTTTGGAAGTACTATTGGGTGCGACACAAAAAACAACATGGCGGAGTCTAGCCACCTTAATGCACAAGTAGAATATACTATACAGGCAGTTAGGTAAAACGCTTTCGAGGCCAGGGAGCAAGTTAAAACCGTTTTGCATAGATTAGGAATAAATAACTGTGTGAGTTGTGGCCCACAATGTTATTATTATATGTTTCATTGGAATTTTAATTTAGAAAAATGAAGTTATCGTTTTATTTCACGAAGATTAAAGAAAAAATAAAAATGATTTCATTGTTTTTTTCTATTTTTATGGATTTGTTAGTGTCAAGATTCACCAAACAACTACCTTTCTCATTTTAGGAAGCGTTCCCCTGACACCCTATATAATATATAGATATAAAAGAAGAAACTAACTGGCGGACTAATAGGCTGACTGACTGATTGCTCAACGCACAGCCGAAACCAATGGGTTTAGCATTTGTACAAAGGTTCCTTAAATATCGGAAATAAGAACTAAGAACGGATTTTCAGAAATTTCCACGAAAGCGGGAAAAACGGGATCCACTTTCCAGCATTGTTTACTCAGTCAGGTTTTTTGGTCTTTAATGTTCTTGTTGCTTTTATAACATTTGCGTTTTTGTTGTTTCAGTTCAGCAACAAACAGTCCAGTTATCGCTGTAAGTACCTACTATTTTGTTTATACCTATAAACCCCTCCATAATTGTGTAACCGTGAAAGTCCAGGAGAGTGGAAACGGTAGGGATATTATCAGGAACGTTAAAAGTTTCTAAACTTGTAGAGTGGTTTAAATATAAATTATGTATTTTGCCTTGCAATTGAAGAATTCCTCTTTTTCCTTCTAGGCCTGAGTTAACTATGAAGAAAGATGATGTGAAACTATATGAAACTCAACAAGGAATCGGTTTTTACTAGATCTAATTTTGTAAATGAATATAATTATGTAAGTACTTTAGTAGGGTATTATACATTTATGTGAATGTAAGACATTACATTATAAATGAAAATAGTATGATGTATGGAACCGTAGTGGTATGATTATAATGACTTAGTGTAAACATCTATGTATTACGATATGATTTTATATTATGCTATGTAAGTAAATATAAATCATTGTTTTTTTTTACTTATAATCTTGTATTGTTTTAACAGTTATTATAATATCCACCAGTGAGACAAAAATAAATACATAAAGTAATAATAATGAGGATTTGTTTTCGTTAGAAAAAATAGTCCCCTAGACACAAACCAAAATTGCAAGCTACAAAGTTACAATAGTATAAAGTACCAACTTTTGAGGTAAAAATAATACAAAAGTTCTTTGTTCTATAACTCGAGGGAAATATGAAAACTAATGAAACGTAGCAACAAGTAGCAAAGTAATAATGTAATTCAGGAGAAAGCTTATTTAATGTCTAGGAGATTTACATGATATGGTTATTATTTTTTACTGATAGCCGTGGTCGTCGTGGTAATCATCTTTAAATATTATGATTTGTCATCCAGAATTTGCTCTGAACAAAATGAAATATAATATAGGTACTACATTAAAAAGCAGATTACTTGGATAGTTAGCAAACCACCACTGTGAGATTCTCACGAAACTTGTGACTCTTGAGTTGCAGGTGTGTCAGTCCATGGGCGACGGTAGTCACTTACAGGTGACCTGTCTGCTCGTTTGCCCCCTTTTATTTTTTATAAAAATAAAAAAAAATTGTGACAAAATAAAACATCTTTTGTCACATAAACCTAATAATAAGATTAATCCTTTCTGCAACAGGTCGTTAGTACAAAAAGTGAATTTGTTGTAATAAATAATCAGGGCAGTTATCAAATTGCATTTAGCCAACTAAACCGATGTTTTTATAAATAAGTACAAGATTCTGCTTCTGTTTAAAAAGTGACCATTATTTGTGAAAATAAATACATCTTCCGCAGAAGTCTGGTAAAATATGACCTCTGTAGTCGAATGAATAGCTTAACTTCGTACACATTATTCGGAGTCAGACATTTAGATAAAAGCTGACTTAGTTCCAAAGCTGTCGAATTTGTTATTCTACATACCAGTGAACATTTACTTTTAAAAGCTTTGTTTTATGAAAACTTCATTTATCGCAACGGATATTAGTAAATTTAAATACTTACACTGTATTTACTAATTAGTAAACAAACCCATTCCATACGCTATTCTAAAGTTCTAACTAATAGCTTATTGGTTCATTCGGCTGAGCGGCTAGCACGATGCAAAATGCATGCAAGTTCGTGAACCTTTTGTCTTTTTCAGTATTTTGTACGATCTTTTTGCTATGTGATTTATATTGTACCTACTTCATGTACTCGCAAGTCTCTCCGAAATCGGTTTAACATAAAAAAAGAGGAGTGTAAGGTAGGTTCTTAGTTTTTCGATCTGTCTGGAAGATACTCGATATGGACACCCGAGTAAATAATCCTGGTAAGTATGTGTTTTGATAGATATGAGGTACAATGAAACTACCTTTAATTACGAGAGCTCGTTTATTACTGACGATAGGACAAAGCGCACACGCACACATCGATCTTAGCTGTGTTGCACTTGCATACATATCATCTCCTCTCACCTTAATTAGGGAACCTGGAGAAAATAACAATAATATATATAATAATGAATTATTTAAACCTTATAATTAATATTTCTATCACGGGGTCTTAGTATAGGACCTGGCTGAGGATTGGGCGACAGGCCAATCGATGCGGCAGTGGATTGCGCATTGGCAGATGGCTCAATGGCCGCTGTTACATTCGAGGCAAGATTCCCCGGTCGCTCAGTCCTCGCATCCTCCCACACCTCTTCCTCTTCTGGAGGCTCCCTATTGCTACCAGATGGAACTTGGTTTATAACAGAATCAGGTTCTTCTTGATTGAATGATGGAAGACATGGTGGCACATACAGTGATACATTTACATTTCTGTCAGAGTAACGTAGTAGTTGATCAATATGACGCTTAACATTTTGATTATTTTCCAAGTGAACCAAATACATTCTCTGCCCTAACTTACTAACTACAGTTCCCTTTGACCAATAAGGTTTCCTATTTTCAAAACATCGTACCCAAACCGTTTGCCCATTATCAAATACACGAATATCATTTGGCGTTTCATGTGTTAACTTAGCCTTAGACGTATAAGACTCATCATTCGCGGTTCGCGGCGGTGTTATTAAGTCCAATCTACTACGCAAATTGCGACCAAACATCAACATTGCGGGACTCACCCCAGTCGTGCAGTGAACAGTATTGCGGTATCCAAAAAGATATTCCTGTAATTTTTCGTGTATAGCATTGACACATTTATAACTTTCCATAATAGATTTTACCATTCTTTTGCAAGTTTTGACCGAGTTTTCCGCTTGGCCATTGCTGCACGGGTGATAAATAGGGGAAGTTATATAAGTAATTCCATTACTTTCACAGAATTGTGTAAATTCTAAAGATGCTATTTTCGCATCATTATCTGAAACAATCGTTTTCGGCAGGCCATACCTGGAGAACAAAACTTTAACTTGAAAATCAATTGCTTAGTCGTAGTACCTACACCCATTTCTAAACATTCTACCCATTTGCTAAATGCGTCGACCCAGGGCTCGGAACCGGTTTCAAATTTACCGGTAAAGACCCGGTTGATAACGGTATTATGGTTATTTCGTTCGGAACGCGAGCGTTTAGAAAACCTTTTAAGAACCTTATAAACCGGTTTATTCCGCTCACTCGTGTGGTCCGCCGACAGGTGCGCGCGGCGGGAAGCGGCCAGCGTAGTGTCGAACTCGAACGTTTCCTTCATTTTAAACTAATCAAATTAGACAATAACGAAATTAAGCATATTATTGAAAATAAACTCCTCAATAAATGTAAAAATAATAATAATGTCATGTAAAAATAATAATGTCAATCCTGATAAAGTGCAACTTTCGAGGTTACACTTTTCACATTTGTCCGACGTATTATGAAACGCGTGTCGCGTCATGATTAGCGACAAGTTAGCGACAGCTTGTATGATGAACGATAAAGTACGTAAATGTTTTGTGAAATGTAGGAGAGGTTGGGTCAATGCACTTTTATCCAGATCTATTTCAAAAAGAAAAAGAATCAGAAGGTAGAATTGAGTGAATGAATGCCGTGAGTCTGGAGATCCTATAATCTATAAGTATACCTACTTACCCATTTTAGTGACTTAACTCAGGGTGAATTATATATCATAGCTGCATTCTTTTTATACTTTACATGACATTTCTTACACATTTTTACGTAAAGTGCCGCTATTTAAAATTGTATACCACCTTTATTTCATTTATATATTTCAATAAACACGCACCAAACGTCATCACCATTTGCGAATAAAAGTTGAGTATTGAACTTTCTGAATTATTTTCCAAAAATTGTCAATGTACTTTCCGTTTTTTTTTTCATATTTCGAAAACGTACATTATCTAGAATAACACAAAAAATTTGAAGTGATTTGATAATGAATATCGTATATAAATAAATAAAAGAATTTTTCTCACTGAAATTCATCAACACCATCGCGGCACCGTCAAAGTTATAATATTCTCGAATTTCTAATATCTACCGTGACCGAGAGGCGATCACCTCCTTTCCTCAATCTCTGCGGTCTCTCTCACAAAGCCACGTCAATTTTATCCACGCAGGAGTATCAAAATTTTCGACTTACATTAGTTTATGGACTCTTTGTCATAAATTCACATCATCACCATCGATAGAAAAAAATCAGGTTTGCACCATTACTACTTCTTTTTGAACTATCCCGGCTTGTGTGTCTTATGTAAAAGACTACAAAAATTGCTGGTGGTGCTTTTTCAGCTTGGCGTTTTTACTAAAAAAAAAACATAAACAGTAATTCATCACAACCATCATCATCATTACCATTTCTTCTGTGTTAGTGGTGATGATAATATGTAAACGGTAATGATATACTTTATATTATTTATATTATAATTTATATTATAAATTCTGATTATATGTGATGTTTGCTCTTAAAAAATATTTTTAACTGTTAGTTTATTAATGTCTTAGACGGCGATACAAAAAATGAGCACTATGTATCTATATTTATGACACTTACATACCATGTTTCGAGTTTCTAGGCAATGATATTACTTATTTAATATCATTGTTCCTAGGTGTTATTGTTTCGGAGTAGAACATATTTCTATTTTTAACAAGTTTTTTAATTTTCCCGTGAAAATGAGACTTTTCCCGCGGTAATAAGTACCCAGATGTTGACCCAGTTACTTAGTTCAGCTATCACCACAATTTTTTTTTATTTTTCCCGTGGAAATGAAACATTCTCCCGCTGTAAATAGTACTCTAGATGTTGACCCGAATACTTAGTTATCTTCACACCAAGTTTCATGTAAATCCATCCAGTAGTTTTTGCATATTGTGTACTTATACATATTATTACGCTTACAACTCTTTCAACCTTTTTAATCGTTATATCTCAAAAGCCACCGTTTTTGAGATATAACGAGAAAGGAAAAATATAATCTTAGGGAAAAAAGTAGTAAAACATTTTTTATAGATAATTATCTGATCTACAATTTTTGTTCAGGCAAATTTTATGATTAAAGTTACGGTTTTGCTAAAATTCGTAAAAGACCCGTTTTGTGACCTTTGAACCCATGTAATTTGTTTCCAGGTGTCGGATTGATGAGGACTTTTTAAATTTCAATTAAAATGGTGTTTTGAACAATCCTACCAAGCGGTTGCCTACAATATAATATAAGACATTTACATGCCATATTTCAATAGGTGTTATCGTTTCGGAGCAGTACGTATTTCTTTTAATACCCAGTTTTAATTTTCCCGTGAGAATGAGACATTCTACCGCTATAAATAGTACTCTACATGTTGATCCGAATACTCAGTTATCTCCACACCAAATTTTATCTAAATCCGTCCAGTAGTTTTTGCACATTGTGTACATATACATCGCGATTATAACTCTTTCAACGTTTTGAATCATTATATCTCAAAAAGAGTGGCTCTTAGGAAAAAAAGTATTAAGACATTTTTTATAGATAAATATTTGATCTAAAATTTTTGTTTAAGCAAATTTTATAATTAAACTTACCGTTTTGCTGAAAATCGTGAAAAACCCGTCTTTGTGACCTTGGAACCCGAGTACATTTTTTTCCAGGTGTCGGATCGATGAGAACTTGTTAGATTTCATTAATAATGGTGTTTTGAACAATCCTACCAAGCGGATGCCTACAACATATAAGACACCTTCATGCCATATTTAAAGTTTCTAAGTGATATCGTTTCAGAGTAGTACGTATTTCTCTTATTACCCAGTTTTTAAATTTTCCCGTGGGAATGAGACATTCTCCCGCTGCAAATAGTACTCTAGATGTTGACCCGAATACTCAGTTATCTATAATATAATAATAATAATATAATCTCACGCCTTTTTTATCCCCGAGGGGGTAGGCAGAGGTATTCCATTACTGGATATACCCACCATCTCACGAGATATATTGGACCCCTAAACGTGATAGGTGGTGAGCCCATCGCCGGACCGGGTCTGTTTACACATGTCTCAGAATTAATTCTGAGACCTGCGGGTTTCCTCACGATGTTTTCCTTCACCGTCGAGCTAGTGATAAATATGTACGTAAGTTTTTGAAAAACTCATTGGTACATGCCAGGATTCGAACCCGAGCCTCACTGATTTTCAGCCGGCTCTTTAACTGTCCGGGCTATCACTGCTCTGTTATCTTCACATCAAATTTCATCAAAATTCGTCGAGTTGTTTTTGCATAATGTGTACTTATACATATTACTAGCGACCCGCCCCGGCTTCGCACGGGTGCAATGCTGAATTTTATTTGCTATAAACCATCCCTGGACCCACTCGAACCCACACAAAAAGTTTCATCAAAATCGGTCCGGCCGTTCTCGAGTTAAATCGTTAGGCAGGAAAACCCGACTTATTTTTATATAGTAGATAACGATTACAACTCTTTCAACGTTTTGAATCGTTATATCTCAAAAACTATGGTTCTTAGGAAAAAAGTATTAAGACATTTTTAAAAATAATTATCTGATCTACATTTTTTGTTTAGGGAAATTTTATGATTAAACTTACCGTTTTGCTGAAAATCGTGAAAAGGCCTTTGATCCCGAGTAATTTTTTTTCAAGTTTTGGATAGATGAGGACTTCTTAGATTTCATTTATAATTGTGTTTTAAACAATCCTACCAATTTTCGGCTGGCTGCGAATTTTTGTAACTTTACTCCAATTTTTTTGTCGAAATTGACTGGACTATACAACACGTAACAGAATAAGCGCAATTCCTGAAATTAGTTTGTTCAGTATCAACTACTTATTTGATTTAGCTATTTTTAATATGTGTAAAATTTTTCTCAAAAATGAATTAGCGTAGTTAAATTTAGTGCTTTCTATAGAAATCGTGCTATTATTAATCGATATTTAAGAACATTGGTAAGACACAACTAAAGTTCGATTGCATCATATTTTTTTTATATTTATATACCTACTAATTGGGGTGTATGAGGAATTGCGCTTTTTCTGTTACGCGTTGTAACATATCATTTGTTTGCCATTGTTATTATTTAGAATATCTATACATCACATCAAATTATGATTATAGTTAGTAATTCAAAGTAGAAACCTGTGTTATTTACTATTTTTCATCATTTCCATTTGCTTGTCATCATTACCGGTAAACAAAAGTCATTACCAGGCTATAGACATCATTACCATTTCAATCAAGTAACTTTAAAAATCGATAACTTCTGATTCTCTTGTTGGATTTTAGTGCCTTCAGTAGTTTTGTAAAGGTTAAAAAACCTTTAAATTTATTATTTTTCGCACGCATTTCCGAACACTTTAAAAAAATATTTAAAAAAAAATAAGAAAGAATCAAAACGGTGGATCCACCCCTCAATCTTCTTGTGGATCTACGCGCGCGCGCACGTTCTATTCAATGTGGACGTAAGACGGATTAATTCTAAATGGTGTGAGGCAGCGCAACGCAACTTCATAGTAGGTAAATAAATCAAATGTAAAAGAACGAATACTTTTCGTTCTATATCGGTTTTTCGAGCGAAATCTTCTCAACATTGCTAACCGTTTTATTTAGAGGTTTAGTTCGAACGTAACGAAATAATAAAGTTCGTAGGTTTTTTAAGCGAAACCGGTTTGAAAATTTTTGAGGTTTCCGAGCCCTGCGTCAACCAGAACTAAATAGGTTCTTTGTCCTACTGACATATAGTCAATATGTAGACGGTCCCAGGGCGCGGCGGGACGAGGCCAGGGCGCGGGGGGCGCGCGGGGGTGTGCATCTGGATTGAGGGCCCACTTTTTAAATTATTGCGAAACGAAATGATACTTACAGGGCATTTACTTAAAATTTTGTAAAACCTAAAGCAAAGATTCTTAAATTTCTTAAACGTGAATCAAAAGAATTATGGTCAAATAGCTTGGGCCCTCAATCCTGACGCCTGCATAAAACGGCATAGTCGAATCTCAGAAAGTACTATCCCTGGGATAATAATTTTTATTCGAGTATTTAGTTAGGAATTTGTTAAATACATTAAGAAATTGTCAAGTCTTAAGAATGCGAAAATACAGATTTATGGCGGTTTAGCTTGGGCCCTCAATTCATCAATTTTGATATTGTAGAATCAGCAAAAAATATGAGTTTTTCTAAGGAAAGATATTAATACGACTTTAATATATTTGAGTTCCATATCTCGGAAAATTTGTTAAAAAGAAATAACGACACAAAAGTTAATTGTTAAAAAGTTATTGAAATTCGTATTTTTTCAAAACGTCTGAACTGAGGGCCCAAGGTTTTTGTCAGTATTGACTAGACTAAGCTTTCTACACTACCGCACTGTAGGCTAAGTATTTTAACAAATTCTTAACTAAAAGGCTACAAAGCGTCCATTCTCCTAAATGCCGTACTTTAGGAGAAAATTGATTTTCGATGTTTTATATGAGAAAATTCAGTAGGGTGTATTTGATTTTGTTACTTTTTTGAGACAAATCAGCATGTACCCTCTTAGAAGATATTTCATAAGTTGTTGTCGGAAGCGATTACGTTTTGTGTGATCCAAAATTAATAAAAGGTGTTATTTAAATGGTTATCATAGTATTCGTATTTTTGACGCCTGACGTACGCGCGTCCCCGTCATGTTTTTTGTTTAATTTTCATTTTGCTGTGTATTTCGGGTTTTGACTCATATTAGTGATAGTATATTATACCTATGTGGCAAGCACAGATCATTAATCTAGCTCTGTGGTAGCAAGGGTCCGTGACAGTGTGCAGTGAATGGGAAATTCGATAAAATGCCAGGGATAAACATTTTTGGATTGCCTCAAGAAGTCTTAATGAAGTCATCAGTAAAAGTGCTATTATTTTACTGTTGAAAAAAGTTTGTTAAAAAAAAAGACCCACAATCGCTCCATACTTGTATGTTTTTTTTTTATTGTTTAGCGGCCTTTGGATTCTAGTCCTAATAGCCTTATTACTTTCCTATTATTATTAATCTTAGTAAAATGGCTCTGCTTCAGAGACCATGCACAAAAATACTGTGTCTTCCTCATCTCTCCCAACCCAACTTTCCAAAATGTTGCCAACTGTCTGAAAAATTATGATAAACAAAATTGTTTTTTTTTTCATATTATTTTATTTTCTTGTTAAAAACAAATTAAGGTGAGTACCCTTATTTGTAAGCTAAATATGTAAAAAATTTATCTATACGTGGCTGTATATGAAATGTTTTTTGAAAATTTTAACGAGTCTATTTTAACGAGTCTATTTTATCTAGTCTATACAAAGAGATTTAAATATAAACTATATTTTAATCTCTTTGACTCTATATAATTATCGATATAGATACCAAAACAACATTTTTTTAAATTTGTGTCTGTCTATCTGTCTGTCTGTCTGTCTGTCTGGTTGTGCACGCATCACGCAAAAACTACTAGACGGATTTTGATGAAATTTGGTATGGATATAACTGAGTGCCCGGGTCAACATCTAGGGTACTTTTTATTCCAGAAAAATATATCATTCCCACGGGAAAATATAAAAACAGGTGAAAAAAGAAAATACGTACTTTTCCGAAACGATAACACATAGAAACTTGAAATATAGGTGTCTTGTATATCGTAGCCAACCGCTATAAAGAGATTTTTGGAAATTCCCACGGGAACGGGAATAAACCGGATCCGCGCAGGTAACGCCGATGGGCACTCGCAATTTCTAATATGTTATGTAGGCGTCTTATATGTCGTAGGCAACCGCTATGAAGGGATTTTTTGATATTCCCACGGGAACTGGAATATATTGGATTGAGGAATTTTTTGATTTTTTGTATTGAAAAGGCTCCAATACTACCGGTTTTACCGATTTAAAAAAAATGTTTTGCCAGTGGAAAGCGTACTTTTCTGGGAGTAACATGTGCTATAATTTTCCCACGGGAACAGGCCTAAACCACGTTACCGATTTAAAAAGTTCTTTTAAAAATGGAAAGATACATTACCAGGGAGTAACAAAGGCTATATTTTATTCCCGTATTTTCACGGGAACGGGAACTACGCGGATGAAACCGCAAGGCAATGCTAGTTGTTAATATACAGGGTTATAATTTTAATACGTCCAATAGGTACATAATTTCATTGATTATTGGCACTTTCTTATTTTATTTTTCCACGCATACGTAGGTGAAGGCACAGCACAGCTAATCGTATATAATTATATCGAGCTTTATATATTATATACAATATGTAACAGAATAAGTGCAATTCCTGAAATTAGTTTGTTCAGTATCGACTACATATTCGATTTCATCTATTTTTAATATGTGTTAAATTTTTCCGAAAAATGAATTAGCATAGCTGAATTTAATGCTATCTATTGAAATCGTACTATTATAGAACGATATTTAAGAAAATTGGACACAACTAAAGTTCGAT
This sequence comes from Ethmia dodecea, assembly GCA_963855545.1. Classification (NCBI taxonomy): domain Eukaryota; kingdom Metazoa; phylum Arthropoda; class Insecta; order Lepidoptera; family Depressariidae; genus Ethmia; species Ethmia dodecea. Next base: position 6,122,812 of record OY979446.1, read on the forward strand.
TGCATCTTTTTTTATATTAATTTACTAACCGGGGTGTATGAGGAATTGCGCTTTTTCTGTTACGCGTTGTATAATTATATATATTGTATCTGCGCTTTACAAAATACTACTTACATGATCACAACGAATACTTGTTTATACTTACGATAAACATTATGGTCACCCTACTGAATTTTCTCATATAAAACATCGAAAATCAATTTTCTCCTAAAGTACGGCATTTAGAAGAATGGACGCTTTGTAGCCTTTTAGTTAAGAATTTGTTAAAATACTTAGCCTAAAGTGCGGTAGTGTAGAAAGCTTAGTCTAGTCAATACTGACAAAAACCTTGGGCCCTCAGTTCAGACGTTTTGAAAAAATACGAATTTCAATAACTTTTTAACAATTAACTTTTGTGTCGTTATTTCTTTTTAACAAATTTTCCGAGATATGGAACTCAAATATATTAAAGTCGTATTAATATCTTTCCTTAGAAAAACTCATATTTTTTGCTGATTCTACAATATCAAAATTGATGAATTGAGGGCCCAAGCTAAACCGCCATAAATCTGTATTGTCGCATTCTTAAGACTTGACAATTTCTTAATGTATTTAACAAATTCCTAACTAAATACTCGAATAAAAATTATTATCCCAGGGATAGTACTTTCTGAGATTCGACTATGCCGTTTTATGCAGGCGTCAGGATTGAGGGCCCAAGCTATTTGACCATAACTCTTTTGATTCACGTTTAAGAAATTTAAGAATCTTTGCTTTAGGTTTTACAAAATTTTAAGTAAATGCCCTGTAAGTATCATTTCGTTTCGCAATAATTTAAAAAGTGGGCCCTCAATCCAGATGCACACCGCGCGGGGCGGCGCGGCGCGTAAACTACTGCACTCAGTGCAAGCGTCGATCAACTGTTCTATATCCTTGTCGATGCCCGGCCACCACATTCGCGATCTTGCCGCGCTCTTAGTTTTAACAATCCCTAGGTGTGTACTATGAAGCTCCTGCAGTAATCTATTCCTGTGCATCATCGGAATAACGACACGGTGACCACGGAGTAGACAACCACCTTCGGTTTCGAGATCATGTTTACATTGAAAGAAGGGTAGAATTTGTTTACACCTTATTTTTCTCGGCCAGCCGCACTTCACGTACTTGAGTACAGTTAATAATATTTTATCGCTAGCCGTCGCCGTACTGATGTCTTTATGAGTCAGCGGCATGTTATTTAACTGCAAGGAAATTATAGTAGGTATATTGTCATGAGTATTATCGTTGCATTTGGATTTTAAAGGTAATCGTGAAAAGTAGTCAGCAACTTGATTGTTTTTACTACACGTATACTGTATAGTATAGTTATATGCAGACAAGAAAATAGCGTATCTTACTAAACGCGACGCGGTCATAACGGAAATACCATTTTTTTTTCCAAAAATTGCTAGCAAAGGTTTATGATCAGTTTTTAGAATAAAAGGCACCTGTCGTCCATACAGGTACTGATGGAACCTTTTAATGCCAAATATGATAGCTGTGGCTTCTTTGTGCAACTGACTATAATTCCGTTCACTTGTGGACAATGATCTCGAACCGAAGGCCAGAGGTCTTTCCACGCTATCGGCACCCACCTGCGACAGCACCGCGCCGAGCCCGTCCGGGCTGGCGTCTACGGCTAGCACGAGCTGCGCGCTCGGTTCAAAGTGCGCGAGCACCCGCTCTGAGGCCAGTTCGCCTTTTATGTGATCGAACGCCGCCTGCTGCCTGTCGGTCCACTGCCACCGTGCGCCCCCACGCAGTAGTTCGTGGAGTGGATTCAAGATAGACGACGCGTTAGGTAAAAAGTTGCGATAATAATTCACCATACCAAGAAACCTTTTCAGTTCTGTGATAGTATTAGGTCGCGGCGCATTTTTAACTGCTTCTACCTTCTTAGGACATTTGTGTAGACCATGCTTGTCGATAATGTGTCCTAAAAACGTAACGTTATTTTGAAAAAATGAACATTTTTCTTTGTGTAACTTCAGCCCTGCCTGATGGAATCGTTTAAATACTGCTTCTAATCTCGCTAAATGTATTGATTTTGTTGGGCCTGTAACACAGACATCGTCGAGGAATACAGAAACACCTTCTATGCCTGCTAGTAAATTTTCTAGCGCTCGCTGAAAAATTGCAGGAGCGTTAGCCAGACCGAAAACTAGTCGCGTATACATAAACAGACCTTTCGATGTATTATAGTGGTGAGTTTCTGTGAATCCTCGGATAATAAAAACTGGTTATAAGCCTGACTACAATCCAACTTTGAATATTGTTCACCTTCACTTAATTAAGCAAATACCTCGTCTATACGAGGTAAAGGATATTTATCAACGTGGATATCATTATTTATTGACAACGAGTAGTCGGCACATATTCTAACCGACCCATTAGGTTTCAATACTGGCACGATTGGGGTGGCGTAGTCCGAATAATTAACTGGGACTAATATGCCTTTATCAACAAGATTAATAATTTCAGCTTCAACTTTATCTTTAATCGCAAACGGTAAGGGTCTAGCTTTAAAAAATTTTGGTTTTGTACCTTGTTTCAACTGTAATTTCACAACAAATAGCTTAAAACAACCCAACTCGTCAGAGAATAAATCCTTATAATTATAAATTAACCGTTGAACTTCAGGGTTATTATTGTTACCTACGACAATATTATTATTCATCGACATAAAACAAATGTCAAACTTGACCATAAAATCGCGCCCTAGCAATGGCGGACCGCCATTTTTAACTACGTAAAATGTTAAATCACGCGTTAATTTCCCGTAGGTTAAGTTAACAGAAATACTTCCTAGTGGAGTGATTTTATGGCCATTATAAAAGCACATTTTAATGTTACTTTTAACTAATGGAATATGGGAAAAATAACTTTTGTAAACATTATCGGAAATAACATTTGTACTAGAACCGGAGTCTAGTTCCATATTTATTTTACAATTATCATTAACAATGACAGACAACGAAATAGGATTTAAATTGACGCACCTTAGATTGAAATTTTGGCATTCCTCACAGACATCACTGCAGCCTTGAGATTCTGTTCCTTGTGTACCAGGCTCAATGTCGATATTATTTACCTTTTTGGATTTTGACTCGCACACTTTTTTAAGGTGACCCTTTTCATTGCACTTTTGACAACGATAAAAACGATAGCGACATTTCTCTGCGACATGGTTTTTGAGGCCGCACACTGTACAACGGCGCATAGGTTGTCCTCGCCCAGCCACGTGGTCGCCGCCGCCGGACCGCTCAGCATTAGCTTTAAATATCGGTTCCGATTTCACGTAGACAGCCGACGCCGCTGTCTGTCCCGACCCTTGCTTTGCGCGCGCATGCTGCTTGCTGCGCCAACTCTAAAGCCTTTGCAAAGGATAATTTCTTTGCATCCTGTTCAAAAAGGCGATCTCGCTCTGGTCCTTAATTTAGACCAAGAACGAACCGATCGCGGAGAACGGTATCAAGAGCAGTTCCGAACTCGCAGTTCACCGCGAGCCCTCTCAATCGAGCTGCCCAGTCCTCCACGGTCTCCCCTTCCGACTTCATTGCACTGTAGAAGTTGTCTTTATCCGCAAATGTGGATCGCTTTGGGACGAAATGTGAATCGAGTAACTCTAATAACTCTTCGTAACTCATTGTTTCCACGTCTTTCGGATGCGCAAAGTTTAAAAGTAGCCTATAGGCTTCATCCGATAAATGTGTTAGTAGCACCGCCCTCTTCATAACTGCTGAACTGATACCATTAAGGCTCACAAATTGCTTTAGTCGGCTATTAAATATTTGCCATTCCTGTGACCGAGGTTCAAAATTTTGAATGTTTCCGACAAAATTCGTATAGACATTTTTATTTTTATGCACACGCGTTTTTACACACAAACTCGTCAGCCACTGATAGATATGAGGTACAATGAAACTACCTTTAATTACGAGAGCTCGTTTATTACTGACGATAGGACAAAGCGCACACGCACACATCGATCTTAGCTGTGTTGCACTTGCATACATATCAAGTCCCCTATACACAAACCAAAATTGCAAGCTACAAAGTTACAATAGTATAAAGTACCAACTTTTGAGGTAAAAATAATACAAAAGTTCTTTGTTCTATAACTCGAGGGAAATATGAAAACTAATGAAACGTAGCAACAAGTAGCAAAGTAATAATGTAATTCAGGAGAAAGCTTATTTAATGTCTAGGAGATTTACATGATATGGTTATTATTTTTTACTGATAGCCGACCACGGCTATCAGTAAAAAATAATCGATACCAATCGTGGTACCTAATCATCTTTAAATATTATGATTTGTCATCCAGAATTTGCTCTGAACAAAATGAAATATAATATAGGTACTACATATATAATATAGGTAAAGCAGATTACTTGGATAGTTGGCAAACCACCACTGTGAGATTCTCACGAAACTTGTGACTCTTGAGTTGCAGGTGTCCATGGGCGACGGTAGTCACTTACAGGTGACCTGTCTGCTCGTTTGCCCCCTTTTATTTTTTATAAAAATAAAAAAAAATTGTGACAAAATAAAACATCCTTTGTCACATAAACCTAATAATAAGATTAATCCTTTCTGCAACAGGTCGTTAGTACAAAAAGTGAATTTGTTGTAATAAATAATCAGGGCAGAGTTATCAAATTGCATTTAGCCAACTAAACCGATGTTTTTATAAATAAGTACAAGATTCTGCTTCTGTTTAAAAAGTGACCATTATTTGTGAAAATAAATACATCTTCCGCAGAAGTCTGGTAAAATATGACCTCTGTAGTCGAATGAATAGCTTAACTTCGTACACATTATTCGGAGTCAGACATTTAGATAAAAGCTGACTTAGTTCCAAAGCTGTCGAATTTGTTATTCTACATACCAGTGAACATTTACTTTTAAAAGTAAATGTTCACTGAAAACAATGTTGTCAAATGTTTATGAAAACTTCATTTATCGCAACGGATATTAGTAAATTTAAATACTTACACTGTATTTACTAATTAGTAAACAAACCCATTCCATACGCTATTCTAAAGTTCTAACTAATAGCTTATTGGTTTATTCGGCTGAGCGGCTAGCACGATGCAAAATGCATGCAAGTTCGTGAACCTTTTGTCTTTTTCAGTATTTTGTACGATCTTTTTGCTATGTGATTTATATTGTACCTACTTCATGTACTCGCAAGTCTCTCCGAAATCGGTTTAACATAAAAAAAGAGGAGTGTAAGGTAGGTTCTTAGTTTTTCGATCTGTCTGGAAGATACTCGATATGGACACCCGAGTAAATAATCCTGGTAAGTATGTGTTTTGATTTGTATCTCCTCAAGTACTCTAATAATATTTAACATAGCCTCCCCCCCTCATATTATAATGAAGTTTGAGAGAGATTCTTCCTTGATATTATTATAATCTCTACTGCAAGTTTTTGTCAAGTGTTAATAAATAACTATTTGTGGTGCCCTTATTACGACAAACTCTCGTTCTAGTAGATGGAGGGTTAATTGGGAAAGACCTAGTCTCATTTATCTTTGGGCTTAACGAAATTGAAACAAAACACTGTCTGACTTTGTGGAAACAAGAAACGTCTGTTATTTTACTAACAAGTTGAATTAGAGCTACCGACAATTTGAGACAGAGTAACCGTAATTATCAGTACGAAATTGATTAAAATAAAATATTCAGAAGATCATCTACCTCCGTGAATTATCGTGATTTGTTTCTCATAATAATATGAGTGTTGAGTTTAGAAAGCGTCATAATGACTAGGCTTAGGTACAAAAAGGAACCCAAAATGTGAATACTGTGTTATTAAGGTTTTATGTACTTCGTACCATGTTGGATGTTTGTCATCTATACATATAATAAAACTCTAACGGGGTCGTGTCTGTAAGTACATGAAAGATTTTTTGAAAATTTTAACGGTAGTGTATATGGTTATCGATATAGATACCGAAACACCAATTTTTTGAATTTTTGTCTGTCTGTCTGTCTGTCTGGTTGTGCACGCATCACTCAAAAACTACTTAACGGATTTTGATGAAACTTGGTATGGAGATAACTGAGTACCCGGGTCAACATCTAGGGTACTTTTTATTCCAGGAAAATATCTCATTCCCACGGGAAAATAGAAAAACTGGTTAAAAAGAGAAATACGTACTACTCCGAAACGATAACACCTAGAAACTTGAAATATGGTATGTAGGTGTCTTATATGTCGTAGGAAACCGGTATGAAGGGATTTTTGGAAATTCCCACGGGAACTTGAATAAACTAATTCAGCGCGGGGAAACGCCGTTGGGCACCCGCTATTTGAAATATGGTATGTAGGTGTATTATATGTCGTAGGCAACCACTATGAAGGGATTTTCCGTAATTCCCACGGGAACGGGAATAAACGGGATCCGCGCGGGCAACGCCGCTGGGCATCCGCTAGTATTTAATATGCTTTCTAAATGTACAGAAGTACTTTTAATACTTAATTTTGCGTAGGTACCTACTTACTCCTTAAAAAGTAGTACATGATATTTACTACGACTTCTAGATTATTATTATTTATTAAGGTTGATTAAACCAGTCAACCTTTTACCTTATATTATTATAACAAAAGAAACTAAAGTGTGGCCCTCAGATGAGTGTCTTTGGATATACAAACACAAATCTACTAAAAGAAATATGAGATGGTACTTATTTGAGAATAGTCGAGACGTATATTGTCTAATATAACAGAATATTCTGACTCAAGCCTGACGATTGCGTCATGCAATTTGGCATAACGTGATTATTTCGTTACGAACCACGATCTAAGGGTGGAGCTAATGCGTTTCACGGAACGAGATCGCTGCCATAATATACTTATGTGTTTTCTGAATAGTAGCGACATAATAGTTAATAGTTAATTAATAATAATATTTCGAATTACTTAAAATATGCTTAGAATATGGAGTCTTTCATTTGAAATTTATTACGAGTCAGTTGTCATTTATTACAGAGTACAGTCAAGAGCAAGTCAAGCTTGACACTACCAGTTTAAGCTGAGCTCTGATTTGTACTGCGCGCCATAGAATACGGGGCCGGTTCAAAGTCCAAAGTGTCAAGCTTAGCGTGCTCTTGACTGTACCTAAGTACTTATAAGTAATATATTTCGTAGATAGATATGTAGGTACTACTCCCAGAAACCATCCAGCAACTTATGATCCAAAGAGGTTGGAAGAAAATCATTCTCTTAGGAGAGAGAAACTTTTTCTTTAAACGTCTTTAGTATGATCACTTGTCAACAGAGCCTTCAGCTGTTTGTCTATAAGCAAAAACCCATGAATAAAATTAACTTTCTAGCTAAAACTTGTGCAAAATAGAATAAAATAAAAAAAGAATTTAAAAAATGTAAAATAAAAAGTATAGATCTTTATAAAATACTAGCAGTTCTACGCGGTTTCACCCGCGTAGTTCCCGTTCCCGTGGGAATACGGAAATGAAATATAGCCTGTTACTCAGTGATAATGTAGCTTTCCAATGGTGAAAGAATTTTACCCGCAGGTCTCAGAATTAATTCTGAGACATGTGTAAAAAGACCCGGTCCGGCGATGGGCTCACCACTTATCACGTTTAGGGGTCAATATATCTCGTGAAATGTAGGTATATCCAGTAATGGAATACCTCTGCCTACCCCCTCGGGGATAAAAGGCGTGAGATTATATTTATATTTATTTATAAAGAATTTTAAAATCGGTCCAGTAGTTTTTATGTTTATCCGTTACAAAGATACAAATAAATAATAAATAAATAAAGATGTTAGAATGTTCAGAATGAGACAAATATTTCGATATCAATTCATATTCTTGAACAAATACAATTCCATGACAACCGCCTTCAACCAAAGAGTGGAACCACACCCGGCCTCTCTGTCCAAAGAACTCTATAACTCCTAGTCTCTGACATATTTTAATCTTTGCATAATTAGCTGTATTTCATCGTAGCAGCACCATCTCTTAGTTTAAAGCATTAACTCGACGACCAACGCCATCCATGGTCTGAGCGTAGTACAAATACATGCCGAAGAATAGGATGGCGCATACGTCGCTTCCAATTTCTTTAACACTCGACCATCCTGAAACATAATACGTCCTCGTATTATCTGCAAGCATGAACAGAAATAAATTAGCAGTAGGTACTATTCTTATTTCTAATTAATATGACATAGTAGATATGACCGAACTGGACTGTCAAAGTTATAACTGACTGTAAATCGAATCTATCTTCAAATGGCTCCTGATTTCTAACCGAACTGGTCTATTTGACTGTAAATCGAGTCTATCTGACTTGAACCGAACTGGTCTTCGTCTATCTGATATCAACATATTGTCTGGCTTCAAGTCTCTGTGAATTATATTATGTTGGATCAAACCAAGAACTAATCCAAAATTATACTTACTGGTATCTGGTATAAGTGATAAATAAATAAAGATACAAAAATCCAATCTTTCCTCTTCATAATATTAGTAGCGGTTCTGCGCGGTTTCACCCGCGTTGATCCCGTTCCCGTGGGAAAACGGGGATAAAATATAGCCCAACCCCGAGAAATATTTTTTTAAATCGTTCCAGATTTTTTGAGTGTTTTCGTAACAAAGTTACAAACGTACAAACCTTTCCTCTTTATAACAAACGTACAAACCTTTCCTCTTTATAATATTAAGTATAGAAAACGTAGGTACCTATAGGAATTTCCTAGCATGAGATAATCTATTTAGCTTAAAACTCGTCCCTCAAAAAAATTAGATTGTGTATAGATATGTGTGAATGTAAGTAAGTAGTTAGGTACTTATACAATTTTATATATGTGTTCTTCGTATGCCTTGTTCCAAACATACTGGGTTTGCTGAATCATAAATCTTATATTGGACTTGCATCACTTTGGAAAAAGTAAAGAACGATTTCTAATATACATATTGAGATTGAGTATATAAGCCGTAGCTGCTGTCATAGTGACAAAAAGATCAAGGCGATTATTCAAATAGGCAGCATTTTTAGAATACATCGCCTAAGGGTTGAGTGCGTAAGCCGTAGGAAAGCAAAGTTATCCGGTATATATTTTTTCCGGAGCTAGAGTGGTAATGGTATTATCCAATCAGTGGAGCGGAGCGGCGCGTCCCAAGGGATACTAGACGGCTATTCATAGTCTCGACAAGGTTGTAGTCAGGGCGTGCTGGGAATGCCACCATACACAATCTTTTAAAATTGCAATCTGCGTCCTGCATCACGTTCTTTTGTGATAAGGTAGCGAAAAACCACCCTTGTTCTTATTTAGACACTCAGAAGTATGTCAATCCAAGTTCGATATGTTACCTTCGCTGTTATCGATCGTGAAGTCTCTGTTTAAATAAGAACTGAGTGTCTTTCATATCCGTTAATAGTCTAGGCAATAAAGGTAGTGGACCCCAACATTAATTCCTCAGTCGATGAAACTTTGCAGGATTGTAGTATGGTATGAGACAATACTTGCATAAAAAAATCCAAAAAAAAAACGTAACCGAAATTAGGTTTTTATACTAAAAAAAAAATTTTTTTTGTTGATAATTTGATAATTTAGTTGCTTTGCTTTGCTGGAGAAGAAAATTTAGACTGAGCATTTTTCCCAACAAAGATATCAAATAAATAAGTATTTCAGTATAAAAACCTAACTTAGGTTAGGTTTTTTTTTTGAATTTTTTTATGCAAGTATTGTCTCATACTATACTACAATCCTGCAAAGTTTCATCGACTGAGGAATTAATGTTGGGGTCTTCATACAAAAATCCGCTTCATTGCCTAGACTATAAAGACAGTATCTACTGTTGCAGAATATCATAGTTAGAATATGTGTTGTCCAATCGACCATCATTTCCTGTAACTAACAAGCGTACTACCTAATAGAAAGAAAGCAAGCAACTTTTTTTTTGACACAGACCACAAAAAAAAACAGAAATTACAGTACTTTTCACATAAAACCAATTAATCCCGAAAGGGCTACAGCTCAGCATAATGCCAATGACGCCTAGGCTGTTGCGCTGATTTTCGGCTGCAGCCAATAATTTCCTGGACCACGTAACTAATATCATATCTATCTATGTATATTCACTTCTTGCACATTTCATACTTCACAAAATCCTTCCATCGTTTATTTGGACTTCCCCAATTGTCCAATAGGCCTAGGAATAAAAACTAGACTAAAAACATATCGTTCCATATGTCCATACATTACAGACTTACTTACATGAAAATATCGGAAACCTTTTTTATTTACTGCCTTTTTTTGCTCTTTTATTTAATTTGTAAAAGCGATTATGCTATTCAAGTTTTTATTTAGTCAAGCAGAACAAATACCTTATAACGAAAAAGCTATTAAGTATATCTATAAAATGCTGCCTTTTTCTGCTACAGTAGTAAAAAGTTGCTGTTGTATCACTTAGATTTCGCACAATCCTAATTTGGTCGGGTACTCTTGGTGCTGGATCTCGGATGGATAACGTAAATAGCGCAATATCTCTCGGGAGATGCCTTTCGCAACCTTGTCGCTGTTATCGAGAATTGCTTGAAAGCCTTTATCGTCCATTCGTGGCAAGGATACGACCAGTATACGACAATCCGCTTCTAGAATATTCTTCTTTATTAACAACTGGCCACAGATATCTTTAACTAGTCAACTGGCGGACGCCCGCGAAATCGTCCCTGTACTGATCCAGTTAAAAATACTTTATGTATATCTATATATATAAAAGGAGAAGCTAAATCTAAAAATCAAGGCCCAAACCGCTGAACATAGAAACATGAAATTTTGTGTGTAGGTTAAGTTTATAGTGTAGATGCTCGCTAAGAAAGGATTTTACGAAATTCAACCCTTAAGGGGGTGAAAGAGGGGGTTGAAGTTTGTATGGGATAGTGTGATTTCTGAGTGTATCAACTTTAAACTTGGCACAAATACTCTTCAAAACACACTTTGAAATATTAGTTCTAGGATTTTTTGAAAATCATCCTCCAAGGGAGTGAAAGTAGGGGATGAAGTTTGTATGGAAAACCTTCATTTTTGGGTGTATCAATTCGAAACTTTGTAAAAATACTCCTCAAAACAAACAACAAGACACGTATTTCAGGATTTTTCAAAAACCATCCCTTAAGGGGGTGAAACAGGGGAGTGGAGTTTGTATGGAGACGTGTTGTTTTTTTACGTCTATCAACTTCAAACTTTACATAAATACTCTTAGAAATAAATTATGAGACACATATTTTTGGATGTTTCGAAAATCATCCCCTAAACGGATGAAAGTAGGGGTTGAAGTTGATACGAAGAAGTTTATTTTTTGCGTCCATCAACTTGAAACTTGGTACAAATGCTTCTGAAAACAAGCTATGAGATATTGGTTCTAGGATTTTTCAAAAATCTTCCTCCAAGGGGTGAAAGTGGGGGTTGAAGTTCGTATGGAAAACCTTCATTTTGGGTGTATTGATTCGAAACTTTGTAAAAATACTCCTCAAAACAAATAACAAGATACGTATTTCTGGATTTTTCGAAAATCACCCCTTAAAGGGGTGATTTTCGAAAACAGGCGGTTGGAGTTTATATGGAGACGTGTTTGATTTTTACGTCTATCAACTTCAAACTTGGCACAAATACTCTTAAAAATAAATCATGAGACCCGTGTTTTACGAATTCATCCCCTAAGGGGGTGAAAGTAGCGTTTGGAGTTTGTATGGAAACGTGTTGTTTTTTACTTCATATCAACTTGAAACTGGGCATAAATACTTTTAGAAATAAATGATGAGATAACGTGTTTTTGGATTTTTTGAAAATCATCTCTTAAAGGGGTGAAAGAGGGGGATAAAGTTTGTGTGGGATAGTGTGATTTCTGCGTGTATCAACTTAAAACTTTTTACAAATATTCTTGAAATAAACTTGATATATTAGTACTAGGATTTATCGAAAACCATCCTCCAAGGGGTTTCATCCCCTTGGGGGTTGAAGTTTGCATGAATACCTTCATTTTTGGATGTATCAATTCGAAATTTTGTAAAAATACTCCTCAAAACTCACGGGTGAAACGGGGTTGGAGATTGTATGGAAACGTGTGGTTTTTTTACGTCTATCAACTTGAAACTTATCACAAATACTTACTCTTAAAAATAAATGGTGAGAAACGTATTTTTGTACCTATTATTTTAAAATCATTCCCTAAAAGGGTGAAATTAGGGGTTGAAGTTGGTATAGAGAAGAGGGTTTTTTTGCGTCTATCAACTTGAAACTTGGCACAAATATTCTTTAAAAGTCTCCATACAAAGTCTAATTTTTTTTGATAATTTACTATGGGTTGCTAGGAGAAATTTGTTTGTGCATCCCAAAATGTTGAAAAAATAAATGTCCACCCGTGCGAAGCCGGGGCGGGCCGCTAGTTTAGAGATAAATCGACATTTAGGCGGTGTATCAAGATGAAACATGTGTCAGATTTTAAGACCGGCAACAATACAACTGTGACAAAAACAATCTATTAATAGATAGTTTTATGTGACATACATACAGACAGACTGACATAAGTTCTAAAAATAATAGTTTTGGCTTCTATTGAGAACCCATATAAATACAATCAAGTCCCCTATCAAGCAGCAGCCTAAGACGGGCAATCTTTTACAATACTTAGATAATCCTACAGTATCCCGATTACGCGGCTTGACCGGCTACTTCTTCTTTAGTATCTCCTATACAATTTTATTATACGCATAGACGTTCTATATGCATACGACACATAATATGACGTCAACTCCTCGGATAGTGGCGTATCTGCTTTCAAACTTGGGGCATTATTGATGGGGAGAGTTAACGAACATACTAAATATAGCGTTCATGTACGAATATGTTGCCATAGATGGTAATTTAACAGACGTTTTCGTAAATACATTGTAGGTATCCGGTATGTATTTCTCTAACTCTGACCTTCTCAGAAACTGACGTAGGAATCTATATTCTACTTAAAATAATGTTCACCACTAAATACTGGTATTTGCAGAAATTATAAAATACTTAAATAACGAAAACGAACACTTCGATGTTAGAGAATAATTAATTAAACTTGTGTAAGTTAATCTAAATGGAAATAGGTATTACAGAAATCTTAACTCGTCGATACACCACAAGATAGAATTAAGTCAATAGAATTTATGAGCAGAAACAAATTATCCACGGCTATAAATTTCCGAAGTGATTTCACCTTAAGTTACAGAGGAAGGTACATACATAATCTTAATAATGTCTTCCTCTGTAATTATATGTCAAACCAAGCTTACAAAGAAAATTATGAGGGGAAATAAACTTATTTCTGGAAATAAAACAGAAACCGACGCTTATTCAAACGAACTTGGAAGTGTCGATAAAATATATAGTTGACTTATGACAAATCGTCTGTGCAGTGTACACAACATTTATTTCCTTTGAACTCAAACATTCGTAAATTATAAAGCTATGGCAGATTTATTCGAACACTTTTAGACTTGGAGCACAACCATTTTAGCGTTAACCCGCGGGTAGTCGCGCATGGGTCGAAAAGACCCAGTACCTTGTTTCTTGTTCCATAACTTTTAAAATGTTGGTTACTAATCAAGGCCACGCTCAGTACCTTTAAGATACAATTTAGGCTACTCGCACACCCTGCCTCACTCAGTTCACGCGCGGCGTTTGGACAGTATGAACATATCAAGTGAGTATAGGTCGTTTCGACCCTTACGCGACGGTTTGTGTAAGTGTAGATGGTGTTCCATCTAACCCCCTAAAAAGGATAAAAATCCAAAACTTAATGTCAAATAAGTAGAGATCACACCGCATTTTTATGCATTTATTGTAGACAGACAATTGAGTCAAAAGTGATAAGACTGCTAGAAGACTAATTAGAAAACAAATCCTACTAATATTATAAACGCGAAAGTTTGTGCGTAAGGATGTGTGGGCGTTTGTTGCTATTTCACGCAAAAACTACTGAACGGATTTTGATGAAACTTTACAGTTATATTGCTTATACATCAGAATAACACATAGGCTATATTTTATCCCATGGGAGAGCGGGAATTACTCGGGTGAAACCGCAGGGCGCTGCCAGTAAGAAATATTTTGAGAAAGATTTTTATGAGAAGTTTGAAAGCTGATTATTAAAAAACTTGTTATGTTAAATGTTTTATTTTATTGGTTGTTTTAGGAGAAAGTTTATTAGTTTTTGTAAAAATAATGTTTTTTTTTTCACTTGTACTAGAATAAAAAAAGTTAGACTGTGATTCTGGTTCATATGCATAAAAAAGTAAGATTTAGCATTTAACTCTTTGTTATTGTGATAAAGATATAAATTGTTTTCTAAATTACAAATATTTGTGATTTCAATATTGTTTTATCACCCCTTTTTCTTTTAGTTTATAAAAAAATATATAAATATCTATACTTATATAAAAAAATGCATTTATCTTTGGGGTCTTTTAGACCCTCACAAAATGAGACGCGAGTACCGGCGGGTTAAAATCTAATGATCTTCGATTTGTGGTGGGAAACACGAGTAAACCCAGGGAAAATGTAGTTTTCGTGAGTCTACTTTACCTGATAACAGCTATTCATCCCTGCAAAAAAGTTTGTGTCCTCAAAAATTTACTTATAAATAAATAGTATATTGACGTCTGCTGAAGCGAAATTTCTTTAATGTAGCGATAATTTCGTTATTGTTATTAAGAGGCTTAAGAAGTCAAGTCATGTCAAAGTCAACGGTTCGTACTAAAAGTATCTATGATAGTACAGTCAAGAGCAAGTCAAGCTTGACAGTACCAGTTTAAGCTGAGCTCTGATTTATACTGCGCGCCATAGAATACAGGGCCGGGTCAAAGTCCAAAGTGTCAAGCTTAGCGTGCTCTTGAGTGTACAATGCAATTTTATCTTTTATTCAGTTACATTAATATTATATTGTCTACGAGTAGGTATTGCTTAACCTCCCACTGCTGTCGTAATTTATAGCGACATGTCATCTTCAGTGAACTTCAATAAATCTCCTCAAAGTGAAGTGATGTGAAAAAGTCAAGATTACTCTTCTTTACGCTTCAAAAAGCGGTAAATGTTGTAAAAGGGTTTACGGTCCGTACTTAAGTTTAAGCATGTATAAACTTTATAGGCTGTTGCCACCGTAGCTATGGCTGCAAGTTTTATTTTACTGTATCTGAAATTATTCCACAATATTATTGACACGAAATAAAGGGTTCTTAAAAAGTTGTCGTTATTGTTATGAGACAATTCAGGTAAAGCTATACAATTGTTTATTGAGATTAATGTTATTTTATTATTTAAACTGGTCTCTGATGTTACTTAGATTAATGAAATCATATCCGATATAAAACATAGGAACTTACGTAAGTAGGTACTAAGTATTTATTTACTATTTAGAGATAACCATAACAAGCAACGGTAGCGCCCGAGGATACGTAAAATAGGTACCTACTTACTTTAACTCCTCACAGCAGCTGATCTTGCTCGCCGATGTGTAAATACGGATTCTGTTAGAACAACTGAAATAAAAATCTATAGAAGAAGATCATCCAGTACAAAAAATATATATTCAAAAATGGTCGGTACTGAGAATGAACATACCTACTGTTTTCAGAATTTATCAGTTTGTTTTATTAGTTACCTATTCTTGTACCAAGTACCTACATAATATTTTTTTCTTTCCTCTGCTATTGTAACATGTAATAATGTATGAGAAGCAATTAAAGCCTAATTAGGTAGGTAAGCATTAAAAATCTTTTCAATCGCTATCTACCGTTTAGAGAATAATAAAGCTCGATTACGTCTTGCACTTTTTTTTAAGAACTAAATAAAAAATAAAAAATCTTCGATGTAACAATAGTATTAAACTGCGAATCGGCAATGTTTTTGTAAACAGCTTTCGTGAGCTGTTTCCTATTTAGCTTGTTTACAACTTCACTTCGTTAAGAGTTTAATTAAGGTCGCTTCGTTAGTGCACTGGAATTGTACGTGATCTGCGTAGTAGAAATTAGATAACGTAAGTACCTACCATTGTCTGTATTATATAGTATTATATGTATATAGTATTTGCTATGTACAAAGTAAGTATCTACTCACAGAAGTTCCTGTAGTCTTTTAGATCCTCGAAGTAGGTTAATAACCGCACATGGCCCTAATATAACTCTGTTTGGCTGTTCCCTTAACATGGCTAAACCACCGAGTCTTGGTGAAATTTGGCAGGATAGCATGCATTTTGAGAAAGGACATATGTTTATCTTCATCCTGACACTTACATATTCTATTCTATACCTACTGTAGTTTAGTCATAGTTCGTAAATTGATTTTACATGGAAAACAAAAAGATATAACCATAATGGTCAAAATATGGCACTAAAAAATGTTACCCTAGTCGCGCATACATAATATGTATGTCATCGAGAATGTATTTTAAGTAGGTACTTTTTCTCAGCCACTTAACGTATGAATAGCTCAATATTAGTTAACCTAACCATTAAAATGTATCTGTATCTAAGGTAAAATTAACGTTCGTGCAAATACACCTGCCAAAACTCGATACCTTATATTGTCACAATTTATTTAGTGCAATATGTAATAGTACCTATAGATACCTATCTAGGTATAGTCCTTTAAATTTCAGTGCTGTAAATGAAAAGGTATGTACGACAAAAGACAAAAAAACATTGTTGCAATTTCCAGAAACGTACTAAAAATTGCAGTCACGACTCGGGACGTTAACTTTAAACGTTGCCACACGCAGCTACGCAATAGCGGTCTTTTTATAGTCGAGCGGCACTGGCCATGCAAGATACGATCGGACGTTCGTGCGTAGAGTTGTGTTGTGTTAGTTGTGTAGCAAATGTATACTACAAGGCAGACATACGCCTAGTAATTTTGCATCGTAACAGGAAAGTGTAGTACATTTTTTTTTTACTATTAGGAATTGTTACTTACTCAAATTAATTTATACAAATATGCTTACAAAAATATAATATTATGCACAAACCTCGCTCGTACACATGAAATATCTAACTAAATCGCAAGGCTCGCCCTCACCGGAGTGTGACCGTGCCAAAGTGTTTGTGTGTGTGTTACTGATTAAATGAGTCTGACACAAAATCAGAGCACAACTGAATTACTGAAGAAAAGGAGACGACACCATCATCTCGGTACACGTGACAATGTAATAGGCTCCGGTATTAGGACATATTATATAACGATATACCTACTGGTGTACCGCCCCGCCCTATCCCACTGGGGCACAAGCATTGATGTAAGAATGAATCAATGTAGAATCTTGCACAAAGTTATACTGGGTAGTTTGCAGGTGTGTGGAGGAGATGGGGTATGATAAACAACGTTACGTTCGTACACAAGCATTAGCAGTGATAGCCCGGACGGTTAAAGAGCCGGTCGAAAATCAGTGAGGCTCGGGTTCGAATCCTGGCATGTACCAATGAGTTTTTCAAAAACTTACGTACATATTTATCACTAGCTCGAATTATATAGGTATAGATCCATCATATGGCTAGCAATTAAAGTTATTTTTGTCGTGTTGACATACAAGCTGACAGGTTAATCCAGGACAAAACCCCACGACGGGACCTCGTCTTTGATCCCGACCTATGTTTAATATAAACGAGTGACTTAATTACAGATTTTACGCTTTACTACACAATAGAGGCTTGTTTATTTACCTGCTTTATTTTATTGATAGGTAGACGTTCGATCTATTCCTATCTAATACCAAATGGCATTTGTTAATAATCGTTATTAATATTTTATCCTCAACGAATGCCAAATTTTAAATATTGAAATGAAGTACTAAATCTATTCCCAACGAATACCAAAACATAACTTTTGGTACAGTCACAGAGACATTTTTTCTGCTTTCTAATATGTAATACTATATTATGATCATAATACAATCTTAAACTTTTACAAATTCATTCCGGCATTTTTACTTACAAATATCTAAGTGAATCACTTGCCAAAAAAAATTACCTGTTAGGTTTAAGGGTAAGTTTGCTCCTATTGTTTTAAAATCCGACCAATCAAAGCCATAATGAACCAAACGTTTTCCTACAACACTTGAATTTGTTGGATAAGACTAACTTTGATCAAATAAACACTACTTAAAATCACAAAAGCACTTTTCTTCCTGACTGTATCTCCTACCATTTAACTTTTCGCCAGCCATCGTACCTATATCGTGGACAAGGGCACTTTAGTTATTTTATGGCTAGGGACTCCTAGTGGCTGTAGTTCTTCCGTGGATTAATATAATGCTTACGCACAAGGAAATCATTGCGCCATTTTATTTTTTTATTATTGACTATACATAGTGAATAATGGTAATGGTAATTACCATGTTGCCCCCATAAATAATGATAATATGCGATTCCAACAATTATATGTTGTTCTAACATACGAGTATTTTATGTTACGAACAGTCACTATAGTAACAATAAAAAAGAAATGCCAGAATAATGCTCCCTATATTCCAACACAAAGTACTTCAGTTTATATGGCGTAGTCACTACGCCACTACGGCGTAGTGACTCTTTTTGTGGTTCGTTGGCCGTAACCACAATATGCCGTATACGTAACATTGCGTTTACAAAGGGTTATTTGTGTGTGAGCGGGATGATTATGTTAACAGCGATGATAAACCTCCGCATAAGCTATTGACGTTTGTATAAAAATGTATGGTACCAAAATCATAATTTTGTTAGGAATTAAATGCTTAGATAACACAAGGTTGTGTCCAAGGATTTTTCCACGAAATGTTTCGTTTGAAGTGACAACGGGTATATCGGGGGCTACATTTTTACTCTCCTGCAACCTTCCTGCACCAGAAAAAGTGTATCGTTTTTATAAACATTTCAATATACGCAGTTTACGAGTACACGGGTTTACAGGCAGTCGGGATTACAATACAATACAATAACTCTTTATTGTACACCAAAAACAACACAATATAGATACCAACATTAACTAAAGTACAATGGGCGGTCTTATCGCTTTTAGCGATCTCTTCCAGACAACCTTAGGATGGATGAAACTGAGAGATCAGAACTAGGGATTTTTGTTTTAATAAAATTAATGTTCTACTTAAAAACTTTTAAACAAAAAAATAGTTCCCGCTAAAACAAATAAATTAACTTGGAAGTATAAATAAATACCATGACAAAAGAAAAGTATGTACCTACATACGAGTAGATAACGCCATGGAACAACGGTAAACAAGCGAGTTGTGATAAATCGCTTGTGGTGGCACGGGATCCCGGGGCAACAACACTGTAAATACATTTTAGGGGTAGGACTAGAGACCAGGGGGCCTACCACCACCTCTAAAAGCAAGATTAAAATTACATTGTTATTATTACTATCTTCATAAAATGACTACCTTCTTCAGTAAGCTTATTTATTACTTTGTGTCAAAATCAATAACTTTCTATATTTTCTTTCGGAGCACGGTGCAAAAGTGGTCACGCTAGTACCTACCTATATGAAAGTGAGGCTGCATCTAGTTTTCAATTATTCGTTGTTTTACTTCGTACATCGCTATGTAGCAATAAAATAATATTGTTTCAAAAGGTAATAATAATAATATTTTTTATTATAAATCATTACAATCCATAAGTTTTACATACAAACTTTACTCTATATAGTGTTAGTAAATATAAAATTTTATATATTACAAATATTACACATTACCTACTGGAGCTTGCAGCGCTGGCCGTGTGCATGTGCATATTTAATGGTACCTACATATATATATTTATAGTCTTGAAACTAAACTTTCCTGAACTATGATAGTTTTAAGATAGTGGTAGGCCCCAAAGACCTTGACCTTGAAGAAGCAATGGCTCCTTAGTCTGTTGGGGTTGTGAATCAGTGCTTTTCAGTACAAAGTAGCGTATATGACACTATTACGTTATTGCGGTCTGGGAACTCTAATTTAGGTAATGAAATGTTCAGAAATTGAGGTTCATTTTACCATGTGACTCTGGAATAAAAATAGCACTACGCCACGTCATGGGTAATATCATTTGTCCTTTTCCCATTGGGTCGGCACCACTATGTTTTCCTTCCATTTATTACTCGTAGTCGTCCTATTTCTGTTAACTTCCTTCTTCCACACAATACAATTCAATCTTCCTAGGCTGTCGTCATATAACTTTTCACATTTATGTAGGAATGAATGTTTTACTTCAATAACGAAACATAATGAGAGTGAAAGGGATGGATGTACATGAGATGGATACCCCAGTAGGTGTTCGGGTTTTCACAACGTAAGAATCGTTTTAATGAGAAATACGAGTATTAAATCAAGTTGTTTTATGAGAATCGCCGTTTTCATTCGCTGTTATCCCGACCGCCATCCAGTCAGAGTTCTACATTTATATTGAACACTTCTTTCTTACATCAAATCTCACATCACAAGCATTCTCATCCCTCCGCATTACATGTCCCTGCCACTTCACTTTATACCTACCTACTAAGAGGCGGTAATACTACGATACTGTAATTACAAAAGTCTGCTTGCAAGGCGTAGATTGGGGATTACAGCTATCTCATGTGAGTACTTTGGGAAAGGTCTGTGCTCTTTTGTCATAAGGTTTTTTTATGCGTATCAAACTTATATTTTTGTCTGTTGGAGGCTCAAAATCTTCGCAGGGCCGTTTTGATCTTAGCCCGGCACTGGTTACGGATGCGACAGAAATAGTTTAAGATTAATAGCTGCTATTCGACACTATATAGCGGGTACGATTTAGTTTCTATAGTGGGCGGAAAATGAGATAACTTTGATGTAACTTAAACTAGGTACAATTATATATTTAATTCCTTGAGTGTCTGGCTAAATATGAACATATACCTACTATAGTTGCGTTTCGCATAAATTTTGCATAACCAGGTGAAGATAGTTACAATATTTTACTTATTATGATACTTCACATCAAAGTTTTAAAGATATTACTATATCTTCACAACTTTGATTCAGAAAATAATGTTTTTGCATAAAATACAAGTCTAAAATTTTAGTTCTTTTCAAAGTTTATAAAATATTATACATTATCTGAACAAAATATCAAATCCAAGCGAGGGCGTTGCTATTTCACAACCTCTGCTCCGACAAAATTCCAAGTACCTACACCCAGATAAAACTTGGATGATATGAGAAAGGCAATGGAACGAAACCATCCCATTAATCTTGACCCGGATGTCTTTCTACTCGTAAGTGTTTCATTTTCATGGACGATAGCTGTTATCCGTCTAGAACATTTTGCATTATTATGAAAATATTTCAGCAATATCAACATTGGGTATAAAGGCAGTCAGTTTCATTGATTATTTAATTCTTTGAACCTACCATTCAATATGTTTGATATGCTTAATAGTACATACATATATACATAATATGCTCACGCCTTTTTCCCGAAGGGGTAGGCAGAGACAACAGCGCGCCATCTGCTACGATCCTGGCATACATCTCGCGCCTCATCTACATCCATCTTTACATCCATTAATCGTTTCGTTTCATACCATGCTCGTCGGTTTCGGGTACTCTTTATCTGGCTTTTCTTTAATACCTACATCGCCGATTAGATTAGATGCTTATTAGTAATTTTGGTTATTTTGGATTTTTCTGTAAAATCGTTTTTAAGTTACTGAAGGACATAATAAACGTCTATCTCCTGACTTAATGGAACTACCGAGTAAATAATTATTACTCGAAACTTGTAACAATGTTTTTTATTATTATAATGGCCTTGCTTTTCACCTCAATCTAGCTCTGAGGACTTAGTTAAGGTCAACTATGGAACGAGCTCAACCGTAAGCTGTTCGTGGCGTAAGGCCACAAAATGATTATGATATGTAGGTATTGGGTTCGATTCTGCTTTACAGTGACTAAACTTATTTTAGTAAGTAGTAGTAAGTAGAAAGGCAGTATAAAATAATTGTAAGACGAGAGCACTGTTACTGTCAACAAACTGTTTGATACAGTTTGGAAGATAGTATAAGGTTAATTACTGTACAAAAATTATGAATAAATGCCTTATTATTATTATTAGTTTACTCCTGCCATTAAACTGTGTAAAAAATACCTAGTATTCTTATACAATCTACATCAGAAAAAAACTATTCTGATTCTTCTTACATGTTATATAGAATTTGATACAGTCCTACAATTTTGTGATGGAGCCTTCTCTGTAATTGACAGATAAGTAGATATTCATGACTGATGAGGGTCACGCAACATCCGGAGGAAATACTACAGAGTAGGTAGGTACGTAGCGTAATTGCGTATTATGAAACACAAATAAATAAACTTTGAGTTTGAGTTAACCTGCAAAAGATTATACTATGTACATCTAAAAATATAATCAATGTGATCTTGTTCTATCTGTGATTTTATTTTTAAGCAGTAGTACCTACAGTTAAGTTGAAATAAACAGAAAAAGTCTGGAAAGTTTAAAATAGAATACAATAAGCATTACATATACACATACATACACATATTAAACAAACCTTACAATAACATCTCTAATATGAAACAGTGGTAACCTATCATAGCAGAAATTCAAAAAGGGCGCAGCTTAGTATTAATCAAATTTAAGAATTAATATAATTGGCGGTGGCAGATTCATTTGAAATTGAAAGATCAATTAGGTAAGGTCTACCTCCCTAACTCGTTAGTATAAAATGCCTGTTGGTGAATTTAATGAACGTGACGATTCGTCCTCGCTTGGCTTCAGTTTATCAAAATAAAATATATCTTATGAAACCTGCAACATATCACAATGAAACACACTGTGTGTAATTGTAATGTGTGTACTTTGTGTGTTAGACAAACAAAAATATTATAATAGTTAAATTCTTTTTAATCCCTAAAAAATTAATAAAGTACGTTAATCCATTTTAAAATTCATTATGATTCAGGATCGTATAAATTGAAAGTTTTCACTTAAAAAATAAAATAATATCACTTCTTTTCCCCCCAAGGGCTTAAGGGGTAGGCAGAGATAGATATTAAATTTCTGTAAATACCCGCGTTTCACCAGTAGGTATATTCTTTGGATCCGAAAAACGTAATATGTGGTGAGTCCATCGCCGAGCGATATATAGTTATAAATATCTACGTAAGTTTTTGAAAGACTCATTGCTAGGTATGTAGTAGGACCTGCCAATTAGTTTTTCGAAAAAATTCGAACCCGATCCTCACGAATGAGAAGCGGGCTCTTTAACGTTTGACTATTAAATTTATCATCGCTCATCTCATCGCAGAATTATCTGTGGATAAATCCTATTCTACTACTAATCCTACTAATATTATAAACGCGAAAGTTTGTATGTATGGATGTTTGTTACTCTTTCGCGCATAAACTACAGAACGGATTTTGATGAAACTTTACAGTTATATCGCTCATACATCAGAATAACACATAGGCTATATTTTATCCCCATATTCCCACGGGAACGGGAACTACGCGGATAAAACCGCAGGGCGTTGCTAGTATTTTTTATAAGTGACACTTTTTCCTTAGATCTCTACAATCTCCACAATAGTTCGTCCTTCTGTGCTTCTTCAAAGCTACTCTGTAGGTAAATACCTGACCGTAATCGAATTTACATTGTAAATAGCTAGTGAGCTCACATGCAAAGTGGATTTGAATGGAATCCTTCACAAATAATGCTTTTGAGAGTTTGTGAGACTCTGATGAATTCGTTGATAACTGTTCGTTGATAGTTGTAATTATTCGATGACCGTGGAACGGAGTGCACAGGGGAAAATAAAAATTTTTGTACAGCAGACGTATTCACAGAGACTCGATACCGTTTCCGTTCGATTCGAGTCGAATCTATCGACATCGGAAACGAATCTATCGAGATGGGCTGATGTTGGTATCGAAAACTAATGTCACATATGACAGTTGGTGTCACATATGACATTAGTTTTCGATACCAACATCAGCTTATCTCGATAGATTCGTTTCCGATGTCGATGGATTCGACTCGAATCGAACGGAAACGGTATCGAGTCTCTGTGGATACCTACGTCTGCAGGTCTTCCCTGTATTGGATTTTATACGCACGAAACAATATTTTCTTCCAAGTAATAAACAATTGACAGGGCCTATATTTCTTTTTCTTTTACAAAATCAATTTTAAAAAATTAACCAAAGACGAGCATGATTACCTACATGAAGAGGTCCTCATAAAACCTCCAACAATATCCTATTGAATAAAGTCAAGTTTGCTGGTCATTTTAATGGCGATAGCCACGCCACGACCTGTAGTAAAAGCATGGACGTAGTATATCATAATATTAGATAAAAGCTTAGTGGGTTAAAACAGTCGACATGTCATCACTACATAGTATAAAACAAAGTCGCTTTCTCTGACCCTATATCTTTAAAACTACGCAACGGATTTTTATGCGGTTTTTTTAATAGATAGAGTGATTCAAGAAGAAGGTTTTAGTGTTAGCATTGCACCCGTGCGAAGCCGGGGCGGGTCGCTAGTTTAATATAAGTTGTATTATATCACTATAAAATATGTTATTTCTTACTGTAAACATGGACACGGTATTCGTAGCTTTGATTTGAAATGACTTCGAGATCAAGAAATAACAAATAATAAACGTATAATGTCTTGCTAGTTATGACTAGCTAGACATTATACGTTATAAAACAAAATTTCAGTAGGTAGTATATTTGTAAGTCATGTTTTCACACTAAAACCATGAACAAAACAATTTTGAAAGAGGCGTTAAAATTGTTCTACCAGTGCACTAAACAAATGAATGCAATTTTAGCTGTTACAAAGTTTTTCTACAAAAATGCAGCCATTGTTCGGATTTTTCAATAGTCGTATTTGTTGCATTTTTTATCCTGCACACAGAACTTATGAATATAAAACGAAATTTTTACATCCGCAATTCTATTTGAGAGGTAGGTTATTAATGACAACATTTCCATCTGACGATAGTACCTATTCAAGAAGATGTGAAGTGGGACCTGTTATGACGTCATATTGAATATTATTGACTAGCCTTTTCTTGCGTCTCCTGGTGGAATCCACATACTCAATACGTGTAACGGAAGCACAGGTGTGTGTTCACTTAGGATTTAGATTTATCAGACTTCTAATTTCCTTTAAATTCGTCACAAACATGCTATTTTCGCGTTTATAATATCCAGAGGACATAGGCCTCCCCCAAGCATCACCACAATGACCGGTCTTGTGTTTCCCTCATCCAACGTGTACCCGCGACTTTCCCCAGGTCCACCCACGCTACGCCTTCCGTTCTGTAACGCGATCGCTACTACAGAACTTTTCGGACCCACACTAACGATGTAGGTACATCGTTCTGCCAAACAACCATCTATTATAGAGTAGGTAAATCTTGCGGACTAACCCTAAATAGATGATAAGTATTTTTTCACACCACATGCTCGACAAAGCCGGATTATATATCATATAAACCTCACCGAAAGCAAGACATTATATCCCTTGGCTGTAGCCGGGTTATAATGTTGTATGGAATTTCATTACAACCCTAGGTCAATAATGTAATTTTCACTTTTCATAATCCTTATTTAGTCTAGGCAATGAAGCGGATTTTTGTATGAAGACCCCAACATTAATTCCTCAGTCGATGAAACTTTGCAGGATTGTAGTAGGTATAGTATGAGACAATACTTGCATAAAAAAATCCAAAAAAAAAAACCTAACCGAAGTTAGGTATTTTTACTGAAATACTTATTTATTTGATATCTTTGTTGGGAAAAATGCTCAGTCAAAATTTTCTTCTCCAGCAATATTCATGAGTGTTAAGAAAGCTATATGCGAAATATCCAAAAAAATCTCCTGGTAGAAACAACAAAACTCAGACGTATATGTACCTTGCTCGGGAAAATTGCTCAGTCCATTTTTTTAACTGGAATGTCATTTAATGGTCGCTGTGGACTTACAATAGGAAAATCCAAAATAAAAACCTTCTGGCTACACTATTTTTAGAAATTATCAAATTATCAATAAAAAAAAAATTTTTTTTTTAGTATAAAAACCTAACTTCGGTTAGGTTTTTTTTTTGGATTTTTTTATGCAAGTATTGTCTCATACTATACTACAATCCTGCAAAGTTTCATCGACTGAGGAATTAATGTTGGGGTCCACTACCTTTATTGCCTAGACTATATTGCTATTACGATAAAGTCTAATTTCGTTAAGCAAAATGTGGTGCACCCGCATTTTCGAAAACCGAAGCCGCGACCAACTAGATTCGCACGATCTTCATTTGTTAAATCAAGTACGTCATGCCGGCAGAAACAAGTTGCTGTATCCATTTTATAGCTTTATAAAAGAATATCGAACATGTCGACTGTCGAAAGTACTTTGACTCCAAAGTCTATTCAACTAGATGCCATAGGCATTGTCAATAATCTACTACCATGTAATTGCATTTTATTGTCTCGCATAAGGTGAGAAAAGTAGAGTATATAACTCGGGAATAAAACTGTTTTTGTGTTGGGCGCTTAAATCCCTCACTAAACTCAGGACTCAAGTCTGAATTCCCTCGCTTAGCTCGAGAATTAAATTATAACACCCTCGCTGCGCTCGGGAGTAAAACTGGGAGTCCTTCGTTACGTTCAGGATTCAATGTCGCGCCCGTGACATAAAACAGTGCTTTATTCCCTTGGTGTATAATCTGCTATAGTATTTTTAATTGAAAATCCCAGTGAAATATAGTACCTACCTCGACAACCAACATTTATGGCCAAACACAGTGACAGAGAGAGATTCATGTACTAATTTTTACCCGAAAATATTTAAATACAAGCTCAGAGCAGCAACGCGACGGGGTGATAGCTGTTGCGTTAGCTTGAGTTTTAGTGTTTTTAACTTGTATAATAAATTAAGAAAGATTCGTTGTGTGTGACACGGATAGGTACTTAATTCAGTTAGTTCTTTTCTTATCACGGTAGTATTGCGAATACGCTATATGGATTGCAGCTT
Organism: Ethmia dodecea; assembly: GCA_963855545.1. NCBI lineage: Eukaryota > Metazoa > Arthropoda > Insecta > Lepidoptera > Depressariidae > Ethmia > Ethmia dodecea. Next base: position 6,149,896 of record OY979446.1, read on the forward strand.
CGGAAATCATATCCGCTTTATCGTCGTATAAATAACGTAACACATTTACCTACTTTATCCCGACACTCGAACGAAATATGATCAGTCCATTAGTGTAAGAAAATAGACACCAATACCGAAGACTGGTGGGCTCTCACCCGAGTTTGGATAAAGAAAAGAAAGACTACCTATTAACTTTTATATAAAATGAAGGTGTTATTTCAGTAAAGTGAACTGAACCATTGAGGTAGGTATAAGTGAAGTATGTTCGCTGGTATTTGGCAAAAGCGTACCTATAGCAAAAGGGTTTTTAGTACTTAGGTAGGTATATATTTTGTGGTTCGTGAAATTGTTTTCTTTTTTATCTTTTGTTACACTACCACCGGAAATAAAGCCCGAGTGCACCAACACTAAACGTTTGTTATAACATTAAATCAATAAGGGGTTTAACATTATATTATTGCGCATGAACTTAAGTTGACACTTTTGGAGATGAGAGACACAGTGGTATGGTTTTCTGCGACTGATGATTTTTTTAAGAACCCTCTCTTTTACTTGGTACTTTATTTACTTATACGTAAGGTCGAATGTATATATCTATAGGTATAAGAAAGTCATAATTTGGATGCTGTGATAGAATGACATTAGTATTAACATTTTGTTTGATAAATAAAATTAATTAGTCTAAATACTCGATGTAAAATAATCATATAACATTTTGAAATATTACTTAATAGATATCTTTCAAAATGTTTTTAATACAGTCGACTTTGGATTGACGTAAGTATTTAAGAAGGGCTCATAACTCAAAATTAAACAGCTTCCTGAAGTTACAAAATGAACTGCAGCCAGCCGACCGTGTAGAATGTAAAGCCAATGAAGAAATTTCTCATTACTCAAGCGAAAATGACTTTCATTTCTTATTTTATGGTTATTACGAAAACAGTGCAGCGTAAGGTGAAAGCTGTGAACAATTTAGTACCAGTAAAATACAGCCTCCATTCTTGTGTATGTAGGTAGGTACATTTCATATTTTCCAAATTCTAGATTATGTTACTTTGGAAACGTACGAATTTATCGACAGTGATATTATTATTGTACAAATATTACAAAGAGCTGAAAGTGTTTCTTTGTTTGCATGTTAGTTGTAACCTCTGGAACTACTGGACCGATTTTAAAAGCTCTTTCACTTATAAGAAACTCATTATCCCCTAGTTATAGTATAGGTTTAATCATTTTATTTATTTACAAAGAAAAAATTTGATATTTATTTGATATTTTGATTAAAATAAGTATTTTGTTCAAAATATGGAACCATCGCAAAATGTCAGATTCGCAAAATGACGGATTCGCAAAATGTCGGAATTCTGACATTCTGCTTATCCGACTATTTGCTTTTCGCAAAATGACAGATTCGCAAAATGTCGGATTCGCAAAATGTCGGAATTTTAAAGATACTTCCCACGAAACTAGGATAGACGAATTTGAAGTCTTGTCAATGAAATGATGATAATCCAGTAGATATTTTGAAGAGTTCAACAAAAATAAATAAAATAAAAATAAAAACTTTAGGTAACTTTAGGGTCTTTCATAACGATAAAATCTCTCTAACAAACTTGGCAAATTAAATGAACCATTAAATTTTTCACTTATTTTTTTAGTATGTAAAAAAAATACCATAAATCCTAACTTATTCTAATTGAAGAAAAAGGGTAAACTAACATCTTCAATAAATACGGTAATTAGTTTCATGAAATGAGCTCCATTTTGTCGGATGTCCTAGCGATCGATACCATAAAAGTACAGGATGTTACTGTTTCAGATTTTAGCTGGTTCGAGTCCCGGGTGATACAAGCGAATTTTAGAAAATCTTTGAATACACTTTTGTTTCTTTAAAAAATGAAGAAATGATTCCTTTAAGTAAAATGAGCTAACTAGCGGCCCGCCCCGGCTTCGCACCGGTGGACATGTACATTGATATATCACCCATCAGTCAGTCTGTTTATCATATTTATATATATATATATATATTATATATATGTATATATAGATTAACTGATTTTTTTGTTGAACTCTTCAAAATTTCTACTGGATTATCATCATTTCATCGACAAGACTTCAAATTCGTCTATCCTAGTTTCGTGGGAAGTATCTTAAAAATTCCGTCATTTTGCGAATCCGTCATTTTGCGAATCCGTCATTTTGCGAATCCGTCATTTTGCGAATCCGTCATTTTGCGAATCCGTCATTTTGCGAATCTGACATTTTGCGAATCCGTCCATATACAGGGTGAATTTTTGAAGTGGGCGTGGTAGGCTAAATCAGAAACTATGAGGAATATCGAAAAGTACTCAAAGGAGTCTCGGGCCCGATTTCGATGAAAACTAAAACTGCATCTTCGGATTTTTGAAAAATCAATAATCCTAGTCAGGAATCGAACCCGTTGATTTTGGAAAAAAAACCTCACCCTGTATTATTACACCATTCAATAGTGTCGCTAATAAGGATCGAATTCTGTGAAGAAATGACATACGAAAAACTTAAGGAAAACGTTGGATTTTCATAGACTGATTCATATTTTAAAGTAATGCTTTAATTCATACCTGCATTACCTGTATCTTGTCTGAAATGATGCTCAATAATTTTCTCAACATAGACCCGTAGCGCGGTCATCTTCACAACATTATGTTCTAATTTTTTTTTTATTATCTCTTCGTGGTTAGCCCCTAACCGCGAGAAGATAATAAAAAAAATATTCCATAAATTACGTTACACGTTAAGAAGGGGGGAGGGGGTCGACGAATTGTGACATTGTGGACAAGGAGGCGGGATTTTTGTGACGTCGCATTTCAAAATCTTTTTTTTTTTCAAATTTATTAAAAATAATTTAAATGGAAATAAAACTAATTACGGAACTGCTGTTTTAATTCAACGTCTAGTTCATCATTTTGGACAAGGTACAGGTAATGAAGGTATGAAATTAAGGCATTACTTTAAAATATGAATCACTTTATTAAAATCCAACGTTTTCCTTAAGTTTTTCGTACGTCATTTCTTCCCAGAATTCGATCCTTATTAGCGACACTATCGAATGGTGTAATAATACAGGTTGAGTTTTTTTTTCCAAAATCAACGGGTTCGATTCCTGGATAGTATTATTGATTTTTCAAAAATCCAAAGATGCAGTTTTAGTTTTCATCGAAATCGGGCCCGAGACTCCTTTAAGTACTTTTCGATATTCCTCATAGTTTCTGATTTAGCCTACCACGCCCACTTGAAAAATTCACCCTGTATATACCGATAAATCAATTCGTAAAAAAATTCACTTAATATTCCGAAGCGAGCGAGTCACAGATAATGAGGGTTGCCAGGTGACCAAATTATCCTCTCGGAAGGTGCGCGACCAGATTCTTTTTTTTTATATTACAGTTATCGACTGACCCGAGTAAGGTGTCTGACTAACGGCGGCCACCTACCTGCTCATTTGAAAAAGGTAGGTACCTACCCTTACTAATAACATCTATCTCTTGGCCAGTATTTCATAACAACATCACATAGGGAAATAAAACATTCTTACCGAAAATTTTAGGTGTATGGTTATACGTATTTACCTTTCGTAATATAATCTTTTATGTTGGGAACTCGTCACAATTTCTCAATCTTCGACAGTATTCACTATGACGTACGTATGTACTGATATTTACGTGTAATATATAAACGGATCATCACGGTCTTATTTTATCGCTTTTGCTGATAGAATCAAGAGGTAAATGGCGCGCGAGTCGCGCAGGCAGGTTTATTGCGATTTTACGAGGTGACACCGCCGCTAATAAAATCGACCTATATGTACGATATTGTAGTTGTGAACTTTTGCCGATGTTATGGTGGTCATATTGAACTGCCAAAAACTAATTCTCTAATCAGATTCTTCGCAAATGAAGATCAGCAAAAATCGCTAAAATTTAATAGTCAAAGATTGAAATATCCTTTCTCATTGTATAAACCAGCCAAGCAACGTAATTAAACTGAAATGACAATAGTCCAAATTTGATAGTTCAAATAGAGCTCCGCTTGCGAAGCTCAAAAAATAAATGGCTCAATGGCCAAATCTATATAAATAAAAATGAATTGATGTTCGTTAGTCTGATTAAAACTCTAGAACGGCTGGACAGATTTTGATGAAACTTTTTGTGTGGGTTAGAGTGGGTCCAGGGATGGTTTATACGGTGGCAGAACGACGTCTGCCCGGGCCACTAGTAATAAATAAATTTAAATCGGTTCAGTAGTTCAGGATTGATTGTGTAACACACAGACAGACAGAATTACTTTCGCATTTGTAATATCACAAGTAAGGATTAGTAAGGACTAAAAAAATAAATCTCACGCCTTTTATCCCCGAGGGGGTAGGCAGAGGTATTCCATTTCTTGATATACCCACTTTTCAAGAGATATTCTTTCGACCCCTAAACGTGATAGGTGGTGAGCCCATCGCTGGACTGGGTCTGTTACACATACCTTATAATTAATTCTGGGGCCTGCGGGTTTCCTCACGATGTTTTCCTTCAACGTCGATCTAGTGATAAATATGTATGTAAGGTTTTTGAAAAACTCATTGGTACATGCCAGGATTCGAACCCGATCCTCACTGATTTTTATCATCTGAAGCAGGCTCTTTAACCGTAAGGCTATCTCTATAACCGTAGTATTAGTAAGGATAAGGATTATCCATTGCAGCCTCTACTTAATATGTAGGTAAATATCTTTTGAACATAGGCCTATTGTATTATATGGAGGCACTACATATCGGCTTATTCTTTGTTTTTAAATTTTTATTATGACTGTATATTTTATGGATAAGTAAGTATTGTATTTTATGGAGAACCACTCCCATATAGTTTTTTGATTTGACAACATTTTAATAAATATATTCAGGATCATCGATATACCAAAACTGTACTCTACATTTACCATTACAAAATCTCTCATTCACAGTAAATTAAATAACCGAAGCATTAAATCGGTATTCCGCTGACGTTGAATATCCACTTGCGGACTATTTAATTTTCTTTACCGAGTTTTTTGCTAATCGTGTACGAATCTACTTTACCGATAACATTTAACAAAAACAATGACTTGACAATTTGTTATTGTTAATGGTTTCTCAACTTGTACCACGTATAAGTACCTACCTACCTACTTGGTGCCAACAGAATCCCTTCGCAATATTAATGCTTATTCAAATGTGCTATACCTTTATCTTGGTTTCGTCCTTTGTGAGCGCGTCAGGAGGGTGTATTGCTATTGTTTGTGAGAAATTCAATTAATTTATCACCAATCAATGTACAATGGAGAACGAAATAATACTAGGTTTACTAACATGGGACCGTAGAGTTACAACACTTTCATGAGCTTATCAGTGCCTTGCCTGGAGAACTTCTCCCGAGAGGTACTAAAATAAATTCCTGGACCCTCCCTTGCGTAATACAACTAATAACACCCTATTACGGCGCGGCGGTCGCTTGCCTGGTAAGTTACGGAGTTTCTATCGAAAAAGTTTATGAGGTAAAGATAGGTAAAGGTATCACATTAATATCTAACTTAGTTCGTAGTGACCTTTTTGGAATTATTTTTATGAGGGGCCATGGAAATTACTTTCATATATGCAACAAATCGCACCTGCTTGTGTGCGGTCGCGGGTTATTTCCGCTCGGGGTTAACATTTGTGTGCATGATCATGTCTGTTGGTTTCGTGTCTGGGTGTTTAATATTGACTAAGGTATGCATGTCTACCTATCAGTTGTTTAGTTCCCATAGTAGAGGTTCTGCCTTGTTTGGGACTAAATAACCCACATTTTATATCACTTGTTTATACAATTAATCTCCTATAATTTTATGTAGTAAACTAAATATTAAATAATAAGATTCCGCTTCAGTTCACATCTTGTGTAAAACTTACGTACATATTTTTTAGCTCTGTGGTGAAGGAAAACATTGTAAAAAAACCCTTAGGCCCCCACGATTTATTTGCATGTCTAAAAACCACACCCGAACACTACCTTTAAATTTTTGGGTTCCTAATAAATTAAATAATGGAAAATGAGTATTTCCAGGAAATTAATACCTTTGTCGACCCCCTCGGCATATTTTAAATATTTAGTGCTTTCATATTTTATAACATTTAAAAAAACAGATAACTAGGTAGATTGATAGTCGTAAATAAATTTAAATCAGTAGAGATTTAATTAAATTAAATGATATGAATCTGAAAGCTTTTTTAATTTTTTCGTAAAGTTAAGACTCTCATTAAGATAAGAAGGACTATTTTCCTCCCAGGAAAGTTACGATCGAGTTTCTTTCGAGTCGCCTCGTTACCTCGCTTAGACCCATGATCACTGAAGCATTTTTTTTTATTTTTGTTGCGATTATCAATGTTAAGCGAGTGACAACTGACTGCAGACGCTGTTTAAGTATGTATTAAGACTTATATTTAGTCATAATTAGCAAATATATCTACAATTCAAAGAATTACATATAGCTATAAAACATGACTGCGAAAAGTTCAAAAATATTACTTATTTGTGACGAACGACTTCATTTACTAATATCTATCAACCTGCTTGCTACAGGCGGCGCCAATTAAATCGATTTACATAAAATACATTCATTGCAGAACATTCTAGAAGACGTAGTTCTAGCTAGATGATTCTCTAATACTTGGTAAACAACTTCGTGGCGCTAACCATGACGTAAATTTTCTACGGAAACGTAAACTTCTGGAACTTCGCCAACTTGGAGCAAAACAGTAGCTTTTTCCTTTTGTGGTTTTCAAGATTGTCTTTTAATTGCTTTGACGTATTTTGCAAGTACTTGAGTGTTACTCGAGACTATTAAAATTACGAAGTCGAGGCAATTGTCAAGCTGGTTGACGAGCTTAACTACTTAAGGATCAGTTGAATCAGGTTTTAAGCGAGTTCAATCTTTACTATTATGTTATGGAAATTAAATTTGTTGGAAGCACCAAAGCGTTACGTGGCATCGATATATAAGTTTTTTATCAACATTTTTCTATCTCATTTTAAAGAGGAAAGACGTTTGTGTGTAGTCCAATTTACAAAAGTCTTATATTAATCATAGGTGTTCCCAGATTGCCCGTCCCGTTTCCGTGGGAAAATTGTATCCATGTTACTCCCAGAAAAGTAAGCTTTCCATTGGTGAGAATTAAAAAATTCGGAATAGTATAGTTTCAGAGCCTGCAGCATAATAAAAAAAAACTAATCTTTACTACCTACCTACTTTCACTTCACTTCAGTTTATCTAAATAAAATATTTCCTACCAGTAAATGAATTTTATAATCGGTTCACACACACGATTTTGCCTCTTTATAATATTATTAATTTATTTTAAAATTATAATTTTATTAGGATTACGATTACCTATGCATCATATAAATATGTATGTATTCTTTTGTTTTATGTGAGTACATCGAAATATTTTATTGCCTTATTACATAATGCAGTTTCTACGATAGGTACTGTTGCAGTTACAGGCTCATCACATCGGTAATCAAGTTATCAATTAATCATAATGCAAAATAATATTTGTTTATTTTTTGACGAGAGAGAGAGAGAGCAGTGATAGCCCATCGGCTTAGAGCCCGCCTGTCATGCGTGAGGTCTCGGGTTCGAATCTAGGCATGTACCTACCAATGAGTCTTTCAAAAATTTTCGTTCATATTTATCACTAGCTCTACGTTGAAGATAAACATCGTGTGAGAAAACCCGACAGTCCCAGAATTAATTCTGAGGCATGTGTAATAGGCTGACCTATCACGTTAAGGCTCTAAATACTATGCTCTGCCTAATCCCCCCGCCCCCCGGGATAAAAACGTGAGAATATTTATTTTATTTCTTTTTTGAAAAGGAAAATTTATATGTTACATCACGTGACCTACATGTTAGGCGACCAAGAGGCTTACCATCCCATCAGCACGCGAGCAGGCAAGGGCAGGCATTAAGTAGACGTTGGAAAGCGTCGAGGAAAAGCGGTCGCGCGAACTTTCACCTCTCAAGGGTCCTTCACTTTGCTCCCAGTAAAGTAATAGTTGCCCCACTATTCTTATGTATATACTTAGGCGGTTTAAGTGCAGTATAATATCGTGCCGAAACTACAACGTTTTGTCCCAAAGACGGAGAAAATAGTGGCTTTGTTTCAGCGGGTCTTTATTTCTACTAAACAAAATAGAAATAAACAATTTAAATATTCGTAGATGTTCTATTGTTTATGCTACGTAGTGCGTCATTTCATTATTATTATTTACAGTATCATCAGAAGTATGACATTTTCTAGCCTCTGATTGTTTTATCAATTATTTAAGTATACCTAGCTGTTCTATGCCGGTCTGGTACCAATTCTGCGTATAATAGCTTAGGTATTGACATCATGCGGTTAGGGAACCCTCTGCTTGACCGGGTATTATTATGTTATCGTGTACGAAATAAAAAAAAATGAAAATCCCAACTCAAATATCAACACGTCGTTTCCAAGACCTAAGTTTTTTCTTGAGAACGTGACCGACGGAGCCTTCTTAGTATAACATTTATCTTTTTACCCTTATATTTTACATACCCACAATCAGGGCCGTAACTAAACTTTTAAGCGCCCGGTGCAACGTTCTATAAATTCGCCCTTAAAAATTTTCTAATCAATCTTATGCGCCTCTGACATGTCTATAAAAGTTAATATATGTAAGTATGTACCTACTTTTGGAAGTAAAATATAATTTTATCAGTTGTATTATACTGTTGATAGTAGGCCGCGTCTATATCTATATTATGAGATAAATAATTTGTATTTTAATATGTATGCTGCTACTACTACCGTGCAAGACCAAAAACTTGGTCCTGTTCCGGTCATTTCCGCGCCCTGTGCCTGAGCACCGTTGGTAGGTACCGCCCATTTCATGGCACTGCCTACACTATGGTGTGTGTATACTAATACTTATAGGTAACTTACGTAATAGCTGCAAGGGGTCTTACTTAACGTAATAGCTTATTACACAGTTAAGGTGAAATATAATTACAAGCCTAGCAAATGACGAAGTCACCACCTAAACTTCAGATCAAGTAATTTACTTAGAATATTCACATAGTAGGTATCTACTCGTAGTTGTTACGGAACTTCTTTTATTACTTGTACCAGTGCAATTCTTAGTTTTGTTCAGTAGAATTGCATCCGCTTTTAACTGTCTGCAAAAGTTTTGAGTCTTTAATTTTCGTTCTTCCTTTTTTGTTTGGCGGATACATTCTTATAGCGTAAAAATAATAAGTCGGGACAAGTGCGAGTCGGACTCGCACACCTAAGGGGTTCCGTACCAAGGTACAATATAAAACTTTTAAGATTAGGTATATTAATTTTATTCTTTGTTTCTATAGCGACTATAGTAATACACACTCGATAAACATTTCAACTATTTGCCTCTTTATTACAGTTCATCTGATACAGCCCACTGACAGACAGACAGACAGACGGACGAACTGCGGAGGCTTAGTGATAGGATCCTATTTTCACCCATTTGGGTACGTATATACCCTAAAAAATAAAATATGGGTTTCAAAAATCTGTTTCCGTTTGTAGTCGTTTGTTTGATAATTTTGTTAAATAATATGTATTCCATCTGCGACTTAATTAAAATGAGCTAATTATAAAAATCTGTTTCTATTTTCGTATCTCACACTCTGTATATAAATACATTTATCGACGTCTCCCAGGAGACCGTTAGCTTGTTGCTTAAATTTGCATATTTATTTCGAGACTAATTGACCTGCAACTTACTCCGCTTAGAATTAAAATAGCAACTCAGTATTTTTACAAACCTTATTTCACTTAAGTATAAATTCTACAAAGTAGAAAATACCCCTAAAGGTACATTTCTAACTGGAATCACCTCATTTGCAGACGATCTTTCTCCAGATATAGGAAGGTTAAAATACCACCACTTGACTTTTAATCAGTTAAGAACCGCCGGTTCCAATTGGAACCGAGACACAATTAAAAATCTATTGTGTCTGTGATTCACGGTCTGAGAGGTTAAACTATTTCATAAATTTTGGTCGTCAACTCATAACAGCACACTACTGAACAAATCTTTCCTCACGCATGAGGAGGTCAACTACTCGTATATCACTATTTAATTATTTTAGAGGCAATTAATGTTTCATTTCTACCAGAACGTTTATGATTGTCAGTGTTCATATATTCTAGAATACTGTACTTACTTTTTTATAGATCCCGTTGTGTAGTCTGCTCGTTGGTTGGAATATCACCCAAGTTGCTAGTTTGGAGGCATGTTTGTATCTAAATGTCGAAAGTTTGAAGTTATGGCAGTTCGTTGATCGATTTGGAGTTTGTTGTTCGAAAGCTTGGAACTCATTATTATTCGTACCTTGTCGTTTATATCTTGTCACTTCTAAGGGTTATATCGTTTTGGATTTATTTTGTAGTAAGCATTAACTTAACATTGGGCATTTCTGAACCAGTCGATGTATTGCGGCGTAAAAATTAATAGGAACAAGATATCACATAGGGTATACAGTACAAAGATGTAAGTAGGTTTCTTATTAACGGGCTTAATTTCAGGAAATGTTCAGAATTTAAGATCATTAATTACACAACATGAATACTCTTTTAAATCATTAACGTTAACGGTTATCCGAATATCCATCACACTCGAATGGCAGCAAACTTTATTGTGATTTTTTATCATTTCTACTTACATTAATTTCAAAAAGTTAAGTGCATTTGTCACTAGCTCGACGGTGACGGAAAACATAATGAGGAAACCCGCATACCCAAAAAAATTTTGTGACCCATATTCCCTTCCCATTGCCCACCCGGGCCCAGGCGCGATGTCAAGTCAGCGTAATTTCATCAAATTAATTAAAAATCTAATTCTTTTTACTCGACTGCACCAGAAGGAGGGCCACTTTTTTCGGGTTTATAACGTGAATGGAAGATTGTGAGCGTATTTCGTTGTGACCTCCTGAGAGTAAATGTTAAAGTGCGAGACACCGAGTCTGCATCTCCGGAGTGTCATAGGGAGAGTAATGTATTCAATCTTTTCAGTGCCTAGTACGGGCAGTCGATTTTTCTTATGTTTTAATAATAATTTTGTATTTTCCACTTACAAACGTTCTTCCACAACGCTTCAAAAGTTTCCTATTTAATAAGTATCTAAAGATAATGTGAAATTATTCTTTCTATATCTTCAATAACATTTAAAATAAAAGTTCTTATTTCGTAAGGTATAAAGGCTAGATTAGATTGTACCTGGCAAAGTTTCAAATTTTTTATACATATATTTAGTACTTACTTATTTCTAAACGAATTTGTAAATGTATTTCGTTAAGTATATAACATAATTTAGACTAGGTAAATTGTTATATTTCTTAGTTTTAATAAGAGGCAACTACCCAATTATAATAATGTTGAGATCAGTACTGCATTCAGTCACCTGTAGATTTCCATAACGTAGGCTGGCGTGGTGCCAGCGATGCTCAGATAGAGGCCACGCTCTCGCCCGAACTGAAACAATTACATCGTAATCTCGACTGGAAATAATTTCCTGTTAGCAATTAACCCGGCTACTCCTGCGTTTTCATAACTAGAAGATGTTCGCCGGTGATACCCGCCTATCCAGGTTTTAACCGACTGCACTACATACACTACTAATACGTAATCTAAAGTGAGATTAAAACCCATACTTCCTCAGACGTGAGGAAAGACTCTTAGCTCAGCAGTGGGCTGTTACGGGTTTATGATGATGAGATACAGACATTCGTAAGTTGGGCGATGAATTGTTAGATCCGTCAGTCATCACAGTTTTACCTGCGTACTTAAAACATAAACTCCAAATGCAGTACCACGAGAAGAACAAGCAAGAAACTCAAGGGCAGCTCTTTTTAATCTCATGTCTTACTATAGTAGTAGTAGTATGTACCAAGTGAATGTACACATTGGTTATTTATTTATTTATTGGTGAACTTAAAGGCTTATCTAAATTTAACCTTCGGGCTAATTATACAATTATGCTCGTCTAATAATATTGTTATAATAGATATAAGGTTTCGAGTAAATGAATAGAAATTACAGAAATACAAACACAGTTCTAAATTAAAAAATCTTAGCAAGCCAAGCTATTCAACTAGACGGTACCGGCGAACACAAAAGCCTTTACTGCGCTACTTGATGAATGAGTCGGTCGTAAACAAGTGAAGTAGCACTGTGTACAGTTGGCTACAAAAGCTGTAGCATATGTTGCTAGTACTGTCACTTACTTCTGAGCTTCTATTACAAAGAAGAAAAATTGTGTGATTGATATTTTTAATCCGCGGAACTTCTAATAGTACATTGTGTCATAAGGGAGCAAAACGATATTTTTACGGCGAGGGCGTTTCTTTAAATCACGAACATAGTGAATGTTTCTAAAATAGAATCCCGAACGTAGTGAGGGATTCTAATGTAGAATCATGAACGGAGTGAGGGGTTTAAAGTACGTAGCCCAAGGTAAAAATAATTTTGCGACCGAATGATACACTCTGCTTTTCATACCTCTCTATGAGAAAAAAATATTGATGGCATTGTTTGCTTCTTTTTTCAATATTTTCCGGTGTTTAACTATCACTGCTACTTGAATTCAGTTTAAAATATAAAAGACACAAACAATTTGATGTTGGAATTCGAAAATTTGGCGTAAAATAAAATGTAAATTGTGAAAAATAACTACGAGAGCGCGCGCATTGCCACAGCAATTTTTCTGACAGTGTGACACGACCATCGAACGCTATTCAGCCTTGTCAACCTAATGCGGCGAAAAATGGAACTAATGTTTTGTTATAGTACTTATGCTACAGTGGCGCCAACCTAAAATGCAAACTTATTTTGCTAATCTCTTTGGCTAAGAATGTTGACGAATATTTTTAATTCTAAATTCAAAACACTTTTATTCGCACTTATAAAAACCCTATCAGAAAAGACTTACTTTGCTCCCTTTTTTTGAGTACCAAAACGTCACTTTTCGAATAGAAGGTATGAAAAGATATTTTAAAAACTCTTTTATTAATACAAGTGACCTACACTAGCATTACAAGTGCTTAATACTTCTATTATATTTCATTATTATAAAAATATGACAGGACAAGATTGAATTGAGATTCAGTCCTCGGAACTGTCCGCTTTTCTTTTAATTCAACAAGAAAAAATAAGTAAAATAATCTTAATTTTATTTAAATAAATTTTATTATCTACTGTTAATTCTCGAAACCCCTAATTGAAATTGTAAATAAATAAATAAATAATCTCACGTCTTTTGTCCCCGAGGGAGTAGCCAGAGCTATCCCATTTCTGGAAATACCCACGTTTCACCAGTATATTCTTTAGATCCCTAAACGTGATAGGTGGTGAGCCCATTTCTGGATCGGGGTGTTGTTAAACATGTTTCAGAATTAATTCTGGGAACTGCGGATTTCCTCATGATTACAATTTTGTTTTATTAAAAACTTAAGCAAAAATAATGATACAATCAACGCAATGTACTAATAATTATTAACTTTCCGGAAGAAATTCTCAACATATTAGTGAAAACCGTATCCAAATCAGTAGCCTAGTCTAGAACTAAGTGCACAGTGTTTTATTCTATTTAGAGATTATAATTTAAATAACTTTTTATGAGTTTTATTGGATGGCACAATTAGGTTATTGTTTCTAAAATCTAAATAATTAAATATTTACTTTATTTTACAATTGTGAATTCGTGAATTTAGAAAACATTAATATCGAGCTTAATACACTCTTACTGATCACTGACACTGATCCACACTGAATTTAAGCCGTACTACTGTCCGAAGAGTTTATTAAAGGTACTTAGAGACTGGCGGCTTCGTTTGTTGTCAAGCAAGACCGCGATCTCGTGTGACAACGTTTTTAGCTAGGGACCGTCAAAACTTAAAACACTAGGTGGCCCGATAGATGTGTCCGGGAGTGTATAATATAGCGGTTCTCCGCGATTTCACCTGCATAAGTTACGTTACCGTGAGAAATTAATAGCACACTCTCAGAAAAGTAAGCTCGGTGAAAGAATATTATAAAATCGGTCTAGTAGTTTCGGAGCCTATTCATTACAAACTACCATTTGAAAAAACTATATAATTGGTATAAATAATGTATAAAAATTAGCTTAAAATGATCACAGAACTAGCAAATAGTGCTTTGCTTGCTACGAGGCTCTACGCCGTAGCTTGTGTGTAAGCGTAGCATCCGCTTTCCACTCACGGACGACGACCTGACAGCTTTTGTCCTAGATAAGGGTCAAATTCCATTTATCAGAGATGAATTTCATCTTTTCGGTTCTGTACAGAGAAAATACTAAAATGCGGTAAAGGTCTTTAATGCCCTAGCCATATTTAGAAAGTCTTGTTTTTGATGTTCAACGATCGATAATGTTCTGTTTCCTTACACCCAGCTCCTTTCAAAGTACATAAGCCTTTGTGTATGATTAAAGTATATTATTATTACTAAAGTATTGTATTTACAAATAGACAATATTTTTAGTCGACTTATCATGAACGTGTAGTCGATAAAAATAATCACCCACTGAAATTCACGACCATGATTATATTAAATCATTTTATGACGTCTTAAATTGTAAGCGTGATTAGTTCGTATATGAGACATAAGAATTATAAATAAACACTTACCTATTTCTTTGTTGAAATGTTTAGGTATAATAGAAATAAAACTACTTTATAATGAGAAAGCCTCCTTTTAAGCGAGATATAATTATTAGAACACAATCCTATACACAACAATAAGATGAAGCTAAATGTAGGTATATTAGCTCCGGTCATACAGCGGACCGGACACTGACGGGACATAGGCGGAACGGGATTTACCGCACCATCGAGCGTCGGACTATTGGGATGCAAGCCGAGGCGCTGCGAGGGTGTACCGGACGTACCTAGGACATACCCCGTAGATTGGCCATAAGCGTAAGTGTTCTAATATAGTTCTTCTTCTTCTTGTCTTATAAGTTAAAACAGTTCGGTAACTACGTTCACACGTCCGAAAGTGATTTACACAGACAAACGCCGGAACACGTCCTCTAAGCGGTTCTCGTTATGCAGTCGGTCAAGGTTGCCTCGTTGAGAAGTAGTTACGTTTTGCATTTGAATTTGTAAAGGGTGCCAGACCATCTGAGATCTTTTTAGAAATGCACAATAAAATTTAATAACTTATTATTTCAAACGTCTCGTAAAAGCCAAAAGTATTTATAAATCAATTATTTATAATGACGAATATTAAAAGATTTTTTTAAAAGTAAATGTTATTTTAGTATCTATTTAGTAACCGGCAAGGCACTTGTGACTCCCGAGTTGCAGGTGTCTATGGGCGACGGTAGTCACTACCATCAGGTGATCTGCTCGTTTGCCCCCTTAAACTATATATAATATACAGGGTGACTTTTTTTACCGTCTGGAAAAAAATGTGGTGTGATAGGTAAGTGTAATAGATTCATTTGGCAATGTTAATTAAAAAAAAAATTTTTTTTTCTCAAAAATTTTTTTTCTTACTTAAACTAATATACATTACTCAATTGTAGTCAATAATACACACTGAGATATTTAAAATAGTATTTTAAAAAGAAACAGGCTCGTAGCTTCCATTTAATCTACCTACAACCGCCAGCTGGGTGTAGTACTGTGCGTAGTTTTCTAAATTTTGTAAATTGCACTAAACATCACTATATTTAACAATTAATCTCGTGTAATAACTTCGGCTCTAGATACCTTATACGTCATATTTTTTTCCAGACGGTAAAAAAATCATCCAGTATATTTTAACTAAATAGTTAATTTCAATTTATTATATCAGCATCCTAGAACCCAAAATAAAAACCTAATGAAAACTTTTCAATAATACAAAAAATAGGAGTGACGTACCTAACGCTCCAGCGGAGCATAGGGTTATTATCACCAAAAACAGGCGTAGTTGCCGTACTGCTGTAGCTTATATTTATTGTGCCGCTGGGCAAGGATTGGTCAAGACGTTGCCACGTATGAAAGTTCTAGTACATAGTTAGGCGTCATTGTTCTATCATATATCATAGTCATCGTTTTATTTACATCGATAAAACATTGACTAGTTGTCGCTTTACTTGTATGAGCTATGTGAGCGGGAAAGTAACGCTCACTGTGTGGCATGCACGCTCACACTGTCCCGCTGGGGCGGTGCCCCGTTCTATCGAAATACCGTCATTGTCCTGCCCACTCTGTGTCCGGAGCCTTATTTATGTAATCCACACTTTAGAAAATTAGTGGCTGAGAATGTTAAAATCGTCTATTCGGTCTTTTTGAATCCGTTACTGTTTTTAATTTCGATGTTTTGCTTTTTAATTTCACTTCGACGTTTTATGTTTACCCATACACCCCCCGCAGCTAATTTTATTAAGCCTCTATTATACTCCATCTTGGGTTTTGTCAACTCACAAGGCAGAACTTTAAATTTTAATAGGAATGCAGCCAGCCCTGCCAATGCGATGAATTTCGTCAGTGATTTACCTGTAAATATATTGAATAAAATTTAACATATCTTCAGTTTCTACGCTATATTGTTACCTCAGATACACTACTGTACTATTTGTTGTACTTTGGGTTTAGACCAGAATGGCCTTACTAGAGGACGGTGTTTTAAGTTAAACACGGACTAAGCAGCCTAAGGCTAGATTTGTCCATTGTGAGTAATCCTTGACATAAGCCTATTCCACGTTCAACTAATCCCTACTGAAAGCCACCAGCTTCAGCACCACACCATTCAGCTGTTCTATTGTAATATGTACTTATAATAGTATTTAATCACATCACACAGATTAGTATGAGAGTGTGGCATTATGCGAAAATGGCATTTTGATAATGTGACGTTTTGATAATGTGACATTTTGCGATGCGGCGTTTTGAGAATGTGGCATTTTGCGAAAATCTAATGTGTCATTTTGCGAATGTGGCATTATGCGCCTAATCCCTACAATGCTGTCGAAAACAAAAGGAAGATTCTTGAATGGAAACGATTTTTTTGTGATTCTGTTAATGAGTTTTGAGTTCAAAGTTCTAACGAAAATTTCGTTTTTTTGTCTATATTCTTCATCTCTAATCGCTCACAATTGCCGTAGCAAGAAACATAGTGGTTTTGATAAAAATATGGATGGGTATAGCAAAGTTTACGTGAGAGCGGCGGCGAGGCGTCTGAAATAGTAGATACATTATGATACAAGTGTGCTAAGTTGACCATTATATACAAGGCGATATTGTGTACGCACGAGCGAAAGCGAGTGCGCCATAAGAAAGCCGCGTATATTATGGTCACAGGCACACGTGTTTCATACGACGTTTTTCAACACACTTGCTTAAAACGACGTTTTTCTGAGAAAGAATGAGCGTTCTTGCCGGTTTTCCATTTTAAAAATTTTTCATAGGCCGGCCGCTAAATACTTACATTTCACTCGATTTTGATGGCAAAAGACTATCGCACGCGTTTTTCGCCTCGTTACGTATGTCCGGCGGAGTTAATAATAGGTTTTCTTCATTTTCTTCACTTGAAGTAGACATTTTCGTTAATATTAAACTTCACAATTAATCCAAACTTCGTCAAAGCCGACAATTATTTACGAAAAATGGCGCGTTGTTTTTTTTCTTGCCGCGATACCGATGCGCGCGCAAGGCTAAGGTGCGAACTAGATCGGCCAACAGCCAAGATTAAAAATATAATTACATTTAAATGTAATGTTTAAAACAGAAATCACAGAAAATTTTAAATGAATACTGTTTGTTGCTAAAATAAAAAGTTATAACCCGACTAAATTATATCGCTTCTTCTTCTTCTTACTTACGACTTGGTACTAGGGTACAAATGTAAATTGGTCGGGTTAATAAACTAAAGGCACTCGTTCAATAATATACTGGAAAAGCACGCGTGCTTAATATCTAGGATTATGAGCCAAAAGTCGGTGGAATAAAAACGACGTTTTGAGCAAGTGTGTTGAAAATATTTTTTTGTAATTTATTACGTTGAATTTATTAAATTCCTCTCTTAGTGAGTTAGTTTTTATAGTCTTCGCAACTAGGTACATAAAGTATTTATAAATATAAAATAGTAAGGTACTACTTATAAAGTTACAAATAGTGCAAAATGATTTTATCAGCGCGTGTGTGCGTTGAATCCAAAGAGATTAAAATATAATCTCTTTGGTTGAATCAGTATATTTTTGCGAGCTAACGCACTTATTATAGCGCCGGGCGTATGAATGACTTCCGAGTATAACTAATGATAGGATTCGTGACATAATGGTGTTAGCCTGCTGTATTTTCAGTGGCATTACCTAAGCATTCCCGGGGTCCATCACCAAAAGGCATGTAGGCGAATCTTGGAATTTTATTCCTATTCTCTTGCGAAAATCTTTCCGGATCAAAAACTTCTGGGTTCGGGAAATATTTAGGGTCACGATGCATCGCTCCTATGACTGTATATACATTAACTCCCTTATCTATACAGATGTCTGTACCAGGAAATGTATACTTTGCTGTGCACTGTCGATCGATAAAATCCGCTGGTGTGTGCAGCCGTAAGCTTTCTTCGAACAGCATTTCCAAGTACTTCATCTGATAAACCGCATCTGCTCTAAATTCTCCATCACATTGCTCTAGGGCTTCAACGATTTCTTTGTAAGCTTTATCCTGTATATTTTCATTTCGGGCTAACTCGTAAAATGCGTATGAAATCGTGTTCGCTATGGAATCATAACTTAAGCAAATTGCAGCACATTGCTGAATGATAAAATCATCATCAACGTGCAATTTTTGATTCCTATTCATTAGTCTGTTTGTAATTTTCTCTTTCCCTTTTAACAGGTAATCGAGAAAAGTCTGTGATATATCTTCTCCCCGCTGAAGGCTACTTATGTATGATCCTGTGAGTTTCTTGACGTTATCACAGACTATATCTAATTTAATCTGTGCAAAAGGTTTCATAATTGCCATCATTGAAGGGAACGTAGTTGCTATGGTATAAATTTTAGTATGAAGCATTAGATCAGAAAATATGTTCGTCAGTTTCTGCATTTCGCTTTCTTGTTTAAAACCATGTAGTTCTTTTTTAAATGCTAATACAGCAAGAATTTCAAGAGCGTATCTTTTATGCAATGAAAACATTTCGTGTTTGTCATCTTTATCGACTAGTTCGTCGATAAATTTTAGGTAGTTTTTAATGGGCCTTTCTATTAAATGGGTAACTTTCCCATATCTACGTTTATGATAAAGAGGTTCCAAAGTCTGCCTTACCGTTTTCCAAAGTTCGAAGGTTGGTACTACTGGAATAGTTTTATTTAATTTTCTTAAGAACTTCTTTCTTAATTCTTTTTGTCTCAAAAAGAATCGGGACATTGGCTGCGGGCATTGCCTTCTGCTACCGTTGGTACTCTATTGGATAGACAGACACTTTCCCTCGCTGTCTGTCTTCGATTGGGCGTCAGGGCAAACCACCCCCATAGATGCCAGTGTGGGGAGCCTGTCGATCGACTCGGACACCACGGCCTCTCTTGCGCACGTAGCGCCGGCCGCCTGTCGCGCCATGCATGCCTCAACGACATCATCCGCAGGGCTCTCACCACTGCTGGTATCCCAGCTATTCTTGAGCCTAACGGCATCACACGAATAGGTGGCGGGAGGCCTGATGGTATGACTGTCGGGCCATGGAGACATGGCAGGTCGCTGGTGTGGGATGCCACATGTGCCGACACATTGGCCCCATCCCACATCGATGCCACCTCTGTGGGCGCTGGCGCGGCGGCTGCGGCCGCTGAACGCCTGAAGTGGCGCAAATATGCCGACCTCAATGAGGGCTACATATTTGTGCCGTTTGGGGTGGAGACCATGGGACCGTGGGATCCGGGGGCGCGGCAGCTCCTCAAAGAGCTGTCAGTGCGTTTGGTCGAGGCTTCAGGTGACCAGAGGGCTGGCAGCTATCTCTGTCAAAGGATCAGCCTAGCTATCCAGAGAGGGAATGCTGCCAGTCTTCTGGGCACTGTCCCACATGGTTCCTCTTTGGAGGACATTTTTTATCTGTAATTATTGTAAATCAATGTATATTTTCTTTGTAAATAGCTACCAATGTGTATTTTCTTAAGAACGTAATAGGTGGTCGTAAGAATGTTTTCCATTCTTTAATGTTCATCTGTTTATAATATCTAGATCTTTTACTAGCAGGATTGGGATCGCACCTTTA
The DNA here is from genome assembly GCA_963855545.1 of Ethmia dodecea. Classification (NCBI taxonomy): domain Eukaryota; kingdom Metazoa; phylum Arthropoda; class Insecta; order Lepidoptera; family Depressariidae; genus Ethmia; species Ethmia dodecea. The sequence goes on from OY979446.1 coordinate 6,170,201, forward strand.
TATATTCCTATAAATTTCTCTGTGGAATATGCATCTTTTATTACTAATTCAGTCAATTCGTTGACTAACCCAACGGCTGACCCTATTGGGCAATCGATTAATTTGACATTAAATTGTAACAGCTTGGAATTTGTTCCAAATAATAATTTAAATTAGAAATAGAGACAACAGAGATTAACTCTGGCTATACGTCATGTCCTATTAATAAAAATGTTACTAGTAAAAGTAAAAAATTAAATTGCAATACCCTAAATAAAATAAACCTGGTGCATCAAAATATTCAAGGTATGTTAAGTAAAGAGCTAGAAATTGAACTATTTATGAACTGTCATAGTGTTGATATAATGTGCATTACAGAACACTGGCTAAGAAAACACCAGTTCATTTTTGGTTTTAACCACCACCAGGTTGGCAGCTCATTCAGCAGGGAGGCCTCGATACGCGGTGGCTCTCTAATACTTGTACGTAACGGTCTGAAGTGTAAAGAGCGCGCGGACATTGTTGAGCTCTCTGTTGAGCGATCTGTGGAGATAGCCTGCACAGAGCTCGAGCGGCTTATTGTAATGAGCGTGTACAGACCCCCCAATTCTTGTTATGAACACTTTGAGAAAATCATGGATGAAGCCATATGTAAAATTAGCAATAAAAAGAAATACATTGTTGTTTGTGGAGATTTTAACATTAACCTTTTAGATACTTCATCCAGTATTGGTAGTAGGCTTGTATCATTTTTCAAATGTCATAATCTTGTAAATCTTTTTTCAGTGCCTACCAGAATTACTGCGACCACAGCAACATGCATCGATAATGTTTTTACAAACCTCGTGCCTGATGATACAGCCGTAATTAATAAATTATCCTCAGATCATTGTGGCCTGATGGTAACTTATCAGATGTGTACTGAAAAGGCACTAAAGAAAGATATTAAATGCAGACCAGTAACGTGTACTCGCCTTCAGCAATTTAGAAATAACATAGAAAATAAACTTTTAGATTTTTCATACTGTGATGACCCTAATGATTTGTACAAGTCAGTATTAACACTAGCTAAGAACGAATGTAATAATGTTTTTAAAACAAAAAGTGTAAAAATCAATAACAATCTAATGTTCAGTGATTGGGCGACGGTGGGAATTCATAAAAGCAGACTAAGATTATATGAACTTTACGAGGAAAGGACGTATAACACTAGTGATACCTTTTGCAATTATGTTCGTCAATATTCAAAAGTCTTTAAACGTATTTGTACCGCGGCTAAAGCTAACCATGTAAGTAATAAAATCAAAAATAGCACAGACATTGTAAAAACTACATGGAAAATTATAAATAGCGAGACTGGAAAATTTAAATCTCAACATTTTGACTTTCAGTTGAAAGTTAACAATAGAATTTTAAGAAATGATAAAGATATATCTGAAGTGTTTGTAAATTTTTTCTCTGATGTTCCAGTCTCGACGACCAAGTCACTTAACTCGTCACCCGCACTCGCTGAATCGCTACTACAAGAACATACCGCTGCATGTAATACACGCAATTTCGTATTCGATCATGTAAATCCTTGGGACATCCTAAAAGCATTCAGATCAATACAAATGAAAAATACTGCCGATCTCGACGGCTTATCTGTAAAAATCATATCATCCATAATAGACTTAATTGCCTCACCCCTAGCTTGTTTATTTAATAAATGCGTTGATGATGGCGTGTTTCCTGATCTGATGAAACATAGTAAAATTATTCCATTATTCAAAGCCGGTAGTAGATTAGACCCTTCTAACTTCAGACCAATATCAATTCTACCGACTCTTAGTAAAATTTTTGAGAAAATTATTCTATATCAGTTGAGTGCACATTTTTCTATCAACAGTATAATGTCTGTAAAGCAATTTGGATTTACTAGGGGTCGCTCGACAACCGATGCCGGTGTTGAGCTAGTAAATCATGTTTTTGATGCCTGGGAGGAGTCGCAGGATGCTGTTGGGGTTTTCTGTGATTTATCTAAGGCATTCGATTGTGTCCATCATGAAATTCTCATCAGAAAACTACGTCATTACGGAGTACAAGGCCGCGCTCTTGATTTAATAAAGTCCTACTTGAGAAGCCGGATACAATGTGTTGATGTAAACGGTTCAAGATCGTCTGGATCGGCGGTTTGTATTGGTGTACCGCAGGGCTCCATTTTAGGCCCCTTTCTATTTCTGGTCTATATAAATGACCTACCCAACCGAGTGCAACATGATATTGTACTGTTCGCAGATGATACATCTCTACTTTTTAAAATTAAACGACCTATTAAGTCTTATGACGAAGTGAACAGTGCAATTAATGATGTTGTCAGTTGGTTTAACGTTAATAATTTACTTCTCAATGAGAAAAAAACTAAATGTGTACATTTTTCTTTATCAAATATTAAACGAACTTTAAACTCAGTTACAGTTAAAAACGAAAAATTAGAATGTGTAAACACTACAGTATTTCTAGGAATAACTCTAGACTCTAAGTTACAGTGGGGACCGCACATTGATACGTTGGCGAAAAGGCTCAGTTCTGCTGCATATGCCGTAAAAAAAATACGTAATATGTCAAGCGTAGAAACAGCTAGACTTGTCTATTTCAGCTACTTCCACAGCTTGATGTCATATGGCATTCTACTGTGGGGGAATGCTGCTGATGTCCAGAGAATATTTATTTTGCAGAAACGAGCCATTCGTGCAATTTATAAAATGGGGTCTAGGATGTCTCTAAAGGAAAAATTCAAGGAAATTAATATACTGACACTGGCGTCACAGTATATTTACGAAAACGTATTGTATGTTAAAAAGAATATATCACTTTACAAAAAAAATAGTGACAGACATTGTATAAACACTAGAAATAAGAATGAACTGGCTGCTTGTGTTAGTCGATTATCTAAAGTTACCAAATCCTTTAAGGGTCAATGTATACGTTTTTACAATAAGATTCCCATTGAATTACAAAATTTGCCTCTTGACAAATTTAAAATAATAGTTAAGCAAAAATTACATAAAAAAGGCTACTATAAAATTACCGACTACTTAGTAGACCAAAATGCATGGGTTTAACCGACTCGGCGCTATGTAAGGCTATTCATTATAATTATTATTGTGAACCATATTTACTAGTAAGACATGAGACTAAAAAGAGCTGCCTTTGAGTTTCTTGCTGGCTCTTCTCGGGGTACTGCATTTGGAACCAGCAACTCGTCGGTGGAGATGGGCTGCTGTTTACATTTAGCCAATCCTCATGGACGAGTTTAGTGTGCCTTGTTTATATTGACATTTCAAAGTGTATTTTTTATACCTACTGAAATAAAAGAATTTTTGACTTTTTGACTTTGACTTTGACATCGTAATACTCGACTATGAGTTGTGCCTCTGTTTTACTAGTGAAGAAAACTGAAGCATAGTTACCCACAACAGGTAGTGGTCTAGGGCCTTTTACTCCTTTGTTTTTCCAGTAGCTATAAACTATCCATGAATTGTAAAGGTAACATACAATCGCCAATAAAAGTAATATAAAGAACATAGTGCAAATTGTGGAATTGATTCAGTAAATTAAGGATAATATTTGATTACAAAATTATGGCAATTATTTTTATTTTATCGAAAATGTATGTAAATATTTGATGTATTACCTTAGCACTAAATGCGCTACAGCACACTGCACTTTAAACAATAAAGTTATCTTAATGTTTTTGCTCCAAGGATTTTATGATAATATATAAAAACCGTCAAGAGTGTATTGTCAATATTACAAAGAAGTCCGACTTCAAACAAAATTTCTCTCAATATAACATTTTAAAGTCATGATAATTTATTAAGATAAAGACAGAAAGTTATATAAGAAAAATGAACTAAATATAATCTAATAATAGCGACATCTATAAAATATCTCTATAAAATAATAACATGACAAGAACAACTGAAAATCCGTAACAAACTCCGTAAAATTAGTCTAAGATCCCCCTAGCCATTCCTGGCACAAAGGTCCCCATTACTCTAGCAGCGTTACCGCACTGAATTTCTAGGGAAACTCGTTGGACCAGGTACGCCCCTGAACGGGAATCAAGACCCCGATCCCTGAGACGTTGACCCAGAGCCCTAATAAATTGCTTTGCCTCCGAGCCCCACGGACCCTTCGTGCCGGTCACTATTGAAACTGCAGTTCAATAGCGACCGGCACGAAGTCATACAAAGGCTGCAGATTCGGGTATTTTAAATGTTTTGTTCTGGTCGCATTTTGTGCAGCAGATCATACAACGCGAGTGGTATGACGAACATGAGGAACAGGTCTTTTCCTGGCCATACGACTTAAATCACCACCTCTAAAACACGGAATATTTGCCTGAACCAATTGCACGACGTATGACATTATTGATTGCGTGGAGTCTTGGAAACCTCCCAGCACAACGTAAGCAACTCCAACCATGATGTCCGTATCACAAATGCAGTGGTGGGGTTTATCAAACTTTACACCCCAGCCGCAAAGCCACTGCTATTCTAAGAGAGTCATTGTCCATCCAAGTTCCTAAATGTGATGATGGCAGCGCATGGAGCCATGCTCCTGTTTCCGATTTTGAAGAAGCCTTCAATCGAGCCACGTCAATACTCACAGGTGTTTCGATCAAATCCTTCCACGTCCGTTCAGAAACAATGTCATCCGCCGCGCCGCGCAGAAAGAGCTTCCGTACTAAACGGCATATAAATATTGCCACCATCAGAAGATAAAATACGAGTGACAAGATCCGATGCCGCATGTGACAAAGCTAGAAAAGCAATGAGGACAATATCTTGAACCTTGCGTATACCCAGACCACCATATCGAACAGAAAGAGTAGCTTGTCTCCATTGGGAGTCGTTAAACTGCACGTTTAGAATAGACTCGAAAGTAATTTTCAGGATGTTGTCAAAATTTTGGAGGTTCCCTTGAAGAGACAAGTTGGTGCCGTTCTTAGTAAGTAAGTTAGACGCGGTGCAAACAGACAGTTGCGGAGCAAAATTAAAGACACGTGTCAGACAGACCGACAGACAGATACGATTTAAGATATCTTTAACTGAATCAAATGCCACAATTTTAGCCCTAATATCGTTTTGAATACCCTCTTTGAAAACTGGTGCCCCTCTAACCTATACAAGTGATAAAGACTCCTTGTCGGGGGACTTAATTCCAGGCACCAAGGAGTCAAAAGGGTGAAAAGTCATGGCAGCTTGGCCGCCAATGTACCGAAAGAGTTTTTGGATGCCTTTAGCGACTAGGTGCCGTCAACTAGGTACCACAAGTTTAAAGTCATCATGAGTCATCAACATTATAAATCAAAAGTTATTGTAAAAATCTTAATACGGGTGAACATTATTCTGTAAGGATCTCTAAACATAATGTTACGAGATGATACCTTTTCATTGTGTATTAATTTTTATGTCGGCATGCATGCACGACTCACGGTATGAGTTACTGTATGTAGTTTTGGGGTTTAAATAGACTAATTATATCGTTTACGGGATTCCGAACACAAATGTTGACCAGATAAACTAAATAAATAAATCTTGGAATCCCTTTTGATTCCCTCATGATTTTTTTTTTTTTCTTATTTTTGTCAAGGCTTTGAGCACCCTGGGTAGCCCATGTCAGCCTCATAGAAAATAACGCTATTTGTACAATTATCTAAGTGACAGACACACAAACCTGTACAATCTTATAGCACTATCTGACGAAGGGTCAGACAACCAGCTATTAATTTGTCCATTGTACAAATTTGTGAGCCCGCAAAACAAACTTCTCCTCAGATCTGCATTCCGAACACATTCCAGCATCAAGTGAAGTAAGTCATCTATTTTATTACACATACTGCACATAGGAGAGGGTTTTATGGGGAACCCTACGGTGAAAGAACGTCACCACGTGAACCCTACGGTGAAAGAAATAAAATAGTCACTATTCACTCGTAATAAATATGTCTATATTGAACAAAGAGTTCCCACATATAAAACAGCAAATACAATGTTCTAAAAAGCACATACACGAAAGAAGAAGAGATAGAAACGCGCACAGAAGGTTTTTGAAGCGAAATATCAGTGTATAGAATATAAAGAAAGTGAAACATAAAATACAAGCAAATTGGAAGTTAAAGCGCGTAGTTATAAGGGTCGCGAAAACAAGCGTGCGTTAGCTGTGGAAGCGGAGATCGGACTGCCAAGCGTATGAATTCCAAACTGCTAGGAGCGCTGCGCCGGCGGCGGCTATTGTCCCGTTAGGCGAGAACAAAAGATCGCCTACGTCACAGCGGTCAAGCGCGAGTCAAATTAGTATACAAGCTCGCACGCTCGGTTTTGCTTGTGCAATTAAATTTAATTACATAAAATTATATAATAAAAAGTTTGATACAATACCAATAAACACTAATATTAGGAATGGACTTTATACAACAATAAATAACTTTTTACAACGATAAATAGGGACATGGTCACTACACTACCCCCCCGCTGAGACCGAAGGTTACTGAGGTCGATAGTAGTCCGGGAATCGGACCCTTCTACCGCTTCTCGTCCTTTTAATGTTGTCATCAGTGGCAGGAGATGGTATGGGAGCAGATACATCCGCTGGGTTGTCGAATCTACTCCTGCTGTCATCTTTGGCTGCAGTCTGGTAGGTGTCGTCATCTTGGGTGACATAGGCTGGCTTTACTCGGTCAATTGATACTACCGGTTCTCTATTTTGTATAGCCAGTTTCAAGGTTTTTCCCTTTCGCTCCAGCACCTTGTATGGACCTGTGTATGGTGGTTCAAGGGAGCGCCTGGATGCGTCTTGACGAAGGAAGACATACTCAGCTGTGGCCAGGTCCTTAGGGATGAAGAAAGTCTTCTTTTCATGTCGACTCGATGGTTTTGGAGCCAATTTTGCCATATGAAGACGGAGTCGCGAAGTGAAGTTTGTGATGTCATGATTGACATCCCTTGCAGGAACAAAGAACTCGCCAGGTAGCCGTAGTGGCTCCCCGTAGACTAGTTCTGCTGTAGACGCCCCGACGTCGTCCTTCCAGGCGCTGCGGATACCCAGCAGCACCAAGGGAAGAACCTCAGTCCAGCTTGTTGTGGAGTGGCACATGATGGCCGCCTTCAATTGGCGGTGGAAGCGTTCCACCATGCCATTGCCGGCGGGGTGATACGCCGTTGTTGGGCGATGCTCAGTACCAAGCATCGACGTCATGGTGCGGAAGAGCTCGCACTCGAACTGCCTGCCCCTGTCCGTGGTGATCTTCTCAGGGCAGCCAAAGCGAGACACCCAGCCAGCGATGAAGGTGCGGGCGCATGTCTCGGCGGTAATGTCAGCCAGTGGGTACGCCTCAGGCCAGCGGGTAAAACGATCGATGGCTGTGAGGCAGTACCTGAAACCGCAAGAATAGGGTAATGGCCCTACGATGTCCATGTGGACATGTGAAAAACGATGGGAAGGAACAGGGAAAGGAGAGGTGGGAGAATGGGTGTGCCGGGAAACTTTACACTTCTGGCAATCTGTGCATTCTCTAGCCCAATTTCGGCAATCTCTCTTAATTCCAGGCCAAATGAATCGTTCTGTCACCAGCTTGACGGTTGCCTTAATCCCAGGATGGCTCAACCGATGAAGTGCGTTGAACATATGTTTCCTGAATTGGACCGTCAAGTATGGGCGTGGCTGCTTGGTTACATCACAGAATATCTCAACCTGAGAACCTGGAGTTTTCATTCTCTTCAGATTGAGTGCTGTAGTCCCATCATGCAGAAGTCCTTGCAGCTCCGGATCAGCTTCCTGAGATACAGCCAGTTCTTCGTAGTTGATGGGCGTTGAAATGGCTTCAACCCTGGAGAAAGCATCTGCGACGACATTGTCTTTACCTTTGACATACCGAATATCTGTTGTAAATTGGCTTATGTAGTCCAGGTAACGGAATTGCCTTGGAGAGCACTTCTCACGGTTGTACTCGTATACAAACGTCAGAGGCTTGTGGTCGGTGTACACGACGAATGGTCTGGCTTCGACCATGTGCCTGAAGTGTCTAATGGCATCATAAATTGCTAGAAGTTCCCTGTCATAGGGACTGTACTTCTTCTGCGCAGATGTTAAACGCCTAGAGAAGAATGCGAGAGGCTTCCAATTATCATCAACACGTTGTTGAAGCGCAGCTCCTATTGACACGTCTGAAGCATCCGTGTATATGGCCAACTCGGCGTTGGGATCTGGGTGAGCTAACATGGCAGCTTCTGCAAGACTCGCCTTGCAGCTGTTAAAAGCTTCTAGCATCTCCGGCGTCAGGGTGATGCTCTCCGATCCTTTCGTCTTAGGCCCAGACAGGAGGATATTTAACGGCCTTTGGGTCTGTGCTGCACCTGGTACAAAACGGCGGTAGAAATTAAACATTCCGAGGAACCGTCGCAGCTCTTTCACAGTCTTGGGCACTGGGTAGTCCTGTAACGCCTGTACTTTCTCAGTGAGGGGACGAACACCATCTGCGGTTACCTCATGCCCTAGGAATGTTATGTGTGATCGACCAAATTCACACTTAGCGGTATTTATAAGCATACCGTACTCACTCAATCGCTGGAACAGCTGCTGAAGGTGCTGATGATGCAGACTCTCGGATTCGGAGTAGACCAAAATGTCATCAAGGAATCCGTAGCAGAAAGGGAGACCACGAAGCGCCTCATCGATGAACCGTTGGAAAGTTTGAGCCGCGTTGCGTAGCCCAAACGTCATGAACGGGAACTCGAAGAGTCCGAACGGTGTAGTGATCGCAGTCTTCTGAATATCCGCTGGATTGACTGGAATCTGGTTGTACGCCTTTACCAGGTCGACCTTGGAGTATATTTTGCTGCCAGCAAGTTGGTGGGCAAAGTCTTGTATATGCCTGATAGGGTATTTATCTGGGATGGTCCGAGAATTAAGTGCCCGGTAATCTCCGCAGGGACGCCATCCATTGTCCTTCTTGGGCGCGAGGTGAAGAGGTGAAGCCCAAGGACTCTCTGAACGGCGTGCAGTACCGCTGGAAAGCATATCCTCGAATTCCTTCTGTGCTATCTTCAGCTTATCTGGAGGAAGACGGCGAGGTCGAGATGTAACAGGTGGACCAAGTGTCGTGCGTATGTGGTGGACAGTATTGTGCTTCACCACACGATGTGTACCTGCAGGTCTAGTAATGTCAGGATACTTACGCAGTAGCTGATGGAATTTATCATCACCAGTAACAGCCTTGACTGATGCAACATCTGCTGCTGCCTTTCCTGCTGGCCGCGCTTCGGTTGAGATGGAGGTTAATCCGTCGATCAAGCGGTGGTTTCTCATATCTACAAGCAAATTATAAAATGTGAGAAAGTCAGCACCTATTATGGGTTTGGTCACTTCAGCCACAACAAATCTCCAACTGTAGACACGGCGTAGGCCTAGGTTGAGCTGAAAATGGATCCAGCCGTAGGTATTTATGCGTGATCCGTTTGCGGCAAACAGCTCATATTCCGTTTTAGGACGCGACTGGGTAAGCGCCGTCCGTGGAAACACGCAGAGGTCTGAACCTGTGTCAACCAAAAATGAAACCTTAGAATCATGATCCATCACAAACAAGCGGCTTGGTCGATTTAGGCAGTCATTAGCCGCTACTTCCGGCTGCCGTTTGCGTTTCCCGCTGGTGATGTCGGGTAGGCGCATGGCGTGGTACATTTATGTGCGTTATCGCCAAACCGATGATGGTACCAACAGTAACCATTTTCACGTGGCTTAGAGCTTGACCGGCTGCGATTTCGGTGTGGTGTCGCTTTTCTACTACTGTTATCATGCCCTGGGTATTTATTACGAGAACGTGAACGATTTACCTGACCTCTCAGTGATGCTACCTCTTGTGTCAGCCCCTGGATTTGCTTCATCATCTCGCTCATTATAGTACTGCCGGTACTCGGGTCTACGCTTGCCACCGAAGGTGTACTCGGTGCAATTTTATACACCTTGTCTGCCAGTTCTGCTACGGACTCGAGTGTAGTACTTGTTTGCGTTGCGATCACAGTTTGTATATTTGCGGGTAGACGGCTCGACCATATCGTCTGTATAAACGATTCTGGAACATTCTGTCCAGCCAGAGTACGTAGATGCCGTAAAAACTGTGATGGTTTTCGATCACCGAGTTCTTCATGAACCAAAAGTTGTTTAATCTTCTTTTCTTGAGATTCAGACAAACGCTTGATTAATTCCAACTTCAGTTTCTCGTATTTATCTTCCGTCGGCGGCGAAGTAATGACATCTTTAACTTCCGACGCATATTGATGGTCAAGGTGCGCTATAACGTGGTAGAATTTTGTTGAGTCCGATGAAATTCCAGCCAATGCAAATTGCGCCTCGACTTGCACAAACCATAATGTTGGATCTGCAGCCCAAAATGCCGGAATCTTCATGCCGACTCGGCAAGCTTCAGGCCCGCCCGGTTCCTTGTTCATTGTTATTTCGAAGTTTCTCGAACGTTCGAGAAAAAAAACCGTTAAATTGTTCGGCGCGAAGTGTGACGGTAGACACAAATTACTCTCGTGATTCTAACGTTCGGGGTCACCAAATATGGGGAACCCTACGGTGAAAGAACGTCACCACGTGAACCCTACGGTGAAAGAAATAAAATAGTCACTATTCACTCGTAATAAATATGTCTATATTGAACAAAGAGTTCCCACATATAAAACAGCAAATACAATGTTCTAAAAAGCACATACACGAAAGAAGAAGAGATAGAAACGCGCACAGAAGGTTTTTGAAGCGAAATATCAGTGTATAGAATATAAAGAAAGTGAAACATAAAATACAAGCAAATTGGAAGTTAAAGCGCGTAGTTATAAGGGTCGCGAAAACAAGCGTGCGTTAGCTGTGGAAGCGGAGATCGGACTGCCAAGCGAATGAATTCCAAACTGCTAGGAGCGCTGCGCCGGCGGCGGCTATTGTCCCGTTAGGCGAGAACAAAAGATCGCCTACGTCACAGCGGTCAAGCGCGAGTCAAATTAGTAAACAAGCTCGCACGCTCGGTTTTGCTTGTGCAATTAAATTAAATTACATAAAATTATATAATAAAAAGTTTGATACAATACCAATAAATACTAATATTAGGAATGGACTTTATACAACAATAAATAACTTTTTACAACGATAAATAGGGACATGGTCACTACAGTTTAATACCCATCAAATGGTAAAACTTATTTACTGGAACATGTCCAGAACGCAGTCTGAAGGCTGAAACCAACATGTCTCTAGACAGACAAACAGCGTCAAACCAAGGTTTATAAAAAGGGACCCTTTGGATGGTTCCGTACCATATACCTACTCCTTTAGATAGCTGCTGTCCAAAATGATACTCCCATTTATCAAGGTATTTCTTTTTAATTTTGGTAATAAGTTCGCAGGCATATGGCTTTAAATCCTGTACAGAACCATCCATCACAGCTGCCCCTGCAAGGGTATCTACAATCTCATTTCCTCGTATCCCAACATGAGACGGGATCCACTGAAGCTTAATATTAATATGTTTGGCCTGTAATTTGCGGACCAGTTGAAGAGCCTCATAGGCTATCGGCATACCTGGTTGACCCGAGACACACCGAGCCAAGTGTTGAAGGGCGCTCTTGGAGTCAGTTAAAACGACAATGGACGGTTTATTAGCCAACTGATCCGCATATCCCAGAGCTTCTTTTATAGCAATTAGTTCTGCTCGCATAACACTAACATCACTATGAAGCTTCCACTTAAAAGAAACTGTACGCTGAGGATCAAATAGAGCTGATCCAACCCCTTGAGATGACTTTGAGCCATCTGTATACAGCTTATAGAAATCAGAATACTTAATAGATATCATTTTCAGTGTACAGTTTCTCAATTCAGATTGGACAATCTTGCTTTTGGGTGCCTTGATATCACTAACATTATCAAAAATACATGTCTGGACATCGATGGAGGACATCCACGTGTCCAGCGAATATAATTCCAATTGATTGCTTTTATACATATCAAGTTCTCTCCATTCGCAATGAATTTGAACTAGAATAGGTAAATTAGTATCACTAAAGTAGTTCCGTCGTAGTGACAAAGTCTGTAGAGTGTCTGGTAAATCGCTACTGGAAGCCGAGCTCACCCGCAGCCAATATCTGCAGCCCAGCCAATACCGCCGCATAGATAGAGGCGGCAGAGAGAGCTCGCCCTCCATCACGTGTATTGGCGTGCTCAAAGATAGTCAAATTATTTGGAGTAGGGTTACGTCATACTCTAGCTAGAGCCAATCTTCTTTCTGCTACAGCTTTTGATATGTTCTCATTCCAATAATGTTTTGGTTTGAATCTTGATGTAGGGTCTTGACTATTTTTAATCCATGGAATTGATTTATTCGCTAACAATTGAATACTATCAACAAAAGAATCATAACTAATTTGAACATCATTTGAGACAGTAAAATTATCGAAAAGAATAGCTGCCTGTTTATTATATTCTTCCCAACGTGCTTTCTTAAAATTCCTCTTTTCTATGTATATTCCAGACCGGACATAGCCAAAAGTTATTTTGATAATCAAATGATCACTACCAAGCGATTCATTAGTTGTTCTCCAACATAAACTACATAGTTGCCACATCTGTAGATGCAAATGAGATGTCCGGAGATGACCGTTGTAAGTAGCCATTAGCCATTTTGATCCTTGTTGGAGATCCATTGTTGAGGCACACAAACTCGTTTTCAAACATTGCTCTATATATGTTCTCTCCCCTTCTATCTGTTTTACAAGACCATAGAGTATGGTGAGCATTCATGTCGCCTATAATTAAACATTGAGATTTGTAGAGACTAAATATTGAATCCCAATCTTGCTGACTTGTGTTAACACCGGGAGGACAATAAATAGAAATTATATTTTTAAGACTTGTCACATTATAAATTTCAATGAATAGAATTTCAATTGCTGTGTTAGGAATAGTGTAAGTCCGTTGAGCAAATTTTATCGATGTGTGGATAATAGCACACACACCACCATATGAGTCGTCTCTGTCTACTCTCGTAACATTGTATCCACTTATTTTTACAATATTGTCTTCAGAGAGCCAAGTTTCACTAATAAATGCTATATGTACTTTTTCTTGGTTGAGCAGTAATTCTAAGTTGCGAACTTTAGGTTTTAAACTGTTAGCATTCCACTGAAATATATTTAATACACTGCTATCCATCTTGATTTCCAATGAACTTAAGAATAGTCTCCACAGTAATGTATTTCTCTAAAAACAATTTTATTTCTTTCCAAATATATTGAATAAGCAACTGCACTTTACTTTGGAAATCATTTTCTGATAAAATAGTATCCTTCAAATTATCTAAAAATCTCTTCACTAGCGTACTTCTTTCTCTACGGTTTCTCTGTTGCCTCCGATTAGATTCAATAATATGTGCTGCATGATCGTTGTCTCCTATTGAAGTTTCACTTTCATTATATATGTTATTTTCTTTTCTATTTTTTGTTTTTGAAGTCTTCTTCATTTTTTTATTTTTTCTATTAATATTAGGTGGCTGGGTCCTAGATTCTATTTCTGTCATCTCTTCTTGTTCAATCTGCCTATCTAGAGGATTGGAACATAATATATCTCTGTACAAAGGCCTCGATATTTCACAATTAGAAAAAAGTGGAGGGCTATTATATGGTTGCTCATTGTCTCCTATTTCTGAGATTTTGTCGGTTTCCCGGTTTCTTTCATTTTCATTTATTTTTCGTAATGCTACTTTATATGTGTAATTGTTATCTCGCATGTAAACTCTAATATTTCTCTCTCTTGTAAAAGCAGGACACATGCTCTTAACTATAGACATGTGGTTTCCTTTGCAATTCACACATTTATAAGTTGTGGTTTCACAATTTTCGTGGTTTTCCCCACATTTTGGACACACTTGAGACTTTGAAGGGCAGTAATTCTTAATATGCCCAAACCTCCAGCATTTCGAACATTGCGTCACCGGATACATATAGGAATCCACTTTCATACGAGAGCCATATGCTTTCACATATGGAGGCAGAATGGATCCTTTGAAACAGATGCGAATAGTTTCACTTTTTATCCATTGACCCGCTGGATTCTTCTTATGTAATCTCTTAACTGACATGATTTCTTCTCCACATTCAAATATACTCATTAGATCATTCTCTTCAATATCAATATCTATATCTCTCACAACACCATAAGTATGAGCCACCTCATTTGTCTTTTTACATACCCACTCTTTTTGTCTTATAAGCTCAGAACTCAAAAAAATATCTGCGTCATGGTCTGTCTTAAACCTGATAAAAATCTTAAATGGGCTTTTATAAGTTACTCTCAAAACACCCTGTACATCACCATTCTTCAATAATTTGGCAAAACCTAATTGTTTAGGTAATGCAATCTTAGCACTCAAAGACACTTCACACACTGATGCTGTGTCATCTTCATCACTTGTATGTTGTGGTGAACCACGTACATTTCTACGTTTCCTCCCTGTAACCATAATAAAGCCTTCGGGGTCCTCTGTGCTAGACTCTCGTCTAATCCTTTTGGTGGCTGCCAACGCCGAGCCAGCCATCTCAGGTATAACCTCCAAATTCATATCTCTGCTATCCCACTCCAGATCTCCAGTTCCACTAGGGGAGGACCCCAGAATAGTTCTTCTCACAGTTCTTGGAGTTAAGTTGGGGTCACTGTCAATCATTTCATCTGCTTCTTCCTCGGATTCACCCATATTTACATATGTGGGTAGTCCAAAAAAAGTTCTATATCACTAACTAAAAATCACAATAAAAGTCAACACAAGTCTATATAGTTCAACTCCATACACAAAATTAATGTTTTCTATCATACACCAACAGAATAATACTAAAAACTCCTAAATAAATATTTAAGAGAAAATAAACAACTCTCTTTCTGCACGCAACCGCCGCGCGCGCCGAACTGTATATTTTAATGTAAATAACTGATTTTATTTATAAATAGGTACTTAAGTAAATTCAGCTTCTACGAAGGTAGCTGAAACTATTTAATTTTTAATGTATAAAAATATCAGTAAGATCGGGTTAATGGTATCACAAATATTATTGTTTAATTTACATGAGGACAGTAGATAGATATAATCTTTATAGTGTGGCAATAATTTTATTATTGTTATTACTAACAACCCTAATATCGTTTAGTACAAATAGTTCTTTTATAAATCTAGGAACATAGCTATCGTCTTTAAAGCTTATAGCAATCAAGAAACGAACTGTATAGTGTGCAAATAGTATAAACAGACTATTGTACCACCTAACATGAGAACATGATGATGTAAGCCTAAATGGAGCCTAATTATCAGTATTGCTTCGATCAGATGGCTTACGTAAAAATCTGTTAGATATGCGAGTAAGTTGACACTCTAAAGCCTCAAACACACGAGTAGCATTTTGCTGTCGACCACCCAAATACAAGTTGTCAACGCAGCAAACTGCAGCCGTCGACAAAGGTTTTGCGTTGCAGCTTCAACTTCACGTCGACGCAATGCTGACAGCTAGAGGCGGGCGGCGTGCTTCGCGCGCAATCGGCGCAATGTTTCGTCATTTGAGTACAAATAGACAAAGCGCGCACACGTATAAAAAAAATGTCTTATATCGTTATTGATGTAGACCTGTAAATTCCATCGGGTAAGAAATATGACTGCATCTGGAATTATAAAGTCTTAAAAAGTTAGGGATGGTCTCCTAGGAACGTTTTCCTGTAGTTATAACGATTAAGGTATCTGCCCTTACTGTCCCGTTTCAAAAATCCACCCTGTATAATATAATAAAATGATAAACTGACTGGACTGATCGGTGGTGTAGGTATCAACGCACAGCCTAAACCGATGGGTCTAGAGACTTGAAATTTTGCACACAGATAGCTTATACAGTTATCCACTAAGAAAGGATTTTGCAA
The DNA here is from genome assembly GCA_963855545.1 of Ethmia dodecea. NCBI lineage: Eukaryota > Metazoa > Arthropoda > Insecta > Lepidoptera > Depressariidae > Ethmia > Ethmia dodecea. The sequence continues at coordinate 6,186,170 of OY979446.1, forward strand.
AATTCAAACCCTAAGGGGGTGAAATAAACATGCGCCCGCGAAGCCGCGGGTAAAAGCTAGTATTGTATAATTTTAATGGCTAAGAATAAGCTTCGGATTACTTTGTGTCTAACAAGAAAAACAGAAGATGTGCAGGTGATGTCTAGACTAGTCTATTTTCAAATGTGCCTGGTCATTAAAAATAAATGTAATAAAGGCGCGAAATATTGTTTGAATATTAAACAAAATGTCTAGAATTTACCGATATTGAATAATCTTTACTTTACAGATTTTTTATTTTCATAGAATTAAAAATGCTATTTATTAAATCCGCGTATCTTTACAAAGAGCAATTTCATTCTAAATAATGGCTGCGGGCCATATAGATGAATCAATAAATGTAAATCACAATGAAAATCCTTTGTGAAGAAACGCTTCCACATAAACTTTTGTTTTAATGCCGTCCCAAAAATATACTTACGGGATAGCTTGTTAAATATTTAGATTATTATAATATAGCGGTTCCCCGCGATTTCACCTGCAAAAGTTACGTTACCGTTTGAAATTAATACAAAGTATATGCTGTCTCGTCGTGGACATAATGGAATCTTCTTTTTAGGAAGAAAACTCAAACTTGTTGTAAATGGTATAATATATAAAAAAATGATACAATTTTGAGAGCGAAAAGTATTCGTGTCAATGTCTGACAGATTAAGAAAGCTAACCGTTAATAGTTTAACACAATGATTAAAAACCGGCCAAGTGCGAGTCGGACTCGCGCACCGAGGGTTCCGTACAACCTTGCAAATTTATGGTTTTCGTAATTTTTCCTTTATCTATGCTATAAGACGTTGCTTCGTACCAAATTTCAAGATTCTGAGTTCACGGGAAGCACCCTGTAGGTTTTGATTCCCTTGCAAGTGTCGAAAATTTGCGGCATAAACGGCTGTATCTTTTGATTGCGTTGGCTTAGAAGTTTGATTTTTTCACAGCTTCAAGGGACAGTAGACCTGAGTAATTGATATAAATTTCAGCTTCATACCTCCACGCGTTCCTGAGAAAAAGGGTCTTGACAGACGGACGGACGGACGGACAACAAAGTGATCCTATAAGGGTTCCGTTTTTTCCTTTTGACGTACGGAACCCTAAAAATGGCAAAATTGCTATTTAAAAACAGCAGGCGCATGATATGATGCGCGCCGGAACATCTTCCACCCCGTTGAAGACTTGGGTCTTCAACTCTGTAGATCTTCAGCAGTGGGCAGTGGGCAGAGACGAACCAGAGGGCGTCGGTAGCATCCTCGCGTAGTTTTGACATCAGCAACGCGAGAAATTCCATCAGGTCCTGGAAACAAACGGAGCACACGCCCCAAACGCCAACATAATGGAGGCACGAAGTCTTCACGTAGCAGGACTAAATCACCAACATTTAACTTAGTGGTGTTCTGTCTCCATCTTGTGCGTACTTGTAGCTCTGATATGTACTCCTTTTGCCATCTTTGCCAAAAATGCTGACGTATTTGTTCGAGTCGCGCGTAACGATGAAGTGTGTTTGAATTGCGGTCTTCGAGAGCAGGAGATGGCAGTGCATTTAGTGGCCTTCCGATTAAAAAGTGCCCTGGGGTTAGGAAAAGGAAATCGTTAGGAGAAGAAGAAAGTGGACACAGGGGACGACTGTTTAAAATCGCCTCCACTTGCGCAAAGAGAGTAGAAATCTCTTCAAAAGTAAGATGGGTATTACCCATAACACGTTTAATATGATGCTTAGCAGATTTTACACCGGCCTCCCAAATTCCGCCGAAGTGAGGAGCGTAGGCTGGAGAAAAAATTAATTTGAAACCTTCTTGAATTGCAAATTCAGAAAATTCATCTGTGTTTTGTTTTATAAAAGTGCCCAATTCCTTAGCTGCTGCTACAAAATTTTTACCATTGTCGGAGAATATTTCCGATGGCCTTTCACGACGGGAAACAAATCTACGAAATGTCATAATGAATGCGTCCTTAGATAAATCACTCACTGCTTCTAAGTGCAAGCATTTATAGCGCAAACAAACAAAAATACACAAATAACATTTTATCAATCTTGAGCCGCGTCCTTTACGATTTAGCAAAATCCAAACCTGTTGAACGAAACGGAAAGTCGGGAGTGATAAGTTGAGCCGGAAGGTTACCCATTTTAGGACATAATGTTTTGACTTGCGCGCGTCGGCATATTACGCAGTTGTTTACTATGCGCCGAGCGAGACGCCTGCCATTGATTGCCCATATTAGTCTAGGCAATGAAGCGGATTTTTGTATGAAGACCCAACATTAATTCCTCAGTCGATGAAACTTTGCAGGATTGTAGTACAGTATGAGACAATACTTGCATAAAAAAATCCAAAAAAAAAACCTAACCGAAGTTAGGTATTTTTACTGAAATACTTATTTATTTGATATCTTTGTTGGGAAAAATTCTCAGTCTAAATTTTCTTCTCCAGCAATATTCATGTATGTTAAGAAAGCTATATGCGAAATATCCAAAAAAATCTCCTGGTAGAAACAACAAAACTCAGACGTAAATGTACCTTGCATGGGAAAATTGCTTAGTCCGTTTTTTTTAAATGGAATGTCAATTAATAGTCGCTGTGGACTTACAATAGGAAAATTCAAAATAAAAACCGTCTCGCTACATTATTTTCAGAAATTATCAAATTATCAACCAAAAAAAAAAATTTTTTTTAGTATAAAAACCTAACTTCGAATAGGTTTTTTTTTTGGATTTTTTTATGCAAGTATTGTCTCATACTATACTACAATCCTGCAAAATTTCATCGACTGAGGAGTTAATGTTGGGGTCCACTACCTTTATTGCCTAGATTAATATAGTCTGTCTAACGCACGCTAATAGTAGCTGAGGACCGGCATGCATGTTACGTAAATGTTCATTTTCAAATATGAGTTTAGATAAATAATGTAATGAATCTAAAAGTATAGGGTGTCGTTTCTCATAAGCATAATCGGAGGCGTCTATGCGACCTCCAACTCTAATTAGGTTATTGTTGTCTATAAATGGAGATAAAGGTAGGAGTCTTGATTTAGAATTTAAGGGTTGTCCCTTCGATATAGTTTTGTATTCCAAATTAAAACATTGTTTTTGCGCCATAGAACATAAACTATGAAATGACTCATGCAATTCGTTTATAGATAAAATGCCCAGTCTTTTACATTTAGGATTTTTTAGAATAAATATGAACCGATTAACGTATGCAATTATTCTTTGAAGTCTAGTCAGTTTGGAATAATTTTGAAAATTGATGATCGGTTCCAAAGTAATTACAGTAGCAGTAGTTTTAATTTCAGGTAGGTTAATTTGCTTTTTAGAGTTTAGGATAGGCCATTTAGATTCCTCCAATTGCAAAAACTTAGGGCCAAACCACCATATATCTAGGTTACGCAACTGACCAGCATTTACTCCTCTAGAAATTAAGTCAGCTGGATTATCAGCGGTTGGAACGTACCGCCACGAAGATGGGTTAGTAATTTCTAAGATTTCACCTACTCTGTTAGCTACAAATGTTTTAAGTTGACTAGGACTCCCATTTAGCCATGCCAGAACAACACTGGAGTCACACCAGTGCAAGATGCAATTAGGTGTATATCGAATAGAACTGATGACTGTTTTACATAACCGGGCTGCAAGCAAGGAAGCGCACAGTTCTAGTCGTGGGATAGTTGTAGGTTTCAGATGGGCTACTTTGGACTTAGCACACAACAATCGCACAGTGACGTCATTATTGGAGTTAATCGTTCTTATGTAAATACAAGCACCATAGGCGACTTGTGAAGCATCACTAAATGAATGCATTTCAATTAATACTGGAGAATCACACAGGACTGGCCTGGGTATTTTGAAAGAAGATAGAAAATGTAGATTACTTGAGAAGTCATCCCAAGCAGTTTTAATTTCCTCTGGAGCTGGCTGGTCCCAATCGACCTTTAGTTGCCACAACCTTTGCAATAGAATTTTGGGTTTTATTATGCATGGACTTAGTAAGCCAAGAGGATCGAAAATTTTAAACGAATTTGACATTATTGATCTTTTTGTAACAGACATATTTTGGGACAAAGGGTTTATAGGGAAATGCAATGTATCATCTGACGGATTCCACCCCAATCCGAGGGTGCTCGAGGATTCACTCAGAGTTAGACTTTCTTGTGTATTTATTGTCTCAGAACCTTCAAAAATACTAGGCAAATTAGTTTTATATTTTCTCAATTTAAAACATCCTTAATAAGAGCAGTGATAGCCCGGACGGTTAAAGAGCCGGCCGAAAATCAGTGAGGCTCGGGTTCGAATCCTGGCATGTACCAATGAGTTTTTCAAAAACTTACGTACATATTTATCACTAGCTCGACGGTGAAGGAAAACATCGTGAGGAAACCCGCAGGTCTCAGAATTAATTCTGAGACATGTGTAAACAGACCCGGTCCGGCGATGGGCTCACCACCTATCACGTTTAGGGGTCCAATATATCTCGTGAAATGTGGGTATATCCAGTAATGGAATACCTCTGCCTACCCCCTCGGGGATAAAAAAGGCGTGAGATTATATTATTATTATTATTATTATAAAACATCCTTTATTTAACTCTTGGGCAACAGAATTTTGAATATAGCTTAGTTGATTTTCATCGTTTGAGCCCGTAATTAGGTCATCAACATAAAAGTCCTTTTGAATAATATTTTTAATTAATGGATCCTCGCATTCTTCCCCTATCTGCCAAAGACATTATTGCTTAAAAAACTTGCACTTGCAGTTCCGTAAGTAACAGTGTTTAATCGTAATGTTTTGATAGGTGCTGACTCATCTTCTCGCCATAAAATTAACTGTAAATTACGATCATCAGGATTCACGTTTATTTGGCGATACATTTTTTCAATATCTCCCGTCAGGAGATATTTATACTGACGAGCTCGCAATAATATTTTGAAAAGAGAGTCTTGCATATTTGGACCTACCATTTGTAGGTCGTTGACAGAGAAACCTGAAGAGGTGGGGGCTGAACCATCAAAAACGACTCTAATTTTAGTCGATTCACTGTTTTCTTTGAAAACAGCGTGATGGCAAAGAAAGTACGATGGATTTGGTATACAAATGGATGATTCTGAAAGATGACCCAGCTGGGAATATGCTTGAATAAATTCTACATATTTTGATTTTAAATTAGGGTTCCTTCGAATCGCTTTTCTAAATTAAATAATCTCTTTTTAGCAAGATGATATGAATTTCCTAGACAGTCCGGTGAATCGACAAGAGGTAATTTCACACAAAATCTACCTGTATCTAGGCGATAGGTATTGTTTAAAAAATGTTTTTCGCATGCCTTTTCGGTAGGACTTAACAATGATTTTGAGGGTAACTCTTCTAGTTCCCAAAATTTTGAAAGTTGGCTTTCGATTTGAGATTCTTTAGATGAAATCTTCGAAATGAGAGCATGATTGCAATGAATTTCGTTAGTTTTATGAGAATTTATTGGACCCCCAATTAACCAACCCAACTTAGAACTTCGCAAGTGGGGATTATTTGGGCCAAGGGACCTTTTCTCAGATCCCAAAATATCCCAAAAAATGTCGGCTCCTATTAGGACGTCAATTGGAGCAGGCTGATTAAAATTAGGGTCAGCCAGCTGAATATTTTTTGGCAAACTCAAATACTGCGTACTTATGGGAGCCCTTGGTAGGTCTCCTGTCAGATCATTTAGAATAAAACAGGTTAAAATAATATTAAATTTAGGACTATTTGTAGACTTTAATTGGGCAACACAACTCTCTTGAATTTTATTATTTGAATTATTGCCTATGCCAATGACATTTAGATTAATACTATTTGAATTTAGTGATAGTTTTTGTTGTAATGATTTGCTGATAAATGAAGACTCACACCACCAGCCACAATCTAATAGGGCACGCACAGTTTCTACTTGGTTGGTTTTAGGGTTGCATACCTGTATTAAGGCGGTAGATAAAAGTATTTGATTAGTATTTTCTTTTGAGAAGGTAACTATAGAATCGGAATGACTAAATGCACTAACTGGACTCGGACCTCGATTAGCATCTGCATCGGCAGGTTTATGCAAAAGAGTGTTGTGTTTTTTATTACACTCTCTGCAGGGACCCATGCGACATTCGCTAACAGGGGGTCCCTGTCGCAAACAATTAATGCACAACTTAAATCTTAATACATCAGCTAGCCTTTCTTGGATATTTTTAGATTTAAAAGTCGAACAGTCGTAAATTTTATGATTTTGGTTGCATATTATGCATAAATAAATATTTGGTTTCGAATTTTGATTAACGGTAGCAAATGATTTTGTGCTTGAAAAAGGTTTATTATGGCTAGTACCTGGAGGGGTATTTTGTGAATATTTTTGGACATTGGGATTATTATCATACTTATTACGATGTATTGATTCAAGGACATCAGCGCGTTCAATTAAAAAACCATGAAATTGCTCTAAGCTCGGAACATCATCTAAATTATTGCGCTGTTCTTCCCACTTCATAAGTGTCCTACTATCGAGTTTTGATGTTAACATAAATATAATAAGTGTGTCCCACTTGTCTGTGGGTTGGCCTAAACTAGACAATGCACGCAAATTTTTTGTAACATGGTCAACCAGAAATCTCAACGAGCCCTCAGACTCACGAGTGAGTGGTTGAATATTGAATAAAGATTTGAGATGATGATTCACAAGTAATCTTTTGTTATTATATCGATCGCTAAGTAATTGCCAAGCGTTCTCGTAGTTAGCGGACGATACCTCTATGTTTGAAATAATGCGAGCCGCATCTCCTTCGAGGTACGAAATCAAATAATGAAATTTTTGCACATTTGGAATATGTTCATTGCTGTGAATTAAATTGGAAAACGTATCGCGGAATTCCAGCCAGCGAAAATACGATCCGTCAAATTTAGCTATTTGGATTTGGGGCAATTTTACACCACAGTCTTGATGATCGAGATTGCATTGAGCTTTATTTTGATTTTCTAAGGTCTTGTTTTTAAGTTTATTGTATTGGTCTATAATATTTTTGGCAACTGCCATACATTGTATGATGTTACCCTCAATGTTTTCTCTTTCATCAATTTCTGCATCTAAATTAGTAGAATTTATGATTTCAATCTGCGTTTGCAGTTCATCGAATTTAGATGACATAGATTCAAATTTGTTGAGCCTTAAAGTCAACTCAGCAATTTCAACGTAAGACAATTTAGGATTTTCCATAACTCTCTCTAAATAATTTCTAAACTTCGTTATTTGACCTTTAGTTGAACTACGCCTTATTAATAAAGCTCCTATACCCTTATCTTTAGGTTCCGTCATTTTAAACTAAAAATTATGAACGCAACCACAACTAAATCAATTTAGCTAATGACTTAAGACTCGACGTAAGGAAACAAATAATCAATGTCTATAAATAGAAATAATAGGTAAACAATTGTATCTCACGCTCCTCGCCCGGCGAAAACTTCGGAGACCGGTGAAACCGGTGTAGCACCGATCAGCTGATGAGACACCCACAGGTATATGACCGGATTGATAGGTAGGTAGATAATTTCACGTTGGGTGATGTGTATAACTAACCTGAAATATTCGGCAAGTTATGTTAAAATCGGGACTACGGAACAAAGAAAGATAGATAGATTTAACTAGAAAACGGTTTTATCAAAAAAAACTTTATATACTAAATAACACGAAACAATCTTTATGGGTTTTTTGTAAAAAAATAATAATTTTATTGTAGGTAGTATGCGCAAATGGACGGCTTTATGACTCGTACTTTTTTTTTATGTTAGGTAAGTAGGTATTAGGTATGTAGGATATGGATGATTTCTTTCGGATATATATGGAAGGTGTTCAGGGCACTTATCTCGTAAACTCCGATGTGAGGTGAAGCTTTGGTTGCAGCACTGCTCGGCTGGAGCCGGTGTCCTTGTCTTGACCTTTCCTTCAATCGCTACTAATTTCTCGCTGGGGAGATTATCTTCACTAGGTATATCACTTCTACACGTGAATCATAAAGATGCTGAAGCTGTCGCAGTAATTTTCTTCGTTTTGGGACTCAACGGGCTCCGTTTGGTAATTTCCCAATGGCGCAGAACGTGGCGACTGGAACTTTTGGCTTAATCTTTCGAAGATATCACGTCGGGGTCACCAAATTATGTCTCGTCGTGGACATAATGGAATCTTCTTTTTAGGAAGAAAACTCAAACTTGTTGTAAATGGTATAATATATAAAAAAATGATACAATTTTGAGAGCGAAAAGTATTCGTGTCAATGTCTGACAGATTAAGAAAGCTAACCGTTAATAGTTTAACACAATGATTAAAAATGGCAAAATTGCTATTTAAAAACAGCAGGCGCATGATATGATGCGCGCCGGAACATATGCTACTCTCAGAAGAGTAAGCTTGGTGAAATAATATTATAAAATCGGTTAGTAGTTTCGGAGACTATTTATTACAAACTAACATTAGATTTTTTTTTCAAATTTTGGTTTGCAATGAATAGGCATAGGATTTTTTTTTTCGTATGTATACATTTTATTAAATATTGCATTACAAATAAATCGTAGAAAATGAATACAATATTAAAAAAATATACAGGAATATAATTGGTATTAATAATATATAAAAATGAGCGTGAAATGATCACAAAACTAGCAAATAGCGCACGGTGCTTTGCTTGCTACGAGGCTCTACGCCGCAGCTTGTGTAAGCGTAGCATCCGCTTTCCACTCACGGACGAGACCTGACAGCTTTTGTCCTAGATAAAGCTCAAATTACATTTATCAGAGATGAATTTTATCTTTTCGGTTCTGTACAGAAAAATACTAAAATGCCATAAAGGTATTTAATGCCCTAGCCAGATTTAGAAAGTCTTATTTTTGATGTTCAACGATCGATAATGTTCTTTTTCCTCACACTCAGAACCTTGCAAAGTACATAAGCCTATGTGTGATTAAAGTATATTATTATTACTAAAGTATTGTATCTACAAATAGACAATATTTTTATCAACTTATCATGAACGTGTAGTTTATGAAAAGTCGATAAAAATAAACACCCACTGAATTTCACGACCATGATTATAGTAAATCATTTTATGACCCCTTAAATTGTAAGCGTGATTAGTTCGTATATGAGACATAAGAATTATAAATAAACACTTACCTATTTCTTTGTTGAGATGTTTAGGTATAATAGCAATAAAACTACTTTATAAAGAGAAATCCTCCTTTTAAGTGAGATATAATTATTAGAACAAAATCCGATACAGAAAAATAACATGAAGCTAAATGTATGTAGGTATATCTTAAGCTCCGGTCACACAGCATACCGGACACTGACAGGACATTTTCATTTTTAAAAGTAAATGTTATTTTAGCATCTACTTAATTAGTAACCGGCAAAGCACTTGTGACTCTCGAGTTGGAGGTGTCTATGGGCGACGGTAGTTACTACCGTCAGGTGATCTGCTCGTTTGCCCCCTAAACTATATAATATTTTAAATAAATGTATTATTTCAGCATCCTAGAACCCAAAATAAAATTCTAATGAAAACTTTTCAATTGTACAATAAATAGGAGTGACGGACCTAATGCTCCAGCGGAGCGAAAACAGGCGTAGTTGCCGTACTGCTGTAACTTATAACTGTGCCGATGATCAAAGTTATAGTCCGTAGTAAGGCGTCATTGGTTCGCATCGTTTTATTTACGTGCTAAAACATTGACTAGTTGTAAGAAATTGCTTTCCTTGTATGAGCTGTGTTGGCAAGCACGTCACGCTCACTGTGTGGCAAGCATGCTCACACTCTGTCCTGCTGGCGCTCCGTCCAACCCAAATACTGTCATTGTCCTCTGTCTCCTAAGCATTATTTATCTAATCCATACTTTAAAAAATTTGTGGCTGAGCCTGTTAACATCGTCTATTCGGTCTTTTTGAATCCGTTACTATTTTTAATTTCGATATCTTGCTTTTCAATTTCACTTCGACGTTTTATGTTTACCCATACACCCCCCGCAGCTAATTTGATTAAGCCTCTATCATACTCCATCTTGGGTTTTGTCAGCTCACAAGGCAGAACTTTAAATTTTAATAGGAATGCAGCCAGCCCTGCCAGTGCGACGAATTTCGTCAGTGGTTTACCTGTAAATATATTGAATAAAATTTAACATATCGTCAGTTTCTACGGTTTATTGTTACTTCATACACATTGCTGTACTATTTATTGTACTGTGGGTTTTAGACTATAACGGTCTCACTAGAGAACGGTGTTTTAAGTTAAACACTGACTAAGCAGCATAAGGCTAGATTTGTCCATTGTGAGTAATCCTTGACATAAGGCTATTCCACGTTGAACAAATCCCTACTAAAAGCCCGCTACAACGCTGCCAAAAACAAAAGGAAGATTCTGGAATGGAAACGTTTTTTTTGTGATTCTGTTAATGGGTTTTGGGTTCAAAGTTCGAACAAAAATTTCTTTCTTTTTCTATATTCTTTGTTTTGATAAAAAAATAGAATATATTTAAAATACTAACTACTTGCTACCTATATATCTAGTTAATAAAAAATGGTAATACAAATACTGCAAATGATTGTGTGATCCGCGCGTGTGTGCGTTGAGGCAGTATAATTTTGCGAGTTAACGCACTTATTACAGCGCCGGGCATATAAATGACTTACGAGTATAACTAATGATAGGATTTGTGACATAATAGTGTTAGCCTGCTGTATTTTCAGTGGCATTACCTAAGCATTCCCGGGGTCCATCACCAAAGGGCATGTAGGCGAATCTTGGAATTTTATTCCTATTCTCTTGCGAAAATCTTTCCGGGTCAAACACTTCTGGGTTCGGGAAATATTTAGGATCAAGATGCATCGCTCCTATGACTGTATATACATTAACTCCCTTATCTAGACACATGTCTGTACCAGGAAATGTATACTTTGCTGTGCACTGTCGATCGATAAAATCCCCTGGTGTGTGCAGTCGTAAGCTTTCCTCCAACACCATTTCCAAATACTTCATCTGATAAACTGCATCTGCTCTAAATTCTCCATCACATTGTTCTAGGGCTTCAACGATTTCTTCGTAGGCTTTATCCTGTATATCTTCATTTACTGCTAACTCATAAAATACGTATGAAATCGCGTTCGCTATGGAATCATAACTTAATAAAATAGTGGCACATTGCTGAATTATAAAATCATCATCAACGTGCAATTGTTGGTTACTATTAGTCAGTCTATTTATAATTTTCTCTTTCCCTTTTAACAAGTAATCGAGCAAAGTCTGTGATATATCTTCTCCCCGCTGAAGGCTACTTATGTATGATCCTGTGAGTTTCTTAAGGTTATCACAGACTATATCTAATTTAATCTGTGCAAAAGGTTTCATAATTGCCATTATTGAAGGGAACGTAGTTGCTATGGTATAAATTTTAGTATGAAGCATTAGATCAGAAAATATGTTCGTCAGTTTCTGCATTTCGCTTTCTTGTTTTAAACCATGTAGTTCTTTTTTAAATGCTAATGCTGCAAGAATTTCAAGAGCGTATCTTTTATGCAATGAAAACATTTCGTGTTTGTCATCTTTATCGACTAGTTCGTCGATAAATTTTAGGTAGTTTTTAATGGGCCTTTCTATTAAATGGGTAACTTTCCCATATCTTCGTTTATGGTAAAAAGGTTCTACAGTCTGCCTTACCGTTTTCCATAGTTCGAAGGTTGGTACTACTGGAATAGTTTTATTAAATTTTCTTAAGAACGTAATAGGTGGCCGAGAGAATGTTTTCTCTTCTTTAATGTACATCTGTTTTATAATATCTAGATCTTTTACTAGAAGTAGTGGGATCGCACCTTTATATATTCCTATAAATTTCTCTTCGGGATATGCATTGTAAAACTCGACTAGTAATTGTGGCTCAGTTTTACTAGTGAAGAAAACTGAAGCATAGTTACCCACAACAGGTAGTGGCCTAGGGCCTTTTACTCCTTTGTTTTTCCAGTAGCTATAAACGATCCATGTATTGTAAAGGTAACATACAATCGCCAATAAAAGTAATATAAAAAACATAGTGGAAATCGTAGAACTGATTCAGTAAATTAAAGTTATTAAATGTATGTACCTATTTTATCTATTACCTTAGCACTAAATGCGCTACAACACACCGCACTATAAAGAATAAACTTGTGTTAATATTTTTTTCTACAAGAGTTTTATGATAATATTATACTATACACATAAGAACCGCCAAGAGTGTATTGTCAATATTACAAAGAGGTCCGACTTCAAACAAAATTTATCTGAATAGGTATAATATTTTTAGGTAATGATGAGAAGCCAATTCCAGAGAAATTATAAATCAAAAGTAATTGTAAAAGTCTTAGTTCTATTTTGTCAGGATCTCTAAACATATTACGAGGTGTAATTTATGCCACTTCAATGTGTATTAATTGTTATGTCAGGCATGCATGCACGACTCAGAGTATGCGTTACTGTAGGTATATTTATTTGGGGTTTATATAGACGAATTATATCGTTTACGGGGTCCCGAACACAAATGTAGACCAGAACAACTAAATAAATAAATCTTTGAATCCCTTTTGATTCCCTGATGATCTACTATATAAAAATAAGTCGGGTTTTCCTTCCTGTCGATTTAACTCCAGAACTGACGAACCGATTTTCACGGTTTTGCATTCGTTGGAAAGGTCTCGGGCTCCGCAAGGTTTATAGCAAAGAAAATTCAGCATTGCACCCGTGCGAAGCCGGGGCGGGTCGCTAGTTTTATATATAAATAGGTATACCTACTTAAGTACATCCGCTTGTACATAGCTAACTAAAACTATTTTATTTTTAATGTAGGTATGTATTAAAATATCAGTAGGTATCTAAGATCGTGTAAATGGTAACACAAATATGATTTTTCAATTTTTATGATAATAGTAGATAGATAAGAAGTCTTTATACTGTGACAATAATTATTGTTATTATTACCAGAGACCAGTTTTATTTAAACTGGTCTGTGTTATTGCCAACTATATCGTTTAGTACAATAGTTCATCTCTAATTCATCTACAGATCTAGGAACATAGCTGTCGTCTGTAAAGATTATAGCAAATAAGAAGCCAACTGTATCCGTTTTCCCGACTCCACCACTGATTAAGTACACTAGTACCATCTTATCTTTTGTATTGATTATTTTGGGCCTTGAGTCAATTAATTTCATTTCGGATTCCTTCTAAATACATATTTTGGTTAGTGGTTTTACTTACGGAAGTTTGTTTAGTAAGAAGTCTGCAATTCTACTTCTGTTCTAGTCAAGCGCTTATCTAAAAGGAACAGGTCGGTCCGAATATATTGTGTACAAAAGCATAAACAGACTGTTGTAGCACCGAACATCAGAACATGATGTGAGAGTAGGGTAAGGATGCCCAATATGAGACACCACAGACAGTCCTTTCATATGAACCTTGACAAGTAGGTACTACTGCATTGGCGTCTTTCTTGACATAACGTCTAGCGGTATCCTTAGGAACACCGAAATGTTTTGACGCTTTTAAGTAACCGATTTGCTTGCTTCGCACTACATTCAAGGCCTGCATCATGGCATCGTGGACAGCGTGGTCCCAGGATTTCCTTTTGATTGACGGAATCTAGAAAAACCTTTTTTAAATAGTCGTACTTTTATATATCCTAATATGATATCTCATATTAGGAGCCCCCACCCATCTCACATTAGGAAAACATCGAGTTACATTCACCAAGATGGCTGCCTATTATTTTTTGGCGAAGAAAGCAGCAAAAAAGTTTTTCCAAAATCGAACTATCCCATATTTGGCAACCATCTCATATTCGGCATCCTTACCCTAATTATCACTATTGGTTCGCTCAGGTGGCTCGCATGAAAAATCTGTTAGATAAGCGAGTAAGTTGACACTCGAAAAAGAAGACCGAAGCCTAAGACATTACATTTACAGAAAAGCCAGGGTTTTTTGAAGAAAAGGCTACAAGCAGTAGGTATTTAGTAGTACTTACCTACAAGCTGATGATAAGTCCAGTTCATTTGAGTAGTAAAATTTGCTGGTTCAAACAGGAGCTTTTTTTCTAAACCATTGCGCATTGGTGACGCGCCAGGGCGCCTTAAAAAGGTTTTCCAGAAAATATTGCCGTCACCAGCTGTGCAAGGCGTAAATAACTCTTAGTACAGGATGAGTTGCAAAACATTGTCCACTTTTAGTATAGTAAAAAAAAAAAGTAGGTATATTAAAAGTAAAACTTGATATAGGTAGGTACTTAATTATTGTAAATGAATGTATATTTTTTTTGTAAATAAATGATTAGGTACTTAATTCATAAACATAATTGGCCCAAACTCGGCTCAAAACGTTGAAACTGGATTCAATAAAATATATATACCTCCTTATATTTGAATGTTCCGGACAGCTAGACTCAAAATAATAACATTGCTATCTTTACTTCTGATACAAAGCACTGGTACCTATCTCGATACCAGTGCTGTTTGTCGGTAAGGAATTACGTTGTATCTTTGAAGGGTTTCATCACGTTTGCACAAAATTTATATGAGATCACCTGGTACCTCATAGTACCCAGGAAAACATACTCTTAGAATTGAGGACGACTGACTTTTCTTGAAATCACTGAAAAAAATTCAAGATGTCTTCAAAGTGAATACGTTTCCCGTTCGTTATGCAGCAACCAACCAATCGATGCACCGCACCGTTTGCATTGTTGATAACCAGACATTACACATTAGATATAGACAGTAGCGACTGTCAATATGACATAGGGAACCCCTCTCTCTAGAGCACTATAGTTCCAAATTGACAAATGGCTCTCACCTTTACCCTTCTACCTTAATTTATGTGACATCCAATTTCGCGCGGTTAATAATTTGGGTCATATTTGAGTTAGCTTTGATGTCGAATATACGAATTACATAGCACTTACATAGAATATTTGCCAGTTTAAAGTTCTTTTAAATAAAATTTGTTGTACATTTAGCTTGTTTTCAAAGTAGGTATTTGCTTAAATACTTAATACTGTTATTTTTCTTGTGAAAATGATTTTTAGGGTTCCATTTTTTCATTTTTACTTATAGGATCACTTTGTTGTCTATCTGGCTGTCTGCCTGTCAAGACCCTTTATCTCGGGAGCGCGTATAGGTATCGAGTTGAAATTAAAACCATATACTCAGTCTATGTCTACGGCCCCTTGATGCTGTGAAAAAATCAGACCTCTAAGTTAACGTAAAAAAAGGTTATAATGCTTAGGTAAGTCAATTGCTTTCTTATTTAACCATAACCATTTCATATATAACCATTATATGGGTGTTTTTTAATATGTTGCCTGAATATACCTAAATGAATAAATGATTTTTATTTTTTTATTTATTTATATTTCACTTCGACAGTCATTTACGTTTTACAAAGCCACTAAGTAGGCCATATGATCAACACAATAAGAAATAAATATAAGCTAAAAAACTTGTTTATACAAGCCCTTTTTTTTCGACTTATTTTCAGCAAGCCCCTTCATTTGATGCTATTGTAGAAGTGCATTAAAAATAACTAGTCCGCCATCTTGAGTGTGCCGCCATGTTGGATGTGTAAGTATATCTACAAAATTTCAGCTAAATCGGTTGAAGATATTATCTGCTTCAAAATTAAGTTGCAAGATTCCACCCGAACAAACATAATATATTGTAATTTAAATAAAAGCTTATAAAAAAAGCACGAGAATTAGAAAATGTGCTTATAACAGTAAATTCCAGTACTTACAGCAATAATATATAAAAGACAACAAAAATAAATTTTCAACCGTGGGAGAGCCATGCTTCGGCACGCTTAGGCCGGCTCGACCGGAGTGATACCACGGCCTCGCAGAAAACCAGCGTAAAGCAATGCATTGCGTTTCGTTGAGTAAGTGAGGTAACCGGAGGCCCGACTCCCCCCTTCCCCTCCCCTCCCCTCCCCCTACTCCCACCTCAAAGGTCGGCAACGCAGTTGTGACTCTTGAGTTGCAGGTGTCCATGGGCGACGGACGTCACTTACCATCAGGTGACCCGTCTGCTCGTTTGCCCCCTTTTTTATCATTAAAAAAAAAATACATGAACAAAATGATTAAACTAACGATAGATCAGTGGCATTAATTACCCTAGATTATCTTTAATCTCACAAAATACAAAGATGGCTCTAAGTGGGTGGGTAATTGAACACCCGGCGAGGGTGATAACAAAAATATATTATGGGGCGACCCTCGTCACCGTATCCTGAAGGCCACGAGGTATACGTATACGTATTTGTTTGTAGGTGTAGCGGTTTATTTCATTTCTACAACAAACAGTAGATAGTACGCAGCTTGGCATAGACGAATTCTAATTCTAAGATTCAATAAAGTTGGGATAATGTTCAAAAGCATCTGCAGAGAAGAATATGGTATGGGTTACTTTGTTGTTTACTATTCTATGTAATAAATCGGGAATTGTTGGTAGTTGCTGCCTGTCTACACCCGTATCCTAGCCCGTATAGGTATATAATATACAGCCAAACAAGGCAAAATGTAGGATCTCGACAAGGCACCTTGTCTAGATAAATAGAATAAAGAATAGTAGCTACCTACTAAGTCAAGTTCCCAGTTCTTGAAGAACAAAGAAGTTGATTGATGTGCAAATAGTATTATAATCATAAAATCTTCCACGAATATTTCAAGCAATTTCAATTTAATTTACTCTCTTAGAATACAGTCTTGATTTATTAATATTTCGCAGTTGTGCGTCTTAAAAATGGTAAAAGTCGTAATTATTTCCAAATTTGTTTTTGATTGCTTTCAGATTCCAATTTCCACAAAAGTTAATATTTTTTCTCAAAAGATCCAAAATGTTGACTTTCTTGTGCTACACGCTCGTCGTCAAATACTTACCTACCTATACTCGTAATAACCGACTTATAGCAATCTGGCCGACATCGACACCTGTAAATCTTGCCTCGGTTACGGGATTGTATCATTTAAGGCTCCATTTGGCAGAATGCCAGCCCAATTTGGAATCCGCAAATTAAATTTTTGCCGGAAACGGCGCCTGCTTTGAACTTTCCTTATTTATTCAATGGCAGCTTATTTTTTTGGTACCTATTCAATTTTACAACAAGACCACTTTTACATCTAGTGGTCTCATGACCACTAATTGAACAAAAACATCTTTTGTTGAAAAAAAAGTCGGTTGTCTGTACAACCGACACGGTTTACGGACGAAAGTTGAACGTGACAACGTCATACTTTTTGGATTGTGCCTCTTTGTCGCTCGTTGCGCGCTCTCGCTTGCACTGGAACGCCGCATACGTCATACTTTACGGCATACGGCAGCCGGCTCCATCGAATTATAAGACGTACGTCAAAATGTTGTAAAAAATGCATAAAATGCTGTACCTAGTATTCTTCCTCTTAATAAGAAGAAGGAATAATTGTACAGCATTTTATGTTTTAAACCTTTTTTTTTTATGATATAAAAGGGGGCAAACGAGCAGACGGGTCACCTGATGGTATGTGACGTCCGTCGCCCATAGAGGTGGGAGTAGGGGGAGGGGAGGGGAAGGGGGGATTGGGGCCTCCGGTTACCTCACTCACTCAACGAAACGCAATGCATTGCTTTACGCTGGTTTTCTGTGTGGCCGTGGTATCACTCCGGTCGAGCCGGCCCAAGCGTGCCGAAGCATGGCTCTCCCACGTTTTCTTTAACTTGGAAGGTATGTTTGTTCGGGTGAAATCTTGAAACTCAATTTTGAATCAGATATCTTCAAATGAGTTAGCTGAAATGTTGTATCTAACATGGCGGACAACCCAAGATGGCCGACTAGTTAATGAACTCCTACAAAATCTAAAAATAAAGCGACATCACTGAAAAGCTTGTTTAAAAAAGTTTTTTTTACTTTTTATTTATTTACATAGAATCCATTTACTTACTCATATATCCCCTTTGTGGTCATATGAGCCTACAGACCGCTTAGCCCTTGGGCTAAGTTGACAGTATTATGTTTTCTACCGATGTCGACAGCAATTACTACAATCTGAACAAAGTTATGTCATAACGTCTTGAGCTCACCATGAAAGCAGGAGGCTACCATAATGTAAGATTCACTTTTAGTACCTATTGTGTTTTTACCCTCGTCTCGAGACGTTAATAGTTGCTCCGAAATATGCGGGTACAACCAAAAAGAATTCGCTGTGTCACTAAAAACATTTACTCCTATGTCGGAGGCATTTCTTAAATGTGTTTGAAACTTTGAAAAGGCTTTCCCAAAGCCGGATTTATCGTAATACCCTACGTGAATTTTTCCGGGTATCCCTAATGGTATGATGATGAATATTATAAAATTTGAGCGTGCTGTATTTGGAAGTGATATTTGTCTAACTTTTTAAATATCAACCATGTAAATTACGAATAACAAACATTCATCCACTCATCATTCATTCCACTAAAGAGCTTAAGTCGCAATTTATTTCCTTGAAACTTAAGGGATAAAACACAGGACTTGACAAACGGTAAGTAAACTAACTGCATTGCTGAGTTCTCAGAACTAAACACCGAGCTCAAACAAAGTTCTATGCCGGTATCTGAATTGTCTAAGTGTGTCCCGTAACTAGGCTGATGGTGGGCCTACGATGAGCTCCACATAGTTTTCGTGCTCAGAGGAATGGCGAAGCTATATTAAATGGAATTCCAGTCCGCTGGTCATTTGGCCTCTCGCTGGCTACAGGTGAGCGTAGTGGAATAATTGGAATAACACATGTGTAGGTTTATTGTGAAAGTGTTGTATTTGAATTTTGTGCTTATAACAACAATTTTATTACATGGGAAACTCATTTTCACAGAAGAATAATCTAAATGGG
The DNA here is from genome assembly GCA_963855545.1 of Ethmia dodecea. NCBI lineage: Eukaryota > Metazoa > Arthropoda > Insecta > Lepidoptera > Depressariidae > Ethmia > Ethmia dodecea. Next base: position 6,205,106 of record OY979446.1, read on the forward strand.
ATCTCGTTTTGTAGGGAACGGTAAATACTCTCTCAATTGGAATTCCGTACGCAAAGTTATCGATTATTTATATATTGGTTACTTACATACGTATTTATTTATTCATGTGATGTGACGACAGAGTAAATGAAAAGCATTACAAATTCTCGGCAACAATATATAAGCATGTAGAAATACGAATTTTTGACGTGACAACGTCTTATAAGAGCAGTGATAGCCCGGACGGTTAAAGAGCCGGCCGAAAATCAGTGAGGCTCGGGTTCGAATCCTGGCATGTACCAATGAGTTTTTCAAAACTTACGTACCTACATATTTATCACTAGCTCGGCGGTGAAGGAAAACATCGTGAGGAAACCCGCAGGTCTCAGAATTTATTCTGAAACATGTGTAAACAGACCCGGTCCGGCGATGGGCTCACCACCTATCACGTTTAGGGGTCCAATGTATCTCGTGAAATGTGGGTATATCCAGTAATGGAATACCTCTGCCTACCCCCTCGGGGATGAAAGGCGTGAGATTATTTATTTATTTTATTTTTATTTAACGTCTTATAAATTGATGGAGCCGGTGGCATTCCCGAAAAAGTGTGACGTATGCGTCGTTCCAGTGCAAACGAGAGCGCGCAACGAGCGACAAAGAGGCACAATCTATTCCATCAGTATTTTCTTATGACGTTGTCACGTTCAACTATCGTCAGTAAACCCACTTTACAGATAACCGATTTTTAAGCTATTGCATAGCTTCTATCGCGGGCCTTGAGCGCGGGGACCGAATCCAGAAATTCCGTAACGAAAAAACCTCACGCTCTCCCCACTCCGACGGGCACGGAGGTGTGGCTTAAAGGCCGTGCATTGTATAAAATAAAATAAAGTGAAGTAAAGTAAAGTAAAGTAAAGTAAAGTAAAGTAAAGTAAAGTAAAGTAGAAGTAGAAGTAGAAGTAGAAGTAGAAGTAGAAGTAGAAGTAGAAGTAGAAGTAGAAGTAGAAGTAGAAGTAGAAGTAGAAGTAGAAGTAGAAGTAGAAGTAGAAGTAGAAGTAGAAGTAGAAGTAGAAGTAGAAGTAGAAGTAGAAGTAGAAGTAGAAGTAGAAGTAGAAGTAGAAGTAGAAGTAGAAGTAGAAGTAGAAGTAGAAGTAGAAGTAGAAGTCGAAGTCGAAGTCGAAGTCGAAGTCGAAGTCGAAGTCGAAGTCGAAGTCGAAGTCGAAGTCGAAGTCGAAGTCGAAGTCGAAGTCGAAGTCGAAGTCGAAGTCGAAGTCGAAGTCGAAGTCGAAGTCGAAGTCGAAGTCGAAGTCGAAGTCGAAGTCGAAGTCGAAGTCGAAGTCGAAGTCGAAGTCGAAGTCGAAGTCGAAGTCGAAGTCGAAGTCGAAGTCGAAGTCGAAGTCGAAGTCGAAGTCGAAGTCGAAGTCGAAGTCGAAGTCGAAGTCGAAGTCGAAGTCGAAGTCGAAGTCGAAGTCGAAGTCGAAGTCGAAGTCGAAGTCGAAGTCGAAGTCGAAGTCGAAGTCGAAGTCGAAGTCGAAGTCGAAGTCGAAGTCGAAGTCGAAGTCGAAGTCGAAGTCGAAGTCGAAGTCGAAGTCGAAGTCGAAGTCGAAGTCGAAGTCGAAGTCGAAGTCGAAGTCGAAGTCGAAGTCGAAGTCGAAGTCGAAGTCGAAGTCGAAGTCGAAGTCGAAGTCGAAGTCGAAGTCGAAGTCGAAGTCGAAGTCGAAGTCGAAGTCGAAGTCGAAGTCGAAGTCGAAGTCGAAGTCGAAGTCGAAGTCGAAGTCGAAGTCGAAGTCGAAGTCGAAGTCGAAGTCGAAGTCGAAGTCGAAGTCGAAGTCGAAGTCGAAGTCGAAGTCGAAGTCGAAGTCGAAGTCGAAGTCGAAGTCGAAGTCGAAGTCGAAGTCGAAGTCGAAGTCGAAGTCGAAGTCGAAGTCGAAGTCGAAGTCGAAGTCGAAGTCGAAGTCGAAGTCGAAGTCGAAGTCGAAGTCGAAGTCGAAGTCGAAGTCGAAGTCGAAGTCGAAGTCGAAGTCGAAGTCGAAGTCGAAGTCGAAGTCGAAGTCGAAGTCGAAGTCGAAGTCGAAGTCGAAGTCGAAGTCGAAGTCGAAGTCGAAGTCGAAGTCGAAGTCGAAGTCGAAGTCGAAGTCGAAGTCGAAGTCGAAGTCGAAGTCGAAGTCGAAGTCGAAGTCGAAGTCGAAGTCGAAGTCGAAGTCGAAGTCGAAGTCGAAGTCGAAGTCGAAGTCGAAGTCGAAGTCGAAGTCGAAGTCGAAGTCGAAGTCGAAGTCGAAGTCGAAGTCGAAGTCGAAGTCGAAGTCGAAGTCGAAGTCGAAGTCGAAGTCGAAGTCGAAGTCGAAGTCGAAGTCGAAGTCGAAGTCGAAGTCGAAGTCGAAGTCGAAGTCGAAGTCGAAGTCGAAGTCGAAGTCGAAGTCGAAGTCGAAGTCGAAGTCGAAGTCGAAGTCGAAGTCGAAGTCGAAGTCGAAGTCGAAGTCGAAGTCGAAGTCGAAGTCGAAGTCGAAGTCGAAGTCGAAGTCGAAGTCGAAGTCGAAGTCGAAGTCGAAGTCGAAGTCGAAGTCGAAGTCGAAGTCGAAGTCGAAGTCGAAGTCGAAGTCGAAGTCGAAGTCGAAGTCGAAGTCGAAGTCGAAGTCGAAGTCGAAGTCGAAGTCGAAGTCGAAGTCGAAGTCGAAGTCGAAGTCGAAGTCGAAGTCGAAGTCGAAGTCGAAGTCGAAGTCGAAGTCGAAGTCGAAGCCGAAGCCGAAGCCGAAGCCGAAGCCGAAGCCGAAGCCGAAGCCGAAGCCGAAGCCGAAGCCGAAGCCGAAGCCGAAGCCGAAGCCGAAGCCGAAGCCGAAGCCGAAGCCGAAGCCGAAGCCGAAGCCGAAGCCGAAGCCGAAGCCGAAGCCGAAGCCGAAGCCGAAGCCGAAGCCGAAGCCGAAGCCGAAGCCGAAGCCGAAGCCGAAGCCGAAGCCGAAGCCGAAGCCGAAGCCGAAGCCGAAGCCGAAGCCGAAGCCGAAGCCGAAGCCGAAGCCGAAGCCGAAGCCGAAGCCGAAGCCGAAGCCGAAGCCGAAGCCGAAGCCGAAGCCGAAGCCGAAGCCGAAGCCGAAGCCGAAGCCGAAGCCGAAGCCGAAGCCGAAGCCGAAGCCGAAGCCGAAGCCGAAGCCGAAGCCGAAGCCGAAGCCGAAGCCGAAGCCGAAGCCGAAGCCGAAGCCGAAGCCGAAGCCGAAGCCGAAGCCGAAGCCGAAGCCGAAGCCGAAGCCGAAGCCGAAGCCGAAGCCGAAGCCGAAGCCGAAGCCGAAGCCGAAGCCGAAGCCGAAGCCGAAGCCGAAGCCGAAGCCGAAGCCGAAGCCGAAGCCGAAGCCGAAGCCGAAGCCGAAGCCGAAGCCGAAGCCGAAGCCGAAGCCGAAGCCGAAGCCGAAGCCGAAGCCGAAGCCGAAGCCGAAGCCGAAGCCGAAGCCGAAGCCGAAGCCGAAGCCGAAGCCGAAGTCGAAGTCGAAGGTCGAAAGTCGAAAGTCGAAAGTCGAAAGTCGAAAGTCGAGTCGGACCAACCAAGACAGTCAACTTAATTATTTTATTGGTGAATGTACTTTTGGCGAAAAAAGGGGTTATTGAAACAACATAAAAACAATCGGAGCAGTGGGAAAAAATATTCCCACTCGTCCCTACCAATCGGAGTTCCGATCGGCGGACTGGGAACAACCCGTTTCTTTCGGCAGTCTTGTTGATACAAAATGCTATGCAATAGCTTTACCGCGGCAGTCCCCGAGTGCCACACGTCTTTTTTTTTATGTCTGATTGGTTCGTTGACTTCCTAGTCATACACTTGTAAAAAAAAATTGGTTGCCTGTAAAGTCGGTATACGGGCGAAAGTTTTACGTGACAACGATTTTATGTCTGTCTGTGTATTAGAAATCTAGTCATGTAACAGTGCACCTCACAGGGGAACAAATCAAAAGATAAGTGAGCCGCAAAAGTTACAGCTCCATGCAATAGGTATACTAGATAGAACATGTATCCATTGATGTCGGGAAAGTACGCCGGGAATTCGCCTTCATTAGCGGAACTAAAGCGAACAGTCACGTCTCACCGCACCATTTCAGCAGGCGTATTCAGGGAGCTTCGATATTCGATATCGGAAAATCTGTCGAACACTTTCGAGATGGGCTGATGTTGGTATCGAAAGCTTTCGAGATGTGCTGATGTTGGTATCGAAAACTAATGTCATATGTGACATAAGGATTCGGAAAATTTTCCGTGACTGTCAGAACCGCCTAGAATAAATCGACTTCGGAAAATTTTTCACTCGATCTGAATCGAACGGAAACGGTATCGAGTCTCCGTGAATACGTCTGCTGAACAAGAATATTTATAGGTACTACGTTGGTCTACTTACGTCAGGTATGTCAGACTATGAAAAATATTCAAATTCGTATGTAATTCTTTTCTTTTAACTAATTATAGTACTAGCTATTCCTATTTACTAAATTGAGCAGCCGGGTGCCATAATCTCTCTCCGGTCCATAAAGTAAGTAAAAAAAATGTTCTACATTCAAAACTTTATTGTTTCTTTATCGTACTACAGTCCGTTATTAGGAAACCGTTATTATTGTCATGTCTCATATAAAAATATATGATGGCTCCAGCGATGGATACAGCTCCATGCGCTGAAGTCGGGGGGGTTGCAGCGGCTGACGTGAAAATTAATATTTTAATATTTTGTTATCTTTAATATTTTGTTATCTTTTATTTATTTGTTTATTTTCATTTTTAATTTTAATTTGATCTGTGTTTATGTTATATTTCATCATGTATGGACTAAATCTGAGTCTGAATTAAATGATTATTATTATTATTATATTGTGGCCCCCAAAATCACCAAGAAGCTTATGACATTTGGATTTAATAAAAACGTTTGACAAGTTTTATTATATCGATCCAGAGAAACCCGAACATGGTATGTGAAGGTAGAAGCGGTTTTTTTTTTTCAAAAATTTAATGCATAGCTTCCTATGTTTAATTACAATAGTAACATTTTCATTAGCGTTATCTAGTCATCTATTGCATAAAGCCCGTAAATCTGAGCAACCAGAGGTCAAGAGTCGGTAGCGTCGCACAGCGGTCTCTAAATCGACTGATAAAGTTTTCACGAAGTCGGGGCCAGAGGATTGTGAACACAGTAACTCTCTATATAGCCTTATTTATCTTGTTACTGTTTCCTAAGCTTCTATATAGTGCCAGTATCTTTAGGGTCGTTTTATTGGCCTGGAAGAAACAAAAACATGAATTCTTTGAAAGTTGGTAGTTGTGTTGGGATAACGCGGTCCCAATCAAACTATATAATTTGCTTCATCTCCTCAGCTAAAACACTGTTCTAATCTCTGGTAGTTAGATATTGACATTCATTGAATTTCACATCCAAATACCTAATCAAATAAAATTACTTTGGGATTAGATTTTGATTGAAAGCTTATTCAAAGTTTTAAAAACCAACATGAGTGCGACCTTAGTATTTACCTTTGACCTTATTATGTTTTATAATGAAGATACAAAATATAATATATTAATAACAGGTTAATTTAATCAATCATTTATAACATTGGTTATCCGAAAACCTAGATGAATATCAGCTTTACGAAAACTTCATTCGTACCAGCTAAACCGATTCAAAGCTAAATATATTATGGGCGTATGACTAATCTTAGCGCTTTGTAATATTGTAATCATACGCCGCCAACATAAATTCAATAATAAATATGTTCACGCGTTTATCCCTAAATATTGTCGCAGAGGTATTCCATTCCAAAAATTCCCCCCTGCAGACCCATATATTATTGGACCCCTAAAAAAATTTGTGAGCTCTTCATCGGACCGTGTGCAGTTACATATGATGCCTTAGAATCAATTATAGGATCTGCAGGTTTCCTCGCCGTTTTCTTTCACCGTCCAGCTGGTGATAAATGGTACCTACGTAAGTTTTGGAAAAACTCACCAGGATTTGAACCCAAACTAATAATACGATGTAATTATACCTTTCATTTTATTCTTTGTACACTACTACACAACTATACATACCGAAGTTGTTGGAATTATTATACCTTACCTATATCGGAGATCAAACAAGATTTTAATGAGTAGCGACTTTACTGGTAATATATTCTTTGAGTATTATATTCGTAGGTCGCTGTCTTCGAAATGACTTTCAAAGGAGACTTATAAGGAGACCGTCCCCTATACAGTGAATTAAAAACATTTTGACTTTGACTTGTCTGGCAGTATTTAATAACTTATGAAATCTACTATATAAAAATAAGTCATCAAAAATATAACCAACATGACCCAATCTAAATCGTCCGCCCAGCCACTAATTGCGAACACAGCAAATGCAACGGATTCGGTAAATTCAGCAAATAATTTCTTTGTTAATATAGGAAAAAGTCTTGCTGAAAAGGCACAAAATAACTTCTCACGATCTAAATATGGAACGCAACATTCTCAATTTAATCCCGCTTCACGGCTACAGTCATTTGCTTTTATCGACACTGACGAAACTGAAGTTGAGAGTATCATCATGACTTTAAGGAATGACTGTGCGACTGGATTTGACAACATCCCTTGCTCCTTCGTTAAAAATCACAAAAATCTACTGATTGCTCCTCTAACACACCTCTTTAACCTCTGCTTCTCAACTGGAACTTTTCCCAAAATACTAAAAACAGCTCTTGTAAAACCTATCCATAAAAAAGGTGACAAAAGCTGTGTCAACAACTACCGCCCGATTGCCATACTACCATCAATCTCTAAAATTTTAGAAAGAATAATTTATAAAAGGCTTGTTAAGTATTTAGAGGACAACAAGCTTCTTTCGGACACTCAGTACGGTTTTAGATCCGGTCTATCCACAAGTGATGCAGTACATGAATTAACAGATTATTTTGTAAGGAGTCTGGACTCCCAGAAAAAATGTCTAGCCATATTTTTAGATCTGGCCAAAGCATTTGACACAGTAAATATCCAAATACTGCTTAACAAGCTAGACAGATTGGGTGTCCGAGGACGCCAGCACAAACTCTTGCATAATTATCTTTCTGTAAGGACTCAGCGCGTAAAAATTAACAACATCGTAAGCGACGAACTCCCCATTGATTATGGTATTCCCCAGGGAAGTATTTTGGGACCTCTTTTATTCCTTATTTACATTAACGATCTATGTAACCTTTCCTTTCCCAACGGTAAGATTATATCTTACGCTGACGACACAGTTTTAATGTTTAGCGCCAACAGCGGGAGTGAAGTATTCCGAATAGCACAAGTAGGCTTTGATCTGGTAATTCAGTGGCTTGGGCAAAACGGCCTTACACTGAATACCGACAAATCACAATATATGACTATTACCTATAATTCCTCCACCCAACCCGCTGACGATTCCTTTTCAATATTGGCTCATCACTGTCCTGAAACATATGGGAACAAAAGTCCTTGCACATGTCCTAAACTTACCCGCACCAAGACAATTAAATACCTGGGTGTCATAGTTGATCAACACCTTAACTTTAAATCACACATAGAAACCCTAACAGCAAGAGTCCGAAAACTGATATATGTGTTTTAAAATCTCAGACATTCTGCAAGCAGTAAGTTACTAAAGTCAGTCTATCTCGCTCTCTGTCAATCTATAATAATGTACTGCATCACGTCCTGGGGCGGTGCTAATAAAACTACCCTAATTGAGTTAGAAAGAGCGCAAAGAGCTATACTCAAAGTTAGTACTTTCCGTCCGTTTTACTTCCCGACAACCGAACTATTTACAAACTGTGATGTTCTCTCTGTCCGTCAATTGTTTATCCTACAGATCATCATCAAAAAACACTCACAAATACCCTATGATCCCACTTTCTTAATCAGCAACAGACGAGTAGATAAGGTATGTCCCAGAGAGTGTTTTAGCACAATGCACTCACACAAATTTTTCTGCTTCCTCGGTACTTTTCTATATAACAGGATAAATTTTCATCTGCAAATTTATCCTATGATAGTCTAGGCAATAAAGGTAGTGGACCCCAACATTAATTCCTCAGTCGATGAAACTTTGCAGGATTGTAGTATAGTATGAGACAATACTTGCATAAAAAAATCCAAAAAAAAAAAACCTAACCGAAGTTAGGTTTTTATACTAAAAAAAATTTTTTTTTTTAGTTGATAATTTGATAATTCCTAAAAATAATGTAGCGAGAAGGTTTTTATTTTGGATTTTCGTATTGTAAGTCCACAGCGACCATTAAATGACATTCCAGTTAAAAAAATGGACTGAGCAATTTTCCCGAGCAAGGTACATATACGTCTGAGTTTTGTTGTTTCTACCAGGAGATTTTTTTGGATATTTCGCATATAGCTTTCTTAACACACATGAATATTGCTGGAGAAGAAAATTTTGACTGAGCATTTTTCCCAACAAAGATATCAAATAAATAAGTATTTCAGTAAAAATACCTAACTTCGGTTAGGTTTTTTTTTTGGATTTTTTTATGCAAGTATTGTCTCATACTATACTACAATCCTGCAAAGTTTCATCGACTGAGGAATTAATGTTGGGGTCTTCATACAAAAATCCGCTTCATTGCCTAGACTAATGAACAAAGCGTCATGTAATAAAACCGTACAGGACTGGCTGAAAAGTAAGACATACGAGGAAACAGAAAACTTACTGGCCGTAGTTGTTTAATCTTATAAATAAGTAATTAGATTAATGTAAAATAGTTTTACTCATTTATTGTTGTTATTAAAATAAAACCTTTTCGTACTAACCGTTTACCGTGCTACTAACATGATACCTAAGACACAAGTATTTAGTTACTTAGTTTAGGTATCACTTAAATTTAACTAGCAATAAGTTTTACTCTGTTAACCATTATTATAATTAGACTAAGTTTATGTAATAAATTTTTATTATTATTATTTATTTTTATTATTATTAAGTCGGGTTTTCCTTCCTGACGATTTAACTCGAGAACGGCCGGACCGATTTTGATGAAACTTTTTGTGTGGGTTCGAGTGGGTCCAGGGATTGTTTATAGCAAAGAAAATTCAGCATTGCACCCGTGCGAAGCCGGGGTGGGTCGCTAGTGTTATATAATAATAATACTATAATAAATAATAATATAATCTCACGCCTTTTATATCCCCGAGGGGGTAGGCAGAGGTATTCCATTACTGGATATACCCACATTTCACGAGATATATTGGACCCCTAAACGTGATAGATGGTGAGCCCATCGCCGGACCGGGTCTGTTTACACATGTCTCAGAATTAATTCTGAGACCTGCGGGTTTCCTCACGATGTTTTCCTTCACCGTCGAGCTAGTGATAAATATGTACGTAAGTTTTTGAAAAACTCATTGGTACATGCCAGGATTCGAACCCGAGGCTCACTGATTTTCGGCCGGCTCTTTAACCGTCCGGGCTATCACTGCTATCACTGCGGGCTATCATATGAAATGTTAAAATTCCTAATTAAAAGCTTTTTATTGTCCATTGGGTGTTTAAAATTGCATCGTAAAAAATAAGTAAGTATAGACTTCTTGTTCTCGGAATTGATTATGAAAACGAGAACCGGCCAAACACGTAGTGGGACTACCAATCGCGCACAGTTTTTCGGGGTTTCGTACATTTTCTACGCTTAGGTGCAAATACATTTATTTGAAGTTTATATCGTAACTAATAACACAGAATAAGTAATAGTACCTAATAATACCTATAAAAAATCATAATAAAGTTACAGATCCATCCGTGCGTTATTTACCACTTGGTATGAACCCCTAACACGCGTAGGTATATGCCTGATCATCAGGGTAGATGTTTGCCAGTTACACCTATGCTTGGTTTAATTAACGTTTGGTTAATTAGGAATGTGATGTAAAAACACGGCATTGAAAAGTGGAAAGAAATGCAGAGTAACATTTAGGTACTTTTAAATGAACCGTGTCGTAAATAGGAACTAGAAAAATTGGTTAGCTCATTCTATATTGCGGAGTAAGCGAGAAAGTTTGTTTTTATATTTCCCTTTTTCCTCTCGGTTTCAGTACTGAAATTACGGAATACGGAAATTAAATTTTGTTTTTATATTTTAAATTAATAGAAGGAAACTTTGGACGGCACTTATAAGAAGTTTTTTAAAGGCATTTTATAAGATTTTTAGGTAAAAGTCAACACGCTACCGATGCTTCAAAAAAAGGAAATGAAAATTTATAATCACACGCCTCTTATCCCCAAGAGGGTAGGCATAGGTATTAAATTTCTGGAAATATCCAAGTTTAAAAAAATTAATTGAATTATTAACAGGGAGCAATAATAGTAACGAAGAGAGAACAAAAAAGCCGTTTTTGTTAAATGGCATATCTATTTTAGTAAACGAACATTATACACTAACATGAACTTACTCGACACTAATATTATAAAGAGGAATGATTAGTATTTTTGTAAAGAATAAAACTACTGCACGTTTTTAAAAATTCTTTGAACATCCGTTCTTTGCATTACTATGCAATAAAACAATATTGTTTTAAGAGTTCACGGTAGGAATTAGGAATCTTAGTAATGTTGTTTCAACCTTGAAACAAAAATTTCCTGAACTATGATTTTTTTTTTTATTATGGTGGTAGTCCTCCTGACTGCGGTGCGTTGAGCGCTAGCGGGATACTAACGCTTGATTGGAATACAATAGTAATAAATAATTATGTAGATACGTATTCTGGGTCTAGGTTAAATTCCCAGGGGTGGGAGGCGAACCGAGTTTGTTCGAACGATTTCTATAGAAATTCAGCGAGGCCCGCAGCTAGTTATAGGGCAGCTTGGAGCCATTTCGAACCGGCAACGATCTGAGGCGTTATCCTAGGCTAATCATCATTAAGGAGCATGTTGTAAAATATGCAATTGTATTTAGTGAAATGTGTTGAGGATTTAACTGTATACTTGTTCTTGAACGAATTCTGCGACAAATAAGGAGTAGCAGCGGATTCCAGTTTTTGCTGTTCCCATAGGGATTTCAAAAACCCTTTCTTATTGTATTTAATTGTATCATATTTATTAATATTATGACGAAGAAAGATTTGTATTTTTGTATGTTTGTTACGAATAAACTCAAAAACTGCTGTACCGATTTCAAAAATTCTTTTCCCAAAGGAAAGCTATAATATCCCTCAGTAACAAACGCTATATTTCATTCCCGTATTCCCACGGGAACGGTAGCTACGTGGGTGAAAATTTGTTACTCACGTAATTCTATGATGTTTACTAACAGATAATTGTCTGGAATAAAAAAATATTATTTTTATTATACAAATGGCTGTGCAACTACATTTTTTGCGCAGGTGGAGAGTATCTTCAGAGCAACCAAGTTAAACGACCGTACTGTAGTTCCCTATCGATGGAATACGGGGATTCAATGTAGCCTATGTTACTCCCTGATAATGTAGTTTTCCATTGGTGCATTCCATTCCAGATTTAAAAAATGTTGTTTCGGTTAGGTTGTAGTGGTTTAGGCGTGAAATCTTAACAAACAAACAAAGTCACCTTATCATTTGTAATATTTAGGACAGGATATTGGAAAAAAGCATTACAGTTTTGGTTTTAAACTTTAACATAAATAATATTATCCAAATAATAGAAATAATTGAGTCATTATGTTAATGAGAATATAATATCTGTTCTTGAGATACCCTTAGGAAATCCTCGGGAGCCTGTTAATCATGTCACGGAGCATTTGGCCCGTCAAGCGAGCATTACGGGGGCTGAATATAAAAGTTACGGTGAAAACTGAAAATATGTCGGCACTCAGAAGCGGAGCTTGTGTTGCAAAGGGATGGCTTACTAGTGCATTTTTCGTGGCCCACTCAATGTAGTAGGGTTTAATATTTCATTTCCATTTTTTTTATCTGAAAAATTATAATAGTACATTATGGTACAAGTGAGTAAAGTTGGTGATTACCGCTGAGGCGCCATTGAGACCCGAGCCGTAGGCGAGGGTCATAAGAGAGCCGAGGACGGTAATCATCAATACACACGTGTATCATACGACGTTTTTCAACACACTTGTGAATAAATAATACTAAAAAATCATTTTAAAATAATCATTCGCAATGGCGGGGAAAATTAATTGGTTTTCCAATTTTTTATTTATATAATTTGGAAAAGGCAAAAGGATCTAGGCCCATACAGCCTCGTTTTCCTATGCGCTCGCATCTTACAATGGCGATCGGCCATGGACTAAAAAAATTAGGTTTCTTTTTCTTTGGTTTGTCGTGGATAGCGTTTTAGCCACGTACAAAATGGGGTATTTAAAGTTTTTACAGAGAAAACCAAAGTTATATTTGAGTGAAAGTTTTGTTTATTAAACACGTACAAGTTGAAATGATCTATTTAAATACGAAGTTGCATGAAATGAGCAAGCCATATTTGTGTATTAATTTATTAGTACGATTGAATACGATCTTTTTTGTATCGAAACTTTTTTAAGAACAAAGCAACTCTAGCAACAAAATTGAAAAAAAAAATCTATAACTCACTAGTGAATAATAGCAAACAAAAAGTCTCAGTTTGATTATAGGTGTCATTATGTGCCTAATTGCAGTGAAATTAGAGCCACTTTATGAGCAAGTGTGTTGAAAAAATATTTAAAAACTAGCGGTTTTGCGCGGTTTCACACGCATAGTTCCCGTTCCCGTGGGAATACGGGCATAAAATATAGTCTATGTTACTAAGTGATATTGCAGATTTCCATTGACGAAAGATTTTTTTAAATCGGTAAAATAGTTTTTCAGTTTATTGTTTACAAACATACAAAAATACTTAAAAGAATATAAATATTCCCTCTTTTTATTATAATATTAAACATTATAGTGAAGAAGTATATAGATGTATATAATCTCTTAGGTGTAAAATTCTCTTAAAAAAGTACACAATATACTTAGGAGTGGTTTATACAATGATCCGAATCATCTTACTTGGGATCATAAAGTACCCCTAAGCACCATTCGGCAGAAATTAAGATTTCATTAATAGGAGCTAATGAGCTGTACACAAAATATAAGTAAACGAAAGTACACTTGACTATAAAAAAATAACATAGTCACTTACGTTAATTATGATATTGCATTAACTTGTCAAGATAGCTCGTTGAATAAAAGGTACGTACATACTATTTATGTTATCCGTAACTTTATACCTCAATGTTACTTTTTACTTAAAAGGGATATCTTTACAAGGAAATGTATTTTATGTAACCGTGTGATTAGTCATTAGGTACAAGTTTTAGACGAATTTCCACAAGAAATTAGCGCCTCAAAAATATCAGCGCCACCCACCCCAGATGACGCCCCTGGCAAAGCCATGCACGGCGGGCGAGGCAGGGCACACCCGGGAGCGCCGCGACTGGCCCAGTAGGCTCCCGGACCGCGGCTCTACTGGACCTCTCCACTTGCCTCTGCTCCCGCCGGGACTAACTTCCTCCGCAATCGTGACATGGGAACAATTCCCAGCGCTGTTTCTGAACTGCCACTTTAGAAAATGTGAAGTGCCACGATTCAACTACGCCCGCCGGCTCAGAAGATTGTCACAGTGAATCGGATCATGTCAAAGGATTACTTCTGCGTAAATATTTAACGGTAGGTCCATTAAAATTTTGGATGAGCAAATAATTTGCGTTAGTTACCTATAAGAGTAATACGTTTTCAGATTTTAATTGTTGCCGAGTTGTCATTTCGGTTTGCAATTTGTAATTTGGAACGATTGGCTTGCTGAGTGAATAATAATGAGTCCCATGTTGCAGCTGCAATAATAAAAATGTTTCTACGGCACAAAATGAGCGTTTAATCTCGGTTATTTTTTAAGGTGTTCTCGTTCTCGCGGGTTCTTAAAATTTTACATTATTTCTAACTGCACTTTTATTTATTTATTTACCTTTTTGTACGAAGAACTTAATGCCTAAAGGCATGATCTACCAAGTCAGCAGGCTAAGCGGAAATAATTGGGGGGAATGGGCCGCAAATAAGTAATAAAAATAATGAATGAAACATAATATTCATCTTACGGTAAATCCTAATTGTTATACCTACCTATACCTATGTTGATATAATAAATAAATACATATCTACTATATATCCTTACATGAATACTAAAATACTTACATAAAATAATCTAAAGATGATGATTTAAATCATTTGATGTGTTAAATATCTGTAAGCACAAAACAATAGAGCAACCTTTTTTGAGAAAACAGGCTTACTATATTTATTTGAATCCGCAAAACTATAGTTGTACCTACCTACTTAGAAAATAAATAAAAAGGGGGTCAAAATTTATAGGGTTTATTAAGTTGACCTAGAACTATGAAATTTGGCAAGTAATACCGTCTTATACTAGAAGGAAAATCTAAAACTATACATTTGTAATTAAATAATTAAAAAATATACTCTTTATATAAAGTAGGTAATCAATCCTAATATCGAGTTATAATATGAGAATTCTAGTGTAGAAAACTTGATTTTGTTGTTGAGTCTGCCTTTAGGTGGTATTAATTAGCATAGTACCTACCTACTTACCTACAAATTTGTAGGACACCCACAGTGGGCGAGTCCGACTCGCACTTGTCTGTTTATTTAATCCGCTAAGCTGTTTCAGAGCCTATTCGCGGCAAACTTTCAGACAGACAAAAAAAATGGTAATTTGTAATTCATCATCAGCCTATAGCAGTCCACTGCTGGACATAGCCTCTCCAATTGCACGCCAATCAGCTCGATTCTCGGCAACTCTCATCCAGTTGCTACCAGCCACCATGCGAAGAACGTCGCTCCACCTATCCTGAGGGCGTGCTACCTTAGACTTGCCGGTTTGCGGTCTCTACTCAAGAACATGTCTAGGGACCCCAACGATCATCTGTTCTAGCTAATATGGCCATTGCCTCTTCAGCTTGCTTTTTCTAAGAACTATGTCGACAACTTTAGTTCTCTGCCGGATCACCTCGTTTCGGATTCGATCCCTCAGAAAGATTAGGCATAGCCCGTTCCGTAGTGACCGGCCCACCGTGAGTGTGCATTTATGGTTAAGCATCGTACCTATAAGTAGCAGTTTTCACTTAATATTTGGCATTGATTTTAAAATCACAGATAGACACTTCAATTTTACTATGGTGGTTTAGATATATGAAAAAAAAACGCATTTAACTATGTGAGTGGTTGGAATACTAATGAATAACAAGAAGCGTTTGCAAAATTTTATAAAATATATTTATCTAAGAATCCCTAAAATGTTATCATAGTGACAACAATGGTCCTTGTGCTGAAAATATATAGTTACGGGCGTATTGCCAACTTATCGATTTTATATAACAAAACTTGGAACATGTACCCATAATGGGGATTTCTGTGGATTGTTAAAATAAATGTTATCTATCATACAAATATTGAGAAACTAGCAGCGCCCGGCGGTTTCACACGAGTAGTTCCCGTTCCTGTGGGATTACTGGGATAAAATATAGCCTATGTGTTATTCTGATGTATAAGCTACATAACTGTAAAGTTTCATCAAAATCCGTTCAGTAGTTTTTGCGTGAAAGAGGAACAAACATCCATCCATACATCCAGATTCCAGACATCCATCCATACAAACTTACGCATTTATAATATTAGTAGGATAAGTAGGATTGACTTGTAAAATTCTCTGTAGTCTATAAAAGTAACGTATCTGTAGTATTAAAAACCGGTTAATAGTTGCCAATTAATGCTAAGAGACACGACATGTTCGCAATTCGCAATTTTATGATGGCGTGACCGAGTTAACGATATTTTTTCCTTAATAGAGCACCCACACACATGTCGTTATATTCCGGTTCGTTCCAGTTTTAAATTTTAGCCACACCACACCCCTTTCTTACCGAACCGGAACTTATGTGCAATATTACATGTTTGGTATCGAATTCTGACCTCCCGGCTCCCGTTCTAATTCCTTTATTGCTGGGCTGGGGCAAGCGGAGGTCTGTAACTGCTTATAGGACATAGAAAAATATTGTTAGATGAGAAAATAATTAAATGACCGACCACGTGCTCTCCTACTTTAATAAGTATACCTAAGTACATGGAGCTGCTTCCCATGATTTAGAAATGACAAAGAAGAAAAAGACCCCCCTCGGTTTATCAAAATAAAATATATATGAATCCTGCAAGTTATCGAAATTGTACGTATAGACGAACATTTTAGTAAAAATTCTTTTGAGCCACTTTGGAGCCAAAACATTTCAGCGTTTTTCAGGCTGACAGGCAGGCGAAAAAGATTCACGGACATCAATTTATAAGGCATCGTGTATTTTATTATATAGGTATAGATTTATTGACTCAATATAGCATGTTGATTTGTAGTCCTGAGAAATTTCAATAATAATATTTGACCGTTCGACAGAAATGGAAATAATTATTAATGACACCAAAATCAAGTTCCAGTTCACTTTCTGATTTAAAACTTCTAATTGCGAAACAATGAAAAGGAGAAGGAGATATCTCGCAAAAACAAGTTTTAAAGTATTTCATTACGTAATCTACTGTAAGTATATACATACACGTATATTTATAGTAGATAGATACGTAATTATCTAATATATTTTTAAACTGACTTCGAGTTAAGGTCAGATTAATGCAATATAATAATATTTTCAAAATTATAGAGTTAATACATAAATGCATAAGATAAAGTATACTTTAGCCTTTGGATATGTTATACTCCCAATAGTAAAATAAAATTTAGAGCTTAATTTAATTTTGTAAAATAATTTGTTCTCCACCATAGCATAAATCCCTCACTGGTCACCATAAATCTGGCTCTTGTATCAAATCTGAAAGAAAAAGTTTACCGAAGTCCAAATTTCTTCTTTTATTCAGGTTTTTTCAAGATTTTCATACAAATAGTGTAACGTAAAAATCAATTTCTTTTACAACAATATGAACAATTAAATTTATCCGATCGTAAAATACTTAATGATAAAAAATACAAAGTCGTAATCATACCCTTGCGCGCTTTTTTTTATTCTGTGTAAGGTTTTGAGAAATTGTATTGTTAAAATAATGTCACAGATTGCAAAATAAATATGCGCCACAATCATCGTAGTCGTTTATATAATTTAGGACAAATAATTTATTCAATTTGAAAATGGCTTTTGAATAACTTCGACAATAACGAATCGTTATAATCTCCATGCCTTATAGGAACCTAAGACCTTATATCCGTCCGTCAAATGACTATGTGATCCCGAAATTGGTTAGCCTATGTGATTGATAGATAGAGCATGGATGCGCGCTGGCTTGGCTACGAGCGCCACTTCGTTATTTTTTTAAGCTGACAGGCAGTGCCTATCCATCTGTGCTTTAATAGACTCAAGTCTTGCTTGCTTACTGGAACCTGAAGGCCTGGCCAAGTTGCTTTGTATAACGTAAACGTCAGTCGCATAGAATTAAAAATGCATGGGATTGACAGATGAAACGCTTGTGATCAACCAAAATTGACTCAACACCATCGCAACCATTAGTAAAGCGCGATTCTAGGTCTGTGATCGAAACACTTCTAAAGGATTATAGTCACTGACAGATAGTTTTTAATAGTTAGTATAATATACAATTTCAACTAAAGCTCACACAATATGAGCGTTTCGTCGAACATTTTAAATAGCAAGCTTGTTTCAAGTACGTACATACTCTTATTGTCCGTACCTACTAATCGCAGCTCGACGATCTTGTAGTAAATGTTCAGGTTTACACCGATTACCTTTCCGCACCAATTTACGCTTTAGTAAAGCAAATAAGCCCTTACTGTAACAACATAACAATCAGTGTCTTCGTGGAGACATCACATGAATAATTATGTGGGCACGTAGTAACGGGGTGCGATCTCAATTCTTGTTCTGAGATTGCGATACCGGCCAACGACTGCGTCAAAACTTTTTGAACCACTTCATCAGTTTACACCCAAAAGAGCCACGAGGTGAATTTAATAAGAGTTAAATAATTTGACTTTATTTCTTTACTCCTTTCATTAGTTTTACCTAATTGTAAGCGAAATTAGTGATAAAAAGTTAATAGACGTGGTAAGATGTCCTAGCTAACACTCTATAAACTTAACGGTATAATACATAAATACTAGCTGTTGCCCGCGACTCCGTCCGCATGAACTTTAGGGTACCGCGTTCCCTTAGTGTATTTTTCCGATATGAAAACTATGTCGTTCCTCAAGGTGTAAAGTTTAGGTACACCTTCTGAAACGACATACTTTTTATATGTAAACATGTATCATTCTGCGAAATGTCAATAAGAACGATTCAGAGGTAACAAATAAACTTCGATCAACAATAGGTACCATAATCAAATCAATAATACAATACAATATGGTTGATCGAAGTAAATAAACATACAAACTCACTTTCGTATATATACATAGTGGATATAAGTTATGATTGCTCCTCTTCACGTGATGTATGTACAACTTGCATTCCCTGTTGGGCATTAGGTGAATGGAAATAAATAAACTCACACACGCTTCATCCTGCCCGAGGTATTCGACTCCTGGAAGTAGGTACCCCTTTTCACCAGTGTGTTTTTAGTACCTACACCTAAACGTGGCCGGTGGTGAGCCCATCGCCGGACCAGGCGTGTTACACATGTCATGACTCAGAATCAAATATAGGTATCATTAAAATTTTCTATATCCAATTTGTTACATTTTATATTATACTAGCGACCCGCCCCGACTTTGCACGGGTGCAATTCTTATACTAAAACCTTCCTCTTGAATCACTATATCTATTAAAAAATACCGTATCAAAATCCTTTGCGTATACTTTTAAAGATTTAAGCATACATATGGACATAGGGATATAGGGACAGAGAAAGCGACTTTGTATTATCGTACTATGTAGTGACTAGCGGTTCTGAGCGGTTTCACCCCCGTACTTCCCGTTCCCGTGGTAATACGGAGATAAAATATAGCCTAAATTACTCAGGCATATTGTAGGTACCTTTTTGATAAAGGAATTTTTAAAATCAGTTCAGTAGTTTTTGAGTTTATTCGTTACATACATACAAAAATTAAAAATTTTCCTCTTAAAAATATTAGTGTCGATGTAGAAGTGTAGACTAGCGGTTCTGCGCCATTTCGCGTTTATTTAAACCGATATATTGATGATTCTTTTTTTTGTTGGAAAGGTGATATCTCAAAGATAAGGAAACCAGGATCTGATGATGGCATCGAAGAGAAATCGAGGAGAACCGTAGAAAATCGTAGACGACTAGTTTTTACTTTTCTTATGTTTCCTGTTTGAAGTTGTTTTTTTTTGTTAAAAATTATAATATTAGTGTACATGGTGTAGAAGTAGAAGACTAAGTGTAGATTTACTAATCTATGTAGTGTAGTGTAGGTATTGTGTTTTGCGGTTATACCTACTAAGTTTTTGGTATTTACTAATCCTATAGGATCTTTGTTGTTCGAATAAAAAATACATATACAATTGTAGCAGATTATATTATTTTTGCTAACTCCCACTGAGTAGGGATACTTCCTCAATAATGCAAAGAAAGATCCAGTTCCGAGGCTGGGGTTTATTTATACAGCAAATAAATAAAATTGGACATGAGTGATATGATGAAACAAAATCAAAAAGTTGTAGTACAGACCCAAAAGACGTTCCCTTATTTATTTATTTACATTTGTAGTTAAAGCTAAAGCACTACAGAGTTTAGATTAACAAAATATATATTTACCTACCTTATTTTGTTTGTACTCATCATAAATCACATATTCTTATAACATTTGTTTACAAAGACAAATTTTACTTACTTATATTTTACCTACATACATTGGGTACATACGGCAATCAATCATTCAAATCCCCGCTCGGGGCCAACATTTGTGTGCATGAACATGTCTGTTGGCTTCATGTCTGGGAGTTTCATATTTACTTAAGTAGGTATGTGCCAGTTCTTTAGTACACATCCTAGTACAACAGGCTCTGCGTAGTTTGGGACTGAATAACCGCTGTGTGATAAGAAAAATCATCAATCCCCTAGCATTCTCTTGCAGTCGATCAACAAACCAAACATATAAATAGCCAAATCGGTTTAATTCTTTTCAAATGATGCGCTGTCGTGTCAACCTAAATTCGGGCGACACTTAACATTTTCACTGTAATACAATTTCGCACACAAATAACCACTCTAAAGAGTAAAAAAAATTACTTCAATCTTTAACTTATATGGTTTTCACATAGATGCCGTTATCAGAACTGGACGAAATTAAAATGGGACCAATCTGGAAGCACCAGCTTTCAAATAAAAAAAGAATCATCCAAATCGGTTCACCCAGTCAAAAGTTCTGAGGTAAGAAACATAAAAAAAAAAACAGACGACGAGAATTGGTAACCTCCTCCTTTTTGAAGTCGGTTAAAAACAATGATGAAACTCTAAGGAGGTCCAATACAGAACCCCAGAGACCTCAGAGAAATTCGGGCTGTTTGAGTCAGCAATTTAGTAGGTGAAAGAGAGGACTGTACAAATAACCATCCTTTGTTAAGTGCCTCCTTTCGGTAAAATGGGAAAATATTGCTATAAACGTACCGCACGGTATGGGAATGACAGGTTATTTTTCTCGTGTTAACGTGTATAGTAGTGTTCACGTCCATTTATGTGAGAAGTAGCTCTCGGTAGCCTTTCCATTTTATTATGCAATTTAATAAATCCCGGCAGAGAGACGCCTGCCCCGTGCCGTGATGTACGCATTAATAGGTTTATGACCGCATTAATGAAACTATAAAAGATTCTCATATATTTAATGTGACATTAAAATATGTAACAATTTATTTTTTAACAAACTGATATAATGGCAGCAGCGATGCAAAGGACTAGGTAACAGTAGGAAACCTATTTTTAATATAATATTTAAATATAAAATTGGCCCAGTGCGAGTCGGCCTCGCACACGAAGGGTTCTTTGCTATCTACCATAAAAATAAAAAAAATCACGTTCATTGTATGGTGAACATTATTGACTTTCATAGTTACTTTTTTCATTATTTGTCGTTATAGCGGCAATAGAAATACACATTCAGAGAGACGGACGAACGGACAGTAGAGTTTTAGTAATATAGTACCCGTGCCCTTGGCACCATTTGGGTACTCAACCCTAACAAGCTGTAAACAAAATTGGTTTTGGAAAAATGGCAGAGATAGCGATGTATTTTTAAAAACATTTAATTTCCTAGTTCTTACCTTTGTGCAAAATTTCGTGCTTCTAGACCCACCAGTTCAGATTGTAAGTTGTCTTTCTGCCAGTCAGTGTTGTTTTATAAGTGGTAGATTTTATAAAATTTCGATAAAATATTTAAGCCCAGCAGGAGCACATGGTTAGGTACTTAGCCTACCTAAATAGCTATCAGTCGTTATTAAAGAGAGATTTGAATAATATTTTAATGGAGTAACAACCAACGCATAATTTTAACTACACACCCGGAGGCGAAGGACGTGTTAATAGAGGTACCTAAATTAAACAATGAAATTATATTCGTATCAAGGAGATCTTACGTAAGAATTCTATAATTTAAGTATATGATAATGGTAGCCCATTAGATAATTACATTTCCTTGCTATTTTCGCCCACAACACTCGAAAAACATTCTGAGGTAATCGGATAAAAAAAAACATCCCTCTTTTACATTTTAGCCCTTTAACGGGCATAGACAATTTTTCATTGGTTTTGAATCTTATTTCAATTACTTACATAGAGTTCAATATTGGTGGTAACTATTTGCCCTCTGCCCGTTAAATTGGGATGCATGGTGAAACTGTTTGCTTACTTCAATAAAAAAACCGCCGTTTTTCGTTGGTCTGTCCGTCTGTCTCACCGTGACAAACATAAACGAGTGAGATTACGATTTAATTTCCCGCGTCTCCATTAACACTCGACATCCATTAGATGTGAAGGTCAAAACTGTAATAAAATGTACTAACACATCGCTGAAAGTTGCTCTAATGTGTCGTCTATTTCCTTATTTATAAATAATTTTTAATACTTGTAAGGGATCAACAATATTTTAAAATTTTCTATGGACTAATATTTTTTAAAAACGAAATAATAATGTTAACCAACTTGAGTCGACTCATGTATGAGTTAAGTGCATAAATGGGTTAGATGAAATTCTCGTCTCTGTGTCACGTCTTCCGGTCTTCCTATTCGAAGATAACTCAATTTCCTCCTGAGACTCCATGCACTGCGAGGATATAATTTTTGTTATAATCCATAAAAACGTGACAGCTTTAAAAATGCTTTTTATTAAATATCGCAAAATGTTGATACTTTTGAATAAAAATACAAACATCAAAACATAAAAGGAGGCGGTTTCTCACCTGGAATTAAAATACAATTAAGGTTTTAACTTTATAGTTCTTTAATATTATAATTGACGTTGGAATTAATTGTTACTTTGTGAAGTCTGAACCTTATTTAGGTAAAGAATTCTGTAGAATACCTTCAGCGCGTATCATACTAGGATGGGTCCGTAGCCGTATCTTGTTTTGATTTATTTAGTGTCATTTACATGCCTGCAGTATTGTAATTTGTGTCATCTAGTAGCAACTCCTAATTGCATAGCAATAAAATATGTGATAAGTAACACTAATATGTGATATAATGACAAAAAGAGTACCTACTCGTACCTTGTTTTCTACTGCAAACTGTCCTCTCAAATATTTCCATTTTATTACACATGTTATGTTTGGCAAAGCGTGAACCAATTTCCAGTCGAGCGTCCAGTGCCAACACGTCGAGGTAAATAAATGGTGGGAATTCAGCGTGAAGGGCACATCCGACCGACCTGGTTTAATGCAATCCCCAAAATTGGTATCAAGGCAATTTGTACGGGAGTAAAAAATAAGACAACCCTGCTTACCAAATGAGAGAAGCTCTTACAAATGTTTCGACTAATACAACCCTCAAACGGCATGAGTGGTGTGAGTTCTTCTGTCCGTTTTATTACTGCACGTAACAAGATAAATACATGACTATTACCTACCGCTATTTGTCTTCATTTAAAGCTGAAACCTTTTCAGCGAGAAATTCGATGACCAGTGATTCGTGTTTTATTGCGGCGGCAAGTGTACTAGATATACCTAGTTAAGATTCTAACATATAGTTATTGTAAATATAATTCTTTAAGTAAGCAATTTTAAATTAGCTAAAGTTAGTTGCGTACCTATGTAGATTTAGCGCCCCAGGCCACGTAGGTACATCTAGCCACCTGAACCTTTCCATTAATATGTTTTCCAAACTAAATAAATCATTATAAAGAATAAACGTCACTAAACATATTTATAAATACTATTTATTTTTTTTAAATGTTCCGCTTATTTATTTAATATTTTTGAACCGCTTCAGTCGCCTTTGATCCATAGTATTGCAGAGGTTAGTTTTAATGGCTGATTGAGAAGTTTGTTATCAGCCCAGACCGCCCCTAGGCAATGACCTAACTAGCCCATACATAAAGTTCAGTGGCTATATATAGGTACCCAGTTCAGTTATAGATTTTCACCCTTTGATCGTCTCGCTCCAATTTGATAGGTATTCTCAGTGCCATCAAAGCCACTTTGAGAGAACATTTGGTTTAAATTGTTCAATTACTGCAAATAGGTCCTAACTGTCAACAACATTACAATGTCCCTGTCCCTCATTTGTCCGTTACATCTAAGAAACTTCAAAGGTAGTGAAAATACGAATAGAAAATCCAAGTAGCGAGCGGGTCCTGTTTCGCCATTCTTCATGAGATTCTAAACGCGCTTTGTAAACACTTTTCCACGTATCTTGTTTATACGTAGGACTTCCAACAAGAAATTCTTAGTAAAATATACTCTGTCGTGTTTAGGTACTAATTTTTACTTTAGTGTTATTATACTCTTAGAAAGTTACGTATCAGTGATATCTAAGTATGTTAGAAGCGAGCCGTCCTCTCTCAGGCAGGTTTGCTTCTGAGTCAGTAACTGAGTAACATACACGAAGCTATTTAAAAACTTACAAATAGGTTAATGTTTATGGTATCGGTACGTACGTTATCACTAGCCAGATTGTAAAGGAAACCCGGAGACTAGAATTTGATGCGGGCTCTCTACCTTTGGATTAATCCGAAAAAAATTCCACTGACGATAAGTGGATGGGTACTTCCGGCGCAGATATTAGAATACTATAGTAATTCCGGGTATGCAGAACATTTTTAAGTATAATAAAAATTGATACTTTATTAGCTTTGAAACATTAATTGAGTTTTGTTTAGATCGTTCCCGTGGGAATTTAAAAAATGTGCCTACGGCCTAAAAACTACCTGTGTTTTCGAAGTTTCAGATTCCCAGATCCACAGAGATAAAGATCAGCTAGTCTGGACATTTCTGTTTATAATGTACCAATAGATAGATTGTTATATTATTTTAATTTCTAGGCGAATTTTGGCACTTACAGCAAGTCATTTGAGGATCCTGATACTGCTTCTGTGAATGAGCAGAGCGTGGAATGCTCTTCCATCGTGAAAAGGGAAGATCTTGCCTTCTGTATCTTGACAGTTGAATTTATAGAAACTCATGAGAAAACTTTGATAGAGCGCAGTTTAGAAAGAACATTGGCAAAAGTCCATAGGTTTTTTGGGTACCCCACTTACACCTGCCCACCACGGAAGACGAAACCGTGTAAAATCGATAGTTCTTGGACAGACTAAGATAATATGTAATCATACCACATTTTTATAAGTTGGGGTTTAAAAGTTATTCGTCCTACCTAAAATCTCATAGTAACCTTTTAGGTAGGACGAATAACTTTTAATGGGGCATTGGGAATATTTTCATACAAAACTTTGAAGCTCAAGCGTCATGTCCTTGTCATGTCAGTTAGTATGAACGCGAGCTGTCATTCGGTCGAAATTGTACTAGACTTATTCCACTTGGAATAACTCTATGCCCTATATTATATTTTAATCTCTTTGGTATTAATAGATTTCCCAATCGATCGATTCGTGTTTCTATGATATTTCTGTTTTATTTGACTCAATATTTCCAATTAAAATAAATTAAAAAATATGGAAAATTTCGACTTGTTATGAGTCAATAAAACAAGCATAGTGTGATACCCCGTGGGTGTCTATTTCAGTGGGTACCAAAGCTGCCGATGTTCTTTGCGTTTATTTCGCTTCGTTACTACCTACTTACTAAGTTCGAATTATGAAACCAACAAAGCTTCAAAATAATACCAAACTAAATTTGATATTACGCAAACACATTACGTATTCATTATTTTAGTTTAAATTATGTGCTTGGAGACAAAATATGTATCTCAATGTCTCAGAGGCGTTAGAAAAAATAATAGCTTTTAGCTTAATAGGTAGGTACATAATATTATTGTCGTTATTTATATAGCTCGTCTACAACGCCTATTAACGAAAATGTGTAGCAAATACATTTCCTAAGTACGAGTAAGCTTGTTGTTTGTTAGTAGTTAATTAGGAAAAGCACTGATGACATTTTCATGGTTTCGTAGCTTCAACTCCACCATTTGGGGCTGATATTTCGAGGTATCTGTGTTTCAAGATAGTTCATTGTTTAAAATAATAAAAGTAGTGTTAAATAATACTTGTGACACTGCATCGTTGCACTCCAAAATTGCTTGCTTGCTTATTTCAATTAGGTACAAAGTAAGGGATGACCACGACAACCTTTTGATAGTTTTTACAGTTTATAGTTTATATAAAAGATGGATGTATGTATACAATGGTGGATATCGATGGAACTTTATAGTTGTCAGCAGTCAGTAAGCTTCTACATCAGAATAACACATATTATGTGTTATTCTGATGTAGAAGCTTACTGATTAGCATATGATGATTAGCATATTATGCTACTTTCTATCCAAAAACGCGAATGAAGTCATGAACGAAAAAGTCATGCTCGAAGATAATTTGATTTTCACACCACATGCTCGACAAAGCCGGATTATATATCATATAAACCTCACCGAAAGCAAGACATTATTATCCCTTGGCTTTAGACGGGTTATAATGTTGTATGGAATTTCATTATAACCCTAGGTCAATAATGTAATTTTCACTTTTCATAATCCTTATTGCTATGACGATAAAGTCTAATTTCGTTAAGCAAAATGTGGTGCACCCGCCTGCAGCCACGGTCGTGGCCAACTCGATTTTCGAAAACCGAAGCCGCGATCAACTAGATTCGCACGATCTTCATTTGTTAAATCAAGTACCTAGGTCACGCCGGCACAAACAAGTTGCTGTATCCATTTTATAGCTTTAACATTTCAAAAAGAATATCGAAAATGTCGAGTGGTGAAAGTACTTTGACTCCAGATTCTATAAAACTAGATGCCATAGGCATTGTCAATAATCTACTAACGTGCAATTGCATTTTATTGTCTCGCATATGGTGAGAAAAGTAGAGTATATAACTCGGGAATAAAACTGTTTTTGTCTTGGGCGCTTAAATCCCTCACTAAACTCAAGACTCAGTCAATAAATCATAACCTCGCTGCGCTCGGGAGTGAAACTGGGAGTCCTTCGTTACGTTCAGGATTCAATGTCGCGCCCGTGACATAAAACAGTGCTTTATTCCCTTGTTGTACAATCTACTATTGTTACAAGATTTTTTTATACACGTACAACGAACTTAATTCTTTATCGGAATTATATGATTACACTGTATATCTACATATTCACGGTAAATCTCAATGATATATAGTAAAATAATTACGTTCACAACTGTTTTAGTAGCAAAATATCTTTGATTATTTACTCTCAAATATAAATAACATTTAGGTACCTACTAAACACTAGAGCTACAAAAGCGTAACCGGCGGTTTCTTTCAACTGAACGAATGAATGGTGTTGGCGCGGCGAAATTAATAGTAAAAAGAAAGAAATATATATTTCTAAATAGCATCTCTATAATGTGTACCAAGTAATAAATAGGTATCATAAGTGGCACCTTCAAATAGTGTACTTTGTGGACTCTACTTTTAATTAAACATGCAACAGGTGCTGCACTGACTAAGGGTTAATACAGATATTTTCTTTTTCTCCCTATGTTTCTTAGCGGGCGCTAATTTTTCTCTATTTGTTTGCAGGTGAAATGTTGTTGGAGATGACAATGGCTTGGACAGCATCATAATTACACGGAAACATAGACTTGAAAGAATTGGAGAGTAGCCCCTACTACGAGATGGCAATCATAAAAGGTAATTGTTTTGAACCTACTCTAACATAAATATTAACAGGTCTGACACAAGCAACTTGAATTTACTATACCTTTGTTAATGTGTAGGTACAGTAAACTTGCCTGAATTTAACAAACTAAATCCATTAAGCTACTAATGACAATAGATCATTAAGTAACTTGAATTGCGTAATTAAAACGAACAAAAAATTTTAGTTAAAATTAACCCCATTTCAAGATTTAATTCACGTTATAAAGAGATAAAGACACTCATTGGGTACTTACTTTTAAAATAAAACAATGCAAAACACTTTACTTTGCTTAATGTTTGCCATACTTTGCAGTAACTCGGTATAGGTATAATGTTAAATAAAATATGTATTGCATCGTTTGTTAGATTGGAAAGAATAATATTACGTAGTACTATTACTGTGGAGTAGTACTATGGAGAGCATTAGAAGACTGTAATATAAGAGAAGAATACATAAACATATTAAAAAACATATATATGAACAGTGTCAGTAAGGTAAAGCTCGAAAAAACAGGAGAAGAAATTAAAATAGAAAGAGGAGTAAGACAGGGCGATCCTTTGTCCCCAAAGTTGTTTATAGCAGTCTTAGAAAATATCTTGAAGAAACTAAAATGGGGAAACAAAGGACTAAGAATTCTGAACCAAAGACTAACTCACCTTAGATTTGCCGACGACATCGCAGTCTTAAGCGATACGCGATCTGATCTGGAAACCATCCTACAGATACTAGATATCGAAAGCAAGAAAGTGGGATTACAAATGAATGCAAGCAAAACCAAAATTATGACAAACACTTACCAGCCGAAACCAATAACAATAGATGGACAAACAATTGAGTATGTAAATGAATATATATATCTTGGAAAGCAGATTTCCTTCGAACCTACAAGTAATGAAAAAGATGTTGAGAGAAGAATAAACACATCTTGGAAAAAATTTTGGATGCAAAAAGAAATCTTGAAAGGAAACTATAACTTAAAACTTAAGAAAATTATTATGGACACTTGTATACTACCTTGCTTGACTTATGCTAGCCAAACTTGGACATACACAAATAAAATTAAAAACATGATAACTTCATGCCAACATGCCATGGAACGCAGTATACTAAAACTGAGAAGATTGGACAAGGTAAGAAATGTAACAATAAGGGAAAAAACTCAAATCACAGATGCCTTAATACATTCGCTAAAACTGAAATGGAAGTGGGCAGGGCATGTTGCCAGATACAGGGATGAAAGATGGACCCTGAAAACTACCAAATGGCCAGGCCCAATAGGCAGAAGGAAGGCTGGACGTCCCAGAAAGCGCTGGAGCGACGACTTGGTCCAGGTGGCGGGAAGGAACTGGCTGAAAAGGGCTCTAGACAAGGAAGATTGGGAGAAGATGGAGGAGGCTTTCACCCAGATGGGATCCACAGAAAAAAAAAAGAAAAAAACATCAAAATAGTCTATAATATACTTTAATACGAAATAGAAAAAAAAACATGTTATTTAAGTTTATATTTAAGTTTTGGTTGTGGAAATAAAAAAGCTTATTATATATTATTATAGTACTATTACTTATTCTGTGCTAATATATGTAACTAATAAAAATTAGAAACATCTAGAAGCGCAGAATAAAATCCTCCCCAGGGCTCACTTTGGAAACCTGGAGTCTGGAACTTTTACTCGAACGAGGAGTTTAGTTTGTTGAGTAGAGCGCAACTACCACCATTTCAAAAAGTCTAGTATTTTTTATTTACATTTTTGTGTTCCTAAATCTTGTGACTTTAATTAATCTTCATTATTTATTAAAAGATAATCTCACAAAGCTCCGACACCTCACCATAGGTAAATCTCTGTAAAGACAAGGCACACAATAGGTATGTGTTGCAATAGCAATAACTAGGTATGTTCACTTGGAAGTTCCAATGAAATCTATGCATACAAATTCTTTCCAATGTGTTTGTTTGGTAAAATATGGATTTATTCTGACCGAACAATATTGAAGCACTATTTATTGCAAACATCGTTTTAGCGAGAGAACTTTTGCGTAGCCGACATTTTGCGTACCCGATATTCTGCGTATCTGACATTTTATCTGACGTTGAATCCCTCATGAACAACACACCTCCACAACATCTTCCGACTTTAAGCGATCTGAATGCGAAATTATTTATTTTTATTACACCTACCTAATGATTTATTGGTTTCCACTCTTGTTAGTTAATCAAAAACATATGTCATGAACCGAAGAAAAGGTTCATTGTTGTTGTCGGTTTAATGACCAATGTTGTGAGTGAACAACTCTGTTATGAAAAATATTACAGATATAATACTAGCCTTTTCCCGCGAGTCGCGACTTATTTCGAGACCTTCTTCAATATTATTTCTATATAGCATTTCTATGAAAATTTTCATGAAGATTTGTTTAACGGTTTAGCTGTAAAAACGTAACAGAAAGTTACTTTTGCAAATGTCTACTTTTTGTTCCAATTTAATTAAACCACTTTCCAGAATAGTCGTCTTTTGTCTCATTTAAAAAACTGTACTTTACTATTAGTAAAGTTCTACATTGTTGGACAGGTCGGATGTACGTGCGGACGGGTGCCGTCGTAATTGTGGTGGCGGGAGGGGCGTCGGCGCGCGTCGCCGGCAAGGTCGGGGGCTACTCCAACAAGAGTGGAGGTCGGTATACTGTCACATACTGAACATCGTTATTTTCATGACGTAATGGAGTCGCTGCAGTTCAGAGGGCCTAGCTACTTAGCTAGCGGCTTTGTAAAACGTGAAGATTAGTCAAGTAGAAAGACGAATTTATGGGTTAGAGATTATTTCGACTTGACTAAAATTGAACACCTTAAAGAAGTATAGTCACTAACACGTACTTTTCATAATTACTATGTACGGCTATTAATCATAATTATTATTATAAACCATAATTACTAGTAAGACTTGATAATAAAAAGAGCTGCCCTTGAGTTTCTTGCTGGTTCTTCTTGGGGCACTGCATTTGGAACCAGCAACTCGGTCGGTTGAGATAGGCTGCTGTTTACATTTATCCAATCTTCATGGACGAGTTTAGTAGTAGTTTAGTGCCTTATTATTCGACTATTGACATTTCTAATTGTATTTTTTTGTACCTACAGCCTAAACGATTTTCGAATTTTATTTTGAATTACACTGTTGAAAAGTGGGTATTTCCATTGCAGGAAAAAGCCAATATGAATTTATTTTCTGTAGGTACAAAAATTACACTAGAAAGGTCAATAGTCTAATAACAAGGCACTCTAAACTCGTCCATGAAGATTGGCTAAATGTAAACAGCAGCCCATCTCCACCGACGAGTTGCTGGTTCAATGCAGTACCCCGAGAAGAACCAGCAAGAAACTCAAAGGCAACTCTATTTAATCTCATGTCTTGCTAGTAAATATGGTTTACAATAATAATTATGATTAATAGCCTTACATATCGTCGAGTGTAATACCTCGGGGCTTAGGCGTGTGATTCAGTTTCGAACTCACAAGCGGGAGTGGTGTTTATTTGTGGTTGATGCAGTATTAGATAGTATTATCACGGACTTAAGTGAAGCGGTTTATTTGCGTCTACAATCCGAATTACCAGATTTATCAGGGAAGTGTTCGGAACTAAGCTCACAAAATCACTGACTCCGCAATGTAGGTAAACATATAGTAAGCTGCCTAACATAGGAATGGATATTTGAATCAAATTTAGTACCAAACCATTATATAATTAAAATCTTCTGGTTTGGGGCCTGGGGTCAAGAGTAAGCGCATCAATAATAAAAAAATATTGAAGTATTACCTGAAGTAATAATGCAATTCTTATGACATTTCACTATCCTTTAGTACAATAATAAGTTTAGATACCTAAGATTCATTATATAACTAAAGTGGTATTTATATAATATAATATAGTACCTAATTTGATCTAAGTGTGTGGTGAAGACAGTGTTATAATCATCATCCGCAATCCTTCATAAAAAGTAGGTAATTCTGGGATTATACAGTGTGGGGCTATTTTAATCTCACAACATATTTCTCGAGCGTCCCGTCTAGAGATGGGAATGATTGCTACTTTTCAATCATTGTCTGACTCGCACTACAAAAAAATCACACCATATAAATTTTTCATCTGCTACTCGTGAAATGACCCATCTCTAGTCCCGTCCCTAATCCAAAATAATACCGCCGCGCCAGTATATAAAAAAAGGCTCTTCGATCGTGGAAATCCATCCACTCACAAAGATTTGAATGCAGGTAAATCCTTTACACAACGGATTTTTATAAGGCAACCGTATTCCCCGAACAAGTCGCCGAGACGAAAAATTTGAATTTGTTTTTATTTTTTCTTATTTTCCCGGAAACGCTGAACCAACGGCGGCATCTCAACGTAATTTCACTTTTGTCTTAGAATATTTTAAGACGTGTGTTGAACCCCCTAACCATTTAGATTATGTTTAAAATATTCAATTAAATTTATGTATTTTACAGTTAGTCACGTTTCTATTATAAAATTACATAAGGTAAAATTATGTCAAAGTTACCCATAATTTGATCGTCACGGTAAAAATTATCCAAGTATATTAAGTCGTAGCCGTTTCATGCACACTCTTTTATTCTTTGCACTCCGGACCCCAGCTATTTGATGGACGTCACTTATTTGATCCGTGAACGTCTTTCTGGGTGGTCTTCTATAATATATTAAATGTTGACTTAATAAAGTAATAAATAATAATTATTATAACAATGTCAACTAAATTATGTGTCACCTAAATAAAAAAAATATAATTTAAAAATATGACTGTAATAAGGTCAATATAATTTATTGTCAATTTGTTTTCTATTTCTTAAAATGTTTATCTTCATATTCGCATTTCAGTACCAACACAAGTTTATTTGCGCTTTCAGATGAATACACCGAAGGACAAGTGTCCTTCAACGTATTGGGAAAGCAATCTTAGCTTAGGTCAACAATAGTACAAACAATGGTATTCGGCATTTTATTTAAAAGGTCAGAACAATCAAGTCTATTGTATGGAATTCTCATAGGTATTGGTTGTGCTAATATAGAGGTAACTTGTCTATTTAACACAAGAAATTTTTTTGTTAGTATGTAGGTACTTCTTACATCAATTGTGTATTGTTATTATACATATACATGGGTATAGGCAGGTTCTTACATAAATATGCTGAAACATTTTCTATTATGTACTTACCTGATTTCCATTAGGTAGTCAGTTTGTAGAGTGAGTCATGCAAATCGAAAATTTTGCAAGCTAAAATGATTGCGGAAACTTTGAAAGGAATTATCCGCAAGTCGAGCAGGTTCCACCACCGCCGGAAAGTCATCAAGCATTAATTTCATTTAATTAGTTTACCTCTTGCTTCAGTAAAAGGTCACTATTAAAATAATTATCGACTTTACCGACAAAATTTTTATGAAACCTTATCCCTGCCCTGCTATACTTTTGAAAACCGTAGGTATCTAAAATTTATTCAATGTCACCCTTGCCAAAAGTTTTAATTGCTTAGCTGGCGTTTGCACGACTATACTTATTTAGAGTGTTGCGTCAATTTTACTTGGTCGCGATATAATATCATATCACGCATGACAAGTCGAACGCTTATGTCAATCCCATACGTTTGTTTACGTTTTACAAAGCCGCTTGGCTAGGCCCTCCGATTTGAACAGACTTCCTTAAGGCACTGTGACGGTTCCCACTTTCTAGATATGATATTTTATGAGTAAAATTAATAACAATTTTAATTTAAATAATAGATTAGATTTAAAGAACAATTAGAAGCG
The DNA here is from genome assembly GCA_963855545.1 of Ethmia dodecea. Lineage (NCBI taxonomy): Eukaryota > Metazoa > Arthropoda > Insecta > Lepidoptera > Depressariidae > Ethmia > Ethmia dodecea. The sequence goes on from OY979446.1 coordinate 6,238,186, forward strand.
AAACCTAGTCTTTAAAACAAGCCATCTAGTAGCAAGTAGCATTATTAAGAGAAGACAAGAATGAAAATATTGTGTGAGAAAGATATTACTAGGAAAGCGGTAGCGGGAAATAATGATATTGCTTTTTGCTTGACTTGGCGGGGGCACCTACCATGCCCCCAGATAAGCCGCGTCGGGCCCGAAAACATGTCCAAATATGGTCCAGAACCGATTGAAGAGGCTCTGATTGGCCACCGCCAGTGGCGTGACTAAGGCCGCGTCCGCTCTTCCGGGGGAATAAACGAGGAGAATTTTAGGCGTTATTAGAAGGACGGAAGGGTGAATGATGTGGAGTGATAGACAAGTAGTTAGGAAATTGAATGAAAGAAAGAGATAAAAAGACGCCGATTGGGGAGTTCGGGTTTTGGAGTCGGGCGAGTCACTATGCTAGTTTTTGGAGGGAATCGGGGGATTCGCAAGATGGCTGCCCACGCGCTTGCCGGTTTTTGCTAGAGAAATTAGGGATTTACATGGTCTAGAATAGGAATATTATGTTCTATCGTGAAAAGTAATGCGTTTCAGTATTTCTGGAGTATGGTGAAGTCGATATTTGTGTGAGAATATGGAATTAGCTCTGGGAACGCAAGCGGAGTGCTGGAGTGGTTCTTGGTTTCTGTTGTGTGTTGTATCCATGGCCTTTTAAAGTGAGTGTTAGTGACGAGCGAGCTTCGGCTCCTACGATGGAAATGGGCAGGTATGAATCTCATAACCTGCAGAAGGTAAGTGGAGTGTTCTTATGGGTAGGCGAAATTAGGTCATATTGAAGCTCAGGAATTTGTTAGGAAATATATCCTAGGGTCCACTCAACTTGTTGTATTTTCTGTGTTCTGTCGCCCTGCGAAATGTCTTGTCATAATTTTATAAGTAATAAATAAATAAATGCGTACGTACGTATTTAGACTAAAATCCGACAAACACATAATTTTAAGGTGAAAATCTACTAAAATGTGATAGAGATTGGTTTGGATGTACTGGCTGTCGTATTGGTTCTATCACTAAAATAATCTGTTCAACAGAGAGGGTGAGTTGCGTGGTGGTGGCCAGGCTGTTTGGCTAAATTCTTACATAATTGCATGAGACTGCGTAACTGCGTAAAATACAGCATAGCGAAGTCCTAGCCAATCAGTTTGCTCATTATTCACGCACCCCCACTCAGGTTGAGTCATTATATCTACATAAAATCTGATCAAACGGACAGACAGCCTTATATGAGATGTTGATGTAGGTATGATAAGGTAGTAGGTATAAAATAAGGCAATTTAAATGGTCTAGGGCCTAGAGTATAATACTAAGTACATGTCTATGCGGATTCAGTCAAATAATCTAGGTTTCAATCTATGTTGACAGCCTCATCAAATTAATTAGGAATACTAAATTAAGCTTTATGATTTATTTTATGTTACTAGAAGATAAGTTACAAATAATCTGAGAAATTCTTAATTTCATGGCTCTTAGGCTGAATAGGTATCATATGAAAGACTCAATAGGTACTACCAAAGGAATATCTAGGCTAGGAAATCTTTGATTCACAAAATTAGGCAGGGGTTCTTTATTTCATTATTTATAAGCTAGGAAAACCACTGAGTCATAATACTCACCATTTATCATCAATTACATTCTAATAAGAAAATACTAGAACTTAAAGACTTACTGATATCTAGAGGGATATAAGTTGATAAATATATCTAGCTGGGTAACTACTTAGCTACAACAATATCTGAACTTCCATTGCTATTTATAGTATCAACCATTTATGTGAATATTGCTTATGCTTTTATCCAGCAACAACAAACTACTGGCCGATTTGCCATATGGTAGTGCCGTTTCTACTGTATTGTTAGGTCTGTCTTAAAACGGTGGTAGAGGCAGCTAAATGCTACTGGCGAAGTCAGTTCCTCATATACCAATCAATATACCTACCTACCATTTAATTATGGACAAACACCAAACTACTGGCCGATTTGCTATATGGTAGTGCCGTTTCTACTGTATGGCTAGGTCTCTCTTTTAAAACAGTGGTAGAGGCAGCTAAATGCTACTGGCGAAGCCAGTTCCTCATATACCAATCAATATACCTACCATTTTATTATGGACAAACAACAAACTGACTGATAGTACAATGCTACGGTCTCCTCTTTAACTTCATGCTAGTGCTTTCATTGGTCTAGTGTGGTTGGCTTGGATTAATCATCTAAAACCATATTTTAAAAATGATTATACGCTGTATGGTGACAACCTCTTATCGGAGAGTTTATTGTTCCAACAACAAAACTAAGCTTGGTCAGTTCCTCTTATTGGTCATCCCTGTCTCTGCGCGGCAACGAGTCCAGTGGGTGGCTATGGCAAAACTGTCGACTATTGGCTCCCCTGACTGTCATCCATACCATCGTCACACTCTATCTATATTTCTACTCCATGGTTGACTTTCTGGCTGAGTTTGATTCTAGACAGCTCCCCTAAATGCTTACTTCACTGAGTCTTGACGCCCTGCATCACAGCTTGATGAACCATCTGACGTTCTATCCTACGCTTGCGCATCGCGCCCTCATCGCTGGTCCTTGTGGCCGAACAATACCTGCTCAATGATGGAGTATGTTGCTATACAGCACTAAAATCATTATATCATACAACTTATGTATTTGAATACATACCAAACAATCTAGACTATATGTCTGCTCAAATGCTCTTATGGAGTCTAAACAATTTTACTGTTGCTTGCATTGCATGGTGGAGCGCTACCCCAGTCTTGGCTGAGGCGCACAGGATAGTACGGGGACTCTCTTTTGCTCCATTACAAGATCTGACTTGGTTTGGAGGGGAGAGTGTGGACACCGATCCACGGGGTACTGTCCCCCCCTTAAGGGGCCAATAATCATAATAGGATAGGGAGTAGGTAGCATATTATTATTTTTTATAATATTCATATATATATAAAATAAAATAAATTATTTATTTATTTATTTATTCAAACCATCTTCTTATTTCATCATTCATTTTCTTATTGGTTTCCTTCTATTTTGTTCTAGGTAAATCCAAAGGCATTAGGCTACTTCTAGTCTAGATACACAAATTATGAAGAATGTAAAATTCTATACTTATTTAATTCATTGTTTTATGTTCATAGATACTATGTTCTCAGTAGATGCTTCTAGGAATAAACTTTGTTCAATTTAATATTTATTTTTGGTTTTACTCAAAATCACCTCTATAGATACCTGCTACCTCTTAAAGAATTGGGTTACTACGATGTTACACAATGTTAGGGGTCCTACCTATTACTAGACGATCACATCATGGCTTATCATCAACTTTTCTATGCATACATTCATCTATCGATTCTCCAATGGATTTGTATGTATGGTATGTTTAATTATGGAATGTGCATACATGGGTTCGATTCCCATGTCGCTGATTTAATTCAGTCTTTATTTTTAAAGGCTTTAGGTTGTCCAAATGGGAAATGGTACAATTTGAGCTGTTCCGTTCCCAGGATGAACCAAATGTAGGCTTTTTAGCCTACAATTTGTTGTTTGTGAAATGGATGGAGGTTTTCAAATGCAGGTTTCTATGGTGATAAGAGGAAAACTGTGTAATTGTATTAAATTCAGGTACTAATACTATTGTCTGTGCCTACCCCAATGGGAAATAAGTGTAAGGTTGTGTATGTATGTATGTACTAATACTATTGTATCTGCTTACCCCAATGGGAAATATGTGTGAGGTTATGTATGTATGTATGTACTAATACTATAGTCTCTGCCTACCCCAATGGGAAATAGGTGTGAGATTATGTGTGTATGTATGTACTAATACTATGCCATAGTGTTAGGAAACTTTAAAAACATTATTAGGTAAAATTCAATATATTTATAACTAAATAATTGTCTACTGTCTCTGCCTACCCCATCAAAGGGAGCTTGAGCATAGATTTATTGTTTGAATTTGTGTATCTAGATTGTATTGAGTTTGGTGATAACTGGTGGGTGTGTTGATAAATAGGTTTAAAAAACAATTATGAGTGAAACTAGGTATATTATGTTTAATATTTAACTTCAGTTATAGACTAGGCTATGTATTGAAATTCTTATTATTTTAATATCACTATTTATTTATGAAAGAAAACTATAGGTACTTGTTTTGAAGTTGCTTTTATAATTTACATTAAATAGGAAGTGCTTCAATCTTCATTACAATTATGCTTCAATTCACTATGAAAATAAGCCCATAATGTAGGTGGTTTGAAATGTTTCATTCTTGCTATTTAGTAAGTAGGCCTCGTTGTATAGGCGTATATTCAATCTGAAAAAAATACAGAAGCAGCATAAGCACACACAGAAATAGCATAAATTTAGTGCAGGTTATATTTACACAGTGCAAATAGTGATCAAATTCCAGTGAAATTAATTAATTACACCACTGGAAGGCCCATGCTCGCAATATCATAGCGTTTTATTCAGAATTCTGCATAGTAGAGACATGGGGGCGTCAGTGAGATGTCAAATCATGGACACTCATGATGATACATAGTATTTAAGATGCAGCAGAATACATAATTCTTCGAAAGTAATGAAAGTTAGTGCGGCGAATGCTAGTGCAATATCTATAAGTAGATAATAATAGTGTAAGTTACCTTTGAATAATGTTGTTTTGGAAGGAGGTAGGATGGTTGGAGTAACCGGCCGCCATGGCTCACGTACAATGGTCCACTTCAGGACTAAGTGCGGAAACCAAACCCCCTAACATAGAACATAGAATGTTGTTGACGTTGTATTATATTTTGTCGTCCGTAGCATGTTGTCGCTAGTTGAGGTCATCTTTATTTATCTTGCTTGTAGATAGGATGGGGTTGCTCAATGAGAATTTCTTTTATATTGGCGGTCCTTTTTGATTTCGCCAAAGTCAAGTTTTCAGCAGTTTTCTTCACTTTATGGTTATGTAGTGCATTCACTTCACTCACTATATGACAAAGACAAGCTGTCAAAGCTAGTTGTTGTTGTTTTTATTATTCGCTCGAGAGAGCAGACAAGGGAACTAAGCCATACAGCCTTGTTTTTTATTTTGAATACATAGAGTTTTAAAGTGTAAAGGCCGGAGCCAGGTCTTATTTTTCCTTCTTTCCATCTCTTCAAAATCCATAAAGGCCGAAGCCAAGTCTTATTTTCTTTAATTCTTCATATTTGCAAAAACCGTAAAGGCTAAAGCCAAGTCTGCTTTATATCTTTGTAAGTTCCAAACCATTTGTCAATCGAATATTACCAAAAACGGGTACCATATTTCATATTTCTTTTTCAGTATTATGTATAAAATTGTAAAGTGCTATTATATGTCTTAGTATTCCTAAGAATATCTTGCAGGGCACGCGGGACGCTTTCTGAGTTTTCATAAACTTGTATAAGTTCTTAATTAGCAATAAGTAGCAATCTTTCTATAGAGAATGATGGGCAATCAAATATTATATGACACTGAAGTTTTGTATTTTGTTTAGATACGGCACATTTAGAAAGAAAAAAAAACTGGATTGATTGATTGTTCATTCATGACTATGGATGCTAGTTCAAAACATTTTAGTATAGATCGAATGTATCGATCTGTGTGAAAGTGTGTACGGATCTTTGAGAGATGGGAATGAACCGAAAGAATGGTGAATGTGAATTTGACAGGAGGGAGAGTAGATAGGTTACGACTTACGTTACGATTTACGTTTTTGTTTGTGTACATAATGATTTCGATTATGACATATTTAGTTAGTTAATAGGCGCGAAATTATGTATGTATGTACCTACGTCCTACGTTAATAGTACAAAGTTGGATGTATCTGAGGTACAGTGGTCTTACACTTAGGGGGCGAGCTCTTTGTTGGTTTGTTGTTTTGTTTGTTTGTTTGTTTATATTGAATAGGCAGTGTGTGCAGTGTTCTGCTTTGTTCAATAGTGGACATCTTCCGGCTGATGATGATAAGTGTGGTTAATCGCACTGGTTAAACTAAGTTGTGAGGGGTCAGCCAGTGAATGGGTGACCGCCTAGTGGCATTATACCACAAACATCTTCGTGTTTTGGAAGGTATGTTGAACTGTTGTTGTTGGTCCCTAGCTTTCAGTGTACTCCTACTTCCTCATGTGGCTGTTATGGATTGATGATGAGGATTGAATATGCTCTGAAACTATTGAATTGATATAAAAATATTTCACCAATTTCCTCATGGGAACGGGGAATGCATGGGTGAAGCACTGTTAATCCTAACTAATATTTTAAATGTGAGGGTGAATTTGTTTGTTTTGTTGGTTTGTTTGTTATGCTCTCACACCAAAACTGCTAGACCGATTTTGGAGGTTCTTTCACCAGTGGAAGGTTGCACTGTTGTTGAGTATTGTGGGATATTTCACCATGTTCCCGCGGGAATGGGACTGCGCAGTTAGTAAGGTGCTCTATTTTGCATATAGGTATAGGCACAATATGAAATAGGTATAGGCAGGATTATCAAATAGTGACCTATAAGAAACCGATTGGATGATGATAGTGAACTAATTGGTCTTATGTAGGTTTGTGCATATAGTCCTCAATGTAGGGGGCGAGTAGTAGGGTTGTCACTTCACTAATAATGAAAATTTAAGTTATCAATTTAGATATAAGAACACAATTTTTGAAATCTTTGTATGTCTGTCAGGGTGGGTCAGTGTGCCTGTGTGTTACTGTGTCTGTCAATCCGTTCATCTGTCAATCTGTCTGTTTGTATGTCTGTTTTGGTCGGTGTGTCCGTCTACCTGTCGTCTGTCTGTTTGTGTGTGCGTATGTCAGTGTGTCACTGTGTCTGTCCGTCTGTCTCTGTGTGTCCGTCAATCTGCCTGGTTGTCTGTCCATTTGTCCGTCCGTCTGCCTGTCAATCCGTCCGTCCGTCTGTCTGGCTGTCCACCTCTCTATCTACATCTGGTTGGCTGTCCGTCCGTCTGTCCATGTAAAGGGGTTTTTAGAAAATTCCAGGGAATGTTAGTTATTAATGTTAGTAAATTTTATTTGTATTAGTTACCTGGCAGGACTAACCATTGTTTGCAAAGCCTACATTATGTTTATAAGTGTATAAACAATATCTGTTCAGGTGCTCTCTTCATCCACTGCTTTTATCCACTACAAAAAGCAGGACAGCTCTCACCAGTCGTGACTGACTGGTCGGTATGTAGGTGGCTGGAGTCATGAACCATCTGAATGCATACCTTTCCATGTAGTTTGGCTGGTGAGTCTGTCTTGTGGACAGAAGTATTCTGTGGATTCCGGTCTCAGCATACTCAATTACTCTACACGCGGCTGATAAATTTTCCCCACACTCTACAGGGACTTTCCCAAAAACCTATGCACTTTTACACTTCATGTTACATGTTAAAGGTACTGTGATGTGGAGAGAATCAGACAGAAGTCAAATTGATTTTGATGGCTTGGTGAAAACCTGTTCAACTCAGTCTGTTTCAGAATTTAGTAGCAACTGATTCTGAACAAAATGATGATTATAATGTTGTAATTTTTTAAAAGTGGTCAGTCAAGAGGGTTCTGCATTGACAATATTGGGTTCAAGTCTAGTTATTTGGGGGCGAGACATTTTTTTATTAAAATTGGAAGTGTAGTCATGTAGGTGTAATGAATCTTTGCTTTGCAAAGTAAACAATAGGAAGTTATTATTTACAGAATTTTAGGAATAGGTGTATGATTTGTTTGTTAAGTAAGTAGAAATTATAGAAAAAATATTTTAGGTATAAGATATGTGATAATTATTGTTCTGGGCATTTGAGAAATTCCCATAACACTAATTCTCAGGGGGCGATTGTGACGGTTCCCACTTTCTAGATATGATATTTTATGAGTAAAATTAATAACAATTTTAATTTAAATAATAGATTAGATTTAAAGAACAATTAGAAGCGAAACCTAGTCTTTAAAACAAGCCATCTAGTAGCAAGTAGCATTATTAAGAGAAGACAAGAATGAAAATATTGTGTGAGAAAGATATTACTAGGAAAGCGGTAGCGGGAAATAATGATATTGCTTTTTGCTTGACTTGGCGGGGGCACCTACCATGCCCCCAGATAAGCCGCGTCGGGCCCGAAAACATGTCCAAATATGGTCCAGAACCGATTGAAGAGGCTCTGATTGGCCACCGCCAGTGGCGTGACTAAGGCCGCGTCCGCTCTTCCGGGGGAATAAACGAGGAGAATTTTAGGCGTTATTAGAAGGACGGAAGGGTGAATGATGTGGAGTGATAGACAAGTAGTTAGGAAATTGAATGAAAGAAAGAGATAAAAAGACGCCGATTGGGGAGTTCGGGTTTTGGAGTCGGGCGAGTCACTATGCTAGTTTTTGGAGGGAATCGGGGGATTCGCAAGATGGCTGCCCACGCGCTTGCCGGTTTTTGCTAGAGAAATTAGGGATTTACATGGTCTAGAATAGGAATATTATGTTCTATCGTGAAAAGTAATGCGTTTCAGTATTTCTGGAGTATGGTGAAGTCGATATTTGTGTGAGAATATGGAATTAGCTCTGGGAACGCAAGCGGAGTGCTGGAGTGGTTCTTGGTTTCTGTTGTGTGTTGTATCCATGGCCTTTTAAAGTGAGTGTTAGTGACGAGCGAGCTTCGGCTCCTACGATGGAAATGGGCAGGTATGAATCTCATAACCTGCAGAAGGTAAGTGGAGTGTTCTTATGGGTAGGCGAAATTAGGTCATATTGAAGCTCAGGAATTTGTTAGGAAATATATCCTAGGGTCCACTCAACTTGTTGTATTTTCTGTGTTCTGTCGCCCTGCGAAATGTCTTGTCATAATTTTATAAGTAATAAATAAATAAATGCGTACGTACGTATTTAGACTAAAATCCGACAAACACATAATTTTAAGGTGAAAATCTACTAAAATGTGATAGAGATTGGTTTGGATGTACTGGCTGTCGTATTGGTTCTATCACTAAACTAATCTGTTCAACAGAGAGGGTGAGTTGCGTGGTGGTGGCCAGGCTGTTTGGCTAAATTCTTACATAATTGCATGAGACTGCGTAACTGCGTAAAATACAGCATAGCGAAGTCCTAGCCAATCAGTTTGCTCATTATTCACGCACCCCCACTCAGGTTGAGTCATTATATCTACATAAAATCTGATCAAACGGACAGACAGCCTTATATGAGATGTTGATGTAGGTATGATAAGGTAGTAGGTATAAAATAAGGCAATTTAAATGGTCTAGGGCCTAGAGTATAATACTAAGTACATGTCTATGCGGATTCAGTCAAATAATCTAGGTTTCAATCTATGTTGACAGCCTCATCAAATTAATTAGGAATACTAAATTAAGCTTTATGATTTATTTTATGTTACTAGAAGATAAGTTACAAATAATCTGAGAAATTCTTAATTTCATGGCTCTTAGGCTGAATAGGTATCATATGAAAGACTCAATAGGTACTACCAAAGGAATATCTAGGCTAGGAAATCTTTGATTCACAAAATTAGGCAGGGGTTCTTTATTTCATTATTTATAAGCTAGGAAAACCACTGAGTCATAATACTCACCATTTATCATCAATTACATTCTAATAAGAAAATACTAGAACTTAAAGACTTACTGATATCTAGAGGGATATAAGTTGATAAATATATCTAGCTGGGTAACTACTTAGCTACAACAATATCTGAACTTCCATTGCTATTTATAGTATCAACCATTTATGTGAATATTGCTTATGCTTTTATCCAGCAACAACAAACTACTGGCCGATTTGCCATATGGTAGTGCCGTTTCTACTGTATTGTTAGGTCTGTCTTAAAACGGTGGTAGAGGCAGCTAAATGCTACTGGCGAAGTCAGTTCCTCATATACCAATCAATATACCTACCTACCATTTAATTATGGACAAACACCAAACTACTGGCCGATTTGCTATATGGTAGTGCCGTTTCTACTGTATGGCTAGGTCTCTCTTTTAAAACGGTGGTAGAGGCAGCTAAATGCTACTGGCGAAGCCAGTTCCTCATATACCAATCAATATACCTACCATTTTATTATGGACAAACAACAAACTGACTGATAGTACAATGCTACGGTCTCCTCTTTAACTTCATGCTAGTGCTTTCATTGGTCTAGTGTGGTTGGCTTGGATTAATCATCTAAAACCATATTTTAAAAATGATTATACGCTGTATGGTGACAACCTCTTATCGGAGAGTTTATTGTTCCAACAACAAAACTAAGCTTGGTCAGTTCCTCTTATTGGTCATCCCTGTCTCTGCGCGGCAACGAGTCCAGTGGGTGGCTATGGCAAAACTGTCGACTATTGGCTCCCCTGACTGTCATCCATACCATCGTCACACTCTATCTATATTTCTACTCCATGGTTGACTTTCTGGCTGAGTTTGATTCTAGACAGCTCCCCTAAATGCTTACTTCACTGAGTCTTGACGCCCTGCATCACAGCTTGATGAACCATCTGACGTTCTATCCTACGCTTGCGCATCGCGCCCTCATCGCTGGTCCTTGTGGCCGAACAATACCTGCTCAATGATGGAGTATGTTGCTATACAGCACTAAAATCATTATATCATACAACTTATGTATTTGAATACATACCAAACAATCTAGACTATATGTCTGCTCAAATGCTCTTATGGAGTCTAAACAATTTTACTGTTGCTTGCATTGCATGGTGGAGCGCTACCCCAGTCTTGGCTGAGGCGCACAGGATAGTACGGGGACTCTCTTTTGCTCCATTACAAGATCTGACTTGGTTTGGAGGGGAGAGTGTGGACACCGATCCACGGGGTACTGTCCCCCCCTTAAGGGGCCAATAATCATAATAGGATAGGGAGTAGGTAGCATATTATTATTTTTTATAATATTCATATATATATAAAATAAAATAAATTATTTATTTATTTATTTATTCAAACCATCTTCTTATTTCATCATTCATTTTCTTATTGGTTTCCTTCTATTTTGTTCTAGGTAAATCCAAAGGCATTAGGCTACTTCTAGTCTAGATACACAAATTATGAAGAATGTAAAATTCTATACTTATTTAATTCATTGTTTTATGTTCATAGATACTATGTTCTCAGTAGATGCTTCTAGGAATAAACTTTGTTCAATTTAATATTTATTTTTGGTTTTACTCAAAATCACCTCTATAGATACCTGCTACCTCTTAAAGAATTGGGTTACTACGATGTTACACAATGTTAGGGGTCCTACCTATTACTAGACGATCACATCATGGCTTATCATCAACTTTTCTATGCATACATTCATCTATCGATTCTCCAATGGATTTGTATGTATGGTATGTTTAATTATGGAATGTGCATACATGGGTTCGATTCCCATGTCGCTGATTTAATTCAGTCTTTATTTTTAAAGGCTTTAGGTTGTCCAAATGGGAAATGGTACAGCACGTGGTTCCTGTTACTGTCCTTTGTCATCCATATCTCCTCAAACCAGTGTACTCCAATTTATTTACTCATTGTGTAGTGTTCAAAGAACGTTGAAAACGATAAACTTTTGTCTCTATAGGGAAGTCAACGAGCGGGATCAACGAAGAGATTATCTGGATTAGCATAAGCATGGCCATAGCGATAGCTGTGTTAATAGCGATCGCATTGTGCTACATCCTAAAGGAGAAATGCAGTAAACGGAAGGCATACCGGGAGCAATCATGACGATATAAAGAGGAGTTTGCGAGGCACGCCCTCTCAGACTCCGTTTCAGAGCTGGAGTTTCCATCGTATACCATGTACCCTCAGTATTCACCAGATGGCAAAGAATACTACTACAATTTCCATCGATTCTCATACTTGAGGGACAGTTTTAAATTGCCTCCAAAAGACTATCCAATTAAAGTTAAGGAAGAAATATATATTAACGCGTGATCGACTAAAATTTAGGTTAAATGGATGTTTCTAGATTTTGTGAGAATGTTCTCGAAACTTCGGTGTTACGCCGGCAGTTTGTGGGAGTTATTTACAAGGATATTTGTGTGTAGTCTAGCAAGATAAATGTTTAGAAAATAAACATCGAAGGTAGACGTGTGATTATGTAAATAAGTACAGTACAGGGAGTTCCAAAGTGTAGTGTATCAACACAAGTGGGCTACAAAAAGCTTTACCTTATTTTAGAGACAAAATTACAGTTCATGAATAAACTTCACTGGGATATAAATTCAAAACAAATATTTTTAAACATGTGAATTTGGAATTCATTTTTTGAAGTCTCTATGGAAATCTTTTTGGACATATAAAAATAGTTACTTGCTTCACATTAATAGAGTAGTTCAATAGGGTAGAACAATCCTATCGAAAAATTGTCAGAACAACAACAAAAAAAAGATGTATTGCATAAGTTTTTTATTGTTCTTAGTTTAATACCTAAAGAAGAAATATAAACCTAAGTTTGACTCAATTTGCTGGTCACCTGCAACCTTACGATTAAATCAAATACTTATTAACCGACTTCATTTACTGAATTACTGTCAAACTTACCATGCTACCTAAAAGAATGGTGTTCACATTGCATAGTAAATGAAAACGCCCCTGTCGCTAGACGCTACGCCGCCGCGCCTCTGGAACAGTAGTTATTGTGCTTACTTACAATGTTCTAAGGCTACGTTCAGATGACAAGCTGTAAGCGCACATTTTGCTAAAGTGCCTAAATAAATGTTGTTGGGCCATGTAAAGCTGTTCTGCCCTGTAATTTTCAATTGATATTTCTAATTTTACATTTTCTTTTTGTTCTATCTGTTGATATTTTGACGCATTCACTCTAAATCTGTTGCCAAGAGCTATAGGTACCCACGAAATTAATTATTTAAGAATTAAACTACCTTGTTCATAATTAAAAGAGGTTAGTAGTGAAAACGCATATACCTATTACAACATTTACAACCTTACAGTCTCAAACCAAGCTACACTGATTCTTCAGTGAATTTGGGCAATTTTTTTATTATAGAATTAATATGGAATAAAATTACGTATTTCGGAAGAATTCTTGTAAATTTATTGAATTGAGTGTACTATTTATCTCATAAGTTTATGGCGTGAATAATTAAGAAAATACCTCACAATTGCACATATGTTAGAGGTTACTTGATGACATCTAATTAAGGTTTGGATAAATCATTGTTCGCAATAATATCCTCTACAATGGAAAATATTTTTTCTATTGATAGAAAACTTCAAGTAATCAGGTATTTCGAATTTTGCTAATCGTAATTAAGTTTTGTATATGCCGGTGTGTATATAATAATAATTAATTATCTTTATTGCCTTACAAAAGGACAAAACAAAAAAATAAAGTAAAAAAAATATTAAATAAAATAATAGTAATAATAACAATTTCAAAATAGTTTATTGGGCTTAGAAGGGTGAGGGTGTGTGTGTGATCAGAGTGTAGTTGTAAAAGCGCGCTAGCCAAGTCATGTAAGCGTAGCCTAAGAACATTGTAACCACAATAGATAAAGTTTGGAGGAAATCATATTAATACCGTAATACAATTTGTAACTTTACTCCGAGGATGGTTCTAGGATTAGAGTGAGCTATATTTAATCTTATTGCTTCGCTTCGTGTAGTAAAATATGTAACTGCCTCACACTAGTTCTATGAGTTATGAAAGCGGTTTTATTGGGACGCATTACATATTTTAATCATCTACATGTAGACTTTTTTTACGATATTAATCATAAATAAATAACTGTTTATTGTGCAACATGTGTAAGGGGCGGTTTTATAGCTAGTCATAAAAGTGTTTGTTAATTATTTTATTCGAAATGATCGGATTCGAAATTACATTGTGCTACAATTGTCAAAAAGTGACCAAATAAGCATGTAGATAATGCAAAACTTTATTGAGATGTTTAACAATCGTTCGTGTTAAATTATGTTGTTATATTTATGTAATATTTACTCATAATCATAATGATATTGAATAATGCATAGTAAAATATGTGCCCAAACAAACTAGTTTAAGTAACAATTTGGAAAATAATGACATGATTAAAGATAGTTATTTCACTGTACCTTACATACTAATAAAAACATGGTATCAAACTATACTAAAAAAAAGTATGACCAAAATTTATTGTTCTATCGTTTTCTAGAAAAATAAATATCATTTGTGAAACATGATGGTGGTTTTATATAGTCTATGTACCTAATTCTAGTTCCAGGTTAAAAAGAAGCATAACAATATGATAATTATGTCCTTCTTCAAAATCCAGGCCGTCTTTTTGTCTTTCTTCAATATCTGTTTAGCAGTGTATCTGTGAAAAGGTGCCGAATAGACAGAGTTAATTTGGCATTTATAATATTGTCGTGAATATCCGTTTTCAAAAGCTGCAGTGTCTTAGGTACGGATCAACGAGCTGGTATGATTGGAACAAAAATATTTGTAGAGTTCCATTCTGGACAACTACTTAGTTGGTCAGGTGGTTGGAGCGGAGGGACGACTCTGTTGGCAGTTATAGATAACAACTATTCGTCAATTTCCACTTACAAAGCCGTAAACATACACACAAGAATTCAAGTAATGGTAAGTGTCGCTTTATTTATTGAAATCAAATATCGTAGAGTCCGTTTTATTTAAAACCCTTTTTTGCCTATGCTAGGTTTTAGCTGTAAGATCTAATTTCTTCTGTTTGTAATTAATAAATATCAGGACCAGTCAAGTTCTGTATAATTCCAATAGTATCAACAACACCAAATGATGACCTTAATATTCCTTTGATACAAATCTAATGCGTTCACTCTTGAGCTAAATAGTTAATGAACTTATCTTTCTACTGATCTAGAAGCAAGCTGAATGAAACCATTTTCTTAAGAACAGTAAATATTTGTGGGCAAAGTAAAGAACATCATAACAAATCAAATAAATTAATTCTGGAACGCAGAAAATCTATTCCTTTTTAGCAGAGAGTTACTGTGCTCGTTTATATTGTACGGTGTTACATTATTAATGGGACTCAGACGTTTGACTTCGACTAGATTGCCATCTACGTGTCTCCATTGTTCGAGTTTAGACTGCCAGATGAAGTCCTGTTCCTGGCATTTAATTCATAAACGACAACGTTTGAAAGCCACTCCCAAATTGTCAACATGTGATATTTTCTGCGAGTGATTATTCCGTTTGAGTATGTATACGTAGATAAACTACACACCGCTATTTCCTAGCCGCATTTCCTCATTGGAAAGCTAGTTAAATCCTTTGACAAAATAACATTAGAGCGAACACACAGAATCACGAAGCGATATTGCTTTGCCGAAATCTGGGAGCTTGACGATGCTATTGTATTTCAGTTCCGCATTCAATTGAATGGCGACATAAAAACGCAACTTATCGACAGTTAGCGCATGGCGTTGAGCGAGGTATGTAATCATTAACCAAAGGCAACGACAACTGTTTGATACGCCCCGTGTTCCCAATGTTCATAATATACTATTCTATCACTAGCTCGACGGTGAATAAAAACATTGTGAGGAAAACCGCAGGTCAAAGAATTAATTCTGAGATATGTGTAAAAGACCCGGTCCAGCGATGGGCTCACCACCTATCTCGTTTCCAAAGAATATCTCGTAAAAAGTGGGTATATCCAGAAATGGAATACCTATGCCTCGGGGATGAAAGGCGTGAGATTATTAATATTATTATTATTATTTATACTATTCCCCAGACTGATTAATTTTTAGCATTTTCGAGAATGAAGTTGTAGCATTAGCTTTAAATGTCGCATAGAATCGGGTTCGTATCTAAACTGTCCAAAAATCAGGTTAAAAGGGGTCCAATCCATTACCGATCGCTATCCCTCTTTAATATTTAATTGGGTTCCCGAATTGAGGTTTTTTGACGATCATTTCAAGATTATCGGAGTTTGGAGGTCTCGACTTACGGGGAAAATACATTAAAATGCTGTTAAAAGGAAATTACTTATAAAAAGAAAGTTGTGAGTTACACGGCACTTAATTCACTTAAGTTTTTATGAACCTGTAAAAGCCGTCAAGGGCAAACAAACATGCTGAGGCCCACAGTTTTCGATGTTATAATTTTATTTCATCCTGAATCTCGAACAGGAAACAGACCTCCAAAGGATATTAAAAACAAGAATCTAGTTGGTGTTCAAGGAACCCCGCTTATAATAAATAAAACGTGATCTTCTTGATCTTTTGTATAGACCTACATCGAGGTCGTCATTTAGTCAATAAAGTGTAGAGTTAGAAGCATAAAAAAGATCTGATAACTTTTTATGGTCTCGTCTTGGCAACATTTTACAGGAAAATGTTTTTGGTTAGATTTTACTGTCGCAGAATAACACATCAACTACTTTTAATCTCGGAACCCGAATGATGTCGCAGGCAAGAGCTAGTATGAAATGAAATGAATACACAAAAAATAATTCCCGTATATGGAATGGATTTGTAATCCCGGGACGAATCCACAAATAGAGGCTATGAATGGCGCTGATATGTATACCTGCAATGTGAACGGGGACTAATAAATCTTCATGCTACGATGATTACTTTCCTTTCGATCAGACGTCTGCCTATTTTCATGCTTTCATGTACAAAATATCTTCGCACGGCATGTGCCTGAAGATAGCCTGAAGCCTGTAAATAAAACTATTTAAATGTAAAAAAAGGGAATATCATAAAACATAACAAGGAAATACTAATGAATCAATTCACTCAAAATTCTGAATGACTGTTAAAGAAGCATAAATCTTTACGAGTTCCTAAACGAAAGTAGGTGGGCACTTAAAACATTTTTTTATAATTCATTCCCAAAGGGGTGTTACAACGAAGGAAGCAGGCGCAAACCATCCCCACGTGGTGGGTGTGCAAATAAACTTTATAAGGTTTGACTAAAAGTCGTGGTTAGTGGCCCAAAATATACATACTAAACAGGGGTTGCCTATATACTTTTAAAGGGCAGTTGAGTCGAGTTCTTGATTGATCGATCCCTGTAGTAATTGAGCTTGCCTTTGATGCGTGTAGCTCGGTTTCGAATCCTGGTGAAGACATGCATCAATGAGTTTTTCTAAAACTTACATATTATTGTACGTATGTTTTTGAATCACTCTCTCAGTTTTACCGTTTCTGTCATTAAATTTATAGCATATCAATATATAATTAACCCTTAACAAGCTCAGCTTCGCCTGGGTTTTGTGTGCTCAGGGTTATTTTACAGATATTGTTTTATGTAATTTCATGGCATAGAGTTCAAATTCCATCCGTAAATGGTTTGCGTAAGCCTAAGTAAATAAATGAGAATATTGAAACGTTTTAAATTAAGGATACCAAAAAATAACGATCCCAATAAACTGCTTATAAAAGTAAAATTAAAAGGTTACTTGAGTTAGGACTGGAATACATGAATAATTTATTTATGTGGAATTCGACTTAGGTATAATAAAATTAATATACAAAGCTATTTCTTATTCGGATTCTGAAATAAAACCTTAGATATAATCAGACTGGAAATTCAGTCTTCCTTAATAAATCACTACGTTTATTTTACACAACTACATCATATTCGTGAATAAATAAAACAGAAACAACTGAACAATTTTTTATAACAAACAAAGCAAATTTACGATTGCGATCGAGACTGAGGCAAGTACTATGACCTCAAAATAACTTATTATTCTGCGGGTTCCCTCTGCTCAGTCCTAATATGATCGCAGCTGGCATCTATTGCATTCAGATTGAACGTGACTCACCCGAATTAATTTAGTGGGTTCCCAAAAATTTTAAACTGAATGCGTAAACCAATTGTGATTTTATAATACTACCTATTTTTAAATATAAAACTTTTATTTACACTTCTATTATCTACACTATTATTATAAACAGGAAATATATTGTATTCGTGTGTTTTTACATGTTTGTAACGAATACACTCAAAAACTACTGGTAAAACAACGGCTAGTGGGTAATATATTTGTGGAAATGCTAGATTATAGCGTGATCTAGCCGAGTGAACGAGGGAATGACAAGGGAGGGCAGTTTTGAAACGCCATCTTTTGAGACTAGACGTGCTTTAAATTGTAATGAAGTATTTTAATAGTTTTCCCGTATTGAACCTGCCCAATCCACTGACCCCCATATTTAGGTATCCCCATATTCTACAAACACACAGTAATTTCACTTGCTTTATTATAAAATTGCTGCATGTCAATATTAACTCCTGTTTATCTGTTACCTTTCCATGGCTAAACTGTTAAAATTATTTTAATGAACTTTGACAAGACGATAGTTTACATCTTTAGGACGTCTATAGTTTAGCAACTTCTTCACATTAATGGGAAAACCTAAGATAATTCTATTTCATTTAGTTCGGAATAGTGGAAAGGCAATCGATTTCGTGGAGACAAAGCGATTCTGAGGTTTCAACACATCTAGCGGTTGACCCCGCTAGCCTAATTGCGCCCGACCCACGACGGCCCTCGCCAAACTTTCCTTTGTCCACAAAAACTTACCTTGTTTTTACAGTAGGTATCACTCTTTTTACCGAGATCAGCCAGATCAGGAGCCTGTAATTTAACGTAATACACCTGGGGCTTTTTTTACGATAAATTTTATTAACGAAACATATTTAATTCTGAGACATGTGTAACTAGACCCGGTCCGGCGATGGGCTCACCACCTATCACGGGTCCAATATATCTGGTGAAATGTGGGTATATCCAGTAATGGAATACCTCTGCCTACCCCCTCGGGGATAAAAGGCGTGATATTTTTGTTTTAACATACATTTACCTAGATGAATCTCAGTATTTTACTCCCGTCAATATGAAAACATACTTACTTCGTCATTCCGGAATAATCATAATGAAGCGTAAGCGTTGTAACAGTGAAAGACTTTGCAGAATCTAGCTTACTAATACGCCTACTTACAAACAATTTCACATCATTATAATATTCCTATAAAAATTATACTTAGCGCAAAATTTACATAGTTATGGCAAGGTGCAATTTAAACAAATTCATCCTTCGGTCTCTAGTAAACCTAGATAAAACGAGTCACATACAACATCACTGTGGTACATAATAATGTGGTTATATCGAACCAAATAACATAACACAAAAGCGCACTCAAACAAGAGTTCACATTTCTGTGCGACATTTTTAAGATGTTCTTTGTTTCCTGATTATTGATCTAAGATTCCAATCTTATTAATAAATGTTATAAATGCGAAAGTTTGTGGAAATGGATGGATGTTTGTTACTGTTTCATGCAAAACCTGCAGAACGGATTCTAAGAAACTTTACAGTAATAAACATCAATACAACATATTATATAATTTACCAAGATATTTATATATAGACACATTGCAAAACATATAGTTCAACCATCATACATATAACAAAGCGCTACGCACAGCTACGCCTCCCGTAGCCAGTAGCGTAGCGTCCGGTTCGTAGCATTATGAGTACATACTAAGCGTATT
This sequence comes from Ethmia dodecea, assembly GCA_963855545.1. Taxonomy (NCBI): domain Eukaryota; kingdom Metazoa; phylum Arthropoda; class Insecta; order Lepidoptera; family Depressariidae; genus Ethmia; species Ethmia dodecea. The sequence goes on from OY979446.1 coordinate 6,257,685, forward strand.
CGTATTGCATGTAGCTGTAATTGGGTAGCTCGTATTTCAGGAAGCTTTATCTTCGAGTCTTTTGCTTCGAGCGTCACGTGATTTCCCTTTACTTCAAGCCATCAAATTTATGGCAAGTACCTACCTTACTTCCTACCTACTACAACGGATCAAATTAATTTGCATTTGAACAGACGCACACCTACATATTGTGTGACTTTAATAGGTAAGTTCGGTATTTGACCTTGGAATTAGGGTAATGAATTAAGGTGCTAATATTATACAATATGTAACAGAAATTAGTTTGTTCAGTATCGACTACTTAATCGATTTTAGCTATTTTTAATATGTGTTAAATTTTTACAGAAAATGAATTAGCATAGAAAATGTATGTCATATTAATATTGTGACCCAGCAATATTTGTTGTAAATTGTGAAATAAAACTTTGACCTTAGACTATAAATTATGTACATTAATTAGAAACTATGGCAAGAGCGGTAAAATTAAAAATAAATCAGTCCGCTAGCCATGCTTTCCCACTACATAATAGAGCGGACGCCAGATAAATAAATATTTAAAGAACTAAGAGCGAGATTGTGGTCGAACTCAAAGATATCTAATTATAGATATCTTTGAGTTCGACCCAAAGATATTACTTAGTCGAGCTTTATATTAATATAAAGCACGACTAAGTAATATCTTTCGAACTCCATAGTTTGCATAGTTCGATTAAAGAGGTGCTCTTCCGACCTAGGTCGTTCGCGAACAACCCAAGAATAGGTGGTAGGGCTGCTGAATGGTTAGCAGACACAGGTAGCTCTGTTTCCGGAAGTCAATGAGCGCGGCGCAACTCCGTCCGGAACTGGGTCAAACCGCGACAGCGCCTCGAAGTACCTACATTCTTGTAAGGTTCGACTAATTGACATTCACCTGCGTACTCAAGTGTGTGATTACTCATTAGAATAGTTATCGAGTTATGGGCTTCGTGGGTTAACAGCCTAGGAACGTGTTATATAAAGTCATTAGAAACTGTAATCTTATAGGTGGTCCATAGAATATACTCGTACACATAGCGGGTCTCCCCTTCCATTCGCGTTGATTTAATTGGATATCTCAGTTGACAATTAAATAGCTGTCCCGCAGATTTGATGATGACACTATAGGTACATAATTATCACATGGAATTGTCGTATCGAAAGAACAGGGACACAGTAACAATTCCGAGGCATAATAGGTTCTAAATTGTTATCGTGCGCCTGTAGCAACCTTCTGCTTGACCGGATATTATATTTCGAAGGACCTGTTGGCGTATGTAGTGCCCTTGCCTTCTGAGTTGGAGGTCGCGGGTTCGATTCCTGCCCGGGGCCAACATTTTGTGTCGGTAAACATAAATGTTGGTTTTGTGTTTAGTAGTTTTTACTTATTTATAAGTATGTTTATCAGCTGTTAATGTCCATAGTACAAGCTCTGCCTGGTTTGGGAATAAATAGCGGTATATAAATTGAAAAAGATAAAAAGTTATTATAAAGCCTTAGAGCGTTTTTTTTAGTAATAAGTTCATTGACCCGCGACAAAGAAACCGAGCTACTAATTTGGTCCAGAAAACATTTATTTTCATCTTGGAATCCATTTGGCAGAAGCACTGAGTGGGATTGCTTTGTGAAAGTGCATTAAACTCGATCCTACACCAGTTCGAATTATTTACTTTGGAAACTGTTTCATTAAAGAGTTCGATATAAGTAGAAAATGGTCTAAGCAACGTAACCATTTGTGGTATAAAGTATGATAACTACTTTTTAGTGTATGCACCAACATTATGTACCTACATGCGACGTGCATAAGCACAGCGTGCGGAGACAAACATTTACGCGAAGTCCCACTGGGACATAAGAAGTCTCGCCGGAGTGGCGCCGCGGAATGAGCTAGTGCAGACCTTTTCGAAAAGAAAATAATACCTACATTTTTTACAATATTTACAGATAAACAATGTCCTCCAAAGAAGAATAGCGACGGGCTCACCAGTCACGTAGGGGTCTGTAAAATACACTGATAAAATAGGTTTTTACTGAAATGTAATACCTCTGCCGATCTCTCGTAGATAATAGTAGATTATACAACAACGGAATAAAGCACTGTTTTATGTCACGGGCGCGACATTGAATCCTGAACGTAACGAAGGACTCCCAGTTTTACTCCCGAGCCCAGCGAGGTCCTGAGTCCTGAGTTTAGTGAGGGATTTAAGCGCCCAAGACAAAAACAGTTTTATTCCCGAGTTATATACTCTACTTTTCTCACCTTATGCGAGACAATAAAATGCAATTGCATGGTAGTAGATTATTGACAATGCCTATGGCATCTAGTATAACAGACTCTGAAGTCAAAGTACTTTCATCACTCGACATTTTCGATATTCTTTTTGAAGTGAAAATGGATACAGCAACTTGTTTCTGCCGGCGTGACCTAGGTACTTGATTTAACAATTGAAGATCGTGCGAATCTAGTTGGTTGCGGCTTCGGTTTTCGAAAATCGAGTTGGCTACGACTGCACCACATTTTGCTTAACGAAATTAGACTTTATCGTCATAGCAATAAGGATTATGAAAAGTGAAAATTACATTATTGACCTAGGGTTATAATGAAATTCCATACAACATTATAACCCGGTTAAAGCCAAGGAATATAATGTCTTGCTTTCGGTGACGTTTATATGATATATAATCCGGCTTTGTCGAGCATGTGGTGTGAAAACTACATTACACTACATTAACTGCTCAAGACGCATACCATATTTTATAAAAATACCAGCACCAGATCGATAAAATTAGAAACACCGAAACCAATAAAACAAACCAAACCAATGAAGAATTACGCATAATTACGCAGTGATTTCAGATTCAAGGGCAAAAAACAAAAGATTTGTGCAAAGGGGCGTTTGCCACAGATGGTATCGAGTCGGGTCTCGATAAGTGCGCACTTCGCTTTGAATATTCGTCCGAAGACGAAGATTATGACCCAGAGGCGGCCGCGTCGACAATGACAAATTGGTGGGTACAGTCAAAACGAAAATATTTTACCAGTCATTAGTCTGCGTCGTGTAAAAAAGTTTTTGTATTACTAAAAATTACTGCCAGTCGAATTATTTTTGAGGCATAGACAGGCGACTGAATTCACAACATTTTTTAAATCATTCTTTATGCCGTAACTTTTTACAAACCCTATCGAAGGACGGATTGACGGTTTTCTATATAAAGCCCTACCCGTATAAAGCGTATCGCAAAGGCTTCGAGAAATCGAAGTTATTTGTTTACTTGAAGTACTTTTTGTTCAACTCGTGAAGGCTTATATCGAGATCGGCGAATAAAAAATTCCCAAAAGCTTTTCTAAATTCTGAAATTCTGTAATTACGGCTGCGAACCAAGAATGAATGCGATTAATTATTAAAATGGTAATCATGCCTCGGTAATTTGTAAATTTTAATGAAGAAAGCTATAAAAACACTTTTCTTTTGCTCACGACTATGTATGTTTGCATTCTGGGATAAGTAACCGTTTCAGCTGTTTTGTTTAATAAAAAGGTAAGAGGCTAACAAACAAAGAAAGTTACTTTCGCATTTGTAATATTTTAAGTAGGATAAGGTATTTTCACAATTCCTTTTCGGTATTGGCCGGAATATTTTCCTAACCTGAATAATTTCAAGGACCGATTATATGCGTCTTGTCACTAGAGCTGGCCGAAGGATCACTATCTGGGTGTTTCAGTTTGTGACTGCTGTGTTTTGTTGCGATACTTTTGATACCGAGAGATGTGTACTCAAACGACTGGCCGAGACTATTGTTTTGCTGGAATAGGCTGGAACATGGCCGCAAATAGGGGGAGGGGGGTTAGGGTGTTGTACCCCGCTTAGTCTAAACGAAAATGTAAATTTTCTCCAAATATGTACGTTGGGTTTGAAACTATTGTTGTAATTTCCAATTGATTAATTCCCAAAAATCCCTAAGGGACTAAAATCGTATTATAAATACGATCTACGTTTAAGTACAATTGCAATAATTATAGCATTGATATTAATAATGTTACAAATGCAAAGGAAACCATATTAAAATATGGGGACAAACTTCTAAAAAACTCAATGCCGAGTCTGCACATATCCGCGGCAAAGTCTGGATCACATTATGCAAAGAACTGCCAGAGTAAAGAATAAACCCGCAAACTTCAACACTGTTGACAAAGAATGTTCACTCTTTTATGAGATATTATGGTTCTTTGTACTTCGAATACATATGTAAGTCAACATACAACAAAGTCTCTAATTTGTAGCAAATAAGTACAAGAAACTCTTTACATATTCATTAAGTACAAAGTGGTTACAAAATTTCAAACACATACAACGTACATACCCTCTGAATTAATTTAGTAGAAGTAGCTGAAATAAACCATTTAACCTCTAAGACCAGCCATCCGAGACACAATAGATTTTTAATTGTGTCTCGGTTCCCATTGGAACCCGCGGTGCTTTACAGATGAAAGTAATTTATTCACATAAACAGATTTTACAATTTGATTAGGTACGTAAGGTAGGTATACTACGTGTCCATAAGTCTAGTCATCAAATTTTTTCATTAAATACCTATTACTTACGGTATTATATTTGCGTATGGACAGACCGGACCGGCGGGCGATGGGCTCACCACCTATCACATTAAGGGGTCCAAATAATATCTCGTGAAAATTGGGTATATCCAGAAACGGAACAGCTCTGCCTACCCCTTCGGGGACAAAAGTGTGAGGTTTTTTTTATGAATATTATTAGAGGAAAATATACTCTGACCAAAAACTTTTTCGTACCCCAGTTTCTGGCCAGAGTGTCGTCTTATAGGTGGGAATCAGGAAAAATCTTTTATATTAATTATACAATGTGAATTAAGCAGTACCAAAAAAACGAAATTGAACTTTACTGCCTAGGTAGGTACTAATGATACCTATAGGTACATATTCGTAGAAAAAGTACGGAACCCTGCGCCCGTGAATCCAACTCGCAATTGGTCTGTTTATTTGTATCGATCAATAATAACAGTTGTTAAACTGTGATAACAGATACCTAAAAGAAATTCTAGTTTCTATTCAAATTTTAATGTAAACATGTTAGCTAAACGAGAGCTAAACGAGTTAGCTTTAATTTACTAATGATATACATTATATTTCCATCAATTACAGCCAACTTATCTCTGTGAGTAGGTAGGTAGACTAGGTAGGTACTTTAGCTGCAAAATGATTCAGCGTGGATTATTGTGGTACAGCACAAGTCTTCTTACGTATCATCTTCTCTCTCTCTCTCTCTCTCTCTAGTTTTTAACTTTAATAACACGACGATTTTATCACTTGTCTGCCGGTTACTCTACGTAAAGTAAGTAATTAAGTTTCCAATCACTTAATGCTAGTTATTTGCATAAACACATCTATTTTCGCTTCGAAGTGCGGATGTGATAAATCTCATCGTTGGCAAGAAAATCTAGCTAACTCGCCAAAGTGGGAGTGTCCTTAAAAAATAATTCCCAACTTGCCAAATAAAACAAGTAACATAATACCATTTTCCCACTTTCCCACTTTCTTTGTCAGGGCGCCAAGGGAGAATGTCAATCCGCTTGACAAAGTAATCTCATAAACACAATATTTTTAGATGTTTCTTATAGATATTTATTCTGAATCTGACAGCTATTGTTCGTATGTGCTACTTACTTATTTTACGAAGTTTATATCAAATCTTTATATTTAAAAAAAGAAAAGGGGGTTCTCAATTCGTCGGAATTTTTGTTATTTAATGTACTATGTTATTATTTAATTTATCTACCTATCACTCTTATTATATATTATAATATTACCTACTCTAACACCACTTGACCGATTTGGAAATTTCTTTTTTTTTTTATAATTTAAATGGCGGTGATTCTACAATCTGTTGTCATTGTTTTTGGAAACCTACCTTTTTGACGTGTTGTGTCCATTAAAATTTTAGATATCTTAATTCGTCGAGCACCGCCCGGTTTCATAATGCGGTTTCATTAAAAACCAATTGTGTTTTATTTTATTGGCTTAAGAGGTTAATTGCAATTACGCTGACTCTTATTGTCGATATAGTAATCTTAACAAATATAATAAATGGAAAGTAAATGTAAAATCCTAAACATCACGCGGACGGACTCGCGGGCAGCTGCTCTCTCGATAAATCAACAAACTTTCCGTGCAATTTGCAATTCATATTGAACGTTAGTAAGCGATGGGTTTATTTTTTGGAGAAAAAGTCCAACGCACATTTTATGGGCGGCATTACGCATGATTTACGATCAAGTCTCCGTATTGTCCTTTGTGTAGTAGATATACTTGGAAGATTTACTCACAAAAGATTAGTTTACATTAGGAGTTAATACCGAAAATAACGAATAAGGATATTCCCAACATTATTTCAAAAATAGAATCTAAAAAATATTCTAGATTTTGAAACTATTTCATTTTCACTACTGAACCGATCTTGTCGAAATCAAGTTGGCAGAGTGAGAGCAGAGTTGAGTTGTCATCATGACGAAGGACATGTGATACTTTTATTCCAGAACAGATAAAGTCGAAGGTAAAAGCTACTTACTTATAAAATTAAGTCATTTAGTTTTTGGACAAAAATCCATCGACAAGCCCCTGCGATAAATTTACGGTAAACTAAAAAGACGTTACCTTTTAAAAGCAGGAGCTCATATATATTCAGTAAGCACTCCACATGTCTCTACGTTTATCGCGGCCCGTCCCGATAATGTACGACCAAATGTACGACCTACCCCGCCCAGCTGCGAAAACCACGCAACCGCTACAATCTCGGGTGAGTGATAGTTTCATCAATGTAATCTGATTTAAACTTTCATTTAACTCTGGTATTCGTTCAAAGAACGCTGTAGATCGTTTTTTTACGAACAAATGCAATCGACACTTATATTGTTGTTTTTGTTTGTTGGAAATGGTATTCTGAGGACCTAGACAAAAGGCAGTGTACCTACTATCAAATGTATGTGATTGACATATCTAAGCACTCGCCAACACGCGCTAACGTTAAAGACTACATAAGAAAATCCCATACATTTTCAATCTATAAGATCATTCGATTGGTTAGTAGGTACAATGCCACTCGGCTAATGGGGCCATAAGACCTAGGTCAAAGACGTTTAAAGAAAAAGTTTTTCTTTCCTATGAATGATTTTCTTCCGAACTCTTTGACCTAGGTATTATAATGTACCTATATACCTACATACATGACTGGCAATAAATAAATATGAACTACTGGATCTGGGGCGCTACTTCCGTCTTCCGATTTACGATATTCCTGCACACAGACCATTTATCTATTCTGCCGTTAGTTTGGACCAAATGGTGTCAAAAAGTTATACGCGCCTTAGTAAAAGCGACACCAAACAAATTTCATTATTAGCATCGAGATTTTAAAAATTCTATGTCAGGAACATACGCTACACGTTTGATATTCGTAGTTTTGGTACTTTCGTATATAAAAGCAAGCTAGCTGGAGCGACAATTATAAAGTTACTCAGAAATGCAATCCAGACCGCTGCTGGCGCCATTAGTAGCAACTAGCAGTACCTACACATTGTTCACAAAATATATATTAAAAGCCAGCTTTAGAGGTGAATATGTAGAAAAGTTAAAATATTGAAAATATTTTGTTTTCAAATAACCTACAGCTACAATAATCAGCTATCAGTTAATATAGTCGGTAGTGATACCTAGTAAAACAAAACGTGCTACTATAACTGTATTTTTTTCTGTAGATAAATAGATATTCGATCCCATACAAAAATATATAAAACTCAACATATCACCAGGGTGATTAAAATTACCGCCATATAATTCAAATGATTAACCTACGCCTCATCGAGAAAATGTATGCAAACTAATAAACACACACAGCTTCAAATTTATGAATATGTAACGTTGGTTTTGTTAACAGAAACAAAATTATAGGTACCTATAAATTATAGGTACCTATAGGTACTACTAGGACTACGAATAGGTACATAAAATTTTATTGCACAACTGGTAGGTCAAGTAGTTTTGAACGTTTTCTACTTTAAAGAGCGATGGTAGAAGAAAATATAGTTAGGAAACTTAGAAGTGTACTTCAGAGAAGAATGTCGACTACCACAAGGCCGCTATCGACAGTTAACCCCTTTTTAGAGAGGACTGTCCACAGCAGTCGGACGTTATCTCCCCATTTGTAGATTCAATAAATTTGTTTTATAGTTAATTCAGTTTGATCTATACCGTCTCGATAGTGCTGACTATCTATATCGATACCTACTTTTATACTTTAATATTATAAAGAGGAAAGATTTGTATTTTTTATGTTTGTAACGAATAAACTCAAAAACCCGATTTTAAAAATTCTTTCACCAATGGAAAGCTAGAAGATCCCTTAGTAAAATACTCATAGGCTATATTTTATTCCCGTATTCCCACGTGAACGAGAACTAAGCGGGTGAAACCGCTAGTTTTATATAATTCCACTTGGAGTAGGAGCTATGCCAAACAATAAACAATTGTTATAACTATGCGGTATAGAAATCCGCAGAGCCGTGACGTGACATACGTGCGTAAATCTGCAGAAACATCTTTGGAAACTCTCCAAGTCCGTTTCCTAACATTAATTGATTTATTAAAATATGATTTGTTAGGTATCTAAAGTCGAAGTTATACGCGGGATCAATTGATAAATATAGTGATTTTGAATGCAATTAACAAAGTGTATAAAAGTATGTAGGTAGATACTTAGATACCTATAATATTATTATAAGCAAGCGTATTTTCTAATTTAAATATATAAACACCAATAAGCACCAGTATTGTATTATACCAGGCGATGTATTATACCAGGCGCGGTTCATTAGTTATGCATAATTTAATAAATAGTATGTTGGATAGGATAACATACATACTTCGGTTTCTAAGGATATACAGGATTTAAAGAAAATACACCAGTTTTTTGAGGAGGAGAATCTTCTGAAATTAAACAACAAGCTAACAATTAAGGGCTGATTGTTAAATGTTGGCGGTCCACCACTGTGAGATTCTCACGAAACTTTTTGCCTCGCACAACCGATCTGTGGAACAAATTGTCGCCGGTGGTATTTCCGGACCGATACGACCTTCAAACCTTCAAGAAGAGAGCGTACTCCCACCTCAAAGGCCGGCAACGCACTTGTGACTCTTGAGCTGCAGGTGTCCATGGGCGACGGTAGTCACTTACCATCAGGTGACCCGTCTGCTCGTTTGCCCCCTTTTTTTATAAAAAAAAAAAAAAAAAAATAGACAGTTAAAAGTTATGTACCTATCTGAAGAATAAACATCACCTGATACATCATCCTTTCTATTGTGTCAGATAGTGACACTGACAGCATCGATATATTCTCGATAGGGTTTCTGACGATTATGAACAATCAGCCCTAATTAGATTATGGACCTCACTACTACTATAGGTACATTTACAAGTCATCACACATATTTAAAATCATTACCGTGCCAATGTCTAAGTTTTGATACGGAATAATTTCGATCTTAAATACTTATGTAGAAGAGAATAATTATATCTATAAATCATTGAGAGATAGACCTTTATCTTTCGCTGCGACACTAATTAGCAATTAAACCACACTTTTATTATAATTAACCAGGATAGGTACCTCCTAGGTACCTACTATTTTTGGCTGTATTTATTATCTAATCATTCAATATTCTAGACTCCATTTGAATGCTCAATGTCTCGTGAAATCGTCCCTTATCAAACTTAATATTCCTTTGTTGTTAATTTGATTATGTCTGTATAGCGGAGTAGCCACGCCGTTAATCCCAGCTAAAGCGGAATACACCTGATGTACGGGCTGTGATAAGCTAGCGTTCCATTTCTGAGTTCCAACTGACTCAATTCTATATGTACTGTATTCTATACTTGTAATGAATTTATTTTATACTTAAACGTTAGAATAATAAATCTGTAGATGGCTAGTTGATATGCTAAAAGCATTCTTCTTCTTTGACTATCAATTTAAGTATGGTTGTTTAGTTACTGGTAGGTATATACTTAAGTATACATTGTACTTAAATTACTGAATTAAAGCATTTCTCTTCTCTATTCATAAATTGTGTCTAATGAGAATTTACATGTATATTGTATGAGTTTTGTGATACGTTCTAGCTAGATGGACTTCATTTTTTTTTCTTCTGAAATCTTATAAGTTACCAGCAAGCGCCCGCGACGAAGTTCTAATATCTGTGACGTAAGTAAGTAGTTCAATCTGGACCAAGTACCTACATACTTAATAGTTTAGGATATCTTCCGTCACGCTCTGGTAGATTTAACGTACCTACTGTAAATTTTAAAAGTTTGCGGCTTGATGTTCAAAATCCGAAACTTGTCTAAAGCTGACAATAAACAAAGTTTTAATATCAAAAACCATTCTTACCAAAATACCCTGTAACTCTTTTAAGTAAGAAATATTGTTTGTCTCAAAACTATTAGAAACATCAGAATGCCACGGAATTAAAAATCAGATGTACCTAGGTGAAGTCTGTGACGGCCCACGTTCCGCATGTAAGTAAGTGGCTTCCTGGTCAAATGAGCCCACAGACCACTTAGCCCGCGGGCTAAGTTGACACTCTAATTTTTTCTATGGGTAACTTGACCTACTGTGTTAACTGAGCCCGCGGGCCCGTTCACCCACTAATTTATCGCTAAAGACCAACTTAGCCCACGGGCTCAATCGACCACTACAACCTACCGCTTAGGGGCTTACTCAGCCCACGGGCTCAGTTGATCAGTCAGTACATTAAGTATAATAATATTTGAAGTCCTCCTTCTGTACACTACATAAAGCTATACGACTCCGATGTTTGGTTAAAACAACAAAGTGAAATTTAAACAGTATGCCGGAACTGTGCTGTCACGGTTTGTAATAACAAAGTTTTAGTATACCTACTAACTTTAGTTAGGTACTTAAATCAAGTAAATAACCCTGCTAACATTTAACCCAAGAATATTTTAGTGTCTATCTTCTTGAATCAATCTCATATCTGTCTTCAACCCTTAAACTATTTATGAAAATTGCAAAGCCGGTTTTAGTGATCTTAAGTAGGTCTAAATCTCTTCAGATTATAGTAGGTAGGTACATTACGCTTTTAAGTAGGTAATATGTATTGTCCTACATTTTAATAAATATCCAGAAAATCAACCTTTAATCTGTCTATTCTATGGGTTTGCTCAAGAAAAGCAGAGATCAAAAAATCAGAATTTATGTTTAGCATCAAAAAATAAATAAATAAAACTCGCACCATTACCTGATAATACTCGTATACAAAGGGTGTTCATAGTAAAGAACATAAATTCTGTTGACAAACTTTTGCGAGTAACCTGAATGCTCCATTACCTGGGTAGGTACCTACATTGTTAAAATTGTTATATACTTACTCTTTGGTTGAAGTTATGTTCTGTAAACATCACCTCGGAACATTTTCCACTTGTGAAAACATTGATGAACAGAACTGAATTAAAATTCCTACAAAAGGTGTACAGATCGCTTTCATTATGGATAAAGACCTGTTTAAAAGGACTTGTAACACAAGCAGGAAATAATAAAATTGCCCACGTACTCAGATCAGAGATCAATAAGTATTTCAGACCAATATAAATAATAATATAAAAACTCACTCCTTTTATCCTCGAGGGGGTAGGCAGAGTTATTCTATTTCTGGATATAGTTACCCACTTTTCACGAGATATTCTTGGGACCCCTAAACGTGATAGGTGAGCCTATCGCCGGACCGGGTCTTTTACACATGTCTCAGAATTAATTCTGGGACCTGCGGGTTTCCTCACGATGTTTTCCTTCAGTTTCGACCTAGTGATAAATAGCTCGAAACTGATACGATACTTAAGTTTTTTAAAAACTTATTGGTACATGCCAAGATTCGAACCCGAGATTCACTGGTTATCATCATATGAAGCAGGCTTTAGCCGTAAGCTTATCACTGCTCTTACAGGAGCGGTCCGAAGGGGGGGGGGGTCACAAGGGACATGACCCCCCCCCCAATCCAAGGTCAAATTGAAAAATCTCAAAAATTTACCAAATAATAGAAAGAATTTCTACGCTTAGGCGTGTAAAAACGTGGTTGAGAGCTAACATGTTAGAAGAGCGATTAACAGGTTTAGTTTTTCAGGGTCATGATCAATTGGTCATTGTGCGTAGAGAGCAGCTTTGCTAAACATTCACCCGGAAATAGTACCACACGTCTAAAATATTATCACCCGGGGGTCGATTTTTGAATCTCACCAAGTGACTAATTCTCACCGATGTGAGTGATTTCGGAAAATTCGTATTTTTGAAACTCATCGGTGACTTACATTTGTCATACCTATGATATCGATTTACGAGTGCCCCTACCCACTCGTAATTAAAATCACCATGCGATTGTTTCTGACAGTTGACGTAGTGCCATCTGCCAAAAGTGCCAAAGTATGTTTTTTGGAAGAATTAGCAGCGGGGCTCGATTGTGATATTTTGTGATTGCGACGATTTATTGAAAACAGCGTGTGACTTTTAAAAATTCGACTTGTGGAAAATGGTGACATAAAAGTCATCGGTGATAATTTTAGTCACCGGTGATTTTGATATCACCAGTGAGATTCAAAAATCGCACTCCAGATTCGCAAATACAACGACGACGACTTCCATTTGTTTTATAGGTAATGTTATGTAATAATATAAAATTGTGTCTTGTGCAATAATGTTATTTTATTCCAGATAGCTATTTTTTATTAGTGTAGTAAGTGACCCCCTCCAAAATTTCAGGCTGCGACCGCGCCTGTGCTCTTAACATAAAATGCTCGTGCAATAAATATGACGACGAGGGGGTGCTGCTAATATGATAATCTTGGATGAAACTATACTATTATGCATATTTAGGCGTCACCTAACCCCACCAAAAGCCAGTTGTTATGCAAATGGACCTGTAACCGTCGCGACGGTTTTATGCTGTCCTAAAAGTTGCCACAATTCAATATGCGTTTTGAAGCCCGTTTATAAGTAGGTCAAATATGCCTTTGTGTGGTCGACGTTCCAGGAGCGACATATTTCGTGTTTTATCGGGAGGCTATAATTCCGTTTCATTCGACTGGTCACGGTAAAAGCATTGGTAACCTAAGTTTAGTGAACTAGAGAGAAATGGAACCAAATAAATAAACAATTTCGAATGTAAAGTAAGGTACATAAGGTTACGAGTACTTTATGTCCTGAATCCGTCACTGTTCGAGTATTCTTAGAGCTATTTACCTTGAGCGCAGCGGTGATGGATGTTCCACCGCACCAGGGTATTTTAAAAGTATTGTCTCGCACGTAGGTATTATGAAAATGGATGGCCTTATTTGTCATTCCCGGATTACATAATTGTGGACATTTGGCGAAATGATGGAATACTTAATATAATATTCGTACACTTTCATATATTTTACATGAATAGTCACAAAAGTACACATACCTAGGTACTTCTTCGATATGTACCAAATAAATAGTCAAGCTTTCAATATTTCAATAGTCAAGTTTTTATTTTTATTTTATTTATAAATAGTCAAGCAAAAGATTCACAGCTACGCACGATCAATAACTAGGTATACTTATACATACCGAGTACACATAGGTACACACGTCACAACTAAGTTATCTGATTTCCGCACACATTTTTCTGAGAATAAAATACCGAATATATTTAATTTCCACTTAAATTATAAAATATCTTACATATTTTGTTTCCGAATTTAAACTATTTAAAGACAAAAAATGACCTCCAAAGAGGACCCATGAGGGACCACTTTGGGACAGTCAGTCCCTTAAGACTGACCGCATTCCCTCTCTGGATCCTACGCCGAATCTGTCACAGAGATAGGTAACTGCCAGCCCTCACCTCAAGCTTCGACCAAAGGCGCTGACAGCTCTTTGATAAGCGGCTCCGGTGCCTGCCTCGTCTCTAGCCCAAACGGCACAAATATGTAGCCCTTATTGCTGCTGCGCCAGCATCCACGCTGAGTTGGCACTGATTTACTGTACCTATTAGGCCACATCTTTTGTACGGGGACCTCCAATACGAATATAGGCCTACAAAATTGATATGTCATCGAAATATATAATAAAGGCAACAGAAATACACATACAAATTTTAACAACGGTTCGTTCATTGACGAGTCTAATTTAATTTAATTTCTCTGTCTTACGCATCTTTACGGATAGGACAATTTAGGTATTAGTTTGTTTTGAAGTTCCTGGGCAAATGGTATGCGTTGTGGGGACCATACTGTGTCATAGCAACGTGTTAAGCTGTATCAGTAACCCTTAACCTCCTACTGCTTGGCCCCACAAGTGTGGGCGAGTCTATAGGTAATAAGTCCCACGCGAGCTCAATTAATTTTTCATATCTCATACTCGGAAAGTAGTGTATGTTTGATCTGAGTACCGGGTCGGAAGCGATGATTCCCACCACAGAGAGATTCAGGGCTGTGATTCACGCCCTCGGTTGGGAAAGACTCATAGTAATTGCTTTCGGCCTTAGGGCGGGAATGAATTTAAAAAAATAGTACTTTAATTGGCAAAGACGTATAAAGAAAAAGTTTCTCTAGGAAAGAGAATGACTTTCTTCCAACCTCTTTGGGTACTTAGTAGGGATACGAAACTTTTTACATCAATTAGAATAAGAAAAAAAGGTGCGGCCTTGTGAGTGTAGGTATAAACAAACAGAAAATAGCCCGTGCGCGGGGCGGTACTCGTTCCATATTTAAAATTAAAAAAAGAGTCATAATTTGGTAAGCTGTTCCGAAATTCAAAATCTTGTTTTTCATCGACACTAATAAGCACAGAACACTATTACTCGGCTAAAAGTACTGTAGTTGTTGTAAATGATAGAAGGATTAAACACGGCAAATATATAAAAGTATAATTTCAGCAGGCAATAGACAAGAGAATTAACAAAGTTCAGTTTCCATAGTAACCGTGCGCCATCACGCATCGGATATCTACTTAAATAAAACTTAAAACGAAATTTGTCTGTACATTGAAATTTGAAACTAAATAAAAATTATATACATTAAGAAGACTACCACATCACCCCCCTCCAGAGACCGTACTACGGGCGATAATAGTCGGGAAATTTCACAGTACGACCTGATCGTGTCTTTCTGACTATGTTTTCTTCGGCCAGCGGTGTGTTTTGTATGTGTGTGTCATGAGTTGGAAATGATGTGTTTGATGTTATATGTGGCGAAGGGTGTGAAGTGTGTGTTATGTTGGTGTCCATGTCACGTAGTATGTAGGCTGGCTTGATGCGGTCTATCGATACTGTGACTGGTGTACCGTTAACAACGATTTTAAATATTTTGTCACCACGTTGTTTAAATGAACCACCTGATGTATCATCCCTCAAAAACACATGACTAGATGTTTTAAGATCTTTGAAAATGAAAATTGACCTTTGACTATCATGCCTTGAGGCTGGTGAAGGTTGTAGTTTTCGGGAAAATAGGCGTAACCTTGCTACGAAATCTGCAAAGTCGACACCGACCTCGTCACTTGGGTAAAGTAAATCCCCAGGGAGTCGAAGTGGTTCACCATAAACTAACTCCGCAGAGGAACCTTGCAGGTCGTCTTTGTGTGCACAGCGAATACCTAACAGGACTAATGGCAATGTTTCCACCCAGTTATCATTGGCGTGACAGGTAATTGCCGCTTTCAGTTGACGGTGGAATCTTTCCACAAGGCCATTGCACGCCGGATGGTACGCTGTCGTTCGCCTGTGCTGAAAACCTATCATCCGCGACAAGCTTTTGAACAACGACGACTCGAACTGCCTCCCTCTGTCGGTGACTATATCCGTAGGACAACCGAAACGCGATATCCATCCATCCACAAGAGCCCTTGCTACAGTTTCAGCTGTAATGTCACGTAGCGGTATTGTCTCTGGCCATCGTGTAAAACGATCCACTGCTGTGAGGCAATAGCGGTAGCCTTGACATAATGGCAGGGGTCCTATGAGGTCGATGTGAATGAAACGGAACCTCGCCTGTGGTAGTTTAAAATTGCCTAGCGGGGCAGACACGTGACGTGTGACTTTTGACCGCTGGCAAGCTACGCAGTTGCGAGTCCATTCTCGGCAGTCTCTTCGTATCCCAGGCCAAACATACCTGTCTGTAACCAACTTTACTGTGCCGTTTGCGCCAGGGTGACTAAGTGCATGTAGACTTTCGAATACCTGTCGGTGAAACTCTTTTGTGACGTATGGTCTCAATATATTGCTTCTCTCCTCGCAGTACAGCTCCGCATTTGTATCTGGCAGTGTAATCTTTTTTAGCCGTAAAGATGTATTTCCTTCCACGATACTTTTGAGTTCATCGTCTTGACCCTGAGACTCGGCAAGTTTCTTGAAGTCTATTGGTTGAACGATTTCATCAATTCGTGAAAGGGTATCGGCTACCACATTATCCTTCCCAGATATATGTCTGATATCTGAAGTGAACTGGGAAATAAAATCCAAGTGTCGGAACTGTCTTGGTGAGCAATTGTTTTTCCTCTGATGAAACGCATACATCAACGGCTTATAGTCAGTATAGACTGTGAAGTCTCTTGCCTCAATCATGTGCCTAAAGTATTTGATTGCTTCGTAAATGGCCAATAGTTCCCTGTCGTATGGAGAATACTTCTGCTGAGAGGGACTCAACTTGCGTGAAAAGAAACCAAGCAGCTGCCACGAGCTTCCTACGAGCTGTTGAAGCACCGCTCCTAACGCCGTATCCGATGCGTCAGTGACAACTGCAAATTTTGCTCCACATTCAGGGTGTGCCAACATAGCTGCTTGACATAGTCCATTTTTGCAAGCTTCAAAGGCTTGCAGCTCTATGTCAGTGAAGTTCACAGGATGGGAACCCTTCACTGACCCAACTAAGAGAGCATTCAGTGGTGTCTGATGTCGTGCAGCGTTTGGAATGAATCTCCGATAAAAATTTATCATTCCCAGGAATCGACGCAGTTGTTTTACGGTCTTGGGCACTGGGAAGCTTTTGATAGCCTCAACCTTTGCAGGCAGAGGTTTTGTTCCATCCACGGATATATTGTAACCCAAGAACGTCACTTCGGGCTCCCCGAAGACACATTTGGCAGTATTGATGACCATCCCATACTCATGCAATCTATTAAAAAGTTGCCTAAGATGCTGCTGGTGTGACTCTTTATCTTTAGAAAATATGAGAAAGTCATCGAGATACGCGTAACAGAAATCCAACCCCAGTACCATTTCATCAACGAAGCGCTGAAACGTCTGTCCGGCATTACGAAGTCCGAACGTCATGTACGGGAATTCGTTAAGACCGAACGGAGTTGTAATTGCGGTCTTCTCGATATCATCTGGATGGACTGAGATCTGGTTGTAAGCCTTAACGAGATCGAAATGTTGAAAATATCTGGCAACCTGCAAGACTGTGAGCAAAGTCATGAATATGACGGATGGGATACTTATCTGGTATAGTGCGGGTATTGAGCAGCCTGTAATCCCCGCACGGACACCACCCGTTGTCCTTCTTTGGTGCCAAGTGTAGTGGAGACGACCATGGAGACTTTGAAGGTCTACAAGTGCCGATAGACAGCATGGCCTCGAACTCAGACTTGGCAATCTTCAGTTTATCAGGTGTCAACCTACGTGGTGTACTAGATACTGGTGGACCAGGTGTAGTGTTGATGTGGTGAACAGTTTGGTGTTTCGGTGTGGTATGCATGCCTGAAGGGCGAACGATGTCTGGAAACTCAGCTAGTATGTCATGATAAATAGTGTGACCAGATATTACCTTGACCGAGGAAATGTCAGATGCTCGAGCGAGTGAAGCCCGGGTTGCGAGCGTAGTAGTGCCATCGATGAGGCGTTGGTTTCTAACGTCTACGATTAAATTGTAAAAGGAAAGAAAATCCACGCCTATTATCGCCTTCGTTACATTAGCCACAATAAATCTCCAAGAAAAGTCACGGCGCAACCCTAGGTTAAGAACTAAATGAACATAACCGTATGTACTAATAGACGAACCGTTTGCCGTACATAGTTCGAAATCAGTTTTAGGTCTACGTTCTTTTAATGCACTATAAGGGGAAACACACAAATCACTACCGGTATCCACTAAAAATTGAGTTTTTGTCTTTTGGTCCGTAACAAATAAGCGACCGTTGTTAGGACAATCGTCGGTCGCCATCACAGATTGCCCATCTATTTTTCCGAGTAGTCGCAAGGTTTCACACACTTGTTAGCTTTGGTACCGAATTTGTGATGATACCAACAAGTCGGGAACTTACGGTAGTTGCTCTGTGACCGCTTAGACGATGATCGGTTTCGCTGCTGTGATGACGATCTTTCCTTCGATCTTGATATCCTGTCCATTTGTGTAGTGAGCGACTGCACTTGGCGTGATAATTCGGCAATCTGGTTAGCAAGTGGATCTGAGAGGGTACCTGATGAACTAGCCGTTGCTGCAACATGCGGAGTAGTAGTAGTAACGACGTCGTGAATTTTATCCGCCAGGTCAGCTACTTCCTCTAGCGTTGCCTTTGCTTGCGATGCCACGATTGATTGGGTACTGCTCGGTAGTCTACTCGTCCAAATCGTCCTAAGGAACTCCTCTGGAACCGTTGGGCCGGCCAAATGCTTCAGGTGCCGGAGGAACTGGGAGGGTTTTCGATCACCTAACTCCTCATGTGTGAGAAGCTGCTGAACCTTCTTCTCTCTCGAAGCCGAAAGCCGCTTAGTGAGCTCTGTCTTGAGCCGCTCGTATTTATTTGTTGAAGATGATGGGTCCACGATAATATCCTCCACCTCCGATGCATAAACGGGGTCGAGCTGTCCTATAGCGTAGTGAAATTCTGTAGAGTCCACCGTTATGTTGGCCAGAATAAATTGGCTCTCCAGTTGCGCGAACCATAGCGCCGGTTTTTTTTGGATAGAACGGTGGCATTCTTACGCCAACCCGATGCAATTCGAAGGGCGGGTCGCAGTCCGAGAATCTTTCTTCGCCGCGATCTTTTGATTTACCCGGCACTGGGTTATGAGCCATGTTGCCACGTGTTTAAGCGGGGTCACCAATGTAGTTGTGTAAATGATAGAAGGATTAAACACGGCAAATATATAAAAGTATAATTTCAGCAGGCAATAGACAAGAGAATTAACAAAGTTCAGTTTCCATAGTAACCGTGCGCCATCACGCATCGGATATCTACATATATAAAACTTAAAACGAAATTTGTCTGTACATTGAAATTTGAAACTAAATAAAAATTATATTCATTAAGAAGACTACCACAGTACCTACATATTATTTTAAAGAGAAAGGATTTGTTTATTTTTTTTGTAATATTATTTAGGTTCTCTATGATGTAGTACCTATTCAAAGACGTTTAAAAGAAAAAGTTTATCTTTCTTCCAACCTCTTTGGTATCTAAATGAGCTTTTATTTATTACAATAATTTTACAAATTTATAAAAAAAAATATTACCTCTTTGGTTGTATTGTTGACAAAATTGTTTTTTTTTTTGTAGGTATTATTGCGTTTTTGCATGTTTGAATTTTTGTAAAATTGTATTTTTTTTTGTTTACTTTCCTTGAATTTTAAATGAAAAGTAGAGTGTTTAACGCGGGTGGAAGTTATCAATTCCTTCCGACCCTTGTATAACAATCTACTATTTCCCGCCCCCAAGCCCCAAGGGTATCTGATATTATCTAACTACGTTATTGTGCGTACCTACATGCAACGAAAACCCAACACCTCACTTACTATAAAAGACTTAAAGGTTAAAGGCGAAGAAAATCAAATTAATCGTACCTACTCTACCTACTTCAATTAATCTTATAATAATAATAATAATAATTTCTTTATTTCACACAATTTACCAGATAGTGATTTAAGACACAATATTCTATCTAATTACACATGAGACACAGTTACCAGAGGTCCCCAAACTAGGCTTGATCGCCTGTATCTTGGGGAACCATTTGCAATACTTTTTATGTGTGTTTATGGGAGCCTTAAGTTATAACGTTAACTGGTTTATACACCTTTATGTAGTGTGCGAAAATGCTGTGGAGTGTGAGAATGAATGTGGTTAGTAAAAAATAAAAATAATGTATATATTATTATTGTAGTTTAAGACAATATATACTTAGATAATAAAGGATGTCTGCTTTTAACTGTATTAGCTTTAGGTTAAATTAGGAGTTGAGTACATAATTATTTGTATTATATGTTTATTATATGCTTATACCTAGTAATTAATCTTTATATTCTTCTTTTGTCGTCTCAGTCGGCACTAGACCGACTGAGACAACAGCACTAAACTTAATTGGTATAAATCAACTTACCTAAAATCTACTTACATTAAAGTATGTAGTTCCATTCCTAATAAGTAGGTAGAGTGCGTTTACTAATTCTACTAAATCTCTACATAGGTACTTATTAAAATAATTATTACATACAAATTACAACAATTTTTACGATTCAGGGCCTAGGACTTGGGAGATAGAGTTAAGGCTGATTCATGTTACAACGGGGCGGGTCCCGTCCGGGCAAGGACGTGCCCCATCCGGGCTCGGACGTGCCCCGTCCGGGGTGAATCATCCTAACAATACGCCTCGACATGTCGACGCCGTGCCCCGTCCGGGCCAGCGCTTCATACCAAAAGTATACTAGATACCTAGATGTTGACAGTGCCACGGACGGGACCCGCCCCAGTGTAGCATGAATCAGCCTTTATGCTAGTGGTCACCTAAATATCACAATTTACAAGCCACCGAAGGGTAGGTAGGTACAGGTACCTACCTATGTATTAACTTAGCATATCGACTTTCATTGTGCACACAAACACATCACACACACACATCGAGCACAACGAAAACCGGAACGAAAATTCTTTCAAAACATTGCATAACCTGTGTGTGATCGTTACAAACAAACCGGCACATCGCAAATCGTGATCGATATACAAACAATATAGTCATTTGTGGGTCGCAACTCGCAACAGTGCCAGATTTAACGTCCCCGCCCCCAATAGACAGAAAACTAAGTACTATCTCTTTAAAAGAGTGATATGTTTGTGCATTACTTTTATTAACGCAAGCGAACTGGACGGCTGCTTACCAAAGCGAGTGAGCACACTCTGAAATCTGGCGCCTTAGGCCGCGGATAATGGCCAATACAGCCTATTGAGAAATGGGCTGTCCCAAAAACTGTAATCATTTCACCAAAATTTGGCTGGGCTGGGGTGTGGGTTAACCGTACAACTCACATTAATTAGACTGCTGGTGGCGCCCCCCTTTAATTACCTAACTCCCCTAAGACCCAAGTATAATCCAGGGTCGTATTGGGATGGCCCATTATTTCGTAAGTCTTTTAAATGTTCCTTGTCGTAGATTCTTGTAATTCCAATTGCAATTATCCGCATATACCTACTTACCTAATTTCGTTAGGTACTTAGGTACCTACAACTTACAGGATAGGTATTTGAGGAATTAAATATTTAAATAAATCGAATTTTGCAATCGTATTACCTTAATTTTTATCTGATAATTTATACCCAAGTCGTACCAATAATTTTTCCACGCATTTGAACGAGAAACATTTACAAGAGAAATTTAAATAGATAGGTATGTAATTATTTCCACAAACCTAGAAACAACCCTAATCAAATATACTAATCTATAGTAGGTACTCCGCACCTACTAGAAGGCGTTCAGTTCAGCATCGATGAATTTCAAAAAGTCTTAGGTGACGGCTAATGTTAGTGATAACCTGATAAGCAAAGAGATTTTAAATATAATAGGGCATAGAGGGGGCATTGGGAATATTTTCATACAAAACTTTGAAGCCTAAGCGTCATGTCCTTGTCATGTCAGTTATTGTTATAATATATTCCTCATAATTGGCTTATTGTTAGTGGTAATATAGGTATTCCTCCTAATTTGGCTATAATAGGTTTTTTTTCTGTAGGTACCTACTCAAATGGACTAGTATTTTACTAATTAATTTCTATTATAACATACAAACAGATGGACATGATGACACTAGAAGGTTTTTATAATTTGATTCAAACCTAAAATATATATACCTACTGCACTCTGTATTAAAAAAAACTTCTAATGACCTACCTACGTACCGAATCAATCTACAAACAAATTATAAGTATACATTCGAACAAACTTATTGATACAGATAATGTTCGTTATGAAACATAAACAAAAAAGTGAAAACAATATGAAGCTGCATTCGATGTTTGACCATTGGCAGACGAGTTTGTGTCTGTTGCTCGAGCTCAACGTTTGTAAAAAGCATAGACGTCAAAGATTACAATAACATGCTGTAGACTGTAGAGTTCAAAATGGGTTATCATAAGAAATAAATTTGCACAAATAAAAACGTATAATTTTAGATTGATTAGTGTATTGTTCGAGTGTTCAGTGTAAAAGAGAATAAAATGAACAACAAAATCTTTCAAATCCGTTCTTACGGCATTGTTCGAAGATTTTGCAGTTTTTCATTGGATTCTTGTAAGGTATCATCATGGAAAGTGCAAGCTAAAACAGACTTTATGGTAAGTTTAATTAGGCTTTATTGCCGCCGTACGTTAAAAATTCAATTCATTTCACTTTTGTTATCAAACACGTTTTACTTTGATAGGTTAGATTACATGTAAAAGTCCTGTCTAGGCTAATAAAATTTTCAATATGTAAGTACCTCCATACCTAGTACCAGCATAATTTTATGGTCGCGTAACGTAAAAACCATTGAACCGAACAAACTGATGAAACAATACAGAATCAACTTTTGTTTGTGATTGCGTTATCGAGATACGAGCCTGAGGTCAAGCCTTTGGTATCTATACCTACTGTTGATTTATTATTTACAAATTCAGTCTTAACTTATAAATGAATGGGTGAAGTCATTTATTGTTATACTTGATAAAAAAATATTGATTTCAGAAAAGTTTTCCATTAAGAAATTTACACAGTACATCAACAATGAGTAACAAATTGCTGACCGGTAACCTATGGGACACTGATCCGGAGCTGTTCGAGATCATCCGGAAAGAGAAACATCGGCAAGAGGCGGGACTGGAGATGATAGCCTCTGAGAACTTTACGTCTGTGCCCGTACTGCAATGCCTGAGCTCATGTCTGCACAACAAATATTCTGAAGGCATGCCCCATCAGAGGTAAGATAATATCACAGGATTTAGGGTATAATTTAAAAAAAATATATTATTAGATCTGCAGCCAATGCAAATGATGCATGTGCATTGGCTACCTGCATATCCAAGAACGTAACTGTTACTACCTAAACATAAAAATAATAAATCATGTAATATTTTCTATTGCTACTAACATTTGCATTCACTTAAACCATATTCTGAAGTAAGTATTTCACAAGCCTCGGTAAGCAATACATGCTGTAAGCAGAATGTGTTCAATTTCACCCATAACATCAGTTGTTACACCCATTGTTCTACTGAATATACATCATATCATTATTGGAAACAACTTCTCCTCAACTATACATACCGAAGCAGTGGAGTCGCAATTTCAATAAGAAGATTTATAAACCCCTACATTGAATAAAATCTTTTGACTTCTGACAAGTGAGCAACAATATTGTACAGTGGGTATACAGGCTGATGTAATAATTTTTACCAAGTTTTGGTAGATTGATCACCCTAAGGGGAAATTTTGTTACATTTGCATAGCCTAGGACATAGGTATGGGCTACTATTTCCTATGCAAGCCCTAAGCAAAGTGGAAAACTTCTTGGCTAGTCTATGTTTACGGTATCCCAAGTTACGGTGGGTTCACCAGCTATCAGATTCTTTCAAGTCATCCAAAGGTGATTGGTGGCTTAACTATTACCTTTGTGAGTGAACACTACAAGAACCAATGTTTAGTGGTATCTTAAACATTGTTCCAGATACTATGGAGGAAATGAATTCATAGATGAAGTAGAAATTTTGGCACAACAGAGATCACTGGAGGCATACAGGGTGAAACCAGAAGAATGGGGAGTCAATGTGCAACCTTACTCAGGTAAATATCTTGTTTGAAAAGAAAATAGTATTGAGTCATTGTTTTTATGCAGGGAATAAAAATATAGATTACAAATTGTGTTTAGACTAATTTGAGTTTCAGACAAATTTAAATTCTTAAAATGTAAAGCTAATTAAATATCACTCCTTTGATGTAATTTTACTAATAGACTATAGGCATAACAGACCAGAGTTTTTAAGTGTGTGTGTGAGAGTGCTGTGGCTACTCTAAAGTACCTAACAAATTTAGCCAGATGTATACAACATGTAACAGAATAAGCGCAATTCCTGAAATTAGTTTGTTCAGTATCGACTACTTATTCGATTTCAGCTATTTTTAATATGTGTTAAATTTTTCAAAAAAATGAAGTATCGTAGCTGAATTTAGTGCTTTCTATGGAAATCGTGCTATCATTAATCGATATTTAAGAAAATTGGTTAGACATAACTAAAGTTCGATAGCACCATATTTCTTTTATATTAATATACTAATTGGGGTGTATGAGGAATTGCGCTTTTTCTGTTACGCGATGTATAAATAACTATACAATAAATGTGCCATTTGTTGTCAAACGCAACTCCTTATTTTATCATACTTATAGAACTTAAGCAGCAAAATAAACATCTCATTAAATTCCCAATAGAGCATCAGCAAACAAACAAACAAGGCCATAGCAAACAAGGACAGTAGATAAGCCATCCTAATTGTGTCTGCATTCCGTTACGGCACATGTTAACTGATCACAAGCTATGGATATCCTCTAGTCCTGTCAATTATTCCTTTGTTTTCTTTTCCTAAAATTATATTTGGATGAGGTCCATGATAACTTTTTGTATTAATTTATTTTTAAGATAAGTTTAAACTTCTTAAGAAACCCTGTGGTAGATGTAAAATGATTAAACAAAAGTTACTGGGTATATAGTTAATTCACTACAAAATGCTGTCTATGTATAATGCCAAGTTGAAATACTTAGCATTATGGTTTATGTAGGTACACTACTCCACTAATATAAAGACGAAATATTTGTATTTTTGTAGGTTTGTATCGAATAATAGTACATTATGATATAAGTGCGGTAGGTTGAAAATTACAGCCGAGGCGATATTGCTAGCCCGAGCCGTAGGCGAGGGCTACAACTAAGCAGAGGCTGTAATATTCAAAGCGCACGTATGTCATACGACGTTTTATAACACATTTGCGAGGAAATAAAATGAAACTCCGACTATGGTAAACGAATAAAAACAATACAGCGTTAAGAAAAATCGCGAGGCGCGCATCATCATTTTTTTTTAGGCAAAGGCACAAAAAACAGCCAGTATTACTAATAAAGTAAATTAATATTTTTGTGTTTTTGTTACAGATTAATTGGTTGTAATTTACTGTCAAAATTAATTAAATTAAATAATTATGTCATAAATATTTCTTTATTATATTTTATCTCCCAAAGTTAATTTTAATCATAAAATGTTGACCACTTTTTTGACATAAAAACTCTTTGCTGAGATTTTAAAAAGTACCGTTCGTTTTAAGACGAGCATCTTGATAAACCGTGCGTTTTACTTTACACTTACCGCACTTGGGCGTAATGAGATAGAATACGATATTGAAATTGGTGAAATAAGACACCTTTTACGAGCAAATGTGTTATAAACTCCTTTACTTTACCGATTTCAATAATTCTTTTACCTTGTGAAACCGCGCAGAACCGCTAGTGTTATGTATGAGTGTTGTGAGTTATGACTATGACACACCTACCCTCTGTTTAATAATAATTGCTTTGGTCTGAATAAACAAGCTGCTGGACTGAAAACAGCATCTTCTTACATCATCTAATATATTACGTAACAATGACGACAGTTTATTGGCTGGCAGCACGAGATAAAGAGATAGTGGATATGCAAAACAAGGGTATAAATGTGCTATAAATCAATAACAAAGAGACACTTATGTGGTCAATAACATTTGTCTTGTCATTTGATACTTTGACACAAATAATAATATAATAATATAATCTCACGCCTTTTATCCCCGAGGGGGTAGGCAGAGGTATTCCATTACTGGATATACCCACATTTCACGAGATATATTGGACCCCTAAACGTGATAGGTGGTGAGCCCATCGCCGGACCGGGTCTATTTACACGTCTCAGAATTAATTCTGAGACCTGCGGGTTTCCTCACGATGTTTTCCTTCACCGTCGAGCTAGTGATAAATATGTACGTAAGTTTTTGAAAAACTCATTGGTACATGCCAGGATTCGAGCCCGAGCCTCACTGATTTTCGGCCGGCTCTTTAACTGTTCGGGCTATCACTGCTCAAAATGACACAAATGATTGTATATTATGCACAAAAAAGATAAGTATTCTTTGACTGAGTTTTAGGACATTAGTAATAGTAACTTTAAGTGTAATTAATTTCCTCAGGTAGAACATTCAGATACTGTGGTGTTTTTGAATTTAATATTATTGGTTTTATATAAGTTGTAACCATATTTTCTCCCCCATTTTTGTGGCAGGTTCCCCAGCCAATTTCGCTGCTTACACAGCGGTAGTGGAGCCACATGGCAGAATCATGGGGTTGGACCTTCCCGACGGCGGCCATCTTACTCATGGGTTCTTCACGGCGACCAAGAAAATCTCCGCCACCTCCATTTTCTTCGAAAGCATGCCATACAAAGTAAGCATTGAATTTAAGGGCCCAGTGTGTGTGTCGAGTTGAAAGATTTAAAGTCCCTTCGGTACCCGAAGAAATCAGCCGATTCAACGAATCCATACTTCGCTGCTAATATTTTAAATGCGCAAGTAGCTCGGTTTATCTGTTATCTTTTCACGCTAAACCAGATGTTGATGAAATTTAAGAGGATGATTACATCTTGAGGAACAACATAGGCTACTTTTCACTTATGAAAAACGCATAGTTCCTGGGGGACGCTATAACCTAATGTTCACGCGTAACGAGTCGCAGACAACTGATTGTCACTTTTATTTTAAACAAATGCAAACTAACATAATTTTAATTTAAACTTAAAAACCAAATGACCTTTCGTCAGAAGGCAGATGAAAATCACTTGACCTTTACCTGACCTAACCTAATACTAGTTACAACTTGAATAAGTTCAATCTAGAGGTTCAACGATCCGAAATCTGTTCAGTAAAAATAGTAGAAGCTATACCTAATTATCATCAACTTTGACCTTGATAAAATTCTTATAACAAATTAAAAATAATCATTGTGATAAAGTGTGCAAATACAGCTGTACGATAATATTACGTTTACTAAACATTTATGTTTGTTTGTTTGTCATATATGAGTTCCTATAACATTCATGCGATCAATGAAACTTGGGTCAGTTAAAAGCACGACCGGGATTGTTTCTAAAAAATATTATTTCGGAAATTGCCATGCTCAATTAAGTATTTGATAAATTAAGTTATGGAACGGAATAATCGACCAACTAATTTGTTATAGGTGGATCCAAAGACCGGTCTAATTGACTACGACAAGCTAGCGGAGACGGCTAGGCTGTTCAAGCCGCGGCTCATCATCGCCGGAGTCAGCTGCTACTCGCGTTGCCTGGACTACAAGCGCTTCAGGCAGATTGCTGACGAGAACGGCGCTTACCTCATGGCGGACATGGCGCATATCTCGGGACTTGTTGCTGCAGGTAATAAATTTTTAGGGTATCTTCCTCCAAATGGTGCCAACGGAACCCTATTACTAGCCTCCATTGTCTGTCTGTCTTTTTTTATTGTGGGACACGTCTTCAGCCATATAGTAGAAGTCAGGCATGTCGAGTGGCTTCAAAAATTCTGTCGAACAACTTATTGATATCCCGCTAACACTATAAATCTGAGAGTGTGTTTGTTGGTTTGTCCTTTCACGTAGCAACAGATCGATCTAAATAAAATTATGTGAAGCATCAGCGTCCCACGGGAGGCCAAAGACAATAGATGTTAGTTGACGAGAAAAACCAAAAATATTAAACATTCTCTGT
The DNA here is from genome assembly GCA_963855545.1 of Ethmia dodecea. Lineage (NCBI taxonomy): Eukaryota > Metazoa > Arthropoda > Insecta > Lepidoptera > Depressariidae > Ethmia > Ethmia dodecea. The sequence continues at coordinate 6,285,841 of OY979446.1, forward strand.
TAAATAGTAACCATTTTGTACTTGTAAATTTCCTTAAAAACAAAACATCTGGAAGATTTATTAATGTACTAATCAATTGGTATTCCAGGCGTTATCCCAAGCCCGTTCGAGTACTGCGACATAGTGACGACGACTACGCACAAGACGTTGCGTGGTCCCAGAGCGGGGGTCATTTTCTTCCGAAAGGGCGTTCGCTCGGTGAAAGCCAACGGCGACAAAGTACTCTATGACTTGGAGAACAAAATCAATCAGGCAGTGTTCCCTGGCCTACAGGGAGGCCCGCACAACCACGCGATCGCCGCCATAGCCACCGCTATGAAACAGGCCACTTCGCCGGAATTCGTCGAGTACCAAAGACAGGTATAGAAATTGTTACAGACATATTAATTTAACGTTACGTTTTCCAAATTGCGTCAAAGAAAGGATAATGTAGTCGGTTATATAATATAATACATATGTAAGTTTGTGTTAAATTCGACCACAAACTCAAACTTAAACTCAAAATTCTTTTATTTCAGTAGGTATAAAAATACACTTTGAAATGTCAATATAAACAAGGCACACTAACATACCATTATGTTCGGAGTATCGTCAGCTACATTTTCACCTAACTGCACCAGAAAAAGTATAATGGTCTATCTATCTAACATAGATAAATAATCTAACATGCTCTCGGGTTTTTGGTGTTTAAATTTTTTTTTTTAATGTTACACATAAAAATATCTTTACGCTTTCGATCAAAAATATACAAAATATATAATACAAATATACAAAATATATAATACAAATATACAAAATATATAATACAAATATACAAAATATATAATACATAAATACAATAAACTTACAAAAATACGAATACTCTGCTAACCATTTAAATAACACCCATTTGATTTCAATCTTTAGGTTATGTTACGTTAAGCATACTATTTTTTAAAGAAAATATTACGATTTTTATGTTTGAGTTGATTGATACAGATAGAAACAAATTTTATTGACACATGGATATTTCTTTCTTTTCCGATCCATACTCGGTAATTATTGACAGTAAAGTCAAGCAAGTTAAATTCAAGTAGAGCAACTTTCAATGCGATCTGGGCCGCGTCGTAAGAGTAGTGCGTGGGAGAGAGAACAACCGTGCGAGCGAGAGGTAAAGGCAGGTAAGCTACAAAGCATACGTCCGATCGCTGAGATGTCCCCAGCGGCACTGATTGAAATTATGAAATTTCGACGCGTTTCAAATTTCATAAAAATCAAAACTTCTGGCAGAAGTTTTGATTAAAAAGGGTACATAATAATGAATTTTTCAATAATTTTTTTTTAATTCATTACTTAATAGTTGTTTTGTAAGTGGTTAAGTTGTGACTTTCCCCAAAATGTGTTTTTTAAAGAACAAAATTAGGTTTTAAATATGGTCGATTTCCTAAAATTACCACTAATTGAACCACTTAAAATAAGAAAACTAAGGCATATCTTAAAAATGTAATCAGGTAAGATTATTCTAGAGGATATAAGAATAAATGTTATCTGAATACATTTCGTGTTTTTGCCATAATTTTTTCGTGACGTGTGCATGAATTAGACATTCAACGCGAAGAACGTAAACACGGGTATGTTCAAAGCCTAACAAAGTGAATAAAAGTAACATCAAAGTAAATTAACTAATATGTTTTGGAAACTCAAAACCCCGCACTGTACAGTGATATTAAATAAATTCCATTTGAGGCTATTTTAATAACTTTAAAAAAGATCTTAGTTTCTGATAATATATATTTTTAAAAATCATAGAAAAGTCCAGCTATTTTCGTAAATAGCATGAACTGAATCTGTATAGGTCCACGTTTATACCTTTTTATTTTGACCCAAACTGAGTAGAGCCTGTATTGCTAATAAACAACTGAGAGACGCACCTACACGTAATATAGACAGACACCCAGACAAATGTTAGCCCCAGACTACAATCGAGTTATCTTACCAGAAGTCTGTCACCTCAGCCAACAGGCATTACCCATTTCCTTTAACTAATTTTTTTAAAATTTTATTTGTACAGGTTATCAAGAACGCCCAACGCTTATGCGAGGGGCTCAAGTCTCGAGGATACGACATCGCGACCGGTGGTACTGACATACACCTCGCTTTGGTGGACATGAGAAATGCTGGGCTGACTGGAGCTAGGGCTGAGCGCATTCTGGAGCTCGTCAGCATCGCGTGCAATAAGAACACTGTGCCCGGGGACAAGAGCGCGCTCAACCCTAGCGGGATCAGATTAGGTAGGCAATCATCATTGTCATCAAAAACCCACTGCTGAGCTAAGGGTCTTTCCTCACACATGAGGAAGTAAGCTTTAATCTCCCACGCGAGCCCACCGCGGATTGGGAGATGGTGTTAAGCTAGTGGCCACAAATATTCTGACTGCTAGTCAGTATTTTTCAATCCGTCTGTGGGTATCTGACATGGCTTAACGACTCCCATTGTACGGACACGGAAACGCTCGTGATATAAATGCTATTCGGCGGTCACCCATTTACTGATTGACCGCCCCAACTTTGCTTAACCAGTGTGATCGTTACAAACACACTGGAATGGCAGGGACATAAGAAAATAATTAGGATGTATATAAAAATGTATATGATCACGCCTTATCCGTGAGGGGGTCGGCAGAGATATACCATATCTGGAAATACCCACTTTTGCTCCAGTAGATCTTACGGATCCCTCAACGTGATAGGTCGTAGGTCCGTCGCCGTCCAGGGTGCTGTCAATCATTACTCTGCTGTTTTCGGTTTCCTCACGATGTTTTCCTTCACCATTTATTTATTTGCATGTCACATGGTGGTTAAATATTAAATGAATGATTTAATGGCAATTCAAGTTTAATTTCAATTGTTACTTAATGGTGATACGCCTCCTTAAAGAATTCCATTCGCAACGTAAGAAAAACGTAATGATCAAATGATTTTTTTTTAAGTAATGCTATTTTACGATAAATTTTACTATATAAATACTAACCATAAATTTATTCCAGGTACCCCTGCTTTGACGACGAGGGGATTGAAGGAGAATGACATCGATGAAGTTGTAAACTACATCGACAAAGCTCTGAAACTAGCTGTAGATATCACGAAGATATCTGGCCCCAAACTTGTCGACTTCAATAAAGTTGTTGAAGAAAACGCTGACTTCAAAAACAAGATCGCAAAACTTAAGGAGGAAATTGAGAACTATAGTAGAAAATTCACGATGCCTGGATTCGAAACTTACTAAATGGTTTTAATTAAACTTAATCTCTTTCGTACTTTTTTTTAGAAATACGAGGCTAATGTAGCATATTACATTGCTGTACTATTGAGGCCATTCCAATCATGTTCCTAACGAGTAATTATCATTCTAAGTGCCTTTCTTTGTTATAAGCTAGTAAAATACATACTTTACAAATAATATGTAATGCTATAGAATCTCATGCTACCTATTAGTATGTGTGTATTTGTACATCTAAGAGTAATAAACTACTGATATCCAATGTGTCTTTGTTTAGCTGAATCTGCTGGCTCCTTTTATCCCAAACATGGAAAAGATCATCAAATCTAAAAAAATACAATTTTCGCTGTTGATAATTAGTACCTGTTTTTCACCTCCAGAGATTAAATACTTTTACCAACTCTTCGGGAATACATGATAGGCTTTACGTAAACCGAAGGGAAACTTTTAAATATACGAGAACATTTAAATATGTGGGTAAATACATGTAAGATACTGAACATTACCCTCCTTCTGAGGTAGTCGGGTAAAATATTACAAATTTTCTTTAAAAAACAATGAATAAGATATTCAGCCTAGAGTCCAGTCCATTATATACCGTTCAACGATTATATACTATTAAGTTTCTGATAACGTAAACATGATCCGTAAAACATAAAAGTTGTCATAACGATTTTTTAGTGAAAAAACCGATACATTCACAGATGGCTGTGGCAAGCCCTATTTCATTCATTCAAGTCAAGACCGAAGCAGCCAAGCCATAAATAAAAACAAATTCGTTTTATTCCGCTCCACTTTCATTCTCTCTCCACTTTGATTCATTCACAATCTCCATTCATTCACTTCAACTCATTATTTTCGTGAAATTGGGTTGTTTTTGTGTCGCCAAAACGTAAATTCGAAAGGCAATTTACTGCCTGTTTATGCTTTAACTTACCGCTCTTAATTTAATTCCTCCGGGATAAGTCATTATAATTACGGCACAAGGTAATAAATAAAGGACGACCTTGTGAACACAAATGTATTTAGTTGATTTGGTTCTCATACCCAAGTAGTAGAATAATTCTGCGATATATCAGTGAAATGTTGATGTTGTGTGATCTGAATGTGTTTCCGTGGTTTTAGAGATTCACCTCCCTGGATGGATTACTCCAAAGATTGAGATTGGACGTTATTATGTATACATTTGCGTGGGGTAAATACCACCTGGAGATCAGGCTTTTGACTTCAGAAGTATGTTCGCCACCACAGGTATGGTAGCAGCACCACAGCAGGCGACTAACCAGGTCGCGCAGAATGGGAGCATTACTTTACCTCGGTCTCATCATCAGAGAACAGGTAAGTAACACAAATGTATTTGTTGTGTTCTGAGCAGCCTTTGACATAATACATACAGATAATACATAATATGTCATCCAAATCCTTGTTTATTAGACTTACTCAGTTCTGTATAAGGATTTGGATGACTTCATATATTTTAATTACATAATTTTAAATGCTTAGCAATTCAAATGGTGCATTGAATATTGACTGCAAGTGCTGCAACCTTCAACATTCTGAATTACAATCAGTGTAAAATTGGCTTTGTTTTTTGGTAATGAAACTGTCTTTGAACATGTTTCAATTTAAACTGAGTTATTGAAGAAAATAAGTAATGAATTTAATTTATTGTAGGGAGGCCCCCGGCAGTTCCAAAATCCTATGACTACCTTTTAAAAGTGCTTCTTGTTGGAGACTCTGATGTTGGAAAACAGGAAATACTCCAGGATTTGGAGGATGGATCGGCAGATTCGCCATTTTGTAGTGGCAGTGGTAAGTTACATTTACTTTCATATTCAAATGAAGCCTTATGGTTTTCTAAATAAGTGAAACTGCACGAATTTGTTATGTAAACATGAATATTTATTGTTTGCCAAATGTCACATATTTTTTGATAAAAAATATTTAGGTACAAATGCTAAGTAGTACCTTTCGTAGCATATTATGTCACCTAATTTAGTGTGCATCTGGATTGAGGGCCCACTTTTTAAATTATTGCGAAACGAAATGATACTTACAGGGCATTTACTTAAAATTTTGTAAAACCTAAAGCAAAGATTCTTAAATTTCTTAAACGTGAATCAAAAGAGTTATGGTCAAATAGCTTGGGCCCTCAATCCTGACGCCTGCATAAAACGGCATAGTCGAATCTCAGAAAGTACTATCCCTGGGATAATAATTTTTATTCGAGTATTTAGTTAGGAATTTGTTAAATACATTAAGAAATTGTCAAGTCTTAAGAATGCGACAATACAGATTTATGGCGGTTTAGCTTGGGCCCTCAATTCAGCAATTTTGATATTGTAGAATCAGCAAAAAATATGAGTTTTTCTAAGGAAAGATATTAATACGACTTTAATATATTTGAGTTCTATATCTCGGAAAAATTGTTAAAAAGAAATAACGACACAAAAGTTAATTGTTAAAAAGTTATTGAAATTCGTATTTTTTCAAAACGTCTGAACTGAAGGCCCAAGGTTTTTGTCAGTATTGACTAGACTAAGCTTTCTACACTACCGCACTTTAGGCTAAGTATTTTAACAAATTCTTAACTAAAAGGCTACAAAGCGTCCATTCTTCTAAATGCCGTACTTTAGGAGAAAATTGATTTTCGATGTTTTATATGAGAAAATTCAGTAGGGTGACCATAATGTTTATCGTAAGTATAAACAAGTATTCGTTGTGATCATGTAAGTAGTATTTTGTAAAGCGCAGATACAATATATATAATTATACAACGCGTAACAGAAAAAGCGCAATTCCTCATACACCCCGGTTAGTAAATTAATATAAAAAAAGATGCAATCGAACTTTAGTTGTGTCCAATTTTCTTAAATATCGTTCTATAATAGTACGATTTCAATAGATAGCATTAAATTCAGCTATGCTAATTCATTTTTCGAAAAATTTTAACACATATTAAAAATAGATGAAATCGAATATGTAGTCGATACTGAACAAACTAATTTCAGGAATTGCACTTATTCTGTTACATATTGTATATAATATATAAAGCTCGATATAATTATATACGATTAGCTGTGCTGTGCCTTCACCTACGTATGCGTGGAAAAATAAAATAAGAAAGTGCCAATAATCAATGAAATTATGTACCTATTGGACGTATTAAAATTATAACCCTGTATATTAACAACTAGCATTGCTTTGCGGTTTCTTCCGCGTAGTTCCCGTTCCCGTGAAAATACGGGAATAAAATATAGCCTTTGTTACTCCCTGGTAATGTATCTTTCCATTTTTAAAAGAACTTTTTAAATCGGTAACGTGGTTTAGGCCTGTTCCCGTGGGAAAATTATAGCACATGTTACTCCCAGAAAAGTACGCTTTCCACTGGCAAAACATTTTTTTTAAATCGGTAAAACCGGTAGTATTGGAGCCTTTTCAATACAAAAAATCAAAAAAATCCTTAATCCAATATATTCCAGTTCCCGTGGGAATATCAAAAAATCTCTTCATAGCGGTTGCCTACGACATATAAGACGCCTACATAACATATTAGAAATTGCGGGTGCCCATCGGCGTTTCCTGCGCGGATCCGGTTTATTCCCGTTCCCGTGGAAATTTCCAAAAATCTCTTCATAGCGGTTCTCTAAGATATACAAGACACCTATATTTCAAGTTTCTAGGTGTTATCGATTTCTTTTTTCACCTGTTTTTATATTTTCCCGTGGGAATGAGATATTTTTCTGGAATAAAGAGTACCCTAGATGTTGACCCGGGTACTCAGTTATATCCATACCAAATTTCATCAAAATCCGTCTAGTAGTTTTTGCGTGATGCGTGCACAACCAGACAGACAGACAGACAGATATAGACAGACGGACAGACAGACAGACACAAATTTAAAAAGATGTTGTTTTGGTATCTATATCGATAATTATATAGACTAGATAAAATAGACTCGTTAAAATTTTCAAAAACATTTCATATAAGTACAGCCACGGCCCCGTTAGAGTTTTGTTTTATGTATAGATAACATTTTTACATATTTAGCTTACAAATAAGGGTACTCACCTTAATTTGTTTTTAACAAGAAAATAAAAATAATATGAAACCCTGCCAAAATCTTTATTATTTTACATTATAATCTGCCAAAACATATGAAATTGTATGTATATAATTATATTATACTATCACTAATATGAGTCAAAACCCGAAATACACAGCAAAATGAAAATTAAACAAAAAACATGACGGGAACGCTCGTACGTCAGGCGTCAAAAATACGAATACTATGATAACCATTTAAATAACACCCTATAATAATTATTGGATCACACAAAACGTAATCGCTTCCGACAACAACTATTCGCTTATGAAATATCTTATATGAGGATACATGCTGATTTGTCTCAAAAAAGTAACAAAATCATATACACCCTACTGAATTTTCTCATATAAAACATCGAAAATCAATTTTCTCCTAAAGTACGGCATTTAGAAGAATGGACGCTTTGTAGCCTTTTAGTTAAAAATTTGTTAAAATACTTAGCCTAAAGTGCGGTAGTGTAGAAGGCTTAGCCTAGTCAATACTGACAAAAACCTTGGGCCCTCAGTTCAGACGTTTTGAAAAAATACGAATTTCAATAACTTTTTAACAATTAACTTTTGTGTCGTTATTTCTTTTTAACAAATTTTCCGAGATATGGAACTCAAATATATTATAGTCGTATTAATATCTTTCCTTAGAAAAACTCATATTTTTTGCTGATTCTACAATATCAAAATTGCTGAATTGAGGGCCCAAGCTAAACCGCCATAAATCTGTATTATCGCATTCTTAAGACTTGACAATTTCTTAATGTATTTAACAAATTCCTAACTAAATACTCGAATAAAAATTATTATCCCAGGGATAGTACTTTCTGAGATTCGACTATGCCGTTTTATGCAGGCGTCAGGATTGAGGGCCCAAGCTATTTGACCATAACTCTTTTGATTCACGTTTAAGAAATTTAAGAATCTTTGCTTTAGGTTTTACAAAATTTTAAGTAAATGCCCTGTAAGTATCATTTCGTTTCGCAATAATTTAAAAAGTGGGCCCTCAATCCAGATGCACACCTAATTTAAATCAACATTGCAAATAATAATAAAAAATAAATATGCTCACTTTTAATCCCGGAATGGGTGCAGAGGTATTCTAATCTTGAAAATACCCACTCTTCACCAGAATAATTGTTACCTAAAATTAATCAACATTGCACTTAAAATGGGCTCACCACCTATCACGTTTAGGGGTCCAATATATCTCGTGAAATGTGGGTATATCCAGTAATGGAATACCTCTGCCCACCCCTTCGAGAAAAATAAGGTGTGAGATTATAAAAAAGGTGCACTTAAAATTTTATAATATTCTGCAATAATTAATTGCATTACATTACTGCCATGCCATATTAAGAAAATAACATATATCACAATAATAGTAAGTTATCTATCACATACAGTGATATATGGTACAAGTATTGACACAGTTCTATTAGGATGATGTTACAATATAATGACAATGACACATATGATGTAATCATTATAACACTCATTGGATTAATAATCTCTTAGCTTACAAAACAACTACCATTCTCCTGGATGGCAAGAGAGTCAAGTTGCAGCTATGGGATACATCAGGACAGGGGAGATTCTGCACCATCATCCGTTCATACTCGCGAGGGGCGCAGGGTATCCTGCTAGTTTACGATATCACCAACAAGTGGTCTTTTGACAGTATTGACAGGTGGCTTGAAGAAGTTGAGAAGGTAAAGGAATGTTATTCACATTAATTTAATAACATTGATAGGTTTTTTAAATTGAAAAAAAATGCTTTATTTTTGCTAACAGTTGCATCCCGTTTATTATTCTAATTTGTACTGTTATATTGTTATACTAGACACATAATAATGTGCATTGCTAAAGATAAATCTTATATAAAAATAAAACATAGCTAGGTACATGAAATACAACGCTATTTATAAATTTAAATAACCAGATAAATATTATTAAAAAAAAGGCTGGTGTATAAGCTACTAGCATACCTACTACATTACTGGCTGGTTACATGTTGGTATTATTTGATGAGTGCTAGTATAAACAATGTGCACCTGCATTGATATCCAGTAAAACAAGCTATTTGCGACCTAATTAGATATACTTACAACTGAACATGTGACAACACTTACATACATACTGAACATGCGAGTAGCTGTAATGTAAACAAAGACAAGTAAAATAAAATTTATAATCTGTAGAAATTATCTAACAATGAGCTAAAAATAGTTACTATCAACAGGATACTTTCAATTAACGTAAATTGAAGAATACTGTGTTATCACACTTAGACAGTGAATGGCATTTATTGTGAATTGTTTAAAAAATTATAAGTCATTATTTGTGTTAGTTTTCGCCTTTCAGTAGTTAGTTGCCTATTAAATATCTAAATATATTAATTTGTGTTGTAGCATGCACCTGGCGTTCCAAAAGTGTTGGTTGGTAACCGACTACACCTTGCGTTCAAACGACAAGTCCAAGAACGCGACGCTGAACTCTACGCTGCCAAAAACCACATGGCATTCTTCGAAGTGAGCCCACTGTGTGACTTCAATATCAGAGAAAGCTTCTGTGAGCTGTCACGCATGGCGCTCCATCGAAATGGCATGGAGCGACTCTGGAGAAGCAATAAAGGTAAGATCTATTTGTGGGATTATTCTTAAAAAAGTGACAAGAAGTGGCCCACTTCTTTTCAAATTTTAATACCTCTGACGACCCCTGCGGGGATAAACGCTTGAACATATTTTTTTTATTTGTAGCTATAATAATAATAATAAAGCCTTTATTGCTGTTTTGCTTACATCTACTTAATATATAATTTATGCAGAAACAATTATTATAATATGTACTAAAAACACAATTTTGGTGAAAAATAATAATGAAAAAACTATTGTAACTGACTTCGAGCATGTTTTAAATTTTAAACAGCTTGTCTGCCGACATAGGCCATAATACCTATTAATATATATATATAATTTTTTTTACAGTACTATCTCTCCAAGAGTTATGCTGTCGCGCAATAGTGGCTCGAACCTCCGTGTACGGGCTGGAACGGCTGCCGCTGCCGACGACACTCAAGTCCCACCTCAAGTCGTACGCCATCTCCGCCGCGCCCAGCCGGCATCGGGCGAGGACCACCAAGCATCAAAACCACACGCGGCTGAATTGCACCGGACGGAACTCCTGCACTATTGTCTGAAGAATTCCCTGGTATGATTTTTAACAACTATTTACGAGCAAGCTGGCAATATCGCACCTTACAGACTTGCAATTATGTCATAGGTATTGTTTTTAAATTACTTCTTTAATGGAGGTAAATATACCTTGAACACGCGACGTTGCCAGATCATAGGACTGAAGAAGTCGATATCGAGTGGAAATGCTATTAAAGGGAAGCCAAACTAGCGAAACATCAATACAAAAATCAGAGAAACTATTTACTTTATTAGGTCTTCTGCCTTGTCACAGAAGTTTTATGTAGAAATTACTGTATCTATAGTCTGTCTTGTTTGGTAACCCTCCACTGCATATTGTCCTCAAGGAAATTGATGTATACAATAATAAGGACAAGTTTAACCCACAGCTACACTTGAAGTTGTTAATTTTCCATAGGGTTACATTTTGGTCCCTATTTTAGTTTTGCAGCTACCCAGCGATAATTGTCATTAATTTAATGACTAGAAATTATAATAAATAATTATAGTATAGTGTACAATTTAATAAATTGATCCTATTTTATTATATATTTCTAAATTCATTGGATGTTAAATTAAATGTACTTCAGTTTCTTATATTTTATTACACTAAATTGTTCGTCGTAATATTATATTGGTATTATCGTAATCACATAATATGACGAAATTAAGGATTCCATTACATGTTTATACCTTAAGGCCTCATACAGTGGGAAATTATTTCCTAACAAATGAAGTCGATATAAGGTCAATTTTCATTATAAGTAAAAAAGATAATTCATAATCTCTGACTGCCAATTCGTATATTTCATATACATACTGCAAAGCTAGACATAAAAGTACTATTCGCAGTATTTGTAAAATATTTATCACAAAATTCCTCCATTTTAAAAGATTCATCCTAACATTGAATACAGGCTGTAAGTGACAACGGATTTGTGACTAGTTTGTAGAAAATATACTAAGGTACTGTTACTTAACAAATATACTGTGAATATTTAAGTGTTATATAATTATACTGCGTATGTGAATATTTTGAAGCAGGACAACAAGCCTCTATTGTCCACCTGATTTGTGGATACTTATCCTGACTAACAATTTTGTTACGTGCGTAGTGAAGAATTTCATTAAATCTAGTATTATATAAATACCTATGTATTTCTAGTTGAATTAAGAAGGCGATGCACTGAAACAACATTTTTAGGGTTCCATAGTTGAATAGGCTATAATAATTTGAAAAAAGATATCAGTATTCTGCATTGTATGTTGTTAGTAGTTGGCGTGTCACTTGTTTGGCACTCACTCTAATACAAAACAAAAAATGTTGGGACAAAATTGTGTGTGAATTGCCCCACTTATTCCGTTTTGCTATGTCTACGGAACCCTAGTCTATGAATGTCTCGACACGCACTTAGTTGATTTTGTCTGTTGTCCGCGATGTAAGGTGTGCCATGATTATTTAAAATTTCTCACATTAAATTTTGCATATTTCGTAATTAGCAATGCCAAATATTCCTTTTTAATATAATAGAATGTACATTCCCATGAATATAACCCAAAATAAGAATTCAGGCATAGTTTCATTACGCTAATTAATTTGACAAATTATAATTCAAAAGTATGTACCGCATCGGCATTCAATTTGTATCAAAACTGCTTAACATTATTGATTAGGCGATTTTGTATTATAATATTGAAGTAAAATTCGTCGTAATAAAATATTGTAAATCATGGGTATGCAGCCTTAATTCGTGCAAGTCAATGTCCACTATTTTAGATATATTCAAACATTATACGATTCCTCATATTATATCAATTCTAAACTTGTAAATATTGATTATATTTAAATATAGCTATTTTGAGGATTCCTTTCATACCAAAAGTTCACTCTAAATTCTAAATTTGTATTATAATATCGTAACGCATGTCAGATATTTTAAGATATATTATTCAAGAACACATTATTTTATTAATCAATATTACATAATGCACGTCTCACATTGTATATTTTCTAAAATATGGTTGTGTACGTTCTAGCATATGACAATACACATAATACATAGTTTATTTTGCATTTAACATAACATAGTCCTAAGATACTCTGGCACTTTAATAATTAAAACTAACACAAAGAATTGTGTCAATCAATACATATTCGTTTCCGTCCCTAGCGGGTAAATAACACTCATCAATGATTTGTTTGCACCTGTTCGAGTTCTCAGTATACATTTTTATTATAACAGTGAAAACTTTCATTGCTTCTCACAGCTCACTTGATTTGAATCGTTTTCTACTCGTATCGTACTATACCCAAGCATTGTGTTATTTATATATTTTTGTTTAAAAAAATATAATTTTATGTTTTCTTACGTCCATAGAAATCTAACTAATGTTCGTTTATTTGTGTTGCGATTTTAAATTTGGTTTTCAACGTTAGTAAAAAATCTTTTGTACATACATTATTTTTATTATGAGTTATATTCGTATGTATATCAATATCACTTGTGATAGTTTTTAGTTAATATAATCCAAATATACTAATGCCAGCTAAAAGTTTGGGTTAGGTTGATACAGTCATAATGTTATTTACTAGCTACTGTAAGTTGTGAAATAAAACTAATTTATAAGAAGTAATTTGTATTTTTTTATATCTATATTTTCGCCCAATGTAGGAACACGAACCTCATGAATGAGATAAGAAAGAGAAAAGAGATGGCAGTAAGTTGAATATCAGGAGTAAAACGAAAATGTGAACTTGGGGTACCCTAAGAATTCAAAGTGAATCACTAAAATAAAAATAATGGTTTACAAAATCGGTTAATTCTTCGAAAGAGTTCATAAGACCATGATCTTCCAACTGGTGCTCTTGTACCGAAAGATGCCATGCTGCCAAAGGAACATTACCACGAAGGCGTGGTTCTTTACGTGCGCGCCAAAACGCAGAGGAGGAAATAAATCAATAGAAAATAACATGCGCGCCGCACAACCGACCCCACTTAGTTTGACATCGGGCTATCCAAACAATGTTTGCAATTTTCATGAGCTATGCATTATTAAAATAAATAACACAAATGTTTGATAGAACAAAGCAATGTAATCTTTCACACAAGATGATGATTCGCCTAAATAATTTTTTGTACGTTTTTAATTTGCGTCAAGGCACGATCCTTATTGCCGTCCATCAAATCGTAAGTATTAAATTATATGGATATTATGTTTAATAATCAGAATATTCATTAGGATTAATTGTGTTCGCAGGCGTTATCATCCTTTATTTTAATAATATTGTTAGTCGGCATCTCTCACGTCGGAAAGATGCTGTCCTTGCTTCACAATGATATGGAAGATGACGCCGAGAGACGTGGCTTCTATGATGTGTCGTACGGGGATCAGCTGACGTTCCACGAGGGAGAGGTGATCAGCACCAACAATCAACGAAGATTCGCTAAAGCGCAACATCTGGCTTCAGGTGAGTTTCGAAAATATCTTCCCTTTTTCTTCGAGGGTTCATTCACTTTGCAGTCATAGCTTTATTGGTGGTAAATAAGGTCTGGGCCCAACTATTTTTAAGATTATCCAAAACTTACCACAGCACATTGATTTATCACTAGCTCTATGGAGAGAAAAAAAACTCGCAGCCAACAAAATTGATATTGAGGCCTGTTTTGTGACTATGGGCATACGCGCCAACAGACGGCCGAGTTCTAACGCGGTATCGAAGTTTTCTAATGAGTTTGTATAAATACTTACAACTGTCCAACATCAACCGTTGGACCGCAGTCCCCAGGCACGATCACCTCGGCTGGTGGAAGATCTTCCCTTTTCACGATGAAGGAGCATTCCACCTCCGCTCCTCCATAGGCACAACACCTGTCCCTTGTAGGGGTCAGAAAGAGTTGTACTTCCTGAAAAAGAATAGCAATAAATTGTGGAATATAATTTACACATGGATAAATAACCATAGGTAAATAGTCCCATTCTAGGCAGTCTGCTGTGGGTCTAAACAAGAAAGAGACACAAAAGCACCATTTAAGATTCACACGTTGCCCTCGGGCGGCAATCGAACCTCTGACACAGGAGGCAGGGTCACTACCAACAAAGCCAACAGGCCTATCTTTTCGAAAAAGGTGAAGTGTTCATATTTTAAATTGGTATTTCCAGTGACTGTAATATTCCTGTACACGAGCACCATCCTCACGTCCATCTACCTGATGTGCTGCATCTCGCTGTTGCACGGCGCCGTCAAGTACAAGCGGGAGTACGTCCTGCCGTGGATCATGGCGGCGTGTGTAGGTGTGGTGCTGCTCATCGTAGCCATCGTCGTCGGCGACGGGTACCCTTGTGTCGTCAACCTCTTTGGGGGACATAATCTCTACCGTGAGTACTTACTTACTTTTATATTACTAGATATGAATAATATCACGCCTATTATCCCCGAGGGGGTAAGCAAATAGTCAGTTCAGGAAAATTGACATCAGAACCTTGGAGCCCCGGAGCTACAGAGCTGGCGAGTGACCTAAATTATTGTAGGGAAAATGTAGTAGTCAAAAACACATCTCTTTGAATTTGTAGTTCTATAGTTCTGGAGTTATTCGACCTGAAAGCTAGAAATCATCAGGTCGGTGTGGCCCCGAGATCTCAGTAATTAGGGCAGTAACGGACGTTTGCTCTTAGACAAAGTTACTGTAATATTTAGGTAGTAGACAGAAAAACAAAGAATATAATTCGTAGTTCGATATTTTGGCAGTAATTCACGTTTGAAGTGCGTGACAATCAGGTCCCTGTAGCCCAGTGTTTTCTCTGAAACGAAGCATCCTAGCATAGTATGTTGTTTGAGTAAGTTTCTGTAGTTCTCGATTTAGGAATTCGTATGGAGCTAGTTTTTTATGTAGTTCTACGGTTTAATAGAATTTTGCACTCTTTCTAAAAACAATCAGAACGGTGTAGCCCAGTGTTTTCTCTGCAACGAAGCATCCTAGCATAGTATGTTGTTTGAGAAAATTTTTGTAGTTCTCGATTTAGGAATTCGTATGGAGCCCGTTTTTTATGTAGTTCTACAGTTTACGAATAATTCAGGTCGGAAGCTCCGAAATGACAGCTAACCTCACTCATCTTTGGAACCAAACAAGCTAGCGAAACAGAAACTTACACAACGATTTATTAACCATCGAATAATAAGTGTGCAAAATTTCATAGAGATCCATGCAGTATCTGTAAAGGAATTTAATATAAACACATTCGGTGCCATTATCTGTATAATGGAAGAGGGTGACCATACATTTTATGTTAAAAAGGAAAAATATTCGAGCACTGAAATTTGATGGTGAAAGTAGTATGATATGACATCAAATAGTAGGTATTTATTGAAATTTGCACTCCGGTTGTTTATTCGTAAGTTTAAACATTAAGTAAATAAATAACTAAAAATAGTTAGCATGGTTTTTTATTAAATTATTATACCCATGGTTTTTTTTTCTAGATTGTGGTTTAGCTAATTGCTCGAACTAAACAAAGTCCATATAATATGGTATAAAGTAGTTACCTACTACCCACAGTTTCTTTTGTGCAAAGGAATAAAAAAGAGTTGTTCATCTGATTTTCTATATCTATACATATAATAAAACTCTAACGGGGCCGTGTCTGTACATTAAATATTTTTTGAAAATTTTAACGGTAGTGTATATAGTTATCGATATAGATGCCGAAACATCAATTTTTGGAATTTTTGTCTGTCTGTCTGTCTGTCTGTGGTTGTGCACGCATCACTCAAAAACTACTGGACGGATTTTAATGAAATTTGGTATAGAGATAACTGAGTACCCGGGTCAACATCTAGGGTACTTTTTATTCCAGGAAAATATCTCATTCCCACGGGAAAATATAAAAACTGGTTAAAAAGAGAAATACGTACTACTCCGAAACGATAACCCCTAGAAACTGGAAAAATAGTATGAAGGTGTCGTAGGAAACCGGTATGAAGGGATTTTTGGAATTTCCCACGGGAACGGGAATAAACTGAATCCACGCGGGAAAACGCCACAGGGACCCGCTATATGAAATTTGGTATGTAGGTGTCTTAAACATGTTGTAGGCAACCACTATGAAGGGATTTTCGGAAATTCCCACGGCAACGGGAATAAACGGAATCCGCGAGGGCAACGCCACTGGGCATCCGCTAGTTATAAAAATAAGTGTCGTGTGTAGCAGTCAATAATTATATAAGTATTATTATTACGAAGCAGGTATACAACACCCGAGCTTGGCTCTCCAGTATTTTTTTTAGAGACTCTAAAAATACACGTGATTTTGGGTATGGGTTAGTTTAAACATTACCTCGTATCACGAGGTATTTAAATAGTTGCTAAAACATCACTTAATATATCAATGGCCCACATTTTTCAAATTAGTAGAACCTGCTTGAAGTTTATATTAAACTAGCGGCGCCTAAAAATTTCACTCGCGTCAGTCCCGTTCCAGTGGAAAAATGTTACTCCCAGAAAAGTAATAAGTATTTCCCTTGGTTAAATTTTTTAAGACTCACATGGTCAACTCTTTTTTATTCCTTTGCACAAAAGAAACCGTAGGTAGTAGGTAACTACTTTAAATACCATAATATATGGACTTTGTTTAGTACGAGCAATTAGCTAAACCACAATCTAAAAAAACCACCATGGGTATTTGAATTCAATAAATAACTATGAAAACCATTTTTAGTTATTTATTTACTTAATGTTTAAACTTACGAATAAACAACCGGAGTGCAAATTTCAATAAATACCTACTATTTGATGTCATATCATACTTACTTTCACCATCAAATTTCAGTGCTCGAATATTTTTCCTTTTTAACATAAAATGTATGGTCACCCTCTTCCATTATACAGATAATGGTACCGAATGTGTTTATATTAAATTCCTTTACAGATACTGCATGGATCTCTATGAAATTTTGCACACTTATTATTCGATGGATAATAAATCGTTGTGTAAGTTTCTGTTTCGCTAGCTTGTTTGGTTCCAAAGATGTAATGAGTGAGGTTAGCTGTCATTTTGGAGCTTCCGACCTGAATTATTCGTAAACTGTAGAACTACATAAAAAACGGGCTCCATACGAATTCCTAAATCGAGAACTACAGAAACTTACTCAAACAACATACTATGCTAGGATGCTTCGTTTCAGAGAAAACACTGGGCTACAGGGACCTGATTGTCACGCACTTCAAACGTGAATTACTGCCAAAATATCGAACTACGAATTATATTCTTTGTTTTTCTGTCTACTACCTAAATATTACAGTAACTTTGTCTAAGAGCCAACGTCCGTTACTGCCCTAATTACTGAGATCTCGGGGCCACACCGACTTGATGATTTCTAGCTTTCAGGTCAAATAACTCCAGAACTATAGAACTACAAATTCAAAGAGATGTGTTTTTGACTACTACATTTTCACTACAATAATTTAGGCCACTCGCCAGCTCTGTAGCTCCGGGGCTCCAAGGTTCTGATGTCAATTCAGGAAATACCCACATTTCACTAGTATAATCTTTGGACCCCCTTAACGTGATAGGTGGTGAGCTGGTGAGCTCATAGCCAGACCGTGTCTGTAACGGATGCCTTAGAATTCATTCTGGGACGTGCGGGTTCCCTCACGATGTTTTCCTTCACCGTCTAGTTAGTGGTATTTGAACGACAAAGGCTGGGTTTTACGTAACACAATTTTAGTTAATAAACTACTGAATTGTAACTTACTCAAGAATAAAGCAATCAGTATTTGCTATAACGAGAGAGCATAGACTTATAATGAGAGAGAGGTACAGGTGTGTGGCTGTAACATAATTATCAGGATAGGTATTCATACAATTTCGGTGTATGGTGTAATTCTAGTAAGGAATAACAAGTACCTACTACGCTTGAAGGGCGTAGCCCGGATTTGAGTGATATTTTTTGCGAATCGAATTGCATGCAGTAATTTTAAAACAATACAGGTTCGGTTACCCATATGGATATTGAGGGTAGGGTAAAATCCCCCGTCCTAACGTGGCTACAATCTTGCTACGATTTGTTAGCTTTTATGATGACGTCTTCCAACTCATCGGTGGAGATGGGCTGCTGTTTACATTTACCCAATCTTTATGGAGAGTTTAGAGTGGCTTGTGTGTACCTAGACTATTGACTTTTCTAAGTATTTTCTATACCTACAGAAAATAAATGATTTTGACTTTCGACTTCTTTTTGTTACAGATTTCGGCTGCGCATTATTCGTACTAACATTCATCTACGCGATCTGTGCTGTGAGCAGTTTCGCCCTGGAAACCGGTGGCGGTCGATGCGCACGCGCAGTTCGCGCCGCTAGCGATGAACGTGGCGAACGGTTGCTTTTGCTCGACCACGCGGCGCATTCCAGCTTGCTCTCCGCTGCGCAGCTAAACAAACTCTCTCACGGCACACGGTCACAGTTCGTGTGAACTTTAGTTGCTCCGTTATGGCTATAATGTTACGCAATTTACGTGCAAAGCTAATTTTGGTTGTGTAAATGCACAAGATATTCTGAATTTTATGCATTAGAACAGTTAGCAATATAAGAACACAAGTTTCTTTGCGCGGAATTTAGCTATAGTTTATTAAGTTAGTTGGAGACAGATTTTTAAAAATAATATTCGGTATAACGAGTTAACATGCTTGCGTCCAAATTGTAAGTCATATAATTAAAATGAAATTTGTGCATTATTTTCTGGTAAACATACAACAATTAATCATGTGATATTTTCAAGTAATAATGAGTTGATAATAATTATTGTAAAATATATTTAAATCAGGTACAAATTACTGTAATGTTAACAGCATGTATGATATAATTTGTTACGTAATTATTGTGTAGTTTATTTTTGTTACAGCAATTGCAATTGTACTTGTATTATTATTACAAAGTGAAAGGTATAAAGTATATGTGTATCTAATAGTTATGTCTAACAGAATAAGAAAAACCATGTTAGTGTAAAAAAAAGCTGAAAAATAATACTCTTGTGGTGTGTTGGCATTGTAATATTTGTTTTTAAATTGTATAACAACAAAATGTAGTTGCTGATTGGACTTACCAATGTAAATTAAACATTATCAAGTGCTTCAAAAGTTATGGTATAAATAAATAAAAATCTGTTCTTTTAGTATTTACATGAATTTATTTTCATAATATTATTTCTACTATTTTTTTACTATGGCTTTCATTCAAAAGAATCATTCCTTGATATAATTTATATACAATGATTACTCTTTTCACAATTATCTCATTATCTACAAGTGCTTATTTGCTAAAGATGTAGTTTACAATAATATTATTAAACTAGTTTTTACCCGCGACTTCGTCCCCGTACTGCACTGATCCAGTTAAAAAAACACTCCATAAAATAACTGGGCATTGAATAAGATGAAACATGAACCAGATTTTAAGTTAGACCTGCAACAATACAACTGTGAAAATTGCATCTTTCATGCAGTATCTTTTGTGATAAGCGTACAAACATATGGACAGACAAGACAAAATTCTAAAAATACTTGGTTGCTTTCTATTGCTGTTATAAAGACCCCTCAAATTAAGTTTTGTAAAATATCTCATATGTATACTTCAATTTGAAATTTAAGACATTTTGGTAAGAAATACTTATGGGTAAAATTAGAATACATGCTAAAACTATTCCCAACGACCATTTTTTAATGGTCTCTGTATACCTTTGAAACCTCTGGCCAGAATAAACTTTTCTGATGAATCTGATCTACTTGCGTTTGGTTTCAGAATCTTGATATTGTTATAAAATCTTTCTAAGTCCATTTCCAGTATGGGGACTTCTTTACCGTCCCATACTTTAAATAACAGGTTAGCATCAACTTTACTGACTAGAGCCGCAAATCTTATGGCCATGTAACAGAGGCCTATTATTCTGTCTTTATCTAACTCCCGAATCCCAGTAGCACTTGGAGCCATATCAGAGAGGACTAGGTCTACTTTTTTATCACCCAAAATAGATACTACTTCATCTTGAGCTTCTATTGTGGAGAAATCCATGTTGTTTAGAATAGTAGCTCCCTGAAAAAAATTACATTATAAATGTTAGTCATGCATGATATAGCATAAAAAATATTTAAATACATTGTGCTGCATGAGTGTGACCCTGTATGGGGCTAAGCACCTTGGTAGCAAGGTCGGTCTCCTAGGCCCACAGGGACATAAAGGCATCACTACTATGCTTTTTATAGGAGTTGGAATGGCAGGAATAGACCACCTCTAACATGTATATCGTCGGGGATAGTGCAATACCGCGGAACTAGCTTTGGATAATACCGCGGATCTGACAAAAGTAGCCAATTTGAGATTTCGCGCCAGTGCACCCGTTAACGTGATTGGCTCCCGCCTCTTCTTCGTCACTTTGGAATCGGCCAATAGGAAGTGATTATAGGCTTAAAAGCAATACCGTGGGTCTGTTTTCGGTCGGTAAAAAGCAATTCCGCGGATCTGCTGTTTGTTATCATTAGTGTAGTGATTTATGTTTAAAAATAACAAAATTAATTATAGTACACGATTGTGAGATTGTGATAGAGCTAAATTAATTAGTCTGGTACTTCGAGAATAAGAATTACCTACAAATAAAGGTCAAATTAAGAAAAAAACATTCACATACGCGGTATTGCTTTGACTGTAGTGTTAGTTACGTGATTGCTTTATTTAGTACTAGCGACCCGCCCCGGCTTCGCACGGGTGCAATGCTAACACTAAAACCTCCTTCCTCTTCAATCACTCTATCTATCAAAAAAAAACCGCATCAAAATCCGTTGCGTAGTTTTAAAGATTTAAGCATACATCATAGGGATATAGGGACAGAGATAGCGACTTTGTTTTATACTATGTAGTGATTTAAAAGCTCTGTGAACCTTTACAATTGACTAATGCCTACTTTATGGTAATGATTTGAAAAGAAATTAATATTGCAGAAACAAATAACTGACCATAGTAGTACGCCACCAGGCAATTAATAATTACAAAATCCGCGCTTTTCCTCAAAAAAAAGTTTTCAGAAAGAGAGTGATTAAATATTTTCAATAAATTCTGCCAAATGAGTTGGGAGGGAAAGGAAATGATTGCAGCACAAGAGTATTACCTACATAAAATAAAAGGAAATCGTTTGCTTGAAGACATTAATAAGAACTTAAGGCATAAAGGAATGGACAATGAGATACTGGTTAGGAGAAAGGCCAAGTTTCTGAAAAAGGGCCATACGCAGATGAAGGTGTACCTATTCAGTTCATTCAGTAATAGAAAGGAGGTTTAAAAAATCACGATATCTTTTTACCTAGCCCATACGCCTCACTTACTGGTACCAAAGAAGCACGACTGAATCCGTCTGACCACGCATTTTTCAAAGATTTTAGACAGAACCTGTCTCAAATTACGAGTCCATCAGACCTAGCCGAGGAATTGGAGCGAAGTGCGTGGTTTATGTCAGGTTTATCAAGTACGAGTATAGTCCTGTTGGAACAATTGAATATAAGCCCAACTTTAATGAAAGATTTCAACTTCTACCTAGACGACCAAAGAGGATTGCACGTTACACCACAACTGTGGATCTAAAATGGCCACTTTGAGCAATTCCTCCTTTTATGAATTTTCAGCAAATCCTAAGCAATTCCTCTGAATTTGGGAAATTTCGTAAAATGGTCCCTCATTTTAGTGATTCACTGACAATTCAATTCATTAGATTCGTATTTGGTGAAAATTTCGAATATGAATCGAAATACGATCTTATTATGATTCACCCGAAACGGCCTTTTTAGACCCCCTGATCTTTTCTGCCCCATTACCAATTTCTAAATCAAAACATGACCACCTTCAATAATTAAAAGACGTTTTAAGAGAGGACTGTCATGTATTTTTTTTAGAAGTATTTAATATAAGTACATATTATATTTGTTGAATTAGTTTTTTTTGTTTAAGAAGATTATAATGTTTCTATGAAATTTTTTAGAGGAAAACATGTTATTTAGCACAATTTTAATAAATATTATTGTTTCAATACCGCTAAACTGAGTATATACTCATGTCACACATATTCAGTCTGTGGTCAGAACAAGACCGCGTAAGTGGTGTAAAAACTATAAAAAACTATGTTTTAGCCAAAATATTATTACTGGTAAATAAAATAGGTAAATTTAAGTCTAATATACAAAAACGAGACATTTGGAAACGAGAAATTTGGTCAAGTGCAGATACGCACCCTTTACCATTGCTACTTAAGCGGTATTGCACTATCCCCGACGATATGTTAAAAAGGTGTAGCTGTCATCGAGTTGCGGAAACCAGCCTGCATTAATTACCATTTACCATGACAGACCTTCATGTAAAGGCAGAGTGCAGATGTGTGGTGGAACAGGCACAGATCCTACAGTCTTCGCAATCTCTCTCAGAAGAGTGCAGCAATTCTGTTGCTTGAATCCTGGCAGTGCCTAGGTTGGCTAGAGTAGGCTACAAAGTTGCATACATACAATGCACAATGGCCTGACTTAGGAGACTCAATAGGACAATTGATTTGATTGAGTCGACTACTATTTTCCATATAATACTAAAGAGTATAAAGATAAGTTGAAGTCACCTCAATAGGGAATATTTGTAGTTTATCAATAGCAACAACTTTTCCTCTGGGTCTCTTAGGATCTGCACCATCGGCATTAGTTTTCTGAACAGCAACCTGTGTCCATGAACCAGGTGATGCTCCAAGATCTATAACTGTAAGTCCTGGCACGAGGATATTTGATTTCTCATTCATTTCCAGAAGCTTGAAAGCACTGCGGCATCTATAAAATAAAAATACAAAATAGGAACAGCACAAAAAATACTGTAATAGCAAGACTTTGTTTAAATAAAGGAACTCACCTATAATTAAATACCTTTGCCTTTTCAACATAAGGGTCTGTCTTTTGACGACTGAGCCACTGCTGTGAACTTTTCAATCTCTTCAAACAATTGACAAGGAAACACATTCTTGAAAAGTTTAAATCTTGCTTCGCTAATACGCCCGAAGATATCATGGTACTTTATTTTAAAAAAATATTTGCTAAATCATTGAATGGACATAAATTTTTTTCGTCTCTGGAAACTGCGTGGGAGAGAGACAGGATATGAAAAATAAACAAATGTTTGGGAAGAAGACGAGAGGAAGGAAAAACAAACAGTAAATAGGTACTTGCTTGCTGCCATAGGCAATGTGACCAAGACAAACTTTAAATTACGGATCCTGCAAAATCTTTGACCCAAAAATCCTACTCAAGAATTACTACTTCGAAAAACATTTTAAGTGGGTACAAAATTCTTTTAAATACTGAACACTACTAATATGTGTAACTACTGTATATTTAACTACCATCTGTATAACTGCATTGATTGTGGAATAAATCAACTAAATCCGCCATCGGTTAATTTTTGCCCATACCATACTGCCGAAAAGGCAAGCAATTGCCACATATGGTCACACTTGATAATGTCAGTGTCACTGTCATATATTTTTTATCATTCGTTCATTCTTAAGTGTATGAACACTATCAAAAAACATCGGTTATTTGAAAACACATGGCGGGCGTGCTTCTGTAGTCTCCATTTTAGCTAAGTTTTTTGCGAAAGAGAGAAGTAGATACAAATTGCCCCTCAGAATTGCCCCAGTTTTGTATCTCACTTGCTATTACGAAACAAAGAAATCAAACATTACCGAAAAACGGGAAAACAGTATTTCAGTTCAGCTAAAAGTAATAGTGTTCTGTGGTGCGGGCGGCCGGCGGTCAGTGCTGACAATTTAGCGCGTTTCGCGCCAGATCTAGCGCTTTTTTTGTCTCGAAGCGCGTTTTAGCGCCTAGCGCTAAATCTAGCGCTTTTTTAAAATATGAAACTATGTTATTTAATACAGCGTAAAACATAATAACTTACTAGTTTTAAATAAAATTATGTGTTACTACCCACTAACAACATTGAAAAACTTAAAAACGAAGTCTACGTTTTCATCATAGAGGCATCATCTAAGAGAACGATTATGTCTCGGGGATTCCCCTCGTATTATTTTTTATTCCTTAGTAGCGAACTTTACTAACATCGTTTCTGGCTGGAATAAATATAAACGAAGAAGAAATCCAAGAATCCAACTATGATAAAGATTAACCTAACCCGGCTTGATTCTTCATCTAAAATAGTGTTTCTTATGTATGTCACTGTTATTTCCAAGTTATTTCAATAAAAAAATATTGACTTTATGTATCTTTGTGTCATTTCATACTATCATAATTTTTTTTTCTGATTTTGTTTCCGTAAAACCATTTGTAGTTGGCGCGAAATATAGCGCTTTTTAAAAAGTTGTCATTTAGCGCGTTCTAGCGCTTTTTTACAGCGCTGACAGCGCGTTTTCGCTAAAACTAGTTGGCAGCACTGCCGGCGGTGCAGCGCAGCGCGCCGCGCGCCGCAGTTACAGTTTTCCAAAGTTTGTTCGGTTTGTTTGTTGTTGTTGTATTCATAATCTAAATGATGTTGTTTTTCACAATTTTGTAAATAATTTGTAGTTCCTTAGTTCAGCCTTAATCCTATAAAGTACTTTTTTGGTTATATTAGTGAATTGTGCGAATTTTCGAAACATCTAATTTAGATTCGACTAAACAAACAAAATAAATGAATATGTAGCTATTCAGTCAATTATGAGACTTTTGATGTGTAATGGATATAACCTTAGTCGAAAACTCTGCTCAAATTACGCTCCAGTTTTGTGTACGTTCCGATTGAAATCGGAAACGATGAAATATTTAAATGTTGCTGAAAAAAATGATGCCGCGAAAAATATTGCTGCTCACCTATCCAGAGGCACCTCCAGGAGGGTATGATACGCTACACTGTTTTTTAACCTTAATTGTGAATGTGACAGCGTTTCGCTTTCATTCCACAATTTTCTCAACAAGTAGTTGTGTTGGAAATGAGTGTCAGACACCTGGTGGGTGTTTCTCTTCAACTCATTGTCCCAGGCATGACATATTAAAAAATACATGTATAGATAGTTTTTTACAGTTTTTCAAAAAGTTTCTTACCAATTTATCACTAGATCAACGGTGAAGGAAAACATCGTGAGGAAACCTGCAGGTCCCAGAATTCATTCTGA
Source organism: Ethmia dodecea (assembly GCA_963855545.1). NCBI lineage: Eukaryota > Metazoa > Arthropoda > Insecta > Lepidoptera > Depressariidae > Ethmia > Ethmia dodecea. Next base: position 6,311,562 of record OY979446.1, read on the forward strand.
GGCATGTGTAATACACCGGCTCCAGCAGTGGGCTCCCCACCTATCACATTAAGGGGTCCAAAGATTGTGAAACTGGGGAACATAAGCATATTTCTTTATTTATTTAATTTTCTACTTCTCAGCGTGAGGGTCTATCGCAGTACAATAAAATATATGAGTTTGAAGCCGATGTGATGGGTCAAAAATGTCAGATGGTAATGACCTCAGTTTCTGGCCATCTATTGGCTTTAGAATTTGTTGGCTCCTACAAACACTGGCAGTCATGCAGTCCATTATCACTCTTTGATGCACCTGTATTCAAATATTGCCCTGAAAATTATGAAAAAATTAAGGTGAGTAGAATAGTTATTGTAAATTAATATGTCATACATATCTGATAACTTTATAACTTTATTCTCCCAATAATTTGCAAGGGGAAATTATTCCAATATTATACAGACACAGTTGAATTTCCGTCAACTCAAAAAATCTGTCAAGTCTAAAGAATGTAAGATACTTACTATTTTTTACAGATAAAAAATTGAGTTGTTATGGTTTTGTAAGATTTGCTACTTATTTTCTTATGACAATACTTTATTTATTCCAGAAAACACTAGAAAGAGAAATTCGTGGCTGCCAAGGACTAATTATATGGACGGATTGTGACAGAGAGGGTGAAAACATAGGCTTTGAAACCATCCAAGTGTGCACAGCAGTGAAGAGCAATCTGCGTGTTTTCCGAGCTAAGTTTTCTGAGATTACTTCCGTTTCAGTACAGCGGGCTCTTTCTAACTTAGAGCAGCCTAATAAGAATATCAGTGATGCTGTTGATGTTCGGCAGGAGTTGGATTTGAGGATAGGTATAGTTATTTTGATAAACTAGTACTTTGTACAGTCAAGAGCAAGTCAAGCTTGACAATACCAGTTTATGCTGAGCTCTGATTTATACTGCGCGCCATAGAATACAGGGCCGGGTCAAAGGCCAAAGTGTCAAGCTTAGCGTGCTCTTGACTTGACTGTACTCTACTGGACTCAAAACCTACAATTTGATGTGTTTGCTGATGGATAAGTAAGTGTATGTAAGGTAGTATGATTATTTTATGAATTTGTAGAATTATAATTCGGTTTGTTTCTATATTCATAGATATTAGGTTTAAATTTACCTTGTATGTGAATTGCCCGTCTGTTGTAATACTATACCTACATTGAAATTTTTTTTTTAAAGAAGTTCCAACACAATACACATATAAAATCAGCAGATCTTTAAATTTCATGGTTGAAATATAATCAATGTTATTAACATTATAAAATTACAATTCCAGGTGCAGCTTTCACTAGATTCCAGACCCTTCGACTGCAAAAGGTGTTTCCTTCAAAACTAGCAGACAGTCTTGTCAGTTATGGCTCCTGTCAGTTCCCCACATTGGGGTTTGTTGTAGAGAGGTACAGGGCTGTTGAAGCATTTGTCGCTGAACAGTTTTGGAAGATAAAAGGTGATCTACTATACTCTGCTTTCCCTTAATCTATTCTTAATTTCTTTTGTATTTTTACATACTCAATATAATATGTATTATTTATTTTAACTGAAAAATACACTACAAATTGAAAAAGCCCGAAATACAGTCAAGAGCACATGAAGCTTTACACTTGTGCGAGTGACCTCTAAGGGGATTGTAATAAGAACATTACAAAGTCCAATGTGTCAAGCTCCACATGCTCTTGATAAACGTAAACACTATTACACAATCAAATTGTATTGAATAATGAGATAAATAATAATAAAAACACATACCAGTAAACGTTATGTAACTGATACAGTAAGTTTCAAGTGTAAGGTAAAGAAATGAATTATACTGTTTTATTCAAAATCACTAACATAATGTATTCAATGAACATTATACATATTAGTGATTTTTGGGAACATTAATAGAATTAATCCTTTGTTGACTAAATGAAATTGTTCTATGACCAGAAACTAATATTTTAACAGGATTTTTTTTAAAGAAATTAATTTTATTTTCTTGTAGTAAATCACACATTTAACAATCTCAGTGTGGATTTCACTTGGAACCGAGTGCGCTTGTTCGACCAGGAGGCTTGTCAAGTTCTGCACGACATCTGCTTAGAAAACCCTCAGGCCAAAGTGTGTGACGTCAAGACTAAACCCAAGTCTAAATGGAGGCCGTTGCCTTTGGATACTGTGGTGAGTATGAGAATTCAATTATAATAGGATTGTAAATCCATTTTATCTTCCTATAGAATAGTTAACTGCTGGACAAATTTTATCCTATGTCAAAACGAAAATTTATTAGAGACAATTTTGACAATGACAAGATAAGTTTTGGTTTTCAATTGCTTCACTTTTTCGATTGGAAATGAAAATGTATTTATACTCGCAATTTATTTTCAATAAGTAATATAACACGGATCTTGTATGATTGATCTTGTATTTACTTGTTTTTCATAAATGAAATTGGAATATCACCTACAAAAAGCACATGCATCAAATTAAAAAAGGATCACAAAATGGTTTTAGGAACTAGAAAAACTAGCATCAAGGAAACTAAAAATAAACGCGAAAGAAACAATGCGTTTGGCTGAGAAACTTTATACGCAAGGTTTCATCAGCTACCCTAGAACGGAGACCAATGAATATCCCAAAGAGATGAACTTGGGCCAGTTAGTGGGCCAACAGACGGGAGATCCGAACTGGGGGGCATTTGCCCAAGGGATATTGGACAGCGGAGGTCCCACGCCGCGACAGGGCAACAAAAGTGATAAAGCTCACCCTCCTATACACCCGACAAAATATACAAACGGTAATATATATATTTCTTTACATTTATATGTACATACTAACTGTACCGAGCGATTTCATCCTTGCAGCTACCGTTCCCGTGGGAATACGGGTAAAATATAGCCTATGTTACTCACTCAGTGATTGTGTAGCTTAGCACAGGTGAAAGAATTTTTAAAAATCAGTCCATTAGTTTTTGAGTTTTTTCGTTACAAACATACAAAAATACAAATCTTTCCTCTTTATAATATTAGTGTAGGAGTGTAGACGTACTTACATTCGTAGTTTTACAGCTCGAGCTCAAATACTACAAATCAACGTCAATCAGTTATGGCCTAATAAAACCAAGGTAACAGTTACGCGCCTTATGAAACACAGAGGATCTCTGAGTCGCTAACTGACTGACTACGACGAACATTGATCTCACTGATCGCTTCGCAAGACTACTAGCACTTATTGTCTGATTAATTTTTTTTAAATCGGGGTGAGATTAAAGAGCGGGTCGGCAGAGATTTTCCATTTATTTTAAATACATTATTTTCTCCAATGTATTAAAAATATATAAAGTAAATAATCTCACGCCTTTTATGCCCGAGGGCTTAGGCAGAGGTATTCTATTTCTGGAAATACCCACCTTTTTGAAATACACACCGGTATTTAGTTACTATTATTAGTTATGTAGTTCTCTGGTATTAAAGACATGACAGGACTCAAGCTTTTTGCCTCTTTTATACTAAATTCAAGGATTACGTTGTGGGCTATGTATCTAGTTAAATAAGTTAAACTAAGACTATTGATACAATGGTATGTACATAGCTGTTTGTTTTCCCAAATAAATAAAATAAATGTGTCTGAACGAAATATTTTTGTGGGGATAATGTAAAACAACTACGAATCCAATTATTATTTTATTTTTACACTACACGCCTATCAGAGATTTCATCCACACAATAGCCGTCCCATCTTTCTCTATGACAATTCTGGCATTGGTGTACATTCTCCTAAAATTATATACCAATTCTATAATGTTTCCTTAATCTAGCTCTAACCGGCAACGAACAACGCCTATACGAGTTCATAGTGCGGTCGTTCCTCGCGTGTTGCTCCAAAGACGCTCAGGGCCAGGAAACCACGGTCTCCATAGACGTAGCTAATGAAAAGTTCTCGGCGAGCGGCCTCATGATCACGGCTCGCAACTATTTGGAAGTGTACCCTTATGACAAATGGTCTTCGAAGGAAATTCACGTCTATGAAGTAAGGACTAATTGGATATTAAATAACCTATAACAAAACTGTCCTTTTTTATTTGTAAAAAATATTGTTTTGTATACCTATGTGATAAAGTCGGTACGTACCTACTCGCTGTTAGTAAGACGTTTTTGTATCCTATATGGTCTTGTTGGTTATTATTATACTTTTACATTATTGACTCCTAGAAATATACAAAAAAATCGGTCATAAAAAATAATGGTGATTTCTTTCATAAATACTTAATTATATTATCGAAATTACTTTGCAGGCTGGTCAAACGTTTAATCCAACAAGTATAGATATGGTGGATGGCAATACTTCTCCGCCAAATCTGTTAACTGAGGCTGATCTAATTGCTCTCATGGAGAAACATGGCATCGGTAAGAAATATGGTTACATTCGATTTTTAATGACATACGCTTTATAGGGAAAGAATTTTGAGAAGAATTGTTTAAATTGTAAAACCATCATGCGAGAATTTATGTTTTACAATTTTAAAATATTATTAAACATTTTTATTGCACAAATCCTCACAAATTATGACCTCACAACATTTTCATATTTATTTATTGCCAGTCATGTATTATTATTATTATTAATACACTAGCAGCACTTAGTGCTGATACGTGTGTATACACGTATTAATAAACACTTACAAACACAAGTGCAATAGTATTATTGCACTTGTGTTTGTAAGTGTTTATCAAGTCTGTTTTTAAATGAGTTCACTGATGATTATGTATGTAGGTACATTATAATACGTAGGTCTTTAGGCTAATTATGACCAATGACACCCTGTTAGGGTAATGAAATATTATGAGAGGGTTATTAAACATCAATTGTACATTTTTCAATATTGAATAGATGGAATAAAATAATATTTTTCCATAGTAAATTTGCGTTTACTCTATTATCTCTTACTTAAATATTTATTAACTAAAAAGGAACCGACGCAACCCATGCTGAGCACATAGAAACGATCAAAAACCGTTCGTACGTCGCGCTCGCGGACGCCATACACTTCGTGCCCGGTTTACTAGGCATGGGACTGGTGGAAGGCTACGACGCGATGGGCCTCACCATATCCAAGCCCCACCTAAGGGCGCAGCTGGAGGCCGACTTGAAAGCCATCTCCGAGGGCAGAAAGCAGCCGCAGCAAGTGCTAGCGGAGCAGGTAATATAAAACTTTCCGTCAATGAGTTTATACAACATCATCACTACATAGTATAAAATAAAGTCGCTTTCTCTGTCCCTATCTTTGTATGCTTAATTAATACGCAACGGATTTTGATGCGGTTTTTTTTAAATAGATGGAGTTATTCATGAGGAAGGTTTTAGTATTAGCATTGCACCTGTGCGAAGCCGGGGCGGGTCGCTAGTGTAACATAATTAAAGCAAACTCTCATACAATTAGTTTATCAGTAATAAATAAAACATATATCTATATAATTATTGTTGACAAGCATAAGTTTAGATATTTTCAATGCAATGATAATTCAATTGAACATAGAAGCTGTATGGACATGCAATAAAGTTCACAATGACTTGAATATATTTATATTTATTTTTATATTATTATATCTATACTTGAAACCCTTAGAATCGATTCCACTCTTATAAATGTTGTAAAGGTATGAAATAGATAAGGCCACGACACAAAACGCGGGAGCAATGTATTTCTAGATAAAAAAATACCCACAAAATAAACGTGTTGCAGGTAGCTAAGTACAAAGACGTGTACATAACTGTGACGGCGGAAGCGAACAAAATCGACAGCGCCCTGTCAGAGAGATTCAGTGAGCGTCCCAATGAATACACGCCCACGACGGAAATGATGCCATCGAATATGCCTTTAGGTAAACGTTTATAAGCCTTGTATTATTTTATATTTAAGTTTATGTGTAACTGCACCCTGATCCGGCGATGGGCTCAACACCTGTCAGATTTAGGATTCGTCATAAAATATACCTACTGGTGAAAGAGGATATTTAAGTATGAAATACCTCTGCCAACCCCTTCAGGAAGTGTGAGCATATTTCTTCTTTAATTTCTAAGATGTTGACAATTCACGGGTAAAAGCTAGTTGCGTCCTTGATTATTAGTTTATCTTTTCTACGCACGGATAATTTTCATAACAGTGAGTATGTAATTTAAAATTGAATATCAACGAAAGTTATTGATTAGGATTTATTCAATGGGTAAAGGAAAACATCGTGAGTAAACCCGCAGGTCCCAGAATTAATTCTGTGACATGTGTAAAAAAAGACCCGGTCCGGCGATGGGCTCACCACCTATCACGTTTAGAGATCCAAAAGAATATCTCGTAAAAAGTGGGTATATCCAGAAATGGAACGCCGGTGCCTACCCCCTCGGGGATAAAAGGCGTGAGATTATATTATTATTATTTATTCAATATAATTTTAGAAATCTTATTTATGAAATTCCACATCCATAGTATTATAATGAAGCGACAATCTCTGCTAACTTGTTAAGGTATAATGAAGTACATTTTATTTATTTCAGTTTTGAAATGTCCAAAGTGTGGATCAGACATGGTTGTCCGACCGAGGAAGAACAATCCAGAAGAATTTTTCATTAGCTGTATGTCTTTTCCGAATTGTAAGAACGCAGTGTGGTTTCCTTCTATAGTGAAAACATTGCAAGTCTTACCTGAAACATGTCCTACGGTAAGTTACAAAATACAAAAAGTTTTTCAGTTACATCAATCCTATGGTTTTCTGGAAGAAATCTCTTGAAGCGATACAAACGCCCAATGTACGTATTTTGCATGATTGTGTCACATATTTTCATTGCTGTACACTTTACATGTACAATATAGAGTTGTTACTAACTAAGCTTGACTTGAGGTGTCCTTTCATTTTCAGTGCGGTCCCAATTACCAAAAAGTTAAATTCGAATGGAGGAATAATTCAATAAGCCACATATACCCACCCCCGTACGTAGGTTGCGTTGGTGGCTGCGACACAACGTTCCTAGAACTACTCAAAATCAATTTATCCAGTGTTCGAGCGGTCCCTGAAAATAGAACACTAAATTCGACTGCCCAAAATAGTAATAGAGACACCACAAGCACAATCAGTGTTATGCCAGTGAGACAAAATCAAAGTAGAGCTAACAATAATAGCAATGCGCCAAGGCAGTTGCCTAGCAATAGCAATCAACCGAGGCAATTCCCTAATAGTAGCAATCAACCGAGGATATTTCCTAATAATAGCAATCAGCCTAGGATTTTCCCTAATCAAAATAGCAATCAACCAAGGCAATTTGTTCCTCCACCTACTGTAAATAGAACTCAAAATAACAATGGTCCCCGAATGCCAGTTCCCAGAAGTACCGGTGACAGTGACGACAATAACGTTATATGTGGTTGTAACAAAGCCGCGATTTTGCTCACTGTAAGGAAACAGAATGAAAATTTTGGTAAGTATACAATTAATTAAACCAAGATTTAAAACTTCAACCCAAATTCATACATAAGTTAATTACAATTTTGAAAACATTGATAACAACAAACAAAGCAGTAATAGCCCTTACGGTTAAAGAGCCGGCCGAAAATCAGTGAGGCTCGGGTTCGAATCCTGGCATGTACCAATGAGTTTTTCAAAAACTTACGTACATATTTATCACTAGCTCGACGGTGAAGGAAAACATCGTGAGGAAACCCGCAGGTCTCAGAATTAATTCTGAGACATGTGGAAATAGACCCGGTCCGGCGATGGGCTCACCACCTATCACGTTTAGGGGTCCAATGTATCTCGTGAAATGTGGGTATATCCAGTAATGGAATACTTCTGCCTACCCCCTCAGGGATGAAAGGCGTGAGATTTATTTTATTTTATTTGAAAACATTCATTTTTATTAAATATATTAGTGTTCTTGTTTGTTTAAAATACTTCATGTTTTTGTGACAGTAATAGGTATAGTGGTGGTCAAAGACGTTTAAAGAAAATGTTTCTAAGAGAATGATTTTCTTCCAACCTCTTTGGTGGTGGTGTTTCTTTGGGAGACATCAGACTAAACAAACCGGTCAAGTGTGTCTCGGACCACGCAAAGTAAAGGGCGTACTACTAAGGATTCCTTTGTCGGGATACACCGTATTTTCGTTTTATTAGTACCAAAAATGAGTGTGTATTTCACAGCATTTCTCAAAATCACTGTAAAAACCCTAAACTATTGATGTTACCTATATCTATTTTTTTAAATAGATGACCGAATTATGAATAACACACAATATTACAGGAAAGAAATTCTACAAATGTCCAGTTGGCAAAGATAATGGCGGTTGCGATTTCTTCCTATGGGCTCCTGAGACTGACGCTCAACCCCAAGCCCACTTGGACACTCCCCCCGCTTCAGACAGTTGGGGAAATCAATCCAATACAACCTCCTGGAGCAATCAGAACCCTAGTAATAATGTTAGAGGGTGGGGTATCACGCCTAGCTCGTCAAGAGACAGTTACCCATCGAATGAAGACGACGTTATGTGCAACTGCGGCTTGCCTTGTAAAAGGTATGATGGCTACTTAACATACAATGTCGATAATAAATGTGACAATAGGTACCTCATGGAGGGTAGTTACGAATTATTTCTCGTGGTACCCTTATTAGTAAGTACACAAATACATTAAACTGGTTAAACACCTAGGCCCGTATTACAGAATGGTCCTCAACCATGAAACTCTGCTTGGTATTTGACTGTACCGAAATTAAATTGCGAGTTATCATTCAAAAGATAATCCCTTAAGAACTCTAAAAATATTTTTAGATTTTCATTTTACTTTATTAATAAAACAACACCAAAAAAGTGGCGCAATTGAGTACTAAAAATGGTGACGTCACAACTCAATACTCAGTACATTTTTCATAGCAAATTTTCGTTTTTGATAGATCATCTCTTTCTGACGTCCTCAAGCGGAGTTTCGTTGCTCGGGGATCGTTACAGAACGGACCTTACCCCCGGTTTCCGAAAGGCAAATCAAACTAAAATTTGCTGAGACTGTTAAATCTCATGTTAGCTGTTCTAATCGGTTGAATTCAATCAAAAGGCTTTTTAACAACCAATCCAAACAGTTAACATGACATTTTACAGCCTGTCAGCAAATATTTATATTGAAATCTGTGGATAGCAGTACTCTACTGATGCCCGACATAAGTTTGTCAAAGTTTTGAAATGAAAATATACTTTAAATATAATCTTTTTACATCAAAAATCTATAAAATTAAACGTTTTGGTATTTTCTTCTAGGATAACAGTTCAAAAGGAAGGCCCGAACAAGGGGCGTCCTTTCTACGGTTGTCCGAAGGAGTTCAAGCAACGCTGTACTTTCTTCCAATGGGCAGACGCTGGATCTAGTAGTAGTACTGGTAAATACTTTGAAAGCCAATACATCACATAATCCGACGATGGGTGGTTGTTTCGAGTTTAGGAGTGTGAAAAGTTAAGTAATGAAAAATTTGAACTTTCAGGAATTTAATACCTCTGGCAACCCCCAGAAAATGGAAACCCAGTAAATTAATAGCACATATTACTTAGATTATTTTAGTTTTCTTTTAGCCTAAAAAGGTGGAAAAAATACAAATACAAGTTTTTTTCTCTCTTAACAGAATGGGGTAACAGTTCTACTACTACTACTCGAAGCCGTGGACGTGGGAGGGGAGGGGGCGCTGGCCGCGGAATTGACGCATCCGGCACGCGGACCCGGAAGTGCGGCCATTGCCGGCAGGAAGGGCACACGCGGGCTCGGTGCCCTAACCTCAACGATGAATAGTTTTTTTAATTTTATTTATTCGTTGTTACAGTGATATGATTTCTATGGCTGATGTGATAAACTGTAAATATTGTCCTAAGGAAAACTGTTACTTATAAGTAAAATATTTTTGGAAGTTTAAGCGGCGTTTTTATTTTTTTTTTAGATAATACTTTCTTTATCATTTGTGACGACAAAGTCTAATCGATTAGGCACCAGAAATACAGTGTACCTTAGATAACAGCAAAAAAGGAAGATACGGTACTAACTTACAGACTTCACAAAAATATTTGCTAATCCAAGCATTCAGGCGTTACTCTTTTCGCTACAAATGAGTGATCTTGGATAAATAGGAAATATAAACAGTAGAATCTCAGGAACGTTACCTATAATTAAAACAAAAATGCAGGAATTCCATATTCATTTTACGTTTTTTTACAATCTTCTCTCAGCATTTTAATGGCACTTGATGAATACCTCTTGTAGTAGTAGGTAACTTAATTTAACATTGAACTAATCTACCATTTCTGCTTTTTACTCTTCTGTTTCAAAGAGCCGGTGCTGTGCGCGCGCTGCATTTCAGCCTGCTCCGCTTCTACTGTTTTGTCCGTCATCATGTCCAAAAGTATTTCAAACTTCAGCCTCAACATGTTGTTTTCTTCTTCTAATTGCTCCACTTCTTTTTTTAGACGTATGTTCTCTTTGTGAGCCGCTCCTGCTTTCCCAGAAGCTGCGGGAATAATAATAGAAAAGAGATTAAAACATAATTTTAATCTCTTTGCTATTATGTGATGATTTGTAAACGTAATTAAGGTGATAAGCAATTAATCGTCTTATGGTGAGGAGCTGTGGTATGGTTTTGGGCACCACATTATTATAACGCTCGTTTAGTGATGGTGAACATGGACTTTAAGAGTACCTACAGATAGTTTGATAATTATACCTACCTACGTAAGAAACTTTGAGATAAAGTTCTTCGGAATATTAAAAAGTGAAACAAAGCTTTTTACATGCTTTTCACTTAAACTTTTTAAGATACATTTATTTACCTGGAATCCACTGGCCCTCTTCAAAAGACACCTCGAAATCTCCCAGTTTTAGTTTCAATGGACCTACATCCAGAGATAACTCTTTAGCGGCATAATCACTGCCGAATTCATTTTTTATCACAGACGTATCTTGCCTTCGCACAGGAATTGATTTTGCCGCGAATTTATTGCTAAATAAAGGCATTGTGATGTGGGAACCGAGAGATTGAAGGTGGTCTTGCAAATACACTTTCAACAGTGGTATGCAAGAATAATCAAAACAAACGGTTGCCATAGCAACTTGTACTTGCGACCAAATAAGTTGCATACGTCAAATGGCATGTTGTTGGACGAAAAAAAGCTTGATTCTGCTACTGATTGAACCATCGATTTTTGGTGTGGATCACACCTACTTACCATCGATTTATGAAGGTTTATGAAAAGATGTTAGTTACACAGGCTGGTCGGTGATGGTCTAACTAATTGAGATTGAGTTGAGATCAAATTAAACTAAAGCGTAAAAACAAATGCACACCGACTCCTGCATATGCATACCATATATTACATACGAGTCGGAAAATGTTGTTTTGGTTCATATCCGATAAAATTGTACTTTCTCCAAATAAAGGTATAACTTATTTTATTAATAAAAGACCACAATAAAGAATAAAACATACTTTAATACTGTTATTTCGAGATAAAAAGTTAAAAGGCAATATTCATTAAAAATAAATAGGCGTATAAAAATAATACAAAATGGACCGCGAAAAATTAACAATAAATAATGGAAATGTTGAAAAATTAACAATAAATAATGGAAATGTTTGACAGAATACTATTATAATTATTGCTTTGCGCATACGGCAGTGTAAAGTCTGCAAATTCACGTTCTCAGTCTATACAACATCACAGCTGGTATTATGAGGATTATTGACCCGATGGCGTAGGTTATTGCCGCCCCCGAGCACCAGTACACTGGAACAAATACATGAGATCCATCATGCACGAGTCAAACACACTGTCATATCATCAACCCGAAACAGCAGAGTATTTTCTAACACATGAGGAAGTATGGCCTTAATCTCCCACTCGAGAATAACCGAGGATCGGAAGATTGTAATCTTTACTAATATTATTAGGAGGAAAGATTTGTATGTTTGTTACGAATAAACTCAAACACTACTAGACCGATTTTAAAAATTCTTTCACCAATGGAAAGCTAGAATATCCCTGAGGCTATATTTTATTCCCGTATCCATTAACTACGCGTGTGAAACCGCTAGTTTGTAATAGGCGATAGTGGCAGAACTCACATTTTTTTAAGCCAACCAAATATATCTGACAAGAGTGACAAAGCTAAACGACTTTACCGTGCGTAAACACAACGAATTCCTGGACCAACGGTTTATCGAGCCCTTCAAATCACGACACGGAGGCGCTCAATACCACTAGACGGTATGTACTAACACACCCCAAACACTAGGTACATACAAATTATAGTTCCGTTCACGAGGACGTTGTGAGTAGTACTTATATGTATATTCAATGTTTGAGAACATCATGGATATAAGTACATACGAGTAGATATTATCTAGCGAAACGCCCACGCTTTGTTTCTAGTTGTTTTTTAATCAGTTCCGTTTTATCCAACGAGTAAGTATTCCCAACATTACACAGTTTACCTAAGTATAGAAAAATAAATAATCTCACGCCTTTTATCCCCGAGGGGGTAGGCGGAGGTATTCCATTTCTGGAAATACCCACTTTTCACGAGTATAATCGACCCCTAAACGTAATAGGTGGTGAGACCATCGCCGGACCAGCAGGCGTATTCACGGAGGCTCGACACCGTTTCCGTTCGATTCAGATGGAGTGAAAATTTTTCCGAAGTCGAATCTATCGACTTCGGAAACTGTATTCTAGGCGTTTCCGACAGCCACGGAAAATTTTCCGAATCCTTATGTCAAATATGATATTCCTTTTCGATACCGACATCTGTGAATAGCCATCTTCGACAGATTTTCCGATTCGAATATCGAAGATCCGTGAATACGCCTGCTGGTATTACACATGCTTCAGAATTAATTCTGGGACTTGCGTGTTTCCTCGCGATATTTTCCTTCACCGTCGAGCTAGTGGTCAATATTTAGGTATGTTTTTGAAACTCCATGGTAGTACATGCCTGGATTTGAACCCGAGCCATCATTATGAGGAGCGGGCTCTTTAAGCAGAAAAAGTAACCGCAAACGCTGACACAGCATGTTATCAGTTATGCCCCGCTGAGCACGTAATCACTAACTTTATATGCATACGCACTTTAATTGGCTGCCTCATCGTCGTCATGATCTATACTTTTTATTATTATAAGTCATCCGCATACTGTTCAAATTATGGAATTGCCAGGCATATAATAAAATATATTTTTCTACAAAGAGTAGTGGTAGCCCAGCGGTTAAAGAGCCCGACTCTCATGCGTGAGGTCTCGGGTTCAAATCCTGGCATGTATCAATGCCTTTTTTCAAAAACTTACGTAAATACTTATTTATCACTAGCTCGGCGGTGAAGGAAAACATCGTGAGGAAATCCGTAGGCCCCAGAATTATTTCTGAGGTCTGTGTAACAGACCCGGTCCGGGCGATGGGCTGGGAAATGTAAGTATTTCCTGAAATGAATGGAGTACATCCATCAGAGATAAAAGGCATGATAATTATGAGATGATTTATTATAACTATATTCGGGTCGTAATTTTTTCTCTTGGCGTTGCATGGCTGGTGTATTTGCGGGTCGCTAGTCAGACAATAAAGTAAGTTTGTAACAATTCCATCGTATTAGTATATTACCTGAGGCTGCTATAAGGGGCCCGGCCGCGCGAGCCAGAGCGCCCAGCGAGCGTAGCGTGCCTAAAACCGCGCCACGCGTCTCTTGCGGCGCCTGTGTCGCGGCCATCGACGTCATACACGACACCGCAAACGCCGTCGCTATGAGCACAGATTACAACAAAATGTACAATGTTTTCAAATATAACGAAGTTTATTAACATTGACGGTAAGCTTGTAATGTCGCTTCGCTAACACTGTCAACCAAACATACGTACCTACTTATTTCGTTTCCGCATGCTTTCTGTTTTATTTAAACAATCTGAATTTTCAACATCGGGAGGCTCTTTTTTTCCGCTTAACATGACACCTGCCGTGAAACTCTATTCAGGAAGTGAACAAGTTTCTCTCTCTGCTAAAAGTTGCAACCTTGTCATACTCAGGACTGTCGGAAATCTCATTAAATAAACGTCGAACAATTATCAAGCTAAAGAGAAAATGTGTTTGGATTCTTCATAACCTTTCAACATTGCATTGCAACAAAAGTCACCTTAAAGCATTAAATAAATAGGTAGGTACAGTCTTTATGCACCTGTGTTAATAAACTTACATAGAGCAAATAATACGAGGCCAGTCCACAGCCAGGCCAATGGTGGCAAGATAGGCGGATTTTTTACAGCAGCGAAGGCTACGCAGAGGAAAGACGTTGGCGTAAGCGCTAGGGCTCCTCTGGCCGCGCGTTCCGCACCCTTCGCACCCAATCGGCGGGCCGCACCGCCTTGCAAGACTGCCATTATTAATCCTAAAAATAAAAACATTCTTAACATTCCCGTAATCGTTTCTATAATATAAAAAATTTAAACTTATTTTCCATGTTCCATAAAAAAAATCGTAACTACCGGATCTTATGGCGCATTGAACTAGCGTCTTTGGATTTAAAGTTTGATCCGATATTAAATTTCAAGTTGGATTCCCTCCGGCCGTATTCGCAACCAGTTGCGATTATATTTGTATCACGGTTCCTTTCGAATACTCGATTCGGAAGTGATTGCGCGTTTTATTTTTCGTTACTTTTCGTTTATTAGGTACCTATCAAGCATTATTTTGCATAGATAGTTACATATACTTGTGTACTTATCTTGTTTGTCGGTTTACATATTCAAAACAGCAAGGTTACTAATTTAACCGGTTAGAAAGGAAACTATTTACTTTTTACTAGGCACACATAAAAGTTAGTTAATAAGTTGTTAAAATAACAGAGAGTACCTTCGTAGAATCACACGAGACCACTCAATTTAAGAAATACTGCCTGATTCAGTACATGTATTTACTATTACTACAAGAAATTTTAGTTGGACCTTTTAATAATTTCATATTATTTTATATAAATTACTTTTCACAGTCATACTAGAGTAGTGGCGGATGTACAATCTACAGAAATGAATCCAAAGCAAAGGAATTAGAAAAATGACTGTGTGAAACTTACCTATGACAAGGAACATTTTCCCTTGCTGCATGGCAGTGTAGTCGAAGGTATGATGCGTAAGGAATGTAATAGTAAACTCAAGGCCCGAGTAAATAAACAAATATAGAAAGTATATAAGTCCAAGCTTAGACAATACTTTGTTCTGGTGAGTGGAGAGATTTTTGACAGCGGTGAATTGTAATAGATGCCAGGGTGATACATAATCCACTGCTTTAGATAAAGTGAAGGATAGAGGTGCTCTTTTGTCCTGGAAAATAAAGGTTAAAATAATATATACTCCCAGTAGCATAGTTAAGTTTGTATAACAAAGTAAAATTCAACCTAATAAAACAACACTTTTGTATATAGGTATAATGACCATTATAAATAACCAGCATTAGGGTGATGAATAGTGATGATATATTTAAGAATTTAAATTAAAACTATTTCTGTATATACTCTGATAAATTTCGTAGAACTTATCAGAAAGAAGTGAACCTCAGCTACTTTAAAAGAACACAAAATCAGAAAACCAATTGAAACATGAAATACAATTACACAAACCTTC
Organism: Ethmia dodecea; assembly: GCA_963855545.1. NCBI lineage: Eukaryota > Metazoa > Arthropoda > Insecta > Lepidoptera > Depressariidae > Ethmia > Ethmia dodecea. The sequence goes on from OY979446.1 coordinate 6,327,234, forward strand.
GACAAAGTTTCAGGTACGCAGAAGACGACTAGAGCTATATTGGTTAAGGACAGCGATAGTGCGTAGAAGGCTGGCCGTTCGCCCCACGAGCCGTACGAGCGGTCGTTGTTTATCGCGAACCAAGCGCCCGCCAGAGGGCCTGCTATGAATCCTATTGAAAACGCCAATCCTATTAGAGCCTGAAAATATTCACTTGTTTTTTATATAGAGTGCTATTAATAACTTTAAACAATTGTTTGTAAATAATGGCACAGTAACATAGTTAATAATAAATAGATATGTGCACCGAATTTCAAAAAATCTGTAAAAATATAATGAAATTAATAAAACAATTATAAGATATATAATCAGGAGAAGGCTTTACTGCAATACCTTGCAACTGTTTTAGTTAATGATGACAAATCAGCAGGCGTATTCAGGGAGCTTCGATATTCGATATGGGAAAATCTATCGAACACTTTCGAGATGGGCTGATGTTGGTATCGAAAACTTTCGAGATGAGCTGATGTTGGTATTGAAAACTAATGACATATTATGTGACATAAGGATTCGGAAAATTTTCTGCGGTGTGAATACACCTACAGTTTGCAAAACAAAATGTCTTACCATTCCTCTGGCTCTGGTTTTTTCATTTGAGGCGTCAGCTACTATTGCCATACTGAGGCTTACATTGGCTTTGCTTAGGCCACCAATAAATCGGGCTAGCACAAAAACACTGAAAGTACTTGCATAGCCCCACAGCGCATGTGATAATGCTATTCCTGTCTGTAATAAACATATAAATAATTACTACAGAAATTAATTACTGTGACTAGTTATTGTGGTTTTTTTTTTAATACAAAAAACTAAATTATACATGCTTTATTTAATTCAATCCAAATGATTTGTATTTTAAAATACACATTGAACATTTGATTTTCTGATATGGCTAGAGCTGCTCTCACAGTTATAAAAATAAATAGCAAAAGTATACCTATAAATTCATTCATTTTACACATAAATTATCATCGTAAAGATATTTAGTCATCATGAATCATAAAATTATTCGTAAATTAAATAATAATTACAGGATGTGTCAGGAAACAGAAAACATTTCCTTCAACCTACAACCTTGGCTAGAAACTTAAATTTGTGTAGTTCCTCTGTAGACAAAACATTTCTAATTGAAAATCTGTTTTGTGTGAAAAGTTATATAAGGTCTAGTTGCTAGAAATTGCAATACAAAACCATATCTAACATTATTAAGAGTCTCCGTTGTGATAATTATGTCATGGCTGTACTTACAATGATGTCATTGAATGAAAACATTTAGTTTCTCTAAATATTTTATCAGTAATATCTATATCTATAAGTACTGACTGTTATCAGTTTGGGTCATGAGAACTTAAGGACAATTGATGACTATGTTGGGAAATAAATTTAAAGTTTTAGTTTAGTTTACAGGTACTCTCCACTTTTGAAACATTTCACATGTAGTTTTTTTAATACTTAATTTAGGTATAAGTATATATTATATATATATTTTTATAAATTAATTGCTAAAAAAAAAACAGAATTCATTATCTTCTACTTAGTGGATGAAGTATCGTTCTAAGAGCCCAGCTAAGGGTTTAAAAGTCCTTTTAAATAAACGAAATTACTTGGTTCTCCACTTACCAAGCAAATTAGAAGCAAGGGCTTCCTTCCATAGGCATCAGAAAGACTCCCAACTATAGGGCTTGTCAGAAATTGTAGAAAACTATACATAGAGCCTAGAGCACCACCAAACAGAACGGATGCAAACCTATCTGGTGCACCAGTCAGTTTTTGGAAACCTTGTACAGCCCTTAAAAGAGATGCGTACAAACTGTTTCCTTTGCCTTCCTCTTTATTATAATAATCCATTAGTGACGGCATGAGAGGAAGGATCATTGTAAAGGCTAATAAATCCAATAGTAAAGATACAAACACCAATGCAATGGTTTTTGAAGTATTAATTGTAACTTTTGAGGAGTTCTTCTCTACCCCATTTTTAGAAAGGAATTCATCAACATGTGTCCCTATATTTTCTTTTCTTTGTTTAAGTTCTCCATTAGTTTGTTGGTAGTTCTGAAATTATTAATAAAAGACAGATATGTACATAATACACCTACGAATTAAAAAAAATAGAGGCATTATACTGCGTAATTTTTAAATATTTATTTCTAAATGAGAACATAATATTTTGACTTACCATTATGTATAAAGCTCTAAAGATTTATTAACTCGTCGAATACCACTTAGGATCATTGCCAAATCGAGAATGTATTAAATAATTGTATAAATGGTGTAGCACTCCAATCCATTCAAACTTTCACTTTGAAAACTACAATGTAACAAAAATAAATAAGCTAATGTATACAAAACGATGCATACCAGTGAGATACTTTTAAATTTTATAGTATTATAGATTTGACAGATGACACCAAAGAGATTAAAATACTTGGATGACACTCTTGACCACAGAACACTATTACTACTCTTGACAGATAAGTAGACTCCCTTCTTAGGGTTCCGTAGCCGTAGGGCCAAAAACCAGAAACTTTATAATTTCGTCCTGTATCGTCCATCCGTACCTATGGCTGTGCGTCTGTACACTATATATATGGATAAAATTTGGAAGATTATGTTAATTACAATTAGGAGTGGCACTTCATATAATGCAAATGTTAACAGACTCCACTAAAGTAAGGTTTGAAAATTAAAATCCATTGCACACTATTGACTCTTTCAAGAGGTTTCTTTAGATGCTTCTTTAAAAATGAGAAACATGGTGTTAATGGGCCATTCCACTGAGACAATCCACTAAACCAATGCAAACTGCATACAAAAAAAAAACTTAAGGACAATCGAATGCAGTGGACTCTCCATTTACACGAAGCCATTAGTGGAATGGCTCAATGGAATAGCCTCGTATAAATGGCCCATTATTGTTATAAAATATGCACTTCTTAAAAAGCGTGCCCTTTAAAAACTAACAAACTTTATAAACTTTACTCATTTTGATCAGGGATATTCCCGATCAAAATGAGTAAGATATTTGTTAAGAACAATATTTATGTAGTTTTAGTATAATAATATGTGATGTTTTGAGTTACACATTATTTTTTAAATTTGTGCATGCTTGCATAAATATTTTACCACGGAGCTACCAAAAGGACTTTACCAATTTCACTACGGAGCCCTTCCCTGCGTTGTGTAACATTCGCTAATCCATTTTTTTTAATGTATAATGAGACAATGACAATCTAGCCATCTACCTTGCTCCCAAGCATAAATCCCAAACCCTTTTGATCCCTTGATTTCTACTTTTCATAAATCAGAAATAAATTAAAAGTGGACTTTTATTTAAAATGGAAGTCAAACTATTAAAGAAACGGAGTAAACTAAACCAATTAGAAAACCAAGGGGGGCTTTTAGCTGGAAAAAGGGAGAAAATGAAAATTTGTTTTTAATATAAAAATATCATTTACGATAAGTCTTAAAGATAACGCTTTACGAAAGTATTTTTGTGCACGGATTCTGTAGCAAAGCCATTTGTGTCGTATTCAGGCTGATGACTAAATTACCAATGTCTCTTACTAAACATATAAAGAAACAAACCACATTTAACCAAAAAGAAGCGACGACGCCATCTTGCGCGTGATATTTTGGTTTTCATTGATTGAAAAACGTTAGAACGCTGAATAATAAATCGAATAAAATGGGTGAAGACAAAGGTAATATATAGTAGTAGTAAATGACACATTTAATTTTATTTCAATTACTTGTTGCAGTTTCTATACAACTCGTATACTTACTCGTTCCAGAACGTCGACGTAGATCTCGATCAAGGGAAAAGAAGCGCACTAGATCTCGTTCCAGAGATCGCAGAGAAAAAAGAAAGAGCAAGTCGAGGTCGCCATCTAAAAGATCCCGTCGCCGCAAGCCATCTCTGTACTGGGATGTGCCCCCGCCCGGCTTCGAACACATTACGCCATTGCAGTATAAGGCTATGCAGGCGGCCGGCCAGATACCAGCTAATATTGTAGCGGACACTCCTCAGGCCGCCGTCCCGGTCGTCGGGTCTACAATAACGCGTCAAGCGAGAAGATTGTACGTCGGCAACATACCGTTTGGGGTCACGGAAGAAGAAACGATGGAGTTCTTCAACCAGCAGATGCACCTCTCTGGCCTAGCGCAAGCTGCTGGGAACCCCGTCTTGGCGTGCCAGATTAATTTGGACAAAAACTTCGCATTCCTTGAGTTCCGGTCTATAGATGAGACCACACAAGCTATGGCATTTGACGGTATCAACTTCAAAGGGCAGAGCTTGAAGATACGACGCCCTCATGACTACCAACCTATGCCAGGCACGGAGAATCCAGCGATCAATGTTCCAGGCTAGTTGAATAATTATTACTATAAACATATACCTACATGTTTACTGCTAGGAATTATTGATTTACTTCCTTTAACTTACTTCACTTTATATTCAGGCATAGATCAGGCATTTTCATTGTTTACACACAAAGAAATGAAAGTTACTATGCCATATCACTTGGGTGGCTTGTTACAGATATTTCTATTAAAAAAATTTACTGTTGGCTGCTAGCCTTACTATCTTCCAATCCACGGTGGGCTGTCATAAGATATTATTCCCCATACTTCCTCATGTGTGAAAAAAGACCCTTACATCTTCATAAACCCCTGTGTCAAGCTTCTCCGCTCCAGCTTTTTCCATAAACAATACATATTTATATTTTCTTTCTTTTTACAGCTGGAGTTATAAGTACAGTAGTTCCAGATTCCCCACACAAAATATTTATTGGAGGTTTACCCAATTATCTCAATGAGGACCAAGTAAGTTTATTTACTACTATATTTAAAATCTGATATATCTCCCTGTGAAACATTAATTTGTGCAGATATAATCTGACTAGTAAAACTATTTAGAATCTCAAAATAATTTCAAAACTTTAATCTGCTTCGATTCATTTTAATCATTTAAATAGCTATTTTAGATTACATGGAAACCATGCAAATTGATGTGGCACAGTTGAATTCAACTTATGGATATGGTATATTGCATTTCTTGTGATTTTTCTTCCATTATTTAAAAGTATGAAACATACATGTTTGCAGTTAAATAAGTTCAGGTAATATCCATTTTAATTACCTGTTTGTTTCATAGTTATTGTATGAATTCTTAGAAAAGAAACTGCTTCTTCCATTATTCTTTTGACATCTATGAAACATAATGATTAATTAACATGTGTTGTCAATCTGGTTATAATTTTACAAAATTATTTTCCAGGTCAATACCAACCAAGACTGCAATTTTTTTAATTTGTTTTAGTTATACATCTGTTACAACTAAGTTACATGCTGAGCTAAATAATTCCAATTAATGGTGAGCCAGTCAAGCATCAGTGGCCGACGGCCAGTCAAGGACAATGGATAATTCTAATATGTCTACATTTCTGTTGCTTGACAGGGTCTATTATCTATTATTTTTCAATTAATCTCTTGGTGTATCTAATAATAAATCAAAAGATTAATTGAACCCTCTGTACATTAGTGTTGCCTATTGCAACTTAACAAAAACATTCCATCTTTTACAACATTTTGTGATATGAAAACATTGTTATCTCTATCTATCACTAAAGTACTACTGTCGAACACACACAAACAAACATCATACACGCACTTTACAGATATCCAAATATTAAAATGTACAAATGTGGCACACTTAGGGCAAATAGTCTATTTGACTCAAAATCAAATAGAGACTTGATAGAGTGCACAAGTACTAGCCAGTTCCCACTAGGTAGCCTAGGAGCCGCAACAATTTCAGGGCGAGATTCAACAGTTGACAGGGCTTCGGTGCAGCCAGCACAGCAGTGAGACGCGTCTTATTTTGGTCCGTTTCAGGTATTTCAGGTACCCATAGCCAGGTCGAGCGTGCGCGGGGCACGCTCGATATTATACCAAATAACTCACTGATAGTTTGCTTTCTGCCCCTCCCTAGCTTAGATTTGGCACATTCGCGGCCCGCGTGTCACTGTTGTCTCTCATTCTCACCTATACGTCTTGTACTTGAACGAGACGTCGGCACTTCAAGGCAAGTCTCCTCCATTCACATCTGATTCTAACATGCGGCTAGACACAGGTCAGATAACATTCATTTATACGTTTGCTGCCTTTTGCTGTGCAAATATTAACGGGAACACTAAAGAATGAATTAAAAGTATAGAAGTGTGAACTAGAACATCCAATGAATATCTATGTAAATATTTATGCAAAGATGTATTTGTTAATGGCTAAGATTAATATTGTGTTATGTGAAACAGGTGAAAGAACTTCTGATGTCATTTGGCCAGCTGCGAGCTTTCAATTTGGTGAAGGACTCCTCTACAGGTCTTAGCAAGGGCTATGCTTTTGCTGAATATGTTGACATTTCTATGACTGATCAGGTAATATACTCTCTTTTTTGTTATGAGACATGCAATTGGACTTAGTTTAGTCTGTAAATTTTCATTGGCCTGGATATAAATAAATAATTTGGTTTTCAACAGGCTATTGCAGGACTCAATGGAATGCAACTTGGTGATAAAAAATTGATTGTACAACGAGCCAGCATTGGAGCTAAGAACTCTACCTTAGGTTAGTGAAACTGTTGCATATGCTGATGACTTTTAACACTTTATAAGACAGAGGGACAATAGTTACCACCATAAATTGAACTCTATTTAATTGAAATAAGATTCAAAACCAATGAAAAATTTAAACTGCCAATGCCCGAAGTCCATGATAGAATATAAAACAACATAATATATTTGCAGCAATGACTGGCGCAGCGCCGGTGCAGTTGCAAGTAGCGGGATTAACACTAGCAGGCGCCGGACCGCCGACGGAAGTCCTCTGTCTCCTCAACATGGTCACACCCGACGAGCTACGCGACGAAGAAGAATACGAAGACATTCTTGAAGACATAAAGTTAGTCTTGAAGAAAAGTCTAAATATTTCTAGAAACTAGTGATACATCAATAAGAGACTATTTAATTGACTATTTTAGATACTATTATAATATTTATTGTTTTACAGGGAAGAATGTAATAAATACGGATGCGTGCGAAGTATAGAAATTCCAAGACCCATTGAAGGTGTTGAAGTTCCTGGTTGTGGAAAGGTATTTATTAATTATTGTTGATGTTTTCTAGTAATAACTGGGAAGTGATTTCTTGTTGTTTAGACTGAGTGGTGACAATCAAGAAGTATTTTTCCGCGATCTTATTTATCAAATCGCCTACTCGCAACTTCTATAGACATACCTATTTGTTTTGTTAAACATCTTTCATTCATCCGCTCAATGTCTAAACCATAATTTTGTAGAATGATGAAATTCGTAAAAAAACTTATCTTTTTCCCCGAAAGGGTTAGCAGAGGTATTCCATTATGGTATATACACCCACTTTTCACCAGTATATTTTTTGGAGCCCTTTGCACATGATAGGTGGTGAACCCATCGCTGAACCCAAATGCTTTTATTATTATTCTGGGACCTGCTGGTTTCCTCACAATGTTCTCTTAATTAATTAGTGTACTTACTTCATACTATTATTATAGGTGTTCGTCGAGTTCAACAGTATTGCGGATTGTCAAAAGGCACAGCAGACTCTCACTGGCCGAAAGTTCAGCAACCGCGTCGTCGTCACTTCCTACTTCGATCCGGACAAGTATCATCGCAGAGAATTTTAAATTTTCATTGTCATTGACGTTTAAATGTGCATTAATGAATTAATTTCATAAATCCATCTCAAATGTAATATTTAACAACTAAGAATAAATAATAATTATGTATGTCTTAACTTATTCTTTTATTTCATAAATTCTGCACATAAAATAATCATAATCAAACATTTAAAACCAATTAATACTATTATACAATTTCAATAGCGCATCTTTTAAACTTCTTCGTTCTGCATTGCTGGTTGATATGTGTTCAAGGACCCAGTCTCTGCAGATAAGACGACCTTTCTCATAATAACGTACAGCACGGCGCCAACCACTAGCATACCTATGCCAGACATCAAGCTAATTGCCCATGCTGGAACAGCATTGCCACCTACAATAGAATCGAGATGTCAATAAACTTATTATTTGCGCACTACCACAGTAATCTTCCTTGGGTGATTAGGTTCCCTAGTATGGGACGATCAACTAGTGACGACTAAGCGATTTACTTACGGTAATAGTTCCTGGTCATCACATGCCTTCCTCTGAGGATCCTTCTTCTTGCTTCAGTCTCTTGTGTGAGGGTACTCAGAATAACTGGAAATGTAAAATTGAGATAATGAAGATGACTAATTAATCCTATTATGTGTGCCCTGTGCAATTCAGTCGGTCGAGGGATTAGTGTATGTCAAAGAGATTAAAATATATTTAAATCTCTTTGGTGTATGTATATTGCAGACTTATAGCAAAAAATAAAATATAGCCAATGGTATATTCTGATGTTTATCCTATATAATTGTAAAGTTTCATCAAAATCCGTTCAGTAGTTTTTGCGTGAAAGAGATACATCCATCATACTGCATACAAACTTTCGCGTTTATAATATTAGTAGGATTTAAGAACCTCGTCAAAATGAGAGGGTATACCGCACATACTTTGTGTAATAGTAAAATATTTGCCTTTGTTTGCATTATGAGTATTAATATGACGTGATAAACAAAATGAGGTCATAACAGCTACAAGAATAAAATTACGCATTATTTTATAAGTATACATACATTCAAAAGAAATGAATGAATCGTTAATTTATAGGCCAACTCATGGGTAGAATAAATGATCGTAAAATGTTAAACTGTAACAGCAGTTCATAAATATATCTGTTCGCAATTAATTGGATATCTATGTAGAAAGATAGAGATTTACGGTATTTTTTTAAAAACTTACCGAAAACAACGGCAAAATAGAACAATAATGATTTCTTTTGAGCCATTCTGAAAAAGTAACACCACTTTTAATTGACGAATTATTTCACGTGCAATTAAAGCAAATTCATTGGCACACTACAACGCAAGAGACATAGGTGTGTTCAGCATAAGTACCAGCTTATCTCTTAGATAAGATAGGGCCCCGATTACTAATAGAGTAAGGTGTATTGTATGCGGTTTGACCTACGTTAAAAACAAGGATATGAGTCATTTATTTTCAAACATGCTTCTATGAAATTAAATAGAAATATCTCTTTATTTGCGAGAATTAAGAACCTACTACCAAGTACAAGAGTGCTTTCATTGATATTGGAGTTTGAAAAAGTACTTTAATACCTACTTAATTTTGTAACTAGCAAAGAAGATATAATGATTAGTGATACCTACCACAGATGATACTTTAGCAGTTGGTCCAATCAGTTGACAGGATTGGAGTTGTTGTGGGTAGTGTTTTGATACTATATTTGTTTACCAATTTACCTTTCATTAATCATGATTTTTATGCAAGACGTCATACATAAAGTAGGTAACATGATGTTATGTAGAATTGTAACAATATACCTATATTAACAATTTACCATATTATGATCAGACAATCAAGAACAACACAATCTCATAATTCTTAACAATTTATTTCGATTCTATTACTAAACTAACAACATTATATATTATTTATTACATTCTAATTATCTTTAAAAATATTTTTTATATCTGCTTCTGCTAAAATCTGTGCTGTAACCGATTCCGGGTTTTTTGTGTTTATTTTGGGTGTCTCCTGTTGCCTTTCACTGATAACAGCTGCAACAGATTTTTCAACTAGTTCATTTTCAGGGACACCTTCTGCTTTAAGTTTTTCATATTGTTGGATCAGTTTCTTAGTCTGTGTTTCTCCAGAAGGGTTCAGCATGTTGACTGCACCATAACCATGACGTTCTGCATGAAACTTGCTGTAAGCAAAACACGTAATATTATAAATGTGAATTAAGTAAGATTTTTTTTTATTCAATCTCAATAATGGCTGAGTGGTTTATAATAAAACTGTAGTGTTTCTTGGATGAGCAAATACTAGTTATTAATAAAATATTTCTTAGTCCATCAAGTATTAATATGCAGGCATAATAGGATTATCTTTTTTTCGCTTCCACTCGCAACCCTTGTAACAAACACATCTTTTGAGCACAATTTTATGTAACATCTATTTGGCTTTTTATTTTAAAAACACCCTATAATGTTCCACAGGGAACTTGATGTTTGACTGGTTTTGAAGCATGAAAGTCAGCTTTTTCGATAACTATGAAACACGACATGCCTACAAAACTCCAGCATAATGCATGCAATGCAAGCTAAGAAACAAAAGTTCATACGCTCTAATTACATCCTCTTGGTACAGAATTTGTTTAATCGGTTTGACTTCAGGTTTCGGTCTTGCGAATTTGGGCTCTAAAATTGGAGGGAACGCCTTGTAGACGTCGAACCACAGAGGTCTGTCGTCGGGTTTCATAGCTCCACGAGATAGGAGTCCCTCCACACTGTAATACAAAAGATAAATCATAAATATAATGAAGTGATAGCACACAGAGTGAAAAAGAAATCTGTTTAACTCCTAATGCTCTTTCATCAACAAATTAATATGCATAAAACCACCATACATACCGTGTGAAAATGGTACCAATTCTTTCTAATCTACTGCTGGCCATTGTTTTATATTATTACTGAAACTAAATAAAAATGAAATTCGTGTTTCAGGTTATTTTATTTATTATTTTGACTATGACATGACAACTATGACCAAAGACAATATGACATTTAACCTTTTCATGTCTTTGTCATTTGCTGTGGTCATTTGACAGCAGGGGTTAAAAAAAGACCATATAAGAGATTTATGGTATATAGTAGGGCCAAACCAATGGCCAAACACCTACGAATAAGGATTATTCCTTATTCGTAGCCAAACACCCAATTGTTGCCCCAGCTTTATTCAAAATTAACGAAATTACGATACACATTTCTATTTAGAATAATAACATAAACACTGGTTTGTTTATTTGTATATCACAATGTCGTTAATTTTCGAAAAACTCTTGGGGTGTCAATTAATTGGTAGGGTGAACTAGGGTGTCAATTATTGGGTGTTCTACCCTACCTAGAAAGCTTTTTTTCTATTGCTGATTTCTTTTTATATAAATAAAAGTCGTGTGTAGCAGTCAATAATGAAAAAACGAATGGTGAAAAACTTTCGGAATCGGTCAAGTACCTACATATGAGTTTATTGGTCAAGTAGTTAAGAGTTTATTCGTTACTAGCAAATCTGCGCGGTTTCACCCGCGTACTTTCCGTTCCCGTGAGAATACGGGAATAAAATATAGCCTATGTTATTCAAGGATGGTTGTAGAAATTTTCAAAATCGGTCCAGTTTCGAGTTTAATCGTAACAAACATACAAGAATACAAATCTTTCCTCTTTATAAAATTAGTGTAGACTTTTACAAATCTTCCCAATTTATAAAGTTAGTGTAGATAACGTGCACGAACAAAGAGGGAAGAGGAAAACGCAAAACAATTTACAAAATTATCAAGTATTTATTTGTAATATAATAAAAATAAAACGCCAATTACAGTCAATTCTCTAATTAAATTGAATCAATAGGCAAATGTACACTTATTTACAAAATCTTAATACAATATAGAATCCATGAAAAATAATATTTCAATTATAATGTCCTTCAGTGCCTTCAGTAGAATCCTAAATGCTTCCTACTGGTAATACTGTATCATAGGCGTATTAGGGCACTTTACATTAACAACCGTAATAAATGCCGAATATTTGACTTCATTCAACCCACTTATTTATTAAAGCCTTCTCAGGAGCATTTCGGAAGTCGTAGCCACAACTGCAGCTTACGCTTTTCGCTATGACTGCGACCGGTGTTTTCTGAAACACCTCTTATCCGCTTGCCGGGTAAGAATGTCTGACACGAAGTTTCTATGCGTGAATACTCTGAGAATGTCTTCGCGGGCTTCATGTATTCCTTCGCATACTATCTTGCTCCTTTGTATGTTGCCCTGTAAACAAATTCAATTAAATAACCAATTTTAGCTTGAGATTACAATTAATTGTAGTTCTTAGAAAGTAATCATGGTTCATTAAGTAATTTGCTGCAAAAAAAGTCACTGACCCACAGTTATTTTATTTCGGTACATTAATGACAATCGTATGTCGATGCAAATTAAGTTTGATTTAAGTTGTTACCGAATTATGTAGTAGTTTCGTCGTAATTCGGTCTGTCTTGGATATTACGAAAGATAAGATCAGTATCATAAAATTCATTCATAATTCGTACCTTGAGCAGCTCCATTAGGGTGTGCGAGTGAGGTCGTAAGGCGGCGACACCGCGACCACCAGTTGTTTCCAGTTGTTTTAGAACACTCGTTAGTTGCGAACTCACGTCTGACTCTAGCGATACCTGCAAAATTATTCAGATATTAGCAAGAAAAACATTATTCTAATATAATTTATAATATATAAAGCTCGACTATAATTGTTATAGAACTGATTATGATGATGTTTTTATTTTTTGTGTCCATGCTATTCATCCGATTGTGATGAAGTTTTGGTAAATTATTGTGCCGAGGATTTATTGAAAAACAGTAGAGAATAATAAGAGGGAAATGGGAAAAACAGGAAATGCGCATTATTCGCGTCCCGTGGTAAAAAAGCTTGATATACACTCAGAGGCATAATCAGGGGTAACTTGATTATGCCTCTGTGTATTCATTTATTGTGCATTCGAAGTAACTTTTCACACCCATAGTATGGAGAACCGGGAGTCCAACCTGTGACTTTGAATGTGGAAGGGGGGGGGGGGGGGGGGGTTATTGGATTAGGCACAAAATGCCACATTCGCAAAATGTCACATTGACGCAAAATGCCACATTCGCAATATGCCACATTCTCAAAATGCCACATTAGTAAAATGCCACACTAACAAAGTGCCATACTTGTTCAACTCCCTTTCTTGCAGTATGTTCGCGAGTGTGGCATTATGCGAAAATGGCATTTTGATAATGTGGCATTTTGCGAATGAGGCTTTTTGAGAATGTGACATTTTGCGAAAATAGAATGTGTCATTTTGCGAATGTGGCATATTGCGCCTAATCCGGGGTATTATTGCTACTTTTAAATATATTTCAATTGATGTTACTTATTTTTTTTAAATAATTTCGCCATATAATATTTAATTGCTCTAGCAGATTTGCTACTCTCCCCCCGGTGCGACGTATGATTTTTCACATGTCATGACACATCTCTAGTGGTTATCTTCTTGTTCTTATACATAAAAATCAATCGCTGTTTGTTGTACTCGAAAATGGCTGGATCGATTTTGATGAATTGTTTTGTTTGGGTTCGAGTGGGTCCAGGGATGGTTTACGGTTGGCATATGAAAATTAATCTATACTAATATTATAAAGAGGAAAGATTTGTATTTTTGTATGTTTCTATCTTTGTTACGAATAAGCTCAAACACTACTTGATCGATTCTTAAAATTTTTTCACCAATGGAAAGCTGGAATATCCCTGAGGCTATGTTATATGTTTTATTTATAAGTAGATATATAGGCTATGTTTTATTTCCGTGTTCCCACGGGAACGGGAACTACGCGGGTGAAACCGGAACCGCTAGTTATAAATATAATACCAGGTCGTCCATCTGCGCTGTGAGATGATGAACCTTCCAGCCCTCGGCGCTGGTGAGCACGTGCTTCTGGCTGGCGATGGCGAGAATGTCTCTGGCGCGGGGCTCCCTGCGCCGCACGTCGCCCGGACGAGCGAAGTGCAACGCCGTACTGCGCCACCCGCAAACGTAGCTCGAGCTCAGTTGAGGACCTGATTTGGGATGTAGGATGCATTTGTCAGATTCTTTTTTCATCAGAATAAATTATAGTGTGTTTTTTTCTGACTAAAACGGACTTTTGGTCATGGTATTCACGTTAAGTTTCATCGATTTACCGACATAATACCAAGAGAGAAAAGATTGCGACTTTTATCTTTTTGTTTCTGTTTATTTTTTGTATTTTTTTTATTTGTACGTTTTTTTCAAATAATAATAATAATCTCACGCCTTTCATCCCCGAGGGGGTAGGCAGAGGTATTCCATTACTGGATATACCCACATTTCACGAGATACATTGGACCCCTAAACGTGATAGGTGGTGAGCCCATCGCCGGACCGGGTCTATTTACACATGTCTCAGAATTAATTCTGAGACCTGCGGGTTTCCTCACGATGTTTTCCTTCACCGTCGAGCTAGTGATAAATATGTACGTAAGTTTTTGAAAAACTCATTGGTACATGCCAGGATTCGAACCCGAGCCTCACGGATTTTCGGCCGGCTCTTCACCCGTCCGGGCTATCACTGCTCTTTTTGTAATTGTTTGATTATTTTTAAATTTGATATAATTATAAAGTAAACTAAAGTAATGTTGCTTTAAAATTAAACCTAAATCGAAAAACTCTCCTCTGCCCTCCCCAATGCAAAGGTGCCCATCACACTTACATTGTAAAGTGAAAACCGAAATACATGTTTAAAGGTGTTTTGGGATCATCTTTTTAATGAATGACTACTCGCAATTTAATTTCGACGCTGTCAACTACCTAATTGGTTGATATCAGGCATAGTAGAAAAGTTGAAGAATCAGTCAAGCTCAACACAGAACCGTTGCTGAAATGTCCCGCGCTCGGCGTTCTAATATCACACATTCTACAACACACTTTTGGTTACATTTTCTTAAGTTTTATGTTGGAATATTTAGATACATTCTATTTTACTCTGCAACCTAAAAGTCGCTTTGTTTCTTTAGTATTTTTTTTTGATTAGGACAAACATTTCTGCGGAAACCCCATAGAGGTCTTGCTCTGGGTATGGCTACTGTAGATTTTTAAAAATTATTTATAAAGTGTTAACATCATTAAATCATTGAATGTATTATACTTTTTAAATTTAACAAAAAATGCTTTATAGCCAATTATCGACACCTTTCGTTACTAATTATCATAACTTTCAAGACAAATTAACGTACGAACTAAATATAATAGTATGAAAAAAAAAGTTTTGCATCTTTAATTACGAATAAAAATGTGAGATCTAAATAACAAAAATAATCCCGAGCAGAAATGATGTGTATTAAATGTATAAAAATTAAATAATATTCCGCTGCAACATTTTCACGTCTCAAAACAAAAGCCTGTCCTTCATAGACAACACATAACCCTTCTCTACGAAAAAGCGTAGACGCCTTTATATAGGTTTGATAACCAACCTCATTCCTACAAAAATGATCTGCAATTAAATGGCGTGATTGAGTTATGGTTTCTTTCAACCCCAAAAGACACCTCGTGACCCTAGTCACATCATTATTGTACTATTTGTACTGGTGTGGCATAGCGCTAATGTGTTTTTTTAAATATTTCGAAATGTATTTATGTTCACGCTTTCTCCCCAAGAGAGTTGGCAGAAAAATGTCATTTTTGGAAGTACATAAAAACTTTATAAAAAAATCTGTTGCGGACGTTGTACTGTCAATTATTGGGTGCTTTACCCCATATAGGATAATACCTATATGGGGTATAGCTCCATATATTATTTTTTTAGTTTGACAGTGGAGACACATAATATGCCTCATTCATGATGCCTTTGATCAATATCTGAGGCACACAGGAGTACTTCCTGTCACGTTTTGAGTTTCGAAAAATAAAATGGTGGAAAGTACTTCCAGGAGGGAAATAACTCTGCCAATCTCGTCGGGAGTAAGTATTGAGTAAGTAAAGAGAGTAACTCTATTCTTTGAAAGTTTCATGTGTGTCTAACCTTTGAAAATCGGGTCGATTGATTGATACTCAATTCCAAGATGGCGCCAGCATTTATTTTCGGGATTTCCGTCATGTGTGTCGTTTGCATAGTCTTCGGATATGCTGATATCGAAACTGTTGTCAATACCCAATAAAAGGAAAATCATCCATGACCATAACAGAAATCCTAATAATAAATAAATAATCATGGCCACCATATTGGAATTTGGTAATTACTTAATTTTCACTATCAGCGTACCCAAAAACCACGGAAACGACACACATGATGAAAATCCTCAAAAACAATATTGGCCGCCATCTTGGAATTGGGTATTGACATAAGTTTTGCTATCAGCGTACCCGAAAACCATAAAAACGACACCCATGACGTAAATCATGAAAATCAGCATGACCGCCATCTTGGAATTGGATATTGACTTAATATTCGCCATCAGCGTACCCGAAAACCATAAAAACGACACCCGTGACGTAAATCATGAAAATCAGCATGACCGCCATCTTGGAATTGGATATTGACTTAATATTCGCCATCAGCGTACCCGAAAACCATAAAAACGACACCCATGACGTAAATCATGAAAATCAGCATGACCGCCATCTTGGAATTGGATATTGACTTAATATTCGCCATCAGCGTACCCGAAAACCATAAAAACGACACCCATGACGTAAAACATGAAAATCAGCATCACCGCCACCTTGGAATTGGATATTGACATGTTTCGCTATCAGCGTACCGGAAAACCATAAAAACGACACCCATGACGTAAATCCTGAAAATCATCGTGACGACCATCATGGAATTTGGTATTGACATAGTTTTTGACATCAGATTGCCCGAAAACCATGGAAACGTGATCGATTAACCATCCACCTTTTCTAAGGTGGATGCGTTCCTTCCAACGTCACACACAAAGTGGAAGTACTTCCTTAGTAGCAGTCTCAGAGGGTCAGCCAGCATGAGATCAGTCAGATTTCTATTAGATTTGCAGCCCTAGTGTCATTCGTAAAGGGTTATCATCAGGTTCATCATCAGCTCATTTTAATCAGGTATTTATTTTATTGATATCATCAAATGTTAAAAAAAAGTCCACGATTTACATTTCTAAGCTGCATAGTACAGTATGCCGGTAACCATGACAACGTTATAAATAAATCTTTACATAAATTACTCAATATCGTTTATGTCATTTATTTGCAATTTATTTGTGTACGTACGTAGTACGTACGACGCTCCTGTCAGCTAGGTCCAACCGACATAGAGTCTGCTCTCGACAGACGCTCAGCGTCATCTGAAGAGCCGTTTGAAAATGTCACGGTTTATATAGTTTACGGTAGTGCAAAAGTAATCCTTATTACAACCAGCTAAAACTATGGATGGGATAGCAAATTTATTTTGACACTTTTTTTTATGAATAAATGATTTATTTTTTTATAAAGATTGTGCAGTATTTAGAGACCGTCAAGTTAGAAGCCTCACCATGGAATTGAGCTGTTCTGATAATGTCAAACAACTCTTCCTAAATAGTGCCAAATAGTGCCCGAAGCATATAAATAGTGCTGTCATACTTTTGGAGATATTCAGGTCGTTCAGTGAGGCTGCTATCTTGACGTCAAGATAGCAGCCTCATCTCAGTACACAAAAACCACAGCACTGTTCTTGAAGAACTATATACCAAAAAACTCTTCTTAAATAGTGCCTTGGATTTGCAAAGTTTCAGAATAAGTGCTTCAAAGGAACCGAAGATATTAGGGTACATTGATGAGGCTTCCAACTTGACGTCAAGCTGGAAGTCACATCATCAACGAGGAAGAATTTCGAATCGAGACTAATGCCAAAAATCTCTTCCTAAATAGTGCCTCCGGAATCAAAACAAAGCGGAACGATTTAACTTGTATTTTAGTCAATAAATGATGATAAACTTCCACGTACATTTTGGATTCGGTACAGATAGGAATAAACCAACTAGATCAAAATGGAGGCTCAGCTTTATAAAGAGCAACATCTCAGAATCTTTTTTTTTTGTTTTTTTTTTTTGTAGATAGGGGTACAAATTGTGATGATTTATCAAGTATCAGGATGCGGACTGGTTTAGTTTTTGAGATATAATTTTTTGAAGAATTATAACTTAATAATTTATAACCTCAAATATCAAAGAAAACGCAATGTCCAATGTCAAACTTCAAAAAGGCGTTTTAAAAAAATTTAGCTCATTGATAAAAATCTATTGGTTATTTATATTAAAACCTATTTTGATTTAATAGTTAATGTTTTGTTACGGAATACATTTATTAAAATATTTAAATTTTCTTTCATCGCCGTGTCCTAAACATGTTTAAACAATATTGTTTTATCTTAGGATTAATGTCAACAGGTCCATTAAAATCTTAATTTCCGTGGATTTTTTATCTTTAGTTTTTCAAACAAAATTGAGTTTTTCATAATGTATTCTTGCTTAATATCTAGCAGATGAGGGTATATTTCAACAGGCCCAGAAAAATCTTCATTTCCGTGGTTTTTTTATCCTTAAGTTTTTAAAAAATATATAAATATTTAAATTTTCTTTACATTGTTTGTATTCTTGCTGAATGTGTAGCAGATAATAAAAGTAACGAGATATACAAGATTAAAAATTTTGTGCCACGGCGATGAAACATACGTGCACGGCAATGAAAGAATCAAACAACGGAAATGAAAATCCGTATAAAACATAATATTTTATATACTTACCTGAGTATTATACTTACATAAAATATATACATGCCTGTCTCCGAGAGGGAAAGGTATACCCAGACTGTCTCTCCATCCGATCCTTTAAATTCCTACCAGTCCACAAACAATTCTAGCTCTACCCAAAGTTCTAGTTCTACCCAAATTTTGTGTTTGGGAGAAAGGTTGAATATAATCTTTGAATTTTTTTATCTTGTGTCTGCTACTTCACACCGCAGACCTTATAGTCGTAGTTTTTTTTATAATTTAATTATTTAGTGGCACGCACGAGCATCAATGTGTTATACCTTTTTATATTTATTTGTATAAAACCGTAATGGCCAATCGTATAGCTCCACTTGTACGCATTATGCGCCACTGAGCTAAAATAGCATAAGAATTAAGTAATTTAATTCTTATGCTATTTTAGCTCAGTAGCACATTGTAATAAGGGCGATAGTTCCATATTTTAATTGGTTACCCTTTCACTAAGACCGGTTAAAGAAGCCATCTTGTCTTTTCAATTGCCTTAGACACGCTCGGTTCCGCGCTCGTGCATTGTATGTATTTTATACTTTAGATTTCTAATAATTAATTGCTCAAACCCCAAAAATAGAGCTTTTTTTATTTTCCTTGTTCCTGTCCTTGTTTTTTAAGTTATCTGCTACATATTCAGCAAGAATACATACAATATAAAGAAAACTTAAATAAAAGCGATATTAAAAAAAAACTTAAGATTTTTTTTTATCAATGAATAAAAAAAATTTTTAAACGTTTTTTTGAAGTTTTACATTGGACATTGCGTTTTCTTTGATATTTGAGGTTATAAATGATTAAGTTATAATTCTTCAAAAAATTATATCTTAAAAACTAAACCAGTCCGCATCCTGATACTTGATAAATCATCACAATTTATACCCCTATCTACAAAAAAAAACATTCTGAGATGTTGCTCTTTATAAAGCTGAGCCTCCATTTTGATCTAGTTGGTTTATTCCTATCTGTACCGAATCCAAAATGTACGTGGAAGTTTATCATCATTTATTGACTAAAATACAAGTTAAATCGTTCCGCTTTGTTTTGATTCCGGAGGCACTATTTAGGAAGAGATTTTTGGCATTAGTCCCGATTCGAAATTCTTCCTCGTTGATGATGTGACTTCCAGCTTGACGTCAAGTTGGAAGCCTCATCAATGTACCCTAATATCTTCGGTTCCTTTGAAGCACTTATTCTGAAACTTTGCAAATCCAAGGCACTATTTAAGAAGAGTTTTTTGGTATATAGTTCTTCAAGAACAGTGCTGTGGTTTTTGTGTACTGAGATGAGGCTGCTATCTTGACGTCAAGATAGCAGCCTCACTGAAAGACCTGAATATCTCCAAAAGTATGATAGCACTATTTATATGCTTCGGGCACTATTTGGCACTATTTAGGAAGAGTTGTTTGACATTATCAGAACAGCTCAATTCCATGGTGAGGCTTCTAACTTGACGGTCTCAATATTTATCAGATTTTTGGTCAACATCATCGAAAGATAACTGTTTTTACTAGGTCTAGGTATTTTTTAAATAAACTGTAGTCTTCCAGTTATCTAGATTTTTGAACCGAAAGTCACCTAGTTTTCGAGGTTTTTGCGTGAGTGTCTTACGGAAAAATGATTTTAATGAATTAAAATATGTGAAATTGAAAAAAACTCTCAACATGAAATAAAGACAAAGGACCAGTGCTTCTTTAGGTACCTTTATCATTTAAGAATGTTTAGCGGATTGTTTAGAAAATCGCCCGAAAAACCACTAAAATCGGCCATTTTCTCGTCAAACGTAAATACGTCCTTAACCGTCCGGGCTTTTTTCAATGAATTCTTTTAACAATGGGAACCTCACTTTTTTCGGAGTAACATTGAGCTGAGAAAGTGAATGAAGTCGCGGGGTATAGCTAGTCTATACTACAATTAGTCTATACTAAAATAAATAAGGACTGTGTCCCTGCAGTACGATTTGCTAATAAATAACTATGATATTGGATAAACAAAATGCACAGAATAATTTCGAGATCTCGTAAGAACTGAATACTAGACAAAAAAATATATGCATCTGTTCTGTAAGCGAATGATTATAGCATTAAATTTATGATATCGTAGCTTTTGCCAATGAGTTGGGAAAAGTAGCCTGTCCTTTCTTAATTAAAATTTTATAACCGCTATCTAATTTTATCAAGATTGTTTCGGCGGTTTAGCCGTGAAAGGGTAACAAATGAGTTACTTTCGCATATATAATATTTGTAGCGATTATAAATGTTTTAATAATAAGACTCCAAGAAATGACATCATGCTTTTGGCTGGTGTCCAGTAATTGGAAGGTGTCCAATTATATCACGATTGGATTTTCCCCACAGAAACTACCGAGGACATATAAATAGGGAACATATTTTCGTTTGTCATTTTAAACATCAACTTCCAGGTTGATTAACGGGTTAGTCAGAGTTAAAGTTATGACTTGTTTTGAGCCTAGAGGTTCGGAATTCTGTTGCACTATGTCGGAGCCACTAATTGCACTAGTAAATAAAGTTTAGGTCAATTTTAATTTTAAAAGAAAAACTTGTGATCCTCATGACAACGTTACTACAATAATTTTCCAGTCAAGAATCAGATGGCACCTGGCAGACAAGCACAATAGATTATAATAAATGATGAACACTTTGTGATCATCTACTTAAAATCCTACATATAGATAGAGTCTAAGCACCTCTTAAAGAATATGCTCCTTAAAGCCCAGTCAAAAGACAGCAAGAAAATATCATTCAACATCATTATTACAGCCGCAGATCATCCACTGCTGCACATAATTAAATAATATTTATCAAGCTTCGACTTATTGTTTTATTAATAAACTTTTTCTTTTTATTATTAGAAAAATAATGTATATTTTACTGGCAGCATTTTATGAGCGACTACAGCATCTGTCGGACGCTAAACTTTATCTGTGGTAATAATGATGTGTACTTGACTATTACTTACGTTTAGGAGGAGGGTTAGCTGCCGGAGGTGTGGACGGAGCCTCTTCTGGTTGAAACTCTTGACATTGTCGTACTTCATTATTACTTAACCTGTTGTCACAAAATTTATCATTTAAAATTTGATAATGGAATTATTCTGATAAATAACCAAGACTGAGGTGTAACATGTAAACATAGCAATGACAATTTTACTCAAAAATTCGAAGTAAAGATTTTTTTATTCGACTTTAAAAAAACATCCTGAGAAAACCTGCTGGCCCGAACTTTCAGGAGCGTGTGTTATATCTACTAACAAAACTAACTAAAAAATAATATTATAAAGTGCGAGGCGCATCTTTAAGTTTTTAGATTTATTACTATTATTGCAATTAGTAGCTGAAATATAAATGTTTATACCTTTGAATGGATCGAATACTGCAATGAAAATTAATATAAAGAGATGGCAAAGAGGGTTAATTATCTAAAATATTATAATTTTTCACATCTCTTTCATAATCTTCCGTTATTAATTTAACAGTTCCTAGTCTCCAATGTGAAAAATAAATTTGGTGTCGTGAAAAACACAAACATTAATATATTTGTAGAAACAACAACACAAAAATTTGAGAGGTGTCACTGTCAGAGAGAGCGAGAAAGAGAGAGAGAAACAGGCGCACGCCGCACGGCGTGTCAAAAAGTGTCGTTACAACTTTTGGTCTTAATTTTTTCCGTCTAGCCCCCTTTCGCAACGCGCGATAAGGAACTCAGTTCCAAAAACAAAACATTATTTGTAGAAACAATCTTTAAATTTTATGACTAATAACTGCACGTCACTATCGGCAATAAATTACAGCAATGTGTCCCTTCAACGTAGTTATAAATTAATTCGAAGCTTGTTGAGTGAACAAACGGCCATTATAGCATGCCGATACATATGTACGACTTGAACATACGGTCAATAATTGCATAAAAAGAATAAATACGCGCGCGGCTATCAGAACGCCCCATGCTTAGTTCTTCTCATGAAATTATTGACCGTATGTTCAAGCTTATATTAAATTGTTGTCTTCAAAATGCGCTCCGCCGCGCTTCCAGCGGTGTCCGAAGGCCCTAAGGCATACGAAAGAAAAAAAAGCCGTCCGTCACTTACATTTGTTTTCTGGGCTTTTTCCGAGGCGACAGGTCGTCGATCCTTGGCGGCTCGGGGTCTTCGTCGCGGGCGGGCGAGGACGAGGCGGACATTGTCGTGGAGCCGCCCGAGCCCTGTCCCGCGCGAGGGACGTCCTCCCACCCCGTGCCCTCTGACCTGTGGGGGGGACCTGTGCCCGCTGTTTTTGATGGGGATCTGTATACAAATAAGTCATAAGTCTTTATACAACATGTAACAGAATAAGCGCAATTCCAGAAAATAGTTTGTTCAGTATTGACTACTTATTCGATTTCATCTATTTTTAATCAGTTAAGAACCGCCGGTTCCAATTGGAACCCAGACACAATTAAAAATCTATTGTGTCTGTGATTCATAGTCTGTGAGGTTAATGTGTTATTTTTTTCAAAAAAATTATTTACCGTAGCTGAATTTAGTGCTTTCTATGGAAATCGTGCTATTATTAATCGATATTTAATTTTAAGAAAATTGGTTAGACACAACTAAACTGCGATTGCATATTTTTTTTTATATTAATATACTAATTGGGGTGTATGAGGAATTGCGCTTTATCTGTTACGCGTTGTATACTCGATAAATTCTGGTAAATCAATAGTGTATTTTACTGCCTAGTCTAATGAGTTACTTTTTATTAGTAGTCAAAAAGGAAATTTATTATGGAAAATGTACTCAGTACTGACTTTGTAACGTCTTAATTTTTACACATTAAATTTCATCTCTTTTTTGATTGTTTTATTATTGAAAAAAAAAGTTAATAATTGTAAACTGAAAATCGAAATGCATTTTAGAGAGACCGTCAAGTTAGAAGCCTCACCATGGAATTGAGCTGTTCTGATAATGTCAAACAACTCTTCCTAAATAGTGCCAAATAGTGCCCGAAGCATATAAATAGTGCTATCATACTTTCGGAGATATTCAGGTCGTTCAGTGAGGCTGCTATCTTGACGGCAAGATAGCAGCCTCATCTCAGTACACAAAAACCACAGCACTGTTCTTGAAGAACTATATACCAAAAAACTCTTCTTAAATAGTGCCTTGGATTTGCAAAGTTTCAGAATTAGTGCTTCAAAGGAACCGAAGATATTAGGGTACATTGATGAGGCTTCTAACTTGAAGTCAGGCTGGAAGTCACATCATCAACGAGGAAGAATTTCGAATCGAGACTAATGCCAAAAATCTCTTCCTAAATAGTGCCTCCGGAATCAAAACAAAGCGGAACGATTTAACTTGTATTTTAGTCAATAAATGATGATAAACTTCCACGTACATTTTGGATTCGGTACAGATAGGAATAAACCAACTAGATCAAAATGGAGGCTCAGCTTTATAAAGAGCAACATCTCAGAATGTTTTTTTTTTGTTTTTTTTTTAGATAGGGCTACAAATTGAGATGATTTATCAAGTATCAGGATGCGGACTGGTTTACTTTTTAGATATAATTTTTTGAAGAATTATAACTTAATCATTTATAACCTCAAGTATCTTTCGCAATGTCCAATGTCAAACTTCAAAAAGGCGTTTTAAAAAAATTTTGTTCATTGATAAAAAAAAAACTTAAGTTTTTCTTAAAACATTGCTTTTATTTAAGTTTTCTTTATATTGTATGTATTCTTGCTGAATATGTAGCAGATAACTTAAAAACTAATGAGATGTACAAGATGTTCCATACAGGAACAAGGGAAATAAAAAAAGCTCTATTTTTGGGGTTTGAGCAATTAATAATTAGAAATCTAAAGTATAAAATACATACAATGCACGAGCGCGGAACCGAGCGTGTCTAAGGCAATTGAAAAGACAAGATGGCTTCTTTAACCGGTCTTAGTGACAGGGTTACCAATTAAAATATGGAACTATCGCCCTAATTACAATGTGATACTGAGCTAAAATAGCATAAGAATTAAATTACGTAATTCTTATGCTATTTTAGCTCAGTGTGTGTTTAGTTATTATTTAGTGGCACGCACGAGCATCAATGTGTTATACCTTTTTATATTTTTTGTATAAAACCGTGATAGCTCCACTTTTACGCATTATGCGCCACTGAGCTAAAATAGCATAAGAATTAAGTAATTTAATTCTTATGCTATTTTATAATAAATATAAAAAGGTATGACACATTGATGCTCGTGCGTGCCGCTAAATAATAAAATTGTAAAAAAACTACGACTATAAGGTCTGCGGCGTGAAGTAGCAGACATAAGATAAAAAAATTCAAAGATTTTATCCAAATCTTTCTCCCAAACACAAACTTTGGGTAGAGCAGAACCAAGCCATTGTTTGTGGACTGGTAGGAATTTAAAGGATCCGATGGAAAGACAGTCTGGGTATGCCTTTCCCTCTCGGAGACAGGCATGTATATATTTTATGTAAGTATAATACTCAGGTAAGTATATAAAATATTATGTTTTATATGGATTTTCATTTCCGTTGTTTGATTCTTTCAATCCTGTGGCACAGTTCTTTCATTGCCGTGAACGCTTGTTTCATTGCCGTGCACGTATGTTTCATTACCGTGGCACAAAATTTTTAATCTTGTATATCTCGTTACTTTTTAAAGTTATCTGCTACATATTCTTAGAAAATTTAAATAAAAGCGATGTTTTTAAAAAAACTTAAGGATAAAAAAAACCACGGAATTGAATATTTTTATGGGCCTGTTGAAATACACCCTCATCTGCTAGATATTAAGCTAGAATACATTATAAAAAAACTCGGTTTTGTTTGAAAAACTAAAAATAAAAATCCACGGAAATGAAGATTTTAATGGACCTGTTGACATTCATCCTAAGATAAAACAATATTGTTTAAACATGTTTAGGACACAGGTAACAAAACATTAACTATTAAATAAAAATAGGTTTTAATATAAATAACCAATAGATTTTTATCAATGAACAAAATTTTTTTAAAACGCCTTTTTGAAGTTTGACATTGGACATTGCGAAAGATATTTGAGGTTATAAATGATTAAGTTATAATTCTTCAAAAAATTATATCTAAAAAAGTAAACCAGTCCGCATCCTGATACTTGATAAATCATCTCAATTTGTACCCCTATCTACAAAAAAAAAAAACAAAAAAAAAACATTCTGAGATGTTGCTCTTTATAAAGCTGAGCCTCCATTTTGATCTAGTTGGTTTATTCCTATCTGTACCGAATCCAAAATGTACGTGGAAGTTTATCATCATTTATTGACTAAAATACAAGTTAAATCGTTCCGCTTTGTTTTGATTCCGGAGGCACTATTTAGGAAGAGATTTTTGGCATTAGTCTCGATTCGAAATTCTTCCTCGTTGATGATGTGACTTCCAGCTTGACGTCAAGTTAGAAGCCTCATCAATGTACCCTAATATCTTCGGTTCCTTTGAAGCACTAATTCTGAAACTTTGCAAATCCAAGGCACTATTTAAGAAGAGTTTTTTGGTATATAGTTCTTCAAGAACAGTGCTGTGGTTTTTGTGTACTGAGATGAGGCTGCTATCTTGACGTCAAGATAGCAGCCTCACTGAACGACCTGAATATCTCCGAAAGTATGATAGCACTATTTATATGCTTCGGGCACTATTTGGCACTATTTAGGAAGAGTTGTTTGACATTATCAGAACAGCTTAATTCCATGGTGAGGCTTCTAACTTGACGATCTCATTTTAGAGGTATTTTGGGATAATATTTTTAATTAATTAGTACTCGCAATTTAATTTCGATATAGTGAAATATACTATGCAAAGAGGTTGGAAGAAAATCATTCTTTTTCCTAAAACTTTTTCTTTAAACGTCTTTGATACTGTGCTATCTATAGTGAACTATATTGGTAAAACGGATTCCCAAAAAGTTAGAGACATATTATGTTACCCAATTCGATACTTAGATTAGATACCTTTACAGCTATGTTGTTAACTAATGTTGTTGATTAAACTTAATATTTTTGCTATACACAATAAACACAATTTAGCTGGATTGGATGTTTGAATCCCGAAAAGAATAAAAATGTTCTAAGAAGAATTCTGTTTTCTTGAAATTCTCTATTCAAACCGGCATTTTCATAGGTAAACAATAAGAAGTGGTAAACCGCGTGCGGTCAAGCTGTAATCAAAAGTTACAAACCCATCCATTTCTCGTTTCCTGAGGATAGTGGGCCTGGGAAGCGCTGACGCCGTTGCAGTGGAGGAAGCGTGCACCTCGGTCATCGGCTGGACGGTGTTCATTACGCTCACTGCACGAAATATAATAAAATAAATAAATAAATAAACGCTCACGCCTTATATTCCCGACGGGGTAGGCAGAGCTACGAAACATACTCTTATTAAAATTGCGTACTGTACAGGTAAGTATTCAATCTTCATGGTCAGATATGAATGTAATGCATGCTTGATTGAGGGCTGAATATGGCACTAACCCTTACATAATAAGATCTTTTGTATACTCAAATGTATTCGTTCAAATTTATATTAATGACTTGCTACTTATTTACTTACTAAATAACTCAAAGTTTAGATACATTTAAAGAAATGTGTTTTTAAAACATTTTTAGAGGTGATTTGGAATAATTTATCAAATGAGTCTGAATAATATTAACAATTTAATTTTGATATAGTAAACTACACTAGTATGTAACACTATAAATTAAGAAAAAATGGAAGTACATTTAGGGTAAAACACCCAACTGTTGACACCCCAGCAGTTTTATTCAAAATTAAAGAAATTAAGATACACATCTAGAATAATCAAATAAACACGATGGTTTTATCTAATTATTCTAAATATAACTGTGTATCGTAATTTCGTTAATTTTTATCCTACATTTTATTTACTGCCTGACATAATTTTAAAATCCCCTGACACTAAAAATAAATATAAACACAAATGAATGAACAGATTTTCTTGAACCATAGCTAAGAAAACTCTTGATCAAGTCACCTTTAAAAAAATACGAAATCGGTTCAGTGGGTTGGGAGCTACGAGCGAACAGACAGACATACATACATATACACAGAAACACACGTCCAACTTGTAACATCCCTATGTTAGTCATGGGGGTTAAAACGGACCAATTTTCAATCTTTTTACAATATTTTATTTAACTTGCAATGTATATTTGTTTATGTGGAATCTTGCAACTCAATTTCGAAGCAGATATCTTCAACCGATGAAGCTGAAATTTTGCATACGACCGAGCTGATCGGACGATGGAGCCAAGAGGTGGATATCGCAACTCCTCAACTCTTAAACCACTCGAGTTAGGGCTCGTTTAATTTTTTATGACGCGTGCTATACATACAAAAGCTTTTTAGTTGTCACATTCTTAATTGTCTTTAGGAATGTCACCTTTTAGATAAAACGGACTGGAGATGGCGGAAGTCACCAAAACCACGGTGAAAAGCCATTATCACCTAAAAGAAGAAGAAGACACTGTAGGAGATGTAGGGGAGTTACCTTGTGCGGTCTGCGTGTGCGCATAGGGGGCGAGTTGGCGGGGCGCGGGGGCGTGCACGGGCAGAGCGGCGGCCGTCTGAGGCATCTGCGTGGGCGCACCGCGAGGCACCTCGTAGTACAGCTGCGTCGGCGCACTGTTGCCCACGCCGCGGACGCCCACGCTCGCTACGCCCACCACCTGTGGGGATATCGAATTACGACACATGTAATGTGTGGACTAGTGGCTTTCTAAGGTACCGTGGCCGTTTTAACTTGGCTTCTCTGACTGAACATAAGCTTTGCCTGCGCAAACCCCCTCTTACCGTAAAATAGTCGCTAGAAAATATTGCGCAGCCATTTGCGCAACTTCAAAGCTGACAAGTTATAACGGCTGTACTGTAAGCGTTAGTGGAATAAAATGTTTAATGTATGGGACTGCAAGGAGCTTTCGACATGGTAAAATTGCCTTAAAAATCTAAAGTATAGTCATACTATTTTTCAATGACATTTTTCATTTTTATACAAAAGTGTTAATGTATAAAAAAAAGTCGGGTTAGTTACATCATCATCTGTAATGGCTAGCTAGATCGGTCTAGCTAGCCATTACAGATGATAATGATTTTTAATTTGTTGGATTTGCCTCCGCTCCGAATGGCAAAATAACTATTAAAACATCGACAAAAATGGGAATAAGCCGCTGGGCACACGTAAATAATACAACACTGCGATGCGTCTATATTGGCCTTATCTAATAGAGTGTTTATAACAAAAAATCTTAATTAGGAATGATGATTGAGAAGTAACTCACACATGTATTGTGTACCTTGGGCTGGTAATTCCTCTGCAAGAGAGGCAGTGGGCGGGGCGTGACCACCGGCGCGGGAGTGGGGGTGGTCGCGCGGGGGGTGGGCGTGGCAGCTCGCAGGGCTCCCGATATCACGGTGCTGGCTGCAGCAAACAATTACAATTATATTATTCAATGCATTTGCTATTAATTCTGCTGATGACATCGAAACTTGGATCGTAAAGTAATAAAGTTGTATTTTACGGAATGTGCCCCTTTCTTCTATCACAATAGCTCAATGGCCCAATGACACTTTTTCGAATTCTTTTTTTTTTAGAATTTGAGCAAAAAATTTTCATGCCGAACATGAGATGTACTTTTGTTAAAAAACCCTGAATAACTGTACCCGATTACTATAAATAATTGTACTTTTACTGTTTACATTTTTGACTAAAAAACTTCATTCTTGTTTTATTTTATAGTAATCGAAATTTTTTTGAAAAACGTATGATGGTCGTACTCAGTAAGCTAGCTATTATAGTCATTGGTTTATAATAAGCATTCGGCTTCACCGCGTGCCTATAAACACCTCGAGTATAATATCCAGCTTACCGTATACTGACATCATAATGTACTATTTCACACCACATGCTCGACAAAGCCGGATTATATATCATATAAACGTCACCGAAAGCAAGACATTATATTCCTTGGCTTTAACCGGGTTATAATGTTGTATGGAATTTCATTATAACCCTAGGTCAATAATGTAATTTTCACTTTCATAATCCTTATTGCTATGACGATAAAGTCTAATTTCGTTAAGCAAAATGTGGTGCAGTCGTGGCCAACTCGATTTTCGAAAACCGAAGCCGCGAGTCTAGGGCTTCCAATACCGGGATCCCGGTATCGGCTAATACCGGGATCCCGGACTTTTTTCGTCTTTTTTCAATACCGGTATTGAAGTGTCTAATACCGGAATCCCGGTATTGGTTATTTAGTTTCATTTTTAGTAAGTATAAACTTCAGTTATACTTTCAAGAGCATATTAATAATAATTTTACATATTTTATTGTACTTATTTTGCATAAGTGTAGGTTTTAAACCAGTAATTCAGTTCATGGGAAGGTTTGGCAGTTATCTAAAATAAAACCAAGCTATTGAAACGATCGCATTAAGACAAATAGCATCGCACTGCACGCCCGTCCTCGTTGTTGCTAGCATAGGTTGCTAATCATAATCATAAACTTTAGTCTAAATTGATTCTCCTAAAAAAAAAACAGTTTTTTCTTACGGTATAAGCTATTTTGTTATATTTTAAAATGTTCAGGTGAACAGATTTTAGTAAAGAATTTAAGTTAATGAATCCACAATTAATACGTTTTATTTTCTTTGCTTTTGTCAGGCTTGGTTCATTCAACATTTTGGATATGAAGATGAAACTTACCTGATGTAGGTACTTAACTACTTGTTTTACATATTGAAGATGATATTTTAAAGTTATAATTATAAATAGATACCTAAGTCATTTTCAGTGTGTCACACATTGTACATAATATATGACACGCTATAGTGATTTGGCCGAATACTGAATAACCGGTCACGGTCTTAGCCCAAGCGCCGAATATTCGGCCTTGATGGAAATCAAGTAGTTAAACATTTTGCAGATGACATTCTCATTGTATTGTAATGCAGCTAGCGGCACGCACACGGGCGTGCATAGGGGTCTATTTGTTTCATTTGGGAATCAATCATGTCAGACACGCATTATTTCTTTATTGTACGTCAGTTCGTCCAAAACAAAACATGGTAGGCTTTTAAGCATTTTTTTTTAAGTAATATGAGTTATTTTTTTTGTAATTTTCTATTTGGTATTCGGCCACTTAGTTCATAATATTTGGCTGAATACCGAATCTTAAACAAAATGGCCAAATACCGAATAGCATCTTTATTGTACACAATACTTAGCAAATTATCATAAATATTTTAATATATTTTCTACGTACAATACAATGTGTACCTCTACGCAGCGGGACCCTCGGCCCTAGAGAGATATGGTTAGTATATATCTACTTACTGAACGTGTATTGAAATAATTTGTACCCCGATGGTTTTAGAGTAAATTAAAAAATAAGAAAGTCTCTATCCAGCGGGGCCCTCCGTAAGTATGGGTTTTTCAATTGCATTTAAGTATAGTACCCCAAGACCCGTTTTCAATATAACAATTACTTTTGATCTAAGAGATATAGTTTTTACATAAAATCAAGTGGAAGTTCTAATCGATCCAGCGGGGCCCTCCCTGGATTGGCATTGAACAGCCGTTTTTTATTTTTTTCGTTTAGTACCCTCAGTAAAAATAACTTTTAACAAATAATATGTTTAAAAATACATACTAAAAAAATAATATGAACAAAATAAAATGACGCGCCTCTCCATACGATTAGCGTGATTTTTAAAAATAAATCTAGGGATGATTTTAGAATCAAATAAAACTAGACTTATTGTTAGGCTTCTAACTAAGTATAGGCTTTTATTTTAAATCTAAATAACATATTTTAGAAACCACAAAATCACTTTAGCATACGTAGGACAGTTAAAAAAATCTATAAAATAGTATTGAGAGGCGCGTCATTTTATTTTGTTCATATTATTTTTTAGTATATATTTTTAAACATATTATTTGTTAAAAGTTATTTTTACTAAGGGTACTAAACGAAAAAAAATACAAAACGGCTGTTCAATGCCAATCCAGGGAGGGCCCCGCTGGATCGATTAGAACTTCCACTTGATTTTATGTAAAAACTAATCTCTTAGATGAAAAGTAATTGTTATATTGAAAACGGGTCTTGGGGTACTATACTTAAATGCAATTGAAAAAACCATTGAATGCATACTTACGGAGGGCCCCGCTGGATAGAGACTTTCTTATTTTTTAATTTACTCTAGAACCATCGGGGTATAAATTATTTCAATACACGTTCGGTAAGTTTGGGTGAGGGTACTATAGGTATATACCAACCATATCTCTCCAGGGCCGAGGGTCCCGCTGCGTAGAGGTACACCAATACAATTAATCATAAAAAGGACCGATTAATTCCTGTTGTGACTAATCCTAAAATTGATTTTTGTCATAGCAAAAAATAGTTGAGATATAGAGCATAAAATGTTCAGAAATACAAACTATGTCCTACTGCTCAACTGCTCAACTAGTTGAGCAATCTGGTTGAGCAGTGGGGAAGTCACGATTTAAAGAGATATTATGTTATTACCAAAGGGTGATTTTTCAGTAAAACAACTTAACAGTAAGAAAATAACACATTAACGTTTGCATTTTCTGGTTGTAAAGAAAAAAAAACTGAACACAATTTCAATACCGGGATCCCGGGATCCCGGTATTAAAAAAAAACTTTCCGGTATTGATACCGGTATTCAAAAAATCCGGTATTCGAAAGCCCTAGCCGCGACCAACTAGATTCGCACGATCTTCAATTGTTAAATCAAGTACCTAGGTCACGCCGGCAGAAACAAGTTGCTGTATCCATTTTATAGCTTTAACATTTCAAAAAGAATATCGAAAATGTCGAGTGATGAAAGTACTTTGACTTCAGAGTCTATTATACCTACTAGATGCCATAGGCATTGTCAATAATCTACTACCATGCAATTGCATTTTATTGTCTCGCATAAGGTGAGAAAAGTAGAGTATATAACTCGGGAATAAAACTGTTTTTGTCTTGGGCGCTTAAATCCCTCACTAAACTCAGGACTCAGTCTTACGCTGCGCTCGGGAGTAAAACTGGGAGTCCTTCGTTACGTTCAGGATTCAATGTCGCGCCCGTGACATAAAACAGTGCTTTATTCCCTTGTTGTATAATCTACTATTATGCGACATGTATTCCTTCCAATATTATTACATGTTTATTACATTACAATTGTTATGCCAGAAACATATTTAGACGTGTCACGTTTAGAGGCCCAAAATTGATTAGTAGGTATTTCCAGGAATTAAACGCCGACCCCTTTTGGGACGAAGAATAAGCGTTTTTTATTTGTTTCGGCATGACAAAAGCACTCGTTAACGTTCGTTAATGCCATACATTGTCAATCTATAAGATCATTCGATTCTTTAGTACAATGCCTCTTGGCTAGAGGCAGAACTTACAAGTAAGCATAGTGGTGGTCGGCAAGGTGATGAGAGTGGAGTGCGACGTCGCTGTGGCAGTCGGCAGTGACACCGGAGATACTGACACAGAGAGGGCTGGGGAGGAACAGGGAGGCGCTGAGGGAGCACGAGGCGGCGCCACGCGAGGCAGCGACGCTCGAGAGCCGTAAACTAGCGCGCCACGACCACGACCCGGGCCCGACCACGCGCCAACTGCATTACATATATAAAAAATACTAGCTGTTATAACTAAATACTTGACATATTACCTACACGGACAGTGAGTGATTTGCTAATTGCTTATGTTATTTGGTCGAAAACTAGGCAAAGCTTATACTATGGGTACTGTACAATTATATTTGCTTAAATGAATATTAAACACCCAAACACAAAGCCAACAGACATAGTCAAGGCAATATTTGTAATTGTGTACTTGAAAAGTCCAACTTCTTAGAAAAAGTAGAAATTTACAATGAGCAGGTATACAGAGGCGAAAGATCTATCTAGCTACTTCTACTTTAAAATAGATTTCAATGAAAAACTGTAGTAAGCTTGGAGACCCTTGGTTTTAAAAATATTTGAAAGCTCCTAGGATCTTAGTGAATATTCAAGTTTTATAGTATATTTAACTCTTAACCCAAGTTCTTTTGATAATAAAGAGTAACAAAGTATGTAACAAGAGTACAGAACTGTTTTATTATATTTAATTGGCTTCCTGATGTCTAAATTAATTGCTCATTATTATTATTATAGCTTAGGTTTCCCTAAAATTAAGTAAATAAATAAAAAAATATGCTGGGTTATGTAAAGACTGACCCTGACCAGCCATTGAAGGTGAGGCCGGTGTGACGGGGCGGACGGCAAGAGAGGCGCCTGCGGCCGGCCCGCGCGGCACATGGCTGGTCACACCTTTGCCAACAAGCACTCCACCCGCAGCACTCACATTCATTGCTGATATAACTGCTGCAAAAAGTGTTAACTATAGATTCTTTTTAGTACATAGTCGCAGTAGTTGGAAAAAATTGGACAGATATTGGACAAAATAGGGAGAAATGGAAGAACATGGAGGAGGCTTTTACCCAAAAGGGGTCCATCGTCATCTACTAACAACACTAAAACTTAAATAAAATCTACAATAAAATACATAAATACTAAAATCATTAACAACACATTTGCTATGTACTATAAATGAGATGGAGACGGAAAAAAGCTTTGTTTTATTTTATTTATAGATTCCTTTTTAATACACCATTTGCTTTTATTCTATTTGTACAGTCAAGAGTATATGAATCTTTACACTTGTGCGAGTCTGACCTCTAAGGCAATTATAATCAGAACATTACAAAGTCCAATGTGTCAAGCTCCACATGATCCTGACTGTACCACCACCCATTGTATTGTACTTTTCTCTTACTGTCACATATGTTTTTTCTTAGAGAAAACTAAATACCATTTTACTATTGAAAATTCTTACCTGGCCTGGAGTTATGATGAGGTAAAGGTGGAAGCACTCTGACACTTGGTGGTAGAGTGCGGACAGCGGAGCTCATCACCAGATTCCCAGCTCCACTAACCAACTGACCTTGGGCCCCACTCACCAATCCTCCCACACTCAGAACTTGTCCACTCACTGATGAGGGCACACTCACTTGTACATTCGACCCAGAGCTACTAGAGCTTGGAACTTGTGCTGACAACTGGGTCCCTTGGCTTATTATCTGTGTCCCTGGACTTAATATCTGACCACTTGGACTGATCAGTTGCGATTGAGATATAATCTGTGTGCCTTGCCCTATCATTTGGGTGCCTTGACTGACAATCTGCGTGCCTTGCAGCAGTGGTGAACCGGTGACTATCATCTGTGGCTAAAAGGTACAAAAAGATGCCATTAAATACAGCTTCAATATATACTGAATTCAGGTTTGGAAAATTTTAATATTTTTCAATAAAAATAATATAAATTCACCCGAAAATAAAATAAATCAGAACATACTAACGAAACGGCATGGGTGGAGTGAGAAGTATAAATAACGAAGTCTTACCTGGGAAGAGACGCCTGGCGTTAGAATTTGTGCAGTTGGACGCATCAGTCCTACTGAACCTGTATGAGATATTATCTGGCCAGCAGCAGTGGTTTTCGGCGGACCAGTGATTAGATGGGCCATTTTCACCTCGGCGTTAGATACGCTCTTCACGATAGTTATTTTTTGCGGTGCTAAGTCGATTGGATACATTTTACCTGTTGTGACCGACCGATCAGTCTCTAAATTACTACTCATTATGATGAAGACACACTTTAAATTAACTAAAATTACATGATATAAATGTATTAAATATGTGAGA
The DNA here is from genome assembly GCA_963855545.1 of Ethmia dodecea. NCBI lineage: Eukaryota > Metazoa > Arthropoda > Insecta > Lepidoptera > Depressariidae > Ethmia > Ethmia dodecea. Next base: position 6,362,674 of record OY979446.1, read on the forward strand.
CCAAAATATTATAGCTATTTTAGCGAAATCCTCAAGAATTTCCAAAAAATCTGCGACTACAAGTTCACGAAAACGAAAGAAAGTCAACTGTTCATAGACAAACAAAACAAATCATTGATGAGAGTAGAAGCGAAACTTCATTGACTAGCGACATCTGTACACAGAACACTCCATCTGTAGTCGGTCGCTTTGTTCTGCAGTTATTTCTTCAATTTTCTTTTTCTTGCAAACCTTCGCACTTTGAGTATTAAACCAACCGGAGACGCCACTGACAGGCGTTCCCCTCTGCCAAAAAAAAGTGTCGGTCAACGCGCACACCTGTTAAATACAACTAGTTTTTTTGAGTTCACGGAGTGCTTGGATTGATGAATGTATTTGTGTGCATCTAGTTCAAGCTAGCGTTTAATTGTTTTGTCAAAAAATGCGTTTGTTTTAACATTATTTGTGTTTGTTTCCTCGTCCCCCCCGCAGAAATTGGCAGACTTTTTTGCAAAGGAACTAGTGCGCGTGACGTCTCCTGTACCGAGATGATTGAAGAAAAAAGTGGCGGTGGTGTAGTTGTAGTTGTAGCATTTTTTTTTATAATTTGATGTCTCTGTGGTCACGCTTAAAAAAAGTTTATCCATTGTTGATGGTGCGCCATGGCGGAAATAGTGGGTGACGGTGATTTTTCGAAAGAAAATATACAGAAATTCAATAGTGAAAGGCGGAGTAGCAAGCAATGGGTGAAACTTAACGTGGGTGGAACATATTTCTTAACCACCAAAACTACATTATCTAGGGATCCTAATTCATTTTTGTATCGATTAGTTCAAGAGGACAGCGACTTGATTTCAGACAGGGTTGGTACAATTTCTAATTTGAGTTTTTGTATGTAAATGAGATGTTCCTTTTATGCCAGCATGGTTAACATGTTCGTAATATTATTGAAATCTACCTTACAGGATGAAACCGGTGCTTACTTAATAGACAGAGATCCCACGTATTTTTCGCCAGTGCTCAATTACCTTCGGCACGGTAAACTGGTAATCAACAATGACATCGCCGAGGAAGGTGTCCTGGAGGAAGCGGAGTTTTATAATATTACGGAGCTTATAAGATTAGTTAAGGAAAGAATACGACAAAGAGAACGAAGGCCATTGAAAGACTCCAAAAAACATGTGTACAGAGTATTGCAGTTCCATGAAGAGGAATTGACTCAGATGGTGTCTACCATGTCAGACGGATGGAAGTTCGAGCAACTGATAAACATTGGCTCACAATATAACTATGGCAATGATGAACATGCAGAGTTTCTTTGTGTTGTGAGTCGGGAGTGTGGGAGTACAGTCAACAGTAATGATGTAGAGCCCACAGACCGCGCTAAGGTGCTCCAGCAAAAAGGCTCACGTATGTGAGCACTCCTATAAGTGACCTGCATGTTATTGAGACATCAGCTCGTGTGAAATGTGTACATAGACATTTGTAGTGTGAGCAGTCTTTATTTTCTTATTCTGGTCAGTCTATTAGGTTGAAAAAAGAAATGATTGCTGAATCTTTATATTTAATATAGATATTGAAGATATCAAAAACACAAAATAACTATTACATCTTTTGTAGTAACAGAAACTTTTCATCTTTTATAAAAATTGTGTAATTTCCCCTCAAAGTGTATATTTTTCCATCTTGTTTATAATTATTTTATCATTAAAATTCTTTTTTATTTGAAATGAAGTTTAGAAAAGGATGGAATCCAGCTTATAATGTAATGTCTGTTCTGCACTGTATCCCCATATTGATATAGAATGAATAATTACGAAATTAAATGTTGATAGTCAATTGGAAGGTATTGTTATTGGTATTTAATATCTTCTCTTGCTGGGATGTAATGGAAATTATCTTAATACTCTGTTGATTTATGAATTATTGTACAATAAAGAAAACTGTAATTATGTACTCTATATGTATAGGAATAGGCATTATTTGAAAAATAGTATTTCATCTCTTTCAGTATTGTCTATGAAATTCAAAATATTTTTTTTTCATATTGTATTCTACGTATTTAGTAAATGTTAATGCATTTTTATGCAACTAGAAGATCAGCAATTGTGAATGTATTAGGATATTTATTTCATACCTTATTTGATTCCAGCACCTCTACTGGAATAATAATTATAGTTGTGCTCATATGCAAAGAATTAAACATTATAACTATTATAAGATAACAAATTCCATCTTTTTTTTAATTACAATATCTAATTTATCAACACCTAAAGTATAAAAAAATACAGGAAATCAAAAATTAAGAAAGATTATGATACATACCTTTATTTCACTGAATAAGTAAACAATTGACTGAAAACGTAATATGATTTGACACGCCTTCACTTAATAATTATTACTTGCTACTTTCTAAGTTAATCAATTTCATAACTACACAATAATTATATAAATCTATAACACGATGTTTTAAAAAAATAAACATTAGCACTATTTAAAACTTATCATGATATTAAATTACACAATTTATTATAATATTAATTGCATTTAACTGCATTAAATACAAGTTAATCAACAAGAGTATCTTTGTTAGATGCTCTGTGTTAGAGCTAACACTTTCTAAAATTTCAGAAATTTTTCACACATTTTGTAAGGCAATAGGGGTTTTATTGTTTGTAACAGGATTCAGAAATTATTCCTTGAATAATAAAATAGTTAATGCTTTGACACATAGAATGTTGCCTAGCACCAATCTGCCATATAGGTGAAGTCTGAAAATAGCTTGTGGTCTGTGGCGGAGAGCGGGCGCGGCTCCTTGGGCGGCGTGAGCATGGCCGCCTCCGATGTAAACTCGCTGTCGAAATTGCTCACATCCTCAAGGTTCTTTATAGTTGGCACAAATGGTGGCTTTACTTTACGTAACAGTAATTGTTCCCAATTAACACTAAAGAAGAATGCCTGTTTCTTCACATCCTCGGCATCTCTTTCCGAGGACCCCAATCGTCTCTCAGGATTTTTCCTCAGCAACCGGCGCATCAAAGCAATTGCTTCCAACGACAAAGTTCTAGGGTATCGTACTTCGTCATTCACAATAGAGTCAAATACTTCTCCCTCATCCTCCCCTGGAAAAGGTGATTCACCAACTAACATTTCAAATATCAAGACTCCGAGTCCCCACCAGTCTACAGCTCGCGTGTAGGAAGTCTCTGTCAGCACCTCGGGAGCTAGAAACTCAGGAGTACCGCAAAATGTTCCAGTGCGGTCTCCCCATCCCATACCTTCCTTACAAAGGCCGAAATCTGCTATTTTCACATAACCTTCAGTGTCTAAAAGTAAGTTATCTAATTTTAAATCTCTATAAATTATATTATTCTCGTGTAAATACTGTAGGCCTAATACTACACAAGCTGCATAAAATACTGCCCTTGGTTCAGTGAACACATCGGCATGTATGTGCATCATAAGATCACCTCCAGCTGCATACTCCATTACAAAACAAACATGTTGCTCTGTCTGAAAACAGGCAAACAGATTCACCAAAAATGGATGTCTGATTGCATTAGCTACCTCAAAAATTCTTTTCTCTGATAATAAAGAATCTACTTCATCTCTGGCTATTATATCACCTTTTTTTAAAGCTTTTATTGCAAAGTATTCATTAGTGGGTTTGTACTGAGATAGAATTACTTTTCCAAAGTGTCCTCTTCCTAGAACACTCAATAACCTGAAGCTTTCCATTGACATTTCACCAGACTGCCTCCTGGAGTCCTCTCGTCCAACAGTTTCTATAACCGACGATGAGCGTGATGATGATATTCTCATATTACTTGTGACGTCAACTATTTGATCTTCATTACTGGGGAAATCAAGTACCAATTTAGGCGATGGTGAAGGTGGATACTCCACCAATGGTGTGTCACAAGATGGTGTGTGTTCTTTTGGAACATAATTATCTCTGTTGTACGAATCATCTAAAAATGCGAAAGCTTCTTGAAGTTCCTTTTCCATCCTGAGTGTGGAAACATTTGGAGGCGGGTGCATTGGCAGAATTGGCTTTGGTGGGGGACTAACTGGTGTTGTGACAGGAGTAGAAGGTAGGCCTAGTGGTCGCACACCCGCCATACCGCCAAGAGTGATGTTAGGATTTTCAATGTCTTTCTGTTCAAGACTTGTGGAATCAAAATGCAGCTGTTGTGGTTGGGTAATGTGAGCACTTTGAATGTTTTGGATTGATGGTGAAGAGCGTTTCAAAAGTCTGCCCAGAACTACTGCAGGTATATGCATTTCCCCATATGAAGGCCTTGGAATATTCTTGCCTTGCTGTTTAAAAATCTTTCTCTGGCGTTGAAGTTTAGGTTTCCTTGATATAATGGGGTTCAAGAATTTTATTTCTGCAAAAAGAAGGCCCTGAGGCTCCAGTTCCAGGGCCATCCCGTGTCGAATGTCATCAATGAATTCCTCCAATCTCAAAAATTTTACAGCACACAGGCCACGCCAATCCTTCCAATGAATTCCAATTTCAAGTTCTCTTGATTTGTCCAGTTTGATGGTGAATCTGAAAAATAAACCATTGTTTTTGACATGTTTGCTATTAAAACTCAAAAATTTCTTAAGAACATTGGCACTTAGGCCAGTAACATAATAAAGGCAACCAAGTTTAGTCACACAGTAAATATGTGTGTTCAGCCTATCAAATGATAAGATAACTGACTAATATGAAAGGAATCATAAAGATTATTAATTCAAGGAAGTGCAGATAGGCAATAGACCATAATGATATATACAAGTATTGAAACTAGTAGTAGATCATACTACAAGTGATTAATTAACCTTCATGATTTTTTATAATAATAATCTTGTATTAAGTGACTCCACCAAAGATATTATCGAAATATTACATAATCTAAGATATTGATTCAATATTATGTACATAGATGATTTAATTTTTGTATGAGGTACATAGACCAGATATGTAATATTTTGAGACTGTGGATTACCTCTGGTCCCAGGCCTGCTGCGAGCATGGTCTCCAACTGGTTTGTGCTACGGTGTGGTTATCCAACTTGAGAACAGCCATTATTTCATTGCTGGTATCTTCTTTGATGCTGTAGGTGTATTTCATAGAGTTACGAATTGTAACCCCTTTCACAAAAGACTTCAAGTCTGAGGGGCTAGCCAAGGGGTCGCGTCGACTGCGACCAGGCACATCATCTAGCAGGTCTTGACAACCCATCAGCCGCACCTCCAGTGTCCCCGTCACTTGAACACAAGGACTGATCAAGGGAGCTGGGGAGAGGAACTGCGCCCTAGACCCACTTCCACCGGTCAGGCTTGTATACCCTGGGCTTGAGCCAGTGCTTCGAAGCTCATGTCCTAGTTCTATAAATGCAGAACTCTCAGCAGGGAGCTCCTGGCGTCGCATATCTAGCGATCTACGCAATAAATCTAACTTCTGGGTGGATTCAAGAAGGCTGGTTTGTGCCTCTTGCAATGCCTTCTTGTCAGTAACTTTCTTGTCACTCTGCAAAAGTCTTATAGCATTTTTGGAGCCCTCCACTACAGCTGCTTCAATACGAAGGCGATTCCTTAATTCTGCAATTCTTTCATCTAACAGCTGATCTACACCACTTAAATCAGAACTTCTGCCGTCTCCGTTGGCACCAGCATTGTCACCTTTCTGTTGCTTACTTAATTTAGAAATACGAAGCTTCAAGTACTCAATTTTATCCTTCGAGTCTGCCAGCATCTGATGAGCCTCTGCTAAAAGCTTCTTATCTCGAGACTGGTTACTGCTACTGATGCTTTGTATCATATTTTCTGCTCCTTGCTTTACTTTCAGTTCTATGTTCAGCTGCTTTTCCAGTGAAGCCAGTTTACGGTCAGCTGTAGCTTCACCTAGCTGCCGCTGCTGTTGAGCTGCTTCTGAAGCCAAGATGATCTCATCGTCATAAGACGAGTCCACCGGCGACGTGGGCGTAGACTGTCCACGCGACAGTAGTAGCTGAGACTCCAGCTCCTGCAAATCCGACTTGAGTTCATTGAGTTTGATGTTGGCCTTCTTGACAATGTTAGCAACGTCTGAAAGCGATCTCCGGTCGGTCGCCACTTCGCGCAGTTTCTCAGCACCCTCTTTTATTTTGAGTTCTTTACGTATCTCTCTACGTATGACATCCTTGAGCTCTTCCAACTTAGTTGGCAAAGCTATTTCTGGAATACACTCAGTTTTGATTCCATACTTGACTCCCAGCTCGTAAAGAACAGGGTGACGAATATAATCACTGTGGTAATAACCTGGGTCTGCCATAATTGAGGATGCACAGTCTAACGTCAGTTAACCATAATTATATGTGGGAAAATAACACTACTATTGCTTGGTAGATCACAAAATGTTGGTGGAGGCAACACGTTCACAAGTACGTCTTGATATGTTTAAGGCAAACATTATGTTTTAAAGCAATATTACATACATTCTAATAATAACACAAAACAAAACAATTTTACAACACAAGTTGGTCGACCAGCGAATGAAACCAACGAAACGAAGAATTCTAATTCATAACCATAGACTATCTATAGACGGAGGGATAGGGCAGGTTATGCCAAATACTCTATGGTGCCGACCATTGCCACCTTGATGATTAAGGTAGAACTACACTGGATCAGCATAGTGTGTGTGTTATTTGTCAGTTTCATTTAATATATATCAGAGAAATATAAGCATTTTATGTCAGAAGCATGTGTCGTCCGTCCCAAATTTTAAAGTCGAAAATAATCGGAAGAAGTGATGCCAAGATGTATATTATATAAGGTGATGTTCAGAAAATCTATAGAGGGTGGTATAATAATAAATGAAAAATACTATAGAGATCTGATTTAGTAGAGCGGTAAGAAGATATTATTTTAAACAAATATGTCCTACAAAACACCCCCCAGAATGCCCCCTGATTTGTAAAATTCTTCAAAGTACCAAAATCTGCTTGCAACATTATCAAAATACTGGTAACCCATCCAACATACATTTTTGTACATGAAATCAAAAAGCTTGAATCCAGAGTCGTAAAAAGAAATATTTTTTTTTACACGAAAGTAGCGATTGATGTGCTATGTGAAAGAGATAGCGCTCTACTTTCTTTCTCACTCTTATCTGTCATAAGCCTTTATGCATACGTGAAATAAAACACAGTTATTTTTTACGGTCTGCCACTCTACCAATGTCAATATGACATTAAAATTTATTCACATACATGGAGCACAGAACACTATTACTCCTTGGACCTTGGACCACGAAACGAACATACCACTTTGACTAACAAAAAAAATATAATTTAATAATTCAGGGAATACAAAATAATCATACAAATTCGATTAGCCTAATTGAACACTTAATTAAATAATTAAAGGCCCACAGGTTAAATCATTTTGGGTCCCTAGACCAAAAGGGTGACGTTCGTTTCTCAGTGACCTAAACTCTCATATATTACTGAATTTTTCAAACATAGGGTAGCATTTTAAAATATTTCATTATGTTATCAAATAGCCCAGTAAATTTGCTTTACAATGATATATATATGGTTCTGGTAATAAAATACGAGGAATAAAATACCACTATTATTCTTCCTTTTAGGGGCAAACATTTTTGAGGTTTGCCGTTTGGTAACACTGCATTTATACTCTGTATCAAAATCTCAAACCAAACAAGCTGAAAACTTGACTTTCACTTCCTTTTTTACAAAATTTTCGATAGAAAGCCCTGTTAATTTTGTAAGCGCGTCATTAATTTATTTTAGTTATATCGGAATCTTAAAGATTATTTTCATTGTGGTGTATGTTACTTGATTTTCCATTTATAGAATATACTGGAAATAAGAGCTGCTTGTCTGTCAAACAAAACCTCTGGAACGACTATCATCTGCAGCTGTCTGTCAATAACGTCGATTATAAGCTGGGTCACTGTTTTGATGGGAAAATAATGCCAGTAAAAGTCGATATAACTCCGCCGCCTCCTGCGAACTCAAAACAGCCTGGCGTAACCAAATCTTTACTTTACAACGGTTCAAAATTTCAAGGGCATCAAAAATCTAAAGGAAATTCATATGAAGTCGAAGTAGTTTTGCAGGTTAGTATCATTATAAAAGTAAGTACGCAATTTTAATAAACAGATGAATCTATATGAGTATCGGGCCACAGACTTTGTCTAATATTTATTTCAATTGTTATTAAAATGATACAATGTTGTTGACATATTTATAGCATGTCGACGAAGAAAATTCATATCTATGTGGATACCTAAAAATAAAGGGTTTGACGGAGGAATTTCCGACTCTTACAACATTCTTTGATGGTGAAATTATTTCTGCAAAATATCCTTTTCTCACACGAAAATGGGACGCTGATGAGGATGTTGATAGGAAACATTGGGTAAGTGAAGTTCATGTTTCTTGTAAAATACATTATTGAAGGGCTGATGATTGTCAATATAATTACAGGCTTATTAACTTAGGCTTATTAGTTTTGTGTGTTCATATGATATGCCATATGGTACATCATAGATTCTCTTGAATGTGTAAAACCTCTTTGTACTATCAGTAAAAGTTCTGCCTGATACACCTAAGTGTCCTTTTTGCAAGCAGCTATCTATTCCCACCCTGTGGCAACAAAGCCCTATCATATAGTAACAATGACAATTACAAAAAAGTGTTTCTTTCTTGTTTATGACCATTTAGTGTTGATGACTAAAAATGACTATGTTACTGGCTTCTGATTGTTTAACTTATACTATTATTTTAGCATATTATTATAGAATTTGTCGATAGTACCTATGATGTTGAGTAAATGATTATGATTAGTATATGTGGGTCAAATCTTGCAAGAGAAATTTGAATCACTTTCTCTTAAACTACCATGTTGAAATTTTACATACTCAATCAGGTCTGATGACGATACATTATGATAAACATGACTTCCAGCCACAATCATCTCTTCACATGATAACTTTTCTATAGATAGCACACACATGTCATGAAACTTTCCATTATAAATGTTATCTTAGTTTGTTGGTATTTTTTTTTTCAGAGTAAGTTTGACTTGTTTGTCCCGTATTTGAAGACATTCAACTCAGATTCCTTTGATTACGACTCTCTTGCAAAGGCTGATTATGTATTTATGAGGTGGAAGGAACACTTCTTAGTTCCGGATCATACAATCAAAGATATAAATGGTGCTTCATTTGCCGGTTTCTACTACATATGCTTCCACAAGTCTGCAGCAACTATAGAAGGCTACTACTATCATCGAAGTTCTGAGTGGTACGTTCTAATTGGTTTTATTAGTTGTAGAAGACAAGAAAGTTACAAACATCAGCCATATTTTTATTCCAAGTGCAGTTTCCTCAAGTCCTTCCTTATCCAAATACAGTTTGCTGACAGCTTATTTCAATATTATTATTAATCTGGCAAGCAGTTGACAACTGATTAACACCTGTATCCAGGTGTTCTCCACTCAAGCTTTCTCATTACAGAATATGTGTTTGTCCAGTTTATTTTTAAATTGATTAACATTGGGAGCTTTGACTACTCATCCCTAGTCATCATTCTAATCTTGAAATATTTTTTATATTTTATACTCCGGCCCAATAGGCCCAGTAGTTTTTGAGCTTATTCATTACGAACATACAAAAAAAAAAATTAATTTCATCTACCATAACCTAGATTATAACCCTTAAAGATGATATTGCTTTTCAGCATAGGCCTCTCCTAGAGTTTGCCATAGTGTGCTTTTCTCCTCCAAGTAATACTCTCTACTCCTCTTATGATGTCTTCCCATCTTCGAGGTTGTCCAAGGCAATTCACCACCACCACTCAGTGATGTCCCTAGATCATTTTGTCTTTTGCATTCCTGTTCGTATGAACTGCCCACCTCCATTTTAATTTTTAAATACAGTAAGTTATTATCAGTAATTCTGGTTTGGTTTCTCATAGTGATTAGTTTTATTTTATCATTTAGTTTAATATTGAGTATGCTACATACAAAAATGCAAATCTTTCCTCTTTATAATATTAGTGTATATAAAAATTGTAGGTACTACATTTGTTTGTGTTGATGTTTGACATCAAAAGGACTTTACTTTAGATGATGATGATTGTGTTAGAGAACTTCTCTGGATACCTAGTCATCACATTCAGAATCTAGATGATGTACTAACTCCCTAACAGTTTGTACATATGAGCATAAAATATCAAGGGATATTCATATTCTTTTTCAGGTACCAGAGTTTAACACTGAGCCATGTCCCGGAACACAGCATCCAAATTTACGAGTTCAGATGAAGTGACTGCTCTGAAACTGTCTAATTTCGGATGAGTATTGATGTGTGCTCGTACTTACTCGTTTCATAAGTCTAACAGTTGATATCTTTACAAAAGACAAAGGTTAAGTTTCATAAATAATGTAAGAAAAAGATGTCGGCGCCATAAAATGTGTTTTACACTCAGAACAAAACCTAGTAAATCTGTAATTTTGTTTATGATTCATAAACAACTTCATGTCGAATACTGTCCTTGCATATACTTCTTTTCAGTATGATTTAATTCTAAAGATGTAGATGTACATACTCTTAGTTTAAAATGTTCCTTTGTAGTAACATATAATACTCCTATGGAATTTTCTTTAAGTAGCTACCTAATTTCTTAAATTCCCATTTGTATTAATATGGAACAGAGAGGGGGCAATTCTAGTATACTTTCTCAATAATACTTAGTATTCTTATTATTGTGATATTTTGTACAAATTACTTATGATAAGTAAACATTATGTTGCTATATTTTTGATTATTGCTTATGTAAAGTGTGAATAATTTTTGTTGATTATTAGTTACCCATTTCATGTAAATTGGACAAAGTATATGCAAGTACAGCGAATCTCTTTTGTTTAGAACAAGTTTATGATATGATTGACTTGATTCTTATAAGAATTTATTAATTGAACCAATGTTAATAGAATTGATTTTTTTTTCAATAAAATGTCTGTCAGTATAGTTTTTCTCATTATTTAATAAATAACAATATTTTTATACTAGAGTCTATTTACATTAATCCAGTGCCACTGGATTTCATCGCTTGATTGGAATACCAGCCAAGTAACGATTGTAGTACTGGATAGAAGCACTGGGAAATCAGCTAATAAATTAATAATTAGTACACTGCTGACAATTGGCTAGTTCTGTCATTTGCGGCGGGAAGTGAGGTACCTACTCTCATCGGCTGGTTTGTGGTAATTTAATTCCAAACTAACACAAACCTGCATCTCTCTTACAGATATATATGTGCAAAATAACTTAAATAACATAGAAGAATAATAATTTGTGGACAACCAAAGGTAAGAGTAAGTTTAAATATCTTAAATTTAAACACCTATGCTAGAGTATATTTAAATCTTTTTTTTTGAAAACTAAAGAAAAGTATTCCTTGGTTTCTGAAATTTTTATAATTTTGGTTTCTGGAAAATGGATGATATCGTGTCGAATGAAATACTGTATTTTAATTTCATTTCACTTTTAATATAACACATTAATAATATTTACAATAAAATACTGGCATTGATTATTTATTTATATATTCTTTATAATTCAAAATGTAGTAAGCTAAATTCATCTGTTTCAAAGATTATAATGCTTCTTATTAAAATTCTTAGACTATTTGTACAGTATATCTTGAAGTGAAGATGGAAACAACATTAAAGTACTTACTCAGGTTACTAATGTTACTATGCATAATTTTATAATATTATTACTTATTGTGGATACACACTCACAAAATCGGCAGATTACTCAAAAATTGTCATCGAGTTCTTCGGTTGCCGTTTTTGTACTTGACGTTATAAAACTTTCGATGAGTTTACTTTTCACGAATTTAGACAAAATTGTCTACACTGGTTTTGAATCGGGAATAATACACGAGTACCCGAGTCTACCTCTATGCATACATATAATTTATAATTTTATAACATATGTTTATAAATACCTCGAATTCGAAACATTTTGATCAGTGAAAGGATAGATTACTATAGTTTTTCTCCTTATAACATTTATTAATTATGTTAAATAAAATACATTTGTCTACATACAAGCTACAAGTACATATTTCTATTAGTAATCAATCAGTATTGAACATATAGCGTATTACTTCTAATTACTTAAACTAAACTTTGGTGGGATCATTGTAATGTGTAATAGTTCAGTAAATATAGATTGTCCTGAAAAGGTGAAGCATGATAGGAAAGTTAATCACCGCAACACCAATACTTTCAGAAAATATGTTTTAATTTCATGTTATTCTTCTTGAATTATAGACTGATGTGCAATTGTTTATGTGTTGTATGGAACGAGTATGTTAAATATACTACTTATTGCTATACTTTTTTTATAAAAGGCAAGTTACCGGCTTGAACGATTTTATAAAAAGATACCGTAGTCATTTGTAAGTCTTGTTAGTTAGTTTTTCTATAAGGTGGGTTTAAAAGTCCGAAGTTAAATTTGGTTATTGTCGTGCTTTAAATAATAATACAAACAAATATCTACACATTAAAAATAAGACATTCGATAGGTAGGTGCCACTTTTTTTGGTGGAATATTAAATGGATTTTGTATTCCGGAACATCAAACATCTAATTTACATTCACAACAAAAAGGGGATGATGAAAATATACATCGAATAAACAAATAGTTTAGTATTAATTTAAAATAAACAATTTAAATTTAACACCACATAAAAAAACAACGATAATACTAAACTTCCAGCTGCTGAATAAAACACTTAAATTAGGAAGGTATATTTACAACTTAAAATAATTAACAAAGGTTTTAACTTAGGTATCTATGACTGTAATATTTGGCTTTGAATAAATAGGCTAACTATATTGAAAGCTATGGATATAAATGACAAAAATAAAATTTCAGAAGGCGGGTGCCGGGTGCATCTACATAATGTGTGTGATGAAACCATGCAAGTTCTTAAATTTTTAATCCAAGTATTTATTGTATCTGCGTCTATTTATCCCATAGCTTCCATTATATATCGTCGGGTAACATCGAATTTGTCTAATATAAGAGAAAACAAACTATCTTTTTGATGTTCCTTCACTGCTTAACCAGTGCCGTAAGCCAAGCAATGTGTAGAGGTCCTGGTTATTGTGAGCTTGCACCGAGGCCTGATGCGGTGCCACTCTGTGTGCAAACTGAACTTGTCCGGGATATGCCTCTTGCATTCCAGGGTAGGGCCCTGGATAGTTCATGTATTGAAAGCCGTGAGGTCTGAAGTAGTTATGAGGGTAGGTATGATGATGACGTCTAGGATTTTCGTGCATATTGTAGACTCCACCGACCTGATTACGATCTGGCCAGTAGTCTTGAATGTGCCGGAATGGGTAATCGGGCGGTGGGGTTGGTGAGTGCTGACCTTGCCAGGGATATCTATAATAAATTTCATCCTTATGGTGGATGATAGCAGGTGCTGGTATATTTTCCTTTTTAGCATTTGTTAAATGTACTGATTTCGGATCGATAATATCGTCTATTTCGGGTATTTTCGGCTTATTACGACGGTACTGAAGTTTAGTGCGCGTTCCTAAAATGCTGTCGTCTTTTATAGCATACTTCTTTTGATCTTTGGTAAAGTTGTCATCTGTAGTTACTTCCGCATATCTACTTATCAGTTTAATAGCTTCTCCGATATCAGCGTAATCACTTTCAGGGTTAAGTTTCGTGTTATCGCCATCTTTCTTCAGAAATAGTGTTGTGGTGTTAACAACAATTTCCGTAGCAGTTTTGTTTAAGTCGTCCTTATTACTTTCAGTAGCATTTACGGTAGGTGTATTGTTGTTTTTATCTGTGGTGCTATTAATATGTGTTGCATTGTTTTGTACTGGTGACGTGTCAATTGGTTTTTCATTTTCAGTTTGCTGCTTTGTCATATCTTGTATTTCTTGTTGGACTAGAATTGGATCTACATTAACGTGTCCATAAACTTGTTCTTTTTGTCCTTCATCGCTGTTGGTTTCGGATTCAATCTCAGTTGAGTTTACAGGTGGGCTGTCTCGTTTCGGTTTCTCCAGAAGAGATTGCAAGACATTGTGGTTCAAAACGCCGGCGATGTCAACAGAACCGGTGTCGTTTAGTGACGTTTGAGCGTGTTGTAGTTGTAATAGTTCTAATTCAGCTTCTAGGCTGATGTCGGAGTTTGGTTTCGTTTCTCCTTTCTTGTCTACTTGGACGTAGTTTGCTTGTGATTCTTGAGCCTGAAATATAAATTATTTACTTAATATTCTCTATCAATCGCAACAAAATTACGCAGTACCGATTATTGAATATTCTCTAAAGTACCTAACTACCTAGTGATTTCCACATTATTTATAAGATTTTTAATTGTGTGAAACCAAGGCAAGCTGCCTTGGTTTCACACAACAGGTAAGAATAATTAAATAAGGTCTTATTTGAAAAAAAAATAAAGATGTACCTGTGCGGTTGGCTCCTGAGCCTGCAGCGGTGAGGCCTGCGGGTCCAGCCCGATAGGAATGGAAAGCTGCAGAGGACCAGGCTCCTCGTCGCCATAGTCGTACACCACGTCGCCGCTCGGTGCCGAGGTGAACAGCGCGTTCAGCTGTTCAAGAAGAATGCGCTCGTGCTCGTCCTTATTCACTGTCACCACCTGGAATTGCATATAAGGTCAGTTTGAAGTTTTGTTTCAATGATTAACAAAGTGAAAATGTGCCTTGTAGGTACCTTGATTCGCGCTATTTCGATATGATGTTCGTGTATGTTACAGTGATGGTTTTTCACTCATATTTGCTCATGTTAAATTTCGAGACGCGTAGGTATACGCGGAAATAGGTAGGTACCTAGTTAACACTTGCCAAACAGTAATACGCACAGACCATTAATGATTAATGATCTGTGGTAATACGTGTCTACCCAACTCTTGTACTAAGATCAAAAATGTTTTAATAGCGAAATTTACCTGAACACATCCATTCCGGTCCAGCCTCTGTCCCTTAGGGCAGACGAGGGGCGTAATAAAGAGTGACTTGGTGGTGATTCGCCGGGGAGGTGCGTTCTGGTTGCCACTTTCAGGGCTTTGCAGCCAGGTGCGCCAAGCGAGCTCGTAGGCCTTGCGGTCGAGGGTGCGAGGCGGCGCACGCGTGGTGGCCGGCGGCGGCGCCGACGCCGCTGGCGCCTCCACCCCGGTCTCCGCCGCCACCAGTGCACACGACACCAGTATCGCGGTCCACAAGTACCACATCGCAAACACCTGTGATAAAAAACAAAATTAAGATACTTAAATGTTAGAACCGCGCGTGTCTTCACAATCTGGTTTTCGAATGTAGTGACCAATTACATCAATAATTTTGTAGAAGTAGAAGCAACTTTGTAGGTAGTTAGCTATAAGGAAAAGTGACTTAAGAATGAGGAAAATTAGATAGCACTTTGAAATAAAATATGACAGTTTCGGTATAAGCTGTTGATTGGCACTGGTAGTGGTTTTAAATTTATTTTAATAGTTTTGTATTGATACCTAAGTATATTTAAACAATTACTCAAGAGGTGGAAAAAAAACAATTTAATTATCAAAGTTCCACATGAGTTTAAGAAAAAAGTTGACTGTTAGTCCATAAAAGGAGAAGGTTTTAGAACCAGTGCGATCAAAAAAATATTTATTTAAGCGCGATATCAACTAATAAGGTAGGTATCTATATCAAGGTGACACCTTATCCATTAGTTCAATATTTCGGACATGAAGGAACTGCGTATTTGTGTAGGTACCAATTTTCAATGATACCTACAATCATTAATCGGATGGAAAAGTATTAGATCATAATGTCATCATCCTTATAGTGATGGTACACTATATCTCATAATTAAAGGTTATTTAAGAAGAGGCAAGAGTGACGTGACCGCAGTGATGAGTGGGCAACTAAAGCTTTTAATATTTAGGTATAGGTAGATACGTTATTATATGTGACATGTTCTAAATACCAGCAACGGCCTTGAGTAGCCCTTTATCATTCGAGATAGTGAAAGTTCAAATGTGTAGTTATGTCGTAGGTATAATAAAGGTGCCTGTCCACTTCTTTGCCTTCACTTGTAATAATAAAATTATTATCGCAACGAATTTCTTTGGCCATCCAGCGGGGGAACGCGGCCAGTGTCATGGGCACTTTTGGACAGGACACGGTACGGGGGGGTCTATTTGACTAGTAGTAATTTAATATTCTGACATGTTGGATATTTTTATTAAAATGTAAGTAGGTATATAATTTGATTTTGACGAAGCCTGATGTGGATATTTTGCCTGTATTTTTTTTTAATATTGTATTCATTTTTTTTTCAATTTATTTGTAATTTGACATTTTCAGTAATAAATTTGTTCATACACTTTTACTAAAAATTATACATAAGTATATATTTCTTGTCTGTTATTTAGACGCTCGCTTAATGGATGTCAAATTAATTGTGCCGGCGTTATGTAGGTACCCACATCTGCGTGATTCTTTTAAAATAATGTAGATAAGTAGGTACATACTTACATTTCCTATCTTTTTCTTTTGTTATTACAGAACGGCCTTCTAGCTACAATGTGATCGTGTTGGAATGTCATAATAAATCCCTAAATGGCGACTACCTAGTTTTTTGTTAGTAAAATGAGAAAGTGAAAGACAAATTACATGTTTCAAACTGAACATCGACATAATGGCATGGACGGATCAGCGACAATGGCCTTTTTTGCATAAATACGAATACCTAGGTACTTTTTTATTTGTATAGTTCTATCTATTGAGTAGCTATATGGTGCTGTAACATGAGGTGACGTTTGTTTGATGCATGCACGCGTAGGTCAATACCTACGCGGTTATAATCGCGAATTGAGGCTGCGACTACGAGCATGGTCTACAACTTGTGGAGGGCCATCAAAACCTCCATGAAATCACACGATAGGGTTGTATTGCATTAGAACAGTCATAACCCAGCGATTAAAGAGCCCGCCTCTCATGCGTGAGGTCTGGGGTTCGAATCAATGAGTTTTGCAAAAACTTATGTACCTACCTACCTACATATTTAACACTAGCTCAACGTTAAAGGAAAACAACGTGAGGAAACCCGCAAGTCCCAGAATTAATTTTGAGGCATGTGTAATAGACCCGGTCCGGTAATGGGCTAACCACCTATCACGTTAAGAGGTCCTAAGATTATACTGGTGAAATGTGAGTATTTCCACAAATGGAATACCTCTGCCTACCCTCTTGGGGATAAAAGGCGTGAGAGAGGCTTATATTGCGTTGCTGAGCAGTAACACGTGATTACTGGTACAGATTTTTATTGCTTGAAATCCACTGAGTTGCCTTAAAAAGAACTGTAAAGGATAATTAACTCTCGTCTTCATATGACCAAATGGTTTAGGAGCCAACAAGACGCAACATGAGAAGCCACGGAGCTGTTAAACGTACTTATTTAGGAAAATATAGACATGGTGTCGTCATAATTTTTAATACTCAATTGCATCACTTTTTTGATTTATTTAGATATTATTTAAAATTGCTACTATTGTAAAACTAAAAACGGAAATTCATTTTTAGAAGTGTTTTGGGATAAGCTTTTTAATTAATTATTACTCTCAATTTAATTTCCATACAGTGATATACCTACCCTATTGTGGCTAAAGGTTTAATTCACAGGTTTCATTAGATAATTACATTTACTTAGGTACCTACCCATCCTATTTGTGGCGAAACCCGTTCCACATGAGATCATTGATAGGTACGATGTTATTAAAGACCTATTATAGCCAATACTTAATAGAAAACTCGTTAGATCTCTATTTACGTGTGTTACGATGTAACTTATAATGAGTTCCTATCCCACTATGGTTCTAGGTACTAAATGAACATATCGAAGACCTCGTAACTTATTAAAAAGTTCAACATTGCTGAACTAGTGAATAGCTAGTTATAACTTCAATCAAGTTTAAATGATCCATCAAGGTTCTTTTTACAATTTTAAGCTCCTTTCACTATCACGATGTTCTTCGAACTTGTTTTGTGGATAAAGGTGGGTAAGCAGGTACTGTACTAATCTCATCGAGATCAATTAATTAAGTAGGTATAGAATCTATGCAAACCTTTTTTTTCCTATAAATATAAATAAAACAATATAGTTACATATATAAGTATAATACTGATAATATTTTTAAATACATAGGTATAAACGTGTATGTGTGGATTGAGTGAGCACCCCTCAGAAAAAAAAGGAAAAATGCTCTTCATTTAGTAGAAGTTCTAAAACAATTGTAAAAGTAATCCCTGAATTTGTAAAAAGATAAAAAAAAAAGATACAGTGTTTAACGTATGCTCACTCAGTTCTCACAAACTACCAATGAAATCAGCGAATGTATTAATGCAACATATAATATTTATATACTAGGATTTAGAAGAACCTAAGCTTACTTACCTTTATAATTTGTAGATCACCTAGTTACGTAATTAAGGTTTTACAAAAAAAATAAAATGCTCACTCAATCCTCACACTTTTGAAAACCCGATTTCTAATGAAGAAACTGAAGATTGAAACTGCTATGCATGTGTATAGTTTAGTAAAATTAATATGGGAATTTGTAAAATAAAAAACGAACCACTAACGTGGCAGGTTTTAGAATAATAAATTTTTTTAAATGCTCACTCAGTCCACACATTTTACGTAAGTTAAAAATGTGAATATCTTAAGATTTATAGTATCAAAGAAACTGGAAATTAGTTCAACTTTTTGTAAAAATTTCTACAAAAGATCTACCATCTAATATTTTATATTCGTTGTCTGTTTTTAAAGATATTCAATTTTAATTTTCCTAATGTAAATATATCGTTTAGGGTGACCACACTTCTTCATAATATTATGGTCATATTAAAAATACAGGACATTTTAAAAGAATATTCTTTCTGGTTTTCGAAGTAAATTTTTGACATACGACCTCCGCTGATTACGACTCTTTAATATAATTTTCACACCACATGCTCGACAAAGCCGGATTATATATCATATAAACGTCACCGAAAGCAAGACATTATATTCCTTGGCTTTAACCGGGTTATAATGTTGTATGGAATTTCATTATAACCCTTGGTCAATAATGTAATTTTCACTTTCATAATCCTTATTGCTATGACGATAAAGTCTAATTTCGTTAATCAAAATGTGGTGCAGTCGTGGCCAACTCGATTTTCGAAAACCGAAGCCGCGACCAACTAGATTCGCACGATCTTCAATTGTTAAATCAAGTACCTAGGTCACGCCGGCAGAAACAAGTTGCTGTATCCATTTTATAGCTTTAACATTTCAAAGAGAATATCGAAAATGTCGAGTGATGAAAGTACTTTGACTTCAGAGTCTATTATACCTACTAGATGCCATAGGCATTGTCAATAATCTACTACCATGCAATTGCATTTTATTGTCTCGCATAAGGTGAGAAAAGTAGAGTATATAACTCGGGAATAAAACTGTTTTTGTCTTGGGCGCTTAAATCCCTCACTAAACTCAGGACTCAGTCTTGATTCCCTCGCTTCGCTCGGGAATTAAATCATAACTCCCTCGCTGAGCTCGGGAGTAAAACTGGGAGTCCTTCGTTACGTTCAGGATTCAATGTCGCGCCCGTGACATAAAACAGTGCTTTATTCCCTTGTTGTATAATCTACTATTATAACGCATTTGCTCGTAAAAGGTGTCTTATTTCACCAATTTCAATATCGTATTGTATCTCATTACGCCCAAGTGCGGTAAGTGTAATGTAAAACGCACGGTTTATCAAGATGCTCCGTCTTAAAACGAACGGTACTTTTTTAAATCTCAGCAAAAAAAAAAACAACATTTTATGATTAAAATTAACTTGGGGAGATAAAATACAATAAATAAACATTTAATTTAAACCATTTATGTATCTGTATGTAACAAAAACACAAAAATATTAATTTATTTTATTAGTAATACTGGCTGTTTTTTGTGCCCTTGCCTAAAAAAAATGCTGATGCACGCGTATCGCTTATTTGTGAACAAGTAAAAATTATTCCGCGCGCTTTTTCTTTTCGCTGTATTGTTTTTATTCGTTATTGAAAGTCCGAGTTTTATTTATTTCCTCCAAATATGTTATAAAATGTCGTATGACATACGTGCGCTTTGATAATTACAGCCTCTGGTTTCTTATAGCCCTCGCCTACGGCTTGGGCTAGCAATATTACCTCGGCTGTAATTTTCAACTTACCGTACTTATATCAGAATATACTATTGTACATCTACACATATAATAAAACTAACGGGACCGTGTCTGTACATGAAAGATTTTTTGAAAATTTTAAGTGTAGGTATATAGTTATCGATGTAGATACCAAAACACAATTTTTTACATTTTTGTCTGTCTGTCTATCTGTGCACGCATCACGCAAAAACTACTGGAAGGATTTTTATGAAATTTAGTATGGAGATAACTGAGTACCCGGGTCAACATCTAGAGTACTTTTAAACGACTTCAAAAAGGAGCAGGTTATCAATTTGTCTGTATGTTTTTTACTCTTTAGAGTTCTTTGTTATTATTTCAGAAAAATATCTTATTCCCACGGGAAAATATAAAAACTGGTGAAAAAGAGAAATACGTACTATTCCGAAACGATTACACCCAGAAACTTGAAATATGGTATGTAGGTGTCATAAATGTAGTAGGCAACCGCTATGAAGGGATTTAATGCAATTCTCACGGGAACGGGATAAAACAGGAACCGCGCGCGCAACGCCGCCGCTTTAACTCGCTGAAACCCGTTGTTTGAAATATCGTATGTATAGGTGTCTTTATGTCGTAGGCACCCACTATAAAGGGAATCTCAGAAATTCCCACGGGAACGGGAATAAACTGGATCCACGGCACCCGCTATTTAAAATATTATGGTGTTTTATGCTTGACGAAACCACTATGAAGGAATTATAGGAAATTCCCACGGGAACGGGAATAAACTGGATCCACGGCACCCGCTATTTAAATTATTATGGTCTTATATGGTAAAGAAACCACTATGAAGGAATTATAGGAAATTCCCACGGGAACGGGAATAAACTGGATCCAGGCTGGGTCGCCGCTGGGCACCCGCTATTTGTAATAAAATTTTACACGCGAGACTTGAAAAATCTTTCACCAATTGAAAGCTTACTTTTCTGGGAGTAACATGGGCTATAATTTTCCGAAGGGAACGGAACTGATGCGGGGTGAAACCGTGGGGCACTATTAGTATGCGATAAAATACAACTTGGCTATGCTATTAGACACTAGCATTAGCAGGATGATGCTGTGATCGATCAGCAAAGGCAACCTCCCGACGATAACAAGTCAACATTTAATTAAATTTCATCAAAATTTCTTTCTTGAAATTTATATAGGTAGGTATGGCACAGACAAAACATCGTTTTTGAAAATGTATTAGTACATAAGTTAACAAAAGCAATGAAGAACAACAATATTTTTTCCCACTTTGAAGTGTTCACTTGTTTTATTTTTTCAATTAACATGTTCCTATTTGCAAGCCAGTTCGAAATTTAAATAAAACTATTGATAAGTTGCCTCCTTGGTTGCCATGTTTTGGAGTAAAAGATTTTTTAATACAGTTGCTCAAAAAGTGGCGTATTGCAGGGACGTATAGCGTTCGGGATGAGGGCTATTACACACTCGAGCTTTTTCTTTACCTTTTCCGCACTCGTTCGTTTTCTTTCCCAACTGTCAAAATGATGTCTATTAAAAAGAAAAAACCAACCACGAAGTTTTTACTAAAAAAACTTCATAGAAGATTTTATGATTCTGAATGCAAATATTTCTAAAAAGAAGCTATTAATTTGTTTCAATATCAGATTTAATGATTTGATTCAATGAGTTAGGTTAGGTTTTATTTCATTTCATCTCATTAAATTTCATTTTCATTTCATATAAATAAGAAAATTGTACCGATGACTTGACTGTATGGGCATTGGGCATAGTTCCCTTTGCCTACCCAGAATGGGTGAAGTAAGCAAAAAAAAAATCTCTGCTTATTTTTATGGTTGGCGCCATTTTCCAAAAATGATAGTTGAGTTTATTGTGTTTTTATTATTTTATTAAATTGCTTCATTTTTTCGCAACTGTATTAAAAATAGTTGTTCAGTACACGTGCGGAACCGTCATTGCAACTTGTTCCGACTGTCAACCCTCACCTTCGGCTGCGCCTCGGCTTGGGTAGACATTTGTCGGAACTCGTTGCGATGACAGGCTTTCCGCACTTGTAATGAAATATACTATTTAAATTACACGTATACTTACTATGCAATTTATTTGGCCGCTAAAAGGCGACAGATATGTATACATGTTTTACCAGCCGCTGCTCATGTATTTGGCCAGTACAGCAATTTCGATTTAACTCGAAGAAGGTTGTCAAAATAATGGATATGACCATAATATTATGAAGTGTGGTCACCCTAAACGATATATTTACATTAGGAAAATTAAAATTGAATATCTTTAAAAACAGACAACGAATATAAAATATTAGATGGTAGATCTTTTGTAGAAATTTTTACAAAAAGTTGAACTAATTTCCAGTTTCTTTGATACTATAAATCTTAAGATATTCACATTTTTAACTTACGTAAAATGTGTGGACTGAGTGAGCATTTAAAAAAAATTATTATTCTAAAACCTGCCACGTTAGTGGTTCGTTTTTTATTTTACAAATTCCCATATTAATTTTTCTAAACTATACACATGCATAGCAGTTTCAATCTTCAGTTTCTTCATTAGAAATCGGGTTTTCAAAAGTGTGAGGATTGAGTGAGCATTTTATTTTTTTTGTAAAACCTTAATTACGTAACTAGGTGATCTACAAATTATAAAGGTAAGTAAGCTTAGGTTCTTCTAAATCCTAGTATATAAATATTATATGTTGCATTAATACATTCGCTGATTTCATTGGTAGTTTGTGAGAACTGAGTGAGCATACGTTAAACCCTGTATCTTTTTTTTTATCTTTTTACAAATTCAGGGATTACTTTTACAATTGTTTTAGAACTTCTACTAAATGAAGAGCATTTTTCCTTTTTTTTCTGAGGGGTGCTCACTCAATCCACACATACACGGTATAAACATATCAAATCATATTGCAATTCCATAAATTACACTTTAGGTACATTATATACACGGAATATTTGATAAAAACAAAATTTTTATGATAATAAAATAACATACAGGTGTGTAGTTCACTACGTTATTACGAGCAAAAAAAGCATAGGTATTACTAGAAGGAATATTTTTGGGATTAGATAAGTATTATTCTACCCTATTATTCAATATGAAACCTTGTTTAGTTAGCAGATAGGTAGGTAGATAGATAGATAAATCATTTTATTGCAACACAATACACACACACACACACATTAAAATAAGAAAAAAAAAAGATAAACACATATTAAAACAAAAGCACTAGGTACCTAATACCTATACAAATCAACTAAATAACAAAATACCTACTTACTAACTTAACATTGCAATGTATGTGTGTGCGTGGCGGTGCAAAGGGACACAGCTCACTGCTTTTAGTCTAGTCAATAAAGGTAGTGGACCCCAACATTAATTCCTCAGTCGATGAAACTTTGCAGGATTGGTGTATAGTATGAGACAATACTTGCATAAACAAATCCAAAAAAAAAACTTAACCAAAGTTAGGTTTTTATACTAAAAAATAATTTTTTTTTTGATTGATAATTTGATAATTTCTAAAAATAATGTAGCCAGAAGGTTTTTATTTTGGATTTTCCTATTGTAAGTCCACAGCGACCATTAAATGACATTCCAGTTAAAAAAATGGACTGAGCAATTTTCCCGAGCAAGGTATACGTCTGAGTTTTGTTGTTTCTACCAGGAGATTTTTTTGGATATTTCGCATATAGCTTTCTTAACACACATGAATATTGCTGGAGAAGAAAATTTTGACTGAGCATTTTTCCCAACAAAGATATCAAATAAATAAGTATTTCAGTAAAATACCTAACTTCGGTTAGGTTTTTTTTTTAAATTTTTTTATGCAAGTATTGTCTCATACTATACTACAATCCTGCAAAGTTTCATCGACTGAGGAATTAATGTTGGGGTCTTCATACAAAAATCCGCTTCATTGCCTAGACTATTTGCTCAAAAAACAAAACACTGATTTCAGGTAGGTAGATAGGTAGGTACTACTCCTATTTCACTTGATCTAATTGACAAAAAACTAAATTATTTTTCACTATAATAGAAGAGCTTCGGATACTAACCTATATACTTACGTATTACAATTAGATAAGTTTATAACTATATATATATATATCGATATAAATATATCGGTCTGAAAGACAGTTTCGCCAATCATATGTGAGTAGGTACCTACCTATTAGTACATTATTTTAACTTGTTGCAGACAATAAAAAAGTTTATCGGAGTAGGTATTAACTACTTAAGTAATTGATAGTTATCTAGGTTTTTGCAACTTGTAACGGGTAAGTGGATGTAATCTGATGAATAAAGATTAGACGTAATACCGGTGTTAATTCCCTTGACCCTAGTAAAACATGTGTTTTTCACTTGATATAGTATACTGGACACAATAAATTAGCGCGCAAAACAAGGGCAGTGGCTGTTGACCCCGTCGCGATCTATGGGCGGCATCTGGCAATGATCTCGCATCAGACGCACGCGCACGCGGAAGCGCCCCGCGGGAATTGACCGTGTTTCAATGGGTGCTTGATTGAAGCTTAGCTTATTAGGCTTATTACATTTACCAGCGTGAAAAGGATTAGAAAGTGGAATAATACCCGTTGATGTCGTAACTCCATACGGGATCTATACCCTTTAAGTGCTTAAATGTGTTCTTTGCTCTTCAGATTTTAAAGCCTTGTCGAGACCCGCGGCTGCGTTTGACCTAATGAGTCTGTTTACATAAAGCAGACTCGTCGGGTGTTCCGCGGATGTATATAATTATCTGCACGTTCGGAATCCTCGAATGTTGAACCCTACCTTGACATGTATGCGAGAGCGAGACGACGTTGCGGAACAGAGGTGCGCCAGCGCAGGGTTGCTTGCACACAAATAGCTTTCCAGTCAGAACTCTCGAGTGCTTCTGAGAATACTTGGTGCTCGTACAAATTACTTAAAAGTTCACTAAGCGTTTAAGATAAGGCACCGTTAATTATGAATACCATTTCGGTCGCTAGGTGACTGACATTTTACCAACTCGATGTGTACCGTTGGTAAATACTTACTATATGTTTGAGCTCTAAGCTGTATGGAAGCAATATATGTTTCGAAGAACTGATAGGGAGTTGCCAGCACTTATGAATATCTACTTATTTAATGGTGGCGACTGTACTGCCACAGTGCGACGAAGCTGTCTTATCGCATCGCAGCCGTGTTCCCATTTTAGACAGGTACTTACTCTAATTAATACGAATGCGTGAACAAACAACATCGGTCAGGGAAGGGAGCGTGCACCAAACTTTCTACACCCTCCAAAAGAGCGGCAGGTGTGTTGCATTAAAACTTTGACACAAGAATTTATAGACGGGCTAAACGTTATAATAATAAATATGCATTAGAGTGACTTGTATTTTCTTTATAACTAAGTCGTCTCCAATTTATATTTATATGTCTATAGGATACATACTAACGTTCTTTTCGTTTTGTTGGTAGTATAACGCGTTTGAAATTCCAGTTTAATTAAAAGTGCTCCGATGACCTAGTAAGATGTAACTCAACATAATGCAGAAGATCTTCCTCAGTAGTGAAATTGCTAGGGAGTCGAATTACGAAATATTCACACGTTAATTGGGTAAAAAATCCGTTAATAAAACGTTAGATCTTCGAATTGGTAGAAAAGAATAAACAACAAATAAACGACCAAATTATTAATATTTTTTTATTATTTTGTAAAAGAATGAACAACAATTAAAAAAAACGGATTATGTACCTATGTATGGATTTCGTTTGTATTTTTTATATCTGCCGTCTCGCGTATTGCGGTTGATGGCCATTAATGTCCATTGTATGGTAATGGTAAATGGTAATGGCCAGCGAGAAAGTGTTGCTCCCCGCTAACTGGTCGGCCACGATGTCGGACAAATTTGCATATTAGGTAACTGCTGAACACGACGACGATTATACTTCGTGAACAGGATGTCAATTAGCTCATAGAACATCAGAAACCCGATCGAAATTGGTGGCTGGAATCATAAAGCAGGTGTCGGCCAAAAAGTTTATCGTCGATATGGTTTTTGTTTCAATTCGAAACGATTGTTCTGATTTACGGCAGCAGTAGTTTGTTTCAAACAATTTGACGCCTCTGTCTCTAAATTACCGTTAAAACTGTTTCGGTGTTAATCCATCGGCACTACACGGTGCCACGTCTGACACCCAACAACTAATAAATACTAATGAGAATGGTGTCCTCGTGAGCTTTAATGGCCGTGTCAACCATAAACAAAGACTTTCAAAGCAGATATTTTATTTAGATACGGTCACGGGTTGGGAGATGAAGTTAAAAGTTTAAAACACATTTAAGGATAATGGACGGATATTATGCTCTTAGGGTTTCGTACAAAACGATAAAAAGAAACCCTTATAGTGCCGCTCCGTCCGTCTGCCTCAGCTACTTATCTCAGCATAATTTGAATATTTTTAAATAGTGCTATGGCAATAAACATTTTTTAAATTTATTTATTTATTTAAAATGTTTTAATTTTTAAGCCAAAAGGGGTCAAAATAAATAAAAGAAAAGGTACAGAACCCTCGGTGCGCGAGTCTACTAGCACATTTTTTTATTGACTGTTTAAAAACATATAGTTTTTCGTGCAGGCTTACCTACCTACTCTTACTATAGAGCTTTAAATAACGAAGACCCATCGCGGATATAAGTATTCAAAGTTTATGGTGTCTAAGTAGGTAGGTACTATGCATTTCGAATGCTGCAATCAGACAGTTTGAGCGTCTCAAGTTAGATGTTTGGCCTCCATCTAGTATACACGTTAATAGTAATTGCGATTCGACTTTTTCGGATGCAAGCAGTTTTGTCACTCTCGTGGGCAAGTGTGTCGGCTGCCGACCTACTGACTGCGAAGCAACATGTAGGTACCGGAGACATTTCACTATCGTTCCTACATCTCGGACACGGGTGTTTCTACTAATATAAAGTACAATTATGGATCTATTTATATTTTATATTATTGAAATTTAACATTTTATCACCTCTATTACTTTAATATACATGTACAGAAGGTGATTTTAGTAAGTAGATAAGAAGCGTCTATTTTAACAATATTACTCGATGGTTTTACCTATGATTATACAATGTACTATTTATTTCGCATTTATTCATACAACGTAAACCCAGAGAAAATAGAGTCCAGAAGATTGAGTGTGCTTATTCGTTGCAACTAGGTACTTAGTAGGTAGGTACTCGTACTTTGGAAAATGTAGGTAATCAAGATTTTATGAAATGCTTCCTACAGCAATTAATTATAATACAAAGAAACCGAAGATAAAACAACATAATAACTACAATTGCATAATCCGCAACAAAGAGACATGAGACTAAAAAGAGCTGCCCTTGAGTTTCTTGCTGGCTCTTCTCGAGGTACTGCATTTGGAACCAGCAACTCGTCGGTGGAGATGGGCTGCTGTTTACATTTAGCCAATCCTCATGGACGAGTTTAGTGTGCCTTGTTTATATTGACATTTCAAAGTGTATTACTAATACCTACTGAAATAAAAGAATTTTGACTTTCGACTTTTGACTTTGAAAGAGTAAATTAAAATAAGTGTCGCTGCCGTGCACCGTGCAGTTTGTTTATAGGCTGGACTTGGCAACAAACGTGCTTCGTCAATATCCTAAAACAGGGAGCCAGAACATCAGAGATGCGTAGTACGGCGCGCCGCCGCGGCCTCCGGCACGCATGGGCAACCGGCAAAGTGTTTATTTATAAAAAGAGCTCATTCATGACCATCACCGATGTACTACAGCTGTTTCGTCTAGCTTGCGATGTGGGTATTGCTTTTTTCATCACTCATTAATGTGTTGTTGGTTGTCTAATAAAATCAGTTACTTTTTATTATCCATTGAAAGCTAAATTATCGAAAATGTAACGTTGAAACTGTGATGTCACCATTTTTAATAACCATTCAATCGCTTCACTTGATTGTTTTTTTAATAGCTGTAATATAAGTTGGTAATTGTAAAAAATCTAAAAACATTTCAATAACGAATGGTTACCCGCAATTAATTTTGATAAAGTCATTGACCCTACCCGTAGCGGTCTTAATTATTTTAATAATATTGACATACATAATTATGACGTCCTGTAGTGATCATACAATATAATATAATTATTAAACCTATACAAGTCTTCAGAATGAGTTTTACCTGAACTTTCTATGATAACATACCAGAAGCCATGTAAATATCTATAAAACCTCAAAGAAGCATACAGGAAACTAATTTGCAAGGGCCTGTTGATTTTGTGCTCCAATTACTCCGTCCTATAGTTTCTACAGACGGACGGACGTCAGTAAAAGGCGTGCGAATACGAAATCGGGCATCACTCCGAGACGGATGCGCTTGGAATATCATCTTGGTATTTTCGGAAGGGAAGCTTTGACGGAAGCGCGGTGCGTCTGGCGACGTTTTCGCCGGTGAATAACATAACGATACTATAATATGGCCGTATAATATCAGGGCCTGTCTCACGGTCGGGTCGCGCCGCGCCCTCGTGCACACGATGAATATGCAACTCGTCTGCGGAATATGCCGCTGGAGCTTTTAAAAGGTTACCTGACTGCTGTGCTGCTATGGGACTTGTTTTAGTAATGAGTTATCACGCCGGGTGATAAACGGTTTTCTTAATTTATATGGTAGCGGTAGGTTCAAAGTTTAATGCTACTTAGTGTTTAAACAGCTCTCTAGTGGACGAATTTATAGTTAGAGTTAGTTAGTTCAAAGTAATCTATACTAACTAATATTACAAAGAAAAATGATTTGTATTTTTGTATGTTTGTTACGAATAAACTCAAAAACTACTGGATCGATTTTAAAAATTCTTTTACCAATGGAAAGGTAGAAGATCCCTGAGTAACATCAGCTATATTTTATTCCCTTATTCCCACGGGAACGAGAACTACGCAGGTGAAACCACGCAGAACCGTTAGTCACTTTATAAGTCGCTATTTGTACCTATATGAAAAATATCTATGTATTGCTGTACGAAATACTACAATTGGGTTGTCTTTATAGTCGACAACTATTAATTCTCTAGGAAGTTATACGTTTAGCAAAAAGTGCAGTGAGTCGGGGAGGAGACAGGATGCTTACCTTGAGAGGAGACGCGCGACGTCTTGCGCCGGTCACATTATAACCGACGGCCGTACTCGCCCACAAGCGCAGCTCTGAAACAATAAGCCAACAGTTATTACACGCAATATGGCAGAAATACCTAAATAAATATAACGGGTAACGATATTCTCTATCTATATCTAGAAACAAGTCAAGTCCGCGACTAAGTAATAATGAAGCGCGGACACCGAAATTTTCTGTAATGATATAATATTTCGAAAAACCCTTTCTTAGTGGATGCCTACATCGTATAAAGATCCTGCCTGTCTAATTTCCAGTTTGTAGCGTATACTT
The DNA here is from genome assembly GCA_963855545.1 of Ethmia dodecea. Lineage (NCBI taxonomy): Eukaryota > Metazoa > Arthropoda > Insecta > Lepidoptera > Depressariidae > Ethmia > Ethmia dodecea. Next base: position 6,392,404 of record OY979446.1, read on the forward strand.
TCGGAGATTTCGTGATTAAGCGAATGGCATTTCATTTGTCATGTCTAGTCTCTTTAATATATTTTGTAAGTATGGATTTATTGTATAGTTGCGAGAGTCTATAAGGTTAAGATACCATAGAGAAGTTATTAAATAAATCCTATGAAGTGAACGGTAGCGGTTTCTCCGTATATTTCATTGCGAGTTCCTCGTGTCCCAGAGACATGATTCGTCTGGGACGCTTTCTAGTAATATCTGTGTGATGTACCGCCTAGAACCTTGCGGTGCAACATTGCAATGCAATGGCAGTTGGCACACAAACTGTATGAAAGTAGACCGGCCAAGCCCACGGCTTTGGCCGAAAATGCGAGCTTGACGGAGACACCCTTACTAGTAGGTAACTCTTTCTGTTTGGCTATAGCTATCTTGATCCAAAGTTGATGAAATTTGGCAGGGAGCTTGAGTCTTGAGGGTATAAGCTACTTTTCATCCAGGAAATCGGATGTAGTCGGGAGCCAAAGTTAGTATACACCTACTATATAAGACGTAAAACTGTTGAATTGACACACGACACATCAAAACCTAGCAGATAGGTAAAAATGCATAGGTACCTAAGGCACAGTATAATGAATAGTACCAGCGTACAGTATGGCCACTCCCTGCCTCCCGCTAAAAGTGCCTAAGGTAAGGCCTAAGGTAAGGCCTGCCTGTAAACTTCGTTAGGGAATGATTGCTCTAGAAATCTAATAAATGAGAATACCACGTTACAATACACAAAAGAATATTCCATACAAAGAGATTAGCCGTCAGTTAGTGGACAAAGCGAATGTCAATATTGGTATGAATGGCTGTAAACAGCGGCTCGGCGGCGCACTCCCGAGAAGTATATTCGATACCCCTCACAAGCCTTTCGATTGTTTCAGGAACAACGTAGTTCCTTGACTGATAAGCATTTGTGGTGGTCCTCATAAAGAAACGACAAATTTGATACAATATATTGATGGGGCGGAAGCGAAATCCAGTCTAGGTATAAGTATACTTATTACATGATCTAATAAATTAAAATAGCAAATTACCTAAAAAATTAAAATAAATAAATAAAAAATCTCTTACGCCTTTTATCCCCGAGGGGGTAGGCAGAGGTATTCCATTACTAGATATAGGTACCCACATTTCACGAGATATAATGGACCCCTAAACGTGATAGGTGGTGAGCCCATCGCCGGACCGAGTGATAAATGTGTACGTAAGTTTTTGAAAAAGTCATTGGTACATGCCAGAATTCGAACCCGAGCCTCACAGATTTTTGGCCGGCTCTTTAACCATATGGCTATCACTGCTCTTATCAAATTACCTACTTAACACTATTTGTAAGTAGGTAATCAAATCAGCTCTCTCTAAAGAGCGTAAAGTACATATAATGCGGTGCCCTTACATGAGAAAAAAAAAAGGTGCAGAGCTAGAACCTTTTTACAAAGTTGTGACTTCGTAATACCTACTTCTCTCATTATAATTATTGAAAAAGTAAATAAATTTTGTTTACTATCTTAAAATGTATCGACAATCGTATTTCCGTTTTGTCGGATCCACCTGCCAGACACAGTGATATATAACGGCAGCAGATGTTGCTTTATATCAATAAACGAATTGTTCTCTACTTATCTCCATGATCATCCGGGTGAATTCGTATTTATAAAAAAACTAGCTGTTCCACGCGGTTTCACCCGCGTAGTTCCCGTTCCCGTGGCATTAAGGAATAAAATATAGCCGATGTTACTCAGTGATAATGTAGCTATCCATCGGTGAAAGAATTTATAAAAACGGTAATACAGAAATACAAAACTTTCCTCGTTAATATTATTGTAGATTAACAAAACTGTGTAAATAAAACAATGAAGCGCCATCAGTCGAGTCGCCGCTATTGCATGATCATTTACTTAGCTCCAACCTTATCGAATCCGTCTTAATGTTTCATTTGCTAACATTCTTTTAAGATAATCTTTTGTAGCAAGTGAAATCCTGTACTTTTATTCAATCTACTCATTCAATAAAATTTGTATAGAATACATACACTTGCTACAAGAAACTTATTTTGGGAGCAAAAATCCGCGTCGAAATGAGCAGTTCGTTCTACTTATTGTGTTTCTTTTTGTATTGAGTCGTTTAAAAGTAGGGACCCATGCAAGATCTTAGTTGCAGGTACTTATATCAAAAGAATGCAACAGTGTTTTCATAAAATAAGTCGTTATTTCAACAAGTTTTTTTTATATCTGCACATAATAACAGTGTACACACATTCCCATCCATAAGGCGTGAAAGCAAAACATCGAAGCCGTTTGTTTCTAAACATTGTGTGCAAATTTGTGGCTATAAAACCAAATACGCATATACAAGACGTTATTGCTTGTTTATGCGTTTTGTTTACGGGTTTCCCACCTGTATTTATAACAATAGTACTAATTGTCTCAGTATATCAAAATAATGGTCCTGAGTATTTAATATGAAAATATCTATGAAAAGCACAAATTACAATCTACATACTCTTTAGGCATCTATTACAAGGTATATGCATATATAGGTACCTAGATTATTGATATGATCCATGAACTTGACTCAATATAAAAGAAATTTATTTATATTCATATTACTAACATTATTCTTATAATATTAACATAAATAATTTTCAACATGTTTTTGCATGAAAATCTCTGTTGCTTTTGTGTCAGTAGGTATACTTATTTATGTAGGTTATCAGTTGCTTAGTACCCCTAGTACCTTCTTCGTACAGATTATTCGTAGTTTGGGACTAATCAGGCGTGTGTGATTTGGTTTATCAGTTTTTAGTATCCCTAGTCCAAGCTCTGCCTAGTAAATTTTGCCCGTAAAAAATATCATACTGACCTCACGACACAGGTATTTTTTTTTTGGGTTGGCTACGATTCGATTGGCACGATTGGTCTATGATTCGTAAACCAATATGCTAAAAGCGAAAAAAAAACGAAAAAAAGTCTAAGAAACTGTATTGTTTCAAATTACAGTCGGTGCACATTGTAAGATGCCCTTGTGTTGTCACATTGGCTCCAAAGCCTATCTTTAGCTTTATGAAAGGCTACCTAATAATGATAAAGTATGACGTGGATGTTGTGGACACTAAAGAACACAATACAGAAAAGAAGCAGAAAAAATGTAGACAATACCTTTCAGCAGCAAAGACCTATCTAGCTCGGTGAGCATGCCAATGAATAGAGATCTCAATAATACATAAGAGGATTACAAACAAACGTTCCCAATTAGTATTAAGCTTTTAATTAAAACATCGCACATTTTGTAATGATAAAAAAATTGTACCATCAATGGTAAAACTCAATGGGACAAGGTCCTGTATTTTATTTCGTGGTACAAGTGGTACAACTCGGTAGCAATTGTACCATCAATGGTAAAACTCAATGGTACAGCTGGTCCGGAGGGCTTTATTTGATAGGATTAAAGCCCCTGGTGTCAGTAGGACCATCGATTTGTACCATTAATGGTACCTACTAGCTACACTACTAAGTGTTACTAGTACCTAGTAATCTATACATATAATAAAACTCTAACGGGGCCGTGTCTGTACATTGAATATTTTTTGAAAATTTCAACGGTAGTGTATATAGTTATCGATGTAGATACCGAAACCCCAATTTTTGGAATTTTTGTCTGTCTGTCTGTCTGTCTGGTTGTGCACGCATCACTCAAAAACTACTGGACGGATTTTGATGAAATTTGTTATGGAGATAACTGAGGACCCGGGTCAACATCTAGGGTACTTTTTATTCCAGGAAAATATCTCATTCCCACGGGAAAATAAAAAAACTGGTTAAAAAGAGAAATACGTACTACTCCGAAACGATAACACCTAGAAACTTGAAAAATGGTATGAAGGTGTCTGATATGTCATAGGAAATTGGTATGAAGGGATTTTTGGAAATTCCCACGGGAACGGGAATAAACGGAATCCGCGCGGGCAACGCCGCTGGGCATCCGCTAGTATCATATAGATAAGATGACTTTTGTACAAAACATACACGTAATATGTAGTCGTACTTACTGGCACCAATAATGGATGTCACTAGTGGGTGTGCTTACAACTTTAATAGAAACATTACCAATTAAAGAACCAAAGGAATGTTTTATTTACAGTAAGATAATGCTACTGAATATCTGGGTTGTTACTCACCTTTGTTTCCAGTTCAATTTTGTATCGATTTGTTATTGTAATTGTACAGTTGTTATAACTCTTTGTTACAATAAAACATCTCGAAGAACAATCACGTGGAAAATATTAACTAATTGGTTTACCTTTGGTACTTTGTTCAGCTTTTCTGAAGAATATATTGTAGATTTTCTTCGGCATTTTCTCTTGAGTTTAGGCGTTTTTAAAATATTCAGATATTTCACTGACTGTGTTCCTTCCATTGCGCACATCAGTAATACACTGATGAGTTTATGGACTTTTATCTCTTTATTATTTTAATAATGTTATTGATAATAAGTATAACGTAAATGAAGAGGAACGATTAGGGTGGGAATCGTAGTGACATTCATAATATCGAGAAAATAATTAAGTAATTAATTGATAAACTTTACGAGAGCACGAGGTTGTACGATAAAGATAGCCTTCGTGACTGATCGCAGGAACACACATAAAATCAAATAAATAATCCCACGCCTGTTTTCCCCGTGGGGGTAGACAGAGGTATTCAATTTCTGGATATGAGTAGGTATAGCGTTTCACCAGTGTAATTTCTTGGACACCTAAATGTGATAGGTGGTTTGCCGGAGCGGGTCTGTTACACATTTCTCAGAATTGATTCTGCAACCAGCGGGTTTTCAGGTTCCTCACGATGTTTTCCTTTACCGTCGAGCTAGTGATAAATATGTACGTAAGTTTTTTGAAAAACTCATTGGTACATTCTAGGATTCAAAACCCGAGCCTCACTGATCATCATCATGAGAAGCAGGCTCTTAAAAACTGGGTTAAAACTGGTCTCACAATTTTTTTTGGAAATTCAACAAAATCGGACGTCATCTTTAATTGTATCAATCGTACTTTAATTAATTGTTATATTGTGTTGTTTTTGGTGTACAATATAGAGTTATTGTATTGAATTGTTATTTTACTTGTACGAGAAGGTAAACTTGTAGGGAGAAGGTAGAGCTACGGAACAAATTAAATATAAAGATGAAGCTCTAAAGTGTAGCGCTGATGAGTTTAGAGTTCTTCAAAAAACTTCAAATTATCGCGATACTTAACCGTGTTTTGCGATAAAACCGTTCCAAATGCAGAAGTTGTGTTAAACAAATGTGTTGTACGGAATGAGAAGTCACTTGAAACATCTGTCATGATATAACTACGAATTTTATCTAGTTAACCCAAACATGACCTTTAGCTATTGTTATTTTGCGTGTTAGTTTATGATCGGCATGATTGTGATTTAACACCAATTATATGGAATAAAATTTTCCTTACCAAAACATTAAATAAGTAAACATTGTATTATTATGTATACACATTAAGTACCTTATTTAGTTGTCCTTTTTGTCATTGTGTCACTTAGTTATTAAGTACATATTTTTATTGGTACACAATACAGAGTTGTTACTTAGTTACATTGGTCGGAAATCGGAATACATCCTATAAAGTTCTAATTCCATTTATAAACTGTGCTTCTGTGTTAATCTATTCAAAAACACGCTTTGCTGATTCGATTTGCAAGACATTATAATGATGACTCATTCATTTTTCTAGAAAGTTTTTGTGTTGCAGTGTTTCTTAATTTAGACATAAACAATAAAATAAAATATAAGATGACATAAAATTTTATACGATTACTTTAAATGGTAAGAGGGATGTAAAACATGCCCCGTATGTTTTACGGTGAGGAAATAATACGACAAAATGCATCGTAAAAAATTCACTGTTTATTACCAAGGTACTTTATATATGATTTATGTTTATAATATTCTGTATTCTGGATCATTATCATGCTTGTTAGTAGATAAATAGTTAGTAGGTACAGTCAAGAGTAGGGCATGGAATACCGGAATGATTTTCATACCGGTATTGATACCGATATTGAAATTTCAATTACCGGTATACCGAAATTTCGGTATTTTTTCGGTATTTTTTAAAATACTGCTAGTTACTGATTAAATAATCACAAGAACTATGCTATATATGTCAGAAACACAAACTATTTATCAACTCCCTAGAAACCACAAAATGAGTTATTAAAGTAGAGGTAATACCTAAGGAATACAAAAAAAATATACGTTATTTAATCCAAAAAATATTTACGTATATTGTTTCATTGACACAAATATCACAATCAAATAGGTATTAAAATCACAATATTAACTCAGGGTGGATGAAATGGCGACTGAATGTCCCTCAAACTAAAGTGAAAAGTATTAAAGGCCATGATAAGATTGTCGTCATGTATGGATAGGAATGTTGGGCCCTTAACAAGGAGGATGAAAGGAGACTGCATGCAGCGGAGATCAGAAAGTTGAGATGGATGTGTGGATTAACCAGAATGGATAACATTAGGAATGAATACGTAAGAGGAAGTCTGAAAGTAGCACCCGTGATGAAAAAGTTGAGAGGTAATCGTCTGTCTTGGCATGAACATATAATGAGGAGGGATGAGAGTAATATTGTAAGGCGAGTGCTTGTCATGAATGTGGAAGGCTATAGAAAGAGGGGTAGACCAAAGAAAAGATGGGTTGATTGTGTAAACAATGTTATGTGCAAGATGGAATTGAATGTAGATATGACGTATGATAGATCTAAATGGAAGGAAAAAACATACTGCACCGACCCCAAATAATGGGAAAAGAGCAAGTAAATGGTGAAATAGTTATTAAAATCAGTTTTACTCTCTAATGATAAGAAAACTTGTAGTAAACATTTTGAAAATCTCTCTTAATCATAGCCGATATTATGAATACGAACGTATTATTAAAACCAAATAAAATTGAAAATGAAGGTATCGTCGAAAGTAATTATTTTAAAATAAACCAAAATGCAGGCGCAGGCGCAGATTAACTCAACGCCATCAATCAGGCAGATCGCATTTGTTGGAACATCGAACGAAGGAAACACAACGCGCTCAAACTTGCGTCGTTGAGCGATGATCTTATTTTGTTACATATTATGTAACTTGCAGCTGAAAAGGCCATTTCTGATTCAACGCTTGAGGTGTGGGTAAAACATTAACAACTAAAAGCAATATCATAAAATACCAGCTAGACCAGAAGTGTATAGCTAGTATAATGTAATATGTGCATGCAGTGTTTTGCGCAGTTGGTTTTGTAGTGATTTTTTTCTGCATTCTCTCGCATCTGCAGTATGAACAACACTATGAACCATAGAAATCGAGCGTTCTGCATGGTCTTTAAAAACCCTTGCAAAAAAAGAGCACTTTTTTCGAAATACCGAAATAACGGTATTTCATCCTCAAATACCGGTATCAAAATACCGAAAAAATTGACCAGTATACCGGTATTTCGATATACCGGTATCCATGCCCTAGTCAAGAGCACGTGGAGCTTGACACATTGGACTTTGTAACGTTCTTATTTCAATCGCTTTAGAGGTCAGACTCGCACTACAAGTGTAAAGCTTCATGTGCTCTTGACTGTACATACAATACATAGTAGATAGCTATCACATATTTTAGTAATGTTACTGCCAATCAATACGTACTAAATTATTTATCTAATTTCATTTATAAACTCGTAATAATTGTAATAAATCGGCGTTAAATGCAGTTTCCATGAAATACCTTTTTCTATCTTGCTTAAGTTTCCCTCAAGTCTTACCCATTTATTACGAACACGATACGTGTTAAAGACCTATGAAGCATGGGAGACTGGTACCAGGAACCGGAAACCTAATCATTTGAACCAGTGCCGAATCAGAACGAAAAGTCCGGGTTACCAGCTAGTGTCGTTATCCCTGGATTGGGGTAACGACACTAGCAGATACCACTCGACTAAGTACCTACTCGTAATAAAGAATGTCATCCTTACTTGTTAGTATTTTTTTGATCCAATTTATACAGTATTATTTAGCTCAAACGCTTGTACTAAGAGTATTAAATATACTTAAATACATATAAAAACCCATACACGAAATGCTAATGCTCATTCATGCAATTTTGTAGGTTGTTGTAAATAAACGTAGTAAGTCGGACGTCCCTTTTAAAGATTGATAGAGGACAGCACACCGAGAATTAGGTGTACATAGGCCGCTGTCGAAAGTTACTGTAACTCTACTAAAAACAAACAAGCTGAAGTGATGATGGTAAACATAACATTGTATGACAGATAATAAAACTCTTCATGAGTGAGGAAAGACCCTTAGCTCAGCAGTGGGGTGTTACGGGTTGTTAATGAGATAATAAAATAGTTTGCGACAATGTAAGACGACCTCCAAAACTAGTCCGGCCCTGTTATAAGGTGGGATGTGCAATTTGCAGCCAGTTGCTGTAAATCTACACTGAACGACAAGAGGATGCGTAGGAAACGGGCTTACTAATTTGCACTAAGTATTGTAATATACAAGTATGTATTGCTAAAGTAGGCAAGATAGGAACTACAGCTAGAAACAACAGCTTTGTTAAAAAAAATACACTGAAAACGTGTTTTTTTTCTCCAAAATTTTAATAAAATGAAGATGCTTTTTAAAATGAGCTGTCAGTGTTTTGATCGAGGCTTCAGGCTTATTAACGGACCTTCGATATTCGACTCGGAATCGGAAAATCTGTCGAAGATGGACTATTCAGAGATGTCGATATCAAAAACGAGTCATATTTGACATAAGGATTCGGAAAATTTTCCGTGGCTGTCAGAATACAGTTTCATTAGTAAGTCTAATCTATCGGCTTCGGAAATTTTTTCACTCAATCTGGATCGAACGGAAACGGTGTCGAGCCTCCGTGAATACGCCTGCAGGTGACCAGAGGGCTATCAGTTATCTCTGTCAAAGGATCTGCTAACTATCCAGATAGGGAATGCGGGGCAGTCTTCTGAGCACTGTCCCATATGGTTCCACTTACGATGTTTTTTTTTCTTTTTGAAATGTTGTACAGGTATATTATTGCGTTGTATCATACTAATACGTTTCCTAGACCTCTATTTTGGTACCTAAGATTTCTGTTCATCATACACACCTAACTCAGTTACTCGAATAATAATAACTTTAATTTAATGCGCAGATGCGTTGGAAATACCAGGATATTACTGAGTTATTCTGAGCTAGCTTTGAGACTTGAGTACCGAATCAAATCAAGCGACTCGATCAAGTCTTGCAGTTTCTAACTAAATAAAGAGACACTGCATTCTATAATCTTAAATTGTTGACTAAGTATATTCTAAAGAAACTATTTTTAAAACTTTACTTATTGTAGTGGGGCAATACTTCACATATTTTAAAATCACTATAGTTCTGTTTATACCATAGAAAAAAAATCTACTATCTGTATATTGTTTGAAGAAAAGTATTATGTATAGATTTATACCTAATAGGTAGGTACCTACATGTTTTTATGGATAGCATCAAAACTCCAAATCATAGCTTCTACTGTGTAGCTAGATGGAGGTGCAGGAGAATACAATCACTAAAAGATTCATAAAAGCGAGCGGAAGTGCTAGATCCCAGTTCAAAGCTAGTTAAACTAGCTATTGTGTTAGGTCTGCCTGCTCTAACCGTCGCCGCTGATTTCTGTCAACATTAACCGAACAAAGTCTGCTTTGCAACCTGCGCAGCTCCTGGCTAGAACTAGTCAGTTAACTATTCATGAAAGTTGTCCCCGCGACAAGAATGTCAGCTGGCGCCAGCGCGATTTAAACATGTACCTGCGCACGCACATGTTGGCATTAGATGTGGATAAAAGCGTACATACTTAAGCTTTTTATGCAAGTGCTGGAGTACATTATTCTCAGATAGTGAGTATTTTTTATTTCTATACCTATCTTTATTACGAAAATTCGTAGTTCTAGATTTACGTAGAACTAATTGTTTATTGTAAGTAAGATACAGAGTTCTCATAAAAGGATGGCTAAGTATTTGATTGAGAGATTTATAAGTATACAGTCTGCCGACTTCAATAACCAATCACACGATACATAAAAGAGACAGCATCAATAAATGAATCAGGGTTATTCAGCTTGGATATGTTACCTATTCTTGTTACTGAACAGACTGGCTGTTTCATTCCATTACTCGTAGAGATAAGGCAGTTGAAATAAAATAAAAAAGACATTATAAAAGCTGGTGATAAAAATAAATCACTCTTCTTTCGCAACTAAAAGCATGCCTACTGTCATTCACTAGTGACCACCCGCGACTTTGGTTGCGTTTTGTTTACGATTTATTTTAAATTTTCGACATATTTTTTTTTGGTGACTGATTATTTATTTATAGTCCTACTTTTAAAGCTGGAATTTTAAAAATTAGTGGAACTCAAACACTTCTGGAAAGGATTTTTAGAAGTTCGTTAAAACGGCTGTAAAACCACCTTTGAGTTGTAAAGTACTGTCAATCTCGTAACTTGTTGAGTGCTTCTCTGATGAGCTTATATATGAATCAAATGAATATACAGATATTATTGTATTCGTAACCTTTACAGACATGACATTAAATAACAATATACTTACCTACCTACATATGTATACATACCTGTGCAAAGACACCACAGGTTAAATATAGTAAAGTAAGATATAGATGAATACATCATTCTACCTCTTCTCAATCTAGCTATGCATATTAAGATTCTAGATATTAAGGTATTCTCGGTTCGCACGTGTCTCACCACATAAAACTAAGATAAGTTTGCAATGCAAAAGAAAAAGTACAAGAATTCTCTCCGAGCCAACTAAATTGCTTTTCAGAGTATATAGTAAAAACAAAAAGTTGTTTGTGAATAGTAATGGTAATGATACTATTATTCATACAGTGTAACTGTTTCATTCACGGCTGTAATGTTAATTTACTTATAGATAACATCTGTGCAATGCCAATAATCGAGTTGAATAATCAGGAAGTGTGGGTTTATCTCACTGATTATAGGGTTAATGTTTTAATCATATGGCGCAGATGAAACTTTATTGATTATGCATAAGTATGAGGGTTTCCTATACAGATAATGACTGTTTGTGCAGTCAACACACATTAATGTATAATGCATTCCATTTTGTACCTTCTTTAAAATCTGATTTGATGACAAGATGAAAGAATTAGATGCATAATTTTCCTTAAATGAAATGATTTACCTAATTTGCAAAAGTATGATAACACGAAGTGGGTAAGTACATAATACTATTCGAATGCAGTTGCCAATTCTTAATTTAGTAAAATTCATATTATTTTATTTTATGTTTATAGACCAGGTATTTAAATTTGGTTTATGATATCTCAATAGCTGTATCCCACTGGCCGTCTGGGTCCCAACGACTGGCCGTCGACGACCAACTGGGTCCCAACGGCTGGCCGTCGACGACCAACTGGGTCCCAACGATTGGCCGTCGACGTCGAGGCAGACCTCGAAGGTGGAATGAACTGAGCGCCTTTTCGAGGACATGACCGGGGGAGGCATAGGATAGGGGGGAGGAGAGGCCTTTGCTCAGCAATGGGACAATAAATAGGCTAATAAAAAATGTCTGTATGTTAACGCATACTATATCAACTGTTGTGCAATTTCTTTCTTAATAAAATAGCACTTGACTGAAACTGCAGCCTAGACTGTACTGTGGCAAGTCTAGATATTGTTATGGTTCAAGTCGAGCGAGATCCTGTTAAGGCGGCGTCGATTACAGCGTCCACGACGCAATACGCTTCACTTTTACTCCAGCCATATTGAGACATCGTTATATCACTTCATTCGTGTCACTGGCACGTTCATACAACGTCCTTGTTTTTCTTTTGTTCTCACATACTTTTGGTAAATAAAGCGGATTGTGTTTATCCGGCTGCGCCAGAAAGAGAGCAATGTTTTTCGGATATACATATGTACCCTACGAATAAGGAATTCATTATTCGTAGTATGTACCCTAAGTGTATTACTTTACCGTCTGTAGCATGAATAGGTTGATAGATTTTAATAAATGGGGCAGCATTCGATTCGCCTTTATCTCAGTGTCATCGGCAATTTTTTTACCCGACTGCTCATCAAGAGAGTAACGTTTTTAAAACTTTTTAGTGCCCACATGTGTAGTTGTTTCTCACGGTTCTTGCGTTGCTTATCTGTGTTTTATTGGTCCCTTAAATTAGAACCAATATTAGTAGATTGTTTTAAGTGTGGGACTTGGATACCTTTCTGAATAGAAAAAATATTCAGTAAGAAATTTGAGAACTCATTTTCATTAGCGTTAACAAGATTACAATATAATTATGTCCGAACAACGAATTCTATTAGGTATACTACCATTAAATTGAAGCTTTGTGATACCCAGAATCTTGAACTTAAAAGATTATACGAATGTCAGACACAGACCTGTATAATTTGTGTAAGACTATTTGTTCATTGTTAACAGTTGCTAGACTTGCAAGTAACACCAATAGTAACTCAAAGTAACGGTTCGCATAACAAATCGGAATACAAAAACTTCATGTCTAGAATCGAATATTGAGCGCTCTCGATTTGGGTCAACTCATCATAGTTTGAAAACTATTAAAATGAAAGCTAAATTTTAAGATCAAAGACTACGTGATCTACTAAGATTGGATATTGAATTGCTGTATGTATTTTGCTCGTCCAGAATCCGGCTTCATCATCATCGGCCTATAGTAGTCCACCGCTGGACATAGGCCTGCCCTAACCAGCATCTGCCTGCAGTCTTTCGCAGATCATCATCCCATCTGGCCGGAAACCTCCAGCTTCAATAATGGAAAATGTGATAACAATAAGTCTTGTATATTGACACAAACAGAAAATCAAAATTTATTCAGAAAACAGACGCTTATTATATTCCGAAAGCTCAAAATTATCTAACAATAGTCATGCAACGGAAAATCGTAGCGAAGGTCCGTAATAAAATAATACTTGGGGAACTTGCACTAAAATTATATTGATAAATTATCTTAATAATTCAATAATGATAGTCAATAAAAGTGCATTGCTGAAAAAAAAATCTAAAATTATAATTTTTTCGCGAAATATTTGAATTCTAAGTAACGCTCTATGAAACGTAGGTAATTTGAAACACCAATCAGCAAAGAGTGACGTCACTCCATCACAAAGCGAAAAATATTAGGTAAGGAAATACTTGTATGTTTGAAACGAATTCACTCAAAAACTACTGAATATATTTCAAAAATCCTTTTACTAATACATTGCTACATTATCCGCTAGCATTAAATAAAACTGAAAATATATTATTTCTGTAATAAATATTTTAGTCACGCGCCATGAAAAGTTTACTTCGTAAGATGAGGAGTGACGTTGCGTCAAGCCGGTGGGCGTTTACGCGCGAACTGTGAAATGTAAATTTTTGATTTGCAATAAATACATTATTTGTGCATATTTTAACTTTTTTCTTTTTGGTATCTTTATGAAATCCTTAAATCTTTAAGATAAATTAAAAACAAATTGTTATGCAAGTTCCCCATCAAGAGCCAAATGAACAATAATCTGAGATCACAATAGGGAAGCGATGCGTCCACAGTAGCAGTTTTCACTTTCATCTGCATTGATAAATGAAGCGATTAGTGATTCCGCCCGCCGCGCGGCAGGCAGGACGTCACGTCACAGCTTCCGCATTAGCCGACTCCCTTGACGAATCCGAGACAATGCCCGTGTGTATACGCCTTTACTTTCTATTCTTTCCCCCCAATAATGACTGCGCGACACTAATTAATGTTCAAGCTCATTTCAAATTCAGAATTTCTGAAGTGCTCTTAATACGCGTGGGTGTTCACTTTCACTGATTTGACAAATTTCGTCACTATTGTTTTATACGTAACATATCCCCACAGTAGGGTGCTTATTTTTTGAGCTACATCCGTGTCTTTGTGTTGATGTTCACGTCATCAGTAGAGGGTGAACGCTGTGCTTTGGTTTCTGATAACTTATGGCCTGAGCAGATAAACATGATAATTTTTGATTGAATCGTTTCGTTTGCGTTTTAGCGACTTTTTTACGTTTGATGTCGGTATCCAAATAACGTGTTTTAGCGACTGCTTCGGTGTTGCATCGTATTTTGGCGACTTGCTACTTTTGATATAGGCATCGGCATCCAAATGTGGAGTGTAGCGTTCAGTCGCTGCATCGCGCTTCCGTAAAGCAACTAAACCGCCGATTGCTGATGCTAAAAGTATCGTGTCTGCTCAGGCCCTTAAGGCCTGCTGTAAGCTAACTTGCATTAAAAACATTACGCACTGAGAATACAAACCAGTTCTAGACCCTACCCAGCATTAGTTCGCTCCTGTCATCGACTCACGTACCATTGTTAGTTGTTTAATTTACGTGTGCACTTGTAGCACATCCTTTATTGATAGATTACTACATCCGTCCCATGTTATTTTTTCCCTCAAACATTACTAACAACATTTCCTAACATTCCACTTTAAAAAAATATATAATTTCGTTTAGGGTACAACACAGATGATAACTTATTTTAATGTACACTCCGAATTCATTATAACTCCTCAATGTACCTTAATTTATTTTAATTCTAGTCAAACAAAATAATGTACTTATGTGACTTGATCATTTTTTTTTTAATTCGGTTTGGTCTACTCTAGAGGTTTAGGTTTGGTTATCATTAGAATTTCGCACTAAAGTGATAAAAGAGAAACCCTCATACCGCCGAACTGTCCCTGACTATCTTATATTCTTACTTCTTCTTACTTATATGGGTATATTTATATAAAAGGTACGGAAGTCTCTGCGCGTGGGCCCGACTCGTAATTGACCAGTTTTTAGGGTTCCGTAGATAAATGGCAAACCCTTATGGATTCGTCCGTCCGTAGGTAACATCCACTTTTTTCTGAAACTATAAGAACTATACTGTTGAAACTTGGTAAGTAGATGTGTGAACCGCATTAAGATTTTCACACAAAAATAGAAAAAAAAAACAATAAATTTTGGGGGTTCCCCATACTTAGAAATGAAACTCATATTTCTTTTTTCATCAAACCCATACGTGTATCTATGGATAGGTCTTCAAAAATGATATTGAGATTTCTAATATATTTTTTCTAAAGAGATTTTTTTTTTCTTTTTTTTGCGCGAGAGAAACTTCCAAAGTGGTAAAATTTGCCCCCCCCCCCTGTAACTTCTAAAATAAGAGAATGATAAAACTAAAAAATATATATGATGTACATTACCATACCAAACTTCCACCGAAAATTGGTTTGAACGAGATCGAGTAAGTAGTTTTTTTTAATACGTCATAAATAGTAAACCGCAATTTACCTTTCATTCGTTTTTTATACATAACGGTACGGAACCTTTAGTTCGCGAGTCCTACTCGCAATTGACCGGTTTTTTTATATTGCGTGTTCTTTGAATGTGTGAATATCCTTGATCTCTTTCACGCTATGTCTCGTGTGGGGTAGAAAATGTTGATGAACTTTTTCGCTTTATTTATAGAGAAAGATAAATAACCATAGGATAAACAAGTGTTTTTTTTTATAAGAGAAGGGGGCAAACGAGCAGACGGGTCACCCACGGGATGGTACGGTAAGTGACTATCGTCGCCCATGGACACCTGCAACTCAGGAGTCATAACTGCGTTGCCGGCCTTTGAGGTGGGAGTAGGGGGAGAGGGGTTTCCAGTATTATTATTAAAATAAAACTGAAATGTAGTTTTGTGATTTCATTCCTTTATTAGTTACTTGTGTAGGTATGTTATATTTTAAATAAACGATGCGTTTCCATCAGGGAGCATTTAGCTTACCTGATACAGACCTGATATAAATCAAACTCAATGTTCAATCGAAACTTTGTTCATTGTTATTCATTCATCATCATAATCACCATTTATTGTTCTGATTTCGGCAATCTTTTGTTTCAACCGCAGTTACCAACCACCAGGTTCACACTCGACATTGGCCTTTATGGCTGGATTTATCCGGAAGTGTATTCAATAACACCCATTTATTTTAATTATTATCTTATTCATGTGTAAATAATCGTAAATTAGTTCATAAACCGGAATTATAAAATTATATCGATAGAGGTGTGAAGTTGCAGATCTGTAGCTGTCAATCATTGCGTAAGTGGTATTTAGCTTTTGCTATAAGCGATATTTGTGTGAATGCACACGCGATTCACACGCGATTTTATCCGTAGGTATATAACTTTTTTACATCTATTTACTATAAAGGTTAAATATTATGGTGCTACTGTTAGATACAAGAATAATTGTCGAGAACAAACTTCCTAAGAACAGGACAATTGTTCCGACAATATATAATCCTGTTGTGTCTATATTATGTTACTGAACGGGATAACGAGAAACGTGAATTTAACAAAACAATAAAGTGAGATTTACTCTAAAAATTGATGTCTAATTAGCGATTTTCTATCTATTTTCAGAAAGTGTGGCAACACCAAAACCACAAACCTAGATAATAGTCACACAACACGATGAGGTGTGGTTACAGGCTGCGAACAAGACTCATTAAAATAATGTTATAATGAATCGATGGCACGACCGGTCTGACTGCGTCCGTCAAAAATATACCTAATGTTTTGTTATATCTTATTAACTAATGTACCTATACAATAGATTTGATTTTAAAATTTATACCCTATAAAATTTAAACACTTAATCAGAGTTAGTTAATGAAAACACTTTTTTATTTCATTTAATATTTAGTTATTATTAGAGGCAGACAGAGGATATGGATCGGTCGAGGGAGGGAGGAGAGGCCTTTGCTCACCAGTGGGACAAAGTATAGGCTAAAAAAGTCCTTAAATGAAATAAAAAAGTGCATATTTCATTTTACTTTTAAGGGCTGCAAAAACACATGAAAAGAAAAAGCATATTTGACCTTCACAAAACTCTTTTAGATTTTATAAAATTAGAAGTTTGACGCAGGTTTATCGTAAGAATCGTTTTTGGCATCAATCCACACTAACGATCGCAATGTAAGACTAGTTGATTATGTGGACAGAGGAAGTCCCACACAAATTAAGGAATAAGGAACAACAAGATGAAATTTTGTGTAAACCCTACTAACGCTCTTAAAGAATTCAGTAGTTATTGTTGTTTCTAAGCATACATACAAAAAAAAATTCAGGAATATAATACCGGCATAACTTTAATTATATATAGTTTTTATTATGACAAAAATGTATGATTGTATTCTGCCAAAAAGGGAAAGCACGAAAAAGCAATGGGCAAGAGCCGTGGAGCCATTGTTTGCTCCTACTTCTACCGCGTGAACAACGCCAGCGATGTCTTTATTCCGAAGAGGTTTATCCAATGGACAATAGTGTCGATTGTCCGAATTCGTATACCTTTCAATTGACCATCATATTGATCGTGAGATAATAAACGGTCAACAATTCGTTTTCCTACCTTAGGTATAGAACAAATATTTTCTAAAATTGGTAGAATTGGTAAGCAAGGAATTCGGCTTGTAATCGTTATCTAATTATTATGTAGACTTTACAAGCAGGGATGATTTTAATAATTTACAGTACATTCGACCACTTGAGTTCATAAAAAAAGTCCTATTTCATGCTGCTAGTATCTACTATTACTAGCGATCTCACGAATAAAGACAGAAATGACGCATTTCGGTCTACCAAACGGTACCTATAAAATTATAATTGCAATTATATATAATTACTAGCAGCGCCCCGCGGTTTCACCCGCGTTGTTCCCGTCCCCGAAGCAATACGGGGATAAAATACTTCCCATTCCCGTAGGAATACGGTGATAAAATATTGCCTTTGTGTTATTCATTGTTATTCATTCATTCGTTTAATGTAAAGTTTCATCAAAATCCGTTCAGTAGTTTTTGCGTGAAAGAGGAACAAACATCCACATCTATACAAACTTTCGCGTTTATAATATTAGTAGGATAGGATACGATAAGTGCAATTCCTGAAATTCGTTTGTTCAGTATCGACTACTTAATCGGTTTCAGCTATCTACATCTACACCAATATTATAAAGAGGAAAGGTTTATTCTTGTAATTTTGTATGTTTGTAACGAATAAACTCAAAAACTACTGTACCGATTTAAAACATTATTTCAACATTGGAAAGCTGCAATATCTCTGAGTAACATAGTAACATAGTCCATGTATTCCAGCGAGAACGGGAACTACGCGACTGAAACCGCGCAGAACCGCTAGTTTTTAATAGGAGTGATTTTTTTCCCAAAAATAAATTAGCGTAACTGAATTTAGGGATACCTATAGAAACCGTAGTATTGTTGCTCTTTATTTAAGATAGCGAGTGCCCAGCGGCGTTGCAGACGTGGATCTAGTGTATTCCCGTTCCCGTGGGAATTTAAAAAACCCCTTCATAGCGATTGCCTACGACATATGACACCTACATACCATTTTTCAAGTTTGATGTGTTCGTTTCGGAGTACCTAGTAGTAGGTATTTCTCTTTTTAACCAGTTTTTAATTGGAGTAACAGAATGTGTAAAGGATGACTGACCTTGGTACGTGCATTCCTTCTGTTTGCATGACATTTGTATTGTTCTGTATTGGTATTTATTAGGTTTTCTTTGTAATTTCAGTTTCAACATGATCTTCTGGTAATATTTTTTCTCAGCTTCTTCATTTTGTAAGAAATAAATACAAAACTCAATTGACATTTGCATTGAACAAATATCAAAAACGTCACCAAGACATTGTCAAAGAAAAAGAAAATAGTAGTAAAGCAGAAAAGAGTATGGATATAACAATTAGCACACCCAATTTATTCGGTTCCCAATGATCCCGTTATTCCCGCCTCCGGGGGAATTTCCAAAAATCCTTTTATAGTAGTTGCCTGTATACATCCATAAGACACCTACTTACCATATTTCAAGTTTGTAAGTGTTATCGTTTCGGAGTAGTACGTATTTCTCTTTTTAACCAGTTTTTATATTTTCCCGTGGAAATGAGATATTTTCCTGGAATAAAAAGTACCCTAGATGTTGACCCGGGTACTCAGTTATCTTCACACCAAATTTCATCAAAATCCGTCCAGTAGTTTTTGAGTGATGCGTGCACAACCAGACAGACAGACAGACAGACAAAAATTCCAAAAATTGGTGTTTCGGTATCTATATCGATTACTATATACACTACCGTTAAAATTTCCAAAAAATATTTCATGTACAGACACGGCCCCGTTAGAGTTTTATTATATGTATAGATATATATATTAACCAATCGTCATAAATACCAAAATATGTGGGTGTTTGACATTATGCATATACTTGTAAGCACAAAGGACTTTCAAGGCGGTCTTTGTGTTAGTCATACTCAAATGTATTGACAATTGACGAATCCGTGTGCGGAAAAGCGGGCGTGTGTAGTGTAGAATATTCATTTGATGGATAGACGTGACTTGACGAGGGTTCCTTGTTCACAATAACTATGTTTGGGCTAGAAGAAAGACAAGTCAATGTCATCGTTAAATTGACGGGTCACTTTGGCCAAGAATATGCGTAGGTACCTGATAATTACTTTTGGAACGACCTTTAAATGGGACATTCCACTTTTCTGTTCTCCTGACATTTTTTCACAAAGGAGTGTAAAGGACAAATAAAACGTGTGTCAAAACTAAAAGCATCAAACAATCAACAAATATGTACTAATTGACAAACTAAAACTGTGTAGGTACCTACGAGTACTTGCTGCACCTTTGATAAACTATGAACACAGTCATCGTTACACAGAATCCACGTGCGTTATTCGTAGCAATAACAAAATATGCGGTGGTTACTGTGTAGAGTAGCGATAACTGGGGCAGGATATTTGCAATTCAATTGCTAATTGACCTTTTGGCAAAATTCACTACTGTTTACATTCATTTCATTAGGTATTCAAATAAACATTTTAAAAGCGGGATTGGTACTTTAATCCATGATTGGGAAGAATGATTATTCTAAAATAATGAGAATTGGTGATAACTATTTTCCAAGGACAAATTGTTACTAGTCGTTTGGTTAAGGTTAAATAAATATGCTCACGCTTTTATCCACGGGGTTCGGTAGAGGTATTCCATTCCTGAAAATACCTACTTTTCATCAAAATATTTTTTTGGAACCCTAAACGTGACTGATGAGCCCGGCAAGGTGCTTATTACAAACACATGCCTCAGAAACAATTCTGGGGCCTGCGGGTTTCCTTACGATGTTTTCCTTCATCGTCGAGCTACTGATAAGCTCAAAAAAAATCTTATTGCTACATGCCCTAGTATTTTTGAACCCGAGCCTCACAAATAAGAGGCGAGCTCACTTATACACTGCTATGTTTCAGATATTTTACTCTAAATAAGAAAAAAAACGGTCAAGTGCGAGTCGGACTCGCGCACCGAGGGTTCCGTACAACCTTGCAAATTTATGGTTTTCGTAATTTTTCCTTTATCTATGCTATAAGACGTTGCTTCGTACCAAATTTCAAGATTCTGAGTTCACGGGAAGCACCCTGTAGGTTTTGATTCCCTTGCAAGTGTCGAAAATTTGCGGCATAAACGGCTGTATCTTTTGATTGCGTTGGCTTAGAAGTTTGATTTTTTCACAGCTTCAAGGGACAGTAGACCTGAGTAATTGATATAAATTTCAGCTTCATACCTCCACGCGTTCCTGAGAAAAAGGGTCTTGACAGACGGACGGACGGACGGACAACAAAGTGATCCTATAAGGGTTCCGTTTTTTCCTTTTGAGGTACGGAGCCCTAAAAACGTACTCAGTTGTGCAGAAAATTAAAGTAACGTAAGTCAGAATGGCTTTGATTTATTTGATATTCTCTGGTAAAATCGACTACCTACCCTCCGTTTCGTTACTAAAACCAATTATGGTGTATTCACCTCCGCTTGCGTCGCCCACATCTATTAACTGCAAAGAAGGTGTATAAAACAGGGGAAACTGAAATTTATCCCCAGAGACGGGGGTACGAAAATATACAGCTCTGTTGCAATCTCTTATCCAAATAGGTATACTTATAGGTAGCGATAGTATTGTAGATACACACATGAGTATTGTCGACTCCTCTGCCTACACGAAATATAGGTAATAATTTTGTCGATAAAGTTACTTTGTTACGTATTTTTCAATCACCCAGTTTTGTCTTAGTTATTTATTATCATTGATTTGGAATGGAATTGAGGATAGTCTAATTCATCTATTCTATGCCTTAAGATGGATTAAGTTCGTCTTAAAAACCTTTTCTAAAGGGAACTTTTATTATAAAAGTATACAGATTAACAAACCTCTGATTAGAGACTTGAAAATCTCAGTTGAAATCGTTGGTAGAATTATCTGCAGAATGAAATGAAACTTGGATAATTGCGGTTGGTTAAATGAGAAAATTTTTATTTGTTTTTAAAACGATTTTTTTTGAAAAATCCATGAAATAATAATGGTTTGCGGATAAATAATCCTACGCAGTGTAATATTCAATTTTCTTTATAAAAACTACTTTAACTTATATTGAATGTGTAATAGCCTTGTTACTAATTAGTAAGACTTTAATAAATCTTTACAGTTATATAGCTTATACATCAGAATAACACATAGGCTATATTTTATCCCCGTATTCCCACGGGAACGGGAACTGAGCGGGTGAAACCGCGGGGCGCTGCTAGTGTTTATATATGGCTAAGGATTTACGGGGTTATTAAAAGTCTCTACCTACATAAAAAACAGTTTTAATGGTTTAATAAGGACTACTGAATTAGAGATTTGTTATTTGTATGTTACTTAGTTCCTTTCTATTTGTAAAAGATTTTTTGTCAGGACCGGTTAGTGTTTCTATTTGCTGTGACCGCAAATAAGAGGAACACAAACGAAGTTAATTCTTATTTTAGAACTATTTACTTGACTTATCTATAAGTGGTGTAAAGGAGTAGATCAAACAATTAGCACTTCAAATGACAGAGCGATTGCAATAAAAGAAGCTGCTCATAAAAATAAGCTGTCAATGTTATGATCAGTCCAAAAGAAATTGCAAAATTTTACCACCTCCCAGTACGATATTGTGCGTAGGTACATACAAGTTGTTGCGACCTGTAAAATGTTTAAAAATTATCTACAATACTACGAGTATAATATGGTGTGCTTACTTTCATGTGACATTGATACCCTTGCTTCTTGCAGTTTTGCATGCAACATGCAACATTGCATGCGTTTTTAGTTAAACGTTAACTTAAAAGTGATATGGACTGCGATTTGTAGGGTTTTTATTGATATATAATCAACTTAGGTAGAGTAGACTTAGACATTTTTGAGACCTAACCTTATATCGTATGTAAATCGATCTGAATGATATTCAATACGATTTATTTTCCTTACTTGCTCAAGTTATCGTGAAATTGAATTCGAGATGACTTCATGAAAGCAATAAGGTGTTCAAGGGACTACATTGAAAGTAAATCTAAATACTTACATAATAAAATATGTAGCTTAGGTAGGTCTCAAAACAAAGATTTGAATAAGAAAAATAAAATAAAAAAATAAGCTCTAGGTACTAGGATTATACTTTAGGGATTATATTTTTATGATTTTATGTAATCTTGTACATTTAACAGACTCAACGTGTAAATAAAGTCGTTTCTCGAGGTAACTTAATTTAAATCAAGCTTAGTTAGCTTTATCTCTATGTCTGTCTGTCTTTCATTAAAGTTTTTTTCTTCATTAACTGTCTTACTGTAAAAAAAATATTCAATCATTTAACTAAAAGTTTCTTGTGTAATTATACTAATTGCAATCATAAAGAGGGCAAGAGCAAGTATTACTAACTTACAAGTTTAATCCTTAATTTGTAAGAAATTCGTAAATAGCAGTGTCAATTTATGGAAATAAACAAATGGAATGTGTACGTTCAGGTTCACGGAACACGTCGGTAGGTAAGTAGCTAATTGGCGGCCACGGCTATTATTGGCCGAATAGCTACTCCCGGTGACTCCACGTTATGTCTTGTTAACATGCCAGTGGTCATCTATCGGAATAATCTCACTTTCTATAAAAGGAAATCGAAATTATCTCAATACGAGACATTCCATTTCTCTCTCGGCACTTTTAATAATTGACCCTCGCTAGGCTTTACTTTTGATGCGTCGTGTCATTCAATCCGTACTCATGCAATCAACATTCCTCACATATCTGGATTATCTATCACGTTGAGTTTTACAAACAAAGTGTTTTATTTACTTTCCGGACAACTGTGTTTGTTTATGTAACTGTGACAACAATACAACAATGATTGGTTTGGATGCTTTCTTTTTACGAGAGCGTCCCTTCCCTCGCAGTGAATGCGACATCCGATTGTATCACTCAATTGGCTGTCGGGTGACTGTGCCAGTTGGTGCCGAGTGTAAATTGGTCTGTGCACCAACTGCTCCATTTACGAGGAGCATTTGAGGCTGACCTAAAGTCAAACACGGCCCATTGGCTTGAGCGACAGGTCATCGCCGCGAAATTCGATTTCCTGTTGCTATTAGCGACGAGCGCTTTATCGGAGCGTGTGTACACAACACGCAGAGGCCGAATCAAGTAAACTATGTCTGCAAACACACTTTAAGTGTCAAATCTCAAATGTTTACTAACAAACGCTTTTAAAGGACGCAGGACACGTTCAGTATAACTACTCATGTAGGCACAAGTCAATTACCAGGAACAAAAAACAGAAATAAAAAGATAGAAACACTGGTCAGAAATTCATTTGAAATTATGAAAAAGAATAAAATGTGTCTATGTATAAAGTTGTAGTCATTGCGGTTTGATCGGAGTGCACATTCTAGTTTGCCGTAGTTGGAGGCAGAGTTGCGCCTGGAGCGATATAAATAGCGGAGCCGAGAGGCGCATAAATGTAAAGTGGACACCAGTTTTAGTGCTCACATCTATTTCGAACAAGTGTAAATAAATCTAGCGAGTCACTTTCGTCCACGGTTGTCACTTTCATTCGCGCACCCGTCCTGCCGCTGGCATGCGTTAAGATTATGATTGCGCTTACTATCAAGTTGTACGCGAACTGTAAAAATTACTTTTTTATGGCCATTATGTGTTTGCAGAACTGGACTGGAATGGTGAGAAAGCCGCCGTCTAAGCAGCTCTATGTATGTCTCTATGTATTGCCCTGCAGATGTATTAAACTTAATAAAATCAAAACATAAAGCCACGGAATTATACGATAAAATAACATACGATAAGATAAAATACGATACTTCGGACTGGTTTAAAAAATCGTTCAATCGAAATAAATAAATATTTATTTTATAAACTAGCTATATATCGGGTGTGATTTATTACCTTATTTAGAGCAAATATTATTATGTTGTTATATAACTTACCTAAATCTTTTGGGAGGATAAGATACTTTTTGACACGAAAAGCGAACGAAGTCGCAGGCAAATGTTGATGTGACAATAAATCAAATTGTTTGGCATTGCAGCACAGAATGCATTAAGCCTGCATTCCATGATCGTTGCATTTCCCTGCCATGTCGACGCATTCCTTTCATGTCGATCAAATACCTTCTCACGATATTTCGTCCGTTTACATACCACTAATTCGGTTAACTGGCGCAGCGAATCGGAGAGGTTATAACTCATTGCATGATTACAACGGCTGCAATTGTATGCAACCGCGCAACATTTGGGGCTTCGTGGTGGAGCAAAACAAACGGACGCGACACCAACACCGTTACACCACTTCGTGGAATTAAATAAAAAAATGACTGCGGCCAACGGTAATCTTTGTTCGCTGACTAAGGTCGAAACCCCTTCTTCACGGTAAGGCACCTCGACCGCTCCCGATGTGAGATGCCGATAATTCCTCAGCAATTAAAACCGAACCGCGTTCCGGAACGCTTTTTCGGTGTCATTGTCCGTTCGCTGGCTGTAGAACGTAACATTACACTAAAATCATAATAGGCTCATAACCGTGAACTTGCTAAATTTAATGTAAAGTAAACAGAATAATTCATTACATTTATTTTATTGTGACTGTTTATACAATGGTATTAATGTAGGGTCGCTGTTTGGATTGGTAATAAATAATACAAACTCGGTCGGTTGTCACCTTTAGTGCACCCAGATGGCACCGTTCCCAGTGAAAATTGTTTTGGATTCGGTACGCACGCGAGCAGAGGTAGTGGAGGCGCGGCGCCCACCTGCACCCGCGGTCTCGCCACCTACTCACGTGTTTACAAAGAACCAATTAATTGCGGTTGCTAATGAGCTATTGATTAGGTTTACGGTCCACACGATACATCTAGAAGTAACGACTGTATCACCAGAACGGCTGTCACGACAAATAATCAACAAATCTTTTAATTGTTTCCACTTTTGCACGCACAGGTAAAGGAAAGGTCTACCGTTTAGTATTATCAAACGCTGTGTTCTAGATCTGAATTGGATTAGGTCGGGCGTCTGCCAGGGCGGGCATTGGTGGCAAAAAGCAATACGCGGAAACCATCTTGGTTCTTCAAAATGCAAGAAAAAGACTAGTTTCACTTCCAGGAATTTCTTGATCGAAGCTAACGATTAATGTAAACAACGGAGTTAGAAAAAAAAGTAATAAAGTCGCTATTGTATGTCCATGAAGGTGAAGACCGGAGGCGGGAGCCGTGGGAGCGTGCGCGGGAGTCGACCTGCTCCGACGCGGGAAAATCTTGTTCTCGTGTTCACATCGTTTGTGCATAAGCCATAAAAACGTATAAAATCACATTCAATAAATGTGTTCTGTACGAATTGATTTAATTCCAGAAAACTAGATTTAGAGGCGTAATTGAATCCACGATCGGCGCTGAGCCATTGCGGAAGTTTAACGAGACTGAAATCCCGTGGGTATGTTAAGGTGTTGTTTTTATTAGTATTGGATACCGTAAAATTTTAACTGGTTAATTAAAACCGTAGGATGCGGGAATCCATCATCCGCAGTGGCTAGAGCGCAACGCTTTGATGTCGTATTGGTTAACGAACAAACTGAGGTCATTATTAATTATGATGATGGCTCCTACTAATATCGTGGAGTTATAAAATATGATTGGATGATAAAGAAACTAACAAAGAGGTGGTCTTAGTATTATTAAAAAAGCTAGTAAAAAATTATGAATCATAAAATAATCGAGGACATAAACAGAGGGGCGGTACCGATGACAGGAACTTGAGGAGAAAGTAGCCTGGAAAGATTTGTAGTTAAACCAACATGTTTAATCTGAAAGTATAAGCGCCTGCTCTTAACTTTTACTTATTTTATCACTAAGTACTCGCACCGGTCCATATTCAGCTGTAGTTTTAAAATGGGTTAATAGACAACCTAAGGAAAAAAAATGAAGATTCTATAATATGGTCTCAATCAGTTTGTAACACTTCCAAATCTGACGACTGTTAGAATTCATTGGTAATAAGCATTAAATAGGTCTTCTCTGATTTGATGGTGTCCAAATTGGTAACTTTGAATTTCACCATTAATAAAGCGCAATAAAAGTCGATTGATCGATCGGCTGGGTTTGTCGGTCGGACGGCAGGTGCGCGCGCAGCGATTTCGCAGCAGGTTCTAGTGCCGTCGGCTCTCGCGCTTGTGTCAATGTGACCGCCTTTGTCACTAGTAACTTGGTACAGTCAAGAGCTAACCTTGACACTTTGGACTTTCAACCGGCCCTGTATTCTATGGCCAGCAGTATAAATCAGAGCTCATCTCAAACTGGTAGTGTAAAGCTTGACTTGCTCTTGACTGTACAGGTGTCACTAAATTCATAAAATTTAATCATTTTTATCAATTGCAGATCTGAGTCTTGTACATCAAGTGTATTTTTGGTCGACTATAACTGCATGGTGTAATGATTACTTAATTCAAAGAATATCATAGGTATGTCATTTGATTGAGACAAACAACATGAATATTTATATACTGAATCGTGTTGAATTTGTCCAACGTAGAGCCAGTTTTATCCCGAGGACAAATCGCAGATCATATAGGTACATTCTTGGAAGATCTCAGGTTAAACTATAACATTTATTTAAATGTAAAAAGAAGCTACGCTGAACAATTTGTAGACAGACATTATGCCGCCTCTGCTAGTGCAGCTTCAGATGGTAGAAATATTCATAGCAGTATGTGGCAGTATCTAAAGAAGCAAGTGGTCATAGTTGATTGAATTTTACAGTGTTTCATCAGCGCAAATTAACTCCCGCTCATAGGTACGAATATATTCTTACGACACATCGCACAAGTAACAGTTTATTGCCTTTTGTGAGCAAATTTGTCCATGTGAAGTTAAACGGTACTTGGTCGAAGAAACGATCGCATTCTCATAATGAGCCTAGTCTCTGTAACCTAATCCACGATTATGCGCTCGCACACGAACGTAGTTTACATTACCGGCAGCAGACACTATTGTGTCACGCCGCGACGAGCTACAATACGCGGCACGCTAGTGGGAAAACGTACACAAACATATATGGCAATACTGTTTCAATCTCTTTGAGCAATATCAGTTTAATTACTAATGAACTGGCCCATTATGTTCTCAAAGTTTCTCTTCTTAACTATTATTTTTAATTAATCGCTCCGCCTGTTAGAAGTATTGGTAAGTAAGTTGAAATAAACATTTGAAATAGAACACTTGAGTTCCACAGTAAGCCTGACGTTGTTTATTATTGTGAGTATAAATTGAAAATCCACCTTCTAACCATAATAAAATGGTTTTTACTGACGCATCGGCCTGAATCGTCAAAAGCAGGTTTCAGAAAAGGGGCTTGGGAAAGGAGGCGATTTGACGTAAAATAAGTTCAATAAGTGAATTGGTAAGTCCCTATTTTGAATAAAACATTTTGACTTTTACTCGAAATGACATGAAAGTTAAGTTGACATAGAAACAAAAATATTGTGTTGTGAAATATAACAAAAAAAATTGACTAGGTACTGAGATTCATTTAGAAGTAATTTATTAAGAGTAAATTTATTAATTATTTTAATATCAATTAAAATAGTTAGGACTATTTACATGGCATGTCATTATAATAATAATGTTTAATCAAATTATAATTTGTATTGTATAAGTACAATACATGTACCTTGTTTATTGTATAGGTATATTGATGATGTACAAAGATGGTATAACAGTTTTGCGAAGCTACCTGCTGCTAAGTATTGTGAACATGGTAACGGTGCAGTTACCACACGCTTGGTGACCGTCAGTCACGTATGCATTCACTTAACTCAACTTGTTTATGACAAAATGGTGCATTGCATATTTTAACTATTATTTGAACCCAAAATAAAAAAAAATGTACAAATTGGATTAAACATACATTTTGGACGGAGAAGAGTTTACGACCATGTGTTATAATTTATAGCTATAAAATTACTACAAAATTGTGTCTATTTTTTTTCAACTTCTGTATAACTTTTATTATTATGATTAATTCAAATTTTATATTATACTAGTAAAATTACATAAATATGCTAAGCATTAAATTGAAATAAAATTCAATTTTTGTAGCTCAGATTAGTTAATTTTTTTCTTCTCAATGGAATACCTCGCCCTCTCGGGGATAACAGGCGTGAGATTTCTTATTTTTCTAAATTTGTTTGGTTCATGTCCTAAAATAATAAAAAGCATGAAAACACAAAGGGTTTTTCGAGATTTGAACGAAAACGAAAAAAAAAACACCTCTGGTTCCCAACTACTTTAATATAACCATAAACTGTAGGTACTCTATTAAAATAAAATAGAAAAATACGTGAAGTATGTAAAATTCATTAGGAATAAAAATATATAAGTATTTTTGCTAATTGCAGGTTGTAATGAAATTGCAGACGTGCATTCGAGGTCGAGTGACGACGTGACAAAGAAATCTAGATTCTACTGAGAGACTGCAATCTTTATGCAGTATTCCTCCCACTTTCTACTAGTCCAACAAGTGGATTTTAAATTGAAAACGGTTTTTAAACTCAACCATTTACCTATCAAGAGCGATAAGACATTGCAGGTACTTTATTTTATTTCTGTATCTATTTTGTATTATTTTTGGTGTACAATAAAGAGTTAGTAATATGGGCAAATAAAAAGGACCAATTTATTATTTTTAATTGTATTGTAACATAAGTATATGATGACAACCGTGTTAATTTGATATTTAAACATTAAATTTTACTATAGTCAACTGACCTTTTAAGTTAGTCTTGACATCATTATTAAATATAAATTAAATATCCAAATTAATTCGTATAAAGAACATTTAATAAAAAATATCGCGCCTTAATAATAAGGCGCCGATTGAAGAAATATTGGGGCAATAGGTACCTACTTGCCTCGGCCCAAGGATTTAAACAATTGTACTGACAAGTGTGGGATAAATAAACACAAACAAGTCATAATATTTACTTTAGCATACGTTGCGGACATTATTGTTTACAAAACGGCTATCAACGGAAGATTAATTAATTGGATCCATGACAATAATTGGTACTAAACAGTTATTCGAGTTAACTTATTGAATACATACCGAAAAATGTGGTCCGAGTCAAAGAATTCAAGGATTTATTAGGAATCTAGCCACAGATTCGACGATTCATAGAAAAGACTTCAACGCACGCTGCGTTCAGGATATTGTGAAAACATACGTAAATGATAATCAAATTATTGACACATGTCAAATAGGGGTAACATTTTGTAGTTGTTAAAAAAAGTTAGCCTTTGCTATTAGATATATATATATATATATATATTTTCAAACAACATTTTTTTTTCATTTTTTTTTATTGATATATTTTCAGAAATAGATTTTGCCGTGAGCACGTGTTAGCCGTTAATTACGAGTAATTTAAACAGAATGTACTATTTCGTAAAGTGACCATTTTTACTTCTACCGTTTGGTTTTAACTATTGTCATTCATTACATAACAATACATGCTTAATCAAATGCAATTAGTTACAAGAGATTTAATGTGACACGGTAATTTAGGTAATGGAACAATTATAGAACCAATTAAGATCAAAGGTATATAATCGCAAGTGATATAAAAACCACTGACCCTATAACGAATAATGACATAGAAACCGATTCAATCGCAACAAACCGAACGACCTTCGTCCGGCAAAATGCAGCCGCGATCTCCTCTCGCCCATCAGCTGGAGTCGACTCCTATACAAATTAAATATTCAACAGGTACTTACCGTAAACAGACGGCCGTGTTGAAAATAAACTGGACACCTCCAACGTGCAAAGTCACAAAACAAAAACAACACAAAACTAAACTGTTATAAGAAAGTATATAAATAAAAACTGTTTAAAAACACCACTTCATTCACGATAAGTCGAACGGTCGAGTAAAGTTTCGGGGAGTGCAGACACGCGCGTGCTATGCGCTCGGCGGACTTGGCTCGAATGCTCCCAAACTGAAAACTCCAAGAGCTCAAGCTACGCGCTCGCTGCTGGCGAATTCGTGCACGCCGTTTCCGCACAAAAAGGCATCTTCAAACAAAATTGACTAATAAATTATACGCATTATGATCGGACCGCCTCGGGGACGTCCGGACGGGAAGCGAATTTTAGTTGCACTTTCAGCAGCAGGAAACCGTGTTTATTCTTCGAATATGCTTAATCCATCTCATAAATCTCGAGTCGATGATAATATACGGGTTGCTATTTGGTCAGGTTAAAAACGAGGAGTTATTAACAAGAATATTTAAGTAACTTACAATTCAATGTTTTATTGTGTATGTTTATGGCTAGGAATAATTATTTTTTTAAACGCTTGTTCCCTGAAATGAGAGTTGAATTCATTGACCGACAATATTAAAAAAAAAAAAATTGTCTGGTGTTTTCTAATTTCTAACACACTTTAAGTAATAGGTACTTTTGTAAAGGAAAAAATAACATCGTCCAAAAATTCTTAACTTAATTCTTGACGTCTTGTTTTTCTTCTTTGTTACTTCCGTTCGTTAAACTGTCGCCGGAGATCGATGGAGTGACTTCTGAGGGTCACTTAAATATTTTAGATCTCGTTTTGTAGGCCATGAATTTTAAAAAGCACTAAAACCCTCTCTCTGAGAATCTATTTTATAATACCACTAGCTGTTCCGTGCGATTTCACCCACATAGTTCTCGTTCCCGTGGGAACACGGGAATAAAATAGAGATAGATAATTATTATATATTATATATCCCTGTTGTTAGTGCACCCGCCTTTCATGAGTGGGGCTCTGGTTTGAATCCTGGTGAAGGCAAATAAAGTAGGTACTAAAGAGGTTTTAAGGAAATTACTTAGGTACTTAGGTACATACCTATTTATCACTAGCTCGATGGCGGAGGAAAAAATCGTGAGGCAAGTGTAACAGCACCGCGACCGCAGTCCGGCCTTGGTCTAACCACCTAGTTTACGCGTCCAAAATACTGTATTTCCGAATACCTCTGCCGACTTTTATTTATTTATTGAAAAGTATTATAGCACGATTTTCTAGTTTATTGATATCACAGTATCCGTATAATGAAAACGTGCAACAGTTAAATAGAAATTAAAGCTGTATTTTTGTCATTTTCGCGCAGGGACCAGTGGGTCTAAAATGGCCACTTTGAGCAATTCCTCTGAGCCATTCCTCTTTTTATGAATTCCCAGCAAATCCTAAGCAATTCCTCTAAATTTCGTAAAATGGTCCCTCATTTTAGTGATTCACTGACAATTCAATTCATAACAGATTCGTATTTGGTGAAAATTTCGAATATGAATCGAAATAGGATCCTATTATGATTCACCCGAAACGGCCTTTTTAGACCCCCAGTGGTTGGTTCAATTGGTGCTGTGGCATGTGTTACATCACTACCTCCACTACGGTCGATAATAGTCTCACGTTCAGGTATGCGACAAAAAAACTGGCTATAAAAAGTCAGTATTTCCAGGAATGGAATACTTCTGCCAGACTACTCGGGGATAAGGTGAGAGCATATTTTTTATATAGGTATGACTTCTTATTAATATACGGACGATCGTATTTAACGTTGTTTACCTTACTAAATATATGAAAGAGAAAACAAACACCTGCTTACGAGCGTGTCTATAAACTTTGTCAAGTAAATTTAAAGGTAAATTATTTGTGCAATCCTATTGGGGATGCCTTTGTTAGGGCAGGTGTCGGGTAACGATGAGTACCTGGCTAATGCAACTGCCTCCGAACCAAAGGAAACTTGTACACGAATATGGTATAATAAAGTAGGTATAGTTTAATAAAATTATAAATAAGTTTCATAAAAAACATCTTACTATGGTTCTATCTTTTGCGTCCATAAAATAATGAATCTATTTATTATGTTATAGTATTTTATTTTCGGAGGTAGGTTGTACTTACTTTTTACCACTGAATATTTTTTAATTACCTAATTACTTCGTGTTTTATTTTGCTAGTGAATTGTTAGGTGATGAAAAGAAGGTAATCCTTTAACATTATTAAAAAAAAATCAAGTCAATCAATCTAGTTCCAGAACTAAAAGTATGATAAGACCTATTTATTAATTTTTTTTTAGTAATCATAATTTCAAGGGCATATTTACTTTTCCTTTCGCAAATACGCACTTCGGTGGTAACCCTATGAACGGAGTTTGTAAACATTTATTCAATAAAACGCCTGTAATTTGTATAGGCCTACACAGAAAATTAAATTACCAAGGGTAGAGTAATTAAGTTCATGAACATATTTTTGTTCAAGCTGTGGGAGACAAGA
Source organism: Ethmia dodecea (assembly GCA_963855545.1). Classification (NCBI taxonomy): domain Eukaryota; kingdom Metazoa; phylum Arthropoda; class Insecta; order Lepidoptera; family Depressariidae; genus Ethmia; species Ethmia dodecea. Next base: position 6,425,269 of record OY979446.1, read on the forward strand.
GTGAAAATTAATAAACGAAAGTAATTAATTGTATCGTTTGATCCTTCTCTTGAGGGTTATTCAAACATCACTACATAGTATAAAACAAAGTCGCTTCCCAATGTCTGTCCCTGTGTATGCTTAGATATTTAAAACTACTCAACGGATTTTGTGATTGATTCAAGAGAAAGGTTTTAGTATCAGCATTGCATCCGTGCGAAGTCGGAGCGGGTCGCTAGTAATAAATAAAACAGTCTGCCTGTTATTGCAAAATAAGTCTTCTACTTATGCCAGTTGGGTTCTTAAGCGATACACGACACATAGATTGAAGCAAAAAGATCCAGTGCGTCTATGCATAGAGCATAAGCAGAAGGGACAAAATTATATAAGGTTCATTAAGTTTCTGTGAAAGATAAATAGTGTTTTTTTTAGTATGTTAGACGGTTATCTAAACTCGGCAAAAAATGGGATGGGATTTTGTGTAATGTTCAAGTTTGTATATGTTATGGGCAACTTGATAAGTCCGGGCACTATTAATAATTGCCGGTCTGTATTCATAATGCCCGACTCAATTGGACAATGTGATTAAAACAGAATGATTAATCACTTTTCTCGGCCATTATGAATAATGAATAACCTATCTTGGGCAAAGTAATAAAATAGGTGAACTGTACTGTTTTTGTTTATTTAATTAAAGTAAACTTACAAAATTTTCATGAAAAGTCAACAAAAAATAAAATATTGAACAAAGTACTTAGTTAAAAAATAAAAAAATACATAATTACCTACTTTTATTTTGATAAAAATATAACTTAAGTACAATACTTTCAAAATTAGTAAACTTCGAAAAATCTACAGAAATATCTAATAATGACTGTGTAAGAAAGATGTTAAGTTTAGAATTATTTATTCTTGCAAGATGAGCTTTTATGACATTTGGAATTGCAAAGAATGTTTGATTTTTTGCATTTACAACGTTTTGAATTGCAGTCACCACTACAGTTACAATAATGGAAGCCTTGTCCATCAAAATGAGAGTCTCTTCGAGCACATTCTCGAAGAGTAATATCAACTATTGGTACTGCCTGCGCGTGCAGACCCCCCCCGCCCACCCCCTACCGCACGTACGCGCCCTCGCCAACGGCCGCGGTTATTGCTCGGCTACAAGTAGGGAATTATTAATACTGCCCGGTCCAAGTGATAAATTCAAGCTATCTCAAACACTGATTTATTACATGGACCACGGGACGTCGGGCATTATTAATAATGGCTGATCAAAGTGATAAATTAATAACTTTGCACATCACTCTTGGGCATTATTAATAATGGCCGGTCCATATTAATAATGCCCAGTTAATCACGTTGCCCGTAACATATATACCTACAACATTTCCCACAAAAATGGTCTACGATCGCGATAAGTCTAAAATAGTCTATAGCACTTTTACCCTTTCCGAGGCATAGAAAATGAAAAATCTGAAATAGTCAGGATTTATAGCGATTTAATATAAATTGAGACATCGTACATACAAAGACGCTTTTTAAAAATATTAAATCTTATACAAACTATCTTTGTTATACGGGCCTAAATATAAATTAATTGAAGTTTTTTGCATAACGTCGCCTTAGAGTGAAAACCTCGTATTTGAAATTTCATGTTTTTTTTTTATTACATATTTGGAAAGAAAACCTCGTAACGGACGTTCTAGTTTTACTCAAGTAAACATCATAGACATGGTGCACCATCTATGACCTATAATGAGAACCTCGTAAAAGCACTCGTATGTCAGTCTGCTGTGAAAACCTCGTAAGAAAGTGCATGCGTGGCTGCGAATTCAATAGTTCAAAGTCGTTTTTTCAGTATAGTTATACTATTTTCTGAAGGAAATAAGTGCTTTTGATGTTATAAATAATTTGGTAAATTGTATTAATTAATATTTCAGAAGTTATTGCAATTTTTGTTTCTCGTTTGATAGAAAAACTCGTACAATTTATCTCTTGTTTGAAAACCTTGCAAACTCACTTACGAGGATTTTTTTTACACAAAATAGCTGAAAAATAAACCACGTATGTGTGGTTACGAGGTATTAATGATTAAATATTTGTTGATAAAGACTCAGAAAATGATCAAACATGACTACTTACGAGGTTTTCTCGAAGTTATATTGAACCTAATTAGGAGATTTTGGATTAGAGTGGAGAAAAGGGCGCAAAAACACGAAAGAACGTCTAATTATTCTTAATAACTTTATGAAAGAGAATGAGATTCAGATATTTAGCCACGCAAGGTCATGTAATTTTTATTCATTACGGAAATGTCAAACTGTACCTACACAATTTAGAAGGTCCGCATCCAAAAGCCCTTAATTACTTACTTACTTTTTTTATAACCAGCATAAAATATTTAAAAAGGCATGCAGAGAGTACAAAATTTTCTTTTAAAATACAAATGACGGCAAAATTCGAAAGCGCTGCTGTATGTTAGAAAAAATCAAATATATCAGAGACTGCTTTTGCTTTCTGAGTTGTGTCGAAGGATGGCAATAGTCAGCAGTCCAAACCAAAATTTATGTGAAGCCAGGCGCTCAACGAAAGGTCAAGATGGTTCAGCATCTTACGATTTATAGTTATTCGACTTTTTATAAATTTTTTGACTACTTTAAACTTTTTTTACTAAGAATTTTCCTAAAACAAGAAGAATTTGTAATCTCAAATATAATTTTATTTAAAATGATATGTATTTTAATGTAAATAACTATTTTTATTTCACCCGGTTTCATTGATTAACTTGTAACTGAAGTCCAAATAGTGAGTTTTTTGTTAGAAAACCTCGTAAGTGACATTTAACATGTTTAGGCTAATAATGTGTAACATATCACTCTATTATTAAAAAAAGTAGTATAATTACATACTAAAACAGGTATAATCCAATAAGCTTTGGTAACAAAAAATTTCAGGGCGCGGTTTTTTCTTCCTCCTGTAAAGTTGTTCTTTTTCTTATACGAGGTTTTCACTCTAAGGCGACGATAAGTAATTATATCTATAGATATTACCATAGTAAATGCGCGAGTCCGATTCGCAGTTTACCTGTTTTATTCTTCAATGGCCATCTCCACGACGGAAATCGTAAGTTCCAGTGCAATCTACCACAATAAGTGCATTGGGTCTGATATAACTCGACTGTAGAAAGCCAGTTTCTCCATAATCCGCTGAGTGCTGCTAGGTAACAGATGTCACGACTATACTTTCTTCCATCAAACCGTAATATTTAGGATTGTTAGCCTGTATTGTGGTAGTAATTTGCGTAGAAAGTAAAGGTGCTATTATGCGGAAGATAAAAACTGCTTACATATTAGGAATTCACGTTACATTACTGGGCAAAACTCTAAGAATATGATGTTGTCTAAGTTCCAATAATTTTGATTATAGTTGCATTTATATAATTACAATTTTGGTGAGTGACAAACTAGCATCGATCGAACACGTGATTTATCTAAAACAGTATTCAGGATATAAATAAAGTAATACTAAAGTTGTTTTATTTATTTAACTTCATGTACCAAGAAAATGTACACATTTTGTATGAATGTACCAGTCAACCATCAACTTACATACATATTCAAATATAGGTAATGGTACATACATATTCAAATATTACTTATATTTGAAGTCTTTTCAGTGTCTTTCCCTGTCTTTGCCTTCCTTCTGGTACAGTCTTTCCCTTCTGGTATATTAGGTTTAGGTAAATATTTAGGTTCTAGCTGCACCCCGCAATTCGCCCGCGTTAATAATTACGAGTAAGTTTAATATATCATTTGTTACTCGGGAATAGTGTAGCTTTCTAACAGTGAAAGAATTTTCATAGTCATTTCATAAAATACAAACATCTTTACCTTTTATATTAGTGTAGACATCAGGATTTAGTTATATATGAAATTGGCGAAACATTCTGTATGACGCATGCTTTTCTACGAATTTCTGAAATTTTGGGATTTACCTGAAAATAGTTCATAATGCAAAAGTTGTCAGCATTATACATGCGAATTATACATTCACAAAAAGTGATTTTTGTTTAAGTGTAATGATGAAAATAGACTAGAAAAGATTTCTTGTCATAATACGTTGCCCGATTTGATGTTTTGATTGGTTTTGTTATTGATAAAATTAATGTTGTTGATTACATTTAATGACTTTCTCTACCGTACATAATTTAGTTAGATAGGGATATTGCAATCGCGAAAAAAATTACAAACAGTCGTAGAAAAATTTGGTTTTCTCGAAATTCTTCATATGAAACGGTAATTCCATAAGTAGCGATCCAAATATAGGTACACATAAATAATAAGTATTTGAATGCACTGTTTGTAGCTTACTAAAATTGTATACTTTCATTGTAGAACCAGAAGATTCTCGATCTGTAAATACACGTGTTATGAAAAAACATTATGTAACCGGAGTCGAAGGTTACGCGAATGTGATACATTGTTGGTATTGTGTAACATTCCCTACAATTTCCATTGCTTAAGCACGTTGCTGAAATAAATAATAAATAATATTAAATATTAACTTCTTCTTGGGTAATTATGACAAGCTCCATGCATCACCGGGCTATAAGTTATGCCTATCGATAAAGCACCATCATACTCGTATATTAAAGTGTTGCGAACTTATCATACTACATGCAATTTAGCTTGTATAGTATGATATTTATTATCAAATATTACAGGGTCGATTATTGTATAAATGAAACATGTATCTATGTCTTTGTTAAAAGCCGAAAACTAAAACGTTCGTTACGCAGTGCTGTTATTAGAGTTTAAAATAAAAAAATAAGTAAATATGACATATTACTTATAGTTCACAAATGTTGCATATTTTTTTCTGTTAGTTTAGTGACCCTGCCTTCTGAGTCGGAGGTCGCGGGTTCGATCTTTATATATACTTATTTTATGATTTTTGAACCGGTCCAGCAGCGGGTTCCCACAGGCGCACATACACAAAAATGCAAAAAAAGATTTGGTTCAGAGGTTCATATCCATCTACCACAGTTGCTGTTGTTGCCACAACTGCTGCTGCAGCCTGAAAAATATAGCACTGGCCAAGTGAAGACGTTTACTTCAAGAAATGGAAAGCGTGAGTGTATAACGGAAATATATCATTTAGCTAAGTGACACTCCCTAACAAGTTTGCATTGCTATTAAGCCAATCAAATGTTGTCAATATACGTAATTACGCGGCGTACGCTGTTACGCAGCCACGAGTATACTGATCTAAATGATTATTTATTTATATGGACGGACTGACATAACGAGGGTTCCTATTCTGCTGAAGAACGGTACTCTTAATGTCAATCAAAATTTCTTAAATAATCAAACATGACAATAGGTATAACAATTCATCATAAACATCGGTTACAAACTTTGAGTATTAAAACAACAGGAGACGTCATGCGCACTAGTTTCTTTGCAAAAAAGTCTGCCAATTTCTGCTCGGGGGACGAGGAAACGCAGACAAATAATGTTAACACAAACGCATTTTTTGACAAAACAATTAAACACTAGCTTGAACTAGATGCACACAAGTACAATCACACACAGAAACAACCAATCCGAGCACTCCGTGAACTCAAGACAACTAGTTGTATATAACAGGTATGAGCGTTGCTCATAACTTTTTTGGCAGAGGGGAACGCCTGTCAGTGGCGTCTGCGGTTGGTTTAATACTCAAAGGTTACAAACAGTGATAGAATAGATTTACAAAAGACAATCAAAAGCAGTTAGTAATAAATATTAATGCACTAGATTATCTCTGGAAATTACCCCAGATTAACTGCATTAGTAGAAGATGAGTCTATTTTTTCTTCTATATAGGTACTCTTCGACTGGATCTCCACAACTTTTTAATATACCTACTCGAAAATATCAGCGAGTATCATATTATAACTCTCCTCATACAACAATTTTGACAAAAGTCTACTTTCTTGGGCTTCGCCTAACTATTCGCATAAATGTTAACAAGTACTGCATATTGCACGTAGGTGTTCCCAAAGGGTTCAGTATAAAGCCATCAAACTTAGCTCACAAGCTGAAGTCGTTATCGAAACTTCCTCAATTGTTAAATTGGGCCGTCGCCTATGTTGCACTATCTTGGATAGTGACTCACATCCACTGCGGATCTAACTAGAATATTTTCGAACTGAATAGTAAATAGATTTATTTTATGAGAAACTTGTGGAAGCTGAAAGTTCGCATCATATTCTGTATATTTTATTTAAGAGTAGGTAGTGATGTTCAGCTGCAGTACCATCTAAGTTTCATTTCATGGGATATCTAATTTGACGCTCGTTCTATTAAGCAATGGTAGATAGACAATTGTAAAACAAAAATAACTGTTCTCTATGTGTGGACGGCGCCATTTTGGTGCTAAATTGAAAAAGCTAATGTCAAATTTAACGTTACATGGTAACCAAGTGCCATTTGACGCTGTCGGATATTAAAAAATTGGCTTTGGTAGTAGCCCTGATGAAATATTAAAGAAAAGAAAATATAAAAATCAAGTGGGCATCATTAAACAAAATCCGTCCATTTCATAGTACCTATAGGTACGAAAACACTCGGGTGAATAAAAGAAAATCGAAAGCGATAATCACAGGAACTGTGTAATTTTGTTATTTCATCTTCCAAATCCCAAAACGACATAAAAAGAGCTTTTAAGGCCGTCGTATCGTCAATCTTAATATCTTTTATGGGTTGCAGTGCGAGATATTTGCAAGTGTCTTTTGTTGCTATAAAATACAAAATTAATTCTCCTCAATTCTTGACGCTATAAAATTTTATTACAAACTAGCGGTTCTTCGCGGTTTCACCCACGTAGTTCCCATTCCCGTGGGAATACAGGGATAAAATACAGCCTATATTACTCAGGGATATACTAGCTTTCCATGTAAAATAATTTTTAAAATCGGTCTGGAGTTTTTGGGTTTAGTCATTACAAACATAACAAATTTTTCCTCTTTATAATATTAGTGTAGATACTCGTAGTGTTGTAGAAGTGTATATAATCTATATCTATATATTATATAAAAGAAAGTCGTGTATGTTACACTATTTATAACTCAAGAACGGCTGAACCGATTTGGCTGAAAGTTGGTGGGGAGGTAGCTTAGAACCAGGAGACGGACATAGGATATTTTTTATTCCGATATTCCCACGGGAACGGGAACTACGCGGGTGAAACCGCGGGGCGCTGCTAGTATGACATAAAATGATCCGGCAAAAGGATAAAACAAATGATTACTTTCTATTTCTCAAGGGGTATTATGATTTGGAGTTCCCCCTGAATAAGTACCTACTGTAGTAAATTTCCGACATTTCTTATTTAAGAGAAGATCATTATACAAAAGAAAGTTCATCTGGGTAGAATAATTGACTATAATATGTATTTCATTTTTGCTAGTTATATTCCTAGAGTGAACTAAGTTTTTTCTTCTGTTACGTTAGCATTAGAGGTTTAGAGGCTTATCAGAAGGTGGGCTGTGTGCCTGGTGGCAGATTTGTCATGTGGACGTTAACAACGCTATAAAAGTTCCATTTGAATTGTAGACATTTTGCTCCCTCAAAGTTTACCAGGAAAATAATAAAAATAATAATTTAGTTTTACATTCTGACCACTTTACGTGATGGCTAAGACATTTTGGCTGGTAGACTATCAGTCCGAAATAATTTGATATAATATTTGGTGGTTACATAATAATAAATCTAAAAGCGAGTAAGTTTGAATTTACGGAAATAATCCGCATACCCAGATGATCCGGGCCCGGAGCTGCGATCGACGCGCATTAAAAGTTTTAATGGTCCATTTCATTCAGGACAATATTCCACCTACCACTTCGATGAAATATATTGTATGTGGTTATATAATGGCTATGAATTATGCTACATACGTAAGAATCATTGTATAGTTATTTTTAATGATGCAAGAGTTTATTTGTGATACGACTTTGGTATATATTTTTATAACACATTTGCTCGTAAAAGGTGTCTTATTTCACCAATTTTAATATCGTTACCTATCTCATTACGCCCAAGTGCGGTAAGTGTAAAGTAAAACGCACGGTTTATCAAGATGCTCCGTCTTAAAACGAACGGTACTTTTTAAAATCTCAGCAAAGAGTTTTTATGTCAAAAAAGTTGTCAACATTTTATGATTAAAATTAACTTTGGGAAATAAAATATATTAAAGAAATATTTATGTACATAATTATTTAATTTAATTAATTTTGACAGTAAATTACAACCAATCTGTAACAAAAACACAAAAATATTATTTTACTTTATTAGTAATAAGTACTGGCTGTTTTTTGTGCCTTTTCGTAAAAAAAAATTATGATGCGCGCCGCGCGCTTTTTCTTAACGCTGTATTGTTTTTATTCGTTTACCATAGTCGGAGTTTTATTTTGTTTCCTCGCAAATGTGTTATAAAACGTCGTATGACATACGTGCGCTTTGACAATTACAGCCTCTGCTTACTTGCAACCCTCGCCTACGGCTCAGGCTAGCAATATCGCCTCGGCTGTAATTTTCAACCTACCGCACTTATATCATAATGTACTATTGTCTGTGCTAGCAACACAGAGTAATTGTTACCTTAAATGTCAGAGACTAAAGTCAAGATCTTATTAGTTGCATAAGTGGATCTAAAACCCGACTACGGAAAATTTTTGACTATGTCACCTGGATCAGAAGAACGAATCGATTGACACCTCCGTAATCAATATCGGATAAGTATAGTTTAAGAAACATAAATACATATACCTACAATGCTAAAACATAAACTTTCCTTTTTAATAGTCGGGTAATAATGAAAAGTCAAGACGATCGGCCCTGAAAACTTTTTTGAACTGAAAATTTATCGTTGTCGTCTATATCTATATGTTATAATAAAAGTGTAACGAGACCGTACATGAATTATTATTATATAGTGTTGTTTGATATCCATTTAAATATCCAAAAACGATTTTTTATTATTTTCGTCTATCTGTCTTTGTGTGCTCGCGACAGGCAAACACTACAGAACGGGAAGTTCGGTGTGAAGATACCTACCTGAGTGACTGGGTCAACATTTAGGGTACTTAGGTACTTTTTATTTATTTTATTTTATTAGGAATAGCAACAGATAAAACAATTACAAATACATCTTATTCTAAATACAATTCTAAAGACCAATTATTATAGCTATCCACGTTTTTACTGCAGGAAAATGTCTTATTTACACAGGAAAATACAAAAACTGGTTAAAAAGAGAAATACGTACTACTCCGAAACGATAACACCTAGAAGCTTGAAATATGGTAGGCATATGTGTCTGAAAATTATGTCATTGGAAACCGATATGTAGGGATTTTTGGAAATTCCTACGAGAATAATCATATCATTGTCATAAACTAGATCCGCGTAAGCCTAACCGCTGCACCCGCTATTTTTATAAATTCTTGTATATACAATAGTGATAAATACAATACAATGCAATAACTCTTTATTGTACACCAAAAACAACAAACACAACAACACACACAAAACAACATACCAACATTAACAAAAGTACAATGGGCGGTCTTATCGCTTTTAGCGATCTCTTCCAGACAACCTTGAGATGGATGAAACTGAGAGATTAGAACTAGGGTAGACGGTGCACTATATAATATTGAACATACTCTTACATAAATAAATATATACCTAAGTACATAATATATATTAAATACCTAAATTAAACAAGACTAGAAAATACTTACACACATTCACACATACTTACTTGAGCATAATAATAATTATAACATAAATAAAGCAGAAAATTAATTCACCTCAATGCTTGCAAGATAGTGAGCATTCAGTCGAGTTTTAAAAATGTGAATCGATTGAGCACTTCTGACACACAGGGGTAATGCGTTCCATAGCCGAACAGCCTGAACGGTAAATGAGTTACTGTAAAATTCAGTTGTATTACGAGGAAATAGTAGAAGATAATATCGAGACTCTCGCAAAGACCGGTCGGTGGATACAAGGTAATAAGTCAGTAATACAATAGTAGGTAACTACTTTAATACAAGAGCAGCACGTTTAATAAAAAAAGAAGTTCCTTAAACAACATCCGCTCCTCTGAACTACAAAAAGAAGTGTGGAGAAAGCATGCAAAACTGCACATTTTCCGTCACGTGTCTATCAGCCGGTCCCAGGAACACGTGCCCACGCGCAGCGCTACCGGTGCGCAAGAGCATGTAGCTGCCAGGGGTGTGAATACTTTATTAATTATGAATAACAAAATATATAAAAAAGTACTAGAAAGAGCATGGTTTAAAATCTGTTAAAATATAACATGGACACGATGCCAATTCCAAGGTTTTATTACAAATAATTTAAAGTAAAACTTTTTTCGTGGTTTATTGAAATTTATTTATTTTATTTATGAATTAACTATTAAAATTAAACTATTAAAATTATACATAGGTATGCAAAATATCCACAACAGGCTTCGTCAAAATCAAAAAGTCTCTAAAGTCGGTTTACTGACGATATAGTTGAACGTGACAACGTCATAAGAAAATACTGATGGAATGGATTGTGCCTCTTTGTCGCTCATTGCGCGCTCTCGCTTGCACCTGAACGACGCATACGTCACACTTTTTCGGGAATGCCGCTGGCTCCATCAATTTATAAGACGTTGTCACGTCAAATACACTTTTACCTCAAATATAGACTATTATTACAAATTTAACAAGTTTCAGGCAGTTTGTGATTCATATTGTAATAGTTTATTTATTTGTTAACGGTAACAGTATTTTTTATTTATATTTATATTGTAAATCTTACTCATATTCTCGATATACATGAAAGTTTGTAAGTATGGATGGATGTTTGTTACTATTTCAGTTAAAAGTACCTACTGAATCGATTTTAAAAGTATCTGATGTATAAGCGATATTACTGTAAAGTTTTATTCATCGCTTATACATCAGAATAACACATAGGTTACTTTTTTGAGCCGTGATAGCTTTACGGCTAAAGGGCCTGCTTCGCATGATGAAAATCAGTCAGGCTCGGGTTTCGAATCCTGGCATGTACCAATGGGTTTTTCAAAACTTACGTACATATTTATCACTAGCTCGACGGTGAAGGAAAACATCGTGAGGAAACCCGCAGGTCCCAGAATGAATTCTGAGACATGTGCAACAGACCTGGAGTGCGATTTTTGAATCTCACTGGTGATATCAAAATCACCGATGACTAAAATTATCACCGATGACTTTTATGTCACCATTTTCCAAAAGCCGTATTTTTGAAAGTCACACGCTGTTTTCAATAAATCGTCGCAATCACAGAATATCACAATCGGGCCCCGCTGCTAATTCTTCCGAAAAATATCTTTGGCACTTTTGGCAGATTTCACATACGTCAACTGTCAAAAACAATCGCATGGTGATTTCAATTACGAGTGGGTAGGGGCACTCGTAAATCGATATCATAGGTAAGTATGACAAATGTAAGTCACCGATGAGTTTAAAAAATACGAACTTTCGGAAATCACTCGCATCGGTGAGAATTAGTCACTTGGTGAGATTCAAAAATCGACCCCCCGGTCCGGCGATGGGCTCACCACCTATCACGTTTGGGGATCCAAAGAATATCTGGTGAAAAGTGGGTATATCCAGTAATGGAATACCTCTGCCTACCCCCTCGGGGATATAAGGCGAGAGATTATGTATGTATGTATGTTACTTTTTTTACCCCAGACTAAGCTAGTTCCTTTATAATTACGTTTTTTTTGTGAAAACAAAATATGATAATAGAATAGCATGTTCAACCCTGATCCATCTGTGACAGAACGACGTCGACATCATACGGGCAAAGTCAAGTTCACCGTTGTTTAGCAAAGAACGCGCGAATTGTGCTTATAGCAGTATTTCAAAGCAGGTTGAAAGTGTTACCCATACGCGTTTACATACTGTGAAATAGTTTTGTTAAGTGTAAAAAAAAATAAAAACTGTAAGCTAATTATTTGGCACCCATTATATGTATATATACCCTATTGTTAAAAATGTTTACATTCCATTTATTTGTGAAATTCCAAATATAATTTTTTTACTTGGCCAATCCCCTGGATAATGCGTAAGAGAATATTTTATTTACTCAGCCATTTTGTAAATTTTATAATATTTATTTATACTTCTACTTATTATTACTACTAATAAATATATATTCTATATATTTTTCCTCAGGCAATCACTATTTCGTTTGCCATGGTATTAACAATATATTTATAAACTAGATGTCGCATTTTGACAGAAAAATAAAGTCAAATTTGCTGTGATTTTTTTAGTATTAATTGAAAAATAATAAAATTTTGTTAAATATTACTTTTCATGGCAACACTGTTTACTGAGATCCACAATCGCTCCATACAAGCCAACTTTCCAGAGTGTTGCCAACTGGCTGAAAATTGCCGATGAAAATTATCAAAATTGAAAATTTCCAGTTAAACGAAAATAAATTGGCGGCCATCTTGTTTTTTCAGTTTTTCAGTTTTTTTTGTTAAACTACAGGATATGCCCTATGCAATGACATCAGACACGTCTCTCTGACATACTCGCATTTGGGAGATCAATTCAGGTCTTTTGAGGTCTACCCTAAAAATTTAATCGGCCATAACCGCCAGTGATGCCAGGCGAAAATCAAAAAACCTACAAAAGATCATAGGGAGCGACAAAATGTTCCGTTGACTGTCACTCGGTTTTGCAAAATGGTAAAATTTACAGTTTTGACATTTTATGTTTAAAAGTAAAAAAATACGCGAAATTTCGGGGAAATTCTTAAACACGGCAATACTACGTAATAAGACCCCCGCCATACAGACCAACTCGCTACGGTGTCGCCATCTAGCCGAAAATTGACACTCAAAATATGTTGAAATTTATCTTTTTCTTTAGGAGCCAATCACAGGGCGGCCATCTTGGATTTTCAGTTTTTCGGATTTTTCTGGTAAACTACGGGATGTGCCTAAAAAGATGACATCTCACTTGTAACTTCACAACGTGGGCAACCATGCGACTAATTCGGGTCAAGTGGGGTCTACAATAGCCTAAACTTGGAAACGCAGCCGCCATTTTGTTTTTAATTTTTTTTAAATAATATTCATAAATCATCTTAAAAATTTAACCGACTCTAAAAATTTCAACTGAATCGTCCGGAAAACAAAACAGATACGATAGACAAGCCTGGCCGCCATTTTGTTTTTTTCAAAAGTCGGTTTTTGCCCTGGGTCACCTCACCATCTTGAACACTTTTTCTCTACAAGACTTTTCTCTAAAACGACTCCTTCTGGGAGAACAATTATGTCAATCAGTCAGTGGGTGAGTCAGTGAGTGCTTTCCGCTCAGGCGCTTATACATTCTGATTTACATTGTACATTCGTACAAGAGCACGGAAATCCGAAATCATCCGAGCAAATCGGATAGGTTTACTTGGCAAGTATAGTTTTTTCACGTTCACGAAATAATTTCAAAAAATCCTTATTGCATTCCAAGGAATACATAGTTCTTCCAAACGAATTTTTGTTAGTCCACTGGCTTAGGCTGTACGTAGTTAGTCTATCAGCCAATCACACGTAGTAACAATTTTTAAAGCAGATGTGATAGCTTAGCTTATACCTTTATGGAATTCTGAAATCTTTCGTGGAAAAGTCCACTATGGCAGACGAAAACGGCTCTAGAATAACGCACTTCTTAAAACCCTCCTCGATTAAAATAGCTCTGTTAGTGACACTGTCACAGAGGCAGAATGAATAACGTATACATAGGTATATTCGCAACCTCAGGATTGAGGAGTCAAAGTGGAATGTGATATCGATTTATTGCACTAATATGTTTGGTAAACATAAGAAGTCCGCACGTGGAACCAGCCTGAGAGCGCGCGTGCTAGCCTCTTACACTTAACGAGTTGTTTGACTGTTTAGGCTATAAAAACTGCATTCTGTTGAACTAGGTTGATTGGAGTTCAAGTGTAAACAGATTTACTTCAAAATTCTAACTGGTTTTACAGAACCGGCTAGGCATTATAATAATGATAGACTCTACAATATTTTTTATGTTTTATTTAAATGCAACGCCTCATGTGTGAATTTATACTGTGTCTTAAGAGTCTTCGAACGAAAGAAAGCTCGAGAACTTTCTTTAAGCTCCTATTCTATATACGTCGTACATGTACTGTAACTATTATGAAGGTACTTGGTTTAATAAGGTAGGTATATTATAATGCTACAGAACAATTTTTTGTTTCTAATAATATTTGCTAGCAGCAGCTTGACGCAAGTTTCTTTAAAAAGTATCGTCTTAAAAGTGTGTCGCAGACGTTACAAGGGCTGCAGTAAGGTGAAGGTGGGTGGGCTACGTGAAGCGTCCTACACGGGCACGTGACGTTTCAGATACAGGCTTCGGTTTAGTATCAAACTAATTTAGTATCGATAAGATGACTTGAAAATATATTAGATATGATATTGATGTTAATTAAACGAATACATTTTTTAAAGTAGCAACGTCATTAGAAAGTAATTAAATGATGGATATTACAAATGATTTACAACATCAATCGGTATGTAGGTTATGAGCTCGATTTCACGGCATATGATGACCTAGCCTTGGGATTGTAGCCTGATGACCTATATTACAAAATCAATCACACCGAATCAAATATAGGACTCGTTATAGAGTTTATCCTGGCTAGGGCGTGCCCTAGTAACTTTTTAAAAATCTTACGTGTAGGGTATGTTTATCACTAATTTACCGCGAAGAAAAAGTGGAAAGATTTGTAATTTTGTATGTTTAGCCAACAGACATGTTTATAAACACATATATTGGCCCCTGGTCGGGGATTGAACCCGCGACATCCGACTCAGAAGGCAGGGTCACTACTAACTGAGCCAACAGTACCGTCGATAATAAATATAATACCTCTGCCCTTCCCCCTCGGGTACAAAGGATTTTTATTTTTATTTTTTATAGAGCTATCGGTGCGTTTTGTCGAGGGTTCAGGTGACCAGAGAGCTGGCAGTTAGCTCTGTTAACGGATCAGCCTATTCAAAGAGGCAATGCGGCATGTCCTCTGGCCACTGCCCTGCAGGGTTTGTCTTTAGAGGACATTTCATAAAAAATACGTTTTAGTTTTTAATTAAACGTAAAAGAATTCTTAAAGCATATTAAATGATTTGTTGCAAAGAGATTAAAATATAATAGGGCATAGAGGGGACAAGGCGAGGAAAATTTTAAGCCAAAAGTTATTACAAGATGGAAAAAGTCTAGTATGATTCGACCGGGTTTCGACCGAATGACAGCTCGCGTTCATACTAACTGACATGACGCTTAAGCTTCAAAGTTTTTGTATGAAAATATTCCCTATCCCTATGCTCCCTCTATGCCCTATTATATTTCAATCTCTTTGGTTTGTTGAGATTTGAGATGACCAACGCAGGATGACGTGTCCGGTCTAATGGCAGGTGAACTACAGATGACGCATCGTGGAATAACCTCACACCATTGTGTAATGTGGTTTCGATGAAAACTTTCGATATCAAATAGATTTGGTGTTTACGTCAGATTTCTGAATTAATTTTCAAGCTTCCTTTTAATTGATTTTGGTCTCTTATAAACTTGCCTTTTGTTAAGCAAAAAGTATTTTTACCAATTTATAAATGAAGAAGCAAGAAGTCGTTGTTCAGCACTGTCAATCTTAGAAAAAGTGTAGGTAATCGACTTGTGAAATAAATGAAATAAGATGAGATAAGGATCGAGATAGGGCGAGATGAGGTGAGATGAGATGATATGTAAATACTATGAAACCTAAATTTAGATTATTGTGCCTGTTAACTAATCCTACATGGATGGATGTATGGATGTTTGTTCCTCTTTCACGCAAAAACTACTGAACAGATTTTGATGAAAATTTACAACTATGTAGCTTATACATCAGAATAACACATAGGCTATATTTTATCTCCGTATTCCCACGGGAACAGGAACTACGCGGGTAAAACCACGGGGCGCTGCTAATGCATGATATGTAGCATAAGGGACTTCGTTCCAACCTGGTGTCCCTCATTGGGTAATTAATGAATGATATGTAAAAAATATATGGTATAAATATAAAATATTACTGATAATCAGTTTAAAGGTGTGCTTTTTAGCTGCCGTTTTGGTAGCTAATGGACTGATAACTAAATTAAAGGTTCTTCCGATTACTATATCTTTGAGGGTATCAGTGCCAGTAGGTAATGATTTTTAAATGACTTATAAATGTGGTGTAAAGTTCTCAGATAGATGACTCAGTATCTCAGGTGTAATATCGACATATCTCTCTCTCTCTCCTTTATGAGGGTGTAGAATGTCAAGGAAACGAAGTCGAATCTTTCATTCGCTCCCGTTGAGTCACAAGCTTCTAACCGAAAATTGGTAGATATTTAAATTTTGTTTTATCTAAACAAATATTTTATCAAGTCAGTATTAGAACCCTGACTCACGATCTGAGGGCGTGATCTTCATGAATTGTCTTTAATATGCGTGAAATTCTGAACGGATTTTGTTTCTGCAAGAACAATGTTTTAGAAAGCGAAATTTCCGGTTGTAATAATAGAGTTTATAATAATGTGTTACATAAATGCAATGAAAAGGGCATTTCAAATCAGAAGGGAATTGTTCTAAAACTGTAAGTGGGTAATATTAGACCTAATGCAAACTCAATACCTTTCTATTATTTTCTGTTATTAATATGAACGTTGAATGTTATAGACTACGAGTACATTACGACTACATACTTGCAATGAAACAGGGAGAAGTACGCTATTATCATTTAATAATTTATGTAATACGAGTAGGTAACTGGTAAGTGTATAACAATATAATAACTTATTAAGCATGTATAATATAATGGTTAGCGTTCGGTTTATTTCATATTTGTTTATTTATTTTGACTGAGCCCGTTAATGTTTGAAGGTTTTTTCACCAAAGCGTTCGCAGCAAGATTATAAAAATCAGCATTCATGCTGGGGATGAAAAAAAGTTGCCTGAAATTGACATTTCTTAAATTAAAACAAAAAAATCCTTTCTCAGCCCGTCAATGTAGGTGTTTGAAGTCTGTTGCTAGTTAACTCGTTACTTATTTTGTAAATTTGTGACATGGCCCTTTTGTTAGTTCCAAATTCATATTATAATATTTTACCCACTAGATTTAACGGTTACCATTTATTATTACATCTTTATAATTATATTATTATTATTTCGAACAACGAACAGAAAAAAATTCAAAACATCTCCGTCTATGAATGATATTAGCAGGTCTGAAGTTTTTATGTTCGTTCGTCCCATTTTATTTAAATGTATGAGTGAGATGGTGTTACTCGATAATGCATTCATAGCTTTATTTTTGGTGTTTCTAATTTACTGTATTCTATTGTATCAGACCTAGTTTCATCTTCGTCAGTCACAGTGCGGTGGTAGCTATATGCCAATGTATATATACCGCTCGAGGCCCTCATTGTGTTAGCATATTTGTGGCCCCGTTTCGACCCATAAATGGAGCTTGCATCCATATTAATTTATCGCATTACGTGGCATTACATACAACATAAAAGCTTGCTGGCAAGTGTAGGTACCCTCGCTTTACTTTCCTTCAATATTTTTACTACAAAATACGAAATAACTGAGTATAGAATGGAACTAAGGAAAAAGTATACATGTGTAATGGGTCATTATTATGTGGATCATTCCTATGAGTACGTTTATCAATTAACGACTTTAGACATAGTAAACATTAATCAGAAACCCATAGAAACAAGTTCATAATAATTGAGTTAGTCGATAATGTTAAAGCCCTAATTCCGGAGTGGCGCCATGAAGACGACGGTGTGCATTCCAGAACAGTGGAAATGTTCATTTCCGTTACTAATTTGTATAATGTAAACTAAGTAGGTGTAGTGATGAGCGAAGAAATGCAGTAGCTAAATGTGATGTAAAACTTTGGCATGATATTTCACAGGTTAGAGCGAATTTAACGACAAGGTTTTGCGAGAACGAGGTTGTTATTCTAAAGTATAAATTCGAATATTTTAAGAATATAATTATTCATTCCATTAAATGCTCCTGTAATTAAACTTAGCAAAGTTATTGTATGATCTTCGATAGGTATTATATTATATTTGTATATTTTTGATAATGCTTAATAACCATAATTTAAAGCCAATGATGATTTGAGAAAACCATAGCACTTCGTTGAATGTTAACATCGTGATCGTAGCTTCCGACAATCGCGTGTTTGTTGGGAACTAATTTAGAATACGAAACAGCCGTATTCCGGAATTACGAGCTTATTGCAGGATACAAGCTGTTTTGTGATCGACTGACTAGGTATTATGTAAATTGACGATCTGGTTCACACGATTTCGATATCCGCTGCTGATTAAGTAATACATGTGAAATATTGTTATTTTAAAAGGGTTGTAAGCAGTTTAATAATACAATATTTTTATCACCGTAACGTATTTTAGGCTATATCTTAATTTTGTTTAGTTATTATATTTAATTTAAAAAGCGAGATTTGCAATGACATTGCATTTTTTCTATTTGATGGAAAGATTTATTCATTGAAGATAACATCGCTAAGTTAGATGTTTAAAACATTCAAGTTTTTCCTAAATTACAAAATCACTTGTAGAATATAAGTACTAACATAGTTTTAAGCCTAACTAACGGGATATTCCACTAGTCCCTACCAGCTCAACCTAAATTTAATGGATCTCGTTGTCCGAAATAAAAAGTTTTGAAAAAAATATGAATTTTCTAACATCTCATAAGTAGGTATACATGGTATTAGGTACTACCTGTTACTAAGCTCGCTTTCAAATAGGTAAATGAGCAAGATGCATTAGCGAGTAGGAAGCGGGGTATCTGCTATCGAAGGATCTGGGCCAGTCAGATCGAGATAGGTCGAATTATCGACGTGGAAAGTGGAGACGCCTTCCTGGCGGTCGTCGAGATTTACCAGAATAATATTTTGTAAGTAATAGGTAAATTGAATTTTTTTTAGTTTAACTCTGTTTCCTATATCCAACTAATATTACAATTATAAACTGAATAAGTCTGCATTACAAAATAAATGTACTTTCATTTACATTATTAGCGGAATACCTACTAATGTACAAAGAAAATATACATTCATTTACAATAATTACAGATAAAAATGTTTGTAATGTAAAAATACTAATGTTAAGTTCAAATTTCTTCAGAAAACTAGATTTTTTTAGATTACTACCTAATTCCATAAAGGGAAGATTCTAGGAGGGAATGACATACTTAATACATTTTATACCAG
Organism: Ethmia dodecea; assembly: GCA_963855545.1. Taxonomy (NCBI): domain Eukaryota; kingdom Metazoa; phylum Arthropoda; class Insecta; order Lepidoptera; family Depressariidae; genus Ethmia; species Ethmia dodecea. Next base: position 6,444,654 of record OY979446.1, read on the forward strand.
AATCTTGGCAAAATCGCTTGTTAAAGCCAGGCTTTTATAATCAAACATCGATTAGCTATTTTGCAAGGTCCTATAAAATTTTCAGTTCATTACGAAATAAATTTTAAAGAAACATATTTATTTTGCAGTTTATTTTCGTTTCCATTTACAGTTATTTCATTTTATGAATAGTTAGTCTACTATGTTTTACATTATAAAGGCTTACGTTTATTTATTGACCGCTTGCACCGTGACCAAATGATGACTAATTTGGACATTAGCTCGTATGGTTCTATTAACGGGACTGGGGTACCTACTTAGCCGGTGCCACACACAGATCCCATAATTCATCTCAATTTATGAGCTGCGAAGCCATTTTTCATGGACTCTCAGCCAGTGCGTATGAGGTCTTTTTGAGGCAAGGTTAAACTTCTTTGCAGTGCGTATGAGACCTTTTCAGCCTCACAAAATGTTGTTTTTAAAAAGCACCTTAAATATAGCACAAAAGTGACAATATTTGCTTGAAACTTTACCATTATATACTGAAATAGTTGTTAAGGTTGAATCTAGCTTCGCCTACAGTTATGACATTTCAGTATTGAGTAAATGAAAAAAATATATATGACATCTGTTCTGCCTCACATCGCACTAAAATAAAGTTCAAGACTAGAGATGGGAATAAAAGAAAGTTGCAGTTACGATAATACTATAACATTTGTTTACGTTTAGAGGTCCAAAAAATATCTCGTGAAAAGTGGGTACCTATATCTAGAAATGAAATACCTTTGCATACCTGGAATAATGGAATACCTCGGGGATAGAAGGCATGAGTTTTTTTTTATAACATGTGTTTATAAAAGATCAATCAAAATGTTTTTCATTAAAACAGGGCAAGCAGATCTGTTACACTGGACACAAAATAAATGTTTTAAAGCTTTTTTTGGAGCCTGACTGCTATTTAAAGTTAGCCTTAATTTGTCGTTTTATTGATCCATAATATGACAACAAATTACTTAGTGTACCTACACTTATAAATGTAAAAATTGTAAAAAAGTCAGCAGAGAGTTTCGATACAGGATCACTGTATCGAAACTTTTCACATCACTAAGCCAGGAAGCGCGGCGCGCGTGCCGCTAGCTCCTCACTCCGTGCGGCTATGAGGCCTACAATTTTTGAGGCAGCTTAGACCTCAGTCCGCACTGTACGAGATTAAATTGTGTTCAGTGCGTTTGAGGCCTATTTAACCTCATATTTTATTAACTACGCCGTTAGGATATACTTCGTAAGAGAAGCAATTCTATATATTTGTCTTTGTCATACGCATAGAAATATTGATATAGTCACCCCCCGCACAGAGTGAAAGAACGTGATTTTGACTGCCGCACCAGCGAGAAGTCTCACATGTGGCTTTTTAGACCTCATAACGCAGTGAACGTGTTAAAACTGTCGTCTGTGTATAGAAGTAACTACCTATGCGTATCCTAGGTTGGTGAGGTAAATATGAGTAATTGTGATACTTTGTGTTTGAGTATTTGTTGTCTTATGGGAACTGTGAGTAAGTATTTATATGAGCTTTTTTTAAAAATTACGCTAAACGATTGGAAATGCGATATGCATACAGATAATATATCAGTAAAATTATTCAGTGGTTGGACTTAGTATTGCTGAGAGCAGATTAATAGCTTCATCTTAGAATTTTTTTTTCGAACTGTATAATATTAGGATTTGTTGATCGAGATTCTATGTTAATTCACCATGTATTAATAATAATAATTTAATAAAAATCTATAGAAACACAGCTCACGAAATTACTGCGCGCAACTTTCGGGTGTCTCGTTGTCTCTAAATTTCTAAAAACTCTCAGTGAACCATCACGATCATTTATCACTGAAGTAGAAAATGGTGTTTTTTTAATCCATAAAAAGGTTAATCTATAGGACAGGTGTAAACCAGCCACTCCTCATGTATAATGCCGAGTTAATCCGGAGCGGAAGTGCCGCATACTCCACTGTAAACTCATTAGCGAAAGTGGTCGCACCGCACATGATAATTCGTGACGTGTGTAGGTGGGCACGCTTCTGATTTAGATAGGTGCTACAAGTACACATGATCTGTCAGCTCCCGAAAATCAATAATCATATTATAGGCCTGTATATGCCCAAAAAATATATTTGATTATGCTTTACATAAACACCGAGGAGACCTGATAGGTATTTGGAAGTAACCGTGCACTTGTAATTAGAATTCCAATAGTTGAATTCAAGAATGGATTATTTTATTTAAAACCAACCGCATCGAATAAGCAATAAACATTTTTCCACTGTAGCAGGCCGCGCACAAAAGTGCTACGCTACATCAACCGATCCAATCAATCAATATGCGTGTTTACAAACATACTTTATTGACCAACATTGCTTCGTCACACGAGCACCAATCATGCTTTTTAATGCACTCATTACTCACGAAATGCATCTTCTGAACGACCTTCGGCGTGAAGTAACAAATGTGTGTGCGATGAAGCAACGCGCATCAAATCGGCGGCATTCCGGACTGTCCGCGGACCGTTACGGTACCCGGACGCTGCACGCCGCTTGCGCAACGGAACGCATTCGCCTGGTTATGTAACGCTGGTTGCATCCTACACACACAGCCTGTTTTCACAAAGTGATTGGAAATAAATATTAGTTAGACAAAATATCTAATTCTAGAATACCCTTTAACCGAACAAAGTCAAAAGCTTTGGCAATATTTGAACTATACCTCCAGCTAAACACGATTTTAAAGAATCGCCGATAAGTGTCTCGATATTAAAAATGGTCGAAAGGTCAGAGTGCGGGGTAAAAGGATTGTACAATAAAATAAAATTAGTTTTTACCTCTTAATTAAAACATCTCGCTGTCAAAAAGGTCTTTCTTACTCATTTGAGTGTTAACCAATTTAATCAAAGCTTGCGATACTCCAGAGTTAAGGCACAGTATAATAAATACATAATACTGGTTAAGGTAGGTATTTATATTGAAATTATTGAACGACAACATCGGGGTCCTGCGTCTGGCCACAGATATTAGAATACTCTGGCGCTTTCGCAGTCCCAAGTTTGTTCTTGTTTCCGCGACCTTTTAAAAAAAAGGAAAGTTGAATACACCAAACTTCCCCTTGCCGTATAGTGTAAAAAGACCAGTCTTAACTCTAAATGATCTAACAAACATTACATGAAATTGTGAAACCACAATTAGTAAGAAGTTTCAGAACTTCTTTCTAATTGTGGTTCCACATCTTAATGCTCTGGCATTAGAATTGGCGGCATGAACCTTTGGTATATTAATATGCAATTTAGTAATAAAACTATGTTATTGTAAAATAAATAGTGAAAAAAAAAACAAGTAGTGTGAACCGCTCTGTGCGCGCGCAGATGAGAACCCGCATGCGTCGGCCTCGAGCGGCCTTGACAATGTCATCGGTGCGCCAGCGCTGCCTTTCTTCAGCTTCTGGTTTTACCAGCGCACAGGAAGAGACCAAAAACATTGAACTGTGCAAAGAATATCAACATGTACTGTGAAGTGGCCGTGAAACTGCACAATAGGATACTCTAAACCTCTCTGTTTCCAAGAGGATAGGTATATATGGGTAGTATCTGTAGAGTTTAGACCATTTCTATCAATATCAACCTTATCATTATTTCTATCAATATCTCGTCTGCAATTTTAATGTAAGTTACCGAGTTTTTTCAATATGTCTTGGTCCGGTTTCATGTTTCATATTTTTAGCCGACTGCGTCAGAAGGAGTACAATAGGGTAATGTTTTTCGGATATATGTATGTAGATAACTAGATACCTATGTGAGCAGATTTCGTAAAAAAGTCACGCTACCCGGATGCATCAGAAGAGAGTAATGATTTAATCTTTTCTTTTGCACGCAGTCGGATATTTGAGGTTTTACGAATTAACGTAAGTGCTAGTTGTTGATGTCTGTACAATACTAATATATACCTATACCATACAGCCTTGCCGATTTTATCGGCGCGTCGTTGATTTGCTCTATTATACATTTGCAATAGCCAATCTTATTAGTAAAGGAGCGCGAACATTGGTGACTGTGAGGATACCGTCGATATCATTGGAAATTTTGGCTTAGGAGGTCGAATTGTAGATATCTACGTACTACGATACTGAGCGTAAGTTTTTGGGACATCTGAGAATGTTGGACAGAACATATTTTCACATTGTGTAGGTAGACCGTTACCAATTGTTTTGCCATACCTGGCGCCAGAAATCGTCGGATTGTGGTGTCAAGGTGAGCGTGATGTGAACGATTTATATGGTTATTATTGGGCACATTGAATAATTCGTGAAAGCATTGAAATATATAGTGGAAGGTGAAGGTTGTTATACATATTATGATGTGTTAATCTACGGGACCAGTGATAGCCCTGTTGGATAGCCCGCCTCTCAGCCCGAGTTTGATGCATGGTAACGGCATCTAGCAATAAGTTTTTCCATATCCAGAATTTATTGAGGTATGTGTATGCATCTGATCTGACGATGAACTCACTACCTGACACGCTTAGGGGTCCAAAAAGTAAAGTGGTGAAAAGTGAATAGTTAGGTACTTCCAAGAATATAATACCTCTGCTATACCCCTCGGGAAAAAGGCATGAGAGAGCTAAGTTTATATCGTGTTTACCCATCGCCAAATAAGCGAAAGGTCTTTCAAAGACCTTAGCAAGCTAAGTGCCCAAAATCGAATGACAGAAATAAAGAAAAGCTAATGAAATTAGACTGGTAATAGACAAAATGTTGACGTACATTTTGTGCTTGGATCGTCGAGCCATTTGTTCGAGATTGGCTCGACTAGATTTAAATTTCAAAGCATGGCTTTAAAACGATTTTATGTACTCGTCAATTTGTTCGAGAATTCCCAGATTGAATAACATCGTTAGATTTGGAATTTAGAATTGGCAAACCGAAGAGAATGAAGGAGCTTAAACTCTTTGGTACGTTACGAATTGATTTATTGATAGCTTTAGTACGGGAGTCTCATTTATTTCTATACTTTTTGTCAAGATGGTACTAATTACTTTTTTTACTTTTTTTTATGATCTTATCAAAGATCATAAAAAAAAAGTTTAATAATTATAGTGTTTATTTAACCAGATAATCAGTCCAAATATACCTACCACTATATTATAGGTACTTGAAAAAGTTTGGCATTCAAATGTATAGACATACAAACATACACACAAACATACTACCTAATTGTATGCTATGATTTATTTTTTATAGCAAGCAGTTTGAATATGGATTTTTTTTGTTTACGTTGTAAATGTCTGTTTCCTCCATACAGCGTTCTATAATGCTACTAAGAAAAGAAATGTGAAAGTATGTAATTAACTTAATGGTTTGTGCCTTGCTCCATTGATTGTTTGCATAAAGATAGACGGAGGACCGGGGAAGACTGCTTTTTATCCCGGAACATGGATGAAATAGCGCGCAATAGTAGTAGGTCAGAAAAAAACAATAGTTATTTGAGCCTATTTTAATATACATTAAATTCGTGTCTAATCTAATTTATATTCATGTGTGGTGTCATGTACAAGATTGGTCAGTGTAAACAAGCAACTGAGTTTGCACATAAAATTAAATAAGAGGCAAATGTAAAAACCCCCGTGTTTTTACATTTGCCTCTTATCTGGATCAGTTTCAATCCTTTCAATAAATTATCTTGTGGTTATTGCTTCGACTCGATGCGCCTGATTGTTTTGTTGGCGTTCGGCCAAAAAGCTCGCGGGCTCGCGGTGTTTCGCGCGGATTTTATTTTGGCTTTTTTGTTATCTCTTGTATTATGTGAGGATTTTAAATTATTATAATGCAATTACTTAGTCACCAAAAGAACAAAATGTATATTGTATTCTAAAAGCTATTTTTACTAATACAATTAAAGATGTCTAATAGTAATAAATAACATAATATTTCCCCAATTACCAATACCTGGACAATCCAATTTCATATACAATCCAATCTCTGAGAATAGTTATATACACGGTCCTTTTAAATTAAGTGCACATATTTAAAGGGTAGATCATTTGATCTAATAAACAAGAAACTTATTTTTGCATTGATTTTTATTTTATTAATCTACTTTTCTAGATAACGTTAATACAAAAATAAAATAACAAAAAACTAACACGCTGTACATAAACAATAAACGCACACTACCAAACCTAAGTACAGTTGACATCCCGGCTCGCCAAACGTCGTCGGAGCGGTAGTGAGGGTTTATGCAAAGCATGTTTAACGGAATTATATTTTTATTTTGTTAAAAATAACAAAAAAATACGTATTTTCTATTTTCTTTATATATGTTAATTCTATTTCTCTTAAATTTTTGTACCTACCCTTAAAATATTTGCACTTGATTTTAAATCACCTTATATAGGTAGGTATCCCATCCTTTAATTTAATAATATCATTTAAAAAACACTTAAGTTTGCGCAATATGTTTTTATTCTACTATTACGGTCCAAGCTCACTGATACTATAAAAGACAGTTAAATCAATAATCTGTTGGGTGAATCTACGCTAAATGTACCTACCTAAAGACAATTTACTCTTGTGTAGTTCGCGACTAACAGATTTGTTTTCAATCGCTAAAATAAATTGCAAATTGAAACTGTAACTAAACCTAAGACCTTACTTATAATATGGATACATTTCTCTATACGAAGGAACCGTAATTCCAACGTATTAAAATTCATACGCTGCAACACAAGCTGAACATCATATAATGCTAAGCTAGTATTGCACAGCTCAAAGCAAGAATCTCATTCACAAGATATCGTTTCAATATTTTGTTAACATGTTCTCTCGCACGGAATTAGAGAAAATCCACTTTTATGTCAAATCGCTGTTAATCTTATAGCAAGCGAGTATTGATGTTACACGTAAAGACGAATACGAATACAATTCCAAACGTCCTACGCATAATTTTAAACGACCTCAAAATTTAGCTTTCATGATGATCTCCAAAGTATTAACTCAGGAGGCATCGCTAAATAGGTCGACACCGTCACAAATAACTTCTGCAATTTTGGCCATGTAATTTATTTATTTGATCGTCTAGTAGTGTAGGACACTACTTTGTGAATAGTAATCCAGATCCTTTTTGAGGATCATGATTTACCGTTTGCCATCAAAAGAAATCTTAACTTGATTCAACTATACTGTTAGTTTTCTATCGCATATTTATAAAATTGTCATTCGCTCGCTTTAATCTTTAATAGCGCTGCCCACTTCAGCGCCATTCATGCCTAAGGCAATATTTCATGAAGGACACTTCATATTCCCCACCCCTGTTATCTCTTATCTGATGACAGACTCGAGATAAAATCGTCTTCCCCACATTCTCACCTCCTTTCAAGAAAAGAAATAAAAATGTGTTTGGTGGGAAGAGTAAGGAGCTCCACCTCACCCCTTACGGTGATCGCCAACCCGCAACATTCCACAGCTGCGATTGCGACCCCCCCGAACGTCCCGGTTTTGCCGGACATCCGGTCTTTTATCCCGCCTAAGCAGGATCGTTGCGGCCGAAGCCGATTGTTGCGGCCGGAGCCGATTGTTGCAGCCGAAGCTGATTGTTGCGGCCGAAGCCGATTGTTGCGGCCGAAGCCGATTGTTGCGGCCGAAGCCGAGGTTTGCCCCGAAGGGACCGTTGCGACCGAAGTCGATTGATGCGGCCGAAGCCGAGTTTTGCCCCGAAGGGACCGTTGCGACCGAAGTCGATTGGTGCGGCCGGAGCCGTGTTTTGCCCCGAAGGGACCGTTGCGACCGAAGTCGTTTGTGGTGCCGAGTTTTGCCCCGAAGGCGAGTTACGGCAGTCATTAAGACCTCAGGATCATTTGCAGTAAGCCTCGAAAGGCATTCTCGAACATATTGATAATAAAAGTTACGCTCGAAGGCGCTTGGTGGTGAGATAGTCTTTAAGACCTCAGGATCATTTATAGTAAGCCCAGAAAGGCAATAAGTCCCGTAGGACAACTCGTTCATAGGTCTTAATGCTCGTCGTAACCCGACCTCGGTCCCTACGAGCCATCGATTCTCGTTCAGCCAACAGAAGCGCTGTCACACCCTGAATGAGCTTATAATGGTAAAACCATTAGTTTATATTGATACGCGTCGCGCGCGCTCTCATATGATAGTATGAAGTAACCAATGTACGTTCTGCAAATACATGGTTACCATAGGATATATGAGGCATTCCTCATTTTCTCGTTCATTCGTGGTATCACTTTTATTATAATATCAAGCTCAACAGAAGCATGACAGACATCCCCGTCAAGCCAATCAAGATTCTAGACCCCTTTACCATGCCAATACGAATACCGACATGACTCCAGTTCCAGACTCCGAAGAGCTTACTCCCGAAGATTTGGTCGAGTGTTCGCGTACTAGACCAACAACACTCCTCGAAGATAACTTGTGTTAATGCCCAATTCGCACCGCACAGGTCCACGACCAAGCTAGATGTTGCTTTTCACATTTCAATGAGAGACGTTATCAACCTCCATCAATTAAGTGTTAGTCGACACCATCGTCTCCGTTACTTAGCACCAAGAAGCTCAGAAGTAGTCCCAGAGTGTTTACTATGAACCACAAGACAGCGCTAAGAGGTGCGTCGTCAGTCATTCTGCTACTACCTCCAATGTGTAATATTTAAAAGCGATCGTTACATCAGACGAAGCTTATGGAACATGTCCAAAAACTAAGTCCATATAAGATCACCGTGCCGTACCGTTAGGCAGTGCTGAGGCCCGGACTTTTTACCTTTTCGCACTATATCGCCAAACAGTGTTGAACAAGACAATTGTGAGTCGAAGCGTAAGCCCCAACATCACAAGCAAGTCATAATGCAAGTTAAAGAACGGAGGTGTCGCCACCGCCAAGCTAGCATTGGTATGTGCCGACATAAACACCGACCGCGGTGCGGTGAAACGTACTGACACAACCGCTGCACCACTCGGGCAGTACCACACCCCGTCAATAACTCAAACACTACAACCCCTGCCTCGTCCCGACATTTGCGTTCGAGCGGACGGCGTTAGCCGCCCTAAGATGGGAGGGAAACCCAGGTGTAACATAGGCCCAACTCTCTTATTTATAGGCTCGTTTAGAATATTGCATAAAACTACCATATTCCATTAATTAATCAGACAGGGAACCCATACCTGCCTGTCCTCTTAACTTCTGTTATTAACGAACCTTCAAGCTAATAACGCCATATGAGAGTTTTATATTTTTATTTTATTTATTTATTTATATATCATATTGCTCAACAGGATCGACCCATGTATCATACATCCTAGGTCCAACCTTTGGTTGAGGTGGCAGCCTCGCCCCGCGACCGCGCACCCTCCCTCACCATATATGCCAGAACCCCCTCTTCGTGTCCCGCGCCGGAAAAACCCGACCATCTCCGATTTGGATGAAACCTTTTGCATATCGTAGGGTCCGTGAATAGCATTACAATGATATACTTTTTATCTCTCTAGCTCCAATAGTTCCGGAGTTATAACCGAAAAATGGTTTATCTTAATACAAGAACTATTCCGCTATATTTTCCATACTAAACAAGTTTCGGTTTTTCCTGAACATTACTGAAACCAATTTCTAACTACTTTTATGAAACTTTTATGCTATTTTAACATCTCTTCGATCATACCAAGCCCTATTTTACTGAATTTTCATAATTTTTCGTATTTTCCTAAGTTTTAATATTTTTCTATTTCTGACTATATTTACATGTGTTTACATGTTTACAGCCCCACCAAGCTGTTTTATGTTCTTTTAGTATTCTATATATGATATTAGGGTTGAGGAGTTACAAAACGTTATTTTCCAGGAATTGATTTAGGTATAGCTGTAGATTGATAAGGCTAGTTCACACGATTGTATAATTGTTTCGTATGCCGTGACTGAAACAAAGTTAATGGTTTTATTTTTTGTTCGAATACAGAGTAGTGGTCGATCACCATAATGTATAAGATGATTCTGAAGGATCTCGTTAAATTATAAAGATAATGCATAATTTATATTACAGATGCCATTTAATTTTATAAATATTGACTTGTCACGATTTGAAAATCCACCAACTGAAAGAAGAAATCTAAGCGGTTCCGGTTATGATAATTTTGTTCGGAGCATTTAATACATCGCTCAACAACTATAGCCTGTAAACTAATAGTCTATTTTTATTTAAGCTAAGAGACATATAGGAAAACTTTTGAGCAGGAAGTAAACAGAAAATTTATTGTGTAAGCGTGCATGTAAATGTAAAAAAGAAATAGTAAATAAATTGTTTGAAATAAGTTACGATTATATCTTGTTCAAATTGTTAAATGTATGATCCATCTCTATATATAAAGAGAGAAGGGCTGACCCACTGACTCATCAACGCAAAACCTAAACCCTTAGACCTAGAAATCGGAATTTTTGCACATCTATTGTTTTTAAACCGTAGACTAGGAATAAGAAAGGAATTTTCGAAATTCAACCCTTAAGGGGGTGAAAAAGAGGTTGGGAAAATCCATTATTTTTTAAGCGAGAAGCATAAAACTTTGTTTTTAGGCTAACAATTAGAAATAAAGAGATACGTGTTTTAACGTTTTCCCGCTCGGTTTCTACAGGGTGGAAACGGGTTTTATATTTTGTAGAAAATAGGATTAGGTTGATTTCTTAATATATTTTTTTCGTTTCCTGTACTTAGCATCTCTAATTACAGGAAACGAAAAAAAAATATTAAGCCTGTTAGTTTCGGGCCGTAGTTCCCTTTCCCGTGGGAATAATAAAATGGAGAGGTCTGTGAATTTGTCTGTGGCATCGTAGCTCTCACACTGATAAATCGATTTTCATTTACTAAGTTTTCTTTTTGTTTGAAAGATGACTTGATCGACGATGTTCCTGGATAATTGATCTATCCCGAGATATACGTTAACCACACTGGTAACTGCTTAAATGCTTCCGCACTGATGATGTGTTGATTTAACCATTTACGAAGGTCGCCACGCAAGCTCTTGACCTAATCTGTACCTACAATAGGTAGTGGTGACTTGACTAGCTCCTGACCTAATCTATATTCAGAGGAGTTAAAGGTTTCGATTCGTTGACTTTTAATTTAACGAGAGCGAAGCCGCGGGCCAAAGCTAGATATATAGGTACAATGAGTTTTGCCCAAACGCATTTCAAAATTAAGTGAGGAACCTTGTGCAGTAACACCCTCGTTTGCTTATGGGTGCTCCACCAGTCACATTTAGGGGATTACCAGAAATGGTATCCCTCTGCCAAGCTGGGGACAAGTCAGAGCGTATTTTGAGCTAAGACTCAGGGCGCGTGTAATCCAGCCTAACGTTGAGTCAAGTGTTAGGATGGTCGCGGATAGTGGGACGAAGGTCATTACTCAGGGCGGCTGGACTGCGTGTCGGCACAGTTTGTTTATCTGCCACACACGTCAAGGGCAGGGCCGACTCTAGGCTCATCTCTAGTTGTCTCATCCCGTTTATCGATTAGAAGCACTCGGCTACAATTGTACAGCTAGGCGGTTGATGGCATTGGACATGAAAATGGCCGAGAAAAGACAGCACGGAAAGCTGTGCTTTCGAGGTAAACGGGTCGTTAATTTGTAAATTTTGGTTAGTATAGCCAGGAATAACTTTCAAAAAAGTCTTTTTCATTCAAGACCGTCACTTACATAAGAAAAAGATACTAGTAGTGCACACTACACAGAGCCATAAAACTGTCTTAAACACAATCTTTTAACTGCATTTCCAGAAGAAAAGAAAATCCGCTTTTACTAATAATCTTATACCTCAGTCATAAGCTCAGTCATTCTGTAGGCTCAACTAAAATAGAATAGTTTATACTATGCTTTTGTAACTTTGTATAACATTGTTGTTATTATACATACTTATAGGTAAAAGTGGTTCCTTCTTTTTCTTAGATATCTTTGAATTTAGAGTTAGTACTGAATCGTGTCTATGAATATCATAACATGGTTCGCGTGCGTCAGACAACACGGCGCGAGCGCGCCAAATCTTCCACTGTTGCCTGCCGGAGTGCGATTAGCAATTTTATTTTATTGCCTAGTGCAGACTGCGGAGCTTTGGCAAAGTGCCTGAAACATATGAACATCAAAGAAGATGCTGAACGGTTTTATACTAAACGCGTTTAAAAGTGTTTTTGTATAAAGTTTTATACAATGTTTTGATTTGTATAGTGAGTTGAGTTTATCTTTACTAAGTACATAGAAGCTGTCGTTTTTGGTTCGTTAAATTAGCAGGAAATAGTTAAAATTTTTCACGTATAAAAGATATGCTTTGAAATAAAATCTATTAACAGGACACAAGGTTAAAATAAATAAATAGGTACGTTCATAGATTGTGGGTTGGCAGAGGTTTTCCAATGCTTAAAATGGTCCACTTTTCACCAGGGTATTTTTTCAACATCTAAACGACAGATAGTGCGCTCGTTTCTTATGCCTCACCTGTAAGACAGACGCAGATCTCTGCTCAGAACTAATTATGGAGGCTACGGGTTTCCTCACGATGTTATCTATAACCGTCGAGCCGGCCTTTTAGAAAAACTTGTAAGTACATATTTATCGCCGCGGCGAAAAAGTCTAAAAGTTATTGGTAGCTTTCACCTGGAATCGAATCCAAGCCTAATGTTTGACAGGCGGGATCACTTCGAACAGGACTATACCTATCACTGTATACCTAAGGACTCACTTGAATAATTTGTAAAAATATATTATTATCTTTAAACACACGGTGACGAAATGATTGTTACCTTATTTATGACGATGTAAGATAAAATTTTTCAATTCTAACATTGTTGGCAAGGATAAAGTGATTTGAATTCAAACATCGATCCGTGGCTTTACAAGCTATTCTTCAAAGTCCGCTAGAGGTAAATGATCGCAGAATACCGATTTATTTGTAAATTTTTATCGCAAGCTCTCACAATTGACAGCATATAAGCTACATTATTTTCAACCACTTCACAACTAAACATTACATTAGAGTTGCAATTGCTAATGTAACGAATAGCAGTTGCCACAGACTGAATGAAATATTCGAATAATCGTGTTCGATCAAAATGAACTTCGTTCGATGAATTGTCATTCGATGTTTGCATACCTGACTTAAAAATAAGTAACTTATAGACGAAATTTCCTAAAATATCAAGATAGCTTGACGGAGTAAGAAGACACATTAAAATGTAATACATTAAGTGAAAAATACAGTATGTAAAATTAAATTATGTTTAATGTACGAGTACATTTTGATTCAACGAGTCTTGACTATCGAAATATCGTCGTATAAATAAATTTGAAGTTTATGTTAGTACCTATAACTACTTATTTGTGCTCGTCAGTGTATTATACTTGCACAATATATCCGTAGTCACGTTGAAATTTTATAAAGAATAACAATACGATTTACTTGGTGGGTAAAAATGTCTTGACTCTACAGTTCACACTTCAATAACTTTTAAATTTGAATTTTAAAACGTGACTTGCCTGTTGCCTAGCCATAGCACAAATGGCTTGGCTGTAATAAAATACTATTATTGTGTGATTCTAGTTACCATCGTGAACTTGCACTGGGGCGGGGCACGATATGGCGCTGCTTCTCGGTATTCGGGAAGATTTCAATTTGGTTTAAAGTACAGGAGATAGCGTTTTACAGCAGTTTATGAACGCTCGAATTTTTTATATATTTTACTATTTTCTTCTTTTGATAAATCTTTGTCGATCATTTGATATTCTATATCGCATAAGAAACTCATAAAGAGGAGACATTAGTATTTCGGAATTTTTAATACTGTAGGTAGACAATTTATATATTCTACTAGCTAACCCGGCCAACGTTATTCTGCCATATAAATAAAGGGTACGGCGGCGCAAATACTTCTCGACCTATTCTCATACCTACCAAATATAAAAAAAAAACATTATGTAGAGCCGTTTCGGAAGAGTGCAACCACAAACACAGTGACAGGAGATTTTTTATATATTACATATATATATAAGTATTGTCTTAATGTAATATGAATGCTTCCCAATTTCACAATGTGTTCCTGTATCGCAAAGTCACTGATTATTTACCAGTGACAAAATTTTCGGTAGAAGAAGCCTGCATCGCATACAAGCAAGCTGTGTCTTATGCATTGTACCAAAACACATAACAATACGAACGACGTGAGGCAACCCGCCGAAAGGGCAGGCGTGTTGTAAGTATAAAACGCGACCATCCCCGCAGTGTCTAACATAGAACTCGCTAACGGCTGTATCAACACCATCGAAACTTATCGAAAATACCATGTTGGCTCTGGTAAGACGAAGGATCCCATAACTATAAGAATATAATTCAAGTTTAGTCCTGAAAACATCTAAATACCTAAAAAAAAAATTCGAAAAGACTGATTTTTTCCATCGAAGAAGCTCACTTTGGAGATTTAATTCAGGCAGATAAGGCATATTTAACAAATATGCCTTACCTATATATATGAAATAAAACCAAATGTACTTACCAATAAAAATATTCTTGTAATAAATTAAATATAAGTAGGTACTATAGAAACATAGAGCGGCCATTAGGAAAACTTTGATCTAAAGCGTGAGTTCAGCTATAAAACGCGAGATATCTCACTAGATGTTATTACATTTTAAGTTTTGGATTTCGATTTTGTTCGCATTGTACATTTAAAAATCTGCAGAAAATATTTCTTTTACAATGGCAGGAACTAATTTGTGTTTCAGACTGTCTTCTCGGTTGTGGCTCTGGCAGCAGCTGTGATGGGCGACCGGCTGGACCACTTGGGCTACTCTCATGCTGCGGCATATGCCAGTGCGAGTGCTAGCGCTAGCGCCAACGCCTACAACGGAGCACCTTTCCAATACGAAAACATCAACAATGGAGACGGAAATTACCGATTCAGGTAAAGCGAACAGCGGGTCTACTACTTAAGCCGATCCTTGAATATCTGACACCGTCAAATGATGTTTGCTAATTTGATTTGAATCCAAAATGGCGGCGTTCGCGGATTGAGATCAACAGTTCAGAAGAAAGTACTAATAAATTCATTGTAAATAACCTCCTCTGGGCATTATATTACTCAATTTACCTTTTCGGTGACGTGAGTCACGCGGTTCTATTTAAAATTTTCCAGTTTTCTTGACCCTTGGGATCAAATTAAGTTAGGGTTTGATTAAACTATATTACGGTTTAAAATATGCCTCACGTCTCCTGAGATTTTAACTGGGTCAACAATGTATATGAATAGAGGTCCCTAAGTGAATAAAGTCACACAGAGTTGTTCGTGAGTTAGCTATTCTATTTGTAAGGTACATGTTCTGCGTATTGTTTGTTCCGGTATTTAGAATGCGAGGTGTGGACGTCCTTTCATTAAGCGCTTAATTAGAAGAGCTTTGTGCCCTCGACTGTACTGTATATAGGTACGTGGGCCATGAATATGACAAATAACACAAAGCTTGCGGGTTGCAAAAACTTGCGCTGATGTTGATCATGATCATAGTCTGCAGTATATATGAACCAAAAACCAAAATAGTCGAGTTCCTTTCTCCTAGCTACATTCTTGACAGAGTAGTCATTATCGTTATTTCAGTATTGGTAGCCCGCCTTCCTCATTCCTTTCTGACCGCTGCTCTTCTGGTGCAGTTACAATCTGATCTATCCATCTCATGGGTGAGCTCCACGTGTCATGGTCCTCTCAACTTTAATTTACACTACCAAGTGCTAAATGGATACAACCCCCACGCCATGACACAAGTCCAAAAAAGGTGAGTATGAGATTCCTTTACGAGATGCATATTGAATTTGGTTTTGCTTCCAGCTATGACGCCAACGGTATCTCTGCGCATGAGAGCGGGTCGCCGCGCGCTGCTGGCCCCGAGGGACCAGCAGTGACTGCGGAGGGCGGCTTCTCGTACCGCGCACCCGACGGCCAGCAGATCTCGCTCACCTACACCGCCGACGAGAATGGCTTCCACCCCGTCGGATCGCACATCCCAACACCACCCCCCATCCCAGAAGAGATCCTGCGCTCCATCGAGTTCAACAGACAGCATCCTTCATCGTAAGAATTGATTTTTGAATTTTGCAATACCCTTAAATCAAAATTTTTATCTGATAGTGAGGAATAGCTTGACCGGTGTAGAACAGTTCTGTTTTAATAATGTTTCTTTTTTCTGTTTTCAGTGACGAGGGTTCTTATAATGCTGGTCGAAATGCTTACAACTACTGAAACTAGATTCATAATGTTGTGCATACCTCAAACAGATGCTCGTACTGTGATATCGATAATTAAAGTGTATCATATAGTTATTTTGTAAATAACTACCTAATGTACTTAATTTATTAAATAAAACTGCTTTGTAACTCAAAATACTTTATTATTATACACCAGCACAACGGAAATCGACAGGTGGTGTCCTGTTAAAATGACTTCCGTTAAAATTATCCGAATTTCCGGGCCACATTCCGATTTCTCTCTAAAGCTATTACGAATATAAAAAAATGCCAAATCGGTCGTTTACTTCTGTTGTTTATATTAATACTTAGATTAAATTTATAAAACAAATTTTGCTTTTTGTAAGTTCATAATAAGTAAATAATTTTTTCTCGAACATTCGATACTTCTGGGCTCAAAGGTCGTAAAGGACATTTGGTCGTAAAGGCACTTTTGACATATTCTTACTCAGTTTTTAATTCTCTATCGATCTGTATATTTCGTTTTGCGATATTCGCCAAAAAATGTTGTTTACTACCCACATTTTTTGGAGCGCTAAGCAACATTTTTAGAAAAATAACGACGTAAATAACAAAATGCCTTCAAAATATAATCACCATGGTAGTAAAGCAAATCATTGACAATAGGCTATGGCTGTAAAATCATATTTTTTAACAGTTGTCCTTTACGACCTAAATACGATCGAAATAATTATATGATTGTCCTTTACTACCATGGATGTAAAAGTTATATTTTATCAATTGTCCTAAACTACCTTTAAAATAATTAATTTACAATTCTATTCTATTATTCTATATATTATTATGCCATTCTAGTCTTTGACAATCGTGTGAAATGTGAAGTTAGTTTTATTATAACAATAATAATAAATTGTGGGACACAGTTCACACACGGTTATTTAGTATTAAACTAGTAATTGTTATGCATTGAAAACTCTAAAATGAACCCCTTAAAATAAAAGTACAATATTATTATATTTTTGTTCTAACCGCTGATAATACATGTTAGAAAACAGTTTTGTTACCCACCAAAAAGTTTATTTATCTACAAACCCCTAAGGAAACCTAGCTAATTTTCGTGAATCTCCGCAGCAGCAGCGTTCAAACATATTTTGTAAAGTAACCAAAACTCCTAGCACACTCGTTCTTACCCAATTTGAAACTCATCATCCCGGTTTGGATGTCACATCACCTATTACATCCCTTAAGCAACCTGCAGCCTCAACGCCTACGGAGGCTTCATCTACTGACCTTAGGCTGATTGTGTGCTCGCAACTTGAAAACTTCAAAGTTAATTCTTGCTGCTCTCCACAGCTGCCTTCAAACTTACCTCCTGCAGCATTTGAAGTTCCTGACATTAATGACACCCGTTTTGAGACTGGCGATCAAATTTTGGATGCTACTACACCTATTTCATCCCTCCAGCGACCTACAGTATTATTCCCTATGGCAACTTCATATAACGCTGCTATTCTTGAAAAAAGTTCAAATGCTAAATCTATACAAGGGCTACATGTTCTAGTGCTAAAGTAAATAAATCTGAAAATTTCGACAATCAGGTAGATGCTACAACTGTATCTGACATTTATGAGGCAACAGATACACAACAATAAATATCGACCAAGTGTTTATTCAATATTCTATGGAAGAAGACGCAAAGACATATGATGATATAGTACTGTTTGAAAAAACATCAAGGAAAGAAAAGGATACAGGAAAAGGGAAGGGACAGTTCAAAAGAAAGAAAAGTAAGCCTAACAGTGAGGTGCAAGCAGTAAAATATGTAAATACTATAAATGAGGTAGACTACCAATAGCTGAATACACAGATCTGTTTATCTAATAGCAGCAGCAGCTGTGATAGCCTTACGGTTAAAGAGCTTGATGATAATCAGTGAAGCTTGGGTTCAAATCCTGGCATGTACCAATGAGTTTTTCAAAATTTACGTACATATTCATCACTAGCTCGACGGTGAAGGAAAACATCGTGAGGAAACCCGCAGCTCCCAGAATTTATTCTGGGGCATGTGTAACAGATCCAGTCCGGCGATGGGTTCACCACCTATCACGTGTAGAGGTCGAATATTCTCGTGGAAAGTGGGTATTTCCAGAAATGCCCTGCCTACCCCCTCTGGGATAAAAGGCTTAAGATTATTTTTTTAATTTCTTTATCTCATAAAGATTTTAACTTAATTTTCATGTTTTATTTGTTTAAGTAAGAGTCTTTTGTAGTTCGTAATGACTTCATATAAAAAAATACATTAAATAAAATATAATTATTAATGACTTTATACAAATTTACTCCTAATCCCCGATTAATCGCCTTAGTGAGATGTCCTTTACTACCTAAAAAATATTTATCATGTCATTTATTCCCTAAGATACTTACATAAAGCAAAAAAATTGGGGGTTAAAGGCACTTTTTTTGTAATTTTTTGGTCGTAAAGGAAAACTATTTCAGAAAGTATAGCATTTACATAGTTTATTTATATATATTTAAAAAGAAGATAACATTTTAAGTATTTTATTTCTAGGTTTCATTAATATAGCTCCAGAAACAAAAAAACTACATTCAAATTTAAATATATTTTTTTGTTTTTTCCTCCTCCTGAAAACTTACGTTTTGTCCTTTACGACAATTGAGCCCAGAGGTATCGATATACATGACTATATTCGAAACAATACCAAATACCAAATTTTCACCAAGTCACTTTTAAGGTCTACTCATAAAAATCGTGTCATGTAAAGCAATTTAATTAGATTCTTAATAGAAAAATAGTTTCTACAACCACCTTCGCCATCCTTTTTCAATAAATATTTTTGCCTAAGTTGTTGCTGCGGAAGAGTAATCATGTTGAGCTGAATTTTGGTAGAGACTTGGGCACTCCAGTAGAAATAAATTGCCAAAAGTCCCCATCGCGATCGATCCTATGGGTGCTAAGGAAGTTATTTAAGGTCAAAGGTACAAATTTTATTTTTTTTCCCCAGTTTTCACGTAAGGTTTATCAAAATATAGCACAAGCAAAAAGTGAAGATCATAAAATTATGTACAAAAATGGAACTTATGCTTTATTCCCTGAAAATCACCATTCCTAAGATATCGCCATTCTAAAATGTAAAGCACTTACATTCTACTTACATGATATGCATACTCACACATAGTCAGGCTGAAGTGACTGACAGTCGACACAGCCAGATGGAGCCAGATGACCGGTTGCCAGAACATAAATTGAAAAAGGTGTGAAAATTTGCACAGGAGTTCCGTGTAACGTAGGTGAATGCACGTAGATAATTGTTCCTAATCCGATCGGGTACACCGCGGCTTGTAAATGCTGCCACTGGTTGCGAACGTGTTGTACCTACCTAAGAAACAGAAAATCAGAACTGTTCCGGGACTAGTATAGTAGTATATTCGACCAAATACTTGGTAGGTACATTTATTTATCACTAAATTAGTAAATTAATACCTGCCACCATATTTAGTATAGGATCCTAACAGGTTTTGAATACGTGGTACAGCCGCAATGGTACATTCAAAATGTAATATTTGTGGATCATGCATGATGTGCCGTGCCAACATATTCCTTATTCGTAGCGTGCTAATGTGCTTAGACTATGGGGCGATATAAAAAATAATAATTTCTAAGCACGCATGCTCAAAATGTCAATATTTAGATTTTAAAATGGTACTCAAATTCTAAACCACTTGTAGATTTTTAGGCACTGATTTAAAAAAAAAAATGTAATTTTTTTAAGAGTAAGATCACAGACCTCAGTTGGTGACTAGTAAATCAAGGGGGTGAATGTAAAGCCTTGAGCATTTGTATAAACAACATCAACTTAATTTTCGCAATTAAAATATTAAATTCTTGAGTTTTAGCGTGTACCTACTCGCAATATCAGCTGCGCGAAGACAATGACCATTGACCGCCCCGGTGCACGCGGTGGCTGGCGGCTAGCGCGGCGTGTGCGTGCAATACGCTACGTAGTATTTGGCAAATTCCGAATAATCTTACTTTAGTAAATTACGCTAAAGTAGTACCAGATACACTGTATATCTGCCTGTGTGACCCAATTTAGTATTAAGTAACAATCGATTAAAAGAATATTGTGTTGAGGAGTTTCTTGCCCCGCATCTTCTCCTAAACCATACATGCTGAAGCGGTGGAGTTGAAATGACGTTCAATAAGTGAACTTGTAAGTTCCTATTTTGAATGAAACATTTTGACTTTGACTTTTATGTAGGTACAATTGAAAACTCTGACAAAGGTCTTTAAGGATTGATTTAGCAAATATCTTTGCCATGTTATTTTTTAAACATGTTTGGTACATATTCGACTCAGTCTTACTTGTCACTATTAGTACCTTTATGACAGTGATGTAGCATAGATTATATGATAGATTTTATGAATGTAACAAGAATGCCTTTCCGAAATCCTAATAGTATGATGGTTAGAGAAATGAATCGATATAAAGTTATTTTACAAAAATGTTCAGTGGTTCTTTTAAAGAAAACTAAGTAGTAAGTAGAATTCACAGTATTTATTTATTTTTGCAATCACATTTATAAATAAACAACATATATTTACTTTTATGCAAATAAATAATAAAGCTATCTCAGTCCGGTTATCGATACGTTCTTAGCACTGGTCAATCGTAGTGATCTTGTCTTAATAATGGTAGCCGCCGTTGTAGCGTCCACCGTTGTTGTATGAACCGTCGCCACTGGCAAAGAAAAAGATACGATTTCAGTTTGTCTGTTGCATTAAAAGGAATAGAATAAATAAGCATTGTCACGAGAACTCGGAATAGTAGAATTATCAGACTTTAAATAGTTTCTTTCAAGAAAATTTAAATCAATGTAGATCATTTACAATTTACCCTAGCCATTGATAACTTTATCATAATAGTATTGTGTAATAGTACTTTGGAGGTTCATCTGTCAAGCTAAGAAGCATCTTTGCTAAGAACAAATTACTATAAATAAATTTAAATTTAAAAGGTGACGTCACATGTTCTCGTCTAAGCGCATTTTCCAAAAATATATAAATTATATTTATATATATATACAACAAAAATTATATATATATATACAAATCATTAGAAGTAGCCCATTTGACTCTCATATGACTCACGATGAAGGATTTTGTCTGTTGAATTGAAGCGATTTCAAGATGGCTTCTGGGATAGGGGGTGGAGTGGGGATGTGCGATCCGACGGGGTGGAAGCCGTTCTCGTCGGCGGTGTAGGTGATGGAGATCTGCTGGCCGTCGGGTGCGCGGTACGAGAAGCCGCCCTCCGCTGTCACTGCTGGTCCCTCGGGGCCGGGTGCACGCGGTGAGCCGCTCTCGTGCGCAGAGATGCCGTTGCCAGTTTCGTAACTGTGAAAAGTTTGTATCACTCTATTCACACACGGCTATTTAGTGCCAACTCCTAAACTAGGCAGATCTGGTACTATGACTACTAAACAACCGAAAAACATACTTAAATACATAAATCACCCAAACCAACAGAAATCGAGTACAGAAGGCAGGGACACTACCATCTGAGCCATCTGCCCTTTCAAAGTTAGGTTTGTCAAGTGCTGGCCTTAATAAAATATTGTTTGGTTACTAACATAGACCTACTTTTTTTTATTCAATTATAAGAAAAACGTAATATATCAAATTTGAAAAAGTATCTGTTGAAAACAATTCGTAAATAGTTACCAGAATTACCGAGAATAAGGAGTGCTTTTATAGTTGTTCACCTGTATCTGTAATTTCCATCGCCGTTGTTCACATTCTCGTATCGCAGGATTGGTATTTGGGATCCGTAGTTACGCCCAGAGTCGTAGCCACCGTTGAAGTTAGATCCTACTCCAGGTCCGGAACCGAAACCAGGTGAGCCGGCTCCAAATCCGCTGTAGCCGTGGCTCGCGGCTACCACTGACAGCACGGCTAGGATTAAAGTGATCTGGAAGATTCAATTTACCCAATGTTATA
Source organism: Ethmia dodecea (assembly GCA_963855545.1). NCBI lineage: Eukaryota > Metazoa > Arthropoda > Insecta > Lepidoptera > Depressariidae > Ethmia > Ethmia dodecea. Next base: position 6,466,938 of record OY979446.1, read on the forward strand.
GTAAAGCGAGGAATATTTAACTTAGGAGTTACGAGTATAATTGAAACTAGCTGGTCCAAGCGGTTCCACCCGCGTAGTTCTCGTTCCAGTGGGAATAGGGATAATATAAAATATAGCCTATGCCCTGATGATAATGTAGCTTTCCATTGCTGAAAGATTTTTTTAAATCTAAATTCAATAAAAAAAAAGTTCTTTTCTTTTTATAATATTAGTGTAGATAATATTAGTATAGATAATTAGGAGTTCTTCTTCATTGCTCCAGGTACATAAAATTACATAACTGATGTTAAGAGAAAGTAAAATGAAATGAAAATATATGTACGCTCACGCCTTATCTCTGAGGGAGTAGGCAGAAGTGTTCCATTCCTGGAACCGACTTTTTGTGTAATTTTCGAACTCTATATCGCCGGACCGGGGAAAAGAAAATGATTGCGGAAAAGCTCTTTAATGCAAAACTTTTTTATAAGCAACCGACTTTAAGCACAATATTCAATCAGATGTTTTTTGTAAGTACTGTACTCTACCTTTAAAGAAAACATTATTCAAATTGTATAAATTAGTTGAGGAAACTAGTGATTCTCTTCAGAAGTGCTAGTAGAATGATCTATTTGGTATTTTGGTCCCTTTTATATTGAACGATGTTGCCCTTCCACCGTATTTCACCTTGGCCGATATCACAGATCTGGCAGCCAAATTGAAGAGCATCAATGGAACATGCCATTTAAAAAAAAGAATGGTGCGAACAGCATGCTACATGCTCTATCTGTCTATTGTACATCGATCACAAATACTTACTCAAAATCTTTACAAGTGCTTCGGGCGCCACCCACTTCTATTATACCTACTGTGAAAATGTTTTTTTATTTCTTAAAACAAAAAACCGGCAAAGTGCCAGTCGGACTCGCGCACTAAGGGTTTCGTACCATTATCTAAAAAAAATCACGTTTGTTGTATATTATTAAATATATAAATTTATATATTTAATAATATACTTACAACAAACCCCTTAAATATTTATTTTATTCTGTTTTTTTAGTAAGTGCTCATTTTGCGACTTGCACATTCTGCTATGCATCCATTTTCACTTACGCCCATGACAGTAGTAATAGTTCATTTTTACCCCAGGGGTTAAAGTAACTTATTTAGTTCCGAGATGGGGTTTGTAGCCCGAGCGGAGTGATGGCGCCAATACTTCGAGGGACTAAATAAATCTTTAACCCAATGTAAACACTGTGCTTTTCATTACGAATACAAGGAAAGTAAATAGGGCCTTATTTACCAAAAGAAAAAAATAGATCGGATTGGCACTTTCCCGCCTAATTTGTTATTTTTTCTGTGGCCAGCCAGCTGTTCAGCCATTACAGCCGCTGGGCACCCGCTGGTATAATAATAAAACTGCAGTTTAGCTTTGGTAAACCCTTGGTATGTGACAACACCACGGACTAAATGTTAGTTAGTCACTAAATCGGCCATGGCCGGTCAGAAAGCTGCAAGAGCTACTAGAGGAGAAAGAGGAATGCCCATGAAATGCCTGACATGAAATAGACAGAAAACATTACTAGCCCTAAAATTCATTCATAATAAAATATGAATAATCCAAGAATTTTTGAATCTGTTTAAGTAGGGTAAAATTATAACGTTTATTTTAATACCTGTTTTGATGTTTGTTAAATTTCCTGTTAAATTCATTGTTCATTGAAATAACAGACATAAGGTTTTGGGTCTAAAAAGTATGTAGCATGCGAACATTCAATAAGATATACAAAATAGTTTTTATGTCTTGGGCTCGACGAGCACAGGATCGTAGTGGTTATATATATCCTCTTTGCAGGATACATGAAATTATGACATTTCGCTCACTCGTTGATTCCATTCCTTTGCGATTTGTGTTTTTACAGATTTATTATTACGATCTTTTCTTTTCTACTACTTTGACTATTATTTAATGATTTTGATGTTTTCTCTTCAGGTGATACATATTTTCAAACACGGACTTTGATTAGACCCGCCTAAACACGACAACTCAGCTTTTTGTTTACAACGGATTTGAACCCGCTATACACGACAACTCTGCTTTTGATTTGGATTTGTGCCTCCGAACACATAGGTAATATAACAAAAATATAACAAAAATGTGTTGGAACATGCACTGTGCTATCTGCTATCTCGATCTTAGACGGATGAAACGTAACTCCTTCTCAATGCAAAATAATGAAGTTCTTACGCTGCTGTACAATAATGGATATCACCACAAGCTGTAAGTACCTACTGAGATAAAGCTTTGAGATATATTATTTTCTTTAAATGATAGCTCTTTATTACCTAACAGTAACAAAAATCTAATTAATTTGACATAACCTGTATTTTATTAAAATGTTTAAAAATAGCGTCTGGGCCTAGTTTTCGGATAATAAAGTAAATTGTAATGGATTTCTGTTGAATTAAGGTACAATTCGATGTAGAGTTAATCTTTGTCTATCTCAGGCATTCTTTTGTATGGCCAATGGGCATTCCCCTTTAAGTAAGTCGCGATTTGGCACAGGGTCCAGGCCGCAATTTGAGCTGTGGGTAGCAGTGTACACCATTCGACACCCTTAGCTGCATACACCGGGGTTACTCTATTGCCGTCACAGGCGTGGTGTCTGCCAGTTTAGGAAGCCCATCTGGTAGCAAGTCACCGTCTGCCAGATTTACAAGTTGTGTGTGTGTTGTTGTTCCAGCAGACGTCCGTTATCTCATCCCATAATTATCCGGCCCACAGCATCTCACACTCTTAGCCCAGATCTACTTGAAATAGTCCAGCTGGTATTGGGAACTGTCTTCGAGGTTTAGACTAGTTTTAGGAGAAAAACAACTATAGTGGTAATATGAGATGTATCTCAAATTTGTATGTTACACCGTGTTTTTTAATAGATTGAGCCACAGAAATGCGTGGTCGGGTACTGCTAGTGTAGTAATGTGAATCTTCCGGATTACATTTTCTAAATGATAGTGAACACCGTATTGAAATCCGTTGCGTGGCTTAGTAGAACTCAGCGCTCTTATAGACGAACGCAAGCTACTTCATGTTATACTATTTAGATATAAGATGAGGCAGACAACCAATGATGACGTATTTTAATTTATCTTTCAGGCTCGTACCGTAAAAAATATTTTCACCTGGTTATCTTATTGCATATGATATAGGACGCCAGTACCTACTCAGACAGAAAATTTAACACGTTAAGCGCATGTGTATCTTTTTGAAACCACTCATTTTCATCTAAGGCCACGTATTTCCTTTCGAACACACAGGCAGTGCTCTGTTTAGAGGCCACTGTGTCTGCCAGGAAACACGTTTTCATACTTTTATTATGAAGTCTTTTAGCTCTGGCCTCAACGGTTATTTTGGTCCAAGTGGGCAGTAGGTATGTGGGACTTATACGTAAAAAATTATGACAAAGAAAGCGAATTAAGCTAAAAAAAAAGGAAGTCAAAAAAAACAAAAATACAGTAACATGGGCGCGGCGATTAACGTGTTAAATTTATATTCAGACTTATCGTGAGGCTGTCTCGTAGACCTGTCTACGTGAAGCTAGTTGCTAGCACTAAATTCTGGACTTGTAACTAGCTTCGTGTATACGTCCTTCTGACACTCAAGTTACATAGGTACATACATTGTCAATTTGGTCGCTAAACTAGAATTATACATATAAAAATATATAGTGTATTTGTAAATACCAACTTTCATTGTAGGTTATATTTCAACGTCTGGACGCGTCCGTGTAAAATATAATTGAAATTTTTATGTATTTTCAGCAGAATTGAATTATTAATTTTTATTATAATTTTATTTGTCAAATACAAGTTTATAATTGGTTGATAGATGGATAGTAACTATTTATTGTAGACTAGCTGTTCGTTGCGATTTCATCCGCGTAAGTCCCGTTCCTATGGGAAAATTATAGTCTTTGTTATTCCCTGATAACGTAGTTTTACATTGGTAAAATATTTTTTTTAAATTGGTCCAGTAGTTTTTGAGTCTATTCGTTACAAACAAACAAAGTACAGATATTTCATCTTTATAATATTATTTTTCTTCGCGTTCGCGTAGGAATACGGGGATAAAATATAGCTGTTACTTCCTGATAAAGTAGCTTTCCTTTTGCGAAAGAATGTTTAAAATCGTTTTAATTTCGGAGCCTATTCAATACAAACAAACAAACAAGTCTTTCCTCTTTATAATTTATTTACGTATATTTAATGGTCGGAAGACCAAAAGCTATAAAACAGATCTAAACACTTAATTAAGTTAAAACAAAGCCAATGACAGGTCTTCAACAAAGTCAATAGCAGAAAAAATATTAATAATATTAGTATAGATTAGTGTAGACTGTAAATGTTGATTAGTGTAGATGTAGATTAGTGTAGACTAGCTGACTAGTTGTGTGGCTTGTGTGTTTGTGTGCCCTGTGGGAAATTAGAGTTTTTTCTCAGAAACCTTCCCCGACATGCTCACACCAACTGATTAAAGTTTAAACACAATCGAGTGAATGGAAACTAAAGTAACGCTTGAGAACAAAATCTACAAATAAAAAAATATCTAGGGAAAACAGATAAGTCTAGTATTTTACAATTTGTGCAAGAGGAAATGGACAAGGGACGTGTTCAGAACAACTGATAGAAAATGTGAATTTATAGCATATCATCTTTGAATTATTATTATTTGAATTCAATAATTTGTCTTAAATTTGAAGGGGAAGAAATAAAGATATTTAGTTTTTATTGAACCATATTTTATTGATCATGCTTATTTACAATTAAACTTAAAATAAAATAGAAAGTATATAAATTAAATTAAGTGCGTATTATTCGTGGTATCACAGTTCATAGTTTACAATTGCGTGCGGTCCAGTCATAGTGCCATGTCATCATAATCGTAGTACGAGTATGTATTATATTAGTACAGAACGTACCTATATTATCATCACAATCTAAAGCTAAATATCTTAAACCTAGCAGCCCTGAATAACTCCGTTAATATTTCGTAGTCTTCAAGTAAAGCTCGTCAGTATTATAATGCCGTCCAGTTACTACTAGTGTATTGGGTGGGTCGAGATCAGTAGTGGTATCCTCCAGAGCCGCCCGCTCCCGATCCGGGATTGTATGCGCCCTCCCTAGAAAAAAAGATAAAATATTAGTGTTATGTTAAATAAAGTTTTCAAACGAAGTTTTCGTTGTTTGAATTCTGGCAGGAATATGATTGATATCTAAATATTTTTCAATAAGGAAATGATAAGAGGCATGTTAATATGAAGTAACCTTAGCGGTATGCTGCGGGTGGGTTACAATGGATAGATAATATTATTTTAGTTGAGTGGAGTTTCTTGCGAAGCTTATTCTGACTTCTACATTGAATAAAAAACTTTATAAATATAAAGGGCAGCGTAAGAAAGACAAGCTTGACTGGATAAAAGGAGACCTAGATAACGCAGCCATCTGAAATAATGGTAGGTGGAATACGACATATTTTTTTTATCTACGAAAGTAGACAAGCAAAAAATTCAGACCGTTAAAATAGAAATGTCTGGTTTTCAGACATTCAGTTGTGAATTTTACTTACGATGATGGGTTCCGTTTGTTGAATTCTATAGAGCGCAGGATCTCCTCTGGGATGGGGGGTGGAGTGGGGAGGTGCGATCCGACGGGGTGGAAGCCGTTCTCGTCGGCGGTGTAGGTGAGAGAGATCTGCTGGCCGTCGGGTGCGCGGTACGAGAAGCCGCCCTCCGCTGTCACTGCTGGTCCCTCGGGGCCGGGGGCACGCGGCGAGCCGCTCTCGTGCGCAGAGATGCCGTTGCCAGTTTCGTAACTGAAAAGAGTTGAACCGAGTTAGTAAGCTTTTGCCCTCGACTTCGTCTACGTTCCTAAAACCAGACTGCGTAGGTACAAAGATCAATCTTTTTTTTTTCAACTTTACCCTCTTTCTGGAGCAGTCGGGTAAAAATTAAACTTGTTTCTTTAATGAAGACGAATTTCAGAACGCCACTTTTATTAAATTCTAAAAACCTGTTTAGGCTACAGGTAGCGCTAACAAAATCAATACCGTCCTTTTGGCACAGTCGGATAAAAATAAAATAGTAATTTACAAATAGGAGCAAATATTGGTAATTATCTTACTTGTAGCGGTAGGTGCCATCGCCATTGTTCACGTTTTCATATCGAAGGATCGGGATGTTGGCGCCTGCGCCGCCGCCGTAGGAACCCCCCGAGCCTGAGCCCCCGAAACCTCCTCCTCCACCTCCTGCACCCCCCGACCCACTTCCCCCGAAGCCACCTGGCCGCGGCGGCAAGTATTGGGGCTCTAGACGACCACAGGAGCCCATGGCTACTAGAGCCGAGATCAGTGAGAACTGCTAAGACGTAAAAGGATATTATCGTAAAGGTAAAACGTTATTGAATTGAAAAACTTATTTAATAGCAGTAGGAAGTGACCCTGTCTCTTATTCATAAGGACCGGGTTCGATTCTAGGTGATGAACCAAAGTGTTTTACAAATACTTGCGTAGATATCCAGCCCAACGGTAAAGGAAAACAACGTGAGAAAATCTGCTCCAGAATTGTTTCAGACTTTCTGAGGAATGGTAAAAACCTTTCCGTCGAAAACTGGGTATTCTCAGGTTTGGAAGAATAAATCCAGAATCTATTTATTAAATTTGAAATTAAAATCACTAAAGCAGGCAAGACTTTTTCCGTTGACTGCAGGTATTGCGGACTTACCAAGGCGAACATTTTACGACAATTTTAATATTAGCACTAAGCTGTTCGGTGTTCAGCTATTTTCTGAATACAGTCTGCGATGATGTGCCTCGTTTTATATTGCTCCGATTTGCCCTTTCTCGGTTGCTTCACCTTGTGCGTGCTCTGCCGATATCGGCCAGTGCATCCAAACTTCGGTCCACGCCTCGAGCTTAGATTGTACCTACCTCACGAGAAATTTCCCTCTAAGGATGCATGGCCCATATGATGCAAAGCGTTCAACAACACAGCTCCACGTGGTTATTGAAGCCTGGTAATTCAGTTTAATGAAGGAAATAGGTCAAATCAAATACTGAGCCAGATGATTGAACTTTGTGGTGGTTGCACGAAATCTTACTAATGCTTGTACCTATAGAAATTCGAATTAGTTAACGAACACATTCATAGGTTTGCTCTGAATTACGTTACTCTACTTAGAGTTCAAAGTTGTATTGCTGTACCTACTCTTAAAGTGTTTACAGTAGTAACAATAAAAAGTACAATGTAAGTAGGTACCTATTAAAACTTTTCTATTTTATTTCCTAGAATATACCGTTTAACTAATTTTTAATAAGTGATGAAAGAGAAGATACCGTCAACACAATAAAGAAATGTCAGTAGGTAGTAGGCCTGAGTTAACACCTCATTTAAACTTTCGAAAATTCAGTTAATAGTAGAAATGATCTCCATATCAAAGTAAATTTAAATTTTTACCATTACAATTAGTAATTTTATAACTCTTTTGCACCTCCAATTTTGCATTTACAAGCCAAGGTTAATTTTAACGCTTCTTCTTATTATTACAATGTTAATATTCTCTCCCTAAAATTTAGGAGTTTTAAGATATACAAATTCTATTTAATTTGTTCATTATACTGTTACTAGCGGCCCGCCCCGGCTTCTCACGGGTGGACATTTATTTTTTCAACATTTTGGGATGCACAAACAAATTTCTCCTAGCAACCCATAGTAAATTATCAAAAAAAATTTGACTTTGTATGGAGACTTTTAAAGAATATTTGTGCCAAGTTTCAAGTTGATAGACGCAAAAAACCCCTCTTCTCTATACCAACTTCAACCCCTAATTTCACCCTTTTAGGGAATGATTTTAAAATAATACAAAAATACGTTTCTCATCATTTATTTTTAAGAGGAAGTATTTGTGATTAGTTTCAAGTTGATAGACGTAAAAAGACCACAACGTTTCCATACAATCTCCAACCCCGTTTCACCCGTGAGTTTTGGAAAATCGAGATATACCTACTTGTCTTGTTGTTTGTTTTGAGGAGTATTTTTACAAAATTTCGAATTAATACATCCAAAAATGAAGGTATTCATGCAAACTTCAACCCCCAAGGGGATGAAACCCCTTGGAGGATGGTTTTCGATAAATCCTAGAACTAATATATCAAGTTTATTTCCAAGAATATTTGTAAAAAGTTTAAAGTTGATACACGCAGAAATCACACTATCCCATACAAACTTTATCCCCCTCTTTCACCCCTTTAAGAGATGATTTTCAAAAAATCCAAAAACACGTGTCTCATCATTTATTTCTAAAAGTATTTGTGCCCAGTTTCAAGTTGATAAGACGTAAAAAACAACACGTCTCCATACAAACTCCAAACGCTACTTTCACCCCCTTAGGGGATGATTTTCAAAAATTCCTAAAACACGGGTCTCATGATTTATTTTTAAGAGTATTTGTGCCAAGTTTGAAGTTGATAGATGTAAAAATCAAACACGTCTCCATACAAACTCCAACCCCCTGTTTCACCCCCTTAAGGGGTGATTTTTGAAAAATCCAGAAATACGTATCTTGTTATTTGTTTTAAGAAGTATTATTACAAAGTTTCGAATCGATACACCTAAAAATGAAGGTGTTCCATACAAACTTCAACCCCCACTTTCACCCCCTTGGAGGAAGATTTTGAAAAATCCTAGAACTAATGTCTCATAGTTTGTTTTCAGAAGCATTTGTACCAAGTTTCAAGTTGATGGACGCAAAAAAATAAACTTCTTCGTATCAACTTCAACCCCTACTTTCATCCGTTTAGGGGATGATTTTCGAAAAATCCAAAAAATATGTGTCTCATAATTTATTTCTAAGAGTATTTATGTAAAGTTTGAAGTTGATAGACGTAAAAAACAACACGTCTCCATACAAACTCCACTCCCCTGTTTCACCCCCTTAGGGGATGGTTTTTGAAAAATCCGGAAATACGTGTCTTATTGTTTGTTTTGAGGAGTATTTTTACAAAGTTTCGAATTGATACACCCAAAAATGAAGGTTTTCCATACAAACTTCATCCCCTACTTTCACCCCCTTGGAGGATGATTTTCAAAAAATTGTAGAATTAATATTTCATAGTGTGTTTTGAAGAGTATTTGTGCCAAGTTTAAAGTTGATACACGCAGAAATCACATTATCCCATACAAACTTCAACCCCCTCTTTCACCCCCTTAAGGGTTGAATTTCGTAAAATCCTTTCTTAGCGAGCATCTACACTATAAACGTAACCTACACACAAAATTTCATGTTTCTATGTTCAGCGGTTTGGGCTGGGCCTTGATTTTTAGATCTAGCTTCTCCTTTTATATATATAGATTACGATTAGGCCTATAAATATGTCAAAAATGGGTGGCGTTATATGTATGCTATCCTAAATGTGCTAAAGATACGGAACACTCAAAGATGTTTTGGCTCTTCTGACTCTTAATATTTTTTTTAAAAGAAAAAAAAAAACAATGTCTTGTAATGTTATCGCTCTGAAAAATAATTAGTGTACCTAGGTACCTAATATTTATTTATTTTTATTTATTAATAATGTACACAAACAGCATAATATATGTTTACATTGTTACAATAAAAATGTAGTTTTGACATATGTATATTCCTATTACACAACACTAAAACACAAATTAAGTATACATATTTAACAAACAGTTTAATAATCTTATAAACATTATATGATATTTCAATTTTAATTTATAATATTATCCTACCGAAATTACCAAAAATCTAAAAGAAGTATCGGAAATAGATAGTACTGCGCACATTTCATATTGGATAAAAAAACAAAATGAATATTATTATAGAAATGGGAAAAACTTGCTTTAGGGCACAGTTCTTCTGTAATAACAATTACTCGGAATAATAGTCTTCTGATCGCTGAGTTTACTACTGCCGTTTACGACATTACAGAACACAGAGTTTAAAAGGAAGCTCTAAGTAATACCTACTGTGACCAAGCCTAGCTTGGTCTCCAAGGATTTTGAGGACAACGTTAGTGTAATTTAAAAAACTTTATCGGTGCCAAGTGAATGGTTATTGTTGCTTATTGCAATATGCATATTGTTTTGACTCTGGGTGTTTCAACTTAGGTCTATCCACACACCAGGAAATCCTAGTTTGTGGTCAGAGAAATACCTTAATTATGTAGTACATATGCTGTAGATGCTTAACGTTATTTTTGTGATTTAAAAATGTGATATATTTTTGTGGTAAAACTCTATGAGCCTTGATCTCGCTAATAATGTCTACCGCAAAAGGTATTTTGTTATATTCTAAGATTTTTTACAATAGAATGACTTTAATTTCTCATTCGATTTCACAAAGTAAATAATAATGGGAGACCACTTAAAGTTCCACTTGAAATTAATTACGTACATGCTATCAGTTGACTGTAATTTTTACTAATGGCTCAGGATTTATGAGAGGCTACGGTGTTGTTACTGTGGAATTAGCAGACGCAATTTCAATTATGCCCTGCATAGGTCACTTGGCTTCTAAACTCAACTTACATTAGTTTACGTTCCGTTGCACCATCTTTTCTCAATGCGCCACGCCCCCCGGCTGAGCCGGCCTCGAACTCCTGCGCATTCTTCAAGCTGATCCGTTTCACGAAGATCACGCCCGGGCGTAAACTGCTGTCACGAACGCGTGCTTTTGATGTTCGAGGGTTTCAGCTGCAGTTGTGACACGAACTTAAATGCATATTCAATTTAAATGATAGGTGAAAGTAAAACCCGACTACGAAAAGATTGTCTACGAGTATGTCCCCGGACCGTAATAACGAATCTGTTGACGCCGCATTCATCAAAATCGATTTAGTAGTTTAGACGCTGCCCGGTCAATCCGCGTATCGGGAAACAATAGGATTATCTATTGTAACAGATCGCCCGTGGTAAGCTGCTGCTTGATAGGCTAGGGGCGGTAGGACATATGTACAGTCAAGAGCACGTGGAGCTTGACACATTTGACTTTGTACCGTTCTTATTACAACCGCCTTAGAGGTCAGACTCGCACTACAAGTGTCAAGCTTCATGTGCTCTTGACTGTACAAATATACATGCATACATTGCCTGTTAAAAACATACCCCTTCCTTTAGGCTTCCCCGTAGTCGGGTAAAAAAAAAGCTTAGGATGGATCATCATTTTAAGGAAGTTATAGATGCTGTTTTGATACGGTCAGTTTGTGTACAATAAAGAGTGGTGTATAGCATACACTAGCGACCCGCCCCGGCTTCGCACGGGTGCAATGCTAACACTGAAACTTTCCTCTTGAATCACTCTATCTATTAAAAAAAACCGCATCAAAATCCGTTGCGTAGTTTTAAAGATTTAAGCATACATAGGGATATAAGGACAGAGAAAGCGACTTTGTTATATACTATGTACTGATAGTGATATGGCACACGCAACCACTCTATTAGGTTTCATCAATCAGATGCTTGTATAGCCAAATTGTGTAGCAATATACGACGTTTATATTGAACTTTGATGGTCAGTTTTCATTTTTACTCTTACTGGACCGGATAAAAACTTGGTTGTTCCCAGTATTTTTTTTAAACTGTTACCTTGGCTTGGTTATTAGTTCAGGATAATTTACTATCATATTAGATATCTATAAAAATGAGTTCTTTCTGGTGAGTGTGAGGATATTCACGTCTCTGTAAAGCAATTCTTAGGATTTGCGAATACTTAGGTACCTACTTCTTAGAAAAGAAATTTAGTTAAGTTTTTAATTCACTCGATTCGGGTTAATTTGAAATATGAGGTCAGCGATGTAGGCATTTCATACTTAAATGTCGTACCTGAAATCATAAACCTTTTTTTTGCTTTGGATTGGTTTAGAACAAATTATATCTATTTGGAATTGACTTAAACCCATTGCAAAACACAAACCCTTCTAAAACACAAAATTTAATGTTCTGAAACCTGTAGGTTTCCTCAATCCCTGAGATTGCAAATCAACGCTACGTCAGAATTGAATTTCAAGTAATAGCTGTACCTACGAGTAATTTCTATTGAGATGAATTCAACTGGAATGATCCAGATTCCTCTAATAAGAGCTGGTGAGGGCAACAGTGAATAATGGTTGGATTGGAATGCGTAGTCTGTAATTACGGTAGTTTGATGACAGTTGAATTGAATTTAGTGACTTACTTTTAATTCTTTTATGACAGATAATAGGTTCCTATCATATTGATCCTCTACAATGTGAAATATTATAATGGATATACCCTTTGAGTGGATATACCGAATCTAACTTTGAGGGTAATCTAGCTTTGTGTTGGGTAAAATTTCTTCAGTTTTATAAAACTTTTATGAATGTGTGGAAAGAAATTTAGTCCTAAGGGAAATTTCTTTCCTTCGCATATAACGGGGAAATTTCATTGTTTTAGATGTCCTGCACAATGGGATGGACCCGCCAAATAGAATTTACTTTTTCCTATTTACATAATCACTTTTTGGATTTCCATGTAAAAGATGCAAATTGCTCATTTCGTCACTACATAGTATAAAACAAAGTCGCTTTCTCTGTCCCTATATCCCTATGTTCCTTTGTATGCTTAAATCTTTAAAACTACGCAACGGATTTTGATACGTTTTTTTTAATAGATAGAGTGATTCAAGAGGAAGGTTTTAGTGTTAGCATTGCACCCGTGCGAAGCCGGGGCGGGTCGCTAGTTATTTATAAACCACAAAAATCACATTTTGAGGTGTTTCAAATTAATATAGAATTCTGATCATGAGCTGTATACGTACCTACATAGAGATTAGGTAGTGTTAAAAATAAGAAGAAATTACAAAATAATAGATACTAAATACTTTTATAGTGTAGGTACTATCTATCGTAGTTCTAATCGCTCATTTTCGTTCATCCCAAGTAGATAGGTATGTATTGTACTGTAATATTGTTTGGCTTTGACCCGCAACAGCATAATAGAAGTAAAATAAACATAATAAAATATACCTATTTGGTTGTCAAATTTTTTATTTTACATTAAAACTTAAATTTAGAATACAATAATGTGAACTAATAAACTAAGAAGTATAATATTATTATTATTATGTCTAACGAGACAAATATACAAGGGTGTTGTGAATGGGCGAGTCGGTAGAGGACGACCTAGGCGTACCTACGTCGACCAGATCGGCGATGTGTTGAAGAAAAGCCAGATAAAGAGTACCCGAAACCGACGAGCATGCATGAGTCGTTTGATGGATGTGGAGGAAGCGCGTGAGATCTGCCAGGTTCGTAGCAAGTGGCGGTCTGTTGTCTCTGCCTACCCCAATGGGAAATAGGCGTGAGATTATGTATGTATGTATGTATAATATTATTCATAGTACAAAGTAGGTATTAGCTTTTAATAGTACATTATGGTATAAGTGTGTAAAGCTGTATACAGAAAGAAAGCTGAAAGCTTGTCGGCGCCGGTCCATTCTACAGAAAGCAAGCAGATTGAAGCAGAGCGAGCAAAATGTCGTACGATGATTGGCGGGCGGCACCAGCGCTGACCGGCGCGTGTCGGCGCCGTTAGGCGCCGGTCGGCGCTTGTTCATATAAATGCCTGCGCCGGTTACCTGCGTAGACCGGCGCCGATCGGAAGCGCCGATAAGTTTTCGGCTTTCTTTCTGTATACGGCTTAATGTTGGTGATTTAAGAGAGCCGAGGACGATAATCATTGATACACACGTGTATCATACGACGTTTTTCAACACACTTGTGAAGAAAATAATACTAAAAAATCGTTTTAAAATAATCATTTTTCGCAATGGCGGGAAAAATTTAATTAGTTTTCCTTTTTTCCTATGCGCGTGCATCTAACAATGGCGCTCGGCCATAGACTAAAATAACGAGTTTTTGTTTTTTTTTGGTTTATCCCAGATAGCGTTTTAACCAGGTACAAAATGGGGAATTTAAAGTTTTTACAGTGATAACTAAAGTTATATTGAAGCGAATGTTTTGTTTACTAAGCACGTACCTACCTACAAATTGAAATTATCTATATAATACTAAGTCGCACGGAATGAGCAAGCAATAGGTTAATTTATTTTTACTATTGAACACGATCTTTTTTGTATCGTTTGTGATAAAATTGAAAAGAAAGTTTATAACTCACTTGTGAATAATAGCAATGAAAAAGTCAGAGTTTAGTTACAGGTGTTATTATGTGCGTAATTGCAGTGAAATCAGAGAAACTTTATGAACAAGTGTGTTGAAAAATAATAAAACCAACGTATGTGTAAATATTCATGAAGTTATTTACTTTATCGTTTGGCATCAACATCTACTTATGATATAAAAATGAATCCCTTTTTCCCTTGGTCACGGCATCACGCGTTAATGGCTGAACCGATTTGGCTGAAAGTTGGTGGGGAGGTAGCTTAGAACCAGGAGACGGACATAGGATACTTTTTATTCCGATATTCCCACGGGAACGGGAACTACGCGGGTGAAGGGCGCCGCTAGGGCGCTGCTAGTCTACTTATGATTTTAAACATGAGAGCATAGCATAAGAGGTGTTTTTCTCTTTAATTTTGTTAACTCTGAACTCCCTAAACGACTTTTTGGGGCGAAATTTAATCTGGCGGCCAAATGAAAGATTAAAAATGTAATTTCTCATTCAATGGCGTTCGCTTGATGGTTGGAGAAATATACATAAACATAATGCTGGTGAATACTTGGGTTGAAGTCATTATATTTTTGTTTTGATGTTGCGGAATGGAAAATTGTCTAATCAGACGTCTCCTTTTTGCACCTTATCACTTTGAGGAAACTAATTTAGTGCTTTATTACAATAAAATACAATGGTGAATTTGTTTCTGTTTGCGTTTGTGTAGGTAAGCTATCGATGAAGGAAAAAAAGCAATCGCCACCAATGAATTGTACCTATACTTACCACAAAATCCTTGAACTTTGGAGAGTCACGAAACAGGTTGTTTCTTTGTTCAATTTGAACGTTTTAATTTACTTTTTGGTGCCCTTTCGGGGATACGTCGCGCGTCGGTTGTTCGAGGCCGGTTTTGGGATAGTGAAGTTACTTACTAGAGAAAATGGAGAACTTTGTAATCAACAACATTTAATTGTTTCTACCCCCGCCCTCTTTTATTATCCATCCAACCTCTTCGCCATGAAGTTTTTTGCAGTGTGCACTAGTCACCATAGAGTAACATAATATATAAACTAGTCACTTTACTGTCACGTCACAGTTGTATACTGTCAAATTCGGGTGTCATGTAAATTAATTTATTAGTAGTATTTAGATTTTATTTATTATTGTGCTAAGTTCACATAAACGTTCAGAATGTTAGTGCCAACTTGTATGATCAAATTTATAGAATTAGTAAGTACTGGGCTGTGTAAATAATAGATTGGTAGATCAGATTTGATGCTTTGAATGCGTTACCATCACGGGAGTATATGACAAACTATCTTCTCCGTGCCTTGACTAACCATTATCAAATTTTCACGTACATCCATGGATCCATGGTTCCGTCGTTCCGTCCGCTAATATGCTCTTATAATGGAATCACAAAAATTGTTTCACGTGAAATGTGTTTCTTAGCATATGCTCATGGGCTCACTAACATGGTTAATCTCGTACGAACTGCATACCTACCCAATAGAATGTATCCTTACACCTGCAGCTCCATCGAAAACTGTTTGAGAAAGTACCAAACAAGCTGACTTTCAGATTACTTACGATAATTATGAATATATGGGTTGTTGCAGATGTTAACAGTGGCGTGCCTCACGCTGCATCACTATAGCTACGACTTAACCGACATACCGACCCTCATGCTGTGTTCGGGAACTTACGTCGGGTATGTCGTCGTGTTTTCTGGAGAAATTGTCGGTGAGAATACCACATACCTCTAAGTTTTTGGCAGTCAGTTTTCTTGTATTTTTTCTTAGAAATCAAAAGTCGCATTTATACCTACTGGATATCCCCTTTATTCATTCATCTTGAAATAAATAGAATGTGACTTATATGAGAATTTTTGTGTCCCATTCACTTGGGTCATCAACACTAAACTATCGTTAACACAATAGTCAGGCTTAAAACCATACAATTGTACCAGTAATTTAATTTGAAAAAGCGATAGCGATGTTTGACGAGTTTTAATTAGGATTTTTTAGTGATATATGCGCTACGTAAACCGTATAACCGCTCATCGTGCGAAGTCTGCTAAGTAGACACGTATGATGATGAGCAGTGGTATGGTTTTGGGCACCTGAGTAACGGTCGTTTTTGGTGAATTTGAACTTAAAATTCAAAGGAAAGAAAACGAATTTATAAAAGAAACGGTTTTAGGGGAACTTCTATACGCACCGTTGGATCTCGTCCAAGACATGTACTATGGCATACTCGGCATGGGTCTGTTTTCCGTGTGCGGTGGTATGGTGCTGTCTGGCAGGCTCCGAGAATCGCCTTTGCCTCCGACCGGGGACTACACGGCCTCTGTGGTGATGGCCTCTTTGTCCATCCTCATCGCTGTTATGTTGCTATTCGATCTAAGCCTGGCCTATTTAGATTCCGAAGAGTTCGATGACGAAGCCAGCGTATGAAATTGAGGTTTGTTTTTGTATTGTTATTAGGAGAGGATGCAAGGTATAAATGCGGCTTTAAAGTTTGTTGTTGTATAGAATTTGAGTCGTAATTGTTCTTTCAAGCAAAATGACCGAAATTAGCATTAAAGCCCATATAGATCTATGAGATAATGCAAAGACGTTATTACTCGTATCTCGAGAATTTTATGTAGGTACGCGTAAGTATGCGTGTTGTCGTCAAACTACAAATTGTGGCATACTATCATAGTAGAAAACATTTCATGGAACATTATTAAAGTTTGCGACGACCTGTCCTCTAGTAAGTATAGTTAGATAATATATGAATGGTCTAGCTATAGCTGAATTCGGGAAGTTGAGTACCAGTTATTCTAGTCACTGCTAAGACTACTGATGATATACTATTCTGATGGTAATGTCCAATATCAATTTGAAATGTTCTTCCATATAACCAACAATAATACATAAGGCCTAACTTTGATTTCTTATTTAAGGCGAGGTAGTATCAGCGGCGGCGGACGCATACGTGGACGCTTGGTGGTCTGCATCGGGAAGCGGGCTGTTCGGCGCGTGCGGCCTGATGACCATGTCGTCGTGGCGTGACGTGCCCGCGTGCCCGCGTCGTGCGTACGCGCAGGCCGCCGCCGTGTGCGCTCTCGCTGTCGCCGCGCTGCTCATCATCGACACCTTATTGGCCGTCTGCTCGGCGCACAAAGACGCAGCCAGCTCTCGGCCACCTAGCCGAGCTAAACCCTGTACGATGTGCTAGATCCACGAATAAAAAAAGTTTTGTGAAGTGCCTGTTTCATTTGTGGTTGGTTTTTATTTTAACTCATTTTATTTTAGCACTATAGTCAGATTGAGATAGTATGTGGCAGTGGCGGACTAAGCTTGTCGGAGGCCCGGGGCGGAAATACTGAATGAGGCCCCCCTGGTCTTAGAACTTTTGGATTTGGAGGCCCCTCAGCCCAGGGCGGGCCAGAGATCCTGGGGACCTGTAAATTTTGCGTAGCTTTAATCGTATTTGTATCTATGGTACCTCCAACCAACACCCAACCGCCTTTATCCTTCTTTAGGATTTGATTAAGAGAACTTTTCTCTAAATTTTTAGGTCCCCTAGGACCAGAGGCCAGGGGCGGACCGCCCCTTCCGCTCCTACCTTATAGTCCGCTGGTGGTATGTGGTCTGTACTTTATATTCGTTAGTGAATGACATACAGTTATGGTAAGAGAATCCGCCCCACCACTTTAGTCCGATAAATGCAGCGCAGCACCATAAAATGCTGCCCGTAAGATATGAATAATTTTCCCCTCGAAAGTAGGTAGGGTTGAATGTAGTGAAGTCACTACATTCAATTCATTGAGTAAGGAATCTGGCAAACGTAACGAAACGAAGATAACAGCAGAAATCAGCTCGTGAGGAATATTGTATTTAACCTATGTAGCAACCAAAGCCAATACAATCATAAATATACTTAATAGTAATGTTAAACACAGAGACTGCACCACCACTCAAATCCTGCGACTAAAACTGAAAGTTTATAAGGTGTACAGTAGTAAAGTTTATAAGACGCAGGGTAGAGTGACCTATGCACTCCTCTCCCTAGTCCGGGGCTAAAAGCACAAAGACTTCGAAAGCAAAAAAAAGTATTATACCAAAGAGGTTGGAAGAAAATCATTCTCTTTAGGAGAGAAACTTTTTCTTTAAACGTCTTTGTATTATACCTATATTGAGCGTAATGTTTTAGCACCATCTATAGTAACTTTGGAGAACTTAATGCCCATGATTTTAGAGAGACGTGAATACATGTACAAGAGAAGAGGCGTAACAATATTTAGTTGAGTTCAGTTAGTCGTCCACAGAGGGCGCCACAATTAATGTACAAAATGAATGTTTGGAAGTAAAGTACACTGTAAAGTTTCGTAATTAGAATTATTTTTGATGTTTAGAAGTATTTTTTCGAGGAATTTAAGGTGCATGGTACGGGGCTAGCAAATGGACACAGGCCTTGTGTGTCCATTCAGTCAAAAGATTACCACGTCTCTCCGCGTGTCCTTTTGATTAGCAGAGGGCAAAGTGGAGAGATAGATACCTAGCTGTCGCTACACTTCCTACCGATCATATTTTTTTTTACTTTGACATTGGCGAAAATCACCGAAACCACGGTGGAAAGCCATTATTATTTATAATGTATTTATATTTTGTACAATTTCTAAATATTAAAAGTACATAGAGTTTATTTATAAGAAGAAGATTAAGAAGGTTAGGAGGAATTAAGTTCGAAGATGATATACTTTTGAAATGATAAATGAAAGACACATAGTACTTAGTATTTTATTTACCTACATAAAGTGTGCTACAAACAATTCAGTTCAGAAATCATGAAAGGGTTATTTAAAACCTTAATCATGACAAAAGTCAAAATCTATGGAATTAAAAGTGATAGGTATGACCAGTATGACTCAATTTGCTCTTAATTCCGAAGAGTCAATAGCTCTATTCATACTCCAAATTGTGTTAACGAACTATGCTATCGAACATTTTAGCTTTTCGGTAAGTCAATAAGGCTTATTGTGTTTAAGGAAATATGTAAAGAAACTTTAGAATTTTGAGATGGGAGTCTGAATGATTATTTGAATTATATTATTTACACTAATATTATGAAGGGGATATGAACAAAGCAAATACTATACTATTGAAGAAAAGAGAGGTGTGCCAGGATCGTAGCAGGTGGCGGTCTATTGTCTCTACCTTTGGGAAAAAGGCGTGAGAATTAATTTTGTATGTATGTAGGAGATTTGATTTTTGTATGTTTGTCTGTGATAAATTCGCTCCGAATCTACTGGACGGATAAAAAAAAATCCTCAATTTGAAGCTTACCTTTCTAGAAGTCACCTAGGTTAGGTATATATTTTCCCATGGGACGGAACTTACGCTGGTGAAATTCCTATTATAGTAGGTATTGCATGTAGCTTCACGCATGAAGTACCTACGTAATGTGTAGTATTTGTTTTGTTAATATTCTGTTTAATCGTAAACAATGTAATGAAACCAAAATAACATTGCAGATTGTTGATTAAATTAGTTTAATTACAGTTACCTATCTCGAATTTTGTAAAACCTTTATCGTACAATATCATAAATTTTGTGGTAATTAAACAACAACATCTAACTCAGCTCGCACTATTTGTGCATATCGATATTACCCGTGAAGGACAAATTATTTAGACGATTACGTAACAGTCAGATTATTTTAAGACCAAAATAAATTACGCGGTAACTGGAAACATTATTTTTGATGAGCTTTTGAGCAACGACGCTGTTCTGTAGGTACTGATTACAGGTGTAAACAGGGCATAGGAAAAAGAAGTCAGCGGAATTTGAAGGAAGCATTTAGGTACCTTATTACTAAGCTACTAGTTTTCTTCTATTAAAAACATTGTTACTAACACAATAGGGTCTAAGTTACCTAAATAAAGTCATTATTATTATACACAGAATAAAAATTCACTGTTTATAACAAGATAACAATGCCTGTGTACCAACCAGAAATTTGTCTTTTTCATTATTTACGATACCTACGGTTTCTTTGTAGCGTCACAATTGTGATACAATTTACTTTTGATATTGAAACCAAAGGATGAACTGGAACTAGGCATGGCTTAAATTTTAATACTTACTTATATAGAACACAATTTTAGTAAAAATAAGTACCTACTTATATATTTTTTTAATAAAGTACTCTACATTATGTTCCCAACGGAAGTCTTAGAGATATTAATTAACAGGATAACCTTAACATGGCGCGATGGTATTGACACAAAAATACAAATGAGTCAGCCACCAAAACTTGGGACCTTGACTATTTAACATCAGCACATGATAATTCAGGTATGTCATCAGATAACAAAGTTATAGCAAATAACTATAATATTGATACTTTCAAGGTATTTATGTCCAATTTTTATATACCAAGTAGTGATTTATAAAACCTTTTAAAAAATCTAATAAAAGACACCGTAATAATTGAAATTAGAAGGTTCCATAATTTAATAATAATATTAGAAAATATTACTCGTATTGAAGTCGAAATAATAATATTTCACTTGCCTTTATAAGTTGATGACAAAACTTAATCACTACATAGTATAAAACAAAGTCGCTTTCTCTGTCCCTATATCCCTATGTCCCTATGTCCCTTTATATGCTAAAATCTTTAAAACTATACGCAACGTATTTTGATGCTGTTTTTTTTAATAGATAGAGTGATTCAAGAGGAAGGTTTTAGTATAAGCATTGCACCCGTGCGAAGTCGGGACGGGTCGCTAGTATTTTATATATTAAGTTTTGAGACAATAAAAAATATTATTATTATTATTTTATGGGAATCGATAATAATAAGAATCATAAATCGATTAATTTCTAGCTACAAGCACGGACAATACTTTAAGTATTTAGATAAGTTAAACTTGTTATAAATAGCGAATACGAATAAACAGTTGGATTAGGGTGTGTTTTCTTAGAACAAACTGTAAAGATTACGATAAATAAGTTTATGGAATGCGATATGTCACATGTAATCTTATTGCTTTTTTTACAATCGATTAGCATGCTCGCAGCGGAGCAGGATTGTCCGCGCAATACCCCCTTTTTCCTTCCAATTTTCTTTATATAGTACCTACTAGCTCCGGGTGGTTTTCGATAATATTGAAACCAAAAACGTTTAAAGAAAAAGTTTCTCTCCTAAAGAGAATGATTTTCTTTCAACCTCTTTGATTAAAACATAACCTATATATCAAGCAAGCGGGAATAGTGTAGCGTTGATCGATGAAAGAATTTCCGAATCGATTCAGTAGTTCCAGAGATTACCTCCTACAAAAATTCTTACAAACAACTTTACCTCTTTTACTAGCCAAAGCCCGGGGCGTTGCTCGCGCGGATTCTTTATTTTTTACGTTTCCCTAAGAATTTCTAAAAATCCTTTCTTAGTGCTCACTTACGTCATTTAAGGTGTACCTAATTAATATATAATATTTCATGATCTTAGACTCGTTGCGTTGATCGATCAGTCAGTCATGGCTGACTGACTGATCATTACTCTTTTATTTTAGACTAGCAGCGACCCGCGGTTTCAACCGCGTAGTTACCGTTCAGGTGAAAATTCATAAAAATCCGTTCAGTAGTTTTTGCGTGAAATAGCAACAAACATCCATACTCACAAACTTTCGCATTTATAATATTAGTAGAGGAAGTAGGATTTATTTACAATAGGCATTAGGTACAATTGCAGCCTAAAAATACTCCTACTGCATAGTTTGGGTTGTGCGTTGATAGATCAGTCACTCAGTGACGGTTTCCTTTTATTTATACACATTAGTATAGAAGGATAAACGTTGGTGATGTCATATTTGCGATATACACAGAGGCCACGTTTTGACTTGGGCTCGTTACTTTGCTAGCATAGAGTGCAAGAGTATATGTACTATTTAAAATAATGACGTACTAGTTTCGTACAAGTACTTTTAGCAAGAATGACTATGATTGCTACTTTTAAATCATTTTTATCCTATTAAATTTTTGACGAAGCCTGTTGCGGATTATTACAATAATGTGCATGACATAATTACTTCAATAAATTATTGTCGAATTAAATGTGAAATAAGAAAAGTGAAATAAAATTCACATGATTTGCGATTTCACAAGTAACAGGCTAGGTCAAGGTGACATTACGAAATTATCACATGCCTTCTTGAAATGACCCATCTCTATAATATTGTAGAGTAACTTTTCCAAATCGAATAAAATGTAGGCGTATTCTGTCACGAGTCACGGTACCGCAATTTAATATCGTCATTCGAGTTTCAGCATAATTTATTATGTTGACTCATTCAATTGTTAGTAGTCCGCGTATATGTATCAATGTTTTCCGGAAATCATTCTTACCGCCTTCGGGATTATCATTGCGATGAAATCATTGTCCTGATATAAGATTGTTTGATTGAGCGTATTTACAAGAAGGTCAGTCAGCTCCAATAAAAGTGTTAAAAATAGAAAACGTTGCTTCCTAAAATAAAGCGTACTCAACACTTCATTTAGTCTTTTGATATAATAAAAAAATGTGATGTTATTGTGTGACTCATTGTTTGAACGTTATTTATCGGCCAGTGCACCGAGACAGCAAGAGAATCATGAATGTTTTTGTAAAGTTCTAATTGCTTGCAGATAGTCTTCTACAAATTAACATTACCCCCATTTGTACCTACTTACATTATAAACAAAAATAATACAGTGTCAGTTTGTTTGTTACCATTTACGTTGAGCCCTGTTTGGTAAGAAGATAGCTTTTATCTTGAGGAAGGACAGGCTATCTTTTATCCCAGAGCACGAAAGTCACGGTCAAGAGCTAGTCGTTTATTTATCTTAAAGGATATAAACACCTACAGATACATAGTTTCTAGTCATAATAATAAAACGGCAAAAGAAATTGCATAACAACACGCGAGCAGATACGGTCATCAAAGAAAGTGGTAGATCCGGTTTTAAATTTATACCTTGTCTAATGAAATGATCACTATATAATTTTGTTTTATAACTTTTATTCTAATTATTGTTATTTGTTTTCCAAGCGACGCCGATAATTTTTGTTTTAAACTTCAAATATATATTGTTATTAGTAGAGCCAGTTCAAAATTGCAATGTCTACATGACAGTGATCTGTCAACGTTTCGCGTCACGTGCATACAAAATGTGTATTGCATGCACATGTGTGTAACAAGAGGCAATGGATACTGCTATATAAGTTTACAAAGTGCACAGTTGTGTTCGCTCGCAGGTTATCGTAGTGTGCTCACACAAACACTTTCACTTTCGTCTGGTTAATGCACTCGTGATCGATCCGGTTGTGATGGCGTCGTCGTAAGGACGGAGGGAAGTCTGGTTTGTCTGTCCAGAGTGCCTCCCAATATAATATAAAAAACGCGAAAGTTTGTATATATAGATTGTTGTTTCTTCATTGTGTTAAAAATCCCTTAATGGCTAAACGGAATTAGGTGAAACTTAGTGGTAGTCTGTCCTATATTAGCACAAACTGAATCCCCGATAAAAATTGGTTCATATGCCTGAAAAGCATCAGAATGTAGATACCTACTATAATATAGGTATCAATTGTTCTCGCCCTTCCGTGGGCTGCTTGTACAGTCAAGAGCACGCTAAGCTTGACACTTTGGACTTTGAACCGGCCCTGTATTCTTTGGCGCGAAGTATAAATCAGAGCCCAGCGTAAAGCTTGACTTGCTCTTGACTGTACATACCAACAGATTATCACAGATGGTCTATTATAATAAGATCGAGCCTTATATATTATAAATATATAACTTGCAAACCGTTGGCTATATTTAATATTTTTTAATTTATTATCAATATGAAATATAGATTTTTTTAATGGTAGTTAAATTTGTTTGTTAATGAATAAATATATTTATATGAATATAAAGTAATATTAAATACTGGATTTTAAAGTGAAATTATAGGAAATCTATATACCTATATAAAAATCAATGCCACTTTTCGTTGTTATTTTATAACTCAAGAACGGGCTCACCTATCCAAATCAAATTTTTAGGCTTTTTTCGGACTATTTAGCAGATGGTTTATGTGAAGTTTGCTTAAAATCTGTAGAGTGGTTCTTCATTTATCACATTTTTACAGGACAACGTCTGTCGGGTCTGTATAGAAAATTATATATATATCTAGCTGATAGTTATATAATATAATTTTCTAATAATTAATTTTAATACTTATACTCCGTTGTGGAAATAATTTGGTAGTTACAAATTTTCTTCGCTTTAGTCTGAAAGATACTAAATTCGCTCCTGCATACCGTGATCTCATCGTTCGTCATCCACAACGACGCTATACGTTGTGTTAACGCGCAGTCTCTACCGTAAACTCGCTCTACGCACTCGTGGTCAGTGTAAACAGACTTTTTTAAACTCAGTGTTCTATTTTCAAGAAGTAAACAACAATGGCGATCAGTCGGTTGTCTATCATCAAGTTTTTAGAGCTGGTGAGTGAATGATAAAAAAAAAGTGTAACAAAATAAATGCAACTGATTAGTTTTAATTTTAAAACTTATGTTCCTACATAACAATTTAAATAAAAAATTATGCGTAATACGATTTTTTTTATGTTTAAGTAACTCTTCTAACCTTCTAGAATTTTCTTTGTTGAGTAAACACAGTCTTCGGTCGTACGTTCGAATATTTTGGAACCGGTGTGGTGCATCGTATCGAGGGCGTTGACTTCGTTTTTATTTGTTCTTTATCGTTTAAAGGGCTAATATGTATCACGAGTCGAGTTATGGTTAACTTCGATAATATAGATAGGTAACTAAATATTTTGTATTTAAGATGCGTTTGTAAAGAATTGGTTTTAGGTAGGTTAGGTTTATTATTTTGAATTAATATGGAGAAAAGTAATAGTACCAAAGTGTTTAATCATATTTTTTTTATATAAATAGTTAATCGAATTTATCTGCAGGAATGTCACAGGCTCCATTGACGAGGCGACGAAAATGATCTTTCATTCAATTGAGATGTTTAAAGGTGTTGGAACAAAGAGATTTAAATACTAGTATTTAAATCTCTCTGTGTTGGAAGATGGTACGAGATACGATGAATCATGCTACAGCCAAGTATAGCTATGGATTGTCAATAAGAGTTATTATTTGTTTTTCATTATTCAATCTCAATGGAGCTATAAGTGACCGTGAAACTTTGAGGAGAGGAGAAGCGCCTTATAGGCGGACAATTTTGGACATTCTCAATTATTCTATAACTAATAAAATCATAATGATTACAAAATATGCTCACGCGTGGTGACACCAATTCTGGGGTTTGTAAGTTTGCGGACTATGATTTCCTTCACCGTCGACCTATTTATAAGTACGTTTTTTGAAAAACTCATTGGTACCTACAGCTATTTAAATTCCTACCTTTCAAGGGTCATTACCAACAGCTATCACTTTCGTGCATTTAAAGACTGAGAAAGAAACGACAATATAAGTAATTAATAATAAAAAAATAAACTTCCATCACGAAATGTTACCACGGCAGGCCTCTACAATAACATTTGATATGGTTATAGAATATTCGTTAGCATTGTCTCAGGATGCTTCATAGATAGACAAAAAATACATACACACGAACATAAAAACATCTTCCTGAACGCCCTGAACTGCAATACAGCTATATTACATTTTTATTCAATTGCTAATATCGACAAACCTTATGATTTCCTTCAGAAGACTAGGTACCTATAGTGTTTTCTCATCCCACGTTACCTTTAATAAGGTTGTCACAAATTCGTCTTCATTATGACTATTACAAAAAGCAATTATCCAATTAGGTAGGTTAGTACATTTGGAACGATAACGCTAACGGAGTTTTTACTCCAGAAATTAAGGTTGTTTATCTATCGGGCGGTATTTGGTACATCCTATATTTAACTCTATTACTGGGGGTTACGTCCCACAAATAAGGGTTGTCAGGTGCACAATTATTAACCGAAAGATAAGTATGTAGGATTGTCAATAATTGATTAGTCGTTAATCGTTATCGATATGATAAACAACCATCCCCTGTAATTAATATTTCTTACAATTGTCAAACGTAAATATATAATTTTAATAATAATATATGAGATTAGTTAGAGAATTTAATTAAAAAAAATAAAAGTACTGCCATGTGTCTTCATGGGTAAATAGCTTTGATGATGACCATTCATGAAAAAACAACTCAATTTTCATATTTTCGGAGAAACGATTCCGAGAAACTTATGTAAGTGATAAATTTACTTAATAAAACTGATACTTACATATCGGATACCTATCTATAAATACTCCTCCATACTTCAGCTTGTCTGGTTTTAGTAAAAAATGTGGCAACCCTGTACCCACGCCCATTTTGTAAACCCACTTCTACAAGTTTACCCCGGTGAGCCTATCAGTCCGAGGTTAATTATTAGTTAGCTTGTTTATGCGGATATTAGATGCAAATAATCACTGATTTAAGCTACAGTTTACATGAGCATTTTCTTGAATTTAATGACCAATTCTGTAAATTTTGATAACACAGACCAAACGAAATTCGGTCAGCGTTATTTTTACAAACACTTATCAAATTATCCAGAAGATAAGCTCACTTGTTCATATCAAAAAGAAATCAAGGTTGTTTTTTGTCTTGTACTGTACTTTTTTAATATTATAAACGTGAAAGTTTTGTGATGATTGATGGATGTTTGTTAATATTTCACGTAAAAACTAATGAACGGATTCTGATGAAACTTCACAATAATATAACTAACTAGCTACCTCAGAATAACAAATAAGCTATAATCTAAAAATATATTGTGTAAAATACACGGTGGCCGATGTCGAGGGAGTCCGCTAGTTACTCATATAACGCAGTTATAGGCAACACATTGCGTATATCCGGTAACCGGTAATTGATTTGTTAAGCTTAGATAACTATTAAGTGTCCTTCATTAAATTAATACACACAAATACCTACCTATTGTTTATTACAATGTGATGATAAATCATTTGAGGATTACAGAATAGGTTTTAGAGACGTTATAAAGTTATTTAAATTTGAATCACGTAGGTATGTACGTTTAACCGAGGCCACTGTAGTAAATGTAGGATAGATAGAGCAGTAATTTACTGGTAAATAAAGTCGTTAGTACGTTTTTAAAGTTAAACTAGATGACGTTATGCGAACTTTGAAATCATTACCAATAAATTTTAGTTCTTCACGTTACACTTGTAAATGTTTTATTTGAACTGATGCTATTATAGTTTTTCATCCGTTTAACCAAAAGTAAGACTTACTCATTTAGAAAGTTACACTAAATAACTAACATTAATTATGTCCAAGTTATATTTTTTTTATATTATTTATTATGTAAGAAAAGACCAAGGGTTGATGATTGTTTTTATAAAAACCAAAATAGTCTTGAAAGCGTAATTATAAGCACTGTTAAAGGTTTAATCCACAGGTTTAATTTTCCATTCATCTGCCACTTTCTGCATTATGCAGCCTGCATAGTTAACAACAAATTATTATGGAACCTTAAAAAAGGTGACCTCAATTGGCGAGTATCGCAAGGCAAGGTCTGTAGCGAGTGGCCTCGTCCACGACTTGCATTTACGGACGCGGTTATAGCCATGACATCACTGTCCCCTTTCTTGATGAGTAGGCGAGGTTCGTGAAACCGGTACAATAATCCAATCCTGGATAATATTAGGTCATGCCTACGACGACTATAATCATTTCTATAACAACCAGTGTGTCACATGGTAGATCCAGGCAAAATAAAGGTTAAGGTCATAGAGATAATGGAACGGTTTTAAAAATCATAACATTAATGTTCGATGCACGTAATAATGACTGTGTCTTTTGTTTAGCTTACATATTTTTTTGAGAATGTTTTTTTAAATAGTATATTAATACGGTACAGTAATTATCGTAAAATTACGTTTACCAGTACCTAAATGATATAAAAAAAATATCAGGTAGGTAGTATAGTCAAGATCACATGAAGCTATAGACTTGTAGTGCGAGTCTGACCTCTAAGAACGTAAAAAGTCCAATGTGTCAACCACTTGCCTGAACTGTACCTCTGCAGAAAAACTTTATTTTCAAACGAGGAAGACAAGACCAAACGACATTGTCAAAATGGGTTGCGTTGCATTAACTCATCGGTTGAATCAATTTTGCAGTGACCTTATGTGACATGTTGACACTACCGCTGACATTGTTTCCTTATAAATAAACTGAGGTTTATTTAGTTGTCTAATATAAATTTACTTATATTTCGAATTTCACATTTTATTTTTGTACTATCTGTTGATATTTTGACACATTCACACTAAATCCGTTGGTAGAGAGAGCCGTAATAGCCTTACGGTTAAAGAGCCTGCTTCACATGATGATAATCAGTGAGGCTCGGGTTAGAATCCTGGCATGTACAAATGAGTTTTTCAAAACTTACCTTAATTAGTCAAGCACCGCTCGGTTCCAATGCGCACCGTAACAATTAAAAATCAATTGTGTCTCAGATTCTTGGTTTAAAATTCCAGAACAGTAATCATAGATTACTTTGTTGATTAGGTACAGTCAACAAAGTTGTTAGGGTTACATGGTCAGTAACTAAGAACTCATTTTTCTGGGGTAGTCATAACTAAATCTTATTCACTATTGTTTATTTCAAAAGGTATCTTTGATCCCTATAATTTACAAAAAAAAACTATAAATACATTTAAGGCTTTAAGAGAAAACTGAATCTTAGTTTCTGGTCATGTAACATTATCAACTTTGTTGACTGTACTTAGATATTTGTTCTAGTATTCTTAGTAAGTGATAAGAGCATGCTAATCTAAAGACAATAACGAATGTGTTACAGGCGTTGACGTGCGCGTGCGTCGCGCTGCACTACCACAGCTATAACAATGACGTCGACATTGGCATGCTGGTGACTGGCACCTTCGTCGGGTACCTCATCATCTTTGCTGGATGCGCTGCAGGTAACAACAAGCTTGTTACAAGTATTTAAGTAAACATAAGAGTATTTTTATTTAAGTAATAAGATTTCATTGGTTCAAAATTTTAATTAACCATAAAGATTAAAATATATTAAAAACATATACAGGTTAACATTTAAAAAATCCTAACAATCGATTTGAAAAACTCTTTCTTTTTTAATATTGGTAAAAAAATCAGTGGCCGGCTGGTCTCGAATTAGCAACGTATATATATATTGGACTTTATTAATTACATTTTAATGATACCTACCTCATTAAATACCGAAAAACCAAGAAATGAATATGGTTCTCGAGGAAGATTATGGTCCATACTACAACTATTAATCAAAGCTTCGAAGTAAACGTATTGAATAAATCCCATATTTTTGTAAAATTTGGGTGGAATACCTTCGACTTTCTTTTTGTCCAAAAATGACACGAAATTATTTTTAATTTCAGGTTACTTAATGCAGACTCCATCTCATAAACGCGTCGAAATCTTCTACTCTCTGGTTGGTGTTGGTCTTTTCGTTGCCAGCGGTGCGGTTATCATTGACAGGTAATTATTATTACGAACAAACTTATTTGTTACGAACACAACAAAAACATCTGCTAGATGGTGATAGATTATGGCAGGATGTGGGTCACCGGTGCCCTACATGGCATCTTTCGCACATGTGGGAATGGATTTTTGTTTATATATTGTACGAATGTATCGTCGAGCTGCGAAATATATATCTACATTTATGTAGGTAGGTATATGGTAGGTACAGGACTCAATCAAATCAAATCCTACTGTCCTAGATTCATAATATACCTAATTCTTTGTTTGAAATTTATGTACATGGAAAAACAAAGTTCAAAGCTAAAATAAAAAAAGGACGAGATTTTCTTAAAGTTTTCCTTTCCACCGAGTTTTCGATTACTAGCGCCATCTTACGGTAACCATTGAAAAACTCGAACTATGGTACTACCACAGAGTACAATAACCAAGGCTTCCATCTAAAGCACAGTTTGTTTAACCATCATAGTAATAGCAACAGATGGCAGTAGCTAGTTGGTGGGAGAGACAAATTGACAATAATAGAACAACATGGCTATTTTGTTTGACATAGCCTGTGTAATACTTTTCTGTCCACTAGTGATTATGAGCAGTAAATCATAGCCCATCGGTTAAAGAGCCCGCTTCTTATCTGTGCCGTGAGGTTCGAGTTCGAATCCCAGCATGTACCTATAAGTTTTTCAAAAAACTTACGTACATATTTATCACTAGTTCGACAGTGAAGGAAAACATCGTGAGATAACCCACAGGTCCACGCAGGGATAACAGACCCGGTCCGGCGATGGGCTTAGGGATCCAAAGAATATAAGTGGTGAAACGTGGGTATTTCCAGAAATGGAATACCTCTGCCTACCCCTTCTAGGATAAAAGGCGTGAGATTATTTAATATTTTATTTATTTTTATTACTTGTTTTCTTTGTTTATTTGATTATTGCATATATTATTCTATTCTTTAACGGCTTTTTGGGTAGTACTACTAACGTGGGTGTATGCACAGTTTTCGCTGTCGTGGCATTCGATGTTCTACTTATGACGCAGGTAGAGTATACGCGCCTGATGGCGGGTTGAAAGACTTGTAAAACTTAGTGCTTAAATAAATAAGTATGGTTAATGGTTATAATTGTTTTTTTCAGATTCCAGAAACAGAATAACGACTACGCTCAGAAGAACTTGGCCAAAGGTTCTTTGGCTATCATTAATGGGGCTATTTTGCTCATCGACGCTGTGCTCACGCAGCGCGGGGGCTAAGAGAGGTGTCTTTTATATAACCTTCGATTATTTTGTATTAATTTATAATAGGCTATGCTACAGTACAAATGGAATTTTTGTGAATGTACGGTGGATGCCAGCTCGTTTCTTGGAAACTAAGTATTCTAAAGCATAAGTTTAATTCCGAAAAAAATACGTTTTGGTTATTGACTTTATATTTTTTTACTAGTGAATAAAACTTTTACCTACATTACTTTCCTTAAATATTGTTCCGTCGTGCTATTTGTCTATAATTAAAATATGTAATGTTATATAACGAATAAATATAGGTACTAATGCATAATGCTTAATTTTTTTTTTATAGATTTATGCACTCTTACATATTTAAGTAATTTCGTAATCACTATAATTATACAGGAAGTTTGAAAAAGTTTTAAAGCTATAGTTATGGTTAATCATACAAATCATGAGTACCTATCTATAGAGATAAAATCGAAATAAATGAAGTGAAACCAAATAGGTAATCGTAATTCTAATCATAGCCACAACTTGTTGTTAATTTTAATAAAATATTAATATACGATTATTATTATGGAGGATACACACCGAGTAAACATATTAAGTTAGTGACTACGCTAGTTCTAGTATAAAATAAGTGTTTAATATATGTCGGCTAACTTATTTTCAGAATATCTAAAAATGACACAATTATATTTTGATATTTTGTAATATATTTTTTCTATTTTCTGCAACAGTGTTTGGACTTATCCTTATTTACAATTTTCATCTCATTACCATCATCACTTTAGCTGCAGGATGACAGCAATTATAATTATGCATATAAATAAATACTACTTATATACATGCAAATAAAAAAAAACTCACGATTATCGCACTCTAGCCCCGATACAACGGGGTCGTGCATGTACTCGTACATACACAGATTTGATCAGTGTAATTTTCAAACTCGGAAATTTACCCG
This sequence comes from Ethmia dodecea, assembly GCA_963855545.1. NCBI lineage: Eukaryota > Metazoa > Arthropoda > Insecta > Lepidoptera > Depressariidae > Ethmia > Ethmia dodecea. Next base: position 6,498,904 of record OY979446.1, read on the forward strand.
AAAACTTGATATTATGTGGTGACCTATATTACCACAGAATAAACAATAAATAGTATTGCACATGCCTCCGAACTAATTGTGGGGCGTGTGAGATTTATCGTGATGTTTTCTGTAAGGTATGTTGAAAAGTTTTAGAAGACTTATTGGTACTTCTCATGTCCTGACCAGGAATCTAACTCGGGTTACATGCGTATTAAGCGGGCGCTACCTACTGCTAAGTTAGTAAAACAAATAAAGGTCCTATTAATATTTTAAACGGGAATTAGAATTTACTATTTTTTATTTATTTATTGTAAAAAGTTGTATACAAATTGAAAGCCTTGAAGATGTAAATGATGTATTTCCCCTAATATTAGCATGTACCTCGCAGTATATCTTGTTACACTACATAATAACAATTTAGTTACCTAAATTAAAATATTTTTACAACTAAGTAATAAAATTTATTTTAATTATACCTATTATTTTAAAGAAAGCCACACGCTTTGCATCGGCTTACCTATTTAAATTCATATCTTCTGAACCCTGCAAGAGATTTCATTGAGTTGAGTCGTATCCTGTCCAAGGCAAACTTTCAGACAAACAGACGACAATTCTAGAATAATTAATAAAGGATCGTATAAATAGCAGTTTTAACTACATAGAACCTTGGCATTTATATTGAAATAACAGACAGACAATTCAATTATATTATTGGTACAGTTTACTAAGGAACTGCAACAAACACGTGATAATATCTATCCAATGACAAAAAGTTATCATGTACCACCGCGGCAAAGAGTTTTAGAAAATGTGTGCATACAAACGGTATTAGATTGTTGATACGTGTGCCGTTTTATTCTAGCCTGTGTCGTTGTATGCCGAATGCTGTCAGGGATTCTCAAATATTCAAAGAGTGGCATACGGTGACCGGCAAGCGCTGGGGTCAACATTTCTGCTAAAGCTACATAGTTACACTAATTGGCATCAAATTAATACTACCAAAAATTTATATCAGTGTCAAAATCCTTACAGTTGAACTATACATGTGAATATCGTCATCCTTTTTTGACAATTGTGGAAAAATGAGTGCCATAAATGTATTCACAGCTAAAGTAGGAAGTCCGTCAAGTTATTAGGATGCAGACACAGTAGGATTGTTTATTTTTCTTGTGGGTTCTTCACCTGATGCTAGACCGGAATGTGTTAACAGGGCTCAGAATAATCAGCCAAATTGCAATGTGTTCCGATGCATTTCTAAAATTAATTTCTCCACAGTGAGTATCAAGATCGAGGTTCAAGATATAATCATCAAAATTGTGTTAGAAACTCCGAGAGAGCGTGGAAATTGGCAAACATCGTACAACCAACACCATTTGCCAATGAAAAGCAAACACAGGTAACCCACCTTTGATCAGACCGTTCCGAACTTATGCTACAGCCATGCATAACTTAAAATGCAACATGAATATCTCCAGAATAAGGAGTTTACCTTCTCCAATCCTAATAACTGTCAGACAGATTTTAAAGTTGTTGTTATCTAGACCCATATAAACATAAAATGCTTTGTTTCGATTAACTGACTGACGGATCAACGCACAGACCTTTCTTTCACTTTTTTCCCTTCTACACCGGCCCCTGTGTCCACCCATTACAAAAAATATATAAGTATGTACATACAAACTTTTAGCTTGAATCTACAATATCTATTCAGTGGGTATTTGTCTAAAACTATACGTAAGTACACATATTTGTTTACGTATCATCGTAGCAAAATATCAAATTTACATTTTGTCCACGAAAGAATGTAAATGTTTGTCCATTCCATTGTGAATTTATATGCGACGCTATGTATAGCTAAAACCTGAGATTTCCAAAACAAAAGTTGAATAAAGATTTTGTTAAATAGTAGGTGCAATACTTTTGGTTTACAAAACCTATTTTGGTGGGTAATTGGAGCAGTGTAAAAATACAATCATAAATTCTTAATTTTTTTTATAGAAATACTATTTCCAGGATCTCTTTTCGACTCTACGTCGTACTTAAAATAAAAAAATTGTTTCATTTTTTAGGTGCAAAATATACACTCAATAGAAACGTCAATAGTCCAATAACAAGTTACCTACTTTAAACTCGTCCATGAAGATAGGCTCCACCGACGAGTTGCTGTTTGTATACATGATTAATGTTTATTATGAAATTAGTAATAGTGATTGTCTACGATATACCTACTAATAGCTATAAATTAGCCCATCAAAGGGCGAAGGCGCACATTTCCATGCAAATGAATTTTGTAGCGGTGCGTGGTATCTGAGCCACGTATCTTTAATAACCATAAATCTACAAATCGAACCGCTCAATTATTTATGGCCTAGAAAAAACCAGGATACCATTCCAATTTTGCTGTCAGAATAACTGATTGTGCGTTGCATTGTTTTGTGAACACGGGGAAATATAGTTTCTTTTTACTCGGAATAATGCAATTGGGTTGTTGAATTATTATTTGTCTTATCTTATATATTATAACTAGATGTCGCGCGGTGCGCGAGGCCGCAAGCGGCCACGCGTGTCTCTGTGCGGTTCGATTGTGATAGAAAAATAAAATCTAATCTTGGGCGGCCATCTTGTTTTAGCCATTTTTGATAATTTTCTATGTGAATTTTAACTTTTTTTAGTATAAGTCGAAAAATAATAAAATTTTGTTAAATATTACTTTTCATGGCAACACTGCTTACTGAGAACCACAATCGCTCCATACAACCCAACTTTCCAAAGTGTTGCCAACTTGCCTAAAAATACCGATAAAAATTATAAAAACCCAATTTTTTCAGTAAAGAGAGAATACCGAAGCGGCCATCTTATTTTTCCAGTTTTTCGGATTTTTCTGGTAAACTACAGGATATGCCCTGTGCAATGACACCAATCACGTCTCTATAGCATATTGGCATCTGGGAGATCAATTCGGGTCTTTTGAGGTCTACCCTAAAAATTCAATCGGCCATAACTTTCAGTGTTGCCAGACGAAAATCAAAAAACCTACAAAAGGTCATAGGGAAAGATAAAATGTTCCGTTGACTGTCACTCGTTTTTGCAAAATGGTAAAATTTCGAGTTTTGACATTTCGCGGTAAAAGTTAAAAAACACGACAAATTTCGGGAAAATTCTTAAACATGGCAACACTACGTAATGAGACCTCTAACCCCGCCATACAAGCCAACTCGCTCAGGTGTCGCCATCTTGCCGAAAATTGACATTCAAAATATGGTAAAATTCATCTTTTTCTTTGGGAGCCACTCACAGGGCGGCCATCTTGGATTTTCAGTTTTTCGGATTTTTCTGTTAAACTACTGGAAATGACCTACGTGATGACACTTAAAACATCCCCGTAGCATATTAGCATCTGGGAGATCAATTAGGGTCAACTGGGGTCTAAAACCACTCCAACTTTGAAACACTATAACGCAGCCGCTATTTTGTTTTTTCAACTTTTTAAATAATATTCGTAAATCATCTAAAAAGTTTAACGGATTCTAAAAATTTGAACCGAATCGGCCGGAAAACAAAAGAGATACGATAAGCACGTCTAGCCGCCATTTTGTTTTTTTGAAAAGTCGGAATTTTCCCTAGGTCACCCCGCCATCTTGAACACTTTTCTCATACATGACTTGTCTCCAAAACGACTCCTTCTGGGAGAACAATTATGTCAATCAGTCAGTGAGTCAGTCAGTGGTAGTCGAGCTTTACATAATATAAAAAATAAATAGTTTTATAGCACAACTATTTTGAGCTTTTTTTATGTGTTCTAATTAAAAAAATATAATAAGTACTTACTTATAAATTTTTGAACTCAAGTTATAAGTATGTACTTATAACTTTTTGAACTCAGTACCGAAACCACGCCAACAGTTTCGTCGAAAACGAGAACACCATCGGAAATTGTTATCATGTTTTCGGTAATGAGTTCAAAAAAATATTTTAATTCTCTTTAACTTTTTAATTAGAACTTAACTACTATAGTATAACTTAGTTGAGCGCCACCCTTTAAGTGACATACCTACAGATACTTATGGAAATAAATGTAGGTATAGGTAAGTACGTACTTAGTGTTTCAAAATGAACTTTTCCCACAAATTGCCGTCTTTAATTGTCTAGGTTAATTAAGTAGCCTTGTCTATTGCTTTAGCAAATAAGTAAGGTAGAATTAAACAGCAGATTGGTTCATTCGTCCTGTACTTTTCCAGAGATATATTATTTAGTTACTTACTCTGTCTGGTTTATTTTAAATGTTATTAAAATTAAATATGTAGTCAGGAAAAATTTGCGTCTTATGCTTTTTAAAAAAAAAAATGTGAAACATAATCGCGTTTATATAATATTAATAGATTAATAAATATCAAAAATATTTATACTTATATGGGTAAAGTAGAATGTAAAGATTACGAGCCCCGGTAAGGCAGCAAGAAGTTTATTGTCGTGCTAGATGTATCTTTTTGGGATAAGGCGTGATAAGGGTACAAATTAAAATCAAAATTAATTAAAGTCAATAGCGAATAAAATCCATACATAATTTAGTCCATTACCTTTTAAAATAGTTCGCCGCTATTGTGCGGTTTTGTGGAAGCGTCTGCTTGTCCCGCAAACGGGACACCAGACGGGACGAATGACAGCCGTCCCGTCCCTCGGGAACACCAGTGAGCTTGCATCTACGTTTATCTAATTCTAATGGGTTAATTTAGCTAATTGATTTCTAAACTTAGGGGTTTAGTTATTTCGGAGTGCAAAACGAAACGCAATTATCTTACAAAAAATAATCCAGATGGTTTTATTGCATCTATTACACGTCATCTCTTCATGAAGTGAGCATAAATAAAAAAATCCTTAAAAAGTACAATATCATGGATAAAAAGTGGCCTCGACGTTTTCTGAGGTACCTATAACATATATTTCTGTGAAGTTTCATGACAATCCATTTAGTGAACGAGCCATTCGTGCAATTTATAAAATGGGGTCTAGGATGTCTCTAAAGGAAAAATTCAAGGGAATTAATATACTGACACTGGCGTCACAGTATATTTAAGAAAAAGTATTGTATGTTAAAAAGAATATATCACTTTACAAAAAAAAATAGTGACAGACATTGTATAAACACTAGAAATAAGAATGAACTGGCTGCTTATGTTAGTCGATTATCTAAAGTTACCAAATCATATAAGGGTCAATGTATACGCTTTTACAATAAGATTCCTATTGCATTACGAAATTTGCCTCTTGACAAATTTAAAACAATAGTTTATGCAAACATTATATAAAAAAGGCTACTATAAAATTACCGACTACTTAGTAGACCAAAATGCATGGGTTTAATCGACTCAGCGCTATGTAAGGCTATTCATTATAATTATTATTGTGAACCATATTTACTAATAAGACATGAGACTAAAAAGAGCTGCCCTTGAGTTTCTTGCTGGCTCTTCTCGGGGTACTGCATTTGGAACCAGCAACTCGTCGGTGGAGATGAGCTGCTGTTTACATTTAGCCAATCCTCTTGAACGAGTTTAGTGTGCCTTTTTTATATTGACATTTCAAAGTGTATTTTTTATACCTACTGAAATAAAAGAATTTTGAAGTAGTTTTTTGTGAAAAATGTAAGCATCCATCTATATATGCATCTTTACATATTTAGGCTTTTGTACTCGTAACAAATATTTAACGTAGTAGGATATCAATATACAACGCGTAATAGAATAAGGGCAATTCCTCATACACCCCAATTAGTAAATAAATATTTAAAAAATATTATGCTTTCGTACTGTAGTTGTGTCTAACCAATTTTCTTAAATAAAAAGCAATAATAGTAGAGTTTCCATAGGTAGCACTAAATTCAGCTATGCTAATTAATTTTTCGGAAAAATTTAACACATATTAAAAATAGCTGAAACCAATTAACTGGTCGATACTGAACAAACTAATTTCAGGCATTGCGCTTATTCTGTTACGTATTAAAATTATATATTTTACATTAAACGTAAATTCCTCCATACTGCTTTTTTTGAAATGGGTAAAGTAGATTGAGATGTTATGTTTTCGCCCTACACTATAGGAACATATAAAAATTTACACGTGGCTTTGTGGCTGTATATAGGAGCATGGAGCCTCAGCTATGATATACGGGGTGTTTCATACAAGTCATTTGCAGCATGCCTCATTTGTAATAGCTAGAGGACAATGCCGCGCATGCCACGACGCGTCAATAGCCCCTGTTGTGACCAAGTGAATTGTTGGGCTTCTCAAAGCTCTACTCTTTACACACAGACACCGACCAATATAAAAACAGCTTATGAAAGAATTTATACACTAATGTTAGTAGGTGTAGCTTTTTATAAATATAATAAAACTCTAACGGGGCCGTGTCCTGTCTGTACATGAAATATTTTTTTAAAATTTTTGCGGTAGTCTATATAGTTATCGATGTAGATAACAATTTTTGAAATTTTTGTCTGTCTGTGTGTCTATCTGTCCGTCTGTATGTCCGTCTGTACGTCTGTATGTCTGTGTGGTTGTGCTCGCATCACGCAGAAACTACTCGACGAATTTTGATGAAATTTGTTGCGGAGATATTGAGTAACCGAGTCAACACCTAGACTACTTTTTACAGCGGGAAAATGTCTCATACTAACGGGAAAATTAAAAAACTGATAACACCTAGAAACTTGAAATATGGTATGTTTTATATGACGTAGACAACTGGATCCGCTTCACATTTATAATCGAATAGATATAAATTATATACAATAGCTTCTGCCTGTAATTTCGTCCGCGTAAAAAGTAGCCTGTGCTTCATCAAGCTGCAAGTTATCTACAAAGTCAAAGCCAAAATGTTTTATTCAAAGTAGGGACTTACAAGACCACTTATTGAATGTCATTTCAGCTCCACCGCTTCAGCATGTATGGTTGAGGAGAAGAAGCGGTCGCTACCACATCAATGGTAGCGACCGTGCGGTAGCGGTTGTAAATACCACCGCAGACGAGATACTACTTATCCAACTATACTAGTGGGTGTCATAACAGGCGATGCGAGTTCACCTTGCGCTTCGATCCCCGTATTATGGGAAGTTAACCCTTAATCACAAACAATAACATTCGTAGGTAGGGGTACACGGGGGGCAGTCAAAACATTAGGATAGCATACGGCGCCGATCCCAAATAATGGAAACAGTAGTAAGGACAATGCGAAAATTAGTTTATTGATTTTTTCTGATATATGTAGGGATGAAGTATATACCGCCTACAAACAAGCAGATCCTCAATTCGTCTGTAAATAGGTAATTGTTTCCTTTGCTAGCCTTGATTTTTTTATCCTTTGTCTACTAATATGATCATGAAAGTTGAACTCTACAGGGCAGTGAGTAGAGTCCACCACACTATAGGTGATAAATCGTCCAAAAACAATAGCGCATAGGTCGCTATACGTCGCGCCATCGGACACACATAAATCAGTAGGTTTACTAACGCGGCCGTATTGTATGGACAACCGACACTGCATGCCATGTTTTGCAAATTTGACGTAGAAAATAGAAAAGTTTCAAAGTAAAACAACAGATTTCATTGTTACAACAATAGTAAATTGTATTTCAGATATAATTAAAGCGTAAGAGAAATAATTAATTTCTGTTCATGTTTTTGAAAGGTTATAATTATTATTCATTATAGCGGTGCCCAGCAGCGTTGCCCGCGCGAACAAATGATTTTTGGAAATTCGCACGGGAACGTAGTTATTCCCGTTCCCGTGCGAATATCCAAAAATCTTTTCATAGCGGTTGCCTACGACATATAGGACACCTATATACATTTCTAGGTGTTATCGTTTCGGAGTGGTGCGTGTTTCTCTTTTTCTTTTCCCGTGGTGTTAATGAGATTTTTTTTCTGTTGAAAATAGTACGCTTATTGTTGACCCAGCTACTCAGTTATCTTTGCATCAAATTTCATCAAAATCCGTTCAGTCGTTTTTGCGTGATGCGTGTACAAACAGACAGATAGACAAAAATTTCAAAAAATTGTGTTTCGATATCTAATTCGACAACTATTTACACAAACAATTTTTTTTTAAATATTTTATATACGACGGTCCCGTTACAGTTTTATTATAATGTATAGATAATGGTATTACATAGAACAAATAAAATTATTTTTCATAGGAACTTTTAATTCCACTAAAATGGTAGTTGACAGCATCGAAATTAAATTGCGAGTGTTACTAAAAAGATTATTCAAAAACACTTATAAACAAGTATTTCGTTTTTCATTTTACAATTAAGCTGATTTTTAAATAATAAAACAATGTAAATAAGTTAAGCGAGTGAGTAAGTACTAGAAACGATGATGTCACACACCGTACAAGGTCCATGCGTCACACCTTGCTATTTCAGTACCTACATTCTATGGTAAATATTAGTTTTGACATACTTAGATAACTTAAAAAGTAACTCATTTGACGAGGCAGGACCCTACGCAGCACCAGTGGCGGACTAAGCCTGTCGGAGGCCCGGGGCGGAAAAACTGAATGAGGCCCCTTCCCAGTCTTAGAACTTTTGGATTTGGAGCCCCCCCCCAGGCCCAGGGCGGGCGTCTGGTCCTGGTATTTGTATCTATGAAGCCTCCTACCAAAACCGAACTGCCTCTTATTCTTGTTTAGGATTTGATTAAGAGAACTTTTGGCTAGATTTGGAGGCCCTCCAGGACCAGACGCCCGGGGTGGACCGCCCCTTCCGTCCCTACCTTAGTCCGCTAGTGCCCAGCACTCCTTTATAATCATGTTATACGAGTATAGGTGCATAGCAGAAACGATGCAAGGACCACCTAATTGGAGAGATTGTCATTATGTATTTGTAATGGCTCACAATTTCACAGGTTCATGAAGGGTTCATGTAAACGTAATTTATTCTTCATCAAAAGAAAAATATTTCAAAGTATTAATCATACCCATCTAAGTCCGCTAAATTGATGCAGCGCTTGACCTGAGGCTGTTTCCAACGAGGCTGCACTAATGAAGGTGATAGGTACATAGGTTTGTTTACACAAGCTCACCAGACAGCAGTCACTAACTTTCCTGATGTTACCAGCCAGTTATAGTTCGACAGCCAGTACTTAGTCGGAGAGAGCGTGTAACTGAGTGAGCGGTAACTAACTACTCTTACCTACGTATTACTCGAACTAGCAGATGTGCAGCAGAAACTTAAGTCAAAACGTATCTGCTTCTAGTAATACGGTGTGGATGTTATGTGATAAAAAAGCAATATTTATTTAAATAGATTTATGATTTCAGTAATAAAAATTAGCATAATAAAATATAAAAATATTTTTCTAATTTCTGTGACCATAGTCGTTAAATATTTATAGTTCAAACCTTTGAGTATTAAACCAACGGTTCAAACTAAATAAAAATTAATATGGGGACAACAATTAATCGATTACGAGTTTTCAGAATGCTGTATTGTCACTATTATTTTTTAATGTAGGTAGATATGTGTATATCATATTGCATCTGAAATTTACCTGTTGGTTTATAGGATTGACATCGTTGACATCCTGTTACTGTAAAAATAGTAGGTATCATAAAATTTTTACTATCAAATTAAAATATGGAATTTACGACATGAAGTTGTTTCATAGTTTGAATTCGTTGACAAATTTTTATGACATTAGTACAAAAAGAATATTGGCGAAATTTTATTTTGACAACTAAATTAAATAATTTTCAGTTTTTTCAATATTTTAAAAATAAAAAAAAAACCTTTTTTTTTGTGAAAATTAAATTGACTATGAATTGACTATTCTTGTACTGTAACATTTCTATTATATAGGATAGTTTGTTGAAGTTACTATTTATTAAATAATCTCTATGAAAAAAAAAAAATGAAAAAAAAAATATTTTAAATAACGAAGATTTGTACTCTATGATTTGTGATTAATAAATCTTCTTTGAATAAAAAATGATTTGTCACTTAATGGATATTATTTCAAAATAGAACCTTTATAGAGTGGATAAATGGATGATATAGTATTAACTACAAAAGTTTTATGCTAATTATTTCACATGGAATACCTCTGCCTACACCCTCGGGGATAAAGAAGTGAGAATTTTATTTTTTTTTATTTTTTTTGGCCTAAGCAAAAATGTTACATGTACCTACAAATTTAGGAGCTGATGCTGACTATTTTATTCTCTTTTTACTTTTTTTTTAAGTTTATTTAACATCTTAACATAGGCAAACCATTATAATACATAGCATTTATAAACCACTAAGGTTTACAGACTTCATACAGACTTAAAACGCTACAAACAATCTGACGAACTAATTAAAATGAATTGAAGCTCGACATTATTCTTTCGGTGGAGTGAGTAAAAATATAATTATTTGTGACCTTTTCTCTTTCCCAGTGAAAGTAAGAAGTAAAAGGTGCGAAATACGTATTTTCATTATCTGATATTGATAAGCTTAAGTAGCAAAAAAGATTGTTTTTGATTTTACACAGTATTAGAGTGAATGAAAGTTTTGCACATAATCTCGGACGATTTTTGTTCAAGTTATTATTATTATAATATACATACTTACTTACACAAAGAAAAGTTATTTCTCAAAAATGGTATCAGTTGAAATGTAATAAGAAATGCTCTAAAACTGAGGCGTCAGATCAGAATTACGTAAAATACCTTTCATCGTTTCAGTTACAAAAATAAGCGCATCCAACGCCGCCGGAAGCAGCTAGCATGGTATTTAATAAACGACAAAAACGGGCTTTAAGCTATAAAATGTTATAGCGAATATCCGCACTATTCATATGCCAGTTTTTATGGGGGACGGACATATCTTTGTGTTTCTAGGGTTTTATGTGACCTTTATGCGGCGTCTTTGCCGAGACACTGACCCGCGAAATTCGTTTTAGTTTTACGTCTCTGTAATTCCGTTTGTTTTATCAGATTATAAGTTTTTTTCAGCATTTCGTAGAATATACTAAAATAGTATTTTTGCTAAGAACATCGTAAGAATATACCCGAAGGTGACATTCCGAGTTTGAAAATACTAAATTACTGACGGTTTGCCGAAAATTAAATAACACAATTTTCGTTTCAATGAATCTGGATTTTAACGCTAGCAGGGATGCAATTTCAAAATTAAAACACTAATCGCTTTCAACATTTCACGTTTAATATATAAACAATCAACAGAACCACGAATTTTGTAGCATAACATATATTTTACTTATACAACATTTTTGACATTATCAGCACAATTTGTAGGAATTGTAGGTACTTCTTTGGCAAGTCGACTCAATACCATACGCACAAACAATCACACATCTCTTACTCGCAGTCTACCTATACAATATCTAAGTCTGGGATATTTTTAAAATAAATACAGTCGAGACGAACTGCTTGCATTCATTACATTCAAATTATCTAAGAGACCTTTTTAATCAACCTAAAAGCGGAGCTGTATAAACTAAAAGGCAAAAATCAGTTTTCTGACTTTAATAATAGGGAGGAAAGGAAAAGAAATAGACTCTAGAAATGAGCATGACGTATGCAATTTATAATAACAAAATCAACCAAGATAAATTGAAAATAAATGTATATATAATAAGTATTTGTACTTCTAATACGATTAGAACCTTAGTAGAGAGATTTTCAGGAAATTTTGTAAAGGGGTTTCCACTCTTGACTAATAGGTCAATAGAGACCCTTCATACATGGAGTTGATCTACAATAGTTGCATTGTTATGTTATAGAGAATATTTAAACTTTTATAAGTCGCATTTCGATTGAGGAAGCATGCATGTGTGACGTCTCATTTGCATGCAAATTACTTGCATTAGATACTATGTTTTCCAGATCAAGGTTCTACGCATTCATGTGTTTACGCCAGTTTGCATATAACTTACATACGCGCATGTATGTTTTCATTTCCACTATCAAGTTGCATGCCTCTTACACCTTGTATGCAAGACTCGTTCATACAAGGTGTAAGTGGCTTAAATTCATGTGAAAAGAATAAGATGAGATTGCTGTTATTTCTTTCTTCATATACAAATTTTAAAGGGTGTTAGGGAAACGCTTCCAAAACGAAGATAGTTGGTTATGCTGGTGATTCTTGACACAATTCTATTAAAAAAACTCTTTTTCTATTGGTTTATATATTTTTCATTCATCATCGTGAAATGAAACGATTATTTATTTTTTCTAAATTACAATTCCAATGAAGAATATAATAATAACATTGTGGGACACAATTCACTCGATTACTTAGTCCCAAACTAAGTCAAATGGTTTCAACTTACTTTATGGCTTCAGAAACGTTTCCCTAACACCATGTAGGTATATGTAAATTGTATATGTATTTCCTTATAAACAAGCTTCATGCTTAAGGGCCTGAGATATAAATAAAAAAAACTATAATTACTTTTGCATCGCCTAAGTAGCCTCGAAATTAACTAAACACAAGCAGCACAAAATAAATGCGTTATATTTATCTTGTGCATATCGGCTTAAAACCTTACTAACGATATGTGCTTTCTTGAGCTTCGAGCCTTGGTAACAGATTCCATAGTAAAAAGTAAAATGAATTAATTTATTTTTGCTTAAAACTAATGTAAAATTGCATTACTTCACATCGCAGAGCAAAAGTTCCGAGTAGATTCTTCGATAAAAATGTAAATAAATACGTCTCATAATTCAGTATAAAACATACGTTACAATAGCAGATACTTCATATTATAGAGATTCATAAACCTCATTGTACAGAATATTTATGTACTGCATAAATATGACAAAATTAATTACAATGGTTAACGTATAATGCCCAACTTAGTTGTACTCGGAACTTTTATCGACAAATAATTTTATGTACATTCTGATTATATTATTTATTACTGTAAAAGCGCATTTACCGGTGCATAAAAATTACAATTTATGAACAAAACCTAATGATTCTCAGCCATGGTCCAATCCCACTTTATGTTTTATTAGACTTACTTTGTTATATAAATATAAATTGTCAAACGAGTACAAATCGGTAAATCCAGAAGAATTATATGGATTTTAAAGACCGAATCTTCAAAAAGCATAATTCGTAAAATGTTTGGTCTATAAATCGTAACATTTACCGCTTATAGGCTTTTACAGTAACGTAATTCTAATGACAATAAAATAAAGTCTCAGACTTGATTCATTATAATAGTAAATTAAATTATACTTCAAAATATACACAACAAAAAATTTAAAAAACCTACCTACTTATTCTATATTCCACGTAACCATTATAAAATACTGATCCAAAACTCTCATAAACTATTGTGGCTCACATCTGCTGATACGTATTTTTTTATTAATTTAGTTTAACTGAGGGTCATGATATTTGGCATACAATGGCTATCTTCAAGACTCAGTGGAATGATTTATAATTATGCTGAATAATATTTGGACGATCTTTGGCACTAAGTCTTACTCTAGTAGTCTTAAATAATTAGAACCAAAGATAACGTTGCATTGATTGCAACCGATACTTAATTAGTAGGTATTAAGTCACGGATTACACAAGAGAGTTCGACTAGCAGTCATATTCACTGATTGCACCACCCCTTTGGTGTTTTGCCACAGTTCTATCACTTATCACAACATATCACTTCAGATAATGAAACTGTACGTTTCGTCACAGAAAGTCCGCACCGGTGGTCATACAAAGTCGTTTATTTCATTTTGTGGTAGGTTCTCTGATTTGTCTATGCACTTTCTTATCGCGTCTAGGATAATTACAATTCGCCTGTCGAGCGCTGCTAAGTGGGGCTCCCATAGTATAGGAGCTATAGGGTCGACTTTCATTGTATCTCGTAACGCTTTCGACAGTGGAGTGCCGTTATGGAACCTGTAAGAGAAAGATATAATATTAAATAATGTTTAGTCCTTTGTATTATAAAAACATGTGTAAATAGACCCGGTGCGGCGATGGGCTCACCACCTATCACGTTTAGGGGTCCAATATATCTCGTGAAATATGGGTATATCCAGTAATGGAATAACTCTGCCTACCCCCTCGGGGATAAAAAAGGCGTGAGATTATATTTATATTTATTATTTATATTATTATAAACTAGCTGTTTTGCGTGGTTTTACCCGCATAGTTCCCGTTCCCGCAGGAATACAAGGATAAAATATAGCCTGTGTTACTCAGGGGTACCGTAGCAACGTAATGGTGAAAGAATTTTTAAAATCGGTTCAGTAGTTTTTGAGTTTAATCGTTACAAAATTACAAAAATACAAATCTTTCCTCATTATAATATTAGTGTAGATGTAGATAGATTCTTGGCTTATCCTCGATGTTGTTGGTAGAGGTATTCCATTCCAGGAAATATCGAATTTTCGCGATGACATTCTTCGGACCCCAAAATTAGTCCTTTGTATAATTTTCTGACTTTAATATTAACTTACAAATTCTTTTCAGATCTCCAATTTCTGAGTTTTTAGAGAACTATTAGAGGGAAAATGAACTATGAACCTTTCAGCTATGAAATGCTAGATCAGATGTTGAAGTAAGAAAACAACATGAATATGATATTCATGATTCGCTTCAGAATACTAGTTAGCATATGAACAGGCGTATTCACGGAGCTTCGATATTCGATATTCGACTCGGAATCGGAAAATCTGTCGAAGATGGGCTATTCACAGATGTCGGTATCGAAAACGAATGTCATATTTGACATAAGGATTCGGAAAATTTTCCGTGGCTGTCAGAAACGCCTAGAAAACAGTTTCCAAAGTCGATAGATTCGATTTCGGAAATTTTTTCACTCGATCTGAATCGAACGGAAACGGTTTCAAGCCTCCGTGAATACGGACACAGTTGACAAACAAATTAGAAAACAAGCAAATACTAAATAACAGTAATTAATAAAACAGAAAGACATTTTATTTCCAAAAACCTCTTATAGCTAATAATGTGCGCGCTGGTAAGGAGGAAAATTCTATATTTCTGTGTGGTGTTAGACCTAATATCTTTTTACAGCATTTATCCCACTGGGAGAGCGCTTAGTGAACTCTACTTACTTGAGCAATGTGCTGAGCGTGGTATGCCGCACGACGCAGCATTGGAGCAGAGGCGCCAGGATACTCAGCTCGTCGTGGAAGGCCTTACCGAAGGCACGACCTTGGTCCAGATGGAGCGTGAACGTCTCGTTGCCAAACATTCTAGACGATAATGAAAAAAATATCATCAACGTCATTCACTTGGCTTCACCCTTAAGAAATGTAAGGTATAAACCTAGTGAACTGGTTTAGTATTTTCGAAGTGACAGTAAATTTATTCTCCCTTTATTTGCAGACGCCATATTTACATATTCACTCAAAGAGTTAAGACGAATATAGCGATACCTCAAAATCTATCAAGCCGTTTCTGCTACAGAGTTACTCGTTGATGTCTTTGTTATGTACTAAAACATGCCCGTCAAAAGGACATCAAAGTTGTAATACTTACTTTTTTATAAATTTTGCAGTCAAAAAGGCACCTGAACCTATTGTACGTGCCGTATCTATTCATAAATTTCTTTTTTAAAAACATTTTATTTTCAAAGTAGACTTGTCTTTAGTAATTATCATAATAATTGGGTATAACTTCTATTTCCTTTACTAACTTGAAGGTTTCGTAGTGATGCCTGTCCATATTTCCTGTGAGGAAGTCGAAGATAGACATGTCCATTAGATCCAACAGCCGTCGGCCGGAATCGTACGGAGCAGTGTTTCGGACCTGCGCACACAAAAACTTAGTTTTAACACAAATCAGGAAACCTACATTATTTCTTGTATTATTTATGTGAGTCCACCTTTATAGCCAAACTCTGAGGCTCAAGAAGATAGTGATATCGTTGCCAAATTCAATCAACATTGGTCCAGTGGTTTAGACGTGAAAAGGTGAAAAGTTACTTTCGCATTAGTTAAAAATAAAAATTAAGTCATTCTTTTTTTGTCTTACATTTACTAGGAACTAGCATTGCTCAAGCACGTTTATTTCACCCCCTTAGGGATTGAATTTTGCAAAATCCTTTGATAGTGGGTGTCTACACTGTATAAGCTATCTATGTGCAAAATTTCAAATCTCTAGACCCAGCGGTGTAGGCTGTGCGTTGATATATCAACAATCAGTCAGTCAGTTTATCATTATAGATTAAAGAATTTCTCTGAATAAGTTTTACCGCATCACAATAATCGGACTGCAACTCCCATTGGGCTTTTCGTCGCTTGTGATACGATCTCCTCCACGGGTGACGCCACACCTGCGGACAATAGCATATTAGTACTAAATAGATGGACGTTACGTGATGAATATTAATGTAAAAATGAAATAACCTAGAGTGTAGAGCACGTGACTGTGTGTGGTCAATGATATTAATCAAAATGGACACAGAGATAAGTATCAAACGATTATAAACGTTAGGGGGCGATACATACAACAGATTGATAGGATTGTACGCGAGTACAATCCTGGACATTAAAAAGTCTTTCATCATCATCTACCACACATGAGGAAGTATGGGTCATATTCTGCCACGCTCACCGCAGATTGTGATGGTGTTAGGTTCCCAAGGGTATCAGACAAGGGTTAACGACTTCCATTGTCAGTAAACTAAACTAAAACGACCGTTTAATGTGCCTTTCGAAACATGGAGGCGTTCGTTTAGTTTAGTGCCACTAGGCACTAAACTAAAGTAAGGTCGGTCATATGTCTGTGAAGCCTAATTGGAGTAGGGAATGACGTTGCATTTTCAGTATCTAGGAAAGATATATGCCATTTACACGCATTCTGCCAGAGCTACACCTACTCCGCGCCAATTAAGGACAAAGCTTTCATACAAATTGAACAAAAACCAGGTTTAAAAGAACTCTTTATGCGATAGATCACCGGCGGTGTACTCGAGGCAAGTGTAGTAAACAACAATCGCAAATTGGATATTAATTGTGTATTTGTTTATACCATATGTAACAGAATAAGCGCAATTCCTGAAATTTGCTTTTTCAGTATCTAATACTTAATCGATTTCAGCTATTTTGAATATGTGTTAAATTTTACCGAAAAATGAATTGGCATAGCTGAATTTAGTGCTAACTATGGAAATCATGCTTTTATTGCTCTTTATTTAAGACAATTGGTTAGACACAATGAAATTTCGAATGCATATTTTTTTTATATTAATAGACTAATTGGGGTGTATGAGGAATTGCGCTTATTCTGTTTAAACGTTGTATAGAATTATTAATTTAGTAAAAATAAAATGACATAATGAGAGGTGGTGATCCTATCGCCGGAGCTTGCGTGTTTCCTCACGAATCACTGTGTTTCGTTAATATCAATCATTTATTCTTTAGCAAACAGACCATATTCTTAAGTATTAATGTTAATAACTCACCTTTCGCTCAGCTAAATCTGGAGAAGGTAGAAAAGCAGCAAAACTCCCTTCCAACATATCAGGGTTGCCACAAATGGCATGCCCAGTATCGCAGTAGTAAGAACACTTCCCGTGGAAGCAGAAGTTGTTAGCAGGAGAAACGAAGAAAGTCTTGAGAATGTCACCTTCCGTGACGTCATAGATTTCAGTGGTCATATTGAGGACGCGACCAACCACTGGCATCGCGCGGCGGAACCCTAGTATCCTGAAATTGCAAATGTATATAAATAATACATAGGTGGCTATTATAATGAACAGAAGTTATTGCTACCATAAAATTATCCTAACATTATAAAACACTATTACTATTACTCTTTACTCTTATACTCTATATTATTATCTATATCGATATTAATAATCTACATTTACACTACCTACTTCTACAATAATATTATAAAAAAGAAAGATTTCTATGTCTGTATTCTTGTAGTTTTGTATGTTTATAACGAATAAACTCTAAAACTACTAAAACGATTTAAACATTCTTTCGCCAAGGGAGAGCTATATTATCACTGAGTAACATAGGCTATATTTTGTTCCCGTATTCAAACGGAAACGGGAACTACGCCGGTGAAACCGCTAGTAATATTAAAAAGAGGAAAGATTTGATTTTTTGTTTGTTTGTTTGTGTTGAATGGGCTCCGAAACTACTGACCCGATTTAAAAAATTCTTTCGCCAATGGAAAGCTACATTATCAAGGAGTAACATAGGTTATATTTTATCCCCGTATCTCCACGGGGACGGGAACTGGGCCAGTGAAACTTCCGGAACAGCTAGTAGTTAATAAATAGGTTTTTACCTGTCTAGATGAAAAGCAGCAATTTCAGCGTTATGCCGTTCATAGTCCGAGAAATAGAAATGATTCGGCAACGTCTGCACATCTCGAGCAAATCTGTCAACAAACACATAAATCATGGCAGCCTTTACGGAACTCCATTTCATCGAATTTTTATGCAAGCTAGCGTGCAGCAACCATTATATCATAATATGACTCAGTACATTCGAATTCGTGATCTTGTAAAGTACTGGACATTGACCCCGAAACAGGTCCTTTTAATTTTTTATTACTTTAATTTACAAAGTTGGAAACTTTCTTATTATTTGTTGTTAAGGTACGTAAGACAGCTACGACAACCAAACAGGGTAAGTACCTACTCAATTTTGGGGCATAATATTTGTATCAATTTTACCACTAGCCGTTGAAGACTTAAATAAAACTTGGGTGATTGGTGTGCGGAAGCGAGAGTGTTTGTGCGTGAGCTGGGTAAGCGCATGACAGAGAGGCTGCCAACACTCCGCTACTTTTCTGGCTCAGGGTATAAGAAGTGTAGCAAGGGATTTCCTAGCTATGCAGCTCAAGATCGCGGCAAGTGCGATGAGCAGTGGTGAACAAACTGGTTTTAGTAGTCAACTCAATGTCAAAGTCAAAAGTTTTATTCAATGTAGGGGCTTATAAGTCCTCTTATTGAAAGTCATTGCGACTCCACCACTTCATTATATAGTTAAGGAGAAGAATTGTAATGTTGTAAGGCGAGTGCTTGATATGAATGTGGAAGGCTATAGGAAGAGGGGTAGACCAAAGAAAAGATGGATGGATTGTGTGAAGGATGATATGTGCAAAATGGAAGTGAATGTAGATATGACGTATGATAGATCTAAATGGAAGGAAAAAACATACTGCGCCGACCCCAAATAATGGGAAAAGGGCAAGTAAATGATAAAAAACATACTGCGCCGACCCCAAATAATGGGAAAAGGGCAAGTAAATGATGATGAATCAATGTAATTACAATATATAACTACATTATATAATGAATATTTGAAATTTATAGTTTGTTTTGTATTTTGGCTAGTAAATCTTAATTTATGCAAATGAATGAGGATAAGGTCCGTGTCGTTTACACTCTACAACTCTTGTAGGTACATAAAACTATTCCAAAGTTACATCACCCACTAAATCGGAATGTAAAGTCCATTCCTTTTAAAAACTATCCCACTCACGGCTCCCGCTAGATGCAATAAATCCAATGGCACTCGGTGCCGTATATTACCGGGATCGCAGCTATCTAACCAGATTCACGATTTAAGAGCCGCTTTAATCGTTTTGTTCCCATGAAATTGATAAAGTGCCACATTCGAGTCATTACACTCAAAAGTATTTTAACTCCATTGGCCCCGACAAATGAAAGTAATGTTTCCTTGTACTTAACATTTTTTAAGTAATAAATTATATTGTGGACGACAGGGGTCTCCTCTAGAGCCGATATTTGATATTTCTCTTTATGGATTTATCTCACTCGGTTTCAATTTTCGTCACGGATACCAGCGGTGGATTGGGTTTCATATTCCGTCCCTTTAAAATACAAAATTACTTAGGAAAACTTAATTAAATGTAAAATATTTGAATAAGGTAATGAAAGGTACAAGCTTATTTCACTATTTTTTATTTTGTAATTTTTTTCTTGAGAAGAGAATATAATATATTTTATTTATTCTCTGTGTATCTACATTATGGTCTTAAAATTAGGGAAATAGTTAGAACCAACAGTGTATCCTGTACAAATACTAAATTTAATAATATTTAAAATAAAACAAATGTCATTATTACATTATTGTATTTTTTTCTATGATCACATAACATACCACTGCTGTTATGCCGCAGGGATGCCTGTGTACACTGTGTGTGTAAACGTGATAGTAAATAGTTAATAATTTGCTGAATAATTTCTCAACAATAACAATGTGGACCTAGTACCAGAGAGTCGTAAGACTCGTAGGCATACTGACGTAGTCGATTGCAATGATCGATAGCTGGAGCAGGGAGCCAAATCCGTGCTTTATCTTACAACATCGCATTACCAGCTCCATCCTCCTCAAGCACAATTTCAGCTATTTCTGTATTAACGCTATATTACCTAGTCTATACGGGTATGGTATACCTAACCGTATGTATAACTGATAAAACTTAAGGACGATTCTCTAGAAGTGACTCATCTACCATTAGAATACAGAAATTAAATTACACATTCATATTGTTTTATGTCTTTGGCTAGTGTGTTTAAATAATTAAACAAAAAACTAAGAGTCTACTATTCTTTGCAATCTCATATCATCAATAACCTATTGTTACTAAACCTATTGCAATTATTGCAAGTAATTTGTTGGTAGTCTTTAAGAAGTTCTGTTCTCCATCTCCGAAGTTCTTTATCAGATCTTTACAAAGCTTATATGCGACCAACTAATTACCAACTTTGAGGTTCCTAAGATCGTTTCAAACAAAAAATAATAATTTCTAAATCAGAAATTTGACGAAAAGATGAAAGTCAATTTATATTTTCATCATTTATTAAATATGGAAGTTATTTACGTATGTTTTTTTATATAAAATAACAAAATAACATACGCGTTGTATTGAGAACCTAGTTTTTTATGAAGTTAGTAAAAAAATTAAATTACTCCAAAAACAGCACATAATATAAAATTACACATCTAAATAAGATAGAGTTACGGTCACATTTATAATTTTAGTACACAAATAAGGACACTCAGACATTAAAAAATGTTGAAAAAATCCTTAAGATAAAGTTGAAACAAGATAAAACTGATACACGAAGGGGAAGGGTTACTATCGACTGTCGCGTAATTTATCGCTCCTCGGTGAATAGTGAGAGATCCGCTAGGGCTCTTGATATGTCGTCGGGATAACCCCTTGAGTCTATAATTTCTCTTGCAAAGGCCAGTCTGTCCGTTAAGAGAGTTTGTTTAAAAGTTACTGCTTTGCGATTTTCGAATGTTATTTCATTCAATAAACGTTGAAGATGTTGATACTTTTGTTTTGAATGGAAAAATTTTAATGCCTAACACAATTAATTTCATGCGACCATGTATAGGAGGACAGTTTATCGCATTACTGCAATAACTAGCTTTTGCCCGCCACTTCATCCGTGTTCCAGAATGTAGTTTACGTATTATTGTGATATAGAAACTATATACTGTAAAGTTAATTCAGAATCCGTTCAGACGATTTCGCCTGAAAGAGTAAGAAACATTCGTCGATCTACACAAACTTTCGTGTTTATGATATTCGTAAATATCTCTATTGGATATATGAGTATCGAATTGATTTCTTATAACTTGGTTGGTCAAAAAGTTAACTAAATAGATATTTTATGTCCGTTACTTAAGGATGGTCTAAATTCCAAAAACAAAATGGAGCGCGCTTCATTAAATTCTTAATAAATGGTGTGGAGAAGAATTACGTGTTGAGCGTCTGATTTCAAAAACTTTGTTAAAAATATATGTAAATATATGTATATTAAGGATAGCAAATACAAAGGATACTATTCTAATTCAAATAAGGTTGAAAGAAGTAGAAAGTGTTAAGACAAAATTGACGAACTGAATCGTCTGATACTCGATATGCAAGCCTTTTGGGGACGCCTACAAATTCCCGTGAGTAGATTTTTATATCTCTTTGTCTTGACAAAAATTGTTTGTGATAGCCTTTCAAATAGATATGACTTATTCAGTATACTTTGTTTAGAATTTGAGCTGTAACGTGAATACATTTTCTAAGTACGTATTCTTTATAGAATATCTTATTGTGCTGAATAGAAAACACAATCTATTTCCAACAATGGCTGGAGCGTGCTAGAAGTTGGGGTAACTTGTCTCACTACTTACACACTTAAATAACACTTGTAGTTGCGAACAAGCAAGCCGCTAAGCCGATCGTGCGAAAGAACGTACTCAAAGTTTCGCGAATGGAATCAACGCACAACACTCCAAGTCTCCAACAAGGTGACAAGGAAGTTTCCACAAGTCCTTCAGTTCTATGCACAAGTGCTCGAACTACAACTCTTAAATAAAACTTGTACGAAAAATGGTAAGGAAGAATACGTGTTAATGTGAATATAAATATATATTAACATCTAGAAAATAAGAACCGTTAAACAATCACATGTGGCCAATAGCTTACTACCAATTCCCAATCAGTGTGTGGAAAGACCACAAGCTCAGCATTGAGGTTTTAAGGGCTTATAATGAGATGAACAATGAAATAATAGTGAAAAGTAAGCTTACCTCATTGGTTTAAATAATGCTTGTATACCATTTGGGTAGTCAATAATCAGCTTCAGCTGCGTCCCTCCTTCTTTTTGCTCTGACAAAGACAATTTTAAGAATTATACTTTGATTACCAAATACAGCTTTTAAATATAACCTTTAGCTCAAAATACTTAGCAATTTAAATGTGATTAGAATGTTGTCCGATCATACAACCAACCTATTTTACTGACTGTCAATAAATAAATGTTTTAACTATGCAATATAGTTGGTTTAACAATAAAATCCATTTAGTGGTTTAAATATTTAAGTCCAATTCGAAGCAAAGGGTGAGATTGTTGTGGCACTATTGTCCGCCGGACCGCTAACCCCACAACTGATTGCAGACCCCGACTTCATTTAATATACATACCCCGCCTTAAGCTTTTCTATAGCCGCAGGTGGACGAATGTATTATGGAATTTAGAAGGTGGAATACAATAGGCAAGGTACCAGTATAAAGTTACCCTGTTTTGTTCTCAAAATTTCATAATAGTTATTTGTCACAGAAATGCTAGGAAGATTGTTAACAGTTGAAGATGCGATATTAAATTTAATTATTGGTCGTTCAGTAAAGGATGTCGCTTAAGAGATAGGATGTACCATAAAATTGTTTCGTGTATCATAAATCCTGCAGACTGTATTAAAATTGTATTCAGAGTATTAAGCTTTCCAAATATTTAATACCTCCTCCAATACCACCAGGCCAGTAGTGTAGTGTGGGTGTAAAGGTCCAACTGTCCAATCGTAATTGCTTTTCTAAGTCCGATCAACGCAACACTGAATATTTTATCGATCACGAACTTTAATTGAGACAGGGTTTTAGCTTGCGTAAATTAGTCCTGATCGATATCCGTATAACCAATTCAAATTTATAAGTATTGTAATTTATGCCAAAATTAGAAATAAATACTGTTCTATTTCGGGTAATTTATTGACAAGTTTACCACTTATTTTATTTTATTATTTGCTATGATATGTAGATTGCGGTAGCAAGCTCTATAAGAAATAGTGTCACAATGTAAACTTAAGTATAAGGCTGCATATCTGCCAAAATTGATAAAACGATTTTTGATTGCTAATAACTATTAATGTAGGTCGAATTATCTATAAACTATTTACTTGTACAATCTAGATCAGTGAAGAGTATAATATTATAAGATAACAAATGTAAACATGCGCGTGACATTGGCCTCAAAAATGTGAGGGAAATATTTTGATGAGCGCACGAGTTCCGCGTACCTACATCTTATAAGACTAACTACTCCAATAGTGTAATTGCACTTTTTGTAATATCCAGGGTAGGGATTGCTGTAATCACTAGTATCAGAAACAAAAACTCAAATGAGTGTTTTTTTTTTATTTTAGAAAATACTACTTATTATAAAATTGACGTACGAAACCGTCTGTAACTAGATACGGTAAGCGTTTATGAACCTGCATGATCAGCTGTGATATTTTAACACAATTCTATATATTTTTTGTATTATTTTTCTACTCGACAAAAAAGGTTTTGTAGCTCTTATATATTTATCAGCCCTTACACAGCAGCTTTCACAACATTGTCTAATCTGGATATTATACCGTATATTGTGTTTCGTTCAATCTAGCCACTCACCAGCATGTATAACGGGCATGGTGGCCATATCCTTGAGCACAGCTTCCACTAGCACCTCGTCATCTTCGTACAGCTCATGCTGAGCTATTTTCAGTTGAAGTTTCTCCAGGTTTGAGGCATTCACACTGAAAATTTTATATTCGTCAGAAATAATATTAGAATTGTAGCATGTACGATATTATCATAACATCCTTCTCCGCGATGAGGATATCTATAGCTCGGCAGACGTATTCACAGAGACTCGATACCGTTTCCGTTCGATTCGAGTCGAATCTATCGACATCGGAAACGAATCTATCGAGATGGGCTGATGTTGGTATCGAAAATTAATGTCATATGTGACACCAACTGTCATATGTGACATTAGTTTTCGATACCAACATCAGCCCATCTCGATAGATTCGTTTCCGATGTCGATAGATTCGACTCGAATCGAACGGAAACGGTATCGAGTCTCTGTGAATACGTCTGCTGGTATTACCCATTTTATATATATATATATATATATATATATATATATATGCTGCTGTTACTGCCTTCTACACACTAATTTTTTACTAGTACTCTATGCTAAAATGTTAGGTAAATTTAGGCTCTCATAAATAAAGAATAATTTAAATTTGAATCTTATTAGTGTAAAAATTCAAGTCTAACATATTAGGAATGAACCAAGTCAAGACACTTGCAATACATAATATTTTTAAATACCTACCTACCGGGAATTAGTGAATCTATAGATAATTATTGATATAGATAATAATTGTTCTACTTTAGTTTGCTCAACCTTTTAGACTTCCGTACCACAAATTGAATCTGGCCACTATATTACGCTAGCCATATAGATTGGGAATCTTTACAGTTTTAGCACAAACTCGTAAACCTCGTCGTTAACATCGAGATTTACATGGAAGATTTTCCGCCAGCGGCGTGTTGGTTTTGGCTGCGTGGAACACATAAGTGGACGTGATTTGCGTACCGGAGGCGCAAGCAAGGCTCTAGGCGACACGGCGCAGGACACTGCTGAATACTAAGGAGCCCACGTGTAACGTTCTCGATTTGTGGCATGCTCCGATAACCTGCATTTAGAAATCAAGCCGCCAGCTACTATAAAATTTATTGACTCTCTTTTGGGGCGAATTGTGCTCGCGCCAGGTGGGAATTCCAAAAGTCCGATTGTTCCGGTTTAGGACAAATTGACGCTGCGAATTTTAAATGGTCTGTACAATTCCTCCAAACAAGTCTTTACGGTACAAAAAAAGGAGAGTAATGCAACCTTATTGCAACATTTAACACAATGAACGATATTGCAAGTATTCCGCAGAAAATACGCATCCCCATCTAACGTGGGTAAGCCAATTTCGAAAAGAATACGCCAAAATTATCCATGTATCAAAGAAAACCCTCCTTATATGATACGAAAATTTAGCTATAAGAGGTCCCATCGTATCGTGAGGAGCGCTTGAGGAAGCCTTCATATCATGAATTCATTCCATTTAGTTTTATTGTCAGAGACCCGCGCCTATCTCGGCGGGCCCCGTAACTGGATTTTAAATAAGATTCCTTGTGAAATTTGCCTTACAAGATAAAGAAAGGTCGCCGTGTTACCATACAGAACCGGCCTGTCGTATAGAAGTATGATATTACGATCCTTTTTTATAGTCTTGTATCAAACGAAATCCGTTCAAAAAGCGAACGACACGTGATATTCCTTTCGTAGTGTTCCTATGAGATTTGCCCTAATATTTGTTTTGGTGAAATTAAGTCAGCCGCTGGAGAGGGCAGCCAGCCTGTTTGAGGTCGTTGCATACTTCAGAGCTCAGCGCACGGCTCGGATGAAAAGCGCTTTTGGACGTACATTTTAACTTAGAAGCTAATATCGAAACGCCCCATTAAACTCCAGGAATTTATTACGAGAAGCCGTTCCCTGCAAGTGGCGATTATGCGAAAATTAGTACAGTTGTCTTCACCGAGATGTTCGCGTTATCAAAGTTTAATTGCAGCAATAACAACTAAGTAACTAACAATTTAATTTGGAGTCTTGCGGAGCGGTACCTACATAAATCGTACTTGTGGATGTCAGCTGTCGGCAACTTTGGAAAATTTTCCTTGTAATGTCCTTTCCGCGTCGTTTTTCACAGAACAATTTTAATTAATATTTCTTAACGGGCTGAATATTCTTGTTATTCCGTATTTACACAGTGCGTAATGCGCTCTTTTAAATCTTAAACATAGAAAACAACAGCTGCTTTCAATTTAAGCTCGCGCTTAGATTTTATTATAATTCTTGATTAAATTCTTCATTCACAAAATATAATTGAAAAGACAATTCAATCTCTCTCTTTCCGGTATAAGTTTTACAGTATGTAAAAGTTGGTTTCCACAGAGTTCTAAAATATTTTTATTATAATGACTATGCATTATGATAAGGCATAATTATATTAATAGTACATTATGGTACAAGTGTGTCAAGTTGGTGATTACCGCTGAGGCGTCGTTGAGACCCGAGCCGTTAGGCGAGGGTCTTAAGAGAGCCGGGACGGTAATCATCAATACACACGTGTATCATACGACGTTTTTCAACACACTTCTGAAGAAAATAATACAAAAAAATCATTTTTCGCAATGGCGGGCAAAATAATGGGGAGTTTTCGGTGGCAGCTGTCACTTGAGTATTCAAAGGTGTCAATAGATGGTGCTGATAAGCCTTGGGTTTTTTTTACCTAATCTATGGTCTAAAGAATTTGTCCAACAAAAAAAAACAATCTGACTTTTTATCAAAATAAGGTTACGTACTCATTGCCTTGTATTTTATTTATTGTTCTGTTTGTACATTTTTTACGAGTGGTTTGTGTTACAACAAAAGATCCGAATCCACGATAAACAAAAACTCAGTCTCCTTCATCTGCGAAAATGCGTGGACCATGTATAGTGTATGGGTGTAAAATACGGAGGAACCGAAGCTCGACTCGACGCACTAGGAATTTAGGTACCTAAAACAAGATCTGTTTTATTGCGTTGCCTGCTGACGCGTTACACTCACTCACAGACAACACAACAACGGCACATGACATGACGGACGGATGTATCACGTAAAGCGACACATCAGTGTTGCCAATTTCTAATTCCCAATGTTGATCAGCGCCATCTAGTTCAATTTTAAGAATGTCATTGAAAATTCCTCATCAGTTTCCCTATGCGCGCGCATCTAACAATGGCATTCGGCCATAGAATATAATACATTAAAGAATGAGGTTTTTTGGCTTGTCGCGGATAGCCTTTTAGCCACGTACAAAATGGGGAATTGAAAGTTTCTACAGAGAAAACAAAAGTTGTATTTGAGTGAAAGTTGTGTTTATTAAACAAATACAAGTTGAAATTATCTATTTAAATTAAGAAGTTGCATGAAATAGGTAAATTAATTTATTTGTACTATTGAACACAATCTCTTTTGAATCGAAACTTTTTTAAGAATAAAGCAACTCAACACATAAAATTCAAAAAAAATCTATAGCTAACTTACTTGTGAATAATAGTATTGAAAAAGTCACAGTTTGATTACAGGTTCCGTTATGTGCCTAATTGCAGTGAAATTAAAACCACTTTATGAGCAAGTGTGTTGAAAAGAAATATATTAAAGTCCTAGGCATCGACACAGTTTCCTATTATATTTTAGAAAATATTGTATATGTACAACCGAACCAATATTAGGGGCGGGTTATTTAATTAAGCAAATTTTAGTTTTTATTGTTTTGATATGATGAATTGGTGTAAAATCTAGTAGAATAGGTAACTAGGTATACTATACATATATTTTATTATAGTTACCTAAAAGGCATCCCTCCTTCTGAGGTATTCGGTTAAAAATGAGACATGTAATACACGTGTAAAATGGAAACAGAGTAAATAATAGGTATTTAAAATATTACATATCTACGTGTAAGTAACCAAAAAGAATTTAGAGATTTGTTGCCAATAACACATAATATAAATAATAGGTATAGTAAATTCATCAGTGTCCAACGATCAAGAACAACAGATAATTTTATTGTGTCGCAATGTTGTGGTTGACGGGTTACATTTATATAAACCAACCTACTATAAAAAGTGAGCTTAAAACTATAAAATAAACCTACCAAAAAAGCCTAAGGACAGAGATTATTGGTGATTATAGTAAAATATTCTTATTGCTGTAAGCTACTGAACAAGGACTTTGTATGTTATCTGAATTTGGAGATAACATACAAAGTCTACTGAACAAGGACTTTGTATGTTATCTCCATTTGAGCTTGACTGTGTGAAGGAGGACAGCTTTAGGTATGTGATAAAAACCGCGCCGGACTCGTGGTTACCCCGTTTTGTCACACCAGGGTGACCACGAGTAATTTAACTTACTCGTAGTCACCCTGCGTGGTGTGACCAACTGTAAATGATAAAAGCCCAAGACTCGTGGTAACACCGCTAGTGTCGGGAAATAATGATAATAATAAACAAGTACATATTTTTATAAATAAGTGAATAGATAAGATAAGTGTAGGGTTCTATGGCAAATTATTGACAAAAGAAAAGAGCGTGATTCTCGCCGACAAACTGCATTGCAGTTTGGCGAATGTAATTTAAAATTGTATTATGATTTGTAAAAGGAATAATAAATAAAAAAAAAAATGTGAAAAAGAAAAATATTATTTTCTCTGTCTAACCGTGTGACATGTTCTGAAGTGACATACCTGGGCTCTAAGTCCTCCATTTCCCCCACAGTCGGGTTTTCCGGGCGAAGTACATTTAAATCTCTTTGCGGAGGTATGATGACCAAGTTCTCCTCCAGTTTTCCCTGGGTCTGGGCGAACAGTATGCTTTGCAGGTCTTCATACTTGTCGGCGGGGGGAGTGGGCGTGCGTTGCTCCACGTCTGTGCCACTTGTCTCGCCTGGCGCCGATTGCTCGTACTCTTTCGAGCCGTTGCTGCCGTTGCTGGTGAATAAAGAATATTGTTAGTGAATACATTCCTTTGAATCTGTACGCATGAGATATTTAAGTAAATCTAATTCAACCGCTTCCATTTTATTTTGTCTAGATTTTGCGTAAAGCGCGTAAATAAGGACTGATCCTTATTAAAACGTCTGACTAAAAGTAACTTAAAATCTGTTACAAGTATGTTTCATCTTGATATGCTGCCTAGGAGCCAAGTGTACTTCGAGGTTTTTTAAGTGGGTTAGCATAAGCTAATAAATAAATATACAATAATCAATTGTGGGATACAATTCAAACACGGTTATTTAGTCCTAAATGAAATATGTTTTTAATGTATACTTGTTATGGTATATAGTGCAATGTAAAGTGAGCGCGCCTCTAATGCTTGAGGCTAGGGTTCGAATGATAGTGAGAGCACGTAAATTACATACCAATGAGTTTAAAAAAATACGTAGGTACATATTAACCATGTTCGCAATGGATCCGAAAAATACACTGGTGAATAGTGGGTACTTTCAAGAATGGAATACCTCTGCCAACCCCGTCTGGGACAAAGCGAAAGCATAATAGTATTTAGGCCGCAACTTATTTTATTATGTAGTGGTTATTAATAATTTAAGCGGAGGGAGGGAGGTTAAATATCCCAAATGTTTAAAAACAATGAGAAATTAAATATAAATTTAACAGATATTGTGTACGTTACTGATTTTCTCATCAACCAACCAAACCATTCCTTAAAATATGTATAGAAGAAAAGATACTCCAATGATTACTCGATCATTATCACTACATAGTATAAAACAAAGTCGCTTTCTCTGTCCCTATATCTCTATGATGCTTAAATCTTTAAAACTACGCAACGGATTTTGATGTGGTTTTTTTTAATAGATAGAGTGATTCAAGATTAAGGTTTTAATATTAGCATTGCACCCGTGCGAAGCTGGGGCGGGTCGCTAGTAGGTATTAAGTTAAAAAAAACCGGCCAAGTGCGAGTCGGACTCGCGCACCGAGGGTTCCGTACAACCTTGCAAATTTATGGTTTTCGTAATTTTTCCTTTATCTATGCTATAAGACGTTGCTTCGTACCAAATTTCAAGATTCTGAGTTCACGGGAAGCACCCTGTAGGTTTTGATTCCCTTG
Organism: Ethmia dodecea; assembly: GCA_963855545.1. Lineage (NCBI taxonomy): Eukaryota > Metazoa > Arthropoda > Insecta > Lepidoptera > Depressariidae > Ethmia > Ethmia dodecea. The sequence continues at coordinate 6,529,206 of OY979446.1, forward strand.
CAAGTGTCGAAAATTTGCGGCATAAACGGCTGTATCTTTTGATTGCGTTGGCTTAGAAGTTTGATTTTTTCACAGCTTCAAGGGACAGTAGACCTGAGTAATTGATATAAATTTCAGCTTCATACCTCCACGCGTTCCTGAGAAAAAGGGTCTTGACAGACGGACGGACGGACGGACAGACGGACAACAAAGTGATCCTATAAGGGTTCCGTTTTTTCCTTTTGAGGTACGGAACCCTAACTAGTCAAAAATACCTTTTTATCAAAAAAAATATCTTCAAACTATTAGAATTATATGTAACTAGCAGCGCCCCGCGATTTCACCCACGTAGTTCCCGTGGGAATACGGGGATAAAATATAGCCTATGTATTATTCTGATGTATATGCAACATAATTGTAAAGTTTCACCAAAAATCCGTTCAGTGGTTTTTGCTTGAAAGAGGAACGAACATCCATACATCCATCCATACAAACTTTCGCGTTTTATTTTAAAATCTAGTTATTAAGTTTCACTTTTATTCTCTCAAAACAAAGCGATACACCATATTGTCATTTGTTGCTACAGTTTTGGGAAATGAAGGGCGTAGCTGCATGCTACGACGGCGTAGCGAACGCGCAATGAAGATGGTGTGGATCTGAGGGAAATTGTGTAAAAAATCTGTTTAGTGTGGTACGTAGACTAATTAATATTATTATCAAGACATAATAATAATAATATATGTTATAATGAATAATTAATGTTTATAAATATCCATATTATATTTTTTGGTGTACAATAATGAGTTATTGAATTGAAATAGTTTTATAGTCATAACTTATGGTGTTGACTGATCAAAACTTGATAACCTCTAATTATATCCTGTGTGCGTTTATTATCATCAAATAATATCTAATAGTTGATACAGTTTATCGATTGAATATTGCGTTGCTTAATGAAAAAAATCAATTGCCTTGCATATATATATTTGATATTATATTTGATAGTCCTTTCTTCTTGTAACTAAGAATGCTAAATTGAGCTCTTACAAATCAAAACAACGAACTTTGAAGAAATCTCAGGGCTGAATTACCGAGTAAATATTCTTTTCAAATCTCAGTCAATCCTTTCTAAGCACCACTCAAATCTCATTGTGGGAGGCTTTTAAACATAATACAATTAAAAATAATTCACGAAACAAAGCAGAAGCGTTTTTAGCTCAAAATAATTGACTGAAAAACAATAAGTTATCGTTATGGACTGGCTTCTATAATTTCAGTTACAGACGACCATTAAAGCGAAACTAAACAAAACAATTAGGCAAGCTTGTTGGCGGTCGAGAGATTCGTCATACATAATTACTTTTCCAAGAAAACCATCGGCATTACCAAAACCCTTGTACCAAGCTAATAACCTTTGATAAATGTTTACTCAAAAATGGCGTGGAAGAAGTACCATACTACGTCATTCGTGGAAAGTATTTTACACCAATACCTTCTAAACATAAATAAATGTTTTGACCCTTTTCTGCTGCTGCTGCACACATGCATATAACTGCTTGATTCAGCAGTTTTTAATGTTTTTTTTTAATGGCATATGTATTATTTGTCTTATTTTTTTGTTTTGTTTTATATACCTTGTTTGTGTTAATATAATTACATTGTTATTTCTTTATACGTGTGTGTGTGTATCTGTGGCAAAAATAATCATTTTTTCTTTCTTTCTTTCTTCAAATGTACATTGTTGTTGCAAATATTGTCGCTATCAAAACGGATTTATATTTACAAGTTTTATTGACTGGTATAAAATATTTAATGGGAACTGTTATTCAACAAACTGTTATTCATTTTAAAGTTTTAAGTACATTTTTATTCTGACATAAATAGCATGTATTTACTCACTAGGTGTTTCTTCTGTGTAAAGAAATACAGAGATGAAATACTACAATACTAAAAATAATACAATATAATCTACTATATAAAAATAAGTCGGGTTTTCCTTCCTGACGCTATAACTCCAGAACGCACGAACCGATTTCCACGGTTTTGCATTCGTTGAAAAGGTCTCGGGCTCCGTGAGGTTTATAGCAAAGAAAGTTCAGGAAAAATTTCAACAGAAAAGTTGGAAAATCTTATAAGCATTGCACCCGTGCGAAGCTGGGGCGGTTCGCTAGTTTTGTATAATATTTAGAAATAACAAATGCCCTCAAAACAGAAACCACGCAGAACAGATACAGAAGGCTGGTTGTATCTCCTCTCTGAATAGCTAGGCTATTAGGAACTGCTGCGGTGGTGATGGTCTCTATCCCAAAGAGTACAAACGAATAAGAGTAATATTACGAAATATTAATAAATGTTAATAAAAAAAAACAAACAATATATTCATAGTCTTCCACTTAAAAAATAGACCGAAAAAAACAATTTTAATGAGTTGAGAACCGTGCGGTTCCAATTGGAAAACTAACAATTAAAAATCAATTGTGTTTCTGATTCTTAGTCTGAGAGGTTAATACACTCGAGAGCAATTAATCCGGGTCACTTATAGAAACCTAAAAATCTCGGAAACTAAGATTGCTAACTTAATGAAATAAATAATTGTGTTTAATAGACAATATAATACCCTATACCCAACAAAGGACCCCCTTTGGTAAACGATAGGTACGGAACCTTAAAAAATCCAACTCAACGTACTTTTAATGAGAAAATAAATATACAATTTTACCGTGAAAGTCATGAATATAAAATTTTATGACTATTTTTCCAGATTTCAAATAAATTAAATTTTCCGTTTACACAAGAACAACTAATTGCTATGAAAGCCTCAGAGCAGTTGCTAGCCATTTTTGCCCTATTGTAAGATACGACGGTTTGATTACACGAGCATTGTTCGCCATGTTTATTCCATTGAGTGGCGGACTCATATTTCGTTTGTTCAAACTTTATTTGCACAGGCAAGGCGGTGACAAATTAATTATTGCATTGTTCCACAACAAAAGCTCTTGGTTTTTAATAATAACGTCGAAAGGTGTTGCATTTGTAGAGTTGAACTGTCGTATTGTAATGAGTCTCAATAACGATGTTAGGTATGTGATAAATTGACAGCGGAGTTGCTGTGTTGATATCTTTTTTAGGGTTTCTTACCCAAAAAGATGTCAACAGGACCCTATTACTAAGCCTCTGCTGTCGGTCCGCCTGTTTGTCTCTGAGTTTGTATATCTGTATCTCATATATCTCGTAATAGTTGACAGATGAAATTTTCACAAGTAAAAAGTATTAAGTTGGAAATATTATGGGTCTCTGGCTGCCCGGGCCAAGCAGACCTAAATATCTCTGTACCTAAATATATCTGTGGTGCCCCCATAATATATAAAGATTTTTTTTATGTACGTAGATAGGTAGAGCAGTGATAGCCCGGACGGTTAAAGAGCCGGCCGAAAATCAGTGAGGCTCGGGTTCGAATCCTGGCATGTACCAATGAGTTTTTCAAAAACTTACGTACATATTTATCACTATCTCGACGGTGAAGGAAAACATCGTGAGGAAACCCGCAGGTCTCAGAATTAATTCTGAGACATGTGTAAAATAGACCCGGTCCGGCGATGGGCTCACCACCTATCACGTTTAGGGGTCCAATGTATCTCGTGAAATGTGGGTATATCCAGTAATGGAATACCTCTGCCTATGGAATGGAATACCCCCTCGGGGATAAAAAAAGGCGTGAGATTATTATATTAGATAGGTAGGTACATAATCTTTTACCTGACCTGTGTTTTTACCCATTCCTAAAAGCGAGCTTTTTATAAGGTGTTTAGTTCCAGCGGTTGTAGATGTGCGTGTAAATCTATACACATAAAATGCTATTAACAATAATATAATCGTATGTCTGTATCGATGTTTGTTGTACTTTCACGCAAAAACTACAGATCGGATTTTGATGAAACTTTCCAGTTATATAGCTTATTCTTCAGAATAACACATAGGATATCATAAGTATATTATATTCCCGCATTCCCACGGAAACGGGAACTTCGCGGGTGAAACCGCGGGGTGCTGCTACTCGTTTCTACACTAATAGTATTATAAAGAGGAAATATTTGTGTTTTTGTATGTTTGAAATGAATAAACTTAAAAACGATTGGACCGATTTAAAAAAAATCTCCAATGGAAAGCTACATTATCACTGTAACTTATGCTTATGTTCTATTCCCGTATTCTCACGGGAGAAGATAACTAAAAATATATCTTTTATTATCATAAATAAACAATTTTATCATCATACAGAGTAAATAGAAATTCATATTTTTATGGATTTTGCATTAAAATAAATTCATAGTTACCTATATTATTACTTATCAGATTAACCATGTCATACCTCAAGTCTACGTCCACAGCTGCACAGGGTAAGGCACTCACTGTCGACTCAAGTCAACGCTCGTTATATCTCAGCTTAGATTTTTTCACAGAACACTGACAACGCCATTCGAAATCGCTCTTAAAAATTTTGCGACATAAATTTTAGCTTAACATATATATATTTTTAAATAGTTTGTATTACTTACAAAGTCACATATAAAAGTATATTGAGAAAAAACAGTATTTATGTGCATGATAGAAATGTTACGGTAAGTGCATAAATTATTAACAAAACATGAGGCTCACGAGAACCATAATAATAAAAAGTCTATGATATGATAGACGATTGTGATAATAAATTGCTTATGAGTATATAGGAGTTACATATAGGTACATACGAACATAAGCTCACTCATTTTTTTGATGAGCAGAGACAGAACCCCTTCTTTTACATGTCTGGCACACCACTCACGCTTCATCCACATCATTAAATGATAATAATAGTGGTAAACACTAATTAAACAAATATATTGTTTTTATACTTTACGTTACTTTGTAATTGTTTGTTGTTCTATAATTTCTTATAAAATCAAATAAAATAGCTGATTAGAGAATATGAAAAGAATCTACATGTAGGTACACTAAAAACAATAATATTTAAAAGATTTGTTAAATTTATCAAAGCTTGAAGTCCCCCTAATGTTTAAAAACTTAACTGCATCTTCACTTAAGTGGACACGAAAAAACCTGTTCAAAGTATCAAAATGTTTAGTATGGGCAAAATACACAAATAAAGATATAAGTATACAGAACACAGATCTAGGATGTTTCATTTCACTCACGTGTCCGAATCCGATTCGACTACGACACCGAGAGACTTGCACGGAATATGTATATTTATTATTTTCTTTACGTATTGTTGTGCACTTTGCACTTTTTTTCCCTCTCAACATTATATAGGACCCAGGACATCCAATACTAAAAACAGTCATTCTTAAATACCATAGATTTAACGTTGGTATACTAAATCTATGTTCTTATACAGTCTTTCAGAACAACTGGGGGGCAATTCCACTAAATGTCAACGGTTACAATTGGATGACAATGACATGTCAATGGTCAATCGATGGTGATATTTGCTCTAAAAAGTGTAAAAATAACACCATTGTCTGACCATTGATATCTCATTGTCATCCAACTATAACCGTTGACATTTAGTGGAATTGGCCCCCTGGTTGAAATAGGCCTTTATCCAGCGGATCATTGGAGGTAGACGTCCTCTACGAGATTATAAAGTTAAAAATGAGGAGAACTATTGACAAATAAATGTCACATTACCATTTTCAATAAGGAAGGGCCTGTTTTGACAAGTTTCGTACATATATATATACACACATACATATATACATAATTTGTGAAAATTTCAAATGTCTAGCTATGGCGGTTCTTGAGATACAACCTGGTGACAAACAGACGGACGGACAGACAGCGAAGTCACAGTAATATGGTCCCGTTTTACCCTTTGGGTGCGGATCCTTAAAAAATAAGATTATAGGGGGTCCTTATGGAAGAAACGTGTTAAAAATTTAGTTTCAAATATTGTACAATGGTACGGAACCCTACATGTGAGAGTCCGACTCGCACTTGGACGGTTTTTCTTACTATTTCAAGCTCCCAATAACTCCAATAAAATGCTGTTGCACTCTGCGTGTGACTGTACTATGGCTGTGGTTCAGTTAATTAATATTAATTAGGTACTTATTATTTTTGGTATATGTGTCGAAGTCATTTAGTAATTAATTTTTATATCTTTCGTGTAGCCTATGCTTCCGGCCGTAATTAAATTTACTTTCTTTTTCCTTCTTTCTACAATATCAATGTTTTTAACCATCACTTAGAATAATATTAGTGACTCGCTCCAGCTTCGCACGGGTGCAATGCAATGGTACTAATGTATATCTAATACTCATAACAAACCTTTCGAATGAAGTTCTTTAAGCGATCTTGAAAACTATATCATAATTCGTCGCGTACTTTAGAAGAAGAAATTACACAAACAGATAGACTCGGAAAGTGACTTTGTTTTATGCTATTTAGAGATAGGTAACCATTTTTAGGCTTGGCTAGTCACTTACCCAACTTGCTTTGGGTGGAAAATGAAATCATTGATCCGGTTTTAGTAGCGTTTACGCTTGTAAACTCTATCGACATGCCACATACTCGATTATCTTCAAAAATTCTAATGGAAGGCCTGACAATCTGACATTTTGCAAATCCGTCATTTTGCGAATCCGTCATTTTGCTAATCTGACATTTTGCGATGGTTCCATCTTAAACACTATCACCAAAGATGATAGAAGTAAATCATTATCTTTCCTAAAAACTTTTAAACGTCTTTGACTATCACCTAAAATTTATCAAAGTGTGGAACTATGGATTTATATCGCAGTAACGATAAACGCTACAGATTTGATATTCGCACTGATTCCCACTCTTGAGGTTTGTATATCTAAATAAATTGAAACCATAAACATGATTGGTGATACATACTTTTATGAATAGAATTTATTTTTCGAAATCGCTTCCTCCATCTCCTAATGTAGACAAGATAAAAATCATTTTATTCATCAATCATTTATTGTATGTATGCTATTTATATAAATAGAAAAATATTTTATTTTTACTTAATCCGTGACCCCACCGGCTCCCGGAGGGTCCATATGCTGTACTGACTTAATTAAGGTTGACTAAACTAGGTATGCAAGCTTATCTCTTACACAGTGAAGTATGAAAATAAGACTTCTTACAGGGCTAAATTTTGAATATTTTTTGCATATTGCGTCTTTACATTAAAAGTTACTGTTACTTAAACTTTACACAACAAAAAAATTCTAGACGAAATTTCGATTTGTAGCCGCGGTAAAAGTGAATTATTCTAAAGGAGAAAAGTTGACATTTGACGTGTTTTTCCGTCTTATAAAATTACCTTAAAAGAACTGAAGAAAGTAAATTAACTTCGTGTCAGAGAAGAATAATTTATCAACGGTAATCCCTACTTATATTATAAGTGCGAAAGTAACTCTCTCTGTTTATTTTTTAAGTTTTCACCGCTAAACCAGTGAACCGATGAAATAGTTAACATCTTCAGGAACTACTTTTCATTTCAGAAAAATACGAGTACATAGTTCGTATAGATGCGATAACGTGAAGTTCTGGCGAAATCAAGAGTAACAGCGGGATATAAAGTATTTCTCAATGTTGTGTTTTTAACAAAGAGATTAAAATATAATAGGGCATAGAGGGGGCATTGGGAATATTTTCATACAAAACTTTGAAGCATGTTTGAAGCTCAAGCGTCATGTCAGTTAGTATGAACGCGAGCTGTCATTCGGTCGAAATTGTACTAGACTTATATAATATAATAATATAATCTCACGCCTTTTTATCCCCGAGGGGGTAGGCAGAGGTATTCCATTACTGGATATACCCACATTTCACGAGATATATTGGACCCCTAAACGTGATAGGTGGTGAGCCCATCGCCGGACCGGGTCTATTTACACATGTCTCAGAATTAATTTTGAGACCTGCGGGTTTCCTCACGATGTTTTCCTTTACTGTCGAGCTAGTGATAAATATGTACGTAAGTTTTTGAAAAACTCATTGGTACATGCCAGGATTCGAACCCGAGCCGCACTGATTTTCGACCGGCTCTTTAACCGTCCGGGCTATCACTGCTCTCTATTATTTTAATCTCTTTGGTTTTTAACTACTTCAAGCCACGCATGTTTTTTTTTGTTAATCCATATTTTGGTAATCCCATATAACTTTGTGAAAATCTGATAAAGAACTTCAGGTGGAGAACGGAACTTCTCAACGGACATCAGCAAATCACTCGCTATGACTGTAATAGATTCAGTAACCGTATATGTAATGGATGTTTAATATGCAAATAATAGTCTTTTTAGTGCTATTAGTCATAGTCGGTTTATATATTTTTGTTAATATTTTGATCGGTTCTCATTGAGCGGCGTTTGAGACTATTCTATAATCGGCGCGCTCTGAGCAGTAACCTGCTTGTAATTGGCTAATCCTTTCACCACGATGTCAAATTCATTTCTTTGATTATCATCAACATGCTTGAATTGACTTGAATGTGTATTTTATGTGACGCGGGTCTTGCTACACAGAACAGAGAAAATCAATCAGAACCATCTAGGGACCCACTTAAAACCGCGTCGCTTATACATACGAGCCATTTTGGAGTTCAGCGAGACTAACGCATGGCAAATTATTTTTAAATAGATAGATGTTATATATGATGTTACATTTCTACTATACAGACATTTATATTATTTACATTTATTATATTTATATTCACGAATGCTATCAATGTCTGCAAGATTTACTTTGACCATAAATAGAGCGTGTGACTGATATTGTCAACATTTTGTTATCTCTGACTTTCTTGACGATTATAGTGTAAATAAATGTTGGAAAATTCTAGTTTGGTTAAAACATACTTTGATGCTTTTGACATCATTATTTAATTTTAGCGTAAATCATTTTTGTTATGTATATATCTCAGCTGTACAAATACGACAAACCTTCGTTACAAGTTCGAAATAGTTGAATATATAATTAGATATTATTATATTACAAATAAAATAAAATAAATAATCTCACGCCTTTCATCCCCGAGGGGGTAGGCAGAGGTATTCCATTACTGGATATACCCACATTTCACGAGATATATTGGACCCCTAAACGTGATAGGTGGTGAGCCCATCGCCGGACCGGGTCTGTTTACACATGTCTCAGAATTAATTCTGAGACCTGCGGGTTTCCTCACGATGTTTTTCTTCACCGTCGAGCTAGTGATAAATATGTACGTAAGTTTTTGAAAAACTCATTGGTACATGCCAGGATTTGAACCCGAGCCTCACTGATTTTCGGCCGGCTCTTTAACCGTCCGGGCTATCACTACTCAAATAAATGTAAACTATAAAACGAGCCCCACTAAAATCTCACGTCGTAACAATTTATTTTTAAAATTTCCAATAGACTCAATAACTTTGAAAAATGAAGATTCGGCTTTCTCTCTGCAATGTCATATACTACATTTTTAAGCTATTGCATAGCATCTATCGCGGGCCTTGAGCGCGGGGACCGAATCCAGAAATTCCGTAACGAAAAAACCTCACGCTCCCCACTCCGACATGCACGGAGGCGTGGCTTGTTTATTGGGCATAATCCAAACCCAAGTAATGATAGTAGATGGATGGACGGACGGACGGACGGACGGACCGACCGACCGACCGACCGACCGACAGACCGACGGACAGACGGACGGACGGACGGACGGACCGACCGACCGACCGACGGACGGACGGACGGACTGACGGACGGACGGACGGACGGACGGACGCACGGACGACCGACCGACCGACCGACCGACGGACCGACGGACGGTCGGTCGGTCGGTCGTTCGGTCGGTCGGTCGGTCCGTCGGTCGGTCGGTCGGTCGGTCGGTCGATCGGTCGGTCGGTCGGTCGGTCGGTCCTCGGTCGGTCGGTCGGTCGGTCGGTCGGTCGGTTGGTCGGTTGGTCGGTCCGTCCGTCCGTCCGTCCGTCGGTCCGTCGGACGGTCGGTCGGTCGGACGGACGGACGGATGGATGGATGGACATTGCATAGCTTCTATCGAGGGCGTGCATTGTCTAACGTCATTTGTTTTCGGCAGTCTTGTTGATAAAAAATCCTATGCAATAGCTTTACCGCGGCAGTCCCCGAGTGCCACACGTCTTTTTTAACCAACTGAACCAGAGTTAGAGCATTGTTTTTAATATCTTTTACAAGCAGTCGAGTTTTTGGTTTTTTAATTAATATACTTGATTTGACCGAGTGACCCATCCTTTGATCGAATACATAAGTAATACTAGTGCATACATCTAATCGCATCCCTATGTTAAGGAATTGTACCAGTAACGTGTTACTATAGCGTGTACAGTCAAGAGCTAGTCAAGCTTGACACTACCAGTTTAAGCTGAGCTCTGATTTGTACTGCGTGCCATAGAATACAGGGCCGGGTCAAAGTCCAAAGTGTCAAGCTTAGCGTGCTCTTGACTGTACGTACGTGTACCGTGTTTACATTATTTCTGTTCTACAAAAATTGCACACAACTGTTAAATAATTTTGTATTAAGCTCTGCGAAGAATATTTGTGAATAGGCATAATAGCATACCGATTGGTTGATTCAGTGTGGTAATTTCCGATAAAGGTATCGATTACGGCGATAAACAAACGAGAGCCAGAGTGCCGAAATTAGTACTTTTTATCTATGTACTTCTATAAGTACATGACGAGCTTAGCGAGGCATAGATAAAGTATTTAATTGCACCGGAAAAATGAAGTCTGTTTTTACCCGACTACGGCGAAGCCAGAAAGAAAGATTTTTTTCGCTGGCCTATGAACGTATGTTCCAATGTAGTGCACTACACATTCGATTTTGATGATAGAGGTGTCATAGATTTATTATTATGGTTCTAGTGACATAAGACAATTTTTTTCTGTAGTGGGGTTTTAGTTTCACCTATTTACAATACGGCCGATTTAACTTGGCAGCTCTGAAGTTGCTCAAATGGCTGCCCAGTAACATTTTTAGCGACCATATGGCGGTAGGAGGGGGTTTGCGCAGGCGAAGCCTATGTTCAGAAAAGCCATGTTAAAACGGCCGTACTGTACTTCCACTTATTGAGGTATATGTAGGTTCGCATTGCAAATGTATCTGTAAGTAAGTATTGTAAGTACGAAACAGCAGCGCTTTAAATTCAATTGCATAGATAGTAAAATTAGATCTATGTAATTAACCAAAACAAATATTTTTTGTTAGATGTAATACTTTTTTGTTTTGTATAACTCGCACTGAAAACGTTACCATTTATGAAGTATCCTGGCTTTGCATAATAATTAATTGTTTCAAAGATGTATGTGTTATTGTTGAGTTTCTTGCACCCGCTTCTTCACCTCATCTATTCCAAAATATTTTTCTAGTTCCATATTCTGTAGTAAAAAGTACTCTAGGAAAAAATACTGTAGTGAATGTCTACGAATTTATTGTACTTTACGAACTGATTTTAAAAGACAACAATACATTTTAAAAATGGTAATAAACAAGTTCTAATAAGTTTTAGATTGGTTTTTGTTTAAAATATAATTAAGATGATTATTGTTTCTTTCCATGCCCAACTATAGGTACTACTTATTCATTAGTCACTTAATGACATGGTAAACTTTGCACTTGTATTATCTGGAGTATATGCATAGGTGATTATTTACTAGAACCTTATTAAAATGTGTATTTTTCTTTACAAACGTAAGTATAATACTGATATAATACTGATATTCCATAATTAATAAATAATTTTACATACAATTTAACTATGATGGTTTAATTTAAATTTAATTTAAATATGTATAAGTTTAAGTCGGAAGATATTGAAACGACTTCACGACGTATTGTAGAAGAAGACTGTGATGTTATCTACCAAGACGCTGTCAAACCGGTAAACATATGTTCCTGATAACGCCGAGATAACAAGAGCAAACAAATAGCTAAAACAAATGTACTGCTTTCAATATGCCAACAATTTAAGCAAAACACATGCGTAAATAACCTTTAGAATTTGATAAACAAATTCATATTTAATTACTAATCCAATTTTTAAAATATTTCCGGATTTTTGTTAAACAAATTGTAAAATTATGGGTATAGTATATAGTTCATTCAGTCATTAAGAAGTAATTAGCAATAGTTAGAGATTTCTTAGATAATTATCGAATGCGTATTTGGTAGATACCTATATTGGTATCGTGTTCGAACGCTATCAAAGGGTCATCGCATGAATTTTAGATAAGATAATTTTAATTTAGAGTTCACGTTGTTATTATGAGACTAAACTGCTTGACACATTCTGTTCAGATAATATTCTGACAATATTTTTGTAAATATATACCATTTAGAAAGGTATGTATTTAAAAATATATATGTTATAGTAAACAATTTTGACCGAAAAACATTAACTTACCTTCTGTAAAATATTAAACAACCCCTTCGCTCACACTTAACACTACCACTGAGCACAACACCACCTCACCTTTTCTGGAGAAACCGCTTCCGAAACTCGACGTACGCCGAGCGACCCTTGTCCACATTGTCGCCTATGCGGACTCGGCCATGCAAGGGGACGCGGTGCCCTGAGATGCCGTAGTCCATTTGGAGGTCTACGACTAGCATCAGCGTGAAGAGGACGAGGAAGGCGCTGATGGCAAGCGCGAGGCGCTCCTTCAGCTTCATGTTGAGCATGGTGCGCGCGGTCTGGCGGCGCGGCGCGTGCGGACTGCGCGCATGGTCCGCCGGCGCGAGCGCGGGCGTCGGCGACCGCTTACAGTCGCGTGCGCGCGCCGCGCCGCGCCCGCGCCACCACCGCCGCCGCCACCGCGCGCGCGCCCACCCGCTTACGCTGCAACAACGGGGTGGTTCAATAAGCTGAGAACGATTAAACTTTTCACCGCCCACGCCCAGATTCGTTGTGGGCGTAACGGGGTAGCAAACTAGTTTTTGGTGTAAATAGAAAGTACGTAGGCTGTGGCAAAGTTGTTGTTTTATTACGCTATTTATGATTGTATTGCCATTCTTTGTTATCAATACATAGTATAAAACAAAGTCGCTTTCTCTGTCCCTATATCCCTATGTCCCTATGTATGCTTAAATCTTTAAAAATACGCAACGGATTTTGATGCGGTTTTTTTTAATAGATAGAGTGATCCAAGAGGATGTTTTTAGATAAACATGGCACCCGTGCGAAGTCGGAGCGGGTCGCTAGTTATTCAATAAATTGGAAATAAGAAAGCGATACGGTTGCGCGGTCAACCTCGGAGCTACGGGTGTCGGTCGTGGGATAACTGTCATTGATATTATATACAATTGTAATACAAGCACATCTTGCGATTTATTGATTGGTCCCTTTTCTGAACTACCAAATATTATTTTCGTGTTATATATAATTTTCGTGGTTATTAATGAAACAGTAACTCTACCCTACATTGAACTCAAAATACTCTATTTTGGGTCATCAATTAATAGTTTTAAGCAGCTCCTTATCTATCTTTTTCCAACATTTTGCTGTTCGTCCTTAAAATACCACAAGCTCAGTAACCATTAAAATGTTAAAGACGTGACTCTACCGCATTTTTGTGAAGCTCCGGTTATGCACGGCGTAGTGATATTTTGCTCTACAAAATATGAGATGCATAATATCGTAATTTAGGTGACAAAAAAAAGTTTAATCGTAAGGTTCTTAGTTTTAGGCACTACATACATAAATGAGAAAGAGTGTTTGTTGGTTTTTCCTTATAACACATAGCAATGGAGCAACAGATTGACGTGAATTTTTGCATGAAGTTATTTGAAGGATCAGGGAGTAGGTAACATATTCAACTTTTTTATACCAGAACGCAGATTCTTCAGGCGAAATCTGACTTTTATTCACACCTACACACACAATTTGTTTCAGATTCTATAAAATGGAAATCTTTGCTGTAATTCTCGAGATCAAAAAACGTGCTTTCTTTATAATTACTGCAGATTCTTATGTTAACGACGGCAGAATATACAGTTGACATACATTACGGATTTGTAGTCAGCGGAAAGGTTTTGATTTCGCAAAAGCCAGTTGGCAGGGTCATGCGCTCGGATGCATAGTAGTGCGGAATAGAAATGCGACACTTGCTGGCTCAGTAGGTATTTTGTTGGACTGACGCAAGTTGGCTAGACTTCCACGAGTTAGGTCCGTGTTCACCAACATTAAACTACCTCACAATAATCTTATCTTCCATGGACAACCTTAGTCACAATGGCCTTTATTTTTAACCCCCCACCCAGAAAGAGAGGGGTGTTATAAGTTTAACGTGTCTGTCTATGTATCTGTTTGTGGTATCGTAGCTGACGGATGATTTTATGCCAGTGTTCTGAGCCATGTTTCATGAAAATCTGTTTAGCCGTTTGTGTTTATATGTATTTATTGTGTCGGGGGTTTTATAATTTTTTAATTTACATTGCTTCTGCCGTACATCTGTCATTAACGTCAGTGTCTATAGAGCTAGCGATAACCACGTGATTTTGCTTAACCAGTATGATCGTTACAGCCACACTGACACTGCAAGGCTACGAGCGCCTCAACAAGTTAGTACTCAATAGTTAGTATTAGGTGGTATTAGGTACAACTAAACAAATACATTTTTCTTTTACCACTTGGCTTAATGCTTGAAAATGTGACATGCAAATGAAGTTTAAATGTTAAGAACTGTATAATGTTCTTAATAAAAAAAAACCGGCCAAGTGCGAGTCGGACTCGCGCACCGAGGGTTCCGTACAACCTTGCAAATTTATGGTTTTCGTAATTTTTCCTTTATCTATGCTATAAGACGTTGCTTCGTACCAAATTTCAAGATTCTGAGTTCACGGGAAGCACCCTGTAGGTTTTGATTCCCTTGCAAGTGTCGAAAATTTGCGGCATAAACGGCTGTATCTTTTGATTGCGTTGGCTTAGAAGTTTGATTTTTTCACAGCTTCAAGGGACAGTAGACCTGAGTAATTGATATAAATTTCAGCTTCATACCTCCACGCGTTCCTGAGAAAAAGGGTCTTGACAGACGGACGGACGGACGGACAGACGGACAACAAAGTGATCCTATAAGGGTTCCGTTTTTTCCTTTTGAGGTACGGAACCCTAAAAAACACAAAACTGCGTCATGGGAAGGGCCCATCTCAATGATCGTATGTCGGTATAAAGATTATTCAACATTAATAAAAAAAGGTATACTATACTGATATGGAAAAACCTATATATTTATTTGAGAACTACATAATTTAGTACAAATAGGAATCTCGCTCTTTTAGGAATATTGATTTCCAGCTGATTATGGTACAATACATTAGGTATACTTGTCAAATAACTGTAGGTATCATATGCTATTGACTATCCATGTGAAATATTCCAGTCTATTAAGTAAACATTTGTAATGAAATCTAAACACGTGTTGCCAAGTTTGCAGTTTCCAAGTTTATCTAGAACATGAGCCGATTGTGTCTCAATTAAGTAATCACTAACAGTAGGTACTTACGTACCCTTACAATGTCAAACTATAATAGTTGTTAATAGATAAATAATAAAATGAGACCGTTATTATCCTGATACCATCAATTAAGTAATACAGTTTAGATTAACTTTTCTTATACTTATTATATATTTGTATTACTTTTGTTTTAATTACTTTAATTCCTCTGTTTAATTTATAAAGTCTGCAGAGTACTAACTCCACTAACTATGAAATTAATTTTAAACTCAAGTCGTTCTAACTAATATTATTAATGCGGATAGATTGTTGATTTTTTCTTCTTGAACTGAGCAACGGATCCACGTCATTTTTCACGTAGAGTTAGAGGATCGAAAAGGTCGTAGACAACTTTTTACCAAGGACAAAAGCTAGTAAATCTAAATAACTTTAGTATTTTTATTTACAAAAATCTGTTCCGACATATCTGCAATAAAACAAAATCGGTTTCCTTCTAGTTTCATTTCTTATAGTTTCACAGCGTAATATAACGTCTAGAAGGCACCAGATGCAGACGTAGTTTGTTCCACAAGCCTTTCTGAACAACATATAGAAGTCAGTGTACATTTGATCAACGACCCCTGATATGCCCGTAGTACAACAACTTTACAAATTTAAAACGGAAAATGTACTAAATACTAAACTGTGACGTCAACATTTTTAGTAATCAATTGTTACGCTATTTTGTTTTTAGTGGTGTTTTGAAACATTTGGATTGAATGATTACTTACAATTTAATTTTGATATAGTAAACTACCCTATTAATATGTCAGCGTTTAACCTCTACTAATGTCGTAATATGACGCAATGTAAACTACGCATAAATAATAGGAGTAAAACCAAAGAGATTAAAATATAATAGGACATAGAGGGGGCATTGGGAATATTTTCATACAAAAGTTTGAAGCATGTTTGAAGCTCAAGCGTCATGTCAGTTAGTATTAGTATGAACGCGAGCTGTCATTCGGTCGAAATTGTACTAGACTTATTCCACTTAGAATAACTTTTGGCTTCAAATTTTCCTCGCTTTGTCCCCTCTATGCGCTATTATATTTTAATCTCTTTGAGTAAAACCAATTACTTATTCTGTGGTAAAACTAAAAGCGCGTAAACGGAGAATTTTTAAAATTGGAATCCGATTTCAAATCATAACCTTTGGGAAATCAAAACCTTTGGTATCTAAATAAGTGCAAAATCTTGTTATTATATTTTTTAGTAATTCAGAGGAGCGCGAGTTCCAAATTTAATAAAAGATTTAGTAGCTATCAAATTGGTCATATAACATAGTTTCTGTAGAAGAAGATTATATGATCAGCTATCCTATATTAACTAGTCAAGTTACTAAATACACTATCGATATATCTAATAATAATACTGTTGCAGCGTGTGGCTTGGATTTGTGTCCTGGTGCGGTCATGAACCAAGGAGTAGTAAAAATAAACTCGTATTTATTACTAGCTCGACGGAGAGGGAAAACATCGTGAAGAAATCCGCAGTCCCCAAAACTTAATCTCAGCATGTCACGTTTAGGGGTCCAAAATACTGGTAAAAAGTGTTTATTTACAGGTAATGTTTATATGTAGGTAAACGATATCCGAAAATAATGAACCACAATTATGATTATCATGACACATGAAAATTTAACGAATAGAACTCACAAAAAACATTCGAATAAATGACAATGATGAACAATACCTACGCATCCAATTATTATCAGCTTCATAATAGGAACAAGTCTGACAACCTTTATTGCTGCAATGGATGCCAATACGAAGCATAGTTAACGATGGAAACTTTAACTGAATAAAGCTTGAATTAAAACAATGCTGAGAGAGCGTTTTTTTCCATGTCGGCGTAATCCTTCAACGAAAACTACATTGAAGTGATCTATGTATAAAATAAAAATAAATAATAATAATAATATAATAATAAATTGTTTATTTGCCAAAAAATTGTGCATACAAGTAGAGGGTTTTTGGTAAGATTGTACAGTTATTACAATAAAATAAGATTCCCTGAAACCTAAACTAGGTGAAACCTGTATCTTAGGTGACAGTGAGTCTGGCGAAGTCATGTTATACTTAGTATACAATCAGAAATTACGAGGTCATTTTGGTTGCAATATTTGGAAACAAACATAACAATTTGACAAAGAATAAAAAGAAAAGGTAATGTAGGATACATAGTAGGTAAGTTAAGTTCGGTAGTTTGTGTGTGTGTAGTATGTGTGAGGGTGAGTGAGAGGGTGTGTGGGGTGTTTGGAGTGAGTGAGAGGGAGGGTGTGTGGGTATGTGTGTGTGTAACATGCTCAGAAGTATGGTGTAAGAAATATAGATAAGTAAGTAATATAGATAAGTAAGTACCACTAGCGTAAGTAATAAAGGGTATTAATGGTTAGGGGTCAACAAGTTTTCTGTATCTGCATAGCTTAGTTTTTGAAGCCAGCACTGAATCTTACTTTTCAGTTCAAATTTACTTAGTGAGCGCATATTATTGATAGCTTTATGAGCATTATTATAGATTATAGAACTGACTACATTGTATTGCCTGGAGGCAAAAGTTGTTTTGTGTAGAACTGGTGGACAGATGTTTTTAGTGGAACGTTTATTAGGGTCGCGACTGGAAGGAACCTCAGGATGTTTACGTACAATGACACGGAGGATAAAGGTCTGTCTAACCGTAAGTACATTTGCCAACTCGTACAGTTCAGTAGTAGGGTGTCTAAAATGTTTGAAAAACATGACTTTCAGGATGGCCCGCTGTGCCCGCTCTAATGTAATGTAGGAGGTTTTGGCAGCTGCACCCCATACAGGGATGCAGTAAGACAGAATGGAGTTACAGAGTGCAAGATAGACGAGACGAATAGTATCATGGTCTGCGCAATGCCGAAGTGTTTTAAAGATGTAGATAAGACGTCGACATCTAGATGACAGGGTGTCTATGTGGTATTTCCAATTTAGACGCTCATCCAAAATTATGCCTAAATATTTAACAAAGTGTGCTCGTTTTAAGGAAAGACATGCGCAGTCAGAAGTAGGGGTGGGGCAACTGTGAATTTTGATACTGAAATCTGAGGGCGGTTGAGTGGTGGATCTAATAAAGAAGGGGATATACATTGTTTTAGAAACATTTAGTGTGAGACGGTTTATGGAAAGCCAGTTATGTACTATTTGAATTGCTGTCTCAGCGTTGAATTTAGCAACGTCCCAATTTGAACCGGAGACAAGCAAAACAGTGTCATCGGCGTAAGTAAGTATTTTACAGTTTGGGATAGAAAGTTGACATAACTGATTTATGTAAAGAAGGAAGAGTGTGGGACCGAGAATGGACCCCTGAGGGACGCCGTATGTGATCGGGACTGTATCACTAAGGAGTCCATTTATCATGACACGCTGGTTGCGATTTGTCAGGTAGTCACGAAAAATATCAAGAGCTGCGCCTCGTATACCTACAGCCTCGAGTTTGTTGAGTTAAAAATAAAGTAAATAATCTCACGCCTTTTATCCTCGAGGGGGTAAGCAGAGGTATTCCATTCTGAATATACCCAATTTTCACGAGATATTCTTGGGACCCCTAAACGTAAATATTTACGCAAGTTTTTGAAAAACTCATTGGTACATGCCAGGATTCGAACCTGAGTCTCACGCATGAGAAGCGAGCTCTTTAACCGCTGGGCTATTACCTATTGCTCAAAAGAGAAATATTAAATTTAAAATACCAAATATACTATAAATAATCTATAGTAATCTATGGGTTCAAATCCTGGCATGTACCAATGAGTTTTTCAAAAAACTTACGTACATATTTATCATATTACGTATATATAGCAGTGATAGCCCGGACGGTTCAAGAGCCGGCTGAAAATCAGTGAGGCTCGGGTTCGAATCCTGGCATGTACCAATGAGTTTTTCAAAACTTACGTACATATTTATCACTAGCTCGACGGTGAAGGAAAACATCGTGAGGAAACCCGCAGGTCTCAGAATTAATTCTGATACATGTGTAAACAGACCCGGTCCGGCGATGGGCTCACCACCTATCACGTTTAGGGGTCCAATGTATCTCGTGAAATGTGGGTATATCCAGTAATGGAATACCTCTGCCTACCCCCTCGGGGATGAAAGGCGTGAGATTATATTATTATTATTAATCTATAGTAAAAGTTATAAAGTAAGAGTTAACAAAACAATCAAAAAGTGTAGTAGTTACCTAATAAATAATCAACTGCGTAGTTTACATTGTTGTTTAATTGATTTATGTTTAGCTATTATTCTTACATGGCATAGTAACACAATCTAAGAAACAAAAGCTATAGAGAGAAAATAGTGTGACAGCTGCAATAATATGGTAATAAAGAGATTTGACACGTTATTGTACAACCATAACTTACATTACGTGAGTTCATTACGAAAACGAGTACATTTTATTTGTTTTTTATCTACAAAGGAATTAGCATAATCACGAATAAGTTTTTCATAGATAACGTAGAAACGGTCTCCATGTAACGACTGTGATATTAAAAATTACTTCTACATTTTTTACACCACACTATGCACGATTTCATATTATATTCGTGTCTAATAAAGTCTAAACATAGAAGTAAAAATAACAATTTTACACGATAATAAAGGAAATCTCGGCTTTCCGTACCTAGAGCTGTGGGTAAATGGATCTTTATGAAAATGTACAGAGTAACAGAGATTTGCTTCGGATTTTCATAATGCTATGCTAGATTATTCTGTAAAAACTTTGTACTCTGTAGTGCCATTCTTATTTTAATAAACAAATATACTCTTATGAGTCCATATTTATAATTGAAATCGGAATGGTCATCATCTTACATTTCTAGCGCTTGCTCTATAGATGTAGACACTGATGGTGAATGTAGACTTACGTCAGAAGCAATGTACGTCAACATAGATCCGATTGCTATTATGTTTGTATTTTTTTCACTCAGTCCAGTTAATTCCAACTAATGAGTAATTTATTTATATTCTTACTTTACATTTTGTGTTACTAATATGAACTGGGGACATCTAGCCGTGAGTTAACAGAAAAACAAACATACTTAGTTACTTTTGCGCTCTCTCAGTTTCATCGATCTTAAGGTTGTCTGAAATTGTGTTGTTTTTGATGTACAATAAAGCGTTGGTGTATTGTATTGTATTAACCTAATTTCAAAATACGAGAACAACATAGAGTTGACCATTGAAAACTTTTATTAATTAACTTACTGGACCGCGCTGCTACTGTAGCTGAGATTATAATTACTAGTGTGCATTTTACTTATAATTTATCGCTACATAATATAAAACAAAGTCGCTTAGATCTTTAAAACTACGCAACGGATTATGATGCTGTTTTTTTAAGAATAGATAGAGTGATTCGAGGGGAAGGTTTTAATATCAGCATTGCACTCGTGCAAAGCCGGAGCGGGTCGCTAGTCACATATATTTTATTGGTGTACAACAAAGAGTTGCTAGTTACTTACTTTTACACGCAATCGGGTTTCTCGGAGTTTTCATATCTTATACGAGTTTGTTCAACATATCGTATGTATTGTGCAACAGGCTTGTGCGTACATAAGCTAGGTAATAAACTTTTTATATCTAAACTCTAAAGTTAAAACAATAGGTTATGGGAAACGGTTTGCTCAACTCGGTAGGTTTATGTTTCACAGCGCAAGCGCGTTGGACAGTGCTCATTACTGCATGCGCATGGACTCGGCATTGTCCGCATCGAGTGCATTTCAACACCGCCCTTCCCGTTGACCTAATCATACCCACTTTAGTGTCATTGCGTCAATATTAAATATTGTCACACACTTAATACTCGTAAGTTTAAACTGCAGACGTGAACCATTATATGGTGAAGCAATTATGGGTCCTGTATCCTGCTTTTATTCAACTTTTACGACCTACTCATTCCCTAAATGTCCCAAAAAGCAGCGAATGAATATTATTATTATTTTAGCTGTGAAGTGTATCTCTAACCACAGCTCGTACATCAAACCATTTACTGCATTTGGAACCAGCAACTCTTCGGTGGAGATGGGCTGCTGTTTACATTTAGCCAATCTTTATGGACGAGTTTAGTGTGCCTTTTTATTAGACTATTGACTTTTCTAAGTGTAATTATTATAACACTTTCATTTTCATTCATTTTCAACCCTTCTAACCATTTAGGATACAACGAAATATGCTCACCTGCATTTGTACAGTCAAGAGCAAATTAAGCTTTACACTACCAGTCTAAGCTGAGCTCTGATTTATACTGCGCGCCATAGAATACAGGGCCGGTTCAAAGTCCAAAGTTTCAAGCTCAGCGTGCTCTTGACTGTACAAGAAAAACCTTCGAAATTCATTTATCTTAAGAGTCAGTAATTCATTCAATAATCTGATAAAATTACATAAAAAATTAGATTTGTTCTGTTCTAAACCCGTAGAAATAATGCAAATATTTAGCAATAACTTCTTTGGCTATACTCAGTCGCGAGCACAACAACACTTAAATACTT
This sequence comes from Ethmia dodecea, assembly GCA_963855545.1. Taxonomy (NCBI): domain Eukaryota; kingdom Metazoa; phylum Arthropoda; class Insecta; order Lepidoptera; family Depressariidae; genus Ethmia; species Ethmia dodecea. Next base: position 6,551,224 of record OY979446.1, read on the forward strand.
AATATTTAACTTTGTAATTCTAAGTGCTAAAATAGTGCTTGAATTTGTTTTTTTTTCCGAGCTTGACAGTCTTCATCCAAATTTGTACCTATGTGCGAACACCTGTAAATGGCTTCGTTGACTTATTTTTAGGTGTTAGTAATTTTTTTAATTTGCTGTAGGTGTTCCAAAAAAATAAAATAAATAAATATAATAACCCTTCTGGTACAATCCAGTAAAAATATCTAGAGATAAGTAAAAGAAAAACTAAAGTACGATTTAGAACAATACCCGACCCAGTCTGAGCACAAGGAGCACGCAATGATATATTTAGTAAGATAAATAAACAATGGCGGAAAATCGCCCACTGCGCTTAGAACATCTTGATAGACCCCCATTAGACAGATGAACAATTTTGTATCATACACGCGAATAATATAAGGTTGAGAACACAATACGAAATAGCTTCCTTCAAATCTAGCAGATTAGCAGCATTTTATAATCACAGATATATTAAAGGTATTTCGATAAAAATATTCTTATCTATAAGCTCATAAATACATACATGTCACTACGATAGATATTTATGCACAGAGTATGCATTAATCAATAAATAGGTACTTAATAGCTTTAATTGTTATCTATATCTTTTGGACTAATTTTTATATCATCATTAGGTAAATATGTGGGTATATTTATTAATAATTAGCTTAGGTAATTAGGTAAATTAAATTATGGTATCGAATGATAATACCAGAATCAGTAGGTAACTAATTTAGCTATTACGAATAGACTTTTGATTGAATTGTGTTTTTCTCTAAAATATATAGGTACCTAATTTTAATAGCAACACTTTGCTGTAACATAAAACCATTTAAAGGAATATAAAAATGAAAAAGAAAACAATAGAATTATCCAGAGAAATTCTTGTTTCCAGCGATTTTGTACATTATTTACGTTAAACATAATAATGTAGAATAAGCTTTACACATGATGGCCACGAAGCGTAAATCCGCACCGGAATTGTGTATGGACAGTTTTGTTGGCGGTGATTTCATTAATAATAGTTACTAGTAACAATGTTATTAAATAATCTCACGCCTTTCATCCCCGAGGGGGTAGGCAGAGGTATTCCATTACTGGATATACCCACATTTTACGAGATACATTGGACCCCTAAACGTGATAGGCGGTGAGCCCATCGCCGGGCCGGGTCTATTTACACATGTCTCAGAATTAATTGTGAGACCTGCGGGTTTCCTCACGATGTTTTTCTTCACCGTCGAGCTAGTGATAAATATGTACTGTACGTAAGTTTTTGAAAAACTCATTGGTACATGCCAGGATTCGAACCCGAGCCTCACTGATTTTCGACCGGCTCTTATAACTGCTTTGGTGGATTATTATAAAGAAATATACAATGTTAAAATAAGCTACACCTGGCTTTGCGATGGAGGACGGTGCAACGTGATAAATGTCATGAAAATTTAATTTCTATTTAGTTAATGTTGTATTAAAATACTATGTCGTTTGAGCGAGGAGAAAAAATAGAGTCTAGATTGAACAGTCGCAGACTCTGTCAGACTAAATAATCATTTTTGCTTCGACAAAAAAAAACGTGGTAATTACTATATTGAATTAATTTATAGGAAATTTATTAATTATACTGAGGAAGACAAAGGTCCATAAATCAAAGTAACTAATTGAATCTAGCGTTTATTTATTTTTCTGTTACCACGTAACAGATCATGACTTCATCAATAATTTTATGAAACCGAGCGTTTTTATGATTTGTACGAGCTTTAGTTGCCTATGAATATACAAAAATTACTCGAATACAAATTTTACAATAGTATTAAAATTTTGGTAAATACTATTATTAAAGAATATTTTAAAGTACAAGACGTACCTAACATAAATCACTAGCACACTAGCACAACGAATGTAGCCATGAAGCCAGCTGTTATGAACAATAACAAGGAAAATGTACGGTGAGAAATAGGCCAGTTTTTCACAATAGGTACATGAGACAGTGCATCGACGCGCCTACTAGTAAAAATGCTGATCACGGGATGAAAGGCAGCTTATATTATATTATGTGCTAATCTAGAATAAAGAAAGAGGTAGAGTCCATTCCTGGTAATATCCACTTTTACATAGCATAATTTTTGGACCCCTAACGACTTTACGAACGATTCTAATTTGGACGAATTTTGCATTTAAATTTCGGTGCAAGGGACATGGTGTACTATGGCATTTAAATGTCAGTGTTTTGCAGATTTTTTGTAACTAACAACACGCCTAGAGGCTGATATTACACTACAAAATATAAATAAAATTATTGCACATGACCTTAAATACACCGGCTAAGGACATTTGTCCTTCATTAGTTAACATTCTGGCGATATTGCGCGAGCGTCGCCAACCAAGTAACAAATTATTTCCTACACCAAGGCAGCAGTATGTACGTCTTACTACTGTCACTTTTCTGAGGTATAAAGATCTGTTAAATGTCAAAAAATACTTTAGTAAAATAAACATTTCCTATTTATTTTACATTTGCAATTTCAGAATTCATTTGCACTCTCCTCACAAACTAGCAGATAAGGAGCGAATCAATAAATTATATTTGAAACCAAACACACATGCAATATGTAGTCTATAAAATCGTAGTCGAGTCATAAAAGATAAAAATATTGGTATTGATCGCTAATGACTTGCAATATTTAAGGCAGAAAAATATGTTTGGAGTTGAAGATCACTTACATTTAAGGAGTTGTTTGTCTGCAGGCCTTACAATACCGGGAGCTTCTGCTTTTAATCGTGTTATTTCAAAAATATATTTATCATTAGAGGAGACAAGTTAGTATGTAAACCCGCTGTCATTATAGTAAGTGTTTAAGTATTGATGATACCTCAAATCATCAGCTCCTGACCAAATAAAAAAGAAGAGTAAAGGGGCAAATAAAAAAAATATTTAAATATTTAGCGCGTTCAACAGTCGCGCCTGGACTTTTATGTCGCAACTAGAACTACGCTGTCGACACACTGAGCTCTCTTATTACAATAATAGAGCTCAAAGAGTTAGCAAAACCGTTTATATTTATGAGCGACATAAGCTATCAGATTAACTCAACTGTCAACCCAGTTGTCGTGGCCTAATCGGCAACTAGTAAACTATAAGTTAAGTCATGTAGTTTGGGTTTAGATAATATTTTTCGATTCTGATATATGAAACATGGCTATTGCGCTGCGCTGGTTATTACCAGTAAAAGTATATATTTGTGGCAAATGTAGTACAATATTTTCCTATACAGAGTTTTTAGGAAATTGAGAAATGGTAGTAAACTAAGTAATTTTAAAAACCGCAATAATCTTTAATTTCTCCTTACAAATTGTGTTAAGACGAAGGAGACGAGCAACATATTATTATACTCGTATTAGCCGTGTGCACGATGGGTTTAAAAAATGAAGAACCTCCATACAACTTTCATATTTAATAATTTTGCTAAGCTCCAAGGAAGGATTTTTGAACATGCATCCCTAAGTAGTAAGTAACAACTCTATGGCACATAATTAAAATATGCAATAATGACACAATGATTACAAAAGTACAATGGGCGGTCTTATCGCTTTAAGTACATATGGGATGAAAGTTCATATAAAAGCTCGTCATTCTTAATCTCATGGGGCTAGTTAAGCATAAATCTAGCTTTAATTATTAGAATATAAAAAAAACCTCAAATCCAATTGCCCTGTGTCAGACGACAAATTACTCGCTGCTTGGTTTAATAACAAAATTGCAGTTTAACCGGTCCATTCCGTCGACGACAACGTTGTAATTAGTGATGACGTAATCCAGGGGATTCCAACCCTAATAGACCTGCTTTAACCGAGACTGTGTTGCATGAAATCGGTACTGATTGATAGAATTAAAAGACATAAACGTTATTTTCATCCCATGATGTGAACATCGTGAGGAAGCCCACAGGTCCCAGAACTATTTCTGAGACATTCTGATGGGCTCACCACCTATCACGTTTAGGGGTCCAAAGAATATCTCGTGAAAAGTGTACCATCCAGTAATGGTAGAACTAATGAATCGAACTAGTGAGAACATGACCCCTCGGGGATAAAAGGCGTAAGTTTTTTTTTTCATCCCATAAAAAAAATGTCTAAGTAAAATGACAAAAAGTAGGTACAAATTAAACGCTATATTATTATTGGTATTATTTTTATTTTAAATATATTTTTTATAATAACGTTAAAGACTAGTTAGGCAGGCCTGTGCCCTGACCAAAAAGGTATACTTACTGCAAAAACAGCAAAAAAGATTAAAGTGAATGCAGGAACTTATTTACCTATTCAGTGTGACCTTTAGTATCTATAAATGTATAAGGAAAATGAACTTGAAGTACCTACTTAATAAAATTCCGAATTCATCGAATTATAGTAGGTAGGTACTAAGTATTAAGATTACCCCTTCTATAATACCACAAAAATATTGGATGAAAAACGGAACACACGACTGAGTAGCTAACCATGAAAAATATTTCAAGTTACAAAACATATTTTTCCTAATATGTTACAGAATAAACAGATAAATACTCTTAGCTCCAAATAAGTTGTCAAAGTAAACGACCTCTGGTCTTCCTACACAATCATTAAAAATAAGTAACTAGCAGATCCACAGCGACATTGCTTTGATCTAGATAAAAGTTAATGGCCTCCGATATGTTAGGAACCTATCTGCCAAATGTGGTATTATCTATATCTATATTAATATTGTAAAGAGGAAAGATTTGTATTTTTGTATGTTTGTTACGAATAAACCCAAAAACTACTGAACCAAATTTAAAAATTCTTTCAACAATGGAAACCCAAAAGATCCCTGAGTAACATAGGCTATATTTAATTCCCGTATTCCCACGGGAACTGGAACTACAGAGGTGAAACCGCGCAGAACCGCTAGAATTTTATAAATAATTAAAATAAATAATCTCAAGCCTTTCATCACCGAGGGGGTAGGCAGAGGTATTCCATTACTGGACATACCCACATTTCACGAGATATATTGGACCCCTAAACGTGATAGGTGGTGAGCCCATCGCCGGACCGGGTCTATTTACACACAGATCTAATTCTGAGAACTGCGGGTTTCCTCACGATGTTTTCCTTCACCGTCGAGCTAGTGATAAATATGTACGTAAGTTTTTGAAAAACTCATTGGTACATGCCAGGATTCGAACCCGAGCCTCACTGATTTTCGAGCGGGTCTCACTGCTCTAGAATTTTATAAAGTAGAAAACAATGTTCGTTAGCCAATAATGGTTACTTTGGTTTTTAATACAATTGTAAGTTTAATAAAATTATACAGTCATAGACATAGGTAAGCTAAGTAGACTTTAAAAGCATTCGCTTGTCTACCCCATACGGTATCTTTAACTTGCCAGCGAAATTAAAACTCCACACTCAGCATTTAAAGCGGCGTGGAAGAGTATTTAAATGAAATGTATTGAGAAAGTCGCGAGCGGAAATGAGGTTCTTTCAGAAAGCTCATTCCCACTTTTGAGTGACTGTTTTAGAAGTCCAAGCTGTTTTTTTACAGAAGTAGGTGGCTGGTCTCGTTTATTTTTCTAAAAATTGAAGTAAGCACTTACAAATAATTTCATTTACTTATTTCTTTAGATATAACATTCTCAAAGAAAATGGCTTTGAAAAATTTAAAGCTTCATTATTTAATTCAATTTAGCATTCACGTTTAATGCTAAACTAAAAATAATATACTTATATACATATATATATATATATACATTTAACATGTGTATTATTTATTTGTTATGTAATTTACCCGCGATTTTAGAAAAACGAATTATTTTAATTATTTAATTAAAATTAAATAATCCTTTAAAATTATTTTGTATAAATATTTCCCGATTGTAACATAACATACATTTATGTACTCAATACATGCGTATCGAAATAATTTTCAATGTTTTGCATTGTGACAGATTTGGTGAATTGTGGTTTGGGCAAACAAAATGACACAATGACTACACGTTTTGTTTAACGGCATGTTATGATGACAAAGGTGCCTGTGGCCTTGGCCGAATCAAAGTCGACCAAAGTCATATTTATTATCATTTCGAAAGCCTTCGTTTAGTATGAGTATGTGAATCAAGTGATGGAGTCTAACTAATTTCGTAAAAAGGTTTAAAATATGCAACGCTTCTTTACTATCCTTCAATATTCCTAAAATAGAATAAATATACCCACATCAACAACAGGAATGCAGATTTGTCATCAAACCCACACTGAAATTATAAAATCCTTCGAGTATAAAGCTATGAGTCACAGGTTGGTTAGGCTTATGGATTTCATTTATCAATATACGAGTATGGTGTGTCTAAATACCGGTAAACGTACTAAGCGAGTCGTTTCGTGTTAATTTCATCAATATACTGTACCAATTAATCTCAAATAATCAGGGTTATCGTGTACGTGTTTAATTAGGTAGATCGGTAGTTCGGAAGCAATCGGGTAAATCGATTAATCACCGATGATGTTAATATTAACTCAATTCGTTATTCGCTCTTATTTTTTTATTAAAACCAACCAAGATATATCAACACTTCTACTGTGTTATTGGATTCGGAAATACAGGTCATAGTCTGCTCTCAGTATACAAATGTGATTTTAAATTCTCATGTTAGCCTTAACAATTATTTTTAGAACTTTTAATAGTAAGAAAATTTTAAAACATATTTATCATAATTAATCAGTATTAAAAAGATAAATATTATCTATCGCGTCAATATCTTTAGTCTATTTATTTAGGACAAAGACTTATCTTTCGAATAGACAATCCAATAGATATCATCGGTACACCTAGATACCTACTCGTAAATAATTACTATTTGGTCACTACTGGGATTGATACGAGACTTGGCTTTTATGGTAATTCTCATCACTTCTCAATTTTGTCCAAATCTTGCTTTTGCTTTACTGGCTTCGAAATTTTTCTATATGGCTAATAATTACTGATTTCCAAATTAATGCGCGATCAGGTATAGAGATTTAGATAAGATTCAAATTGCCGTATCATTGTTTGTTTGTCCACAAGTGTGTCAGGTACTTAATAAGGCGTGCAGTCCGCCAGAGGCGTGTGGTGCATGCTAAATGCAAGCCGTTTCTAGTTTCACGGATGTGAGCATGTAAACCGTGGATCTTTATCAATGTCACGCCAAGGGAATTCGGAGAAAACGCCCAAATGAGAACGGCCAATTTGGATTTCGTGTCGCGGATTTTTAGAAAAACAAAATATACGGGCGCAGGTTGCTTACAAATAGCAATACTTATTTCTTTTGTAATAAGATAAATACGAGTATTTTGAATGGATGCGGGCTGCCCAAGACTGGAATAGTTGGGTTCGCTCCTTGGCTTGGCTTTTGCCCAGCAGTGGACAGCAATTAGCTGAAATGGAGTATTTGAAACACAGGTCTAGAATCAATGTTCTTCCAATGCTTGCCGATCTATCTCGCCATGGAAATGAAACATAAGTGTAAATCAATTTCCAAAAAGTGACAAACGAAAGTTTTATTCGCTTATCTGGCGTTCCCTTCATTGTAATAGCAGGGGAGGCACACTGCGTGACGTCATCGCGCCGCTACAAGTACATCCGGCCTGCCGCCACCCGGCGGTCTATTAGTGGTTGTCGCGCATTTGTTGTATAGATATTGAATTTTAATCAACTATTTTTCTTTACATTATATAATGTATGTAGGTAGATAACCCAGTTGTATGTCTTCGTCCTACATTTTGCAGAAACAGGCCGTTTTGAAGTCATAACCTAAAGGTAAATTACACAGCTTTTGTTTAGTTGGGTGGTCTTTAGTACCTAAATAAAGAATAATCGTAATATGGTAGGTAAAATACACTATTATACTAACTACTACTACTAACGTATAATTTAATGGGTCGAGCTGCCGGCAACCCTAGATCTCAGGCTCCACCTCCGAAAGAGCGCGTTGCATGCTATAGAAAGAGATGGCCACATTTAGGCACGTTTGACGTACCTAAACAGGGAATTTGTTAACAGTGAACCTTCTGTACGTAATACTATTACTTAAATGTATAAATTTTTTCCGAAAAATTAATTAGCATAGCTGAATTTAGTGCTATCTATGGAAATCGTGCTATTATTGATCAATATTTAATAAAATTGGTTAGAGACAACTAAAGTTCGATTGCATCATATTTTTTATATTAATATACTAATTGGGGTGTATGAGGAATTGCGCTTTTTCAGTTACGCGTTGTATAACTGCAAAGTTTCGTCAAAATCCATTCAGTAGTTTTTGCGTGAAAGAGGAACAAACATCCATACATCTATACATCCATGCATACAAACTTTCACGTTTATAATATTAGTAGGATCTGGTGAAATACTATATCTAGGTTCATATTACCAAAACCAGTTATACGGCAGCTTTGGTATCAGCAATACCGCTTATCATGAATAGTAGCTATTTACTCTTATCATAATCCATAGGTATCACTAGCTCGATGGTGAAGGAAAACATCGTGAGGAAACCCGAAGGTCCCAGAGTTGATTCTGAGGCATCTGTACCCCAATCCGATGATAGGCTCACCACCTGTCACACTTAGGGGTTCAAAAATAGACTAGTGAAAAGTGGGTGGGAAATACCCACTTTCCCCGCCTACCCCCTCGCAGATATAAGGTGTGAGCTATTTTATTATTAGCTAGTTAGATTATGGACGACAAGCTGCTATTATTCGGACGAATACAATTTTATGTTCTTAAGCGAACTCGTCCATTTATTTAGTTGAATTCGGAATACGTCGATTCAGAGAATGTTACCGTTACAAGGAATGGAAGGTCGTTAGAAAAATGTAAACATTTAAATTATAGCAATGGTCTGATAATCAGTTTTCTCGGATCGTTCACAGAAATGTATCTACGATATATACCTCCTCAGTTGTGCCGTAAATTTTGAATAAACTACACCTACTTGCTAGCTGTAAAATCATTTACAAATAAACGTATTCAAACCTTGAAGAATCAAATTAAACTTTCAAGGTAATCAATTCCATCTACATATAACTATACTGCCTTGTTTAGGAAACTATGTAAGCTATAGATTAGGTTTTCTGATACAATCTAGCATTTTACATTTTCTAATTAAAAACATATACCTACTTACCTAGTTCGTTTATTTTGGCCTTGATGAAAATATTGAACGAAGAAAGCAAAATTAGGTATTGCATGCTTAGGCCGGTAAACATGTACAATACAGTAATTTAGTTTGTAGTTTTACTTTTAGTTTTCTGCTCTATCTTTATGTCTTTAACTTAATAAAAGTCATCATTAATTATAGTACAATTGAGAGTTTTATTGCTTTGAGCGTACCTAAACACGATATTGTTTTTGACAAAAACAATATGATTCCAATATTTTTTAGAATGCCATAACAAAAAGTTACGCGGTTGTGTGGATCTGGCTCTAGATTTAAAAACATACAAAAAATAATTACCGCTGGTCATAATAGGGAGGCCTAGAGCAGTGGACGAGTATAGGCTGATGATGATGATAGTCAAGTAGTTGTTATGGGCATAAGCCTTTTTACCAACAGTGTTTTAGTATTAAAATTTCAATTAAGGGGATATACTTTTTTAGGATTCCACAGTTTAAAATTATAACCATGTGTAGCAGTGAACCTACGCAATATACCTAATGATACGTGACTGCGCATTTCACAATACTATTTGGCACGGTGTTACAAGCTATTGACAACAATATTATGCATGGGTGACTTGACGCCTTTTTGTTTGTACTAATAATAGTTTACTAGGTAACATAGTTTTTAGGATTCCGTAACCAAAGGGTGCCATAATATAGCAGATATAATAATAATAAATTGTGGGACACAATTCACACACGGTTATTTAGTCCCAAACTGGGACTAACAAAACAAACAAAAAAACCAATGAAGCGTCCGTCAGTCTATCTGTATGCGGTATCTCATGAACCGTAAATATGTAGATAGTAAAAAAAATCACAGAAAGTGTATTTCCATTGCCGCTATAACAACAAATAGTAAAAAAGAATATAATTAAAATATTAATAATACAACAAACGTGTTTTAGGGGTTTTTTTATTGTACGGTGATACAGAACCATTCGTGTGTAAGTCCGAATTACACTTAACCGGTTTTACTATTGAGAGACATATTTCTATCCTTTATTCATTCCCATTCATCATGCATTCAATACGTGTCCGTGATGAATTTGGTCTTAAGGATACAAGAGTTACAGAAGCGCTTTGTGTCCCATTCTTAACTCTGAAAAGGAGACTTTATGCGTTGCAATAATGTTTTAAAAATAATACCATAATAGAATATCAAATGAGGTTCCTTAGAACTGTGTCACGGTCTCGTAGAAAACAAATAGTTTTTTCATCTCTCCGGGCGGAAAGCGTCAACTTGCGGGCTTGGTTTTCGTCCGGGCCCTATAATTGTGTGCTTAAACATATTTTACGTGTCGCAGTGTTCATGTATTTAATTTGTTTATTAGTTCTTTAGTCGCCATGGTATGTATGGGCTCTAATAAGGTTAGAATTCTTATGTTACTAATATATTACCTATACAGTATACACGCGAAAATTGTAAGAATAATTGATAGAGGTTTGTTACTCTTTTACCTTAAATCTACTAAACGGACTTGCTAGTAAATCAGAATAACAAAAAGGCTACTTTTTATATCGAAACGCGGGTAAAGTCGTAAGCAAAAGCCATTATTCTTAACTACTAGTCATTTGATTAGAGAAAATAAAGGCTGTCCTTTCTCACTAAATATTCACATAGTAGGTAATAAAGGAGACTGATCGGAGTCAGAACTTTCCATTTATGAGAAAACATAGATATTTCTGCACTTTTAAAAACGTCAAGTAAGATATTCATCGACGTATTTATTTTACACTGTTATAGCGATGGGACGTGTTAATGAATTACGAAATGTTAGTCACTACAGACTTACCATTTTAAAGTGATACCTACTCCAAAATAGGCACTTAATTAGCACATTGACTATAGTAAAGTCAATTTGCAATTCATTGCAACATAAGAGTTTTTGATATATTTGTTATAAGGTAAACGCAGCTATTACCGACCCCCTTAAGCAAGTTTTGAAATTGATTATTAGAATTAAGGGTAGTGGTTGCAAACACACCAGATTTTTTTATTTTATATTTAAATATAGATTGTATATTTTATATTTATATTTTCACTTGTTTATAAATATCATGTTTTCATTGAAAAAATAATCAAAGGATTGTTGAAGTCAATTGTTTCTATCACCGACCCACCCGAAATGCTTTGAAGCTATTACCGATTTTTATGAATCTAACACCGACCGTAATTTTCACAGAATACCTACCTACACGTTTGATTCTCAAAATAATTATTAATTTGAGCGAAATATCCCTTTCTCAAAATATCCCTTTTCGAAATGTCCCGTTTACTTATAATTGCTTTTGCTTTATTTTATTTTTGTACTTGATTCATTACAATAATTATAGTTACTAAAATAATCTGAAAATGGAGATAAACTTGACTTTAAACTTTTTGGCGGGAATCCGAAGAGGGACGTCATGTTTTTTGTATAATTTTCATTTTGCTGTGTGTTTCGGGTTTTGACTCATCATAATAGTGATAGTTTATTATGTGGAAAGTGTCCGTGAAAGTGTGCAGTGAATGGGAAATTCAATAAAATGCGAGATATGGACATTTTTGGATTGCCTCAAGAAGTCACAATGAAGTCTTCAGTAAAAATGCTATTATTTTACTGTTGATAACCAAGTTAAGGATGTAGAAAGTGTTGAAGACACTGTATTTTTGTGCGTGGACTCTGAAGCAGAGCCATTTACTCAAGGATATCATTAACTAATGACGAGGCTGCATGGCGTAATGCCTTTGCCTACCCTGTAAGGGGTGAAAAAAAAATTAATAGAACCAACGTGAAATTCATTGTTATGTAGATTTCTTCTTCTAGTGCCCATGCTTTCTAACTAATCGCAGTGAACCTCGAAATGCTTGTGGATTCTTTAAAAGATTGTTTTCACATTTGGACCTCAATAAAAGTATTTATTTCTCGGTGGACATAAATGAAATTTTAGTAATATAAGAAAATAGACTTTAATAGAAATGGTAAATAGAATAACATTCATTAAATCAAATTGAGAACATAGATCATGTATTGTTATCTTGCGCCCCCGGAAACCTGCTGCTTGGCCAGCTGTGCAAACCATAGTTACCATAGCCTTTCTTTCTAATTGATTAGCCTGCTTAATAGTAATTACTTCTTAAAACGATGTCAATGCTGTTACTTCACAAATCACAATGCAGTTCCATGTAGTGCCGTTGAAGAAAATTGATCCTAGTTTCAATTGTGTTTGACAAAGGGGATAACTGAATCACCTGAAACATAAATACTTATTCACTATCAAAATTCAGATATAATTTTGTTAAAGTGTAGATGTTAATAAAATAAAAACAAACTGTTTTATTTTCAGCACAGATTTTTTCAAGTTGGGATAGTGGCTGGTGCTTCTACACACATGAATCATGATTTGCTCCACCGTGGCTAGCACTAATACTTTATATTTACTATTTAAGTCAGAGTTACAAACCTGAAAATAAAAGTAAATAATATTAAATATATAATTTACATGTTTTGAATAAAAATAATTAGACAATTTTTTTCAATATAACTTAAACCCTTTTTTTATTTGCCAAAAAGCCTATTTTTTTTTCAAACTTCCCAAGTTTAGCGCAGCCGAAGGTGAGGGTTGACTGTCGGAACAAGTTGCAATGACGGTTCCGCACGTGTACTTAATAACTCTTTTTAATACAGTTGCGAAAAAATAAAGCAATTTAATAAAATAATAAAAATACAATAAACTCAACTAACATTTTTGGAAAATCGCGCCAACCGTAAAAGATTAAAAGCAGGGGTTTTTTTTTATTTCTTCACCCATTCTAGGTAGGCAAAGGGAACTATACATACAGCCACGTCTTCAGTAGATTTTTTTTTATGGATATGAAATGAAAATGAAATTTCATGACATTAAATTAAATTAAACCTAACCTAACTCATTGAATCAAATCATTATATTGAAACAAATTAGTAGCTTTACTACTTTTAACATTACATACCGTTAATCAAAAAATACCAATTAATCGGTATAGAATCGGTGATAGCTTCTCTTTGTTGCAATTACCGATTCATATGGATCGTTAATTAGTGTTAAATAAAAAATGAACAAATCTTTTACCGAGTCACGAAAAATAATCGATATTAATTGGAATATATTTCCCCATCCGTTTTAATACAATAATTTATTGATTTAGTCCTAAACTATAAAAAATACACCATTTTCATATAAATACAAAGAAAACTCTAAGTAGTTTCTTTCATATCCCACGTCTAAATGTTTAATAATGCGTGGCAGTTTATCGCGAAAAAACTAGTTTATAATATAACATGGTGTATGTCGCTAATAGATGCTTATAATTTTAGAATACTTAAGATTGAAATGGTGTTATAAAAACTTGTTTAATTATTATAAGCATTAACGAAAAAGGGAAAAATAAAGAATAACCTCTCAGCCATTGCCGATCCATGGGTCGGTAATGACTGCACTACTAAAATGCACTGCAGCTATTGCCGTTCTATTTTAATTTCAAAAATACTTTTTAAAATCCCTTAAAACACAATAGTTTAGTTGCGAAATGTGGAATATACAAATAAAGGAATATATTGAGTTATTCAAAATAAACTTAACGTAAATATTTATATATAAAATATCTTAAGCAAAAAATTTGAGTCCTTACCTGAGGAAGTAAGGGTTAGTATGACACGATCGGCGCACTCGCTACGTTCACAGAAACTAACGTATTTGGTCACATTCCCGTGTACCTACGTACACTAACACCAGTAAATTAATTAGGAAACATACAAACATGTGTGTATATTATACTCTCTTGTGAGTCAAATCGTTCAAAACCGATAAAAATAAGAATAAGCTGAATGGGTCGGCAATACCTGCAGATTTTCGATGGGTCGTTGATAGCTGCGTTTACCTTATATGATATAGTTATGTTATATGTTATATACAAATTAGGAACTAGAATAGAAAAAAATCCTTCTAAAAGATAAAACTGTGGCCATTAATACTAATAACTGTATGTTTTATAAGGATGAAAACAAAGAAAAACATATGGCCTTTTATAAAAGATTGGAAAAGACAGGGATAAGCATCTTGTTGCACACTGATAAAGAATCGCAGACAAGTATTGGCCCAGAGCCAAAGCTCGAGCTCTTGACCTAGAGCTACATTTATAAACAGAAAATCTTGCTAGAAAACAACGGCAGAAGGAAATAAAGCGCAGCTATTTACAAAACGGGGTATTCTTTGCATTGCATCTGTTTTGGTATTTTATTACAATAACATATCCCTGGAAATTTACGACACGAAACCATAGTTTTACGTAATCCACCAAAGTCTCCTGGTAGAAAATGGGAATTCTGATTGATAACTAAACATACAATGTGCGTAAAAAATTGTATTTAGGTACACTTCGTAAATCGACTATGGAAACAAATGAACTTTACATACAATAAATTTATTTACTTTATTAATATTGTATATATTAATTAACAGTTGTAAATACATAAATACAATATCGTGAAATCTATATGTACATTACATATTTATATGTATTTAATTGATTGTTTTAACATTTTAATACGGAAAACAGATGGTGCTCTGTAAAAATAGTTTAGGAAGCTGTTTACGACAGAAGGACATACAAACATTTCATACTATACAAAATTACTATTGTGACTACTCAAATGCCCAATTCATTTAATATTTACCCAGATACCTTGGATGTATTACATATTTTTAAAATTTATGTATAATTCTGAAAACCTTTTAACTTCAACCTTTAAAATGGTTTGTTCCTTGTTCGTCCCAATAAGTTCGTCCCAAAGTTGGAATATTGATTAGGTACCCGAAAATATTAAATGTGCTGAGGCTACCAATAGTGATAACTATGTCCCAAGCATTAAAGTACGGGTACTTTATGCAAGCTTTGTAAATTACAAAATAAATTAATACCAGAACCTATAGTATTCTAATATCTGTGCCAGAATAACAAATTGTTTTAATAACTACTACATCGATGTTGGGTTGAATTGCCGGAGATAAAAACATAATAAATTATGACAACGAAGCGAACATTATATTTGTCCTACCGAATTTTACGCCAATATTGAACATTTCATTGTCTACTCAAATTAGGGTACGATTAATGCGTGACGGGTGTACGGGAATTATTCCCGACAGTTCCCGATCCGTTTGGCAAGGAAAGCTACAGGTGTCGGCGCCGCGTTTAGGTAACACCGCGGAACGTGCGTAAACAGTCGCAACTAATTACTGGTATTACTTTACACCGTTTATTATTAGATTATAGCATTGGTATTTATTGGCGTTATACAATGTATAGATTTATTGGAGTGGTAAAGGAATATGAAGAAAGAAAATCGTTGGTTAGTCATAACAATATGATATACTTATGAATTAATGAATTGGAGTGACGAAAACATAATGAAGTTGTTAAGCGTGAGCATCGTCGTATTTTATGCGAGTTGTAAATTTGGTGAATGAAAAGTATAAAAGTCGTGGAAACACTACTGACTGTATCGTTTCATTCATTACCTACTCACTGTATGTATGTTCTCACGTTGAATGCGATCTCTGCTTAAATTTATATTGGCTGTAAAAAATATTTATTTTACTAGGTACCTGCCTTTAACCATGCAAAATGTCGTAATACACGATAACCATGTCTATTATTTTTACTAAACATAACACACATAAATCAATGTTTAAATCAAATAACAATAAGAACAACTGTTCTGCAGAATAAAATAGTTTTATGAGTTGCCGTGTAATTACAGTTTATACAGTCGACCGGCGAATAAGTGCTGTGGTGATATGAAATTTTGATTAGTTCTTATTTTAAAACTATTCGACCAGTTTGAATGAGATGAGTGCAATGATTTATATTTTTCAATCAGTGTATCACTTTTGAGCAGGTTAATAGACATATTTTAGGGTTCTTGATTATATAGAGGTTGTCGCAGGTTTTAAAAAATATAATATATAATAAATATATAATTCTATTAAATCTTTGGATACAATCTCGATGACTCTACATCTGAATTTTATGTAGCAATCTAAGAAGAATCTTGGGTCGATATGTGTGTAAATGAATTATTGTTATCTACTGATCTTCTAAATATTTACTACCAACAAACATCCATTTGCGATATCCAGTGAAAGTGGGATAGTCAAACATGGTCAAACTGTACAATTTTTGCGTAGGTATTTACCAATACTAGTTAGGCTTTCACCTTCGATTTTTTTTACATATCAAATTAATGACTAGGCTGATAGAGATCCGACTAAATTGAGAGTATTTATAATTTATAGCTTTATTTTTTGGGTACGACGCTTAGTTGTAACTACTGGTTACTCCATAGCCAATGTGATAAATTTTTATGAGAGAATTTGTACGAGTGGTAAAAATTGCAACTCGATAAAAATATGAAAGATATATTACTTCTAGTGTTTTTGACTTCAGTAGTTTAGGCTCTGCGTTGCAGTGTCAGTCGCCCATAAGAATGTAATATGTATAATACCTGTGTTTAAATAATTTAGTTTTTTTTGTTTAATTTATAATTTTTTTGTCTCTTATATTTTTTTTACAATAATATTTGTCTCCTTTCAATCCATTTCATTGTCAACCTGTATTTCCTTAGTCTACTGCAGAGTATGATACACAATCCTATTAAACTTAATGTGTACAAATTATAACAGAATACTTTATTTAAGAGCAGTGATAGCCCGGACGGTTAAAGAGCCGGTCGAAAATCAGTGAGGCTCGGGTTCGAATCCTGGCATGTACCAATGAGTTTTTTAAAAACTTACGTACAGTCAACAAAGTTGTTAGGGTTACATGGCCAGTAACTAAGAATTCATTTTTCTGGGGAAGTCATAAATAAATCTTATTGATTAATATTTATTTCGAAAGGTATCTTTGATCCCTATAATTTACCAAAAAAATACTATAAATACATTTAAGGCTTTAAGAGAAAAGTGAATCTTAATTTTTGGCCATGTAACACTAACAACTTAAATCTATCTATATATATAAAAGGAGAAGCTAAATCTAAAAATCAAGGCCCAGCCCAAACCGCTGAACATAGAAACATGAAATTTTGTGTGTAGGTTACGTTTATAGTGTAGATGCTCGCTAAGAAAGGATTTTACGAAATTCAACCCTTAAGGGGGTGAAAGAGGGGGTTGAAGTTTGTATGGGATAGTGTGATTTCTGCGTGTATCAACTTTAAACTTGGCACAGATACTCTTCAAAACACACTATGAAATATTAGTTCTAGGATTTTTTTAAAATCATCCTCCAAGAGGGTGAAAGTAGGGGATGAAGTTTGTATGGAAAACCTTCATTTTTGGGTGTATCAATTCGAAACTTTGTAAAAATACTCCTTAAAACAAACAACAAGACACGTATTTCCGGATTTTTCAAAATCCATCCCCTAAGGGGGTGAAACAGGGGAGTGGAGTTTGTATGGAGACGTGTTGTTTTTTACGTCTATCAACTTCAAACTTTACATAAATACTCTTAGAAATTATGAGACACATATTTTTGGATTTTTAGAAAATCATCCCCTAAACGGATGAAAGTAGGGGTTGAAGTTGGTACGAAGAAGTTTATTTTTTGCGTCCATCAACTTGAAACTTGGTACAAATGCTTTTGAAAACAAACTATGAGATATTAGTTCTAGGATTTTTCAAAAATCTTCCTCCAAGGGGGTGAAAGTGGGGGTTGAAGTTTGTCTGGAAAACCTTCATTTTTGGGTGTATCGATTCGAAACTTTGTAAAAATACTCCTCAAAACAAATAACAAGATACGTATTTCTGGTTTTTTCGAAAATCACCCCTTAAGGGGGTGAAACAGGGGGTTGGAGTTTGTATGGAGACGTGTTTGATTTTTACGTCTATCAACATCAAACTTGGCACAAATACTCTTAAAAATAAATCATGAGACCAGTGTTTTAGGAATTTTCGAAAATCATCCCCTAAGGGGGTGAAAGAAGCGTTTCGAGTTTGTATGGAGACGTGTTGTTTTTTACGTCTTATCAACTTGAAACTGGGCAAAAATACTTTTAGAAATAAATTATGAGACACGTGTTTTTGGATTTTTTGAAAATCATCTCTTAAAAGGGTGAAAGAGGGGGATAAAGTTTGTATGGGATAGTGTGATTTCTGCGTGTATCAACTTTAAACTTTTTACAAATATTCTTGAAAATAAACTTGATATATTAGTTCTAGGATTTATCGAAAACCATCCTCCAAGGGGTTTCATCCCCTTGGGGGTTGAAGTTTGCATGAATACCTTCATTTTTGGATGTATCAATTTGAAATTTTGTAAAAATACTCCTCAAAACAAACAAAAAGACACCTCTCTCTGGATTTTCCGAAAATCACCCCCTAAGGGGGTGAAACAGGGGATAGGAGTTTGTATGGAGATGTGTTGTTTTTGACGTCTATCAACTTCAAACTTTACACAAATACTCTTAGAAATAAATTATGAGACACGTGTTTTTGGATTTTTCGAAAATCGTCCAATAAAGGGGTGAAAGTAGGGTTTGAAGTTAGTATGGAGAAGTGTGGTTTTTTGTGTCTATCAACATAAAAACGCCAAAAAAATAACGTTTGTTGTATGGGAGCCCCTTAAATATTTATTTTATTCTTATGTAGTATTTGTTGTTGTAGCGGCAACAGAAATACATCATCTGTGAAAATTTCAACTGTGTAACTATCACGGTTCATGAGATACAGCTTGGTGACAGATGGACAGACAGACGGACGGACAGGGGAGACTTAGTAATAGGATCCCGTTTTACCATTTGGGTATATGGAACCCTATAAAAACTGGTTAAAAAGAGAAATACGTACTACTCCCAATCGATAATACCTACCTAGAAACTTGAAATATGGTATGTAAGTGTCTTATAATAATATGTCGTTCGCAAACGCTCTATGAAGGGATTTTTAGAAATTCCCACTGGAACAGGAATTCGGCGCGGGCAACGCCGTTGGGCACAGGCTATTTGAAAAATAATAAGAACCTATCTTATGTTCTGCATAAAGATATATTTACTCTAAGTGCATCCCAAAATGTTTAAAAAACAAATGTCCACCCGTGCGAAGCCGGGGCGGGCCGCTAGTATGTACATATTTATCACTAGCTCGACGGTGAAGGAAAAACATCGTGAGGAAACCCGCAGGTCTCAGAATTAATTCTGAGACATGTGTAAATAGACCCGGTCCGGCGATGGGCTCACCACCTATCACGTTTAGGGGTCCAATGTATCTCGTGAAATGTGGGTATATCCAGTAATGGAATACCTCTGCCTACCCCCTCGGGGATGAAAGGCGTGAGATTATTTTTTTTATTTATTTTTATTTAAAAATGAATCTTTTTCAGTATGCAATTAACAAAATATCTATCTCCTATGTCACTTTTTAGTATTCGAATTTCACTCTGTTAATTTAAAGCTGCAAATTTTGCGTAAAGTTTTGTTTGTTCATGCGACAGTAAGAAACAAGCTCTGAGCATATATTGTAATTAAAAATGTACGTATATTTACAAGCTATTACAATAGATTACACGGGTACAATACTAAATTCACACGCTTTAATGGACTCTTGCGCAGTTCGGAAGCGGAACCGCACACGGCACGCGATCGTGACGTATCTCCTCGACTCTTGTTTAAGTTACGTTATCACGTTACGTACGAATAAACAAATTACAGGCAACTTACTTTTCGATAAATTAACGTAAGTCACGTTTTGACTTTTTTTAGGTTTAAGTTTTGCAGGCTTGTCTACTAATGCAACCAAGAGAATAGTTGAGTAGTAAATAGATGAAACTATAGTGAAAGCACTGATATATTATAGTAGCTAGTTTATGAAGAAACAATTTAAAAAGAAACAGCTGTTACTCGAGTAGAGTAGAAGAGTAGTGTAGTCTCTTAACTAGAGAGAAGATATCATCATGTGATTATCAACAATAATTATCCTACAGGTAGAATACAACAGGAACTTGATCGCTCCGCATCTTTATATAAGTAATTCAGAAAACTTTAGCTTCCCACGGGCGCTCGAGGACAATAGATAATCCAACTGTGTCTGCATTCTGTTATTTGACGAGTTCTCCTGATACTTGCCTGGTATATTCATTCGATTCATTCATAAATCAAATAGGTAGTAAACATTACCTACAGTATTTTTTCTTAGAATTAAATTTTTAGGTATGTCATGTCAGTTAATGTAAAAATATGTATATTGTTCTTAAGTTGATTGAAGAATTGAACAAATAATGTAATTTACATTATAAATATACTTATACTAGCTACTATTTTAATGTATATGTACTATATACTCAAAACTAAAGAAACGTACCACTGAGACAGTGTAGGAACAACAAACAAAGCATAATTTGCGAATATCATGAGTTTACGAACTAATCCTTAGAAAATGCTATGGAGCTATCAACCCAGAGGGCTGCCGCACTCTAACGGCTACATAGAAAGCCACAATGGTCGTATTTTCACAGAGCACTCATACGTGTAATTGTCAACTTTCCAGAACTACTGAATGGAGTAATTTGTGGGTATAGCAGGTAACTCGCAATTTCACTTCATTGCTTGTACTATAATACTGCTACAATAAATTAATCTAAGCCCACAAATACAGATTCGCTTTTGTTTTGCGTGTATACATTTTTGAAAATATTATAAAACTTTCCTTAGGATATTATTCAGCTAAATAATTAAAACAAACAAATATTATTAAGGCTAATGATATCTCTAAAATTATTACTTTTTAGAGATATATTCTTCAAATAAGTCTTACCTACTCTACGTTAGACGAATCCAACTGTGATAATATTGTTGTTGTTGCGTGATTGGTAAACTCAACTAGGTTAAATATTATCCGTTATTAACAGCGACAGTACCTCTAATATAACGCAGTGGTTTGAGAATAAGTTTAAAATCCAATCCAAAGGTATCCAATTTGTGGGTCGCTTTGCACCAAAGGTAAGATAACATACTCGTAGCTTTATTTTTATTTTATTTTATTAACTACTGACCCCTTGTAAAATTTTATATAGTTATAAATTTTACTTAAAATGCCAGTTTTTATCCTATCATAATAATAGATACATATTGTCAAATAATGTTATAAGCAGTTCTTAATTATATGTTATTGATTTAAGTTTGTGTACCTACCTACCAATAATTTTTGCATGCCATTACATGGCGGATCATGTTTGTTCTTATTTTGTTACATATGATCTTTTTGTACCATGGTTCTTGCAAATAAACGATTTCATTCATTCATTCATTCATATTATTTTTATTATTGATGTAGACAAAAAAAACAACATAAATGAAGTTTAAGTATTTTTTTTTTCAAATATTTATTCACATTCCATTGAATGACTGACATCGTGACCTATATAACAACCGGAGTATAGTGTGGATTAAATCTAATATTCTACGGTACTTATAAGGCTTTTAAATAGAAGACGGATAAGATGAAATGTCAACCGAAGATTGGCGTCACCTGGCTTAAACCATAAATCAATAGACCCGCTATCTGAGACACGCCGTGAGAGCAATGAGCACATCATTGTTGGAACGAGGGTGCTGTTATCAGACCGATTTCCGTGACATCTTTGCAAGAGTACCTACATACCTACGTGACCTTTATGCCGTAAAAAATGTTGCCAGATTATAGGTTTAACGTGTAAAAATATTGCCCGATTATAGGTATAAAGAGGAGTTAAAGTCTGGCCACGCTAACTCTGCAGAAGTCAAAAAAATGTGGAAATAAAAAAACTGCACATGGTAATACTGTCTATACTACAGAAAACGTATTGATACTTCTATTGCTTGTGTACTCATACCATAAATAAATTAAAAATAAATAAAATATATATAGTGTTTAAATATATGAAGTGGGAATCATCATACGGGAATAAAATACAGCCTATGTTATTCAGGGATATTCTAGCCCTACATTGGTGAAACAATTTAAAAAATAGCTGTATTCGTTTTTGAGTTGATTATAACAAAGATACAAAAATACAAATCTTTCCCCTAGAGTATTAGCACAGACCAGTTTAGTATTAGTATTTATATAAATACTTCCTTGACCGTGACTACTAAAATACTACAACTATAATAAAATGTCATTCCATACGTTAAGAATATCTCTAGAATTACTCAAGGACAGTTTATAAGTAATGACGAATTGTTTTAATACAAATATAAGGTCGTTACATATGAAATTGGCGTTTTGTAAGGGAAGAACACAAAAAGGTTTGTTTTTATATAATATATTTATTTATTCAAAGTATGTACCATTGCTATCTATGCACTTTTGCCATCTCATAGGTAGTTCATTGATCCCTTTACTAAAATACCATTCGGACGGGAATCGATAAAATCTTTGAAGGCGCTTTGGACTGCCCCATCGGAGTAGATTTTTTTCCCTTGCAAGAAGTTATTCAAATTTTGAAAAATATGGTAATCGTCTGGCCAGATTTAAGAAAGCTGTAGTGAGCGACACCGGCACTAGTCGACCAAACGCTAACAAGTAGTTTTTTTAGTCAATTTTCGCTTGGGGGAGGATATAGCTGGTTTGCCAGGGTTCAGTCATTGCGATGAGCGTTTTCGATTATCGTACAGGGTCTGGAATAAAGCAAATAATTGGAAGCAAGCAAAGCAAACACCAATTTTCTTTTCAGATAACTGAGTAACCGTGTCAACATTTAGGGTACTTTTTATATCGGTAAAATGTCTCATTCCCACTGGAAAATTAAAAAACTGGGTTAAAAGAGAAATACGTGCTACTGCGAAACGATAACACTTAGAAACTTGAAATATGGTATGTAGGTATGTCATATACGTCGTACGTAGGCAACCGCTATAAAGGGATTTTTGGAACGTCGCACCTGCTATTATAAAATATAATAATTAATATGAAACTTTCAAAGTGACCGAATATCAATAATGTATCAAAATCATTCAATCTACTTACTCGTCAACTCTTCTATATATTGTAAACATTGTCTTTTTCTGCTAAAGATCATATCTTGTTCTTCTCTCACATCATTGAATTTACGTATCATATTAAATAATAACTCCCGCACGCCACTTTTTACAGGTTTCATCATTATTTTTCTTTTAAATTAGAAAAAACCACAAATTCGAACTCGATCTGACAACTCAACTACCATGAATTAGACTGACAAAAAAAATTGCCATATGCAAATGTTTTTCGGGTTGCCCGTTTATTCCATTGCAGAGTTAGTGTAGCCCTTTGAGTATTAAACCAACCGGAGACGCCACTGACAGGCGTTCCCCTCTGCCAAAAAAACGTGTCGGTCTTTGAGCACACCGGTTAAATACAACTAGTTTGTTTGAGTTTACGGAGTGCTTGTATTGGTGAATGTATTTGTGTGCACCTAGTTCAAGCTAGTGTTTAATTGTTTTATCAAAAAATGCGTTTGTTTTAACATTATTTGTGATTGTTTCCTCGTCCCCCCCGCAGAAATTGGTAGACTTTTTTGTAAAGAAACTAGTGCGCGTGACGTCTCCTGTTGGTTTAATACTCAAAGGCGAAGCCAGACTCTATTACCTTAGCATATATTTATCTAAACATCTAATTTTTTCTGTGGTGATTCTTTTTACAGTGATTTCTTTTACGATTATTCTCAATGCAATTACCACCGCATTTTAGGCAAAATTTCTCTAACCGATGTCTTTAAATATTATGAATACCTCTAAAGTCTGAACTATGGTAGGTACCAATAACGAGATATTCAAAACGAATTTGATGTTTTATATAAAAAAAAACTTGAGGTCTGGTGGGACATTCAGTAGGGACAAACGCTTGTAAACACACACGAATATACCAAATATAACTACACCGCACAAAGTGTCGCAGCTGTCAAAATATTTTTTCGGCTAACCCATTCACCAAGTTGCTAGGGCGTAGTGTAGGGTGTGATAAGTAACTTAGTTAAAAAAGGAACTTGACTTACCCTAAACAAAGATGAAAAACCGCTCCCAGGTTTCTGAAAAGGTAAAAATTAATGTTAATAACACTTATAACATTTGCTATAACACTAAACGTTAATCAACAATACTCCAAAACATAAATAAATAAATAAATATTGCCTTCGCCGCTGGTTAATATATAGTCAAAAAAAGTCAAAATTCTTTTATTTCAGTAGGTATAAAACATACACTTTGAAATGTCAATATAAACAAGGCACACTAAACTCGTCCATGAGGATTGGCTAAATGTAAACAGCAGCCCATCTCCACCGACGAGTTGCTGGTTCCAAATGCAGTACCCCGAGAAGAGCCTAGACCTTATAAAGGTACATAATACGTGTAAGTTTCCAGATTATTTTTGATTTTTCCGACGAGCTTGCGATACATCTGTAACTGTCCAAGTTTCGTTGGAACAGGTTGGGAATGAAGCTGAAATTCAGCGAAAGTGTATACTGAAACATTACTCATCTTCGAGAAATGATGGGATACACCATGACATCAATAGCACTTATGTTTAACCTAAATATGTATAGACAAATGTTATTAATTACTAATTAGTTTACTACATTAGGGATCCAACACGAAGCTATTATAGTTCCATCCAATCAATGTTTTAAATATCCAAATGGATCGAGCAATGAATATTAATAACCGCCACTAAAATGTCTGTAAGTGTTCGTCGACCACCATTAAGGGTGGAGGGTGGAGCAGAATCGGTCATTAGGGAAAAACGTTTCAAATCAAACACAAACTTCCTCACTGACAGCGTTCGAAACTTCCCCTTAATTGCGACTCTTAAGTTGCTACTTAAACACGACCGCGAAAAAACATGGGAGCCGCTTCAAAAATACGGGAAAACATTGACTTGGTTAATAAGCAGATACTTAGTCAGTGGTTAAATAGATGACCAAAGAAAATAGTATCAGACATAGCCCATCCCTTGAGGACACAGTTTTAATTAAAACGGACGAAGTCACCATATTACCAGTATCTACTTGACATGAGCAATCGGCAATGCTAAAATTGCCCATGGACAATGGACATTATCACAACATAATTACAGCCACGTGTACCTACAGGTGTTCAGTCAGTTACTTTTTGCATAATAATTAAAATTTTGTGTTTTTACAGTATACAAAGTAGAATATATCCTCCCTCAAGATGTGAACTAATGTCCTGCACAGTTCGATCCAGATCGGTCTACGGCTTAGCCGTGCATAGGTAACATACAAACAGTGTAACTTTCAAATAAATTACTATATTATTACTTTCGCATTTATACTGTCAGTAGGGATTTTATTTAGTAAATAGTCTACTCCAATAGTCTAATAAAGTTGAATCCAAATTGTTTATAGACCTTTTTTTGCTGTCTGTACCTACCCATATAACAATTCAAACAAAGGTCGCGTAGGCAATTACAAATTTCTGAATATAATTATTCTCAATGTCACGTCACGTTACTAAATTAGCAGTTATGCATTACCGTTGTACTATCTAATGAATGTGCAAGGGTGCGCAGTGAACTGTACCTGATATAGTTTTAAAAAGTTTAGTATAGGTACCTGTGCAATATCGTTTTTTTAATCTCATTGGTACAGTCAAGAACAAGTCAAGCTTTACACTACCAGTTTAAGCTGAGCTCTGATTTATACTGCGCGCCATAGAATACAGGGCCGGTTCAAAGTCCAAAGTGTCTAGCTTAGGGTGCTCTTGACTGTACATACACTGACGAAAGGAACCCGGGCCTAATGCATGAAGAAGTGGACTCCCTTTCTAAGAGAGCTATCATCTGATAGCTGCTAATGAATACATAAAAAGATCACGTCATAACTTGTATTGTAATATGCACGCAGAGGTATTTTATCTATAACTATGATTTTTATTGAAATTTTGAAAAAAGTAAATTAATTCATCGTCTGCATTTACTTCATATAAGCTTATGCAATATGTAAAGTAGTCAGTGTCAATTTAATATGACCCTAGTTTACACAAAAGTACCGGTTTCGTACCGGTTATTATAGCCAAGGTCAGAGACAGGTTTGCCGGCTCTGCGTCAACCACTACACCGAAGTGGCAAAATTTAACCATTGCAAAATATTACTTTATAATTAGTTAATTCAATTATTTTATAAATTAGTACTAGTGACAATTCACGTTTTCATTCCTTTCATTAGCTTCTAGATTCCTTCACAAACATTCACCGTGCAAATATTTATATTCTTCACTAGCTTTTGCAGGCGACTTCGTCCCTGGATTGATCCAATTAAAAAAACACAGTATGTAATATGTATAAAACTCGGCTTCTAGACGTATCGAGATGAAACATATACCAGTTTTTTTAGTTAGACCTGCAAAAATACAACAGACTGTAAAAACTGCATCCAATAAGAAATATAGTAAAAGATAGACAAACAGACAAACAAAAACTCTAAAAGTAGCTACCTAATGGTTTTCTGTAGTTGTTATACCCCACATTTTAAAAGTTAAGGGGTCCAAAGAATAAACTGGTGAAACGTGCGTATCTACAGAAATTGAATAACTCTGCCTACCCCCGCGGGGATAAGATCTTTGTCATATTAACATTTTTTTATATTTCCCATCTACAGGCAACGGCTATTTACAATTTTATTATACGTATAGACTAAATGTTTTCTTCTGTACTAGTACAGACAGACATCATTAGTTTCTATGATACGCAACACGGCCAAACGAACAGATTGAACAAAAAATCCTAGAAAACGGGTAATGGCTTATTTATGGCTTATAGTCTCGTAAATATGTTTTGACATAATTTTATTTACTTACAAATAGTTTTACCCCAGTTTGTTTATGTATAGAGTTTATTTGTTTACGGACTAGTGATTTCGTAAAGTAGTTTTATAGATGTTACGCTAGCAAGCGTAGGTGAATCGTAACAGGTAATGATATAACGATTGCAATTTTTTTGCCAATTAAAGAATATTATTCGTGGTATATCTATCTATCTCACGTGTGTTAGCTCTACGACACGATAAAATGACAGGATTGCAACTAAACATTCAAATGAACATGAACTATACAAAATACCTATTGCTTATCGTGAAATAAATTACTAAAAAAAAACCTCACGTATTGTAAGTAAGTAGTGTAAGTGTTCACCTACATCTTCTATATGTATATATATAAAAAGATAAACTGACTGACTGATTGGTGATGTATCAACGCACTGCCTAAACCTTTGGGTCTAGAGACTTGAAATCTTGCACATAGGTAGCTTATACAAGTGTAGGCATCCACTAAGAAAGGATTTTGCAAAATTCAACCCCTAAGGGGGTGAAATAAAAGCTAGTTTACCAATAAGATTGGCTATTGCGGCCACCATAGGGCACATATTAGGGAATCAACGCCGCGCCCGATAATGTGCATTAAGTAGCGGTCACTGTAGCCGAAACCGGCAAGGAGAAACACACACACTAAAATATAGGAACGAGTACATTGATATATAAGTAATCCAGAGACAAAATTTATTTACAAAGAAAATATATATTAATTTACAATATTTACAAAAATGTCCTCAAAAGAGGAACTATGTGGGACAGTGCCCAGAAGACTGGCCGCATTCCCTCTCTGGATAGGCTACAGAATCCTATAAAATACAGAAGAGACAAAATGGAAAAACAAAACCCTTTTATTGAGAGTGAAAAACTGAGGCGTGCCGGGCGCTGAAATTAGTTAATATCTAAATTTTTAATTGTAAATACTTTGATAAAAAATATCTACCCATGTCGTCGGGGATGATGCTTGAGTGTTATATTTTACATATTTCAAAAACACGTAATTCCATACCACAACAAGTTCCACGGAAAACACAAAAAAGTTTTCTGATGCACACGAACATGTTTATATCAAAGTACAATTCCATAGTCATAGTGAATAAGTAAAAAACAGCTAAATATTTTTTTTAAAGTAACAACATTCAAAATTTATTACTTTCAAAATTTTATTTAGCTGTTTTTGCGTAGTCAAGTATGCGTTCCCTTTTATAAATAATCACCTTCGTTCTTTTTCCGCATTCAAACTGTCAAGAACCAACAAATTATTTAACTTATAAATGTAGGTTTTACAAATACTTAAATGTTTTAATGAATTACTGTGCTGAATTTATCGATAATACAAATGCGACGAATAAATTATTTACCTGTATATCAACACTACACAAAACTGAAAATACTTCATCGTACACAATAACACAATATAAGAGGGACAAATGCACACATCACTATGAAAGTATACACTACATTTTAATAGAAAATATGTAAGAAAAGCAAGTAGATGAAAGGTTGTAAAACGATCCGCGATTGCGCTCGAGTTGTTTTGAGCAAACCGCGTGTAGAGAAAGATCGTGCGCCCACGCATACGCGCGCTATTACGAGAACTCGATTGTCAACGGCCCTGTGTACAAGGTTGCCTGGAACGTTAGATTTTTCAGAGCCATTTAATAGGGCTGCAACGCAGACCCTTTGTAATCAGATTTTGCGACTAGCAACGGTTAAGGACATCTCTCCAAACGCTACAAAATGTAGCGTTTGTAGCGTCTACTGTCTGTTACCCACGCCTCCTTGTGTGCGAACTTTAGTTTATCGCGTACCCGAGTAACTAGTAGCCTATATTCGTCTCCCTAAGTCCAGTCCATCTCTAAACCAAAATGCATCTAGATCGGCTCATCGGATTAAGCGTGAAAACGTAATAAATAAATAAAATAACTATTTTTTTTTCATTTATAATAAATACTTATAGCTTTCCGAAATAAAAAGGAAACTCAATAAACATTGAGTTTTTTTCATTAGGCTTACATTGTCGATGAAACAAACATAGATACAAGTACTTATACTAAGTCAATTGAAATAAATTTTACTTGTTACCCACGGGACTCGTTATTATCATTACATATTGTGCACCGTAAATTGATGTAACAGTTAATCATTAGTCAAATTCTAACTACACTTTTTACAATAGTTTTTATTTCTGACAGTAAAAAAAAAACTGGCCATTTTGGTATGAGCAAATATATAAAATACTCAAATCAAATAATATGCAAATCCATGTAGTAAAATCTGGCTATTGGATTTTGCAACGACTAGCATAAAATATATCGTAAACAAACTATTTCTGATTAGACTTGCCCAACTCTGTCAGCCGATTAAATTTGAAGTACTATGTACCTATATTATACTTATTTATGTTATACGGGATATCAAAGAACTGTAGGTTTTATAGTACGCGAATATGAATATAACTATCTACACTGTTATGAAACAACTTAATTGTGTCAGTAATCTATTTTTATACATACATTTTTAGGGTTCCTTACTAAAAGGGCCTACAGCCTCCGCTGTCCGTCCGTCCATCCGTCGGTCAGTGTCTGTAATCTGTATGTCTATCAGTTTGTTGTTGCTTTCTTTTATTAAACTCTATTCACGATCACATGTGTTTAATTGTCAATATGAGCATCGTTAATTTGGTTTAATCCCAAAGGACTACCTACCTATTTCAATTCGATAAGTTTCAAGTAAAATGAAAATTAATTTATAATTCACAAACGTACATAGATGTTATCTGAAATATAGAGAATATTTATTACGTCACAATGATACCTAGGGGCCTCGTTGCCTACACTAGGAAAACCTATGTTGTGGACACCGAAGACTTCCGTTCGTTTTATTGGGAACAATATAATAGTCGTTTAAATATCAAGGTTTTTTCTTAAAAAGTAAAAATCTATTATTTCAGTCCTGGAATATGAATCATTTTAAATCGTGACTCATCATGATAGTCATGATGATGATTCATGGTTGGCTATGGCTAACCTAACCACGACTTTTATAATACCCAGTATATTTTTTGTAGGTTGTGTATAATCCTACATTACCTACCAATCTATTTATTGTTTTTTTTTGTAAAATGTGTGGTATATTCATGTTTCTTCTTTTCTTCTATGATTTATTGATGTCATGCAAAATCAAGCTGTTTGATTAATGTGTACAACTAATTGTCTCAAACAGAGGGAGGAATGACCAAACATCTACCTATAGAAGTGATAGCTCTAGAAATGTGGGTGACTTAGAAAGCCCGATCATCGAGAAATCGCGAACCAAGGTGCACGGAAGAGTAATTTAGCGCACCAAGATTAACTATTTTGTAAGACAGTTTGATTTGCCGAGACCAATGCTCTGCTTTTCGACTTTTATTTAAATAAAGTAGGTATTGAATCTTTAGGCAGAGAACGGTAAAAAATATTTCCAATTTAAACGAACACATCTACACTAATATTTTTAGAGGAAAGATTCGTATTTTTGTATGTTTGTAACGAATTAACTCAAAAACTACTGAACCGAATTCAAAAGTTCTTTCACCATTAGAATACTACAATATCCTTGAGTAACATAGGTTATATTTATTCCCGTATTCCCACGGGAACGTGAGCTACGCGGGTGAAACCGCTCGGAACAGCTAGTTGTATTATAAACATAAAGCAGCGGTTATCTGTTATACATTTAAAACATGTTGAATTTCTTGATTGTTAATGGGTTTGATGACCTTACAACAAACACGAAACTACCACAGGACACACATAAGGATAAGAAATATTATTTAAACTGGTTCCCAACACAGATTCCGAACCAAAAGTTATATTAAGTATGTTTAGTGGAAGTGACCTCTACTTTTGTATCCATTTCGTATACTTGTTTTGTTGTGTCATTTCATTACAATAATTATAATAATAATTGTGGAACACAAGTCACACACGGTTATTTAGTCCCAGAATAGACAGGGCCTGTCTGTACTATGGGTACTACACAACTGATAAACATACTTAAATAAAAATTAAACGACCAGACACGAAGCCAAAAGACTTGTTCATGCACACAAATGTTGGCCCCGAGCGACGATCGAACCCGCGACCTCCAAGTCAGAAGGCAGGGTCACTACCAACTGAGCCAACAGGCCCGTCATATAATACGATATGATATAGCTTTGGCAATTTAGGACACCGAGATCGAGATGACAAAATCAGCTTTAAATAGGTACTTATAATTAAAGACGAACACAATGGTTCGCGGTTGCAAAGGTCATCAATAATAAATAAGAGTTATTTAGCAATCTCAAAATTTACGGAACAATCTCAACATCGGTTGACCTATACAATACAATTTTTGTTACAAGACAAAACTCAAAAAGATTGCCTTGGTAACAAGCACTGGGGTTTGGTTTACACACAAAAGAAGTATGCTCAGTCCTACCTACCTACAGTAGTACCCTGTAGCTGACAAGGTCTAGTGGCCTAAAATTCCAGTGTGTCAAAATGTCCAATGTCATAATGACTAGTGTCCTAAAATATCTAGTTTCTTATTACTTCCAGTCCCATAATTGTCTAAATAAAAATAAAAAATAAATAATTGTCTAGTAATGTCTCATAATGTCTAGTGTCCAAACATGTTCAATGTTCATCGTACACAACGACAAATGGTCTTAGGACCTTAGGGTAGGGATACAATGCTATAATGTACGACTGAATATATAGAAAAGTATTTTTGGATAAAAACAAACTTTACTTTAATATACCTTTTGTTGTCTTACTAATAAAGTTATTACTCGTATTACTATTATTTTAAATATAGGCAGATGGATTATTTTTTTTGCATCAATTGCAAATAATCTATAGAGGTGCCGCATAGATATAAATCTGTAGTACAACGTGTACCTATACCTAACTTATAACGTATTGGTCATATACTTTGATTCGTTATTAAATCACACAAGCAATACAATAACGGAAAAAACCGCTACGCTTTGAGGTTGCACTCAAGTGCACAACGTGTATTTTGGTAGGTACATGTGACAGCAAACGCTTGCCTCGTGACGTAACGTTTGCATTATTGGGACGAGTCGCGAAAGTTGTTTAGCCGGTTGGTGCGACCCGGTGTCATATTGCAGGGTTGATAACTTTGGTTGACTTCTATGGGTAGAGATTTTGAGTCATTTTTTAATAATAGGTGGATGAGTAAATAGTGGAAATTAGATGTGAGAGTAAAAATAA
Source organism: Ethmia dodecea (assembly GCA_963855545.1). Taxonomy (NCBI): domain Eukaryota; kingdom Metazoa; phylum Arthropoda; class Insecta; order Lepidoptera; family Depressariidae; genus Ethmia; species Ethmia dodecea. The sequence goes on from OY979446.1 coordinate 6,583,580, forward strand.
TATTTAATAGTTTCTATCTTATAGTTAGAAATGATTTACTACTGTTATGGTTGGACTGTGTTGACGTCGGTCGTCCTAATAAAAGTTACAGAAGATAAACACAAATACCTACAGTATAAATATTATAACCGGCAGTGCCCAGTCTATTATAAGTCTACATCCTCTGTGATTTTGTAAACTGTAGTAACATTAATTGTGGTAACATTATGTAGTAAAGTGTGATTTATGTATGTTGTATAGAGTTAAAGTTTGTAGTTAGTTCTCAACTTAATGTTTTATGGCCACGACCACGACCTTCAACCATGAGAAAACGCAACTAACTGAAGTCAAAACAAACAACACGCTTCTGTTTGGGCAGCCCTATCAAGTCTAGATGCACCAAGCCGATGGTCGATTGGCTACCGAGTCATCGGAGCAAGGCAAAATAGCCTCGGGTAATCATAATTGCCATTAGGTTCGTAGAAATTTATACTTTTTCTTGATCAAAGTAGTCGTGAGAGACAAATAATGTTAGGTGAGGTCAGAAAAAAGACAGTTTTGTCATCCGTAAAGAGAGCCCGCAAATAATATCTTTTTAGTCAAGTAGGTATCTACATAAGTACCTATTATAATATTCACAATTGCTGCTGATAATTATCTAGATTTAATTAGGTACACCATGAATAACGAAACTTGATCTGATAAGACTCATTCACATGCATTTATGCTCGCACAAGGATATCCTTTATAGTGAGAATCAGAAAATGCGTAAATGGAATTCCGAAAATTGCATTAAATTTTTTATTTTAAAATATGTTCACCTAAAATTTTTAAGCTGTTAATTGAAATTCCACATGCCATTGACGATGGATTTAAATCTATTAAGGCCAAACAATAACGAAATGAAAAATAAATCAGCTTACCTGACAAGAAAAGTTGTTAACAAAGTTTCCATTAAGGAAAACTGGTGATCGGATGTAATAAAACTGAACCTCTTGCTCGTACGTTTGAAAAATAAGACGATCGCACAAAATACTATAAGTAAGTATGTCGATTCACCTATACCTAAGTAGAACCGGTACTTGTACACTACGTACAAATAACATACCGCTTTTTTAGTAAACGAACCTACAAAGGATATGTATAATAGTTACTATAGGTAAATATCTCCTGTCCTTCTTTAAACACTCAAAACATGTAATCGTACGCCACGAAATCATGGTAATTCAATTCTATTTTTACAATTTTTATTTTCTTTACTGCACAAAAGAGCAATGAACATGTAGGCAGTTCATTTCGCAACGTCGTTCAAAACGATTTTGTTTTGAATTGCAAAATACACAATAAGCCCCCGTAATAGTTGGTAATAGTTATTACTTGGTTTTTTATCAAGTCGTATTGTACTTTTTTAAAGGCATTAATATAAAATTGCTAACGTGCGAGGTAAAGTAGCCAAGCTATAAGCATTAAAACGCAACAAGTTTGAAATAAACCGCCTGTTAACCAAAGAAACAACGTTGAACGCAGAGGGCGTGCCGCTGGTTACATCAACAGATAATATGACACGCACAGTTTGTTTTAGTTTTTTATGTAATCAGTTGTAATCCAGCCAGTGTCAATTGCAATTCAATTGGTCAATAACTAATTCCAGCAGAGCAAGAACAGCAGAATTTACTGAGGGAAACAATTTGTAGCAGCCACTGTTTCGATGTACCCTTCGGAAAAAATATTGGAGATACCATAATTTACTCGACATATACGTCAACAAACAATCTATTTGGATGTATTTATCTAAGTCTATCCCCGTGGCTCAGCCTGTAAACTCAACCGGTTGATACATTTTAACAATTATGGATTTAATTTCGTGATCAATAGGTCGATGACATCACAGAAAACAATATGACGAACCGGTTCCTTGTGACCTTCTGAAATTTAAACGGTTTGATGGATTTGCAAGGTGTCGGTAGATTCATCTTCATCTATAAGCTACTTTTTTTAAATCTCTTCAGGGCCTTTATTAGAATTCATAGTAGCCATTTACAATATTTAAAACGTTATACTTAGTAACATCACAACAATACCGCTACCACAAAATAATTAATGCGAAAGAGCAAAATAATAATCATAACGATTCAAAATCGTTATGAAATAACTGTTACGGCGTCAAGTTGCTTTAACCTTTAGTGTAACAGTATTTCGCATTATGAGTGCTTATTTTGTATCAGTTCAAACATTTCGAATTACGGTAAAAAATTTGGTCATCGGTATGAGACTTCACATAGTTAAATCAAGATTTGAATATTATCTGCTGATACCCGGACTTATACTGGCGTAAGGGTGCCCAAGAAACTTTGGCTTATAGGACGTCGTTAGTATGTGCGCATAGAGTTGGCAGTAGTGGATGTTTCCTCTATACTATACTACCGGCGGAGACGGTATTTTGAATTGGTTGATTTTTTGTTTCAGTCCCGTAGAAGTTTTATCTGGAATTTTAAGACGTGAACGATGAAGTAGAAGGGTTATAAGAAGAGGCTTATAATAGAGGCTACAACAACCGTAGTTACAAAGTCGGATGCGATTTTCTTCGGTAAGGTAAAGTCGTAAATTTTTGCGCCATTCGTAGCCCTCTTTTGTTTCTTTAAATTATCAGTCAGGTAGGTACCAATTTGGATCGTCTATCGCTACCACCTTTCTCGGGGATTCTTTCGTGAGGGCGTTGTTTGCGTGATTTGTGTCATATACGTTGTTTGGGATAGAATCTGGGTCGGTTGTTTCAGTTGACTAGAGAGATTTCTCGAATTCCATCCCATCCTCTAGGGTTCTAGAGGAGGGAATCAATTACGACGTTTAAGTGTTAGTTACACTAGTAGAGTAGTTATCTCCTATGTATATTAAATAGTTATATTATGTTTAAGCATTTCTGTCCAATTTTCAGTGCCCTGATTCACGTTCATTCGATATCTTGTTTCCTAACGAAACGGGTAGTTCTGTTTCATTTATACTCCTATAGATGCGAGACAAGTAGGTACCTATACAGTTGTTGACCGAGAATTCTTAGAGAGCTAACGAGAATATTATTGATAATATAATTGTTTTATATATTACGATCCAAATCAAGAAATACAATACATATAATATATATAATAATAATATAATCTCACGCCTTTTTATCCCCGAGGGGGTAGGCAGAGGTATTCCATTACTGGATATACCCACATTTCACGAGATATATTGGACCCCTAAACGTGATAGGTGGTGAGCCTATCGCCGGACCGGGTCTGTTTACAAATGTCTCAGAATTAATTCTGAGACCTGCGGGTTTCCTCACGATGTTTTCCTTCACCGTCGAGCTAGTGATAAATATGTACGTAAGTTTTTGAAAAACTCATTGGTACATGCCAGGATTTGAACCCGAGCCTCACTGATTTTCGGCCGGCTCTTTAACCGTCCGGGCTATCACTGCTCTACAAATAAATCTAAATACAATACATATTCAAAGATATGATAATATGATATTACCCATAAACAATAGGTCACAACAAGTTTGGTCAAAGTTACAACGATTATTTAAAATATCTCTAAATAATTTCCCCTTTTGCAACCACAAAACAACAGTCAAAAATTAACTTCTTAAAAAGTGTACATCGTCCGCTACAGCCACCATTGACCTGACTGTACAGTCGTAGTCTGCCATATTAAAATCTCATTAGGTACTCGTCTGCCTGTACAAGTATGGTTTCACTTCTAACAGACTTAATTCGTTTAAGGTCACGGGCATAAGTGTGTCGGTTGGCATTGTTATTTTTATTATAGCACATTTCGGTATAATTTATGTTCTGTTATCTGGTTATGCATTGTTGAAAGAGAACAGAATTTATAATATCTTATAATATCTGTAGAAATTAGGACATAATTGATTATGGATATTTTTAGTCAGTAAGTGAATTAAAAACACAGTAGGTAGTTAATATAATATTAACCAATTTGGAAGAAGTAGTTGAACGACATGTTATTATTTCAATTATCGCTCAAGTCGAGGTCTACGAGTATTTGCCTAACAAGACTGTTAAAGCTAAGCTAATAAGCTAATCGTAAAATTAACATAATTCATAATTTAAATCACTAAAATACATTAAGAGCAGTGAAGATACCCTTATTTGAGTGGCAATCAGCACTTTGGACCGACTTAAAAAACCTATAGTATAATTATATGTTGTAAGAATTCTGTGGTCACAACTGTACCTAAAAGTTAGAGTTGACCTCGTGGTTATGCGGGTTTGGTTAAACATGTCAAATGATAGCCTGAATAAGAATAAATATTGTCTGGTACTCGTAATTTAACAAATATTTTGTAGAAAATTAAGTCGATCATCAGTGGTATTTACTTTAGGTATGTACTACTAATGGTTTATCATCATCAACAGTCCTTCACAGACCACTGCCTATCATGATCATGGTATAAAAACACCCAAAAGTTCATTGATCCTCTACGAATTCCCGTTCTTTATATGACGTAGGCACAAATTTATTTCATACTAGCAGCAAAACATAGTAATGAAAGGATTTTTGTGAACATTGTCGATATTTAGATCTTTCTGGCACATTAAAGAATATTCTAGATCGTTTGAAAAGATTCTGGAAAATAATTGTACTAAGACATTTAAAAAAAAAAAAATTTTACCATTCTGGAACTTTGAAGATCTTTCTAGACTATTCGAGCATAATCTGAAATGTTTTGGAAAAGTCCTCATGTACCTAATAGAAAAGACCAAATATACCTACAACGCGTAAAAGAATAAGTGCAATTCCTCATACACCTCAATTAGTATAATATATTATATAAAAAAGAGCTGTGATAGATAGCCTTACGGTTAAAGAGCCGGCCGAAAATCAGTGAGGCTCGGGTTCGAATCCTGGCATGTACCAATGAGTTTTTCAAAAACTTACGTTCCTACATATTTATCACTAGCTCCACGGTAAAGGAAAAACATCGTGAGGAAACCCACAGGTCTCAGAATTATTTCTGAGACATGTGTAAATAGACCCGGTCCGGCGATGGGCTCACCACCTATCACGTTTACGGGTTCAATATATCTCGTGAAATGTGGGTATATCCAGTAATGGAATACCTCTGCCTACACCCTCGGGGATAAAAGGCGTGAGATTTTTTATTTTTTATTTTATTTTATAAACAAATATTCTTACTTTAGTTGTGTCTAAGCAACTTTCTTAAAAAAGAGCAATAATAGTACGATTTCCATAGGGAGCACTAAATTCAGCTATGCTAATTCAATTTTCGGAAAATGTAACACATATTAAAAATAGCTAAAATCGATTAAAAAGCCGATACTGAACAAACTAATTTCAGGAATTGCGCTTATTCCGTTACATATTGTATATATTTATGTATACTATACGTTGGCTCAATTTCGCCATAAAACATGTTTATTCAACGTATACCTATCACTTTTATTTAGCCTTGACCTCTGTCATTATCATAAACTAACTCTCATATGGGACTAAATCTCAAAAGTGTAATTTGGTGTAATTATTAAGGGAGTGCTTTCGAAATGCACTTTTGTGGGAATTTTTCGTTAAAACTTAACATAGGGGACTCTTTTGGGTTGCTTTATCGCTTTGTCGGCTGGCCACATTTAAAGTGGGCCAGCCGATTCTAATCATAAATAAAGGAAATATACGCATTTGATAAAAATACGGAATACTGACTTTCGGAATGCTCTAATCCAAAAAATAGACAAAATACAATAAACGATTGCAACAAAAGTTGATCCAGGATGTGACAAAAACAATAATAAGCAGATAATCTGACAGTTAGAACATTATTTCAGTGGTTTATTTGTCAGTATTCCACCAGCTTTCATCAGTAGGTATTCCGATATTTTTTTAGAAATCGGCTGGCAACAGCATTTTCCTCGTCGATGATGCGTCCTTACTGAAGGACCGTGGGACGTTAGTCCTTCAAAGGGTGTGTGGGGTACGCGGCGAAAGGCATTCTGTTTAACTACCCAAGCGGCCACGGTGTGAAGTATTTCCTACCAGTGTGTGTTTTTACTAGCAAATTCGACGCTCTAGAATTTTGACCCAAAACCGAGTTGCAAAATACAAAATGATTATAAACCTATCTAATAATGAAATATATTTACAAAATAACTCTTAAACAGTCCGAAAACTATTCTAGTTTATAGTTTAACTGTCAAAGTCCACTTTATTCTGTAATTTACATCTAACAGGACATTAAATAAAAAAGGAAAGGCCAGTTGCAACCGGAATACTCACGAGATGGGGTGTTTAAAGTAATTTTTCAGGTATTAAATGTAATTAGATTTTAACAAAATCGGGTGTAGACCCCAGACAGTCTAAATAATAATCTAATACCAGTAAACATTTATATTTTCAGTAAATACCAGTACCACATGCCAGTACGCACGCTTTTGTCCCAAAGATAAAATGAGGATCATTAAAACCAGGCCAGCCACATTTTTATTTACATTAAATTTTAAATACCTACCTGAAAGTTTCGCAATGGATACAAATCCTCAAACCTTGCAACTATTTGCGATGCCATACCAATGACGTAAAGACACGCCCTGAGCGATAACAGAATGTTTATTTCAATGCTTCTATTTTGAACATTCGACAACAGCTCGCTTTATGTAGGTATTAACGACAGTGGAGACTAACCTCTATCGCGAATCGCAGCAACATGGTATTGCGGGCTGCAGTTAGAAATTGTTTTAAAAGAAAATGGAGAAGATCAAAGACCATGCATTTCAGCTGTTCACTGAGTGATGCTGGCACCCGCTTGTTATACATATTAGGTACAATTACCTATGATAATTTAAAGTTAATTTGAGACAAGAATATATAAATGCAGGGGAAAAGGATGGATCTTCAATGCTGGTTTACAATATACTCTTGCGAATCAACTAGTTTGACAAACCTTTCGATATAGGTAGTCGAGTCTGGAAGCAGTTACGTACAATATAACAGTGGTCCTCAGTTTTAGAAAGTTGGGAACGCCTGCTGTACGATGTGACGGAAATTAAATGATTGGTAAATGGGAAGTAGGTATATCCTACACACTACCGTCTACACAACGTTATTCGTGCATGTCGGTCTCAATTTATTTACTAGCAGCTACAGGCAAAACCATACACACCTACGTAATAATTATTGGTACCATCACTAATACTGACGGTGAATAGCGAATAAATACTAATACAGTTTTATATTTATCCAAAAATATGTAGCACTGCAATTTGTGAGATGATTTTGTTTCTCTCGATTTTTCTCTTGATCTTTTCGAAGTAGTATAGTATCAGAACATGTTAATAATAGAATGCATTTCGCACACATTTATGCCAACACCATGTAGGATTATTTCACCTAGTCTTAAAATTATCATTTCGTTTATTTAGACGTAGGTACGTATGACGATTGAACGAATAATGCGCTGATAAGCGCGTTCCTACAATACAGTACTGAAATATTCAAGAATCGTGGAAATTAATTAGCGCTAAGCAATACCAAATAACTATTACTTACTTCTATTATTCTTACAAATATAATACCCAATCAGTAATTCATAAATAATAAGTTTAATAACCAACACACAGTTTCATCGAGGTCTTGGAGTTAAGGAAAATAATTCTTCCTTAGAAACCTTTTTATAATTACCAATTATAAAAGGTATGAAATTGGTTTTGTATGAGAGCGTGCACATATTAAATATTATGCTTTTAAATGAATGAATTGCGCAGAGCAAATCTATTTACTTGCAAATTACAGCAGTCATTCAAATGACCTTTGATTTACTTAATAGAAACACAACAGCAATAGTTCACCACGTACCTTTAATACACATTTTCTCGTGACGACTTATTAAGACATATTTTACAAGTTAACTTATCTTAACAACTGTAACTCCCATTAGAGGTAATCTGGCTTAAAAAAGCTCGCGGAAAGTGATTTTTTTTGTCACAGTCTCAAAAAAATCTGATTTCGTTAATGGACATGAATCATAAAATAGACCGACGATATTCTTTACACTCCGTTGTTTGCAAATTCACAAATTCCGTCGCGTCTAATACCCAGATTTAATTTGAACCTTTTACGGAATATTCTTAATTTTTTTTATATTGACGAACTTACATATTCGCGAATTATATTTTTTTGTTTTTTACTGTCTTCTACGTCACTAAATAGTTAACTGGCAGAAAATTACATAAGCATTAAGTTCACCAACCATAGAACATCTATTATATTGGGACTTTTTTTATCCATAAAATTGACGGTTTGTATAGAGTTTTCAAACTTTTTTTTTGTTTTGATATATCCAAATCCAGCAAAATTATGTGTGTATGATTAGAGAAAATCATTAAGTTTAATAACCAACTGAATTAGTGTTTAAAGAGCAGTAAATAATAAAGTTAATCTAAGCATCGGGTAGCACATGGCACAAACTCTTTTCTAAGTTATTTATTAATGACTAGGGGACGCCCGCGACTTCGTTCACCTTGACCCGGTATTTTATACAACATCTTTAACAATTAGAGCATATATATGTTATTCTGAATATTACTGTATAGTTTCATCAAAATCCGTTGAGTAGCTTTTTCGTGAAAAATTTACAAACATTCATCCATTATCCAGTAGAATTAAACTCAAACTAAAATAACTTTTTGTGCTCTTATAATTTTACCAATATAGTAAACTTAAGAATTAGTAATCCTAAAATATTTGTCGGAATTTATCGGCAAATTGATTGGCATGGACCTAGTATATAGTTTATTTATATGGAGAACAGTCGATGACAGCTTCCAAAATGTAAACAGGAAAGTGAATAAGATACTCGTGTATGTTGCTACACATAGGTAGATATTATTTCGTAAGGTTTTCTGGTTTATTCTGACGTAGGTTAGAATGAATAAGCAATTGACTTGTTTTATGAGGTAATAACAAATTAAGTGCAAATATTTTAAAGGTTTGGTACTTACTCACTACCAATTTTAATTATTTTCCGTGTTAACGCGATGCCATAAAAAACATAACTTGTATTCAATGGCACCTCAGCGGTAATAACCAACATTACACACTTGTACCATAATGTACTATAATTTTATTTATTTATTAATACTAAGGAGTTCTGATTCTCAAAATAGGATACCCTGTATAAGAATCGCTCTGGTAGCTCGTACAGGTAGTTACTGTTCGATTACTCATACTTTATTAAAACATGCTTATGCTGCATTTGCATGTTGCAAAATAACGACTTTCTGACTTTATAGGGACGTAATTTTTTACGCCTATTCTTAGCAATAGGCACGCAATCTGTCACTTCAAAATACAAAAAGTAGATGCTGTTATATTGTAATGTAAAAACGTATATGGTTTCTAAATATGGCTATTGATGACCTCTAATGTACTTCCAAAGGGTCTTGCTAACCTTTTATAGAGTTTAGACCAAATATAGAGTGGGTCATCAATAACATAGAACAGTCCTTTGTGGAAATTGATCTACTTATAAAATTGAACAACGGTATATGAAAACGATATTTGAAATCGAAAAAAACAAAAGGCGTAAGATCGCAACAGAAAGTTTATAAATAATTTAAATGGTTTTGAAAAAAAAATGCAATTATTTTCGTAAGAAGACTGGCAAAGTCGTCTCTATATCTATAATAAAGAACTATTTCTTGGACAACTTGTGTAAGTAAACAAGACTTGTAAAAACAATCGACACACAAATAAACCTATATAAAAAAATATTTTATGTCATAAAATAAAAGCTTTATTATCTAGGTAGGTAGGCCATATTTTATATCCGTATTCCGACGGGAACAGCTAAAATTATTGTAAGTGCGAAACTGTCTATTTGTTTACCTTTTCACGGTTAACCCGGATCTTGGTGAAATTTGGTAGGACGATAGTTTACATCTTGATCTGGGTATTTTCTTTCCCAGGGGACGCAATAACTTAAAGTTCAAGAGTAATTAAGGAAAATTGATTTATTTTTATTTACACATGACGTCATGTAATATATCATGTAATGATAGGGCAGCGCTGACTAGGCCCTAAAATATGATATATACCGTAATCATTGAATAATTACTTAGGTGGATCCATAAAAGGTGAATAGCACAAATAAAATTCCCGCCCTCCAATAAAACTAAACTAATGGAACAGGTCAAGGCTTTTCCCGTAATCATCTAATGAATCTATGTGATATTGGTTTGGTAAATTTCAACTCAGCTTATATTACAATTCACTAACAACACTGTAAGACAGTTGAAATTTATTTGTTTTGTGCCTAGAATTCCATCATTCCATGGATGAAGGAGTGTTTATTTTTTTCTGGGTATATTGTGCAGCCGTGTACACCTCCAAATAAATGTCCAGTCCATTCCACCTTGACATAATTCCAAGACTTCCAATATACTGAATATTTTCTGTTCCTCATACAATATGCCGCATATTTTCCTATTCTTCGGCGGATTGTATTATGTATACAGGCAGACAGACGGGCAGCCGGACATTTAGCGCGTCGCGATGAATAAATTGTCTCCAAATGACCCCGTGGTGGGACTGACAAATAGCCTGGCTGAAGTCATCGTACTACCACTGATTTATAATTTTTTTGTGACAGAGAAAAACTAGTATATAGTTATTTACAGGAAAAAAATGAAGCAGCAGTCTGTATGCAGTTAATTTTTAATCCTGTAACAAACTGTGAATTACATGAGTAGGTACTGTGTAAGTAATAAAAAAATACAGATTATCGAGCTTCCTGTTTTATATTCCTTTTTTAATTGATTGCTTCCCCGAAAGCAATACGAAATCAACCATTGTGAATAATATATCTAATATTTCAATATCTAAACTTTAATAAACTCATTACAATTCTACCTGATTGAATTTAGGTAACCAGATAAAAATGAAATAAATTACTACAAGCGTAACAAAACAACGCAACGTGTACGCATGTTTACAAAACAATGTGATGTAACACATTGTTCGCGAGCCACGGCGACTAGACGAGACAAAAACGCGACCAGTAAAAAGTTTCGCATCTTATTTCACTATTGTTATCAGGTTTCGACACAGTCGTGAGAATTTAGCCGATAGAGTAGTGCACAAGCCTAACAAATTTTTATAACTGCTTATTAAAACTAAACCAAGTCCTAAATGCTCCCAAGCTGTTTGAAGCGGCAACAAAAGTACCTACCGTTATTCGGTACGAGCGTGCCGGGACCGAGTCTCTACTCGGACGCTAGTCGTAGCCACGACGGCAACTAATCAGTGGAACGGACGGTGTTCTTTCTATCTATTGAATCTCGCGAGCGCACTCGTACCGTGAAAACGTGAAAAGTAGTAGTTAATAGTCTAATAAGTAATATAGGTAGTTAGTCTATCTACGAGTAGCATAGTAGACTGCCGAGGAAAATTATAATCGTCTCGTATTTTACTACGAGTATGTTTAATTGTTTATTAGTTATTTAGTAGCCATGTAGTAATTCCGGTCTGATCATATGAACGGATCTCGCGCTAATTAAGTATAATTCTTCAGAAGCTAAGTACAGTCGAGGTAAAAAGAGTTGTTAAATTAAAAACAATCTTTTATTTTAATTGGTAGATATACATTAGAGTTTTCTGTCACTGATTTTGTATGTTAAAGGCTTAAAAACAAAATGTCAAACAGTAATCATATAAGTATCAACATTTTGTCTTTCGTATTAAACAATATTTCCAAATAAAAAAAGTACGAGTACCTAACCCAAAAAATGTATCATCTGTCTATACTATATTATTATCTTAGTAATCAAGTGGCACAATATTTCATTATATTTTTTGTCTTTAAATTTGGGTCGCCTCAATAAATGTTAATAAATTTTTAATAAACTTATTTTACTACTTAGTTTACTACTTATTTTACTAAATTAGGTACTTATTGATAATAAAATCTGTGAAAAGATTTTGTCACTGACTGTACCACAATATGTTTTTAGTTACTAGGGGATCAGACCAGATAACTCCATATAGTACAGGCTCTGCATAGTTTGGGACTAAATAACCGTGCGGGATATGTGTCTCATAATTTTATTGTAGAAATTGCATAATTCAGTACCTACTTGAGAAACAGAAAATGAGAGCTTTTATGCTGCTATTCATAATTTAACGATTGCATAGAAAACATTATATACGTGGCATGTCGGGCCTGTTGGGGCAGTAGTTATTGACCCTACCTACCTGAGTCAAAAAAATATTATTATTATACTAAACTAAATACAATATCACATATCTTTACCGTATTGATTAGGTCTTTTGATAAACGTAACTCTATGTTTGCGTTTTGGTACCAGAAAATTTAGCTTATTATTTTTATTTACTTACCATTTCCAATATTTTTTATCTAGTTACGATAGCCGAAGTTGGTAATGTAAAAAGGTCTAGATAACTATATCTAACAATCAACATGCACAGAAACGTCCAAATAGAAAAGGTGCATAAAGTGCCTAATTACATACTTCAACCTTAAGTATATACGTATAGCACTGTAAATCGAGTACATACACTAGAACCTCTGTTACCCACATATACGCTCATGCACATGGTTACCCACAACTCCGCGTTAATTAATCCGCTTCTAATTTTTCCCACACTATTAGTTTAGTTTGCACGGAAGACAATTCATTCGGAACGGTCTTATGGGTGTACAACGATAAGCTAAGATTGCGTCATATTAATGATGTCTGTGGTGATTGGACGATTCGACATGGTCAACGGAGCTAGTCATTTACAAGCCGAACTAACTGTAATTTAAAAAAGTTGGAATTCAATCAGCATAATCTCAAATTACATTCGCAGGTATCTCTGTATATACCTACCTGCTTCTCTACTAGTAGGTTATAAGTGCAAAATGAACTCATTGTCTTTTACTATTTCATAGCTAAACCGGTACATCGATCTTGATGTCAAGTCAAAAGTTTTTTATTCAGTTTAGGGGCTTATAATTCCTCTCATTGAAAGTCATTGCGACTCCACCGCTTTGGTATGTATAGTTGAGGAGAAGAAGCGGAACAAAAAACTCCTCAACACATTATTCTTACAATCAGTATAATACAACGTGCAAGTTACAATTAGTATATTAATACAACGTGCAAGTTACATGGTTTTAGTGCTTTGCTGAGCTGGAGAGTGATGAAGTTTGGGAGAACGACAGTTTACATATTGAGGAAGGAAATAGGCTACTTTTCATCCCGAAGCTAGTTTCAAGGGGATGCAATGTCCTATAGAAAACATGGACAGATGAAAGAATAAATCAAGAAGAACTCACAATCATAATGAATTTTGTGATGAGAAGTCAATAAAATGACTAGCGCATTATGTAGTGACAGGAAAAACTACATTGTCTTTAATTCTATGGTTTTCTGGAAAGTGGTTTGTCGTTTAATTATATTTTATGGTTCGATGACAGATTACACAATCCTACCATGACCAACGTAATTTCACAAATTAATGAAATTACTTGACCAATCATTGGCAGAACATTTACCTTCTTTTAATTCAAACGTATAGGTGTATCTTAATAGCTATAAAACAAATGACTGACTATAACACTAGTCATTTTAAAATACGTATATTAAATTAAATCTTCTATGCTGTGATTGAATTGTGATGATTGATGAGTTATGAAATGAATTAAGTTAAATAAGAAAAGAGTATCAACAGTCGGTTTTTGTGACGCGCGTCTGACATCGTGAATCTAATTGAATAGAATACGAATCGAGGTGACGGATATAGGTATTGAATTGCAAATTCACTGCAACACCTAAATGTCAGACATGTAAAATTGTAGGTAGGTCTACAGATATTGTACTATTGGCACGCGAAAGCGAGGTAGTACTTATAAAACATTAACGCATGGCAAATTGGCAATGTAGAGCTCGGGTGCGAATCCTAGCATGTACCAATTATTTTTTAAAAAGCTTATTTAGGAAGGAAAATAGTAGTATAGTTTGAAGGAAATAATTATTTCTTTTTTTAATTAAAAAAAAAGTCTCTTGGCAGCTATTAAATATCATCTATCAACTTCCTATCGTCAGGCACTCGTTACCAAGTGTACAATATGGCACTCTTAAAAACGAATCAAATGAGCTCAAGCTCGAAGTGATTACGATCACATTATCTTGATGATACAAAGTTATTGTATTGTTTTCTAAACTACATACACTTGCAAATTTCAAGTTTAGAAGATAAATAAAGGAAGGTTAAATTTGACTACATGTTTACATAATCAAAAGAGAAGCTTAATAATAAAAGCTTGCGTTAAAAATAACCTTAGTGTAATTTCTTTTTATTGGTTGATTATTCCTCTGTAGAAGGTTTCTTAACAATTTAACGGGCAGAGGGCAAATAGTTATCACCAAATATTGAACTCTATGTAATTGAAATAAGATTAAAACCAATGAAAAATTTAAACTGTATATGCCCGTTGAAGGGTTAAATCTACATCTACACTATAATATTTGTTATAAAGTGGACAGATTTGCATTTTTGTATTTTCTATCTAACTCAAAAACTACTGAACCGATTTTAAAAACTCTTTCACCAATAGAAAGCTTACTTTTCTAGAAGTAACATAGTCTATATTTTATCCCCGTGTTCCCACGAAAACGGACCTTGCGAGGAAAAAATATCGGGAAACAGCTAGTCAATTATAATCAAGAACAGTAAAGTATTTTCAGCGTAATATGATAGTGAAAATATTCTGTAGGAAATATGTACTTACAGTTCTTGCCTTTGCGTTTCGTAGCTATATCCCTTATGTAAGACTATTGACCCAGTAGTGAATGAGTGACAAAACACCCTAATTTTTCCATATAATATTATATTGAAATTAGTAACGATTAGGTATAATGGTGCATCGTCAAGACAAATCTACCGTGTAGGATAAATAAATCCTAAACGACGCATACCGAGTAAAGGTTGTTACTTACATACGATAGGTACATATCTAGCAACACCAACATTTAATTACCAAAATTTCTTTGACAGTTAACCCACAAAAAATCTTTGTCATCTTTACCGATACGAGAAAATATTTACTTATAAAATACTCAGAAACCAACCAGTTGACCGTGGCACAAAAATCGTGACGAATTCAACCGAATTTAGTGAACACTTTCCTTTTTACTTTTAGGCTTCTATTGTATAATGGTGAAAATGTAATCCCATCAATAACATTTCCTTGTAAAATATTGCCAAGACGAGGCTCTCACCCTTAAAAACCTATCAGATAACATGTAGAGTCAAGAACCTAACTTCGTTTATCTAGTACTAGCGACCTGCCCTCGCTTTGCTTCGCTTTATTTTCTACTATATAAAAATAAGTCGGGTTTTCCTTCCTGACGATTTAACTCGAGAACGGCCGGACCGATTTTGATGAAACTTTTTGTGTGTTTTCAAGTGGGTCCAGGGATGGTTTATAGCAAAGAAAATTCAGCATTGCACCCGTGCGAAGCCGGGGCGGGGCGCTAGTATGGTATATAAAAATCTTATTCTTGAATCACTCTATTAAAAAAAACGGCATCAAAATCAGACAGACAGACGAGAAGCTAATTTATTTATACTATGTACCTAGTGATAATCCAAACCCAAGTTATGATAGTTTAAAAAAATTACGAAGCGCTTTGAGAAAAGATTGGTAGTGCCTCGCTTGGCTCGTCTTGGCGGGGGCACGTTATAACCAGAGATCGGCATTAGGTAGTGTGATTTGGTACCATAGTAGGTAAAGTTGTTACGAGGATGTAATATGGAGTTATTAAAACCACTACTTTATTTGGGACTAAATTTCCCGGGAAATTTTCGGGACTAGATTTTTCTACTGTATCATATTTACTTACTAAATATAAACTTCTTTTGTTCTTAGATGATTTTCTCTACAGTGGCTGGTTATGGAGATAATCAACAAAATCTAAAAAACAAAATTTGTAATAGTAGTACGGATACTTAGCTAGAAAAAAAATTGAGTTTCGGTCCCATCCGACACAAAGCACACATATGAAATTTGGCATTTCATATGTGTGCTTCGATTTAAAAGTAGGAACATGGTGGTTTTAACAACTCCATATTATATCCTCTACCTACTTTGGCACCTAATCACACTACTTAATGCCGATCTCTGGTTATAACTTCAGCAGACATTACACCAATTAAGCAATTTCTGATTCTTTTTTTGTTCCATTTTTCTTAAACTAATTTAGCCTTTTTTGTAGATTAATTGCTAATCTGTACAAATTTATTTTTATTTAGGTACCTACTTACATCTAAGTAGGAATCTCTATTTTCATCTAGGTAGATAATACGACTTTTATCATTATTATAGTTATGGAAATGGGAGCAAAGCTTGATGGCGTGCACAGTGAAGGAGTTGGAAACAAAACCAGTATTATCTGTATACAGATATTATCACCATAGAGCAATGCAAATCTTTGATGCAAAAATTAATATAAAATTGTTTATATCTATTTTTAATATAATTTTTACTGTACATATTACATTACAGATGATTACAAATGTAGCTGATAACAGTCCGAAAAAAGAACTCTATCTGACGGTTGGTCTGTCTCACAGCTTAGTCGACCGTCTGACCGCTTACATACGAGTAAAACTCCACATACAAAGACGTTTAAAGAAAAAGTTTCTCTCTCCTAGAATGATTTTCTTCCAACCTCTTTGTCTACATATTACCTTGCCACCAACTAAACAGCTGTATTGATTATGATTTGTCCGCTTATTATTTTCTACCTTTTTTTAGGCTCGTAACTTGTCTTGAACCTATTGGCCACCTGCACATTTTACTTGCACGTGCATAATAGAACTTATAAAAAACCCTAAGAGTTGCGTGCAGAAACAAACCTTGTAGTACCCAGTCTAATGTAACTAGCAACGACCAAATGTCTAAACTGTATAATTAAGGAACGACTCTCGAACTCATTACACCATGTCACTCGATACTAAAGTAGCTATTTGAGCCTTAATTGCGCTATACACTAGACAATTTTCTTGCATGAAGTGGAACATGAAAAAAATACGTTATGGTCTCTTTGACCGACGTGTCTCATCATTGCGATGTTAATGATACACTTGTAATTGACCTCTTTCCAACTAACACTAGTTCCGAAGAAGGCCTGGATGTGTATAGTGACCAGTCATTGATTGTTTTATCATTAATAAAAGTTTTTCTACAAAAATATCTAGTTTAATTACCATTATCAAAGTTTTATTATAGGCGTAAGTATTTGTGAAACTTTTGTGACAATTCAATAAGTCGAGATTAATTAAAATCCCTTCTATTTATGACTTTTTAAGACTGTTATCCAGTTTTCCTATAAAACATGGGAATTTAGAATAAATCGAACACCATCTATCTACATCTACACTTCTACACTAGATTTGTATTTTTGTACGTTTGTAACGAATGAGCTCAAAAAGCTACATAATCACAGAGTAACCTAGGCTATATTTTGTTTCTGTATTCTCATGAAAACGGGAACTACGCCAATGAACCCGGGGCAAAACAGCTAGTCAATTATAAATTCATTCCGATCTTCGCCTTAGTTGGATAGCAATAAATGTCCTTAAAAACTTTTAACGTAACGGAAAAAAGTAAACAGAATTTGATAAAAAAAAAACCGTCGGAAATGCGATAACACTGAAGCATAACAATGAAAATTCTGTTTAATTAGAACAATCAAATCGTATCGAACAATCGTGAAAATGCAAGCAAGTAATGCATAAATTTGTAAACAGTGCACCGTCGTGTTTATAACAGTTCTTTGGAGCTACGTAACTGGCTTTATGCGAATGATTACGCAATGGCATGCGCTGAAACAACCAACTACCTACAGCTTATAAACCCAATTCAGTCGTCATAGATGAAGCTAACATAAAAAGCAGGCATTTCATTATCAACACAATTCTTTGGTTGAAAAAAAAACTACTTCAAGAAAATTCTGTAGTAGTGTCCGTCAGGCCAAACATTATTGTTTTAGTATTGCTATCTTCGCACCATGACGTCGACGACGACGTAAGCTTACTGTAATAAAAAAAATTGACAAATCAAAATGACTTGCATTATTTAATCTTGTTTAGGAACACACTACGGTAATTAAAAATGAGGCTGCATCTCGTTATGGAAAAGACATTTATGAGACAATAATTCGTTCTTTTACATCACAATGTAGGAATAAAACAATATTGTTTTTATAAGAGGCCGTGGTTAGAATCTGAATCATGTTATTTTAAACTTACAACAAAAAGTTCTTGAACTATGATAGTTTTTAAGGTGTCTGAGGAGGGCCCTTAGTAACATTTATTAACTTTAAGGTCCAGGGTACTTTGCCACTGTATGTTAACATGCTGATGACCAAACTAACTAAACAAAAATACCAAAGAATGAACTAACAATTTTTAATATCGGCGAATAAGGAAAATGGGTGTGCCGCCTTTGCAAGTCTCCTGGCGCGCGTATATAAATTGTTTGTAAATTGGCAAACTTTCCACACAGCACTAAGACCTAACTAACAGAACTAAAACCGCACTCAGGTGGTAAAGTCTAATTCGTGGATAAAGTTAATAAATCGAATAAAAATATTATTAGATATCTACTAAAAAGTTAGGATTAGAAAAATTCTCTATAAATTATATATCTTTTCTAAATTGCAAAAATAGGATAAAGTAAAGTTTAAGCACAGACGTACCTTTCTCTCAAATCGAGTCTTCTTACTTTATTTCATTGAAATACCTAAGATTTATTAAACAGATATCTTTAAGGCAAACGTGACTAATTGACTATCCAACCTACCTATAAAGCATGGGAAATAAAATATTTGAATAGGTCTTCATTTTATATTTGAACGATGCTTATAATTGTTTTACGCTGGTGCTCGTACGATAAAATTTCTGTACAAAATGAGATTAGGACATTTTAATACAGAGGTGTAATGTAGAGCGAGATGAAAAGTTTGTACTCAATATCTATATTAAATAAAGCTCGACTTAACTTTTTATAAAACTTCTCATTCTCCTCCAATTTCAAACTGGCAATCAGCATGATTATTCTTTAAATTCTTATAAACCGGTTCCTATTTAGTCATGCATTATGATAATGATTTTCCTCTAAGGATTTTTTTCAAGTTTTCTGAGTTATGTATGTTAAAATTAACCAATCAGGAAAATGGAATGAATACATAGCCGTCGTCCAGTAACGTCCGACGGACAGGAGGAGAAGAGATAATAATGTTTGTCTGCAAATCGTTGCTTCGTAGTTTTAACCCAGAAACGAGCTTAAAAATATTGTGTTGTATTGTTTTAAAAGTACTTACATTAATGAATAAGTTCAAAACTACAACAAAAAATATTTTAATCAATTAATTGCAAGTTTAATTTCTGAATTGCGTGGGCTAAGCTAAGAAAGAAGTGAGATTTGATCATAATTAAACTAAGTCCCTATTTACACTTTAAACAAAAGAAAACAGTTCTATCAAAACTGCACGTGACTGATTCTATTTTATTTGTATAACCAGGACAAAGTACGGGTAACTAAGTAAGGTACC
Source organism: Ethmia dodecea (assembly GCA_963855545.1). Classification (NCBI taxonomy): domain Eukaryota; kingdom Metazoa; phylum Arthropoda; class Insecta; order Lepidoptera; family Depressariidae; genus Ethmia; species Ethmia dodecea. The sequence continues at coordinate 6,603,196 of OY979446.1, forward strand.
TACACACAAAAGTTTCGTAAATATGCATTGCTCGTAACTTGGGCAATAGCCTATCACGAATCACGACAATAAAAGGTCACCGCTCACGGCATCACAAGTCGAGATCACTTCCCTTAGTTTAGACCAAATTAGTTCAGTTGGGGACCCCTGTTCAGATTAACTACTTAATAGTGTCAGTATTTCTACGAACTCGCCGCGCGTCTGTATGTATGACATGTTAGCATTGTCTATTATTTAAATGAGAAAATTGAGATTATTTTTAAAACCCACTATTAAACTCTACGAATACTTATTTGTGTACTATCCACTTATAATATATTTAAATAATTATAATGTATGATTAAATAGGTATTGTTTAAAAACAAAATAAACTACAGAAGCGATTGTTGCACTTAAATAACTTTATGTAAGTAATACGAAGACCTACCTATAGTTAATAACTAAATAATATGCTACAAACCATAATTTAAGTACATAGATGTAACAAAAAATATTAGTTAGGTACTTACATACCTAAATATTTAATAATATACCTATATACTATGGATGTCATTTGGTTATTACGTTATGACATCAATAAACTAACAAAATTTGCCTAAATCGCATACAACCAACAGCAGTTGGTAACAATTTGAACAGATGGTTTGAACACTACAATCATAAATAAATAATGCCAAACATAGAAAAAAATTACAATCAAAGTCAATTTGTTATTCAAAATATTCAGGTACCTACTACAAACTATACCTACTCTAAGCAGGTATATTATTTCATACCATATTACTTAGGTACCTATTACAATGGATGCAGGATTGAACAGTTATGTACCGCTCAGTAAATTTTATAGTTGTGTATAATTATCTTAGTTATTTTTAGGGTTGCCAAAAGATGCCAACGATGCCATATTAGTAAGGCTCATTATTTTATTTACATACATTTTTATTTTCCTGTAACTTTACTTTGTTTTACATCAATTTACAATTTTCGTTCATTTCTAACTTGCAATGAAGTTTATTTAAATTCGACAAATCACTCTTGCTTGTCGACTTTTATTTATAAAATAAAATTTTCATAACAATCTTACTTCAATACAAAATTATGTGGTTAAAAACCGCAGACATTTCCTTGTTTTAGCGCCTTTGTCAAAGGTACGAGTAAATTATAACGTTTTTTTAAAGAAATCCAAGGCTTGCACAGTAATGTGATTTTTTTACTGTTAATATTTTCACTGGATAAGGCATCAAACTTCGAAAAAGAAATGATTATATTTCTATTTAAAGCACACATACCTGTCAATAGATGACCGGCAAACGAACACGACGTTTCTTAATCAAAACAACTGATAGTTGAGTGAATCGCTTGATTTTGCAGCTAGATAACAGTTCTATTTATATTCGTCCTCAGTTTTTGTACGCAGCACACATTTACAGCGACGGAACAATTATATTTTTGTGGTTTAAAAAGTTTGTAAACTCAACGTAAACGTTTACGCAGAATCGCGTTGGAAAGGCGCGTGGTCCGTGTAGCCTCGCGGTTAGTACTGAGTACAGCGGAGTTCGCTTTGAGTTCCATTCGACCCACTACATAGTCTAGCCGTAGAGCTGTTGCATTATCCTCAAACCACTGGCTGCGTAGTCCTTTGCCTTTTTACACTAAGTAGACAATTAAATTCCTGTCCTTGATATAAAAAAAGCTACAGTCATCAACATCATCCAATCAATATTCACCCGAAGTTAATAATGAAATTAAGTAGGAAAATGAAAACACGAAAATAAAAAGTTACTTATTATTATATTTGCTATTATTATCTATTTATTTAAAACATATAAGATTTTTATTATTGATATGGTCATTATAAGATGTTTTTAGGTTAGCTAATTACGTAATAATAGCTTAAGAAAAAAGGTCCCTTAAGTAAGGACTAAATAAATTAACCGAATTGGTATTACATGGATCTCACAACATTTTACGGTAGAAGAACTGAGTTGCGGGACTTTGTTTTTTTTACAAGTAATGTATCTTAAGGCATACCTACCGGTTTACAAAATATACCTATATAGGTACATATTATAAACATGTTTTGATAATATTTTCCTCAATGAATTCCGAGATAGTCTGCGAAACAGATCATTGTTTGGTGCGATAAACTCGTAGCAGTTTCTGTCGTTAAACCGGCCCAGAACGAATGTATTAGTTTACTTATATTTAAGTAATTATTTCATGTCGTATATTTCCATGTAGAGATTTTTATACTTACCTAGTTAGCTAGGTAGATACACTTAGGTACTTTAAATCCAAGCATCTCAAATAGAGAAAATAAAGTAAATACTTAAATAATATCACGTCTTTCATCCCCGAGGGGTTAGGCAGAGGTATTGCATTTCTATAAATACCCATTTTTCACCAGTATATTCTTTGGACTCCTAAAACTAGGTGGTGAGCCCATCGCCAGACCGGGTCTGTTACACATGACTCAGAATTAATTCAGCGACTAGGGGTTTCCAGTTTCCTCACGATGTTTTCCTTCACTGTCGAGCTATAGTGATAAATACCTATGTACGTAAGCTTTTGAAAAAGTCACTGGTACTCGTACATGCCAGGGTTCGAACCCGACCCTCAATGATCATCATCATGTGGAGCGGGATCTTCAACCTGTCACTGCTATCAAAAAGAGATTTCAGTATAAATCTGCCCTTAGTTTTTGCATGATGTGCGAAGAGGAAAAGGCTGAACCGATTTAGATTTACTTTTTTTTTGAAAGGTGACTTGATCGAGAGTTTTGTTAGCTATGGTTCAAGAAAATCTGTTCAGCCGTTTGAAGATTATCAGCTCGTTACTAGTTGATGAAAGGATCTGAGCAACTTCCACAGATCTGAACGATTTGAAATTTGGTAGCCTGTTACTTCAAAGATATCACAAGAACATGGTTACCCTGACCTGATGTTGCAGCATTACCTGGAGTCTGCGGAATACTCCACACCAAGTTTCATGAGAGGTACGGTCTTTAGGCTCATTAAAATGGTCTCAAATTGAGATTCTCAATGAATATGATATTTAATATACATAGATAGATGGAGATCAGCAAGCGTATTTATGGAGGCTCGATACCGTTTCCGTTCGATTGAGATCGAGTGAAATTTTTTCCGAATCCTTATGTCACAGATGACATTAGTTTTCGACACCAACATCAGCCGTGTTCAGTGTTCGACAGATTTTCCGATTCCGAGTCAAATATCGAATATCGAAGCTCCGTGAATACGCTTGCAGGTTCTCATGACAGCCTGATCACGCAGGACAGAGATATGAGGATACATGATGAGGGATTCTAAAAATGAAAAGAAGTGGAGTCGAGTGGAGATGATTAAATGGGATTTAAGTGAATTAATGATAACGATTTTATAATAATAGTTTAATACTCTCACGCCTTTTTTTTATCCCCGAGGGGGTAGGCAGAGGTATTCCTTTACTGGATATACCCACATTTCACGAGATATATTGGACCCCTAAACGTGATAGGTGGTGAGCCCATAGTTTAATACAGTAGAAAGTAAATAGCAAGTCATTGGGTTCAATTCTACGCGTCCACTGCCTAAATAGCTTAAAACTAAATTTCTTAAATTATATTTAGTTTTACGCAGCCGCTAAGCCAAATGCAATTCTAGAACGCCATGGTTACTAAATTTAGATAGTCTATAACCACAGCGTAAAATGCCTAAGTTAAATAGTGTTGCAATTACAAATAAAAAAAGAACCGAGTGAACGAATGAATGAAATCTAAAAAAAATACAATAATAAATGTGTATATATTTATTAATATGTAAATAAAGTTCTCAATGATTACTTTCGATGCCATTTTTATCATTTTAACATAGGTTTAATTTATATTTTCTTGTTTTACTTCAAATACTAAAGTCACTATTATTCGGGCAACACTGAAAAGGTATTATCAAATAGATTTTTTTTCTTTGGACAGGCTAGAGTCATAGACCGTACTGCCTCGTCTTCAGTTAAGTTTATCTTTAAATGGACATGTGCCTCGTCCTCAGTCTTTGTTTTCTTGTTAATTCAATAATATCTCCAGCAATCTTCAAATTTCTTAGTGAAACGGCTCTGCTTTGGAGTCCATGTACAAAAATACTGAGTCATCAACACCCCTTTTTGGATCATCGACAGTAAAATTATATTACTTTTACTGAAGACTTCGTGTAATCTAACAACGACGATCCTATGCATTTTATCGAACTTTCCATTCACTGCACACCTTCACAGACACCTGCCACACAAAATATTATTAGTCAAAACCCAAAATATACAGCAAAATATAAATTTTACAAAAAAACATGATCCCCCTTTTCGTATTTCCACCAAAAACCCTCTTGACTATTTCTAAAAATATGGAACATATCTTGAAAAATAACACAAACACAAATATGTCGGGATTTTTCCTATAATCTAATTTAAGCGACACCATTTTAATCGCCGCTAAGTTTAGGAGGTTTAGTCGTGATGACATTTCTAAAATGCTTAAAATGGCGTCCACAGAATAGCCATAAGGTCGCTAAACCTAAATTGAATTGGCCAGATAAATTAGGAACGTCAGATTCATTTTTAGTCCTGTCATTTGATTTTGACAGTACTGCCTAGAATAGCAAAATGCTTTAGCAGCTGTCAAATAAAATTAAGAGGTTTAGACGGTGTTGTAGAATTGAACCCATTATCATACACCAATAAAAATATTATGTGATAAGACAATGGCCTGTCTTATCGCTTTAAGCGATTTCTTCCCAATAGATGAACAATAGGTTGCTGAATAGATACAGTATATGTTGCTGGGACAGGCTACAAAAACGTTCAACTACCGTGCAAAAAAGGTTGGAAAGAAAAAAAACCCTTTCCTAAGAGAAACTATTTCTTCAAACGGCTTTGGTAGCTTTAAAAAGTTTTAAATTAACTAATATTAAAACCATATATACTGTAATAGTACACTATGATATAAGTGCGGTAGGTTGAAAATTACAGCCGAGGCGATATTGCTAGCCCGAGCCGTAGGCGAGGGCTACAAGTAAGCAGAGGCTGTAATTATCAAAGCGCACGTATGTCATACGACGTTTTATAACACATTTGCGAGGAAATAAAATAAAACTCCGACTATGGTAAACGAATAAAAACAATACAGCGTTAAGAAAAAGCGCGCGGCGCGCATCATCATTTTTTTTTAGAAAAAGGCACAAAAAACAGCCAGTACCTACTTATTACTAATAAAGTAAAATAGTATTTTTGTGTTTTTGTTACAGATTAATTGGTTGTAATTTACTGTCAAAATTAATTAAATTAAATAATTATGTACATAAATATTTCTTTATTATATTTTATCTCCCAAAGTTAATTTTAATCATAAAATGTTGACAACTTTTTTGACATAAAAACTCTTTGCTGAGATTTTAAAAAGTACCGTTCGTTTTAAGACGGCGCATCTTGATAAACCGTGCGTTTTACTTTACACTTACCGCACTTGGGCGTAATGAGATAGGTAACGATATTAAAATTGGTGAAATAAGACACCTTTTACGAGCAAATGTGTTATAAAAAATAATAAGTATGGATTACCCCTTGTAGTAAAATATATTTTATACGAGTATAAGTAGATATTATTACATACTCATACCTAGTTTTAAGTCTGAGACTGCAAGTAAATAAAATAAAACAGCATACTATAACATAATTAAAAATGATAAACTACTGTACTTTAATTCAAACTTTAATTAACGTTTATCCATACTATTGGTGTACAATAAATAGTTATTGTATTATATTGTATTGTGAATACAAGTATGCTAACTACGTAGTGCCTACGTACCTACTAAGTACCTAGCTACGTAACTAAATATAAAAACGGTGAGTCTATCTAGCCATTGATTTACTCAATATTATTCGTTGTTACTACACTGCGTAATTTTGTGATGGGGGTATTTTGTTTTTATTATTAATTTTATATCATTAAATCAATTATTTTTAATAAAGGAATGAAATTAAATTTTATCAAAAATATTTAAATCTAAAATCGTGAACGTATGATAAATTTAGTTTTATTATGTTGTTTTTCCTGATTTACCAACGCCATCTAGTATTTGTGTTATGTTCTACTTAAATGTAAGGATACTTCATGCTACAAGGAAATAACCAAATGAGCTTATTAATACTAAGACATTTAATTTGTAAAGTAATACATTTAATTTTCATTTTAAAAAAACGAATTATAAAAATTAATGAATGTGTTGTTTTAATTATTGCCAAATTTACATAAATGGTAATTTAACAGAGTCATGTTGCTAATTAGATTCTTGCGGTTGGTAGTACTGGAGCTGTGACAACTTTCGTTCGTGATACGCGATGAATTCTACGTTATTTGTGTCATAAACGTGGTTTTACTATCTAGATTGCAATCATTTATTCATTTTGATATCGTAGTACCATCTATTAATAGAGTTAAGACAGTGACATGAGTTTTAAATCTGGAAAATAGTGTTCAAGGGCCGTTGAAGAAAAATGTTATTGTGCGCTAAGTTTCATAATGGCGGCCCGTCGCGTCCCCCGCGCCTCCATTTCGATGACAGTCAAATTATGACAATGCCGCTATGTAAAGTTTAGAAAATGTTGTGCTACAGTAGATAATTTAGTGTCGGTTAGTTTTTTAGTAATTTGTGAGGACTTAAAATGAATCCGGAGCATCACAATATCAATACGGGTGGTGGCCAACCTCCTGGAAGCTCCGAGGTTTGCATTTTCCTTGATGTTTTTTATGGCATTTGTTCCAATTGGTGTTTTAATAGTTCGATCTTATGTTTCAGTCGCAGAACCAAAGGGTTCAGTCGACACAGCAGCAGCAGCAACAGCAATCAAATTTGACTCCTACAACGTCTGCCACGGACTTGCGAGTGAACACGGCAGCAGTAAATGTTGCTTTGTCTAGTGTCGCCAAGTATTGGGTGTTTACCAATTTGTTCCCGGGGCCAATACCACAAGTATCGGTGTACGGTCTTCCCACTGGAACGAGAATTGAAAATGGAAAGCCAGTACAGGTAAATACCATAGAAAACTAAGTATATAAAATATGAAAACAATTTATTTATTCCATTAATTAATAATAATAATTTTCCAAGTAGACTGGTAAAGTTTAATTTGATCAATAATTTGTCAATATTCTGTTGAATTGCCTTGCCTTTGAATTAATATTTTCTGATTTTGTCTGAAGGTTGACCAGAGAAATAATGCAATAACAACATTAAGTATATCAGGGATAGTTAGATGAATTTGTGACTGATTGGTAAGAGCGTACTCAACACAACCTTTATTTCAGGATATTGGCCAGACTCATGCGAGTATACTTAATGGTGATCCAAATATTATACTCGGCCACCATGGTGGTCAACCACAGGTCACTGTGTCGGCAGGGGGAGCACAACAAATTCCTGTTTCTCAAATTATTGCAACACAGTCTGGACAGTCACATGGTGAGATATGTTGATATAATTATGATAAAAGTCATGGCATCTAGCAATGCTTATCTGTTAGCTGTCAGTACAAAATAAATTTGTGAAAGTGGTTAATATAAGATGAGATAACATAATTTCGTTATCTACAGAAGCGCAGTTGGTGACCCACAATCCCCAGCAAGATTTAACAGTACAGCAGGCTGCGGCTGGCTCCCAGGTCTCAGTGAGCACAAACCAAGGCACTCACCAGCAGGTACCCAATAATCGGGTCGAGTTTGTACAACACCATAACATTGATATGGTAAATGATGTGGTAACCCACTCCGTTTATTAGCGGGAATGTTGACCATTGCTGTTGTGTAGAAAATAGAAAAAAATATGTTTACAAGCTTACTTCAAGGATAATTAGGCAATTTGTGATGCATGTATGAATGTGTATGAAGATACAAATGTCATATTTATTTGAAACAAAGATGTCTTTATGAAACTAAAGATGTTATCAATAGTTTTCTTTCATGTTTCATTTCCTTACTAGGTAGTGGTAGTTACTTATCATTTTAATTAGTTGATGTATTATAAATTAATCAAAGATTTCTCTGAAATGGTTTTTGCATGTCTTGGTACAATATTATATTTATTTCTGATCTGCATGTATGACGTATAAGCAAATATTGTTATAAAAGTATTTTCTATTAGATTTTTATACATTTGAATATTATGAGATCTGGCTTTTTATTTTCTTTACATTTAAAGTTAGTAGCATATATAATATTCTTTATAAAAAGAAGTACATTATCTTACTTTGATATTAAAGTAGAATACTTTTCTTCTTAGGGTCATCATTCGCAACAACATATTATGCAACAACAACTTATGACAACAGCTCGCCCAGAACACAGTAATCAACAGGTATGTTGTTATTGAGGATTAAAAAATATATCACTACTGAAATATTTTGCCAGTTTGCTACCCATTTTCTGCACTTTAAACAAATGTTACTGTACTTCATGCTGCTTAATTAAATCGTGCTACAGGTGAGCGAGGTAAGTTCAGCTTATAATAAAATCTCTAATACCCATTTTCTTAACCAGCTTATACCATATTAGATTACAACATTAAGCAATTATACTTGGTAAATTATGACTAATGCCCAAGTATGACAGTTAAATACTTCTATCTATAGAATGGTATTTATTAATAAATATCATGAAATAATACCTTCAGAACTCAGTTAAACCTTTGGGTGACACATCATACACATTGTTTCCATTTATACACTTACACTGCATCACAAAGCACTGGTAAGTGCAACATTAGATAGTGAATCACTGGTGCACTGGAGATACTGCTTTCATTCAGTTGCTCTCATAGGTTCTTAAAGACAATTTGGGTAGCTTATGTTTATTTGTGGATTCCTATGACTGTAACTGTGTGTAATAATGATAAATGCCTCCTTTTATAATCATTATCATCATCCTTGCATAATAACATGACACAAAATATATTAATGACATGTACCAATGAGGCTTTCTGAAACTTAAATAATACCTATTTATCAGTAGTTTGTTGGTATGGGAAAACAGTGAAAAAATATGCCCTGGTCTGGCTATAGGATCACTACCTGCCAAGTTTAGGGTTTAAAAAAATATACAGGTGAAAGGTCTGTACTTTCAGGAATTTAATACCTGTGCCGATCCTAAGGAGCTAGCATATGTTTTATGAAATTAATTAAAATCAAGTAATATTTCAGCATTTATTTACATCATTACTATTGCCACCAGATCCAGTTGACAGTCAGTGAAGATGGCATCGTCACTGTGGTGGAGCCAGGTGGGGGAAAGCTTGTGGATAAAGAGGAGTTGCATGAAGCAATCAAAATGCCTGGCACTGATCACACCCTTACAGTCCATCAATTGCAGCAAATCGTTGGACAACAAGTATGAGTCGGTTATATACTTTTCTAAGTTAATTTATTCGTTTACCTTCATGTACCAAGAAAATTTGCATGTGGCAAACTTAATGCCTGAAGGCATTATCTACCATCAGGCTAAGCAGTAATGATTTTGCGAAATATATGGGCCGCAAATAATAAAAATGTAGTCTAAAAGAAATTATTTATTTTTATGATTTTAATGAAATTTTGTGTGGTGTGGTATTAGCTGAGTATCTGGGTCTACATAGCCTGCGCAGACGAGACACTTTTGTCTCCGTATTTACATAAATCGCTTACAACTGCATCGAGTAACGCACACGAGGGATTAAAAGTATCGCGTACAAAAAGTCCCCCGAATAATCGCGGACACCGAGTAACAGGACAGGACAAAAAGTACGTGGCAGTCCCCGAAAAAATAGAACTAACGTGACTAGGCGCTGCAACGCAAACTTTAGTCATCGTTGCGCGCTCGATAGGGATGTGACATTGATCCAAAAAAAATAACGATTATTCTTTTTAATAGTAATGGATTTTTTAATAATGATTAATTTTCTTAAAAACAATCGATATTTAAAAATCGATTAAATACGAAAAATCAATACCAATTTATATGAGAAATTATCATTTAGGGATTTAATGTCAAATGAAGAAAAAACTAAATATGGTATTTTTTGCTTATTTATTATTATTAACCAATTAATAACAACAATTCTTTCTTCTGGACCAATGCACATCCTCATCATTGTCAGCTCCTTAAAAGTTCCAACCAACGTTTTAAAATATTTGAAGAATCTTTTTGGACATTTTTTCAACCATAGCAAAAAATTATAAGTCTATGGTTTCAACTGAACATGCTTCGCATGAAAATATCCATTCATTAATATATCCGATGTAAAGGGATAGACTTAGTATTCTCTTCTAAAACTACTTCTTTTTCTTAAACTTCATGTAAATTACAACACAACGTAATCTCAGTATATTTGCTTCCATAGCGTGCGCTTCTCTAAATTTCTCGAACACCGTGTGCGTTGAGACCGTGGCAAGGCCTCGGCGTAAATTTTTTTTTACAATTCGGGGGATTTTGTCCTCCGGGGACAAAGTCCGTCGTCTGCGCAGGCTATTAGGGTATTTTTAACTGCGTAACACTAATTCGATAAATAAACTGCTGAACTGAATTTGCTGTTCTTTGTGATGGTAATAGATTGATATCGGTAGAAAACATACAGTTATTAATGAACTTAATTATGTTCGGCAAATAAACCAATTATCTGGCTGAATATGAATATCTCAAAATTTCTCATCTCTAATATGTATACTGCAACGAAAATGTAGGTAGCCTATTATAGCCTCATGGAACTCCAAAGATTAGCACATTATCTTAACGCATTTTTTTTATATTATCAGTTTTTGACATTATTCTTTCATTAGGTATTAGACAGTGTGGTTCGCATTGAACAAGCAACTGGGGAGCCTGCAAATATCCTTGTGACACATAACCCTGATGGCACCACTTCGATAGAAGCGAGCGCCTCCGAACAACTCATCGTGAAAGACGAGAAAAACTCGTCGAAAATCGAAACTGCGCAGTTTGCCATTCCTGCTGAAATAAAGGACTTAAAAGGCATTGACTTAAAGGTATGTAAAATACAATCCAAGTACCCTATACTCAAACATAGATTATAAACGCATTTTCACAGACTAAAAAAAAATTGTTTTTTTGACGAGTGCACTCCTAAAAATAAGGCCTAAAAACCTTAAAAACCCTAATTCATCTTTTTTGTCCAGAGTGTTGGTGCCATGGGAATGGAAGGAGCAGTAGTGAAGATATCAGCTGGCGCATCAGATCACGATCTCCATGCCATGTACAAAGTTAACGTTGAAGATCTATCACAGTTGCTGGCTTACCATGAAGTTTTCGGGAAACTTAATACTGAGGGTCAGCCACAAAATAAGGTAAATCAGTGAACTAATAATCCACTGTTGGACATAAACACCACGCTTGACCGGGTTGGTCTACCTAGATACTGTCATTTCCTACTATAGATTGCATAAACCAGATACATATATTTTTTAAGCTTTATATGGTATATAAATATAAAAACCTTCCTCTTGAATCACTATCTAATAAAAAAAACGCATCAAAATCCGTTGCGTAGTTTTAAGATCTAAGCATACATAGGGACAGACAGACAGGTAGCGACTTTGTTTTATACTATGTAGTGATCTTACGATAAGAGTGAACACATGCCACTGTATGCATCAATACACAACAACGCTTTTATTTGTAATGACACTAATATGCTAAAGCAACTCTGGTCGGTCTCTGTGCTCTTTTTTTTTAATCTAGTACGCGGAAGAAGAAGCGGAATATTTATGATAATGTAGATAGATCTTATTCACAGAATTATTTAATCATTGCATAATTTTTGGGAATAACTTTTTATTCTGTAGAAGGAAATATCGTAGGGAAGGGAAGATTCTATTTCCAAGAGTAGACTATCCCTGCCGATCCTTCAGGATAAGGTGTGCACAATCTTTTTCTTTTCTTTTTGTAAGTAATCTATTGCTTACCTTTAAGGCGCTTCCTGAAGTCGAAGTGGAGGCGGGTACCAGTGCTGCTATGGCTGAGGAGTCTTCGCCAGGCCACCACTCATGTGATCTTTGCGGAAAAATATTCCAATTTCGATATCAACTTATTGTACACAGGTATTTAACGTTGTTTTATGGTGTTTTAGACCAAATAAAACAACTGATGATGTAATTTAAAAAATGTTTTATATAGGCGGTACCACGGAGAGAGCAAGCCATTCACTTGTCAAGTTTGCGGATCGGCATTCGCTAACCCTGCCGAATTATCAAGACATGGAAAATGTCATCTTGGTAAGGAAACTTTGTTGTGTTTTCATTTCCTCATTAAACCAACGAACAGATTTAACACAAACGTAGCCTTTAGTTAGATAATCCACATTACTGTTTTCCCTCCAGATACCGCTTGTTTCGAACGAACGAATTGTAAACAAGGCCATATTATTAGGGTCATAGGCAAAAAAGAAATTTTAAGGCGTAATTGATGGTGTGTGGTGACTCATTATGCGACAGTTGCAAAAAAAGGCTTTTTAAGTTTAATCCTACGGCAAGTAACTGAATGCACACAAGGATTATATATTCTCCTAGATAGCCTGTAGATAGCTGACTACATATAAAGAGTGTTTGTTAGTTTGTCACTCTGTCTAGAAGAAACTGAATAACGGAATGTGAATGTTTGCGTAGAGATAGTTGGAGGATCTTCGGTGATAAACTAGTATTGTCTTGGAACATAGAATTGCGGAGCAAAAGTTCTCTACAAGCATCGCGAACTACGCTTTCTTATGTTATGTATTTGCCTTACATTTTTCTCACTGAATAGTACTTACTTTAAACATGCAATTTTAAATTATTACGAAAATTTTACTTTCCTTGTTAGCCGGCGACCCAGCGGAACGACACACGAAGCGTCTTACTCAAGACAAGCCATACGCGTGTACTACTTGCCATAAGACGTTCTCTCGTAAGGAGCACCTCGACAACCACGTCCGCAGCCATACTGGCGAAACGCCGTACAGGTAAACACATCTTGTTTCACAAGGAGGTCCAATAAAAAAAAAAAAGATTTAAAGACTTCTGTTAGTAGGGCTCGTATCGCATTGCGCTCCGGTTCAAGAATGATGGTAGGCAATCACCATCAATAATATTCCTAACAAATGTTCGTCTCAGGCAGGTCGTAAAAATCCTAAACCTTTGATGGGGTCGGCATCTTTTCATCAGTATATTTTTAGATCCCTAGACGTGACAGGTGGTGAGCTCATCGCTAGATTAAGTTGCTGTACACACGCTTCAACATTAATTTTGGGACCTGCAGGTTACTTCACCGTCGAGTATGTTATAAATATGTAAGTAAGTTTTTGAAAAACTCATTGGTGCATTCCCTCGTCAGGATTCGAACCCGATCCCCACGCATGAGAAGCGGGCGCACTACAGGGCTATCACTGCTCTTACAGCTATATTTATGTCTATATCATTAAACTTTTTTTTACATACTAGATGCCAGTTTTGTTCGAAGACATTTACACGCAAAGAGCACATGGTAAACCACGTGCGGAAACACACGGGGGAGACTCCACATCGCTGTGACATCTGCAAGAAGAGCTTTACTCGCAAGGAGCATTTCATGAACCACGTCATGTGGCACACAGGTATATGTCAAAATTGTTAATTTAGCATTCCCTATTGCAGGAAGAAATGGAATATTAGAACTGTGCCTTCAATAAAGAATAGAATAGAATAGAAGAACATTTATTTGCTTGGACAACACACGTACACGTACAATACAAACAAAAAGAAAGAAATAAAAACCTGTACACAAGAAATTGGCGTGTAGCGTATCGTGCAAGCAAAAGGGCCATGACTCAGCATAAAGTAGTTAATATTCCTACGACATAGTGGTACATATGTATATTGCCAGAATGTTTGGCAACCTTGGTGCGGTCCTTGTAGATTAGTTAGTCCTCACATTTTTTATTTGATTATTTTATAGTTATGGAAAACCCAAGCCTGCACTTGTTCATGTGGTGCAGAAACTAAAATTGATAATTTAATGATTCAACTATTCATTGAACTCAAATTCAAATCTCTCATGTAATTGATTGATCTTACAATTCCATCTCCCAATGGCAATGTCTAAAGAAGTGATACTTAACAAGAAAATAAATCTGCTTGACATTGTGTATGGAATAAATTTCATTACTCTAGATTTTACCCATAACTATCAAACAAAAATCTCTCAAGTAAACATTGGGAGGCAAAAAATTAAAGAATTTCTATCTGAGTAAGATAGTTGCATCATTGAATGTTAACATTTTATTTTCTGCCCCACCCAAATAGGTGAAACGCCGCATCATTGTCAAATTTGTGGCAAGAAGTATACTAGGAAGGAGCATTTAGTGAACCATATGCGCTCGCATACGAACGATACCCCATTCCGCTGCACGCTCTGTGGGAAGTCTTTCACAAGAAAGGAGCACTTCACCAACCACATACTGTGGCATACGGGTTAGTATGGCTTTCATTATGCAGCCGCTGACAAATAGTAATAAATCGATATATGGAAAAGCGCCTACCACAAAAATGTATCACTTTATTACCTAACACTCGTAAAAACTGGAAAAACAGGGTCAAATTCGTAGATTAACTGGTGTTGATGGTTGTACCATCTGCTGGTCTGCTCCTGGTGTACGGCTTGGATTTTCCTGTGTTAACGAAATATCTATAAGCATGTGTTCCAAATGTGATTGTTCCTTAGTTAATATATTGTGTTATTAAATGCAATGTTTTTTATGTGCATGCTGACATAGAATACCACCTATGTGTAACAAGTACGAATACAGTTTCTGTATACAATACTACTATGAACTATGTATTTATCACTTGATTTGATAAATATATAGACATAGTTTTTTAATATTCATCTTTAAATTTCAGGTGAAACTCCCCACCGCTGCGATTTCTGTTCAAAAACGTTCACAAGAAAGGAGCACTTATTGAACCATGTACGCCAGCATACGGGGGAATCTCCCCATCGGTGCAACTTCTGCTCCAAGTCTTTCACTCGGCGAGAGCATCTCGTGAACCACGTGCGGCAACACACAGGCGAAACGCCCTTCCAATGCGGATACTGTCCAAAGGCGTTCACGAGGAAGGACCACCTCGGTAAGAAATTTTGTTTTTTAAACTCAGGCCCATATCAAAGAACAACCATGAAACTCTGTTTGAGCACTGTTAAAAGGCGAAAGCCTTATTAGACTCCTATACCGGCATCTTTCTCTAACAGAGTGTGTAATTGAGTGCTGAATGAGTAAAATTGTTAACATGAAATATTAGTAATTATTAATAATAATTAATTATTACTGTATATTGCCTGAAATAAAGATTATTATTATTATTAGGCTCAAATTATCTATACTTCTATATCTATACTAATATTATAAAGAAGAAAGATTTGTATGTTTGTATCTTTGTTATGAATGAACTCAAAAACTACTGGACCGGTATTAAAAATTCTTTCACCAATGGAAAGCTACAATATCCCTGAGTAACATAGGCTATATTTTATTACTATTGCCACTGGAACGGGAACTGCGCGGGTGAAACCGCGCAGAACAGCTAGTTAATTATAAAGTGGTAAAGTTGTTTGGAAATCAGTTTCTCTAATAGTAACCTATATTACTCCCTAGTGACTGACTGGCTATGATTAATATAAGCATGTGCAAGCGCTGAGACACTACTAGACAGTCTTAAATTTACAATTTCTTGTTCACAGTGAACCATGTCCGTCAACATACGGGGGAATCCCCTCACAAGTGCACGTACTGCACTAAGTCGTTCACGCGCAAGGAGCACCTCACAAACCACGTGCGCCAGCACACGGGGGAGTCCCCGCATCGCTGCTCCTACTGCTCAAAGTCTTTCACGCGGAAGGAACACTTGACTAATCATATCAGGTTGGTTTTATTTTTATCAAAGATGTGGTACTTTTGCAATTTATGTTTTGTGTACGTCCTATATTGAGAACCAACCAGCAGACTTCTAGTTCAGTGATTCTCATTAAGTTTATATGACATCAAAGCAGGTAGGTACTCACTATCTCATCTGTGAATTGTTATCTATAAATTTCAGTAAAAATTATCACATCAGTTATCAATATCACCAGAAAATTTTGTATATTTTCATATGTAATTCTTATAGCATTTAGTATAGTAGTAGAATTATACAATGCTGTGCTACCAAATAAAATAATGTATGTAATCTCATTGGCATCTGTAGAATAACCCTATGATCCCGAGGCATGTACCCCAAAATAGATTGCATGTTTTAGTCAATGTGTTTGGCAAAGGTAAGCTTATGAGCTTGTCTTTTATTTGTAAATGTTTTTATTTTAAATTCAAATTACAAACCAGTACCAGACTAAAGGCGATTTGACCTTGAAAATTCATTGTTTATTTTTCTAAATTGAATAATAATGAAATATATTTTTCGGACTGCAATAAAAGTCATCCCAGAATTTTCAAGGTCATCTGTGGAGTCCTAAAAGGTAGCAAATTGGGTAGTATAAAAATTGAAATGCAAACGGCATTTGTGTGAGGTCTCCCCTTCAATGCTAATATTGCAGTAGCACAGCATTGTGCATTCCGATTTGAGCACATTCAAAGCTATATGGCAAATAATAGCAATCCCTTTCACAATCCTCAGATTAGTAGAAAATATAAGTCGACCATTTTGCGCGTATCGATTTAATATAAAATTTGTTAAAGACTAAGTAGTAACTAAAGTTATACCTCCGCTTACGCATTGTATTTAGGTGCGAATTTCTGTCAAGTTATTAAATCTGAATTAAGGAGCTTCGTAAATATCCAGTATCGATTCTAACTATGAACTTAAAATTTTAACAAATTCCATTGATCAATATTATTGGTATTGACGCCTGTAAACCATTTTACTTTCTCTTGACATTTGGATTGAAAATAATATTTACAACAAAAATAATACCACTTATTAACTTTTAGTTAAACATAGGGTGGGGGTGTAGGTAGGTGGTGTATATTACTAAATTAGTCTAACTCAAAAAATTGGCGCTATACATCAGCTATAAAATAATCAAATCGGAATGTACTCTGTGCAGACAACACACGGGCGAGACGCCACATAAGTGCACGTTCTGCCCGCGAGCGTTCTCGCGGAAAGAGCACCTGAACAACCACTTGCGGCAACACACCGGGGACGCGCCTCACACCTGCTCCTACTGCAACAAGAGCTTCACCAGAAAGGAACATCTCGTCAACCATGTGCGGTACGTCATATATGGATAAGTGGACCGATCTGTCTGTCAAGTGGTCTCCCGATTAGCGCTATGCAGTGGGACTAGTAAATCGAAGGAATCCTCTTGGGAGGTAAAAGAGTAACCGAGAAACATTCCGCATACATATAAAAAGATTACGGTTATTCTGAATTTGCCGTATACTACGTAGCATATTTGCACACGCCGGCCGTTATTGACCTCGCGCAGCTGAACTAAAGAATCTAACTTGGGTGTTTTTTATACAAATGCTAAAGGTATCGGCTTCTTATTCACGCCCTTGAAGGATTCCTTCGATTTACTAGTCACATTGTATTTAGGTTCATCAGCAACTAGTTGGGCTGCGCTCGGACCTGATGCAACTGCGATGCGACACGTCACGATTCAGTGAGTGCGAAAGAGATGCAATTATTTATGTGTACTGCTCACTCACTGAATATGTCGTGTCGCATTTAGTCTTACCACCCGTTGCTCTTCTACATTTTATTCAAACATATTTTATTCTATTAAGTAAGTAGTTTTATGCATTCAAACTTTTAAGTGGGTGTTGATTGTCTATGTAATATTTTGACTGCAAGGTGTGAAACGAAATGTAGACCGGCTGAGACTGGCTATGAAGATGTTGGTGTACCTGCAGCGTCATGCTACGATCGTAATTGGGAATCCCTTCAGTCTTGATGAAGACATTACATTCCGATTGGAACTTATTCTTCACTAACAAATCTGCAGGATTGCCAATATCACTATTATGATTATAATCGATGTATGTCACGTACGATGTTCGTAATCGGAATGTATTGCCGCAGACAACACACGGGCGAGACTCCGTTCAAGTGCACGTACTGCGAGAAGTCTTTCTCGCGGAAGGAGCATCTCACGAACCACGTGCACCTGCACACGGGCGAGACGCCTCACAAGTGCCCGTTCTGCACCAAAACGTTCTCCAGGAAGGAGCATCTAACTAATCACGTCAGGTAAGCTGGTTTTGTACTAAGTGTTCACTATTATATTATTCAATATGTAACAGAAGAAGCGCAATTCCTGAAAGTAGTTTGTTCAGTATCGACTACTTAATCGATTTCAGCTAATTTTAATGTGTTAAATTTTTCGGAAAAATGGATAAGCATAGCTGAATTTAGTGCTACCTATGGAAATCGTACTATTTGTTAGACACAAGTAAAGTACGAATGCATCATATTTTTTTTATATTAACATACACCACAAGTGTATGAGGAATTGCGCTTATTCTGCTACGCGTTGTATACATAAGAATATTTTTCCAATCTTGCTCGATTTTTATAATAATATTTTCTCCTAAACAGCGGGGATTAAAGTTGTTCAGTGTATTTTTTTATTATGCTTTTACTAAATTTCTTTATGATATCTGATGTGATTGCTAGTTTTATGTAAACCTTTTCCCGCTAGACGCCACATCCAATGAGATTTCAAACACTTATGTATGATGTCAGATGTCAATAGCAAAGATTTAAAAGACCTGCTATTGACAGAATCCACACCGGAGAATCGCCGCACCGATGTGAGTTCTGCCAGAAGACGTTCACCCGAAAAGAACATTTGACGAATCACCTCAAACAGCACACCGGCGATACGCCTCACGCTTGCAAGATATGCTCCAAGCCATTCACACGCAAGGAGCACCTTATTACGCATATGAGGTAAGTCTATCTATGTTTGTAACGAATAAACTGAAAATCTTCTGGACCAATTTAAATAATTATTTACTACTACTTTCTTACTAGTTGAAAACTTAAATTAGTATATTTACGAATTAGGTACACCTCGCGTAAAGGAATAAATTATCTGTCCCATATAGAAGTAAAAAAGCGTACTAAAAAGAGCTGTATTATTTTCCATGATTCTGCAGTTTTCCTTATAATATTAATTGTAATCTCAACTCAGGTCGCATAGTTGTGGCGAGAGGCCGTACAGTTGCGGGGAATGCGGCAAGTCGTTCCCTCTCAAAGGGAACCTGCTATTCCACGAGCGCTCCCACCAGAAGAGTGGGGGAGGGGCGCGCCCCTTCCGCTGTGATGTATGCTCCAAAGACTTTATGTGTAAAGGTTAGTAGTATACTAGATATTCTATAGCAGCTGAAATATCACCGTTATTACCCGTGAGCGTATGTATTTTATATGAGTAATAAGTTTCAAGGAATGATCCTCTTTGTGGTGGAAGTCTGGGTATACTTATGTTAATGGAAATTATTTGTTTTAGGACATCTCGTATCGCACCGGCGTACGCACACAGATGCCGTACAGGGCGGCGAGGCTCCCGTTGAAAACGAAGATTGCGGTGACGGGGTTAAGTGCGAGAAAGAGCCTGTGGAAAGGAAACCCGATATTAGGTGAGCAAAAGCATTATTTCAACACCAATCTGTGCTCGAATCAGCTGCTGCATATGTATATCATTGGCCCATACTCTATCAAAAGTTGTGTAGTGTCCAAACCAACAAATGAAACAGTGCTGAGTTAATCATGTAACTGAACATTCGTAAAAAATAAATTCTTAATTATCTGAGGAGTTTTATCTATTATATTAAATTTTTATATAAAATAGTGTTGTGTAAATCACAAAAAAAAATTTGTAACTAAATTGGTCAATTAGATTCACAACATTAAACAAGTGCTCTGTATTTTTATTGACCCTGTGCATTCTATTACATAGTGATCTGATTTTTTAAGGGTATCAACTGAAAACAGACCCGCTGAGCAACCCGTCGTCGCACAACATCCCCAAAATACTGCACAAACTACTGTGATGCAAATAACAAGTCAGGTTAGTAGATTTTGTAGTTTTCATCACAGGGATTAGATTAAATACGAGATTCGTCTATTACATGCTCACCAAAAGCGACGCGAACGCTACACAGACAATACGACACACAATGTATGCGCGTGAAAGAGATGTATGTATGTTCGCGTATACTCATTACGTTCTTGTGTGTCGTTTCGTTTGCTTTATCGTGTTTGATTACATTTTTCTGTAATGTACGTACAGACACCACAGTGAGTGTAAGACTACAGTAGCAATTTTAAAAGTTCCGATTTTGACAACTTGCAAACTACTTTCGTACTGAAGTGTCTGATATAGTCATAATGAATTAACTATGCAAAGTTATCAGATCAATAAATTAACGCAACTAATGTAGCTTTGAGGTCGAGGTAAAGCTCATGATAATAAACATAAGTTTTTTTTTATTTATGCTGAAAAAACCCGAACATAGTATAAGAAAATTCTTATAGAATAGGTGTTTCACTTGCTTAAGTAACACTATGCCCATGGACATTTCTCGCTAAGATGTAACAAGGAAAAACTCAAAGTAACTCAGTTTTCTAATGTATTTTAACAGAAAAAATATTTATTTCAGCAAGTACGCACCAGCGCACAGACGAGTAGTTCAGGCGTAACTGGGACGTTCACCCACACCCCGAACGCTCAGCACCACGCCGGCACCGCCATAGCACATCATCCCGTCACTGTGAACTACTAGCATCCGACCATAGAGATGTGCTGTGACCAATTTATGACCGACCAAGTCGGCGACGGATCGCAGGCATGTGGGCAGAATTCCGTTATTTATGAAATACATAGCTTACAACCAAGCTAGACAGTCAAGGTTGCAAGCGCGGTCTTGGATGGGTAAATAAGTTACTATTGGAAAATGGGTTTGAACATTATATGAAGATATATAGATGAAGTGAAGTTGATCAGAAAAATATAGATTTTCGATTGAAATCTTAATTGAACTTTGTCTTTCTAGTATTGATTCAGTCTGATTGGTGGGCAATATTTGACAAAAATCACCATTATCTCAGTACATTCTTTCAGAACTCGTGGTAGGCTGCCTGTTTCGAAGTAGGTAATAGTGAAATAACTACATTTGCGTCATAATTTATTCTTAAACACTAATAGAACCAGCATATCTTCCATTCGTTAGTCTGGTTGTATTTACTTACGTTTCAAACTAGTAATCTTTATTATTTATTTGATACTGCATTGTGTTCTTTGCTAAAACATTTTATAAATCTTTTTACATAGGGTAAACAGTGTTTGGTGTTTACTAAACACCCAACTGTTGTTGATACTCCAACAGTTTCATTAATTGGTAGGTCGTCAATAATTTGATGTTTTACCCTATTCTCATTATACATGTACAGTAATGTGATGGATTTTAACAACTTTAAGACTATGATTTACATTTTAACTAATTCATTGCAGTAAAGAAATATTTTGTAATTTTAAAACATCCAGGTTACCAGTTCACTACACTACTTTTTTTTGTAAATATTATTATCTTCTTTTTTTACATAATACATATCTTTTCTATCACGGAAATTGGGTACATTAAAAATGGAACAATATTGTACAACATTCCTTCTCGGCTTCTCATTTTGGATTTTTATGCGTCTAGGAATAATATGGTAAATGTTCCTTGTGATAATATTTATAATTTTATAATTGCAAACAAAAACATGTTACTTTCAAACTTCAGTATTCCACGACAAAGGGAACTCCACCAACACTAAATTGTTAAAATCAAACAGGGACCATGTTCAAGCAAGAATAATTGTAAAATCTCTTGCAGTTTCCCTTGAATTAAGAATTACTGATTTAAATTTTAAATTAAATGTTGTTTAAAATTAAATATTGGTTTTGTAAATTAGTGGACAAAGTTGGCCCCATATTCTTATTCTAATAATGGTCCAGCTTAGTAATTATAGTATTCTTTGCCATGTATGTACAGTACAAGTGTGATAAAATGATAAATCAATAAACATATGTGTTTTTTTATTTGTATAGAAAATAATGTTGGCTGTATTGCTTAGCTTAGCAAAAATCATGTTCGCGCGAAGTGGTGTTATAATCACTTCCGTAACTATTATAACAGCTTTTATATATAATATAGCTTGTATTTACTTGTACATAGTTAGGTATAATTATAGATGTACCCTTTAGCTACTAAGACTAATAATTATAAAGTATATCATTTTATGTTAACAGCGGTTGAATTGTGGTAATAAGTGTTATAAGAAAAGAAATGCGATTCAGAATCGTGTGGTGTAGTATTTTCTTTTTTTAAGGTGCGATGAATCATTGAGATACCTGTATCAGAGAGTCAATGGTAAGTTATCCTCAATGGTGCCACGCTAATTTATATTTTTAGGACATCTAAATCCTTAGACAGAATAGTTGTACTAAAATGTAACTTATGTTCAGTAATTTGATATGGATGAGATTAAAAAATTAAACTAATTATTTTCTTTTACTAGATCTGTATATTATTTTCTGACGAATAGCAAGGATCCGTTCAGAACCCACCGCTGCGCATGTTGTGCAGGTTCACGCGGCGCATTTTAGCTGCGTGGTTACGCCTTTAAATTTCAAGAGCGTGGAGCTTCTGGGATGACACCACAGATCATTAATCTAGCGGTCTGTGGATGATACACATGGTTATGCTGTTTCTCCTCGTGTCCTAATGCTCAAATCACACCGAGATTTCAGCGAGGCGGGCGGCGGAAAGTTTCAGTGTCATATAATTTAAACTTTATCTTCATTACTATAATACACAAGAGCGGTTCTTTTAACTTTCTAAGTCCTAGGTTCCCAACCTGGGGGTAATTACCCCCACAGGGGTAAATCAGCTATTTCACGGGGGTAACAAAGAACCTAATTATCAGAAAGAAAAAAAAACATAAAAGTTACATAAAAGTTATTTACTCGTTATATCAAAAATGACCATGTAAAAGAGGAATACCTCTTTTGCAAATCTTTGCCCACCACTACGCGTGGCGAAGACAATGTGATGACAATATGATATGATCAATAAATATGTTTGTATTTACTTGTATTGTTTGTTTTGATATCATTTTGAAAGCAGGGTAAAATCAGTTTTATACATAGTTCACAGGGGTAACAATATTAAAAAGGTTGGGAACCTCAATTCTAAGTGATACTGTGTATTATAGTAATGAAGATAAAATTTAAAATTATATGACACTGAAACTTCCCGCCGCCAGTATTGTTACGCACGGAGTACGTACCCGCTGTACTGTCATTGAAGAAACCTACATTGTGTAAGAATCAAAGGCAAACACAGCTCACAAACGAAATGAAATATCTCAAAAAAATTGACCTTGTGTGAAGTTATTAAGGCTCAATATTGCTTGTAGCAAGTTAACAATTATTATTGCTCGCTTGTTTACGACTTACGGTTGTTTACAGCTTCGCCTATTGTTCTCACGCGGTACATGCTCCGGCGTTCTGGAAGGTCTAGATAGATCTCTCAAGCATTTGTTTGAGTACCTGTGATTGTACTTGTTACTGTAAATTGTTTATTTTGCATTTTTAGGGTTCCGTACCTCAAAAGGAAAAAACGGAACCCTTATAGGATCACTTTGTTGTCCGTCTGTCCGTCCGTCCGTCCGTCTGTCAAGACCCTTTTTCTCAGGAACGCGTGGAGGTATGAAGCTGAAATTTATATCAATTACTCAGGTCTACTGTCCCTTGAAGCTGTGAAAAAATCAAACTTCTAAGCCAACGCAATCAAAAGATACAGCCGTTTATGCCGCAAATTTTCGACACTTGCAAGGGAATCAAAACCTACAGGGTGCTTCCCGTGAACTCAGAATCTTGAAATTTGGTACGAAGCAACGTCTTATAGCATAGATAAAGGAAAAATTACGAAAACCATAAATTTGCAAGGTTGTACGGAACCCTCGGTGCGCGAGTCCGACTCGCACTTGGCCGGTTTTATTTTTATTTTAAATGACGTAATTAAATATTACCTCATTTGAATTACAATCTAGCCTAATAAATTTGACCTAAACTTCTAAGTACACTATAATGAAGTATGTGTCCATTAACACTTTTCTGTTCTTTGGAAATGGCACTCACTGCACTAAGTAATAGCACTGTCACTACACTAAACTAACTCGAAAGGTTTCAATCTTTTTAGTCTTCTCACTATGTCTGTGTTGTCGTCCACATTGAGGTCCTGATGGAGATCGTCATTTCTGATGTACTACCAGGGTGCGTTAACGATACCTCTAAGTACTTTATTTTGGAAGCGTTGTATGATTTGTACATTGTTTAGTACAACCCCATAATAGTGCTATATAATGGCTATATCCGATAAGTCCAGACTGTCATTAGGACTTGTTTGTATAAAATAATTTTGTTGTGTACTGACAGCGTAGAATGTTTCCCAAGCAGCCATACATTTTTCTGTAGCGAAGCTCTAGCTCATCGCGTTTCTTTTTGATATGATCAAGCGTCATACCCAGATATTTGGCTGTGTTTTCGTACGGTACTAGTTGGTATGTTGGAGAAATCTATAATTTATATGGATCTTTAATTTTATACGCCATTTTTTTTGTCCAATCGTAGATGGTATTGATTGCTCTTTGCACCTTTTCCACTGCTACCTCGTTAGTGGTTCCTGTAGCCATAATACCTGTGTCATTTGCAAAGGTTGCAATGGAACTGTTTTCTATCTCCGGAATATCGCAGGTGTATAATAAATACAGAACTGGACCTAGAACACTACTCTGCGGTACTCCAGCTTTTATCGGCTTAATGTCATCTTGTCTTACCCGAAACATTCTATGTGACAAATTCTATTGTAGGATGTCAGCCAACTGCTTGGGAAGCATTTTTCTTAGCTTGTATATGAGGCCTTCATGCCACACCTTATCGGATTAGGCGCAAAATGCCACATTCGCAAAATGTCACATTCTCAAAACGCCACATTCGCAAAATGCCATTTTCGCATAATGCCACACTCTCGAACATACTGCAAGAAAGGGAGTTGAACAAGTATGGCACTTTGTTAGTGTGGCATTTTGCTAATGCGGCATTTTGCGGATGTGGCATTTTGCGAATGTGACATTTTGATATATATTATATAGTATTAGATTTCTGTCTTCTATTATAAGCTTCGTCCGCCTCAATAGCAGTTTTTCAAATTGTTTTGACATTATCGGAAGTACCTAAGGAGATTGGTCTGTCTGTAGGGTACCTATGATGTAGCTTCATGAGGCGGTTTACCGGCTTTGGGTAGTTACCCAGGGAAAATGCATAGGTACCAGTCCAGTTACCAGACCAGTTATGTGGGGCTTGGCAGCATAGTGCTGCCATACCCACTAAAAACCCTGGGGTGTTCCTCCTCGCCGCTTCGGACCCAGCCATGGCACTGCGGTTATGCATCCGCAGCTGCAATGGGTCACGGCCGCCCGCAACAGATTGCGGGCCCTTCTCGAGGGGGGTGTCGAGCGAAACCCGCCCCCTCCCCTATCTCCGCATACGGCGCCCCGGAACACCAGGGCGCCTTCCAGCACGGGAAGCGTCAGGTCGCCTGGACCAAGTGCGATATTTTATGTTTGGAGTTTGGAGACTATCAAGTTTCAATACCCAATGCTATAGTTTTACTCATCAACATAAACATCTTCCTTCCTGATGTGTAAGTGTGAGCATCAAACATGCAGTGTGTGTATAGATTAGTACACTTCAATAAAATAAGTTCCCAATTAAATTGTTCATGCAAATAATAAAATATTCACAGATTGCCCTTATAGTGATTTGTCATTATGATCATTTTCAGTAGGAAGAGGTGATAATTCAAAGTTCCGTTTTCAGGCTTAGTAACACTGCTTACAAAATATATTTTATTACAGTATTT
Source organism: Ethmia dodecea (assembly GCA_963855545.1). Taxonomy (NCBI): domain Eukaryota; kingdom Metazoa; phylum Arthropoda; class Insecta; order Lepidoptera; family Depressariidae; genus Ethmia; species Ethmia dodecea. Next base: position 6,629,208 of record OY979446.1, read on the forward strand.
ACAATAATAATAGAATTTTGTATTATAACACGATTAATCATTATTTTAAGCTTCAACTGCAACTTTATCTTTTACTCTCCGAGGCTTCTCAGGTACCTTCTCTTCTGGTGCCTCTGGTAACTGGTCCACGGGCACATCTGGAAGTTGATCATGGACATCCAGGATAGCTTCCAGCTCAGCTTCCACAGCGTCTTCATCTTCTTCTGTTAGTTGTCCAGAAATCAATTCATCTATTTCTCTTTGTTTTTCAATGCCTTCTCTAGTTTCATCCAATATCTTTTCAACTTCATCTACATTAAGAATATCATGGACCTTCTTCAAAGCTTCATTTCCAGTTTTCAAGCCATCAATAACCTAAAACAGATTGATTTTGATTAAACATAAACTGTAGTAGGTAGTTGCTCTGGTTACAATTGGCGACAGGCCTGTTGGCTCAGTTGGTAATGACCCTGCCTTTTGTGCCGTAGGTCGTGGGTTCGATTCCCGCTCAGTGCCAACATTTGTGTGCATGAACATGTCTGTTGGCTTCCTAGGTGTTAAATATTTAAGTATTATCTATCAGTTATTTAGTACCCATAATACAGACTGCCTAGTTTTGGACTAAATAACCATGTAATGAATTGTGTCCCACAATTTATTATTAATAATTAAAATAACGATGTAAGTTTAATAATCTGATGATAAAATAAAACTAAATATTGGATACTCAAACATCATATTACAAACTTTAAGTTAGTTTTGTAATTGCAATAAAGCTCAAATGGAAATTGGCAAGCCCTCTATAAAGATATCACTACCAAAGTTGGAACTGGCTAACAACAAAATGGTTTTATTGTTAGCAACACCGCACCAATACTCAACTTGAATTTCATCTATTACTTAGCATAGGGTCAACCTATTTTTTCTAAATGTCAACTGCAACATTTTGCTGCACTAAAAGAGCCTATTCCCCTTTGTTTAAATAGATTTTTAATAAAATAAATAATGAGCAGAGAAACATCCTGGATAACAAACAGAAGAGATCAGTATACTATGTGACTCGAAACATAACATCACACTGATTTCATATTGTCATATCCTGTAGGAAAGCCTGGAACCAGATGGTAAAGAAACCTGTACAGCTGAAAAGAATGAAACTTTTCGGTACAGAGGAGAACCACAAATATAGTAGAAATATTGCTACAACATCAAACAAAATGTTTTGGTCAGAATGTCGTAATTTTTAAAGGTAAAAACAGTTAACAAATTACGTAAGGAGCATACCTGAATCTCAATTTGAGTAAATTCAAGATCATGAGTAAGCTGTTCTAATTTTTCTAATTGGGTGTCTGTATTCTGGAGCAGCTGTTCTTGGTATCGTTTTTTCCTCAATAGAAGCTTAGCTCTGTCTCGTTTACCTTCACCAAGGAGCTTCTTTGCCAGTTGTCTATCTCTTTCAAGATTTAATTCTATTTTCTTCTGGTATTGTTTCAGTTTATCCCTTTGTTGTTTTAGCTGTAGAACCGCCTTATCTTGTTCGGTTATCCTACTAACAGGTTTTTTGTGTTTACCAAATAAAGAACCCATTATTCTCTAATAGCTATGTACAAGTCGCAAGGAGAAAAATATTAATGTTGTACTTGTTAATAGTTAGTAACACGTGTTTTTTATTAAATCCAAACCAGCTTTCGCAGCTTTATTTTCTCACAAAGTTTAAGTAATAGATAAAGTTAAAACAACATAATCTTTGGTAATTATTGGTAAATAAATATGAAGCGAACGCCAATGTCATTGTCAATTTTTTTTTTGTTGTTTCACCCCTTACAGGGTAGGCAAAGGCATTACGCCATGCAGCCTCGTCATTAGTTAATGATATCCTTATGTAAATGGCTCTGCTTCTAAATCCATGCACAAAAATACAGTGTCTTTAACACTTTCTACAACCCTAACGTGCCCTAACTTGGTTATCAGTAAAATCAGAGACCAGTTTACTTTCTACAACCCTAACGTGCCCTAACTTGGTTATCAGTAAAATCAGAGACCAGTTTAAATAAATAGACTGACAACGCCATACAAAATATCGTAACTCGAAATCTAATTACTTACTAGGACGCGAGATGTCGTTAGGTGTATCAAATGGAAAAATAAATAGAAACTATAACCACAGCTACAATTTATCTTCACCTCTAGCTTACTGCCACGCTGAGTGCGGCCAAACAAAACGTCAGATGGCGCTATATCCGATTTATTTTTTTATTTTGTGCTGGGCTGTATTTTTTGTAGGGTGCGATGTTGCCGATCTTACACAACTTCGTTTTTTGAGATTTGTGTGCTTTTTAAAAGTTATAAGCTTTTATTTAACTTGCAATGTATGTATGTATGAATGTTTGTTCGGGTGGAATCTTGCAACTCAATTTTGAAGCAGATATCTTCAACCGATTGAGCTGAAATTTGGTGTACTTATGTAAGTTGGGTGACAATGCAATATTATGGTACTTCCGAGCTGATCTGATGATGGAGCTGGAAGATGGCTATAGGAACTCGGTAATTAAACTACACAACCCCATCGAGTTTGAGCTCATTTGATTCGTCTTGACGAGTACTTTGAAACTAGATGGTAATCAGGGTCTGATGATGGAGCTGGAAGATGGCCATAGCAGGAACTCAGTAATTAAATGTCATATTTCCATCGAGCTTGAGCTCGTTTGATTCGTCTTGACAAGTACTCTGGCGCTAGATGGTAACCAGGGTCTGATGATGGAGCTGGAAGATGGCCATAGGAACTCAGTAACTAAACGACACAATCCCATCAAGTTTGGGCTCGTATGATTCGTCTTGATGAAATCTTTGGTAAAAGATGGTAACCAGGAGGGTCTGATGATAGAGCTTGAAGATGGCAATAGGAACATAGTAATTAAACGTCATAACCCCATCGAGTTTGGGCTTGTTTGATTCGTCTTGACGAGTACTTTGGTACTAGATGGTAACCAGAGTCTGATGATGGAGCAAGAAGATGGCCATAGGAAATGAGTAATTAAACGACATAAACCCATCGAGTTTCGGCTTGGTTGATTCGTCTTGACGAGTAGGTACTTTGGTGCTAGATGGTAACCAACCAAGTCTGATGATGGAACTGAAAGATAACCAACTGAGCTGAAATTTTGTATACACGTTTAGTTTGGATGAGAATGCAAGGTTAGCCATATGCTATTTTAAATCCAACTAAAAAGTAAATAATTAATTTAGAGTAAAAAATAATTATTAAAACAAGCTTTTATTTTAATGCTCCAAAAAGAATAAAATAATCTATTCTTTTAAAACTTTTACTATCTTAAACGTCATTACACAATTTATTATGTAATAAAAGCTTGTCGCTAGATTTAAGTAGGTACCCATACCCATATTATTTACTTAGTCAGAAAATTCAAAAAAATAATTCAATCAGTTATAATTATTTTGGTACAGCATATTATTTATATAAGCTGCAATGAGCTGCTCCTGCTTAATAAAATTTTGCTAAGCACTCAGAGAGTAAGCAAAAAAATTCATTTTTAGCTTCATATAAAATTAGCAAAAATACATACCTACTTTACTTTTCTTGCTCAAAATGGGCGCATTCCTTACAAAGATTATTTAGGAAGGACTTCAGGTTATGCAACTTCGATTTAGGGGAGGGGGGGGGGGTGTAATCCCCCCCTACTCACTCCCAGAACGCGGAGACTAATAGTTTTGGAGAAATTAAAAAAACAAAAAAGGGAGTTTATGTCATCATAACTTAGTATACAACCTTTCGTATTCTGCCTTATACAAGTGACTAGGGCCCAATTCGGTTTGTGCCCTAGTCACTCGGCTTGTGCGTTGAGGTCACAACAAAAACCTAAGCTAACCCATGTGTCACGCGCCTGCCCTTACTCCGCCCAGTTTTAACGTACATTTTCGCGATTTTTCAAAAAAAATGCAATCCAATTAGATATTATTATAGATCTGTTTTCTCTGCTGTTGGGCTGCTGTGGGAACGGAAACCCCGCAGGTTAAACCGCGCAGAACTGCTAGTGTCATATAAAATAGTGGTTCCGCGCTGTTTCACCCACGTAGTTCCCATTCCCGAGGGAATAAGGAAATAAAATATAGCCTATGTTACTCAGGGGTATTCTAGCTTTCCATTGGTGAAAAGATTTTTAAAATCGGTGCAGTAGTTTTTGAGTTTATTCGTAAACAAACGTACAAAAATACAAATCTGTCCTCTTCATAATATTAGTATAGAAGTATAAATTAGTGGAGATATCTATGTGATAAAAGACAAAAATAACTTAGCGGCTGCACGGATTTACATGAAATTTGGTAGGCAGATAGATTAGAACCTGGAATAACATATAGCCTACTTTTTATCCCGAAATAACGCGAACGAAGTAGCAGGCAACAGCTAGTGTTTGATAAAAGTTCTTTTTTAAAAAAATTTCACTCTTCCGGAACGTGTGGTTCGAAAACGGGTAGGAATTTGAAAAAAGTGTATAAGATAAAGATACCAGCATATTTTATGAGCTTTATTTACGTAGAAGATATTTTTTCTCTTCGACACACCGTTTTAAAGATATTAGCGAAAAACTCAAAAGTGGGAACTTTAATCCCTCCCCCCACTCCGGCGGACCTCCTAGACGCCGCCGGGGATTTTAGTATGTAGGTACTCCCTAAGCACCCTGAACACCTTACTGAAGAAATTGCTTAGGTCCCCGCTAACGCACTCTACACCCACTGTTGGGTTATTTGTTGAGTGGACTACAAAATAAATGATTTAAATGCTGTTTTTTTGTGGCTCACCAAATTTTATAATTGCTGAATATTTAATTACTTCTCATATTTATTTACAATGTCACAAATGTCAAAATAACAAAATTGAACCTTATGGACGCATTTATATCTTATTCAAATACACGTTTTTAGCAATTTTAGCAACGATGTAATAATGTCATGGATAAAAGTGACATATAGACATCAAATTATGTAGTTGGATTTTACATGTTTGACATTACTCTATAATCAATGGTTTGTTTCTGTCCTTTTTCTTCCGTATTCTATAGAGAAGGATAGGCTAACTTAAAATTAGGAATTTTAGATGGGTGGATTCGCCGTTTTGATTCTTTCTTATTTATTTTGAATATTTTTTGAAAGTGGTCGGAAATGCGTGCAAAAAATAATAAATTTAAAGGTTTTTTAATAACCTTTACAAAACTACTGAAGGCACTAAAATCCATCAAGAGAATCAGCAGTTATAGACTTTTAAAGTTACTTGATTGAAATGGTAATGATGTCTAAAGCCTGGTAATGACTTTTCTTTACCGGTAATGATGACAAGCGAATGGAAATGATGAAAAATAGCAAATAACACAGGTTTCTGCTTTGAATTACTAACTATAATCACAATAAAATATCACAAATCAACGATTGGTGTGATGTATAGATATTCTAAATAGTAACAATGGCAAACAAATGATATATAGTCCAGTCAATTTAGACCAAAAAAATTAGAGTAAAATTACAAAAATTCGCAGCCAGCTGAAAATTGGTAGGATTGTTTAAAACACCATTATAAATGAAATCTAAAAAGTCCTCATCTATCCAAAACTTGAAAAAAATTTACTCGGAATCAAAGGCATTTTCACGATTTTCAGCAAAACGGTAAGTTTAATCATAAAATTTCCCTGAACAAAAATTGTAGATCAGATAATTATTTATAAAAAATGTCTTAATACTTTTTTTCCTAAGAACCACCGTTTTTGAGATATAACGATTCAAAACGTTGAAAGAGTTGTAATCGTTATAATATGTATAAGTACACAATATGCAAAAACAACTCTACGGATTTATATGAAATTTGATGTGAAGATAACTGAGTATTCGGGTCAACATCTAGAGTACTATTTGCAGTGGGAGAATGTTTCATTCCCACGGGAAAATTTTAAAACTTGGTAATAAGAGAAATACGTACTACTCTGAAACGATATCACCTAGAAACTTTAAATATGGCATGTAGGTGTCTTAAATGTAGGCATTCGCTTAGTGGGATTGTTCAAAACACCATTATTAATGAAATCTAACAAGTTCTCAACGATCCGACACCTGGAGAAATTTACTCGGGGTCCAAGGTCACAAATACGGGTTTTCCACGATTTTCAGCAGCACGGTAAGTTTAATCATAAAATTTCCCTGAACAAAAATTGTAGATCAGATAATTATTTATAACAAATGTCTTAATACTTTTTTTCCTAAGAACCACCGTTTTTGAGATATAACGATTCAAAACGTTGAAAGAGTTGTGATCGTTATAATATGTATAAGTACACAATATGCAAAAACAACTGGACGGATTTAGATGTTTGGTGTGAAGATAACTGAGTATTCGGATCAACATCTAGAGTACTATTTATAGCGGGAAAATGTCTCATTCCCACGGGAAAATTAAAACTGGGTATTAAGAGAAATACGTACTGCTCCGAAACGATAACACCTAGAAAATTTAAATATGGCATGTAAATGTTGTAGGCAACCGCTTGGTAGGATTGTTCAAAACACCATTTTAAATGAAATTTAAAAAGTCCTCATCAATCCGACACCTGGAAACAAATTACATGGGGTCAAAGGTCACAAAACGGGTCTTTCACGAATTTTAGCAAAACCGTAACTTTAATCATAAAATTTGCCTGAACAAAAATTTTAGATCAGATAATTATCTTTAAAAAATGTTTTAATACTTTTTTCCCTAAGAGTCACTGTTTTTGAGATATAACGATTAAAAAGGTTGAAAGAGTTGTAATCGTTATAATATGTATAAGTACACAATATGCAAAAACTACTGGATGGATTTAGATGTAACTTGGTGTGAAGATAATTAAGTATTCGAGTCAACATCTAGAGTACTATTTACAGCGGGAGAATGTTTCATTCCCACGGAAAAATTTAAAAATTTTGTGTGGCTGAACAACTAGCTGAACTGAGTAACTGGGTCAACATATGGGTACTTTTTATCGCGGGAAAAGTCTCATTTTCACGGGAAAATTAAAAAACTTGCTAAAAATAGAAATATGTATGTTCTACTCCGAAACAATAACACCTAGGAACAATGATATTAAATAACAAATATCATTGACTAAAAACTCGAAACATGGTATGTAGGTGTCATAAATATAGATACATAGTGCTCACTGCATTTGGAACCAGCAACTCGTCGGTGGAGATGGGCTGCTGTTTACATTTAGCCAATCCTCATGGAAGAGTTTAGTATGCCTTGTTTATATTGACATTTCAAAGTGTATTTTTCATAGCTACTGAATAAAAGAATTTTGACTTGACTTGACTAATTTTTTGTATCGCCGTCTAAGACATTAATAAACTAACAGTTGAAAATATTTTTTAAGAGCAAACATCACATATAGTCAGAATTAATATGAGATAAACACATAGTATATCATTACCGTTTACATATTATCATCACCATTAACACAGAAGAAATGGTAATGATGATGATGGTTATGATGAATGACTGTTTATGATTTTTTTTAGTAAAAACGCCAAGCTGCAAAAAGCACCACCAGCAATTTTTGTGGTCTTTTACATAAGACACACAAGCCGGGATAGTTTAAAAAGATGTAGTAATGGTGCAAACCTGAATTTTTCTATCGATGGTGATGATGTGAATTTATGACAAAGAGTCCATAAGCTAATAATGGTCGAAAATTTTGATACTCCTGCGTGAATAAAATTGAAGTAGCTTTGTGAGAGAGACCACAGATATTGAGGAAAGGAGGTGGTCGCCTCTCGGTCACGGTAGATATTAGAAATTCGAGAATATTGTAACTTTGACGGTGCCGCGATGGTGTTGATGAATTTCCGTGACAAAATTTCTTTAATTTATTTATATATGATATTCATTATCAAATCACTTCATAATTAATTGTGTTATTCTAGATAATGTACATTTTCGAAATATGAAAAAAAAACGGAAAGTACATTGACAATTTTTGGAAAATAATTCAGGAAGTTCAATACTCTACTTTTATTCGCAGATGGTGATGACGTTTGGTGCGTGTTTATTGAAATATATAAATGAAATAAAGGTGGTATACAATTTTAAATAGCGGCACTTTACGTAAAAATGTGTAAGAAATGTCATGTAAAGTAAAAAAAGAATGCAGCTATGTTATTTAATTAATTATTAGCAGGAAATCGCAATTCATGAGTTTCCGCGAATTCACCCAGATGGTCTGCAAAGTCTGCATTATTTTTCTGTAGCAACCACAACCCACATTTTACGAGATAGTCTTTGGATCCCTAAACGTGATAGGTGCTGAGCCCATCAGCGGACCAGGGCCCTATTTTATAAAGCTACAGGTTACAATTTACAGGGAAAAACGCAGCAACACTGATTAATTAAACAGCAACACTAGATAAAATTACAGGTACAGGCGTTTTATAAAGCTACAGGTCATTTTATTTACAGTCTACAGGAACCCGTGCCTGTAACTTTCCATAGACAATTTAATGCTTAATCGAGCGTGATTCGAGCATAATCGACCTATTATTTACAGGTGTTTACGGAAAAACTTGTAAAATACAGTTGTAAAAAAATTAAAACAATTAAAACTTGTAAACATTTCTACAGGTGAAGAGACGTATGTAATTTGGTTACAGGAGGAAGTTTGTTAATTCGAATATTATGCTTACGTTTTGTTGTTTGTTAATTCGAATATTTTGAGTGATTTTGCGTGTTTGGAGCTCAGACTCGGACTCTGAGGATAGTGGTCAACATCCAAGAAGACGACGCCAAGAACTTTCGCCGTCAGAACCAATATGAACCCGCAAACGAGTTTCACCTTTAATGAGAAATTTAGAATACGTTCCTACTCAAATGCAATATGTTTTGGAGCATACTGGAGGAGATATAATTATTGGCCATGGTTGAATGTTAATTTTAGAGAAAATCATGTGTTTTTTTTCTATAACTACCTACGTAAATAAACCATAGAAATACAAGTAAATAAACAAACATCTGTTTTTATTATAAACTAGCGACCCGCCCTCGCTTTGCTTAAATAATTAATTGCTTAATTAATTAATTATGTACGTAAGTTTTTGAAAAACTCATTGGGACATGCAGGATTCGAACCCGAGCCTCGCTCATTTTCATCCGGCTCTTTAACCATAGAAATACAAGTAAATAAACAAACATCTGTTTTTATTATAAATAAATATTAATATTTTATAGTGGTACACTAGACTTAGCCAAAAAACTGATGTCGATTTTGTCTTTTTTTTTTTTTTTACGGCTGATTCATAGTGCTGTACTCCGACTTGTTAACTGAGCCTGTAGTCGAGATTTTCGAGCCTAAGCTACAATAGTAATATTACAGGGGTCTTTATAAAACACCTGTTACCTGTAGATTGTAACTACAGGAGCACTACAGGCTTTTTTTTCCTGTAGCCTGTAACCTGTAGCTTTATAAAACAGGGCCCAGGTCTGTTTGCACTGTATCTGAATTAATTCTGGGACCTGCGGGTTTCTTCACGATGTTTTCCTTGACCGTCGAACTTACATAAAATAAGTAGGTATATCAAATTTCAGCTCAATCGGTTGAAGATAATAAGCTTCAAAATTGAGTTGCAAGATTCCACCGAACATACATAGTTATATACTTACATACAATATACATACATTGCAAATTAAATAAAAGCTTTTAATCATAGTTTCTCTCCTAGAATGATTTTCTTCCAACCTCTGCTTTATTGGTTTAGATTATAGTTGAAAAAGGTTTGTGTTAAGCGCCATCTAGTCGGAAAACGACTCGATACTTTGTACCTTGGCTACCTTTCATCCTATCTATAGCCACGCCATCTGTATATTCACGTCACTAAACATGAGGGTGGTGTTAATAATGTATGCGAATGATTTTTATTTAAATTTAAATGAATGAAGAATCTTGCATATTCTAAAAAAAAAAAAAATTTTCCGAGGTTTTATTGAAGAAGTTATTTAAATTTCTTGGTTTTAATGGCTCTGGTGAAATTATATATATTATGGAGTAGCGCCATCTGGATATTGTACAAATTTTGAGCTTTATTTGAGTTACGATTTGTTGTATGGGCATTGACAGTCTATTTATTTAAACTGGTCTCTGGTAAAATGATAGCACTTTTACTGACGACTTTATTGTGACTTTTTGAGGCAATCCAAAAATGTCCATATCTCGCATTTTATCGAATTTCCCATTCACTGCACACTTTCACGGACACTTGCCACATAATAAACTATCACTATTATGAGTCAAAACCCGAAATACACAGCAAAATGAAAATTAAACAAAAAACATGACGTCCCTCTTCGGATTCCCGCCAAAAAGCCCGTCATTGTCAATTTGCCTACTCTCTCGAGCGATTATAAAAACAACAACAGTCATTGTCAATCACTTTTTTTTCGGCTAGGATCAAAAATTATACTGCCTCTTCTTCAGTTACAGTCTCCAACACTTTCTTTTGTCCCCCTTTCGGCTTTGGTTGGCTTAATACTCTCAAAGCCCTTCGCCAAAAAATATCTTTTGTACATATGTACGTAATGATAGTACTTTTACTGAAGATATAAATAGATTCTCGTGTGTTTGTCTTTGTGTATTAAAAAAGGTAATTAAAAAACCAAAAACCCGACTGCCTAAAAAGGTGGAAAAAAGACTTGTTAGTGAATTATGAAGTAGTCTAAAAACCATTTGATGCACAATCTTACAACAATCTCATGCAGTCGGCGGCATTATGATTTTTTTTATGTCATACTGTTTAGTTAGTAACCAACTTTAAACCGTTGTAAGTCCTAAATGGTAATTGGAAATGAAAAATGGTAAAAGAAGCCTAAACATGATTTTCAAATACCTATTCAATGATACATAGATTTTCTTATTGTTGTTTTTTACAATTTGGCGCCAAATATCCGCGATGTGGTTTTTTTTTAAATTTGATATACCCAATGTCACTCTCATTGTAAATACGAATCTAACGACACCTCTCAAGCTAAAATCCATAGAGCCGTTCAGGCCGCAGATCGTGCCAAACAATTATACATAAATACATACATACTCTCGAAAAACATAACCCTCCTTCTGGCGCAGTCGAGTAAAAACCAGAGACAAAGCTTGAGCAATCAATCTGCGGGGAAGCCTTCACACAATCGAAATAAGAAGTCTCATCATCGTGTGTTCTAGAAAAAAATTAAGAGGTTTCACGGAGGTCCACAGTCACACAGTGGCGTAGCGTGGGGGGTGTAGGGGGGGCGATCCGCCCCGGGCGGCACTTTTTAGGGGGCGGCAAAATTCCACAATATGGAATAAAAATATTTGAAAGAAAGAAAGAAAATATTTTATTAGAACACCTTGAACCATTTCATATTTTTATTGCAACTACAAATTCGGACCGATTGAAACTTTTTTATTTAAAATCTTCTGTATAATGCAAAATAATAATGACTGTTCTTGCCGAAATTTCTCTAGAATTTACTAGCGCGGCAAAATTGTCTTCGGCCCCGGGCGGCCGACACCCACGCTACGCCACTGGGTCCACATGTTCACATATTTTGTGTTGAGCCGAAAACTCTTTTTATATTCTGTGGAGCCAATAAACAAAAAAATGTGGTTTGTCTGTGGAAAGGAAATAAAAAATAAAAAGATGTCTGCATGTCTGTATGTAGGTACCTATGCAACCGTGTTGTAAATTTTTAATTTTGCTTTGATTCGACAAAATAAGTATAGATGAGTTCAGTGATATGTTATTTAATTGAATTGTGAGAAATAGTGAGGTTCTACAATGGCTGTGCTAGCTGCTGCTCAGTTGTTGGACGAGCTAATGGGGAGGCACCGCAATACTAACCCCAATGAAAAAATCAAGAAGCCTAATTGGGAGGATCCTGAGGTAGGTAACTAATAGGAGTGCTTCATTTGACTTATTCTGCTCGTGTAGCTAATAATAAGAATGTACTTCATTGCTGGTGTTAAAATCACAACAAATCAAATCAGTACAATTGTTAAAACATGAAGTTGCTGCGTCCGGGCGCGTCCTTCTATTATTCTATTATGGGTTATGGTTTCCGCACTTAGTCCTAGATTGGACCATTGTACGTGAGCCATGGCGGCCGATCATTCCAACCAGCCCACCTCCCTCCAGAAGCAGATCAGACTTCCGGGTCTGCTCAGGGCATCCGCAAGTGATTCTGGTGTTCCAAGAATTTCCTTGCGGATTTGGGCAACGTCAACGCACTCCAGGAGCACATGCGCTACCGTCTCCTCCGCCCCCATGCACGCTCTGCACAGAGGGCTGTCAGTAATACCTAAGGTGTGTAGGTGTTTGTTAAGTGAGCAGTGTCCAGTGATGGTCCCCGATATCGTTCGCAGGTGTCTCTGTCCAGGCGCAGAAGGCGCTTGGTCAGTTTCTTTCTTTCGGCGCCTCCTTGAAAGACTAAATTTTAGTTTTATTCGTTGACTTTCTAACAATACAAGAAAGAAGTCTCCGTTTTGTTACAGTACTGTAAATACTACATGGTTAAATTCTGCCCGCATGACTTGTTTGTGAACACTCGAGCCGACTTGGGCGTGTGTCCAAAAGTACACGACGATGAAGTCAAAGATCTGTTTGAAAAAGCAGAGTCGTCGTACAAAAAGGCCCAGTACGTTGAGGAGTTCCTGCGGTTTTGTCGGCACATGATTAGTGATGTTGAAAGTAAGAAAAATATTTTAATCATATATTTTTTTTTATATCTCTTGGATAAACCTTGAAAATAGTAACATTTGTGGATTTTCAGGAAAAATTCAGAAAGGCAAACAAAGGTTGGAGCTGATGAACTCCAAGCCTGAGGGCCCACCTATGACTCAGGCTCAAACGGAAAAAAATCAGGAGCAGGTAAGGGATACTTTAAATCAATTGTATTATCATCTTCGTTAACAACTTGTCAGCCCACTGCTGAACTAAGGGACTGAAATCACACCTCATCTCAATAAAATTATACATTTTCTTGAAGATTCTATATAGTTTTCAGAGAAACTGAAACAATTTAAATAAAAGTTCTAAACAGCCTAGACTGAAACTGTTATCTTCCTTTAATTGTCTATAAGTCTGATTGGTGACGCTGGAGCTGAAACAGACTGAAATTACCAAATTACAAAATATTTTAAATATCCTCTTTTACTATATAAATAAGTATATCTAGTATCTTAAAACTGCTTGAAAGTTAATAATCACAATATAATTTGTAGGTGAAACTTCTATCAGAGAAGATAACATCACTGATGCAGGAAGCAGAAGAAGCAGGGACCCGTGGTGATGTAGAGCAGGCACAGGGTCTGATGAAGCTTTATGAGAGATTGAAAGAGGAGAAAGAGCAGCTCCTGCGTCAACAAGAGAATAGGTACATATAACTAATATATTCTAAAGGATAGGTCATACTAAAGTATAGTTTAGATTAGGTACATTATAAACTTAATTTACTTGTAACAAAATCTCTAATACACAGAAACAATAATATTGTTTCATGTATATTCTGATATATAAGAGGACATATTATTATGTAGTCTCAAACTGCGTACCACCGTATCACACTACAATCCTTACAGACACTTTTTGAGCAATAGAGTGGTCAGATCATGGAATAAGCTACCAGAAGAAGTAGTCTCAGCACCCAATGCCAATCAATTTAAAAATAAACTTGACAAATTCCTATCCTGTAATGAGAAAGCTTGAGTGGAGAACACCTGGATACAGGCTTTATCAGTTGTAAACTGCTTGCCTGATTAATAATAATAATAATAATATAGCACATAAGAGAATTAAATAATTAGTATGTTCAAAATGAATTTAGTCACAAACCTTACAAATCTATCATAAAATTTATTTAGTGAAATTTACAGCCACTGGTCAATGACAGCCGAGTTAGCAGCAGCTCAAGAGAAGCAAATGGAAGTGTGTCCTGTGTGCGGAGCATTTCTGATCGTCGGCGACGCGCAGCAGCGCATAGATGACCATCTTTCTGGGAAACAGCATGTCGGGTGAGTTAATTACCTAAATTAGTTAACTACATATTATGCATGTTTGCACTATCATTAAACAATGATGCCGGGAGATTGTGTAAAAAATTTGTCTTTGTTTATAGTTCACAATAAAACACTTTTTTATAGGTATTTTAAACTCCGCCAAGCTTATGAAGAGATGAGCGAGTCGCGTGAAAAAGAACAGCAGGAGAAAGAACGGAAGCGTCGTGAAGAAAGGGAAAAAGAACGCGCCTCAAGGGGTGGCGGGCTAGGATCAGACAGACGCGACAGAGAGCGCATGGAGCGAGACCGCGAACGTGACCGCGACAGGGACAGGGAACGCCATCGGTGAGGACTAGAATTACTTTGTCTCTTAATATTTAAAGTCAATCTTATCAAAAGTAATATAACAGCCAGTACAATCGTGGTTCGGATTTGCACTTTATATTGGTAATAAAATAATAAAAAATATGGAAACAGAAACTGCGACTTTCTCGAATATGATATCTATATTTTATTAAATGGCTAAGTAACATTATCTAAGTAAATTAATCTGATCTGATTGATTTTATTACATAAACAGTTCCAGCCGCGATGACAAGAGTAGCCGCGATGACAAAAACAGCCGCGATGAGAAGAACAGTCGCGACGACAAGAGCAGCCGTGATGAAAAGAGCAGTCGCGACGAAAAGAATAACCGTGATGAAAAGAACAGCCGTGATGAGAAAAGCAACCGTGACGAAAAGAGCCGGCACGAGGAGCGCGATCGGGACCGAGACCGGGAACGGGACAGGGAACGCGAGCGGGATCGCGATCGTGACAAGGAGCGCGAGCGTGACCGCGAGCGCAGGCACCGCAAGGAGAGGCGTAAGTACTGTATTTTATGGTTAACAGGGTACTCCTGATGGATTCTGCAAAGGTTAGAAAAAATCAATTTCCTGCATGATAGATAAGCCAAAGTACCCATATTATCAATATGATAAAATACATAATATGTATTTTATCATACTGATAATATAGCTGATATTATCAGCATGAGTTTCGGACTAGATTCAAAGATTCTTTGTGTACTTGTATGCATTGTTAAGCATATGACTGCTTACTACCTAAATTTATCTTTTAAACGACTAGCACACTAATAGAGATAAAATATATAAAGGGATTTGTTGACAGGGTCACCTCGTGAGCGTTCACGCCGGCGTTCCCGCGACCGCCACTAGCAACTGACTGAGGTATCTCAAAAGCGCCTGAAATCGGTAAGTATAACTATATGATCACTCTTACTGTCACACACGTCGAGCTCATTGAAGAACAGCTCGCAACTTACCCAAAATGTTCATTTCTGTTCACACTTTTGTATTCATAGTTAATTTTCATATGATCATCCAAAAATCACTGACGCCAGCAAACCCAATAATAAAAATGTTAAAACTGACAAGTAATAAAGTGAACACTGTTATTTTACAGCTTATTGTAACATACCAAAATAAAACTTCGGTATATGGCAATCATATGGGGGCTATATGACCCCATTGCACTCTCGATTCGGTAGTTGTCGTCACACCGACGGACTTGGCAGGTATTTGATTGGTATTATGAATAGTTGCCGCGAGCTGACACTGAAAAACACCTATTAGATAATCATTGAATATTTCGCATTTATTTTTCAACAATTCGAAACCCGAGATTATCTAATGAGGTGTTTTTATAAGAGCGGATCGTCTCTACGTCGTTTTGAGGTATTTCTACTTGTATGTTTCGCCGTCGTGAGTTGTCGAGTTGGAACAGTCGACCGTCTGTTGCCGATCGCTAAAGCGATGCCAGGTATTTGTTAGGCTACATTTCGTTATAGGAGAAAATGGGATAGTATTTTTTGGGTTTTTCAGTTTTAAAATGTCATTAGTTCTGTGTTAAATTGTCCTTAGTTGCATCTAAATATGTATAATATTTATTAACCTCAATAATTCGAAATTATGACAGACTCTTGACATGGTCACAAAATAATAAAAAAATGCAACTTTTAATGCAATATTAAGCTTCACAGGTAATCGTAACAAGTATAATATCATTTCCACAAATACATTTAAGATGATTTTCTGTGTGTTATGTACTAATAACAGGCGAATACGTATAATGGAAGTTAATACATTAAATAAATTTTATTCTCATCACATACAATGCCATGCTAAGGAGTTGCGAAGGGAGAATGCGCCATATGCTCCTTGTTTCACTATAAAGGATGCTGTTATCACATCACCTACTGTGTATTTCCAGGTACCCAAAAATATAAATATGGTATCAAGTTCTTAAACTTCTCCAAAAAACTTTGGATCTTGATATTATATTCAAATCATTAAATAACCCTCAATCCCTTTGAAATATGACTTTCGATGATTGAGCAAGTATTGACATCTCATCTTTATTATTGTCTCCATTCTAGAATAGTGTTTTTGTTTATCACGCAGAATTATGTGTCAATCATTGAGTGTCTATATTTCAAAATTAACAAGCTGCTCAGATGCCCGTTACTAGCTTGCACCATGGACTTTTCAGTTGGGAAATAGACGAAGAACTTCGCTGCTACAGCTGCAAAGAGGTACTTAAATTAAGACACATTTGAAGAGGCCTACACAACGTCGAAGTCACCCCAACGGATTCGAGGTGAATTAAAATAGTCGGGCGTATTTCATAATGTTAGCTATTCCAAAATTAAATGATTACTTATGCATGTAGTATGTTCTACGTTATTGGATAATATGTGTTTTGTTTAGATTTTGAAATGTAACGTACATTATGTAGCTACCTCTACAAATTATCCCCTTGGGACTTCACTGTTTGTAATCGAGTCCCTCCTGTGGAGTTATTCAGGTATTTATCACAGTTATTTTTATTTCATTATCATAATATGTAATTTGCAACTTTTGGAGGATGAAATATAATGTGTGAATAGTAGGGGATATTTGAAAGAATAAAAATATAAGGTCCAATGTTTTGTTTTATTTCATAATCTTGTTTCAAACATTCATTTGTTTCGACAGTTACCTACATGACTACTCTATAGCTGATCTCTGGAACGCAGACACAATAATAGGCATACTTACTATAATTATGGCTTGCCGGTTTTTACCTGGCTGCCTCAGAACGTGTGCATCCGGATTGAGGGCCCACTTTTTAAATTATTGCGAAACGAAATGATACTTACAGGGCATTTACTTAAAATTTTGTAAAACCTAAAGCAAAGATTCTTAAATTTCTTAAACGTGAATCAAAAGAGTTATGGTCAAATAGCTTGGGCCCTCAATCCTGACGCCTGCATAAAACGGCATAGTCGAATCTCAGAAAGTACTATCCCTGGGATAATAATTATTATTCGAGTATTTAGTTAGGAATTTCTTAAATACATTAAGAAATTGTCAAGTCTTAAGAATGCGACAATACAGATTTATGGCGGTTTAGCTTGGGCCCTCAATTCAGCAATTTTGATATTGTAGAATCAGCAAAAAATATGAGTTTTTCTAAGGAAAGATATTAATACGACTATAATATATTTGAGTTCCATATCTCGGAAAATTTGTTAAAAAGAAATAACGACACCAAAGTTAATTGTTAAAAAGTTATTGAAATTCGTATTTTTTCAAACCGTCTGAACTGAGGGCCCAAGGTTTTTGTCAGTATTGACTAGGCTAAGCCTTCTACACTACCGCACTTTAAGCTAAGTATTTTAACAAATTTTTAACTAAAAGGCTACAAAGCGTCCATTCTTCTAAATGCCGTACTTTAGGAGAAAATTGATTTTCGATGTTTTATATGAGAAAATTCAGTAGGGTGTATATGATTTTGTTACTTTTTTGAGACAAATCAGCATGTATCCTCATATAAGATATTTCATAAGCGAATAGTTGTTGTCGGAAGCGATTACGTTTTGTGTGATCCAATAATTATTATAGGGTGTTATTTAAATGGTTATCATAGTATTCGTATTTTTGACGCCTGACGTACGCGCGTTCCCGTCATGTTTTTTGTTTAATTTTCATTTTGCTGTGTATTTCGGGTTTTGACTCATATTAGTGATAGTATAATATAATTATATACATACAATTTCATATGTTTTGGCAGATTATAATGTAAAATAATAAAGATTTTGGCAGGGTTTCATATTATTTTTATTTTCTTGTTAAAAACAAATTAAGGTGAGTACCCTTATTTGTAAGCTAAATATGTAAAAATGTTATCTATACATAAAACAAAACTCTAACGGGGCCGTGGCTGTATATGAAATGTTTTTGAAAATTTTATCGAGTCTATTTTATCTAGTCTATATAATTATCGATATAGATACCAAAACAACATCTTTTTAAATTTGTGTCTGTCTGTCTGTCCGTCTGTCTATATCTGTCTGTCTGTCTGTCTGGTTGTGCACGCATCACGCAAAAACTACTAGACGGATTTTGATGAAATTTGGTATGGATATAACTGAGTACCCGGGTCAACATCTAGGGTACTCTTTATTCCAGAAAAATATCTCATTCCCACGGGAAATTATATAAAACAGGTGAAAAAAGAAATCGATAACACCTAGAAACTTGAAATATAGGTGTCTTGTATATCTTAGCCAACCGCTATGAAGAGATTTTTGGAAATTTCCACGGGAACGGGAATAAACCGGATCCGCGCAGGAAACGCCGATGGGCACCCGCAATTTCTAATATTATGTTATGTAGGCGTCTTATATGTCGTAGGCAACCGCTATGAAGGGATTTTTTGATATTCCCACGGGAACTGGAATATATTGGATTGAGGAATTTTTTGATTTTTTGTATTGAAAAGGCTCCAATACTACCGGTTTTACCGATTTAAAAAAAATGTTTTGCCAGTGGAAAGCGTACTTTTCTGGGAGTAACATGTGCTATAATTTTCCCACGGGAACAGGCCTAAACCACGTTATCGATTTAAAAAGTTCTTTTACCAATGGAAAGATACATTACCAGGGAGTAACAAAGGCTATATTTTATTCCCGTATTTTCACGGGAACGGGAACTACGCGGATGAAACCGCAAGGCACTGCTAGTTGTTAATATACAGGGTTATAATTTTAATACGTCCAATACATAATTTCATTGATTATTGGCACTTTCTTATTTTATTTTTCCACGCATACGTAGGTGAGGGCACAGCACAGCTAGGCGTATATAATTATATCGAGCTTTATATATTATATACAATATGTAACAGAATAAGCGCAATTCCTGAAATTAGTTTGTTCAGTATCGACTACTTATTCGATTTCATCTATTTTTAATGTGTTAAATTTTTCCGAAAAATGAATTAGCATAGCTGAATTTAGTGCTATCTATGGAAATCGTGTTATTATTGATCGATATTTAAGAAAATTGGTTAGACACAACTAAAGTTCGATTGCATCTTTTTTTTAGTATATTAATTTACTAACCGGGGTGTATGAGGAATTGCGCTTTTTCTGTTACGCGTTGTATAATTATATATATTGTATCTGCGCTTTACAAAATACTACTTACATGATCACGACGAATACTTGTTTATACTTACAATAAACATTATGGTCACCCTACTGAATTTTCTCATATAAAACATCGAAAATCAATTTTCTCCTAAAGTACGGCATTTAGAAGAATGGACGCTTTGTAGCCTTTTAGTTAAAAATTTGTTAAAATACTTAGCCTAAAGTGCGGTAGTGTAGAAGGCTTAGCCTAGTCAATACTGACAAAAACCTTGGGCCCTCAGTTCAGACGTTTTGAAAAAATACGAATTTCAATAACTTTTTAACAATTAACTTTTGTGTCGTTATTTCTTTTTAACAAATTTTCCAAGATATGGAACTCAAATATATTATAGTCGTATTAATATCTTTCCTTAGAAAAACTCATATTTTTTGCTGATTCTACAATATCAAAATTGCTGAATTGAGGGCCCAAGCTTAACCGCCATAAATCTGTATTGTCGCATTCTTAAGACTTGACAATTTCTTAATGTATTTAAGAAATTCCTAACTAAATACTCGAATAATAATTATTATCCCAGGGATAGTACTTTCTGAGATTCGACTATGCCGTTTTATGCAGGCGTCAGGATTGAGGGCCCAAGCTATTTGACCATAACTCTTTTGATTCACGTTTAAGAAATTTAAGAATCTTTGCTTTAGGTTTTACAAAATTTTAAGTAAATGCCCTGTAAGTATCATTTCGTTTTGCAATAATTTAAAAAGTGGGCCCTCAATCCAGATGCACACCCTCAGAACTACAGTAGCCCTGATGTCTTGTCTGAACCGGACTCCTTTGTCCACGTTAAAGATGCAGAAAACTTCCTTTTCTTTAAAAATTAATGATATTTCTCAAATACAATATGCTTACGCCTTACACCAGAGAGGGTTGGCAGAGGTAATCAATTCCTGAGAATACCCACTTTTCCCCTCAGATCAAATAAAATTAGGTATTTGATCTGAGCTTTTCCCCAGTAGGTACTTATACTTTACCATTATTTTTCGGACCCCTTGGGTAGAGGTGAGCTCATCATTGGTCCAAGATTCTGTTACACATGCCTCAGTTTCCATCCTGGGACCTGCTGGTTTCCTCATGATCCTTCATTGTCGAGCTATTGAAAAATATGTTGGTAACTACGCATGTTTCTGGAACGCCCGTGATATTTACCTAAGCAATTTCTACGAGTTGGCCTGCATATTTCGTACAATGGAGTTACGTAGATTGTCTTCAAATTGATAAACGCTGTATACTTTGCCGGATTTTATAAAAAAAGGAAGGCTGAAGATTCGGTTCGGTTGTGGACGTCCAGGTCCCCTGCGGGTGAGAATCATAAAAAAATCCAGTATAACACTACCTACTGCATTGCAATAGAATAGACAGCCAAAAAAAATATACTGTGCCTTCGTGTAGAGACTAACAACACGGATACACGGAGCAGTGATAGCCCGGACGGTTAAAGAGCCGGCCGAAAATCAGTGAGGCTCGGGTTCGAATCCTGGCATGTACCAATGAGTTTTTCAAAACTTACGTACATATTTATCACTAGCTCGACGGTGAAGGAAAACATCGTGAGGAAACCCGCAGGTCTCAGAATTAATTCTGAAACATGTGTACCTAAACAGACCCGGTCCGGCGATGGGCTCACCACCTATCACGTTTAGGGGTCCAATGTATCTCGTGAAATGTGGGTATATCCAGTAATGGAATACCTCTGCCTACCCCCTCGGGGATGAAAGGCGTGAGATTATTTATTTTATTTTATTTATTTTTAACAACACGGGTTCGATTCCCGCCACAAATATTTTGTGCACTAGGTTAGTTTCGGTGTTTGGTATTTAGATGGATTTGATTTCATGTCTTCGGACTAGATGTCGCGCGGTGCGCGAGGCCGCAAGCGGCTACGCGTGTCTCTGTGGGGTCGTATTTTGACAGAAAAAAAAAGTCTAATTTTGGGCGGCCACCTTGTTTTAGCCATTTTAAAACGCAAAAAAATAAAATTTTGTAAAATATAACTTTTCATGGCAACACTGCTTACTGAGACCCACAATCGCTCCATACAACCCAACATTCCAAAGTGTTGCCAACTTGCCTAAAAATACCGATAAAAATTATAAAAAACCGATTTTTTTCAGTAGAGAGAATACCGGAGCGGCCATCTTGTTTTTCCAGTTTTTCGGATTTTTCTGGTAAACTACAGGATATGCCCTATGCAATGACACCAATCACGTCTCTATAGCATATTGGCATCTGGGAGATCAATTCGGGTCTTTTGAGGTCTACCCTAAAAATTCAATCGGCCATAACTTTCAGTGTTGTAAGGTGAAAATCAAAAAACCTACAAAAGGTCATAGGGAGAGATAAAATGTTCCACTGACTGTTACTCGTTTTTGCAAAATGGTTAAATTCTGAGTTTTGACTTTTTGCATTAAAAGTCAAAAAATACCCCAAATTTTAGAAAAATTCTTAAACATGGCAACACTCCGTAATAAGACCTCTACCCCCGCCATACCAGCCAACTCGCTCAGGTGTCGCCATCTTGCCGAAAATCGACATTAAAAATCTGGTAAAATTCATCTTTTTCTTTGGGAGCCAATCACAGGGCGGCCATCTTGGATTTTCAGTTTTTTGGATTTTTCTAGTAAATTACAGGATATGCCCTATGCAATGACACCAATCACGTCTCTATAGCATATTGGCATCTGGGAGATCAATTCGGGTCTTTTGAGGTCTACCCTAAAAATTCAATCGGCCATAACTTTCAGTGTTGCCAGGCGAAAATCAAAAAACCCACAAAAGGTCATAGAGAGAGATAAAATGTACCGTTGACTGTTACTCGTTTTCGCAAAATGGTAAAATTTCGAGTTTTGACTTTTTGCATTAAAAGTAAAAAAATACCCCAAATTTTGGGAAAATTGTTAAACATGGCAACACTTCGTAATGACACCTCTAACCCCGCCACAAGCCAACTCGCTCAGGTGTCGCCATTAGGGCATGGATACCGGTATACCGGTATACCGAAATACCGGTATACCGGTCAAGTTCTTCGGTATTTTGATACCGGTATTTGACGATGAAATACCGTTATTTCGGTATATAGAAAGAAGTGCTCTATTTTTTTTAAAGACCATTCAGAACGCCCGATTTTTATGGTTCATAGTGTTGTTTATACTGCAGATGAGTTTTAGTGACACGAATAACCACGATTATAGAAAAAATCACTACAAAACCAACTGCGCAAGACACTGCTTGCACATATACTAGCTATGCACTTCTGCATTAGGTACCTGGTATTTTATGATATTGCTTTCAGTTGTTCATCTAATGTTTTACTCCCACAAGCGTTGAATCAAAAATGGTCTTTTCAGCTGCAAGTTACATATTATGTAACAAAATAAGATCAGCTGTTAACGACGCAAGTTTGAGCGCGTTGTGTTTTTTTGGTTCGATTTTCCAAAAAACTGCCTGATTAATGGCGTTGAGTTAAATTGTGCCTGCGCCTACATTTTGGTTTATTTTAAATAATTACTTTCGACGATAACTTCAAATGCAATTTTTTTTTAATAATACGTTCGTATTCATAATATAGACTATGCCTAAGAAAGATTTTTAAATTTTTTACTATAAGTTGTCTTATCATTAGAATGTAAAACTGATTTTCATACCTACTTCATCATTTAATTGCCCTTTTCCCATTATTTGGGGTCGGCGCAGTATGTTTTTTCCTTCCATTTAGATCTATCATACATCATATCATCTTCATTCACTTTCATCTTGCACATAATCATCCTTCACACAATCCTTGCATCTTTTCTTTGGTCTATCCATCTACCTATAAGCCTTCCACATTCATATTAAGCTCTCGCCTTACAATATTACTCTCATCCCTGCTCATTATGTCCATACCAAGACAGACGATTACCTCTCAACTTCTCCATCACGGGTGCTACTTTCAGACTTTCTCTTATGTATTAAATCCTAATTTTATCGATTCTTGTCACTCCATACATTAATCTCAACATTCTGATCTCCGCTGAATGCAGTCTCATTTCATCCTCCTTCTTAAGAGCCCAACATTCCGATCCATACACATCGACAGGTATTATCATAGCCTTGTATACTTTTGCCTTTAGTTTGAGGGGCATTCGGGGGTCGCAAGTTGTTCCCGTGACCTGTCGCTATTTCATCCCCCTGAGGCAGTCCTGTGATCTTAATACCTATTTGATTGTGATATTCGTGCCAATGAAACAATATAAATATTTTTTGCATCAAATAACTTATTTTTGAACGAGGGAGAGCCATGCTTCGGCACGCTTGGGCCGGCTCGACCGGAGTGATACCACGGCCTCACAGAAAACCAGCGTAAAGCAATGCATTGCGTTCCGTTGAGTGAGTGAGGTAACCGGAGGCCCAATCCTCCCTCCCCCTCCCCTCCTCTCCGCTCCCCTCCCCCTACTTCCACCTCAAAGGTCGGCAACGCAGTTGTGACTATTGAGTTGCAGGTGTCCATGGGCGACAGACGTCACTTACCATCAGGTGACCCGTCTGCTCGTTTGCCCCCTTTTTTTAATCATAAAAAAAAAATAAAAAAAAAAATTCTTTGGTATTCTTTATTACCTCTACTTTAATAACTCATTTTGTGGTTTCTAGGGTGTTGATAAATAGTTTTAGTGTTTCTGACATATAACGTAGTTCTTGTAATCATTTAAACAGTAACTAGCAGTATTAAAAAAAATACCGAAAAAATACCGAAATTTCGGTATACCGGTAATTGAAATTTCAATACCGGTATCAATACCGGTATGAAAATCATTCCGGTATTCCATGCCCTAGTCGCCATCTTGCCGAAAATCAACATTCAAAATCTGGTAAAATTCATCTTTTTCTTTGGGAGCCAATCACAGGGCGGCCATCTTGTTTTTCAGTTTTTCGGATTTTTCTAGTAAACTAAAAGATATGTCCAATGCAATGACACCAATCACGTCTCTATAGCATATTGGCATCTGGGAGATCAATTAGGGTGAACTGGGGTCTAAAACCACTCCAAATTTAAAACACTATTACGAGGCCGCCATTTTGTTTTTTCAAATTTTTAAATAATATTCGTAAATCATCTAAAAAGTTTTACAGATTCCAAAAATTTGAACCGAATCGGCCGAAAAACAAAAGAGATACTATAGGCACGCCTGGCCGCCATTTTGTTTTTTTGAAAAGTCGGAATTTTCCCTGGGTCACCCCGCCATCTTGAACACTTTTCTCATATATGACTTGCCTCCAAAACGACTCCTTCTGGGAGAACAATTATGTCAATCAGTCAGTGAGTCAGTCAGTGGTAGTCGAGCTTTATATATTATAATAAATTATAAATAAATTGTATCGTGTTCATTGCCTCCAGGGCCCTGTTTTATAAAGCTACAGGTTACAGGCTACAGGCTACAGGAAAAAAAAAGCCTGTAGTGCTCCTGTAGTTACAATCTACAGGTAACAGGTGTTTTATAAAGACCCCTTTAATATTACTATTGTAGCTTATGGGCGAAAATCTCGACTACAGGCGCAGTTAACAAGTCGGAGTACAGCACTATGAATCAACCGCAAAAATAAAAAAAAATTACGAAATCGACACCTCTTTTTTGGCTAATGTCTAGTTTAACGCCATAAAATATGAATATCACTACATAGTATAAAACCAAGTCGCTTTCTGTCCCTATATACCTATGCTTAAATCTTTAAAACTACGCAACGGATTTTGATGCGTTTTTTTAATAGATGAGGAAGGTTTGGCCGTGATAGCGTGAACGGTTTAAGAGCCGGCCGAAAATCAGTGAGGCTCGGGTTCGAATCCTGGCATGTACCAATGAGTTTTTCAAAAACTTACGTAAGTACATATTTCTGACTTGATCGACGGTGAAGGAAAACATCGTGAAGAAACCCGCAGGTCTCAGATTTAATTCCCGGACAGACCCGGTCCGGCGATAGGCTCACCACCTATCACGTTTAGGGGTCCAATATGTCTCGTGATATGTGGGTATATCTATTAATGGAATACCTCTGCCTACCCCCTCGGGGATAAAAGGCGTGAGAGTTTCGCCGTGCGGAGCCGGGACGGGTCGCTAGTTTATTTATAATAAAAACAGATAATTGTTTATTTTCTTGTATTTCTATGGTTTATTTACGTAGTTATAGAAAGAAATCACATTATTTTCTCTAAAATTAATACAAAATTGCTCTTTCGGTGTAAGAAGTTGGAGATGGTTTCTGCACGTCTCTCTTTTTATATCTCCTCCAATATGCTCCAAAACATATTGCATTTGAGCATTCTAAATGTCTCATTGAAGGTGAAAATTGTTTGTGGGATCATATTGGTTCTGACGGCGTCGAAAGTTCTTGGCCGTCGTCTTCTTGGATGTTGACCACCATCCTCAGAGACCGAGTCTGCGCTCCAAACACGCAACATCACTCAAAATATTCGAATTAACAAACAACAAAACATAAGTCAATATAACAAACTTCCTCCTGTAACTAAATTACCTACGTCTAAACACCAGAGTCCTGTAGAAATGTTTACAAGTTTTTCCGTAAACACCTGTAAAAATTGGTCGAATCATGCTCGAAACACGCTCGATTATGCATTAAATTGTCTATGGAAAGTTACAGGCACGGGTTCCTGTAGATTGTAAATAAAATGAACTGTAGCTTTATAAAACGCCTGTACCTGTAATTTTATCTAGTGTTGCTGTTTAATTTATCAGTATTGCTGCTTTTTTCCCTGTAAATTGTAACCTGTAGCTTTATAAAATAGGGGTGGTAGCGGGGACGACAACCCCCGCAAAAATTTAAAAAATGACAGAATCGAAATCTGTTTTTTGGATTAAGTCTAGTTTACCGCCATAAAATATTAATATTTATCACTACGTATACAACAAAGTCGCTTCCTTTGTCCCTATATCCCTATGTATGATTAAATCTTTAAAACTACGCAACGGATTTTGATGCGGATTTTTTAATAGATAGAGTGATTCAAGAGGAAGGTTTTTATATACCATAATATAAACTGAAGCAAAGTGAGGGCGGGTCGCTAGTTTATAATAAAAACAGATGTTGGTTTATTTACTTACTTGTATTTCTATGGTTTATTTACGTAATAGAAAAAAAACACATGATTTTCTCTAAAATTAACATCATATAACTAGCCAATAATTATATCCTCCAATATGCTCCAAAACATATTGCATTTAAGTAGAACGCATTCTAAATTTCTCATTGAAGGTGAAAATCGTTTGCGGGTTCATATTGGTTCTGACGGCGAAAGATCTTGGAGTCGTCTTCTTGGATGTTGACCACCATCCTCAGAGTCCGAGTCTGAGCTCCAAACACGCAAAATCACTCAAAATATTCGAATTAACAAACAACAAAACGTAAGCATAATATTCGAATTAACAAACTTCCTCCTGTAACCAAATTACATACGTCTCTTCACCTGTAGAAATGTTTACAAGTTTTTATTTTTTTAATTTTTTTACAACTGTATTTTACAAGTTTTTCCGTAAACACCTGTAAATAACAGGTCGATTATGTTCGAATCACGCTCGATTAAGCATTAAATTGTCTATGGAAAGTTACAGGCACGGGTTCCTGTAGACTGTAAATAAAATGACCTGTAGCTTTATAAAACGCTTGTACCTGTAATTTTATCTAGTGTTGCTGTTTAATTAATCAGTGTTGCTGCGTTTTTCCCTGTAAATTGTAACCTGTAGCTTTATAAAATAGGGCCCAGAAGGTCAGAATGAGAGTTCACGAGATAATAAAACTAGTTTCAACACCTTTATACTCTTAATTCGGCAGATGGCTAGAATGCCAATGCCAGTGAACGCGTTTAGGAGAAGGGATGTCAACATTATCAATGTCATCATATGGCGGGAAACCGAAGAGGGACGTCATGTTTTTGGTTTTTCATTTTGCTGTGTTTAATTCGGGTTTTGACTCATATTATGTGGCAAGTATCCATGAAAGTGTGCCGTGATGGGAAATTCGATAGAATCCGTGAGATGGACATTTTTGGATTGCCTCAAGAAGTCACAATAATCTTCAGTAAAAGTACTATCATTTTACTGTCGATGACCGAAGGAGAGTTAAGTGTTGTATTTATATGCATGAACTCGGAAGCAGAGCCACGCGGAGCCATTTAACTAAGAATATAAATACACGAGAAACAAAGCGACGAAAAGAAAGATTTAAGATTGAAGGAAAACGAAGCGAGGCAGTATGATCTTTGATCCTATCCTGTCCAACAAAATTGGATGAAAAAAATTGTTAATAACAAAAATCCAAAAACTTTTCAACTGTTCGCTGTAACCAGCTGGAACTATCAAGCTACATAATAAGTAAAATAAACACCGAATTAAACTCTATATCCAAGTAACAAGAGAGCACCTCTGCTCGTTAACTTACAATTGTATATAACCATGCAGTTTGAAAATGAAGACAATGAAAAGAACACAGCAAAGCACGAAGCCAGAGCAAAACTTCGTGAGTCCTTTCTAAGGGCCATACATCAGTTAAATGGTATACTTTAATTTAGACCCGGTGATAAGTAAATCAATTGTTTTAGACATAGAGTACAACATACTTACCAGGTGTATTGATGTATTTACATCAGATTTTTATTATATATTATCTACATAATATAACTACCTACAATCTGCCGGTGTGAGACTAAATAACCATTTGTATGATTTGTGCCCCAACAAATAAATTTTTCTATTTCAAAAATATTAAAAATATTTCTCAGGGGAACCATGCAGCATACTAACATATGAGCAGTCTGTGCTTCAAGCTACTTTTAATGGATGGAACATGGATGGTTCAGAAGTGCTCGTCCATAATCTCAAAACTCCGGCTCATGTGCAGATGCCCTCTGCTGTTTTGCGGACTCCTGATATTCTGGCAATACAGTTTGATAGACCAATCCAGATATCAATGAAGTAGCAGCATATTATTATTATGAAGTTGCCTTTTCTTCTCTATTTTATAGCTACCATATTTGTTGTTTAGCTGGTTCTGTTAACATATTCAGGGACAGAGGCAATAAGCAGGTAGATGTTTTATTTTTATTAATAATATTCATTTGTATGTGAGCAATAAGTATATTAAAAATGTTAGTAACAATATAATTTGGTATACTTAGTAAAGAAACAAATCATGATCCAATTCCAAAACCATTTCACAATATTATATTTCTTAACTTATTAATCACTCAGAGATAAGCCGTGACTGTATATATATAAAAAAAAATTGAATTATGGATGTATAAAGTGTGGTTTGATTAATATAATTATGGTACATAATTCTGTTGAATTGCATTATTAATTTTATCTTGTGTTCATAACTTTTAAAATAAAATGTAGTTATTAAATAATAGTTCATATACTTAAGTATTATTATACTTTAATTTTAATAAAATTTAAACATCTCATATTAAATAATTTTTATTATCAACTTCAACTTTTTGGTTATGGCTTTTCCATCGTTACAGACAATGATTCCGCCAATATCAAGTACCATAGAGGATAATATTACCATAGTTCCTCTTGATCAGTCAAGGGATTTAGCTATTTTATTAATTTCATTCTCAGAATTGTCCAGTCATTTAACTTTAATGTTTAACTATAATGTTTAATGGCTGTTGGTTTTCCTTAAATAAATAAATGTGTACATTCTCTTGGTTCATGAAGTTAAATAAAATAAATAAAACATAGTGGGTTTAAATCAGAATATTTATAGGTATTATTAGTAGGATATAATATATTTTTTTTAAACTGTTAGATCCATTGTTATATCCTTCCTGTAATATTTACTTAAACCTCTATTTATTCTAATTATTGCAGAATTCTAGCTATGCTAACTTCAAAGATAATGGGGAGGAATTGTATTCCCACTACTAGAGAGTAGAGAAATCAAAGAGATTAAAATATAATAGGGCATGTCCTATTAAATTTTAATCTCTGAGAGAAATAATCACATTTCACCAGTACTTATGTATAATCTTTGGACAACTTAACGTGATAGGTGGTGATAGCCTAAGATCCGGCTGCAAATTAGTGTAGGTATCGAGTACATGATGCAAACCAAATTTTTATGCAAATTTATGATAAGTAGAATAAATATTTATCAGGGTAATAGGGTCGAAATATGGCCGCTAGTATTTTTAATAAAAAAAAAAAAAAGATTTTTGAGGTGAAATTTCATTCACTTGTTCTTTTACATACTTAACTAAATCGTCCACTTCACGGCAATAGGTATACATGAAGACTGAAAAATCAGCTGATTTTTCAGAGTCTATGTATATTAAAGCTTTATTCCTAACCTAACCGAACCTAAAAAAAAAAAGATTTTTGAGACGAAACATTCACTTGTTTTTTAACATAATATATCGTCCACTTCACGGCAATATACATAAAGACTCTGAAACATCAGCATACATAAACGGGCAATAGGTATACATAAAGGTTCAATATATATAAAGACTGAAAAATCAGCTGATTTTTCATGATTTTTCAGTCTTTATGTATATTGCCGTGAAGTGGACGATATTTTATGTAAAAAAACAAGTGTAAGAAATTTCGTCCCAAAAATCATTATTTCTTTTTATTAAAAATACTAGCGGACATATTTCGACCCTATTACCCTGATAAATATTTATTCTCCTTATCATAAATATGCGTAAAAATTTGGTTTGTAGCATGTACTCGATCGAGCGGATCTCGTAGGTAGGTACTGTGAGCTCATCGCCGGACTTACATAATAAGTAAGTATGCCTCAGAATTAATTGTAGCATCTGCGGTTTTCTTCACTATATTTATACCTCAGAATTAATTCTGGGACCTGCGGTTTTCTTCACTATATTTTCAGGTAAGATTTTAAAAATTTCTTTGGTACATGCCAGAATTCGAGCCCGAGATCACGCATGATAGGCGGGTTCTTTAACCGCTTTGCTATCACCGCTCGCTTTTAATATTTGACGGTTATGTTTAAAGAATTATGTGAGAACTTTTCTAAATATAACGCACTTGTGCGCTGATGTAGTGGCGATCAGTCCTGGATTTCTCAATGGCTTACTACTGCCTATGGGCGGCAGAACTCTCTTGCTTGCTTGGAAGCCATCAACTTAGTTCGCGGTTATGAGCGTAATGCTCAAACAAGTCACATGCGGAAAGATAGAGAAAAGTATGAATCTGGCACTATGGTGACGATACATTCATGCCGCCTTACGAAATGTGTAGTTTTGAGGCATCGCTTCATTTCGTCGAGCACCGCTCGGTTCCAATAGGCATCGTAACAATTGAAAATCAATTTTATTGTGTTTTATTTTATTGGCTTGAGAGCCGTAAAACTGTTTTTTTTCCGTACTAATGGATGGCCGAGTTTTAAAGGTTCTATGTAGGTATATTCTTGACGTGGTTGGTCTAGACGTCCTTCTAATCTAGACGGTTAGCAAACGAATTGTCCGACTAACTATATGGAGAACATTTTGCTAACGAGCGTCTCTCTTGAGTTACGTCCTAAGTTCTGCTTGTTCCTACTGTTCCTAGTATTGCGAAGTAGCGTTAGACTTGCAAGTTACGAGAATTCTTGTTCTAAGGTAACTGTACGTAATTCCGTACTATTAAGGCATTTTTGTCTTTCCAAGCAATTTCCAGTAAAACAGTAAAACTCAGCGCATTGAAATTAGTTCAGTCGTAAAAAGAGGTTTTCAGAGAGGAGATCGGTATATAACACTACTGTATTATACTATATTTTATATGAGTTATCGTAATTTTTCTGGGCCCTATAAATGTCCGTTATTACGGTATAAAATTTGACTTTGCAGCTAATTCCGGCAATGCGTGCTGGTAATTCCGGTATATACAGTAAAATGCTGTTTTGCTGCAGGATTATACGAGATAGGAAATACAAATTTATGGTGACGTGTTATTAAATAAAATAACTTCATTTTATCAATAAAGGAAAACTGTTTATTTTTATAAACAACTTTTAATACGGGGCCAAGCCTGAAATCACTAGAGTAATAAACTTAAGTAGGTACCTACTTAGTAGTTATTAAGTAGTACTACCTAAGTAGTAGTTTTGTTAGTAATACGTAGGTAGTAGTAGTAGTAGGTAGTTAAGTAGTAAGTATCTTAGCCCCCCCATAAAGTATGTGGGGAATACTATGGAAACAAACAGGTATACTGGACACAGGGCCGAGCTGACCGGCGCGCGGCGACTACGTCATCTGCTCGCCTGCGCGCGTCGCCCCTGCCCATACATAATGTGCTCTGTCATCTATTGTCATTATCTGTAAATTCTATTAAAATATTTTATATTTTCCGTAATTGCTTCGCATCATTTCCATACCCAAAACCAGCAGCTCCGGCTGCTACACTGGTGACCCCGACGTGATGGAAAATGAAAATGAAAATGCAACGGACAGCGGTTCGAAATCCGATACTTTTCGAGTGAGTGCCCACATACCACCATTTTGGCCAGACGAACCCGAAATTTGGTTCGCTCAAATAGAGGGCCAGTTCGCGATCGCAAATATTACGGCGGACGCGACGAAATTTTATAAGGCAATTTCACAGCTTGGCCCCCAATACGCCAAAGAGGTCAAGGACATCATTATTGCGCCACCCACCACCGGAAAATACGAGAAACTAAAAAAGGAATTAATTAAGCGCCTTTCCCAATCACACGGAAAAAAAGTAAAGCAGCTCCTCATGCACGAAGAACTTGGGGACCGTAAGCCATCTCAATTTCTGAGGCACTTGAAAGGTCTTGCTGGCCCTAGCGTTCCCGACGATTTTTTAAAAACCATCTGGACTAGCCGTCTCCCTGGAAACGTACAGACAGTCATCGCTTCGCAGCCTATTACAACTGAGGTAGACGTTTTAGCAGACTTGGCCGACAGGATCCTGGAAATAACTGCTCCATCACCACAAATAGCTTCTACGTCTAGTGCGACGCCAGGTTCAACCTTAGATACAATGGCACAAGAAATAGCTGAGCTGAGGAAGCAAATGCAAACGCTTATGGACCGACAGTCGCGCCCTCACCAACGTGATGCTCGCAGTCGTTCACGTGACGGACGCCCTAGAAGTCGATCAACCTCCAGCTATCGCAAGTATCCGCAGTGCTGGTATCACAGTAAATTTGGCAGCAAGGCCACCAAATGCGTAAAGCCCTGCGACTACAAACCGGAAAACTCCCAGGGCGGTCGATAATGGCGACTGACGATTGCCCGAACACTTCCGGTCGCCTGTTCGTGTCAGACAGAAAATCGAAGATGCAGTTTCTCATCGACACTGGCAGTGAACTCTGCGTCTTCCCGCGATCTGCTCTGAAACAACGACGTCCCAAAACTACGTACCAACTGTGCGCGGCCAATGGATCCTCCATCGACACATATGGATACGCTCATCTAGAACTGGACCTCGGACTACGTCGTGATTATCCATGGCGATTCGTTGTAGCTGATGTCAGCAAAGCCATTATCGGAGCCGACTTTCTAAAATTCTACAATCTGATGGTCGACATCCGAAACCAAAGGCTCATCGACAACACCACTACAGTCTCCATAGAAGGATCATCAGCACACTCATCGAATAGCATATCTTCGGTGAAGGTTCTAGTCGGTGACTCCAAATATCACGACATTTTGAAAGAGTTCCCAGAAATAACGCTTCCATCTGGTGCTCAAAGCTCGCCCAAGCACAATACCGTACATTTTATTAGGACAACGCCAGGCCCACCGGTCGCAAGCTCTCCACGAAGATTGGCCCCGGATAAATTAAAAATAGCCAAGCAAGAGTTCGAGTCCATGCTGAAGGCTGGTACTGCAAGACCATCTGAAAGCCCGTGGTCATCTCCTCTGCATTTGACGCCCAAAAAAGACAACGGATGGCGGCCTTGCGGTGATTACAGGATGCTGAACGCTCGAACCATACCCGACAGATATCCGATCAGACACATACACGACTTCACACATAGCATCTCTGGCTGTAAAATTTTTTCAACATTAGATCTTGTGAAGGCCTACAATCAGATCCCTGTCAATGTAGAGGATATAGCCAAAACCGCCATCACAACACCATTCGGACTATACGAATTCCCATTTATGACATTTGGATTGCGCAACGCAGGGCAGACATTCCAACGTTTCGTTGATGAGATGACAAGAGGACTAGATTTTTGCTACGTATATTTGGATGACTTTTTAATATTCTCCAAGGACGAGGAACAGCACAAGAATCATCTCCGTCAAATCTTCGGAAGGCTGAAGGCATACGGCATGTTGATCAATTCTGCAAAATGCGTATTTGGTATGCCAGAGGTAACTTTTCTAGGCTACCGAATATCCGTCACAGGAACCAAGCCAGTAGACGCCAAGGTCCAGGCCATCAAAGAATTCCCAACGCCCAAAAACGTGAAAGAGCTCAGAAGATTCTTGGGGATGCTTAACTTCTTCAGAAGATTCATCCCAAATGCTGCTCAAATTCAGGCTCCTCTCAATTCCATCTTGACTGGTTCTGTCAAAGGCTCGCACCCAGTACATTTATCAGGAGAAGCACTGAAAGCGTTCGAAGACTGCAAGGAAAGTTTATGCCATGCTACACTTTTAGCTCACCCAGACTGCCAAGCAAATCTTGGCCTCGCTACTGATGCATCCGACGTCGCAATGGGCGGAGTCCTGCAGCAGTATAAAGAGGGAACGTGGCAGCCTTTAGCATTCTTTTCAAGAAAACTCACCTCATCACAACAGAAATATTCACCGTATGACCGTGAACTACTTGCCATCTACGAGTCAATCAAATATTTTCGTCATATGGTTGAAGCAAGAGAATTCACAGTATTCACAGACCACAAGCCAATTTGTTTTGCATTTAGCAGCCGGAAGGAGAATTGTTCCCCGAGACAGTACAGACACCTCGACTTTATTTCCCAGTTTACCACCGACATACGCCATATATCTGGTAAAGAAAACGTAGTGGCAGATGCCTTGTCTCGTATAGAGGAACTGGAGAGTAACATCGATTTTGTAAAACTTGCTGCGTCTCAGATTAAAGATCCGGAGCTGAAGCAGATATTGGAGGGTAGTACGTCGTTACGTCTTGAGAAGGTCAAAATACCTGGTACTCGATCAGAGCTCTATTGCGATGTCAGTACACAGACACAGAGACCCTACGTAACGAAGCCGATGAGGCGTCAGATCTTTGAAACCCTCCATGCATTGAGTCACCCAGGTGCAAACGCTACGGCAAATCTAGTGGCAGAACGTTACGTCTGGCCAGGTATTAGGAAAGACTGCCGCGAGTGGACTCGCGCTTGCCTATACTGCCAGCGCGCCAAGATCACTCGCCACGTGTCAGCTCCATTGAGCACATTCAACCTGCCCCGTGCACGATTCATGGAAATCCATATAGATTTGGTGGGTCCACTACCGTTATCACAGGGATATCGCTACTGCTTCACAGCCATTGACCGGTTCACCCGTTGGCCTGAAGTTGTACCTCTACCTGACATCACTGCGGAAACTGTCGCCAAAGCACTTCTATCAGGATGGATTTCTAGATTTGGATGCCCAGCTAGTATAACAACCGATCGTGGAAGACAGTTTGAATCGCATCTCTTTCAACATCTGTCGAAGATTTCTGGATTCCAGCACAAACGCACAACGGCATACCACCCAGCCTGCAACGGCCTTGTCGAAAGATTTCATCGACAGCTCAAGGCAGCTATCATGTGTCATGCTAACGAGAACTGGACGGAAGCCTTACCTCTAGTCATGCTGGGAATCAGAACAGCTTTCAAAGAAGACCTACAGGCGTCGTCAGCAGAGCTGGTCTATGGAGAACCACTGCGACTGCCAGGAGAATTTTTCAATCCAACTACACCTGGAACAACTGATATAACGGATTATACGGCTCGATTGCGCAGCTTTGCAGAACAACTTCAACCTACGCCAGCGTCACGCCATAGCAAGAAGTCCATATTTATTTTTAAAGACCTTGCCACTTCCAGCCACGTCTTTTTGAGAGAAGACGCGCTAAGGGGCTCCTTACAGCCCGCTTACACTGGACCATATGCCGTGCTGGAAAGAGGAGACAAAGTTTATAAATTGCTGCTGAAGGGAAAACCAGTCACTGTCTCTGTAGACCGACTAAAACCTGCCTACATACTGGAAGATAACAGCCTACTAACTCATGATGAGCCATCGCCTGTGAGGGTAGTAAGAACTCGTTCGGGGCGTTCAGTTCATTTTCCAGATTACTATCGCCCGTAGAGACCGTCTCTGGGAGGGAGTGATGTGGGGAATACTATGGAAACAAACAGGTATACTGGACACAGGGCCGAGCTGACCGGCGCGCGGCGACTACGTCATCTGCTCGCCTGCGCGCGTCGCCCCTGCCCATACATAATGTGCTCTGTCATCTATTGTCATTATCTGTAAATTCTATTAAAATATTTTATATTTTCCGTAATTGCTTCGCATCATTTCCATACCCAAAACCAGCAGCTCCGGCTGCTACAAGTAGCTCGCTTACTACCTACTATCCTACTTCCTATTTCCTAATTAATATTATAAATGCGAAAGTTTGTATGGATGGATGTATGGATGGATGGATGTATGGATGGATGGATGTCTGGATGTATGGTTGTTCCTCTTTCACGCAAAAACTATAGAACGGATTTTGATGAAACTTTACAGTTATATAGCTTATACATCAGAATAACACGTAGGCTATATTTTATCCCCGTATTCCCACGGTAACGGGAACTACGCGGGTGAAACCGAGGGGCGCTACTTGTACCGTAATAAGAGAAACAGCCAAAAACAGTGTAGGTAATTGCGGTAGTCAGATTAACCGATATTTCTAACGAGTAACTATTCCCAACAACATAATAAAACTTGAATTGTATAGGAATGCAATCATACTAGTAATAAATACCAAAATTAAACTGGAACATCGAAATATATCAAATAAATTAATGAATCTGTACCGCTATTATTTGCGACGAATCTATTGAAAGTATAAAAATGGTTTCACTTTTAACACGTTTTTTTATATCAAAGAGAAATAAAATCGTAATACGTAATTTGATTCCAAGAAACTATGTTATACATAAGACCCGTAACAGGATTTTTCATTTACTTATCTCATCTCGTTCCTGGAAAATCACAAAAATCAAGATCACCTTACTTTCCGCAATTCCGTAATTATTACGTAATAACGGACATGGTTGGTTTTTGGTGTAGGTAATTGCGGCAATCAGAAAATATCAATTTACTCGCTAAAAACTAAATGAAATAACTTGAAACGGTTATCCATCAGTTTGTTATAAAACCCTTTAAAATAATTGCGACACTTTTATGAAAATAATTAAATAAATCAGTCGTAATACCCTTAAGAAAATCCATGCGGCAGCTTGCGCGTAAGCAAATCACACACTACCACTAAGCCGGATTTGCGCTGACTGATCGATAGAGACGTCACAACTTAATCAACGATAGTTACAGTTCTTTTTTACCGTGTCTAATTGACAGTCTATAGTTTGTACTTTATGGATAATTACATAAAATTTTGAAACAATTAGAAGTTTTCTTATTTTTAGGCCTAAACCGAAAACTTACGGAATTCCGTACCCTTACGTAATATGGTACATCTACCTTACTGCTTGATTTTCATGAAACGATTGCAGCGACTAAGCCAGTATTAAGTATACTTAGTAGGTATAAAGGTCAAAACTGTCTACTATACTGTACTATTCAACGAATAATTACCTGTTTATAATAACTTGCAAATAATCATTACCTACCTCTGGTGTTATTATCACTAACTGACCTAGTGGTCTTGCTGGAGTGATGGACACTATGTCTTGATTTCGAACTAACAGGTAAGTATTTAACAAGATATTTGATTATCAAGAGGTAAACAATCAAATCTAACGCTTTTGCCCCTGCAATGATGAATCAAAGTTCTTTACACAACAATGTTCCTAAATCTAATATGTATGTAGCTAAGTAGTTGCATCTACATTTTTCTATTAGGTACTTAAGTGGTTGTGTCTGTTTTCACCGAACCTACAGTCTATGTTGTCGGCCTACCTAGTAACTAAAGGTAAATACAAAAAAAACTTGAGGACAATCCATTCCACTGTCCTCAAGTTTTTTTTGTATGCAGTCTTAGTAGATTGTCTTATTAGATTGCCCTCGTGTAAATGGCCCGTAACTCTTGCATAATATATAGTCACGATGCTCAGTATTTAAGTAACTTACATACATATATAGCTCACGCCATTGTCCCACAGGGGTAAGCAGAGACGATGTACGTAAAATAATACAATGTACTTATACTGATATAGGTGCAGTGTAGATATGCGTAAGAAATAAAGATCATTATCGTCTTCAATCCGAAACAGTCCACTGTTGAGCAAAGGGTCTTTCTTCACACTTGATAGACGTATAGGCCCCACAATCTCCCACGCCATCTCATGCGGTTCTCTAGGGTAAGGCTAGTGGCCATCGTGTCAGAATTTTGCAACCTACCCAAGAGTGTGACGTCTGAAAGTATGGCGTAACGACTTCTACTGTGCGTAAACACAACGAGAACCATGATGGCTTAACGTGACTTCCGATGCACTGAGGCTCTCGTGATCGGTACATTGCCACTAGGTGCACCCATTCACTGACATGACCGCCCAAGCGTGACTGGTAAACACACTGCTATCGTAGGGCTAGGCCAGTGCTGGAATTATATTTTTCATAATTTATAAAACTCTTCACTTTGTGACGCCTTTAAAGAGATTTAAAATCTAATGGGTAGAAAAGGTTTTAGAGGAGGCCTTCACCCAATATGGGGTTTCTGCAAAAATCTGAGATTGTTGTATCTAATCACTAATATAGGTAAATATCACATAATAACCATTTTATTTCTAGTTTTATGTACTTAATTAAGTATTCAAAAAAATCAAAATTCAAAATCGTTTATTTTCTATTGGTATTAAAATATACACTTAGAAACGTCAATATTTTATAATAACAAGGCACTCTAAACTCGTCCATGAAGATTGGCTAAATGCAAACAGCAGCCCATCTCCACCGACGAGCTGCTGGTTCCGAATGCAGTACCCCGAGAAGAGCCAGCAAGAAACTCAAGGGCAGCTCTTTTTAATCTCATGTCTTACTAATAAATATCGTTTACAATAATAATTATAATTAATAGCCTTACATAGCGTCGAGTCGGTTAATCCCATGCATGTTGGTCTACTAAGTAGTCTGTAATTTTATAGTAGCCTTTTTTATGTAATTTTTGCTTAACTATTATTTTAAATTTGTCAAGAGGCAAATTTTGTAATTCAATGGGAATCTTATTGTAAAAACGTATACATTGACCCTTTAAGGATTTGGTAACTTTAGATAATCGACTAACACAAGCAGCCAGTTCATTCTTATTTCTAGTGTTTATACAATGTCTGTCACTATTTTTTTTTGTAAAGTGATACTTCTTATTCTTATACAATACGTTTTCGTAAATATACTGTAACGCCAGTGTCAGTATATTAAATTCCTTGAATTTTTCCTTTAGAGACATCCTAGACCCCATTTTATAAATTGCACGAATGGCTCGTTTCTGCAAAATAAATATTCTCTGGACATCAGCAGCATTCCCCCACAGTAGAATGCCATATGACATCAAGCTGTGGAAGTAGCTGAAATAGACAAGTCTAGCTGTTTCTACGCTTGACATATTACGTATTTTTTTACGGCAAATGCAGCAGAACAGGGGCCTAATTCTCGCACAATAGAGATCATGTCGAAGTAGAGATATGTCGAAAAAACATGGCGAATGTCGATCGCAAACAGTTTTCGCTATTCTCAGAATCTCACGGTAGACATATGTCTACCCTCAGCGCTCGACATGCAACGAGTGGTCGGTTGCAGTCGAGACGTGATGTAGAACGCAAAGTCGTATGCAAATACGTCAAACGGATATGTATCACTAAGAGATAAATTAGGTTAGGGTATTATTATTAGCCGTAATTCCTATATCCGGGCGTGTTGAGGAATTTATGTTCGCATTTATAATAATCAAATAATAATCAAATCTTTATTTCAGGCAATATTTACATTAATAGATCTTAAATTACGTAAACAGGGGCCCATAGTATAAATACCTTACAACTAACATACATATAAAATAACGAACTAAACTATTTTACACGTAATGTCTGCAACGGGCGAGCGCTGTCGGCAGGTAGTTGACCGCGGAATTTCCGAAATACAACTCCCTGTGGCCAGAAGTCCTCCTTCATGAAGGTTTCCAGATGATGGGTTGGTACTCTCACCAGACTCCAACCGTTCAACCCTCAATGAAAATGTATACTTCTTCACAATGTAGTCTACGACGTCTTGGACCTTCGTAGACCAGTGTAAGCGGGACACATACAGCTGCGTCGACGGTACAGCAGGTCGCAGCAGATGGTTCGATCCGGACGGAGCAGTGCCACGGGTGTTACGGCTAGAGGGCTTCTTCTTCTTCCTCTCTACTCTTTGGAAGCCCTCCTCATCACACTGGTTTTTCCTGAAAAACGGTGAGGGCACTTACTTGCCAGCAGATTTGCTCCGGCTCTTCTCCCCTTCCTGGGAGGGCCGCTGCATTAGCGGGGCAGGTGCGGCGGCAGCGACGGGGGCAGGCGCGGTAGCGGCGGCTGCGTAAGCACGCGGCGGGGCCGTGACCGCGCTCGCACGCGACGTCGGCGTCATCTGCGGAGGCAGGGGCGGGGCGAGGGTTGTGGGCACCTCAGCAACAACCGGCGACAACAAACTGCTGATGGAGGCATTTTGCGATTGAACAACTTTATGAAAAATGCAGCAGATTCCACGACGTCGAGCAATGTCGAGAGACGACTCCTTCCAAATGTCGGACGCCCTTTTTAGGAAAAACTTTCGGATGTCCGTGGGACTAGTTATCGAATTAATGAGTATTTTGGAGCCTCATTTGCGGCCTCGTACCTAATAATAATTAAAATTTTCGATGTTTGACTTTTGACAAATTGACGGTTGTTATGACAATTGCGTTTCGTAGGACGCAAGTAATAATAGAAAACTTGTCATTTCCCAAACGTTTCTAGTTGGATTTTTCTTTATATTTTTTCACGATTATGTTTTAAAATACAATCGATGAAAATGGAACGTATTGTCGACAAACCATCTCTATTCTAACTGAGAATACGATTTCTTAGTGAAATCGACATTTTAGTGAGATTTTATGTAGACATTGCCGAATCGACATTATGTCGACTTCGAGAAAATGTCGTGTTTCGCGAGAATTAGGCCCCTGAGCCTTTTCGCCAACGTATCAATGTGCGGTCCCCACTGTAACTTAGAGTCTAGAGTTATTCCTAGAAATACTGTAGTGTTTACACATTCTAATTTTTTGTTTTTAACTGTAACTGAGTTTATAACACATTTGCTCGTAAAAGGTGTCTTATTTCACCAATTTTAATATCGTATTGTATCTCATTACGCCCAAGTGCGGTAAGTGTAATGTAAAACGCACGGTTTATCAAGATGCTCCGTCTTAAAACGAACGGTACTTTTTAAAATCTCAGCAGAGTTTTTATGTCAAAAAAGTTGTCAACATTTTATGATTAAAATTAACTTTGGGAGATAAAATATAATAAAGAAATATTTATGTACATAATTATTTTATTTAATTAATTTTGACAGTTAATTACAACCAATTAATCTGTAACAAAAACACAAAAATATTAATTTACTTTATTAGTTAATACTGGCTGTTTTTTGTGCCTTTGCCTAAAAAAAAATGCTGATGGGCGCCGCGCGCTTTTTCTTAACGCTGTATTGTTTTTATTCGTTGACCATAGTCGGAGTTTTATTTTATTTCCTCGCAAATGTGTTATAAAACGTCGTATGACATACGTGCGCTTTGATAATTACAGCCTCTGCTTAATTGTAGCCCTCGCCTACGGCTCGGGCTAGCAATATCGCCTCGGCTGTAATTTTCAACCTACCGCATTTATATCATAATGTACTATTATAACACATTTGCTCGTAAAAGGTGTCTTATTTCACCAATTTCAATATCGTATTGTATCTCATTACGCCCAAGTGCGGTAAGTGTAAAGTAAAACGCACGGTTTATCAAGATGCTCCGTCTTAAAACGAACGGAACTTTTTAAAATCTCAGCAAAGTTTTTATGTCAAAAAAGTTGTCAACATTTTATGATTAAAATTAACTTTGGGAGATAAAATATACTAAAGAAATATTATTTATGTACCTACATAATTATTTAATCTAATTAATTTTGACAATAAATTACAACCAATTAATCTGTAACAAAAACTCAAAAATATTAATTTACTTTATTAGTAATACTGGCTGTTTTTTGTGCCTTTGCCTAAAAAAAATGATGATGCGCGCCGCGCGCTTTTTCTTAACGCTGTATTGTTTTTATTCGTTTACCATAGTCGGAGTTTTATTTTATTTCCTCGCAAATGTGTTATAAAACGTCGTATGACATACGTGCGCTTTGATAATTACAGCCTCTGCTTACTTGTAGCCCTCGCCTACGGCTCGGGCTAGCAATATCGCCTCGGCTGTAATTTTCAACCTACCGCACTTATATCATAATGTACTATTAAAGTTCGTTTAATATTTGATAAAGAAAAATGTACACATTTAGTTTTTTTTCTCATTGAGAAGTAAATTATTAACGTTAAACCAACTGACAACATCATTAATTGCACTGTTCACTTCGTCATAAGACTTAATAGGTCGTTTAATTTTAATGTTATTATAAATCTGAACAAGTGTTTGATGTTTGTGTTTGATTATTTAGGTCTAATGGGAAGAAATCAAAATATTCATGGTTATAAGCATCATTCTCTATATACGGCGGCCGTGTAAAAGCCCAGTCTACACAAACCTGTTGCTCAATCGATTCGGGAGGCTTTGTAGCGCACACTCGAGGTGCTTTTTAATACTCCCTTGCTCGAATTTCCGTTATGGAATACATGATTCATTTATAACAGATTCATGTTACTTAGTTTAATTTATTTAGGTTAAGTATATCTAATTTAGGAAAATGGCCTATGAATTTTCATGTAAGTAGCATTTCTACCTTCTTATACGACACGGTATTGGGGATACTTATCTAGCTAGGTACCTATTTACTTTTAATAATAAAAAAAACTCAAGCCTTTTATCCCCGAGGGGGTAGGCAGAGGTATTCCCCTCAACGTGATAGGTGGTGAGCCCATCGCTGGACCGGATCTGTTACACATGCCTCAGAATTCATTCTGAGACCGGGCCTGCGTGCGTTGCGTCTCAAAAATAGGTTTTGAGAAAGTCAGATTTGAATATATTGAGGAATGGGACTGTGTAGCAGGATACCTAGGCCACATGATACAACAAATAAAGTTCACTTAATCACATTTATCTCGGCATAATATGCGTTTGAAGTATACCATTGAAAACATGTCGTCTGGGTATTGTATGAAACTAAATGTTCAAACTAGTCGTTCTAAAGAATTTTGTTTTAAAGTATATAAGTGTTATATATTATTGGAAAGGTTATACATTTGTCCTTTCTGTCATATTTAAAAACTAATAATAGGTTTGGAAAATTAATTTATATAAATAATTTTCCGAAACCCCAAAAAATTTCGAAATTTGAATTTTCAATCGACTTTTGATAGTTACCGCTGTCTACCGCTGTCCTTATATTTATACCATTATATTCCTTAGGCTATGAGGAAATGGGGCAAAGTAATTTTTTTTGCCCGAATCTGCCCCTCTTCAGTCTGGAATCAAAAATGTTATGGAGGAACGGAGGTGGGATGCTCCTCCATCGTGAAAAGGAAGATCTTCCGTCAGGCGAGGTGATCGTGCCTGGGGACCGCGGTCCAACGGTTGATGTCGGACAGTTGTATTTATACAAACTCATTAGAAAACTCCGATTGCGCGGTTTAGAACTCGGCCGTCTATTGGCGCGTTCTATGTAGTGTCGCTACATCACTCCCCCTCCAAGACCGGAGGTCGATTTCTTGTGCAGCGTCGATGCTTCGTAGGTAGCTTGCAAGTGCCAGTGCTGCTCCAAGTCTAAG
Organism: Ethmia dodecea; assembly: GCA_963855545.1. Classification (NCBI taxonomy): domain Eukaryota; kingdom Metazoa; phylum Arthropoda; class Insecta; order Lepidoptera; family Depressariidae; genus Ethmia; species Ethmia dodecea. Next base: position 6,672,917 of record OY979446.1, read on the forward strand.
GTGAGTCGAGACTGAGCGGGTTGCTGCGACTATTGAAGTGCCCGTAGTTCAGTGTGCAGAGACTGCCACGCCGGCGAGGGTGACCAGCCGCTGAAGATCCGGACGTGGGCTGTGGTGAACTGTGCGTGGGCCGAGTGCTGTCGCTGTGAGTGGTGAGCCTGCAGGACCAGGTGGCACGGTGCGTCGGCTGCGTATGGACCTGATTGGGCGGATTCTGGCTTGCTGTGCGACTGCTGCTGCTGACCTTGAGTGAAGGTTGTTGTGGGAGTGATGAGTGATGGCGATGCGATGCTGCTTCTGAAGTCCAGGTGTTCCAGAAGGTTGCGCTGATGTCCAGGTGTCAAGCGAGGGTCACCAGTATGGAGGAACGGAGGTGGGATGCTCCTCCATCGTGAAAAGGAAGATCTTCCGTCAGGCGAGGTGATCGTGCCTGGGGACCGCGGTCCAACCCTCTGTTCCCACCCAACGGTTGATGTTGGACAGTGGTATTTATACAAACTCATTAGAAAACTCCGATTGCGCGGTTTAGAACTCGGCCGTCTATTGGCGCGTTCTATGTAGTGTCGCTACAATGTGATAAGAGGTAAATGTGGCGAATTAAAAAAAAATCTACAATCATCTAATTTTGGAGTTATTTGATAAACTATTTATGAATATGATTAGAAAAGACTAATTTTGTAATAATAAACATAATACGTAATAAATAATCTTTATCCTTTTCTTGTGGTTCCCAATATTGTCACGTTAGGTGGCAAAACAGAAAGATGTTCGAAGAAAATAAAATAAAAGATGGATTTTACAAGTTATATTTAGAATTTCACAATTTTTAAAAGATAGGGTAGATTTAGAACCAGAGCTCGGGTCGCGGTTCGAAAGCTATTGCGGATTCAAAATTTATGGCCTCTGTTTTTATATCACTTATCTCGCGTCTGGTGATCGGCGCGAAATCTTCCAGCAGTCAGCAAGCAGCACTTCCAGGTGAAACCGTGGTCAACCGGTTTCTCCAACTTGAGATCAGCACGATGATAAGAATAAGAAGTAGTAGTAGTATGAACCCTGAAATAGCACAAAATTGGGCATTCTACAAAATGGCCGAATCTGTGCTACTGACTGCGACATTCGTAGATTTTAATCGCGAAGAAAAGTGATATTTAAGCAAACCTTTAGTTCCCAGATGTGGCAGTCTAGTAGCGGAATAGAAAATTAGCAAAAGATGATTACATAATTACTAGGAAATGTCCAGGTAGTCACAGTTACCGTTACGAGACATTTCGCGTAAGCAGGTCGGTAGATACAAAATTATCACAGCAAGAATATTGTTGGTTTTAACTACATATTTTACAATTTGCATTTATCAAAGATGATTGTACAAGCGTTTAACTTAGTTATAACCTTGCTGTGACATTGAGAAAGAAAGTTAAGCACAATGACAAAGCATATTCTTAAATCTAGGTTCTACTAGTAATCAACTTGCAACACTTACCCAAGTTGGGGTTAACACTATTAAATTCAATTTTAAATATTGAAATAAAAGATTTCCTTGTGGATTTGTAATAAGTATTAAGTACTTCCTTGGTACGTCCTTACTGCTTAACGGTCAGCCGAGGTAGTGGGGAAGGATCGTTTTCGAAATTCGTCGAGTCATCTCATAATTTGTCATTTGTCACGTTAGGTGGCAAAACAGAAAGATGTTCGAAGAAAATAAAATAAAAGATGGATTTTACAAGTTATATTTAGAATTTCACAATTTTTAAAAGATAGGGTAGATTTAGAACCAGAGCTCGGGTCGCGGTTCGAAAGCTATTGCGGATTCAAAATTTATGGCCTCTGTTTTTATATCACTTATCTCGCGTCTGGTGATCGGCGCGAAATCTTCCAGCAGTCAGCAAGCAGCACTTCCAGGTGAAACCGTGGTCAACCGGTTTCTCCAACTTGAGATCAGCACGATGATAAGAATAAGAAGTAGTAGTAGTATGAACCCTGAAATAGCACAAAATTGGGCATTCTACAAAATGGCCGAATCTGTGCTACTGACTGCGACATTCGTAGATTTTAATCGCGAAGAAAAGTGATATTTAAGCAAACCTTTAGTTCCCAGATGTGGCAGTCTAGTAGCGGAATAGAAAATTAGCAAAAGATGATTACATAATTACTAGGAAATGTCCAGGTAGTCACAGTTACCGTTACGAGACATTTCGCGTAAGCAGGTCGGTAGATACAAAATTATCACAGCAAGAATATTGTTGGTTTTAACTACATATTTTACAATTTGCATTTATCAAAGATGATTGTACAAGCGTTTAACTTAGTTATAACCTTGCTGTGACATTGAGAAAGAAAGTTAAGCACAATGACAAAGCATATTCTTAAATCTAGGTTCTACTAGTAATCAACTTGCAACACCTACCCAAGTTGGGGTTAACACTATTAAATTCAATTTTAAATATTGAAATAAAAGATTTCCTTGTGGATTTGTAATAAGTATTAAGTACTTCCTTGGTACGTCCTTACTGCTTAACGGTCAGCCGAGGTAGTGGGGAAGGATCGTTTTCGAAATTCGTCGAGTCATCTCATAATTGCTGATGCCTAAAGCCGTTTACGAAGACATCTAAACATTAAGTAGTTAAGTTATGGTTAGGTGTATTTTTTTTGTAAATAGTTAGAATTAAGTATTTAATATTATAATTTATTTAATTTATTAGTTTAAAATTTATAAAGAATAAATAAGTAATTAGTTTTTAAGTTAAAGCCTTCTTATTAAATGTCGAATAAAGAAACCCTTGACTAAATTGCTATCGCAATTTTTCAAGGCGTTACATACCCCCCTATTTTAGGTAGGATTTTTGCTAAGTAAAATCCGCTGACTCTAAAGCTTAAAAACTAACACTATGTTAAGCGTACAATATGTTAATTGATCTAAACATGACCTATTCACAATTGCCGATGAACATGCAGTTATAGTTTAGCTATAACAAATTTCAACTTGTCCTTTAGAGGGACTGTGCTGACAGGCTTCATATTAATCGGTAGTAATAGTAATGACGTTAAATAACACAATTTTAGAGTAGATAGCAATACAGAGCATGTTGAAGATTATTGTTTTGTAAATAGAATAGTGTAGTTGGTAATTAGTATTGACACAGCAGTAAATTATTTCGTAGGTTAAGATTTTGCATAATTAGTAAGCTTTATATCCTTGACATGCCAGGTTCCCAGATCATTACCTTGCATGTCTTCTAATTGGTAAACAAGTGGTGACTTTTTTGCAGTAATTTTGCATTTTACAAACTTGGGAGCTAATTTTTTCATAAAATTAGAATCCTTGTCACTTTGGTAATATGTCTTCTTCCAGACCGTATCACCTACATTAAAATCGACATTTTTTCGGCGAAGGTTATAGTAACCACTATTTCTGGAATGAGCTTTAAGTAAACAGTTCTGAACCCTGTCGAAAATCTTTCGTAGACAACCAATATTTTCAGCATACTCATCTCTAGGCATGAATATTAAATCATCACTAGTATCTACATCTAAATAATGCGAACCACAGCTTACAAGTTCTCTACCATAAACCAAGAATGCCGGAGTATACCCGGTAGCTTCACTGACGGAACTATTCATGGCAAACTGTATTTTCGGAATATTAAGATCCCATGATCTATGATCATTTTCAATGTAGCTAGATACTGCCTGCATGATAGTTTTATTGTAACGTTCCACAGAATTGACTTGGGCAGTATACTTAGGGCAATAATGAATATTTGGGATTTTATAATTAGCGTATAGTTGTTTTAAGGTGTTGCTAACAAACTGCTTACCGTTGTCCATTAGAACGGTGCTGGGAATGCCATGTACTAGAAAGACTTGATTTTCAAGAATGTTAGTAATAATTTCAGATGTAGCACGACGAATGGGAAAGATAAGTGTGTATTTGGAGAAGCAGCATGACACAACAAAAAGAAATGTATTCTGACGTCTTGAAGGGGGTAGAGGTCCAACAAGGTCCATACTAATCATTTGAAAAGGCCTAGAACATTCTTTAGGTCTTTTACAATTCCTAGTATGAAGTTTTTTTTTTTTTTACAAAAATGTGGGTAGACACACTTTTCAAAAGCAGAAATACACAAGTACCGCTGAGTATACAAGAAAATCAATTAACAATTTAATAAAATAATTTCCAACTACAAGAACAACAGCAACACCAAAGAACTACGTAAGCACAAAAACCATAAAAAGAATCCGAATAACTTAAACCGAGGTGGGCGCCATTTATATCCCTACTAGGGGAACCTATCAATTTAAATCTATGCCCTTCGGTTTGACCAATGCTCCAGCTACGCAACAACGTCTGGTTGATGTTCTCTTTTACGGCCCTGAATTTGAAAACATGGTGTTTGTTTTTGTCGACGACATTATTATTGTCTCTCCCACTTTCGAGCAACATATTTCGCTTCTTTTACGCGTTCTCGAAAAATTGAAGTCGGCTAACCTGACTATCAATTTCAAAAAGAGTCAATTTTTTCGGAGTAAACTCAGGTATCTTGGATATGTCGTCGATTCAAATGGACTCCATGCTGACCCAGAAAAGGTAGAAGCTATTGTTAACTACCCTACTCCTACTAACCGTAAGGAAGTACGTCGTTTTCTCGGTACATCTTCGTGGTATCGTAGGTTTATTCCAAATTTTAGCTCCCTTGCTGCTCCTCTAAATAAACTTACCACTCAAGGCAAAAATGCCCCTCCCTTTGTCTGGACTGCTACAGCTGATCAATCCTTTAGGAAACTTAAAGACTGTCTTGTCTCTGCTCCAGTGCTTTCTTGCCCCGACTACTCAAAACCATTTGAGATACACACTGATGCCAGCGACTACGGGATAGGTGCTGTCCTAACGCAGAACTTAGATGGCAATGAAAAGGTTATCGCGTATATGAGCAAATCTCTTTCTAAACAAGAACGCAATTATAGCGCTACTGAGCGCGAAGCCCTTGCTGTACTGATTGCATTAGAACACTGGCGATGTTACGTAGAAAATGGGCAAAAGTTTACTGTATACACTGACCATTCTTCACTTAAGTGGTTTTTAAATCTAAATAGCCCCACTGGACGTTTAGCTCGCTGGGGTGTGCGTTTGTCGGCATATAACTTCGAGATTAAGCATCGCCGTGGTGCTGATAACGTTGTGCCTGATAGTCTATCACGCGCTGTGCCCATTCTGGCCATAACTACAGATTCTACCAGTTCTACTACACCTAATCTTACATCTACTGACTCTTGGTATCTAAATATATACAATGGTTGTTTAAATTCTCCCACTTCCTTTTTAAACTACAGGATATCTGACAAAAAACTGTTTCGTTATGTCAAGTCATTAAATCCTCTGCTGAGAGAATTTGAGTGGAAAGAAGTTGTTCCTTCAGAACACCGTCACGACATTATTACACAAAATCACTGCGATCCTACCTCCGGTCATTTTGGTATATTCAAGACGTATAAACGTCTCTGCCTTAAATACTTCTGGCCTAAAATGCACCACGATGTATCAAACTTCGTTTCTGCGTGCGATATCTGCCATTCTCATAAACACGCTAATCATACAACTCTTGGTGTAATGGGCAGACCTAAAGAATGTTCTAGGCCTTTTCAAATGATTAGTATGGACCTTGTTGGACCTCTACCCCCTTCAAGACGTCAGAATACATTTCTTTTTGTTGTGTCATGCTGCTTCTCCAAATACACACTTATCTTTCCCATTCGTCGTGCTACATCTGAAATTATTACTAACATTCTTGAAAATCAAGTCTTTCTAGTACATGGCATTCCCAGCACCGTTCTAATGGACAACGGTAAGCAGTTTGTTAGCAACACCTTAAAACAACTATACGCTAATTATAAAATCCCAAATATTCATTATTGCCCTAAGTATACTGCCCAAGTCAATTCTGTGGAACGTTACAATAAAACTATCATGCAGGCAGTATCTAGCTACATTGAAAATGATCATAGATCATGGGATCTTAATATTCCGAAAATACAGTTTGCCATGAATAGTTCCGTCAGTGAAGCTACCGGGTATACTCCGGCATTCTTGGTTTATGGTAGAGAACTTGTAAGCTGTGGTTCGCATTATTTAGATGTAGATACTAGTGATGATTTAATATTCATGCCTAGAGATGAGTATGCTGAAAATATTGGTTGTCTACGAAAGATTTTTGACAGGGTTCAGAACTGTTTACTTAAAGCTCATTCCAGAAATAGTGGTTACTATAACCTTCGCCGAAAAAATGTCGATTTTAATGTAGGTGATACGGTCTGGAAGAAGACATATTACCAAAGTGACAAGGATTCTAATTTTATGAAAAAATTAGCTCCCAAGTTTGTAAAATGCAAAATTACTGCAAAAAAGTCACCACTTGTTTACCAATTAGAAGACATGCAAGGTAATGATCTGGGAACCTGGCATGTCAAGGATATAAAGCTTACTAATTATGCAAAATCTTAACCTACGAAATAATTTACTGCTGTGTCAATACTAATTACCAACTACACTATTCTATTTACAAAACAATAATCTTCAACATGCTCTGTATTGCTATCTACTCTAAAATTGTGTTATTTAACGTCATTACTATTACTACCGATTAATATGAAGCCTGTCAGCACAGTCCCTCTAAAGGACAAGTTGAAATTTGTTATAGCTAAACTATAACTGCATGTTCATCGGCAATTGTGAATAGGTCATGTTTAGATCAATTAACATATTGTACGCTTAACATAGTGTTAGTTTTTAAGCTTTAGAGTCAGCGGATTTTACTTAGCAAAAATCCTACCTAAAATAGGGGGGTATGTAACGCCTTGAAAAATTGCGATAGCAATTTAGTCAAGGGTTTCTTTATTCGACATTTAATAAGAAGGCTTTAACTTAAAAACTAATTACTTATTTATTCTTTATAAATTTTAAACTAATAAATTAAATAAATTATAATATTAAATACTTAATTCTAACTATTTACAAAAAAAATACACCTAACCATAACTTAACTACTTAATGTTTAGATGTCTTCGTAAACGGCTTTAGGCATCAGCAATTATGAGATGACTCGACGAATTTCGAAAACGATCCTTCCCCACTACCTCGGCTGACCGTTAAGCAGTAAGGACGTACCAAGGAAGTACTTAATACTTATTACAAATCCACAAGGAAATCTTTTATTTCAATATTTAAAATTGAATTTAATAGTGTTAACCCCAACTTGGGTAAGTGTTGCAAGTTGATTACTAGTAGAACCTAGATTTAAGAATATGCTTTGTCTTTGTGCTTAACTTTCTTTCTCAATGTCACAGCAAGGTTATAACTAAGTTAAACGCTTGTACAATCATCTTTGATAAATGCAAATTGTAAAATATGTAGTTAAAACCAACAATATTCTTGCTGTGATAATTTTGTATCTACCGACCTGCTTACGCGAAATGTCTCGTAACGGTAACTGTGACTACCTGGACATTTCCTAGTAATTATGTAATCATCTTTTGCTAATTTTCTATTCCGCTACTAGACTGCCACATCTGGGAACTAAAGGTTTGCTTAAATATCACTTTTCTTCGCGATTAAAATCTACGAATGTCGCAGTCAGTAGCACAGATTCGGCCATTTTGTAGAATGCCCAATTTTGTGCTATTTCAGGGTTCATACTACTACTACTTCTTATTCTTATCATCGTGCTGATCTCAAGTTGGAGAAACCGGTTGACCACGGTTTCACCTGGAAGTGCTGCTTGCTGACTGCTGGAAGATTTCGCGCCGATCACCAGACGCGAGATAAGTGATATAAAAACAGAGGCCATAAATTTTGAATCCGCAATAGCTTTCGAACCGCGACCCGAGCTCTGGTTCTAAATCTACCCTATCTTTTAAAAATTGTGAAATTCTAAATATAACTTGTAAAATCCATCTTTTATTTTATTTTCTTCGAACATCTTTCTGTTTTGCCACCTAACGTGACAAATGGCGACGATTCTGATGCGGCTCTAGCTGAGGTCACCGTAGACCAAACAAAACATATCTGCTCTTATGATAGTCTAACAAAAGAGCAAAAGGTTACGGTTGACAACATTATATCTCAGTTCCGTGATATTTCTTACGAAGAGCGTGGCCTCGGTCGCACTTCTTTAATTGAACACGCTATCGACACTGGAGATGCTGCTCCTATTCGTCAAAGGTACTACAGAATGTCTCCAGAAAAGCAAAAAATTATTATTGAACAACTTGATGATATGCTTCGTGAAGATGTTGTTGAACCTTGTGAAAGTCCTTGGTCCACTCCAGTTTTGCTGACTCCTAAGAAGAACGGAGAATTAAGATTTTGCTTGGACAGTCGAAAATTAAACGCTATTACTCGTAACATCTCTGAAATTACCCCCCTATTTTAGGTAGGATTTTTGCTAAGTAAAATCCGCTGACTCTAAAGCTTAAAAACTAACACTATGTTAAGCGTACAATATGTTAATTGATCTAAACATGACCTATTCACAATTGCCGATGAACATGCAGTTATAGTTTAGCTATAACAAATTTCAACTTGTCCTTTAGAGGGACTGTGCTGACAGGCTTCATATTAATCGGTAGTAATAGTAATGACGTTAAATAACACAATTTTAGAGTAGATAGCAATACAGAGCATGTTGAAGATTATTGTTTTGTAAATAGAATAGTGTAGTTGGTAATTGGTATTGACACAGCAGTAAATTATTTCGTAGGTTAAGATTTTGCATAATTAGTAAGCTTTATATCCTTCACATGCCAGGTTCCCAGATCATTACCTTGCATGTCTTCTAATTGGTAAACAAGTGGTGACTTTTTTGCAGTAATTTTGCATTTCACAAACTTGGGAGCTAATTTTTTCATAAAATTAGAATCCTTGTCACTTTGGTAATATGTCTTCTTCCAGACCGTATCACCTACATTAAAATCGACATTTTTTCGGCGAAGGTTATAGTAACCACTATTTCTGGAATGAGCTTTAAGTAAACAGTTCTGAACCCTGTCGAAAATCTTTCGTAGACAACCAATATTTTCAGCATACTCATCTCTAGGCATGAATATTAAATCATCACTAGTATCTACATCTAAATAATGCGAACCACAGCTTACAAGTTCTCTACCATAAACCAAGAATGCCGGAGTATACCCGGTAGCTTCACTGACGGAACTATTCATGGCAAACTGTATTTTCGGAATATTAAGATCCCATGATCTATGATCATTTTCAATGTAGCTAGATACTGCCTGCATGATAGTTTTATTGTAACGTTCCACAGAATTGACTTGGGCAGTATACTTAGGGCAATAATGAATATTTGGGATTTTATAATTAGCGTATAGTTGTTTTAAGGTGTTGCTAACAAACTGCTTACCGTTGTCCATTAGAACGGTGCTGGGAATGCCATGTACTAGAAAGACTTGATTTTCAAGAATGTTAGTAATAATTTCAGATGTAGCACGACGAATGGGAAAGATAAGTGTGTATTTGGAGAAGCAGCATGACACAACAAAAAGAAATGTATTCTGACGTCTTGAAGGGGGTAGAGGTCCAACAAGGTCCATACTAATCATTTGAAAAGGCCTAGAACATTCTTTAGGTCTGCCCATTACACCAAGAGTTGTGTGATTAGCGTGTTTATGAGAATGGCAGATATCGCACGCAGAAACGAAGTTTGATACATCGTGGTGCATTTTAGGCCAGAAGTATTTAAGGCAGAGACGTTTATACGTCTTGAATATACCAAAATGACCGGAGGTAGGATCGCAGTGATTTTGTGTAATAATGTCGTGACGGTGTTCTGAAGGAACAACTTCTTTCCACTCAAATTCTCTCAGCAGAGGATTTAATGACTTGACATAACGAAACAGTTTTTTGTCAGATATCCTGTAGTTTAAAAAGGAAGTGGGAGAATTTAAACAACCATTGTATATATTTAGATACCAAGAGTCAGTAGATGTAAGATTAGGTGTAGTAGAACTGGTAGAATCTGTAGTTATGGCCAGAATGGGCACAGCGCGTGATAGACTATCAGGCACAACGTTATCAGCACCACGGCGATGCTTAATCTCGAAGTTATATGCCGACAAACGCACACCCCAGCGAGCTAAACGTCCAGTGGGGCTATTTAGATTTAAAAACCACTTAAGTGAAGAATGGTCAGTGTATACAGTAAACTTTTGCCCATTTTCTACGTAACATCGCCAGTGTTCTAATGCAATCAGTACAGCAAGGGCTTCGCGCTCAGTAGCGCTATAATTGCGTTCTTGTTTAGAAAGAGATTTGCTCATATACGCGATAACCTTTTCATTGCCATCTAAGTTCTGCGTTAGGACAGCACCTATCCCGTAGTCGCTGGCATCAGTGTGTATCTCAAATGGTTTTGAGTAGTCGGGGCAAGAAAGCACTGGAGCAGAGACAAGACAGTCTTTAAGTTTCCTAAAGGATTGATCAGCTGTAGCAGTCCAGACAAAGGGAGGGGCATTTTTGCCTTGAGTGGTAAGTTTATTTAGAGGAGCAGCAAGGGAGCTAAAATTTGGAATAAACCTACGATACCACGAAGATGTACCGAGAAAACGACGTACTTCCTTACGGTTAGTAGGAGTAGGGTAGTTAACAATAGCTTCTACCTTTTCTGGGTCAGCATGGAGTCCATTTGAATCGACGACATATCCAAGATACCTGAGTTTACTCCGAAAAAATTGACTCTTTTTGAAATTGATAGTCAGGTTAGCCGACTTCAATTTTTCGAGAACGCGTAAAAGAAGCGAAATATGTTGCTCGAAAGTGGGAGAGACAATAATAATGTCGTCGACAAAAACAAACACCATGTTTTCAAATTCAGGGCCGTAAAAGAGAACATCAACCAGACGTTGTTGCGTAGCTGGAGCATTGGTCAAACCGAAGGGCATAGATTTAAATTGATAGGTTCCCCTAGTAGGGATATAAAAGGCAGTTTTACATCGGTCCTCCTCCTTAATAAGAATTTGCCAGAAACTTTTGGATAGATCTAGACTAGTTATAAATTTTGCATCACGTAAATTATCCAAAATTTCAGAGATGTTACGAGTAATAGCGTTTAATTTTCGACTGTCCAAGCAAAATCTTAATTCTCCGTTCTTCTTAGGAGTCAGCAAAACTGGAGTGGACCAAGGACTTTCACAAGGTTCAACAACATCTTCACGAAGCATATCATCAAGTTGTTCAATAATAATTTTTTGCTTTTCTGGAGACATTCTGTAGTACCTTTGACGAATAGGAGCAGCATCTCCAGTGTCGATAGCGTGTTCAATTAAAGAAGTGCGACCGAGGCCACGCTCTTCGTAAGAAATATCACGGAACTGAGATATAATGTTGTCAACCGTAACCTTTTGCTCTTTTGTTAGACTATCATAAGAGCAGATATGTTTTGTTTGGTCTACGGTGACCTCAGCTAGAGCCGCATCAGAATCGTCGCAGAAAGAAACAGAGTCCAAGTGTTTAGGGAATAGGCCAAAAGCATTCCAGAAATCCATTCCTAGAATTAATGAATTTTGTATTTCTGGTACAACATAGGCAGTTAAAATGTGTAACTGGTTTTGAAATGAAATTGGTAAGTAAATTATTCCTTCAGTAGCAAGTTTTTGTCCACCAGCAGCAACAAAATTTAATGGTGATTGACAAGGATATAGTTTGTAACCATTATTTATTAGTTGTAGATGTGAGTTTTTACCTAGCATAGTGACACAGGACCCACTATCGAGTAAACCAGTTATAGTCTTTTCATTTATAGAAATAGTGACGTAAGGACGTGAATTATTAGTTTTTTTACTATGGATTGACGAGACACTGTAGCAAGAGAAAAAATTCGAGACAGTTAATAACCAACTCTTCCACTCATCTTCATTGAATTTGCCCCAGCAACCCTTCGTAATTATTTTTTTGATTCAGAATGACAAGTAGAACATTCAGGAAAACGGACACCTTTTTTACCACATTTAAAGCAAATTGGATAATGTGGTTCTGGACAGTCGCGAAGGCTGTGAGTATCGATTCTACACCTTGGACAAAATACGATTTTAGGAGCTTCGTTCTGGGAAATAGCATTGACAGGTACAGTTATAGCTTTAGGTGTTTCATTGTTATTGTTGTTTTTGTTAGTATAATTTGAGTTTTGATTATATTTGTATTTATTGTAATTATTATAATTATTTTGGTTAGGATTTTGATATTTATTATTAGTGTAGTTTGTAGTTTTCTTGTAATTAGTAGACGTACTAGGTGCATGATTGTACGCAAATTCAGGAGCAAGGGTTTCCGAATTCGGCCTAGGTGGTTCACGAAATTCAGAAAAACGTGATTGTATATTTTCAAAATTACGGCAGATAGTCTGTAAGTGATCAATAGTAGTAATGTTTGTACCACAAGCCAAAATATTCGCGTAAGAGGGACGAATATTATGTAAAAGTATTTCCAGCTTGTCTGTTTCACTAATTTTTCTACTTAGCTTTTCAAATAGGCCATGCATAATAGACAAGTATATTGTTATATTCTCATGTTCACCTTGTGTACGAGCACGTATTTCAGCAAGTAGATGGTAGTCATAATCATTATGGCTGAAATCTTGTTTCAACAGCTCAACTAACTCATTCCAGGAAGATACTTTATCCTTGACATATCTAAACCAGTGTTTAGCGTTACCAGTAAAGATATCATAAGCAGCAGACATGATCTTATCACTAGATATATTTTTAGCTTCGATGAATTCTTCCACGCTCTGAATAAAAGATCTAACGCAAGAATCGCCAGAATATTTTAGCTTGCTAAGTTCTGACGCTAGACTCTTCTCACAGACCACAGTGATAGCATTTGAGGCAGGTTCCTTTTCCGGGTCATTTTCTTTAGGTATAAGACCTTTAAATTCAGCATATTGTGAATTAAAAAGTGCAACATTAGATTTGTAAGTGTCTTCTAATAGGGTAGGTATACAGTTTAATCTATTTATGCGGTGATATATGTGATGCAGTAATGTTTCTGTTCGTAGATATAAGGGTTTGTCAAATTTTGTTTTTAAACTTCCTAAATTAATTTTTGTTTTATTTAAAGCAACTTTAAGGCCTTTAAGATCATCAGCAAGTTCGAGATGAGACTCGAGTATATCCTCAGCGGGCAGATCCTTAGTTAGCTTGATGATTTGTTTCCTCAAGCTATCAACATTATCACCTGAACCTCCGCGTAAAGCAACCTCATATTCCAATTCTTCTTTTTGAAGAGAAAGATATTTAATAGCGTAAGACATACTGGGAAGGTATTGCAAGTTCAAACAACACAACACTAAACTAAATACAACAGTCCAGTAACCCAACTAATGATTGTTTGTTCTAAATACATACAATAAGCCAAGCCAACTAATGATAATGGTTTTGATTGGTTTTAGAAAGCGGTAAATTTATATATAGCAGGTAGTGCAAAATCAACAATAATAATCTGTATATCTAGTAGATAATTTACAATTCCTAGTATGAAGTTTTTTTTTTTTTTTTACAAAAATGTGGGTAGACACACTTTTCAAAAGCAGAAATACACAAGTACCGCTGAGTATACAAGAAAATCAATTAACAATTTAATAAAATAATTTCCAACTACAAGAACCACAGCAACACCAAAGAACTACGTAAGCACAAAAACCATAAAAATAATCCGAATAACTTAAACCGAGGTGGGCGCCATTTGTCACGTTAGGTGGCAAAACAGAAAGATGTTCGAAGAAAATAAAATAAAAGATGGATTTTACAAGTTATATTTAGAATTTCACAATTTTTAAAAGATAGGGTAGATTTAGAACCAGAGCTCGGGTCGCGGTTCGAAAGCTATTGCGGATTCAAAATTTATGGCCTCTGTTTTTATATCACTTATCTCGCGTCTGGTGATCGGCGCGAAATCTTCCAGCAGTCAGCAAGCAGCACTTCCAGGTGAAACCGTGGTCAACCGGTTTCTCCAACTTGAGATCAGCACGATGATAAGAATAAGAAGTAGTAGTAGTATGAACCCTGAAATAGCACAAAATTGGGCATTCTACAAAATGGCCGAATCTGTGCTACTGACTGCGACATTCGTAGATTTTAATCGCGAAGAAAAGTGATATTTAAGCAAACCTTTAGTTCCCAGATGTGGCAGTCTAGTAGCGGAATAGAAAATTAGCAAAAGATGATTACATAATTACTAGGAAATGTCCAGGTAGTCACAGTTACCGTTACGAGACATTTCGCGTAAGCAGGTCGGTAGATACAAAATTATCACAGCAAGAATATTGTTGGTTTTAACTACATATTTTACAATTTGCATTTATCAAAGATGATTGTACAAGCGTTTAACTTAGTTATAACCTTGCTGTGACATTGAGAAAGAAAGTTAAGCACAAAGACAAAGCATATTCTTAAATCTAGGTTCTACTAGTAATCAACTTGCAACACTTACCCAAGTTGGGGTTAACACTATTAAATTCAATTTTAAATATTGAAATAAAAGATTTCCTTGTGGATTTGTAATAAGTATTAAGTACTTCCTTGGTACGTCCTTACTGCTTAACGGTCAGCCGAGGTAGTGGGGAAGGATCGTTTTCGAAATTCGTCGAGTCATCTCATAATTGCTGATGCCTAAAGCCGTTTACGAAGACATCTAAACATTAAGTAGTTAAGTTATGGTTAGGTGTATTTTTTTTGTAAATAGTTAGAATTAAGTATTTAATATTATAATTTATTTAATTTATTAGTTTAAAATTTATAAAGAATAAATAAGTAATTAGTTTTTAAGTTAAAGCCTTCTTATTAAATGTCGAATAAAGAAACCCTTGACTAAATTGCTATCGCAATTTTTCAAGGCGTTACAATATAATAGATTATATATTGTAGAGTAACTTGTGGTTTCATGACCTGATTTACTTGATATAATTCGTCCCATCACATATCGATTGTCAAAAACTGTTTACTGACAGGTGGTGGTCAGTTTACCTATTTTTAATAGATAGAACATTATCTATTTTCCACAGGTACCTACCTCAAAAATGGTAAACTACAGGTATACCTAAAAGGGTTCAAATTTCTTGTCATGTCATCAGTTTTTATGAATTTCTTTAAATATTTGTTTCCTTTTTACGACTGCAAATACAAACCCAACAATGTCTGAATTTGAATTATTTTCATAACTGTTCGCCTGCTTTCGATAAGTTATAGCATAGAACTCTAACGAGTAAAAAAACCGACTTCAACTTATATGGATTTCTCAAGGTTGCCATTGTCAAAACTGGACCAAATTGAAATGAAACCACATGGGAAGCACCAGCTTTTAAATAAAAATAGAATCATCTAAATCGGTCCACCCAGTCGAAAGTTCTGAGCTAACAAACATAAAAAAACATACAGTCGAATTGAGTAGGTACCTCCTCCTTTTTTGAAGTCGGTTGAAAATTGAATAATAATAATAAATAATAAAGGATCAATTATCACATCAGACTCATATATTTTGAGTTTGAGGAAACTATATCAAAAGATCTGATCTGATCTCGTGGGAAGATGCAAATGGGCTTCTAGAAAATAATTAAAACGTCTAAGGATATCACATGTTAGTACTCACGAAGAACCGCAGCCCCTAAGTTAAAGATTTTTATTCAAATTATATTTTAGAACACTCATATATAAAAAGTAGTTTTCATTAAAATAAAAAATGTTTTTGATTTTTTAAAATAAAATAACAAACTTAATTAACTGAAAGTTTTACTATTTTCAAGCAAATATATTCGAGATAATGTGTGCAAAATTTAATTCGTTTATATCAAGAAACAAAAAAGTTACAGATTTTTGAGACGCTACGCACCCCTCTGGCCCATAGTGCTGCGGGTTTCCTCGCGGTGTTTTCCTTCACCGTCGAGCTAGTGATGAAAATGTACGTAAGTTTTTGAGAAACTCATTGGTCCTCATTGGCATGCCAGGATTTGAACCCGAGACTTACTGATTAGCATCATGAGAAGCGGGCTC
This sequence comes from Ethmia dodecea, assembly GCA_963855545.1. NCBI lineage: Eukaryota > Metazoa > Arthropoda > Insecta > Lepidoptera > Depressariidae > Ethmia > Ethmia dodecea. The sequence goes on from OY979446.1 coordinate 6,688,964, forward strand.
TTTTTATAATAAGTATACATAATACCTATGCTTAGTTTTTCCCCAAAAGATATTAATTAATTAAAGCAAATTGTGAATCCAGATTTCTTCGCCTCATGCATGAGGGTGAGACCTGGGTTCCATCATTGGTCTTACGTGCCAATGAGTTTTTCAAGAACTTACCTACGCATATATTTATCACTAGGTCAACCATAGATCTAGAATGTTATGTTATTGGAGAGTACTCGACAATGTTTTTATTAGACAAGACATCGTTCCAGCAATCCAATGAAAAAGGTGGACCACTGGCAATACCTACCTACATTTCAATCATAATGATTTTCTTGTAGTAGTAGGTGGTCGATGGGTAAAAATAATTGCATATGGTCCACTCAATAGGTGGACCACGAGCAAGACCCGTAGCTACGCAGTGAGAATCTTGACGTATGGGGTCAACGGCAATGGAAAACATCGCGAGGAAACCAGCGGGAGGTCCCGAAATTGTATCTGAGGGATAGTAGTAGGTAGGTATAAGAGAATCCCGGCCTGATATCACGTTTACAGGTTTGAAATGCAGATACCTATTCTGGTGATGAATGTGGGTATTGCCAGCAATGGAATAACGCTGCCGACGACGAAGACTTACTGCTTCAAAATTCCATTTCATGAAAATTTTCAAGTGCACTCAACCTAATATAGTTGAACATAATCTATATCCTTCCCTACTCAACTGAGTAATCTTACAAAAGGTAGGAGAAAAAAATCAATATGAGCACGGATTATGGTAATACGCGGCCCAGCCGAGCCTAGCTGATCACATTGTCGTATGCCTACCTGTTTCATGCTCAATAACTCCCTTCTCCATACTCATACATTTTTAATGAGCGTGTCTGGCATGTCGTATGTATCTAAAGACTAAGTAATTTAGTGCACGACAGTACAAATAGATTTCAGTTTTGGATACTAGAGTACAAATACGCTACAAAATATATTTACATTACTGAAACTTAACTATTAGAGGCCTTTGAGGATTGGCTTGTTAGCTCAGTTGCTAGTGACTCTGCCTTCTGAGACTAGGGTCGCGGGTCCGATTTGCTGCTGATATCTTGTCTGTATTTAAGTAGGTATCTTTATCAGTTGTTTAGTAAGTACCCATAGCACTTAATCTACGAGTAGACGTTGCTCTTAGTTGGGCAAATTCAACCTCAGTCGAATACTTAGGTAATACCTACCTTAGATGGTGGCTTAGGAAGGCCAAAGACCACAAACGCAACTTAGATTTAGTTTCTGGTGCCGCTTTTTCTGAGCTATAACACATTCCGAAGTTGTGCATTTACTTTCAAGAAATAAATTGATTTTAAAAACTATTTGACTTTGTTCATGAGTAGGATTTAATGTTATCTATTCACTCGATTGCGCGTTGAGTTTAGACTTTGGTGTGTTGTTGTGAGCACGCCGCCGGTAAAAAAAAAAACAACTAAGTAATTTCCCACGGGAACGAAAGAAAAAACCATCTGCACAGGCACAACTCCTAGGTAGGTACTGATACTCGTCAGAACAACTCCTTAATTAAGCCAGCAATTAATCTAAGTGCCCATGTAAATAACATTTCTGTAACATTTAGCTCGGAAATTAAGTTATCAAAAGTAATCACTTTTAATCTTAGCCAAATAATAATGAATTATTGTAAGCGCTCGTAATGGAAATGAATGTAAGCTTTGCTAGCAAATAATCATTTATAATTTATATTCCTAAAAACTTTGAGGCCACCGGACGAAAACACATTAAATTTTCAATTCGAATTGGAGTCGCATTAAAGGGGTAAAATTTGAACTAAGTTTACGTATAAAAACAAGTGCTTTTAAAAAAAAACATTTCTTATTTGCATCGGAAACGGCTAACGATTGACGATGTACCTTCTAAAGTAGAATTAGTCTAAGATCCGAATATAAGACGACATTCACCGAGCTGTTCATTGGATGAAAAGTATTTTATATCAAACTAGCGACCCGCCCCGGCTTCGCACGGGTGCAATGCTAATACTAAAACCTTCCTCTTAAATCACTCTATCTATAAAAAAAAAACCGCATCAATATCCGTTCCGTAGTTTTAAAGATTTAAGCATACAAAGGGACATAGGGAAATAGGGACATAGCGATAAAGGGACAGAGAAAGCGACTTTGTTTTATACTATGTAGTGATTTAGTATCTGTGTTAAAAAAGATATAGCACTCGCTATATCCTGAAAAAATTCAGTCCAGGATATGAATAATTTAATATTTAAAATATTTTGTGTATCGCCATCCTTTTCTATTTCACGGCAAATAGTATGCGCACTCTCTTTCATTCAATGATGGTTCGCTGAGACTTTTCAGTCGTCCGTTTTAATCACTCGCAGCAATATTTTGATTTTTAACAACCGGAATTCATTAATTTCAAGACTGTTTTCAAAAAATAAATAAATAAATCAAAACAGTAATATCTAAAGGAATTAAAAATTTAATGCGCGTCGTAGTGTTATCTAAACGCCAGAAACTATAGAAAATTATTTATTTTTAGATTTAGTGCTAAGTACCAATGTAAAATTTACGACTATCTTCTTGATGTTGTTTCTATTTTTGTTTGATAGATGTTTCTATTTTGTGTATAGTGTATATTGTTTAAGTAAATAAAGTGTTTTCTATTCTATTCTATTCTATTCAACATGACACGAAATGACTTTTGGTCTGCGATACACCTTTTAGAATTTACTGACTGGGAGATTCGGCAAGTCAAAATTATATGAATGTTATTTATGAAGTACCTACATACATATATAAGTATTTTTATTTTAGTTTGTTTAGGTACTCGTCTTACCTAAGTAATTAGAAAACCAGTGTGATGCCCACGCGGAACCGGTTTATTTCCCTTTTCCATGGGAATTTCGGAAAAACATAGGTTGCCTAGGCCTAAATGTAGCACCAAGTTAATGTAGGCATATGGAATCTACCTAAAAAAAATCATGTTCCTAGGTGTAGGTGTTGTAGCACCCATCGCAGATAACGGAAGAAAAAAAGAATTTGATGTTCATGTATTAAATTGTAGTACCTACCTACCTACTTAGTAAGATTTCTTTTTTATAGTTAGAGGTGTTTAAAAAAGTTAGATGCTAATGCTAGTAATAGTTTTAATGCTGAACAGCCAAATTATTTTTCTCATTACTTTGTCTCGTACTGAAAGATGCTCAGGTTCATATGCACATTTCCTTTAAATATCACTAAGTACTAGATACCTTATAAAACTTTAATGTTTTTTTCTAGAAACCACCGATACTAAAAATACCTACATATCTACTTATAAAAAGTAAGAAATAATATTAATTACCTACCCTTGTAGAGGTATGGAATACCTCTGCCTAACCCCTCGGGGATAAAAGGCATAAGATTTTTTATTCTTTTATTCTTTAGCCTTTGTAGTAAAATTTAATAAGTAGATAGGTAGTAATATTTAGATCTAAGCGTCTTCGCGTGGGGGGACACAATTTTAATTATCCCAATGTAATATGGCAATATCGTCATGGTTTTCGCAATATCTTGGAAGTATTTGTTTATAAGTAACAGGATACCAAATTTCGAATGAATCGATCTGTGGAACAAAGACGTTTAAAGAAAAAGTTTTTCTCTAGGAACGAGAATGATTTTCTTCCAACCTCTTGGCTCCTTGCTGTGGAAGTTGCATAAATCCTTTTTCATACCTTCTATTCGAAAAGTGACCTTTTGGTCCTCAAAAAAAGGGAGCAAAGTAAGTCTTTTCTGATAGGGTTTTTATAAGTGCGAATAAAAGTGTTTTGAATTTAGAATTAAAAATATACGTCAACATTCTTAGGGAAAGAGATTAGCAAAATAAGTTTGCATTTTAGGTTGGCGCCACTGTAGCTTAAGTACTATAACAAAACATTAGTTCCACTTTTCGCCGCATTAGGTTGACAAGGCTGAATAGCGTTCGATGGTCGTGCCATACTGTCAGAAAAATTGCTGTGGAAATGCGCGCGCTCTCGTAGTTATTTTTCACAATTTACATTTTATTTTACGCCAAATTTTCGAATTCCAACATCAAATTGTTTGTGTCTTTTATATTTTAAACTGAATTCAAGTAGCAGTGATAGTTAAACACCGGAAAATATTGAAAAAAGAAGCAAACAATGCCATCAATATTTTTTTCTCATAGAGAGGTATGAAAAGCAGAGTGTATCATACGGTCGCAAAATTATTTTTACCTTGGGCTACGTACTTTAAACCCCTCACTTCGTTCATGATTCTACATTAGAATCCCGAACGTAAAACATTCACTATGTTCGTGATTTAAAGAAACGCCCTCGCCGTAAAAATATCGTTTTGCTCCCTTATGACACAATCTACTATTATCAATTAGTAAAGAGCTGATGATCATCAATGGCTGAACAGATTTTCTTAAACCATAGCCTAGAACACTCTCGATCATGTCACCATTCAAACAAAAAACGAAATCAAAATTGGTTTAGCCGTTTGGGAGATACGATGGAACAGATAGACCTACAGATACACAGGGACACATGTCAAACATCTCTGTTTTTCGTCGGGGACGTACGGGGAATCACAATAAAACAGATATAATGGTAGTTTTCCTTTCGTATTATAAATTCTTAATGTTTGTACATCATTTATACATGCAAGTTCGGGAACCGCGTTTATAAATGTATACAATGCCAGCTCGGGTTTCATTGTACAAACACAGTTTGGACCCTTCGTTAAATAATTTGTACATTTAATGACTGAACCTTTGGCTAAAGCTTCCACGGGTTTATCAGTGCCTCTGTTTTTACAATGCGGATAATAACGTACAAACATTAAGCTAGAAGTTTTATTGATATTTTTATTAAATAAATATGCTCACGTCTTATCCCCGATTTGGCTGGCTGAGGTATTAAATTCCTGGAAATACCGATTGAAACCAGTGTTTTGGTTACCAAAACCAGTGTTTTGGTTACCGAAACCAGTGTTTTTTTCGATACCCTTAAATTGACAGGTGTAGTGCTCGGATCATCGCCGGCCCAAAGTACTGTTATGCAGAAAAAATTATGAGACTTGTGAGTTTCCTCACGATGTTTTCACGTAGTTAGTGATAAATTGTACATGCGACTTTTTTTTGGAATTGAACCCTATTTATTGTATAGAATTAGCTAAGCAATGTACCATTACCGTGTAGTAAAATTATTCACGGTTCTCTGAATACCTTTTCATAGCTTTTTACAATACACGAAAGGTAATTCTTTCAAATTTAGTCTCGTAGTAAATGTTTAATTTAGGTACATAAAGCTCTACACAGCTGCTCTACTCCATTTTGGTACTAATATTTATATGTGAAAAATATAAGCATTCGTGTTTGAATTGTATTACCTAATCCTGATAAATAGAGAAAAGTTCGGATCTCGAAAATACCCAACTCTTTTAAGACTAACATAAAAAAATATCTATGTAAATGTTTGTGTTGTATGTATAAGTGTTGAGTGTAAGTAGGTATTGTATGTACTTATGTGTGTTTCTAAATACAATCTATACTAATATTATAAAGAAGAAAAACTTGTAGATACTTTTGTCTGTTTGTAACGAACATAGTCAAAAAACTACTAGACCGATTTCAAAAATTATTTTACCAATGGAAAGCTACCTCATAAACTTTCTTCTAAGTTTTTAGTTAAAAACTTTTAGATATGAAGTTTTAGATTTTTAGACTTTTAGATAGCCGGATCGGAAGCTGCGTAGCCACTGTTAATTCAAAAGTTCCTCTATTTCTTCAAAGTTCTAGTAACATAAGATTGGTTAATATAATGCATCGGTAACTCCCATGGTGTTGCAGATGTCCATGAGCAACAATGACCCTTAAATATCAGAGATTTAGTACCTTGATTATATTTTCATAATAGATGCGTTATTTAATACAATGCTGCTGTGATTGGCGAGTCGGTAGAAGTACCTAGGCGTAGGTACATACATCGACCAGATCGGCGATGTTTTTAAAATCTAGACAAAGAATACCCGAAACCGACAAGCATGCATGGGTCGTTTGATGAATGTGGATGAAGTACGAGAGATCTGTCAGGTTCGTAGCAAGTGGCAGTCTATAGTCTGTGCCTACGTCAATGGAAAAAATGTGATATTTTGTATGTATGTACAATGTACGTATGCGTTATTTGGATGTTAACATTTTTTTCATGCCGTAACTTCGAAGGCCATTATTGATAATAGGCAACTCTGACTGACTGCCTTAAGAGCACGTAGGATGTTAGTGAATTTAATAATTAACTAGTCTTAACCTACCCATCACGCTACGATCTAGTTACTAGATTCTAGGTACTCGTATGCTATACGTATATACATAACATCATATAACACGAGCATATATCTACTAGTATTAATTGAAAGGCAAGATCTTTTAGGACTTTATTTCAATTTAGTCAAAGCGCTTTTAAAGTAGATAAGTTATGAGATTTACTTGACTTTACCGAGATCAGTTGTTCTATATACACACACCGGCACAATTAGCGGAACAGAAAAAAAAGGGAGTATTTACGCATTTTTGCGTGTTACTGGCCGGCTAAACAAGCTTTTTTTAAATTTGGGTTTTAATTTAAAAATGGAATACTAAGCGACTGCCCTTTTTTTCATTCTTTTGTTTTAATTTTCATTGATTCATTTTTTCCACCGCTTGTCCGTTTTTAGAAGGTTCGTGAATTCCATTTGAAAAGCTTTGAATTGCAGTTTTTGAGGCTTTTGAGTTTTTTCGCATATTGATAATTTACGAGCATCTAATTATGCCTGATTTAACGCCATCAGAAATCATTAGGGCAGATCAAATGAGGAGAAATGGTCAAACCTACAGATCGATTGCCAGAAGCCTTCGTCGATCGTTATCAACGATTTATCGTAGCATCCAACGATACAGATTGACGAATGCTCTAGTGAGAAGGAGAGGACAAGGCCGGAAAAGGTGTACTTCAAGGAGGGATGACCGTTTTCTCCAACTTCAAGTCCGACGGAACACGAGACTAACGGCGGTGCAGGCTCGAAATTTACTGGAAGAGGTACGAGCAGTAAGGATGAGTGAGCGGACAGTTCGTAGAAGATTCGAAGAAGTGGGTATAGGCTCGTATGTGCCCGCCAAAGCCCCAAAACTTGAGAGACATCATCGCACAAACCGTCTACACTTTGGTCGTGAACATCGTGATTGGGACTTCGACCACTGGGGACAGGTTCTTTTTACTGATGAATGCAGAGTTATGTTAAATCAAATTGATGGAAGGCAGCGAGTATGGAGACGCAAAGGAGAACGGTATATCCAGTCTAATTTTGAAAATACAGTTGCATATGGCGGCGGTTCAATTATGGTCTGGGGAGGAATATGTTTAGGAGCTCGTACGGAGTTAGTAGTGGTCGATGGCGGGAATCTGAATGCTGATCGGTATATCAGGGAGATTTTAGAAGAACATGTTGTGCCATTTGCCCCCTTTATTGGTAACAACTTCATTCTAATGCAGGATAATGCTCGGGCTCACAGTGCTCGCACAGTACAGACATACCTAAACCATGTTGGTATAACGGTGATGGAGTGGCCAGCACGGTCCCCCGATATGAACCCTATAGAACACGTCTGGGACTTGCTAAAGAGGAGTGTAAAGTCAAGAATGCCCCCTCCCAATAATCTCAACGAGTTGCGAAACGCATTACTTGAAGAATGGCAGAGGTTGCCCCAAGAAACCATTGATAACATCATCCGCAGCATGCCCAGACGGATGGAAACCCTCATCAGAGCACGAGGAGGAAACACTCGATATTGAACAGTCATTGAAATTGTTGTTAAACTTTGGAAAATCTTGAATTTTCTGCTGTTTCTCTATAATTAAAAATCGAAGAAAAATGCATTTTGTTTAATTTAATTTTTATTTTTATAAAATTTTAAGTATGGTGTTAATTTAATTGTTGTTTCATTTTAAATAATATATTGTTTAAAAATTACATTCATTGTTCTAAATTCCCTCTTTTTTCTCCTTTTTTTTTCTGTTCCGCTAATTGTGCCGGTGTGTGTATTATATACAGTGGTGGTCAGATAATTAGAAACACTGCCAACGGTCCTTGACATTATGTAAGATACTTCTCCGCAATCGTTTTTATTTTGAAAATAAACAATAAATAGGACAACAATATGTTCAACGATTTATCATTGATTAGAAAAACAATATAAATTCCATTGCACAAGGACAGTTTCAATATTACATTACGGACAAACATTTAAACCAATTTTAAGTTATACACAATAATGGTCAACTAATTAGAAACAACAACAAAAAAGTATAAAAATTTTTTTTTTTAAGTATTAGTAATTAGTATTGTTATTTAAGAAATAGCTACTATCCCAAACCTATCAATAGTTATAATTAATATTAAGTGGAGTATCCCTTAATGCATTGGCATTAAGGGATACTCCACTTAATATTAATTCTTACTCCACTTAATCTCAAACAAACGTAACACCAGTCAAAACGAACTAAATGAAGCATTTTTTGAAGCATGGAATTAAATCCATGTTGTGTATGTTCAATAACAGCACTGCAACGACGTGGCATTTTGATTCAATCAATTTCGTAAAATTTTCTAGGGGGATTTAATTCCATGCTTCAAAAAATGCTTCATTTAGTTCGTTTTGACTGGTGTTACGTTTGTTTGAGACTTTCTTTTTAACAATAAACCAGAGATTTTCTATCGGGATTAAATCCGGACGATTTGCTGGCTAGTCTAAACTGGATATACGCTGTTTGCTAAGGAAACATTTGACGCTATTGGGCGTGTGTTTAAGGTCATTGTCATGCTGAAAGATCCAGGTTACAGGCAAATGATCGTCCGAGTATGGAATCATTGTGTGCTCTAAGATATTTTAGTATTGCCATTGATCCATTGTACCTTCAATCTTCCGAACGGGTCCAACTCCATATCCGGAAAAACACCCCCAAACTTTAATCTTACTGCCACCGTCCTTGACTATACTCCTTGTGTATTTATAATTAAAAGCATTGTTTACAGGACGTCTAACATAGCGCTTTGCGTCGGAATTTACCATATTTATTTTTGTTTCATCTAAAAATAACACTTTTTTCCATTCTTGTACCGTTCAATTAACATATTTTTTTAGCGAATAATAATCGCTTCTCTCGGTGCTGCTTGGTAAGAAGCGGTACCTTTCGAAAGATTCTATCAAACAATTTAGCTTCTACTAATCTTCGGAGTATCAATCTTGGCGAGATGTTTCTCGGGTCATCAGGCGAAAAAACTTCATTTATAATCTGGTTGGAGCCTTTAATTGGGTCTTTTTTAGAAACACTAACAACAACTTATCTTCTCTGGGAAATGTTTTTCTTTGCCGCGCCTTTCTAAGAACATTTTTTCAACAGTTCCATGTGTTTTGTAATGATCAATTGCATTAAAAACTTTCTTTACAGAACAATTTAAGTGCTCAGCTATTCTTCTGTACGCCCACATATGATCTATACGTAAATAAACAATGATTTGCCTAGTTGACGCGACACATCTTTTTTTTTTGGCCCATTTTGAACAAAATAAAATTCAGATTAAATTTTGAATTGCCGCTACAATAATAGAAAAAGCCAAGAAAAAAATGTTATTCTCCAATTTCTAAAAAAAGAATGAGTTATGGATACTTTTTTTAAATGTTTCTAATTATGCGTCCAAGCGGCAAGTTACAGAAAATAAACTCCTACATGTGTAAGACTCATTTTGTAATTAAAAATAACATATGTTTTATATTTTATGCATTTAATGAGTTTTTTATTTGAGTGGTTATATTATTGCATAATTATTAATTATTGAATGTGTATATTTTTTACGAACATTTGTACGTTGAAGTTATACTTTCCTTATTCATAAGAAGTGTTTCTAATTATCTGACCACCACTGTATATCCTTTGAAATTAAAGAACGAAAATGTTCTTGTTTTATTAAAATTTATTTCATTAGAGACCCACTCGTGAGCATGGAAGCTGTCAAGTCATCCTGGAGATGCCTGATGGTTTGGAAGCGAAACACGTGTGTCAAATATTGTTTCGTGTGTTAGTCTGTTACTTGCTGCTTCGTTTTCTTTGCATTAAACATCCAGTAGTGGGTATCCTATAGCATAACAATAATGTCCCAATCGATTTGTCCGTGTATCGTGAATTCAACGCAGTTTATCTCAAAAATACAAGTACCTACGTGATTGCATAAATTTTTGAAGCAGATAATTACCTAATCTCGTTTCAAAACAATACTAAATACAGATCACAAGGCTCAGTAAAACTCCGTCAGTTGACACGATTTCAGCTATCCCCTACGCTGCAGTTTTTTATTTATAGTAGTATTACCATATTAATAAAACAAATATTACCAAAGATATGCAGTACAAAGATTTCCAGTATTTCAGTACTATACCAGGCGATTTACTTTTAATCGTGCTCCTTTCTCTGGGCCCTAACACCACACCAATCAAGGTCTGAAGTCTGTGAACTTCAATCTCGAGATGGGAGATTTTGTCTTCAACGTTGTTCAAACCGTCACTAGGGTACTTCGCTCGGATCTTTTCATTTTGAACGACCCAGCGACTATTTATGGGAGTTGTATTCTTACTGTAGTACCGTATTATGTAACGAGACATATCTGGTAGAATCCTGTAGACAAAAGTACAGAGGTAAACAATGATACTTCTATATAAAAAGAGCTTAAACGTGATTGGTGGTGATCCCATTACTGCATCAGGGTATACAGATACAATATGCCTCAAAATCGAGACATTTTTCGAATAAATCTTAATAACTGCATTAGTTAGAATCAAATGGTACTTGACGTAGCGCAATAATGTTTAGGCAAAGAAAATTAAAGACACCATTTAGAAAAATTACAAAGAATTTACCTTTTTACTTTCAACTCGTGTGTATTCAATCGGTCATAAAATTCATTGTCGACGCTATTGTACAATTCGATTTGATTTGAATATCCATTAATACTGACAAATTGGTCAGTTCGTATGGCTAGCGCTCCTCCTACCCACTCTTTGTACGGCAGAAGGAATCTATACTTGTCTATGGCACTGCTCAAATGCCGAGGTTCATTCATACACACGTATAAGTTACTCTCATCTACGGGGATCATGCCCACATTATGGAAAATCAGACACGGGAATCCCTCATCTATAGCAAACCTAGCTCCAATATTTTGTAGCAAACCTTTTTTAAAAGGCATCTGATCTCGCTGCTCTATAACAAATATCCTGGAAAAAGAAAACTAAATTACATTGCCATAAGGTTTATATTTGTCCTACTATCATACCTATCACCTAGTTTCACTAAAGGACGAATTTCGCCAACGTAGAATAAGCCTACTCGGATGACATGACCCCTCTGTATCAGTAGTCCGGTTATTTAGTCCGGTCGCCGGACTAGGAGACTTTTTTGTCTCAGCTGTTCGGTGATATAATACGACCGGACTACTGAGCCTGATAGTTCGATATAATGACTACATGAAGATTCAGAAATGCTATGAAACAACTCACTTGTAATGTAGGTTTTGATTTCTTAAAAAATTATGCATGTAAGGCAAGAAAAATTCCAACTCTCTATCCATTTCTCTAAAGGGAACCAGTACAGCCACACTGAACTGTGGCGTGCAGTTCAAGGGAACATAGCTGCCGTTGTCTATACCGAAAGAAGCAAACTTTAATCTTTCTGGAATCCCCCATGTGCTATAAGTTCTTTTACTTCTCAAGATGTTGAAATAGCTGCATTGAGGTTTCATTTTTGCCTTCCAAATATATGATGTAACATTCTTGTATAATTCTCTTTCTATAACGTTTTTAGATACGTGGCGGTAATTATTTGTGATGTAATAACCAAAAAAACGGGACACAGTTATGTAAATTAGTGTAAAAATTACTAGTGTCCTTAGTTGTACGTGGCGAAGCTTAGTTAAGTTAACTTTTTTCCAGAACATGTTTAAAGATTAAAAATAATAATAAAATTATAGGTATCAATAAGTAAACAACACTAAAACGATACAATTCTTTTAAATAAATTAAGTAACTCTATGTCATAAATCATAGAGGTTCTTGCTTGCGTGTTTGCTTTTTCCAATATTTTTTTCTCTTTTTCTTCTAACCTCTTTAATGTTAACAAAAGTATTTAAACCTCAGATTTAAACCTACCTTAAATCCAAAGAGGTTGGAAGAAATAATTTCTCTTTCCGTAAATTTTTCTTCAATCGTCTTTGACTAGATATGTCTGTATATCATTTTGTCATAAATCGAATTTTACCTTTACCATTATTTCCAATGCCTACCTATTTCATATTATGCAAAGAGATTTAAATATAATAGGGTATAGAGGGGGCATTGGGAATATTTTCATACAAAACTTTGAAGCCTAAGCGTCATGTCCTTGTCATGTCAGTTAGTATGAATGCGAGCTGTCATTCGGTCGAAATTGTATTAGACTTATTCCACTTGGAATAACTTTTGACTTCATCCTCGCTTTGTCCCCTCTATGCCCTATTATATTTTAATCTCTTTGATATTATGTATCTCTTTGAATAGGTTTTAGAAAACTTTGTAGAACTACCTATTCATCAGTGGTTTTCTCTATTCTCGAAGTATTCAGTAACTAACTTAAATAATATCCATACATATTATATACATACTATGTTTCAATAAAATGTTAAGTAGATTTATTTTTTAACAATTTATATAGTTTCTGCTACAGTTCCCGCACAGTTGTCGGAGTTAACGAACGACTTGTGTTGGCTCATTTCCTTTAGTTTAAGCTCTTAATTCTGCCGTTTAGTGGAAGTTAAGCTTCTTTTGTAGCTCGCCTAGAATGGAAGAAGAATCAAATCTGTTAGTTAGTAGAAAACAGAGACGTTTTTTTTAAACGGGAAGTTTATTATCTGTTATTATACCAATAGTAGTCCGAATATTATTTTAATTGCTAGATAGGTAAGTATTATATTTTTTATTGGTGTCCTAAACAACTGTGCTTGTTAAATAAATTCTTGTAACTCGAATCCGAGGCATATTAAGATACAAAGTGTCTTTATTTCCAACGTTTGCGTTATAAGAAAAGATACGAGAACCGTAAAATGGCGCCATTTTTCAAGACTGCGCCAGCGCCGAGATTTTATGGCGGTTTTAGTGCATCTTCAGAGAGTGAACGATAAATTTTTACGCCTCATGTCTCATCTGCCATACGATTTGTGACGGCATCTACCAAACTGGCTTACTGACAAACTGTAAGTGTAGCTTTGAACTACTTTGTTAACGGAACCCCACTACATCACGAATTTTTTTAAACTAATTTTAGTACTCTTCAAATATATGAACTTGGTAGTATTTCATTAGTAGCATGTGAAAAGTAATACATTATGTAATACATTTTTATACGTTACCTACATCTGCTACACACATTCACCTAGCCTATTCTATTATAACATGTAAAATCGAAAATCATGTGTATTAAATTTCACTTTTCAAGTAGCAAGTGTGATTTTTATTGTACCTACTTAATTAAAAATCTTTGCCTGTGAAATTTCACAGGTGAATAAGTACATTAAAAAAAATATTTTAACTATTGTAAATAATTTTAAACAAGCAGTCGTACCCATCCCTAGAACTTGGTCTTCTACCAATAAGATATACATCAGTGAGTTAGATTTTAGGTATCGACGTATAACATAAAGTTTATTCAGTTGGTATAACTACAAAAAGTTTCACATTCAATTTTAATGTGATTGAAAAAGTCCGTTAGTTCGTTCTAGCGTCATCCTTGCCCGCACAGAACCCTTTATTTCAAGATCCCGTGGGAAGACATTCTAAATTATCATTTAGTAGGTATACCTAGTGAATTTAGTTTAGTATAGTGAATTCCAAAATACTTGTAGCTATTGAATCTGCGTTGAAAGGTAAATCAGTGAGACCATAGTTGTCATCACTTCCTTACTTAGTAGAGAATATTGTGTTGTGACTTGTAACCCATAAAATAATTGGTAGTGAATTTGTGACCTACTTACATAAACTTTTGTGTAACAAAGCTAATTTATAAATCCCGCCTAAGTAAGTAATCTTTCAGAGAGCAATCCAAAGGAATATTAAAGAAACAAAATTAGATTTCCTAAACACAGGAACGAGAAAGGAACTATAATTATATTGCAAGCAAGAAAATTACTTTCGCGCTTTCGTAACGAGATAAAAGTAGCCGTTTGAAAAATCATTGTAAAATAATTTGTATCTATACATTTTAACATCCTCAATACCTATTATTAAATTTAAAACCTCGTCTGTTTGACTATTTGTTATCTTTAGCCGATGAACCGATGGCATATGGCAAGGAGATATATAGCAATAACAACCCTATCCTATCCTAAATATTATAAATGCAAAAGTGACTATATTTTTTTGTTACGATTTCACGCCTAAACCACTTGACCGATTTAAAAATTATTTCACCAATGGAAAGCTACTTTATCAGGGATATGCAGTTATATTTTATCCCCGTATTCCTGCGGAAACGGGAACTACGAAACTGCGGGGTGCTGCTAGTTTAAGTATAAATATCGAAGATTATTCTTAACGAAGTTTAATAATAATATAAGTTCTATGTCCTATTCACATTATCAAAGAGGTACATCGTTTTCATAAATCTAAACGCGTCTATTTAAGAACATTCTTTGATTTATACAATGAAAGAAAAACAAAGCAAATAGGCATTCAGTTTAAAATAAAAACATTTAACAAAGAGCATTTAATTAAAATAGCTTGGGCCACTTCATTACCTGTCAGCATTTTAATCCTTTAAAAGATTTATCTTTATTAAAGTACGAATGAACAATTTTCAATAATAAGTATGATGAAAAACCGGTTTTAGAATGAATTACCGAGCATGCATTAAATAATTCTATTCAAATTAAAATATTTGCAAATGTACGATATTTCTCTGAGCAGCTGAGCTAGTATGCATGTACAGTGCAACTATACGCTCGACTGACCATTTCACGTAATGAGTGCGCCGAGAATGGGTCCCGATGGAAAGCGAGCCTGCACTCAAATTACTACAATAAACGGAATTGCATGCCCGCCGGCCGGCAGTTGGTAGGTTTTACTCACAGTCACAATACATAGAAGCTTCGTCATGATTTTGGTGCAGATTTTTTTCTGTACCTACCTATAGCTGGCAGCCCGAGAATAGTTCATTACCTTTGTAGTTTTATGATACCAAACAAGGATCGAGATAGTTTTCATCAGCCCGTGACATCCCACTGCTAATTTATGTACTTATATCTATAAAACATACAATAATAAGAACTAGATTTACACTGGAATTACTTAGGCTACTTCGAACATTGCGAAGTAGGAGTCTATTCTGTTGGCTTTAGGTATTACATTTTGTAAAAGTGATCTTTGTAAACCCTCAGGCAGTTTCTTGTATATTTATAGTTACTTTCGAAACCTGATTAAATAATTATTCCATTTAATAATGGCAAATAGATTAGCAGCTCGTAATTGCTAACCTATAGATGGATTATCAAACTAGATTTTTGTAATGAAAATATTTCCTTACCACTTACTTACTAAATATAATTTTAGTAAAAGTTTTCAACGGTCGATTTATTACCCGACTTTGTTAAAGACAAAAGGAAGGGTAATGTTTTTAGTGGGTCTAAGTACGTATGTTTGTACGTAGATGTATCTATCGACCTCTATTATAGTCCGATTGACGAAGGTTACCTTTTTACCCGACTACCGACTACGGAAATGCCAATGCATGGAACAAAGGTTTTTTTCTTGTTCTATATCTAGCAGATGAAGTCCCGTAATATGATAATGAATATTAAAGAAATACTCCAAACAGTAATTTTGTATACGATATGGCATTAAAATATAAAAGTACGTGGTCTTAATGAGCCTTGTATAATGGTGGAGGCTTAGCATGGCCCAATCTTGCGTTATCATTATAATGGCGTCGTTAGAGTCCGAATTTAACTCCACCTCGTTCCGTTTCATTTGCTTTTCTCAATTTTGCGTTATTTAGGCTTAATGCTGATGCCCACAATAAATTCGCTCTAGCATTGTTTGTCTTTGTATGTCGAGAAGGTGTTTTTTTATGTTAGTGTAATATTCTGCGTTTCGTTGTTCCATCCAAATGTACACAGTCTTGATACTACACTGCACTTG
Source organism: Ethmia dodecea (assembly GCA_963855545.1). Taxonomy (NCBI): domain Eukaryota; kingdom Metazoa; phylum Arthropoda; class Insecta; order Lepidoptera; family Depressariidae; genus Ethmia; species Ethmia dodecea. The sequence continues at coordinate 6,705,218 of OY979446.1, forward strand.
TGTAGTACATAAATACTTAAATCTAAGATTGGATCCAGTGAAACAAGCTAGGGCGGTTAGGCATTGGACTGAGAGTTTCGTAGCTTTTTATCGAAACTTCTTTTTTGAGTGAATATTAACTTTACAATAACAGTAAAATTAGAGTTGCTCTAATAATTATAATAACCATTTTACTTCATACGTAAATTTGTAAAAACCTAAGCTAAAAGCTGCCATTGTACTAGAATTGGTCGAATTCCACAATTGCAAATAATGGATATTTTTTTGAGATTTTCTTTTTTGCTTGATTCTAAGTATTATTTTTTTATGTATCAGGTAAAAACAAACTTTGAAAGGTCGTATATTTTTAATGTGAATTTCTATACGATACCTCTAACCGTCCCTGTGAAAAAACTCGGGAAAGACAGACAGACTGACAATAAGCTGCTCCGATTGTGTGATTCCGATTTTTATGTTGAGGCGCCTAAAAACTTTCAGCTAAAAAGTCCTAGCGTGAGTAACTGCGTACTGCTAACGTGCAGACTGGTAATGACTGCGTATGCATCCGGTCCGCAGGCTCACTCGCTCCGGGCTGCCAATCAACTAGCAGCCGTTTCAGGCGAGCGCTGCCAAACGGGAAAACATCGGGCATTCACTGCACTGTGCGGAAATCTCGTGGTTTATTCATGTTCAAAAGAGCATATGCAGATTCGTTTAGTTATACACGAAGAGTCAACTACTGGCCCGAATATCTGACAAGGCCGCAATGTTTTTCTAAATAGAAAAAGTTACCTACTGTTAATTTTAACGTAAATCATTTTTTCGTTTACTATGATGACTACTTTTTGTACTCAGAGGTGATATTTTTACGGATATCAAATTTATATTTATCTACTTTTTGTTAAATTTGTTGGCTAGATTAGATTCACCTCCTTTATAATAGTTGATAGCGATCGGTGGAGTAATAATGGACTGTTTTGTATTTATGTTAATGGTATGAAATTATAAAAACAAGTATTTAAAACACGATTTTAATAAATTACATTGCAAAAACCAAAAGCAGACTAGTGACATACAACAAAAACACAGAAAATAAAGTACAAAACCAAACAAAAAAAAACATTTCGGCCAGTCGTCATCAATAGTACCTATTCGTCTAATCGCTTAGATACCCTATATTCAGCGTAATTTATTTTGCATTTATAAAATTTGATAAAAGAGGGTGCCCAGCGGCGTCGCCCGCGCTTATCCATTTTATTCCCGTTCCGGTGGAAATTTCTAAAAATCCAATCATAGCGGTTGTATGACATAATATACACACCTACATACCATATTTTAAGTTTCTACGTGTTATCGTTTAGGAGTACATACGTATTTCTCACTGTAACCAGTTTTTATATTTTCCCGTGGAAATTAGACACTACCTGTAGTAAAAAGTACCCTATATGTTGACCCGGTTACTCAGTTATCTCCACACATAATTTCATCAAAATCCGTCGTGTAGTTTTGACAGACATACAAACATTTTGAAAATTGGTGTTTCGATATTTAAATCAATAACTATCTGACTTAGATATCAAAAGTAATTGTAGACACACCGTCTCGTTACAGTGTTCTATCTACCTGCCAAGTTTCATTAAGATCAGGTTAGCCTTGAAGAGATAACAAACAGAGTTACTTTCGCATTTGTGATATTAACGAGTGGAATACAAAATTATAAACATTTAGATAAACTTTTGTTAGCAATTATTTGATTATTTTTCAGTAGTAATAGAAATGTAAAGTTATGTATCTATAAATTGCAATAATGCATAATTTGCTGGAAATTTTAATATAAAGTTGTGATGAAGCTAGCACATTAGGGCGGGCGGGTATATCGGTAAGTTTACGACTTTGCCCTCGAGACGTTCGTCGTCGGTTCGTAGGTATGAAATTGACAAAGTTGTCTCATCACATCTGACAAACTCGAGGCGTAGGTTTTTAATTTCGCGTAAGATTTCTGACTGTACGAAATTTTAATCAAGTAATTCATGATTAATTCAGAGCATATTCAGAGAAATTTGGAAACTCACTTTGATGTGTTACATTTATGTTTTATTCAAAACGATGTTTGTCTCAAAAAGAAAAAGGTTTCATATCTGAAATATTCTTGTTATATTTCAGATATCAAAGTATTTGATTAAAAATTGGTAAATAGGATTTCCATTTATGGAAATAAGAAGTGCTGCCTAAAGGTACGCAGCTAAATATGACAGCACATAATTCAGGCGTTTTCGCGAAGAATTTTAATAATGAAAATTCAAACAATAGGTAAGTGCCTACTCAGAATATTTAGAGTAGAAGATACTTATTTTCATTTCAAATTAAATGAAAACATCCTAAAAGTAAGTACCTTACCTACATTTAAATTTTAACATTTACTTCAAGGGGTTACAGTGACTCCGTGGCATAGATAACTGTTAAAAGGAGTACAAAATATATCCATTTAAACCAGAAAATAATACTACTTGTACATTTCATAAGTAAACAAAAAAAAGTTTGGGTGGCAGGACTGGGGATCAAAATAGACTTTATAACTTATATTACCTCTAGCTACAACTATATTGTAGGTATACGCTAACAAAACATAATTCTTTTTTGTTATATCGCATGACTTCACTCTTCAGTATTTCAATAAAAATCGATTCTGAAGAAGTAAACTCCAACATTAAATAAAGTATAAAAAGTTTCTTATTTCAATAAAATTACAAAAAAATAAATTTCATTTACGATACTTCGTGCTAAGTCCTGCATATGTTATCAGAATAACTGAACGACATTGATAAAAACAATCTGCCTGTCAAATTAATTCCACTTTTCTCAGACTGTGGTCCCAAATTATGTGAAAACTCGCCACAACCACTTATCAACAGTTACCATTCAACACAATTGCAAAAAGAAAATAAAATCATATTTTCTGGGACTAGCGGCCTAACAAGTCAAATAAAATTCGCCGAACTGCCATTTCAGTCGAGTTAGGAGGTGGATAAAAACGAGGTTCTAATTCATAAAAAAAATTGGTGGTCGCTTTTAAAAATTTGATTTATAAGTGGTCGTTTGCACTTATAAATCATAACCATTTAATTTATAATTTGTAAACAAAGTTTGTCATAAATGTTCAAATTTAATTGAAAGATGTGAACGTAAATACTAAAGTTGTTAATTTATTAAAAATGTTACTTTGCGATGTTAGATTTTGAATAACGTGGAATTCTTTCATTTTGAAATGTTGAGACTAAAATATAAACCTTTTCCAAAAAAAGTTTAAGAGACTGAAATAAAAGCTGTCACAGAGAAGATTCATATCCCGATTGCAAATAAGGCGCTGCTCAAAGACGTTTAAAGAAAATTTTAGGAAAGAGAATGATTTTCTTCCAACCTCTTTGGCGCTGCTTATAGCCAAGAGAACATTACAAATAGACTTTTATTTTTTCTTTATAGGTAATACACTGAGTTACCGCCGATTCCTTCTTTCGTCAAGAACATGATATCCTTAAATTTAGATATTTTTATGATAAAACTCATGCAGGTCTGTGATAAAACCTTGTGCCTTATAGTTCTACCTCTCAAGCCAATAAAATAAAACACAATTGATTTTTAATTGTTACGGGTGCCTATTGGAACCAAACGGTGCTCGACGAATAACAATGTTTGACAAATATATTAACAGCATGAAATATGAAGTACATGCAGAATTATGTCAATGCAGTGACGCCGACTTTAAGAAACTCCTGTGAGTGTTCATGCTTATGAGGGTATTACGTACGCATTCACTATTTACTTTCTATGGGTGCCGAAGACCCCGAGTACCTACCCATGGAATCGGTACTGTTGTCTGTTTAATAACATATCTCATTATCTCATCAATACATCTGTTAGGATAAAACTGTATCGAAATAAAACACATTTAAGCATCGTACGTAGCTCGCCTTGAAAGAAATCACTCTCCAAAATAATGATGGTAATTGAGATTCAAACACGTAATAATAAATTGGTGTGCACAGAAGGAGAGAAAATCTAATTTAATCCAATCGTATCAAGTCGAACGGCTCTCAATTCAGCTCTGCTTCTGGAAAGTTGCGTTTAAAAATGGTCCGATCAAAAGTAATGGGATTTTAGGATTTAGATAAACGGATGGTGAAGAAAAGATTGATCTCTCGAAATAGCATTTCTATCACACATAGTTGTAGGAAAGAATAAAGTATTTTTTTAAATCATCTAATATCGATTTCATAACAATTTACAATTTTTATCTAGCCTTGTTGAAAGCAAGCTGGCCTCTCAATAATGAGTTCTGAGGTTGACCTCTTGCGCATGCATACTTATTAATGACTTTCTCGATAAACTACAATTGCGATGCATTTTTGAGAACGTGATTATATGTACCTACCTAAATATTGCTTGTATAATATAGTACCAACAAGATATTGACCTGACCTATCTATTCCTAAATAATTGACTATTTAATTATTGCTACTATTTATACCTACGTAAAAAAGGTACCTATTAATCCACTGAACATATTCAAAAGAGCAAGTACGGCGCGGGTCACATATGTCCACATATTCCCGCATTTTAGCACACTGAAAGGGGCATTTGATTCAGTTGTTAGAATGATTTATTTGCACAGTCCGTATTAAGGGAACGTCTACGTAACATATTAATCTCTGGTCTGTTTACAGGGGCGCACTTCAGCGGGCGGCGGGTTGGAAACTTTAAATGAGGATTGTGCACCCGCCTTAATTAATTTTCGTGGTTTTCTGTATGTACGTGCAAACTAAACTAGGGTTCATTTTTGCAAAAGGTACGCTTATTAATTTTAGCTGGTTTTATTATTGACTCGGGCCACACTAAAAGGTATACTCGTATGCAGGTCTAAGACCAAAATTAACTCTACATTTTCGGATTTATTACTAGAACGCAACTGCCCAGCCGAGTTGTGTAAGTGGAATTTGTTTTTTCATATTTACTCGTACGTAGAGATTGTGTAAGGTATATCAGACAATTGTTGTGATTTTACCATACCTACTGACTTACGTTGAAACCCGACTTGTCGCTACAAAAACACCAATGGTGCCCATATTACCATAGTGTGCGGTTTTCTTACGAATATCAATGAACACAATGGATGTATGAGATGTATTGGTCGTTAGCACCCGCTCCTGACAAAATGATTTATCGCCTGTCCCCGAGATCTACAGCGACTAAATATAACTTCAGAACTACGTAGCACAAGTGGTAACAATACTAGATCAAGTTCGGCTAAGCTTGCCGAAGAAGGTGTTTGAAGGAAAACTTGAGCTGAAACGTTTTGTAACCTGGTGGACTTTGAAACAAAGACTATATCACCACACTATGTACGTACAAAAATACATGTTTATACGGAATACGCGTAATAGGTACACTGCGCTTATTCCACCAGCAGCTAAACAAACTCATGGCTTAGTGATAAGAATTCTGCATTTTTGAAAACCTTTAATCTAAATTAAGTACCTACTTAACATGGAGCGATCGCGCAAAGGAGAATAGCCAAAATGGCTAAACCAGTAACTATTATGGTCTAGTTGAAATATGAGCAACTTTGGAATATACCAGTGGTTACACCATCGTCATAACTGTCAACAGTAACAGACAAATAATCTGCAGATCTATCGACGTGCCCTACGATTGGAATATCTTGCATGATTGATCGTTGGGTCAGTATAATTTGCCATATCTCTTCTAGTTGGAAAGTAATTTCGAGGGATCCCTCTGTAGTTAGCCGGTACATTAACCGCGGATATCCGCAGTTTTTGGCCCCATGAAAAAGTTGATACAATAAAGTTTGGCTTCCAATCTAAACTGGCTACACTACTAATCGGTATCTACAAAAAATCTAATAACCTTAAGCCATCCTGACACCAAATTTGTCCAGTCGTATCTATGAGCTGCTTAGAAGCATTGGTTAAATACTCTTAGATGAGCTGCTTGTTGAAATATAATACTTCTCACGTTTCGAGTTTTTCAAGAAAAAGTTTTTATTCGAAGTTAATATTTTAATTCTATCTCCTTGCAAAAATTTTACGAAAAAAAAGCAATGAAAGTTAATAGAACTTTTTCTTTAACAAAATGTGTCTTCTTTACTGAAAAAGCTAATTAAATTAAAAAGTAAGCTTTCACTGTCCGTTCATTTCACAATCAGCTGAGCGCTCAAGGGGCTTTTTCAAGGATTATACAAATTAAATTGAAAAGTGCTTGCAAAATGGAGATTGTCTATTCTGCCAAACATACGAAAACTATAATAGATCAGTTATATCATAATTTAATATTTATTTTATGACTTCAAGATTATTAAATCTACGTAGGTAGGTACAATAAGAAATAATCGTTGAAACTTGGAGGACTTTGCTTGTTGAAATTTCCCAAATAAATTGAAAAAGAATTATATTTCTAATTCATGCCGAGTAACAAGATTGGAAAGCTCTAACAATGTACGTCAAGTAAAGAAACTTTTGAAGAGAATTCATAATTTCTCTAACGTTTTATTCGTGTTTTTTTACGTGTCAAATTAAAACGTTAGTGGTGAGACCGTCAAGTTAGAAGCCTCACCATGGAATTGAGCTGTTCTGATAATGTCAAACAACTCTTCCTAAATAGTGCCAAATAGTGCCCGAAGCATATAAATAGTGCTATCATACTTTCGGAGATATTCAGGTCTTTCAGTGAGGCTGCTATCTTGACGTCAAGATAGCAGCCTCATCTCAGTACACAAAAACCACAGCACTGTTCTTGAAGAACTATATACCAAAAAACTCTTCTTAAATAGTGCCTTGGATTTGCAAAGTTTCAGAATTAGTGCTTCAAAGGAACCGAAGATATTAGGGTACATTGATGAGGCTTCCAACTTGACGTCAAGCTAGAAGTCACATCATCAACGAGGAAGAATTTCGAATCGAGACTAATGCCAAAAATCTCTTCCTAAATAGTGCCTCCGGAATCAAAACAAAGCGGAACGATTTAACTTGTATTTTAGTCAATAAATGATGATAAACTTCCACGTACATTTTGGATTCGGTACAGATAGGAATAAACCAACTAGATCAAAATGGAGGCTCAGCTTTATAAAGAGCAACATCTCACAATGTTTTTTTTTTGTTTTTTTTTTTATAGATAGGGGTACAAATTGGGATGATTTATCAAGTATCAGGATGCGGACTGGTTTAGTTTTTGAGATATAATTTTTTGAAGAATTATAACTTAATCATTTATAACCTCAATTATCAAGGAAAACGCAATGTCCAATGTCAAACTTAAAAAAAACGTTTAAAAAAAATTTTGTTCATTGATAAAAAAAAACTTAAGTTTTTTTAAAACATCGCTTTTATTTAAGTTTTATTTATATTGTATGTATTCTTGCTGAATATGTAGCAGATAATTTAAAAAAACTAATGAGATGTACAAGATGTTCGACACAGGAACAAGGGATATAAAAAAAAATTTGGGGTTTGAGCAATTAATTATTAGAAATCTAAAGTATAAAATACATACAATGCACGAGCGCGGAACCGAGCGTGTCTAAGGCAATTAAAAAAATAAAATAAAAATGTTTATTTCTGTTGCTAGGTTACAATTTTGCAGTAAAAGTTTGGGAGCCTCCATTTAAGCAATTATTTTGCTTGTGCTAGAAGGCTCCGCTCTTCCATAAATACAATTTCTTTATAAATAGAAGGTACACCTCTGAAACATTACTTATACTATTAAAAATGTATACATTGAATATCTGCTAGGCTGCTGCAATTAAAAAGACAAGATGGCTTCTTTAACCGGTCTTAGTAAAAGGGTTACCAATTAAAATATGGAACTATCGCCTTAATTACAATGTGCTACTGAGCTAAAATAGCATAATAATTAATAATGCGTACAAGTGGAGCTATGCGATTGGCCATTACGGTTTTATACAAATAAATATAAAAAGGTATAACACATTGATGCTCGTGCGTGCCACTAAATAATTAAATTATAAAAAAAACTACGACTATAAGGTCTGCGGCGTGAAGTAGCAGACACAAGATAAAAAAATTCAAAAATTATATCCAAATCTTTCTCCCAAACCCAAACTTTGGGTAGAACCAAGCCATTGTTTGTAGACTGGTAGAAATTTAAAGGTTCCGATGGAGAGACAGTCTGGGTATGCCTTTCCCTCTCGGAGACAGGTATGTATATATTTTATGTAAGTATAATACTCAGGTAAGTATATAAAATATTATGTTTTATATGGATTTTCATTTTCGTTGTTTGATTCTTTCAATCCTGTGGCACAGTTCTATTGCCGTGAACGCTTGTTTCATTACCGTGCACGTATGTTTCATCGCCGTGGCACAAAATTTTTAATCTTGTATATCTCGTTACTTTTTTAAGTTATCTGCTACATATTCAGAAAGAATACAAACAATATAAAGAAAATTTAAATAAAAGCGATATTTAAAAAAAAAAACTTAAAGATAAAAAAAAACACGGAAATTAAGATTTTTATGGGCCTGTTGAAATACACCCTCATCTGCTAGATATTAAGCAAGAATACATTATAAAAAAACTCGATTTTGTTTGAAAAACTAAAGATAAAAAATCCACGGAAATGAAGATTTTAATGGACCTGTTGACATTCATCCTAAAATAAAACAATATTGTTTAAACATGTTTAGGACACTGCGATGAAAGAAAATTTAAATATTTTACTATTACTATATATTATAACTATTAAATAAAAATAGGTTTTAATATAAATAACCAATAGATTTTTATCAATGAACTAAATTTTTTTAAAACGCCTTTTTGAAGTTTGACATTGGACATTGCGTTTTCCTTGATATTTGAGGTTATAAATGCTTAAGTTATACTTCTTCAAAAAATTATATCTCAAAAATTAAACCAGTCCGCATCCTGATACTTGATAAATCATCCCAATTTGTACCCCTATCTATATAAAAAAAAAAAAACAAAAAAAAACATTGTGAGATGTTGCTCTTTATAAAGCTGAGCCTCCATTTTGATCTAGTTGGTTTATTCCTATCTGTACCGAATCCAAAATGTACGTGGAAGTTTATCATCATTTATTGACTAATATACAAGTTAAATCGTTCCGCTTTGTTTTGATTCCGGAGGCACTATTTAGGAAGAGATTTTTGGCATTAGTCTCGATTCGAAATTCTTCCTCGTTGATGATGTGACTTCCAGCTTGACGTCAAGTTGGAAGCCTCATCAATGTACCCTAATATTTTCGGTTCCTTTGAAGCACTAATTCTGAAACCTTGCAAATCCAAGGCACTATTTAAGAAGAGTTTTTTGGTATATAGTTCTTCAAGAACAGTGCTGTGGTTTTTGTGTACTGAGATGAGGCTGCTATCTTGACGTCAAGATAGCAGCCTCACTGAACGACCTGAATATCTCCGAAAGTATGATAGCACTATTTATATGCGTCAGGCACTATTTGGCACTATTTAGGAAGAGTTGTTTGACATTATCAGAACAGCTCAATTCCATGGTGAGGCTTCTAACTTGACGATCTCTTAGTGGTTATATTCTCTTTGTGTCAAATAGTGTTGAAGACTACACTCATTTTACATATAACCGTGTTATAGACTACAGAGAAAAATATATAAGTTGGATTCAACATAAAAATATGGTTGTTTTATCATTTATTTATGTAGGTAAATGTGTTTTAAAAATAAAATAATGGTGCTGATTTTGCTTTACAGTGACTAAACTTATTTTGGTTTACTCATATCATTTTCTTTCTCCTAGAAAAGAAAAGAGACGAGAGATATTTAGTCCTGTCAAATTAAAATAAGTCCTGTCAACTAAGGCATTTCATAACGTGTTTAGTGCATAAAGTAAAGAAGTCGCAAGTAAAATACAGCCTATGACAGGACTAAATTCGGTAGGTTATCTTCTATCCCTTTTCTTTTTTTTGAGGTAAGACAAAGACAGGACTAAATCAAAATAAGTTTAGCCGGTGTGAAGTAGAATCTCCCCCAATGTAGAATACTTACCATTTCAGAATATTATTCAACCATTATATAAAACAAACTGAAGACAAACATATTGAAAGTATTTAAGGTTTTTTCTTTCTGTATAAATCACGTGGTCTCATTCATTCTTTACCTATAAATCATGTCAGTTTTGTTGGTCAGCCTATATTCCTTGAGAAAACAGAAAAGATCATTTAAGGGAAAAATGGCGGTAGTTAAAGGGGTATGTCGATCAGATGGAGATTGTTAAGTGGGGCAATTTGGATCGTTAGCTTCCTCGGCGGGTGAGAAGATTGCCGAATGGGCAATTTTTCATATATTTATTGCTTCCAAAGTCGCAAAATCGAAAAGAAAATACAACCTCTATGTCCTATTATATTTTAATCTCTTTGACTCATGCCCATGTTACTCAGAGAAAAGTTAGTTTTCCATAGAAAAATAATTTTTAAAATCGGTTTAGTAGTTTATTCGTTACAAGCATACAAAAACAAAAATCTTTCCTGTTATATTAATATTAGTGTTAAAGTGTAGTTTATTATCCTTGAACTCAAAGATATTATATATAGAAACTGCAGGCTAAGCATTATTTGAAACGCTTAAGTTACAGTCACAATATTTGTAGTTTCTGCAGTTTCTTACATTTCGTTATGATCACTACAAAGGCTATGGGCGGTCCATATTTGTAAAGTTCAATTAGTATCACGCTGTTAGATTTATTTATATGTCCTAGGTAGTAGCCTAGCCATGTAGCGAAGAACTTCTACATACCTTGTAAGTTTATATTTTATTAGATTAATATTATATTTTTCAAAGCAGTAATAGCCATGTGATTTTGGAAATGAGCTTGGCTCTCACCGATGATTGATTGGACCGATGATTGATTCCGGATATTGGTATACCTACCTACTAAAGAGTCAAAAACTTACGTAGGTACAGTCAAGAGCACGTGAAGCTTGACATATTGGAGTTTATAACGTTCTTATTACAATCGCCTTAGAGGTCAGACTAGCACTACAAGTGTAAAGCTTCATGTGCTCTTGTCTGTACATATTTACCACTAACTCATCGATGAATGGAACATCGCGAGGAAACCCAAAGCAGTTCTGGATGGATTCATCCCTACTGTAGTACTAATGCAAAGTGGATATTTGTAGGAACAGAATACTTTTGTCGACCACCTTATAAATCGCTCAATATTGGTAATTTTTTAATATGTTTTGCTCCAGTAAAACCTGCCATTGTCTTTTAAATATTATAATGATTTGCTTAAAACAATATCGTTTTCGATAAGAAAAAATATATAATTATCTCTATAGTAAACAGCTTTTAAACTAAAAAATCCTTTTTGCACCAATATTCTTAAAAAGAATAGAAGAAAATTCTATTTTAAAATGTAGCAGCCCCTTTATAACGCTATATTCTCCCTTAAGCTTTGATCTGGTGCTTAGATTATGTTATTGCTCGGCGGAGCAATTTTCTTCGGTGAGTAGAAGTAGCAAATAAGACAAACAGTTTTTTTATGTTATTTAATAAAAACTTTCATTGATAATGTAGCACGCTCGTGCTATCTAAGTAAATGTAGCTTTTTTATTGATAAAGTGATTCTGTATGCTTGTGAGAGTTCTCATGCTGTAGACTGCTCTTTCGAAGACTTCAACGTTTGGCATTTGGGAGGTTTCAACTGGTATTTCTAAATGTCCAGTTTATATATCTTTTGACTGGTATTTCTAAATGTCCAGTCTATCTATCTTTTGACTGGTATTTCTAAATGTCCAGTTTATCTATCTTTTTACATAATTGAAGTTAATCATTTTTCATGAACTGTTTATGTAGGATAAATGATATGACGTAGATATACGTATTATTTCCACTGTCCACGGCTCGTATGATGTAATGTTTGAAATATGGGACCCAGTGATAATGCTCCATTAATGTTGTCTATGAACGTGTCTAATATGTGGAGAGCAATTTTTTTGCGAAAGTCTATTTGGAGATGGCCCTTGAAGAAAAACATATTTTTAGGGTTACATAACCAAAAGGTGCCAACGGGACCCTATTACTAAGCCGCGGCTGTCCGTCCGTCCGTCTGTCTATCTGTCATCCAGCGGTAATAAGCAGACAGTGTTTTTTCACACATTTCTTATTTCTATTGCCGCTGGACAACACATAGGTAATAAAAATTAAATAAAATCAAAAAGGACCTCCATAGAAGAAACTTGTTTTTTGGCGTGGATTGCTAGATCTTTATTGTATGGTGGTACGGAACCTTTAATGTGCGAATCCGACTCGCACTTGGTCGTTTCTTATAACACCTGTATTCCTTTGAACCCTTAAACACTTCACAAGAGTTCCAATTCGTTACACAGTAAATAGTGAATGCACGATAAAAGAATAGTGCTCTCAGGGGCGGATCGTGAATTTGTGGGGCCCTGGGCTGAAACTACTTAGGGGCCTATCTAAGTACTCAACTAATAACCATGTCAAAAACTGTTTCTATAATGATATATTATACTATATTCTTTATTGCACAAAAAACATCCTTTTACACGTATTTCCCCCCTTAATTCTATTCATAAAAGTATGCAATTTTTCATCAATGTTTTCTTATGACGTTATCACGTAAAAATATCCTCCGTAAACCGACTTTACAGACAACCATTTTTTTAAATTTAAATAATCGCCTACTGTTTTTAGCGGGGTCTGGGGGCCCCTGTAACCTCGGGGCCCTGGGCTGCAGCCCAAGCAGCCCTTAGGTAGATCCGGCCCTGAGTGCTCTTACTGGCAGGGATAACAATCGCAACCCGATCCCTAATCGATTTGCAGTTCCATAGAATAGTCATTACGAGTTCCAAGACGAAATGAAAATAAATCTACTTAGTGCCTTTTAGATCCTATTGTGTATAATGTTTGTTACAAGGGCATGTACAGTCAAGAGCACACGAAGCTTTACACTTGTAGTGTGAGTCTGACCTCTAAGGTGATTGTAATAAGAACGTTAAAAAGTCCAATATGTTAAGCTCCACGTGCTCTTGATTGTACCAGTCAGTTTTTTAAAAGCTTACGTACGAGCTTATTACCTACTAAAGGGTAATGGAGAAAAGACCGCAGGTCCCAGAATTAATTCTGAAGCATGTAACAGCCCCCCGGTCCGGCGATAGAATCACCACATATCACGTTTAGGGGTCCAAATAATGTAGTGGTGAAACGTGGGTATTCACAGAAATTTAATACCTTGCTACATACCTCCTCGGGAATAAAAGATGTAAGCTATTTTTTATTTTAATATAATAATAATAATATAATCTCACGCCTTTTTTATCCCCGAGGGGGTAGTCAGAGGTATTCCACTATTGGATATACCCACATTTCACGAGATATATTGGACCCCTAAACGTGATAGGTGGTGAGCCCATCGCCCCTTAATTTTTTATTTTATTATCGTACAATTACGACCGCTTTATATCTAACCGAGCTTTTACGCAAAAATGTGCGGACCCGTAATTAATGCCGTCATTGTATCCTACCATTTCGCCATTAGTCACAAGCTCGCAATAAAGCCGTAAAATTTCTTCCAATGTGCACTCTATAATACTATTCTTACTCGCGATAAACACGCAAGGCAGTCATAGTAAAATGACAATAAAAGCATTTTCCACGCAATAAACCTTACGTTATATATTTAGGTATTATTTATAGTTTTAGATTCAATAGCATATATATTTATAGCATATAACTTTGAAACTGAGGCCTGTAGAACTTCAAATTCAGTGTCGTAGAATAATTAATATGGAATGTGTTCTCGTGATTTATGTAATAAATGTGTATATAATTTAGGTATTAAGTTTATATGCGTATTACCTGTGTGTGGTATTACCTAAGTCACATAATAGACGTTTAGAAGTTTGTCTAAATTCTCATTATTTGTTAAAAATTGTATAATTGGGTAGGTACCTACACAATATTTCAGTGGTTAAATTTTCAGGGCATTGACTGATTTTACCTTTCATTCACGAGGCCAATTAATCTTTTAGAAACATATATATCATGCCAAGCCAGAAGGTAGGTTCCAAGGCACATTCAACTGTATCTCGACTTCTCAGCACGTCTTAAAAATCCAAAAAATGAACTTATAGAAACATGCCTCTGCCTACACCCTCGCGGTATTGTATACATGTATTTAAATAAATAAATAAAATCTCACGCCTTTTTTTTTTATCCCCGAGGGGGTAGGCAGAGGTATTCCATTACGGGATATACCCACATTTCACGAGATATATTGGACCCCTAAACGTGATACCTAGGCTAGGTGGTGAGCCCGTCGCCGGACCGGGTCTGTTTACACATGTCTCAGAAATAATTCTGAGACCTGCGGGTTTCCTCACGATGTTTTCCTTCACCGTCGAGCTAGTGATAAATATGTACGTAAGTTTTTGAAAAACTCATTGGTACATGCCAGGATTCGAACCCGAGCCTCACTGATTTTCGGCCGGCTCTTTAACCGTCCGGGCTATCACTGCACTGCACTGTATTTATTTTATTTATTATTATTTGGAATATAGATTTGTAAATGTTCTTTGAGTTTCATTTAAACAGTTTCGTCGTAGAAATGGAAAGAACGAAGTTTGAATTAAAGTGAGCAATTTTATTAAAACTTTTAAATCCTGTCATGCGAAACTTTGAGTAGAACTTGTTTTTGAGTTAAAGTACGTAGGTAGTATGAACTTTCCGGTTCATCTAACTAATGGACAAGTTGCAATTCATGAAGTCTCTGTAAACTGAGTGACGCAATAAACTCTATGAATATTCATTATATTTTATCTTAACAACTTGAGAATACTGTTGGTAACTTCGAGAAAAAACTCGCTGTAAATATTCAAATGAAACTACATCACGCTTTTCTGAACATAGAAAATCTTTTGATTGTTTGAGTAAAATACCGAAAAATACATACAGAATTTTTTTAGATGTGGTAATTTCAGCTTGAAATATAAATTTATTAAATCAAACCTCGATAAATGATAAAATATAATTCTCTTTTTGTATTGAGTGACGCGTACCTTTTTGCATGAAAATAATTATTAGTTTTGCATCTAGGTATTTGGATGTACTCTATATAATGTTGTTTGTTTTTTAGACTCAATATAGTACAGACGTTGCCTAGTTTAGGAGTAAGCATTCGTGTGTGAATTACATATTTATTTATGTAAATACAATACATAAATTGACATATTTTATCTTTTATAACATAGTTGTTGCCTGTTGGCTCAGTTGGTAGTGACCCTGCCTTCTGAGCCGGAGGTCGCGGGTTCGATCCCCGCTCCAGGCCAACATTTGTGTGCGTGAACATGTCTGCTGGCTTCGTGTCTGGTCGTTTAATATTTATTTAAGTATGTATATCAGTTGTTTAGTACCCATAGTACAGGCCCTGCCTAGTTTGGGAATAACCGTGTGTGAATTGTGTCCCACAATTTATTTATTTATTTATTTATAATTGACGGTTATGTTCATGACTTTAGCTACAAATAATTATTTTGTTGCTTAAAATTATCTCTCGAACAACGCATTCCTGGACATAAGTACCTATGTATAAGGTATTTTCTGATGAGACATTCGGGTGTTTGTCATTTTGCTCAAGCAAAGTGGAAACTACTTACGGAATTACTAGGTAGTTACATGACGGACGTCTGTAAAGTTATAACGCGAAATTCTGTGCAAACCATTTTGTATGCTGATCTCCACCCTTGGCCCGTGTTTGCAAAGGTCCCCGAAGTTGGAGGCCGTGAATCAATATTTGTTTGTGCCCTCGCCTTTTTAATCCGACCCTTGTGCTAAGTTGGGTTTGCTCTTTAGCGCTCGTTACGGATTAGTCGTAGCGATCTTTTTGTGTAACTAATTAAAATCTTAGACAGCTTGTTTGAGAGCAGGGTGGGGTTCGACTGCCTTCGGGTGGTCGGGCTCGGAGGAGTTTAATTAATCTACATCGTTGTTATTATAGAACAAACCTTCTCCTTAGAGTTTTAATTAGCTTTAATGAACTTCATGAACATAATAATGTGCCGACTTAAATTATTCCCGAGACCATTCTATAAGGTCGAGTATAATTCCGGATACATAAGGCTATAATAAGTATGTAGGTATAACATTTCGAACTTGAAATAGATTTTCAGAAAAGAGATAGGTATTTATCTTTAAAGGAAGGTAAATAATAATAGACTGTCGGGTAAATTTAAAATTTTACATTCGTTATACAGCTTATTCCGTAGCAGACGGCGTTATTGCGTAATCAAAAGCAAAACAAATCTATAACAAATACACTTGTCTGTGCGATTTCAATCGAGTACCTTATTAATAATGGAGAAACTTTTATGCGTTCAGCTATCGAACTGTTATCAGAGAAAGAAATATGAAAAATGAACCTAATCATAAAGAAATAACGCAACAAGAAACAACAAGGGAAGCGAGAGTAAAACAAAACAAAAATGAAATCGAGAACGGGATCGCCCGCGCTGTAAGAAAAAGACTTTCAAGCTTCTTACCTGTTGAATAGTCTTGGGCATAGTAGTTCGCAAAAGGGAGCGCTCAATTTATACAGTCCTAGTTCGTTCATTTAGTTCGTTTTTAAGCTATTGCATAGCTTCTATCGCGGGCCTTGAGCGCGGGGACCGAATCCAGAAATTCCGTAACGAAAAAACCTCACGCTCCCAACTCCGACGGGCACGGAGGTGTGGCTTGAAGGCCGTGCATTGTCTAACGTCGTTTGTTTTTGGCAGTCTTGTTGATAAAAAATGCTATGCAATAGCTTTACCAGCTTCACTAGCAGTCCCCGAGTGCCACACGTCTATGTCAATGTCTAAATATTATGGAGATAGTTCAATGAGGAAATGTTTTTAATATTATAATTGCTAAAAACTTTAACTATAGATTTAATAAGAAACTCGCGTAAGAGTGGCAAGAGTAAAAAAAATTGACAGTTAGCCATGCAGCGCCACTCAATAATAGAGCGGATGTCAGATAAATATATAAAATAACTAAGAGCGAGACTGTGGACGAACTAGTTCGCATAGTTCACCTAAAAGAGCGCTCTTTTGAACTAGGTCGTTCGCGAACTAGGTACCCAAGACTAAATGTTGAACGGACCGTTTGTAGTTTACTTACCGTTTCTTACAAGTACTTACCTATAGGCTTCCACGGTTCACATATTATGATGAAAATTTCCGTATTCGTTGACAATAAAGCCCTAATTTATTGTGTTGTTGTTATTGATGAAGAATTTTGGGTGTACACTGTACCTAAATTATTCAATGAATCAGGTAGCTTTGTGGTTGTTTTTTACAAGATGGTACAAACCGATGGTAATACTGACACCAGGCGGTTTTTACTAAGCCTGTTTATCGGAGGATTCGTTATACCACAGACCAGAAACTGTGGTTATACTTACTTTAGGTGAAGTAATAATGTTTTCTGTAGATATCTAATTTATTTGAATTAAGGAGCTAATATTTGTGAACGGTTTTGAAAAATAATATTCGCTGTTCTTCTCCTTTCGACCTGCATCGTAAACTATAAACAATTTAATCTTGTTACAGAAAATAGTGTATATTTAACCACAAACGTGATATGTGTTTCAATAGCGTTTGCATTGAGGATAAGGTTTCTAACCACTGACCCTGTTCTGTAATCTGCTTGTCTGCAACAGTTGTGGGCCTTGCTGATTTACTCTTGTTTGTAGTACTCAAATTTTATAGAAGTTGTCGTTGGATTTTTAAAAATAGAGGAAATTTATTTTATAGTTAAAGGATACTTATTTTAGGACTCTAAAATTGCCTTGCACGTTTTGACAGACAAGTTCTGTAAAATAACTTGTATTAATTTCAGCATAATGAAATCACCAACCAGCCATTCAATATAATTTGATTTCATAGACTGATAATCTGTATTTGGTTTCAAACTTGTGGTCACCCCGGGGACTCTATGTTCGCTTACCTATCTGGAACATCTGGTATTTAACAAGATTGAGTTTGTGTAGGGAGGTATCAAGGTAACTGTGTAGGTAGGTATGATTGTTTGCCGGGATTTAGTATGAAATGTGCTTCTGGATAGGGGTATACTCCTATCACCTATCCAGAAGCACAGATATCCGTGAAGTAGGTATTCGATTCGCATAGAGTTTCTAGTACCTAATGTAATATATAAAGTTCGACTACCACTCACTCACTGACACACTGACTCACTGATTGCCATAATTATTCTCCCAGAAGGAGTCGTTTTGAAGTAACCATACAAAATTTACCACTGAAGTCAAATTAATCATGCAAACAAATACTCAAAAGAGTCTGTTTAAAAAGTTTCAAATCTCATCTACTATTCTCATAATTTTAACAATCCGAAAACGCATTACGAGACCGGTATGCTATTATTCTTTGAAGATATAAAAGTTAAATAAGGAGTGGGCTAAATGAAAGTCCCAAGATTCGTTTACATAGCTGCATAGGTAGGTGTTTAGGTACAGGTCAAGCGTAAAATAAAAGCGTTTTAAAATAAGTGATTTTAATTTTTAACAAGCAATTACCAAACATTTCAAGCGAAGACACAATAAGGGCTAAAATTCCAAGATAATGAAGTATCTACATTTTAGGAAAGATCCCATGAGGGCTTTCTTTAATAATAATGTAGTTATTACTCTAAATAGGTGCTCAGGCACAGCGGCGAGTGATTTATCGTCGCCCGCGCCGCTGCCATCGCCGGGACAAAATAAAATGACTTCTGTTTTTACGAAATAGGGTGAGAGACCCTATAGTATATATTTTTTCATTGCACCTACATATAATATTAGTACTTTTTCGGCTTTCAAAATAAGTAACTGGTTTGTATTTTTAAGATGTAAGCCTGACACGAAGATTTTCCAGGTTAGACAAATGTTTGAGGAATTATTTTTTAATTTTATATGCTAGGGGTTTAACTTTAGCTCCAGCCGGTCGGTTAACATTTATGTGAGATTATGGAGGAGAGGAAGAATTCTCCTCCATCGTGAAATGAGCAGAAATTCCTCCAGTTGAGATGATCGTGCCTGGGGACCGCGGACCAATGGTTGATGTTGGACAGTTGTATTTATACAAACTCATTAGAAAACTTCGATAGCGCGGTTTAGAACTTGGCCATCTATTAGCGTCGCTACAAGATAATCGATTTATGTATTGGTATCTTACGCTAGCAGGATCCTACTGCTTGATTCTGATGATTGTGTTCCGTTCACCTCAACGTTGTTCTATTGCTGCGAAAGAAAAACAAATAGACACACTTTCTCATCTATAATATTAGTATAGTACAAGTTTTTTACAAGTTTACAGGAACAAACAATATTGATTTGTTGTTTCATTGAAAATAGATGGAGTGAGAAGCACGGCTGCTTGCCTCTCCGGAACCAACTCTCGACCGTGCTCGACCGCTGTAATCCATTAGTGCTGGCTAGGGTCACCATCTAGCCCTTTGGCAAAAAGGTTAGCACTGGTCATTGCGCTTTTTAAAGTTCATCATCTTTTGGCAAATTGGGAAAACAAATTAAAAATATCGTAGATATAATTCTGAAGTGTAATAGATGTTACTTTAGAACTAACATAGGCAATATGTTTCACGGTAAGTAGAGCTGAAAGTAATTTGGGACCACCAAGGGTGGATGTAGGAACTTACTACCTCCTTTGTTTAGTACCTACATATTTCTTTATTTCCGTTTTGCAAGTTTCTTTTCGAACAACACTGTGACAGGCACACCCCTAGGTATCTACTAAGCAAAGGCACAGGTTCAGGCAACCAAAAGGAAGATTTAAAAAAAAATCTCCGTTATGCGAATTTAATTTCAGAACGTTCGGAATTACTTCGGATTTTGCGTTAAAAGATATATATTATATAAGACAAGTAATCTATACATATAATAAAACTCTAACGGGGCCGTGTCTGTACCAGGGATGTTGCGGATGCCGATTTTTTCACATCCGCGGATGCGAATGCGGATGCGGATTTTTGAAGGCTCACATCCGCGGATGCGGATGCGGATGCAGATGTTTGGGATCTTATATAAATATAGTATATAAATGAAGAATTATCTTACTATAGGTAAAGGTATCATCCTATGGGGCAACAGTAAAAACGTAGGTAGGTAGAGCATTCATTCCGCTGAAAAAAAATATTAGAGCAATAACGGGAATTTCTCGCTTTGATTCTTGCAGATCATTCTTTAAAGACCTTAATGGCTTATAGACATTATCATCTAACATGAATGAGATTTGCGTTTTTGCTAAACAGCATGGGGAATTGTTTAGAAAAATTTGTAACATAAACCCTCGTAGTCACAGAGACCCAAACACTCTCTTGTCTTTGAAACGATTCCAAAAATTATTAAATTATGATAAAATCGGCTTTGAGTATTAGAATATATTATTATGTATAATAAAATCCCGAATGACATTAAAGACTTACCCGTTAAAATTATTAAAAGAAAATTGTATAAATAGCTCAATGAACGTATTTTTTACAATATTAATTAATTTATTAAAAAATAAAATAAAATAAGTGTGTCCATTATGTCAAAGGTGTTTGCATGTCTTTTAATTATAGTGAACATATATGCACTGCCAAAACTGTATTTTTTCATCTGTACCCAAGTTTGACGCAAATAAAGAAATATTCTATTCTACTCAATCAATAACAGGAACCTCACTGGAAAAATTAAGAATACGTTATAAAACTATAAACTTTACCTACAATAAAACGTAGGTTTTACCGGTATAACATAATGGCATTTTCGTGACGAATTTAATAAGTTGAGCTAAGACTAATATAAAGATTTCCCAATACTCAATTATCTACACACAATGATCACTGTATCACAATAACACTCAAAATATCTATCTTCACGATAAGTAAAAAAAAAAAAAAAAAGTAACCCACAGCGCAAACAAACACGTTATCATTTATTTACAAGAAACAAAGGATATACCACAACGAATGCGTCGGATCTTGTCACCAATTTTTTCGCTCCCATTGGTCATTGTCTCATGCGAACGGCAAGTGCCATTCGCGGGTCCCGCCCAATTTCTTTCTTGTCGCAACTTGTATTACATCCGCATCCGCATAAATATCCGCATTGATTCATGCGGATGCGGATCCGGATGCAGATGTCTAAATCTATGCGGAAGCTCCGCTTTTGCGGATGCGGATGCGAATATTCGCAACATCCCTGGTCTGTACATTAAATATTTTTTGAAAATTTTAACGGTAGTGTATATAGTTATCATTATAGATACCGAAACACAATTTTTTTGAATTTTTGTCTGTCTGTCTGTCTGTTGTTCACGCATCACTCAAAAACTACTGGACGGATTTTGATGAAATTTGGTATGGAGATAACTGAGTACCCGGGTCAACATCTAGGGTACTTTTTATTCCAGGAAAATATCTCATTCCCACGGGAAAATAAAAAAACTGGTTAAAAAGAGAAATACGTACTACTCCGAAACGATACCACCTAGAAACTTGAAAAATGGTATGAAGGTGTCTGATATGTCATAGGAAATTGGTATGAAGGGAAATTTCCACGGGAACGGGAATAAACTAAATCCAAGCGGGAAAACGCCGCTGGGCACCCGCTATTTGAAATATGGTATATAGGTGTCTTAAATATGTCGTAGGCAACCACTATGAAGGGATTTTCGGAAATTCCCACGGGAACGGGAATAAACGGAATCCGCGCGGGCAACGCCGCTGGGCATCCGCTAGTATAATATATAGGTAATCATATGCATTTTAAATAGCCAGAAACAAATACATACTAGTTTGACTGTATAAAAGGATAACGTTGTGCGGAAATACGCAGTCGCATTCCATGTCCAGCGATCCGAAGTAATCCGAACTGTAAAATTTTGACTTACTAGCAGCGCCCCGCGGTTTCACCCGCGTAATTCCCGTAGGATTTCAGAGACGGAGTACTTTTGTAACTCCCTCGTAGGTAAAGTCTGATTGTACATTATGCATTAAATCCTAAGATATTATGCAATAAATCCTACGATATTATTAATTTATAAGAAACGGTATGGTTTCCCTATTTTCGCTGACTTAGTAGTTTAGTACACTTGAAGCTGGTTACTTGCTGCCCACGTTCAAATGTGAATTAGCTTCGACTGGCTGAAATGTTAATTTCAAGGCAGGTACATTGCAAATGGCTAGAATAGTTTGTTCGAGTCAGTATTTCATTTCCTAGTTAGGAAACCTACATAAAATAAATCTAAAGGCCACAAATCGAAATTCCCACGGGAATGGGAAAAACGTCCTCCTCGCGGCGACGCTGCCGGGGCTAGCAGTTTTATAAAAAGTAGTAAGTATTTTCACAATTTTTTACATACATGGTGTTCCCATTAGCTACATCGGTATTATTACTTTTGCACTGAATAAAGATAATATATATCTTTAACAAACCCACTACGTAGGAAGACAATATCCGTAAAATCTCGTAGCCTAATTTATCAGAAACAATGAGATCAATTACAATTCGCGACATAAAACAAAGATTTACTCACCTAAGTACAATAAAAATCTATTATTGGTGTGTTTACAAAGAAGCTGGCAGTGATTAACGAGGGAGGTAATTTGTGCGATACAGGTCGCCGGACATTACCGCGAACGTGACGGCTCTGAGAATTCCCTGAGGCCGACTCCAGACCCTATCTCACCTCTATTTGTCTATTTACTGACGCAGGGACACAGGTACTTCGTATGTACACAGGATGTTGATGGCGACACAAATATTTTCAACTCCCGCGATTTCACACGCTTAGGTCTTAAGTCTTTTCTGGCTGGAAAATTGTGCCCATTTTACAGCCAGAAAAGACATATTTCCGTCGGTGAAAGAATCTTCAAAAATCAGTTCAGTGCTTTTGGAGTCTATATACTACAAATAAACATATAAAAGTATACAAATTTTACATCTTAAGATAAATGAAAATTGTAAAGAACTAGCGTAATACGACTAGAATTTTTTTGTTTAGATCATAATAACGAAGCGATTAACCTCATTCATAACATCGAAAGAGTAGTTTAGGCGTTACGGTGGAACATACGTATTGCACGCAAATAAAGCATCAGATTAAAACTCTTGGTTTAATTCAAGATCAGCCCAGATGCAGTCCACAAAACTAAGATTATACGAAGAAATAGAACAATATTAGTTAGCTCACAAAACATTAAAAAATCGTAAAAACATGATTGTGCCGATTAGTTAAGTATAATAATTATTTTATATGGGAATGAAACAAATTTTAAAATTGTCTATAGATTTGTTTCAAGGCTTTTCTCATTAAAGGTCTGCACCATTTTTTTTGGACACCCTGTAAATACATTTTGAAACAGTCGTCTATTTCTATTTGTATAAGTTAAGGTGATGTTTTTATTAAATTACAGTAGATTCGAAAAGTTGTGTGAATGAACACATTAGACCAGTTTGATGCTATCCGTAGGTAGTAGTCGCTATAAAAGTCACTGAAAGTGAAAAGTAGTAATCGAACTTTTAAATCCACGTTCAGCGTAGCAGGCTTAGCGAACAAAAAATAAATTGAGGTATAAATCATATTGATACGAATATCGAAACTGTGGAAAAAGAAAACTGCTGAACTAGGCTACGAACTCAAACTAAAATCGTAACCATATACACGTCGCGTCGAGAGGATTTTTTTTCCAATTTGATTACATGATTCTAGTTTATTTGAACTTTAAAAAATATTTGAATTGAAAAGAAACAGTGCAAGATTTTTCTTTTTGGAGATTAGTCGTGCGAATCAAAAAATAACCAAAACCATCATTCACATATCTCTTTAAATAGCACAAAAACCAGTCAAGTGCGAGTAGTACCCGAGCCTTGAGAGGGTTCCGTGTCATTAATATTTATTTAATAAATTAATATTTTTATTATTAATCTTTCTGTAAATATATGTTTATAGGCCAAAGGGTATCCTATTGATTTTCAGTCAGTGAATAGGACTTTTAGAAAAAAAAGACGCTTTTAATCGCCACAACAATCCTACCAACAGGGCTACCACTGCCAGCTATCATGGCATGCATAATGTACCGGACAAAAAGAAAGAAAGATAAAAAGGGATGACATTTCGACTACCTATTATTCGTTTATCGTATATACAAAAGACATCAACGTAATACTTACTTGATGTGGGTCTTTCTTTTATTCAATCGGTCCCTCAATGCTGTGGAAATGGGTAACGTTAAAGCAATGAAACCTTTGTCAGGACCATTGTGAGTATATCGAGTGAATCAAATGAAAACTTTATCTGTATATATAGAAGAAGGACTGACTGGCTGACTGACTGATCGATGAACGCACAGCCGAAACCGCCGAGTCTAGAACCATAGAATTTTGTACAAAAAAATAAAAAAATAATCTCACGCCTTTTGTAATTGAGGTAATTAGGTAATTTTGGACAAAAGTTCCCTAAACGACGTAAGGGAGCACTACGAAGGATTTTTTGGAAATTCCCAAGGTAACGGGATTAAACAGGATCTTATTAACGCACATACTTAATCGAAGGGCCTGTTGCCTCAGTTGGTAGTAAACTGCCTTCTGAGTCGATTGTTCGATTCCTGCTTGAGGCTAAAATTTTAGTGCATGAACATGTCTGTTGACTTCCTGTCTGGGTGTTTTTTAATATTTATTTAAGTATGTTTATTTAATTTTCATTTATTTCTTTAGTACCCATAGTACAAGATCTGTTTAGTTTGGGACTTTATAACTGTGTTTGCATTTTTTACCCTAAAAAAATAGGAAGTTGAAATTTTGAGTGTCGGTAGCTTTTAGGATTAATTATGGCATCCAATCAAATGTTTAAGGAACTCACAACATCTATCTGCTAAAAAGGTATACTTGTTTAAATTAACTTTACTTAATTTGTTTGTAGTTGTTGTCTTAGTTAAAGTTATTAATGTTGTTATAATGACCATTTTAGTACGAGATGTTTTCAGACAGTGAGTACGTAAGTAAGTAACAACTCTTTATCGTGAGAGGCGTGTTATACGATAAAATGCTGGTAAAATTTTTACACGCGCCTGGATGGACGGACAGACGCCAACACCCTGACGAGCAACAGGTCTGCACTGACTAAGGGGGTTAGGATAAAGGTGTTATATTTTGTAGGAATATAGCTACTATGGAAATAATTCTTTTTATTAAAAATATTTCATTACTGTGACCATGAGTACGAAGAGTTAGTCAGTATCTGGTATTACGTAACTTCTTTCGGCTATCGTTTAAAATTAACGAATCATCTATTATTATATTTACCTATCCAAGAAAGGAGATAGTGTGCTTTCTTCTTATAATATCATAAATCAAACTGTAAAGCAGCTCAATACAACAATTAAATAGGAAATAAGCCAAATTGCATCATTTATTCCTCGTGATTTACGCTAAGTATCAATTCTGTTGTTGAGAACGAGCCTATTTGCTTGTTCGTGCTCTCTCTAGGCCAATAAACATTTACACATGAGCAGACGTGTAATGATGATAAGCGTAGTTGGGATAATAGCGCGTACCTATATACTCTCACAGGCCACATGGACAGGTCCGCAGCGAGATTTAGTGGTTGGAGGATATCTCTAGGATACATTTGTTATAATAGTATACTTCCTTCATGTCTGCGTGAAACATACGTTATACGAGTAGGTACTAATAAACTTAATCTGAAACAGTAAGTGATCTGTTCATTCGCAGTTACAGTTTCTTTCAGAGTTATTGTAACGGAAGTGGCGGTTTTTGTGTTCTAAAAATCAGTGAAGTTCTTGTTATCTTTTTTACAAATATTTCTTGTATGCGGCCATCTCATTATTAGTATTTGTTGTTATAGCGGCAATATAATACACATACAGACGGGTAGACAGCGTAGGTTCAGAACCCTAAAATGTAGCCAAAACGGAACCATGTGGAACAGTAGGTACCCAGAGCAGGCTGGCTACATTTTCTCATGTCCTCGCTGGATCATTAAAATATAAATCTGTAACCATGTTTTAACCTTTGTAGCGCATGGAATCTTTGACATGCGAGTTTTTTTGCAATGAAACATTTCAGGAGAATGTAGGTCAGAAAAATTTAGTCCATAATTTCTTTGTATACAAGCCTGTGCGTTGAGTAAGTAGAAGGTATCTACTAATAGTGCTTAGTGGCCACTAGCTTAACACCATCTCCCAATCCGCGGTGGGCTCGCATGGGAGATTGAAGCCCATACTTCCTCGTGTGCGAGGAACAACCCTTAGCTCAGCACTGGGCTGTTACGTGTGATGATAATTAATATAGTATTATATTAATTAATATAGTATTGTATTAATTAGTATATTGATAGTAATTATTCGAGAATTGAACATATGTAATTGGTAAGTACTAAATCGAAGGTGTACCTATGTTAGGTAAGATTACATTGTAAGCGTTCCCTATGTCACATCGAAAGTAGCTATATCGAATCGTCGCGTCTGGTTATCGACAAATTCTATTTGGTCTTTATGGGCTTAAAATGTTTTTATGGATAGAAATTTATGATTTTAAAATAATTTATCTAAACATTAATATTTATGAGCACGTCACTTTATTCTTTTGGACTTGAATACCAATCGTACCTATTCACAGAGTGATGTGTCCTAAAGAATCCTTAAAGTAAAAACTCGATATTTATCGATTTTTTATGGATTTCCATAAAAAATCGTTATGTCCATTAGCAGTTATTTATTTTATTTATATGCTCACGTCTATTATCCTCGAGGTGGTAGACAGAAATATTCAATTTCTCAAAATACCCACGTTTCACCCGTATGTATATTTCTTGGAACTTTAGAGTTGCGTTTAGACGCAACGGGTAAACTCGTTGCCGGACCCGGTTGATGTTACACTTGTCTTAGAATAAATAGGCTTCCTTGCGATGTTTCGCTAACCGTCGAGCTGGTGATAAATATGTACGTAAGCTTTTTTGAAAAACTCATGCGTGGCATGTACGCATGAGTTTTTCAAAAAAGCTTACCAAGACCCCAGTGGATATGAGAGACTAGCTCATATAGTCTAGGCAATAAAGGTAGTGGACCCCAACATTCATTCCTCAGTCGATGAAACTTTGCAGGATGGATAAAAAAATCCAAAAAAATAACCTAACCGAAGTTAGGTTTGTATACTAAGAAAATTTTTTTTTTGATTGATAATTTGATAATTTCTGAAAATAATGTAGCGAGACGGTTTTTATTTTGGATTTTCCTATTATAAGTCCACAGCGACTATTAAATGACATTCCAGTTAACAAAATGGACTGAGCAATTTGCCCGTGCAAGGTACATAATATACGTCTTTGTTTTGTTGTTACTACCAGGAGATTTTTTTTGGATATTTTGCATATAGCTTTCTTAACACACATGAATATTGCTGGCGAAGAAAATTGTGACTGAGCATTTTTCCCAACAAAGATATCAAATAAATAAGTAGGTACCTATTTCAGTAAAAATACCTAACTTCGGATAGGTTTTTCTTTTGATTTTTTTATTCAAGTATTGTTTCATACTATACTACAATCCTGCAAAGTTTCATCGACTGAGGAATTAATGTTGGGGTCTTCATACAAAAATCCGCTTCATTGCCTGGACTAATAGACAAC
Source organism: Ethmia dodecea (assembly GCA_963855545.1). Taxonomy (NCBI): domain Eukaryota; kingdom Metazoa; phylum Arthropoda; class Insecta; order Lepidoptera; family Depressariidae; genus Ethmia; species Ethmia dodecea. The sequence continues at coordinate 6,732,924 of OY979446.1, forward strand.
AGCCCCCCTAGCTGAGATATACATGTCAATCTGTAAAAGCATTCGCTTTCGTTTGCATCTTGAAAGGCACTTGCATCTTGGCTAGGGGCACAGGGCTCTGACTGCTATCAATAATATAAGTTTCTTGTTTTCCTAATAAATCTCCATGTTTGTTTTCATTATCATCAAAATGTGTATTAAATTTAAAACAGGCCTATATTTACTAGGTACTACCTGATGTAGACACAAAATGAAAGAAAACTGTGTCATGTACGTGAGTCACCCAAAAGTATAATATAAACATTTCAATGGCGGACAACCAATTAGCTCTCTGACGGTGGCCAATGTTTTTTTTGGCTGACATATGATAAAAAATTAAGGACTCATGTTTCCCACTCATCATATCGTCAGACATCCACAGCTGAACATTATTTCGCATTAATTATAGAAAAGCAGAGTAGGAAATAAAAACAATAGTAAGAAACACATTTCCTAGTTTGTTTACTTTTCACTTTCTAAAATGTATGAATGTAAGAACTACGATTTTTTGTTAATAATTTCTCTTTAGGTCACAGCTCCTCTATACATATTATAATGCTATGACACGCTAGAATGCACTTCATTAAGCCTAGATCACTCTGCCGCGATATTTGACGCGCGATATGGGCGTGGCCACAAGGACGCGAAATAATATCGCGGCAGTGGAGTCGATCCGCTAAAGTTTTTATGATATTTAATAAAACGATCAATAGACATTCCCTGTTTATTAAAATGTCACAATAAACTGCACACAAACTAAATTTGATTTCTTGCATAAGAAAAAAATAACCACTTTTAAAAAAAAGTTGACACAAACAGTTGTTGAGTTGAAATGATGTATTCTATTTGCATGTAGGAATAATTGCAGCATAAATAAGAAATCTTTGGGACCACTAGCGATAAAGCTCTAAATAAACACATCACCATCTGGAGGCAGAGTCATCTATCTATATGTTATGGGCAATTTGATAAGTCCGGGCACTATTAATAATTGCCGGTCTGTATTCATAATGCCCGACTCAATTGGACAATGTGATTAAAACAGCATGATTCATCACTTTTCCCGGCCATTATGAATAATGCCAATCCTATCTTGGGCATAGTAATAAAATAGGTGAACTGTACTGTTTTTGTTTATTAAATGAAATTAAACTTACAAAATTTTCATGAAAAGTCAACAAAAAATAAACTATTGAACATAGTAGTTAAAAAATAAACAGTTAAAAATGTAATAACATAATAGTTACCTACTTTTATTTATAGTGAACAGTGATAGCTCTGACGGTTAAAGAGCCGGCCGAAAATCTGTGAGGCTCGGGTTCGAATCCTGGCATGTACCAATGAGTTTTTCAAAAACTTACGTACATATTTATCACTAGCTCGACGGTGAAGGAAAACATCGTGAGGAAACCCGCAGGTCTAAGAATTAATTCTGAGACATGTGTAAATAGACCGGCGATGGGCTCACCACCTATCACGTATAGGGGTCCAATATATCTCGTGAAATGTGGGTATATCCAGTAATGGAATACCTCTGCCTACCCCCTCGGCAGAGGTATTCCATTCTATTTCCTTTATTAACCTAAGGTCTTTGCCCGGCTACAAGTAGGGAATTATTCATACTGCCCGGTCCAAGTGATAAATTCAAGCTATCTCAAACACTGACTTATTACATGGACCACGGCATATCGGGCATTATTAATAATGACCCATCAAAGTGATAAATTAATCACTTTGCACATCACTCTTGGGCATTATTAATAATGGCCGGTCCTTATTAATAATGCCCAGTTAATCACGTTGCCTGTAACATATACATATAATAAAAGTCTGACGGGGCCATGTCTGTACATGAAATATTTTTGGAAAATTTTATCGGTAGTGTAGATACCTAGTTATCGATGTAGATATCAAAACACTTATTTTTGAAATTTTTGTCTGTCTGATTGTGCACGCACCACGCAAAAACTACTGGACGGATTTTGATGAAATTGGGGTGGTGGAGATAACTGAGTAATCGGGTCAACCTGTAGGGTACTTGTTTTTATTTTGGGAAAATATCTCATTCTCACGCGAAAATATAAAAGATGGTTAAAAAGATAAATACGTACTCCTCCGAAAGGATAACACCTAGAAACTTGAAGAATAATATGTAGATGTCTTATAATATGTAAAAGTAAACTAAAAGTAAAATTAAGAGTAAAACTAAAACTACGAACTAAACTAAACTACAGGAGATGTAAAAATGAGGCCCCCGTGGCAAGGTGCCCATCACGCAGGCGGCAATCCCGCGCTGGATGGCAAGCAATATCTTATATATGTCACCGTATAATTGCAAATATCGTTAGATTATAATCTATCTCGCGAGATTGTAGACTGTCGAAAGATTGTGAACCGAACATGCTGCTTACAATTTAACACATTATTTTTCGGTAGATTATAATATATCGAAGTGAAACTGATAGATCACAATATCTCCAGTGTTAAATTGTCAACTGTCCAAGGACTGTCCCTGATTGGTCGGTTTTGCCGTAGTTATTTCTATGTCCATAGAGATAGGAATCAAACACAGATGTCAGTCAAACAAAATTAAAGCATAAAAAAATTGTGACATTAAGTAAATAAATACACTCACGCCTTTTATCCCCGAGGGGGTAGGCAGAGGTATTCCATTTCAGGTGATAGGTGGTGAGCCCATCGCCGGACCGGGTCTGTTACATATGCCTCAGAATTAATTTTTGAGATCTGAGGGTTTCCCCACGATGTTTTCCTTCACCGTCGAGCAAATGATAAATATGTACGTAAGTTTTTGAAAAACTCATTGGTACCCAAGTTCGAACCCGAGCCTCACTGATTATCATCATGTGAAGCAGGCCCTTTAACCGTAAGGCTATCACCGTTAATCACATTAATTAATTATTTAATTAATGACATTAAGTATATTGTATTTATTATTTAGTAGGTACGTAAAAGGTAGGTAGGTAAAAGAGCAGTGATACGCCTTACGGTTAAAACGCCCGCTTTTCATGATGATAATCAGTGAGGATCGGGTTCAATGAGTTTTTCAAAACTTACCTACATTATTCATCACTAGCTTGACGGTGAAGGAAAACATAGTGAGGAAACCCGCATGTCTCAGAATTAATTCTGAGGCATGTGTAACCTGGCGCGATGGGCTCACCACCTATCGCATTTAGGGGTCGAATATTCTCGTGAAAAGTCGGTATTTCCATAAATGGAATACCTCTGCCTACCCCCTCGGGGATAAAATAATTTTTATTAAGTAAAGATTTTGTTTTGTATTTTTAGGGACAATTTTGTTATGTTTACGTTTATTATTTTAGTTAATGTTTGATTTGTTTCGGAGAGTAAACCTTTTTACGTTTTCAATTAGTTTTTGAAACCTAGATTTTATTTCGTGATCTTTTTTTTCTATAGAAAATTTTGTTACTTTTTAGTTTTATTTTGGTTAACGGTGATAACCTACTAAATAATAAATACAATATACTAAATGTCACCATTTTTTTAATGCTTTAATTTTGTTTGACAGACATCAGTGGTTGATACTTAACTCTATGGGCACAGAAATAACTACGGCAAAACCGACCAATCAGAGACAGTCCTTGAACAGTTGACAATTTAACGCTGGAGAGATTGTGATCTATCAGTTTCACTTCGATATATTATAATCTACAGAAAAATAATGCGTTAAATTGGTAAGCAGTATGTTCGGTTCACAATCTTTCGACAGTCTACAATCTCGCGAGATAGATTATAATCTAACGATGTTTGCAATTTTACGGTGACATATATAAGATATCTACATACCATTCTTCAAGTTGCGGTTGCATACGACATATATGTCGTAGGCAACCGCTACGAAGGCATTTTTGGAAATTCCCAAGGGAACGGGAATAAATTGGATTCGCGTGGGTAGAGCCACTGGACACCAGCTACTTGAAATATGGTATGTGCCATAAATTATGTCGTAGGCAACCACATTAAGAGATTTTCGGAAAACGGGAATAATAATAATAACTTTCTAGTAATAATATAAGAGACAACTTCGGTCATTGAAATTTTAATAGCTATCGTAAATATCAAAAAAATAATGTGAAATAAATGCTCAGAAAAGGCACATTTTCTTTAACTTGCAAAAGGTGTTCGCGTTTTATAGACTGGAAATAGATTAAGGTCCCCGGGCGATGCCGCAAGCCGCGCCAGACCAACCGCCGCTGGAAAGATGGAATTATTTTACCTTTCTTTTGAACTTGGCAAATATTTCCCCCTTATTTTCCTTGCTTTCGTAGATAAGTGGTTATTTGTTCACATTTGGTATTTGTTTTCCGTGGAAAATTCCTTAGTTGATTCATCTTTGTGATCACAGTTATCCGTAACCCTTTTTATGTTTTACTGCAGAGCTTTTGCTTCATCCTTTTTAAATTCCACAGTATCTGGCCACATAATTGTTTTGATTTCCCTAAGTATTTGTATTACACCATGTATAAAAATATATAATCAGTTGATAAAAAGGAAGTACTAACTGGTACATCAGTAATTACTTAGCCCACAAAAGAAATAAATTTACAATTAAATGGACAACTTGTTTCTATCTTTCAATAACCGGTTTTAATGAGAGTGCAAGCACTCAGCTTCGAATAGTTCCTCATTAAGCCATCTTCATCTTTTTAAAAGATAATTTATTTATTAAAAACTTTATATACTGTAGGAGAAAGGCAATTAATTTAATGTTACTAATAATTATACGCATAGTCTCCTCGCGAGACTTGTTAAATCTTATGGCTCCTTGCGTATGCGTGTAATGGGTACCATGAAATGAACGTTACTCCTCACTTAAACATACCTTAGAAAGTTTGACAGCATACCTAGCCAGGTTTGTATTTTTTTATTACGGTAGTGAAACGGTGAATAGAAGGGCATTAGATGAATTTTTAACAAGCTCCTTTTCCGCCCAAAATGAACTGAATTAGTAATGTTTACAATCCCTGTTGATCAACCGAGGTTTTTTGGGCTTGTACTCGCGGTGGTACTAACGTTTTTCACTGCTGATTTATGTGCCCGTAAGTCCGTAGTTCTTCAAATAATTTTTCACGGTCTACTATGGCTCCCTTGCCAGGGAAACTGGCGGCACTGAATATTTTCTTTGTAAGTTAGGCACTGTGCGTTTTATATAATACTTAACAAAAACTAAAATTTCTGCATTGCAGATAGAAAAAATTATATCGACTCGTCAATAGATGCCTTTCCAGTGGTAAAATAGTAAATGCTTTTAGGGTTCCTTAATTACAACGGTCAGTCTTTGAATATTCATTTATTGTGACCGAGAGAATAATTGCTATGTAGTCATATCGCACATACGTGCTTAACTGGGAGTAAATTCGTACCATATACACTGTTTTTGGTATTGAACGTCTGAGAAAAAAATAAGGTAGGTATTTGTTCATTACTATGTAGGTGCCCAGCGGCGTTGCCCGCTCGAATCTAGCTTATTCCCGTTTTCGTACCTCTACCTAATATTTCAAGTTTCTAGGTGTTATCGTTTCGGAGTAGTATGCATTTCTCTTTTTACCGAGTTTTTAAATTTTCCCATAGGAACGAGACATTTTCCCGGTCTAAAAACTCTTTTTTCATTTACTCTACGTTTATCCTAAAATGTTTAAAAAATAAATGTCCACCCGTGCGAAGCCGGGGTGGACCGCTAGTTAAAACTATAGATGACTTATTTTCATACTGAGCGCGTTTGGATATTGTTCCGCTACGAGTGGCTACAAAATGTACCTACATACTTACCTCTTAGCGTATTTATAGAATACAACAATTACGGCGAAAGATGGTACGGAGAATGAATGATAAAGAAATAAACAGCTATCTGTCTAAATACGACTTGAACAATGCGAATAAAATAAAATCTCACGCCTTTTTTTATCCCCGAGGGGGTAGGCAGAGGTATTCCATTACTGGAAATACCTAGGGGTGTCCACTTAGAAAATACATCGATGTTTTTTTTCGATGCAATACATCGAGACTGTACATCGATGTTTTCCGATATATCGGATAGAAACATCGATGTTTTTTCAACATCGAGTATTTTTACCTGTTACTAACAAAAAAAAACTTTTCATGCAAACCCGCGTTGATTCAGTTGTTGTTAATTAAAAAATATAGCAATGAGAGAACATTCTTTGTTTTTATTAGAAAAAGTACAAACAAAATACAATACATATAATACAATACACTGTTTATTTATTTTCTTGGTTGTCGACAGTAAAATGATAGTAACTTTTACCAAAGACTTGATTGTGACTTCTTGAGGCAATACAAAAATGTCCATTCCACGCAAAGAGATTAAAATATAATAGGACGTAGAGGGGGCATGAGGGGGCATTGGGAATATTTTCATACAAAACGTATAAGCATGTTTGAAGCTCAAGCGTCCTGCGTCATGTCAGTTAGTATGAACGCGAGCTGTCATTCGGTCGAAATTGTACTACACTTATTCCACTTGGAATAACTTTTCAGCTTCAAATTTTCCTTGCTTTGTCCCCTCTAAGCCCTATGATATTTTAATCTCTTTGATTCCACGCATTTTATCGAATTTCCCTTATTCGATGTTTTATGAAAATACATCGATACATCGAGTAAATCAATACCTTTTCAAAACATCGGATTGATTCGATGTATCGTATTGTAAACATCGAATGAATTCGATGCATCGATGTATATCGAATATCCCTAGAAATACCCACATTTCACGAGATATATTGGACCCCTAAACGTGATAGGTGGTGAGCCTATCGCCGGACCGGGTCTATTTACACATGTCTCAGAATTAATTCTAAAAAAATTAAATGTGACCAATTAACCACATTTCTCGGCCTCATTTTCCGCGCTCTAGTAAGATATCTACCTCTTTTTAGATATAATATCTTTGTTTGTATGTATATAATCGATGATAAGAAAAATCGATGATCGATCGATGATATTATAGAAGCGCTCATAGCCCTGCGTAGAAGCGCTCGTAGCCCTGCGTAGAAGCGCTCGTAGCCCTGCGGTGCCAGTGTGTTTGTAACGATCACACTGGTTAAACAAAGTTGGGTGCGGTCAGTCAGTCCGCCTAGTGGCATTTATATCACGAGCGCTTCCGTGTTTCGGAAGGCCCGTTAAATTGTTGGTCACGGTTTTCGTTGTGTTTACGCACAATGGAAGTCGTTAAGCCATGTCATATACCTACTCTTGGGTGGCTTGAAAAATTGTAACTGTTAAGTGGCCACTAGCTTAACACCATCTCCCAATCCGTAGTGGGCTCGCGTGGGAGATTATACTTAGCTCATACTTCCTCATGTGTGAGGAAAGACCCTTAGCTCAGCAGTGGGCTGTTACGGGTTGATGATGATGATGATAAGAAAAAATCTTGACTCTAATCTCGACGGCTCCCGTCAGCAGCCACCACACCACGAAATCCCAAGATTTCCGAATCTCGTGGCGGGTGTTCGATCGAGTTACGAGTTATAATTTCCGGGCGAGAGGCGCAATGTGCGACCCATGTAATGGATTCCGCCCTACCATCTGATAGTCTGTATCTCCCAAATTTGCGCTCTAACTCCCTTAATGAGATTTCGTTAGTACTGCTACTGATTACACGATATATTTTTATCTCCATACATCTATTTGGATTAGTTATGTTGTCTGATATGTTAAAACACAAAATCCGAGAAGGCAGTGGGCAAGCGTGAAATATGGAGCCTTGTCCTCTTGTGGAACATTTGTATGCTGTATAGACAGAATATGTAATTGAATTTATTTTGTATCCAGATAAAAGCAAACAAAGGCACATATTTACATTTATTATGCATTGTACATGTTGATTTCTCTAGTGATTTGGCAGATATTTTGCTAGAATATTTAGAAATTTTATTTTCTGTGATGTGTAACATACATTTGGCATAATGTTACTTTAGCGATGAAAAATATAACACTACGGATTTGTTGTACACCGTTCAAAAGCACATGTGGCAAGCTCAATTTAACGTAGTTTGTCAATATTTCAAGAGTTACCAAAAATTAATACTGGTTGTTACGTGCTTGGCCAACTTTATCGGCGTCTGCTTCCAACGGCGTCGCGTCGTCGGGCCGACCGCCTGACAAAGTCTCTCCAACATGAGCTGTAATTTCCGCTCGGGTCGGCTTAATGGTGATCGACGTTTTATGTCGCTTCACCTTGCCTCAGTAAAGCTGATTTCAGACCAGACAGGAGATCAATTTTTGAATCGTTCTCTTAGATTCGCATCCGAAAAGGAAATAGGTTCGAAGAATCCCTGCTACTTCTATTTTTGAAATTCTTTAGAGCCATCATCATAGTAGCAAGGTGTGGGTAGGTACTACTGGAGCACTCTTTTATTCTGATACTAGATTTTACCAGCGGCTTCTCTCGCGCAAGTTTATTTCAGCCCCTTAGGGGTTGAATTTTGCAAAATCCTTTCTTAGGGGATGCCTTCACTAAAAGCTATCTATGTGCAAAATTTCAAGTCTCTACACCCAACGGTTTAGGCTGTGCGTTGATACATCACCAATCAGCCAGTATATATGTTAGAGCTAGGTCAATAGTACGAGAGTTAACTAGCAACATTAATCGGAGACGGAACGCAACATCACATGATTCATCGTTTGAACACCTGCGCTTCTTCGGTCGAACACGTGTTACACCCCGCTACTGCAAAATACTATAAAAGATCGAGGCGGTCGCCGCTACGAGCATTCTGTATCGAGACTTCGCGATGAGCGGTCGTTATTGAGAGTCTGTAACGAGGAGTCCACGAGTAAACATCGTTCAAGAGAGGTTGGAGCTTTGCTGTTTCTGGTAATGTCTGTACAATAAGGAGAGGATAGCGAGGTATGGGACACTCAGTTGTTTTGTAGGGATCAAGACGTGCTAGTAGTGAATTGTGTGAGCGATCTCTATACGCACTCCCGTGATTCGGTCCGTACAGCCATAGAATGGCAGGATCATGGGAAGGTGGAGGGCGTGTCCCCTTTTTAATCCCACGATGGAGTCTGTGATTACTACCCGCTTATTTAATTAGAACAGCTCACAGATTATTATTATTATTTAGTTGTGAGGACTGACATCTTTTATTTACCTACTTTGTAACCTTATTTAATAAAGTGATTGTGTAACTTATAACCAGTTTAATTATGTACTGCCCAGCCCAGAATAGACGCCCACATTAAAATCTTATAAGTAAACCGCTATCGGCCATCCCGAAAACTTCTGATGAGCGGGAGACCTCTGAATATCACCAACGATCACTAACAATTATCTGATCCGTCACGTCACCCAGGGGTCCTCGCTAACATCAGAAGTGGGATTAAAAACTCCTTTCTGGGCTGAAAATTAAAATAACTGGTCTTAATCTTGATAAAAAACAGTGTACTTAACATTTCTTTATTTGTGTTCTCGGTAAACTCTGCTTCGACGAGATGTGATGAGTCTGGCTACGGGTTCGTCGGCAACAGCAGCAACGCAGCAGCGTTAACGAGAGACAGCGCTGTATCGGGCGTAGCTTTACTAGCCTTGGCTTTTATTGAAATTCGGTGAGACGTTTCCTTTTTGTTTTATTAAAATCGAACGAAAGCTTAAACCATGCAATATTATTAGTAGAACGTGTTAACTGTACCTTCTCGTGAAATAATAGAAATTGGAAAACAGTAGTAAAAGTGAATTTGAAATAAAAACTGTGTGAATCACTTGTAGTACTAACCATTGGGGTTAGGGGTTGCAACTGGATTCAGAAGATAAAACTTTGTGAGTCACTTGTAGTACTAACCATGGAGGTTAGGGGCTGCAACTGGATTCTGAAAATAAAGTGATGTTTGAGAAAAATTAAATTGAATCACTTATAGTACTAATTTATTACAATTGGGGGCTATAACTGGATTCAGAAGATAAAGTGATATTTGAGAGAGAAAATTATAAGGATCACTTACAGTACCAATTGTGGGCTATAACTTGATTCAGAAGATAGAAAAGCTATTAGAATCACTTGTAGTTCCAATTGGGGGATGTAACTGGATTCGATTCTTTTCAGGAGTAGTTCAGAAGCACGATCTGCTTAACAGAATGACATGGGGGATCATCGTATGCCAGTGAAATGGACGTAACATTCGAAAGATGTAAAGTCACTAACAAGTGTTTCTTTATAGTTAATTCAATTATGCAAACGTTTGTCGGGAAGATGGAACTTTCATATCTTATAATAGGCAACTTTTAATTATGATATCTTTTGATGATAATGGTAACTTGTGATGACAGTGGTAATTTTAACTTTTTAAAATGATAAATTAAAGTTGGTAGTAAAAGTTGACCTCAAGGTCAGGATTACCGAACGATGTGATACTGTGCTTTGTTTTATTTGTTCACAGGAACACACACGAGGACGTGTGTTTCGTCAGTATGGCCGTGTTAGAGCTAGGTCAATAGTACGAGAGTTAACTAGCAACATTAATCGGAGACGGAACGCAACATCACATGATTCATCGTTTGAACACCTGCGCTTCTTCGGTCGAACACGTGTTACACCCCGCTACTGCAAAATACTATAAAAGATCGAGGCGGTCGCCGCTACGAGCATTCTGTATCGAGACTTCGCGATGAGCGGTCGTTATTGAGAGTCTGTAACGAGGAGTCCACGAGTAAACATCGTTCAAGAGAGGTTGGAGCTTTGCTGTTTCTGGTAATGTCTGTACAATAAGGAGAGGATAGCGAGGTATGGGACACTCAGTTGTTTTGTAGGGATCAAGACGTGCTAGTAGTGAATTGTGTGAGCGATCTCTATACGCACTCCCGTGATTCGGTCCGTACAGCCATAGAATGGCAGGATCATGGGAAGGTGGAGGGCGTGTCCCCTTTTTAATCCCACGATGGAGTCTGTGATTACTACCCGCTTATTTAATTAGAACAGCTCACAGATTATTATTATTATTTAGTTGTGACGACTGACATCTTTTATTTACCTACTTTGTAACCTTATTTAATAAAGTGATTGTGTAACTTATAACCAGTTTAATTATGTACTGCCCAGCCCAGAATAGACGCCCACATTAAAATCTTATAAGTAAACCGCTATCGGCCATCCTGAAAACTTCTGATGAGCGGGAGACCTCTGAATATCACCAACGATCACTAACAATTATCTGATCCGTCACGTCACCCAGGGGTCCTCGCTAACATATATATATATGGGCAATTAGATAAGTCCGGGCACTATTAATAATTGCCGGTCTGCATTCATAATGCCCGACTCAATTGGACAATGTGATTAAAACAGCATGATTAATAGCTTTTCAAGGCCATTATGAATACTGAACACTCTATCTTGGGCAAAGTAATAAAATACGTGAACTGTACTGTTTTCGTTTATTATATGAAATTAAACTTACAAAATTTTCATGATAAGTCAACAAAAAATAAACTATTGAACATAGTAGTTAAAAAATAAACAGTTAAAAATGTAATAACATAATAGTTACCAATTTTTTTTTTATTTTCATAAAAATATTTCTTAAGAACAATAGTTTAAAAATTAGTAAACTGAGAAAAATTAACAGAAATATCTAATAATAAAGGACTGCGTAAGAAAGTTATTAAGTTTAGAATTATTTATTCTTGCAAGATTAGCTTTTATGACTTTTGGAATTGCAAAGAATGTTTGATTTCTTGCATTTACAACGTTTTGAATAGCAATCACCACTACAGTTACAATAATGGAAGCCTTGTCCATCAAAATGAGAGTCTCTTCGAGCCCATTCTCGAAGAGTAATATCAACTTTTGGAACTGCATGCACACGCACACGCCCCTCGCCAACGGCAGCGGTCATTGCCCGGCTACAAGTAGGGAATTATTCATACTGCCCGGTCCAAGTGATAAATTCAAGCTAATATCTCTAACACTGACTTATTACATGGACCACGGGCCGTCGGGCATTATTAATAATGGCCGATCAAAGTGATAAATTAATCACTTTAAACATCACTCTTGGGCATTATTAATAATGGAATGGCCGGTCCATATTAATAGTGTCCAGTTAATCACGTTGCCCGTAACATATAAATATATATATATATATATATATATATATAATGATAGACTGTAGTACTGAATATATGTAGTAGTATATATATATGTTACGGGCAACGTGATTAACTGGACACTATTAATATGGACCGGCCATTCCATTATTAATAATGCCCAAGAGTGATGTTTAAATATATAATGATAATTTTATATATATAATGATAAACTGACTGTAGTACTGAATATATGTAGTAGTTATTCAACGTTTGTTTTCCAATTTCAATCTAGTTTATGACCACGAAGGTATCAGTTAGAATAATGTAAAATGAATTATAAAAAATATTTCCGATGGCTTTGTAACACTCTGCGTGAGATGCAGACGTCTTGTAATGCGATAGAAATCACCAAAATTTTTATAAGAGAATATTTAAGAATTAAGCTCTTGTACAAATTGAGTACCAATGTGTTCCAACTTCTCCTAGCACGCGACTAATTTCCCGTGAAAACCGCAACGGCTCCGGCACTGATCAAACTCTTGACGAACTTGACTCAGTATCGAAATTTCAGTTAACATTAATTGAGTTTCGCATACGTTAGTAACCAGTAGGTACTAATAATTACACTAAAACTCAGCTGATATTATGTCACATGTAAGCAATTCGTATGTAAGTATTATTTATTACACAAATTAAAACATATCGTAAAGGCACAATGGTATCTAAATTGAGGTAGATGCGTAACATGTGCTTAAATTATGGCAATATAAAAATTTTCTATATGCCGCTGTCTGTCGCGAAAGCTGTCTCATCGTATAATGATTTTTTTATAATAATAAATTGTGGGTCACAATTCACACACGCTTTTTTAGTCCCAAACTAGGCAGAGCCTGTACTATGGGTACTAAACAACTGATAAACCTTCTTAAATCCAGACCAGACACGAAGCCGACGGACATGTTCATGTACACAAATGTTGGCCCGAGCGGGGATCGAACCCTCGACCTCCGAGTCCGAAGGCAGGGTCACTACCAACTGAGCCAACAGGCCCTTCTATGATGGGCTCACTCTTTACCCCAGACTATCCCGAAAGCAAAGACGGGACCTACGATTTGACGAGCTTGCCCAGAAGATGCCTGTTCAGTCGAGCTCGGAACTCGGATTTTTTTTTAAACCGTGTACCATATTTTCTCAAATAGCTGGCAACATTTAAGCTGCCTAGCTAATGACAATCTTTTTTTCTACAGTTCAGCGTTGACAATATTTCGTTACAGCGCTCATGTTAGCAGCGCTCATGTTAACGGCATCAATAGAAGTATACTTCTATTGATGCCGTTTACCTAGTGCCATATACCTATAAAATGTCATTGTAAATACTTTAAGAGGCTTTATATTTCTGCGTCTAAATACTGTTAAGTAATAATAAAAATAATATTTATTGCGATTACAAATTGGTGGTACATACATTGTGCACGTCGAGAGCCGTCTACAATGTAGGTACAAATGGCAACTTATACAGCTTTAAGCATCATTTATCACGAGAAATCCTACTAAATTTAAATTTGTGAGCCCCGCCCCGTGCGTCCTAGCCTTAAGTCCTTTTAGCTTGGACGGCGACAAATGGGGTAAGAGCGTGTTGGGTTCTTGCTCCGTTTGCTCTTAGTTGTTCGCATTTACACGTGGTACTCTAAATGTACAACGTTTTCGGACCTCATCATCATCATCAACCCGTAACAGTCCACTGCTGAGCTAAGGGTCTTTCCTCACACATGAGGAAGTACGGGCTTTAATCACCCACGCGAGTCCACCGCGGATTGGGAGATGGTGTTAAGCTAGTGGCTACTTAACAGTCAGAATTTTTCAAGCCACCCAAGGGTATCTGACCTCACATTCTTATTAAAAACACGAGTCTTTCAATATTACTTTGTATCACTGCGCTGTACTTATACCCGCCAAGTAGGTATCTATAAATAAAATAAATGAATAAATTGTGGGACACAATTCACACACGGTTATTTAGTCCCAAACTAGGCAGGGCCTGTACTATGGTCTATGAGTTCTAAACAACTAATAAACATTATTAAATAAACATGCAGACACAATAGAATAATCTTTTGTTATTCTCCATCCATGGGCATCTGCAGGCGTATTCAGGGAGCTTCGATATTCGATATTCGACTCGGATTCGGAAAATTTGTCGAAGATGGGCTATTCACAGATGTCGGTATCGAAAAAGAATGTCATAATTGACATCAGGATTCGGAAAATTTTCCGTGGCTGTCGGAAACGCCTAGAATACAGATTCCGAAGTCAATAGATTTGACTACGGAAAATTTTTCACTCGATCTGAGTCGAACGGAAACGGTGTCGAACCTCCGTGAATACGCCTGCTGATGCTTGACTGGGCTACAATCTATCCACTAACGTTTACGTTGTATAAATAAAGACAATTTTATTGGCCCATAGTGAAAAAAAAGAGTCGAATTACTAACTTAGAATATAACACATAGTAAATTGTTTAACCGTAATTAGTATCTGGTTATATAAACGCATTAGGTGGCATGATCCCGTATAATTAATCATGGATGCAAATCACAAAATTAGCGCTCGAAAGCTGTTGGTCACATTAATTCTGTGGACATTGTAATTCTTTCCTACTAGGTAGGTACATATTTCCTGTGATGTTTCTATAGACAAAAGACAGGCTTAGAGCTTAGTTTTTGGGTCCTATATCTTCTATATACCACAAACCAGCGGCGTTTTGAGAAATGATGGAAGTAATTTTATGTATATTTTTGTGACTTCAATGTTACAAAAAGACATACGCGTCGAATTGTGAACCTCCTTCTTTTTTGAAATCGGTTAATTATACACATTTATTATTAAAATCATACATTGTTCTGGAAAATATTATAGAGGTGGAAAAAAACGTTTGAAATAAGGTCAAATTGGTTTTGATGTAGAATGTTAGTGATATCTTCATAATTAGATTTATTAATTAATAAAAGAGCTTAGGCAATTCACGCCTATCCCTAACGCCGGTCGGTCAAGTAAAGTCGGTCTTGGCTAGTTTTTGGTATTAACAATTCTAGCATAGCTAGAACTTGTTTGAAAGACAAACGTGTAAGTGCGTGTTTTGCTAGTGATACCAAATCTAGCCTTGACCAGGGGGTCTAAAAAGGCCGTTTCGGGTGAATCATAATAGGATCCTATTTCGATTCATATTCGAAATTTTCACCAAATACGAATCTGCTAATTAATTGAATTGTCAGTGAATCACTAAAATGAGGGACCATTTTACGAAATTTAGAGGAATTGCTTAGGATTTGCTGGGAATCTATGCTGGGAATTCATAAAAGGAGGAATTGCTCCGAGGGATTGCTGAAAGTCATAGGAATACTCTCGGTGTAGTAAAATCGTGTATCAAAATCTCTTTCTGAGGTCGTTCTGTCATATGTGAAAAACGCTGCTTAGCTTGATGGTTAACTGGTAGGTAATGCCTTTAGGCATTCTCTTAGGATATGAAGTTAAATAAATAAATAAAACCGCAACAATAACGAAAGCTACAGTTAGTAGGTATTTATTTAGTTCAAATATATTTATTTATTTATCATCATTATCATATCTAAAATGTTGTCATCACAGGCGCCTAATAATATAATCATCACTATCACTACATAGTATAAAACAAAGTCGCTTTCTCTGTCCCTATATCCCTATGTCCTTATGTCCCTATGACCCTTTGTATGCTTAAATCTTGATAACTACGCAACGGATTTTGATGCGGTTTTTTTAATAGATAGAGTGATTCAAGAAGAAGGTTTTAGTATAAGCATTGCACCCGTGCGAAGTCAGGGCGGGTCGCTAGTACTATATAAATATATGATGTTCAAACAGCAGTCAGTGATAACAGATATAAAATAATAATGGCAAACATTTCTTTGTGTACTTAAGTAGTTAAATTATTACTCCGGCAACTATTATTGCGAAATAAATTAGCTTTCTTTTGCTCGTTTACACTAGTGTTTACACTATACGAGCAAAAGAAAGCTAATTTATTTATATAATATATATTTATTTATAAAGTTATATTTATATAACTTTATAAACTTTTACCCACTTACAGTAATTCAATACGCATTTCAGTGAAAAAGTTCTTTATTATTTTTATATTTGGCCAAACAGAAGCAGGTGCTGGCTGCGGTAAAGAATAAATAACGAGCTTCTACTTGAAACTCTCCTGAATTTTCTAAAAATATAAAAATATTACATGATTGGAGATCGCTAGTGTTCTACAGAAAGTTTATACAGGTTATGTACATTCATTTTAATAATAATGAATATTAAAAATACGCACGTAATGAACATGTAACATTAACATAACAAAATATACCTAACATTAAAATCATAATAATCAACTCACTGATTTATCAACGCACAAAAAAAATTGGCCGAGTTTTACTTTCCATTATAGGCAATTTAAATCAATCTCTATCAACTCTCAACTAATTTTTCAGGGTTCCGTAAACTAAAAAGAAAAAAACTGAACCCTTATAGTATCACTTTGTTGTCCGTCTGTCTATCTGTCAAGACCATCAAGGTATCGAGTTGAAATGAACACCATAATATACTGAAGCTTATACAGTCCCTTTAATATGTAATAGTACATTATGATATAAGTGCAGTAGGTTGAAAATTACAGCCGAGGCGATATTGCTAGCTCGAGCCGTAGGCGAGGGCTACAAGTAAGCAGAGGCTGTAATTATCAAAGCGCACGTATGTCATACGACGTTTTATAACACATTTGCGAGGAAATAAAATAAAACTCCGACTATGGTAAACGAATAAAAACAATGCAGCGTTAAGAAAAAGCGCGCGGCGCGCATCAGTATGTTTTTTTAGGCAAAGGCACAAAAAACAGCCAGTATTACTAATAAAGTAAATTAATATTTTTGTGTTTTTGTTACAGATTAATTGGTTGTAATTTACTGTCAAAATTAATTAAATTAAATAATTATGTACCTACATAAATATTTTTTTATTATATTTTATCTCCCAAAGTTAATTTTAAACATAAAATGTTGACAACTTTTTTGACATAAAAACTCTTTGCTGAGATTTTAAAAAGTACCCTTCGTTTTAAGACGGAGCATCTTGATAAACCGTGCGTTTTACTTTACACTTACCGCACTTGGGCGTAATGAGATACAATACGATATTGAAATTGGTGAAATAAGACACCTTTTACGAGCAAATGTGTTATAAAAAAATTTAAACATCTAAGTTAACGTAAAAAATACGGCCGTTTATGAATGAAAACGTTATTCGACACTCTCAAGAGAAGAAGTAATCTATCATGCTATAAGACTCAATTTCCGAACTATATAAAATTTGATCGCTAATTATAACCCCTTTTGCAATTAATATAAAAATATTTGCAATAGAAGAGGGCTATCATTATTTAAAAATATTCCAACTTTCAAGTCGATAGCATTGGTAGCTGCTGAAATAAACAGTTCCTTGTTTAGTATTTACGGAACCCTGAAAAGTACGATTAATAATGGCTCTGATTTTCCTGCTAAAATCCCAAGCTCGCCATCCAGCGTGTGTGCGGTAATGTGTGACGTCACCCTTCACAGAATCCAACGTAAGAACACCGCACCGTGAATCTTAAAAATGGAAGCTCTTTTAGTCTAGTAATTCTTTTCTTTGTAAATGTAAGGGGAATGCACACATAAAAGCTTCTTAAGACTTTAGTCATGTGACCTAGCAGAGAGTATTTACAGATAGCAGAGATAGCCTACGGTTAAAGAGCTCGCTTCTCATGATGATAATCAGTGAGGCTCGGGTTCTAATCCTGGCATGTGCCAATAAGTTTTTCAAAAACTTACGTATTATAGTCATCACTAGCTCGACGGTGAAGGAAAACATCGTGAGGACACAGGACAGGCGGGTGCAGGTCCGAATTAATTCTGAGGCATGTGTACTTCATGTGTACAGACAGGTCCGGCGATGGGCTCACCACATATATGAGTTGAATACGATGATAAAACGCCGATAAAGCCACACGCGGCTGATTCTTGGCTTGACTTAAAAATATTAAGATTTTGAAATGAAAACTTATATTTATTGACATAAAATATAGTCTATATTAGCCAAGGGTCATAATATACTTTCACATCAAGCAGCTATTCCCAGGTACTAAATAGGATTATCTATTGTCCTCGTCCTCTCGTTGGACCCACTTGACTGAAAGACTTTTACCCCAACATACAGACAAACACACAATTTTCCCTCTATAGTAGTAAAGATTGTTCAGAGCTGTGCTTTGTTATAGAATATTAGGTAAAGATGATTTATGATAGACCGAGCGCCAAATTGGAGGCATGGCACCGATTTAAATTTTTGTATACATTTTATATGAATCAGTTCAAGTTCATTCTCACCGTAGCGTTCGATTCCCGAACGAAGTCAATGTATACAACATTTACAAGGCCCGCACTCGGTTCGGTTTAGTATAAAACTGACTTACTCGTAAGCAACATGAATCGATAGTATAACTCTATTGTCCATAAGCGTGGGCCCTTGATGCTTGACTGGCAAAAGTTTTAAAACGGCATGAATATCTCGACCTAACCTAACCTTAGGCAGTTCATTGGATCCATGATATTTATGAACAAGCAATTCCGTTGTCCAAATGGAATCCGCTTTAAATTGGCTTCCAGTAAACATTTTTTGTATCTGTGCGGAAGTTTACACGTTGGCCGCCAACTAATCGTCAAAACATACAGTCATCACGCGTTTCGACAAGAAATCTGTACTACTTTCGTACGACGTACCTTTCTTTTCAAGGTATACCTTCCCTTCTGTGTCTAAAGGTTATAAAACTAAAATTCGAATCTTGTGGACTTTTTACAATACAATACAATAACTCTTTATTGTACACCAAAAACAGCACGATATGGATACCAACATTAACTAAAAGTACGATGGGCGGTCTTATCGCTTTTAGCGATCTCTTCCAGACAACCTTAGGATGGATGAAACTTTTTGTGGGCTGATACAGATTTTTGTGGACGTTATCATAGTAAATTCGATTCCTACACTAATATGTTTGTGCCTTTAAACGTAGCTGTTCAAGCAGCTGATTCCCGCGGGATCAAGATAACATTACAAAAGCTATTATGTAGCGGAATTATTACCACAACCTAGATATAAAGAACTATTATTAAAGTAGAAAGTGTCACAGAGTCGTGCTTCGTGCGAGAGTCGATCTGATATGTATCACGATAAGTGCAAATACAGTAATTGTGGGTATGAAGACCTTTTGTATCTTAATCTTATTAAAACCCTAATCAATTTTAAAACAGGATAAGATTTACCTCTAGTAGATACTACCGAAAAACACAAAAATCATTTAAATACACTCATGCCTTATCGTCGAGGGGTTTGGGGAGATATTCGATTGCTGAAAATAACCAGCAGTGAATTTGTCGAACCCCTCAACGTTGCTGGTGATTAAACTATCTCTGGACTGAGAAGGTTACCTACCTACGCCATTTACGAAACACGTCTCATTCATGATAATTCGTCAAATATTTAATTTATCGATTACATAATCTGATGGGTTTCTTCACGACGTTGTCCATCACCATCGACCTACGATCCTGGCACACCTCTCGTTTTATTTAGTCGTCAGTTTCGGCTACTCTAGATGTTGCTTCTCTTGATCGATGCAAGTACGTCTAGGTCGCTTTTTGCTGATTCGGCAACTTACAATCCCCTTTTAAATATATATACTTACGTAACTTTTTTGTGACTCACTGCTGCTTTCCCAGGAACCAAACCCATACCTCACGCATGAGATCATACATTACACACTAGGTAACACTACAATCCAGCGCCCCAAAAGCTCAAACCGTATACTCAACGCGCCGTGACATATCGCCCCGAGACCGGGCGCGCGGGATTGCTGGAATCAATTCGATTTGTCCATCAATAGCAGCTACTTAGTTCTGGATGTGGGCCTGTACCTGTAGCCAGCAGGTGCCGGCGGAGGGCGCGCGGGCCAGTGCAAGCGCCGCCGCCGCCCACCGCGCACGCTACGACCGCGTCTGGAACAAGTGCAAGTGAACATAGCTGAAATCAGTGAAACGAACGTGTTCGTTTGGTTCGAATTCTTGGTAGCTTCCGTTCTGTTGTTCCGTTGCTGTTTGGGTATGTAATTGATTTTGAATAAATGTAGGTTTTAAATTGTGCATGATTTTTTGTAAGGAGTCAATTTAAAATTGATTATTTTATTTGTTGAGCTTTTCTACCTGAAGACATCATTTTCTAAATCTGAAAATCCGTAATCCAATTTATTATCAACAAAGAACACAAAAAAAATCTTCAAATTCAAGCACATATCACATGTCTCGTCTATTATTACTTTACGTAAAAGCAACTTTTATTTGTAATCAATATATAATCAGTGAAATCTTTTTAATGAATCAATAAAAGATTTAACGACTAGATTCTATTACTAAAACTTTGCATATTTGCCCGCTAAATAGTTATACTCGTAGTTGGCAATTAAATAATCGCGAGCAGTTAGTGGGGGACTAAACGGTCGCCGCGGTTTACTTTACTTGTTGCATTCACGAACATTCCGCTTTGTCCTGACTATAAACTCGAGCCTGCGATTTGCACGTTACCTACCGTTAAATATACGTTATTATTCTTTTAATTACTTAGGTACTTGATCAGGTCATCGCCATCAGCAATCCGCAACTTCTGAGCTACGCGTCTGACACACATGAAGAAGCACACTTGATCAGGAAGCATCAATTTTTTTTAATGTTCGAAACAAAACATTTTCATTACTACACTTATTCGATCCTGTCACTGGAAATACGTAGAACGTATGATCTACAAAATTTTACCTCAAATTTTATCCCCTAGGGAGATAAATTTATTTTATTGATTCTTATTTTCGAAAATAATTTATCAATGCTCATAATGTTGTTTAAAATATAAAGTCAACTACGTTCTTTAAGAAACTCATGGACAAAATTTCATATTTTTAGACCTATTGGTTTCTGCTGCGCGTTGTTCATCAGATCAATCAGTGTCCGAGTTTTAGAAATATATACTATAACTGCAGCTCTAACTGAATTAAGGAATGTTGAAATCAACAGCAATCGTAAGTTTAGTCTTATATAAAAAGTAACTTGGTTTATAATTTCCCTACGAATAAGGACCTTATTCGTAGTAATTTCCACAGTTTCCACGTCTTTCTTTTCTACTGCCACAAAGAGCTTATGCAAAGAGCGTTTGCAATAGAATAACATTACCTTCCTAGATAAAATACAGTCCACGAATGAATTTACAACAAAACAAACCACAAAAAAAATGATAAAAAAGGTTATAACACCTCGACGGGAGAAGAATTTATCTTTGACGAAACAAAGACTTGAAGCCAAAAAACCCCTGAACACCGGTTAAACAAAGTGTGTAAAGTACTATGGAAGCATTATAAAGGACCCGCATTTAAAATTATACGGGGACAAGGTAGTAGGCAGTAGTCATAACAATTACCGACCCTTTTATCTGTTACACCTCGGTTATCTTGCAATGAAATTAAATAGATACAAAGATACCAAAATTAGTTACAGAGCTTTCCAAATTATGTTAAGCGGTTTTATTGTGTCGTGAAATATAAATATTTGTTAAGGATTTAAAAATTCGTGTTCTTATGGTTTATTATTCTAGCTGCTCAATATAGTCTATGTTTTCTTAAAAATAATCAATACAGCATAACCTGTTATAGCTGGTAATATCTCTTTTCTGTTTTGTCTCTCTTTAATTTCTGAAGCTGATGCCAGGATTCACTTTCCGTCGTCACCAGGGTGTTTATTTATGTACTAGCATTGTCTTCTTATTTTGTTCGAGACTAAAATTGCCTTTTAGAATAATTAGCAATAGTCTAAAATTAACTTTCAGATAATTGTCGACATCTTAAGTGATACCTACATAAATATAAATACTAAGATACATATTAAATAAATAAATAAAGTTATCTAAGATTTAGCTAAAAAGTGTTTACTTAATTGTTTATCTTCAACATCTTACAACAAATTAACAAACAAACTTCTATAGGTTTTCATAATTAAACAATTCCACCGACTATAAATGTCAACATCATTTGAAACAAGTGCCTTTCCAGCAATCTGCCTCGAATTTCACAACATAAATTAATATTAATTTACAGTTTGAACGCAAACTTAATCTACTTATTAAAGTCAAACCGGATTGTAACTTTGACTGGGCTCAAAGCTCAAGGGTGTCTATGGAGAATGTTAATCTGGCTTTTGGCATGACTCCAAAACTGTGAAGATTAGATATGGCAGGCTTGGTCGGTTGGTCGTTCGGTAGCTGTATGCGTCGGATTTCCATAAAAAACAAGAACAAACAATGTTTTGTTAACCTCCTGTGGAGCGTATGGTAACTTCTATGTAGGAAATGATAGGTTATTTTATTACAAGTCTTTGAAGCTGCTTTATTGCTTATCATAACTTTACTACACCCGGATACAATTCAACTGTAATCACTGAGAAACTAGGTTATAAACCTATTTTTCACACCACATGCTCGACAAAGCCGGATTATATATCATATAAACGTCACCGAAAGCAAGACATTATATCCCTTGGCTTAAGCCGGGTTATAATGTTGTATGGAATTTCATTATAACCCTAGGTCAATAATGTAATTTTCACTTTTCATAATCCTTATTGCTATGCCTAATGATAAAGTCTAATTTCGTTAAGCAAAATGTGGTGCAAACTCGATTTTCGAAAACCGAAGCCGCGACCAACTAGATTCGCACGATCTTCATTTGTTAAATCAAGTAGGTCACGCCGGCAGAAACAAGTTGCTGTATCCATTTTATAGCTTTAACCAAAGACGTAAGAAAAAGTTTCTCAATGATTTTCTTCCAACCTCTTTGGCTTTAATATTTCAAAAATAATATCGAAAATGTCGAGTGATGAAAGTACTTTGAATCCAGAGTCTATTAAACTAGATGCCATAGGCATTGTCAATAATCTAGTACCATGCAACTGCATTTTATTGTGTCGCATAAGGTGAGAAAAGTAGAGTATATAACTCGGGAATAAAACTGTTTTTGTCTTGGGTGCTTAAATCCCTCACTCAACTCAGGACTCAGTCTTAATTCCCTCGCTTCGCTCGGGAATTAAATCATAACTCCCTCGCTGGGCTCGGGAGTAAAACTGGGAGTCCTTCGTTACGTTCAGGATTCAAAGTCGCGCCCGTGACATAAAACAATGCTTTATTCCCTTGTTGTATAATCTACTATTATCCCTTACATTGATAGAGTTAATCTTCATAATGTACAGCGTGAAAGGTAGTAGATTCCCAAGAGAACCGGGTCCGGGGCACAACTTACTGCCGACGGATGTTTCGATTTTTCCCGTCGGAACTACGCTACGTCTTATACCGACAGTTGAGTGAAACACACAGCTGACTTGTTTGATTTATCATTCCGGAAGCCAGGAAAATGCAATTCTTTAGTGGAATATAGTTTGATCAAATAATTTTTTAAAGAAATTTTATAAATATTTTTTAGTAAAATGATTTTAAAAATAGTGATATAATAAGTAAAGTGCATAAATAATCAAAATTCAAAATTCAATTGAATAACATTATTAGTTATGGATGAATGTAGAGGTAGTATTCATTTAAGAAACTTTATCAAAAAAGAAATGACAAATCTACTTCTTTGATGAATCAAAGAGTTAGAACATGGATAATTATTTATTTTATTCTCCGTGTCTTTTTGTGACCCAAATGGGGGCATTACAATATCAAGGATTTAAAAACGTACACTTTGATAGTAATTTGGATGTCCAGTCACGCACAGAGTCCATTACACAGTATATTCAAGGAGGGTATAATCGTAAAAATTTTAGAACCTTACAAAATTTAATCACTGTAGAATTGGATAGTTGCAATCTATATTATAATATGAAGTAAATAACAGTAGCAGCATAAAAAAACTGAATAAGTATTATTGTAATAGCAATTAGGTACAGAGAAAACCAGATTAACGGACTGAAGCTAGATATTTGAAATTTTGATAGTACCTAGATTATTTTTATGATCTAGGCGTCGGATAAGAAAGGATTTCGGAAAACAAAGCCGATGGAAAGATTTGTAAGTATCTTTGTTACGAATAAACTCAAAAACTACCGATTTTAAAAATTCTTTTACCAATGGAAAGCTAGAATATCCCTGAGTAACATAGGCTATATTTTATTCCCGTATTTCCACGGGAACAGGAACTACGCGGGTGAAACCGAGCAAACCCGCTAGTACGTTATAATATTATAACTTAAGAATCTAATAACATTTAATTTAACAGGGAAAGCTAAGCTCTTGGTCTTCCTAGAAATAAATAAAATAATTTACTTATGTAAGATGTGGAACAGTGCCCGGTCTGACTATAATATAGCTTCTCTTGTTGTACAAAATAATTTTACATATTTTTTAAAGTCAAAGAATTGGGTCACAATTATATAACAATTACTGCTTGTGACGCACAAACACAAAATTTATCAATTTGTAAATAAACAACCCTTCTCTCCAAATGAAAATATTTTCGAGGGAAACATGAATACGAACAGTCGTCAATTTAGCTTTATTATTTTTATTGAGGCCCGGGCAAAGCATTCCATTAGTAATGTACACATTGGCAGGAAGCAGATTATAAATTTTTCACTCACAATACGATCGTATATTGTTATAAAGGTACTTTCGGGACACAAAACCTCGAAATTTAAAATATTATATAAGTATTAAAAGTTATTTGCGTTTGTAGGTACCTACTCTACATTTAAAATTATTTTTGATTGTTTTTCCGAAAGTGGTCACATATGATTACATTCCCCGTAACTTAGGAGTTGCTGATTAAAATTAATGATTTTCGCAAACTTACATTAATGCAGTTTTACTGTATGTTTCGATCCCGAATTATGGTATGGAGATTCTGCTTTCTTAAAGTACTCTACAAAACGACATAATCGTAGGTACCCCTATTATTTGTTTTTAAACGAATATGAACACCACCTAAAGATCTAAAATCAACTTCAAAATATTCTGTTAGCCGACGAATGATTTTCGACCACCAACAACGTAATTTCTCTCACAGATTTGAACATCAAATACATGGTTTGAGCATGTCAAAACGTTGTACTGGATATTATCGATTGACGCATTCAGGCAAAAGCATAGACAAAAGCCAAAATCTACTTATCCGGGATGATAAATGACGTTTGCATCGGAGTTATCATTTGGTTTTATCCAAATAAATAGAGCATCATTATGGAATGTGCGCAAAATCTGTTTACCGTTTATAGATTTATCAATAAAGGCAGGCGCTGTTCAACACACATGTACGAAACACGACATTCGACACAAATACAGCACCATAATTTCGAATAGCACGTTGATTGTACGCCATGAATATTTTTTCAGATAAAAACTTGTTGAATATGCTTTACAAACAATTCGTGTCAGCGTCTCTGGTTTATTTTATGTCTACTTGTTCAATTGTTCCCGAAAACGATTTTAGCGAGCTAGAGATAAATGTGACTTATTCAAGACTTGGCTATAAATGTGTGTGATTATTCAGCAAATGTGTCAAGAAAAGCTCGAGACGTGTCTAGGAAAAAGTTACAGGTTTTAATGTGAGCATGTGAAATATCAGCACTTTTCTTTCCAGAGATACGAAATAACAAGTGAACGTTTTTTTTCGATTTCCCATAAAATATGCCAGAACTGTTTTAAGGGCGCAAATCTTTCAATTTTCCATTCTGCTCCCATTACTTATACATTCCTATAAAGCTCTATACTGTTATCAGAATAGAAAACAAGAAAGTAAACCAACTGAAGCAACAAATCATTTTTTGCGGATTCTTCACATACTCTGGCAGACTCGCAAATACAATATCGGAATTATTTCCCGGGCCATGAACGTACGTTTCCAACAAGGTTTCGGGGTCAAGAGTTGGAATACTGGAATACCTACTTCGAGTGCGCGTGCTCCGGACGACCGTTGCTCGTTTCGCTCGCAACAATGCTACAAATCATTGCAGAAATATCTACCTACTCCCTGAATTCTTTTAGAATCTGGATGTAACCATACAAACTCTCCTTGTATTTGGCAGTAACATAGCGATTTTTATAATTATCCCTACAGTTGGTATATATCATTTGTTGTACTGTAACTACTAAAAATATAATGTTTCTTTATAACTCAATCGTAATTCAAACTTCGATTTAATATTACCAGCTAAGCATCAGTCTCCCGGGGGTGATCAAGGACAATAGATAATCCTATTGTGTCTACATTTATTTACTTGACGGGTGTATTACATACGTTTAGTATGTTAACAGAAGGTAAATATTCGTACAGTCAAGAGCACGTAGAGCTTAGGTAGCACATTAGACTTTGTAACGTTCCTATTACAATCGCCTTAGAGGTCAGTCTCGCACTAGAAGTGTAAAGCTTCATGTGCTCTTGACGGTACCATCCTTTGTACACCTCTATTAAATAGACATAAATGAAGCTACTTGAATGAATTATTACAATAGTTGAAGATTTACATACGCCTACCATTAGGTATATAGAGAATAGACACAGCTATCGTTATTTTGTACTTACTCGTGTACTCAATAAGTTCGGTGTGGGATTCGGCAGAGTAGAATAGACCCACCCCCTTTTCTTCCCGGGGGGTCGTAAGAGGCGACCACAGGGAATAGGGCACAAAAACATATATCTATCATAGATGCCCTCAATAAAATTTTAGTACGGGAAAATGAAAACGGCTTTAAAAGACGCATTGCCCCAGAAAGGTACCGACTTGGTCGGAGAATCCTTTCCCTCACTCGACGTCTTCGGTGAGGGCAGTCCCGACGTATCTGGGGGGGACAAAGTTCCGTTTTCTGTAGGCGGCGACGCAGCTCGCGACTCGTCACGCCGAAACATTTCCCGGAGGGGCGAAAAGCGGACGGCAGAGTGCCGGTTTGCTACTTTGAATGTTTGCGGAGGAATGGAGCGTAAACTAGATGAAGTATGTGAGATGATGTGTGATAGGAATATTGATATCCTGTGTGTGAATGAGACGAAGAAAAAGGGGAAGGACTTGTCGACGCATGGCCAATTCACAGCCATCTGGTCAGGGGTCGCTGATGATGAATATGGCAGTAGAGGTGTCGGACTTGTCCTTTCTGAGCGAATGATGATAGGCATGAGAGAGTATGAGTGTGTAGATTCTCGTCTTCTTTGGGCTAGACTGAAAGTGGGCATAACATCCATTTTTATAATTGGTGTATATGCTCCCGACATGTCAAAACCTCAAGAAGAAAGAGAATCTTTTTGGGAAGGTCTAAGAGAAGTATGTCTGAAGCGAAAGCCCAATGAACGGTTGGTAATGTTAGGGGATTTTAATGCTTGGGTTGGCATGAAAAGGGATGGATATGAAAAGGTACTGGGGGCTTTCGGTGATGTAAGAGTTAATGAGAATGGGATAAGACTGTTAGATGTGTGTGCAGAGATGAATCTGAATGTGACAAACACTATGTTTGAGCACCGACAGGTCCATCTGTACACGTGGCAGAGAGGTAATGAGAGAAGCTTGATTGATTTTGTGATTGTAGATGAAAGACTGAAAAGCAAAGTCACAGATACCAGAGCATATAGGGGGGCCAACGTGGGCACAGATCATTACTTGGTAGTGTGTCAAATTAGCGGTCTGTTTTCACGTTGGAAGAACCGTGCACGGGTAAATGTGACTGCGCCAGAACGTATAAAAGTAGAGAGATTGAGTGACCCTGACGTGAAAGAGCAGTATAAAAATAAAATGAGAGAAAATTTTGAAAAAGAATTGAAGGATGACTGTGGAAATGATATTGATTTGATCTGGAATGTTTTGAAGAAAATGCGGTAAATATTGCGAAGGAGGTGTGTGGTGTAAGTAAAAGGAGGAATGCAAAGAACATGATGGCTGACTGGTGGGATTGGGAGACGAAAAGTGTAGTAGATGATAAGAAGAAAGCATGGCTGGACTTGTTGGCGGTGAAAGCCGACTGCAGAGTGTATGATTGTGAACAAAATAGGGAGAATGTAAAAAGAACAAAAGAACGGTATGCAGAGTTTAAAAAGAAAGTTAAAGAGTGCGTGGCGAGAAAGAAAGAAGAGAAGAATAATAAGTTGGATCAAAAATTCTGCTCTAGTTTTCGAAATAACATAAAGTTATTTTGGAAACTTGTAAGGAAAGCGCAGGGGCAATCCACAAAATCTTCTCTGAGTGTAATACGTGATGAAAGTGGTGAACCTATGATTGAAGAACGGCATGTACTAGAGCGGTGGAAAAGATACTTTGAAAGTCTGTTTGAAAAGCAAGAGGATGAGCATGAGAGTGAAATTTGTGAGATATCAATTCCACCGGAAGATTTCGAAATAAGTATGAAAGAGATTGTGGAAGCGCTAAAAAGTATGAAACTAGGTAAAGCTGCAGGATATGATAGCGTGACGGTAGAAATGTTACGGGCTGGTGACACGTTGGTAATAGGCCTGCAGCTGCAAAGACTCTTTAACCTGTGTTTGGAAAATGGCCGAGTACCAGATGACTGGACTAAGGCGGTAATTGTACCACTATATAAAGGAAAGGGGTCGCAACAGGACTGTAAGAACTATCGTGGCATTAGTCTCTTAAGTGTGGTCGGCAAACTATACGCGAGGATATTGATTGATAGGGTCGTGAGTGAAACGAATGAGAGGATATGGGATGTTCAGGCAGGCTTTAGAAGGGGGATGGGATGCATGGATCAAGTCTTTTCCTTACGGTGCGTCACTGAGAAATTTTTGGCAAAAGACCAAAAAATATTCTGCGCCTTTATAGACCTGGAAAAGGCTTACGATAGAGTGAGAAGGAATGAGCTATGGTCAACACTGGCCATGCATGGGTTGAACCCTATTTTGGTACAGGGTCTGAAATCCCTCTATAGGGATTCTAGAGCCTGTGTCAGAATTAATGGCGCCTGCACGGACTGGTTTGACATCTCTGTGGGTGTTAGACAAGGTTGTGTAGCATCGCCATGGCTTTTCAACCTTTTCATGGATAGCTGTTTGACAGATTTGAAAGAGCGAGATTGTGGAGTACGAATGGGAGAGGTACGTGTCAAATGCCTGTTATACGCCGATGATCAAGTAATACGCGTGTAAGTTGCAGGACACTGTAACTCTTGTAAATGAGGCTTTTAAGAAGAAAGGCATGAAAGTGAATGTAAGCAAGACGAAGGTAATGGTTCTAGAGAAAGATAGGGACATGTCTGAATGTGATATTATGATTGAAGGCGAGAAAGTAGAA
This sequence comes from Ethmia dodecea, assembly GCA_963855545.1. Classification (NCBI taxonomy): domain Eukaryota; kingdom Metazoa; phylum Arthropoda; class Insecta; order Lepidoptera; family Depressariidae; genus Ethmia; species Ethmia dodecea. Next base: position 6,762,462 of record OY979446.1, read on the forward strand.
CAAGTGCCAGAGTTTGTTTATTTGGGAAGTAAGTTTACAAGAGACGGAAAGTGTGACAGTGATATTGAAAGGAGGGTGAATGCAGGGAACATGATTAACGGAGCTTTGCACTCCGTTATGAAGAGCCAGAATGTGACAAATAAAGCACGTCTGGCTGTTCATGATGGTGTGTTAGTACCTACGTTGATGTATGGCAGTGAGTGTTGGGTATGGCAGAAGAAGCATGAAAGTAGAATAAATGCAGTCGAAATACGTTCATTAAGAAGCATTAGTGGAGTAAGATTGATAGATAGAGTGAAAAATAGTGTGATCCGAGAGCGTTGCGGCTTGAAAGATGATATAGTGACTAGGATTGAAAGAGGAATGCTCAGGTGGTTTGGTCACATTGAGCGGATGAATGAAAGTCGTCTAACGAGACAAATATACAAGGGTGTTGTGAATGGGCGAGTCGGTAAAGGACGACCTAGGCGTACCTACATCGACCAGATCGGCGATGTGTTGAAGAAAAGCCAGATAAAGAGTACCCGAAACTGACGAGCATGCATGAGTCGTTTGATGGATGTGGAGGAAGCGCGTGAGATCTGCCAGGTTCGTAGCAAGTGGCGGTCTGTTGTCTCTGCCTACCCCAATGGGAAATAGGCGTGAGATTATGTATGTATGTCAATAAGTTCTGCCTAATGGACGGATATTGCGCTATATACTGGCTATTTAGTGATTTCAATATTATTTCTCCCTGGAGAATTTTAAAGTTTCTTCTGAAAGACTTATATCAGTAATACTTTAAATTAATAAAAAGTATACCCTATTGTGGTAGCCAATAGTTTTTACCCTTTATAAATATGTCACGTTCTAGAAGTACGGAGCAACTTGTAATAAAATCGACATTTGTAAAAGGGGCTGCTATTCCGCTTTACTGCACCTTTCAGTGGGACCAAAATTGGTTGCCAAGATTCAATAATAGGCGAATGTTCAAATATACGGTCCCGAGATAGGTCGAGAGATTTCTACACCATTTGTCCCATGAAAGACGTCTTTGAACCATCCGTTACTGATCTATGGACGTTCCTTTTACCTACCGACAGAAGGTTCTGCTTTGACATTTTATTGTCCCGTGCCGATTTCATCGTCAAACGTTGTGTCAGTGTTTGTTACAGACGTTATGTATACTTAACATAGTAGCCCGACACCTAGGTATATATCTACCTAGGTGTCGCGATACTGCGTTTTTGTTTTAATTTAACACCAGCTATATCTGTCCAAACTGTGTAATAGATAGGTAATTTATAGAGAACCATTTCTAATTTATGTCTAAGTATATCTAGTAATGTCGTTTCTTGGAGGCTTTTGGACTTTTGTACTTGTTTTGCTTTTACTAGCAAGGACCCGTGGTTTTAACCGCATAGTTCCCGTTCCCGATTGGAATATGGAGTTAAATATATCCTATGTTACTCGCTGTCTATTGGTGAAAGAATTTTTAAAATCGGTTTAGTGGTTTAGGCGTGAAAGCGTGAAAGCGTAACAAATTAACTTTCCATTTATAATATTAGTTAGGATTAGCTAGGACTTACACTTTTTAAAATTAAATTTTATAATAGAATCCTTATCTTTTGCGAAAATGAATAATTTCAAACCTTTTTAATATTAAACATCTACCGCTCCAAATTGTACAACCTGCAAGTAAAATCGTAACCTGAATGCATAGGAGTTTTTTGTATGTAGACATTTAACAGCCCTTTAATAAGATAAAGCTTGCTATATAATTCACTTTGTTACAGTCGTAAAGAGCCGACAGTCCTTTACTTTCGTACACCTATAGAGAATTAAAGGGGCTGGTCGTTGTACAAAAAATGCACTGTCGAGCAAAAATATTATATCATGACGATATTTCATAAGTCATTAGATAGCTTGTTGAAGTAAGAAGTAACATAGAAGTGTACTTAAATACGCGTAACAAAAACAGCCCAACATAACAAAAATCTTTTCGATATTCTATTTACTTCAACAAGCTTACCACCTATCACGTTTAGGGGTCCCATATATCTCGCGAATAGTCGGTATATCCAGTTATGGAATACCTCTGCCTACCCCCTCGGGGATACAAGGCGTGAGATATATATATAAATGGAATATTTTCAATTTTTTCAACAAGCTCTCTTGTCTAGTAGAAATACCGTAATTTATTCTACATGATCATTTTATATTTAAACTGAGGAGTGACTGCTCGTCATCTCGTCAGTGTGTAAGCAGCTCTATACGTAGGTAGTAGTATTACACATTCATGTTATTGGCCATGTTATTCCTTAAGGAATGACGGTAGATATTCCGAGTTAACGTGGCGTATAGACTGGAGTCTCGAGACCTGGGGTGCTTTGCAATTCCCTTTGTAGAAGCATCGCAATCGCATGTGAGAGCTCTGCTCGCACAAACGCCTGCTTGTTGCATGCTTTGGAGTCGTGTACGTAAAATTTGATTTTCATTTCTTTATACAGGGCGACTTTTTTTACCGTCTGGAAAAAAAATGTGGTGTGATAGGTAAGTGTAATAGATTCATTTGGCAATGTTACTTAAAAAAAAATTTTTTTTCTCAAAAAATTTTTTTCTTGCTTAAACTAATATACATTACTCAATTGTAGTCAATAATACACACTGAAATATTTGAAATAGTATTTTAAAAAGAAACAGGCTTGTAGCTTCCATTTATGCGCAATTTACCTGCAACCGCCAGCAGCGCGTAGTACTGTGCGTAGTTTTCTAGATTTTGTAAATTGCACTAAACTTGACTATATTTAACAATTAATCTCGTGTATAACTTCGGCTCTAGATACCTTATACGTCATATTTTTTTCCAGACGGTAAAAAAAATCATCCAGTATAAGAGCGGTGATAGCCTGACGGTTAAAGAGCCCCCTTCTTAAGCTTGGGTCCCACGGTCCGTAAAATCGCGGATGCACGCAGACCAGCTCGCACGACGTCCGTGATAGCACAGAACGTCTGTGGCGGTGCGCCCGTATCCATCGTGAGTCGGTAACTTCAAAGGTGCGCTCTTCTCTCTCTTTCTCTTTCGCTTTGCATTGTGACAACATAAAAACATCTACACACACCGACACGCACCGTTGGACCGGCCCTGCCTGCGGTGCGTCGCCGTCCGCGCTCGTCGGCTGAGTGTGGCTGATCCGTGGAATAGCGGACCGTGGGACCCCAGCTTTATGATGATAATTAGTTAGCCTCGGGTTAAAATCCTGGCATTACCAATGAGTTTTTCAAACTTACGTACATATTCATCACTTGCTCGACGGTGAAGGAAAACATCGTGAGGAAACCCGCAGGTCTCAGAACTAATTCTGAGGCATGTGTAACAGACCCTGTCCGGCGATGTCTCACCACCTATCACGAATAATTTAGGGGTCGAATATTCTCGTGAAATGTGGGTATTTTCAGAAATGGACTACCTCTGCCTACCCCCTCGGGGATAAAAGGCGTGAGATATTTTTTTTATCTAATAGTATTCTTCTATTGCCTATATTGCTGTAGAGGTATGCTTCAGGCGTTGCTTGGAGAAGATGATCTCTTATTAGTTGTAAGAAATATATAAGTATGTCCCCAGTATTATTATATCCAGTGTCACTGAATTCACCCCCGGGGAAATTATAATGTAACTAGCAGCGCCCCGAGGTTTTATCCGCTTTGTTTCCGTTCCCGTGGGAATACGGGCATAAAATATCTGATGTATAAGCTATATAACTGTAAAGTTTCATCGAAATTCGTTCAGTAGTTTTTGCGTGTAAGAGGAACAAACATCCATACATATGAACTTTCGCGTTTATAATATTAGCAGGATTCCGATTGTCCCGTAAGAAATTGAGACGATGGATAAAAGTCCGTGCATAAGACTAGTCAAATTATAATATGATATATTTTACAATAACCGTGCGACATTTTTCTAGTCTACACATAGGTAGGTAAAGGTAGGTGTCTACTGAAGCGTAAGTGCAATATGAGATTGAGGCAGTTAAAAGTATACAATCCTGCACAAATCCCAAAAGATCATTGTCATCTATTTCGCCTCTAAGCGAGGCATTTTCATGACGTTCTCTAGTGCCGAGGCTGATAGTTAGTTAAATTCGTGAAACTAGTAAGTTAACTCGTGAGTATACGGAGTGCTTTATGTATAAATAAATGGAATATTTCTGTTTCTGTGCCGCGAGACATTAAAAATATATTAAGGTACTTAGGTACGTAAAGTTGTTGAAAAAAATTTAGGACTGTAGTCTATGAATTGGAAATAAATATCAATAGTACTTATTGTTTAAGAAGTATAACTATTTTAACTTATTTGTTGGCTATGATGGAAAGCGACGCAGGCTACGAATATTGCTTCCATTTGCGTGTTCGGGTAAAAGGGGCAGCACCATAGGTTTCGGTTGGGGTCAGTATTCAATTTATTTCTCCGCGAAGGGTCTCGTTTCTTGTTTATGGACAACAGGGTGGGACATCGCTCATTGCGCTCGATTGAACCCGACAGCCTGACACGTCACGGAAGAGATCCGGCATTCCGGGACGTTACCCGATCCAGGAGTGATCGCCGAGCGATGACGCGGAAACATCTCTGATAATCTCATTTGCGATCCCGGCTGATTGAAGTTGCAAATCGACAGTTTCGGTTGAACTACCTACGAACTTAATTTTGTTATTACCTGACTGCGCCAAAAGTAGGGTAATGTTTTTATGTAAGTTAGTGATCCTTCGTTTTTCGCCTTTGGTAGCCTAAAGGGTTTGATGGATTTTGAAGTGCGAGGTGTTGTTAGATTTGTCTTCATCTCCGTGCTCAAGCTAATGAGTCAAAAACATTTTTTTATGCTACTGCATTATACCAGGTAACGTTCTAAGTATTTTCTTTGAGTCGGGATTTCAAATTAAATGCGTTGGTAAAGAGGAGTTACAGGGAGTTTAGGAGATGCTGATATACAGAGCAGATACCGACTTTGTTTTATACTGCTTAAACATGATATAATGTACTCGTACCTATACAGATCATGAAAACCAACTTGTCATATTGATTTAACTATATAAGGGCCGAATGAACAGTGATAAAGTTTCAATGGTTGGTACCTACTCAATAGATGAAGAAATAGAAATACTAAAAAGTGATCAGTCTAGATTCAACGAACGATTTATATCACATAAAACTTTACCCACCCTTTACACTATTTACAGCCTTAAGGTCCTACGGTATTCATAGCCAAGATACATTTTAAATGGAAGCTTAGATTTAGAGCTCCCGAAAAGTTTGCATTCCGTTTTACTTGCCTCGTTCATCAAATTCTCCTTGACTCGACCAAGCGAACAATTTATAGTATTCAATGTAAATTATGAGAGACAAATAGGGTCGTAAAAACTTTCGAATTAAAACGACAAGCAGTTCTACCAAGAGTAAGTTAAGTATTCGCGGGGTATGTAAATAGTCTTCGAGAACTTTCTCAGATATAAAGTGCAAGTTTTAATGGTAAATAAACTTTACTAAGTGTTTCGCATCAATCGACAGGCAGAAATAAAAGTATATAACCTCAAAATAGGTGTTAGATGAGTTGTAAAGATTATTGCCGCTGTAAATTTTCATTTCCATTGTAGTCACGTGGTCAGTGAAACGCACGTCACGTTCCCGCAACAACAACTTTTGTTTCGGAGAAATCTCTTGTGGTGGACCACATTAGGGGCTTTAAGGGTATTGTTGAAGGTTCATATTACATCTAAGATCTTCACAGACTTGTGTTCCTAATGCTCTCTACAAAGTACGTCTGAGACATAATAGTTGTAGCATTAGAACTCTGCTCGGCATACAGAATAGAAGTGGATTAGATACATGTATCGGGTAACACTGAGCTTTGAAGGTTCTCTGCGAGTCTACGTATTTAATGGATCTATATTTTCATAACTATTTTTCAAAATAATTCTTTTAAAACAGTTGTTGAGAACATATTGTTGAATTTACTGCATTTGGGCTCTCATATTATAGTAAACTAATCTAATTTCAGCACAATTCCATGAAGTACGAGCAGCAAACAAGTTACGACCACAGAGTTCTATTATTCTCATACGACAATCCGTTTCATAAGATAAGGTTACACCACAGAACAATAATAGTAAGCAACACCTACAATATCATACGATCCTGACAACTATCCTGTCCTAGGTGCTCTGATTCTTTGTGTACACTACTTCTTATTTTCATGACTGTTTGTTAGAAAAACTTGCCTAAGAAACAATAATGTTTGCAAATGACTTCCTAAGTAATTTTTTATTGTAACTTTTATTACTGACACGACAACCTTTCCAATTTTAGTCACGAACTTATCCCTACTGCCTTTAACTGAATTTGTAAATATTCTTTATTTTATTGTCATTAATAATATTTTTTGTCTAAAAATTTTTCTTTGGGGGAATCACAAACTATCACAAAAACTAATCACAATTATATGGAGATGTCAAAAGTTGCTGTGTGAATCACCTAAGAAGATAACGTGCGAATGTGGCAGCAAGTCTTCTATTTAAAACTACCAGCTATCTCCGTTCAATGATAGTCGTAAATACGGTGGCCTCTGTCGATGGATAATACCTAATGAATTCAATGCCACATCCGTACGTTTGCTTTTTAAATCTGTTTAATATAAAGTCGTATCTAGTTAACTATCTGGCGTATGTACTTTGGGCTTTACTTTTTCTAGCAAGGTCTCTTTTATTCATACGGAATTCCAAAAAAAGAGGTTTTGTTATGTATTACGATTTATTCATTTAACTCAATATAATTGTACATTTGACGAAACCTGTTGTGGATATTATTTTTGTACTTATTGTTCGCATTCAACTGAAATAAAAAAGGTTTATTAATTGTACACTTCGTGGATTTAATGAGTATGTTGCCGTTTTCTACCTACCAGCTATTACCTACCAGCTTATTATGTTGATATGGAAATTAAACTTCTTGACTAATATCATAAAAACAGTACCCTGGGGCCTTATTGTCTATTTATAATTGTAATCGTCTTTTTTTGACATTTGTTACACGATCAGTGATTGCTCTTCTGTCACTGACTATATTGACAGATGTACGGAAGTAGCTTCTTATGTCAAAATGAAGATAATGTCGATTACAATTTATAAATAGACAATAAGGCCCCTGGGCCGGCCATGGACGGGTCCATGACTCCATAACTACTTACATAAAAGCTTCTCTGATACGTGAATTATCTAAATCGCACATGTTGTTGGCGCTCTCTTAACAGACTATCTTTAGCAACAAAATTAAGCGGGAACTCAGTGTAGCGTACTATTTCAACAGCAACCCAGAATTTCCGAGTGCAAACATAGTATTTTACCTTGCATTTCCGCAGGACTTTCTGTGACGTACCAATGCTTTTAGTTATCACGTTATGCATTAGCTCCTACATACTAGAGTCCCGTTTGTCCGATATGTATTTGTTTTATAGTGGAGATTTATCTCTGCATTTTCGTATATCTCGAACGCTCGCTTTGTGAACACTCAGATTATTGTGGTGAGTGGAGCGTGGGTTTGCGTAAAACTTTTAATAAAGATAGTGAAATATGTTGAGTGTAGATACCTATATAGAGTTATAGATGTATACAAATATCGGCTAAATGCGCTCACACCTTATCCAAAAAGGGACGGCAGAGGTAATAACTAATAATAACTAATAATAATAATTCCTGGTAATACCCACTTTTCACCAGTAGATATAATTTACGGTACGTAAACATAGGTGTGAGCTGTTCGCCGGACCTAGTCGCTTATATTATTACATATGCCTCACAATCAATTATTGGGTTTTTCTTACTATGTTTTCCTTCACTACTATACTATTTCCTAAGGGCGGAAGGCACCATTTTGGGTCCTAATTTAAATCGGCATCTTAATATTTTACGTGGAATTGTGACCAAATTTTATTTGATTCTGTTAGATATTCAAAAATTGTCTTAGATAGTAGGCCTGCGGGATTCGAATTCGAGCCTACTGCTATCACTGCTCGATTGTAACTAAACACAAAACATTTGTAACTTTTTAATCTGTGCAAAAACAAATTTCAATGCGATCTAAACTTCAGCGTAGTAGGCATGCCAACAAAGTTAGCTATCACCGCTTGGCAGATCTAGCCGTGGCATGCCGTGCTGGCCGGGAAATGGACATTATGCGTTCCGGCTGCAAACGAGGTGCACTCTCCGTGTTTATGGGCGATGAATATTTCCTGTGTTTCTTTGTGTGCCTTCCTGTAGACCTTCGTATTTTTGACTTTTTAACTTCGCTGTGGAAAATAGAAGCTATATTGTTTTATCTACAATTGATAATAACTAGCAACTGCTAAGTCAAATCAGTAATTTATTATCATCTGTAAGAGACAAATCTACTTTAGAAAATACCTATGCCCTGTGACTAGCCTGTGACGTTATTATATTAAGCAATTAAATTTTGTTAATTTTTTTCAATTATTTAATATTTTATTACTCCTGTTCCTATAGACAAACCTACACTCTCAATACATAATAATGATCTTTATGTATAGTATGAGCCTTATACTTAGCCAACATTTCCTATGCTTTAACAAATAATGAAGACGCAGAAGACTTTTATGCATAGGTGATAATGATGATACAACACAACACAGTACAATTGATGATTTTAGTCTGCATTGTGTCTACATCTTTACACATTGTGAAGCGCGGACTTTATAGTGTTTCCTGTGTATTTTGGACGTGCAAACCGTGGGTTGTTTCACTAATAAATTGATTTATGCACGCGTGTTTACTTTAAATAGGTACATAGAGCAATTGTGAAACGTATTCGGAGTTCAGAAGGAATGTCTATGGGTTTCAACGTATAATGAGACTCAACATTCATCCATTTGTAAGTGTTGTCTAAATTTAACAATAGGTATTTGTTTGCGCTATTTGTAAACGGTAATAAAACTACTAATAGACAGAGAAAATATGAAAATTCTTCTAACATTATTGTTATTTATAAATATATAATGTTCTTTGTTTCAGGTACCTATATCTTGCGTGCTTCGGTAATTTAGTGTAAAAATCTATATTTTTCCTTATCAAATAGTGAAGTGAGACAACAAAAGCTAAGAAGTCTTCATTCCTTACTAAATAGAGGTGAGTGTTACTCATTGACATGTATCTTATTTATATCATAATTTACCTATGATATTATATAATTGTTTCCTGATTATATTTAAAATTAAATTAAATGGATGAATTATCAAAAATCATTAGAAATCCCGTGCAAAATGTTCGTCAGTCAGTCAGTGTTAAAGTTTTATTATATAGATTAGCAATTTGCAAAACTCTCTTTAAAGAAGTTGTCTACAATATACCTATAAGAGACCTACATACCATGTTTCAAGTTTCTAGGTATTATCGTTTCGTAGTACCTACGTACCTACTTACGAATTCCTCTTTTTATATTTATTTTATATTTTCCCGTTGGAATAGGACATTCTCTTGCTGTAAAAAGTACTCTAGATGTTGACACAGTTACTCAGTTATCTCCACACCAAATTTTATCAAAATCCGTCCAGTAGTTTTTGCGTGATACGAGCACAGACGGACTGAAATTTAAAAAATGGGTGTTTTCATATGTAAATCTTTGACTATCTACACAGTTACAGTTTTATTATATGTATAGATCTAAACCAAACTACCAATTCGGTTCATAATGTTATAGTAAATCTCTCACGAATTAAAAATAATTATAGTATATGCGTAATTATTTTCGGTATGAGTCGCTTGGCATACTAGTAATCATCCTCTTCCATAAGGCAGGAGATTATTCAGTAAATTCATTTCCTATTAGTCTTTAGTTACAAATTGTTAATGAATTTCAATGTTTATCGAAGCATAGGGTAAATTTATGTATATCAAATACTAAATCAATACCCCATTACACGGTAGTTGCTCAATAAATAGGTGAATGCTAGCAGAAGTGCATTGTCAACATTATAATCGCCACGGAACGAGATAAGGTAGCACAGATAACTAACTATAGTGGAACTGGCCTAGTTTACACCCCCGCAAGGCTGTTACATGGAGCTGGGTTAATAAAAAAAATAGGAGCAAACTTTAAAAAGGTTTATACTTGGATAGTCTATTCATTTTTACGTTTTGAATGGACTATGCTTAACACAGCCAAAATGGTTCGAATGAAATCTTTCCACTACTAAGGCACGTGTGCTTTTCGTTGTTGAGGAGTTTAATGATCTTATTCTGATGAAAGTGATTCACAGCACACTATGCTAAAAAAAGATATACCTATATCGTAATCTGTTTATATTTGTCAGAAATACGAAGTAACATAAAAACATAAATAATATCTTGGTAAGGTCTTACTCCTTTTCGCAGTTGGTTGATATTATTGGCAGTACGGTATATAATTGCTGTGTATATAGTGAAATGTCATCAGCCTATATAGGTATACCAGGTCGAAAAATTGCTTACCAGACGGTATACCATCGATCATCGTCAGCCCGAAAAGCCCACTGAGATTTTTTGCTGTGTTTGAACTACATGTACAGTACTGTCGCGACTACCGCTTTATTTCAATCAAACTAGAGTTTCGGGAGTTATTATTGTTTACGGACTGAGATATGTATTCTTATCAAGAAAACATAATAAATATAAAGTATTCTTTTATTAGGAAGTCGTACAAAATTGTTTAAATAACACACCCTTATAGTGCTACTTTATCTGTTTGATACACTGGGCCAGCTTTAATTATGTATTAAGTCATATAATTACCTGAAATGCAGTTATATTTAATTAACATATAATTATGGTAAAAAATCGATGTATTCAAAACATGGCATAATCTTCACTAACAATGGTCAATTATTCTTCATGATTCTGAGCAATCCTTTATTAGTCTTCTTACATCCACGGGAATCGTGGTCGGTCGGCACAATTGTAAAGCTTTCTTGGAGAAATGAATGTGTTGTACAAACGCCTGTTTGCTCTAGGCAATTTACTAAGAAGTTAGTTAGCTGAGACAAACCGTAAATTTATCGCTGTATACCATCCCATTGTTCGTTACAAAGATAATTTCAACTTTCTGAATTAATTTTGACTGCTTTGATCAGCGGCAAAATATTTGTTTAGATGATTTAAATCTCTAACTACACAAGCTAGATACCAAACATACGAAAGGCGATAATTGTCGCCTATTGCCTTAGCTGCCTTCCACCAAGTGAAAGATATGGACGTGCATGTCACTAACAGCAAACACATGTGTATTTTACAGGTTGAATTAGTAATATATTTTTTTATATAACCTATGAAGATTCATTCTTTTTAGGGTTCCGTACCTCAAAAGGAAAAAACGGAACCCTTATAGGATCACTTTGTTGTCCGTCTGTCCGTCCGTCTGTCAAGACCCTTTTTCTCAGGAACGCGTGGAGGTATGAAGCTGAAATTTATATCAATTACTCAGGTCTACTGTCCCTTGAAGCTGTGAAAAAATCAAACTTCTAAGCCAACGCAATCAAAAGATACAGCCGTTTATGCCGCAAATTTTCGACACTTGCAAGGGAATCAAAACCTACAGGGTGCTTCCCGTGAACTCAGAATCTTGAAATTTGGTACGAAGCAACGTCTTATAGCATAGATAAAGGAAAAATTACGAAAACCATAAATTTGCAAGGTTGTACGGAACCCTCGGTGCGCGAGTCCGACTCGCACTTGGCCGGTTTTTTTTTATAGATAACGTAATATTCTTCTACGTTTTTCTTGTTTATTATACTTGGATACAAGATTACAGGTGCTCGTGCATCGTTTAAAAATAAAAAGTTTGCGCTCGAGAGCGCGTCTCACCCTCGCCCGAGGCGTCCGTGCGAGCTATTCGATAGAGCGTTCGCTTTACACACAAAACTGATTTTACATACATTTATTTATAATCCTCGTAAGACAGGCTATAGATAATCTTCTGGCTCATATAAAAATATAATAATAATAATATAATCTCACGCCTTTTATCCTCGAGGGGGTAGGCAGAGGTATTCCATTACTGGATATACCCACACTTTACGAGATATATTGGACCCCTAAGCGTGATAGGTGGTGAGCCCATCGCCAGACCGGGTCTGTTTACACATGTCTCAGAATTAATTCTGAGACCTGCGGGTTTCCTCACGATGTTTTCCTTCACCGTCGAGCTAGTGATAAATATGTACGTAAGTTTTTTTGAAAAACTCATTGGTACATGCCAGGATTCGAACCCGAGCCTCACTGATTTTCGGCCGGCTCTTTAACCGTCCGGGCTATCACTGCTCTTAAATATAAAAATATATTTTTAGTAAATGGAGTAGGTACACGCTGTTTTTAATCCCACCACTTTCCACGTTTTTTCTAAATTATGTACCTTCATTTGTTGTTTTGCACGTCCTCGAGAATTTAATATTTCAGAAAAGTTAATTACAATGTTATAAAAACATAAACGCTAGTGTTAATTCTCATGACAGAGAACAAAAATTGAGGTACAAAATAAAGTAGGTACTTAGCATAGTTAATGTTGTAGGTGTACTGCAGAGACCAGAAATAATGTTCCTTTCTAGATTAACGTTACTTATTCAGGATAAGTGGACGAATACTCACTCACCCACCGTTGGAAATATTGGAGCCATTTCAGTGAATAAGTGGATTTGTTGGAAGTTTGCCATAATGTAGGCTATCTACTTATAAAAAAATTACAAACCCTGGTTTTTATCTAATAAACCATAATCGGCACATTTAAGTAACTGATAGCTACTACCAGATTCCATGGTAATATTTAAACAATGAAACAATGAAAATGTACCATCTCTACTTTATTCCGGCTAACGTTTTAAGAAAAAATAAGCCTTTTATATTCATTAGGTCTAACGAGATGTATTTTTTTTTGTTGGAGCAGTACCGAAATTGCGATAACATTTTGTTCAGTAGTACCTACGAGTACATTTTGGTCATGTTGGCATTGCCCATTTAAATATTTATATGGGACAGTTGAGTGGTGTAGAATAGCTAGAGGAACCGCTGGCCGTTGGGGCAAAAAGGCTCTTGAGTGGCAATGTCAACCACGTACCTGATGACGTAAATACGCAAGCTATATAACAAGGTGGACTGACGACGTAGGCCACGCGAAGCCGATGGATGCGGGCGGCACAGAACCAGCAGGCGTATTCACGGTGTCTCGATACCGTTTCCGTTCGATTCAGATCGAGTGAAAAATTTTCCGAATCCTTATGTCACATATGACATTAGTTTTCGACACCAACATCAGCCCATCTGGAAAGTGTTCGACAGATTTTCCGATTCCGAGTCAAATATCGAAGCTCCGTGAATATGTGCGCACGAGCTGTGGAAATCTAATGGGGAGCCTTACTAGCAGTGGGCGTCCGCAGGTTGATATGATTATAAGGGGACAACTGTTTTAAAATGTAGTATTTGTTCTGTGCGGTTTTAGCAGCGTAGTTATCGTTCCCGTGGGAATACAGGAATAAAATATAGCCCATGTTACTCAAGGATAATGTAGCTTTCCATTGGTGAAAGATTTTTTTAAATCAGTTTAGTAGTTTTTGAGTTTATTCGTTACAAACACACACATCTTTCCTCTTTATAATATTAGTTTAGAAGTGTAGATGAGCTCAAAGTTTATGACAATTGTTCCGTAACACGGGACATTCGTGTCTAAAAATTTTTCAGCTACATAACCGTCAAACTTTTGCATAACCGTAATAGAATATAAATCAGAAAACTGCTAATATTGCAGCATAACATCGTATGATGCTGCATTGAAAGAACATTCCTCCTTTAGCTCCTTGTTTTGCTACAGTCGGATACAAACAAACATGTAAATGGTTACTACCAAAACAAGTAATTGGACTAACTCTGATGTATGTATAAACATCATGGTTCCGCTTGCGGTTTCACTTGTAGAGTTGTTCAGTGGATGCAGTTAGCTAATTAGTGCACTGCAAAAGTACTTTGTGCAAGATAAACAATGGTTACACCACCAAAATTTGGTGGATGTTACACAGAAACACGTATTGTGAAGATCTCAACGTTCATATTTTGATGTGCTTTATTGTTTATATTTTAATTTTTTATTTTCGATGTTCATAATAATTTATTATTTCTCTAATATATTCAGTAAATATATTCTTTAATATATAATATATATAAAATCCCGAGGGGGTAGGCAGAGGTATTTCATTACTGGATATACCCACATTTCACGAGATACAATGGACCCCTAAACGTGATAGGTGGTGAGCCCATCGCCGGACCGGGTCTGTTTACACATGTCTCAGAATTAATTCTGAGACCTGCGGGTTTCCTCACGATGTTTTCCTTTACCGTCAAGCTAGTGATAAATATGTACGTAAGTTTTTGAAAAACTCATTGGTACATGCCAGGATTCGAACCCGAGCCTCACTGATTTTCGGCCGGCTCTTTAACCGTCCGGGCTATCACTGCTCTTATTCTTCAAGTTGTCTTTGTTAATAAGTAATACCAGGGTATTTTTGGACCCGTAAACGTGACCGGTGGTGAGCCCATCGACGAGTTTTTGTTTCCAGGAACGCGTAGGTACCTAAGCGTATTTATTTCTTTTAAAATATTTATATTCTTGCGTGTATTGGAGTCAGGTAAGAAGACCGTTTCAGTAATTCAAACATAAATAAAAGTGTTTTCTTTTTTAAATTCGAGTTGCAATATCACCATAATATCACGCATAATCACGGGAACGGCCAGCTGACTCCGCAAAAAGGAGTAAAATTAATGGCCACTCGCAGAGGACCTGCGGCCTGTACAGAGAAATGCTCTTTGCGGTTTTCTGTGGCACGCTTTACCATTTTCCCGGGAATTGTCTTATAGTTGGTGTAAAACAAAAATAAGTTGTTTAAAGTTGTCAGAACTTTACGTGTAATGAAAATAATTTAATTAAAAAGCTTTTCGAAAATGGTTGTGTGTAGGTATACGGGTTTTTATAAAAAAACATGAAACACACGACATTTGAAACTTATTTTTTCGAACAAACGTTTACTGGAACAAACAAAATTATTACCCTATCCATACCATATTGTATACATTACAAATGTATATATGATGATATTTTTGTGGAGTACTCTAAATTGGTTTTTTGAATTGCAGTAAATTTTTTATCAAAAGGAAACAAAAACAGAACAAAATAAACTTTGAAGAGCTTAGCAAACATTCGCCAGATACAAATAGAAAAATGTCTGTAAAGAGCGGAGAGGAAACGTGATTCTATGAACCATGAGCGCACAATACCTAACGGAAATAGTTCAGATAACACCTACTTCTATCTACGCAAACTTTACTTAGTCTGCCTAGTTTACATCTAGTCAGACAAGAATATAAAATAGACCGTTATGTACAAAGTATAGTTAATTTGCCGTATCGTCTCATTTTTACCCATCCCTTTTGCCTTGCTTGTATTGCGTTTTCATTATACAAATATAACTGTATCCGAACATATCATAAATTACTAATAAGCTTTTACATTACCGAGAGCATTTAGATATTCACATAAACCGCAAATTTCATATTGTCTGTTGTCGTATGTAAATAACAAGGACTGTAATGTGAAAATTGTGATCATATTTATATGGATTGAAACGTTGATTATTGGGATGGTTTGCCGATTTTATTAATCGTTTTGTATTGTTTCATCATATCAGCGATATCAGCGATAAAATTGTAGAAAGACTACATTCTGAATTAGCATCTCACCCTTTGGATTTTTAAGTATTTCCGAACCGAATATAATTAGAAAATTCTCCTACTGTTTCTAGACCTTTTGATAATGTCCTATAAAATATAGATTTTGTTACATGTAAAATAATTATACCTCCTAGAAAAGTCTAATAGAAAAAAATCTGTAACCGTTCGAAAACGTCTTGATGATAAGAAATATTTCAAAGTCCAAAGAAACTTTGAGTAAATTTTATATGTAGGTACTCATACACTAAAATAGAAATAATTTTAAAAATATATTTTTTATTTTGTATATTTTTAACTAGCCTCATATATTTTTAACTAGTCTAAATGTTGACGATGGTAAACCTGTTTAAATTTAAACATTTTCGTCGGCTAACCGCATGCATTTATATATTTTTTTAATTTTTATGTGATTACATTTTACAAAATACTTATTTAGAAAAATATAGTCCATTTTGAAAGGCATCTTCTTTAAAAATTTTACTAATTATTGAATTTGAAAATTATAACCCAGCCCTTGGACTCAATCGCTATCCTGATTCACAAACTAATTTCAGCGCGTATTATGTTACAAGTTGTATAATATCTTAACACAACATACAAAGCTATGTAGATATCTATTTGTGTTGGGTGCTAAGCTTTGTCTCTGTTGATTCTATGTCACCCGCGATAGGTGTTGGTTAATAATGTACTATTACGTCATTGATGCTAATCGTAGCGTAATAGGTATAATTGGTACGTTCACAATCAACATGCAGTCGGCGTATAAAGAGATATATTAACGCCGCGCTTTCACGGTAAGAGCGCGCTCTGACCGAGTCTCTACTATGACGCGACTCGTATAAACAAGTGATCAGAGTTTAATCGGACGCCGGAAGCCAATAGTGGATCGGATGTGTGGCGAGTTTACTTTGCAAAAATAAACGTGTGGCAAGTTTATTTTGTGACGAGTTTACAAAAACCCATTCTATTCATACTTCCTCTGAGAGAGTCAATGAAAAGTACCTATCAACTTACAATATAAGATTTTAACCTCGCAGACCATAAATCACAGACACAATTGATTTTTAGTTGTGTTTCGGTTCCAATTGGAATCGGCGGTTCTTAACTGATTAAAAAAGAATAAAAAAGTAGATGACAGAAACAGTAATTTAATACAATAAAGGAGTCAGTTTCAATATTTATAATAATAAGTATAATCTCACGCCTTTTTTATCCCCGAGGGGGTAGGCAGAGGTATTCCATTACTGGAAATACCCACATTTCACGAGATATATTGGACCCCTAAACGTGATAGGTGGTGAGCCTATCGCCGGACCGGGTCTATTACACATGTCTCAGAATTAATTCTGAGACCTGCGGGTTTCCTCACGATGTTTTCCTTCACCGTCGAGCTAGTGATAAATATGTACGTAAGTTTTTGAAAAACTCATTGGTACATGCCAGGATTCGAACCCGAGCCTCACTGATTTTAGGCAGGCTCTTTAACCGTCCGGGCTATCACCGCTCAATATTTATATTTCAATATTTATTAAAATCATTTTGATTTTGATAGCATACTATTTTTTATTTAACTAGTTTTTGCCTGCGACTTTGTTCGAATTCTAAAATAGGATAAAAGTAGCCTAAGTGTTATTCTCATATATCCTACTATTCCTACTAATATTATAAACGCGAAAGTTTGTATGTATGGATGTCTAGATGTATGGATGTTTCTTCCTCTTTCTTAAAATCGGTCCAGTAGTTTCGGAGTCTATTCAATACAAACAAACAAAAACTCAAATCTTTCCTCTTTATAATATTATTATAGACAACAATTAAAGAGAACAAACATGAAATATTTACGGGTATAACTATGTCATAAAAGTGAACTGTGGTAAACAACGTTGTTGACCCACTTTGAAACCCACTAACCCAATTTTATAGATAGCTATTTACACATTATGTTTATGTATAACAAATGATCATTATTTAAAAAAACAAAAACCTGACTGCCTGTATAAGACAACTATTTTTTAAAGGTGATGTTCAGAAAATCTATAGAGGGTGGTATAATAATAAATGAAAAATACTATAGAGATCTGATTTAGGAGAGCGGTAAGAAGATATTATTTTTAGCAAATATGTCCTACAAAATACCCCCCAGAATGCCCCCTGATTTGAAAAATTCTTTAAAGTACAAAAATCTGCTTGCAACATTATCAAAATACTGGTAACCCATCCAGCATACATTTTTGTACATGAAATCAAAAAAGCTTGAATCCAGAGTCGTAAAAAGAAATATTTAAAAGAAATAAATATTTTTTTGCACGAAAGTAGCGATTGATGTGCTATATGAAAGAGATAGCGCTCTACTTTCTTTCTCACTCTTATCTGTCATTAGCCTTTATGCGGGAGTGAAATAAAACACAGTTATTTTTTTATTATGTTGTGGGTCTGCCACTCTGCCAATGTCAATATGACATTTCTTCACCTACATGGAGCACAGAACACTATTAATCCTTGGACCTTGGACCATGAAACGAACATACCACTTTATCTAACAAAAAAATTATAATTTAATAATTCAGGGTATACAAAATAATCATACAAATTCGATTAGCCTGATTGAGCACTTAACTAAATAATTATAGGCCCACAGGTTAAATCATTTTGGGTCCCTAGACCAAAAGGGTGACGTTCGTTTCTCAGTGACCTAAACCCTCATATATTACTGAATTTTTCAAACATAGGGTGGCATTTTAAAATATTTCATTATGTTATCAAATAGCCCAGTAAATTAGCTTTACAATGATATATTTATAATACTAAATAATAATACTAGGTAATAAAATACGAGGAATAAAATACCACTATTATTCTTCTCTTTTACTTTTTAAATGTAGCCTGTGATATTCTCAGAGTTCTGGGAGATCCTGAATGAACAATTCCAACACGTAGTTTTTTTTATGACGCCACTAAGCTAGTGTCACTCGAACAACTAAAGCCGTATACAGAAAGAAAGCTGAAAACTTATCAGCGCTTATCGGCGCTGGTCAATTCTACATAAAGCAAGCAGATTGAAGCAGAGCGAGCAAAATGTCGTACGATGATTGGCGGGCGGCACCAGCGCTGACCGGCGCCTGTCGAAGATTGTCGGCGCTTATCAGCGCCGATCGGCGCTTATCGGCGCCGTTCGGCGCTTATCAGCACTTGTTCATATAAATGCCTGTGCCGGTTACCTGCGTAGACCGGCGCCTATAAGCGCTGATAAGTTTTCAGCTTTCTTTCTGTATACGGCTTAAGACAAACCTAACAAAATATCGTTACCTGGCTACCCCAGAAGAAGGGTATTCTTTTTTAATAAAACTTATCAAACAGTTTAGACTACAGACTAGGTATCTACGCCAAAAAAAGATTACACATATTTGCATTATGAGCAGAATAATAGTTTGGTAGGTAATAAATACTACGTTTGTGAAATTCTTCCAGAAGACTAAAACTCATGTCTGGATTATTTTATTCTTCTTTACTGCTATAAGTAGATCGTATATTTCATTATAAAAGCATGTATCTATCAAAAAGATAGGACGCCCTGATAAAGAAAAGAAGTAACTTCTTTATCGCAAAATATAGCTTCAAAACGCTACGCACGCTTCACTACACTTCGACGGAGCCTTATCTTGAACAATCTACAGAGGTTACAGCCTAAACGTCGGAAGCAAGTGTTCATGATAGCACGGAGGACTTTTGACGTGGGATACTTGCTAAAGCCAAAGATGAAAATAGGTAGGATGTCAAAACTGTCAGGCAGTATTATCATAGCTTTGCCATACAAATACTAAGAGCTATTACAACATAAATACCGTTGTATCTTTCCTGTCGTAATACCGTTTATATAGTCTAGTAGTAAAATAATTGCACCCAAAATTATTTTGGGCCACAGATATCAATTATCTATTATTATTATTATTAAGAATCAACTTATAGTCTTGTTCTGATGATATTTGGATATGTTGTTTGTCCTATATTAGAGTATTATGATTCACATTTAGAAGCAAAGACGGGTAATACATGTTGGTTCTTTGCAAATGTGTATATTAGGGACGTTAATTCGGTTTTCCTAAATAATTCGTAATAAAATAGACCTTTTAATTTGATGAGTATTATTGTTTAACCAGTTCTCAGTATTAATCTTAAACTAGCTTGTGTTTGATATATCGGTAAGATAAAATTACATTTGAAACGCAGCAGATAAATGTTTCTCTATAAAAGTTCGATTGACGTGAAATTACTACTATTTTTTAAAGCAACCCATTTAGATAAGCAACTGGGCGTCAGTGATATGAATTACTTCGACCCTGCACGTTTCGTAGAAAAATAGCTTCAAAACACAAGCTGAAGTAACAATTATTTTATTGTTTTTTTTTTATAAAAGAGCTCTGTAAAGTAATAATATATATAATAATCTCACGCCTTTTTTATCCCCGAGGGGGTAGGCAGAGGTATTCCATTACTGGATATACCCACATTTCACGAGATATATTGGACCCCTAAACGTGATAGGTGGTGAGCCCATCGCCGGACCGGGTCTGTTTACACATGTCAAGTCATGTCTCTGTAAAGTCCCGCCTAAAAAAATGCCTGCCAATGTTAATGTTGTGTAACTTTTTTAACCCAAACTTTTAAAGGGTTTCTATTATAATAACAAAAAGACTTAAATATATTTTATTCAAAAATACCTTTTTTCAGCCTACGCTTAGAGCTGAAAAGCTTTTTGTGTTAGTGATTAGGTATTCCGTAAGTTTAGAAAAAGTAGAGATCAAAGTCTGCAAGTTCCTTATCTTGTTGAAAATGTTTAACTTCAACTTCTCCATGTTCAAGCACACATTGGCCCAAATGCTAATGGTTTTATTCCAGCAAAATGGGTTAACCCTCTAGACCGACATTTTAATTCCAGTTCCCATCGGATGTTGTATCTCGGCATCCGCTGATCTAGCTCAGAATTTAGATATCGCTCGTGAATATGTATGAGAAGAGCACTGGTTGCAACCTGAAAATGTCTCTCGGGTTTTTCCATAACTTTGTTTTAGATTCAATTTTAAACGGTTTTTGAAGGGTTACGTACTAATATCAAATAGTCTTCATTTTTTCAGAAAATACTTTGTTTATTAGTCCATTGCTAGACATAGGTTAGTTCACTCCTGGGCAGAGTCTCTCAACATACAGAGCACTATTGGCGGCCCCTCTCATTCACCTCTTGAAAGCCACCTAGCGAAAATCGTCGCTCCACCTAGAATGCTGTCTTACAACAATATCTTCTTCACTTCGTTGTTATTCTACTACCTGATGTATTAAAAAATCACGTTGATCCGTTGCTCCGTGAAGAAAGACAAACTAAGCAGAGGTTTTGGCCCTTAATCAAGGTAGAGCGTCCCATTTCATTGCCACTTTCACACCATGAATTGTATTTAGGTACCAACTTTAAAAAATAAATTGGATAGGGGTTGACACGGAAGAATCAATTTACGTAAGTTTGACCGTTGAAGCTGTACCGCACGTGAAGTACAACGAGGGGGTGCAGAGAGGGGAATCGAGACAGTGGAGAGGTGAGATAAGAGTGCGGGAGGGTTGATTTAGCCCCGCGTCTCGCCGCGCAGTTTCTAAGGCGCGGTATAGCGCTAACAACAATTTATGACTGGAAAGAAGTGTGGGTGCCGTGTAGGCACAGCACAGAATAATAATAATAATAATAAATCTTTATTTCAGGCAATATTTACATTAATAGATCTTAAATAACGTAAACAGAGGCCCATATCATATATACCTTATAACTAACATACCTACATATAAAATATCTAACTAAACTATTTTACACGTAATGTCGGCAACGTGCGAGCGCTGTCGGCAGGTAGTTGACCCCGGAATTTCCGAAATACAACTCCCTGCGGCCAGAAGTCCTCCTTCATGAAGGTTTCCAGGTGATGGGTTGGTACTCTAACACAAAAGAATTAAAATTCGTTTTGCGGCGAGACTCCAACCGTTCAACCCTCAATGAAAATGTGGACTTCTTCATTATGTAGTCTACGACGTCTTGGACCTTCGTAGACCAGTGCAAACGGGACACATACAGCTGCGTCGACGGTACAGCAGGACGCGGCAGATGGTTCGGTCCGGTCGGAGCAGTGCCATGGGTGTTGCGGCTAGAGGGCTTCTTCTTCTTCCTCTCTACTCTTTGGAAGCCCTCCTCATCACACTGGTTTTTCCTGTAAACCGGTGGGGGCACTTGCTTGCCAGCAGATTTGCTCCGGCTCTTCTTCCCTTCCTGGGAGGGCCGCTGCATTAGCGGGGAAAGTGCGGCGACAGCGACGGGGGCAGGCGCGGCAGCGGCGGCTGCGTAAGCACGCGGCGGGCCGTGATCGCGCTCGCACGCGACATCATCTGCGGAGGCGGGGGCGGGGCGGGGGTTGTGGGCACCTCAGCAACAACCGGCGACGACAAACTGCTGATGGAGGCATTTTGCGCGCCGCGACGTGTGTTTACGTTGGCGGTCTCCGGCGACCTACTTACCGAATTATTACCGAATATATAATAGTACTAACGTACAGAAGGCCGACTCTAGTACTTTGAGTATTAGTTAGACAAAAACTAATAAAACAGCAATATACGTGTGCATTCACGGTCAACGCTTGGCAGTCTATCGCCGACGAGAGCCCTTGCGACTCGCTTGTCGAGGTGCGCACTGTAGGTAAATATTTATACCTAAAGTCGGACACCCGGTATAGGTATACTTAATTTTATTTTCTTGAATACAATTTTCATTTGGGGCAGCCCGAAGTGCCAAGTCCTCTCAAGAATTTGTTGAATCTTGCTAGCGAGCGCCTAGACATTTCGGTGATTAACATTGAAAATAAAAGATAATAAGAATAAAATGCGACTATTGCAGAAGTATAGCGTAATTCCAGCTCCATTTTGAAGGAATCAGGCCACAGCCCTCATGCGAGCATCTTTTATGAACAGCCGCTTCCTCGCTTGACTATTGTGCACCATATAAATACGAGAAAGTATGTAAAAAAGTGTGGCTAATGAGGTGCCACCCTTTTTTTTGTGCTAAGACTTTAATTAAGTACTTTCATTTCAGTTGTGAATTGCATTTTCGAACAATACATTATGTCCTATATTTTTTCATGCAATTTCTGTTTGCTTGTTACTCAATTACGCTTTTTATCTCGTCTGTGCATTTAGAATCAGCAATTCGATGTAGCATGATGATGTTGTTTATAAATATACTTTCACGACTTTTCCCCGAGGGAATTAGCAGAGATATTCCACCAGAGAAGTATCCGGTTCCCCAAAACGTGGTGAACATTTCGCCGGACACAGGCGGTTGCATAAAAACTTTGATATTGCGGTCTCCTTCACCTTTGAGCAAGTATAAATATGTGCGTGAGTATTTTGTTACCTAAAATACCAATAACGGTGTTTTTTCTTGTTTTAATCTGTAATCAGTTTTCTTGAAATTTTTGCATTGTTTTGAAAAGTTTTTTGTAGTCGGTGCCACAACAGCTGTGGTGGCTGCCCCATTTAACACACTCTGCATGTGTAATTTCACAGTGAGTTACTTATATTAAGCTGCGTGATACGTTTAGACTCAGGCAAACTCAGTGGAATAATCCGTAGGTAAATAGGTACACGGCAGACCGAATTCTAAGGAGCTCTACACAAACCTGAATCTCTCTTACGATCCATACCTGTACGTGTTTATACCTATATTATTATGGGATTTCAAGGATCTCACCAACCCCTTAATATAGGCTGTTAAGTTTTGACGACCGCCTATATCCGACGCTCTTTAATATTGCAGGCCTTGAATCTTGGATATCTGATCTTAGCCGGCTTTCGATCTGCGGTAGACATGCCAACTTAGTAAAACTTCTATCGAATAAGAACAAAGTTGCGCTCAACTGCTTTATATTATTATTTAATTAATATTGCGCCTGTTCCATTCAGCGGATTAGGATTATCTCTTTGGGATATGGATAAGGCGAAAATTAATTACGTTTATTCTTACTTTGCCGAATAAAAACATTAATCTGTACATCATGTGATAGAGCTTGATGAGAGCTCTAATTGGTGCCATTTAAACGACTTATTTCATATCAAAAACATCAAAGTATTTAATAGGTAATTAAATTGTCTTGATTAACTATGTATTAATTTATTAATGAAAGTCCTTAATCGTAATGATTAAAAATCTGAGAACTTATTTATCGTAGTAAAAACGTTTCGTTAAAACGCTATTTAAATAACTAGCTGTTGTTCAGTGGCGTCTCTCGCGTGCTTTTAGTTTTCAGAAAGTGGCTCATTCGCCAAGTCCTTTCATCAACGGGACACCAAAAGTTTCTGTGGTGGTAAAAATATGCACGCAAATACTATACTTAAGCTGTCAAAACCGTCCATACCACATGCTATATACATTGATCATTGACTGAATAAAAAATTTCAGAAGTCTTGAATTTCCAATAGTTTTCTACGTATTTACTCCCACTGCCCAAATTTCAATGTTCTGTCGAGCTGGGCATGGCAATGATTAATTCAGCCATCCAAAAATGATTTCTCTCGTTTTATCATTTTACTATAGTATAGATAGTTGAATCTGTAAATCTATATAAATAATAAAAATTAAAAGGGTAAGCGCAAAACTTGAGAACGGCTCGACCGATTCGGTTGTTTTATTTTTGTTGTACTTATGCGTAATTGTCCGGACAAGGTTTGTAATGAAGTTATATTGCGAAATTATTCCCACTGAAAAGGGAAAAACAGAATCCCTAGTTGGTAACAAAATGACTATCTACTTACATGGTTTGAATAATTTTTAGAATATTCATGTTATGTATATTTGTCATAACGCAGTAGGTATGTTCCCTTGGGACAAAACACTAATCGTTTGTCGACTTGGCTTGGGACTAAACTACTAGTTCTGTCGTTATTACTCTTAGTGAGGATGGTAATTTCCAATACAAATTCTATACCATTCAAACTGTTCAATCGTCAAAGCGAGCAGTACGGCTTCGCTGGCGTTCAATTAAACTTTGTACCGGGTACAAAAACCGAGCTTCAGGCCTGGGAAACCATGTATTGAATTAATACAAGTATAGGATAAAAGGATACTTTTGTACCCGTTGGTTCATGTGGTTTTGACTTGCGGATGAAAGTTACCTGAATTGGATATTGATTTTTAACTTTGTGAGCTTTTGGTTTTGATATTTACATTATCCATATTTCATGATTCTATTAGCTAAGAAGATCATGTATAAAAATAATTTTAGATCGTTTTGGTAATATATATTTTGGATGTAATTTATGACTATTATGTTGATCTGCTACTCTGTATTATACTAAAATCATCTAGACCCAAAGATATTAAAGTAAGGATGAGCTATATTCATACTGCTTGCGTTTGAAAATTGATCCCCTACGAGTGTGCTACAACATGTACATACTTACTTCTTAGCGTATTTATAGGATACAACAATGACGGGGAAAGATGATACGGAACGAATAATAAAGAAAAAGAGAGCTATCTGTTAAGAGTTGCGCTTAAAATACGACTTGAAATACAATGCGACTCAATAAAATGTGTTTAATTAACTACATTTGTCGGCCTCATTTTCTACGTCTTTATATTATATATAATATCTTTGTCTAGACCCATATTAATTCCATCACGTCTTATATCCGAGAGTTATTTAGGTTAGATTAGGTTATTTTTCCTAGGAGTACCATCTTTTCACAAATGTTGTATTTTTCGGACTATATAAGAGTGATTGAAATGATCTACTAGCGTAACCTAGATTCAGGTAGTAAAGCGAAATTAAGTGCCAGTTTCGTCTTGAATCGATCGTGGGATCCAGCATCTACAAATTGTAACCGTACCTATTAAATCATAATTAGAGTTGGTATGAGTACCTGAAAACCACAATAGTAGATAACAAACAACTCTAAAAGCGTGGTTTTTTACGCTTACGCTACACTTCAACGAATATCACTAAAAATATCATCAATATAATATATCACTAAAAACCATAAAATGTTTAGACTTTTGTAGATTTTTTAAAAACTACTTCACCGATTTCTATAAAATTTTAATGGAACCTCTGAAGTATGATCTACCAAAGAAAAAAGGAATCGTCAAAAACGGTTCGGAAAAATCGTGTAACATATACACGATTATTCCGAACCGATACCTACATAAAAAAACATACCTAGTCGAATTGAGAACCTCTTGATTTTTTTTAAGACGGTTGAAAATATTAAATTATCACCTTCACTCATTCTCCTAAAACGCAAAATCCATTAAAAATCTATTGTGTCTGTGATGCTTGGTCTTAGAGGTTAAAAATAAACGAATTTCATATCTTAATTTGCAAAAATCTCAACCCCACTTCTCATCCGTGAGCCTCGGGTTCGAATCAAATAACGATTTTTTCAAAAAACTCAAGCACATATTATCATTAGCTGGACGGTAAAACAAACATCGAGAGAAAACCCGCAGGTCCCAGAATGTATTCTGAAGCATGTGTAATAGCACCCAGTCTGGCGATGGGCTCACCGCCTATCACGGTTAGGGGTCCAAAGAATATGATGTTGAAACGTGTATTTATAGAAATGGAATACCTCTGCTAACCCCGCGGGGATAAAATTTAACATTTATAAATTTCACTCATAAGACATTCCTGAGGACAATGGAGAGGTAGAAAAGACGAAGAAATGAATTTTAGTCTTGAACTTTCATTGTTTATCGCGGGGGATGATTCATGCCGGTTTCGCTTTGCAAGCCTTTCGTCGAAGCAGACTGTGCAGTCGATAAATCAACCATAACAATGCTGATGTATATTGCTACTGAAACTCTTCAGTCGACCTTGAAGCAGACGTCTGCTCTTACAGCGACTCAGAATAGGTACCTACCTATTCGCGAAGTATAAAGAAACCGAGCGCTACGTTTATACTTTATAACGTCATGCTTTTCCATGGATACATAATATGACCCCTTACAAGTTCAGGCCGGCAGATATAATATAACACCACTAGCTATGAGCTACTACCTAACCTACCATACCTCTCGTGCTTCATCCACATCCATAAAACGATTCATGCATGCTTGATCGTCGGTATCGGAAACTCCTGGATACATGTCGTCAAAGACGTTTCTGAAAGTGTTGGAATACTTACACAAACGTATTTATTTCTGATACAATATTAATATTATTTAAATGATAAAAGTTAATAAAATAGCTAGTGAAGTCATCAACTTATCTCGCAGGCTAAGTGGTCTGTGGGCTCATTTGACCACAAAGCCGTTTTTTTTATCTGCCGGTGTATATTTTTAAAACTCAGAGTTCGCCAACACTAACAACAGCAATAACCAAGACCATACTACTGTTTATCAACATAAGTGTCAACTACTATAAACTAAGTAACTTATATTTTCCCGGATTAGTTTCAGTCTCTTCTAAATGTCGAAATTAATTGAAATCATAAAACTATGGGTGCAGAATTTATATGCTTCCATAGTCTTTAAAATGAATTAAATGAAAATGAATAACAGTGTGAACAAATGTTGGTGAACCTAATAAATAAAATAAAATAAATAATTATTCATAAATTAAATTATTTATGAATTTTCTGTCAAAACGAATGGGTATCAGTGACCCGCAACTCGAGAGGTCAATTAGAAAGCGGCCTCGGGCTAAGCTCTGAATATTGTTTTCATTCGTTAATATTTCGCAAAGACTCATTCATCATAATTGAAAGGAAGCTCGTCTTTTCTTACAAAACTTACTGTCAACAAGGTGATTAAGATGTTGAATAAACCATTATTGGGTAAGCAAACACAGAGACTGGTCTCCAAGAGACCAACAAAATAATTGAAGACGTTCCCCACACCACTCAACTACCACAAATATATTTAAAAAAATATAAAGCTAGAGACGGGCTGTTAAAATATTCAGATTTTGGCTAAATAAGATAACGCTAAATTGAAAAAAGATAGTATTACTTATCATCGGAAATTTGAATCCACGAAGCCAGTGACTTAGTTTGCCTTAAAAGTAAACATTTGCGAGTATAATCCTAAATATTATAAATGCGAAAGTGACTTGATTTGTTTGTTACTCCTAAACCACTAAACCGATTTTAAAAATGATTTCACCTAAAAGTTAATATTATCAGGGAGTGACATAGCCTATATTTTAGGAATTTCCAAGAATCCCCTCATAGCGTTTTCTTACGACTTATAAGACACCTACATACCATATACTCGTAAACCATATTTAAAGTTTCTAGGTGTAATCTTTTCGGAGTAAGTAGTATTTCTCTTTTTAACCAGTTTTTATATTTTCCCATGGGAATGAGGATATTTTCCTCAAATAAAAAGTACCCTAGATAATAACCCAGGTTACTCAGTTATCTCCATACCAAATAACGTCGATAATTATCTACACTATCCAAAAAATTTCAACTGTTATTTTTCAACCGACATGAAAAATGGAGGAGGTTCTCAATTCGACGCGTATCTTTTTTTTATGTATGATCACGAATTACTTTTCACAGAGTAGTCCGATTTTGATATATATTTTTTTATGAGATAGAGTATCTGATATACACCAGGTATCTGTAGCTGTTATTGGTACAACCAGCTATTTAACCAGTGAAATTGTATATGTATCTCAATCCGAGTAAACGATTCGGTGTAGCTATCTACGGAAGCACAATTGAATATCGACTTTATTACACAAGCATCGAACAACCAAACAGCAGTGTGAGCAGTTCCACGAACAAACGCAGTTTTCAACCACATGTCGGCACTCTGCCAAACGAATAAAGGTTTCCCAAACTTAATTGTCGTTGACTTAACTTCGTCTAATTCTGCAAACTAAATAGGATGCCAAAATTAATGAGGATTATACCGTAAAATTAATTGCCTTAGCTTAATAACCTATAGGTTACAGTCATGATTCTAATAAAACAGTAGAATTATATTGCACAATATACTGTTGTTCGTTTTATTATGCCAGTAAACGTGGCACCTATTCGCATAAAGGGAACTTATTACTCATTATTTAGTTATGCGTATTACCTATAAAGAATTTAAAGAACAAAACCATAAGACTTAGTATATAAATATTTGTCTCTTTATTGCAACACTAGTATCCCGGGGTTCAACCCGCGTAGTTCCCCTTCCCGTTCGAATACGGGAATAAAATATAGCTTACATGTATCTATATATATAAAAGGAGAAGCTAAATCTAAAAATCAAGGCCCAGCCCAAACCGCTGAACATAGAAACATGAAATTTTGTGTGTAGGTTACGTTTATAGTGTAGATGCTCGCTAAGAAAGGATTTTACGAAATTCAACCCTTAAGGGGGTGAAAGAGGGGGTTGAAGTTTGTATGGGATAGTGTGATTTCTGCGTGTATCAACTTGAAACTTGGCACAAATACTTTTCAAAACACACTATGAAATATTAGTTCTAGGATTTTTTGAAAATCATCCTCCAAGGGGGTGAAAGTAGGGGATGAAGTTTGTATGGAAAACCTTCATTTTTGGGTGTATCAATTCGAAACTTTGTAAAAATACTTCTCAAAACAAACAACAAGACACGTATTTTCGGATTTTTCAAAAACCATCCCCTAAGGGGGTGAAACAGGGGAGTGGAGTTTGTATGGAGACGTGTTGTTTTTTACGTCTATCAACTTCAAACCTTACATAAATACTCTTAGAAATAAATTATGAGACACTTATTTTTGGAATTTTCGAAAATCATCCCCTAAACGGATGAAAGTAGGGGTTGAAGTTGATACGAAGAAGTTTATTTTTGGCGTCCATCAACTTGAAACTTGGTACAAATGCTTCTGAAAACAAACTATGAGATATTAGTTCTAGGATTTTTCAAAAATCTTCCTCAAAGGGGGTGTAAGTGGGGGTTGAAGTTTGTATGGAAAACCTTCATTTTTGGGTGTATCGATTCGAAACTTTGTAAAAATACTCCTCAAAACAAATAACAAGATACGTATTTCTGGATTTTTCGAAAATCACCCCTTAAGGGGGTGAAACAGGGGGTTGGAGTTTGTATGGAGACGTGTTTGATTTTTACGTCTATCAACTTCAAACTTGGCACAAATACTCTTAAAAATAAATCATGAGACCCGTGTTTTAGGAATTTTCGAAAATCATTCCCTAAGGGGGTGAAAGTAGCGTTTGGAGTTTGTATGGAGACGTGTTGTTTTTTACGTCTTATCAACTTGAAACTGGGCACAAATACTTTTAAAAATAAATGATGAGACACGTGTTTTTGGATTTTTTGAAAATCATCTCTTAAAGGGGTGAAAATGGAGGATAAAGTTTGTATAGGATAGTGTGATTTCTGCGGGTATCAACTTTAAACTTTTTACAAATATTCTTGAAAATAAACTTGATATATTAGTTCTAGGATTTACCGAAAACCATCCTCCAAGGGGTTTCATCCCCTTGGGGGTTGAAGTTTGCATGACTTTCATTTTTGGATGTATCAATTCGAAATTTTGTAAAAATACTCCTCAAAACAAACAACAAGACAAGTAGGTATATCTCGATTTTTCAAAACTCACGGGTGAAACGGGGTTGGAGATTGTATGGAAACTTGTGGTTTTTTTACGTCTATCAACTTGAAACTTATCACAAATACTCTTAAAAATAAATGATGAGAAACGTATTTTTGTATTATTTTAAAATCATTCCCTAAAAGGGTGAAATTAGGGGTTGAAGTTGGTATAGAGAATAGGGGTTTTTTGCGTCTATCAACTTGAAACTTGGCACAAATATTCTTTAAAAGTCTCCATACAAAGTCTAATTTTTTTTGATAATTTACCATGGGTTGCTAGGAGAAATTTGTTTGTGCATCCCAAAATGTTGAAAAAATAAATGTCCACCCGTGCGAAGCCGGGGCGGGCCGCTAGTAAGCTATATAACTGTAAAGTTTCATCAGAATCCGTTCAGTAGTTTTTGCGTGAAAGAGCAACAAACATACTTTCGCGTTTATAATATTAGTAAGGTTTAGAGTAGGTATTGGGTTTTTACTAAAAATCACAGATGTCACCATCACTGATAAGTTAACGAAAGAAATATGATAAGTATCAGGGTTTGTACTTTAAGCTCTACCATGATTTGATGATTTACATCTTGCTCAAAATGAACTCGCCTACTTGTATAGTAAAGTCACATTTACTACATAATCAAGATTTTACATCTGAGGATTCGCCTATCTATTTCTGAATTCACGGCTACTCTCATTGATACAATTATAAACATACACGAGTGGAATGCAATGCAATACATTGATCACGTGTTTACGGAATTTCCATCCTGCTCTGTAATCATAATTTAATCTAATACCTAATACATTTAGATCACAAGCACAAAAATAAAAATAGCATAACCGTTAAGTAGACGTAATTTAAAGACGCAAACCGTAGTATATAATTTTTAAATCCATACCACGTGAAACCACCAGTGACGCTAAACTACGTTAATCTCTTTATTAGAGTAATTCACTTTAATGGTTATGCATATTTTAAAGACGCTTTTCATCGTCATTCAGCCAATTGCCGTTCACTGCTGGACGAAAGCCTCCCCCAAAGAGCCAACCATTCCGGTCTTAAGTAGCCTGCATCCATCCACTGACAGCCACCTTATAGTATATTTGTATATATAAATGCGTGTAGAAGTTAGTATAGTCGTTGGAACAAAGGCACCAACGTGATTAGCTTAAACATAGTTTTTCCAAGAATCATAAATACATTCACAAAACTTTAGTCATGAGTATATGATTAGATACCTACTTATAAAGCACTCTGATTAATTTGTAAAAGTTGGAACAGATGGATTAATGTATCATCATTATTGTACATCCCTCATTTTTCTATGTTAGGTATTATGTGTCAAAAGCAAAAGTTTCTGTTTCATTAACACAAACTTAACTATTGGCAGTAAAACCTCAAGATCAGTCAATAGAATTATCTATTGTTCTCGCGAGGGTTAATGGTGCTTGACTGTATGTGTTTTGCACTCCAACACTACTCGATATAAAAATATCAATTTGTAACACACTGAAGACAACGACAATCGTGCCATAATCTATTTTTTTAAAGAAAATATGCCAGAATTTACTTGATAAGAAAATATGCCAGAATTTACTTGATATACATACAGTGCACGAGTAACTAATCGATGCAATCTAGAAAATACACGCCTACTGAAACAATCGCAGTGGTTTCCCGAAAACCGCAATGTACCCACATTGTTCAAACAAAGAGCCCCTTTTACAGGTTGGTTAGAAAAAACCCCACAAAAGACATACAAGACCGCAAATTCTACCGCCCGGTCCACTCGCACCGGTCCGTAAACACGCCTAACAATGCCCAGATGATGGACAGCGAAAATAGAACGTAACGTAAACAATTGCGGACAAAGCGATCGCTGAAGTCGACGCGGTGAGATTAACCAACGGCAAGCGAGCGTTTGATATTCCGTAGCGCTGCGTCATACCGATGCTCACAATACGTCACCGACGACGCCCGTCATATGCCTTCTCAATTCTGACGAAGGCTTATGGGAATTGGGTTTATGAATATTTAACTCCTACGACATTTTATTTACATGAAAGTCGAATGAATGCAGTGGAAATGCGCTCGTTAAGATGCATTAGTGGAGTACGATTGATAGAGAGATTGAAGAATAGTGTAATTCGAGATATAATGACGAGGACTGAAAAAGGAATGCTGAGGTGGTTTGGTCAGATTGAAAGGATGAATGAAAGGCGCTTAACGCGACAAATATACAAGGGTTTTGTGAATAGTCGAGTCGGTAGAGGACGACCTAGGCGTACTTACAACGACCAGATCGGCGATGTATTGAAGAAAAACCAGATAAAGAGTACTCGAAACCGATGAGCATGCATGAGGAGTTTGATGGTTGTGGATGAAGCACGAGAGATCTGCCAGGCTCGTAGCAAGTGGCAGTCTATTGTCTCTCCCAGTAGGAAATAGGCTTGAGGTTATGTATTTATGACATTTGATTCTACTTCAAAGAGACTGTCGACTTGCGCACATCCGTGCTACGATGGATGGAAACAGTAGATGTATCAATTTTTGGGAGAGGACTCTGGTAGCATGTCTGATAATTAGGGTTTGAGACATCATTTATGTTTGAAAAATCTACAAAACATGTTTACTTTAACGCTAGCAGTTGCCCGCGACTACGTCGACGTGAACTTTAGGTGATTGTGACCCCTAGGAACTAATAGGCTTTTCCGGGATTAGTAGTAACATATTATGTCGTTCTCCGATTTATTTCTTTACTATTACCAAAATCCATCAAGACCGATTCTTTTAAGCGAATAAACGTAACAAGCAAATAAACTCACTTTCTCGTATATAATATTAGTTGAGGATGATAAACAAAAGACTAAGTATTTCTTTCTCTTCGCGGTATTCGGAACGTACCTGGTATTACTTTTTAAATCTCTTCTAACGCGTACATCGTGAGGTTTAAAAACTCTTTTATCCTTTATGTTGTACCTATATCTTTTTATTGCTCCACCTTTACAGCGGGCTACGATGTTCATAAAAGTGCTCATTACTCCCTCAAATAGGCTGTAATCGATAATTTGAGTTCACACCTAGGTAGTTTAATTAATACACTGCTTTATTGTCTAATACAAGCAATTAGTTTAAGCAAAGAATTTATTTAAATAATAAAAATAACCATATAGGTTTTAGAAACAGAAATAAGACCACTGTTGTCTGATTAGTAGAGTTATGAGACTTAGGTACCATGAAAGTTATAGTGTTTATTCTTTTGTTTATTTTGTAAATGTTCTGTTTCTCTGTTGGTGAATCGAGTTTTAATCAAATGGTGGTCAGTTCCCAACAGCTTATATCTGAGTCCCGTACTCGTAAAATTAATGAAACTTCTATTGTATGGTGACACCCAAGCCACGTCAATTTTCACCTCCGCCAAAACAGAAATTACGACACAATCAAAAGCCAAACGGAGATTTTCTCATACCCGAACTTATTTAACCTAAATGATCGCCTTATTGCGAAAATTGTACATGCTTAGTATACAAAAGATACATAAATATATGCGTGTGGTAAGTATTTCATTCCTGGAAGTACCCTCTCTTCACCAGTTTATTTTTCGGGCATCTATAAGTGAAAGGCGGTGAGCCGATTGCGGTATAAATGAGATTTTTCTCTATGATACTATAATAAATATTAAAATTACACATCTTAAATAACAAATTTTGTTGCCTAACGTAGGTACCTATATGCAAAATTGGTTCGGTGTTTCATAAACATAACTATCTATATAACTCTAGTACGTTGGTGCTACAGTCCTCTCATTAATCATAGGCTGTGACATCAGTTACGGGTACTCAGATCATTTGTTGAGTTTCTTGCTGGTTCTTCTCGAGGTACTGCATTTGGAACCAGCAACTCGTCGGTGGAGATACATTTAGCCGAACATGGATGATTTTAAAGTGCCGTTTCTAAGTGAAATTTGCTTTGCCTACAGAAATAAATACATTTTGACTTGGATTAAAATAACGTCAATTTTAGAGACTATATATGTTTACTATTTCCATGTATTGTATAAAAGTAGTAGCAAATTTGAGACTTGAGATATAAAACGGGCGAGTAGCGTTCGTGGTAGGTACATTCAGACTATTTATCGTCCTGTCTTTTACAGCTTTCTATATAACATTTCTATTTTTGTTAGCGATAGCTGAAAACTTCGGTAAAAGTCATGAAAACCTATAGTTTGTTTATTTGTACAGCGATTTGTTATCGTACTTTACTAATATTTAATGCTACTGGTCAATTTATTTTGCTAGTTCAGAATAAATAAAGTAAAACGTAGGCACTCTATAATCGATCGCCGCCGGAGTTATGATAATTTTGCCGCCAGCAGCCGGCAATAACGAATGTTTGTCCAATCGGTGATTGCTATAGCTGAACTTAGTTCTGTAAACATGTTTGGCTATAAATACTGGGTATTAAACTTGCGATTTAGTTATTAAACGAACGGTTGACTAGACAAATTCAGTCTTCAATGTCTCCATTGACAGAGGTAGCACCAATCTCCCAATCCGCATTGGGTTCTCGTAGGAGATTAAAGCCTTCGTTACGATCTGAAAAGACCCTTAGCTCAGCAGCGTGTTGACGATTCTGTGTTAAAAATATAAAAAAAGGTAATCCATTGTTTAGTTTCTGTAAATACTATATTCTTGATTAGTTAATAGGATCATCCCACCTCATCTCGTCGGTATGTGCCTTATACTAGAAAATCTGTGTATACACTGCTGGATCCACCTAAGATATTAAACATGTTTTTCACATCATCATGCTTAACATAGCGATTTTGATGATGACAAATTGGAAAGTCCATGAAATTACTGGGTACCAGCTGTTGCGATAGACCGTCTCGTATGAAAATATTGACGTTTCTGCTATGAAAATAAACGGTCCGGAAACTTTGTTCAATAACTTTACATCTTTACATATTTACATTACATCTAGCAAAATTATAGTTTATTTTTGCCTCACAGCGGAAATGATCAAACCTCTTCTCGTAAGTAGGTATAATAGACTGAGAATTGCAATTTCGGCTGACGTCTGGAAAGTTTGATACATAAAATAGTTTGAATGGGATTTTTATAGCACACTTGTTATTGAGTAGTCGATAAATTTTATGATAGGTACATGTAGGGTGGGAAACGTTGCAGCTGGAGGATTTCCAAAAATTCTAATCCCATCTAAAATATATGAAAGAATTGCGTATTAATACTGTTTTACTATTACAAATAAATACCTCAAAAATAGTATATCTCCATCCTCGAGGATAAGGCGTGAATGCTTATTCAAACAAAGTCGAAACAATTTGCCAAAAGCTTGTTCTCGGGATAATATCAGGCTGAGATTGATCTCGTAGCACGTAGAACTACTCGTATCAGAATATCTCGAAAACCGCAAGTTGTGCCCACATTAAACTCCGCCTCGCTCGAAAGCCAAGCCAGCTTACAGCTTACGCCATCAGTTTCAATCGGACACTTACTATATTTATTCGGCAACTACATAGTCAGTATACTTAAGTACATATAAAATCAAAGAAAAATTTACCACTACGTTATAGTTTTATTCTTACAAAAGTTGCTGAAGTTGGTAGGTATACATAAAGTTCTGAAAAAAGCCAGTTAAAGAGTACTCGAAATCGATGAGCGTGTATGAACCAATTGATGGATGTAGATGAAGCGCGTGAGATATGCCAGGATCGTAGCAAGTAGCGGTCTATTGTCTCTGCCTACCCCTTTAGGAAAAAGACGAGCATATGTACGCATGTTATAGTAAAGGGTACTTTGATTATAATTTGTCTACGTCATCTGATGTCACGGTAGAATGGATACTACTCTAGATGGTCAAAGTTTAATGCACAAGTTTAGGCCAATCAATCAATGATCGATGCTTTATCCTTTTCACTCTGACTAAGGTAGATCACGCTGTTGTGATTGTGCGTCAACTATAAGTGTAGGTTAGGACTTTATGAATTGTTTTTGTGGATGGTGAGTCCTTTAAATAAAAAACATAAATAATGTTTCCAGGTGACAGTAATGTCTGAAGGAAAGTCTTTAGACGTACTGTGACAATGGACTGCGAAAAGTTCTAATTAATTGGGTCTTAAATCTAGTTGGACAATATTTTGTCACTTGGTTGAATTTAAACATTGCTTAAATTTTGTTGTTTATTTGTTATTCCAAGCATAATTTTGTTATTTATTCTAAGCATAACTTTTACGCCAATCTCTGAAAAGGGGTTTAATATATTTCTGGCGATGACATTTGTAAGGTCAACTCATTTTAAGCCAAAAGAACTTTATCTGTCTCCTTTTAAAACTCCACCAAAAAATATTAGTGGTTACCAATATAACTGCGTTAAAAGTATTGAGTAATTTATCACTTCGGCTTTCAATTTTGTTATGACTTTAATGGTTATGGAAGATTTACATTAATTCAGTGTTCCGATCTAGTGCTCGAATTTAGTGGCACTAGATCGTTATTGTATGAATGCAAAAAATCATAATAAAAAGGTATAATCAAAACTTATCCCTGAGAGGTCGGCAGAATTACTCATCATCATCATCATCCTATAGTAGTCTATACTGCTGGACATAGGCCTCCCCTTATGAGCGCCATAGCGTCATCCCATCTGGCC
The DNA here is from genome assembly GCA_963855545.1 of Ethmia dodecea. Taxonomy (NCBI): domain Eukaryota; kingdom Metazoa; phylum Arthropoda; class Insecta; order Lepidoptera; family Depressariidae; genus Ethmia; species Ethmia dodecea. The sequence continues at coordinate 6,799,533 of OY979446.1, forward strand.
GGAGGGCATCCTAAGAACTAAGAACACGTTTACCCCAGCGGTTGTAGTGTTGTGGTCGGTAGCGAAGAACCTAACTAGATATGGCCGGCGCAGTGTCGCTTCAGCTTGCTGATTCTTTGAGATGTTGATAACCAGCCCTACCTGGAGTGTTCTCAGATCAGCTGGAAATACCCGCTTTTCACGAGAATATTTTACAGACACCTTAACTTGAAGATGGTGAACATGGTAGTGATGGTGATGGTGTTGTTACACATGCTTAAGAGCAAATTCCTGGGCCTGCAGTAGTTTTCCGTCGCTTGTTGAGATAGTGATAAATGTGTACGGAAAGTTCTTGGGAAAACTCTTTGGTACATGCTCTCACCGGGATTCGACTCCAGTCTGAGGCATAAAATGCGGGCTCAGTACCAACCGGGCTATCGCTGCTTAATATTCACCGGAGTTGCACCGGTCACATTGGCTCATATTGCATAACGATCCAGTGCTACTGCATTCTTACACAGTACCGAAACACTGGATTAATGTAAATTCAGAATTTCCAGGTAACGTGCGTATGTACAAACATTATTGCATTATATTTTTCTCGATTCATAACGTTTCGACACAATGGTAAATATTTGTATTGTTAAAAAAACTAAGCAATTGATTTTCGGATTGCGCACGGTGTATTTGGAACAATCGTTACACCATTTCACAGGCGATATACAGACGTCTGGAATCGCAGACACCGTCAGTCGGCACCGAAATAACGCTAACCTATTGTATCGGTTGGATACAGTGCATTGGAATGCTATGCTTTGATGTGTTTGAACGCTGGTTCACAGATACGTATTCAGGAGCGCTCATCGTGGGTCGACAACTCCACAAAATTCCAAAACTTAATACATATTTAAGAAGTCACGAGTAGCTTGTTATGTGGAACCGAATTCGAATTATGCGGTCAAAGACACCAAAGGAAAATAAGTCTTGTGTCAGTTCTATCTCTTGGATCTATTTTCTAGAGTATATACCTAATGCAGATGTCTGGAATCACAATCGTAATTCGAAAGAGAACTAAAACTACCCAGAGTAGATTTTTATTGAGCATTAAATGCTAAGTTTTTATGCGATGATACGTTAGATAGAAAGAGTTAAACAAGGTTTTAAAAATATACTTAGATAAAGATATTTCTTTCTTTCATATTTTATGACTGGTCCATTTTAAATTTCCAGTTGTCTTTTGAAAATAAAAATATTATCGAATTTGCATAACCTGAACTTCTTATGAAATTTCATAACAAAATCAACAAAGAGTTCCCTGGGAATACAACATCTGATATTGATAATACAAGCGGTAGTACATACCTTGGATATAAACTACCGCTTAAATAAATTATATGCTTTCTGATAATCGCATATATGAGTACAATTAAAAAACGATTATGTAAAAAACTTATGTAAACCACCGATTATAATAAACTCTATCAAAAATGGTTGGAGTATTGGAATTTCCTTCATAATATTATGTGCCTTATCAGTTTTGGCTGACCTATCCCAGGAATGCTCTCGACGGCCGACGTTCAACCACAAGTATCTCAATAATACCTGCTTTCAAAAACCGTTGAAGTATTAATTGGGTGTTCTTTCTCAGATACTTTGGGATAAATAGATTTCAACCGTAAATATTCTTCAACTGAGACGTCAAGTCGACCTAAAAAAAATCTCTATTTATAAAAGACGTCATAAAATTCAGATATTTATAAGCAGTTGTTCAATACAAATTCATTTAGCAACAACCTCTTAATTAATTTTAAACGATGAAAGGTCGAAGTGGGCCAAAGACAATTAAACCCATTAATTCCTAGCTACAAAAAATCTGAATAAAAAAGTCGTCAAAGGTACCTAATTGATATAGGAAGTTAACTTGTCAACTCCTCAAAGGGCCTTTGAAGAAAAATGAAAACGTCTGAGAATAAAGACATAACAAAGATATTTCATATTCAGCTAGTTTATTTTGAAATCGGGTGAGTTGTGTGAATAAAGGGTGTGGGTTGGCAGCTGAATAATAGATATTCTTTTTATTTATTCGATAATAGACGTGTGAACTTTGGATTTTTATAAAAAATAACAAGTTACATAATGTATATAGTAAAAGAACACAAAGATACGTGAATAAATTTATATTTTATGTATTGACCAGTGACTTGTCCTCGCTTCGCTCCAGTTTATACATACATACATACATACATACATATGCTCACGCCTTTTTCCCGAAGGGGTAGGCAGAGACAACAGCCCGCCACCTGCTACGATCCTGGCATACCTCACGTGCCTCATCCACATCCATCAATCGGTTCATACAAGCTCGTCGGTTTCGGGTACTCTTTATCTGGCTTTTTTTCAATACATCGCCGATCTGATCGATGTAAGTACGCCTAGGTCGCCCTCTGCCGACTCGGCCACTCACAATCCCCTTATATATTTGTCTCGTTAGACGCCTTTCATCCATCCGCTCGACATGTCCAAACCACCTAAGCATTCCTTTCTCAATTTTAGTCACTACATCCTCTTTCAAGCCACAACGCTCTCGGATTACACTATTCCTCATTCTATCAATCAATCGTACTCCACTCATGCTTCTTAGCGATCGCATTTCTACTGCATTTATTCGACTCTCGTGCTTCTTCTGCCATACCCAACTCTCGCTACCATACATTAAGGTAGGAACCAACACCCCATCATGAACAGCCAGGCGTGCTTTTTTAGTCACTTTCTGGCTCCTCATGAAGGCGTGCAATGCACCGTTTACCATATTACCTGCATTCACCCTCCTTTCAATATCACTATCACACTTACCGTCTCTACTAAACTTACTTCCTAAATACACAAATTCTGACACTTGTTCTACTTTCTCACCTTCAATCATAATATCGCACGCAGAAATGTCCATATTCTTCTCCACAACCATAACCTTCGTCTTGCTTACATTTACTTTCATACCTTTCCTCTTGAATGCCTCATTCACGATAGTTACCGTGTCCTGCAACTCATGCGCTGATGGTTCAATTATAACTTGATCATCAGCGTACAGTAGGCATTTGACCGGTACCTCTCCCATTCGTACTCCACAATCACGCTCTTTCAAATCTGTCAGACAACTATCCATGAAAAGGTTGAACAGCCATGGTGATGCTACACATCCCTGTCTAACACCCATGGAGATGTTAAACCAGTCTGTGTAGGCTCCATTTATTCTAACACAGGCTCTGGAATCCTTATATAAGGATTTCAGAGCCCGTACCAGAATAGGGTCCAACCCATGCATGGCCAGTGTTGACCACAATTCGTTCCTCCTCACTCTATCGTAAGCCTTTTCCAGGTCTATAAAGGCGCAATAGATTTTTTGGCCCTTAGCCAAAAACTTCTCGGTAACGCACCGTAAGGAAAAGACTTGATCCATACATCCCATCCCCTTTCGAAAACCTGCCTGAACGTCCCATATTTTCTCATCTGTTTTGCTTACAACCCTGTTAATTAAAATCCTTGCATAAAGTTTTCCTACCACACTTAAAAGACTAATGCCACGATAGTTTTTGCAATCCTGCTGCGACCCCTTCCCCTTAAATAGTGGCACAATTACCGCCTTAGTCCAGTCATCTGGCACTCGACCTTGTGCCAGGCAGAGGTTAAATAGGCGTTGCAGCAGGCCTGCAACTAGCCCATCGCCAGCCCTTAGCATCTCCACGGTTACTCTGTCATACCCTGCAGCTTTACCCAGTTTCAAACGTTTCAATGCTTCCATAATCTCTTTCATACTTATTTCACTATCCTGTGGAATTGATACCTCACAAATTTCACTATCATGCTCATCCTCTTGCTTTTCAAACAGACTTTCAAAGTATCTTTTCCACCGCTCTAGTACACACCGTTCTTCTATCATAAGTTCACCGCTTTCATCCCTTATTACATTTACCGAAGATTTTGTGGACTTCCCCTGCGCTGTTCTTACTAGTTTCCAAAATAACTTTATGTTATTCCGAAAACTTGCGCAAAATTTTTGGTCCAGCATATTATTCTTCTCTTCTTTCTTTCTATCAATACACTTTTTTACTTTCGTCTTAATCGCTGCATATCGTTCTTTCATACTTTCAACCCTCTCCTTGTTGTGGTCACTACTATTCATTCTAAAATTACCTTTCATTGCCAATAGATCCAGCCACGCTTTTTTCTTTTCCTCTACTACACTCTTCGTCTCACAATCCCACCAGTCAGGCATCCTGTTCTTTGCATTCCTCCTTTTACTTGTACCACAAACTTCTTTGGCACTACTCACAGCATTCTCTCTCAAAACATTCCAGATCATATCTATGTCATCCTCACATTCATCGTTCAAATCTTTTTCCATACTTTCTCTCATTAGCTTTTTATACTTCTCTTTCACTTCTGGTTCACTCAGTCGTTCTACTTTGATACGTTCTTGCTCAGTCACAGGTCCCCGTGCACGATGTTTCCACCGTGAAAACACCAGTTTATACTATATACAAAAACCTTTCTCGTTTATCGCTCTTTTTATTAGTGACTAGCTGTTTCGGTCTATTTCACTCGTGCAAATCCCGTTCCCGTGGGAATACAGGAATAAAATATAGCCTATGTTACTTCTAGAAAAGTAAGCTTTTACTTTGTGACAGAATTTTTAAAATCTGACTACATAGTTGTTTTTGATTTTATTCTTTACAAAAATACAAATATTTCCTCTTTATAATATACAAAACCGTATCAAAATTAGTTGCGAGGTTTAAAAGATCTAAGCGTAGAGACAGCTGGAAGCGACTTTGTTTTTATACTATTTTAAGATATACACTATACAAGACTTACCTTAATTATCATTTAAGTAGCTGTTGCGCGCGGTTTCCCCTCGTAGTTCCCGTTCCAGTGGTAATACGGGGATAAAATAGCCTGTGTTACTACCTGACAATGTAGCTTTCCATTGGTGAAAGAATGTTTAAAATAGGCTCCGATACTAATAAACGGATTATTAGTTTCGGAGCCTATTCAATTCAAACAAACGAAAAAATCTTTCTCCTTTCTAATATTAGTATAGATAAAACGGAGTAGTTTAGAACGTAGAAAAATGCAATACTGAAGAGTACGTTTTAATATAAACAAATAAATCAATGTAATTGAGACAAACAGACATATATTTTGTCAATGAAACATTTATTTCCAATATACCCTATTCGTAAGTGTTGGAGCGATCGCTGTGCCTGGTACAGCCTCGAACAAGCCTCGTTCGAAATGAAACAATACAGAAAACAGACGCTGAATAAAATATTAGCGTTTCACTTAGCTGTTTCGAACAGCTAGAGCATTGTACCTTGCATTTGATATATTACTTCAACTTGTAGAAATAGACCTGACATTTTGACAGTGATGGATTCAGGTAAAATTTTCACGGGCGATAATAATGATTCTTCTCATAACTGCATGAACATAACAGAAATCTATCTAAGTTTTTAACTATCTACTCATACCAACTTAATAAAGTTGAAGTTTAAAATAGTTTAAATAAACAAAACGTCATTACGGATTTATTTAGGGTACTATGACTCAATTTGTAGGCAGACATATATTCGCGATAAAAATGAGTGTTTCAGTATTTTAGTGGTATAAGTATAGACTTCTGATATAAACTCCATCCAAATCCGCGTACGTTAGAAGGCAGTTGAATGATTGATATACGAGAGTATAATAAGCGGTCTCGGCTATTTCGACTCCAGTCTATGATTAATAAATGAATGAAGCATCGGTTCATCTCTGACATTTACTTTGACGTTTTAGTTAAACCAATTGTGCACGTTGGAAGCGCAGTGGAGATGTTTATTGTTATTTGAAACAACTTTTCCTTTTTACTAGTGCGCGATCTTGACATTGTTCGCGTAGACTTTGACACTTATTAAATTATATACTCCTACTCGTATTATTTAAAAACAAGTGCGAGTTGGACTCACGTAAGACCTTGCTGTCTTCAAATTATATACCTACCCATAGAACAAATTATCTCTGCGCCAAATAGGTAATCGCGTGCGTATGTAATTCTTACAATGCGGTCGTTCGCATTTTGCCTTCCCGGCATAAACCCACATATATAGTATCGGAAGTCACAGAGTAATGTTAATTGGCGTACTTTACTCGTAACGTGTTTGTGAAGCCACTTCGTTTTATGACCAAACCTCCATGCGGCCCTGGTCGGCAAGGGGTAGATACGTAATTTGTGTTTTCATATTATTCTATTTTCTTATTCTCTTTTTCAGAGATACCTATTAGACTCTTGCGCCTTTTTCTCACCGATTCAAAGTAAGGATGGGTGGGGGATGATTGCTACTTTTCAACCATTTTCATATTTTATAATTACAAATTTTTTACATACTTACTTAATCTTCAGAGAAATTTCACAGGCATTTTTGATAACAACGAAAAACCACACTAGACGAAGGAGGTTAGATATCAGGTGCGACGTATGAAAATTAATTTCATATTACTTTTTCATGCTACTCATGAAATAACCCATCTTATAAACTCATCAAAAGTTGCGATCGATTCATATGTAATACACAATTTATATGACTGAATTGGACGGGACTTACCTACATCAAAGTAATCGGTTTTCTGTGGGGTTTCATGAGGTCGCGAATCGATTATGAAAATAATATACGATTTGAGGAGTTGGAACAATTCTAAATTTTAAAGTATACCTATCTTATTAGCTGTCCCCGCTATTTCACCCGCGTAAGTCACGTTCCCGTGGGAAAATTACAGCCCATGTTACTCCCAGAAAAGTAAGCTTATAATTTGTTATTATTATCTTTTTATTTATTTTTGGTCTTAGATTAAGCTTTTTACAATATATTTATTATCTTTATTATTATCTGTTGCCAAAATAATAAATTAAAATTAAAAGATTTTTTCATCGGTTCACCAGTAATTTAACACTTTTCATTATAAACAAACATATAAATATTTTCTTTTTATAATATAATTTTTATTATTATCACTACATAGTATAAAACAAAGTCGCTTTCTCTGTCCCTATATCCCTATGTATGCTTAAATCTTTAAAACTACGCAACGGGTTTTGATGCGGTTTTTTTTAATAGATAGAGTGATTCAAGAGAAAGGTTTTAGTATTAGCATTGCACCCGTGCGTAGCCGGGGCGGGTCCTAGTTGTTGATAAATCATAGTCAAGAGTTTATGCGTCAATTGATCTTCAGTCAATAACGAACACGCTATAAATTTTGCATAGACTAAACTATAAGCCTGTTCCAAAATTTAAAAAAAAATAGTATTTATTTTACCTACCAGGCACCCCAAGGGTTGAAAAAATAAAATTCAGCTTTCGATAAAACCATTGATTGTAACCCTAGTTAAAAACTAAAAGTTAATTCAAAGTCAAAATATTCCATTCTAAAAGCAGCCCAATGTTTTAAAAGTGAAAATTACGTGTAATGTAATGAGTTCGTTAAAAAACAAAACTGAGATAATGTTGTTGCATGTGGGTTCCATTTGGAGATAAATTTCGAAACGATCGAGCGTGTACAGAATCGTTTATTCCGTACATTAAATTTATTTAGCGTTATCATTAGATGTATGACATGCGAGATTATCTGACACCCCGGGACGATTGGGCTCGCAAAGGCAACAAAATACATTTGTAAATAAATAGTCTTAGCATTTGTGTTGACTTGATTTTGATTCAGATCTGGTATTACGCATTTACGTTTAATATATAACTTCAATGCACATTAAAATGCTTTCGAGTCTAGTTACAGCTTAGAGTTCCTTTTAATAATATTATAATATAATATATTTCTAAAAATACAGTAAATACTTATCTGAAGAGTTCATTCAAATTTACGACAGTCAAATCAATATGTAAAAGCTACACGTGATGTTAATGGACAAAGTTTAAACTGCCGAAAGTAACAAGTGTTTTTATTGCAGCAGTTAATCGCAACATTATCTATAAAACACACCCTCCCGTATTTTATTTTCCATCTGTATTGTTTGCTGCCACAAAATCTGAACACGACAATAGCGAAGTGTATTCCCCGGGCAAAACTAGAAACATAATGGAATACTTGCGGCGACAATCGATTTGTGGATAAATGGCGTGACTATTGCCGCGGTGGTTTCTCACGAGCGACAGAAATATCTATGTATTTTAATATTTTGAAGACAATATTATCTCCACAAACAATATTTAATATCTGATATTTAGTGTCTAGAGCGTGAAGAATAGTTTTTATATAGAAATTAACTGTAACAAAAATCTGCCTTATCAACAAAATATAAAAATCAATCTAGATTAATTATTTTATAACACATTTGCTCGTAAAAGGTGTCTTATTTCCCCAATTTCAATATCGTATTGTATCTCATTACGCTCAAGTGAGGTAAGTGTAATGTAAAACGCACGGTTTATCAAGATGCTCCGTCTTAAAACGAACGGTACTTTTTAAAATCTCAGAAAAGAGTTTTTATGTCAAAAAAGTTGTCAACATTTTATGATTAAAATTAACTTTGGGAGATAAAATATAATAAAGAAATATTTATGTACATAATTATTTAATTTAATTAATTTTAACAGTAAATTACAATCAATTAATCTGTAACAAAAACACAAAAATATTAATTTACTTTATTAGTAAAACTGGCTGTTTTTTGTGCCTTTGCCTAAAAAAAAATGCTGATGCGCGCCGCGCGCTTTTTCATAACGCTGTATTGTTTTTATTCGTTTACCATAGTTGGAGTTTTATTTTATTTCCTCGCAAATGTGTTATAAAACGTCGTGTGACATACGTGCGCTTTGATAATTACAGCCTCTGCTTACTTGTAGCCCTCTCCTACGGCTCGGGCTAGCAATATCGCCTCGGCTGTAATTTTCAACCTACCGCACTTATATCATAATCAGAGATCGGCATTAGGTAGTGTGATTAGGTGCCAAAGTAGGTAGAGGATATAATATGGAGTTGTTAAAACCACCATGTTCCTACTTTTAAATCGAAGCACACATATGAAATGCCAAATTTCATATATTGTGTGCCTTGTGTCGGATGGGACTGAATGACTCAATTTTTTTTTAACTAATTAGCCGTACTACTATTACAAATTTTGTTTTTTAGATTTTGTTGATTATCTCCATAACCAGCCACTGTAGAGAAAATCACTTAAGAACAAAAGAAGTTTATATTTAGTAAGTAAATATGATACTGTAGAAAAACTAGTCCCGGAAATTTCCCGGGTAATTTAGTCCCAAATAAAGTGGTCGTTTTAACAACTCCATATTACATCCTCGTAGCAACTTTACCTACTATGGTACCAAATCACACTACCTAATGCCGATCTCTGATCATAATGTTCTATTACCTAATAATTAGAGTGCTGACATTAAGGGTCTGGTAGTACAGGGTAAAGTTGAGGGCACCAGGACATGTGGTAGACCACCCAGGCGATGGAAAGATAAGATTAAGTTTGCAATTGGAGACATCCAATTGCAAACTTAATCTTACAGTACAGTCAAGAGCACGTAGAGCTTGACACATTGGACTTTGTAACGTTGTTATTACAATCGTCATATAGGTCAGACTTACACTACAAGTGTAAAGCTTCATGTGCTCTTGACTGTACATGAATGCACCGAATCATTTACCCACTGCTCAACTTTATGCAGTTGAGCTATCTAGTTGAGCAGTGGGGAAGTCACGGGAAAAATGACGACCCCGAGCAAACTGTCAAAAGTATAGTGACTAAGAAAAAGTGCTGACTGGCAGCCCAACACACTTCTTTAGATATTACAAATAGATCCTAGATTAGCAAATAATAATAAGTATTATAATAAAATAAATAATTTTTTATCTTATTGAAATAAGCTGTTCAATAAATACCGTAAAGTAGCTTTGTTCTATCATCTTTTTACTCTTTCGAGATGCTCACTCCTGTTATATTTATTAGCTCCATAGTTCCCCACGATGATAAGTTAGCGCTACTATGGGCTATTTATTTGTCACGTAAAATATTTTCACACAAAAAGGGATCGCATTTCTCGAAACATATTGAATAAGGTGTTGACATGTTTTGATGTCCGACTTCTGAAATGGTGCGGGCTGTGACAGTGACTGGAGAAATAGCTACTTCAAATGTATGTACTTACCTACACAATATACGTAGGCATATCTACATCGATCAGCAGGCCTACTAACTAAGACAATCTTTGAATATCGGCCAGAGTCAAAAAATTTGGTTGCCTTTCATTGTTCTGAATATACCTACCCACTTTTATTCTTTGGACCCCTAAACGTGATAGGTCATGAGCCCATCGCCGGGTCTTTTACATTACACATGTCTCAGAATTAATTCTGGGACCTGCGGGTTTCCTCACGATGTTTTCTTTCAGCGTCAAGCTATTGATAAATACGTACGATAAACTCATTGGTACATGCCAGGATTCGGACCCGAGCCTCACTGATTATCATCATGCGAAGCAGGCTCTTTAACGGCTATGACTGCTCTAATGTTCAGTTTGACGTTTGGGATTTCAATTTGGACAAAAAATGATCGTTCAGAAACCAGATCATCAGCTATTTTGTTTTAGGATTGTCTATCATTGCTAAAGAGTAAAACGAAGGAGTGTGGCTGCAGAATGCAGATCGACTAAGTACTGAAGAAAATCCAGAAAACCAAAGAACATGTGTTAGTCGATTGATATATGGATCAGATGGAATACTATGTCTATAAATACTAGAATTTAGAAGTTTACAAGTAGCAGGACGAAAGACATTTAAGTACATTTTACATGCAAATTCCTTATGTGTATTTTATGACGAAAAGCAAAAACATTACAGAGGGTTACAAATATAAATTGGGAACTTCTGAAAAAGTGGGAAATGAGATATGCATAAAAGATAAGATCCCAGAAATATGAGCAGAGAAACATACAGAATTCAGTGTTACGGCCGATCCCATTTTATTGGGGTTCTTTTTTACGTATTCGTGTAAATGTACCGGACTGAACAGGGAAAACATAATAAATATATCTCAGAATCGTATCAACCCATATTTATGCCACTTAAGTGGGTAATAATAGCAGCAATAAAATAGTAAACCTTACAACAAAAATAAAAAATTAAATCCTAGAAGGTTTTTATATATTGTATATTATGTGAAAACCATATGTTACTTTTGTAAGTGAAAACCAATTTGACCACATCTGATACTGAGCCTATCAAATGCGGACATAAATGGTAGTTAATGAGCTCTTGAGATCGCTTAATGAAGATGGAGTGGTAAAGTTCAGCCTTGCTTGTAAACGGGCATAAAATTAAGTAAGAACTAATTCAGTTGGTGCGAGGGTCTGGCCTGAACATTGCATCAGCTATAAAAATAGTGCCAGTGTCCAAAATCGGTCGACTTCCTGCAATTAAATGAGCGCTGCATTTTTGCTTAACAAAAAGTCTTTTCATCTCAACTGGAGTGCTTGGGTTTTATTTACCCTTAAGGTTTTGTTTCGATGTTGGCTTTCGCAAAGTCGTTAATCCGCACGGCGAGTTGGTTTAATGAGTTGAGTTTCGGGAAAAGCATTATTAATACTTCAAAATGCAGCTGACTCAATATATAGCTATTAAGATTCGTGTAGGCATTCGTGCCTCTTGAGGTAATTTTGTGATGAGGTATCTAGTCAAAGTCACTCGTCTATAATGTACTAGCGGTTCTGTGCGGTTTCACCTGCGTAGTTCCCGTTCCCGTGAGAATACGGTAATAAAATATAGCACATGTCACTCAAGATGTTGTAGATTTCCAATGGTGAAAAAAAAAAATTAAAATCGTTCCAGTCGTTTTTGAGTTTATTCGCTCCAAACATACAAGAATACAAAAATACAAATCTTTCCTCTTTATAATATTAGTGTAGATTATTCGAAAGGCTTTGGGAGTAATGTAACTTTAATATGAAGAAGTATTTTGTATCGTATTGACGTATTGCTACAGGTAATGGGTATAATAATATATTCAACACACATTCTAATCGTCTCATGGTGAGCACCTTGTCTACTAAATACTAGTTAGGTCTAGTGAACCCCTTATATGCAGATAAGATGTCGCGAGTACGTTCGTATTCCATAAATATTTCATTAGGTATGTACCTACGTACTCATTCAGAGAAAAAATATTTCTTTTGTTTCTTCGAGACGTTTCCGTTTCCAGGAAATTATTATTCGGTGTCACTGTTTTGTTTTTCCAATTTTTTATGAAATTAGGAATCAATTTGGGTATTTTTATCTGACTAAATGCTAGTCTTTTGTAAAAAAAAGATAGAATAATTACTTTATTCCACGTGGTTCTATGTTTTATCGCACCTGTGCGAAGTGACACTTTTTATACACTTTAAGTGAAGAAAGTGTTAAAAACTAATGTTATTTAGTACCTTCCTACGTAAGCTTCTGTTCTAACCGGTACTACTTTTTGTTGCAGATAAAGTCGTGTCCACATTCCACAACCATGGCGCTTCCTTCCGACGTCCACAATGAACAGTCAGCGCATACGCTCCGAATACAAACTGACACTTACTTGTACAGTTGAACATCCACCAAAAATGGTTAAGTAGTACATAAATTATTTAGACTGTTACTTTAAAGTGATAAAATGAGCTTATAAGTTAAGTGGATGTCTGGGGAAAGGGAAAGGATGCCGTACTACGGGTACCGGGAGGGTCCCGAGTCGGACGCCAGTAGGGGGTGCTCAGAGTCCGAGGGGGGGGACTCGGACTCTGAGGGAGGGCTGAGCACGGAGAGTACCGGAGGTCAGGGCCTGCCGTTCCCCGGGTTCACTCCGGTGGCCCTCCGGTACTTGACACAAGACACAAGACCTAGGAGTTGGTGCCTCAAGCTGATCACCAATCCATATCCTTTTCAATAGATGTATTTCATGCCTCTATAAAAGTGTTGACGGTCTTTATTGAGACTAAGATTTCGATCATATTATTTTCATTTTACTGCAATTTGACCAATATGTGTGTTATAGTTTGGGATCTAAGTATAGCACAAACTAAGAAATTTAAGATATCGGTTTTGAAATACTCATAAAAAATGTACATCCAAATTCCTTACACTCATTTAATCGCAAAACAAAAGGCTGTGTTAACCCTTAAACCCTACCCATCCTAGGAGAAACACTTAGACTACCCTGGGGTTTACAGGACCCCAATAAGTTTTGACATGTATCTTTGAAATAAAATAACGTATTAATTATCGACTTTCTTTATTAGAAATATACACTTCAAAAGAAACAAAAATAATTTAAAGCAACTTTTTGTAGACATTCTTGACACATTGGCACGGTATGCTCGCCGCAGAGTGGATTTTTTCATAAGCTGCAGAAAACCCTGGTCTTCCGATCTTTACCTCTAGGGCATACAGCACATATTTTTTTTGTAGCAAGATTAAGACCTTGTTCAACCACTGGTCTCTTCTTTTGCAGTATACCTTCCAAGAGTATTCGAAGATTTGTAGGCAAAGTTGGCCAAGTCAAACGTTCTTCCATTTGAGGAGCAATGAGTGCTATGACAAGTTTTTTTGTTAAATGCCGGCGTTTTAGGGAACATTTAGTAGCAATTTTAAAAAGAACATAAGTTTTGACGTCTACTATGTTCAAGAGGCCATAAAATATTGCCATTGGCCATATCCTGGTCCTTCAAAGAAATAACACTACTAAAATATGTAAAATAAAATTATTATTAACATGTCTCTTACAAAAACATTAATATTGTTCTACGATAGTTTATTAAGTAATACAACTTGCCAGTTAGAAAGTATTTCATATTACTACACTATATTCACCATACAAAACTCGATAAAGTATACGTCCAAAATAGTACGCAGTCACTACCCTGGGGTCTGACGGACCCGAAAACTGCAAAATCTCAGCCCACACAGCTCTAACACCTGACAGCGATGGACGACAAGAGGGCAAACCACGCCATTTGAGAATACCTAGAACCACAGGCCTGTTAGTTTTATGATTCAAAAAATATTTACAAAAGTTTTGTCACTGGGGTTTGCTGGACCCCCTGGTAGGGTTTAAGGGTTAAACAACCAATTAAATAAAGAGTAGGTACAAGATTTTTATGGTGAAGAATCTATTTACAAGCGTTGAGTTAGTTAGTACCTATGGATATTATGATATAAAAATGTTTGAAAGATACTTCCATTGAAAACATTCAAAGAAATCTCGTCATAATTTTACAACGACCTAGTGAAATGTTTATGTTCAAATATCACAGCGTCAAACAATCCGTATGCTAACGTCACAGAGTAGATGGGTATCAATCAACATTCAAATTGCCGACATGCATAATCATTAAACATCTGTGTTTTGACTTGACTTTGACTTATATTAATTTCATAAAAATCTTTTCTGTCTTTTACAAGTCAACATGAAAAGTAAATGTTTTTGAAGATAACTTGCTATCGTGTTGTAATTAATTTGGAGATGTATAAGATACCCTATACAAAGTATCTGAAATACAAGATACAAATAATTTTCTAAAAAGGTATCTGAAATACTAGATACAAAATACCTGTCTTTCAAATACTTTTTAAGATAAAATACTTAAGTTTATTTGTTCGAGAAAACAATTTTCGAATAGATCGCGTTGATAACAAGGATCAGGCAAATGCGACCAGTCGAAATATGAAGGTATTAAAATTTAGACTTTTAATCTTTATGTTTTAGCCGAGTTTTGATAGTCGAGAGTCGATAATGTCGCTCATCTTCCTTCGATGAAGCCTCATGATCATGCCCCTGAAGGAGAATGCACTGCGTTCAGTTGCGTTCGGAAAGAAAAAATGCGAAGTTTATTTTAGTTAAAGTATCTTGGGGAACAAAGTATCTTCAAAATACTAAGATACCAGGAAAATTTATCTAAATATAAGATACAAAATACGTATTTTGTATCTTGTATTTGTATTTCAGATACTTTTATCTAAGATACGTCACATCTCTTTAATTAGAACATCCCCTCCCCCCTTGCCACTCCCCCTCCCCATACTGCCACCTCAAAGGCCAACGCACTAGTGACTCTTGAGTTGCAGGTGTCCATGGGCGACGGTAGTCACTTACCATCAGGTGACCCGTCTGCTCGTTTGCCCTTTTCTCTTATAAAAAAAAAAAACATCTTAAAAAACAAAATTAGTCCCTGTAGATTTGAAAGAATACCAGCCTTTGCTTTTAATGTTAACTGCGTACCGCCGACACAAAAATAACTAAAAACAAATAAGTTAGAGAAAGCCAGAAAGTATCACTCTGTGTTTTAAAGCTAGGAGTATTTCGGTGGTTTTTCTCTGTTTTAACCTAAGGAAGAAGATTTGTGTCAAATAAGAACACCAATTTTATTTCAAATAATCTGCCGTTAGAAAGAAACGCCTTCCATAAGGAAAAGTCCCAGGACAGTTTTAGAATATACTTATTCCATTTTTTACATACTTGAGAAGAAGACTCGGGTCGAAACGAGCTTTGCATTGGGTGTGCTTCGTAAATAACTGATAGGCTACAAACCTTGCTGCTTTCCAGTGTTTGAATACAGTGTTGGGAAACTATCGATAGTATTATTTTACACAGCTATTGAATATAGGTATATATATATATATAATATAATCTCATGCCTTTTTTATCCCTGAGGGGGTAGGCAGAGGTATTCCATTACTGGATATACCCACATTTCACGAGATATATTGGACCCCTAAACGTGATAGGTGGTGAGCCCATCGCCGGACCGGATCTATTTACACATGTCTCAGAATTAATTCTCAAATTCTTCTTACTTTTCAAACATAACGGGCAATAAGTAGTGGCAACTGAAATTATGGATAGGTATTAAAAATATTAACGATGCTGCCAATGGCGTCTTTAAAGTTGTCGATCGTATCAATGATATTTATAGACATAATATATTTAAAATTGCTTCGTCCTGGCCTGATATTGAAGATACGAGATTCATAGCATTTCAGAAAATATATATATTAGATGCTATTGCTAATCTATACTGAACTGGATACAGATACGTCAATACTTAGGTACCCCAAGACCTTCAAGCTTTGTCAATGTACTAATACTCTTTTTTGCTTCCCAAAATTGCATAGTCAATTGTTTTATGGCCAGTTTAAGGGATCATAGTATGAACAACACTAGTTTGTAGACAAGTGTCGTGGAACAACACTAGTTTGTAGTCCTACGTGAATGACCAGTTCACATACGTAGATTTATTAAACGGACCTGCATAATCAGTCTGCATGGAACATAGTCCTCGAAATCCGGAATTTGTCCGAGATTTGTCCGTTATTATCCGGGATTTGCATTTGTTAATGTCATTTTGTGGGATGGTGTGTTTTACTAAGAAGACATTTTAAATTCTATTCGTTTGTTTATCCAAAGATATAAAAAAATATTTTGTAAGCAGCAATATTCTGTTGCTATTAGGTATTTACATACAGTATCTTATTATAATATTATGATTTCACTGTCAATTAGTTTATATAGTTCTATAACAATTGTCTACTACACAACGTAAGAATAAAAAATATGCCGTATTATATTTTTTCTTACCTTCTCATTTTGTCACAACCTTTGGATCTGTTATAAATCTCGGTTCTCGAGTGCGATGATCAAAATGGAAATTATCTACGTTTGACATCCAATCGAGCAGTCTAGTGAGACTTAGCTAGAGTCTGTTTTAATTTGCCACAATCTCGGAGCAAGTGAGTTCTCTCAATTGAATAGACACGAAAATCGGCTTACATAAATTAATCTGAAGTCCCTACGCTGTGAAGTACCTACCTACTCGTTTTTAGGTATTTTAGTGCTAAATTTGAGTGGTCTTAATTAATAATTCTTGAGAAATAAGTATTAAGGTTAATAGCAGCTATAAATTACAAACGGTCTGGAATACATTTTTAATTCATTACTGGAATTGAAAGGCTGCCCTTTTTGCTTACCGTCTTTAGGACTAGGAGGAATTTAAATTATTCACTTATTTACCTACTTTTTAAAATTATTTTCTCATTCTTTTCAATCCTTACTTATGCAACTGCAGATAAGATAAGAAATAATATAAAGGTTTTTAAAATGAAATAATTTTAGGTAGGTACCTACTTTAGGTAGTAAAACATTAACTACGTGAGTAATCCTATTATTTATTCTGTGGTACAACTTACAACATAAGTTGGTATGCCTATTGAGTAACTATTACCACAGAATAAGTACAGCACGGCCGTTTTAACTTGACAGCTCTGAAGTTGCGCAAATGGCTGCGCAGTAACATTTTTTAGCGACCATATGGCGGTAGGAGGGGGATTTGCGCAGGCGAAGCCTATGTTCAGAGAAGCCAAGTTAAAACAGCCGCACTGTAATAGTACTACGTCTATTACTCAATAGGTTTCTATTATGGACACTTGTTTATAGATACGAAGCCGGTTTTAATCAAGCTGTTAAAATACATAAAATGCGTTATTAGAGATTTAATTTCGGGATAGAATTTGCTGTACCTATCAGTAGGTACTACAAAGTCTCGAAGATGTTTTTTTTATATTATATTTACAAGGCGATCGCATTGTTTCGACTGGTAGCACTAAGAATACAATATTCGACATAAATTACGATCTTCGAGATATTTTTAAGAGAGATACAAAAAACGAGGTGAAGTCAATTTTATTGACCGATAATTGTCACCCTATATTAACAATAACGTTAATTTATACTTATATATGTACCTACACGATAAAGCTACATTGAAAAAGTTAAATTACTTCAATTATACTTGGCAATTTTTTGGAGGCACGAGGATACCTAAATCAAATTCATATTTACATAATTTCAAAATTATATGTAAAGTCTTCTTAAGTACAAAATGTTAAAATGGTAAACATTGTGCAGGATAATAAAACAATTAAATTATATTAATAAATAATTTATGTCTAATTTTATTTTTACACGTACGTTTGGTCCATAAAATTGTCCATAACAAATAAACAGCGCCGCTTTTGGCTTGCATCCAAGGTAAAAAACCCAAACATTATGTTACAGGCCGTATTTTGTTACTGAGCGTGGAATAATAAACCATTTATCCCAGAATAATGACTAACTCATTTATCTGCCCTTGCAATACTTTGATCATTGTAGTTATATCATAGGCTATTTGGTACAGATTTTATTGATGTTCTCAAATAATATTCTGTAATATCCTCATTCAGTATTAAATCCTCAACCGTCCTAGTAGAATGCTGAGCTATCGGACTTTCCTAACATATAAGGCAATCGGCTGCAATATTCCATGCGACCTTAGCGTGGATTAAGAAATGGCACAAAGTGGCCAGTGGCAACCCTTCGAGCCGAGCCTGGCCAAGTCCTCCAAGGGTATGGATATGAATGAAATAACGACTTCCATTTTGCGTTAAGACAACGAAAACTGGTACCAAAGTTTTGACCAGTTTTGAGCTCGTGATGTAAAGTCCACTTCTTTGATGATCGTTACAAAACATTGGCATCGCAAGGCGCGCTTGAAGACTATTATCGTATCGGAAAGGTTCTTTTTCACTGCGTGAAAATATGCCCGAAGCTTGTCAGGCAAGAATCTTCTCAAAAACATCCCAACAGTAGGTATAAATATAAAATTGCGATAGGTACCTCCGGTAAGAAATATAGTCCATCAGATATTCTCCTGAGGTAATCAATGGGAGGTTCGTTAATAATATATCCTTCCCTATTTCGTGCTTAATCGCACAAGTAACTCAATTTCTAAAGCGACGGCTATTGAACATGAAGTAATTTCGATCTTTTGTGTTCTTTTTATTATTTGGGGAGGTAATTTTCTATTGTAGTTAATAAATATGAGATATTTACTTTGTACCTAATACTCTATTAACTTGTATGTTATCGTAGATCGCAGGGAATTGAAATGCTCAATTTCGAGTTCCATGATTAATTCAGTGGAGTAAAGGAAGTATATCAATAATAATAACATTCATATAAGTAGGTAATAGTACATTATGGTACAAGTGAGTAAAGTTGGTGATTACCGCTGAGGCGCCATTGAGACCCGAGCCGTAGGCGAGGGTCATAAGAGAGCCGAGGACGGTAATCATCAATACACACGTGTATCATACGACGTTTTTCAACACACTTGTGAATAAATAATACTAAAAAATCATTTTAAAATAATCATTCGCAATGGCGGGGAAAATTAATTGGTTTTCCAATTTTTTATTTATATAATTTGGAAAAGGCAAAAGGATCTAGGCCCATACAGCCTCGTTTTCCTATGCGCTCGCATCTTACAATGGCGATCGGCCATGGACTAAAAAAATTAGGTTTCTTTTTCTTTGGTTTGTCGTGGATAGCGTTTTAGCCACGTACAAAATGGGGTATTTAAAGTTTTTACAGAGAAAACCAAAGTTATATTTGAGTGAAAGTTTTGTTTATTAAACACGTACAAGTTGAAATGATCTATTTAAATACGAAGTTGCATGAAATGAGCAAGCCATATTTGTGTATTAATTTATTAGTACGATTGAATACGATCTTTTTTGTATCGAAACTTTTTTAAGAACAAAGCAACTCTAGCAACAAAATTGAAAAAAAAAATCTATAACTCACTAGTGAATAATAGCAAACAAAAAGTCTCAGTTTGATTATAGGTGTCATTATGTGCCTAATTGCAGTGAAATTAGAGCCACTTTATGAGCAAGTGTGTTGAAAAGTATCTTTTCAACACACTTGCTCATAAAGTGGCTCTAATTTCACTGCAATTAGGCACATAATGACACCTATAATCAAACTGAGACTTTTTGTTTGCTATTATTCACTAGTGAGTTATAGATTTTTTTTTTCAATTTTGTTGCTAGAGTTGCTTTGTTCTTAAAAAAGTTTCGATACAAAAAAGATCGTATTCAATCGTACTAATAAATTAATACACAAATATGGCTTGCTCATTTCATGCAACTTCGTATTTAAATAGATCATTTCAACTTGTACGTGTTTAATAAACAAAACTTTCACTCAAATATAACTTTGGTTTTCTCTGTAAAAACTTTAAATACCCCATTTTGTACGTGGCTAAAACGCTATCCACGACAAACCAAAGAAAAAGAAACCTAATTTTTTTAGTCCATGGCCGATCGCCATTGTAAGATGCGAGCGCATAGGAAAACGAGGCTGTATGGGCCTAGATCCTTTTGCCTTTTCCAAATTATATAAATAAAAAATTGGAAAACCAATTAATTTTCCCCGCCATTGCGAATGATTATTTTAAAATGATTTTTTAGTATTATTTATTCACAAGTGTGTTGAAAAACGTCGTATGATACACGTGTGTATTGATGATTACCGTCCTCGGCTCTCTTATGACCCTCGCCTACGGCTCGGGTCTCAATGGCGCCTCAGCGGTAATCACCAACTTTACTCACTTGTACCATAATGTACTATTATAGAGTCTGTTATTTTTCATAAAATAGTATATACCTACAAATACCTACGACAGGCAAATATTTAATACTTATTGTTACGAACAAACAAAACTTCAAAAAATACAAACTTGAGTAACAAGTTGTAATAGGAAGTTTCCATCTGTCATAACAAGCTACTTTATTTGAGGACTATTATGTCGACGACGTTCCTCGGACATTTTTATCTTTTCGACATTTCAAGTATCTATTGAGAAGAAAGTTTAGCTACCTAGGTAATAATAATAAAATAATAATAATATAATCTCACGCCTTTTTTATTCCCGAGGGGGTAGGCAGAGGTATTCCATTACTGGATATACCCACATTTCACGAGATATATTGGACCCCTAAACGTGATAGGTGGTGAGCCCATCGCCAGACCGGGTCTGTTTACACATGTCTCAGAATTAATTCTGAGACCTGCGGGTTTCCTCACGATGTTTTCCTTCACCGTCGAGCTAGTGATAAATATGTACGTAAGTTTTTGAAAAACTCATTGGTACATGCCAGATTTGAACCCAGGCCTCACTGATTTTCGTCCGGCTCTTTAACCGTCCGGGCTATCACTGCTACCTAGGTACTTGCAACAAAATTTAAACATAAATTGTATATTGAAATTTTTTGGTTACGTCAATTTTGCGCTTCTATATGTGATTATTTTGAACTTCTATATACGTTCTCCAGCAGTTTTAATACTACGGATGTAAACTCTGTCTCAAGAAACTGCATAACACATTTTTATAGAGCAGAAGAGCAAACAAAATATACGAAGACGACAAAAGTTCATAATAACAAATGTATAACGGATTAAATAGGGGACCAGTTGGGATTTGGTGTTACTATTGAGTAGAACCTATTCTGAAGAAAACAAGACATCAGGCAACCCTGACTGTTACTGTGGCTCAGTTGGATCCCTGCCTAATAGCCGGACGGAACGATGTTGCCACGAGCTCAGGTCGATTAAACCACACCCGGTTCATCATATCACATGTACCTACCTCAGATGTATTATACCAGTACCTGTGTTCATTAAGGTGCGACTAAATACAAATTTGCAATCACCGATCGCGTCGCTTGTCATTTATTTTGAATAGTGAATACCTAATTGATGATGTGTATACAAAGCGGCGTAGATGGACAATGTTTATTGGTTTATTTTAATAATGAGAGTGTAGACTACAGAGGTTTAATCTTCTTGTATAGTTTTAAATAAGTTGTTTTGATAACATATAAAATAAAGAATAATGTCAAATTACTTTCCATTTGAAATTACATGCTAGTTTCACATGGCATCCACCGTCAAGCCTTGCTTTATTTTGCTGCTAGTGCTGTTGTAGGAAAACTAAAATGAAAAAGTTCCGTCTCACAACACAGTTTTTATGTAAACTGAATGCGTGTATAATGATCCGCACAATTGAAAAACCTCTTCATTAAAATATAAGGACACATCCCGACGAAAAAAACCGAAAACTGAGAATCTTTCATAGAAAAATGCATTGTTATCTCAACAACATCGGTTTGATATTTTGCTTTTTGAAGTCAAAATTTATTTTTCAGAAGCCCTCTGTGTTTTCACAAAACCTAAAAGTTTGTAAGAGGTTGTTAATCATTTAGTTAGGGTTGCTGCTCAAATATTGCTCAGCAAATATATTTTTGCCAACAAAGCTATTTTCTCATACTTATATATTTTTTTATCGAACTTCTAAAAAAAAATATCGTAATTATTTGATACCAAATTCAGTGCCGTGCAGAACGAAAACTGAACCATGAAAGAGCATAGCGTATCGTGGAACGGCTCTTTGTATTTTGTTTTTAGCATTTACTGGGGATGTGTAAAGAAAACAACGCGAACACTCAAGTCATCCTGGAATTGAAAGCCGTAAGCCCTGTTAACGCGGCACAAAGTCTACAATCCGTCGTTTAAGGTGAAAATATATCCATGGCACACTACAGTTCCCTTTCAAATACTGGTGTACAAAGCGTTACGGCCCGTGTGGTAGTCTGTCTTTGCTGTGAGCAAAAATCAAGGTTTTGAATTGACTATTGGTTGTTGTTTAAAGTGCAAGCTGATTTTTAAACGCAAAAAATTTGTACTGGTATTTTACTTCAAAGCAGTTCATAAAAAAATCAATTCGTTAGAGTAGATACATTAGATTATTGAAACAATTTATTCATTAATGCCTCAATAGTTAATAACTTTGTGGCTCTTAGGCGACAGCGGTTCTTTTTACATTCAATATCCAAGTAAACAATGGCCACTCTGACAATTAAATTATGGAAAAATAATAGTGTCAACTTTTCGTTTCTCGTTCCAACAGAATTCATTCCAAAATGTCAGTCCATTTGTAAAAGATGAAATATTAAAGCTGGAGGCTCGATGATTTGAAATCAGACCCGCTATCGCGTGCTCTCCCCTTTCGAGAGAAGGCCTCGTTTAGATGAAGACAACATAATTCATTTTCTGTTCTTTTCTTTCTTTAAAAAATGTTTAAAGTATTATAATAGAAATGTTGTCAATACCTAGTATCTTTCATTATAAGTAACGATTATTTTAGTGTCATACAATATTGATTTACTATACACATAATGAACAGACAGTTCAAAGTTTATTCTACAAACTAACTTACCACACACATTTTAATTTAATATTTAATTTCATAAATCTAAATTATCTGTAATATCTCTGAGGTCCCATATGATAAGCAAATAAATGAAATTAAAATTAATTGATAAAGGTAAAGTATATTTCAGAATATGGCTCAGTAGGCTCAGGGAACATCAGAAAATTTCATAAAATTTCTTTGACGTGTTAAGATACTAACTCCAATATAATTATGGTAAGCTTATCCATTTAAAGGAGGCTCCATCGCCACTTGCAGGAACAATAGGTAGGCTGGCTGTCTTCTCGGAACACAAGCCTTTTGTAATACCAGCGAAGCCCGTCCACATAATGCAATGAGATTATTCATTAAAATCAGCCAGCTCAGGGGAATTGCTGGTTTTGAGATGAATGAAGTTATTAAGCCACAGGAAATGACCCCGAACAACGGCCGGTGATCCTGCAAATTTCAATTCTTGTGAGGTAATAAAAATAGGTAGATATTGTTAATGAAAACTCAAATTAATATAGTTGATAGGTACTTAGATGATGCTTTTCATTAAAAAGACTGAGCAAAAATGGCATATTTTTTTATATTAATTGTGTGTGTGTAAGCTAAGATAATTCTGTTTCTTGAATTGGTAGGTATTCTGCAATATGCCAAAAATCTGAACCTGATCTCTGATTATAAACATATTCATGACTAATGCGAGTAGGTAACATAAATCAACAATCTACCAACTTGGACACTAATTGAACACAAACTGAATTAGCAGCTTGGTATGATAGATTAGGTGTAATTAACGAAATGATCAGTACCATGTAAGCTAAATTAACGTTGGTTTCGTTCACTGATCAACTATTAAGAAATCGGCCTATGTTTAATAATATTTTTCTAATAAGTATGTTATACGTAGTGGTAGCTTTATACACTTGTATTTCGTTAATACGTGATATTTAACGTTTTAGCTACAGCCAAATAAAATATTAAATCTCTCAAGTGCTGTCAGCTTGGTCTCATTTCCAGAGGAAATAGAAAAACCTTTCAGGTATTATGTCACGAGCAATCCATCGCTGTAAGTACAAAACCTCATTTGAACAGTTAATGGAATTTTCATATTCAATCTCACAGATCTCAACCGCTTTAATTTGGTTTTACAAATATGCATAGGTGGAATTCGATCGAGATCATTTACCACTCGACTAAGACACGTAGAAAATTTAGACACATCAGCACATGGCAGATTGCCAGCCAAGTTCGACAAGCTGTTTGTGTGTATCTGCACAAAAGGTTTCAAGCGTCATTTTTCACTTCAATTACTTTTAACCATTAGAAAAGCTGGGGATATAAAACTTAAAGCACTTATAATAAAGAATTTGTCACACCAGTTCCCATTGCAATTTGTCACTAGGCGCGGACGGCTCAGTATAGTAAGCACCATGTAAATTAAAGGTCACGCGGATATTTTTCTCCGTCGTGCGTTATGGAGCGAAAGGGTCGTATAGGGGCGTGAGCACAGATTCATTTTACAGGTCATTAGAGTAAAAAGGGTGCCTAAGCAAAATAGCGACAAAGACCTTTGCTCGTTTAAAAAAAATTGAATCGATTAGACAAGATCCTTTTTAAAATAAATCTACCCTAAATAGGACAGATGTAATTTTACATACCGTTCATTCTTTTCAAGGAAGATGAATGTGACTACACATCGATCTTATAAGTCCCGTATGTGCACGCGACGCTTTTCATTACATTCTTTTCGATTCCTTTTCTTCGGCGTCTTCAATAAGCTCCCATAAGATTTTCAATAAGTTTTCAATGGAAAGAGATGGTTCAAGGAAGAATATTAACGTTTTAAGCTAAGTCCCAACATAGGCTATGACTATTTTATTATACTTTAAATTAAAATGATTTTTATTTTCATTTAGTCTTCCCCATGAACATGAACCCGTAATATTCGATCGTTCTTTATGCTATACGGATTTTGATATTCTTTCTAATTGGTAATAATGGAACACAATACTTTTATTTTTAATAGTACTTATTAAGGTAGCCACAGACAAAAATATATTCTATTTCAAAAATATTTTTTCATAGTTTTATGTACTTTTGAGTCTTTTTACAAAAAGCTCCAAAAAGATTTTAAGGTGATTTTTGCCCTTGTATAAGTAATACTGTCCTCCTGGATTTTTCAGGTTTCATTAAAGCGGCATTCTGCGCAAGCTCAAAAAAAAAACGGCGCGCGGTTCATTACCGTGACACCACGAGTGGGACGTATACGAAATCCGGGCGAGACGTAAACTTCCGTCTACATTAACGATCGGCACCAAATGTTTTCAACATTAAACTTAACTGCCATCAATATTTACCACGGAGTCTTGATTGGGCTGATGACTGCTTTTTGCGAGTCGAATGGCATCTTGCGGTTCAAATTGATTCGTTTTAAAAGTCGCACTCGTTTAATTAGAATCAATAAAGGTGAGAGTATCTGCCATTTATGAGGCGCCTCGGATTCGGGCTAAAATTTAGATAACATTATCGTCTTCTTTTCCTCTATTACCACTAACATGCAGTGGCGGACTAAGCCTGTCGGAGGCCCGGGCGGAACAACTGAATGAGGCCCCCTGGTCTTAGAACTTTTGGATTTGGAGGCCCCCCCAGGCCTAGGGCGGGCATCTGGTCCCTGGAAGGCCTCCAAATTTAGTGTTGCTTTAATCGTCTTTGTATCTATGGTGCAATCAACACCCAACTGCCTCTTATCCTTGTTTAGGATTTGATTAAGAGAACATTTCGCTAAATTTGGAGGCCCCCCACGACCAAAGGCCCGGGGCGGACCGCCCCTACCTTAGTCCGCCAGTGCTAACATGGTAGTACTGAACTAAGTATTCCTAAATATTTCATTGTCCTTTTCTTAATTTTATTAAAAGAAAAACAAAGAAGATATCTAAAATGTATCTAGGGGCACTGTAGTGCCCCCGCCAAGTCGAGAAAATTTCTTTTTCATTATAGCAAGCTTATATATTGTAGGTCGTAAAGTATTTTTCACCCTCCTACACCCCCCCCCCCTCCCTCCTTTATATGGCAATATGACATAACAACGTTTCCCAGATCACCTAGTTTTCCATAGTAATTCTCTATTTGGATATATCATAAAAAATAAATCATTTGACTAAGCGGTCAATTTAAAAATACGCACCGTAATTTACAATTGTGATGAACTTCAAAGGAATCACATTTTCTTACTCTTTCACGGCTCAGATACTTTCTCAACATTAACCATTATGAAAGCATGTAGTAAAATAATATATGATAAGGATTTTTATTATTTTAGCCACCATGGTCCATGATTACAATCAAGAATCCTCGTCGTCGTAAACCTTGGCAGTCATGGCTGATACAGAGCTGCACGTCCGCGAGCGAACGTATGAGCCGAAGAGATTTAACGGCGGTTTTATGGGCGACTGGAGCCGAGCTGACTCAATGTCAATATCGAAATCCAAACTGATATATATTATAACTCTTACAGATAGGGGATTGCAAGGGATCATTCATAGACTCGTTTGCAAGAGGCGCAGAAAGAATGAGGTCTATCGTAAATTATGTAGTCATTTACACCGTCGACTAATATAGGTACCTCTATATCGTAGATAAGAGTAACTATTGGGTAGTGATAGAACATGACAATAGTTTAGGTAGTAAAGTTTGCTATTAGTTGACGGTATGATTGCGAATAGGTACCTACTCACTTTACGATAGACTATGTTCCATCGGCTCTTTCATCATCATGTTCATGATCAGCTTGTTACAGCTTACTACTCAGCTATGGGTCTATCCTCATATTAGTAATAGTATTAGCATTTGGGCAATAATCAAGTTCGCCCGATTAGGAGATGGTGTAGTGGCCACATAACATAATAATTAAACTTCTTTTATTCAATACACACCTATCATGACCTCAGTTGCACCGTAATCGTAATCAGATGCACATAAAATATTTTTGTGAAGTCTTTCCTCAAGGTGATTACAGTCTTGAAGACGCAATGAGATTAGGCCGGGATGTTTAAAGTTTTTTGTGAATTTTTATGGCTCACAATGATGTCTGAGGTAAACGGCCCGGTCTTTGTAGTCATTAATTCTGACCGAATTATGAGCGTGTTACTCTTTAAAGACAGTTCATTAATCTCTGTAAGACTTGCTTCAGTAGCAACTTCATTGGTTGTACATATTTCCGAGGTAAAGATTTTGTGTCTTACTGAAAAGATATAATTATCATTTATACCATACATACAATTAGAACTAAATCGGGTGTTTTATTATCAAATTGTATTTAGTTTTGCAGTTACCTGGACCTGTCCAACTAAAAGTAAGGTTTTCTAGCAAATGAAATCGCGAAGAGTTACAGTTTTTGTGATTTATCCGTGTGAGACGGCGGAGTCGACGGTGAACAAATCACCGGTATAAGTAGCTATGTATGTTTGAGACATTTTTACTACCTACTTATCCATATTTTGCTATGGAGAATACTGGAAATTGTTAAAGAGTTTCCCTTGTGTGGACTCTTGCTGAAAGATTGATCGATTGTTATCTTTGAGTATTAAACCAAATTATTATAGACGTAGGACGGCGATGTATATTCCATACGATGCCTCAATGATAAATTACATAATGATTTATTGGAGATGGTTACTGATGTTTTCTATTGATACGTGTTAAACTTGTCACAGAGATTTGGATTATATACTCGGGGTGATTTGGATCCTAAAAACAAACTTTGAAAAAAAAAAGGGTTTCACAGGTTTTCAATAATCATTTAGGTAGGTAGTCATGGCATTGAAATGTGGTCTATCGCTATGGGCTTCATAATTAGGTTCAAGGTCACACAATGCGCTATACTCTCGGTATTTTGCTTGGAGATAAAATTAGAAATGAGGAGATCCATAGACGAATAAAAATCATGGACATGGCCCAACGGATTAACAAATTTAACAGTAGGCAGGGCACAAAGCGCGAAGAACTCACGGCTAATAGGACAAAAAGTTTCTCGAGTGGAAATTGTGCACTGGCAAGCGCACCGTATAACATCCACCTACAAGGTGAGCAGAAGACCTAGGAACCCATAATAAAGATGGTGGTCTTTAAAAAAACAATCATATTTCAGGAACGTTTTGTTTTGCAATAACCTCATAAAATAATATTGTTTAATTCTTGATAAAAAAATATGTTTAGCCTCTACCCTGCAAAAGAAAATAGAGATGTAGCCTTACTATCATAAAGCACTAAGTTTAATAAAATAAGTTATTGTATTTGACACAAAAAAAGGGAAAACAAGCTTACTGGTTGTGTACCATATAATAAGTACGAATATAGCAATATTGATACAATACTATTCATCGCTTGTTGGAGATGGCGTGGTAGGCTCCCTGGTAATGGTCACCGGAAGTTTTGGATACAAGCTACTTTCGACAGATGCTTCCCTAAATAAAATGAGGTGACCTAAAATCAGCTGTCGAGGTCCTGTGGTTGAAATTATGAATCATTTAGTAATATTTCATTAAAACAGCAGTTCAAACAGCATTTAATTTTAAACGCTATAAAGCTGCGTTCAAAGCTTAACAATGATGAAACAGACCGATTAGTCACAACAGATTTACGGGAGCTATTGATGTAATTCCCTTTTGTAAAGGACATTACATTATTCAAGGTTTTTAGTCTGAACTCAAACAGATGGAGCCCTTATAGAAAGCGCAAGTCATGGGGTTTGCTCTTCCTTGTGTTAGATGAAAGTGATGAGGTAAAAGTTTACTCAGAGTAAACATACCTATTTACAGTTTTTTTTTATTTTAACGCTTATTATACAAAGCGTTATTGTGTTTTGTTGGGAAACTGTTCCGAAAACGATGACAGGTGATGATTATGGTGGGGATTATTGACACAATTCCGTAAACAATTTTACAAAAGAACAAAATGTTTATAAACTTAGGTATTCTTTAAAAAAACATTCATCGTTGTAAAATGAAACGATAATTTATTTTATTTAAATTAAAATGAAAAATATAATAATAACATTGTGCGATACAATCATACAGATATTTATTCTCAAACTAGGCAAAACGGTTTCAACCAAAGATATTAAAATATAATAAGGCATAGAGACTGTTTTGTTCCTTAACATAATGTATAAGCAGCAATTAATATATAATGTCATTTTAAATAAAGTGCAACTATTTTAAGGGTAGGTACAAATATGTAAGAGAAATAGAATTAATAGTTTTTTCACTTCCCATGCTCTAAAAGTACGCCAATATAATTAATTAGTTTTTTAATTTCCTTATTGAGATGTAGACAAACTCAAACAGCCAGTAAATAAATATCTGTGGAGTGTGAACCATCTTCATTGCGAAAATGTTGAGAGTTTTAGTTCCATGGTGTTTCCGCATAGAAGGTGGCACCATGTGTTTTAAAAGATTTAAATCTCTTTGTTAATCTGTGACAGGTTTAGAACAAAAAACTGACCGAGAAAATTTCAGAATTTTTGTGGAGAGTATTTATTAGATTTTAAATAAATTTATACTAAATTGACGATTTTTCTCGCACTCAAAGTGAAAAGTACAGTTTTGAAAAGTACAGTTTGCACCTCGAGACTAAACCGTCGCAAGCTCGGGAGTCAAACCACCTCTGGTATATAATGGCTTCGCTTAGTCCCTCGATATAAAATATAAGTACTATTTTTTCTAAACAAAAGAATACACATACACACACCGGCACAATTAGCGGAACAGAAAAAAAAAAGGAGAAAAAAGAGGGAATTTAGAACAATGAATGTAATTTTTAAACAATATATTATTTAAAATGAAACAACAATTAAATTAACATGTTTTGACATTCATTTGTAACACCATACTTAAAATTTTATAAAAATAAAAATTAAATTAAACAAAATGCATTTTTCTTCGATTTTTAATTATAGAGAAACAGCAGAAAATTCAAGATTTTCCAAAGTTTAACAACAATTTCAATGACTGTTCAATATCGAGTGTTTCCTCCTCGTGCTCTGATGAGGGTTTCCATCCGTCTGGGCATGCTGCGGATGATGTTATCAATGGTTTCTTGGGGCAACCTCTGCCATTCTTCAAGTAATGCGTTTCGCAACTCGTTGAGATTATTGGGAGGGGGCATTCTTGACTTTACACTCCTCTTTAGCAAGTCCCAGACGTGTTCTATAGGGTTCATATCGGGGGACCGTGCTGGCCACTCCATCACCGTTATACCAACATGGTTTAGGTATGTCTGTACTGTGCGAGCACTGTGAGCCCGAGCATTATCCTGCATTAGAATGAAGTTGTTACCAATAAAGGGGGCAAATGGCACAACATGTTCTTCTAAAATCTCCCTGATATACCGATCAGCATTCAGATTCCCGCCATCGACCACTACTAACTCCGTACGAGCTCCTAAACATATTCCTCCCCAGACCATAATTGAACCGCCGCCATATGCAACTGTATTTTCAAAATTAGACTGGATATACCGTTCTCCTTTGCGTCTCCATACTCGCTGCCTTCCATCAATTTGATTTAACATAACTCTGCATTCATCAGTAAAAAGAACCTGTCCCCAGTCGTCGAAGTCCCAATCACGATGTTCACGACCAAAGTGTAGACGGTTTGTGCGATGATGTCTCTCAAGTTTTGGGGCTTTGGCGGGCACATACGAGCCTATACCCACTTCTTCGAATCTTCTACGAACTGTCCGCTCACTCATCCTTACTGCTCGTACCTCTTCCAGTAAATTTCGAGCCTGCACCGCCGTTAGTCTCGTGTTCCGTCGGACTTGAAGTTGGAGAAAACGGTCATCCCTCCTTGAAGTACACCTTTTCCGGCCTTGTCCTCTCCTTCTCACTAGAGCATTCGTCAATCTGTATCGTTGGATGCTACGATAAATCGTTGATAACGATCGACGAAGGCTTCTGGCAATCGATCTGTAGGTTTGACCATTTCTCCTCATTTGTTCTGCCCTAATGATTTCTGATGGCGTTAAATCAGGCATAATTAGATGCTCGTAAATTATCAATATGCGAAAAAACTCAAAAGCCTCAAAAACTGCAATTCAAAGCTTTTCAAATGGAATTCACGAACCTTCTAAAAACGGACAAGCGGTGGAAAAAATGAATCAATGAAAATTAAAACAAAAGAATGAAAAAAAGGGCAGTCGCTTAGTATTCCATTTTTAAATTAAAACCCAAATTTAAAAAAAGCTTGTTTAGCCGGCCAGTAACACGCAAAAATGCGTAAATACTCCCTTTTTTTTCTGTTCCGCTAATTGTGCCGGTGTGTGTATTTTGTAAACATGCTTTGATTTTAGGTATTTTGAACTTAGGTTATTTAACGCTAGGTTTTCTTAATTTTAGACATTTAAATACGTAACCTTTGAAAAGACCCTCGCTGTCGGAATTGGCTTTTATTATTTATTTGTATATTTTCGAGCTATTTTTGATTGAGTAGTGTGCGTGTATTCTTATGTATCTACAACGTGTTAAGTTGTTTTTTAAATTTTTATTTATTTAGTAAAGTAGCGTATAAAAAATAAAAATCAATGCGAAAATTTCTTTCTTTTTCATTATCTGATGTACCCTATAAATATTTCCACTTAATTTAAAATGACCATGTATATTTTTTGCGTGAGGGGTTGACGAGGACAATAGATAATCCTAATGTTTGTACAAATTACTGCTTGACGGGTGGGTCATAACTTTTGGCTGACGAGTTTGTTGCTTATTTAGGTATTTTATTAACATTTAAAAACGTTTATATTACGGTTTAAAAACCCGTTCCTCTTTTTTTATTTTAGGTAATACGTGGGTCTTATGTTTTACTGGCTGTTCCACGCGATTTTATCCGCGTTCCTGTGGGAATATGGAATTAAAATATAACCTATGTTACTTCCATTTCCATTTGTGAAAGAATTTTTTAAATCGGTCCAGCAGTTTTTGAGTTTCTTCTTTACAAACATACAAATCTCCTCGTTACAATATTAGTCTAGATGTTGAAGAATAGATGTAAATTATACTTATTTAGAATACATTAGGTATACTACGAATGAAGTCTCATTTCATTAACAATATTATAATATGTATGTACTTAGATATAGAGTTCATCAATCAAATAACGTTTGTTACACCATGAAATCCAAATGCAGTATTCCTAGTAATGAAGCAGTGTTCAATTAATGGAAAACGCTTCATACTAATGAATACTGCCATAGGCCTAGATAGAGCTATCATGGCGCACACCGCGCGCACAATAAAATTAAGTGTGTCTGTGGATGTCGGGCTACTGTTATTTCATACAAATCCTACTAATAATTATAATAAACTTCCTAGAAGCGTAATTCTTTTGCCGCGGATTCAAAACACAAAAAATATTTCATACCAACCTTTTGCGGTGAATTCAAATCGCAAAAAATATTTCATACAAACTTTGTCCTGACAACAAACAAAAATAAGCCAAATATTTCGTGACGCTATCAACTAATGATCTTTCATTGATTTTTATTGATATAGACAGAAGTGAAAGTATGTTTGTTAGTTTATCTTTTAACGAAACAACAGGTTGAAGTGATTTTTTACATAGAGAGACCGAAGTAAAGTAACTTCTTTTTATACCGGAACGCAGACGACGTCGAAGAAAAATGGAAGCTATGAAGCTCATTATTGGGGCTAGATATGGTAAATGGCTTGGTTCGGGTAGATATTATAGCATAAGAATATTAATACTATTATCACACAATTTCATTATAGATTATTTATTATTTTTATTAGAATAATTCTCTTTTTCCTACCTACCTTGTGGATTGAAAAGTGTTTTATAAATGAAGATTTTTTGGTGGAAATAGTAACCATTGAATTTTTATATAAAATATCATTTAGTAATATAGGTACTAATATTTACCTATGATATTGGTACCTACTTGTACCTAGGTAGATAAACGTGTAAAAGAGATCATCATCAAGCACCTCGTTTACCTATACAAAAAGGTTCTCAATATAATAGCCAATTTTCAGCAGCAAATAGTGGTGTCACACACATGTCTAGGTAGATATACCTACTCGGCGGCTTCTGTATTGTAACAGATCATAACCGTAACGTCTTATGGCTTGACTTTACTGTGGTTATTTCTGGCAACGGTTCAACCAACTATTTGTTTTCTACTAAAAACTAACAACATAATAAAACATGACCTTTACTGAAGAAATCTACGAAAATACTATTTATGCTGATTTAAAAATGTAACATTAAGTAATCAATATGTTTCTACCTACCAATTCTAATCTTAAACCCTTACCCGTTGCAGTTACTAAACTCAATCCCAAGATCCTTCTAAAAAGTTGTGAAAACGCAAATATATTTTGTAGGTTCTGATCCGCCCATTGCAGTTAACTGAATTTTTACGACTCACTCTATCAAGCAGCAGATGTTCTCAATATTCCTTGTAGGAAATTATTACACTTTTAGAGTCCCTTTTATCGCAAATCTGAAATATGAGTACCTACTCATAAGGAGTCGAAAGGTATTCATGGAAAGAACGATGAAGGACAATCGTTCCGAGAATCCTGAAATCGATCACAAGATTCTTGACTTAGGATATCGTTACCTACATTATTGAAGAGGCATTCATAATTTGTCATAGATATATAAAGACATACTCAAGGCAATAAATATAAGAATTTCTAATTACAGATGAAAATAATGTATAGTCGATAGTTTCACATTTATTTTTAAATAGCTAAATTTCCTTAACTCAGACCATACATGGTTCGAAAGAATATCCATGTTGGTGATACTCTTGAACTGCGTGACTCTGGGAATGTATCAGCCATGTGTCGATGACCAGTGTATTACCAACAGGTGTAAAATATTACAGGTATGTAATCAACATGATAACAAAAAACATTAGATTAAAACTTTAAATTTAGAATTCACGTAATGTTATTCAAAAATCTTCAAAATAAAAGAAGAAAAAAAAAACATTTCCGTGAAAATATTAGATTTGCAATCTCTTTTGAGGCTTTAAAGATGGCCAATACCTAAATATGGTAAAAGCAGTTAAATGAAAGAAAATATATACTCACATTCATTTGTTTCAAATCTTTTTTTATGTTGGTAACCAGAGTTTATTTGAGTCGATCAGTTATTTTTATTAAACGCGACTTTTAATTTCAGAAATTGTGGTTGTAGATTTTTTTTAGATTTGTAATTAGGAAATATGTTATTGCAGGTATTTGATGACATAATATTCGCGTTTTTCACGCTGGAGTTGACAATCAAGATGGTGGCGATGGGAGTGTATGGGCATGGCACTTACCTCGCCGACTCTTGGAATAGATTAGACTTTTTCATCGTAATGGCAGGGTTTGTATTTTTATGAATTCTTTTGTACATGTATAATACCTACATACTCGTTTTGGGTACATAAAGGATTAACTATTTTCCGTAGTCCAAATTAATTTAATATTGTCAAAATTATTGATAATGCCTTTATGCATCAAGTTCGCCTTATGTACATTTTTTTGGTACATGAAGTTAAATAAATAAATAAATAAAAAACATTTGAACAAGTCTTTTGTTTAATAAAATATGAAATTTAGTAGATAAATAGTTTTTTTTCTTTTTCAGCAATCATTTATTAGAATTTTAAATATATGATTACTTACTATAACGCAATAGGGTTGTGTCCTACCTAGTCAAATCAGTTACTTTTTACGATCTGTCAAAACGAAATTTTACTATGGAAAATGTACTGAAATAGCAAACCGTGACGTCATAGTTTGTAGTACTCAATTGCAGCACTTTTTTTGATTGATTTATTATTTTTAAATTTGCTATAATTGTAAATTGAAAATCGAAATACATATTTTGAGGTGTTTTGGGATAATCTTTTTAATGTATGACTACTCGCTATTTAATTTCGATGCTGTCAACTACCCAATTTTTCAAGCGCAGAAATCATGTCATATGGGACACATTTTTTTTTATTCGTAAACATAATATTCGGATTTTATAACAATAACTTTGCTAAATTGGCCTGTTGTAACTATGACAATTTTATTAATAACTTTTCAACTAGATCTATTGAGCATCATTGTAACATAAATTTATATTTCGTTATAAGAGTGCATTGCTTTTTAATAAATTTATTATTATTATTAATTATATTAATATAAACCTTGTTTTCAGAGCGCTAGAGTATGCATTGAATGTAGAGAACATCAACTTATCTGCCATCAGAACTATTCGAGTGCTACGGCCATTGAGAGCGATTAACAGGATACCTAGTAAGTATTTTTTTACTTTATAGGTAAGTATATTCATATCCTATATAATTAAAGACGTTTACTATAATATAACAACGTCTAAAGTAATAAATTTATATGTTCCTTCACAAAAACTTAATCTCAGATATTAAATTACTTCTCAAACAGTTATTATGTCTAACATTGAATAAGTAAATTATCGTGACTCGTACAAAATTATGATTTTACACGAGAAAGAGAATAATTTTAGCAAGTATTTTATGAGGATCAATTAAAAAATTTAATTGGATTACTAAATAAAGGTAGGGTAAATCTAATTTAAAACTAAAAACTATAACTAGCTACAGCTAGGGTACTTACATATAGGTAGAAAAGTAGGTACCTATACCATGAAAACTTAAGTAATATAAACATTATTTTTATACCATATTCGTAACATAAACTATTTATTCATATTCCTCTCTCAGTTTACATAGAAAATAATTGAGTTCTCTTCCCATCTTTTATTTGTATTTTGGACAGATATGATTTAATTTAAGCCTATGCTAGGATCCTAATTAATTTATTCCTCGGTTAAACTACGAAAAGCTTCTAATTTGAGTTTACGTTATAAAATGTATTACCCCTGTCACACTGAAATGTGCTTATAAAAGTAAAAATTAAATTTATTGCAGCTGTTATTTTCAGTCAAATATATTTTGATGGAAAGTAGTTAAACTTTAAAAAAAACTATTCTTTGAAATGTCTGTTAATTAAAGCGTTATAAAATATTGTTTTAAATAACTAGTAAATTTCAGAAACCTACATTTAATTATGTCTCAAATTGAAATAGGAGTATTAAAAGTGCCTTCTCGTTTTAATTGGTCTACCTACTTACTTGGGAACAAATTATTAATGCGACAAATGAAGCACACAACGTTAAAATTAATTAAATAAGGAAATTGCTATACCCAAATTAATTCTTAGCTAAGTAATGTCTCAGCTGAAGTGATTGTTTTAAATATTAAGAAAAACTGAGGAACAGGGGTGGCAATGAGTGGGAAAAATAAGAAGATACCTTGACCTAATTATACCTGTGACCTTCAGTTTGGCTCAAGAGTTCCGTTTGGCGCCAAAAAGGCTGACATAAGAGCGGTGAAGTAACAATCAAGGACAACGTTGAGAAAAATAAAAAGCATTATGTAGTCCCAAGGGTTATTGTTGACAAAGAGATGGCGATTAAACAAGAATCGTGTGCCTTGAATACGTTACGGTACGAGACACTTTACATCAGCCTAGCCTATAGAAGATATGATGGACTACATAATACTACCCTATTAATATTATGAAGGGGACAGTTTGTGAGGCTAGATGGATAGATCGATGGATGTGTGTTACTCTTTCACGCACAAACTACAGAACGTATTTTAGTGAAACTCGACAATAATACAACTTTTATTATAATAAAATAATATCGTTGGCTATAATTTATAATGATTGATATAAGTTTTATGAATTATCCAACTAGATTTTTTTATATAGGTACCTACCTACATTGTTATGACACCTACTCAATTATGTACCAATGTACGCCTAAAGAAATTGGAATTTAAGGACAATAAAAATGATTTACTTTGAAAACGAAGGGACATCTCACGAAATTTGGTCACGCTATCTTCTCTATCTCTTTCAAAATCCGGTCGCCTGCATCAAGTCTGAAGCTCTTAAAGAAATTAACCCCTCGCCCGAGTGAAGAGCTTCGTTTGTGGGCGGCGATCGATTCCAGCAACAAGTGAGCCCGGCCGCTGCGAACCTTGCCACTCCCGGGATGTAGGCAACATGTAAAAGACGAACGATAACAGAATAACCCAATTGCAAATAAAATTGCCTAGATCGATACATCCTAAACTATGAATAATACCACAAAAGTATTAGGTACTCTGCACAGAGAACCCAACTGACATGGTATATTTTTAGGGTTCCGCACCCAATGTGTAAAACGGGACCCTATTACTAAGACTCCGCTGTACGTCCGTCTGTCTGTCTGTCCATCTGCCACCAGGCTGTATCTCATGATCCGTGATAGTAAGGCAGTTGTAATTTTCCCATATAACAAACTTAAATTATCTATAAAACTCCGACTCGCACTTGGCCGGTTTCTTATTTAATATTGATATCAATGACTGAAACCGCGCGGCGCAGCCTGTAGGTAATATTATAAAAAGTCAAAGTTGTTTGAATGTTTTTGTGAGGTAATTTCAGAAACAATTGATTGTAATTTGTACTAAAATTCGAAGTAGTAGGTAGGTATACATTTTAAAAATCAACTTCAAATATAAATTTCAAGCGCCTAGTTTTGACACTTAGAGAATGATTATGCAATGTGCGATACATAAATTCAACAAATCACTGGCAGCTCCCCCCCCTCGTACCTCCCAAACGTTGGCATTGAGTATTCGAGAACAAAAGACAACCCCCGTTGAAGTTTCACCTCAGTTTCACACAAAACCGTTGTTGCCGGCGGGCGCGCAAACAGCCGGCACTGCAACCGAACCACAAATTAAATCGAGCTGCGGTTACACATACATAGGCACTAATTTGCCCCCGCCGTAAATTTATATTCCCAACAATAAGGCTCACCTTTTAATTCCGTTAAATTGAAAACGGAAATTTTGATCTACAACTTCCATGGTTTCACTGTTGCTGCTCGTTTATTTGGGGCGGCAATAAACGAGAGCCGTGTGATTGAAAATGCAATCCACAAAATGCTAATTCACATCCGATATTTCCAACCAAACCAACCTGTGGAGCGAATTAATTAAAACGGTATCTGCTTGTTGTTGAAAACTGCACTTCAGCACTAAATAAATTCATAAAGTTCGATAAATGACGATCGGCAAAACACACGTTTTATAGCGATTCACTGTGGAAAGTTAATCGTCGTGGTTTTGACCTTTTTAATCCACTTGGATATTGGTATATGAAATATTAAATATTTCGATTATTATTTACTTTTTATTTAAAAAATGTTGGTCAATACAAAGTAAAATAAAATAAAATTTTTATTTTACTTTTTATTTTTGGTCAATACAAAGTAAAATAAAATTTTTATTTTATTTTACTAAGTAAAATAAAATTTTTATTTTATTTTACTTTGTATTGACCAACATTTTGTTACTGTAAATTTGTAAATTGCGATATCATATGTTATTAAAATTCAGAACCTGCCTAAAATCCGTATTTATTTATATATACACATGTATTTCATTATAAACGAAAACTTTCTTTCTAATTATAACTTAATATATTATATTTCTATTATAAACCTTATTCGTATTTTATTTCAAAAGGTATGCGGATTCTGGTGATGTTGCTTCTGGACACACTGCCCATGCTCGGAAATGTCCTGCTGCTGTGTTTCTTCGTCTTCTTCATTTTTGGAATAGTCGGAGTCCAGTTATGGGAGGGAATCCTAAGGCAACGCTGCGAACTTATGCTTCCACCACATGTACCCCGACCCAAGTATGTTACTATTTCTTATATCATACGAACCATAAGTTAGAGTAAGGCCTTTTTCATCAATGTTTTAATGATTTGTCGTAAAGTAGACGAGTTATTTATAGTGTCTTCTGATAGTACATCAATGTGAAGAAGGCCTTACGCAATTTTCATAGACTCTTTAATCATAAATTTCATAGACCGTAACAATTCTGAATACGTAAGGAATACGAAATGTACAGCGCAGACAACCCACTAAAATTGTATAGTTTTGTGGCTGAAATGGCAGTTCAAATGACTTTTTCATTTTGTTCCATTTGCTCGAGAGCGCTCGTCTTAGCGGCACGTCCTTTGCTAACGTTGACTGCATGCAATATTTAACGCTTACCCCTCGGCGGGCACATCCATGGCTGCTCTACATCATTCAATATTCTGTGTTTTCAAATTACATATTGTTTTTTCACTGTTCTCGAAATTTTGTGAAGCGCGCATGTCCAGGAATTTAATCAGCTTACTATCGATTAAGTTCACACACGTTAATATTGCATTCCGTCAAACTCACATGCG
This sequence comes from Ethmia dodecea, assembly GCA_963855545.1. Taxonomy (NCBI): domain Eukaryota; kingdom Metazoa; phylum Arthropoda; class Insecta; order Lepidoptera; family Depressariidae; genus Ethmia; species Ethmia dodecea. Next base: position 6,839,004 of record OY979446.1, read on the forward strand.
ATTAATTGACTGACAGTACACGCATGTAGAATCATTTAATTCTAGTACCTGCTATTAATGGATATTTGTATCAAACATTACACACTTGGTATATTTTTACATGTAGGTATAAATTATTCTAAGAATTAACTCAAACATAGTATCAAGTAGACACCATAGAATTCGAAGTTGAAAGACAGGAAGTCACATATGCGATAAACTTATATTAATAGTGTTGTCATCATTAGAAAGCATCAACTATACTAAGTTTCACCATTATGTGTATATTAATTCATGAGGCTGTTGTAGTCTTTAACATTTAAAAATTTTTGACTAACGCTACACCTTAGATAGTAACATAACACCCATCACCTCTTCCTAAATTTGTGTTCCAGAGACCTGTCCGAATGGTACAGAGTGCGCGTCAGAGTGAACTCGTAAGAATTTGCGATCAAAATTAATGTGTTTCTACTACAAGTTTCAGATCTGATTGTTTCGTGTACCTTCACATATCTGCCGTCCAGGTGTACTGTTGTACTTGCTTCCCTTTCGCGAACTGGCAGTTTTTCACACGGCGATTTGATTTCGTGTGTAGCCTTCAACAAGTGTATGTATTGATCTAAATGGACAACTTTAACTAAAGGCCTTTTAAATATTATCATCCCGTCCCAAAAGCAGGATTTTTTGGATTAGAGAACTTTCATGGATTTTTATAATAAATTTGTTCTTTTATTTGGATACAAGAGCTTGTTGCAAGGTTTACATGATTTCAAAATTGCCGAGTAGGAGTTGCTTATTATACCTTTAAGTTCATAGTTGTTATTTATTTAAATTTTAGTATTATCTGCAGTGCAGTGGTGAGAACTGCCAGTTTGTTTCCGATCTACAGACATAGACAACCTGGTCTCCTCTCAATTGTTTAAAATATCTATTATGGTCTATTTCCCCTAATATCTTGAAGCTACGATGGATTCGATCTCATTTTGTACACGAAGTTTAGATTATCAAAGCTCTGCACACTTAAAAAAACTATTTATTTTGAGAATACACAACTTCTGCATCTATACTCAAGTACTTATGAACGTTATGTACTTACTGTACCATTCTTTTTTATAAACGACAACTTTATCTACACACATTTTTACTAAACTGAAGCCCCCTACCTACCTAACAAAAAATCTACAGAATTTCTACTAGCTTCCATAAAATATTTACACTCATTGTTAGCACATTCTTTCATTTCTTCATGTTTTATTTAAATCTTATTTAAGTTTTTGTCGTTTAAACAAAAAAGTTTATGACCTTATCAATAGTGGCGCTGTTTGTAAATATATGCTACACACAAACATGAATATGCATAGGTTTTCAGCTTTTGAAAGTCGATAAGAGTATTTTACGGCGTGTAGCACTAAAAGTTGAAGACCACAATAAAAGCCCCGATCATCAGGAGTAGAGGTCGTTACGACGGGCCGCCTAAATGATGTGGGCTACAGAGCCGGTGTTCCGGCGCTTGTAACGGCAGCTGTCGTTAAACGATAACGACCTATGGCCACTGGCTCAACGTTAATCTTGTCGGGACATGCCTGGCTTTCTAAGCCACCTTCATTGGCTTTCCATTTGATTGAAACACCTAATTGATTTTAACCCCAGCCTCAATTTCAATCAGCTATTTGCATGCCACCTTGATGTATATCTGTAGTTGCATGGTTCTTGTGATGTATTCATTAGCAGTTAATGTGTTAATTAATAATATACTTATAATAGTTTTTTGAAATTATTTATAATTAATAAGAAGGCAGCTTCAAGACTAAATAAAGTTTCATTCATCCTAAGGTTGTTTGGAAGAGATCTCTAGAAGCGATCAGACCGCCCATTGTACTTTAGTTAATGTTGGTATCCATATTGTGTTGTTTTTGGTGTACAATAAAGAGTTATTGTATTGTATTGTAAAATATATTCATGATGCCTAATGTTATCTATAATTTAATATAATGCATGACGTAACAATATTGATGTCTAGACCCCTTATAGTAGCGAGAAATAAGCCCGGGAAATAAGGGTAGTGAAATCTTTAGTCATGACCCTATTACGACATGGCCCTTTTCAGAAAATTGAAATAGTTTTTCTGTAATCTTTTTATCTGATATGAAAGGCTAGTCGGTTTCCATTATTATTTATCATTTGATTCTTTAGATACTGTACATAGCTATAATAAAAGCCTTTTATTAAAGTTTTACTAATTTTACCTATAATTTTACCTATAATTTTCATAAAACACCGTTCGTTTTCATTATCCTAGCATAAGTTATCGTGATGAAATAATATCAGTTTACTGTTAAAAATATGGAATATAATGTAATATTTAATGAATGAAGAAATGATAATTTTATGTTATTCATATTTAATTATAATGTTTTTTAACAGCATATCATTCTACTACGAGTTTTCGAAAGAACTGGACTACATCTGCACAACACCTGCAGACAGTGGTATGCATCAATGTGGAGACTTCCCGCCGTACCGCTATGGACCTCTAGTGTGCAACGAGACTGCCAAACCATACTCCTACAACGTACCCACAAACTCTTCATGTGTTAACTGGAATCAGTACTACACCAACTGCACACAAAGGGGATCCAATCCCTTCCAAGGAACTATCTCATTCGATAATATCGGTCTTGCTTGGGTCGCTATATTTTTGGTAAATCATGATTATTATTTACACAGTGTGATTATCTGAAATTTTTGGATTTTCCTAATCGGTTAACTTTTTCAGGTGATATCGTTAGAGGGTTGGACAGATATTATGTATTATGTTCAAGACGCCCATAGTTTCTGGGACTGGATATATTTCGTTCTACTGATTGTGGTAAGATTTTATGAAGCGGATTAATTACTTATCTGAAGAAAATTTCTCTTATTAGTACATCACGACGGCTTTTGTCTTTTTAAATTTTCTGTAATCTGCAAAACATAGTTCGAAGTTTATTTTGTTTCCAGATTGGATCATTTTTCATGATTAACCTCTGCCTAGTCGTCATAGCGACGCAGTTCAGTGAGACTAAGAAGCGGGAGATGGAACGAATGCGAGCTGAACGCGCGCGGTTTACATCATCTTCCACCTTGGCCTCTTCCACCAACAACAGCGAGCCGGCCACATGCTATGCAGAGATTGTCAAATACGTCGCCCATTTGTGGAGGAGATTCAAGAGAAGGATGGTCAAAAAGATCAGGTCCTTTAACAATATAACTGTTATTTTACTGTGTATATTCTTCCAAGGAAGTAATGTTGCGTTCCGTTTAACAAAATGTAATTTGGCTGTGAAACACTCCATAGGAAGGTGATGACACGCTTACAATGCCAAATGACCTAATTCAACATGTTACTCACATTACAAACTTGCTAGTGAAGCAGCCCAACAAAGTTTAAAGCTTTTACTGGGTGTGGTTTACCGCAATAGTGCTGAGAATTGGAATTCTACACAACAACCGTTAGGATATTTGTTATTGCGGTTTCATGAAACAGTTACAAATAGGTAGGTATAATAAGTTACTACTAAACACTTCTACATTAGTGATGTATGTATGTGCTATATTTCTAGAGTTTACCGGTACCAACGAGATCAAGTCCGATGGCGGACAAGTCGGGAAACTCTCCAACTACCGGCAAATCGACCAAAACAGCACCATCCATGCTGTCCACGCGTACACTCTCAAGTATGTGCTAATACAAATAAATTTTGATAATAGTGAAATAATCGAATCTTTGACTTCCTTATGTGTACCTACCGTACGAATAAAGACTAAAATATGTTGATGTCTTATAAAACAAAAATGACAGCGTAATAATTACATTGTTCATTTAGTCATTATTAGATATGTATTAATTTTGCACAAAGTACCTACCTACATTTAATTTCAAGAATAGCCATTAAAACTAGACAAACTTCTTGATTAGCATTTTCCTTGACTGAATATGCAAGAAACTCGTTGTAAGACATCGTCAATATACGGGGACAATGATGGATGAAACATCGCTAAGCATAAAGCCATTTCCGCGTTTTCAGGATGTATGTTGTTGTAGGGGAACGGAGGGAAGGTGGGCGGCGAGGAGGGAGGTGGGGACGAACCCCTTAGCAGGCCTAGCCTGTTGCGTGTTCCTTCGCTCTCTGCCGCTGATCTCGAGGTAATACCGCTTCTATTTGGACGAATCATGTGAATACTATTTTATTAAGAAATCAGGCGCCAATCTTATCCTACTAATATTATAAACGCGAAAGTTTGTATGTATGGAGGTTTGTTCCTCTTTCACGCAAAAACTACTAAACGGATTTTGATGAGTTATACAGCAGCTTTGCAGTTATACAGCTTATACATCAGAATAACACATGGGCTATATTTTATCCCCGTATTCGAACGGTTGTACTATAATTAGCTGCATAACGGCTGCTACATAAAGGAAGGCTTAGAGTCATTACATAAGTTGAAAATACCCTGCCTCGCAATATCGTTCACATTTAATTTCAAACATCCACTGTTTTTGTGTAGAATGCATCAAACCTTTCGCTCCTTTCGCCGCCTTCGCTCGCTCGCCGCAGATCCTCGGTGATGTTCAGCGACACAGTGCTGTTGCATGCTCCGAATGCGCCACACTTAGCTCATCCTCATAACGTGTGTTCTTCGGAAAAGATGACGCAAACAGGTAATTAACTAAGATTTATCGTTTACGCGGTATGAATAAGCGGTGATTTGATTTTGGGCATCAGGAAAAATATCCTATCAGATTTTGTGCCATCATCAAATAATTATGATATCTAATAATGTCTACAATAATATATAGAAAACGGAACAAGGTCATCTATCTATTAATAACACATTCAGCTTGTAAACCCTATTGCTTTACACTTTTATTTTAATTCTTCTAATTTTTCTTACTTACAAAAAGTTAACAATTGAAATAAATATTTGTAGATTCATTGAATCAGCGTGACTGGCTTAAGAGCCAAAGTGGTGAGTCTAGAGACGGTAGATCTAGACGAGGCTATTAGAGGGGCATGTGCAATCTGATCTTCCTTCTATTTCACTCTTCCATTATTTCTGAGAACTCAAGTAGGATTGGGTCGACACACTTTTTTACAAAACTTGCCTAAAGTAATACAAATGAATTACGTAGCTCCCAATGTTATAAATGTTATAATAATGGTTAGAATATAAAAATTCCACCCCAGTATGCAAATTATGTTCGTGCCGATCTTTTAACCTGTTTATTATTATTATTGACCTCGAAAGTATCTCTAGCTGTAAATTTATTGCAAATTAAATGTTCGACTGAACATGATGATTTTTAAATTGTCTAAAATGATATCTACTTATATTACATCAAAACTAACAAAATAAAATTTCCTCACATATTTTATTCGTAGCGATTGGAGAAAAACAGCAATAGGTTTTTTCTGAGGTCTTTAGATACAAAGTGTTAGAAGAATAGGTAGTAAGACTAATTACGGCGCGTAGAATTCGACTTGCCAGCAGGCAATACTGCTGAAGAAAGAGCCGCCGCTGGCGGAACCATGTCATGCCAAGAACTTCTGGCCCTATCAGGAGCATTATCTGCTGCATTACCAACCGGACAAGTTGCTCTGGACTCTTTCTTCGAAGAGTTAACTAAAGGAATTAGCAAAAGAGCCGGGGAAGATAAAGGAGATTCAAAGGTAGCAAAATTAAAATTACATAATATGTAAAAGGTCACTCAGGATTCGGAACATATTTTTTTTCTGGTTTCTAGATTGTAGAGATAGAAGACTTCTCGTGTTGCACTGATTTATTCACAGCTGATGCAATTGCAAGAGAAAACAGAAAGGGGCGCTTCTCCAGCGCATGTTCATTATTTTGGCGAAAAATAAACAAATTCATGTCGTGGTTGAGGAAGTATATCAAAAATATTGTAAATCACAAGTACTTCCAACAAGGTAAAAATTTTACAGAATATCTGCTTGATGGATAGCTTATTTCGTATAATTTTTATTTGATTGTGTTTATTGACAGGTATTTTATTGGCTATCCTCATCAACACTTTGTCAATGGGTATAGAATACCATAATCAACCTGAAGAGTTGACTGTAATTGTCGAAATAAGCAATGTTGTATTTTCTGCTATATTTGCCGTTGAGATGCTACTCAAAATAGTAGCAGAAGGTCCTTTCAGGTATATTTCTAATGGATTCAACGTTTTTGATGGCGTTATTGTGATTTTAAGGTACGTACTAGCACTTACATATAATTTATTGGTTATAAAAACATTGTGATTGTTATTCTATCATCTGAAGCAATAAAAAGTGATTCTTCATTAACATTTTTATTCAGTGCATTCGAATTGACTCAAAGTATGGGCAATGAAAAAGATTTTGCTGGAGGCTCTGGACTTTCAGTTCTGCGCACTTTTCGACTCTTGCGCATATTGAAACTTGTACGTTTCATGCCCAACCTGCGTCGGCAACTGTTTGTTATGCTCAGAACAATGGACAATGTTGCTGTCTTCTTCTCACTCCTCGTACTTTTCATCTTTATATTCAGGTAATTATTGTAATGTATAAAAGAACCTGAAGTAAGAACGTACGAAAGTTATAGATGATTTATACAAACAACAATAATAAAGAAATTTCAGAGATTAATTTAATTTTAAAAATAAAAGAACTTCCACGAAATGAATTTACACTTACAGAAAAAATCTCTAAGTTATAAAGTTATTGATAAATACTGTAACTTCCATTTAAGTTTATCTCTGAATAACTTTCTTACTTGACTTTCTATAAAGTAATTTTGTTTTTCGTAGTTTAACATTTTCAACAGAGTTAAGAAGGTAAATTAAATAGATACAACATAAAATGAATTTTAAATTTTCTTGGTAAACTAATTTTATCTTAATAACAACTGGACTAAAGTTGTAAAAGAGTATTTTAATTTCTGGCTGATCTTGACAGTCTTCTATGTCTTAGTTCTCTTACGTTCGTTTTTCCTTTTAATTTCTTATTAACAGTGACGTCTTCTCCCCCCCCCCCTACATTAGTACTAAATCCAAGTAGATAAACTCACGATCCCAAGCAATCATTTTGATTGCATAAACAGAGTATTCATTTTTCCGTAGCCAAAGAAGACTATTCAACTCCATAAAATCTGATAATATGAATGTTTCTACTTAACTGTCACACCCGCATCCCCTAACCCGTGCACTATCTAACTGTGAGTGATTTCTCCCGTTTTCTTTTAAAACTTATTAATATGTTCCTATGTGCCACTTCTGTCTCTGACATTCTACCCACTACACACTGCCACTCTTTCCACACTCTTTACAACTTTTTCTATCTATTATCGATCATAGTGATTTCACGCTTCTACGCTTTTCATTCACCACAATTTGTTTACATCTGCACATCATCATTTACTATATCATACTAGAGGTATATTATCACAGTTTCTCAATTACATAATAATATACACTTTGTATATATTTTATATTTCCTCCTTTATGTGTGGATAGGTTATAGTAATCGTGTTATCTAATCGAATGTTGCGTGATAACGTTCAGCATCCTCGGTATGAACATCTTCGGGTGCAAATTCTGCGAGAAAGATGAAGAGGGCGATCAAGATTGCGACAGAAAAAACTTTGATACCCTCTTGTGGGCCTTTGTCACAGTTTTTCAGGTATTCAATATTTTAAATTAAAATACCTAACAGACAATCCAGAAACAGACTGAACTTGCAACATTTACTAAACGCTAACATACGGGTTCGTCAGCAGTCAACACTCACGACAATTTTTATGACAATCCCAATAACAGAAGATTGTCCTTGTGACGGCTAATCAACTAACCACGCGAGTACACAAACGACTTTTCACTCTGCTGCAAGAGAATTTCCAAATACCATAATTCTGAAGATACTCAGTAGTGATTTAAAGGGATGAGCTTGCAGCATTGTGCGTTGTCAAACCGGCGTTCAGTCTCGTAACAGCTACCCTAGAACCTGCATAGTACAGATCTAGTACCATCCGTAACAAATTGATCCAATCATCTAGTGTCACGTTCACCGTATGTTGTGCCGTATCATCAGAAGTTTTCGAGAGCACTTAGTCAGTGAGCTTGTTGAGTAGCAGGTTAGCTTGAGGTCTCGGCGCCGATTCGCGGGTAACCTGGTCGTCAGTTCCTCTAATATTCTCACTACAACAGCGCACTCAGTATAAATTAACAATTTCTCTATCACTTTGCATGCTGCTTCTATTATATTTAGTAATGTACTTACTTATTATAATTCGAAACTCGTGGATTGCTTTGGTATAATGCACCGTATAATATGGTTAATTGTTCACATTGAACGAGACTTGTATAAGTCGACCAAAGTTTTCCTTGGATTTCTCTTCAGTCCCAGCATCTTTGTTAACTTCTTTAACAATCTAATTTTCAATTACTTCCCCCTTTTCTTCAACTTTTTAACTTCTAATTATTATTAACTTGTTAGTGATTGATCCACTCACTTTGTTTCAGACTAATTTTTTTGTTCCTAATCAGAATAAAATATTATTTTATTTTATTCATAAACTAATGCATTTAATACGATTGATATTGAACATGAGTACTTAAAAGTATTATGAATGGTTTTTTTTAATTTCTTATGCACTTTTCTTTTGCCTATTTTTATCTTCAAATTATTTTGATGCATTTAATATTTACTACTATAAGATCATGTTTCAGTTAATAAAGGATGGATAACTATGTAATAAACTTTATTGTAATTGCACTAAATAACACGATGTTAATTTGTTACAGTACTTTAATTAGATTTATTAACTAGCCCGTTAGTGGGTGGGTTCTCGGCGGCGATAACACTGCTTAACCTGTTAAGCTACTAATTGTTAATAATGTTTTATTCTATAAAACACAAAATAATCTTAAAATGTTTTATTTATAAAACTAGTTTTTTATACGATATTTTAATCGTAGTTTTTATACTGCGCATAGATTTATAAAAAAGGTTTAAATTTTTCCGCATCTCAGAGCTTGGGTACATCATATTAAATTCTCAGCAAAATCACAATTGAAAAAAATACTACTGACATAATTCATTGTCTATTATGGTAACATATCTTATGAAATCAGTAGGGTCTTCCAAATATTTTTTAATTTTATTAGGTACCTTACCTTTTTATATAAAATTAGTTTTATACGGTGGGTAAATGGTTGCGGTGTTACCGTCCGGCCGCAACACGTACCGTCAAAATGACCCAGTCGCGGCGTGTGCGCAAAGCATTTTGTTTTTCTTTCATTTTTCACGCGCAGTATTCTGGGCATGTATCTATTCGGTGGTAAGTTTTGCAAGTACGTCGAAGACAATGGCAGCGAGCGCGACTGTACCTGCCCCGAGATTGTTTCGCACCATCCCAAGTGTGAGTGCGACAGGAAACATTTTAATAATATCCTCTGGGCTACCGTCACCGTATTCCAGGTAAGCCTCGAGTGACAAGCTAGACGTGGTACATTATAGTCGGTTTATTTGCGATCCCTTCGAGTTGTTTTAGAGGATAGACGTCGCGTTTTTCTCGTATCGACCAATTCAAAACCCATTTTGGTTTGTCTTATTTGACAGCTTAAGTAAGTAAGGTTGTTAGAAAAGACGAATGAGTAAACTAACCAATTGGATCATTAACTTAACTGGCACAAGCGAGAAATTCGCCGTAGTGTTACGAGTAGAACTATAATAGGTATAGCATTTGATAATTGCATTTTTGGAGCGCTCCGTAGTTACTGCATCTTGCTTTGTAGTGAGTAGCATTAGGTTATGCTGGACCCTATGCTTGTGTACTCCAATTGCCGTCTGTGTTCCCCCCTCATAATCCTGTTTATGTGTGTACCCCTTCTAACACAACGACATTACACTTGTGGACACTAACATTAGATTATGACAGAGTTTTTTTGATTTAATTTATTAACACTGAAATGACTAACTTAACATTTACTAAAACACCAGGCACAACGTAACAAAATAATGACAGCACACCTTGCTTATTTTGATTTATTAAAGAGATTCATGATATTTGGTGATTTTGATGTGGTAGAGACCGGCTTAAGCTGACCAGTAGAATCCTTACTTTGATCTTAAACATTTCAGGTTTTAACACAAGAAGATTGGAATGTCGTTTTATTTAACGGCATGGAAAAGACGAGCCACTGGGCTGCTTTATATTTTGTAGCCCTCATGACGTTTGGCAACTACGTGTTGTTCAATTTGCTCGTAGCTATTCTCGTTGAAGGATTTAGCTCAGAGGTAAATTACGTCTAAAAGTAACTAAGTATACCACATCAATTACAGTTAGTGAAGGATCTGTGACGTGTAACGCAATACTTTGTCTTTTAGCGAAACGAAAGAAGAGAACGTGAGCAGCGTGAGTTGGCGAAGTCGAAATTGTCTAGTGAATGCTTCTCAGATAACAACGAGATACAATACGACGACTCGAATTCGGGCTCGCATTCCAGCGACAGTTTCTCCCAGGTGAAATACTTCACTTAATGCCGTCACGCAATATTGTCTTTCTTTGTTTTTGTTTGCAATTTATTTGTTGACTGTAATCCGTAAGGTAGTTTCACATGGAAGGCATTCTTTTCATTATTATCTTTTTCTGTGGAATCAGAATGAAATAAAAAACTTTTGGCGATCGGCGGACGACGTCCGAAAAGCCAAACAAGATGCGAATGGCCACAAGGAGAAAACGAGTAGGTCACGTCGTAAAATGAAATCTTCGACCCATCATCCGACCCTCTGTAAAGACTGCGCGCAATCTAATAAATGTAATTTACAAAAGGTGAGTTCTGACGAGTTTGTAATAGGTGGTGAAAGAGACGTAATTCCCTTTCACTTTATTGAATTTGACTTCGTATTTCCAACGATATTTGTACCAAACACAAAAACGCTGGAACAAAATTATATGTAAATTTTCATAAGAAATAACTCGCATCTCCAAGAAAAGTGTTAAAATACAGTAACTAGATTTTAACCATTAGAAAAACTTTTTTGTTAAATATGGCTTTGAAACTTTTCATATTAACTTCTGTTTCGCTGAATGGAATAGCTAGGAACCAATATTGGGCTGGTAATTTATTTACCAAGCTAAGTGAAGGTCAATAACATATTTTAGACAGACAGTTATATTGACATCTGATTTCTTATATTTGTTAGAGATTTTAAACAACATATTTTTGTAGGAATCAAAAATGCTAGCCAATAATGTGGGAGCTCCAGAGGCCGCTCTCCCGATGATAACACACACCGCCGCCACTCCGCAAGATTCGCCCTCCACCACTCTAGAACCTGGAGCATCGTTCAGAGACTTCAATGTTGCGTTGACTTTGGAAAGGTCCTCGATGCTGTCGAGTTTAGATTCTATAGACAGGACTTCTGTAAGTATAGCTGCACTACCTCAAAAAGGGTTTACTACAAAAACTGAATATTACCTATGTTTCTCATAATTATACATATAATCTAAAGTTTGGTGATTATATCATAAAATATTTCGAAACTATCAATGCCCGTCATAATAATCGGTGTAGTTCAGTCATTCTTATAAAAGCTCTAACTGGTGACTTGTCACAGTCTACAATAACCGGACTATACCACTAATAGTTTCAGTTACTTTATCTTATAAATGAACATGTAATTTTCAGTGCACAAGCATACCTGGCTTACTGAAGCCTCCAAACAGTTACACTCTGACGCTTCACTCAGCGGCGGCCCAACTAGGGTCAGAGAAAGCCAGGCTACCCCCAATGTCTCTGGCTCCCCCCCCTTTGACCTTGGGCCCGCCTCCTTTAAGGAGCTCGTCTCCTGGCTCCACGCCCACCACGCCTAGGTCAATGCCTTCGCCAATGTTGCCAGAAAAGAATCTGCAAATCACCATTGCGAAAGATGACAACTGTCTCAATGTTAGTGACAAGTCCAGTTTACTAAGCTCGCAAAAGTAAGTCTGGTATTAAATTTTATTAGACATGAAATAATTTATCATAAATAAAATTTATGTTGAAATGATATTCAACGAAATTCTTTGTCTTTATACTTTGAACAGGTTTATTCATAGGGCAAGAGTAATATTTGCGAGGCATAATAACACGCGCAACTGCATTTTATAGCCACTTCATTTATTGTATGTCTTGTCTGTATTCAGTCTGACTCATGACTTTTCATGGTGTGGAATCATAATACAGGTTTGAAAATAGTTTATAATTTTCATCAACGTGAGTGCCTTAAAACTTATTACTTGTTGCGAATGGACATTGGACATACCTATATTTGCGCAAATACAAGATCAATCTATCCACAGTGATACTAATTTTTTTTTCATGGGGACTAACTCGAATATACCTAATCTAAATTTGATACTCTCTAAAATGGAGAGAACAAAAAAACACATAGGTACATTTAATAATAATAATATGTATTTATAAAATATATTGAAGAACAGTTGGCTTGTGACTTTTGAATAATAAAACAAAACTTTAAGAAAATCTTTCAATATAATATTATAAATAAACACACCAATAATAATATTTTTATTGAATTATACCGATTAAATAAACTTTAAAAAAAAAGGATAAATAATAATAATAATAATATAATCTCACGCCCTTTTTATCCCCGAGGGGGTAGGCAGAGGTATTCCATTACTGGATATACCCACATTTTACGAGATATATTGGACCCCTAAACGTGATAGGTGGTGAGCCCATCGCCGGACCGGGTCTGTTTACACATGTCTCAGAATTAATTCTGAGACCTGCGGGTTTCCTCCCGATGTTTTCCTTCACCGTCGAGCTAGTGATAAATATGTACGTAAGTTTTTGAAAAACTCATCGGTACATGCCAGGAAAAAATGCCAGAAAAGGATAAAACAAATTCAAAACTCTGAGACGCCGACTCCATTCTCGGGCTTCATCTGGGTTCTATTATTTTTGAAGTAAGCGTCTTAGTAATTACTTAGTGTTCAAGTTTGAATTAAATAACGCACAATCAGATACAAAATGCTGATCTTCACTTGTGATACAATATCGTTAAGAAATTCCATTGTACATTTCCACATTGTTGTACATTTCCACATTGTTTCGTGTAAGTATAGATACATTATTTTGAACAAAAAAAAAATCATACATGTTGGCATATATTTGCTGGAGATATGCGTATACTATATAAATACAGAAAAAATAGACCTTCTCTTAGGGGATACATAGCAAAAAAAAATAGAACAATATACTGATCTTACTACTTTATAATATTACTAGGAGCCAAACCTGTTGACTGTACCAGTAACTAAGCAATATTTCAGGAGTGTAACAGTATCGGGCACACTAGTAAACTGTGATGATAAATGCCGAGTGCAGCGAGGGTACAGTTGGCGACTGTCTAGGCCAAGCTTGAGGAGAAAGCAGAAGCATCGGTCGGGATCCGACTCAGATGCAGTCGTGTTGAACAACGGCCGCGATCACACCGTTTGCAATGGTAAGTCCTAAACTGTATAACTTTAGAGCTTTCCTAGAAGAGTTTTTAGTATGTTATTACTAAAAACTCTTCTAGTAAGGCTCTAATGTTGTTATTTGACAGATAACAAAATATATAAAGATACGTAACAAATAATTTTTGAATAAGAGAGTCAAAGAAGTTGGAAGAAAAAAAATTCAAACTTTTTCGTCAATCGTTTTAGATTGACAATGAGTCTTCTTAGGAGAGCTCGCTTGGACTATATAAGAATGGTTTTGCAGTATTGTAAAATATTTATTTATTAGTTTACTTACGAGTCATTTATTTTCTTAACAATTAGTTATATAAGTACATAATTATAGAGAATACAAAAATACAAAACTTTCCTCGATTATAAATAAAATACGTCATCAAATGCGTCCCCTCGAGGTGGCATTATTTATTTATTGTATTTATTTTACATTTACTATATAGGTTCAAGCTTACGGAAGAAAGAGCTCCCTCTGTCTTCGTCAATGGTAATAAAAAACGACACCCAGTCGGAGATGCCCAACAACAGGCCACGACCACAGCTGCCCGCACCCAGGGTTCTCGCTCCTCCGGTTAGGAAAGTATCTGCTCACACCGCGCCACTTCTTCCAGATGTGAGTAACTCGTTAATTACTTTAAAAACCTTGGAGTCCTGATCCAAAGACAAAGTAAAATCGTTACTTACTCGTAAATAGGCTTCGAGCTGACTGCAATCTGCAATCACGTGACACACGAACATCGAGATGCTTGATACTTCTTTAGAACATATTATAGCAGCCGTACTATATAAGTTCATTTCGGTATGTCTAATTTGACGCCACTTTATTTAGCAATGACAGACAAACATAAAACAAAAAAATAACCATTGAACACCATTTTCAAATCGCAAAAATGATCAATGGAACGTTATTTGTCTTATTGTTGGTAAGACGCGTCATAACATATACCTTCTTATGTTTTAATATCTATTAATAATACTAGCTTTATCCTTGATGGTATTTCTCAACTTTCATCCTCTATTCAACCACCTTAGGGGATAAATATAAAAAAGAAACCTTATTTGGAAATGCTTTTACAAAATTTAATTTATCTTGACCAATCGGTTTAGGCTATGGATTGTCTGTCAGAGAGCCAGTGTTAGAATTTTAAGTCATATCATACACTATGTAATTCAAGTCGATATTATAAAGTCACTGATTAAAATTCTTTACTGAATACCGTATACCCATTTAATTTCGGTAAAAGGTTCATCTTAGCGGTTACTTATCTTGTTAGTATTTGAAGTCAAAGCATTCTCCTAAACACGTCTTTAATAAGATATTACTTGTCAAGAAACCCCGAGATTTATCTCGATGTATGTAATACTGTCTTGACTCGAATCCCTATTCGAAACGAGATATCTTTGAGGAGTGATCTTAAAGGTCTTGGTTTTATCACTCATATATTTATGTACGCATTATGTGTGGCTCAGAATGCTACTATGTGCTGTTTATATCAATTTCATTTAAAAGTTATTATTTGTTATTTTTCTTGTATTAGGTATCGTGGAAAGCTCCAGAAACAGGCTTTTCATCAGACTC
Organism: Ethmia dodecea; assembly: GCA_963855545.1. Lineage (NCBI taxonomy): Eukaryota > Metazoa > Arthropoda > Insecta > Lepidoptera > Depressariidae > Ethmia > Ethmia dodecea. The sequence goes on from OY979446.1 coordinate 6,854,110, forward strand.
TACCGTTCGCCTTGACACAGTGAAACCTCCTCCTCATAGATTGTCTCTTACTAATGAATATTTGACAGGTAAGTTTAATCTCATGAACTCACTTGACCTTTATAACCACGGCATTCTTTCTGAACACTGTACCTACCCATTTGGTAACTCTGAAAACTATTTAATTCAAAGTTTTTCTATAGACATCACTGGTCTACTTTCTATTAGGTTACATCTCTTGAAATTTGTTTCAATACTAACTGTTCCAGACCTAACCTAAGTAAATAGGCACATCAATCTTCTAGATATAGCCTGTTAACCTATGTTAATAATTGTAAACATGCCTAAGGCGTTAGCTCGCTTTATTGTACTAGTAAATTGATACTCGTTTGAAGCACCCAACGCACTTTAAGAGACTCTCAGAAAGCGCGGGCAACAATAAGACCCTACTCCCTGGGTGAATACATCTTGGATGGATGCGTTCCACCATATTTATTCAAGAGGCTTCGTGATGAAAATAATTCAAGGATTCCCTCGCCTTTTTTGCGCTTGAATCACAATTTTTTTGTCAGAACATAAATAAAAAAAGAGAATATTCAGAATATTTTGTAAAACAGGATATCCTACATCCTACGTCTGTTCGATATCGATTTATTAATCCTTTATTAATCACTTGACATTGATAGGCTACAAAAATAACTTGGTTGTTAGTTTGTGGACGCTATTAACACTGAAGTCACTTCTACAATGCTGCTTTCAGTTTACCTGGTACCTCTTATTACTTTGAACTTTACTGACATAAAATTTAGCTATTAACTAAAAGCGAAATTAATAGATGTTAAAAATAAAACAGCGTATGCATTATGAATTAATTCTTCATGTTAAAACATGCTGTTTTAGCTTTTGTAAAAACTTTTTTATTTACATTGTCTGAAGCTTTGGTCCACACTGATATTTAATTTTAATTTATATTGTATCAGTTGATTATATAATTGAGTTATTTAAAGTAATTTATGGACTTGGATTTTTAATCTTTTGAAATATACTTGGCACAAATTTGTAGATACCTACGTATTCAGTATTGCAATTTTCGTGTCACAATAACTATAGATATTTTGTAGGTAGGTTAAGTGAATTCTAATGTTATTGTTAGAATATAATAAACTGGGAAGTGATTGAGTTCAAATAACAGTCTTTCCAGCTTTTCTTGATTAACAGATTAGTGGAATTGCAAATAACTTTTACCCATCAAATATCAATGTGCACACACATTTACGATTATCTATTTGTCCTTGTCCGCCCGTGGGCATATGACGCTTGATCCAATCAAAATAATAAGGTATCTACTGTTTTTCCTATCAGTGACAGCTATCTCGGAAGTAAAAGCCAGTAACCTTTCACCACCCACACCACAAATACCTCACCAGACGCCAAGGACCGAAGCGCCAGCGCTGTCAACCCGGCCCAACAACCAGCCTCTGCCCTTGATAAAGCAAATTAATGAAGAGGTATTGTATAAATTAATTAATATAAAAATACGGTATTTAATCGAATCGATTTCCATCAAATGTGTTTGGAAAAGATGACGGGGCGTATCTGTAACCACACAATAGCAGTTCCAAAAAATATTCCCTCTATGCTCACTATATTTTTAATTATTCCGGTCAGGAAACATGGTTTGGAGACAATTGTTTTGCTTTTGTATTGTTATCCCTCTGCTTGACTGGAGATACTAGAATGACTTATTTTTATCTACTACTCAACAGATTTCAGCGTACTTTATAAATGTTAGATATAGTAAATTGTATAGACGTTTCATAGAGTTTTCAATTATTACTTATACCTACCTAACTTCATCCGTGGATTTTGTGTGGTTTAAATGATAATGATAGGAACTACTTAATACAGGTTTTGTCTACACAACATATATTAATGGGCTCATATTTTCAGGTGACGATAAACAATAACGTATGCTTCTTTTCGTCAAGATTTGACAGAAGACAATTCAGATTCAAGGATCTTTTTCGATTTATGGAGCCAACAGGATGTCTTAAAGAAAAAGAGGATTATTCTTTGTATATTTTCGCTCCGGACAACAAGTAAGATTCACCAGCACATAATAATGTGGTACCCTGACACAATTCTATATATCAATCCCTTTTCTGAATGAGGCTTTAAACTACGTTCCCGATTGTATTACCAGTTTCTACGTTGTTAATAATTATAATAACTTACAAATAATATCATTCAAGCTCCTATATTTCCTTAATATTTAAAACAAATTGATAGCCACAGTATGTCCTTAGTAATTTTTTTATTACTTATAAAATAAAAACCCTTTGAAGGGATTCCTTGTGATCCCTCTTCACTACGACTACAAAGATATTTTGACGCATAATGTAAAAAAGGTTTCCATAAAGGATATTATTCAATTTTCTATGTATTAAATAAGCGAGTACCTATTTCTTTACCCAGGATGAGGAGATTTTGTACATGGATGGTGACGAGAAGTTGGTTTGATAATATAGTGCTGCTTTTCATAGCGCTCAATTGTATCACGCTAGCTATGGAGCGGCCTAATATACCACCAGACTCGAAGGAGCGGTCTTTCTTATCCACTGCCAATTATGTCTTCACAGTCGTTTTCGCCGTTGAGATGTTCATAAAGGTACAAAGTCTAATAATATATATATTTTCAAAGTAATCACTTTTATGGCGATAGGATCACTAACTGTCACGTTTTGGGTTCGAAAAATATACTGGTCAAAACTGAGTATTTTCACGAATGGAATACCGCTGCCAACCTTTTGGGGGATAATAGAGTAAGTAGTTTTATTGCTTTGTTTGAAAGTTTTATGTTCTTTGGTAAAAAATTAACATCAATCGTAATTTATCTCAGACACTTAAAATTTTTAGAAACAGTTTCGCTCTTATCGATCAAAATGCTGTCTGCTAGATAACCTTTCACAGCAATCAGGTTGTGAATTATCTCGTTTCTAACTGTCAATGTATTTCTCATTTATATTTGAGAACAAAGGTTACTTTTTAATTGTTTTTTTATTTATATGTTGGTTTCTATCTGTTTGAAAGGTTGTTGCATCTGGAATGTTCTACGGTCCAGAAGCGTATTTCACATCGGGTTGGAACATCATGGATGGATCCCTCGTCATTATATCCATTATAGATTTACTAATGTCTTTAGTGTCTGAATCTAGTCCACGAATATTTGGAATTCTCAGGGTAAGAAACTTCTTCATTATCTCCATAAATCTGAGCAATCAAAATCTAAAAAAACATAATTAAATTAGTAAGTTTACAACTAATAAATTCTTAAATTGCTTCCAGGTATTTAGATTGTTGAGGTCATTACGACCTCTCAGGGTAATAAATAGAGCTCCTGGGTTGAAGCTTGTTGTTCAAACCCTTTTGTCGTCATTGCGGCCCATCGGCAATATTGTTCTTATCTGCTGCACTTTTTTCATCATCTTCGGTATTCTAGGTGTACAGGTGAGACAGAAAATGTTATGCCCTTTCATTAAAATTGTATGTTAAAAATCACCATAATCAACGCAGTTCTATAAACATTGCAAACGACAGATTACTTCTAGTCTTTTACTATGTTTGAATTATGTTTATTAATAAAAAAATCAAAGATTCATTTGATAATTTTTATAACTTTTACATAGAAAAATTGGTAAAATAAGAAGAGGAAATGAGTGTTGCGATTGCTCTCAGTTTTGCGGAAATCGGTAATTAATATTGAAACTACTCGTTGGAATCGTCCCGCTGGAACCTTGCTCCAGAAATGAAAATAAATTAATTGCTTTAAGTTTGGTTAATGTACCACTTTACTACTTTGGTTTTCAATTTCTCAGTCTCAGTGATCATACTCACACAGAACACTTCATATTCAAACATCAAGTGCCTCATTGTATGTGCTTTTTTATCCTTTTTAGTTGTTCAAAGGAGCATTCTTCTATTGCGAGGGTGCCAATATAAAGAACGTTAAGAACAAGACAGATTGCCTTGCTATTGATGGGAACGTATGGGTAAATAGGAAATACAATTTCGATGATTTAGGCAAAGCCCTGATGTCACTCTTCGTGCTTAGCTCTAGAGACGGATGGGTCAATATTATGTACACTGGGCTAGACGCGGTAGGAGTTGATCAACAGGTGAGTAAAATAAATTGATTAATATCAACTAGGTATACTGTGCTAAACACATTTATCTCTTCTATCTTGCAATATTGCCTTGAAAGTTACATCTTTAACATCTTGGTGTCAGGAATGTTCTCAAAAAACGATTTTAAAATCTGTATTGGTAAGATTTACTTTCTCGGTCACTAAATAGCAGTCTCATGGAATTTTCCGTTTATTGCAGCCAATAGTAAACTATTCAGAATGGCGTCTTCTATATTTTATCGCATTTATACTGCTCGTTGGATTTTTCGTATTGAACATGTTCGTGGGGGTTGTGGTGGAAAACTTCCATCGATGTCGGGAGGAGCAGGAAAAAGAGGAGAGAGTAAGGAGAGCAGCTAAGAGGGCATTGCAGATGGAGAAGAAAAGACGAAGTTAGTAAAGATAAAATAATGTTGTAGACATTTTACACACTTTAAATATATCAACATTCAAGACGTAGGACCAATTAATATATTCTGCTATTTATAACTTGAAACTTTGTGAAGCTTCTAACTCACTCAAGTACCTAGTCTCGTGTAACATATTTGAATTAAGCTTGTACGAAACTTTGTTAGTAGTGGTTCGAGGGGATACAAGTTTAATTTTCGCAATATTGTATGTCGTATTTCAATTTCTGTGGTACAATAGATTTTCTATTTCAGAAATGCATCAAAGACCATATTATGCAGACTATTGTCAAACTCGACTATTTGTTCACAATGTTGTTACCTCCAAATACTTTGATTTGGCCATTGCCGGGGTCATCGGCTTGAATGTGGTGACTATGGCTATTGAATATTACAGAATGCCACCAGCGTTGCAATATGCCTTGAAAATATTCAACTACTTCTTCACTGCTGTATTTATTTTAGAAGCACTGATGAAACTTGTAGCATTAGGATTCAAGATTTATCTAAAAGACAAATGGAATCAACTTGACGTGATCATAGTGATATTGTCAATAGTTGGAATAGTTTTAGAAGAGTTAGAAACTAACATAATTCCTATAAATCCGACTATAATGAGGGTAATGAGAGTGCTGAGGATAGCCAGAGTATTAAAGTTACTCAAGATGGCAAAAGGCATCAGAGCACTTTTGGATACGGTGATGCAAGCGTTGCCACAAGTTGGAAACCTGGGGCTGTTGTTTTTTCTGCTATTTTTCATATTTGCTGCGTTGGGAGTGGAACTATTCGGTCGTTTGGAATGCTCTGATGAGATTCCTTGTCAAGGTTAGTTGTGTATGAAATATTTGTTATTATTCTAGAGTTTACATATCTGTAAAAATAACTAATTCGACACAGCTCCTTATAGCGCAAAATAATATCTCAGTTTAATTACTAGGCCACGTTAAAGACTTGGATTTCTTTCATAGGTCTTGGAGAGCACGCTCACTTCGCGAACTTTGGCATGGCGTTCTTGACCCTGTTCCGCGTAGCAACTGGTGATAACTGGAATGGCATCATGAAAGACACACTCCGTGAGGACTGCGATAGCTCTGTTGACTGTGTGCGCAACTGCTGCGTCTCCACTATCATCGCACCGATATTCTTCGTTGTCTTCGTCCTGATGGCGCAATTCGTGCTTGTCAACGTTGTTGTAGCTGTAAGTATATTCGACAATATAATAATATAATTACTAAAATATTTAATTCGACAGAATAAATACAAATATTATTGTTTTTGCTAGGTCCTAATGAAACACCTAGAAGAATCCCACAAACAAATGGAAGACGAAATGGATATGGACGTAGAACTCGAACGTGAGCTAGAACGCGAGGCTGATGACGAGGAGGATCGGGCTCTGTGTCGTGCATTAGAGGAGTGCGTTAGTCCAGCTCGACCCCTGAACAAGGTACCTTCTCTTCCCGCCAATTTCACGTATAGCGAACCAAAGCAACCAATACCGTCACCCGCTCGTCGCCGGCGCACTCTGCACTCGCACCAAGCTTTGTTGCCAACGTCGCTACCACCGAGAAGGTATTCTTTATCACCTCATGCCTTTGGGCGACGCCGGCAGGACTCAACATCGGACGCACCAGCGGCTTTATACGAAGAGGATGCACGATTTATCGATGCTGACGACATTGAGGAGCTGGAACCAGGGAGTCCTCCCCGAAGAGACTCATTCACTCAAAACCGTAGACAACGTGTTGACAAAAGGAATTCCTTACGAGGCGAGGAAGCTAGACTACTTAGACCTGCCCCCGTTCTTTTAGCTGTGCCATCGACACGGCAAAACGTAAGGTTAGGTGGTTTGAAGAGAAGAACGTCTACCGAATCCGCGGTGACAAGTGAAGCTAGTCATGTTTCAGTGCGATCTGCTAACCAGTTGACACCCGACAAAAGTGATCAACCTATCAGCGAAGAGGAAAAGATACGGATAGTGATTGCGGAGAGGCGAAAAATTGACTCTACACGGCCGGAACCGGACGAGGTAGTGGAAATGTCAGAAAGAGGCTCCTAGTCCAGGCGAGGCCGGCCGCAGCAACACCATGAAGTTTATATCTAGACGGTCCAAAGTGACGTCTGGCTACCCCCATACTCGCCCTGCAAAATCCTCTCTTATATCTTTCTCTTCACGAGCGCTCAGTGAACTGAAAATGTGAACTCGGTTGCATACCAATAATGCAGTGATAAAAACTGGATACTTATGTGTTAGCTAACTTTAGTATATTGCATTATCGTTTCAACCGACAGAGTGAAAGTGTTCGGATACTTCGAAGTGATTTTTTCCTACTTTATCACATACAGCTCTAAATACACTCATCCTTGCTTTTCCGATTGCGGCCGGTTCAACAACTTGATGAAGAGACTTTATGAAGTTAATGATAAGATGTGTATAAATAGATAGTTAGACCTAGTCAATTTGTTGTGGTGAAATGTTTTCTACGAAAGCTTAAGTTCACTCCAGGACTTTAAATATATAATTTATTAGTACGGTGCTTGCTGTTAAAGTATATTTCGTTATTTCATAAAATAGGTGCGTGAGATTCTGAAGAACTCAACGAAGAATTAGTTCGCGGTTAATGATGAACTAGTGGCGGTTCTATGTGATGTCTTAGGTAGTAATATAAATTAATTTGCATGTTAATTCATGAGTAAAGTTGATTAAGTACAGGTTTCAAATCATTGAATATTAGAATTGTTAAATTAGTAACAACATTGTTTTATTTTCAACGATTTATGCAAGCCTATGACATGATTTAAATGTAAACGTAGCGTTTATCTAATTGAAACGTAACTTCTAGTCAACGACTGTGTAGTATTGTGGTAGATTGTTAATAGCTAGAACTTCGTCAATATCTAAAACAGAACCAATTGTTCGTGAATTGACTATTACACTTACTTACTTGATAATGAGAAATATTTTCACATGAATAAAACCTATTTTCTTACAGAGTCATGTACGTAATTTAGTCGTGTAACTGGCAAAACGCACATGATGTTAGAGAGTAGTGAAATTATTAGATATACAAATTCGAAATCGCAATACAAAGTTATGATCATTACAAAATGACATATTCTGCAAAAGGTTACACCAAGACTTTGATTTGTACTTATTTACAAGTTAAGTGCCAAATTTACAATTTCTTTGATATCTAAATAAACATGATTTCCGTATTCTTTTTGATATCAATTTGCTAGGTAGCTACAAGCTACAAGGAATGCCAAAATAATTTCTATTCATGTTACATCGGCGCGCCGTTACTTACAATTATTTGCGAGGATTTTGTTGAAATTATAATCGTTCTATAACGATAAAGAGACGTAATTTATAGTTAGGAGAGTCAGCAATAAATTTTATACTTCGACTGTGCCTTTCCTATTTCTAATGTATTATTAGCCTGTGAAGTTGATCGTCAGTAGGCTCTGAACTTAATATGTATACTCTAGAGTTGAGGGTAGATTCATACATTAATAACTTGTTAAACTCTTAATAAGTTTAAGTTTGTATTATCAAGTCAAAAGTGTATTAAGACAAATTCTAAGAAGATTTAATTTACTTCGCCATTCCGAGAACTAATTTTCTCGTCTCCAATGAATGAGCAACTAAGGAACTTGTAGCATTTACATTGTTAGTTTCATTATTCCATTGCATTTTAATGTATTTTCTTACTACCCTATTTGTCTTTTTAGTCAATTTATGTTGTACCTACTCTTATATTTGTTTTACATTAATTGCTGCCTTTATTTATAAAATTTTAATGTCTTCCAACTTTATCTACTTTTACGAAAACTGTCGTTTTAGATTTTTAAACACTAAAATAGGTACCTATCTATTTAATTTTATTTTTACCTTATGTAAAGAGGAATTAATTAATTAAATGGAATTTAGTAAACATAAGAATAGCATTTTCGTGATAAAAGAAAATTTCGTGATAATGATGAATAATTGTTTTTCAGTACTGATTGTGTGTTAATTTTAAGAGGTATGAACAATGTTCATTAGTTGAGTACACCTGTTAACTTAGCTGGTGATCTGTCAAATTACGATTACGGGAGTTACGAAAATGTTAGGTTGAAAAATAAATCTAAATTCGAAAGCTTGTTTTACTTGCCTATTTATAAATTAACTTTTTATTTACAATAATAATAATAATATAATCTCAAGCCTATTTATCCCCGAGGGGGTAAGCAAAGGTATTTCATTTCTGGATATCTATAGGTACCCACTTTTCACGAGATATTCTTATATATACATTTTATTTACAAGTGTCCCGGAAATTTACGATAATTTTTAAACTGGAAATAGATTGCCGCCATGAACTTAAAAAAACTAAAAGTTATTGATTTTCAAATTAAATAACTTTACATGACGTAGTTTCCAAAAAAAACAGTACTACTGCCAGAAATGAAAACATTAAAACTCTGGTTGTGACAAATCTCCTTGCAACGAGGATGGTGTACAAACGAAGAAAAAAAAGTGGCAGTTTCGGGGTCACAGGGCACAAAGAGCGAGCAACAGGCGAGTGAATCGAGTTTGGCAACAATCTTTGCAAAGCGTCCTATCTTGTTAGCGAGCGCTTACAGCCTCATTTGCATAATTCGTCGAAAGGAATTTTAATGGGTTCTTTGTGGTGTTCAACAACATAATGCTTTTTGCAAAAGGTCCGCTTTTGGAAAAGTAAAGTTTAAGTAAAGGGATTTACTTAGACTTAGTGCATGATTGATATTAAATAATAGGTAAATGTTGCAAAATACACTTTGATAAAGATAATAGAGTCTCAGACCCAAAATTGGTTATGAAGCCTGTGTAACTTCGTTTATAAACTGAAATCTTAAATTAACTTTAAATTAAAACATATAATATAATATTTATCATTTTGAACACGTTGCTGAATTAAGTGTTTCATTATTATTCCGGCGATGGGCTCACCACCTGTCACGTTTAGAGGTCTTAAAAATACACTAGAAAAAAGTGGCTACTTCCAGGAACATAATTCCCTTTTCAGATCCCCTCAGCGATATACATGCTTTATATAATATAAATATATAGAGGCATGAGCGTTTCATTTTTTATTTACGTATGAAACGCATGCTACAAAAAGGTAGAGTAATAGTATAGTTACCCCTTCTTAACTGTGGTATCTACGGCTACGAATAGAAAATCAAACCCTGTAGACGATGTTCACAATGTAGACTGAAATTAATATAAATGTAAATATACATACATACATAATATAGAGCAGTCCTTGGATGAAATTTACTCAAGGAACTAAACAACTTTAGTGAAACAGATATAAAATATAAATTCATCAGTTAAAATTGAATTTACTAATGTACTTACACTAAAAACAAAAAACTATTTCAATTTTAGTTGTTCAATAATATAATATTAGATAATCTGTAGGTATATTGAGTAGTACCCGTGATACGTAATCTTCAATAAAATTGATCATGAGGAAGTTGTTTTTGTCTCTTTTGTTGGGTGAAACTCTCTTTTTATAACTACGAGAATTCAGCTCTATCTGTGATAGCCGTCTGTCTGGAGCCAAAATGAGGTCAGCCCGATCCAAATAATAAATGCATGTTATTGACAAACAAGAAAGCAAACTTGCTCAGAATTAAAATTTTAAATTAGCTGGCAATTTAAGTTGATTACAAAAAGTATTGTGTTTTCTTACATGTAATAGAATATTCAATTACCTGAATCGGTTAATAGATATAATCGTAGAAGCAGTTCAACTGAAAAAATGTCACAAGATTTATATCTCATTTTAAGTAGGTACAATCTGTTAGTGTTCAATTTTCTAGCCATCAAAATGATAAATAAAAAACCGGCCAAGTGCAAGTCGGACTCGCGCACCGAGGGTTCCGTACAACCTTGCAAATTTATGGTTTTCGTAATTTTTCCTTTATCTATGCTATAAGACGTTGCTTCGTACCAAATTTCAAGATTCTGAGTTCACGGGAAGCACCCTGTAGGTTTTGATTCCCTTGCAAGTGTCGAAAATTTGCGGCATAAACGGCTGTATCTTTTGATTGCGTTGGCTTAGAAGTTTGATTTTTTCACAGCTTCAAGGGACAGTAGACCTGAGTAATTGATATAAATTTCAGCTTCATACCTCCACGCGTTCCTGAGAAAAAGGGTCTTGACAGACGGACGGACGGACGGACAGACGGACAACAAAGTGATCCTATAAGGGTTCCGTTTTTTCCTTTTGAGGTACGGAACCCTAAAAGCAAACATTTTCATTATCCCGTGCTGTCTAAAGCTTCGTGTAAATTCAACAATGGCTCCAAACAATGTGTGGCAGAACGAACAATAACTGAACTCAACTGGAAGACGACAGCGATGAATCTGCTGCGTGAACTTTATATTATACGACTACTGCACCCAGCTAGATGATGAAACTGTTTTAACATCGTTTAGAAAACTTAAAATGGAAATGTTTGCTTATATTTACCATTTACCTATCTTGCTCTTCTGGCAGTCGGTATACTATTGTGATTTATTTTACTAGCAGCCATATTCATTTTCGTCCCTCAAGGAACAACATCTTTGAATATTCGAATGCATGGCGCAAGGTTGTCCGTATTACCCTATTTATTCTAGAAAGCGGCGCATTGGGACGACTAAGGTTACAGTAGTTCGAACTACTTAAATAAAGTTTTGCAATGATGTGTTTCTACTAATAATATTTCTAAACGTTTTTTGGGTTTCGTACCAAAGTGGTTAAAAGTAACTCATAAGGAGTTTTTTAAATACCTAAGTAGGTAGCATTTTATTTTGCAAATAATAAAAAATATTTATGAAATATTAAATATTTATTATATTATCCAAAGCTTCCAAAACAAACACAAAAAATTATTAGGTTAATATAGGTTTATGTTGAACTAGCGGTTCCGTACGGTTTCACCGGAGGAGTTCCCGTTCCCGTGGGAATACGTGAATAAAATATATCCTATGTTACTCAGGGATATTCTAGCTTTCCACTAGTGAAATAATTTTTAAAATCGGTCCAGTAGTTTTGAGTTTATTCGTAACAAAGATACAAACATACAAATCTTATAATATTATTGTAGATATAAGATAAGATAATTCTTTATTATACACTGGGGGTTGCCCAGCGACGTTTCCCGCGCGGACCAAGTTTATTCCCGTTCCCGTGGGTATTTCTAAAAATCCCTTCATAACGCTTGCCTACGACATATAAAACACCTACTCGTACACACCATATTTCAAGTTTCTAGGTGTTACCGTTTCGAAGAATTATGTAGTAAGTAATTTTACGTGATGCGTGCACAGACAGACAAACGGACAGACATACAAAAATTGTAAAAAAAATATTTCATGTAGAGACACGGTATTGTTACAGTTTTATTATAATGTATAGAATAATAATACTTGATAGAAAACCCAATAAGAACCCCTTGTACGCGAGTCTGCTTAGCACTGATTTTTGCTGGTTGTTACTAAGACTCCACTGTCCGTCCGTCGGTCCGTCTGTCTGTCCGTCTGTAACCAGGCTCTATGTGAGACAGTTGAAATTTTCACAGATGATGTAGGTATTTCTGTTGCAGCTATAACAACAAATACTGAAAAACAGAATAAAATAAATATTGAAGGGAGCCCCTTACGCATACAACAAACGTATTTTTTTTTTCGTTTTTATAGATAATGGTATAATACAGACCCTTTGAGTCCGAATCGCACTTGGGCGGTTATTTATTTATTAATTGTCAGAATAAATAATACTAAACTTTAATCTTTAAAAAAATTGCGTGTGGTATGGCGAGTGAACTAGGTACTAACAGCACAATCCAATTTGAAAAACAATTTATCAAATACTGGATTTGAAATAGGAAAATGTTTTCGTTGCATTTTCAGTTCAAAGCACGTTTTGAAGTATTTATGCACTAGGTCGTACGTTCCCGAAAGTCTAAATAAATTTTAAAGAATATCTCAATATCTTAGTAACTTGATTTGGGCTTAAGTTATTCAGAAAGTTACCTACCGTTTTCATTGAAGAGAACGTTCAGCAATTCTTGATGAATTTTACCAGTATTCGGTTTACTTGAAATCTGATACCGATTGTTTTACAAACAGACCTAAGTAAAATTAGTTATCATCAAGCTATATCCCCGCGTTGAGATTACTTGAGCGGTGTCTGTGTTTAACTCTCATCTCAATCGCGAGTACCTACTAATAGGCGGGGAATTATCATAACGGAATTTGAAAACTGTTTTCGTGTACTTATAATTCAATCTATTGTGACAGGACAGGACAAGGAATGTTTAAAATCGGTCCATTAGTTTTTGAGTTTATTCGTTACAAACATACAAAAATGCAAATATTTCCTCTTTAGAATATTATTAGTATAGAAAAATTGTTTTAATGATATTAAATTAATAGTATCAGTTGTAAAATATATCTACCTATCTAATCTATTTTGATTTAATTCTATCAAAAATACAGTAAACTTTGAAAAAAATTGTATAAAACAAATAACAAATTAATTTAGCGCCTCAGTTTCTTGGGAAACTCCATATTATTTTCACTCCTCCGCGACATTCGGAGTACCTTATTAGGTACTTATTAGTAATCTAATTTAGAAATGGCATTCTGATTTATCGTGTTCGAAATTTCCTTTTCCTTTGTTCTAGTCACTACGAGTATAATCCTAAACGAAATAATCTCTAATAAGGCTGCCTTCAAACGTTTGTCAAAGGCTTTTGATATCTCTTGAGAGAGGGTTTTGTGTACCCTTCTAATAAATTTTTCGTTTGTTGTTTTATATTAAGTTTCCGAGCGCCAAGCTTTAACAAATCTTTTATCTATATCTGTCCTATGATTGCGATGCATGGGCAAGTTATAATTTACCATAACAATCAATTTTCAACTTAAATTGGTCGTGATATTTGAAGTTAGTCGTGATATGCAATTTACTATTTATTGACGAAACATAATATGGATAAGTTTATGTTTTATAATCATTGAAATGAAATGAAAATGAAAATGAAAATGAATTTATTATTCACAAACGTAAAAGTATGTTATCTAAAACTAAGAATAGTTAAAACGTCACAATGGTACATAGGGGCCTCGGTGCCTACACTAGGAAAACCTGTGTTGTAGACACCGATGACTTCCGTTCGTTTTATAGGAAACAATAGTCGTTTAAAAAACAAAGTTTTTGCTTAAAAGGTAATAATAAAGAGAAAATTGTAAGTTAGGGTGTGTGTATTTGTGATAGTGTGGGGGGTGGGGTGTGTGTGCATGTAGAGGGTGTAAGGGGGGGTGTGTGAGGGTGAGTGTGTGTGTGTACGAGAGAGAGGATAGGGATGCAGGTATATTATTTTGTATGAGAAAACTATTTAATGGGAATGAGCAGATTCTCAGTCTCCTCATAGCTAAGTTGTAAGAACCATTTTGTCATAGATAGTTTGGAAGACTGGTATGTCAGTGGATAAACATTTAGGATTCTGTGAATCTTATTATAGATGTAGGGGCCAAGATATAGATAGTTCCGTTGGCATATATGGAGGTTTTGGGGGCATACAATTTGAGAATAATATCTTTACGTCGTTTAAGGTGTAGAACTTTTGGATCATACGTAAGATGTGAGTGATGGAAAAGGACTATTCGGAGAATAAAAAGTTGTCTAACGGTGAGAACTTGAGTTTCAGTATAAAGTAGGTTTGTTGGAAATCTAAACGGTTTAAAATATATGACCTTTAGCAAAGATCTTTGCGCCCTCTCTAAGCCGATCATAGTAGTTTTATAGGTACCTCCCCATACACATATGCAGTAGGACAGGATAGATTGGCAGAGTGATAGATATATAGTTTTAAGAAGTTTGGTGTCAGATACATAACGAAGCTTTTTAAATATCCAAATTAGTTTGCGCACCCAATTAGTAAGTTCAGTTATATGAGATGTCCACAAGAGTTGGTCGTCGATTATAATACCAAGATATTTTGTAGATGATACTTTTTCCAGGGGTATGCAAGTACAATTTCGGTGGGGGGACAGGCAAGTGTGAGCACGCAAATTTAAAGATTGGGGGATTTGGGACCTATTAGATAAGGAGAAGGTCATATATTTCGTCTTGGATACGTTTATAGACAGCAGATTTTTATGAAGCCATTTTATAACTCTATGAAGTCCCATCTCAGCAGAAGCTATTGTCTCGTCCCAACTCTCTCCCTGAAATACAAGGGCCGTGTCATCGGCAAATGCAAAAAGTTAGCCATTAATGGGAGAATGTGAACATAAATCATTAATATAAATTAGAAAAAGAGTTGGGCCGAGCACACTACCTTGTGGGACTCCACTGGTTACCGTCATGGGTGAGCTAAGGTGATTATCTATTTTTACTAGCTGGGTTCTATTAGAGAGATAGTCAGTAAATAATGTATGGGGAATACCTCGTATTCCACAGTTTTCTAATTTGTCTAGTAGTATGGGAACAGAGACAGTGTCAAAGGCATTAGCCAAATCCAGAAAGACAGCAACACACTTTCTTTTGGTATCTAAATTACTCATAATATAGTCACTCAATCATTGTTAGATGAATAAATGAATTCGCAAAAAATATATACTATTTAGACATTTGATTACAGACTAAGCATTCCAAAGTAGAATAGGGTATTTTACTGCCTTGTCAAATGAGTTACTTTTACGAGTTGTGAAAACGTACCTACTAAAATGATACTTTTTGTCTCTTTTAAAACAATCTCACCCCTTTTTAGTAGGCAGAGGTATTCCATTTCCAGAAAATACCTTTTACCAATATAATATTTGGACCCTTTACCGTGATTGCTGGTAGCAGTGATAGGTGACGAGTCCTGGCATGTACCAATGAGTTTTTCAAAAACTTACGTACATAATTTATCTCTAGCTCGACGGTGAAGGAAAACATCTTGAGGAAACACGCAGGTCCCAGAAATAATTCTGAGGCATATGTAATTTTATTTCATTATTTCAGTGGGGACATGTAGTGGGGACAAAGTGAAGTATTTTTTAATAATTTTATTCAATTTCCGTTGTCCCCTGTTACTCAATAGTAACAGGAATACATCGTGTAACAAACCCGGTCCGGTGGATGGGTTTTAATAGTTTCATTATTTTCCTATTTTAGTTTATTGAGTCAGTTATTTAGCTTTTCTCTATTTATACATATAATACGTATAGGTACCTTTAGTATAGAAAATTTAAAAATTGATTAGTTGAAGCCAGATATTAGCAAAGTTATGGTTGGAGCTCTAAGAGATTTAATTAATGAAGATATTCAATCCAGGTCCACACTTTAAATTAATCCTCCACACGGTAGCTGCGATTCATTATTGGAAAACCTGCCAAGTACGATACGATATTTCTCTTCGAACATTCAGTGCCTGGGTTTAAACCAAAGATTTCTATTCAAATTGAGGTAGAGTACAATAGGTGGTGTACAATTTGACACTTGAAAACCAATCTTGAAACTACACTACACACACAATCATGGCTAGAACATATGCATATAAAGTTGTTGAGTATATAGTTATTCTAAAGTAATTATAATTTAATCAGATAAAAAGTATTAAAGCACCCACCGACTGGGACAATTTTATAGCCATAATACGGACGGACCTATCAAAACACCCTTTTCAGTTTATCTCACGTACAATACAAAATTGTTCAACTACAGTTGTAAAGAGCTGTGTTTATACAACGGCACTAGGTAGTGGAAGATAAACATTTGCAAATTAAGCATAACATTGTCTGTGGCGAGGCACAGGTAATGGCCCCTGTTAACAAAGCTCGCTGAAAGGGCCTGCTCGCGGTACTAATAGATAATTTAAGTCGTGTAACTCCGTTCATATGCTAAACTTTAATCTACACAGATTATATCTTATATTATATGCACCGGTTTGTTTACTTTGGCTATAATGTAGGTATGGTTAATAGTAAGGACGAAGGTTTTGCGTTATCTCATTTACATAGTATGTTAGGTCCAACGTGTTTCGCCACAGTAACGTCTAATCCAAGTTCTTAGTTTAAATTAAAGACGGTGCTCTGAATGTTACTCGTATGAACGCTACGTGTTGGATCCGTTTATAAATCATATTATAAATAAAATATAATTTGTTATTTAAAAGTTAAAAACTTTCCAGAATGTTTGTTCTTAAAAAACACTACTTACTCTTAAAAATTTACCCACATGATCCTGTGTATAGTAATAGTATAGTAGGTTCATGTTGACACAACACTAAATTAAATATTTTCGAAATAAATCGTTATGGCACATTCGAAATATGAAAAAGAATTAAATAAATATTTTATGCCTATTCTAACTTTCCAGTGAAACAAAAAGGTTGATTCAATTTGCGAAACTCGAGATAAAAAAAGAAACGAAAGAATGCCCTTGGCGCTTTCAACAAAAATCATTATTTCAACTTGCCCCTTGAGTTCGTCCAAAAAATGAGTCGAGATCATATTCTTTACAAGTCGTTATGCTCCAAAACTGTTTTATTGTAAGAAACTTCACAATAAAGGTGAAAATTGTCTCAAAAGCCTCTCCTTTGGCTTTAATCAAACCAAGCGGTCGCCTTATGTCAGCATATTTTACTTGCAAAAGAACTTAGGTACAATACTTTTATCAAACTTCACATAGGTACTAGAAATAAATGTAGATACTTACTAAAACAAGTAAGTTTTGGTTCAAAAGAATGAATCGTCTATTTGAATAAAATTGAACTTTGTTGGCAGTCAGGTTCATGAGTCATGTGTTATACCTACTTATCTTGAGAAGATCACGTGGCTCTGAAAGGTTTTTTGGATGCCTCTTCGTGGCAAAAATGTATGTAAATGAAAATGAAATGCTGTTCGTTGGTAAGCCCATCAGTTCAAACCGATGGGACCGATTAGTATTTTTTTTTAATTATTTCCTCCGGAAACGGCAACCACACGGGTAAAACCGCCCGGATTGAATAAACTAAATAATGTGTCACTACCCACTATAGGCACGTAGTAAGAACTTAGTAGAAACTGTTATAATATATTACGTATGTGATTCAATAAGTTTCAAATATAGTTCCGATTTCTACTCGTGTATGGAACTGAATGCAAATCGCCAGAACGAATATTGAATTCGACGGCCCGGCCATTGTGCGGATCAGGGCTAATGAATATGGTTCAAATTCGTTTTTAACTTAGCCCACCTATCTGTCCGATTGGTGCGATAAATTTTGCTGTAAAAGATTTAGTGTAAAATTTTCGTGATAAGAATTTTATTCGTAATATTGCGCAGTCTATTCAGAGTATCTATTGTTCCTTTCGCTGTTCACTTTAATGATATTGGCATTGCTATCTCGTCGATAGCTATGCAAAGCGGAACGCTATTAGCCTTTTTAGGGTTCCGTACCTCAAGAGGAAAAAACGGAACGGAACAGGACCACCTTATTGTCCGCCTGTCTGTCAACAAAGACCCTATATCTTATCGAGTTGAAATTAAAACCATGTATTCAAGTCTACATTCCCTTGTAAGAAGCTGTAAAAAAAATCAAACTTCTAAGTTAACGTAAAGATATGGCCGTTTTGCGCAAAGAACGTATATTTCGACACTCTCAAGGAAATCAAAATTTAAAGGGTACTTTCTGTTGACCGAGAATTATGCAATTTGGCAAGTAATATCGTTTTACACTACAAGTACCTACCTATAGGCTAAAATCTGAAAACTATACATTTGTAATCTATATATATAAAGAGAGAAGTCCTGACTGACTGACTCATCAACGCCCAGCCTAAACCCTTAGACCTAGAAAGCTGTTTTTTTTTACAGCTATTGTTTTTAAGACGTAAGTTAGCACTAAGAAAGGATTTTTCGAAATTCAACCCTTAAGGGGGTGAAAAAGGGGTTGAACGTTTGTATGGAAAACCTTCATTTTTGAGTGTATCAATTCAAAACTTTGTAAAAATACTCTATAAAACAAACGACAAGAAACGTATTTCTTAATTTTTCAAAAAACACTCCATAAGGGGGTGAAAGAGGGGGATGGAGTTTGTATGGAGACGTGTTGTTTTTTACGTCTATCAACTTGAAACTGGGCACAAATACTTCTAGAAATAAATGAGTAGATACGTGTTTTTGGATTTTCCGAAAATCGTCCTCTAACGGGGTGAAAGTAGGGGTTGAGTTTGGAATGTATGGAAAACCTTCATTTTTAGGTGTATCAATTCGAATCTTTCTAGAAATACTCCTCAAAACAAACAACAAGACACGTATTTCTGGGTTTTGTAAAAAACACCCCTAAAGGGGGCGAAACAGGGGGTGGAATTTTGTATGGAGATGTGTTGTTTTTGACGTGTATTGACTTGAAACTTGGCACAAATACTTTTAGAAATAAATGATGAAAAACGTGTTTTTGGATTTTTCGAAAATCGACCCCTAACGGCCCGAAAGCAGGGGTTGAATTTGGTATGTATGGGAAACCCTCATTTTTGGGTGTATCAATTCGAATCTTTCTAGAAATATTCCTCAAAACAAACAACAAGACACGTATTTCTGAGTTTTGTAAAAAACACCCCCTAAGGGGGCGAAACATGGGGTGGGATTTTGTATGGAGATGTGTTGTTTTTGACGTGTATCTACTTAAAACTTGGCACAAATACTTTTAGAAATAAATGAGTAGATACGTGTTTTTGGATTTTCCGAAAATCGTCCCTTAACGGGGTGAAAGTAGGGGTTGAGTTTGTAATGTATGGAAAACCTTCATTTTTGGGTGTGTCAATTCGAAACTTTGTACAAATACTCCTCAAAACAAACCACAAGACACGTACTTCGGGATTTGCAAAAAACACCCCCTAAAGTCGTGAAACAGGGGGTTGGAGTTTGTATGGAGACGTTTACGTCTATCAACTTGAAACTTGGTACAAATACTTTTGAAAATAAATGAGTAGACACGTGTTTTTGGATTTTTCGAAAATCGTACCCAAAAGGGGTTAAATTAGGAGGTTAAAGTTGGTATATTTTTTTTATGATATAAAAGGGGGCAAACGGGCAGACGATTCACCTGATGGTAAGGGACGTCCGTCGCCCATGGACAACTGCAACTCAAGAGTCACAACTGCGTTGCCGACCTTTGAGGTGGGAGTAGGGGGAGGGGAGGGGAGAGGAGGGGAGGGGGAGGGGGGATTGGCGCCTCCGGTTACCTCACTCAACAAAACGCAATGCATTGCTTTACGCTGGTTTTCTGTGAGGCCGTGGTATCACTCCGGTCGAAGCATGGCTCTCCCACGTTCATGTATGTATGGAAAACCCTAATTTTTGGTGTATCAATTCGAAACTTTGTAAAAATACTCCTCAAAACAAATAACAAGACACATATTTCTGGATTTTCTAAAAACCCCCTCCTGAGGGGGTGAAACAGGGCGTTGGAGTTTGTATGGAGACGTGTTGTTTTTTGAAACTTGGCACAAATACTTTTACAAATAAATGATGAGACACGTGGTTTTGGATTTTTCGAAAACTATTCCCTAAAGGAGTGAAAGCAGGGGTTGAAGTTGGTATGAAAAAGTGTGTTTTTTTTCTACTATCAACTTGAAACTTGGCACAAATACTCTTCAAAAGTCTCCATACAAAGTCCACTTCTTTTTTTGAGAATTCACTATGGGTTCCTTGAGGGAATTTGTTTGTTATAATGAGCACATGCATAGCCTTTGGTATCAAGAACTAATTCAAAAATCATAAACCAGAGAGTGTCCTAGGCTATACAATACGTAATCAGTATTATTTTTAGTATGTGTAATTTTTTTTCAGAAAAACGAATTAGCATAGAACTGAATTTAGTTAGGGCTACCTGTGGAAACCGTACTGTTATCGCTCTTTATATAAGACATTTTGTTAGACAAAACTAAAGTACGAATGCATTACCATATTTTTATATTAGTATACTAATTGGGGTGTATGAGGAATTGCGCTTATTCTGGGACGCGTTGTATATAGGGTGTTTTGAATAACAATAATATAAATAAATAGCAATGATAGCCCACTGGCTAAAGAGCCCGCCTCTCATTCGTGAGGCTCGGGTTCCAATCCTGGCATGTACAGTCAAGTTTTAGTAAGGATCCCTAATTCTTTTTCGTCATAGATATAGCCTATGTTACTCAGGAATAATGTAGCATTCTAATGGTGAATGAGTTTTTTAATCGGTCCAGTAGTTTTTGAGTTTATCCGTTATTAACATAGGCACAAAACTACAAATCTTTCCTCTTTATAATATTAGTGTTGATAGATAGATAGTGTAGATTATCCTTCTTGATATATTTTTGATACGCAAAGAAATAACAAATTCTACGCGGACGAAGTCGCGGGCATCAGCTAGTGAAATCATAAAAAAGATATAGGTAGGTACATGTACGGAGGTCGGAGCCCTAGGTGGACGAGTCTGATTCGCACTTGACCGGTTTATTTTTATTTTTGCAAAGCTCGATTTTCTGAATTTGGGAACATTTTAAAGTAGGTACTTACTGAGCTTTAAAAAAATAAGATGAGAAAAATAGAATGAGATGATCATTTCCTTTAATGCAATACATCTGCCAACCTTCTCGGGGACAGGGAGTGAGCGTTTTTTATTCATAATTCGTAAGATCAAAATATGAAACTCACTCTAAAATGAAAACCACACGGTGTCGTAGCGCAGCCGAGCCCTAAAATAGATATCACGCTGTCAATTGTACTTAGTTGCGACATAAGTGTCAATCATCTAAAATAATATAGAATTTTGTTACAATATTTTACAGATAAGCTTTACGTTTAGTTTCTTGACTGCTCAATTCAATAAAGTTTCATAAATATTAGAATGCGGTCTTCAGCAGATACATATTATAATTCTCCTTCTCTTGACAAAGAACTTGAAATCCCCCGGCTCAACTGAAATTCAGAGTATATTCAGCACAATTACTCACGAAAAGTTTTTGCGACGACTCCAAATGCTCTGGTAAGGTAACAAGTGGCAAGGTCAAAGAGTTAAAGCCATTTGCACTAAGTTACAACTTCAAGAGGGAGTAAGGTAAAATCAAACGTACTCGCTTATATCCAGTTCGTTGATTGATTGGAATTGTTACAGATATGGTAAGTACTTAATTAAAGATAATTATCTATGAAAAAAAAATAGTAAGTTTATTACTTCTCTATTTTAATAACTAAGTGTAAATAAAAAAGTATAGAATGTTGACACAGAGATACCTACTGAGGTCTGTGGATATTGTCTAAGGTCAATAATTACATGAGAAACAATATAAAGGCCGAACTTTGACATACTTACCCCGTTTTATCACTGCATAGTATAAAACAAAGTCGCTTTCTCTGTCCCCTATGTCCCTTTGTATACTTAAACGGATTTTGATGCGGTTTTTTTTAATGGATAGAGTGATTCAAGAGAAAGGTTTAATGTTAGAATGGCACCCGTGCGAAGCCGGGGCGGGTCGCTAGTTTAATATATTTTAATTCTAAAGATTTAATCTGAGTTTAACTTTAACTCTTGTATTAGTACAAGTGAGCCCGTCATAGTATGATACGAAGTCACGCGGCAATCTGGTTTTTTAATATCTGCCTGAAAGTCTAAATGTGTTTCATTCTCTGTGGCCAGATGCTACCTCCAGGTGAAATATTGTCCGCAATTTGGACCCCAAATCCTTGCCTGCTTTTTTCTTTTCACTTACCTCCACTGTATGGGGAGCAATTTGGTACGTGTCAGAGTGAAAGAGATTATCACTTTTCTCTGTTTGATCATGTTTGAATAAGTAATATATTTGTTGAGTGGTTTTATACGATTATTGTTGAAAGCATGCGATTGAAAGATACGATGATAAATACCTAAGAGCAAAAATATTCAGATTTTACTCAAATTTATACAATACAATGCTAGGCCTGCACATTGTACACCGGGGTGAAAAATAGAGAAAAATCTAGTGATTAATAATAATAAATAATAATATTAATAAATAATATTCTCTCGCCTGTTATCCCCGAGGGGGTAGGCAGAGGTATTCCATTACTGGATATACCCACTTTTCACGAGATATATTGGACCCCTAAACGTGATAGGTGGTGAGCCCATCCCGGACCGGGTCTATTTACACATGTCTCAGAATTAATTCTGGGACCTGCGGGTTTCCTCACGATGTTTTCCTTCACCGTCGAGCTAGTGATAAGTTACGTAAGTTTTGAAAAACTCATTGGTCCATGCCAGGATTCGAACTCTTTAACCGTAAGGCTATCACTGCTCATTTATATTGCATATTATTTGTAATCTAGTGATTATAAATAATAAATAAATAATTATCAGAAAAATCTACTCCATCGGGCAGCTTGGAGGTTCAGTTCGTATGTAAAAAACAAGCATTATTTTAATATCCTTCATACACCACTTCTCCTTTATGCAAGTGAAGCTTGGTCGGTGAAAACGGGAACTTCACATTACCGTGTACACATAAAGAGGACTTACGCGTCAGCACCGCGTTAAAATTTCACTGCAGCATGTTGCGGCTAGTTGCAGGGTTAAGTAGAACATACACAAACGGCAAAGAAAAATTATAACTTAACACAACGGGCCTGTTGGATCAGTTGGTAGTGACCCTGCCTTCTTAGTCGGAGGTCGCGGATTCGATCCCCGCTCGGGGCCAATATTTGTGTGCATGAACATGTCTGTTGGCTTGGTGTCTGGTCGCTTAATATTAATTTAAGTATGTTTATCAGTTGTTTAGTACCCATAGTACAGGCCCTGCCTAGTTTGGGGCTAAATAACCGTGTGTGAATTGTGTCCCACCATTTATTTATTTATTATTATTATTCATACCACACTCATTTCACCGACAGGATGGAACTGCTCCTTTATTTATTAAAGTTTTAACGCCATGCAGTACGCGATGCGGGCGTCGAGATATTAACGATGACGTTGAAAATTTTATTTATGCTAACGCATTTTACCCGCAACATTTTATTTTCGATATTGTTTTCGTTGGTAACGATAATTTAAAATATTAAACTTATTGATTTGATAATACTGAGACAGACCCTAAGTATTAGCCCTAAATAGACGACAGGTCCTAGCCGAGTAGCTTTGTAAGAGTTGTATTCACCATTAACGCAACACTGAAAATTATAGTCTCTCACACCTAGTTAGATAAGTAAATAAAACTACAGTTTGCCACTTTATTAGGGGCGGCTCGTAAAAAGAAAGCCGCTGGACGCAAGCCGGGTTCGATTGATAACTCTAGCTAGAGTTTAGACTTTAGACGAATTAACGGGGGCTACGCATAGGCAATGGACATCTTGTTTTTGATATGCTTGTGAGATTATGCAGTAAATTTAATAATTATGTGTAATATAATATTAAAATACAATATATAATTGTGATAGAATAAAATAAATAAAAATAAATAATAAAAATAGATTACCAGAATTTGCCAACAGCATAACTTGCTATTTAAATTTACTCAAATAAGCGATAAGTCAAGTAGGTACAATGGTTTAAGCACATAATAATGTGTTTGCTTTTCATCAAAAAAGATTTGGTTTGTTTGTTAGTTTTTTTAGTAAAAAATGTTAGAAAATAGCACTAAGCGAAATAGACCTAAGCAAAAATGTTTTTACCTACATGTTGTGTTTGCCTGTAATTGGGTTTTCATTCTGTCTTTTTAAGTCTTCCTTTATGTTTTAATGGCTTATAGTGTGAAACCTGTTGGCAACCCTAATTAATAAAATAAATAAATATGATGATGAAGATTCTGACTACAGCGTGTCACTTCAGCACCTCTTCTGATCGGTGCCAAACACGGGTGCTAAACGTTTAAAGGGTTTTGTACCCAATGGGCCAAACCCTAAGCCTACGCCGTCTATCTGTCCTGATTGAGTTTTAATAATTAATATTCTTGTTAAAGACTAACCGCAACAATCATTTGTGATAATAATAAGAGACTTGCAATTAGAGAAAGGGTGCTGATAACAGAAGTCCCTCAAAACTACTCAACGCACAGGTATGTACACTAATTAGGCTCCAAATTTAACATTGAATTGGCTTTAGGTCATCCGATGAGTAAAGAGGACTGGCAAAAAAAATTTGAAATGGTAATAGTCTATCGATACTTTTCAAGGAGGTAACTTTCACAGTTGGTTCAATAATAGCCAACTAGCCACAGACTTGGAAGCCATAAAATCACATCAGGAACAGATGCCTCCGCCAATACGCATAAAATAGTACCCATTGTGGCCAAAGGTCGACGACAAATGGGCAAATAACTTACACAAAACGACGGGCCAAAATAATAGTAGTCCCTACTTACAAAGACATTGTGGAGAGTTTCTTCTTTACTAGTAAATATGAAGCTAAGTAGGTACAATACAGTAGAAGTAGACTGTAAAGTAGTACTTGGTTTTAAATTTTTTATATTTATGTTATTCTACTAATCACGTTGTTTTATTGGTAGGCACAACGCTGTACAGAAATCCATTAAAACTTTCTTTTGTTTTCCCCCTTAACTCTATCTGTAAAGTTGCATTTTTGAAGCTAAGTTAATATAAGGCAAGGGAGATCGTTTTTGTAGGTCAGCCGACGCTCGTAAGTAGGTAGGCGGTTTCGTCAAATACAAGTACAGTTTGCTAAAGTAAACTACAATCATTGTATGTTTTCTTTGTCAAAAAATATTATTTCAAAAATATTAAAGTGTACAATGTTATATTTTGGAGGTAACTTCAAACCCCTGTCAAACAGTAAATTGGGTTATTTGGTAGAACATTAGAGTATATTACACAAATCTGTAAATTATGTACTCGCACGAGTATAATATTCTAAACAGCTTATAAAGCAGCAGTGATGTTTATTTTCGAGCAGTCTACTAACCGAAAATGTAAATCCTTCATCAAAATATACTTGAATAAACCTTATTTGCAACTCCAGAGCTAACTAAACACGTGTAAAGTTTGCTGGGACACGTTAGCGGCTGATACCATTTATCGCGTTTCCGCATCCGCTAATATCGTTACCGCGACTATACATTGGCTGTAATGCGTTACGCCAACCGATGTTGTTGGTAACATTTGGTAAGTAAATTTATAACTGTCAATCTAAATTTTAATAATACTTACTAGATATAAGCTACGAAAGATGGGTTATTCGATTATATTGGGAACGAGTCAGCGTGGTCAATGACAATTTATTATCTCACTCGCAGGTGGCCGCGACTCCGTCCGTGTGAACTTTAGATTATCGCGTCGGTTCACCGGTTTAAGCGTGAAAAACTAACTAACAAACACACTTACTTTCGCATTTTTTTATATTATAATAAATGTTTTTTTAATATATAATCGTAAAGAAACTAATACACCTACTAATTAAGCTAATACCAATTCTAATCCTAATAATTAATACCTAGGAGGTCGCCTGCATGTATAATAAGTTAAGAAATATGATATACTTACTTGGATTAAGCTGTGGAAAGGTAACAAATAGACTGACTGAGGTAGTTTCAATTTTATAATATCAGCAGGGAAGTAGGATAGGTATATAACCACAGGGACCCGAGGTATTTTGCGATTAATTTGTGAGAGATTAAAAACGATAGGTACGACCCAATTTCAATTAATTCGTTTACAAATTACGACCCACGTGAACGCATTCGCAAAAAATCCAATTTGTATCAATTAGTCAGGTTACGCGACTGGTTGGTTTTTTTTTTCACTTAAATAATTTCGTGTTGTTCTTTCTTTTAGATAAATGAAGGTACCAGACTATCTACTTATTAAATTGTTTCAGTACATTGCGTGCGTAAAGAGTATAATGTAGAGTGCGTAGAGAAGTTATTGTAGAAAGACGATAAATTACTTTTATTTTTCTATTTTGAATAGAAAAATATATACAAAAAAATAGATAGTAGGTAAGTAGTCTTGGAAGTTGGAAGTAGGTAAGTCTTCGCATGATTCTTGGATTCGAATCCGTTACCAAGGAGTTTTCTTCAAATCTAATGTAGGTATTAGGTATTTATCACTAGATCGACGGTGAAGGAAAACATCGTGAGGAAATCCGCAGGTTCCAGACGGCACTGCACGGGCGTGACCCGACGATCGTTTTACCACCCACTGGAGCTGATAAAAATACTGGTGAAAAGTAGGTATTTCCAGGAATGGATTACCTCTACCTAACCTCTCGGAGATGAGGCATGGGCATAAATTTAGTATGTACTAGCTGACCTGTCAGCGTTTCCCCAGATTCAGTTTTTTCCGTTCCCGTTGGCATTTCTATATTTTGTTTATGTAATCCTTTCCGGACCTTCTTATTAACTCAAGAAAGTTGCAGCTTGATCGGATAAACAAACAAACATTCTTCTATACCTACTAATATTATAAAGAGGAAAGATTGTATATGTTGTATCTTTGTTACGAATAAACTCAAAAACTATGTACTGGACCCATTTTAAAAATTCGTTCACCAATGGAAATCAGAATATCCCCGTGTAATATCCGTGTCTATATTTTATTCCCACGGACCGGAAACTACTCGGAAACAAAACTAAAAATATGCAGTAAGTGACACAGTTTTTAGGTATTTTAAAATAAGACAATAGTTATGTATTAGCAATAAGTGTTTGTTGATAAGAGTGCTCTTGAACAGAGTGCAAGCTTGCCAACAAACTGCTTTGCAGTTTGCCGAGTACTTACAAATTAAAATATGTAATACTTATTGTAAAGAAATAAATAAATAAGTAAGTAACTGTATATATTAAAAAGATTGTTGCCAAGGTAAGACAAAAAATACATAGAAGCAGTAACAAATTACAACAACACCAAACCCCTGCCAAACGACTAGGCGTACTTGTACGAGACGTTTGTCGCAAATTCACGTCTGGGGAAGTTTCGCAGTTGGAAGCTGACTAATAATGAGCCTGCCTGAACTTTGCACAGACGACAAACAGTTATTGTGATACAGAGCAAACGAGGCCTATTACCCTCTATGTACGACGCTAGGAGGTTTGTGAGGTTCGCAAGATGACATTTGGATAATGAACTGGAAGTTACTGCTCACTAGTTTAGGTATAGTTGCTGATTTACAATTTATTAAGCTAATGATTGTTATAATTAATTAATTTAAAGAGGAATCTCGATTATTCTATAATATGACACTGTATGACAATCTGCTGAACATTCTTATTCTAATATCCAAAACTGCCTTGTTCCTTACTTACCATAATCCCTTCTAATCTAATATTATATATATGCCAAAATAACTCTGCCTATTTGTTACGTTTTCTCTGCTAAATAGTTGAATCGATTATGACAGGGAGGGATTTAACATGCTGAGAGCAAAAATCTTGAATCTTTGGTCAAATTAACAGTCCAATTATAAGTAGGTAACATATAGATAGAGTCAAGCTTTTTGCTCTGGTTCGCGTTCCTAAATTAAAAAGAGAGAATTTAGCAGAGAACACCTAACAAAAAGACAGAGTTATTTTGGATTTAATCAGTACATAATAGTAATAAGTAAGTAATTATTCAATAATCCTATAGGTAACCAATCGCTTAAAGCAATAAGACTGCCCATTGTACTTTTTTATCTTTGTGTCACTTGTTGTATATTTTTATTGGTGTACCTACAATAAAGAGTTGTTACTTACTTACTTACTTACTTAACCAAACTGTTTTCTTCATCATAAACATTAGAAATTCTTCCAAAGGAACCCTTCTTCACAAAGTAAACTATTTTAGCGTAGGTAGGTATCTAATCTCCATAATTGTTCACTGACTGCGTGTCACAACGACGGCATCGTGACTATATGCCGCGGCGTAGTGTCGGGAGCATCTTGCTTATTAATATTCATTAGTGTCACCGTTAAGAGCTTTCAGTAAACACGATGATGTAGTAAACACGAAGGACATAGGCAGCTAAGCTTCGATATCAACTGAATGGTCAATATACAAAGTAAAAGCAGCAACAAACCAAAAAAATATCACTAATCTTCTACCAACGTCTGCCGTTATATTATAAAGAGTATATAGATTTGTTTTTTTTTGTATTTTTGTTTGTAATGAATGGGCTCCAAACTAATGGACCTATTTTAAAACTTCATTTATAAATGGAAAGCTCACTTTTCTGAGAGTAAAATGGGCTATAATTTTCTCAAGACTTACCCACGCGGGCGAAATCACAGGGAACAGTAATTTTTATATGACTCGCTCATAAAAGTCATCACGAAATCTCTTAAACCTCCGGATTTATACATATACTACGTCCATGCCTCCGAAACTTTAAATTAGATATTAGTACTTAGGAAATAAAACACATCTACAATAATTTTATTTTTCATATCGGTTCTCATCTTCTTGACGTTTTAATGCTAGCTTTCATCTTATCTTTTTTAAACAATATGGCTTGGACCCTCACAGAATATCTATTTTTCTTGTCCATTGATTTGGGATACCTTTATTCAAAGCTTTAACGACATAGCTATGACGATTAACATCAATCCTCTCACTTGAATGATTTTTTTTCGCAGTATTTTTTTAAAAGCTACGATTTTTTTAAGAGGCTACCTCGCTCTTCATGATGAATTCTTCTTCTTTAGCTTACTCATCTAAGAAAATATCGTAAATCTTTTAATAAGAAAAGGTGTTTTTAAATTCGCCTTACCTTAAAAATAAATAGCATAGCACATTTATATTGCATGTTTTGTGTTGTGGAGTTTCTTTTCCACTGCTGATTATTTTACGAGCCGACAGCATTGGTACAACGGGCTTACAACTTCTTATATTGAATAAAAAGTTTTGATTTTGATTTGTTTCATTCCAATTTCCTACTCCATTGCTTTTATTAGGTTTCCAAGAGTTCCACGGCTGTAATGTGCAGATGTACAGAATGTTCCTACATTAAGTAGAGTATCGTCCCGATCGTCACGTAATTGCAGCAAGATATCTGAGGAGGCAATAACGCGGAGACAAAGTCGCGCCGCACATACTGATAGCACATTGTACGCTTTGACGACACATGGTGCAAATGATAGGTAAGTACTAGTACTTATTGAAAGTCTAATAGAAAATAAGTTATGGTTCGAGAAAAAAGGACGTTATGCAAGAAACTAAAGTTTTTTTTAAACTAAGGGATGGGGAGGAAGAATTCTATATTTTTTTGGATCTCGTAGTAAGTGATTACTGAGCCTTTTTACCCGACTGCGCCAGAAGGAGGGTTATGTTTTTCAAGAGAATGTATGTATAATTGTTTGGCACGCTCTGCAGCCTGAACGGCTCGATGGATTTTAGCTTGAGAGGTGTCGTTAGATTTGTATTTACAGTGAGAGTCACATTGGGTATATCAAATTAAAAAAAAACAAAATGGCGGATTTTTGGCGCCAAATTGTGAAAAAGAAAAATAAGAAAATCGAAGAAATATGTTAAGTGGGGTATCTTTGAATAGGTATTTGTTAGTTTTCTTTTACCATTTTTCATTTCAAATGACCATTTAGGACTTATAACGGTTTAAAGTTGGTTACTGACTAAAAAGTATGAAATAAAAAAGTTAATTTAAAAAACCAAAAACTACTACTATACTTATTCTCAATTCAACATTGTCTTTACTTCCAACTTCACTAATAGGTCTTGTTTCCAGCTTATTAGGCAGTCGGGTTTTTGGTTTTTTAAATTAACTTTTTTATTCAAAGAAGTTTTTTACAAAAGAGTTTTTTCCAAAACTTACGTACATATTTATCACTAGCTCTATGGTGAAGGAAAACATCGTGAGGATATCCGCAGGACCCATGAAATTGATTCTGAGGCCTGGCTTCACCATTTGTCACGTTTTGGGGTAAGCAAAAATATACAGGTGAAAACTGAGTATTTTCAGGAATGCAAGTCTTCCGACCCCCTTGGGCATAAACGCGTGAGGATATTTATTTTATTTATCGTAGCAAGTGTCTGTCTACCCTGACGACAAAAAGTGAAATAATGTAGGTACCTATGTAGATACTACGAGTATATATGTATCTAAAGAATAACCTAGGAAATTTGAGTACAAGTACAAAACAAAGTTACACATACAAAATGTAGATACGAACTACTGAATGTTACGATGTAAATAATATCAGCTAGGTTCGCAAAAAGTTATTATCAGCATAAATACAAAAGTTAGTATGCCTACAAAAACGAGCTTATATTTTAAAATTACAAAAAACAAAAGCACTTTTACAGGCTAACCAATTTCTTTTTACAGGGGTAATTAAAAGGAAATACCTCAATAAACACCGTAGAATTTTCCTTAACAAACCCAGGATTTTAGTAGAGTTTTTTTCTCAATGTTTTGTTGAAACTGCCTAGAGACATACTGTACAAAGAGTGACGGAAAAGATATTAAGGTAAAGCTAAATGAAAATTAAACATTAATTTATTTACTTTTAATTGAAAGCTTATTACTTTTGAAATCCGGCGACAATTTCCTATTTCAAATGAATGGTCTGGCTAATTTCAGTTATAACTGATCGATCGCTTAAATTGAAAAGTAAAATTGAGCTGGTAATGAATTACACAGAACGAGCACATTTGCGCCGAAGGGTCGTCCACAAAGAAAACAACCTAACCCAACTGTAATGCCGTTTCATAGCTCGTAAAATCCTTTAAAATGAAATATGAAGCTACGGCGACCCACGTTTTATAAAAAATGCCGTTATATTTTGACCTACTCTGCCACATTTATTAATTTTCACTTCCTCAAATGAAATAAAAGACAATACGATAAGTGCTAATATTACGACGACTCGGCGTAATTAAAACCTCTTTGTTTTCTTTCAGTTCTTTTTCCTTGAGTAGTTTGTCGTTATTCCTGGTACCTATATTTCATAAATAATAATAATATAAAGCATTTAATTACTTTTGGAACGAATACCAGAATTTCTAAAGACGCCATTCAACCTCCAAACATCGATGTGAAAGGAAAGTTTGCAAACAAAACCAACCCAGCCATTTTATTTACATGCCATATTTGGGTCTACCCCGTGGAGGGTAAAATATAAATATAATATTCAGCTTTGCTTCATTTATGAGTTTGGTGTGGGATTATTGCAATTATTGTTATTTTGAGATAAAATCTTTAGCGATTGTAGACTTGAAACGCCGTATATTTTACCCTTTTTAGGGTTCCGTATCCAAATGATAAATAATAATAATAATAATCATTTATTTCGAGTTACTTTTAAACTCATATTTATTTTTAGTACGTACTTATAGCTATGTTAATGTTTACATTTTATACAATTTCAATTATTAAATTAAAATTATGTTTCCAGAAGTACCTACCCAAGCAGCGGTTAGATAAAACAGGAACCTTTATGATACAACTTTGTCTAGAAGCCAGTCTATCACAACTGCTTTTTTCAGCAACTATTAACGGTATCGACTTGAAATTTGTAATAGCTTTTTGGAATAATGCTTGCCTTTCGTGGGGTTACTAGGTCAAGTATTGGGTAGCAATTATATTAGATAAACATCATAAAACATAGTTTCATTTGTTTTGACTTATGATGAAAAATATTATTATATTTCCGAAGTTTGCAGCAAACAATACACGACATAAATAATTAAAAATTTTATTAGATCGCCATTCATATAGTGCATAATGTACCTACTGTTTGTTACCGGAACAAGTTGAAATTATAAAAGTTTTCTCACTTTGTTGGCAACTTTTTGGAATAATCTCTTATCATTTATCAAGATAATGATAATATACCAGCTTGTCGAAGGGCTGACCTTAATTGCAGAAGGAAGGTGTCGACGTAAATCAAGATTCAAGAGATAATAGTTAAGCTATCTCCTTAATTGAAAGTCGAGGAATCTGATTTAAAAATTGATGGTTATATATATGTAAGTATAGGTAATAAAATAGGCCAACAATTTCGAAATGCCGAAGTTGAACTTAATAGAACATTATATACACTTCAATAACAATAAGTATATAGACATTTAGTTACATAATGACGATATATACTTTATTAACCAAGATAACTTGTTGATCCTTCGCTCTTCGAACTAGAAAAGTACCTTTATTCGAAAAATATCTGAGTCAGTATTTCGTAAGTCCTTTGTGGGACTCAGTTAGGAATAAAAATAAAGTAACCACGATAAGAGTATTTTTATGCAACTATAATATATTGTAATTTGTAAAGATATATTTGTTTACATTACAATTTACTTAGGGCTGATTGTTCAATAGTCAGTTAAAAGATATCTGAAGAATAAAAATCACCTTCACTTTTCCTTTCTATTGTGTCAGACAGTGACAACATCAACATATTCTCCAGGTAAGGTTTATGTGACGATTGAACAATCAGCCCTTACTGAAATTTAGGTCCCTACTCTTTTAAGACTGTTTTGGAAGAAAAATCCTGGCCACACATGTTATCTAAAGGGTTATTCCTTGGAAGTTATAAGATCTGGCATCTTCTCTGGTCTTTAGCGAAGTTTTTATACTTTAATTGAAAACAAACATTGTGATATTGATATATCCTAGTTCGGTTATTTTTGATATCTTTGTGCTAGACAATGGTTTTTGCCCGAATGTTTCTAAAATAAATATTTATAGTATAGTCTATACTTATATAGTTTATAAGTATATTATATTAATAGTTTGGGAGAAATGTAACTAGATTTATTGAGCGTCATTGTAACATAAATTTATGTTTTGTGATAAGAGTATATTGGTTTTGAAATAAATTTATTATTATTATACATTTAAAAGTGAAATGATCATAATCCTATTTGGTTCAATAATGAATATTTCTACTACAGAAAACTTAGTGATTTAGATTGCGATGTA
The DNA here is from genome assembly GCA_963855545.1 of Ethmia dodecea. NCBI lineage: Eukaryota > Metazoa > Arthropoda > Insecta > Lepidoptera > Depressariidae > Ethmia > Ethmia dodecea. The sequence continues at coordinate 6,887,549 of OY979446.1, forward strand.
TATATTAATAAAGGAGAAATACCTACTCAATTACCATCAAAGTAATGCTTCTCCTAAGACATTCAACTTAAAGGTTTTTGATTTGTCTTTATAAATGACCGATTTAACGACTACTTACATGTTACTAGACCTACTATTCAATAGATTCTACCGCATACAACGGAAAATATATTTGATTTATGTGCATACTTCAGGATGCCAGATTATTAAATGATCTTTAGATTTTATTTACTTGTTAATAAACATTCAATAGATTCTGCCATATGCAAAATAAAAAAATCAATTCGTACTTTATAATAAATGCTTTCTGATTCTAGTTAAAGTTCATCACGATAAAGCACTCCATCATGGAAAGACTTCCGGTGTGCGTCAAAAATAAAGCCTAAGACCTCTGACGGCTCGATAAATCAACCTTATTTTCGCCTCTTTTCTTTACTGCGACATGAATAGACTACATAATCAGGTACCAACTGAGAGTTCACGACGGTAAATCACTTCATTCTTTACGGCACACCAGGGAAATCGTGTGTAAATTGTATTCCCTGTAAGTGATTTCTTGGGGCACTGATTGTTACTCGCGTTTGCAGTTGTTAACAATAGTAACTTCATTCAGTCCAAACTTTAGTAAGTGTCGGTTGTATTTTGTTTGTGGAAGAATGTAACATCGGAACATCTGACGGTATGACTGTGAGGACATGGAAACATGGAAGAATGCTAGAGGATGACATGTTGATTCCATCTCATCAGTGCTAGGTTCATAGAGCAAGGGCCTCAACCAAACCAAACAAACCACCAACAAAAGAGCTATAAGTTCAAGCCGTTTGGTGTAAAGACCATGGGAGCTATCGTGTTTAGTTTAAGCTGCAGATGACAAGAGGGAAAACTGTTACCTATGTCAAAGTTTCAGCCTAGGTATCTAGAAGACCACTGCAGCCAGCTTTCTGGGCAGGGTTCCACACGGTTTTTTAAATGTAATATATTTTCTATTATATATTTATTTTATTTATTTTAACATCTTTGGAAAACTTACAGCTATATTATATTAATGTACTAGATATGATCATATTATTCCTTGAACAAATAAAGAGATAGCTGAAATAGAGTTCCCATTTCAAAGTTTCTCCGCAGGTCTCAGAATTAATTCTGAGACATGTGTTAATAGACCCGGTCCGGCGATGGGCTCACTACCTATCACGTTTAGGGGTCCAATGTATCTCGTGAAATGTGGGTATATCCAGTAATGGAATACCTCTGCCTGCCCTCTCGGGGATAAAAAAGGCGTGAGATTGTATATATATATTTATTATTTTACTTATTTTAACATCTTTGGAAAACTTACAACTATATTATATTAATGTATTAGAAAAGATATGATCATATTATTCCTTGAACAAATAGAGATAGCTGAAATAGAGTTCACATTCCAAAGTTGGAATTATACATCTTCACGTACAGACAGGTGAAACAGGTATGTTATTTGAATTATTAATTAAGTGGAAACAATCCTTTTCGCTCCGCTCAAACTGAACGAAAATTTGAAATGTTCAATTAAAACTTTTTAATAATTTACTGAGAAACTCGGGAGTTTATGTCAATTTATTATTACAGCAAGTAATCGCCTTTTTCCATAGAAACATCAAAATGGCTGTAATTATGTTAAATAGGTGACACGCCTGGCTATACTTGATGGCTACGAATAAGGAATCATGATGGAGTGCTAGTACCCCTACGAATAAGGAATTAGTACCCACGTTGATGTATTTCAGTGAGTGTTGGGTATGGCTGTAGAGATAAGCTTGAAAATAAAATAAATGAAGTGGAAATGCGCTCGTTAAGAAGCATTAGTGGAATAAGATTGATAAATAGAGTGAAATAGTGTGATTCGATGTCATGTCCCCGACGATGGTGTTAATTGGTATTCCATTCCCAGAAGATCCTTCTTTTCACCAGTGTCGTAAATAAATAGAATTAAATATTCATATCCTATAACAGCAGACTTGATCCTTCGATAGATTATAATTTACGATATTATTCATGACTTATTTGCTTGTGCCGACTAAGTATTCATGAATATTTGAGAGTATTCAGAATGTATTTATCGTAGGTAGAGTACTTATGAAAATTAAAACCAAAACAATGACAATCAAACGAACATCAGAAGTCATAAATAACTAACCGTTTTTACCTCTTTATGCATCTTAAATATAAATGAGATCATACAGCAGAAATGTTTGCTGCAAGTGATCGCAGGAAATGCTTTTAAAAGTGTTTTTGTTTTCACTATTATCTTTGTAAAAGTGTATATCTCGAAAATTTCAAACTCGCAAATCATCAATGTCGTCAGATTAAACCAAATCATTTATTTGTTTAAGTAAAAAATGGCACGCTTAGAAACGTCAATAGTTCACGACGGGTTCCTGATGGTTTCAAATGCAGTACTCCGAGAAGAATCAGCAACAAACTCAAAGGTCTCTGCACTTATGTCTATTTCAAATTAAACCTACCTATAAGATGCCAAAAATAAGTAGATATAGTAGAGTTATAGGAGGCAGAATTAATAAAAGATTTTTCAATTGTATGCTTACCTAGAACTTTCTCCCATATTTTATCGAGATTCGAAGAAAAAATCGATATTGGCGCGCTAAGCCGTGCCGAGATACGAGTGAAGCACCTGTAGGCCTACTCGAGCGACGTCGATTGCCGTAAACCTGAGGGCGCTATAATCTCGCGGAAGCGGGGCCTAAAAGCTAAAGCGCTAGTCGTTAATTCAATTCAATTCAATTCGTTTATTCATAATAAAAATTACTTTAACATGTATATAATAATATCTAAACTGTCAGACCGTAGGTATAATGAGAAATTATTTATACAATATGTATTACTAGTTATGTCAAATATTTACACAAGTCATTCACAACCTCTCAAGTCAATAAAATAAAACACAATTGATTTTTAATTGTTACGGTGCCTATAGGAACGAGCGGTGCTCGACGAATTACATATTATTATGTCATAAAAAAGTTATTTTTCTACGCAGATGAATAATTAAGAATAGGTACTTATAAATTGAGGGAGTAATTTTGCAAATATACTTGTGATATTCTGCTACAGTAAGCAGATAGATTCTACCTTTGCTTTTCCCCAAAAATGGTATACCATAGTCTTCCTGAAATAAATTAAAGGTAAAAAAATATGCAAAAGGTACATCGAGAACAAATACGAGAATATCTATAATCTCTAACCGGTCTCTATTTTTACCCGACTGCGCCAGATGGAGGGTAATCAATTCGGTAAATGTATGTATGTATGTCGGCAGAGGGCGACCTAGGCGTACTTACATCGATCAGATCGGCGATGTATTGAAAAAAAGCCAGATAAAGAGTACCCGAAACCGACGAGCTTGTATGAACCGATTGATGGATGTGGATGAGGCACGTGAGGTATGCCAGGATCGTAGCAGGTGGCGGGCTGTTGTCTCTGCCTACCCCTTCGGGAAAAAGGCGTGAGCATATGTATGTATGTATATGTATGTAATATGTGAGACTATTTTGTTTTCGTAGCGGTTTGGATTATGAAGTGTGGTATATATTTAGATTCGCCTTTCTTCTTCTTGTGTGTGAGGAGTGTCCTAGGCTACAATTTTACCAGATTGCACTAGAAGGGAAGTAATATTTTAAATCCTTCAGTCCCTTTTACAAGCAGTCGGGTCTTTTGTGTTTTAATAATCAGTGCACTTTTGTAAGATTAAACGATCTGTCGACTACCCACAAGTGTACTCGCGTCCGCTTTTACAGTGTTTGCAATCTAATGGAAGCTATTACGTCGCATCGACGCAATTCTCTGCTAACGAGACTTCACTGTCACTGGATTTTTTGTCTCAGAGTCATGTTGAATTGTAAAAGTGTTATAAACAGTAGAAAGAGAGATGTAGGGTCGATAAAAATAAGAAGAAAGAAACACGGTACTTATCAAGAAATGTTAGACGACTTCGTGACGTCATAATAATATACTTAATTTATAAGTCGTACGATATAAACAATAGATTGCATTTCCCCTAGCAATAGTTCCCGTTGCCAGGCGTCCGGATAAAGCCGGCTTTTTCATTGCGTGTCCGGCCAAAATAAAAAAGACGTGTGGCACTCGGGGACTGCCGCGGTAAAGCTATTGCATAGCATTTTGTATCAACAAGACTGCCGAAAAGAAACGACGTTAGACAATGCACGGCCTTCAAGCCACACGGGTGTTATTTAAATTGTTAGCAGAGTATTCGTAGTGGTGGTAGTGGTAGTGGGAGTGGTGGTGGTTGTAGTGAGGGTGGGTGTGGGAGTGTGAGGATGTGTGAGTGGAAGTGGGGGTGGGTGTAGGGTGAGAGTGGGAGTTGGAGTGGGCGTGGGAGTGGGAGTGGGGGTGGAAGTGGGGTTGGGGGTGGGGTGGGAGTGGGAGTGGGAGTCAGAGTGGGTGTGGGACTGAGACCGGGACCCGGACTCGGACTCGGACTCGGACTCGGACTCGGAGTCGGAGTCGGAGTCGGAGTCGGACTCGGACTCGGACTCGGACTCTGACTCGGACTCGGACTCGGACTCGGACTCGGACTCGGACTCGGACTCGGACTCGGACTCGGACTCGGACTCGGACTCGGACTCGGACTCGGACTCGGCTGGTCTGTCCGGCTATTAGGTTTGTCGACCTGGCAACCCAAGATTGATCATCCTTATCAAATCTCTATAGTTTAACGATAACAATAGGATAATCTCTCTCTCCTGATTAGCTCGTGGGAACATGGTGTTTGACCGGCTTTTGTAATTATAAATGAATTTGGAAAATTCTTTCGTCAGTTGACACTTCTTAAATTTGTACCTACATAAAGCCTGAAAAAACCTATCAGAGGCAAGTAACCTACTTCAAAGTCGCTTATGTAGTCATCTGAATCTCTTCATAAAAATCATTATATAAATCAGAAACTCTTAAAGCCTTCTTAGCACTTTTACAACGAAGAGCGAACATATTAAACGTCGTCCCGTTTCGATGATATAACGTTATGATTTTCATCGACTTTGATTCATATATATATATATATATATATATATATATAATTTAAAATCAAGACCCGCCAACTCTATAAGGAGGGGGTAGGCAGAGGTATTCCATTTCTGGATATACCCACTTTTCATTAGATATTCGTGGGACCCCTAAACGTGATAGGTTGTGAGCCCATCGCCGGACCGAGTCTTTTACACATGTCTCAGAATTAATTCTGGGACCTGCGGGTTTCCTCACAATGTTTTCCTTCCCGTCGGGCAAGTGATAAATATGTGTTTAAAAAGAGACTGTTAAATGCCAAAGTCTAGTTTTTGCAATTTATAGTCGGGATAAAGGCCAATACCTCTACTGGACAAATCTACCTTTTCCCAAAACACAGGAATTACCTAGTATAGGGCTCAGAGGATTATTATTGTTAAGCTCTGCAATATAACAGCGATGTAGGATTTAAACTTAAATAGCACTATTTATTATAGTATAAAATTTTGAAATAAATAAATTATTATTATCATAATGTGGTATGGTTTATTAATACCTTTATTTATCAGAAGATAATATATTATAGCTCTTGAAGGGTAAGAGAGTATCATTCACCGAATTTAAAAATGGAAGAGGTTTTCAATTCGTCACGTATGTTTTTTTGTAAGTTAATACATGTTTCCGTCAAATTTGAACTAATCGAATTTTTTGTTTGTTTGAACTGGTTTACCTCAAGAGTGGTCCCTTATAAGTTTTGTAAAAATCTGATGAAAAACTGCGGATCGAGAAAGGAACTCCTCAGCGGACATAGTAAATCACTCACTATTAGCTTATTAGGTTTAGTAACAGTGGATGTTGAATAAGCAAATTTTAATAATAGTCGTTTTAGTTGAATTCGGTTTGCATTTTTGTTTAAAATTAATTACTTTGTCATATAAATTTAATGTCATAAAATACTAAGTCGGCACCTATTAACCGCTACACAGTATTATTAACGACTTCAAAAGAAAAATGGAATAAAAGTCTTCAGAAAAAGTACGAGAACCAAGTTTCAGGGAGAATTCCATTCCCCTTTATAAATCTTTCGAAAAACCGCGAGCAGGCTGCTCGAAGTATTCTCAAAGTGGTCGATAGATATTCGGAAAGTTCAGTTCGAGACATGGAGCTGGGAACTGATAAAGTTACTGACGCCATTTCGACTTGTTACGTCTTAAGCAAGACGATGAGTGATGTCAAATTTTATGGTGAAATATAATGTTTCAATTACTAAGTATAAAATATAAACATTCGTATAGTTAAATTAGTACTTTATTTACTACTAGAGGGTGCCCAGCGGCGTTGCCCGCGTGGATTCAGTTTATTCCCGTTCCCGTTGGAATTTCCAAAAATGCCTTCATACTGGTTTCCTACGACATATAAGACACCTACATACGATTTTTCAAGTTTCTAGGTGTTATCGTTACGGAGTAGTAATACGTATTTCTCTTTTTAACCAGTTTTTATATTTTCCCTTGGGAATGTGATAATCTCCTGGAATAAAAAGTTCCCTAGATGTTGAACCGGGTACTCAGTTGTCTCCATACCAAATTTCATCAAAATCCGTCCAGTTGTTTTTGAGTGATGCGTGCACAACAGACAGACAGACAAAAATTCCAAAAAATGGTGTTTCGGTATCTATATCGATAACCATATGCACCACCGTTAAAATTTTCAAAAAATATTTCATGTACAGACACGGCCCCGTTAGAGTTTTATTATATGTATAGATTAGCTGCTATTGCTATTGCTGCTATTTACACCAGCGTAAGTTCCGTTACGATGTTTTCCTTCACCGTCGAGCTAGTGATAAATATGTACGTAAGTTTTTTTAAAACTCATTTGTACATGCGAGGATTCGAACCCGTGACTCACTGATTTGCATCATGTGAAGCAGACTCTTTAACCGTAAGGCTATCACTGCTGACTCAGTCGAAACCCCAATTTACAAGACTTATGCCAATATAATACAATGATCCTCGAGCCCGAAACTCCGCTTGAGCACAGACGGCGACAACGTCATGCGACTCATATAATAGGGTTGTGTCCTACCTAGTCAAATCAGTTACTCTTTACGATCTGTCAAAACGAAATTTTACTATGGAAAATGTACTGAAATAGCAAACCGTGACGTCATAGTTTGTAGTACTCAATTGCAGCTCTTTTTTTGATTGTTTTATTATTTTTAAATTTGCTATAATTGTAAATTGAAAATCGAAATACATATTTTGAGGTGTTTTGGGATAATCTTTTTAATTTATGACTACTCGCAATTTAATTTCGATGCTGTCAACTACCCAATTGCATCTCGTTCCGATGTTCCCAAAAGGAGTTCCGTGCTTGAGCATCGTTCGGAAATGTGGCTTAGAATTTAGACGATAGGCTTCTTATACAAAGTAGGTTAAGAAAAAGATTTTCGAAACTTCCTGGGGAAACCTGGAAAAACCGGACGTGTATGTAAAGGAGCTCCCATTATGTATGAATTATATTCAAAGCTGTATTCTACATAGACTGACCGATTTCTATTTTATCGTTTGGGAGCACAGTAAATATACTAACGTGTTGGTTGAATACTCAAAGACTTTCGTCCATGGTTTGATTGAAGCAACAGGCAGATGGATGATCCTTGTGGCGTAGATGTATAAAGTTCGGTAACTTGGAATAATTTATCATGCATATAAGACCGTTTATTGAGAAGTTCAGGTAAAATACTGCAGAAATACTCAAAATAAGTATAAGTACTTATCTGAATAAAATATACAAAAAGTGTGTATACAAAGCGCAGAAACAATCTATTATATAATTTGAAAATTCGTCGAAGCCGTTTGATGGCATTGTAGAGCGTTTATTTAATCAGATATAGCATGAAGCTAAAAAGCCATGTAGGTACTCTCCTTAATATTTGCATTATAAATTACGTTTAACACAGCCTAAAATAAGAAAAATCTATACATAAATAAAATATAAGGTAATAAGTCTTCTGTTGTTAATATGACGCCTAGAAGTAAATTGATGTTTTTTTGCAGTGTTAACTACCAGTTTCATGATCAGGAAGTAGAATCAAAGTGAAACGCAAAAAACATAAATGGGAAAGTCTTACAGGGGTCATAACAGAATTATATCATAAGTGCTGGCATCCGTGCTCGAATGAAAGACTTGATTGACTATCAAAGTTCCATTTCCTTTTCCCGTGCTAGGTAACTATCGGACTTGGCAATTATGTACCTACGTCTGTTGCAAATTGAAATTGGGCAATGCCACTGGACGATGTACCAATCAGTTTTCGTTGTAACCTCATTTAGGAGATGTGTTTTATAAGAATTTTAGAATCAGAATCAGAATCGTTTATTTGCTTAGAATAGGTTCATTCTGTTTTTCTCTTCTAACATAAAATATGTGGCCAGTCTTCTGGACGCTATCCCACATGGAAACTCTTTGGAGGTCCTTTTTTATCTACGAATATTATTTATATCACACATCTAGGGAAGTAAAATCAGAAATTATTCAGATTACATATAATTTTCGACCAAGGCGAAGCTAAGGTCTACAAACCGTTTGTTAGTCGTGATTTGAGGCTTTCTTATTTACTTCCCGAGGTGTGCGGCAACTTCGTTTAGCGCAGCGGGTTGAATTTGCCCCTTTCCACCCTGAGATCTGAAAAATATTGTTTATTACACACCTAGGGAAGTAAAATAAGACACGTCTCAGACCACATGTAAGCCGAGGTCTACAAACATGTGATCTGAGGCTTATACTTTTTGTAAACTTTGCAACTTTGTTTAAGTTTGCCGCTTTCCGCCCGGAAAGATTAAAAATGTATTCACCCTATATTTCAAAAAATCTCTATGACTTTCAAATGAATATACTCGTATATCTATAGTGTAGTATTTACATAATAGAGATTGGGTGCTGAGTGTCCCGACTCCCGTGTCCCGCGTTAACCGCGCTTACACGTCGCCGACCGGGAGGCACAGTAGATCAAGGTGTGACCTTACCCGGATCTGGAGCAACAGGCAGGTCAGGGATACGGGTAAAACTACCGCTAGATTTTGATGTAGGTACACAGAACAAAAAAGTCGTTACCTTCAATTGGCGACAATTTTACTTTGTCTTTTGGCTTCGGGGTAGTTAATCACTACTTAGTACCTAATTGTTCGTACAAGAATAACATCAATTCTGCAGGTAAGTTTTATTAAATCGGATTTTTTTAACATTTCACTTACTTCAAACTTATTTCAAATATCACATATGTGAGAAATATTGAAATGCAGTCACAAATATTCTTTACCTTAATCTACTTAACCTCCAACTAGCTACTATCGGTTACTGCGTCCCCTAAATCCTAAGTAAAAAGTAGTATAATATGTCCTTTTTCAAGAATATTAAACCTAACCAAATTTCGGTCCGCCATGAAAATATTATAACTATCGAGGATTATCTTATCTCACAACATGTTTAGTATAGCAATTTAAATTTTATTGCATAACTGTACTCGTAAAATTATTTAAAAGTGTCTCAATAGTTTGGTATCTACAATGATGATGTAGTTAATATGAAAAATTAAGCGAACATATTAATTTTTTTCCATCGACAAATTCGATGTTAGGTTTCGTACATTTTTATGCCTATCTTTATTCTTCTTCCATTATGAAATAGACCGAGGTGTGTCGAAGAAGTGTGTCTCTGTTATTTATAACATAAGAAAATAATATGCTAATAAATATCATAAAAATAAATATGTAAATATAATAAAAACATAATTTTAAACCGACTTTAAAAAAACGGGGTTGTCAATTCGACTGTATGTCTTTTATTGTAATGTTACGCGATCATTTAGCCAATTATGAATCGATTTTGATTATTCTTTTTTGCTTAGTATATATCATACTGTAAAGGTGGTCTCATTTAAATTTTATCGAAATCAGTGGAGCTGTGTTAAAAAATTCTTTAACAAAAGTGTAAAAGTTGTACATATACATCGATGATATTGGTAGTGCTATTTGTTGAAGCCGGTTTTTTACTCTTTAGAGTTCTTTGTTCTTTATGATACCGTGTTTGACTTTCATTGCCGAATGGATCTCGACATGGACATTGTTTGGTGTTACATTATTGATTTCATTTAAGTACTTAGTACATTTTAGTGCCCACCATAGGTACATACCATTTGCTGATTAGATAGCATTGGGTGAACCGGCAGGCGATATTCGCAGCTTCGATATTCGATATTCGACTCGGAAAATCTGTCGAATATGGGCTATTCACAGATGTCGGTATAGAAAACGAATGTCATATTTGACATAAGGATTCGGAAAATTTTCCGTGGTTGTCGGAAACGCCTATAGAATACAGTTTCCGAAGACGATAGATTCGACTTCGGAAAATTTTTCACTTGAGCTGAATCGAACGGAAACGGTGTTGAGCTTCCGTAAATACGCCTGCTGATGGACACATATCTTTTCATAGTAGTTGTATAGATCTGTAGACTAACGGCCAGTTAAGGTGGAAATATTTCAGTAAAATCCGGACTAACAATATGATTAAAACGTGTTTCTATTTCTCACTGTCAGTTATAAGTATTATTTTTGTATTTATCAGTTAGAGGAATCGGGAGGGAAGTAAATAAACAACCAGCTTTTGCAAGTGTAAATAAACAAAGGTCCAATCCACGTAGTTCAGTAAAAGTAGAAACTACTGAACAAATAACTACCATGAAGAGTGAAAAAATAAAATATATTTTGCGGTGGAAATCAAGTGCCATTTGCTGACATGGGTAAAGGTCAAGACGGATTTATCATAAGAAAATGTCCATACACGAACTGTTTCGTGTCAGACGAAAGAAACTTACTTGGAGATTACACAAAGTTTGATGTCATAGCTGTCCTCGGGACACAAAAGCTTAATATGCGTAAAATTCAAATTCCTCGAAAGAGATCACCTCGCCAGAAATACGTCTTCGGAACTATAGAATCAGCAGATAACTTACCCACTCCTCAGCATTGTGTTCAATGGGTTCTTTAATTGGACATGGACTTACAAACTGGATTCCGATTCAAAATGGGGATACATAGTTGTTCGTGATTAAAAAGGTCCGAATGTTAATATGCACTGGATTCCATTTGATGATATGGACCCCGTTGACGAAGAAATAAAGACCACCACATTTTGCATAGAAAAACCATAGCGGCTGCATGGTTTGTGTCTAGTTGCAGGAGTAAAAGTCACTGTGAGGTATTTGTAGGAAATCTGACAAATGAGCTTAGGAAAAAATATTCCAGCTTAGACGTGGACATTTATGGAAAGTGTGGAACTTTGAAGTGTGACATGCAAATAAATAAATAAATACTTCTACTTATCGTGCGAGAACTCCTTTAGTGAAGATTATGAGGCACTCAGACGGGAGTGATCAAAACAACTAAATATATTTTTTTTTAAAATATATATGTTACCGGCAATCTGTATAATGCAGGTATTATATATAATCCTTAGGCAATATATGTAATACCTGGGGCGTTCAGGCAACATATTAAATATTATTAATATTTATGTAGATTACATACTCTACCTAGGTAATATATAGAATGCCCCGGGATTATATAGAATACCTACTTGGCCACTGGCAATGTATAAAATAAATAGATTTTGGTCTGTATTATTTATCAATGTTATGTAAGTACCGACCTACGTATGAAATGACGGACCAATCAAAGATGTGCTGTTTGCTTAAAATCGAATTTATTAAATTACCGATTATGCTGCTCCTCAAAAATAATCTTTATTAATGGGTTGGCATTTTTTGCAGGATAATTAAGTCTTGTTGAGTAAATTAATGACCCTTTATTTAATCAATAAATTATTCTTTAAAATAATCCTCAAAAAAAGTAGAGTACCTCTTTGTAACTGTAGTGGGTAACAAAAAGAGGTTTACAAGCCGAAAGTGGGTTGTTAGAAACATTATTCGGAAATACATTCACTATAGGACCAACTTGATAAGAGCAACTTTATTTTTCTCATCTCAGTACATTTCGTTTCCAGCGCTCAGCTGATTTGTATGGTAAAGTGAAAAATAAAGTTGCTCTGGTCAAGTCGCTCCCATAGTGAAAGTTGTTCAAAAATAAAATAAATAAATAATCTCACGCCTTTTATCTCCGAGGATGGGCAGATGTAATCCGTCTCTGGAAAAACCCACGTTTTACGAGAATATTTTAACCCTAAACGTGACCGGCGGGCATATTCACGGAGATTCAATATTCGACTCGGAAGCGAAAAATCTGTCGAATCCTTATGTCAAATAATAATATGATATCTGTGAATAGCCCATCTCGAAACCTTTCGACAGATTTTCCGATTCCGAGTCGAATATCGAATCTCCGTGAATACGCCCGCGGGTCTGTTACACATGCCTCAGAATTAATTCAGAGATCTGCGGGTTTCCTCACGAAGGTATTCCTTCACCGTTGAGCTAGTGATGGATATGTACGTTAGTTTTGAATAGCTCACTGGTACATGCCAGGATTTGAACCCAAGCCTCACTGATTATCATAATGTAAAGCAGGCTCTTTAACCGTAAGGCTGTCATTGCTCTTTAAATTGGTCAAAATAATGTAATAAATAAGAAGTAGGTAAATCAAATAATTAAGTAAACAAATAAGAATGTTTATTGCCTACTCAAAATTGAGTACTCCAAAATTTTTATTTATTCTTAGCTCACTAGGTCCTGCGCAAGGAATTATTAAAACATTGAAAATATGAACTCATTCTATACATTACCGGCTGTACATTGGGTAGTATATAGAATACCTAGGTAGAGTATGAAATAAATAATATTTCATACATTACCTGCACGTTTTAGGCATTATAGGAATATATCCATTATAGGCATTATGGGAATATATCCCTAGGGATTATATATAATACCGGATTATACAAATTGCCGGTAACATATATACAGAAAAAAAAATCTAAATACCAAAGTAAAAATAAATAAATGTTGAATTGTTAGTATTGTATTAAATTAGATAAAGGAACAAATGAAATTGTAATATATAATTCTGGACCTAAAAAGCATTAGGCTGTATCTGCATATACGACCAAAACCACTTTTTAACATATTCATACTAAACTTTTTGTGCTCTTTCTGGCAAACTCACTCTTGTATTTCTATCCTTCTTCATTGCAGAGATAAATACATACATAAAGTCGGATCTGACTACTTTCCGAAAAATTTAGGAAGCATAGAGGTTTATTTGTATTAATACCTTTATTCCATAAATTATTAATTTATTTTCGAGACGTAAACAAACATACACCCTTATGCATTTAAAGTATTCTGTTTATTCATGAAGTTTCGCGTTGGGTGTATCAACAGATACACACTTAAAATCGAATCGCTAAACCTTGCAACAAAATTAATATATTAAACATAACTTACGCCATTATGCCGGTAAAATATTGTTTTTAACTATTATAGCATAAAGACGAATGTAATCATGAGACAATCTAGCTGTAATATACTATTATTACGTAAAAAATCTTAGGCATATGTCATTTTAAACCATTATGTTGCCAACTTTTTTTAATTTTTCAAGGCGCGTCTCGGTCGGTACTAAAGAAAGGTCGGATATCTTCGGATTTTGTCGTCGCTAGTAAGCACCAGTGGGAGCAAGTGGGGAGGCAAATTCATGGTTTATCTTGTCTTGTGCATTCATAGTTAGTCAGTGGAGGACCTGTTGCTTCTTCGGTGTTGGCGTACATGGACCCTCCCGGAAACGGTGGGCCCACTGACAAGGGATTAAAGGTCACGCGTGTTAAAGTAAGATAGTAAATGTAGATGGCACGTGCCAGGCCGGTAATTTGATTTTGAATACCTACTCATCATAAACAAAACTGCTTCACACACTTTTATTATCTTCATACGTATGTGTGTTAGTATGTAAAGAAAACTTTGAAAATTATTTTGACCCCCTTCAAACATTGGACTAACTCAAAATTTGGATAATTATCAAGGATCGATGACAATTCAGTATTTTAAACAGTCAGACCCGTAATCCTTACTAGGAAAATCATGCTCGCGCAGCTTTACATGCTTGCGCAAAATATTCGTGTACATGTGGGAAGTAACGTGCAGCTATTCTAAGTCAATAGATGCAACTTGAACTTTTGACAGCAGCGAAGAATCTGCCCCCGCTTAGGGAATTGTATCTATATTATCACCTCTAATCATACAGGTTCTTGCGTTGCTCCTATAGTAAACTTTCAAGGCTAGGAAATAGCATAGAATTGAAGTTGGACTTACAATACAGCATCTCAGATTGCTTCGTCCCGTCAAAGTTAACGAGTCGTAACACTCATGTATGCTGTACGGTGTAAGTTCTTATCTTGAAGATCACTTGAGTTTCATTTAAAAAAAAATTTACTTCCACCCAATCCGATATATAGTTAAGAGAGGTGCCGATGGATGAATGGCAAAGGTTGGTTAAAAATGTCGTGTCGCTAGCGTCAACCTCAAGAACCGGGCACACCCTGTTTTTTAAGAACCTTACCCTTCTATCGGACCTCTAGGAAGGTTGACGGTTTATTTGTCCATTTCTCGTGGGATAAAAAATAGTAAATGAAACAAAAGGATACAAAAAAAAACATTGGATAACAAAAGACGGAAGTTAAAAGACCAAAAAATAAAATTATATAGCGTAGATTTAGAAGAGCCAAAGAAGAACAGGAGAGACTATTATGAGAAATTATAGAGCTTCACAATTGGAAAAAAAACAGAGAAGGTCGTTTACAACAAATGCGTCAGCATAATGCCGAATACCGAGCTTCTCAGAATCTGAAGAAGAAAGAGCCGTCCGCTTATAGCAAACCTCACGAGCTTTGGCCGAATATCGGGCCTCGCAATCCGAAAAAGACAGAGCAGCTTGCTTACAACAAATGAGTCAGCATAATGCCGAAGACCCAGCTTCACAATCTGAATAAGATTGAGTAGCTCGCTTACAGCAAATGCGGCAGCGTAATGGGAAATCTAGACGATTACATTAACGCAAGTCTCACAGGTTTCTTACAGGGGGTAACACAGTTTGTGATAAAATATGTGAAATTTGCACCAAGCGTTGGTATCTGCATCAGATTTCTAATTGGACTATAAACACAACCACAGCCCCTTATTTTCCCAATGAACTTAAGCAAAGAAATTGTTTAATCACTTGCAGACATTGTAAATGTCACTTAAGTCCAAAATAAAACATTCCACCATCTAAAGCATGTTTGCTGCGGATGAGGGTTCCGGATTTCTACGCAATTATAAGTTCACGCATAGCTTTCTTTCGGTCTCGCTTACGGTCATCGAAAAACAGCATACTGAGGATGATAGCTGACAGCTACAACTGTCCGTATTATAAGTACCAGCTTGCTGTGCATCGCACATTGTAAATAGAAGTACATAATGTTTTGTCATGTATGCTGTAATTTATATTTTTATTTTTGTATGTATGTAATGGGACTATTGCCTGAATAAAGAATTATTATAATTGAAGCATATTGGAATAATCTACATCCAGGCCCTATTACAGAAATGATTGCACAAATTTGTCACAACCTGAACAAAGGCTGATTGCACGCATTATTTCATTTGTTAAAATGATCATATTATCTATTTATTTTGAAGTTTAACGACGCCTCGTAAAGAAAAAAAATTTTTTTTAAGCAATTTCCAAAAGGGAGGTTAACGATTCTATTCATTATGTTAGTCTAGGACTTCCAAGCAAATGTACACAATTTTACAAAATATAGGTAATTTTATGTATGTATACATAATCATAAATTAGTATTATGACTCCAGCTGGGAACAGTGTAAGCTTCATAACAATCAGTTCAGTTGTTTTGAAGATAATAGACTAACAAGAGTAAGTGTGCCAACAAATTAGGAAAGGCTTTAACGGTTTTTATCAGCACTTCCAAGTATTTCCAACCTTATACCTGAGATAATTGTTTGTAGTGACCAAGATTATGTTGACATGAGACGTTTATCATGGTTGAGAATTTTAAGCCATAATGCTGCATTTAAATATAAAATTACAGTTTAGTACTGACTCGACCAATGGGTTTGTCACACAAATTGTCAGCATAAAGTCGTATTTTAACATATTGTACGCAGAGTCTATGATGAACTATATTATTTCAGGGATAAGGTCGGGTGTCGGCAAAAATATAAAAAAAGTAATAATTTACCACTTTATTGCAGTTTTAGATAAGTCCAGTTATCATAAAACTAAAGGTGCACATGTTTACAATAAATACGTATAAAAAACTGTTCAATTTCCTTATATTATAAAAAATATTCACAAAATTGTTTCTCAATTTTGTTTTTGCTCTCCTGAAAACCTGACTTTTTCGACATCCGACCTTATGCTTTTCATGTCCAGAATTAATTAAGTATTATGTCTGATTAAAGGGTATTATTATTATTATTATGTGACAGAAAAAATATTTAATGCTGTGAGATTCAATGTCATATCAATAGTTTATGGTGGGGCTAATTATTGCAGGTCAGTTGATATCCACTTATTACTTTTATAATCAGATTTTAGATTAATCAGATTCAATTCAACTAGTTTTGGCAATATTTTTATAGTAAACTAACAAACATTATATTTTTTTGGAAATATGTTGAAAGAAAACCTTTTTGTAACAGCTTCGACATTCCTTGCAGATTTTTACCTGATCACAGCTATCTAAATGCAGGAGCCTAGAGTACAAAAGTTAGCAACCAAAATGAAAGAGCTAATATTATATGATCCTGAAAAATATTCAGAATACTACAGATGGAAGAGACACTATTATACTACCATGGAAGAAGTGCAACCATAGAAACTAATGACTACTGTGGATTCTGCGCCTTACTGACCAACGAAGAGTTAGTGAAGAAAACTACTGTTTACGAGAATTTTCGAAAATGGTGGAATCCTCATAGCTTTAGTCAACAGTATTTTGTTTAATTTCAGTTGTCAGCTGCTTCAAACACTACGCTTCTGGTGTACCAACCCTAACAGGCAAATCTAACACAGTACAAAGTACGATCAGTGTTAAAAAACTTGAATCCAATTTTCAATAAATTAACGATATTTTTTTCTGTTATTGTGGAAAGGAAATAAATATAATTTTTTATTATTAAATTATATACCTTCACGATATACATTACATCAAAGTTAAACACATAATTTTATAGAGATCCCATGTGTTTAAGAGGCAGATAATCTCAAGGGACCTAATACATCTTATGTTTTGTACTTATAAAAAAAAAATTAAAATTTAATCTGTTTATTTCATGAATAAAGGACACATGATGACAAAAACAAAGGCGCTAAATCCAAGAAAGTAGGATTATGTGCACCTATGGCGTCGTATAACTCACAGCACTATTCACATTAGCTACATATTTTATTACCTAAATTATTATTACCTACTGTTGCAAAGTGTCTGAATTGGCATCCCCCCTCTCGCTATTAAGGTAACGTTTCATATGGTTATTAGTCATTATTCATTAGATATCCTCTGTAATGCTATATATTTAAAATAATTTATCACAATTAATAGTGTTTTTGTTATTGCCTGTAATCGATGTTGTTCCCTTTGAGTTATTTGGGATAAGACCAATTTAGGTTAAAATTATTTTTATGTTACTATATTTTCGTTGTTAATTAATTATGTATCAACTTTGTACAATAGCTATGTGTATCAGTTTATATCGCTGATCGCAGTTACCGTGATAAGCACGCGCGAGTTCCGTTTTTCCGAGGTTACAACCTCGGAAAAACGGAACTCGCGCGAACTTCTAGATACTTTCGTCTTGATATGCTTTGACAAATATTGTATATAGCTATCCTACTTTTACTAAAATTATAAATGCGAAAGTTTGTAAGAATGGATGGGTGGATAGTTTTTGTTTCTCTTTCACGCAAGAACTACTTACAGCGGGCGTATTCACGGAGATTCGATACTCGATATCGGAAAATCTGTCGAATCCTTATGTCAAATATGACATCTGTGTTAGCCCATCTCGAAATCTTTCGACAGATTTTCCGATTCAAAGTCGAATATCGAGTATCGAATCTCCGTGAATACGCCCGCTGAACGGATTTTCATGACATTTTTAAGTAATATATCTTAGACATCAGAATGATAGGCTATTATGCCAGAACGTGGACAAAATCGCTGACAAAATCTACTAGTTATACCAACTCAAGAAGCTGACATTTTATAAAACTAAATTTAATTAAAAATTAAATCACATCAGAAAGTCCTTATAGCCGTTGAGATCTCCCGATTATTTAAGCAATATTGTAAATTGAGGGGTGTAGTTTCAAAACCCACTAAAGTATTTTGTGGAAATTTTGTACAAAACGTTTTTTTTAATCTATTGTAGTTAATTTAATGAAAAAGTTAATATTTCGTGATAAATTGGTTGCCACGGCTTTTCAACCCTTAAAAATGTGAAAAATATTTATATATTTACAAGCATTTTCAAGAAAATATAAAATTAAAATGTATTATAGAGGAATTTGCAACCAACCTGTCATTTTAGTGGGTTTTGAAAATAAACTCTCATTCTAAGGGGGTTTTGAAACTAACCTTATAATGCTCGATGGATGACATTATGCTATAAAGCATAGAGACCAATCTCAGTTAACTGTATCCAACTATGTATTAAAATTAACAAATGAAAAACAAAGTAAGTAAGTATCAACTCTTTATTGTAAACCAATAAAAATATGCAACAAGTGACACAATGAAAAAATAAAAATACATTGGGCGGTCTTATCGATTTAAGCGATTTCTTGCTGATAACCTCAGGAACAGGAATAAAAAAAAAATATGTTTGCAGTGACATTTTCAAAACCATGCTCACATAAGTCAAAATGACGTACTCCGCCTAAAGGCTCATTTCGATGCCAGGTATGCGAGGTTTCTTTTCTATGTCTATGTAGCAGTTTAGTTGATAACCGCTATCAAAATTCATCACTCTTCAGCACATATTACAAGCAGGTACTCATTACTTATTGTTGCATAAAACTTTCTAACGAACTTTTGAAGTAAGTTTTAGGTAAGATTTTACTCACCGTTTTCTGGGCTCCTTTTCGCGTTTCCAAGATTCTGGATGGCGTGGCAGTTTCCGAGCATCTTTGGGATCACATTTTTTTACAAACTGCGCTAGATCTTCCATCCTTTTTAATGAATTTTGTTTAAAAACCGAGAGCAAGTCTCATCTACACAGCCAAAATCCCCATACTATTTTAAAGTCACGTGTTTGCAATGCGACGCTCTCATTGGTCGATTTCATTTTAGAGGATTTTGATTGTGATATTAGATATTTTAGAGGCCTTTGCAACTAAACTTACTTTTTAAACTGTATTTACTGTGCATTTTAGAGGGGTATGAAAATTTACATAATATGATCTATTGCAAAGTAAATTTAAAAACCTTTCTCTTGGTACAAAAATGTAAAAATGTATTCGAAATCGTTATGGAGGGTTTTGAAATTACACCCCTCAATTATGTATTTAATATTTTATTGTTTTAAATGTAAACAACAACCATGGAATTATTTATCAAAATTCAATGGAATTACGCAAATTGCTTGTATATTAGGTACAAGTACTTAATGGCTATGCAAAATTGTTTCTATAAACCACAATTAGGAATCTACCCACCTTCATCAATATAGATGAATATTTCAACAAAAATAAAACTCATTGGTAGGTAGATGTTATTAGGATCCATACATAACTACAAAGAAGAATAATGCATCTCTTTGTAGAGACAAATCTATGACATCGTTTGTATGTTTTTATTCGCTGCACGAGATGGAGGCTAATGGTTTTTTGGGTATGAATGTGAGCATGTTTTCGTTGGCACAGGCTGCAGCCTAAACGATCCGACCGAATTTTTAATTAGAGGCGTTATATTGTCGTCTATATCTTAGAAGAGTGTTGAGCTACATTTTTACCTAGCTGTCAGAAAGAGAGTAACGTTTCATATGCAGTCGGGTTTTTGGTGCTTAACTAATGTAAGTAAATAGGTACTTGTAATTTTTTTATACATTAGTGTAAATTCATTTGTAAATATTTGTCGAAGCTGGTTTTGTTTCGGCTGACAGGTAAGGTGTAAATTTAATAGATATCAACAGACATGCCCGGGAACTCCTTTTATCCCAGTCGTTTTACCAGAAGTTCCACTGACAGCGAAGATATTATATTTAGAAAGAAGTAGATATGTTACTAGAGCACGGAAAATGAGGCCGACAAATGTAGTTAATTAACCACATTTTATTTAGTCGCATTGTATTTCAAGTCTTATTTTAAGCGCAACTCTTATCAGATAGCTCTTTTTCTTTATTATTCGTTCCGTATCATCTTTCCCCGTCATTGTTGTATCCTATAAATACGCTAAGAAGTAAGTATGTACATGTTGTAGCACTTGTAGCACACTCGTAGGGGATCAATTTTCAAATGCAAGCAGTATAAATATAACTCATCCTTACTTTAATATCTTTTATTGACAGTTAGCATAATCCGCTGAAAATTGTGAATTTGTTGTTACCCAAAGTGCAAACAAGTTTCATTTTATATGTCTCTTGCAGGTTTTCAGTTATACTTTTTTCAAAAAGACAGTCCAGCTATTTGGGACATTTCACTCCGGTTTTACTAATTGCAATAGCAAACCGTACAGGTATATGTACATTTTTCGCATAGATACATATTTTACATAGGTATACCTCCATACTATGTTGACACCTTTCTTCCGATGGGTTAGAGAAAGATAATAGAGCGCCACCTGCTACGAACCTGGCACACCTCTCGTGCTTCAACTACATCCATCAATCGGTTAATAAATGCTCATCGGTTTCGGATTCTCTTTATCTGGCTTTTCTTCATTACATCGCCGATCTGATCGATGTAGGTCAGTAACCTACGCCTAGGTCACCTTCTCTTGTTATATTCGTCTCGTTTGCCGCCTTTTATTCTGCTCAAAAATGTCCATACCACCTGAACATTCCTTTCTCAACCCTATTCACTAGGTATATTTTCTTCTTTCGCAAAGAAACTAATAAGGGTTATTCAGCTGGGAGTTTTTTAAATTCCAATCGCAGATTTGTTAATTCCTTTAATGTGAATATTAAATTATTGAAAAAAGTAATTCACGAAAAAAAAGTGAAAAGGTAACAGACAGAGAGTTAACTTTCATATCACTACATAGTATAAAACAAAGTCGCTTTCTCTGTCCCTATATACCTATGTCCCTATATCCCTATGTCCCTTTGTATGCTTAAATCTTTAAAACTACGCAAAGGATTTTGAAGCGGTTTTTTTAATAGATAGAGTGATTCAAGAGGAAGGTTTTAGTGTTAGCATTGCACCCGTGCGAAGCCGGGGTGGGTCGCTAGTTTATTATATTAGAAGCTTTGAATATTAAACCAACATTAGAAGGGAAGTAGGGATAGCAAAAAACTTGCGATCCATACGAGGCTCGAAGTAAAATCGGTATATTAAGTCGACATAAAACAAAATGAAATCTTTTTGCTCTTAACGGTGAAATAAATCAAAGTGAAAGGATCCCGGCGATCCATCATGCGGGATCCAAGCGTCGGATCCGCACTGACGCGTTTGACTACGGGGAATATTGCGAGTTTATTACGGATTATGGAAATTCGCGGACAACAACCACAGCTGAAATTATACATTCACTAACTAAAACAAATTATTTCCTGCATTTTACTAGTCTGAAAACTAAAATAAATATGCTCACGCCACGAGTTACCATGGCTCAAGGCATCGTAAACTGATGACGATGCAGCGGCGAGGCTGTGACGCAAGCGCATCGCAGCATATTGCAAAATGCATATTATAATTATATTCAAATTTTTTTTATTACTCTTGTTAGAGCTTTTATTGATTAAACATCTTTTGTAATTAAAATTATATTTTTTTCAAAAACGCATTCGCTCATAAATAAGTCACGTAAATAGGTACTCACTTTACACCAGCATGTTTTTGGATCTCTAAGCGTGACAGGTGGTGGTGAGCCCATCTCCAGAATAGGCTGCTGCACATGGCTCAGAATCAACTTTGGGACCTGCGGGTTTTGTCGCGATGTGTTCACCAGCTAGTGGTAAATATGTTGTAGGTACGTACGTTTTTGAAAGTCTCTATGATACCAGGATTCGAATTAGTATTTCGAACTTGAGAATTTGGAACTTATATCCACATTTTATCACTCGATCGCTGGTCGTGCAAGAAGACATCGTAAGAAAACCTGTCGTCCCTAGAACTTCATCTGAACGTGTGTAACACCATCCTCGTTCCACGGGGGTTCTCTAGTTAAGAGTGGGTTTCTTCCAAAGTTTCGCCAACCACCTGTGGTCTACCTACGACGTGAATGTAGTACATTTAAACTAGCGACTTCGCTCGCTTTCCCGATTCAAAAAGTAGCATTAGTAGTAGTATTAGTGTTTTTCCAGTGAAAAGATATATCAAAATCCGTTCAGTAGTTTTAGGGTGAAAGAATGACAAACTATGTATATCCTCACACCCTTTCGCGTTTATAATATTAGTCAAAAACACCTTTCTTCGGATTCTTACCTAAAAGATCTTAGTACAAGACAAAATCTTACCGGAAAAGGATCGTTAAGAGATTTTATTGGTTCCTCTATGATCAAAAATCATCTCCAAGAAGTCTGCTCAAAGATTCACGAGCAAAATGACAGACCTCTGATAAAAGGGGCAAACTGTCACAACGTTCTAAAATAGTTTTATTATGTGCCTCTGATTTCCATATAACTATCAAAAATTCTCAAAAACTTAACATACTATGCGCCCCGTTTTTGTGTACAAGAAATACTCACAATATTTCAAAAATGTGAAAAGGATTGCTTGGTAAGTGATATATGTACAGAAGACACAATCTATCTACAAAATGTATGAGTACGTTATTGCTCCTGAGCATCTGAAATATGTACAGTCAAGAGCACGCTAAGCTTGACACTTTGGACTTTGACCCGGCCCTGTATTCTATGGCGCGCAGTACAAATCAGAGCTCAGCTTAAACTGGTACTGTCAAGCTTGACTTGCTCTTGACTGTACTAGTAGGTACATACGAGTACAAAACCAGTCCTAGCTAATACGATTAACGAAAGTGGAAACTGTCCTAAGACGTCCTAAACTAACAAAATAACCGCTCTTTTAAGCTAAGTTCTGCACCTTACCTAAGGGTCGCGACACATTTGCGGAACGTACAGCGCCGAAGGTTCGGTGAACAACATACATTGACGTTTCACTTTAAAGATAAATGGATCAGCCACCCGCGTCAACCGTAATGTATGTTGTTCACCGAACCTTCGGCCACTTCGGCGCTGTACGTTCCGCAGATGTGTCGCGACCCTAAAATACAATCAATACCTATTAAGGACACTCAAATAAATTTTATTAGAGTGTCCTTAAGTACCTAGGTATTATTGATTGATATATCCCTGAAACCCCTTTAGTTATATAGGAAAATTAAATATTGATATTTTTAAGATTGATGTTTATTCATATTCATAAGAAATAAAGTACCTAGGTAAATAATATCTATATTATTGCATGTAGTACCACTCTAGTGCTCACGCTCTAATACGTATTCTTTGACTCCATTTGTGTTAGGTACTTGTTACATTTCCATTGACCGTACTTAGGTCATATCATATAGCGAGTAACATTAGTTTGTCTTCTATTTCTTGCTCAACCGCGTTCTACCATACACTAGTAATGCATAATATGTAAATATAAAAAAATCTAAATCAAAAAACTTTTATTTTCTGTAGGTACAAAAAGTACACTTCATCAATCCTATCCTACTAATATTATAAATGCGAAAGTTTGTATGGATGGATGTCTGGATGTATGGATGTATGTTTGTTCCTCTTTCACGCAAAAACTACTGAAAGGATTTTGATGAAACTTTACAGTTATATAGCTTATACATCAGAATAACACATAGGCTATATTTTATCCCCGTATTCCCATGGGAACGGGAACTACGCTGGTGAAACCGCGGGGCGCTGCTAGTAATATTATAAACGCGAAAGTTTGTATGTATGGAAGTTTGTTCCTCTTTCACGCAAAAACTACTGAACGGATTTTGATGAAACTTTACAGTAATACACCTCATACATTAGAATAACATGCTAGTAGTCTAATAACAAGGCACTCTAAACTCGTCCATGAAGATTGGCTAAATGTAAACAGCAGCCTATCTTCACCGACGAGTTGCTGGTTCCAAAAGTTACCATTATTTTCAGGTACCTATATTATACATTTTAAAGTTCTTATAAATCACAAATGTGTAGTTCGGCTCTGGTGGAAACTATAGAATGTTATATGGACGATGTGGTCGAATGTTTCGAAGACTTTGTAAAGAAATCCCTATGCGTATTCACTGTGGGCATTGGTGCCCTAGTGGCAGTTATATTTTATCTTTTGAAGTCTTTTCACGAGCGCTCAAGCAGCCCAACGTTACCCGCAGGTAAGCTTAGGATAGGAACCTCTTAGAAATATAATCATAAACGGATTGAGGACGTATCGAGACACTCATAAGTAACAATACTTATTAGTAACTCTCTAATACTCAATAACATTATTGCACCACTCTTTATTGTACACCAATAAAAATGCATGTGACAGAATGATTTAAAAAATTAAATGGGCGGTCTTATTACTTATTATGTATTTATTGCATATTTATATTGCTTTAAATTCACTTTTTAGGCCGCATGAAAACGACCATAAGAATGCAAAATGATTTTATATTATATTTCACCTTGTCTTTATATTGACTTGTTTATAGGACCATCTGCAAGAGTGATTGGAAATATAGACGACGCCGAATACAACAGGGAAGGCTATAACAAGGATGGTTATAACAGAGAGGGCTATGACAGGTGTGGATTTACTCGCGAGGGCTTTAACAGAGATGGGTACGACAGACAAGGTTTTAATAGAGAAGGATTTGACAAAAACGGATTCACCAGAGAAGGCTACAATAGAGAAGGCCGTGATCGGAAAGGGTACACCAGAGAAGGGTTTGATAAATGTGGTTATGACAGACAGGGCTACAATAGGGAAGGATTCAATAAATTAGGATATAACAGAGAGGGATTCAACAGAGATGGATATAACAAAGAAGGCTTTAACAGAAATGGCTTTAACAGGGACGGCCTAAAGAAGTGTCCCTCGTCACAACAATGCGTTAGGAGATCCGCCTCTCAGCAATGTGTATCGAAGAGAATATGTAATAATGCTAAGATAAGGCCGTGTATAAGTCGTACTTTGTGCACCGCTGCGACATCGTCTAGTTTATCGAACACAACGTGTAGTGAGGAACAGCTGATCAGTCATACATTAAGTGGTTGTTCTAAAGTAAGTGTACATGTTTCGTAACTCATTAAGCTGCAATTCTGTGGCTATTCTTCTACTATCACAAATCCATTTTGTGACTTTACCAATTTTATGCATCATCACGAGTGCGTGTCTTGTATTGCATGTATTTGACTTTCATGCTTTTTCTGCTATAGGTACATAACTATAGAAACAATATAATATAGGTGTACTGTAGTAAATGTATGTATATTGTACCTATAATATATTATATGGAAATGCATTAGACGATATTCCGTAAAATGAACTGGACTGTATTCTTATTCGCTCTACTAGTACATATTATTCCTAGTCTTTACTTGCTGATTGAACACTTATTACTAATGAATACAACCCAAAAAAAAATGTATCAGACAATAACACAATATTTTTATCTTAATGACTTTTCTTTTCAGAGCAATTGCCCTTCAAACAAAAGAATGATGGGGCGGGTCTGCCCCGCTACCAAGTAAGATTTCTCGCAAGTAAACTAAATTTAGTATATTTAAATGGCAAATTCAATCAAATTAATAATAATTTCTTTATGATTTATTTGTATTTTTTTCTGGTCTTAAAAATATATAATAGCACTAAGTAAATATTTTGCTTCTTAAATGAATACATTAAACAAATAAATAATAAATAATATTACAATCACCTTAGAGGTCACACTTGCACTACAAGTGTAAAGCTTCATGTGCTCTTGACTGTACAAACCCCTCATACAAAGACGTTTAAAGAAAAAGTTTCCTCTCCTATAGACTGCTAATGTTCTAAAAACACTATGGAAACAACTTCAACCAAAAATCGGGGCGCGGGGGGCGAAGTATGAGATGACGTACTTAATGTCAATCAACCAATAGTATATTATTATTTACCAATAGTATTTAAAGAACATTTTGTGTTCGGCCAATCAGAAAGCTCACTTATTATTTTGTGCTTTTGAATTTGCTCCAATATAGTGACGGACTAGTGAAGTAATCATATACCACACAATTGATATCGATAAATGCTGCAACCTTAAGAATAGCAGACTTTGTCAGTTTGGTATATTTGCAAGTAGAAGAAGATTGAAGTATAAAGTCAGGCTGAAAATGTTTAGTTCAAATTGTGGAATGTGTTGATGGAAACAAATTTTCAGCCTTGCCTGTAGATTTAACCAATTTTTTTTTAGGTTGGGATCTCTTGTAAATCTGAATAACATTTATAATTTCAGTTCTATATTTGATAAAAATATAGCAAAGTCTATCGACATACAATTATTGATCTATCGATATTTTATACTTTTTGTCAAGCACTAAGGAAATATTAATGGATATAAATTCAAATATTTAAATATATTTTTTGTGGTGTAGTTTGAATAGGAAAATACTAAATGGTGATGGGTAATGCATAAATAGGATTGCTGCGAATTTACTGTAGAGTTTCCGCACCACACAACAACGCAAGCGGGCATATTTTTGTCAAAACCGAGAGCTATTGTTTCGATCTGACTTCCAATATGGCACTGTGTTGTCAAACCAGCGGCCACGTCAAAATACGGTCTGTCAACCGAATGTTGGCGAGGATTCACTAGGTCTAGCTTTCCTACATTAGCACTCTATAGGAAAGAGAATGATTTTCTTCCAACCTCTTTGCCCTCATATTATGAATTTGTATTTTCCGGCGATTTTCGTTTGTTATTCGATTTTTTTGTGATTCTCTCTTTTTATATTATAAATTAAAAATATTGTTGTAGGTAGGTAATAATAGTTATTCGTTAAACATTATTGATTTTTTATTTTCAGACTGGAAACTGGAACTTGCAAAGGTAAACGCTGACCTATATTCCATCCATTGCCAGCGTTCAGGTAACAAAAAAAATATTTGTAATTTAACTTCAGACCATTTCAGTGCTGCCAACTGTGCTGCTTTTTTTGTCTCGAAGCGCGTTTTAGCGCCTAGCGCTAAATCTAGCGCTTTTTTAAAATATGAAACTATATTACTTAATACAGCGTAAAACAAAATAACTCACTAGTTTTAAATAAAATTATGAGTTACTACCCACTAACAATATTCATCATAGAGTCATCCATCATCTATGAGAACGATTCTGTCTCGGGGATTCCCCTCGTATTATTTTGTATTCATTAGTAGTTAACTTTACTAACATCGTTTCTGGCTGGAATAAATATAAACGAAGAAGAAATCCAAGAATCCAACGACGATAAAGATTTACCTAACCCGGCTTGATTCTTAATCTAAAATATTGTTTCTTAAGTATGTCACTGTTATTTCCAAGTTATTTCAATAAAAAATATAGATTTTATGTATCTTTGTGTCATTTCATACTAACATAATTTATTTTTCTGATTTTGTTTCCGTAAAACCATTTGTAGTTAGCGCGAAATATAGCGCTTTTTAAAAAGTTGCCATTTAGCGCGTTCTAGCGCTTTTTTACAGCGCTGACAGCGCGTTTTCGCTAAAACTAGTTGGCAGCACTGGACCATTTCACGGCTGATCTGGTTCAGCTATCTCATTAGAAAACTGCCCTGGGGAAAGTTATTTTTAGTGTTTCGTGCCAAATTTGGCAAAACACTTATGAAATCTCTTCTGCCTGTTTTGTCCATCTGTCCATCATATCAATCATGTTCAGACTGTTTGTTTTTAACGTTATGGCACATTTAATGTCTTTAAATTTAGATTGTGCATTTTGGGGTAAGTATTAGGGGAATTAAAAGCAGATTCGAAGATGTTATTTTAAAAAATAACAAGGAACACTCATTCCCCGAGTCCTGATTCGCACATACGAGTAGCTGGATTTGTTTCTATCATCGGCTTTTTTTTTAGGAGTGACGAATAATTGTCGTCCGACGAATAAAGTTATCGGTAGCCAATACTCCTGTTGTTCGATGTGCTGCGATAAAGACGATCACTGATGACGTCATTCCTCTGGAGTAAATACCCACCAGACAAAACTGAAATTTTGTTGAGCTGTTTAATTTTTCTATTTGATATACAAAATATATGCGATTGTTTCCGGATTTATAATATAATGTATCTTTGTTAAAAACTTAAAAATATTATCAAGAAGAAAGAGCGCATAGGATGTTATAAATTATTAGACATATTTTAGAATATAGGTATTAAATTATTAATGTTTAAATTGTTTGTTTGTGTAGTTAATTCTGTCAATAAAAAATGAAACTTCTAATTAGCTTTTTTTCTCTAGAAAAGGCATCTCTGAATCTTGATAACAGAGAAACTGACTACAGTTTTGTATAAAATCTGGAGCCACGGTAGTGAAGTGACCCTGCCAAATCGAACAAGCGTGTCTATAAATCCTGACATCGAAACAACTTAAGGCACTTTAATGTCCTCTCTTTGTAACAGATGAAAAAAAAATATGCCCAATATACTTACTGTGCCGCTGGACTACCCTACGTGGTCTGGTAACAATTCCGATACATAATTTTATAGGTTATGTGTATTTTCATCGTGCGCTCATGTGAACCTGCTGCTTGACCCCTATACATATGATGTGTAACGTGGTTCAAATAAAAAATAATAATTACCTACATGTTTTTATCTAATTAATTCATGTTATTATAATAATATATTTCCAACACAGATGAACTGTTTAAGGAATAAAGAATATGAATATAACATAATTGCAATACTCTCGCATCATTTACCAATATTCGTACATGCCGAATAATCTATTGCCGAATCTGAGAATAGTATATAAATTCAATTAAGTTGTATGTCACTCTTTACTCATTATGAATAAACGTGTGTAAATTGTGGCCTGAGTTTATTTAGTTATTATTATTAATTAATACAATCTAAATTTTATCCGAGTAAAGATCAAGCAGAAACGGCATTGCTGTAATGACTGTTGAGTGTTTTATAATTATTACAATTACCTATCTATGTTATTTATTAGCCCTGTATAATAATGTATTGTGTAACGTTTTTTAACTCAAACAAAAGAAAATAAAAATAAAAAATATATAAATCCATAAAGTATATAAGCTTCTTAGTTGTTATCAAGTTAGTGTTTTAATAATAATAATAAATTTTTATTTCAGATAAATTATTATCTGAGGTAGGTATTTATTCTCTTTGCCTAAGTTATTTGGCATCTGCCAAAAATATGATGATAGGTATAAAATCGCCACACTTCATCAACATCTGCTGGGTTGATTTGTAAAATGTAAAAGTTTTTATAAACAATGTTTTTGTAATATAGGTACCAATACTTTTACGATATTATACAATATAAGCAATAGCCCAACATGTACTGAGAATATGACGTAACAAATACTCAATTACTTACCTACAAAATGGCGAAACGGGCTCACAATGGTACTTTAAATTCAAAGAAAAAAGGTATGTTAACTAAGTTCAGGGTATTTTAGTTATACTTTTGCATATTTCGAAACTACACTATCTAAAATTCCTTAGTTTTATTTTAAGTCAACTAAACTTAAACCGGTGAACAGTCACCGACTTAAACACGTTTTAAATAAGGTGTTGGTATCTGTTATTTACTTAAAAATCTAAATACATAGGTACCTACTCATTCAGGCCAAACAGGTGGCAGTATCTATATATTATACTCGTATATAAAATGATAAACTGACTGACTAATTGGTGATATATCAACGCACATCCTGAACCGGTGGGTCTAGTCTTGAAATTTTGCACATACCTAGATAGCTTATACTTACAGTGAATTACAGTGTTAGGCATCCACTAAGAAAGGGTTTTGCAAAATTCAACCCACAAGGGGGTGAAATAAGCGTGAGCGAGGAAAGCCGCGGGTAAAAGCTAGTAATATTTAAACTTTGTGACTTATCAAATGTAAACAGTTAATGTGTGTGTGCACTGAGTGACCTAGGTACTACAATAGTTAGTAAAAGTTCTAACAGAATTTGTAAAACGAATATTGGAATTTGTAAAGACTTTAATAAAAAGTTATACGACCTGGAGTGGGGTCACTCAGTTCTCACACTTCACCTTCCAAATCTCGGTAAGTATATAGTTTACAGGTGTGATTTGTATATAGATCGTTAGTAAAACATGAATAAATGTATTTGCAAAAGAAAAATACATAATTTCGATATGATATACAGAATTACAAAAGAAAGAATAGGGCCACTGAGTGACCCAACTTTAATAACCTATAAAATATTAATAACAGCATAAATACTATTACTTTTTCTGTCCTAGGCTTAGTAAAAGTTACAAGGAAATTTGTAAAAATAAAAAAAGAGCACAATAACTAGCCAATTTTGATAATTTCGAATTAATTGAGGTCACTCAGTTCACACACTATGAAAATCTTATATCGCTAAAATATCTGTAAATATGGGACATACAGAAATAACATGCTTATTAATAGTTAGTAGAAGTATATTGCTATACAAATGTATTTTTTTATCGTGATTTTACTGCTCCCTAAACGAGATAATTGCTTTTAAATATTTTCTATACAATGTACGAAGTAAGGTGTTCACACGGTAAAAAAATACTGTTTATCTCGAGGCCAATCTGCAAAAAATATGGAATCCTTGTTAGAAAATCATCATCATCATGTATGTGTTATATGTATATATTAGCGATTAAAGTACCTAATATTTTCAGAAAAAATATGCATACGCATTTGTCCCAGTGGGGGTCACCAGAGGTGTTCCATTACTGCAAATACCCAGTTTGTACCGGTACAAATATTTTTTTTATTTCCAAACGTGGCAGGTGTAGCGCTGATCGTCGAACCGCAATGCTTCTTAACATTCATGCCTCAGAATCAGTTCTGGGACCTGCTAGTTTCCTCAGGATATTATAAGACACGAAAAGAAAAATACCGGACAACTGCGAGTCGGACTCGTCCATTCAGGGTTCCGTACAAATTATTATATACTTTAAGGTACGGAACCCTAAAAATCGTCCAAACAGCTCTTGCGCGGGCGAAGAGTATGGTATCAATGTAGCTAGTTTTACGAATTTAGGAAGTTAAATAATTTATTGTTTAATAATTTTTTTTTGTTGTTGTTATGAAATTATTTAGATGTAGATTATTAATTATAATTAAGAATATTACTTACACTGCCGGTTTCAGTTGCATCTGGTGAAAGATCCTTTTCAAAATTGAAAATTATTAAAAACTATATAAGATCGACAATGCAAAGACTAAGTTATTTAGCTATAGTTTCAATTGAACATGAAATCTTAGACAGCTTGGATACAAGAAAGTTGATTCAAGAGTTCGCAAATATAAAGGCAAGAAGAGGTAAATTTTTGTACTTAATCGAAATAGATGTTTTATCTTCGTTATGATTCCTTTCCCACCATAATGAGAAAACATTAAATACCTAGCCTTTTTTTGATGAAACTCAGCGAAAGTAGTCGTAGGGCGGCATAATCGGTATTGCACGCGGGCTACTAAACAGTTAGCGGCGGGCCTGAACACATACATGATGATGATGATTTTCTAACAAGGATTCCATATTTTTTGCAGATTAGCCTCGAGATAAACAGTATTTTTTTACCGTGTGGACACCCTACTTCGTACATTGTATAGAAAATATTTAAAAGCAATTATCTCGTTTAGGGAGCAGTAACATCACGATAAAAAAATACATTTGTATAGCAATATACTTCTACTAACTATTAATAGGCATGTTATTTCTGTATGTCCCATATTTACAGATATTTTAGCGATATAAGATTTTCATAGTGTGTGAACTGAGTGACCTCAATTAATTCGAAATTATCAAAATTGGCTCGTTATTGTGCTCTTTTTTTATTTTTACAAATTTCCTTGTAACTTTTACTAAGCCTAGGACAGAAAAAGTAATAGTATTTATGCTGTTATTAATATTTTATAGGTTATTAAAGTTGGGTCACTCAGTGGCCCTATTCTTTCTTTTGTAATTCTGTATATCATATCGAAATTATGTATTTTTCTTTTGCAAATACGTTTATTCATGTTTTACTAACGATCTATATACAAATCACACCTGTAAACTATATACTTACCGAGATTTGGAAGGTGAAGTGTGAGAACTGAGTGACCCCACTCCAGGTCGTATAACTTTTTATTAAAGTCTTTACAAATTCCAATATTCGTTTTACAAATTCTGTTAGAACTTTTACTAACTATTGTACTACCTAGAATTATAAAAATCCATTGGGTCACTCAGTGCACACACACATAACATTTATAAAAGGTGGCTGTAGGGGTCTAGAATAAGATTGTTTAATAGTTTGTGATAACACACGATAATAAAACGAGCTCTTTGCTCGTCGTGTTGAAAGAAAAAGTTTATCTCTAATGATTGAATAAAAAAAAACTTTAAAAACGAGAGAATAAAAACAAAGGGTTAATAACGGAAACCTCTACCAGTAGCTCTGTCTGTTTGTCTGTTTCTAAATTTTTCACGTGTTAGCCGCTTAACAGATTTTGATAAAATTTGCTTGCTTTTTGATAAAATCTTGAGGAAGGAAATGCTACTTTTAACCCGGAATACGGATTAAGTTATAAGAAAAAGCTGTTTCGTTGAAAGCTATCAATACAAATATGTAACTGAACTCTTGTGTGGTGGGTTCGTCGTTAAGAGTAAACTATACGCGGAGTAGGTCTACTCCGCAAGAATTTATAGCAGTGATAGCCCTTACGGTTAAAGAGCCGGCCGAAAATCAGTGAAGCTCAGGTTCGAATCCTGGCATGTACAAATGAGTTTTAAAAAAAAAACTTACGAACATATTTATCACTAGCTCGACGGTGAAGGAAAACATCGTGAGGAAACCCGCAGGTCTCAGAATTAATTCTGAGACATGTGTAAATAGGCCCGGTCCGGCGATGGGCTCACCACCTTGATAGGTGGTGAGCCCATTTCATCCCCGAGTCGTGATCGATTAGGGGTCCAATGTATCTCGTGAAATGTGGGTATATCCAGTAATGGAATACCTCTGCCTACCCCCTCGGGGATGAAAGGCGTGAGATTATATTAGTTTTATTATTATTATGGAATTAATTTCGAATATACGAGTAGGTAAATTTTTTTAACAAAGTTTAGTAATAATTGTACGTAAGTACCTAACATATTTAATTTCCTAACCTAAAATCTGGCTCACCATAAAGATAAGGAATTTTTAATCCATTCAAGGAATCATATAACTTCATTTGACATGTTCTGTATGTTGTTTTTTCAGGTTTTCTTGTGCCAAAAAATCAAACTCAGTTACCCTTCAGTCAACACCCTATCCATAGCTCTCTAGTCAAAGCAGCTAAAAAATTTATCATGTCAGTTTCCTTGGTCCTTGAAGAAAACTATTTAGCAGTAGCAACAATATTTGTGGTCGTCCTTTTGAGTTTTCTTCTCCCGGACATATCGCAAAAGTTGCACCTGAAAAAAGAAGTTAATGACATGAAGAAAGTTCTGGATATAATGACGGTACATTTTTTTTATTATGTTCCCTTTGATTGTGTCCATTTTGTGCCTATGATCATTCTGAACCGGCAGAACTGAAAATTTAATACATTTTTAAAAAAGTAAATCCATCTTCAAGAAAACTGAGAAGCTTAAAACCTTAAGCTCCTTGCGCATCTGTCTTCTTCGAGTGATATAATTACAATTACATTTTCTAAAGTTGATGCTTGTTCACTGTAATATTATGCACCCAATAAATTATATAAAGTAAAATTGTCTACAGAAAGAAGTATCTCGGGCAGAAGCAGCTTGTTTCACAGCAGCTGACGAAATTTGCAATCTACACTGCACAGTCCGTGATGGCGCCACGGAAACTGTTAGTATCAGGTTAATTGAAGGTTCTCTAATTTTCATAATTTCATTAAGCGACTCTTGTGGCGAGAAAACCAAATCAGCTGCCCTGTTAACATTTAAAACTATTATATAGGTACTTTTGGTGTATACCAATGTTTAGCAGTCATAAATTATGTAAAGATAAATTTCTAACTACAGGGCAGTGGCGTCTGCTCGCCACGAGGGTCCTCGAATACTGCCATGGTGCATCACTACGAGATGGTGATCACAAGCTCTGAACCTAAAACAACAACAAAACGGATCCAGTAGAAAAATGTGCGTATCCGAAAAATACTTAACAATTACACACAACGGAGCCAATTTTTACACAGCTAACCAAATATTGAATAGCAGTAGGTATCTACATACATACAATCTGGGACGTGCAATAATTTGGAAGCTTTTTTGAATAACACGGAATTTGATAGTACCTATAACATTGTTTTGCTAAATACAGCATGATGTTTTTAACAGTTTCGTCTAGAATAGGTACATAGGTAGGTACCTACTAAATAGTCTCCTATTGGTAATGTATCTGGGGCAAATTTAAATTTTAAAGTATACGTAATTTTGCTTTGTTGCCAGGCCCAAAATGTGCGAGACGTATGCACAAGCAGCAGCATGCGGACCACACACTCAGCACCTGTGCAAGTTGAGAAAAAAGTCGGTTTCCTTCGCCGAATCTTCTTCCCCAATCGAAACGCCTCCAACAAAGTACGGTTTTTTTAGCACAAACATACACAAATAACTTTTGTTTTGGTACAAATTAATTATTATTCATCTTGTTTATTTCTTGCAGGAAATCGCCATCATGTCCTACGTGTACACCGACTCGTTCGATGCTAAAAAACCCGTAACGACCACCGATCTACCTGTGTTTCATTAAAAAAGTTGAACATTGATGTTCAACTCTTTTAATTAAACTGAATAATAGCTGTTATGTTGAAATAATATTTATAAGTTCTGTTCTTTTGACTCTATTGTTCATATTAACAATGCAACATTTTGTGATACCTATACAAAAAGATATCAAATAAATTCCTACATCTGAAATTGCTTTAATTTTTCCACTTAAGCCATAGGACCAATGCTCACTAAAAGCGACATAACACAAGCCCAACACCATCAGTATGCATGAGCTTACAAAAGGCCGTTGAGCTCGAATTTTTGCCGCAAGCTGGGCCCTGTTTCTCGTAGCGTTCGAGAAATAGGGCCCTGCTCTCTCCTTGCCTTACTCTATTAGAATGCTTCTAAGCAAAGAGGTTGGAAGAAAATCATTCAGAGAATATTTTTCTTCAATTGGCTCTAAGTAAAGCTCCGTGCGATACTGGACGGTGTTGCAATCACACAGCCTTCTTGAGGTACCTACCTCGAAGTAACGCTTGCACCATTTAACCTTAACCTAAGCCCATGTAACGTGCGATAAAGAACTTCGTTCTAATAATATTAAGAAAAGGTTAACACTGTTCTTTTAGATAGTGTGACGGAAGTGTGACTGTTAAGAATTGATCTCCCGACAGGCCCACTAGTGTGATAGTAAGAAACACAAATTCTCCACCTTCACACCGCTCTGTCAAACCGCTTTACACTAATGTGAAATTAGTAAGGATTTCAGTTTCTTGACATACACACTGTTGTGGCGGTTAATAATAAAAATATGACAGTTAGGAAATCGTTTGTCTATCTAACACATTGGTAGTATGGGTAGGATTTTTATTTCCTTTCCTTCACACTGATGTGACAGAATAATGTGAAGGTAAGTCTGGCGCTCAAGTGTTCTGTGGTCTGGCGCGTTAAAAAAGTGAAGATATTTATTATGTCAAATTACGTCAAATATGTTTTCTCAGAAGTAAAAAATCTAAAGTAACAAAATTATTAAAAATATGATTTTACATTA
This sequence comes from Ethmia dodecea, assembly GCA_963855545.1. Classification (NCBI taxonomy): domain Eukaryota; kingdom Metazoa; phylum Arthropoda; class Insecta; order Lepidoptera; family Depressariidae; genus Ethmia; species Ethmia dodecea. The sequence goes on from OY979446.1 coordinate 6,923,749, forward strand.
CAGTTTTAAAAGTTCAGAAGTATTTTCCTTGAAAGTTGCAAGCCAACGGACAGTTAAATAAGTTAATTAATTTAGTGCCTCAGAAAGAAAGCCGCCGAAGCGGATATATCAACATGCCATTTCAGAAGTCTTTTCAGTCAAAGTTTATTGAAGCTGTTATGTTTATTAGTCTTGTCGCTCTAATGGGTCATTTATCTGTTAATTTCTGGGAGCGATATGTACTGCAAAATGAGCTGAGTACAATGAAAACAAGTCTGCATTCACTTAGGGTCAGTTATATACTTACGTTCTTATATTTTTTTAATTGTTCAGCACAAGATATCAGCCTCACTGTTCTCGTTGACACGAATGTAGTGTTCGCCGGCAAATGTAGATGAAAAGGGTAGATAATGGAGTCATAGGGCAGACTAAATAACACACTTTATACGCAATAGAGTCAGTACCTAAAGATATTGTATTCCTGGAAGATCCTAACCTTGATCAGTAATCATATCAATATTATAAAATTATATCGACGACTTTACCTTTGGTGAAGTCGTTTCCGGCTTAGGTACATATTTTTGAATTGATCAGATTACTTATATTCCATCTCGATGTAATCTGAAAATTTATTCCAAATTTTTATTACTAATATGAGACATAAATAATCATCTACCTAATCTCTTAACTAACCCTCCTCATCGAAGACAAAAAAGAGATTCTTAGAATTACTATTATCATAAACTTGAATTTACAGGAAACAGTAAACACTATTGGATTGGCGTATGATACCCTCCACAGAGAAATCAAAGAGTTAGCAGATATTGCTGAGAAAACGCCATCACCGCTGTCTATAACTGAAACACTTAAAAAAGAACCAGATAAACAAACACAAAGTAAGGATAAGCCTGTTCTGTATCCTCATGATTTTCAAGTTCAAACAATGACTATACAAAAAATGCCAAAGAAAATCGGAAGTGTTTTATTAAAAACGAATAAAACTACTGATTATTCTCCTAATATTGTGGAAAAAGATCCGGCTGCTGTTTTAGATAGACTAGACAAAGGGACCGACAATGAGAACTTTGATAACGTAGAAAAAAGTTATGAAAAATCCACACAAGTATTGGTAAAAAATCCCGTGGTAAAAAACGCAAGTATGATAACGAGATATCCCATAAAATCTACGGGGGTTGCGGTTGGTAATGATAAAAGTTCAAAGCACAGTGCCGTAAAACAACATAAAGAAAAACACCATACCGACAAAGATGGTCTAAATAAAAACTTTATTTATAAAAAAAATAAAGCTAGTAGCGCTCATTTATGCTACAAAGATTATATTCGTAATATAGATGATGCACCTGAATCTGAATGTAACTGGAAATTCTAAATTAGAACGTACCTAGGCGATGCAACTTTAGAGAAAAAAAATTTTTTTTGAGACGTTTGTCTTCATTGAAATTGTTACCTTGATTCTCTGAAGTCTAGTTTACCCGTTCCTGCTATGTTTCTAAATTCTTATTTTTTTAAATATAATTGTGAATGTACCTACATACGGGTGAACATTAAAGGATTTATTTTTGTTTTTCAGATATTATGTAGGTATCATCATCATGATGAAACCTATGGTTCAAATAGGAGGCAATAAAACATTATCGATACACGGGATTATTTTATTTACTGATATTGAAAATATTAATTAATTTAATTATTACAATAAAGTACCTATTTAAAGTTACGTGTCTATTAAATCTACATAATATTTTTTTAACCACTATTACTCTGCATAAATTTGAATATGTATTGTATATTATTTATGTTATTAAAGAAGAATGTCTTTTTATTTTTTTGGATTTACGACAGGGTCTTTGGTGCAATTGTTGTGTCGCATTATTTTTCATTTGGTTGTCACCGGAGCATTTGGTAAGGATAACATTGTCGATATTAGGAACACATAAATTCGTTTGGTCCCATCCAAATTTACATTTATCCATGTTATTTGCCAAAGTCTCTAAAACTTCGATTTGACCTTCAATCTTCGGTAGTTCTTGCGAAAACTTTGATATCTTCATTTCTAGCTCATAATAATTTCCTTTCATTATAGCCAGATTTTGCTGAAATTGTAAAAACGCAATTAAAAAGTACACGTCTGCCGTTAATCGTAGTAAAGGTAGAGAGGAGAGGTATTCCATTTCTGAATATACCTACCCACTTTTCACGAGATATTCTTTGGACCCCTAAACGTATAGGCGCTAGGCGGTGAGCCCATCGCCGGACCGGGGGTCTGTTACACATGTCTCAGAAATATTTCTGGGACCTGCGGGTTTCCTCACGATGTTTTTCTTCACCGTCAAGCTAGTGATAAATATGTACGTAAGTTTTTGAAAAACTCATTGGCACATGCCAGAATTCGAACCCGAGCCTCACTGAGTATCAGCATGCGAAGCAGGCTCTTTTACCGTAAGGCTATCACCGCTCCTAAATTAAATTAAATTTTCTTTGCACCTAATGATAAATTGTACGTATTTTTTACTGTTGTTTATCATATCATATCATTTGCGACTTTGCGAAAGCTAAATCCTAGTAAAAGGCGATCAGTAGAAACTGTAAAGCTTCGAAGGGTCCTCACCGTGATATCTTCAATATTCTTCGTGACAGAGGAAATATTGCTCCTCGCACTGCAAGTGTCGCAGTGATATTCCAACATCATATAAATTAATGCGATCAAGCTAACCAGTACGAAGAAACTGTATAAGCTGCCTAGTAATGACCAAGTCTTTCCGCAATCTGGTGGAGGGTAACCATGGGGTACGCTAGCACGAGAGTGGCATCTTCCTCTGCGGTTTCGGTGACAACATTCCATTTCCCTAGGTTTCTTCTTTTTTCTCTTCCTAGTATTTTTGGTTTTTCTGCTTCGAAGAGCCACTCTCGCTGATTTTATTTGTTTTACATTTCAAAATATTAATTCTATATTTGTTTAGGCATAACTGGAAGTTTTTAGATATTTTAGTATGAATTTTGCAATGTGTTTTTTTATTGAAGTGTGATTGAAGGAAGAATTATTTTTATTAGGTACTAGTTTTTTCCTCTTCAACGAACCTTTTTCAGCCAGTACTTTTGGTAAGACATAAAATACCTAGGTATGGGATAAGAAGACACTGAAATCTAGTAGCACCAGGGTATTACGGCCGTTCCCTGTATTCAATCCACGGTTAAAGATAAAAAGCTATCCTCGACCCTAAGCATTTGTTGGTAGACTAAAAACGTAGTACCTACATAACAGAAAATTAAAACGCCATCTAGAATTTCCACGTTATACTATATGGCTTCACAGTGTGGTTTGGTTAGCTCAACCAACACCAACGGTCGTCGAACACAGAGGTACCTAGCTAGGTGATACAATAAAGGTTATAGAAGATGTCACTGACCAACCAAATTTTAGAAGGATTTGGATTTATTAACTCTTGGAAAACGCTTTAGTACTTTTTTGGACATTCCTAATTTGTGTTCTGATGTAGGTACTCATGGCAACTCTTTGGTACGTAACTACGTAGATAGGTACATACTTACCTACTTATTTGAAATCGATCATGACAATGTTTTTTAGAGTTAAAGCAGAGTCCAGGAGTTACGAATCGTTCTACCTAATTCATAGTTACATCAGTCTAGAGCCTTAGATAAAAGTAAAAGAGGTTTTATCTAAGGTAAGAGCACTAGAAATCAAGAGTTTGTGTCTCCAGCCTCTCTACAATAACAAATATTTTCTACTTCCTACAAGTAGATAACACAGACAAAATGACGTGTATTTGAAGATTGTGCAAATTTAAACGACCCCTTCTCGCATTTTTCTGGATAGCCGTTTTGTAGCAGGCTTGTGCTTGCCGGCCAGGCTGTTGCCGCCATTCCGTCGGGCTTCGCAGCGACTGAGCAGTCAGGAAAATATTGTTCTCTCTTTTGCTCTCTTTGTATTCCATACTTGGTTTTCGTTTTACGGTTTAAGCTAAAGTGTTGTCGAGCGAATCTATAAAAAAATGTATCGACATTTTAAGCTTTGTTTATACAGTAGGTAACTATTACAGTAGGCTTGAAGACAAAAAAGCATTGATGAAAATTCGAAAAGGACTATGAAACTTTAATTGACATCCAACATCTGGAAAGGATTCTAAATTTGTACACATACGACAATACTTCCACTTGCTGCACTTGCTGATGCAAATGATGATGATGAATTGTGATCTGAGACAGAAAAAAAAATGTTGTCTGTAAACTCGTTTACTGACGATAATTTTACGATTTTTACGTGATAAGTGATAACGTCATAGAAAAACATTGATGAAAAATTGCATACTTTTATTGATGCGTCACAAGCCGAATGCTTAGGCCGATCGTGCCTTCTATCTTGCACTCTCTGCTCAGCACGGAACGTGACAATGAGGCATGCTTTTTCGTACGTGCAGCCGGCGTTCATCGATTTATAAGACGTTATCACGTCAAAAGTGATTGTGTGTCGGTCGTGATTCATATTAACGAAGTCGGAGGTGAACAAATGTCAAATACCTACTTATGTACCTATTATCTTAGTCACTCTTTTTAGAAAATTGACAATATTGAGTGAAATATGTATGCGTTATAAGTCACCCACCGGGCATCCTGTTGTTAAAAATGACGATCCTAAGAAATATCAGGCTAGCGTGACTGAGGATAATTATGATCATTGAGGTTTTATCGATAACTTCGATAAGTAAAGGAGAGCCTAGTCCCTGCCCATAGCGAGTGCCGGCCCGACCGCGCCGCCGCATGATGTCATTCATCAGCACACACTCACATACATAACCCGATCGCGAGACGTGAGCCGACCCGAGCGCTGCACGCTGTTTACATTCTGTACGTGGTGACTTCACGGTGACAACCCGTGTCTGTGATTTATTTAATTTATTTATACAATTTAGTTCATAAATAGTTCAAAAATGGCAAACAACAGGGCAACCAAATCTGGATTTGCGGCTGAGGCTCAGAGAAAGGTAAGTTTTTTCCGTTTCCGTTTTTTTTTTCGATTTTGATTACTAACAGACTTCTTGGAGTAGTTCCGGCTGTTGTAAGTATTACCGTGCAAAATAAAGGTGGCGTTGCTCTTCTTATTAGTGGACGGTAACTATATTCCGTAGGTTATGTCGGTATTGATTCGGGAGGCTGCGTTGTAGAAATAGGTTACAGGGACTCGACCCTGACCTATTTTATTAGACACATATGTTACAGATAATTAGCTATTGAAATCCCTACGGCCCAATGCCACTTCAGCTTGATAACTTTGGTTCATTTAAGGTTGAGTATTGCCGGTTGCATTTAAATTTTATTATGAACTTCATTCTTTAACCCAATTTACTTTAGGAGGAAAACGGTTGTTATTGTGTTGTGTTCCATACCATACCATTAGATACCCTTCCATGCATTGCATACGAATAATGATCACGTTTTAAGGTAGTCATATAATATGTACCTAAGTAGTTTCCTATTGCGGATTGAAAGTTTACAAGTCCAGTCCTCTTAACGACTATATCAGCTAGGTAGGTATATCAGTAATCTATCCGAGTTGTGTATGTACTTACTTTATTACATACATATTACGTACATGCATGACGTGAGTAGGTATCCTTAACGGCCAAGTAAACAGGTTCTCGTGCTTTTTGTACAAAAAGTGAACACCCACCTTAAAAAATCCTCTACATGCATGACGCTGTCCTTTTATCAGGACACGATCCTTTTTGAGGCGATGATAAATGTTTGTAGAAGACTACGACTTACTCATTTAATATAATATGATAAAAAAATATAAACCTAGACACCAATACCTACTGTAGTACATTACTTAGTGCTTTAGTATATTTGTAGCACTTCCCCTTTTTAGTAGACGTTTAAAACACTTCTTTCGATATACCTAGTGCCTTGTCGTCACCAGTTTTCGTTTCACTATGGTAGTTGATATTAATTAATAATCTCACGCCTTTTATCCCCAAGGGGGTAGGCAGAGGTATTCCATTCCTAGATATACCCATATTTAACGAGATATATTGGACCCCTAAACGTGATAGGTGGTGAGCCCATCGCCGGACCGGGTCTATTTACACATGCCTCAGAATTAATTCTAAGACCTGCGGATTTCCTCACGTCACGATGTTTTCCTTCACCGTCGAGCTAGTGATAAATATGTACCTACGTAAGTTTTTGAAAAACTCATTGGTACCTACATGCCAGGATTCGAGCCTCACTGATTTTCGGCCGGCTCTTTAACCACTGCTAGGCTATGGTAGATGGTAGTTGTTACCTACAAAATTATCTAGAAGTGCTAGGATGACGTGAAGAAAGGGTGACACCAGCAGCGGTTCTATTTGATTTTACTAGGAAGAGAAGTAGAATCTTACTAAATTGAGTATGTAGGTACCTAGTACGAATCACTAAAAGCTACCGTTTACTCGTTTCTACTACCTAATGTAATCTACTAGAACTCTTAATGACTGATAAGTAAACCGGCCGTAATGAACCTACTTTTCCAGTAACGTTTAGTGATTTCAGATAGTTTTGTTTGTTACCTTTCCACGGCAAAACAGGTGAACCGATCTTGATGAAATTTCGCAAGCAGATAGCTGCCATCTTAAAAAAACCGGCCAAGTGCGAATCGGACTCGCGCACCGAGGGTTCCGTACAACCTTGCAAATTTATGGTTTTCGTAATTTTTCCTTTATCTATGCTATAAGACGTTGCTTCGTACCAAATTTCAAGATTCTGAGTTCACGGGAAGCACCCTGTAGGTTTTGATTCCCTTGCAAGTGTCGAAAATTTGCGGCATAAACGGCTGTATCTTTTGATTGCGTTGGCTTAGAAGTTTGATTTTTTCACAGCTTCAAGGGACAGTAGACCTGAGTAATTGATATAAATTTCAGCTTCATACCTCCACGCGTTCCTGAGAAAAAGGGTCTTGACAGACGGACGGACGGACGGACAGACGGACAACAAAGTGATCCTATAAGGGTTCCGTTTTTTCCTTTTGAGGTACGGAACCCTAAAAAGTACCTACCTACCTACATGGGTATTTATCCTAGAATTTGTAGGGTATGTATAGAAATTGTGTCAATCTTGATGTTTGTATAACACTGAAGTATAATGGCATGACACTGGCTTAGCATTGCAGCCAATAATTATGAAATCTTAATGATAATGCAATAGGTAAGTAAGTAGGTACATTTGCATTAATGTGATACGGTTTGCATTCTATGGAATTTAAACATTAACAGAAGTGTAAGTAAGGTAAGTACCTACCTACCTTGCAAATGACAAGGATTTTGCGTTATAAACACACAACTAAGTAGGTATATCCAGTTAATATCGACTAAATTGATAGATGTAGGTACCTACATTGGTATCCAAAGTCATGGACAGTAAATTTCCGTTTAGATAAATTTGTTTTGAAAAGTTTCAAAACATTTTCAAAATTGGTCATTTGAAGAGTTGTTGTATGGTACGTCTAAATGACGGGAGTTTCTATTCAAATTATGAATGAAGTACATACTTTAATGACTACTTTATTACTCTTAGGCCTGATTTTTCAATCGTCAGATAAATTTTATCCGTAGAATATATTGATGCTGTCACTGTCTAAAACAATAGAAAGGAAAAGTGCGAGGTGATGTTTATTCTTCAGATAACTTTTAACTGACTATTGAAAAATGAGCCCTTAAAGACATACATTTAGCATACCTTATAGATCACATGAAATTTAATAAGGTATCTATTACTGGAATAGAGCTACAAATAACTTTTATGACGCATGCGTGTTAAGTAAATATACTAACGAAAATTTAATTCTATCAAATACATGTGTTCAAACCTATTTACTTACATGTCCATTTGTCTGTACACAATCACGACACAACGCATACAATAGATGGACATTATGTCATCGTTCAGAATACCTTTTATTTAGGTATATTATTCTATTCTACAAGAAATCGTCCACTTATTAGGTATGTAGAGTTTCAAAATGAAAACCATTTGAAGAAGACATTTAAAAGTGAATTATATGTAACTATTCTCTAATAGGGAGTATTATATGAAGGTTATTTTAAATAACTATGTATCTACTAAGTATTTAATGTAATATTAAGTACAAAGAGGTTAAAGATTTGTTTTTGTGTTTGTTCTCCTATGGAAAACATTACTTTTGGGATTAGCCTGGTACCTATAATATAATTTTCACACGGGACGGGACTTAACCAGGTGAAATCGCAGGGAACAGCTAGTATACCTACCTACTTACTATACTTTTTAAATCAATTACACTACTAATTCAGAACATAGGTATTATTTTGAGGTCTTCCGTTTATGTTAGAAGCTGTACCTATACTATAATATTTTGTACTTACATTTAAATGAAAAAATCTCATTCTACAGTCGTAGGAGATATCAAATTACAAATAACATATAAGTTGGTGGTCAGTCTCGGTCATTGTCCTAATACTGCTTACGGTTCGCCGACTAAAGTTAATGAAATCTTTTTGAAGCACCACACGGGTAGGTAGGCTGTCCTAATTAAAACAAAAAAAAGAATGCTATACATAGCAGCAATTAATGTTTACATGTAAATCTGTAACGTTTTCCTTCGCTACTTATTTGTAAAAAAAATAAGACTTATTGAGGATGCTTTTTTGTAACAATACGAGTAATATCGTCAGGAATCTTTTCTCCCTATAAGATAAGAGTCACACGGTTGCGTATGTAGGTCAAGGAGAATAACTCAATTCAGCTTTTACAACCGGTTTTGTTTAAAATTATATTTGTGAGAGTTCCCTTGCATTCGAATAACGCAGTACACTTGCACCGAGGATTCACTGGCTGAATTCAGAACTAAACTTTGATATTTTTTTTGCTTTTGAGTGTTAAATTTAGACGTAGGTGTTACTAAGGTGTTTTAATAGGAATATACTTAACTACGAAAAAAATATACAAAATTAACCAACTGTTGCACTGTAATAGATATAAAAGCCAACACCCTAAATAATATTTATTACATTTAAAAATGATTCCACATACTATGGCATTTAGACAGATTAGGTCATAATTAATTGTCATAAATTGTAAAATTATCACATTTTTGTAATTGTGACTTAAATTGTTACTTAATCAGACAAAGGGCTTGATTTTGGTGTGCCACAAATTTTTCCCTGAATTGAAAAACAGGGCGAAAAATCTCATATTGATATCCTAGACAGAAGTTTCAACATATACTCGTAGGTATACCTAGGCACAGATTATCATCCCGTTATTTAACGGTATGCAGACACAATAGGATTATCTATTGTCCTTCAGCGCTCGTGGCGCTGATGCTTCACTGGATCATCGTAGTTAAGTTCTATTCTAAGTTACTATAATTTTATATGAAGTATGTCTGAATTAAATTATATTGTTATGTACTCTATTTCGACGGAAAGCCATACAAATATAAAACACCAAATAACATTTTATTTACACAGTTAAAACTTAATTAAGTTTCCTCTCTCTATTATTTATAGTGGAATAGCATAATACGTGATGCTATGTGCCTTATCAGCAAAACCAATGGGCAGGTCATTTGATGTTTAGGTAGGTAGGTATAGGTACCAACTTTGTAGGTACTCGTTTCTACTTAAAACATTAACATTCATAATATAAATTGCTAAACATATTTATAAATAGATGTTATGAGAGAGAGGATGAAATACAAGGAATAAAAATAAATTAGAACGACCTTAACTTCAAACAACGGTTGTTCAAATTTATGTACCTTTATGCCTAACATACGTTTTATACAATCTATTTTCTCCAGAACATTGCACAACGCAATACGACAGCTAAGAATAATTTTAAAAGTAAACAATAATTTCATATTGATAGGTAGCAATAGTGTTTAGCAGTTTCCAAAGTGGTCGTAGATTTTGTAATTACTTCAGTTTAATGAATTCTACTTTCGAACATCAAAATAAAATTATTTAATTTTGATTTTTGAATAGTACCTACTTGCCTACTTCTTTAGTAGTATAGTAGTAGTATTTGTGATTTTATGCTTATTTATATTGACTAGCTTCAATAGCTTACACTTTATGAACTACTGATATGAATGACGTAATGTTTAAATGGGATTGGTTTAGGTATTTTCTTATTAAATATGTAATTAACGAGAACAGATGTTCAATTGCCGCAACAGAATTTATTTTATACTAATTCACCAAGACGATGACTCATATAAGGCACGGTTCAGTTACAACACCAAACCACACCTTATATGGTATGGCCTTTACGCAGGACCTATTTATATGGCTTAAATACAGGCACTTTCAAGTCGACCATATGTTCGCGATTGACACTTGACCAAATTTCTCTTTGAATCAGTATGTTTTCGTAACGTAACGAACTTCAACTTGTAATAATAGCTTTCACAGTCAGGAAATAGACATGGTAAGTAAGTAGGTATATCTACTTATTTTAAAACATTAACAGCAACTAACTGACATATTACTAATTGTAATCGCTTTCTCTGAAAAGGGGATTCTCAGAAACTAAAATCGATCTAGCTACTTCTCATCTTTGGGAAAACTGGTTTACTGGCTGGAGTTGTCATGTCACGGGGGCGGAACTCAGTCGGCCAGTGACGTACACTCGGTGTCAAAAAAATAGCACCTTTGAAAAACCACTTTTAATCCCATTTAGAATCAATGATGATGGGACTATTAGGTATCATTTTATAGGTCTAATCATCAACATTCAGCAAATCGTACTTTAGTCTTGCTAGGTCATAAAAAAAGAAGTGATTGCAAAAGAAGAAGAAAAAGTTTGTTGACAAAGAATTAAAGTAAGACAAAAAATGCTTAAAAATTACTTAAAACCTAGTTTTACCCCCCCCCCCCCCTTTTATACCTCTAAAAGGTAGCGCAACTAGCGGCCCTTTTATAAAGTAATTATGCATTATTTTTGTATAACGTCGTTATTTGGGTGAAATGTTTTTTTTTATGGCATATATGATTGTTAATTTTAATGTCGTTAAATTAATGTTTAAAATGATACTTAATAGTCCCATCACCATAGATTCTAAATGTGATTAAAAGTGGTTTAAAGCAGGTATTATTTTCCGAAGGTGCGATTTTTTTGACACCGAGTGTAATACTGGGGGCGCTTCTGCTTTACACCGACTAAACTTATTTTGGTTTAGTCCTGTCTGTGGCTTACCTAAAAAAAACAAAAGGGATAGAAGATAATCTACCGAATTTAGTCCTGTTAGAGGCTGTATTTTAGTCGAGACTTCTTTAAATAAGCACTAAACAGAAACACGTTATGAAATGCCGGGAATTATTTTAATTTGACAGGACTAAATAATATCTCTCGTCTCTGTTCTTTTTAGGGCTGATTTTTCAATCGTCTCAGATAAATCTTATCTGGAGAATATATTGATACTGTCGCTGTCTGGCACAATAGAAAGGAAAAGTGACAGGTGATGTTTATTCTTCAGATAACTTTTAACTGACTATTGAAAAATGAGCCCTTAGGCCTTAGGAGAAAGAAAATAACAGTAGTAAACTAAAATAATTGTAGTCGCTCTAAAGAAGATTCAGCACCATTGACTTTATTTCAGTAAGATTAAATTTAGCTTGCATTGAATTTAGTGATACTTTTATACTTGTAAGTAATATTTATTTATTCTGTGGCCCAGATAAGTGCTGGCACAATTTTGGACGAATTATAGTCCAAGGGCACAATACATCGAAATAAACATTGAATAATTAAGACCCCTTTTCTCAGTCTCAAAAATAACAGGAAATTAAAATTTTTAGGAGCAAAATATGAAATGATATTCTACTTACGATAGAGAAAAAATCGACCAAGCAATAATATCTGTAATATAATTTTCATGTCAAAGCCAGACAAACAGTAAGTAGGTATGTGCAAAGCAAATATGTACCTACCTAAACGTTTCTCAGATGCCGAGTAGGTAAATAAATATGCATATTATGACCCGTACCGTTTCATGTGCGCAACTACGCCATTGAATGCTTTCTCGTCGTTTTGTAGGCTTCTAGAAGGATCTTGGCTTGAAGTCATGAGTTGTTTTTTACAAATCAATTGCTTGCATTGCATTGACCGCGTCAGTCGGCCTCGCGTCGCCCGGCGACCCCATTCCTGTCGCCATACCGGTCATGTTGGAGCCATTGTCGCCGATGGCCTACAAGGCTGTCTGTTTGTTTTTGCCGTTTTCTTCAGTAAAACGTTTGTTTAGTTATAACCTCGATACTATTTCCTGCTTCGATTATTAAGTTCTGTAAGAGTAACATGTGAAACAAGCACTAGGATTTATTTACAAGGACCCAGATATAAAAACTACTCTTAATGGCTAAAATCTTGATTTATTTCTCTTTGATTCACAGTGATCGTCTGATTCGCAAGTCTGTAGTTGTGATACTGCCTTGAACATCAACGTATGAACTCACTCTTAGCAGTAATGTGGCTATGATCCTCATGTTATTGTCCTAGTCATCATCACGTCCTAGAGTTTTAACCATGAGATTGTACATTTGAGCATTTAAACCTCACATAACCGTGAGATCTAATTATCTTTGAACTAGCTGAACCGACTTTGATAAAACATGGCTAAAAACAAAAGGAAAATATAAATAAACCGATTGATTGTGAAGACACACAAAACATACATATATAGTTTTACACCTATATCACCCTTCTTTTTGAAACAACCATAATGTTTTCGCTTGTTATGCCCACTAAACATTTCCTTGAAGTTCCAGGACATGTAACTGACGTACCTAATGATTTATCAAAATAACGAATGACTGAATCCGTTGATAATGAATCATAGTTATTTATGGCTACAACCGTTTTCGGTGTGTGTAGGTGTGTGTAGGTATTCGTAGAGATTAGCAATGAATGAAAAGCATCATTACAGCGCTATTGATGTTTGTTACTATACCTTTCCATCTGCTGGTTCTTGTTTAAAAACATAGGTAGTTACCTACATTTCAGAAGCTCCTAGCAAACCCAAGAATCGGTATTTAAAATTCGAAGCAAATGCCAATTTTGAGCGTTATAATAAAACGATTAATCTATAGATTATAAACATTAGTAAATGCAATAGTTATAATCCGGAAAAATATGGAAATGGAAGTAAAGAGAATAAAGTTCAAGTTACTAATTTTGATGAGGGGAACACATCAAAACCTGTTTTCGACGAAGGGGACCTCATTTCATGCTACAATGTGGCAGCTCCCCTTAAAAGTTCAAACAGGACATTGCTTACAAGAAACCACTTCCTCTGTCTTTGAACACAAATTAGAGAACACGGTAGAATAATAATGAAAGGCACGAGTAGTGGCCGACAGTATCAGCGTGGGCCATCTTCAAGAGGAATTTAAAATTCATTAACCCCGGCTGTTGGTACTACAAAAACCAGCAGATAATTCTAAGGAATACATTGAATATCATAAATAGTACCTACTTACCTACTAGCTGCTACTAGGTAAGTACTGACATAAATTTATTGTAATTAATAGGAAGAACGAAATCATACTAATCTACCTACTTTCGTTGTCCGCGACTTGGTCCCCATACTGATGCAGTTAAAAAAACACTTTGTATTTAAAGATAACTGAACTGAGAGACGTATCAACGAACTATGAACACCGCATCTTGTCTAGTAGTTTTGACTTGTATTGATGTTATAAGCCCGATAATAAGACTTTTAAAATAGGTATCTCATAGGTTTACATTGACCAGTTACAATTTTAGTATAGGTAGCTACGTATAGACAATCGCAAATCTGGGCACACACTTTCGATGTTTTTTACGGTTCCCAGCCAGCTAGGATTCGAATTCGAATCCGAGCAAATTCTGAGTCACGTTCTTCGGATGCTTCACTAATTGCGTCATCGTGCGCGTGAGTTCGTTTTGGTAACCTCACTCGAACTAATCATCAGTTTTAGGAACAGTCATCCTGTTGACTTCATTTCTGGTAATTTATTTACGTATCCAAATTCCTCTAACAAATTTGTGTCATAACTAGGTTAGGTAGTCATAACGTAAGCTATATTATTTGCATACTTAGCAAAATAACAGAAGGAAAATAAACAATCAAGTAAGTAGGTAGGTAGTAGGTTACCTACTTGCACCTAGATATACCTTCTAATACTTATTATAAATGCAAAACTGTCTGTTGATCTTTTACGTAGCAGCGGAGTAAAAGATCAACGTGATTTTTTGCATAAAGATAGTTGAAAGACAGTAACATTGGCTACTGTTTATTTCTTAAAATTAAAGATGTCGCGGGCAAAGGCTAGTATTATGATTTTCCTTAGCTACAGTTTGTACCTACCATCGTCACCCTCTTTACATTTTATGCATTAGTGATATGATCTACCTGTGGTCCTATTGATACCAAGCCCACCACAACAGTAGTCTGACAGTATGATTGGTATGATGACGATTTCATTCTATAAATAGTACCTATCTCAGCGCTTTGGTTGGTTTATAAAATTACATAATATAATTAAAAACTTTTATCTAAGTTAAAAACTGTACGTATATTTTCTTCGTACGTTTAAAACTATTTTTACCAACTTAATGGTGACCGTTACATTACTCGAGCAATCCTCACACTTAACAACTCAATACCGACACTTGTTTTCAACACTTTCATTACGTTAATGTTATAAATTAACGATATAAGAACTTCACTTATTCACTATTACTTATGTCATATGTGTGTTTTGATTTGATCATTGTCTGTTTTAGTTGATCGTAATAATGGACTATGACAAATTAAAACAAATAGTATTGTTTGTATTCAATAAATTCTTTAATGCAACACTAGATTAGATGCTACCTACTATTGACATGGCTTTGAAAAAGTATCACGAGCTATCGACAAGTACCTAATTGGATATAAGTACAATTTTATAACTCATTTTTAGTGTTTACGTCAACTACAAGAGGATACGTTACATTAGCAAGACAAATCAATGCCACTAGCAAAATATGGCAAATCATTAAGTAATTTATGTTCGATTGTTGACCACAACTTAATACCTACCTAGTTGACCTATAGAAATAATTCCTATTTCTTGAAATTCCATGACTAGATTAAGGATATAACATGTTATTCATTCTACATGCTGAATACTTACACTAGAGAAAGTAACGAAATTTAGGAGCTCTAAAACAGTTAGCAGCTGTTATCTTAAAGCTATTTACCATGTATTTGGTCCAACGGCAGTGTTATCAGCGTGACCTTCAACATCCGACACAGACTGGGTGGTACTGGTAGCTAATGCAATATTTCAATTTACACAATTATTGTATACGTTTTTGATGTATTGAATAGCGTACCATAGGTATTTCAACAGATAGATTCTTTACCCGCTTTTGTTAGAGGATTAGCTGTTAAAATCGATTAACTGCAGTTTATTTTTCTTAATGTGCATTGTTTGAGTAATTCATATCTTTGGTGTTCGAAGTTGTAATAAGGAATAAGTTGTAATTATTGTTTTTTCACAAACATGGTATAGAAATAATAGTATCATTAGTTTTTAAAGAGAAGTAGGCACCTTCAGCGCACTTCGACTCGACCTTTTGATGATCATTTTTATTTGTTTATAGATTAACAGCAAATACAGCGAGGAGCTGGCCCAGGAATGTCTGGAATGGGTGAGGCAGATCATCGACGAACCAGAAAACACATCTGGAGACATGGACAACTTCTACGAAGTTCTCAAAGACGGCACCATGCTTTGCAAGTGAGTAGATGACAGTTGCCATTCTTTAGTTAGTATGATAATTATATTTCCCTCCCCTGCTTACTTAGTCAGGAAAACGGTATGAGCTTAAGATAGGTAGATACCTACATAAGGATGAGTAAGTAGGTAGTTACTTGAATAATTGTACAGAGAGCTTGTCTGTACAGTAGGTACCTAATATTACTAAAATATGAGTGGTAAAGTTAAATTAAACAATTCATTAACCCACAAGATAGAAACATAATAGATTATCTAATGTCCTTGGCCATAGGTACCTGTAAAGTACATAATTATATGAATATTATAGATATTAACGTAAAAAATATTTCACAGACTTGTAAACAACATCCAGCCGGGTATCGTGAAGAAGATCAACGAATCCAAAATGGCGTTCAAATGCATGGAGAACATAAATGCGTTCCTGGACGCGGCCAGGCAGCTCGGCGTGCCCGCACAGGAAACCTTCCAGACCGTTGACCTCTGGGAAAGGCAGAACCTCAATTCCGTCGTGATCTGCATCCAGTCTTTAGGAAGGAAGGTTTGTTTGTGTTTTTTTTTATGTCTGTAGGTTATGTGTTTAACATTAACCTGTATAGTCCACTGCGGCCACTGCAGATCTTTGACTCTTTCTTCATGCATAGGCAGCTATTACTATAGTTATTAGGTAGGACATTATAGAGAGCCTATACCGGCGAGTAAAAGAATGCTCTGAAAGGCAATTATTCTATACTTCTATGCTAATATTGTAAATGTTTGTATGTTTGTTACGGATAAAATCAAAACCTAGGTACTGAACCGATTTTAAAAATTATTTTATAATTAATGGAAAGCTAGAACATCCCTGAGTAACATAGTCAGATATATTTTATTTCCGTATTCTTACGAGAACGGTAACTACCTACGCGGGTCAACATTTTATAAAAATATTGAAAGTGACTTACAATTACTTCCAAAGACATGCAAATACTTATCTCTGACGGGCCTAAACATCAAAAACAAAAGGGTAAAAAAAAATTTTTTTCTTTTTTTCCAGGCTGGAAACTTTGGCAAGCCCTCAATAGGTCCGAAGGAATCTGAGAAAAACGTGAGAAACTTCTCAGAGGAGCAACTGAGGGCTGGGCAGGGCGTCATTTCGCTGCAATACGGGTCCAATAAGGGTGCAACCCAGAGCGGCATCAACTTCGGCAACACGCGGCACATGTAATCTCGGCTTTACAAGTCTTCGCTTTATGTACACACAGTGTATTTCAGATGATTCTCAATGAGAAATGATTTTCGTGGACTAAAATATTTTTGGGTAGTCTGAATCTGTATCTTTAAGATCTACGTTATCGTTTTTATAATTTGCTACTTATTGGAAATAAATCAGTTTTCAATGATAATCATCTTTTTACCATGCTTTTACCACACAAATAGAGGTGGTACTGACTTATAATTAGGTACTTAATAATAAATAGTGTTCTAAAGTCTTAACTTAATAAATCTATGATGCCTACCTGAGCAGGTGTTTAGTATGACTAGAAATTATTTAGAATTTATAGACTTCAAGGAAAGGACCACCAGAATAAAAATATAATTAATATTCTCTTTCGAGCTTCGAATCTATTATAATAATATATGTAATTGAAATTCAGTATCAAGTATGCGTAGCAATTAGTTTTGTAACAAATCATTCCGGATTCATTCCTTTTCAGGAATTTATTTTTTCTATCCGTTTTATTGTTGTTATTAAAATTTGAAAAAAAATATTTTATAGTAGTTTTTAAGTCGGCTAGAGTATTTCGTTAAAAAAAATAATGTTGGTACAAATGGGTACCAACTGGTACTTATGAGGTACATCAACTGCATGAAAATTTGCACACTAATCGTTTCTAGACATTCAACTTAACAAAAACACAAGCAACCCGACACTACAAAGTCTAGTTTCTGTAAAATCTAAAAGCTAATTCTTATTCACCATTACAAGGGCTAGAGTCGTATAAACTAGCCAATCTTATTAATGTGCCAATAATTTTAATTACATTGACAAAATGCTTGTTTTCAATAAGTGATTTTATGCCTATTTGTTAAAAACAGCAGGTACTTACTTACATTCTTTGTAAAACACTACAAATAAATGTGCCTTTTCATCTCCAAGAGAGTGTACTGATATTTCAAGGGTTCTACCTATTTATTTCTTTAAGACTTGGTTTATGAAATTATAAAAATAAATCCTAATCATTCCATAATACTAGCATGGTAGTCCACACTGTGATTGATGATTTCTATTTATGATATAAATAAGTACGTATAATAATACCTTCTATTAATTATATTATTATTATTCTTATAAATTACGAGTAACTTCTCTGTATGACAATGCTTAGTGTTATAATGTAAGTTTCATAAAGTGTAAGCTTAATGGAAGTACGTATAATAAAATAAGTAATCTGAAATAGTTGATCAATTTCTTACTCTTTCCAGTCATTTGCAGTTTTTAATAAGAAGTATGATTGCCAAAATAAAGAATAATTTCGAGTTGTTTTTCGTTTTACAGTACAAAATGTATGAAAAAAGTTTTTGGCGATTTCTGTCATTTCTAGTACTCATACCAAATGGTCCCGTAGTCTTTAGATCCCCACACGAAATAGGATCGATTGGCAAAAATAATTTTTTTTTTGTATTTTAGCATTTTTCTATACATTTTCTCAAAAATCTGTGTACCTATGCAACTGCATAGGTACACAGATTTTTGAGAAAACTTTTTAAGATATTATGAACTCATATTATCTTAAAAAGTTAGAAATAGTCTCCTAGGAACGTTTTCCTGTAACTATAACGATTACGGTAGGTACCTGCCCTTACTGACCCGTCTCAAAAATCCACCCTGTATTCTCCACTTGTCCCTACCAGGAGGGACAGCTGGTATGGACTAGTGGAATAGCCCGAACTACGTAGGACCTACGTAACTATAAAATATTTTTAAGAGTTCTACCACGAATTTTGAGCAATTTGTACAATTTCTCAATTTGTACAAATATATAAAAATATTTGAGCAAAGAGATTAAAATATAATAAGGTATAGAGGGGACAAAGCGAGGAAAATTTGAAGTCAAAAGTTATTCCAAGTGGAATAAGTCTAGTACAATTTCGGCCGAATGACAGCTCGCGTTCATACTAACTGACATGACGCTTAGGCTTCCAAGTTTTGTATGAAAATATTCCCAATGCCCCCTCTATGCCCTATTATATTTAAATCTCTTTGGTACCATGTAACCCTCCACTATAATTATTGTTGGGCCAACACACACTTGCCCGTTTTTTATTTTCTTATGAATGGTTTTGAACCTACGTACATACTTACTTTCATCATCAAGAAAATTTTCAAGTACCTAGGTACGTATCTTAAATGTCTTGTCAACTGCAACCTCTTGTATGTATCTTCCAAGCAGCGCCACCCACGGCTTCTGATTGGCATGTGGACGACCAGATATACATTACGTACCCATTTCGTACTCCGGGTAATGTATATCTGGTCCACATGCCAATTAGAAGCCGTGGCGCTGCTAGGAAGATACATAGGTACTAATCTCTTTGGAAATCCGGGGGTCTAAAAAGCATCGGGTGAATCATAGGTAATAGGATCACATTTCGATTCATATTCGAAAGTTTCACCAAATACGAATCTGCTAATGAATTGAATTGTCAGTGAATCACTAAAATGAGGGACCATTTTACGAAATTTAGAGGAATTGCTTAGGATTTGCTGGGAATTCATAAAAGGAGGAATTGCTCAGAGGAATTGCTCAAAGTGGCCATTTTAGACCCACCGAAACGGGTTAAGGTGATTTCCGAAACATAAAGGTGCAGATGTAGGTACTTCATGCTATTAGACGGTCAACCAATCACAGCACCCAAAATTTCATAAACTGTGTGATCGTTGAAAACGCAGGGACAAGTACCTCGACTCAGGGCTACCAGAGCTTTTACCAAGAGCTATAGCTATAACTCACAACGTGGTAGTACTTGTTAGGCACCTGCGGGCCTTTTCCCTCTTTACAACCATAATCGCAATCGTTGACGTACCTTCCATGTTCCGTTTATCTGTTAATAGGTACCGCCAAAGATATTAAAGTAAGGATGAGTTATACTCATACTGCTCGCGTTTAAAAATTGATCCGCTACGAGTGGCTACAACCAGTGTTGCCAACTGCTACCCTTACCTTGTAGCTAGACATCTTGCGAAAAGTAGCCAGATTGCCCGATTTGTTGACACAAAAAAGTAGCTAGAAGTAGCTAACACTTTAAACTAGGTAAAGTAAGCAGATTACGTGTATGTTTTTATAGGTAAATCAATTTTCAGTTTATTAAAACAGCGAGCAATAATTTTAAATTTATAAATTAAGACAAAGCAGAACGCAATATAAGTTTTAAACGAAGAAATATGTTTATCCCCTTCATGTATCCAGGTATTAGTAATAAAATACATAAGCCAGCCACGGTTAGGTACAATTTAAGGACTGATACCCTACTATAAAGTCTCGAAAGTACTCACATCTTGAAAAAGAGTAAAAGTAGCTAGAAAAAGTAGCTAAAAAATTTAGCTACAAGATTTTGTAAATTGTAGCTGCCTGATACCCAAAAATAGCTAGATCTAGCTATAAAGTAGCTAGGTTGGCAACACTGGCTACAACATTCACATACTTACTTCTTAGCGTATTTATAGCATACAACAATGTCGGGGAAAGATGATACGGAACGAATAATGAAGAAAGAGACAGCTATCTGTCAACAATTGCGCTTGAAATACGAATTGAAATACAATGCCACTAAATAAAATGTGGTTAATTAACTACATTTGTCGGCCTCATTTTCCGCGCTCTAGTGACATATCTACGTCTTTCTATATATAATATCTTTGGGTACCGCCATGGAATTAGTAGGTAGGTATGTTGTACGTAGTAGGTAACACTAATTCCATGGGTACCGCCCGCCTGGTAATAAATCAATCGATCTCTTGGTTATAGGATCTTTGGTTATAGGTAGATTGATGTTTGCAATTTTATTATCGTTTCAACCTACCTCTATCTTCTCGATCTCATGAAGGAATCTGAGAGTATTTTTGACGCACATTTACGAAATACATCGGAATTTGAAATGAATGACAGATTGACATTATAATTTTTGTATTTCGAACGAATCGCGATGCTAGCGCCATTGCGAAAGCATGGTGGTGCTATCTTTTCTCATACAAAAGAGACTTTTCTTTTATTGACTGAAACTCCATAGGTCTATCTGTCTAAACGTAAACGTCACGTCACTGAGTACAGTGCTGCCACCGTAACGGTTTTCACCACCAAGTTTAAACGTCAACTGATTTATTATATTATGTTTAGATCACAATGGTGGAGGGAAGGACTGAAAGAGCACGAGCAGAAGGGACAAAAACTGTAACAAAATCGTAAAGAAGTTTTTGTAATTATATAATTTTAACGAAATATCGGTGTCTACTGTCAACCGCTACCCGGTTTAAGTTTATCATTTTCGAAAAAAAGTCGTGTCATATCACAATTTAACCTAATTTTGGTTGTTGTTAAACAACGAGTTAATCCATAAAAAAACAAATATTTTTAATTAACGGTCATAATAAAATCTATAGCGGCAACACTGTAATCTTGGGCATAGTCTTTCGCCATTGGGAGCGCTTTTAGTCAGGGCTGCCAACGTACACATCGAAGAGAAAACACGCTAAACGTGCTAAATCCAATGAGGCGTTTTTTAAAAAAGAAAAACTAGTTCCTTCACTAAAGATAGATGGCGATGTCACCAATAACCTGTCATCGAATCTAGCATCGAATGATGGCTTTTTTTTTGTTCTCATGAATGCAAGGGTCATGAAAATATACAGCTATTAATGCCGGGAGACGTGTTGTTTATATTAGTGATATCTAATTTGTGTTGCGGTTGGTGTGTTTCCTCCTAATTTACACTAGGTTTAAAGTAGTTCCAACAAACACATGAATATTTACTCAGATTCCACCCGACTTTGCGTTTATTTATTTATTTATATACATTTCAATTAGTTTCATTTCAAGTATAATTGTTCGGTACAAACAGGCTGATGCCACTTAACACCGTTGGGTTATTTATTTTATGGCGCATCAGCAGACAGTAGTGTATGCCCAACTGTACCTTACGTCTCAGCCCCAGCGAGTCAAGCCCTACCATTCCTGTCACGAATAGAGAGGGGAAAAGGAAAGGATAGTATCCATAATTTCTCTTATAGAGATACCTGGCGAACTTCCGCTGAATTCTCTCTATTAAGAGAGAGTATTTGGCTTCTCTGGGGTCCCAAACTATTGCGCTATACTCTAACTTGCTGCGGACAAAGGCATTGTACAGCATGAGCGATACTCTGCTATCGTGGAAATCTGAAGCGGTTCTCATTATGAAGCCTAACACTTTATTTGCGCTTTTGCACACAGTTGTGATGTGCTCTCTGAAATCCAGCCTGCTGTGTATAATCAAACCCAAATCCCTGATCTGATTTACTCTGTCCAACGCCAATCCTGTTAAAGTATACGTCGCAATCACTGGCGACCGGAGTCTAGAGAAAGTAAGTACGCTACATTTGGATGAGTTAAACCCTGTTAAACGAGTCCTGGCATGTACCAATTAGTTTTTCGAAAACTTACGTACATATTTATCACTAGCTCGACGGTGAAGGAAAACATCGTGAGGAAACTCGCAGGTCTTAGAATTAATTCTGAGATATGTGTAAATAGACCCGGTCCGGCGATGGGCTTACCACCTATCACGTTTAGGGCTCCAATGTATCTCGTGAAATGTGGGTATATCCAGTAATGGAATACCTCTGCCTACCCCTTCGGGGATGAAAGGCGTGACATTATATTATTATAATTTGCGTTGACCATCTATATTGGTAGCTCTAATCCACTATTGCGTTAAGGTCTCATGAGTTGGATATGTATGAACGCCTCCATTTCTACAGATAACGATGGATCATGTTCGCATGTTGAAAATAACAACATAATATAATATAGGACTCGATTCTGCAAACTATCTAAAATTCCGAATTTTAAGTTAGCTCCACTCTTTTCCACCGCTTTGAAAAGGAAAGGAACAGAAATAAGCGCCATATTTACTTACAATATCACAAAATGTCAAAATAACAAAATTGAACCATATTTGAACGCATTCACATCTTATTCAAATACACGTGTTTAGCAATGTAACAAGGTCATGGATAAAAGTGACAGATAAGTACGTTTATAAGGTTCAAATTAGTTGGTTTTTACATGTTTGACATTACTGTATAATCTATGTTTATTTCTGTCCTCTTTCTTCTGTATTCTAAGGAGAAGGATAGGCTAAGTCAAAATTAGGAATTTTAGCTAGTCTGCAGAATCGAGTCTATAGATAGATTGTGTTTAACCTTTGTAGCAATAAAAAATTATCAGTGTTCATATTTATTTACTATCAACATGTCAACTTCTCGTTTTTTAATGTGTGGCATGGCTGTTTTAAAATATTGTTCTAGTATAAGACAGCTAATATAAAGTTTAGTTCAGCACCATCTATTGACACCTTTGAATACTCAATAGACAGCTGGGCATTTTCGCCAACTTCACTGTTTTGGGAGAACGAGAAAAAAAGTTCAAAATTAAAAGTAAAAAGGGTCAAAGTGCATAAAGGATCATTTGAACATCAAAAATATGTTGGATTGCACCGAATCTGTATCTTAATTTACGAGATATTTAGCAATAAAGTTTTGGTAAGGACATTTTTGGACCCCACAATTTATATGATTAGGTTACAATCAAATTTAAAATAACAAAACTTTTTAAAAACATTTAAAAAAAACAAATAACTTTTCGCCAAACTGTAAATCTGTTGTAACTTAGGTAAGCACTTTATTTTATACAACAGTCAAAAACAAATAATATAATTTGAACATTCTTATGAAATAAGAAATAATAAAAGACTTTTACTTGAATGAACTAAAACGTATTTTCTCCAAAATGTAAAAAAAAGATACAAAACAAAAACACTCTTGCTTCAAATGCTAATAGTTTTTTATAGCATTTAATGCTTAAGTATATTTATGTTCTAAATAACAAACAATAATTCTTTAGTTTTTAGTTTTAAATGATACCCTTAAAAATAAATAAAAAAATAATGGTCATTTAGTACTTTAATATTCATATTATAACTTGCTATCCTTTATAGCCCAGTCATATTAGGGGTGAAAATTGTTTTTTCGCAAATATCTTTGTTCCTATTGCTTAAATGAGATTTACACTTATTATAAAAGTTGTAGAGTATACAATTTTTTACAACTTTTGTTTGAAATTTTATACTTTACAACTTTTATAATAGGTGCAAATCTCATTTAAGCAATAAGAACCGATATATTAACGAAAAACCGATTTTTATTACCTTTGACCTTCAATATCTTAAGACGCGAACACGATAGCATTTGTAACTTTTGAGACAATATTTAGGACGACAAAACAAAGTTTTATACCAATTTACAGCTTATTTTCTTTCATTCCGAGGTTGAGGTCCCTTTTTTTACCTAATATGACTGGGCTATTAGGATAATTCTTTCTATAAAAAAATTAAATGTCATTACCATCCCAAAACTGTCCTTACCGCTCTACTTAACAGGACCCGGCGAGGACAGTCGTGGTAAGGACATTCGACGGTTTTTGTGACTTCATTCTAAAACTTTCCAATATTACACCGGTTTTTTAGACGTATTACGCACAAAAAAGCTGTTTTTATAATATATCTAGGACTCAGACATATATAAATAGTACTTACCTTAAATCTGGATGTGGTGCCGGTGTGGACATATTTTCAAATTTTTAGAAGGAACGCTTGTACAGCAAAAACAAAGGCGCGCAATCTAACATTTCTACGCTCAACGGACGAATGACGAGCTTGCCTATGCACAGTGATGCGCCTGTATGTGTGCGGTGCATAGTTTACTTATGCTGTAACATTTTGTTACGAAAACCGGTAAGGACAAAAATTGCTACCAGAAGTTGTAACGTTGTAAATAACATGTTTATGAGGCACCTACAAATATATTTTCTATTTTTACTTAATGCTAAAACTATATTCTAATGTATAAAATCATAAGTAAGTGTAAATTTGCTAGTAATTTTTTTGTACACCGAGTCAAAGTTTTAAAAGTAGAAATGCAGCACACGACACACCCCGATTTTTTTGTTTCAGTCCAGTATTACTTCCAATTTAAATGAGTTGTTTGAAAGACAATCTTATAAAAAGTAAGTTAATAAGGCATTAATTGGTATCGTAACAGAAATTTCACATTTAATAAAGTAATTTTTTAAAAATCAGGTTGCAACCAGTTTTTGGCCCTTTGGCGAAAAGTCCCAGCTGTCCCCGAAAACGCCTCATTTAGTTCGCAGTCTGAACTAGTTCTTTAATTTAGTTCGTTTTTATGCATGGCGATAATTCTATATAATCAAATGTTTTTTTTATTTTATTCACACACACAAATTTAGCCATAGATAGACTATAATTCACATATTTTAATAAGAAACTCTAGTAAGAGCCGCAAGATTAAAAAAAAAATGTTGGTTAGCCTTGCAGCGCCACTCCACAATAGAGGGGAGGGGACGCCAGAATATACATATTTATAAGAATTAAGAGCGAGATTCTGGACGAACTAGTTAGCACAGTTCACCTAGAAGAGCGCTCTTTCGAACTAAGTCGTTCACAAACTACCCGTAGGTACCTACCCAAGACTACAAGACTATTAGACTACACAGTTTACAACACTGATAAAAAAAAAAGAAAAAAAGCGGGATAATTTTTGTGCAGGAAGGATTGCTAATATTGCTTTAATTTCATTTCTTCAAGTGTACACTACTTATTTATGTACTAATTATATTCCAAACTGAAACTAAAAAAACCCAAGTAAGTACTTCCATAAGTTCCGTAACATATTGAGATCTTTGTGCGAATTCCGGTTGACTACCTGTCATCATCGAGTTGGCATTCTGAAAGTGCAAGTAAATTTTTGTATTGTAATGTATCTGATCTAACCAAAACTAATATTACTTATCGAGTATACTTCAAAAGTCTATTTCAAAAATAATCCTCTCGGTAAAAGGCAGCAATTACTGACATCCACGTGCCTGCTACTGCTGCTATTGATACCTATTGAAGGAAACAGACAAGCCTTCTATTAATTTTTACCCACTGCAATCGTTATTATTATACCTGACGCCCTCATGTAGATGCTTTTGCCGTCAAGCATTGGTAAGGGGCAGCCCACGTGCGGTAATAGATTAGAGATAAAAATATGTCTACATTCATGTACGTACCTACTAAATTACAACTTTTACTTTGTCACTTTAAATAGAAAAGATTAATATGTTATGACAACTCGCCTACTCACATTTTCTCATTATTCTTCATGGATCAATCACTTTATATATGATACAAAAACACCAGTAAAATAACGAAGTTACAACATAGCACAATAGTCCACTGTGATTTGCCATTCTGCTCCGTATAACAGGTGACTAAATAACACAACACTATTGCTAAATAATGTCAAAATTATGGTAACTGAGTTACCGTTAATAATTTCATCACCATGAAGTATAACACTTCAGTCACTATTTGATCATACTATGCAACTTTATAAATCTCAATACTACACAAATAAAATAAATACTTTACTCTACATAGTGGCTGACGTCACAGAAGTGAAAATCTCTTCTCCATCGGAGCTTTTGGCGACCGGGCGGCGTCATCTCGTTGTGCGAGAATACAGCGCCGCGGTCGAGTCCCTGGCTACTGCCTGTGAGCTCCTGGCTACTGAACACGGGGACACAGCTGATCAGTGCGCTGAAGCCTACTTGTGGTGGGTATTCTATAAATGTAGCTACAATTAAAATATGGATATCCCATATGTATTGTATTCCTAATAATTTTATGAATGAAATTTCAGGGAAATATGTCTTTCTTTCTACATTAACATTGCACTGGCTCGGTGCTGTAATGTTGTACATTAAGTGTTGGATTCCAGTCCAGTTTTATACATTTTTAAAAACTTAAAACATCTTTAAAAATAAATCTTCTGTTCAGGTATGGGAAATCACTGCTTGGACTCTCTAGAGAAGAGAGTGGTGTTTTCGGCGATGGCGTGCCAGGGACCAAAAATGCAGATGATGATGATGACGAAGGTAGGAATAGAATTTAATGAGTACTATCAGCATTTATGATTAGAAAAAAAACATTTTGTAATAGGTTATGTTATGTTATGTTAGGGGGTTTGGTTTCCGCACTTAGTCCTGAAGTGGACCATTGTACGTGAGCCATGGCGGCCGGTTACTCCAACCATCCTACCTCCTTCCAAAAGCAGATCAAACTTCCGAGTCTACTCAGGACGTCCGCAAGGGATTCTGGTGTTCCAAGAATCTCCTTGCGGATCTGGGCAACGCCAACGCACTCAAGGAGCACGTGCGCTACCGTCGCCTCCGCCTCCATGCACGCTCTGCATAGGGGGCTGTCTGTGATACCTAAGGTGTGTAAGTGTTTGTTCAGTGAGCAGTGTCCGGTTATGGTCCCCGACACCATTCTCAGGCTGTCCCTGTCCAGGCGCAAAAGGCGCTTGGTCAGTTTCTTATTCAAGGATGGCATTGCCTCCTTGGATTGCCTACATCCTGGCGTCAAGGCCCATCAAATCTCCGCTTGAGTTTGAGTGTGTTCCCTTAACCAGCTCCTGAGCTGGTTAAACGGGATGGGTACAATGGGTTCGGGTGCGATGGGCTTAGTGTCAGAACCCCTCCTGGCTAGTTCGTTTTTGTAATAGGTTAACAGCATATTATATTATTTTACTTAATCCCCTTAAATTATGTTTATCCAAAACTATTATTACCTTTATAGAACAAGAAGAGAATGGGAAGAATGAGGAAAATGAACTAAATGGTGAAGTAGAAGCAGAAGAGAAAAATGAAGCTGCTGCAATAGAAAAGGAAGAAGAGAAAATCGTGCCAGATACTACTAAAGATGACGAACCCAGCACCAGTAAACCAGAAGGCGAGAATCCAGAGGAACCTGTAAATAGTTTTCATTTACTTTTTTAGACCACAACAACTACCACAACTATTATAGTCAAAAATATAACTGTTCTGACAACATTTGAATATCAGTGACAAACGAACAGTTATCTTGTATTATAATTCATGGAAATAGGGTAACTGGGACTGAAAAATTCTATTTAGTCCCCTCAGTTAAATACTATTTCTTTTTTATATATTTCTTTTCTCGTAAAACAAAAAATTAAGATGATGCAGCACTTAGAAATTTCACGTCACGCTGTGGTACAAATTTTCGCAAGCAGTAACGTCAAAACCTTACTCCTGAACTTTGATGCGATATTTATGTTTGTAAATTTTCATAAATTTGATAAAGCAATTATAGATAGATAATTTTACTGAGGGACCAAATAGAATCGATTATTTTAAGCGAGGATACATCCTTGTTATGTAAATCTGTTTTCAAGTACCTATGTAGTGTTTCTACATCATAATAAATACCTACATTAAATGTGTCAGTGGAGACAATAGCTCAATTATAATAAAAATGGCATATTATAAGCTAGATGAATATTTGAATGACAATGACAATGGTTTAAATTTTCTCCAGCTCAACAAAGCACTAAAACCATGTAACTTGTACTTTGTATTAGGTATATTGATTGTTTAAAAGAATAATGTGTTGAGGAGTTTCTTGCCCCGCTTCTTTTCCTCAACTACAATATGTATCAGAAAGGTGAAATAATATTGAAGGGTGTATATGTATATCGTGTAACGAAATACCTACAAAAATATCAGATGTATTATAGCAACTTTTTTCTTTCATATAAACTTAATAATTACTTTCTATGTGTGAATTTTCGCCAACCCTGTGATTGAAGAATAAAAGCGTACGCTCCCTACGCGCTAGTGTCGTTGACCGTAGTAGTGGTAGGTAGCGCTGCGCGCGCAGCTGATCGCTCGCGCCGAGCGCCGCCGGTCGCCGCCCGCGCCTTAACATACCTACCTACCTACTTTATTCTAGGTTAAATGTTATTAGAAATAATAAAAGTTATTAATAGCAGTAATCATTTATTCAAAAAAAATTAAAGGTAAAATCATAGTTTCTATTCAATAATAAATTTAACTGATCAAAACATTGTCATTAAACAAGTAAAACCTACCTACATACTAGTCATGTAGTTTCATCAAACTTTTACACTTTGGGATTTGGGTCCTACCTACTATTGGTTTACACACACATTAATAGTATTAATACCGCACAATAACTCAAAATGTCCACCAGTGCGCGCAGTGGGTACCACCAGCCGCAGGTCCCGGTACCACGAGTAGGCGTACAGGCGCGCGACCTTGGGGGTTTGAGCGCGGAAAGAACCAGCCTCGCACGGACGCAGACACCTGACAAATTCTCCCGAAGCAGCTGAAGGATAGCATCAGCTGCTCATCCAGCGGTCTACCTTCGGCGAAGCGCACGTGACACAGCTCCCTAACTCGACTGATATTGCCATCAGGAGCACCGACACAAAGTCATTTCATAAGATTCACTATTTGAATAATCACGAGACACTGTAACGACTGTTGCGAGTCACATTCTTTGATTATAACACGTCTTCACTCGTTGATAGACAGGAAGCAACTAGTTCATTGATTTGAAAATGAAAGAATTTGCCGATTTTCTAAAATTTTGTTGTAGGGTTCAGTTGAAAATTAGACATAAACCTATGAAGATAAAAGACCTAAAATAAATTTTAAGCGATACAATGATAATTAATCAATCAATTTCATAATTTACTTTTATCAATTGTGAAATAATAATAACGTGAAATAAGGTAAAAGACTTAGAATTAAGAATATTTTTTAAAACATACGGAATCACTCAATAAATAGAGGGTGGAGCTAGACTCCTCAATAAAGCCGCCGCCGGCCCTTTGACCTTTGCGCAGTGTCCTTATTGGCCAAAAAGGAGCGCGCGAGCGTTCCTAGTGATCAATGGATTTTTCATTGATCTAAGACCGCAATCCACGTGGACTAACAAAATTCTATCAAAGACTAATAATGTCAGATATTTACGTAGGTAAATTAGTAGGTTTTCTTTAAAACTATGGGGAAAAAAATAAAATAATGATGGAGTATTATCGGGCCTGTTGGCTCAGTTGGTAGTGACCTTCAGAACCGGAGCTCGCGGGTTTGACTCCCGCTGAACAACATATGTTGGCCTACAGTTGTGTGAATGAACATGTCTGTTGGCTTCGTGACTGGGTTATAAATAATTATTTTAGTATGTCTATTAGTTATTTAGTACTCATAGTGTAGGCTCTGTCTAGTTTTTCGTAGGTAAAAACACGACGTCTTATCTGTACCATGTTTAGTCACTTAAAAGAGAGTTCAACAGCATTTAGCAGCTGATTTAAGGGTTGAAAATGATTTTTTTTAATGATAACTTCCACGTTGTTTTACTCCAAATTTATAGTATATAATATACAAGAGACATTTTTCCCGAACTGTATATAAGCTACTTTATATGACCCTTAATTATTATTTCACCTTTCTGATACATATTGTATACATACCGAAGCGGTGAAGTCACAATGACTTTTAATAAGAGGACTTATAAGACCCTACATTGAATAAAGACTTTTGACTTTGATTACCCCAATTATAACAATTACTTTTTCTTTTTTGTACAGAGCACTTCAAATGGAGAAACAAATGAGGAATCAGCAGTAAACTTAGAAAATGAGGATGATGTGGACAATTTACAGCTGGCATGGGAGATGCTTGGTAAGGAACTTTAGTATACTTATATCGCCTGTCATCTTCGCTTGATAAGTAAAATATCTGGAAAGATTATTACAAGTTCAGTCATTGATTACTGGCAACTGACTGAAATCATCACTTAACTCTTACACACAGTTATCTAGTCCCTAACCAGGCAAAGCCTTAACTGGGTACTAAATAAACTTAAATAAATATTAAACACCCAGACACAAAGCCAACAGCCATCTTCATGCACAAAAATGTTGACTCGGATCAAACCTGCGACCTCAGGCTCAGAACGCAGGGTCACTACTAAGAGCCAACAGTCCCAACTATGTTTTTGTTATCGCTAACAACATTAAAAAACAATGTGTTCCTCAGTATGACATGACTTTTTTTATTTGTATGGGGGTGTTGAACAGAAGACACAGATAGTGACACACAAATACAATTTTTTTGTTACGATGAACTGCATTCTTTTGTACCCGTCTGCCTCAGAAGGAGGGTAATGTTTTAGCTAGTGAATCTCACTACGCAATAAATAATCTCACACCTTTTATCCCCGAGGGGGTAGGCAGAGGTATTCCATTTCTGGAAATACCCATGTTTCACCAGTATATTCTTTGGACCCCAAAACGTGATAGATGGTGAGCCCATCGCCGGACCGGGTCTGTTACACATGCCTCAGAATGAATTCTGTTACCTGCGGACATTGTCGAGCTAGTGATAAATATGTACTATACAATATTCTTGTACCGTGTGTGAATGGTCCCACAATTTATTTATTTGTGAATCAATTTATTTATTGTGAAGGCAGGCCCCAGAATTAATTTTGAGACATGTGTAAATAGAACCGGTCCGGCGATGGCCTCACCTATCACGTTTAGGGGTCCAATATACCTTGTGAAAAGTGTTTATATCCAGTAATGAAATACCTCTGCCTACCCCCTCGGGGAAAAAAGGCGTGAGATTATATTATTATTAAAGCTTTGCTTGGTTTGGGACTAGATAACCGTGTGTAAGAGTTAAGTGATGATTTTAGCTGCCAGTAGTCAATGACTGAACTCTGATCTGATCATTTTTTTTTTTATGTATTTGTCTTTAGACTTAGCTCGCAGTATTCTGTTCCGGCGCGTTGAGAACGGCGGCGGGGACGCGGCGCGAGCTTTGCTAGCCGACGTGCACCTAGCTCTCGGAGAGGTGGCATTGGAGAGCGAGACTTACGACAAAGCAGTTATTGACATGCGTTAGTATCTAGAATTTTCATCATCATCAACCCGTCACAGCCCACTGTTGAGCTAAGGGTCTTTCTTCACATGAGGAAGTATGGGTCATAATCTAAATCCCACCGTGGATTGGGAGATGTGGTGTTAGGTTAGTGGCCACCTGTTAATTTTTTTGCCAGCCAGGGGTATCTATGTGCAAACAACGAAAACCGAAACAACCTAAACATAATAATATGATACCTTACCACTCCTTGGCCTATATATATTACATTATATATTACATATTGCATTATATATTATATATTACATATGAATTTCTAGGAATGTAATATATATTCTATATATTACATTCCTAGAAATTCCTGCTTCACCAGATTATTTTTGGACCCCTAAATGTGACGGTGATGAGCACGCATGTTTTCCTTTACTATCGAGCTAGTGAGCCTCGTCGGTAATGTGAAGGCGTAGTAGGTACAGAAATGTAGGTAGGTACAGTCAAGAGCACATGAAGCATTATGGTCGCGACACACCTGCGGAACTTACGCCGCGGAACTTTCGGTGAACAACATACATTACGGCAGATCCTTTATCTTTAAATCTTGAGATTTATCTTTAAAGTGAAACGTCATTGTATGTTGTTCACGGAAAGTTCCGCGGCGTAAGTTCCGCAGGTGTGTCACTACACTCACACTTGTAGTGCGAGTCTGAACTCGAAAGCGATTGCAATAAGAAAGTTACAAAGTCCAATGTGTCAAGCTCCACATGCTCTTGACTGTACATAGTTAACTGTCAAACGGAACTTATTTATAAAATGTGTCTGACAAATATTGATTTGATAAAATGTGCTTATTCCAGAAAGCTGTCTTGAACTGCAAAAGGAGTTATACCGTAGTGATGACAGACGAATTGCAGAAACGCACTATCAAATTGGTAATCACTGATTTCTATTTAATTAGACTAAAAAAAACATTTACAGATAAATTTTATGTCAAGTCTAGTATAGTTTTAAATTAACTAAAGTCTTAATATGGATGTTGTTGTTATTTTCAGGTCTAGCTAACTCCCTCGCTTCGAACTTCGAGGACGCGATAACACATTTCAAGAACGCAGCGAACATTCTAGAAACACGTATCAAGACTTTGGAAAACCCCGCCACTGCGGCTGAAGATGCGAGTGTCAAGAAATTCTCAGCCGACCCGGTCTATTCTGTGGAGGGAGAAATCAAGGAGCTAAAGGAATTGTTGCCGGAAATCCAGGAGAAAATTCAAGACATGATGGACTATAAAGCTGAGGTAAGACCGTGCGATTGTCTTGAAGAGACAAGAAAAATGCTACGGGGCATGATCTTAAAAGAGAAAAACCGTTGTTTTGTCGAATGCCAATCTTAGAGACTGAATTTTCGTATTTTTTTATGTTAGCTTTCATAATCAAACTAGTGTTACATGGTGTTTTATTTTCTTGCATTCCATTATTAGAAAAGTTCCTAAAACTAAATAAGTGCCAAAATAATTGTGATTGATTGAAATTGTAATAATTAAATGTTAGGAATTCGACTGTTATAATCAGTATTATTTTTACGAATTTGATGAATAGTTGTGCCTTAATTAATCTCAAGTAGCATTTTAATACTCATAGTTATAAGTTGTCATTGTATTCATTGTGTAGACGTAAGTGAAACCACAAGGCCATTTTTGTATTGATTTTGATACTTTTTTAAATATAATCTTTCGAAATTGAAGTTTTGTTTTCTTTCAGACTCCAACCCAATACATTAATGGCCATGTGGTTAAATTTACTTTCTTACTTGTTCATGGCCATTGATGTCATACACAATATTAATGATTAAGGCCTAATGCTTACCAAAAGCGACGCGTCACAACACGGCAGAAAATTCATGGGCCAAAAAGATATTTAAATATCTTCGCGTGTACTTTATAGCACTCACTAAAATTCCTATTATGTCATCGCGTTGGTTTTGTTTTCCTAGCCAAGTTGAAAACGTTTTCATTCAACATAACTAGCTGTTCCGTAAGTCCTGTTCTGTGGGAAACTTATATCCTATGTTACTACCAGAAAAGTAAACTTCCATTGCAGAAAGAATTTTCAAAATTGGTCCAATCGTTTTTGAGTTTATTTCTTACAAAAATACAAAGAAAAATTTTCCTCTTTATAATATTAATGTAGATGTGAATTGATTTTCATTTATATTGCATTATATTAAATTTTACGAATTCAATTATTACTTAATTAATACTTTTACTGCCTCTTGTCTGTGCGATGACTCAAATATTATAATATCACCATAATTATTATGAAATCTTACTAATCTACTCATGCGTGATATCAGTCATAATCGGTACATAATCAAATCGGTTTTTTAATGATCTGATTGAATTCTAATCTAAATCAAGTTATTTTGGTTCAATTCCAATTATTAAGTATTAAAACTTGAAAAATGTGCTGTAATAAATATGCTGACTTTCCAAGCCAATTTTTCTTGTGGTTCTAACCCAATATTTGCCTTCAAAGTGAGGTTATTGATCTTCGTCGCCCGCCGTTGTGCAACGTTGCGAAACATGTTGCGTCACGTCAATTGTGACCTAGGCTTTAGTAAGGCGTATTCCATCCTACATGTGACTGTCAAAAACCTAATGTTATTACAGACAATGAAGAGACTACGTGAGACTTTATGCGGACCAAGCGGCCAAGGATCCAACGGCGCAGGCTCCAATGGAGCAGGTTTTAGCTCCAGCTCCAGTTCGAGTTCCCAGGCTAAGCCTGCAGCGGACATCTCCCATCTCATTAAGAGGAAACGTAAGCCCAGTGAGACGGAAGATTCTCCAGCTAAGAGAGCCAACACGTGAATTTTTTTTATTTTTTTTACATAGCAGCAGCTGCACAAATTCGGCTTGGTAAGCAAGAGCTTCTAAAAACGGTGGCATAGTATCATTATTCTTGGTGCTACTAGCGCTACAATGTAACTGTCAGTTTATACTAAGATCCAAGTTCACAAACCACATAGGTACGTCAGAAAAAAGTTTTCTCTTTGGTTTTATAGGTATGTGGGTAAAACCATAGACCTAGGAACTTTTGGTGAATGGTGAGGAGCATTGGTGTAGTTTTGGGCACCAGTTTATTGTTTTAACCACATACCTATAAAAGAGAAAACTTTTTACTGACGTATGTGGTTTTAACAGTCGTTTAGTGTTGGGGAAATTGCAAACTGAGATTTGATTTGGACGAACGCTTATCAAATATTCGTCCTACTAGTTCACGGACGAATTGTGCCTTATGAACGTACGTTGCATCACAATGACAAAATGCACAACACTGCCTAACTAAAAAGTGTACTCACTGATAATAATAAGAAGATAATACCTAGTACGGCCGTTTTAACTTTTCAGCTCTGAAGCTGCGCAATAACATTTTTAGCGACCATTTGGCGGTACGTTGCAGTTTGCGCAGGCGAAGCCTATGTTCAGAGCAGCCAAGTTAAAACGGCCTTATTGTAGGTATTTACAATTGTGTGATCCGTCGGTAAAGTTTGATCTGACGTTTAAATAACAATGATTATTTAATAAATAATATGGAGCCGAATAGATTGTGTAGCTAGCTGCCCTGTCCTTATTAATATTTGTTTCGTAAATAATATTTATACTTTGCGAAATTAGTATGTAACCAAAACGAATGTTGATTGATAGGTAGCGAGATGAATCGATGGTATCTATAAGTAATGTGTTTAATTTGGAGAAATCTTCCGTTTCTCTTTAATTTTTGAGACTGAACCGAAATCATTGCGAATCTGTGAAGACAAACTAAAGGTAGGTAAGTTACCTATTAAGATTTATACCAACACTGTGAACCTACATTCTTGTCACGGTATTCAGAATATTTTTCTGTTGAATTAGTCGTTTTTTGCTAGATAACCTCACCGTGATTAGTTTGTATTTGGTAAATGGTAACCTAAAAAACACCTAGGTACCTAATTTCGATGTAGGTACATTGTTATTTCTCTTCATACGACATAGGTTGGAAGTAAGCAAGGTATTGTGTTTTAAAAGTTCAGTTTTATTTTGATTATGTACTTACCTAATTTAATAGTGAAGAAAACTTGTTTTTTTAAATTTTTAAGTACCTACCTACTGGAATAACATCAAAATATAAGCTCTTACAATAGCTACGTTTGCACGTTTGTAGCGACGAAAGGCCAAGGGACGCAAGCGCTCTGGATAGTATCGAAATGTTTGTAAAATAAAGTAGCGCAAGTCTGTGTACCTACAAGGTTCATACCTGCATTAATTTATGTTTTATTCTAAGCGTAGTTTTAAAGATTTCGTAATACATAACTGAATTTAAAGAATTTATCGATTTTTATTGTATATACCTACCTACCTACAGCTGCTCAGTTTGCATTGAATTAAACAAATAGTAACTATATAGGTACGTAGATATATTAATGACTATAGGTGGGTAAGTAGTTAGGTATGTTAATTATCTTAATAAGAGCTAATTCACACTGGATCCGTCATTGACGATTCGTCAAAAAACACGAATCGTCATGACGCATGGACGTTAATTCCCTTTTCATTGCACACGGAATCTTGTTTTTCACGATTCATCAAAAATTTATAATTAATATTTACATTATTTTCCTGATTCAGGGTTTAGTTTTGGATGAACTACCGAGCGGATCCGTCATAAAAAATCACGATTCGTGTCTTTTGGCGAACGTGATTTTAAAAGACGATATGTGGTCGTAATTTTTCACGATTCGTAATGCGCGTGAATACGGGCATTTTTAAAGCCTTGCCGCCGGAAAAACAAAGAATCGTTAAAAAAGACAATTAATGAAAAAAACGAATCGTTCAGTAACATGCATTTCAAAGTGAGTAGGTATCGATCGAAGTAGGTATCATTATAAAATTCGACCGCACGGTTTCACCTGCGTCAATATTAAAACAGTCTGTCAATCGGGAATGTAAAAGGGAAAGAATTTTCTGAGTCTGTTTATTAGTAAGTAGTTCCGGAGATTACCATACCATACTTAGTAAGTATAGACTAGGGACTCGCCCTCGCTTCGCTTAGATTTATCATAAAAAATGACGTCTGAACCCTGCAACTAATCGAAATAAAAAAAAAACAAAAATTACTTTAAAATTCCTGTTTTAACACAGATACTTAAGTACCTACTTAAATAAGAGATGCAGGTCTGTAGGTAAGTACTTATAATGATTGAGTACCTATGCATGGTGGCATTTATTTTGAAATCACAGTTATGTAGAACTTACTTTCATTATTTTATTGATAGGTATAAAAAAGGTAAGAAAAGTCTTTTATAAGTAGATATACATAAAAAGTACCTATTTTGTGGTTTGGTTCTCATTACGAAATCTTCATAAAAAACGTCTGGCAAACTGCCAAATCAAGAAGTGTCACAAATAAAGTTTACGAAATTATTGTTCGTTCTTCGCAAATTAGGTATACCTTGTTCATATTCAATATGGCTAGCGGAGATACGCCGAATCTGCCGAAACACCTGACGTATTCTAAATCAAGGGTGCCAATCGTCGGGGCACTGATCGACTATATGGACACAAGTTTCGAATACGTGAGGCGCAAAACCTTCGCCCAAGCCGAGAAGTTGCACGCTAAAGCTTCGAGAGCAACCCTTTCTGCTACGTTTATGGCTACAGTGTGCTTGATATTAGGTCTCGTCTCTAATGTGAAGTTTGAAGTTGTGACTTTCGACCAGGAGCCATTACCGAGTGATCTCCACTTCATGTTGATGAGTAAAGAAGAGAATCTGTATATCGATGATATTGATGCTACGAGTATGTATTATGTAAAGTATATGTAGGTATAAAAGTATTTAAAGACAAATGCCCTATGACGTAGGCAGGCACACCAATAGTGTCCTTTTTTTTTCAAAATTCCCTCTGGAACGGGTATAAAGGGTTGCCTCGCATGGCGTCACCGCAAGGTGTCTGTTAGTTAAGTACCTAAGTACCGTTTTGAATTTCTTAATTATTTGTAACGTATGCCAAACCGTAAAATTTATAAACGGAAATCGGATAGGTAAGAACATATACCCAAAGAGGTTGGAAGAAAATCATTCTCTTTCCTAACTTTTTCTTTAAACGTCTTTGCCTATACCTATACGTTTCTTTTAAACCAATTTACTCCAATGAATATCTTCATTAAGTAAATTATTAGGAATATTAATTTCGTGAGTGTTCTAAACACTCATATTTACATACCTAACTAGCGACCCGCCCCGGCTTCGCACGGGTGCAATGCTGAATTTTCTTTGCTATAAACCATCCCTGGACCCACTCGAACCCACACAAAAAGTTTCATCAAAATCGGTCCGGCCGTTCTGGAGTTAAATCGTCAGGAAGGAAAACCCGACTTATTTTTATATAGTAGACTAACCTACCTACATATACACTTATTTTATTATTTTCAGAGATAATGTGGTGTCTCGAAGCCTCAGACATGGTCGTCGTGCTTATTGGATGTTTACTGATATGGAATAGTTCAAATGTGGTAACGAATAATTTGATATTATGTATATTTCTTACAACAACATCGTACAAAGTGAAACAACACTAAACTTTGATAACTGCTTTTCCAACATTACTTCCTGCTAACATTCCTACAAATGCATCATAAATGTTTTCAAAGCCTTCAGTTACATCTTCCTTTACTTTCAACTGCCCATTTTTTATCCATGGCACGAGATCACCAAAAGCTTCTGGCCATCTATCCAGCCATCGCGGCACTAAGAAACCTTCCACACGCAATTGCTTAAAAACTAAAGCAGGTTGCAGAATTGAAGCTTTTGGCGACTGACTACTATCCTCATTGTACGAACTGATGCTTCCGCACACCGCCACCCTTCCGAAATTATTCATTTGGTTCATGATGATACTGCTGATCTCCCCGCCAACGTTGTCGAAGTAGCAGTCCACGCCGTTCGGAGCGGCTTCCGTCAAGGCTTTTGCAATATCAACTGTCTTGTAGTTGAGAGCCTTGTCGAAACCCAGCTCTTCTTCGAGCCACTTCACCTTTTTGTCGGTACCAGCGAAGCCGATGACTTTGCAACCTTTAATTTTTCCTAACTGCCCTACAATAGAGCCGACACCTCCAGCAGCGCCTGTAACTACGACTGTTTCCCCTGCTTTTGGTTTACACAACTCCAGAAGCCCAAAATATGCGGTGGCTCCCGGCATGCCAACCGCGCCAACGGCCAACGAATTTGGCAAGCCTTTCATAGGAGGTACCTTATATATTTTGCCCATGACACCTTCAGGTTTTGTGGTGTCAATTATGCTGTAGTCACACCAGCCCTTGTGGGAGACAATTCTACTTCCCACAGGATAGCGGGGATCCTTGGAGTCTTCAACGACACCGACTTGGTAGCCGAACTGATCGTATGGAATAGGATAGCGTTCATGATATGCGCGTTGGTACGGGTCCACACTGATCCACTCCGCCTTGACGAGTATCTCTCCATTCTTCACGGAAGGTAGCTCCTGCTCCACTATTTCGAAGTCATCACGCTTTGGTACACCTTGGAAGCGATTCTTGACCACGTATTTGCGCGCTATCACCATGTTGGCTATTTAAGTTGGCGGCCCCTAGCCCTACTATGGTGTCACGATTTTAACTGACTTGATAACATTTGTGGAGTTATATAAATGTGATGTTTAGGCAATTTTATCTATCAGAAAATTCAATGAAGTGATAGCCGTTATTATCAGTCCAAAAGTTGGCGATATAAGTACCTATTATAGGTATCACTGGCGCTATGTGGACCTTGGCACTAGATAGTTGAAGAGATAGATAATCTAGTAGTACCTACTCTGTCCATAGATAATCTAGATTCTAGTAGATTACTATAATAGTACATTTTGTCAGGATTATGCAACAATTTTGTAGGTAGGTAAGTACGTTGATTTTTTCAAGTAAGTACTTACATACCTAACAACTCTTTATTGAACACAAATGAAAATGTGCGATAAGTGACACAAGGATTTAAAAAAACTACAATGGACGGTCTTATTGCTTTGATTGTAATATTATGAGCTGAAAATATAAAAATTAGGTTTCTCTTAAATCGAATATCTCGTAATGGTCGTGGAATAAGATAGTTATAATGATTTGTTTTCGTTACAAACCGAATAGTAACGATAAAATAAAATTACAGGTGTACCATGTGACCATCTAGTTAGGTAGGTACATAATAATTGTTTTACGGGCATGATGAAAATCACGTAAGTACCTAGCAATTACCTACTATCGATCTCGATATCGATTTAATCTCTTGCTGATTATAATATCGTCATATGATAAAAATGAAGATTAACTTTTTAAGCTATTGCATAGTTTCTATCGCGGGCCTTGAGCGCGGGGACCGAATCCAGAAATTCCGTAACGAAAAAAACCTCACGCTCCCCACTCCGACGGGCACGGAGGTGTGGCTTGAAGGCCGTAAATTGTCTATGATATGATGGATGGATGGACGGACGGATGGTCGGATGGATAGATGGACGGACGGACGGACGGACGGATGGACGGACGGACGGACGGACGGACGGACGGATGGACGGACGGATGGACGGACGGACGGATGGACGGAGGGACGGACGGACTGATGGACGGACGGATGGATGGACGGACGGATGGACGGACGGATGGACGGACGGATGGACGGACGGACGGACGGACGGACGGACGGATGGACGGACGGACGGAGGGACGGACGGATGGACGGACGGACGGACGGATGGACGGACGGATGGCCGGACGGATGGACGGACGGACGGACGGATGGACGGACGGATGGCCGGATGGATGGCCGGACGGATGGACGGACGGATGGACGGACGGACGGATGGACGGACATACGGACGGTTGGATGGACGGATGGATGAACCTCACGCTCCCCACTCCGACGGGCACGGAAGTGTGGCTTGAAGGCCGTGCATTGTCTAACGTCGTTTGTTTTCGGCAGTCTTGTTGATACAAAATGCTATGCAATAGCTTTACCGCGGCAGTCCCCGAGTGCCACACGTCTTTTATTTATTCAAATTTCAATCGGCAAGAAACACTACGAATAAACAGCAAAATTATTGATGTCAATAAAAATTATGAATCAAACAGAATACCTAATAATATATCAGAGGCATAGTAGGTAATAGGTATAAAATTCTTAGAAGAATGAAAAAAAAAAAGATTTATTTAACTATATTTGTTTCTAAAATATTCTTAGGCGAATCTTGACAAGGTATTTATTTAATAGAAAAAAACAGGGTGTCCTATATGTAAATGATGACGACATTATTTTAAACTTTGACGACGGCTTTACCAATATTTTTTCCTGCAAGCATTCCTATAAATGCGTCAAAGATATTATCAAAACCATGAGAAATGTGCTCTTTAACCTTCAACTTTCCACTCTTAATCCAATTTATGAGATGAGGCATTGCTTCATCCCAGCGGTCTATCCAGCGCCATATCAAAAAACCTTCAAATTTCAATTGTTTGAACACCATGGCCGGCTGCAAAATGGTTGCCTTTGGAAGTTGTGTGAAATTGTCATTATAAGAACTAATGCTCCCACACACGGACACCCTACCATAATCATTCATTTGACTAATAATGATACTGCTGATCTCCCCGCCGACGTTGTCGAAATAGCAGTCCACTCCTTCAGGAGCTGCTTCTTTTAGCACTTTCGCGACGTTAACTGTCTTATAGTTAAAAGCCTTGTCGAAGCCCAGTTCCTTTTCTAATATCTGTACCTTGTCATCGGATCCAGCAAAACCGATGACATGACAGCCCTTTATCTTTGCAATCTGTCCAACTAGCGAGCCCACAGCGCCAGCAGCGCCAGTTACAACCACTGTTTCGCCTGCCTTTGGCTTGCAGATTTCTAGGAATCCGAAATAAGCGGTAACTCCCGTCATGCCAACTGCACCTACGCCTAAGGAATTAGAGAGACCTTGCATATCCGGGAGTTGGTAGGTTTTGACTTTGGGATCACTGGTTGGATTCGCACTTACGATACTGTAGTCACACCAGCCTTTGTTAGTCACCACTCTAGTGCCTACTGGGTATTGCACGCTCTTAGACTCTTGCACTATTGCTACTTGGTAGCCAAATTGGTCGTATGGCACAGTCTGGCTAGAATTGTAAGCGCGCATGTAAGGGTCGACACTGATCCACTCGGCCTTCACGAGGATCTCGTCATCCTTTAGCGGCGGCAGCTCATGCTCCACGACTTCGAAGTCAGATCGTTTTGGTACTCCCTCAAAATATTGCTTCACTACATACTTCCGTGCTTTGACCATGGTTACTTCGATTATGTGTGTACTGTAAAAATTAAAACGTAAACTTATTACATCATGCATGTACGATACGATGTTAATTTGTGTTTAAATACCTACCTAGGTAGTATAAAAAAACTAACCTCGTCGGTTAAGCTTCGTTATTTATCTCTATCTACAAGTGTACTGCCTCGGCTCGGTCGAGTAATCAACTAACAACACATATACTATTTATATAACAATTTATATCGTAGTGATGATAATTCAGCTTTTTTTTAGCGATAACACTTGTACAGTCAAGAGCACGCTAAGCTTGACACTTTGGACTTTGTACCGGCCCTGTGTTCAATGGCAAGCAGTATAAATCAGAGCTCAGCTTAAACTGGTAGTGTAAAGCTTGACTTGCTCTTGACTGTACATGTAGCATTCTACTTGATTACGTAATAAAGTAAACAGGTAGAAGTCTTGAGATAAGCAGTTATTTTTTTAGATTTTGTTTTTGGGTAGGTACCTACTATTAAATTCCTATCTACTTATACAAGGATTTAGGCTATAAAGGCAGCTATAATAGAATTCTTTATTATACATACAATACACCAAAACAATACAAAATAAAATAAAGTAGGTACAATGTAACTTAAATAAATTACCTACTTAGTAGTTATTTGTACCTAACAAATAATGTCCAGGTTGGTGAGTAGGTATTTAATTATTATATTATTATAAAGTAATAAGCACGTAACTTAGATTCGCATATATTTGTTGGTGTAGCATGTTATACCTTGACCACAGCTTTTCCAGAATTTTCGCCCGCCAACATTCCTATAAATGCGTCAAAAATATTGTCGAATCCTTCAGTGATGTGCTCCCTAGCCTTTAGCTTCCCACTCTTGATCCATTGAATGTAATTGGCGAAAGCCTCCACCCAGCGGTCACCCCAACGATTAACTATGAATCCCTCGACTTTCAATTGCTTAAATACTAAAGCCGGTTGCAAAATTGTAGCTTTTGGTAAACTACCATAACTCTCGTTATAAGCACTAATGCTTCCGCAAACCGCCACCCTTCCGAAATCATTCATTTGGCTCATGATGATACTGCTGATTTCCCCGCCGACGTTGTCGAAGTAGCAGTCTACCCCTTTAGGAGCTGCTTCCTTCAACGCTTTTGCAATATCAACTGTCTTGTAGTTGAGAGCCTTGTCGAAGCCCATCTCCTTCTCCAGCCACTGCACCTTGTCGTCGGAGCCAGCAAATCCGATGACTTTGCATCCCTTGATCTTAGCGATCTGTCCTACTAGCGAGCCCACGGCACCGGCAGCGCCAGTTACTACAACTGTCTCTCCTGCTTTGGGCTTGCAAATTTCTAGTAATCCAAAGTAAGCAGTAGCGCCGGGCATTCCAATAGCACCGACACCAAGAGAGTTCGATAAACCTTGCAGATCTGGTAGTTTGTATATTTGTTGAGAAGGATCTCTACTAGGCTTTGTGCTTACGACACTGTAGTCACACCAGCCTTCATGCGTGACCACCCTCGTACCGACTGGGTATTGTCGACTTTTTGATTCTTGTACTACGGCCACTTGGAAACCGAACTGGTCATAGGGAACGAGTTGCCTACCGTTGTATGCGCGCATGTAGGGGTCCACACTAATCCACTCAGCCTTGACGAGAATTTCGTCATCCTTCAGCGGTGGTAGCTCATATTCCAACACTTCAAAGTCTTCCCGTTTCGGGACACCCTTAAAAATGTTTTTCACCACATATTTGCGTGCTTTTACCATTCTTACAGGTAGTTAGATGCGTGGTCACCGAAGGACGACCAAGTTCAACTGTAAATAAAAAATAGTTTTAATTAATCATTTTGACTAATGATGAAATAACACAAAAATTTGTTCTTAAAAATTTGTAAGCGATAAGGAGTCACGCAATTTTTTATTAGATTCTCATTCAATGGCCGGTCCGGGCATGACTTGCATTTAAAAAAAATTACATCGTATCGTACGTATCCCTATCTCGACTATCAACCTTACTGATATACCTACCACCCTAGAAAAATATTTTCCTCATACATAAAATAACTTTCAACTACCGAAACCGAAAACCATAGTCAAAAAGCTAAACACAAAAAAACTTCAAATTGTTTGAAAACATTTTTTTTTATTTCAAGGTCGTGGATTGTAGGTAAGTACTGGGGACTTTTCGCCAAAGGGCCAAAAACTGGTTGCAACCTGATTTTTTAAAAATTACTTTATTAAATGTGAAATTTCTGTTACGATACCAATTAATGCCTTATTAACTTTACTTTTTATAAGATTGTCTTTCAAACAACTCATTTAAATTGGAAGTAATACTAGACTGAAACAAAAAAATCGGGGTGTAACGTGTGCTGCATTTCTACTTTTAAAACTTTGACTCGGTGTACAAAAAAATTACTAGCAAATTTACACTTACTTATGATTTTATACATTAGAATATAGTTTTAGCATTAAGTAAAAATAGAAAATAAATTTGTAGGTGCCTCATAAACATGTTATTTACAACGTTACAACTTCTGGTAGCAATTTTTGTCCTTACCGGTTT
Organism: Ethmia dodecea; assembly: GCA_963855545.1. Lineage (NCBI taxonomy): Eukaryota > Metazoa > Arthropoda > Insecta > Lepidoptera > Depressariidae > Ethmia > Ethmia dodecea. The sequence goes on from OY979446.1 coordinate 6,968,528, forward strand.
TCGTAACAAAATGTTAAAGCATAAGTAAACTATGCACCGCACACATACAAAGTCACAAAAACCGTCGAATGTCCTTACCACGACTGTCCTCGCCGGGTCCTGTTAAGTAGAGCGGTAAGGACAGTTTTGGGATGGTATTGACATTTAATTTTTTTATAGAAAGAATTATCCTAATAGCCCAGTCATATTAGGTAAAAAAGGGACCTCAACCTCGGAATGAAAGAAAATAAGCTGTAAATCGGTATAAAACTTTGTTTTGTCGTCCTAAATATTGTCTCAAAAGTCACAAATTCTATCATGTTCGCGTCTTAAGATATTGAAGGTCAAAGGTAACAAAAATCGGTTTTTCGTTAATATATCGGTTCTTATTGCTTAAATGAGATTTGCACCTATTATAAAAGTTGTAAAGTATAAAATTTCAAACAAAAGTTGTAAAAAATTGTATACTCGACAACTTTTATAATAAGTGTAAATCTCATTTAAGCAATAGGAACCAAAATATTTGCGAAAAACCTATTTTCACTCCTAATATGACTGGGCTATAAAGGATATCAAGTTATAATATGAATATTAAAGTACTAAATGAACATTATTTATTTATTTATTTTTAAGGGTATCATTTAAAACTAAAAACTAAAGAATTAATGTTTGTTATTTAGAACATAAATATACATAAGCATTAAATGTTATAAAAAACTATTAGCATTTGAAGCAAGAGTGTTTTTGTTTTGTATCTTTCTTTTACATTTTGGAGAAAAAACGTTTTAGTTAATTCAAGTAAAAGTCTTCTATTATTTCTTATTTCTTATGAATGTTCAAATTATATTATTTGTTTTTGACTGTTGTATAAAATAAAGTGCTTACCTAAGTTACGACAGATTTACAGTTTGGCAAAAAGTTAATTGTTTTTTTTAAATGTTTTTTAAAAAGTTTTGTATGTTTTTAGTTATTTACAGAAATCGTTAGTATAAAGACTGATTCTATAACACTATACAATGTGACTGGAAAATCAAGGGAATTCTTCAAGAGGGTAAATAAAAAGCCGATACCTTTAGCATTTGTATAAAAAAACACCACCTTAATGTATGCGGAATGTTGATGGCTACCAAAATTTTACTAATTTTATTTTCGAATGTTCTTAAAATGTATATTATGTAGTATGTATGTATGTCAGACTAGCCCAACTCATACAACTCGTCGTTATCCGTGGCTAATATCCGTGGATACAAACCCTTCAAAACATCTTCAGAGTTTTTAAAAGTTGTCATTACCGGTCCAAAAATGTCCTTACCAAAACTTTATTGCTAAATATCTCGTAAATTAAGATACAGATTCGGTGCAATCCAACATATTTTTGATGTTCAAATGATCCTTTATGCACTTTGACCCTTTTTACTTCTAATTTTGAACTTTTTTTCTCGTTCTCCCAAAACAGTGAAGTTGGCGAAAATGCCCACTGGCTATATTTTTGGTTTCTTTTTTCCTGCCTACTTCAATGTCGATTTATATTTTTGGTTGTTCAGTTTTATTGATTTGTAACAATTAATTAACATTATACCTAATAATAATATACTTACCATCTATTTGATTTGACTTGTTGGTAATTTAAGGGCGGAACTTTTGTCGGTGTATACCTAGCTATATTAGCGACTTAAACTACATAGTTTTGGCACAGTTTAACAATCATATTGTTAAACTGTGGTTTTGGTCAGGTCAGGACACAGATAAAAGAGAAAGAATTGTGTAATAGGACAGGATAACTGAAATTCATACTTGATACCTCCCTACGTCAGTGACCACCTTGCCGTGGCTGGCCGATTCATGGCTGGGGCCATGGCCCGCTAGCTCCCTTAGGAAAAATCCCTAGCTACGCTAATGCAGGTTTATGCCGCATAAAACGTGTATTTCGACTTCTCAAGGGAATCAAAATTATGAGGTAGGATACTAAATGTGTAAGTATAAATTCTTGAGACTTAGGTAGGTATATAGAATTATGAATGAGACGGTGTCGGTATCTAGGTACCTACCAAAGTATGTTCCTACTCGAATATACATAGGTCATAGATGGTCCCTGCATATACCTACTAATAAGCCCGGTCTGTAGGATTTCATGATTCCGTCCATATTAGAATTTTATTCTAAACATTGTAAGTGCCAACGTTATTATTTTCTTTTGTATTCGCAATTACCTACTTAACAATCATAATAATATACCTACTTATCATATTATCTTTAAGCCACTAGACAGACATAATGTAGTTTACATTTATTTATAGGAATTAATTATACTGCATTTAAGTAGTAGTTACTAACCTTTAAACCGGCGGATTGGTTTCACGAAAGCGAACGTGCGTGTTCGAAGGATGTGTTTATTTAACTGACTGTAGACTGTAGCATAGATAAAACACTATATATACTGGACTGTAGTGACTGTTGACTCACTCACTCATTCGTTTTTTTTACAAACAGACTCACTCACACAGCCCCACATACGACTATTTCTGTCACAGTATTTATATTACAGCAGTACGACAACTTACTAACTACGCCTTTTTCGGATTTAATTTAATTGAGCGTTAGGGCCGTCACTCATATGTTTTTTTGTAAAATTATTGATTGTTTTTATTTTTGGATCTAGGACGCTGAATAACAGAATGACATAAGATAGGTAATACTCAATTAACGTTTACATACTTCTACTAGATAAATTAAAAAATTCGGTATCATTAATTATTGATTGAAAAATACTCTCGTCTTTTATGAGACGTACATAAAGAAAGATTTGTTATTAAATTTTATAGCCTGCGCAGACAAAACACTTTTGTCCCCGTATTTTTTTGGCCGCCAAAATAGATCTCTTACAACTGCATCGAGTTGAAAAAGTACGCGGCAGTCCCCGAAAAAATAGAACTAACGCGAACGTGACTAGGACGAAACCGTACGTCAAAATAGAGTTCGTGCTGCCGTTTTCCTTAAAACTGTTCACTTACTATTCGATTACCGCTCGAAGTCGATTCGAACGCATAACGATAATTATTCGTGCTTTAACTTTTTAGTTCTCTTTACGCCCGTCGTGGCGCTGTACGATTTCCCATACAAAATTTCTCGATGACGATACGTTAACGTTTACCATTCGATTTCGATGCATGTTCGTGCTTAGGGTACTGATGCGGCACACTTTAGTTTTCGCTGCGCGCTCGATAGGGATGTGACATTGATCGAAAAAAATATCGATTATTCTTTTTGATAATGAGAGGTTTTTTTTTTGAGAATAAAAAAAAAACATAGTTTGCAAGAACTCTGTAGATGGCGTTGAACTGACTACGTTACTACTAAATGCGGCACGTCACCATAGAGTAACTTATAACCGCGACTTCCTTATTCTGTGAACTTATATTACTCGCGAACGACTTAATCTTTATAATCTGTGATTACGACACTTTCGTTTGCTGCTTGCTTCTGAATGTAACCTAGTTTTCTCGCGCTTTGTTAAAACTCAGTTTTTTATTCTTTTTTTTACATAAATCCACAAGGCACAGAAGTCTCATCTTTTTTTCTTGGGACATTTTCTTTTTGGCGCGTAAAACCCATAAAAAGACTGCTGAATATTTATTCCTTGTTTTTATTTAAGTATTTGCTCTTTAGCTGAGATAACTGAGATTTATTTACTTTCAAAAACAAAATGTCATTGTGATGTGTGTGACAGTAACATTTACTTTTATATACGTTTCGTTTTACGATATCAAAAAAATGATGTGACGTTCCGTTCCTAGCAGTAACTTAGCAAGTTCAGCGCCATCTATCCAGAGAACAGGGAAGAGTAAAAAAAAAAAAGAAAAACCCCCCATTAATGGATTTTTGAAAAATGATAAATTTTCTTAAAAATAATCAATATTTTAAAATCGATTACCTATACGAAAAATAAATACCAATTTATATGAAAAATTATCATTTAGGGATTTAATGTCGAATTAGGAAAAAACGAAATATGGTATTTTTTGCTTATTTATTATTATTAACCAATTAATAACAACAATTCTTTCTTCTGGACAAATGCACATCCTGATCATTGTCAGAATAACTTTTAGAGGGTTTCACAATTGAGAACAACTCTTCAAAAGTTCCAACCGATGTTTTATAATATTTAAAAAATATTTTTGGATATTGTTTCAACCATAGCAAAAAATTCTAAATTTATGGTTTCAACTGAGCATGCTTCGCATGAAAATATCCATTCATTAATCGATCTGATATAAAGGGATGGACTCAGTATTCTCTTTTAAAACTGTATGTAAATTACAACACAACGTAATCTCAGAATATTCGCTTCCATAGCGTGCGCCTCTCTAAATTTTCGGGGGACAAATGATCAACCGTGTGCGTTGAGTCCGCGGCAAGTCCTCGATTTTTTTACGATTCGGGGGATTTTGTCCTCCGGGGACAAAGTCCGTCGTCTGCGCAGGGTATTACTGTGCATTTTTCAAAAGATCGCAAAAGACGGTCCGCTCTGTACTTCTCGACGTGGCACAAGCACATGAGTAAAGAAACGGAATCCTTACTCATGTGGCACAAGGGTGGCACAGTAAGGATTTAACTGATAGACTGCATAGGTATTTAACTACTTTAGGTACTTACTTTGCGCGCTGGGAACCTGTTCCACCGCGTGTTTGGATGAGTGCAAAGAGATTAAAATATAATAGGACATAGAGGGGACATTGGGAGTATTTTCATACAAAACTTTGAAGCATGTTTGAAGTTCAAGCGTCATTTCAGTTAGTATGAACGCGAGCTGTCATTCGGTCGAAATTGTACTAGACTTATTCCACTTGGAATAACTTTTGGCTTCAAATTTTCCTCGCTTTGTCCCCTCTATGCCCTATTATATTTTAATCTCTTTGGATGAGTGCTTTGTCGTTTCGGACGTTTGTACGTAGTCACCTTACTGCTTTAGCTTACCTATATTGCTGCGCCTCTTCCATAGTACTATACTAACATATCTTTTCATAAGTACGTTTATATTTGCGATTAATTTTACATCGATATAATCAGAAGTCGAAACATTCGGCAAATTGTAATCCCTAGAGCCATGGAACCACGGGTAATTAGTGGACCCGGTAATGGGTCACCTCACCGGGACCAAGGGGGAAACGTGATTCTGTGCCTCTACAGCGGCCTACTCTAGTGAGTAGTTATTGAAAACAAAAATTAAAGAGACAGAGATATAGCTAAAGAAAGCGATGACACTTTTCTTTTAACTAAGTTAAAATGAAAAAAAAATACATCGCGTCCTTTCTTGCCTATAGCTCTGTCCCTTACCTGCATGCTGGACTGCAGTCACTTACTCTACACCCAACTTTTTTTTTTACGATTTAGTTTTCAAATAAAGTGTTATTGGTCCGAGCGCAACAAACCTAGTCAGAAAATATCATGAAATACTAATGATGATCGGTCCTCTTGCAGCGATCGCCGCTAAGCGAATACCTATTTCTACCATGGCTGGGCGCGACCCTACGTGGCCTGTTTCTCCGCCAGGGCCCCACTGCCGGGGCCCTGCTGTACACAATGGCGGTTGTCGACGGAAACATCAACCCGCTATTCCTCACCGCTTTCTCTTTTCTGTTCCGTAAGTAGAAGTTTCCAACGATCTTCACTTTGAGATGAAACTTGGGGTTGATCTCAGGTTGGAAAGAGACTAGTTAACACATCAAAAGCGGGTCAGAAGCAGCTTCGGATTATATGGATCATCAATGCCACGAAATCTATATATCGCCGTTGTACTGCGAAAACCAATTAAATCAAAAAAAGTAGTTTTGAGAAAAAGGATTTTGAAGTTTCATCAGTAACTAATACACAGTAAAACACGAATCTTAAGACTGACTCCTGGCAATTATAACTCCTTAATTCATCTTTTTTCAGAATCTTCATCCATAACTTGAAAATAGTAGTAATTTGATCAGAAAACTAGGATTAAATCCAAAAGGGGGCCTATTTAATTGGTTTTACCTGAGAAGTCATAATTTGTCATTTTAAGGGGAACTAAGTACTCTATATAGCCAGAATTATTATTAAAGGCAAGGTTTTTATATAATATAAAACGATACTAAGATCACTTTTAATAATGTCACACTAAGTGCGAGATAAAAATAAAAATGTATTTATATACTTGGTTTTACCTGAAGGTTTAATTTTAAACCTGTTGAATTTAACTTAAATTGGTTATGAAGATTTTGTTTTTATTCAGTAGGGGTTTAATTGAATTAAAGCGAGAAGATTTAGTAGAAATTACTTATCAAAATGTCTTTTACGACATGAAAACTCAAAAATAAGAACAAAAAAAATCAAAAAACCCAGACCAAAACCATCAAAATGATACATAATCTCACGCCATTTTCCTATTGGGGTAGGTAGAGACAATAGACTGCCACTTGCTACGAACCTGGCAGATCTCTCGTGCTTCATGCACATCCATCAAACGACTCATGGATCGTCGGTTTCGGGTACTCTTTATTTGGCTTTTCTTCAATACATCGCCGATCTGGTCGATGTAAGTACGCCTAGGTCGCCCTCTACCGACTCGCCTATTCACAACACCCTTGTATACTTTTCTCGTTAAGCGCCTTTTATTCATCCTCTCAATATGACCAAACCACCTCAGCATTCCTTTTTCAATCCTTGTCACTATATCGTCTTTCAGGCCGCAACGCTTTCGAATCACACTATTCTTCACTCTATCTGTCAATCGCAATTAATTAATAATAGATGCAATATAATAAGTAATATATAATTGTAAAGAATATCATTATTATAGAACTTTCTTCATCAGAAACGGTATAATCGGGTAAACGATCTTTGCATGCGTCACCTGTGAACCAGGCGTGATACTCATCTGGAATAACACCTTTACAAGAAGGTATCACAAAGCTGTAAGAAATCATTTTTATACGGCTTTGAATTTTTAAATTAAAATTCTTATCCACCTGGTAGTCTGGTTTTTTAGGATCCAAACAAAGGATCTGGTTCACTTTTTGATCAACTAAAATACTAATTTTTAAGGCTAAAATAATGAAACAATCGTTAGAGAGCCTGTGTTAGAATTAATGGAGCCTACACAGACTGATTTAACATCTCCATGGGTGAGACAGGGATGTGTAGCAACCTTCAACCTTTTCATGGATAATTGTTTGATAGATTTGAAAGAGCGAGATTGTGGAGTACGAATGGGAGGGGTAATGGTCAAATGCCTATGTACGCTGATAATCAAGTTATAATTGAACCATCAACGCATGAGTTGCAGGACACGGTAACTATCGTGAACGAGGCATTCAAGAGAAAAGGTTCGAAATTAAAATAATGTAAGCAAGACAAAGTTTATGGTTGTGGAGAAAAATATGGACATTTCTGAGTGAGAAAGTAGAACAGAGTCAGAGTTTGTGTTTACAGGAAGTAGGTTTAGTAGAGACGGTAAGTGTGATAGTGATATTGAAAGGAGGGTGCATGCAAGTAATATGCTAAACGGTGCATTACACGCCTTCATGAAGACCCCGAAAGTGACTAAAAAAGCACACCTTGATTGTTCATGGCGGTGTGTTGGTTCATGTATGGTAGCGAGAGTTAAGTATGGCAGAAGAAGCATGAGAGTCGAATAAATGCAGTAGAAATGCGCTCGCTAAGAAGCATGAGTACGATTGATTGATAGAATGAGGAATAAGTAATCCGAGAGCGTTGTGGATTGAACGAAGATGTAGTGACTAAGATGACAGACAAGCTTAGTGATAAGATTGAAAAAGGATGCTTAGGTGGTTTGGACATATCGCGCGGATGAATGAAAGGCGTCTAACTAGACAAATATATAAGGGGATTGTGAGTGGCCGAGTCGGCAGAGGGCGACCTAGGCTTACATCGATCAGATCGGCAATGTATTAAAGAAAAGCCAGATAAAAAAAAAGTACCCGAAACCGACGAGCATTTATGAACTGAATGATGGATGTGGATGAGGCGCGAGAGGTGTACCAGGATCGTAGCAGGTGGCGGTTAATTGTCTCTACATACCCCTTCGGGAAAAAGGCGTGAGCATATGTATGTATAAGTATGTAATCGTTAGAAAAAACAGTTCAATAACGACACCATGCGGCACTCATCAGTACGAATGTGTTACGCGGATATAATCGTTTTTCCCTGTAGGCATTTTAAACGACTTCACTTTATTAACCCTCAGTGAAAACCAAGTATCGCGATGTACAGGTTTTTAATACTGGAGAATACTTTCGTTTGCATGACTTATCTTGTCAAGGAAAACAGTTTAAGTCTTTGTAATTGTTTGTACCGGGATAAATTATCACATTTAGATGGCTTAAATGTTAATAAGTGATTCTTTCTGAGGAAATTCCCTGCCATCTAGAATTCTATTTGTCGTAGTAAAACAGATTATCTCGTTTTAATGTGAATTCCTTGCCTAAAAGTTATTTAAGTGCAAAATTAAACCAGCATATTCTTGTTTACCAGAAGCAAAATGTCTAAAGAGTTAGATTTAATTGTTTTTCCCATTCTCTATCTCGGAAACTATACTACTTAGCAGATAACCGGTTTTACCAGAAGAAAGAACTCGAAAAATTGAGTAGGCATGTGCAAAAATCTCATTTTTACATTAAATCGATTTAATTGGTTTTCGCAGTATAACGGCGATATATAAAAATCAATGCCACTTTTCGTTGTCATTTTATAACTCAAGAACGGGCTCACATATTCAAATCAAATTTTTAGGCTTTATTCGAACTATTTAGCAGATGGTTTATGTGAAGTTTGCTTAAAATCTGTCGAATGGTTCTTCATTTATCACATTTTTACAGGACAGCGTCTGTCGGGTCAGCTAGTAAAATATAATATTCCCAAGTAGGTAACTACTCACTACTACGGATCAAACGAAGGTCCACATTGTGAGCCGGAGGGTCCTAAATCTGCTTATGACTAGACATTTCGGTAATTGGACCTTTCGAGACTGGTGATTTTGAAAGACTATACGTTATGAGACTGGACGTTATGGGCCACTGGACATTTTGGACTCTTCAGGAGACCTTGTCAGTCAGAGGGGTGGGTGTCATGGTTCTTATAATTCCAAGAATAGAATTTTTTTTGTTTCAAGTCAGACTAGCTGCAAGAGAACTGCAACTGAACTGAAGCCACTCTTGCCCTACTCTTGATGTGTTGGGGTCGAGAAAAAAGACTCCGTAGTATTCCTGTCAATAAACATCTAATACGTATACAACATCTGATAAGATGTTCTAAATTAAATAACTGACTTAGCGAGCATGTATGGCAATAGAATCTCTGGGTTTTATTGTCCTGTAAACGCGGTTCTTTATGTTATTCGTAGCATAGTAAGCTTCGTAGCTAAGGTAGGTACAATCCTGATAAACTATGAAGAATAACTTAAATACATAACATATGTACCTACTTGCGGAAAAAGGGCCACCATACAGTACAGGACAAGGCGTGCAGAAAGGTAAACTAATATGACCAAGTCGATTACTAATTTATCTAAATCTTTTCAGTTTTAGAAGCTCGTCTTTGGCTAGAGATAGCTCGGTTGGTTCGCACACGCTGGGAGCGACGTGATCACAGCCTCCCGGGTGAGGCTAGTGGCATTGAAGTCGAGACCTTGTGGAGCAATGACGACGTTCAAAGTGTCGAGGTTCGCAATTATGTCTATTAAATGAAGCAAGATTACTCATGAGGCTTATAAAAGTGGATCTATTAGGTGCTGCCCTAAATTGATAGTTTTCTGTTGCGTCTGCATATCTTTGCAATTTTGGATATTTCACCCAGGTAGTGTTGCCAAGAATTTCTAGATAAAGTTACCTATTTATATTTTGATTAGTGTTTTGCTATATTATAGATATTTTTTTTGTAAAAATATAATGTTTCTGTATATATGAAGGATTCCTTTTATTTCGTCTTGTATAATGCTAAGATTAATTCAAAATAGTTGAATTCATTCAGGTTATTTGTAGCATTTAGCATTTAAAATTCTTCCAAGCTTGGTACCCGTAACAACATTTTTTTTTATGTTTTATTTATTTTCAATGAACTGGAAAGCCTTAAATACAATGAGGTACAGGATATCTTCTAAAACTAAATAAACAGTATCAATAATAAACTGTAGTATCAACTTAATTCTAGGTAAATAATATATAAAAATATCACAATAATGCTTTGGTTTGCTGGATGTCATACCTACCAATTATTGTGAATTTGTAGACACAAACCGTACAATAAGAGGTTTATGTAGGTATAGACAAAAAAAATAACGTAAGAAGTTCCAAAAACTATAAATATCCATACAAATCCACAATCAAAGTACCGCGTTAACTAGCTTCACCAGATAATAGGTAAAATTAACAGAATCACCGATGTTTTAAGGTCTCCATTTAAATCTTTCGATGAGAATTTAACTATTTTTGTTCGTCGACATCATAATCAACAAAATCATATCGTACGCGAGCAACAGGCGATCATTTTACAGAATGCTTGTAGGTGACCTTGCCACGACAGGTCACTTTTCTCATCAGTGCACCAGTAATCGGTTACGAAATTGAAGTAATCAGCCGACGATTACCACACAGTACACTTATGCTTGGGGTTCATAGGAGAACCAGGCGGGCAGTTGAACTCTCTCGCAAAATCGTGGGAATTAGATAAAGTTCCGATGACGCGGAATCGTCCAGGAGAGTGGACAGCAGTTTTAAGCTTGTTCCGCATCGCTTCAGGTCGCATTGCGCCGCACCATACCTGTAAATAAATCAGTAAACTTTGTTTTACAACTTTTTATGTGATCCGCACTTTCCGAACTAAACCAGAAGGATGTTAAGTTGACATTTGAACTTATTTCGTTGAGTCCGTAGCCTGAACCGTTTGACTTGGAACTGATGTGTCAAGATTTATCTTCAACTTTGAAGTGGCATGGGCTGCGTTTTTACCCGACTGCAGCCAAAGGAAGTTTTTAATCTATTCTATGTCTTTTTTACGCTATCGTGTTTTTGGTATTATCCAAACATTTCTAAATGGTTTACCATGTGGGAAATATTTGGAAACCAAGCTATATAGGATCTGGCAATAAGAAACACAAGATCATGGCAGACCTGTGCAAAGTTGAGGAAGAACAGCTGAGTGTGAGTGTGGTTGAGACCGGGCAGGGTCTCGCCAGCCGATCCGTATTGCCTAAGCCACCGCAAGTAAGCACGGAACGCTTGCTTCACGCCGCCATTATCAGCGATATTCTCACCCTGAAACATTTGCATCGATACTATTCAGTTTATTTTTTACTCGTTGTTTAAAAAAATAAAATAAATAATCTCACGCCTTTCATCCCCGAAGGGGTAGGCAGAGGTATTCCATTACTGGATATACCTACCCATATTCACGAGATACATTGGACCGCTAAACGTGATAGGTGGTGAGCCCATCGCCGGACCGGGTCTGTACTAAGAATATATGTGTAATAATTACAAGGGCAATATCTATCTAGGTAATTATTACCTAGATAGATATTGCCCTTGTTGTTGCACTAAAAGTAATCACGGTAGGTAGTCAATAATAATGCTTAGACACACTCGGACTTAAGAGTAGTTATGAAACTAGTATTAACCCTGCGTTTAAAGAGCCCGCATCTCATTCGTGACGCTCGGGTTCGAATCCTGGCATCTACCAATGAGTTTTTAATTCATACTTACGCACATGTTTATCACTAGCTCGACGGTGAAGGACAACGTCGTGAGGTACCCCGCAGGTCTCAGAATTCATACTGAGGCATGAGGCAGACCCGATCCGGCGATGGGCTCACCATCTTTCACGTTAAGGGGTCTAAAGAATATACTGGTAAAACGTGGGTATTTCCAGAAATGGAATACCTCCGACTACCTCCTCGGGGATAAAAAGCGTGATACTATTTTTAAGAGATGCTGTCACTTTTTAAGTTTTGTTTTTCAAAAGAATGAAGACATATTTTAACTATGTTATGTGACGAGGCTAACTATCTTTCACCTGTGTATTAACTCCATCAAGCTTCATATTGACTTCGGGCACGACGTAGCAGCCGTACTGGTCGATAAGACACTGTGCTCGGCGGTGAAAAGCCTCGATGGCAGAGTCTGACCACCAGCGATGCAAGTTTCCATCGCAGTCAAAAAGCCGGCCCTTATCATCGAAACCATGTGTTATTTCGTGACCTGACAATTCAATCAGGGCCAAATTTTAGAGTGAAAAAACGACAACAGCAACAAACATAAAATCATTCTGTCATTTGATATGAATTTTGTTACAAAAATGTTTGGTCAAACAGTAAGAGAAATTTTTATCAGAAATAATGAAGCAGTGTTCAGATGAAATCAACACATTAGACTATGTTGGTCTTAAAAAGGACCGACAAAAACTTGTATAAAAAGGAAGGCAACAAAGGCGTTTGAAGACACAGTTCATCTTCATTGAAAAGATAATTCTTAAAACGTCTTTGTCAATCCTATCTAAGTACCTACCGATTACAACGCCAATGCCCCCATAATTTAGAGAGCGCGGAAAGTGCCGATGGTAAAACGGTGGTTGCAAGATGCCCGCAGGAAACATGATCTGGTTTTTGTTGCGGCTATAGTACGCATTCACTACCGCTGGAGCCGTGTTCCAGAGGGTCTTATTTACAGGCTGGCCGAGGCTGAAGAAGAAATAGGTTCGATTGCAGTATAGTCATAATGCAATCTAATGATTCCTGTTACTTGTAATATCTTTAAAACAGCTACGTATTATTACTTATTCTGTGGTATAGGTTTACAGTGTCGATCCAAGTAACTTACCGTGATTGCTCCATTTTTGTCAAATGCTGCAGAATATTCAGTATATTCTCAAAGTACTTATCGGGGTGAATTCTTACTTCCTTGTATCTATCATCCAGCTCTTTTTTATTTAGTATAAAATCAGGATATCCAATTCTTAACATCATCGCGTCTACTTTATGCGCTGCTAATTTCTTTGTGTTGTCATCTATCCAGTCTGTTATATGCAGAAGTTCTCTAAAAGATTGCTGTATTTCTCTCGTCATTCTCATGGTGTCATTTTTACTAGTCTCATCAAAGTATTTTTTAACGAACATGGAACCTAATGCCATGCCCATGTTCGAGTTTACTTGAGATATACAGTTCTTCCACCTGGGTGGTGCCTGCTCACGACCAAACAAGATGTAATAGAATCTGGAAGCCAAAAATAGATTTATTTAAAAACTTTTGAACGCCTGTTGTCGACGCTGAATTAGATTCATATAAACATAACCTAAATTTTTGACCTTTTGCTTTGCAGTAGGTTTTGTATGTACTCACTGTTGTTTAGCAGATTGGAAGCGGTCATCGAGGTTGTTGACTCTGTGTCTCACAAAGCGCCACAGGAGATAATTCGCCAATACGCTGGGGTCCGTTTCATTTATCAAGTTAACTAAATGCTGCATAAAAAAAATGACAAAAATCTGTTAACAAATCTATCTAGATATACACAGAGCCTACCGCGTTGACTATGATAATTTGACTTACCCTGACATAACTTAGAGCGAAAAGTACAACAGTTTCATCAGAATGGACAGTCCTATTCATCACGACGCACAAATACCTCCTCCATTTGACTTGCGGTACTAGCTCTTCGAGTTTTCTAAGGGGCATACGTCGATACAGCTCTGATACATTGCGTCTGTCTTCTGGCGCTGACGTAATTTTCGCTAGACTGCAACGAGGACCACGAAACTAGGTAATTGTAACTTGGACAGGTGGCTTCAATAATATTTTTACTGCTACCGAATACCTATCTTTCAATAGAAAGCGATAGATAGCTCGACACGAGGATAACTCTCCTAATATGAGAACATATTTTTCTATTAAATTCCAAGCACAAAACTTACTTGATTTCAAAGTCAATTAGTTGGTCTGCGGTGATTTTCACGTGTTGAGGATCACCACCAAGCAATAAAGCAATCTTTATTAGATATTTTTTATAAGCTTCCAAATAAATAATATTCGATTCCTGAAGAAAATAATCTCTTGTTGGTAAGCCTGCGAAAATAAATTTTTAATAAAAAAGTTTTTGAAGTGTAATAGCAATTTAGAATAAAATTATTTTACCTAGACTAGTCTGATCAAACTGAACGACAAATTCATCAGAATTTTTAATATCGGGTCCCACCCACTCGGATATTAAAATATCATTGTTGTAAAGCCTCAGTTTAGCCATTAACTCAAGCCAATCGAAATGTTCACCGTTCCATTGGGGATTCAATATGGGCCATCCTCCCAGAAGATTAAGTAAATCGAGTAGCGGCTGATGGCCACGTTTCTCCAATATTTCGTAGCTCATACAAGACTTGAAAAGGAATCTAGCCTTTAGTGTAGCATCACCATTAGCTGGATCCACGTTTCTCATGATTTTTTCCTCCACGAAAATATCGTCAATGTTCCTTTGCCTCCTTCTACTCCGAGTATACATTTGCAATTTTCTACCAATTCTTATCTGCTTTGACTGAATTAAAAATCTCCTTTTGATCTTTCTCTTCTTATGACCTTTGGCTAAATTTGTTTTATCAAATCTTTTTATCCGTTTATAGCGTTTATCTTTTTTCCCAAAGTGTTTGTGCATATTGTATTTTGCTTTTGATATTGGCTTGAAAATTCCTTTTGTTTTCAGGTCTAAATATCTTCGGATGCGATTTATGATTTCAGTTTTAGTGTCGCTAAGATCATGTGATGTATTTTTAATAAGAATTCTTCTTTCCGCACTATTTACGCTGCCAAAAAGTCTGACAAAATGTGTTGTTTGTTCTTGGTCTTTGTCAGCAGGCGGAATTTTTTGCAAAACGTTATCGTCTAACGCCAGATTTGGTCCAGGATATATACAAGAAACTTTTTCGTTGCTTTTAAAGTCTAACAAATCTTTTAGAACCGTGTCCAAATTTTCTCTAAGCATTTCAAAAGTGTCGTAGCTAAAAAAAAATTAACATTTCTTTTAATTATTTGGTAGGTACTCGGCAGTGATATCAATTTCTACATTACTACTTACCCAGCTTTATCAGCAGGTACAGGGTTGAGGGTTGCCCAATTTCCACAGGCGTATTGATAAAAATCATGGCAAGGGTCAGCTTCCGCGTCCATGTAAATTTTCATAATATTGGCCTGCGTTGTTCTGATTGTTTCTCTATCCCCTTGACCTTTCCAGAATGCGTGGATACCTGAGCCAGATTTTTTAAAAGAAACCGATGTTTCGACTAAAAAATAAGTATATAGGTACCTAAAGTAAGAAATTTTGGTATATATTCCCACGGGTTAGTAACCTTGACTCATTTTTGAGTGGACAGCCAAATTGAATAATGGTTCTTATAGCGCTTAAATTATCAATTTGGTATTCAGATACAAATGTATGTGGTATTGTATGCGAATGACATCGTAAAGAAACGCTTTTGGCTATTGACCTGTACACCTAATACCTATATTCTAACGTATATGTTACGAACCAGTTATCAAATTACCTATACTAAAATTGTTAATCGGTCTATGATATTACACAATATGTGACATGCCTATGAGTTTCAGGTTCTCGACGTTTTAATGAAAGTTTAGTCTTCTCCAACTAAGTACAAAAAAAATAGGTACCAGTGTATGATCGACTAGGTTTATACAAATGTGCAGATGATCCCATCTCGCCTTCTTCCAACTCTGGTTGCCCTCGCACCTGTTCTACCAGATCATCAAGTGGACCGCGGTCCACGTGTTGTTCTGGATGCACTGCCCTAGTTTCCGAAAATTAAAATTTTAACGATTATGGAAAGAATTACAAGTACCTACCTAAGTTCAAATTGAGAAAATGTGAAATGTGGGTATATCCAGTAATGGAATACCTACCTCTGCCTACCCCCTGGGGGAGAAAAGGCGTGAAATTATTTATTTTTTATTTTTTTCAAATTGAGACCCTATAAGCCTGCTGTTTCTTGTTACTGGCTGCTCATGCTAGGTACTCTCCTTCAAAAAATACTTAGTTATTACTTAGCTAGGTAATTAATATACTTAGCTATTCCGAATTTACAAAATAATATTTTGAAATTAGAAGAAATTAAATGTATCGATACAATAAGACTAGCGTGAACTTAGCAGATATAAGATCGCACTAGGAGAGGCTAGTTCTAAGGTTAGTGCTGTTGCCTCCCATAGGTAGTCATACCTACTTATTACTCGTACCATTGCTGCTTCATGCATCCATGGTAAAATCAATTGAAATGGATGTAGTTTACTGCTTTCTCTAGAAATTAATAGGAAAAGTGTTATTACCTCCGAATACTTTCATCGTCATCATATTCATCGCTGTCAGACAACTCATATTCTTCTACTGCTTCACTTCCGTCATCATTATCGTCCTCTTCACCACCTTCACGTTTTCGTCGTTGGCGGCTTAGTTTCTCCTGACTAAATATAAATAATGTAGTTACTACAGTTCAAAATTGTATTGGTTGGTAATTTTACGAACAGCCTCTTTCAAAGTCATCTGATGCCTGCAAAGGCCTGATAGTGTTGATGAACAAAGTGTCTATAATCGATCGATCGATTTCTTTATTATACAAATAGATGACTTACCCGTAGTCCTTTGCAGTTAGTGTAAAATGGCTCATTCGCTTTACACGTGTTGGTGGCCCATGCAGTTTATCCGAACTGCCCCATATAAAAATATCACTCGTAAAATTCCCTTCGTAAATTTCTCTTTTCAGCTTTGCATCCTTACGATCGAGTACTATGTCCTCAGGAGGAAGGAATGAAGTACGAAATCCTTGAAATATATCCCTCTCCTCGGGATCAATTCCATCCAACTTAGTAAAGACTTTGGGGATATTTTTGATAACGAACTGGTCAGATGGATCGCCTAAAGAATCATCAGGTTTGATGCAAATGAAGTAAGATACAGCAACAATGGTCGCTAAGACCACCACTGAGGAGAAGCGGCAGAAATGTGAGGTGTTTGGGTTTGGTTTAATATGTACTGCTTGAGGTGGACTTCGCGTGTCCTCTCGCGTCATGGCAGCTCTCAACTGACAATGCTTAATTTCGACAGAGATTCGTAAGGAACATCATACGTATACAAACTACGTAGATCTTACGTAGCGGGATTGTTATCTCTATTGTAAGCTTGACCCTGCAGTTGAATGAACACAATTTGTAAGTCTTGTCCGATGTGAAGAATATAATTGCGAGTAGGTAATCAAGATTACGACGCCGCGCGTCCTTTTATACTTGCACTAAACCTAACGTTTCCTGTAATTTGTATTGTGCTAACGTCACCTAATGAGGTTTTTGCTATTTTACTCCTGTTTTTTTAAAAACACAAAGTTCTTTTTCGTAATTTAGAGAAGTAAAAAAATGGCATTCATAAGTGTTTTATGTCACCGTGACGTTACATCACTGTATTTTATTTTTATTTTCAATAAATCTACCTACCTATTTTACGATGGCATCTTTTGCAGATTTTACCAAAGAAGTGCATCTAATAAAGGATCTTATTTTAACGGATATGATTTATGGTATAACAATTTTATTTCACTAGGTATCTTTTTTGGGGTTCTGTCGGTGGGTTCTGTACCCAGAAGACGGAACTACCTACTTAGGTATATTACTAAGTCTACACCTCGCCGTCTGTCCATCCTCTGTTTGGACAAGTGAATAGACAACCGTTTTCTTTCAAACTCTAGTAGATTAGGCTACATTATAGGTATATAGATGTATCGGATATCATTGGTAAAATCAGAGATTTAAATATGCTAGGGTAGGTATGTTTACAATACAATACAATAACTCTTTATTGTACACCAAAAACAACACAATATGGATACCAACATTACCTAAAGTACCTACAATATGCGGTCTTATCGCTTTTAGCGATCTCTTGAGATTAAAAAGAGCTGCCCTTGAGTTTCTTGCTGGCTCTTCTCAGGTTACTGCATTGCATTCGGAACCAGCAACTCGTCGGTGGAGATGGGCTGCTGTTTGCACTTAGCCAATCTTCATGGACGAGTTTAGAGTTCCTTGTTTTGTTATTATAAAATATTGACGTTTCTAAGTGTATATTTAATACCTATAGAAAATAAACGATTTTGAATTTTTGAATTCTTGCAGACAACCTTATACTGAGAGATTAGAACTAGGGTAGACGGTGCACTAGGTATATATTATTGAACATACTCTTACATACTATTACATAAATAAATATATTGGTATAATTAAATACATAATATATATTAAATAAATTAACAAGAATAGAAAATACTTAAGTACACACATTCACACATACTTGAGGATAAAAATTAATAATAATAAAATCGTTTAAATCTATTTGAGTAAAATCAAGGTTGTGCTCATACAATTAACGTGTAAAGTCCAACCTTACCTACTTCCAGCCGACGAGGACTATGAGGTAGAAGCACTCGACTTCAGCAAACACCTCTTGGCCACGAAATATTGGTTTGCGCGCATATCCTGGGCAAACAAGAGGCGGTATATCCTCTCGTTGCTGAATGAAATAAGAAGTGCTTGGGCACTCTCTCTGCTGCTAAAGTCAATGTGGAACTGCCGGCCTAAGGACGCTGTGGTCTCCGCGAGCCAGTGAGATGAATAATTTCTCTTAAGTCAGCTCCAGTTTATAGCATCTGGCACTCCATAGTCTAAATGTCTTTAAGATAGAGTTAGACACTCGTATCGTTTGACTAGGTACCTACGAAAACAAATAGCAGTCATAGCCGTACGCATAACCAACAACCACCTTTTTGAAACAATTGCAACATTTTAATCATAAATTAATTTGAGAGCTTGAAAATAATGTTGTGCGTTTAGAAACTTTATTTCTTTGACTGGACTCATCCAACAAAGAATACTTAAGACTTAGTATAAGATGAAATCACAAAATTCTATAGATTTTTTGAGAAACATCTTTGGATGGAATAGAGCTTACTCTACCTTAGAAGAATCCGGCAGGTACACTGATTTTCTAGACTCTATCCCAATACGTGGTCATGCCTATAACCTCATCAGTAGCCTTCCACAAATCCTCAATACCGTATACCGTAGATACTCGTATTATTAATGAAATAACTGGATACGTCCAACAAAAGATTTTGCGTGTACAAAAAATCTTCAATGTTTAGAGCTCGTCCATGGAGCAGCTACGATCAAGTACCTTTGGACCATAACAGGACGGCACAACCGGTGAAAACTCTCGCACAGGTCATGACCAACGATCGCAAATGGTTCCACAAGCTTGAACCCGTCAGTATCTTAACTTTATTTGATTTTGAGATATTATATATCGGTAATAATGTCGTACCGAAGTTTACCGAACGTATATAAGTATATGAGTATGACATCGCCGATACATTCTCATCTCACACAATAGATACAACCTTTTTTGAGCGACGGAAACGTTTTGAATATTGGAATCATTTTCAAGATGTTATTTAATTTATAACACATTTGCTCGTAAAATGTGTCTTATTTCACCGATTTCAATATCGTATTGTATCTCATTACGCCCAAGTGCGGTAAGTGTAAAGTAAAACGCACGGTTTATCAAGATGCTCCGTCTTAAAACGAACGGTACTTTTTAAAATCTCAGCAAAGAGTTTTTATTTCAAAAAAGTTGTCAACATTTTATGATTAAAATTAACTTTAAAGATAAAATATAATAAAGAAATATTTATGTAAGTACATGATTATTTTATTTAATTAATTTTGAAAGTAAATTACAACCAATTAATCTGTAACAAAAACACAAAAATATAAATTTACTTTATTAGTAATACAGGCTGTTTTTTGTGCCTTTGCCTAAAAAAAATGATGATGCGCGCCGCGCGCTTTTTCTTAACGCTGTATTGTTTTTATTCGTTTAACATAGTCGGAGTTTTATTTTATTTCCTCGCAAATGTGTTATAAAACGTCGTACATATGACACACGTGCGCTTTGATAATTACAGCCTCTGCTTACTTGTAGCCCTCGCCTACGGCTCGGGCTAGCAATATCGCCTCGGCTGTAATTTTCAACCTACCGCACTTATATCATAATTTACCTACTATAACATCATTGACTACATCTATTATTGACAGTTTAGGTACTTATATTGTAATTGCATTGAGTTTTTTTAAACAATTTTTTTCTAGAAAATTAGTTAAGTACATAAGATATGTAGTTTGTCTGCACGTATGAGTATCAGATATAATAATATTATTTATATTTTAAATTATTCTATGAGTGTCTAAAAGAGAGAATGAAGTAGGTAGGTACCTACTTACTACCTATCCTACAGATAAGAATGAAAATGTCAATTTTCGCAAAATGCGCATTGGCATCTTGAATATGTGATTTATAGGTACAACCTTGAGATAAATAAATATGTACGTAAGGTTTGAAAAACTCATTGGTACATGCCAGGATTCGAACCCGAGCCTCACTGATTTTCATCATGTGAAGCAGCAGGTATATTATCACCAGCTCGACGGTGAAGGAAAACATCGTGAGAAAAACCCGCAGGTCCCCAGAATTAATTCTGAGGTAGGTAACTATGTGTAACAGACCCGGTCCGGCGATGGGCTCACCACCTATCACGTTTAGGGGTCCAAAGAAAATCTGGTGAAAAGTGGGTATATTCAGAAATGGAAACGCTCTGCGTAGGTACCCCCTCGGGGATATAAGGCGTGAGATATTTTTTTTAACCTTGGGAAAAAATAGCAACGATATTACGTTTTTAATTGTAAATTAATTCTAAATTGTAGGAGTCCCAAGCCATGGTATTGTCGGAGTTGCTGACGGTGGCAGGGGGCCCAGTTATGTGGGAGGTCCTCGAACGAGCACAGCAGATCTACGACCGGTACCGCAATGATCTACTTCAGAATTTGCAGGAATGCGTTGTGCTTGATGACCAAACCCATAAAAATGTACCAGATAAGGTTCGTATTACATCTATAAACAGCATTTAGGTAGGTACTGCACACAATAAAACATCAGCAACTTATGAAAAATTGCAAATAAAAGCTACTTTCTCCTAAATCAGGAGCTAAATCTTTTAATGCAGTTTTAGAAAGAAATGTTTCCATATAATAGGGTACTTTCGTACCCCTGTCTTTTTTACCCATCTGCTTCCTATATTATTATTTAATAATATACCTAACCTGGAATATTCCAGGTTAAAAAAGAACCACAACCAACACCTGCCGAGGGTTTTCGGCGTAAGCTCGCCGAAGATTCGGAAACAACCCAAGCTGCGACACCCGGGAACGCTCAGAAAGAGGTTTTTAAGTGCAATGCTTCTTTCTACTCTTCTATCTTTGTTTACTCTTTAACTTGACGCAGTGGTTTTAAGTTGATTAGCACCAAGGCGCATCGTGGTATAGGCCTCCCACAGACCGACGACCTGATACCTAAAGTTCGCGGGTACTACACGCTGGATGTAGAATGCTCAAGACCAATGTGGCGATGCTTGGGGGAGGCATGTCCAGTGGTGGACGTATTTCAGCTTTTATGAACCCGTTCCGTAACGAAAAGCAGACACAATAGGAATAAATATATTGTTCTTGAGCGCTGGTAATACGGTGATGCTTGACTAGATGAACATAATCATAACATAGAATCCTGTTTTGCTTGCTGTATCTAGAGATCGTTGTACTGTGTCGTCGTTATAATATAAAACGTAGATATCTATATTCATCATCATCATCAACGACCCGCGGTTTTAAGTTGCCGTTCTCGACGGAATGCGGGGATATAATAGACTATAGTTAGGTGGGTACCTATTACCTACTCCCTAATAATGTAGCTTTCCATTAGTGAAAGAATTTTGAAAATCGGTAAGTGGTTTAGGCGTTTCTAGAATAGGATAACGGGTGCCCAGCGGCGCGTTGGTTGTGCACGCATCACGCAAAAACTACTGGACGGATTTGATTAAATTTGGTGTTGAGATAAAAAAACTGGGTAGGTAATAAGAGAAATACGTACTACTCCGAAACGATAACACATAGAAACTCGAAATATGTATGTGTAGTATGGTAACCACTATGAAGGGATTTTCGGAAATTCCCACGGGAACGGGAATAAACTCGATCCACGCTGGCAGCGTCGCTGGGCACCCGCTAGTTTATATTATATATAAATCACGCTAATTGCTACAGTTAGAACAAAACCTCGCAGCGTGGAACTCTACCCTGAATAAAATACGCGAAAGCCAGAAACTTGAAGAGGTGGAGATGACTTTCATTGATGGAACCAAGAGGAAAATATGGAAAATAGCCCGACAGAAACCGGATTCAATCGAGACTGTTGACTTTGTAAGTCGAAAAAACTCTTTAGTTACGTTACAAAGTACCTACCTACCTACTTAGGTGTGTCTGTTCCAATAAAATCAAATTTAACTGAGTTTTACAATAGGTAGGTACGCACCTAAGTGTAACAATACTTTTTCCAACGAATACAATCCACAGATCTTAGATACTTTTTGTATAGGCTCCCTGATGAGCAGCTGAGGTGGTGCTGGTGTGCTTACACCAGCACCACCTGTCACGTTTAGATGTCTGAAAATACTCTCATAAAGAATTGAATATACCTACTTGTCGATGAGGCGTGAGGATATTTTTTATATGTTTATATTATTGAAAAAAAAATCTCACGCCTTTCATCCCCGAGGGGGTAGACAGAGGTATTAAATTACTGGATATACCCACATTTCACGAGATACATTTTTTTTATGTTAAAAAGGGGCAAACATAGAGTAACTTATATATGGGGGACTAGAGTCATCAGCTTGATCGCCGATCGAGCGCCATCTTGTGAAACCGGAAGAAATTACATTTTTCTATATCTATAACTACACTACCTATACGTGCCTGTATGTACGTCTTTTATGATTTAATTTTTATTGTAATATTTTAAACTAAAATAGGCATAAATAAAACAACACATCTAACTACTTTAATTTTTATTTACATTTAATATAAATTATAAAACAGGTACATTTTTAAAAAGACACGGGAATTTTTACAAGTTTATTTATGTAATCAACGAATTACTTACATACCATAATATAAGGCACCTAAGTTTTTTTGCTCCAAAGATGGTCCCCTAAAGGTTTTATCAAAATCATGCTTTTATTTATGTTATCAAAAAATTACATATTATAATATAAGGCACCTAAGTGTTTTTACTACAAAGGTGGTCCCATAAAGGTTTTATCAAAATCATGCTTTTCAAAATATGAACTCGAGAAATACTTTTTAGGCGATTACTCCGCTATAGTGAACTCGGTCCCAAATGGTTTTATCTAATTTGTACTAAAGACTTCATTGTGACTTCTTGAGGCAATCCAAAAATGTCCATATCTCGCATTTTATCGAATTTCCCATTCACTGCACACTTTCACGGACACTTGCCACATAATAAACTATCACTATTATGAGTCAAATCCTGAAATACACATCAAAATGAAAATTAAACTAAAAACATGACGTCCCTCTTCGGATTCCCGCCAAAAAGCCGACAGTTAGCCATGGTGCTGCCGCTATGTCAACATACGTTCCGTTCCTCCCAGTTTCTGCATATTTAAATGAATTTACAATGTAATAAAGGAAACAAAAGAATTTAAAGTAACAAAGTTCAGTTCAGTTTATCTATTATTTTTAAGTTTTGAAAATAATACTGAAATAAAGTATTGCGTCAAACCTCTCGCAAATTTGTCGCTAACGCCATCTAGCTATATAGGAAACTACCAAAGAGAGCTAATCGGCCTCCATAGAAAACGTCAAAGTATAGAAGTGAAAAGACCCTGGGGTAGGGGTGTCCACTTAGAAAATACATCGATGTTTTTTTTCGATGCAATACATCGAGACTGTACATCGATGTTTTCCGATATATCGGATAGAAACATCGATGTTTTTTCAACATCGAGTATTTTTACCTGTTACTAACAAAAAAAAACTTTTCATGCAAACCCGCGTTGATTCAGTTGTTGTTAATTAAAAAATATAGCAATGAGAGAACATTTTTTGTTTTTATTAGAAAAAGTACAAACAAAATACAATACATATAATACAATACACTGTTTATTTATTTTCTTGGTTGTCGACAGTAAAATGATAGTAACTTTTACCAAAGACTTGATTGTGACTTCTTGAGGCAATACAAAAATGTCCATTCCACGCAAAGAGATTAAAATATAATAGGACGTAGAGGGGGCATGAGGGGGCATTGGGAATATTTTCATACAAAACGTATAAGCATGTTTGAAGCTCAAGCGTCCTGCGTCATGTCAGTTAGTATGAACGCGAGCTGTCATTCGGTCGAAATTGTACTACACTTATTCCACTTGGAATAACTTTTCGGCTTCAAATTTTCCTTGCTTTGTCCCCTCTAAGCCCTATGATATTTTAATCTCTTTGATTCCACGCATTTTATCGAATTTCCCTTATTCGATGTTTTATGAAAATACATCGATACATCGAGTAAATCAATACCTTTTCAAAACATCGGATTGATTCGATGTATCGTATTGTAAACATCGAGTGAATTCGATGCATCGATGTATATCGAATATCCCTACCCTGGGGGCAAACGAGCAGACGGGTCACCTGATGGTAAGTGACGTCCGTTGCCCATGGACACCTGCAACTCAAGAGTCACAACTGCGCTGCCGGCCTCTGAGGTGGGAGTATAG
Source organism: Ethmia dodecea (assembly GCA_963855545.1). NCBI lineage: Eukaryota > Metazoa > Arthropoda > Insecta > Lepidoptera > Depressariidae > Ethmia > Ethmia dodecea. Next base: position 6,993,273 of record OY979446.1, read on the forward strand.
GGGTATGGGGAGGGGGAGGGAGAGGGGTTGGGGCCTCCGTTTACCTCACTCACTCAGCGAAACGCAATGAAAGCGTTGCTTTACGCTGGACCCCTAAATGTGATAGGTGGTGAGCCCATCGCCGGACCGGGTCTATTTACACATGTCTCAGAATTAATTCTGAGACCTGTGGGTTTCCTCACGATGTTTTCCTTCACCGTCGAGGTAGTGATAAATATGTACGTAAGTTTTTAAAAACTCGTTGGTACATGCCAGGATTCGAAACCGAGCCTCACTGATTTTCGGCCGGCAATTTAACCGTAAAGGCTATCATTGCTCTATATTATTGAGGCTTGATATAAATGGTAAGTACTTACCTACCTCTTTTTCAGGTGCAACTACTGCCCTCGTGGATAGGTAAACGTATTCTGTCGTATCTCCCCCAATCCGAGCTAGCACAATACGCCCACGTGAACTCCTACTGGGCCTACTTAGCTGACGAACTCCGCGCTGAATTGGCCGCTAGGAGTAAAATAGCCATTGATATCGAGAAACTGCAAGTAAGCCTTTTTGTACAATTTTGCGATAGAAAAAGTCTGGAGAATAAATTTAGATGATTATCCTAATGGTTTCTTAATAGTAACTAGTTAGTGGCTTTATTCTTCCTGTTTTCATTATGTTTTATTCGTAAATTAGTAGATTACCTACTTAGTTGTTAAAATGTTCCATATTCCTAAGTTTTTTTTATTAAGTAGGTAAGTAGCTAGGTACCTACATTCTATTACAGAGCCGAACAACAACGGGTCACCTAACTTATTATAGATTTCGATTAATACAATACAATATTTTGCAAATTCATAGAAAAAATACTTCAATTTATTTGTTCAGCTATTTCAATTGTATTACCTACATACAATTGAAATAGCTGAACAAATAAATTGAAGTATTTTTTTTATTTTTTATAGGTACAGTAACTTTTGACAAGGTTTATTTTTCCTTGTACACACATACAATTATAATACGTTGCAATCTGTTTTATACCAGAACTATTTCATTACAATGCTTCTTATATTGTTATCTGTTTTGTGTGTCTAATAAATAAATTCTACGGATGCGAAGGAAAACAAAAACATCTTGAGGAAACTCGCAGGTCCTAAAATACTTGTAGCACCTCGATCCGTCGGCGATGGACTCGGGGTCCAAGAAATATAGGTAATATAGTAGGTAGGTACTGGTGGTTAGTACCGCAGGTACCTTCAGAATAAATAATATAATATTTTTAAAATTATCAACCCACTTAAAAAAAGGAGGACAGTATCAATTCGACTTTTTTAATGTTTAGGTATTACCTCAGAACTTTCGACTGGGTGAACCGATTTTGATGATTATTTAATTTAGGTATTTGAAAGCTGGTGAGCTTTCAATTTGGTACAGTTCTGACAATGGCGTCCTTGAGAAAACCATAGATATACTAAGTTGAAGTCGTTTTTTTACTCTTTAGAGTTTTATGTTTAATATAAGGATAATAATATTGAAGACACCTACATTATAGTTGATTGATACCACTTTTCTGCGGAGGTAAAGTTTGGGGTAAATCTTTACCTGTTGTGAGACGAGGATGCATGCATGGGGCCTGTGCATGCTTACAATGTTTCTGATTAACTTTGTTGTATTTTAGGAATTGATGCTGAAACACGACACGAGTCTGAACGATTTAGCTCTGCCAGGGTTTACAGGGGCAGCAAGCACCGTGGGCGTTAGTGTAATGCCCTCAACGGCAGTTCCACTGAAATATTTGCCTAGTATTCGTGCGAGTGAGAAAACTGAGAAATCTGGTACTGGCGTCTCTTTTCGGCTCGCAATGCAAAAAATGAAGCCTAGATTTGTGAGTTTATTTTCTATGGTATAAGTACCTATATTAACATTCAATTTCAGTTTTGTATTTGACATGAAAAAAATACCCAAGTAACTAGTTACCTAGTACCTATATGAAAGGGCCTACCTTTATACGTACCTAGGTACTTACATATCCCATTTTTTACATAATAATTTTTATAACACATTTGCTCGTAAAAGGTGTCTTATTTCACCAATTTCAATATCGTATTGTATCTCATTACGCCCAAGTGCGGTAAGTGTAAAGTAAAACGCACGGTTTATCCAGATGCTCCGTCTTATAACGAACGGTACTTTTTAAAATCTCAGTAGAGTTTTTATGTCAAAAAAGTTGTCAACATTTTATGATTAAAATTAACTTTGGGAGATAAAATATAATAAAGAAATATTTATTTACATAATTATTTAATTTAATTAATTTTGACAGTAAATTACAACCAATTAATCTGTAACAAAAACACATAAATATCAATTTACTTTATCAGTAATACTGGCTGTTTTTTGTGCCTTTGCCTAAAAAAAAATGCTGATGCGCGCCGCGCGCTTTTCGCTGTATTATTTTTATTCGTTTACCATAGTCGGAGTTTTATTTTATTTCCTCGCAAATGTGTAATAAAACGTCGTATGACATACGTGCGCTTTGATAATTACAGCCTACCGCACTTATATCTTAATGTACTATAAAGATATACCTACTTAACACCCGAATACAATAAAAGCAAGTCAGAAGCCCAACATGCAAAGAAATTAGGTAAAAAAATAAAAAATATATCTACAGGCAGACTGCCTGGCAGAGGCAGGAACCCAGTAGCGAAAACGGGTGACAGTAGGTAGGTAAAGTTCGTTCCTCTTTGCTCTGCTCTGCTCCTGACCTGCTGTTGGTGTGTTCGGGTATTTAGTAATAACTCTGGAGTAGTAAGTAATTTGGATAGGTGAATCAAAGACATTAAACAAGTTAGGATTTTTTAACATGATCAATCACATTGAATCAGACACCGGTTTAGCTGAATTGAATAGGATATGGATTCTTCCACTGAAGACTGATCGATTTTACAATGTTACGAGTAGGTAGGTAGGTAATATTAATATATTGAAGGGCCTGTTTCCTCAGTTGGTAGTGACCCTGCCTTCTGAGTCGGAGGTCGCGTGTAAGACCCCCGCTCGGGGCCAACATTACAGGTCTGTTGGCTTCGTGTCTGCTCGTTTATCAGTTGTTTAGTATCTACCCATAGTACAGGGTGGTACAGGCCCTGCCTAGTTTGTGACTAAATAACCGTGTGAATTGTGTTCCACAATTTATTATTATTATTTACGGTGAAGCAGTGATAGCCAGGACGGTTAAAGAGCCGGCCGAAATTCAGTGAGGCTCGGGTTCGAATCCGGGCATGTACCAATGAGTTTTTCAAAAACTTACGTACATATTTATCACTAGCTCGACGGTGAAGGAAAACATCGTGAGGAAACCCGCAGGTCTGAGAATTTATTCTGAGACTTGTGTAAACAGACCCAGTCCGGCGATGGGCTCACCACCTATCACGTTTAGGGGTCCAATAAGTATATCTCGTGAAATGTGGGTATATCCAGTAGTGGAATACTATGTGTATATCCAATACTGCCTACCCCCTCGGGGATGAAAAAGGCGTGAGATTATATTATTATTATTTACGGTTTACCAGTATAATTTGACCAAAACAGACAAAACAAAAGCCGATCCGTAACCTAGCAGAGCTATCGGAGCGGTTGGAACGTCGCGGCGCTGCTGATGAGAACCTGTGGCTCTGGTGCGAGAACGTCGTCAGGTCCACCAAGAAGAAGCACGGGTTTGACCAGGTGACTCTTCGCTGAACAAACATTTAGGTGTGTCGTAACCATAGGGACAGGGACCTGTTGGCCGTGTTGGCTTACTTGGTTGTGACTTGGCCTTCTAAGTCGGATTCGGAGATCTTCGATTCGATTCTTGCTTGATTAGGACCAACATTGGTGTCGGTTGGCTTTTGTGTCTAGCTAGGTGTTTAAATACCTATGTTGTTTAATATCCATACCATACCTACCTATAGGCTCTGCCTAGTTTGAAAGTAAATTACCTATCGTGAATTGTGTCCCACGATTTATTTTTAAATAGATACCTAACTACACTACAAATACTTACTTGGTATTTTACCTACTAGACAATAAAAAAGGATAAGGTAAGGTGACCCGGAGCTATTGTAACTAAACAACAAAAAGATGTATCTTTGAGTTGTTATAATTTTATCATTTTATATCTTACAGTAATATTTTGCGAATAAATCTCTCACACGTTTATCTGACTTTTCAGATTAATAATAGAAACTAGCAAAAAACTTTTAGGTTAGCGGTGAAATAGCTGAAAATTGAAAAAAAGTGACAAAAGCTACAATAGCCCCACTCCAGGGGCTATTGTATCTATCGCTTTTAAATCTTTTGCGGTAAGAGCTACAATTGTCTAGCCGAGTTGCTGAATTTCATTTTGTAATTATTTAAATGTTTTTGAATCTTAGCTATCTAATAATAGGGTGTAATATGCTATTAAATTATGAAAACGGGGCTATTGTAGCTTTTTACTGCTAAGATAGTGTTGGGATGTAGTGATTTTGTAATGTCGATATTTTCAGAGTATTTTTTCAGATTAGGTTTGTAGTGACGAACCATCTAAAAATAAATAAATAGGTTAATAACAATTAAATTAAATAAAACAAGTATCTAAGGGAAGCTCCCATACAACAGACATGATTGTTTTGCCGTTTTTATATAAAATCATTTTGTCATCAATCATCAAATGCTCTATGGGAGCCCCACTTAAATATTTGTTTTATTTTAATTATATATTTATTTTTAAAGTGAATATATAACTTAATATTCTGTGAATGTTTCAAGCGTATACCTGTTGCCGTTGTCAATATCGAGCAAAAACGAGCAAAAAAATCACTTTTGTTGTATAGGAGCTCCCTTAAATATTTATTTTATTCTGTTTTTTAGTATTTGTTGTTATAACAACAAATACTAAAAGCGCAATAGCGCAATTGCGCTATAGCGCAATAGAAATAAATCATCTGTCAAAATTTCAACTGTCTAACTATAACTGTTGATAACTGAGATATAGCCTGGTGACTGACAGACAGACAGCCAGCAGAGTCTTAGTAATAGGGTCCCGTTTTTTACCCTTTAAGTACGCAACCCTAAAAAAAAACTTTCTTATTTATAATATTAATAATTAATAAATATAAATTTAGAATATATAATATTATAGACAATTGTTCACATCTGCTTTTTAAAATTACGATACGAATGCATTTTTATAATAAATTATAAAAAAATACTGACAATTTCTGTAAACTTGAAACATCACTAGTAAATTTTTACTCCATACTAAAATGTACGGGGCTATTGTATCTAACCTCTAGGTACATTTACCCCGCAACAGAATTTTGGTGAGGCTAATGTATCCACGTGAATAAATCCAGATAATAACAACACAGGATAGATAAATAATCTCAGTTTTAAAAGTACGTTTCACTATATAACTACTTACTGTAAATTTTCAACGGAAAACCACTGCACAGTATTTTTTTCAGAATAAAATCGGAAGACAGTCTTCTGGCAAACACAACGTAAAATGGCCGAAAAAGAACATGGCGTTGTAAGGACGCCAACCGACGGCTCAGTGGCACCACCTCCGATAAGACCAATAATTTTTTTGTTCCTCCATCAGTTTATAGATGTCTCAATACACAAATATCTACAGGAAATGAGTTAATAAGAACAGATACAATATCCCCCAGCTACAATAGCCCCGGGTCACCTTACATTAAACTACGATAACTACCTACCTACCTAAACTTATACCTACTTACCTTTCTCTTTGAACAGGATTGGAAAGCAGAGGAAGGTGTTATGCGATTAGGAAATATGCACTTTCCATGCCCAATGATGCAACTAAATATAAAGGTTCCACTCCGACATCCTCTTTATACAGACCCATCGCATTCATCTGTGTAAGTTGAAAAAGTACCTACCTATCTATCTGTCCTATTCCTATCTGTCTACCATTATACCTACTTAGTCGCTCCAGAGGGAGCTGAAGGGGTTACAGATCTAGCCCCAAAATTCTGTAAGTAGGTACTTATCCCTAGGTTCCCCGCAAATCTACATTAATATTAAAAGAGGAAAGATTTGTATTTTCTATGTTTGTAACGAATAAACTCTAAAACTACTGGACCGATTTTAAAAGTTCTTTCACCAATGTAAAGCTACATTGTTTATTTATGTATTTATTTATTAGGGTATTCTACAGGACATTCACTAATACATTTCTAATTATTCTACAATATAATAAATGATACTTATATGCTGTCCTACTTACAGACTACCACAACATGAGTAGGTAGGTAATCATTGACGTGATTTAATTGTATTTACTTACAGTTAATTTAAAGTGAAATTAGCGCACAAAGAAAACTGATTAAAAATTAATTTTAAATGCCAAATATGAAGCCTATAAGTCTAGATAAATTTTATAAAAAAAATCTAAAAAAAAAAGGAATACTTTTTACATATATCCGGCTAGATTAGCTGCAAATATATCCACCTCAGGGTTGTTCTTGTATTATCAGGACAGGAAGTAACAGAGGCTATATTTTATCCCCGTATCCCTACGAGATCGGGTAGTAGGTAAGTAGGTACCTACGCCCGAGGAGCTGATTGACACTTTTACACTAATAATATTATAAAAGATTTGCTAGTATTTTTGTATGTTTTTTTATAGGTTTTTAAGGAATAAACTCAAAAACTAGGTAGGTAGGCACTAAACATACAAAAATACAAATCTTTCCTCTTTAATATTAGGTATTGTAGATTGGATGAAATCAAAAAGAATCCTAGGGGAAGCGATAACTACAGAAGCACTACCTACCTACCTTTCACGCGATCGGAGTCGCAGGCAAACAACTAAGTAGGTAGCATATACAAACTCTAGAAAGATACCTACATAGTCTGAGCACATGAGTTTGTACGCATGTGGTCTGAGTATATAATATATATACAGGGTAAATTTTTCAAGTGGGCGTGGTAGGCTAAATCAGAAACTATGAGGAATATCGAAAAGTACTTAAAGGAGTCTCGGGCCCGATTTCGATGAAAACTAAAACTGAATCTTTGGATTTTTGAAAAATCAATAATACTATCCAGGAATCGAACCCGTTGATTTTGGAAAAAAAAACTCAACCTGTATTATTACACCATTCGATAGTGTCGCTAATAAGGATCGAATTCTGGGAAGAAATGACATACGAAAAACTTAAGGAAAACGTTGGATTTTAATAAAGTGATTCATAGTTTCAAGTAATGCCTTAATAGCATACCTGCATTACCTGTACCTTCTCCAAAATTAGGCTCAATAATGTTCTCAACATAGACCCGTAGCGCTGTCATCTTCACAACCTTATGTTCTAATAATATTTTTTTTTATTATCTCTTCGCGGTTAGCCCCTAACCGCGAGAAGATAATAAAAAATATTCCATAAATTACGTTACACGTCAAGAAGGGGGGAGGGGGTCGACGAATTGTGACATTGTGGACAAGGAGGCGGGATTTTTGTGATGTCGCATTTCAAAATCTTTTTTTTTTTCAAATTTATTAAAAAGAATTTAAATGGAAGTAAAACTAATTACGGATATGGTGTTTTAATTTAACGTCTAGTTCATCATTTTGGACAAGGTACAGGTAATGCAGGTATGCTATTAATACTTTAAAATATGAATCACTTTATTAAAATCCAACGTTTTCCTAAAGTTTTTCGTATGTCATTTCTTCCCAGAATTCGATCCTTATTAGCGACACTATCGAATGGTGTAATAATACAGGTTGAGTTTTTTTTTTCCAAAATCAACGGGTTCGATTCCTGGATAGTATTATTGATTTTTCAAAAATCCAAAGATGCAGTTTTAGTTTTCATCGAAATCGGGCCCGAGACTCCTTTAAGTACTTTTCGATATTCCTCATAGTTTCTGATTTAGCCTACCACGCCCACTTGAAAAATTCACCCTGTATATATATATATAATCTCACACCTTTTTTATCCCCGAGGGGGTAGGCAGAGGTATTCCATTACTGGATATACCCACATTTCACGAGATATATTGGACCCCTAAACGTGATAGGCGGTGAGCCCATCGCCGGACCGGGTCTTTCTGTTTACACATGTCTCAGAATTAATTCTGAGACCTGCGGTCTGAGTGACCTACCTAAAATACCTATAGGTATTTTTGTGATTTATTACAGTGCAGTACAAAAATTTTACAAAGGAACCCTATGTAACACCAATATAGAGGGAAATGGCCAGAACGAGACTCATAAACGCTTCAGTCTGTGGAGCCACGATTTTTCAAGTCTGTACAAAGTTTTGAAAATTGCTTCCTATCAGTCACCAGTTTAAAATGGGAAGCTACGCCAAAAAAGGGGCCACTGCAAGTTAGGGTCACGCACCGAGAGTTCCGTACCTTATCTTGAAATTCCAGATACCTAACAATAAGCCTATGGTGTAATTTCAACTCATTTTCTTTTGGCTCGCAATGGATATAAAGTGTACCTAAGTATAATTATACTTATTCTTAACAAGTCAAGAGATAAACAGACTGAACGGCACCGGCACCGTAACGGTTAAATTTTTTACTAACGAACCCTGAAGAACGTCGCGGCTAGGTAAGATATAACTCTCTGTTTGCCCTAAATATTGACGTTTCACATGTGTTAATTTGTCGATGTTAAATGCTTTTATAACCGACTTCAAAAAGGAGGAGGTTATCAATTGGTCTATTTTTAATTTAAATGCAGACGTCACGTTTATTTTAAAATTTTTGTTTTACTTTGTTTTGGCCTTTGAGTATAAACCAACTCTCAAAGGTTTTGGCTCTTTAATGATAATGTATTATATACTGTATATCATGTGGCAAATGTCCGTGATAGTGTACAGTGAATGGGATGAGAGGATGGAATGGACGTTTTTGAATTACCTCAAGAGGCATCTTCAGTGAAAGTGCACTATCGTTAACTGCCGATTACCAAGTGACATTTCAATAAGTTTTGAAAAAGTTATTGTGTATTTTTGTACCTGAAGCAGAGCTTATAAATCTTTTTGTGCTTAGGCTGATGGCTAAATTGCCAATGCCATAAAATAGAATTGTTGTCAACCACTTGTCAATGTCAATTCAACTGTCAAGGGCTTTTTGGCGGGAATCTGAAGTCGTCATGTTTTTTTTGTTTATTTTTCATTTTGCTGTGTATTTCGGGTTTTGACTCATAATAGCTTTGAGTATTAAACCAACCGGAGACGCCACTGACAGGCGTTCCCCTCTGCCAAAAAAACGTGTCGGTCTTTGAGCACACCGGTTAAATACAACTAGTTTGTTTGAGTTCACGGAGTGCTTGTATTGGTGAATGTATTTGTGTGCACCTAGTTCAAGCTAGTGTTTAATTGTTTTATCAAAAAATGCGTTTGTTTTAACATTATTTGTGATTGTTTCCTCGTCCCCCCCGCAGAAATTGGCAGACTTTTTTGTAAAGAAACTAGTGCGCGTGACGTCTCCTGTTGGTTTTATACTCAAAGCATAATAGTGATAGAGTCGGGCCACATGAGTAAAGAAACGGAACAGAGACAAAGCTTCTAAGGAGCGTGCAAAATTCTTACCTATTTTAGTAGGGTTGGCAAAGGAGAATAAAATAAACAAAACGTTTATTAGACTTTTATTTGTACATTAGATTATTTACAAATTACCTACTCTAAATATTTTTTTATAACTTTTTATTTTTAATAAATTATTAAATCTTATAATCTAATGATGAATTCTAAATCTAATGGATATAAAGTTTTTTCAAATAATCATTAAGGACGCTTCCACATGGCATAATATTTTTACAATCTTACACTCGATTCAGAATATAATTAGGTACCAATATTTACAATGTTTACGTCGAGTTTATTGTAATGAGTAATTAAAGAATCTTTGCCCATATTTATAGGTTGTTCAGGTCTATTAACAAACAATTTTATTTCGTCACATATGTGATTTTCGAGACATTCATGCAAACTGTACAGTAGGTAACCATTTTACACCTCCGAATCTAATTATTTACACTTTCTTGACTTTTTAGTTTAATACTTTATTCTACCATAAACAATTTAAAATAACCATTTCTCACTAAGCAGGAGCGCGAAACAAATACGGCAACCATTGCGCGGCCCTCGGCATTTCTACTGACCGAGCCGGTTTTATCCAGTTGCGGCGCGTATGTGACGCAGCGCTAGTAGAAACGCACACAAGCATTGCATGCTTGTAGTAGTGTACCTACGACAGCGCGGTTGTATGAAGCTTTGTCTCTGTTCCGTTTCTTTACTCATGTGGTCGGGCTACGCTAACTCTGCAATGAAATAAACGGGCAGCCCCAAAAACATTTGCATATGACAATTTTTTTTGTCAGTCAAATTCGTGGTAGTTGAGTTGTCAGATCGAGTTCGAATTTGTTGTTTTTTCTAATTTTAAAGAAAAATAATGGTGAAACATATTATTAAGTGGCGTGTGGGATTTATTATATAACATGATACGTAAATTCAATGATGTGAGAGAAGAACAAGATATGATCCTTAGCAGAAAAAGACAATGTTTACAAGATACAGAAGAGTTGACGAGTAAGTAGATTGAATGATTTTGATACATTATCCGGTCACTTTGAAAGTTTCATATTAATTTATTATATTTTACTATATCAAACGCCCGGGCGGTAATAAGAGTTTAATTTAAAAGTAAATTGAACATTGTGGTGATGCGATTAGGTGTCAGAATCACTCACTTTGAATCTACAGTAAAATGTAAGAAGGTTCTTATTATTTGCTTTTATTCCAGGTGGCAAAAAAATACTTGTGAGCGTTTGGTGGACTAGTGAAGGTGTCGTTCATTACAGCTTTCTTAAATCTGGCCAGACGATTACGGCAGATGTATATTGTCAGCAACTGCAAACCATGATGGAAAAGCTAGCTGCTACACAACCAACTATAAATAGGAAAGATTTGTATTTTTGTATCTTTGTTACGAATAAACTCAAAAACTAAAATAGACCTATTTTTTTAATTCTCTTACCAAACGAAAGCTAGAATATCCCTGTGTAACATACTAATAGGCTGCATTTTATTCCCGTATTCCCATTTATTTATTTCAAATTTATTTATGGTTTGCAATAGGTGGTATGGGTACACAAGAAATACAAGTATCAAATACGTTTTCTGTAGCATAGACAGTATTACCATGTGCAGTTTTTTTATTTCCCCATTTTTTTTACTTCTGCAGAGTTAGCGTGGCCAGACTCTAGTTTATTATGTGGCAAGTGTCCGTGAAGGTGTGCAGTGAATGGGAAATTCGATAAAATGCGCGGGATGGATATTTTTGGATTGCCCCAAGAAGTCACAATGAAGTCTTCAGTAAAAGTGCTATCATTTTACTGTTGATAAACAAGGGAGGGATGTAGGAAGTGTTAGACACTGAATTTTTGTGCATGGTCTCTGAAGCAGAGCCATTTATCTAAGATTAAAACTTTTACCCTGAACTTGAAAACATAAGACTTGGCTTTTTAGCCTTACAACATTCGGATGAGAGAAAATGTTCAACAGACTAGGCTCTTTACCCTGAACTTGAAAACATACGACTTGGCTCTTTAGAGTTACCACATTCGGATCAGAGAAAATTTACAACAGACTAGGCTGTATGGGCTAGATCCCTTTGCCTTTCCCCGAAAGAGACAAACTTAAAAAAAAAATCAACTGTCAACTTGTCAAGTTGTTAAATAGTCGCCAGTCGGTAAACCATCAAAAATTTAATACCTAGAAAGTAAACCATCTCGAAAATAAGCTTCACAAAAGCGTGTTACCTACCATAAATCCTTCAAATCAGAATAATGGAAGTGTACATTCTGGCTACATGTTTACCAGCAGTTTTGCTCTTGGTCGGTTTCTTACTCAGAGCTATAATTTTGATTTATCAGATATTTACTACTGACTGCCGACTGGTAAATACAGAATCTTCACTAAGAACCATCTTGTGTATTGGTTCTGGGGGTCATACAACCGAACTTCTAAGAATTATGATAAATTTGGATTGTAAAAAATATTGGCCTCGTTTATACATTCTAGCCGACAATGATGTAGGCAGCGAATCTAGAATACGGAATCTAGAAAACGATGAGGTAAAATATGAACTAGCTAAAATACCAAGAAGTAGAAATGTGAAGCAGTCATATTTTTCTTCAGTGTTCAGCACTTTATATGCAACAATTAGTACTATTCCCGTAATTTACAAGTTCAAGCCAAATGTTATATTGTGCAATGGCCCTGGTACTTGTGTACCTGTATGTGCGGTCACATTTGTGTTAAGATGTCTTTTTCTTCTTGACTGTAGAATAGTATTCATAGAAAGTATCTGTAGAGTGAGAACAATGTCACTTTCAGGGAAAATATTACAATGTTTTGCTGATATAGTAGTAGTCCAATGGCCTCAGCTAAGAGATGTTTGCTTCAGGGCCAAATATTTTGGTAGACTTACATAGTATGAAAATCATTGAAGTAACAATTTTATGTATATTGTATAAAAAATAAAAGCCTTGAAACAACTCTGAAAAGTGTATAATTTATTATTCATAGTTCTAGGGAGATCTATAAGCCTATTTTTTTTATTTTAGAGTGTTGCACATCATACCAAATTAATGTTTACCATGATTGCATTAAAAACCTTGTTAGTTGACTTTTAATACTATGAATTATAACAAATAAAATAATGTTTAGGCTACTATGCCAAATTTTGGGATAATGCACATTACATAATATTATACAATAATAGGTACTCAATTCATTGACATCATAGCAATCTTTTTGACTAGACAATCTTAAAACAATTACACAAACGATAAAATTTTGTTCCATACATTCAAGATAAAGTTGAAACATTGAAGCCTCGCTGGTGTAACTGAATTAGGTTAGGTCCATGTCTCTATGGCCAAATTAATGTTATTTAACAACTAGTGCAAATATACACATTAGGCACATCAACATCTAAAGGCAAAATCATAAGGCCTTCAATTTTGTAATCTCTTAAGTACTTTTCATTGCAAGTTGACATTGATAAGCAAAATCAATAAGAATTAGGTATTATATGTACCATCATTATTATATTATTTTTTTATGAATGACCTTACTTTGTAGGTTAGTGAGAATAGACTGACCATGACCCAGATAATTTTAAATTTTCTAAACCAAATATGAGATAAGTGAGAGTAAATTAAAGTCTGAATTTTAAAATGGACTTCTTTCACATTAAAGCTAATTATTACCGAGTGGGTCCTTTCTTAGTCACAATCCAACTATTGAGATTATTGAAATATGTCAGATCAATTATCAATACATGTTACACTTCTGTAGTGGTTTAAAGGACATACATGAATGCATCAGTCTTGAAATCATTTATCATGTAAATGAGATGAATACTGCTATTCTTCTATTCACACAAAAACGTTAATATAGTGGAGTTAGTTCCTAACAAATAAATATTTTCTCTCTAGCTAGCCCATGACACTGGGTGAAAGTCTCAAGCTAGATTAATTACTTAACTTAATTATTAATATTTTTAAGTAGATTCAAAATGCCTCACTGAAGTACTATATCAATAGCATAATAACCTGCACAAGGACCTAAACATATATTGTGCATAACAAGTATGTATATTGAAGGCAAAATTTAGATCCCCTTCAAAGTCAGAGATATTATAACAATATTGCTAATTAGTCAATATTTTAGGCACATCTGCAAATATTAATATTAAATGACTAATTTCAATAAACATTATAAGTACAAAAGGAAGAATTAAGTTTCCTTACATCACTAATATTACAAACAAGTTAATAAGAAAATATACCAGTTTCAGGGCTTACTGCTATCCATAGTGTCAGTTGACATTTGGTCACTTGTTTCTTGTTTGGCACGTTCATCATTTTTGTTATCAGTGTCCAGTTTCTCATCACCAATAAGATGCATGGCTTCATCATAAGTTGGAGGCGGAGGTTCTGAACTGGACGGCTGTGGTTTGCTAGTAGCCGCACTCGCTAATAATGCATCATAGGAAGGTGGTAGTGTAGCACTAGATGCAGTTCGCGGTACCTGACCACCGTATGTTTGCTCTTGAACAGCAGCCATGTCCTAAAATCAGATGTTAACATTGTCTCATTTATTTAACAAAGCTAAAAACTTTCGCCACAGAATAGAAAACATACTAAAATTAATAGCTATTAAAACTTGCTATTTCAGAATAAAGCAATGCATTGCATTGACCAAAAGCCTAGTTTACTTAATAGTAAAGAATAGCATGTAAAATGATAATTTGCTACAAAATTTTCCAATAAACAACTAAAGTGTGATAAAATTCAATAGTGATACGACTCACCCTGATAATCGCCCGCTGATGAAGGAGCATTTGAATGACACTCTTCCTCCGCAAGTATAACATACTCTTAACAGCGACCATCATTCCTGAACATATAAATATAGGACCCACGAGCCACATGTGTCCCAAATTGGTGAGAATATAACCATCAGCATCTCCCAAGGCGAGTACAGTGATAACAGTGCCTACAGAGAACAACACCATGGATAGCACGAAATAAGTATAACTCGTGCAGTCACAACGACCAAACCTTTGGTCTTCGTCAAAATCAAAATCGCGGTGCCGCAATCGATGTAAACGTTGCCTGATAAAGGGACTATCGAACACGGTGGCCATTTTTCAATACGATTATCGAAAAATAACAAGTTTTAGTATGACTTCCTACACAATTTCCATATCTTACATTTATTCAGTGTACGTGAATTCTGAACTAATTAATTATCTAATCGTAAACTTTCTTGGAATATGAAAGTGCAAACACAACATAAAAACTAAACGTTTGTCTTGCTTTCTTTTCTTTTTTAATCTAAGGCATGAGCAGTGTTGCCAACTGCTACCCTTACCTTGTAGCTAGACATCTTGCGAAAAGTAGCCAGATTGCCAGATTTGCCCGACACAAAAAAGTAGCTAGAAGTAGCTAAAACTTTAAAATAGGTAAAGTAAGTAGATTACGTGTATTTTTTCATAGATAAATCAATTTTCAGCTTATTAAAACAGCGAGCAATAATTTTAAATTTATAAAATAAAACAAGGCAGAACGCAGAATAAGTTTTAAACGAAAAAATCTGTTTATCCCCTTCATTTATCCAGGTATTAGTAATAAAATAGATAAGCCAGCCACGTTTAGGTACAAATTAAGGGCTATACCCTACTATAAAGTCTCGAAAGTACTCACATCTTGTAAGAGCGTAAAAGTAGCTAGAAAAAGTAGCTAAAAAGATTTTGTAATTTGTAGCTGCCCGACACCCAAAAATAGCTAGATCTAGCTAGAAAGTAGCTAAGTTGGCAACACTGGGCATGAGTATGCGGCGGAACGTTCTACCCCGGATCACGAAATGCCTCCCTCCGGCTTAGAAAAGATAAACTGTGTTTTAAGGCTCTACCCCACAGGCGCGTTATTACCGGCCGATAAAATCGCGAGCGTTATTATGATATCTTTCAGTACATTTTATATTAAGACGCTCACGAAGTGACACACTGCCGCGATAATAACGCCGCATTGGAACATTTATCGCGCGTTTTAATTTTTTTTCCACACAATTTTGTTGGATAGGCTATGATCTAAAATCATTCTGCTTCGTCTTCAGTCTTTGTTTCTCTTCGATAAATGGCTCTGCAGTTCAGAGTTTAGACAGTGCAATTTTTTATCCCCCATTTTGGCCATAGATCGAATGAACTTTTACTGATGAATAAAATAGAATAAATTTATTGTTCAATTGTAGTAGGTACATAGCAAGGATAATATAATAATAATTTTAATATAATTTCACGCCTTTCATCCCCGAGGTAGCAGAGGTATTCCATTACTGGATATACCCACATTATATTTCTGCCTTCGTGTCCGAACCGAGTCCTAAATTTACTTATAGATATATGTGTCTCTAGTGATCGTCATTCACACGGGTTTCAAAGCTTAGTATTATTTTAAAAAATAAAAGCATTTTTCAGTCTGGCAACACATATGTCACCCGTTTCCGTCAAAGTCCGCCATATGTCATTACGTGTTTCCGTGTTCGTTGTTCACTACGGTAAATTTTATAAAATTGTTTTTTCCGGTTTTAAAAGACTTCAAGATGCTGAAATGGAAAAATGAAGACTTGCAGGAACTCCGTGAGGATATTGAAACGTTACTCAAGACATTAAAAGAGAGGACAGATGCTGATCAGCAGGATTTCGTGCGATAGAAATAATTGATGGGCTTGCACCATCCTCGTCGTCTAAGCTGTCGAGAGTCAGTCACAAGTTGTGCAGAAGATAACAAGAGATAGAAATGAGAGAATATCCAGACGAGGATAATTTTCTGAAAATAACACGAACTGCTTCACATAAATTCACATGTTACACAACTGTCTACAAGAGGTTGTCGAATTGCATTCTCACTTCTGCTAATTGGGTGCTACGCATTGCCTGCAGGGCTCCAGCTCTCACCCTTGACACCTCGATCACGCGTTACGCACTGCCTTAGGGGTTGTTGCTATCGCTGATCAGAGCACCATAGCTCTTCCTGCTGCGGAGTTAACCTCGTTAACACCACAGTTCAGGAGGTAGGGTTAGCCCACGGGGCCTCGTCCCTACGGCGACACTCTGACCGACATTTTGAATCATGGATCTGTATCACTATTACTGGAGCCACAGTTTAACAGATAGTGTTAGCCCAAGGGGCATCATCCCTAGGGCGACACTGACCGAAATCCTGCACCAGGGAGCTGTATCACCATCACTGGGGTCACAGCTGATGAGATAAAGTTAGCCTAAGGGGCATCGTCCCTAAGGCGACACTTTGACGCAACTTCTGCGTCATGGAGCCGAATCATAATTACTGTAAAGTTGAAACTAACTATGTATGTACCTACTTGGTTAATAAGTTTGAGTATGTGGCGGTTATAACTAAGCTGTTTTACTCATTATGTATACTGTACTTCCATTAGGAGTATGGTGAGAGATTCTGTAAAGAAAGGATGTTATTTTGCTGATGCTGGAAACAACAATTATTATTTCGGAAAAATACAATCTCACGCCTTCTATCCGCGACCAACATCGATTTAAGTCTAACTCTCTTTATGCCTACTTTGCGTTACGTTTTAGACGTAACGCGAATTAGTCTATTTACGAATTAGGTACACCTCGCGTAAAGGGATGGAGCGTTTACGGTAAAGGTATTTTATTTCTGGATATACTTACCCACTTTTCACGAGATATTCTTTGGACCCTTATTTATTTCGAAAATAAATAAAATATTAATAATATATATATATATATATATATATATATATATATATATATATATATATGTATATATATATATATGTATATCTATATAGATATAGGTATGTAGATGTCTAGAAGTCGAAACAAAATACTTATGTAATATTGCAAAATCCTTAAGTGCATTATTTCATGGATTAACAGCTGCTGTGAAACAATACAGGCCCGGTGTTGGCTAATGTTTTAAAGACAGCAAAAGAAACTATCCTTGAGGCAAAGGACAAAGACAAGAAAGTTCTTGTTCGGTGATACCTAATTTGTTTGAAAGTATAAAACCACAAATAAAATAAGCAAAAACAGCTAAGAATTGCGACATCAGACACCACAACAGATGATCTTCAAAGTAAGATTCATCAACAACAAACCCAAATCAGATACTTTAAACTGAAGGGGCCCGCCTCCACAGCCACAGCAGATGAGACTACAAGTTGAGTGGCAGCTGGTGGGCAAAGACCTCAGCAGCAGCAGACAAATACACAAAAATCATCGCTGAAGGTCAATTTATCACTGTGGAGGACTTTAACTATTCATTATAACTGAAGGAAAACACTCAGGATAAAGTGAATCTGTCTTACATTTCGGGATACAGCATTCCTTTAGGAAAGCCTCCGAAACAATGACTAAATATAGGTATATAATCAATCAGGTAATTCATACAATAACCAGATGCATACCATACCTACAGAGATCTTGAGACTCTTAGAATGTGAAGGAATCTCACGTTGTGGCCCACATTCTAATCAATTTATTTCTAAGGTATTTCTAGTACATAGCAAAACCAAATAACTTTTTCAAAGTCATAATTAACCTCAAAAAATTGAAAAAATAAATAAAAACATACAAAACCATTTCAAGTTGGAAGATGTAAGATCTATCATTAGTTTAATGAATCCACTGATGTCCAGCATTTATTTAAAGGTTACATATTTCTTAATAGGTAACTCTAACTACTTATTCATGAAGATGACATACAATAAAATCTTAGATCTGTTTTTTGGGATGGTTTTTGTATTATATAAATTAATGTTCACCCATTGAGCCTGAACACAGTACCATATCTGGTAATCAAGTTAATAACACAAGCAAGATTTGCAAATTTTTAGGATTCTTAAAATTCTGATGGATTTTCTATAGGAAGGTTTGACTCAAGAAAATTATTAGGTATATTAAAATATAAATTAATTTTGTTCAAACAACTATTACGACATTGTATGACAAGAGTGATTGTTCAAATTTTTGCTACCCTTACAACAGCATACCCAGCCATTTAGTACGACTGGCTGTTGGGACATCAGAAATATTGGGCGATCGAAATATCTTGCATTATTCCAATAATGGTGATAATGAAAACGGTAAGGTGAAAATATAATCGAATAAGATCAATACAGTCTCGTAATTAACAAAATGTTAAAGGAGAGTAGAATATAGAGGAAACTAACATAATTACCTGGAAGTAATGGCGATAGCGTTTTTTGAGTTCTTTTTCAGAAGAGCAAAGACTATCATCATTCTGAAATACTTTTTCGAATAAATAAGACAACTGCTGAATTAGACCAATAATATGGGTATTACTCAATTTGCTCACTTACGCTTAACGTACGACCATGGATGCAGTAGGTATATTTGTATACATTCCTGCTTATGACGTACTTTACTTATAGTAGGAATATCTCTAGAGAAGAAATCTTGTTCTACATTTCTCAGGTGCGAATAAAATTAAAAGATATGAATATGAATGTATACATATATCTACAAATAAAAACTACTATTTACATGCAATAGTTAGAATTTAAAAATGAGTATATTTTCAAATATGCTTGCATCATATATTACCTCTAAAGAAAATTACAAGGAATCTAGAAAGCTTTATGTTAATGCAAAAAAGGATTTTAGCTGAGTATAAATACTTTGGAACAATCAACAATTTATTTATTTGCAAGAACCTAGATTAAACCTGTTACAGGTATTTTTATTGGTTTATTAATGGATTTGCAGTAGTATTCGCACAGTTGTAAGACTCATTCTAAGAATAGGAAAAATATTGGGTATTGATAGTGTTAGATAAAATTGTTTTGATCTAAGTTGATAGTCCAAGAAGAATTTTGATGTACCAAAATTTCCTCGATTTCCAATGTTTAGGCCCCACTAAACTATTGGTTTACCCTTTCAAGAACCTACACTCTCTACCTATACAAGCAGCTTACTCTGGTGGCAGGGAAACGCCAGGCAGGCATGTATGTACATCCAGGTATTGTAAAAGTGTTCTGAGTTTTAGAGTATTGACATTTATGAAAGCAATTTGATCCTGTAATGTATATACTGGTAATATTTTTTTTCAAAAATATATTAAAAAACATGTATTATTTGTACCTACAGTATTGTAATATCTGTGCCTAGGTATACCTAAAACGTTAGTGGTTATATTCTCTTTGGGTATACCTGTATGTTGAAACTTCTGTCTAGGATATCAGTATGAAATTTTTCGCAGTTAACAATTTGTGCCACACCAAACTCAGGCAGATCGGCCCTTCGTTTTATAAATTAACAAGTTAGGTCACTATTACGATGAATGTGAAAATTTTACAATTGATGACAATTATGACCTAATCTGTCTAAATGCCATAGGGCAATGCCACTATAGGGATAATTTTTTTGTGTTCGGACCATCTGAAGAGAATTTTTCATAAAGAATAAGTAAGTAGGTATATTATTATAACCATAATAAATATACAGTTCTTTACCTACAGTGTTAGCTACTGGACATTGGGTTCACTCCTACTCTGTCTTCTATATATAATAACATAAATAGTATTGATATTAACACACAAAATATATTTAGCACTATAGTGTGCACGATAGAAAAGAGCACAATTTTCATCAAATCTCTGATTTGAAGTTTGAAATAGTTTTTAAAGTAATGTTTGCACAACTTTAATAAAATCCAGAAAGAATAAAAACTGCTCCATAAAAAAGTTTTTAGAATAATTAGGATTCTGCCTGTCTATTTCAAGTTCAATCCTGAAATATGTCCACTGTTCAGCCTGCACCTTGCTCGATTAGTTATTTAAAATTGACTAAAAATTTACGTTCCAGTAATACTTCTTTGTTCCAAAGCTTCATAAAACTTTATTCAGAAAATATTCAACACAAACTTAGAGTAGTTAGATAGCTCAAAACAATACTAGCTGATTGAGAGATTTATACGTATTTATGTAGGCTGCAACACTTGCTACCCAAAATGTAGGCCTATAAGAAAAAGGCTCTATAATATACCCAATAGCTAAAAGAAAGATGATTTGCTTAATTCGTAAGGTTTCATTTGGTTGTAGAGATATCTCTAGGTTGTTTACACCTTTTCATAGTTATCTTACACCTATTTACCCGACTGCGCAGGGTACTTTTAATGTGTTTATTTTATTATTATTGTAGTACATACAGTGTAAGAGTTACTGGTTATTTATTATTCTTTAAGATACCTGTTATCTATCCAAAACCTAGCAAGTACCTTCCTACTATATGGAAATAAAAAATATATTTACTTAGACAGGGAAGTATAATTTAGTAATATTATACTTTTTATTGTTTTATAAATAAAAAAGCTTTGAACATCTATCTATAAGTAAATTTAGGACTCGGTTCGGACACGAAGGCAGAAATATAATTGATGGTCAAACGAACTTACCTTAGGTGAAGTTCGACCCATAATTATATGAGGCCTTCGTGTCCGAACCGAGTCCAGCCCTCCCAACCCTGGATCCAAAGTTTGGATCTACCCATAAAATATTAAACTTTGAACTTAAATGACATATGGCGGACTTTGACGGAAACGGGTGACATATGTGTTGCCAGACTGAAAAATGCTTTTATTTTTTAAAATAATACTAAGCTTTGAAATCCGTGTGAATGACGATCACTAGAGACACATATATCTATAAGTAAATTTAGGACTCGGTTCGGACACGAAGGCCTCATATAATTATGGGTCGAACTTCACTTAAGGTAAGTTCGTTTGACCATCAATTTCACGAGATACATTGGACCCCTAAACGTGATAGGTGGTGAGCCCATCGCCGGACCGGGTATATTTACACATGCCTCAGAATTCATTCTGAGACCTGCGGGTTTCCTCACGATGTTTTCCTTCACCGTCGAGCTAGTGATAAATATGTACGTAAGTTTTGAAAAACTCATCGGTACATGCCAGGATTCGAACCCGAGCCTCACTGATTTTCGGCCGGCTCTTTAACCGTCCGGGCTATCACTGCTAAGTAGCAAGGATCTTTTAAAAAAAGAGAATCTCACAATCTACCCGCTGCGGGTATACAATGTACATAGAATGAAGTTATACAAATGAAGGTATATTAATTAAACAACTGAGAGTCGATAATGTAATTGATAATGACTTCATTTTGACTTTTTGAGGCAATCTAAAGTTATCCATCCTGTGTGTTTTATCGCATTTCCCATTCACTGCATTCTTTCACGGACACATGACACATAATATACTATCACTATTACGAGTCAAAACCCGAAATACAGCAAAATAAAATTTTTACAAAAATCATACCGTGTCGTATCTTTTTGGATTTCCGCCAAAAAGGCTTACAAATTCAAAAGTGTGGATAGAGCGTCACTCTCATGGGCGTAGCTAGGGGGCGGGGGGCAGGGTGGGCCGGGCTCACCCTAGAAAGCTGTGGGCCCACCCTAGAAAAATACCCTTCCTCATGCATAAAATAACTTCATCCTCAACTACCGAAATCGAAAACCATCTTCAAAAAGCTAAACACAGAAAATATAAAATAGTTTGAAAACATATTTTTCTAATTTCAAGGTCGTGGAGTGGACCTATTTATGTGCATTTGGATTGAGGGCCCATTTTTCAAAATATTGCGAAACGAAATGACACTTACAAGGCATTCAGTAAAAATTTGGTAAAACTTAAAGCAAAGATTCTTAAATTTCTTAAACGTGAAACCAAAGAGTTATAGTCAAATAACTTGGGCCCTCAATCCTGACACCTGCATAAAGCGGCATAGCCTAATCTCAGAAAGTAGGTACTATTACTGGGATAATAAATTTAATTTGAGAATTCAGTTAAGATTTTCTTAAATACATTGAGAAATACCCAAATCTTAAGAATGCGATAATACAGATTTATGGCAGTTTAGCTTGGGCCCTCAATTCGTGAATATCTGTAGTGAGGAATCAGCCAAACGAAGGAGTTTATCTAAGGAAAGGGATTAATACGACTATTTGAGTTCAATATCGCTCAATATCGTTGGTAAATTAGTTAAAACAAATAACGACACAAAAGTCGATTGTAAAAAACCTTCTACATTACCGCACTTTAGGTTAAGTATTTTAACCAATTTTTAATTAAAATGCAACAAAGCGTCCATTCTTCTAAATGTCATACTTTGAGAGAAAATTCTTAAATTCTCAAATAAAACATATTATCCCAGGGATAGTACTTTCTGAGATTAGGCTATGCCGCTATGGAGTCAGGATTGAGGGCTCAAGTTATTTGATCATAACTCTTTTGTTTCGTGTTTAAGAAATTTAAGAATCTTTGGTTTAAGTTTAACCAAATGTTTACTAAATGCCCTGTAAGGGTCATTTCGTTTCTCAATAATTTACAAAAATGGTCCCTCAATCCAGATGCACATGATCTATTTATATATTTTTGGTTTCTTTTTTCCTTACTTCAATGTCGATTTGATTTACCTTGGTGTTGGTAATTTAAGAGCGGAGCTCTTGTCAGTGTATACTTAGCTATATTAGCGACTTAAACTAACTACATAGTTTTGGCTAGGACACAGATAAAAGAAAAAGAATTAGTTTAATAGGATAGGATAACTAAAATCCATACCTACTTGATTCCTACATACCATCTTGCCGCACCGTGGCCGGCCAATTCATGGCTGGGGCCATGCCCCCCCCCCCCCCCTTGGAAAAATCCCTAGCTACACCCATGGTCACTCTATAATAGCAATAGTATATTATGCGGCAAGTGTCCGTGAAAGTGTGCAGGGAATGGGAAAATCAATTCAATGCGTAGGATGGTCATTTTTGGTTTGCATCTGGTCACACAATAAGTAGGTACAGTCAAGATCAAGTCAAGCTTTACACTACCAGTTTAAGCTGAGCTCTGATTTATACTGCGCGCCATAGAATACGGGGCCGGGTCAAAGTCGTCCAAAGTGTCAAGCTTAGCGTGCTCTTGACTGTACAAGTCACTATCATTTTACTGTCTGCAACCAAAAATACATATAAACAGTGTTGACACTGTGTTTTTGTGCAAGGACTATGAAGCAATGAAAAGAAATTTTAAATAAAGACGTTTTTAAGGAAACAAAGACTGAAGACGAGGCAGTTTGAGTTTTGATCGTAGCCTGCCAAATAAATTGGGTGAAAAAATAACGGGCGATAAAAACGCAGCTGTGTGTAAGGAATCAGGACGCAAAATCGCAAAAACGCTCGCGATATTACCGACCGCTAATAACGCGCCTGTGGGATAGAGCCTTTACTTCCGTGGTCAAGGATGGGCAATTTTAGTTTTTTTTTAAAAAAGGGCAAAAGAGTGAATAGGTAGTTCTTGGAACCGGTAAAATATGGGCAATAATAACGTTAGGTGAATTAAATTAACAAGGCTTTTTGGCGGGAATCCGAAGAGGGACGTCATGTTTTTTGTATAATTTTCATTTTGCTGTGTATTTCGGGTTTTGACTCATAATAGTGATAGTTTATTATGTGGCAAGTGTCCGTGAAAGTGTGCAGTGAATGGGAAATTCGATAAAATGCGAGATATGGACATTTTTGGATTGCCTCAAAAAGTCACAATAAAGTCGTCAGTAAAAGTGCTATCATTTTACTGATAACCAAGTTAGGGCACGTTAGGGCACGTTAGGGTTGTAGAAAGTGTTAAAGACACTGTATTTTTGTGCATGGACTCTGAAGCAGAGCCATTTACATAAGGATATCATTAACTAATGACGAGGCTGCATGGCGTAATGCCTTTGCCTACCCTGTAAGGGGTGAAACAACAAAAAAAAAAAAAAAAAATTAACAAACTAAGTTTTATTTCTCCTGTAAAATAAAATAACATCGACTTTATCAGATGCCACTTTGAATGAAACATCTTAGATGCATGTCAAGGGTATGCCTTTTCATCGAAAATCTCTCGGCCGATCATCAGTGCCAACCTTGTGCCAACCAACGTTTCAACTTTAACGATTTTCAAACTTTTCTATGACAACGTTTCATTTGGCAGAATCATTGATAAGCTGATTAATAAGTATAAAGACACAAAACGTTTCGGGCATTTATCATTTGTAAAACCTTTCACTATGCCAAACAACTACTAGACGAATAACGTTTCGTCAATGTCACAGTTCCCTTTTCATACATTGATTTAATGATAAAAAAATAAACTAACTTTTACATGCATTTTTTATTTCTCAGTAGGTTAGGTTAGACTATGACAAACAACGCACGGGCTGAGCGAGCTAAGCGAGCTTCGGTTTTCAGTTTCGGTAATTGAGGATGAAGTTATTTTATGTAGTACTAGCGACCGGCCCCGGCATTGCACGGGTGCAATGCTAATACTAAAACCTTCCTCTTGAATCACTAAAAAAAACCGCATCAAAATCCTTTGCGTAGTTTTAAAGATTTAAGCATACATAGGGACATAGGGATATAGAGACAGATAAAGCAACTTTGTTTTATATTATGTACTAACTACATACATACGATAAGGAAAGGTATTTTTCTAGTGGGGCCCACAGCTTTCTAGGGTGGACCCGGCCCACCCTGCACCCCCCTAGCTACGCCTATGGTTATTTTATAATATTATATGTTTTACAAATGTCCGGCATTTACTTTTACTGTTCATTTTTTCTATCTATTTGATGTAAATTTCTAATGTAAAAATTCTAAATGTTCAATTAAATATTAATATTGTAAATCCGAAATGGATGCACTGTTGGGTCGAACCTTCTTATTTATAAGATCCTAATTAAGTACAGTATACAGTGAACAATGAAGATTTATTAATAATATACTAATAATTGTTTTGTTTTCAATAGCAATAACAAAACGTGTTTCCGCGTTTTGTTTACTTTGACTAAATCCAGGATTATTTAACCAGCTTGTCGCAAGACTTAAGTAGGGTAGGTACAAGCTTTTTTTACATAATAAATTGTGCAGTCATTACACAATTTTTTTTCATCATCATCATCATCAGCCGGAAGACGTCCACTGTTGAACAAAGGCCTCCCCCATAGAACGCCATAACGAACGGCAATTTTTTTTAGCGCATTAAAATTAATAAAAATTGGTTATTTAGTCCCAAACGAGGCAGAGCCTGTACTATGGGTACTAAACAACTGATAGACATACTTAAATAAATATTAAACACCCAGACACGAAGCCAACAGACATATTGTTGGCCCCGATCGAACCCGTGACCTCTGACTCAGAAAGCGGGGTCACTACCAACCTTCTACCAACTGAATCAACAGGCCCGTCAAAAAAATAAGCTTGTTTTAAAAATTATTTTTTACTCTTAATTTTCACAATAGAGGAACATTACGCTCCTCCAAGACAATACAAAAGTACCTATCCATCCTATGCATTTTCTATCGAATTTCCTTTTTACTTTTAGTTTTTACTAGATATTATACTGACTTTTTCTTTTTACTTTTTATGGCTCTGGATTCAAACTCAACTTGTATTTGAACCTAAAAAAAATTCATCTTGCATGCAAGTGTCACTGTCAAACTATGTAAAATTGAGTTGACAAAAATTAAATGATATCAGTGAATAACCCCTCTTTCTGCGGCTGCATATTTATTGTGTGACGACTCAAATGTTTTCATAAAATATATAAAAAATTGGGAAACGTCAAATGATTTTGTGCTGTCGGTTAACATACATTTAATTTGTATTCCACTTTTTGCAACTACGTGCTTTATTGCCTGCTTTTCATAATGGCCCATTTTATTTTTGTTTTTTGTCTAGCATTTCTCATTGAAACCGGTAAGTTTATACAGAACAAACTCTATATTAAGAACCACCATTTACATATATTTTTTTAATTATTAGGTACTTGACCAATAAAAGGTGGTAGCAATCTGTTATTCGATTTTAACAGAAAGGCGTACACCTAGCTTTTCAATGTTACCAAACGTTTGGATGAGTTGGTTTATAATATAGAATCAATACTTGGCATCATGATAGCATAAATAAAAGATAATATCGTCTTGTAATGTACTGTATTTAAGAATAGAAATAGGTAGGCAAATAATAGACTCTTTATAATGAATATAATATCGCCGTCATCATTTAGTATTAAAAAAGCTGGCAGCTGTTTGCATTACAGTACGGCAGTTTTAACTTGGCAGCTCTGAAGTTGCACAAATGGCTTTGCAATAACATTTTTTATTTAAAGTTAAAACGGCTGTACTGTACATAAATGTAAAAAACTAATAATTGAAATAATGACCTGACCTAGTATTTAATGTAAACTAATAACCTTTTAACTAATAAGCCTTTTATTCAGATCTTAGTATTCTGTTACATATAAAATTAAAACTTATTCTAAAATTTGCTTCCTGCTAATTTTCTGAAGATCTGTGTGCCAGGCGGCAAAGGCGTTGGGCCTTAGCCATAAATAGCTTTTCCATTCTGATTTAAACTAAACAGCCAAATTTATGGCAACCACTATTTATGGTATACCTTTATGTAAGTAAGGCAGTAACAACTCTTTATTGTACAGTAGTAAAAATGTGACAAGTGTACAATCCACATTTAAGTACTAACAAGACAAAAAGTTTGTTTGTTTGTTTTATTTAAAAATGAAAAAGCTCCAAAACTTTTTCTGGGAGTTACACAGCCTTGAAAGGTTAAATTTTTGTTAATTCATTTTTTTAGTGTTAGCAAGCTTGAAAATATCGCTGGTGAGTGATGGCCCAGCAGTGCGCGGATCCAATATTACTTTTACTGCAACAGTAATAGGTTACGATGGCAGTGAAAAGCTTGAATATGTTTTTTGGGATGACGCCGAGCCCCAAAATAATGCTGATGTAAGATTGAAATTTTGAATGTGTTAAGTCTGAATAATATTTACTTGTTTAGAAAAGTATTTCCTGCTTACTGGATTCTATTTCATACGAAAAAAATAAGCTAACATCCTGGTGGTAATTTCCTGGAAATGGGAAATTGTGATACTTAATTAGTATTATAGTTACTGTAGTATTATAGGTTTCAAGCAACAATAAAAACAGATTCATACCGGGTGCCTCCTACTATTTAATAATTATGTGTTTTTTTTTGACTGACTTCAAAAAAGGAGGAAGTTCTCATTTCAACCATATGTTTTTTTATGTATGATTTTGATCATTCTTTTTTTTTTAGTATATCATACTTCACAGGTGGTCCCATTTAAATTTTATTGAAATCGGTCAAGTGGTTTTATAAAATGCACAAAAGTTTAAAAATTGCTATTTGTTGATGTAGTTTAGGTTCTTTTCAATTAATACTAACTATTTTTTATCTTACAGTTTTATTTGAATTCAAACATATCAAAATGGTCAGTACAATATCCAAGAGATTTGTATGAGGCAGGACAATACACGGTCAAAGTTGATTTGAAGAAGAGTTTCATAGGAATATTTTATGTTGTCGGTTCAGCTTCCACAACATTCAATTTAACAGGTAAGACATGCATTTAACTAAATATGATGTATAAAGGAATATATTAATTAGAACTATTAAAATACTAAGGATAAAATAATAATGACTTTATAACCAGAAACAATTGTACTTTATACTGTAACAACATGCCAATACATATAAATAGCTTGTAGATAAGACACATTTGAATGTACAATGAAGCCTTGGTATTAAGTTTCTCCTGTTACAATCATACCTACTTGTATTTAGCTATTATATAATGAAAGTGGATTGTTTCCTTATGCTGTAATTTATATTAAATTTTGGTAGTCTATATAATGCATTTGTAATTTTGCAACATGTATTTTTTTTCTGATTTCAGATTCACTAAATGGTGAACTAGAACTTATCCAGAATAATACTAAAAGACCCAACAGTTTCGTAGCAGTCAACAAAACTGTTAATCATTTCATCAGACTACCTGATAATGAAATTCAGTTTTTAACTAACAATGCTTCAACAATCATCACATACTGGTTCATAGACTGTTTTTATGTTGATCAAACAACAGATTTTTCACTCAATTATACATATAGTGATGCAATGAATAGCCATCATGTAGATGCATTGGTTGTTGCGAATCACGAGCCACTGCCCCCACTACCAACAACTACCACCACGACCACCTCTACTACGACCACTTCCACTACGACCACCTCCACTACAACCACAACTACTACAACCTCCACTACGACAACTACTCCCAAACCAGCTACCACGAAAGTACCACCATTGTCAAATGACATCAATACAAATGTGTCAAATGAAACACTTCTGGTACATAAATTGGCTAAGCGTGCAGTTTCTTACAAAACTAAATTTAAAAACGTAAAGTTGCCTAAGAATTTTATTTGCGAAAATGCTAATGTACCCATTGGAAATAGTTATTCTTATGGACATTACCAAGAGACAATAAGTGTAAGAGGTAGGTACAAAATATTGTGTTTTATTACAATGTTTTCCAAAAATAGCAGCGATAGCCACAGAGCTAAAGATAGTTAGCCGCTTCTCAGCCTTGAGGCTCGGGTTCGAATCCTGTTAGTGCATGTACTGAGGATTTTTTCAAAAAGCTTACGTAGGTACCCACGTATTTATTAATAGCGACATTGTGAGGAAACCTCACCGCCTATCACGTTTAGGGGTAATATACTGGTAAAAAGTGGGTATTTGAAGAAGAGGAATACCTCTACCTGCCCCCTCAGTGATGAAAGGCATATTTATTTTTTAATTCATTATTTCCAAAAATAGAGAAACTCTCATTATCAATTTGCTCTTTTTTTAGTAAAACATCACTGAATTAAGCAAACAGGAAGCATCTAAATGTTAGATTAAAATTGTTTCCTTTATTTAATAGGCAATGTCACTATAATTTACTATATACTATTTATGAATTTGATTTGTTATCTAACCAGTCATAGAATTTAAAATTGCCTAATACAAATAATATTTCCAGAGCCCATTGGAAGTCCAGTGAACATAACAGGCCTTAACTGGCTTCAGCATGGAGATCTTATGAATCTACAAGTGAAATACACTGGGTCGCCTCCGTTTGACTACTGCGCAACATACAAAATGGGCCAATACAACATTACAGGCAATGAGACTTGCACCTCCAAGACAAGAACTGTTTCCAATGTTTTCCCACTTGTGCACTATTTCTCTGATAGTGATCAACATACAGTAGTGGTGATAATTGAAAATGAAATTGGAAAAGTTGTTTCCAGGGCCACTATTAATATTTATAAAGGTAACATTGTTTTGCATGTGGCATTTCTTGATATTTGTTTTGGTTTTTCTTTGTCAGACGACCATTGTATAGCTTACATAAATTTAAATATTTTTAACTTGTGGTTTGACTGGTTGGTTGAATAGATGAGATATGATGAGTATAATTATTTTTCAATGTCAAATTGTAGAGACACGCTTGATGAATGATACCTAACTTTTTTAATGCAGAAAATAATAGTTTAACTATCTATTTAAGTATCTGCCCAACACTGTCTATTGCTCAATTGAGGAGATTATGGCCCATACTTCCTCCCCTTAGTTCAGACGAATGTGAAATGCTTAGCGAATGAGGTTGAAAGAAAAAAATTAGAAACCTTTTCTTTCAATCGTCTTTGTATGCAGAAGATGCTGATGATTAGTACAATAATGTGCGCTTCGAATTTAGAACTTATTACTTTACAATATGACATATATTGCCAAAACAGTTCATAAAATTTACTTTTCAATTTCCTGATACTTAATCGCTAATCTTGAAATCTTGGTGTTTCAGCGCCCGTCCACGCTCAGTTGTCCGTGATCGTAGTACCCGTGGTGTTCTGCCTGCTCGCCGTCATTCTGATCGTGTTTGGCCTGGCCTACTACCAGCATCGGTCTAGGTAAATAAGAGGACATGACAATTTAAATTATTCTCATAAACATGTCTAAGAGCGAGAATAGGTTAAGATTACAGAGTGCCACTTCTTGTCATGTAAATCTATCGGTACAAAATTATACTTTTAATTATTCTCCGAAAAAGTATTTTAAGACAATCGAACGCAAATGCCAGCATTGCATCGTATCCAAATAAAACTTATTTAACGGTTGAGTTATTCTATGATAGTGAAAAAATTGGGTACCTATGGAATTATTATGAAAAAGTATCAAAACGGTATAACAATCCCTAAAATCAACCTACCTGTCACTTATGCAGTCTTCACTAACTACCTGGTCCCAGAAATAAAAATAATACACTATGTTTACCTTAACCCTCGATCTGGTGATAAATTGGTACGTAAGTTTTTGAAAAACTCATTGGTACAGTCAAGAGCAAGTCAAGCTTTACACTACCAGTTTAAGCTGAGCTCTGATTTATACTGCGCGCCACAGAATACAGGGCCGGGTCAAAGTGAAAGTGTCAAGCTTAGCGTGCTCTTGACTGTACATGCCCTCGCCAGGATTTGAACCAGAGACTCGCGCTTGATAAGTGGGCTCTTTAACCACACGGATATGCACTGCACTGCACCGAAAAGTCACTCGGTCAGTTAGTCTGTAATCTGTATGCAATGTGTCTGGGAAATCGAGCAAATCCTTCAAGGGGGGGAATGAGAAGCCGATACCTTTAGCATTTGTATAAAAAACACTACCTTAATTTTCGCAATTATAAAGTTAAATTCTTCACTTTTAGCGTATATGTACTAGCAAAACAGCTGCGAGAGGTCAATGACCGCCGGGCGCCGCGGCTGGCGGCCGGCGTGTGTGTGCAATGCGCTACGTAGTATATGGCGAATTCAGAATCACTGTAAAAAAAATAATCTCACGCCTTTTATCCCCGAGGGGGTAGGCAGAAATATTCCATTACTGGATATACCCACATTTCACGAGATATATTGGACCCCTAAACGTGATAGGTGGTGATAGAATGATTGTATTTTAGAAAATTGCGCAAAAGTAGAGTTTTATTTTTAATTATTGAAACTTTTTATATGTATGAGGAATATTAATAATAATAGTTATTTTTTAATTATTAAAGGCATAAAATATTGATCGGTTACTCTGTTCCTTTTTGAGAGGATTCCCTCGGTTTACCAGTCACACTGTGTAATTCGAATCCTGGCATGTACCAATGAGTTTTTCAAAAACTTACGTACTTATTTATCACTAGCTCGACGGTGAAGGAAAAACATTATGAGGAAACCCGCAGGTCTCAGAATTAATTCTGAGACATGTGTAAATAGACCCGGTCGGGCGATGGGCTCACCACCTATCACGTTTAGGGGTCCAATACATCTCGTGAAATGTGGGTATATCCAGTAATGGAATACCTCTGCCTACCCCCTCGGGGATAAAAGGCGTGAGATTAGTTATTTACTGTGTAATTTATGGAAACTAAATCTGCAGATACACGGTGGAGGTAGCCGACTTCGACTTCGGGCAGCAGTCGACTTTCGACTACAAAACATTCACAGAGAGACTGAGGGACAGTTTCAAAAACGCCTTCAACTTTAGTCGTCACGACGACACCGATCCTCTGACCACCAATACTAGGTACGATTCGATGACGTAATTAGCATAGTCTTCACTTATTAGGATTGGGTGGATATGTAAAAAAAGTACCTAAACCAACTGAGATGTTACAATTATCCATAGAGAATAATAATCGCGTGAATCTACTAGAACTGTCTTCGCTCTTAGCATCATTTGGAGTGGTACTAAGAGCTGATTTCATTCAATAAAATTCGGTTCTTGCTCAACTAGCGATTTTCTTCTATGTTCCACTCTAAGTAACGGAATTCAGACACAATAGGATTATCCTTTAGCGTCCGTGGGACGCTGATACTTGACTGGAAGTGGGAATGCAGTCGGAATTAGATGCAAATAGTAAGCGCCAAATATTAATAAAAATACAAGGCAATGTTTTTAGTATTTAAAAAGACATAGTTTATGTTTTTTTTTGTTTTCCTTGTTTTACTGAAGCCATAATGTTTGTAATAAAGCATTCCAAAAAGACGCGACGCTCTTATATTGTACAGGTTTCAATATTTATTATCAGATTTTTATTCATAGCATGTACTTCTTATTTATTTACTTGCTTTTATTATTAGCTATGAGACTTAAATGTTAGGTTATGAATTGATACCCACATATCTTTTATACTGGATGATTTTTTTTATCGTCTGGAAAAAAATATGACGTATAAGGTATCTAGAGCCGAAGTTATAAACGAGATTAATTGTTAAATATAGTCATGTTTAGTGCAATTTACAAAATCTAGAAAACTACGCACAGTACTACGCGCAGCTGGCGGTTGTAGGTAGATTGCGCATGAATGGAAGTTACGAGCCTGTTTCTTTTTAAAATACTATTTCAAATATATCAGTGTGTATTATTGACTACAATTGAGTAATGTATATTAGTCTAAGCAAAAAAAAAATTTTTGAGAAAAAAAATTTTTTTTTAAGTAACATCGCCAAATGAATCTATTACACTTACCTATCACACCACATTTTTTTCCAGACGGTAAAAAAAGTCACCTTGTATAATAGTAAAATCATTTCGTAATTCTACTGGTTTCGAACATAGAGTCGACCCTAAGTAATGGATAAAGAGCAAGTTAAAAATGACTAGTTTTGTAAAATAAATAAACGTCAATAGTAACTAAATAATATATATGTATATATGTTACTGAAAAAGCCCGTATATTGGTTAATCTTAGGTTTTACCAGTAAATCTGAGGATGGTCTTAGGAAGTCTTTCTTGTTTGCCACGAGCTCGTTCATTATTTCGTAAAATCTATGTTCTTCGATTATTCACAAATTATTTTTAGACATCAAAAGCACGAACATAATCAAATTAACGTGAGTGTTCAAAGTGCGGGTAGCGGGGGTTGCAGACTGTCCACGAGTACGAGACTATGCCCCGAACACTTTATGACATGTCTTTTTCAACATTTACCGTGCCTTTGAAAATCCTAACATTTACCAAATGAACGGTGGTAAAAGTTCGAATCGCAAAACAGACTTTTATCATTCAGAGTTGGTAAATCTTAGGTTTTACTGGAAAATCTTAGGATTTACCGTAGTTCGAGCTTTTACAGTAACATATAGGTATACATACATTTAAATAAGATTTTAAATTTGTAAAATTCGGAAATCACAGAAAGACTAATAATTTAATGTGAAGTATCTGTTTGTTTTTGTGTTATGTTACAAAATAATAACATACCATGGAAGTGTTGGTTGCTATTATTGGACTCTGATATATATGTAAATTTTTATATTATTATTACATATCCATAACTACTATTATAGACTGATTTGTTGGTAAAAAATAAAGAAAAGTTTTTTTAATTGTTTGCTTTCATTCTTATATTGTATATTTAGATTGTATAATATTTTATTAAAATAAATAGGTAACTTAAGTTCCACGATGTAACTTAATTATTTGAGGTGCTAACAAGAGTGAAAGTAACGCTACTTTTGAAAAATATTTATATTTCCACAAATACACATCATATTGAATAGCTACATATAAAATATATATTTTGAACTACAAAGTTGATACCTACTAGATCTTTGTCAACACTAGTCTAAAGACTTGCTATGTTCCTAATCAGTAGGTACTTTTAGTTAAAAACAAGTTTTTATGTAGATAATCAAAGCTTCTGTGAAGACCATTGTTTAAGGAAAAATAATATTATGTGTTGTGTATTTTGTAGAAATTGGTTTTCTATATAATATCCCGATAACTTCACCCTTGCCAGCATCTTCACTGTACATATATCTAGACGTAATCGTAAGTCGTGTAAGTAATTTCGTAATATTCGGTCGTGATTGCAATTTTAGGAAGTATTTACAATTATTTATTGCTTTAACTTTATTGCATCACCAATTTTATACGAACACGATTGAATATTCTGTAGAAGTACAATTCAACCATAAGTTTTGCTATAGTAGCTTGTGGAAAAGTCAAATAAAGGGAAGCTAAGCATCATATTTCTGAGAATTTTCTTAACATTTTATGATGATTTTAACATATTATGAGAAGGCATAACATTTGTTGTAGTTGAGTTGAGGTTAAGTATTTCCGCAAAATTTACATCTGACTTCCATTTATTTTATGGTTTAGCTGTACTTTTTTTCTTACGCGATTAACTTTATCGCTAGTTCTCGACTTTTAAATGGAAAAATTAAAAGTGATCACTGATCAGTCATTTTTGTGATATATTAGGTTTAATCGAATAGTGTAGGCAACTAATAATATTTTTAAGTATTATATTACGATTCTGTGTCTTAGAAGCTATTTTAAAAATATGTTTATTTATCACCATGTTATATGGGATATTTAAAAATTTTATGGTAACACGTAATTGAGATCAAATTCAAATATAATTTATTTAATTGCTTCTGAGATCCAGAATGAAGATAAAATTAATTGTACCTAAATGAATAAAATGTTATTTAAATTTAATTTGATTGTTTTTATTCGTAATTAGCCTATCTTATAACAAGTGGGTACCGTAATTAAATCTCTATAAAGGTGAAGTAAAACTTCGCTATCTCAATTCGTAAGAATAAGGTTGTAGAAGTTATTTGAGAATATACTTACAAATTAAAAATTTAAATAATCTCACGCCTTTTATCCCCGAGGGTAGGCAGAGGTATTCCATTACTAGATATAGGTACCCACATTTCACGAGATATATTGGACCCCTAATGAAAATTAGGGCGCAATAGGCTCTAATTTAATCCATAATATGTTAATTGATTTAAACATATTTTTACAAAAAAATATGAATCTGCTCAGCCGATTCAGATTTACAGCAATCGTCAAAACGTTCCCCAAAATTTTTCTTTTCAGAGCACATTTTGGCTCGAATAAGTAGGTATAAGCAATCTTTATGCATACTTACTTTATAACCAGAAGACCCACCAGGTGGGTTTGGGGAAAACGTTCGCCCATCAGAATCTGTTTTTGCCAAATAACTCTGAAACTGCTGGATGCTCAAATTTAAAACTTAGGGCACATTAACACGACAAAACTGTCTAAAACTAGCAGCGTCCCGCGGTTTCACCCGCGTAGTTCCCGTTCCCGTGGAAATAAGTTTCATCAAAATCCGTTCAGTAGTTTTTGGGTAAAAGAGGAACAAACATCAATACATCCACACATACAAACTTCCGCTTTTATAATAATAATATTAGTAGGATTTTCTATTAAAATTAATTCTTTAAAGTAGGTAGGTAGGTACCTTAAGTACTTTTACTCTAGACAAACGCACACTTTCAGATTATGTTTATTTTAAAACGTCCATGGTCGAACTACTACCTGCTACTGGTAGGTAAGTATTTATTTGTTGTACAGTACTACTTAGGTAGCGATAGCTCGGTAGTGGAACTATAGCAACGAGTAACATATCCGTAGAAAGTTTAAAATACCTTTCTTTACTATAAAGCACTATAAAGTAACTTTATAACACATTTGCTCGTAAAAGGTGTCTTATTTCACCAATTTCAATATCGTATTGTATCTCATTACGCCCAAGTTCGGTAAGTGTAATGTAAAACGCACGGTTTATCAAGATGCTCCGTCTTAAAACGAACGGTAGGTACCTACTTTTTAAAATCTCAGCAAAGAGTTTTTATATCAAAAAAGTTGTCAACATTTTATGATTAAAATTAACTTTGGGAGATAAAATATAATAAAGAAATATTTATGTACATAATTATTTAATTTAATTAATTTTGACAGTAAATTACAACCAATTAATCTGTAACAAAAACACAAAAATATTAATTTACTTTATTAGTAATAACTGGCTGTTTTTTGTGCCTTTGCCTAAAATAAATGCTGGTGCGCGCCGCGCTTTTTCTTAACGCTGTATTGTTTTTATTCGTTTACCATAGTCCGAGTTTTATATTTTATTTCCTCGCAAATGTGTTACAAAACGTCGTATGACATACGTGCGCTTTGATAATTACAGCCTCTGCTTACTTGTAGCCCTCGCCTACGGCTCGGGCTAGCAATATCGCCTCGGCTGTAATTTTCAACCTACCGCACCTATATCATAATGTACTATTACCGTAGGAAATGTATACCCCTAGAAAATTAATCTTTCCGTGGGTAAAAGATTTTTTAAATTGTTGCAGTAATTTTGGAGCCTACCTATTAATTACAAACAAACATACACACAATCTTTCCTCTTTATAATATTAGTGTAGATAAATTCTAGTACGCTATGATGACCGATCATAATTCGCAATTAACAGTTCTGGAGGACTCCTACTCTTATTATTATTTATTTAATTAATAAGTATACAATACACTTAGTGCTATATGCATTGCCCCACAAAACTGTGTCAAAAGTTTGACTGTGGGATCGGCAATCTCTCTTTATATATCACTAGCGACCCGCCCCGACTTCGCACGGGTGCAATGCTTATACTAAAACCTTCCTCTTGACTCCCTCGATCTATTAAAAAAAAACCGCATCAAAGTCCGTTGCGTAGTTTTAAAGATTTAAGCATACAAAGGGACATAGGGACATAAGGACATAGGGATATAGGGACTTTGTTTTATACTATGTAGTGATATTACATTTTTTTTTATATTATATTAACAATGATAGGTAGTGTTTTTTTAAAAGTACACAGAAATTTTTTCTATTGCTCTCTCGTCTAATAATTTCAGGAAGACTATTAACATTTCTCAATTTATACACAGATGCAAAGTCTGACCCCACTACCGACTTTCTGTAGGTACTAATTAACTCTGCTTGAACAGAAAAGCCAACACTAACATTAAAGTATTCGTTTTTCGCATTTCATTAAAATTTTAACTCTCTAAGCGCGGTCTAGGCATTTTAAGTGCTCGGGTTAAGTCTCTTAAATCGTGTAACGAATACACGAGCTGTTTTAAATAGGATTCTACGGACCCATAATGAACCCCTGCAGTCTGTAATTTTAAGGATTAAATAAATGGATTCTCGCTTTTGATTTGGTATGTTACCGAATGCGGTTATGCTATAGAAAATACATTTACCTATGTAAAGCTAGGGACCAACCCCGTAGAAATTTAATTGGTTTTATGGGCCTTTTCTATGGTACGAGAATATTTAGACCAAATTTAGACCTACAAATTGTATTACTTTTTTAAGACTTTCGTGTTTTTTACAAGTGTACCTAAATAATACGAAAGTCTTAAATAATACAATTTGTAGGTTTGCTTTGTAGCTTAGGTATATAAGTATATACTACCCACTGCATCTTCAGCACCCCATAAACAGGTCCCTGCTGAGATAAGTGTCCGCTGCACCGCTGATATTAGAAGATGGTGTTAGGCTAGTGGCCAACTAACTACCAGAATTTTTCAAACCACCCAAGGGAAATTCTATTGTGCGTAAACACAATGAAAACCAGGACCAACGGTTTAACGTGCCTTCTAAAACACGGAGAAAACTCACTGCATTAGCTTTGAGAGTTATAAGAACAAAAATGAAAACAGTTGTTTAAAAAAAACAGGAAGGTACCTACGAGTAGGTAGATACTTCGTGCTAACGCAGCAGCAGAAGCAGCGTTCGATGGACGGGTAGAATTGGTACCTAGGTATAAATAAATGAAACCGGATGATTAATTTTAATGAGCACATTTACCTTAAAGCTTCATGATACTAAAGACTAACTATGTTGTAGGTATTCTATACCTAAGTACCTAATCATTATTAAGTTATTGACAAATGTGAACAACAAATTATAATTATGATAGACTTAGAAATGACGTTGACTTTACTATCTTACTTAAGTATTGTAGACATAGTAGGTAGTAAGTGGTAGTAAATGACTTATACCTAGTTAACCAGCATCGTAACCGGCGCGGGCGTCGAATATGTATTTTTCTTGTTTCGTAGGAATTTCCGAAAACACTTTTCTCACTTAGGTAGGTACGTGAAAACTTTCATTACAACCACCGATTTCAACTATCCATTGATCGATCAATCAGTCAGCCAGTCAGTTTATTTATAAGGTATACCTACCTATACTTCGACTAGTTGTTGTGTTGTGATGTGTTTTTCCGCATTGAAAAGTAGCCTTTGTCCTTTCATAATACGTAAACACATTTTTTCTTATACATACATTCACAAAAGCAATTTTCGGAAGCAAATCCTGTAGGTATGTACCTACCTATGTACCTACCCTTGCAAGTGTACTAACTATCCTTAATCGGGTAGGTAGGTACTAAGCGGTACTCACAAATCGAATCAATCAGTGTAACAAACAGAGTTAGGTATCCAATAAATTACCAGGTAGGAAGCACTAATCGACGTGAGTGCATTAGGAGCCGTTCTTTGTTACTGTCACAGAACTGCTAAAGTGTTTGGCGTAATAGAGTAGTTGTTCCAGCAAAGAAGTAAAAGTTTATGTTCTGAAAATATAACTTCATTAGTGTTGCTTGTGTAACATATCACTCAAACTTCGTAAGAGAAAATACCAATATTTTTTAGGTCGCACTTAAAATAATTGAAAACGCACCATAAATAAATGATTCCGTCACTTCTGACTGGATGATCTGTAAATTTCATTACGCAGTCCACTCATCCAGAGCAATTAAAAAATAATTCTTTACAAACTTTACATCTGGTGTGGAAAAATACCTTAGTCATATTACCTACGCTTCGAATCGAATTATATCCATAGATATTTTTTTTTAAATAGAATACAAGCTATAACATATTTGGGATGATGAATTCAATATCAAGTACTTACCTATTACTAATTTACCATGTTCCAGATTACACCATTAATACTATTATACTACATTATATATCTGACTGGCATACAATCGTGTGCTGGTCAGAGTAACCAAATTATATCGTATTTCCTATGTAAATGTAGGTACATGCTAATAAACTAAGTACATAGGTAACACAGTTAATTAGGCCCAGGCTTGGACAGAGGCTGTGTGTTTGCCATTGTCGTATTTGATAGCGGGAGACAGAAGGTGCGAAAGCTAACAAAACTATTAAGTAATTCTAGGTTCCAAAGACTAAAATTTGAACAGCGTTAATAAAAAAAAAACACATTTGTGCAATTTATAGAAGTGTAGCTTTACCTCATGTAGGTACTTACCTCTACGCAGCGGGCCCCTCGGCCCTAGAGAGATATGGTTGGTATTATACCTATAGTACCTTCACCCAAACTTACTGAACGTGTTGAAATAATTTGTACCCTGATGGTTTTAGAGTAAATAAAAAAATAAGTTTCATTTCGGGATGTCTAATTTTATTTAGAAAAGATAGATCATAATAATTGTTGATGTCTACTCTCTAAGGGCTAACGGCGCCATTTCGGTCCCAATTCAAGAAAATTGCAAACGTCAAACTTAACTTTAATAAAGAACCGGCCAAGTGCGAGTCGTCGATTCCGTCCATTATCTATAAAAACAACAAAAAAATCGCGTTTGTTGTATGGGATCCCCCCTTATATTTATTTTATTTTGTTTTTAGTAAGTATTTGTTGTTATAGCGGCAACAGAAATAGGTAGGTACATAATTTGTGAAAATTACAACGTCTAGCTATCGCGGTTCTTGAGATACAGCCTGGTGACAAAAAGACGGACGGACAGACAGCGAAGTCTTAGTAATAGGGTCCCGTTTTTACCCTTTGGGTACGGAAACCTAAAAACCAAATGTAACCAAATGCCGTTTGCTGCTGTCGGATATTCAACGATTGCCTTACTTAGATAGTAGGCCTGCAGAACTACGAGTACCTACCTACTTAAATGAATTTATGTTGCAAAATTAATTTTAGTAAGGAATAAACAAATTAATAATTTTAGTAACCGAATAAACAAAAAGAAATCGGTAGACGTGCTACAGAAAATCGGTTACACGGCCTTACGATTTTTTGTAAGGTTGCAATGGATTCTTCTGGGACAAACATAATTGCAATAAATACACGATGGGACACTATTTCTAGAAGGAAAAAATAGTTTAACTGAAGCTGAAGTTTTAAATAGGTTCGGACGCATGGACACAACATAGGTAAACACGGACTTAGCGAAACATCCATCTACTTTAGGTGCTAAGCTAAACGCGGATGCCTAGAATCTAGGCGTCTCTAGGACGCTACGCTATACGCGAGGATACGCTAGGACAGCCTAGCCTCTCTAAAATACAGATGTTGAACAAGGCCGTTAATATGGAGTTTACGATATAAAGTCAACTATCATATTTTCCGTAATTCATCCAGCATCAACCCGCGTAACAGCCTACTGTTGAGATTTCCTCTTATATGAGGAATTATGGGCCATAGTCTCTCACGGGAACCCACCGAGGATTGAGAGATGGTGTTAGGATAATTGACCTGTCTGAATCTTTGAAGTCACCCAAGAGTGAATTGTGAGTAAACACAACGAGAACCGGGGCGTTTCGAAACACGGAGGCGCTCGTGGTTTGATACCACGGCGGTCACCCATTCAGTCTGACCTTACCTTCCACAATTATCATATCACACAACTATTGATAGCTTCTTCTCTTTCTATTATTTGTATAAATCTCTCTTCTCAACTGAGGAATAGTTCAATCAAACTAAATCCTAGTGGTGGTAATATTCCTTTCAAATTTATTAATAAATGGTCCTGTTAGTTTGCTACTTATTGAACTGGACCGGATAAGGAAAATAACCTTTGGTTCCTCCTTATCTGGCAGTCACACATTCAGCAGTCGACAACAACAAACATATTATGTACCTACTTATTTACAAACAACAAAAAACCGAACAGCGAAACTCAACCTAAAAATTGCAAAACTATAACGAGGAAAATTTTCCGATAACCTTTCCAACTAGATTAACCGATCAAAACAAACACAGTCTTTTACTTACTCTGGAACGATGACTATTGACTTCATGATTTGTTGCAAAATTCCTCGAACTTCAATACATTTATTATCTACTGGAAATTATTAATTTCAATATATATTTTATTAAAAATAGATAATAAATGTTATTTACATAAAAGTGTTACAAGTATCGCTATGGCTGGCAAAGGTTCGCTATTCGCGGATACTGTGTGACCTATAGGTGTGACACAGATGATTACTTACCTCGCATATATAGTCCAGTAAAATTATACATTACCGCATGCGTCAAATCCGGTAGTTCTGACTTTTTGCAGACTTGTTTATGATGTTGTCCTAATGTATAATCCAAGTTTGTGACTTCGAGCGCCGATCGCAACTTTGTCAAAAATCGAAAAAACCTCGAAAAAATGTTTTATTTTTTTTATTTTCGCGATTATAACCCTAAAGGAGTAGTTTTTGAAAAAACTTTCTTAGGACGTTTTTAAAGTACACTAAATTAACTACAATATGATACTAAAACTGTCTCTGTAGACCCAATAGTTTCCGAGATTTAGCCTTTCAAAGCTTATATTTTTTTTCGATCTTAGCAAATTTTTGCATTTCTGTCGTTTTGAAATGTTGCCCGCTACTTCGTTCGCGTTATTTTGGGATAAAAAGTAGCCTATATGTTAATTCGGGTCCTGATCTATCTACCTACCAAATTTCATCTAAATCCGTACAGCCGCTAAGTTTATTTTTGTCTTTTATCACATAGATATCTACACTAATCTATACTAATATTATAAATAGGAAAGATTAGAATGTTTGTACGTTTGTTACGAATAAACTCAAAAAGTACTGCATCGATTTAAAAAATTCTTTCACCGATGGAAAGTTAGAATATCCCTGAGTAGCATAGGCTACATTTTATTCCCGTATTCCCGCGGGAACGAAAACTACACGGGTGAAACCGCGCGGAACCGCTATTATATTATAACACTAACGGTATTTGTATCGACTAAACTCAAAAACTACTGAGCTGATTTTACAAATTCTTTCACCAATGGAAAGCTACATTATTATTGAGTAACATAGGCTTTATTTTATTCCCCTATTCCTACGGGAACGGGAACTACGCGGGTGAAAACGCGCGGAACCACTATTATATATGAAACTAGCGATTCTGCGCGGTTTCACCCGCGTCGTTTCCGTCCCCGTGGGAATATGGGAATAAAATATAGCCTATGTTACTCAGGGATATTTTAGCTTTCCATTGATGAAAGAAGTTTTTAAATCAGCCAAGTAGTTTTTGAGTTTATTAGTTACCAACACCGTTAGTGTTATAATATAATAGCGGTTCCGCGCGGTTTCACCCGCGTAGTTTTCGTTCCCGTGGGAATACGGGAATAAAATGTAGCCTATGTTACTCAGGGATATTCTAACTTTCCATTGATAAAAGGATTTTTTAAATCAGCCAAGTAGTTTTTGAGTTTATTAGTTACCAACACCGTTAGTGCTATAATATAATAGCGGTTCCGCGCGGTTTCGCCCGCGTAGTTTTCGTTCCCGTGGGAATACGGGAATAAAATATAGCCTATGTTACTCAGGGATATTCTAACTTTCCATTGGTAAAAGAATTTTTAAAATCGATCCAGTACTTTTTGAGTTTATTCGTAACAAACGTACAAAAAGTCTAATCTTTCCTATTTATAATATTAGTATAGATTAGTGTAGATATCTATGTGATAAAAGAAAAAAATAAACTTGGCGGCTGCAGGGATTTTGATGAAATTTGGTAGGTAGATAG
Source organism: Ethmia dodecea (assembly GCA_963855545.1). Classification (NCBI taxonomy): domain Eukaryota; kingdom Metazoa; phylum Arthropoda; class Insecta; order Lepidoptera; family Depressariidae; genus Ethmia; species Ethmia dodecea. Next base: position 7,036,483 of record OY979446.1, read on the forward strand.
ATCAGGACCCGGATTAACATATAGCCTACTTTTTATCCCAAAATAACGCGAACGAAGTAGCGGGCAACATTTCAAAACGACAGAAATGCAAAAATTTGCTAAGATCGAAAAAAAATATAAACTTTGAAAGACTAAATCTCAGAAACTATTGGGTCTACAGAGACAATTCTAGTATCATATTGTAGTTAATTTAATCTACTTTAAAAACGTCCTAAGAAAGTTTTTTCAGAAACTAGTCCTTCAGGGTTATATCGCCAAAATTTTAAAAAAGAACAATTTTTTCGCAGTTTTTTCGATTTTTGACAAAGTTGCGTTCGGCGCTCGAAGTCACAAACTTGGATTATACATTAGGACAACAACATAAACAAGTCTGCAAAAAAACAGAACTACCGGATTTGACGCATACGAGCCCATACATTCAACCGACAAATTTACTGGACTAATAAGTCTGAATTTCAAAGACTTCATGTTAATTTACATGTATGTAGGTATACTTTTTGTATCATAAAAAAGTAATAACGTTCGTTTCTTGATTGTATATAATAAGACGAAGGAAGCCTCATAAAATTACATACTTATAACAGCGCACATAAATAATATCATACTATTTCTTTCTACGATCATGTAAATATTGGACTGAACTCAGTCCTGGATAAGCCTATAAGCTATTTAGGCAATTGCTTAGGGCATCCCGTCTAGGGAAAAAACGAGCACACGAAAGTTAAAGCAATTTCAATTGACGTTCGGTTCGGTCGCATCTTATGACAACATGTGAAATCATGTTGTGTCGAACTCACCTAGCATGGGATAAGTGCAGAAGGAACAACACATACCTACATATTTTATCTACGATATGACTGTATTAACGTAAAAAAAACTTTGTACCTAGTTCTCTTAGATGGGGGTGCCTACAGGGGAAGATTGCTTAGGGCATCAAGTTACCTTAATCTAGCACTGACTGAACTACCTTACTAATTAATACTAGTACCTTCTTATTATTATTGCTTTATTTATTTACTTAGGTAAGTATTCTAAGAACTTAAATACCTAATGATTGTAGTATTACCTACACCAATAACAAATAAGTAGGTAAGTATGTGAATTATTTAGCAAAAACATCTATAAAATCTTACGATTCTCGGATATAAGGACGAAGTTTTGAAATTTTAAATAAGTAGAGTCACATTTAGATTGAGTATCCATAACATTTTTATTTATTGTAATTTGATAATCATTACTATCTAACTTACTATAAATGTGAAATATTTACAATTCAAATGAGGATAATTTTGTTTAAAAAGTCATTGTTATTTGGTAGTTACATTTAGTTACTAACTAATAAAGGTTCACCAGCTACGATAGAACTTTCGATGCCGCAGTGGTCCTCACCACGAAGAATCTTGAAGAAGCCGTTGTCACCCCAGTCTGAGTTCCACGAATTCGCAATTAGCCAGTATTTAAGACCATTCTCTTCTCCCCAACCCATAATCTTAATGGCGTGTCCACCAAGAGCGTCTCCCTGAACGTGTTTATAGACACCGGACTTGTAAGCCAGTAAGTCAGAATATACAGTGAAGGCACCTTCCACAGGCCCGTTCTGGTACAACTCTGCTTTAATGTGATCTTCTCCTCCCCTTACGGAGTACATGTGTTTTCCATACCTCTTGTCTTTGCTGTAGGCCACTTCGTACCCGTCCTCGCAGGTCTTCTGGCATTTAGGTGTTTTGGTGTCACCACTGCACGGCATCCTGTTCCCGGGAACATGGTGCTCGCAGGGCGCGATTTCGTACGGTCTGCAACCCTGGGTCGAGTTGTAGGACCCGCCGGACACGAGGCCGAAGTGCTTCCAGTACTCCCAGGCGAGAGTCGGGATACCACCGTTGCAACCAAGACCGCAAATGGGGCAACAGCTCAGGAGGTCTTCAGCGGAGAAATGGAAATGCTGAGTTCCATTAGAGTAGGTGCACACTCGATCCGTCATCGCTTCTACAGCGCCGAAAGCCCAGCAGCTCCCACATGACCCTTGATCTCTAATTTCGTTCAATGTGGGACAATTCGGCCATTTATCTCTGGGGTCAAAGTTGTCCGGTAGGCTCGCAATAAGTTCTGGATCATGTACCTTATTGTCTATTTTCTCTAAAAAGTCATCTTTGAGTACTCCCATAAGTTTCTTGATATGGTTGAATGAAGTGTTGACTGGGAAATTTCTGCCGGCTTTCCATGAATCTTGTTTTTTGTTTATTAGATTGATGAACTCGTCGGAAAGTGGGTGTGGTAGATCGCCGTCTTCCGCTACCGTAAATGCGAATAGGAGCACAGCACACGCTACGCGGAAAGGAGTCATTTTCACTCCTTTGTCTTATGAACGAAGGTAATAGACGCCCAGTGCCGTTGAGAGTAGCGCGTCGACTGATGGCTAAGCGGGCAAGCGGGTCGCCCAGTAGCGGGCAGTGGCCTGCGATGCTCACGCGCGTGTAATTACGTGTCGGTCGCCGGTCTCGGTCAGAGGATGCGATATCGGCGCAAATACGGGCACAGTAAATAAATAAGCTAAAGCAGTACGGCAACTGAACCATTTTTCGGAGATAATTACCTACGCTTCGTTAGACGTTCGTCGTCACTCTTATTTTTATATAAAATTGTAACGTTGTCGTTACATTTTAAATTTTGGTTCTAGGCAAAGAGATTGAAATATGCTCTATTATATTTTAATTTCTTTGGTTCTAGGGTACTGCAATAAACGAATGAATTAACATTATTGTTAACAAAATTAATATAGGTACGCGCATGTTTAAAGAAGTCTTTTATTATTAGTGTAAAAAATAGTGATTGAAGAGTAGGTATAAATACTTATTTGAGGAGACATACGATGGAATGCTTTGTTATAAAATTGCATATCGAAAACCGCTTAGAGAACCTGAGGCCTTATTGTCCATTTGTTACGCTTTCAGCGCTTGCTCCACAGACACTGGAAGCAATAACAGAAGTGCGACAGAAGCAATGTACGTAAAAATGAAGCTGATTGCTATTAAGTTTGTCAATTGATCCGGTGCGTGTGTGAGTGAGTCGTTTCGTACGTTTGTACGCAGTTACCGTACTGATTTAGCTTATAATTTACTGTTGTATGATCCGATATCGGGGCATATACAGGGCACAGTAAATATAGCTTATATATTTAATGTGTAGGCAAGCGATGGCGGTTGGACCACGAGCCAGCAGCTGACTGACCGCGTGTCGAAGGTTACCCGTCATCCTACGCCCCCTAGCCACTAGCCGCACAACGCAAACAAAGATTACGGCCGAACGCTTTTGCAACTACTTATTAGCAAATATTTGTTTTGTACCCGTCGAAAATAATTAGTTGGGGACGAACTCTTGTTTATTCTACTTACACCAAGTTTGTTTAAGAAATTGAGAATGTTTACCTAGTGTATAGTTTGAATTGACAGATAAGATGACTTTAGTAGTTGATGTCCTTAATAGGTAGCTGCCTTTATCTTAAACTTAGGTCACCTAAGTCGATTGTCAAATAATAATTTTGGCGATCTTGATTTAGGAATGGATTATCTTATCAGTATCATAACTATTCCGACCGACTTCTAAAAATAGAAAACATAAAATATTGTTTCTCGAGGTAATTCTCTCAAGTCAATGCCCTTATCCATTAATCATAGCGTGGCTTCGCACCGTAAAATTTAATACCTATGTATAAAAACAATTACAATTCCTCATCATGGAGTATAAGTAGGTAGGTATACCTATATATTATAATAATAATACTACCTACTATCTTGATAACCTACTCTGCTCGTGCATAGAAGTAGTGTAGGTAGGTACCTGAAGAGTTCTTTGTCTAGATCTACATCTACCTTGGTTATCTTATATCGGGATATTATATATAATCTATATATAATCTCACGCCTTTTTTATCCCCGAGGGGGTAAGCAGAGGTATTCCATTACTGGATATACCCACATTTCACGAGATATATTGGACCCCTAAACGTGATAGGTGGTGAGCCCATCGCCGGACCGGGTCTGTTTACACATGTCTCAGAATTAATTCTGAGACCTGTATTTAATTTGTATTTATTTAGTAATAGATGTGGTGAGTAACAAATAGAGGTAAAAATTATAAATCACTCCATGTGGTTTGGTTTGTCATAGTTTAGTCAATTGCAAACAAAGGTGATTTAATTTCGTTACAATTTACAATGTTCTATCTGTGTTTCTGTTATACGTGTAACCTCATTCATTACCTATGAAGTAGGTATCATACCTACCATAGGTAATCTTTTTTTATTTCTTTAAGTCACATATTTAACAAAAGCTTTCAGATATAAATTAAAAAAATTATGGTCTTATAAAAGTAATTTTATCATACCTATGCGGTGAATTTATCAAGTGTTGTGTTTCACAATCTAAATTTTTGGCGCCAATTTACTCTACGTTCTAATTACAATTGTTCACATGTTTTTCTTTTACTGTGGCCTTTAACCGCAAAGAGATAATAAAAAAAATATTAGAACATAATGTTGTAAAGATGACCGCGCTGCGGGAATACCGGAATGATTTTCATACCGGTATTGATACCGGTATTGAAATTTCAATTACCGGTATACCGAAATTTCGGTATTTTTTCGGTATTTTTTAAAATACTGCTGGTTACTGTTTAAATGATCACAAGAACTACGCCATATATGTCAGAAACACAAACTATTTATCAACTCCCTAGAAACCACAAAATGAGTTATTAAAGTAGAGGTAATACCTAAAGAATACCAAAGAAAATACGTTATTTGATCCAAAAAATTTGACGTATATTGTTTCATTGACACAAATATCACAATGAAATAGGTATTAAAATCACAGTATTAACTCAGGGTGGATGAAATGGCGACTGAATGCCCCTCAAACTAAAGGGAAAAGTATGAAAGGCCATGATAAGATCTGTCGTCATGTATGGATCGGAATGTTGGGCCCTTGACAAGGAGGATGAATGGAGACTGTATGCAGCGGAGATCAGAAAGTTGTGATGGATGTGTGGATTAACCAGAATGGATAAAATTAGGAATGAATACGTAAGAGGAAGTCTGAAAGTAGCACCCATGCCGGAGAAGTTGAGAGGTATTCGTCTGTCTTGGTACGGACATATAATGAAGAGGGATGAGAGTAATATTGTAAGGCGAGTGCCCGATATGAATGTGGAAGGTTATAGAAAGAGGGGTAGACCAAAGAAAAGATGGGTGGATTGTGTAAACAATGTCATGTGCAAGATGGAATTGAATGTAGATATGACATATGATAGATCTAAATGGAAGGAAAAAACATACTGCACTGACCCCAAATAATGGGAAAAGGGCAAGTAAATGGTGAAATAGGTATTAAAATCAGTTTTACTCTCTAATGATAAGAAAACTTGTAGTAAACATTTTGAAAATCTCTTTTAATCATAGCCGATATTATGAATATGAACGTATTATTAAAACCAACAACGAAAGTAATTATTTTAAAATAAACCAAAATGTAGGCGCAGGCGCAGATTAACTCAACACCATCAGTCAGGTAGATCGCGTTTATTGGAACATCGAACGAAGGAAACACAAAGCGCTCAAACTTGCGTCGTTGAGCGATGATCTTTTTTTGTTACATGTTATGTAACTTGCAGCTGAAAAGGCCATTTCTGATTTAATGCTTGTGGTGTGGGTAAAACATTAGATTAACAACTAAAAGCAATATCATAAAATACCAGCTAGAGCAGAAGTGTATAGTTAGTATAATATGTGCATGCAGTGTTTTGCGCAGTTGTTTTTTTTTTTCTATAATCGTGGTTATTCGTGTCATGAAAACTCATCTGCAGTATGAACAACACTATGAACCATAGAAATCGAGCGTTCTGCATGGTCTTTAAAAACCCTTGCAAATAAAAAGAGCACTTTTTTCGAAATACCGAAATAACGGTATTTCATCCTCAAATACCGGTATCAAAATACCGAAAAAATTGACCGGTATACCGGCATTTCGATATACCGGTATACCGGTATCCATGCCCTAGCTGCGGGTCTGTGTTGAGAAAAAATTTAGCATCATTTCGGACAAGGTACAGGCACAGATAATGCAGGTATGTATTAAAGCATTAGGTACTTTAAAATATTTTCCTTAAGTTTGCCGTATGCCATTTCTTTCCAGAATTCGATCCTCATTAGCGAAACTATCGAATTGTGTAACAATACAGTGTGTGTGTTTTTTTAGTTTTTATCAAAATTGGGCCTCTCGGCTCTCCTTTGGGTGCTTTTTGCTGATTTAGCCATCCACGACCACTTGAAAAATTCCCTTATATACCTATATAAATATAAGTAATTATCGAGTTATTGTATAGAAAAAAGTTTTGGCATATTATTCTGACTTTATACTAATTAACCATAGAGGGTCACTTAGTGGAGATTTATTATATAGTAGCAGTTCCCCACAATAACACCCACGTAAGTTCCGTTCCCGTGGGAAAATTATAGCCCATGTTATACCCAGAAAAGAAAGCTATTCATTGGTGAAAGAATTTAAAAATCGTTCCAGTCTAGTCATTACAAACAAACATAGAAAAAGTATCTTTTTTTCTTCTTAATATTAGTATCTACATTCTGAGGAATTCTACATTTTGGGATTGGTTTCAACTTTATAAAAATTCAACATTTTACGAAATTTAAATAAATCCACATTCTGGGGATTATCATACTTATACTCATTCAAATAAGATCGATCACACGGTTGTCGCAACGAAATAAGTGGGTAGGTATTACCAGAAATGGAATTCTAGCGATCCTCGAGGATAACACGTGGGCATATAAGTAGGTCCTTTTTTTTATTCTGATAAGGTAAATACCTATAGCATTTCAGGTAGATCTAGGTACTGTTGTGAAATATGTTCAGTAACTACCAAAGAACTAACTTTTTCAAGGTAGGTACGAATCTATCTGGTCAAAAATCCGTAGCCCTTTGATGGAATAGAAGTATTCTAAACGCCGCTTGTTTTTAGTTTACACTAAGGTCTGAAAAATTAAGATGTTCTGGTGAAAAAAATAATTTAGGTTGCTACCTAAGTATGATTCCCGATGTCCATGATAATGCGAGAGTTTAACGCGAGGTCCGTCCATTTTCCCCGTCCTTTCATCGTCCTACGTTATCTCGTTATGACCTATATAAAATAATCGCACATTATGTTCCTTCAGTGTGAACAATCTTGCCCAACGACCCAAGAAAAGGAATCTTATATATTTGCTTTCTAGTGGACCCGTCAGCGGCGTTGTCCGGGTTAAGAATAATGCTGATCCTAGTGGTCTTCGATTTTGTTTTGTTTTAAATCTTATTAACTAACCGGGCTTGCTCTCAACAACTCACCATTTCGTTGTTATGAATGATTATAAGAACGCTAGATGCCAAATAAGTATAGACATACAAACATTTTATGTATTACTAGCGACCGGCCCGGTTCTCTTCGGTTTATATCTATATCTACCTACACTAATATTATAAAGAGGAAAGAATTGTATTTTTGTATCTTTGTTGCGAATAAAGTCAAAAGCTACTTAACCGATTTTAAAAATTCTTTCACCAATAGAAAGCTAGAGAAACGGAAAAAACTTTTCTAATTATTATTCTACCAACATTTTGTGACGGAGGGTACTGGAATGTGATGTGAGCCACAATTTTATTAGTTCACTGAACATTTAAGTTAGAATAAAAAAATCTGTCAGTTTTAGAGTTCATAAAAATTATAACTAATAATATCTAAGTTATATAAATTCTGGTCGGTGGTCTTATTACCCGACTGCATCAGAAGGAGAGTAATGTTTTTCGAGTAAATATGTGTGTACCTATGTATGCACAGTTTGTAGAGTAGGTAAACTGTTTGACAGTTTTTAAAGTGGGAGGTGCAGTTACATTCGTCTCTATCTCCGAAGTGTCATACTATACTTATTTTTTAATGAACTGCACAAATATTTTTTCCAAGCCAAGTCTGAGTAACATAGGCTATATTTTATTCCCGTATTACCACGGGAACGGGAACTACGCGGGTGAAACCGCGCAGAACCGCTAGTACGAGTATCCTATGAAGTGAGTAGTAAAGAAGAAGAAGATTACAGTACGGCCGTTTTAACTTGGCTTCTCTGAACATAGGCTTCGCCTGCGCAAATCCCCCTCCTACCGCCATATGGTCGCTAAAAAATGTTACTGCGCAGCCATTTGCGCAACTTCAGAGATGTCAAGTTAAAACGGCCGTGCTGTACACCAGTCTGAGTAATACATAGTGAGAACTTTTCGTAGCTGTTGGATTTATTCAATAATTTCATTGCTTGTCGGAAAAGAAGCGGACGCACGCACAAGTTTATAGGTACTTACACGAACCATTTCCAGCTTATTTTCGACTCTCCATTACTAAGACAGAAGCAAGCCTACATATATACTTGTAATTTCACATTATTATCCAGTACAACAGTAAAAACAAATGCACGCTGCCATCGAGTGCAGATTATTGCAAAATAATCTACGTCCAAGCGGGGCCAAGGCGTAAACGCGAAGAAAAGATAATTATTCTTTATTATTTCTGTAATATATTAACTTCCTATGTCCATTATAAGTTTGTATAGTCTTCACTTTCCGGACGCGACATAGCTAGTTGCTAGTGCCATATATATACTCGTGCATTTATTAAAGAGCACGTTGTCCTATCTCTATTTACGGTAGCGTCTCAGGAAAATAATGACACTGTATACCTACATACCGTAGTAATGTATATGTCACCGTAAAATTGCAAACATCGTTAGATTATAATCTATCTCGCGAGATTGTAGACTGTCGAAAGATTATGAACCGAACATACTGCTTACAATTTAACGCATTATTTTTCGGTAGATTATAATATATCGAAGTGAAACTGATAGATCACAATCTCTCCAGCGTTAAATTGTCAACTGTTCAAGGACTGTCCCTGATTGGTCGGTCTTGCCGTAGTTATTTCTGTGCCCATAGAGTTAGGAATCAACCATAGATGTCAGTCAAATAAAATAAAAGCATTAAAAAAATTGTGACATTAAGTATATTGTATTTATTAATGAGTAGGTAGGTAATCAATAATTATGAGAATCAGTGAGGCTCGGGTTCAAATCCTGGAATGTACCAATGAGTTTTTCAAAACTTACGTACATTATTCATCACTAGCTCGACGGTGAAGGAAAACTTCGTGAGGAAACCCGCATGTCTCAGAATTAATTCTGAATCATGGTGTAACAGACCCGGTCCGGCGATGGGCTCACCACCTATCACGTTTAGGGGTCGAATATTCTCTTGAAAAGATGGTATTTCCAGAAATGGAATACCTCTGCCTACCCCCTCGGGATAAAAGGCGTGAGTTTTTTTTCACGTAAAGATTTTGTTCTGTATTTTTTTTCTAAGGGACAATTTTGTTATGTTATTTTTATTTTAGTTAATGTTTAATTTGTTTCGGAGAGTAAACCTTTTTATGTTTTCAATTAGTTTTTAATCTAGATTTTATATTGTGATCGTTTTTTTAAGTGAAAATTTTGTTACTTTTTCGTTTTATTTTATATTTGACTAGCGACCCGCCCCGCCTTCGCACGAGTGCAATGCTGACACTAAAACCTTCCTCTTGAATCACTCTATCTATTAAAAAAAACCGCGTCAAAATCCGTTGCGTGGTTTTAAAGATTTAAGCATACAAAGGGACATAGGGACATAAGGACATAGGGACATAAGGACATAGGGAAATAGGGACAGAGAAAGTGACTTTGTTTTATACTATGTAGTGAAGAGAAAATATTTCTGTTTTTTTGTTCCATATTTTTCTTAACATAATGTCAGAATTATTGATTACCTACCTACTAAATAATAAATACAATACTTTTATTTTGTTTGACTGACATCTATGGTTGATTCCTAACTCTATGGGCACAGAAATAACTACGGCAAGACCGACCAATCAGCGACAGTCCTTGGACAGTTGACAATTTAACGCTGGAGAGATTGTGATCCATCAGTTTCACTTCGATATATTATAATCTACCGAAAAATAATGCGTTAAATTATAAGCAGTATGTTGGGTTCACAATCTCTCGACAGTCTACAATCTCGCTAGATAGATTATAATCTAACGATGTTTGCAATTTTACGGTGACATATACACCATTAGTATTTCATAATAATTATATAGCTTTCACCTAATTGTTTTCTAAACTAGAGGTTATATATTTTAATCATAATAAATGGTGAGACACAATTAACACACGTTTTTTATTCCCAAGCTAGTCAGGCCCTGTACTATAGGTAACAAACAACTTACTAATCTATACACATGTTTTTATAGACGTTGACCGAGTTGAGCCCCGGCGGGAATCGAACCCTCGACCTCAGAAGGCAGAATAACAATCCAACTGAGCCAAGGTCAGTCAATTAGTAATTATCTTATTTTTCTGAATGTAAACATTAAATCTTTCTAAAATAGCTATAACTTTATACCTATGTTTATAAAATTAATTTCTCTTTCAGGAAATACTTAAAGCAAGTGGAGAAAATTAATTTTTAATCGTTGAATTCTAACGGCCTACTTCTTTTTTCATCGATAAATTGAATTTTTATTGTCCCAGCATTAAATGGATTACTGAATATTGATAGCTTTATGGAGCGAGCGTTTTTCCTCTCAGTTACAAAATGCTGACGAAAAATTTCTTAATTAAGAAGTTTAGAATTCTCAAAATTTTGATTGTCGTAGGAGGATAAAGTAAAAAAAAATTGTTTACTTATAATTTATTGGATTTTTTAAATAGATTTTTATACTTTGTGCCTGCTGGGATTAATGACACAAGTTCATAACAAATAATATTTAACGATTACAAAAAAAGACCTATGTAATATATGTGTAATATAAAGTTAATGCAATTATATTTGGCTCTATGAAAACTATAAACAGTGATAGCCCACTGGTTAAAGCCGCTTCTCATTCGCAAGGCTTGGGTTCGAATCCTGGCATGTACCAACGAGTTTTTAAAAAGCCTACGTACATATTTGTCACTAACTCGACTGTAAAGCAAAACATCGTGAGGAACCTGATGGTATCAGGTCCCTGAAAAAAATCTAAGACATTGTAACAGGATCCCGATGGACCGCGGGCCAGCGATGGGCTCACTACCTACAACGTTGAGGGGTCTAAAGAATATACCTACCTCCTCGTGAAACCTGGGTATTTCCAGAAATGGAATGCCTCTGCCTAGCTTCTCGGGGATAAGAGGCTTGAGATTATTATAATTCATTATTATTATGGAAGCTATACCCTGACCTGAACACATGTCTTTAGGTATGACATTAAAAAAATCTAGATCTCATATTTAATACTTCTAATTACAAAATTTCTGTTATTTAAATTAGTTTAACCTTGCTGTAATGACTTTCTAGCTAAGAAGGATCGTGATTTTTTAAAATTATAACATGCAAAAGATACACTTTATAATGTTCCTACACCAATTTTAGTGGTAAGCTGTACAGACAAAGCCAATTTAAGTGCTTGGTCGTTGCTGTGGTTTTGTCCCGATGGGAACACATCTAATCTAGCGCCAGTACACTGAGTTCATTTCAGCTTACGAACACATAGTAACTGGAGTCATGAAGTCAAAATGTGTACCGAAAATCCACAATGAATAATTTTTATTTCGTATATATTTTTATTTTGCTTTATATTATTATATTTTAGAAAACATGACAGGTCGTTGGATTGGGATGCCAAATGCGCTGACGCTTTAGCTCCATCGCACATAAGTACCTACTTACCAATGCGTGGTCGCAGCTACATACGCCTCGTACAGCGTAAATATACTGACTTTAACTAACTGACCGCAATTATTATACTTGTTTTGACATTTGTCGCTGACGCGGCATCTTATCAAAGCGCTAAAGAGCTATCAGTGCGTTTGGTCTCCGGCTTCTGGTGGTGGTGACCAGGTCTCTGGCAGTTGTCTTCGTCAAAGCATGAGTATAGTCATCCAGAGAGGGAATCTTTGGAGGATATTTTCTGTAGTAAATAAAAAAAATGTATATCTTTTTAACTGCCATCTATAGCTGGTTCACGATTGGAAACATTCGGTGTCTCTGGATGGGAAGAGATTACCGTAGTTACCGGGTTGCAGACAAGCTGAAAGGAAAAGAAAGTTTTATGTATAACTTGATCATTCAAACTGTATAATATAAAAGTATCAACTTGGGCACTAGACTAAAAGTAGTTGAGCTGTCTTGAGCCAATGAAATCTGAATTCAAAGTTACGAGCTCCAATACTTGATATGCTCGGTCCTACAAATTTTCCGCGTTTGTGTTTCTTCGTAACATTATTAGAGTAGAAATAACATGTTTCGTGCTATTATAATGGTGGACTGTGAAGGATGATTCATTATGACAAGTGTTGTGTCTGTTATTCTTCTGCTAAACGCTCAGATACATCGAGGAAAATGTTGTTTATTAAGATTAATTACTGGCACCTACTTATTATTAATATATTCCCTCGACATAATTATCAATTAATAATACCTAGGCAAACATGTATAGGACGTAATCAAATCACTGACAAAGTTCTATTAGTTTTGAATCTATTTGACACTGCATAATGCATTACAGTCCGATGGGCTCACCAGTCACCGCCGAAAATACAATGGTGACAGTGAAAACCATAGAGATAATCACTACATAGTATAAAACAAAGTCGCTTTCTCTGTCCCTATATCCCTATGTCCCTTTGTATGCTTAAATCTTTAAAACTACGCAACGGATTTTGATGCGGTTTTTTTTAATAGATAGAGTAATTCAAGAGGAAGGTTTTAGTATTATCATTGCACCCGTGCGAAGCCGGGGCGGGTCGCTAGTATATATATATATAAATCAATGCCACTTTTTGTTGTTATTTTATAACTCAAGAACGGGTTCACCTATCCAAACCAAATTTTTAGGCTTTATTCGGACTATTTAGCAGATGGTTTATGTGAAGTTTGCTTAAAATCTGTCGAGTGGTTTTTCATTTATAAGTTGCGAAGCACGTACCGGGCCGCTAGTATATTTATAAATAAGGCCACAATAATTTAAACTTCTTCAGTCCTTTTGGTGAAACGAAAATAAAGTAACTTACTTGTACATCTACATGAGCTCATCTCATATTCCAATCTCTAAGTTTTAACTTAATGCAACAAAGTTGATAACACCCTCATGGCGACACGACATTGATTTTGCAAACACCGCACCGGCGCCCACGACTTTTAAACCAGGAAGGCTATTTGCATAAGAAAATTGAAAGTTCTACTGTGAGACACATTATTCCAGCTCAACATTGACAGATTTAAGGCCTCACTATTTTATGCGGTTATCGTATCGTCAATCGTATGTTATTATTCTTTGCTTAGATCTTTTTGAATTGAGATTAGGTTTTGCCTTGTATGTATGATTGTATGACTGAATTGGTAATCGGTTTGTGAAATGTTGTGAGCACAGAACATTTTGAGTCTGGGTGCATCTAGATTGTGCAACTTCTTCACGGTTTCTCCATTTCATTCTCTTGACAACATGAGAAACTAAGTACCTACCTATGTGATATATGGAAAAACATTCCTGCCGTCTCAGCCAAATGGAAAACGAAAATTTTATATTATAATAACTACCTACGTGTCGTGTCAGTGTCTATACTTCTTTAGCATGTTGCGTTAATTTTACTTAGTCGCGCTACAGGTCTCGCGCCAGGTCGAACATTTATGTCAAAACAACTATACTGGATGATTTTTTTTACCGTCTGGAAAAAAATATGACGTATAAGGTATCTAGAGCCGAAGTTATACACGTGATTAATTGTTAAATATAGTCATGTTTAATGCAATTTACAAAATCTAGAAAACTACGCACAGTACTACGCGCTGCTGGCGGTTGTAGGTAAATTGCGCATAAATGGAAGCTACGAGCCTGTTTCTTTTTAAAATACTATTTCAAATATTTCAGTGTGTATTATTGACTACAATTGAGTAATGTGTTTTAGTTTAAGCAAGAAAAATTTTTTTTGAGAAAAAAATTTTTTTTAAGTAACATTGCCAAATGAATCTATTACTCTTACCTATCACACCACATTTTTTTCCAGACGGTAAAAAAAGTCACCTTGTATAGTCATGAGAAAGTATAGTATTTTTAACAGTATTTTTCTTATTGTCCTTAAATTTTGCGAAAAGAAACGGTTCAAAACTTACCAAGAATAAAAGAGAGTTCATTCAGTAGGTATAGGATTTCTACTTTGACGAATTCCAATAAGAATCTAAGTAGTAATTTTCCGTAATGAGCCTTATTTCGCAGTTGAAAACCTTGTGTCCAATTCGGTTAATACTATTTGCTAAAGAGGATTACAACTTTACGGCTTCTAACAGACATTTTTAGAATAAATCCATTGAAGTAGTTATTACTTAGGTATTGACGATCATTTGGTACCTAATATTAATACGTGCTAAGTATAAGGTACCACTTTATGGTATTAGAGGACTTAGTCTAATTTAGCGGAAACTTACTTGACCGATTTACACTGGACTATGTGTATAAAGGTTTTACGAAAGGTTAGTTACTGGCTAGGTATGTGCCAATTTAATTATTAGCTACCTTTTTTAGTGAACTTTGTTTTTTATAAGTGTTTTATATAAAGCTTCTATGTTCGTTTACATCCCTTAAAAATAATTTACAATGATTTGATTAAAGTGTTTGAAATTTGAATACATTAATAAGTTGGAAAATCTAATCCTTTTCAAATATTAGCAATAAAAGAGGGGTTTTGTGTTTCGGACGCATGTTCGCACTTACATAAGTGAGACTACTTCGTATGGGACAACCAGTAGCAGTAGTAGGGTTTAAAGGATACTGAAGTGCGAGGTGTAGATTTAGATTAGATTCGTTTTTAGGCTACATTTTTACCTGACTGAACCAGCAGATCGAGGATAGAAAATCTTTACAGTAGTTTTTTGTGTTTTAATAATAAAATTTAATTTATTTAGATAACTATTTAGTATCCCTAAATTATACATTTATATGTCATACAAAATATCTATACTTCTATACGTAATATTATAAAGAGGAAGGATTTGTATTTTTGTATGTTTGTTACGAATCAACTCAAAAACTACTGAACCGATTATAAAACATTCTGTCACCAATTGAAAACTAGAAAATTCCTGAGTAACATAGGCGATATTTTATTCAAGTATTCCCACGGGAACGGGAACTACGCGGGTGAAACCGCAAGGCGCTGCTGGTAGTAAATAAATATTTACTGCAAAATATCTACCTAATTATAAAAATTAAAAGGTTCATCTTACGTACAGTTTTGACTCGGCTATGTTTTTAGACAACATTGGATCGTCAGTGTCGTTGACACAATAATACACTTGCTGATGACAGAAATAACAATTGCATAAAGGGAGGGAAACATTTCCGCGCTTAAATGTCTTTGTTCGACCCAAAATACTAGTGATGCACTTGCTTATTATCAACAAAAGAACATTTTGTTCAATGCCTTCCTTCCCCATGTTTTGCAAAAACCCGACTAAGTATAAAGAATAATGACAACCATGAATGAGGAGACGAACACAGGAATCGCGTTTCCATGGTAACGCCCTCCGATTTTTCTGAATGAATTTTCCGGAATTGCAAGTTATTAATTTAGATTAGTTGTGAAAGTAATTTACCTAATTGTTGATTTATATTCCCATAGCACAAAATTAAGTTTACAGGGCATATTTTTGAGCAATTGTTTGTTATTCGAAGCAAAACCACATCTACACTTTGCTATTCTAGTCAGACAAATATTTCGCGTTAAGCTTGCAAAACTTTTCGGCAAACATCTCTTTGTCTAGCAGTTTGCATTAATTTTGTATAAAAATGCAGGTTGGTCAGAATTGGATTATTTGTTTCCTAAACAAGCGTAGAGAAATCGTTTTTATCTGTTTTGTTTAAAGGGGTGAAAATGGTTATTTATTTTATTATTCTTTTAAACTTCCGTTGCGCATCGATTATTTGAGATTATAGTCACAACACTGCCAGTCATCAAAGTAGTAGGTACACAACACACCTAATGTTGAAATTATAGCAAAGCGCATTGGTTATTTGCTTAGGACCTACAATGTGCTAGAGTATACTCGAGTAGAGACGAGAGATGTGTACAAAGTCAACCGAAAAAAAAACCGCATATTAAAATACTTACTTATATATTATGACTGTACTTATCAGTAAATCAATCACAAAATACAGACAACTAGCTATTGTCCACGATTCTATAAATGGGAATATGTCGCTACAAATGGTAAAAAATATTCAAGTCTGAGAATTTCACTTCTCACTTCACTCTAATTTGATTTCAAAATGCTCAGCTATATAATAGTAACCCAAAGCGAAGTCGAAAGCGATAGCTCTCGCTTCACCCTTAGCTTGACCTGACCCTGAGCTGATCGCCTATGGATGTCTAGGTATTGTTTAGCGTTTACAACCAGTGTAGACAGCCAGCCGGATCCTTTCACCGCACCACAAGGTCTGACTGTGAGTCACAATCGCAGGTTATAGGAAACTGAGATCATAGAACGTAACCAGTGTTGCCAACAGTTAATTTAACTTTCCACCAGATTCAACATCTAAAATCACCAGAAAACCACCAGGAAAACGACCCTATTTTCAAAGTCGCAATTTTTTTTTAATATGATTACATATCAGTGACAAAACCAAGCTCGCCAATTACTATCAGGGGGTGCAGCAGTGAAAAAAAATTAGTATCTAAATACGGGTAAAAACTAAATTCTACCACTAAAAACCACTAGCCACTAAAGGCAATATTTCGCCACTAAAAGGGGGGTCGAAACCACCAGTTTTAGTGGAAATTCCACTAGGTTGGCAATACTGAACGTAACCGTCCCATAATACAGATCAACGTGACCTAATAGTATGATTATTATGTTAGCACATCAATGGCATCTTCTAAGTACAGCATGCTGCAACGATAACGTGAGTCATGTATTTAGATAGAGAAAGTAGAAAATTATTGGCATGAATAAGGGCCCGATCCAGAATTAAGTTCTGAAACTGTCTCGATATTAATTGATAGTTAAATGTTCACCCGGTTTCTCTTAAGAAAGTTTGATCAACAGCATTTTATAGTATTATAAATAAAAAATAAATAAATAATCTCACGCCTTTCATCCCCGTGGGGGTAGGCAGAGGTATTCCATTACTGGATATACCCACATTTGATACGCGAGATACATTGGACCCCTAAACTTGATAGGTGGTGAGCCCATCGCCAGACCGGGTCTGTTTACACATATCTCAGAATTAATTCTGAGACCTGCGAGTTTCCTCACGATGTTTTCCTTCACCGTCGAGCTAGTGATAAATATGTACGTAAGTTTTATGAAAAACTCATTGGTACATGCCAGGATTCGAACCCGAGCCTCACTGATTTTGGGCCAGCTCTTTAACCGTCCGGGCTATCACTGCTCACATTTTATAGTATTAATAAATATAAAAATGATTCCCTATTATTTCTTATTTCCCTTGGTCACGGCATCACGCGTGAAAAGGGCTGTACCAATTTTGCTAATTCTTTTTCTTTTTTTGTTTGTTATTTTCAGGAGAAAGTTCTTACCAATGAAAGAAAAAAAAAGTTGCATGAAACTTTACAAAATTTTACATTTTACATTTTAAATGCTATGGCGTTTGACATTTATGTCAATAGACACATTTTTCAATAACACATTTTTAGACAAATAGCTTGCATATAGTATTTTTTTGGAAACTTTAGTAATAAAATCCACCGTGATTAAGTTCTATATAGGTGGTTAGAACCTATAAGCAACCTGTATGTTACAAAAGGGAGAAAAATTGCAGCTTATTTATAGATGCAAAAGAGATGCATAAGAGTTCGAATTGTTACCCTGAGTGGCACTTGGAACTAAGGGTGCAAATTGGGCGCTGTGAATGAATGATTGAACGTAAAGCGATACCGTTCAGTCTTTGAGTAACACATGAGATCTTATTTTCGGTGGAGATGAACATGGACGGATTGTGTTGTGAATTGTGACAGTTGGATTATTGCATCTATTTGATGAGAATTAAAAATGTATGTGTTTAAAGCAAGATAACATCATTTAGCCCTTGCAAATGTTTTTTTATCGTGAAACTATGGTATATTTACTCAGTAAATTTTGATGCGCCTTCGATCTAATCAAAAATGAGCAAAACATTTGCGTTGATCAAATAAATAAGATAATACTTTATAATAATTTGGTCGTTAAAAAACTAAGATTACGGTTTCACGAAAAGTATAATGTCAAACTACATGAGAAACAGTTATCAAATCTCATTTTATTTTATGTTATTGTAAGAAAATACCATTCAACAAGATGCTTTTCAAGGACTCCATTTTTAAACATGGCGATTTCAAATAGACCTTGCAGTTCATATTTTCACCCATTTGTTGCCTTATTGGAGCTCTTAGGAACAAAAATCACTCATTAGTACCTAGTAGTGATCGCGTGATTAAAAATAAGTTCTTCATTTTTAAGGTTCCGCATCCAAATGGCAAAAAATTGAACCCTTATGGATTCGTCATGTCTATCTGTCCGTCCGTATGTCACAGCCACTTTTTTCCAAAACGAAACTATAAGAACTATATTGTTTAAACTTGGTAAGTAGATGTATTCTGTACAGTATCAAAATTTTCGAACAAAAATATATATAAAAAAAAACAATAAATTTTGGGTGTCCAAAAATTGGTTTATCTAGCAAGTAGTTTTTTTAATACGTCATAAATTGTAAACCGTAATTTACCTTTCATTCGCTTTTTATAGATAACGGTATGGAGCCCTTAGTGCGCGAGTCCGACTCGCACTTGACCGGTTTTTGCCTTTTCGATTTGTTAGATCTTAAGTAGTTCTAAATGAGAAAAAATTGTTGCTTAAGGTTTTCAAGAACCATCTTTTGGAACCGATCTACGCGTTACAGTGACATATTAGAGTATGTTAGACCTTACAAAAGCAATTACACTAGGTTCCAAATGAGCTGCAAAAATAACTCTTGAGCCACTACAGGTGATAAATAACTCATATATACTACTTATTTAGTACTAAAGATGCCAAATAAGGAAAAAATACTACCTATTAGGGAACAGTTCTTTAGGGGGGATTTTAAGACGTCATATGATTCTTTGAGTTCTATAAGAGAGAAAATTAAAACCTTTACGCGTTTTCAAGTAATAAGTTCGCCATATAGCTACCACAAGTAATAAAGCAGGAAAAAAATCACTCAAAAGCAACTGTTAGTGATAAGAGTTACTCATTTGCAAATTCGAGTGCGGTTTGCATCTATAAGTAATACCGTACACTCTTGCATAACTTATATGATACTTACAGTTACAAAATAAGTTCCAAAATTCACTAACGTGCTACTTGGGAGTTATTTGCCCGTTGGCGCGATTGACAAAATATGCACTACAAATATCGTTCAAAACAGCAGGACTACCTACGTCATCTGTCCGGTCATCTAGTCATACATAAAAACATATAATATCATCTCATAAAATAGTGATTTTCATTTCACAATACAGTTTCGGCGAACTTTAGTACATCATCTTACTCTGTCAATCCTATACATTTGTCGATATAAACGATCATATGATACGTTACGTAGGCCCTCTGCTCTTTAACGAATGAACCCTGAAATCTTATGAAAACTTGTTTCTTTATTTTAACCTCAAAAGAGGGTGTTTAAAATTTTATCCGTTCGATTTTTTGCCGAACACTACCATTGTTGGATGAATAATTCATGCGGTGCGGCGTCTATTGAACGCGCGAGCAGACTTGGGTATTGTGTCGGCACACGCTTACTTGACGCTTGCTCATACAACGGGAGCCTTGTTCGCAACAAAGGATACACATGTACCCAGTTATTATGTATTGTGCTAAACATTGGTGAGTATCAAAAATCGCAATGTTCCCCGGAGACGCAGACAAATTATTTTAAGAAGCAGATTAAAACGCTGGAGCTTAGCTGGATCCTTGGCAATTGGCAACTTTGTGGTATCTAGACTGTCAAAGTATTTGATAAATCACATGCTTGCTGCAAGAAGACGGATGTTATGACAATATTTGGACAAGTTGTAACTAAACCTAAGACCTTACTTATAATATGGATACATTTCTCTATACGAAGGAACCGTAATTCCAACGTATTAAAATTTCATACGCTGCAACACAAGCTAAACATCATATAATGCTAAGCTAGTATTGCACAGCTCAAAGCAAGAATCTCATTCACAATATATCGTTTCAATATTTTGTTAACATGTTCTCTTGCACGGAATTAGAGAAAATCCACTTTTATGTCAAATCGCTGCTAATCTTATAGCAAGCGAGTATTGATGTTACACGTAAAGACGAATACGAATACAATCGCCAAACGTCCTACGCATAATTTTAAACGACCTCAAAATTTAGCTTTCATGATGATCTCCAAAGTATTAACTCAGGAGGCATCGCTAAATAGGTCGACACCGTCACAAATAACTTCTGCAATTTTGGCCATGTAATTTATTTATTTGATCGTCTAGTAGTGTAGGACACTACTTTGTGAATAGTAATCCAGATCCTTTTTGAGGATCATGATTTTCCGTTTGCCATCAAAAGAAATCTTAACTTGATTCAACTATACTGTTAGTTTTCTATCGCATATTTATAAAATTGTCTTTCGCTCGCTTTAATCTTTAATAGCGCTGCCCACTTCAGCGCCATTCATGCCTAAGGCAATATTTCATGAAGGACACTTCATATTCCCCACCCCTGTTATCTCTTATCTGATGACAGACTCGAGATAAAATCGTCTTCCCCACATTCTCACCTCCTTTCAAGAAAAGAAATAAAAATGTGTTTGGTGGGAAGAGTAAGGAGCTCCACCTCGCCCCTTACGGTGATCGCCAACCCGCAACATTCCACAGCTGCGATTGCGACCCCCCCGAACGTCCCGGTTTTGCCGGACATCCGGTCTTTTATCCCGCCTAAGCAGGATCGTTGCGGCCGAAGCCGATTGTTGCGGCCGGAGCCGATTGTTGCAGCCGAAGCTGATTGTTGCGGCCGAAGCCGATTGTTGCGGCCGAAGCCGAGGTTTGCCCCGAAGGGACCGTTGCGACCTAAGTCGATTGATGCGACCGAAGCCGAGTTTTGCCCCGAAGGGACCGTTGCGACCGAAGTCGATTGGTGCGGCCGGAGCCGTGTTTTGCCCCAAAGGGACCGTTGCGACCGAAGTCGTTTGTGGTGCCGAGTTTTGCCCCGAAGGCGAGTTACGGCAGTCATTAAGACCTCAGGATCATTTACAGTAAGCCCCGAAAGGCATTCTCGAACATATTGATAATAAAAGTTACGCCCGGAGGCGCTTGGTGGTGAGATAGTCTAAGACCTCAGGATCATTTACAGTAAGCCCCGAAAGGCAATAAGTCCCGTAGGACAACTCGTTCATAGGTCTCAATGCTCGTCGTAACCCGACCTCGGTCCCTACGAGCCATCGATTCTCGTTCAGCCATCAGAAGCGCTGTCACACCCTGAATGAGCTTATAATGGAAAAACCATTAGTTTATATTGATACGCGTCGCGCGCGCTCTCATATGATAGTATGAAGTAACCAATGTACGTTCTGCAAATACATGGTTACCATAGGATATATGAGGCATTCCTCATTTTCTCGTTCATTCGTGGTATCACTTTTATTATAATATCAAGCTCAACAGAAGCATGACAGACATCCCCGTCAAGCCAATCAAGATTCTAGACCCCTTTACCATGCCAATACGAATACCGACATGACTCCAGTTCCAGACTCCGAAGAGCTTACTCCTGAAGATTTGGTCGAGTGTTCGCGTACTAGACCAATAACACTCCTCGAAGATAACTTGTGTTAATGCCCAATTCGCACCGCACAGGTCCACGACCAAGCTAGATGTTGCTTTTCACATTTCAATGAGAGACGTTATCAACCTCCATCAATTAAGTGTTAGTCGACACCATCGTCTCCGTTACTTAGCACCAAGAAGCTCAGAAGTAGTCCCAGGGTGTTTACTATGAACCACAAGACAGCGCTAAGAGGTGCGTCGTCAGTCATTCTGCTACTACCTCCAATGTGTAATATTTAAAAGCGATCGTTACATCAGACGAAGCTTATGAACAATGTCCAAAAACTAAGTCCATATAAGATCACCGTGCCGTACTGTTAGGCAGTGCTGAGGCCCGGACTTTTTACCTTTTCGCACTATATCGCCAAACAGTGTTGAACAAGACAATTGTGAGTCGAAGCGTAAGCCCCAACATCACAAGCAAGTCATAATGCAAGTTAAAGAACGGAAGTGTCGCCACCGCCAAGCTAGCATTGGTATGTGCCGACATAAACACCGACCGCGGTGCGGTGAAACGTACTGACACAACCGCTGCACCACTCGGGCAGTACCACACCCCGTCAATAACTCAAACACTACAACCCCTGCCTCGTCCCGACATTTGCGTTCGAGCGGACGGCGTTAGCCGCCCTAAGATGGGAGGGAAACCCAGGTGTAACATAGGCCAAACTCTCTTATTTACTTTTATTTTGTCATGCATTTCATATATTAGGCTCGTTTAGAATATTGCATAAAACTACCATATTCCATTAATAAGACAGGGAACCCATACCTGCCTATCCTCTTAACTTCTGTTATTAACGAACCTTCAAGCTAATAACGCCATATGAGAGTTTCATATTTTTATTTTATTTATTTATTTATATATCATATTGCTCAACAGGACTGACCCATGTATCATACATCCTAGGTCCAACCTTTGGTTGAGGCTCACCATATATGCCAGAACCCCCTCTTCGTGTCCCGCCCGGAAAAACCCGACCATCTCCGATTTGGATGAAACCTTTTGTATATCGTAGGATCCGTGAATAGCATTACAATGGTATACTTTTTATCTCTCTAGCTACAATAGTTCCGGAGTTATAACCGAAAAATGGTTTATCTTAATACAAGAACTATTCCCCTATATTTTCCATACTAAACAAGTCGGTTTTTCCTGAACCCTACTGAAACCAATTTCTAACTACTTTTATGAAACTTTTATGCTATTTTAACATCTCTTCGATCATACCAAGTCCTATTTTACTGAATTTTCATAATTTTTCGTATTTTCCTAAGTTTTAATATTTTTTTTTATTTCTGACTATATTTACATGTGTTTACATGTTTACAGCCCCACCAAGCTGTTTTATGTTCTTTTAGTATTTTATATATGATATTAGGGTTGAGGAGTTACAAAGTTCTTGTTAATAATTTAGTTAGTACCTAAGTTCATGAACGATTCGAACTTTAAAACCAATTTAGCAATCAAAACGATTTAACAATCTAGTAAAAGTTACATGGGTAGGCAGAGAGCCCTTTTAAGATCAGAGTCTGCAGTTTCACTAGTGCGATCTTCTAAAATTATGTTTGGCTCGATGACATAATACCTAAAACTGGATTTCTTATAACAAACCTACGTACCTAGATAAGTAGAATCTGGAGAAACTCTACTTTTACGAGAATTATCTCGTTTTACTTGCTCTATAACGCATTTGGCTGTGACTACGTAGATTTCTCGGCTGCGGCCGCGATTTCCTGCGAAACAGGAAAAGTTGTCATCCGGTCAGGAATCGCAACTACCGATTTGAAGGTTATTTTTCCGATTTAGTTTTCATTTCTTACCCTCCAAAGAGTTTTCGATTCATATTTGATTTTCATTTGCAGATAAATTGAATTTTCATTTGGCATTTAGTTGCCAAATCTTTCCTGCTTCTTTAAATTACTTGTTCTTCTGCAATGTAGTAACAGAATATTTTTCAAGTTTATTTTAAATTGATCGCTCTTTGCTTTGAAATTAATTTCTAAAGGTAAGAGTTTTATTCGTTTAAGTAGTTAATTAAGTCTATTTCCATGGCGTTATCTTCAGACAAAAAACTGAATAATGGACTAACCAGATGGAAACACTAGTGATTAGTGTTAGTGGGGAACCTATGGTATGATTTAAACGGTCCACAAACTAAGAATCTTTTTTTATCTCTTCATATCCGCAAAATAGCAAAAAAATTGGCATTGAATTTCATTATAGTGTCAACGATCGGGTCTCGACGCTCAAACTGCTGACTACATAAAAAATAACAGGGCTATAAAAGTGTACTGCGCCTCCCTCAAGCTCATTACATGCAGTTGCCGGGACAGTTAGTTAGGCCATCTGTCAAAATTGTTCATCCCATTACAGGGAGTAGACGAGAATACACCAGCTGCTTTGCGGGTAATAGCCTCATCTATGGGAGCTGTTGTCTGTTTTGGATGTTGTCAAAAAAAAATCTGCTGTTTTGCCATACTTGACAATCCCCGTATATTAAATTTTGAGTAATATTTTCAAGTCTCCTAAGTTAGCAATATTACTTGTGAGGATCAACCTCCACCATCTTGTTTGGACCGTTTAGAAACTTTCTCAGAGTTTATGTTCTTCGCCCACCAATCAATTTTAGGAACTTTAAAATATGGTAAATTCATTTTCAACTAAATTTTAATAAAATGTGCTTCATGATATGCATGATAATTGATAGCATACATCTTTAGAAAGAGATTTTACAGATACAAAATAAGCATCATGATGAGAATGTTTCTTTACTAAGCACGACCTTAGTTCGAGTAAAGATAGTACAAAATTGTGGGATTATACACATTGCCGATGCACAAGCTGAGCTATTACGGAAAATTTATTTTTATTGTTGTCATTCTACCAGCTTGTTGTGGTTTCTGCGACAAGAAACATGAGTAACAACAACCAAACAATATAAGGGGCCGTATTATGGGCAGACGAATACATTAAATTATGTCATGTTTTTGTGAACTCAAGGGGATGTGGACTGAGAAAGACAACGTTGGCACCAGTGTTTGGTTGGAAAGAAAGGTTTTGTTAAGAATAATGTAAAAAATCGGCCAGCTTACAATACATTTTTGGTGGTTATCCAAATCTTGCAAAAAGCACTTGAAAGAAACAAAGAAACTACAATTTTTGAGAATTATTATGTTCACATCCAAGGAACTATGTTTGCTGATTGTTAGTCGGTGGTTACACTTGTACCTATGTATTAAACTTTTTTCAAGGTTAGCACATTTAAGTCCATTTATATACCTGCCTACTGAAATTATCGAAATAAAAAATATCCTTTAAAAATGTTCACCTAAATAGGTAGCATTAAATTTGGTGACCTTTACCGTTTATCTTCACATCATCTCGTCTAACTTTGCTGTTACTTAAGTGGTGTCACAGTTACGAAACTCGATAGTCACTTTTCTATTTTAGTTGTCGGACTCGTTCACGGCATTGCGAAGTATTCGTCGATATTTCATCGAGTTTCCTTAAAGTAGCAGCACTTTTGATATTACCGTCAGTCATCCGATCGGGGAGGCGAAGTCTTAGTGGCTGGAGTGGGCGACAACAACTTTAGGGCTTATTCAGAAACGTTTCACTTCAATATTTTATAATGTATGCGAAGTGTGTACCCAACTTCTTTACAATTGTTTCTACTGTACTTTAAGTTTCAGCAGAGAACTGTTACATAGGTGTCAGAAGCAAAACTCAAACCAATTCATTCATAACGTAATTATTTGAAAAAAAAAAGATCGTGAGCAAATAGACACCTAGCGAATTTACACAGATTAAGTTCTGCTATATTGGCGAATTGAAATATAAAGCTAGATTAAGCGGGCTCAGCTCAAGGTTTTAAGCTTAATCTGCGATTCAGCCTACTCGGCGATTCCTGACGCTCTAAGTTGCTCAACTGTAAATCGTCCCGATTTATAGATATTGCCTCCTTGGTATGTGAATTCCTCCTTATTATGGGTGCGCATTGCTGACCCAGTTTGGGATCGTCGCGGGATCACTGGAAAGGGTTTACGGTTCCAATATTTGGACGCCTTTACATAGATATATTCGCTTCCGAACCCTGTCGTTATGTTTCCACTGGCTTCCACATTAGATAGTTTCAAGTTTAATATTTACTGTTGTACACTAGAATATCGATCGGCGACCTATTTTTAAGTCTGAACCTGTAAAGCCAATGGTAAGATTGTGTAATGCCACAAAGCCTCTGCAAGGTGGTATAATCTGGTTCGAATGGCTGACATCCAATTTGTGAGCGTACCGTTGTAGGGCTTCAACCGCAGCCCTCGTAAATTACACCGAAGGAAAACCGCAACTTGTTATGCGGAAAACTAAGATGACGACCGCACAATGTGAAAACTTGCGCAAAAAATTAACGAGAAATTTCAACCTAATTCGGTGTACAGAGTACGAAATTGCAGCACACAACCAATCTCCTAAATTCGTTATTATTATTGTCCGGATCGAGTGAGTTCCAATAAAAATAACGTAATTCACCGTCCCGATAGAGTAGTCTTATAGGTTTAGTTTAGAAAGTTGGCATCTTGTCCATAGCGGTTATTCCGCGTTCCCTACATCGGCTACCAGGCGGCAGGTTGGGCAAAAAGAAGGCTCTATTTAACGGGAAACGATTTGGAAAAAAGTGCTCTGTGAGTAAAGAGCGAAGTACCGGAATAGTGTGGCGCGGCTGCAAAACAAATCTACTACGATTTACGTACCGTAAACTCGTTACGCGTTCGGAACGAGAAGAGTTCGGGTGTAGCGCGTGTTGTTCGAATTTGTTTCTTGTACTAATGCGGCGAGGGTTGAGATCGTGGGCACGTAGGGGACGTGGACTGCGTCGCCGGCTGCGAGAGAGAAGCGAGCTTATACCGTCTATGGAGAGGCTTGCTGGTTTATTCGGAGGAAGTGTCGTTATCACAGTCGCTGTTCGGCGTCCGGGCGGCGAGCGCGTGCTAGGGTGGTTTGTATTCTCGCGGCGAGTCGGTTCACTCCGGCAGAAGTTTTGCGGAGATCGCGCTCCGATGTTCAATTGTCATCGGCCTTTCTTTCGTGACTGATCTTGTAGAAAGTGAAATTGCACTATTGAGCCGTGATTACGAGTTGTGTTAGGAATTTTATTAATCCTGATGCAAAAAGTGACGATTGGATTTGAAAGTGAACTTATTGGGAAAATAAACTTATTTAAACTCGTTTCGATATCAGCGCAGTTTTGAAATAAAAACTGTGTTTTGATTATTGAAGCGCAGCAGAGGTTTCCGACAAACGGTAAGCAAGTTATTAGTTTTGTATTCCTAATAAAACAGAATTTATTACTGCTCATTTTTCTATCCCAAGTAAGGAAGACAATAAGAATTAACAAAAAAATTCCTTACATTCAAATTGATGCGCAAATTTTTACAACAATAAATCTAAGCACAAAAAATTTGCTGTTAAAAGTGATGAATGCAAATTGCTTTTTTAGCTACTTCAGCCTATAACGGGGGAGCACCAAGGAGCACCACCTTAAGTATTCATAAGGAAGGAAGTAAAAAGCGTAATATCATTAGGGTTACATCTAGCGCGAAATGATATTTACATTTTAAAAGAAAACAATTTTATAAGACAAATCTCAGTTAGTGTATACTGCTGTTGGAGCTTTGATCTTTCCAGTTTTCCTTTCGTCGAGGCAATTTTATCTCGAGTAGTCTTGAAGTGGGCGGGTGGTTGCTAAATAAAGTTTATTCGGCCGCTGGGCTCTCAATAGCGGCTTGAGAAGTGCTACGTGGAATTAATTACATTTGGTGATGGTTGGGTCAGTCTATCTTTTGTGCCGATGCTCTACATTTAGATGGAACTCAATTATATTATTTGAGTATGAATAAGGACTGTTTTTTTTTCATATTTATAATCTCTCAAGTTAACACTGGTAGTACTTTGGTTTAGTAATTGCAAATACGTAAATTAGAATTTAAGATACCTACTAAGAATTTTTTACAATGTTTTATTCCAGAAATACATCTTCCCTTGGGGATAAAAGGCGTGAGACTATTTATTTTATTTATTATTTTTGTTTATTTCTTATATTTACTGATCAGTTACCTACTTTATATAAGATCTCAAAAGAAAAAAATGACTCCTTTAAATATATAAGATGTGAAATTTATTTATTTATTTATTTCAACGACGTACACAACAGTTAACAACCAGTAAATTATATTAACAGATTAAAGGCTAAAGGTATTGTTCTAGATTGCAAACCAAAAACGTGAACGTATAGCTCGGTTAAGCAGGCTAACTGAGTAAATATACATATATGAAAGTTAACAAAAATTATGCTCTTTTTATTTATTTATTCTTTATTGTGCAGTCTAGGTAGTTAAATAGGTAGAGCTGAGAAAGACGTTTAAAAGAAAACAGAGATATAATCCTTTAAGATATCATCTATTGACAGTCTAATTTGTATGCGTGGTATCATGTAGAGACTAGAGACGTGCCCTATCATGTTTCAGTATCTCAAAGTTGTTTACTGAATCCTACTAATATTATAAACGCGAAAGTTTGTATGGATGGATGTATGCATGCATGTTTGTTCCTATTTCACGCAAAAACTATTAAACGGATTTTGATGAAACTTTACTATAGATTATGCATCAGAATAACACATAGGCTATATTTTATCCCCGTGTTCCCACGGGAACGGGAACTACGCGGGTGAAACGGCGGGGCGCTGCTAGTATAATATAATTATGAAAACTTCTGTGCAAACATCTTTATTTTGACGGTTTGACATTTTAATCTGTAGAGCTAATAATGTTTTGACAACCATGTATTCGTTAATGATAGAAATGAATGAACGAGCAAATATGAATTGCAAATATCGCATCAGCAGACACGAATTTGACAGATATGTGAGAGAGAACAGAGATATCTCTACTCAGTATTGACATCCATAAGTCTTCTATTGGTCTTCTTGACATTAGAGAATTATTTTATGGTTATTGAAAAAAAAAACAATTTATAACTTATATGTGGTAATATATAATCTCCTCTTTGGCTCGATTTTTATCATTAGCAGACTTTTAGCAGATTTTTTATGGTTTTTGAGGGATTTTTAAAATAAAACTTTCATTTTTCATTCATTTCCCTATTTCGCTTTTAAGTAGGTAGGTACATAGAGTTTATTATCTTTCTTTCTTCTTCTTTCTTTCTTTCTATTAGGTTAGGTTAGGTGAAACTTGCAAGTCACCAGTTTCGGTATATTTTTTTTTATAATAATATTCTACCACCTAAGAACACTTAAATTATTATGTTACGACGTAAATGTACTTCAATGAGTATTATTGCGCCTGTGAACGCGGTCAGTCGAGCAGGCGCGGCGGCGGAAAGAAAAGCGTTACCCTTATTATACGATATTAAATGTAAAAATGAAGTTATGTTTCTGTTTCACAGTATACATAATTAATTTATGGTAATGAGTATGTACGAGCATTGGGTTCAGTGCACACGCGTTTCGGTTCTTCTCTCATAGACAACTTTATGTTATGAATGTACTAGCTGGCAGATTTGCTACGTTAGGTAAAATAGACATTTAGGATTTATATATCGGTGTGAATATGTAATTCAAGATACAATGTTTTATTAGGAAGGGAACGACAGAGCTTCAGAAGATACCGACTGACAGACTGATTTATAAAAGAACAACCTCACTCAACATAGTAAGTAGAAATATGTACCACCAAGAAAATTGTTGTAAATACTTACCTACAACAGAATCGGAAAGACAACACAATAGCAACACGTTTCACGTAGGCAAAGCCGCTGGATAGCTAGTTTGTTTACTTAAATTTACTTCGGGACTTGTACACACGATTTGTATATTTAGTTCCAATTCATTGATGACAAAACGGCAATAAATAACAGTAACACTCTGCTGATAGGCTTGCTATATCAGTAGTAAATGGGCGACTAACTTTTGCTCATTAGCAATGTAATATTTCATCGACCTTGTCCCCGTTACGGGAAGTAAATTTAATGGCACCTATTATACTATTCAGTACTAGCTTTACCTTTGGAATGTAAGTGATGCTCCGGATTGATTGTACCGAGAAGTAGCCGTCATGCAGAGAGCGCAAATCACAGAACGGGTTTTGCTCATTCATTTTTTACCAAACTTTCTGTGCCAAATAATCAAAACTTAATAGATGCGATCCGTTTCGAAGTTCGCCTATATTGCTGACAGATTGATTTTTAATTGTACGCTTGTTTGCTAGAGCCAGAAGGTGAGGGGGAAATATTTTGGCATTGTGAATGGATGATGATTTGCGTCTGCAGACAATTTGCTTCAATGATCTCCCCACAACAAAAAAGCCGTGAAACACCTTCGGTCAACGTATAAGTAAGATAAATAAGGTCGCTCGAATGAAAGTTTAAATTTATAGCCACCTAGTCACAACCACACGCGTGCGAATAATTAAACATTACATCAAGCGTGCGTTGATACAATTTACGGCCATCTAGGGACAGATATTATTTACACCGTAGCAAATTCATTCGTCGATCAAAATCTAAGAGGCTGATTTAAGTACATGAAAGTACAGTCCTAGGGCGGGGAATCCTTCTAATTGTAATCTTTAGTGTCATGGAATTAAAGGTAAATATAATTACCGTTGGACTCGTTAATGGGTGGACGCAATGCTATGGCGCAATGGGATCACGGAGAAAAGGGATAATCGACGATACTCAATAAAATTAGTTTATCAGTAAAAAAAAAAATCTATGTACTTTGAAAGTCTTTGAAAGTCTGTTAACGGCATGTTACTGACTGTATCCAATTAATTTGCGAGCAATCAACATTTAAAAGATTATAAGAATTATCTCTAAAAACCTTTAAAACAGTATTAATACTTAACTTTACAATTCTACCAAAATGCTAACATTTACAGAAAATTATGACGCAATAGATGAGTGTTCAGAATTTTTCACATATATATACATATTTGCGTTTTGACAGATGATAAAAAAATTCTGATTTGACTAGGTCTAGTTAGTTACGTGTACGCTGGTTACGTGGTTCAATTTAGTGGGTAGATTAAACTCCAAAAGGACTTAATATTTTGTAGGACACGCTGAACGAGTCCAACTTTTGCTGAATGCAGCCGAATAAATAGACGAAAATAAATGAATAAAAATTTAAAACCAATTGGCTTTCAAAGAACGGTCGCCAGTCCAGGCAGACAAAATGGCGGGACAGTTGGGTGTGTTCTTTAATATGTCTACGGTTCTTTAAAAGGGCTAGATGAGGCAGACGGTGAGCTTGAATAGTTGAGTAGTTAGTGAATACTTAGACTTAAGATTGATAAAGGTACGGAGTCAGCAACTCAGTGACCTCATATTGCCGATTTATTTGGGAGGAGGTTATCTTATCAGTATCACTTACCATCAGGTGAAGCGTCTGAAGTTTTATTTATACTGTACAATAAAGGATTCAAACATTGACGTTGACCTTGGAACCACAAGTTGCAAACATAGTTAAAACTCTTAAAAAGAATATTATTGAGAGACGCTTTTTAAGAAAAAATCAAAAGGCCTTTGCTTTATCGGAGGGACATACCCACTAATATAATAAAGAAAGTTTGTATGTATGGATGTATCGATGTTTCTTCATCTTTGACGCAAAAACTACTGAAAGGATTTTGAAGAAACTTTACAGTTACATAGCTTATACATCAGAATAACACATAGGCTATATTTTATCCCCGTATTCCGACGGGAACGGGAACTACGCGGGTGAGACCGCGGGGCGCTGATATTTAAAAATATACTGGTGAAAAGTGGGTATTTCCAGGAATGGAGCATTATATATAAGAGATACGAACGCTATCAAAATATTCATGTGTAATCTGGCAGATAATGTTTTTTCTGCGAGTAGGTCCATCCGTCTGCCCGTGTACCCCAAATGCGCCGTGACTTGGCTGGCGAAAGAGATGAGATTAATGACAGGGGTGGGAATGGAACGCCTCAGAGTAGCCTGCGGTCACACCGTTACGGTAAACCTGTGCCGTAATTACTTAAATCACGGCATAGCTTCTACGCATACAAACACTACCTATACCTATATGCTGCTCCTACTTTACTAGATGATGCAAAGAAAAATCTATGTATGTATTTCTTTTCTGCGTTCAATCATAGAAATATTTTATTTTATTTATTTATTGTATTTGGTACATCAACAGTTATTTACTCTAATCTTGCTTACATTTTTGGACTTAAATTTATAGAGTTATAAGTG
The DNA here is from genome assembly GCA_963855545.1 of Ethmia dodecea. Lineage (NCBI taxonomy): Eukaryota > Metazoa > Arthropoda > Insecta > Lepidoptera > Depressariidae > Ethmia > Ethmia dodecea. Next base: position 7,068,781 of record OY979446.1, read on the forward strand.
TAATAATTACTTATTACCTACTCCATCGACTATACTTCATTTTTTAGGGTAGGTAATTATATTGTGTAAATTTTACTTGGTCGTGTAGTGCTTCCTAGCCAACAACAAAACAACAACAGTCTTTAAAATACATTATACAAATTAAGCCACTTGGTCAGGCCCTCAAACAATAGGGCTATTTATACTTAATACCTTCTTAATGGGTTAATTCTTGCTAATATTCAATAGTAAACTAAATTAGGACAAAATTCTAAAGACCTATTTATAGACTTTATAAATTAATTAAAAGAGTAGATAAATATAGAAGCAAATTAGATGAAGGCTACATGGTTTCAGATATTGATAATATTGTACGTTATTAAATCTGTGCTACAAAATCTCTCTAATTAATTAGGTACTAACAACAAGAACGAACAAAAAGCTTATATTTAGAAAGTTAATGTGAAAAACAATCATTATATGATTGGCGTTATCGGCACTGTCATAATCACAGGTCATAATTGATTCGAAGTTGACTGGACTACCGCTTGTATTCCTAACAACATGCTTGGTTTGACATGGGCTGGTTATATTCAATATACACTGATATAGATCTACCGTTAACCGATACATTTATCAAGTACCTAGTCCGCGTTGCTCGCGTGATGGAACTATTTTGTATAACTTTAGATACATATCTGTTTACGGTAGCAATAGACCGTAGCCCTACGACGCTGGTATTTCTAATGATCTTGCAGCAGTAAAGGGTCAATTTGGTCTATCAATATTATTGCCTTCATCATGGAATAAAATGTAAATGACGTTTATTCATCAACACAGAGCACAAAACATTACTATACTAGTAGGTAAAACTAAGCATTCACCATAATATGTAGATGAAAAGGCTGCAGCCTCAGCACGACTGCTACTTTCAGTCTCTTCCCTGATTAGAAATAGTCTAAATATGTTTGTAAAAGTTTTAGTTCACCGCCTTACAAACTCAAACTCAAAATTAATTTATTTCAATAGGTATACAAAATACACTATGAAATGTCAATAACAAGGCACAATTAACTCGTCCATGAAGATTGGCTAAATGTAAACAGCAGCCCATCTCCACCGACGAGTTGCTGGTTCCAAATGCAGTACCCCGAGAAGAGCCAACAAGAAACTCTAGGGCAGCTCTTTTAGTCTCATGTCTTACTAGTAAATATGGTTCACAATAATAATTATAATGAATAGCCTTACATAGCGCTGAGTCGGTTAAACCCATGCATTTTGGTCTACTAAGTAGTCGGTAATTTTATAGTAGCCTTTTTTATATAATGTTTGCTTAACTATTGTTTTAAATTTGTCAAGAGGCAAATTTTGTAATGCAATAGGAATCTTATTGTAAAAGCGTATACATTGACCCTTATATGATTTGGTAACTTTAGATAATCGACTAACATAAGCAGCCAGTTCATTCTTATTTCTAGTGTTACACTAATACTCGGATCGGAACGGACAAATTTCTAACTCCTAACAGCTCAGGTAGGTATCGTCTTTCCTCACATATGAGAAAGGGCATATAATCGCCAAAAACTAGGATATTTAAAGCGTATCCGATTAACGATTTCCAATGATCTAAAATCAAAGAGATTAAAATATAATAAGGCATAGAGGGGACAAAGCCAGGAAAATTTGAAGTCAAAAGTTATTCCAAGTGGAATAAGTCTAGTACAATTTCGACCGAATGACAGCTCGCGTTCATACTAACTGACATGAGAAGGATATGACGCTTAGGCTTCAAAGTTTTGTATGAAAATATTCCCAATGCCCCCTCAAAGAGATTTAAATATATAGAAATTAAATACATAGAGATGTATTTAATTTCTATATATTTAAATCTCTTTGTCTAAAATGCAATGAAAATCGGTTACTTACAAGAGTTGATAGTGTTTTCTGTACTACGGGGGAAGTCACTTACTCACTGTCTGACTGATATGGATGCTTTTATAATGGCACTAGTGCACTACTTCATTGCTTTCTGAAATATAAGTAACATTTAATATAATTAAGTGTGGTTGAAAATGTTATGGACAATCATTGTATAAACAATGGTAAAAACCATTATGATTGCAGATCGCCATAGATCGGAACGGTGTGATAAGTGGCGACATTTATCAGCTCTAGGATCCGACTTCCGATGGATTCGATTGTTAGATGAACGCTGACTCGAATACCTCTTCGTCGTTGACCTCTATATATGTTGCTGTATAAAAATATTATAAGTTTTATTAAAAACCATTTAGTATAATATGATAGCAAAGCAACCCTCTTCAAATTTTATCGCAATTATATTGCATATACCTATCTTCAATTTAACTTTCTGCGCCGTAGATATTGTCAATATAGCTTGATGGAATATTATATTATATGTAATAATAACCTGTATTATATATTTTCGTTTTGCATTTATTATTGCAATTAAATCAGTGAAAACTAAAATTTACTTCATTAAATAATCCGCTCTAATATTTACAATATTTATAAAATAATATTAAAAAACTGTCTTCCAAAGAACCATGTGGGGCGTATAATACTTTAGGGTCTTTAGGAGTATCAATCCAAAGTAGGATTTATGCTTCTGCCAAGCATCAGTGGATCACATAATCTGAGAGAAGTACAATTCAGAGTCTATATAATGTCTGGAATATGTTGCCTGCCAGGTCAAAACATTGAAAACCCAGTTAGAATCCGTTAGCAGACTTAAGATCAACAAACCGGTTGATTCTGTACCTCAATTTGCAGCAAACTTTTATAGCATTAATCATCCAACAAGTTTATTGTTATTGCAGTTATTACCTTTTGCTAAATCTTTGCATACCAATAAAGATAAGTTAATTGGTTTATTTATAAGAAGACGCGCGATTGCGGTCTTCGGTGTCATTACAGCAAAGCTAATTAAGGGTGCAAATTTATATGAAACGCCGTACGAGAAGCCACTGTGGCAGTAAATAAGCCGCTTCGTGGCTTACAATCACATGAAAGCTGTATACTAATAACACAATTAACCTTTATTAGTGAGTGAATTTAAACGTTTCTAAAAAAAATCTCATTCATAAGTTACGCAAATATTCGACTACAGTTCAAGTTCAACTACGATCACCTCATTCATAAAGGTATCAGAAGTCAACGAGTGTTTTTGTTGAAGACGTAAACTCGATTTACCATTTCTAAAAGGTATTCGATAAAAAATCTTTCGTGTCGATTCGATTAAGTCGAAATTGTTGCAGCAATGGCTGTGACAACACAGCTGTCACGGCTCCTGCAGCTCACGACGATTCTAAGTTCCGAACTTTCGGTTTTACGCCACTGCCCATTTAAAATTTATTACCGCATCGTGAAACTTACCGATTATGAAACTATATACTTTATTAGCAACCACTACTGCACACAGTTTAGGAGTTACACATGCTTTATTAAAGGCAAACATCTTGCGTTACAAGTAACACGAATAGTACATAAAAGTAATTAATAAATTCATTTGGCAACACTTCACGGTATATTATCAGATGATTACTGACCGACTTAGAATGTCTTGGCTCTACTAAGGAAGTGGGGAAATTTAATAAAGTTCTACCTATACAAAATATGATTAAACTATCTATATTAAAAGAAGAATACGATCAAATAACAACCTTAAATAAAAAACAACGTAATAAAAACTTAAGAATTCTCAAAGACATGAACACTTTCAATTTACCTACTTACAATAATACCTATGGAAAAAGAACATATAACTATATTTTACCTAGGATAATAAATTGCCTTCCAAAAGACATACAAGAAATATACCTCGCCAGCTCTAAAGCAGTCAAAAATATTAAAAAGTATTACATAAACGATAAGAACTTAGATTATATTCTGGAATAAGCATTGATATTGTGCATGTACCTACTACTGTATAAGTAATTATATTCCGGACTCACTAGCTGTTCACAAGCCTTCGCTGGTTTTTACAGCTCTTAGTATAAGTTTCAAACTCTGTCAGTATTTAGATCTTTAAATAATTAAAATTAAATTAAATTAAATAAAACTTAAAAGTGTGGAAAACTTCAGTGTATCAACCTTTTCTTTCATTCAAAAAGTCATTTATGATTGCGGATGTAATTGAACTGATAGCTTGAAATATTTGATAGGTTTTTATTTCAATGAATGTCATTAAAACCCAATTGATGTGCAGTTTTATATAACAATAAAGATAAAGAGTACCCGAAACCGACGAGCTTGTATGAACCGATTGATGAATGTGGATGAGGCACGTGAGGTATGCCAGGATCGTAGCAGGTGACGGGCTGTTGTCTCTGCCTACCCCTTCGGGAAAAAGGCGTGAGCATATGTATGTACGTTTTATATAACAACTCTGTGGAGACACGTAGACCGTTAGTGGACGTGCCGGAATCTGCCGTGTACCGTTATAAAGAGTCGCCAGCACTCTCCACAACCGAAGCTTCGTTTTTATGGACCTTAACAAACAAACGCTAAGTGATTTTTTGAATAATCTTTTGTTGTTAACCCCGTGACCGCAAACAGGTGTTGGCGAAATTAATCTTCGCGAATTGAGGGCTCGATTTTAGAACAACGCCGAAATCTCTACGACTGGAATTTATGTTATTACTAGATGCCCAGTGGCGATGCCCGCTCGGACCCTGTTTATTCCCGTTCCAAAAAAAAAAAAACGTTCTTAGTGCTCTCTTACATCATAATTATTAGGAACTATACTTCTTTGACCAGCGATTTCAACTTTGATCGATCAGTCAGCCAATTAGCCAATCAGCCAGTCAATCAGATTCTATTTATGTATTTAGATAAAATTTTCTTCTGGTGAAACAAACGTAGTAAATAACCACGACTTAAGCGTCTGTTTATTGAAGCAACGTTTTTGGTGTGCTATAATTATGCAGTAAATTTTGTAAAATTCTTACGCATACATGCTTGGGTTATTTAGTTCACCGGTGCGAGAGAGCATCTTCAATATTTAACAACAGACTGTGAGGGGTTTATTTGTTTAATTCCCGATCCTAACTGACTCTACCTTTTGTGTGCAAAATAAATACGAGTACTGCTAGAGACGTTGTTCTCAACTGCTTAATTTTGAAATTGTGGTTGGTTCATCGTACGCTATTGTGAATGTTGCTACGCAAATATTATGCCCGTGGAAACAACGACATAAATGATAATACTTGCTAATAACATCCATACTTAGGAGTAAGATTTAATTTCATGTCTTTTATTAAATTTGACTGTACAATTTTTGCATCCGGCTGCCAGCGTTACTAAAATTATATATTACATCATCATGAGAAGAACTATTGTAATGATAATAATCTTTTTAATAGTAAGGAGTCTACACCTGTTTACCTACTTTTATTGCCCAGCTGTGGGAAAACATATCCAACAATGAAGGATGCGGATAGAGATGACCGTGAAAATCCGTAGTTTTCTCTGCGCACGAGCAGACCTTAACGAGCAGAGACAATAGCTTTCTTCACGACACGATCGAAGCGTGACAAATCTTATAGGAAATGCATTGCAACGTTGGCATTTAGGACAAGTTACCATGTGCATAATTTACTTAGATAAAAGCAAAAGAGGAAGATACGGTACCGGCGCCTCGCGCGTGGATCCTTTAAATTAGGTGCAAGTAGCGTAATTCGTTGTAGTCAACTCGTTCGCGCTTGTGCCCGAGTACGTCTTTCTATCTCTTTTTTTATTTGCGCGTGTAGTTGTATGTAGTCCAAATGTCAACGATGATTTCTATGACTATACCGTATCTTCCTCTTTTGCTTTTATCTAAGATAATTTATTATAACTTTAATGAAATCAGTTTGAGGAGTGAAATACTGAGAGAAATGAACATACTCGTACATTATGAGACCACATAATAATATCGCATAAAAACAGTCCTACACATTTTGTTCACGAGGGCATTGCTCTTTTAGGTGATATTTTAACGTTTGTTTAACAACAGAATTAAGGTGGCAATTATGGATTGAAAGATAAACCGGGTTACTATGATTATTCAAAAAACAAGTCGAACTAACGGAAACTTTGAAAACTATCTTCGTTCGTTCTTATTGACTATTCCATGCTTGCATCGTCATCCACATGTTTAGTATTCTATTGAGAGAGAGAGATGACTGTTTTATAACAGTGTGTTTTATAACTTATGTTTGTGTGAATAAATCATACTAACAATGAGTTGAATGCTAAATAATACTTAAATACGAAAACATTATATTTTTTTGGTAACCAAAATGCACGTTGATTAAACGCCAATGTCAAGAATTTGACCTGTGGGTTTGGGTTTATGGTCAACCGTTATAATAATACCTTCGCATACCTGAACATGTCCTGCTAATGGAACTAATAATTTTAAATAATAATGTTAGCCTTTGGAATGTGTACAGGTTTATTTGTGGTGGTGCCATGAAGTAGAATTATTTATGATATGGAAGGTTACAGAAATAGAGGTAGACCAAAGAAAGGATGGATAGATTGAGTGAAGGATGATACCAAGAAGGAAGTGAATGTAGATAATTGGCAGTTGTTAGGGATAAATAGATGGAGTACCTATACATACTCCCCTGGAGTTTTTCTCCCCACCACTTTGGATTTTGTTACGGTACCAGTGTATGCAAAGAGATTTTTGAGTGATGCATCCGCAACCAAGTAACAGAAATATACAGGGCCAACCCAGGTAAAGGGCAATAAATTTATGAAGAAATGATATACAGTTTTTATGGTTGTAAAGTTTGTTAAGTCCCGGCTATTTAATTACGAACAATATTTTGGGATTTTGCACATAAAGTTACGTGCACCCTGTAACATATATGTTGGATTGGAACGACTCTTGGCAGTGCCATAAATATTTTGACGCCTCTTGCTACGTAACAGAAAAGCTTTTGCTATGTCAAGATGGCTCTGACGCAGAATGTGCAAATTTTACTTGAAAATCTTGAAATTCAGGATTTACATCTTTCGTCTTAATGTATACCATCACGTAATATTCGGGATACTTGTATACCTACTAATATTCTAAAGTGGTAACATTGTGTGTTTGTACTTCGTCGGTTTTCTTTGGAACTAATGAACCGATTTTAAAATTAATCATTATCATTACATAGTATGAAACAAAGTCGCTTTCTCTGTCCCTATATCCCTATGTCCCTATGTATGCTTAAATCTTTAAAACTACGCAACGGATTTTGATGCGGTTTTTTTAATAGATAGAGTGATTCAAGAGGCAGGTTTTAGTATAAGCATTGCACCCGTGCGAAGCCGGGACGGGTCGCTAGTTACATATAAAAAAAGCCAGTCATGGATACATGACTTACATTTAATTTTGATAAAGTTTTATGTTTACTATCTAAATATTAGTAAATCAATTTGGAAAAAAAACGCAAATATTCGAAGAGTAGCGCGGGAGGATTGCTACTTGCTAGTATATGCTATGTAACAGATATTTTGCAAAATATAAAATGTTTCTTGGTATGTTAATTCAAATCGAATGAGGTCATTCAAATAATAACTAATAATGAGGTATTTAAAATCTGCATTGGGCCTTGGCGTTCACTCTTGCATGTGGGCTAAACAGTAAATCACGAAATAGTTCTTTACTGCTAGCCTTCGAACAAATTTGATGATGGCGTCGTGACTTGTTTTGATTATGAAATTGTGTTTCTTTAATTTCACGCAGATAGACATAAATATTACAGGGTTACACATGACATAGACCTAAATTATCTGTAATATCTTTTATGTACCATGTGATAAGCAAATAAATGAAATTGAAATTGAAATATTTGGCAGAATAGCATCTGAATGATGTAACAGTTAAAATATAACTTTGTCTTATGAGCCTATCACCGCACGTTATATTACATAAATAGTATATCTGCAGTCTTAAAATCGATACATATTTCAAGAAATGTGGCAATCGTGTAAGGTGACCGGAAAAGGCAATGAGCCCGAACTGCCATCTGTCGTTCGGGCGACTTGCGCATTCCATACAATGTCGGCGTTTCCTAAAACTTCCAAGGCGATGTACCACTGGAGAATTTCCTACACTGTGGTTTATCAGACTGATGTTAATCTGTCAATCCTTACGTACACGGTAACCGGGTAGTTTCAAAGTTTCACTTTAAGTCCGGGTTATATCATCAACATCCATGTCATTATTGGTGACTGGAAAGTTCTATGCAATGAAGATCTTACTTCTGGTCATGATGTCACAGTTGTTTTCTTACAACTGAGATCGTGACATGAATCCGCACATCATAATTATCATCCGCAAGCCGCAACTTTACATCTCCTTTAATTTCGAACTTTTTGCCTCGCACAACCGATCTGTGGAACAAATTGTCGCCGGCGGTATTTCGGGACCGATACGACCTTCAAACCTTCAAGAAGATAGCATACTCCCACCTCAAAGACCGGCAACGCACTTGTGACTCTTTAGTTGTAGGTGTCCATGGGCGACGATAGTCACTTACCATCAGGAGACCCGTCTGCTCGTTTGCCCCCTTCTTTTATATAAAAAAAAACAAGATATCTGGTAAAAGACTCTTCTGAGAAAAAATACGCATCATCAAGTGTAAGATTTTTTGTGATTCTTTGCAACAAAAATAAGCACACCTGCTGATCTTGCCTATAAGAGGGCACGGTTGGGTCACGGACGCATGAGTATCGTGGCTAAACGCATGTCTTTGAATGAAAGTGATGGACAAATTGCTTTTAATGTTTTGCAATAGCAGCTGCAAGAGGTTGACTTACGTAAAATAAAACTATAGTAATTTTGTGCCTATTATTTCTTTTTTAGATGTCTCAATGGAACGTGCCCCCATGGAGTCATGCCTTTATTTATCTGTTATTGAATATTCACAATTATTTTGCTTTCTAAACAAAATGACCGATCGATAGTGGTAATAAACTGATTTTATGATTGAATAGATACGAATAAGGTGAAAGTGGATACCTGCTATAAATTGTCGGGTAAAGGCAAAGTGCTAACTGATAACATGATTCCGAACTCCGCCCACCGCTCCTTTCACTTGTATACCTCAAACTGAGTGGAATTGGGTTTCTTGAAGATATTTCATGTGTCAATTAATATTATGATGGTGCACAAACCACCCTAATTTAATGATATTCTTTCTCCTTATACCTACATACATAATTATTTTTAAGTATTAATATCAGTAATATTGAGTACGAGATAGCAGCTTTATTCTGTCATATAATTGATTGATTATTTTGTATTTTGTTTACCACGATATATTTCCATTTAAGTATTTAGAGATACCTACCGCAAAACAAAACGAATGGAAAGAACACTCGCATCTAATCACATCAGAATGTGCATCATCAAATAACTTAAATACAAAACATAGGTATCCACTATCCATCCACTGTTATAGATTATTTCGACATCAATTTAGCACATTTATACCTTAATAGATGATACGTCATGATAGGCAACAAGATATAGGTAGATAAAATTTTATTATATCGCATTTTGTGTCGTAAAAGTGCTTTATATGGAATCAAAATATTTTCACAGAAGTTTGTCCGGGATTCCGGATACAACTGAACGTAAAATATTATAATAGCCGAAAACTCCGTAACAGCACTTACCGTCATTTATTGGTAATAAAACTGAAAATTTTATTTGTGCATCATAAAATCACGGTAGTGACCGTCTAATGTATGTCGAATAGACAAGTAGAGTTAAGATAATTTGTCTTTCACTAGTGAGCAATGAACCTTGTGACCGAAAAAAAGCAAGTCATACCTATATAATTATTACATCATAATAAGGGGTACCTATATACTTAGAATTTATTGTTTAAAACACAGAAAAGTTAGGTACAATAATTATAAATCTGATAGATTTAATTGTATGTAATGAAAAAACACAAGCGTCAATTTCCACTTCTATTCTACGAGCTGTATTCACAGCCTTTATACAGCACTTTCGTTACTTTATTAGTTTGTTAGAATATGACCCTAATTTCGGACCTAAAACAGATGCGATCTAAAATCGCCGAGCACCGGTAAATTCGTGGTCGTTAATGGAATTTCCGCATCAGGGGCTGGTACGCCGCGGCGAGCGTCCGGCGGGAACATGGAACCTCCTGCTCCATGCCTCGCTAGAACCTCCCCTGCTACATTCAACTGTACACGCCACTACCCCAGCCCCTGATATTAATCGGATTATTCCTAAAGGCATCTCGCCCTTCAAGGGATATAGCTGTGTATTTAAATGATTTTTGCATGTGGCATTTTGACGTCGGAACCCCTTTAACCCAACACCTTTTGTGCACAAAGGGCATAATAAGATCCCCATTTTGTTTTACAATGAGCAATGAATATTAATAAACAAAATCGAAGTCGACACCAGGCCCCTCTCGGCTTTGCTACTGAGCGTAATTCCGGACGGATTAAAATGGCTATCAATCTTATTCGTTTCGGGGAAGTTTAATAAATTTTTCCCCAGACAAATGATGAAGTCAGAAAAAGCCGCCGTAAACTTGTCGGCTTCAACGACGAAAGTCAGACTTATTTTGGAGAATACTCCTACAGTGTTCGGCGTACCTATTCCGATGGGAATATGTTTTAACGAAAAAGCGAAAACCACTGTACCGTCTCTCTATAAGGAGAGCTAATCGATTGTGCAAACATCGAGTCCCAATCAAGAGTTCGGAACATAACATACGGTTCTTAAATAAAGATATCCACATTTAGTTTGAATCAGTGCTGTGCACTGTTCTCCTGGTTTGCTTGATTTTAATCAAAAGTTTCGATTGGACTGCCAGCCTTTCGCGTGAGTGCAGTGTTTCGGTTGCAGGGGGCTATGATCGGACTTTAATGGTTGCAGCTGAAATGTGTGTTCAATCTAATACGTATTTGCAGTTCCATAATTGCGGAAAGTTTCAACGGTGTTTGACGCGCTACAGCTGCTGATTTCCATTTGAGCCTTTAGAGTCCTGAGACCGGGACACATGTAACTTGTACCAAGTTTGACGTGCAGCATTCGGAGAAGTTTCTAATGGCTTGCAGAGTTGCAGCCTATTTTAGATTTACGTATTATTAATTACCTACCACTTAATATCTTTGGCCTACATATTCAAAATTTTTTAAAGACAAAAAAAAAATGGAAATATTTATTTTCGCGGAAAGCGTAGATTACAAAGGGAGATTTTTAATGAGAAATGAAAGTAAATCTCGCTCCCGAGCCTACATTTAAGTGAAATAAAAATAAATTGTCTTCAAAGTGGGATAGCCGCTCAAATTAAGCACCTGAATAAATTGTGTGATAATCCGAAGCAGTCTTTTAATGCTTTATTTTAGGGCCCGGTGGCGACGAAGTCTGCGGAGAACAAACGAATGAAATAATGATTACTTTCTTTTCATTACTTCTCCTTGATCCCGATAATTGGAAAAATTGGGTCGAAGTGTGATAAGAGTATCGGGTGTTATTGGGGTGGTGCCATTAGGGACCTCTTAATCGTATTTAAGGCCTTTATCACCTGGGGTGCGCAATGGGCCGTAACAAGTGGGCACAAGGTGCTCGAATTTGGCTCTACTTCTATCTAATGTAGGGACGAAGACACATTCACACATATGGGTACCTATTACACAGATGTGTTTATATGAAAGCATAATATCCCATCAACCTTCATAATACGGACAATCAGTAAAAAAGAATTTTGCAAAATTTAATATTTTCGTGAATAGGCTTGGATGCTTCATTGAGCTCGTGTTGCTTACATTTTTACTTACCTCAAACTGCGGGTTGAGAGTTCATAATGGACAAACATTAACAAGGTCTACTTTACGTAAAAGCTTTGCAGAATTTTCGATTCGTCTTTTGTTTGTGGTATTCTCCTTCGTGATTGGGTCATTAAGGGTACCAACATAGGAAATATACCTACTTAACACAAAAATCGACTTTCTTTTGTTAGAAGTTGAGTATACAAACAGAAAGTTTCACAGCTAACTATCGGGACTAGCTGTCTAACTTTCGTTTTCTGTGTAGCTATCTTAGTTCTCTTAGATAAGTTATCCGTTCTTTCATCCAGACTTCGCTCCAACTTAACACTTTCTTTATTAGCAGCATTTTGTAGTAAGACGTAAAATGACCAATCGTAACGAATCCATTAAGAAGTCATTTATGATAATTTCTGATAGCTTTTATTATAGTTGACCATGTCCAACTCCTAATGTATTTAAGCGAATGCTAGTACGAACCGGCCGGGAGCAGTGAAAGCGATTCGAGAGTGAAAACCACAAAAATGCAACTTGTCCGCTTTCCTATGCGTTGAGCTTATGGCCACATGTGATAGACTGGTTTAGGCATATATGCAGCTGGAGAGCCATTAAACACAGGAAACACTTTCATCTCTTTATTTATATTAGAATACTAAATCAAAGCACCTACTTCCTTATTTTGCGGAGTTCCGTAATGCTGTCGCATTATATTCATTGGCGCTGTCTCGAGGGTGACACAATGACGGTCATTCAGCCGTGTCAGACAACAATTTGTGTATTTTTTATTAAATATCCTATGTCTCTGATAATTTATTTAAATATCAATTTATTTAAAAAAGTTTATTGCTGGTGATAATGTCGTGTTTCATAATTTTTTACACATGATGACCTCGTACTGATGTTAAGGTCTACCTGTAAACATTGTCTCAATCAATAATCGGACAGACAGAGTTAATCCAGACGCCCTGAAAAAAAAAACTGGTCTTCTTTTGTTGAGGGACCTGGAACTCTGGAATTGATCATGGCTCTACGCGAGAGAAGAGATTTAAATATAGAGCGGCCATTCGAAACATTTTCATATAAAAACTTTGATCTCCAAGCTTCAGTTCAGTTAGTACGACCGCGAGCTGTCATTCGGACATATCAAACTAGATTTATGACCACTAGGTCTAGGTAGGTTTTGGAATACAAGTTTGTTCGCTTTGGTCGCTCTATACCCTATATTTAAAAATCTCTGAGCTCACGGAAATGTATTAGTATAAACTGAGTCCAAAATTGATTAGCTCGTAGCATTTCTTCGTTCTGCCTGATGTGCCTACAGTGTAACGATATTCTTGAACAGATAACTTAATTTTTAAGCAATAAAAGAAATTTTGCAAGAAAACCTGATTTAAAAACTTTTTATCGTTAATATACGTCCAGAAACATAACCGTATAAATAAATTACGAATGTGAAACCAAGAAGATTATTTAAAAAGATAAAACATCGCAAATTATGTGATTAAATCAAAACTTATGTTATGTAGTTGTACAACAAATATTAAGACTAATAAATATAGTCCTTTCGCTGACCTTCTTTTTAATTAATTTTGTAGATAAGTATCTCATATTATGCTCATTTGAAATCCAAACTAATATTATAACACAGTTTTGTGACAGTTTGTGTGTACCTATGTCATGTCTTCACGAAGCAACTGATCAACGAATTGATTCGATTTTTTACGTCGAGATAGTTTGTGACTTTTTATCTATATCTGGAAAATATCATATTCTTTCGAACAATCACGTAAGCTAAGCCTATAGCACGGTAGTAAAAAATAATTTGAATTTTCTCTGAACAGCAATAATTTTAATTGCTGCCTTAAATAAATTGGTTTGTAATTATGATTGATTGTTTGTATATAGAGGGGGACTAGGAGCATCTATGGAACTGGAGTGGAAATTATGATTTCATGATAGCGAAGGCAGTAATCAGGTAGATTGCGACGGATAAACTTTAATAACTGGTTACGGAACTTATCCGTAACTTCTGTTCTAGTCTCATTACGTTCAGTGGCTTGCTTCTTTGCGAGTTAGGACACAAAAGATTGTGTGGCGGTGAACATAAGTATCTAAAAACGTCATAGAAGAAATGCATCCGCGGCTGTGTACAAAATCGGTAGCTAGTTCAGAAGCAATCAACGTTCGAACATGATTAAATTCCGACTCTAATCAGCTGCTAAGCTATTTCATATTTAGCTAACAACATGTTTCTAGTGCTTTTTGGTTAGTGAGCATACGTCTCATGCGTGAGGTTTGGGTTCAAATCCTGGTTAGGGCATGTACGAATGACTTTTCCAAAAATGCTTACGACTTTATTTAACACTAGCGGTTCTGCGCGGACCCGCGTAGATCCCGTTCCCGTGGGAATACGGGAATGTGAACGTGGGAATATTAGTGTAGTCTATCTTGACTGTAAAAGAAAACATAGCAAGGAAACCAGAATTTATTCTGAGGCATGTCAAACAGCAACACAAGTCCGGCCATGAGTTCACCGCCTTTCGTTGACGAGTTCAAAATACACTGCTGAAAATTTGGTGTATCGGGGATAGAGTCCTGATCATATTTATTTTATTTTATTTTCTCCAACCATATTGGTGGCGATAATTGTGTATCTGGTATTAGTGATCGAAGCTAACAATACAGTTTCTTGCGGCAACTCAAGCCCGCTGGTGTGCGGTTCTGGTTTCGACACTTGCGTTGAAATGTGGGACACTGTTTCTACTTAAGTACACACAAACTGCATTAGGTAAGTGCTAAGGAGCATTTAACGTAAAGGTATTTCGGTCCATGCGCTTAACTGTTAAGCTGTAAAGTTTGTTGGATGTTCTAAAACATCGTATGCAGTTTCAGCAACTGTTATGGAATATTTAAACGGGTAGTAAAGTATAAATCGTATGTGAGGAAAATGAAAGTTGATGTTGAACAGAATAATGAGGAAAGCTCATGACAATGTATTGTTGAATGTTTGTTATAAGAGCTTCTGAATTTATAATGAGTATGTTACTTATTTTTATGAAATAATGCTCAATATTAAAACAGCAGTGATAGCCTTACGGTTAAAGAGCCTCCTTCACATGATGATAATCAGTGAGGCTCGGGTTCGAATCCTGGCATGTACCAATGAGTTTTTCAAAACTTACGTAAATATTGTTGGTACTCTAAGTCTGTAAAAAAAATATGTTTGTATTATTTAAGATACATGACTGTCTGTTACCAAAATAAAACAACATAAAGAATAAACATAAAAATATGCATCACTATCTCGACAGTGAAGTAAAACATCGTAAGGAAACCCGCAGGTCCCAGAATTAATTCTGAGACATGTGTAACATACCCGGTCCGGCGATGGGCTCACACCTATCACGTTTAGGGGTCCAAAGAATAACTCGTGAAAAGTGGGTATATCCAGAAATGTCATACCTCTGCCTACCTCGTCGGGGATAAACGGCGTGAGATTATTATTATTATATTTAAATAACTGTAGGTAAAGATGTTTAAAAATTAATAAACAAAGAACGGCAATCGGCAATGGAAAATGTTTCTAATATCTGAAACTCTTATAAAAAAAGTTTTGAGATGTAGGTATTGATTGAGTTAAGCCGTATACAGAAAGAAAGCTGAAAACTTATCAGCGCTTATAGGCGCCGGTCTACGCAGGTAACCGGCGCAGGCATTTATATGAACCAGCGCCGACAATTTTCGACAGGCGCCGACAATTTTCGACAGGCTCCAGTCAGCGCTGGTGCCGCCCGCCAATCATCGTACGACATTTTGCTCGCTCTGCTTCAATCTGCTTGCTTTATGTAGAATTGACCAGCGCCGATAAGCGCCGATAAGCGCTGATAAGTTTTCAGCTTTCTTTCTGTATACGGCTTTAGTCCTTTCATACGCACACATATTTTTAAAACACTTTCATCCCTGCTTCTTTTCTGTGAGCAAACAATTTTATCTATGGTATTAAATTTCAAATCGATAGAATAAAAGTTACTGAGAAAAGTGGCTCAAAAATTCAGACGGACCGACATTGAAAGATTGATTTTGTACCTTTTTTCTACTAAACTCTAAGAATAAACTGACATACAGATCTATCAACGCACAATGCGCAACTTGGGAAGCTAAAATTTGCAAAGTAGGAACTAAGCTTTGATATTTTCAAGTTCCCACGGGAACGGGAAACGATAAAATCCGCATGGGTGCAATAAAGCCGCTGAGCACCTGGTAAAATAAAAATAAATATGAAAACTTTACTACCGTAGGCAAGACTGGAAGCCGTCGGGTTACGTAACGGCCCACGTGGGTGATTTAAACAGGCAGTCTAATTAGCTTCGCCGCGGTTGTACAAATAGAGATCGTGAATAGATCAGAATGGGGCTAGCTTCGGCCCAATTTAGGGGTCCGTTGTTCGCTTATTACTTGCCTTAATGTTCCCTTTAACTTTTATGGGGCGAAGTTGGGAACGAGCCTGTGCCCGAGCCCACAGGAGGCTAATATACCAGTTTTATCAGTGGTTTTGTTAAAACTTGTATTAATTTTAAGGCATCGTTAAGATTCCTAAAGACAGGTATATTGCGCCCTTTCACGAAATTTACTCTACCTACGCAGTCTGGAGATAAGGATCAAATAATATTAAGGCCCTTATTTGGAGAACGGCTGTGATAAAGGTTGGCAGTGTTGCCTAGGCTAGCACCTTTTATCTGCTGGCACAAACGTACTACTTTTTTAGTGTTATTGGTTTATGGTTGTCACTTTCAATTTGTATACCTAATTCTTTTTTCGTTTGTTTCAGGTAAGGAACTTCCCAATGACGCCCGAAGCTCGGAATAATAAGGGCAGAAATTCGTAATCACTTTTGAAACCCAAATTCCTAAACGCCTATTAAATTGTTTTTGCACGTGTAAAAGCAATTAAATAGATATTATCACGTGTAAAATAGTGTCGCGAGTATATTCGAGTGGCACCAACTTGGCCTATAAATCTACCGCCCTTTACACTTCATCGAATAATAGAGGGTTCCAGAACAATTACTGGAATATATTGCGGAGATGTGGAGTCACTGTGGAGGCCGTCGCGGGTAATTCCGCGATATTACCTTATCTCAGGTGCGCCCGCCTCCTGTACTGAGTGCTGAAGGGTCACACTCACACGTAAATTACATCACGCGTCTGTGACGAGGCCAGGCTCTTCCAAAATTATGTGATATGAATATGTATAGCGAAACAAAAAAACGCAGGAATTAAAATCTTTTTATCCGACTACACCACAAAGAGAGTGCTTCCAGTGTATGTACCTATGAAAGTAGCCTGTTTTGTTGGCACAGCCTAAACTGTTAGGGTTTGACTTATGTCAATTCAAGAGAGTCATCTACACTTATAATAGTAACAATATAGAGCGAAAAGTTTAGTTTTTTATTGTGTTTGTAATAACCAATCCGAATCTATTGGACTGATTTAAAAAAAAAACAATGGAAGGTTACTTTCCTGGAAGTACGTAACAATAGCACTAGTAGTAGTAGGCTATATTTTTACCTGAGTAAGCCCGGTATAAGTAAATATATCTTTTCAGCGCCCTTTAAATGCACTTAGTAGGGTTGTACGTTTTTGTTTATATGGTAAGAAAAAAATTCGCAATACGTTTGTGTGCAAAACACAACACTGTTCAGGGAAAATAATACGGCGTACTATAAACAGTGTAACAACGACGTAATTCGTAGATGTAGGACACCCTTATATAAACGGTATTACCAAATACGAAATGATTTAACTGGAGTCCGCTGTTTCTACTTGAATTCTTTTTACTCTAATCAGAAGACGTGGCCTTTTGCTGACATGATTATCGTTTCACAGAATAGCCTTTTGCAAGAGAATGTTCTGTAGTTTTTTTCTGTTTAATAAACGAGGTTCAGTGCTTGGTTGTATAAAATAAAAAACATTTATTTTTAGTTTTATCGCGCTGTGGATTGCTTGTATGAACGTCTCATGAATCTTCTAAAGTACCTATTTAGAGCTGTGTTCACAATCGCCGCAATATTGGAAAACGGATAAAGTCGACATCAAGACATTCCTGGTATAATTTAGCCAAATTTATATTTGCAAAGTTTAAAGAAAGCCACATATAAATAAATAAGATATCATAGACTTTAATTTAATTTGCAGACTAGTTTTAGTAACTTAATTTATAAATTTTTAAACTCTATTAACATTTTCTAAACGTTAAATACATAAGTATAGCATGTAGCCATTACTTGCCCTAGCCAAGTTCCAAAGGACGGTTTCATTCGCTTAATTGCAATACCAACTAATATTATCTACGTCAACGAGCATGCATGAGTAGTTTGATGAATGTGGATAAAGCACGAGGGATCTGCCAGGTTCGTAGCAAGTGGCAGTCTATCGTCTCTGCCTACCCCAATGGGAAATAGGCGTGAGATTATGTATGTAAGTATGTAAGATCTACATGTCAGTGACTATATATAGTTCTTTAGAATGTATCCTCAATTTTAAAAGACGATCGCTCATGTCAATCCAATCTCATAGATTTGTCATTCTAGTCGACTCACCCATTCGTTTTAAACGTACGTAGGCCTTCTGTAAAGATGCGAAAAATTCGTTGAAGATCAATAAATAGGAATAGAATGCAATTAATTTCACCATGGCTTTTGTATCAACATTTAATTTTCTAGAGCACTAACATCCCAGTGTCTCCCACTTCTTAACAGCCCGCCAGAGGTTGGAAATTATTGCGAATATATGCGATAACGCAGCGCCTCGCAGGGAGAACCATTGTGTTCTGCAAAGGCCCTCTCGCATAAACTTATCCAATTACTCACAATTTATTCGAGGTGATTATACGAACATGCAATTCCTGCCCGCGAAAACTTTTGACGTATGAACAGCATCATGACTTAATTGAAGAAGGGTAGGTTACGGGGATTCCAAATGTTCGAGTTCTGTCAATCTTGAGATTTGGCGTAATCCGTTGTATGAGTTCGTGATCGCCAGTGCTTCCGTGAGGGTATATCCTCTCAGAGTAGCTTTCCGCGGGTAGGCCCCAGTAATCCGCTTGTCGGAAGAGGATTGCGGGTAACTGAAGGCGGGAAATTAAGATCAAAGATCGCGGGAATCAAGTCTGTGTGATTAAGAAATCTTCAGAACGCTTAGTCGTTTACACGACATAAAAGCATTACAAGAATAATGTTCTGTAGTCTATTTGGAGTTATTAGCTCTCTGTCCATCGCCTGATACTCAGTCGTCTGCCTCATAAGTGATATTACTGTGTGTTTTAGTGTCTTTACCCGGCGTCACTTACCCGCCGCACAGAGCACACCGTTTACATTATTATGTGGTAAAGAGTATCATATGAAATTGTTGAACCTTGTAACTATATTAAAGAAATACCTATGTACTAACTCCCTAATTCAGAATTGTTAAATATCTAGGTAACTTTTGGTTTGGTCATGAAGAGAACACATAATAATTACATCAGTTTTTACTGTTTTATTTCTTGCTTTATATTTTCTGGAATCAGCGTAAAAGTGTTAATACATAGTTATTGAGGCCGCCATTATTCAAGTTAAAGTTAACTTGAATAATGGCGGCCTCTTTCCTGTAATTTATCTATCTGACGAGTTTTATCAACATCAGATAAGTTCAACCATAATTGTCGAACAATCCCGTGCGTTCCAATGGTTAGTCAACCCGTAATTACCTACTGACAAATGTTTAACTACAGTTGTTAGTCGGTGCAAACAGCTCTCTTCAACTGCTCTGCCACTCCGGGACGGATAAAACAGTAATTAGACACAGCTCATGCCAGCCCACATGCTCGCTCTAGCATCGAGACTTGCTATGTAAAATTAGATCGTGGTATTGTGGCATGTACGCCGACAACTTGTAACTGCATCGAAATTAAATTGTGAAAATATTATCCCAAACACTTCTGAAAATATATTTTGATTTTCATTTTCTAATGACTGCTAATTTTAAATCTTTAAACCAATGAAAAATATGTAGTGATTGTGTACTGAACATAATGACGTCACAGGTCTATCTACTTTTCTGTAGTAAATTTTCGTTTTGACAGATCAAAAAAGTAAGCTCATTTCATTAGGCAGTCAAATATCCTATTACATAGACAAAGCAAGTTTTAATTTTTGTTGGAATATTTGTATTTTACTATAATACCTATATATTAATTTAAAATAATCTGGTTTGGAGACAGGCAATCTGTATTCCATTACTTATATTATTAGGCTTAATTTGTCCGAAGTAGAGTAACGTTTTTCCGAGTCAGTGTTGTCACTACTAAAACATATAACATACACTTAGATGACACAAGGTCGTTTAAAAACACTGCAAAGTTAATATCTTCGGTTGGAGCGACTAAATCTTTCTCTTGTCATAAATAAATGGTACAGTACGGCACTCAACGTGCCTAAAAACTAAAGCCTGTTTTTATACTATCTTAGTAAACAGACGCACTTCTAGCTTCGTTTATGTAGATATATAGGCCCATCATAAGCCCAATGAGGCCATTTCCCTCCCGATACCACCGCAATCAGCTAGATAAGCCTCGACTCGCTCCAGCCCTCCCGCCCATTCCTTTAAACCATTACTTTTCTTGCTTTTAGCCTGCCAGAAAATTAACTCATAAGCCTGCCTCTTGAAGTGAATTACGAATAAGTAAGATATTTCGGCAAGTTAGGATGTTACTTTATGAAGTAGCATGGTTTTAACACTCTTTTTTTATCATTACTTATTGTCGGTCTGGTATTTTTCTGTTTCAGTTACGTTTTTTTATTAATTCTCAAGGAAGAGGGAATATCAATGTACTATTTTTACAGTGTATTATTTTTACTACATTGCGGTGTGACTATGGGTCGATAATCGCCACACCCCTTTCGGAAATAATTCGGGGGTATGAGTTGACTTTACGATTTTTTAAATTCTTTTGTTACAAAAATCTTAACATCCCGTTATTACTTGTTCCTACCTGCTATTTACTATTCTGTACTATTCGGCGACTCAATATATAAAATAAATCGCAGTTACTTTTGCCAGACTCATTGTCGCTCGACTGTCCGAATCTTTATGTGCTCCTCATGCGACTTTTAGTATTGTACAGTCAAGCGCACGTGGAGCTTGACACATTTGACGTTGTACCGTTCTTATTACAATCGGATTAGAGGTCAGTTTCGCACTACACGTGTAAAGCTTCATGTGTTCTTGACTGTATAATTTAGTGTGATGCTAATATATTGAGATGGTGTATGATTCGCTTTAGCATTTTGGGGAGCCTTGGCATTTTACCTGGCGCTTTTGGTGATAAAATTGAATCCTACTATTTATTCTAAACGCGAAAGTTTGTATGTTCCTCTTTTACGCAAAAAATAATGAACTGATGTTGATGAAACTTTACAGTTATATAGCTTAAAATAAAAAATAAATAATCTCACGCCTTTCATCCCTGAGGGGGTAGGCAGAGGTATTCCATTACTGGATATACCCACATTTCACGAGATACATTGGACCCCTTAACGTAATAGGTGGTGAGCCCATCGCCGGACCGGGTCTATTTACACATGTCTCAGAATTAATTCTGAGACCTGCAGGTTTCCTCACGATGTTTTCCTTCACCGTCGAGCTAGTGATAAAATATGTAGGTACGTAAGTTTTTGAAAAACTCATTGGTATATGCCAGGATTCGAACCCGAGCCTCACTGATTTTTGGCCGGCTCTTTATATTATATTAACCGTAAGGGCTATCACTGCTCTTTCTATAGCTTATACATCAGAATAACATATAGGCTATATTTTATCCCCGGATTCCCACGGGAACGGGAACTAGGCGGGTGAAACCGCAAGGCGCTGCAGTTACTTATATTTTAAAAAGCACTTTACCTTAAAATTTTCCAGATAGGTTTGTAGGTAAAGACTGCTATCGATTTTGTGACCAAAGTAAAATTTCGCATAGATTCGTAGGTACTTCGAGTTAAAGTCATAAAGTTCTTTCTCAGAGTAATAATCATAATTTTGATAGTGGAAAAGTTGGGGAGTACCTACTTTGTTTTATCTAGATTGAACGCTAAGCAGGGTACTAAATGATTTATTTTCATCTGATACCACTTTGTTCTGAGGATGTTTTTGTGAGAAAATGTTCTTTAGATAAAATAGCTGAAAGCGGACTCAAAGGTGAAAGGATACATTTATATTTCGAAGTTGCTATCATGATACGTACAGTATATCTTGTAACTGTTACAGGTTAATAAACAAAAATTGTTTTGGTATCGGAGTACAAAGCAAATTGAACATCACTACATAGTATAAAACAAAGTCGCTTTCTCTGTCCCTATATCCCTATGTCCCTATGTATACTTAAATCTTTAAAACTACGCAACGGATTTTGATGTGGTTTTTTTAATAGATAGAGTGATTCAAGAAGGTTTTAGTGTTAGCATTGCACCCGTGGAACCCGTGAAGCCAGGGCGGGTCGCTAGTGGTAGTATATATATATATTTTTTTTAAAACCTATAGTTTTTTATTAGAAGGCCTTTACATCTTTTTATTAGCAAACGCATAGTATAATGCTTAAAAAGTGACTTGCTTCTTCCTCGCGTTTCGGATAAAACTGGCAATTTATCTATTATAGATAGTGACGTGGCAAGAACTCTTTAGTCGCACACTTTATTGGAATCGAGGAAGGATTTTTAATATAGTGAACAGCGTCATGATGCTGATAGGTGGAATCTTACCCCCTTCACCCATTGTATAACTATGAAAAATAAAATAAAAAATCTTTTGAAAACTTGATAGACGCACGAAAACTACAACTATGTAATGTATAATTGCTATTTTATAAAGCAATAATAACGTACAATTTTTTTTTGTATCAGTGTGTGTGTAAAACAATAATAATAATTAAAATACAAAACATTTTTTAAATATAAAAACTAATTATGTTTGTCACGGCTCATCTTTTTCTCAAAGGGGACATTTGAAAGCTTAAGTTATAAATTTATTAAATAGTTTTGATTGAAATTGTATTTTCTATGTGTTTCCTAATTTAAACTAATTAAAATTTTGCCAAAACTCTACGGTAATTTATCTATAATCGGCTCGAATCTCGAACCTTGTTGTTCCTCTGTTAATTGGCTATAAACTCATAATTCACTGTTAACAAAAGACGAACGGCACTCCGCGATATCACTGTGATTCCAATTAACATTGCGAAATTGACTCCACTGAGGAGATGATACTTGGTAGCGAAACAAGCGACTTGGGCAAACAAAGGTTCATCGGTCCCATTGTGTTATTTGCCACCAGACAACGTCGACTTAATGGTGACATTCAAGGAAGCGTTAATTAAACCAACCACGAGCCGCGCTATGTAGGTATTATCTATACATTCGTATCGTAAGGCGTACCAGTGTGTTTGTAACGATCACACTGGTTAAGCAAAGCACAGCACTGGCCGCGGTCAGTCAGTGAATGGACGAAAGCATCTTAAACCGTTGGTCCCGGTTTTTGTTGTGTTTACGCACAATGAAAGCAATTAAGCCATGTCATATACCCTGGGGGGCTTGGGGAATTCTTACAGTTAGGTGGCCAATAGCTTAACCCGTCTCCTAATTCGCGGTGGGCTGATTAAAGCTATACTTTCTCTGATACATATGTACTTCACTGATAAATATGTACTCAGTTTTAGGAATCCCTCATGCATGAGAGACCAAGTAGGTAACTATATTATAAAGAATTAACTGAAGTACAAGTAAAGAGACTAGAAAAGTAGAGACTGATGATAGTTCTCCCACATTATGACAAGCCTTCATGAATAATATCAAGGACGCCTTTTTGCCTTTCATGAAGAAAACAATAAGCAAACAAATAAAAGACATTTGGCACAGGTCTCGCACTTCGAGATTCAGGCCGGATGGACGATGAATCGTCAAAAATTTGCCCTACTTGCATATTATTGTGTTTCCTCACAAATATGTTGGCTTAGCTGAGACAGCAAATCATAAAATCATAATTGTTTCTATCATTATGTAAATATAGTGTACAAGTCTTTGTATAATAAAATATGGTGTTTTCTGCGGTGAAATTTATTGGCTCAATATGCGGCTTTCCTATAGAAACCGCGGGCATAATAATGTTGTCCGGTTGCTTTCGGGCCATCCATCATTCCCTCTCACTTCATTAGGCATACTGCTCAAAAAGATATAAGCATGTTGCTCGCTTAACGCGGCAGCGAATGAAAAGCTGTTGAGAAACAAGTACAAGCGTATTTACATATGACAAAATATTATCTGAACGTGTTAGATTCTGGATAAATGTAAAATTGTTCAGAAAGAGAATATAAAATATGTGCGAAACGTGATAACATTTCTTCTGGGGAACACTGGAATTATATCGCATATCCGATTCACGGTAACCGCGCACCACTCGTCGTCGAATTCTTATAAAAATTCATTGGATACCGTGCCTTTTGTTTAACTTATGACCATATCCGAACTAGAGACGGCTAAAAATACCGAGTCCAAAGTAAGTTTTACGCAATTTCAGTTCAAAACGATTCCATCGTGTATTTGTTGTAACTTTCTTATCAAGTTTAATAAAAAGAGAGAAAATTTAATACATTTTATTTTCCATTACTTTGAACTATGATTGTAAAGCCGATGAATAATATTTTGTAGATAGAATAGAGCATCAAAAAGAGTAACGTTTACCTTTTAACTAGATTAAAGATGTAATCTATATTCTGGGAGCGAGCGTAATACACATCAAAACAGCTGATGTGTATCGGTGTAAACACGGCATCAGACACAAGTGTGGGTTCCCACGCCCGGGACCCCAAACACCATGTTTGTTCAAGACGTATCCGCATAAGTTGCGTGAAATTGATATCAGCTCGCACACGATCCAATGTTTGCTTATAGTGAATCGTTATTACAATCCTGATGGGATCTCTATTCGAGGGAAATGATTTAAAAACGCGAGTGTTAAAGTGCGAATAAAAAATATTGTACTCACAAATGTGTCAGTATAAATATTTACAACATGTTTCATTAAACACCATTCCTCTGGGCTGTGCGTTAGTCAGTCAATCAAGACTTACATCTTGGTATAGGTAACCGGTAAAGCCGCGTAATCGGGGATACAATAAGATTATCTATTGTAACAGATCGCCCGGCGCGCCCGTGGTAGGCTGCTGCTTTGTAGAGAAAGACTAGTGCTATCCCATTTGTTTAAAGAGCCCTCTTCTCATTTGTGAGGCTCGGGTTCGAATCTTGAACCAATGAGTTTTTCAAAAAGCTTACGTACCTACATATTTATCACTAGATCGACTGTGAGGGAAAACGTCGTAAGGAAACCCGCAGATCTCGGAATTAGTTCTGACACATGTGTAACAGCATCTCAGTCCGGCGATGGGCTCACCACCTATCACGTTAAGGGTTCCAAAGAAAATACCTACTGGGGAAATTTGGGAATAGGCAGATATTCCTTTCTGGAAATACTTCCGGAGATGGAATACCTCTACCTAGGTACTGAGGTTATTTATTTTATTCATTTTGAGATATAAATATGAAGGGGAAATATAATTCAAATGTTCCTCCGACATAATAGGCAAAACTTTGTAATGCTTCTACAACATAATAATAACATTATTTTTCATAAAATATTACAAATAATGTAACTAGAGTAAGAACGTAGTGTACCTGCCTGTATTCTAGTACCCAGATCCCTCCCAAAAAGATACTTGAACATTGCTTAGAAAATAAATAATTATTTTACAGTAGGTATATAAAATGTAATAGTGTGTCAGTATTAACTAGGTGTAGTGAATGCGAGAGTAGCAAAATATAGACAGTTTTATGTGTAATTAAATCTTTTATTTCCAAAGTAATATAAACATTTCTCAATCTTATATTGAACAGACAACAAAGGTATCAGAGTTAGATTAAGAAGTGTAATGGCCGAGCTAGATAGGATTTTTTCATGTCATTAGGCACATAAAACACAAAAAGTCGGAGTATCGGAAACTTACGAGGTGTTCCGAGATGTAAGATTGGAAAGACGCCCTCCCTTCCGTACCATATACGGCCTATTCATTGCGAGGGGTAGCAAAATTTTATTTCAAGTTAAATTGTGTTCCGAAGTCAGCCACTTGTTATTTATTAGGGTGGGGACTTGCGCGATGAGAAAATCCAGCGCCGAGGAGAGCTAATATAAATGTGTAGGGTTGTTCAAAAAATTGAGACAATATTGTCTACGTATATCGTTTTTATGGTAGGTAAACGAATATAAATTTGTTTACCAAACTATTTCAAAGAGTGCCGATTTTTGTTTTATCGACTCGACGTAACCAAAGGTAGTAGGGTGATAGATTAATGCTCAGTACCAATTTTAAGGTTAAGATTTCCTAAATAAAGCTCGGTCCTGTAAGCTATTTACAGTTCCCGGGTTACGAGTACCATTGATGCCGGAGGCATCGTCACGCGTGTAGTCACAATGCTGACATAATAACAAAGTCAACAGACTCTTTGTCATCGCTCCTGCCAATTTCGGAATGCAATTTGCAGTAAGTGGCTCTATTATTGCACTCGAACACCAAATAAAATTTTAGCCTCGTCGTTGTTGGTGTTCGGTTTTTGAACGAGAATTCAAGATTTATTTCTCAGAAAATTGAAAGTGAAAATTGGATCCTTTCAGTTTATTACACATTCCGGTTTACGGAATGTCTTTGTAAAGAATTTGGGATAACGACTTTAAAATAACGGTGATTCGTGTAATACTTTGTCCAAGGGCGTTAAAAACGGTTTTGCCCAATATTTTAATTCTATTAAACAACAAAATGAATTAACTTTGGAAAGTCTTGTGATGCTAGCGAGTTCTTCTCCAGTATGCCTTGTTCTGTTTTATTCATAGGCCTCTTTGAATAAATATGAAAATATTAAAACAGGCAGAGAAAATGGAGACTTGGGGCTAATGTGGTCGAGGGTTAATAGTCATACATATTAATAGAAAATTATGTTGACCAGTTCTGGCTGGTAAACAATGTCACATATCACGCGGGTAATAGTAGAATCTGTGTTCTATGAATATCGACGCTTAATGTCCGATTTATCCAAAAGCTTTGCGAGTTTGGCTCCAAGAGAGTGCTTACTTTTTTCGACAGACCGAAAGAAGGTTTTATTGTTAATATTGTGATTATTTTGCGATATAATTATGTAAAGTTGCATAACCTTTTTAAGTTTGCTAAACTTTAGATCACATATTTTTTTTAGGCGTGACATTTTGAGTATGATGATAATGATTTGAGATCATTCTAATACCGTAACAAAGCAATGTGTTTTGACTAACTTTGCCTAAGACAACCTTTGAAGAGTAAATGTTTTCTTATGTTTTGTTTTCATTTATTGCATTTGACCAGCCTGTGAGCTCAGTTGAAAGTTACTCTGCCTTCTGAGCCAGAGGTCCAACATTTATTGTGCATGAAAATGTTTGTTGGTTTGGTGTCTGGCTGTTAAGTAGTTGTTAATCCACTTTTTAGTACCTACTTACACGTTATGCCTAGTTTACGACTAAATAACAGTGTATTGTGTCACGCAAATCATTATTTGTAGTTCTGAAATTTCTATTTTAGGAAATCTACAGATCTTTACTAAAACAAAAAACATTAATATTTAATGGTGTATCGCAAATGATTTTTATTGCGCGGTACCTATTTTGTAATTATAGGCCATATATTTTCCTGTGATAAAATTTGATTGTGACACGTGACAGTGAAGTTTATTTTAAAAATAAATAGATAATTTCGATAATATTTCGTTACAATGTTATCACGCTTAAGTTTTCAGTAATTTATCTGTAGCCAAGCTAAAGTTAAAATATTTAGTTTAGAAATTGTGTTTTATAAACTTGCGAAGAATTCTGGTGCTGTAGGCGAAATTTTTACAGCTGCTTATTCCTCTTATCTCCCGTGATAAATGGGTGTTTTAGAAGTTTTGGACCTCGCCACGTGTTCGCTAGGGTCTCTCGAGTACACAATACTAAGTCGGAAGCTCGGGCATAAACATTCGGCCCACTTCTCTTGTTTCAAAATTATTTAACTCGACCCCAGTTTTGTTTATCGTCATGATTCATCAACGTTGGGCTGCCACCTTCCAAATCTGTGCATTATTGCCTTAACCTTTATAATACGGTAAACCAACCCCACACGAAAAATAAACACAAGACCCAGAATACTGAAAATATTATGTGTTTACATATGGGAAAATTACATATTTGTTGTACTTATAAGGGAAAATAATAAAATAAACGATTTACGATCTATTTGACGTTCGATGTTGGTAAACATAATAAAATGTACCTAATAAATATTTACCAAAAAGAAATTGACTAACGAATCGTATACGCGTAAAACAAGGACGATGTTTTTTCTTTTCATCGTTTTCCGTATTTCAAAGTCAACAGAACGTTGTGCTTCGCTTGTCGGCTTTTCTCCCACTTTAATGACGTCATCTTTATTCGAAGCCTCGTGAATATTACGGGTCGTTCGTCGGGGGCATTTGTCCCATGGGGCCTAAGCTTGGGACTTGCTGTTATCTCCGTCCCAGATAAAAATACCAGAACTTTCCGAACAAATTAAAGGTTTAAATGAATAACGTAAGAACTGAATAGAAATTCCGACAATGCAGGTGGAAAACAGAAAGGGTTTGTTTTCCCCTGTTTTCCTTAAAATACTGTTGGGTGTAATAATTTTACCCTTAGTACCCCCTTAAGGGTCATTTTACTCTCACGAGCACTCGTACTTGGTCGGGATTACAAAGGTGTTTTTTCTCAAGATCCATTCAACGTAAGCTTGTATCAGATAGGAAGAAATGCTCGTATCTTGGAGAAAGAATTTGGCAAGATCACGTAGTACCTAGTTTTGACCTTAAATTGAGTTTGATAAGAAATCTAAATTGGGTATTTTCTCATTTTACCCTATAATGATTTTAAAAGTAGTTGCACGCTGATAGCTCATGTTTATTCAAACAACATTCATGAATAACACAACGGTTGTAAATACAGCTCCCAGAGGTGGAACTAGTGATAACAGAGACGCCGGCAAGGGAGAACGTTAGGGGTAATTCAGTTCAGGATCTTTATTACGGCATGACTGAATCCAAAGTTTGGGCCTTAAGTGGATAAGATACGTATAATGTAACACGAGATTACACAAGTTCTCTTGCATTATTCAAGACACATAGATTCTTGAGCGATTAGTACCTACGTATACGAGTTTGGCGAACTTTTACAGTAGGCCTAATAAACTCTGGATAAACCATCCATAATATTTAAATTCTGAATATAAATTATTTAATTCTGCTGCATGGAATGTTTGCTTTAAAAACATGAAGGTAATCAGTTAAAGAGTAAGTCCTAGACTTATATCGAAATACCTATTTGTTTTGTGGATTTGAATTGTGCTTAAATACCCCCATCAAGCGAGGTCAAGTTTCCTGAGGACAATTGTGTCGGAAAACGTCTACCAGACCGGGTTGGACAAAAATAGACTTTCATTGAGTTGCCTGCACAAGATGTATCATAAAGTTTATTTAGTAGTACGTTTTTTTTATTGATTTCTTATATTATTGCTTTTAAGTAGACAGCTACCTAATATAATGCGCGTATACGGTTGATAATCAGAAATCAGTATTTGATTTATTAAAACTGAGAACATTACTTTGATCCGATTATTCATGTAATTGCCGGCGCGAGGAATACGTTTTATTAAAACGTTTTCATGGTAAAAACCAAGCTCAATGAAACCTGGGTTTGAAATCTCATTCAGATTACTCATTAACTTTGTCGAATATCGTTTTATTGCATGCTCTACCTACGTATATGTTACTTTAAATAATTACCATGGAAATCAGGGTTGGGGTTTGTTACTTAAAATCATGATGATATAAGTCTATGAAACTGAACAAATTTCTACATTTAACTACTTTGTTTTAGGGTTCTTTTATAAATGGGTTAGTAAGCAAAATAAAAACGTGTTACATACAATTACTAATGTATCGATATCTGTAACTCCGTCTGTTACCTTTCCATGAGAAATAATTGATCGATCCAGGGACCGCGATAAAGTTCACGCGGACAGAGTCGCAGCCAATACCTAATTAATTATAAATTATTTATAAATTATTTGGCAAGCAAAAGTACTTCAACTAAACAGCCAAGGTCCCTCTAGTGAAGTGTGGCGAGTGAGCGCCAGTTGTCTCCGCGGCAACTTGCAACACTTGCTAACTTTCGCCTCGTCGTTTGCATAGAGAAAGCGCAGTAAGTTTTCCTTTTGTGCATTTAAACTACCATTTTTGACGCCAACATTCCAGCTTGGAGAACGTCGTCATAACAAAAGGACGCGAGGTTTTTCTGTCGCGAATTTAATAAAGAAAATCTGTCGGGCAGAGCCGTGGAAGCTGCTGTCAGTGATGAGGTACGCACGAGTGTTAGCGCTGACACGGCACAAGAGGTTTCATTTCCGCTCAACTCTTGACTCCACTAATTAAATGTTTCGTGAACTTGTTGCCAGTTTTCATTTAAATCTCGTAAAGCGACATAGACTTGGGCCGGATATTTAAAAGGCTGGGAGATTTATTACAAAACTTTCTTTAGTTCTGAACAAAGGCATTTTGCCTTTTAGAACTCTTCAAATATAAACCTGATCTAATGGAGCAGTGGGAATGAGATGTAATCCTAGATGCTTGAATCTGCGGACCAAATGTATGGGTTTTAATACTTGTAACCTATCAAGCAACAGCCTACCACGGGCGATCTGTTACAATACATAATCCAATCGTTTCCCGATTACGCGGCTTGACCGGACTTATAGCCGGGTAAAATCAACAATTTAGTATGATGACATACGGCAACACCATACAAACCATTTCTAATAATATTTTTTAACAGGGCAACATAAAATATTTCATAACAAGGAAACAGTAGTATAAACCTAGTGGTTAATGTGAACGTGGTTATATTTTTAACAATATAATAACTTATTAGAAATAAAATCAATAGTCACTCCGACAGCCTGAATGTTAAAATCATTTTGTGATTGTTGTAAGTACAAAGTTGCGAAACGGTTTGTGTAAATGATTTCGTGTCCCATTTATATACGTTCAATGAACTCGGGTGGGTAGTGAAATAAACAAAAACATTCTAAAGTATCAAATGCAATTTAGACTTCAGAAATTGGAAGACGAGACCGTCAAGATTGATCGATGCCTTGACAACGAATGACTTTAGTTGATGAGATCGAGTTGACTGCTTATCACATTCTATAGTGCAACGGGATTCAATATGTTCGAGATTTTTTAAATCAGAGCTGATAACGGCTGGCCAAAGTTATATTATAATTTAAATTAACAATACTATACTTGCGAGGTACCGAGATATTTACTAAACTTAATTCTTTTCTTTCTTTGGTTCTCTATCGAATTTCCGAATTATTTATGGCCTACTTTCATTTCACCACCAACTATTTGCCAATTTTTAATTCTCCGACCATGCCACTTGGCAAGCTATTCATTTCAGTTATTATTTTCCTAAAAATCAATTGGTTGCTGTGACAATTAGCCGAACCGTTTTTTGCCATAATACCTATATCCACTTTTCCTAATTTATTAATTTGGCAACAGCTGTAGGCCTACTCTTCATAATAATATCATCTGATGAAGTTAAAATAATGCTTCGGAACGAGACTTGTTTTTTTATTTCTGAATATGTAACATACTTGTCCTGAGAAACAGTAGTAGCGTAGTTATGTGGTCACATCTAAACTAACGAAAGGTATGAGACTGAGCATTTGATCAGATGACAGGACACCCCCTTTATTTATTTTTCCAGTCCATCCATCAAAAGTATGAAGAAGGGGGACTTACTGGTTTAAGATGTAGGTATATTTTCTTACTAACAAAAGAAAAGTAATTAATGCCTCCAAATAACAACCCGTCAGTAGTTATTTTTGAATAACTAGTTTTCTGTGGTTTATTTCCTGTGTGTTACCCACACTGGCCGATTCTGTGGGTAATAAACAATTTTATGCTCGAATAACTATGCTAATGGCGGCGAACAAAAACAGTCGCCGCTTCTAGGTGGTCGGTGAAACGGAGCTTTCTGATTACAATAACATAGATAATATTCATTATTGGGGTTCCGTAGCCAATAAGAATCGAACCACAAACTTTGTGTTTATTTCCTAGCTGTGGTAAAATAAAAATCAATTGAGGTTTAATTATTCAGAATATGATTTTTTTAAATAAATTTGTACAAACAATGTAAGTACTTCTGGAGTGGTGTATGTTTTTATTGCTAGGTAATTTCTTCTTCTGTCATTATTTATTTCATTTATTTACATGCACAATCAAGTAAAACGGTATTTTGTATATAAAAAACATTAAAAAATATTGTTATGGGGAACACATGGCAGAATTTCCAATCTATTCGTAACACGTACAAATGTATCTCAATTTATTGTGGCATAGCTGGTTACTATAGTTAGCCATGAAATTAGATCTCTTCTTATTTTGCTTTTTAACTACTTTGTACTAATTTTATTTGTTTTCCATACTTTCTATTGATAATTTCGTTGATACATTGCTCAATTTCTATTTAATTGCAAAACGCAATACGCTATCAGAATAGCATTATGTTGGAAATCCTTTTATGACAAACTTACCATCTATGTATATTAATGAAAAAATGTTTGAAGTTTGAAGTAACTGCCAAAAAAATTGGTGTATGTAAAAGTGAGTAATCAAATAGTTATTTTAATAAACCAAAGCAAAAAATCTCAAACCATAATGTTTTTTTTTGGGTCAGGGGTTGAAACAATAACACCGGAAAGCCTAAGGAAGGTGTATCGACGAGGATTCCCACTCAGATCATTAACGATGTATTCACGCTCTCATAAATAAATATGTTAATTTAGTTTGGAAGGATAGCAAATTAATGTAATTTCTCTATTCTGTCTCGCATAAATTTTGAAAACACCCGAAACCCCTTTCGATTCATGCTCAACAGCATAAATTTGTGAAAACCAGCAAGCAAAACAAATGCTTAAAATAACTTATTCGAAGAAAACAAGTCTATTTACGTTTAATTTAATAATGGTAAATAACTTCTAAGGGGATATTCAAATTTTGTGATTGATTTACAAGTTTGGAAGATGCTTAAAGTTGACGGATGTATACAGTCACTGTCTGTTTTCATGGAACTTCTGTTTTTAAGTAACGAGTTCGCTTTTAAAAGTTGCATCTGTTGAATCCTAAAGTGATTATTTTCAATTCATTAAAAACTAATTTGTCAATCTTTTGTAAAAAAAATAAGATTGATTCGCGCGCAACTAAACAATGTTATTTTAATATAGGTAATTTGTCTTTGCATTTCTTTATCATTAGTGACGACGTCGCCTTTTAAACAGCATAAACAATTTTTCTAATGGATATAATACTGTTGGTGATCTTAAGTGTCCTTATTAAAAAAATTGATTCACTGAGAATTGGTTTATTGTATAAGTTACTATTATACTACATAAGTACATTCGAAAAATTATCACTTTTTCTGCATTCACTTATCTCACAGTAAAAAGCATGAGAGGAAATTGAAAATTAAAAAATATATCGTCGCACGGCTTTTTAGTGAAAATTCAGTGCAGCCGCATACTGTTCAAAAGTCAAATATTTTTACTCGCTATAATATGACTGCTCTCAAAAATTGCTTTTTTATTTGCCATGCGTAGTAAGCTTTTACGGTTTTTGTATCATTATCAACAATTATTAATGTAGTAAAAGTGGATTCATTGGTCGTAAGAATTAGGACCTTGTTGTCTCTGTATAATTGTAATCGTAATAGTCTTTATTTGACATATTTTGTTACGCGATTAGTGCTTGCTCTTCTTTTACTTACGGAAGAAGCCACGTACATCAAAATGAAGACGATAGCGATTACAATTATTAATAGACAATAAGGCCCCCGTTTGTTAACAGTTAATTAAAGTCAGAAAGCCACTTAATATTATTTAAAAGGTACTTGACACAGCGGAATAGGCTCCCTGCAAGGCTTTCTGCGACCACTCTTCAGTTGAGTGAGTAATAACAACTCTTTGTAATGAAATTCGAGACGTACAAAAGGACAAATCTGTATATTTGCATTCCTATGAACATAATTGCACGAAGCTTTAAATCTGAGCTAAGGGTCTTTGCCCACACAGAGGAAGTAAAGTAGGCTATAATCTCCCACGCGAGTCCACCGCTGATTGGGAGATGGTGTTCGGCTAGTGGCCACCTAATGCTATAAACATCGTATGAACACTACAAATGTTGGAAGTTGAACAGAAAAATCAACTCTCATGTATTGACGCTCTACTCCAGACAACAAAGAGAGGCTGATGAATCGAAATTAGCTCTCGTGATGTCATTTTCCAAGAACCAATTACAGTCAAATGTATGTGAGGCATAAATAGGATCTTTTACGTGCGGACAAATTGGTATTTATTGTAAATATTTGGCGTTATTATCCAGAAGATGCAATAACGTAGATGCTTCGACCGCTTCGATGTAGTTAAATCAAAATTATTGCTTAAGAAGTCTTGACAAAATATTATCAGAAATTGTTGGTTCAGGCATTACGATAAAGCCAATACATTAAACGAGTCCCAAAAACCACTATAAAATTTATTCAGATCTAGACACAGAAATAAATTAAAAATCTTAAGACTTAAAACTAAAATAAACGAATGTTACCTTAAACCTAAATCGGAAAACTCGCCCCCTGCCCTCCCCAATGCAAAGGTGCCCATGATACTCGCCGTGTTACCACGTTGAATCGCGATAGACAACATCTGCATCAGGAAATTGAGTACAAACCTTTTTGATCATTTATCTGAATGCAGAAAAGCTTATACAACATGTAACAGAATAAGCTCAATTCCTGAAATTAGTTTGTTCAGTATCGACTTCTTAATCTATTTCAGCTATTTTTAATATGTGTTAAATTTTCCGAAAAATGAATTAGCGTATCTGATCTATGGAAATCGTGCTATTATTGATGTATATTTAAGGAAATTGGTAAGAAACAACTAAAGTTCGATTGCATATATTTTTTTAAATTATTATACTAATTGGTGTGTATAAGAGCAGTGATAGCCTTTACGGTTAAAGAGCCGGCCAAAAATCAGTGAGGCTCGGGTTCGAATCCTGGCATGTACCAATGAGTTTTTCAAAAACTTACGTACATATTTATCACTAGCTCGACGGTGAAGGAAAACATCGTGAGGAAACCCGCAGGTCTCAGAATTAATTCTGAGACATGTGTAAATAGACCCGGTCCGGCGCGCACCACCTATCACGTTTAGGGGTCCAATGTATCTCGTGAAATGTGGGTATATCAACAGTAATGGAATACCTCTGCCTACCCTCGGGGAAGAAAGGCGTTAGTTTTTTTTTTTTTGTGTATGAGGAATTGCGCTTTTTCTGTTACGGGTTGTATAAGCATGCCAAATGCAGAGATAAACGCCACTAATTGACTTAATATTTAAATAATTATAAAATTATCTTTGACCTATAAATATCACATACACAGAAATCGAAAAAACGGCAGCTATTATTAGGCTGTGTGTAATAAACTTACTTATATGTACTTATATTTATATATAATAGAAATACCTACTAATGGATGAAGATTGTTATAAAAGTGAAACAGAAGGTATTATGTAAAAGTTAAAACAAGCCATGGCTATGAAACAGCTGTTATTTGTAAGGTCGCCCTCGACTGCCTGAACTTTACGCGCGACTATGCCACTGCCGCCAGATTGGGTTGTTCCCACAAAAGGGGACTCAATTTTGAGAGTCCCTTTCGCGTGAATCACTAGAAATTTTAATACGTGCCGCTTGGACCCTTTGGCTTTGAGACGTTGTCATGCGCAGGTGTTGTGGTCGAATGTCATTAAATTTCCAACTTTACATTATGTAACAATATTTTAACGTAGAACTTTGTAGCTTTGGGTGTATTTCTTGTTGAATTTACAAATACGTAGGTTTTATGTATGCAGGTTTGTTCTGATATTTTAATATGTTTTGTAGCTGCTGCATAAACCTAAGTAAGTGTGAATACGTGATATTATTGATTACAAATTTTCTATGGTTAAAAGCTGCAAAATACTCAAACAAATTACAATTTCACATAATATTAAAATGATTAAAGCACCGTATGCGCATCATTCATATTTATTTATAATATATAAAGCTCGACTACCACTGACTCACTGACTGATTGACATAATTGTTCTCCCAGAAGGAGTCGTTTTGGAGAAAAGTCATATATGAGAAAAGTGTTCAAGATGGCGGGGTGACTTAGGGAAAATTCCGACTTTTCAAAAAAACAAAATGGCGGCCAGGCTTGCCTATCGTATTTCTTTTGTTTTCCGGCCGATTCGGTTCAAATTTTTAGAATCAGTTAAAATTTTCAGATAATTTAGAAAAATAATTTAAAAAGTTGAAAAAACAAAATGGCGGCCGCGTAATAGTGTTTTAAAGTTGGAGTGGTTTTAGACCCCAGTTGACCCTAATTGATCTCCCAGATGCTAATATGCTACGGGGATGTTTTAAGTGTCATCACGTAGGTCATGTCCTGTAGTTTACCAAAAAAATCCGAAAAACTGAAAATCCAAGATGGCCGCCCTGTGATTGGCTCCCAAAGAAAAAGATGAATTTTACCAGATTTTGAATGTCGATTTTCGGCAAGATGGCGACACCTGAGCGAGTTGGCTTGTATGGCGGGGTTCGAGGTCTCATTACGAAGTATTGCCATGTTTAACAATTTTCCCAAAATTTGGGGTATTTTTTGACTTTTAATGCAAAAAGTCAAAACACGAAATTTTACCATTTTGCAAAAACGAGTAACAGTCAACGGTACATTTTATCTCTCCCTATGATCTTTTGTAGGTTTTTTGAATTTCGCCTGGCAACACTGAAAGTTATGGCCGATTTAATTTTTAGGGTAGACCTCAAAAGACCCGAATTGATCTCCAAGATGCCAATATGCTATAGAGACGTGATTGGTGTCATCACATAGGGCATATCCTGCAGTTTACCAGAAAAATCCGAAAAACTTAAAAAACAAAATGGCCGCTCCGGTATTCTCTCTTTAATGAAAAAAATTGATTTTTATAATTTTTATCGGTATTTTTAGGCAAGTTGGCAACACTTTAGAAAGTTGGCTTCTATGGAGCGATTTTGGGTCTCAGTAAACAGTGTTGCCATGAAAAGAAATATTTTACAAAATTTTATTACTTTTCGACTTATACTAAAAAAAGACTAAAACAAAATGGGCGCCCAAAATTAGACTCTATTTTTCTGTCAAAATACGACCCCACAGAGACACGCGTGGCCGCTTGCGGCCTCGCGCACCGCGCGACATCTAGTTATAATATATAAAGCTGGACTACCACTCACTCTCTCACTCACTCACTGACTGACTGATTGACATAATTGTTATCCCAGAAGGAGTCGTTTTGGAGTCAAGTCATATATGAAAAAAGTGTTCAAGATGGCGGGGTGACCCCGGGAAAATTCTCAGGCTTGCCTATCGTATCTCTTTTGTTTTCCGGCCGATCCGGTTGAAATTTTTGGAATCGGTTAAACTCTTAGGATGATTTACGAAAATTATTTAAAAAGTTGAAAAAACAAAATGGCGGCCGCGTAGTAATGTTTCAAAGTTGGAGTGGTTTTAGACCCCACTTGACCCGAATTGATCTCCCCGATGCTAATATGCTAAAGGGATGTGTTTGGTGTCATCGCAAAGGACATATCCTGTGATTTACCAGAAAATCCCGAAAATCTGAAAAACCAAGATGGCCGACCCGTTATTTTTGTTTTACTGAAAAAAATCAATTTTCTTAATCTTAATCGGCATTTTTTAGCCAGTTGGCAACACTTTGGAAAGTTGAGTTGTATGGAGCGATTGTGGGTCTCAGTAAGCAGTGTTGCCATGAAAAGTAATATTTTATTTTTTTAAATTATTTTTCGACTTATAACAAAAAATTTATATATTCACATAGAAAATTACCGAAAATGGCTAAAACAAGATGGCTGCCCAAAATAAGACTCTATTTTTCTGTCAAAATAAGACCCCACAGAGACACGCGTGGCCGCTTGCGGCCTCGCGCACCGCGCGACATCTAGTTTTAACCATATATAATCGCTTACATCAACTGATCGTTTAAATAAAATCCTGGACATGAAGTTTACAATTAAAAAAAAAACTTGCAACTAAATAAGTACTGTAAAGCTTCGATTAAGCGTTGCCAACGAGAGCCGATTGGAATTGGAAACCATTTACAGATCCAACGAGAGAAATCTATCCATATTTATTTATCGCTTTCGAACTTATCGGCAAGAGGGCACAATTACTTGTACCCTCACGCTACTGCAATTTCGCAAATTGCTGATTTTACTTCTGCCGATGGCATGACTTTGAAATTGCAAGTCGTTATCTACATAAAGATCCCATCTTCAGCGCACGGATTTGTATTGACATGGGTCCTACCCTCGACACTTGAAAGTCGTATTACGAAAGCTCTAACAACTCTATTATAAATTTCTAATCATAATTTTCTTGCCAATGTATAATTATATATTCGTTGATGATTTGTGGAAAGCCTCTACAATGAAGCCAATCGACATAATAGTGTACTGTTTTTAATATGAAAAAGTGCTTATTATGATAAATCGCAAGTTGTCGAGTCCATTAACGAGTTACAAGCACGCGACTTTCATAAGGCGTTTTTCATAAGTGAAGCGTGCTTATGCATATTTGATAGAGCGTGGCATTGAAGTACCTGTCAACATCTGCTTAGAGCTATACGATTAGAGCGCTTTTAACACGCTTAATTAAACCGTTTTGAATACGATTACAAGTTTGCAAGATAAGTTGTATACGCCGCAGGTATTATGTCAAGGACAACTGCTGCATACAGGTTTCGTATTGCACTGAGTAAATTGAAATAGAAAATATGCTATCAACCTCCACACCGTAGAAGAAGAGGCCTGATATAAGCATTAGACATGGTAGATGACTCAATAAGTATCTTGATTTTTTTACGTAATTACTAGAAGAAGCAAAATAAAGTAAACTTAGTATCATAGTATCTCTGTTGCAAGAAGACTTGCCAGTGTAGGATGAGAATAAGCGTAAATTCAAACGCTGCCATTGCGCAAGTTATATGCTATGCGCGCGCAGGTGCCTTGCAATTACCATAGCAAAATCGTAACTCAGTGTTACCAAACATGCAATTAATAATAAAAGCAAAACCAAGTAATAAATACCTGTTGTAGAAACCGGGTTAGCAAATGTGACTGAAGTGAAATGTGATGATAAGAATAATATGGAGAACAAGATATTGACAGCATTTTTTTTAATTATTAACAAGGAATAAATCTTTCGTAAATAGAAGTAAGTCAGTGAGTAAGTAACAAATCTTTACTGTACACCAATAAAAATATGCAATAAGTGACACAATGATTTCAAAAAGTACAAAAGAAGGTAGAACAAATCATAGTACATATTATTCACTCCATGCGACATCACCGATTGATTAGGCGATTTGCACTCTATGACGCGTGGCATAATATGACATGTTAGTGTGTCTGCTTGGAATCTCCTTAAAGCAGCATCTTTGAGACACTGTATCCTTAGTAAAAGCTGAGTGAAATATATACATATAGAGTACCATTACCTAAGCCTTACTTACCGTTTCCGTGCTGTCGTGAGTAGATCCCCAATCCTCGTTCCCTAAGTCCATACACCATTAAGCGCAAGCGTTCGCAGTTTATAAAATACCCGCGTACGTGATACACTTTCCTCGGCCTCTTTTAGGGTACTGTCAGTTGTGGACCAAAGATCCTTTAAATACTTACTGCTATGTCGGTTTTGATCTATAATATCCAGAGAATTTGCTTTATTACTAGTCGGGTTCTGAGATTTCATAGTGTAGGTACCCACCTACAGGGTTTACTAAAATGTATCTACCCTCCTTATTTATGTACACAGATTGTATAAATAGAGGTAGCCCATTAAAGGAAGTCAGATCCGATCACCGATCACATTCGATCTCGACTCTCGACACTAAAAAAAAAACAATTTAGGGGCAGCTAGGGTGACTGCCAAGGGCGATGAGGGTTGAAGAATGAAAGATGTTGCTCTTGTC
Source organism: Ethmia dodecea (assembly GCA_963855545.1). Taxonomy (NCBI): domain Eukaryota; kingdom Metazoa; phylum Arthropoda; class Insecta; order Lepidoptera; family Depressariidae; genus Ethmia; species Ethmia dodecea. The sequence goes on from OY979446.1 coordinate 7,108,870, forward strand.
GAGAGTCGAGATCGAATGTGATCGGATTAGACCTCCTTTATGTAATTTTTCTGTTAATGTTATAACGAAACGCAGCGGGGGGTTCGGTAAGCTGGTTACCTACAACTGTTCGTCGCAGGTAGATGACGTGAAAACATAATATAGGAACGTCTATAATGGTTCGTTACTCGTAGTTGACAAACGGTCCGTTGCTGAAGTACAACAACGATTCGTTGAATATAGGAACCGGGCATTAGTGGCAGTCACCCTAGCTGCCCCTAAATTGTTTTTTTTTTTTCGTGTCGAGAGTCGAGATCGAATGTGATCGGTGATCGGATCTGAGCAGCTTTAATGGGCTACCTCTATTTATACAATCTGTGTACATAAAGAAGGAGGGTAAATACATTTCATTAAACCCTGTAGGTGTGTACCTTCAATAGTTTTCCTTGTGTTTAATTTACCACGTTTGTTATGATTGACCCTATCGATCGAGTCCGTAAATGTACAGGGTGTTATTTTTTCAGATTTTACCCGGTTCGATTCCCGGGTGTGGCAAACGAATTTTCTAAAATCTGTGAATGCAGTTCTGTTTCTTTTTAATGCTACATTTACTTTATTTATTTAACTAAAACCTATTCATCCATCCCAAATCGGTGAAGTTTATTTCAAAGAGAAACCTTTACTGATAAAATCTTATCCTTTTAAGATGTATTAACTTAATTAATGTCTTAGATATTTTATGTTTTATGAAGTACAATCAAAAGTTTGCACGAGACTCGAAACACGTAAACCAAGTTTATTTTGACTCCATTTTCTTTGGAGGTCTCTTCTCTGGGATTAGTCGAGTAAAGATTTATTACCCTGTTCGTTCCGCTCGGAACTCCAGGTTTGTATACAAACAAACGGGTAAGAATACGCAAACGTCTGTCATACCAACGGCTTTGCAACATGATGGGTTGTTTAAAGGCTTACGGGAGCATTGTTACACAAATACACGATCGCTTTCTAATTAACCTAGTTGATTAAAAAGGGCGTGAGGTTTTATTTAAGTCACAATTGCATCTGGTCTTGTGGAAAGATGTTTTGATGAAACGATTGTTTTTGCAACAAAGAAAATCAATCTTAATCCTGATAAAATAATATTCCAAATTACTCTCTAAGAGATCAAATATGAATATCTATTTAACTCATGAATCGACTAAAAAGTACAATAATAAAAAAAAAATTTTAAAAAATTGATTTAAAAGTGTAGATCAAGTGATAGGAACTTTACTATGCTTACGAGTTCTATTCAAAAACGGACATAACATAAAATTACTCGTAGTTTTATCGTGTGGCGTTTATCTGGAATCATATCGGGCATCCAGGGGAATTGTCAGGAGGCAGTGGACACAAAAGCCAAACTATCAACCCGTGATTACTTTTAGCTTTCACAAGCTTATCCAAATTGGTTTTGGGGCTTCAAAATTATTCTCCGGTGGACGGCATACGTATAAAACGATCGACTATTTCGTTTGATGGGTAGTCCTCATTGTCTTCTTCTCTGTATTCATATACAAGAAGAAACTGACTGGCTGATTGACTGATCGATCAACAAACAGTCGAAACCGCTGGGTTTAGAGCATGAATTTTTTCACAAAGGTTCCTTACAAGATTTAAGTGAGCACTGCTAAGAGATTTTTGGAATTTTTTACGGGAACGGTAAACAGGATTTGCGCGGGCAACGTCTTTAAGTACAAAATAAACGGCTTCGCACGGATGCAATGCTAACACTGAAACCATCCTCTTGAATAACTCTATCTATTAAAAAAAACCGCATCAAAATCCGTTGCGCAGTTTTAAAGATTTAAGCATACATAGGGACATAGGGATATAGGGACAGAGAAAATGACTTTGTTTTATACTATGTAGTGATTTATTCACAGTGTACCTACAGTACGGTCTTAAAATAATAATTATTCAAAATACTAGAAAAACGACAGGAAAGTGAAGAATCTAAGTACCTTTTCCAGGAAAACGTAAACAAAAACTGGTCTCTATTGGTGCCCTATGAAAAAAAAAGGAACTTACAATTAATGAAAATGAATCCGTTACTGATTGATGCGATGAAGAATACAATTGTTCAAAGATACATCTTCTGGAATCAGTGATATTGTTCTGATTTATCATTAAGTTGTTTGATTCTTTAGGGTATGCTGTGCACTCCAAACAAACATTATTTTATTTGCAACTTCTATAGATGACACAAAACACGTCCTGACCAAAGGAGACGTTTCAGGAATGTATGGAGACTGGGAATGCACCATGTACACCAGTTGTTTAGATAAATATAAATAAAATAACTATAGTTTTATTCATGATTTTGCTCACATTTGTCTAGTTTCGTTGCACAATAAACTTTAATTTTCATTAAACTGGTACAGCGACGACCGAAAAAAAAATAGAGACCTGACCGCTAAAATTACAATTGATATTATTTTGGCGTTTGTCGGACTAATTCACAATAACATGGAAATTGGGTTTAATGAGTTCGAAATAGTTTTATTTCAATATGATTCCATAAATCATGATTAAAGTAAAATTAATTTTGTGCAAGTTAAATAGATGGAAATGATTTTTTAAAATATTTTTCTGATAATCACTACATTTTTCTCTATCTTTCAAGCTGTTGTACAATGTGCAGCTCCAAGATGGAACGTCTCCTTTCTAAAAAGAGCTTTCTGGTTTTCCCCAACTTTTCTAGTAAATTTTAAAGTTTTTTGATCCTTAAAATTCTTAATCAGACTATTACTATAATTTGAACAACATAGCCAAATCAGTCCAGCCGTTGTCAAGTGATGCGCTTACCAATAAACAGTATTTTATTTTTAACGCCGAAGCAATAATCGAACGGTGTTATTTTTAAGTAGATATTTTTAAAAGTTGCAATACAAAAGTTTTGAAATAATAAAATAGTTGCAGTCACAAAAACAAATATAAAACTAAGTGCAATTTGCTGCTGTTATGCAATACCACTCTACTTGAGAACAACAACGACCTTTAACCTCAAGGGAAATCTTTTGTCACGGAACCTACAAGGAACGTGATAATGTGAAGTGAACTTTATTGTATGTGATATTACAATAAAAGAAACGCGATGCTTTTCTTTCTTTGTTGTTAGTAGTATCGAAGCTTCACATCACATATAATCAACCCGTAACGTCCTACTGGCAAGCTAAGGGTATTTCCTCAATTAAGAGGAAGTTCGAGCCATAAAAATCTGACAGCTATGGCCAAGCCTTACACCATCTTTCAATCCTCGGGAGCTTGCGCTGGCGATACCTTTCTTGTGTATGAAAGACCCTTTTAAAAACTTAGTACAAGATATTCAGTTTAGTTCAGTAAGTGTTTAGCTCTATGATTATTAGTCCACGTCTCTGCTTACTATTGGGTGATGTAATATGCGGTCTCACTAGGAACAAAGAACGGATTTTAGTGCTACCCTGGTACATAAAGTGTTTGTCAGGTTTTAAGGTTCTGTACTTATAGAATGGTCCTTCTTATTTACTTCTTATCTCAGGCGGCCGTCGATATGTTTTTTCTACTTTTAAAGCATCCTAATAGCTAGCGTTTTTTTTTTATTTTATTTAGACTAGAATAATAATAATAATATAATCTCACGCCTTTTTATCCCCGAGGGGTTAGGCAGAGGTATTCCATTACTGGATATACCCACATTTCACGAGATACATTGGACCCCTAAACGTGATAGGTGGTGAGCCCATCGCCAGACCGGGTCTATTTACACATGTCTCAGAAATAATTCTGATACCTGCGGGTTTCCTCACGATGTTTTCCTTCACCGTCGAGCTAGTGATAAATATGTACGTAAGGTTTTTTGAAAAACTCAACTAGAATAGAATAGAGAGATTTTTCATCTGTCTTATTCCACCCATGATATCCTTTAGATTCGATATGATATGATAGCTGAACTATTAGTGAGACCAAAAAACTTCAATACCAGAAGCAACCATACGCTGTAGTATGAGCGAAACCATTTGGCAGGTTCTCTGAATATTAATGAAATGATAATATTATGTGTAGTAAGCGTACATGACGCCTGTAAGGCTGCAAGTCTGCCAAAAGCAAACAAACCTCGTAGCGGCAGGCATTTGTTTACGATTTCCTCTTCAAATATATTTTATTTACTCTTCCTATACGCGTCGAGATTTTCAAAGAGATCAATTAATTTCGTTTCATTAAGTTCGGCAGCAATTTAAAGTTTAATGGGGAAGTCGTTAATTAGACAAAGTTTGTTGTGTTGACCGATTGAATGGAATGCGATGCGTCCCTAGTGATAAGGCTTACTTTATGAAATGTACCCAGGACGCTCCTAATTGATAGATTTATGGAATTAGCGGTGGGAAATTTGCCTAGTTAGCCTTCTGAAGACATTTATCAGTTCTACATCGAATAACAAGCGCTATAGACTGCAAACACGTGGCGTCAATAAGTTCTAAACGGGCGGTATCAAAATTTCCACAGCAGTTTGTATAAATAAAACTGTCTCGAAGATCTTAACTTTTCACGCTCCTATTCAGATTTATGCAATCTATGACCGCTCAAGGCAATGATATTGTGTGTTACTATGTATATGCTCACTGGCTCAAGGTGACTATAGGGTTGGTCTGATTTCCACGGTGGACGTCGTGATAGAAACAGATGCATAATTTCATATAGGATGTTACAAAAATATTACATTGATCCTCTTTATTGGTAGAGATGTGGTAGACCTGTATTATCTATCTAAATTTGAATGTTATTCAAAACGGATGGTTATTATCTGTTCAGTTCTATGCATAATGAAAACTAAGTTGCAGGACGGAAGCTAATTGATAAATTTGTGAACCTAAGTGAATTTGCAAATTCTCGGTCGAGTAACTTGGAACCACTGAACTGTCTCAGTTTGTAATTGGCTTTATAGCTTGTTTGCCAAATATTATTAATAAAACAGTATAAGACAAATAATTGATTAAATGTCGCGAATATTTAATGTTTGTACATAATTGAGACGGTTTAACTGAATCTAGTGCCAGGAGTGCAATTTTTGAATCTCACTGGTGATATCAAAATCACCGGTGACTAAAATTATCACCGATGACTTTTATGTCACCATTTTCCAAAAGCCGTATTTTTGAAAGTCACACGCTGTTTTCAAATGTTAAATCTTCGCAATCACAAAATATCACAATCGAGCCCCGCTGCTAATTCTTCCAAAAAACATACTTTGGCACTTTTGGCAGATGGCACTAACACAATCGCATATAAACAATCACATGGTGATTTGAATTACGAGTGGGTAGGGACTAGGGGCACTCGTAAATCGATATCATAACAAATGTAAGTCACCGATGAGTTTCAAAAATACGAACTTTCGGAAATCACTCACATCGGTGAGAATTAGTCACTTGGTGCGATTCAAAAATCGACCCCCAGGTATATTTCTCGAAGAGTAAAAAAATAACATAGAACTCTAAAGAGTAAAAAACCGACTTCAACTTATATGGTTTTCTCAGGGATGCCATTGTCAGAACTAGACCAAATTGGGACCACACGGGAAGCACCAGCATTCAAATAAAAAAAGAATCATCTAAATCGGTTCACCCAGTCGAAAGTTCTGAGGTAAGAAAAATAAAAAAAATACAGACGAATTGAAAACCTCCTCCCTTTTGAAGTCGGTTGAAAGAGTGCAGAATTGTAGACAGCCCTCACAAAATTTTCGCCTGCCCATTCCGTTATTGCTATTAACACCTCCGATTCTTATCTCTTAATTTGAACATCCACCTGTTCATTACACTGTTCAATAGTAACAACTATTCAAGCGTAATTGAACTCTGTCACGTCATGCATGCATTAAGAATGTTGCTTTTATAATCACTATCAAAATAATTATATTTTGAGTACCTACATACAAGTAAAAGCTATACTGTGCTTTTTATGTGTTCTTTCGACCATGCAATCATTTCGACGAGTTGTTTTGTTAATGACTATAATATTGTAACCTCCCCTTACTATTGTTGAATTTTCATTATTAATTTGTGTTGAAGACCATCCGCGAGAATTTCTGTTGTATTAAGCACTTTTTTATATATTTTATGAGCTTTTTTATCGCAATTTAATTGTAATTCTGAGAGTATCTTTTCAAATCAATAAGGAGCTGACTCAATTCTTTCGCGAATCAGAACTTCTAAAGCGCTACACGAAGAGTGAAATCGACTTTAGAACGATTCAATTAAGCTGTACGTTAAGTGCAAGTTTGCAAACAAGCGCGCGAGAAGCAAGCCAAGTTAGTACGGGTGAGTTTATCAAAGAGATTGTAGAACAAGTTAGCCTTCAGGTTCTGTACCTACGTGTGGTGATGTTTGTGTGGCCCGGCTACTCAAGCAGACTCAGGTTTAGACTTCCACTCTATCATAATATTACGTCTCTTATGCTGTTGGGGCTTTGTTTGTAATTTTGCGTAATTTGAAACAATACATTAGTAACAATCGATAGATTTAGAGTTTGAATCCTTACAACCTACTTAAAGGATTCAAGGCGATACTAACGACTTTCGATACTTTATCTTCCTTTCTTTATTTTGCTCTCCGTTGTTGCTTTTATTATTCTAGTTACTAGAAGTATTGCCCTAGAAAGAAAAATCTTCATAATATGCTCTACTGAGATAACTCGAGTAATCACAAAATACCTCTTACTAATTAGACCAGGTATCTATGTTTGGAGAGTCACTAAATTTCACTAAGTACTGACATTTACAACTAAGTTTGTAAGTGATCTGAAGCAATGTCTTAGTATGTGGAATCAAATTATAAAGCTTCTCTATGACTCCGCTGAGATAGGATATCACGCCAGTTTGAAATGCAGAATATCAATTTCGAACAGCAAACTTGATCGAGGAGTGTATTCGTACGACGTATGTACCTACTGAACCATAGAATAGATATCTAATAGTTACCTACTTTAAATAGTTGCAGAAATGAGTTTTGCTAAGTGAACATACTAGTCTTCTGAACATGGTTCTAGTTTTGTGAACTAAAGTTTTAACTAAACTAAAACTTTAACAATTCTGAAATGCGCATAAGCAACACTTATATTACTTGAAAAGAAATCATTAGCGAAAATGACAATAAGAGTAATGGGTCCGATTCTGCTTTACAGCGACTAAACTTATTTTAGTTTCGTCCTGTCTTTGTCTTACTTCATAAAAAGAAAAGGGATAGAAGATATTACCGAATTTAGTCCTGTCAGAGGCTGAATTTTAGCCGTGATTTCTTTTCTTATGCACTAAACACGTTATGAAATGACTTAGTTGACAGGACTAAATTTAATTTAACAGGACTAATATAATAAATATTTATTATTGTATCTCCGCTGTTAAATTATTGTGTCAATGTGTTTTACATCCTTTTAGCATTTGACTGTCTAGGCAAGGTCAAAGCCAAATTTAATCGATTAAGAATTTGTCATATACCTAGCTGCTTCCACTAAAGTTGGAAAGCTAAATGGATCGATGGATGAATGTAACCACTGAGAATTATCAAACTGAGTATCAAATCATTTACATTTCTCTGTGGGTTACAATTTGGTTACCTACAACCTAAATTCCGGGATTATTGTAAGGTTTAGTACTAAGAACTACTATTGGTAGTGCAAATTAGTCTAACCTAATTTTACAGTTCGCCTTTGCTAGAACTTGAACTAAATTCAATATCTTAATATTCAACATAACAAGCGCAAAATGTTATTATTCTTTACTATAAAAAGTTTCAGATAGGACTATGCTCCTCAACTAAAAATAAAATCCGAAACGTTCCTCAGCATACTTTAATTTATAATAGATATTGGCAATGGATTCCCCAAGTTTGTTATCGGACTATTATTCTATGTAGTTTATTATTGATATTTTAAACTATGTAATGTATATGGATAAAATTAATCTGCACATCTGTATTACTACATTGGATAGGAAGAAAAACGCTACTTTGTATGGCCTTTTAGAAAGTTGAGTAACTATTATTCACCCTATTTTGGTCTAAAATTCTGAAGTTTTTCCTGTAAGTGTCATTTCAGTATTGTTATCACTGCGGGGAGCTGGAGAGCACTCGGACCCTCTAAGTAAATTGAGCATTTCGCCAAATGCCTCCGGTAATTTCGGGCTTAACTGTAAATTTAGTGCGTAAGCCGCCGAGAAATTTAATCTCGAAATTATTTTCTACTTTTTGTTGATGATACTTGAGATTCGTCGATTGTAAATCAGAGAAGTTACACTTAATTACTGGCAGGAAATATTCAAAACGCTCTCCGTGTTATATATTAAAGAAAAAAAATCTTTTGAATTTTACGTCTAATTTGAAACTTTAACTTTTTTATGAGACGAACAAAATTTTTGTTTATGTTGACAGCGATAAGATTTACAAATACTCTTGTGGCTACTGATTACTATTTGAGTAAAATATTGCCACTCTCTTAAAAAAATATATTAAAATTTAATCTGTTTATTTCAAGAATAAAGAACACATGATGACAAAAAACAAAGGCGCTAAATCCAAGAAAGTAGGATTATGTGCATCTATGGCTTCGTACAACTCACAGCACTATACACATTAGCTACATATTTGATTACCTCTATTGTTACTGTTGCAAAGTATCTGGATTGGCATCCCCCGTCTCGCTATTAAGGTAACGTTTGATTCATTCAATATGCCAAAGTTTTTTAGTCTTAGTATTTGTTAATTGTAAGTGCATTTGTTACATTAAAACCTGTGGGATTACCAATAATCCTACGCTGATGGATATTATGTAAACACTAATACTGGACGATAGCTCATTAAAACCAGCGCCCACAAATCCCAGCGATGCTGTTTGGGAGTTAGATATTTGAAACGATGACCGCATCCGTAATTAATTTTCCTGCAATAATTGCCAAATGTTTGCTACATGTGGAATCGAAATGCATTGGCTGATCAAACACGCCTGATTTTGATGGATTTCTATTTATATGACCCATCCGTTTTACAGGGCCCTCGGTAATGGAAATTTGGCGTTAGTGTTCGCTACAGGATGTCTAATTTAATCTAATACGAATGCGAGTTAGAATTTTGCTATTGATGATTAGTTGCTTTTTGCTCTGGTTCTGCGATTATTACAATCAATATGCAGACTCGGATTTAAGATTTAAAATATAGTTTAGAATAAATTGATTTTGATGAACTACATCTTTCCCTGTCTAGTATTAAAGTGAGACTAACGTATTGAGCAAAAGCACATCTAACGAGGTTCAATCATTCAGTTTATTTATTGAATCATTCGGGTCAAGAGCACGCACTTTACCTCTTTAAAGCACACCAAAACAATACTAATCAATTATTAGGAATGTGATAATCAAATTTAGATAACGTATTTAATGCTTTAGTAAATACATATTATAAATATATATTAATAGTACAGGCTAAATCCATAGTTTTGTTAGAATTAAATACTAAAGAGGCTCGGTCAGAATGCGAACCTTTGACCCCTAATGTGGGTAACAGTACGCAGTCTGGCGGGCAAAAGTTCGCATATGGTGTAAGTGAACTCGTCGAATGAAATTGTGGAAAATGAATTAAAAAACACCCTACGAAATAAAGATGTGTTTTATTATACACAGTAGGTAACAACTACTAAATTATTTTTCCTGATAAATGACAAAGAAATTAATTAACAAATAACGACGTCGACGTTCTATTTTAATTCGCAATATGGCAAGGTTTATTATTTTTATACTGTCCATTTACTGTCATTAACTTATACACCAATTATACCTATAACTTATCTTGAAATAATAGTAATAATAAACGAAAATAATATTACGAAATTTTGCAGTAAGTAGTAAGAGTTTGCGTGCGTTCTTTTGACCCCGCTCTCTTACCTCATAGGACTACTTTCTGACTATATCGCATACATAAGGTAAAATATAGGTACACTAGCGGATGCCCAGCGGCGTTGCCCGCGCGGATTTCGTTTATTCCCGTTCACGTGGGAATTTCCGAAAATCCCTTCATAGTGGTTAAAAACGACATATTTAAGACACCTACATACCATATTTCAAATAGCGGGTGCCCAGCGGCGTTTTCCCGCTTGGATTTAGTTTATTCCCGTTCCCGTGGGAATTTCCAAAAATCCCTTCATACCAATTTTCTATAACATATCAGACACCTTCATACCATTTTTCAAGTTTCTAGGTGTTATCGTTTCGGAGTAGTACGTATTTCTCTTTTTAACCAGTTTTTTTATTTTCCCGTGGGAATGAGATATTTTCCTGGAATAAAAAGTACCCTAGATGTTGACCCGGGTACTCAGTTATCTCCATACCAAATTTCATCAAAATCCGTTAGGTAGTTTTTGAGTGATGCGTGCACAACCAGACAGACAGACAGACAGACAGACAGACAGACAGACAGACAGACAGACAGACAGACAGACAGACAGACAGACAGACAAAAATTCCAAAAATTGGTGTTTCGGTATCTATATCGATAACTATATACACTACCGTTAAAATTTTCAAAAAATATTTAATGTACAGACACGGCCCCATTAGAGTTTTATTATATGTATAGATATAGATAAGTGAGAGTACCTATCTATACTAATATTATAAAGAGGAAAGAGTTGTATGTTTGTAAAAAAACTACTAGACCGATTTTAAAAATTATTTCTCCAATGGCAAGCTAGAATATCCCTGAGTAACATAGGCTATATTTTATTCCTATATTCCCACGGGAACGGAAACTACGCGAATGAAACCGCACAGAACCGCTAGTTTTACTATATACGAGTATGTTGCGTATTTTTTAACTTTCAAATAATGTAACAGACAGGCATCGTAAATGCATTTTTTGAGCGAATATGTTGAAAAATTTTTTTTCACTAATGAATTTCATGTTGTTAAATAGTACTCCTTTATAGATTTGTGAGAATTACGTACAATTCAGATTTCTTGCGTATTATAAAGAAGATATTTCTTTTGGTAAGTGTCTAAAATTAACTGAATATTAAAACGTCAGCTGTTCATCAAGACTGGCTATCAGTACAAAGTCTCTCAAAACAAACAATCATCGAAAGATCAACCAACAGACAAACGAGATCTTCGCAACGAAATTAATCTATTCAAAACACGAAGTCAATCCCGCGGGAGCAAAGAACAGCTGTCAATAACACAGATATTATTAATTTTGGAAGATTTTAAATAGGATTTTGAAATATATACAGCGATATTGATGTTTAAAATGCCAAAGTATATTATTTATAATTAAATTAAATATATTTTCCTGCGAAGTGTTCCATTTCAGGAAATACCCAATTTTCACGTATTTATTTTCGGACCCCTATAAACATGACAGGTGGTGAACCTCACCGGACCGGGGGTATTGTTACACATGCATCAGAATCAATTCTGGGCCCTGCGAGTTTCCTCACTATTTTTTTCCTTCACCTTCAAACTAGTGCTAAATATGTACTTACGACGTTTAAATAAACAATATTATATTCTCATACTGAATAAAGGTACTCTTTTATACAAAACTAACTGTTGACAGAGTTGAATTCCCGTGAACTTAACTGGCGTCTTCTAGGAAATATGTGTTTTCCGAGATGAAAAGTAGCCCATATCCTTCCTCAAGATTAATAACAAAATTAACCTGTCAGATTTATTATGATCAGTTCACCAATTTATCCAATAAACAGTTAAGATTTTTTTTAAATCTAAAATGGTAGTAGAGATAAATGATTGATTGACTGTTATTGCTCTCCATAAAAATTACATAGGTATATTATTCACCTATATATTTATATTTTTGGGACACTATTTACACAGTGTTATTTAGTACTAAACTAGGTGGAGAGTGTACTATAGGTAGTACCTATAGCACGGTACCGTGCGGGAATCGAATCTGCGACCTACGACTCAGAAGGCAGGTCAACAGGCCCGTGACATGTCACTACGTTGGAATACAATATTATTATTATAGTTCCCATAACATACGTATGTGTATGTCTGTTAGCTAGACAAACGAAACAGAGGGCTGTTAAAAATGTTTCGCATAATGGAGAGTGTGGAGGGGCATTTAATTAAAAGTCAACGCGACGTTCCTGCTGGACAATAGAACTCATTCTCTTTGAATCGTTTTTTTTTTCCATTCTTTAATTGATACTTAGAATTTACCGTTATGTATTTTAATTCACTTCGTTTTGCATGGGTTGCTCTATTTCGAATCATGTGGTTTTTTAAGATTTTTCATCAATATCATTCATATCTTGTACAGCTGATTGGCCTATCGTCTATTTTTATACAATTATTTTATTTTAATATTAAAATAGATTGTAATGTTTCCCCATTTATCATACTTATTTTGCAGTTAAGCAGGCAAAGCAGCTTATATTAGGGGGAAAAGAGTTAAATATCCCTATAAAATTAGGATTTAATCGTATTATTAGACATAATGGGCGGAATTTCCACGCAAGCAAGTATAATCCGGTCATATTTCACGGAGACTAAAGCCCCGATGAAACAGGGTATTCCACCGACGTATCTCTTTGATTTATGGACTGTCTAAGTACCCTTTAAAACTATACCGAAAGGAAGTCAATTTCCTATTGCAGGACAATATTTTTTACCCAAAGTCACAAGGGTTGTATTGAGAGTTTTACGGTATATACGAATATTTGTTTTATGTAGGTGGTCTCTCATCTTTTGATGTCCCCTTGGGAAATTTTTTCGCGGGAATTTTATTGTGAATTTCCAATAATTCTGGGAATAATCCCCAACGAGACATCAGTCACCAGCTATCCATTGCTATTCAGTTATACAGATCTGGATACTTTTTAGAGGATTTTTAATGAAGTATTTATTAAAGTTTATAAAAAAAATATTACTTCTTTAAACTAAATTTCGTAGGTTTTGCATTCTATATTATTAAATTAAATCTTTCTAACATAAACCAGGTTTTGCCAATTTACTACTACATACAAACTATTACAATTACATAAATGTTGTAATCTCACTCTTCATTAAAACTTTACATGTCATTTTGTGTGCGTCACATGTGTTACACAATCTCGTACATATTAATCTACCAGTCTAAGCTCTATTTGCGAGTAGCTCTGCAAGTTCGATGATTTAATCGATCGAATTTAATGCAGTACAGGCACTACGGTAAAGTCTTTGTAACGATCTTATACAATCGCCTTAGAGGTCAGACTCGCACTACTAGTGTAAAGCTTCATGTGCTCTTGACTGTACAACTCGAACACCGAGCAGCTGTAACAAATAATTGCGAACTACCAACTGTTTAAAACGAAATAAGTGAGAAAAGTTTCATTTAGTCGAATCGACCCGACACGTACGAATGTGCGGCGCAATACTGAACCGAATACATTATGGCCGGAACGCAATTTGTCCCGACCCAACAATTTATGTCTCAAACTCACTCTATGCAAAGAAAGTGACGAAAAAGAAAATACCTTTGTCTCACTAAATGGAGGTTGGGTTGAATTATGTGAAAGTAAAAATTGACGAGAAATTCTCGTAGACCAAAAAATTAAATTCTGGAAAAGTATTTCTTACTTAGCCATATATACTAAGAAATATTGTAAATATCGACACTATAGGTAGTCTTGCGACGAGCTTGTCACGACTATCGAACTTCATCACAAAATCTAGTTCACACAACTAAAGTTGCGGGTATGATAGTATGCTATTATTTATACTAATAAGTTTACAATGTAAACCACAAACTGTATCTGGTGGGTAAGATAAACTGCGAAAACGACCATAAATAACCGAAAACGATTAACAAACCGATGGCTAGTGCAGGGCACGGTAATATATTCACTAGCTGATCCCAATTTGTCTGACCTAACGCAATATTGGGGGCCAGCCCTGCTTGTTTGCATATCTACAGGCTGTTTTTACAATCACAGCCCAACAAACAAAAATTGCTCTTGTTGTGGTCTATATTGCCAAAAATAATATTCTTATAAGAGCCGCATTATCGCTAATAAGGGTGCGTTTGGGCACAAATTATAAGGACAATATCCTTATACCCCCCTAATAGTTGCTTTATTGTCAACTTTTTTTTCTTATACGTGTCATATTATGACAAGGAACAAGGGAATTAAACTTATAATGGCAAGAAAAAAGCTCCTAAAAATCCAACACACTAAAAAGAAGCATATAAAAAGCGTTAATAAGGGCTATCCCCCTTATACGTGTTTTATTATAGTCCGATACAAGGAAGTTAAACTCATTGCGACAAAACAAAGGCTCTTAAAAATCCGTAGGCCCTTATAGCCGTCTGTATAAGATTATGCAATAAGTTTTTTTTTTCTTAGTGATTATTACATTTTCGCAACAGTTCGGCGAAATGAAAAGAAACGTCAACCATTTTACTGAAAAGTGAACGGGAATTTTATGTATTTTATTTACCTGATTTGTGTGCTCGTTTATAGTGAAAAGTGTATGGGAATTCAAATGCATGATAAAATGTGGTACGCTGTGTGCTGTAGTATCAACCCGCCCTTGAATTAAAGCTGTTTTTGTGCTACTAACGATATTAATCATTTAGTCATGTTGTAAATAGTGCTATTATAAGAGCAAAACGATTCGCACATTGTCTACAAGGAGTCTATGAGACTGAAGACTTTATAATGGCTACGTTTGTTGCTTATGCTATCGCCATTTTACATACTGTTAGGGTTCCTTTCTTACGAACAAAATCCTGTACCTAGCTAGTCTTGTTCTCATATGTATAAAATTTATGTTTTACTATGGGTGGGCTGGCTGGAAGAAATCTCTTTATAGTAATAAGCTTGATTTTGTGCACAAATTTTAAGTTTGAAATATAATTAATACTTACATTAAGAACACGCTAAATTATATATATATATATATATATATATATATATATATATATGTATATATATGTTTGTCCTCAGATATTGCAATGGTAGTATACATATTGGCAGATGTTGACAAATTCCCATGGCCATGGAAGTGGACACATTTTATTCTAAGAAAGGAATGTTTTAATTGTACATATCCGACCCTTTCTAGTTTACCTTTACACTTTGTGATAGGTCGTGAAAACATAAAAGATTCGCAACTACTTACTTTCATTTTGTGCCAAAATTGTAAAGACTATTTGATTTACGACCACTTTATCGAAGCTGAATGCGAGTATTTTCATCCTTAATTTATACATCGGTAAACCATCGATATTTATATTCAAGGTTATTTTCTTAGGCACTTTATAGTTTTGTAAGGTTTTTTGTAATTGTGTAAGTAATCCATTATGCCAATAATGTCCAGTACCAATTTCAGTAATGCATATTTCTACTTTATTTGTTTTGAGCAATGTACGTACATCCAGTGGCATTTTGTTTGGCATTACCTGATATAATATTTTTAATAAGTCACTTAAAGCGATATGGGAAATGCTGAATTTCACTGCCCATTGTCTGATGTTACTACGAATATCAATATTTTTCAGGTCTTCATTTAAAAATATGTCTATATCACTATCACTATCGCTACAATTATATTCTTCCTCACTGGTTTTCTTTATAAAATAATCCTCTGCGGAACCACTGGCTGATTCGTTGGTTTCTGCTTGATCATTTTGTAGCATCATAGGAGTAGAGGTGGTGGGTGTAATGCTTCCAACCATGTTTTCGTAAACTTTTTTTACTTTTCTTCTGTAACCACCGATTTTTTTTAATAAATTCACACAATCTGCTGTACTATCAAAATGGCGAATCTAGTTACATAAAACATTGTAATGTTACCATGTAGAGAACAATATTTTTATAATCACTGTATAAGGGAATACGGATTGCCTTAATTCTTGTAAAGATCTTATACAATGTTAGAATTCGTTTGTTGGATAGACGTCTTATCAAATGCTCCTAAAAGTTAAAAAGCATCATAGTTATCTTGTAAATTGCTTTTCTAAGAATAATTGACCATATAAAAAGCCTTTATATGAATTTGAATATTATAAGGCTAAAAAGCAATGTAACTTGCTTCTATAAGAAGAACACATTTCGAACCCTTATTGTAGCCGTATTAATTAAACTTATTAACGTTACCCAGCCAAATTATAAGAGTAAAGGTAATATTAGCCAAATCTTTTAATAATGTGCCACTATAAGGAACATTAACATAATAAATGCTCTTTTATAACAAGTATAAGAGTTTAGACCTTAAAGACTTAATTTTATAAGCTTAATTTGTTTGTTGGGAGGGAATATGGCAACCAATTTTCAACTCAATATAAAATAATCATTACAAAAAATCTTCCGGGAATAGTCCTAAATACTTGCTATTTTGAGAATTACAGTTAATAAAATGAATACTTTTGTTTTCATAAAAACCCTTATACCTTTTACCTCAGGGATCTGTCGAGCTGTTATATTCCTGTAAACAATACACGGAACAGATACAGAACAATACACAATACAGAACCAATTCTGGAACTGCGGGTGTCCTAACAACGTTTTCTTTCACCGTTGAGCTAGAAAATGTACGTAAGTTTTTGAAAAACTCATTGGCACGTGGTTTCGTTTTCATCTAAGTTCATTGTAGTATGAGTGACACTCATATAAATAAATAAATTGTAGGACACGATTCACACATGGGCATCTAGTCCCAAACTATGCCCAATAGTTCTAAACAACCTATATACATACTAAAATAAACCCATCAGCAAATAAATTATAAGAAATATGTCAATGGGTAGGTAGTAACCAGGTACGAACACGGAATTTAGTTGCAAACTATAATATAATTATTTTTGTTTTATTACGTGACAGGCATGAAGACAAACCTTTAGAAAAATAAATGTGGTTTAAAAATTATTCCGTTTGGTAACACTCGGTATATAAAATCTGCAAAGAACGTTTTAAATCGTAGCGACGGCTTAGCATAGGGTTGGGGGTTGTTGACAAAATGAATGACCCTAACATTTTTAACTCTACACCGTTTTATTTCATTTCTCTGGACTAAATGTAATTTCAAAGAAAAACTACTTAACGTTTCTCGAAATGTTAATTAAGTAAAAGCCTGGTTTTGGAATGTTGTAGGTATATCTCTACAAATTCAATTAACGTAATATATATACATACATACATACATACATACAGTTCACGCCTTCTTCCCACAGGGGTAGGCAGAGACGATGGATCGCCACTTTGCCCGATCTTCGCACACTTCCCTCGCTTCCTTCACATTCATAAGCCTTTTCATACACGCTCTTTTATTCTTCGCACTCTTGACCCCAGCTTTTTGGAGGACGTCACTAATTTGATCCGTGAACGTCCTTCTGGGGCGTCCTCTTGCCTTGTATCCTTCAACATTCGCACCATAAATCTCTTTCGTTACTCTTCTTTCATCCATTCGTTCTAAATGACCAAACCAGCTTAACATACCCTTTTCTATCCTTGTCACTACATCTTCTTTCAAACCACACTTCTCTCGTATATCCGCATTCCTCACTATATCACACAATTTTACTCCACACATTTTCCTCATCATCATCATCATCATCAACCCGTAACAGCCCACTGCTGAGCTAAGGGTCTTTCCTCACACATGAGGAAGTATGGGCTATAATCTCCCACGCGAGCCCACCGCAGATTGGGAGATGGTGTTAAGCTAGTGGCCACTTAACAGTCAGAACTTTTCAAGCCACCCAAGGGTATCTGACATGGCTTAACGACTTCCATTGTTGCGTAAACACAATGAAAATCGGGACCAACAATTTAACGTGCCTTCCGAAACACGGAAGCGCTCGTAATATAAATACCACTAGGCGGTCACCCATCCACTGACTGACCGCACCCAACGTTGCTTAACCAGTGTGATCGTTACAAACACACTGGCACCGCAGGGCTACGAGCGCTACATTTTCCTCAAAGACCTCATTTCCACTGCGTTCACCTTGCTTTCATGCTTCTTCTGCCACACCCAACACTCACTCGCATACATCAGCGTCGGGACCAGAACAGCGTTATGCACAGCCATCCTTGCCTTGTTGGACATGACCTGGCTACTCACAAGGCTATTGAGGGCCCCATTTACTGCATTTCCTTTCAATACTCTTCTCTCAATATCTTTCTCAAACTTGCCATCCCTTGTAAACACGCTACCCAAATACACGAACTCTTTCACCTGCTCAACTTTCTCACCATCAATCTTTATATCACACTCTGTCATACACTCTTCTCTTTCAAAAATCATCACTTTCGTTTTTGCAACATTCACTTTCATGCCCTTCTTTTCAAATGCTGCATTCATTATATCCATCATCTTTTGCAACTCGGACGCCGACGATGCAAGGATGACTTGGTCGTCAGCGTACAAGAGGCATTTGATGGTGGTCTCAATCATTTTCAATCCACAATCACTCTCACGTAAATCATCCAAACAGCTGTCCATGAATAGGTTGAAGAGCCACGGCGATGCTACACAGCCCTGTCTAACACCCCTTGAGATGTTAAACCAGTCTGTGTAGGCGCCATTTAGTCTGACACATGCACTGGAATCCTCATAGAGTGATTTCAGTGCATCTATCAACCGGCTCCCCAACCCAAACTTGGACAGTACATCCCACATTTCATTCCTCCTCACTTTGTCATAAGCCTTCTCCAGGTCTATAAAGGCGCAAAACACCTTCTGATGTTTGGCGAGGTGTTTTTCTGTTAGGCACCTTAGGGAGAAGACTTGATCCACGTAATATTCCAAACGTGTATTTAATTAAATAACAAAATGGTAAAGAAACAATATCTAGGTAACATTGGGCATAAACATTGATAAGAGGAAAAATGAGTCTATATAATGCTGAAAGCTTTGATGTAAAAAAACAATGTAGAATGGAAAAGGAGTTAATTTTCAGAATTTAATATTACCATAGACAAAATTTGTCACGGGTGCTTTGCAGCAGAACATAATATCCTGATTCCACGTAGTGACACTACGAGTATATGCGTATATATATACATTAGACTCGATTCTGCATTACAGCGACTCAACTTATTTTAGTTTAGTCTTGTCATTTTCTTTCTCCTAAAAAAGAAAAGAGACGAGAGATATTTAGTCCTGTCAAATTAAAATTAGTCTTCTCATGTATGTCGTGTTTAGCAATTTTAGCGACGATTAACAAGGTCATGGATAAAAGTGACATATAAGCTCGTTCATAGTTCAAATTAGTAGGTTTTTAGATGTTTGACATTAACTTTTCAATCTATGGTTTGTTTCTGTTCTTTTTCTTTCGTATTCTATGGAGAAAGATAGGCTAACTTAAAATTAGGAATTTTAGATGGTCAGCCAGAATCGAGTCCATTATGGTACAAGTGTGTAATTTTCAAGTCTCAATGGCGCCTCAGCGGTAATTATCAATACACACGTGTATAATACGACGTTTTTCAACACACTTGTGAAGAAAACAATACAAAAAAATGATTTTTCGCATAGGCGGGAAAAATTAATTCGTTTTCTTATGCTCGTCGATCAATGGCGATCGGCCATAGAATATAATACATAAAAGAATGAGTTTTTTTTTTGTTTGTCACGGATAGCGTTTTAGCCACGTACAAAATGAGGTATTTAAAGTTTTTACAGAGAAAACAAAAGTTATATTATTTGTGTGAAAGTTTTGTTCATTAAACACGTACAAGTTGAAATTATCTGTTTACATACGAAGTTGCATAAAATGAGCAAGCAATATGTATATTAATTTATTTGTACTATTGAACACAATCTTTTTTGTATAGAAACTTTTTTAAGCACAAAGCAACTCAACCAATAAAATTTGAAAAAAATTCTATAACTCACTTGTGAATATTAGCAATGAAAAAGTTACAGTTTGATTATAGGTGTCATTATGTGCCTAATTGCAGTGGCATTAGAGACACTTCATGAGCAAATGTGTTGAAAATTAAATTAAATTAATAGAAACAACAAACCTTTGAGGTATCAGCAATTTTATTTGTAATATTCCAGATTTTACTCAGACTAGACTTGCGTATTGACAGCACAACCGATCGTCGAGAAGGCAGGAGCGAAAGTGAGTCACTCTCTATGACTCGCATTGAGCTGTCAGTTCACAAAATCGTTCGTTCCGAAACATGACATTGAATGAGTGATTACAACAACTATAAATAAAATTCAGACAATAAACAAATCAATTTTCTAAAATAAATAATAACTTTTACAAATAATAAAAATAATGGAATTACAAAATAAATGAAATATAATTTCTAACAGTCGGCCATCCTGAATATTATGGCTGTCCTCAGACATGAACTTTTAAGTTACTGATGTCAGTAAGTTTTATTACATAACATTAGAAACAACGGTTCTATACCAATACATTGTACATAAAATAACGGTCGTACAGCACTTACTTCAGTATATAATGATTATATAAAACAAAAAATAATAATAATAATAACGTTACAGGAATATAAAAATCTTCCTAAAAGAAATAACAACTACAATAATGGAAAACAACAACAACAAAAAAAAATAACAATTTCTAGAAATCATTACGCCTGTTTTACTAAACTTTAAATAAATAACGAATTAAATAAGACTACAACAAATTAATCACTAGCTATATTAAGTATTTGGACACCTCTCGGCCATCCTGAGATTATTGAATGTCCTCATTATTTTAATTGTGTTTGTGATCTTGTTAAATCATAGTCACGTCACTTATTGATTTCACTAGCACACAAGGCACACGATTCCCATAATCACACAAGTAACGACGTCACTTTAATAACATTGCACACGCAAGGCGCATCTTCTGGGCACACACAAGGTGCCAGTGCTATACTTCAATGATGTATGTAGTTCTTGATGTCGTATTTTCAGGGCACACAAGGCCGGATTTCGCAATCACACACAAGGTGATGCTACTTCATGTGCACACACAAGGTGCATCACGCAAGCACGCACAAGGTGCTGAAGCTTTGATCCATCAGTATAATATAGGGGGGGATATCTAGTTCATGTGCAAACACAAGGCACTCCTATCTCCATCTGTACACACAAGGTACTCGCAACTTCATGAGCACACACAAGGTACTCGCAACTTCATGAGCACACACAAGGTACTCGCAACTTCATGAGTACACACAAGGCACTCGCAACTTCATAGGCACACACAAGGTGCATCGCTTAAGCACACAAGGCGCTGAGGTTATGATCCAAACACGCACACAAGGCATTTATAGTGTAGTTTGATAATCTCCACGATAAACATACATCGAGCTGCTCTACGTCATCTTCAGCCTATGATGTTGCGGAAACGTACAATCGGCTAGCACTTTATTTTGATACAATTATAATAACATAATAATTATTACGTACATTATGATTTTCACACACTATAAGTCGTCTTGAGCATAGTCGCTTTCACTATCAGATTCAGCTACAGGGGTACAAAGTCTCATCCATGGTTTTATTTTATCAGCCGAGTATACATTCTTGTATTTTCTGCTAGACAACCCGTCAATGCTGCTGACCTCATAACGGTCGTGACCTAGCACCGCTGTTACTTTGTAAGGTCCACTAAAAGGGGGAACTAATTTATTACTTTCACCTATATTGCGAGACTGTTTTTGAACCATAACTAAGTCACCGAGTGAATATTCACGAGCCTGACATCTGGTTTTATCGAAACGCGTTTTCATGGCTTGTTGCTGTCGAGAAATGCTTTCGGATGCTTCCTGCCGAATCTGTTCTAAGTTGTCACCAGAATCTTTATCAGAAACTTCATGCAAGTGATTTTCTGATAAATTTACAGTATTCTTTCCTAACACTACTTGCGCGGGAGTCCTACCTATAGACTTATTAAAAGTGTTGTTCAAACTCCACTGGACTTTATTTAAGTAAGAGTCCCAATTACGGTCGTCTTTGTCTACAGTCAAAGCAGTTAATGAACTCAGGACCGAACGATTATATCGTTCGACCTGGCCATTTGCGCGAGGGGTTGCTACTGCATTCTGGACATGTTTAATTTGATTCGCTTCAATAAACAGTTTAAATTCTTCCGACGTAAAGCTTGTTCCTCGGTCAGAAACAAGGACTTTTGGGGATCCAAACAAGCCTATAAAATCACGTAATACCTGCACCGTCGTCCTGCTCTTTGTGTTTCTCACCGCTCGTAAAATTATAAACTTTGTGAAAGAATCGACAATCCCTAAAATGTACGTATTCCCAGTCTTACTCCGTACGAATGGGCCTAAATGATCCACGTGGATACATTCAAACGGTACGCTAGGTTTAGGAATCGGATATAATTGACCCTGTTTCTTACCTGCCGGCTGTTTAGCGTATGCACACGGAATGCAAGCGCGAACATATTTCCGAACAAAATTAGTCATTCGCGGAAACCAATAATCTCGTCGCATTTTCTCAAGCGTCTTTTCTAAAGCAAAATGTCCACTCTCGTCATGACAGAACTGACAAATCTTCCACCTGGCATCGCGTGGTACTGCCCATTTTAATTCTGTTCCCACTTTTTTAAATATTTTGCCGTCTTTTAATTCGTAATTATTACGTACATCTTTGGCTTCCTGACAATTCTTATCTAAGATGCACTTAATATGAACTAAACGAGGGTCACTCATTTGCACCCCTAAAAGTGAATTTCCGTCCTGAGTAACGTTCATCACCGAAAAGTTATCAGTTCTGTCAATTGGTAAAGGATTACGACTAAGACTATCGGCGTGACTCATACTTGTACCGGGGCGATATTCGATTGAAAAATCGTAATCTTGTACTAATAGCCACCAGCGAGCAATACGGGGCACAAGATCCCGCTTAGTCAATACAGTCCTGAGGGCGTTGCAGTCTGTGACTACCTTAAACGGAACCCCCAATAAATATACTCTGAAGCGGTTCAGAGACATCACGACTGCCAACGTCTCCAATTCAAACGAATGCAGGTATTGTTCCTCTGCAGTCGTTTGTCGGCTAAAATAAGCCACCGCCTTAAGTGGAGATTTCTCACTCTCGCGTTGCAATAATATTCCGCCAATTCCAATCTGACTCGCGTCAGTATGTAATTCTGTCAGACAATTAGGGTTATAGATACTTAAAACCGGCCTATTGGATAGATTTTCTTATATTTTATTAAATGCATCAGACTGCGGTTCATTCCACGTCCATTTGACGTCGGCTTTAGTCAAGGAAGTCAGAGGCCTAGCTATCGTGGCAAAATTATGAACAAAACGTCTAAAAAAACTTGCCAGACCGATAAACTGCCTGACCTGATGGAAATTTTGTGGCGTTGGAAAGAGCTTAACTGCCTCCGTCTTTCTTGATCCGGGACGGACACCGTCTGCAGATATTTCAAAGCCTAGATAGTCTATGGTGCGCCTAAAAAAATGACATTTTCCCAGATTTAGAGTCAATCTAGCTTCTTTAAGAATTTCGAAGATGCGGCGTAACTTCTCTATTCCCTCTTCAAGGGTTGTAGACCCAATTACAATGTCATCCATATATGCTACAACCCCAGGTATCTTGTTCTTATTTAACAATGAATGAATTAACCTTTGAAATACCGCAGGGGCATCCTATTATATTCATAGTGCCCATCCGGCGTCACGAATGCGGTGTTTTGAATCCTCAGACATCGGAATTTGGTGGTATCCTTGAGTAAGGTCTAGTGAAGTAAAGTAACGTTGACCTTGTAGGCTGTCAATTTGATCGTCTATTAAGGGCATAGGATATTTGTCCTTAACGGTATTACGGTTCAAGGCCCTGTAATCCACACAGAGCCTTGATTCACCATTTTTCTTGGCCACTAATATAATGGGACTAGAGTTTTCTGACACTGATTCTCGAATAATACCATTTTCCAGTAATTCACTGACAATAGTCTTAACCTTTTCGCGCTCAGAAAGTGACAGCCTATAAGGTCTGTAGTTAATCGGAGTCTCATTATTTAATTTTATACGCATTTCCATTACTGTTGTCTTACCAAGTTCCGCTACCGAAAATGCGAAACAATCTCTGAATTCATTGACTAATGCCAGTAGGTCACTCGTAGTTTCCTTAGTAAGCTCTAGGTCCACATTCAAATCATTAACCGTAACTGTCGACAAACTATTCTGTATACTTCGCACATTAATAATATAGTCCTCAATTATCTCATTAGAAGGCATTATAGCCTTGGGAATTGCTATTCCTCTTGCTAGAATTTTCTCTTTATTTAAGCAAAACTCTTTTTGTGTCAGACCGATAACAACTACGTGCCCTTTGCCATTTACGAAAGAGTACAAGCCAGGTAAAATGAAATATTCTCTACCTAACTCACGCCTAACTTCAGAAGCAATACTAACAAATCCTGTAAATTCTGTCAATGAAGTCACTTCTACCACAGTGTCTTTGTAAATAATTCTATTATGTACCGGCTTAACGGCAACCCCGTTAGTTTTATTGGAAGTAGTTTGGTATAATGTGAGTTCCTTGTCAGATTTGTATATACGAACGTGGGGCATTTCGGTCAATGACTGGCCGATCAGAACATCTGCAGGTAGCAACGGAGACGCAACAACATATGCATCTAAGTCTAATACAACAAAATCTATTTCTACTTGCAGCTTCGCCTTTCCGATAGGTACAATGGCGCTATCGCCAAATCCCCTTAACGTGGGTAAATTATTTTTATCTACAACTAAATTCAATGTAATGCATTTATCTTCAGCTATTAACGTACATTCACTACCCAGATCAACGTATGATGTCATTGGAACGCCATTAATTTTAACCTTCTTGTAGTATTTACGATTACCTTCCGATCGTTCATTAATGTTTAAGACGTTTTTAGTAGTATTTGTTGTGTTAACAGAACCGTTGGTATCCTTTTTGTCACTAACCCCACTAACTCCACTCTTACAATTAGATTCAATATGTCCATAAAGCCTACATTTTCTGCATTTCAGTATCTCTTTCTTACATCTAGCTACAATATGTCCGACTTCTCCACAATTATAGCATGCGGTGCTTGAACTCTTATTTAAGTATTGAGGATTGTTTTTCACCGAAACTGTTTCACCCCCGTTGCGAGAGTCTGACAAAGGACGTCGAAACGACGAATTAGTGTCAAGAATTCTACTAGAAATATTTCGCAAATAATTGAGTACTTGCTCCGGTTCCACAAATTGTGCTCCTTGAACGTTCATCCGAATGTTAGTGTCAAATATACCGTGGGCCAAACAGTCAACTGCCTGCCTACCCTTTAATTGGCATCTGTTAATAAGCATTATTTTATCATAATAATATTCAACTAATGATTCATTCCTTCTACTTTTACGAGATAACATTTCAGAGAGCACGTCGCCGTAATTTTGATCGCAAGGAAACGCTGATAACAATTTTTGTTGCCATTCAATCCACGTATATTTGACACTTGTGAGTCCGTCATACCACTTTCTTGCCAGCCCAGTTAGCTTAGGCAAAGCATAAAATATGATTTGACGTTCTGTCCAGCCGTAAATTTCGGCCGTCTCATTAATCTTGGAAAGCCAATCTTTCATCGTTTGTGATTTAGATTTGGGATCAAATTCAGTAATGGTGTTATGAGCGCCATGCATATGACCTGATGATGGATTGCGATCGCTTCTATGTTTCAAAGCGTCAACTAAAGTTTGTACTAAAGAATGTCCGGGGCTCATATCACCAACTCTGACTCGCTTACTAGATCTACCTGCACTATGTATGGATCCCGATGATCTCGAAGTAGAACGATTCCGGCGTTTTCTATCCGATCGACGGACGTATGAACGTGAACTACGATTTATAGAGCGAGAATCTCGCACCGGTGAGCGAGAACGACGCAGACGTCTCGACTTATGAGAGCGCTTTTTCGCACGGGGCCTATCCTCCGAACTACTGCTAGAATGACAGGAATATGAACGGGACGTATCGCTACTAGAAGTTGAGACATTTTTGTTACTTGAGGTACGTTGTCTCTTTTTATTCTGGTTGCGCTTGGATTTCGATCTCACTCGTGAGCGTTCTCTTCTTGATTTTTCCATTGGAGGTAACGGAGGAGTTGCCGCCTCACGGTATCTTTCATACCCGGAATTAGGTAAAAGCGACTTATGTTTGTCGGACATAGTGTGTAATATTAGTACGTATGCCGGATTTTGGTGTTTATATTCAGAAGAACTAAATACCAGCCGAAAGTGTCATAACCGATTAGCTGTAAATATATACGGAAATAAAAATTTCACACAAATCCAACTTCACGTAAGGTGGGTAAAATTAAAACGTTAAGCACAGTCAACAGATAATTTTCGGTGTTAAAAAAAATATGTAGGTACAATTAAATTATTGGTATTTTGTTTGTGTCAGCCAAAACAAACCGATTATAACATAATTATAATGTAACTATAGATTTACAGTTACCATAAAAGCAATCTGAAACTCCACTACAGTAATTTAATTATAACGTTCTGATTTCTAGATATTTATTCGATTCCCATCAGTAGAAAGTTGTGCGACCAAAATCGTGGGCAATCGTTTTGTAATATATATATAAAATCGTACCTTTCGTCCGTAGAGTAATTGTGCCTTGTGGGCACTTGTCAACATCCCACTTCTGAAGTAATAGAAACAACAAACCTTTGAGGTATCAGCAATTTTATTTGTAATATTCCAGATTTTACTCAGACTAGACTTGCGTATTGACAGCACAACCGATCGTCGAGAAGGCAGGAGCGAAAGTGAGTCACTCTCTATGACTCGCATTGAGCTGTCAGTTCACAAAATCGTTCGTTCCGAAACATGACATTGAATGAGTGATTACAACAACTATAAATAAAATTCAATATCACTATAAAGACAATAAACAAATCAATTTTCTAAAATAAATAATAACTTTTACAAATAATAAAAATAATGGAATTACAAAATAAATGAAATATAATTTCTAACAAAATTAAGCAATTTGAAATGGTAAATTATATGGGTAGGTACCTACGTACCGTACCGTTGAAAAGAGCATACTCCTTGCAGCTAAGAGAACGGTCGCTGCAACGAAGCTGAAACCTCCTTTAATTGTTTTCCCATTTGGAAGGCTCGCCGCATACGCTGAGCCCCTTTTGCGAACGTTTGCCTAGATAATTAAATTAAAACTAACTTATTGGATTGTTTTACCGTGTTTCTACTCCTTATTTACTTTTGCTTAGTCTGTTCTATTGAAAACATTGCCTTCTAATTTATTTGCTTTTGCTGTCCGTGGCATACGTTTGTATTTTTCTTTGCTAATTAAGGATGCTCATAGCGAATGAAACAGTTTTCTTTAAGTAATATCCATGTTAGATATTCAGAGTTCACCAAAAACCTCCTCTGTACCTGCTGGGTTCTCGAATATCGGGTGATCAAAGTCGAATGATCCGATATTTTCATCTTTAATAACAGAATTTTCCAATTTACTTTTTCATTTCACTGGAATATCTTTTTTCAGGCTTGTATAAAATATCTAATCCAAAATGAATTTCGATACCTTTTATTACTTTTGAATTATCTCGTCCAAGGCTTTCAAAATTAATTTGTATTTTCACTGCTTTATTTATTTTTTATTTCCTTTCTTACAAAATAACTGAAGTTCCTTAATGGAAAAGGGTTAAACTTTCAGGAAACTCCAACTATGTTTAGGGTTGTGGCTTAAAAGCTCGGTGACGTCCTGTCCAAGCGAGTTTTTGTCATTCCCCTAAGGGGTAATAAAATCTTATTCCAAAAGTTGTAAAACTACAAAAGATCTCTTATGTCTCAGAGGGATCACCGAGGCTTTTAACTCGCAATGCTATACATATAACCGTCTGGGATTAGCCAGGATATACTTGTGATGACGTGCAAGAAGATGTAAGTTTGAGCTTGTTAATTATCGGTTTTCCCCACGGATATGAACATGAGAATAGTTTTAAAGGAAATTATTTTTTATTTACAAGAGTGTTATAATTCGGACTAATAATAAACTGTTAATGGTAACAAACAGAGATAGGTAATCGTCATCGTTTAAGTTTAATTTATTTATTGAGTATATTACAGTTTTAAAAGCCATAGTAATATTGTATAGTTTGTGCACGAAGAAGGCATTTATTAAATTAGTATTTAACGAGAAGCAATAGTAAAATAGTTATTTAGAGTGATTTACAAGTGAAACATTGTGTATTAAGTGTATTCTCTCTAAAATGGTATTCTTCTGAGTTACCACATGCTATGGTATAAAGTATATAGAAACGGCACATATATCACATTTGCAGAGGGGATAGTATAAAATCCCGAATCATCGGGTAGACCACAATGAGATGGACGCTTTTAGCGGAATTAAAACGTTGAGCCACGGTCAGCGATTGCATGTTTTATTGATGATAACGGCACGAGCATTACCAAAACAGTTCGCGCTCGAGAGTAAAGACATCAGCTCATTGGCCTGATTCATTAATCAGGCAGTTTACGTGCGCCCCGGTGAATGGCGAATATCCTTATTAGTGTAAGTAGGTGAACGTGGGGATTCGACGAGTGAAGTGAATAATAAATAGAATGTTGGAAAATTGGACATTAGAAAAAGACATTTAAAGGGTTGTTCGAGGATGAAAGAGGTCCTTGTACACTACAGAAAACAGCACAGGATAAAACAGTTTACAAGTATACATTTTTGACATTATTTACTTTATTTTCTGACTAAACTAGAATTTACACTTAGAATTGCAACCTTCACAATATAAATTTACGACATGGCATTAAGAGACGCTTTATGAAAGTCAATGAAATTATTGAATTAATTGTGGGGTGTTACCACCAATTTCTGTAGACTTGACTAGAGATAAGATATTGTGGTATAGTACCTAAGTTATAATTTATTATAACCATGGTAACTACAATCTTACTAGACGTCGTATTTTATAAATGCACATATAAAATAAAATGTAGGTATAATGTTAAATGTATTTCTATGAAGTTATTTTCAGCTAAATATTGAAAATGATGGTGTATTATGATTTAAAGATGTCTCATCACCCTTTCAATCTTCACCATGTCAAGATTGAAACTAGGAGTGAACTATTTGAAATCGATTTATGAATATGACTTGCTCGTATATGGTATAGGTTTTAATTAAATCTGAATAATTTTGCACAGTTCATCGTAATGAAGCTGTGAGCAGCACGCAATTTATAAAGCCCATTACCACAGTAAATTCGATTTTCATGTTGATTTTATTAATTTTTGAAGTCGTTAATTAATACACGTTATTATTTTGCGTTCCGCTGACGGAAAAGCGAACCATTCTGTCCGCATGTATATTAAATAGATATAAGCTTACAGCAGAGTTCTATAACTAATGTAATATCGTTTGTGAGTTTTATTAGCATTTCGAAGATGTTTCCATTCCAGAGTTTCAGAGAATCTGATTTATTTAAAATCCACTTAAATACATTTTATAATATTAACTGCTCCTGGGGCGATACCCGCGTAGATCCCCTTTTTCCCTTTCCCGTGGGAATTTTTAAAAAAAAACTTAATTGATGCCTACAACAAACAAGCCTACTGAGATTTTATTGAATATTTCCTGATAAATGCTTTTTTTATAACTTTTTTTTTACTATTCGTCCTTTATTTTATACTTTATTATGTTCTTTTTTCACCAGGTATTTCACAATCTTGCGCAGCTACAAGAAGTGATTTGCTGCGGAAAAGTAATTGTTAATGTAAGTATTTCTGATAAGATGTCTAAGGATTTGAAACCTTTTTGAAACTCAATTTACCATGGGTTTATCCCAGTGGCACGGAGCAGATTTTTTATCTGTCTCAAAAACCATTTTTCTTATAGGGCAACTACATGATCTACTGTGTCGTCTGTGACCTTCTTAGACTATAAAAATTCAAGAAGTTAACTCTCAGGATACACACCCTTTCAAGATAGTAGCTAGTAGATACCAAAATACGTGAGAAAATACAGCAATCACAGTTTTTTTCTGTCCTCCGTTTCTGGCTGTCAATGGATCACACTTCTAGTGACGCGTTAATAATGTATTAGCAACTGAAATGGCGGGATATTTTTGTTGCTGACCACACCACCCTTTATCCACGACCGCTGGTTGCTCAGTAGACTGTGACGAGTCACGCTCTGCTACCAGTTTTACTTTTAAAACCAGATAATATCACAATTCGCTAGCGAATAACCATCAATATCCTTCCTCTGTAGATAAACGGGAAACTTGCCGTAAAATGGATAAGCGAACATTTTCTAACAAGTTACCGATCATGAAAGTAGGTATATTCTGAAGTTTTGTAGAACATATTTTCCAACCTACTTGAACCCGGTGAGTGTGCTTGGAGCAATGAGCTTTTAAAAATCTTAATCATACCTATTTATTAGCTGAAGAAGACATCGTGAGGAAACCCTCAGACCCCAGAATTTGTGTCCTGCCAGTTCCAAAAATACACTGGTGAAAAGTCCGTATTGTAAGGAATAGAATTTTCAGAAATGCTGAATCCCACCCGTCTGTACTGTTTCTCATTTTGGTTATGCTAATATGTCACTTATCTCCGAGTTCACCAACAGTAAATGACCGTTAAAATTATAATCAGGTGCCCAAAACCATAGGTACCAATATTCATCATTATCAAATGAGTAGAAGTGGTAATTTTAAACGCCTGATTATTATAAGATTGACACTTATGACGATGAGCATTTGTATGGTTTTGGGCACCCGATTATTATTTTAACGGTCGTTTAGTGTTGATGAACTCCGAGATTTATAAATTAACTTTGAAGTGTGATTTTTTTTTAATGGATGTGTAGACAAAAATAAGGGAACAAAACGCGAAGTGGGAAAGTATTTTCGGCACGTCCGGCCTCGCGAGTCCTCGCTGCCCCCGGCTAGGGAACATGGCAACTTTTAATTAATTTTCAAAAGCTAAAAACAATCCAATCTACATAAAAGTTTTTTAACTGTGCGATTATGCTTAATTAATCGATTTCATTGACCGTTACAAAATTTTAAGCAAACCTTTTGAGCGAGAACTAATATAACGAAAAAGTATAATCATGTAAATCATTAAATCTGCCGATGAAACAGCAATCGGCACATTTTAAAATATATGAACTGCTGTTATCAATTTGTAAAATATGGTACCTATTTGTATTGTTATTAAGTGACATTGTGTATTTTTTGTAACTCTTTGATATATTAGTTAGTTACAATATAGAAAAGGTTGCGCTTTACATTAATAAATTGATTAAAGTTTGTTTACAACAAGTTGTCAATAGTGTCAGACGTCAACTCAAATATAAATTCAGTCCGAATTCTCAAACATCTTTCATTCATTTAAACTAAATTCCCTTTTCATTACCTTAATTAAATAAGATTAGCTCTTGTCAAACCACGGCTTTTAATAATTAGGAAAATTAAGAAAATGTGGTTTCGACGAGGGTTTAAAGCGAAGATCATAAAAAATATACGGAAATGGTACAAAATAACATTCACGATCATAATAGTTGTTGAACAGGTGTAAAAAGTTACACGCCTCTGTCTATTCAAATAACAGAGAGAGAAAGCTATCGTGAATGTTTTACAAAAATACTAGTTCTAAAATGTAATTGGCAATTTATCACGAATTTGTCACTCCATTTTATCACATAGTTCTATAAAAGAGATACGATACAGGTACCTCTACCCGGCTAGTACGAGAGCAAATAAATGAGTCCGTTCGGTTTGATTCATGTGAATGGGGATCGGAAATACCCGGCTACAAATAAAACAAATCAAACTACCAACAGTACGAGTGTAGGGTGCCGGTGGTAGCTCCGAATTCACTACTGATTCACAAAACGAGAATTAGTTACATTGACTGACCACATTTTAAAAAACGTCTCTGATTGGCTATTTTGTCGCGTTGTTTCACAATTTGAAACGGACGGTGAAAATGTTTTCCGTTCACGCTCCATTTAAACTTTGATTGTTGGCATAATTTCAAAATTAGTTTTATGGTTTCGGTTACAAAAGGGTACAAACTGCTTAACTAACTGCAAATTGCAAACGGCTAATCGGACTTTGGAGCATACCTATATAACATAAAGCTTTTTTTAATTCTTCGCCCTAAGTATGAAAGCATTTAGTTGAGAGTTTATGTATTTCCCATTGTGGGTTAAGGATGTATTTGAAGCAAAGTATTTGCAATTTTCGACATATCGATGTTCTCTGTAGTTCATTTGGCTTCTGATTTTAATTGACAATGTTCAAAAGGCACCGTGCAGTTTGCCTCTTAATCGCGACAGGAACAAACTGGATATTGCATGAACATATCTGTTGAATTTATGTGTTGGGGTTAAATATTAAGTATCTTAATTAGTCGTTTAGTAAACATAGTAGTTACTCTGCCTAGTTTGGAACTAAATAGCCGTGTGTAAGTTGTGTAAAAAAATATAACAAGAATAGAAGATAATAAATGTTCGTATACAATTAATATAGGCGTAGGTAGGTATACACTTTGATAATTCGGTAAAACGACAATTTTTCGTGTAAATAAACATCCATGTAGGTGGTAGGGGAAACAAATTAATCATTCCCCTGTGTGAACGTAAACAAAGTTCAACGGATAATGAACAGGGAAATTATGATATACGAACGCAGTCATCAATCTGTACTCGGAAAATTCCATAAACATAGTCATATGATCACGCCTTTTTCTCGAGGGGGTATATAGAGACAATAGACCTCCACCTGCTACGAAACTAGAACCCTTCTCGCGCTTTATCCACATCTATCAATCAACTCATTTTGCACTCTGTTGGTTTCGGGTACTATACTATTCATATTCCCTTTATCTACTACTACCTTTTTCAATCCACTAAATTCCATAATTCAACTAATTCATCGTGCTTATGAAATTTCATGAGAAAAAATATTATCTTTGAAGGTTAAAAATATGCGGAAGCAAACTTAACAGAAGAAAATGGGTGATTATTTCTAAATAACAAAACACAAAACAATTTAATGCGGAACGGAGCTAAAATGAAAGACGACCAAATATACGCTTGGGTATTCGTGATATTACAACTATAAACAAAAAGATTACCGAGCGCTTATTCATATATCGATATTACGAGAACAATGGATATTCAATTAAAGGAGCATTGCAAAAGCAGAATTGGGATGGCAATATCTGTGCTGAGTGGACATTATTTCCAGTTATTAGGTCCGGCCACTTTATCGTGGGCGAACACGCCGAATTCTAAACAGCCGTGGCATTTTACTAGATTTCTGTTTAAAAGTGTGCATATTTAGAGATACCCACGACTTTGTCCCCGTACTGGCCTAGTCACAAAAACACTCTGTTTGTATGTAAGGCTAACTCGACTCGTATCAAGATGCAATATATATCAGATTTTAAACTAGACCTGCAACCATACAAATGTGAAAACCGCATCCAATTTCGATCATTATCTGCTGTTATGAAGATCCATCATATTAGGTTTTCTTAAATATCTCCTATGTAGGTTCAGACATCTGCCAGTTACAATTTTATTATGTGTAGATATATGTATGTCACAGTCAAAACTCACAACCGGTTAAAACCACTTTTGACTGCAAAAGTCCGACAGAAGGTTATGTTAGGTTAGAGTTGTGGCTTAGGTGGCTACTCGACCACAGAAAACTTGGCCAATGGTCGAGAAACCACTTTCTGAATGCTTAGGAGGCTACTCGACCACAAAAATCTCGGCTGACGGTCGAGAAGACACTTTTTGAAGGCTTTGTGACCAACTGGAAGGTTGCATGATTGTTTGCTGGTAAGTTTGCTTGCTTGCACTATGAATTTTGATCGATATAGTCTGAATTTTAAATCAAGCAAAACCACTCTTAACTGCTAAAAATAGTCAAAAGTGGTTTTTACCGATGGCCTTAGTCAAAACCACTTTTGACTGTTTTTTGCAGGCAACCTATCCATAATTTTTTGGTTTATATAACAAACAGTCTATCCAGCTGTGTCATGGTTTCCAATAATCTCTTTTAACTACACGTGTTTATGAATGAGCTACACACAATCAACGGATTTTTTATTTATCTGTGGGTTTTTTTTATTAGGCATCAAGAAAAATATATTTTTTAAATAATTTTGATGTTTATAGGTCAGGGACCAGTCTGCACCATTATAATTACGTACGTATGTATCACCAAAATTCATTACGCTGTGTCAACTTGTAATATTCCTTAGCAAAAGGTGTAGCTAGTAGACATTAAAGCTCATATTATACTCAAAGTAAACCGTAATTAATTAGCACAGTCAAAAAATCTTATAAATTAGTAAGTTTTTGAGTATAAATCGTGCGCACAGAAAATAATTCTCGCTAAAAGTTTTCTCATTAAATTATTGGTCGCCTGTTGAATTTACAAATGAACTTTGTAATTAATTTTCTGTATCATGGTGATGAGACGAACGATAACCTGCGCTGCGAGTTTTCTTAAAATCTTCATAAAATCGGATTCCCTTTGATATTTGGAGGAAAATTACGTAGGTAATATGACGATTACGAAAATATGTTATTCATCTGGAAACCTTTCTGTCGTTCCGTCATGTCAGCAAAATTCATTACTTTTGATCTACTTAGGTATATTATTATAATGCCTTGTTTGATAAAGGTTTTTATTTTATGACTAGCTTCTTCCCGTAACTTCGACCCAGTACTGACCCAGTTAAAATCTCACCTGGTACGAGTGTATCTAGGCATAGAAAACTCTGCTTCTAGACGATGAGGCTACGATGAAACATGAACCAAGTTTTCTTGCAAAAATACAACTGTGAAAACCGCATACCATTTGGTGCTTTAGTTTTTGGTGATGCGCGTACAAATATACAGACAGACAAAAACTCTAAAAAGAATTGCTTTGTTTTCTATATAGCTGTTATAAAGACCCCTTATAATAAGCCTTCTTAAATACCTCCTGTGATGTCGACATCAGCCAGTTATAATTTTATTATACGTATAGATAAGCGACCCATATATTCCAGTAGCGATTTTGCAATTTTTCATGTTTTTAATTGGCTCTTTCCCAGGGAGAATTTCGGTGATTGCTTCTGTGTCAGATAATCTCAAAGGGAGGGAGGAATGAACATTGTTATTCGGTTCAGTGTGCCGTGGCGTGGTGTTGTAGCCAGAATTTTACATCCAAGAAGGATGGTGCCCTTTTCTCAAGGGGCTTAAAAAATCGCGTTCAAACGTGTTACCTATTTATTTTTGCTGTTTAATTTACCTTTTGCTTTGTTCTCCCCTTTTGTCTTTTTTACGCGTCCGGTCAGGGGTTCATTTAAGCGTAATACTGAGATAACTTTAAAAGAAATGCCTCCTTTATTCTCATTGTTGTGCAAATACTCAACTGCGACCCGATTTAGGATAGGAGGACTTATGATTGGTGAATTGTAGCCAGTATCGTTAAATAAAAGAAAATTACTTTACACCTTGAAAAGTAATTTCTATTATGAGGACGGTTGGCTCGATTGGAACTTATCTTCGTTTTTGTGACTTAATGAAATTGAATTGGGATTTTCCTTTATCAAATATGGATTGTACACAGTAAAGTGCAAACTGTAGGAACCTTCACGACCAAGTTAATACGATAGAAAGATCGCTTCTGTGATATTATTATATAGGTCAAATATTAATTTTAATATTTTCATATATTCGAAAATATGAGAGACAGAAGTACTTACTTTTTATTTTTACAACGTAATGTAGGAATTGTATAAGATTGCTTAGCTATTTTATGATATAAGTTATCTGTTCATTATTATGGCCTCATAGGCGGTTAACCTGCTAATTTCCTAATTAGTAATTAACGTAATCTTACATAGAAGCTTTTGTGTGAAAATCTCTTAATTGTCAGTCAAAATATTCACTTATCTAATTTGCTGGGTAGTACTGCTCCGGTTCACCGTGCTTCGCCGAGCGCGACGAGCTGACTGTGCAAGTGGTTCCACCCCGAACCCCTAATTGGTAAATCTTAGCTGAATCCGCTCTTTGCAATTAAGCACCCGTTCTATGCAGCCCGGTACTCATAGTAACTGAGACCTCTGGCGCCTGAGCGCATAGATCATACTTAATTGAATGAGACATTCTAATTGGTCACTATGGTCAGCATTCCCCGATTTCCTGGTTCTTGTTGATAGCAGGTAACAACAATCAAATTATTTTAGGAATCTTTGAACGGACGATGAATTATTCCGTTTATTTTGAACTGTTCTCATTTAAATAAAAAGAGATTTTTTTTTTGTTAAATTTAGACCAGTTCAGACTGGGCCACTTTCATATCATTTATTCACACTCCTGGTATTAGCTAAAATTCCTTTTGCTGTGAGCACACTGCCGATTCATAGATTTTAAGCCAGTGGCTAAAAGCATCTAGAATTTTTGAAGCTGCAAACTGTTCAGAGTGATTCTAAACTGTGGGCTCCAGTTAAACCCCGACTGGAATTAGTCGGGAATTACTGGAGCCCACTCATATGATCCCGTTAGCTGTTGGATTTACAAATTTAATAAAATATAGTTAACAATGGTCCTCTTTTAATAAATCATATCACACATTCGGAACACACGTAGGTATCAGATACTTGTACAAAATTGCAAAGAGATCAAATACTTCTACGAGAACACAAAGGAGTCAAACACATCGCTAGCGGAAAATGACGACCCTTGGAACCAGATCATGCTGAAATAGCCACGAGAATCGAATGAAATTAAATTCCTTATATCCTTGTATGTACAGTCAACAAAGTTGTTAGTGTTACATGGCCAAAAATTAAGATTTACTTTTCTCTTAAAGCCTTAAATGTATTTATAGTATTTTTTTGGTAAATTATAGGGATCAAAGATACCTTTCGAAATAAACATTAATCAATAAGATTTATTTATGACTTCCCCAGAAAAATGAATTCTTAGTTACTGGCCATGTAACCCTAACAACTTTGTTGACTGTACATAACATTTTTATTGAAGTCATGTTTTGAATATACAATCAATTCGAAAAGTGTTTCTGTTCAATATTTTATTTGATGTTCGTTGTAATCTTCGTAAAGTTCAAATGTTATTGGTAATTGAAAATCGTGTTCCTTTTATGTGTATGTCAGGATTTGTTTATCGGCGGTGTGTAATTGAAACAGCTAAAGTTGGCGGTATGCCGGTCACGTAGGCAAGTTGCCCGGGGACGTGTCGCGAACGACGATCTCTGGTACTCGATACATTATCGTTATCAACGGAATCAATTATCGTAGCGGGTTAGCCTATAGCTACCGGTTCGTGTTTGAAGTTTGGTAGTGATGAAAGTTCATCTAATGTATTTAGTAAATTTAAGAATTTGGTACGAAGAATTGTTTAAAAAGCTTTAAAGAGGGTATATACTTAACCTTGGACCCTTCGAGTGTTATTTATTTATTCCCAAAAAATATTCGCTATTGTAGTCACTCGACATCGAGAATGCTCTCGATATAATTACGAACATTCTTGATACAAGGCGATTGAGACTAAGTGATATGATATTACAACGTGCACAATTTGCATGTGTTCTGTACCAAATGCTCGTCTGAATGTTATAATTCTCGAACCTGAGCCGTTACTTTACATGCTTATATATGCTCTATTTGTACATACAACCAACCGCACAAACGTCTAACTTTATATGATTATAGAGCAAACTTTAATACAAAAAAATAATAACACCTTATTTACGGTAAGACATTACACAGGTATATTTTGTGTGGTACGGAAAGTTCCATGCGAGAGAACGATTCGCATTTGTTTATTTTATTTATGCTTGAAAGAAAATATTAACCATTCAAAGTTCTTTTGCAAAATAAACGAGTTAAATCAACCATAAATTTGCCCTCAATGGGCGTTGCGAATAAGTTATCATCAGCAGTTACGAAAGCGGAGCCGCGCGAAGCCGCGAGTCTTATCTTCAGATAAGAGCGCCTTTTTCGTAGACTTTGAAAACATTTTGTTACGTCATCATGTATATCGTTACTCAATTTTTGGAATATAGGGTGTTTTGTTCCGCATCCGAGATGTACTCGTACATAAATAAGATAACGTGAAGAAAAATACTACGTATATTTTTGTGTCAAATGCGATTCGGAAGCGATAGCTTACATTTGTTTGCTTTCGGAAATGTATATTGGTATGATAAGTTAACTGCGTAGTGCTTTTAAAGTAAGTAGTAGGACTTTAGCTACGTGAAATACTGGATTAATGGCCAAATAATGCTTATAATCATGAAGTCCCGATTCATAAAGGATTTGAATATCAATGAGTAATTTTCGAAGCTCTTGTTGTTGGCAACCCCGGCAAAGCTATAAGTACCTAATTTAAACGTCAAATATGAGTACCTACCTTCGAATACATATTATATACCTACTATAACAAGCAACGAAAATTTAAATGCAAATATTAACAGTCATGCAAGTATTTCCCTTGTATTAGTATATTTTGTATTTTATATTATGAAGTGCACAGAACTCTGTTGCAACTCCAGCTTCTATTTAACCAACAACTCTATTCGAATATTATTTTCATTTAATGACCAAAGATGTCGGTTGTCATAAATTAAATAAATAATTGTGATGATTTTGCACCTATAGTGCGTTTCTCTCAGCCCCATCACAATCGATAAGTAAGTACTTATAGTCCGTAGGTCCAATTAAAAACTTCAATAAACGTTTAGTTTTTTGCATTGAACCTATTAAACTATCTGTGATGTATAATAAATTGAGAGAAAAAATCACACACAGTTAATCAGTCCCAAACTAGGCTGAGCCTGTACTATGGGTACTAAACAACTGATAAACATACTTATATAAATATTAAACACCTAGACACGGAGACAACAAACATGTTCATGCACACAAATGTTGGCACCGCGCGGGATCGAACCCGCGACCTCTGACTCAGGAGGCAGGGTCACTACCAACTGAGCCAAAAGCCCCGTATTAAAGTGCTCTTGCACAAAATTACGTTACAAAGGTCGTGAGAATTGTGCATGCGCATTCGCAATGAATAGTACCTAAAGTATAAAGCGAGGAATGTCACACGCTCGAAACATATCTGAGACCTAAATAAGTCAAACTGATCTCATTAAAGCTAGAGAAATAAATTCTAAAATGATTAATGTTTCATCAGTTTAAATAAGTTTGTACATAATAAAATTTATAAATTAGTGTTCTTAAATTTCAACATCATTTTAACTTTAAGCACTTTAGCTTGCAAAGAATCGCGTTTTATTAAATTTTGCCGTACTCAAATTGTTACTATTATACTAAGTACTTATAATTTAATCCGACTACTACTTACGTTCACTAATTAAAATTATCTACACTTGCCTTTATACTATCTACTTCTATCTACTTTATATTATCTACAACAGCCACTTGCACTTATATCAAACAAATTCTTCACACATTGTGTTTCCAAGAAATGAAATGAGAAGTAACAAATCGGAGTCACAGTCAAGGTGAAAACAATTCCCAGTAAAATTGAATTAATAACATCAAAACATCTGTTTTCTCTAAGTTCACAGAGTTACGCTTACATTGTTACGGTACAGTACCGGTTTCGCTTCTCCATACTACAATTGAATGGTTACTTTCACTCAATCAGTACATTCAATCCCCTATCGAGAGGCTGTGTACACGATTTCCTCATTAACGTGCTTTTGTTAGACGTCTCCACACGTACCTATTATGGAATCGGATGCTGGGTCATCCATTAATTACGTGACAAGACATACAGGTCATTATGAACGTCTTTATTGTATTTCTAGATGAGTATTGTGCTGTATTGTAATCTTCTAGGTTCTAATGACAGCTGTCTTTACGTCAAAATATTTGACAGCCAACTCTAGAAGTGTTTCTGACTTGTCTTTAGTTTAGTAATTGTAGAAACGATTCCTGAAGTAAATTTGGCACTATTACCTTCTACAAATTCTATTATAGCTTGCTTTATCTCTAAGAAAATAATCTAAAAAAATAAGGTTTATTCGGATACGAGGTTTTCGCATACTTAGCTTATTCTAATCTATTCGAGTCCTACACAATTTGATTTGTTTATTCTACTCAAACAAACCAACACATTATTGAATTAGGAACACTGGTACTGGCACCAATTAAATTGCTATTTACACACGATGTGATATATGAATACCCCCTACACTTTACGCTCGAAACGATGCAGGAACAGTCTCTAATCAAAGCCTCGCTGCCTCGGTCTTGCATGCGTATTCATAGACGTCAATAGTATTTGCTTTATCGAGATCAAACGTCGTTAACATCCAGTAGTTCTGTTCCAAAGCATCGCCTAGGGCCCACAAGCAGATGTGTAGATATGAGCCGGGTATAGATTTATTAAGTTTATTGCTCGCCGGATTACATCGCGAAGGTAATTCTAGTCTTAAAATTGAATCTCGCTCCTCGATCGTGAAGCAGGATGCAGCGCAGACAGCGCAGAAATCTACGTAGGTGTCATTTGGAAATGTTATTGGTAGATTTAGAAATGGGAAGTCTAAACTTTGAAACGTCGGTTGTACAAAAAAAACACTAACTTAAGAAAACTTGAAAGATCTAAAAGTAGCCCTGACGTTGTATAACAGCACCCTGATTGAGTGTTCCAAAAAATAAAATGTGAGAACTGGGTACTTCCGGAAATGAAATTCTAATTCCCTCGTTGATAAGCCTTCAGAATTTAGGAAAAAACTAACCAAAATAAACTTGATTACCTGTTGTTATTCTTTGTGCTTATTATCGTGAAATAACTTGGAGTAATTGACTAGATTTATATATTAGCAGTTCTCTTATGAAAGTTTGACTTAATCTAAAACTCAACTAACATAAATCCCAAACCGAATAAGCTTATTTAAATTAAGTTGTGTTTTATACCGTTTAAATCCTTGCAATACACCTTCAATTATTCATGATTCATTATCTCCGAAGAATAATTCATCATCGACCATTAAATGATTCGATATTGTACGTATATTGTATGTGAAGTAGCAATCGTGCATTCATGTTTCCTGTTCCGCGGCCTTCGCATGACTTCTAACCATTGATCGACATACCTTAACTACATGTTTGAAATGGTGCCTCGTGTCTAGATCAAATTTCCTGCTCTATTCTTTATACTCAGTTACGTATCTGCTCATACCTATCCATTATCATTGATGACCGTGCCTATGAAATATTACGCATGTTTTTTTTCTTCTATGGTTTGCCTCTGGTTCTCAGATGGCCAGATTTAAAAAATAAATAGAATTTTATATTCAATAAAGCTTGGAATAAGCTTGTTGCGGATTTTAAGAATGTAATTTTCAATCTTACGAAGCCTGTAATAGATTATTTTGCATGTTTAATCAATTAAAATTTATTATTCAAATATTTGACATCATTAAATTGATCACGCCACTTGTATGAAAGGAGTCTTTCTTCCAGTGGTCTACAACTGGTATTTGCTAGCGTTTTATAATTTTAACGTTATTAAACGTCAAAGGAAATTGAAATAATGCGACATCACATTTTCTTTAGAAAGGCTTGATGAGGTTTCTTGGAAGCAAAATGAAGGAAATTTGCTTTCAATATGACGGTAAAGCGTGAGAACAGACAATCTTCTATAATGTATTCCTTCCTTATTGTTAAGTGTTTACAAAAAGCTGGTTTACAAAGCGGAAGTTTCAAAGAATTTGAACTGAGGTTCATATTAGGACAACTGCTAGATGTAAAAAATAAGAAAATTGAACCCTATGAACGTATTTACATCTTATTCAAATACACGTGTTTAGCAATTTTAGCGACGATGTAACAAGGTCATGGATAAAAGTGACAGTTCATAAGGTTCAAATTACCTAGTTGTTTTTTAGGTACATGTTTGACATTAACTCTTCAATCTATATGGTTTGTTTCTGTCCTTTTTCTTTCGTACTCTATGGGGAAGGATGGGCTAGTTTAAAATTTGAAATTTTAGCTGGTCAGCCAGAATCGAGAATTTCTTTTTATTATTTTTATGGGTAGATAAGACCTATTTATATAAATTACCCTTTATATTTGTCTTTTTCACTTATTTGAGAAAATAGGCAAACGAGTACGCGCATCCACCTGATATTATTAGTCCTTATCACTT
Organism: Ethmia dodecea; assembly: GCA_963855545.1. Lineage (NCBI taxonomy): Eukaryota > Metazoa > Arthropoda > Insecta > Lepidoptera > Depressariidae > Ethmia > Ethmia dodecea. The sequence continues at coordinate 7,151,097 of OY979446.1, forward strand.
ATACAAAACCGGAAGTCACCGATGCAATGTGGAAAATTAAAAATAATTTTATCACGTATAAATTTTATTTCTTATATTATCTTATTTGTGTTGGTGTGGGATAAAAAGATTTATCGTACTTTATACAGGACTACGTTTCACCGCTGCTAAATTAGCAATGATAAGGGCTATACAACTTTTCAGAATTTCAGTAATTTATATTTTATGATGTAAATGTATTTTTACAGCACTTCCATAAATCAACATCTCGTGTTCGTAGCGCATAAATCTGAAACGCTGCTTTAAAATATTTTATCCTCGCGGCAGAATCAGTAATAAAGCTCGATGATTTTTCACGATTGCATACAAAATTGAGGATAGTTTATCGCTTCATAATTAATCATTGAAATTCATAGGGATCGGTATCATTTTGGTTCAAGTTGAAATATTGATAAGGTTGTAATAGTTTGAAAGTTCGTAAGTTTATGAATTCCTCATTCTTAAGATTTACTACAGCCAGACACATTACGTTCGCTTCCTTGTGGACAGTCTTCATAATATGTTTTCCGCAACTACATGAAAAAACTATTTATGGATTAAACATTACAAAATAAATTAGCTTTACCATGGCTTTTACGTACAAATATTAAAAAATATATACATCTATTTAATACTAGCTATGTATAGCTGTAAGTAGCTCCCGAATATTTCCTCAAAGAACTATGTCTTCATCACAGATGAAAAGCACCCTATGTCTTTTCTCAAGATGTAGACTATCGTACTGCTTTTGCTCAAGATCTGTTACTGGCGTAGCCGCGAACAATCACACAGAGTTAAATTCGTATCTAAGTATACCTAATATTAAGTCCCTACTAACCATCCCTATATTTAATACTAGCGGTTCTGCGCGGTTTCACCCGCGTAGTTCCGATTCCCGTAGGAATACGGGAATAAAATATAGCCTATGTTACTCAGAGATCTTCTAGCTTCCTATTGGTGAAAGAATTTATAAAATCGGTCTAGTAGTTTTTGAGTTTATTCGTAACAAACATACAAAAATCCAAAAATACAAATCTTTCCTCTTTAAATGCGAGTATAAGTATAGATATATATAGTTGTAAGATGAAAGCCCTGACTCATCCTGTTTTAATTTGACCGAAGGTTCGGGTTATCTTATCGAGATGCACATTACGTTGCGAATGACAATGGCTAGTTGGTGTCTGGCTGCGGGATCCCACCCTCACCCCACGGACACGTCACCCGCACTCGATTTATAGATTTTTTTGTAAATTACCTACTACCGACATTATTATTAACCTCTCAGACCATGAATCACAGACAAAATAGATTTTTAATTGTGTCTCGGTACCAATTGGAACCGGCGGTTCTTAACTGATTAATATACAGGATGTTAGAAAAACGTTTCCAGTTCAACCAGTGGGTTAATCTGCTGATTTTTGACTCAATTTCATAATAAAATAGCAAATAAAAAAAGATTCACTATCGTAAAATAAAACTGTGATTGCGTTTTTCTAAATTAAAATATAAAAACAACATTGTGGGACACAATTCACACAGATATTTAATCCCAACCTAGGCAAAACGGTTTCAACTTGCTTCCTGGCTTCGGAAGCGTTTCCTTAACACCTGTATTATGGTGGCGGGTACATGGCAATACCGTCAGTGGCAACGGCTGTGGAAATTCAGTCCTGACTATTGCCTTATTCAATGAGCTCATACAATTTGATTCCCTTAACAAGGATTTTGAATGAAATAAATGACAAACCAACTCGTCGACAGTTTCTCATTTCAGACTGGTCGATTGAAAGCAATTTTTGATTTATCGGTAGGTATAGTTATTTTAAAAAAGTTCTCAAATTACGAGGGCGGGATGATAAGTAGCTAGCAGAGGCTAGGCTACTTATCATCCCGCCCTCGTATATATTGCAATTTTCTATAGAAGTTAGAGCATAGTTAGAAGTAATGGATAAAGACTACAATCTCCCAACATCTTGGTTCCATTTGTATGAATCCTTTATACCTCTAAAACACAAAGACCAATAATTAAAGCTGTTAAAATTCACTTTTCTTTTTTCAAAGATGGAACGTAAATAATTCATTAAATGTTAACAGAATTCCTTCCGAAGCGAGCGCTGTGTAGCTAGGGATGTAAGATTAAAGGAAAATAATCGATTAAATAAAAATCGATTTTTCTTTCTTCAAAATTAATCGATTTTTCAAAAATCGATTAATATTGAAAATAATCGATTATTTTAAAAAATCGATTTTTTTCTAATACATATTTAAAAATCTTTATATGCTTTTCATATTTTAATAATAAAATCCTAAGAGATTCATATTAACATTTTACTAGATTAAAAATGAAATAAAATAATATGAATAAAGAAATAACAAAATAGAATTTCGATAATCTTCAAATTTGAACAATAAAATAATTAAAAATAATTAGTGTCACAAAATGTCCAGTCCTCTTTTACATTTGACTAGTATTAAAATAAAATAGGTACTTAAAACGAGTATCAATAAAACTAAACGAATACGTTATGGTCTCAAAAACTAAAATAAAAGACAAATCTTTCTTTATTTTTTAAGTTTAAACAGTCAAAAGACCAAAAAAAAAATATTAAAAAATAAGAGTACTCGTAGTATTAAATAAAATGAAACGATAAGTAAAAAAGCTTAACGAAAACGTTAAGGTTCATCTACCGCATAGATGTCTCTGTTTATAAAAAATCGATTAAAACGCGTAATTTATATAATCGATTAATAAAAAATCGATTATTTTTATTTAAGAAATCGATTATTAATAATCGATTATTTCAAAAAAATAATCGATTATTTTAAAAATCGATAATTTTTTTACATCCCTATGTGTAGCTACAGAAACAGTTTCTTCGAGAAATAACTGCAAGCTAATTAGAGCAATGCAATTTAAACCGATATTTAATGCAACTTGTGTTCGATTCCGCATTCGATGTTATATTTCACAAAGTTAATCATTTTAGTAGGTCTGGAAATTCTTTTAACTTGTCACATTTTATTTTGATAATTATTTAATTAGATATAGCGAGTTTATCTACAGAACTGATTATCTATATATACATAATGATAAACTGACTGACTGATTGGTGATGTATCAACGCACAGCCTAAACCGCTGGATCTAGAGACTTGAAATTTTGCACATAGATATAGCTTATACAGTGTAGGCATCCACTAAGAAAGGATTTTGCAAAATTCAACCCCTAAGGGGATGAAATAAACGTGTGCGAGCGAAGCCGCGGGTAAAAGCTAATTGCCTTAATAAGATAAATAATATTAATATCAAAATAAGAATTATCATCTCAGCAAACCCAAAATAAATACAATATCAAAAGCAAGGAGAGCTTATGGAGCCCTCCTCTCATTTGTGAGGCTAGGGTTCGAATTCTGGTGTGGGTATATGTACCAATGAGTTTTTCTCCATGATTTTTCAAAAACTTACGTATTTATCACTAGCTAGATGGTAAAGGAAACATTGAGGAAAACCGCAGGTCCCAGAATACCAGCGATGGGCTCACCATCACGTTTAGGAATTAAAAAAAAGACGTGTGGCACTCGGGGACTTTGTATCAACAAGACTGCCGAAAAGAAACGACGTTAGACAATGCACGGCCTTCAAGCCACACCTCCGTGCCCGTCGGAGTGAGGAGCGTGAGGTTTTTTTTCGTTACGGAATTTCTGGATTCGGTCCCTGCGCTCAAGGCCCTCGATAGAAGCTATGCAATAGCTTAAAAAATGTAATAATGAAAAGGTTTTTTTTTCTGAAAAGGAATGGGCCTACCCCCTCAGGAATAAAGGCGTCAGTTTTTTTAACGAATCTATTAATTATAAAGAATCCTTCATTGCCTCTCCAAAGGCTAATGATCTAGTATACCAAACGCATAATAATAAAGCTCATATGCGATGCCTAAGTTAATAGTACCTACGGGTTGGTAAACAGCTGTGTATTACCGTAGAGACAACCACTAATACACAGTCGTGGCCCACAATGTCGCCCGCTTTTATCCTGACGTAGGTAATGAACTATGTGGCCATGAGTTAGAACCTTTTGAAGACTATGTTTTTGGGAGCAGATATCATTTTGAAACAAAATACTTACATCTTTGATTATACTAAGTAAATATTTTTAGGTAAGAATAATTTATTTCCTGTGACACTTTAGTCAAAAAATTGAAATGTAAATAAAACAGGTAAACATTGCGTATCAAAGTGCTATTAGCAAAAATACTTTATGGGAAAAATAATGTTAATTTGGTTTATGTTAAGATAGTGGTTTCAAATATTACTCTAATAAAAAGGCTTTGTCGTTCTCACTGTCTTTGTCATAAAAAAAATCTCACGCCTTTTATCGCCGGGGTAGGCAGATGTCTTCTATTTCTGGATATACCCATTGTTCACGAGATATTCTTTGGACCCCTAAACGTGATAGGTGGCGAGCCAATCGTCGAACCAGCAGGCGTTTTCACGGAGGCTCGACACCGTTTCCGTTCGATTCAGATCGAGTGAAAAATTTTCCTCCCACTGTATTCTAGGCGTTTCTGACATCCACGGAAATTTTTCCGAATCCTTATGTCAAATATGACATTCGTTTGCGATACCGATATCTGTGAATAGTGATCTTCTACAGTTTTTCCGATTCCGAGTCAAATATCGAATATCGAAGCTCAGACATACGGGTTTCCTCACGATGTTTTTCTTCACCGTCGAGATAGTGATAAATAAATATGTATAAGATTTTTTAAAAACTCATCGATACATGTCGAACCTGAGCCTCACTGATTGTCATCATGTGAAGCAGGCTTTTTGTCATCAAAATAACTAATTTGGAGACTTTATTTAATTTCCAAACTTTTCTCATTGCATTTCCGCTTAGACAGTGGCCTTAAAAGCCCAAAAAGAAGGGACAGCATTCTTCGCCCTGTTTTTATCCACTAATAAAATGTTAAGCACAACTTTCGGGAGGACAATTTGGCTCTAAGACAAAATTCCACTGTGTGGACACATGCTTTTAGGCAGCCGGTATTACTTGGTAAAAGTTTGTTTGAATAAATGTGGGAGTAACACACATAAGGTGCTAAGAAAACGGACTGAAACAAAGCGAATATTTCATTTGTCTTTAGTTTCATTAAGTAGGTATGTCTAGTATTTATAATTATATTTATTGGTAAGTATATTTAGACTCACCTATTTTTACTTTTCCTTTTCCTTGGACTTATCTGCGCTTATTTATTATGAGATTTTAGTTTGTAATTTATATTAAACACACCAAAGCAAATGTAATATTTTTTTTTTGTTATATTTTTAAAGAGTATTCAACTTTTGCAAATGCGATGTTCCCGGATTGAAAATAATTATATAAATCAAGAACCAGATAGTTTCTGAAAAATCAAAATTAAATTAGCTATATACAGTAAGTTGCGGAGTTTTTGCATGCGCCCATAAATTTAAAGGGGAAGACAAAAAATCGGCAGCCCGGCCGAACCCGGCTTGTTTGTCGTTTTCCTATTGATTTATTTTGTCGATAAATCTTACACAGGATTAATCAGGCTAAGTTTTGTCAGAAAAAGCAATATGTCGATTCTGTCGTGGTACAAATTCATTATGGGATGAAAAATTGCGTCATCGTAGTAATGTTTATAAGCGCACGGAATAAAAATACGTAACATTTTCTGAGTTTCTACTAACTGATAGAGTTCGATTCATTCGTTTTGAGCATCCATTTATTTGCATTCAACTTCAATCGGTGTGTTGATATCCCATATTGGTTTTCGTTTGAAACTTAAAGTTTTCGAATACATGTCTGACTGCTATCAAAGCTGAATTTACATTTTATAGGAAGGTAAAAATAATAGAAACCTATATAATTGTATAGAGAAGGAATCAGAATAGCTGCCGAAGATAATAAAAGAACTCCGTAAAAGCAATAAAAAATTGGTGGCAAGTGAAAATTTCCTATTCAAAATACTGCAAGTAGGGTAAAAGTAGGGATCCAATCGGGTGGATGGGTCGTTGCTCTGCCGATAGGATCTAAAGTTTGGCAACCCATCTTTTTAACTGCGCCGTCGTCAATTATCATTACAATCTGGGACGAGGCACACGGAACGCGGCCGTAACTCAATATTAGTGCCTATAAAGGTGAGTGATAACCGCATATCCGCTCCCAGCCCTTCTTTATAGTCTGATTGTGCGATATAATAAGAAATCATTTACAATTTATTGGCGTGCCTATGAATACGGTCTGATTATTATTGCTGACAACTACATAATGTTTCACCAAAGAACATTGCCTATGGTTTATCCAAAGTTAATTTTTTTAGCCAAAGGACGTTCTTGAAAATAGTTTTTCTTCATTTTTGCCCAACTAATATCACAATGATGCTGGTTATCCTTTAATTTTAAATCTGAACCAACAACACTAATGTAGAAGTTAAAAATAAAGTTGACTCGTTAATTGCACTTAACCTTTATGGTACAAGTGCACTAGCCATTAAAGAACGCAAGGCATACCTACTCGGCAGCACAGATATATATAATACTATACTAGACGGCAGGTAAAAATATTGGTGACATTGTCAGCTATCCGGCCAGCGAGAATTTTTTTACTATGGAAATTAATGCGACCCTTTGCGTGGCATGCGTGCCGTGCGGCCGTTGACAGCTAATGAATGCACACCATTATGGATAGCTTCTCTTCTGTTTCCTTTCCGATATTTGGCGAGTCACCTTGTTTGTCTTTTGTTTTCCGGAATGCGTACCACACTTTCTCCAAATATAGTCATATGTGTGCTACTTGCCGATATAAGGACAAAATTCCTTTGCGTGTGAGCGAGGCGGGTCAGAGATATTACAATGCAGTCAGTGTGAACATGCTTTATGCTCGGAATTTTAGATGCGTGTAGTGTGCCCCTAACACGATTTAACAGTTCTAGAAAATAACCTTCTTCACTTTGAATATTTAGATAGTGTATTGTTTTGTTGCTGTCATAATATTGGTTCGATACTAAGTATTTCTTCTGTTCAAGACTGTTTCTTTTAGACAAAACTTACGACCTACCTACAAAAATCAGACTGCGTGTAGAAGACTGAAAATTTTTAAAAACATTACTATCCTTGTGATGCAATCAGGTAAAAGGTAGCCTATGATACTCTGAATGACGACGAACCTATCGACATCTCGTACTTAAAACTCCGTAAAACAGTTAAGGCTATAAGGTAACAACGAAATAAGCTCATATACGAGTACACTCAGAAACATTACCTACTCTCTGTAGAAGTCGCGTAAAATATGCCAGAATCTGTTTTGGCAGAGTCTAACTTCAAGCTTCGTTTTGTGATTAGCTCAACAGTATTTGTGGTCATTGGATGTTTATATTAATCTTTAAATATGGTCTATTTCTATTTCTTTCACCTTTAAGAAAGTTCCGATCATATTGCCAAAAAAGAAATGACATATCCAGATCCTTCTGATAGGACCAAAAAATCTATAACGTAATTAATATGGGTCCAAGGTGAATTGGGTACTTTGGTAGGATGACGACAAATAGTAGGTACTATCGCGTTCGGCTGGCAAGCCCGGCACGTCGTAGGCGGCTCCTAAACCGATTATAGCCTCCCGCAGTGAAAATACAGTTTCAAACACGAATTACCGTTACAGATTGTCCTGAAATTCAATTTTGGAACGCATTGGAGATATCGTAAAATTAATAGCGTTATTACCTAGCTACGTCCATAAAAACCTAATATAATCTAATACAACTCCCAATGAGCACCGGCCGCTTTTTCGTGCAATGTTTTTGCGCGACGCCACTCAAACGTGAACCAATTTTCTGAACATCCCTGCTAATGTACAAAAACAACGACCTCTATATTTACTCCTATGTCGGGGCTTTTATTAGAGACGCATATTATGTTAAAAGCCAGTTCGTTATAATGTTATCAACGTATTTATTGTGTAATTTTTATTGGAAGGTTGTCTGGAATGTACTTTGAAAATTATTAGTATTGGAGACCTAACTTCGCATCGTTTCTGTTTATACTCGTATAAGTTAAGTAAGGTAAGGTAAGGTATGAGATAAAGCAGCCAAGTAGAGCTTTTATCGCGATTTAATTTACTAATATTGAGATTTAAGAAGAGAAGAAAAGTAGTTAAACAGATTACCCCCAACATACAAATAAAAACATAATTTCACCTCTTTTCAATAACGTATTAGTATATAGGTACTATGAGTCATTTTAATGTGTGCAATCTATACATATAATAAAACTCTATCGGGGCCGTGTCTGTACATGAAATATTTTTTGAAAATTTTAACGGTAGTGTATATAGTTATCGATATAGATACCGAAACACCAATTTTTGGAATTTTTGTCTGTCTGTCTGTCTGTCTGTCTGGTTGTGCACGCATCACTCAAAAACTACTGAACGGATTTTGATGAAATTTGGTATGGAGATAACTGATTACCCGGGTCAACATCTAGGGTACTTTTTATTCCAGGAAAATATCTCATTCCCACGGGAAAATATAAAAACTGGTTAAAAAGAGAAATACGTACTACTCCGAAACGATAACACTTACAAACTTGAAATATGGTAAGTAGGTGTCTTATAGACGTATACAGGCAACTACTATAAAATGATTTTTGGAAATTCCCCCGGGAACGGGAATAACGGGATCATTGGGAACCTAATAAATTGGGTCTGCTAATTGTTATATCCATACTCTTTTCTGATTTACTGCTATTTTATTTTTCTTTGACACTGTCTTAGTGACGTTTTTGATATTTGTTCAATGCAAATGTGAATTGAGTTTTGTATTTATTTGTTACAAAATGAAGAAGCTGAGAAAAAATATTACCAGAAGATCATGTTGAAACTGAAATTTCAAAGAAAACCTAATAAATACCAATACAGAACAATACAAATGTCATGCAAACAGAAGGAATGCACGTACCAAGGTCAGTCATCCTTTACACATTCTTTTAGTCTAATTAAAAACTGGTTAAAAAGAGAAATACCTACTAGGTACTCCGAAACGAACACATCAACTTGAAAAATGGTATGTAGGTGTCATATGTCGTAGGCAATCGCTATGAAGGGGTTTTTGAAATTCCCACGGGAACGGGAATACACTAGATCCACGTCTGCGACGCCGCTGGGCACTCGCTATCTTAAATAAAGAGCAACAATACTACGGTTTCCATAGGTATCCCTAAATTCAGTTAGGTACGCTAATTCATTTTTCGGAAAAAAATCACACATATTAAAAACTAGCGGTTCTGCGCGGTTTCACGTAGTTCCCGTTCTCGACGGAATACATGGACTATATACCCTATGTTACTCAGGGATATTGCAGCTTTCCATTGGTGAAATAATATTTTAAATCGGTGCAGTAGCCTTTGAGTTTATTCGTTACAAACATACAAAAATACAAGAATAAAGCTTTCCTCTTTTTAATATTGGAAGATTTAGATTAGTGTAGATGTAGATAGCTAAAACCGATTAAGTAGTCGAAACTGAACAAACTAATTTCAGGAATTGCACTTATCCTATCCTATCCTACTAATATTATAAACGCGAAAGTTTGTATAGATGTGGATGTTTGTTCCTCTTTCACGCAAAAACTACTGAACGGATTTTGATGAAACTTTACATTTATTTAGCTTATACATCAGAATAACACAAAGGCTATATTTTATCACCGTATTCCTACGGGAATGGGAAGTATTTTATCCCCGTATTGCTACGGGGACGGGAACAACGCGGGTGAAACCGCGGGGCGCTGCTAGTAAAGACTACAAATAAACGAAAAATGCAAAAAGTTAATAAAGCTCTCAAGTTATGTGTCTATTATTCGATTACCAAGCACTAATACATATCTTATAACATAATTACTGCAAACTGTATTGTCTGTAATTGCATTGTGTTAAATTCCCTTAATACATATGTGGAGGGATTGGTTAAGCGTATTCTGCAGTGCGTCGCAGGAGTAGATCCGATTAACAGCACGGGCTTAAAGGAGATGTAATGCAAAATTGTGCTAAACAGAGCCATGTTAAGCAATGTAGCTGGCAACTAGGAGGAGAACAAATTCCCTTTAAAGAAGCGCCAATCAGGAAATCGGAATGTTCTTCTTGCTTCAAGAAAATTACATAATTATTTCAACAATTCTCGCCTTATCGGTAACCTACGGTTAACGTAACATTTTCTAAAAATATTTAAACATATGTATATATTTTCATTTTATTACATGTGATCTGAGACAATGCTTATTTTACCTCCCTAGGTGTGTAATATACTTTTTAGTATATTCTTAAAACAAATAAAAGAGATAGGTACAATCTATTGTATTGTAGCTCTAGCCCTGGAAATTAAACTTTCTGTATCTATCTAATTGCAGGTGTTCAAGTCAGACAACATAAGAGTAAGAACTCCAGCGATCACGCCTTATACGTACCGCTTTGTTTTAATTAACTGACGATGTTTAGAAACTTTTATTGTTTGTAATTAGATTCTCCCAAAATTTAATTACGTTTGAAACATTTCCATGGATTCTATTTGTAATTAATTTCGTGTTTAACTACCTTGATCCTCGATAGAAAAACAAAAAAATATATAACCAACGAAACATTTTGTTGAAATTTAAATTGGGGTTAAATATTTTAAGCTGGAAAACAACAGGGGCAGGGTTGTGAAAAATCATTACGGAAGTAAGCAGTTTGTGGGAGTCCATCCAGACGTTGGAACCATCATTTCCATTCCCGCTCAACTTCTGCCAGTGGACGGAAATTGTCCCGGACGTCGAAGAGCAAACACTGACATTGCACCTCGGCTTTGGCCAAGTTTATGTCAAATATTATGGACAGCTTAATAAAGACCTGATACGCAGATAATAGGATCTCTGTTTTGTTGATCTTTGTTTGTTTATAGATATCCACATAGTAGTATTTATATAAAAATAGGTTAAGCTTGCTAGCTTTAATTAATCCTGGCATGGGTATATACCAATGAGTGTTTTCAAATCTTATGTACCTATATAATTACTCGTATTTATCACTAGCTCGACGGTGAAGGAAAATGTCGTGAGAAAACCGCAGGTCCCAGAATTGATTCTGAGGTAGCACCTCGATCCGGATATGGCCACCACCTGCCACCCTTAGGAGTCCAAAAAATATGCTGGTGAAAAGTGGGTTTATCTAGGAATGATATACCTTTGCCTAAAAAAATGCATAATTTCTCCGGGGATAAAAGGCGTTAGCATTTTTTACAACTTACCTATTATCGCTAGTTACTCCTAACAAGTGTATGTCAAGTATTGAGAAACATAGCACATTGTTTCTACTTTATGTCTTTCTACTTACTTTCACGTTAAGTTAACGATTGTAAATTGTTTATCGTGATCATAACTGACAGAGAGATGTTAAAAATAGTATAAAGATTAAAGGTTTTTACTCCAGTGTTGTTATAGTTTGATAGACACAAAATATACTGCTTTTAGTAATAAGTCCAGCGGATGTTTGGTGTCCGATGAAAGCATTTTATTTCGCCCATTACCGCTGGTTCTCGGAGAGACAGCTAAGCTCGGTGCAACGACCGACTGAGGGAAATATTTTTCAGATTCTACCACGTGAACGTTAAACAGCGTTTATTTCCAGTGTAAGCGGTTTAACTCGGCAGGTGGAAGTAGACAGGTGAAGAGTTCGCGCCCTCCCGCTACTTATACTCCCGAACATGGAAATACAGTTTCGAGGAATAATGTATTTCGTTATTTGTACAAAGAAAGGAAACTGAAGTATTTTTTCTTAATTACCAGCTCAACATAGGCATCTGCTCCATTAACATGTAATTGGGTATTATATACCAATATATTATATGGATTTGCCCACGCTATTGCCATATTGTTTAGTCAGTATAATCGTTTACGCCAAATAACGTTATCCAAAATAAAGTACCCTATGTTTCATACGTAAATTAGCAGTTTCTTATCTTAGCATGTAGAGTTGCAATCTCTTTCTAAAACACAACATGTAATTTTAGCTTTTAGTCGCTACATTGCCAGGCAAGACCAGGCTTTTAGTTACTTGCAAAATATTCTCTAGAAGTAATAAGATACTGCCTACTTAACTTCACTCGCGTATCGTACTTACTTCAGTACTTGTGAAAGACATGTTAGAAATTTTATAGCTATCTGAAGTCAGACCTCCTAGTTTTCTGTACCTACCCTATGCATTTTCCTTTTCTTTCATTACCTATTACTCGGATAGCAGGTAAATGCGTAGGTATCTACTTGTTATAATTTACCTTTTTTTTTTTCTCAAAACTGTTCTACTGAACGAAAACAAAATACAGTGCTATTCACAGCTTCAGAGCCGACACTAAATATTTCACTCGAATAGCTCACCACTATCAAGTAAACAAACGAAATTGGACTATAATCTACATCAGATAGGCGCTGCAATAAAGTGAATGTTAAAACCTACAATAAACAGTGGTTAGGGCGGGTGCGTAAGTCCAGCCATGTTGTTTTTTGCCCCCGGTTATCCTCTCATGATTTATGCTGTGCCTGCTCGGAATATGATTACCCGTTACGTGTCGGAAGTGCCCTTAATGGATATAAACGTCGTATTTAACTGGCCGGTAAATAGCGGCGTGGTTTTTGTAACGCCTTGTATTTCTCAATTGGTTGGATTGTAATGCGGGCAGCGAAATTGCGGATTAATAATGTTATACGACGTGTATTTTTAAATTGGAGATCGACTGTTTTTATTTGTATTGCTAAATGGTATCAACAACAAGGGTAGGCATAGTAGGTAAAATAAGTTTTTAAGAAATTAGCTGAAAATATTTTTAAGTTAATAGGCACATTTTTTTTCCTGGATACAAACTTCTTTTAATAGGTACAGTCGTTGCGATAAGAATTTATTTATAAAATTTTGTTGTGACTTTGTCGAACTCCAATGTATCGTTCATTAGTCGCTGTTATCGAAAGCTCCTAATAAGGAAAAATGCTCCATGATACTCTGCCGAAGCACGAACTTTCCTTCAAAGCAAGTTTCGCGGGCAATTAACTGCGTTGATTCTCTAGATTTTTTCGTGATTCATGGTCCTTTGTACCAAAACATTAATATTTATTGCTTCTCTATTTCGAATAACAAGACTGCTTCAGTAATAATAACTACGTTATATCATTGTTATCATTATGCATAACACCGCTGCTTAATAAAAATACGTTAGGTGAATATGGAAAGGAATTGGTATATCCAAAAATGGAATACCTCTGCCTACCTGCCTGTCTACTAAAAGGCGTGAGATTATGTATATATGTATATGGAAAGTTGTTTACTTATTGTGGCGATGTTGACGAGGTTTGCTTAGGTAAGGTATTTGTGTTATTTTTTTGGGAATACGCTGACGCGTACATGATATCAGCTATAAACATTCGTTACTCAAGCTCTAAGGAGACAGGGAAAAATAAAAGTATACAGGCCTATAATTTTGCTCAAATATGCTCTACCTTGAGCGGGATAACATTTTTATAATCCTTGAACACTTTGGAATCATGTAGATTTTGTACATTATTAAGTAAAAATACTGTAGCATCTATATTTAGAAATATTTTCTTAAAAATATATTATTTCATAAGTTATCTTAACTTTCAAACACAGTTTGCTCGCCGAGTCTGGCAATTTCAGTGAGGCATTCGCCTGCGGTCATCCCGTTCAATTTGTGCGCGGCTTACACCCAAATTCGATTATTCTACTAGCACCACCAGCTGGATTTAACGAGGTTTCGCAAAAATATCTGGTAGATGGTATCACTCCGATAAAAGTAGGTTAACTTCCGTAAAATTTTGAAAGTACCATTAAAACATAAAGCAAGACCGACCATGCCTAAAGCCGTAAACACACGTTTTGACGAGGAGATAAAGAGGCCGCACACGCAGCTGCATCTATTGACATAAAATTTGAGAGTTCGCAATTTTCGCTCGCCATAAAAACTTAGTGGCGAACAACGGCCCGTCTTAAGAAACAAGCCGTGTCAGAAGGGGAAATTTCCTTGTATTTTTCGGGAGCGCTAACAAGGGGCCCTTACATGACCGGAATATTTTTGTCACCAATTTCCTGGCGAACGGCTTAACGTCCTGAGCAAAGTTACTTAGACTTACCTGGGCTTTCTCAGGACCTGTCAAGATATCGTGTATTTTATGGACTCCGCACATGTCTAGTATATTTATTTTTGACGGCGGCAGTGAAATGGCGTTTGATTGTGACACAGACCTTTTTTATTACGCCAACATCTGGGTAAATGGATTGCGGAAATAAAATTTACTGCTATGATGCAATACTTTTTAGTTAGATACATTTGACTGTACAATTGTAATCGAACACGATCAATTTCTTATAGGATACGGCCTTAAACAACTTGAGACGTTTTTCGACAGCCGCCGTCTGCCGGGCAGAGGCCTATATATCACTTAAAACGACGGAGCATAAATCTATGAGGCTGTCTGCTCGTTATTTGTAGTCGCCACGTGAACCGCCGGTTTCGGGTGAATATTAACGATATCGCCAATTTTCTGCGAGCTTACTCCCGTCGCAATTTCTCGCCAATTGAGCAATCGTATCACATCGGGGCGCATCGTGCTTACAAACTGTATTAACCGTCGTTTCGCCTAAAAAACGTTTACTCTAGGTAGGTCTTTTACAAATCACGAGAACTTAGCCTGCGTCACGATTTGAGTCTTGAAACCTAAACCGAACCCTGCGGACGCGAAGGGAAATGTTAAAAGACATATGCATTCTTAACTGCACTTTCCGTCCTGCACATCAAGTGCATGCATCTGCATATGCAGCGCTCGCAATTTGTTGCACATGCTGCATCGCACGGTCTAGGGATACTGTGGAAAGGTGAATATTCGCTACATTTCTCTAGACATACTCGTACCACATTGTGGGCTGTCCGTCGCATACTCAGCACATGTGCTGCACTAGCATAGAAAATTATTAAATTTTTGAATTATTTTCGGCAAATATACATTTAAAACACAAAAATAGGTACTTATTGGGAAAGCTCAAAGTAGAAAGGGGTCTTTATTCCATTTCTATCTCCTTTTAAAATGGAATTGTATTGAAATGTACGGTATGGCTCAGGGTTCCCACACAATGTTATGCTTTGTTGTCAAGGCAATAATAGCCTCGAAGATTACCGATATAGTAGCGAATGTTACAATGGGACCCTCTTTGCTGAACACACACAATCGTAACATTATTCAAGTATATTTCCGTAGAAATAAAGAAAATTTAACAAGAATGATTTTCTATGCCTTTTTCTTGTCATAGTTTATAATAACTTATTATAATAGATAATCGTAAACTAAACAATATAAAAGTGTGGTAGGAAAATTATACTTCCATCGAATATTTTGATTTAATTATAATATGCGGTATAACATTGTTTGATTTTCATTTTTTTCAACACTTTTTTAGGGTTTCATACTGAAATTGTAAAAAGATATCGAAAAAAAAGCACTTTCCCAGAATAATGATAATAAATAAGCTTCTATTTTACCAAATTGCATTATAATAATTAATATACAATCGTAGGTCCTAATACTCGTAATAGTGGTTCCATTTTCAATATTTCGTCGGTAATATTTAAATTTTAATTGCCTAAAATTAATTTGTAATCCGAACGTTCGATTCGCTTTTTAATAAAAAAAGTATATAGTATTAAAAAAATATAGCGTGGTTCCGGAATTAACGATAACCCGTACTTCCCCATAGTAAATTAATGTTTTATGAACTAGGGTGTCTGCTGTAGGTATCCAATTTTGCAAGTTGTCAAGTGCACGCACGCATGCCTAGATATTCTGTAGCTGCCACGCGGCGTGTGCAAACTGCAACAATCAAGGGGTAATAGTCTGCGAGATGATGAATTCTTGTTTAAGCTTTGCCACATATTACGGACGTACGTTGGCGTACAATATACAAAAAGATTGTTTCTTTACATTGATATAGAGTATTTTTAGAAAAAAGAAGAGAAATCAGAAGTAGATATAGTATATCAGATGTGAGATAAGTAGGTACCTAGGTATTGAATAGGCTAATAAGAAAAAATGAATAACATTTAGGTAGGTACTTTATTATTCCCCATCTGTATCTTGTCTTATATATATACTAGCCGTTTCCGTTCCTGTAGGACTACGAAAATAAAATGTAGCCTATGTTACTTAGCGATAATGTAGCTTTCCATTTGTGAAAGAAATTTTGAAATCGCTCCAATAGTTTTTGAGTTTATTCGTAAAAAACTTACAAAAATACAAATATTTCCTCTTTATAATATTAGTGTAGAAAATATGAAACGACTGGGTGACCAACTGATCGATCAAAACATATCCGAAAGCACTGGATGTAGGAGCATGTAATTTTTTTATGCTTCTTAAATATTTCCTAAACGACTATAATTTCTCAAATTACACACATAAAGTTTTCTTTTGTAGGAAATTCCACGGGATTATGAATAAACATGATCACGGGGCAGCCGTTAGTCTATACATAATTATAATTTTACTACATCACTCGCAAACTAACATGACAAAACGTATAATCTGATAAGTTTTAGTGTAGTTTACGCTTCATATTATATAAATAAATAAAAACTACGGTAAGTAAAATAAATAAAATAATCTCACGCCTTTTTATCCCCGAGGCCGAGGTATTCCATTTCTACACTGAGAAAACTGGTAATCATAAAAGACGTGAAATCAGGATAAGTAAGATGAATTCACCTCAAGGACGGAGAGAACTGATATCACCAAAAAGAAAGATGATAACACGTCTGATGATGATAACTGCATTTAAGATGACGTGTCACCATGGCTTTAGTCGGACGAGCATACATAATGTAATTATGTTTACTACTATTTATGTTTGCTTTCATCATATCTCGAGTTACGTACTATTATATTTCCTACTATTTATCGATGACTTCCTCGTACCTCCAGTTTATTATGTCCTATTATTTTTTTTACTATTTATCGAGGACTTCCTCATATTTCCAGTTTTGTAAAATTGTAACACGCTAGGCTCGGTGGGGGAGACTGTCAAGTTAGAAGCCTCACCATGGAATTCAGCTGTTCTTATAATGTCAAACCACTCTTCCTAAATAGTGCCCGAAATTTCCTGATCCAGATATTGCAAAGGTGTCCAAAAGAGCCGGGGAACCTATCTCTCCACTGATGAAACCTTGCACTCAGAGTTGGAGAGGATACAATGTCAAATGCAACTTAACTACTTATACCTAAACCCTGAGTCAAACGATAGTGCGTTTTAATTCGAGCATGGCGCCATCTATCGAGAACGTATGACAACACTTGTTTGCGTTACGTGTGCGTTAACACTAGTGTGTTCCACTATTATTTTTCTACTATTTGCCGATGATCATATATCCAGTTAGGTCTAGTCCAGGTGTCGAGGGTCAGAGGAGTATGGAGGAGTGGAGGTGGAATCTCCATCGTGAAAATGGAAGATCTTCCGCCAGGCGAAGTGATCGTGCCTGGGGACCGCGGTCCAACGGTTGATGTTGGATAGTTGTATTTATACAAACTCATTAGAAAACTTCGATAGCGCGGTTTAGAACTCGGCCGTCTATTGGCGCGTTCTATGTAGTGTCACTTATATTAATATGCTTAGCGCATAAAATAATATGACTGTAATATTAAATAATATGATGCTGGGATTTCATCGTATTTTCGGTGATACTTCTTCATATTCAACTAGGAAATCTATATAAGTACGGTGACGGTGTCATTGTGCTTTTTGTTTATAATCATACTTATAAATATCATACAAATTTATAGTACAGTGAGATACTATTTAAAAAGAGAATATTATATTGTGTGACCAATTTTTACGATGCTAAGTATTATAATATCGCATTACCTATTCCAACTTAACTTATTAATTCGATTATAGCGTAATATTAACCTATTTTTTCCTTATTGTAGGACAATGCTCCAGTTTTAGACAAACGTAGGCCCCGTCTTTGCTCTCGGGCTAGTCTGGGGTCAAGAGCAAGCCCATTTTATAGTAAAAAAAAAAAAAAAAAACGTCACGTTATTTTATGATTACAAAGAATTAAAAAAATATCATGTCTTTGTTATAAGAGCGGAATGGAGCGATTGGAGCTAGCGCCGAAAGTGCTGTCATCATATTATTTGTAAGGAATCACACAGAATGTTATGCATACTCATAGATGAGATTCTGTAGTCGTATTTTAGTAATCATCACTATATTAATATGATGCTTACTCTAAAAATAAGATTCTGTAATCAATTTTAGTAGGATTCACATTATTCTATAAAATTAAATGTGGTGCTAGGACTTCATCGTATTTTCGGTGATACTTCTTCATATTCAACTAGGAAATCTATCAAAATACGGCGACGGTGTCATTGTGTTTTATAATTATAATCATACTTTATCAATATCATACAAATTTATAGTACAGTGAGTTATTATTTGAAGAAGAGAATATTATATTGTGTGACAATTTTTTACGATGCTAAGAATCATAATATCGCATTACTTACTCAAACAAATTGATTCCAACTAATATATTTCGATTATAGCACAGTATTAACCTATTATTTCCTTATTTTACGATAATGCACCTGTTTTAGACCAACGTCACGTTATTTTATGATTACGCCGAAATGACATTTTTTTCAGTGTAGAAATACCCACATTTCACGAGATGTTCTTTGGACCCCTAAACGTGATAGGTGGTGAGCCCATCGCCGGACCGGATCTGATACACATGTCTCAGACTCTCAGTCTTAATTCTGGGATCTGAGATCACGATGTTTTCCTTCACCGTCGAGCTAGTGATAAATGTGTAGGTAGGTAAGTTTTTGAAAAACTCATTGGTGTATGCCAGGATTCGAACCCGAATCTCACTGATTTTCAGCATGTGAAGCAGGCTCTTTAACCGTAAGGCTATCACTGCTCTTACGGTAAATAAATAGCATACTAGTCCACACTAGTATCAAAGTTTGATGCTTCACTATCACTATCACTACATAGTATAAAACAAAGTCGCTTTCTCTGTCCCTATATCCCTATGTCCCTATGTATGCTTAAATCTTTAAAACTACGCAACGGATTTTGATGCGTTTTTTTTTAATAGATATAGTGATTCAAGAAGAAGGTTTTAGTGTTAGCATTGCACCCGTGCGAAGCCGGGGCGGGTCGCTAGTAAGTAATAAAACTTGCAAAGACAATACCCATTAATGATTGAATGGGAGTTATGTCACTCGGGCACCGGATTATGCACTGGCACATTATGCGAATTTCCCAGGAGTGATTGGGAATCTCATTACAGTAATCCACATACAGTTGACAGTTGAATGATTTCCTATAGACAATCGCTCTATAAATCTTTGACGCTACGGGAGCTTTAGGAAATACTACGATGCACGCGATGATGCAATGCGCAGAATGAAATAAGTAGTTTATGTATTGTTGTATTATTAGTGTCATACTATGGTACCTATATGCTATTCAAGTTATCGACACGCTTGTAGTCTGACACGAATTTACATATACAAATTATTTTATTTAGATTAATGAACAGTTTCTTATTTGAATCTCTTTAGTGTTTTAAATGTAGCCCAATAAAGATGCAAGTGACGAAAAAAAAGTATTATCTCCAAAAACACAATACATTTTTGAATTCTTAGTTCTATTATTAGAATGTAATAAATCAATAGTTCAATAAAGACGAATTAATTCTATAGATCTTTATGAACAATCCGAACGTAAACTTGTTTTCGCAGACGTCTGCGTCTCTGCATAAGAAATATCAGCATGAATCCGATTTGTCTAAGCAGCATTGCAGTCAGACAAGAATATGAATATTCAGCCGCAGAGTGCAGTCACATATTATAGTATTCGCGATAACAAGGTTCGTCAGCAGAACGAACGTCGCCATTCGTCGGGTGCGACCGTTTCATGCCAACTCTCACTATATCGCTTCATACTTTATGTAGGCATCGCTAAAGCGGCTGCAATTTTACTGGCTTAATACAATATCGTATATCTCAAATTCCAAGACAAACCAAAAGAAACTAAAGAAGTTTTAAAAAAGTTTTAATACTACTTTCAGTTGAGATAAGCTCGAGTGTTCAGTGAACGTCGATACTTGGCTGTTAGATATCGCTAGTGATTCCCACTTGTGTGTTTACTTACGAGGCCTCCTAACTCCCAAATCCGGATCCAACAAGTTCAATCCGAGCTAAACAAGTTTCAACTGAAATAAGCAGCCGTCGCGCACTTTGTTCACTTACGCCCAGGGATACGGGAAAAGAAAAGAATAGAAAACGCGCTCCCGGTTTTCCCGTACGGGTGCATATGCAGGGGTGGGGGAGTCAGGCGCAAATCTCTCTTGTTCAAAATGAAGTTACGGAGCCGCTCAGAAATTGTGTTTTATATTTTCCTCAGCATATGACGCGAGAAAAAACTTCGAGATAGTTCCAGATTGTTTTTTGCTCGGTTTGGCGGCCCGTCCGTAGTATTAGGGAATAAAATTTCTCCTCGATGTCGATACCAGTTTAAAACTTTTTGCATTGCGGCGATAATACTTTCCGAACTTAATGTCTTACGAATAAAGATTTGACGCTTTGGTTAACCAATGTTTATTGTGAATATTAACTAATCATGCAAGTTTTAATGACGTCATAATTAACATCCATTAAGCGCGCTTGAGCGGGGAGACAAGCCTTGCATACGATTAACACTTCGACCAAGTGCATAAAGCTCTTATGTAATTATTCAAATTTATACCATCACCGCTCATTTGCCTACTTAAATGTTTCGAGAAGATTTACATGAAATATGGGTATAACCTAATAAAAAATGCATTAGAAAGTAAAAGTAGTGTTTCTGGTTCTCGGTATTATTTACAGACTGATATCCGATAGAATTGACTAAAATTTAGTTAGGTAATTAATTACGTGTATATTTTTGATTTTTTATATCTTTTTTGGTGTACAATAAAATTTACTGTAAGCATTGTTTTGAGTCTTCTTCTTCGTCTTTTTTATTATTAAAGTAAAAAATTTTTTTTTGTATTTCGTTAGAGCATAGCCAACGTACCTACTTATTACGTTAAGAATTGGTAAACGTCACAGAAGATATGAATCAATCTTAGAAAGTGTTACAAAGTTTACATTTATAATCGATTTAGACCGTCAAAATCCCTGACCGTTGAAGCTTGCAGTGGGCGTCGAAGAGAATGAAAGTGTATAACATTAGACCTCTCCATTGTATTCGTGTGTTTAGGCGGCAACTCAATTTACACTTGGGTAGGTACTTTAATAGCCTTGTAGGTATATATGACAAACTACTTTTTGCGTACTTAAAAAATAAATAAATTTGCTTACTCTTTTATCCCCGAGGTAGGCTGGAAATATCGATTTTTCAACAGTAGGTATATTTTTGGACGCCTCAAACTTAATTCTAAACCTTTGAAAAAACTTAATCACTACAATTTTGATTTATCAAACAACGCATAGACTTAACTGGTGGGTTCGGAAGAATGAAACAATGCAAAAGTTCTTTAGATAAGCAATAAGAAGGGGTTTTTAAGGACTTATCCCTTGAGATAGTTAAATAGAGGATACCAGTTTGTATGGAAGTAATATCTACGGAAATACGGCTAATCTGATTTTAACGTGGAAGTGGTGTTTTGTGTATTCTAATATCTATTACCTTGGTATAAAAGTTTCTATCTGACATTCTGAATTGATAATGACTCAAAATCATTATTTTGTTTATTAGGTAACTGTAGGTAATTAATAAAGTTAGTTATAGTTAACATAGAGTCATTGATCTAAAGCCATTTTAAAGTGACCATACCAAATTCCAGGTTATCTAAGAAGTTACCTAACCGTAAACTCGCGGTGGTTTAGACATCAACGACTCGAACTGCTTATTCTGGTTTTAAATCATTTTTGGATAATTGATTTCGATGAAGTTTAATTTAATTTTATGTCATTATAAAATGTTATCTATTTTATTGTTGTAATTAAAGTAATTCTTTTTGTTGAAATAAAAACATTTTTCAGTTCCAACTTTCAACTTACTCAAGTTGACGTACTTTTAATTAAAAATGGTGCGAAACTTTTATAATCGGGAATTATTTAATTCAAGTTCCTATTTTGAATAAAACATTTTGACTTTGACTTTGTTCACTACATATGATTTACGGCTGTACTGTTTAGCTATTAAAAACTTTGCATTTAGCTAATCGAATACTTTTTATCCGCCAAGAAAAGCCGGGTTATGGTTTTAGCACTGCATTTAGGTAGTATTTACATCTTTTCCTCATTGCTTCTGAAATGCTTATAGTATCTAGCAAATGAGGTATCAAAAACGTCTCATTGCATCGAATTTTCGCCATTTATTTATGATATTTAGGCAACAAGCTTACAGACTACAGTGAAACTCCAAAGGGCCTGAATCGACATAATAGACAGCATAAATACATTAAAAGCTTATTTATAAATACAGCAAAAAATAAAAGAGCAGTGATAGCCCGAACGGTTAAAGAGCCGGCCGAAAATCAGTGAGGCTCGGGTTCGAATCCTGGCATGTACCAATGAGTTTTTTAAAAAAAACTTACGTACATATTTATCACTAGTTCGACGGTGAAGGAAAACATCGTGAGGAAACCCGCAGGTCTCAGAATTAATTTTGAGACATGTGTAAACAGACCCGGTGCGGCGATGGGCTCACCACCTATCACGTTTAGGGGTCCAATATATCTCGAGAAATGTGGGTATATCCAGTAATGGAATACCTCTGCCTACCCCCTCGGGGTTAAAAAGGCGTCAGATTATATAAAAATCCTCAAAAATATTGACATTTTGCAATAATACATTTATTTCTTAATTTTTAATTTAATTATATATATTATTAATCTGCTCGAGAAAACGGACTTTCCACTTTTCCTAAGTTTTTTTTAATTAATATTCACACTGGTACCATTTACATAATATAATGTTATGGGTATCTAAGAATGCCGTGTAGGCACAGAATACGCCTTCCATTCGTTTGCATCGTATTACTAAACTTCGACATTCGTGAGATACTCGCGTTGAGGCGATAGGTGACTCGACTGGCACGCCTCGGCCTGAACGCACGTTCTCTCAATTATCATCTTAAATAACAGGTGTTTTTTAAATCTTTTAAAAAGTAAATCATTGTCTGAAAACAACTGTGTTGATATAATACGTAAAACTTAAAAAAAAATTGATTTAAAATTAAACTTTCTTCTTTTGTTTCAGATGTCTTCGAAAGTGAGTTTGTTTGCTTGAGTGATTAAACTGTCAAACGAGAATAAACAACGGACGGTTTACTGAAATGTGAATTTTGTGTTGTTAGTGTTAAAGTTGAACTTAGTTCGTGTGTTTCCCGATGAAGTTCCGCGTGTGACTCTTGATCCCGCGATTGGTTTTCTGAAAATCTGTCACGATGGAGACCGAGGAGTTGACGAAACTTGTCGATGGCATATACAAGGTAAGATAATTATTTTTGTATGAAGTCGTTTACCGTCGGTTTACCAATCCCATTAATTTAATAATTCCGTTTTGAAAATCTGTTTTTATTTTAAGAATTTAATACAAATATTTTGAAAAAGAAGAAATACATTTATTTACAATATTTATTGATAAAAAAATCCTTCAAAGAGGAACCATGTGGGATAGTGCCCTTAGGTATAAAAGATTGATCAGCAAGTACAATAAACAAAACTCAACGAATAGATAATTCTCTTTACAAACTCAGAAAACACAAACTCTACGTTTAAAAAAGTTAAGAGCCTGTTTTGATTTTGTTCAA
Source organism: Ethmia dodecea (assembly GCA_963855545.1). NCBI lineage: Eukaryota > Metazoa > Arthropoda > Insecta > Lepidoptera > Depressariidae > Ethmia > Ethmia dodecea. Next base: position 7,175,033 of record OY979446.1, read on the forward strand.
TAACTTCCTAATTTGATTTCGCAGTACAACGATGTAATAAAATTTCCTTGTAATTCTCTCTACTTTCGGAAATTGCTGATTTATTGTTCAATATTATCATTGGGAAAGCAATAAGCTATTTATAAAGACCTTGAACTAAATGCTCATCGTGAAAGTTCAAAAATGGCATTCAAACTTGAAGAGTTAAGATACTTTCTCGAATAACAGGATTTTATGAACAGTTTAAAGTGTAACCCCAAGAGCTCAAAGCCAACGATGTAATTTACGCAACGTCAATTATCAACCTACATATACATTTGCATGATTGCGTTCGCCAATTTTATTAACTGCCTCCATAAACGAATATTAAACGAATTTTGCTATACAAACGGCCGCCTGCGAGTTTGTTCCTATTTAATTTTAAGAATATTAGTGCTCGTTCCATATTTAAACGGTTTTAGGGTTCCGTACCAAAATGGTGACAACGGAACTCTATTACCAAAAAGGTTAGAAGAAAAGTTGGAAAAAATTGTGAGAAAAGAAAAAAGAAGAAATTCTATGACTGAAACTTTTTCTTTAAACGTCTTTGTCTATTACTAAGCCTCCGCTGTCCATTCGTCTGTCAGTGGGCTCTATCTCATAACCCGTAATAGGTAGACAGTTGAAATTTTCGCAGAATGTGTATTTTTTTTTATATTATCGCTATAACAACAATTAATAATAATGAAATAAAACTAAAAATTAAAGCACATTAAAGTTCCAAAAAACGTGCTTTGTTTATTGTGGTACAATGCTGACTCTTTCTGGCCAAAAAACCGTTTTTTGAAGAATTTATTTAGATAGGTAACTTAATGGAAAACTAAATTTCTCCTCCGAATCCACAAACTATTTAAATAACTTTCCCCTATAAAACACCTACCTACCCGTTATTATTAAAAGGTGAAAATACCTTTACCAAACATTAAATTAAATAAATATTCACAAGGGACCTTTGATACACCTGCGTCGTACTGTCAAGGTCAAACGGTCAACCGAACAAGTTAAATGTCGACAAGAGCATTCCACTCGATTTCTCCTAAACGATTATGGTATAAATATGTATGTTTATCGCATTCCTTTCAAATGCTGGAGATATTGAACTTTCCGCCTTTTAGATTTGTTAGCTTTGAATATCGTATGGTTTTAGGCCGTTGTTGTTTTTAAACCGGATCTAGCTTTTGTAAATTGGATGATTCTTTAAACTTTGCTTGATAATTTACTTTTTTGGAGTTGGGATCGTTTAACATCAGTTTAGTTTAATAGTAGAATGAAATAATGGTCTATATTTACCCACTCGTGAAACTTAGCAACTTGAATTATGCTCTCGCCTTTATCCTCGAGCGGAGGAGCAGATGTACCTATTCCATTTCTGGAAATACGCACTTTTCAAAAGTATATTTTTTGGACCCCTAAGCGTGACAGGTGTTTCTACCCATCCCCATATTAATGAATAACATCAGCTGCAATACGTTTTAGTTTGATGTGCGTGTAGCTATGATAATTTGACCATAGTTTATAGCTCCCTTGCATTTTGAGAAATATTTCATAAGCTACATAGTCGATGAAGGCCAAACTTCATTGTTGCTTTATTATGGTAATGTTTGAAATCCACATAATTTGAATATTATGCCGCCAAAATTATCAGTTCATCGGAGACAGTAATATCCGTATTCAAATTTACAGTCAAAAAATCAGAATTCTTAGAAAACATTTCTAATTACAAAACAGAAACATGATGATTCTCGGAACACAATAAAGGAAGGAATATTATCTTGTTTTAATTTCATGAATTTTAATTAATGTCCGTAAATGAGATATATCCACTGTTTTGCTTAATAAGAAATTCATTAAGGCGCCGCGTCTGTAAATCACTTTAAAGCATTATTATTGCTCAAAGTGGAAAAACCTTTTTGTTAAATATTACCTTGTTGAGAAATCTTGTAAGGAGTTGTAATTTCATTTCGTTGGTAAGGGCCGCTGTCGGTTCCTCTCGGTTAGATTACTAACTTACTCAATTTTCAATTCTTCTTTTCTTTTCTTTTTTATAATTTTTCTACATAATCTTAGAAGGACTAAAGAAGAAGTATGAGTATGTAAGTAAGTAAGCAACCACTCTTTATAAATTACTAATAAAATATATGTGATAAGTGATACTACTTATGACAAAAATAGTACAATAGACGGTCTCAGCGCTATAACATGACCGTTCAAAATTATATATTATGCATTTTTGTTGAATCCAGTTATCATGAATTCGTACCATAATAAGGTGTATTTGAAAAATAAAGAACATATTTTTTGTAACCAAATTTTTTGGATTCTTACACGTTAGATAAATTCAACCTAAGGTAGATAAACAAAATCACATATTTTTTTAGTTCCGCAAATATATATATATTTTTTGTAACCAGCAGCCCCAAACAACAACGTTGCTGACATGAATAAGATTATCAAAACCATAATGACGTCACAGCACGTTTATCTAAAGGTTGTCAAAGAAAACAAAATCGTTACACGTTTTAATTACCAAAAAAATTATAACAAACTACGTGCCTCTCGTAAATTCTCCGCTTTTTACTTCGTTGTCACTTAAATGGAAATCCGAAGGGGAAAGTTGGTACTTTTTGCCTCGACAGCTCAATTACGGCAACGATAAAATAAATTCCCTGAAATAAATAAAAAAAGTAGACCACATCAAAAGTACTTTTTATCCCTTGTTGTTTATGGTAAACTTTCAGTTTATTCCGAGACACAAATGACCACTAATAGTCTTTTAAGTCAGTCCATGGTCTACAATAATATATATTTATGCTTTATTTTAAATGCCTTTTCAATTAGAAACTTTTGTATCGATAACATTAAAAAAAACTAGATATTTGCGTTAGCCATTTTAATTATTTATTGGTGAACAATTTCATCGAGCCAGAATTAAATGTCAGTACATGTCAACAGAAGGGAAAACCAATTTAACCAATAATTTTTACTTGTTTGTCAACGAAGCTGTATAAAATTTCCGCACACAATAAAAGGGAAAATAATATATTTCTGTGTGATATTACGCAGGCATTCAATTTACTTTTGGAGTAAGTATTTGTTTACGTTTTCATGTTTGTTCTTATGGGTTTATTATATTATATTACAATTTTATACATTGCAGCTACCACGAAATCGTCGCGTACACCTTTTTTACTCGTAATACACGTATTGCTTACTATGCATTTACTTGAAGCGTATCAACCGTGCTCTCAAAACGTTACCCAGGTGAATTACACTCCCTACCCGGTGTTACGCAAATTCTATTTACTCCCATAGGGAAATAAGAAAGTCAAGGTTGTAGATAACATGCACTGCCTTCGAGATACGCGGCACATTTGTCTCTTTTGCCATATCGCAAGCATTGCACTGATGTAACGCAGCCACCGTTATAAGATCCGCGTTACCTCTTTCAATTTCAAGGAGGTTGGAACACTTAGGAGGCCGAAGTTGAGTGGTCGCGTGTTACCCGGTTTCCGCCCTCGAATGAGATTGCCTCGCGACATTAAACCGGCCTAATCTAAATTCTCGTCGTTACCCTATGTCTGTTTGTTTGTCTAGAGTCGTCGAGCTCGTGTGCTATATTGCGTGATTTCCTTGGGTCAATGGGAAGAATAGCGTTTTCCCCGCACGCCCTCAGGGGATAACATGTAATAGGAAATTATAGTGCACGCTCAATTTGTTTCTATTTGATTACAGTGGAATATTATGCGAGATTTCTATAGAGCTTTTATGTAGACGAGGGCTTGTTGTATACATGTAGATAGTACGATCAATATAAAGGGTTGAGTATCTATTTACATGATTATTAGTACATGATTTTTCATGTATTAAGTTTAAATTGAAATATAAGATCACTACTTATTTTAAGTCACGTTGTTTTAAGAATAAACGAAAGTACTAAACTAGTTTCTATGAATCACTCAGTATCCAAAGATTATATACATTTTCCTCTAACTCAGACACGTTTTGTTACTACAACTGATACAACCGTAGGCAGCGTCCATTCTTTTTCATAGACGGAACAAAATAAGAAAATATGAAATAAAATATCTATTTTATTCTAGGCACTTGCCGTTTCTATCTGGTACGTGCACAGTCATGGCTCCCGCGGGTAAATCGCTGCCCGCAGTTATTTGAATAAGAATAGCCAAGTTCACTATCCCTGGGGACACTCCCGACCGTCGACTTCACCTTCGTTTGACATGTCCACTACGTAATTTAGCAGGAAATTCGCTTCATTATTTCACTTAATATCGAGACCGTGACTGTGTAAAGTGAAATTCCTCTGAGCGCCCGACTTTTATTTGTCTTGAGCAGAAAGATTTAATCATATTTTTCTTAGTTTTTTTTTATTTGATTGCTTAAGGATTAACCCTTCAACTGTAAAGGCTGTACCACACCATACTATATATTGGATTATAATAACTTTTTTTATTTATATTTTTTTTATTACTACCTATGTTATAAAATTGTATAAAAATCGAGATATAAAGGCTGCTAGAAAAAAAAGGGAATGCGCGCTGACGCCCTCAAATTTTACGACAATTCTCTCTTCGCACAGACACAGAGTCCATTCCCATTTTTTTTCTAGCGGCCCTCTAATCTCTATAGTTTTACTTACATTTTTAGGGTTCCGTACCTCAAAAGGAAAAAACGGAACCCTTATAGGATCACTTTGTTGTCCGTCTGTCCGTCCGTCCGTCCGTCTGTCAAGACCCTTTTTCTCAGGAACGCGTGGAGGTATGAAGCTGAAATTTATATCAATTACTCAGGTCTACTGTCCCTTGAAGCTGTGAAAAAATCAAACTTCTAAGCCAACGCAATCAAAAGATACAGCCGTTTATGCCGCAAATTTTCGACACTTGCAAGGGAATCAAAACCTACAGGGTGCTTCCCGTGAACTCAGAATCTTGAAATTTGGTACGAAGCAACGTCTTATAGCATAGATAAAGTAAAAATTACGAAAACCATAAATTTGCAAGGTTGTACGGAACCCTCGGTGCGCGAGTCCGACTCGCACTTGGCCGGTTTTTTTATTATTATTTTTTATGTATCTATCTATAAGTACATATATTATAAATAGGAAAGATTTATTTGTTTGTATTCAATATGCTCCGAAACTACTGAACCGATTTTAATCATTCTTTCACCAATGGAAAGCTACGCATTATCAGGGCGTGACGTAGGTTATATTTTAGTTATATTGTATTCCCATGGGAACGGGAACTACCTGTCCTAAATATACTGAAAGTTAGAAAACAAGTATTCCCTGTAAAATCATATAGTTCACTTGCTCAACTTGAGATATTTTTTTTCCAACGTAGCTCTATGACAGAAACAACCTTGCCATATTCCGGCACCTCCTTACGTATAGTGCTCCCTGGGAATGAGTAACGACTGGAGCTACCTGACGGAAAGAGGTCGATTTGTTACAACCAACGCTAGACCCTACTGATGGTGGGACATTCAAATGTATTATGAGCTATTCTTCATATTCATACTCAAGAATGAAGAATGTCTGTGAGTATTCGTAACATTAGTAAAATATTTGTAACCGTGTTTTTAAAATTGTTATTTCCTAATTTTATATACCTAAGTGAATGTCGAATGTTTATTTTTTACTCAATCATTACTCAACTCTCAAGAGTAGATGACCATGAAGCTTCATAATACAATTTGTGGTTTTAAATAAGGATATAGGTAAGGCACTTTTTTTTGTCAAATTCCATATTTAATAGGATTTAAGATAAAAAAACCGGCCAAGTGCGAGTCGGACTCGCGCACCGAGGGTTCCGTACAACCTTGCAAATTTATGGTTTTCGTAATTTTTACTTTATCTATGCTATAAGACGTTGCTTCGTACCAAATTTCAAGATTCTGAGTTCACGGGAAGCACCCTGTAGGTTTTGATTCCCTTGCAAGTGTCGAAAATTTGCGGCATAAACGGCTGTATCTTTTGATTGCGTTGGCTTAGAAGTTTGATTTTTTCACAGCTTCAAGGGACAGTAGACCTGAGTAATTGATATAAATTTCAGCGTCATACCTCCACGCGTTCCTGAGAAAAAGGGTCTTGACAGACGGACGGACGGACGGACAGACGGACAACAAAGTGATCCTATAAGGGTTCCGTTTTTTCCTTTTGAGGTACGGAACCCTAAAAATACCATAGTCCCACGGGGTATAGATCAAAGAGCTCACACCGAGCGTAGGAGGAAAGGGTTAATAACTTCATAAATTAAAATTAGATTTTTTGTTTTCATTAAAAATACACTCACGCTGATTCTCCGTCGTAGGTACCTTTATTCATGGCATTTTACGAGATTCTATCGAAAAACGAAAATATAAAACTATCAATATAAAAGCTGATCGTAAAATACAAGTACATAGCCAGATCTATGGCGACGAGAAAATATAAATAAAATTTGTCTTTCGGGTCGCATATGTATTAAGTTTACGCGTATTCGTCCAAATACAATTTTAGGAAGGAAATTGCCTTCCCGTAGAACCCGTAAAAATGGAAGATGTGATATTAAATCTGGATGACAGTTATTAGGACACTGCGGAGTGCTCGGTGCTACGCCTGCAAAAAAAACGAATGAAAATGATATTCTGCTGACAAAATTTTTAATCAGGAACGGAATGAGATTTGCTCTCTCGCACATTATATATATATTTACTGACTTGACAAATAATGTGGGAAAACAATTAAATGCCATTTGAGAGCCCTTGATTAACGTGCGGAGTGATAATTTTACCAGAAATATTTTATAAAACTGCTTTTCTTTCTACGAAAAAAAAATATAATTTGTAACTATTTCTTTTCTGTACAAACAGTTCCAAAATCTCCAAAAATCTTCTTGTGAAAAGTATAATTAAATATTTTTACTTTATTAGGTCTTTTATGGACTTATGAATGTTTCTTCTCAAAAATGAAAAATAACAGACGCGTCAGATCGAATCAGTGCGGTTCTTTGAGATATTACACAAAAAAATTAAAAAATACGCCCACGGCAGGCGCTTCTAACTGTACAAAGAAAATTTATTTTATAAACGCCAGGCCTACTCGTAGTGAGCTCGCCCTTTTGTACTTTGCTATAACAATAAACATTGTTTTTCCTCCTTGAAGACACACCTTAATTCCATTCCGGGAGTCACTTCCTACCGGTATACAAAATGTTATCGTGAAATTTTAAATAAAACAAAAAAAATGTTTTGTTATTTATTCCATTGTCTCACTCTGGAATAGACATGATTAATTTCTTACAATCCTCTTAACATTTGATTCTTGTTTAATTGAAACACGATTAACACGACTCCACCATTCCCTTGTAATTAATTAAGTCTCTCGAAAAGTTGCTCGAAATTAATTTGTCTATTATTTATGTGAGCCCATAAAGAATTATATTTTTAGGACAATATTACAAGCAAGTATTACAGTCAGATCCAATTATGTCTTTGTATTCAGGGCCTATGCGTCGTAGTCTCCGCGCAACTGTGACGCTGAACTAATAAGGGCAAACTCAGCCGTTTTCATATTTGCACAAATTACATTAATGCTTATTGCTCTGCTACTAGGGAGATGTTGGAGGGCGAGTGGACGGGCGTTTTATTGGATAGCTAGCTGCGACTAACTGATTAAGAGATCGCCGTTTTTTTTTTGGTCAAGCAAATAGCAAATATCAACCCAACTGGCAAATACACTGAAAGGATATACAAATTATAATCTTTCTAGTGTACTTAGTAGGTTAAAAATGAGTACTTAAAATAAGTATATGTATATATTATTATAGTGCGCAGCCCAGCGAAGTGAGTTGTTAGCTGCGCTAAAGGCTCAAAATGTCAGTAAAAACCTTATCGACATTTTGTATAGTCGCCAATGCAAGAAATGACAGGAGATGGCCACGAAATTTAAATAGACCGTGTTGCCTTCATAAATAAAACAAAAAAATATGTATTAAAAACAAATAGGAGTTTTATTAATTCATACAATAACATAATTTAATTTTCGTGAATGCAGCGTTTCGCTCGTGGCGTTCTAGCCGCCATACTGCGCGGTGTTAACGTGCCATATCTGTATAATTACGTTACCCGACTTTCCCTCTCCGACGTCTTTGTACAGCGTTGATTGTCGTTTATGTAATTGCCTACATTTTGTACCATCACGGCTGTGCCTCGTCTCATCTCGAACGAACAGAAATTAGTCACTCTACACGAAATATTTTCTTAATTACACGCCGAGCTGAGACAAAACAGAGAGTTGTATTTCTCCACAATTCAGATTTAATTCGACAACGCCTGTTTTTGAGCGATGTGTTAATAATGTATCAGAAACAGAAATGAGGAAGCTTTTAAAAATGTTACGTGTGCTTACATTACGCTACATGAACGAGGTTTTAAGTTACCATTCCAAAGCGACGAGTATTGATGGCCCGCTTGTGTAACAATTAGACACCACCCATTGTCTCTTTGGACTTTCTAAGTGAAATAACGCGTAAGTACGTGTACTAATTACCGCAAAATCGGGAGTGTACGGTACAACTCCGTGACGTGTTACTATTCGTCGCGGGCCAGCGCGAATTTTTCTCAGTGAATGTGGCGCGCGTCCTCGCGGTTCGCGTAACAAATGCGTGAATGGCACCGCCCGAATTCCAGTCCACTTTTGTAAACCAGAGAAAATACATCTAAGAATAAACTCTCGGACAACACAAAATGAAAAAGTTTGCGTTACCTTTATAGCAAAAAGCGTATAACTTACTAATAAAATTATTGGTTCCCAACTTTTTCGGCATGGTGAAAAATATAAGACCGTGAAATCAGTTTTCATCTACGTTCATCTTTCTTTAGAGAGTTCCGTGAGTTGTCTACCTGCAAAATGCTTTGAAAGAAATCTTCTTTGTTAATACTTTCCATCCTGTCGAAGCAAATCGTTCCTCACCTGTTAAGTTTTATATAGATTGAGGAATATATTAAGTAGGTACTTAATCGTCGGTAATCAAATCAGACATACCCAATTATAAATCGCGACAGATGACGAAATCCTTCGTCGCATCCGTATATATCGCCATAATTTTGATGGTTTCACAGACAAAGCTTCCCAATCAAAGCTGATTACAATTCCAGGCGGTTAACACGTAAATCCGATGTGGATAAATATTTGCACGACAGGTTGTAAAGCGGACGTGCCCGGCCCGGCTAATAGGCGGGGGCACAGTTAGTCGACCGAACCGCGTATGTTTGAAATTTCAATAAACCTTACACTTGTACATACTAAATCCTACATACACAGATAAAACAAGTTCGGTAAACTATGTTACCGTCGGAAATATTACCCACGATGACGAGGCAGGTGAAAATAAGTTCATCCTTTTTACCAAGTAATAATGGCAAAGCATTCTTGGTTTTCTGATTAGAATAGCTAACATTTTTGCTTTCTGCTCTCAAAACCACATGCACAATTGTATGAATTTAATCCTCATAAGCGAGGGTGATATTTGAAGAATTTCATTATGGTAAAACTCATCCTAGAACGGGCGTTGGAATTCATTTCGCTCGAAACGCACCGACTTAACCGACTTTAGATTATATTGAAGTTTTTGTAAAGGAAACTTCCATTATTATTTTCCACTTTAGTATGCAAAGAGGAAAGTTGTTATAAGAAATGCTCCGAGCTACAGTTACTACCTGTAGTGAAAATTCTCTGTTATATTTCGATTATAATTATGCTGCTTCCCTTCCCTTCCCTCCCGTCCCTTTTGTTATTCCTTGCTCGTCAGTCTCGTCCGGTATCATCAAGATACGGTTGAATTTGTATTGTGTCTACGACTTAACATTTTATAACAACCCAACAAATGAACAATTTTATAGTATAAGTACCTCTTATTATTAAATTGAGAAAGACTACAGTAGTCAATAAACAATAAATATTAGTAGGGATTGAATCTAAAAAAAGACAATTTATAAATCTTTACAGATACCTAAGAACATTTATAGTAAAACTATGCGGCTAGAGGGTGTTGTACGCCGTATTACAGAACTATCCCGAAGCAAGAAAAGAATGAAACTCTGTTTAAGCACAATTAGAAAGGGACAGCTTATGAGACTTATATAGCTGCATATCTTTCTAACATCAAACTAAGTTTTGCTGCTAAAAGATCATCTGTAATACGGCCTAAGTAGGTACGGGTAAGACTATGGTTTGTTTAATTTTGACCACACATCTTCATCTTTCAATAAAAAAAATCCTGAGGTAACCATATTTTAACCATGTAAATTGATTCCAAATTAACCTTAGCTAGGTACCTAAATATTGCAGAATGGATCGGCTCGAATGGAATGCGGCTGCGACGCACTCGTGACTGTGGGCTGTAGGATTAGGCTGCGCAATGGCAATGAGTATCTCAGTGCCTCCATTATCTACCTATTTGTTACCTGCCGGCTTTTTGTCTTCTTTTGGAATGACAGTGCATAGACGGTTACGTCATCATCAATTCATCACACTTAGGTTAGTGCCAAAGTAAATATATTTAATTGACATCGCTAAATGTATTACGTACTCATGTATTGTATTTCATTTTCGTATGATATTATATTACGTACTTGTCGATGAACACTGTATAATCTTTACTTTAACGTGGCTACATTCAGAATTTATTAACTTACTTCGAATTTTATACAGTTTTAAAACTGGGAATAATTTATGCAAATTCTCTAATGGTTTCGAGCGCAGCGTGCTTTCAGAGAATATGTTCCTTGGTACCTTTGAGAAACTGAAAATGTACCGTCAAAGTTAAAACGAAACAATGCTGCAGCTGTCCTCGTTATAACATTGCTTGGAAAATTTGAAAGCGCATTGACAAGATGTTGGGAAAATTTTATATTTTTATTGACAATAAATTTCAATAGAGTAAGGTTGCATTCGAAATTTAAACGTTCATTTCTGACTAGCCCACAACGAATGGTTCGGTTACCTACTCTAAATTAAAAAGCAAATTAAATCGAATTCCGTTCGTATATCGATTGGAATTCGTCATGGGTTGCATAAAATACGACATTTCATTACAAATAATTAGTTGCATCACTTTGGAATAATTTTGTCCGTGCTGTAGCACGTATTTGGGGTTTTATTAAGTAACTTTATGTTTGTTATCGTAAAGAGTAATATAATTTTACATTGAGAAATAAACAAGTCATAGATTGCAAATTTTGTGTAGGTAATCGTTGAACACGTCGTGCGACACACGTCATATTGATTTTAGCAGAACACTTTTATAAAGGTGCACAATGTCTGTGGTCAAAATATAATGCGTTTTGCTTGTAACATGCGTCATAGCATTAAATAACCTTATTAATGGCATTATCATTATCCTTTGACTTTACCAATGACTACCTACGTAACGAAGTACCTATATACCAACTAAATTTACGTTTGCCTTAAATGTGACACTAAACAGTGCGCTAAAACTTACTTCCAAGTAAAGCACCTGTTTGCTTGTAAGTACCGTAAAACATAATTACTATAAAATGTTGGGTAACACATTTTATGTGCCTCCACTATTAGAATAAATATTTCTACATATATGAAAAGAAAATTATAATCACTAGAATAGAAAGTATGGAATGTGCCAGCGCTGTACAAAAATATTGGTGCCGATACTGAGTTTTCTAGTGAATTGAGCAGTGTCCTATTAAGAAAAAAACCGGAAGGATCGAAGGGTAGAAGGTTCTATGCAAACTATGAAATCATCGAACATTTCTCTAACAAAAACATAAATGTATTGAGAGACAAATTTAACTGGTCCGTTGGAAGACTGTTGTCCCCGTACATTGACATATAACGTCGCGGTCAGTTTACCAACCGCAAATAAGTTCATTTTTTCTATTTGAGGTATGAAATACTAAAAATAACAACCTACGGAGATAAAGTATTTATGTAGACTACCAGAAACAATGTCATTCATAAATTTAGTGTTCGGCAGAGATGCAGGCATGATACAGATACAACTTACATTCCGATGTTCATAACTTTGCGTTCGTTAAAGCTGCATTAATCCTCAGGTATGCGGTAGTTTGCGATGGTTCCACTGTTAATCACGACATGGATGATGAATAACCATAGATTAAAGATAAACCTAACGTAAGCCGCGATTACTGGTGGCCAAGAAACACGAATGAGTAATAGCGTTGATTACTTAAGCTGTGCGTAGTAACTTTGCGGCAAGCACTAACGATGCACTCTGCCATTAGTACGGTTTACGGCGGCCCTTTCGGAGCCCTTAAGAGCACTTTAATCTTTTTATAGGGGCCAAGTTACCTCTTAATAATTTTAGTATTTCAGATTTAAATTGTATTCCGACAACTTATTATCTGTGCGCCTATGTATATTCTTGATACAAAGAAAATTCTCCCCCGTTGCCATAATGCTTATGACTACCTATATCAAATATTCCGATATTTTTTTTGCCAAACATTTATTTCTGACGCTCAAATGCATACAAACTCTTGGCTACCTACTAATTTTAAGCGAAACTAAAATTTTACATAAATTATTTTAATGTAATTTAAACAATTTGAATCTTATCGTAAAATATAGGATTTTTATTTGTAGAATGATAAAATTAAGTGATAATAATATTTAAAATTATCGTATTTTATTATAAATCAAACGATACATAATATTAATTAAATTTCTTTTTATTACGATATCCATTTCGATTCGCTGTAGGAGGTTAGATGATTACTCGTAGATATTACTGCGTTAATTAAACAGCGTTTTAATTACCTGCTTATAATTTTATTTTTAGAAAATGGCACATTTTCGTAGTACCTAGTACGATTGATCATAAATATCTACCTCGATAAAGGTTGACTTAACAAAATACGCGATTTGATGACAAGGTAAAGTAAGCAACAAATATAGCCAATACGAATGGAATTTTGACCTTGCCGTCGCGCGTCGTGGCTCTAATTGCCGCAGCTAAACGACAGTGAATGGTAACAAATATCTACATAATAATGAATGACGTTGAACAATAGCTTAATGTATAGGTACAGTATACCTAAGTAAAGGCACCTCGACATGCTGACCTTGTTATGAGATACTTACTCGAGCAACACGCACTTGATCAGGTACCTTTATTTAAATATCAACCGTAAAACTAGGATAGCATGCAAAGTCTTAAAACTTCAAATTACACCCATTTGCAGAACGAAGCCTAATTAAGGCCAGTTTTCCAAACGGAATGAGAACTTATAATAATATTAGAACTCCTAGGATCAGTCGGCACACCACTAGTGCTTCTATTAATGACTCGCTGAGTTGGTAAAATCTTCAGTCCGTAGTTAAAGCCTGAACTTTTGTAGTTAAGGGTATTCGCAAAGTTTTGAGAGTGGAAATTTTGCAAAAATTTAACTTTTCAAAGTACAAAATCGAAGCCAAGAGCGGTCGGCGTTCATTTGAATTACGGGCTCGCTCCGCCTTTTGTAGTCAACTTCATTTAGCGAACTTAAAGGAGACTCTTTTATTTAGCTCCAGCAAAGAACTTAAGAGATGCATTGTTGAATCTGTAACAAATTGCACGCCGTGATTACGTTAAGAACTCGGCTTTCCAGCGGAGGTAGAGCTTAGATTGCAATTTAACTGTTACTACCATTCCGATCGCAATGAATTTAAAAGTGCTAAAGTGAAACTGACGGAAACGAAGAATTTCTTTCATTAACTTTTTTGAATGTTTAGTTCGTTAGATCAAAGAACTTGGTGTGGATCGATTTAATTAGTTTATTATGAAGGATTTAACTTTAAAAGGCAGCTATTTTAGAATAGGGTTTCAACCGCGTAGTTCCCGTTGCCGTGGGAATACGGGAATAAAATATAGTCTATGTTACTCCCTGTTAATGTTGCTTTCCATTGGTGAAAGAATGTAAAATTGGTTGAGTAGTTTTTGAGTTTATTGTTACAAACATACAAAAGTACAAATATTTCCTCTTTGTAATATAAGTGTAGATTTGTTGTGTGTTGGAGCTCGCAGTGGCTGCTTTATTTTTATTTTCCGGCTGAGACTTGCTTGCAGTCTTGTAAACAACACGACGCCGCACTCGTGTGTCGTGACGTGGCAACAAGTGTGGCAACAAGCAAACATCTCGCTGTTGGCGTATGAACTTTTCCGTTTATGTACATTTTGAATAGGTACAAAAGATTTTGCATAGAATTCATATCATTCTCCAATCGAATTATCGAGAAATAATAACTGCATTAATACGCAATGGAACACGCTTCATTAGCCAAATGATTAATGCATAAAGGCTGGATATCGTTTGGGGGCGCATCAATTATAGTGACATTTGCAAGCAATTATTAATTAACGAATCTGAATTCAACTGAATACTGTTTCTGAGTGATTAGTAGGTATAGCTTTTTAACAACACTAGAATTTCTAAGCGAACGCTACAGTTTGATCATTATAAAAAGAGTTCTCACAGCTATTAAATATTCAATTGTATTTTATTATTTCAACAATGTCATCTGTCAGAGCTCTTGCTTTAATAACTAATCTGATTTGAATTCCATAGAATATTGATAGCAAGTAACAACCGTTTGTGATATTATTATATGTACACAGAATAGGTATTATAATAAAATTCATTTTAAAGGAATATTATCTATTTTATGTCTCAACATTTTGAAACGTCACAATTTCACGGAATTAAAAATCAGACTTTATTTCGGTTATTATAATATACTAGCGACCCGCCCCGGGCTTCGCACGGGTGCAATGCTAACACTAAAACCTTCCTCTTAGAAGATTTAAGCATACAAAGGGACATAGGGATATAGGGACAGAGAAAGCGACTTTGTTTTATACCATGTAGTGAAAGTGATACGACAAGCTTCGATCACGTCAAAATATTAATAATTTTAATAATGACATCTGCTAGAACCCACCCTATAATAACATTAATAACGGAACTATAAAAAACAGGTGCAATATAGAATGCTTCTATAGACGAGTCTTAAGCGAAAAAACATGAATAGCGTTTCAAAGAATAAAGAATGTCTATTTTCTACTTCACATAATATTTCTATAGCTTAAGCAAAATTCTATGCAATATTCTTGAAAGAAATATTATAGACGACAACAACTTGAAAGAGTAGCTACAAGAATTTATATCAAAAATTTGGTTTGAATTTCAATACAGAGAGTCCTCCGTTGATACAAAAGGATCCGTACGTGTGCGTAGGGCATTAAGGCGAGAAAGGGTAGAAAGGGAGCAAGGAGAGTCACGAAGTCTGCCTGAGGCAATTTGGTACCAAATGTCGTTTGCTACGTGCCCCACAAATAAAGAGGATGGGATAAAGCCGCCAGTATTACATTAGGAACTGTTAGGTCGGATTACAATGCGACGGTATTAATATGATTTCAATAAAAATGATTGTTACGATAATGTATGACCGATGATGACAACATAAAATCCGTGTTCTATTATACTGTTCTAGTGTAATAAAAATCACGGTACATAATATAAAAACCTTTTTGTTTGAAGCCTTCCTTGTTGCTTCTGAATCGGTTGCCTACTTAATTTTTGTAAGTGCGCATCTATTTTTCACCCTTGGCCCCGCGTCCGTTACGCCTCCCCTAAGATTTACGCCTTCGACGCAAGCAATAAGCATAGCTTGTACGATATGAGCGTTTGGTATTTTTTCTTGGACGAAACAAAATTTTGAGTACAGAAGACCCCGTATGGTGATATTCGGTTTGCAATATTTACATGTAATAATTAGAATGTTCATCAATTGTTTGGACAGGGGCAATTAATTATATAACTAATTAAATATAATAAATAAGATAACCGGTAATTTTAATATGTAGGTAAATAATGTATATTTTCTGTAGACTATTTAATATAGTTCGATTACTGAGGGTAAACACAAATATACGCAAATCCTACAGGGATTAAATAACCGATGTTTGAACAGGGTTTATTTCGGTTTATTCACCTGATGTTATAGATAGGACAAAAGTCTGACAAAATCTTATTCTTTGACAAAATCCGGGGAATCAAGAGCGTTATCCTTTAAGCTGGTTTCACATCTCATCTGCTCCGTATTTTAAAATGTACGCCTGATCCAGTGAAAAATTGCCTACAACCCAACCCGACAGAGCTATATATTTCAGTCATCGTCGTGTATTGAGCAAGCGGAACATGAAGATGGGGACAGATAACTTGCTTAAAGAAGCACTAAGTGTTTATGCGAACGACGCGCCTTGAATGGATTATTAAATTGGGGGCACAGTGCACCATGTTCCGGGGGCTATGGAGACAAAATTAGAATTGTTAGTATTAAGTAGCAAGCATATACAACTGTTACATGATAAACACAAGACCTGAATTTAGTTTGTTCCAATTCCATGGGTTTTTGTAAAGATTATATTATAAATATATATAAAAATAGACAATCGAATTGAGAACCAATTCCTTTTTTTTTAGTTATTCTCGCCAACGCTGGTCTGATTTTGAGGATTTTTGTTGTGTGTTTGGGTGTGTCCCTAGATTGCTTAAAATCATTATTGCACCCAGTATTTATATAACTTTAAGCTTATCAAAAAAGTTATCGCATATTATTAAGGGTCACAGAAAAACTAATTGGGGTGTATGAGGGTCTGGTGTCAATCATGTTTTATCCGTAACATCGGATATTATATTGTTAAAATTAATCCGAAGCACACAAAAAAGCCTTGACAGAATCCACATTCTTCTTTGCCACCAAGTCAAGCGCGAATTTATAATTGAAATTATGGTACGGAATCTTAATCAAGAGGAGGAACAAATTTTTTTTCTTTCTGTCCCCGAACATAAATGAATTAAACATCTGCGGTACAAATATGCGAGGCAAAAATTTTTGACTTGTCGAGATCGTAAAACACATTAGCACGTATTTTCGCCTTACACGCTCGCCGACGGCCACTGATATTTGGGGTAAAAGGGAAACTGCATTGGCTTTTTGTAATATGGCAATAACCTTATAGGATTAGGACCGAGCCGGGACGAATATTCGCCCATTTTCTGCTCTACGTCCGTACAGTTAACCTTAACATCCCTTCGGTGGAAAATTTTATCTTGAGATTATGGGATGTAAGATCAGGTTTTTAGCTTTGTCTATTTTCTTAATTCACATATTAAACGTATGATTTCTTTGTAAACTGCACATTCACAAAGATTTCTCTTCAAATTTCTATTTTAGCGCACCGGTGTTTCAGAATGTACTTTCGCTTATTCATAAAAGCAGTTGCGCCCTGTTCAAATATTGCTAACGTTTCCATTTACACATTCTTTTGCTATTTGACACCAACGTATTGTGATGTTATAAGAATCCATAAAACTATTTGCTTAGTCAGCTCATCTGATGCTTCATAGTTACTTTGCTATAGCGTTCTATGGATTTTTATAAGAATGCGCTGTTTATAATCCTATTGTGTATGTATATTGATAATTGAAAAAACCAAGAATCACGACTGTGTTTTAAGAACACTGAAAGGATTTAGAAAAACTTTAAGTACCTTCTTTTTGAAGTGAAGAAGTTAAAAAATAGCCTATGACTAAATTAAGGTCAAGGACAAGACAATTAAAATAAAAAAGAATGATACTCTGGATATAAAGACTTTTCAAGCAACCATTCGCACTTCGTAATCCGTCAAATCATTTAGATTATACGAATACACCTACTCACACACTTAACATACATACTCACATCCGAAAAACATTACCAATTCTGGGAACTCCGATAAAAATTTCAATGTTGGCGTTGCCGGCGATTAGATGCTAAAAGCGTAACGTTAAACACTTACCCCTTTTTGCGGCTAACATTATTTACCGAAGAAGTAGCTTTGAGCAATATTTGTGGAGGAATGCCGTCTGCCGCCAACTCGGCCGCACCTCAGAGGCCGCTGCAGCATCCTTGAGAGGCCACATTCCAGCCTCTATTTACGGTCTAAGTCCTCATTTTCTGCGACTGCATATGAATGGAATTATCTATGTACATTTCGCAATAAATGTTTCTTAAAATGCAGCTGATTGGGACACTGGCTAATTGGAATATTGTAAGGCAATTTCGTGCTTGTATTTAACAATAGATTGATTGATTGGCATGTATCCAAGTTTAGCAAACGCAATTTAACTTAAAGGTGATAGGTGTAGACAGAATAGTTAGATAAGTTGCAGTAAACTGAGTTTATTAATTAAATCTTTAGATTAGGTAATCTACTATATAAAAATAAGTCGGGTTTTCCTTCCTGACGATTTAACTCGAGAACGGCCGGACCGATTTTGATGAAACTTTTTGTATGGGTTCGAGTGGGTCCAGGGATGGTTTATAGCAAAGAAAATTCAGCATTGCACCCGTGCGAAGCCGGGGTGGGTCGCTAGTGGATAGATATTAATTTAAATTGAGACTCAGATTTATTTTCTCTTGTTGCAGAATATCTTGGATAAGTTCAATCCGGGAGCCCGGCAAATGATAACGGCTGGGAAAGCATATCTCAAGGCTTTACATGGTGAGTAATTACTTCTACACATTATCGTTTATAATAAATCAAAAGTATTTTTTTAATATAAAATTTGGGTGGTGACATTAAGGCCGATACTTTTGAGAAAAAGTACAATTATACATTTCTATACTAATATTATAAATAAGTTACATTGTGTGTTTATTTGTTTATGTTTTGGGGATAATCTAGAACTACTGAACCGATTTAAAAAAAACACTACCTAATTAGAACCTATATTGTCACTCACTCTTATATTATATAATTATGTTTACCCGTTTCCAATTGGAACCGAGACACAATTAAAAATCTATTGTGTCTGTGATTCATGGTCTGAGAGGGTAATATATAATTTCAAAATATTAATAGAGTTTGGAAAAAAATACAATTGGCTGTTTATCGGCGTGCGCATCTAATATAAATATACTTATACACAATATTATGAGTACACACAAACAGAAATCATCCACTTAAAATATATTCACCTTGCCCAAATCTATTACTATTCACTACGTTACGTTACCTTTGCATAGAAATATTGTTCTACATTAAAAGTTTTAATTCTAACTAATCTTATTAAAGTTAGACGCGGCGCATTCCAGGGTCATTCAAAGTTTGTTTGTTGCTGAAACAAATTAGCTCACCGCGACGCCTAAAATTGTAGCAAAAACAAGCTTCAAGAGCCATACATCGTGCGCAATTCCCAAGTTTATTGTTGCTACAGCGTTGGGCATAATACTCTAGATAAGCCGACGGAGACAATTTGGCACAAACTACGTCCCGGCCCGCCCCGGCGCCTCATTCGTCCTACTATAAGGCTGCCAAAAGTCCCGGATTTAGTGGGACGGTCCCGGATACATTTCGCTTCCAATGCACCTTAAAAATCCATCTTACTATCTTCTCTAATTATTTTTTACCAATCACTCTCAAGGTACAGATAATTTACGCTTATAGGTATAAGATAATGAGCTCAATATTGTCCCGTATTTAGTCGAAGAGAAGTTGGCAGTCTTCGCCCTAGTGAGTCCTAGTTCTGAAGCCAAACAAGCGCAGAGCACTGAGGTTTTGCATATAGATGCACCCATTTGGCTTACAGCATATAAATTAATTGTGTATACGTTTCACTGAATATACGCGTCATTTGGATTTACTGCTCACACAATAATTTCGCTTTCAAAGGTACTGATAGGAGCTTTATTACCTAGTGTTCTGATAAACGTTTATTATCGAATGCGCGAGGTTTATATTACTCGATATACAATAGCGCTGCGAAATTGCGTTTATAATTAACAAGCTAACAAGAGGTTTATGTTGAGATTTGTATCGTTACAAAGTCGTTTCAAAACCCGTAATCATTTTAATGTGAATTACTAGGTACCATTTAACTTGCCAAGCGCGTCTGTGACCCACAAACAATACTATTAAATCTACATACCTGTCTAAGCATTACCTAACATGGAAAACCCTAGAATTTCCACCGTAAAATCAAGACTTGCTGAATAACATTGCTCACTAAAAAGGTCCCAAACCACTAAAGCGATTATTCCAGTCGACCTCGCACAAACATTATCAATTGATACAAAAGGGTGAAGGATTCGAAACGAAGATGCAAGATCGTCGCTTTTTTATAACGTAACAAACTTTGTTTTAGAAGCGTCTACGGCGTATTTGCCTGTTATTCATATATTTTTGGAGTTGAAATTTACAAAATAAATATAAACAGACTTTTTGTTCCGCATCATGTATTCATAGTGATATATTTGTATTTCAATAATGTTACGGGACTAATAAATGTTCTTTCTCTTTCACTTCCAACAGGGTACTCATTGCTCTATGAATAATAATTCTTTTATTTTTTTAAATTGTGTCTGCAGGCGCTGCAGCGGCATCGCGCTTGTACGTGGACGCGGTGGGAAAGCTGGGCAGACAAGCACAGCAAGGCACTTGGGGAGGATGTGCCGATATTGGTAAGCTTCGAACAATTACTCTTTTTTAGCATTATTTCCAACGAATCCCACTGTACTTGAGTGAGTATGTTCCACCGGCAAAAAGAAAAGCCTCGTCAAAAAGTAGAAAGTAATAACAATTTGATAAACCCGTAGATTTGTTTTGTGGGTCATCGTAATTCAGAAACTTTTATTTCAGTCCCAAGCCAGGCTGGATGCTATTCATGCACAATATTTTACACAAATACATAAAAAAATTCATAAAGAATCTTGTGTCTCATCGAGGAATCGGGAAACCCGAGAGCTGGCAGTAAAGTTTGCGTACCTTTAACTATATATAGTGTGGTAACACTGCAAGTATATTAAGGACCTCGCTGTGCATTTAAAGAGGCTTTTTAACTTAGGCAAACTATGACTTGACGGATTGTACAGGTATTAATCTTAACCTATAGACAGAATACACAGTTGTATGTAATTTACAAAAGGATCAAAACTATTCGATGAGCTTGACGGATTGTATATTAATCTTAACCTATATAAACAGAATACACAGTTGTATGTAATTTACAAAAGGATCAAAACTATTCGATGAGTTCCAAGGCCGAAGGAATCCTAACTTTAGAATACTTAATTAAACTATGACAAACTTTAGTTGCGTAAGTATGAAAACTGTCTATCTAAGCAATGCAAAGCGACATTTATTTTGTGACTAAATAATAATAATTTATATATTTTACTTTTATATACATATTGTAAAAAACCTAACCTAAGACCTTATGAGACATAAGAGACCATAAGAGACATAAATAAAGAGTATAATAATAATAAAAGTATATTTATAAACGCGTATGTCCCTCGTTGGGTGACACGTATTTACAAAGTATGACATGAATGTTATTTATTTTACAGGCACCGCCCTCATGAAGGTCGTGGAAGTATATCGCGAAATTCAAGACCAACAAATGAATATTGTAAGTTCGCCCATGAATTTTCATGAGCCCCAATTTTATTCTCTCATAAATATTTAAACGTAACGTTTTATAGGCGACAAGTTATCATAATCTGCTTAACTTTAAACGAAAAAAGTTCTTCAAATTCTCAGGAAATATAATCATGATATTTGTTTGTTTCAGCTGAAGGCGTTCTATGTTGATCTGCTAGTCCCCCTGGAGACTAATCTGGAGAAAGACACAAAAGTAGTACAGGTCAGTCAATAAGACTTTTCCTTTCATAATCTTTTATGGGAATCGTTTCTGTTACAAGGGAATGTTTACGGGATAGATGGAAGGTTCACGGTTGAAACGAGGTTAAGTATCTATATTACCGACGAGATAGGAATTCCTATTAAAAAAGTTTCTTTCTAAGTGGGCGATCCCTATCATATTTTTGTACAAGTAGTGTATTACCGAAAGGTATTGTGAGTCAGATAAGGTCAGGTCAGCCAATCGAAACTGTCGGTAAACGGAATCGAAACAAATTTTGTTATATTTTTGTTTTGTTTTCTATCTATATCAGGATTTCTAATTTTGAATCCCTACACCTATTCACTATTCGATTTATCCTATGTTTACGAAATTATATTACTTGTTCCTACATAATGTACACATAATTTAAGAAATAACAATTCCATATTGTATAATAAATTGTGCCGTACTGCATGAATCATGCATGTGCACAAGACATAGATTATGTAATTTTTTTATTTAGCTTCTTTCTTCTTCTTTCTAATATAGTCGGAACAAAAAAGATTCCTTCAGCAACACAAGCTCCGTTCGGAAAGCTACAGCAAGGCTGCTGCTACCATAAAAAAGCAAAGGAAGAAGAAGACAAATGTTACCAAAGCAGGATCGGCAATGGACAAGGAGATGAAGGTACGATTTCTTAAATAAAATAATAATAATACTCGTACATGATATCTTCTAGCTTAATCGTCGTTAACCATTGAATATTAACATAATCTGCTCCTAATGTGTTTTGATATTAAGGAATCTCCAAGTCAACTTGTTTGTTTCAGAATATGCAGATACTGGAAGAGGAAAAGACAAAACTGGATGCATTCTGCGAGCAAAGCTTAAAGAATGTAAGTTGCGCTTGCATATTTATAACAATTTTAAAGACGACCGGTCGAGCTCTTTGCTATAGAGCCTTATATAGATGACGTAGACATACCTCTACTTATGGGTATTTATATAGAGTTTTCTGTAGAAGAAGCAAGTTGGGCTTTTTCCTCGTACCTAATCAAATGTCTATATGAATTTTGCTGCTCCCATTTGCTCTTCTGTAGATTCGATGTCATGTGCACAGAAAAGTCGAAAGCGCCGAAGAAAATATTGATACGCAGCTATTTATATAAATATAAATATTTTATTTTTCCCGAAGGCTGGGTAAATTTTGAATAAATGAAAAAAAAATACCCAAAAAGGGTGATGTTGTATGCCGATAGTGTACCTAAGAATATGAGCATAATTTATTATGACCACCCATATCATGAACTCTTTGACGGATTTTGAAGTACGAGGTGTTTTTAGACTCCTTTTCACCTCAGAGGGCCTAGCGAAAGGGATTTGTAAAACTTAAAGATAGTATAATAGAATGAACAAAGTATGGGATTGACATTAGGGATCGACTTGTCAAGCTCGATCAAGTTAAATTTACGCAACACTCTGAAGAAGTATAGTCACTGATACGTAGCAAGCAAGGTCATCCCCCATAGCTAAGTGGCAAACTAAACTATATTTATCACTAATACTTATAAAATTTATATAATTTATTATATTTAAGTATTTTCAGTGCCTTTTACACGCAATCGGATATTATCTGTGTTTTAATAATTAGATTTACTTGTTTCTATAACAGGCGATGACTCAGGAGCGACGTCGATATGGATTCGTCCTGGAACGACAGTGCTCCCTGGCTAAACACTGGCTAGCTTACCACTCGGCTGGCGCTGCTGCTTACAACACTGGCTTGGAAGAATGGCTCGAAGTATCCCGGACCAGGGAGTTTCTCCCGCCGAATGTGGAGGCTATGTTTGTGAGCAGGATGAGGGTTAGTATCAGTATGATATATGTGTCGCAGTGTTATTGTAAAATTATAATTTTGCTAGTGGTATTATAATTTCACGGACTTTTGTCAATTGTCTCCATTTCGTACAATATGACAGGCCAAACAGAAAATATAAAAAAAGTGTAAGTGCTATCGTTTTGCTTGCCGAAATCCTACTAATATTATAAACGCGAAAGTTTGTTTGGATGGATGTCTGGATGTATGGATGTATGTTTGTTCCACTTTCACGCAAAAACTACTGAACGGATTTTGATGAAACTTTACAGTTATATAGCTTATACATCAGAATAACACATAGGCTATATTTTATCCCCGTATTCAAACGGGAACGGGAACTACGCGGGTGAAACCGCGGGGCGCTGCTAGTATGTCATAAAAATCTGTCTTCGCTAACTTAATAACGTAAAAATGGTTATAGCTTCCATCGTATACGGCCTATTTAAAATTACATATACCTTGAGTTGTAAAGAAAATTATTGTAAATAAAATAACACAAGACCCCATCTGAGCTTACCATTCCTTCGCTCGTATCTATAACAATAAAAAAACAGACAGATACCTAGACACACATATCCACCGATACACAGTATAACACCGCCCCCCCTTTTTTGGCATCGAGGGTTAATAAAATTAACTAATAACATTATACATCCTACTTCCTACTAATATTATAAACGCGAAAGTTTGTTTGGATGGATGTCTGGATGTATGGATGTATGTTTGTTCCACTTTCACGCAAAAACTACTGAACGGATTTTGATGAAACTTTACAGTTATATAGCTTATACATCAGAATAACACATAGGCTATATTTTATCCCCGTATTCAAACGGGAACGGGAACTACGCGGGTGAAACCGCGGGGCGCTGCTAGTATGTCATAAAAATCTGTCTTCGCTAACTTAATAACGTAAAAATGGTTATAGCTTCCATCGTATACGGCCTATTTAAAATCACATATACCTTGAGTTGTAAAGAAAATTATTGTAAATAAAATAACACAAGACCCCATCTGAGCTTACCATTCCTTCGCTCGTATCTATAACAATAAAAAAAGAGACAGATACCTAGACACACATATCCACCGATACACAGTATAACACCGCCCCCCCTTTTTTGGCATCGAGGGTTAATAAAATTAACTAATAACATTATACAAAGATACTTCGTCAACAGCAAGTTTCATTTTGGACTGATGAAGACGTCTACGCAAGTCCTCGTATCGGAGACGATGATGATCGAGCATCAGTTGGATCAGCTTTACGGAAAACACGATCAGTGGACGCCTCGTGCTTGGATGTAAGATCTATTGGAGAACTTGGCTCTCCTGCTCAAGGGCTGTCGAGGGCCAAGTCCGACTTCAACCTGCAAGCTCTACATACAGGAGAACAAGGTAATATATGTATACAACTTCTCATGGTCTTTAATAAAAATAAATAATCTTGTTCCCTTTATACCCCTAAATGTGATAGATGGTGAACCCATCGCTGGACCGGGTTACTGTTACGCATGTCTTCCAATCAATTCTGGGACCTGCGGGTTTCCTCACGATGGTTTCCTTCACCCTTGAGCTAGTGATAAATATGTAAGAACGTTTTTGAAAAACTCAAACAACATGCCCTCGCGCCAGCAACTTAGTTCTGTATCGAAGTAAATCGATATAAAATAAGAAGAAACTGACTGGCTGACTGATCGAAATGATGCTTATATTATGACGTAAGTGAGACATTAGGGATTTTTTTGAAATTCCCATGGGAACGGTAATAAAAGGATCTGCGCGGGCAACTCCACTAGGTGGCTAGTTTTCAAATATTAGTACACTTTAATTAACGGGCAAATAGTTCTACCTATATAAACTTTGTTCTAATTGCTGATATCCAATGTTCAGGACCGATTACCTCCAAAATTCCTGCTGTTATTAAAGTCAATTTCCGTAGAATTTGAAACTACAATTTGTTTAATTAATCGCATTAATTAAATGAGAAGTTACTGGTAAATTGTTCTGAGAGGTAGGTATACAAGCCGATTATTCAATTGTAAAATTTCTACAGCAGAAGTAGTCTAGTTTATAATTAACACCCACTCCAATTGTCTCATTTACTTTTTGAAGTTCTGTAAAAGAGCAAAAATAAGTAGGCACCTATTGTAGTCATATGTAATAACGATTTTTATTCAATTCGTCAAAGATAACTTTCATTAAAAAAAAATATTCAAGTGATATAAAACACTTATCCTTGAGTTTCCTGCTGGTCGATCTCGAGGTATTGCATTTGGAACCAGCAACTCCTCGGTGGAGATAGGCTGCTGTTTACATTGAGCCAATCTTCATGGACGAGTTTAGAGTGCCTTTAGGCTGTGAAAGTTTCTAAGTTGTTTTTTTTTACCTACAGAAATAAACGATTTTGAATTTGCCTAGGAAATATTTATGTAACTGTAACACCCCGAATCACATTTTAAAACAGTAAACGTAATTACTCCAATGTATCGCAGATTCCGCGCGAAGGAATTTTATTGGAATGCAGCCGATACGTGCACTTATGAATCATTACGCAGACACGAGGTGGCGCTGTACCGAACTCTGAATCGCGCTATCAAGAGTCGCCGCGGAAACATGACCTTCGTCGATACATCTTGTTTCAGTTAGTTTAATACTCAAAGTCGTTTACGTTACGACAAGGCTTGCATTTGGTGATCGCGTCCTATTTGGAACGACCTACCGAGACTTGCCAACGTTATAAACCGACTATTATATAGTCCAACTTGCATCCGCGGTTCGCGTCCTACTTGGAACGGGCTCGTGGAACAAGTTCGGCCAATAAATATCTTTTTGTTTGCTCACTGGTGGTGAAGTTGTAGTTATAAATAATATATGTCCTAATATATATATTTGACATCTATTACACTGGCGACCAACGGCGAATCGCATGTATTACATAACTACTTTATTATTATTTTTTATTTTTTTTTATTTTTATTAATTTTTTATTAATAAGCACACACAAAGTACTTAAAGCTAAATACATTGTCCCACAAAACTGTGTCAACAGTTTGACTGTGGGATCGGCAGTCTCTCTTAATAGGTAGGTATATCACATTAGAATTTATTGATATTATTTTGACAATGATAGGTAGTGGTTTTTTAAAAGTATACAGAATTTTTTTTTATTGCTTTCTCGTCTAATAATTTCGGGAAGACTATTGAATAAGTAAGGGATCCGTTTTTGAAGATTGGGCTCTATATTTATACTACGCTGAGTTTTATAGAGATACTGCTGTTTCATCTCTACTTTAAATACTGAATGTTCTAAAGATGAAAAAATAAGGCCATCTATTAGCCGATGAACCGATCTTGATGAAATTTGGCATATAAATAGTATACACCTTGAGAAAGAACATAAACTTTCAGCAAGGAAAAACACATTTTCTATACGCTGCAAATAACCTTAACTTCATGCGGACGGAACATAAGGTACTTATCTGAAATTTTGTATTTGGTTACCAGAAACAGAAACCCGCGTCGCTACCCGTCCGTCGTCCCTCGCGCCGCCATCTTGTACTTCACGAGACCCGCCATTAGCGCGAGCTCTGTACGCATACGCGGCAGCTGGCGACAACCAGCTGAGCTTCCAACAAGGAGACGTCTTGGCCCTCTTGGGGGAAAGGACTAAGGGATGGCAGTACGGGGAGAACCTCCGCACTCATCACGCTGGATGGTTCCCGTTGGCTTACACTGAGCCGATCGCTAACGATGACACCACGTAAGAATCGATTTGCATTAACAATCTTGTCACAAGTCTTTCTTAGACTTTGAATTATATTCCGTTGAAGTTCATATCATATTCCAAGAGGCTATCATATACATTCATAGCCATCTACAGTGTCTAAGAAAATAGAAAAGTCCTTCCAGTCGACCATTGAAACCCATGTGTACATTTTCTTGGTAGTGAAGTGAAATAAATAAATATAATCCAACCATTTTCGCTCAGAATTTATTTGTAAATGGCAAAATAATTATCGCTCAGGCGCCAGAGGTCTACTTCTGATATTGATTTCCATTTCAATTTGTGCTTATAGCTTTTCTTTTGTTTTCTTGGACAGCCTGTATTCCGTAGACTTTTTTTTATTTAAAGAGGTTGTTGTAAAATTTATGCTCATGATTTTTACTCGTAGTGGCAGCTCCCCTGCTCGATGGAGCTGTGCACAGACTCCGAGCGAGGCGCCGCCGCCGGCTCCTAACTCACATGCGCAGTCGACCGGATCTGCCACGGCTCATGGTCACGGCCACCCATCAGCACGCATGTTTGGAGACACGGTCACTGCTCATCATGTATCTAAGGTATTTCAGAGTATAATTACCTCTTCTTTGACACATTTCCTACAGTTGATGCAAGCAAAGATACAAAAAGAATGGACCTTTCGATTTTAACAAATTGACAAAATACGAGTTGTAATGTCCTTTAAATTATTTTATATTATAACCTTTTCTAGGAATCAGCTTACAACAATCAATACCGATATTTACGGTCTGGTCTACCACATAAGTATATAGGGTTAGTTTTAAATTTTATTTAATTCTGCTCAGGGTCGACTTGGAAACGGTTCTCCTGGTCTGCCACCAACTCTTCCGGCTCCCTCTCCGAGTGCTCTTAGCACGTCAGCTAGTGCTACCTTCCACGCATCTACTCCAGCACCAGCTCCCACCAGCGCTATTAAGAATTCTACATCAGCCGCCAGCTTCACTACCCACGCTGTGATCGAAACCAGAAGTTTTGGACCGCAAACTTTACCTTTGCGCTCCCAGGTGCGTTTACAATTTTATCTACACCCTGACGATTCTATAAAACAGCTATGAAAATTACTAGTAATCAAATTATAGAAGTTTTTTGTAGTTCGCATTTGACCTCGTCTGACGTAGTTTCAATTCTATTGATTACTACTCTCGCTGTATTTTTTCTAAATTATTTGTACAGGTAGCGCAGAATAAAGCAGGTCCAGCAAAAACAGCAGTGACCGCAGTGGCTGGCAACGTTTCGTTGCATAGCTCTAACGATTCTGGTTTCTCCAATGAACCACCACCGCAACCAGATGTGGACTACAGCGATGAAGAAGCTCAAAGGCTTCGAGTGCCAATCAGGTACTAATGCCCATATTGTTTTTACCACATTGTTACCGCTTGGTAGTTGTGGACCTCGAAAATGTGATTATTAAGTCACCGTCGAATTGATAAAGATATCTATTCATATATTAATATGAAAAAAAGGTATCAAACAAATTGGACCAATCAATTACTACATATTGTGATGAAAGACGAAAATTGTTATGTAATACGTATTTTGTCATTGCTTCTTGGTAAACTTTTTCATTTTGACAACTAGGTAATTACATTTCGGGGTTCAAAAGATTTTGTCTGTTGTGTTGCTTTGCCTTTTGTTACACGCTAGAATTTTATTTTGTTTATTTTCTTTTCCTTAGCAAATCTGCAAACGACCACAAAGCATACTTACTCAAAACCCAAAGCTTGAAACGCCCCCAAAAGTCGAATAACGCTAACGGCTATTTAACTGATGATCAACAACTAATGTTACGCAACATGTTGGATATGGACAAAGATTCTCAAAGAGTTAAACGAACAAAATCATTCTGGAAATTTGGCCGCACAACATCCGAAGAGATAATGGAAGGCATGTCACTTTGGCAACATCGCGACATAGTTGATACTGTGCCAGAATATAAGAAAAAACTTTTTGTTAAAATGAAAAAAGAATTAAGACCCGCTCCGGAAGTGCCTGAGCCTAGAACAAAAACAAGCCCTGAAAAAGTCGCAGCCGTTGAAACTATGCAGTCACGTCCAAAAGAAACAATTGATAGAAAAGACATGAAAGTTCCGAATGGTATGCGACAAGCTAGGAGCTTAGGCTCTATCCAAAATGAAGATCGTATGGAAAAGGGAAGAAAGGGCAGTGATATTTATCAAGCGATGAACAAAAAGAGTATGTCTGAGAAATCGATTGCAGAGGAAAAACACGAAGATTTCATTCCAAGAAATGAGTCTAGACATTCGGATTTAACAAACACAAGTACAATAAAAACGAATTTTGAAAATAGCTTCTATAATGATGAAAACGGTGATGGATTCGTCATGAAAACTGTCAAACGGAGAGAAATATTGCAAAAATATGACAATGATAGCAGCTCCGATGTTAATTCTGTAGCTTCAAGCACTGACCCATACGATTGCATTATTGTCGATGATCATATGACATCTAGGAAGCAGCAAGAACTTGATAGGCGCCGTCAGGCACAAATGAATGATGATGAAGTCAATAAGCGCAGAGAAAATGCGTATATGCCCGAGTTTGAAGAAATCGAGATAACTCCGATCAGACCACATGTTCGTGCTACGATATCTTCAGAAAAATCCAAAAAGTCCTCCCATGAACGTAGTCCACCTAAAACAATGGAATTCAAAACATTCAAAGATAACTCAAAAGAAATAAAAACGTTTTCGGCTTCCTCAGAAACTTTGAAATACAAAGATAATGAACACAACACAGACCGATATGGCATCCCCAGTGAAAGAAACAACAATGACGTACGTAATGAAGACACTTACAATGGACATGACGAAGGGACTCTTAAATATAAGAAACGTTCAAGCAATGAAGAGAAAAATCGACAACAAAACATTGTTGAAAATGGAAATAGCCATAAAAAGGAATATTCGCAAACTGAAATCAGAACACAAAAGAAGGAAATGAGGCCTTACGACAACAGAGAACCAAGAATAGATTATTCATTGGATAGACGTGAAGTAAGAAAAGATTTTACATCTCCAAAGAGCAAAGACCCAAGAAGTAGAAGCAAGACAAATAGAAGCTACGATGATAGTACATTACCGTACAACGGGCGAAAAGAGGAAAGATATTACGAATCAAACATATCGTACTTTAGTGATCAGGAACGACGTGTATCGAGATACGACTACGAAACTGATTCAAAAAAAGCAGAAAAATCTAAAATACGTCAGGAAGAGGCAAGGTTGGAAGGCAGACGTTTTATGGAACGCCGAAACGACGGACCGTACAGTGAATCTGACGATCAGAAGTTTAACGAAGCCCTGAAGCAGCAGCGACCACAGTTGCTACCGCGAACGAAACTACTAAAGAGAACAGTAGACGGGAATGAACTACCGGAGGAAGGACATACATTCGGTCCATGGTATGATTTGTGGGGTCGTGAAACTGCCGTCTACAAGTAGGGTAATGCAGGTCTGTTTTATTATTAAGCTTTTTATTTGTTTGTAATTAGAGGATTTTAATGTAGAAAGTACCTAAGCGTTGTTAAGAGCTTCTCAAGCAAAAAATTATGTGGGTGTTGACAATGTATATTTGTCTTCCTTAACTTCATTAATATTTTCTACGCAGGCCACAGCAATTTGCAACTGTGAAGCTAAGGAAAGCCCTAACGAACGATCGATCGTCGCCTGCCATTGAATAATGTTTTATAATTGTGTTTATTTTGTTATGTAATATTAATTTGTAAATTAGAAACACCATGTATTTTGTACAGTTAAATATTCATAGTCTAACAAAAAATATATCACATTTTTTACAATAATAATACAAGATTTTGTTTTATTTGCCTCTTCTCACTCCGAGATAAAATCCAATTTGTCCAATAAAGATGTCAAAGGAGCGCTCAGTGTGTTCTGCTAATCGAATCCGCCCGAGGAAAAAGAAACAAAATGCATAAACGAATGTAGGTGACACGTGCGTGGAGCGGGAGAAAAATCAAAGTCAATTGGGCCCCGGCGACAATGGCCGATGATTTATTATATTTCCGGGGCCACCGGAAGTGACTCGGCGACGCTATCTCCTCGAGAAATATTCCCGGCGATATGTCACGTGTTCCGTGTATGTTCCATAGGGATCCCTGACGCTCTGCCCTCAATATCGAAACAGGGTTTTTTAGAGGAGACTTTTCTTTTGATTTCCCATTTTGTATAATATCATATGTCAAGTGTCATGAGATATTCATAGACATTTTATTAGTGTATGTCATGTGTGGATTGAGTGAGCACCCCTGAGAAAAAAATTATAAGTGTACACCTATCAATGTCTAATATATTTTCAAATATAAATTGCAGATTAATTGATAGAATAAAAATAACAATAGACATTTGAAATACAAATGTTACACTGCTCATTTTCTTCTCGATTAAATGGAAAATATAAATATTGGTTTCTCAAAATACTGAACCTAAACTTAAATGTAATGCACCGCAAATGACTACCACTCCCACTACGTGAGTAATAAACCAACTGCACTAATAACAGAATCTTTGAAACTACTGGGTACCTTAAAAATGAAACTAGGAGATATCTAGTTAGTTACTTACAGGTAATGGGGACAAAATCCTAAAACTCTTCTTTGGAGTAATAAACCCCGTCTCAAATCTTTAACTTCAACGGTTGCAGTAAGTGGAAAGTGTCTAAGTTACTGTTACAGTTATTATCACGTCAAGTTTATTGCAGTGAAGTTCTTTGTTGAACTCGAAATAGTCGTAACCACTTCTATACTTCAAATATTATTACAACAGTACAGTAATAGAAAAGTTGGTCTGGATTTCGTTCTCCTATTGAAATGTACGGTAGCAGTAATGAAGTAGGTACCGTCGTTAATTCAAGAGGTCTGGTACACTGCAGTGAGTCGCAGGCGAATATTAATGTGGAAACTAATAGTAGCTAAAATGCTCAGTGTCAGATGGGAAGCTGTGTTGGGTTCGATTACCGACAAGCTGAGATATTTAATAGTTATTTAGTTTAGTTTTCTTAATATATATATATATATATATATATATATATATATATGTATATATATTCTTGTATTATTTCTCACAGTGGTTATAAGTACGTAATATGTATACCCATTGTGATAAATAATTCAGGAATATAATTTATACTAATAACAAGTTTCCACATTTAAGAATAAAGTTAAATTTCTCAACTATTAAAACATTTTCTATAAAATTGCGTAAGATTAAGATATTTAATGTGGAAATGTCAGGCCTGTTGGCTGAGTTGGTGTTCGTAATGCCTGCCTTGGTATAGAGGTCGCGGGTTCGATTACCGCACGGGGCCAATGTTTATTAGTTACTTAGTTTAGGCTCACCCTAGTTCGGGATTAAATAATAGAAGGTACTTATGTACCAAAAGTAATTTTCCCAGTATCAGTTCTTTGCAGAGAGCAGTGATAGCTTTTACGGTTAAAGAGCTGGCCGAAAATCAGTGAGGCTCGGGTTCGAATCCTGGCATGTACCAATGAGTTTTTCAAAAACTTACGTACATATTTATTTCTAGCTCGACGGTGAAGGAAAACATCGTGAGGAAACCCGCAGGTCTCAGAATTAATTCTGAGACATGTGTAAATAGACCCGGTCTGGCGATGGGCTCACCACCTACCTATCACGTTTAGGGGTCCAATGTATCTCGTCAAATGTGGGTATATCCAGTAATGGAATACCTCTGCCTACCCCCTCGGGGATGAAAGGCGTGAGTTTTTTTTTTATCAGTTCTTTAACACATTGCTTTTAATTAGCTGCAAACATGACTGTTATGAAAAATAATATTTACTTCAATTCTATTGTAGTGCAAGACATATATTACCGGAAACTCCTACTTATTTACTACGAGCAAAGACCTTAGATTTCCTTCGGAAAGCAAGTAGGTACGTAGGCGTAAAAAGAGCCACGATTATGAACGAGTCGACAGGAAGCTCGACCTACGGAGTTCACTTCAAAAGGACCGGGGACCTAGCTCTGAGTCAGGGACCTTTGTTAACTGCCGTAAGTATACTGAGCTATCGTGTAGCTATGCGAAACGCTCGTTGGAATTCTGTTTGGCGTCATAATGGCGTCTAGAACCTACCTCTGCAATATCTCTATTCTCGTCCTATTTACCGAGAATAGTGAATGATATACTTGCAGGATCGTTCTCTTGACAGGAAGCCTTATTGTGTGTTATTGGCTTTTTAATTAACCTGACTTTCTGCCATTTCCTTTTAATTTGCCAACTGGACTGGAACGAGGATAGTTTTTTCTGGTGTATGTACATCGCACGATATGTCATTAGATTTGTCTTTATCTGAGGAGCGGGTTCTAATCCTGGCATGTAGAAATAAGATTTTCATAAAGCTAACGTACATATTTATCACTAGCTCAACGGTAAAAGTAAACATCGTGAGGAAACCAACAGGTCCCAGAAATAATTTTGAGACATGTGTAACATCATCTCGGTTGGGTCGGGCGATGAGCTCACTACCACTATTTACTTAATCTTAGGAAGACTAACAGCTATAAATAACTTCATTGTAAATGCTTATATAGTAACAGAAAGCCAATAATAAGTCTCCGCCGTTAAAAACATATTAGGCAATAGACATTCCGCATATTAGTTAGTTTATTTCTACAAAAAGAAAAATCATTAATTCGTAACCAATTCAGTCAAAAAACTCTTTGCTCAGTAAACGTCTCGCCGCTTCAGGGCTAGTGTTAAATAAATCTAAATCTAAATATTTACACATATTATTAAACTGCTTGCTCGCACGCCACAAAAAGGTATTCATCCGGTAGTTTGATGAAGCTGGAAGAAGGTGAATCAAGGCATTATTGCGTAGATTCTTTTTAGGAGGCCTAATACAAATTTTAGATAGTAGGGTAGGACAGTCAATTGTACCAGTAGCTAGTTTTAAAATATAGACTAAATCACTTATTTCTCTTCTAGTTTCAAGTGGTAGTAGATGGTGTTTCTTACACTTCTCTAAATAATTAGCAGAACGGTACGGCTCTTTAATTCGGTAACACAGGTGCCGAATAAACTTCCGTTGTATACTTTCAATTAGCTCGACGTACTTCTTATACCTGGGGTTCCACACCGGAGACGCGTATTCTAGGTTGCTACGGACCAAGCTACAATAGAGTATCTTAAGAGTTTTGGCCTTAGTGAAATTCCTGAAATAGTATACTAGTGTGAAACGTGGGTATTTCCAGAAATGGAATTGCGCTACACCTACTATAGGGCTACACATAATGTGCCTAATCTATTTAAATAAAATTCAATTGCCGCATGTACAAAAGATCGTCACTTGATAATACATAGGTCGATTGATTAAAAGTATTTTTTTGTTTATTTTATGCAGTGGTTGTATGAATATATATTTTTTAATTCCGTGCGAATCAGAAACGGGTCTAATCTAATCTAATTGAATTAATTAACGGGGACGCACTTTTTTTCCCTAATGCAATCGAAGACAACGGGGAAGGCCTACGTTCAGTTTCGGATTTGCAGTCTTGGCCATCCTATAGGCCCACACCAAGCAGTAAGTACCAGCCGCCCCTTTCTCAGTACCCATCATATAGACTACATAATGAATTTATATAATAATAATATACTACATAATGAATTTATTGCTTTTTTTTATACATAAAATGTAGAAAGTGATTTAGGATGACTTTGTTATACGATGCAGTGCAGTGCCGCCCGTCATAATGTGCTTGAGCCTTTAGAATATTTAGGTACTCTCTTCTTATCTTCACTGATAATTTTGGTCACGATTGCCCCCCCCCCTCCCTAATAAGGCCTAATAGGCCAAATAGGCCCTGGCCTACTGGGCCTTAGGGCAAATCCGCCACTTCTTGCGTTCACCAGACACTAGTATGAACCAATGTTAACGTAAATAAATAAAGGTAATAATCAAGTCATACCTCGAAGAGAAACAATTATAGTAAGTACCTAATTACAGTGGAAGTTAATTCTATTTGTAGATTTTTATGGTTGCACCCCTAAACTAACAGGACCCTATTCCTAAACCTCTACTGTCCGTCTGTACCGAAATAGGTATACCTACAGTTGAAATTTCCACATAATGTGGGTTTCTATTGGTGCTATAAATATAAATAAAATAAATAATAAAACTAAAGATAGGTATTTTGCTCAATTTTTTTTATTATATGATGGAACCCTTCGTGCTCGAATCCGACTCGCACTTGTCCGTTTTTCATTGTAATTTAGAAGATAACATGGTGAGGAATTTGTTATAGCTTTGCGGATACGATGACATACCCTCGCCGACATAAAAATCGAGCGAAGAGACCAATGCTTTCCAACTCATCGGCTCCCTATAAGCTCCGCGGCATGGAAAAATCAAAAATAAAAAAAATGCATTGGCTTTACAAATGTTTATCCATAAACGCCGCAAAATATACTAGAGATTTTATTGTTGCTGATGTTTTAGTGTTTAAAATGTTTGCTTTCGCTTTTGTATTATTACGATTGCATCGTCTACTTGAAGTTCATGAACTATAATTATAATTCATTCATAATGCATTTCTATACTCGTATAGGTAAATAAATGAATAAATAAAATAAAAATACATTTTCTTCCACTTTTCACTTGTATTTTTCAGACCATTAAACGTGACAGGTGGTGGGGTTCTGTTACATGCTATTCCTCACGATGTTTGAGCCATTGAGCTACTGATAAATATGTGTCACCAGAGATCAAGTTGGGTTCACTTATCCAGCAGTGCTATCACTGCTATTAAAAATACTTATATGTATAAATGTAGTATGTAAAATATTTTTTTATGAAGCTCACGCAATGAATTAAAAAAACAAAGACCGCTGGAATTAGATAGCAGGCGTCTTACTACCAAATCATAATACAATTAGATTAGCTCAACTTATTCTACAGGATCTTTATTAAAAAGGGGGAATTTTATATTAATCTCATTTCCACGTTCTGCAACAATGTGTGCCTACAGTCCTCATTTGAAAATCCGTTTAACCCAAATTTAAAACTGGGTTAGTCCGTGACATAGCACGTTACATTGTACTGCAGCCCGATGTGCGCTGTACGTAATCCAAATGATAAGCGAACAGGGCAATTTGGCAGCGGCGGGCGGCTCCATCACAGTTCGATGCCAAACCCGGACCTACCGTTCGCCATTTTAGTTTCGCTGCCATAATTTATTTTAAATGGACGCCTCATAAAAGCCGTATTGTTCACTTCCTCGCCTTAAACTCAATGAAGCTGGAGGAGGCTCGTTTTAATTCATAAAGGAGCGCAAAATTACAGCAGAACATTGCCGTCATCAGCGGGAAATGAAAAGAGATTTTATAAATTATAGTTTTCTGTAGTATATTTATAGTTAAGGCAGTTAGTTAGGTAGTTATTTCTAGCAGTTATCTGTGTCAAACTTAAGAGCATTAAATGCTGTAAGGTGTCA
Source organism: Ethmia dodecea (assembly GCA_963855545.1). Classification (NCBI taxonomy): domain Eukaryota; kingdom Metazoa; phylum Arthropoda; class Insecta; order Lepidoptera; family Depressariidae; genus Ethmia; species Ethmia dodecea. Next base: position 7,211,919 of record OY979446.1, read on the forward strand.
AAGGATCAGCCTACTCGTATATGCAAAGAGAAAATGCGGCCAGTCTTCTAGGCACTGTGCCACATAGTTCCTCTATGGAGGATTTTTTAAATCATAAGTATTGTAAATAAATGCTTTATTTTCTAAACAGCACAGTTATATAAAAGAGCGCGATCTTATGGCACAGGTGTTCTCACACTTAAAAGAAGGTCCCAATCATATAACTTGTTGTACAAATAAGCTCAAGAAATAAATATTTTTCCTTTCATTTATTTATTTATAGTGTTACCAGCAGCGTTGCCAGTGTGGATCCAATTTATTCTCGTTCCCGTAGGAATTTTCAAAAAAAAATATTTTTGTGCCCACATAGGTACTTACGTCATATACATAAAAACTTTGTGCAGTATTTCATGCTTCTAGACACAGTGGTTTTAGCTCTGCGTTGATCCATAAGTCAGTCAACTAGGTAATCAATCAACCAATCATTTTATTTTTTTCTATATATAGATAGATACCTAGAACTTCTATTTGCTGATTAGTTAGTAAAATAACACTGTTTCGTTAGTTGATACTATCTGATTATAAAACTAGGACAAAACCTAATAAAATTACCCATTCGCAACTTTGCATACTCTCTAAAAACAGCAAAATTACCTGCAGCGAGCGACCCACTAACATTATCTTCTGACATTGTCTATGCAAATTAATGAATAGCTCGCTCAGGGAGGTGTTTTGAAAAAATTTAATTACTTAAATGCGTCAGGAATATTTTTAAAGTATTTCGTCCAAATAAGTACTTTTACTCCACTGCATAAATCGCCGCCGCTGACTCAATGATGTCATGGAGTTTTAGAGTCCTCTCACACAATATTCTCAAATATCGATATTTATCAAATAATAAATTTGTAGTAATATACCTACATATGTTCACGGTGTTTTCCCTATGGGGAAGGCAGAGACAACAGAACGGCATGGCACCTGCTACGAACCTGGCACACACCTCGCGCTTTATTTAAGTGCATCCATATTATGGTCTTCGGTTTCAGATAGGTACTCTTTAAAACAAGACTGGACAAAATAAACACCGAAAACGACTGAAAGCCTTTTAGTAAAAGTAAAAGGGATCGATGAAATAAGATAAGTAAGTAGGGACTATGTTTTGTGAGAAAGAACAATGCGGCGTGAAGCGACCCGCGAATACACGAACAATAAATAAGGCACTGTGAAAAAGATATATATGGCGGTAAAATGCACTAAAAAGTGAATTTTAAATCAGGAACCCAACAATTTAACTTTTGCAACATCTGCTTTTATCTACGGAACTAGTTTTAATAGTACATTATGGTACAAGTGAGTAAAGTTGGTGATTACCGCTGAGGCGCCATTGAGACCCGAGCCGTAGGCGAGGGTCATAAGAGAGCCGAGGACGGTAATCATCAATACACACGTGTATCATACGACGTTTTTCAACACACTTGTGAATAAATAATACTAAAAAATCATTTTAAAATAATCATTCGCAATGGCGGGGAAAATTAATTGGTTTTCCAATTTTTTATTTATATAATTTGGAAAAGGCAAAAGGATCTAGGCCCATACAGCCTCGTTTTCCTATGCGCTCGCATCTTACAATGGCGATCGGCCATGGACTAAAAAAATTAGGTTTCTTTTTCTTTGGTTTGTCGTGGATAGCGTTTTAGCCACGTACAAAATGGGGTATTTAAAGTTTTTACAGAGAAAACCAAAGTTATATTTGAGTGAAAGTTTTGTTTATTAAACACGTACAAGTTGAAATGATCTATTTAAATACGAAGTTGCATGAAATGAGCAAGCCATATTTGTGTATTAATTTATTAGTACGATTGAATACGATCTTTTTTGTATCGAAACTTTTTTAAGAACAAAGCAACTCTAGCAACAAAATTGAAAAAAAAAATCTATAACTCACTAGTGAATAATAGCAAACAAAAAGTCTCAGTTTGATTATAGGTGTCATTATGTGCCTAATTGCAGTGAAATTAGAGCCACTTTATGAGCAAGTGTGTTGAAAAATAAATAATACAGTATCTTATTCAAATCCACTTCATTCCATATTCAGTGCTAAAGCTTTAAAGTCAAAATCTCAATGTAATGGCACATTAAGAGCGTCTAGACACATGAAAAAGCACCTAGGTCTTGGAATTGACAGCCCCACTTAACGGCAGACCTCCGTATGTTATTGTTCCACTAGCTCGAGCCAGCAATGGTCTATTGAAGCCGAAATTTGGATAGGCACCAAATAGGTTCCGGATTGTGATGGGCTGGTCGCTGAGCCAGTCATCGTGACTCAGCACTTTTTGTGCCACGTAAAAAGTTCGTTTGTTATAGTTTGGAAGTAGGTTAGAAGTTCAGCTAGTTACTCTATCCATCATAGGCAACTTTTGTTGAGTTATTACACAAAAAATCTACCCCGGCCTTTGTTTTATTATGTGTATAAATATGTAATACCCAATCATATGAAATTCATACATTGATTATTCAGTCCCTAACTAGGCAGATGATGATGATGCTATGACTGCTGTAACGAGGTACTCGTTGTCGGACCTCCTTTCTTAATAATTTTATCAATATTTTGCTTTTTTAACTGATTTAGCAGGCCACATATTTTTAAATTTTATTTAGAACTAGCGGGTGCTCAGCGGCGTTGCCCGCGTGGATCCAGTTTATTCCCGTTCCCGTGGGGATTTCCAAAAATCCCTTTATAGTGGTTGCCTATGACATATAAGCCGCCTACATACCATATTTCAAATAGCAGGTTCCGACAGCGACGTTGCCCGCGTGCATCCAGATTATTCCCGTTCCCGTGGGGATTTCCAAAAATCCCTTCATAGCGGTTGGCTACGATAAATAAGACACCGACACACCGTATTTCAAGTTTGTAGGTGTTATCGCCTCGGAATAGTACGAATTTCTCTTTTTACCCACTTTTTATGTTTTCCCGTGGGAATGAGATATTTTTCTGGAATAAAAACTACCCTAGATGTTGACCCGGATACTCAGTTATCTGCATACCAAATTTCATTAAAATCCGTCCAGTAGTTCTTGAGTGATGCGTGCACAACCAGACAGACAGACAGACAGACAGACAGAGAAAAATTTCAAAAATTAGTGTTTCGGTATCTATATTGATAACTATATACACTACAGTTAAAATTTTCAAAAAATATTTCATGTACAGACACGGCCCCGTTAGAGTTTTATTATATTACTAGCGGATGCCCAGCGGCGTTGCCCGCGCGGATTCCGTTTATTCCCGTTCCCGTCGGAATTTCCGAAAACCCCATCATAGTGGTTGCCTACGACATATTTAAGACACCTACATACCATACTTCAAATAGCGGGTGCCCAGCGGCGTTTTCCCGCGTGGATTCAGTTTATTCCCGTTCCCGTGGGAATTTCCAAAAATCCCTATATACCAATTTCCTACGACATATAAGACACCTTCATACCATTTTTTAAGTTCCTAGGTGTTATCGTTTCGGAGTAGTATTATTATTCCCGTTCCCGTGGGAATTTCCAAAAATCCCTTCATATCAATTTCCTATGACATATCAGACACCTTCATACCATTTTTCAAGTTTCTAGGTGTTATCGTTAGGGAGTAGTACGTATTTCTCTTTTTAACCAGTTTTTATAATTTCCCGTGGGAATGAGATATTTTCCTGGAATAAAAAGTACCCTAGATGTTGACCCGGGTACTCAGTTATCTGCATACAAAATTTCATCAAAATCCATCCAGTAGTTTTTGAGTGATGCGTGCACAACCAGACAGACAGACAGACAGACAGACAGACAGACAGACAGACAGACAGACAGACAAAAATTCCAAAAATTGCTGTTTCGGTATCTATATCGATAACTATATACACTACCGTTAAAATTTTCAAAAAATATTTAATGTACAGACACGGCCCCGTTAGAGTTTTATTATATGTATAGATATAGATAGATATAGATAGACTAGCGGATGCCCAGCGGCGTTGCCCGCGCGGATTCCGTTTATTCCCGTTCCCGTGGGAATTTCCGAAAATCCCTTCATATTGGTTGCCTACGACATATTTAAGACACCTTCATACCATATTTCAAATATCGGGTGCCCACCGGCGTTTTCCCGCTTGGATTTAGTTTATTCCCGTTCCCGTGGGAATTTCCAAAAATCCCTTCATACCAATTTTCTATGACATATCAGACACCTTCATACCATTTTTCAAGTTTCTAGGTGTTATAGTTTCGGAGTAGTACGTATTTCTCTTTTTAACCAGTTTTTATATTTTTCCGTGGGAATGAGATATTTTCCTGGAATAAAAAGTACCCTAGATGTTGACCCGGGTAATCAGTTATCTCCATACCAAATTTCATCAAAATCCGTCCAGTAGTTTTTGAGTGATGCGTGCACAACCAGACAGACAGACAGACAGACAGACAGACAGACAGACAAAAATTCCAAAAAGTGGTGTTTCGGTATCTATATCGATAACTATATACACTACCGTTAAAATTTTCAAAAAATATTTAATGTACAGACACGGCCCCGTTAGAGTTTTATTATATGTATAGATATAGACTAGCGGACGCCCAGCGGCGTTGCCCGCGCGGATTCCCTTTATTCCCGTTCCCGTGGGAATTTCCAAAAATCCCTTCATACCGGTTTCCTAAGACATATAACACACACTTCATACCATTTTTCAAGTTTCTAGGTGTTATCGTTTCGGAGTAGTACGTATTTCTCTTTTTAACCAGTTTTTATATTTTCCCGTGGGAATGAGATATTTTCTAGGAATAAAAAGTACCCTAGATGTTGACCCGGGTACTCAGTTATCTCCATACCAAATTTCATCAAAATCCGTCCAGTAGTTTTTGAGTGATGCGTGCACAACCAGACAGACAGACAGACAGACAGACAAAAATTCCAAAAATTGGTGTTTCGGTATCTATATCGATAACTATATACACTACCGTTAAAATTTTCAAAAAATATTTAATGTACAGACACGGCCCCGTTAGAGTTTTATTATATGTATAGATGTATAGAGTAGCGACCCGCCCCGGCTTCGCACGGATGCAATGCTAATACTAAAACCTTCCTCTTGAATCACTCTATCTATAAAAAAACGCATCAAAATCCGTTGCGTAGTTTTAACGATTTAAGCTTACATAGGGATATAGGGACTGAAAAAGCGACTTTGTTTTATACTTCTTAATTAATGGCAACGGAAAATTTGAGCTCGACAGTCTTCCGCACTAAAATATGCATTCTAAGCAAAGAAAATGAGACACAATTGATTTTTAATTCTTCTTTTTAATTGATTTAGAATTACATCTTTCTCTTCTATTTTTTTTAATGGCAACCTGAAATTTGAGCTTGACAGTCTTCCGAACTAAAATCTGAATTTTTTTACCTCTTCAGCCAAGAAAATGAGACACAATTGATTTTTAATTGTTCTGGTGCGCATTGGAACCGCACAGTGCTTGACTAAATTAGCTTTTCTAATACAAATCGTGCTACGACGACCTGATAAGCAACATCTACCCTACAGTTATAAAATTGTGTTCTTATCTCTTTATTTTCCTTCATGAGCAGTGATATAGCCTTACGGTTAAAGAGCCTGTTTGACATGATGAAAATCAGTGAGGCTCGGGATCGAATAATGGCATGTACCTATCAATGAGTTTTTCGAAAACTTACGTACATATTTATCACTAGCTGGACGGTGAAGTAAAACATCGTGAGGAAACCCGCAGGTCCCAAAATTAATTCTGAGACATGTGTAAAAGACCCGGTCCGGCGATGGACTCACCACATATCCCGTTTAGGGGTCCAAAGAACATCTCGTTAAAAGTGGCTATATCCAGAATTGGAATACCTCTGCCTACCCCCTCGGGGATAAAAAGGCGGAAGATTATTTATTTATTTTATTTTCCTTCATATAATATAGGTTACTCTACTTTATTATTTCAAACCCTCGACCTTCACTCCGTCATCATGCTCTCCTCATCTCTCCGTGCTGGCTGGTTGCAGCTAAGAAGTGGGCTGCACCGTCGCACTGCTAAGCAACTAATAACTATAACTAACTACATAATATAAACACCAATACCAATAAAAATTTTGGAATCGAACCCGCGACCTCCGACTCAGAAGTCATGGTCACACCAACTGAACCAACGGGTCCGTCAACTGGACTCAATGTTAACCATTGCTCGCCAGCTAATCTACATAAATATATATATATATATATAAAATATATAATCTCACGCCTTTTTTATCCCCGAGGGGGTAGGCAGAGGTATTCCATTACTGGATATACCCACATTTCACGAGATATATTGGACCCCTAAACGTGATAGGTGGTGAGCCCATCGCCGGACCGGGTCTGTTTACACATGTCTCAGAATTAATTCCGAGACCTGCGGGTTTCCTCACGATGTTTTCCTTCACCGTCGAGCTAGTGATAAATATGTACGTAAGTTTTTGAAAAACTCATTGGTACATGCCAGGATTCGAACCCGAGCCTCACTGATTTTCGGCCGGCTCTTTAACCGTCCGGGCTATCACTGCTCTATCTACATCTTACTTAAAAAGGTTGTTTTAGAATAAAGGGTCAACGGCCAGGTCTTTGTACACTATACTAAAAAATATCTCATACATACATACATACATAATCTCACGCCTATTTCCCATTGGGGTAGGCAGAGACAACAGACCGCCACTTGCTACGAACCTGGCAGATCTCACGCGCTTCCTCCACATCCATCAAACGACTCATGCATGCTCGTCGGTTTCGGGTACTCTTTATCTGGCTTTTCTTCAACACATCGCCGATCTGGTCGATGTAGGTACGCCTAGGTCGTCCTCTACCGACTCGCCCATTCACAACACCCTTGTATATTTGTCTCGTTAGACGACTTTCATTCATCCGCTCAATGTGACCAAACCACCTGAGCATTCCTCTTTCAATCCTAGTTACTATATCATCTTTCAAGCCGCAACGCTCTCGGATCACACTATTTTTCACTCTATCTATCAATCTTACTCCACTAATGCTTCTTAATGAACGCATTTCGACTGCATTTATTCTACTTTCATGCTTCTTCTGCCATACCCAACACTCACTGCCATACATCAACGTAGGTACTAACACACCATCATGAACAGCCAGACGTGCTTTATTTGTCACATTCTGGCTCTTCATAAAGGAGTGCAAAGCTCCGTTAATCATGTTCCCTGCATTCACCCTTCTTTCAATATCACTGTCACACTTTCCGTCTCTTGTAAACTTACTTCCCAAATAAACAAACTCTGGCACTTGTTCTACTTTCTCGCCTTCAATCATAATATCACATTCAGACATGTCCCTATCTTTCTCCAGAACCATTACCTTCGTCTTGCTTACATTCACTTTCATGCCTTTCTTCTTAAAAGCCTCATTTACAAGAGTTACAGTGTCCTGCAACTTACACGCCGATGGTTCAAGTATTACTTGATCATCGGCGTATAACAGGCATTTGACACGTACCTCTCCCATTCGTACTCCACAATCTCGCTCTTTCAAATCTGTCAAACAGCTATCCATGAAAAGGTTGAAAAGCCATGGCGATGCTACACAACCTTGTCTAACACCCACAGAGATGTCAAACCAGTCCGTGTAGGCGCCATTAATTCTGACACAGGCTCTAGAATCCCTATAGAGGGATTTCAGACCCTGTACCAAAATAGGGTTCAACCCATGCATGGCCAGTGTTGACCATAGCTCATTCCTTCTCACTCTATCGTAAGCCTTTTCCAGGTCTATAAAGGCGCAGAATATTTTTTGGTCTTTTGCCAAAAATTTCTCAGTGACGCACCGTAAGGAAAAGACTTGATCCATGCATCCCATCTCCCTTCTAAAGCCTGCCTGAACATCCCATATCCTCTCATTCGTTTCACTCACGACCCTATCAATCAATATCCTCGCATATAGTTTGCCGACCACACTTAAGAGACTAATGCCACGATAGTTCTTACAGTCCTGTTGCGACCCCTTTCTTTTATATAGTGGTACAATTACCGCCTTAGTCCAGTCATCTGGTACTCGGCCATGTTCCAAACACAGGTTAAAGAGTCTTTGCAGCAGGCCTGTTACCAACGTGTCACCGGCCCGTAACATTTCTACCGTCACGCTATCATATCCTGCAGCTTTACCTAGTTTCATACTTTTTAGCGCTTCCACAATCTCTTTCATACTTATTTCGAAATCTTCCGGTGGAATTGATATCTCACAAATTTCACTCTCATGCTCATCCTCTTGCTTTTCAAACAGACTTTCAAAGTATCTTTTCCACCGCTCTAGTACATGCCGTTCTTCAATCATAGGTTCACCACTTTCATCACGTATTACACTCAGAGAAGATTTTGTGGATTGCCCCTGCGCTTTCCTTACAAGTTTCCAAAATAACTTTATGTTATTTCGAAAACTAGAGCAGAATTTTTGATCCAACTTATTATTCTTCTCTTCTTTCTTTCTCGCCACGCACTCTTTAACTTTCTTTTTAAACTCTGCATACCGCTCTTTTGTTCTTTTTACATTCTCCCTATTTTGTTCACAATCATACACTCTGCAGTCGGCTTTCACCGCCAACAAGTCCAGCCATGCTTTCTTCTTATCATCTACTACACTTTTCGTCTCCCAATCCCACCAGTCAGCCATCATGTTCTTTGCATTCCTCCTTTTACTTACACCACACACCTCCTTCGCAATATTTACCGCATTCTTCTTCAAAACATTCCAGATCAAATCAATATCATTTCCACAGTCATCCTTCAATTCTTTTTCAAAATTTTCTCTCATTTTATTTTTATACTGCTCTTTCACGTCAGGGTCACTCAATCTCTCTACTTTTATACGTTCTGGCGCAGTCACATTTACTCGTGCACGGTTCTTCCAACGTGAAAACAGACCGCTAATTCGACACACTACCAAGTAATGATCTGTGCCCACGTCGGCCCCCCTATATGCTCTGGTATCTGTGACTTTGCTTTTCAGTCTTTCATCTACAATCACAAAATCAATCAAGCTTCTCTCATTACCTCTCTGCCACGTGTACAGATGGACCTGTCGGTGCTCAAACATAGTGTTTGTCACATTCAGATTCATCTCTGCACACACATCTAACAGTCTTATCCCATTCTCATTAACTCTTACATCACCGAAAGCCCCCAGTACCTTTTCATATCCATCCCTTTTCATGCCAACCCAAGCATTAAAATCCCCTAACATTACCAATCGTTCATTGGGCTTTCGCTTCAGACATACTTCTCTTAGACCTTCCCAAAAAGATTCTCTTTCTTCTTGAGGTTTTGACATGTCGGGAGCATATACACCAATTATAAAAATGGATGTTATGCCCACTTTCAGTCTAGCCCAAAGAAGACGAGAATCTACACACTCATACTCTCTCATGCCTATCATCATTCGCTCAGAAAGGACAAGTCCGACACCTCTACTGCCATATTCATCATCAGCGACCCCTGACCAGATGGCTGTGAATTGGCTATGCGTCGACAAGTCCTTCCCCTTTCTCTTCGTCTCATCCACACACAGGATATCAATATTCCTATCACACATCATCTCACATACTTCATCTAGTTTACGCTCCATTCCTCCGCAAACATTCAAAGTAGCAAACCGGCACTCTGCCGTCCGCTTTTCGCCCCTCCGGGAAATGTTTCGGCGTGACGAGTGGCGAGCTGCGTCGCCGCCTACAGAAAACGGAACTTTGTCACCCCCCAGATACGTCGGGACTGCCCTCACCGAAGACGTCGAGTGAGGGAAAGGATTCTCCGACCAAGTCGGTACCTTTCTGGGGCAATGCGTCTTTTAAAGCCGTTTTCATTTTCCCGTACTAAAATTTTATTGAGGGCATCTATGATAGATATATGTTTTTGTGCCCTATTCCCTGTGGTCGCCTCTTACGACCCCCCGGGAAGAAAAGGGGGTGGGTCTATTCTACTCTGCCGGATCCCACACGGCCAAAAATATCTCACTAAACATAAAACAGTTTACAAGTGTTCATTTCTATGTTATGACTTCCGTCTTCTGGTACAAAATAAGAATTTACACTTAAAATTGCACCCACAGCGTATAAATCCAACTTGGTGGTAAGAGACGCCATATTGTGATTTAAAAGTCAATGATTACGTAAGATTTTGTTGAAGCTTGGCATTACTATCTATTTAGCGGGAGGCAAAAATATTCAACTGCTCGCCAGCTAATCTACAGCTAACTTATATAAAATTTCTCCTTGTAGTTTGTTCTTCAGTTCGCTCTGGCATTGGCACTCCAAAGCTTATACATATTACATTAGCGCGGTCTAGCTCGCGTAAGCTGCGACACATTGTTTCAGCCGTGCTTCCGAAAGGTTTCTGTCAGAGAGAGAAAATCTTGGGTGTTTTGAAAAGAAACTTCTCTAAGAACGGGAGGGATGTTTTTATTATCTGTATAAATGACATTGGAAACTACATATTATTTTCTTATGGGTGGATCGATTACGTAATGTAACCTAACGTTTTTATATTGTGACCCTTATTAAAATTAAGACCTTTTGGTAATACACATTGCAAAAATCTATTGCATTAGAATAATAAACCTTCTTATATATTTTTCATTAAGTATATAATATATACAATAAAGGAAAATCTAAATATTCATTACAGTCTAATATTTATCAGACTGAAATTATATTACCCACATGTTATATTATAATATGTTATGTTAGGTACTTATTGACAGCTTGTATAGTTCAGTAGGGGGAATAAAAACATTAAAATGTTGGTATTAGGATTAGGTGATTATGTGTGCGGGTTTTATTTAGCTTTTCGTCTCATCTTCATCTTTCCCCGAGAGAAAAAATTCCTCTACTGATTTTCTAAAAGTAGAGTGTTCTCTGCCTCTAACTTCTCATCCGTATGACCTAAAAATATATCGCATATAAAACACTGAATCTTCACCTTAATTGACATTTAAGAGGGCATACTTGAAACAGGACTAGTCCATTTTGCAGCCGGATGCACCAACTGCTAATGAACTTGGCTGTTCTCCAAAGATGTTAGTCGGACCACTTACATCGAGAACATTGCTGCTCCTGTATTTCCCTCCAACGTGTTATTGAAAACATCGATTCTGATTGAGACCCCAACCTATAATACGCTTCACCACCAGTTTGTCAAAATTTTATTAAATTATGTTAGTTATCCCAAAATCCAACACAAACAACATCATTTTTTTTCGTTTTCAGATTTGTTGTTTCTCTAAATCTTTTTTATTCTACTGCCCTTTTCCCAATAATTGAGGTTGGGACAGTAGGGCTAAATTCTAAATACGACAAAAAATCCGGCCTTTTCTTTTAAATGTATTATTTCTATACTGTTTATATAGTATTGTACTGGTACATATACAAATTGTGTAAGTATAAAATATCTGACGGATAGCGCTTTATGCGGGTATTCAAGATGCGACAGACAGCACTGTCGCAATGTTTACCCTCTGAAAGTAAATGTCAATAAACTACAAGAGCCCCTCTAAGGGAAAAGTGTCCGTGCGTTCCCCCATTGTTTTAGGGGAATGCGGATAATATACGAAAAATGTTTTTTTTTATAACAAATTTCGAGCAGCAACAGCCCTCTTTGCAGCATTGATCGTAAGTCTGAATTGTATTGCAGATATTTATGGGGGAGTATAGCAAAACATTTTGTTTTACAAAATAATACCTAAGTCTCGATTTTGTATACTTGACCTATATTTCTGTAAAAACCCTTTTGTATACATCTCAAGTTATTAATATATTTATGAGGCAATACAAATATTTTATGTAGAAGTAAGCAGGACAGCAAACAACAAATATTTGTCACAAACAATATAATAAGTCGCCGTCGTCGTTATGTGTTTCCGTAAGATTCATATCTATAAAACAAAATATTTATTTTACTACGTATAAGATATGATGAAAAGTAACATTTATACGATGTAAGATATTGTAAACTATATGAAATCCTCCTTTGAGCCCGGAAGGCGTTTGTTCCGAATTTTATTTGGTGAACGCTGACAGATACTTTTCGTGGCTTTTCTTGGATTCTTCCCTCAATATGTATATAGAGTAGCGAACAAATAAGTTAGGTTAGAAGACAACAGTTAGGCTTTAAAAATTACCTTAAAGACTGAATTTAATTTATTTTCTGCCATGCCTATAATTACATTTGTATTTCCTATGCATTGAGTATCATTTCAACCAAAGCGCATAATATCTTTCTAGAGGTGTTCGATAATAATTGTACTGAAATAGTATTTTCCGTTATTGTATTGAAGATATTGAGCAGTGATAATATAAGGTGAAATGTAAGTATTTCCTGGAATAGAATACATTTGCCGACTCCCTCGGGGATTAGGCGTGAGCATATTTATTTTATTTTTAATATTATAGATAATGACTATATAAACAATATTTAAGTAGATTAGAGTACACCGATAGAATTAACTATAATGAAGCTTCGAGGACGCTTCCAAATTCCAAAGGGTTACTAACACTCGACAGACCGCCTGTAAAATGTAATGAGTCTAACGAGACCTTCCACTCCTGGCTAATGGCCTTCAAACTGTTATTACGTAAAATTTTCTGAAACAAACAGACAGATTAAGAAATAAATAAAAGAGTCATCTGGCGTTATGGAGCAAAATTGCCTTGAGCGCAGCAATTTTCGGAATATTTTCACGCTTTCCACGACAATTGCTTTAAAAAGTAATTCTGTATATCGAGAATCACCGAGGAATATAACAGTTTGTAAGTTTTTTTTACCTGACTGCATTAGAAATACATATATATTTCTATCGAACTGTACCAAAAAGAGACATGTTTAAAATTTGCTAGAAACATGTCTCTTTTTGACTCGACTCGACAACGAGTAAAAGACTTACTCGTTCTCGAGTTTTTTAGTGTTTTATATTTAACTAGCGACCCGCCCCAACTTCGCACGGGTGCAATGCTAACACTGAAACCTTCCTCTTGAATAACTCTATCTATTAAAAAAACCGTATCAAAATCCGTTGCGTAGTTTTAAAGATTTAAGCATACATAGGGACATATGGATATAGGGACAGAGAAAGCCACTTTGTTTTATACTATGTAGTGATGATATACATAAGGTAAACTTATCATTATAGATACTTTTATTAAGATAACCTCGTTCCCATCTAGACAAATCTGCTAAATAAAAAATCTCTTATGTGATCGTTTACGGCTCTTTAAGAGAATTGTGTCGTCAATGAAGATAACAATACTTGCAATCAAGACAAGCCATTCGTGTTTGGTCGTTACACAGGAAAGGACACTGTCTGTTCTAATTCACGATGTCCATTTATCGTGACCTCACCTGTCCTGAGTAATTGGACTGTGAAAAGAACAGCTGGGGTTCAAATTAGCCTGGTAACGCCTGTTAGTGAGTTTAACGTTGCGGAAAGCTCCGAGCAGTGACGGCGGCGGAATAATGTTGACGTGTGTACTCGTGTACCTACGCCACATAATACGGGTGACATAGTGGTCAACAACAGCTAGTATATCGAAATTAATTTTGCGATAATCATTTCTATTTGGTTTTTATAATTAGAGAAAATTATAAATAATTATACAATATTAAAAACTAAAGCAACTATCGCTTGAAATGATGACGTCAGAGGTATTCATCGCAGAATATTTTTCAAAGTAAAAGTAACTGATTTGACTGGGCATTCGACTACCCTGTTGTTTTATCTTATAATTTTATATTCTCTTTTTTTATTTGTCAATATTGGAGACAAAAAAATTAATTTTGAGTAGGTACCAAACAAATTCCTCATTATTATTTATAAATACACTAACGACCCGCCCCGGCTTTGCACGGGTGCAATGATAATACTAAAACCTTCTTCTTGAATCATTCTATCTATTAAAAAAAACCGCATCAAAATCCGTTGCGTAGTTTTAAAGATAGGGATATATAGACAGAGAAAGCGACTTTGTTTTATACTATGTAGGGATAGCAGTTCAATTGTGCTGTATTTAGCTAATAAATAAATAAATCCGAATTAATCAACTAAAAGACCGTTAGATCTATAATCAACCCCCCTAAGTTCTTTAAACACGACATTTCCACACAATATCTGTAGTGCCATTTCACTTTTTACTATAAGTCAGGTACATAGTAATCGACTGAGAATTCAAATATATAGATTGAACGAGAATAGGGAGCCAGGTGCCCAAAACCCACCACTGCTTATGACCATAAGTCTCAACACAATTATATAATTTCAACGACCTCATTATTATAAGCTGGCACTTAAAATGTTGAGCAGTGATATGGTTTTGGGCACCTGATTATTGCCTAACGGGCGTGAAGTGTTGTAGAATAAGTTAAAGCCTGCTTGTTGGTAAAACGCCTTCTATAAATGACACAAATTGCCAAGTTTTAATGGTGACAGTAAACGTAGGTACATGCAGAAAGAAGTTTTAAACCCTCTCCGCCGCGGATTTTTCTCCAGCATAATTAGCTAGTTTAAACTCGTTTATAACGAACCGCTTTTCTTCCTTAACACAAAGGAATGCTTAAAAATTTAATTTAGATCTTAATGTTTTAGTAGAAGGATTCTTGTTTGCAGTTGCCACTAGACTAGGTACAATAAATAATATAGATTTGTTGGACAAATAGATTTTATGATTCTGAGGAAGGATATGTGACCTCTATAATTACAATATTATTACACAAATTATTTAGATATACTTCCTAATATAGAAAGCGGAACTCGTCCTTAGTAATATAATTGGGTAGCTAAACAAAATGGAGTCATGTACACTTCCATCCTGAGAAGAAAAATGAAGGATTCTTTCAATATCCTGATCCATATTTATATATCCGATATATGTCAGAGCTTCGAACTTTGATACACAGAAGAAACACGTAAACATAATTTAAGATAGCAATAAATATGATCAGTTTCTGGGACTTGACGTAATATTTTTTCATGTAACTAGTAGATTATATTATACTGGCACGCGCCTAAAGCGCGATCGTCACCCGCGAAATCCGTTCCCGTTCCTGTAAGATTTAATAAAATATACCTACTTTCGGCAAGGGCGTACCCAGGTAGGGGCAGATAAAATAAACGTCAATTTTCCGGAAAATTTAAAATGAAGTGTTTCCAACACTTCTTTTCAGTCAGATATTTTGATTTAATATTTTTTTATCTATAATTAAATAGTCTACAACATCCGATATAGTAAACAGGTATGAACTGCCCCCCCCCCCCTCCTAGCTGAAATCCTCGGTACGCCCTTGACTTTCTTATTAGATGTCTATATCTTAAAAAGAACCTACCTTACAATTTGCTTTTCCCATTCAAGAAACGATTTTAATCGTTATTTGTGTTTACTATATCGTAAAAATAGTAACACATACTTTATAAGTCTCAAATTTAGTGTCTGGTTGAAACTTCAAATAGAAACCAGCCAAGTGTGAGTCGGGCTCATGATAAAGATCCCGAACTGAATGGAAGTGAAGACTTGTAGTAAACATAACATTGTGTGGGTCCGACTCTCTGTTGGCTAGTTTTACAAGGTTGACATGACTATGCTGAATTGTACCGCTGTCATTGCCTACCAAAGAGATTAAAATATCATAGGGCATAGAGGGGACAAAACGAGAAAAATCTGAAGCCAAAAATTATTACGTGTAGGCAAAAGTCGATAGTGTGATTAGAACGAATGACAACTCGCGTTCATACTAATTGACATGTAGCTTGAGATTCAAAGATTTTATATGACAATATGCCCAATGTCCCCTCTATCTTTTTGGTGCCTACCTAACTTCTTGTACTCGTAGCATGTGACATGTCTCCCTCTTTATAGCGATGTCTTTCCAAATCAGATGAGAGTCGGTTTTCCGATTCCTGTTCTTGTGTATTCCCGACAAAGATTGAATTCACCTTTTTTCTCCAATTTACGACGCCTTCCGATGTTTTTCCATTAGTTTATGTAAATGTAACTCAATACACATAGCTCAAAGAGCCAAAATTTAATCACCATTCCCGTGTAATCCGAGTTCGTGGAAGTAATTGTGAAAAATAAATAATCTCTGTTATGATTATATTAACAGAAAGAATGAAAGAAATTTCTCGGAATCAAGCCAAAACTCATTCAATTCTCCCGTTTCATTTGAAATATAAATCATCGTCAGGCGCACCTGACGGCGGGGACAGGATGAAAAATATCAAAACGCTCTGAACGAGCATCAACAAGTTCTAATACGGTCTTTCTTTGTAACTGCACCTCTTCCTCTTTCAAAATTCCTCCAAGAAATTGTTTCTCCTGTTAACAACTCTATCTTTTACTATCAAATACCATACTCCGTACTGTATTTTTAAAATATTAAATAATATAGAAAATATATTATATAGTATAGGTGCTCAAGTTGATTTTAATTCATAAAACATAAGAACAGATATGACGGCAGTACCTATGTTTGTTTAATGCTTGCTTATTACAAGACAGAACACCAAATAATCAAAGAGGTTGGATATATAATCTCACGCCTCTTATACCCGGGTGGGGTAAGCAGAGGTATTCCATTTCTGGAAATACTAACTACTAACTAACTTTTCACAAATATATTCGACACCTAAACCTGACGGATCGGGTCTGTTACACCTGCAGGTTTCCTCACGATGTTTTCCTTCACCGTCGATTAATATGTAAATACGTAAGCTTTTCAAAAACTTATTGGTACATGTCAGGATTCGAACCCGAGCCTCACTGATTATCGTCATGAGAAGATCGCTCTTTAACCGCAAGGCTCTCACTGCTCTATTATGATATTCAGTAATATAATTATTTGTTTAAACTAAAACTTTCATACAACGTTGTATCAGACCATTTTTAAACCTAATACTTCAAAAAAGCAGGAGGTTTCTCAATTCGACCGTATTTCTATAATGTATGTTCGCAGATAACTTCATCGTTTATGAACCGATTATTCTTTTTTTGTTGGAAAGGGATATCCGAACGGTGGTACCGTGATATGGAAACCAGGATCTGATGATGGCATCCCAGAGAAATCGAGGGAAACATTCGAAAATCGTAGTGGCGACTAGTTCTTTTTTACTTTTTTAGTTTCCTGTTTGAATTCGGCTTTTTTTTGTTAGAAATTATTATTATTGGATGATTATAAAAGAAGACGCACAAAAATTTTGTCCCTGGTATGACTTATTTGCCAACCATACAGTTGACAATTTTAGTTGATAATCTGTGACCAGACGGTATACCCGATGAATGGTTCTCTTTGAAGCCCTCCAACAAATTCCCTTAATAGTACCGTCTTATCGTCTAGACTAGACGCACTTTCAGACAGCCACTTCCCTAATATAGTATACTAGCGGTTCTGCGTGGTTTCACCGCCTAGTTCCCTTTCCCTTGAGTATGCGTAAAAAAAATATAGCCTGTTACTCAGGGATATTCTAGCTTTCCATTGGTGAAAGAATTCTCAAAATCGTTCCAGTAGTTTTGAGTTTATTCGTAACAAAGATACAAACACACAAATATTTCCTATTTATAATATTAGTATAGAAATGGACTATTAAGGATTTTATGGCGTAACGAAGCTATTTTACAAAATCTATACGCGACTACGCGTATTCATGTTGTATGTGTCGCAGCCCTGTTGTGAAAGCCGTGATATTATTTATTAATTTATTAATTTCACTAGTATATTATAATTGAACGGGCTTTAAGTCAGTCGTCTCCGTTTCATACAATATCATGAGACAATTTTATTCAGTGACATTGTAATTACAAATATTGTACTAAAATTATCATCATTTCAGCTAATTGCTGTCCACTGCTGGACAAAAGCCCCCAAGGAGCTCCAACCATTCCGGTCTTTAGCAGCCCGCATCCATCCACTGCCAGCCACCTTCTTTAGGTCGTCGGTCGTTTGCTTAAACAATAAAAACAGTAAATTATAAATACTAGCAACATTTCTATGTGGTATGCTTATTTACTAGTCGATTAACTGACCGTGCCGTGCTCGAATCAGAGGCCGGTTTACAATTTTCAATGAAATTGAGACGATTGACGAGTGTCTGCGAAATTATAAACCACTATATAGTGAAATTATAATATCCCGCCAGGTCGTACAATAACTATAAACTATAAAGTAGCTGCTTTTGCGAGCGGGTTCGTTCCGGTAATGACGCGCGTACCTATAGTTAACAAAAAAAGAAAAAGAAATAATCTCACGCCTTTCATCCCAGAGGGGGTAGGCAGAGGTAATCCATTACTGGATATACCCACATTTCACGAGATACATTGGACCCCTAAACGTGATAGGTGGTGAGCCCATCGCCGGACCGGGTCTGTTTAAACATGTCTCAGAATTAATTCTGAGACCTGCGGGTTTCCTCACGATGTTTTCCTTCACAGTCGAGCTAGTGATAAATATGTACGTAAGTTTTTTGAAAAACTCATTGGTACATGCCAGGATTCGAACCCGAGCCAACAAAAAAAACTACCTACTAAATAAGAGACAAAATACCCCCTATATAAAGTTTTCTTAAATATCTTATATTTTACAGTTACAATTCAGTTACGATTATATTATTACTAGTGGCCCGGGCAGACGTCGTTCTGCCACCGTATAAACCATCCCTGGACCCACTCTAACCCACACAAAAAGTTTTATCAAAATCTGTCCAGCCGTTCTGGAGTTTTAATCAGACTAACGAACATCAATTCATTTTTATTTATATAGATAGATGATTATATTAGTATATATAGTATACCTAGTAAATGCATCACAGTTTTGTTACAAAAGTCTCTTTCCCATCTCGCTAAACCCAGCACCCTTTCACAAAGACTAAAAAAGTTAACCCCTATATGAAAAAGTCGCTAAAAAAACAAATAAATAAACAAACATTTAATGCGTAAAACAAACTGCAGACGCAAACACGGATCGGCTTGCAAACGCTTCACAAACACTGCTAGGGATCCTGATGAGCAGCGCAAACAGCGCTTCGTCGCTGACAAGATGTTAATTCGTAAGCTAATTAGATGGATTGCCTGGAGCTATATAGGTAGCGCTGCAGCGCTTAAGTTCGTGGAGCTGACATCGGAAGTTCGAGAGTATTCTAGAAGAGAAACACGATAACGCAATCGAAAAGTATAGAACGGAGTGAGGGATAGACTGAGAGGAAAGTCCTAAAGCTTATTAAAGCCGGCGCTAGATTAGAATAAAAATTCAATAATTCGTCCAATGAAATAAACGATATTTAGTGTAAAAATCTCACGCCTTTTATCCCCGAGAGGGTAGGCAGAGGTATTCTATTTTTGGATATAACGACATAGATATTCTTTGGACCCCTAAACGTTATAGGTGGTGAGTCTGCTACACACGGCTCAGAATTAATTCTGGGACCTGCGGGTTTCCTCACGCTATTTTCCTTTACCGTCGAGCTAGTGATAAATATGTACGTTTTTAAAAAACTCTTTGGTACATACCAGGATTCGAACCCGAGCCTCACTGATTATCATCATGTAAAGCAGGCTCTTTAACCGGCTGTCACTGCTATTTAGTGTAAGTAATGCTGAAAGACTATACCCGGTTTCCGAAAGGCAATTCATACTAAAACTAGCTGACAGACTGTTCTGATTGGTTGTTATTTTTTATTATAATTTAATTCAACTAATCATAAGAGCTAACATGAGATATAACAGTCTGTCAGATATCTTAGTTTAATTTGTCTTTCGGAAACCGGGAGTAAATATTATTTCGCATCAAATGATAACGTTTATATTATACAAAGTTTGTGTTACAGAATAGTACAGTAGCTAGCACGTGACGTATGAACCGAACTAATGAACCAATCGAAGTACATACATACGATAGTAGGTAACTAAATAAATTGGTACATCTGAATTTGCATTTGTTTTATTTTCAATTTAATTAATGCATGTTATCGAAATATCAAATAAAAGAAGCCAGTTGCACAATCAGTGAATAAACTGGATTTTTTTACCAGGTTTACTATTTCAAAGCATTGCAAAATTCACTAGGAATCCTTTGAAAGGCTGAACAAAAAGTTGTTTTAAACTCCGGTAACGCACTGAGTTTGACGGGTGTTCTGAGAGCCCCATTCAACGGAGTAGCTAAGGAAAATCTCGCTGAGCTAACAAACAGTATTTTAATCCCCCTTTTACCTCTATTCACGGCTTAATAAACGGGTTTGTCTGTATAATCTACGCTTACCTCAGCTCATTTTCGTTTCTGCCTCATTTTTATGAGAGAAACACTGAGCCTAAGTTTACAATATCGTGCATTTTTAAAATTATAAACAATATTTAATTTAAATACAGTATCTGGCATAAATAATTAAATTAGTGAAACGTTCAGTATAGGTACAAATTAAAATTGCACGTAACATTTTCCAACTCTAAACTTTACTCTACTACTTTAGTGGCAGACTGGACAGCCATCCAAACTATCTCATAAAACTTTGAAAGGACTCAGTGAAGTTCAATATAGTTCAAGTACATTAGAGGTAAACAGTTTTTAAACTAACTGAATTGTTGAATTTAATTTCCAATAATTTAATTACAAAATTTTCGGTAGACATAAACATCAACTAAATTTTCAAACAAAAAAAAAATAACACAGCAGAATTGTTGTTTTAAGTCGTAGAGAATGTTTACGCTGCCTTGAAAGAAGCGAGAGGAAATCGCGTTTAGGGCGAAGGCGCAGCGAGAGGTGGAGAGGAAATGATATTCTGAAGAGATTATCTAGCTAATTTCCCGACAACAAGCACTCGCTATTTCCTTTCAAATGCACCATTGCTTTGCAATAATGAAACATTTTTTTCTGAAATTAATTATTTCACTAAAAATGTATTTGCTTTAAAGCTCAAAAAGGCAATTACACCAATATGAGCTTCGGCCTTTTAACTATAACACGTAAATAAACATCTGATAAAAATGATTAGCTCGAAACTAAACTACCAACTGTTATGAAATAGATTCCAAAGTTACAAAAATAAGCCATATTCTAACGTACAGGCAAGAATCATTAGTATGCGCAGACTTATTCGCAGATTAACTATTTAGCCTGAGCTAAGAAGGTAATATAATAAATAATGTTAGTAGCGATAAGCACGTGTAACCTCAGACGAATTCCTCGAGCTTGTGAAGTAGCTACGAATCCTTTGTCTTAGTCGTTGCATACCTTCACTGCTAGGTATACTTATCTGACATAATTATTTTAAAAATAAACCGCTACGAATTATTTAACTTTTCTAGTGTTTTTAAATCTTGATTGCAAGTTTGGTTAAGGCGAATATTTTCTTCGTTTAACTAAAATATTTTTAGCGGTGCTTTATCTAAACGGCAGTTTCACTCAAAATAAGTTTCAAAGGAAATGGTTCAAAGCTGTTCAAAACGTCTCGTGCTTTACATGAATAGACGTTAACGATGTCCGAATCACTGGGGAAATTACAAGCTAGTTTAAGCGATTCACGCACACTGGTACGAAAATATATTTTTAATGCTAAAATTAATTTAAAAGAGTCCTATTTTTAAACGATCAAAACGATGCTCTCCCAGACTGGCTTCCTAGAAATTTTCATTAAGCGACAGGGCACGTATCTTTGGACTTAATTACGGAAAACTAGAATTTTTCTTTGTGTTGGAAGAAAAGCTTTTCTTTTATTGGATAAAAGTAATCTCGGAAGCTCAGCTTTATGATAAACTATATTCACCCGTGTGATTCCCGTTCCCGTGGGAATACGGGGATAAAATATAACCTATGTGTTATTCTGATGTGTAAGCTATATAACTGTAAGGTTTCATCAAAATCCGTTTAGTAGTGCGTCAAAGACGAACACACATCCATACATCCATGCATACATACAAACTTTCGCGTTTATAATGTTAGCAATATTGCTAACTGAACATAAAAATATTGTTATTTAGATATAATTTTGATTATTTTGTGTAACTATAACTAGTTAAGAAAATATATCATTTCAAATATTGTCTAGAATTAATCGAAGTGTTGTAATGGCAACACTACAAGTGTGCTGGGACATTCTATGCTCAACCTCGAAAGCTAACGGAGCTCTGTTTTGTAATTATTGTACGAGTCTAAGTAAAATCTGGTGATAATCAACAATTGTTTTAATTTGAAATCCACGCGAGTTAACATTTCAGAATTGGGAAGAATCTGCTCACTGGTTTGTAAATCTTCACACTGGTATGTACATTTTACTTATTTATTTTAGTCTACCCACTGAATAGTTACAATATGCATACTATAATTTTTACTAGATTTAATACTATTGTACACTTGGACATTGTTACTATTTTCATTTAATAAGGAATGGTAACCTTATTTTATTATCAAAGCATACCGGATAGCCGGACATCGAAATTATCGTAATCAATGCAGCACGGAACTACCCTACATACCATAATAATCAGATGATAATAATAAATAATATTTTAATTTGTGATCCTGTAGACCAACCGGTCTACAATAGCTAACCAGCTATCAGTTAGGAATACAATGATCACCACGTCTCAAAACGACAGTGTAATTTTAGTTATTATAACATGTTTTAATTAGCTCAATATTTAAAGATTACGTTACTATAAGTAAACAATATTCATCACAAATTACGTATACTACAGCAATAATAAGTAAGCAGGCGAAGTACGTAAGCAGGTAGGTACATATTCGCCGCACATATGATTACAATACACTTGTACTTACGGTAGCACTAAGTCTTAGACAGCGGTTTGGGCTGTGCACTAATATTTCACCAATCAGTCAGTTAGTTTATCATTTCATATATAAATAGATAAAAAATTTAATGAAATATTTTTATTTGCGAGAATACGAGTCAATTCAGATCTTATTACTATATTAATATATATGTACCCTGTCTTCAGCTTACATGTAAGCATGCTCGAGGACAATCAATTACTACTTCCTTGACGTTCCAGGCTAAGACTTGACTTTGACCTTACTTACGAACATAACGACTAAGAAAGAAAAATCATTATAATAAACAACTTTATTTTATTTTATTTATTACAACGACGACTTACACAACAGTTATCAATCAGTAAATTAGATTAACAGATTAAAGGCTAAAGGTATTGTTCTAGACCAAACTAAATAAACAAAGATCGATTACCTAAATAGATATAGATAATTAATTACATAAATTATATACAGTTATGTATGTCATAATCTGTTTTAATATTAGGCACAAAAGAATTCTCACTGGAATATTTCCCATCATTATCTTACTCTTTAGAATTCCCTGGTGGCTAAGCTCTCCTGCTGGGACGTTGTTGTTGCATACATATGGGAAAAAAAAGCGTATGTACTATAGTGTGTTTGTATTATAACGGGTGTTAGGGACGGCCCGCCCTATACTGAAGGCCTGAATGCAGACCATGATTCTCAAGCGAAAAGTTAAGGAATTTTCTCCGGGAAAATTACAGACTCTTCCAGTTATTTTTCATTCCTTTGTTTATTTTTACATATTCTACGCAACCACACCCTAATCTCACAAAAAAAAATCCACTATGATTTGCTCGAATACCTAAAATCAGCAGTCTAAATCAAGTGCAAACGGAAGATTTTATCGAAAGTGCATGGGTAATAAAACGCTTTGCTTTATGTGTACCTACGTAGGTAGGTGCATACCTACTCATTTTAAAAAAAACGAGTGGAAGTATCCTTACGTTATTTTCATATCACATATTACTCAATAATAATCATTTATTTCGGATGAACATCCATAGTGTTAGTAATGCAAAAATTTTAGCTTATGAGCTAATTTTACTCACTACCTAGGGTAAAATTCTACTGAGAAAATAAAACACAGTTGATTCCTATCACGTAGAAAGCAAAACTCCTTTTTTTTAGATTATTGAGTAAACAACATTTTAGTTGTTTTACTGATTATTTTCTTTTGTATGTATGTATGTACCTGCATTCACGAATTTATAAATAAAAAAATAAATGAATAAATATAAATAAACTATTCCAATAATATCAAAACAAAAACTTGATAACAGAGATATTGAATAACTCATCTCTGGGCCGCAATCCTGCCTTGCTTCGCCACAGATTATAATCTGAGCAGACTATATATTGATTATATATACATACATATATATCGGAATAATGGCAGTTATTGCACTGAATGGTGTACAATAATGTTGTGTAAAGTATTCAATTGATTTATCGATCGTTGTCGAATCCTGCTTTGCTGATCCTCTCGTAAAATAAACTATGACATGACGGACGTGCCTTTTCGGTGACATAATTTTTATGAAGTTCCATTAAGTTAGGGTTTTTTTTAACAAACCTAGACTGAGTGACAGCGAGCGGCGTGCTCGATATTTTTACAGTACGGTTTCAGTTTGGGGACTTAATGATTTAAAGGAAGGTAGGATTTGTGAAGGAAGCGAAAGAAGTACCTATGCAGAGATCGAGCAAAGTGACAATCCATCGATTCTGCCTACCCCTGTAGGAGGAAGACGTGAGCTGTATGTATGTACGTATGATTTAAACAATAATACATGTTTTCACGCCTGTGTAACAACAACAGGCTTTGATAACCATTAAAAGCTATGCTTCAGGACCTTGATCCAAAGTGGCGCCAACTGGTGAGCGCAATAACCAAAACGAAAACGGTAGCCATCATTGAGGCACTCGTATAGCGCAGGGAGCGTTATTGCTCTGAGTGAGTTGTCGGCCCGCACAGAGCGCTGGCGTGTTGGCAGCGAATGTCTGGGTTTTTCGCGTTTTGTCTTGTGACTATGATTTTTCTTATTAAATTGGATATTGTGGGTTTTGACTTTTGTTATAATGTCGTGAACCTGTAGCTAAGTATAAGAGATAGCACTATCTTAAAAAATTCTTTAAGTGACTAACGTTTTGGTTTCGAGAAGGACAAAAATTAATTAAAAAAACAAAAAGTTATAACTATGTAATTATTAAGTTTTAATAAATATGTTTTACCTATTAAATTCGTAAAAAGGTGTTCCATATGAATAAACTCGAAAGTAAAAGTTTTATGTGAAACTCAAAACTTCTTGACAATACGTAGGAAGTTCGGTACTTTTACTGTTCCAATCTACTGATTCCTACCAATTTCAAAATTGAGTTTTCAGCTCTGGCTGGCTAAGTAGGCCTATAGTATCCGGTTGCTTCCCTTGAGTTTGGAAGCGCGGTTCTTCAATTTTGTTCATAATCGCGGGTGCTTAATTCTCATTTCTTTATTTGTTTACCTTGCCATCAATAGATGCTTACTTTGTTTGGAGTTTGTTTGTGGTGAACGTTCGTTCGTTTCTGTGTTTGGAATAGGTATTTCGTGCAAAGTGGTGCGGATATGGACCTTTTCTTTGGGATTACATAAAATACAGGGTTTTAGGTGATTATAGTGACCAAATGCGATAAAGCAGACATTGTGGAGGAAGGCATAAGCGATGCATTCGATAAATTTAAAAAGAAAATCCTACGTCGTGCTCGAGTGCTCGAGCAGTGTGGAGGCAGACATTTTAAATCGTATTTTATGGGACGAGAGAGATAAAGGTTTAAGATTATTTTATTTACCTAAGTAACTAGGTGGGTAATATTAAGTTTTCCTTTCGAAAATCTAATCTTTCAATTTTCTATAAAATTAAATAATTTGAATATTGGGCGTACACGGCGGCAATGATAAAAATCGCAAACGCCACCGACATCAACGCACGAGGCGCGAAGCGCTCCGTTGAATTTGATGAAGCAAAGGCGTACATTTGGTGCATAAATCTACTCCGCAGAAAACTACAACCAAGTCACACACAAAGATATTGTATATAAAAAAAAATGATGTAGCTATGTCTTACTGGAGCGCAAAGGCTGGGTCCAAACAAATGTGGATAATTGGTCTGGTTTTATTAAGTCGCAGTGTAGCAGCGAATATTTGCCGGATAGCTGTCTCTTTCTTTATTATTCGTCTCGGATCATCTTTAGCCGGCATTGTTGTATCCCATAAATGCGCTGAGGATAAAGTGTGTGCATGTTCCCTAAGACGGAATGTTTTGCCCGTTTCCTAGTAGGGCCAAGTATAAAATATCGAATTACTATCTTTGCCATAACATTGCTATTTATTACCATACGCTTATTTTATGTAATTAGAGAATAAAGCATAATTTACTTCAAACTTTATCACTGGTACCAGTACCTACATATCACGGCTGACATATCCCTGTGTTTTTTATTCGGTGATGGAAAGTCGAACGAACGCAAGCATTTTTATTTAATTAATAAGATTATTAGCAGCCAACTATTGAACGTAGCTATTATCAGGCTTTCTCGATATCAACGGAGGTCAAGTGGGCATTCAAGTTTTCTAAAACTATAGGGAAAAGCAGTGATAGTCCTGCTGTGGAAGAGCAAGCCTCGCAATACACGAGTCGCAAGTTCGAGCTCTGGCGAAAGCATCTAATCTTATCAATAAGTTTTTCAAAAACGAACACAAAATAAAAAGAAACTCTCGTAAGGAAACTCGCTGACTAATTTAAATTATTATGTTTCTTTGTATCAATTGTTTATTAGGTCATGATTACTATTGGACCATGGGGGCTAAGCAGACCGACTTAAATTGATGTTTTCTGGAGTTTCCAAGCAATAAAATTGACGAGCCCGTTGGCTCGATTGGTGGTGCCCCTTGGTTCTGGGCAGGAGGTCGCGGGTTCGATTTCGGCCTTGCGCCAAAATTTGTGTACACATTAATAATTCTGTTCATTTCGTGTCTGTGTATTTATCTGTAAAAAAAAAAGGGGTACGTTTGTTCGTATCAATCGTTTATTAGCCTATGTAATAATTACGCTTTATCAACGAGTGATGAAGCAAAGCAATTTGAACGCTGATTAAAAAAAAAAAAGTGTTAACTTATCTGTTTGTCACTCAAGATCTTAATTGGCCATGAGACTTCTATGGACATTTCTTGAGGTTCCTAATAGTTAAATGTGATAAATCACTTACCTCGATGAAACATGATACCTATTCCCTCTGGCTATCGTTACAAAAGTAACGCGAGTGGAATGATAAGGCAAATCAAGTAGAAAAGCATTCAAATATGTAAAAGACGTTCAAACCCGCTCGCAATCTCTCGCTACGGTAGACACCTACTACTGGGGAGAGGACTGGAATTTTTACGAGCTCTTGCTTAGTTTAGATTTCGATACTTATTTCTCTTTTGTAAATTTTTTGACTGAGAATATGAAGATTCTTAGAGATTCTTATATGAAGAGATCGCTAAAAGCGATGGGGCCGCCCATTGTGCTTTGGTTGATGTTGGTATCCATGTTGTGTTGTTTTTGGTGTACAATGGGGGAGTTATTGTATTGTATTGTATTGTATTCTTAGTCTTGCAGTTTCGGGAAATAAGTCGATGCTAATTTTATTTTAAATTATAGTCTGAAATCACTATT
Organism: Ethmia dodecea; assembly: GCA_963855545.1. NCBI lineage: Eukaryota > Metazoa > Arthropoda > Insecta > Lepidoptera > Depressariidae > Ethmia > Ethmia dodecea. The sequence continues at coordinate 7,239,474 of OY979446.1, forward strand.
TTAGTTTTTGACAACCCGTCCCTTTACTCGCTGTATACCAAAGTGAAATATGCCTCACTGCTGAGGTGATCACATTACGTAAATATGAAATATGCTGCACTACCTGCGGTGATCACTAAGTTAATAATAATAATAATAAATCTTTATTTCAGGCAATATTAAACTATTGTATTGTGAATGTTTCAGACAATATTTACCAAAGTGAAATATGCTGCGAATGCGGTGATCACATTACGTAAAAGTGAAATATGCTGCGAATGCGGTGATCACATTACATAAAAGTGAAATATGCTGCGAATGCGGTGATCACATTACATAAAAGTGAAATATGCTGCGAATGCGGTGATCACATTACATAAAAGTGAAATATGCTGCGAATGCGGTGATCACATTACATAAAAGTGAAATATGCTGCGAATGCGGTGATCACATTACATAAAAGTGAAATATGCTGCGAATGCGGTGATCACTATATTAAATTATTATGTCATACGGTGAAATATGCTGCGAATGCGGTGATCACTATATTAAATTATTATGACACACGGTGAAATATGCTGCGAATTCGGTGATAACTATATTAAATTATTATGTCATACGGTGAAATATGCTGCGAATGCGGTGATCACTATATTAAATTATTATGTCATACGGTGAAATATGCCATAGTCATGAAATGTGCCTTGTTATTGCAATACTTACCACAAATGAAATTAATGACAGAGAATTAATTATTAATTAATATATTCAATTTCACAGTAGAAAGTAACATCGTGATTTATTATTTCAATATAAAAACAATAAGTCAAATTAAGTTTTGAATTATATTTACATATTGTAATGTAATGCTAACAACAATTAATATTTACAGGTATCCCACTGAGGTGATCCAGTAATCGTTTCAACACCTACAGAAGATTATAGCTGCTATATTTATTTGTGAGGCACCGCGGGATCCTGATGCGGAGGAGCAATCAAGGAGCAATTGTGTCTCGTTTTCGTAGCGCAACAGGTCGTCACAAGCTGATCATGCCGATTTATTTGCAATTATTTCTATGAATAAGTAGTTTAATATTAAGGTTAAAACACAGCAGTATCTTATTTTAAAATAATTACCGATTGTCACTACTTTAACAATAATAATAAGGCATTTATTCACCATAATTTGTACAATAATTAACCTTAACTATCTGCCAAACAGTATTTATTAAACGGCTTGTTGGCAGTATTAGTATTCTCGTCTTACAATTATTTTAGACTGCGCCTTTCATATTAATGATAACATTGACATAATATACGGTGTAATCTAGGTATAGTTAGTTTACCTACCTAATATATATATATTTTTATTTCTGACATTGAATAAGCTATCTAACAAAAATTAATTTAACTCTTTCTTGAAAGTAGTCTTTGTAACACACTGCTGTTTTAATTTTAAGGAAGTTTCATTATTAACTGTGGGTTCTAAATATCTACTGGTTCTTTGGCCATAATCATTGCAAAAACTTTTACTAATAGGGTTTTCTTATCAAGCTTTTTATGCAAAAGTGAACAGGTCACAGGCTTTTTGAACCCTTCTGATTGAAATTGTTCTATAGCTAATCCACTCTTCACTTTCTCATGCACTGGTAGGAGGTAACATTTTTCAAATAGTTTATCACAATTATTTTCACTTTTCTTCTTCATGCTTTTGTCAACAAGTCATTTCATGAAACGAATTTATAAGTTTTTTTTTTGTAATGATTATATTTATTATTTTGTATGGGGACATACCTTTATTCGAATGGCCGAATCGGAATAGGGACATTCCGTTAACAGGACGGCCGTCTGTTAGCAATATTGCTAACTGAACATAAAAATATTGTTATTTAGATATAATTTTGATTATTTTGTGTAACTAAGTTAAGAAAATATATCATTTCAAATATTGTCTAGAATTAATCGAAGTGTTGTAATGGCAACACTACAAGTGTGCTGGGACATTCTATGCTCAACCTCGAAAGCTAACGGAGCTCTGTTTTGTAATTATTGTACGAGTCTAAGAAAATCTGGTGATAATCAACAATTGTTTTAATTTGAAATCCACGCGAGTTAACAATAATATTAGTAGGAAGTAGGATAATCTGTTACTAACAAGCTAGCTGAAATAATTTGTAAAAGTACTTTTAAAGCCACTGAACTGGAAATTTAATTGAGAACTTGTATTTTGATCTAGGTTTACATGTGACAGCAAATCCATTAGGGAATGAGACGACCTACCCTACATTTTAACTTATGCTCAAACTTCGCAATAGAAACGCAATTTATATGGTAATCTGTTATCGATTTTACTCGGAGCTAACTATAAATTTGGAAAGATTAGAATTAATAAGTATCTAAGTAAATATAATAGAAAATATTATGTGACTGGAGATAGAGCAGCTGTGAATAAGAAAAAAATACTATTTACGAAATAAATCAAATCAGTATTTTTTTATTTTCGTTCCTTTTCAGTAGGTATTGGTTTCCTGTACCTACCTAAACTCTTTACTATTCCCAATCGTAATCAAACAAACATTCCATTTGTGCCAGAAATATTTTAGCACCAAGTAGCGTTGAACAAACTAAATATCTAACTTCAACTTTGACATGATCTTTTACCGGTGTGCTCAGTGCAGATGAAAGCAAAGGGGGCGCAGTAACCGGGTATTTTCCCGGGAGATTACCCGGGCGGAGTCGCGACTCAGTCAATCTGCTCGTTACGCGCGCTGCATTTGCGCTGTGTCGACTTGTAAACGATCCACTGTGCAGTGCACTCTTTACAGGCGAAATATTACCCCTGGAGATAATAAATTTTCCCGGTCTTTGAGCGGAAAATAAACTGTGGTTAATTTTATCTACTAATTAATTACCTCGCCTAGCAGAGTTTGTTATGCGCTACCGGTTGTTAATTAATATTTCGTAAACTCATATCATAATAAATAATATTTTTACAATGATTTCTTTTTTTTATATAAGAGAAGGGGGCAAACGAGCAGACGGGTCACCTGATGGTAAGTGACTATCGTAATTAGTAAAAATAATAAAAAGACAGGTATACTTACTCAGAACTGATAAACTGATAAACATTATTATTTATGCAAGTACCTACTTTTCAACGCTGTTTTTTTTTGGACTCCGAAACTTGATAGTCGACGATTCCAATCAATCGATGTATTCCATGGACTGATTTAAAAAAAAACGAATTAATCAATCACTTCAAAAACCCTGTTGTATTTAGGTACCTACTAATCATTTTAATCTACATAAAGAAGAGAAATAATGTAATAAGGCAAACGTAAAAATTACTCACCTTAAGTTAATAATAATATTTAAATCAATTTGTATTTGAAAGGCCTTAAAATATTATCTTCTAAGTAGCTCTCAAGCTTCCGAAATATGCCTTTGGCTTTGAAGTTTGCTAAATCATTTAAGACGCGACGCATTTCATCCCAGACTGGATAGGTACAGTAATTCGCAAGTTATTAGGGGAACTGCGAGAGGAACTCAGGAATTATTTACTAGTTTTTTATCACTATAGAGCTACATGTGTCTGTGCAGACACAGACCTCCTATTTAAACCTAGGTTTTTACAGAGATAACAAACTGGTCGTAACTTCAATGAGCGCTGAGTCACGTTCAACGTCCACAGTCCAATTTGAGCCCTGTTTCGTAACAGTGTGCCTAAAACAATAGACTGTCGCACCTTCCATACAACCGATCCAAACGACGTGTGCATTTTGTTTGTAATTTTTGGATCTACTCAGGAAAAAAGTGTTTTTATACTAACGTATCGTTGAAATAATAAAACTAATAATTATGATTTTGTATTATTATTATCAACTAGCGACAACGGCGTCGCATGCAGAAAACATCAAAATCCATTGCCTGGTATACGTACATAAGACGTAAGAGCAGAAACCGAGACTATTTAGAGATAGTATTTACGTATTTATAGAAAAAAAAAACAAGAAAATAAATATATTCACACCAATTTTAGTGTAGAAAGTTCCAGATTTCGCAGATCAGGTAACTTGGAATAGTTGGGGATCATGGCAGCAGATGGAGCGAATAAGTTCGTCATTCACGACGAGGCAGGCGCGCAGTCAGCAACTTTGGCGTGACAGTCGAGTACACAGTGGCGTTAGGTAATGCTACCTATTCTGATACGGTCCAATGAAGTCTACTCGTATATTTTTATCTGGAATATTAAAGTCTGGAGGTTATGCGAGGTTTCACCCGCGTAGTTCCCGTTCCCGTGGGAATACGGCAACAAAATATATATATTCTATAAATATTCTAGTTTTCAATTGGTGAAAGAATTTTTAAAATCGGTCCAGTACTTTTTGAGTTTATTTGTAAAAAAGATACAAAAATACAAGTCTTTCCTCTTTATAATATTAATATGTATTTATATGTTTAATATAATAATTATAATAATAATAATAAATATATAATAATACTAATATAATATTAGTATAGATATAGAATTAATTCAAATCATTTGAATGCTTAGGCGGATGAGATGATTTGACGTAGCTACGAGTTTATTATGCGTAACACAAAAAAAACTGAATACAAGCATTATTTCTTGGTTTACAAGACTGAAATAGTTTTCAAACACAACAATATTTTAATCATGAGCCCATAAGCAACAATATTAAGTAGCATCAATTATGGCAAGCCTTCGAAATTGCGAAAGAAGCATTTAGCTGTCCAAAACATTTTATTTGCGAGAAGGATGCAAATTCCAAACTCTTGACTGTACCTATACAACCCATAATGATGAGACTAAAAAGAGCTGCCCTTGAGTTTCCTGCTGGCTTTTCTCGGGGTACTGCATTTGGAACCAGCAACTCGTCGGTGGAGATGGGCTGCTGTTTACATTTAGCCAATCCTCATGGACGAGTTTAGTGTGCCTTGTTTATATTGACATTTCAAAGTGTATTTTTTATACCTACTGAAATAAAAGAATTTTGACTTTGACTTTGACTTTAAAATTATTTCCAGTTAGTGGCGCCAAGCGGTTTTACCCGTCTCGATATTCAAACACAAATCGATCGAGAATAATGTAGTTTTGTATGTGAAAGTATTTTCAGAATCGGGTAGTAGTTCTAGATAAGGGACCACTTATAGACTGTTGAAGGCAGGCCCGAGTTCGAAACCTGGTGAAGGCATCTAGGTACCATGAGAATTTAAAAAACTTAACGTACTATCGACAAACGCAAAGCCTGATACCTTTGAAAGAATTGTTGCTTGGTAGTTCAAGTTTTATTACCCCGACCCTTATTACAGTTAAACAATGAGAAGCCAGTAACAACGTAGTTTTTTTCCATTCTGATCCATTCATAGACACCAAATGGTCATAAACATGAAAGAAACACTTTTTTGTAATTGTCATTATTAAGGGGTCGAAAAAGATAGCTGCTTGCAAAAATTACACTACCATCAGGCAGAACTTTTACTGATAGTACATATGTAACACTAGCTTGAGATTGAATAAAAACATCGTGAGGAAACCAGTTTCCAGAATTGAGTATGAGGCATATGTAAAAGCACCCTGGTCCGACGATGTGCTCACTACTTGTCACATTTAGGGATAAAAAATATACTTACCTACAGGTTAAGTAGGTAATATTTTAAAATTATTAAGTAAATTTTATTTTTTTTATTTAGCTCTAGAGAATAACTCCTAGAAACTTACTTACAAACAACTTTACCTCTTTAAAATATTACTACAGATATGTCATCCCCACTCTGTACCTTCCTATATATAGCTTTACACATAACTACTCGACGGTTTAGGGCAATTCGCCACTAAAATAGGAAGGGCTAGTGGCGGGCGTTGTTTTATCGGCTGGGTCAAAGCATAAATCTTGAGGAGACCTCTACTAGGGTGCCAGTCGAGACCCTTGAGCATATTTCCAAAACAGCCGCCCTGCGGAGATAAATGTGGGACAAAAACTGACCTCAACTCTCAATTTGCGTAGAACTTGTGGTCCGACTGTTACAAAGGAAATATCTTCACCACAAAGTTTAGTTATGTAACAATATATTCAGTAAAAAGAAAATTGTGCGCACACGAAGGGTTTTGCACCACCGTATTTTTTTTTGTGTTTTAATGGCACTACACACAGATGGGCAGACGGACGGATAGTGAAGGCCTAGTAATAGAGCTCCGATAGCACCATTTCAGTACGGAACTCTAAAAATTGTCAGCAACGCCTATTTTTCGGTCAATACAAAAATATTAAGAATTTCTTATCTACAATAACCTTTATTCTTCAGCATCCCATCTCATACTTCAATAAAATCCATAAAAAAATATTCACTATGATATTACTATTTTAAGTTTTGACGTGAACTAGACAACCATTGTCATCATTATTGAATAGTACCTGGGATTAGTTCCAGTGAGTGAGCGTATTTTAAATTTTTACTTTAATTTAATTTTTTTTTGCGTTTTTACAGGAAATACAACTATGCAGTTGAACTTTAAATGCAAAACTGTAAAATTACATCAAAATCGTTAGAGCCATTAGGGCCAAGATACCCGATTTAGAGCTCGTATTATTCAGTTAGAGCAATTATGGCCATATCGGTAATGATATAGTAAGTTTTAATAGTGTATCTTAATTTTCAATATCGTAATCAATCTCTGGATAACTAAGTTTACCGATTCTGAAAATTACAATTCCGATAGGACGCAAACATAGTAGTTTTACCCTTCCGCTTGTCATGGCTCCCCTAAACTTACAATTAGGCCGGTACTTCGAAATGGATCCCTCCATCTCTGTGTAAACTTCTAATAAAAACAGTTCATGTACACAGCTTTAAGGTATTACGTAAGCGGCTTTCGGGAATAACAATAATCTGCACTATTAATTCATTAATAATTAATAGCATCTATAAAATTCAGTGCAATATTGGGTTAGTGTGCGGTTAGTATTCTCAATCCGAGTTCTGATATCGTTTTATCAATGCAGACCTTAGAATAAAAAAACTTGTATCATTGATAATGTTTCTGTAGACTCCAGCCCCCCGAGCCAAGTGGCATTGCACAATCTTATCGAATGTTCTTTTAGATTGACATGTATGGGATTGACATTAGCGTTAGCGCTTGTTGGCAAGTGCTCATGTCAATCTAAAAGAACATTCGATTAGATTGTACAATGCCACTTGGCTAGGGGGGCTGGTTATAAAAACTTAGTTACGTCATCGATAACCAGACATATGTAGCGACTTACGATATGACATCGGAAACCCGTAATTTAAATTTGTCAGGTACCTTATTTGTCATTTTTAGTTCCAAATGTTGCCCTCCTACCTTTGCACTACCATTACAACAAAAATACAAACTATTTCATAAGATTCTTGTCTTAATTAAACTACCAATTGGGTAGTTGACGATCTTTTCAAATGAATTACTACTTACTTTATTATCATCTGTTAAAACGCTTATTTACTATGTAAAATGTACTGAATACTTACCCATGACATCCACATTTTGAATATTTAATGGCCTTAATTTTTATTGTTTCATTATTTTGAAATTTTAATAGGTACATAATTGAAATATATTTTCAAAATTAATATTGAAATACATATATATTTATAGAGGCGTCTTGAGAAAATGTTTTTAATTAATAATTATTAAAATTTCATTGCAATACAGATTGCATTTAGATACCTTAAAACATTTAACTTTTTGTATAACTACTTAGTAAAGTTTTTATAGTCTGTAGTCACCCTTTCTATGATCTGTCTGCAATCCGCCCAAACATCGTCCGCCGAGTCGTTTCAATGAACGTAGGTATGTAGGTATCAAATAACGATATTTTAGATGAATGTTGATTATGTAACTAATTTAGAAATTGGCTGCCACAATATAAAGAGCTACTCGTATCTAATAATTATCTGCAATATCCAAATAAAGTATTGTTGTAATTAATTTTATGCATGCCACTTCCAGTACATCCTCTACATCGCTACTAGCAACTGTGGAAACATTTTGATTGCGGTCCACCGCCGGCCTCGCTCGTAAAGCACGAAGTTACCAGGGATAACGACGCGATGTAATTAGAGCTTTCTTATTACTATCTCCCGACCGATGCATATCCAACTCTTCCGTTTTAATGGCGAATAAAACGTACTGCGTAAACAAATAATTATAATCATAAAAATAAACTACGAGGAGCGTAGGAAAGACATCAACGTCAAACCCATTAGGTAGCGGAAAACTTGTTTGACACAAAATTAACGACGTAAGTGATTATTCTTGGATAGAGTAACTTTTCAAGTTTAGGGATTTGTATATGTTATGGTTAGTGGTGTGACGCTACGTGCAAAGATTGATAGGAAAAACAGATGTCGTATCGTATTGGAAATTTCCAAATAATATATAATATGAAAATAAATAGTTTTCAATTAAAATTTTCCCAATATCGAATTATCTTTGAACCAATACCGCAAAACCCCAAAACCCCAGCGCAATAACAACGTGATCCAAACGAATCGAATCAGAAATGGTTGACGGAACTTCGAATTATCGAAAAAATTTAACGTTAAATTCTCGTCAGAATGGCGATGAATTTTATATTCCAAATATAACCCCATCCTATTAATTTTTTTACGAGCTATAGTATGATGCAGCTGCAGCTCATATTTCACCTAAATACACGCAGCTGCAAAACACATATAGCAAAATTACTAAATATTAATCTTCTTCGCTGTGCATTTATTATGACATATTTGCAAACATCATGGCCAGTAGAAACGCACCCCTTTTCTACGACAAGAGCACACCGCATGTGTCTATTATCACACTACGTAGTATCTTTTCAAGCTGCAAAGTTTATGTATGCTTTCACGTACCGAAACAGTAACCACATGCATAAAGTATCTGAGAAGTTACGACTTTTGGTGACATTATTACGTTTCTGCGAGTGTATTCTTGCCTTATTGCCACACGGCCGCCATCGCCCTTCACACCCACTACGACTAAGTATAGGAACTGGAGTGCAAGCACAAAATAACGGCCACGGAAGGGACGCATAATGTTTTATTATACCCATTTTATAACCACGAAAAGAAAGTAATCTCCCTTATTTTACTGAAGAGAGCGAAAGTAAAATAGATTGCTTGAGGAAAAACAAAAATATTAATACGGAATTTGAGTCGTAAAATCTGTGTTAAGCCTTGATAAAAAAACATTCCCTGCCTGTATTTCGTAGCATTCAGGTGGACTACAGGTCGAAAGCAGATAAGACCTCTGAAGAGGCGCAATTTTAAAACCATGACAAGGCAATAAATTAGACGTAAAGTAAAATAGAGAAAACCAGTAACAAAACAAAAACAGCTCGATTTTTTTCTTTTTTAAGCTAGCCATATCGCAAGTCGGCTACAATTGTGTCCACGTTTAATTTCTACGTTAACTACGAGCGTTGTCGCAATTTTACCAAAAAGTATTCACATAGTTTTCGAGGCACATGGCAACTGTCAAAAGATCATTGTTGCCCGCGACGGTCGTGACAAAACGCTCTTAAAATGAGAGAGCTGCGAAACTACTAGCAAAGAGCAAAACATAGCGTAGAAGGAGTAGGCAAAGGGACCTTTCAGAACCCAGTTGAATAGCGTCGAGTGTTTCAAATTACGACCTATGTTTTATGGCGCGTGAAAACGTACCTACCTTGAAGGCTGAATTTAGATTCAACCTCAAAAATTTCACCATGAATATCGAGTTTTATTGCACAGAGCTCTAAAAAGTTATTCAAACGTAAATACTTTGTAAAAAGAGCTTTACCCATTTTTTATCGGTTTGCTCGCTGAACGCAATATGTTCTCGACATGTAGGTATGCGCAGCCTACAGCTGCTGCAGAGCTACAGAATTTATTTTTTAAATTCGTCGCATAAATATGCGCATAAAGGGATCCAATTTGATTTCATTAAAACGTTCTAGCTTATGAATTCCAACGGAATTTTAAACTTTCCCAAACGTCGCTCTCCGTATTTTCGATTCAAATCTGTGAACTAGCCTGGAACTTTTGAGGTTTTGTGAATAATTTATTTAATTAATCAATCTTCCTTATTCAAATTTAAAAAAAGTAAATTTGGAATCGACTCCTAGATAGACTTGGCAGCCGTAGCACCTAAGTTTCATTGTAACTGTGTTCTCTATGCGCAGAGTTCACCATTTAGGTTGCCAATATTAAACGCAAATCATCAAAAATTTAACATAAATGGTAAAATTGGTAACCAAATACCATTTGAAGCTGTCAGATGTTCAAATATTTCCTTAGATAGTTCAGTTTACTTGATTTTCTTGAAAGATCCATTTATAATTGCTGCCAAATAAGTACTTGATACAATAACTATCATTTAATTTAATTCATTTTTTTTATATTTTGGTAAAAACCAATTTTTTATTCGGATTACCCTATAGGTTGGTATTATTGTTTATGCAGATGCTGTGTTTGTGTATATACATACGAGTATATATAAATAAAATGCATTTGAAATAAAATCGTAGGTTTGATTCTAAGTTGATTTTTGTTACCTGGGGGCCAATTCTACTAAATGACAACGGTTATATTTGGATGACAATGACAGGTCAATGGTCAGTCGATGGTGTTATTTGCTCTGAAAAGTGTCAAAATTCACACCATTCACCAGTCACCATTGTCTGACCATTGATATGTCATTGTCATCCGACTATAACCGTTGACATTTAGTGGAATTGGCCCCCTGGAGTCTGTATCTCAATCTTATTATGCATACTTATCTAGCCAAAGCACGCCAAACTACAATAGGTACCATAATTGTACCTATATTGTGAATTGTATTGTGCTTCCGTTCTGAAATACCTAGGGCAACGTATCTATCAGTATGTATCTAATAACACCTAACATGTTAGTCATACGTCTAAAAAATTGTACCCGGATTAACAGTAGGGGTAGCGACCCCAGCAGTCCGCTTAAGAAGATGATTGATGTATCGACACATGCAGGGACCGTAGAACGTCGTTTATTAACTTTTGCCGTATCGTGAAATGAAAATGCATTTGTATTGGACATATCGAGAGTGAATAATATAACACATCTATACCTAGATGTAGTTCTTGTATTGATGACTTTTGTAAGTAGGTACAAACAAAATCTTTTCCAGCTGTTTTCCGTACCAGTAGAAATTTCTCGAAATATCTTATTAGCGGATGCCAATATCGTATGTAAATGGTATACATTTATGGTAGACACGTTATACTCTTTCATGCAAAAAATCAATGGCGAAAAATATCAGGTGTCCCTGTTTACCACCATGGGTGAGCGACATACTGTATAATATGCAATATTTCATATTGTACTTTAGATATATTTTAGTCTACAGATGAAACGTAATTGCGAAATAAATATTTATTTAGCCTGTTTTTGCGCCAAATTGAGAATAAATACATTTCCCGATGATCATGGACTTCCCTAATTTCTGTATCGCTATATATTGAGCACAGGTAACGTATATTTACATTTACATTTTTTAATATAGAATATCGTTGTTTCTTGCCGATATAGTTTTGGATATTTCGTGATGACAGTGTTGGTGTTATTTCTTTTTTATATAATAGTATCTGCCGAGATTTGCCTCTGCCATCATTGACACGAACTTCCATTTTAAGAAACCCTATTCGCTCTACTGTGTGTGTACACTGAAAAAAAATTCTTGTTAACCTAACAATTTTTTTGTTGTCCAGACAAATATTTACTTTCATTATAGGGACAAACGAGAAAACAGTATATACAACAGATTTGACTTGTTTAACTTTACGGATTATAATGATAAAACGAACAAGAAAATGATTCAGTTTCCTTCCTTTTTTGTAAAAGAAACCATTTTTAGTTACTTATCTAACAATTTCATATTTGTTATATCTACTGTTTTGGGTTCGGTTAATGGCACCTTTGTAAATTATACAAATTTAATTGATTATTGACAGAAATAAATCATTGTGTTATTTTACCAATAAAAAGGTAACATTTTCCATTTCAATTGGTCAATTTTAAGAATATTTTGACTACGATGTACTGGAATTTGTGTTGGATTTTACTGTAAATGTTTGTTGAACGAATGAAAATTATATGTTCATATTAATATTTTTTATCAGTATCACTAAGTAATTTCTCAATTAGATCTAATAAAAGAAGCTGGTTACAATGACAGGTAACCCTGTTTAGTATAACAAATTATAATTGTAAATTTCAAGAATGGTATTGGTAGGGCACACTGAAATACGTTGTGTATTTTCTGTAAATGCTAATTGATCGAATAAAATTATTTGTTATTACTAATACTTTATTAGTATTAATAATTGATTTCCGGGTTAGATCTAATAAAGGCAACATGTTATAATTACAGGTAACCTTGTCTAATATGAGAAAATTATGTTGGTAAATTTTAAGAATTATCTTGGTAGGGTTTACTGAAATTTGTTGTAGAATTTACTGCAAATGTTAGTTGAAAACATAAAACGATTCGTTTATATTAATAATTTTACTAGTATTATTTATTGATTTAACAATTGGATCGAATAAAAGCATCAGGTTACAAGGATAGTAAACCTTGTTAATATAACAAACTATGTTTGTAAATTTTAATAATGGTTTTGATAAGGTTTACTGAAATAAGTTGTAAAATTTACGACTTAATCTATTTGAACGGAAAAACCTATTTGTTAATATTAACATGTTTTATTAGTATTACTAATTGTTTTCTCAATTAGATCTAATAAAAGCACTAGGTTACAGTGATATGTACCCTGTTTAATACGACAGATAATATTGTAAATTTTAAGAATAGTATTGGTAAGGTTTACTGAAATATGTTATAGAATTTACTGTAAATTAGGTTGAAATAATAAAAGTATTTGTTGATATTAATAATTTTACCACTATTATTTATTAATTTAATAATTGAATTGAATACAAGCATCAGGTTACAATGACAGTCAACCTTGTTAATATGACAAATTATATTTGTAAATTTCAATAATCGTTTTGGTAGGGTTTACAGAATACGTTGTGAAGTTTACGATAAATGCTGGTTGAATGAATACAACTATTTGTTAATACTAATATGTTTAATAGTATTACTAATTGATTTTTCAATTAGATCTAATAAAAGCAACAGGTTACAGTGACATGTAACCTTGTTTAATAAGACCAATTATATTTGTAAATTTAAATGATAGTTTTATAGAGGTTTACTGAAATATGTTGTAGAATTTACTGTAAATGTTAGTTGAAAGAATAAAACCATATGTTGATACTAATAATTTTATTATTATTATTCATTGATTTAACAATTGGATACAATAAAATCATCAGGTTAGGATAATAATTAAGCCTGTTAATATGACAAATTATATTATTAAATATTATGACAAATTTTGGTAGTTATACTGAAATATAATTATAGTAGTATTTACTATAAATGTTAGTTGAAGTAATATAAATATTTGTTGACAGTAATGATTTTCTTACTATTATTCATTTATTTGTGTGAGTGTCATGGGCACCTTTGACAGTTGAACCTGTTAATATGACAAATTATATTCGTTAAATTTTATAATAATTTTGGTAGCGCATACTGAAATATGCTGTCACTGTTAGTTAAACGAATCGAAACTACTAGTATAAATAATAAATTTCTCATTAAGGTGTATTGGAATACTTAGTTGATTTTGCTGACGCATTTTAGTTAAATTAAATGAATCTATTTGTAATTAGTAGCGAATTCTACTTATATAGTTAAACTATAAACATAATTTAGTTTAACATTTAGACATGACTAAATTACAGCAGTATTTACCAATTAAGAGCCCTCTATTCGCTTGAACTCCCCATTTTCGCTATTAAATCATGATATACTCATTTACCAATATTTTTAAAATTTATAAATTTTGTAATATTACCTATATACCGTACAATAACCCATGTTTTAGTTGTAAAACATTTACCAAAATCAAATAAACACACAAGTTACAAGTTTTTAAAAGTTCGGGTGTGTAATTTCCATTATTTACTTTTAATCGCTTGTATTTTTTGTGCATTTAATTTTAGACAATGTTTTACAACCAAAACATTGATTAATGTACGGGATATGTTATAAAATTAAAAGATTTGAAAAATATTGGTTGGTGAATAAGTATATCGTTATTCAATAGCGAAAATGGGGAGTTCGGACGAATAAAAGACTCTTAAGAGTTCTATTTAAATTACTAATTACAAATAAATTCAATTTATTTCACTAACATGCGTTTGAAAAATCCACCGAGGATTCCAATACATGAGAAATTAATTATGAATACTTGTAGTTTTAACTCGTTCAACAAAACGTCTACAGTAAGTTTCACAGCATATTTTCAAGTGTACCCTACCAAAATTATTCTTAAAATAATAAAAAAAAAAAAAAAAACTCACGCCTTTCATCCCCGAGGGGGTAGGCAGAGGTATTCCATTACTGGATATACCCACATTTCACGAGATACATTGGACCCCTAAACGTGATAGGTGGTGAGCCCATCGCCGGACCGGGTCTATTTACACATTTAATTCTGAGACCTGCGGGGGTTTCCTCACGATGTTTTCCTTCACCGTTGAGCTAGTGATAAATATGTACGTAAGTTTTGAAAAACTCATTGGTACATGCCAGGATTCGAACCCGAGCCTCACTGATTTTCGGCCGGCTCTTTAACCGTCCGGGCTATCACTGCTCTTAAAATTATTCTTATAATTTACGAATATAATTTGTCATACATGGTTTAATGTCATCGTAGCCTGATGCTTTAATTCACATTTAACACATCATCTCAATAATGACAAAAATCTGATAGATCACTAATATTACAAAAAAATATTAATTAATTTGCTTCTTAAGATCAGTAAACAGCCGGATCAAACTCACGCCAATTGACTTTTCCGTAATTTTAGTGGCCTTTCAGATCTTGACAATAAGAACTTATAATATGACTTAGTCTAAAATAAATTATAACTATTATAATAAAGAAACAAATCGCTTATGTCAACTTAAAACAAAATAAGAATGTTAGAAAGACAGTTAAACACAATTTTATCTCACTAATACGTAAATTAAACAAAATTATGCTCTGAACTCAACTAGTGACTGACAAACAGTAAAGAGTGCAGTACCTATATTGAAGTTTCATTTTTCAATTCTTAAGCAAATTTATTTTTACTAGCAGCAATCCATTATTCTTTAATCAATAAGGTGTGAGGTAAATTTCTTCTCGAAGAAGTGTTATTGGCAATACAGCAAAGAGATTTAAATATAATAGGGCATAGAGGGAGCATTGGGAATATTTTCATACAAAACTTTGAAGCCTAAGTGTCATGTCCTTGTCATGTCAGTTAGTATGAACGCGAGCTGTCATTCGGTCGAAATTGTACTAGACTTATTCCACTTGGAATAACTTTTGACTTCAAATTTTCCTCGCTTTGTCCCCTCTATGCCCTATTATATTTAAATCTCTTTGCAATACAGTGATTTATTATTGCTTCAAATCTCATACACCACAAATTTCTTAGTGGACCTAACTTTCGCATGATATATGGATAGTATTTCTTATGTTTTTTTTTTAGGTTTTATACGCTTTTTGTAATTTTTTTTTTAATATACAGGCTGAATTTTCAAGTGGGCCTGGATGGCTAAATCAGAAACTATGAGGAATAGCGAAAAGTATTCAAGTGCAGTCTCGGGCCCGATTTTGATAAAAACTAAAACTGCATCTTTGGATTTTTGAAAAATCAATATTACTAGCCAGGAATCAAACTCGTTGATTAAAAAAAACACACCTGTATTAATTACACCTTTTGATAGTGTCGCTGATAAGGATCGAGTTCTAGGAAGAAATGACATACGGCAAACTTAAGTAAAATGTAGTATTTTAATAAACAGATTCATATTTTAAAATAATGATTTAATTTATACCTGCATTACCTGTAACTTGTCCAAAACGATGCTCAATATTTTTCTGCGGGTCTGTGTTGAAACAAATATTGAGTATCATTTCGGATAAGGTACAGGTAATGCAGGTATGAATTAAAGCAGTAGTTTAAAATATGAATCAGTTTATTATATTCCAACATTTTCCTTAAGTTTTTCGTATGTCATTTCTTCCCAGAATTCGATCCTTATTAGCGACACTATCGAATGGTGTAATAATACAGGGTGAGATTTTTTTTACAAAATCAACGGGTTAGATTCCTGGCTAGGACTATTGATTTTTCAAAAATCCAAAGATGCAGATTTAGTTTTCATCGAAATCGGGCCCGAGACTCCTTTGAGTACTTTTCGCTATTCCTGATAGTTTCTGATTTGGCCTACCACGCCCACTTGAAAAAATCACCCTATATACTATCTATACAGGGTGAATTTTTGAGACGGGTCAGTAAGGGCAGGTACCTTAATTGTTATAGTTACAGGAAAACGTTCTTAGGGGACCATCTCTAACTTTTTAAGATATTATGAACTGCATTCAAATATTTTGGAGAAAATATACAGTCAGCGAAAAGAATGCTAAAATACAAAAAAATATTGTCATGCCAATCGATCCTATTCCGCGTGGGGATCAAAAGACCTTAAATTGTCCCAGAGAGGGGCAATTTAAGGTCCTGTCATTTCTAGTACTCATACCTTAAATGGTCCCCAATGAGTCTTTTGATCCCCACACGAAATAGGATCGATTGGCATACAATTTTTTTTTTTTTTTAGCATTTTTTTCCCTGACTATACATTTTTTCCAAAATCTGTGAATGCGGTTCACAATATCTTAAAAGTTAGGGATGGTCTCCTAGGAACGTTTTCCTGTAACTATAACGATTAAGGTAACTGCACTTAATGACCCGTTTCAAAAATCCACCCTGTATATATTTGTTTTTCTGTTCTTAGCAGCAATTAGTGTTCTTTTATTATTCAGAAAGGTGTTCACTAAATAAACCTTATCCTGCAGTAAGTATCACCATTGGATATAGTGTGTGGCGTACAGGGAAAAATTTGTACTTCACTAATATCAACCGCTCTGCAATCTTCCCCCAATTCATTAATATTTATATGGTGAGATCTTAAATGTTCATTGAACCCCAAACAAGTAACGCTTAAACAAATCAGTTTTGCAGCAGATTCCGTGGGAACAATATGTTTAAGAATATAAAACTGGTAGCCACTTGATGACGTCAATGTTATAATTTTACTAATTTCAAATTTAATACTGTTATATTCAACCCATGCTACCATTTTTTCTAAACAAATATTAGGATGTACACAATTTTGGTCCTCAGAAGAGAATGGAACAGTTTTACCAAATATTGTTTCATTTTTCAATTTTTGAACAAATTTATTTTTACTAGCAGCAATCAACTGTTCTTTTATCAACAAGGTGTGAGGTAAATTTTTCCTCGAAGAAGTGTTATTAGCAATACTTTTAAGTGATTTATGCTTTGCTTCAAATCTCATACACCACAAATTTCTTAGTGGACCCAACTTTCGCATGATATATGGATAGTGGATCATGAAATGGTGCTTCGGTTTTAAATGATCTTTAAATAACCTTACGTACTCCACATTAGTGTTCTGTTATTAAATGTTCTTAATGACTTATTGCTTTTTCGTTAATAAATCTTTCTAAAACGGCTTCGGTAATTTGAACAAGAATTAAAAGAAAATTCCAAACAGAATCATCAATTGGCACCAAGTCTCCAATTATAAGGGGTAAATAATGAATTAATGACATCATTTCTGAAGCACTTGTACGTAACTTTCTACTTAATATATGTTCCATTTTGATAATTCCTGGAGTATTTCGACATGAAGAGAAATTAAATAGCTGAATTCGGTTATTTAAAGTGTGTAAATCAAATATATGTATGTCGTTGATAAAATATAATAATGCATGGCAAAGGTCATAATGACAAATACCTTCAAAGATGTCATGCATAATATCAACACTTAAGTTTTCCACAACATGAAACGATTTTAATGTATTGAAATAACATTCCTCGCGAATTCCCGTAATACGAAAGTTGTTTGTATTTACATCGATCTCATAATTTTCTCGAGTGCGCAGTAACTGATCATTCTGTTTGTTTTGCGTTATAGTTGCATTTTTATGCTCTTTGCAAATTCTGCAATAATAATTGCTAGAAAACGATTTGGTAAAACCTAGAACTGTATTGAGTCCAAGGTTATCACCTACAAATAATGCAAGTTTAAAATGTAAATTAACTGTTCCATGTGTAGTGTTAACCTGTACGCCGTTCTCTTCTAAAGTCTTTAAATCCTTGACTAGTTCACGAAAAATAACACCATTCCCAAACGATTTTTCTGACGAATAGTGCAGCATTAAAACAAATATAGTTTCCAGCAAAGAAGAGTATTGCGGTGGTAAACAACCTATTTGACAGTATGTTGCAGCTATTGACTGGCTTCCACTGTGACTACCTAATGGGTTACCACATTCAAAGTCATCAAAATAAATAAACAATGGAATTATCTTGTCTTTCGATTCAAAATCGTGCTTAATTTTATCTTTCCAATAAGTTGATTGTATGATATTGGAGATAGAAGAACTTTTATCGGAAAGTAAAACTTGCATATATTTTTGAACAGTATCAAAAACATTCGGCTTTTCAAAAAAGTTTTTGATTAATTTTGTCAGAGGTACAATTGTTCCAGTTAATGTTTTATTTGAAGTATTTACATGATCGTCAATAACAAAATCTCGTGGGGAAATAAAAAACCCTTTTTCTGTCCAATTTTTAAGTAAGTTATGTTCTGATAACGTACCACCGAAAGGGTCCAGACATAAGTTAGATAAATCTTCAAGAACCGGCATTACCGCTGATTCACTTAAAATAGGCAAAACATTTTCAGACAAAATCTTTCCAATAGGTTGAGTAACATGTTGACTTACGCGTGCAAGTATATCATTGGCAGTTTTCCTATTAAGCTCACTATGTCCATATAACCACATACTTAAGGATTCTAATGAATGGTTTAAAGTTTCTTTACAGCTCTGATTACCTATAGAGTCTGTTGGCTCCGGGACACTTTCTATTGTTTTAATATTCTCAGACGTTAAAGTGGTAGGGGCAGAATAATGCTGGCTATCATTTGAAGATAAGCAAATAGCTGTATTATCTTGCAGAAAAAGAGGAGACAAGTTACTTGAGTGTGTGTGTAAATGTTTACGAAAACTATTGATATTATCATATTTCCTGTCACAATTACTTTGTTTGCAACAATATGTGGACCCCAATGTTAAGCTGTGTATTACCCTTAAATGTAGGAAAAGTCCTTTAGTTGTACAAAACCTATCGTTACAAATATAACAAATCCACATTATTATTTATCTTATATCTTACATTAATTTAATTCCTTAAGCAAACTCACCACCTGGCTAAACTTTTTGTCAGATTTAAGATGGATGTCATAAAAATAGTGTTGAATGAACAACCAAATTTGCTCACACTCTTTAGGGTATTCCAGGTTCAGTACTATAAAACTTTTAAAGCACACGTCTAAGGCTTTAATAACACTATCGAACCGGTACCTTATATCTTCAATAACCACATACGAAGCCTCAAGCTTGGCCGGCGTCCCAACGCACATGATAAATGGTTGGCAAGTTAAACCCTTCCTTTTAGAGGTTTGACGCTTATTATTTAAATGTTCTTCGATATCGGCATTGTTCTGAAACAAATGTGAATTTAGTAAGTTTATACATAATGTCATTTGAACGGTCAACACCATGCAGCAACACGTTGCAGCCCACTGATGAGAACTGACTTACGGTATCTGTAATATACGGGGAAGCAAGAGAACAATAACGAGCTTTTAGGCTTACAAAAGAAAAAACATCATGTACTTATTCTGTCATCCAAATATGGACCTGTATTACTACAAGATTATCCACTTACCTGGACAAGCATTATAAAAGCTTGTTGCGACTCGGCAATTGATACTTTGTAGTGCTTTTTGGCATCTACAATTTTGGAGGTTGGTTTTATTTTATGTGGTAGTAATGAAAGCACGGCAAAATTTTGTGTATCAGTGTCTGCAAAGAAAATGGAAATAAAAAAATAATAAGTGATTAGCCGAAAGAAAGAAAGAAATTTATTAATTACTTGAGAAAAACAGAACAGATTTTTATCATCATGTAAAAAAGGGGCTTCCTAGAAGACTCGTCGTGCAGATATAAAAAAACAATAAAACACTTACTTGCATTATCTTTTTCCAAGTAAACTTCTAAATTATTTCCATGAATTTCTGGCTTTATGATGTTTATTATTTTATCAATAAAAGTATCCCATTTCTCAAACAATTTCGATTGTTTTTCAATGTGTATGAAGCGGAAGTCAATTTCAACCTAAAAATTACACAAAATAAATATTTAAACAGATATCCTAGCTTTAAACATACTCAGATAAGCGTCTTTCAGGAAGTTTTCTGTATGAATTATTGTACAAATAGATAAATTAGACAGTTATCTGACATCCCTTAAAAAACACGATGAAACATACCAATCTATGTCCGTTTGTGCATCTTAGGCATGGCCATTCATTTAAGACATCCAATAATTTTTTTTCAGTGTCAATGTATGTTTTTTTTCTATAAGCGCAAGTTTCCAGCCATTTCTCCTCTACCACTGGCCAGGGATCGCGGTTATATTTGAGCCAGGTTTGGGTCTCTTCGTTATTTTCTAGAAATATGTAGGGACATTAGGTAAAAATTATAGTTGTTTAGAACGTTATATTAGCTTAATGTATAGAGAGATGTAACATTAACATCTGATCAGACAGACAAATAAAAAAAAAGTGAAAGCGAAATATTAAAATTGTACTAAGACTAAGCCCCTTTTCACACGTACCGGTTTCCGCCGGTCCGGCGGCGAAATGTATGGCCGATTGCCCGGTTGCCCGCCGGAACGTATGAAAGCGAACGTACATGGCCATATACTTCGCCGCCCGCCGGACCGGCGGAAACCAGAACGTGTGAAAAGGGGCTTACTTATGCAGCGATTCTCCGGATTTAAAACCAAATTTTAAGAAATAATTATGACGGTTTAAATCAAACTTTTATGAGCAATGTATACCAATAGTTCACTGTATGCATAAAAGTATTTTTAATGATTAGTATTCTAAAAAATTCTAATGATATTATGTTAGCATAAAAATATATATTATCTATAAGGGTGATTTTAGTATATTTTAGGAATTTACAGCTAGTATCACAACTATGAGAAAGCGAACTGTTTAAGAGGTATTGTAATATCATAGCTAAAAGTTGTATATTGGACATCATAATTATTTCTTAATATTTTGTAACAGATCCAATTTAACTAAGCTTACCAGTTTTAGTTTCACTAGTTTCTGATAAGTGTTCAAATTGTCTTTTTCTTGGCAGCACTCCCGATCCTCTAAGAATCCGTAATTGGTTGTAATATCTGTCGACTAACTTGCCTTTTGCAGGCAAGTTTTGTTTCAGTCCATAGGTTCTGCTCGGGACATAGTAAGTTTCCTAGAAAATATTTATCAAATTAATTCATTGTTTACGTTTACAGAGCTACATTTCTTACTACCTACTGATCTTTAATTCAACATAACTACAAATAAAACTTTTACCCAGGACCACCTAAAGTATAGTTAATTTAGGGCTGATTTTAAAATAGTCAGTTAAAAGTTATCTGAAGAATAAACATCACCTATTGAAAAATCAGCCCTAAATATAGTTATAGGCGTTATAATAACACGTGAAAGTGCTACCACTTCTTTTTCAATGGCATAGTTTTCATAAACACTGTCTTCGATGAGCTAAAACTTATACTTTTGGCAAAAACCACTGCTTTTGGTACAAGTTGAAATTCTAGCTTAAAATATATTGTTTCTGAAACAGCTATGTAAAAATAGTTTAGTGCTATTTATAGACATTTACTTGAGTAGACACTTTTTGATAGCAACAAGCAAGTGTGCAAATGTTCTAGCAACCAAGATTTTTTTTATAAAGGTCAGCACTTTCGCTTGTTCTAATATCTTTGACTCTTCTAATTTTCAAATACCTACAAAACATGCAATCTAGAATACAAAATTAAATTAAAAAGAAAACCTTGCATTCTTTTGGGCATTGTCGAACAATTTCATCGGCAATAGTCTCAAAGTTAACTCTTGAGAGCTTTATATTTTTTTTTAAATAGTATTCAATTACACCTTTAACTAAGTTATTTCGTGATTTGTTGTCTAGTTTTTTAGCTTTTACAGCTGACATAGCCTGACGACCATGAATATTATCAGACAAGATTTCTAACAAATTCAACTAAAAAAAATCAAAATAAAACTATATTAGTAAAATTATTAAGAAAATTTGTTTATATTTTACAATATTTCAAAGATAGTTAAGGATCTCAGTTATTAAACTAATATTAATTATTAAAATACTATTTGGAAACAATATTATTATATAGATATAAAAATATTACTGTTTCTATAGAAAAACTATAAGTAACTCTTTATTAAATTTTATAAAGAATTTTGAAATGTGATACTGAGACTGAGAAATGTATGTGTTCTTGATTTAACTTTAAATCAGGGTTCCAAGTGATAATATCTTTGATAAGTATAATCATTCACTAAATTAAAATAAACTTTTAACAAAAAAAAATTACCGACTACAAACGTAACATCAGTAATTCACTAAAATGTTTAAAATAATTAGTACCAAAATACCATGTGTGCAGACTTTTTCTTCCTAAAACATATGTTATCTAGAAGTCTTACGATATAATAACGAATATGAGGGTGTTGACTTCTAAAAAACATATTTCAGGAAGAAAGTCTGCAAAAGTGTTATTTCGGTACCATCGATCTGCAGTATAATTTTTTTTTTAACTTTTTAGTGAATTACTACTGTTACATCTGAAGTTGGTTAATTTTTTTGCTTAAAGTTCATTTTATTTCATATTTTTTTGTGTTAATGGGTTAAATTGTGAAATATGACTACTTCTTATTATATCTATCGGTATAGGTTAGGTATCTTTCCCACAATTCTAAAGAAATCCGTTATAACACCAGTTCATAGATAGAAAGGATGTCGGTAATCACAGACCAATATCGGTTTTACAATCCATATCAAAAATAATAGAAAAACTTTTAAATAAACGACTTGTAAGCTATTTGCACAAATATAAAATATTATCAGATCAACAATACGGATTTAGACAGCGTAAATCAACCGAAGATGCTGTAACTGCTTTAACCTCACTAATTACTAAACAAATCACACACACACCCCAACACACACACAACATAGACATGCATCCTCGCACGCACCCTGATACCGTTTTGTTCGAATCTTCTATAGTTATAAGTATGATATATAATATCCTGTTATTGGCGTGGATCTATAAAACATGTATTAGATTAAGTCTTATATTATGTTAACAAGCTGTTAGATATCTTAATAAATAAAATAAATTGATCAAAATAAAAAATGCCTTACAGTTTTCCTCGATTTGAAAATGGCTTTCGATACACATTTATACACTTACACACCTACCCTCACCCACACCCCGACACCCGCACATCTCACCCTCACTCCAAGACACAAACACATTCATGCACAATATTATGTACCTACTAGTTTCAGCATTCTGCTTAGTTTTTGATCATTTTACCTTTTTCTTTTATATTTTGGTAATTAAATAAAGATGGCTATGAAAGAGTGAGGTCTTCTGACACAGATATTATTATACTTAAAAGAAGGCCTCTACATCTTGATGTTATAACCTGTAATTTACTGAAATAAATTATTTTGTATTTATTGTATTTGTATTATTATTGTAAATGCACTGTCCATTAAAAACAAAACTTGTCAAGAAGATTGACTTGGCCATCGCATGAAAACCCAATGTAGGTATCTCACAAGTGATACATATTTATTATATTAAATTAGATTATTTAGTGTGATGCCAAGTCAATCTATTTATTTAGAACATAAAAGATTTTTAATATGGATATGGTCACTATAAGATGTTTTTAGGTTAGCTAATTACATAATTACTTAAGACAGTAGGTCCCTTAGTAGTGACTGAATAAATTAACCGACTTGGTATTACATGGATCTCAAACTTTTTATGGTAGAAGAACTGAGCGAGACCTGGTTTATTAAATACAAATGGATTGAGAACCTGTTTTAAAGTCGGTTTGATAATTATCACGATAATTATTAAGTGGCATATATTTTATCTTGATAATTTCAATTTCAAATTGACAATCCAAATAAAAAAAAAAAAATCCAATTTTAAATAAAAAAAGGGATTAAAAATTAAGGCAAACTGCTTAACTTGATTCTTGACTACCTATAAGGAGGATATAAGTATTAAGGGGCTTCAGAAGCTGAAGAATGTTTAGAGACATTTTAAATCACTTTAAACAAAAAAAAATATTTGATCCCTGAATTGTGATTTTTTTTAAACCTGAAAACCTTAATGACAGCCTCATACATCAAGCTGCTAATTTAACTTACTGAAGCCCCTTTAACTGTCAGCAAAATAGATACACCATAACATACCTCCAGGTTCTTCTGAATTGCTGCAGTATCAGTATCATCAGAAAAGATGAGAGATTCAATAGAATCGCATGAAACAGTATCAATGGAGTTAGTGTTCTGGAAATAACAGTATACTTAGTATTACTAAGGTGTTAAAGTTTTATTAAAAACAGCATAATGTGTAAACTCCCCCACCCCCACCCCTAAATTCCACGTCACTTGTACAGTTCTTCCGAAAATCTGCCTTTTTGTAATTAATTTAAACTGAAATTCTAAACTTTCTTACAAAACATTAATACCTATATATTGCTAGGCCGCTTACAAGAAATTATAGCACACCCAAGTAGTGTGGTGACCTACAAGCCAGATTAACACATTCAAGGACACAACGTCAAGAGGCGTTGCTCAAATTCCAAGATGATATGACACAACATCCATCAATGGTAACCTGAGTTGAAATTAAGGAGCCACTTACAGAGTGTAATGCCTGCAGTTCCTCCTTATAAGTTTTATATCCAGATTTAAACTTAATTCTGTCTCGGAGCTTATTGTCGGGTATCAAAATCTTCAATTCATCATCGCCCAATTCGTCTATGCAGGAAATGTCGATATTTTGATCTGAAAAGTCAAAACAATTGATATATGGTAGAGTAGGTACAAAGTAAGCATTCCTTTCATATGGCCTTCACCCACAGTGCCCGATCTGTGCTAAAAATACGATCCTTGAGAACAGATTGTTAGATCGGATCGCAAGGATCTTTACACTAGCTCGGATCCGGTCTATGATACATAACCATTCTACTTCAAGATTGCCTTTGAGATGGTTGCGTGACAAAATACACAACAGAGGTCTTCGAAAAGAAAGCAACATGAGTACCGATGAGCAAAGTGAAACATGTTCAGATAAAGAGCGAAGAGTAGGTAGAAGAAATATTCCTATTATCTTATGAGCAGTGATAGCCCCTACGGTTAAAGAGCCAGATGAAAATCAGTGAGGCTCGGGTTCGAATCCTGGCATGTACCAATGAGTTGGTTGGTTGAAGATTTGCAAGATCGATGCCACGGCGATCACGCGATGACTGTCTGATGATTGAACCCGTTGCGTTCTGCCGCAGGCAGTGAAAAAGCATACAAGCGGGCAGCCGTTGGTTACAGAGAACGCATGCAGTCAGATCGCATCGTCAGATCTGATTCGCGGGACGGATCCCGCGCTGCGGGTAAAGGCCTATAAACCGTGTGAAAACAAAATATTGGTTGCGGTGCAGCGAACTGAACTGTACCGGTGTTTAAAATCATACCCCATACCTATTCGTAGGACACTTTAACCATTCCAAAAAAAGGCGTAGCCATGTTGAATGACGCTGAAATTACATTTTCTAAATGACAATTTTTCTCGGTTAAATTTAACGAAAATTTTAGTTGACTCAAATCTGTAGGTACTTAATAAAAATATATGATTTTATTGAACTCAATCCGTAAAAACGCACAAATTTGTCAAATTTTATGTGTGGCCTCGCAGCGTTTAGAATATTTACACAATTACACAGAAAAACACAGTGACACAGAAACAATTAACAAAGTATGTAGTACATACCTACAGTTGACCTACAGTGGTTTGTTTGAAGTTGTAGAATAGAGTAGGTACTTACTGCGAAAGACTTCTATAGTCTCTTGCGAAATGTCCCAGGATGCTAAAAGATCGTCCATGATGCCACTGCAGGTGCAGCCTGTCCTCAATAAAATAATCACTCACTAATCGCGCGTCGCAGGCGTCGGTTCGGATTGGGACCGACCGGTCAGTCGAATGGTCGATTAATAACGGACGGACGGATTTCAATTTTCAACAGAACGAACCATAGAATATAGATACCTAATTAGTGATGGGACTCGAATCACATTCTATTCGAATGATGACATGACGGTGAAAACTTAATTCGAATGAGATCCAATATTGATTCGAGCTGTCGAGTTAATTCGAATTTTCTTTACATTACAATTCGAATCACATCGATGATTCGAATTAATATTTATGATTCTTGAACTCTCTCAGGTTAAATCTAATATAATTATAAACGTGAAAGTTTGTAAGAATGTACGCAAGAATGTACGTTTGTAACTCTTGATGTGGCTGAAAGGAACATAGGTAATAATAATAACTTTATTCAGGAACATTGTTACAATATAAATACAATAGCCTGCACCAATACTTACTTACTTACTACAGTACAAAAATATCACATGTGCCTGAACTAGGGAACCCTGTTTTTCAGGCGAGGTAGATTATAACTAGGATTAATACATAATCTGATACTTTATATTGCTATATTCCCATCGGTATGGTATTTACGCGGGTGAAACCGTGGGGCACAGCCAGCGATTAGGTCTATTAAGTGTTCGAAAACGTAATATTATGTATATTTTTATTTATTAAACAATTTTATTGATTCGAATCAAGGGTTTATTCGAATCATAGTTTGAATTTTCGCCGGGTTGTTCGAAATGATTCGAATAATTTAATTAAATCGAAATTTTCGATTCGAGTCCCAGCACTAAATTAGATATAGAATAAAATTCTAAATCTATGGAACGAACACCGTCTGTTCTTTTTTTTAAACTTATTTTAAGGCACTGGCTATTTAGCCATCAGCACTAAACACGATACGAAATTCAAGATTTTCATCTCTGCTACAGTCTATGCACAAAAATACTATAAGTTTTGATTAAAACTTATTGAAATGTCACTTGGTATACAACAGTAAAACGACAGCGTAATTTTCAAAGATATTGCAGGTACATACAATATCTTGGACCATTTTACTGAAGATTGAAGCGGCTTCTTGAGGTAACTCGAAAACGTCCATCCAGTGGCGGACTAAGCATGTTGGAGGCCCGACGCGGAAAAACTGAATGAGGCCTCACCGGTCTTAGAACTTGGTGTATTTTTATAGATTGTGTATTTGAAAGCAAAAAAAAATTTTAATAGGTACAAAATAAAAGGTAGGTAAATAATCTCACGCCTTTTATCCCCGAGTGGGGAGGGAGAGGTATTCCATTTCTGGATATACCCACTTTTTACGAGATATTCTTTGGACCCCTAAACGTGCTAGGTGGTGAGCCCATAGTCGGACCGCGCGACCGGGTCTTTTTCACATGTCTCAGAATTAATTCTGGGACCTACGGGTTTCCTCACGATGTTTTCCTTCACCGTCGAGCTAGTGATAAATATGTAAGTAAATTTTGAAGACTCATTGGTACATGGCAGGAACCGAACCCGAGCTTCACTGATTATCATCATGAGAAGCAGGCTATTTAACCGTAAGGCTATCATTGTTACTTTTTTAATCGTTTTCTTTTTTAATTTTAAATAATAGGTTATCCACTTCACTGGCGGACCAAGGTAGGAGCGAAAAGGGCGGTCCGCCTCGGGCCTCTGGTCCTGGGGGCCTCCAAATTAAGCGAAAAGTTCCCTTAATAAAATCCTAAACTAGGATAAAAGGCAGTTGGGTGTTGGTAGGAGACTTCATACATACAAATACGATTAAAGCTATTCAAAATTTGGAGGCCCCCCAGGACCAGAAGCCCGCCCTGGGCCTGGGAGGCTTCCAAAATCCAAAAGTTCTAAGAACGGGTGGGCCGGGCCTCATTCAGTTTTTCTTGGCCTCCTTCCTTGGATCCGCTTTAATCGTATTTGTAACTTTCGGGTATCAAACCAACACCCAACTGCCTCTTATCCTTAGTATTTGATTCATATAAATTTTCGCTAAATGTGGAAACCTCCCCAGGCCTGGGCCGGGCCTCTAGTCTTGGGGGGCATCCAAATTTAGTATAGTTTTAATCGTATATTTGTAGGTATCTATTGTGCCTCCAACCAACACTCAGCTTTCGCAGTCTTGTTGTTGTTTAGGATTTGATCAAGAGAACTTTTTGATAAATTTTGAGGCCCCCCAGGACCAGAGGCCCCGGGCCCCTACCTTAGTCCGCCAGTCCTAAGCATTTAATCCAGTTTCCTATTCACTGTACACTATCAAGGACATTTGCCACTTAATGCACTATCATTATTATGAGCCATAACCCAAAACACACAGCAAAATGAAAATTTTACAAAAAGGATGTAAAAAAAAGTAGGGAAATATCATCAACGGCACAAATGTGACATTTTTACCATTTTCTAGGGGTCTCGCATAGACTTAGCATCTGCGTAATATAATGCTAAGTCTCTATGGGGTGTCTCGATGTGAAAGCAATTGTTAGTTTTGACTTTTGACACTTGTTTTTTGTTATTTCAACTAGTACTATTTGTTTAGAATAACACTTCTTTAGTAGTTACAACCAATATTACTACAATTTTCTTATTTTTTTGCAGATTTTTTTTAATAAAAACAACCAACGCTTTTTTGTTTCTTTTAATATTACTTATCTAAATTAAATTTGATAGTTTTATTGTTGGTCTTACGAAAAAAAATCATTAAAATTTACGAAATTCACTTCATTATATTCAACAAAGGTGATTTTGTTATTTATACAAACTAGAATTTGTTACATTAACAAGGACTTGGTAGAATTAAACGAATTACTTGTCAAAAATATGTAAAAGCAATCGATATGTACCTTAGACACTTCTTTTGTTGTTTTAATTGGTATTATTTGTTTAAACATTCATTTAAATTTACGAAATACACTTTATATTCCACAGATACGACTTTGTTCTTTAAACATACTATGTCTCGTAATATTATAGTCTATTTCACGTAGCATGGGTTCGGTGATAGTTCACATCACATTTTTTTCTTTTACCCATGCTACTTTCGACTAGTAAACAATATTGTATTTCAAATCATAACACATTAATTATTTTTTCATAAAATATTTTTATTAGTCAAAAGTAGAAGGCGTGGAACGGAATAATTTGAACTGTCACCGAACCCCTGTTACGTAAAATAGACTAGGTATAACAAGGACTTGGAATCAAAACGAAACTAATTAACTGTCAAAAATGTGAAAGCAATTGTAATAATTTAAAATAATAAAAAATAAAAAAATAAAAATAAATAATCTCACGCCTTTCATCCCCGAGGGGGTAGGCAGAGGTATTCCATTACTGGATATACCCACATATCACGAGATACATTCTAATACATTCCAATGTAAATAATTACTACTGTGGATACCAAACAAAATAGTTCTCGCTAAAAACTGAGGTATTGTCAGGATTACTTTCAACCTACTATAGTCGATTGCTACAAGACGAGCTCTGTCAGTCTCAAAATATTTTATTTTATTATTTAAGGAATGCATCTTCTCGGCTTAAATCTGAGCTTTATTATTAAAATCAATGACTTGTTGAACACAGACTTTCCCTTTCTGTTGTGAAAACGCTCTATCTCTGACATCAACCTTTCTATTGATGGAGAATCAATAGTTGTTAAAGACAAAGCAAAATTTTTAGGAGTCATATTCGATTCTAAGTTAACTAGGATTCATCATTTAAATTATATAGCAAACAAATGTGACAAAAATATAAACGTCATAAGATCTCTTAAAATAACACTTCTTTTTCTGTAGCTACACTACAACCAATAATTGCCTTACATATTACTAGAATTTTCTTAATAATCAATTAAATTAACCAGTTTATTTGCTTGTGTGCTTTTTTGGACACATTCTGGCTCTTCATAAAAAATTGCAAATGCCCTGTTAACCATGTTTCCTGCATTCACTCTCCTTTCAATATGACTGTCACACTTTCCGTCTCTTGTAAACTTACTTCCCAAGTACACAAACTCTGACACTTGTTCTACTTTCTCACATCCAATCATAATATTACATTCAGAAATATCCCTATTTTTCTCCATTACCGTTACCTTTGTCTTGTTTGCATTCACTTTCATTCCTTTTTTCTTGATCGCTTCATTCATGAGAGTTACAGTGTCCTGCAACTTATACGCCGATGGTTCAAGTATCACTTGATCATCGGCGTACAATAGGCATTTGACACGTAGGTACTCTCCCATTCGTACTCCACAATCTCGCTCTTTCAAATCTGTCAAACAGCAATCCATGAAAAGGTTGAAAAGCCATGGCGATGCTACACAACCCTATCTGAGACCTACAGAGGTGTCAAACCAGTCCGTGTAGGCGCCATTATTTCTAACACAGGCTCTAGAATCCTTATACAGTACTACTTTTATTTGTTTACAAATTCATTAAAATTCACGAATTTCACTGTATATTCAACAGAGACGACTTTGTACTTTATACAAAATAGGTTTTGTAATATGAAAAAGAATTAACGAAACAAATTAACTATCAAAAATGTGAAAGCAATTGTTAGTTTTGACACTTCTTTTGTTGTTTCAATTAGTATTATTTGACTAAAATAACATTTTGTAGCTACAACCAAAAATTTCCTTACATATTACCAGAATTTTCTTGCAGAAATCATTCAATAAAATCAACCAAAGTTTATTTGTTTCCTTTAATTTTATTTTTGTTAGTTAAGGTACATAGCACTATAATTTTTATCACAAATTATATTATAACACACATTCAAGTAAGTAAGTAACAACTCTTTATTGTACACCAATAAAAATATGCAACAAATGACAGTTATACAAAAAAAGTACAATAGGCTGTCTTATGTTGATGGAATGAATAGCACTGAGTAAAGAAGGGCGAGAAGATGGAGATCCCGGCGGCGGCAAATAGGAAGCCACTTGAGCTGCTTCCGAAATTCAGAGATGTGGTCATATTTGCGAAGACCAAATATGAACCTTATGCAGATGTTTTGGAGACGTTCAAGCTTATCAAGTTGGGCTTCAGTTAAATCAGGATAAGAGGCGTCGGCGTAATCAAGTATGGGCAACAGAAGGGATTATGCAAGCGAAATTTTAGTGGCAGTGTGTAGAAAATTGCGAAGTTGTCTATGGGATGCTGATGCAGCAAACATTTTTCTGATAACTTCCGCTAGCTAAGGGCCCCAAGACATTCTCCTGTCCATAATCAGTCCTAGATTTTTTACTTGAGCACAGAAAGGAATGTGGACGCCATCGAAACTGACATGCGGTAAGGAGTTCCAATCTACTCTGGCTATTAGTCTTGAGCTACCAAGGATGATAGACTGTGTCTTAGTAGGATTTACTTTTAGACCATAACGATTACTCCATTCCAATATGCGAGCTAAATCTAAATTAGTGTCGTATATGACCTCATCCAGATCTTCAAGCGAAGCGTGTGTATAAATTTGGAGATCATCTGCATACAGGTGGTAGGAAGAAGAGAGATTTGAAGAAATTAAATTGGTAAAAATTGCAAATAGTAGAGGAGATAATACGTCACCTTGTGGGACACCGGCGGAAGTATTGTACCACGCAGAGAAGGACTCTTCAATGCGTATGCGTTGCCGACGTTAATTTGTTTCTTTTAAAATTAACTAAGTTACATTTGATACTTTTATTGTTGGTTTTAAGAAAATAAAATGTTTATATGTACAAACAAAAAACGGTATATTTTAAGAAAATTTCATTAAAATTTACGAAATTTGCTTCATTATTTTCAACAAAGACGACTTTGTTATTTATACAAACTAGGTTTTGTTATAGTAACAAGGACTTGATAGAATTAAACGAATAACTTGTCAAAAATTTATGAAAGCAATTGTTAGTTTTGACACTTCTTTTGTTGTTTCAAGTAGTATTATTTGTTTAAAAATTCATAAGAATTTACAAAATTCACTTTGTATTCAACAGAAACGACTTTGTGCTTTATATAAACTAGGTTTTGTAATATTAACAAGGACTTGGAATCAAAACGAAACAAATTAACCGTCAAAAATGTGAAAGCAATTGTAAGTTTTGACACTTCTTTTGTTGTTTCAATTATAATTATTTGTTTAAAATAACACTTATTATATTGTAACTACAAACAATATGTGCCTTACATATAACTAGAATTTTTATTCAATAAAATTAACCAAAGTTTATTTGTTTCTTTTAATTTTAATTTTGTTCATTTAATTACATGTCATATTTTTTACAAAAATTATGTGATGAATTTAATTTGTTTCTTTTAGTATTATCTACGTTAGATTTGATACTTTTATTGTTGGTTTTACGAAAATAAAATGTTTATATGAATAACCAAAAAACTGTATATTTTAAGAAAATTTCGAAATTTACTCCATTATATACAACAAAGATGACTTTGTTATTTATACAAACTAGGTTTTGTTATAGTAACAAGCGCTTGGTAGAATTAAACGAATAACTTGTCAAAAATTTATGAAAGCAATTGTTAGTTTTGACACTTCTTTTGATGTTTCAAACAGTATTATTTGTTTAAACTGACATTTCTTATTCAGTAGCTACAACCAATAATTGCTTTACGTATTACTAGAATTTTTTTATTTTCTTACAGAAATAATTCAATAAAATTGACCACTTTATTTGTTTCGTATAATTTTATTTTTGTTAGTTTAGGTACATTACATTTTTACTTTTTGCTAAAATTATGTCACAAATTTAATTCGTTTCTTTTAATATTATCTTAGTTACATTTTATACTTTTATTGTTGATCTTATGAAAATAAAATGTTTATATGAACAAACAAAAACGGTATTTATTAAGAAAATTGCATTTAAATTTACGAAATTCACTTAATTATATTCAACAAAGACGACTTCGTTATTCATACTAACTAGGTATTGTTGTTTTAAGAAGGACTTGATAGAATTAAACGAAAAACTTGTCAAAAATTTGTGAAAGCAATTGTTAGTTTTGACACTTCTTTTGTTGTTTCAACTAGTATTATTTGTTAAAAAATTCATTAGAATTTACAAAAATCACTTTGTATTCAACAGAGACGACTTTGTGCTTTATATAAACTAGGTTTTGTAATATTAACAAGGACTTGGAATCAAAACGAAACAAATTAACCGTCAAAAATGTGAAACCAATTGTAAGTTTTGACAATTCTTTTGTTGTTTCAATTATTATTATTTGTTTAAAATAACCCTTCCTATTTTGTAACTACAAACAATAATTTTCTTACATATTACTAGAATTTTGTCATTTTCTTGCAGAAATTCTTCAATAAAATCAACCGAAGTTTATTTGTTTCTTTTAATATTATTTTTGTTGATTTAACTACATTACATTTTTATTTTTACAGAAAATATGTCATAAATTTAATTTGTTTCTATTACTATTATCTTTGTTACATCTGATACTTTTATTGTTCGTCCTACGAAAATAAAATGTTTATATGAACAAACAAAAAACGGTATATTTTAAGAAAATTTCATTAAAATTTAGTGATTCATTTTATCATATTTAACAAATACGACTTTGTTATTTATACAAACTAGGTTTTGTTAAAGTAACAAGCGCTTGGTAGAATTAAACGAATTAATTGTAAAAAATGTTAACCGAGATGGACTTTGTTCATTTAACAATTCTGTTTTTTCAGTGTATGCTCCGCCCGACGGACCCTACAGGAAGCCGCTCACTACAACCCATTACAGTTAAGTGCCACTTGAAATCCAAAGCAGCCCAGACATAATTGAGAGAAAATTGTAATCAGATATTTAGTAGTCTTTGTAAATTGAAATAAAACCGTCTGTGTCATAAGTATTGTAAAAGAAAATTATGAACCTCTATATCGCTAAGTTCTTAAAATTCTTAATATATTTTTATATAATATATATATATGTATATATATATATATATATATATATATAATATATATATAATCTCACGCCTTTTTTATCCCCGAGGGGGTAGGCAGAGGTATTCCATTGCTGGATATACCCACATTTCACGAGATATATTGGACCCCTAAACGTGATAGGTGGTGAGCCCATCGCCGGACCGGGTCTGTTTACACATGTCTCAGAATTAATTCTGAGACCTGCGGGTTTCCTCACGATGTTTTCCTTCACCGTCGAGCTAGTGATAAATATGTACGTAAGTTTTTGAAAAACTCATTGGTACATGCCAGGATTCGAACCCGAGCCTCACTGATTTTCGGCCGGTTCTTTAACCGTCCGGGCTATCACTGCTCTGCTATTTTTAACAGTTAGAAAAGAATATAGGTACTCCTTAAGAAGTTGGCAAAATTAAAAAGTGCCTAAGTGTAAGTAGGTACGTCTCGGGGAATCATGTGAAGTAAAATGGTGTCTAATTATGATTCCTGGGTACTTGAATTGAAACGGGTTTGACCAACAACCATAATGGCCTATTCAGACCTAAATATACAAAAATATATTTAAACAATTCGAAGACGAAATTTGTATGCCTTGTCCAATAGGCAACATAATATAATTATATAGGTTCGAAGTGGGATCCCTCATTTCCATAAAGGACACTGAACGTCCGATCGCTAACATTTTATCCGTATCTAAAGAGCTACTGTTTCGGTTCTAATTGAATTTTGTATTCGACAGGATCCCATTGCACAGTTGCCATTTACCTAAATCGTGTTTCGTTTAACCAATTTGTCATAAATATATTAGTCTTCAAAATATTGGCAACCTCCAAATTCAATTTATTAAATAGATCGAAATAATTTTACACAATAAATAAAATTAATAACTGAGTTGAATAATTATCACCCAAAATTTTATAATAGCAATTATCTTCCTCATCTGTAAGGATCTTAGCTCAGCAGTGAGCTGTTACGGGTTATGATAATGAGACTAAAAAAAATTAAAAATATATATAAACAACAATTACTTAAACAAAAACGGGAACCATTACTACTACGTCCATCCGTTTGTCGGTCTATTTGATCCGTAATAGGTAGCCGTTTCTAACATCATCGACCCGTAACCTAGCTCACTGCTTAGGTAAGGGTCCCTGCTCAGACATCAGGAAATATTGACCATAATCTCCCAGGTGAGCCCACCGCGTATTGAATTAAGGCTTTGACCAACGAACTGTCAAGCTTAATAAGCAAAAACCAACGACAACTGTTTAACGTGCCTTCCGAAAGACGGAGGCGGTCGTGATATAATTTGCCCAACTTTGCTTAACCAGTGTGATCGCTACAAACACAGTATCACAGGGCTACGAGCGGTTCAAGTTTATGGTTACCCATACAGAAAAACATATAATTTTTTTCAAAGTATTTTGGTGATACGGAACAATTGGTGCCTTAATTCGAATAGCACATGGACGGCTTTTTACAAGTGTTACTCATATACAATACTTGAAAACCAATGATTCAAGTGGGTATTGGAGTTGGACTTAACAAGTGTCCATTCGTTGACGTTTTCGCAAGGTACCTGCCTGCCTCAGAACTTAATTATTGAAGTGACTCAGAGCACCTAACAATTATAAATTGGAGTGATTTACATAATTATTGTAATAACAATACAATTGTACTATTTTACATAACCGGTACTAATCCTTGCATGTTAAATAATAAGGTAATTGCAATTGTTCAACTCATAAGCAAAGTTTTCAAAATGAAGCATTAGGTACATACAATTTTTGACCAAACAAAATAATACGAAGAAATACTTAAGAGTAGGCAATATTCTAATTGCGACCCTATTACAATTACAGGTATCACATGAAGCTTCTTCGAAACCATTAGTCCGATGATAGATAATACGTCAAGTAATTAGTGGCAAATACCCACAACCAGATTTACGAAGCAAGTTGCATGAACAGCAATTAAATAGGCATTCGTATTGTTACCACTTCATCGCAGTCATTCTAGTTCGATCATGAGGAAACCTCTTCTTTAAGGAAATTTGTTCGTGTGACAATAATTTTTAAAAATTAATAATGACTACGCACAGTTTTGTCGTCGGTTTTATTTTTATATTGACTACAAAAATTTTCGTTGCTGATTTCCTCGAGAGTAAAGGTAATGCTTAGACTTATAGTTTACTTTGATACAATACAATACTTACAATAGCGTAGTGTATGTTTTGGACGATCTTAATTTGAAATTTCTGTGAAAAATCTGATAATTCATTTTATTGGTGCTGTGACCACCTCCTCCAATTTTCGACATGGTGCTAGAGCAAAATCATAGAATTTGAATTTATTAATATAAATATTAATTTTAAGTACATGCAGTCAATAATAATTAACTTAGATAATTTTAATTTGTGAAAACAGTGTTTAACTTAGGTGTTTAGGATGAAAAAAACTTTATTTACTTAAAAGAACAAAGTTCACTAATATGAGTGTAAAAATCATCCATTCAGATTTTTTTGGTACCAATATGATTTCAAATAGAATTGCCCTATGAGCGATGTATTTCAAATTATTTAAGCTATACGTCATTTGTTAACTAATACAAAAGAGCAGTGATAGCCTTACGGTTAAAGAGCCTTTGATTTTCATCACGTGAAAATTCAATTTAAATTCTGGTATATATACCAATGAGTTTTTCAAAACTTACTTTCATATTTATAACTAGCTCGACGGTGAAGGAAAACATCGTGAGGAACCCGCAGGACCCAGAATTAATTCTAAGACATGTGTAAACTGACCCGGTCCGGCGATGGGCTCACCACCTATCACGTTTAGGGGTCCAAAGGATATCTCTTGAAAAGTGGGTATATCCAGAAATGGAATACCTCTGCCTACCGCGTCGGAGATATAAGGCGTGAGATTTTTTATTCTTACATATTTTATTTAAATAATTTTCTTTTCAGAAAAATGTCGATTCTGCGTGAAACCCGAACAATGTCGAATATTCAGAGAAATGGATGAAGATCAAAAATCCAAGTGGATGGAAAAGAATCCCTGCTTCCACACCCCCGGCGGTGAAATCGACGACAATGTTAAACCACTTTATGGGTTTTCATCGACCGCTAAAGGAGATCTAGTAAATACATTTTTAATTAATAATCCTTATATGCAAAGCAATATAATTTTATACACTTTCCGTAACAGTCTCATACAAATGCTATAAACAAACATGAATAGATTTACTGTCAGTTGATGAGGAGAGCAGTGATAGCCTTACGGTTAAAGATCCCGCCTCTCATGATGATAATCAATGAGGCTCTGGTTTAAATCCTGGTATGCACCAAAAAGTTTTTCAAAAACGTACATATTCATCACTCGCTCGACGGTGAAGGAAAACATCGTGAGGAAACCCGCATGTCAAAGAATTAATTATGAGGCATGTTTAACAGACCCGGTCCGGCGATGGAACCTATTTCGTTTAGGGGTCGAATATTCTCGTAAAATGTGGGTACTTCCAGGAATGGAATACCTCTGCCTACCCCTTCGGGGATAAAAGGCGTGAGATTATTAGTTGATTTCTGGTAGTGGAATCTACCACTCGACCAAAAGATGGTCGATGGCAGAGCATTTCAATTGAATATAAAACAGTTGGTTACTTATGGACATTATCTATATAATTAACACATATTAAAACAATAGATAAGTACTAAAAACTTATCTACCTTTACATATAGTAAATAATCAAAGCTTCAGATATATTTTATCACCGGCTCAGCGGCGAAGGAAAACATCGTGAGGAACCCAGGCCCCATCAGAATTGATTCTGAGGCGGACACGACGTAACAAGCTTCCCCAGTCCGATGATGAGCCCTTTGTCACCTATCACGTTTTGTCAGATATAACTACCTAAAGTGGGTTTTTTCATGGAATAACTGTACCAACCCCTTAGGGTGAGCGTGTGTTTAATGCAATAAGATTCGACAATGTTTTTGATTATAATCACATTTATCTTTACCTACTAAATAAAGCAAACCATATAAATATATGTATATCCTAATTAAATCATTCATGTAATCAAATTGCAGGTTTGTTGTCCCGGTGAAAACGTATGGGGAGTCGAGGGAAGCAATACAAGAAAAGCAGAAACTGATCCCGATATAGGAGACAGTAATCGTAAACTTGATGATGATTTAGAAGATCCTGACACAGAAAGGAAACCCGAATCTGACGATCCAAATCTACAGAAAAGGTTTGGCTACGATGCCTACCGCCCTAATGGACGCAGACGTTTCAAACACAATAACAGACGAAGAAGTAACATATTTGATAACAATAACTCTGACCAAATTCCGTTTGGTGGACAGAATAGGTATTATCCTAATCAAAACGAGCAAAACTCGTGCCAAAATAGCTTATCACTCTTTGCACCTGAGCCTAGAAGTAAATGTTGTGGCATCGACGTGTTCACCGAAAAGAAAAGTAAGATATTGTTGAAAATATATCTTAGAAAATGTTTAACTGCATGATATAGGAGTACATCGTGCGTCTCAGTTTAAATTTTGTATTATTTACAATGACGCAATGTTAACCCAGATCTCACCATGGACAAATCATTATATAAGTAGACTAGCGAACCGCCTCGGCTTAGCACGGGTGCAATACTAAAACCTTCCTCTTGAATCACTCTATATATTAAAAAAACCGCATCAAAATCCGTTGCGTAGTTGTAAAGATCTAAGCATACATAGGGACAGACAGACAGCGGGAAGCGACTGTGTTTTATACTGTGTAGTGATACAATAAGTATTTGAAGTTTATAGAAAAGTAGTTTACTCAAAA
The DNA here is from genome assembly GCA_963855545.1 of Ethmia dodecea. Taxonomy (NCBI): domain Eukaryota; kingdom Metazoa; phylum Arthropoda; class Insecta; order Lepidoptera; family Depressariidae; genus Ethmia; species Ethmia dodecea. Next base: position 7,278,643 of record OY979446.1, read on the forward strand.
ATTCTAAGCAACTACTTAATCTTAACAACAACCCGCTGAACACCAGTGGGAGCAGGTAAAATATAAAGAATTTTCACTTTTCACCACTAGAGCTACACTTTTATTTACAGGTTATCAGCGCCAGCCACCAGCACCTAACCCCAACTGGCGTCGCCAAGAACCGCAGTTCTGGCCACGCTACTCACGATCTGTGCAGTCCGATTTTCCCTCTTTTGATGTAAACGTCGACCCTCGCATTACAGGTAAGAATCTTTGAACCCTATTTTCCATTTTTTATATTTTTTGTTATAAAATAATTTCAGTTTCTTATTTACTTTAAACAGATTTCAGAGCTTCATATTTTAACTTGACTTGGTTTTATTGTAAATCTATCAAGGCTGTTTTTTATCTTTACTGTATTATACATCAGTCCGTGTTGATTGGAATAAAATTACCAACAGTAAAATTACAATTGTTTATTTTAGGCGGATTTCAAACGGAACTAGAAGAATACCCATGGACTGCATTCATACAAACTACTTTTAACTTTGGACAAACATCGACCACATTCAACTGTGGAGGCTCCCTCATTAGCGCCCGATACATAATTACAGCCGGCCATTGCGTCAGTGACTCCACAGCTTTGGGTATCAGCAGGTCAGTTTAAATTTAATGCTGAGTGATCGCTTCATATCACGGTTACTATGGGTTATAAACACCGAAAAGGTTAACATTCAAGAGAATGCAAAACTTTTTGTCTCTGTGCTCTTTTGAGATGAAGATGACATCGTTTTATCTAGTACTTTTGGCTATACCTATTTACCACTTATTATACCTACTCGTAAGAAGCGTAGTCTGGTGAATGCCGCGATGTACCTACACGATCACGTGTTGCATAAAAAAAATTATTCAATATTATGTTTCGTGACATGTTCAATATTTTAAGAACCTATAACAAGTCTCACATAGTCTGACTACCTACTTATGTATCATCTCGTAACGGAATTATTACTTCATATGAAAAAACGTGCTTTTGGTAATATATTCCTTTATCATAATCAAATCTTTTGAATAGCAATAGTTAGACACTTGAAATTGCTGGCCGCTTTGAACAAACAAACCTAAACAAACAAGACACGTATTTTTTTTTATTGTATGATGCAAGTTGATGGTACGGAACCCTTCGTGTCTGACTCGTACTTGGTCGGTTTTATTTTAAGAATATTTTATGTGATAAAGTAGGACTCTATTTCAACACTTTTTTTCAGTGTCGATGTACATCTTGCTGAGTACGATAAGAGAACTTTTCCAGAAGACTGCAAGTACGTACAAGGTGTAGGCAGAAAATGTGTAACCAATATTATAATTCCTGCTGACAAGATAATACCGCACCCGGAATTCAATGAAGAAGCTCTCCAGAATGACATCGCTTTGATCAGGATTTTACAGAACGCGCCTTACACCGGTAAGTAGGCCAAGAAGATAATATTTCACAATAATCATAATACAGAAGAAAGTATCGGCTAAAGAAGACCGAATGTTATGAAGATGGTCAGATTATAATAATATTAATTATATTACGTTCGTTCACGCGTTATCCCCGAGAAGGGAGAGATAAGGCAGCGTGCAGCGGTTTTTCATTCTTAGTAGTACTAGACTATCATTTTATACGTGAGCTAATGTCAGAACCAATTCAGGGGCCTAATGGGTTTCCTCATGATGTTTTCCTTCACCGCCGAACTAGTGATAAATATAAATGTAAGTTTTTACATAATTCTTTCATTGGTGGAGACGATCTCTGCGCACTTTAAACAGGGCCCTGTTCTATTGGAACTAAACAGTTTTATTTATTACAGATTTCATTCGACCAGTATGCCTACCGACGTTCAGCGTAGACAGTCCAAAGTTCATGGACCTGCGTGTAGCCGTAGCCGGATGGGGCAGAGAGAAACAGGGTGAAGAGATATCCCAACTCAAACAAGCTACTGTCGTAAACCTTATACCATACCAGAATTGCGTTAAGTACTATCCAGCGTTGACAAGAAATCATATTTGCGCTGCCGGTAAATCTGGACAGGACACCTGCAAAGGCGATTCTGGAGGGCCATTGATGGTGTTATACCAACATCAGTACTACATCGCAGGTGTTGTAAGTGGGAAAAGGTCGGATACTAAGTGTGGGTCCAGGATTCCTTCTCTGTACACTAACGTATTTTACTACATAGATTGGATAATGAGCAATATGAAGGATAATTAGAATAGGTATAATGTAATTGCGAAATTATATAAAATGAAAAATAAAAAGTTTAGTCATGTAACTTTGGTATATTGTGGTTTTATTACATATTTTGGATTATTTGCAATTTATGTTTAGGTTCCTCTCCGATTCAATTTTCCTTCTCTGCTTTTAAAACCAGTAGGTAGGTACCTTGCTACGTTTACATTTACAAAGTTGGAAGACTGTAGGTAGGTACTAACATATTATTATTTTTTATTTAAGTACTTAACGGTTTTGTTTAAGATATTGTATTCTTAAGGTGGACATTTTGTTATTATAAACGGATTGAATGGTACAGCTTCTCAAAATCTAAATATTTCGAAAACAAATTAAATTAAAAAAAGAACTTACTCCACACAACCAAGTGTAACTTTTTTAACTACATAAATTACATATTTTAATTCAATTAATCATCATTTTTAGTTAATAAAGTTTTTCATATGTAACTATCAACATCATAAACAGTGAATTTGTTTTAATTACGCGATAAGATTTTGCACGTTAGGTAACATATCTTTTCCTGGTTTCCTGTACATATCTACATAATACAACTTTATGCAGGTACATAGTATGGATATATAGGTATAATAAGAACAGTCGCACCAAATTCTCTGTTTTGTTCTCCTACCCACCTGTACCTACTACCTACACATTCAACTGTTGTTGAACTTTGTTCGAGAATGAAGTAAAGTACAACGCTACAAAAAAGTGAGAATCTATAAAATAGGTAAGTATGCTCAGAAATAATAAAACGGGTGCATTCCAAACAAACTTCATAACATAACTTAGAAATATGCTTATATGATAGTGCAGGGCTCAATGTTTTGTAGCTACGAGTATTTTAAGTGCTGTTGGCAGGCTTGTTTGGTCGGGACGTAAATTGTAAACGCATGCAGTGCAAACTGCTTTTTACGTTACGAGGAAACTAAATATTATATTCGGTTCACGCATGTTTCATGCATCAGTGGGGAAGGAGGACTCTTTTATAAAGTTAGTAGTAAAACGTTTTTTTGCAAAATAAATATCACACACACCTCAACTTTCCTAACGCTTTGGTAAAATATATGCTCAATAAACATGTAGGAATTTACTATCCAAACTTCCTGAATTACAAACGAGTATGTCCATCATAATCCTGATTACCTATACTCTTCCTTCAGTTAAGATTGATTCCTCGCATGTGACGCCTTGATGAATGATGACGGATTGCTAAAGGAACGCGAAAGTCGGCGGTAAGTACAAAATAACGTCTAAATAGAACTACCCAAAAGACTTTCAATATGTAAAAAGTATTTTGGGTAGTTCTATTTACTTTCCTCTACAAGAAGGTAGGTAGATAGATAAACGACTGACAAAACATCAGAAAACCACCCAAAATATTCCTGTTTAGTTACAGAGTGTGTTTACTCAGTTGTTTATTAATATCAATAGGCTTGTTTTTGTTTGTTCTACTCCACGGTTGTTTAAGCAACAATAAATAACATAAAGTAGCTACCTTGTATTACAACGTGTAATTGACGATTATGATATTCAGTACGATTGCACAGTGACCCTAAGGGGGAAGAAAATTAGATAATGCTATGTGTCTGCAAAATGTTGATTGAAGGGTTGAATACTAACACACAACTTCTCCGATTTACGATATTTCAGTCGTTACTTCGGACCGACCCATGCCAAAAAGTGACATAATATTGCAGGTTGACGTTTTGCATTTCAGCTAATTGCTGTCCACTGCTTGACAAAAGCCTCCCTCAAAGAGCGCTAACCAAAAGGTCTTGGGCAGCCCGCATCCATCCACTGCCAGCCACCTTCTTTAGGTCGTCGCGGTCCATCGTTGTTGTCGTTAAACCTAGCTGAAAATCCTTTAATACACTGCTTATCTAAATTGGCCATTAGATTACCATTGCTTCATAACGGGTATTGTTACGAATCTTCATATACATATATAGTGGGCAAGCAATGTTCATCTACATACATACATACATACAGCTCACGCCTTCTTCCCACAGGGGTAGGCAGAGACGATGGATCGCCACTTTGCCCGATCTTCGCACACTTCCCTCGCTTCCTTCACATTCATAAGCCTTTTCATACACGCTCTTTTATTCTTCGCACTCTTGACCCCAGCTTTTTGAAGGACGTCACTAATTTGATCCGTGAACGTCCTTCTGGGGCGTCCTCTTGCCTTGTATCCTTCAACATTCGCACCATAAATCTCTTAGTATGTTTATCTACCTACTAAGAATCTTAACTAAGCAGTGTGTAAACCAGCCATTAGTTACGTAAATCGTAAATCGGAGAACCGCGATAGCCCCCCACAATTCAGAAGCATAACAAAAACGTCACTCATGTCTTTTTAAATGTTTACTATTACCGCTCAGCTCACACAAGAATCTGAGAAGCTCTTAAATGCAGGCTCCACGTTCCCCACGCCATTAACCGGTCTGGAACACAATCCGCCAGAAGAACACTCAAATGAGCAAACACTATTATCAGGACAGCCGAGGGTGTGCAGATTTCCCTTGAGAACACTTCTCCTTAAAAGTGTCGGCCGAATGTCCGCCATTCACCACACGAGCCATGAACAAGTTTTTCCTTAAAGTGTGGGACGCGAAGACAATTTTCACCAAAACAACAATGACTTTATCATAGGACTAACTCGTTTATAAATGAACGGTAATGTTACAACAAAATTTAGTAGACACCTAACAACTATAATTAGTGGGAATCGTGTAATAAGCGGAATAAGCTACAGTTTAAATATATATTTATGTACAAATTGCTACATTACTTAGCTATGAACATCTACAAAGAGTAAAACCCCGACATCAACTAATAGCACTAAGAATGTTATAAAATTTTAGACTTTTGTTGATTTTTCAGCACCTAACCGCTTGACCGGTTTCTATAAAATTTAAATGGGACCACCTCTGCAATATTTAGTCTACCAAACATTTTTTTTTATCAAAACTGGTTACATACAGTCAAACTGAGACCTACCCTTTTTTGAAGTCGGTTGAAAATAGATAAACAACTTATTAGGTAAATAAAACCTGTAACACCTACTTATTAGGTACCTACTCGTACTTTTATTATGTAAAATACTGAAGCCAGTATTACAATAAAACTTACATGGAAAAGGGTTAACGTTATTTGCCATGCATTTGGCGAAACATTTTTAGCGTGACAGATCCGATCCTGACATTAAGTCGCCCGGAAATACAAGATTGTTTCCGTTCAATAGGTCTAATCGCTCAGATGGGTATTCGTGCTGAAACGATCCTCTTTTATTGGCGTCTCTTTGTCGAAGTATTCGACATTTTCATTCAACCAAAATACCAATTTCCATGTTTAGGCTCAGACTAAGCTAAACTCTCAAAAAAGCCTATATAAGTAATGTTGGATAACTATGCAAAATATGATTTTTCATCTCGCCGGTCGGAAAGCTGCAAATTTCTGACCGCTGCGCTAAACATAATTGCCGCTTTCCGCCTCCGTAGACAAGAAAAACGTATAAACACCTCCGAAAGTAAATAAGAAAGCCTTAGATGACATGTTTGTAGACCTCGGCGAGACATGTCTGATTTTACTTTCCTATGTGTGTAATATACTATTCTAAAATGCTTAGACTTGTGTAAAATTTATACCTTTTGTTTTTGTCTTCTAATAAAAACATCATTCCTTATTTGAACTTTAGAAACAGTTCATTCAATGCGCAGCCGAGACGAAATATCCTATACATGAGATTCATAGTAAATATGCAACGAAATCCGAAACCCGTTTCATATGCAACGAGCCAGAAGATCTCATTCGCAACACTCAGTCTTTTACCGACATTGACCTTATCAACACTACACTTGGAAGTGCTACTATTTTTAACCGAACGTATAGTCCTCTCAGCATAATAAAATTTACAAGCGTTTTACAAAAGAATTACCTACCTTCTTATGTTTTAGAAGGGGCCTAGAACCTACCTACCTACCTACTGTTTAACTGGAACGATCACTCCGGAAATCATCACAGCTTTTTCGGTGCTTGAAAAGAGTACCTACCTATAATGTCAGTGACAAGAGTGATAGCCATAACTGGCTGCGACAGTGGCCTTGGCTGGGCTATAGCAGCTCGGTCAGCCAGAGAAGGTCTGGTAACAGTGGCTGGAATGTACAATGGAACGGACACGGCGGCTGCAAGGGCTCTGAAGAAATTATGCGCTTATCCTTGTCCGCTAGATGTAACTAAACAGGAGAGTGTGGCTGGTTTCCGAGACTACGTGAAGGGTCTATTGAGGGACAATCCTATTTGGAGTAAGTTTTTTTGCATCACTTTTTATATTTGCATTTTCTGTAAGTAGTCCTTTTGTTAAATTATAGTTACCTACAAGTTTAATGTTTGTGACAAGTACCTTATAAAATAACAATTTAATAAAATATAAGTATAAATGGGTACGCTGCCTCGATGTGATGCTTTGGAGGAGGTATTTAATTTATAGTTTAAAATTTTGTATTGTACTTATTATATCAATTAGTTAATAATATTTATTATGGTTTAAAACAATAAAAATTCATACAATAAAAAATATCTAGTTATATGGCAGTATAAATTAGTTTAAAATCAGAAATCTCAAAATAAACTGGGTACCTTTTCTGTTTTTGTTTTTCGACGAAGCTAGTTGATATTGATTCTTAATATCTTAACTAGTTAATTACTACAAGATTATGATGAAGAAGGTATGCAGTTTCGTTCAAGCAACGTTCGATGTACCTACTTTTTAAATAGGTTGTTCATGAGGTCTTATAATAACTCAATGACCAGTAGCATTTATACATACTACGTCCATGCCATGAGCTGTGCAGTATTTTTTTTATTCTTGTTTTTTTACAGAGTTGTACGCAGTAGTGAACAATGCCGGCTTAATGGTGATAGGGGAGTATGAGTGGCAGACCCCAACCATGATAGAAAACACCATCAATGTGAATTTGCTCGGTAGCATGAGAGTAGTATCGGCTTTTTTGCCTGATCTTAGGCAAAGTGCTTATGATGTAAGTCTATAATTAATTTAACATAAACCTGACTGCTTAATGCAAGAACATTTCCAATCAATAAGCATGATGACTTTTTCAAAAAAATTCCTACGTAAATGCAAATATTTATCATTGGGGTTCGGTTACTCTGAAAGATAAGATTTGTAAAAAAAATATAAAATGTTATATACTTACCGGAGTTGTCACACCTTTTCTTAAAATAACAACTTATAGCTCTATAGTAATGGTGAAGGAAAAAACATGAATCACTCAAATTTAGGTATTAGTCGAAAATAATAGCCTAGGCTGATTGACTTACTATTAGGTAAGTATAGGTCTAATAGATCCACTCAAACACACAAAAAAAATCATCGAAATCTAGAGACTCAAGCATAGCAATTGATTTTTAAGGATAAAGCAAATCTGCTCTTGTCTTATTCCCGAGGTAGGTATGGCAGAGGCATTCGTTTCTTGAAAATACTTACCCACTTTTCACCTGTGCATTCTTGGAAAAACTTTAACATGACAGGATTTGAAACCAAACACAACTTAGGCTTCATGCATTAGAGACTGGCTGGCTAATAGGTCTTCAAAACCGCCTTGTTATTCATTAGGTAAGTACTTATTTTTTTTATCACTTCACGTTAAAGGGCACTAATAACCCTCGTATAATCAACGTGACGAGTCACTGTGGCCTGCAACCTCTTCCTGGCTTTGGACCATACAGCGCCAGTAAAGCAGGCTTGCTGGCATTGACACGTGCTTTACGGTTCGAATATCGATCTCACGGACTGAGTGCAGTCGCTTTTATACCAGGTAGGTACATACCTATATAATTTTAGGTAATCGTTTCATCACTACATACCTAGTATGAAACAAAGTCGCTTCCCGTCTGTCTGTCCCTATGTATTCTTAGATTTAAATCTAGAATAGATTTAAATTTAGAATTTAGAATCTAGAATATTCCTGAGATATTTTAGTTTGGCTTTTGGCCATTCAACTATGATAGTAAATGACCTTGTAATTTTAACCCTGTTACTGAAGCGCGGAAAATATGGCCGACAAATGTAGGTAGGTAATTGAACAAGTTAATTTTATTTATTCGGAATGTTTGCATTTTTCACCTAGTCGTATTTTAAGAGCAACTCTTGACAGATAAGTGTATCTTTCATTATTATTCGTTCCGTATCATCTTTCGCCATCATGGTTGTATCCTATAAATACGCTAAGAACTAAGTATGTACATGTTGTAGCCACTCGTAGCGGATCAATTTTCAAACGCGCGCAGTATGAATATAACTCATCCTTACTTTAATATCTTAAGGGCCAAAATCCCTTAAAAATTTAACGATTACAAAGGGACGTTTCATAAATGTATGTAGACTGGACACGAGTTTTTAAGATAAATATAAATAAAATAACTATAGTTTTATTCATGATTTTGTTCATAGTTGCCTAGTTTCGTCGTACAATAAACTTTAATTTTCATTAAACTAGGATCACGACGGCCGAAAAAAAAAATTGCGACCTGACCGGTAAAATTGCAATTGACATTATTTTGATGTTTGCCGGACTAATTCATTCAGACTAGTTTGTCGGAATCATATTGAAATAGTATTACCTATTTCAATATGATTCCGTGCGGATCCATTGAAGTTTAATTACTTTTGTGCAAGTTAAATAGATAGAAATGATTGTTTTTAATATTTTTCTGATGATCACTAGATTTTTTACAATTTTTCACGCTGGTGTACCTACCCACAATGTGCAGGCCCAAGATGGAACGTCTCCTTTGGGCCGCACGCGTGATTGATACGGGAGGCGAATGCAATAATGAAACTAATAAACTTTAGGGAAGGTACCTACTACTCCGAAAACACTAAAACAAATCCACTGTCCCAAACAAAAGTAGGTACAATACATAAACGAAAAAATCTTCCTAATATCGTAGACTCAAATCTGCTTAATGTGTTCGTTCAGTAATTATATTTTAGTGATTTCTGAGTTGTGTTCCCTTTCTAGTTGCTGTTATAAAAGTAAGTTTACTGGCAACGTGGAATATTCGACTAGTCTAGATATAAATTATTATTTTTAGATGTCCAAAGATTATACTAGTGAAGTGTTGGTATTTCCTGAGATGGAATACCTCTGCTTTCACCCTCGGGGATAAAAGGCATGAGATTATTTATAATTTTTAATTTATTTATTTCTTTCAGGCGGATTTGTTGGAGTCAGTAATTTGTTATCAGGGCAAGCGGCATACGGTCAAGAAATGATAGACAATTTAAACGAAGAGCAAAAGCAATTGTACGGGGTGAAAATAAAAACACTGTCGGATTACTTAAAACCGACTACACAAAATGCCAGTTTTGATAGTTTAAATGATGAAAATATCATAGAAACATTTATGCTGACACTGTCTGATGAAAACCCGAAGGAACTCTACAAAGTTGAATCTTGGAGATACAAATTTTATTACAATTTAATGAAATTGCCGTTCCCAGAAGCAGTTCAACAATGGATCATCAAGAAATTTCTAAACTTTCCAGGAAGTGCTTAAATAAATAATTACGAAATACTTATACGTACTCGAATAAGTAATTATGAATTTGATGGTGTATTTTTATTCGTTCTTAAACCATGTTGGCAGAAATTTATCAAAAAATAGGTAGTTAGGTACTTACTACTCAGGGGTTCTATTAAAAATGTCTAACGTCTTGTGAGAACGAATAACACAAATATTATAGTGTGATAAATGATAAATATAGATTTGTCTTTCAGTTCGATCTAACTCTATTCTTAAATAAATACTTAGCTCAGAAACGATACCTATGAGTATGTTTAGACAGGTAGAAAGAAGGCCCTTTAAATAATAGGAAACCCCTCTTGAACATAAAAAAAATAAAAAAATCTCACGCCTTTCATCCCCGAGAGGGTAGGCAGAGGTATTCCATTACTGGATATACCCACATTTCACGAGATACATTGGACCCCTAAACGTGATAGGTGGTGAGCCCATCGCCGGACCGGGTCTTTTTACACATGTCTCAGAATTAATTCTGAGACCTGCGGGTTTCCTCACGATGTTTTCCTTCACCGTCGAGCTAGTGATAAATATGTACGTAAGTTTTTGAACATGAACATGTAAGTACATAATATAGGTAGGTACCTAGTGGAGGCAACACTTGAAAATTTCATACCTACCCCATAAAGGTAAATATACTTGCGAAAAATAGCATTGACCTAAATAGGTATCACCGGAGTATCAATAAGTACGAGTACCTTACCTTACCTTAGGTACCTACCTACAGTAAAAGCTTTATATACATTCAGACAGACAAACATCGGAACGTATGCAAGGGACCAAGGAAATCGGCATACCTCCTCTTCCGTTAAATTGACACTAGGTAACATCATAATTATCATATGTAATGCCTTTTGGACTTTTTGACTCATAATTATTAATACTGACAAAATATACAGTGGCCAGCAAAGCAATGATATTATATTATGTTACTATAGTATAGTAATATGCTCACTGGTGGCCAGTGTCCGTGAAAGTAAGTACCTATGCCCTTTGTGAACAGTGGTAGTCATGGTAATTTTTGTATTACCCCTTATATCCATTTTAACTATTTTTTATGTATGATCTGATCACGCATAACTTTTTACAGGGTAAATAGTCCGATTTTTAATTCTTTCTTTATTGGAAAGAGTCCCATATAAATTTGAAAAAAAATCTTACCCTAAGGGTGGGAAAATGGGGGGGGGATTTATTGTTCACTCACAGATTTTAATAATGCTGAGTTATGTATCACAAAAAAATATAAAATAAAATCTAAGAACTAAGTAAGATCATATTAAAAATGCTTAAATAATAAGCTTTTTAATGTGACCTTACTTTTCAGTTTTTTCTATGGTTTAATTGTTCTGTTAAAACGTTTTTATGATCTTCAGTGAGTTTGTAATTAGGTATTGGTTTAGTTTAATCCAGTAATATTCCAGATAGTGATCAAATCAAGCGCTGGGTTGCAAGTTGAATAATATAAAGCAGTAATGAAATGCCCAGGATCCATTATCTATATGTCCGATTAGTCCAGTCATCAGTACCTAGACAACAGACCCGGACCCAGTGGTAGGCTCACCACCTATTAAGTTCCCCATACACGGGAACGATCGGTCTGTACGATCCGTCGCAACAGATAGATCGTAACGACGGATCGTCCGTGTATGTGAAGATCGTTAACGATTTACTTCATCGCAAGCGATATCGCAGATCGCAACAAATCGACTGTGTGTGGGCACTCGACGATCAACGATTCGATTTTTTCGTGTTGCCAGACTGTGGGCAATTTTACCACCTTTTATTTAATTTGCAATGTATGTATATAACTATGTAAGTTCGGGTGGAAACTTGCAACTCAATTTTGAAGAAGATATTTTAAACTGATGTAACTATGTAAGTCCGGTTACAATGCAATATTATGGTACCACCAAGCTAGGAGGTGGATATCGCAACTTCTTAATGACTAGACAAAGATAACCAATTGAGCTGTTTTTTTTGGTTTGGATGTCAATGCGTGGTTAGCCATGTGATGTAATTTTAAATCCAACACGGGGGAACATGCAAGGTGACGAGTTATTTTTAATACACTCTTACAAGATGGGTAATAAATGAAAGGGCCGAACTATACTATACGTGACATGGAATTTCTGCTTCTTAATTTTTTTGTAGCTTATACCTCTAGGTATATAAGAGGGATTATTAACCAAAATATCAAAGCGCGGAGCGCAATAATTTCCGAGATATATTTTTTTGAAATTACAATAAACTAACATACCTACTTTCATTGTTATTAATAAGTGGTTATTGAGATTGACTATACAATTACCTATCACCTATCCATGTTTAGCCCTAGTATAATAATTTATTGTGTAACTGTTTTTTAACCCAAATAAAAGAAAATAAAAATAAAGTAAGACATATTATTATGTCAAACGTCAATGCGTTTCGTTTAGTCTATTTTACATGTCAAATTAGAGTGCAGTCTGATAAAGTATTATCGATGTAATTTTATTGTACTAGATAAATTAAATTTAGTTTCTTCATTTATTTCACTTAACGTTATTGCCCATATTTTACTGATTCAAAGACCTTTCCGCCCTTCTTTAAAAAAAAACTAAAATTGCCCATGGCTTGGGTAATTGCCCACGGTCTGGCAACACGACAGATCGCTTGCGACCGATCGTACAGACGGATCTCACAGACGGATCGTTCCGTGTATGGGCGTCAATTTTGTTGCGACGGATCGTACAGACGGATCTCACAGACGGATCGTTCCGTTTATGTGGCCCTTTACGTTAAGAGGTGCAAAATATTATACTGGCGAACCTCTACCTACCTCCTCGGGGATAAAAGATGTAAAACATTTTTTAGGTACGGTCCAAAAAAATATCTCGCTGTCAATCTGCTACGGCTTTTTATTTTTTCTTAAATCAGGAGAGAATTTGTTGCCGATATTTAATAATTAATAAAAATAAATATTCTTGCGTCTTTATCTTCAAGGAGGTCGACAGATTTATTCCATTCTTAAGAAATACCTACCCATGTATAATAGTTTTGGTATAGGTAGGGGAAGGGGGGGCATGATGGGGTATCGAGGTAAGATGGGGTACCGCACATATACAAGAAACTAGACGTTTGTGAATAGAAAGCATTAAGCCAATAGGAAGCCTCAGTCGACCAACGGTCAGTGCGAGAGAAACTGTGAGTTGGGGTACACGCGTATTTTGTTTACAAACGGAAAACCGTTTTAACGTTTCGTCGATCTAATTTTGTGTAAGGTCAAACGTCATTATTTTAAACTAACTATGATTACTCCATTTATGTCTCTTTGATCTTTGTTTACTAGTGTTGTTTATTTTGATATTGTGTGTTGCTTGTATGAATGCGTTTAACATTTTATTAGTAAAAAAATTGTTTGCTCAAAGTTACCCTATGAGGCAAGATGGGGTATTGGGTGTGGGGTATTAACCTTGGGTAGCTTGCCAGCTCTATGGACGTTGGGCTGATAATACTTGTGTTGGCGTGGACAATGACGATCTTGAGGAAATACACATTTGTTTGTTTGTGAGAATAATTAGCCTTCCTCGTCATGCCCCAATTTCATAACCCCATCATACCCCATAGTATGGGGCAAGATGGTTTTTCGGAATGGTCATAATTAATGATTTATTATTAAAAAATGTGATAAGTTGATTTTCCAAAAACTGTACCTAAACATAGTTAGATTAATGACATAACGTGCCATAAATTAATAAGATTAATAAATACAGTGATTATGCTGTATTTTTGTTATTTTCCTTAGATACCCCATCATGTCCCTCCTTCCCCTACCAACTAAACGTGACGCACAGGTGGTGAGTCGGACCGCGGGGTGCTGTTATACATGTTTCGTGGTAAATATGTACCTAAGTCAGTTTTAGAATACTTATCTCATTGTATGAGAGGATTCAGGATTCGAACCAGAGCCTCACGCAAGTGAGACGGGCTTACTAACCACAGGGCTCTTACTACTCTCAATCTTAGGCACCCAAAAGTGCTAAAACTAACTACTTTCTGTTTACTATAGTTTTGCATACCTAGGTATGTACCTATTAGTTTATTATCGATTAGCTCTTTCGCACGATTTCACCATCATAAGTCAAATTCCCGATTAAAAATTAGGTAAGTATATCACATGTTACTCCTAGAAAAGTAAAAGAATTTTTCAAATCGATCCGGTCTGTAGTTTCTGAGCCTAATTAATAAAAAAAAAAAACAAATAAGAAAGCATCTTTTCAGCTAATTGCTGTCCACTGCTGGACAAAAGCCTCCCCCAAGGAGCGCCAACCATTCCGGTCTTGGGCAGCCAGCCCAAGAGAATAAGAAATAAATAAGAAATAAATCATCATAATTTATTTGCCCTTTTCCAATTATTTCGGAACAAAAAATAAATATTTTCTCTTTATATTAAGAGTGTAACAGTGTAGATATTTAAGTGATATTTTTACGTTGAGTGTTGAAGAGACTATTGTATTTTTGTGTATGGACTCAGTAGCAAACTCTGTACCCGTTAGTAGTTATATTCTCTTTGTCTGGTACCTACCTCTCGTGCTTAGGCTGGTGGCTAAATTGCCAAAGCCTCATTTAACATTAAAAAATACTGCATTTCTGTGCTGCCACTTTCAATGTCTTACCACTAGCAGTGGTAGATTAAAGTCCCCTGATACTAAGAAGAATTTCTATAAATAGTTAGTAGGTAAGAACAGTCAAGAAAATGTATTTCTTAATTTAAGGTCACTATTGTATTTTATATGTAATTAATATTTAAAATTATCAAATGTTAAAAAAAAGGAAGGACTTTAGAATAAGGAACCACCCCAATTACCGCGAGGGAGGTAGGGGGAGGGGGAGGGGCTACCTACCATCCCCGCTCTCTCCCAGAGCGCGGAGATGCCTAGTTTCCGAGATATTTGAAAAATAAGTTTGTATGAAGATCGTTACCGCAAAAAGCTCATCAGTTGAAATTGGAGTAAAAATCGCTACCGTCTATTAAAAAGAAAGTCATCGTTTTTGGGTACAACCAGAAAACGAGTTGTACTTTTTGTTGATTGATTTGATTAGCTTTCTGGTTTTTTTTTTGGTAGAATTTGTTTTTGGAACAGACTACATAACAGAGGCCAATTCGATTCTGGGTCTGCGTTGTGGTTAGCTAGCATACTAACCTAACCTAACCTAGCTCTTAGGTGTGAGTAGTATTTCTTTTAGGACAGACTACTTCGCTCGTTCGGCACGTTCGTTGTGGTTAACATGCTAACCCAACCTAACCTAATAAATTTGACATGGATAATTGTGTTTTTTTCGTGCAGTTTGAGATTAATTTACTGTTTTTTCACAAATATAAAAAAATATATTTGAAGAACTAAAAGTTTCCGCGTTTTGAAATGTTGGGAATTAATAGTTCTTAGCCAGGTCTATTATAGAAAAAAATATGAACCCAATCGGAATGGTTCCTTGTTCTAAAGTCGAGCCAAAAAAAAGGGTCATGAAAATTATACAGCTATTGATGCCGACAGATATGTGGTTTATTATATTATTGATATTATTAAGCTATTGCATAGCTTCTATCGAGGGCCTTGAGCGCGGGGACCGAATACAGAAATTCCGTAACGAAAAAAAACCTCACGCTCCCCACTCCGACGGGCACGGAGGTGCGGCTTGAAGGCCGTGCATTGTCTAACATCGTTTCTTTTCGGCAGTCTTGTTGATACAAAATGCTATGCAATAGCTTTACCGCGGCAGTCCCCGAGTGCCACACGTCTTTTTTGTTTTTTTATTTAGGTTTACAATAGGTTTAAAGTGGTTCGAACAAACACAGGAATATTTACTCAGATTCCACCCGACTTTGCGTAGAACATACATCCTGGGGGTCAATTCCACTAAATGTCAACGGTTACAGTTGGATGACAATGACATGTCAATGGTCACTCGATGGTGGAATTGGCCCTTTGGTAGTAATTCTAATCCACTGTTTTCTTAAGGTCTCATCAGTTGGATATGTATGAAATAAACGCCTTCATTTCTACAGATGACGATGGCACATAATATGTATTTGCGTAATATATTGTACGCATGTTGAAAATAACAACATAATTATATCGTAGTCGCTGCAAATAGATAGATTGTAGCAATAAAAAACTCTCAGTGTTAATATTTATTTACTATCAACATGTCAACTTCTCGTTTTTTAATGTGTGGCATGGCTGTTACTGTACTAGTTTATGAAAGCCAATTGAAAGTTCAGTTCAGCACCATCTATTGACACATTTGAATACTCAAGTGACAGCTGTCACCGAAAACGCCTCATTTAAAACCTATTGGTATACTCTAAAAAAAAACTGTAGAAGATTGCAAATATTTTGATGGCAACATTCACAGTCTGTCACTGTCAAATTGACGCGTGTACCTAAAAAGCCGACGGACGGGTGGAAATGGAATCACAGGGTGGAATTCGAAGAAATGTTGTTGGTTACAAGTGATAATTGTTACAATTAAAAAGGACAGATTCTCCTTTTACCTAAAATTGTATAAATTTCGATACTGTTCAAACATACATCAATTTAATCACTATGGAATTATTGTACGGCCCTAATTCGGTGGACGAACCGGTAAGATATTACTATCTTTTTCTATTTACAGTGTTTATACGTTATATTTATTATTACATTATTTGTGTACATTACTGTTTGAATATTTCAGAATTTGTTGTACAAATTGCAAAGAAAAATCAAAGTTTTCAACACTTGCAATTCCTTTCCTAATCGGGGCTACGACTTAGTTGCTAGCTCCAGTAAATATGGAATTGTCTTTGTCGGCTCGCCCAATGCTACATTATCAGGTACCTGCTTCAAAACCAGTGTTTCTTAACCTGTGATCCATCATAGAGCTCAGGGGGTCCGCAGTCTCTCGATAATTTAAAAGTAATAAAAGTATCACCAAACCCTTACAATAAAAATCGTAAACTAACGCATTAAGTAGGTATAACGAATATGTTTTTTTTTACAAAAAGTTTTTTTGTATTTGTGGTACTACAAATTATTGGCCAAAAATTTCTTGATGTGTTTTTATTATGAGATCCTTTATAATTGCGCTTGACTTTCAAGGGGTTTGTGGCTGAATCCATAACAGTCCACTGCTGGTATATTATGCTGGGTCTTCACATAATATGTGGAAGTGTGGGCTATAATATTTCACAAACCCACTGTTAATTGGGAGATGATACTAGTTGAGATGGATGATGAAGGAGAGACTAGTTGAGACCTAACTGTCAGAATTTGATATTAACAAGTAAATACTTGATATTAACAAGTAAATACTAGAGCTAGATTTATACTTTTATTAAGTATAGCCCACTAGGAAATATATGATAAATAAATAAATGGGGTGTTTGGCCTTTTGAACAAAAACCAGGTTAACCAGGACCTGTTAAACATACCTTAACTAACTGAATTGGCTCAAACCAATATTATTGTGGTCCTTGTAATTTAATAAAAAATAGTCTCACACCTTTGTCCGACGAAATATAATTGATATTGTTCCTAAAATTTACAGTTTACTACTTGAAACAACTAATTGACACAGAAACCGAACCTCAACTCATGTCAGTTAAGCTCATCGAGAAACCTACTCATATTGCTGTGAGCTGCGATCATGAGCTGTTGGCTGTAACTGGAGGACAACTGCTATGTGTCTACAAAATAACTGACTTTCAGAACCAGGTTACTAACGCTTTAGAATTAGTGTTAACACTTTATAAGGCAAAGGGACAACAGCTACCACCATAAATTGGTGTACTTGAAACTTTATCTAATTGACTAATTGAAATAAGATTCAAAACCAATGAAAAAGTTAAACTGCCTATGCCCGTTAAAGGGTTAAGGAAGATTCATACAACATTGAATAAAGGCTTATTCACGTTATTCATTATTGTGTTTTTAACGCAAGCATTTTGTTAACAGATCTTCTTTGTGTACAAGAGTAAACAAATTGTGATTCCATCACATAGTTCCATTATGTATAAAAATAATGTTGTGTTGCCTCTATATCAGAATAAGTATTTTTTTTATTAATGATCTGAATTAGCTAACTTATTTTATTTTTTCTGTAGTTAATTGCAAGAAATAAATCAAACAAATATGTTACAGAATGTATCACCATCTGTGTCCCTCAAATTTGACACAAATCCAACGCAATTTGTATCAGCACTGCAATGGAACCCGTGCATACCTGACTCCATAGCAATTGCATTGTTTGATGGAACACTTATAGCTCTTCAAGTCAGCACTGGTCAGGTTAAGAGGGTCCAGTCCAAGGCAAGGTAGGTTATAATATATTAGATTCACTTAAAATTACCATACAATAAAAAAATGGGTTACTAAAAACAAAAAGGAACAAGTAAGATTAAAAATGTAATAAAAACATTGTCCATACTACAATATTTTGTTATTATATACAACTATATGTGACTGGTGGTTTCATCCGCGTCAATTAAACATAGCCTATGATACCAGGTATATTGCAGCTTTCTGTCATTCAAAGAATTTCCAAAATTGGATCAGCCTCAAGCGTGAGGCTCAGGTTAATATCCTGGTGAGGGCATCTATTGGGAACTCTTCAATACATATTAATCTCTAGCTCAACAGTAAAAGAAAGCAACCTAGGGAAGTCCACCTCAGAATTGATCATGAGGTATGTGTAACAGCATCCTAGTGGCGATGGGCACACCACTAAAGAGTAGGGGTCGGAAATTACTATGGTTATAGATCACTAGCAACGCCCCGCGGTCACACCAGCGTAGTTCCCGTTCCCGTGGGAATACGGGGATAAAATATAGCCTATAATCTATGTGTATTCTGATGTATAAGCTATATAACTGTAAAGTTTCATCAAAATCCGTTCAGTAGTTTTTGCGTGAAAGAGGAACATACATCCATACATACAAACTTTCGCCTTTATAATATTAGTAGGATTTAAAATTCTATTTCAGATGCATCTGCTGGAGTCCAAAAGGCAAGCAGTTAGTGACGGGAAACAGTGATGGCACTCTGTGCCAGTACAAACCGGATCTGACGCCTGCGAAGCTAGTGCCAGCGCCAAATATCTTTGAGTCGGCGCCGGTGGAAGCTCTCGCCATTTATTGGATATCAACTTTTCAATTTGCTGTTGTTTATAGGAAAGCCAATGATAATAGTCGACCAGGTTTGTTCACTTGTGTTATATGTATAAAGTAAAAAAATTGCACTCAAGTGAAATAAAAACATGTATACACTATGCATACATGTTTTTATTTCACTTGAGTGCAATCAAAATATGAGCTATGTATAGCTCTGCTAATAGTGAACTATTAAAAGAGATGATTTACTTTAAAAATAGTCTCTGTAACGCATATGTGACACATTAAAAGTATACTCAAATGCTTTAAAGTTGAGGAAACATTTTTGTAATGTCTATGAAAACATAATACTAAATGAAACTTTTATTGAAATAGTTTCTGAACTTAGTAGGCTTTTATATAATTCATTAAACTTAGTGTTCCTTGTTCTACTTTAACATTGAAAAAGAGCTACAAAGTCTTATTTTCACGTTGTAATATATATTTTTCTTACAGCTGTTACTATAATCAACACTCCAAAAGCTGGTCATCCTTCCTGCATGAACTATGAAGACATTTGCTATAGCATGGGTGCTAATCGCCCCTGGTATTATTACTTACTCGGAGTTGCGCAGTGGTATGCTCATTTTCCATTTATTACGAAGTGTTTTATACAGATATAAACTGTTGTTAATAATTAATAATAATTGTGGGAGACAAGTCACATACGGTTATTTAGTCACAAACTAGGCAGGGCCTGTACTATGGTTACAAAACAACTGATAAACATACTAAAATAAATATTCAACAACCAGACACGAAGACAACAGACATGTTCATGCACACAAATTTTGGCCCCGAGCGAGGATCGAACCCGCGACCTCCGACTCAGAAGGCAGGGGCACTGCCAACTGAGCCAACAGGCTTATCATAATATAATAATGTTATGTATGTCGTTTGTTACAGGAATATGATACTTTCTTCATCATCCAATAGTATGGAAATTGCGACTCTTGGTTCCACTGATGGCGCAAGCTGGTCGCAATGGTGTCAGGTAATAAATGATGAATGTTAGCAAAGTAAAGCATCGATTATCCGAACTAATTGGGGGACGTAGGTGTTCGGAAAACCGGTATTTTCGGATAATCGAACTACCTAGGTATAAGCAGAGACCAGTTTAAATAAATAGACTGACAACGCCATACAAAATATCGTTACTCGAAATCTAATTACTTACTAGGAAGCGAGATGTCGTTAGGTGTATCGAACGTAGAAATAAAAAGAAACTACAACCACAGCTACAACTTTTCTTCACTTCTAGCTTACTGCCACGCTTAGTGCGGCCAAACAAAACGTTAGATGGCGCTATATCAGATTATTTTTTTTATTTTTGTGCTGGGCTGTAATTTTTGTAGGGTGCGATGTTGCCGATCTTAGGACTTCGTTTTTGGAGATTTGTGTGTTTTTTAACCAACTTCAAAAAGGAGGAGGTTATCAATTCGTCTGTATTTTTTTATGTTTGTTACATTGAACTGGGTGAACCGATTTGGATGATTCTCTTTTTACTTGAAAGCTGGTGCTTCCAGATTAATCCCATTTTAATTTCGTCCATAAGAAAACCAATTAAAAAGTTGAAGATTGAAGTCGGTTTTTTTTACTCTTTAGAGTGGTTATTTTCTCTTTAGAGTAGTTATTTAAAAGCTTTTTATTTAACTTGCAATGTAGGTATGTATCTTGTAATTATGTATTGGGTTTTGGTTCATAATAATGATAGTGTGTATTGTGTGGCAAATGTTCGTGATGGTGTACAATGAATAGGAAATTGGATAAAATGCGTAGGATGGACGCTTTCGAGTTACTTCAAGAAGCCGCTTCTTCTTCTTGACAGACATATTTTTTGTCAGATATGCATTAAAAATTTATTAAAACAAATAAATCTGGAAGATGAGACGCAGCTACTAATTTTAAATAAATCTTATGAATGCAGCAGGAGCATCCAATTAAAAATGCCGAGTGACAACTTGTTCAAACTGGTTCATAAGGCTATTACGTGCTTTAATTCTCATTTCAACACTATTTTACACTCCAAGAAAATTAAATTCCGATTATTCAACACTATTGTAGACTTTTTGAAGTGCGAGGCTCCTGAATTATTAAATACGAGTTGTGAAGAACATATAGCCTACATAATTGACCACATGATTGTTGTAAAACTTCACTTTTATTGCAAAAATATTTTGGAACATGCGAGAGTTCACCCAAAATTACGTATATTGAAAAATAAATGATTTTTTATTATAATGAATACCTATTGTTTCATTTTTAATTTTAAACATTAGGAAATCCGAATCCAAAGGTTCAAAATGACTGAAAAGAGTGTAGGCTACGGCCCCGGTTGTAATACTTTTTCTTCTGTGTTAATGGTGATGATAATATGTAAACGGTAATGACATACCTACTGTGAGTTTATCTCATATAAATTCTGATTATATGTGATGTTTGCTCTTCAAAAATATTTTTAACTGTTAGTTTATTAATGTCTTAGACGGCGATACAAAAAATGAGCACTAAGTATCTATATTTATGACACCTACATGACATGTTTCAAGTTTCTAGGCAATGGTATTACTTATTTAATATCATGGTTCCTAGGTGTTATTTTCCCGCGGTAAAAAGTACTTAGATGTTGACCCAGTTACTCAGCTCGGCTATCACCACACACAATTTTTAAATTTTCCCGTGGGAATGACACATACTCCCGCTGCAAATAGTACTCTAGATGTTGACCCGAATACTCAGTTATCTTCACATCAAATTTCATCTAAATCCGTCCAGTTGTTTTTGCATATTGTGTACTTATACATATTATAACGATTACAACTCTTTCAACGTTTTGAATCGTTATATCTCAAAAACGGTGGTTGTTAGGAAAAAAGTATTAAGACATTTTTAATAGATAATCATTTGGTCTACAATTTTTGTTCAGGCAAATATTATGATTAAACTTACCGTTTTGCTGAAAATCGTGAAAAGACCTCTGATCCCGAGTAATTTTTTTTTCAAGTTTTGGATCGATGAGGACTTTTTAGATTTCATTAATAATGGTTTTTTGAACAATCCTACCAATTTTCAGCTGGCTGCAAATTTTTCTAACTTCACTTCTATTTTTTTGGTCTAAACTGACCGGACTATAATTATTATATCATTTGTTTGTCATTGTTATTATTTAGAATATCTATACATCGCATCAATCGTTGATTTGTGATATTTTATTATGATTATAGTTAGTAATTCAAAGCAGAAACCTGTGTTATTTACTATTTTTGACTAAGTAAAAAATTTTGGTGTCCTATTGGACAAAAAGATGTCCTGGGCTCCCCAAGTATCGGAGGTCAGCACGAATATGTTTGCGGCATCTGCGTCTCTCAGGAGGTTACGTAACTTCCTACCCACTGCCACTAAAATTGCACTTGCTCAATCACTTCTTCTGCCAATTTTAGACTATGCCGATGCTAGCTATCTCGAACTGTCCGAGTCCCAGCTAGATAAACTTGAGCGTCTCCAAAATTTCTGCATTTGATTTATATTTGGGCTACGCAAGTATGACCATGTTTCTCATTTTCGGTCTCAGCTCAAGTGGCTTCCAATTCGTCTTCGCCGTTTCACATTCTCTCCCTACTTTACTCTGTCCTGTTTATTCCTTCTACCCCCCCCCCCCCCCTACTTAAAAGTTATTTTTAAACGTCAGGGTGAATCCACCGACCGGCCTTTCCGAGAGTCCCGACATTATCTTCTACAATTTCCTCGTAATACAACTGAATTTTACAATAACTCATTTACCGTTCAGGCTGTTCGGTTGTGGAACGCATTACCCCTGTGTGTCAGAAGTGCTGAATCGATTCACATTTTTAAATCTCGACTGAAGGCTCACTATCTTGCAAGCATATAGGTGAATTAATTTTCTGCTTTATTTATGTTAATTATTATCTATTATTATCCTCAAGTATGTTTAAATGTGTGTAAGTATTTTCTATTCTTGTTTAATTTATTTAATATATATTATGTATATATTTATTTATGTTTGTAATAGTATGTAAGAGTATGTTCAATAATATATAGTGCACCGTCTACCCTAGTTCTAATCTCTCAGTTTCATCCATCCTAAGGTTGTCTGGAAGAGATCGCTAAAAGCGATAAGACCGCCCATTGTACTTTAGTTAATGTTGGTATCCATATTGTGTTGTTTTTGGTGTACAATAAAGAGTTATTGTATTGTATTGTATCTTAAGACGCGGACACGATAGCATTTGTGACTTTAGAGACAATATTTAGAACGATAAAACAAAGGTTTATACCAATTTACAGCTTATTATTGTTTATTCCGAGGTGAAACCCCTAATATGACTGGGCTATAAATAAAGGATATCAAGTTATAATATGAATATTTAAGTATCTACTAAATGAAAATTATTTATTTTTAAGGATTTCATTTAAAACTAAAAAACAAAGAATTATTGTGTGTTACTTAGAATATAAATATACTTAATCATTAAATGTTATAAAAAACTATTAGCATTTGAAGCAAGAGTGTTTTTGTTTTGTATCTTTCTTTTACATTTTGGAGAAAATACGTTTTAGTTAATGCAAGTAAAATCTTTTCAAATTGTGTTAGTTGTTTTTGACTGTTGTAAAAAGTACTTATCTAAGTTAGGACTGATTTACAGTTTGGCGAAATGTTATTTGTTTTTCTTTTAAATGTTTTTTGATTATAACCCTATCATGTAAATTTTGGAGAGTTTATATGTTTTTAGTTAGGTATTCACATAAATCATTATTATAAAGACTGATTTTTTAATAAATCAAGGGAATCCTTCAAGGGGGTAAATAAGAAGCCGATACCTTAAGCATTTGTATACCACCTTAATTTTCGTAATTAAAAAGTTAAATTCTTCAGTTTTAGCATATACCTGCTCGCGAGATCAGCTGCGCGAAGTCACTGAACGCCGGCGCGCCGTGGCTAACGGCCGGCAATACGCTCGTAGTAGGTAATAGGTATATGGCAAATTCAGAATAATCGTATTTTAGAAAATTGCGCAAAAGTAGTTTTTATACTTTACTAGTGGCCCGGGCAGACGTCGTTCTGCCACCGTATAAACCATCCCTGGACCCACTCGAACCCACACAAAAAGTTTCATCAAAATCGGTCCAGCCGTTCTCGAGTTATAGCGTCAGGAAGGAAAACCCGACTTATTTTTATATAGTAGATTTAAACTTTTTATAATGTTGATTAATATGAAAATTGATTAAAATATTATGTGATGATTTTTTTTACCCTTACTGATTAGTGATTACTAAGAATTTAAAATTGTCCTTACCGGTCCAATTTATGTCATTACCAGTGATCGGATAATCGGATGCATATTTACCTAAAGTGTAGGTGTTGGTTATTATGGAATGCACTTTTGTATCGAAAAAATCCCGGGAATTCGGAATCGACAATTTTTTTTTTACAGTTGAATCAAATCGGGTGTAGAAATATTTACTTACTTTAAAGTGTTGGATAATATTATGGAATGCACTTTTGTTTCGAAAAAATCCCGGGATTTCGGATTCAACAAATTTACTGTTTTTATTATAGAATCAAATCGGGTGTAGGTATATTTACTTATTTTAACTGTTATATTTTAAAAAACTAGAAATAATAATAACTTCCTCTTATTTTTTCTTAAATTTTCAAAACATTTATCTCAAACGAATAATAAATAACATTAATAATTATGTAATCCCCCTGTTTTTTTAAAATAAATACCACATGCTAAAGACGACGTTTCTTCACCATGTTACAGACTAGTTTCGCATTCCCGAATTTTCTGAAATCCCGGGATTTATATTTTAAAAAATATGTTTTAAGAAGCCGCTTCCATAATTTCCTAACCAAAAATGAACTTTAGGTAAATATGCATCCAATTATCCGATCACTAGTCATTACCGTTCAAAAGATATTCAAAGAGTTTTTAAAAGTTGTCATTACCGTTCCAAAACTGTCCTTACCAAAACTTTATTGCTAAATATCTCGTAAATTAAGATATAGATTTGGTGCAATCCAACATATTTTTGATGTTCAAATGATCCTTTATAAACTTTGACCCTTTTTATTTCTAATTTTAACTTTTTTTCTCGTTCATAAGGTGTCCCGCGACTATAGATATTTCAAGTATCATGGAACTCCCAGAAAAGTAAGCTTTCCATTAGTGAATGATTTTTAAGATTCGCATGTAGAATTGTAGTACAAATATAGATAGCGGGTGCCCACAAATCGTACGAGCCTAAACTTGATGGGGCTGTGTCGTTTAATTACCGAGTTCCTTTGGCCATCTTCCAGCTCCATCACCAGACCCTGGTTACCATCTAGCACCAAAGTACCTACTCGTCAAGACGAATCATACGAGCCCAAACTCAAGGGGTTTACAAGTTGTCATTGAGGAGTTGCGATATCCACCTCCTGGCTCCATCATCAGACAGAGCAGCTCGGTGGTACCATAATACTGCATTGTCGCCGAACTTACATAATCAATAATCATAATAATAATCTCATGCCTTTTATCCCCGAGGGGGTAGGTAGAGGTATTCCATTACTGGATATACCCACATTTCACGAGATAGTCTTTGGACTCCTAAACGTGATAGGCGGTGAGCCCATCAGCGGACCGAGTCTGTTTGCACTGTCTCAGAATTATTTCTGGTACCTGCGGGTTTCCTCGCGATGTTTTCCTTCACCGTCGAACTTACATAAGTATACCTATCAAATTTCAGCTCAATCCGTTGCAGATATCTACTTCAAAATTGAGTTGCAAGATTCCACCCGAACATACATAGTTATATACATACAATATACATACATTGCAAGTTAAATAAAAGCTTTGTGGTTTTGACTAGTTGAAAAAGGTTTGTGTTGAGCGCCATCTAGTAGGAAAACGATTCGATACTTGTACCTTGGCTACCTTTCATTCTTCTTTATAGCCACGCCATCTGTATATTCGCGTCAATATACATTAAGGTGGTGTTAACAATGTATGCGAAAGATTTTTTTTAATTTCAAATTAATGAAGAATCTTGTATGTTCTAAAAAAGAAAAATATATTTTTCCGAAGTTTTATTGAAGAACTTATTTAAATTTCCTGGATTTAATGGCTCTGGTGCGATTATTATATTATGGAGCAGCGCCATCTGGATATTATATAATTTTTGAGCTTTATTTGAGTTACGATTTGTTGTATGGGCATTGACAGTCTATTTATTTAAACTGGTCTCTGGTATAAGTATGTAAATTTATTCAGCCATACATATTTATTTACGTAGGTACAAGTAAATGAAAACCATATTCTTTGACATAGAAATCATTCAAAAAAAGGTGAGAAAATCTTGTAGTTAAACAAGTATGTACTAGGTACGATTAACGCATAAAAAAAATCTTTAATTTTCGTCTGCCGAAGCAAGACTACCCTCTTAGATCGCCTAAGTCACGTACTTTTTAAGGACAAATATTTGATACTGGATTCGGATTCGACTGACAGATTCGCCTTCCTCGAACTGTTTCTTAATCTCGTATTTATCCTTTATAGAAAGGACAACACGTTTTTACCTTTATGCATATTTAAACGAGAGTTTACTTTCACGCGGCTAAATTTAGTTTATGGACTAGCGGCTACTTGGAAGTGACATACGAGCACATATATATTTAACTATTCGGAGACATACGAGTACAATTAATAAGTCGCGACAAGTGCGCGAGACCGCAAGCCCTGTAGAAAGAGGCACACGTGGGTCGGGCGGACGTAGTAGTTCGGATAAGCGGTCGTTCGGTTGATCGACGTTCGGATAATCGACGCTCCACTGTATTAATATTAGTACTAAACATATTACAATCCATATGCCACCTATAGTCTAAGTAATAAGGTTAATTTTGCAATGGACTGCGAAGTATATTATTTTCTAATAGGTAGCTGTAAATTACACTTCTGACTATTTATGTATTTTGTAGACCGATGAAGCGAGACCTGAACTGCCGCTAACAGACAAGAAACAAGAGAACTATCCAGTTGGATTGTGCATTGATACTTGTGCCATACACCAGTTGCCGTGGGGTGAGTATCAGAGTATTTAAGTTTGTAAGTATTTATACTCGTAAATATGATTCCTATGGGTGGGTGATGCTTAATGATGTAAATTGTTGGAAATTAGGCAGACCCTGAACTATGGGTGCTAAACAACCGATTAAAATACCTACTTAAATACATAATATGTAATTAAAACCCAGATTGGAAAGGAATAATCATGTTCATGCACACAAATGTTGGCCTCTTGTAGTAATTGAGTCCATCGCCTCTGACTATGAAGGCAAGGTTTTTTATAGCTGAGCCTATAGGCCCATCTACTTTCTCCAAACGACTAACTATAATTATTTTCTACTTTAAAATAATCATCCATCAAATAGGTACCTACTAATAACATACAAATACAACTTTAATCTCTGAGTATATTTATAGAAAAAAAAAATGTTGATTTAACTTCATGTACCAAGAAAATGTAAACATGACGAACTTAATGCTTAAAGGCATTATCTACCAGTATAGTTAATAGTTATTCAACTTCAACGTCTTGGTTATGGCTTTTCCATCGTTAAAGAACAATGATTCCGCCAATTAATAGTTATTATAATTATGTATTATCTCTTGACAAAACCGTGCTAATCATATAAATTTTCTGTAAGATAAAGTAAATGACCACTAAACCCCTAGTCAATGAGATATTACAATAGAACATACAACAACATTGCTATGAAATTAAGCCACTGTACTCAGAAATTTCATACTAACATTTATGTTCTCAGGTGAAAACGAGATTCTCCCACACATGCCGCTTCTCCATGTGGTTTCCCAATCGGGACTCCTCACTATATTCAACATAATTAACCTGAGGCAGGGTTCTGTTCAAATCTGCTCACCTCCCCAACAATTCGCTCTACCAGTTGCTGCTTTGACAAAGTAAGATAGAGTAACAATATAAGTGTACCAAAAAAGTTAGTTCCATTGACCATCCCAAGATGGAATGTCATTTTTATATTATGCTATGTTGCAACTACATTTTTTTCTGTATCATATAGACGTCAGTGATGCTAATGTGTCATTTAAATAATATAGTTTGGTTCTTAACCATTCCTGTGGGGCTATTTTTCTATAACCAGTCAGTCGGCCTCTCGAAAATTCACTAAAGTTTAATTTCACATTTGAAGCACACATAAAGAACTTGCAACAATTATTAGTTTTTCTTTTAAAAAAATGCAATTGATTGCTTTTGGATATATATAACTCGTCACAGAATAAGCGCGATTCCTCATACACCCTAATCAGTATATTATTATTTAAAAAATGATGCATTCGTATTTTAGTTTTGTGATTTGTCTTACCAAATTTCTTTAATAAAGAGCAATAATAGTACGGTTTCCATAGGTAGCCCTAAATTCAGTTATGCTAATTCATTTAAAAAAACACATTAAAAATAGCTGAAATCGTTGAAGTAGTGTATACTGAACAAACTAATTGCAGGAATTGCACTTATTCTGTTACATCCTACTAATATTATAAACGCGAAAGTTTGTATTTATAGATGTTTGTTCCTCTTTCACGCAAAAACTACTGAACGGATTTTGATGAAACTTAACAGTTATATAGCTTATACATCAGATTAACACAGGCTATATTTTATTATGTTATAGGTACTAAACCTATTTCATTAAATATTAGTCATCTACCTTTTTGCAGTGATATACCCGATGATGCACCAGCCCAGCCAGCTCAACCTGCGCCAACGGTGGCTCCTGTAGCAGTCAAGGTATGATATTTAATTAAAAAACCTAGAAAAAACTGTCACTGATTGACTTATAATATGTGCAGCCTTCCGCTCGTGCCTTTTCTCATTCAGGGGGTGGGCAGAGGTGCTAAGTTCCTGCAGACACCAGTATATTTTTAGACCCCTAAATGTAATGAGCCCATAGTCGAACCGGGTCTGTTACACATGCCTCCGAAACAATTCTGGGACCTACAGGTTTCACGATGTTTTCCTTCACCTTCGAGCTAGTGATAAATATGAACGTAAGTTTTTCCTAGGTTATTTCGATTGTTCTTTGTACTTGAGACATAAGAGCATTTTTTTAATGAAAAAATTTTTTTCAAACATCAAAATATTTGTTTTGACATATCATAAAAGTTAATCATTTCACTAGTTAGTCAAAAAGCCTATTGTCGAAGGAATTTTGAGTGTACAGTAAAACCCTACCGGTATAAACTAGTAGGGTGTTATTGTACACTTAAAATGTACACTCTTTTGTATATCTTTATTTTAACTGCATTAAAAAGAAAATATAACAAATAAATAATTTATTTATTTAACTTTATGTACCAAGAAGATGTACACATGGCGAACTTAATGCCTAAAGGCATTATCTACCAGTCAACCATCAGGATAAGCAGGAAAAAAATATCAGGCCTTTTATTCCCGAGGGGTTAGGCAGAGGTTTCTTTCTGGATATACTCACTTTTCACGAGATACTCTTTGGAACCCTAAACGTGATAGGTGGTGAGCCCATCGCCGGACCGGGTCTTTTACACATGTCTCAGAATTAATTCTGGGACATGTGTAAATGGTTTCCTCAGAAAGCAGAAATAATTTATAATATATTCTGTTATTCAATTCAAAGCCGCAACCGATGGCCCCGCCGCAACCAGCGCAACCGCCCCCGCCGGCTTTCTCTGCTTCTGCGGCTCATCTGGGCTCTATGCATACCAGTACGCCCAAACCTGTCAGTTTTCATCAACCTTCGCTTGGACAGGCATTTTCATCAGGTAACAGCTTTTTTAAATTCAAAAGACAATATTTAAATAAATAATCTCACGCCTTTTATCTCTGAAGGGGTTACATTTCTGGAAATACCCACTTTTCATGATAACATTTTACCCCTAAACGTGATATACGGTGAGCCCATCGCCAGACCGGGTCTGTTACACATGCCTCAGAATTAATTCTGAGAATTAACTCATTGGTATATGCCAGGATTTAAACCCGAGCCTCACTGATTATCATCATGTGAAGCGGGCTCTTTAACCGTAAGGCTATCACTGCTCTTGCTATGCTATGTATCACTACATAGTATAAAACAATGTCGCTTTCTCTGTCCCTATATCCCTATGTCCCTATGTATGCATAAAACTTTAAAACTACGCAACGGATTTTAATGCGTTTTTTTTACTAGATAGAGTGATTCAAGAGGAAGGTTTTAGTGTGAGCATTGCACCCATGCGAAGCCGGGGCGGGTCGCTAGTTATATTATAAGAAATTATTATGTTTTCTTATTCTAGTTGCAATACCACAAGTTCCTGAACAAAAGCATGTTGAAGTGAAACCTACGACTGTTCCTCAGCAACCCACAAGCGTTTCTCAACCGCAGGGTTCGGTGGTAATTAAAATTTTAAATCTGTACATAATTGCATAGAATTTTTGTGAACTATTCAATGGCATACATGCCACATAGGAAAAACACTTGTTCAGACAATAATCTTTTATGTATTTAACTTTATGTACCAAGAAAATGTACACATAGCGATATTTAAGTTGCCTAAAGGCAATTATCTACCAGTCAACCATAAGGCTAAGCAGAAATAATTTAGCGGAATTGGCCAAAAATTATGAGTGAAACATAACACTCGTCTTACAGTAAATTCCAATACTTATATATGTTGATATAATAAATTAATACATACTATATCCTAATAAACATAAATACTAAAAATACATTATGTTATTTTTTTTAAAACGAAGCCGCATTAAAAACGAAGGTTAAAAAACAAACACTGATTTATAATTGGGAAATCATCAGTTCGACACGTGAAGTTTATGTATTACCGTTGTCCCCACTGCCGTATCCCTATAATGGGGACAAACCCATCATGGGGATACGGCCAAAGGGGACAACGGGAATACATCAAAATAATCTAAAGATGATGAATTTCATTCGAGCTATTTATGTCTGACCCGATAAGAACGCACTTATATTAATTATTTCAACTTTTTGTTTGTACTATACAAATTACAAACAAAAAGTTGAAATAATCAAGTATAAAATAAATAATTTACAGGTAAAACCAACAACAGTTCCACCTGCTAAACCAACTCCACAAGCCCAAGAAGTGAATGCGGCGCTCAAAGCCGAGCAAGAGAGGATGAACAAAATGAAAGCTGACCAGGAGCTCAAGAGCATGCTCGTGAAAGAAGTGAACGACTTCCAGACAGAGTTGTATAATTTTGCTGTGAAAACACGGGAGGTGCAGAAACAGGTTGGATTAATATTTGACACTAATTCGGTTGATCAAGAAAAAAATAACTAACAGGGAGGCATTCCAAAAAAGTCATAAAACAAACAAGTTCATGGATTTGAAATAAATTGAATTAAAAACAAGCTCTTTTTATGAGGACCTCTCACCATTAGCTCTTTCCTAGTTGATCGATTCGAAATTTGCTATCCTATTATGTCAATGATATTGAACCAAATGCTACAGCGTCACTGGAATCTATTTTTTTTCTATCCGTGGTTTTAATCTACTAGTACAAAGAACCTAATAACTCTCGGTGACCATTAGCAGCTCAGAGAACAAACATGTTATAGCGTTTTAATTTCAATTGTAGCTTCAACGAGACTTGGATTCCATCAACACAAACTTTAGCTTCCAATCATTGGACACAGCAAAACTTAAGAAAGACTGCGACTTAGATGAATTGCGCGGCGTCATTATGCAACTGAAACTTGAGCTAGTGCGCGCTTGCGCTGTCGTAGCTGAGGCTCGCACACATGCGGAGTAAGTACTACTTGACTCTCCTATTTAAAACAGGTATAATATACTAGTGGTCTCTGCCACAGACAACAGCGCCACCTATCGTGTCTTATGTGAATGGAAACTATCCAAGGACCTACTTAAACTTTAAATATTTCCATTCACATGGGACACGATAGGTGGCGCTGTTGTCTGTGGCAGGACAACATCTGTCCGGACCACTAGTTATTAATGAATTGTGCTTTTATTGTAAGACATGACGTTAAAAGAGCTGCCCTTGAGTTTGGTGCTGGTTCTACTCGGCGTACTGCATTTGGAACAAGCAAGTTCTTGGAGAATTTTGATGAAAATATTTGTGTGTTTAACCTATCGGGATCAATTTGAATATAATCTATCCAGAGACGCACACAAACCCACACAATAGGGTAAAAAGTAAATAGGGATAAATGTTTATATATATTCCTAATTATGACTAACTGCACGGCAATTGAAACGTCATTCTTTATTGACTAATTAATTCGTTTTATTAACGGGATAGAACAAATACGATTTCTGACCTTGCAGAGCCAGAGACATCCATCAATGGACGCAAGCAGATCCGCTGACAATTAAACGCGTATCAAATGTAAAGAAGCTGGCGTACTACGTCCAAACGCAACTCGAGCAAGCGCACAAAGCATTGGACTACAAGTGGAACGAGATGGCAGCAAGAGACCCACAGTTTAACAAGTTTGTATTCATGAAAATAAATATAGCAGTAGCACTCTGTACTAAGTAGTCATCAATTATGTTTTCATATAACGAATTAACATGCATTGTAACAGTCTTATGACATAACAGTAACAATTTAGGGCAGATGAACGGAGTGCTGGAGAAGAGACTAATTTAGTAACAATTTAAATTCAACTTAATTTGTTTCTGCATGCGACTGTAATGTAATGGACGAAGTCCGTGCGTCTGTCAGTTTGGACTGGTGACTACTCTTCGCTGCCACTCCATCTGTCTGGGGTGACTTTTAAGAGAAAGTCGATCCACTAAATTTGTTATTCCGACTACCTGCCATCGGTGTTCTTTTTTAAACCTACAATTCATAAATATACGTTTCATTCCCTGCATGACAGGCCGGGCAATCGTATGATCCGCCCTATATTGGACGACGTTTACCAGCCTCTAGTGAAGCAGCAAGAAATATTGAGTCGGCAGCAAGCGGTACTACGGACTATGCGGAATGCGCTGAAAGAGTGCGATGCAACGCCCATGTTTAAGTCTACTTCGCTACTCAGACGCACACCTTTTAGGAACAAGTAAGTCTTGAGTTAAACTGTTTTCAACTTAGCAATATTTATTTCAAACTATCCGACCTGACAGACGTGGTACTGTCAAAATCCCCTACAGAGAGAACTTTCAGTTTTGCCCGAATTTTCCGGATACATTTTCCTCTTCTTCTTTTCCCTAAAACCTTATTCGGACTATAACAAATATTTAAATATTGTCAAATCAGTCCAGCCGTTCTCATGTGATGAGCTTACCAACGAACACCATTTCATTTTGATGTATATTACAGGTTATATGAGTATAAGTAATGTTTTGGTTACCAACACTGAGGACCAAACTAACCAAAAATGTTTATTTCAGAGATCCTCTGTCAAAACTAACTAAAAATATACTCAATATGAGCATCGAGCCTCAAACCAACAAGCCGAAAGAAGAATTATTTTCTCCCCAAAAACTCGACGCCCTCAGAGACATGCTTTCAAATCACAAACCTGTCAAAATCAAGCCTATAAATGTTGAGTTACGGCAGCATTTAGCTGCAATGAGACTAAATTATGAGAAAAATATTAAAAACAAGGAACTATCTCTACAAACTGTAACAGTGAAATCTGAACCCCTGAAATCAGAGCCGGTGTTCCCACCTCATGAGCTTGTGCAAGAGGTGCCAAAAGTGCTTGTGAAGTCTGAACCAATCAAATCTGAACCGCCGTTCTCCTATCAGCCTGTAAAGGCAGCTCCTGTTCAACCTCCAATGCAACCAGGTAACAGAACTCAAGCCTTGTGTAGTAACGTTTCCGATTGTTGATGTACTATCGACAAAAGCTAAGCCTGATACATTTGGAAGAATTTGCGCTTGAAAGCTCAAGTTTTTATTACCTTTTTTTCCATTAGGATCCATTCATCGACACTATCCTACTAATAGTATAAACGCGAAAGTTTGTATGTATGGATGTTTGTTCCTCTTTCACGCAAAAACTACTGAACGGATTTTGATGAAACTTTAGTTATATAGCTTATACATCAGAATAACACATAGGCTATATTTTATCCCCGTATTCCCACGGGAACGGGAACTACGCTCGTAAGACCGCGTGGCGCTGCTAGTTTTTTAATTCTCATTGTTACTTTAAGAGAGGGCTTTGTCGCCACGGGGTAAGAAAAGATAGCTGCAAAAATTACACTTAGCCTAGGTGTATCAGGCAGAACTTTTACTGATAGTACGGTTGGATCGTACATTATAGCGCGGTTATCCTTTACCACTTTTATCTATACACAACTTGTATGAATATTTTGTTAATTTCAGCTGCACCTTTCAACATAGTCAAACCAGACTTGGTAGCCAATAAGCCAGCTATATCTGTGCCTACATTCACACCAGTGCATAATGCCAAGCCAGGAATGCCCCCTCTATCCAGAGTTGCCACGAGATTGTTTGCAGATGGTTAGTTACTATAGGTGATATCTATACTAATATTAAAATAAAGTCTTTGTATCTCTGAAACTAAGTTTTCAGTTCAAAACTCAATATTAGTAAATCAAGTAGGGAAAAAATGTGGCGCTATATCGGCGTGCCCAGCAGTTCATGCAAACTGAAGCGAAGCGGTTGCTGGTCACATATATCTTCCTTTAATAAAATCAGGCGATTTTATCATTTTTACATTTTGATTTTATATTGTTACATGAGCAAAAACTGACATCGGCAAAATATCACATTTGCAAAATGTCAAACTCACTGTCAAATTAGTATCAGTATTTTTATTGTCTTTTGTAATCTAGTGCGTCATTATGCGATGTGACAATTTGCGTCTGGATCTATAATCATAATTATCTTGATTGTATTAATTATTTAGATGTAAACTAATATGGAACTATATGTCAACAGAACCATTAAAGTCGCAACCACAACCAGTGCAACTAAAACAAGAACAACCAACGACACCGCAGCCGATAAAACCACAACCGACGCAACCACAACCAACGCAACCACAACCGACGCAATCACAGCCAACGCAACCACAAAAACCACAAGCTCCAAAACCACAACAACTAACATTTGGTTTTGCACCTCCTACAACCGGCATAACGGCATCTGCAACAACACGCAGCGTCCTTAAAGATATGCTGCAAAACAAACAGGCTAATAACGAAGGTAAAAACGACAGTAACACTTTCATGGGACAGAAGATATGCTCACCCACAGCTTTTGCTGGTAAGTGATTTGATTATAATATCGATCCAGGAATACATCTTGTTGTAATATAATTTTAATAAATATTAAAATTATTTAACGATGGCATAAAATTTTATAGCTTATTTTTCTCCGTAATTTTCAGCTACCTCGGTCCCTCCTGCATCAGTTCAGCCACCTTCGATTACTTTCACCTCAAAACCTATATCAGATATTAACAATATGTTCAGTAAATTCACCCCACAAGCTCCTGAAATTAAACCTCACCTGGCTACAGTTAAACCCAAATCGAATGAAACCGGTGAACCAGATGCTCCCGTCGTCGATAACAAAACAATAGAGAAAAATGAAGAGAAACCAATCACCAATTTATTTGGAATGAAATCATCCACATCATTATCGAATAGTTCCAAAAATGTTCCCGACGTTTTAAAAAATTCTACTGTCAAAGCTGAGGCAATACCTATAGTAAAGCCTGCTGAAAAGGTTATGGAAAACATTCCTGTAAAAGCAAGCGAAAATGAACCACCTGTATCTCAAAAAACTGAAAATGAAGACGAAAAGGAAATTGGATCGAAACCAAGTCCAACAATCAAACCACCTATTATTAGTTCCACGGCGTCTGTTGCATCAAGTGTTTCTGTATCAGCTTCAAGTATGTATTAAAACCTAATATATTTGTATATTTCGCTAACACACTACTAATCATAAAATTTACATTGTAGATGAGTCGCAAAAACCAGACGAAACAAAAGTTGAAAATAAAGCTGCAGTATCTGCAAGTTCTATAGCTGCGTCAATTTTCGCTACAGGTAACTCTACTTCTGGTACTGGTAATGATTTTTTAAAATTTTATACTGATATATTTTACTTTTTAAATTAAAATTTCGCTTTGTGACAAACTTATTTTAAATATTAATTTAGAAAATCCCTAATAGATATCGTTTTCTTTTCCCCCAGCTTCAAAACCTCAATCAATCTTCGGATCTCCAACTTCAGTGTCCCCATCATCGCCAACGTCAATATTTGGTTCATCCGCACCTGCAACACCTATTACAACTTCCGCAGTGGCAACTCCTAAATCCCCAATATCTAGTACAACCACAGCAGCGTCTGCATCATCAATATTCGGAGCAGCTGTTGCGTCACAACCTGTTGGCAACACTACTCAATCTAGTTCAATATTTTCATCATCTTCATCGACGGCCGCAAGTGCTTTTGGATCAAAAGCAGGATCGATATTTGGGACAACCAATACTGCTGGTATAAGCTCTCCAAGTACACTTTTTGGGACTTCTACAAAATTATCTGTTACTACAGCTGATACTAAACCCACAGTATTCAGTACACCAACCCCAGCGTCGCCATCTTCAGTTTTCGGTGCAGCAGTAACTACAACGCAATCTGCTTTTGGTTCATCCCCTACTTCAATATTTTCTACAGCAACGACTCAATCTTCTGTATTTGGATCTTCGCCTACTTCAACTTTATTTGCTACAACAGCTAGTACTCAATCAGGGTCTATATTCGCGAGTACTGCAACAACACCCCAAAGTGTATTTGGTACTGCAACGACTACAACACAATCTGTATTTGGCTCGTCCCCAGCGACCACTGAAAGCGAAACCGCAGTAACACAATCTTCTTCTGTATTCGGAAGTAGTACTACCACAACTCAAAGCGTGTTTGGGACAACTACTGCCACAACACAAGCCTCAATATTTGGATCGGCTGTGACGAGTCAACCTTCAGTATTTGGATCTGCTAGCTCAGCAGCTCCAGTTTTTGGGACAGCTACTACACAAGCCTCAGTTTTCGGAAACTCTACTCCTCTTGCTCAGAGCTCGGTATTTGGAAGTCCGCAAACTACGCAGGCCTCTGTATTCGGATCTCCAACGACAAGTCAAGCGAGTGTATTTGGGTCACAGCCCACAACAACCGCGCAAAGTGCTGGGTCTCTGTTTGGAGCTGCTGAGAGTAGTATGTTTGCGGCTGCTACAATATCAACTACTAGTGCATCATCGCCAACATCTGGAGGTAGCATCTTTGGAGGAGGGTAAGTTCATATCGTTTAACATTAATTCATCCTAATTGGATGTAATTTATTATGTTTTTGATTATTTACTTGATACATGCATCAGGTATATGGTTGAATCCGGGCATGGGTTGTTCTATGTTAGGGATTTGGTTTCCGCACCTAATTGAACTATTGCACGTGAGCCATGGCATGGGTTCTTACACAGATAGGTATATCACTAGCTCGATGGTGAAGGAAAACTGCAAGGAAATGAATCTGATATACGTTTAACAGCACGATGAAACCATAGTAATAGTTTTCCGGCGGAAGAATAATTCATCCTCAGTAGTAGGTACTATCGAATCATAGATAATATATACATACACTTTGAAAAACTTTTCGTCTACTCGAAAGCGTAGATCTAGGTACTAAAAAAAACATTAACAGCGAGAGATATAACACCGCTTCGCCGAACTGCAATTTTCTGATGCTAATAAAAAATCTTTATAAATCGATATAACTTGATAGAATCGATATATCTTGGTTGCAGTTCATCAGGATCAGTATTTGGTAGCAGCAACAAGAATGTGTTCGGTGAAAAGACGTCATTTAGCCAATCGAATCCCACGGCTGCGGCCATATTCAGCGGAGGAGCGGCAACGTTTGGCCAAAAACCTGCGACCAACTTCTGGGGAAATAACAGTACAGGAAGTTCATTTGGATCTTCTGGATTCGGTTAGTAAAATTACCTCTTACAAAGTCTTCCTGAATCTTTATAAAATAAATAAATATAAATTTAATCTCACGCCTTTCATCCCCGAGGGGGTAGGCAGAGGTATTCCATTACTGGATATACCCACATTTCACGAGATACATTGGACCCCTAAACGTGATAGGTGGTGAGCCCAAAGCCGGACCGGGTCTATTTACACATGTCTTTATTTATGTCTCATTTATTTACCTGAATCTTTATCTTTACCAATTACAAATTTAATTTAAAATTAATTGTTACATACAATAAATGCATATAAATTATAACTGGTGACCCGGGCAGATGTTGTGCTGTCACAGACAACAGCGCCATCTATCGGATCCAATGGTGAATCTAAACTATCCAGATACCCATTCAAACACAGTGTGTCATGCAAATACTGATTTATATTTTTTCTTAAAGAGATGTCGGAAGTAACTACTCAAAGACGTTTAAAGAAAAAGTTTCTCTCAGAATGATTTTCTTCCAACCTCTTTGTAACTACTATACTCTACTCCTATCTGCTGCTGCTCTGTGCTGATGTTTTCTACGTGGTTCTATATCGATCATTATTCACATAATGGAACGTATAATTAATCGATTGCTTGCAATGTATTATTGATCGATTCTAACACCTCATCCACGTCTACCAGAAGGGGCCTGAAAATATAAATTGTTACGATTACATAATGAAACACTGCTTCGTTGGTCATACGTGACAAGTGTCATGTAAAGTATCATCACTATGTATATGCCACTCTTAACTGCCATTACCGCCATAGCATAACAACTGTCCACATGTGAAATTTAGAATGGTTATACAAAGTGCCAAGTAGCATCGATCAAGCCCAGATGGAATCCATTGATAGATTAAAAACGAATTACCAGGTCAACCAGCCACGACACAGTCCTCATCTATATTTGGTAGCAGCACCGGTGGAAGCTTCAGCTCGCCGTCCGGAGGTCAAGCCTTCGGTAGTCCACAACAGGGTTCTGTCTTCGGTTCCCCGCAACAACATAGCGGTAAGTATTTTTTTACAACGGAATTCGGAACGGAACGGAAAACGGAATTCTTTACAATCATCCGTTCTAACAAGTTTTTTGAATGCGAAACTATCTGTTTGTTATGTTTTCCCAGCTAAACCTATTAATCAAAGATATCAATGATTTTGCTCGGACATCGCTCACATCTTATTGTACGCGTAAATAATAGGGAGAACGTAGGCTATTTTTAAGTAAGTATTTCTTCCCGCACTCGGACAAAATAAACAAAAACTAAAGTCCTCATCACGAATAGCTATAAATTATGAAAACAAACTTTTAGGTAATTGCAACATTTGGATTAAATAAAAATCTACCACAAAACATGACACAACACGACACACGACAGCACTTCATCTAACAAAATACAACCCGACTATGTAATTAAATTTGATTGTTAGTTTCTTAGTAAGTACCTATACGAGTATACTAATTAAAGTTGACTTATCTCGGTTAACTCGTAGCGTCGATAGGTAACTCATATACCAGTAGATGTAGTAACAACTGTTTATTTGTACACCAATAAAAATATTATAATAATAGTAGAAGTGTGTTGATATACTTAATTTGTAGCTTCTCGTGGTCGGTCTCTTGTTATGTTATGTTTAATTTATGTTTGTTGTTATAGGTTCCGCTTTCGGCACATCAGCTGGTTTTGGTGCTAAGCCTTCCTTTGGTCAGCCAACTGGGTAAGACATAGATTATCTTATTAAATCTATTTAGAAGCTATTAGGTTGGCACTTCCAAGTGTTCATGCATCTCTACATTTCTAGCAAACCACAGTGAATTTGATATTGTCCTCAATGTTTTATTTTGAAACCTTTGCAGGATTTCATATAGGTACCTATTACCTATATACTACTATGCTATAAAAACATAACTTGTAAAAAAAAAACAAGTCTCGCAACTTAATTCTTTTACCGTAAAAAATTGTAAAATCCATGTAATACCAAGTCGGTTAATTTATTCAGTCCCTACTAAGGGACTTTCTGTCTTAAGTTATTACGTAATTAGCTAACCTAACAACATCTTATAGTGACCATATGAGTATTAAAAATCTTTTATGTTTTAAATAAACAGATTGACTTGGCAATCGCACTAAACAATCTAATTTAATATAATATGTATCACTTGTGAGATACGTTGTGTTTTGATGAGATGGCCAAGTTATTCGGCTTATTGCCGTACCCTCAAATTTTAATACCAATTTCCGAAAGCGTGTTAAAACACACTAAAACAGGTTGCATAAAGCAACCTCAAGCCTTAGGTATATTTACGAGACTAATTTATTTACCACGTAGTTTTGGATCACCACCCGCAAGCGGAGGCTTTGGTTCCTTCGGAGGGTTCAACAAGAGCCCGGGTAGTGGGTTTGGGGGCCCGGCGGCGTTCGGTGGTGGCGCCACATTCGGGGGATCCGCATTCGGCAACACATCGCCTAGCAAAGCATTTGGAGCCGGTGGCGCTTCAC
The DNA here is from genome assembly GCA_963855545.1 of Ethmia dodecea. Taxonomy (NCBI): domain Eukaryota; kingdom Metazoa; phylum Arthropoda; class Insecta; order Lepidoptera; family Depressariidae; genus Ethmia; species Ethmia dodecea. The sequence goes on from OY979446.1 coordinate 7,319,241, forward strand.
CTGGTAAGTGAACTTGTCCTGGAAACAAAATACCTATATATACTGGATGATTTTTTTTACTGCCATATTTCACCAGTATATACAGGATATACTGGTGAAATATGGCAGTTTCCTGAAATGGTATACATCTGCTACCCCCTCGGTGATAATAGGAGTCAGATTTTATTTATTTATATTCAACTCAACAACTACTGGAACGATTTCTAAAATTCATTACTCTTCTGGGAGTAAAATGCGCAAATAATTTTCCAATACTAAATGAAATACATAATTATCACAAGCTTGACGGGATACCCTTGGGGGTAAAAGGCGTGAGCATATTTACTTTTTAAATGATTAGTACACAAACAGTGGTAAGAACATGCATACAACCCGCTAACAATACATATAATTTTTCTACTACTGTTAAAAATTAAATGTAAGGGTAAAATATCAGCTGTGAGCTCCAGCCTGACAAATATTATTTTAGGCGTAGTGTGTATGAATGTAGGGCACATTACATTATGCTAGCTGTTATAATTTTGTATGTATCCTAATAAAATTAGTTTTAAGTTCTTTTTATGGCTGCAATAAATGAGGCTTTATACAGGGTGACTTTTTTTACCGTCTGGAAAAAAATGTGGTGTGATAGGTAAGTGTAGTAGATTCATTTGGCAATGTTATTAAAAACAAAATTTTTTTTCTCAAAAAAATTTTTTCTTTCTTATACTAATATACATTACTCAATTATAGTCAATAATACACACTGAAATATTTGAAATAGTATTTTAAAAAGAAACAGGCTCGTAGCTTCCATTTATGCGCAATTTACCTACAACCGCCAGCTGCGCGTAGTACTGTGCGTAGTTTTCTAGATTTTATAAATTGCATTAAACATGACTATATTTAACAATTAATTTTGTGTATAACTTCGGCTCTAGATACCTTATACGTCATATTTTTTTCCAGACGGTAAAAAAAATCATCCAGTATATTTCCCTTTTTTAAAATTGTCTAACACTGCAATGCATTGACCAAAAAACAAAGGTAAAAAAGGCAAATCGTCATAACTTCATTATAGACTGAATAAAATCTATAAAAAAATATTGTTACAGGTTTTGGCTCTCCCACGCAGTCTAACGCTACGTTTGAGAATTTAGCGACGCTAAATACACTTACATTCGGCAACTTAGCGAAACAATCCGGCTCACCACCCGCGCAACCAGCTCCCACCTTTAACACGTTAGTAGAATCACCTTACAAACTTGAAAAACCACCGTAGGTGCCCCATCATAACAATTGATATGAAATTATTATAGCGAGCAGTGATAGCCCATTGGTTAGTGTAGATGCGGGACTGGATTTTTTTGTAATGTTTGTATTAGACTGTATGCAGCTTGTGCCATACAAACGAACGTTACAAAAAAATCCCGTCCCGGATCACGACCGCTTACCCGTCTCTATGGGTGGCCTCTATTACATGACGCAAATCAAAAACATTGGTACTGATGTACGAAGGATATGATCAAAAACTAACTATGTAGGTTCTATTTTAGAATTATATCCAGTGAACCAAATAAAGTTCTATTTTGGACTTCTATCCAGTTTTGTGAACCAAATAAAAAAAAAACCTTCAGCTTACGGTAAATACCAAAGAGATTAAAATATAATAAGGCATAGAGGGGACAAAGCGAAGAAAATTTGAAGTCAAAAGTTATTCCAAGTGGAATAAGTCTAGTACAATTTCGGCCGAATGACAGCTCGCGTTCATACTAACTGACATAATAAGGACATGACGCCAAGGCTTCAAAGTTTTGTATGAAAATATTCCCAATGCCCCCTCTATGCCCTATTATATTTAAATCCCTTTGGTAAATACGAAAGGAATTAGGCCCTGCCTAGTTTGGGACTAAATAACCGTGTGTGACTTGTGTCCCATAATTATTATTATTATAACCCACAGTATGTCTACTCCTAAACATAGAAGAGTTTATGTAATGTTTCACGCATGCACATTTCCATTATATTTTAGCTGTTTGTTTTGATTACGATTTTGTGTTTAGGTCACCATCGTTTACCGGATGGCGTGGCTGATGACTACATTACAAGGAACGTGCGATGCGGTTGAAGCATCAGTGAACGAACAATTTCAGTTTGATATCAGTGAATTATGTCTAGTACTTTAATCTATGTAATCAAGTTGTTAAAATTATAATATTCAAAATAAATAATTCTTGATATTATAAACACTTTAAAATTTAAGTTTTTATTTTCTTTTATAGCATAACCTGACGATGGTATATTTCTCTTCTATAACAATAATATAATAAATTTTCATATTGTATAACTATATTGCGGTTCTGCGCGGTTTCACCCGCGTAGTTCCCGTTCCCGTGGGAATAAAATATAGCCTATGTTACTCAGGGATATTGTAGCTTTCCATTGGTGAAAGAATTTTTAAAATCGGTGTAATAGTTTTTGAGTTTATTTGTTACAAAAATACCAATCTTTCCTCGTTATAATATTAGTGTAGATTACAAAATTACAGTTACTTATCTTATTCGAAGTGCGAACACTGGTCTGCAATATTTTATCAGTTGATTCGTTAGTGAGCTCAGCCTGGAGCTATAAGAAATCCCACGGTTTGTTAGGAACTTGTCTGAATGTATAATGAGTCCGTCCAAAGTTAGGAAAAACTTGGGCCATTGCTAAAAGTTCTGCGCCGTACTAATGAGCAAACGATGGAATATTGAATCGAACGAACGGCCCGATAACGAGCGGGGTCTGAGAAGATACGCCGACGATTTTGCTGGACACCTCCCTTTCATTTTTATTCTATTTTTTAAATATATTCTAGTTTAATTTTAATATTTCCTTTTAATGTAGTATTTTGTTTATATTTAACTGCTTTACTCGCTTATGCTACACATGTGTAGATACACCCGAGCGGTACGTACGTACGCGTACATCGGTACCTACTTGTTCAGTTTGCGCTAGATTGGGACACATTTTATCACAGCTGCTTTTTACATTGTTTATTTTAATAATTAATTGTGGGACACAATAAACAAATAAATGTATATAAGCATAGTGGGTATATCCAGAAATGGAATACGTCTGCCTACCCCCTCGGGGATATAGTGCGTGAGTTTTTTTTATGTTAAATAAATACCAGAATTTCCGGACCATTCTAATTGGAATGAATGGTTTAGTTCGATACAGAGGAAATGGTAATAATTTACCGACCTACAGTACCACTACCACATAGTGTAGTGCTATCAACTTTACTTTGTCTTCGTCAATATCGACCGATAAAAAAAAATTGGTACCTACCTAGTAAAGTTTTACTTTGTCTGAGCTAAGCTACGAATAAGTAATAAGTCTACTTATTCGTAGGAGCTAAGTACCTTCCTATTACTAAAACATCGTTGACTTCTTCATCCCTTGATTCAAAATCCTAGATCTGTGCCTACCAAACACCTATCCATCCATAGATGTGGAGTAGCTGTACCATGGGAGTACCCAATAATACTTTTTGAACAGGCATAAAACTATAAAAAATATGAGCTACATTTTCATGGGATGTCATAAGTGCTTGTTCAATTATTTGAAGAGTCCAATCGACAATTCACAAGGCTGGCAGTTTTAACGAGTAGGTAGGTGCAAGTACTAACAATCACTTCAGCTCAACCCGTTTATAAAATTCAGTACCTACCTACTTTGTATGTTTGAGAGTTCTCGTTGAAATGGTAATCGACTAAAATAAGTGCGATCTAGCTACCTAGGTAAATAAGTAAATACTTATATTTAGGTACCTAGTAGGTACCTATAGGTACTACACTCCCGGACACATCTATCGGGCCACCTAGTGTTTTAAGTTTTGACGGTCCCTAGCTAAAAATAAATGTTAGGTGGAGCAATAAGTTGGTATGCAGTTTATAAGTTGTTATGCAGTTTTGAATCTCAAGTTTTTTTTGTAAGTATGTAGTCTTTTAAATAAAACTGCTCAAATGAACTGTGCAGTTCGTTTGCACAGTTTTATCGTTGCCGTGTATACCGGCCTTTAGTGGATTGCCCTCGTGTAAATGGCTCGTAATGGTGAACCTTTTGGTATGTTTTTTTTAAATATCGAATTCAGAATTGTGAAAAAAAAATAAGAAAATTCAAGTCTGTTCATTGCAAGGAGTTTTTAACTTATTCCTTATGGGAGGAAGTGCTACTAAGAAAGCACGCGGTCCTGTTGAGAGGCACCTCGAATAGTATTGTGTCCCTTTCTAATAGTGCAACCACAATTTTCTTTGAAACATGGACAATTTGGCATTTTACATTGATTGTTGAAAGATTGTTTAAATAATATAAAGAATTTTTAAAATATTATTTATTAACAGCATCCCCTAGTTTCACTCGCGTAGTTCATCGCGGAATACAATATAGCCTATGTGTTATTCTGATGTAATATCTGTAAGTTTAATCAAAATCCGTTCGTCCATCCAAATACACATCCATACTCACAAACTTTCGTGTTTATAGTATTAGTAGAATTTCGAAGCTAAGAAGAGTTGAAATTTTAAAGTGAGACTACTACTATGTGATTCCCGCTCGAGGGAGAGAAAGACTCGTGGTAATTGCTGCCCTCCCTAAATAAATTTAAATCAATCCCTCCCGAATTTAAAAAACTTGGGCTACATTCGGTAAGGTACCTAGTACATTGCTACACTTTTTAGATCGATTAAAATAAGAAAAAAAAGGCGTGACCTTGTGATTGTAGGTATAAACAACTATAAAGTAACCCGCAGCGGTGAAGTGTTTTGGTTGGTTGTGAGAATTTAAAAAAGACTTGAAGGGACACTCTGTAAGCTGTTCCAAAATTCAATATCTTATTTGTCATCGACACTAATATGGGACCATCATCCATAAATTACGTCACACAAATTGTATTATTTTTTGACCCTCCCCCCGTCCTTGACACAACTGGTCACAGTTGTGAGACCACTCCCTCCCTAGTGTGACGTCACATAAATTGCAATTTTACAACTAGTCGTTGGATTAAAACAGCAGTTCCGTAACTAATTAGTTTTTTTTTCATTTATTTTTAATAAAATGAACAACAAATCAGAAATTTGCAATAAATATAAGATTTTGAAATGTGTCGTCTAAAAATGTCCCAACTCCTTGTCACACAATGTAACATTTCATCGACTCCCCCCTTAACGTGTCACATAATTTATGGATGGCCCCTATTATAAAGAGGAAGGATCTGTACTTTGGGACTTTGTAACTTTTGAAATGTTTGACTTTGGGACTTTTTGATTTTGGGACGTTTTGACTTTGGGACTTTTTCATTTTGGGACTTTTTGACATTGGAACTTTATCATTTTGGGACTATTTAATTTTTTTACTTTTTGACATTGGGACCTTATCATTTTGGGACTTTTTGACATTGGGACTATCATTTTGGGACTTTTTACTTTAGGACGTTGTGACTTTGGGACTTTTCGACATAGGAACTTTTTCATTTTGGGACTTTTTCACTTTTGGACTTTTTTGCTTTTTGGGACTTTTTGACTTTGGGACTTTTTATCTTTGCTGAATTTGGACTTTTTTGACTTTGGGGCTTCCTTGGGATGTTCTGAATTTGGGACCTTTTGACTTTTGGGACTTTCTGACTTTGGGACTTTTTCACTTTTGTACTTTTTTGCTTTGGGACTTTTTCCCTTTGGGACGTTCTGCCTTTGGAACTTTTTGACTTTGGGACTTCTGTATTTCTGTATTGTTTACTGTCCTTGTATTCGAAAATAAATGTAGAGTTTAACGCGGGTGAAAGTTTCAATTCTTATTCCTGTAATATAAGTCTGACCTACCTACCTCTAAAAACCTATTGTAAAGAATGTCTACAAATATCATGGTCCATATGGTCATCCGTTGACTTTGAACAAATGTCAATGGTTGATGTTGCCATCGTAGGTAAAATATCCTAATCCTAAATTTGGTACAATTTTTGGTATGATACATGTACTTTAATTTTTACAGTTTCATAATAAACATAGATATTTTTAATCAGGAAACATAATATCTCGTTATTCATTATAGAAAGTACATTTATTTCATAGATTTTATATCATAGATAAGTAAGTAAGAAAATGTAGGGGGGAATTTGGAACAGCGATGATGTCAATACTAGAAAGTGAAACAATACTATTCGAGGTTCCTCTCAATGGAACCGGAATTTTCTTAGGAGCACTTCCTCCCGAATATACTAGATGATTTTTTTTACCGTCTGGAAAAAAATATGACGTATAAGGTATCTAGAGCCGAAGTTATACACGAGATTAATTGTTAAATATAGTCATGTTTAATGCAATTTACAAAATCTAGAAAACTACGCACGTTGTAGGTACATTGCGCATAAATGGAAGCTACGAGCCTGTTTTTTTTTTAAATACTATTTCAAATATTTAAGTATGTATTATTGACTACAATTGAGTAATGTATATTAGTTTAAGCAAGAAAAAATTTTTTTGAATAAAAAATTTTTTTTTTAGTAACATTGCCCAATGAATCTATTACACTTGCATAACACACCACATTTTTTTCCAGACGGTAAAAAAAAGTCACCCTGTATAAGCTTCTTGGCTTTGATTATTTGAGAGTAAATAATCAAAGCTTCTTGGTTCATTGTTTTCAACGATGCAAGGGAGGAGAAAACTTTTTTAATTTGCGAAAGTTGGATTTTTTTATTTATGTTTCTGATTATTGGTTCAATAATATGGCTACTGCAAACTTTGAGCCAGTTTTGACCAAAAATATGGATACTCGGCCTGAAATTGCCGCCAAAGCTGTAGCACTTCTGCAGGCCGGGCATACCTAGCCAAAGAAATGTGAGTGCACAACTGAATTTAAGCCTGTCCTAAGAATTTATTAAAGGTACTTTAGAGACTGGCGGCTTCGTTTGTTGTCAAGGAAGACCGCGATCTCGTGTGACAACGTTTTTAGCTAGGGACCGTCAAAACTTAAAAACACTAGCGATAGATGTGTCCGGGAGTGTATATTTAGCATACATAGTTGTATTATAATGTTTATGAAGGTACTTCCATAACATAAACGTAAGAACCTCTGTATTTTATTTATTTAAATGTTATTAGAATTGGTATTTACAGAACGGAACCATTGTTTTAATGGAACAGCCCCCTAAATATTAATTTTATTCTGTTTCTTAGTATTTGTTGTTATAGCGGCAACAGAAATACATCATCTGTAAAAATATAAATAAATAAATGATTAAAAAAAAAAACTGTTTAACTAACACGGACATTCGGGTTGTGTGAAGTTGTGACTAATATTAGTAATATTATGTAGCACGTGTCCGTGAAAGTATGCAGTGAATGAGATATTCGATAAAATGCGAGGGATGGACATTTTTGGATTGCCATAAGAAGTCACAACGAAGTCTTCAGTAAAAGTGCTATCATTTTACTGTTGATAAGCAAGGGCGAGATGTAGAAAGTGTTGAAAACTTTGTTTTTCTGTGCATGGTCTCTGAAGTAGAGCTATTTAACTAAGATTAAACTTTACGACATTTGGATCAGAGGAAATTTAAAACAGACTAGGCTGTATGTTCCTAGCTCCCTTTGCCAAATGGGATAAGTTAAAAAAACCTGTCATTTTGACACTGTCAAAATTTGTTGTTTTTGTAAATTGGTAAAATGAGGGGCTTTTTGGCGGGAATCCGAAGAGGGACGTCATGTTTTTTGTTTAATTTTCATTTTGCTGTGTATTTCGGGTTTTGACTCATAATAGTGATAGTTTATTATGTGGCAAGTGTCCGTGAAAGTGTGCAGTGAATGGGAAATTCGATAAAATGCGAGATATGGACATTTTTGGATTGCCTCAAAAAGTCACAATAAAGTCGTCAGTAAAAGTGCTATCATTTTACTGATAACCAAGTTACGGCACGTTAGGGTTGTAGAAAGTGTTAAAGACACTGTATTTTTGTGCATGGACTCTGAAGCAGAGCCATTTACTTATGGATATCATTAACTAATGACGAGGCTGCATGGCATAATGCCTTTGCCTACCCTGTAAGGGGTGAAACAACAAAAAAAAAAATATGGTAAAATGAGATTTTGTAGATTGCTAAAACATCAAATCAAATGACTCTCAATAAGAAAAAGAATTACTTGTATTACCCCGAGTGAATATTTCTTTCTGTTCACCAATATGATCCGGATTATAATAGTACTGCTTTGTTTACAATTCATTAGTTCCCATGTTTCTGGTTCTGGAGAAGCTAAAACCGATAAGGTTATGGTGGATTGTAGTACCTTACGCCTGGGACAATACCTATGTCCTGACCCAAGTATAAATCATATAAATCCTGATACTCAGCAGCTAAGAGGCTGTCAAGAAGGGAAAGAAATACCTTCAGAAGGATTTGCTGATGGTAAGTCGTAATAACTTTAGTTACCATAAATATTTACAATATAATTAATTATTTTACTCTTCTGCAGTACAGTGCCTTGCAGCTGACGGAATAATATGTGAAGATACCAACAATTCAACTTTTGTAAGAAGAATGCCTTGCAAATGGACGTGAGTATATTATTTAATTATATTCCCCAATTTATTAGTCAGTTGTATGACAATGAACTATTATAATTGTTATTTAGAAATACTGAATAACAAAGCATAGATCAAAATATTATAAACTGTAAAGACTTGAAATATGTTGTTAGAATACTTTTATATTTTCAACAGGAATGGATATTCCCTTGAGATAGCACTACTGCTGTCTGTGTTTTTGGGAATGTTTGGACTGGATCGCTTCTACCTAGGGTACCCTGGAATGGGTTTGGCCAAACTATGTACTCTGGGCTTCATGTTTCTTGGTCAGCTGTTGGATATAATTCTTATAGCGGCTCAGGTAATTCAAATATTTTAGATTTAATTTGATAACTGAACCTTTCCAGGAAATAATAGGTGATAGCCATTGCTTAACCTGTTTATTTATCTTCTTTGTACATTTTAAAGTGATACAGCTATCACAGACAAATTCATTTAGAATCATTTATAGAAATCAATACCACTATCATTTGTGGAAACTGCTGGTTTCCTGATAGAAACAAGTGGCAGTAGGTAAATGTACAGGACATTTTATTAAGCCATCACACGCACACATAATTATTTTATGGGTACAAAAAAATTTATTGTGAGACGTTTCTGCCATGCCAGGATCCGCTTCACAGATTTTAGTTTTTTTTTATTACAGGTGGTTGGACCTTCAGATGGTTCAGCGTATGTAATTCCCTACTTTGGAGCTGGCGTATCTGTCATAAAGAGTACCAATGAGACATATTTACTGCCACAGGCGGACTGGCATAATATTACCTGACAGTGGGGAACAATTTCCTTTGACGTTGATGAAGACTATGAATGGACATAATTAGACCACAGCACCAAATGTTTCTAATAGGGACTTATTAAGGCAAGATTGTGTTTTATGTGAAAAACTGAAATAATGTGAAGTGACTGTATTTAAGTGTTTATATTTTACTTGAACCTATCTTCTTGGTAATAAATAACATAATTATTATTAGAGAACATAATTATGCAAATTAAAGATTCAAGACTCGCAGACTGTTTGCCCAATAATTGTACATAATTTATGTTAATCCATAAGGTAAAAGTGAACAATAAAGAGACATGTCTTGAAAACAAGATTTTACTACAACTAAAACAACAATGTACTAACATAATTATTCAGTTTTCTAAGACTTCATTTTTGCACTTTTACTCTCATCTGGAACTGCTGGTGTAGATTCTGGTTCTGGTATTGATACATCTGTTGGTGGAGCTGTGAGGGTAAATATTACTGGCAAACTTGAGAGTAGTGGATTGCCATATTTTTCCAGCAGTCTTATCCAGGAGAGTAATGAATCTCGAGATGATGTTCCTGCATAGAACATAGTAAATTAAACTTATATCACACTCAACACTATATGGTATCACATTTATAACTTCATTTGAGAGGGGTGAAATATTCAACATGTAGGAGGGGCAAAAGATATTACCTGTAGCACTAACAGCAACTATTGTGCCGTCATCTTGTTCATGAACTGTACATTTTACTACTGGTAGTTTTGTGCTCCCTATATACCCAGGGATTCCTGGTGGTTTTTTAATATTTGAGACATCTGAAAAAAGAAAACTAGGGGACTAAACATATATTAATCATTTTATAATAACAGGGGCCTTAATGTCTTTTTATAATCTTCTTTATTTGACATTTGTTATGCAATCAGTGTTTGTTTTCTTTCACTGGCTGTATTGACAGATGTACGGAAGAAGCAACATGTATCAAAATGAAGACTAGGTATTGTGATTACAATTATAGATAGACAATAAGGCCTCAGATGTTAATGAAACAGTTTTGAAAAACCAAAAACATCAATTAATGTAAAAATGTGACATATGATATACATAACAATAATACATTAAAAAAACGAGTACAATGGCTGGTCTTGCCATTTCAACCAGATGCGTGACTTGTTACCCAGTCCTACAATCTTAGATGGGATGTAACAGATGGACAAAAGATAGGTGGTGAAATAAAGTTAACAAATAGTAGGTCAAAACCAAAATTCCAATTTCTAATGTAATGTGTATGAAACATGAGAAAGTAATTTTATCCAAAAAAATTAAGTTGATGGAAATAATGTAAAAAATATCTTACCGTCATGATCAGTGTCATCAATAGGCTCAGGTCTTGTCTTCCCTAATAGAAGGAAATATGTGACAACTTGATCTCTTAAGTACACAGTGTAAGGACCTCTTACTACTAAGGGTTCATTCGGTGGTTGTTCGGCTAGTAAGATTTTCTGTGCTGCACTTTGTGAATTGACTACCCACGTTTTGTCCAGAGATGCCTCTATTTCTTCTGTCTGGCAAAGAAGTTCTATTGTTACTCATAAAATCAAACAAGTGAGATTATAACTCCTCAAGTATCACTCTTATCCTTAACCACCCATGGGACATGTATCAAATGTTGCTAGATTGGTGACAATATTTCATTTTTATATTACAAAAATGTATTATGCAAGAGTAATACTCTTGCACAGATTAAGTAATAGTAATAGATATTATTGTATTGTAAAGTCTAGAATTGGTTCTGAGGCATGTCCAACAACACCCCAGTCCACCAGAGAGCACCACAGCTAAGGGTGTGAAAAATACACTGGTGTAATGTAAGTATTTCCCGGAAAAGGGATAAGATGTTAATAGTATTTTATTTTTATTTATAGGAAATATACAATGAAATGATAAGTTTCACCTGCCAAACATCAATTTTTCTATCAGCATCAACTGATGTTATCCTGTCTATAGCAAGTTTAGCCAACTCCAATGTGTTATTAGGGAGTTCATCTGGTAAATACCATGGGCTAAGATTTTTGAACTTCGGCATCCAGTACATCATGCGCCAAAACTTTCTTAGAGGTATACCACGCCTTCCAAATATATTCAGCAGCATTAACTCCATTTCTGTGTCTGGTATTACCTCTAGAAATGTAGAAATTGATGTAACACTCTTCAATTATCAATTATTAATATATTTGAACATTTGAAAAACAATTCAAATTAAGAACTTACTGTTATCTTCCATTTGTTCTAGTAAATCCACAGCACACTGCTGTTGCTTTGGGTAATGCATGAATTCTGCTTGAAATATATTTGTAGGTATAAACTTTCCCTTCGGCAGAACGTCTACCAGAGCCTTGTACACTTCCAGGTCTTTTTGAACACCGAATTCCTTCATTCTCCCTAATGCCGCATAAATAAATTCTACATGGCCTCTCCTTCTAATATCCCGGCCTTCAAATATTTTTATAACTTGCAAATATGAGCTTTTATCTTTTTTCGGCAGGTTTACAAATGGGTCATAAACTGCCAGCTGCTTTTCAGAGCTCTTCCAACGACTGAATAAAAGGTTTGGTGATCTTGTAAGCAGAATACTTCTCAAAAGTTTTGTTGCCATTTTAGGTTGTGTCGGAAAAAATAAAAATATGGTAAACACGATACTTGTTCTATTTAATGGCAGTTTTATTAGATGAACTTATTAAAACACGTTTTAATTATGTACATGTACCAAACTTATTTTTTGTTGAATCTATATTTATGAACTGACTGACTTGACTTTGACTTTGACATTGACAAGCTCATTTTTTATTTATATATCCCATTTGGGAGAGGCAAAGGGATTTAGGCCCATACATCCTCGTCTGTTTTAAATTTCCTCTGATCCATATGCGGGAAGGCTAAAAAGCAAAGTCCAATTAATATAAATAAGGCCGAAGGCCAAGCCCTTTTTTAAATATTAAATATATCTTTTCTAAATTTTATAAGGCCAAGTCTTATATTTTCAAGTTCAGGATAAAAGTTTTAATCTTAGTTAAATGGCTCTGCTTCAAAGGCCATGCACAAAAATTCTGTGTCTTCACTTTTCTTCATCCCTCCCATGGTTACCAACAGTAAAATGATAGCACTTACTGAAGACTTCATTATGACTTCTTGAGGCAATCCAGAATATCCATCCCTCGCATTTTATCGAATTTCCCATTCCCATACTCAGCCTATACAGCCAATAGCCATGCCATGCCACTTCATGCCTCTGCTTCTGAGTCCATATTTAAAAAAATGGTGTCTTCAACTTCCAAACGACCTTCTATATAAGCCTAGAGCATTGAGTTTTTTATTTCGGAAATTCCGGGGTCAACTATCTGCCGACAGCGCTCGCAAGTCACCGACTTTCACGATTACGTGTAAAATAGTTCAGTTAGGACATTTGCCACATAAATCTCAAAACTACAATAACAATGTTACATTAATCTGCCAAAACTCAAAATATTACATCTAATGAAAAAACAAAAACATGAATCTGTCTTTGGATTCCCGCTAAAAAGAGCACACCAAATGAACCAACGACAAAGACGAACGAATGAAGTGTAAATCTATTCGGATACACTACATTTGAATTTCTCGAATTTAGTATTTATTTAACTAAAAGGTTCTATGATAAAGCAAGGGCTTTTTGGACAGATTAGTTTTTTAAATATTCGATGTGTAGATTTAACATCAAAATAACCCGTAACTAATAAATAGTGGCCGTACCATATAACACAGTGGCTCATTCGTTGTTAGTTCACTCTTCTTTCCTCTTTCGCGGTCATTCAATACATACATCCATACTACGTATATACTATTTCATTCATTCAGTTCTACTTTCATTGTGAAGGGGAGTAGACGTCGCGTTCAAAACTTTTCTACGTATTCAAATACGTAAACATCCAACATTTTATGAATTTAATCGTTTACTACTCTCATTAGTACATGTCATTTAATAAGTCCGATGTTAATGAGTACTCTTTATATTTTTAAAAGTTTATTTGATAAAATTACTAATAACAAAATCGGTGAAAAAGTTTTCAAGGTAAAATTACTCAGGTGTGCTAGTCAAAATGAAACGAGTAATTTGTGGCAGTTGCATATTTTTCTTCATGTTAAATATTGCCGGTAAGTACAAAAATAAGTTATTTACACTAGGATAAAATTAAATTTACGTGTTTAATTTTTAATACTGTCACTTTTACAGTATTAAAAAATATTTATTTCATAGGAAAATATATTTGATTGAGTACAAATTATGAAATTATTAAAACTACCTACCTACCTTGCTGTAAATCTGTACTAGCTAGCTACCTCCAAATCATTCTATACTTAATTATTTAAAAAGATCTTAGCTCAGGATCTTGGTAAGACCTACCTAAGTAAAATAATGCTATCGAATGTCTAATAATATGATAGGATACCTATAAATTGTAGGACTAATTTATTTAATAATAATATGTAATAAAAATTTTATTTCGGACAGTATCCATATTTATGTACTTATTAGTAATAATGAAACTTAGGAGTATGTTAGGGTAAGTAAATTTAAGATCCCAAACTCATGTAGATAGGTATCAACTTACCTAGGTACCTACCTCCATTATAAAGGATTTAAGTTAAATAATAATTTTAAAAATAAAGTAGTAACTAAGTTTCATTTTTGTTCTTTTCATGTCGGTAGGTATCTACTTACATACCTACCTAAGTACCTAACTACCTACCTGTTACGCGTGAGAGTGCATAATGCAAATTCGTAACTTGTTCAAGTTTGGCTAGACAGTAGACACACAACACTGCCTTCATATGTTTAGATGCGCGGTTATGTCTATGGAAACAAAATGTACATAATATGCCTGTACCTACTAGGCACATAAAAATAATTTGATTAATTTTACGTCACAAAATTACTTTACCGTGAGATTAAGTTCCTACTTGCCTGCACCTAGGAACTTACCTGTCTATGGACTTGTCAGTTAGTTACTTGTTATGGAAAAAATAAGGAAGTCTGGGTTTTTCCACTTTAATGTACCTATCGACGTCTACAAATTTACGAATAAAAATCATTATTTTGTATTTCGTACGTAGGTTTAACATTTAATTTTAATTTAATTGTTGACGTCACGCGTCATCAAGTTCATTGGAATAACAAACCGAAGACGTGCCCACCGCGGCTGAAAGCTATTTATTTCTTGTTGTTTATAACTCGAGGCGTGGTGTCTCTGGGCGCCAGGCCAAACGCCCACGATATGATGGCGCTGTCATGCTGTTGTTGTCACTGATATACGTTTGTTGCAAAAAATAGGCTGTCGTATAATGGTTCGGTGAGTAGAACAAAAACAGGTGTGCACTGATTGTATTGTGACTTATCATAAACTAGTTCGCTCCCGCACGTTTATTTCACCCCCTTATGGGCCATTTACACGAAGGCAATACACTAAGACAATCCACTAACTGCATACAAAAAAAGGACAATGGAATGGATTGTCCTCAAGTTTTTTTTTGTATGCAATCTTAGTGGATTGCCCTCGTGAAAATGGCCCATAAGGGACTGAATTATGCAAAATCCTTTCTTAGTGGATTCCTACACTGTATAAGCTATTTACGTGCAAAATTTCAAGTCCCTAGACCCAGCGGTTTAGGCTGTGCGTTGATACATAAACAATCAGTACATACATCAATATATATAATATTTTTATTTATTTGCTCAAATTGGAATTTAAGCAGCTGGACAGTCCTCTGATATATATTTTAATTGGTAAGTACCTACCTATCATACTAGACCTTTTCTGTGTCGTCATCATTATCATTGGTGTAAATGTGTTACCGTTAATGTGATGTGCGTCAATCTGCAGGTTAACTGAATCCGTTAAATAAAGTGCGAGCTGCAAATAAATGGTTCAGTTTTCAGATTACCTGACTAATTAAACTGGATATTCCTTGGATAAGTTTATAAATGTGTTATACATACTTGCCTATAAAGACCAATCGTTCGTTTTTTACCATTAATTGAATATATTAGGAAAGAACTGCTTACCTAAGTACCTATAAATTATGTTCTGTCACGAAAAAAATAACGTTCTTAATAAAATTCTCTAGTTAAGTAATTAATTATTGTATTCATGTAAAGAACAAATTCTCTATTATTATATTTTATTTATCTAATTCTTATTTAAAGACGTAAGGTGTACGCTGAGCTGTATTTTTGTATTGATATGATATTCTATTTATTTACGCTAGCCCAATTAAGCCCAGGGGCCCGCCGGCGGGCTATCACAAAATGCCGCCATTCCGTTAAGCAGTGACTTGGCAGCCCGCCGGCGGGCTGGCCTACACAGACGACTTTAAACCTTATTTGTATCACCATTAAATACATGATATTGAATATAATTTACTACCGTGATCTAGAATAAATTCTGAATCCCTTGATATCCAAAGCTACACATGTTTTTTGTTTTTATTTATAGAAAACCGCTTCCAAACACGCGCCATGTGACAAGTCATAAAAAAAATGGCCACTTCATAGTAAATTTTCGGTGTCGGATTTCAAGTGGTGTTCAATTATAAACATAAGTGGCCTCTAAAGGTTGAGTTGTTTATCTTAGACGATAATACGATCTTTCTAGTTGGTGTTTAGTAACATTGTTTATAAATTTGAGTGATTATTCTCGAAATAGGTCCGAGTTTTTATTTACGAACAGAAATGAATGACTTGGACTCATAGTACCCCTTTGTTTTTTACATGTGGCAGCACATAATCTATCCATAGACAAAAATACATTCACAGTAGGATAATAATCAAAGTAGTTTTTTTTAGGTGATCATTTTTTTGGGAAAGTTGAACAACGCGCGGCATTTGCGCGCGCCCCAAAAAAAACGTCAAAATCAAATAACATTTTCTTGTGGTTTTACGGGCTAGACTGTATTATGGTTTCATACATGAAATATTTTTCTGCCACCAATCACTTTCCCCGTGATGGATTCAGAATGAGCACCAGCTCATGATTATAGATCGGTTATAAAATCATCCAAATGATGCATCGTTCAACAGCATTTATCTCTTTTAACATGACATGGTCTACCTCAATACAAGTTAAGTTAATATAGCAACTATATTGCTGCATATAATTTATTATGCTACTCGTAATCATAGACGGCAAAATATTCCATGGAAAAGTAAACAATTAACAAATAATATTCCCTTATCCAACTGTATGTACTGTATGGATGTTTGTTCCTCTTTAACGCGAAAACTACTGAACGGATTTTGAGGAAACTTGACAATTATATAGCTTATATATCAGAATAACACATGGGCTACATTTTATTCCCGTATTCCCACGGGAACGGGAACTACGCGGGTAAAACCGCGGAGCATTGCCAGTATTTCGTAAAATGCGAAAAGGAATGGCAATGTTGACTCTTGATTGTCGTTCCTGAAAAAGATGTAGACAGGTCCATTATTGTTGGGTATTTAGTTAGCTAAGTGAAAGTAAAAAATCTAAATAATATTCATCAGCGCATAGAGTGAAATAATAAAGTATTACCTAGTTGAAAACAATCCGTATTCCATACAGATCTCACAACTGTTTGGTTCTCACGTTCTGTTCGCTACTTTTCGCGATTAATTGCGCAGTCCGGTAACAATTAATTGGCTTTGAGTATTTAGCTCAGTAAAGTGAAAGTAAATAAAATTAAATAAATTACCACACTACTATGTAATAAATAGATGGGGAAAACGCAAGAAAGAATGCGAAACCCTCAAAAGAGTCACTAGAACGTTCCTACTTGAATTTTTAATGCTCATAACCGGTATCCGCTTTGCGTGTATAAATTAAGATCTTGATTTGGTTAACTAAATAGTGATCAAATATTATTAAGTGAAAGCACTTTGTTAAAATTAAAAATACATAATAATAATAATATATAATAATAATTTAATCTCACGCCTTTTTTATCCCCGAGGGGGTAGGCAGAGGTATTCCATTACTGGATATACCCACATTTCACGAGATATATTGGACCCCTAAACGTGATAGGTGGTGAGCCCATCGCCGGACCGGGTCTGTTTACACATGTCTCAGAATTAATTCTGAGACCTGCGGGTTTCCTCACGATGTTTTCCTTCACCGTCGAGCTAGTGATAAATATGTACGTAAGTTTTTGAAAAACTCATTGGTACATGCCGCGATTCGAACCCGAGCCTCACTGATTTTCGGCCGGCTCTTTAACCGTCCGGGCTTTCACTGCTCAAAATACTATGCTAAAAATACATACATACATACAGAGACAACAGACCGCCACCTGCTACGATCCTGGCATACCTCACGTGCCTCATCCACATCCATTAATCGGTTCATACAAGATCGTCGGTTTCGGGTACTCTTTATCTGGCATAAATTAAAAATCTTCCATTGAATTAGTGTTATGTCAGAATGCAAAACAAGGTTCCTATAGTCCTTTTAAGAACTTTACTACATATGTATATACATAATATCATAGTTAATGCAAACTAAGTACCTACCTTACTTACCTGATAATGTTATTTCATTGAAGTTTTCACAGAATATGTGTATTTCTGTTGTTGCTATAACAAAACAAATAATAGAAATAAACATTTTTAATTTAAAGGTGATATTATACAACAATAGTCTGTTTTGGCGATTTTTATTGTACGGTGATACGGAACCTTACGGGTGCGAGTCTACCGCGCACTCGGCCGGTTTTTTGTTTACGCTTGATTTTATTTATTTAACTTCATGTACCAAGAAAATGTACAAATGGCGAACTTAATGCCTAAAAACATTATCTACCAGTCAACCTGCAGGCTAAGCAGAAATAATTTTGCGGAATTGGCCGCAAACATTATATTTTACTATTGAAAATAAAATTTTCTCGTACCAGGGGCTTTAATTGAAAATCGGAAGACTCCAATAAAACTCCAAAAAGAACCTACTTAGGTATCTACCTAGTTATTATGGAAACCTCAAGAATGCTTCCGGGAAAATTGTTTGTTGCAAAAATATTATTGCAACTAATATAATCTATAATTCTTTCGGGAGGGAAGGCTAATCGGGATTTATGAGGAAAGCCGCATAGTTTGGGGCGCGAATCCAGTCGGATGAAATTGTTTTATCTGAATTTATTGCCCGCAGGAGGTCGGCTTAAACATTTTTGCTGTAAAATACCAACATACAAATAAATAACCTAATCTACCTATGTGATCAGATCATTGTACAATGTACTCTGATTAGGACCGCTTTAAAAATATGTACATATTAAGTACCTATATGTAGGTAGGTACCTTACTTTGGTACTATACCTACAAATAGATTTTACAATATTGCAGATAAAAAAAATTAATAATGGTAACCATGTGGAAAGAAGACAGGCTGCATTCACTCTCTGGATTTTATTCATACCTAATTTTTCACTAGAAAATAATGAATAAGTTTATACATAGACTACATAGTGAAGAAGTCCACTTTCTCATTGAGGGTTGAACGGTTGGAGTCTCGTCGCAAAACGAATTTTAATTCTTTTGTGGTGAGAGTACCAACCCATCATCTGGAAACCTTCATGAAGGAGGACTTCTGGCCGCAGGGAGTTGTATTTCGGAAATTCCGGGGTCAACTACCTGCCGACAGCGCTCGCACGTCGCCGACACTTCGTGTAAAATAGTTTAGTTATTTATTTTTTATGTATGTTAGATTTAAGGTATATATAATATGGGCCTCTGTTTACGTTATTTAAGATCTACTAATGTAAATATTGCCTGAAATAAAGATTATTATTATTATTATTATAAAAAAATGGTCATGATTATATTATGGTTACAATCGCTATCGCAATTTATCGTCAATTACGCACATAATGCCACTAACATTTAACGGCAGTGGGACACATTAGTGTTACCCGCGATAATGAGACGATTTCCTTACAAAAGTTGGGATGGAGTCAGCGGTCCGGACAAAAAGTTATCCCATCTGAGTGCGATGACAAATGACCCAGCTTAAGGCTGGCAACAGTCGTGGTTAATGTGAGACAGTCCTGGACAATGACGTTGGTTTTACCTTTGAGTCGGTCCCGGAAAAAGTCCCGTTTGTATAATTTACACAATGATTTTAAATATAAATATACCTACATTATTGAATATACAGTATTACAGTAAAATTTACTCTGTAAATAAAATAACCAATTATTAATTGTTAGTTAAGGAATAGGTACATATTTTTAGGTTTATGACTTGAAATCCATGTCTTATGAAATCATACACCTATTTACTTATGTTATGTTTTTCTGCATGCATCTGTAATTTGACATGTGGTAAAATTCATGGATATAGAATTTACTTATTGTAGTTTCTCCGTAGGTAGCTAGTGATGATTTTAAGGAAAAGTCTACATATTTAGTTTCTTTTACGGTTTATTATTATTACACTTATTTTTCATTCATGTAATCAAAATAATATATTAAAAATAATAGGCAAGTCTAAGCAGAAGAGGACAATCATAATAGAGTTTAATAGAGACTATCTTACTCTAGACCCATTGTCCCGCATTTACTTCTATTTCCATTACGTTGACAGCATTACCAGCGCGTGCTCGGAGACATTGCAGGGAATTGTGCGAAATGGCCGATTTGTGCTGGTCTATCTTGTCACTGATTCCTTAGGGATTCGCTTTCATGAGATCGTTATAGGGGTACGATCCCATTGCCAATAATAAAACATTGCTAAAATAACTGACATTTATTTGTTTTGAAGTTGTTAATGTGAATAAAATAAATATGTATGTAATTCTATAGTCATACTTTTACGGAAGTAAACTACCTAAGTAAGTACCAACATTTAATTATTGTTTATGTTTATTACAAACTTGACTTACACAAAAAATCTAAAATACATGTATGTTTGGTAAAGATTTTCCATTAGCTTTTCACTGATCCAATACCTTCGTGATAGATAGGTTGGTACAATATAGGGAGATCTATCAAAATACGATATTTTCCGGCACAATATTATCAGATTCGCAATGATAAGGCAATATAGATGAGTGATGGATGTCTACATAGTTTGCTAGACGACTAGGTATTCACAAAAGATATGAAATCTGTTACTTATCTGTTGACATTGCATAAATGTCTAACGGAGATTATCTTTAGTATCTAAGTACCGTGGAATATTTCGGCATCAAATTATTATTTTGAACAATATTTACCTATCATAAGATTTTATTTATGAAAGATTTGTGAAATTCATTCTTATGGACTTAACCTATCACGTTTAGGGGTCCAAAAATATACTGTTGAAAAGAGTTTATTTCCAGAAATGGAATACATCTGTTTGCCCCCACGGGGATAAAAGGCGTGAGATTTTTTACTATAATATTAGTCTAGATATAACCACAAAAATACAGTACCTTTTCAGAAAAGGGAATATTACTTATTATGGATTTATGGGCTTGCATAGGGTGCTTGAGCTGTGAAAGTTGACGTCATTTAAATAATTTATTTGATTACAAATATCCGACTAAAACTGTTTACTTGTGCGGTTGTGTATGTCAGAGGAAACAGTGTGACTATGTTCATGAATCATTCAAATATAAACGATCGTTTTGAGGTAGGTACTTTAAAAATTTACATTTTGCTTATTCTTGTAAAAAAATATTACAATAACTCTCTAAACCTCTATGATTATAGTTTGGTGGGTGAATGTTCGCCCGAACTCTGCATATTTACATCGTAACCGTTAGATATATTTTCAATCACTGTTTTGTATCTGTTCAAATTCTAACTGGATTACCTACTTTAAGTTTTTCCTTGTTAAATCTTAGCGAGAAATGTCCATGGGCATAGTGTTACTTAAGCAAGTGAATTACATATTCTATAAGAATTTTCATATACTTACCATGTAGGTACTGTTGTTTCTCCGAATAAATAAAATTAAAATATAATTAAATGCATTCTTAAAAAGGAGATTAATATAATTTATTTTCTATTTTCTTTCTTTCGGTTGTTTGCTTTGGTTTTTATTAGACATAAAATAACACTCCAATATTATTTATCATTTCGACTGTAGGTAGGTACCTAAAATAACAGTAGGCTTACTGACTTACCTACCTACTCATAATTAATGTCCTCGTATTAGCAGCATTACAAGCTTGAGTGATTGATTATGTGGGATCTAATTAAATATTTCTCACTTTACTGAAAATTGTATTGGGAGATAAGATGTACCGTTATAGTACCGACTTATTACTGGTTCACACACTGTTTAGTGAAGTTGCTTAGTAGATGAACATTGCTTGCGCATTATGAAGTTTGGTATTCATATTTACCGTTACAGAAGCAATGTTCATTTACTGATCAACTTAACTAAACAGTGCGTATTCCAGCCATTAGAAGAGATAGGAATTTGGTTCTGCGCGGTTTCACCCGCGTAGTTCCCGTTCCCGTAGGAATACGGGAATCTCAGAGATCTTCTATCTTTTCACTGGTAAAACAATTTTTAAAATCGGTCAAGTAGTTTTTGAGTTTATTCGTAACAAACATACAAATCTTTCCTCTTTATAATATTATTATAGATTTGCGATAAATTGTAGAGCTCCTCTCAGTAACAATAGTAGGTTACAACTACCGAGGCATATATTAAAGAACTGAATTTGAAGAAAAGTATGTCTTTAGTACTTAAACTAAACAATATTTTTTCCTCTACATGAAGTAACTATATTGTTCTTTCTTTACTAACAATTTAGTTCTAGATACCTCTTAATAAGGTGCCAATACTGCAAGAATATAAGTTTGACTGTGGGAACCCAGTCTCATACAAACAGTTATTTACCCAATACCTACACAAATAATATCCTTTTATTTGCCCCATTGTGCAGAAATCTATGTAAAGGGATTCATTCAAAACAGCCCACGTGCCTATCTTAATTTCGTGCCTCATCGTCACACCGTCGTTTGTTTATATAAATATTTTGTGGTAACAAGAGGAGTAGTGCATAACTGTGGGGTATAGCTACCATTACTTTTATTTACTTAACATGATTTAAAATGTAGCTGTTGCGAATATTAAATTAGCGGTGCTCACAATATGGCTTTTAAATAAATGTCTAACTAAAATAAATACATAAAATTCAATTAATAAACCTAGTAGAAATAGAAACAAAATGTATTTTTAAATACAAGTAGAATCTCGTAAGGTACGTACCTATTCAAGAATTAGAACAGAAAAGAACACATGGAGAGTCGTGATAACAATATAGATAACCTATAAAAGTGATAGGGTTAAAGAAACTATCGATAAACGCACTAAACGCGACTATTTCGATAAACTTGACATAACTTCTTTCTCACATAATATTAAATAATGTTAATAGGTCAATCGATCACGCTATTTACACAATATTATTATTGTATAGGTAATGCAATTATCACATCGTTCTAACTACAATAAAAATTATAAAACAAAGTCGCTTTCTCTGTCCCCATATCCTTTTTTATATATATATCCGTCCGTATCCGTTTTTTTTAATAGATAGAGTGATTCAAGAGGAAGGTTTTAGTGTTAGCATTGCACCCGTGCGAAGCCGAGGCGGGTCGCTAGTAGATAATAAATAAATAATAAATTTTAGAACACAAATGCAAAGGTATACAATGTATGTTATTTTATTTAGTCCCAAACTAGGTCGAGCCTATAATTGATTTGCTGTCGTTGAAAATATTGTTAAATAAATTAAATTAGTGGAAGTAACAAGAAAAAATAAGGCGTGAATTGAATACATGCCTTTGATTTCATATTATATCAATAGTAATCTAGAGTTACTGTGAAGCTTAGTTAAAGATAAAACAAATGCGTGCAAGTTATACGTATACTTGCACGCATTTGTTTTAACTTTAATTTGAGCTAGGTTCTTAAATGGTTTTAACAATTTATATGATGGCTGCACAATTTAGATCTATGTGTTCTCAAACTCGACTCTGTAAACCTAGTCATATTTTTAATCTACTTGATCTCTACGACCACGTGTCAGTCACGTAGTAGGTAGTATTGACCCTAATTCGAAACGAAGTAGGCGTGCTCTAACATACTAACAGTACCGAACAATAGGAGTTTTGTGATATGGTTAGGGATGGGTGTGATTGCTACTTTTAAATCATTTTCATTTGAGGAAATGACTTATTTTTTTCATATGATTTCACCTGTGATATTTCATAGGCAATGATTTTTAATTACGATGAAAAACCACAATAACTTGCTACTGGAAATGATGTAGGTAAGAAATGTGAAAAAATAAATAAAATTTAACATGATTTGCGATTTCTTAGATTTTATGAGTAGAAGCCTTATTATGTACTAATTCAGTGATATAATAGGTGGTACTTGGCAACTGCGGAAATTCCATACCTACCATTGGAATTTTTATGATCGATGTATGGTAGGTATAATTTGAACGAGATGTCTTACAACGAAACTATTTATACCGCGAATAAACGTCTAGTGTTTGAGACATTAACAATTTTATTACCTCAGAGAACCTAAAGATAGGGACCTACCTAACGTACTCGGACCGTGTATGGCTACAGTGTGCAAAATGTCAAGAGCTGCCTGGAATAATCTAGACTAAACAACTTGGGAATAGTATGTAGGAACGCAATAAGTTTTTATCTCTGACGTTCTAAGCTAAACATAAAAAAATGCAAACAGAAGGTAAAGTAACTACCTACGTAAAATGACATGACTCTGTAATCTGATGACGCGCATGCACTACCAGCACTATCTACTACAACTTAACATAAAGAATTTCTATTTAATTGCTATTTGGTCTAAAAATAAGCAGTCCTAAATCAACTTTAGCAAATTTACCAGAATGTTTGTCGAGAAAAACAACAACAAAACATACGACTAGTCACTTGCAATGGGAGGGTTAATGGTCAATCAAAACGAATTGAGTACTCGACGTCATGATGTCAAGGCGAAGATGACTTCCTAAGGCATCAATTCAATCATTCAATTGGCGGTTCTCCAGTTGCCACCAATGTTTCTTTAAATTGGTCTTCGATTACGCTTCGATTGAATGAGAATGTGTCGCGTACGCATACGAAACACACACATAGAAGAACATCGTACGATTTCAGTGGACCAATAGCAGCTGGCTGCGTGGTGGGCTCGGCTCCCCACTACAGCACCGGAATGCATGGTTCTTAGAACGGCACTGTTAAAAATAAATACCTGTTTAACAGGACACACACGATGTTGGACAGTCGAGGCCATTGCCAAGACATGAACGATCGGATCTGTTAGTAGATATCGTTATACTAATATATGTTAATAATCATGTATCATATCATAAATGTAATAATGAATACTAATTTCATCTTAGAAAAATTAAAATACAAAAAAAAACATAGACTTTGTCTAACTAATAAGCTGGTAATGCTTTAGAGCCCTAACAAATAATAAAAAAATAACTATGTCACAAGAAGCTGAAGCTGCAGAGACAGACCAAGTTGATAAAATGAAACCCTATCAATTAAGTGCCCTAGAAAAGTGCTGGAATAGTTGAACGGATCAGATGCCACGATACGAAACTTTTCCAATAACATGTGTGTAAACAGCTGATCGCGCGTGCGCACCGCGTGAAACAAGATCGGCCACGGCTGACTCGGTGACGTGCCCATGCGCCATTCTGATCTGTATACAAATATAGATAGCGAACACCAAAGCAAATAGTAGTAGGTAGGGTTAGATACGAATATTTTAGTTTGTGCCAAATAAATATTAGGTAGGTATGTGAAACTAAAGTTACTTTAGACGTTACGTAAGCGGAAACGATATTGTTAAGAAAGTCAACAATTATAGAAATACCCGTGTAGATAGTTACCCAAATTTTACGAGATATTGTCGTGAATATTACTTTAACATTGTCGTCATGAAATACTTATATTAGTCGTTTCAAAAGTTTAAAAGACTCAAGACTTCCTACGCTATAGAAAGGAAATCTAAAATTTCTTTTGGCGCTTGAATGAAGATCGACGATATTTCTTAGGAGTTACGTTTTTTATAATTTTTCCAACAATAGTTAAAAAAGTATTTGTAATGAAATACGAATAAACAATGCTCCGCTTGAAAGAGCACGCACGGGTGCTTATCACGGCAAGCTTTCTGATAAATATTTACGATTTGGCTCAGTTCCATTCGAGCCTTACAAATTTCATACTTATTTTGTATAAAACCTACTTATTTTAATCAAAGATATGATATTATGTACCTAGCAATTATTCATAATACTGAAAGCCCATTTGTGTACTAAATAATATTTAGAATCTCAACTACTTATACTAAATCTTATCTTTACCTTCCTTTAAACAATATGTAACATAATTAAAACAAACCCTCAGACACCCCAATTGGCAATTAGCCTTAATAATATTTTTATATTTTTTTTATTTAGTTAATGCAGGGTGTTATTTAATTCTCTTATATAAAAATCTCATATAATATACAGAACA
This sequence comes from Ethmia dodecea, assembly GCA_963855545.1. Lineage (NCBI taxonomy): Eukaryota > Metazoa > Arthropoda > Insecta > Lepidoptera > Depressariidae > Ethmia > Ethmia dodecea. Next base: position 7,345,170 of record OY979446.1, read on the forward strand.
CAATTTTATACGAAGTGTTTCTATTAGTATATTATGTGTATTTTTGTAATAATTCACAACAGATACCTATACATTTGAAATATAGCTTTGTGGACGTTTAATAAGTATTTTTTAAATGACCTGTTTAATACCTAGCGATACTAAAACCCTTGCAATCCATTCCATTTCTGATTCAGAACAAACTATAATAATTTTAGGTCTTGCATTCATAATGTTACAAGTTGTATGCATGAACATGAACATACATACGTTTTGGACCGTGTATGGTATAATAATCTGCAATATAAGTCTGACACAAGTCTTGAGTTTGTTACCTGGCTGTATTGGAGGTTGTACAGGAGCTGCCTTCACAGACTGATATTAGACTGATATCGCCGGATCCGATTTAATAACAAGTTGAATATTAAATGTGTATTATTTTTCCCCAGGTGCCCTCAAAGAGAGCTGTAATAAAGAAGAGGATCTTCTCCAAAGATGTTCCATGGCGCTCCCTGTGCTCAGTTCTCCAGAAATATCGTTTGCTCTTACTAGGGAAGAATTGGATAACAGTTGCATGTAAGTGTTACTTTAGTTATACAATTTCTCAGCAGAAAGTAGTTATTGTTCCTTATAAAATTATTGTCCTCATCATCAACCCGTAGCATCCCACTTCTGAGCTATCAGCTAAGGGTCTTTCCTCACACATGAGATAGTAAGACTATAATATGTACTGGGTACTACTAATTTACTATCCCCTTTGTAATGTGCCTTATATGCTTGCATTGCGGATGGGACATTCATTAAATGATGTATTGATCAAAACAAAACAGTTGAGTATCCAAGAAAATTAGTCATAAAGATCAAGTACGAGTACAATTGTACATTTTTTAACTATACTATTTGCTTTCTATTTGCTCAATGTACTGTTTGTTTTAAGCGATACACATAAAAGTGATTTTTACTCTGTCTTCTTTTTAAAGGGACACGACGTTTCTGACCTTAAAATTAAGTTTTCTAAATTAATTTGGTATTAAGAAGTAATCATTTATTGATAACCATACTTAAACACTTAAACAAAAATCTAGTAAAGATAAATTAAATCTATAAATAGAAGACCTCATCCAATGCCATTTGGTATTACTCCGAAATTCAATATTACAATACGAACATTTTCAGTCAACTATCGGGGCACTTTGATTAAACTTAGTACATTATCAAGCTTCACAAAAGGATATCTAGTAAAATAATCTATTCATGGCATCCGATCCTCCTTTGAATTTCTTGAACTAATATTATAATTATAACTGTAGCATCGAGCGATCAAGATTTGAAATTACAAAGATGACTGACATCTGATTTAATTTAATAATTATGACAAAACTTAATTACTTAATCTGGAATTGTGTAGAAAATCCTTACATCGATCCAAACAAACATGGTCATTAATAAATTTGGTTACAGAAAATGGTCTTTTTCAAACATTTGCGCATAAAGAGATTACTAAAAAAATAGGTTTCCATCCAACATTATTCAATGACAACAGACAATCTCTTTTATGATGAATTCAGTAAACAAATTCAAGGATAAGTATTAAATGTTGTAGGTACTGTGGAGTGAATGCTCTAGATCATTTATGTCTTACAGCCGGACGTCAAGCGACTATTTTCCCTTCCAGTGGAATTTCACAAAATCCCTCCTTAGTACACCACCTTAGGGTACCTACTCAAGGAACATTTAATCCAAATTTCTAATCTGTCGGTCAGCCAGTTAATTTTATGAATACAATAGTTTTTTTTGCAATTTGGGCTTTGCGCTATCTAGGCCGTTCTGGCTCGAGTCACGAAAGAAACTGTTTCCCGGGACTCGGACTTAGGGCGAGAGGAGAAACAGGAGGGGTTTTTAGTCAGTGCGAGCCTGAAATAACTTGGTTGTCGTCCCCGCTACCACCAGGTATGCGTAAGGCATTTTCCCCGCATGCGAAAGAAAAAAAAAGGCTGTTCTGGCTGGGTATCCAACTGAGAGTACTGTCTGATCCAATCAAGATTCAGATCTTTAAAAAAAAGTCGCATCCGTTCTGAGGAAATGTGACTTTCTTGACTGTATATGTTATTTTGTCATTATATAGGTACTACGAGTAGATGTTGAGCTGGACTCCTTCGATCACTAATATAATACCAGGTACACAATCTACACCTCAACAATCGCGTGTATGTTGTCGTGGAAAATATAATAATAATAATAATATAATCTCACGCCTTTCATCCCCGAGGGGGTAGGCAGAGGTATTCCATTACTGGATATACCCACATTTCACGAGATACATTGGACCCCTAAACGTGATAGGTGGTGAGCCCATCGCCGGACCGGGTCTATTTACACATGTCTCAGAATTAATTCTGAGACCTGCGGGTTTCCTCACGATGTTTTCCTTCACCGTCGAGCTAGTGATAAATATGTACGTAAGTTTTGAAAAACTCATTGGTACATGCCAGGATTCGAACCCGAGCCTCACTGATTTTCGGCCGGCTCTTTAACCGTCCGGGCTATCACTGCTCTAATATACTATCTATATTATATGCTCTCATATAATATATATAATGTGGAAAATATACTATCGTGATTTTATGTACTTTTAAATTATAGTGATCAAATATCTGGAAGCTTCTGGGTATGCCTTGGTCATTGATATCATAGTACTGCGATTCAGCGCTCTCATTTACGTCAAGGAAACTTCGTGAGAACTGGGCAACTTTTACTGAATCCTGTGAGAAATCTCCGCCGTTCATATACTACCGAGTCAAATATTACCTAATCTACTGATAATATCTAATAATAAAGTTATTTTAAGATCCACTGGTAATTAAACTACCAGTTACCTGAGACACCTTATAGATAGCATAACATAATATTTAAGGAAATTGTATTCGGAATTGAATTTTCTTATAATGAAACGGAAGTAACTGCAATGGAGTACAATATTTGATAAGATATTGTTATCAGCAATCTCTAACATTTTATTACTCCATTGTGAATATCTGACACTGATAACACATATATGAGAAGTGCATGTCATTTATCCTACATTGTAACATTTGTAACTGCGTTTTTCAGGGCACAGCACAATAATAATTCGGATCGTCTTATTTTGGTTTCAAATCAAGATTTTTATAACAATAAAAAAAATATTAAAATACTAAAAATAGACTAGTGTCAGACTCTAAAACTACATCGACTTCCATTGATGTGGCCTTTGTCGTTCCTTTGACTCAATGGACGCCTGGTTTCAGACAGTCCCCAAACTTTTCTTAAAGATCGAGACTCCGGCGCTGCGTCAGGCAACTTCCAACTTTAACGGAATGGAGAGCAGTTAGCTCATCTTAATTTAGTGTTCTTGTTTGCGGTAAATAGCAATTTGGAACTAGTTGTCCGACTGAACAACTTCGCTGAACGCTTGATGGAGCACTGAATAGCCAATGAAGCACTTGAATGGGCTGAATAGATTCAACGATAGTGGTGCAATTTTGCATTTGTAATCACGCATACGTATTCATAAACGCAGTTTACGTGTTATGTAAACACTGGTTATCTGGTTCTGGTAGAGAATTAATAAGTTCCTTTGTTTTGGTAATTAACAAATCATTTCCTATTTCATTCGATGACGAAAATTTTGTGGGACAAAAACACGCGATCATTAAGCAAACTAGACAGTAGACAGGTACTAAACAACTGATTGAAATGTTTAAATGCCTTTAAACAACCAGACATGACACATACATGCTTCATGTACAAAAATTTTGTTGAAGGACCGACCGTTGCATCTAACAGGCTAGTCTACCACTACTTTTGTTCTAAAAATCTAAGAGTTTGTTTTAACAAACCAGTACATATACTACTTTCTCAGTATAAAAATAGACAATGCTCTCGAAAACTCGTGACGCTATGTCTAGTTTAACCCTATTCAAGAAAATACACACAACTGACCTGATTCTTGACTGTGACCTTTTTAATAACAGCGTATGTAATAAAGTTTATACAGCAAACTCCATTTCATTAGTCGCGTATAAATAACTCCATGCATTATGAGCATGAGATGCTGATTGCATTCAAAATTATTCATCAAAGGGACAACAGTGTCTGACATTACAAATTTTGTGTATTTAATTACCAAAATTTATCGGCTGTGTTCAAATATCTGTCTGATATTTAATATTGTTTCAGAGAACTGCGCGCTGGTATCAAATGCATCGACAACTACACAGAAGTCTGCATGGAGAAGCACGAACAAGTGGTCTTCCGAAAAATATACGCTGGCATCACCAACGTGGTTCAGGAGCTATGTACTCGAGGATCGTATCAAGATGAGTATTTGAGACATGCAGACTGCGTCAAAAATGTAAGGCCAGAGTATGAGACCTGCAGCAAGAAGTACGAACTAACTTTGACTACGCTCAGCAATCACCAGAAGAATGACCAGTATAGTACTGATCAGCACGATGTAGCAGCTAGCCATGAGGATTATCTGAAGACTGTTTGCTGGTGAGTAAATAACACATTTAAACTCTAAAAAAGAAAGAAACTTACCATCGTCTAAACTGTAGTACAAAATTATCAAGCACAATATTATATTATTGAACTGAACCGATTGCAAATAACAAAATTGAATGTCTATGCTGAGCATCATTAAAGCCGACAAGTCAGTTGTTGTGAAAACTGGGAATAGAAATAAAAATTTTTAGTTCAACTTAGAAGTTCGTAGTTGCAATAATACCTATTTTCTTGGTCATCACATACACTGAAATTAGCGTTTGTTAACATGCTTATCGAAACTGAACATACGAGTTTAGTCTCAAAGCATCGGGCGAAGATCACCGAAGCTATTTTCGTCACTATTACCAACTTACCATCATCAAGAATTCTACAAAATGAAAGATATGTTTCTCTTATTCCTAGATAGGTAACATCTATCTACGAGGGCGGAGTGATAAGTTTGGTAAAAATCAATTTGGGAATAAAATCATCACATGGAACCTTCTTGTTCACAACTATTTTGAAGGACCAAAATAAATTTTTCAGCCAGCAATGCCGGTTAGTTTTTTTTACAGCAATCAAAGAAAAACAACTGAGACGTTTTTGCAAAGATGGAGAAAAGTGAATTTCGTGTCTTGATTAAACATTATTTATAGCGCAAAAAAAGTGTTTCGGAAACGAAACAAAAACTTGATAAATATTATAGGGACTCTGCTCCGTCGATTAAAATGATTCATAAGTGGTTCAACGACAACGTTTTTGGTGTGGTCGTACAAGCACAAGTGATGCTGTGCGTCCAGAACGCCCAGTTGAGGTCACTACTCCAGAGATGATAGCTAAAATCCACGATATAGTGTTGAACGACCGAAGAGTAAAAGTGAAGGAAATAGTCGAGATAGTAGGCATCTCAGACGAACGTGTTCGCAATATCTTACACCAATATTTAGATATGAAGAAGCTCTCCGCGCGATGGGTGCCGCGTTTACTGACTGTTGATCAAAAACTCATGTGTGTGACCACTTCGGAGGCAGGTTTTGCGTTGTTTCAACGGGATAAAACCGAATTTTTACGTCGTTTTATAACAGTAGACGAAACATGGATCCACCACCATACCCCAGAAACCAAGCAACAATCGAAACAGTGGATTGCTACCGGCGAACCAGCTCCAAAGGAGGCCAAAGCAGTTTTATCGGTCAATAAAGTAATGGCTACAGTTTTTTGGGATGCACGTGGGGTACTCCATATTGACTACTTGGAGAAGGGTAAAACGATTAATGGCGCATATTATGCCAATTTATTGGACCTATTTGACAAAATTTTACGTAAAAAACGACCGCATTTGGAAGAAGAAAATCCTTTTCCACCAAGACAACGCACAAGTGCACACCTGCGCGATTGCCATGGCCAAATTTCAAGAGTTGCGCTATGAGTTGCTTTCTAACCCACCGTATTCGCCAGATTTAGCCCCTTGCGACTATTTTCTGTTTCCGAATTAAAAAAAATGGCTTGGTGGGAAAAGATTTTGCTCCAACGAAGAGATCATGCATGAAACCAATGCCTATTTCGAAGAGTTGCCTAAGTCGTACTTTATGGAAGGGATCGAAAAGCTAGAGAAACGCTGGATGAAGTGCATTCAGTTACAAGGTAACTACGTTGAAAAATAAATAATAATATTTAAATAAAATGGACTCCTCGTTTAATTTTTACTAGACTTATCACTCCGCCCTCGTACCTATAATGTCGTAGCTATTGCAAACCAATGCATATAAATTAAATCTTTTTGTTTAAATGTATTAATGTATAAAACCTTGATGTACGAGCGTCCAAAGTTGGTGCAAAGTTGCATAAACATAAGATGAGTTCATTGTTTCTTATAAAGTTATCACTTAAATATTGATAAATAAGATATTTGAAAATTAAAATTAAATAAAGATACTAGTAACTCATTAACTACCAAGGTTCATTTGAGATTTTTTTGAGACACTCAACACATTGAACCTTCAAACTTTTAAATATTAAATGGAAAAGTTGTATAATTATTATGTACTTGCTTGCACATTCACAAAATCCGTATTATCTTTAAGAAACGGAGATGTCATCCATCGATGGAATCATTCAATTTCAGCACCTCGCAAATTAAACTGTCACGGAAGTTATTGAGAGGAGTTCCAATGGACACTCCAAAGAGCGCGGAGCATTGAATATTTAATCGTTGATAAAATATTCAAGAAATCGAACCTGGTTCCCCCACCAACTTATGACTTGTCCGAGACGTGATTTTCAGTATTATGAACTCTCTTAAAACAGCCTATGTATATTGTATAACTCGTTAGTAATCTATTCATTTTCAAATTTACATGCAAATTACTTTATGTCTGTATAAAAAGTTATTTTACTTTTTGGTGACATTTAGCTGTGTTGTTTACAAGTCCATTCCATACAGATTTTACGAAACAAAATTTGAATTTAAATTAATTGTTGTCTTGTCGTTCAATACTAATATTGCTATTAACGACACGTAATTATAAAATGTCATCAGCGCGATGTTAAAATTGCAATTTAATTGGTGGACTGTCAATGAAATTGTGAATGACCGATTCACCGTTCACACGTTCAAAAGGAACGAAAAATGGGATGGGAAATTTTATAACTAATTGTCTCGCATTTTAAATGATTGGATGCTCGTTAATTTTATCTACATTCCTTAATTCCCCGGATTTATCTGCTGGATTTGCGTGAATTTTGGGCCTTCATGCACACCATTAACGTTATTTAAGATTCCGTTTGAATCCTATCGGATTACCGAAAGCGTTTAACGTTTTATATCATCAATCAGTAATATAAAAGTGGATTACGAAGTGTAACATCTATCGTTTCTTTTTAAAAACATGCATTTGGTTAGCTCCATTCATTTCTATAGTTTTTTTCCATATCGATTTATACATAAATAAGGAATACTATAAAAAAAACTAGATTCGCCGAGGTAGGTATGCTAAAAATATTGTTAAACTGTACCCTTAATATAGACATCGTTAGTCGCTTTTTCTATTAAAAATATTCGCCTGCTATCGCAGAATTTCCACACGGCTGCCCATGCACTGACACAATGGAAAGATAAACAAAAACACTATTTCCCTCTGAAAAACAATGAAACGCCGACGCGAGCGAACTAAGTTTTAACAGTTCGGAGTTAAAATAAACAAATTGGTATTGTATTGTGTTTATTTAGTTGGTTAAAGTCTCTCATAATCTGCTGTATTTCTACCTTAACAGTATTATTGTGTCGTCCCTTTATGATCGTTATAAGTATACATAGTATAGGTATCAATTACTAGAAGTCATTATGTACCTACTGTATTTTGTGTTATGAATGTCATAATTTCGAGGTCTAATTTTATTGTTACTGCTTATTGTTCTAGGTTTATTTTCAGTTTAGGTCTGATCTGCTGCTTCTCCAAGTATTGTACAACTGTGTATGCTTAAAAAACCGTATACCTCGATCGACCTGTTATGAAATCATTCAACGACGGCACTTGTCGCCTAACTTTGTCAGAGGAACATTATCATTTGAAATGTATTGGCGAACTTATTTCTCCTTTGTTTCTCTTGTAAAGTAAAATTGATTTAAGAACATTGGTTTTTTCTTCGTAGCGTATTTTTTATATTCTTTTATTAATCTTCCAGCTCATTCCAAGAATACCTGTTGTGTTCGGAGCGCACTGTTCAACAGTCCTGTGGAGACGAAGCCGCGTTATTCACTAGTGCTTTTCTCAAGCGAATGGCGTCAAACATTATTAAGGTCAGTAACTACGCAGGTCGCCGTCGTACCTTTTGTTTATATCGTACCAACTCTATGTTATTATTACAATTTTATTTTATTTTTGGTAAATTTCACTCAAATCCCGGATAGTGCGTAAAAATAGCTCTACGGCGTCATTAGATTGTAAGTGGTTGCATCAGTGTAAACGTGTGTTTTGTATGAGCCGAGAATATATAGACGACTTTTATATTTATAAGTAGGTATTACGTCTGTCGTAGGTAGTCTTTCTTAGATTGGTACGTAACTTATACATAGATAAAGTGACTTCAGTTATTTATTTCAATTCAAAAAGGTTACGAAAAAAAACAAGTACGAGTAGGTACCTAACTTTTACAAGCACCTGGGTTTTTTGTTTTTATGTACCTACGTAGTTGTTTATTGATCAATTCGAGTCGTGGCTAAAAATTACTGGCCCGGAAATTTATCCGTCCGCAATTGCATACTGTTAACGAGTGTATTCGTATTATTTGATTGCACCAGTGCCGTATCTAGAGCATTTTATGTCACGGTGTGATCTACAGCAGCACCCTTGAAAAATTTTGTAATCTTACCGATCTCTGACAATAAAATGAACAATTTCTATTGTCTACTAATACAAATAAATAGATAATAAAATGATACTTTTTTGCTAAAATATAGGTTACCCCTAATTTCTAAGAAAAAAATCAGTTCAGTTGTAGGTATAAACTGCCGATAGTTAGTAGGATGCGTCTATTATGTGAAAAATAATAATTATTGTATGTATACTACTTACTAATACTATACGTATACGACCCAAAACTTGGTTCCGGTCTGGTCATTTCTGCCCCTCCAAAGTCTATGTCCCGTCATGGGCAGTGGGCACCGCTGGCACCGCCCTAGTTACTCCACTGGATCGAACTAATGATTTTGTTATGTATTTACAGAATTTCTGCCTCGAATACCGCGGGCAGGAGTGCGGGCTATACAGCGCTTCGACCTACCACAATGTATTTAAGTTTCTTATTCCATCCACTCTCGTTGCACATTTAGTCCTCACGGGCAACTTAGCGCCGGCGTAAATGAACTAAAATCTTTCCTAGGTGAAAACCGAATTTAATGTAACAGTAGCCGTTGCGGTTGTGTCAGAAGTGAGTGAGGCAATTCACTAAATGTATGTAAGTAGAAGACTTACCCACATTTAGTGAATTGTAAACAAGTGAGTGGAGTATCAGTTCCTCCATTTAAATGACATCGTTGCGTAAAATGAGTAGTAATCTCATTAATGTTATTTTTGTCCATTAAAATATAGATAGGTGTGTCTGTGTAAATGAATGAGATGGTTGCATTGCACGTATGTTTGTAACTAAATCATATAAAGCAAATCAATAAGCACTTATAAAATATTTCCGATACTTAATTGGAGCCAAATATCAAATAAAAATATATTTTATGTAGGTACTTACCTACATTTTGTTGGCAGCCAAAATTTGCTCAAAAAATATTAATACCGATATTTCATTTAAATCTATAATTTGTTCGTTATTTATTTTAATTATATTTTAGGTTAACTAATAATAATTGTTTTAATTTTTAATTTAAGTACCTGCCTATTTAATTTATGTAGTTGGATGTTAGTATATAATATAAGCTCAGAACATCCTGTGATAGATAGTAGACATAATGTAATGATTATGTGAATCTGATTATAGGGTGTTGTATTAAATTACCTTAAATACTTTAATGCGGCTATATTGGAAATCTAGATTATTTTTAATTTACTTTCTTTCTAAAGTCGATTGAAGTATTACAACGCTAAACAACATTCCTTATTTAGTTTTTTAGCAAAGTTACAGAGAAAACGTTTTTGTTTAACCAATTTTGTTTTGTAATTTTAAGTTTGTATCTTTATTGTATTTTGTAAATAGGATACTATATATTAAACACTAGAATCACGATACCTATTTTTGTTTAACAAGTAATAATAACGTATTGGAATAACTTAATCAGAAAGTAAACATAACTTACATCTTCCTAATATTTAAATAATAATAAAGTACATATAATATGTATTCCTACATATTACTCCTACCTACCTACTCATTTCAGATTTTTGTTCTGTATAATTAGTAAACAGTACTTAATGATTCTTGTTTGTATGTACTCCAAGTACCTATTCTTATTCTCACAATACAGGATAATAACCTACGATTCCTTATTCATAGATAATAACACTAGACTTATTTTTCAATAGTCAATAATACCAAAATGAATAGCTGATAGACATTTATATATGAATGGAACCGTTTGTGAATAGCTTCATAATGAACAGAATTAAAACTAAGAAGACATTGAAAACGTTTTATGTAAAAATCCTGCAATAGTTGCAGATTGTGGTCAATGGATATAGGTATATATGTCGTGGCCATAATCATTGAATTCATCACTTCATGATGTGGTTTGATTAGGTTTGACTATTTAATAAAATAGTATCGTCTTTTTATATTTAACATCATTGAGTATACAACTATTTCACAAAAGGGTCGGCCAAATCAGGAGGTTATTAATTCCATGTCATACGTTTATAATAATTGTATTATGGGACATATATTTTACGTGTTTAGTTCAAGTATGATGTATAACTGAAGCATGTTTGCTCTGGTTTTTCCTGTGGAACTTTTTTTAATATGATAAATTAAAAAACTCATAATACCTACTTCATAAAGAAAGTGTCTACATATCATTACATTACCACTATAATAAGGTAGCTAGGCAATGCAAAGCATGTTGTAAGTAGCCACTGTGAATAAATATTGTCATGTAGAAAATAAATGAATAATTTATATGAAATTCCTATTATTAAAATATTCGTTAGTTGAACATGAAAGACGTAGTCTTTTAGAGATTATTCAGTTAAAAATAAAGATTTGCTTATTCTATATTTTGAGATTTTATTTACCTACTGACCTACTATTTATTTTTGGAGAGTGGTAGATAATACTATAACATCCTGACCACCAGTAAATAAATATAATCAGTGAGTGTGTGTGTGTGTGATTCACTGCGTTTCTACACCGTGAAAGCAACAAACCCTATATACCTAATAATAATATAACATTTGGTATTTATTTTATTTATTTATTTTTATTTATTTATTAAGCGGTGATAGCCCGGACGGTTAAAGAGCCTGCCTAAAATCAGTGAGGCTCGGGTTCGAATCCTGGCATGTACCAATGAGTTTTTCAAAAACTTACGTACATATTTATCACTAGCTCGACGGTGAAGGAAAACATCGTGAGGAAACCCGCAGGTCTCAGAATTAATTCTGAGACATGTGTAAACAGACCCGGTCCGGCGATAGGCTCACCACCTATCACGTTTAGGGGTCCAATATATCTCGTGAAATGTGGGTATTTCCAGTAATGGAATACCTCTGCCTACCCCCTCGGGGATAAAAAAGGCGTGAGAGAGATTATTTATTTATTTACAACATAAATTACGTATGATATGGTATTTATTACATACGTATGGTATGATGACACTACAAAGTTTTATGGGCTTATCTGAAAATTATTACAATAGTCAAAGGTGTTATGCATGGATTACCACAAAGCCAGCTCTTAAATGAAACTAGATAAAAATAACAAATCAACTTTACGCAATCTTGGAAGTAGGTGCCTTGCACTTAAAACTTGACATCTCCGTCCTAAGGATATACTTGAAAGAGCTCAGAGAAGGGTCCTTTGAAGGGTTTTCTGAAGACACGTGTGATAACAAACTCTATGCTTGAACGAATACTCTTTAATGCTTTCCAAGTACGCAATTCAAACGCAGATACTTCCAGCGGAGACGCACATACACTTTACGAGCGGGAATTCATAAAATTTAATCCTTTGCGTAACTACAATGGGTTAATTAGATCTTCAATAAACTCGTGAGTGCACGCTTACCAGTGCCACGCTGGGGCACCGTGAAAAATGCCGCCCCGTTTAGAACTAAATTCAACATCAAATTTGTAAATTATAAAGGCGACAATTGTACACAAAAAACTCACAAAATATTGATGAATCATTTCAAAGATAAAGTCTGAAGCTTTTTTCACAGTTTTGTAGGTACTTAAATAAAACATCAGTATTTATAACTTTAAACACAGTCTTATAATAAAATAGAATTGAGTATAAGTAAATGTTCTCAACCTGAAAATACTTTTAAAAGCTTTTGCAATAATTTTGCAAAAGTTTTTCGAAACTTTTTGCGGCCCTGGGCACTAAACCCTAATTCGTCCCAAGTAGAATTTCAACGATGCGAGATAATATGTTAGTGACTGCACAGCTATATAATATGGAAGTTATGTGAATCTTGTCTGAATTAAAAGTTTTATTATTATTATTCAGTTTTCTCCTCTCGTTCAAAATAAAACGCTATGATTAATATAACCTAAGTAATAAGTATTGGGCATCTTTGCCATTTCTCGGGATATTTGTTTGTGAAGGCAAAGCTACGCGTAATACTTAAGTAAGTACGTAGAAGTCATTTAAAGGTACAACTTTAATATAAAAGTCAGGAATGTGTGTTTTCAAGGAAAATTGTGTGACACCAATCCGAGTGCGTTATTACAAGACCATTATTATTAGTTCGCTGGAAACACTCGAGTTTGGGAGTTTAAGTATGGGTGTTATTTAAATGGTTAGCAGAGTATTCGTATTTTTGTAAGCAGAAAAATATAATCTGTAAGCAGAAATAGCTAATTGGTCAGCAACTCATGGCCAGCAAACATTACAAAACCTATCAGCAATTTATGTCATTCTGGATGGCTGTAATTATTTTTGAGCTGCAATGAGCTGCTACTGTTTAATAAAATTTTGGTAAGCACTCAGAGGGGAAGCAAAAAAATATTTTTTGAGCTTCTTATAAAAGTAGCAAAAACAATCTCAGCAAACTTGTCATGCGCAAAATGGGCGCATTCCTTACGTAGATTAGGAATGACTTTGGATTATGCAACTTTTATGATTATGATTATTATTATCCTTACAAGTAGTGGTGGTGGTGGTGGTAGTGGTGGTGGTGGTTTTAGTGGTAGTGGCAGTGACAGTGGTGGTGGTGGTGGTTGTGGTGATGGTGATGGTGATGGTGATGGTGGTAGTGGCAGTGGCTGTGGTAGTGGTGTTGGTGGTAGTGGTAGTGGGAGTGGGAGTGGGCGTGGGAGTTGGGAGTGGGAGTGGGGCGTAGGAGGGAGTAGGAGGTAGTAGTAGGAGTTAGTAGGAGTTAGTATGAGTTAGTATGAGTTAGTAGGAGGAGAGTTAGTGGGAGGAAGTAGGAGGTAGTAGGAGGTACTAGGAGATAGTAGGAGGTAGTAGGAGTTAGTAGGAGTTAGTAGGAGTTAGTAGGAGTTAGTAGGAGGTAGTCGGAGTTAGTAGGAGTTAGTATGAGTTAGTAGGAGTTAGTAGGAGTTAGTAGGAGGTAGTAGGAGGTAGTAGGAGGTAGTAGGAGTTAGTATGAGTTAGTAGGAGGTAGTAGGAGTTAGTAGGAGGTAGTAGGAGTTAGTAGGAGGTAGTAGGAGTTAGTAGGAGGTAGTAGGAGTTAGAAGGAGGTAGTAGGAGTTAGTAGGAGGTACTAGGAGTTAGTAGGAGTTAGTAGGAGTTAATAGGATTTAGAAGGAGTACCTACCCCATCCTACTACCTCCTACTAACTCCTAGTAACTCTTAATAACTCTTAATAACTCCTACTAACTCCTACTAACTCATACTAATTCCTACTAACTCCTATTAACTCATACTAACTCCTACTAACTCATACTAACTCCTACTAACTCATACTAACTCCTACTAACTCCTACTAACTCATTCTAACTCCTACTAACTCCTACTAACTCATACTAACTCCTACTAACTCCTACTAACTCCTACTAACTCATACTAACTCATACTAACTCCTACTAACGCCTACTAACTCCTACTAACTCATACTAACTCCTACTGACGCCTACTAACTCCTACTAACTCATACTAACTCCTACTAACTCCTTGTACCTCCTACTAACTCCTACTTCCTCCCACTAACTCCTACTAACTCCTAGTACCTCCTAATACCTCCTAGTAGCTCCTACTTCCTCCCACTAACTCCTACTAACTCCTACTAACTCCTAGTACCTCCTAGTACCTCCTACTACCTCCTACTAACTCCTACTACCTCCTACTAACTCCTACTACCTCCTACTAACTCATACTAACTCCTACTAACTCATACTAACTCATACTAACTCCTAGTACCTCCTACTACCTCCTACTTCCTCCCACTAACTCTCCTCCTACTAACTCCTACTAACTCCCACTAACTCCTACTAACTCCTACTAACTCCTACTAACTCCTACTAAATCCTACTAACTCCTACTAACTCCTACTACCTCCTACTAACCCCTAATACCTCCTACTAACTCCTACTACCTCCTTCTAACTCCTAGTACCTCCTACTCACTCCTGGTACCTCCTAGTACCTCCTACTTCCTCCCACTAACTCCTACCAACTCCTACTACCTCCTACTAACTCCTACTAAACCCTAATACCTCCTACTAACTCCTACTAACTCCTAGTACCTCCTACTACCTCCTAGTACCACCAACTTCCTCTCACTAACTCCTACTAACTCCTACTAGCTCGGGGTTAGGCGGGCGTAGGAGTTAGTAGGTGGGGGTAGGAGGCAGCAGGAGTGGGTAGGAGGTAGCAGGAGGGGGTAGTAGGAGGGTGTAGGAGGTGGTATGATGTTGTAGGAGGCGGTAAGAGTGTATAGGAGGCGGTAGGAGGGGGTAGTAGGCGGTAGGAGGGGGTAGTAGGCGATAGGAGAGGGTAGGAGGGGTAGGGGGCGTAAGAGGGGGTGGGAGTGGGAGTAAGAGTGGGAGTGGGAGTAGCTATTGTATAATTATTCACGACATGTTTTCTCTGCTGTTCAATCATGAAGTTTTGCTGACCAAGTAGTTATTTTGCGGACCAAGTAACTATTTTGCGGACTGAATGTTTATTATGCAAACCCATGTTATTGTAAGCTGCCTATTTCTGATTTAATTTTTGACCATTATTAAAATTATTTGCCGAACAAGGATTGCTGCCTGATTTTTTTATTTGCGAACAAAATCTTTGTATGCCGACCAAATGATTTAAATGCTGATTTTTTGTGGCTAACCAAATTTTAAAATTGCGGACCATTTAATTACTTCTCTTTAAGTATTAGGGTGCGTTTCCATTTGACGTAAGTACCTACTCGTATTGCATAAGGGGCGTTAGAAATGTATGAAAAACGACCCCTCCCAGCTTCGCTTCAATGGGAATGGGAACGCACCCTTTAACAGTGCTCGAATTAACATAGCTTGAAGCAATACCTACTTCTAGTACTATTGCCGAAACAATTGATAAACGTTTTAGGAATTGTCTCAAATTGCTTAACTAAACGCTTTCCTCTGCCTGGAAATTATTGATTTTCCGTCTACACCTTTATGACACCTACGCGCGTTTAAAGCTATATTGCCCCTCGCCAGTAGATAAGTACTCACTATTGCTACCACAAGGCAAACTGTTACCTAATTTAAAGCAACAGGTACCTATTTTAAGCAACAACTGGAACACTCAACACAACTGGAGACACATAATAAAGAAACAAATATTTTTTGTTTCTATTTGTATCTCGCGCCTTTTACCTCCGAGGGTGTAGGCAAAATATTCCATTTCTGGAAATACCAAGTTTTCACGAGTAGGTATATTCGACTCCTAAAGGTAAGATTAGGTACCAAAGGGTGCCAACACGACCCTTTAATACTGGTGGTACGGAACCTTTCGTGTGAGAGTTCAACTCTCACTTGGCCTAATTTTACCTACTTACTTAATAAAATGAAAATATTCGTAGTCAATTTGCTCCTGCTAAGTTCTCCCATATAGCAGTATAATAGAAATCAAATAAATCAATGTTGGGAGACTTGACAGTCGTTTTCGGGAATTGTGGTTGCAAACAACGATCGTTGTTTGTCGAGACATTCGCGATCGAACCTTCCACATTCATATCAAGCACTCGCCTTACAACGTTACTCTCATCCCTCCTCATTATATGTCCATACCAAGACAGACGATTACCTCTCAACTTCTCCATCACGGGTGCTACTTTCAGACTTCCTCTTATGTACTCATTCCTAATTTTATCCATTCTTGTCACTCCACACATCCATCTCAACATAGAAGAGAATAGTAGGTAATTGCTTGTTTTAATTACCTAATAGGATAAAAACTCAAGGACAAAAAAATCCGTACCACCAAACTATAAAAATAGACACTTTTCTTGTATGGGGACCAATTTTATTTTTATTATGTGTTGTTATAGCGGCAATTGAAATACACATTTTCTGAAAATTTCAACTGTCTTCAACTTGATGGTTCATGAATTAGATACAGCCCACTTAATATAGGCAGGAGACGGAGATACAGCGGAGGCTTGTTGGAACTCCTTGGATTCAGAACCTTATAAAAACCAAAATCACGATTAAGCTACGGACTACCTAAATAAGGTGAAATAAATAATACTTTTAGTGTGCGGTTTTACAATATTTAAAAACAGTTCATTTAGGTATCTATAGCATGGATGGTAGGTACGTACATTGCTGACAATAGGAAATCCAAAACGTGACTCAACAATGAACAATCCAATAGTCCACAGTAGGTAAGTAAAGGCAGCCTTTGACGACATGTTTCCAGTCTCCAATGCTACGGTAAAAGCCGAAAAGTCGGTCACTGTCCAAAAAGTTACATCTGAGAAAAAGCTGAAGAATGGCGGAGTAGACTGTTCCTTTATTCACGTAGTAGTACAGTATTTTTACTGACATTTTGAAACTTGCAAACATTTCGAAACTAGGTGTCTATACGGGGTGGATTTTTGAAACGGGTCAGTAATGGCAGGTACCTTAATCGTTATAGTTACAAGAAAACGTTCCTAGGAGACCATCCCTAACTTTTTAGATACATATTATGAACGGAATTCACAGATTTTGGAGAAAATGTACAGTCAGCGAAAAAAAAAGCTTCTGGGGATTAAAATACTCTATGGGACCATTTACGGTATGAGTTCTAGAAATGAAAGAAATAATTAAATATAAGGAGTAAGGACTAAAAAAATAGAAAATGTTCCTCCTTTAAATTTTTATCGTAGGTACTATCTTTCGCGTGGAATAGTTACTATGGGAATCATATTATTTTTTTTAGGATACTTATTTTTCAAAATAATACGCATACAAACTGCGCGGTGCTTGCTTGAGTGCTAACGAGCATACATGCATGCTAGCAAGCATGCAGGCAAGCTAATTTTTATTTTATTATCAAGTGCCTAAATACAAAGCGACGAACTTCTATTCAATTTTCATTCCATTACTTCAACCCCTTTAGGCCTTTTTTGGAGTTCAAAGTAGCCTATGTCCTTTCCGAAGGTTTGATCTATCTTTGTACCCAATTTCATATAAATCGGTTCAGTAGTTTAGCCGTGAAAGCGTAACAGACAGACAGACGTACTTTCCCATTTATCGGTGAAACAATTCAAATTATATTTTTAGTAACATTGAATGGCGTCCAAATAGGTACCAAAATACCAATGCAATAACAACAATGGAAAACATTTATCGTATCGACTATCGACCAACGATTTGCTCCAATCTGATAGTTGGACATATCTAAAAAAACAATCATAAATTTTTACACCCTTGTTAATCCACTTTCCAATAAAATAAATAAATAAATGAAGTGATTTATTTTGATAAAACCGGCCAAGTGTGCCTTGGACTCGATCATGGAGCGTTCCGTATCTTTTCTATGAAGAAGTACATTCAAAGATATATACCTATATTTTACTTTTCGGGTGTCAATTATTTTACCTTATAAGTGGTTATAGTTATAACTGAGATTGTTAGTAAATTTTTTGCTGATTTCTGATTAACGGGTGCCAATTTGAGACATGATTTTTTTTATAAACTTCTATCAACTCTAATTTCAGATTTTATTTAAAAATACATTTTCTATTATAAAATAGTGTAAAGTACTATTTAAAGCTATTTTAACAGTCGACAGCTTTATTATTTGCTGAGATAAGCCGCAGAGCAACATCAGACAGACAGACAGGGTTTTTACCCGTGTCCCGTGTCTATGTAAATGTTTCTTCTTTACCACTTTTGTACCAAACCCTGAAACGTGATTTTTTAAGATACTTAGCAGTATTAGGTAAGTTGCAAAACAACACTCAGTAGGTACAAGTTAAAACTTGTAACAAATGAAGTCGGTTAAAAATTTAAAAAGTATTTTCACCGACATTAAAATGTATTTCAACCGTGAATGAAAATAAAAAACCGTTCAATCAACTTAGCTTTTATCCGGAACGAAACGAAACTGAAAAACCGCATTTTAAATCTCTTTCAAAGCCCTAAGCTGGGAATCGATTACTTCCTTGGAGAAATCAGCGACGAGTTGTAATGAAAGCCGATTATTCCTCATTCGATACGAGTGCTCACTGAAAGCACTTTTTCTTAAATATGAAAAAATTGCAATACTGCTGAAGAGAGCAGATTAAATAAGATATGACGCTGAAACTACGCTTTTTTTAGAAACTTATTTAATAAATGTATTTCGTTCTTCAAATGCCGCAAAAAGTATTTGCTTTTCAATTTAGAAATTCCCAGATGAGAACCAAATAAATATCTGTTTCATGATGCTTGAGAAATAAGAATAGTAGAAGAATAATAGTTATTATACCTACCTACTTTCTTTGTTGTATACATAATCTGAATAATGTTTTTAGTTGAGACGTTTTAATATCAAATCAAATTATATTACTAATATAAGTAATCTAGATTCTAGACTACGTACAAAGTGCCCAATAAATCTATAGACGATCAATATCCTGGAGGTAACGAACTCAACAGCCCACAATTAATGGCTTAGGTGGCACCGAGGTCCTCTCCGCTAATCAATTACGAGGACCTGGATTTTCTTTCCTAAGTTTTAAATTGGGTGAGATAACTAAAATTTATCACTTAATCTTCTTTGATTTAGAAACTAAGTATATCATTGTTTTCGAGTATAATCAATACAATATTTATTTTTTATTTTGGTGCTTAAAGGTACCCGCGTTTTAATAAAAAGAGTAACTACTTACCTATTTGTTATGATTAAGTTCAATTATGCTCTTTAATTATATTCAGATTCACTTATGTGGCTTGAAATATTCTAACAATTAGACGGTACGATTAAAAGATAACGGTAAAAGATGAAAGAAATAAAAATATTAGCTGGATTCGAAGCTCTTTGTCTATAAATATATGAAAGATGTACCTACCTATATAGTTCTTTAAAAAAGTTCTTAAAAAAAGATTCTCATCCGGGAAAATACTAAGCAAAAAGCAACTGCACGGAAGAATCGGACTTTTCTTTTTATATCTCGGTCATCCAAATATTTTCCTATGAAAAACGCATTACTTACGAAACGTGCTCAATTATCTCGAAAGATCCCAGCATTAGAAGCCTTAAAATGGTTGTTACTCCGTGAATGGGGGCCTTTGTTAACATGGACTGTTTGGTGTTCTATTCTATCAATTTCATTTAACTTTTATTCCGAACAATGGAATGGAGTCTTAATAAACTTGGAAGTTGAACAACTCGGTTGAAAGGATTCAAAATTCCACTTAAGTTACCTAACTGATATTGTAATTTATTGTTGTGCTCTTTTGTGATGGAGAGAAGATCGCGACGACAAAAGAGCAGCTAAGTAGGTCTCTGCTAATGTAATAATTTTATTATTGGAAAATCTAATTTGTTGGCATGATAAATTAATTTCCTAATATGATATTGTTTTATTATACTTACATAGACGTTACGTCTCAAGATGTAGCGTACGTACTTAGGTTTACTTAGCCTTTCTATCTGGAATATACATTACCTCTAATACGAGTTAGGTTAGGTTAGGTTAGGTTAGGTTAGGTCTCAGGATTATTTAGGATTTATTATGAAATCACCGAGGTTCATCAGATAAATAATGCAATAAATAATCTCATGCATTTTATCCCAAAGGGGGTAGGCGGAAGTATTCCATTTCTGGGAATAGGTACCCACGTTTTACCAGCATATTCTTTGGAGCCCTAAACGTGATACATAGTGATCCCATCGCTGGGCCTGTTGCCGATGCTGTTACACATGTCCCAGAATTAATTCTGGCGCCTGCGGATTTCCTCACGATGTTTTCCTTCAAAGTCCAGCTAGTCACAAATGTATGTACCTATACATGCCTTCGCCCATATGGAGATTATAGCCCATACTTCCTCATGTGTGAGGAAACACCCTTAGCTCAGCATTGGGCTGTTACGGGTTGATGATGACGCCTTCGCCAGGATTTAAACCCCAGCCTCAAATATAAGAACCGGGCTCTTCAGCCGCAGGGTTATCACTGTTCATCAGATCATATAGAAACTTTATAAAACAAAAAAATGGTCATCATAATCTGTAGGTAAGTAAAATATCCACCTCCTTTTTTATGGTCGGTCAAAAACCAAACAGTTGAACTGTCAGTAAAGATGTAGGTACGTCTTTATTACATAATACATGGCTGGCTAAGCACATAACACCCAGTATAATGAACAACATTATCCCAACGATTGTGGAACAATTGAGTTACGGACCCCTTGAACCCTATAAAGGTCACAACTCGCCGCGCAGAATTAGCGCTAGCCCCGGAAAGTTAACTCATTTCCTTGAAAAACTCTTTGTTGCGTTCTGCCTGCCGTCACGTTTCGCGTTTTCCGGCAACTTTCGGAATATTTAGCTACATTTCCTCTCTGTAATTACGTTTGCAAATATTTTTGTTTGCTCCCTTAATATAGCGTGTCACGGAAGTGGTATATCATGTCACACCTATGGCTGTATTTACGAGTAACGAAGAAATACGAAAAAATATTACAGAATTATGGGTTACATTATCAAACTTTCACTCCTTGTTGTTTGTGCGTTATTAAGAGTCTCAACAGTGTTATTGCAGGTGCCAGCGTGTAGGCGCGCTTTTTTCTCATGTTGGCTGTGAACATTTGCCTCGGCGAAATTGCTCGAAGCACACAGCGCCCCAGCAGCACCATAAATGCGTTATTGTACTGGACCCGTAGATCGCTGTATGCCCGCTGATTGAAGCCGACCAACAGGCTGCACGTATAAAATGACTGACAGTAGGCTTTGAGCGGCGTCAATTTTACAGGCATCGTGCAAACCTGGGCAGGTGGGCACCAGCATGTTGCTGAGGGCAGCCAGCGATCTACGGGTCCAGTCCCTGTCAATGTCCATTTGTCCTTCAAGTCCTCGGTTACCCAAGTGGCCCAAATATTAGAACCTCTGACATGCACCCGCCTCAAAGGCAACCCATAGAGTGAGATTTCAGGCTATTGTGTGTAGCTTAAACTACCTGATTTGAACACTATCCACTCATTATTAATCTTATTTTGGCATAGATAAGAGATTTATTAGATCGACTAGAAATTTTATCATTATTCCTTTGATAAAGAATTTCAAACGTAAGGTAGGTACACATGCCTTCACAGAAACGCAATTTTTCTCTGGCTCAGCTGTATTTCCGTGGTACCTTCTACATTTGTTTGCGCCTTTAATATATCTTTTATGCCTGTCCTGTTGACCCGCGTTATGTGGCCCGGTAACGACGTTGTTTATTTTTTACAAAAGTTGAGTGTACAGTTTTACATTCAATTCAGGAAAGCGCATGCAAATTAAAATACTTTTGGTTTTTAAGGAAAGACAAAACACTAACTTTAATACAAATCAAAATCCCATGTTGATTTAGTTTTTTAAAAAGTAATTATGATACAAGATTTAAAAAATAATTTTGCATATTATGTTTACCTGAAACTTGAAAAAAAATTTTGATTGCACGAAAGAGGTGTCAATTGATTCGTTATTATGGTTACTCGTAAGTTAGTAGGTACTACGAGTATTTACTATTCTGTGGCAAAGGCTATATTTTTCATTAGTCGGGTTTTAGTTTTACATAATATGGAACGAATAAAATGTTATTGTTAGATACGCAATAATATCAAATATTATTTTCACTTTTGCCTCAGACTTTCCCAGCGGATATTGCGAATTTTTCCCAAGTGTTTTGTGCTGCAGTTTATTGGATTGGCTCCGAATAAAGAATATGATTATCATACTTGTGGCTCGTGATGCAATTTGTATCATGGCCTGCAGCGGTGTGACTGACTACTTGGGAAACTTCTTGGAATAAAATGCTGTCAAGTTAAAAAATTCAGAAGCTTGGCTACTTAAAGTATCATCTGTTTAAGTTATTTTTTCCAGGATTCTGTAGCTAATAAAATTTAGATTTATCAGTAAATGCAAAAAGAAAGTAATATCTTTGAAATTCTAATAGGTACCTATCGTGGGAATTAAAAAACAAACCTTTCTAGCATAATTAACGAAACTTTGTGCAAATTTCGTGCTTCTAAAACCGCGGTTTCGTCTGTTTCGATCAGTCAGCCAAGTAGTCAGTCAGTTTCTTATTTCACTGATGTAATGCTAACTATTTACGAGTGACATAATATTATATTACAATAAACATTACGCTGAAAGCATTCGCAAATAAAACAGTAAAGCAGCTTACATTCATTTGTTTTTGTTAATAGCAGCGTATTTCACAGTTTTACTTAACGCGTTTCACCGGCCCCTGGGATTTATGAGTGCAGCATTTATTGCATAGCTGCGGAAATCGCGTGGCGACGGACGCCGCCGGCTGTCTCGTTGCAACGACAACGGCTACGCGACAACGCGACGCGTACAACTTATTGCTTCTGCGCGTTGCAACATCTTAGCGATGATAAACTAAATACAGTTTAATCCTTGGGCGTTTTGAAAAATTCTGACAGTTAGGTGGCCACTGGCCTAAAACCCATCTCCCAATCCGCGGAAGGGTCGCGTGGGAGATTATGTATATGTGCCATAGTTACGTTCTCAAATGTGAGGAAAGACCCTTAGCTCACCAGTGGGCTGTTACGAGTCGATGATGATTATGAAGTACAGTTGCGGAATCAGTCGCGCCTCAACGTGTTTTTATTGTTAGTACACGGTAAAACAGAATACCTTTTTACAGGGAATACAATATAGGTGTATATACGCGTTAACGCCAAAAGCCACGCAACGTGTTTTCTAGATTTTTTTTTATTTATTGTTATAGCGGCAATGGAATATACATTCTGTGAAAATAACAACGGTCTACCTACTATGGTTCACGAAATACAGCCTACTGACAGACAGACAGGCGGATGGACGGTACGGAACCCTAAAAAATAATAATAGTACATTATGGTACAAGTGAGTAAAGTTGGTGATTACCGCTGAGGCGCCATTGAGACCCGAGCCGTAGGCGAGGGTCATAAGAGAGCCGAGGACG
Organism: Ethmia dodecea; assembly: GCA_963855545.1. Taxonomy (NCBI): domain Eukaryota; kingdom Metazoa; phylum Arthropoda; class Insecta; order Lepidoptera; family Depressariidae; genus Ethmia; species Ethmia dodecea. The sequence goes on from OY979446.1 coordinate 7,368,910, forward strand.
GTAATCATCAATACACACGTGTATCATACGACGTTTTTCAACACACTTGTGAATAAATAATACTAAAAAATCATTTTAAAATAATCATTCGCAATGGCGGGGAAAATTAATTGGTTTTCCAATTTTATATTTATATAATTTGGAAAAGGCAAAAGGATCTAGGCCCATACAGCCTCGTTTTCCTATGCGCTCGCATCTTACAATGGCGATCGGCCATGGACTAAAAAAATTAGGTTTCTTTTTCTTTGGTTTGTCGTGGATAGCGTTTTAGCCACGTACAAAATGGGGTATTTAAAGTTTTTACAGAGAAAACCAAAGTTATATTTGAGTGAAAGTTTTGTTTATTAAACACGTACAAGTTGAAATGATCTATTTAAATACGAAGTTGCATGAAATGAGCAAGCCATATTTGTGTATTAATTTATTAGTACGATTGAATACGATCTTTTTTGTATCGAAACTTTTTTAAGAACAAAGCAACTCTAGCAACAAAATTGAAAAAAAAAATCTATAACTCACTAGTGAATAATAGCAAACAAAAAGTCTCAGTTTGATTATAGGTGTCATTATGTGCCTAATTGCAGTGAAATTAGAGCCACTTTATGAGCAAGTGTGTTGAAAAAAATATTTCCCGGTTTGTGTAGTAAACACATTCGATCTACGAGGTATGACTTACGTTATGATTCTTAACGTTGAGCTATTAGTAGACCCTAATAAAAGATCATATTTAGGTCTTGAAATTGGCTGATAGCGAAGGTGTATTCGACTAATTTTATTTTTAAAAACTAGTTCATCGAGACAAAAATAGAAACCGTTTCCGAATTCAAATTTAAAAAGAGCACGGGAGCGCAGTTTTTTGTTTTCATTAAATCTTTTCCCTTTGCATTTCAGTTGCAGAATTGGAACACGACCGTAATAATTGATTGGATTATACCTTTCATTGGACCGTTCGGTACGTGATCCCGGTACATGATTGGTCGATGCGACAAAATTTATTTACTAACTGTTACAACAAAACGCGTTATCTCCATACACAAATTTATGTACCGAACGGAGCACTGCGTCATGAATAAAATATCACTCTCGTTTAAAGTTTTGAGGCAGAAAGAGAAATGCGATTTTGTTTTACTTACTACTTTTTAACGGGGAATTGTTGGGACTACGAACAGATTCGGAATATAAAATCAATTACATTGCAAAAAACATACTCACCGATCTCATCTAAATACCTAGACACCGACTCGACGCTATCTAAGTGTAATTTTCAATTACCTTCAGAAAATAAATAAATAAAAATACATACAAAAGTGTATTTTAAATTTTTTTTACAACGAAATATACCTACTAATTGAAAATACAGAAAATTAACTATATTTAAATTTAAATAAATGTTCACGCCATTATCTTTGAGGGGTCCGCGAAACTATTTTATTCCTGGGAATACCCAAATTTCAATATTGTATTTTTTGTACCCCAAAATTGGAATGGAGCCCATCGCTGGACCAGGTTGCCTTCAAATTCTGGACCCTGCGGGTTTCCTCACCATGTTTTCCTTCGCCGTCGAGCCAGTGAGAAATATCTAAGAAAGTTTTTGAAAAACTCATTGGTGCATGCCCTCAGCAAGAACGAACTCTTGACTCACGCATGTACGCATGAGAAGTGAGCTCACTTCCTGATTCCAACTCTACCATTGCTCTTAAAATTACCCACATCGAATAATATAATATCTACTGTTACACGCCACTTATTGGTATATTATAGTTAAAAAATCGGCGAGAATAATTGATTTACTGCCTAAGAGTTGTTAGAAGTCAGTGGAGTCGACCCAAAAGTCAATTTGCACGAAACTTGCCCTCGCGTTCTGAAAAGGGTAAAACTAGGAATAGAAAATGTTGCTCACATTATTGTAGGTAAACATGGGGTCAGGCCGACGTGGGTAGACGTGTGCAGACATCCTCCTCAAGATTTTTGCTAAAGTGGCACTTAACGGATATTTTTTTTATAATTTGAGACAGTTGAACGACTTGTTATAATGTGTTATTTGATTATTTAAGTTATGGTTTTGAGTTCACAAAAAAATTACATAGAAAAAAACAGTTTAGTTTTTTTGGATTCATGATTTTCGGGATTTTTTTTTTACAAATTTAATAAGACCTTATTCTGTTTATTTAAAATAAATATTTTACAAATCGGTTCAGCCGTAATGCGATTACCAACGAACAGCACATTTCCGTCAACGTGAGAACTTCAATTTATTTTTTCAGAATAATTCCTATCCGTTCCAATAATATCTCACCAAGGATCATCACAATCAAACAAAATGTAAAGGAACACATTAGAGGCGACTAAAGAAATACAATATATTCATTAAAAAAAAAAGTTTTCCCCGATGAGCTTAGTAAAGGTGTTCCATTACTGGTACCCACTTTGTATACCATGTTATTTTCGGAAAATAGCCCTGAACCTTACCGTGACAGGTTGTGAGCCATCGCTGAGCTTGGGAACTGTTAGGCATGCCTCTAAATCTGGGGTCTGCTGATTTCCGATGTATTTCATTAAATAAAGTTTGTGAGAACCTAAACGTACATGCCCTCATATCAAACTCTGGTATCATACTTGCGAGGGCGGCGACACGTCCTACAAATTTATTACGACTTATTAATTTATATGTACATTTTATTATTAATCATAGTCATTAATCATATATAAATAAATAATCCCACCCCTTTTATCCCCGAGGGGGTAGGCAGATGTACTCCATTTCTTTAAATACCTACGTTGTACCAGTATATTCTTTGGACTCCTAAACTCTTTTTATGCGCTTGCTAAAAAGTGTTCTTACTTCTTATGGGAATATAGAAGACATATTAAAGATTTATTAACATCCTTAGAGACATACCGTAAGGTAACTAAGTGGCCGTTTTGGTGAATAAATTTTGTTTATCCTCAATTTCGCGACGTTAGATGTTTTTTCGTGTCATTTCGCCAATACTTCGTACAAAGTTTATTTTCTTATTTATAAGTTTTTTATAAAGTTAATTATTTTTACTTATTTTGCCATTGAAATCAGAGAAGTCGTACACTAATGAAGTTAAGTAATACTTAAAAAGTTTAACCTCTCAGACCATTAATCACAGACACAATATATTTTTAATTGTGTAGCCCATCGCCGGACCGGGTCTATTTACACATGTCTCAGAACCAATTCTGAGACCTGCGGGTTTCCTCACGATGTTTTCCTTCACCGTCGAGCCAGTGATAAATATGTACGTAAGTTTTTGAAAAACTCATTGGTACATGCCAGGGTTCGAACCCGAGCCTCACTGATTTTCGACCGGCTCTTTAACCGTCCGGGCTATCACTGCTCAAAAAGATATTGAACAATTTATATTGAAGGGTACGGTGTCGACTTGCTGCTAGGAAAACAGGATACCCGTATGATTATAGTCGGGGAATTCCTTAGTCCTTACACGTGTTTCATCCGCGATCCCACTACAAGTAGATGGCATCAAGATAAATAAAACACTACACTGCACACACATAGACAACTTTAAACCCAAAATTAACTACTTGCTGTATACTATATTTTTGATACAGCAGCTACTACCGATTAGTTTTCATTGCGTTACTAAGTAAAATGCACAAATAAACTTTAATATAAAATGAGGAACTGTTTTTTATAAAATTTGCGATCTTAAAATAGACTTTATGGTATTGAATAACTTTCTCATCATTTACATACTTAATACCTGTACTGTACCTACTGAATAAAAGTACATACGATACCTACTTTAACAGTTTCTCGTTTGACCACCTGTACCAAAATATGAAAACGTGTTATATATAAAATCATAAAACGTGATACAGTTGATCCTCGGAGCCGAGCTAGCGTTTGAGCGGCTAATTCAATTAAAACGAGCTGTCGAAATGAAATACACTTTATTCGTAGACGTTCGTATAGTATGAATTTTACGAGTTTGATCATTTCACATCAATTTACTACGCGGTGTAGCCTTTACGTCAATTTAGAATTTTTTTCCATTTAAAACCGTATCTACCGCTGCATCAAATGTGATACAAAGATGATGATGTAATTTGTCTGCGAATTTGGAATTTGACTGGTAAAGACATGTCTTTTTCGTAGAGGTTAATAAACCACCAAAGAAAAGTCCACATCTCTCGATAATTCGTCAAACTACTTACATTAACACATACTAATATATCATAGTTTTAATTTCTATTAATATCTACATATAATTACTATGTATTCGTTAAACAAATGACTTGTTAATGAAAACACGACTTGTGTCACTAATTTGTTAAATAGGCACATATAAACTGACCACCCGTATAATTAGCCTAAATATAGTATTTTTAAAACTTACAAACTTCATGTTGGTTTTCCTCCACGGAAAACTGGATAAACAGACTACAAATACATTTTAACAAAAATAAAACCCGATTATAATCTGTATCAAGTCTTAAAACGTGTGTTGCTTTGTCGACAGTTTTGTTGCTTTTTTGTAAAGAGTTTCGTATAATATTTATTTGCCTTTTTGTTATGAATTTGTATGCGGAAATAGTTTAACGACTATAATTTGTTAAAATGATGTTCATTTATTAAACCAACAATATTCCGGTAGCAGCTTTGTGAATTTGTTACAAAAGGAATTCGGACAAAATTAGGACCTGCAGACTTAGAGAGACTTAAATGAGAAGTTGGTCTCTCTATTTCATACAATTTTAATTGAAAACGCACAGTATTTAAGCGCTGTTTGAATAATAAACCATCCTCGATCTTACTTACAAAAGTTGATGAATGTCATAATAATGGTTTGACAGTAGGTAGTTTATGAAGTAACTAATATTTGATAAAAACATAAAAACCTTACAAAAATAAGCCGTTTGTTGAAGTCACTGATTCCAAATATACTTTTTAAGGTTTCGTGCCAAAATGTTTAAATTACCCATGTTGCCGGTATATCTGCCTGGTTGCTTATTTCATCAATTAGGCGCGTATAATACTCGTAATAGCATCCACTTGAAATTTGGAAAAATTATTAGATACTAAATTTTATCACCTGAGCCTTAACCTTCATTTAAACATTACGAAACATATTTGTGGTTTCTTAATTTGCATAGTTTCCAACTACCAATGGTGAACAACCTATGTAAAATATAAAAATATTTTTTCCCTTTTATCTCTAAAGTTTGAAAAGAGTCAATTTTAAAATAATGAGGGTTATTAGGGTTTGTGTTAATTTAATATTTATAAGGGAGAGGTTAACCTCAAAATCACTCGTCCGTGAACTGAAGTTTGGAATAAAATAGCAATAATCAACGAAGTACTGCAAATCCAGCAATGTTTGTTTGTACATTGAAACGCCAAACACGATGCAATTAGCAAGTTTTTACGAGTAAATTGGACCCCTCCTTTCCTTCCGCTCTCAAAATGAGAGTCTCATTCTCTTATTGGGTTCATCAAAGGATTATTGTTATGACTTTCCTTCTATTTCGGTTTCATTTCGGTGGCATTTCTGTGGTTTTCTATTATGTTTGAATTCGTAGAGATAAGCTCGTTAATTTTCGCGCTGTATGATTATTTAGACTTATTTATTGTGTTTATTTAACAGAAATAATTTATTGTACTTATAGTATATATTTTTAAACTAGCTGTTAGCTTCGATTTCACCAGCGTAAGTCCCGTTTCCGTGAAAAAATATATACCTACTTACTGAAATAAATTGTTATTCTCAGAAAAATAAACTATCCATTATTGGTGAAGGAATTTTAATTCAAGTAGTTTCGGAGCCTATTCATTACAAACAAACATAAAAAAAACTAATCTTATTTTTTTATAATATCAGTGTAGATGAATACTTGTTTCTTTGTTAGTATTCTATGTAGTCCTAAGGTAAACGCAGCTATTACCGACCCCTTAAGCAAGTTTTGAAATTGATTATTAGAATTAAGGGTAGTGGTTGCAAGCACACCAGATTTTTTTATTTTATATTTAAATATAGATTGTATATTTTATATTTATATTTTCATTTGTTTATAAATATCATGTATTCATTGAAAAAATAATCAAAGGATTGTTGAAGTCAATTGTTTCTATTACCGACCCACCCGAAACGCTTTGAAGCTATTACCGATTTTTATGAATCTAACACCGACCGTAAGTAAATAAACCATACTTTTTTTTCACAAAATACCTACCTACATGTTCGATTCTCAAAATAATTATTAATTTGGGCGAAATATCCCTTTCCCAAAATATCCCGTTTTCTAAATGTCCCGTTTACTTTTATTTGCTTCTCATTTTTGTACTTGATTCATTACAATAATTATAGTTACTAAAATAATCTGAAAATTGAGATAAACTTGACTTTAAACTTTTTGGCGGGAATCCGAAGAGGGACGTCATGTTTTTTGTATAATTTTTATTTTGCTGTGTATTTCGGGTTTTGACTCATCATAATAGTGATAGTTTATTATGTGGCAAGTGTCCGTGAAAGTGTGCAGTGAATGGGAAATTCGATAAAACGCGAGATATGGATATTTTTGGATTGCCTCAAGAAGTCACAATGAAGTCATCAGTAGAAGTGCTATTATTTTACTGTTGATAACCAAGTTAGGGATGTAGAAAGTGTTGAAGACACTGTATTTTTGTGCATGGACTCTGAAGCAAAACCATTTACTAATGACGAGGCTGCATGGCGTAATGCCTTTGCCTACCCTGTAAGGGGTGAAAAAAAAGGAATAGAACCAAAATGAAATTCATTGTTTAGTAGATTGTTATACAAGGTTCGGAAGGAATCAATTTCCATACGAGGTATTTAGACGCCCGAGCGCAGCGAGGGCGGATATAGTCCGAGTAGGAATTGATAACTTCCACCCGCGTTAAACACTCTACTTTTCATTTCGAATTCATGGAAAGTAAACAACAAAAAATTTAAATTTTACAAAAATTCAAACAATGAAAAACGCAATAATACCTACAAAAAAAAAACAAAATTGTCAACAATACAACCAAAGAAGTTGGAAGAAAGAGAAACTTTTTTTAAACGTATTTGAATACTACAACATAGAGTACCTAACCTAAATAACATTACAAATATAATATACAAATCCTTCCTCTTTATAATAATATGTAATTTTAGCCGAGTAATAGTGTTCTGTGCTTATTAGTGTCGATGAAAAACAAGATTTTGAATTTCGGAACAGCTTACCAAATTATTACTCTTTTTTTAATTTTAAATATGGAACGCGTACCGCACGCGTATTTTCTATTGTTTATACCTACACTCACAAGGCCGCACCTTTTTTTCTTATTCTAACTGATGTAAAAAGTTTCGTATCCCTACTAAGTACCCAAAGAGGTTGGAAGAAAGTCATTCTCTTTCCTAGAGAAACTTTTTCTTTACACGTCTTTGCCAAATGTAGTACTATTTTTTTAAATTCATTCCCGCCCTAAGGCCGGAAGCAATTGCTATGAGTCTTTCCCGACCGAGGGCGGGAATCACAGCCCTGAATCTCTCTGTGGTGGCAATCATCGCTTCCGACCCGGTACTCAGATCAAACATACACTACTTTCCGAGTATGAGATATGAAAAAGTAGATTTCTTCTTCTAGTGCCCATGCTTTCCAACTAATCGCAGTGAACCTCGGAATGCTTGTGGATTCTTTAAAAGATTGTTTTCACATTTGGACCTCAATAAAAATAAAGGTATTGATTTCTCGGTGGACACAAATGAAATTTTAGTAATATAAAAAAAAGACTTTAATAGAAATGGTAAATAGAATAACATTCATAAAATCAAAGTGAGAACATAGGTCATGTATTGGGAAAACTGCTGCTTGGCCAGCTAGTGCAAACCATAGATACTCGTACCATAGCCTTTCTTTCTAATTGATTAGCCTGCTTAATAGTAATTACTTCTTAAAACAATGTCAATGCTGTTACTTCACAATGCAGTTCCATGTAGTGCCGTTGAAGGGAATTGGTCTTAGTGTCAATTGTGTTGGACATAGGGGATAACTGAATCACCTGAAACATAAATATTCACTATCAAAATTCAGAGATAATTTTGTAAATGTGTAGATGTTAATAAAATAAAAACACACTGTTTTATTTTCAGCACAGAGTTTTTCAAGTTGGGATAGCGGCTGGTGCTTCTACACACATGAATCATGATTTGCTCCTTTGAATAAAAATAATTAGACAATTTTATTTCAAAATAACTTAAACCCTTTGTTTTATTTCCCAAAAAGTCTATAATATTTTTTCGAACTTCCCAAGTTTAGCGTAGCCGAAGGTGAGGGTTGACTGTCGGAACAAGTTGCAATGAGTACTTAGTTTAATAAGTATTTTTAATACAGTTGCGAAAAAATTAAGTAATTTAATAAAATAATAAAAATACAATAAACTCATCTAACATTTTTGGAAAATCGCGCCAACCATACAAGATTAAAAACAGAGGTTTTTTTGTTTTCTTCACCCATTCTGGGTAGGCAAAGGGAACTATACATACAGCCAAGTCTTCAGTAGATTTTTTTTATGGATGTGAAATGAAAATGACATTAATTGAAATTAAACCTAACCTAACTCATTGAATCAAATCATTATATTGAAACAAATTAGTAGCTTTACTTTTAGACATTACATACCGTTAATCCAAAAATATTAAATTAATCGGTATAGAATCGGTGATAGCTTCTCTTTGTTGCAATCAGCGATTCATATGGATCGGCAATTAGTGTTAAATAAAAAAATTAACAAATCTTTTATCGAGCCACGAAAAATAATAGATATTAATTGTAATATATTTCCCCATCCGTTATAATACAAAAAATTATTGATTTAGTCCTAAACTATAAAAAAATACACAATTTTCATATAAATACGAAGAAAACTCTAAGTAGTTTCTTTCATATCCCACGTCTAAATGTTTAATAATGCGTAGCAGTTTATCGCGGAAAAACAAGTTTATAATATAACATACTCTATGTCGCTAATAGATGCTTATAATTTTAGAATACTTAAGATTGAAATGGTGTTATAAAAACTTGTTTAATTATTTTAAGCATTAACGAAAAAGGGAAAAAATAAAGAATAACCTCTCAGCCATTGCCGATCCATGGGTCGGTAATGACTGCACTACTAAAATGCACTGCAGCTATTGCCGTTCTATTTTAATTTCAAAAATACTTTTTAAAATCCCTTAAAACGTACTAATTTAGTTGCGAAATGTAGAATATACAAATAAAGGAATATGTTGAGTTATTCAGAATAAACTTAACGTAAATATTTATATATAAAATATCTTAAGCAAAAAATTTGAGTACTTACCTGAGGAAGTAAGGGTTAGTATGACACGATCGCCGCACTCGCTACGTTCACAGAAACTAACGTATTTGGTCACATTCCCGTGTACCTACGTACCCTAACACCAGAAAATTAATTAGGAAACATACACACATGTGTGTATATTATACTCTCTTGTGACTCAAATCGTTCCAAACCGATAAAAATAAGAATAAGCTGAATGGGTCGGCAATACCTGCAGATTTTCGATGGGTCGTTAATAGCTGCGTTTACCTTATATCATTAATCGATTACGAATGAAACTTTTAGTAAGTTGTTGAAAGAATGCCCGGGAAATATTTTGGAAAAACATTGGAAATTCTCTCAGAAAATGGAATTAAAAAATAAATTCAGCTAGTAGAAGATAGGTTCGTAGTAAGAAAAGTACTTATACTTATTTATTTATACCAATTCTGCCTTTGCTTCGTTTGAATAGTAAGTATGAAGGTAAGTGTCTGGTAAAAATTCCCAAATCGTACAATGGTATTAACATTTGAAATATCGGGTTAAGAGTCAACAGCTCTCAACTACTAGCAGGTAAACACGCGGCGCCCACTCTTTACATAGAATCGGAAATTCCAGTGAAATACGTATTTTATTTCAACGAAATAAGCGGTTTTCTTATTATATTATCATGCCTATAAAATAAGGTATGTTCAACTAAGTTGTTATAGATTTTAATTGATACAATATTTTTTGTCGTGTTTAGAAGTATTTTAAGACAACAGAATTGCCAAGTTATTTCGTCTTATTTATCAAATTATCTCCCATTAAGTATATAGTCTATGGTATGTTTTTTTTCTTTCTTTGTCTTTTGAAATTCGTTAAAACGGAAATATTTTCTATGAAAATGTTAACACGAGGAATACAGTGAAAATAAACGTTTTGGACGCACTTCCGATTTCCCTTTCGTTTCTATCCAAGTAAAAATAGATAACAACTAATCTGTGGTGAACCAGACCACATATAGACGCTCTATCGTAAGGGGCGAGGGCGTGAACTAGGCTAATGAAGTATTTGAAGAGTCCTTGCCGCTGTGATTGGTGATGGAATGGAATACTAAACAAAGCGAGTTGTTTACATTATCTACACGCTGTTTAATAGTAGATTCTTGCAGATTTTACGAGAGACTGTATTATTTACAGTTGCACACGATTCCGCATCAACTTTCGATTGCGTAAATATGTGTTTTTCCGGGATGATAAGTTCATCAATATTGGTTCAGTTTAGGAGTGCGAATAGGAATATTGATTTTTCAAAAATCTAAAGATGCAGTTTTAGTTTTCATCAAATCGAGCCCGAGACTCCTTTAAGTACCTACTTTTCGCTATTCCTCTTAGTTACAGATTTAGCCTACCACGCCCACTTGAAAAATTCAACCTGTATATGAGTCGACTTATGGATGACGAAGAAGTGTACGAGGTTGTGTCAGGTTAATTGCGGGTTGCGGTCTATATTGTCTCAAGCAAGCCAAAGAATGTATAATATGTATGTATATTAAACCTTATAAATATGTAGTACCTATAATTTTTCATGCGTGAAGAAATACACTTAGCTCAGCAGTGGGCGGTTTCGGGTTGATGGTATGATATTTATAGACTTGTCTCGCATCGCACTGATGTTTTGCAGATTATTTTTCTGTATTCATTTTTTATAGAAGTTAAGTAGATGCCGACGAATAGAGTTTTTTATTGAGTACTTACTTAGCTAATAGAAAATATTACCAAAAGTGGCAGAGCTGCTGAGTGAAAAAAAATGTTGTAGTAAACTAGATCGATAGCCACAAACATCTAACAATACTATTATCAAACTCTTTAAATCGGTAGCAACTGTTTTTTATTGGTATTCTCATTTCAGTTTACCTCTCCTAAGAAGAAAGACCCTGAATTATCTACTACGGCTCTAATAACATTAATTGAATATAATTCTGTATTAATAAACAATCTATTCAATTCCAAAATCCAGTAAATAAATCACCCTAATTAAAATCTCATAAAGTTAATTCCGAGCGAAACCTTTACTCGTATTATTGAAAACGTGGTTTATTTGTTTGGAATTTATCGTACTTACGGTAAACATATGAACGTGTTAAGCCTTGGAACTACGCTATAAATATCGACAAGCGCTGAATTATGGCTTTTGTTCCACACACTGATTTGCTGTTTCCCATGTTTCAGCCCATGTTCCACATATAATAAGACGGGTTTTTGGTTCAATTGGTAGTGCTCCTTTTTTCTGTGCCAGAGTGTACAATATTTGTGTACATGAATATTAGTTAATTTCGTTTCTAGCTGTGTATATTATGCATTAGTTGATTTCGTTTCTAGCTATATATAATCTCACGCCTTTGATCCCCGAGGGGGTAGGCAGAGGTATTCCATTACTGGATATACCCACATTTCACGAGATACATTGGACCCCTAAACGTGATAGGTGGTGAGCCCATCGCCGGACCGGGTCTATTTACACATGTCTCAGAATTAATTCTGAGACCTGCGGGTTTCCTCACGATGTTTTCCTACACCGTCGAGCTAGTGATAAATATGTACGTAAGTTTTGAAAAACTCATTGGTACATGAAAGGATTCGAACCCGAGCCTCACTGATTTTCGGCCGGCTCTTTAACCGTCTGGGCTATCACTGCTATTGGTTTATCGACATAACATTATAATTTCTCTATTAGCTGAGATAGTGTGATGGAAAATACAAACAGAAAAAACATAAAAAAAACAGTAAGAACAACAATACATAGAACACATTTGAAAATAAGAAACGTAATTCTAGGAGGTATTGTGCGAAATTAAATTGTATTATCTAATCAAGACATTACAGAACAAATTGATTGAGACAAAAAAAAATTCTCCACAAGAATTCTTAAATAACAATTTCGTAGCATCATCAGCCCGGAGCTTCAAATAAAATACGAATTTGTTTCGTATGCGACCTTAATTTAGAGAGGGTTGTATTGTATCTCGCTTCATTTGGTATCGACCGTAAAATTGATCAATTTACAATATAATTTAGGACGATTCAATGGACGGAACTGCTAAATCAACTGTTATCAAGTGGAGTCGATTTATGAGTTTTTCTCGGTGTAATCAGTTCACAATATATTACGAAGATTTTTTTAACGTTAGAGATACATAATAATTACGAGTACCTACTGTTTCCCAAAATTTCGTCCGCGTGAACTTATTAAACCATAGTCACTTTGAAATCAAATCTTGATTTTGTTTTTAGACCAGGTATAGTTCAGTTACATAGAAAAACGCTTTTGACCGATGTCAAATCTAAAGTTTTAATAAAATTTTATATAATTTTAGAGCTCCCAGAGCTCTTCCTGTAACGAGGTTCTCGTTATCGGACCTCCTTTATTCCCTTATTTTATCAACTTTTTGCCTTTTTAACTTCTTTATCTGGCCATATATTATAAATTATGAATTTAAAATAGAGTTACAGCTCTCTCTTCTGTTTATTTAATCAGCAAATCTGCACTTACTTGAAGTTCCAGTTAGACACTCTACAGTGATAAAATTGTGATCTTGCTCCATACGATAAACTAATTTGGGGGCTGAATATTCGTTTATTCCGACCCTTGAACCAACGACCTTCACCCCGTGTCCTCCTCATCATCATAGTTATAGAGATATTTGACAAATGAAATTAATATTTTTTTGTTTATGTTTTCAATACGGCGGGGGTTTTTTGATTAGGTAGGTCAAATGTTTACTATTTATAGCTGTCGAAATGTATTGTCGATCTGTATAACGAAATATTTTGAAGCTGTCACTGCTCTTCCTTAATTGAAGTACCTATAATAGAGTCACGAACGCAAGTAGGTACTGGCAGGCAACAACGGCTGCCGCCGTCCGGCAAGCACTTTTGCATTTGCGACTCTACGTAAATAGTTATAAGGTTTATTTTCTAAATAACATTGCTGAGTCACATCGTCCCTATGTAGCAATTATAGTATTGTTTTGATGATTGTAATGTAGGCTTTCCATTCAAGAAAATCATCACCAAAGTAATCAGAGCTCCGCTAATAATGTGTTCCAAATTAATTATAACCATATCTAATTACCGGCTAGATCTATCTAGTCTCTGGCTTACCACGTGCCTTGTGCAGTCGAAACCGCAATTTAGCCCGTGGCTTGCCGCTATCACAGGATTGCCGTCTAATTTTGGCACTGAGATAGAATAATCACGTTGTTTTGATGGTGCACCACAGATTCTCGTGCAATGAGTACACGACACAATTATCTTGCGAAGTTTTATGCGACCGATTTAAGAAAAGTTGATCTGCCATACTCATTAATCAGGCCTATTATTATACATGATTTCTTCGGAGACAATATGTTAATCAGTTAAGAAACGCCGGTTTCATTTGGAACCGAGACACAATTAAAATCTATTGTGTCTGTGATTCATGGTCTGAGAAGTTATACTAGAAGAAAACAAACATCATTATAATATTTGTATACCTAATGATAGTGTAGAATATAAGATACAACTTTATGAATAACAACTAAAACTATTTAATAGGTACTGTGTATTACCTAAACCTATGTTCCACGAATAAAATGATTTCATTTAATATTATATAAAAGGCACCGGCTTTGCAGTTTTCAATTTCGATGTTAACTACACGGACAATATATGTATTATGCTTATTTAAAAATGGAGGGCTATTGTGACCTTAAATAACTATTAAATAATTATTTCTGCAGAAGGTTTCCTACTTCTGTAAAAATACTCGAATCTAGTTTTAGACTCTAGGCATAATGACTATTTCGTAAAAAGCGAGTTATTTTATTATGTAAAAACACAAAGTTTATTAGTTCTACTTGTTCTACCTATAATAAGTATTTGGACTAAAACAATAAATGTTTCTTAAAAGCATTCTTCTCGATTTATGGAAACTCAAATCCGGGGAAAGCATTACAGGATTACTAGGTTACCTTATTTTATTAATCCCTTTTTCTAATTACTTAGTCGCAAGAATATCCTTTTAAACAAACTTTGTAAATCTGTCTTTTATGTTGAAGGCGCGACTTTATGGCGCCATTTTGGAAAAGGTCGCGTTTCTCTTGAGCCCGTCAATGTCTCCAACTAACTTTAGAACCTTGACAAAATTAACATTCAAACTGCGTCTCTGTGAAATTGTGACGAAACTCACATGATTATGTTTGTGATATGTTTCCCGGAAGAGCCAGAGGACCTATTATCCGCACTTCATGCAAGTTGCAAGAGCCTGGCCGAGGAGGCTTAATCGCCCAAGTTTGAGGAGCCCTAAAGAGAGGGCCCTCAATAAATACGATATACGTATTTGCTCAAGTTCTGTGTGAATATGACAGTTTTACGAGTAATCAAATACATTGTCTTTGAAATATGAAGTGTATTTAATATATTTGCATTTTAGGTTTAATTCTACAGTACAGTTATTAAATTCGTCTACGTCGGCAAGTACATATTATAATATCAGATCTACACCGTTTCGATATGAACTCTTTGAATATTTCTTAGAATCTATATTAAGTATTATTTTATTGTTTGTGAATATTCAGCGCCATAATTATTATAATATTATTATGGGCCATTGAAGTGCTCCGAGTTAAAATTTAATGATTAAAATATAAATCAATTCAAATTTTATGTGTATTTAATGTAAAAAGATCTATTGTTGTGAAGGTACACAAAATTATACCCACAGACCTCCCAGGAGTAAACACTTTCGGATGAAGTAGCCTTGAAAAATTAATGAGCGGTTGTAAATGGACGCCGTATAAAAGCATGTCCCTTCAAGTTTAATGTTATTCTACTGATACAAGACATTAAGATTGCAGCCTAGATATTAAAAGAGATGGAAACTTTGAAAGATTGACTGCGATGATGCAAAAAGAAGCAAATGTTATGATTTATGTTTGATGAGCCTAGCGTCATAGCAACCAAAAATATACATAATATTTTTGGTTGCTACTCACTAGGCTCACCTGTCACGTTAGGGATTTGGAATACCTCTGCTTTACTCCCTCGGCGATAAAGGCGTGAGCATACATATTTTTTAGCTTTGTGACGTAAATCTCAAACTAGTAAATTATCGTGCCCTTTACTCAATAGTAGGATAAAAGAATTCCTGTTGTCCATGTCGAGGCAGAGGAACATCTAAATGATAGTTAGGGGTAGATTTGAGAATCAAACAGACGTGCAACATCGTATGTGAGTAAATGTGTCACTATGGCCGCCGTAACATGTTTATTAAGCCACCGGGTGACCAGTTAGCTCCGTCGTGATGCGGTGGAGTTATAAATTAGCCCAAATTGAGACAGTTCACTGTGTCCACGTGACATAATTCAATTAGATTGCAAGCCATTACTCTCTCGCCGGCGCTTGTGAGCTATGCTGCCTCCCTTTGCAGGTAAATGCAATTCTAGCTCTACAATCTGGGTAGGATTTTCACATAATGCATTAGACAGTGAATTATCTAATAATTTTAAAATATCGTACAAATAAAACAAAGAATCTCACGCCTTTTTATCCTCGAGGGGGTAGGCAGAGATATTCCATTTATGGATAACCCACTACTCACGAGAATATTCGGTGCCTAAACGTGATAGGTGGTGAGCCCATCGCCGGACCGGGTCTGTTACACGCGCCTCAGAATTAATTCTGGGACCTGCAGGTGTCCTCACGATGTTTTCCTTCACCGTCGAGCTAGTGATGAATATGTCCGTAAGTTTTGAAAAACTCATTGGTACATGCCAGGATTCGAACCCGAGCCTCACTGATTATCATCATGTGAAGCAGGCTCTATCGAAGAAATAAAATTTTGTTTATTTAAATATTAAATAACAATTTTATTGGCTCAAAAGTTACATCTACTTATAGTTGGTATGGTATCAAATATATCTACTTACTTATTATTTATTAAGATACTTAAATATTACTTAAGAATACAAATACCTACCTATTTCATAAATAAAAAATAATTATATAATAATAAATATAAATTAAAATAAAGTAATTAAATTACGAGTCAAAAATCAGTGTGTCTCCGCGAGGCACGGTGCCCAGCACAGCGACAACATTACCCCGCTGTATGGTAAGGCTGATCCGCTGTGCAAGGAAGCTGCCGGCTCTGCGATCGCCTGTTGCCTCGCCGAGGCGCACTGAAATTTTCTTAAGAAGGGCCCTAGCTTCGGAACCCCAGGGACCCATAGTCTCGAAACCCACCGGGGCGAAGTTGTAACCCCCAACCAGATCCTGGTATTTTGTGACTTTTTTTGACTCCGCAGACGCCGCGGCCGCACCAGCGCAAGAGGCAGTCGCCTGTAAGTGCCAATGTGTCAACGCAGGTCACATCCCATACGAGGCATTTGCCCTGCTCCCGGGGGATGACCGTTACTCCGTCGGGCCTCTTGCCATCAGAGCGAACAATTCCGTTGGGTTCCAACAATGCCGGAACGTTCGCCGAGGCAAAGGCCCGCCTTAGCACGTCATTAAGGGCAGCATGTCGCGGAATGCGTCCTGCGCTTCTTTGACATGAAAGGCCATGGTGACCTAGCTCGTCAACCATTTGGCCACACCTGCATTGATGCGGGGTGGTGATTTTGACGCCAAGTCTGAGGTTGACTGCCACCGTCAGTGTGCAGTTATCGAGTAGTGTGCCAGTGTTAGTTGACGGCAACGCGTTCAACCACAGATTAGACTCCCTCTCAAACACTGCCAGGAGTCGAGCGCGATCTGATGAGTTCAGAGTGGTATTCAACAGATCTCGCTGCACCAAACGACACATGGGTTCATCCCACTGCTTTTGAGCAGCTAGATTCAATGGAAGCACCGGGCAAAGAGAGGTCCACATGCTGTTGGCCTCCAGCAGGTCGGTCAACTCCGCCGAACCCAAAGAAGGGCCAATGATTCTGTCGAAGAGTGCACGGCAACTATGTCCATGTCCTCGTTGTAATAACTTCTGATTAATAATTTCTCAGTTTCATTTATGTTACGTGTTTAAGAATAAAAATTAAATGGTACATTGATTAAAAATGCTTGTAAGTCACTTAGCATTTGATATATCATTAAATTATTTTTGAAACAGAAAATACCATCAATAGGTAGACATGAAATTTTCAGAGAACTATGGCCAAGGCCTATATGAACAAGTAATAAAAATTTAAAAAAGTTTTATTTAAAAAAAATACTATTATAGCTATTCATTTATTATAAGCTGTTAACACGCTTAGGCTAAGGAATAGACTCGCATACTTACAACATCACCGTTTTTGTGGAGCCTTTGGGTAAAAAGTAATATCCAAATCATTTACATTTAAGAGTTTCCTTTAAATATTCCTCGTTCTACCGATAGCAATGCTAACCGCGTCGGCGACCACCATTACTGGTTATTATAATGTTAATCGAAACACATTAAGAGCCGTTAATTACATTATTCATGAGTTTTCTGGATGATGGTAAATAAATTTGCATTTTGGGAAGTTAATTGAAATGTGCTTATTTTACTCGCAATCGCATTTTTATACTGTTGATATTAGACGAGTTGAGAGATTGATAAAATCATTTATTTAATAAGAATTTATATTTATCACTAAAATAAAAAAATAAATTACTTATGAACAAAAGAAGATCCACAAATCCATGTAATGTACCTATAGTTTTCTAATGTACTTTATTTTTTATCTAAAGGTAAAACAGGAAACTGTTTATTTACTGTAAAGTTAAAACAATATAAGTAAAACCGTGCTGCTTACAAGTTCGAAAAAAGAAATGGTGGGGTATATTATGAGGTATCTACAACTCAATTCACCCGCAATAGAAACACAATTCATTCCTTTTCACATTTTTAACAAAAGGTACGCTATTCTTTGTGGTCATATTCACTTGTAATCCCGCACCTCATTTAGGTTTGAATTAATGTGTGTAAATTCTTACAACATTTATGTTTCAGTAAAAAACAATCATCCACATATAAATTTTACCAATATGTCTATTTTCCATTACCTATTCAAATTCAAACGGTAGGTATGGTTAAAAATGGCTTTTGTCAATAATTCACCGGTAGATAAAACAGTTTCTGTAAAATCTTTTGTAGAATCGGCATTATATTTCAACCTTCGGGCAAGTTGATATGCCACAACAGGTAACTCGATAAATGATGGAATTCCGCCGTCGCCGTTCGATTTCAAAGCTTTGCATTTAAATCAGGATCACTGCTGCTGCACTTTCCATATTTTTTCGAGGTCCCACATCATAAAATTTCATGCATTTTCAATTGGATTCCGAAAATGAGTACCGTTTCTTCAGGTTTTATTTTTCTTTATCGTTTTATGAATGGAATACGTATCACTACGATATTACGAGTAGTAGTGGAAAAGAGCGATATAACTAAAAACTTAAACTAACTAACTTAAAAAATTGTGGGATGTCATGTATTGAATCACTAAATGAATAGTATTTTTTTTTGTTTTCTTGAACTGATATACAAATTAAATTTAAAATCTATTTTTTACAATCTATCAGTAGTTTTTTTCAGCAGTTCGGATTATATTATCTACTTACAAAAAGGAGCATAATTCTTTTTCTCTCTTTATAATATAAGAAGTAGAAGCGTAGATAGGAGAACCTAAAATACTCTCGTGCAATAACGATATCAGTAGTGCAGGTAGTTTCAAACACAAAGTTTTGAGAGAAGAATGGTAAGAAAAGCGCGTAAAACAAAAGTGAGAACTAATGTCGCTGTCAATGTACTTAATGTTACCCACATTTCTGCGCTCAGGTGCTTCGAAACATCAGTTCCCCCTATTTCGTGGGAGGTAGGTACATTATAATTTATGGGATAAACTTTTTAATACATACAGGCTGTAGTTGCCGCTCTTTAGATTTTCAATACGGTCCGGATCAGGAATGTGATATGATATTTCGATTGATACTTCGGACCGATATGGGTGTTAAAAATTGACACTACCACATACCACCCCTCCCCTTCCCCCTCCCCTCCCCCTCCCCTACTCCCACCTCAGAAGCCGGCAACGCAGTTGTGACTCTTGAGTTGCAGGTGTCCATGGGCGACGGTAGTCACTTACCATCAGGTGACCTATCTGCCCGTTTGCCCCCTTTTTATTATAAAAAAAAAATAGTTGAAAATGACACCACCACAATAAAAAATTATACCGCTGTGGTATTCGGAAAACCGCAGTAGGCCCTAGAACATAAGAGTTTTCAGACTAGCAAAACGACCGAGTCGTAAAAGTCCTTTTGTAGGTAAACGTGCAAATATTGGTGAACTGAATAATATAATTGATGAACATCCTGTATTCAGAGCATTTTACAATAATATTCCCATTAATCATCTCTGTTATGTTCAGACTTATTGATTGATCGCTTTGCGTACCTCATTAGGGTAATAAACTTTTACCTAAAATTATTTGCCAACGTCAAAGAAACGATTTCTTTTGCCGAGTAATGTTTGAATTTTATCATGAGGTATTATGAAACAAATATTGTTTATGTTATTATGTACTTGTAGCCAGTCAAACTTCAAGAAATCATAGTGAGTGTTTGCGCGTTGTAGGATAATTCTGTATTGTAGTACCTACTATTTAACAGAGAGTTACACTTTAAAAATAGTATGTGTAAATAAAAGTCATCCTGAAAGCGTGAGAAATATTAGTACCCCACTCAGTAGATGTAGTAATGCCGCCGGGCAGAAGAGGTCGCATCTAGATGTAACAAAAGAACAAACAACTAGTTTATAGGCCCGATATGTCAAAAACCCTACCTCTCGTAATAAAAAAAACCTTTAAATCGACAGTTATTATTATGTTATGTATGTTATGTTATGACTCCAAATCATCTTGCTGCGGGGAAACCAGAACTATAATTTGACTCTGTATATTACTATGCGTGGTCAAGGTTGTAATCTTAATGTCTAGCGAGTTTTTCCCTATTCAATATTATAGCTATTATTCTATATACGAAAAGCGATCGAAAAGTAATAAATATAATCCCCGTGTGAGATCACTCCAGTGCTACGTCATTTCGTAGCACTTTTGCTACGACCTATGGTTTTGTTTATAATAAATATTAAATTTGTTTTTTGTGTGGTAATTGTATTTTCTCTTATCTTGGAAATAAATTACACCTTATTATAAAATTATTCTAACGATTTGCCTTCCGTCGCGTCGCTTGTTGATTAAATTTTTGAAGTGAAAACTTCTTTAGCGGCGTTGAGCACTTTTGTGGGATGGGTAAAAACTGTGAAACTCGCGTCAGGTCATGTGTGCTGATCGAAAAACTGTAAGACGGTTGGAGAGTAGTGTTGTAACACCGAAATCGATAATCAAGTTTTCACTTCTGCCGGCACTCCCGGAGTGCAACCCGTGTTTTTTTATAGAAGTGACGCCTACGAGTAAAAGATCTGTGATGATGAACCCTTTTACAAAAAACATAGGTACGAAAAAAAATACTTCAGTTCCTGGCAAACAACTTCTACGCATTCCGTAACCACGCAAACATATATTTTTTATAAAAAAATATTATTGTTTATAAAAAACAAATACCAATTAAAAGCTTAAGAATTTAGCTTACATTTAAAATCGTTATCTTTAAAAACATGCAGTACTATTTAATTATTCAACTTTAGTTGCGCTACAAACAAATATCATTAGGACGTTCACGGATCAAATTAGTGACGTCCTTCAAAAAGCTGGGGTCAAGAGTGCGAAGAATAAAAGAGCGTGTATGAAAAGGCTTATGAATGTGAAGGAAGCGAGGGAAGTGTGCGAAGATCGGGCAAAGTGGCGATCCATCGTCTCTGCCTACCCCTGTGGGAAGAAGGCGTGAGCTGTATGTATGTATGTATGTATGTATAAATGCCGAATAAATTATGACCATAATAACGAGTATATCAGATGAAACCTAAAGCCAAGCTTTTCAACGAAATACGATATTTCTAATTAATTACTATGTTTTTAGAACTATACATATTATATGTATGCCCTCTCATGGATTAAGTCGATTGGGTTGCTTGCGAGGACTTAGGTAAGTAGTAATAATATATGATATTTAGATTTATAGAAAAGGTAGAAATCCGTACCTATGTGTTTTTTTTTATTGTTGACTAACCCAGGCAACAATTTAAACTAATCCAGGTGTTATGAGTTCCGTCACAATTCCATCATGGAACACAAAGAAAAGAAGATATAAACCTAGAAGGCTGCACATCTGTTATTCCCACTCATTAGCTTAGACGCATTTAAAGTGTACAACAAAGCAAGTTAAAGCTCTCGGTTCACTAGCCGTATCCCGCCAGGTAATTAAATAATTTTGCGAACAAAAAGCCTCCGAGTGCCGGCTCACTCTTGAATAAGTTAGCGTTCATTGCGACTTATAAAGGGCATTTACAAGTTGCAAAACTACTCAAGTCTTCAGCTTTATTCAGTTTTATGTTACTCTTTTATGAAATAGAATTCTTTGTTTGTCAGTTTTTTTTAAACTATACTCCATCCAGCTTATTCCCGTTCCCGAGGGAATTTCCAAAAATCCCTCCATAGTGTTTGCCTACGACTTATAAGACACCTACATACCATATTTCTAGATTCCAGGTGTTATCTTACCCAGTTCTTATATTTTCCAATGGGTTTGAAATATTTTCTTATAGGAAAAACTACCCTAAATTTTGACCAGTTTTTTACTCAGTTACCGCCACATCAAATTACATATAAATCCGTCGAGTAGTTTTTGCATGATGAGTGCACAGATAGACAGGCAGACAGACAAACATTTCAAAAATTGGTGTTTTGTTATCCAATTCGATAACTATCTACACTATCGCAAAAATATTTAAAAAATATCACATGTACAGACACGGTCCCGTTACAGTTTTATTATATATATATATAGAAAAGATATAGATAAAACGTAGTATTTTTCCCCATTGTAGAGTAGATTAAGCATCTTTTTAATTTTTTGGCCATGCTGTATAAGATGATACCTCGAAAATGCTCAAATTAAAGAATGCTCCAGATGTTTGACTAATTAAAAAAAAACCTACAGAATCCCAGTCTCTAGCAGCACTGCTTGAGACTGGGACTGCGTTTTCTTAGAATTTAAATAAGTAAATAGGTTAGTGCCTCTGCAAAAATCAACCAAACACAGTTTTAGAATAATAAAGAGAATTAAATATATTCGTAACTCCACATCAAAAAAGCTCATATTGCTTTTTCCGCTGAATCGATTTAGATGCAAATTATTTTATGTGACTAGTATACGATTACATACTCGCAGAACTACAAGCAACTTTTAATATAAAACTGTCCAATACAAAGTGTACAAAGATTTTAAGCCCCGAACAAATTGTATGACTATGAATACATTCAAACATTTTTACAGTAATTTTTGTTCGTGCTGGAATTTAAATGATATTGTCTCGTTCCGCATCCGTCCCGTATCCCAGTTGTATAAAAGATTACTTCCCTCGCAAGTTACACACTCTTGATTTATTCAGGTCGACGTATGATAAGGTACAGTTGGGCAGTACGAAGAACCTCTTTTACCTGTAATTGTTGCACAAACTTCACTGAATCGGGTTGTATTCACATGTGTGGTCGATTGTACGCGGGTCCAGGTGTTGCTAGCTAAGCTTCGACAGCTGGAAGGAAAACAAGGGGCATTTGTTATAAACTACGGATAAAACAATCCCTGACTCGGAAGCTGAATACGTAAGTTGAAACAAGCTGCAAAGCGACGCTCAGTCGGTGGGCGTAGGCTCTCACTCAAGTGAAAGAATTGGATTAATTTTTGTAGTAGTTAGTACGAATATTAACTTTATAATATGGCTGTTACACAGATTGTCTAATGCAATAATAGGATTAAAAATTATGCCCATAATAGTACATTATGATACAAGTGTGCTAAGTTGACGCTTTCGCTCGTGCGCACACAATATCGCCTTGTATATAATGGTCATTTATCATAATTAATTAAGGTAATTTTTCAACACACTTGCTCAAAACGACGTTTTTCTGAGAAAGAATGAGCGTTCTTGCCGGTTTTCCATTTTAAAAAATTTTCATAGGCCGCTAAATACATTTCACTCGATTTTGATGGCAAAAGACTATCGCACGCGTTTTTCGCCTCGTTACGTATGTCCGGCGGAGTTAATAATAGGTTTTCTTCATTTTCTTCACTTGATGTAGACATTTTAGTTAATATTAAACTTCACAATTAATCCAAACTTCGTCACAGCCGACAATTATTTACGAAAAATGGCGCGTTGTTTTTTTTTCTTGCCGCCATAGCGATGCGCGCGCAAGTCTAAGGTGCGAACTAGATCGGCCAACAGGCAAGATTAAAAATGTAATTAAATTTAAATGTAATGTTTAAAACAGAAATTACAGAAAATTTTTAATGAATTTAAGTTATTTTTTAATAATAAAGCTGAATTTACCATTTACTGTTATTTTTCGCATAAATACTGTTTGTTGCTAAAATAAAAAGTTATAACCCGACTAAATTGTATCGCTTCTTCTTCTTACTTACGACTTGGTACTAGGGTACAACTGCAAATTGGTCGGGTTAATAAACTAAAGGCACTCGTTCAATAATATACTGAAAAAGCACGCGTGTTTTGTTATTCCACCGATTTTTGGCTCATAATCCTAGATATTAATCTGATGTGATGTGGTGGTGGTGAATGTCTTAAAATTTTTCTTCAAACGTTCATGGGTTATAAAGTCAAAGACTCACAAATAAAAATATGGCTTTGTGACTTCATGTAGCTAAAACGGTTTAACGGATTTGTCTTCTTCTACAAAGTGCTATTTACTCCGGGGATTTTTTTTTTGGCACTCCAATTTTACAATCGCATTTATGTTTTATTAATAATATAATGTGATGTGATAAAACATCTATCATTTCATCTACAAAACACACCTATCCAATAACTGAATATGTGTAGAGCAGCTTCTTAAACCTATCTAAAAGTAGCGCATAAAATGAAGAATAGTTACTGTTCATCTTACACTTCCTATTCTACAGCTCTTCTAAGAGGACCGATAAGCTTCAAAAATACTCAGTTACTCGAAAACATATTTAACCAAAGCCACATAATTCCATATCTCAAATCTGGAGCTAACAATAAAACAGGAAACACAATATAATATGTTTCTCATCAAGATGTTTGGCAATTTCCATAATGTTGTTATCCATCCCCTGGAGAAGAGTCAAATGTACACTTGGTTTGGAATATAATCATGTCTAATGTGAATTCGGTGTGAAACAAAGGTCAGTACAAATATATTTTTCCTGCACTCAACTACTCAGGACTTCTACTTCGTGCCAAGTTTCCTGCCCACTTCCATTTTAGTGTCGCAATTCGGAACAACTTCTTGAAAATGCTTATTGCTTATCTTACATTGTACGAGTATGAATAGATATGAAAATTATATCGGTAATTTTTGTAAAGTTAAAAGTGCACAACATACATCTATCTATACATATAATAAAACTAGCAGCGCTCCGCGGTTTCACCCGCGTAGTTCCCGATCCCGTTTGAATACGAGGATAAAATATAGCCTATGTGTTATTCTGATGTATAAGCTATATAACTTTAAAGTTTCCTCAAAATAGCGAGCAGTGATAGCCCTGACGGTTAAAGAGCCGGCCGAAAACCAGTGAGGCTCGGGTTCGAATCCTGGCATGTACCAATGCGTTTTTCAGAAACTTACGTACATATTCATCACTAGCTCGACGGTGAAGGAAAACATCGTGAGGAAACCCGCAGGTTTCAGAATTAATTCTGAGACATGTGTAAATAGACCCGGTCCGGCGATGGGCTCACCACCTATCACGTTTAGGGGGCAATGTATCTCGTGAAATGTGTTTATATCCAGTAATGGAATACCTCTGCCTACCCCCTCGGGGATGAAAGGCGTGAGATTATATTATTATTATTATTTATTTCCTCAAAATCCGTTCAGTATTTGCATGAAAGAGCCACAAACATCCATACATCCATACTCACAAATTTTCGCGTTTATAATATTAGTAGGACTGTAACGAGACCGTGTCTGTCCGGGACAGAATTAGATATAAAATAAAATAAATAATCTCACGCCTTATATCCCCGAGGGGGTAGGCAGAGGTATTCCAATTCTGGATATACCCACTTTTCAACAGATATAAAAACACACTTTTTTTAATTTTTGTCTGTCTGTCTGTACACGCATCACGCAAAAACTACTGGACGGATTTTGATGAAATTTGGTGTGGATATAGCTAAGTAACTGGGTCTACATCTAGGGTACCTTTTACTGCAGAAAAATATCTTATTCCCACGGAAAAAATTAAAAACGGATTCAAAAAAGAAATACGTAATACTCCGAAACGATGACACGGAAACTTGAAAAAAGGTATGTATTCATAGGTGTTTTATATGTCATAGGCAACACCTATTAACAGATTTTTAGAAATTCCTTAAAGTAGAATAAATTTGATCCGCGCGTTCAACGCCGCTGGGCACCGGTTGGTGTATGATAAATCTAAAGAGACCATAGATTTAGTATACTTAGATTGGCATTGCGACAGAGAAAGAACATAGGTACTCTTGTGTTAGAGCGAGATAAAGAGACGAGACCATTTTTGTAAACTCTAAAGGATTCTAGCGGCCCGACGTCAGTTATGAACAAAATAAAACTCGCTTATTTTAATTAATTTCGCGTAAGAGTAAGAGTAAGTTTGAGAGCACTATTTGTCTTTCACACATCCACGTTACACGCACAGAAGTGTCACTTTTTTTGGTCTCGCCGTACTGGCTCTATTGCCAATCTTTAACGTTAGTATACTAAATCTATGAAAGAGACCGCTAATATAGACAGAATATAATTTGAAAATTGTATAGGTTTTTAACGATTTAGTTATGATAACAATGTTTTTGGAGCGATTTTGATGAAAATTGTTGTGTTGGTAACTTAGTGGACATATAGGATAATTTTACCTGCATAAAATTTCGTTCAAATCCGGTACGAGCAGAAAATATGATATGTATGAATAAAATTCCACGAACGATGTCGCGGGCAACAGTTATTATTTAATAAATTGAGTTTGGTCGTAATTAGGCTTTGAGTTTCATTGTTCTCACTATTACTAAATTTTGATTATTTAGGTAATTTACCTGCAAAGCAATCAATCGCCTCAAATTAAACAGGGACTGGTTCGTTCATTTTACTTCCGATTAATTACAATATAAAGTTCTGGTAACAATGTACACTCGAGGTCTAAAAATGTTTACCACCTTAAGGTTGGTAATTGCATCCACAAATCTATGCCACTAGGTCGATGATAGAATGTGATTTGATTAGGCATAGAGCATAGAAGAAGCAATAGAGATTCACCCAAGCGAGATCGAACTTGTTACTAAAATTAAAAAAGGAAGAAATAATCAAGTAGAAATTGTAAATAATTGTCTTTATTTTTTAAGGAAACTATAACATTGTTTTAGTAACTAGTATAGCCTCCATTAGCAGCTATGACGGCAAGTAGTCTATCTCGCATATATGCGACAAGGCGCGCGCATAAATCAGTCCCCCTGATGTCATCACAAACCCGTGCACAATGTGATCTAAGAGCTTCAGGGTTTCTTTCGTTCTGGCAGTCCCAGCGTTTGAATTATTTCTATGGTCAGTTATTTGCCTTTCTTCGCTATAACGCCGAATCCAAAATCTCACGGTGAATCGAGATTAAGTTCTCGTGATATAGCACTAATATTCAAGCCATCTTCATGGATAATTAATATTTCAGCCCTTTGTTGCAGGGATAAACTTGCCATGGTTTTTCAATCAATTTCTATTATTTCAATTCTAGTATTTTTGATAAATGTTACTGTAAAAATGCAATTATGACAACTTTTAAAAAAAGAAAATAGTTTCATCATTAAAACGTCATGAATACTCTTTTTGTTAGAATCGATGCTACAATTACAATTAAAAAGTAATATTTACCTAGATATAGCATTTTAGACTTTACTGCACACAGTGTGCTAAAGAATCTAATTTGAAAACTGATAAACATTTTCAGACCGCGAGTGTACATACGTTGTTTTATTTTGTATATAAATCAACTGAAACATGTGCACTGTTAAATTGGTTCTGATGGATTTTGGAGGAGGGAGGGAGGGATCGACGGGCCTGTTGGCTCAGTTGTTAATATTGACTGCCCTTTGAGATGGAGGTCGCGGGCTCAATCCCCGCTCGGGGCCAACTTGTGTGCATGAACATGTCTGTTGGCTTCGTGTCTAGTTGTTTAATATTTATTTAAGTATGTTTATAAGTTGTTTAGTACCCATAGTACAGGCTCTGCCTAGACTTGGGACTTGTGTTCCACAATTTATTATTATTTTGTTAAAACAGTATACTAATACTAATTTCATTGTCTGTGACCTTTCACCTAGTCAGCACTCCACCTAGTAGCTCAACCCACGCTTGAATTATAGCTATACTAAAGATATAGGTATTCTATAAATATGTTAAGTCCACGTGTAGTAAATTCATTTTAAAAACTTTATCTTTTTTAAGGTAGGAAAGTTAATGTGCATACTACAGAAAAAAAATAAGTGGGTACATTTCTATCAATCACAGTTTTGTTTAAATCAGCAAAAAATTCTTACATAGAATTTTAGTATTGTGGTTCCAAAAAAATTAACTTTGTAATGTACATACAAATAATATTTATAAATATTCATAGAAAGGGTACGGAACTGAACGGAATTTTTCATTGCTTGTGTACGAATATGAAGAGTCAAAAAACAAAAGTTAGGTATACGTTTCCACCAAACAACGCAAACTTCCATATTAAATTCACGAGTTATTTCACATATCAAAGAACCTTCAAAGGTGATTAGACTTGATTGCTGCGAAGTTATAATATCGTTATTGACAAGCTCCTACAAACCATACAAATCACAAGTAGGTACATAAAGTACCTACCTAAGTATATTATTTGTTAGGTTTTGCCCAGGACTTCGTCCGCGTTCCGGAAAAAAAAAGTTGTTTTTATGTATAAGCACATCATTTTTATTTCGCATTATATCACATTTTTATACATAAGCTGTATCACTGTAAAGTTTCATCAAAATCGGTTAAGTAGTTTTAGCGTGCAAGAGTAACAAACATCCATCTATCCTTAGGTACTTTCGCGATTACAATATTAGTCGAAGGAGCGTTATGGGAAATCTAGATATTACAAATGGGGGTCAACAAAGTCTTAGGAAATTGTATGACTGATCAATTTAAAACTATTTTAGAATATATTAAATTCGTCCTTAGTGAACTAGCTACCGCAACATAGAGATTGAATTAGGATAAGAGATATATTATTTTGTTATTTCGAATGTCAGACTTTTATAAGACTGACATAATACCTTGTATGAAAAAAAATAGTAGGAGATATTTTTATACAAATATGCTCTGTAAATTCTTACGAGGAAGAGTCACAAAATTCATAAAAATGCACAAAACAAACTCTGACGAAAAGGAAAGTTAATTAACTTGCATAATTTAAGTAAGTCAGCACAAAGACTTAATAAGACAAAATAGTCTTTGCGTTCCCTTCTAACAAGTCTTTTTTTACATATTAAATAAACGATGCAAACTTAATAAATAATACGAAACCATTATTACGTTATGCTTTTCGTTTTAAAATTAAATTATGGTTGAAAAGTACCTACGTTTGTAAAAGAAAAGTCAATTTGATAACTCGATTTTTTTTGTTTCAAAAGCGAACAGCTTGGTATGAGGTGCCGAGGAAATTTTATTTACCCCATTAGATGAAAATATTTTAAGTAATTACAAAGAACAACTGCATTGTTGCGCATAAAATTATTTTTGATTGAGCTATAGATTAATAATATGAAATAGTTTTCGCTTTTGAAATATTGCCGGTGTGTAGTCAGTTTTTCCATTTCCAGTGGGAATATAAAAGCCTTTATTCGCTGACCAATATTCTTAAATTACCTTTGAGACTTAAGTACCTATGTTTATTTTAAATCTAGATTATATAATAGAAGTAAAGTTTAATAAAAAAAAAATAAAAAAAAAATATTCCCATAGCCACAAGATTGTTGGACAGGACAGTTGTCCTTCGACATAGACCTCCCCTAATTTTTTCCACTTATCTCTGTCCCGAGCTAGTTTTATCTTATTCTTTCTGATTTGGCTAGAGGATGTAGTTTTAGGGGGTAGTGATCTAAAAAGCCCACGGGGTCCAGTCGGGTTGGGGCCAGCCGTTCAGCTTCTGGTTGATGATGTTTAGTTGCTAGTTAGTTTGGTTTGCTTTTCTACTAGAAAATGGATTTGATTTAGGTCTCACCAGCTACAGTGGGGATTTCTCTTTTTCATCTAAAACAAATAATAAGATTTTGTTCTTATTCCACCCTTCTCTAAATAATCAATCTTCAGATAACCTCAAAATGTAGAGCTGAAAAAGTGGTAGTTTTAATGCTGTTTTTACGATTCATAGCATTATATGTCACGGATTTTTTAATTTACTGCGCAGCATAGCGCTTATGAACCAGTGTTTCACAATAATTTTTAGGAACGAGTCCCTAGTTGATGTTTGTGGTAGGAATTAGTGGACAGCATAAAAACATTGATACATACATACATAAGAGCAGTGATAGCCCTGACGGTTAAAGAGCCGGCCGAAAATTAGTAAGGCTCGGGTTCGAATCCTGGCATGTACCAATGAGTTTTTCAAAACTTACGTACATATTTATCACTAGCTCGACGGTGAAGGAAAACATCGTGAGGAAACCCGCAGGTCTCAGAATTAATTCTGAGACATGTGTAGATAGACCCGGTCCGGCGATGGGCTCACCACCTATCACGTTTAGGGGTCCAATGTGTCTCGTGAAATGTGGGTATATCCAGTAATGGAATACCTCTGCCTACCCCCTCGGGGATGAAAGGCGTGAGATTATATTATATATTATTATATATTATATTATATATATATTATTATATATATTATATTATTATATTATAAAAACATTCTCTATAAAAAACACTTAGTTGTCCTAAGTTTTATTGGGATTGGTCATATGGTCTCGGATTTTATTAATTTTATACATAATATACCATTTTATACCATTTCAACTCAACAAGTCATTTATATTTTCAACTCCTGTCTAAAATTATGCACCGCCTTTTAAAACTTAGTTAATATAATAATATATATATTCAAAGAAAGTTGTGTGCATTACGCAGAATCTTGCGGGCAAAAAGCTTGGGAATAAAGTTGATGCCTCCAGGAACTGAGGTTATACTTACCTTGACTACTTTAAAACTTCGCGTTTCTTCCTTCCAAATAATGCAATGGAGCTGTAAGTTTGTGAAGAATGCTTAGGAGGGTGGCTGTCTTTTTGTTGTACAACAAAAAACTCACTTAAGCAATAGATCTCTAGAATACGATAACCATACGGGTATTTTGTTTTAACATTATTGTAAAGAAAGTGACCGCATCTGTTTAATTTTAAACCCATTTTTAAAGTTGTTGTTCTTAATGTAAAGCATGTAGATAGTACGATCTTATTGAATATTGATTGTTTAAAGAATATCGGCAGCTTTGGTACCCACTGAAATAGACACCCACGGGGTATCACACTATGCTTGTTATATTGACTCATAACAAGTCGAAATTTTCCATATTTTTAAATTAATCTAGCAGTTGAAAATATTGAGTCAAATAAAACAGAAATATCATAGAAACACGAATCGATCGATTGGGAAATCTATTAATACCAAAGAGATTATTAAAATATAATATAAGGCATGAAGGGGACAAAGCGAGGATTATTTGAAGCCAAAAGTTATTCCAAGTGGAATAAGTCTAGTACAATTTCGACCGAATGACAGCTCGCGTTCATACTAACTGACATGACAAGGACATGACGCTTGAGCTTCAAAGTTTTATATGAAAATATTCCCAATGCCCCCTCTATGCTATTATATTTTAATGTCTTTGATTAATACAAAAACTTTTTTGTTGTTGTGGTAAAATTGAACGTCGTGTCATCACGTCAACCATGTCATTCGCTACGGATGGCCAAGTCAAAAAATAAATTGATATTTATCGTATCGACATTTCTAAATACTATAGATAAAAATCGAGTGAAAAATATCGATATATCGTCAGTTTTACATTATTACACACACCGGCACAATTAGCGGAACAGAAAAAAAAAGGAGAAAAAAGAGGGAATTTAGAACAATGAATGTAATTTTTAAACAATATATTATTTAAAATGAAACAACAATTAAATTAACATGTTTTGACATTCATTTGTAACACCATACTTAAAATTTTATAAAAATAAAAATTAAATTAAACAAAATGCATTTTTCTTCGATTTTTAATTATAGAGAAACAGCAGAAAATTCAAGATTTTCCAAAGTTTAACAACAATTTCAATGACTGTTCAATATCGAGTGTTTCCTCCTCGTGCTCTGATGAGGGTTTCCATCCGTCTGGGCATGCTGCGGATGATGTTATCAATGGTTTCTTGGGGCAACCTCTGCCATTCTTCAAGTAATGCGTTTCGCAACTCGTTGAGATTATTGGGAGGGGGCATTCTTGACTTTACACTCCTCTTTAGCAAGTCCCAGACGTGTTCTATAGGGTTCATATCGGGGGACCGTGCTAGCCACTCCATCACCGTTATACCAACATGGTTTAGGTATGTCTGTACTGTGCGAGCACTGTGAGCCCGAGCATTATCCTGCATTAAAATGAAGTTGTTACCAATAAAGGGGGCAAATGGCACAACATGTTCTTCTAAAATCTCCCTGATATACCGATCAGCATTCAGATTCCCGCCATCGACCACTACTAACTCCGTACGAGCTCCTAAACATATTCCTCCCCAGACCATAATTGAACCGCCGCCATATGCAACTGTATTTTCAAAATTAGACTGGATATACCGTTCTCCTTTGCGTCTCCATACTCGCTGCCTTCCATCAATTTGATTTAACATAACTCTGCATTCATCAGTAAAAAGAACCTGTCCCCAGTCGTCGAAGTCCCAATCACGATGTTCACGACCAAAGTGTAGACGGTTTGTGCGATGATGTCTCTCAAGTTTTGGGGCTTTGGCGGGCACATACGAGCCTATACCCACTTCTTCGAATCTTCTACGAACTGTCCGCTCACTCATCCTTACTGCTCGTACCTCTTCCAGTAAATTTCGAGCCTGCACCGCCGTTAGTCTCGTGTTCCGTCGGACTTGAAGTTGGAGAAAACGGTCATCCCTCCTTGAAGTACACCTTTTCCGGCCTTGTCCTCTCCTTCTCACTAGAGCATTCGTCAATCTGTATCGTTGGATGCTACGATAAATCGTTGATAACGATCGACGAAGGCTTCTGGCAATCGATCTGTAGGTTTGACCATTTCCCCTCATTTGATCTGCCCTAATGATTTCTGATGGCGTTAAATCAGGCATAATTAGATGCTCGTAAATTATCAATATGCGAAAAAACTCAAAAGCCTCAAAAACTGCAATTCAAAGCTTTTCAAATGGAATTCACGAACCTTCTAAAAACGGACAAGCGGTGGAAAAAATGAATCAATGAAAATTAAAACAAAAGAATGAAAAAAAGGGCAGTCGCTTAGTATTCCATTTTTAAATTAAAACCCAAATTTAAAAAAAGCTTGTTTAGCCGGCCAGTAACACGCAAAAATGCGTAAATACTCCCTTTTTTTTCTGTTCCGCTAATTGTGCCGGTGTGTGTATAATATGCTAATTTATTATTTGGAAAAATATCGATATTTTAATATAGGTATCGATATTTTTTGCCCAAGCCATCATTCACTGGCATAGAGTAACTTATATGGCATGTGGTAGGCATTGCTATTTTCTAACAAAGAGGTTGGAAGAAAATCATTTTCTTTCCTAGAGAAACTTTTTCTTTACACGTCTTTGGTACCTAAAATCTCATTAACCTACAAAATTCACTAGGTAACGAATAACTTTTAAACCTCAACTTATAAAAATGTGGTATGATTACATATTATCTTAGTCTGTCCAAGAACTATCGATTTTACACGGTTTCGTCTTCCGTGGGCAGGTGTAAGTGGGGTACCCAGAACACATGGACTTTTGCCATTGTTCTTTCATTGAGAATACAGTTTTCTTGAGAATAACTATAGACTCGAAACTTCAGTGGGACCCGCACATTTCAAACTTAACGGGCAGACTCAGTTCGGCTGCTTATGCTGTTAGAAAAATTAGATGGCTTACTAACGTAGACACAGCACGTCTTGTCTATATTAGCTACTTTCACAGCATTATGTCATATGGCACAATACTGTGGGGTCGAGCTGCCAACGCGGAATCCATTTTTATATTGAAAAAGCGAGCTGTGCGAGCCATTTACCAATTGAAATGTCGTGATTCCCTAAGAGAACTGTTGAAATAAATAAATATTTTAACAATGCCATTTATTTATTTATTTAGGAAAAATACATCTCTCTTTACAAAAAACTGTGACAGGCACAATTGTAATCTTAGAAATAAAAATTAAATAGAGCAACCACATTACAGATTAAGTAAAATTTATAATTCCTTTATGGGTTTGTGTGTACGGTTTTACAACAAGATACCTAAAGCTGTTCTAGATTTGCCAGGAAAATGTTCACAACTCACGTTCATTCATCAATTTATATAAAACATACTAAATTTAGCGCATTGCAATGCAACAAAGTATTCCCATAAATAAGAAAATTGCATTCGTACGTAGGTACACTTAATCAATTTCATCTCAGAACTTGCAAAACGCGGAAACCACGAGAAACTTCAGCAATAATAAAGAACGTAAATCTTGTAGTTTTTCATAAGAATTCTGTGTATTAGAACTTATTTTCAACCCTTGTGTAGGTAAATGTCTGCGTTTGTAAACATAATGTTGTAAAAATGGTTTTAATATTGGTACAGCTGGATGTTGGACTTAAAGTAAAACGCTTGTTTGTTAATAAGTGCATTCGAGTTACAATGCGGTATTTTCTGCACATAATACCTTGCATATAAAATGGCTATGAGAGAATAGTTATTACCTAAAAATAATCTTAATTTAAGTACCTCCCTACTTTGTTTTTCTTTATATAATACTGAATACCGACCAACCAGGGTCTAGGGTCAGCCGTTTCTTTACCTAGGACAATAGGCAGTCGAATGCATTTGATAAAATCACATGTTACATACGAGTACAAGTACCTACATACATACCTACGGGTCAAACAGAATCACCGTGTTTGAAGTTGTTCAAAACCGCTTAATTTCAAATGTTGACATCTGATTAAGACTCATATTTGGAAGTGAAATAAATACACGTATGAAGCAAAAGTACTAGACAGTCCCTAAAATTGTAAACATGTTCAAAATGAATAAAATTTTCAACTGCAAATAAAAGATCCTTAACAAACACTTTGTCGCGGTCTAGATAATTGGTTACTTTATAATTAAGTTCTGCTTTAGTAACCACGAATATTAATTCTAGTAAATATAATAAATATGCCTCACATCTTTTATCGACCCACCTACTTAGACTTAAAGACTTATTTCAGAGACACAAAGGGGAACTAAATGATCTTAACGTTATTTAGGAGAGTTATCTATGCTACTCACGCTCTGGCGTCAAACGGGTCCATACACTCTAAAAAGCCGAACACACTACTAACTAACCAAATTGTCGAAACAAACGACAATGTGAACAGAAAAGAGAGTATTATTCTTGAAGGTTCTGGATGGTGACAAGTGAGACGTACATAAAATATCTTAGCGAAACTATAGGTAATGTTTATCGATTTATTATTGATTTATTGCTTATTATCATTTCCAGAATTAATTCCGAGACATGTGTGTAAAAGACCCGGTCCGGCGATGGACTCACCACCTATCACGATTAGGGGTCCAAATAACATCGTGA
The DNA here is from genome assembly GCA_963855545.1 of Ethmia dodecea. Lineage (NCBI taxonomy): Eukaryota > Metazoa > Arthropoda > Insecta > Lepidoptera > Depressariidae > Ethmia > Ethmia dodecea. Next base: position 7,404,258 of record OY979446.1, read on the forward strand.
ACACTTTTGTATATTCAGCAATGGAATACCTCTGCCTACCCCCTCAGGGATAAAACGCGTGAGATTATACATTCAAAGATGAAAAAAAATATTGTGAGGGATGAACCTGGAAATCTCTAGCTCAATATTAGCAGAGATATTAGTAAGTTGCATCCTTGAATCTCACTTTGGGATTCCATGTCCTAGACTCTAGACTATAAGTACCCAAAGTTATATACTAATATAACTTTGGTATAACATAGGAATAAATCTGTTAAAGTCAGTTATTTTTTTATTAAAAACTAACATATTTCGTTATTCCGTTAAGTATTTATATTTGTTGAACAGCACCAAATCTAGCGACGTTGCTGATAAAAAGACACCAACTTATTGGAGTGTAAAGTACACTGTGAACGTTTTCTTTAGACACGGCAAGATTTAGTTCTTTCACTGGGAACGAGTTTCAGCTAAAAGAAAACTAAATGTTCCCATTATTCGTACTAAATGGAAAAAATGGCTCGCAAAGTAGGTGGGTATTTAAATAGTTTATTTTCAATTTCAATGACTTTGACCTTAAATTAAATTTATTATGGTGCATTAATAATACTTAATAATAATATTTTAGGTCCAATGTCCCAAACATTAAAATGTACCTAACATAAAATCAATTCAGCATTACAACCTTTTAATCTTGCCGAGATATTAAACAACAAAACAAATATCAACAAATATTTTTTAAACTGCAGGCACATGCATAGTAAGAAACGAGAATGAAATCTAAAAAGAAAGTAAATCATTTAGAATACCTAGCATTTTCTGGCCTGAGGGGAATGCTTTATTAGGTATTAATAAAACTTTTGAAAGCATAAATTAGTGATAGCTTTACGGTTAAACAGCCTGCTTCACATGATGAAAATCAGTACGCTCGGGATCGAACCCTGGTACATACCAATGACTTTTTCAAAACTTACGTACCTACATACTTATCACTAGCTCGACGGTGAAGGAAAATATCGTGAGGAAACCCGCAGGTCCAATAATTAATTCTGAGATATGTGTAAACAGACCTGGTCCGGCGATGGGCTCACCACCTATAACGTTTAGGGGTCGAATCTTCTCGTGAAAAGTGGGTATATCCAGTAATGGAATACCTCTGCCTACCCCCTTAGGGGATAAAAGGCGTGATATTATTTATTTTTATTTTTTGCAAGCATAATACTAGTTGTTATTAATGATTTTGCTGTAAAATATGTACCAGTCAGCGACATTGTTCAATTTTATGTGTGACAGTGACAAATAAATCACTGTCTAAGCCGCGATCAAAAAAATATATCCTTATTTACTCGTAGTAGTTAGGTACGAATATTTAGTACATAAAGAAAGAAGTAGACAACTCAACATCCCAGACGCAAATGCCAAATTCATAGGTTCTATAAATTATACTATAAGAGTAAAAATAAAATCCTATTACTTTTATTTTGATTTTCTGTTGAAAGATTTAATCTTTTCTTAATTCGGAGATGAAATGTGTTTATGAGGACCAATTTTCTAAATTAAATCTATCGGTAAAACTTTCACCAATCGTGATTCTGTAAATATCAAGACCTTTGTAACGTTTGTCGTTTCAGAAATAAAGCCCTATTAAGCGACTATAAATTTCGTAAATCCTTGGTGAAGCAATATTATCTACTGTCTTATTTAGCGAAGGAATAATAACATTCATTTACAAAGAAATTTTATTTACAATAATTACAGATAAAAAAATTCCTTTAGCGAAGGATATTTTTATTATTTCCATGTTATTTATATCATCATCATATATCATGAATATAATAAAATTAAAGTGTTTGCCTAGGATTTCAAATTAAATACTAATATTTAAGTAAAAAAACTGCTGTATATTTGTACGATACAATTAATGTATGTATTTCGAATGTTTGTCTGTCTCAAACAGGCTCCTAATCGACTTAAAGGATTTCTAAGAAAATTTTATTTAAATATGCGTGTATGCTCCATTTCGATGTCTTACAGGGTTCAGAAAAAATATTTTATGTTGATAAACCGAAGTGAAGCCAGGGCGGTTCGCTAGTTAAATAATATTAATAAACGAGCGTAATTTTGATTTAGTATTACTTAACGATTTATGTTGTCTGTAGAAAAATTAAAAATAACGAAAATGTGACTATTCAGAGAAAACGCAGGTAAAGTTACAAGAAAATTCCGGTCCATAAAAATACTTTTCGAAACATTTTTCCAACAATGTTCATTATAATTAACGAGGAGCCACTAGAGATACACACATACATATAAGTATAGGTATAAAAATCGTATGTGCAATCTAGAAATGAATGCTAAAAATTCTTTTTAAAAACGCCGCATTTAGTTAGTCCGTGCAAGCTCATTTATGGCTGCATTTTAAAGCTTATCTCAGCCGGTAACCGTATTAACGAGGTGTCGCAAAAACTGGAGAGAAATTGTGGAAATAGCCTAAAACTCACGTGCAATGCAAATTGTACAAAAAATGCACGTGGTATGACGAAAGGAATATTAATATTTAAACTGCGCTGTGTTTTGTAATTGTAGTAAAAGAAACTTACAAAAAAAAAACTCACGCCTTTTATCCCCGAGGGGGTAGGCAGAGGTATTTTTTTACTGGATATACCCACTTTTCACGAGATACTTTGGACCCCTAAACGTGATAGTGATAGTGGTGGTGAGCCCGTCGCCGGACCGGGTCTATTTACACATGTCTCAGAATTAATTCTGGGACCTGCGGATTTCCTCATGATGTTTTCCTTCACCGTCGAGCTAGTGATAAATATGTACGTAAGTTTTGAAAAACATTGCTACATGCCAGGATTTGAACCTACAATTAGGGTTATTTATTTATTCCATCTAAGAATTCTGTCTAGATTACTCACCGGGCCCCAAGTGAATAACAGTTTAAAGTTTTAAATGAACACGGCAGCCAGCCAGCAAGTTTCGTGATATATAATTTGAAGCCGCAATGATAGACAATCGTAAAACAAAAATAACTGTTGATTTCTATTCTCCATGCACGGTGCCATTTTAGGTCATATTCAAATCGCAAACGTCAAACAAATGCCATCTCACGCTGTTGGATATTCAAAGTTAACTTAGATAGTAAGGTCATCAATACGAATTGATGATCGGACTTAACATTTTTTATTTTATTTTAAAACGTAATCATTAAAAAGAGATTTTTGAATAAAATTTATTAAACGTTTACTATATGTGGCGTTAAGTCATAGTATGTTTTGTTACAGTCTGTAATATCAATTTGAATAAACTATGATGTGGTTAATCCAGCACCGTACAAAATAATATCCTGAATGCATAAATTATTATGAAGCTATAATTATAAAGCTATAATATATAATCAACGCATAAAATGGATCATAACAGTTTATGTTGAGTTTTATTGGGCGAAAATAGTATGAATTATAAAAGAACAAGTATATTGGATTCTCTCTGTATGAAAATGTGCATTCGCCTATTGAATGCAATGTAGAAACTGCGGCTAGAGAAATGTTTGTCTATATTGCTTTCAATGCAATTCTAAGCGAGCTAGAGATTCAATATCTGTTATGATATTTTTGATGGACACTCTGGATTATTTACTTAAATTTTACTACGGAGTGGGTAGCTGTTGTGTTGTTTCAAAGAGCAGTGATAGACCTGTAAAAGCAGCTGTACTAATGAGTTTTGAGGTTTTCTGCCTCGAAATCACAAAAAGGAGCCCTTATCACGGATCACTTTGTCGTCCGTCCATCTAGTCGAAGGTCACGGTCATGCTTGCTAAATAAGCCAGAAAAAAGTTCGTGCCATATGTTTTATTATTTGTTACGACTCTTTAATTAAAAAAAAATGTTGGTGAATAAACTAAACTTCTTTCCGTTGGATTTTTTATATAGATGATTTTTCTTACATACGTGGCTAATTTTTTAAATAACGAAAATAATAATAAAATTTAGTTTGAAAAAATATATTTTCTTGAAATTCTCTATACGAAACAGCAAGTTCGTACTTACGGAGTTTTCAAGACCAATATTATTTATTGACTGATTGTATAATCGTAAGACAATCACAAAGTTGACCATGAGAGATTGATTATGTCTTATCTCCTTCCATACAGGAGCGGACTACGCTTAGCCATGCATTGTTATCGTTAATGATTATTCCTGCAGAGAGCAGAAGGTTATTGATTTTTAATACCTCCATATACCTCCTTTAGCATCTGTCCATTATAATTATAATTAAAAGTATACACAACACACAAGTGGGAGTCAATAATTGTGCAATGGAAGACTTTAAATATACAAGTTTGAAAAAATCCGTATCAAAACTAGCTAAGTACTAGGTTGTTTTTATTACGACACTATTAGATACAGCACTTGTAGGACCCACACCGGTACGTTTTAGTGACACATATCACCTTTCATACGCCTTACTATTAATCCGTTGACTGTCGCAAGCACAAATTTGAGGATCAAGCAAATAAAAATATATTGTGTCTGGAATAACAACAGGCAACCAGTTACAAAGGGCTCTGAAATATTTTGAAATACCTATAATAGCTAAATCAAAATGTTTCTAGAAAATATTAAACATGAGAATAACTAAAATCACAACATCTGCTGGATGTTCCATCCTTTCATGTGCAAAACTCTGCAACTAGAGGATAATTTAATTAGAGCAGACTTTTGGAGATAAATTTCATGGTTTGGACTGCAGACGGTTTTTACGCAACTGCGCTCTACCGCATTAAAGTGTAACATTTTTGGGAGTGGAGCCTGTATCCAGTCAGCGTAATTTTAAGAGCGCTGTTTTCAAATCGATTTAATCATAAATGAAGGATGAGCGGCGAGGGATTAAAGCGAAAATAACTTACAAACAATACGATACGATACCTATTTACACAAGGAATAACTTTTGGATCCAATTAGGCCTATATTTGTATATGTGTCTATAAAACTTACTGTGTTTACTTATCCTTACGTGGAGCTCAAGATGTGTAAAGTTATAAGCACACTTTACTTCAGCATAGAAGTAGAATTCACAAGAAGCGACCCCTATATAAATGCTTAAATAGATAGAGAATGTAGAATCGTGAATTCGAGTTACTACAGACAATATGTAATCTCTATTTGCGTGTAAGGAATTTCTAGTAGAATTGCACGTCTGTGGAGATAAGCTTTTGATTAAGACTGCAGTTGGCTCATCAAGCGTCAACCGTTCGTGTGAGGTGCCGTAACACGTTTCCCTAATTAACTGCAGTGTCCTCTACGGTTATATCTATGAAATTGTGTTCCCTGGGAGCGTTTGGTGGAGCTGAATGTTATTTTAGTGTGGCTTGCGCGAAATGTTGTTTTATTTACACATGTCTTAACAAAACTGGTCAAGAGAAGCATAGCGTTACTTATAAATGTTGCAAATCATTGGTTATTTTGCCGTGATAAAACGAGTTCGTTTATTTTTACATCGTCTTGTATAATTTTAATTACGTAAGTATTTACTACGAAACATACTAACTTTTATCTTATTGTTTGACTACAGAACCCGAAAATATGTGATTACATTCTTGGAGAATTTTATTTACATTTAACGAGAAACAAACTTTATTTTAAGTACGAAACTAAAACAAAGGCAGAGAAATAAATGATCCTCGCACAATATTAAATGTAAACTTCGCCTGTGTCACACGCGACGAAGCAGTTAACCTCTTGAATGGATACAATGTTTTCTCTTTATACATCTTAACTCCAGTCAGAAGCTAATAACGCGACGCCCGGGAAACTTTTACAGCATTACTTTGAACTTTAATCCAAAGTAATAAGTGCCCCCTCGATATATCTCCTTACACATCCCGGTACAGTTAGCAGCTCTTAAGCGTAAAATTTAATGATACGTCGCTGTTTGTATTGGGGATTAAAAGAATTTATTACACAGCTCTCATGCTCGGAAATTGTGTAGGTTCCTGATTCCAGCGAAATATGGGTCAACCTACCTCCGAAACTGTTTGGAATTAGATCATACAAATATCTTATATAGACGTTGGCTGTTGGCTGTCAGTAATAAACAAAGACAAGATAAGACTAATAGAATAATACTTACTAAAATAATAATGGACTGAAATAATATTTTTTTATATGTATATAGTAAAGTAAAGAATAATTACTAAGAACCTATAAGACAGAGACGCAATTTCCTGTACCTACTCGTATGTAGACATAGATAATATCTTCTCTATAGGTATCACAGTATTTTGAGAATGCTTACATTACTTGGATATCATAGGAAAAACATAAAAATAATAGTTTTTTAAACTGCACTGATATATTACCATTATGTACATCAATCTCAATGAAGGATAATTAATTTTATTAATGAACAATTATTTATAATTCATGAGTTTAAACTAGTTTCATATGTAACCAATTTGTACCCATGTGGTAAATAACTCAATGTATTTACTGTGTAAAATCTCAATGCACTCATAAGTTCTGAGAACGAGGTACAGTGATGCATCATGTTTTGCAACAGGGCGTCATCACTCTTCAGAGAAATAAGTATTTTATGTTATTTTATCGCTCGTTATGGATTGCTTTCCATTTAAGCTTATTTGCGAAATCGCTTTGGGAAAATAAACAGAATAAACACTGTTTCTATTAACTAATATAGATTCCTTTAACGTTTGAAATTACGCCGTATAATAATGACAACCATGTACATATATTTCTTAATCCTTTTCTTATATGTAGTTCCTCTCGAGTGAATTTGAATATTTATTTATTTTATAATCGGATACTAGGGTCCATAAATATATTGTGAAGGTACTAAATACCTTTTACTTGCATCCAGAGCAACTGGACCTTCAAGTGGGATAAAAAGTAGACTTTTCAATGACAACTACTATACAATGTTTCACTGATTCATTAATAACTTTGGCGGTTACCAGGGCAAATTACATGCATAGCTGTAATTAAAATAAAAATTACAAAAAACTATCTCAACTATCTAATTTTCGGTTATCTACAGGTTGAAATAATGTTGGTTTATGTCTATAATCTACAGAAAAAAAGACCCGTTTCTGGAAATATGCATCGAAAGGAACCTGACTATTATGAAGCTAACGTCCAATTGGTAGAGCTGAAAAACTCGGATGAAAAAATAACTGGCCTGTTTGTGACGCCTTTGCGCTTTTAAAATCTTTAGTTTTTTTTTTGAAAGTACAGGGTTTTAAAATACCTAGCAACCTAAGTGTACAAATTTAAAAAGAGTGTAGCATCGGAGATGATTTTACATATCGGACCAATCATTTTTGATAAAATAAAACCAGTCAGGTGCGAGTCCATCTCGTGTGCTCGTGTTTTAAACCTTTTCAATTAATGTATTATAAATAATTTATTCTAAGCAATAAAGTAATTTTGGGAACTTTTATCTATTAAACGTTTATAAGAAATGTCGTGTTATTAATAATGAAAGACATCGTCTTATTATTCATGTCATATTTCTATTTGACTTAAGATATTTCAGATTTTTGGCTTAGCATACTTTGTTTTGCACATTTACAAAGCAGACGGCATAAAAATATGTGTTTTTAAGTTTTAGTATTTATTTTTGCAATATACCTAGTTGTGCAATCATTAAGTGTCAAGTTAATTTAAATTTGGTGCGGGATGCCACACGTGTCGACACTTAGTCCCCATGCCACATCGATGCCACCTCTGTGGGCGCTGGCGCGGCGGCTGCGGCCGCTGAACGCCTGAAGCGGCGCAAATATGCCGACCTTAATGAGGGCTACCGTTTGAGGTGGAGACCATGGAACCGTGGGGGCTGGAGGCACGGCAGCTCCTCAAAGAGCTGTCAGTGCGTTTGGTCGAGGCTTCAGGTGACCAGAGAGCTGGCAGCTATCTTTGTCAAAGGATCAGCCTAGCTATCCAGAGAGGGAATGCGGCCAGTCATCTGGGCACTGTCCCACATGGTTCCTCTTTGGAGGACATTTTTTATCTGTAATTATTGAAAACTAGCGGATGCCCAGCGGCGTTGCCCGCGCGGATTTCGTTTATGCCCGTTCCCGTGGGAATTTCCGAAAATCCCTTCATATTGGTTGCCTACGACATATTTAAAACACCTACATACCATATTTCAAATATCGGGTGCCCACCGGCGTTTTCCCACTTGGATTTAGTATATTCCCGTTCCCGTGAGAATTTCCAAAAATCCATTCATACTAATTTTCTATATATCATACATAGATATACATATCAGACACCTTCATACCATTTTTCAAGTTTCTAGGTGTTATCGTTTCGGAGTAGTACGTATTTCTCTTTTTAACCAGTTTTTATATTTTCCCGTGGGAATGAGATATTTTCCTAGAATAAAAAGTACCCTAGATGTTGACCCGGGTACTCAGTTATCTCCATACCAAATTCATCAAAATCCGTCCAGTAGTTTTTGAGTGATGCGTGCACAACCAGACAGACAGACAAAAATTCCAAAAATTGGTGTTTCGGTATCTATATCTATATACACTACCGTTAAATTTTTCAAAAAATATTTCATGTACAGACACGGCCCCGTTCGAGTTTTATTATATGTATAGATGACTGTATATTTTCTTTCTGAATAAATGTCTTTATGTGAATAATAAAAAAAAATAAGTCGGTAGCATTAGAAGTTGCCGAGACAAGCAGCTGTGACTGACAGACAGTCAGAGCTGCACCATAATGATAACTTTTGTACCATTTTAGGACGAAACCCGAAAAACGTGGCAAAAATTTATTGTAACACTTTATTTAATTTTACTTTCACTTTGCCTATACTTACTAATATTGTGATGGTGAAAGATATGTTTGTTACGAATAAACTCAAAAACTACCAATTTTGAAAATTCTTCCACCAATGGAAATCTAGAAAATCCCTGAGATTTATTTTAGTCCCGTATTTCCAAGGGAACGTGAACTACGCGCGCGCGGGTGGAACCGCGCACAACCGCTAGTTTATAAATATTTGAGCTAAAGTTTAGTCTTTCAATATTCTTATTATAACCTTACAAAAAGAAACGATCTTTACTTCCGAAAAAGTTATTCACGCTCAAACCCTTTTCAAGCGAAACCGCGAACTTTGACTAGTACGCCATCAAAATACTAACGTAAGAATAAAATTCAATTTAAGAGATCAAGGACTGCTTCGAGTCAAAGCGTTGGTCCACTGATCCGTTACAAAAAGAAACGGAACGGATGCTCTTGCCGTAAAGGATAAAGAGGTTACCCAAGTAGGTACGAGTACGTTGCTTTGGATAAAACACGTATATTACAGTCGGATGCCTTTGGTTATTTCTGTAGCGCTTTATTTTTGTCCCATGTAGGTATAGACTGAACTGTATCTATTATCCTATACTCTTATCTGCAGTTACGTTATCCATTAGATATACATCTCTTTAAAACCTCAGAAAATATTATTTGTTATTGAAACAGCATAAAAACAGTATACTACCCGTTAAGCATCAGCATCCCTCAGGCGACCAAGGATAATAGATAAGGAATCGTTTTATGTCTCGATCTTCCAGTATGTATATGTATGTATTGCAGAAAAAAAGAAAAATATATTATAAAGGGGGACACCCTGTATAATATATTTTTCTTTTTTTCCAAACCAAAGTAACAAATTTCACATTGTTTATGGACGTCTTTTTCGTTAAAGTAAATTTTCAATGCCCCATACAAAAAGTCAGCTGATCAGCACAACCTTTAATAAATGTTTATGTACATAAAAAAGTGAAATAAATATGTACCTATAGCAGCCGAGAATATTTAACCTCATGCGTTAAACAAAGATATACTAGGTATTTTCGAGTTGTAACCTTATTTATAAAAACTAGATGTCGCGCGGTGCGCGAGGCCGCAAGCGGCCACGCGTGTCTCTGTGGGGTCGTATTTTGACAGAAAAATAAAGTCTAATTTTGGGCGCCCATCTTGTTTTAGCCATTTTAAATCGAAAAACAAAAAAAAATTGTAAAATATTTTTTTTCATGGCAACACTGTTGACTGAGACCCACAATCGCTCCATACAAGTCAACTTTCCAAAGTGTTGCAAACCTGCTAAAAAAGCCGATTATTATTATGAAAATTTAAATTTTTCAGTAAAACAAAAATAACGGGGCGGCCATCTTGTTTTTTCAGATTTTCGGGATTTTCTGGTAAACTACAGGATATACCCTATGCGGTGACACCAAACACATCCCTGTAGCATATCGGCATCTGGGAGATCAATTCGGGTCTTTTGAGGTCTACCCTAAAAATTCAATCGGCCATAACTTTCAGTGTTGCCAGGTGAAATTCAAAAAACCTACAAAAGGTCATAGGGAGGAATAAAATGTTTCACTGACTGTCACTTGTTTTTGCAAAATGGTAAAATTTAGACTTTTGACATTTTGCGTTAAAAGTAAAAAAATACGAAAAATTCCGGGAAAATTCTTCAACACGGCCACACTACGTAGCAAGACCTCCAACCCCGCTATACAGACCAACTCGCTCAGGTGTTGCCATCTTGCCGAAAATCGACAATCAAAATGTGGTAAAATTAATACTTTTCTTTGGGAGCAAATCACCGGTCGGCCATCTTGGTTTTTCAAATTTTCGGGATTTTCTGGTAAACTACAGGATATGCCCTGTGCGATGACACCAAACACATCCCTTTAGCATATTGGCATCTGGGAGATCAATTCGGGTCAAGTGGGGTCTAAAACCACTCCAACTTTGAAACACTACTACGCGGCCGCCATTTTGTTTTTTCAACTTTTTTAACTATTTTCGTAAATCATCTAAGCAGTACTACAGATTCCCAAAATTTGAACCCAATCGGCCGGAAAACAAAAGAGATACGATAGGCAACCTTGGCCGCCATCTTGTTTTTTTGAAAAGTCGGAATTTTCCCGGGGTCACCCCGCCATCTTGAACACTTTTTTCATATATGACTTGTCTCCAAAACGACTCCTTCTGGGAGAACAATTATGTCAATGAGTCAGTCAGTGAGTGAGTGAGTGGTAGTCGAGCTTTATATATTATAGACTAGATGTCGCGCGGTGCGCGAGGCCGCAAGCGGCCACGGGTGTCTCTGTGTGGTCTTATTTTGACAGAAAAATAGAGTCTAATTTTGGGCGCCCATTTTGTTTTAGTCTTTTTTTAGTACAAGTCAAAAAATAATAAAATTTTGTTAAATATTACTTTTCATGGCAACACTGTTCACTGAGACCCACAATCGCTCCATACAACCCAACTTTCCAAAGTGTTGCCAACTGGCTAAAAAATGCCGATTAAGATTAAGAAAATTGAAATTTTTCAGTAAAACAAAAATAACGGGTCGGCCATCTTGTTTTTTCTATTTTTCGGGATTTTCTAGTAAACTACAGGATACACCCTATGCGTTGACATCAAACACATCCCTGTAGCATATCGGCATCTGGGAGATCAATTCGGGTCTTTTGAGGTCTACCCTAAAATTAAATCAACCATAACTTTCAGTGTTGCCAGGCGAAAATCAAAAAACCTACAAAAGGTCATAGGGAGGTATAAAATGTTTCACTGACTGTCACTTGTTTTTGCAAAATGGTAAAATTTAGACTTTTGACATTTTGCGTTAAAAGTAAAAAAATACTCCAAATTCCGGGAAAATTCTTAAACACGACAACACTACGTAGCAAGACCTCCAACCGTGCTATACAGACCAACTCGCTCAGGTGTTGCCATCTTGCCGAAAATCGACAATCAAAATGTGATAAAATTAATACTTTTCTTTGGGAACAAATCACCGGTCGGCCATCTTGCTTTTTCAGATTTTCTGGATTTTCTGGTAAATTAAAAGATATGCTCTATGCGATGACACCAAACACATCCCTTTAGCATATTGGCATCTGGGAGATCAATTCGGGTCAAGTGGGGTCTAAAACCACTCCAACTTTGAAACACTACTACGCGGCCGCCATTTTGTTTTTTCAACTTTTTAAATTTTTTTCGTAAATCATCTAAAAAGTTTAACCGATTCTAAAAATTTGAAACGAATCGGCTGGAAAACAAAAGAGATACGATAGGCAAGCCTGGCGGCCATTTTGTTTTTTTGAAAATTCGGAATTTTCCCGGGGTCACTCCGCCATTTTGCACACTTTTCTCATATATGACTTGACTCCAAAACGACTCCTTCTGGGAGAACAATTATGTCAGTGAGTCAGTGGTAATCGAGCTTTATATATTAAAGACTAGATGTCGCGCGGTTCGCGAGGCCGCAAGCGGCCACGCGTGTCTCTGTGCGGTTCGATTGTGACAGAAAAATCAAGTCTACTTTTGGGGCGGCCATCTTGTTTTAGCCGTTTTAAGTCGAAAAATAATACAAATTTTTGAAATATTACTTTTCATGGCAACACTGTTTACTGAGACCCACAATCGCTCCATACAAGTCAACTTTCCAAAGTGTTGCCAACTGGCTAAAAAATGCCGATTCAGATTAAGAAAATTGAATTTTTTCAGTAAAACAAAAATAACGGGGCGGTCATCTTGTTTTTTCTATTTTTCGGGATTTTCTAGTAAGCTACGGGATATACCCTATACGATGACACCAAACACATCCCTGTAGCATATCGGCATCTGGGAGATCAATTCGGGTCTTTTGAGGTCTACCCTAAAAATTAAATCAACCATAACTTTCAGTGTTGCCAGGCGAAAATCAAAAAACCTACAAAAGGTCATAAGGAGGAATAAAATGTTTCACTGACTGTCACTTGTTTTTGCAAAATGGTAAAATTTAGAGTTTTGACATTTTGCATTAAAAATAAAAAAATACGCCAAATTCCGGGAATATTCTTAAACATGGCAACACTACGTAATGAGACCTCTAACCCCGCCATACAAGCCAACTCGCTCAGGTGTCGCCATCTTGCCGAAAATCGACATTCAAAATCTGGTAAAATTCATCTTTTTCTTTGGGAGCCAATTACAGGGCGGCCATCTTGGTTATTCAAATTTTCGGGATTTTCTGGTAAACTACAGGATGTGCCCTGTGCGATGACACCAAACACATCCCTTTAGCATATTGGCGTCTGGGAGATCAATTCGGGTCAAGTGGGGTCTAAAACCACTCCAACTTTGAATCACTACTACGCGGCCGTCATTTTGTTTTTTCAACTTTTTAAATAATATTCGTAAATCATTTTAAAAGTTTAACCGATTCTAAAAATTTCAACCGGATCGGCCGAAAAACAAAAGAAATACGATAGGCAACCTTGGCCGCCATCTTGTTTTTTTGAAAAGTCGGAATTTTCCCTGAGTCACCCCGCCATCTTAAATATTTTTTCTCTACAAGACTTTTCTTCAAAACGACTCCTTCTGGGAGAACAATTATGTCAATGAGTGAGTCAGTGAGTCAGTGGTAATCGAGCTTTATATTTATAGACTAGATGTCGCGCGGTGCGCGAGGCCGCAAGCGGCCACGCGTGTCTCTGTGGGGTCGTATTTTGACAGAAAAATAAAGTCTAATTTTGGGCGCCCATCTTGTTTTAGCCATTTTTGATAATTTTCTATGTGAATTTTGTCTTTTTTTAGTATAAGTCGAAAAATAATAACATTTTCTAAAAAATTTCTTTTCATGGCAACACTGTTTATTGAGACCCACAATCGCTCCATACAACCCAACTTTCCAAAGTGTTGCCAACTTGCCAAAAAAATCCGATAAAAAAAAAAACAATTTTTTCAGTAAAGAGAGAATACCGGAGCGGCCATCTTGTTTTTCCAGTTTTTCGGATTTTTCTGGTAGACTACAGGATATGCCCTATGCAATGACACCAATCACGTCTCTATAGCATCTTGGCTTCTGGGAGATCAATTCGGGTCTTTTGAGGTCTACCCTAAAAATTCAATCGGCCATAACTTTCAGTGTTGTCAGGCGAAAATCAAAAAACCTACAAAAGGTCATAGGGAGAGATAAAATGTACCGTAGACTGTTACTTTTTTTTGCAAAATAGTAAAATTTAGAGTTTTGACATTTTGCGTTAAACGTAAAAAAATACCCCAAATTTTGGGAAAATTGTTAAACATGGCAACACAACGTAATGAGACCTCTAACCCCGCCATACAAGCCAACTCGCTCAGGTGTCGCCATCTTGCCGAAAATCAACATTCAAAATATCGTAAAATTCATCTTTTTGTTTGGGAGCCACTCACAGGGCGGCCATGTTAGATTTTCAGTTTTTCAGATTTTTCTGGTAAACTACAGGACATGACATACGTGATGACACTAAACACATCCCTGTAACATATTAGCATCTGGGAGATCAATTAAGGTCAACTGGGGTCTAAAACCACTCCAACTTTGAAACACTATAACGCGGCCGCCATTTTGTTTTTTTAAATTTTTAAATAATTTTCGTAAATTATCTTAAAAGTTTTACAGATTCCAAAAATTTGAACCGAATCGGCCGGAAAACAAAAGAGATACAATAAGCAAGACTGGCCGCCATTTTGTTTTTTTGAAAAGTCGGAATTTTTCCTAAGTCACCTCGCCATTTTGAACATTTTTTTCATATATGACTTGCCTCCAAAACTACTCCTTCTGGGAGAACAATTATGTCAATCAGTCAGTGAGTGAGTCAGTGGTAGTCGAGCTTTATATAATATAAACTAGATGTCGCGCGGTGCGCGAGGCCGCAAGCGGCCACGCGTGTCTCTGTGGGGTCTTCTTTTGACAGAAAAATAGAGTCAAATTTTGGGCGCCCATCTTGTTTTAGCCATTTTAAATTGAAAAATAATAAAATTTTGTTAAATATTTTTTTTCACGGCAACACTGTTTACTGAGACCCACAATCGCTCCATACAAGTCAACTTTCTAAAGTGTTGCCAACTGGCTAAAAAAGCCGATTATTATAAAGAAAATTTAAATTTTTCAGTAAAACAAAAATAACGGTGCGGCCATCTTGTTTTTTCTATTTTTCGGGATTTTTAAGTAAACTACAGGATATACCCTATTCGATGACACCAAACACATCCCTGTTGCATATCGGCATCTGGGAGATCAATTCGGGTCTTTTGAGGTCTACCCTAAAAATTAAATCAACCATAACTTTCGGTGTTGCCAGGCAAAAATCAAAAAACCTACAAAAGGTCATAGGGAGACATAAAATGTACCGTTGACTGTTAGTCGTTTTTGCAAAATGGTAAAATTTCGAGTTTTGACTTATTGCATTAAAAGTAAAAAAATACCCCAAATTTTGGGAAAATTGTTAAACATGGCAACACACCGTATCGAGACCTCTAACCCCGCCATACAAGCCAACTCGCTCAGGTGTCGCCATCTCGCCGAAAATCGACAATCAAAATGTGGTAAAATTAATACTTTTCTTTGGGAGCAAATCACCGGTCGGCCATCTTGGTTTTTCAGATTTTCGGGATTTTCTGGTAAATAACGGGATATGACCTATGTGATGACATCAAACACATCCCTTTAGCATATTGGCGTCTGGGAGATCAATTCGGGTCAAGTGGGGTCTAAAACCACTCCAACTTTGAAACACTACTACGCGGCCGCCATTTTGTTTTTTCAACTTTTTAAATAATTTTCGTAAATTATCTTAAAAGTTTAACCGATTCCAAAAATTTGAGCCGAATCGGCCGGAAAACAAAATAAATACGATGAGCAAGTCTGGCCGCCATTTTGTTTTTTTTAAAAGTCGGAATTTTCCCTAGGTCACCCGCCATCTTGAACACTTTTTTCATACATGACTTGTCTCCAAAACGACTCCTTCTGGGAGAACAATTAAGTCAATCAGTCAGTGAGTCAGTGAGTGAGTGAGTCAGTGGTAGTCGAGCTTTATATATTATAAAAAATAGAAATAGATAGATAAACATCGATTTTGTTTTGTAAAATGTTTTAGAGTACAGAAAAACATTTCCTATGCAGAACTAATTCCCTAGATGCTACCTATTTCGATACAAGGCAAACATACTAAGCGTGAGCTTTGAAACTGCTCAGCCGAACTCTTTTAATTATTCCTGGCTCCCCGAACTGAACCCAAACTTCGCGGATCCAGTTAATGAAGCCTGATAGCGATCCCAAAAAAATCCCCGGATCTCGTCGGCAGTTCATTTTTATTACTTGTCAGGAAGTTGCTATTACCTACAAAATTATAACGCAACAAACTTTATTAGAATGATTGTAGTATAAAGACGTGATTTCAAAACTTTGATTAACTTGTTTTTGACATTTACAAAATAATAATTTCTTTTTACACTAAATAGTCTAAATTGCGATAACTACGAGTATGTGTACGTAATAGAGATCGCTCATAACATGACATGAAATGAATTTTCATATGTCGCCCCTGCTACGCTTAACTTAAATAAAAACCATTGCCTATGAAGTTTCACAAGTGAAGTCATTTCAAAAATTAAGTAATTTCATCAAATAAAAATGATTTGAAAATAGCAAACTTATATTATATTCATATAAATTTATATTAAAGCTTGACTGCATAGATAATGGACTAAATTAAAATAATTGTGTAAAAGTAGAGTCAGTTTCGTATTCAATATTTCTATTAAACTGGCTATTTTAGCTATCTTAAAGTCATAACTAAAGGTATCGTAGGGTTTGAAATCATCTTAGATTATATGAAACTTCCATGCCTTCACTTCTAACTTAAGTATGAGTTATTAACTGAACCTAACTCGGAGATTATAATTTTAACAGGATGAGAGAAGCGTGCTACGATATAAACCACTACGATCGTAGACATTTTGACGTAGCGCGCGAACACACTCTATATTAGGTAGATATATTTATACAGGTAGATAAAATAGTACAGTTTACTGACAAATACCGCACAGGTGAACCTAGATATTTGAGGGTGCAATAAGGAGGGTTTTATAAAATGTTCAAAGCTGTTAGCTATGTAATCAGATTAAGCTGCAGTGATATTTCGATTAAAATGATATGGACAATGTCATATTCATTTTTGGCGAGTACAGCCGCAAAGTTTACCACTTTCATAGGTACCGTAACCACTTTAATAAAAACAACAACATAATAGAAACAACATACTTATAAAAAAATTAGGCTGTCGCCTTATCTCTGAGGGGAATGGAATTAGTATTCCATTCCTGAAAATGCTTTTTTCACCGGTGTATTTTGGAATCCATAAATGTTACAGGTATATAATGTGCCCGTGGTTAAGACCACGGGCACATTATATACCTGTATGTGAAGAAAATGTAATCGTTTTTTTTTTATATTGTAAGTAAGTAAGTAACTTTATGTCGACGCGAAAAACCTAGGCAACGAGTAGCAATTCCTAGGAGCTCTTATGAAACTTGTACAATATCAATAGTTTGTAATAGATCAGCGGGTATGCCTCGTGAGTCGTTCGCGGACAGACTCAGAGGTATTTCAGATATATTTATTGCGTTTTGCTGCTATAAAAATGTTGGCAACACACATTAGCAAGACTAACAGGGGGCACGCGAGCCGAATGCCGTGATGGAGGTGCGTTACGGTTTTGTTTGTTTATGTGTTAAGTTGCTAACTTTGTTTGTTTCGGGGAAAGTGAAAAAAACCAACTGCCATGTTATCCGCACGTCTGTATGACGAAATTGATGGAATTGGCTATCGTGTACCTAATTCATTTATCGACGAAGTTAACCTTTGTACCTGTTAGAATCACGAAACGTAAGCATTTAAATATGTATTTTTAAGAATATTGTGAATATCAGTATTTCATTAAGGAATTCACTTTTTTTTTATTTCTCAAAACATTGTATGTGAACAAGATTTTTAATATCATTCATAATATTTCAAACACTGTTTTACCTCAATTTAATTTAACCTCTTGCCAATCAAATAAAACACAATAGATTTTTAAAGAATTTTCGACGAATTAAATATGTAATAGCTTCCATCAACTGCTTGATGATGACATTGATCCAGGTATCTAGTTAGGATGATCTTTAAATATATTTTATTATTTTCACCACACAACATTAGACGGTTTTATTGCTTCGATTACTGAGTATATACCTCTATAATAGTAATTTGCGCCAACATGCGACTATTTTGTCCTTTTGTCATAAATAAAGAAAAAAGTTACCATCTACAGTCGTAAAAAGAACATGGAAAGTGCCGTTCAGCTCAAAAATAAAACATTCATTTGTTTTGTTTCTGAAGTTGGTGTGTCTGTCCGCTATTCAGAAGAGAGTGTGAGAAAATTTATTATTTATTCACTGGTAGCTCGAAACGAAATCGTTATTCAGGATTCACATTAAAGAATTAGGTTTGCTGTCTGTCTAATTTAGAGACGTTTCCAATCTACACTTATTTACAAAGAAAAAATACATTTATTTACAATATTTATTTATACAAAATGTCTTACTAAGTGGGACAATACCCAGAAGACTGGCGGTGCCTACAACAGCTGATCTTTTCAGCTGATCCTTTGACAGAGATAACTGATAATTAAATATTTTTAATAGCTTCTACTTATTATATAACTATTTAATATTATTAATACCATAGTTATTATAAAGCAACTTAAAATTCTGAAATACTTACAATTATTATTTTAATATTAATTATTTGCATGCCTTATTGTAATGGCGAAAACATGTATGAACTCCAATGTTACATTGTTATCTTTATATACCGTGTTTTTAAGCAAATAAATAAATTATTATTATTATAATAGTACATTATAATAATAGTACATTATTATAATAGTACATTATAATAATAATAATTTAATTATTTGCTTGAAAACAGGGTATATAAAATTAAATATAACATGTTATATCTACTTTCTCCATTATTTTTCTTTATGTACGATAATAAATAGGCATCGTTCATATTCTAATTTTACAAAGTATGAAAATTCGATTTCCTCTCTGCCAAATAACTGCGAAGTTCACAAAAGTTTTAAGGGTGAACCCTTGCACATCGCCATCGCTTTAGCTCCTTTTCTTGTCACTGACAATAGCCGCAAATTTTGCCTTGAGTGAATTGAATGAGAAACAGTGCCAAAAGGGCGATCCTCTCTACAACGCGAAACCCAACATTTACTACTTCATTCCAATAAATTTAAAATAGTCAATATATTGTATAAATAAATGTATAAGTATAAAATGCTGAAAGTACTGCAGTAAAATCTACAGTATAACGTTTTAAATATAATTATTAACTGGGCGAGTTAGCTCTACTCGTAAAAACATACAGAAAATGACTCGAACATTATTTTTTACCCCTACATTGTAAATTTAATAATCATTAGAATAGTCTATCATTAGGGCTCGAGTGCACCATACTAAAGTTAGTTCACCTACAGTACCTACACTACCGTAAAACAATTATCAGGTTCCCAACCATAACACTACATAATTACTCATTACTATTTTAGTCAAGTTATAATACATATCTGGTGTAAAACATCTAGGCACCTGATTATTGTTTTAACGGTCCTTTAGTTAATGTGTAGTAATCCCGTAATCATTTACAGGAATACACGGCAAATGAATACTTCTCTAAACTAAAATTTTAGTTTCACAACCCATGACCATTCGTATGGAAGTCATTCACGCAGAAAATATCCTAGGTAACTTTAATATTATAAACCCCAGTACCACTAATAAAACCGATTTTAAAAATTTGTTTCACCAATGTTGCAAAGCTACATTAAAGGCTATATTTTATCCTTGTACCTATTCCCATGGGGACGGGAACTACGCGACTAAACCCGCGGGGCTCTGCTAGTAAAATATTTTCTTTAGTAGAATACAACAGTAGCTATATACCTATTTGAGAATCCTAGAGAATTTATTAGCAGCTCTATTAAACGTAATAAAATAATTATAAATAAAAAAGCCTAGAAGAACAAAATACGGCATTAGTAAGTACGTGTTACATTTAGCTTTCCAGTTTCAGACTGGAAAAGCAATCAACTTTTTTCTCGGAGCATGCGAAACATATTTTTTTTTGTACCCACTGCCTTTATGTCCAGTCCATCTAGTCATGCAACTACCTACGTATAGGATGAGTAAAGGTAAAGCATGCCAATATACAAGTAACATGATATGTACAGTCAAGAGCACGTAGAGCTTGATACATTGGACTTTGTAACGTTGTTATTACAATCGCCTTAGAGGTCAGACTCGCACTACAAGTGTAAAGCTTCATGTGCTCTTGACTGTACTTCAAAAGATAGGTACTATAGAAAATATTCATTCCATGGTCTTTTATATCAGTGCCCAAAACCTCAAATAGGTTAAAGACGGCAGTGGTTACGACTTTTCATAGATTCACGGAGGAAAGTTGTATGTATATTAAATCTTTTGTGTTTAAAATGTATAGACAATAATAATAATAATAATGTAGTACTTACCTACTTATTATGGGCTAGCAGTTCTTTGATCACTGTAGCAGCTTCACTTTGTAAGCGTTAAATTTTAGAAGAGGTTAATTACACGTATCCATGTTACCCGCTTTTAACGTTATGGATTATTGAGGGCTTAACACACAGGTGTGTTATAAGATATAGGTAGATATAAGATTCATGAGGTGCCTTGAATTAATCAGACACATTGGGTGTTTTTTTTTTTATATTTCATTTTATATACTTACTTACAATTCAAATTCGTATAAGTTACAATACAAGTACTAAAAGAAAATTTGAACATTATTTCTACTAAGCATTATACATTCTTATACAAATTGTGCGCATGGTATAAAAATATTCTTTGCAACAGTTCTATATTATGTTATGCTTGCATATTATTTAAAACTAAGAAAGTATCTGGAAAAAATCCGTAGAAAAGTCTAAAACTAATTGTGATTCAGTAGCTATATTTTCCGAATAACATCAAATGTAGGTAATAATTTTTTGTTTATTTATAGCGAAATCGTATGAACTAAGGCAGTGTAAATTGACAACATTGGATTTTTGAATTTTAAAAAGCAAAAGAGTTTAATACGCAACTGAGGGTGGATAAATGATACCTGAAAGCAGGGCTTGAAAGCGGTTAAGGTTAAGGGTTAAGCTAGCGGTATAAAATTACGGTACCGTTTTGATTTAAAGGTAGAGCCAAAAAGGTAAGAATTGGGGTTAAGGTACCGTTTTTTACTAGTACCTCATCGAAATCATTTTCGGTACCGAAAAAACGCGAACGAGTGAGCCTTCAGCGCGACACGGCACCGAGGCACGGGCGCTTGCCGCATGAAATCTCATTTCTTGCATATTGCATTATTGTGTGCTGTGGTGACGTGACGCTTTTATTATAACTCATCTATTCTAGGTACCTACCTATATAAAAGTACGTTATTTTAGCAAAGTTTTATCGACTGTGACGAAATACATAGACATAGATTGCACTAATGGGGAAAAACTAAAAAACCGGCCAAGTGCGAGTCGAATTTGCGCACGAAGGGTTCCGTATTCATTATCTATAAAAGCGGCAAAAATCACGTTTGATGTATGGGAGACTGGGAGTCCCCCTAAATATTTATTTTATTGTATTTTTAACAGATTTTAAAAGATGGAGGATTCTCAATTTGTCCGTATATATATGTCGGCGAGGCAGTCAATTATACGGGAGTTTCATAGCGACATCTATCGGAGGCCAGACGCAACATTAGCAATATGAACAGGCAACACTACTACTGCGTCGTGATTGGTCAACCGAAATGGAGCATTGTGATTGGTTCGTCGATAGTGGGGGCAATCTATGAAGTTAACGAACGCGAGACATCGAACTGGGCAGACATTCTACTTGGTTCCTGCGCCGGAGTTGGTCGACACCTAAGACAGATGGTCATTAGCCAGTAAAGTAGTGAAGACGCTGGGAGACGGAGCCTTGGTCGGAGCAGCCCAAGGGTTGGGCTGGTGCACCGCTGCAATTGGTATTGTCTGTACAATTTGATAATAGCGAGGTATGAGGACAGTTATGACTTGTAGGGTTAAGACAGGCGTGATGTAATGAGTAGAGAGATTACTGAGCGCAACCCGAGCTTAGGTCAGAGCCATAGAGCGGTGAGACCATGGGATGGTGGTGGGTCTGTCCTCAGGAGGGTGGGTGGGCCGCCGGTCCCATCCCACAATCTATCTTGAGAGTACTTACCCGCTTATGTTATTAGAATAGCTAGTAGACTGTTATTCTGTTAGTGTAATTACCGTATTGTCTGTTAATCTACTTTGTGACCTTATTTAATAAAGTGACTATGTACCTTCTTGTGTAACCGTTTAATTATTACCCTGCCCAGAGTAGTATACGCCCACATAGATATCGTATCGGCGATCCTGAATACTTCTGATGCACGGGAGACCCCTGAGTATTATTAGTAATGACTGATTTAGTGTAGCGAGCAGGGGCCCTCCGCCGTCATATACATACCTATATAATGTTATGTGTGACAATGCAATATTTATGGTATCACCGAGCTGATCTGACGATGGAGCCAGGAGGTGGATATCGCAACTTCTCAATGACTCATCTTAAAGTAATTAAACGACACAACCCCATCGAGTTTGGGCTCGTTTGATTTGTCTTGACGAGTACTTTGGTGTTAGATGGTAACCAGTAACCAGGGTCTGTCGATGGAGCTGGGAGATGGCAATAGGAAATATTTTCCTTCACCGTCGAGATAGTGATGAAAATGTAGGTACGTAAGTTTTTGAAAAACTCATTGATACATGTCAGGATTTGAACCCGAGCCTCACTGATTGTAATCATCTTGTGACGGGCCTGTTGGCTCAGTTGGTAGTGACCCTGCCTTCTGAGTCGGAGGTTGCGGGTTCGATCCCCGCTCGGGGCCAACATTTGTGTGCATGAACATGTCTGTTGGCTTCGTGTCTGGTCGTTTCATATTTATTTAAGTATGTTTATCAGTTGTTTAGTACCCATAGTACAGGCCCTGCCTAGTTTGGGACTAAATAACCATGTGTGAATTGTGTCCTACAATTTATTATTATTATTATTATTATTATCTTCATCAGGCTATCACTACTCTGTTTAGTTTGTTTGTAGTTTGTAGGAGTTAAGTTAATAATCAAAAATAAAATAAAATAACTTTTATTTCAGGCACAAGCTATATTATTGTATATTAATTATTGTTGTTGTTAGTTCTTGTTGTAGTAGTAGTAGTTGTAGTAGTCGTAGTTGTTGTAGTAGTTGTAGTAGTTGTAGTAGTCGTAGTTGTTATTCGCAGTTGTTAGTCGTAGTTGTTAGTCGTAGTTGTTAGTCGTAGACCGTAGTAGTTAGTCGTAGTTGTAGTCGATAGTCGTTAGTCGTAGTGTCGTAGTTGTTAGTCGTAGTTGTTAGTCGTAGTCGTTAGTTGTAGTTGATAGTTGTTAGTTGTAGGTTTAACAACCTAACTAACGTTGTAGTTGTGAGTTGTAGTTGTTAGTGGTAGTTGTTGGTCGTAGTTGTTGGTTGTAGTTGTTGGTCGTAGTTGTTAGTCGTAGTCGTTAGTCGTCGTTGTTAGTCGTAGTTGTTAGTCGTAGTTGTTGGTCGTAGTTGTTAGTCATAGTTGTTAGTCGTAGTTGTTAGTTGTAGTTGTTAGTTGTAGTTAATAGTTGTAGGTTGTTAGTTGTAGTTGTGAGTTGTAGTTGTTAGTGGTAGTTTTTAGTTGTAGTTGTTAGTTGTAGTTGTTAGCCATTCTTATACTTATCCATCTAAAAACAAAATCAAGACTAATCAAACGAGCCAAAACTCGAGGGGGTTACGAACTTTCATTACAGAGTGCCTACCACCTTCCAGTTTCATCAAAAGTCAGACCCTGGTTACCATTGAAAGACAAACTACTTGTCAAGACGATGCAAACGAGCCCAAACTTTTTGTCGTTTTATTGCAAAGTTTCTTTGGCCACCTTCCAGCTCCATCATCAGATCAGCACCGTGTCATCATAATATTGCAATGTCACGTGCACGTGATTTACACCGAGAACTGGATCAAATTTAATGACAAACATTGTGATTTGATGACAAACATTGGGACGGGTGAAACTAAATAACTGAAAAAATTTAGAGTAAAAAATAATTTTTAAAACAAGCTTTTATTTTAATGCGCTAAAAATAACAAAATAAACTTTTTCTTTAAAACTTTTACTATCTTAAAACGTCATTACACAATTTATTATGTAATAAAAGCTTGCCGCGAGATCTGAGTACTCATATTTAAGTAAATGACGGGCCTGTTGGCTCAGTTGGTAGTGACCCTGCCTTCTGAGTCGGAGGTTGCGGGTTCGATCCCCGCTCGGGGCCAACATTTGTGTGCATGAACATATCTGTTGGCTTCGTGTCTGGTCGTATGTTTATCAGTTGTTTAGTACCTACCCATAGTACAGGCCCTGCCTAGTTTGGGACTAAATAACCTTGTGTGAATTGTGTCCTACAATTTATTTATTATTATTTATTTAAATATATAAGTAACTCTAACTGATTGAATTAATTTTTTAGAATTTTCAGACTAAGTAAATATGGGTACTACCTACTTAATCACGCGACAAGCTTTTATTACATAATAAATTGTGTAATGACGTTTTAAGATAGTAAAAGTTTTAAAGGAAAAGTTTGTTTTGTTCTTTTTAGCGCATTAAAATAAAAGCTTATTTATAAATTATTTTTTACTTTTAATTTATAATACTTTTTAGTTGGATTTAGAATGGCGTCACGTGGCTAACCCTGCATTTTCATCCAAACTAAACGTGTATACAAAATTTCAGCTCAATTGGTTATCTTTCAGCTCCATCATCAGACCCTGGTTACCATTTAGTCCCAAAGTACTCGTCAAGACGAATCAATCGAGCCCAAACTCGATGGGATTATGTTGTTTAATAACTGAGTTCCTATGGCCATCTTCCAGCTCCATCATCAGACCCTGGTTACCATCTACCACTAGAGTACTCGTTAAGATAAATCAAACGAGCCCAAACTTGATGGGGTTATGTCGTTTAATTATTGAGTTCCTATTGCCATCTTCCATCTCCATCATCAGACCCTAGTTACCATCTAGTACCAAAGAACTCGTCAAGACGAATCATACGAGCCCAAATTTGATGGGATTGTGTCGTTTAGTTACCAAGTTCCTATGGCCATCTTCCAGCTCCATCATCAGATCAGCTCGGTGGTGCCACAATATTGCATTGTCACCGAACTAACATAAGTATACCAAATTTCAGCTCAATCGGTTGAAGATATCTGCTTCAAAATTGAGTTGCAAGATTCCACCCGAACATACATAGTTACATACATACATACATTGCAAGTAAATAAAAGCTTTTAATAACATGTCGCTCAACTCGAATTCTCGGTCAAGCCGGCGCGCGGTGCCCCGGCGTTCGGCGTGGTACCTATACCTAAAGAAAACCTTTATTTAAAAATTTAAGTATCGTAAAAAAATAATGGTATCATTATTTTGCACTACCAGAAAATAGCAGTATCGTTATTTTGCACTACCAGAAAAAAGCGGTACCGTTATTTTAAGATATCGCAATATAAAGGTATGACGTCATACCCCTAACCGTTTTAACCTAATTTTTTTCGGTTATTCAAGCCCTGCCTGAAAGTAAAATATATTTTAGGGTTGCGTACCTCAATAGGAAAAAACTGACCCTTATATGATCACTTTGTTGTCTTCTGTTTGTCTTATACTTATTATAGGCATAGATATTATAGAAAAAGCGCTCGTAGCCCTGCGGTGCCAGTGTGTTTGTGACGATCACACTGGTTAAGCCAAGTTGGGTGCGGCCAGTCAGTGAATGGGTGACCGCCTAGTGGCATTTATATCACGAGCGCTTCCGTGTTTCGGAAGGCACGTTAAATGTTGGTCTCGGTTTTCGTTGTGTTTACGCACAATGGAAGTCGTTAAGCCATGTCAGATACCCTTGGGTGGCTTGAAAAATTCTGACTGTTTAGTGGCCACTAGCTTAACACCATCTCCCAATTCGCGGTGGGCTCGCGTGGAAGATTATAGCCCATACTTCCTCAAGTGTGAGGAAAGACCCTTTGCTCAGAGCAGTGATGACTTACTATAGTCCCTAGAAACTGTAAAAAAAATCTAACTTAAAAAAAACGGCCGTTTAAACTCAAGGGAATCAAAATTTGTAGGCCTAAGTACCTATACTTCCCGTTGACCTAAAATTAAGAAATTTGGAAAGTAATGGGTTCAATTCTACAACACCGTCTAAACCTCTTAATTTTATTTGACAGCTGCTAAAGCATTTTGCTATTCTAGGCAGTCCTGTCAAAATCAAATGACAGGACTAAAAATGAATCTGACGTTCCTAATTTATCTGGCCAATTCAATTTAGGTTTAGCGACCTTATGGCTATTCTGTGGACGCCATTTTAAGCATTTTAGAAATGTCATCACGACTAAACCTCCTAAATTTAGCGGCGATTAAAATGGTGTCGCTTAAATTAGAATATAGGAAAAATCCCGACATATTTGTGTTTGTGTTATTTTTCAAGATATGTTCCATATTTTTAGAAATAGTCAAGAGGGTTTTTGCTGGGAATACGAAAAGGGGATCATGTTTTTTTGTAAAATTTATATTTTGCTGTATATTTTGGGTTTTGACTAATAATATTTTGTGTGGCAGGTGTCTGTGAAGGTGTGCAGTGAATGGAAAGTTCGATAAAATGCATGGGATCGACGTTGTTAGATTGCCGAAGTCATTTAATGAAGTCTTCAGTAAAAGTACCTACTATAATTTTACTGTCGATGATCCAAAAAGAAGTGTTGATGACTCAGTATTTTTGTACATGGGACTCCAAAGCAGAGCCGTTTAACTAAGAAACTTGAAGATTGGTGGAGATGTTATTGAATTAACAAGAAAACAAAGACTGAGGACGAGGCACATATCCATTTAGAGATAAACTTAACTGAAGACGAGGCAGTACGGTCTATGACTCTAGCCTGTCCAAAGAAAAAAAATCTATTTGATAATACCTTTTCAGTGTTGCCCGAATAATAGTGACTTTAATATTTGAAGTGAAACAAGAAAATATAAATTAAACCTTATAAGTACTACAAGTGCAGGGAAAAATCTGAAACTATACATTTGTAATTAAATCACTAGTTAAATCATAAAAAATATAGTCTTCATTGAAAGTAGGTACATAATCAATCATCGAGATATAAAATGTACCAACAAAATTGTACGGAATCCTCGGTGGGCGCGTCCGAGTCGCACGTGTCCGGTTTTTTCTAGAATACGCCATATTTTGACATACCAATTGAACGATTAAGTTGATAACTAATCTCGTAAATGCCTTATAATCGCGCCAGTGTGTGATGAGCCTTTAAACTTTTACTATATACGAGAATAATTATAATATTATATTTGATACTCGGTAATATCACAGGTAATATCACGTACTAACAGTTTAATTGATATAATAGGTGCGTCGTTAATGGGTACGCAAACGAGGCATGCAGGGTATTAATATTATTAGAACTATGTATAATGTACTAAACTACTATTGATGAATTGAATATGAATAAACATCAATTTTATGAACAACATTACCTACTAGTTTAGGTAGGATACTCGGTGACTCGTGGTATAGCAGATGTGCATAGGCGAGTGTGACGATAATCATTTAGGTACAATCAGATGACTGAGCGACAGATATTAGAATACTACTGAGCCCGCTCGTTTGCCATTTCTATAAAATACTAGATGGCTCGGCAAACGTTAAATATACAAAAAGACCCTTATTACCGCACTAAAACGCCACCTTTTTTGGCTTTTTTATTTATTCATTTATTTTGATATTTTCGCACAATTTTTATTGGGTAGTGTTTATGTACAGCGTGTTATTTTTATTTTATTTTTGTAATAATCGATGTTATCTAGTAAAGTGTCGTATGAAAAGTAAAAATCAATGCGAAAAATAGTTAGTTGTTAATTATTTGATCTACCCTTTAAATATTCGCACTTAATTTAAAATGACCATGTATATACTTATTAGAGAAGAATATTTTTTTAACCTCACGTTTGATTGCGAAAAGGGTTCCTTTGGTGACCTATCCTCCTACTACTCTACCTTTCGATTATCTATTTACATAAATATTTTAAATACCTATCCAAACAATAGGCGGAAAATTAATCTACACTGAAAGTTTCCCGGCTATTGAAAACCCAAATTTTCGATACCTTACATCAATTTAGCAGCTCGGCCAGGCGTACCGGAAACAATTTAGAGGGTGTACGCCGATAATAGTTGTAATCCGATTAGTGAAATTAGTTCGCAGTTGCCACGCTGACCCTTCCCGTCTTGCCGTATACCGTATCTGTTACGTGAGTACGTTACATAAGCACGTAGCTATTTACGTTTGTAGGTTATCGGAGGCAGTCCATAACATTGACGATGCACGTAGAACGTTATAGTTGTAGCTCGTTAGTCTCGTTACTCTTGACTATTGTTAACCGATTATAGTATTAAACAGTATGACACCTACAATTATACGAATGTATAATGTATATAGGTAGGTATACCTAACTATATTTTATCCTCATGGGCTTATAGTTGCGATAGATTTCTAGCAACTGCCTTCCTGTCCTATAAGGGGGATGTAGTAAGTAATATTAATAATTTTAAATTTGTATTGAAACCATATTTAAACACATTTTGTCTTATAAAGAGACTAGTGAAACGAAACAATAGCAATAGGTAGGTATAGGTACCTACTTAGAAAAACTTTGAGTATTAGGTATAAAATTAGGTAGGTACTTATCTACCTACCTACTAATTGAGGCAAAACCATACTTACTTGCGTACAATGAAAAGAAAGAAAATACTGAATATTTTTTGTGAAGTTATCACGGCAGAGAGCGAGTTTTGTCACGATGACTTGTAAGTACTTTGTCTAAAGTACTTACAAGTACTAGGTACCTATATACCTAAATATTTATAGGCAACATAAAGTTTTAGAAACTAAGAAAGAGGCATCATAAATTTTAATGAGAAGTAATTAAATGGGCAGCAATAATAAAATTTGGTTATCCACAAAAAATCAGCATTTTTTTTAAATCATTTGGTCGGCATACAAAGATTTTGTTCGCAAATAAAAAAATCAGGCAGCAATCCCTGTTCGGCAAATAATTTTGATAATGGTCAAAAATTAAATCAGAAATAGGCAGCTTACAATAACATGGGTTTGCATAATAAACATTCAGTCCGCAAAATAGTTACTTGGTCCGCAAAATAACTACTTGGTCAGCAAGACTTCATAATTGAACAGCAGAGAAAATATGTCGTAAAAAATTATGCTATAGCCACTCCCACTCCCACTCTCATTCCCACCTACCCGCTCCTACCCTCTCATACCTCCTCCAGGTGGTAGGAGGTAGTAGGAGGATGTAGGAGGAGGTAGGAGCTACTACCTCCTAATACCTCCTACTACATCCTACTACCTCCTCCTACTTCCTCCTACCACCTGGAGGATGTAGGAGGAGGTAAGAGGAGGTAGGAGGTAGGAGGGGGTAGGAGGAGGTAGGAGGGGGTAGGAGGAGGTAGGAGGGGGTAGGAGGCGGAGGGGATAGCTAGGAGGGGGTAGGAGGAGGTAGGAGGAAGTAGGAGGAGGTAGGAGGGGGTAGGAGGAGGTAGGAGGGGTTAGGAAGAGGTAGGAGGGGTAGGACGAGGTAGGAGGAGGTAGGAGGACGTAGGAGGAGGTACTATGGGGTAGGAGGAGGTAGGAGGGGGTAGGAGGAGGTAAGAGTAGGTGGTAGGAGGAGGTAGGTACCCCCTCCTACGTCCTACTACCATCTACTACATCCTCCTACCTCATCCTACCAACTCCTACCACCTCCTCCTACCTCCTCCTACCCCCTCCTACCTCCACTTACCCCCTCCTACCTCCTCCTAGCTACTCCTACAACATCCTCCTACCCCCTCCTACCTCCTCCTACCCCTCCTAGCTCCTCCTACCTCCTCCTAGCTACTCCTACCTCCTCCTAGCTATTCCTACCTCCTCCTACCTCCTCCTACCCCCTCCTACCTCCTCCAACATCCTCCTACCTCTACCTCCTCCAGGTGGTAGGAGTAAGTAGGAGGCAGTAGGAGGTAGGAGGTACTCCTACGTCCTCCTACCTCCTACTACCGCCTACTACCTCCCACTACCTCCTACTACCTT
Source organism: Ethmia dodecea (assembly GCA_963855545.1). Taxonomy (NCBI): domain Eukaryota; kingdom Metazoa; phylum Arthropoda; class Insecta; order Lepidoptera; family Depressariidae; genus Ethmia; species Ethmia dodecea. The sequence goes on from OY979446.1 coordinate 7,434,418, forward strand.
CTACTACCTCCCACTACCTCCTACACCTTCCTACACCGAACTCCTACACCCCATTCCTACCCCCAACTCCCACGCCCACTACCACAACCACCACAACCACCACCACTGCCACTGCCACTACCACTAACACCACCACTACCACCACCACCACCACCACTTGTAATCGTAATAATAATCATAATCATAAAAGTTGCATAATCCAAAGTCCTTCCTTTATGTAAGGAATGCGCCCATTTTGCGCATGACAAGTTTGCTGAGATTATTTTTGCTACTTTTATATGAAGCTCAAAAAATATTTTTTGTCTTCCCCTCTGAGTGCTTACCAAAATTTTATTAAACAGTAGCAGCTCATTGCAGCTCAAAATTAATTACAGCCATCCAGAATGACATAAATTGCTGATAGGTTTTGTAATGTTTGCTGGCCATGAGTTGCTGACCAATTAGCTATTTCTGCTTACAGATTAAATTTTTCTGCTTACAAAAATTCGAATACTCTGTTAACCATTTAAATAACACCCAATTTTAATATCATTTTCAAACCGCTTTATACGCATGGCTGGATCAAAAAGAAAATTTCCACGATTCATTCCTTTGGTTAGGATGGGCGTCGGCTAATTTGCATTTCCTTTACAGTATACATTTCTTTTCACACTTTCCTGATTTTCCACGAATAATGCTCCCGCGTCTAATTTGTAACGTGTGTTGTCGTGATGTCAGTTTATATTTTAGCATATTACATAATGTTTTCATTTGTCCTACTTATTTACGCTGTATTGTGTATGTGTGATCGCCCACAAAATTTTTGCACTCAATATTGTTTATTCTCCAGTTTTTCTACACATATATATTATATTTAAATATTTTTTTACACTATACCTACACTTTTTTGTAAATACTTTGAAACGAGCTCTATATCAACTCTCATAATATTCTGTCACCTACACATTGGAAATGAATAAGTTAAAGTCACCGTGTCACTAAACTAGTTTAATTAAATGAACAACTTAATAAAAGTAGCGTAAAATTAAAAATAAATCAACTGTTAAAAAAAGCAGCGAATTTTTCCCTGTACTTGTAGTAATAAGACGATATTACTTGTCTTTTTTCATCGTTCTAGATCAATGGGAAGTACCGAATTTGGATTCCCTTGAGAGTATCGAAATGTACGTTTTTTGCGGCATAAACTGCCGTATCTTTTTTTATGTTAACTTAGAAGTTACACTTTTAGTTTTAGTTTTTAGTTTTGTTACACTTTTAAGGGACTTGATTACATATAATAATATGGTTTTAATTTTAACTCGATACATCTACGCGTTCCCGGGATAAAGGGTCTTGACAGACAGACGGACGGACAAGAAAGTGATCGTACTCGTATAAGGGTTCCATTTTTTCCTTTTTAGTTACGGAACCTTAAAAAGAAATTTATTTAACTAAGTTTTTTTCTCGCTTTTTCTATGTTAAAAACCTTCATAGATATGTATTGTTGTATTGTATCCTATTTATTGCTTGAATATAAGTATTAAAACAGGTTCTCTATAATTGCTTGGGCAGTTTCTTTTAATACTGGCGGTGCCGTCAAATATCAATATTAAATAGAAAGACGACTTCGAGTAGATTATAGGAAATTCACAAATTTAACATTTTGAAAGAACAAGAAGGCAAATTAGGATTTTCAGTTGTTTCTAAATTTTTTTGTATTTTTTTTATTTATGTTGGCTGAAAAAGCACTGCCCGTGTCTTTTGGCAGATTTGGTTTATAAAAATGATTGTACTTTTGAAATAAACCATGCCTATATTAGCTATAGGTTACCTATTGATATTAACTGCTGTACATGGTTTAAACTCTAGGTTCCTTTAATAAAATAAATAATCTCACGTCTTTTATCCCCAAGGGGGTAGGCAGAGGTATTCCATTTCAGGATATAAGTAGGTACCCACATTTCACCAGTATAATCTTTGAACCTCTTAACGTGATAGGTGGTGAACCCATCGCCGGACCGGGTTTGTGAACACATGCCTCGGAATTAATTCTGGGACCTACGTGTTTAATTATAATTACGATGTTTTCCTTCAGAGTCGAGCTAGTGATAAATATGTATTTAGGTACCTACGTAAGTTTTTGAAATACTCATTGGTACATTCCAGGTTTGGAACCAGAGACGCACTTTCCTTTAATAAGTGGATATTACCCAGTATAAAATAATTATTTTTTATGTAAGTACCTAGGTAGGTACCTACTTATTCTACCCCTTCAGTAGGTAAGTTCACTTTAAATTTATAGGTATTCATATCAAAGTAGAATAATGATAATATGTATACAGGTAGGCGAAATAAATAAATAAAATGGATTAATATTTTTTTCCTCATAAGTCCTACGATAGTAATGATTGTAATGAACGACGTACTACTCTATGCCACTTTAAAAAAACTACCTACTTACTAAAGTAATTTCCGAGAAGGTCAGTTTAAATAAAAATTTACCATAACTAACGAGTTTTCTTGATGTTAAAATAGTTCTGCACTTAATAATACCGTTTGTAGGTCTCTACCTAAGTAGTTTGTTTGTGTTATCATACTCCTACTCGGGTAGAATGTGATGTGGTGTTCCCATGGTACGGTCTATGTACAAAACACGACCCTTGGTATTTAAACAGGAGGTACTCGGACAGTTAGCAGACCGGCCAACTTCGCAGAATAGTTCCGTAATTCGAATTTGCACCCACAGACGGAGTTAACACAACGGCCTGACCCAACTGAGCATTATAATATTCTCTCTGTTGCTCTGTTAACACAAATTTTGTCGGAGTAGGTAGGTACCTTCGCCTATTAAGTATTAAGGGTTCCAGCAAAAGTTGTAGAAAAGGCAGTTAGGATTTTAAAACCCATTAAATAGATTAAATAAGTACAAGTAGGTACCTACCTAAAATGTATTAAATTAAATTCGTATCTAATCTTGCGAACCTAGGTATATGACTACGTAAGTATACCAAGACTGAAACGCATCTGAAACAGCCCTAATATATACCTACTTATGATCCGATATTCCGATAGATATTTTTTCATTGATGTGCTGGAGACTTTGAGTATTAAACCAACCGGAAACGCCACTGACAGGGGTTCCCCTCTGCCAAAAAAACGTGTCGGTCAATGAGCATACCGGTTAAATACAACTAGTTTGTTTAAGTTCACGGAGTGCTTGTATTGGTGAATGTATTTGTGTGCACCTAGTTCAAGCTAGTGTTTAATTGTTTTGTCAAAAAATGCTTTTGTTTTAACATTATTTGTGTTTGTTTCCTCGTCCCCCGCGCAGAAATTGGCAGACTTTTTTGCAAAGAAACTAGTGCGCGTGACGTCTCCTGTTGGTTTAATACTCAAAGGCTGGAGAGGACCTTGCAGGTTCTGTCGAATACCGAATGTCCAGCCATGCTCCTGGCCGAAGCGCCAAATATTCGGCTTCAATTTTAATTTGTAAGTTACGCTTATTCCTAGGTACATTTTCCGGATGAAATTTTCATTGTAATGCGTGCAGGGCGGTGGCAGCACAAGCGCGGGCTTGCTGGGGAGGCGTAGGTATTTGTATATTTTGCGAGCCGCGAGGTGATGTGAGAGTTAATCGTTTTACGTACGACACGCATTTTTTGTTATTTTTTACATAGGATTGTGTTTCTAAAAGTCATTAAAGTAGTTATTGTTCAAAAGTATTGCTATTTGTTCATCCAAAGCAAAACAAGGCACCGTATAAATCACATTTCAAAATGAGTTACTTTTCTTTCATGATTTGGTATAAGTAGGCCGAATACCGACTAGTAATCGAGTATATTATTCGTGGCATCTCGAATTTTTATAGCCTAGTTTCATTTTCAATGTGTATCCGAAGTGTATCCGAATAGGTTATTGAACATAAAAAAAAACACAGTATGACAGTCGTAAACGTCAGCCCTTCTGTCTAGTGCTGCCAACCTAGTAGAATTTCCACTACAACTGGTGGTTTCAACTCCCCTTTCAGTGGTGAAAAATTGCTTTTAGTAGCTTTTAGATCTTTCTAGTGGTAGAATTCAGCTTTTAACCCGTATATGTACTATTTTTTTATTGCTGTTCCTTCTGGTGGCAATTTGTGAGCTTGGCTTTGTCATCTATATGTAATCAATCATACTTCTCTAATGCCAAGTGCGGTTAAAAGTACGTTACTTCTAGCCAACTACGTCCTTATTATAATTAAGTCCGTTATTATACCGCTTTAGTCGATGAAATAGTGGAAAATTTCTAGAAACGAGTAGGTACTTGCGAAACATCTCTTCTCTTTCGAAAAGATAACTAAAGCGCTTTATAAATAAACTATAGATAAACATTTTATGTCCTGTTTGGAACAGCCCTCCGATTCTTGTCTGATCACTTTAAATGGGCCATCTGGTAGAGGAAACCAAAAGCGGCTATTTTTATTCAAATTGAGACAAAAATTATGGATAACATCTAGAAGAGCATTTACACATTTAAATAAATAAATGTTGCTAAAAAAAATAGTTGATTTAGCGACTACGAGAAAAGGGGCGTTTTTCGTTAGTGGTTTTCTGGTGGTTATAAACGTTCAATCTGGTGGAGAGTTAATTTAACTGTTGGCAACACTGCTCCTATCAGTGTCACTGTCATGTCATAAAAGAAAACGCAAAAGAGACGCTCGTGTAAAATTTGTTTGTGCAAATGAAAAATAATACGAATGTTTTTCAATAACTTTATCAGTCACTTTGTGTTATAAATTCACATACATGGAAACGTAAATTAACAATGGGCGACAGTGATGATCCAAGCGAGCAAGGTCGGTCGGGCATGGATCTGACCGGGTTTTTGTTTGGTAATATCGATGAAAAAGGTCAGCTGGAAGATGATGGACTCTTGGACGGGGAGTCCAAACGGATGCTATCTTCTCTTAACCGTTTTGGTCTCAGTTCTATGCTTGAGGAGGTGCTAGACAGAGAGGAACTTACAAAGGAGGATGAAGAGAAAGGTTTGTTTATTTGTCAATACTATGTAAAAGTTCAGAAATATTGATCAATGTGACTTAGGCATGCAAGCTTTGCATACTCGCTCTGTGCAACCACTCTGGCGTAAAATAAGCAGTAGGCAAGAATATTGTATTACTGCCTTCACTTCACTAGAATATTTGAGTAAGAGCAATATTATGGAAATTTGGTAACAGGGTGAAAGTGCAAGAAATGTATGTATGCTGCTTCTAGTTATTGTGTTGTTCTTTAGCTACCAGTAACACTTGTAATTTGTGACTATATGTTAGTGGACACAGTATCTAACAAAAGTAGCTGTTATTGCGTTTACCGAATCTTGGTTGGTCAAGGCTGACTGCCCAGTGCATCTTGCAAAGTCATAGCTTATAACCCAGCTGTTTCATTTTAGAATTTCATTGTTTTGCACAATGTGATGTCTGGCCATATTTGAAAACAGTCCTCACTCAGAAAATAGAACGGAAAATGTTATCATAATATTTTACAACCAAAAGTGTGTTTGTTACATTTTCATACCGAAACCGGTGAACTGACCTTGATGAGTTTTGATATCGTGATAAATTGGATCTTGTAAAAGGACAAAGAGTAGGTACTTTTCATCCTGGAGAAGCAGTTCTTAGGGGATGCAATAACCTCACAGTTGAACACAAACTGCTACTATTACATATATCTTGACTAAAAATTATTGGGGTCCTAGTTTCTAGTGTAAGTAGTATATCTAACCAATCAAATATCGGAAACAAAATACAATACGATTATCTTATGTCTTTTTTTGACTGTGGACAACTAATGCTTGATTGGCCACTACATCAAAAAATTTTTTTTCCAGATTATACAGAAAAGAGCCCATCAGCAGTAGACTTTTTTGACATTGATGATGTGGCAGAAGACGAGAGAAAAGTAAGAATAAATGGTGTAAAATTTATTGCAATTATAATGTACATTTTATTGTTATAAATGTGTTTTTGTTCAGTTTAACACTTTATTTTGTGGCACTTGCACTTAGTATATTTTAATAATTTTATGTGGTAAATAATGAAAATGTTGGATTAATATTATATTTTTGTTGGGCACTATTATTTTTATATCATTATTGGGCCAATATCAGGTGTGTTTTATTTTATTGTGATGTCGCATGTTATTCAAGTAATATTGTATTTATTAACAAATTTGTGTTAACACTCACTAGGACGTAGATGTAAGTACTAACCCGGATGCACCACAAGATACACAGTCCATGGAAACAACGGAAAAAGATACCAACAACACTTCTGACATGAAAGAAAATAATAGTGGAGGTGTAGATTCTAAAAGCAATTGTCCACAGACTGAGGTTAAGGAAGAAGAGGAAAAAGAGTGGAATGTAAACCGATACAATGATCAGAATGATGAGATATGTAATCAATCTCAAAATGATGAGGGCTATGAAGGTGATATGGAAGGCGATGGTGGTCTTATGCCTCCACCTTCTAGTATTCCGTAAGTATTTTCCTTTTACTATTAAAATTATAATTTTTCATTGTTACCCTAAATACATTATGAACTCAAATTTATAAGAAAAGTATGATGTTATATAAGTTGTATCATAAAAAAAATATCCATTCTTTTTTTATTTTCATTAGTAGACAGCAAAAGGGTGATAGAACAAAGAGGCTTGAAACCCCATTGGCTGCCATGCTGCCCTCAAAATATGCTAATGTAGAAGTCACTGAGCTCTTCCCAGACTTTAGACCTGATAAAGTGAGTATAAGATGGTAAAAAAGGCATGAATGATAATAATTAATGATAACTACCAATGTTATGTTGGTATAAAAATGGGGCCAAAACAAACCATTACAGCAATTGTGGCACTCTGTTTAAAAATATTTAAAAAAACAGCAAGGAAATTTTGCATGTTATGCCAAGTTAACTGCAGTAGTAAAACAAATAAAATCTTGGTATTTTTATTGTTATTCTATAAATTCTTTGTAATTGAAACGTCTCTGTATATCATGTTGTATTGTTATTATATTAATCATAATGTTTTTTGCATATTTAATAATAATGACATATCAATGTCATTGTAATTAAATACACCAGTTTTCATTATTTTACTTATCCGTTGCATTTTTTAGGTATTGTTATTCTCACGACTATTTGGGCCTGGCAAGTTGTCGAGCCTCCCCCAAATATGGCGTGGTGTGAAAAAGAGAAGGCGGCGTAAGCGAAGTGGTAGTACTAGCAGCGATACTCCGCCACAACCTGAGAATCAAGAGTTGCAGTATGCTAGTGATGATGAAGAGAAACTACTCAAGTAAGTCTTCATTGTGCTGACCATATTTATTAACTAACTTTTTTTGGTCTTCTCTGTTATTTATTAGGATTTTAATAATGGTGAAGAGTTTATAACTGTAAAATTGTTTAATTAATTGCTATTTATGGACCATCCAAAGACAGCTATGGTTTGGCATTCACCTTGCATAATATGGTAAAAGCAAGGTATAGTTCATTTTCTTGTGAAAGGTTTTTTTTATATTTGTTGCTATAGTTGTGTTGATGATATACCAGTACTTATGTTAATTAAAATTTTTGACACTATATCTATACACAGTGCAGTTTAATATATTAATATTCAATCTTTTTAAATTAATGCTTGGGTACTTAATGATAACAGACCAATGGAAGAAAACCAGCACTCAAATGCTGACAACAACTTTTCTTCTACTGGTGACAAGTCGCAGCGGCCGACTCCCGCGCATTGGCGTTTTGGTCCTGCTCAGGTTTGGTACGACATGCTAAACGTACCGGAGACAGGGGAAGGATTTGACTATGGCTTCAAAGTGAAGGTAGGTGTCTCTTGATGCAGTTATGAAATACTAACTCTGTTACCATAGACACATTATAGATTTATAAAATTTACCAAAAACTCAGACACCTTAATTAAAGTTTGTTTTTTTTTTAAATTAAAAACCCCTTAAAAGAAAACAGAAAGAAAAAAAAAATTATTATTACTATTGAAATTACAGATGTTAGGATTCCACAAAATTATTGAGATTAGACAGTCAATCGGAACAAAAGCCGCATTTTGTTAAGTTTATCTTCCAAATCCTGTAAAAAATTGTAAATAAAAAAATGTTGAGTAAGTGATACTGGAATAATGGTTTCAGTAAGTGATACCGGACTAAGTAGTTGATTATGTTACTCTTTGTTGATATGGAAAAAATTAAGTAATGTGGTTCCATTTTTTCAAAGACTGCCTGGCCGCCGTCCAGGAGGAAGAAGCATGTAAGAATGGAACTTATAATCAACGTCCTATGACATATTTTTAAACGCCGCTCTGGCATAAATTCGGGCCAGCATGCATTTTTGAGTCAGCCAGTGCCAGAGCTGGATAATATAGTCTCTACCAGCCAGCTCCCATGGGCATATCAATTGGTTCTCGTATCAATGTTTTTAAATAATTTACCTTGCAGCCACCATCGCCCGAGCGAGAAAAAGAACCCGAAAACACTAATGCCGAAGAAAACGAATCTACGGACAGCCCTGACAGTGGGTTTCCTGAAGACGCATTTCTGATGGTCTCACAGCTGCAGTGGGAAGATGACGTCATATGGGATGGCAGCGAAATTAAACACAAGGTTAGTATTTTGATTAATAATTTAAATACAATTTTCATTGATCTTTTTTAAATAGCAGTTTAGGCTTATGCATATATTAGAATACTTGCGATGCGAATATCTATAATCTATACTAGCGTCCCTTTATCTATGATGCTTAATATCCTAGTAAAGTTGTAAACGCGAAAGTCTGTAGAATGGATGTTTATTATTACTCTTTCACGTAAAAGCTACCGAGCGCATTTTGATGTACCTAACTTTAAAGTAATATAGCTTATACGAGAATCATAATAACACATAGGCTACTTTTTATCCCAGAACGCGGCCTAAGTCACGGGCAAAACCTGGTATATCATATATTATAAAAAAATCTACTTGTCGAATACACTCCACGTAAACTGGCGGAACTGTGACTACATACTGAATCCATCTAGCTAAGAACTGTATTGAAATAAAATGACATAACTTTAACCCTTATTTAAACAACAAGCAACTTTAGCTAAGACCTAGAATAAACTTACAATAAGTATTTCTCTTGAACTTCTCGCATTCAAAAGTTTTAAGTGAGAGACGAGTGTCTGACAGAGTTTGATAATGCTACAGTCGAGTACAATGTCCTTGTAAACTAAAGTTATTACTATGTTAGTAGAAGAAACTTCTAGAATGCTCAAGATTTATATTTCAAGTACTATGCACCATGCATCAGCTTTATCTTAACCTGGACCATAATTTGAAGTTCTGTCTCTAATATTGAGCAAAGAAATATGATTACATTATGAGCATTAACCTCTAAGACCAAGCATCACAGACACAATAGATTTTTAATTGTGTCTCGGTTCCAATTGGAACGCGTGGTTCTTTACAGATTTAAAATAACTTTTTCAAATTGACGTTTGTCCTTTCAAAATACAAGGTCCACTATTACAAGTATTGTATTTCATAATTACATTAATTTTGCTATGCTTGGATTACAATACAAATATATTTTTCAGGTGCTCGCTCGTTTGAATAGTAAGAGTAACGCAGCCGGCTGGGTACCTACTTCCGTGAGCAGAACAGCGCAACAGTTTTCTCATCCGCGACCTCAACCTCTGACGCCATTGCAGACTAAACCACCCGCGTGAGTGTTTCTCTTATTCTGAGTTTCTTTTTAATTTATAACTAGTGACCCGCCCCGGCTTCGCTCGGGTGCAATGCTAACACTAGAACCTTCTTCTTGAATCACTATCTATTAAAAAAACCGCAACAAAATCCTTATTTTTAAATATTTAAGCATACATAGGGACAAAGGGATATAGGGACAGAGAAAGCGACTTTGTTTTATACTATATAGTGATAGCAAACGGGCAGACGGGTCACATGATGGTACATAAATACCGTCGTCCATGGACACCTGCAACTCGAGTTTATAGAGTCCTATATTTAACAAAACTCAATATTTCTGAGGAATGACAAAACATTCGAAACTGATATATCAGTCAAGGATCAGCGTCCCACAGGCGCTCAAGGACAGTATATCATCATTTTGTGCCTGTATTGCGTTAGTTGACGGATATGTGTTTGCCGGATATGTATTTGCTTTACATGATTGGTTAACATTTGCAGTAAAAAAAAAATATATCAGAAAGTGCTTTTTAAAACAGATGTTTTAATCCTACAGGGAAACGAAATTAGTTTTTTGATTTTGTAATATTTACGATGGTCTTTTTATTTAAATCTACTTTTGGCTCGTATGCGTCAAAGCGCCGTACTCTTTTTGTGTGCAGTCAGGCCTCTCACCAGTGCGTGTAATTTTAAGTGTTGTTCCAAAGTATTTTTTATTTACGAAAAAATAATAAGTTTCGGACAAAAGCTAGTAGTTAAAATGTTTCAGGGCGTCAACATCTACTTCTGGCAACCAACCAGGAGCTGCCAATGGAGACGGCGAAGACAACACCTGGTACAGCATATTCCCGGTGGAAAATGAAGAGCTGGTGTATGGCACGTGGGAGGACGAAGTCATATGGGACGCTGAGAACATGAGCCAGATTCCTAAGCCAAAGATTCTGACGCTGGATCCTAATGATGAGAACATTATATTGGGTATACCTGATGACGTCGACCCATCGAAAATTACTAGAGGTAAGAATATTTTATGGTATGTTTTCTTTCAGTAAAATTTGCCATCATTATTTTTAGGGTACTAACTATCCCTTCAACTCATACTCTCTGTATTCGTGTACAGCACATGGTGTTTCTCTGTATTTTTTTTTACAACAATATATCAAGTTCAGTTCATTTTAGTTTATTACATAATTTACAGAACGAGGACCTACACCAAAAGTTAAGATACCTCACCCACACGTGAAGAAATCCAAAATATTATTGGGCAAAGCGGGAGTCATCAACGTTCTACAGGAAGACGCTCCACCTCCGCCACCTAAATCGCCTGACAGAGATCCATTCAACATTTCTAACGATGTGTGAGTGATATAATTAAATAATATGTTTCAATTGAACTCTCCGGTGATGTTTTCACTTATTAGATGGTAGTATTTTGTGTATTACTGCCTAGTGGTGATTTTTCCGTTCCTGTGGGTATTGGTGCACAGTTTTCTATGAATAAAACGTGAATTGATAAATTTTATATAGCGCACAAACGTCAATCTCTTTTACAAAGATTTATATTTTATACAATTTATATATTGTGTGAGCATTAAATTTGTTTCGATTAAACGTTGACTATATTATATCATGTTTATAGCGTATATTCTCTGTTAACTGGTCAAGTTTATTTTAATATGAAAATCAATTATCAAAACTATAGATATTAATTTATTACAATTATAATTCCAGTTACTACCAACCTAAATCCCAGAACCCGCGTCTAAAAGTCGGCGGCTCACAGCTGATTCAACACAGTACTCCAGTAGTGGAGCTACGAACGCCGTTCATACAGACCCACATGGGCCCAGCAAGGCTGAGAGCTTTCCACCGGCCCGCGATGAGGAAACTCGCGTATGGCCCGTTGGCAACTCCGGGGCCGCATCCCGTGCAGCCACTGCTGAAACACATCAGGAAGAAGGCTAAGGTAGATGTTTGTGGGTCTAGATGGGCTTTTGTCCCCTTTGGAGCCCATTTTGGGTGCCTCTTATATCCAAAAAATACCTTTATATCAAATATCAGCCGTCCATTAGACAATCATAAAGCTGAATTTTGATAGATTTGTTGGACAGGCAGTTTAATAATTACTAATATTATGCGAAAGTAACTGAATTTTTGTGTGTTACTGAACTGATTCATAAATTATTTCACCACTAAAATGCTACAATATCCCTGAGTAACATAAGCTATATTTTATTCCCGTATTCCCAAGGGAACGGGAATACGCGGGTGTAACCTCGCGGAACAGCTAGTATTTTATATAATATGCACTAACATCCGCTTTATTCCCGTTCCCGTTTTAATTTCTGGAAATCCATTCTTCCAACTTAATTGGATTTTGCAAACGAATGTAATGAGTATAGTGAAATAAAATCACAGTTATTTTAAACGCGGTTACCTACAAATATAATAAGTCCCCCGAAGACGTAAGCAAAAGCACAAACGTTCCCGATCCTTATAGAATTACTAATACTCGTAGTAAGTCGCACATTGTGTGCTAACTAGTCATGCGAAAACGCGTCTAAAGCGCGGCCTATGAAAGTACATTTTTCCTTGCAGCAACGCGAAGCCGAGCGGCTAGCGTCGGGTGGAGGCGACGTGTTCTTCATGAGAACTCCCGAAGACCTGAGCGGGAGAGACGGCGAGCTGGTACTCGTGGAGTTCTGCGAGGAGCATCCGCCGCTTCTCAGCTTAGTCGGCATGTGCACCAAGATCAAGAACTACTACAAACGGACTACTACTAAGGTACACAAGTATATATTTATTTATTACAGCGACAGCGCTCGCACGTCACCGACACTACGTGTAAAATAGTTGGGTTAGTTATTTTATATGTATATTAGATGAGGTATACAGGGTGGAATTTTTCAACGCCACCTGGAGGGAAAGTACTGTACATACTGGAGATAGACAATTTTACTCAAAGGAAACATTCACAGATTTTCGAAAAATCGCTTGCCACACCCGGGAATCGAACCGGGCAAAATCCGTGCGTAAACACAAAGAAAACGGGGTCTTTGTGTTTACGCACAATCGAAGTAGTTAAGCCGTGTCAGATAGCCGTGGGTGGATTGAAAAATTCTGTCATTTAGGTGGGCACTAGTCACACCATGTCCCAATCCGCGGTGGGTTCGCATGGGAGATTATGGCCGATACTTCCTCATGTTTGAGGAAAGACCCTTAGCTTAGCAGTGGGCTGTTACGGTTTGATGATGATGACGATCATCGAGAGGGTTCGCAAGGAATTTAATTCCCGGAATTCAGGCCTAAACGTGACAGGTGGAGAGTCCTTCTTCGGACCTAGGTGTAAATACATGCCTCAAATCTAATAATAGGGTACTTGACAGCCTAGTCAAATGAGTGACTTTTTGTGATCAGTCAAAATGAAAATTTACTATTGTAATAGTACTATGATGAAAACCTGTGAGACATCATAACTTTTATTTTTAGATTGTATTATTATTTAAAAAATGAGTATATTTGCTTAGACTGGCTATTTTATCGCTAAAGACCTTAAAAGTTGTGTATAATTCAATGTAAATAAAAGAGATGCATACATATTTTTTGAAAAATATAGCATTTTGCGATTTAATTTTGGTGTTTGCCTATAATTAGTTACGCATTTACCAAGTTATTTTTTGTAAGAAATGTTTTCTTTTGCTGATGTAGTAACTGTTGGCGAACCAAATAAATAAAATAAAAATAAATAAATAAATTTCCATCCGGTCTAATGAATGTTATTGTATTGCAGGACAGCGGTCCGAAACCATTGAAATACGGCGAGATAGCGTACGCGCATACTTCTCCGTTCCTGGGTATATTGCCACCCGGAGCAACGCAGTCTGTCGTCGAGAACAATATGTACCGAGCGCCGATATACGAGCATACGCTACCTCAGACTGACTTCCTCGTGATTAGGACTAGGTAATTAACAAAGGGTCAATTAGAATGTTCTAGAATCATCTAGAAGTCTCTCTGGCAGAAGCAAGTAGACCCTAGGGACCAAATACACCGATGGGTACAAGCTTGATGGATTATGATTGATAATAATTTGATTATAATTTCTTGATAAAAAAACTTTCTCGAGAAAATATTTTAGAACATTAGTATTCGTATAAAATAATATTTTAAATTTCAGGCAATCCTACTATATTCGTGAGATTGACGCGCTGTTTGTAGCCGGTCAAGAATGTCCACTATACGAAGTCCCTGGACCAAATTCAAAGCGGGCCAATAATTTTGTTCGTGACTTTTTGCAGGTAAATACTTAAAATTTAAGTACTACTTTTTTAATACATATATAATTAACTAACTTACTTAAATTTCGCAGGTTTACATCTACAGATTGTTCTGGAAATCTCGAGACAATCCGCGCCGCATCAAAATGGATGATATAAAGAGAGCTTTCCCATCACATTCTGAGAGTTCTATAAGAAAGCGCTTGAAATTGTGCGCGGATTTCAAACGTACTGGGTTGGATTCTAACTGGTAAGATTTTGTTAATACGTAATTGGATTGGTCTGATTTAGACAAAAAATATTGTAAGAATCTCTACAGTTATTCATCGCCTTTGAAGTTTGTGGAAAATCCGATTTAAGTCGACATATGAAAGCCGTTCGGAATGAGCCTATGGTTCAGGCTCATTCCCTCCCCCGCTCACCCCGCACAATGGCCTCATAATCGAATAGTTTTATATTGTAGTAGAACAAGTATCGACTACGTGTAAGGTTCGAAAGTCATTTCAAACTTACCCTCCTTCTGCAGCAGTATGTATAAAATGTACTATTTGACACTTCTCGACCCGTCAAACCGTTTAACCCACAGACCAACAATATATGCTCACATTGAAAACCCTCCTTTTGGTCCAACATATAAAAACATAATAGGGTAAAACACCCAATTGTTGACACCCCACCAATTAATTGACACCCCAACTGCTTTATTCAAAATTAACGAAATTACGATAAAATATTATTTTTATAATAATCTAATAAACATGTTTGTTTTATCTAATTATTTTAAATATAATTGTGTATCGTAATATTAATAAATCTGTTTGGGTGTCAATTAATTGGTAGGGTGAACTAGGGTGTCAATAATTGGGTGTTTACCTTATTATTTGTTTTGTATACCTAGGTGGGTAATAAAGCCCGATTTCCGACTTCCATCCGAAGAAGAAATCCGGGCCATGGTGTCGCCGGAGCAGTGCTGTGCGTACTTCAGCATGGCCGCGGCAGAACAGCGGCTGAAAGACGCCGGCTACGGAGAGAAGTTCATATTCACCCCACAGGAAGATGACGATGAAGAGTTGCAACTTAAGATGGATGATGAGGTAGTAATAAATACATTACATTACTTTATATCGTGGGAAAAATGTTAAACATAAAATGGAATTGCGATAATTCATTGATTGTATAGGAAATACCTCACAATATGAATTTCGGTTATCAGTTTACAATTACATGCATATAGTAAATTCTAAAATCATAAAACAATCAAAAAAGTTACACAATCCTACTAATATTATAAACGCGCAAGTTTGTATGGATGTTTGTTCCTCTTTCACGCAAAAAACACGGGTGAAACCGCGGGGCGTTGCTAGTTAGCCATTAAACACTAAAAGAGACCATGTCATCGTTTATATTCATTACATTTCTGATAATATATTTGCATTATGACAGATTATTTAAATTTTCGAGATGGTTCGTGATAATGCCCGTTCATTGACTGACCTCGCCGAGCTACGAGAGCCGAATACTTTCTTATACAAAATGCTATAAACAATTCTCCCAGGTCAAAGTAGCTCCATGGAACACAACGCGCGCCTACATCCAAGCGATGCGTGGGAAATGCCTGCTGCAGCTGACCGGCCCAGCAGACCCCACCGGCTGCGGTGAAGGTTTCTCATACGTGAGGGTCCCAAACAAGCCCACCCAACAGCCCAATGAGGAGCAGCAGCCCAAGAGGACCGTGACTGGCACAGACGCTGACTTGCGGCGGTTGAGTTTGAATAATGCGAAAGCATTGTTGAGAAAGTTCGGTGTACCCGAGGAAGAGGTAGGATCGCGTTGATATTTAATAACTCTTTATTGTATGTACACCAAAAACAATATAGTATGGATACAAAAATTATTTATTACTAATGTGTCTCACAATTTGTTATATATTATTATTATGTCTAAAGTACAATGGGCGGTCTTATCGCTTTTAGCGATCTCTTCCAGACAACCTTGCGATAGGTCTTTCATCTATGAATAATTGTCTCTTTTCATTCTAAAAATCCTCATGCCAATATGTTTATGAGATCTCTGATAAAGATACACAAATAAATAGTATTTTATACTATGTTAAAATTATTTTAAGAAACCTCCAGGTCTGTTATCACACCCAACTCGTTTTTAATATGTTTGTATACTACTGTATGAGTTCTAAATAAATAAAATAAAAAATAAAACCAGACACGTAAACACAATATAATATGTTCATACACACAAATCAATTGATAGTGTAATCCATTTGTCTTTCTAGATCAAAAAGTTATCTCGATGGGAAGTTATTGACGTGGTCAGAACGCTATCAACGGAAAAGGCTAAAGCTGGTGAAGAGGGCATGACTAAATTCTCGAGAGGAAACAGATTCTCTATAGCAGAACATCAAGAAAGGTGACTGTAAATTTGATAATTTTTGTACTGATTTAATAATTTTGTAACCACTTAGTTAAAGAAAGGAAGCAACATATATTTAGCATTCTAAATATTATAAAGGAATAATGTAATGCTACTAAACCTCTTTAAAACAGTACTTGAATCGAGTAAACATTGTGCAGAAGTGTGTACTGTATTGATGTTGTTTAAGGGTTTATTTGACGGTAAATAAAATAACACTTTATCCAAGAATAAGGAATTGCACTTGCACTTTATTTCAATAGATGCGAATGAAGATATTATTGACAGTACGATTATGAGTAAAAAGACAATATTAATGTACATTATCAATCATCATCATATACCATATTGTTTTTGCTGTTTATGATCATTATTCATTAAACTTAATAATATTGCAATGAAAACATGTTTTTAGTTTAAACGCGATTGTTCTGATCATAAAAATATGTTGTACTGAATGCCTGGAATTAAAACAAGTTATTAAAACAAAACAACAACATCAAACAGGGCAAGCTAAATAAAACCGTTTAAAATTTAGATTTTGATGCAAGATGGAAAGAGCGAAGATAGAAAACTGTTGAGTGAAATAACGCCTAGATCTGGCGCCTGCCTGCCCGCCTGATCGCTTCGCTCGTTCGGCTTCGCGTGTCATTGTGTTCACTGTTCTAATTTAACCTATAGAAAGAAAGAAATAAACTTTATTCGGCATAAACAAAAATAAATAGAAATTCCAGTAGCACGCATACGAACAATTTTATACCGAAAGGGCTACAGCTCAGCATAATGCCACAGCCTCGGCTGAGGCGCTGATTTTCAGCTGCAGCCGTTAATGAGGCCAGATAACCACATACAAAATAAACAAGTACAAACTTATTTTATTATAGATATTATTTTCTTAGTTGCCGAGACACACTTGGATTAAAAACGCAATTACACTAAAACCTATTTTACTGTTACTGAACTGAACTGACCGATAAAGTAAGACAGTATGTAAGTTCGTCCTTATAATTCCAGATACAAGGAAGAGTGCCAGCGTATATTCGAACTGCAAAACCGCGTGCTTCAAAGTACAGAAGTCCTGAGTACAGACGAGGCAGAGAGCTCTGCCAGTGAAGAGTCGGACATTGACGAGATGGCTAAGAATATTGAGAACATGCTCGCGAATAAAAAGACTACGGAACAAGTGGGTTTCTTGTTTGACTTGTACAACCATATGAGTAATTAAGGGTAGCATTACAGAATGTAACTTAAAAGCCTGTGTAGACAATATTGTTGCATTGTTTTTCGTGTATTTTTATAGAGATTTTAACATACTTTCACTATTGGGTGGAATATTGCGTGTTATCGCAAGTAAAAAAAAAACTAGACAACGCGACCCCCACTAGTGTTTAACTAATTAACATATCTGTTCTTATAGTTATCGATGGAGAGAGAAGAGGCTGAACGAGCGGAGTTAAGAAAAATGATTCACGGCCAATCCGAGAAAAAGCCGCAGATCAATCAAAACGACCAGCAGACGTCCAATCAAGGGAAAGTGCTTCGAATAGTCCGGACTTTCAGAGACCCGTCTGGACAGCGGTACACTCGCGTAGAGTTAGTGAGAAAAGCGGCGGTCATAGAAGCGTACACTAAGATACGCTCTACCAAAGACGACTCGTTCATCCGACAGTTCGCTACTATGGACGAGACCCAGAAGGAGGAGATGAAGAGAGAGAAGAGAAGAATTCAGGTTTGTTCCTATTACTATAGTAAACTATAAAAGAAAGAAGTTTTTGAGTAATGCACCTTCTTATAAGTGGGTATTAAAAATGCGGTAAATTTTTTGGGATTCTTTAAGAAGCCTACTGCTGGACATAGGCCTCTCCCACTACGTTTTCATAACTCCCTCTTCTGGGGGCCTACTACAGTTCTCCGATTTAAAATATTTATACTCGTATATACAAGTGACACCGCCATAGTAAAAAGTGACACTGCTTTAGTGAAAAGTGACACCGCCTTAGTCAAAAGTGATACCGCCCTAGTGTTCCGTACCTAAATTGGAGAACCGCGCTAGGCCTTAGGCCTTTATAAGCTCACGAGAGTTTATTTTTAATAAAGAGGTTATATTACTTAATAGCTAAAATATCGTTATTCATTTTTCCGATTTGAATCAATACATTTGAACAGTGTAATGGAAACTCGTTAATATACCTTAATATTTTATTTATAGGAACAACTGAGGCGTATCAAGAGGAACCAAGAAAGAGAACGGTTGGCCGGTAACGTAACCGTGCCGGCTCAATTTGAGTGTAAGTTTCGTCTACTTGTACAAATATGTGATCTGATAACAAAAACTGGTCATAAAGTCCGTGTTTTTCTATGTAAGTTCGTCTACTTGTACAAATATGTGATCTGATAAAAAAACTATTCATAAAGTCTGTTTTTTTAAATAGCGGTAAACCTGACTTCGGATTTGAGTTCATCGTCGCCAGGGTTGATTCCCCTCGGGCAAATCAAGCAGGAGCCTAGTGATCTGTCGACGCCATCACGGCGACGTGCCAAACTGAAACCCGATCTCAAGCTAAAGGTAAGTTCTTTGCATGTTAAAAACTAATTTTGTCCTTATTTTGCGTTTAATTTTCTTAGCTTAGTATATCAGCTTAATTCACATTTAGTTTTTTAGGTTGCAGATATCCCCTGGTGTGACGCCCTAAACGCATAGTCTCTGTAGGCAACTCTAACACAAGAGGTCTTTCTGAAGCTTAACATTATTGTTTTGTTGATTTAACATTATTTTTTTTAACAGTACGGACAATTCAGAAATGCTATCGGCCAAAACTCTAGTTTAATTCAGGGAGGTAGCAAAGTACCACGATCATACGCCGTATGTATAAAGTCTCTCTGTAAATAAGTTACACTTAGATTTATTGTATCGTCTGTTTTGTCACCTAATACGTTGGCCCGAGTCACGGCTGACGGGCGGGCTTAATCTATCGCACCTGGGCCCCCGAATGGTGGTGGTCTGTCACTAAATTTCCCCTTCAAATATAATACTCAACACTTTTTGACTCATTAAACAAACCTGGGATAAATGTCCCGCCGCTCTGTAACAGGAAGATAGCATTTTAGTATAGCATTCGGCCATTTTGATTTCAAAATTTTCATTCAATTTGGAATCTGCTGTATCAGGATTCAGAGCGCTCGCATTGGTATATC
Organism: Ethmia dodecea; assembly: GCA_963855545.1. NCBI lineage: Eukaryota > Metazoa > Arthropoda > Insecta > Lepidoptera > Depressariidae > Ethmia > Ethmia dodecea. Next base: position 7,454,032 of record OY979446.1, read on the forward strand.
GCTTCGGGCTTTTCATTTTGTATAGTATGCTCGAGCTCCGTTCTATATTATATTGTGTAGATTAGTGTAGCCAGGTGTAGCTTAGAAATTGTAAGATTTGTCAAAAGTACACCAAATACAGAGCTATACATTACACATAATAGGTAATTATTATTTTAGATTTTGTTAAGATAACAGTGACTAAAGTTAGGTAAGGAATAACGGCGATACATTTTCGTCTCAATAAAATATTAGCAACAGTTATCATTACATAAATCAGAAAATAAAACTGAACAATACAATACTTACTGTAAAAATAACATTGTAATCTAAAATAAAAAATAAAGTGAAATAAAATATCGCTAAGGGTCCATGAAGGCTGCAAATGAATGCCACGATTATTTTCCTACTATTTTGACGGGCCTGTTGGCCCTGTTGGTAGTGACCCTGCCTTCTAAGCTGAGTCGGAGGTCGCGGGTTCGATCCCCGGTCGGGGCCAACATTTGTGTGCATGAACATGTCTGTTGGCTTCGTGTCTGGTCGTTTAATATTTATTTAAGCATGTTTATCAGTTGTTTAGTACCCATAGTACAGGCCCTGCCTGGTTTGGGATTAAATAACCGTGTCTGAATTGATTCCCACAATTTTTTTGTTTATTATTATTTATTATTCGTTGATTCCATACATGCTAATGAACCAATGCGGCCTGCGGGCGACCGGTGATCGCCAACTGCCGTGTCTGGGAACCTGGCAACCAATACTGTAGTTCTCCGATTTTCTAGTTACGAAAGTCGGAGAATTACAGTTTTGGTTAACGGACCGAAATACCGCCGTTCTCCGACTTACGATATTTCGGCCGTTACTTCGAATTTTCGAATTTAGTTACGAAAATCGAAAATCGGAGAACTATAATATTGGTTGCCAGGTGTGACCACATTTCGCAAGGAACTGCCATTTCAACAGAATCGAGCTAATATTGGGGCTTAGCAGATTTTAAATTAGTAATAAAAAAAAATCTTTCGTACCTAATTTAATAGACGGTAAAATACGTAAATAAATAATCACTCACGTTATATGCTCATTAGCAGAGGTATTCCATTTCGACCTACCATTTTTCAATAGGGTTTTTTTCAAAACTCTAAAATGTCTCTCGTTTCTTATGAAATTTCTATCTCCATCAATTGGCTGGGTGCGTGATGACAGCGCCAACTAGTGGTAACAATTAGGGCGGACTTTGAAATGTCAAATGGCTGACTGTCATTACAAAAAGTAAGTAAACACAAAAATAATTTCAGTGAAACAACGTTATTTACTTAGGTCCTGTTGGATATTGTAAGTCTATAGCGTCGATAATAATATTGACCTTTTTTATTTCCCGTCAAAAATGCCACAATCAGTAAATTTCAGGCAGTATACCTACAAGGACTTTCTCATAGCTTCACGGGAAATAAGTAAAGAAATGGACAAAATTTATCGACTAGAGCGTTTCATGTATCTTGTAGACCATTATTTATAGCAGTACTGTCGATAATAATGCAGACTGTTGTGTATTTTCAGTTCAACATGGCCCAATGAGATTAAAATATCTTTGACATGGCCAAATTGATTATAAAAACTGGATTCCGGACAATAACGCACAATATAGTTTTCCAGCCACAAACCACTACAAAAGACAATCAGTTAGTTTTGGCTCAACATGTGCAAGATGTAAAAGAAATAAAATGTGAAAATCAAATGAGCCACACCATTGAAGCTAGTGTAATTAGACAAACTTCAGTGACATCAACGCCATACAAAACATCATTGCAGTCGTTGATCTTGTTTCCAACTTGCTCTTGGAAATTTATAGAATTTGCGATCACTATTTATGCCATTATTCTTGCAGTTGATTACGCAATAGGTTTCGTTACCCATGTTCAAGTATTTATTTCCACTAAGAATGCACGAATACGTAAATTTCTCTAGTAAAAAGTGACAGTTCGTTGGAGTTCGTCCGACCCGAGTTTCTTTTTTAGCCACCATGGGCGCTGCGATCGATTCGTGGTTCCCCCACCCCCTACTTCGCACCCAGCCAATATTCCGCATTCTGACTTAAAATATGAATACCTATCTAACAGTTTTAGGTAAGAAGTTTTAACTACCAAAAAATATTTATTTACACTCATTTGGAAAACACAACCCTTTGTACTCTCACAATAATAGTTGCTGGTCACATGGAAAGTCGCTAGCACTGGCTCTTTTGTTTGATCACTTGAAACCAGGGCTTGAAAGCGGTTAAGGTTAAGGGTTAAGCTAGCGGTATAAAATTACGGTACCGTTTTGATTTAAAGGTAGAGCCAAAAAGGTAAGAATTGGGGTTAAGGTACCGTTTTTTACTAGTACCTCATCGAAATCATTTTCGGTACCGAAAAAACGCGAACGAGTGAGACTTCAGCGCGACGTTGCCAAACCGCTCGGCCGAGGCACGGGCGCTTGCCGCATGAAATCTCATTTCTTGCATATTGCATTAGGTATTGTGTGCTGTGGTGACGTGACGCTTATATTATAACTCATCTATTCTAGGTACCTACCTATATAAAAGTACGTTATTTTAGCAAAGTTTTATCGACTGTTAAATACATAGACATAGATTACACTAATGGGGAAAAAACCGGCCAAGTGCTAGTCGAACTTACGCACGAAGGGTTCCGTATTCATTATCTATAAAAGCGGCAAAAAATCACGTTTGATGTATGGGAGTCCCCCTAAATATTTATTTTATTGTATTTTAAACAGATTTCAAAAGGTGGAGGTTTCTCAATTCGTCCGTATATATACCTACCTATATATTTTTATGTGTGTTCGCGAATAATCATGTAACTCAATTTTGAAGCAGTCCAACCAATTGAGCTGAAATTTGGTATACTTATGTAATTTCGGTGACAATGCAATATTTATGGTATCACCGAGCTGATCTGACGATGGAGCCAGTAGGTGGATATCGCAACTTCTCAATGACTCCTCTTAAAGTAATTAAACGACACAACCCCATCGAGTTTGGGCTCGTTTGATTTGTCTTGACGAGTACTTTGGTGTTAGATGTGGTAACCAGTAACCAGGGTCTGACGATGTAGCTGGGATATGGCAATCTATACATATAACAAAACTCAAACGGGGCCGTGTCTGTACATTAAATATTTTTTTAAAATTTTAACGGGAGTGTATATAGTTATCAATATAGATACCGAAACACCAATTTTTGGAATTTTTGTCTGTCTGTCTGTCTGTCTGGTTGTGCACGCATCACTCAAAAACTACTGGACGGATTTTGATGAAATTTGGTATGGAGATAACTGAGTAGTGAGTACTCGGCTCAACATCTAGGGTACTTTTTATTCCAGGAAAATATCTCATTCCCACGGGAAAATATAAAAACTGGTTAAAAAGAGAAATACGTACTACTCCGAAACGATAACACCTAGAAACTTGAAAAATGGTATGAAGGTGTCTGATATGTCATAGGAAATTGGTATGAAGGGATTTTTGGAAATTCCCACAGGAACGGGAATAAACTAAATCCAATCGGGAAAACGCCGCTAGGCACCCGCTATTTGAAATATGGTATGTAGGTGTCTTAAATATGTCGTAGGCAACCACTATGAAGGGATTTTCGGAAATTCCCACGGGAACGGGAATAAACGGAATCCGCGCGGGCAACGCCGCTGGGCATCCGCTGGTAGGAAATATTTTCCTTCACCGTCGAGATAGTGATGAAAATGTACGTAAGTTTTTGAAAAACTCATTGATACATGTCAGGATTTGAACCCGAGCCTCACTGATTGTAATCATCTTCATCAGGCTATCACTCACTACTCTTTTTAGTTTGTTTGTAGTTTGTAGGAGTTAAATTAATAATCAAAAATAAAATCAAATAACTTTTATTTCAGGCACAAGCTATATTATTAACTTCCTCCTGCGTAGCATTATAAGAGGAAGTTAATGGTTTGAGTAGGATGTCTGTCTGTCTGGCTGTGTGTCTGTCGACAGGATATCTCCGGATCTACTGGACCGATTGACTTCAAATTCGGTCAGTAGGTACCTTAGGTCAATACCTCGATCGAGTTTGAATTTCAGACCCGTGGGTCAAAACGGACTGGGCATTTCAGACCCGTGGGCAAAAATGTCAAAAATTTCAAAAATCTCAAAAACGTCAAAAAATGTCAAAATGGTCTAAAATGTCAAAAAGGTCAAAAATGTCAAATAGGTCTAAAATGTCAAAAAGGTCAAAAATTACAAAAAGGTCAAAAATGTCAAATAGGTCTAAAATGTCAAAAAGGTCAAAAATTACAAAAATTTCTAAAATGTCAAAAGTTTCAAAAATGTAAAAACTCAAAAAAATTCAAATAAAAAGGTCTATGTCAAAAAGGTAAAAAATGACAAAAATCTCAAAAATGTTTTCGTTGTTGGCAGTAAACAGGTGGAAGTTTGTCCATAGAATTACATTCTCTGGTTGTATATTAATTATTGTTGTTATTGTTGTTGTTAGTTCTTGTTGTATTAGTTGTAGTAGTCGTAGTTGTTGTAGTTGTAGTAGTTGTTAGTTGTAGTAGTTGTAGTTGTAGTAGTTGTAGTAGTTGTAGTAGTTGTAGTAGTTGTCGTTGTTGTGGTTGTTGGTTGTAGTTGTTAGTCGTAGTTGTTAGTCGTAGTCGTTAGTCGCAGTTGTAGTCGGTAGTCGTTAATTGTAGTTGTTAGTCGTAGTTGTTAGCCGTAGTTGTTACTCGTAGTTGTTAGTCGTAGTTGTAGTCGGTAGTCGTTAGTCGTAGTGTCGTAGTGGTTGGTCGTAGTTGTTGGTCGTAGTCGCTGGTCGTAGTCGTTAGTCGTAGTCGTTAGTCGTAGTCGTAGTCGTAGTCGTAGTCGTAGTCATTAGTCGTAGTCGTTAGTCGTTGTCGTTAGTGGTAATCTTTGGTCGTAGCGTAGTCGTTGGTCGTAGTCGCTGGTCGAAGTCGTTGGTCGTAATTGTTAGTCGTAGTCGTTAGTCGTAGTCATTAGTCGTAGTCTTTAGTCGTAGTCGTTAGTCGTAGTCGTAGTCGTTAGTCGTAGTCGTTAGTCGTAGTTGTTAGTCGTTAATCGTAGTTGGTAGTCGTAATTGTTAGTCGTAACTGTTAGTCGTAATTGTTGGTCGTAGTTGTTAGTCGTAGTTGTTTGTTGTAGTTGTTAGTTGTAGTTGTTGTTGTTAGTTGTAGTTGTACTTGTTAGTCGTAGTTGTACTTGTTAGTCGTAGTCGTTAGTCGTAGTCGTTAGTAGTAGTCGTTAGTAGTAGTCGTTAGTCGTAGTCGTTAGTCGTAGTCGTTAGTCGTAGTCGTTAGTCGTAGTCGTTAGTCGTAGTCGTTAGTCGTAGTCGTTAGTCGTAGTCGTTAGTCGTTAGTCGTAGTCGTTAGTCGTAGTTGGTCGTAGTTGTTAGTCGTCGTTGTTAGTCGTAGTTGTTAGTCGTAGTTGTTGGTCGTAGTTGTTAGTTGTAGGTTGTAGTTGATAGTTGTTAGTTGTAGGTTGTTAGTTGTAGTTGTGAGTTGTAGTTGTTAGTGGTAGTTGTTAGTTGTAGTTGTTAGCCATTCTTATACTTATCCATCTAAAAACAAAATCAAGACTAATCAAACGAGCCAAAACTCGAGGGGGTTACGTACTTTCATTACAGAGTTCCTACCACCTTCCAGTTTCATCATCAGTCAGACCCTGGTTACCATTGAAAGACAAACTACTTGTCAAGACGATGCAAACGAGCCCAAACTTTTTGTCGTTTTATTGCAAAGTTTCTTTGGCCACCTTCCAGCTCCATCATCAGATCAGCACCGTGTCATCATAATATTGCAATGTCACGTGATTTACACATGTGTGCAAAATTTCAGCTCAATCGGTAACCGAGAATTGGATCAAATTTAATGACAAACATTGTGATTTGATGACAAACATTGTGATTTGATGACAAACATTGGGACGGGTGAAACTAAATAACTGAAAAAATTAAGAGTAAAAAATAATTTTTAAAACAAGCTTTTATTTTAATGCGCTAAAAAGAACAAAATAAACTTTTTCTTTAAAACTTTTACTATCTTATAACGTCATTACACAATTTATTATGTAATAAAAGCTTGTCGCGAGATCTGAGTACTCACATTTAAGTAAATGACGGGCCTGTTGGCCAGTTGGTAGTGACCCTGCCTTCTGAGTCGGAGGTTGCGGGTTCGACCCCCGCTCGGGGCCAACATTTGTGTGCATGAACATATCTGTTGGCTTCGTGTCTGTTCGTTTAATATTTATTTAAGTATGTTTATCAGTTGTTTAGTACCCATAGTACAGGCCCTGCCTAGTTTGGGACTAAATAACCGTGTGTGAATTGTGTCCTACAATTTATTTATTATTATTTATTTAAATATATGAGTAACTCTAACTGATTGAATTATTTTTTTAGAATTTTCAGACTAAGTAAATATGGGTACCTACTTAATCACGCGACAAGCTTTTATTACATAATAAATTGTGTAATGACGTTTTAAGATAGTAAAAGTTTTAAAGGAAAAGTTTATTTTGTTCTTTTTAGCGCATTAAATTAAAAGCTTGTTTTAAAAATTATTTTTTACTCTTAATTTATTATATACTTTTTAGTTGGATTTAGAATGGCGTCACGTGGCTAACCCTGCATTTTCATCCAAACTAAACGTGTATACAAAATTTCAGCTCAATTGGTTATCTTTCAGCTCCATCATCAGACCCTGGTTACCATCTAGTACCAAAGTACTCGTCAAGACGAATCAATCGAGCCCAAACTCGATGGGGTTATGTTGTCTAATAACTGAGTTCCTATGGCCATCTTCCAGCTCCATCATCAGACCCTGGTTACCATCTACCACTAAAGTACTCGTCAAGATAAATCAAACGAGCCCAAACTTGATGGCGTTATTTCGTTTAATTACTGAGTTCCTATGGCCATCTTCCATCTCCATCATCAGACCCTGGTTACCATCTAGTACCAAAGAACTCATCAAGACGAATCATACGAGCCCAAATTCGATGGGATTGTGTCGTTTAGTTACCGAGTTCCTATGGCCATCTTCCAGCTTCATCATCAGACCCTGGTTACTATCTAGTACCAAATTACTCGTCAAGACAACTCAAACGAGCCCAAACTCGATGGAAATATGACGTTTAATTACTGAGTTCCTTCTATAGTCATCTTCCAGCTCCATCATCAGACCCTTGTTACCATCAAGTACCAAAGTACTCGTCAAGATGAATCAAACGAGCCCAAACTCGATGGGGTTGTGTCGTTTAATTACCGAGTTCCTATGGCCATCTTCCAGCTCCATCATCAGATCATCTCGGTGGTACCACAATATTGCATTGTCACCGAACTAACATAAGTATACCAAATTTCAGCTCAATCGATTGAAGATATCTGCTTCAAAATTGAGTTGCAAGATTCCACCCGAACATACATAGTTACATACATACATACATACATTGCAAGTTAAATAAAAACTTTTAATAACATGTCGCTCAACTCGAATTCTCGGTCAAGCCGGCGCGCGGTGCCCCGGCGTTCGGCGTGGTACCTATACCTAAAAAAACCTTTATTTAAAAATTTAAGTATCGTAAAAAAATAATGGTATCGTTATTTTGCACTACCAGAAAATAGCAGTATCGTTATTTTGCACTACCAGAAAATAACGGTACCCGTTATTTTAAGATATCGCAATATAAAGGTATGACGTCATACCCCTAACCGTTTTAACCTAAATTTTTTCGGTTATTCAAGCCCTGCTTGAAACCCGTGGTACTGCAATGTCGTTGGCAGGCTGCACGGGGCCAGCAAGTGTTACATGTGGTAAAGTAGATAAAAAAAAATATACTTTCCTTTAAAGTTTCATAGCACGGAGTTCGCATGCATACTATACCTCTTTGTGTCTGCCTGTCTGCCGGCCGTGGCTCAGACGTCTGCATACTGTTAACATTGACATTGGGTTTTAGTGCGGCGCGTGCGGTCAAGTGGGCCACATGCGTACCAACAAAGCGTGTCCGTTGTATACGGGCTCCATGGGAGGTGGGCCTTCGTCGCCGCCCGAGATCGAGGTGGAGCCGCCGATGGAACCCATCGACGAAGACGAGTTGGGTTACGTTGACGGAACCAAGCTGACGTTGCCTTCCAAACTCATCAAGGTAAGTTAAGCTTAAAAAAATTACAATTTAAGTATAAATATACTCTGTGCTAGGGAAAGCTACTTTTCGACTAAGTAACTGTGTGAATTGTGTCCCACATTTCTATATTCTTCACTAACGACTCGCCCCGGTGTAACGTTGCAATAACGGGTGCAATGCTAATACTAAAACCTTCCTCTAAATCCGTTGCGTAGTTTTAAAGATTTAAGCATACGCAGTGACATAGAGATATAGGGACAGAGAAAGCGACTTTGTTTTATACTATGTAGTGATTAAATATTTCAAATTAGAAAATTTAAATTATCGTTCCATTTCATACAACATATACTTACAGTATAGACAAGTATAATTATAAAAAACAGTGATACATTTTCGCAGAGTAGTTACGATATTGTGCGCAATGGCGCCCTCTGTGCCGAGCTGTTCGTAATGTTCCCTATTTATAATTTAAAAGACATATTCCTCCAGCAATCGGCAGAAGACCTTAAGCGAAAAGGCAGCGGCGGTCGGCGCGGCGAGTATCGCGCTGGTGGCCGGAACAAGCGGCGTGGTACGGCGAGCGAGTCGTGTGACTACTTAGTAAAGAGACCGGCGGAGAGGCGACGGACTGATCCACTCGTCACCCTATCATCGCTCCTCGAAGCCGTGCTCAACCATATTAGGCATCTTCCCGATGTGCAGCCGTTTTTGTTCCCTGTTAACCCGAAGGTAAGGAGACAAAGTAGATGCCACCGATTTTTTTCTCTCTATGTACTTAAAATAATATTCAAAATAAACGGTGACCAATTATTCATGATTTGCTATAGTGAAATTACTATAACTTTTTTTAGAAAGTTGGTAAACTAACGGAAAGTACCGTAACAGACTCCAAACTAGCATTTCCATTTTCATAGTCATAGTCATAGTCATATCATTTATTGCTCCATGTGGTTTTACAGGTGGTAGGTAAAATAATATATAGTACACACATGAACCCTGGAAGGGCGCTGCAAATGGTAAAATACAAAACATACAAAATTAAATACAAAATGAATTACAAAAAAGGGTACATAAAATTTCTTAAAATATACATATTTAAATTGCAATATTAACTCTATTTTTTAAATCGAAAAATTCCTGCAGTGTATAAAAATTGTTCATTAACAAAAAATCTTTAAGTTGGTTGTAGAATAAAAGTTGGTTGTCTATTTCGCATAAAGTTTTCGGGAGTTCATTAAATATTTTTATTGACATGTGATATGTTGCTGAACTGACGATAGGTAATTTGGTAAATGGGGCTTCTAATCTATTTCTGTGTCGCAGGTTTTACACTACACATGTTTTATTCCAAAGAGGGTTGCAAGGTATTCTATTTCTGGGGGTCTAAAAAGGCCGTTTCGGGTGAATCATAATAGGATCCTATTTCGATTCATATTCGAAATTTTCACCAAATACGAATCTGCTAATGAATTGAATTGTCAGTGAATCACTAAAATAAGGGACCATTTTACGAAATTTAGAGGAATTGCTTAGGATTTGCTGGGAATTCAGAAAAGGAGAATTGCTCAGAAGATTTGCTCAAAGTGGCCATTTTAGACCCACTGGACTTGCCAGAAGTAATATTTTCGCTAGCTCACCGAAATTACTATGATTGCAAGTTCTATTGTCATCTTATTGCAAAACAGATGGTGGCAGACTACTACCGCATCGTATCAAGGCCCATGGACCTACAAACGATTCGCGACAATCTGCGTCAGAAGCGCTATCAAAGCAGAGAAGACTTTCTCGCCGATGTCAATCAGATTGTCGAGAATTCTACCACGTACAATGGTAACCTTTACAAAATAAAGCTTAAAGGCTGATTCATGTTACACCGGGGCGGGTCCGGGCCGGGCCCCGTCCGGGGCACGGTCAAAATCTATAGTATACTTTTTGTATGATACACTGGCCCGGATGGGGCACAGCGTTGAAATGTCGATTCGTAATGTTAGGATGATTCACCCCGGGGCACGTCCGGGCCCGGACGGGGCCCGGCGCCCGTTGTAACATGAATCAGTCTTTATTGTACTTCTAGTCGTGTCCCCGATGGGACATGGAAAAAAATATGAACTTCCATACAAACTTTCAAAGAAGAGAGGATTTTTCAATAACCCTTTCATTGTGCTGTGCTCATATAAAGAACTCTATTGCAAAATTTCTTGCCTTCAGACCATAGACATATTAACCACTGTGTTAATATGTCTATGCTCCAGACCCATCGGTTAAGCTTGTGCAATGTCAGACAGTCTGTGTCGGAGCTTTATTATGAAGAAGTTAATTAAAAATACTATGAATAGTGGAATAATAATAATTTAATATGGAATTTAAAATGAAGTACATATATAATAAAATCTCCATCAATTTTATTATTATTAATCAGGCAAGCAGCTTACAACTGATAAACCCCTTTAAAGTGTTCTCCACTCAAGCCGTCTTATTACAATATATGTACTGGACTAGTTTATTTTTAAATTGATTAACATTAGGTGCTGATACTACTTCTTCCGGTTCTCTAGCTTATTTCATGTTCTAAACTCAAGAAATGTCTGTAAGGATTGTTGGCGATACGGTAGGCAAATTATTAGATATTAACTAATCATTTTATTTCAGGTCTCAACAGTAGCTTGACGGTGGCGGCTCAAAGGATGCTGCAGAGATGTGTTGATAAGCTGGCGGAGAAGGAGGAGGAACTGATGAAGTTGGAGAAACAGATAAATCCCCTACTTGATGACAATGACCAGGTAACACAGACTGCACAAGAAGTACTATGTAAAAAATTGTTTTCACATGTAAATTTTAACTGGAACTGTTTACTATTAATACTGTCTTATATTAATGATGTCTGTCTGTCCTACTACCTTAAACTTTACCTACACTTAAAACAATATTTTGCTATATGCAAAGCACTTTCATACTTGTTAATTCAAATTTTGTTGTATCTATGTCACGTAAAAGTGACTCTATACAAACTTGCATTTGAGTAATATGCTCGTTTTTTTAAGGTGGCGTTGTCATTTATATTTGAGAATCTTCTGACGACCAAACTGAAAATAATGCCAGAGGCGTGGCCGTTCCTGAAACCCGTCAATAAGAAACAAGTGAAGGACTACTACAACGTTATCAAGAGGCCTATTGACATGGAGTCTATGGGCAAAAAGATACAAGGTAAAACTGGGTAAAATAGTACCCGTTTATTAATAAGGAAGCAGCAATATAAAGAGATAAAATTGTATATAATGCCTCCTCTGTCTGTGCTGTTCTCTTGTCTTCAGTAGTTTTCTGTTAGATCTATTCTGTTTTCATTTAATAAGTCACTATTAGTATAAATATGAAAGCGGCTGTTTTTTGAAACTCCACGCTCTTTCAACTGTACGTAAGTGGTTGTTTACTTTTTTTAAACAGCTCACAAGTATCACAGCCGCGCGGAGTTTCTACGTGACATCAATCTTCTGGTTGAGAATTGTCGGTTGTACAACGGCCCCAACTCTCAGTTCACGCGACAAGCAGAAGCGATACTCAAAGTAACGCAGGAGTCACTCGAACAGGTAATAAAAAGCGACAATACTATTTTTAAAAAACTCTATTCAGATTTTAACCTAGTTTCTGCTCATTTCCTAAGTGTCTTTCTGATATTATCTGAGATTTTGCAAGTCAAAGACTTACAAGTTACGGCAGAATGTCTATGGTCTAATAGGAGCTTATAATATATAGGAGCTTGTAATATATTTGCCTGTGTACTAACAAAATCAGCACATATTAGTAAAAGTAAATTATTTCAATTGGCATTATAATAATATCTATCTATACTTACACTAATATTATAAAGAGGAAAGATTTGTTTTTTGTTTGTTTGTTTGTTTGTAATGTACTTTACGACTTATTCTCATACTTACCAAATATACAAAAAAATCTATTCGGTCTAGCTAGACGTTTCGAGGGGTTTGACCACAAACACCGTTGCACGAGATTTTTACATATATTAGAAAGAAGATTAGTTTATAGATAGCGGTATAATATCGATAACCAAGAGCTTTGACGCAACGCAGTCCGTGTAGGCTCCAATCAATTTCGTATCCGTACAGTTTTCTCAAGATAACCATTTTTTACTTGATTTAGTTTGGCGAACACGTGAGCCAGTTAGAAGCGAACATCGCCAAGGTGCAGCAGAAGATGCTGGAAGAGGCGGAGCAGTCGGACGAGCCAGAGGAAATTCTGCCACCGCCCTCGGACGAGAAGCGAGGCCGCGGTCGGCCCAGGAAGCACAAGCCGTCCACTTCTACTGGGCCCGATGGTATTGCCTTAAAAATTTTGTGTCATATATTTCTCGACTATGAAGAAAAACATCATGCGGAAAACAGCAAGTCCCAGAATTGATTCTGAGGTAATAATACATATACGTTCATATGCTCACGCCTTTTTTCGAAGGGGTAGGCAGAGCCATGAAGAAAGGTAATAATCATTTATTTGAAAATCACATTTCGCAAAAAAATACAAATAACACTTTGTAATAGTCACCAGTATACGGGTGAAACTTAAGAATATCTAGGAATGGAATACCTCTGTCGGCCCCTAGGGGATAAAGGATAAGCATATTTGTTTTAACCTGGGCTAAATTCAGGTCAAAAATGAAATCAATTTATAATAAAAAAAAAAACTCAGAAACCATTACTCCGATTCTAAAAATAGGTTCACTGATACAATACAAAGCTAGATTATTCCAGAAAAAGTGGATGAAACTAGTATTTTAATAAAGTGTTCCATTGTTTCCCCATATATTCCTAGTATTGTTATAGGTGATTAATATTGTTCTCAGGAGGACCACCGAGGAAACGTGGGAGACCAAGAAAAGACCAGAACAGCTTGGAAGAAGGTATCTATCTTAACCACAACATTATAATTATCATTTATTTAGTATTGTTTCATAATTTAAACATTGTTGCAGATCTTCAATATTCGGACAGTGGAAGTGGTTCTGATCTCGAAGAAGTTGAGACTAAGGACGCGGCTGCTACTATGGTACAGCTCTCCGTGCGACCTGGTATGTAGAATATTATTTTATAAATATAATTAATCTTACGCCTTTTATCCCCGAGGAGGAGACCGAGTTACTTCATTTCTGGAAATACCCACTTTTCACGAGAATATTATTTTTTAGGTGAAAATGAAAGTACAATAGTAATAACAAGGGATCGACTTCTAGCACCAACCAAGAATGAGAGCTAATCTCTGGAACTACTGAACCAATTCTGCAAATTCTTTCAGTGACTGATAGACACTATTAGAGATAAAAGCTATATTTTAATATTGATGCGTAGATACCTATAAAAAATTAAATAAATAATCTCCCTCTTTTTATCCCCGAGGGGGTAGGCAGAGGTATTCCATTTCTGGAAATAACAACTTTTCACGAGATATTCTTTGGACCCCTAAACGTGATAGGTGGTGAGCCCATCGCCGAACCGGGTCTGTTACACATGTCTCAGAATTAATTCTGGGACATGCGGGTCTCCTCACGATGTTTTCCTTCACCGTCGAGCTAGTGATAAATACGTACGTAAGTTTATATATTGCAAATACATATAGTTCAAATATAATTAATATAATCCATCACAGAAGATGAAATGGCTCCGATGGAACCAAAATTCGACACCTCCGAGTTCCTGATCAAGCGCGAGGTGCCAGACGAACCGCCGCATCCCTCCGACGAGCTAGTGGACCTCGACCACCACGCAGACTACACCTTCCCACCAGTTGTCAAGGTATGGACCAGACAAACGTATTAAACTAATTCCAAATACCGTAGTTTATTTATGTTATGTACTAGCGGTTCCCGTTTCCGATGGAATACGGGAATAAAATATAGCCTATGTTACTCAGGGATATTCTAGCTTTCTATTAGGGAAAGAATTTTTAAAATTGGTTTTTGAGTTTATTCGTAACAAACATACAAAAATACAAATCTTTCCTCTTTATAATATTAGTATAGATTAGATTAACTAAAAGCGGAGTACATTTGGTAGGTTTTGTGAAAAGAAAAATGCTGTATGCCATATTTTTTGCAACTCGAAGATTCTCTGGGTTATTATTTTTGTATTTACTGTGCACAATTTTCGAAAAAATAACTACATTTTTTAACCAAGACCACTCTGAAATTCTTGAAAGTACCAGCCATACACCAAGTTGCCATAGCATCGATTAGATGATTCCATACAAAATGTTTGCTATGAGGTTTCCGTCGGACATCCATTTTTTTATCAGATATTGAATTAGCTCATACAAAACATGAAGGCCAAGAAATGCATGTGGCAACAAAGAAAGTTAGTTTTAAAAGTCTCGCTCGTAAGTTGTAAAAAATACATTGTTTTAACTTTACAATAGTCATGTAATTAAAACTCTAGGTTTCACTTTTTACTGATAATCCTTAGGAGGAACCGATCGAACCGGACATGAACATGGAACCGCCGATGATGGATGCCTCGATAGAGCCTCAGCAGTTCAAAGAGGAGCCGCCAGAGACTTGGCAGGTAAGTCGATATGTATATATACACATATAGTGTATACAAGGTGACTTTTTTTACCGTCTGGAAAAAAATGTGGTGTGTTAGGTAAGTGTAATAGCAAAGAGGTTGGAAGAAAATCATTCTCTTTCCTATAGAGTGCCAATGTAGGAAATCTCGCCCTAGTGAATCCTCGCCAACATTCGGTTGACAGACCGTATTTATACGTGACCGCTGGTTTGACAACACAATGCCATATTGGAAGTCAGATCGAAACAAGCTCTCGGTTTTAACAAAAATATGCCCGCTTGCGTGGTTGTGTGGTGCGGAAACTCCACAGTAAATTCGCGGAAAACTAATACAGGCGTTACCTATCACCAGTTAGTATTTTTCTGTTTAAACTACACCACAAAAAATAAATTTAAATATTTGTATTTTTATCCATTAAAATTTCCTTAGTGCTTGACAAAAAATATACAATATCGATAGATCAATAATTTTATGTCGATATTTCTTATATTTGCAATATTTTTTCGAAATGATTTTCAGATTTCCAAAAGATCCCAACCTCAAAAAAATAGACGGCCGAGTTCTAAACAGCGCTATCGAAGTTTTCTAATGAGTTTGTATAAATACAACTGTCGAACGTCAACCGTCGGACCGCGGTCCCCAGGCAAGATCACCTCGCCTGGCGAAAGATCTTACCTTTTCATGATGGAGGAGCATCCCCTCCTCCATACGTATTATTATAGTTTAACGTTACACAACGTTAGAGTTAGGTGTGTAAATAAATGACAAAATATAAAAATTTTAAAATGTTTTTTTTTTGTAATTTAGTGTTCTAAAGATCGAATTACTATAGAACTATTCATTTAGAATTTAGAAATAGAATAACATTTACCTGCAGTCTAAAAAGCTTCTTGAGATACTAGCTTTTGCTCACAACTTCATCCGCTTTGCAGAATGAAAATTAGCTTATATCCTTCCTCAAGGTGCAGCCTATATCCCTACCTTTCCTGGACATCGGTTCATCGGCTTAACCGTAAAAATGTAACAGACAGACAGACAGAGTTACTTTTGCATTTATATTATAGTAAAGAAGGAAGTAAAATAATGAGATAATTTATATTTATAATTCAAATTTGTATTTTTTTCAAATCAAATGAAATTATAGTACAGGTTGCAGCATTTATCGATATCGATTGTGTGGTATATGATTACTTCACTAGTCCGTCACTATTGGAGCAAATTCAAAAGTACAATAATACGTGAGCTTTCTGATTGGCCGAGCGCAAAATGTCCTTTAAATACTATTGGTAAATTGATTGACATTTAGTACGTCGTCTCATACTTCGCCCCCCGCGCCCCGATTTTTGGTTGAAGTGGTTTCCATAGTGTTTTTAATACATTAGCAGTCTATAGGAGAGAGAAACTTTTTCTTTAAACGTCTTTGTGTAATAGATTCATTTGGCAATGTTACTTAAAAAAAAATTTTTTTTTCTCAGAAATTTTTTTTCTTGCCTAAACTAATATACATTACTCAATTGTAGTCAATAATATACACTGAAATATTTGAAATAGTATTTTAAAAAGAAACAGGCTCGTAGCTTCCATTTATGCGCAATCTACCTACAACCGCCAGCTGCGCGTAGTACTGTGCGTAGTTTTTTAGATTTTGTAAATTGCATTAAACATGACATGACTGTGTTTAACAATTAATCTCGTGTATAACTTCGGCTCTAGATACCTTATACGTCATATTTTTTCCAGACGGTAAAAAAAATCTTCCAGTATATCCACCAATAAAGATTGTCAAGACAGTCATTGGACTCGATTCTGCTGACCAGCTTTAATTCCTAATTTTAAGTCAACCTAACCTTTCAATAGAATACGAAAGAAAAACTACAGAAACAAACCATAGATTGAATAGTAATGTCAAACATGTAAAACCAGCTAATTTTAACCTTATGAACTTGTACGTCACTTTTATCCATGACCTTGTTACATCGTTGCTAAAATTGCTAAACACGTGTATGTGCATGGAACTTGAAAATGAATCTTATTTTAATATTAATATATGGTTTAATTTTGTTGCTTTGACATTTTTGACATTATAAATAAATATGGCGCTTATTTCTGTCCCTTTCCTTTCCAAAGCGGTGGAAAAGAACAGAGCTAACTTAAAATTAGGAATATTAGCTGGTATGGTAATCGAGTAAATTGTGGATTTTGAAAATAATTATAATAATTCTTGTTTCTGTACAAACACCTTATTGTATCTTTATAATTAGGATCGGACATTTAGCGCTTGTTCCGTAGACACTGGTAGTATTGAAAGTTCTATGTCAGAAGTAATGAAGACGGTTGCGATTATGGGTGTCAATCTTAGACATAAATATGTCTATGGTGTCAATCTTTGAGTATTAAACCAACGTGTTAATAGACAATAATACCCCTGATTTGTAAACTGTTTCTTTTTTGTGAATATTGTGTATTGTTCAAGAAAATAAAGTGTATATATTCCATACTAATTACTTTCGCAGCCTGACCCAGCGATACAAGATGATCTGCAAGTTACAGACAGTGAGGAAGAACCAGAAGACGGGCTGTGGTTCTAAATAGGTCCCAAAATATATGTTATTGCTAGTTTTTAATATATATTTTTATTTTTAATTGTTTTGATTAAATGGTGTAGTCCATATTGTGATTGTAAATAAATACGAATGATTTTCAAGAATTTATCTGTTATAAAATAATAGTAACTGTAAGTATTTCATTATAATTTACAATTAAACATTATATTCGTATCACTGAAATTAGTCTTGAGCCCTTATATGGTTGACTTTGCCTCGTAAAGGAATTTTATCGATGAAAGCTAGTTTAGGCACTAGAAGCATGTGAATAAGACGGTCGTTTCGAATAACAAAAAGTAAATTCAGTCAGTTCAATAAATATTTGTTGACTCATCTGAGATTCATCACATTTGAAGATACTGAAATTATTATAATTCCAACTGAGTTCCAGTACACATAAATTTAGCTAATTCGTAAATTATTCCAAAAGTCACGTGCACATGCATATCTATCGGGAATAGAGAATGATTTGAATTCGCAATCAATGATGTTCGGTGCGATCCATCTGATCCAATTGGCAATGGTGCATAGCATAGAATTTTAATGAACCGAGCTCCATAAGTAGATGACAAATTTGCATATCCCTATTTGCCTTTTTAGTTGAATATTCAATAGTTTAATGATAGCCGTGAATTCATATTCATATCTCGTTTGGCACGAAATATTTAAAATGTCAAATGAAACCTTTGAATATCAAAACGAGGAATAAAACTTACCTAATGCTGAAGCTAGAACGAATGGAGTCTTAACTGAATTATTGAACTACCTTTCAGCACGTAGTATTGAATTTGAACGGAGAATAATATCAAATTATAATAAAGTAATATAAAAATAAGTCGGGTTTTCCTTCCTGACGATATAACTCCAGAACGCACGAACCGATTTCCAAGGTTTTGCATTCGTTGGAAAGGTCTCGGGCTGCGTGAGGTTTATAGCAAAGAAAATTCAGCATTGCACCCGTGCGAAGCCGGGGCGGGTCGCTAGTAAAGTAATAAAAATATGTAGTAATATGTACTACGCTGAACTTTTTTATTACTAATCTTAACAAAATAAAATAAAAAGGAGGAAATCAAGTAGTACAACAAAGTTAAAATACATAATTATAATTTTCATTTTCTTGCCCTTTTCCCTTTATTTGGGGTCATCGCAATATTTTCTTTCCATCTCTTCTTAAATCGACCATCAAATCTACATTTACCCTCTTCTTATCACATAACACCCTTCACACACAGTCCTACGTTTTCTTTGGTCCGTAAATAATAATAATGGCCTCAGAAAAAACTAAACAAACAACTATATATAAACGATACGCATGTATCTAAACCTTGTCTCGAACACCTCCGCCTCATCGCCGGCAGCGTTCATTAGTGCCGCTACTTGGCAGCCTCGCTAATCCAATGACGAAAAACTAAATAGGCCTGTCCGTACATCCCGGTTTTATCTTGTTTTCCTTTATCCTCCTTTGTGCTACATTTCTATTATGAAAGAAACCCTGTTTGGAGAACGTATTACCGCGGTCTCATCTCGTGACCACAAAAGGTTATTTCGGATTCGCCAAGCCGGCTTTACCACACAAGTTCCGAATTTCAAGATGAATAAAATACGTTTAGGTGAGTAAGTTAATTGGACAAATTAATAATGTTTCAGTGGTTTCTGTACGGGTAAAGTTCCTTTATAATTTAGCTAATGAAATGGATTTCATTTGCGAATCTCACAAACTGCTAATGATTTTGATTGACAGAAAATTCGAAGCAAGAAGTTGGGTGAACCAAATTTTAATAACTATACCGGCGACAGTCCGAGACTTGTTCTGTATTAAAATTATGTTCGCAGTTTAAGGGAATATACTTTTATAAATTTATGGGCTAACTCTAAAACAAAGGTTTAAAACTAGATTTTAAAGGTGGCGACTCCCCGGGAGCGTTGACAGCATTAACTACATTGCAACATTTGTAACTTTGCCCTAGTTTTATGTGGGTAGGTACGCTACTCGACTTATTCACTGACGTAACTCGAACCTGAGTGCAATACTCCTGGTGTGTACCATCCTTAAGCTTTCAAACATCTAAAACTTCCTCAAATCCTCGTGTCGTGTTTGTTGTGATGAGCTTACAAAGTTCGATATTCCTATGCAAAGTTTCATAGTCCTTTGTAGCTCCTTTGTGACACGTTACACGACTAAGGTCAGTATTACAGAATCTTTGAGTAGAAGAAATTTTTCAAGCACGGAACCCCGCTTGAGCACAATCAAAAAGAGATGCAGCTATATGAGTAGCATCAAGCTGTTCCCTTGTGCTTAAGATAATTTCAAAGCAGATTACCGCAGAATATAATGCAAAATGTGATTTACCTACGTATTAACATGTACTTAGGACTATTTAACGTTTTGTAAGGAACAAGTCTATTGTACACTGATAAGGGTACCTATCTATATTACAAAAATAATTCCTTGTCCCTAGTAAGTACCTAATAACAACATTAATATCTGCCTTCAGTGAAACTAGGTAAGTATCTGAATCAATTCAGAAATAATTTCAACAATATATCTACCAAGTGATGCGTAAGTTTATTTACTCATCTCGAGGGATAACTTAGTTAGGGCCCAAAAGCGTATATACTAACTCGAAAATAGTTTTGTGACTATGGTACTGTTTGTGAGTGTTCAGATATAGGTATGTAGTTCAGATAAATATTGAATGACTTATTATTACTATTACTTAAACCTACTACCTTTCCGCTGGAAGTACACCGTCTACGATCAGTCGTTTCGAATCATTTCCGTTTGATATTTTTAGGGTTCCGTCGTACTTTAAAAGAAAAAACGAACTCTTATAAAATGGTAAAATAATATCATCGTATCCGTCTGTGAGCCTGTCAGTGAGTTTTTTTCGAAAACTATGTCGCTTTGGCATAATGTTAGATTTGATGACGTGCAACTATGTTGCCCTGCCAGTGAACAATTAGAAAAAACCGGCCAAGTGCGAACGCACTTGGCCGGTTCGATTTGGACTCGCGCACGAAGGGTTCCGTACCATTATCTATAAAAATGGCAAAAAACACGTTTGTTGTAGGGGAGCTCCCCTTATGTAGGTATTTATTTTGTTTTTAGTATTTGTTGTTATAGCGCCAACAGATTAATTTGTGAAAATTTGAACTGCCTAATTATTGCGGTTCTTGAGATACAGCCTGGTGACAGACAGACGGACAGATAGCGAAGTCTTAGTAATAGGGTCCCGTTTTTACCCTTTGGGTACGGAACCCTAAAAAAATAATTAAAATATAGAGTCAACATGCTCAGACAATTAATAAAAAAAATGTGTTGACTCAAGAATTTGGCTGATCTGTAGTTTTGGAACCGAATCTTGATTTGTGCGAGGTCGACTTACTTTTTGTTCTATTAGTAGGTAGGTAAGTAGGTATTCAATATAAAAATCCAGCCAAGAGAGCAATTTCCTTCCCTTCTATTTGTCCCGCTATCACCACTTGATATAATCGTAATAGTTTCCAACAATGCTAATCTAGACTATCCTTTTGCTGATAAAATTGTGGCCAGTACTCGCCGACTTGCCTCTATATTCTTTTTGATGTTTTTATGTAAAGTCTGTCTGTCATGTTTTTGAAGTGTAAAAAGCCACAATTATATTTTCTCGCTCCCATACATCTAAGAGTTTAATTTATAGAAAAGTGAGCATTCAGCCGCTTTATTGGTGACCCCTCTTGAAAAAGAACACTGGGAGAAATTTTCGTGGCGTAATATGGCAAACGAAGGAAGATGCGGCGGTATTCCTGAAAATGCAAACTCAGGGCCGAACTCAGGGTCGGACCTCCACCGTGTCGCGGTGCGACCACCGCCATTCTGGCCCGAAGAGCCAACTACCTGGTTTGCGCAGCTGGAAGGAAATTTTATACTTTCCGGTATAAAAGACGACGATACAAAATTTTATTACGTCACTTCCACGCTGGAACAGAGGTATGCAGCAGAGGTTAAAGACATTATAGTTTCACCGCCTTCGAAGGGAAAGTACGAGATGTTGAAGACGGAGCTAATTAAGCGTTTGTCAGCTTCTCGAGAAAAGGAAGTGCAGCAACTGCTAATGCACGAGGAGCTGGGCGATCGTCGCCCGTCACAATTTTTGAGGCATCTCCAAAGGCTGGCAGGACCGACAATACCGGAGGATTTTATTAGAAGTATTTGGACCAGCCGCCTGCCCACGGCGATGCAACCCATCTTGGTCTCGCAACAAGAAAACACATTGCAGAAATTAGCGGATCTTGCCGACAACCTTCATGAGCTGGTGCCAAGCTCGCCTCACGTCGCTGCAGTTCAATTTTCACCTGGCTCAGTACTTGATACAATGGCCAAGCAGATCGAAGCACTAACAAAGCAAGTTGAAGCGCTTTCTTCTGGTGAACTCAGATCTAGGTCAAGGAACAGGTCCAGCAACCGTGAACGCAGCAGATCCCGATCAAATTCCAGATACAGGAAGTTCCCCGTCTGTTGGTATCATGCGAAATTTGGCAGTAAAGCAAGCAAATGCATTAAGCCTTGCGATTACAAGGCGGAAAACCAGCAGGGCGGTCAGTAATGGCGACGGACGACTGCCCCACTACACCTGGTCGCCTGTTCGTGACGGACCGTACTACGAAGATGTCATTTCTCGTTGACACAGGCAGCGATCTCTGCGTCTTCCCACGTACAGCACTCCGTGAACGCCGACCTGCAACCAGCTATCAATTGTATGCAGCGAATGGGACACCGATAGCAACATATGGCTACGCCCATTTAGTCCTTAACCTGGGCTTACGTCGGGACTATTCCTGGCGGTTCATCGTGGCGGACGTAACCAAGGCCATCATCGGCGTTGACTTCCTGTCATTTTATGGGCTTGGCGTGGACTGTCGCAATCGGCGCCTCATTGACAGCGTAACCAGCCTTCAAGCCACTGCATCGTCAGCTACCTCAGCAAAGGCCATTTCTTCTGTTAAGGTATTGTTCGGTGAGTCTAAATATCTTGACCTACTTCGCGACTTTCCAGAGGTCACTCGTCCTTCAGGTATTCCTAGTAGTCCGCGACACAACACCGTCCACCACATACGGACCACCACCGGACCGCCAGTCCATTGTAATCCGCGACGTTTGGCTCCTGATAAGCTTAAAATTGCTAAAGGGGAGTTTCAGGCCATGTTACAGAATGGGACAGCGCGCCCATCTGATAGCCCTTGGTCCTCTCCACTTCATCTCACTCCTAAAAAGGACAACGGCTGGCGTCCGTGTGGTGATTACCGGATGCTAAACGCAAGAACAATTCCGGACAGGTACCCAATTCGTCACATCCATGACTTTTCCCATGACTTAGCTGGATGTAAAATCTTCACAACAATCGACCTTGTTAAGGCGTATAATCAAATACCCGTTAACGTAGAAGACATACCTAAAACTGCAATTTCCACACCTTTTGGCTTGTATGAATTCCCCTATATGACTTTCGGCTTACGTAACGCAGCACAAACCTTCCAGCGGTTTATTGATGAAGTCACACGCGGTATGGATTTTGTGTACGCGTACTTAGATGATTTCTTAATTTTTTCAAAAGACGAACAAGAGCATGAAATCCATCTGCGTCAAGTCTTCAAATTGATAGGCAAAATTTGTAGGTAACTACCTACTTTAGTAGAGTAATAGGACCTCATCCCAACTGATGAGTTCCTAAAAGTGCTTAAATCGGACCTTTTAGGGTCCGTATATAAATCTATGATGGCCCGTAATCGTTTAGCAAAAGCCTGGTAATCAAAAAGTCATTTTCAGCTCGCACTTAGGGACCGTAGATACATTCGTTTCAGCTGAAGTTGATTGGTCAGACAGAATAACATTTTTTTATTAAGTTAGAAATCAAACTACTTAATTCCTTAACTTTCTGGAGAGTGGGTATGACGTCTGGAACCTACAAGCTAAGGTGCTATCGTCTTTTTCAATTTTTATTTTGTAAATATTACTTTATCACCTACCTTTCATTAGGTACGTTTCTGAATGCAATTATTTTACGACAGTTATACCTACGTTAAAATGTTATTAAAAATTGCAACGTCGGCGGTAATTAAGTTAGTGTTAAATTACGTCTATCTGACCGAAAAAGTGACTGAAAATCACTATTGCTAAGTTTGAAAGTTTTAGCTAGATTTACACAGTCAGATACCTAAAATTGCTCAGTATTTTTAACTTATCTGCCTACTTGGTCCGTTTATTCTGCTTACGCCGTTCATCACAACCCCAAATTTAGGCACTAATAAAATATTGATGCAGAACTTTGGCTAGCTAAGCTAAAGTTGTATGTAATAAAAGCTTGAAATTTTTAACACTGAGGTCTCACTGGTTATTTTTTTTCAGTTTAGTCACGTAGCAAAATTAGGTTAAAATTCGGCTAGAATTCTGGAGTACGAGCACCACGTATGGGCTGTGAAATGTTCAGCTGTGACAATAAAAACCACGAAAACTAACACAGTTAGCAAACTGTGTTCTGAACTGAAGTGAAATATGATATGACGAATTTCTATTGCATGATGGTGCAATACTTAACTAGTTAGTTGTCTGTCATAACGCAAATTGTTCAATAAATATATATTTTTCTTTTTCAAATTTACTGTAAAAATGAAGAGATAAGATGCATGGATATATGAGATTCAGGTCTGTGGAAAAAGTCATAATTTTAAGAGTTCATTTGTGTGATTGCTTATGGATCGCCCTAAGCAGTGATACTGCCTTTTGAGCCGCTGTCTCTGGTTCGAGTCCCGCTCGTGACCAACATTTGCATATGTGCACGCATGTTTCTTGAGTTTTTATATGTAGGTATTTAAGTTTCTTTATCAATAGATATTAAGTGACTATAGTGTTCTGCGTTAGTGACTGGAGTGGGTTGATTGGATCCACAATTTAAGTACCTATTACTACATACGAGTACAATTACCCACGTCTTTTTCTTGGAAGAGCAGAGACAATAGACCACCACCTGCTACGAACGTGGCATACCTACCTACCTCTCACGCTTCATCCACATGAATCAGTCGGCTCTTACATACTCTTTTGTTTCGGGTATTTTTTATTTGTTTTTTTTTTCAGTACCAACGTCGCTGATTTAATCGATAAAAGTACACAATTTATTATAACTTAATAAATAGAAAATCCTCAGCCCGCCCAAAGCCTAGCCATTGACTGACCTATCTGGAGAGTGGGTATGACGTCTGGAACCAAAGCTCAACGGCAGTAAAACTTGAACAAATACACTAGATTATTGTCACTACATTTCTCTCGCTCCCCGACTTTTGCCACTCACTTGTCACAGAACCGTATTATGGCGCTAACAAATGTTGCGGCTGCACTCTGCTCAAGTTGATGCCTTTTATTTCCGGACCCGCCTCGACCGCTCTCTCACATGTTACGGAACGTTATTGGAGTTAACTGCTCTTTTCACTTCTCTTTTCCTGAAATACGAGATCATTTATGGTCTCTCTTGGTCCGGGGTACTGAAGTTTTATCTCCGAAGTGCTCTGTCGGGTAAGAAAGCTGTTCTGAAATTTAAAGAACCATTTTGTAGCTGCTAAGCGATTTCAAACTTATATTCTTGCTATCAACCGGTATAAAGATAGTTGCCTGAAGTAGAATCGGTAGGTATCACCCAGAGATTTAAATGTAATAGAGCATAGAGGGGGCATTGGGAATATTTTCATACAAAAACTTTGATCTCAATTCTCATATTCATATTATATTCTAATCTCATATTATATTTTAATCACTTTGGTATCACCGCATGTTGGGTGTACATACTCGTACGTACAAATATGTGAGCCCCCCGGGCGCAGTTCGCGTTTGCCAGTAATGGCGGGTAAACTGTTCGCGAACTCGCTAATATGTTACCAACTGTCGCCGTTCTACTATTGTTCCCGCACTTTATGTGCCATGCCATGTTTATATCTGTTAAGGAATTTCGTTCAGTGCGAATTGTAAAGTTTACTGCTTTCCACAAAGCGATGTAAGTACCTACCTACTCGAATCGTACCTACATAGATGATACCAGATAAACGAGATGTTTGGTTGTTACGTTTAACACTTCACACTTGAGACGTTTGTAATTAAAGTTTGTTAATTATCGCAAGGGCAGTTAGGGATCCTGCAGAATTTTGGTTTTGGAGTTTAATTCAGCTGAGGGTACTTATAGATTTTTATAAAGCTCGTAATGACTAAAAAAGCATTATCGGTAGTATAAGAGTACCTGCTAAGTAGGATAGTGGGTATCATATCAAGTTTAATCTGTGATTTGGCAGGGGTGGTCGCGGTAGCCACCGACATTCCGCCTAGCGAGTAACGAACGCAAAGAAAGACGACATAATTTACCAACATTAAATTCAGTAGGTACTGCAGCCTCGACAGTTAATGTCAGCAGTTAGCAGTTGACTACAGAATATGCTTCGAGTTAAGGGTGGTTGCAGTTCGTGACGGCCAAGCGTGGCAGAGCGTGGACGCTGGCCAGCTGCAATAGAATCGCTTGCAATACGACTAATTGTTCTATTCGTGGGGCCCTAAAACGGAGTAACGATTGAAATTACTTAATTAAATTCATCATCATCGTCATCAACCCGTAACAGCCCACCGCTGAGCTAAGAGTCTTTCCTCATACACGAGGAAGTGTGGGCTATAATCTCCCAAGCGAGCCCACCGCGAATTGGGAGGTGGTGTTAGGTTCGCAGCCACCTAACTGTCAGAATTTTCAAGCCACCATGTCGGATAGCCAAGGGGAAAATCGGGACCAGCCGGTTACCCGTTCACTGACTGACAACGCACAACTTTGCCTATAACCAGTGTAATCGATACAACCACACTATTGCAGGGCTACGAGCGCCTTTACAATTAAATTAGTCAGTTATAAAATTGTACACTCCAAGAATGCCCGATTTATCGGTTTCTCAAAAGAGGTTAAGCTGTAGGTACCTCGTTAGCGAAGAGGTCCGATGTCCATTGTACCCTGTCAAGCGGCTTACAGCCGTAAGCCCCTTGGGCGGCCTGCACTCTTGACCCAAAATACGTCGCCATTGTAAATTTTATTACGGCCTTCACACCACTAAGCCTCTTATTTCAGTAGTCGTTGAACAGTTCTAACCACAGCCTAAGCTACCTTGACTAAGCCCCTACCTGCAGACTTTTTAGACTATGACTACATTTTGTTAGAAAAGTTTTGCAGGCCAAATCATATCTTTCTAGAATAGACCTAGTACATCTGGAATAGGTAGGTACTTACAATAAATTTGAGTGTTGTAATAGACTTTTAAAAGAACAAATGTGCTTGTGATTTTCTACGGTCCTGTCTGTTTATTTGAAGTAGGTACCTAGTACCCCTACAAAACTAATAAATCGAGACACATAAAAAATTAAAAAATAAAACTACTGAATAAATTTTAACAAACAGTAATAAAATGAGTATCGCCTGATCATAATAGCGAATTAAAGGTCTTAAAAAAGGATCTTAAAGTGCAAAGGTTCCTTAGGTTATTAGTCTCTCGTCAGAGGAAAAGTCGAGGAAAAGGTTAGATACGGTAGTTTTCTTGTGGATTCCTTTATCATGTGGCTCTATTAGCCGGACATATTACAAGCTCGTTTTCATTTGACCTTAATAATGTGGGTGACACAGCTGGTGTAACTGCTTTATACGAAAACAATTGGTTACTTATAGCTACACGATAAGTTATACCTACTTACTACTAAGAAACAATCTACTTTATTATTATGCGTACTAATGAAATAATTTTAAAATGTACACATCACTGTCTTTTAACATATATGTTAAAGGTTTTTTGAAATGTTAGATAAGCATTTTGTAGGTATTATTGGTGTACAATAAATAGTTGTTACTCACTCCCTGGATTTTGCAATAGGCCGTATAGCCGCGGAATAGAGGCGGCAGCGGCATAGGAGTGGCAGGCAGTGAGCTCGAACCCGCTCGGGTTAGGTAGGTATAGTCGTCAAGTAAGTCAGCGATTATGAAAGTAATGCTCAAACAAATCACTTGCGAATAGATAGTTTTCTACAAGTATTACGGGCGGCATTAACTAAAGTGGTTACGTAAAGTGTCAATTCGGCACTGCTGCCAGGCGTCGGAAACTTACAATGATCTTTTTTTAATATGTCTCTTTATTTTATCGAACAATAAAATAAAATAAAACGCTATCATGTTCACAGACGGCTCTATTCTATTATAAATAAAATTTGTTTAAAAGTATGGATTCATCTCTTAAATAAAAAAGGTTGGCGAAAAATTCAGCGGCATCGTTAGTGAGCCGAGTCCCACAATTTATTTTGTGAAGTGAGTTTCTGCATATGACAATACTTGAAATAAAACTGTCGACTCTAGCTTTTATTTAGTGAACTGATTGCAGTCTTTGTTATGCAGATTTCAATATAAGTATATTGCAACATTTGCAACCTTTCTAGGATGATGTGGCAGAGATCTTGATTTAGGTATTTTCCTATCAGCTCTTTAGGTAAAAAGGCGAATTCTACCGAGAGCACAGATAACTTAGTTTAAAGTTTAGTTTAGATCTAGCTTTTGTACCACTTAAAGTATTATTGGAACTATAGGTAAAAAGTACTGTAGATTTTCTTCATACATTTGGCCTATTAAAATGCTTGCATAATGTTTGTTGGAAATTACCTACAGATTTTTTTGAAGATTTTACAGTCTTTTTTTCTTAGTTAAAGAACATTTAGAAAGGTTTAAAAAGAAATAAACGTAACTTAATTTGATTTTCTAATTTTGAAATCCTTTTTCTAAAAATGTTTTTAAAAGATTGCTACTTCAGCTTAAACAGGAAATGAATTCATGCGATCGGTGTAGTATCCTATTGCTAATCGTGTCATTTATGTCATCGAAAAAACCACTTAAGCAGCTAAGTTAAGAAAAGTGCCACCTCTGGCGGTGTCAGAGCGGGCTTTGAGAGAGATAAATGATAGTCCCTTGACTGATGGGCTGGAGTCTAGGGCAATAAGAACTTAGCACGCTCTGATTGACTTATTACGCTGAGTGACGCCCCAGTAACTGACCCTGACCTTTTAGGGACCTCCACCTGAAACAACAATGAGAAAGAAACGGTTTTTCTATAGATATAGGTACAATGCGTTTATACTTAATTCTGTTTGGTAAATAACTGGGTTATAAATTGTCAAAGAAGCTTGTAGATGATCATGTTACAGGTTATTAACTAGGTACTATTTTATTACAATGATGAGCTCCGACCGTATTCGGCCATGGCGACCACTTCGACTCTTAGTCAGCTTGGCGACGCTGGTGCGCCCGAGTATGGCTAATGTAGCCAATCTATAATCGGAAGCGGTCAGATGCGTAGGATATTTTAAGGTGCACAAACGTTCGCTCAAGCGCAAGTGCACGCACTCGTCCTCCCCCTCCTCGATTCAGTGGAACGGAAAACCGCTACGACTGGAGGACAGGTCAGATGATGTGTCTGGCCGATGATAACTATATGACCTCTACCATCGCCCTAGGCCATCCACCTTACCTTGCTGAATCGCCGAGTCTGGCAAGCCCTTTTACATATCTGCGGTGGGTTACCTTTCTCGCCGAATCAGACTTCATGCGCTTTTGCGGGACGGATCCGCATAAAAACTTGTCCACCGAAATGGCAAGCCCCTCGTCCAGCTTTAGCCCGTGAGCCGACACGGTTTACCGGGGAGTGGCCGCTGCGCGCGTCACAGCTACTTGGAGCCACTGGAGAGAGTTTGTGGCTAATGACGAATTTAACACATCTCTGTCACCTCTGTAGAGGTCGGCTAGCAGAGATAGACGCTATTAACTACTACACCCCAACAATATCTTCAACAATATTTATTACAATATCTTCTATGTGAATGAGCTCGAATTTTGTTTTATGATGTAAGGATTTTTATTTTAGTACAATAAAATTCAATTTCCTTTTTGTGATTGCGATTTAGTTTAACAAAGTCACAATAGAAATGAGATATTGACATTCCCAATAGTACCTACTCAAAGAAACAGAAAGGACAAAAGGCTGTAAAAAGTGTCAACTTAAAAAATTAAGACTCTTAAAACATTTTTGATTATATTTTTTCGGATTGGATCCCTGGATGAAAAATTGGGCCCGTAAAAAATCGAGGCGGGAGCGCGAAATCGGTCAATCCGTTATAAGTATACAACAGGCACGTAGACACGAGGGAGGTTGGGGGAGGCTGGGGATCTGGTCTCAGTTTTACTTTTCTAAAAGACTTCCTCTTTTCGCTTAAATGTGATTATGGAACGTGTTTAGTGGATGAATGCTCTTCAAAGCCTACAAGTTATTGTAGATCAAAGAGCACACAAAAAAATTTTATAACTGTTTTGTTGATTTGATATGTAGAAATTTTACTAATAGTAAGCTGTTAGTAGAGATATTTAACAAGTCAAATAAGAAACATATTCCAGTTCAGTTTATTTGCATGTCATAAAGTAAACAAAGATAAATGAGACTGCTACACGAAGGCACAATTTCGATTGTGTAAATACGTATTCACGGCAGGCCCCATAGAGGGTTGGCAAGTGAAGGGACGAAATCGTGAATCGTTTCTATTTTCCGGAACGTCGCCCTGTATCGGGCAAATCCATACAAACTTTTGGGATGGCATAAATCTTAAAATCGCATCCGCCGCAGACCCGGGCGGACGTTTTACGACTCTTGGAGAAGGATCTTGTCCTTTCGCCTTTCATACCAAAATATCGAAGCATCGTCGTGTATTTTATGCGTTGTTTGGTTTATCTACCGAGTATCGTAGCAAAGTCTACGACACAGTATCTCGATTTTATCGGTATTGTAACGGAATTGAACCAATTTGTTTAGAAGATACTACGTTCTTGCAACAATAACTTTGTGTGACATCCCACCTTCGTGTTACTTTGACTATCACTGTAAATAGCAAAAAAAATATTTTTACTATTGGCTAAATCTTAATAGATTACTTATGTGTATATAACTCGGCTTCTAGGCGGTGTATAAAACATAAACCAGATTTTGAGTTGGACCTGCAACAATAAAACTGTGAAAACTGCATCTAATTTCGTGCTGTAGTTTTTCGTGATGCTCGTACAAAGATACGAACAGACAGAGGATACAGACGGACAGAATAATCCTAAAAAATATTGTTATGGCCTCTGTTGCTGTTATAAAGTAATCTTATATTAAAGTTTTGTTAATTTCCTAGGTACAGACATCGGCTAGTTACATTGTGTTTTTGCTAGTTTGCAATGTTATTATTTAAGTTTACTCTACATTAATATGATTTCTGTTTATGTTTGTAACGAACATACTTTAAAACTATATACTGGCCCGATTTTAGAAATTATTTTACCAATAGATAGCTAAATTATCACCGAGTAACATGGGCTATATTTTATTCCCGTATTCCCACGGGAATGGGAAGTACGCGGGTGAAACCGCGCGGAAATGCTAATTGTTCAATGCTCAATAAAGGTAATCTCTTCTTAACTTAGGTTTCTACAAGAAGTGCATATATCTATCTATCAACAGTTGCAACATTTGATCGAAATAAATTACCTTTTCTGACACTTTACTAGACAGGAAAACACCAGTAATAGCTGGGTATAAGAATAAATAGAAATCGGATATATCCTGCTACTGTCACGTTACTGCTCCGAGTTCCAACAGAAATATTCATAAAATCCCATTTCAAGCCATGTCCAAACTGACAGCATTCGAGTGCATTGAGGATTAATGATAAAAATACCAAAGTAGCTACAGCTATTTTCATATAGTATTTAGAGGTAAAAGTATGATGCACAAGGCTCCGGTTCGATTCCGTTTGAGGTTATGTATTAAAAAAAAGTATGTGTTTACAGAAAACTTTTAACGTAACCAGCAAGCCCTCCGTTTGGGGTGCTTGTGTAACAGCACCTGTATCGGCATCATATTTAAAGTTCCGGTAATTACATGTGTGAAAAATGTATGCTTCCAGAAATACCACATCTCTCAGTTCTCTCACTCATACCTACCTCTGCTGTACCTCGGAGATAAGGCCTGAGGATATATTTATTATTTATATTCATGGTGGTTTTAAATACAAACGTTATATCGTAGTACAATTTGATAGTACAGTCAACAAAGTTGTTAGGGTTACATGGCCAGTAACTAAGAATTCATTTTTCTGGGGAAGTCATAAATAAATCTTATTGATTAATGTTTATTTCGAAAGGTATCTTTGATCCCTATAATTTACCAAAAAAATACTATAAATACATTTAAGGCTTTAAGAGAAAAGTGAATCTTAATTTTTGGCCATGTAACACTAACAACTTTGTTGACTGTACCTAATTCCTCAGGGAGCGTTTTTCCTAACTACGAAAAAATAATGCGCAAATTCTGAACAATAACCTATATAAATGTAGTGTGCAGTCCTTTGAAGATAAATGATCTCAGAAGTGAACCCAAAGCCTTACAAAGAACCGTTTTATTGTTACTAAAGATCACATGTGTAGCTTGTAACTAGCACTGTTTATTTCTCGATTTGCACACGATTGTATTCTTTTTGTAGAGGAATAAAAGAAACCCTTTTCCTCTTTTCTTATAACCCCATACGCACCCGTTTCCTTTGATTCGAGATTCGCTAACAGGTGTCATATTTCAATAGATTTTTTCTCCTTTCCTTATTCTATCTGGTAAATGATTCGGAAACGAGCGATAGTTTGATGACGTCATATATCTAATATACGGTATGCGATAAAATGTCTGCATTTAATGGTTTGCGCAAAAATGATGTCTATAGAAAGTGAAGCGCTTCTTGTTGAGTGATTCTTTGTGCTTAGCAAAGTAAATAATAATATTGGCAAAGTGTGTAAAGCGAAGAACTATCGTAAAAGATAGTACCTAAGTAAACGTCGCTATTGTGTGTGTTCCATATTGTACACTACACTGTCATAACAAGTTTGCGTAAGTTTTGAGTGCGAGGGTCGAGCACTTTTACACTCTTTTGTTTCGTCCAAGTTTTT
The DNA here is from genome assembly GCA_963855545.1 of Ethmia dodecea. Taxonomy (NCBI): domain Eukaryota; kingdom Metazoa; phylum Arthropoda; class Insecta; order Lepidoptera; family Depressariidae; genus Ethmia; species Ethmia dodecea. The sequence goes on from OY979446.1 coordinate 7,486,402, forward strand.
AGTTCGCGATTTCTTATTATAAGTATAGAATAGCTATATAATAAACACGGTACTTTGTTTTCTATTATAATCGTAAGAAAAGATAAATAAATAAACAAATCCTATGCAACTGTGCAAAAGCTGCAATGCCTAAACCTAAACATAATAATATGGTTTTATAACAGAAAAAGTTTTCAATTAAATAAAAAAAAGGCCAAGTGTGAGTCGGACTAGAAACCCGAAGGGTTCCGTACCACAGAATAATATAAGAACACGTTTCTTGTATCAGGACCATCTCTAGGTTTTAACTATTTTATTTTTATTGTTTGTTGTTACTTATAAATTTCAACTGTCTACCTTTACGGTTCATGAGATACATACAGCCCTCTAACATACGGACAGAATAGATATTATACTGACGGCAGAGGCTTAGTAATATAGTTTCCTTGGCCCCTTTTGGGTAAGGAACCCTAAAAATAGATCGATAAGATATTTTGAATTTTTTTTTTAGGATAACTGGAAGCATTTAGGAATGAATCTGAACTAAATGTATCGGCAAAGACGTACAAAGTTATATACCTAACTCAACTACAGCCGTAATTCAAAATTACATCGCGGGCAACGACACATACTGTTAAATGGTTCGGAAACGAGATAGTTCACTTTCCACGCATTCGTAGTAGGTAGCCCGAAAATCGTGTCGTGAACCCAAGGAACATATTACTTAGTTAGAGAAAGCTATGCGCTGAACTATTTTCAACCGACTTCAAAAAAGGAGGAGGTTATCAATTCGACTGTATGTTTTTTTTTATGTTTGTTTATCTCAGAACTTTCGACTGGGTAACCGATTTCGATGACTCTTTTTTTACTTAAAATCAGGTGTTTCCCGTGTGGTCCAATTTGATCCAGTTGTGACAATGACATTCATCAGAAAACCATATACCAAAGAGATTAAAATATAATAGGACATAGAGGGGGCATTGGGAATATTTTCATACAAAACTTTGAAGCATGTTTGAAGCTTAAGCGTCATGTCAGTTAGGTAGTATGAACGCGAGCTGTCATTCGGTCGAAATTGTACTGGACTTATTCCACTTGGAATAACTTTTGGCTTCAAATTTTCCTCGGTTTGTCCGCTCTATGTCCTGTTATATTTTAATCTCTTTGCCATATACTTATGTTAAAGTAGTTTTTTTACTCCTTAGAGTTCTATGTTATCTACAATATACTTGAGACAACTAGATACCTTTCCAGTGCTGGATTAGTAAACAAAATGTTAGTTATTCATGATTTATCTTTGGGATAAAGTTTATTCCACGTCGGGCGAATATGATAGCTAGATGTCCTTACAGTGAAGGTATATTGTAAAAATGTAAATATAAGAATAAACTATTCTTTATGTTAAATCTGGCTCTTACTGCTTATATCTTTTAAACATCGGCGTATTTATTCATGAACGCTATGATTTTTTAACCAGTCAAGCATTAGCGTCCCATGGGCGATCACGGATAATAGATAATCATATTGTGTCTGCATTCCGTTATGGAAAGGTTGTGGAAACTAAAACATGTCTATAAAATAATTATATTTGTTTGTTATCGCGTTTTCGAGGACGACCTAACAATTTCGATGAAGAATGGGAGTTCACGTTGAAAATAACAATCTAAGTAGATCTAATTTAGGAGAAAAATCTTTTTCTGCAAGTTTCCGTGTAGGTTCTAAATATTAATATAGCGTGTAAAATATTCTCAATACAAAATTATTTTCTGCTTCTATTCAAGGAAATTGCGTGCTTTAATTTAATTCCCATTTTTTATAATCAGATGTTTTTCTAAGCCCGTTCGATGTATATAAAGTTGCGAGTAAAAGTTTCCATGTGTGGTTGTTGGAGTCCTGGCACCAGACCAGAGAAAGTTGCCCGCCCGTAAGACAAAGCGCGATAAATCGTCCACACTGTGTGCTCCGAAGATAAATTAAAAGTTGGCAACACAGGTCATAGTGGGACGTCGTCTAATAGCGGATATATCGCCCTATTAACTTTGTTCAAATAACACATCAATTACCAAAACAGAGTTCGTAATTTCGTTGCTGTATGAAAGAGAAAACAAGAATAAATTGTTTGAAGATTTCTGGTTGCTGCCGATTTCCGAAATCGAATGCTTTATTGGGTTCCGTACCTCAAAGGGAATCCTTGTAGGGTCACTTCCTTGTCCATCTATCTGTCTGTTAAGTCCTTTCTTCCCAGGAACTTGTGGACTCCTTGGAGATGTGAAAAATCATACTAGGTACCTGCTTACTAAGTCAACGCAATCAAAAGATACCTACATACCTACCTACATTCTTAATACTTTACACATTTTGACACTCGCAAGGAAAACTTCTTTGCAAACAGACCGCGACCTATATTGGCTTATATTTTCTATACAGTTATCTTTTCGTTAGAGGAACGTTTGTACGGAACCTTCGGTGCATGAATCCTACTCGTACGGGAGTATGTAAAATATACCTTCTCATCAATACTGGGGTGGGATAAGACTGGGATACCTCAGCTACGAGTATATTAGGTGTGATCACTGAACATGTAGGTAATTAATTAATGTAGGCACACCACCTGGATAGTTGGCGGTCCACCAATGTGAGATTCTCACGAAACTTTTTTTGCAAAACAAATTGTCGCCGGCGGTATTTCCGGACCGATACGACTTTCAAACCTTCAAGAAGAGAGCGTACTCCCACCTCAAAGGCCGGCAACGCCCTTGTGACTCATGAGCTGCAGATGTCCATGGGCGACAGTAGTCACTTACCATCAGGTGACCCGTCTGCTCGTTTGCCCCCGTTTTTTATAAATAAATAAATATATATTTTTAGTTAGGTACTTACTAAGAATTTTACCCTGTGATCTATCATCACTAAATCAAGATTTGTTCTATATTTAAATAAATTTACTTTGTTTCGTTACCATTATCTATCAAATTAGAGAGCAAGACTGTATTTTTCACTTTCTAAAATGCATGTATTGTCTCGATTATTATATTATACCTACCCTTGATTAACCTCTAAGACCAAGCATTACAGATAATAGATTTTTAATTGTTTCTCGGTTCCAATTGGAACCGGGCGGTTCTTTACAAATTAAAAATCGTATTGGACTTGATTAATAATGAAATTAAGTAAAATTAATTAACAACACTTAAGTATTTGTTCGAAGTAAAAACATATTTCTTTTGATCCCTAATATAAGTGGAATTCCAGGCCAGGTTCCCATTTGGTCTAATAGGTATCCATTACGCTCCCAGTATTGGACTTTTCGCGGTTAGGTAACACACCGCCGCAATCGCTCTTTTGCGAAAGCCAGTTCCAACTTTATGTTTACGTAAGTACTTCGATATTTGCGATCTGCAACTCCCAGATTCCGACCAAGCGCTAAGAAACTTGAGTAAGTTAAATGTGGTAGGAGCATTTATTATAAGAAAATACCTTGAATTATTAATCGTGGCTGTCTCGAAACATTGTTTTTAAGAACTTATATTTGAGTTTTTCTTGGTCCGTTTAATTAAATATTGACGAGACTTTTACCGTCTAAAATATTAGGTTTCAACTCAAAAACTGAAATATTATAAATGTATTGCGTATTTCTTAATATCTATCCACGCTGGGATTCGAAATATCTAGAAGATATTCTTGACAAGAAAGTTTACAGAACAAATCTTTTTATTTGAAAGTGCTGTCTTAAAAACTATAACACTTAATTAATTGCGTGATAAAGAAACAAAAAGCCTTTTGTCTAAAAATAAGGGAATTTTAGGTAATAATACTTATCATGAGGGTATCTCTAATTACGAAGAAGTCTGGTTGCCTGAGGCCACTTTAATCAAATTGTGAAGTTGGTTCTGCCGTTTAATTTAAGTTTAATAATTTCGCAAGTCACCACGCGAAGTCTTATGTAGGAACGCTCTGAAAATATTCTATCTCTGCCGAGCTTATAAGGTAAGATGAACATTTAATTTTATTGCTGGATGTCAACATCCACCTAAACAAAGAAAAAGGATTAATAAAATATAACAATTTTAAAAATATAGGTACCTATACTATTATTTTTTTGAATCTATGACATATTTTTTAAATTATGAGCCTTAACGCATCCCATCGGCTTAGATAAACTAAACCGATATAAATTTTAAATAATATTAGATAGGTACATAATTCGTTTGCATTTTTCTTGATACCACAATAAATATATTGAATTGCTGATCAAGGCATGTACAGTCAAGCAGCAAGATGCCAATATCGGCGGTAAATTACACATATTTTTACGACCTAATATCCATTTATAAAGAAAAAGCTTTCGCCGAAGAAATATACAGAAAACAAGATTGTTTTTCTTGTCCGTGCCGTTATGCTCTGTGAAGCGCAAAAATTTATATGAATCCAAACGAATTTATATGCGTTATCATGTGTAGGATATTTTTCGCTACGCTGCTCGTAAAAATAACTGTTTAATATCGTAATGTGTGTGCTCCCGTATGTACTCTATGAGGTAAAATTGTTTGGCGAAAAAGAACTGGCAAATGAAAGTAATATTGTATGCCATTAGCACTTCGCATAGGAACCCATTAGGAAAGAGCATAGTGGTTTACAATCTAAAGCATAGCATAGGTAGTTATAACATTTTATTTTACATAAATAATGAAGTATTTGCATGCATAATATTGTCAAAGATTTTCGAAGTTGATCACTGTTCTCGATCAATGCAACCCACATTTTTCGTCATAGTTATCGATCAGAATAAGCCTTTTGTACTACAGCTGAATAAAATCATAACAACCTATCAGGACCATTAACATGATGTTATATCGTCTAACACAGTGAGCTTATACGATAGTAACAATATCATTGGTCTAACATGATGTCTGTCATCTAATTTTAGGTTACTGATAGGCTATCTCTATTACGCGTATGTTACTTAGAAAAAGTTGTAGTCAAAAGTTTGTATTTGTAGAGAATAGAATATAACTATCGTCAAAAAACTTTACCACGAGTGTTTCTCAGTACTTTATACAGTGTATCAAATTGAGTATGTGTCTGTATGAGAAAATATGTAGGTATAAAACATATTGATGGATGTGAATGAAGCACGACAGATCTGCCAGTTTCGTAGCAAGTCTATTGTCTCTGCCTACCCCAATGGGAAAAAGGCGTGAGATTATGTATGTAAGTACCTACCTACTGGTTTCTGCCTACGGGTGCTTTCTTAATGGCTTCTATGGTCTGTTGCACTAAATAGGTATGCAACACTCTGATTTGGAAAATGTTCGCATTTATTTAAGCGAATGCGAGTGTTGATGTACCTAAATGGTTAAATTAATGGGAATGTAAACATTTGCACCATACCTGCTATGAACCTACATTTATATTCTCTACATGTAATAAAATGGCAGGTCTCAGAATAAATTCTGAGTGTGAATGTGGGTATATCCAATAATGGAATACCTCTGCCTACCCCCTCGGGGATAAAAAAGGCGTGAGATTATTACTTTACCTCAAGTTGATCGGGAATCTGACTTATTGTAAGCGCGGTTACGTAATTTAAAAAAAAACCGACTTCAAACAGGAAACTAAAAAAAAAAAAAGCACTCTAGTCACCCCTACGATTTTCGATGGTTCCCCTCGATTTCTCTGGGATGTCATCATCAGATCCTGGTTTTCTTATCATGGTACCACCTTGGGATGTCACCTTTCCAACAAAAAAAGTAATCATTAAAATCGGTTCATAAACGAAGAAAAAAAAAGGTCAAGTTGAGTAACCTCCTTTTTTGAAGTCGGTTTAAAAACGAAAATAGCAAAGCGGAGAAAATTATAGGCGGTCACTAGTGGCGCCTTTACGGTGAGGCGAGAAAACTACGTTTAATAACGTTTATTACGACGTGCCTAATGATCCGCAGGTGTTAACGCCTCTATTGGGTTTTATTAAGGGTCACTAGTTATTATTGAGTTGTTTGGCTTTGTTGTTTGTTGTATGGGACAGAACTGTGTATTTAATAAACACTGTTACATTAAGAAATAGATTTGTTGCCATTCTTTATTCTTCCTGAGATATTTTGGTAAAACGTCGTAAATATTACTACTAGGTATTGATCAAAAGTAGTAGAATAGCTTAAATTATAATTAAATCAACGTTGAATTTTGATAGAACTTAGTGGAATAGGATTGTCTCTTATCATTGATCGCGTGTGGGACGCTGATTCTGGACCAATAGAATAACCTTGAACTTTTAGACAGCTGCAGCCTTTTGTTTTTAACTATTTCTATCGTATAGTAGGTAGCAGTATTATTACTTATTTTTATTGGTAGCAGTCAATAAACGCGTATTTTCCTTTTTTATAACAAACTTGTTTCATGAAATTAATTACATGAAAAGAAATGAGTTATTTCCGCCCAGTCAGGAGCAACGTCTACGTAAAGAAAAACAGATTTATTTAATCATTCCGTGTGGAAATTTAGGGAATGAGTCTTTTATTGCAAACCGTGTAGGTAAACACGCATATATTTATTCTCTGCGCTGCGGTGAAGCTGTTTTCCGGTTAAGGGTCGTGTTAAGAAGTAAATGTTTTGAGGGCTGACCAAATCTGAATGTTATGTTAACTATGCATTAGTGTTGACTGATCGTTTAAATATTTAAAATGCATCCTTGTATTACTCACTCAGGGGCTTTTTGAAAATAAGGGTAAAAAACCATTTTTTCGGAGATGATATTATGGTTATATAAGATAAAAATTTGCTAAATCCCATATTTAAATTTACATATCCATTATTTAATACGGATAGGTACAAAAATTTACCGTACTGATCAAGTAACATGTTTCTAGCATTGTTTAATATAATGTTTAACTGTTTTTGTAAAAAAATTGAGAGACAGTTTATAGTAATCTGATAATATTCTGTATTCAAGTACCTGACAAAAGCTACAGACATCAAAACAAAATAATATTGTGAGTTGCCCCTGTTTATAAATTAAAATGTTTTGCGAGACCCTACGGTAGTCCAATTTACAATCCCATTTTGCCGTAGTAAATGATGTTATCTTCTTTGTTTTGTGATGTCCCTTCGCAAACTTTAGAATAATATTGTTTTTTTTAGGTACTTAACTCATTTAATTTATAAGTTTTATACTGAAGTATTTCTCTGAACTATACATAATATACATATACAGTAAGTATTAGCCTTATTGAAAATTTTAGTACTGAAGGTTTAATAAATATACACGCGAAGCGTTTCACTAGCGCACAGTAGTCTCCAATAAAAACTCGTTAAAAATCAATACCGCCTGTGTTTACACGTAGTCATAGTGAAACGAGCGGATTGGATGTCGGCCAATAGCTCGCGATGTTTGCTAAACGGCATGACAACGGTATGCACCTGTTTAACTTCCAAATATTTGGTCAATAGTGTTCGAATTGTATACGAATAGCATTTTGCAACAATGAATCTGGAGGCAAAGAAAATTGCTACAAACTTATATGGGAGAGTCAACGTACCGGCGCCCGAGAGGTGTCGGGTCAACTTTTGCACAGACTTAGAAAAATCGGTGTTAATGAGCAACTTTGAGAGGCGCGGCTGGAACCAAGTGGGGCCAGATGATGAGTGGAACTTCTACTGGGCTTCAACTCAGACCTGCCGGAACCTTTTCAGCGTAGAAAGTGGGTACCGAATGAACGATAACCAAATGATAAACCACTTCCCGAATCACTACGAGCTATCCAGAAAAGATTTGCTCGTCAAAAACATCAAGAGGTACCGAAAGGAGTTGGAGAGAGAGGGCAGTCCTTTGGCCGAGAAGGCAGAAATGGTTTTGCCCGGAGGCCAGGTGGTCACGCGCTACGTCCATCTTGACTTCGTTCCTGTTACGTTTGTCCTACCCGCAGACTACAACATGTTTGTCGAAGAATACCGCAAGTCACCGCAGAGCACTTGGATCATGAAACCGTGTGGAAAATCTCAAGGCACTGGAATTTTCCTTATAAATAAACTGTCGAAGCTGAAGAAATGGTCTCGAGAGGCAAAAACGCCTTTTCACCCACAACTGAGCAAGGAAAGCTATGTCATTTCCCGGTACATAGACAATCCTCTTCTGATAGGAGGCAAAAAGTTTGACTTGAGGTTATACGTGCTGGTCACTTCGTTCCGACCTCTGAAGGCTTATCTGTTTCAATTAGGATTTTGCAGATTCTGTACAGTGAAATACGACACGAGTGTTACTGAATTAGATAACATGTACGTTCATCTGACGAATGTTAGTGTGCAGAAACATGGTGGAGATTATAACAGTATACACGGTGGGAAAATGAGTGTTCAAAACCTACGGTTGTTTTTAGAAGGTGCGAAGGGACGAGCGGTAACGGAAAAACTATTTGCAGCTATGCAGTGGTTAATTGTGCATTCTCTGAAAGCGGTAGCGTCAGTGATGGCTAATGATAGACATTGTTTCGAATGTTACGGCTATGACATCATAATTGATAATCAACTAAAACCCTGGTTGGTTGAAGTGAACGCGTCACCGTCACTGACATCTACGACTGTCAATGATAGAATATTGAAGTACAAACTAATCGACAATATTTTATCTGTTGTTTTGCCACCAGACGGTGTGCCAGATGTGCGATGGAATAAATTGCCTTGTCCCGAGGCGCTTGGAAACTTTGATTTGCTCATTGATGAGGAACTATTGGAAAAAGATGAACCGAATTCTGGCGGTCGTGGTGGTAGAAACGTTAATAATAAATATAAATAGACCATTGTACAACTCTCTCTCTCGTCTCTCTGGTTGGTTACGGTAACATAGCTAGAAAAATACAAAGTTCTTAGAAAGTCATAAAATTGCTGTTAGAACGAGCAAAGTGTATCACAAAGTGCATCAAAAGAGCAGGCGCTGGTGCTGGTTTAGCACACGCTACTTATTTGCATTTTAATGTTTGCCGTCGCGGAAAAATAACACTATACGAGGGAACGGCGGCAAAATAACACCGTGGTGAGCCATTCTATATGCTAAATAGGTATGAACTTCCGGCCACTTAATGTTAAACTTGTTTTATCTCGCCTTGGTAGAAGTTTTCTGCTAAAGACTCGTGTAATTTTTACACAGATTTCTGGTCTAAGCTTCTCCTTGGTACGAAGGTTGTTATAATCATTTCAATGGTGTGTGTGAAAGATTTACCTACAAATTTCTTATCAAAAGAATCTGCCATTAGCAGAATCTGTCTCTCATCTTTAAAGGAATAAAATATAAAGTGTAGTATTTTATACAAAAAATATTCTAATATGAACTCACTTTGATCATTTTAATAATCATATTTAGCACAACGAAAGTACTTCAGTAGTATAAATAACACATTCAAAGGAAACCTTTGTGTATAGACCTAAATAGAATAACTTTTTGTATAGGAAAGCTCAAAGGAAAATCTTAGTGACTATAAGAAATTGTTTTTCGTTTTACTTAACTAACTATACTTTTTCTCAATTATTTACTGACATACTTATTTGCAGAAGAATATACATATTACACACCTAGGGAAGTAAAATAAGAAATGTCTCAGATCACATGTAATTGTCGATCGAGGCGAAGCCGAGGTCTACAAACGTGTGATCTGAGGCTTTTTATTTACTTCCCGAGGTGTGCATATTTTTTTTTCTGCTCGACGGAGGTGGAACGCGGCAATTTCGTTTAGTGCAACCGCGTAAAGTTCAAGTTGCCGCGTTCCGCCCGGAGAGGTGAAAAAATGTTTAATTGTTTGCTGTTTTTATGTGTTTTGTGTTTATATAATCTATACATATAATAAAACTCTAACGGGGCCGTGTCTGTACATGAAATATTTTTTGAAAATTTTAACGGTAGTGTATATAGTTATCGATATAGATACCGAAACACCAATTTTTTGAATTTTTGTCTGTCTGTCTGTCTGTCTGTCTGTCTGTCTGGTTGTGCACGCATCACTCAAAAACTACTGAACGGATTTTGATGAAATTTGGTATGGAGATAACTGATTACCCGGGTCAACATCTAGGGTACTTTTTATTCCAGGAAAATATCTCATTCCCACGGGAAAATATAAAAACTGGTTAAAAAGAGAAATACGTACTACTCCAAAACGATAACACTTACAAACTTGAAATATGGTAAGTAGGTGTCTTATAGACGTATACAGGCAACTACTACAAAATGATTTTTGGAAATTCCCCCGGGAACGGGAATAACGGGATCATTGGGAACCTAATAAATTGGGTCTGCTAATTGTTATATCCATACTCTTTTCTGCTTTACTGCTATTTTATTTTTCTTTGACACTGTCTTAGTGACGTTTTTGATATTTGTTCAATGCAAATGTGAATTGAGTTTTGTATTTATTTGTTACAAAATGAAGAAGCTGAGAAAAAGTATTACCAGAAGATCATGTTGAAACTGAAATTACAAAGAAAACCTAATAAATACCAAAACAGAACAATACAAATGTCATGCAAACAGAAGGAATGCACGTATCAAGGTCAGTCATCCTTTACACATTCAGAAATACCTACTAGGTACTCCGAAACGAACACATCAACTTGAAAAATGGTATGTAGGTGTCATATGTCGTAGGCAATCGCTATGAAGGGGTTTTTGAAATTCCCACGGGAACGGGAATACACTAGATCCACGTCTGCGACGCCGCTGGGCACTCGCTATCTTAAATAAAGAGCAACAATACTACGGTTTCCATAGGTATCCCTAAATTCAGTTACGCTAATTCATTTTTCGGAAGAGAGCAGTGATAGCCCGGACGGTTAAAGAGCCGGTCGAAAATCAGTGAGGCTCGGGTTCGAATCCCGGCATGTACCAATGAGTTTTTCAAAAACTTACGTACATATTTATCACTAGCTCGACGGTGAAGGAAAACATCGTGAGGAAACCCGCAGGTCTCAGAATTAATTCTGAGACATGTGTAAATAGACCCAGTCCGGCGATGGGCTCACCACCTATCACGTTTAGGGGTCCAATGTATCTCGTGAAATGTGGGTATATCCAGTAATGGAATACCTCTGCCTACCCCCTCGGGGATGAAAGGCGTGAGATTATTATTATTATTATTATTTTTCGGAAAAAAATCACACATATTAAAAACTAGCGGTTCTGCGCGGTTTCAGTCGCGTAGTTCCCGTTCTCGACGGAATACATGGACTATATACCCTATGTTACTCAGGGATATTGCAGCTTTCCATTGGTGAAATAATGTTTTAAATCGGTCCAGTAGCCTTTGAGTTTATTTGTTACAAACATACAAAAATACAAGAATAAACCTTTCCTCTTTTTAATATTGGAAGATTTAGATTAGTGTAGATGTAGATAGCTAAAACCGATTAAGTAGTCGAAACTGAACAAACTAATTTCAGGAATTGCACTTATCCTATCCTATCCTACTAATATTATAAACGCGAAAGTTTGTATAGATGTGGATGTTTGTTCCTCTTTCACGCAAAAACTACTGAACGGATTTTGATGAAACTTTACATTTATATAGCTTATACATCAGAATAACACAAAGGCTATATTTTATCACCGTATTCCTACGGGAATGGGAAGTATTTTATCCCCGTATTGCTACGGGGACGGGAACAACGCGGGTGAAACCGCGGGGCGCTGCTAGTATTACATAAATATTACTAAATAACTACTAAATAGTACAGTTGTTATGTGATCTATTAAAAATGTACATTAAATATAATATTAAATCATTAAATACATTTTAGTTTAGTATTTTAAGCCACTAAGCTAGTCTATTGCCATTCCTGATGTAAGCATGCACTCTGAGTAGCCTAAGCTATTTATTATGCAGATATCGTCTATAAATTGGCAGTGTAAAGGTATTAAAACCTCTGGAGTGGCATCGGGGATCGATCGGCCCTGCCCGTCCGCCTCGTGAATATTTTACTGTCACGTTTTTTGGCAAGGGCTTAGGAGCTTGAAAATCCAGGACCACGTTATTGGGAATGCTATTAGCTACATCGGGGTACTTTAATCGGGTTATTAGGTTAATAAAACTTCGTTACAAAAATATTTTACTAACGATACGAGTAATTAAACCGACTTCAAAAAAGGAGGAGGTGTCTCAATTCGACCATCTATACATATAATAAAACTCTAACGGGGCCGTGTCTGTACATTAAATATTTTTTGAAAATTTCAACGGTAGTGTATATAGTTATCGATATAGATACCGAAACACCAATTTTTGGAATTTTTGTCTGTCTGTCTGTCTGTCTGTCTGTCTGGTTGTGCACGCATCACTCAAAAACTACTGGACGGATTTTGATGAAATTTGGTATGAAGATAACTGAGTACCCGGGTCAACATCTAGGGCACTTTTTATTCCAGGAAAATATCTCATTCCCACGGGAAAATAAAAAAACTGGTTAAAAAGAGAAATACGTACTACTCCGAAACGATAACACCTAGAAACTTGAAAAATGGTATGAAGGTGTCTGATATGTCATAGGAAATTGGTATGAAGGGATTTTTGTAAATTCCCACGGGAACGGGAATAAACTAAATTCAAGCGGGAAAACGCCGCTGGGCACCCGCTATTTAAAATATGGTATGTAGGTGTCTTAAGTATGTCGTAGGCAACCACTATGAAGGGATTTTCGGAATTTCCCACGGGAACGGGAATAAACTAAATCCAAGCGGAAAAACGCCACTGGGCACCCGCTATTTGAAATATGGTATGTAGGTGTCTTAAATATGTCGTAGGCAACCACTATCAAGGGATTTTCGGAAATTCCCACGGGAACGGGAATAAACGGAATCCGCGCGGGCAACGCCGCTGGGCATCCGCTAGTACAAATATATTTTTTTAGTGTGTTCGCGGATAACTTCGTCGTTTATGAACCGATTCTGATGATTCTTTTTTTGTTGGAAAGGTTATATCCATATAAGGAAACCAGGATCTGATGATGGCATCCCAAAGAAATCGAGGGGAACCTTAGAATATCGTAGTGACGTCTAGTGCTTTTTACTTTCTTAGTTTCCTGTTTGAAGTCGGTTTTTTTTTGGTTTAAAATTATTTTCTGTACAAGTCCATTTGTAAATAGAATAGTTGTATATGTATTAAGACAAATTTATACAATATAAGAAAAACGTTGGAGATACTTGATAAGTTTAACGGGTTCCAATTTACAGCCGCGGAGGTTGGTTAGACTGTATATCTTTAGTGAGAGCTTGTCCTGTTTTGCTTAGTAGTGTGGTTTTGATAAGCTCTAATTACTTTTTAAGGACTTTTATTGTCAGGGTCAAGTAAAGGTCATCATAAGGTATTAACCATTATAAGTCATTATAAGTTATTATATTATAAGGTCATTATAAGGTAAAGTATTAAATTATTCTCATTAGGTTTCGTTAAATAAAAACACAAAAGTTTTGTGTGTTCATCAATGTTATTTATTTAAGAATCCTCTTAAGTCCGAGTTCATGTTACAAACACTAAACATTCGTTTAATCAATAAATAGGTTCCCTTAAAAATGCAATATTTTTTGCAACAAAAGTCAATCTACACTATTTTAATTATTATTATAAAGAAGAAAGATTTGTGTTTTTGTATGTTTGTAACGAACAAACTCAAAAAGTACTGGACCAATTTAAAAAATTCTTTACTTAATTAAAATATTCATTTTTAGGAGTAACATGGGCTATTATTTTCCCACGGGAGCGAAACAACTAATTTATAATAAACAGGTGATTATCATTTGCTGCTCATCATCTTAAATTTCCACTTATAGTGATGAGCATTAATGGTCTTGGGTATCTTTTTATTGCTTTCATTCTTATTGGCGTTTAGTTTTGGATAAAAATCAACGGTGACAGCGTATTGATGGAAACTTCGGACCCTTGTCGTAACGCTGTAAGTAGGCTCACAAAACCATATTCCAGATTCCGGCAGCAGACGTGAAACTCGTGAATGGCGAAATGCACCGGAAATTGTACTCGATTGGAGACACAGTCACGTGCCAGCGAATACGAATGGCACCTAAAATGTATCCGTGGAACTCTATCATAACTAGCTTTTACCCGCGGCTTCGCTCGCGCACGTTTATTTCGCCCCCTTAGGGGTTGAATTTTGCAAAATCCTTTCTTAGTGGATGTCTACACTGTATAAGCTAACTCTAGACCCAGCGGTTCAAGCTGTGCGTTGGTACATCACCAATCAGTCAGTCAGTTTATTATTTTATATATGCATAAGATAGAATAGAACAAGCTATGCAATAGAAATTTTCCGTTTTTGTGCTCGACCGACTACATAAACATGTACCTCAAATGTGAAAAAACTGCTTAATACCTTGATGTCAAGTAACAAAAATTATTTTAGAATAAACTTCAATTTCGATCTGACAACTTAAAGCAAATTATTCTTAAATTTATAATCTCAAACTACAGACGATTTCTAATGCGGTCCTAGCGTTTAAGTTGATAATAAACAATTTATATTTTGAATTATTTTAAAATGTGTAGTTGCAAAAGACTCAATTAAGGCACACCACTAATATGCCACGGTACTCTATCTAAATATAGATTCCGTAGTATAAAATTATGGCTATTACTGCAGGTCCAAACAAGCGAATATCGGTATCGCTTTACGCCGGGAAAGTTTATTTAAAACATCAAAGTCAGGAGACTTTAAAAGAATGATGAATAGTTTAACTATCATTCTTTAAGAGATCTTTGACTATTCAGAGACTATTGATTTAGTCTACGTTTTTTTAATGAAAAATGTAAGTTTTTTTCTTAGTCGACAGAAATAAAGAAAGAAAAATATATTTATAAGGAACACTTAAACACTAAAATACAATTGAAGACATGGATATATAAGTACATTTGAGTATTCTTTGGGTATTCTTTGAGGCCACCACTCTGCTGTGAATATCGTGCAAGGAAACTTTAGTTTGTAGTATATAAGCTAGTGTAGTGTACAACGCGTAACAGAAAAAGCACAATTCCTCACACACCCTAATTAGTATATTAATATAAAAAAATTATGATGCAATCGAACTTTAGTTGTGTCTAACCAATTTTCTTAAATATCTGTTAATAATAGCACGATTTCCATAGAAACCACAATATTCAGCTACGATATTTTTTTTAACTTTAACACATATTAAAAATAGCTGAAATTGAATAAGTAGTCGTCGATAGTCGTCGTAGAAGTCGATACTGAACAAACTAATACGGCCGTGCCGCTTTCTGCTCGACTTGGCGGGGGCAATCCCGTGACGTGTTGTATATATATTCCGTCTTTTATGAATCTTTCGCAAAGTATGTGGAGGAGCGGAGGCGGAATGCTTCTCCATCGTGAAAAGGGAAGATCCAACGATTGTTGTTGCACAGTTCATTTTCTACAAAACTTTGTGAAAACTTTGATAGCGCTGTTTGTAACTGGTGACGTTACGAGCTTGAGGATTATTGTTCTATGTAGAACTTATAGATTTCGCTGCATATATTGTGTGATAAAATTTAAGCGGATTAATGATTTATGAATTAATTTGAAGTAATTATTAGCCTATTTTGTAATTAGGCAATTATCATCTTTGTAGTGTATCTAGTGTATGCATTCCATGAAATTAACGAAAACTAATAAAGAATAAAAGTGAATTCGAAGCGAAAACGATAGTTGTATTCATACCAGCCTCTAATTCCACAGTCCGTTTGTGCCTCTTTGGTCCCACCGCTACGTGAGGGGGTTGGGCTGAATCGAACGAACTCTATTTATCGCTTAACTTCGCGAATACGTTCCGAATATATTGAGTAAATTGTAAAACAACAAGAAGGCGTTAGGAGGCGGAGAAAGCTTCTGTTATTAGGTTTATTATCGCACTTATATATAAATGCGATAGTATAGGATACATTTTTTGAATTGTAATAGTTGGAGGATAGTAGAAGGGGTTGGACGGGACGGGATTTTCATCCCGGAACGCGCACGAATAGGTAAATGCATCTTCTTTAGGAAGAAGTCGGAAAAAAATATTAAAAAACTTAAAAAATAAAAATGTTTGCGGAACGATAAAAACAACTATCTGCTGCCTCAGCGTCCTCCAATTTGGGTGTCATAATTCACAAGTATAACAGTGGTAGTGAAAAAGCCGTGGATAGTGGAGGCATTAGTCTCGGTTTGTGCAGTTATTACGAATGCCAGCAACACGGACTCGAATTGCATTCCGAGGGCACGTGCCTCTGAGTTACGACACAGCCAGACTGGAGCTCGGAAACTGCTATATTGCCTGCGAAGTTTCGAAACTACTCGTAATTTGAGCTTGACTTTACTGTTTGTTTATTATCATTGGTTTGCTGTTTCCTAGAAATACACTGTATTTTAGTGAACTGTCAATATTTTCTGATACTATTAATGAGCAACATTTGTATACACAGGGTGGGATACAGGGTGAATTTTTCAAGTGGGCGTGGAAGACTAAATCAGAAACGATGAGGAATACCGAAAAGTACTCAAAGGAGTCTCGGTCCCGATTTTGATTAAAACTAAA
Organism: Ethmia dodecea; assembly: GCA_963855545.1. Lineage (NCBI taxonomy): Eukaryota > Metazoa > Arthropoda > Insecta > Lepidoptera > Depressariidae > Ethmia > Ethmia dodecea. The sequence continues at coordinate 7,502,939 of OY979446.1, forward strand.
ACTGCAACTTTGGATTTTTGAAAAATCAATATTTTGACAGGAATTGAACACGTTGATTTTGGAAAAAAAACACTTTATTACGCTATTCGATAGTGTCGCTAATAAGGATCACATTCTGGGAAGAAATGACGTACAGAAAACTTAATAAAAATCATAGATTTTAATAAATAAAATTGATTTTTATTTTAAAGTAAAATTTGTTGTATGCGCCTTTTCACGAGCTCATGTCACTCGCCCAGATATTGTGGTTACTTTAAAAATAATATGCAACTAAAAAGTAGCAGAAATTAAAATTTATAGAATTATATATATATAACTCAGAATAAAAAATAACATTCTACAGTTCTATGATCTGCAGAAGATTATAATAATTGAGGAAAATAAGAAAACAATCCTGATTTCTTAGACGATGTCCTTTATGACTTACAAAGTACGGTCGTATACACGTACGTTAAATTTATTTCTTATTCTTTCAAATATGCGATATCTATTTCCATTTCCACCCTTGTCGCAACCCCATGTGCCCTATCAATCACTAGGCAGTTGCACAAAACGCTGCAAAGGCGATGGGAGAATGTAAACAAATAGAACGTACTCATTCGGTATAAAAAATACACGCTTTGCCTGTTCGGATTTGTTAGTCTAGGATTTTAATAATTGAGTTTTGTAGCCACGAAGCAAAGAGAGAGGTATTCTTTTATAACTAAAAGGTCAAGGATGGCGCGAGTATAACATTTTAGTTAAGTAATTATACTTTGGTTTTAAAGTTTTTTGTGAACGAAAATGAAATTTTTCCAGTTAGTGATAGCAATAATCATTTATTCGGTGTCGGTAGTATAATAGATAAATATCTAACCTATACATATATTATAACCTACACATATATCTCATTACAAATAACCTTTTATCCCCTATAGTTCAGGCTCGATAATTTTTAAAACCAAAAAAATAGTAGTAGGATGAAACCCATTAGAAAAGGAGGGAAATATTATAAAAATGAAAGGAAAAATAAATTACGGGCGATCTGAGGTCGGGAAGGGGATGGGGGTGCGTTTTTTAGGGTAAAAAACGGTTTTTCTCGGTTTCCGGCAAAACTAAAAGTCCTATCGAAGAAAGTCAAATGGCAAAGTTATAGGTAATAAAAAGATCTAAAACTTTTGTATTTACACTTTTTTCACATAACCTCAAAATTTATGTGAAAAATTCAAAAAACCAAGTTTTTGGTTTTTTATTTTTATCTTGTACAATTTTTTTTATTTTTAACGAAATTTGGTGAAAACTTACCTTATTATGTCCCAAATACGCTGTAATTTATTTGATTAAAAATATTTATTTTTTTCACCTTATTTTGAATTAATATCGAAAAAACACCCTAATTTTCAATCGAAAATTCACCCGTCAAAATATCAGCTTTTTTCAAAAAGTTGGTATGTTTTCTGTTCGTTGAAATCTCTACTTTCCGATGGTGAAAAAAAAAATGTTACTATAGTAAATCTTCTCAGAAAATGCAAAAAATCTTGTACTAAAATATCATTTAATTTCAATCTTTAGGTTATGTTACGTTAAGCATACTATTTTTTAAAGAAAATATAACGATTTTTATTTGTTTCTATGTATCTGTATCAATCAACTCAAACATAAAAATTGTAATATTTTCTAGTGTGTATGGAACACGAATGCAGTAATCAACTTCTATCAGAAGTGTATATAACAGTCAATAATTGGTTAAATAAATTATTAAAGAAGACTTAAATATCACTGCACTTGTTGCACGTTTGGTTCAACCGTATTTTTAGATACTAGTCTTTGGCTAAAATTAAATGATAAGATAATTCTGAATTGCTTACAGGTCTTTCTGCAAATATGAAGTCTAGGCTATAATCTCAAGGCACTCACGGACTACCTGACTTATAGTTATAATATTTATCCTGTTTATTTTATCACTGACGATAATAAGATATAATTTAATCCAATTTTCTAACTCTACTCTTTTTGAACATTTGATATTATGAGCGTAGCAATGTGCTACGCCGTAGCTGGTCGTAGTGGGACGTGTAGAAAACTTTACCAATTCCAAAGTTGAGTATCCCTTCATAAAATCTTACAAGTAAATGTGAAATGTGAAGCTTTGTCCTTAGGTTTATCTTCAATTTTCAAGGATTACAAACGTCTATACAAGAGATACCCCAGATACATGTAGCTAATTACACTGTTCTAGTTAGGAAGTTTGGCAGTGTACTCGGTGAAGTAACCAGTTTGCGATAACATTTGAAATTAATACGAACACAGAGCCACGTTAAAAAAACAAGTTTGTTAGCCGGAGAATGTTACTTAGGATAGTACCAATGGATAAAAATGAAACACATAGTATAAACACATAATATATTTACATTTTGTGAAAAAATTACCACCTAAATGTCCATAGCGGATGATACTTAGATGAATTTTCTGTGGATAAACTTGGTTGATGCTCTGACAGAGAGAACTGCCTGGCAGTACTGGTACTCTAGTGACCTAAAGCCTCCATCAAACGCGCTGAGAGGTTTGATAAGCTATACATCGATACATTATGTTTTCATATGCAATCAAGTCTCATTGTAATACGTCGTAATTAGATCTTGTTTTGCTTAGAAATTTAATGATACGCTACTATTTATTGATTTAGCTGATTATTTTGACGATGTGCCTAAAAGGAAGTCGCGCGGATCCATGAGAGTAAACTATTTATCGATATTTCCAACACTGAAAGAGCAGTGATAGCCTTACGGTTAACGACCCTGCTTCACATGATGATAATCAGTGAGGCTCGGGTTCGAATCCTGGCATGTACCTTTAAGTTTTTCAAAACTTACGCACATATTCCTCACTAGCTCGATGGTGAAGGAAAATATCGTGAGGAAACCCGCAGGTCCCAGAATTAATTATGAGGCATGTGTAACAGACCCGGTCCGGGCGATGGGCTCACCACCTATCACGTTTAAGGGCCAAAGAATATCTCGTGAAAAGTGGGTATACCCAGAAATGGAATACTTCTGCCTATCCCCTCGGGGATAAAAGGCGTGAGATTATGTTATTCCCAACACTTCGTCACATCATGATACGGCTGGGAATATCGTAAAATAGTTCAATTACACCGGTATATGTTTGTAGATATTATCTAATTGCAATGGAGAGGTCGTAACCATAGGGTTGATAGGTTTATATCTCTATTACTAGGTACTAGAATATCAACATGTAAACAGTTATTTTTGCGAAACGAAGTGGACAAACAATCGTAAATAGCCGCTTATAGTCGTCCGCTGTCAAGCGCTAATTAAAATTGCGTCGACGTTCTCTGGTGTTTGTTCAATTACTGGTAGCGCTTGCGCTAAATTTACCAAGCTGTGAAAGCAGACGCCAGATTTCTGATAATTTTGCGTAATGCCTAATGACAATTGCTGCCGGTAGTATATTGGTAAATAATAAAAAAACGATTTTTTAAGCATATACTTATATTACTATCAGGGGGCCAATTCTACTAAATTTCAACGGTTACAGTTGGATGACAATGACAATGACATGGTCAGTCGATGGTGTTATTTGCTCTGAAAAGTGTCAAAATAACACCATTGTCTGACCATTGATATGTCATAGTCATCCAATTAAGACCGTTGACATTTAGTAGAATTGGCCCCCAGATCAGCTGATTTCCGATGCGTTAGAAATGTTTTCTTTTACTTTCTTATTTTATTAACGGAAATAAATCTATGTAAGTATGTACCTTTTAAGGAACATTCATGGAATTATTTTAGTACAATTACGTAATAATGTATCTGCCTATCTTGGGGTCAACTTAGTTTTTTTTTTATTTCTTTCTTTTAAAAATACTAAAAATAAAGTAAAATATGTTGTACAATTAATATGATGGTACCCATCAAAAAAAGATGTACCTACCTACCTAATTCTAAGAAGCTTGTTAAACATCACCAACTTAGCAAATATTTTTTTTGTAATTTAGTCTAAAATAAACATGGTGTCAATAAAACTATTCAAAATCAAAGAAGTCTCCGTTTTTTGCAAATGGGGACTTCCCCTAAATTAAATTAGGTTATTTTTTTTATTATTGTAGTTTGTGCTACTATAAAATGTTTATAGTTTTCTGCATCGAGTAGTGATCGTGATGCCGATACAACTTTAGGTAGGTAAGGTTGTAAGAGTACTGTTTGACACTGGCGCTTACCATCTTGCTATCCTTGCTATTGGGTATCCAAATAGTGGAGTTTTTATATTTTGTTGTACCTTAAGCTTATAGGTTTTCTGTGTGGTGGTGGCGGTCGTGATACCCATTCAACTTTGCTAGTGGTGTTTGTTCTAAGAGGTGTATAAGAGTTTTATTTGTCACGGTGTTTACCGCCATGCACCCAAGTCTAAATGGTTTCGGGTTATCCACCAACAACCATTCTCAAAGTGCCCTTTACCTTAGGAGTTGGGATCGGGCGATGAATGATAATAAAAAAAAAATAGAAAATAAAAAGCAAACTCCTCTCCAAATAATGGGAAAAACTAAAAAAGATAGTATACTAAGTTTATAGGTACTGGTATTGTACAAGATTAAAACAGTAAAGAATCCTTTAGTTTTTTTGTTCACTTTTTAAATTATATACCTACGTAAATTTATACATACTTACTACTTAATGACAATATTATAAAGGTCGAATTTGTAGGCCACTATATTCTCACGTGAGTTCTAAAAATGCATTCTTAAATAAACACAAAACATACAAAAGCACTCCCAAGTAATTTAAACATCTTTACATTTGCCGCCTCATTTGACGTGAGACACAATCGCAGGGGACCCACAGCTCCTAAGATCCATTAGAAAGTCCCAATTTTCCAGGACTATCTCCGGTGAAAAAGATGGAAATACATGAGTGCTTCCTTATTTATTTTTTGCTGCGTCAACAACTTGGGATTTTGGCGCGAGGTATAATAGACCCTTAATGAATGAGCTCTGAGGCGATTGAAAGCTTACCTGTGAGCTTGCGAAGTGATTGAATTTTCCTAAAATGATGATGTAATTCATTTTAACGCAGGTTTGAATTTAGAATAATAATTTGGAAATAAAAATATTCACGTTTTTATCCCAGAGAAATATCCTCTTTTCACTGGTATATTTTTTGGACCCCTCAATGTGACAAGTGGTCAGCCAATCACTGGACCGGAGGTTGCCAGCGGATTTCCTCGCGATGTTTTGTTGTTCTCCGTTGGGAAAATGTCTCAATCCCACGGGAACATTTAGAAAATGGGTAAAAAGGGAAATACATACTACTCCGAAACGATAACACTTAGAAACATGAAATATTCCATGTAGGTGTCTTATATATCGTTAGCGGTTGTTATAAAGGGGTTTTTGGGAATTCCTACAGGAACGGGAATAAAATGGATACGCGCGGGGAACGCCGCTGGGCAGCAGCTAGATGCTAAATAAAAAAACCTTTTATCCCCGAGGGGGTAGGCAGAGGTATTCCATTTCTGGATATACACTTTTTCTTTTCCACTTTTTACGAGAATTTATTCATTTTATTATTAAATCAATCAATTTTATTATTAATTCTGGGACCTGCGATTTTCCTCACGATGCTTTTCCTATACCATCGAGCTAGTGATAAATATGTACGTAAGTTTTGATAAACTCATTAAATAAAGCGCCGTCGAAATTAGATATCACGTAATAAAACTTAGGTGGTAGGTACATACGTACGGCTGCAGCTTGAAATATGATTATTTATGACTCTTATAAATGGGATTTTACATTGAACAATGAAAAATAGGCAAAATGAGATAAGATTTCATGGGACACCCTTTGCCTTCGTCATGCAACCTGTCAGCCCTTTTGAACGTGTCTTTTGATAACATTATTACGACACTGAGAACCAAATGACATAAAAATAAATTGGAATGTAGTGTTTTTTGAATTCTTTCTTCGTTCTGATATAGTTATGAAATGTAAAGTCGGATAAATGAATATAATAATAATAATAATTTGCTTTGAATGTTGTATACATGGTATGCTGTCAGTACAAAATAAATAGTCATACATTCAGATTTTTTTTATAAATCGTGTAAAATATCAAGGTACATTTAAATTAAACAATACTAATTTTTAACTGATATGAGAGCAGTGATAGCCCGGACGGTTAAAGAGCCGGTCGAAAATCAGTGAGGCTCGGGTTCGAATCCTGGCATGTACCAATGAGTTTTTCAAAAACTTACGTACATATTTATCACTAGCTCGACGGTGAAGGAAAACATCGTGAGGAAACCCGCAGGTCTCAGAATTAATTCTGAGACATGTGTAAATAGACCCGGTCCGGCGATGGGCTCACCACCTATCACGTTTAGGGGTCCAATATATCTCGTGAAATGTGGGTATATCCAGTAATGGAATACCTCTGCCTACCCCCTCGGGGATGAAAGGCGTGAGATTATTTATTTTTTTATTTTTAATTTTTAACTCGAAATAATAGTTAATACCAGTTAATTATACCTACGAAGCTAAATATTTAGAGATCGTCATCATTATTAAAATAATTCACTAAAATTTTGTGTTACATTGCAACAAAATTATTACTGCTATCGACAAATTTATTACTGTATAAATTAAATTTACTACATTTTCAAGGTAAAATAATAATTATTAATTAATTATCAATTGTACATGAGTAGTAGTGACAGTTTAATTTATATAAGTAATTACTTTAACCTCTATGGAAGTAGTAAGTACTAACGTTTTTTCATTGAAATACTATTTAAAGACACCGAAAAAAATTATTTCTTTACTTGGACAAAAGCAACAAAAGGACAAAACATACCATAGTTAATAAAACATTATTTTAAAATTATAAAAGAAAAATGTTGAAGTGGCATTTATTTAGGTACTTACTTGAGTTTTTGGAACAATATTAAATCATATTATTTTTTAGAAAAAATTGGTAATTACAAACTTTGAATCTACATATTATTATAGACGCGTTTTACCCGCGTCGTTCAAGTTTCCGTAGGAATATAGGAATAATATATAGCTTATGTTATACTCAGTGATAATGTAGATTTCAGTTGGTGAAATAATTTTTAAATCGGTCCAGTAGTTTCTGAGTTTATTCGTTACAAACATACACGAATACAAAAATACAAATCTTTCATCTTTATAATATTAGTGTAGAAGTGTAGATATTAGTGTAGATGTACGAGTAGATCTACACTAGTATTACAAAGAGGAAAGATTAGATTCTTTGTTTGTTTAATTGTATTGAATATATAGGCTCCAAAACTACTCGACCTATTTTAAAAATTCTTTTACCAAAAGAAAGCTCACTTTTCTGGAAATAACATGGAATATAATTTTCTTACAGGAACGGGATATTTAGTTGTCCCGCTAGCGACCCGCCCCGGCTTCGCACGGGTGCAATGCTAACACTAAAACCTTCCTCTTGAATCACTCTATCTATTAAAAAAAATCGTATCAAAATCCGTTGCGTAGTTTTAAAGATTTAAGCATACAAAGGGACATAGGGACATAGGGATATAGGGACAGAGAAACCGACTTTGTTTTATACTATGTAGTGATAGTGATATTGTGAACTTTTTGGAGCTTTACTCCAAAAAGTTCGTGTTTGTTAACATACACGTAGTAGATCGTACATGAAGAGCAGTAATTTGATCTTGAAACGTTGGGATTTTTAGGAACAATCCATTTTTTTCAAATAATTTTAGAAAGGTGACGGAAGGACCTTATAATTTGTAAGTTTAAAATGGAACCCTAATTACTAGTTTTTTTTACTTAGTACTTGAACTTGAACTTGAACTTGAGGCACCACACCCAGCCAGGACGAACCTGTCCCGGTCAAACCGGTATACCAGGGGGCGCAGTTTGTGAGGAAAGACACGCTCTGGGATGGGAGAGGAAGGCCAGCTAGCCGCAACCGGCTGACCACAACCGACCGGCTATGCAGTCTCGGCTCAGTATAGGAGATAAGGTCAAGATGGGTAGTGTGTGTAAGGTAATGAGCGTTGATGATATTCTATGTCTTCTTGTCTTCTAGTGTATGTGTGTGCGCGGCTAGGTTGGAGATGTCTCGTTCTGGTGATTTGATGATGTAGATATTGTTGACGACGTTATGCACTGTTCATCTTCAGTTTTCTCAGTCTAATAAGCTGTTATCGTAGTAAATCATTTGATGTGTTAGTGACTCGTTCCAAGTGGATGGATAGTCTCTCGATTTTAATTCTTGGTCCGGTATTTGAGGGCTGCTTGAAGGATATATGTGGTTCCGTGAACTTCCGTGCTCCTAAATATGTGCCAGTAGTAAGATTTATTCGTTTCGTGATCATTTTGCCTTGCAAGTTGTCATACACTTTTCTTTTTGCGTGGATTTGTAGAGTATTGAAGTAAATCATTCAGTATTAATCGCTCGTAGCGTCTTAGTTTTGATCTATTTGCTTTGTGTAGAGTTGCAGCTTTGAGGCCATAGGAAATTAGTCGAGTTGTTTGCTACCGCATTTTGGATTTTCTTTCGAATGTTATAAGAGCTTTCGCGTTTTTAACATAATAATATTCGTTTCTAATATTTGATGATATTTCGAATTTGATGAAATTTGATGATTTTGCATTTTATGAAAGTGCCTGGGTACCGTTTTTCATCCACGAGTTGGAGTATGAATCAACCTAAGTTAAGGAAATTACGTTGGTTATTGTCCAGAGGGTTTCTTATTAGAATGTTGGTTATGGTTTCGTTGATATTCAAACCCTCTAGTTTTAGTTGTGAAATATCGTTGCCTAGGATAATGATGTTGTTTTCGAAAAGTAGAATTGGCGGGAGACTAACTTTTTTATTTTGAGTAAGTTTAAAGCTGGGTTCTTGTTCCTCTAAGGTTTGGGGACGTCATTGTTGACCTTACCAGCGCATATGCGTGAATTAGTTCATGCACGCTTGAATTACGCGTTTTTTGTCTTTGCGGTAAGGATGTCTTTCAATGCTTCAGGGTTCACCGTGTCGAAAGCTTTCCTGATATCCAAAGCTGGTACATAAAACCTATTTCCTGTCTCCACTCTTCGTCCAGCATACGTCGTAGCGGCGTGGTCGTATGTTCAGTAGACATATGTCGTTATAATTTAAAAGGAGGTTATTTTCTCAGCCGTTGTTTTACTGGAGGCGGCCATTATGTATGTTTGGCCTTTGGTGTTTATTATCGTTACATTTTTGTTTCTCCTAAATACCTAAATTCTTTTGCTGCGCCTCAAGTGACAGTTGTTTGGATTCTACGGTTTTAATGATTACTGTCGTTGTGTTGCTGCTGCTTGGCAGGTCTAGATGGAGAGATTCATATGTACTGTCTAATATTCTTGCATTATGATTTATGCGACTGCGTAGTGATTTTGATCAAATAATCTGGGTTATTTGGTCTAACAATTATTAACGGCTGTTTCCTGGATACATGGTGAACTTGAGCGTTAATAAGCTGGTATTTAGCAGCTGCCACGGGAATATCTGTGTTCTTCTCCACTCATGTGCGATGTATAGATTCTTTATATAGGTATGTTGAGAGAAGTGTATTATACAGTTCATTTTATTTGCAGGTTGAGCAAGATAACTTGTTTGCATTTCTCATGTGGGGTTCGTCTTGCTATTTTTTTTCTACGTATCTCTTCTAATAGCTATGTGGTCACATTTAGTAAATAAGTGGTTAATCTGGTACGCTATGGCTCTGAAGAGGCAGTTGCCGTTCCTTTGCATTATAATATTTTTTTGCATAGCCATGCTTTTCGGCTGTGAATAGAACCATAAAAGGTGATTGTTCTGAAAGGAAGGTTTTTAAGCAGTAAAAAATTTATTGGTAAAGAAAAGGCTATTTTGCTCACGGGAAAGTTTGGGCAATGCGTCCTTTTGTTTGGGACTTTTTGAATTTAACAATACTGGATAGTGTTTTTTGATGATAACAGTGACTTATGAGCGTTTCGACGTTATAATTAAGACAATGGGAGAATGTGTAGCTGGGCACCAGATGTGTCCGAATGGATCATAAGATAAAGCTCGGGTTCTTTTTTGTGTGCTGGCAGAGTCTTTTGGTGATGTAAATGGTTCTCTGTTAGGTAATTGCTTTTAGTTATATTAGAATGTTGTAATTTTGATTTGTACGTCTCATAATGCCCTCCTATATTAGAGATGGGAGTGTTTTACCTATTTTATTTATAAACAGGAAGATAAAGCTATAATCAATTACGTTAAATATCTCTTTTTATATTTAACATCATTGGCTATAATGCATATAATTAGAGATACAATTTTAGTACGAGCTGAGGGCAAAAATATGATTTGTGGGCATTTTATACACTTTCTTATTACATTAACTATTACATTAATCGTTGCATTCTGTAGCAAATACTCTACTTTTATAGAGTCTCATAAATTGATTCGCAAGCTATACACTTTCTCAAAAACTAATGGGATCGTGGTCGTGGTTATTGTTTAGTCATGCAAATAGGTATTTGAAGAAACCTAATGTTGTTTTAGGAGCTAAGTGAGTATCTGACAAATATGTGGGGATCATCTGAAGAGTATAATTATTTAAGCAATTGCGTGGGGTAGTGTAGTTGGGCTAACGTTTGTCAAGTCTATATGGTCAGGTAGATTACAAAATCTCTGTTTGGGTTATAGTAACTTCTTTGTGGTTTTGATTGATGTAGTTTCACCGTTATGTTGTTGCTCATATCAGCTATCTGGCATATGCAGTGGAACTCTCCTAGGATTTATTTTTCATTTTTAAGGACGAAATACTAAGACGTGCAATCCCTTTGCATCAAACTGAATCAATTACAATTAGTTTTAATAGAGGTTCGCAAAATTCGTAATAATTAAATGGAAAGACATATTAGGAGCGATCTCACCGGGTTGAAGTGTTGTTGTGGCGAAGTATCGTCAGGAATCTGCCACTTTTGTGACTCTGGCAAGTGAAGGCACTATCGAATAGACTTTAAGTTATCACTATCGAACTTAATAAGCTGCTTAGCAGCCGGCACAATTAAATATAAATTACGATAAGGACTTTTGCCGTGGATTCAATAGCGTGCGGGCCGTTGGGCGCATCGGCTAAGTCCGCACTTTCGAGGGAACAAAGGGGGTGCGAAAACAAAGGCGCGGGCGGCGACGACGTATTGACCAGAGCGCACGTGTTGGGTGCGTCCGCTTCCGACGGCGGTCACAACCAAACTCTCAATTACTAGTTTTTTTTACTTAGGGTTTTTTAATCTTTTGCATAATACGTATTATATAATAGAAACAATAATGTACTTACGTATCCTTTAAAACTGTAAGGTCACTGCAAAGATATATTTTTATGGAGAAATAAATGCAACGTATTTCTCATTTCTCTGTAATACCGTTTAGCATCACAAAGCCCGTATTGCTTCTACGTGGAACGGAAGTTCACCGCACGCGGTAAAGAAAATGACACAAACAAACAGGAGACGGGAAAATATTGAACCAGATTTCCTCGGGGGATTGAAGTCGCCTCACTAAAATTGGATGGTAAACTGAAGACACAATGGGTTTTATTCTTTTTACGACAAGACGCTCAGTTCACGGATCCTACCGTGAAAAATATCCTTTCATCGCATGACCATCAATCAAGATTTATTTTGGGTTCCTTACTTCAAACGGTATTACAAAAAGTGTGCATCTGGATTGAGGGCCCACTTTTTAAATTATTGCGAAACGAAATGATACTTACAGGGCATTTACTTAAAATTTTGTAAAACCTAAAGCAAAGATTCTTAAATTTCTTAAACGTGAATCAAAAGAGTTATGGTCAAATAGCTTGGGCCCTCAATCCTGACGCCTGCATAAAACGGCATAGTCGAATCTCAGAAAGTACTATCCCTGGGATAATAATTTTTATTCGAGTATTTAGTTAGGAATTTCTTAAATACATTAACAAATTGTCAAGTCTTAAGAATGCGACAATACAGATTTATGGCGGTTTAGCTTGGGCCCTCAATTCATCAATTTTGATATTGTAGAATCAGCAAAAAATATGAGTTTTTCTAAGGAAAGATATTAATACGACTTTAATATATTTGAGTTCCATATCTCGGAAAATTTGTTAAAAAGAAATAACGACACAAAAGTTAATTGTTAAAAAGTTATTGAAATTCGTATTTTTTCAAAACGTCTGAACTGAGGGCCCAAGGTTTTTGTCAGTATTGACTAGACTAAGCTTTCTACACTACCGCACTTTAGGCTAAGTATTTTAACAAATTCTTAACTAAAAGGCTACAAAGCGTCCATTCTTCTAAATGCCGTACTTTAGGAGAAAATTGATTTTCGATGTTTTATATGAGAAAATTCAGTAGGGTGTATATGATTTTGTTACTTTTTTGAGACAAATCAGCATGTACCCTCTTAGAAGATATTTCATAAGTTGTTGTCGGAAGCGATTACGTTTTGTGTGATCCAAAATTAATAAAAGGTGTTATTTAAATGGTTATCATAGTATTCGTATTTTTGACGCCTGACGTACGCGCGTCCCCGTCATGTTTTTTGTTTAATTTTCATTTTGCTGTGTATTTCAGGTTTTGACTCATATTAGTGATAGTATATTATACCTATGTGGCAAGCACAGATCATTAATCTAGCTCTGTGGTAGCAAGGGTCCGTGACAGTGTGCAGTGAATGGGAAATTCGATAAAATGCCAGGGATAAACATTTTTGGATTGCCTCAAGAAGTCTTAATGAAGTCATCAGTAAAAGTGCTATTATTTTACTGTTGAAAAAAGTTTGTTAAAAAAAAGACCCACAATCGCTCCATACTTGTATGGTTTTTTTTTATTGTTTAGCGGCCTTTGGATTCTAGTCCTAATAGCCTTATTACTTTCCTATTATTATTAATCTTAGTAAAATGGCTCTGCTTTGAATTTTTTGATTTTTTGTATTGAAAAGACTCCAATACTACCGGTTTTACCGATTTAAAAAAAATGTTTTGCCAGTGGAAAGCGTACTTTTCTGGGAGTAACATGTGCTATAATTTTCCCACGGGAACAGGCCTAAACCACGTTACCGATTTAAAAAGTTCTTTTAAAAATGGAAAGATACATTACCAGGGAGTAACAAAAGCTATATTTTATTCCCGTATTTTCACGGGAACGGGAACTACGCGGATGAAACCGCAAGGCAATGCTAGTTGTTAATATACAGGGTTATAATTTTAATACGTCCAATAGGTACATAATTTCATTGATTATTGGCACTTTCTTATTTTATTTTTCCACGCATACGTAGGTGAAGGCACAGCACAGCTAATCGTATATAATTATATCAAGCTTTATATATTATATACAATATGTAACAGAATAAGTGCAATTCCTGAAATTAGTTTGTTCAGTATCGACTACATATTCGATTTCATCTATTTTTAATATGTGTTAAATTTTTCCGAAAAATGAATTAGCATAGCTGAATTTAATGCTATCTATTGAAATCGTACTATTATAGAACGATATTTAAGAAAATTGGACACAACTAAAGTTCGATTGCATCTTTTTTTATATTAATTTACTAACCGGGGTGTATGAGGAATTGCGCTTTTTCTGTTACGCGTTGTATAATTATATATATTGTATCTGCGCTTTACAAAATACTACTTACATGATCACAACGAATACTTGTTTATACTTACGATAAACATTATGGTCACCCTACTGAATTTTCTCATATAAAACATCGAAAATCAATTTTTTCCTAAAGTACGGCATTTAGAAGAATGGACGCTTTGTAGCCTTTTAGTTAAGAATTTGTTAAAATACTTAGCCTAAAGTGCGGTAGTGTAGAAAGCTTAGTCTAGTCAATACTGACAAAAACCTTGGGCCCTCAGTTCAGACGTTTTGAAAAAATACGAATTTCAATAACTTTTTAACAATTAACTTTTGTGTCGTTATTTCTTTTTAACAAATTTTCCGAGATATGGAACTCAAATATATTAAAGTCGTATTAATATCTTTCCTTAGAAAAACTCATATTTTTTGCTGATTCTACAATATCAAAATTGATGAATTGAGGGCCCAAGCTAAACCGCCATAAATCTGCATTGTCGCATTCTTAAGACTTGACAATTTCTTAATGTATTTAACAAATTCCTAACTAAATACTCGAATAAAAATTATTATCCCAGGGATAGTACTTTCTGAGATTCGACTATGCCGTTTTATGCAAGCGTCAGGATTGAGGGCCCAAGCTATTTGACCATAACTCTTTTGATTCACGTTTAAGAAATTTAAGAATCTTTGCTTTAGGTTTTACAAAATTTTAAGTAAATGCCCTGTAAGTATCATTTCGTTTCGCAATAATTTAAAAAGTGGGCCCTCAATCCAGATGCACACTTACAAAAACGTTAATAAATCTATAAAAAAGAAAGCTAGAAACAATTTTATTACGAAAAGATTGTTCACGGTATTTTGGGTCTCTTAAATGAAACTAGGTTGGTAGCTACAATTTAAAACAAATACTTTTGCTATCCTGATACTAAAGTTTCACGACATTGTGAGGAAACCCATAAGCTCCAGAATTGGTTCTGAGGCATGTCTAACGCTACCCCAGGTCTGGCGTTGGTCTCACCACCTGTTAGGTTAAGGGTCCGAAAAATACAGTGGTGAAGTTTGGGTCTTTCCAGGAATGGAACACCTCTGCTGACCCCCTCGGGGATAAGCCATGAGTCATCGCTTAGTATATCTAAAAATAATTCGTATTGATTGATAGCTGGCACAGGACCCAAGTAAGTTTTTCCGCTCGACCTATATATATTTCGTATTTTCTCTCTTATCGTACAATACCTTTCCGTACTACATCACGGTCAGGTGGAGGACAGACTTGATGGCATTTTCTACGGCTTCAATAGCTTAGACTTTAATAAAATTCTATTCCTTATGGGCTTATGTTATGCACCTATAAACCGGTATAGCGTGACTCGGTAGCAAAGATACATTTATTTATACTTTCGCTATTTATAATATAACAATATCACATATTTGTAGTATAAAAGAAAGTCGCTTCCTGCTGTCTGTCCCTAAAATCTAATACTTACTAAAAATATGGAAGTACAAAGTTACTTTTTAGTTTTATAGACAACTAGCGACCCGCCCCGGCTTCGCACGGGTGCAATGCTGAATTTTCTTTGCTATAAACCTTGCGGAGCCCGAGAACTTTCCAACGAATGCAAAACCGTGGAAATCGGTTCGTCAGTTCTGGAGTTAAATCGTCAGGAAGGAAAACCCGACTTATTTTTATATAGTAGACTAGCGGCCCGGTACGTACTTCGCAACGTATGTAACGCAAACTTCACATAAACCATCTGCTAAATAGTCCAAATATATAAATAAATATAATCTCACGCCTTTTATCCCCGAGGGGGTAGGCAGAGGTATTCCATTACTGGATATACCCACATTTCACGATATACATTGTCCAAATAAAGCCTAAAAATTTGGTTTAGATAGGTGAGCCCATTCTTGAGTTACAAAATAACAACGAAAAGTGGCATTGATTTGTATATATATAGATTTGCATTAATCACACTAGGTACTCTAATCTACAAAGACAAGTTTACCTGATGAGAGAGACACTAAGCTATTCAAAAAGTACCGTTGGGTTTTATTTTCAGGTATCATTAAAATGTAATTACCAAAGAGGTTGGAATAAAAAAACTCTTACTTTTTCTTGACGTAGGTACACGGAGTATTTCGCTACTTTGACAATGTTTCATAAAAAAAATTGACAGTGTCAATTGACCACAGTATTTTTAATTATACCAACTTTAAAACATATTATGTTTTATTATATCTATCATATTGAAATCAGTCAGTAAATTTTGTTTTATTTTGTTTTTTTATAATGACACAAGAAGCGAAGAAAGTACCGCCAGTTCCACACGGGAAAGTTTCAGCCGCGACGGGGGAAAAGGGGAGAGTGACTTACTGCACTGACTTGGAGAAATCAGTGATTACCAGCAACTTCGAGCGGCGGGGATGGCTTCAAGTAGGACCTGAAGATGAATGGAACATTTATTGGTCTTTCACGCAAAATTGCCGGAACATTTTCAGCATAGAAAGCGGCTATCGGATGAACGATAACCAAATGATAAATCACTTTCCTAACCATTACGAATTGTCACGTAAAGATTTGTTAGTAAAGAACATTAAGAGGTACAGGAAGGAACTAGAAAGGGAATTGAATCCGCTGGCAGAAAAAACAGACGTGCCCCTACCCAACGGACAAGTCGTGACGCGGTACATTCATCTTGACTTTATTCCCGTGACATACGTGCTCCCCGCCGACTACAACATGTTCGTCGAGGAATATAGAAAGTCTCCTCAGAGTACATGGATAATGAAGCCTTGTGGAAAGTCACAAGGGGCCGGAATTTTCCTAATAAACAAACTTTCTAAACTTAAGAAGTGGTCTCGTGAAGCGAAAACTCCCTTTCACACGCAATTCACAAGCAAAGAATGTTATGTAATATCACGTTACATCGACAATCCCCTCCTGATTGGCGGTAAGAAGTTCGATTTAAGATTGTACGTGTTGGTGACGTCATTTAGGCCGCTAAAGGCGTATTTATTTCAACATGGCTTTTGTAGATTTTGCACCGTAAAGTATGACACAAGTGTTACTGAATTGGACAACATGTATGTTCACTTGACGAACGTAAGCGTTCAAAGGCATGGGGGAGATTATAATAGTTTACACGGAGGCAAGATGAGCATTCAAAATTTTCGATTATATCTAGAAGGGACTCGCGGGCGTCTGGTCACAGAGAAGTTGTTCGCTGAAATGCAATGGCTTATAGTACATTCTTTAAAGGCTGTTGCTCCGGTAATGTCTAACGACCGCCATTGCTTTGAGTGTTATGGCTATGATATAATAATCGACAATTTATTAAAACCGTGGCTGGTAGAAGTTAATGCATCCCCCTCGCTTCAGTCAACGACCCACAATGACAGGATACTGAAACATAAGTTAATCGATAACATCGTATCGGTGGTGGTCCCCCCAGATGACTTTCCAGATGCAAGGTGGAATAAAATTCCGACAGCAGAGTCGCTAGGGGACTTTGATCTCCTAATCGATGAAGAACTAATCGAAAAAGAAGATGCTAACTCGCGGTACAATAAATTTCATCGTTTCAGCTTGAGACCGTAATATTTATTATGAGCCGTTTTAATTAATCATGATATTATTGTTATTTTTTTTGTTATTATGCCTCTATAAAATAAATATTTTAATGAATTTTAAACATTTTATTGAACGAGTTAAATAGTTATCACATAACGTCTAGTGTCATAAATTACTGTCATAATATTTTTTTGACTCTTCCCCATCTATCAGGTTACATAATATTTAAAATATCAATATTTTATGAACTCGAAATTTAATATGTTCTCCAATGATTTGTTTTACTGTCTCGGCGCACAAGATCACAACCTTTAGGTATGGAATCTTCGTCAATAAGTACTTGAAAATCGCCGAGAGCATCGGCTGTTGGCGTTTTGTTCCACCGAGCGTCAGGCACCCCATTCGGTGGTAGGATTACTGATAACAGATTATCGACGAGCTTGTATTTCAGGATCCTATCGTTGACCGTCGTCGCAGTCATTGAGGGGGACGCATTTACCTCTATAAGCCAAGGCTTTAAATTATCGTCTATAATAATGTCGTAGCCGTAACATTCGAAGCAATGGCGGTCATTATTTATTACAGGCGAGACCGCCTTCAGCGAGTGCACTATGAGCCACTGTATATCTTTAAACAGACGATCCGTCACTGCTTGGCCCCGCGTCCCTTCCAAGTAAAGTCTCAAGTTATGTAAGCCCAACTTTCCACCATGGTGGCTGTTGTAATCGTTGCCATGTTTTTGAACGCTCACGTTTGTTAAATGCACATACATGTTATCGAGCTCTGTCACACTCGTGTCGTATTTCATTGTGCAGAATCTACAAAATCCATGTTGAAACATATAAGCTTTTAAGGGCCGGAAAGATGTGACAAGGACGTAAATCCTTAAATCGAATTTCTTCCCGCCGATCAAAAGCGGATTATTTATGTAGCGGGATATAACATAAGTATCCTTGCTGGTTAAATGATGTTGCAAATATTTTTTTGATTCCCGAGACCATTTCTTCAACCTAGATAGCTTGTTTATTAGGAAAATACCAGCACCTTGGGATTTCCCACATGGCTTCAGAATCCAGGTCGTTTGTGGAAATTTCCGATACTCTTCGACGAATGCGTTGTAGTCAGAAGGCAGTATGAATGTTACAGGAACAAAATCTAAATATAAATATCTTGGAAAGACCACCCCGTTGGAGTGTACAACTTCAGTCTTTTCTGCAAGAGGATTACCTTCTTTTTCTAGCTCTCTTCTATATTTTTTTATATTTTTCACTAGCAAATCTTTGCGTACCAATTCGTGATTATTTGGAAAGTGATTAACGAGTTGTGTATCGTTGAGTCTGCATCCGCTATCTATATTAAACAGAGTGCGGCAATTCATAGTGTTTGCCCAGTATATGTTCCAATCTTCATTAGTAGCGACATGATTCCAGCCTCGTCTTATAAATGTGTTGATAACGATTGACTTTTCAAAGTCTGAGCAAAAATTTAATCGTAACTTTTTGCAAGACGTTAAGGGTGGGTGCTGTTTTCTATTTTGACTTGCCATTTTTATTAAAAGTTAATACATATTTATTTTAACATAATAATTTTCAAGAAATTCTTCAGTTTCCAATAGATTTTTTTGTACTAGTGACTTTTAAAAATCTATACATTCACGATTTCTCCATCAAAGTAGTGACGTATTTTTGACAAATCAATTTTTCTTCTTTTTAAATTATTATTTAAAGAGGCAAAGTGGATGTAACCCTTGAAGTCGATGTTTTAACATAAATTTTTCGAAACACTGTATAAACGAAATTAAAGAGCGATTGAAAACTGTAAACCGATTTTTGTACATGATAATATATTAGGTATACTCGTATTAGGCAATAGTGCTCGATTCACTAAAATATATTTTTTTAAATAATCAGGATACAAAACTAAACAAGTACCACTCTCGGCCTCGGATGGTCTATGTGTTTCAAAGAAACAGCAAAATTGAATAGCAGGTTATAAACTCTCAAAACAGCTCATTCATTTGAAATAACTGCGGTGGTTGCCGAAATACTAAATAACTCCTTATTTTGAAGTGTCGAATAAAACCGGGACTATTTGGGCACAACTGCTGTAAACTTACGACCTTTTCACAGCAAGTTTATGAGTCAATGTGCCATTTTATACACCCGGCCACCATTAAACAACAATATAGCCATAAATTCATTCATTATTTACCGCTACGGCCAAGTTATTTATCGACCTCATTTTAAATTCCCGGCAATGGCATATGCGTTGTACGAGTACCTATCTGCCATTATTAACAGCGCTCAGCTCAATGTGTTCCCTCCTTAATATGAATAATTTAATCCACTTTAGTCCTTGAGAATAACCCACGTTTACTCAATTATTATGCCGTTTTTTTTACTCAACATTATGTTGATTTTGAGACTAACTGTATGAAAAGGGCATTCCATTACCCTATGGTAAATCTAACTTTAGTTGAGTTTGCTCTTTGTAGCTAAAATGGGGTTGTAAAAAATATAGGCAAATATTTACCTAATTGCTTACAAATTGTAGAAATCTGTTTCGATTTCTATTCATCCCATTTTTGGGTTTAGTCCACTAAAAAGACGTAGGTAAAGTGGATAATTTATATGTTGTGCTATTGATTAATAATATAAGGTTAGGGTAAGATCGGTGTAAATATGCAAGGTGGAGGTTTTATGAATGGTAATATTGGTAAAAGGTTTTTTTAAATCTATAACTCCACTTTAAACTCGATCGTTCCTCCAATTAGAAGAAGTAGACAATCGCCTGGGGATAAGGCGCCAATGGTGTATATTTATTTATATTTGAGGTATAATGTACTTCCTTTCCAGCTACCGTACCTACTTTGTTTCCATCCTGTATATTTTTTACTGTTGTAGAAACATAATTATGTTCTCGGAAGTACGAGGCTTGATGATGAATAATTGCCAGACTCGTAATACCAGAAATGCTAATGTTCCTTTATGATAAGCTTATACAAGGTGTAGTAAAAGTTTGTATGTGAAACTCAAAGTTTTGCGACGAACATTTCCCTAGTAATCCTACTAATATTTATGCGAAAGTGTGTATGTATGCAATAGATGTATGGATGTTTGTTCCTCTTTCACGCAAAAACTACTGAACGGATCTTGATGAAACTTTACAGTTATGTAGCTTATACATCAGAATAACACATATGTTATATTTTATCCCCTATTCCCACGAGAACGGGAATTACGCAGGTGAAACCACGGGGCGCTGCTAGTTTATAAATAAATTCGAAAGTAACTCTGTCGTTTGTTACTACCTTTTTTGGCTAAGCCGGTGATCTTATTGAAGTTGCGCAGGACCATATTTCACTTCTACACGAAGAGGTTAGTTTCATCCTAAAAAACTAGGTACTAAATTCTAAGGGATGAAAACCTAAATTTCTATTGAATTGAGTTGCGGGCAATACCTTGCGGGTATTATTCATCTTCATTCTATTGCAGTCTACTACTGGATATTAGACCTCCCGTAGATGCCATAAAGAAGTTGTGATTAAGTAGGGTGCGTTAACACATTCGGCATCTAATAGTGTTAATAATGTGATCGGTCACATCGCTAATTTTATTTGCGCTACTTTGCGCTTAACAGGTTCCTCGTACTAAATGTGTTGATACCAGCACTCAACAGAACTGTTTAACAATAGGTGTGATGTTATTTAGTTATCAAAATGTCTCAAAACACAATATTTTTAGGGTTTCGTACATCAAAAGGGAAAAAATACCCCTATAAAACACTTCGTTGTCCGTCTGTCTGACTGTCAAGACCCATTTTCTCAGGAAGTCGTGGAGGTGTCAAGTTCAAATTAATATCAAATACTCAAATCTGAACTCTCTTGGGCTTTGAAAAAATCGACAAGACTGAATGATTTGACATTCGCAAAGACATCAAAAACTTTAGGGTACTTCACATTATTTTGTAATACTTTTTTATACTTACCATAGTCTTTAGTATGACTAGTGTTATTCTAAAGTATAATTGGAATTTTAGACACATCTTGTGTACAAAAGAACAAGAAACGTAGAGACAAACTACCGCAAACTTGTGAAATATTGTTCTGATGATAAATGGAGCGCGCATTATTAGACCGAAACATGTAAAGCATCTGCCTATTATTCGCCAACTGACATGTTATCATAACAACACGGCTGAACACAGCTTTTGATTCCCCTGTGCTTTGTTTTGTTTGCAAATGTTTTATTGTTTTTCAATCGTGGAAACAGGGTGTAACCTGATCCGTAATTGGTTCGATATTAAAAAACCGGCCAAGTGCGAGTCGGACTCGCGCACCGAGGGTTCCGTACAACCTTGCAAATTTATGGTTTTCGTAATTTTTCCTTTATCTATGCTATAAGACGTTGCTTCGTACCAAATTTCAAGATTCTGAGTTCACGGGAAGCACCCTGTAGGTTTTGATTCCCTTGCAAGTGTCGAAAATTTGCGGCATAAACGGCTGTATCTTTTGATTGCGTTGGCTTAGAAGTTTGATTTTTTCACAGCTTCAAGGGACAGTAGACCTGAGTAATTGATATAAATTTCAGCTTCATACCTCCACGCGTTCCTGAGAAAAAGGGTCTTGACAGACGGACGGACGGACGGACAGACGGACAACAAAGTGATCCTATAAGGGTTCCGTTTTTTCCTTTTGAGGTACGGAACCCTAAAAAAAACTGGATAGGCTACTTACGCTTTTAAATTTACCTACTAAAACTTTGATTTTATGTTTTTGTAGTTTCCCTATATAGTCTTGCTATATATGTATATTTTGTACTATTTTGGAGCATTAAAGTACTGCCTGTTTTAATGTTATTTATTTGGTTTATTCTGTTCAAAAGTAAAGCCAAAATTTTAAGGTGGATACTAAAATAAGATCCACCTAAGCTTTACAAACACCAAGAACCAATAAATATTTCAACGCTTACTAGAATTCTAAAAGGATTCAATAATATTACGTGTACAGAATTTCTTTGTTCAATACGGTTGTACTTCACATTCAGGAATCTTATTGAATGCCAGTCATGCGCCCCAATTTGTGATAAATATAAATTCGCAATGTGGGTTGGACGTAGACATGTGAACGTTAACTTGAATAAGAAAATAATGTTTGGAAGATCTTCAACCAGTTCACCTATTTTGACTTTGCATAAAATAAACACAGCACAGATACCATATTTTCTTCGAGAAGTCCATTAGTAGGTACTTGTACAAAAAAAGTTAACCTTTCGTGATAATGTTAAATGATACCTAGTTTTAACAGAACCACTGACAATTTCAAGATTATCTGAGTGGGTTACCGTTGATTAAGGAAAATATTATACTTGTCACGTGAAGGTTTATTCTTAGTACAGATAATAATATAACTAGCGATTACACATAACATCACTATTAAACGTGCTGCGAATTCTGATAATGAAATTATTTTATTCATGTACAGTGATGCAAACTTTATGGTGGTGTGAGGTTAGCTGCAAGAGCCGCCTGTAACGCCCCGCTGACATTAGTTACTGCGCCGCTATGCAGATAACTTCACAGCCCTGGTAAAGTGCAATGCAAATAACATCCTAATCGTAGAGGTGTGTGAACTGTATGATGACGATGAGGTAAGTAGAGCAGATGCTGAACAGAGTGGCTGGTAGCCGCAGGTCCAGAGGAATGACGTGCCATACATCACTTATCACGGGCCTCGCTTTCACGTAGCTCTTCAGATTCCAGATTTCCAAGCATTTCTTCTCGTCTGCCAAATAAAATTAATCCGTCGTTCGATACTGCTTCAAATATCAATGACGTTAATTATAGCTACTGTGCCTGGCCTAGCACTGTCTAAAAACTACCCGTCCATTCCAAGTTTCGGACGTTGAGGAGCGTTGTTGCGTTCGTGCTGTAAGTTTCTTCAGGTAAACATAAACAGATACCTCCCATTGCAATACACGATTTCGGAGAAATAGATATAGTTCCAATAATTGCAACAATAATAATTGTACTTATTATTTCTTAGCTCTACGAATTTTTACACTAACTTACCCTCTTCCATTAGGAGGTTATTATTTAGAATAAGTTTGAACGATTGTACTTCAGTATTTATCATTTCTGCAACTATCGATGGACTGCAAATTTGGTATATTGTGTGACACGTGAAAAAGGTGCAGTATAGAAGGTGAGTCCAAATTGTCTGCAAAAAAAAACAACTTTTAGCAAACAAAGGATAATTAAAAACCTTGCTCACCCTATTTATCCCCGAGGGGGAGGCAGAGGTGCTCCATACCAGGAAATGTCCACTTTGCTCCAGTATATTTTTAAGATTTGAACCAGAGCCTCACGGATTATCAAACTTTTTTAATCATTAAATAGGTAGCTACCCTCTGTATGATATGTACTTACGTTAATTTTAAAGGAAAACAACACTCTCCACATTAACCCCATCAACTTCGGCAAAACAATCACCAGTTCTATAATCAGCTAAAACGGACACAAGACATTATAACAAAAATCAACTACTTAATTACACATTTTACTGTTTAATTTGACATGTACATTCTTTAAGCACATACATAACTAGCTCTTACCCGCGACTTTGCTCGCGCACGTTTACTTTAGAACTACTCTATCCTTGCTTTGCAGGTACTTATAAAAAAAATATTTCTACATAGTCGGGCGGGCCGCTTTTAAAAAATCCTTCTTTAGTGTATGGGTACGTCATAAGAGGAACACGTGTGCATATTGTAAGTTTTTAGCCCTAAGGGTTTGGCCAGTGCGTTTTTTTTAAAACTTTCATCCCCTATTTTACCCACTGAGGGGTTGAATTTTGAAAAACGCCTAAATACGTAACTCATTATTTTTGACGTGCTGAGTTCATGCGAAATTTCATGCAAATATTTCCAAGGAATAAAAAGTTTCATACAAACTTTTATTTCTCGTTAAACCCCCTTGGGGGTTGAATTTTGAAAACTTCTTTCTTAGTGGAAACCTACGTCATAAGAGGAATACTTGTGTATATTTGTTAGGTATGAGAATAGTATTTTTAACCCTCCAACCCCCCATTTATACGGCACAATAAGGTTTGCCGGGACAACTAGTAACTTCGTTCTCGAATAATTTAGAAAAAAATCTAGCTTATGTTTCCTGCACCCAAAGCACGTACAAAGAATCTCGAAATTGGGTATTTTACTGTGTTAAGTAGAACTGTAACATTAATGTGTAATTTCGTTGCTACAAAATGGGGGTTGGCAAAATGGCTACTATGAAATTGAAACTTTCTTATTTTAATTAGATTAATATTAGAGGTGCCTCACTTGTTCTGGAGCCGGATCTCCGCCGAGGAATACGAGCATAGAAATATCGCCTACCCTTAACAATTACTGGCCAGGAATTATAAATTGTGCAAAACGATACCACTATGTCGCATTTACTTGCTGTATTCCGAAGATAATCTTGATGCAGAGCTTCTCAAAGGTGTGAGGGTCGAAGGCAGATGTATTAACACGCACACCGAACCACGAAGAAGGGTTTTTCGATTTTTAACTTAGTTCACGACGACAAATTATATCTTAACGATCTCACGAAAGGCGCCAAACTGACTGAGTTGCCAGTATAACATTACACATAACTACTAACGAGTGTTGCTACGTTTCGCAACCAAAAACTAATACAGTTACAAATGTGAACATTCCGCCCACCTAAATACAAAGTATTTAAACTAATGACAAAATTTATACCATACAACAAACGAAGTTACTATTAAGCGACAAATTTTAAGAAAATTGCTTAAAATTAAAGTTTAATAACTAATTATTATTTAAATGACAATTCTTAATAATCGCTCAATGGCAGAGGGCATAATTTAACCACAGGCCGTTTGTACTGACCTGAGGCAGTTTTAATTGTAACGACACGACAAACACCATCTGAGCCTGGGTGTAGAGCAACAACACGACCCAAACTCCACTTCAAAGGACTCATGATTTCGTTGACAACGATAACCAGAGAATCAACCTTAATATTCTGTTGATTTTTATTCCACTTAGCCCTTTGTTGAAGAGTGTGGATGTACTCATTCGACCATCTCCGCCAAAAGTCCTGGTGTATTTTTTGAATTAATTTCCAGCGTTGCAAAATACTAATTTTTTCATCGACTATATTTGACTCTGGAACCATTGTAAGAGGCTCAAGAGTCAAAAAATGACCAGGAGTCAACGCGGTTAAGTCACGAGGATCTGAACTCATAGGAGTCAAAGGCCTCGAGTTAAGCATCGCTTCGATTTGCGATAGTACGGTGATAAACTCCTCATAGGTTAGGCGCTGATCACCGACGACACGAGTCTTAACAGATTTTATGCCTACTTCGGCCAAACCATTAAAGTGTGGGCTACCCGGAGGATTAAACGAGAATTTAATTTGCTGTGATACAGAGGCATCAGTTAACAATTTCTCTAACATATTACTAGCGCCAACAAAATTCCTCCCTTGGTCTGACACTATATTATTACATCGACCACGACGGGCAACGAAACGCTTGAGAGCAGCGATGAAAGCCTCCGTTGATAGCTCCGAAGCGAGCTCAATATGTATTGCCTTAGTGCTTGTGCACACAAAGACACAAATGTAAGCCTTGTAGGTTTTATTCCCACGGCCACGACCGAGAGCAATATCGAAAGGGCCACCACAGTCAATGGCGACGGTCGAAAATGGTTTAATTTGATTAACACGATATGACGGTAAATTACCCATAACAGGAGCAAGAGCCGGTTTAGGGTTAGCTCGAAAGCATTTAATGCATTTCGATACGACAGAATGAATCGCTCGTTTAGGCGATAAAATCCAAAAGGATTGCGACAACAAATTTTGTAAAGTCTGAGTCCCAGGGTGCATAAACCTTTTATGATATTCGTCAATTATTAAAAAGGTGAGTCTATGATTTCTAGGTAAAAGTATTGGATACTTGGCATCAAACGGCACTTCTGCATTGCGAAGACGACCGCCCACCCTGAGGATACCTCCTTCATCGACGAAGGGACACAATTTGCGAAGACTCTTAGGTAACAAATTGGGCGAATTAGTCTTTAAATGAGCAATAGCATCACCAAATGCAGCACCTTGGACGTGCTTTATCAAAATATCAAAAACCTTGCTAACTTCAGACGTTTGAAGAGCACCAACGAATTTATTATCATTTTCATTTTGCTTCAAATTGCTCAAAAAACGAAGACAATAAGCTATCACATTTTGTAGTTTTGGAAGTGACGAAAATTTATCCAATAATTTGTCAATAAAATGAAGATCGAAAAGGTTGGTCACGAGATTAACAATTTTACGTTCTGCCGATGCTAATGTTTCATCGGGTAAAGGGAACGACGAAGGCCAACTATCATCAGACTGAGAAAGCCACAAGGGACCATGACGCCAGAAGTCTTGCTTCGAAA
The DNA here is from genome assembly GCA_963855545.1 of Ethmia dodecea. Lineage (NCBI taxonomy): Eukaryota > Metazoa > Arthropoda > Insecta > Lepidoptera > Depressariidae > Ethmia > Ethmia dodecea. The sequence goes on from OY979446.1 coordinate 7,529,601, forward strand.
TAAATTCATCAGGGAGCATGCCACGTGACCCGTAGTCAGCTGGATTATCAGCAGTACCGACATGTCTCCAGCAACCAGAAGGTACTTTATCTTGCACGTGAGCGACCCTATTAGCAACGAAAGTTTGCCATTTTGAAGGGCACGACCGAATCCACGACAAAGCAATAGTTGAATCAGACCACGCTAAAACATTATCAATGTGGTAAAATGGCTTCAAAGCTTCGATTACCGATTGTAACAAGTCTGACAATAAAACAGCGGCTTGGAGCTCCAATCGTGGGATTGTAAGCCTTTTAAGAGGAGCAACCTTTGATTTCGAGCAACAAAGTTCAGTATGTACTTCACCACTAGGTTGTACGGCACGAAAATAAACTGCAGCGCTATAGCCACGCTCAGAGGCGTCACAAAAGCCATGAAGTTGTAAGTCGACGAAAGATTGAACGACACGACGAGGAAAAGTAAGTGTAGTCAATGATCGAAGTTGATCTTTAAAACGAATCCACTCTAAAGCAATATTCTGAGGAACCTCGTCATCCCACGAAATTCCAGAACACCACAAAAGTTGCATAAGATATTTTGCATAAAACGTAACGGGGCAAACTAATCCCAAAGGATCATAAATTCGAGCAATATCCGAAAGGATTGTACGCTTTTTCAATCTACGACAATCAGTAGCAACTTTGAAGGTAAAACAATCTTCATGTGGCAACCACAACAAGCCAAGAATTTTCAGAGAGAGGTCAGAAACATCTTCAAATTTTCTAAAATCCTCAGAATACAAATCAGAGAGAGGCAAATCGACGAGAAAATGTTCATTATTCGAGGTCCATTTCCGTAAATGGAAACCAGCCGAACGCATAATTTCAACAAGCTCAGCGTCATCAACATAAATATCACGAGCTAAAACAGCAGCTCCAAGAGGGAACTCTGACGATGACGTCTTCGCCAACTCAGCGATGGTGCGAAGAGCTTGATACGGAGCAGAAGAGACTCCATATGTCACCGTGCGAAGTCGAAAATCACGTACTGGACCGACAGGTGTAGGCCGCCACAAAATCCGTTGATAATCAGTGTCTTCATCAGCCACTAATATCTGACGATACATTTGTTTTACGTCTCCTGTAAACACAACAGAATGCCAACGGAAGCGGACTAGGAGATCGAATATATTTGTTTGAAGTTTGGGACCGACAAGCAACGCATCATTTAACGACAAACCACGAGAATCTTTGGCACTTGCATCAAAAACGACACGAAGAGGGGTACTGACTGACTCAGGACGCAAGATACCATGATGCGGTATGTAATAAAAATTACCAACTTCACCCACAGGCGGGGAAACTTCTTCGAGATGACGACAAACTGCATAATCATCCATGAAGGCGACATATGCTTCACGAAAACCAGGATTGGAATCGAACTTCCTTTCCAGCGACGAAAATCTTTTAAGTGCAATCGCACGTGAGTCATGAAAGACAGGTTTATGCGATGGCTCGACGAAAGGCAATGGAACGACATATCTACCATCACGTGAACGAGAATGGTTTTCAACGAAATTATTTTCACAAGTTTTATCAGCTTCCGACAAAATATCATTACGCTGACAAACTTCTTCTAATGCCCAAAACTTTTTTATAGCATTATCCAACGACAAATTCGACAAAGACGAGACGAGAAAACAATCATTATTGATTGTACGACGACAAGAAGTGGTGGGGAGACTAGCATCACAACCACCCAACAATATCCATCCAAAAATGGTTTCCATGGCAATCGGTTGGCCAGGCTTGCCTCGCTTGAGACCCGGGAGCAACGACGAAGCGAAAATGTCTGCATTGAGCAGCATATCAACAGGCCCAGGACGAGCAAACTGAGGATCAGCCAGCGATAAACCTTGGATGTGTGACCAAAGCGAAGAATCCACACATTGTACGGGTTGGTCAGCACAAATCGACGATAGAACGAGAGATTCGACGACAATATTCGACGATAAACGAGAGTTCAATGGCTTTAAAATACATGACACAGTTCCAGAAGGCTTAGTTATCGAACAGCCAATACCATTAACTTGATGATTTCCACGATTGATCGACAAACCTAATGCTTTAGCAGCATGTTCCGAAATAAAATTACATGCACTTGCAGAATCAAGTAAAACTCGAATAGGCTTGAAATCACCCTTGTTGTCCTGTATTAAAATTTTAGCAGTCGAGAATAAAATGTTATTGCTAGGAGCTATAGTAGCAAGTGTAGTTCCAGAAGCAGAAGGCTGAGAATCAACAGCTGGATCAACAACTTTATTCAAATTGTTGTTACTTCCTTCCGATGAAGAAGACTTCAAATTATTAAAATGCAACAAACTATGATGCAAGCGATTACAAATGCCACAACCAGTGCCACGACAATTTTTAACACGGTGTGACTGCGAGAAACAAATAAGACAAAGTCCATTTTTCTTAACAAATTCAAAGCGGGGGAGAACTTCTATTTTTTTAAATTCAATACAATTTTCCAAAACATGTTTTCCTGAACATAATTTACACTGTTCCAATGTCGAGACAACAAAAGAAGATTTGTTAACCTTTTGTTTATTCATATTAAATTGACCAGTTTTTGGTTTGGAAACAGTCACCGAGGTAGATTTAAAATCAGTGAAACTGAGTGCTTGACTATGTTTCTCAATAAACTTTTGAAGGTTTTCAAATTTAGGAACTTCATTACTATTATGTTCTAATTGGAACTTTTCCCGCATTGAATTATCAAGTTTCGACCACAACAAATGAAACAACATAAAGTTTTTATCAGGTAGATCAAACTTATTTAACACTGACAAATTTTCCGAAAAGGTATAAGCTAATCTTTGCAACTCTGAACCCGAAGCCGACTTAATTGGTTCACATGTCAACAATTTATCATAAAAAGTTAAACTTATAGCCCACTTTTTATTATAGTGTTTATTCAACAAATTATAAGCATCTATGTAGCTACTATCCTTCAGCGGGAAATTTTTTATCAAATCATAGGCTGGCCCTTGTACCGACGACAACAAATAATAAAACTTTTCAACACTTGGTATATTTTTAGAATGTATAAGGGAATTGTAAAGCTGTATGAACGCTAACCAATTTTCAAATTTACCATCAAACGGCTTGATATTAATTTTTGGTAACTTGGCAGACAATTCACAATTGTACGACTTTGGTTCCCTTTTTACTTCCCTATCCATCTCTAACTCACGCAAACGCGCCCTAATGTTAGAGATCCTGCGCTCGAATTTAATAGTTTCTTCTAACGCATTCTTTACTTCCGATTTAGGCACAGCCGCAAGAATATGTTGTTGGGCACTATGAAAGTCATTAGCAATATCCTTTATATCATCTTCCGAGTAGCCCATTAAGTCACCATTATCGATGTATTCTAGACGCATTATTGCATAATCGCGCGCCACGAGATTCATATCTGCTTGATCAGATTTAACACGGCCAGATTCACTCATATTTTTCACTGTTTTTTACGACGAAACAAGAAAATACACGAAAACAACGACGAAAATCAAATTCAAAACAAACAGTGAACGAACGAAATGAATGAAGCTGTCAATGTCAACTGTCAACGTCACCTACGTCAAATATCATATGTCAAATGTCAGTATTGCCAATCCAACAAAACGAAAATCTGATGCAATCACTGACCAAACAAAAAATATGCAATGTTTTCAATACTACCTTCGAATAAAAAAAAGAAAATTTCGCCACGAGGTTCAATTTACAATATCGAAAAATACATCGAAATTACACCAAAATAAGCGATATCCACTGATCGCCGAACAATTAAATCAGGCTGAAGGACCAAATGTTAAGTAGAACTGTAACATTAATGTGTAATTTCGTTGCTACAAAATGGGGGTTGGCAAAATGGCTACGATGAAATTGAAACTTTCTTATTTTAATTAGATTAATATTAGAGGTGCCTCACTTGTTCTGGAGCCGGATCTCCGCCGAGGAATACGAGCATAGAAATATCGCCTACCCTTAACAATTACTGGCCAGGAATTATAAATTATGCAAAACGATACCACTATGTCGCATTTACTTGCTGTATTCCGAAGATAATCTTGATGCAGAGCTTCTCAAAGGTGTGAGGGTCGAAGGCAGATGTATTAACACGCACACCGAACCACGAAGAAGGGTTTTTCGATTTTTAACTTAGTTCACGACGACAAATTATATCTTAACGATCTCACGAAAGGCGCCAAACTGACTGAGTTGCCAGTATAACATTACACATAACTACTAACGAGTGTTGCTACGTTTCGCAACCAAAAACTAATACAGTTACAAATGTGAACATACTGCATAATCAGATGATTTTTTATGAACTGTTAAAACGAACATTTATTATGGAAAATATACTGACTTCGTGACGTCATCATGTTAAGTACTGAATTGCATCACTTTTTGGATTATTTTATTATTTAAAATTTTACTATAATTGTGAAATTAAAATCGAAATGCATATTTAGAGGTGTTTTGAGATAAGCTTTATAATGAATTAACAATACACAATTTAATAATTTAATTTCGATTCCGTAAAATATTATGTTGTAAATAATAATTATGTAATTTAAGAAATATCAGTGTCATACTTACTAGTCTTGTGTAAAGCGGTCTCACCTTTTCGCAGCAATTTGATATACTCACGTAGTGGTTTTTAATACATTTTAGTAGTGTGTTTTGTTTTAAAATAGTATTTCTTAAATATTTCATAGAAGAATAAATATAATAAAAAATCAAAAGGTGTGTTACAGATATTGCATCTAATCCTAGTAAGGGAATACAATAAATGTAAAAGGGCATTATGCTTTTGGGACATTCCGTATCAGAAATAAGGCATGTTGATACACATATGCACATTTTCAATGCGAAGATTATAAATGTGCAAGATAATAATACCGCTCCAAATTTATGCTTTATTTTCGGAGAGCCGGTTATATTTTCGATAATATCGTGGATGTCATTCATAAAATTGCAAACGGTGTACTTAGTAAATAAAAGAATTAAAAAATGACTTATGTACTGAACAATGTAAAAGTAGTACCAGTAAGTTGTGTTATCCACATTTGTTAAGGGAAGGGCTAGTATTGCAATCGAAATAAAGAACATTACAACGTATACACTTTTCACTACAAGACGGAATTTATTTTTTAATAGTTTCGTGAAACCAAAGTCTAGACCGAAGCAGATTAGAACTGCAAGGAAAAAACTAACAATATACAAAGGAATTTTAGATTTTTTATCTTTTTTAGAATTTATATTTGTTTCAGATGGACTCTCCATGTTTGTATAATTTTTGAAACGACTTCTAGACTTCCTTACTTCGATACGAGTAATATTGTAGAGAAACTATTAATATGGCAAATGGTAATTGTGTAAGAATAATATTTTGTTAAATTGGATTGTGACATTTTAATGTTGGTGTTTCTCGTATTCCATTAGAAAATTACAAGTGTAATGGGTAATACAGGTTACTATAAATTAATTGATTATTTTAGAAATTTTATTGTTTTTACTCTACATTCCCAAAGCTGTATCAAAACATAGTTTTATGTTTTAATGATTATTTATGCAGTTATCTTATCACAAACTGTACAAATTAAATAAGCAAAGTTAAAGTTTTCAGAAATAATTCCATATAAAATTGATAAAATATTTGCTATTTTTGGAGAAGAAAGCAGAAAAAATACAGTACCATAATAATATATAGATAAAAGATGTCCAAAAATGAGATTTAACAGTGATAACTACCAGCCTTCTGGTAATCTGGTAGCCTGGACCAAATGCGCTGACAGCGCTTTGATAAACTGCCGCGTCTTCGGGTGGATAGCACATTTGAAATGTGGATGTAGGTACATAAATGTGGTACAACAAATTCTATTCGTAGAGGTGTGTGAACTGTATAATGACAATGAGGTAAGTGGTGCAGATGCTGAGCAGAGTTGCAGATAGTCTCAGGTCCAAGGGAATGATATGCCACACGTCGCGTAGCAACGGCCGCGCATTTACATATTTCAGCAGCCGCGAGATCTGCGCGCATTTCTTTTCATCTGTAAGTTGTAATGTTATACAATATAGACTAGCGACCCTTCCCGACTTCGCACGGGTGCAATGCTTATACTAAAACCTTCCTCTTGAATCACTCTATCTATTAAAAAAACCGCATCAAAATCCGTTGCGTAGTTTTAAAGATTTAAGCATACATAGGGACAGAGAAAGCGAGTTTGTTTTATACTGTGTAGTGAGTAGTGATGAGTTTTTTCGTATGTAGTTCTTCAAGAACAGTGCAGTGGTTATGTGTACTGAGATAAGGCTGTTATATTAACGTCAAGATAGCAGCCCCACTGAACGACCGGAATAAATCCAAATATGATAGCACATATGCTTCGGCACTATTAGGCAATATTTAAGAGGAGTTGTTTGGCATTATCAGAACAGCTTAATAATTGTGTGATGAAGTTTCTAATTTGACGGTCTCTAAAATTTATCATTTATATTTTTCAAAACATATAAATTATATTACATATTTACATAGGTGCTTAGAAATACTACAGTTTGTGTTTAACAAATGTCAAAATGTTATTGCATAGTTATGGCACAGCTGTGGTTATGGTGCGCATTCGATTCTTATCGGACGCTCAGCGCGGAAATTTCCAGATTCCAAATTCTGATGACATTGTCAGTCGGAGCATTGGTAATACTAAAACGCATCACAGAATAAGTGCAATTCCTCATACACCCCAATTAGTATATCGATAATAAAAAAAATATGACGCATTCGTACTTTAGTTTTGTCTAACCAAATTACTATAAAGAGCAATAATAGTACGCTTTCCATAGATTCAGTTATGCTCATTCATTTTTAGGAATTTAACTTATATTAAAAATAGCTGAAATTGATTAAGTAGTCGATACTGAACAAACTAATTTCAGGAATTACGTTTATTATGTTACATAGTATTGTATATAATAACAAGCCGTGCGTAGTAACATCAAATTGCTTACCTTCTTCCATAATTAAATTATCGTTCAGGATGACTTTGAAGGATTCGACTTCGGAATTTATCATTTCGGCGACTATTGATGGCATGCATATTTGAAACATGGTATGGAATGTAAAAATGCTTACATTCATGTAGTAAAACCATCCTTTCTGGAAAAATCAACCGTCCTGTAGATGCTTAACTAGGTAAGTATTTTCAACAAAGAAGTAAAGAAAATTTTATTTACATGTGCTTGTACAGAATAAAGAAGGAACCACAATGATGACATGAATCTGGGCAGTAAAATTATCAGCTTTGTAATCAACTAAAACATAAAAAAAAAATTATGAAGACACCTGCCTATATTTACATTAGAGATAAGAGGTCAATTATCTTTTTACGTAAATACCTAATAATAAACGATTTCGATGAATCCCACTAATATTATAAACGCGAAAGTTTGTATGTATGGATGTTTGTTCCTTTTTCACGCAAAAATTACTGTACGGATTTTCCCGTTGCCGATAGAATAATGGGATAAAATATAGCCTATATGTTATTCTGAGGTATAAGCTATAAAATTGTAAAATTTCATCAAAATCCGTTCAGTAGTTTTTGCGTGAAAGAGGAACAAACATCCATACATCCATCAATACAAACTTTCGCGTTTATGATATTAGTAGGATTGATATGCATTTAAAGTGTATGCCTGAGTTTCTTTTCATAACAAACGGAACAAACTTAATTATATTTTGACTGATCAAAAGCTATTTAGATATAAACCTTAGAAATTAAACTATTGTCACTTTAAAAAAAACTTACCAATCTTTCATATAGTAGTCTTATCTTATCACAACATTGTGATATAGCAACGTAATGGTTTCTTATAGCTTTCGAATTGATTTCCGGCGTGGATTCTTTTAATATTTTTATGGAGCAATATTTATAAAAGAGAATCAAGACTTGGGCAACGGTTACTACGTCCAATCCCACTGAGGGGATGCAAAAGATATACAGTGGAATAATGTGTTGGTGACAGAAAGCGTCATTACCAAACCCAAAACATTGTAATAAGCACGTACTCATTTTTAATGAAAACATTAGCAATGACGAGGTTACGGTATAATACCCAAAATATTTATTTACTACACTTGAACCGGTTATTTTTTCGACTATATCATGGATGTCATTCATAAAATCGTAAAGTGTGTACTTCGTGAAAAAAAGAATGAATAAAACGATCACATAATGTAGAAGGTAAAAGCAATACCAATACGTTTCAGAGTCAATCGATTTTATATCGATAGAAAGGATCAAAAATGTAGTAAAACACATTACGACGTATACACTTTTTACAACGAGACGAAATTTATTTTTTATTACTTTTATAAAACCAAAATTGAGGCCAAAAATTAAAGCTGTGAGGAAATAGCAAATCAACGATTTTGGTATTTTTGATTTTTGTTTTCTTTCATCAAAAGCGAATTTTGGTAATGAATTAGTCATATTTAAGTATTAAATTGGAAATGATAACACAAGTCTCGTGAACGTAAACCACTTCCGGACTGACCATTGACCAACACTCGATAACGACTCTAGTCAAATAAAATTAATTTAAAATAATAGGTAAACACTAGTAATACGTTATGTTCTTCATTTTATTTTTCCTTCTACTTTGGATATATGTATAGGTAGTTGGTATAGTGTATTAATTAATTTAAGTGTTTTTTATATATGAAGCTGAATCTTTACTTAGGGGTTTTGTTTTGAAGATTCTAAACTATGTGTATTTATAATGTAGGCCATCAGGAGAATTAAATATTAATATTTCCCTAAATGATTTTATTATTGAATAGCAACGGAGTAGTAATGTTGCAAGAAAAATATATACCTTTCTAACGTCACGACTTTTTCCCAACGAGGTAAGCAGAGACATTTTTCCTTCACCGTCGATCTCTACAAGCCCTCACTAGGATTCGAACCCGATCCTCACAGGGCTATCACTGCTCTCTTATTATACTTACCTATATACTCGTAGTAGGTACATACTGTTTTCGAAATAATGAACATAATATTAGAATTTGTTTATTAATTCTTATGAAAGACATTTTTTTTTCAATTACCAATTTATTATTTATCAATCATAGAGATGCGTGAACTGTATGATGACTACTAAGTAGGTGGTGCAAATGCTGAATAGAGTGGTCGATAGCCGCAGGTCCAGGGGAATGACGTGCCACACATCACTCAGTAATGGCCGCGCATTTATATAGCTCAGTAACCGCGAAATCTGCTCGCTTTTCTTTCCATCTGCATGATAAAGATAGGTACTTGATTAAAAATTTCGTAACGCACGCATATTTGCTGTAACGTACATTACGATCTTTCTTCAGTAACATACGCGCATACGCGGTAATGCTGCAGCTACATAATTCGAGATTCAAGTCGAAGGTTCGCGCTGCCGAGATATGCCTGGCCATCAAAGAGATTAAAATATTTTAATCTCTTTGCTGGCCATATAGTTTGGCGTATCGCGAATAATTCGGGAAAACTTGAATGGTGTTTTGGATTCTGTCGGTTTCCTCATACACCCCTGCCCGCATGTAGTATTATAAGTTACTCCATGTAGTTCGCCGTAGACCAAATACAAAGTTTTTATAGATCACGAATCTTCGCCCGAATATGTAGCTGCAGCTTAAACATCGAAGTCTCATGACTGCAATCAACTTCTGCAAATTGTGGAAGGGTTCATGATTTTAGGGAATAGCAATTAGTATTATTATTAAACATCCGAAATCGTTTTGAGATTTGGTTAACTGCAAAAATTTCTAATAATGGATAAGTACCTACCTTCTTCCGTAGCCAGTTTGTTGTTCAGAATAAGTTTGATAGATTGAACTTCAGAGTTTAACATTTCAGCAACTATTGATGGACTACAAATTTGACAAATTAAATGAAACAGTTGCAATAATCCGTACAGAAATGGGAACCAATCTACCTGCAAAAATACATAGTAGAATTTAATTGAGTAATTCCGAAGGTACATTTAATAAATTTCAAATAATAAAAAAAATACAAATTCGCTATGACTCTCTAATAAAGAGTACATGTATGTAGGACCCATTTTGTGAGAGCACTACGACAAGTGGTTTTCACGCTTTAAAATTACCAAAAAAAACTGTAAGACTCCAAATAATTACTTAGGCTCAATTTTAAATAGAATTGGAATTACCCCCCCCCCAATATTTCACAATTTCCCTTTATCAGAATAATAATAATTTATATTTTCATTAATTACTTATTTATTTTTGTTTTTAAAAAAATATGGAATATGTAAAATTTGTTAATAAAACTATGTCCAGATAATTTATATAACGCAAGGTTTATTAATAGCTTTATATTACTATAATGAAACAAAATAAATGGGCTGCAAAAATAAACTAATTTAAATTAAATAAACTAAATAAAACCTCTAATTTAAATGTCAAATTATTCATACCTTCATTTTAATATAGTACAAAATGTACCATATCGTTCCCAGTAATTTCGGTGAGGCAATTAATAATTCTGTAATGAACTGAAACCGAAAGAGTTTCTAAAAACATTAACACATATTTTAAACAACTTTTTGTTCAACAACAACGTAATATTTAATTTATTATTATTATTAAAACACAAGACTATCTATACTGAAGACACTGAGACTGGAGTTAAAGATTCATTGTTTTACTAGCAGCGCCCCGCGGTTTCACCCGCGTAGTTCCCGTTCCCGTGGGAATACGAGGATGAAATATAGCCTATGTGTTATTCTGATGTATATGCAATATAACTGTAAAGTTTCATCAAAATCCGTTCAGTAGTTTTTGGGTGAAAGAGGAACAAACATCCATCCATACATCCATCCATAAAGTCACCCTGTATATATGTCACCGTAAAATAGTAAACATCGTTAGATTATAATCTATCTCGCGAGATTGTAGACTGTCGAAAGATTGTGAACCGAACACACTGCTTACAATTTAATGCATTATTTTTTGGTAGATTGTAATCTATCGAAGTGAAACTGATAGATTACAATCTATCCAGCGTTAAATTGTCAACTGTCCAAGGACTGTCCCTGATTGGTCGGTCTTGCAGTATTTATTTCTGTGCCCATAGAGTTAGGAATCAACCACAGATGTCAGTCAAACAAAATAAAAGCATTAAAAAAACTGTGACATTAAGTATATTGTATTTATTATTTAGTAGGTAGGTAATCAATCAATAAAAGTAGAAAGTGGAAAGGTTTACTCTCCGAAACAAATCAAACATTAACTAAAATATAAATCGAAAACATAACAAAATTTTCCCTTAGAAAAAAATTAGAAAACAAAATCTTTACCTAAAAAAACTCACGAATATTATCCCTGAGGGGGTAGGCAGAGGTATTCCATTCTTGGAAATACCCACTTTTCACGAGAATATTCGACCCCTAACCGTGATAGGTGGTGAGCCCATCGCCGGACCTGTTTGTTACACATGCCTTAGGATTATTGATTACCTACCTACTAAATAATAAATACAAAATACTTCATGCCACATTTTTTTTAATGCTTTTATTTTGTTTGACTGACATCTGTGATTGATTCCTAACTCTATTTGCACAGAAATAACCTACTGCAAGACCGACCAATCAGGGACAGTCCTTGGACAGTTGACAATTTAACGCTGGATAGATTGTGATCTATCAGTTTCACTTCGATATATTATAATCTACCGAAATATAATGCGTTAAATTGTAAGCAGTATGTTCGGTTCGGTTCACAATCATTCGACAGTCTACAATATCGTGAGATAGATTATAATCTAACAATGTTTGCAATTTTACGGTGACATATGTATATAATCTCACGCCTTTCATCCCCGAGGGGGTAGGCAGAGGTATTCCATTACTGGATATACCCACATTTCACGAGATACATTGGACCCCTTAACGTGATAGGTGGTGAGCCCATCGCCGGACCTGCGGGTTTCCTCAAGATGTCAAAGTCAAAGTCAAATGCATTTATTTTCAGTAGGTATTGAATATACACTTAGAAAAGTCAATAGTTTATAATAACAAGGCACTCGAAACTCGTCCATAAAGATTGGCTAAATGTAAACAGCAGCCCATCTCCACCGACGAGTTGCTGGTTCCAAATGCAGTACCCAGAGAAGAGCCAGCACGAAACTCAAGGGCAGCTCTTTTTATTGTTTCTGTTGTTTTCCTTCACCGTCGAGCTAGTGATAAATATGTACGTAAGTTTTTGAAAAACTCATTGGTAGGTATACATGCCAGGATTCGAACCCGAGCCTCACTGATTTTCGGCCGGCTCTTTAACCGGCTCTATTTCTACATATATTTCTGCATATATTTTTTTTAAACATTTAGGAAATTGTTGTTTGTTTATTGTTTTGGTGATTATTATATAACTGTATGTATTTCTTATTTCCCTTAAATATATTTCTCAACTTAATAAAACTCTTACAGTTCCTCCTGTAACGTAGGTGAATTTAACGTTAGAAAAATAACGTAGCTGATTTATGAAAACTCTGAAAGTTTGTGTGAAAGTTGGCCCCCTTTTTTTAATAAATAAAAAGTTTATCATTTTTTTATATCCCACAGTTGTATGTACAAACGGATATTAAATAAATAGAGTACTAACCAGTTTTGTATACATTGGTCTTATTTTATCGCAACAATCCGATATATTCACGTAGTAGTTTTGTATGTCTTTAATGTTCTGGTTTACCATTGACCTCCTCAAGCTTTTAACAGAGGAGTACATGTAATAAACAATCAAAACGAGCATCACCCATATTACATCCAGCCCCAGTGACGGAATACAATAAACGTATAGTGGCATACTTGATCTCTGACAGTCAATTTCAGTATTGTAAAAACATTGTGATACACAAAGAACCATTTTTAATATAAAAATGAAAAAAGAACTAGACAATGTTATCATCCCGAGATTAACATAGAAAACCGATGCTCCAATTCCATCTATTTTCTCAAATATATCATGAATATCAGTTATAAAGTCACATGCCGTGTACTTTGTGAACAGTAAAATGAATAAATGACTCATATAGTGTATAAGATAAAAGTAATACCAATAAATATTAGATTTTTCAGCAGTGTTTATGGGGAAAATTAGTATAGCAATTGAAACAAAGCACATTACAACGCATACAAGCTTCAATATAGGACGACTTTTCTTATTCAATAATTTTATGACACCAAAATTTAGGCCAAAGAAAATTGCAACTCCAAGGAGGAAGCTGATAAGCGAAATCGGTATTTTGGGTCTGCGTTTTCTTTTGTTTTGTACGTAGGAATTGATTATTATTTGTGGATGGTTCATAATTCAAAAAACAACCTTTTAGCACGAGAATCACTCAACGAATCAACAGTGCAGGGCAGTAACATTTTTATTAATATTTAATAAATTAGCAGGTAATTATTTAAAGTGAAATATTTAATATTATGAAGAGTGCTTTTTTGTAACTGCTATTAGATGATTTCATAAAATATAAATAATTTGAATTATAGTTCCATTAATCCACCACTACGTTAGCGTGATATCTTATCATCTATACAAATTAATTGATACATTTGGATAATGACTTTGTATGATAATAAAATTATAATTTGTTTATCCTAGACAAACCTATGTTTGTGTCTTTGTTAATATTTTTCTCGATTTTTTTTATTTACTGTTTAGGTAAAACATAATATAAGTTGCTTTCCCGTTATCGCCATTCTGGATATAATTTACTTTATTAATTTTATGTTTCATAGCGACACTACATAAAGAACTAACTAAAAGCGCTACAGACAACATGTTCTAAGCCGAGCTATCGTTGTTTTGTAATGAGTTTAAAAAAAAAAAACTCACGCCTTTCATCCCCGAGGGGGTAGGCAGAGGTATTCCATTACTGGATATACCCACATTTCACGAGATACATTGGACCCCTAAACGTGATAGGTGGTGAGTTTGTATAAATACAACTATCCAAAATCAACCGTTGGACCGACCGCAGTCCCCAGGCAAGATCACCTAATGGAATATCTTCCCTTTTCGCGATGGAAAAGCATTCCACCTCGGCTCCTCCATAGTTTAAAAAAAATCGCTATTTATCTACACATAATTAACAAATAATGAGTTCTAAAATCATTTCTACGAAAAAAATATTTTTATAATATTTTAGAGCAGTGTGATAGCCTTACGGTAGAGAGCCATTCAGTCATCAGAGAGGCTCGGGTTCAAATTCTGGCATTTGACAATGAGTTTTTCAAAAACTTACGTGAGGAAACCCGCAGGTCTCAGAATTAATTTTGATGCATGCGTAACAGACTCTGTCCGGCGATTAGATGGGCTCACCACCTATCACGTTTGGGGGTCGAATATTCTCGTGAAAAGTGGGTATTTCCAGAAATGGAATACGTCTGCCTACCCCCTTGGGGATAAAAGGCGTGAGATTATTTATTTATTTATTTTATTTTTTATAGTAGCAGTTTCAATTTGAACACAGCTATTTTTAATTTTTACTTATCTGGCGCGTTTAACGTCCACAGATTTAATTATTATTGAATGAATTAATGAATTAATAATTTTATTGCATGCATATTGTCACAGCATAATACAAGCATAATATGTGAAAATGTGTCATTCGATAAAACACTCGTATTTTTCGAAATACAAAACGTGTAACCAATACGATCCGAAGTAAATCGTAACACTGAATCGATTTGCAGTTCTATTTCAATGACGCTTCGAACTCTGGGAGATAATATTTTATGAATATAAATCATATACATATTGTATATGATTTATATTTCTGAAATTAGTTTGTTCAGTATCGACTACTTAAATGGATTTCAGCTATTTTTAAAGTGTTAAATTTTCCTGAAAAAAAAAATAATATTACTGAATTTATGGCTACCGATAATGCTCTTTATTTAAGAAAGTTGGTTAGACAACACAAAATTACGAATGCATAATATTTTTATATACTATTTAGAATGTATGAGGAATTGCGCGTATTCTGTGACGCGTTGTATAGAATATACCTACCTAACTATGTTTCGAATATTTCGATAAGTTTACGGTGAGCCGTTAACCACAAGCGGGGCAGAATCTGGGGACGAGAAATGGTAAGTGAAACTTTATAGTAAGTGGTATCTAAATAAGTGACAATGTAAGTAAGTAGGTATATTCGTAGATAGCAACCCCTGAGTAAGTGGGTAGACTAATTGTTGGCATATGTACCTATTTAAAACGATAAAGAACCTAGTTTGGTGTTGGCGAGGCAAATAATTAGTCTATAGAAGTACAGGAGATGGATGTTCTTACACCTAAGTAAAATTATTTATCTTCAATAAGGTATTTTTTTGATTGCAATTTTATCTATCGTACTGGTCTGGTACATTTTTATATCTATATAGTTACTAGCAGCGTCCCGCGGTTTCACCCGCGTAGTTCCTATTCCCGTTCCCGCGTAGTTGCCGTTCCCGTTCCCGCAAAGTTCCAGTTCCCGTTCCCGTTGGAATATCGGAATAAAAAGTATCCTATGTCCGTCTCCTGGTTCTAAGCTACCTCACCACCAACTTTCAGCCATATCGGTTCAGCCATTAACGCGTGATGCCGTGACCAAGGGAAAAAGGGATTCATTTTTATATATATAGATATAAAATGATAAACTGACTGATGGGTGATATATCAATGCACAGCCTAAGCCGCTGGATTTAGAGACTTGTAATTTTGCACATAGATAGCTTATACAGTGTAGGCATACACTAAGAAAGAATTTTGCAAAATTCTTAAGGGGGAAGCCGCGGGTAAAAGATAGTGTAAAATAAAACGAGTAACTTACAGAATAAAACCCCATTTCGTTGCAATCGGGGACCGTCTCCGCGGATGATTCGATTATGGAAAAGAGATTTAACATTGTCTTATCCTGACGAAAGACGCGTCGTTCGTTACTCGAGTTATCGGGAGCTACCGTCGAACGTATGGAAGAGAAAATTGCGTTAAACATTAAATTTTGTAGGAATGTTCGTACCATGTGTGCGGTAATTTAAATAAATTGTATATTGGTAAGTACTACATTAAGTACATTCCTGTAAGTATTAAGAATATTATACATGCTAATTTTGAGAACATTCCTCGTAAGATGTTTCCGTTTCCTCGGTTTCCGTTAGGGTCGAGTTTGGAAACATGTATTTTCTCCACCAAATTTGATCAAGAATATGCAAGCCATTATGTATTACTATAAATATATATTATGTAGCGTGAAATTAAATGTGATGGATAGATAGATGACCGATGGTTTTATACGATTACCAATAAATAAAAACAATGTTCGTTTTTTTCCTTAGAGAAGCCTTTATGAATAACACAAAAAATGAAGAGACATCCATCACAGAAGATTAAAACTCAAAATGGAATTACGCTTGTGACAAGATGACAGCCCTGAATTTAGTCGCGCGGGGCTGGCTCAGTTTGCGGGATAGCTGTAAGCCGACAAATAAAGGGCTGGAGAGACACCTTGCCATGAATTTTAATGAAGACGTTTCACTGGAATAATACCCTACGAACGAATCTTTAAACAGTCGCACAGGATTACTGTTCGAAATCAACGCTTTTGTTTTTGTTCAATGTAAGTATATAAATTATACATGTATCATTCGAGCTTATGAAATCGGGGAAGCGATGCAAAATTTGATGATCTTATGAGATTTATGTATTTGTGCTGTTTGGGGTAAAAAATATAGGAGGTGGGGGAGCTGATATGGCTTAAGCTGGCTGGATTATCTCTACCAAGCATCAGCCTAGCTGTCCAGAAAGGGAATGCAGCAAGCATTCTGGGCACTGTTCCAAATCTTTCCTCTTTCAACTACGTTTTTTATTCTGTAAATAATGTACACAATGAAATGTATTCTGTGCAAATAAATGTAGAACGTTTTTACTTGACTATGGCAACTCTATTTTATAGAAATTTAATGTTTTGGTTTTCAATATATACCTACTTAGACTTAATGAAGTAGCATAAGAGAAATACCTAGTATTAAAGCATACATAAATTACTAATATTATTCCATTATTTTGAACTACATTGAGCCAGCGGGTAAAATATCCTCGTTCCGAGATAAAAATTAGTAGCCTATGCGTTATTCTGATGCATAATCTATAGGTATCACTGTAAAGTTGCAACAAAATCAGTTCAGTTGTTTTTGCGTGAAACAGCAAAAACAGCAATTCATCCATCCATCCATATACATCCATCCAAACTTTTGCGTTTATAATGTTAGTAGGATAATAAAAAGGTCAATCTGGGTTATTGTTATTCAAAATTATTAAAGTTTCGATTTTTGGACCTCGACATAGACCTTGCGAGGAGTAGCAGGTATCGAAACGCCGGGTAGAAGGGTTAGCGATAGCAAAATACGACAGTCGGTTTTAAGTGAACATTTTTTACTAAATATACGCTAAATTCTTCGTATTTTTAACCCCTGTTTGTTAATTTGTGTGCTAAAATATATATTGTACTCAAAATAATAAATTAAATCGAACCTAAATTAAATTATATAGTGTTTTATAATTCCCGACTAAAGTACAAATTTATAAAGTTTCTTATGGTGGTAGTGGTCTCTGCCTACCCCTACGGGAAAGAGGCGTGATTATATATATTATATATTTATAATGCTTATTTGCTTGAACAATACACATACACAAACTAGAAACAGTTAACACATTAGTACGAATACAAGGAATGGTCGTACAGTCAAGAGTGGACATGGGACTTTGTAATGTTCTTATTACAATCGACAGGTCAGACTCGCACTATAAGTGTAAAGCTTCGTGTGCTCTTGACTGTACGTTACAAACTAAGTCTCGATTTTTTTCCATTCTATATTGACATTGATTTGCTGTCTAACATTACCGGTACCAAAAATCATTTTAAAGGTCACAACTTTCTTTAACCTTAATTATACCTTCTTAAACTGATCGTACATCGTAGCCTATCGAGAGTTCTATTTTAATCCTAGATCAGTCTATTATTTGACCTAAAATTTTAACACGTAAATAGCTATAAGTATGTAGGTATTTATTTATTGAAATTATTTTGCGTTGACTTCTACAACAGCCATGTACCAACGCATAAATTAAACAAAACTCAAACAGTAGTAGAGGTTTGTACATGTTGAGTTTATCTGGGTGATGGTAAAATCTGTGTAGTGGCGCGGAAGGCATGAAGGCCGCATGTGCTGGAAACGTGCTCGGCATCTTCATGACTCTTGTATATGTAACTTTTATTAGAGTTAATCAGATTGTTCGTGTTTTCATGGACATTATATGGGATATAGTGAATTAACTCCAGATGGCGATACTTTACCTAAGTATCGCCATCTGGAGTTATAAATCTTAAAAATGTGGTTTATAAACATAAGTAGTTCATAGTATAATATTCTCACTAGCTTTTGCTTGCCACATAAGCCGCGTTTCGAAATAAAAACAAGCCTAGATCACTTCTTTGTTCCGTGTTCACTTCCACTAACCGACCCTTAAAAAAATAATCAGGTGCCCTGACCCACTGTTCATCACTTTAAGTGTCAACTTATGGAAAAAACAGTAATCTTTTGTTGTTGATTATTATAATTTGATAGGGTTTTGGCTTTGAGTATTAAACCAACCGGAGACGCCACTGACAGGCGTTCCCCTCTGCCAAAAAGAAGTGTCGGTCAACACGCATAACTGATAAATACAACTAGTTTTTTTGAGTTCACGGAGTGCTTGGATTGGTGAATTTATTTGTGTGCATCTAGTTCAAGCTAGTGTTTAATTGTTTTTTCCAAAAATGCGTTAGTTTTAACATTATTTGTGTTTGTTTCCTCGTCCCCCGCGCAGAAATTGGCAGACTTTTTTGCTAAGAAACTACTGCGCGTGACGTCTCCTGTTGGTTTAATACTCAAAGGGTTTGGGCAGTTTGTGCAGAAGTTTTAACACTCCGTTAGTATTGGTGAACTCGGCACTTAGCCCTTCAACTATCTTTATGTACCTACAAAGCTATCTCAATCTGTTGCTTTGTTGGTGTGTGAAAGGACGAACAAGCATACTTTCTCATTTATATTTTAGAATACTTTTTACTTACAGACCTTGCGTGGCATATGCGGAGATCCTATCTTTTTTTATGTGTACAAGTAAGAGGCAGTTTATAATGGCGATTAAATGAACTTAAGTCCATGGACGGTATTGTAAATATGTTAACTTTTCCTGAAGATGATGTGCTCCTATGAAAACGTAGTACAAATGTTTTCCAAAGGAAACTGGAACACAAATAAAAGTTGCTTAGATACTTAGGAAAGGCTGTAAGCTATTTGACAAGATGTGACCTCGACAGAGTTTCAAACAAGTGCTATTTATAAAAAAAAAAAAGAAATTTCTAGAATGTTTAGTTTATATTACTTTATAAATCACAACAAAAAAACTTAAAATGCTTCTCAATATTATTCTTAGTGACAGCTACATTAGATAGGTTTTGAAATTAATTATTTTACTTATTTAATAAATGGACATTAAACGACCCTTAAGATCACACCAAATAATCAAGTGCTCAAAACCATATCACTACTCGTTAACATCACACACACAAGTTTAATGATAATGGACTCGATTCTGGCTGATCATCTAAAATTCTTAATTTAAAATTAGCCTAACCTTCTCCATAGAATACGGAAGAAAAAGGACAGAAACAAACCATAGATTGAAGAGTTAATGTCAAACATGTAAAAACCAACTAATTGTAACCTTATGAACGTTATCTGTCACTTTTATCCATGACCTTCTTACATCGTCGCTAAAATTGCTAACTACGTGTATTTCAATAAGTGTAATTGCGTTATTTAGTTATTTTGACATTTTTGACATTATAAATAAATATGGCGCTCATTTCTGTCCCTTTTCTCTCCAAAGCGGTGGAAAAAAATACAGATAACTTAAAATTAGGAATTTTAGCTGGTCAGCCAGAATCGAGTCCATTGATCAACTAAGTATTTATATGCTACTGCTTATGTTGATGAACAGTTGTAATTTTTTTTGCTCATCGTTTAAACGGTCGTTTAGTGTTGGTTACCTCGGGCCTTTGTTACTTAATCTAAATTATTAATATGTTATATTACGTTTGAAAGTTAAAAGTAAAGTACACAAGTTATTCTTCCAGTGAGCCTCAAAAATGCAGAATTTATTTTACGTGAAAACAAAACTTTACCAATGAAACCTCCATTTACCTTTCCATGCGCAACCTCCACAAACATTTTAATAAGTAGGTATAAACCTTTTATAAAATAAAATGTACCTCTTTCCTCATCCGGTCGTCCATCAGACATGAAAAATAATGAAAGTTTCTGAAAAATGGTTATTCTGCGGAAGTGAATTTCATCATAAGGTTGGGGAGGGAGAGATGAATATTGATGAACTTCATTTATCATGTAATATAGTACGAATGTTTTAAAATCTCTTAGTGATGTTTCAGATGTTTTTTCCTAAGTGCCAACATAAACAATTTGGCTTTATGGGTAGGTATATAACAGCTACTCGGACACAACTATCAATTCAAAGAACAATCAATTAACAGCGCCTATTGATCACTATTGACCCGACAGACGTTGTCCTATACAACGGTCAGTTATGTCAAACACCTTAAGGTTAGGTTCATTAGAAGAGTTAAAATGGTCGTTATGTTTTCTTAAATTTTCTAATGTTCCGTGCAACTTTATTATTTTTTTCCTTCATAAAAATCTTCTCCTGACTATAACAAATACAACAAAAAAAGAATTAGCGAAATTGGTTCAGCCGTTTACGCGTGATGCCGTGACCGAGGGAAAAAGGGATTCATTTTTATATAAAATATATTCAGATTTAAAGGCGCTCGCTGGTATTGATGTACAAATATAAAGTGACTAATGCGACGTGTCTTCGCTCCACTTCGATTGCGGCGCTTTATCCCCGACTTGATTTACTCTTAATCTTTTGATATTCATTATCCTAGACTAAAAACTTATTGTTAGTTAAACAAAATATAGGCTATATTCGTTTCTATTTCGTTTGAGCATGTAGCTTTCTGTTAGTGAAAGAATTATTAATATCGGTTCTGTATATAGGGCAGCAAAAAACCCAATCTATCCAGAAGGCCAGTAAAATCTGGCTTCCGTTCATTTAATATTAATCAATGTTAACCAGATGGCATCGCAAATTATTTACCACAAAATCAAATCACGAAATACGGCCACTTCCTATCAATATTGACTTTGCAAATGAATTCGCCGGTTCTCCCGCTTTATCTGCATTTATTCACTATCAAGATAATGTTTGTGGATTGAAATGAATTGCACTTCATTTATTACTTGCCAAGTTATTGCATTAATGCAACTTGATATTATGTTATTATTTCTAGCAACGCCCCGCTGTTTCATCCGCGTAGTTCCCGATCCCGTGGGAATACGGGAATAAAATATAGCGTATGTGTTATTCTGATGTATAAGCTATTTAACTGTAAAGTTTCATAAAAATCTGTTCAGTAGTTTTTGCGTGAAAGAGGAACAAACATCCATACATGCATCCATACAAACTTTCGCGTTTATAATATTAGTAGGATTAATAAGTAGAAGAACAGTACCTATGCAGCTGTTAACCTAAAAATACTTTAAAGTTAAAAAAGATGAAAGAAAAAGATGCTGCACCATTAGTCTTGTGGTCCCAACACGAGTTAATAGTACAGCTTCCTTCTGTAAGTTTTAAAATTCGGTGTGAAAACAGAAATGTCCTTTACATATCACATTCGATTACATGAGGTAGGCAGAAATAGATTTTTCCGCTACTTCTGAGGCCAAACGATGCAATTACGTTACGGCTCCAATCTGGTCTTCCGCAGATGTTCCGGATGCGGCGATGTAGTTAAGTGGAAATTGCATGTGCACGACGCATTAGTACCTCTCCGCAAATTACGGGCGCAATCTGCAGCGAATCCACCGCGACTTTCATTATGTCTGTGCCCCCAGAACTTTTCAAGATGGAGATGCTTTTTAGGAGTTTTTATAGCTATGATAAGGAGATGAAAGGAACTAGAATTGATAGAATTAGCATTAGAATTGATAGAATTAGAATTAGAATTGATAGACTACATAATGTGAAGTCTGAAAGTATCATCCGTGACATAGAAGTGGAGAATTAATCGATTGCCGTGGTGCGGAGGGACATATAATGCTAATAGATGAGAGTAATGTTGTAAGACGAGCTCTTGTAATAGGTATAATGTGGATGGGTATAGGAAGTGGAATAGCCAAAAGAAGATGTGGATGGATTTCACATGGAAGGAGAGTAACATACTGCATCGGCCCTCAAATTATGGGTAAAGGGCAAAAAAATATGTTAATACGATACCTTTTTTCTTTTCAATTATACAAATACACTCTCATAATTATTGTCACCTCTACAGGTCAGACAAGTTCATGCCTTGGCCGATGTATTCCATTCCACTCACTTTTCAACGGTAAATTTTTCTGACCCCTAAACGTGACAGTTACACAAATCTTATCAGGAGATTTATCTTCTGGAAATCTATATCATGCATGAGACACATCCGTAATATCAGAGACCAGTTATTTAAACTGGTCTCTGGTAATGTAGAGTATTTTGGTCCGTGCACATTGTAAAATGTTTAGCAGCACGTATAACGTGATGCGTGTTTTGTAATAAATTGCTACTAGCAAGGTATTCACACTTAGTGGCATTTTTATTGCTACTTTGACAGCGATTTAAAGACCACAATATGGCCATGCGGCAACTGTGCTCTCGGTTATTTCATTTTGTTATACTTCCGTAAATCCACATGAATAAATACCAAGGTACGAGTACATATCAACAGGCACACGTGTAACCACGTAACTTTGCCTTCAGATTTAGGAACTTCTGTTCCCCATAATATGATAAATTTTCAAATGAGACTATGAACCTTCATTGCACTAGTTAATGATTTTGACTTCTGCAAAGCCTCCAGATTTTATTTACTTTTTTTAGAATGCCTTGTATTAGGCATATTTCCATTAGAGGTAAAACAAATGTTTTCTTGATAATTCTAATAATACGTTAGTGAAGAAATAAATAAATAAGCCGTTTGTTCACAAATAAAGAGCAAAAAAGATACGATATAATACAACTACTCTTCATTGTACACTAAAAACAGCATTATATGGATACAATTGACGGTCTTATTGCTTAAATATTTGCAGACTAACGAATTATTAAAAGTAAAATCTAATAATTGGCACCCTAACAATTTAAAATAAATTGTGTTTTATTTTATTGGCATAATAGGTGGGAGGTTTTCAATAGATAAAACTTCTATCGAAGACCTACCTACAATGACATACATAGATAGTCCATGAAACTTTAAAAAACTTTGGCGTATCGTATCCTCATTACGTGTCACCGACCTGTATCATCACCAATTCTGCCACGACTTAATTTCGATCATGACACTCAGAGAGTCAGAGGTAAAATGGAGCGATAAGCCAAAATGTGGACCCAGCGTCAGGTGGACGCTGTAACTACGTTTAAAAAAGGAAAAGGACTCACGCACGTTTAATAAAAAACATACTTACCCTTTATTTTACCCTCATACCCTTGTTTTTTATCCCTCTGTTTTTTTTATTATTACACTCATAAGCACAATTCGTCGTACCCTACGAAAAAGGACACAATTGCAAAACCCCTACTTTTCAGGAGAAGGTTTTTTTTACTTTTTTCGAACTGTACGGACTTTATAAAGTTTCTAACGATGCAGTTAAGTCCATAAATGTGCTAAGCTTCATTTAAAATAAATAATATTCTACTTTACAAGGTTTTCATATCAATTTTGTCCCTTAAATCGTTATTCGCCGTAATATCAATTGAAAAATGGAGCCTAATGGCTCTTATGTCCTTATTCCGGGGAATTTTTTGTAGGCTTAAGCGCATTAGTGGCTTTTTAATAATGTGTTACTTACTTTTGCCCACGACTTTGTCCGTGTTCAGAGGTTACAAGAAGTCTTTGTCCTTCTTCGATATGCAAGTTATATCTCTGACAATTTTTATCAAAATCTGTTGAGTCAAATAGCCATGAAAACGTAATAGCGTTAATTTTGTATTTCATATTTTACTTCGACTTTGTTTATGGTTTAAATTTAAACAGAAATATATATTTATGTAAAATGTAAAAAAATAAACGTTACGGATATCTTTATCCTAAGGTTGTCTTGAAGAAATCGTTTAGAGCTATAAGACCGCCCATTGTACTTTTTTAAGATTGTGTCAGTTGTTGCATATCTTTATTGGTGTACAATAAAGAGTTGTTACTTACTTATTTACTTTATATTTCCAAGATACGAAATAATTTTTACGATTATTATAAAGATAATATTTAAAGTGGTAATAATTTTACTTTTATTTTTATTAAGGTTTCAATCAATTTTGCACATATTTTACTCTAAAACAATTTAACTTTACAACAGTAAAAGAGTTTTCCAAATCGCATCAGTAGTCAAAATTATTGTCAAATAAATGACTACCTTTTTATAATATGGTAGTCATAACCTAGTAGTAAAGTGTATAAAGATGAAGAAGAGAATATTGTAAGAGAAACCGTTTATTAGCATGGAAAGAAAAAAAGCTAAGTATATTTATAACAAATATTATATTATATTCTATAGACGGGCCTGTTGGCTCAGTTGGTAGTGACCCTGCCTTCTGAGCCGGGTCACTACCAACTGAGCCAACACTGAGCAGGTCGCGGGTTCGATCCCCGCTCGGGGCCAAAATTTGTGTGCATGAACATGTCTGTTGGCTTCGTGTCTGGTCGTTTAGTATTTATTTAAGTATGTTTATCGGTTGTTTAGTACCCATAGTACAGGCCCTGCCTAGTTTGGGACTAAATAACCATGTGTGAATTGTGTCTCACAAAAAAAAAAGCAGTGATAAAGAGCAGTATAGCCAAAAGAACATGATGATAATCAGTGAGGTTTGCATTCGAATCCTGGCATATACCAATGAGTTTTTTTAAGTATGTTTATCGGTTGTTTAGTACCCATAGTACAGGCCCTGCCTAGTTTGGGACTAAATAACCGTGTGTGAATTGTGTCTCACAAAAAAAAAGCAGTGATAAAGAGCAGTATAGTCTTACGGTTAAAGAACATGATGATAATCAGTGAGGTTTGCATTCAAATCCTGGCATACCTATACCAATGAGTTTTTCAAAACTTACGTACATATTTATAAGTAGCTCGACGGTGAAGGAAAACTTCGTGAGGAACCCCGCAGGTCTCAGAAATAATTCTGAGGCATGTGTAAAAGACCCGATCCGGCGATGGGCTCAGCACCTATCACGTTTAGGGGTCCAAAGAATATCTCGTGAAAAGTGGGTAAGTATATCCAGTAATGGAATACCTCTGCCTACCCCCTCGGGGATAAAAGGCGTAAGATTATTTATTTATTTATTATTATAATAAATGATAATACTATGTCAAGTATATGTTTATTATTAGCACACCAACTCGGCTATATGAATATCACTATCACACTTTTTAGGAGCCGAAAATTACACATGTGAAAAGTTGTAGGTATACCTAGTTCTAGAAATGGAACCTAGTAGCAACCCACTCCAAAAGCATGAATATTTTTCAACAAATACCTAATTGACTATTGTTTCACATTACAGGCGAATATCTACCTTCCCGGATACCTAAAAAAACATGAAAAAAACTAAATAAAATTAAAAAAAATATGTGACCTTTTACACAAAGTTTATAATGTTCTTGTAACTAAAATAAAATTATCCTTGATTTATTTATCATAAAAGTTTTTATTAGAGCACGAAAGCAATTAGGGCTTTTTAACTAAAAGTAAAAAGCCCTAACCGCCATTATGGCCCAAAAATAAATACATATATTTATTAATTTTATGGTTTTGAAACACCCCAGAGGAAATTTCATATAAAGGGTATAACTAAGTAGACAAGTAGCATAAAAAAATATTGTGTTACTATTGTGATATTAAAAGATATTGAAAAATATAAAATTTCACCGTAGAATAAAGACCTAAGTGTCATTAGAGCCTTACACTCTCCTTAGTAATATAAAAAAGAGTTTCCAGCGAATAGAGCCACAAGTGCAATAGTGGCCTTATTCCGCGTAGGTGCAGAAACGAAACTATTGTACAAAATAAACGAATTCTGAGCAATTTCACAACACCAATCTGTATTTTATCAAGATAATAATAAACTTTAATACATATTACTAATATTTAAATAAGAATTACAATGTTCCGGTGATGCGATTTTCCACAGTGAATGCGTTATAAAAAATAAAACATAAGCTCATCGACCGCATTTTAAGAGTTTACGTTTTAATTTCTTCCTTGAGATATCTGGTTCATCTTTCCTATCCATTTGCGTAAACATTTATCCACGTCCCTGTCTTCGTTTCATTTTTCATTTGTAAGCGTTTTGTTTTAATAATATTTCCGTGAAACGAATGCACACCGTACTCCTCCGCTGTCTTACACTGTCCGCCGAATATTGGCAGCAATGGCGCTAAGGCCCGCGCACGACTCCCGCGTTTTACGCGAAAAAAGGTATAATGGCGGTTATGGCTATATTCGTCGTTCAAAATAGGGCGGGCGCAGTTATGTCTTTATTTTAAACTTAAATTTCTACATGATAAAACTAACTTTTGTATGATATTTTGAACTGTAAATATGGCATTTTGATAGTAGAATCCAAATCCGAAATAAAAACAAAAAGCCCTTATGGCCGTTAGGGCTTTATTCGTAGGGTACGACGAATTAACGGCCCATTATGACATTTTTATCCATTCTAGGTCATTTTAGAGCGTTGGTTCTCCATTATAGTATTATTTGAATGAAAGCAAATGTGGCCACCCACAGTGGTATTGGAGGAGGTTCAAAGAACCTTAGCTATAATATTATGTACCTGATCAGACTCATATTATGATGAAGATTAATAATATGACGGATAACCAAAGATTCTATGGAAATTTCAATCAAAATCCTCCTCCACTTGTTACGGTTCATACAGCCCTTTAAATGTAGGACAGATGGACATGTGGGTTGGGTATGGCGTCCGCTTAGTATTACGGTCTCGTCTTTAGGCTTTCAAATCTTCTTTCTCTTTTTAAAGAGAATTATAATATGTGATACAAGCAGTGATTGTCCTGTGGTTAGTGGAGTCCATTTATCCTCTCATGCGTGATGCTTGGCTTCGAATCTTATACCGAGGGCAAGTATCACTGCCTTAAAAAAATACACACCTTATTTATGTGCACCTGTTTCAGGCATTATAACTCCAAGCAATCGTTTTTTGCGTCACGTTCATATGTCGTTTCGGAGGCCATTAGTCAGTAAATCCGGACGCAGTGTATCGCGACTTGTCTAAGGCCATATTAATGGCCTACCTGCCAGCTGACTGAGACGGATGGGCTCACCAACCGCTGACCTGACGCCTTTGCTTCCCTACCCTATTTATTTAATATCAATCTCTTACCGGGCGACGTAAGAATAAAATAAGTCACGCAGCGCTTGCTGAATAAACCATTCCACTATAAATAAGTGGAAATAAAATTGCTTTTATAACACGGAAACGAAGCTTTTATTTGTTTCACGTTTCCTCATTCGTGGAAAATTTGAAGCCTGTAGACTGCTGACGATGACGATAGTAAAATATCGAGCAAGTATATAATATTTGTGTGCATGAACATGTCTATTGGTTTCGTGTCTGGTCGTGGCTTAATGTTATTTTTAATATGTTTATTAGTTGTTTAGTAGGTAAAACATTTTTAGAGGAGTTTTGGGACAATTACAACACAGTCAACACTATTGATTATTATAATTTGTTATAAAGTAACAGAGATAAAATGATTGATTGAATCAAGTAAACAGAGAAACTACACAAATGTCAATATTAATACCAGCGTTTGATTAACGCGTACTATAACATCAACTCGCTGAGTGGTTGGATAGCATATATGTTAAGTTAATTAGGCCTTAATCAAATCACTGAAGCGAATTTTATACGGAAATCGGATACAAAATGCCAAGCGTATGTACTTACATAGTTTAAATAGTTACATATAGATGATAAGTAATTCAATTACTGTAATCGTATTACGTTACGTCGGGTGTCACTGGTACACCATAGTATTAGGAAAAAATTTGTACAGCACATTGTAACTAGGTACCTACTTATCGTATTACTTTGAGAATACCAAGAAATGAAATTTACATATTTTTGATCATTTTGGGCCCAAAAATATATTTATTTGGATCTCCGTTTTTATGAAAATAAATATTTAACAAAACATACAGTTGCAGGCATGGCAACACTATGACTTATTTTGCACAGTTTAGGGATGCATGCATATAGTGGTTTCCAACTCAACTTAAATATACTCGTATACTCAACTTAAATAAAGTAAGAGTTAAAGTACAACAAACAAAACAGTATTTTTATTTGAGATATAGGATTTTGAGTTTGAGTCTATCTGAATGAATCTGATAATCTGGATCCTTCATAAATGTCATATAATTATCATCTATGTGTCAGCTGTCAGTCAGTAAGACCCAGACCTAATCGTATTTTTTTTTAGAGCAAAGGTAACAGGTTGTTACAGCCAAAGTCAAACATTTGTCAAAAAAATATTTTCTCAATTTCGGAGGTCTTATAAAAATATTTATTAATGTTATTTTATTGCAATAGAGATGCTCTAATAAAAACCGAAAACCTTTAATTGCTTAGCGCATCTTTTTATTTTAGGCCCACGTTTATTATTACGACGATGTATGTTTGTAGGTATGTTTGTAATGAATATGCGGACTTCGAAACTGAACGAAACATTAGGTATCATTTTCTATGGAAACGGGGCCTACACGGGTGCAATCGCGTCGAACAGCTAGAGTAAAATAAAATCACAAATCATCGTATTTAAATAACAAAACACACCACAGCACACCACTAACTTACTTGATTGTGATCCAGATAGTCACAGTCCACAAATACGATGGAGACCGTGAGTCGCTAAACTTTTCCTTCCATCTTTTGTTTTGGTTCAGTCCTACCCTCGTATAACTCCATTTATTCCCACTATCTTCCTATTCCCGCTTTGAAGCTCGGAGTTTAAAAGTTGTGATTTAACAAAACAATACCTTTTAGATCGCTGAATACGCTTGCCAATACAAGTTTCACAACTAGATTTGGCAGACGTCAACAGTTACTATTTATTAAATTTGCAAAGATACTAAAATGGGAGAATAATACGTTGCAAAATCCCAAACTATATAATTTGAATTTTATTTAAAATAATAAGGTGGTATAGTAATATTACACACCTAGGGAAGTAAAATAAGAAATGTCGCAGATTATAATTAATGCTAATGATCTACAAACATGTGATCTGAGGCTTTCTTATTTACTCGAGGTGTGTATACTTTTTTTCTTATCTACGGAGGCGGAAAGCAACAATTTTGTTTAGTACAGCGGGCCAAAATTTGCCGCTTTCCGCCCGGAAAGATGAAAAGTAATATTATTATGTTTCCTAGCCACTCCGTCTGAACGAAGCTTTAAGAAGCCCTGAAACTTAGCGCATGGATATTGGATAACTCTGTAATAATAAAAATAATTTTATTAGATATATTATACATAATTAGGTACTCATTTTTATCACCAGCGAACATTACCGACCAGCGATGATCATGGTACCTACTAGAATCAACGACGTCAGGGCGTCATTGTGGCGGTGACGTTTCCTATGTTTTTTTAAAATTTTAATAACTTCTTTAATGTGCACTCTGTCCTTTTTGGGCATTCAACAGCTTTTGTGATAACTTGGGGTCACGTCAAGGAGAGCTCCACTCAGTAGAGGTCAGATTGTTGTGAAAAGAGATTTTTGTCTTTTGAGTCCTCCTTGTTTTTTGAGTAGTAGTGCCTGTGTGTGGTCGGGGCAACTACCCTGGTCCTAGAGACTCTCGTTAGTACTACAGATGTAGGTACTAGATACAACACGCTTGCATAATAATGTGCCTGGCTGTACCACTCTAATTAGTAACGCTGTAATATGCAGCATGCGTGCAGCTGGCTCGGTCATTACGACGCTCGGTCATTACTCTCCACTAATAAACATGATTTATTGGGCTGGAAACTACCTCGCATACGGATAGTCACACCCTTGGCTTTAGATATAGGAAAATATCTTAGCTATAAGTCACTCAGACGTTTCAGGCAAAAATGCAAGTCGAAACAACGTATCCATGACACGACAAGAGACACATGTCTTGAACTTAGATTCATGTCTCGCCTCAACTACCTATTAGAATGTTACTATCTCACGTCTTGCATTAAATATAATTATGATTTCTAAAGAAAGTTTATGAGCTCACCACACCATATCGCAGAGATAAAAAGTGTGTGAGCTGTGGTTTCGATGTGGCCTTATCGCAGCCACTCGTTTACGATGTTACTGGTAGTTTCGTCGTGACTGTGATGTGGTCGGTACTGCAAGAGGTGGTTCGTGTAATAAAATAATGTTACGCTTTCATGGTTTGCATCCGCCAAAAGTTAAGTCGTGGTGTTGTGGTGCGGTGTGGTTTGTATGATTCGGCCCTCCGCGGAATTAACAACCAAAGAGTCTTTGTCATCTTGACTGTCCCATATTTGTTTACCGGGTTATTAGTCCCGGTTTTAGTTGTGTTTACGCACAATTCAATTCATTAGGCCATATCAGAAACCCTTGCCTACCACTACCCTAAAACACTAGCCTACCATCGTGGGGAGCCATCTAAGGTGGGCTCGCGTATAGGAGATTATAGCCCATACTTCCTCATGCAGGAGGAAAGAGCCTTAGCTCAGCTGTGTGCTGTTTAGTGTTTTTATATACCTATAAAGTAAAGTTTTAATTATTTGTCTAGTTTTTGACACAAATGTTGATTTTCTTTGTATTTTAAGACAACCTAGATAAAGACTTTTAACCATGAGGGCCTTTATTGGGTCTTTACCAAAATCATTTTTTACCCTATTGCCCCAGCAGGAGAGTAGTTTTTTCCTGATGTGTGCTAATACAATAATAACCTGATGATGCTTTAGAGATTAGTAGATTCTAAATTCGACTGTAGCACGGCAAACATAGAAAATCTGAACTTTGTTCTTCACTCATGAAGTTTTGAGTGTGAAAATACACTCAAGCCGGTAAACTGCACTTCCGTGGACCCTTTTAACTTTAACAGCATAATAAAAAATTCACTGTGTTGGGTTTTAGTTGAAAAAGGTTGTGTGTTAAAACCAGTGTGCTTCCATAGGATTAGCTTTGAAGCTTTTGTAGAGTTCGGTACGACATCCATCTCTACGCAAAAAATATGTTGATCCATTTCTGCATAAAGAAGTACAGTCTAAAAACACTTTCGCGTTTATAATATTAAATAAGATAGTATAAATAAATAAATATGCTTACGTTTTACCCCTGAGAGTATCGGTACAGCCCCCCTAGCCAAGTGGCATTGTACAATCTAATCGAATGTTCTTTTAGATTGACATGTATGGGATTGACATAAGCACTTGCTAACGAGCGCTAATGCTAATGTCAATCCCATACATGTCAATCTATAAGAACATTCGATTAGATTGTGCAATGCCACTTGGCTAGGGGGGCAGATATCCCATTGCTTGAAATACCCACTTTTCACCAGTATATTCACGGACCCCTCAATGTGACAGGTGGTGAGCTCATCTCCGGACTCTGCCGTCCTGTACTGACAGTTAACGCCTCAGAAACAATTCTTTGTCCTGTGATTTCCTCACGATGTTTCTCTTCACCCTAATTTAATTTTACATAATATTTATTGGGTCTTTATTGGTTCCAAATTAACTTAAAATTTAAAATTCATATTACAGAATAAATACGTCGTTTAAATGTGATAACGAAATTATGTTTTACCGAACCTTTGTTAATCTCTTTTGCGGACTAAAACCACATTAGACCCAAGGCACACATGAAATGAGCGGATAACATTTTATGAAAGTTTTAGCATCGTTATCAAGCATAATTAAATTAATTTGAGGTTGGGTTCATAAGATAATATGAAAACATGTTTTTTATCATTGAAAGGGGTCAGCTTCATACATTACCTATACATACCTCTGCCTACTCCCTCGGGGATAAAAGGCGAGAGATTTTGTTTTTGATACATTATGGGACGTGTGAAAATTAAACACATACTCGTAACAGGGTAAGGCCGAGAATTTTCCCACTTAGTAACATAGAGTAACATAGATAGGTACTTCTATGTTATGGTAACGTCAAAGTAACGCGAAAGTAACGAGTAAAGTATGTAAGACCGATTTCATACTGCACCTTTTTGATGTAAAACTTTATGCCCTAAATACAAGGTCCATCTTAATATGGTGACACTTTTTTAAGGGGATAATCAGACCGTCAAACTGAACCACTTTCTCCATGGCACCAACTTCGAAATCGATAAAAAAAAAACGGCTCTTCCATTCTAAACTGCAAACCGACTTGAACCAAATGTATGGGACAGCAGATTTTTTTTTCGCGATTTCGATGTTTGCCATAGAGAAAGTTGTTCAATTTGACGGTCTGATCACTCCCGCCGAGTTCCCGCCAAAAAGTTCTGATGAATTAATGATTTGAATATAAATTAAATGTTATCAACAAAGTCAATCAACAGCACACAAAAGCCTCACGCGCCTTGAGAATATTTTGAAGTGTTACGAAAAAAAGCTAAAAATAGCACGATATGACAATATGAACAAATCCTTACAACACTTCAACGTTGCGTAACATACAATGAACGTTACAGGTTACATAGAAGTAACATAGAAGTAACGTAGAAGCGAGATTTTTTTAGGTTATAATTTACCATTAATCGATAATTTGAGCTCAATTTGAAACAAAAACACACGTCACGCATTGCTTCTCCGCTTATTCATATTTCTATTTGAAACAGGTGTAATAAAAACTGTTATTTACCTTTGAAATCGTCTAAATTCACTTAAAAAAAACTCCAATTAACCAAACACGTGCGTGCAATTTTGCTCGACTCCACAGACAACAAACTATCGTCTTTTTTATTATTATTATTCGCATAGATACTTAGTGTTGCCAGTGTCAATACAAAATAGTACCACAAAAGATTAACATTGTTTAGAGGTGAAATTATCGTAACATACAAAATTGAAACGTAGAAGCGAAAATACGGGGACAATCATTTAAATTACGATAAAGTCATGAAATCTGCTTATTTTAAAACATCAAAACTACGATTAAATTGCTAAGTTTCAGTTTATTTAAGTCAGTTCTTGTGAATTTGTCTTTCAATGTAGTTATTAAAACATAAAGAGTATTTTAACTTTGATATAAAATTGTATGATTTATAGTCATAAAAACGCAATAAGAGTTCTTGAATTAAAAATTACTGGTTAGTTTTTTTTTAATATGCAGTCAAAAAATGGGACAATTTTTACTTTCGAAAAGTGGGAAAATTCTCGGCCTTACCCTACAACAAACACGAGTTGACAAAAGATCTGCTATTTATATTTATCATATATTCTATTTAAATTTATTGTCATAACTTATTTGAATACCTTCATAATTAACGTCTGCTGAAATGAAGTCCTTTTCAGAATTGCAGAACTAGTTTGGGAAAATACGTCGGACTAAAACTGGGTGACACTTTTAAGCCTACTAGTTTGGACATACCATTAGGCTTTCGTAACATCTACAAATCCAACTGACGGCGACACATAGCGGGAGACGTAATGTGAATGGATGGATTTAGGGCCGCGCTTATCCGTTTAAGCGTTCCGGCGGTGCCAGCGGAGATACGTCCAGGAATAAGCCGCGACTTAAAGTGAACCTTCACCTATATATGATGGCGTATTGCTTAAATAATAAACCTTTCGTTATTACATTACACAACTAACTTTATGCCCGATTATAAGCGCGTTCCGGGATAAAAAGAAGCATTTACCTATGTATAATCTATGTTACTGTAATGTTTTTATCCAAATTCGTAGATAGGTAGGTATTTGAGTTAAAGAATAACAAACATCCTCATCCATCCTCACCTTAGCGTTTATAATATACCTAGTAGGATAGTACTGGCTGTTAGTTCGTTACTGAATCACGTCTCAACAGAGCAATAGATGACCATAAAACTTTGCTTAGGACAGTAGTGGGACCGAAGAGAGACATGATTCAACATTTTGGTCGGACGGTATCCTAAGTGCGTTTGTGCATTGCGCCCGATCTTAATCCGAAATGTGGTAAGGTGGCTTCAGACTAAACAAAGCATTTGTACAAAAATTCGGTCGATTAAAGTCAGATTTAGTGTCTTTCCTTAACTTTATCTTATACAACAAGTGGATTCATTATAAAAAGCAAAAATCCTGACTGCGTGTATAAGACCAAAGTCTTTGTAACCGTTTAGGCTGTGCCAATGAAATAGATGTACGAGTATATACGAGTACATCATACACCCGAAACTACCTTTTGGATATGTATGATTCGACAGATCGCATGATCCGTTGCTAGTTGCATCTGATCACAAAAGTATTTGACAACAGATAGCGCAATCAGATGAAATATCAATTAACATTAATTTAGTTAACTTACACTTAACCATAACCTATCGGGATCCGTTAGTTATTTGTTGTTTTTCTAAAAATATTAAAAAAATACTTCGTTCCGATGGAAATAACCACAAAAATATTACCCTTCTTCCGGTCAGTGTTTTCTGGGATTGAAACAGTGCACAACCCCTGAGAGTTGTGGATGCGATCATCGCATGTCACCCACTCTGTATTTCAAAGAGACGGCACATACCTACTTATTAAGGACCCTCTTACACTCGACGATCAAAGCACTCTGATAATTTTCCTTCATTGAGTCTTCTCTTAGAACCCTATTAAAATCTGAATACATATAATACCTACAGTTCCTTTGATTTGTGGGAAGATATATTATAATCTCTAAAATGTTTTCAACAAATGTAGTACAAGCGACAGTATATCGAATTTCAGCGAATTTGTAGAATCAGACACATAGCAGAGTTGATCCTACTAATATTATAAACGCGAAAGTGTCTGAAAATCGGTGGATTGATAGATGGGTGTGACTTTTGTTACTCTTTCAAGCAAAAACTACTGAACGGATTTTGAATAATCTTTACTACTGTTTTATTACTATTGTAATATTACTATATAGCTTATATAAAATAAGGGCTCACTGAAACGAAATTGCGGGCTTCCACTAGTTTATAATTAAGACTTAATTATGTGTTATTGATACTAACAAAAAGATTGCTACCACCTTTTAAAGGCTCCGCAGGTATAATCACCAGCTGATCTGATCGCGCTAAAATAGAGTTGACTAATATTTTATGCAGTCCCATATTTTTTTTCATTTTGCTTTATTCTCCCTTTAGTAGGCATCGTCGTCAAATTACGAACACCACGCCGCGCCATCGTCCCACTTATTGCATTTCCCTTTTGCAATGCTGAAGCGAGCGCAATATTAATTTTCTTAATGAATTTCTTTATAGAACCGTATTTGGCTGTTTTAGTTTTAGACTGACTAGAAATACCAAACTGTTCAAAATACATGCTGTCAGTTTAGACACCGTCTAACTTATACTAACAAGACCGTAAGATTCTAATTTCTTTATAAAAATATGTTTTTATTCCAATTATTCATTATTTTCATTTACTAAAGCCGAGTTTGTGCCTACACTACACATAGTGTATGGTTTTGTTGTTATAATAAAGAGTTCATTCACTTTTATAGATAAATAGCATCAAAGTTTTATCTAAGCCTTATTATCTACTGACAATATTTGAGAAGAGAACTATACCCGTGGCGTATCCAAATATCAGTACAATATGTTGCAAAAGCAGTAACAAAGTACGAAAATTCAATAACCAGAATAACTTAGCAAAATACTGGATGCTGCGGTCGCATCTGATATTTATTGCGCCAAGTTTTTTATTTTGTTCCAGCGTGCATAAGCTTGCCGTTTTAATGCTCTTGCTGGGGATAAAATGGGTAAATACGGAAATGAATATGGGCTTAATTAACATTAAAGGATTTTGTCAGTGCCCTGGGAAATAATAATTATACAGTATTGAAGTGCGGTTTATTTGGACATAAATCCTCATCCTCATTTGACGGGCCTGTTGGCTCAGTTGGTAGTGACCCTGCCTTCTGAGTCGGAGGTTGCGGGTTTAATCCCCGCTCTGGGCCAGCATTTGTGTGCATGAACATGTATGTTGGCTTCATGTCTGGTCGTTTAATATTTATTTAAGTATGTTTACCAGTTGCTTAGTACCCATAGTACAGGCCCTGCCTTATTTGGGATTAAATAACCGTGTGTAATTTTTGTGTCCCACAATTTATTATTATGTATTTATTATTATTTAAAATTAGTAAGCTAAGTAAAATATACCAGGATGTAGGCCGTAGTTGTTGTGGGAATGCAGCTAGTCTTCTGGGCACTGTTTTTTATCTGTAGACAAGCAAGCAGTTTTTTTTAATCTATCTACTTTGAAAAAAAAATTAAACGACCGTAGCCTTACGAGTAATTTGAAAACGACTATTTAATGTAGAAATAGTACATTATGATATAAGTGCGGTAGGTTGAAAATTACAGCCGAGGCGATATTGTTAGCCCGAGCCGTAGGCGAGGGCTACAAGTAAGCAGAGGCTGTAATTATCAAAGCGCACGTATGTCATACGACGTTTTATAACACATTTGCGAGGAAATAAAATAAAACTCAGACTATGGTAAACGAATAAAAACAATACAGCGTTAAGAAAAAGCGCGCGGCGCGCATCATCATTCTTTTTTAAGAAAAGATACAAAAAACAGCCAGTACTTATTATCTACTAATAAAGTAAAATAATATTTTTGTGTTTTTGTTACAGATTAATTGGTTGTAATTTACTGTCAAAATTAATTAAATTAAATAACTTTGTACATAAATATTTCTTTATTATATTTTATATCCCAAAGTTAATTTTAATCATAAAATGTTGACAACTTTTTTGACATAAAAACTCTTTGCTGAGATTTTAAAAAGTACTGTTCGTTTTAAGACGGAGCATCTTGATAAACCGTGCGTTTTACTTTACACTTACCGCACTTGGGCGTAATGAGATAGGTAACGATATTAAAATTGGTGAAATAAGACACCTTTTACGAGCAAATGTGTTATAAACATATTTACAATACACCTTTGAAATCAAGAAATAGAAAACGAAGTTCCGACTTCGGAGTCGGAATTTGTATAAGGTAAAAAACCCCGCAAAAAGTTTCAAACGATCATCAATAAAACAATTCTTTTGTAATCAAGTCACGAACTCAAGCAGAATCGGGTCAGCCCAGACCGTTTGTTATACATGCACGAGGCTAATAGTTACAAATGCGTTTCTTTCAACTTATCTAAAAGGTAGGTACGAGGACAGAATAAAGTGGAAAGCACAGCTTGGAAACAACCGCAAACAAAACATTTGATCGAAGGATGAACAACAAAACACGCCACCAATAAATTATACAATGAACCTACGAACATAAGGGAATGAAGTGTCACATAAACTTTCTTCGGAGTTATATATTGAGTTCATATCGGAGCTAGTTATGTACAATTATTATTGTATCTTTTTGAAGTGTTCTTATTTGATTGAATATGATGTTTTCATTGATAATAAATAACCCATTAAAACAACTCGATTAATTAATAAAATCATCCGGTTTTAACGGTTGTATTTTTGTTTATAAAACAGGAATAGTTATAATCAGTGCTTTATTTGTCGTGGTAACTTAGTTGGCGTTGCTTACTTTACCATAGGGGTTAGATTCTCACCCGGGACACAATTTTCTGCACGAACATCTTGTTGGTTAACACATTTATATTAAGAAATGAGATTAAAAAGAGCTGCCCTTGAGTTTCTTGCTTTCTCTTCTCGGGGTACTCGGGCATTTGCAACCAGCAATGTATACATTTAGCCAATCTTCATGGACGAGCTTAGAGTGCCTTGTTATTAGACTATTGACTTTTATAAGTGTATTTTCTATAACTACAGAAAATCAATGATTTTGTATTACTTATTTTGAATTTTTGACGGATTTTGGTTTGCACTTCTTGTTCAAATTGATTTATGAACTAATCTTGTAAAATAAACTTAGGAAGTTAATTAAACTTTTGCAAGGTATAGGCTAATCAAACTAGATAAACATATTTGTATAGAGTTATGTGGGTACATATGCACATGTGGAGTTAATATTTGTTGAGCCAATATACCCATCGAGGCCTGAACCCGAATCAATCCTTAACACAATTAACGTCAATATTAATGTAGGGTTATTGGCATACGTCTGCTTGACATTGTCTTCAGAGTATTGAATAAGTTACAATATGGTTACAATACAATAGTGTAATTGATATTTAGTACTAATTCGCAGTCACGTAATATTTATTTGAAGCAATGAGTTGTCAGGACTACGAGAAGAGTATTTTTGAGGTTTCAAATATTTTAAAAAACATACGGAAATTACCTAAACCGAAGAGCATGTATGAAAGGAACAATGAAAGTTGACGAAGCGAAAGAAGTATGTAAGGATCGTAGCAAGTGGAAAGAAGTGGTCTCTGCCTACCCCTACGGGAAAGAGGCGTGATTATATGTATGTATGTATGTATGTACGGAAATTAATATGACGTTAATATACCTGTTAGCAACCGCAGCACTTTTCTTGAATGATGAAAATTATTTTATGTTAAAAACTTAATAGACGGATGGCAATAAATATAAAAAGATTTTAATAAATTGTGGTAAAAGAACTCAGCATTTGTCCTACTTTTGAAGTATTTCCCCAGTTTTATATGATTTTAATGAAGCGGCCGGATTGAACAAAGGTGAAAAACTAGTAAAAATGTTTACATAATATGGTTTTTAAGTTTAAAATAAATAAAAAAAATAAAAATAAAAATTATTTATTTCAGACCACTCAGTCCATAAAGGTGTTAGTAACAAAAAGACTTATAGCTATGTTAGTTTTAAAATGAAATTAACAAAATGACAAGATGACGTCACCACGTTCCCCGCTTTACACGTTTTACATGTAACTCGAGGAACCTGGCGACGAGAGGAGAGTCTAATCTCTCCGCTATCATCCTCAGGACTCCATTGGAGCTACCCCGCGTTCTGCTTAGTATGGAAACTGACTTTTTCCGCATGATTGCATAGAAGTCGTCAGTACCAGCATCAGCAAACATACCGGATGCGCTACAGAAGCGAGGAAGCCCAAAAAGAGCCCTGAAGATGTTATTGTACAATATACGCAGAGCACTGTACGCTTTCTGAGTAAATTTGAACCACAGGCCGCTCGTGTAAAATGTTTGGCAGTACGCTCTGAATAGAGTAAGTTTTACCTCTGCTGTACAACGAGCAAACCTGTGCCTCAACATATTACCCCGGACCGACAGCGCTCTGCGCTCTCTTTCGATATCACAATTATCGACCAAATTCTCGGTCACAATATGCCCAAGATATTTAAACTTAAATACACGACTTAAGGGTACACCGTATAGAAGAAGCGGCGGTACGTTTTCATGTATTTTTAAGTTTCCTCTAAATACCATAAATTCGCTCTTCGTCACGTTGTACCTCAAGCCGTGTACAGCAGCATAATTCTCACAGATTTTCAATAGTTTCCTAAGACCACCCAGAGACGGACTGAGCAGCACCATGTCGTCGGCGTAACTAATGTTGTTTAGGCAGACATTGTCTATGTAGCAGCCGACATGTGTGCTGCTCAGCTCGACCATAAGCTCGTTAATGTACACATTAAATAGTGCAGGGGAAGTGAGACCCCCCTGTCTTACCCCACACTCCAGAGAGTATTCCTCTGATAAGGTGTTACCCCATTTTACAACATTCTTCTGTTTCTTATACCAGTAGGAAAACATATCTACAATATCGGGTGGTACATTAGACTTTCTCAGTTTAGCCCATAGCTTTTCATAAGATACAAGGTCAAAAGCCTTGGAAAGGTCCAAAAAACAAGCGTATATAGGTGTTTTTCTTTGTATATAGTAGTGAGCTGTATACTTTAAAGCCATAATAGCACTTTCCGTTGATAGACCTTCCCGAAAGCCAAACTGAGAGTCGTGCAATTTAATAGAACAGTGTAAATAGTCATTAAGAATATTGTCAAAAACTTTGGCTATACTAGTAGCCAAAGATATTGGTCTATAATTACTAGCATCTGATAAGTCACCAGTGGGGTTCTTAGTTACAGGAACAACAATTGTTTTCATTAGACTCGATGGTAGATATTTATGTCTAAGACAAAAAGTATATAAATTTAAGTATTTAATTGTATTTAAGTTTAGACGGATAGTTTTGTATATAATTAAAAAATTAGTATTTTTCTGTCACTTCAAATTTACCATGTCTATTTAAATGTTCTTTAAGTATCTATATCATAAATAGTACCTACCTACCTAGAGTTTTATAGAGTTCACCATGATTTACATAATTTCAACTATGTTAACACATACTCGTAGCTGTTGAAATAATAATAGGGAATCACAGCCAAATAAAAACTGACACTCCTTTTTTTTCTAATAACATTTAATTACAAAGAAAACATTCATTTTTTAAGTTTAATTGGTAAAAATTGGGATAGGCAGAGGTATTTCTTTTCTGTAAATACCCACGATTCATCAGAATATTCTTTAGACTCCTAAATGTGATAGGTGGTCGATCCCATCGCCGGACCTGGGTGCTTTTGCATGCCTCAGAATTCATTCTGGGAGCTGCGGGTTTCCTCACGATGTAGGTATTCCTTCACCATAAATATGTAGGTAGGTATGTAAGTTTTTTGAAAAACTCATTGGTCTATTTTCCCACGCCAGGATTCGAACAAAAGCTTCACGGATGAAAAGCTATCAAAGCTTACTTAAAGTTTATTTTGTTATACACAGCGGTAAAAAACAGAATGAAATAAAGTTTAGTTCAAAGGTACACTTTCACTCTTATCACTATAGACAAGGTATTTATTTCATATGAATATATTATCTGCTAGAGACCATTTCCTACTACACATAACAGGTACTTCTATTGTGATAAAAACATCGCAGGAAACCTGCCTGCAAGTTAGCGGGAATTGCCTTTTTATTCTTCGCCCATGAGTGGCGGAAGAAAATTGTTTTCAGATTGCCGGAGATACATTCACTCGAGTACAACAGAAACTTTCTAAGTTTTATGTTGATTGTAGTGTTTCTCTCGAAGCAAGTGTTGTTGTTCTATGAAGCAGTGTCTTCAGAATGTATCGTTGAATATTTTAGTTAATTTCAAAACCAAAGCAGTGATAGCCCTTACGGTTAAAGAGCCGGCCGAAAATCAGTGAGGCTCGGGTTCGAATCCCGGCATGTACCAATGAGTTTTTCAAAAGCTTTCGTACATATTTATCACTAGCTCGACGGTAAAGGAAATATCGTGAGGAAACCGCGTCTATTTACACATGTCTCAGAATTAATTCTGAATTAATTCTGAGACATGTGTAAATAGACCCGGTCCGGCGATGGGCTCACCACCTATCACGTTTAGGGGTCCAATGTATCTCGTGAAATGTGGGTATATCCAGTAATGGAATACCTCTGCCTACCCCCTCGGAGATGATAGGCGTGAGATTATTTATTTTATTTTTATTTTTAATTTTCAAAACCTTCCACTTTTATCGCTTTTACTATTAGTGAAAACCACATCAAAATCCATTGCGTGGTTTAATAGATCTAAGCGTACAGACGGCGGGAGCGACTTTGTTTTATAGTATGAAGAGATCTAACAAATATATCTGTGCTTAACCTACACCCTAAACTACTTCTGAAAACGTAATGATGTTCTTTTATTTTTAAATCTAGCTATGTATAAGTGATATTACCTTTTACTTATTCTGTGATGTTACTTACTGTGGGTTGCACTGACAGTAAGTATATCACTGAATGCTAGAAATTCCATAATCACTAGATTTTTAACCTACTTCAAAAAAAGGAGGTTATTAATTCGTCTAGTATGCTTTTTTTATGCTTGGTACCTCCGAACTTTCAACTGGGTGAACCAATTTGGATGTTTCTTTTTTTATTTTAAAGCGGGTGCCTCTCGTGCATTTAAATTTGGTCCAGTTCTGATAATGGCATTCATAAGAAAACCACAAAAGTATGTGCGCGACTAATGGACGAATAACTTAATATCCGATTTCGATGATTCTTTTTTTAATCAACTTCAAAAAGGAAGAGGTTCTTAAATCCACTGTATTTTTTATTATTATTCGTTGAAGTCGGTGTTTACTCTTTAGAGTTCTATCCAATAACATAAAGTATCGGTTGGTGATTACTTGATATCCTGCTGGCTTTCACAAAATCCCTAGGTGGTGCAAAATACCGATGGATACATTATATAGTAATTGCAATATAAGTAATTAAGTAGCTCAACGGGAGCACAACAAAGCACGTACGAACACACACAACGAAGTTCATAGTAAACAGTATCCCGCTCACTGGGTAAACTTCATCAAACTTATAGAACCAAATTCACGATTCCTCGTTACTCGGCGAGCAGCTCACCAAATGCACTGAATGGCTTGGTAAACTCCCTGCTGCAGTCTAAGCATGATAAAACGCATACTTAGCCGAACACGCTCTTGGCTACGTAAATAAAACGTCTGCACAATGTGGCCTCGTTAAAGCTTTTCTGCGGCAAGAAAATAGATGATAAATGCAGA
The DNA here is from genome assembly GCA_963855545.1 of Ethmia dodecea. Lineage (NCBI taxonomy): Eukaryota > Metazoa > Arthropoda > Insecta > Lepidoptera > Depressariidae > Ethmia > Ethmia dodecea. The sequence goes on from OY979446.1 coordinate 7,572,558, forward strand.
TTTTTCTCGTGATTTCTTAGCAGAGCATCCGAGTATATTTCTAATATCAACTAGTCTACAAACATTTTGCACTATTATTTGGTGCGAGTGAGAAAATGATCGTCCTTTTTTAAAACAAAATATAGTTACAGGAGTAACCAAATATACTACAATACCTACTCGTAAGCAGTGATAGCCCGGACGGTTAAAGAGCCGGCCTAAAATCAGTGAGGCTCGGGTTCGAATCCTGGCATGTACCAATGAGTTTTTCAAAAACTTACGCACATATTTATCACTAGCTTGACGGTGAAGGAAAACATCGTGAGGAAACCCGCAGGTCTCAGAAGTAATTCTGAGACATGTGTAAACAGACCCGGTCCGGCGATGGGCTCACCACCTACCTATCACGTTTAGGGGTCCAATATATCTCGTGAAATGTGGGTATATCCAGTAATGGAATACCTCTGCCTACCCCCTCGGGGATAAAAAAGGTGTGAGATTATACTATACCTACTCGTATTAAGAGAGAACCTGACGGACTAACCATCAACGTACAGAAACAAAAGCAAAAGCATATACTTGGTTTAATTAACACTCATGACAATAATGATATATACCTGTACCTTACAAACGCCATGTGGCGAAGAAAGATAATATGATGATAATTGTTTATACGAGATCAGATATAAGATCAACAAATGAGGAGCACTCTCAACAACAACTAACATAATTATCCATGTTTACGTTACGGAAATAACCAGGCATACGTAACTAATGTTATTTTCTTCACGCATAGGTTTCCTCCCTCCGAGGCTACATGAGGTAAAATACTAATATAAAACTTTTCACGAGTTCTACGAGATGTTACGAAGCGTAGATGACGTGTAAGATTTCTATTTACCTTTGCTGTTTATACGCGGATTCTAGACGCTGTGGTATTGTTTTTTAACTTCGTTGTAGTTTTGGATACTTACTCAATTATCTATTTTAAACACTTCAGAAGAATTGTTGACACTAACAGTTTGTTGAAATAGCATTGAACACTATATTTGTTTCCGAATTTTAGCTTTTAATTCCACGGCAGTACAAATTTCCACGAAAGATGCAGATGGTTGGGAGATAAAACAGAAGTTCCTGTTGACGTGACCGAGTTTCCAAAGAAGGAAACAAACTGCAGAGCTGCTTTTTCATCTATACGAGTTCTCGAAATGGAAAGCCTTTTGTTTGTGCCCGCGCGCAACGAATGTGGATTATTCTTTGACAAAGACGACGGGTTTTCATCTTGCATTGTGTGAATCCGTGTTTCTTTTTAATTTATGGGTGGTAAAAAAACCCTTATATCTTTATTGTTTTATAAATGGAATTGAAATTAAATTTGATTAAATAAAAAAAATAGGGAAAATATGCAAGGTGGAAATACCACAAGTTACCTTCAGGAGCAACGTTGCTCTTACGACTTATGATGAAAAATATATTCCCCCTATCTCTGTTTTATTTTTATATCTTATTAGGGCAACGGAGGCACTGCAAAGGAATATGTCTTATCTAGATTTTGTTACCCAAAAAACACGTGAGTGAGGGAAGAAAAAAGAAAGGCATTTATATTGCAACATTTTATGTTCCGTCATAAAGTTATAAACAAGAAAAGGCCTACGTCTACGTCCGTATAAAGTCTTAAAATTTAATTCCGGAAAGAAAATTACATTTTTACTTTTGTTTTATTTTCTTCGTATTGGCTCAACGAGTATGGCAATAAAAAGATGTGCTTTAAAAATCGCTGTAATAAGGCGGTTCTTCAACTTAATTGAAATTGGAGGGATTCACGGGATAGCTCGCTCTGGTTAGCAAACAAATGAGTGCGAGCTATCCGGTTTAATGAAGAAAATGCTTGCGGCAGAATTCTAACCTTCACTTCTCAACAGAATGAATTAAAACTTTATATACCTATATTTTTAAAGAAATAAGTCCTGTGGCAAGTTAACATGCATGAAGCTCGGCTTCAAAACCTGATAAGGGCATTTACAAATTAGTTTTTCATTAAGTTACGTATTTCTGCTGATTAACTCGACGGTGAAATAAAACATCGTGAGGGAAGTCCCAGAATTGATTCTAAGTATGTGTGTGTAACAGCAACACGGTCCGGCGTTGTGTTCACCACTTGTCACGTTTAGGGGTCAAAAAATACTGAATACAACTGGTTATATATCCAGAAATGGCATGAGTAATATTTTATAATTTTACGTTGCAAACACTTTCAACATTCCTTTTATGACTTATTCTCGTTTGTAATTCTCATAGAGTCCCCATTTTGGAGAGGTAATAAAAGCAACACCACTCATATGTTATCCTCCTGATTACACACCGCGGGTGTCGTTTGTCACCGCGATAACCACACCGTGCCATCCCAGGTGCGTAACATCCGAAAATCAGCGTAATTCACAGGATGATCTTACAATCATAATACAGTCGAGTTATTTAGTTTCAAGGGTGTATTTCACTGCATATAGGACTCTTCTATTCACCCGACTGCCTCAGAAGGGTTATGTTTATTCTTAGATACAGCGAATATACATCACATCTGAATTTTAAAATAAACTTGACTGGATATGATAAAAACATACAATATAATGTTGAGATTATATATCTAACAGTGATTTTGATTAATTCTTTCTAGACGTATTAATCAGTTCTTTTACAACTATAGATATCAAATATCAGATAGCAAAAAAATTAAATTAAATTTTAATGTGAAATATAATGAAATATACTGTCATTATAATTCCATGTCCATCTTAATGTACTAAATACATACGCGTAGAAAGAAAACACTTTATAGGTATAATGCTATCAAAAATTGTTGTATTCTCTTTAACTACTAGTAACGCTCTGATATCCGTACAAAGAATTTTGTTTATACCTATATCGATGTACTATGTGTATTTTCATACCTTCTGTTCGAAAAGTAACGTTTTGGTCCTCAAAAAAAGGGAGCAAAGTAAGTCTTTTCTGATAGGGTTTTTATAAGTGCGAATAAAAGTGTTTTGAATTAAGAATTAAAAATATTCGTCAACATTCTTAGCCAAAGAGATTAGCAAAATAAGTTTGCATTTTAGGTTGGCGCCACTGTAGCTTAAGTACTATAACAAAACATAAGTTCCATTTTTCGCCGCATTAGGTTGACAAGGCTGAATAGCGTTCGATGGTCGTGCCACACTGTCAGAAAAATTGCTGTGGCAATGCGCGCGCTCTCGTAGTAATTTTTCACAATTTACATTTTATTTTACGCCAAATTTTCGAATTCCAGCATCAAATTGTTTGTGTCTTTTATATTTTAAACTGAATTCAAGTAGCAGTGATAGTTAAACACCGGAAAATTTAGAAAAAAGAAGCAAACAATGCCATCAATATTTTTTTCTCATATAGAGGTATGAAAAGCAGAGTGTATCATTCGGTCGCAAAATTATTTTTACCTTGGGCTACGTACTTTAAACCCCTCACTTCGTTCATGATTCTACATTAGAATCCCTCACTACGTTCGGGATTCTATCCTAGAAACATTCACTATGTTCGTGATTTAAAGAAACGCCCTCGCCGTAAAAATATCGTTTTGCTCCCTTATGACACAATCTACTATTATTAGCTCCGGTCAAGAAAAACATTGCGAAGATCCGTGCACATCTGAGGTAACTCGATGTGTGAAATGGAAAAAGAAATGTGGAAACGAAATAAAATCGTTCGTGTTCATTCCATTTACGAATGGTTACATTTAAAAAATCAAGCTGTTTGCCTACGTTTTATATTTTAACTGTTTAAATAAAGAATTAAGTAAGAATGCAAAGGGAAATTTGTTAACGCCTAGCCGCTAGGCGTAGGCCCTAGCGGATGACCAAGGTGTTGCTCGCGTTGAATCCTTTTGTTTTCCCATTCCCTGAGAAACTTCAATATGTACTTTTGCCTGTGTATCTGTACACTTTGCCGGATAAAAAGTAACTAAGTAACATCTTTCTTCAAGATAGATTCCTACATGCTATCTTAAAAATCTTATCAACTGACAGAGTTAGTTACCTTTTGTCTACAGTATCTACATCTACACTTCTACACAAATATTATAAAGAAGAAAGATTTGTATTTTTGTATTCTTATATGTTTGTAACTTGTTTGCAACGAATACACTCGAAAACTAGACCGATTTCAAAAATTCTTTGTCCATTAGAATGCACAATATTACTGAGTAACAAAGGCTATATTTTATTTCCATACTCCCACAGGAACTAGAACTACGATGGTGAAACGACGCGGAACAGCTAGTTAGGTATATAACTTATTATGCAGATTAATTCCTATAATTTCTCATCAAGGTGGTTGCTTTCGGTGAATACTCTTAATTATACTCTTCTGCCACTTCGCTCGTTTCTTGCCAAGTAGGTATCAGCCTATGTGGAAAGCAATTTTAAAATAGTTCGTTAATATAAAAAACGTGTGCACGCATATTATAAGAGTCCAGTGAGGAGAACCTTTCAAAGGTATTGCCTACGTCCTTAAAGCTATCTGAAAATAAAATTTCAGCTACCTTGGTCCAGCATAGGTCACTCAAAGCGTTTCTCATATATGTATAGCTTTTTCATTATACAACGCGTAACAGAAATAGCGCAATTCCTCATACACCTCAATTAGTAAGTATATTAATATAAAAAAAAATGATGCAATCGAACTTTAGTTGTGTCTAACCAATTTTCTTAAATATCGATTAATAATAGCACGATTTCCATAGAAAGCACTAAATTCAGCTACGATAATTCATTTTTTTGAAAAATGTAACACAAGTTAAAAATAGCTGGAATCGAATAAGTAGTCGATACTGAACAAACTAATTTCAGGAATAGCGCTTATTCTGTTACATGTTGTATATAATGTGAAAGGCACCTTCTAAAGCGGTAGTTCCTAAAATGACTTTCCATAAAAGGACTTATAAGGCCCTAGTACTTATATTGAATAAAAACATTTAGATTTTAAATAGTTTGAAAAATAACAACTTATTCGAAATTTTATCACTATATAGTTATTTAGTTGTCTAATATATCTAATACTAGCTGCGGCTTCTCTGTTTCACTCACCTCAGTAATAAAAAAATGCCCATGTCACTTTAGAATAATGTAGTTCTGTATCAGTGAAATAATTTTCGGATCGGTTCAGTAGTCCCGGAAATTATTTCCTTAAATCAAATTTACTTCCAAGTCATAGTAGTTACTTACAAACAAACTGCTTAACAAAAAAATATTTTGCTGTCAAAGAAAATTAACCTTTAATACTTTGACACAAGAGAAAACACCACCAGCTTAAAAATATGCTTTAAAATATTAAATGTCTAAAATATAACGCACCCCATATATATTTAGAAACACCTCAAAATGGGCAATACATTATCTTGGTGGCAGACCGCGAAAGCCACATTAGTGTAAGTGAGCGTTAGTTTACGCAGTCTGGTATAAAAGCATCGCTGTTAAATGTACCGAGAGAACATTTCGTATTACGAAGTCGCAAGTGTCCTCCAAAAATGTGACAGTCGCTTTTCGCTGCGCCAAAGTACACAATTCAGGCAATTAACTTCCGGCGCTGCAAAAAAGTCTAGATTATACTTTGTACGTTTCCGTACGATAAATTGTTATATACTCTTTGTACTCAGTAACATTTTACTGCAAGAGCATCAGAAGTAATAAGTGTGTATTTTAAATTAAATGTTTTTTTAATTACTGAGGATATAAAACTGTTTTTCTGAAATATCTTCTATGTATGTATCGTCTTCAAAATATGTTTGTGTACTTACTTAATTATTACATAATGTAACGTACTCTTACTGTAATCAAACACTGTTCTGGAAATAAGCCGTTTAGAATAGACGCTACCAAAATACCAGATTCCACTCTAATATCATTAATAATTTTATTAAAAAGTTGAAAGTTCGCTTATGACTAATGGCTGATGCGTAAAAGATTTGATGTTGTTGTTCATTAAAGATTGTATTTTTTAATTGTATATATTTACTTTTTTCTGATTTTATTAATATTGTTTACGTTTAATAGTTGGTTATTACTTAGACTAATTGCATGCAAATACATACCTATAGTTTTATCTGGTTTTAATTTAATTTGGTAAGTGTACTCGACACAATTTATATTGTTTACGTAGTGAACAAATTAAAATAAAAAACTAAAGTTACTTTTCATCCCGGACCGTAAACGAAGGCACAATGAGCATTCAGTTAGTATCTATACTAATATTATATACTTAAAGAAAAATTTTTTTTTGGTTTTTTGTATGTTTGTTACGAATAAACTCAAAAACTACTGGACCGATTAAAAAAGTTCTTTCGCCAATGGAAAGCTATAGAAGATCCCTGAGTAACATAGGCTACATTTTATTCCCGTATTCCCACGGAACCGGGAACTACGCGAATGAAACCGCGAAGAACCGCTAGTTATTAATATTTTGGCTCCAACATTTACGGAATTCCGTGATATTACGCGGCAAGGGATCCTGCTCATGCAAGGGAATACTTTTTTTATCACCTGTGAGGGAGTGTATAAGGTGTGGTCGTAAGCATGGTCCGGTGGTCCCCCTCTCATTACGCCCTTTATCGTGGCATAACGGTCGAAGGACGCGGGCATCTAATCAGGGACCGTCATCTCGCACCCCTACCCTTTTCCGGTCTCTCTTGGGATTTTACTACTTAATTCTTTTATTCTAACAAGGAAACTTTCTGAGCCGACTGTTTTTCCTCTTAAGTTTAATTAAAAACATTGCAAGCGTTTTGATTTACATTCCTGGATACTGATGAATGATGTCGCGCTGCTTGTTTATGTGAGATATTAAAAAGAGAGAAAAATGTAGTATGTTTTGCATGTATGAATGTGTGTTCCTAGAAGCAAATAACGATATTTTTATTTTTGACTGCGCCAATTTTTATGTTGTGTCAGTGAAATAGATACCTACCTTCAATAAGAATGTAACTAATGATTTACTCAAAATATGAAACATCGTGGCGTATTAATAGAAAATAGATCCATCAGTTCCAAATTTAGTCTAAACCGTTGAATATTAATCTCAAACGAATTCACTGAATCGGGAGATTCGACTCAGCCGCTTGATTGCAATCGGTACGCTAGTGAAAGGTAAGAGGGCGACTAGTGGCGTCTTAAATGTGTCAATGGAAGATTTGAATAATGCATCAAGACTCAAATGATAATGAAATATATTGACATAGTAAGGCTTTGCGGGAGCGGTATTGACGCGGCCGGGCGCGGCGGTCGTCGTCTGTTCGCAGCAAATTCTTCTTCTCATGGTGCTACATGAATGATTTAGTGTATTTATAATATTAAATAAATCGTATCAATGTAAACGGGTTGTGAGGCAAGAAGTAAAATTTCCAAGGAAATATAATTCCATACCTGTCCTACTAAGTACCTAATAAAAATATTTAAATTCGAAAATATATAAAGAAAACTTGTAATTATAGCGTTTTCGCAGAATAGAAAATAAAATAGGTACAAATTAAAGCGCCATATTGTATGGGAAAAAGACATTTAAGTGAATTGGTTTTTAGCTAATAATGTTCAATTTTATAGGCGGAGTCTTTCATCTTTTGTAATTATTTGTCATGACAAAATAAGTAAATGTAGGACAACATAGCTTTGGCATCCCAAATTGCGGCAGGAAAGCTGTTGTTGAGTTTGGTCGAGACTTCAAATGACCAGATAACTGGCAGTTAACTTTGTCAAAAGGATTAGCCTAAAGGGAACGAAATGTTGCCAAAATGTAGCAGATTCTCTAAATCACAATGTACTCGTAGAAGTATCTACAGTAACATAGCCGTAACGTAGAAGTACGTACCTACTGTAACGTAGAAGTACTTAGTGTAGCATATACTGCAACTCAGTCAAAGAACTATCTGTGAGTGTAATAATATAATAATTTCACTGGCAGATTGTAATAAAGCAAAAACCTTGTCGTCCAAAGCTGACTTCTCGTTAGTAAATTGATGCTAATATAATTAGCAACTAAGAAGCAGTATCACTATCGGAACTCTGTTCAAGTCGAAAACTTTGCAAAACTCGAGATACCTACGTCACTGCTAAGGAGCTTTAGCTCCCCTAGGATGCTAAAACTTCCCGACTCAATGCGAAGCTGTACGTCCAAGTTAATATTGACACCGTCTCTCGTCTCATTTCGTGACGTATTTTAAGCTAGTGTATCTTTCAAAAAAGTCCTTCTAAAAGATATTTTTACTTTTGTTTTCGATTCTACAGACATTACTGAGTAAAATTATTTTCAACATGGAAATTTTTAGCTGTTTACAGGCACTTTGTGCATACCTATCACCACTCTAGCTGGGGGCAGAGCGGACTAGGATTTAAATTTACATACATTAGTACAAATGGTAGCTACGAAAAGTATGAGCCAAGTGTTACTTAAAGTGTGCATATTACCAAATAAAAAAAATACGTTTCTTGAATGGGGGCGCTTTTATTGTAATTTTTTTACAGCCGCATTAAAAATACACATTCTGTGAATATGTCAACCTGTTTACCTTTTACGGTACATGAGATACAGCCCACTGACAGACAGACGGACAGCGTAGGCTAAGTAATATGACAAAGTATGGAACTGTAATAACAATGATAGTTTTTGAGGTGCAAAAGCTAAATTTGAATGACTCTAAAGATAGGTAGATAAAAGGACTATCTTTTATCTGTGTCCCGCAGCCGTCGCGTCGTAAACTGACTTTACAGTTTAAACCATCTCAAACTGCATCGAAATCGAGGTCACCTAGATTTTGTATAAAATGTGCCTTTATATACAGACGTGAAAATATTTTATACAGGATGAGTTTCTCGTGCGAAATCGAGATGCTTCTCTGCTAGCTTCTTTTCGCGAGTAATTCTCGTGAACTTAGGTAGGTCTCTTAATCGGATATAATATATAAGTAATTTATGTATTGTGCAGCTCAAATCTTGGCATGTACTAAATAATGAGTTTTTCAAAAAAGTACATATTTAGTACTAATCCGCAGGTCCAAATGATATATTGGAGAAACGTAGGAACGCTATTAAAAGGAATTAAATACATCTGCCTACTGCCTCAGGGGTCAAAGCGTGAGTTTTTATTTATTATGTACCTATTTTTAGGATCGTAACAAAGTTTTCTCGGTTTAAAATTATTTGAATTGCATATCATTAAGTAAATAACATTCTAGAAAGGACCACAGCAATAAGATTTTTTATCAATATGAATATTAATCTTATTTTTAAACTAGATGTCGCGCGGTGCGCGAGGCCGCAAGCGGCCACGCGTGTCTCTGTGGGGTCGTATTTTGACAGAAAAATAAAGTCTAATTTGGGGCGCCTATTTTGTTTTAGTCTTTTTTTAGTACAAGTCCAAAAATAATAAAATTTTGTTAAATATTACTTTTCACGGCAACATTGTTTACTAAGACCCACAATCGCTCCATACAAGCCCACTTTCCAAAGTGTTGCCAACTGGCTAAAAAAGCCGATTATTATTAAGAAAATTTAAATTTTTCAGTAAAACAAAAATAACGGGGCGGCCATCTTGTTTTTTCTATTTTTCGGGATTTTCTAGTGAACTACAGGATATACCCTACGCGATGACACCAAACACATCCCTGTAGCATATCGGCATCTGGGAGATCAATTCGGGTCTTTTGAGGTCTACAATAAAAATTAAATCAACCATAACTTTCGGTGTTGCCAGGCAAAAATCAAAAACCTACAAAAGGTCATAGAGAGAGATAAAATGTACCGTTAACTGTTACTCGTTTTTGCAAAATGGTAAAATTTCGAGTTTTGACTTTTTGCATTAAAAGTAAAAAAATACCCAAAATTTTGGAAAAATTGTTAAACATGGCAACACGCCGTATTGAGACCTCTAACCCCGCCATACAAGCCAACTCGCTCAGGTGTCGCCATCTCGCCGAAAATCGACAGTCAAAATGTGGTAAAATTAATACTTTTCTTTGGGAGCAAATCACTGGTCGGCCATCTTGGTTTTTCAGATTTTCGGGATTTTCTGGTAAACTACAGAATATGAGCTATGTAATGACACTAAACACATCCCTGTAGCATTTTGGCATCTGGGAGATCAATTCGGGTCAAGTGGGGTCTAAAACCACTCCAACTTTGAAACACTACTACGCGGCCGCCATTTTGTTTTTTCAACTTTTTAAATAATTTTCGTAAATCATCTAAGCAGTACTACAGATTCCCAAAATTTCAACCGAATCGGCCGGAAAACAAAAGAGATACGATAGGCAACCTTGGCCGCCATTTTGTTTTTTTGAAAAGTCGGAATTTTCCCGGGGTCACTCTGCCATCTTGCACACTTTTTTCATATATGACTTGACTCCAAAACGACTCCTTCTGGGAGAACAATTATGTCAATGAGTCAGTGAGTCAGTGAGTGGTAATCGAGCTTTATATATCTTATTTTTAAATAAAAAAAGATTCCGATATCATTTAAAACTGTCGAATATTATCATCCTATACACTTAATAATTATGTACACGAAAATTATTGTGACAAGGCAAAGAAAACCTAAAACTAGAACTTAATAATGAAAACTTGTATGAAAGACGAAGAGAGGGCTCTATACAATGTAGTGACTGTATATCGAGAAAGAGGGTGAGTTCTATCCGAGGTTCTATGCCCTACCTTTTACGATTATAACACTGTGACAAAATAAATCCCAAATTTTCTGGTTATAAAGTTTATTTTGCGAATTTCATTTGCAAAGATTTTGATGAAGATGTTCTTTATAAATTGAGTTACAAGTTTTGAATGGCTCCCCAAACTTCTATAATTATAATTCTGACACTCCATTTGTGAGAATAAAAAAATGTTTAGGTTTATTAGAAGCCGATCTTTGTTCAACACAGCATAAATAAGGTAATCTATTAGTAATAAGTCTTTACAAAATTTATTGGTTTGTAACAAGTTCTGTTTTGCACAGAAATTATTTGCTACGCCTGGAACTCTTTGAAAAAGCAAAACAGGCTTATAACGAGGCGCTACGATGGAACGTAAGTTTTTAGGTAAATTTCTACACGAGTAGGTATACCAAATATCTAGGATTATCTATACTAATATTATAAAGCTGAAGAGTTTGTTTGTTTGTTTGTTTGAACGCGCTAATCTCCGAAACTACTGGTTCGAATTGGATAATTCTTTTTGTGTTGGATAGTCCAGTTATCGAGGAAGGCTATAGGCTATATAACATCACGCTACGACCAATAGGAGCAAAGATATAGTGGTAAATGTGTAAAAAACGGGAGAAATTATTTCATCTTACGGGAACTACGCGGGTGAAACCGCGCAGAACCGCTAGTATCTACATAAAAGTACACTACAGGCAGAGAAGACTAGCTTATCTCTTTAAATTTTTCATATAATACAATTTCTAGTACATTTATTTATGCACTAAACAAATAATTAACCCTATGCTGACAAACTGGTATATTATGTAGCTATATTTCCGACAAACGTTCGTTGGATATGAAACACTGATTGGATGTAGTTTCAACAAACACACAATTACAGCCAGCTATCGTTGTTTGTTTGCTAGAAACAAAATCTTGACACTGTTGAATTACTTATAACCAAACTTCGTTCGGTTGGGATTGGATATATAAACTAATATTAGGAAATGAAATAATGTGTACCATTCACAATTTGTAAGTAAACACACACTCACACACCCTAGGTAACACGTTTTGTTATGAAAGTTGCACTATCGTTACTAGTAACATTTCAAACAGTATCCTGCAATTAAATGTAGTCATTTCATTTAATTTATTCATTAACAAAATATTTTTGTGTTAGAAACTTGAAATTATTTATTATTAATTGAACATAATATTATTAGATTAAATTAAAATTAATATTAAAATATTACACAATTCTATAATGTTTTATTTGCATAAATTAAAGTTGCATTTAGTATACTCGCTGAAAAAAAAAACACATTTCCTGATGAAAGATCTGGGCGCGGTTAAACAACTCGGGTAACTATGCCTTATATCGTAAGCTTTGATTGCAGGGCTCAGATGTGAAGTCTCTCCTCGGGCGCAGCATAGCTCGAGCGAAGTCGACTCACTACAGTGGCGCTTTAGCAGATGCGGCACGGGCAGCCGGTATGCGCTCAGCTTTATTACATGAATAATAAGATAAGCTTTACTTTGAATTACTAAAATAAAATAAAAAACTGAAATAAAGCTCCAGCGGGAAAGGCGGGAGAGCGGTTGCGATCCGAACGAGAACTTTTTCTTATGTTCGAATTTGTATGCAACATGTCCTACAGAAGGCGGGCACACCGTGTAGATAGTGACTACAGTTATAGTGACCCTGCCTTCTGAGTCAGAAGTCGCGGGTTCGATTCCTGTACGAGACCGCAACTGTGTGCAGTAACATGTGTTTATAATAATATGTATTTAAATATATTTTAAGTTTTCCCAAATTAGGCGGTACGATCTATGTGTTCTACACTTGATTTAATATACATGTGTTAATAGTGTGTGATAACAACAGCACAGACGCCAAATAATGGGCAGGAAAATAACGACTAATATTTTGATTTTAGAATTGGAACCGCATAATTCAATAGCACAGCAAATTCGAGCACAGACTGAGTATGAAAAGTGTGCGTTTGAGCGGGCGCTGGTGCTTAGCACTCAAGGTCTGAGCGAGCGAAAGTTCCCCCCAACTTTCGCCGAAATCGCCAGGATTGCAGAAGAGACGGTATCATGCTTATCCATTTACGATAACACAATTTTAAAAAGAAATCACCTGAGCTAAACTAACGTTCTCACTTCTCAGTGACTAATAAAACAGAATTAAATTTAACAATCCGTTGAAGTAACAAATACTATTGGTTGTATTTTCCTATATTATGAGTCAATTATAACGTGAAGGTAACATCATTCATAAGGGGAAAGACGCAGAATTTTTTTTCGAGTTAACACGAGTATTTTTTTTAGGTCTAGCTTTATTACAAACCAGCAGCGAACCGCGATTTCACCCGCGTAGGTCCCGTTCCCGTGGGAATAAAGGAATAAAACGGGAATAAAATATAGCCTATGTGTTATTCTGATGTATAAACTATATAACTGTAAGGTTTCATTAAAATCCTTTCAGTAGTTTTTGCGTGAAAGAGGAACAAACAAACATCCACACATCTATACATCCATAAATATAAAATTTCGCGTTTATAATATTAATAGGATACTTAGTAGGTACATACTAAAAACATGAAATTTTATGAATTCGTACTGACTTAAACGCGCTTCAAAAGGTTGAGTGTCTTTTTATTTAGATTTGTGGATGATGGTATTTTATACAGACCTGTATCTCTGTGGTATTTTGCTACGGTGATGATATTACCTACTAATTTGCCCAGCTACTATTGCTAGCCCATACAATACGTAAGGTACGAGTTTACGAGGTGTCTATTTCACTTCTTCACCTACCTATTATTTACCTTTGATCCCAGATGAACCACTTAATTGGATTATTAATTAGCAATTAGATATCCAGCACTCCCATCGAGTGTAGTCAAAGCTTCAATTTAGGCTTCAATTCAATTAAACAGTGAAACCTGTTAATTAACAGTGCAAGGTCAGTAGGCATCAATATTAAAAAAAATATAGAAAATATGCATACTGTCGATTTTTAAATGTATTCACAATGTATCTTATCTTACGGTACTTACCTAATACCAAAGTTATACTTAAGGAATGCGCCTCATTTAGGTAGGTGTCTAAGATTCGAATTTAAAAGAACGGGAATCTAATAAATGTTGCGATCTCTTTGGCATTCTGTGATAAAAAGAAGCATAATCTTATCTTCCCGGGCATTCAAACATATGTGTAAATCACTCGGACCCGTAGCTCCGGTGCAGTGTAAAAGAAAGACAAATAAACAAATTAATAAACACATTTTTGTATTTATAACATTAGAGAAGAATGTAATACGTAGTATATTTATCATACTAGTATATAAATACATATTAACTAATTGACTATACAATCAAAGCAAATAGTCATGACCTTGTTTTGACGTGCACTCTAATCTTTGGCATAGACAATAACATTCACGTCTCCTTCACATTACGCCCACGTCTCATGTTACGTTCACCTCTCGCTCACGTCACGCTTACGTTACGTGCATGTCACGTTCACGTCTTGTTCTCGTGACGTGCATCTCACGGTCACGTCACGTTGTACTGAATTTTCATGCCCCAATTTTATTCAGGTTCGGGAATGTACTGGCAAGAGTGCCAGCAAAGTATTGTCTTCTGCTCTTAAACTTGTCCGACGGGTTCAGCTACAGAAGAAGTCCGTAGACGTCGACGCCCCTGCAGTATTGAAACACCGCACACGCATGCAACTGCAACCCACTCAACAGGTTGGATTATGTAAATTTACGAATAGTCTACATATCCAGAGAGTGAATGCGGCTACACTTCTGGGTACTGTGCGACTTGGTTAATCTTTGGAGGATATTTTGTAATTCGAGATTAATGTTTTTATTTTTTGAAAATAAATGTAGGTATATTCCCTTTCATCTGCATACCCCTTTTTAGTCATTCTTACCCCTGAGGGGGTTGGTAGATGTATTCAATTTGTGAAAGTACCCAATTTTCACAATAGCATTTTTTTCTAAACCCTTTAGGTAAGTGTTTATGTCTGAATTATAAATAATTGTGCAGTAACAATTGAGTTTTTTAACAGACAGGACTTTCTTTAAAACAAGATTATAACCCTTTGTGTACCTACCCGAAAAAAGGAACTCAGTTTTGGAAATGCATTCGAGTATATTTAATAAAGTGCATGAACTGAAATGCACTTTGTTTCGTATTTCTGAACCAGCGAGTAATCCGGTTAAAGCTTTATTTAGAGTAAGCCTTTTGTGTAGGTACCTTTGATGTTTTAGTGCAAACGCAACAAAAATAACAGTTTTTTTTGTTATGTGGACGTTTTCCTGTCCAAGTAGGTAACTCAAAAAAGTAATATCAGATTTTTTTCAATTTTTATTATTTTTTGAGAAACATTTCCAAGTTTTCTTTCCCTAAAAAATAGTCGGACTATACAAATATAAAAAAAATGGCAGATCTCTCCAGTCCTATTCAAGTGTTGCACTTACCAACAAATTTAATTATAATTTATACACACAGTTTCATTACGAGTAGATACTCTTTTTGATATATATACACTAACTTTGATATTATTTTCTTTATAATGATGACTAAATTCAACATCGATAGGTACATTTTAAATGAAGCTTTGTGAACATGCAATAAGGTTCACTCTCCTGATTTACAACAAGCATATTTTTAGGCGTTTATTCGGGAATGAATAAGTAGTATAAAATATTGCGTTAATTTATACTAGATGTTTCTTTATAATGGGAAATAACAGATCATACTTTCACTACAATTGCAGATTCAAGAAATGACTCGGATAGAAAAACAGAAAACAAGCCAAATCTCCCGGCTAATGGCCTCCAAGTATTTGGAGCGGATGGCCCACGACAAATATTTTCTCATAGCATTATGTAAAGACGACAGGCTGGCCTCTGCTAACAAACAGGGTTCCCAGAAATTACAGCGATTGGCTGAACAAGCTTTGGCAGATTTAGAAAATCGTCAAGTATGTTTTCTTTTGACTGTCTTGTTCCTTGAATTTATTCAACTCATGAACGAAAACATCATCAGGAATTAGTCAGTGGTATTTAGCCATCACAACAGTCATTTAGTCCAAAATTAAGTACCTACCTCATACCAATTGATATTTGTTTACAATAGACAAATTAGAGAATTACACTAAAATAATGATTCGTAAGCAGAAAAAACGCAATTCCTCATACACCCCAATTAGTATATTCATATTATATAAAATATATGCTGCAATCAACTTTAGTTATGTCTGACCAATTTTCTAAAATATCGATTAATAATAGCACGATTTCGTTAGAAAGCACTAAATTCAGCTAGGATAATTCATTTTTTGAAAAATTTAACACATATTAAAAATATCTGAAACCGAATAAGTAGTCGTTACTGAACAAACTAATTTCAGGAATTGCGCTTATTCTGTTACATCTTGTATATGGCAGCCTAGACACGAAACCTATTAATATGTTCATGCAAAATGGGGATACCCTGTGAATCAATCCTCAATGAGCCAACAGACTATGTGGCATAATTATTTTAAACTTTCTTTCCGAGTAGACCCGGAACGTACGGATGATAGTTAAACCAATTCTTCCTACACTTTCCAGATGGTACTTCGAGAACGTCGACCGCTTTATGCTGCTAGAGCATCTGAGGCAGCAGCAAGAAGTCGCCTCTTCCGAGCACGCAAGGAGCAGTTATCTCGCGCTCAAACCCAGAATACGCACGACGCAGAGCGCCTCTTGCACGCCGCCGAAATGATGCACGAGAAACGTGACACTGCTAAGTGTTTGGAGGCCGCTGAGTTTGCCATGCACCAGATATCGAGAAGACCAGCGAACCTGCTACCAGGCAAGGAGAAGTTCTTGCAGGACCTACAAAATATCGTCGCTTATGCTTTTCTTGATCAGGTGAGAATCTTCTTTCACTTCTGGTACCTGCGATAGTTAAAAGAATCTCAGCTCAGCTGTGAACACAAACAGGCCTATTCTCCGGCATGTTGTCCCGCAGTTCACAGAAGTAGTTCTTGGGTACCTACTATTTTATGTAAAGACAAGCAGTTTCTTTATTTCTATATGCATCGGCTTCCTCAGATTAAACTAGTTCGTGAAATTATGAATATGTGGACTATATCGTCAAAGAAAACTGTTACGTATGCGACAGTAGGAGCAAGTGAAACGGCCGGTAGTTCATAGCATACTGATTTATTGGCAGCGTCATTAAGAGTGGTGGTCGCAGCCACGCACGCACACATACTCAACACCAACTTGGTATCTACAGATTGAAAATCTTATCTAAACTAACCGAACTGTTCTTCAAATTTTTTGATCATAGAAACGTGTCGGAGACAAGATGAGTGAATTTGATGCCGAGAGACGAGCTTTCGCTCTACTCGGCATAGCGCTATCGAGGGAGCCGAGCCGCGACTCTGTGCTGCGCGTACGCCCCACCGAGCCACCGCGTGATGTTATGTAATGAAAATATAATATGGTTTTTAAATATAAAATATATTTAAACATAAAAAACATCGTAAGGGAACCCAGACGTCCCAGATTTAATTATGATGCACGCGTAACAGCACCCCGGTCTGGCGATATGCTCACCACCTGTCACGTTTAGGGATCCAAAAAATATACTGGTGAATAGTTGGTATTTTCAGGAATGGAATACCACTGCCTGCCCCCTCGGGGATAAAAAGCGTGCGCATATTTATCTAAATATTGTAAAAAATATTGTTGTTGTATTGTGTTGTATTTTTACGTCATTCTATTAACTTTCAAAACGTCACCACCTAAGTGGTTACCGCCGCTTATAATATGAACTCTTAAAACTTGATAAATAAATTGATGAATATTTAAAATCTTTCCGATCTCAGAGATCGTCTGCGCAACTTGAAGCGCGCTCTGATGCTCAGCGTCCGCGCATCGGAACGGTGCTACGTGTTACATGAGCTAGCACGGCTTCACGTCGAAACCAAGCAGGCCTTAAAAGCACGTTTCTTTGCTTCAAAGTGCCAAGCTGGTATGGAACGAATTTTTTTGTAAATAATAATAATAAATTTTGGAACACATTTCACACATGGTTATTTAGTCCCAAACCAGGCAGGGCCTGTAGTATGGGTACTAAACAAGTGATAAACATACTTAAATAAATCTTAAACGACCAGACACGAAGCCAACGTGTTCATGCACACAAATGTTGGCCGCGAGTGCGGATCGAACCCGTGACCTCCGACTCAGAAGGCAGGGTCACTACCAACTGAGCCAACCAACAGGCCCGTCAAATACATATAACTAAAGTCTAGAATTTCAAACTGAGCCGAGTTTACAAGTAAAACCAAAAATACTTGTAGGTACTTAGGTAAGGCTTGCTGTATTATTTAAATTCCCTCGCTCGCTTTGCATTTATAATTTGTTTTCAGGCTAAGAATAACATTAATGAAGATAATAATAATGACAACCATATATTATCTCAATCCATAATGTGCATGCTCTGTCGATAATCGCTGATACTTTGTCATGTCGTGGAAAAATAAAAACAAAAGAGGTTCTACTAGAATATTGCAGAAGTCGCCATGTTATTAGCAATTAAAATCAATTATAAAAAGCTATTTCTCTGATTGGTCTTTTCTGTACTCTGCTGCACATGAAGGAAAGTAATATTATTCAGACGTTCTGAGTATGGTTCTCTGGATTTATCCGAAATATACCTACATTTTTACCCGACTGGAGCCGAAGCCGAATGTTATACTTGTTTGGTTTTTATTTGTTTAGAGGCACGTGCGTCGGACCATCGTCCTTGGCTGCTAAACGCCACGTTCTTATTAGCTCGCTGTCACGTGCTTCAGAACAATCGGCCGGAAGCGCGTGTGGCTCTCATTGAGGGCGCAGCAATGGCTCGGACCTTTAGACTTCTCGACGTAGCACAGTTTTTTGATACCGTAAGTATTTTTAGTTAAAACTAGGACCATTTTCTAATATTTTTTTATTTCAGTTCTTTATTTACAGTTACAATTGCAGATGTGCATAATAATATGGACATTATTTATTTATATAAGTTAGCTCATAGCCGCGTCGACTCGCTCCTTTTGCTGGCTAAAATTAATTTTATAGTCCCATCTCGAGCCTCCTTGCTTTCTAAACATTGCAGCAATACTAATTATACGTAAAATAGGTTTTTAGACGTGCTTTATTGATTTATTTATATACCTACACTAGGTATATACATACATACTTTACTTTAAATATACTTTAGATAGTTATAAAATTTTTAAATATTACAAACTTTAAATATAATTTAGCCAGCGGTTCACAGATATTGATATTTTTGGGTTATCGAGTTTGAGCAGATTTAAATATATACATCTCACGCCTTCTTTCGATAGGGGTAGGCAGAGACGATGGAGCGCCTCTTTGTTCGCTCTCTGCATACTTTTTTCGCTTCCTTCACATCCATAAGCCTTTTCATGCAGCTCTTTTATTCTTCGCACTCCGGACCCCAGCTTTTTGAAGGACGTCACTAATTTGATCCGAGAACGTCCTTCTGGGGCGTCCTCTATTCTTGCATCCTTCAACATTCGCAACATAAATCTTTTTCGTTACTCTTCTTTCGATTTTATCCATACGTTCTAAATGACTAAACCAGCTTAACTTTTTCTATCATAGTCACTAAATCATCTTAAAATTATTAATTGCATAGCAATATCATCGTTCTGCTAAAGATAACAATTAATGTATGATGCTGCTTATTGCCGTTAGTAATCAATCATCCCGGTAAATATTATTACTTGCGATAATATTTGATATTATAGGAACATAATCTTGGAGAAAAGTGATTAGGGTAGATCTCAGAATAGTGGTATTTAATAGGAGACGACTGTATTATATTTTCCCTTCCTTAATTCACAATAATATGGTGGGTGGCATCATTGTTGAAATGGATATAAATGATACAATATAATATTTTTATAGAGCTTGTTTTGCTTTAGCTATAAGCCACACGACTCGTGATTTCGTTTAGGTACCATTTTTTATTAGTCTCTTATAATTAATTCACTATTAAGAATAGAACCATCTGAACCAACCAACACTGAAATTACAAGTAGGTACGCTAATTTTCTAAGCGTGAAGTCATTATGGCAATCTCCTCATGTAAATATAATAGTAGCATCCTAAATTTTCGGTAGCAATAGGATTCAACAGTTCACAGAACTATGTATAGATTGATCATTTCTTGAGTAGCATGTGAAAAATCATATGAATAAACTAGGTTTGAATTTTGCTAAATTCTTTCTCAGTGGATGCCTACACTGTATAGCTATCTATGTGCAAACTTTCAAGTCGCTAGACCCACGTTGATACATCACCAATCAGTCAGTCAGTTTCTCATTTTATACAACATCTAACAGAAATTAGTTTGTTCACTATCCACTACTTATTCGATTTCAGCTTTTTTTAATATGTGTTACATTTTTCAAAAAAATGAATTATTGTAGCTGAATTTAGTGCTTTCTATGGAAATCGTGCTATTATTAATCGATATTTAAGAAAATTTATTAGACACAACTAAAGTTCGATTGCAACATATTTGTTTTATATTAATTAAGTATATACCTACCTACTAATTGGGGTGTATGACGAATTGCGCTTTTTCTGTTACGCGTTGTAGGTAAATAATACCTATAGATTTTCATACGTCTTACCTGCTACTCTCCTTCACCTAGTCTACTATTTATGAAATTCATTTCACATTTAATTTTCAGTAGTAGGAAGTCTGATTTTTCATAGCAATTTATATTAATTGCCTAATTATCTACATTAATACTATAATATATATAATACTATGTAAAGTGAGAGTACCAACCCATCATCTGGAAACCTTCATGAAGGTGAACTTCTGGCCACAGGGAGTTGTATTTCGGAAATTCCGGGGTCAACTACCTGCCGACAGCGCTCGCACGTTGCCGACATTACGTGTAAAATAGTTTAGTTAGTTATTTTATATGTATGTTAGTTGTAAGGTATATATAATATGGGCCTCTGTTTACGTTATTTAAGATCTATTAATGTAAATATTGCCTGAAATAAAGATTTATTATTATTATTATTATTATTATTATTATAAAGATGAAATATTTGTATTCTTGTATGTTTGTAACGAATAAACTCAAAAGCATCACACCTATCCCTACACAGAACCCTCAATGGCAAATCAGTGAAAACTGTTTATCTGTAGTGTGTGGACGTGTCCATGGAAGGCGAAGCGGCAGCCACCGAGGCCTCGCTCGAGAAACGGGAGAAAGCCATGGTACACTTGATGCAGGACGATGATCTGCGCAGCGCGGCCCAGCAACTCTTCAGGAAAATGTCGGTCATACCTGCTGCCAGGTATGATCTCATGTGTTGAGTCTTTAAATGTTTTAATCGAAAAAAGTTTTCATATATAGGTATATCCTACAAGGTACAGCTACAAGGGTCTTGTCAAAAGAATTTGAAGGACTTTTTACTCAGTTCCTTAATACCGAATTGTAGTAAAGGCTGTTTATTTGGGACCTGATTGAAAATAAAACAATCTATTTTTTAGGTATCACTTTTGGTGACTATTCTTGTTTATGGGAAACAGTATTTTGTTTTTTTGCTGTGTTTAAAGGAGTACAGTTTAGTTTTAAAGAGATGGTAAACATAATATGACAGCCACCAAATGCGTTCACTCAAGAAAATGAGCAGTCATCTAATCATCATCATCAACCCATAATAGCCTACTGCTGAGGGTCTTTCTTTAAGCATGAGGAATTATGGGCATAACCACCCATACGAGCCCACCGCAGATTGAAAGATGGTCTTAGGCTATAGTGGCCACCTAACTGTCAGAAGTTTTCAAGCCACCCGAGGGTACCTAATCTCTAAGTACGTATATTATTTTCACGTTTTATATTTCGCAGACGTTTCTCGGTGATGCCTGGCGCACGCGTCGAAGACACTGCTCCGGTCCTCAACCGGCGCCAGTCCATCAATCCAAAGGCCCAGCAACCCATATGGACTCCCCGCAAGAGGCGACACCCTTTAGGCTTCCAAGATTTTGACATATAAATTTTTGATCTCTTTTCGATTTAGTAAAAAAAAAATATTGGTAAATTAACTTCCGCCTTTCATCACTGAGAGGGCAGAGGTATTTCGCTGCATGTATTTCTAAAAACGTTACATCCTATATTTTCGAAAATTTTGTGATGAATTAATATAGAGTTCTCTATTATGTAGTTCAGTGATGAGAGCAGTGATAGCCTTTACGGTTAAAGAGCCGAAAATCAGTGAGGCTCGGGTTCGAATCCTGGCATGTACCAATGAGTTTTTCAAAAACTTACGTACATATTTATCACTAGCTCGACGGTGAAGGAAAACATCGTGAGGAAACCCGCAGGTCTCAGAATTAATTTTGAGACATGTGTAAATAGACCCGGTCCGGCGATGGGCTCACCACCTATCACGTTTAGGGGTCCAATGTATCTCGTGAAATGTGGGTATATCCAGTAATGGAATACCTCTGCCTACCCCCTCGGGGATGAAAGGCGTGAGATTATACTTTATACTTCTCTATTATGTTTATCATCCTCTGCTATATCTCTGCAAGCTATCTTTATAAATGCTGATCACGACGACCTGAAACGCAATTGTTATTAGTTCACATTCACACATTCTCGGTGACTACATTTTAAATTATTCTTTTTAAATTCACGTATAAAAAAGTCTTAATACAGAAAGAGTTAGTTTATAGCTCGATTCATCAGTTAAACTAACTTTGGAATCATAAAAACACACAGCACGCTTTGACTTCGCTTAAATATTCAAGCAAAAGCGTACCTGCTCCAATTATTTTATTTTTCCTTACTGCTATTAAAAAATGTACTTAAATCATCAGCTTTTTCCCGCGACTTTGTCCATGTTCCAGGATAACAAGCTTTTGTCGTTGCTCAAGATGTAAATTATCTGACTCAAAAATTTTATCAAGATCGATTTGGCAACGTATCCGTAAAAAAAGTCACAGGCAGACCGAGTACATACCTTTCGCATTTATAAAATGATTACTATGATTATAATACGAATGAATCACCACGATTGTGCTTGAGCACGACCATCACTAAACTCATAGTAGATGTTTTATAAAAAACATCACTTTCATATAAAACTCTCCTAGGAAATACTAGCATAAAGTTCCTTTCAATGGATTATGACTATTTATTGCCTTAAAAAATGAATATTTCTAGGAAATCCATCCGTAATAGACGGTTCCACAAAACAGAAATACGAATATGTATATTATATTAATATGTTTCTATTCTGAAATAACATTGCTCATGTCTATTGAAATAAAATAATGACAGCTACTAAGTAGGGGAAGGGGGGGCATGATGGGGTATCGAGGTAAGATGGGATGGGCACATATACAAGAAAGTAGAAGTTTGTGAATAGAAAGCAATAAGCCAATAGGAAGCCTCAGTCGACCAACGGTCAGTGCGAGCAAAACTGTGAGTGGGGGTGCATGCGTCTTTTGTTTACAAACGGAAAACTGTTTTAACGTTTCGTCGATCTAATTTTGTGTAAGGTCCAACGTCATTATTTTAATCTAATTATGATCACTACATTTGTGTCTTTTTGATCTTTGTTTACTAGTGTTGTTTATTTTGATATTGTATGTTGTTTGTATGAATGCAATTAACATTTTATTAGTAAAATTTTTTTTTTGCTCAAAGTTATCCTATGAGGCAATATGGGGTATTGGGTGTAGGGTAACTTTGGGTAGCCTGCCAGCTGCATGGACGTTGGACTGACAATGCTTGTGCTGGCGTGGACAATGACGATCTGGAGGAAATACACATTTGTTTGTTTGTGAGAATAATTAGCCTTCCCCATCATGCCCCAACTTCATAACCCCATCATACCCCATAGTATGGGGCAAGATGGTTTTTCAGAATGGTCCTATTTAACGATTTATTATTAAAAAATGTGACAAGTTGATTTTCCAAAAACTGTACCAAATCATAGATAGATTAATGACATAACGTGCGATAAATTAATAAGAGTAATAAATATAGTGATTATGCTGTATTTTTTGTTATATTCCCTAGGTACCCCATCATGCCCCCCCTTCCCCTATTATGTACCTACTGAATTTAATTTTACATTTATGCGACGCTAATTGGCCGTCGACGTGACGTATTGAAGTGGTCCCAGATTTACGTTTCATAATTAATGAGCCAAACGAATTGGAAAATGAGCAAATGCCATTAACTTTTCAATTCAACGAGACAGTTTTCATTTCATCATTGACATCTGTTCGATTCATGACAAATGGGATGTGTACGAAGCATTCAAAGCGGGAAATGTGTCAATGCAATGATTCGACGTCACGAAAATTGTGTTAGCATAAACTGAAATCATAGTTTTTTGTTGTAATAGTACATTATGATATAAGTGCGGTAGGTTGAAAATTACAGCCGAGGCGATATTGCTAGCCCGAGCCGTAGGCGAGGGCTACAAGTAAGCAGAGGCTGTAATTATCAAAGCACACGTATGTCATACGACGTTTTATAACACATTTGCGAGGAAATAAAATAAAACTCCGACTATGCTAAACGAATAAAAACAATACAGCGTTAAGAAAAAGCGTGCACCGCGCATCAGCATTTTTTTTAAGCAAAGGCACAAAAAACAGCCAGTATTACTAATAAAGTAAATTAATATTTTTGTATGTTAATGTTGTTGTAATTTAATGTCAAAATTAATTAAATTAAATAATTATGTACATAAATATTTATTTATTATATTTTATCTCCCAAAGTTAATTTTAATCATAAAATGTTGACAACTTTTTTGACATAAAAACTCTTTGCAGAGATTTTTAAAAGTACCGTTCGTTTTAAGACGGAGCATCTTGATAAACCGTGCGTTTTACTTTACACTTACCGCACTTGGGCGTAAAGAGATACAATTCGATATTGAAATTGGTGAATTAAGACACCTTTTACGAGCAAATGTGTTATAAATATTATGAACGTACTATGTTACAAAGGGCACTACAATCTATAAAAAATCCGGAAAATATTTATTATACTTACCTACTTTCTAACTTCTACTTTGATAACGAATTTTTTCCCGAGATGAGAACTAGCTAGATGAATTTTTAGGCCCCATAAATTTCTACGTTTTAAATTTGATTGAAATCGTTACGGTAATTTTCAAAATCACGATAAATGTAATTTGTCGATCGTTTCATAGTACTTAGGTATAGGATAGGGTGACGTCACGTAGAGCCTACTTTTCTATCGAAAGTGATATAGCCACTTGGTTGCAATAGTTCTTCTTATTATGCGTTAGTCAATGTTAATTCAATAAACTCAAATGTATTATTATTATTCTTATATTCGAAGACAATATTGTGTAATAAAACATAAACGATTTCGAAATATATATTACAATCACAATCGTAGATTATCACACTATTGCTGTAATCAACATACATTAATAATATGCCAAAAAATAATTTCAACATATCTTCTTTTGTCATTCTTATTGCCAGTTTATGTAAGTACATGAAGTCTTTAGCTGGAGCAAAATACATGACCGTCTATTGGCATAGCTTTTAAAAAGTAGTACTTTACTATTCACTTTAAAATTTTTTGACGTGATAACGCCTTTTAAATCGATGAACGCCGGCTGCACGCACGAAAAAGCATGACTCAGTGTGTTGAGTCGAGCGTGCAAGCGAGAGCGCGGAACAAGCGATAGAGAGGCACGATCGGCCTAAGCGTTCGGTTTGTCACGCATATATCTCTCTTCCACTCCAGAATTTTTTTAATATAAAGTTTAACAAGCAATTTTCTATGGCGCCATTCCATAGTCGGAAACTAAAATTATTTTCTTGCAATTCTTGACAAGATGATTACGAAGAAGCTGTATCTTATCAAGACAACAACATAAGTCCCTACTTTATTACTCCAGCTATTGTGAAAAAAACAGGGTTAAAAAAAATAATAATGTATCATTGACCTAAATGTATTATGAAGCAGATAGGCGTCCTACGGGTCCCTAATTACTTGTTTCTGGATGGGTTCATTAATTATTGCTCTGCGTCAGAACACCGCGGGGCAACCGAGGTTGACAAATTTGTAACGCTCTCCACTATGATTAATGACCAATTTGAAATTTTCGTTCCTGTTGTTATCATTGTTGCTGAACGATGTATAACGGAACAATATGTAATGACATGTACCAATGAGTATTTCAAAAACTTTCCTACTTAGCCAAGTGACTATCGAATGTTTCATTCGCTTAGCTGGCGTTCGCTTTATAGTAAGGAACTGCCTGTCAGTGAATGTACTTTTATATAGACTGACGTTGACGTTCCAGAAAGCCACATGGATATGCCCTCTATAATATATACAGTCGCTTTTCAGCAAATTAATATCTGATTTTGTAAAAACCAACTTTTACTGTAAATCGAAAACATCTAGAAGTATTTGGTGACATCAAAATAATACCTACCTAGTAGAAACGTCTCGTCGAAATATCGTACACGAAAAATGTGTCCTAACAAGCGTTGAAATTTTTTCAATCTTTAGAATTTTCGCTCGCTCTTTCAGAGAGTTTTCAGGACATTAAACATCATATAACGGCAAATAATGGAATCAAGTAACGTATATTTCATTTGTTATTAGCAGAGATCGGCATTAGGTAGTGTGATTTGGTACCATAGTAGGTAAAGTTGTTACGAGGATGTAATATGGAGTTGTTAAAACCACTACTTTATTTGTGCATACTAAAAATTCATATTTACTATAAAAAAGTCACCTCCTGTATAATGTACGCGAATGTTTGAGTCGAACAAAAAAACCACAGTGACTCTAATGAGTTGTATCTACCTGTAATAGCATGGCGTGTTAGATTTATCATACTACCTGATAAAATAATTGTCGACGGAATTCGGAGTGTACCGAAAAACCCTACCGGTTTATGTTACACTCTTTGGTGAACATTTCATGTATTTGTTTTGAATAAGTTAATAAATAAATAAATAAAATAATTTGGGACTAAATTTCCCCGGAAATTTCCGGGACTAGATTTTTCTACAGTATCACATTTACTTACTAAATATAAACTTCTTTTGTTCTTAGGTGATTTTCTCTACAGTGGCTGGTTATGGAGATAATCAACAAAATCTCAAAAACACACATATGAAATTTGGCATTTCATATGTGTGCTTCGATTTAAAAGTAGGAACATGGTGGTTTTAACAACTCCATATTATATCCTCTGCCTACTTTGGTACCAAATAACACTACCTAATGCCGATCTCTGGTTATTAGATACTTAAAACATTTCTTCGAAATCATTGTGGTGATTGAATCAAAATGGTAATAATAAATAAAAATGGGCTCATTAGTATTGATGACCGCATCGTGTTGACATACCGGTGTTGAATAATTAGGTAAAATACTCTAAGGAACAATCTCTGCCACAAAGATTAGAAGATTGGAAGGTATCTTTTAGTACGTTTAATATTTATAGCTACAATGTTTCAATCTAGGCAATAGCAGAAAACTATATTGTTTTCGCGAGTAGTTTTTATGTATTTTCGTTGGTGGGTAAAAAAGGGGTGCCTTTTTTACCCACCAACGTAGATGTTTGGTGTTTGGTGGTAAATACACACTCCATAAAAAATTATGTACTTGATTTTTTATAAAGGTGTACTGCGGAAGAATATTTTATAGCCAACCGTGTGGCGTGTGCGGTCTAAATCGCAAAGTTTAATTTCCTGTCGGCGAAGTGTGGCTGCTGGCGCTCTTTCGCAACGTGTGTACAACGGTATACAACGGGTACACAAACTCAGAAGAGTGGAGACACTGCGTCTACTCGTACCTCCTTCTAATAAAATAATAATAAAAAGCTGTCTGGTGGGGCATCTAACAATTGTGCTGTACTCCGTGTACTTCAGTCTATTAGGTTTAGTACTGCTGGATATTGAGTGATGGAGATAATTAAAAGACAAGCAGTTAAAAACACGTGTGTATTGCAGGAAACTCATGGAGCAAGAGAATAAACACAGAAAATAAAAATGCACATATTCATTTTTCACTACCGAAACGCTGAAGGAAAACATTGTGAAGAGACCCGCAGTCCCCAGAATTGGTAGGGGTGTTTGTTTTTTACTATTGATACTGTTAATTTCTTAAAAATACGAAACTGATTCCTTGTCCTTGACGAACACGTGACGTTATTAAATGAAAGCATGGATCCACCGACGCAAAACTATTGAGTCGTGCAGAAACGTAATCAAGTCACGTGATCCGTTCACTGATCCTCCAGACTAACCTATACATAGTTTTGGGATTGCTAAACGTTGCGCTTGGTAGGCGGATTAATGCTCGCGACATAAGGTATAGTAAGGTGCTCCACCAGGCCTTTCTCTCCTACCAGAAGATAATATGGGGATTGCGTAAAATAAAATAACTATATGTTCGGTGAAAAAGTACCTACTTGCTTATTTCGGGAATATAAATCTTTATATTCCTGAAACATAATATACAAAACAATTCCGGAATCGCTAAATGTAAAATTATTATGTGCACCTGAGGCGTTGCACTAGGTACCTACTAAAACTGCTGCTACTACCTACTACTAAATTTGGAGTTGGTTTAAAAATAGTAGAGCGCGATATTTAGCGAAAATGAAACTGCACCATTGAATGAAAACTGCAAAATTATCCTCGAGGACTGACTCCACTTGGACACCGAAGAGAACAGCCTTATGCGACTCATATAGCGGTATCTTTGTCTTTGATTGTCCTCAAGCGGAGTTCCAAGCTTTAAAATAGTTCTGGAATACGTACCTAATTTATTTGCTGCGACCGGTCTCGTTACTGCGATACTAGTTCATTCAAAATAAATAAAAACCGCCTTCACTCCGCACCGCTACCGCGTCTGTGTGTTCTCATCCACAGGATATCTGTTGACATTTCATGCTACAAACATCGGCGTGGTGGGAGTGTCTCACCACAACACACAAGTTTCTTATTACAATGACTGTGGCAAACAGCGTCCTGGCCGGAATTTACACGCTAATTTAACTTCGAAACAGAAGTTCGTATCGCTAAGAGAAGTTGTTCGAACATGTTGATAAACAGCACTGCGGATATCTACTAATATTTGCTTAATATAGCATGTTATTTCCTGACGTCAGTAAAGTGATTGTAATCACTATACTCCTTATTGGTTTACTGTATTTGGGTAAGAATTAGTAAGTGCCTTTGATCATGTTACCTCTTGCACCAGTTAAATAGCTTTCTTAATCTGTGTCTAGAACTCTGTTGAAAATATTATGAAGTGCAACAGCATTTTTTTTTTGTTTTATTAATAAGAGTTTTTTTAATAATATTTACTAATGTTTGTTTGTTGATCAATCTAAAAATTTAGGTCAACTAACAAAATGGTCAAAATGAAAAGCTGTTTGTAATCTATCTTCCTTAGGTTAAGCACCCATATAAATCGCGAAGGTAAAATCTTGGTGTTTTTCTTCCATTACTTTCGAGGGGCTCAGGTTAATGGGCAGATATCAATGTAATTACTCAGTGGCCGTTATAATGGAGCATTCCAACAAGACAAGAAGGCTCTCGGTTCCCCATTTAGGTGCCTTTGATCATGTACGCCAACTAATTTATACAATTACCCTCTCACTTCCTTCGTGCTGCCTTCACATTGCTTTGGTAAGTTTTGTTGAAAGGACAGTGACTATCGTACCGTAGTATTTGAGAGTACGTAAATGACACTAATTGAGCGGAATTAATAGATGAATTAATAGAAATGTAAAAATATACGTACATGTTTACTACCACTTGATGGTGAAGGAACATATTGTGAAGAAACTCGCAAGCCCTAAAATTTATTCTGAGTCAATAGCAGCACCCCTTCTTTTGGTATGCAATAGAGTCATTTGAACAAAAATATTTTCTACACTTTTCGTAGAATTCAGAGAAAATTTTAAACTTTTGTTCGATTTCTTTCTTGGCTTTGCATCTTCCCAGGAAACATCTTCAAGCTTTCCACTGTCATCCTAACCTAACCTAGGACCGTAATGTCCATTTATAATAATAATTGTATTCATAATCGTCTTTATTTGACATTTGTACGCGATCACTGCTTGCTCTTCTTTTACTGGCTGTATTATCAGATGTACGGAAGAAGCCACGTATGTCAAAATGAGACGATTACAATTATGAATAGACAACAAGGCCCCTGCAGTAAAAGTAATGTTAGATCCCTAACAGCACACCCCAGCTCGAATCACTATCTGTCACATTGCAAATACTGTAATCTCGTAGATTATGATAGTGTCTGTGGTCTTGTCCACGGAACGAACGATCCGATTAGAGAGCTGTCCGAGAATATCGCACATGTCTTTAACGACTTAACCTTATCAACCTTCATTTGAATACTAATTGGATCAAACGATTTGAAATTCCTTACAAATAGCATGAGGTGCGATTAGATGTCTACTAGCGTAAAGGAATAGAGGAACATGCTATGATTGATACTCATTGCTTATATTGTATCAATCATAGATATATTTTGCAGACATAATTATAATCTGCCTATACAATAAAAATCGATTAAGCGCTCAATATTATCTTGTAGGTTGTCTTGTAAATAAATCGCCAAAAGCCATAAGGTCGCCCTGTACTCTTATATGCATGGTGTCATTTACCACATATTTATTATTGCTGTGCACTACATTATTTATTTATTTTTCTGAAAACTTAATACTTAACAAACAATTGTTAAAATTCTTTGTATTTGCTTTAATTCTAAATATTATGACTGTGTTAGTTAAATACATTACAAAAATACGCTACTACTATTTCAATAGATGGTCATTTACTTTCTCAATAAAAGTAAAATGATAAACTGTTTCGAATGTGAAAGAAAGACAGTTATTTTTGCTATAAAAGTAAAATGATAAACTACAGAACTGTGCGTAAAAGACATTTATATAAAAGGTTGCTTTTCCCTTACATCGTACCTTTAGTACACTACCACTACGATCGCAGCTACTTTAAAATTCGCAACTACAAGAGCGCGCTAATGCAAGGGGCCTTTCACGCCGGCGAACAAATGCTCGCCATTTACCCACCCTTTCAATCCTCCATAGTGACTCCAGCTACGTACACTCAAAAGCTCTTTAGGGCAGATTATTCAAAACCTTTGCTCCGGGGCTTGTAAAGAAACAAGTTTACGAAGAAAATGGGCTTAAGTTAATTGCTTTTAAGATTAGTGCGTTTGTGAAGAGGTGTCGCAAGCAAAGATGTTGCTACAATTAGGCTGAATCTTGTAGGGCACCGTAATTTGCCTGTGAGCCATTGTTGATGATTTCACCCTAAGTACTTCGGGTATAAGTACAGTCAAGAGCACATTAAGTACAGAGCACACTTGTAGTGCGAGTCTGACCTCTAAAGCGATTGTAATAAGAACGTTACAAAGTCCAATGTGTCAAGCTCTACGTGCTCTTGACTGTACTGTACCAACGTTTTGTTTGGATCGTAAATTAGCCTACAATTTGGAAAATTTACGTAATTAGTATGATTAGAATTTCTTCCTTTTTTAACGTCTTTATCCATATTTAGCTTCTACTTGTTTTTTCTGTGTAATTTGTGGGTGAATAAAGGTTGTAATAAAAACCTGTTTATGTCTATATCCTAGTCCTCGTCACCGTTAATATTATAAAATACTTAGGAGAAACTAACTCCTAGTTCTATCATCACATTTGTTTTTTCTGTTACCTTTTCATGACTATACCAGAAAACGGAGTTTAATGAAATTTGGCAGGAAGACAGATTTTATCTTGAGAAAGGACAGGCTACTCTACATCTCGGAAAAACAAATTCTTAGGGGATTCGATAGCTAAAAGTTAGAATAGAGGCAACAAATATGGTTAAAGTTCGCTTTAACCATATTTGTTTATTCCGAATGAAAAGAGTTGGAACAGATAATAAGCGACCTTTATTTTGCAACCTTATGTGTAAAGCGTATTATAATAAAACCTGTAGTTTATTTTTAACCGACTTCAAAAGAGGAGGTTATCAATTCGTCAACGTATGTTTTTTTTAATGTTTGTTTCCTCTTTCGAATGTGCGAACCGTTTTGGAAGATTCTTTTTCTATTTGAAAGGTAGTGCTTCCCGTGTGGATGCATTTGATTCAGTTCTGACAATGGCATCCATGAGAAAACCTAAGTCTTAAATTTGCATTAAGTCGGTATATGCGCGACAAAATGGAAAATAACACAATATCACGCCAACCGATTTCGATGTTTTTTTAAACGATTTCTAAAAAAGAAGAGATTCTAAATTCGACTGTTTTTTTTTTAATTATTCGTTGAAGTCGGTTTTTTATTCTTTATAGAGTTCTATGTTATTTTCATGACTACACAACCAGCTTTCCTGGGATTTGCTGTAGCAAAATGGCCCTAATTACCTTAAATCCGATTCAAATTGAGCCTTGTGGTTGCTACGAACTGAGCTTATAATAGTCTGAACTAGATGTACCTAGCTCAGACTCCGTACTGACACCAATTAGGAGAATTTGATACATTGATGATGTCTCGAAAGGCTTTACAGATTAACTTGTAAAACATTTTAGTTTTTAACGTGACAACGTCTTATAATTCGATGGAGCCGGCTGCATGCACGAACAAGTATGACGTATGCGGCGTTACAGTGCAAGCGAGAGCGCGTACGTAACGAGCGACAAAGAGGCATAATCCAAAAAGTATGACGTTGTCACGTTTAACTATCGTCAGTAAACCGACTTTACAGACAACCGATTTTAAATTGATATTAGTTGATAGACATTCAGAATATGATTCAAGTAAATTTATCCGTTTAGTGCCAATATAGTTAAAGACTTGTTTCTTTATTTGTTTCTCTATATAAGTATATAAAAGAGTACCTACGAACTTGGAATAAAATATAATTTCCTTCTTCGCTAATTCACAAATTTATTATATGAGCAGTGATAGCCCAGCGATTAAAGAGCCTACCTCTCATACGTGAGGTCTCGGGTTCGAATCCTGGCATGTGTTTTTAAATACTTACGTACATACTTGTATGTATAATTATCTCGCGCGAGGGTGAAGGAAAACATCGTAAGGAAATCCGCAAGTGTTAGAAATTAAAAGAGGCATGTGTAACAGACCATGGGCTCACCATCTATCACGTTAAGGGGTTCAAAGATTATACTGGTGAAATATAGGTATTTCCTGAAATGGAATACATCTGCCTACCCTGAGATTTTTTATTACCTAGTTTAGCTTTATCATTAGAGTTTATCAGTGATTTTTTTGACCTAATAATAATAATTATTATAAGGCGCTTATTCACAAATTGTACAAAATAAATATAAATAATAAATAAATACTAATATAATACTTGACCAGAAATTTGTGTACAATGAAATTGTTTTACTAGCTGCTATTTATGTGAGCTATTTTGCATTTTTCACTTGTCCAGTTAAACAATGTAGCTTTGTGTCTGGGTGTTTTCAGTCAAGCACCGTACGGTTTCAATGCGAGACAGAACAATTAAAAATCAAGTCTAATTTTCTTGGCTTAAGAGGTATTTATTTGAGTATGTTTATCAGTTGTTTAGTACCCATAGTATCTACAGGCTCCGAATAGTTTGGGACTCAGTAATCGTGTGCAAATTATAGTCAAAAATTTATTATTATTATTTTACAAATCTATATAAGTGTCCATCATACCGAAAAGGGATAATCCAAGTGCTTCACTGGCCCTCGGCGTCGGGAGTCCATACGGGTCGTCCAAATCTTTTCGCTTCAAAGCACTACAATAGCTATTCCGATATAAATATCCACCATTCGATTGCATTCCGTAAAAGATACATATCGGCCGGGCGCGACACTCGCGCGGAAAAATATTTCCAATTTCATCGCGTTCGAAAAGGCGGCACGCGACATCTTTTCGATTCGATTTATCCAGTTCGTATTGATAGTCAATTTTGTTACTTCTTCCGCGCCACATCTGTTCGTACAGGAAGACAGTTTGTTCGACAGAATAGAAAGTTATCTGGTGCTACGGAACTGTTCTAAACATTTCAGTCGTCCATTTTTCTGTGACTTTATATTTAGCATATTTTTAGTAACCCTGCACGTACATCTGCTGATAATACAAACTTAGTAAAATGACAGTCCAAATTTGGTGATACTCTTTCGTAACCTTTCAGAGCCTATTGAGATGACAATATAAGTTACCTTTATAGTATACCTAATAGCGAAGTTGTTTAAAAATCATGATGATATTTCTGGACATGAAAAGCATAAGGTCGGATGTCGAAAAAGTCAGGTTTTCAGGAGAGCAAAAACAAAATTGAGAAATAATTTTGTGAATATTTTTTATAATATAAGGAAATTGAACAGTTTTTTGATACGTATTTATTGTAAACATGATCACCTTTAGTTTTATGATAACTGGACTTATCTAAAACTGCAATAAAGTGGTAAATTATTACTTTTTTTATATTTTCGCCGACACCCGACCTTATGCCTGAAATAATATAGTTCATCATAGACTCTACGTACAATATGTTAAAATACGACTTTATGCTGACAATTTGTGTGACAAACCCATTGGTCAAGTCAGTACTAAACTGTAATTTTATATTTAAATGCAGCATTATGGCTTAAAATTCTCAACCATGATAAACGTCTCATGTCAACATAATCTTGGTCACTACAAACAATTATCTCAGGTATAAGGTTGGAAGTACTTGGAAGTGCTGATAAAAACCGTTAAAGCCTTTTCTAATTTGTTGGCACACTTACTCTTCTTAGTCTATTATCTTTAAAACAACTGAACTGATTGTTATGAAGCTTACACTGTTCCCAGCTGGAGTCAGAATACTAATTTATGATTATGTATACATACATAAAATTACCTATATTTTGTAAAATTGTGTACATTTGCTTGGAAGTCCTAGACTAACATAATGAATAGAATCGTTAACCTCCCTTTTGGAAATTGCTTAAAAATATTTTTATTTAAAAGACTTGTATTTCTTAAAACTTAAAGTTCTTTCTTAATTTAAAATCACGAGAATCATCTAAAAATCTTATTTTTAAAAACACTTTTTACTTAACAGTACCTACTGTCTATAAAACAATTTTTTTTTTCTTTACGAGGCGTCGTTAAACTTCAAAATAAATAGATAATATGATAATTTTAACAAATGAAATAATGCGTGCAATCAGCCTTTGTTCAGGTTGTGACAAATTTGCAATCATTTCTGTAATAGGGCCTGGATGTAGATTATTCCAATATGCTCCAATTATAATAATTCTTTATTCAGGCAATAGTCCCATTATATACATACAAAAATAAAAATATAAATTACAGCATACATGACAAAACATTATGTACTTCTATTTACAATGTGCGATGCACAGCAAGCTGGTACTTATAATACGGACAATTGTAGCTGTCAGCTATCATCCTGAGTATGCTGTTTTTCGACGACCGTAAGCGACACCGAAAGAAAGCTATGCGTGAACTTATAATCGCGTAGAAGTCAGGAACCCTCATCCGCAGCAAACATGCTTTAGATGGTGGAATGTTTTACTTTGGACTTAAGTGACATTTACAATGTCTGCAAGTGATTAAACAATTTTTTTGCTTAAGTTCATTGGGAAAATAAGGGGCTGTGGTTGTTTATAATCCAATTAGAAATCTGATGCTGATTTATTACAAACTGTGTTATCCCTGTCATCCCTGTAAAAAACCTGTGAGACTTGCGTTATGTAATCGTCTAGATTCCCCATTATGCTGCCGCATTTGCTGTAAGCGAGCTACTCAATCTTATTCAGATTGTGAAGCTGGGTATTCGGCATTATGCTGACTCATTTGTTGTAAGCAAGCTGCTCTGTTTTTTTTGGATTGCGAGGCCCGATATTCGGCTAAAGCTCGTGAGGTTTGATATAAGCGGACGGCTCTTTCTTCTTCAGATTCTGAGAAGCTCGGTATTCGGCATTATGCTGACGCATTTGTTGTAAACGACCTTCTCTGTTTTTTTTTCCAATTGTCAAGCTCTATAATTTCTCATAATAGTCTCTCCTGTTCTTCTTTGGCTCTTCTAAATCTACGCTATATAATTTTTTTTTTTTGTCTTTTAACTTCCGTCTTTTTTTTATCCAATGTTTTTTTCTTTATCCTTTTGTTTCATTTACTATTTTTTATCCCACGAAAAATGGACAAATAAACCGTCAACCCTCCTAGAGGGCCGTATAAGGTTCTTAAAAACAGGGTGTGCCCGGTTCTTGAGGTTGACGCTAGCGACACGACATTTTTAACCAACCTTTGCCATTCATCCATCGCCACGTTTCTAAACTATATATCGGATTGGGTCGAAGTTCATTTTTTTTAAATGAAACTCAAGTGATCCTCAAGATAAGAACTTACACCGTTCAGCATACATGAGTGTTACGACTCGTTAAGTTTGACGGGACGAAGCAATCTGAGATGCTGTATTGTAAGTCCAACTTCAATTCTATGCTATTTCCTAGCCTTGCAAGTTTACTATTCTATATACATAGGAGCAACGCAAGAACCTGTATGATTAGAGGTGATCATATACAATTCCCTAAGCGGGGGTGGATTCTTCGCTGCTGTCAAAAGCTCAAGTTGCATCTATTGACTTAGAATAGCTGCACGTTACTTCCCACGAATATTTTGCGCAAGTATGTAAAGCTGCGCGAGCATGATTTTCCTAGCAAGGATTACGGGTCTGACTGTTTAAAATATTGAATTGTCATCGATCCTTGATAATTATCCAAATTTTGAGTTAATCCAATGTTTGAAGGGGGTCAAAATAATTTTCAAAGCTTTCGTTACATACTAACATACATAATAAAAGTGTGTGAAGCAGTTTTGTTTATGATGAGTAGGGATTCAAAATCAAATTACCGGCCTGGCACGTGCCATCTACATTTACTATCTTACTTTAACACGCGTGACCTTTAATATGAATGCACAAGACAAGTAAACCATGAATTTGCCTCCCCACTTGCTTTCACTGGTGCTTACTAGCGACGAAAAAATCCGAAGATATCCGACCTATCTTTAGTACCGACCGAGACGCGCCTTGAAAAATTTAAAAAAGTTGGTAACATAATGGTTTAAAATGACATAATGCCTAAGATTTTTTACATAATAATAGTATATTACAGCTAGATTGTCTCATGATTACATTCGTATTTATGCTATAATAGTTAAAAACAATATTTTACTGGCATAATGGCGTAAGTTATGTTTAATACATTAATTCCGTTGCAAAGTTTAGCGGCATAAGTGCGTATCTGTTGATACACCCAACGCGAAAGTTCATGAAGAAACAGAATACTTTAAATGCATAAGGGTGTATGTTTGTTTACGTCTCCAAAAGAAATTAATAATTTATGGAATAAAGGTATCAACACAAATAAACCTCTATGCTTCCTAAATTTTTCGGAAAGTAGTCAGATCCGACTTTATGTATGTATTTATCTCTGCAATGAAGAAGGATAGAAATACAAGAGTGAGTTTGCCAGAAAGAGCACAAAAAGTTTAGTATGAATATGTTAAAAAGTGGTTTTGGTCGTATATGCAGATCCAGCCTAATGCTTTTCAGGTCCAGATTTATTGTATTAAAGTAAACATTTTTGCGTAGCGCGAATTAAAATAGATGGCAGAAATTCAAAGGACGATGATTGATTCCCTGATCGTACCGATACTTGATCAGGGTCAGGTTATAAATTGTGTAAAAAACAAATCGTGGTCCCTATGAAATGATTCCGACAGGTAAATAGATGAGAAAATGTTGAATCCACGGATCCACCAACGAAGCGTGTAATGAATCGGGAAATCTACAGAAACCAAAAAAAGAAACTAGAGAATGCCAGTAGCCAGCATAAGTCAATTTTGTAAATAGAAAATGAGCAGTTTTTATTGGATTTCAACGAGATTTAGATTAAATAATAAAGTTGAAGAGTTACAAGCTCATAATTCCACCAGACCGTGTTTTTAATTAATTCTAATTTATTTATGAATAAAGCAAAATAAATTAAAGAGACTCGCTACTATTTTATTAATTAAAATTCTAATTCTAAATTACCTAATTAGGTAATTCAGAATTAGATTAAATAATTACGTTCGTAATTACGAACGTAATTATTATTATTCTGCCAAACAATAACGAACTTAACCTTTTCTTATTTGTTTATGTTTTATGGCTTCATGTTTGTGTTGTTATGTCATCAAACTTGAATTTTATGTAAAACATAACTAAACTTGCAAATAAATCAACGTTTAAAACCAAAGAACTGAAATTCTTGTAAGATTTGATAGTACTTAGGTACCTAATATTTTTAAATTCATGTCGATACAATTTTAACGATGACGCATTGTATCAGTTTTCGTTCCACCGGGAACCATTCCCGCGTTGCGAATTTCGTTTGCGACGTTCTTAAAATATTCCTCTTCAGCCATTTTGATAAGATGTTCTTCATCGTATACTTCAACCGGTTGTACTAAGCCACCCTCTTCTTCAGTCTTTAGTTTTAAACGTATTTCTTTTACACGATTTTCAAGTATACGTTCACGCTTAGTTTCACGTTCAAACATTTGCACCATCATCGATTTGTCCTTCTCTCCAGACGAAACTAAGTTCTCAGACACAGACAAAAGATACACATTTCCTTTTTTGTCTCCTATTGTAAGCAATTTACCATCATCATGCGGTTTTAGTTTCACCAATTGATTTTTTGTAATGGGCATAGTGATGATTGGTTCACTGTATTTACGCAAAAGATCCCAATATCGGAGTTTCCCGTCCACACTGACAGACAAATATGCGGATACTCGTTGTGGTGCCCAAGCCACATCAGCTATTTGATACCGGTGCGACATTCCAGTAATGATTGGTGAGACTGTCACTTCATCACTCCAAATATTGACTTTCCAATCACCACATGTCAAGAAAACTTTAGTGGCCGCGGGGCTGCGGTGGACAGCTTTAACAGGACCATTATGAGCGTAATAGACATGAGTCATTATTTCATTAAAAGATTTACCTTTGCGGTTAACATTCACCACAAGCCCGGTATCAGTTCCACATAGAAATCTCGTAGGGAAGGCTCGATCAAACTGTAAGGCACTTACCCCATCTGTATTAGACAAATTATGTTGACTTATAACGGGACTTCTTATTGACATAACCATTGTGTCTACCGGATCAGTTATGTGACGAACATCCCACCACATACATTGACCATCAGTTGAACCTGTAAAGAACTCGGTAGCCAATCGAGTATACATGTATATGAGAGCAGACACAGGGTCACGATGTGCCAGATGTTTAGGACTTGAAATAACCTGTTGTCTATGCGAAGCGCGAATGTCAAAAAGGCATACTCTGCCGTCCTCTAGTCCTCCAATAACAACAGAAGGATCGAATAGCGAACAAGCTAGCTGCCAGCAAGCACTGGGCGGTGAGAGGATGCCACATGGGTCATTTGGGTTTTCCACATTCCATAAGTAACACTTAAAATCATCATTTATTGGTCCGAGAATCGGATACTTTTTGTCACAATAAGCAACTACAATTTTTGAGTCATCTTCTACTGTCCAGTCGAGGCAAGCCACTGGACGTTGGCTATCATCCTTATCTTTAAACACATTCCTAGTGATCAAAGCAGATTTTTCAACAGGTTGCTCAGTAGGCATATCATCGAAGTACATCTGGTACATTTCTATGGCGTTATTTTGTTTAATACAATGTGAAAGTTTACTGTAATTCTCTAAGATTGCACTAATATAAGTGTCATCACGTTCGAAGCGTCGCTTGTATCTCAAGACCGCCTCTTCATCCAAAAAGTTTACACCTTCCGGCCAACCACCTTCAGTATGGTTTATCCCATGTTCGTGAAGAACTACTCGCTTGGTGTTTACATAGTTTTCTGACATCGGTTCATAAACTTGTACTTCTTTATTTACTGGATTGCGTAAGCCATAACGTTTTTGCTCTACAGTATCAGGACTGATTGAGTCCACCAAGTGGGCTGGAACCTCACAAAAGAAAGGTTGCTTACCAAAATCGATTCTCTTTTTGATATAGGAATAAGTTATTTCCATGTTTCTCGGAGTTAAAAATAACAAAATTCAATCGGGAGATAATAAAATCGCAAACTGGTGAACAAGGTATTATTATAACCTATTCTATTCTTGGTTATAAACCTTAACAATTTTGCTAAATAGGAGTTATCTGTCAAGATCTGACATATCCAATCATTGGTTTTTCTCTGTGATTGTGCAATCTCTTTGAGATATAGCGAACCTATCAGCTGAGCGATAAAAAGATTTAGTTCTGTTCCTTCTTTGCAACTTTCTACTTGCTTTCTACATAAACATTATATTATAGTAAAAACGTAGGTGTATTGTCCTTATTTAATCAACAATACCTTCTTACTAGTAGAAGCGTTTTAGAGACTTAAATTATGCAGAGTACAAAAATACGTTAGTACCTACTATTGAAAAAATTCCCAAGAATGATTTGACCAGTAAAAACTTTTTGTCACCGCTTCAAAAAGAGTACGCTGATCGTCCCCTGGGGAAATTTCTTCCGCACCGCAAAGAAGTTCGCACGGTTTTACGACCTGGAAGTAATTTAACGAAATTATCTAGTCTACTCCAGCTCGTAAACTAAGTACTTCGCCCGCGTAAGGGCCAAACTCACTTTAGTGCGGTAATTGAATTTACCTTAGACCGCGTGTGCTTAGATCTTACAATGTAAATCTTATCAATTAATTTGTATTTTATTTTCATGTTCATATTCCGCACAGTACAAATTACCAATGTTTTCTGGTTAAGTCAGCTGTTGTCCTTCTTCGTTCTGAGTGAGCGTTTGATTTCCGCCCGGACCCAAAATTTTGGTGCATGTGAACGTCTGTTGGTTTGGTTTCGTTTCTGGGTGTTCATGGTGTTAGCTGTTTATGTCCCACACTAAATTGATCGATTTTTAAAGTAATTAAGTAAACTATAATTTTATCTCAATTTCATCATTTCGTTGCTTGCCATTTTTTTTATTTAATAATCCGCATACATTTTACAGGATTTCTTAACTGTCGCGTATCTTTTAATGTACTTTATTGACTTCCAAAGCCTTATTTCGCATTTTTTCCTGATGAATAAGTATCATTAACTCGAAGGGGTTCATCAAGTACCCTCTCCCTGGCAAAGTGGCACCATCCATACAATTATAACTGTATTCCACCTTCTTTCGTTACATTAAGGTTTATATTTCAAGTGCATTATCTTAATTGCCCGTCTACAAGGACCCGCAGACCCGCTTGGCAGTGTTTATATAGCAGACAAGAAGACGCCGTACGATACAAATCTCGCTACGTTGCTGACTCTCCCTATTGTTTACTGTTTATCTTGTCTGGCAAATTACCTATATTATGTAGGTATTTATACAGTCTTAACTCAGTTTTCTTGATGTTTACCCGTAGCCATTTAACTACTGGAAACCTTAATACAGGTAGGTACCTATTCAAATTTTGTTGGCAATCTAGCAAATCCAATAAATTTTATTATTATACTTTATCTCATTATGAGGTTTTACAGAACAACTTAAATTTTTGTTATAATTATAAACCTGATTGATTTACCGATTTTAAACATTTATGCGCATCTTTGTCACAATATCGTCACATGAATATCATCACACGCAATAAATTTATTGCAGAACATTTGTAATGAATGGTTACTTTCATTTAATTTTGACACACTCAACTACTTTAATGTTATTGTGACTAGTAGTAATGTGTGTAGCCTAGGCACGTTTTATAGCATGTAGCAGCCATGTAGACTATACCTATATGGCTATATAACTCCGAGACGCGTCTTCATATTTGCCCACTTGGCGCCTGTAGTCTTCTAATGAAAATATTTCATTAT
This sequence comes from Ethmia dodecea, assembly GCA_963855545.1. Taxonomy (NCBI): domain Eukaryota; kingdom Metazoa; phylum Arthropoda; class Insecta; order Lepidoptera; family Depressariidae; genus Ethmia; species Ethmia dodecea. The sequence goes on from OY979446.1 coordinate 7,614,319, forward strand.
CGCTCCCTGTTTGCCGAGCCGTTTCCTACACGAGGTAATTTTCTTTGTTCCCCGCAAGTTTCGTTAGTGCTAGTGCCAACATGTGGGTGCGGGTGTGTTGACTTTGTAGTTCTCGATTGTGGAAATGTTGGTTAGATACAATATTGGCATTATGTGGCTTTGCGGAAAATTGTACATTGCACCAATCTATACAGTAAACAGTAAGATATTTTTGTGTTTTTTTTGCCATCATCTTCATCAACCCGTAACAACCCACTGCTGAGTTAAGGGTCTTTCCTCACACATGAGGATGTATGGACTATAATCTCACGCGAGTCTACCGCGGACGGGATGGCGATGTTGGCTGTGCTGTTTTTCCGCTGCAAGATAATTTGGTTTCCGTAGTGATTTTATTTAGATTTACAAAGTATTTATTCGAATCAGAAAATAGCAGATAAAAATTAGAGTCCGGGAGGATAGCGGCGCGGCGGCGCGTTCTTTGACCAATTGATAGTTTGTACTTTTGCTACATCATGGCGTAGATACCTACGTCTACCTGAAGTAGGTACTAACATTTCTCACGCTTTCGTGATGATGAGTTTTTCACTTTTTTTTATCTCTATGATACCTACTACTGAGAGCGAATATATACAAATGGATTCGGATTAAACGCCGACATTGTTTGAAATTTGGCACATCTAAGTGTTTTTCCATGGAGAAGGTTTTTAAGCTGTCCAATAATTCCCATGGGAACTATAATACTACAATTAAAATAAATTTGTTTTTTATATTTGTAGCAGGTATGCCAAAAAAAGTTGAAAACTACTCATCCTATTCTTACTGTAACACTATTTCAAGTGATCTATTATATACGACTAGAATGCAAGAGAAACACCAGGGCACCATTAGTGAAAAATGTGTACCTACTTAGCTAGTTATTTAGGCAAACGATTTATCTATTAGTAGTTTCCGTCCATTTGTAGATAACACTTTCAGAAATAAACACAACGAATATAATAATATGCAAAAGTTGTATAAATTACCTGTTTTAATATAAAATTATTTTCTAACAGAATACGGGTTTCATGTTGCTCTATAAACATGTATATTCATTATGGTAATATAGAGGAAGGGAAGCATATATATCCTGCTTTTCCATTTCAGGTAAAAGCTTTTCCTAATATACGTGGCTCAAATATGTTATTGCTGGGGCAGGTAGGTAAATGTTTAGCTATCGCTCACATTGGCCCATCGCCCGTTAGCAGCTTGCCTTGCCTTTCAATATTTTACATAACCATTCATCATCATGACACGTTTTAAGTGAGACTTCTTCCTGAATTTCATTTTTTATCTTAAAAATTACGCTTTCAACCATAAAAGTTTTTCATTACTTTTTCTATTAGGACTAGTGAGGTATGGTAGGGTCTCGGATTCGAATCCCCACCTATCACGTTAAGGGGTCCAAAGACTACTGGTGAAATGTTGGTATTTGATGAAATGGAATACCTCTGCCTACCCCCTTGGAAATAACATTCGTGAAATTATTTATTTTTCACGGTGTCGACCCGGGGCGTTGGTGGACATATTTTTAAATTTTTATAATAGAGTTCGACTCACATTTCTATTTATTATTTATTTATTTACAGTAAGCATTTACAAGTAGCACAACTTTGATTCCGGTTGAACTGCTCCGGCCGTAAATATATGTTATTATTCGATTTTCTAGGTCGCATGAGTTCTGAAAGCAAAAGCAATCACGCCTGGTAATCAGAAGCTCCTGGCTTTGACGATAAACGTAACACCCGCAGTTGTGTAGTGTAAACATCGATTCACACATACGTTCCCTTATCTACAAACCGTTCCTTAGGTATATCTGGAAAGTACATACTGCTTTTACAGGCAATAAATCATAATAAAAAACTCTTTACGGATAGTCGTTGCTTTACCGATCGTTGGGTATTAAAAAATAATCTCCTCGAATTATTCGGTTGATTTAGTACTTCTACACTTATATTATAAAGATAAAATAATTGTTTTTTGTACATTTGTTGGTAATAAAAAGACTCAAAACTCCTGGACCGATTTTAAAAATTCTTTTAACAATCTAACGCTTATAATTTTCCAACGAGAACGGGACTCACGCATATTAGCTTTTTGCTTTAGATTTAGCTATTTTATAATAGATACCTACATAATAACGTTCATGAGTTCTTGCTGGTTCTTCTCGGGGTACTTACTGCCTTGTTATTAGACTATTGACCTTACTAAGAGTATTTTATATACCTACAGAAAATAAATGATTTTTGACTTTTTTGAGCAGTTTACCGATTCTCAACTTACAAGATGACATACGTTCTCGCCCTTTTCATTGAAAGTATTTAAATAAGTAGTCAAATTGCAAAATATGTCCTATAGGTACTGTACCTACCTACAACCAAATAATTTCGGAAGTACCAACGCCGTGACAAGAATGACGAATACAAATTGAAACAGTTCTAACAGCGCTGGCCATTCGCAAGCAGAAAAGGGTGTCGTAAAAAAATCATAAACTTCCCATTTCCCCAACACATTTCAGCCACGTTCCCAGACGAGATCACGTTTCTCTTTGTTTTTTGCGAGTGCTTAATCTGTGATTTTTTGTTGCACCCCGCAACACATGCCAGTGATAAATCGGTTCGTGTTGGGTGAAGAAAAGGCATGTGCATGAAAAATTTATCGCTCTATAGCTGAGTTGAATGTATATTTTGTTCTTATTTTGCAATAGATCTTTATCGGGTCTGATCACAGATATACAGGATGATTTTTTCAAGTGTGTGTGTTAAGCTAAATCAGAAACTATGAGGAATATCGAAAAGTACTCAAAGGAGTCTCTGGCCCGATTTCGATGAAAACTAAAACTGCATGTTTGGATTTTCGAAAAATCAATAATCGAACCAGAAACTAGCCAGAAATCGAACCCGTTGATTTTGGAACAAAACTCACCCTGTATTATTACACCATTCGATAGTGTTGCTAATAAGGATCGAATTCTGGGAAAAAATTACATATGAAAAACTTAAGGAAAACGTTGGATTTTAATAAACTGCAATTCATATTTCAAAATAATGCTTTAATTCATACCATGCAGGTATGAATTAAAGCATTATTTTGAACCTGTATCTGGTCCGAAATGATGCTCAATATTTTTTTCAACATAGACCCGCAGCGCGGCCATCTTCCATCCTGTATATTGAAAGAGGCAGGTCTGTGGTTCTGAAGTTATAATACTGATTTCTAAGACTGCTCTTCTCGTATTTATTTATTTATTTAACTTCATGTACCAAGAAAATGTACACATGGCGAACTTAATGCCTAAAGGCATTATCTACCAGTCAACCATCAGGCTAAGCAGAAATAATTTGGCGGAATTCCTATAGTGACAAATGTCATAAAAATTAAATCCTATGCATATGCTTAAGACAATACTTAGGTACTGTCCATAATTATGGCTTATAAAAACAAAATATTTTATAGTATCCAAGATTTCGTGCAGTAGTTAATATAGGTACATTAAGTATTAGATGGTCTACTGGCTAAGGTACTCGTACTACTACTTGATTATACATAATACTATAGTTATAATTAGATAGAAATAGATATTTTCTATAGGGATTATTTGGAGGGGTAGATCAGAGAAAATATGGATGAATTGTGAAAAATATGATGTGTTTATGAACAAAGTCAATATAAATTTGACAGTAATTGATAGGGATAAATAGAAAGAAAATACATAGGTACTGCACCGAGCCCATATAATGGGATGAGCGCAAGAAAATTATGATTTGCTAATGAGAAAAATGAAATGTAATTGAAGACCAAACACTGAATTCTGCCATTACAACTGAGCAAACATCTTGCATTTTTAATATCCGTAAAAATCTTTCTTCTTTATGTTTGCCGCAAACATTCACCTTACATATAACTAACAGAACGTCTAACAAATGTCTCATCTTGAAAGCTATGAGAATATTACTGTTTATTCAGGCCTTTGGACGAGGAAACGCAAATAGCCCTGTTTATTAAGCACCAGACGAGTTTGCACGGGGATCAGTCCAGCCAACATTGAGAGTTGGAAAGGTCTTCCGACCTCTTGGGCCGTTCCGCGCCCTGAGATGTTTATACAGAAAATAATCGCTATAATAAACACCTAAGTATGTAACCGAGAATATGCACTCGGAGGCACAGAAACCTGATCATAGTGTTTACCGATAAAGTGTATTAAAATTCTAAAACTCAGTACATTAAATGCAGTCTGTAGTCTAACCAGCTTATCTGTACCGTTGAACTTATCGATATCTAGGCACGTTGGATCTGCTCAATCCATACTTTGATGACTGACTTTTGAATGACTGCCATCAGATCTAATACTGTAAGTAACCGAAAAGAAGAGGCTGTGGAGAGCCCCAAAATGTATAGAAATATCATTTGGGTCATCATATATTAAAACGTAAATTTGTTATGGAAAATGTACCTAATACTAAAGTATGGTGTCATAATTTTCAGTATTCAATTGCAAAACTTTTTAATTAATTTATCATTTTGAAGTTTGCCATACATAGGTAATTATAAAATTTTAATGGAAGTATATTTTAAAGGTTTTTAAAGAAAATCTATTTATTAAATGATTACTCGCAATTTAATCTTAATTAAGAACTTTACAAATCCGTTACAGGCTCACATAACAGTCTCTAAAATAAAATCTTTATTCTCATGTAAATAACAGGTAAGAAAGGGATCTAAACGACAAACAAACAAGGCTTACTTGAAGCTGTCTTGGGACGAAATAATTACAGTTGTTTGTCCAAGTTCTTCTCAAGGATGAAAAATAAACAATGTGCGGAATTCTTCTCGCTCCAAATTGCATTGTCACACTGGCCAACGCTTAGAGGGTTCTAATTAATTTTAATCCGTTTGTTTCTATTTAACGGCACGTTTTGTGAATTTTAATGTTTTACTTTGCAGAATTGGTTTACCTCCGTTGATGGACTCACCAGCTGTCACGTTTTGGGTTCTTTGCAATGTAACACTGATGAATAGAGGGCGTCTACATCCGAGACTGGAATACCACTGCAAATCGCCTCTTGGGATATAAACCTTGAATGTATATTTAATTGCCAACGTGCAGGTGACTATTAAATGGGCTGGATGGAGAAATGACCACCTTATGGAATTATGTCTCGAGATACTTAATGCATTAAAAGTGTATCAATCCCCGATTTCAAAACAGATTGTACTCACCTTAAAGTGGTTTTAAGTTTCCCAACCATTATTAGACTTATCCGACCTCCACGCCACTCACGCTACAATTCCTGTGATTCAGGATTAACAAATGTATCTACCAGTAAAATAGGTGGATGTGTCCGTAGATTGACTGTAATCTCCTACTCTACTTAATTAATTAATTAAAGGACCAGTGTGAAGATAAAGAAATTCTCCAAGATTTCTCTGTAAGACTGTAGGAGAATATTATTATGAGTTTTCATTATAATATATACTCACACTGTATTCCTACGAATGTTAGCAATCAATATATATAAATATAAGTAAGTGTATTTTTGAACACCCTGAAAATTATCCCATCACCTGACTGGGTACCTACTGTGACGTGTTGTTTTCTTTTAGCTAGCTATATAAATATGCAAGTTTTTGAAAAACTCGCAATTGGTACATGCCCTTACCAGGATGGAGCCCGGGTATCATGCATGAGCAGCAGACTAACATAATTTCAATCATAGTGAAAATATAATAAGTGATGACTGACGAATATAATATGTCACTGCCCACTAACAAAGGATACTGCAGTAGTGTTTACAGATAAGTGGGAAGTTAGGCCTCTAAGGTGCTAAAGATGTAATAATAATGCAATAAATCACTACATAGTATAAAACAAAGTCGCTTTCTCTGTCCCTATATCCCTATGTCCCTATGTATGCTTAAATCTTCCTAAAACTACGCAACGGATTTTGACGCGGTTTTTTTTTAATCAATAGAGTGATTCAAAAGGAAGGTTTTAGTATAAGCATTGCACCCGTGCGAAGTCAGGGCGGGTCGCTAGTAATCTATATTCCTCTGTTCTATAATGATAAGGACTCATGCAAATGTTTATGTATGAACACGAGTACAAGAGGCAGTTTTAAGTACCGTTTCGTAACGACGTTATCGATCATGGCTTCTGTGGTACAATAATAATTTATCTTCCGTGAGCACATCCAGCGTAATGGTAAGGCTGAGACATAAAGTTAAGTATCACGACTTTAACATGAAAATTAACCATAAAGTGTGTTATATTAAACTATGTAGTCTCTGAAAGTATTATACTTACTAATGATTTGTAGCTCTCTTCTCGAAATGGCAACTTGGAAATTGAAACGGAAAAATATTTATAATTTCGAAAGTGGGAAGAGGAAAATGCAAGAAACTTGAGCTGAGTGAAGCAAATAGACGAAGGAGAGACATTAAAACTCAATTAAACAATAAAACTCCTCAGGCAATTTCGAGAATCCAGGTGTAGGTATAACTTTTATATAGCATCCAAAGCGGTGCATATACTGTGACGTAGGTCGCAGCAAATTATACTGGATATAATCTTTAGATTAGACGACTGGCTAGCGAACACATACCCTAATTGTTCCTATCTATTGGTTCTCGAGTCGATGCGCAATAGGTACATATTTTGACATATAATTCAAAACGTAACAAAAATAATATAATTCGTATCAGTCAAGTCAACATCTAATCTTCGATTTTCATTAATCTCTAGGTTGTCTGCATTGTATATGATTTTTGTATTATTTTATTTGGTGTACCTACAATAATGTAAAGCTATTGTATTTGTATTGTTTGAATACTTTTTAATTTGACGACCACATTGTGAGTAACGTTGATATAATCCTACTAATATCCTACTAACATTATAAACGCGAAAGTTTGTATGGATGGATGTATGGATGTCTGGATGGATGTTTGTTCCTCTTTCACGCAAAAACTACTGAACGGATTTTAAATGAAACTTTACAGTTATATAGCTTATACATCAGAATAACACATTATTCCCAAGGGAACGGGAACTACGCTGGTGAAACCGCGGGGCGCTGCTAGTTTAGTCATATTTTGTAATTTTATCATCCCGTTAAGTAATAGAATACAGACACACCAGGATTATCTATTGTCCTTGAGCACTTAAAGGATGTTGATGCTTGACTTGTATAGATGTGACTTGTAATAGTGAAATAAATAAGTGTAATTGAATATACGATACAGTGTGTGAATCGCCTTAGGGCGGTTCGTCACACCCCATGTACTTAACGTGAGAAAATACAAGGAAGGTACAACACGTTCCCAACAAATCACCAGAGAACTTGTTTATAGTGGTGTATTGCCCCGGATACAAAGGGGCGAGTGAAAAATGACTGAATTTTTCGCCAGCACCCCTGCCTTATTTAAAAAGACCCTTCTTGCATACTATAATTCTATACTTTCAAAGGGAAAACGAGATTACGATAAAATATCGCAGGTCTTTTTAAGTTGGACATGTTGGACGAAACAAGAAATTGATTTGATAGCTAGAACCATAGGATTCGAGTGTTTTGTTCCGGTTTCTATCAGAAAATTCTTTACAATTCTTTTGTGATAAAAGAGGATAATTTATTTTGTCAGAAATATAATTTCATTTTGAACAAGATTATTGAAATAAACGCTTACAAAAGAAATGTAGTAGGGTAGCGAGGGTGGTAAAATAAAAAACGGATTATTTTTATGCAGCAATTTTTTTAATTAGCTGTTTTAGGTATCTACTTCGAAACAAAATACAGGACTGATAGTTCACTTTGACTTTGGAATTGCAGAGTTTACTATTGATTAGATCGGAGTTTTATTACTTACAAATATAAATTTTAACCATAACACTTTATTATCATAATATGAAATTTTATTTACAAATGTACAGTTTTCGAATATCTTAACTGAAGCAGGTCGGTCATATGATATTATTTATTAAAATGATGTTTGAATGTATATATATTATTTTATTACAATAAAAATCTGTTCAGATGTCTAAGGTATTGGCGTTATTTCAACTACGCATATTATTATGATCGTTCGGAAAGGAACATAGAACAATATACATACTTATATGATTTCGTTTCATCACATCTCATAAGCATTCAGCTAGTCTTGAGTTGGTCCCGTCAACTCTGAAGAATAAAAACATTTGTTCCTATGTGAAACCTACTTCGGACAACCAAATTATCTACCTTACAGCCGACACGGCTATCACAACGTTCCTTCTACTTTTACTCCTATTCATTTTCACTGTTCTGTAACTGAATTTATGTTTCTCTAAAAATGTAACACTTTTAACCTCTTCAACTTTTTTCTTCCTTGATTCTTTTAATTTGCCTTTGACTTTAATCCAACGATCGTTCTTCCAGTCGTATTTTTTCCCCATTGCCAACAAAATATCTTCAAATTTTGGCCAATTAACACTTGAATCTACAGATTTTTTAAACGCTCCCTTATTGCTTGTAATTGGTACTTGGTTCCCAGATTTTGATTCAGTAGATAGAATTTTACTCCTAACGGTTGGCATCTGTTTAGTTATACTTTTAGATGTAAACGAAAAATTTTGTGTTGTTTCTTTTACATTATCAACCTTCCCATCTGTTTTACGATCCAATGAATTTTTTATATATTCCTGGCGTATTTTTTCAATATCATCTCCTTTAATCTGCTCATCTGTGTAATCCTCGTAAAACGCTTCTATCTCGTGCTCGATCTTTTCTGTAAAAGAAATTAAAATATAGTACGCGCTTTTGAACATAATACGTAAAAAGTGAAATTTTCAAGTTGATGATTATTTTTTTTTAAATGTAAACTCAAAATACATTGATGTACGTACTCGACGTTTTGAATAATAAAAAAAAAAAATTAAAAAAAAATCTCACGCCTTTCATCCCCGAGGGGGTAAGCAGAGGTATTCCATTACTGGATATACCCACATTTTACGAGATATATTGGACCCCTAAACGTGATAGTTTAAACGTTTTGAATAAATGTCGTAATATTTATTTACAAAGACTACACACAAACAAAAGTACATTCTTATGTATTCGAAATTAGTCTTAAGTTCAAGGTTTCCGAGTAATAAGATTAAAGGGCCTTAAAACAAATCTCTGGTGTTCGTGTTGAATCGTTCGTGAGGCTCGCTCGATTTAATTCCTAATCAAAGGTGACGGATTATTAGGCACCCAAAGCCCGCCCGAGCGTTAAAAAAGAAAACTTGGTCAACAGACGAGATTTTATGGAAATTAAAGATAAAACGATAAGGCACGCATATTCTCGGAAATTGGCGGGAAATTCGCTAATCTGTTTACAGTACCATGTATAACAAAACGTACAGAAAACTCGTAGATATGAGAAAAATATTACCTTCTTCATCGCTATAGGATAAGAAATGCTGACGAATTTATTATACGATACATTTTCATAACCGATTCAATTTTGTTGATGGCTCAAAACAAGTTAATAGGACAAAAAAAATAGGATTTGTTTATTAAAAGTTGAGTTGACAATCATACACTAGGGTTCAGTGATCTGTTTTTTCAAATTAATAATTTGATTCCAATTACACTTCCAATTTTTATTATATTGTAGGTCAGCCAGCTCTATGAAATTGAAATCAACGTTGATTTTCTCCTTTACGCGAGGTGTACCTAATTCGTAAATAGACTAATTCGCGTCTAAACGCAGTAAAAAAAATCACTGAAATATTTATAGCAAAGTTTAGTGCTTACCAGACATCCTTTTGAATAAAATAATATCATGTTGAAGTTTTTCTCTGTCTTTCTTTTTCCAGCGTCCATCTCCTTGATCTGCAAAAATTGGTGATTTATGAAGAATTGATGAAATTGGTCTGAGAAATATATATAAAAAAATATCACTCCTTTTATCCCTATTTTATAACCAATTTTCACTTAAATATTCGACCCCTAAACGTGATAGGTGGTGAGCCTATCGCCGGACCGATCAATCAGAATAGATATTCAATTTATTATTAATCTTTTCAGATGTGTTACACAATGAAGGCACCATTACCCGGTCAGGTAACATTTCATTAATATCATAGCAAGTATTGTTATCTTGCGGACGCGAGATTGAGATCTCGACCGTCCAATAATATTTTTTTCTTAATTGATTATTAATTGCATAATTTGATATTTAGAAATACATATCTATGTACAAATTATAAAAGTAAAGGAGCAGTGACAGCCCAATGCGCAAAGAGCCCGCTTCTCATTCGCCAGGCTCGGGTTACAATCCTGGCATGTACCAATGGCTTTTAAAAAAACTTAAGTACATATTTATCACTAAGAAAAAAAAACTATATAGTAGATAAAATATAGATATGTTAAACGAGAATGACGTACCTATTAGTTTAAGGCGACGTTCCCTCGTAAATGCGCCGTATATTCGTAATTAGTTTTTACAGTTTCATTAATAATTTTAGGGTCTTAAAAAATAATAATTTCTGAGACATGTGTAAATAGACCCGGTCCGGCGATGGGCTCACCACCTATCACGTTTAGGGGTCCAATATATCTCCTGAAATGTGGGAATATCCGGTAAAGGAATACCTCTGCCTACCCCCTTGGGGATAAAAGGGGTGAGATAATTTTATTTTATTTTTATTTTTTACAGGCTTGCGTAATTGAATTATTATATTAATCTTTTGTTACTTATTTTAAACTGGTCTGTGTATAAATCAATGTCATATCCTTCAATTATAAAGTACTATTATTGGAGGTACTCTTAGTTTAGAGGGATCCTAGTCTTTTAACCCGTTTTCACATACCTACACATGATGTAAGTACAATAAGACAGCATGTGTATTGCATCAGATTCTTAGCCATCAGAGGGTTCGTTACCGTTACCACTAGGAACAATTGTAGCACTAGAAGTCAAGTTTTGATGCTTTTATCTGAAACAAAATGAAAAAAATATTATTATTAACCAGGCAATCAATGTAGGCACCACTGATAAACGCTTGTCAAAGTCAAAAGTTTTTATTTAATGAAGTCCTCTTATCGAAAGTCATTGCGACTCCACCGCTTCGGTATGTATAGTTGAGGAGTAGAAGCGGGGCAAGAAACTCCTCAACACATTATTCTTATAAACAATCAATAAAATACAAAGTACAAGTTACATGGTTTTAGGGCTTTGCTGAGCTTGAGAAAATTTACACCAAATATCATTGTCATTCAAATAAAGTATCTAAGTATTCTCCACTCAAGCTTTCTTTTTACTGGATACATTTTTGTCGGGCTTATTTAAATTCATTAACATCTAGTGCAGAGACTACTTCTTCTGGTAGCTTATTGCAGGATTTGACCACTGTGTTGCTTATGAATGTCTGTGAGTTTTGTTGTGTGGTACAGTGGTAGGTAAGCAGTTTGAGATGATGTCCGCTCAGACGGGTATTCAGTCTCTTTTAAACAATTAACTAAAAACCTGCAGACCATATGATAGTGCACAATAAAGATCTTAATTGTTTCGATCAGCTACCCTATTTAAGTTTCATTACCTAATTTGATGCCGCCTTATTTAGCAATGATAGACAATCACAAAACCAAAATAACTGTTGATCTCTATTCTTAATGCACTAACGGCGTGATTTTGGGTTCCAATTGAAATCACAAAGCTTAGTTAAATGGTAACCAGATGTAATTTGCCGCTGTCGGGTATTCATAGATGTCTTAGATAGTAGGTCTCCACGCTCTCTACAGTCCTTCATATTAGATTAAAAGATATTTATTTACCTTCGCTCTTAGTCTTAACATTGTTTTGTTGACTAATATTCGTAGGTGACATTTGTAGGTATCGTTGCTTCAATAAACGTTATTTATATAACTGTTCAAAGTCTGCAATTTCAGGGACATACAAATGGTTACTTTTCATTATATAAATAAATACGCTCACCCCTTATACCCAAAAGGGTAGACTGACATATTTCATTCCTGATTATAGTTTATTTTTCGGAACCCTAAACGTGATTTTTAAAATATTTCGTTTAATTTTTTTATGATTACCTACGTTCCATTTTGAACACGTTACGTTTGATGGCCCATAGGTATATATGAAACTTTGGTGTCCTTTGCTCACTTATTTCAAATATAGCATGTACTCATAAGTTTTTCAAGAACTTACATACATATTTATCACTAGCGCAACAATGAAAGAAAACATCGTAAAGACACCCCCGCAGGCAATCGTTTCTGAGACAACTGTGACGTCAAGTGATCAGTAAAAAAGTATTGGTGAAAGTGATTATTTACAGGAATAGAATACCTCTACCTTACCCACTCGGAAATATTTATGTAGTTTTAATTTATAAATAGAAATAAACTTGCGTTTGAAATACTGAATGCTTGTTTTACAGGCCATCAAAATGGATTCTCACTGCCACCACGAATTTAATTTTATTATACTGTCCTTTGTATTGATTTAAGGTTAGACCTGCACGTTATAATAATTCCTAACTAGAAATAATTTAAGATTGATATAAAGAATTCACCAATTAATATATAAAATACTATGCAAACAATTGTTATTTCGAAAGTGATCACAAGCGAATTTGCCATTATTATTTCAATTAGAGTCAACCAATTACTGTAGCGTGGTTTTCGGAGACGGATTGTGTAATTACTTTTGTTTTTCAAATTATACTGCTAACATTAATAAATCTTTACACTTATTGTTGGTTTCAGTTTGTAAGTATATTTATTTGATATTTAGGTTTATTTGATGTAGAACTGCTTCAATGTAGGTTTTTCATAATAAATCAAAGCAAAGCGATTAGTTCTGACAATTGAGACATCGGGATACGTTATCACAGGCACATATCAGCTATCAAACTATAAAATCCCTGTCGTAGTAGTCGTGTGTAGGAAAATCAATTAACCAGGAAACTGTTTGATTTCCCGTCAATTATCAAGGCTCAGACATAATAGGATCATCTATTGTTCTTGTCCAGCCCTGGACAGTGAATGAATAGTGGTAATCAAAATAAACACAAGTAATTGCATACTCTTAAAGAAGATGTGAGTTTTATATAGACATATAATAAAACTGTTACGAGACCGGTCTGTAAAAACTGGATAAACACAGAAATATGTACTACTCCGAAACGATAACACAGAAACTTGATATAAGCAGGTGTCGATGTTAAGCAACCGCTCTTTAGAGGAGTTTTTAGAAATTCCCAGGGGAACATATATCATTATTATTATTTTTGGATTCCTAAACGTGAGCACCATGATAAAGTAAATATATATATATTTTTTAAAATGACTAAAAATATAATCTAAATAAATCATCATACAAAAGTACTTTTGTGCAAGCGTTCACTAAGTTTCTATTTCAATTTCAGCATTTTTCGTAGTAACGTGGTCAGGACAGTTAAAATTAGATTTATACATTTTTCTCTGAGCGGAGGCAAAAGTTGAACGGTGTGGGGACTTTTTAATTTGTTGGAGTTTTTGCGGGAACTTTTTTTGGATTAAAATGTGCCTTTCCACGAATTTATACCAACATCTGCTTCTAATTTCTTTAGAATTTTCTTCTTTTAATGTTTCAATTTACCTGTTTTAACCTTTATGCTAATTCGTTTTACATGACTTAACAAGGGCAAAATAACCGTGGGACAAACCAACTACACGATGTATTGTTATAACACATTTTAGCCGAAAGGGCATTACCTTTTCATATTCATTTATTAGGTTTACCAACAGCTTTGACACTATAAACTATGGTTATACATTATCGTAGGTATAACAAGACATAGTGAATTATCAGCAGAATTAGTTTTACAATCATTAATAGACTACACTGTCCCACTCTCGATATTTTTGCAAAAATGTATCTTCTTTCTAATATTTACTATGTATGTGTTGTTTGAAAAATGGATAAAATGTATGTCACTTCCACATTACCTAGGGGTTTATCCTGAATTTCGTTTAAGTTGTCAGGCTGCGATCAAAGCGTGTCCTGAGCAGAACGGGTAAATTAGATATCTGTTCGTATGACACTGTCATTTGAAGCCGCGTGAGCATAAATTATGTTTATGTGAACAGATATTACAAAGTTTCAGTTCTATAGAAACATAAAATCTCGTAGACTCTCCGTAGAGCTAGTGCTACGAGCAATTCGTAGAAAGCTACGGGTCTACATATTTAACGTAGCGCTGGTTTATGCGACGTTAACTAATTAATTGCATTGCTGCTGACTGTAATGGAATATTTAGAGCTTATTTCACTTTACTGTCTCATTCTAAGAACAACTATGAATCACGAATTTCTGGAAGAGATTCGTAAATTTATTAATTCAAAAACAGTTAAACAAGTATACAAAAAATATGAAATACACACTTACGCATTTTTATCGCCAAGGGTAGGAATAGATATTCCATTTCAGGAAACACCTACGTTTAAACGGTATATTCTATGGACCCCTAAAGCCCATCGCCAGACCGCAGAGCAGCTAGACATGCTTCAGAATTAATTAATATACCTACAAACCTTTTATAAAAGTATCATAAACTTATGTTTATTCCACACAAATGTTGGCCTCGATCGGGAATCGAACCCGTAAACTTTTAAAGCAGGGCCACTACGAACCGAGCTTTATATGCTACTATTTAATTATTCTGCTTATTATATAAGTATCATTACATACATATACATTTATTCATATTCATAGGGGCAGTTAATGCATCATGCCTATCCCTATTAGGCCGATTATTTAAAATTAAAAAAATACATTTTTATAACAGAAAGTATATCAATATTGATTTCCATACCTGTAACGAGGACACATCCAACACCGTATCTCAATTTCAAATCAAACTAATATCAACTCAACTTTCCATTCCAAATCACAAACTTAGTTTTACTGTGTTACGATATCTATTGTTATCTTGCAGAGCGCACGTGCGGCCTCGTTCGACTCTGGCGATAAACTGACTGAATAAACCGTCTCGCTTCCTCTACCCTGTACCTTTTCGAGCGCTATTTTTACTGTTCTTTTTCTTTCCTACTCTATTCATTGCAGTGTATAAAACTTTATGCAAACTATAAGCGCGGGTTAAGCGTAGGTCTAAGACTAAAAATGAGTAAGTACTTACCAAGTGCGGTATATAAAGTCCTTAGGTACTTACCTAGATAGGTATTTTTGGTAAAATTTTCGACTTTTGAAGCGAAGCAGTTAGATTATTTAAGAAGTTTCACTGGTTCGTGACCATACAAAGTGGGTTAATACCAGACTCCCTCAGCATTAATTTTTTGAAGCCTTTTCTTAATGGAACACACCTAGCAATGTACTAAACACGTGATTAGATAGTCGTAACATCAAAAAATCTCAGTAAAAGTGCTGTCCAGCGCTTAACACCACCCTACACCCAACTACCAACCGTACTTTAACTTGTATCGCATGTCTGTAGCCAAGGTGGGCTTTTCAATCAGGTGCACCGGCCTTCGAGCTCTATAGAACGCGAGACACAACCCCGCATTCACTATTGCAGAATTAATTAACTCGTTGCCACAGACCTAGCTTAATTAAACATACCGACCGCATTTCAAGTTTTCTATTTTTGTTATTTTATTTTTCTGTATGTAGGACATACAAAAGAGATTATTTCAAAAGAGGTTTTGAATTAAAAAGCTCCGGATACGTAGGCTATCTTCCAAAGATATTGTATGCGAGATGCATCTATATGAGTGCAGTGATGTTTCCATTATGAAAATCAGTGAGCTCGGGTTCGAATTTTCATGTACTAGTTTTTCAAAACTTACGTTCATATTTATCACTAGCTCGCCGGTGAAGGAAAACATCGTGAGGAAACCCACAGGTCCAAAGTATATCTTGTGAAAAGTGGGTATATTTATAAATTCAATACCTCTGCCTACTCCCTCGTGGATAAAAGGCGTGAGATTATTATTATGCATCTATATGACCACCAAAAAGTATGTGATTTACGTATGCTGGCTACACTGAGCTTCTAATTTTAATAATAATGCATTACGTCTCAAAATTTACATCAGAGCGACGTGACAAAATATATATTATTACTAGCCTTTGCCTGCGACTTCGTCTGACATAAAATTCCTATTATGTCAATTCGTAGTCCTTTTTAAAAACAATCACGTTGGTCTATGGCTCCGTCGCTTCAATATCGCCAACAATCCTACAAACATCCTTTTACATTTTTTCTTATTATTATCTTTTCGGTACGACGATCAGGCTAGTTTCGATAAAACTAAACAATGTGAACTCATCTACGAAAGAGCAAAGAAACTAATTAATATAAAAGTTTTGTGTTATTCTATCTACTTGTACAACATAAGGATTGCTATATGAAAATATGTAGAGTTTGCTTGCTATTTTCCAAAGAGATTAAAATATAATAGGACATAGAGAGGGCATTGGGAATATTTTCATACAAAACTTTGAATCTCAAGCGTCATGTCAGTTAGTATGAACGCGAGCTGTCATTCAGTCGAAATCGTACTAGATTTATTCCACTTGTAATAACTTTTGGCATCAAATTTAAAATATAATAATTCATTATTCTCTATGCATTGTTATATTTTAATCTCTTTGCTATTTTCAAACGCAAAATTTACTAACGCGGAACCCGATTCATTTCTCGTTTCAGTAAAAAATCGATAAAATTTTATTTTAAAAGATACCTCAAAGATAGCTTTCCAGGTCAAGCGATTGAACCTGCGTTGATGGATAAGACAACGAATTAGTTTTTTAGTATTTAATATCTCTTAATTCTGTGGGCACACTACACTTGGTCCTGGTTTCAATGTGTTCACGCACAATGTAAGTCGATGTTAGGTAGGTACAATTGGATGAATTAAAAAAATCCGTCAGTTCAGTCGCTACTAGCGTTACACCATCTGCCAATCCATGGTTTGCTCGCTTGAGAGATGACATCCCAAAGAGATTAAAATATAATATTACATAGAGCGGGCATTAGGAATATTTTCGTACAAAACTTAGAAGCTCAAGCTTCATGCCAGTTAGTATGAACGCGAGCTGTCATTCGGTCTAAATTGTACTAGACTTATTCCACTTGGAATAACTTTTCGGCTTCAAATTTCTCTATGCCCTATTATATTTTAATCTCTTTGTAACATCCCTACTTCTTCATATATGGGAGTATGTGAGAAAAAACACATAAATGTGAAGTATTACACAGACTTTCGTATAAGACGCAAACTTGAATTCTTTGTCAAGAATTATAAATGGTTTCTCTGATTCACAGTAATGGATTCTGAAAAGAGTTTTTTAAAAATATTTTCACAGACCAACATTTATTTCCTTTTCTTTATTTACATCAGAGATTGTTCATTTATTACCGCGTTGAACGAAACGCAATCAGGAGGGCGTTGTCCTTTACAAAAATGTCCATTATGGTAACCCTCCTCAAATCGTATCTAAGCCCTGGCTTTGTCTCTTGCGATATTTTCTGTGCTTCTTTTTAGGACCGTCGACTTCTGTTTGTACCTTTTTGTAAAGCTTTACACGGAAATATAAAAAGATTTGTTTACTTTTTAGTAGAATGATACCTAATAGTCGTTGTAATAAATAAAAACATTGTGTGCGCATTCATGAAGGCTAAGTATGAAAATAAAAGGGTTGCGAAAAGTAACCCATTGCCCACGGTAACGTTGCATAACTCTTAGCTTAAATTAATGAATGACATGAAAAAACAATATATTTAACTTTTTTAGAACTGATAATTACAAGCAATACTAACGAATGAAAATTTACGTGACACCAAAAGCTATCTTTAAAACACTTGATTCAGAAAAAAACTTGAGAAACTAGATTCGCACGGTCTTCATTTGTTAAATCAAGTAGGCCACGCCACCAGAAACAAGTTGCTGTATCCATTTCATAGCTTTAAAACTTCAAGAAAAATATTGAAAATGTCGAATGATGAAAGTACTTTGACTCCAGAGTCTATTAAACTAGATGCCATAGGTATTGTAAATAATCTACTACCATTCAATTGCATTTTATTGTCTCGCATAAGGTGAGAAAAGTAGAGTATATACTTCGGGAATAAAACTGTTTTTGTCTTGGGCGCTTGAATCCCTGCACTGCACTGCACTCAGGGCTCAGTCTTAATTCCCGACCGAAAAAAGACCCTCGCTGCGCTCGGGAGTAAAACTGGGAGTCCTTCGTTACGTTCAGGATTCAATGTCGCGCCAGTGACATAAAACAGTGCTTTATGCCCTTGGTGTACAATCTACTATTTTAGTGCTATTCGTTGAAGTCGGTTTGTAATTTTGTTTAAAATTTTGATTATTTTCCAATAAATTCGGCATAAGATAGTGTCATAATTGTGATTTGAGTGACTCTGAATAAATGAGCTAGTACCTAAGTGTTGGGTATGGCAGAAGAAGCATGAAAGTAGAATAAATGCAGTCGAAATGCGTTCATTAAGAAGCATTAGTGGAGTAAGGTTGATAGATAGAGTGAAAAATAGTGTGATCCGAGAGCGTTGCGGCTTGAAAGATGATATAGTGACTAGGATTGAAAGAGGAATGCTCAGGTGGTTTGGTCACATTGAGCGGATGAATGAAAGTCGTCTAACGAGACAAATATACAAGGGTGTTGTGAATGGGCGAGTCGGTAGAGGACGACCTAGGCGTACCTACATCGACCAGATCGGCGATGTGTTGAAGAAAAGCCAGATAAAGAGTACCCGAAACCGACGAGCATGCATGAGTCGTTTGATGGATGTGGAGGAAGCGCGTGAGATCTGCCAGGTTCGTAGCAAGTGGCGGTCTGTTGTCTCTGCCTACCCCAATGGGAAATAGGCGTGAGATTATGTATGTATGTATGTATTATGTATGTATGTATGTACCTAATTTAAACGTGGAAGCAAACATTTTGTCGCATTACCATGGCGCGACAGGGGATAGCATAAAATATCGTCTGATAGGCCGTACCCAAAGCTATTTTCGTAAATCGTTAATCAGTCGCCGAACCGGAAAACTGATAAGGCAGACCTTTCGCCAATTAACTTAATGGTGATTCTTTTTGCCGACCTTGGCTTAGTGATGCGGAGATCTTTGGAAAATCGATGTTTCACTCGCACAATCTTTCGATAATTACTAGTAAAAATCAGAATAAATTAATTGTGGAAATACAATTATTAAAATAAAAAAATATTATTAATTTACATATTCATATTACATACAATCTAGTTCTAAAAGGAATTTTTTACTGTTTTACTTGTTTAAAAATCTTAGTCTTTATAACAAACATCATAAAGACTACGTTTATGGCATCAATTGTGGAAATAACTTTGAAGAAAACTGTGTCTGTTTTTGGAAGTAATTCTATGAATTCTTAAATAAATATACTTATTTTTGTTTTTCCTAGCATTACCTACGTAAAACTTAAAAAAATACATAATCATTTTAATAAAGGTAACGTTGATAATATTATATCCCAACACCAAAGTCGATATTAATATAAATCTAAATATCCATCAAACCAAAAGATCGATGGACTCATTATTGGAATCCCTAAATGACGTAAATGGCCGCTTTACTCCAGAGAGTCACCGAAGGCTGGTGTAAGAATAAGCCATGTATCACTGATATATCTTCGGATTGAATTGGTTCCGAATGTCTTCGATAGGACTAATGTATCTCTTCTAATAGATGGTTATAAAATAGACTAGATGTCGCGCGGTGCGCGAGGCCGCAAGCGGCCACGCGTGTCTCTGTGGGGTCGTATTTTGACAGAAAAATAGAGTCTTATTTTGGGCAGCCATCTTGTTTTAGCCATTTTCGATAATTTTCTATGTGAATATAGTAAATTTTAAGTATAAGTCGAAAAATAATGAAATTGCCATCTTCAGTTTTTCGGATTTTTCTGGTAAACTACAGGATATGCCCTATGCAATGACACCAATCACGTCTCTATAGCATATTTGCATCTGGGAGATCAATTCGGGTCTTTTGAGGTCTACCCTAAAAATTCAATCGGCCATAACTTTCAGTGTTGCCAGGCAAAAATAAAAAAACCTACAAAAGCTCATAGGGAGAGATAAAATGTTTCGTTGACTGTCACTTGTTTTTGCGAAATGGTAAAATTTAAAGTTTTGACATTTAGCGTTAAAAGTAAAAAATACCCCAAATTTTGGTAAAATTGTAAAACATGGCAACACTCCGTAATGAGACCTCTAATCCCGCCATACAAGCCAACTCGCTCAGGTGTCGCCATCTTACCGAAAATCGACATTCAAAATCTGGTAAAATTCATCTTTTACTTTGGGAGCCAACCACAGGGCGGCCATCTTGGATTTTCAGTTTTTTTGGATTTTTCTGGTAAACTACAGGACATGACCTATGTTATGACACTAAAAACATCCCTGTAGAATATTGGCATCAGGGAGTCGATTTTTGAATCTCACCAAGTGACTAATTCTCACCGATGTGAGAGATTTCCGAAAGTTCGTATTTTTGAAACTCATCGGTGACTTACATTTGTCATACCTATGATATCTATTTACGAGTGCCCCTACCCACTTGTAATTGAAATCACCATGTGATTGTTTTTGACAATTGACGTATGTGACATCTGCCAAAAGTGCCAAAGTATGTTTTTCGGAAGAATTAGCAATTATCAAGTAAAACAATATCCAAGTTATTAGTTAATACAACTATTAAGTTAAATATACTTGTAAAACATATGCCACTCACAAATGTACATACTTTTTCTTATAAATTGTAAAATCTGTGTTATGTTCTCTGTATTCGTCCTTTTCTAGTGAATTAAGTGAATTTTTCAATTCAAAACTTTAATTTTCGTTTACGTGACACGGACCTTTGAGTATTGTATTGAGTTGGTATAATACTCAAAGACACTGACAGATACGCTACGTTTTACGTTTGACCAATTTGAAGAATCTATTTTAAGTTATAGTATGAGAAAATAAAAACCGATATCAAGGGCAACACTATAACATCTGCGTAAAAAGGAACGTAACGGGAAGATTGTCTCTGACTGACATTGGAAAATTTCTGCATGTTGGTAAATAGCGTGTGACTTTCAAAAATACGGCTTTTGGCAAATGGTGACATAATAGTCATCGGTGATAATTTTAGTCACCGGTGATTTTGATATAACCAATGAGATTCAAAAATCGCACTCCCGGGAGATCAATTAGGGTCAACTGGGGTCTAAAAACACTCTTACTTTGAAACACTATAACACAGCCGCCATTTTGTTTTTTCAAATTTTTAAATAATATTCGTAAATCATTTAAAAGGTTTTACAGATTACAAAAATTTGAACTGAATCGGCCGGAAAACTAAAGAGATACGATAGGCAAGCTTGGCCGCCATTTTGTTTTTTTGAAAAGTCGGAATTTTCCCTAGGTCACCCCGCCATCTTGAACACTTTTTCCTTACAAGACTTGTCTCCAAAACGACTCCTTCTGGGAGAACAATTATGTCAATCAGTGAGTGAGTCAGTCAGTGAGTGAGTCAGTGGTAGTCGAGCTTTATATATTATAAATAAACTAGATGTCGCGAGGTGCGCGAGGCCGCAAGCGGCCACGCGTGTCTCTGTAGGGTCGTATTTTGACAGAAAAATAAAGTCTAATTTTGGGCGCCCATCTTGTTTTAGCCATTTTTGATAATTTTCTATGTGAATTTTGTCTTTTTTTTAGTATAAGTCGAAAAATAATAAAATTTTGAAAAATATTACTTTTCATGGTAACACTGTTCACTGAGACCCACAATCGCTGCATACAACCCAACTTTCCAAAGTGTTGCCAACTTGACTAAAAATACCGATAAAAAATATAAAAAACCATTTTTTTCAGTAAAGAGAGAATACCGGAGCGGCCATCTTGTTTTTCAAGTTTTTCGGATTTTTCTGGTAGACTACAGGATACGCCCTATGCAATGACATCAATCACGTCTCTATAGCATATTGGCATCTGGGAGATCAATTCAGGTCTTTTGAGGTCTACCCTAAAAATTCAATCAGCCATAACTTTCAGTGTTGCCAGGTGAAATTCAAAAAACCTACAAAAAAATATAGGGAGAGATAAAATGTACCGTAGACTATTACTCGTTTTCGCAAAATGGTAAAATTTCGAGTTTTGACTTTTTGCATTAAAAGTAAAAAAATACCCCAAATTTTGGGAAAATTGTTAAACATGGCAACACTCCGTAATAAGACATCTAACCCCGCCATACAAGCCAATTCGTTCAGGTGTCGCCATCTTGCCGAAAATTGACATTCAAAATCTGGTAAAATTCATCTTTTTCTTTGGGAGCCAATCACAGGGCGGCCATCTTGGATTTTCAGTTTTTCGAATTTTTCTGGTAAACTACGGGATGTGCCTAAAAAGATGACGTGCCATTTGTAACTGTACGATGTCGGCAACCATGCGTCTAATTCGGGTCAAGTGGGGTCTACAATAGCCTAAACTTTGATACACTATTACGAGGCCGCCATTTTGTTTTTCTAAATTTTTGAGTAATATTTGTAAATCATCTAAGCAATACTACAGACACCAAAAATTTCAACCGAATCGGCCGGAAAACAAAAGAGATACGATAGGCAAGCCCGGCCGCCATTTTGTTTTTTTGAAAAGTCGGAATTTTCCTGGGGTCAACTCGCCACTTTGCATACTTTTCCCCTACATGACTTGACTCCAAAACGACTCCTTCTGGGAGAACAATTATGTCAATCAGTGAGTGAGTGAGTGAGTGGTAGTCGAGCTTTATATATTATAAACTAGATGTCGCGCGGTGCGCGAGGCCGCAAGCGGCCACGTGTGTCTCTGTGGGGTCGTATTTTGACAGAAAAATTAAGTAATTTTGGGCGCAGATCTTGTTTTAGCCATTTTTGATAATTTTCTATGTGAATTTTGTCTTTTTTTAGTATAAGTCGAAAAATAATAAAAATTTGTAAAATATTTTTTTTCATGGCAACGCTGCTTACTGAGACCCACAATCGCTCCATACAACCCAACTTGCCAAAGTGTTGCCAACTTGCCTAAAACTACCGATGGAAACTATAAAAATCCATTTTTTTCAGTAAAGAGAGAATACCGGGGCGGCCATCTTGTTTTTTTAGTTTTTCGGATTTTTCTGGTAAACTACAGGATATGCCCTGTGCAATGACACCAATCACGTTTCTATAACATATTGGCATCTGGGAGATCAATTCGGGTCTTTTGAGGTCTACCCTAAAAATTCAATCGGCCATAACTTTCAGTGTTGCCAGGTGAAATTCAAAAAACCTACAAAAGGTCATAGGGAGAGATAAAATGTACCGTTGACTGTTACTCGTTTTTGCAAAATGGTAAAATTTCGAGTTTTGACTTTTTGCATTAAAAGTAAAAAACTACGCCAAATTTTGAGAAAATTGTTAAACATGGCAACACTCCGTTATAAGACCTCTAACCCCGCCATACAAGCCAACTCGCTCAGGTGTCGCCATCTTGCCGAAAATCAACATTCAAAATCTGGTAAAATTCATCTTTTTCTTTGGGAGCCAATCACAGGGCGGCCATCTTGGATTTTCAGTTTTTTGGATTTTTCTGGTAAACCACAGGACATGACCTACGTGATGACACTTAAAACATCCCCTTAGCATATTATCATCTTGGAGATCAATTAGGGTCAAGTGGGGTCTAAAACCACTCCAACTTTGAAATACTATAACGCGGCCGCCATTTTGTTTTTTCAACTT
The DNA here is from genome assembly GCA_963855545.1 of Ethmia dodecea. NCBI lineage: Eukaryota > Metazoa > Arthropoda > Insecta > Lepidoptera > Depressariidae > Ethmia > Ethmia dodecea. Next base: position 7,638,130 of record OY979446.1, read on the forward strand.
TTTAAATTATATTTCTAAATCATCTAAACATTTTAACCGATTCTAAAAATTTCAACCGGATCGGCTTAAAAACAAAAGAGATACGATAGGCAAGCTTGGCCGCCATTTTGTTTTTTTGAAAAGTCGGAATTTTCCCTGGGTCACCTCGCCATCTTGAATACTTTTCCCTTAAAAGACTTTTCTCTAAAACGACTCCTTCTGGGAGAACAATTATGTCAATCAGTCAGTGAGTGAGTGAGTCAGTGAGTGGTAGTCGAGCTTTATATATTATAAACTAGATGTCGCGCGGTGCGCGAGGCCGCAAGCGGCCACGCGTGTCTCTGTGCGGTTCGATTGTGATAGTAAAATAAAATCTAATTTTGGGCGGCCATCTTGTTTTAGCCATTTTTGATAATTTTCTATGTGAATTTTAACTTTTTTTAGTATAAGTCGAAAAATAATAAAATTTTGTTAAATATTACTTTTTATGGCAACACTGCTTACTGAGAACCACAATCGCTCCATACAACCCAACTTTCCAAAGTGTTGCCAACTTGCCTAAAAATACCGATAAAAATTATAAAAACCCAATTTTTTCAGTAAAGAGAGAATACCGAAGCGGCCATCTTGTTTTTCCAGTTTTTCGGATTTTTCTGGTAAACTACAGGATATGCCCTGTGCAATGACACCAATCACGTCTCTATAGCATATTGGCATCTGGGAGATCAATTCGGGTCTTTTGAGGTCTACCCTAAAAATTCAAACGGCCATAACTTTCAGTGTTGCCAGACGAAAATCAAAAAACCTACAAAAGGTCATAGGGAAAGATAAAATGTTCCGTTGACTGTCACTCGTTTTTGCAAAATGGTAAAATTTAGAGTTTTGACATTTCGCGGTAAAAGTTAAAAAACACGACAAATTTCGGGAAAATTCTTAAACATGGCAACACTACGTAATGAGACCTCCAACCCCGCCATACAAGCCAACTCGCTCAGGTGTCGCCATCTTGCCGAAAATCGACATTCAAAATATGGTAAAATTCATCTTTTTCTTTGGGAGCCACTCACAGGGCGGCCATCTTGGATTTTCAGTTTTTCGGATTTTTCTGTTAAACTACTGGAAATGACCTACGTGATGACACTTAAAACATCCCCGTAGCATATTAGCATCTGGGAGATCAATTAGGGTCAACTGGGGTCTAAAACCACTCCAACTTTGAAACACTATAACGCAGCCGCCAGTTTGTTTTTTCAACTTTTTAAATAATATTCGTAAATCATCTAAAAAGTTTAACGGATTCTAAAAATTTGAACCGAATCGGCCGGAAAACAAAAGAGATACGATAAGCAAGTCTGGCCGCCATTTTGTTTTTTTGAAAAGTCGGAATTTTCCTTAGGTCAACCCGCCATCTTGAACACTTTTTTCATACATGACTTGTCTCCAAAACGACTCCTTCTGGGAGAACAATTATGTCAATCAGTCAGTGAGTCAGTCAGTGGTAGTCGAGCTTTATATAATATAAACTAGATGTCGCGCGGTGCGCGAGGCCGCAAGCGGCCACGCGTGTCTCTCTGGGGTCGTATTTTGACAAACAAATAAAGTCTAATTTTGGGCGGCCATCTTGTTTTAGCCATTTTAAGTCAAAAAATAATACCATTTTCTTAAATATTTCTTTTCATGGCAACACTGTTTACTGAGACCCACAATCGCTCCATACAAGCCAACTTTCCTAAGTGTTGCCAACAGTGTAAAAAATGCCGATTAAGATTAAGAAAATTGTTTTTTTTCAGTAAAACAAAAATAACGGGGCGGCCATCTTGTTTTTTCAGATTTTCGGGATTTTCTGGTAAACTACAGGATATGACCTATGTGATGACATCAAACACATCCCTGTAGGATATCGGCATCTGGGAGATCAATTCGGGTCTTTTGAGGTCTACCCTAAAAATTCAATCGGCCATAACTTTCAGTGTTGCCAGGTGAAATTCAAAAAACCTACAAAAGGTCATAGGGAGGAATAAAATGTTTCACTGACTGTCACTTGTTTTTGCAAAATGGTAAAATTTAGACTTTTGACATTTTGCGTTAAAAGTAAAAAAATACGAAAAATTCCGGGAAAATTCTTTAACACGGCCACACTACGTAGCAAGACCTCCAACCCCGCTATACAGACCAACTCGCTCAGGTGTTGCCATCTTGCCGAAAATCGACAATCAAAATGTGGTAAAATTAATACTTTTCTTTGGGAGCAAATCACCGGTCGGCCATCTTGGTTTTTCAAATTTTCGGGATTTTCTGGTAAACTACAGGATATGCCCTGTGCGATGACACCAAACACATCCCTTTAGCATATTGGCATCTGGGAGATCAATTCGGGTCAAGTGGGGTCTAAAACCACTCCAACTTTGAAACACTACTACGCGGCCGCCATTTTGTTTTTTCAACTTTTTAAATAATTTTCGTAAATCATCTAAGCAGTACTACAGATTCCCAAAATTTGAACTGAATCGGCCGGAAAACAAAAGAGATACGATAAGCAAGCCTGGCCGCCATTTTGTTTTTTTGAAAAATCGGAATTTTCCCGGGGTCACCCCGCCATCTTGAACACTTTTCTCATACATGACTTGCCTCCAAAACGACTCCTTCTGGGAGAACAATTATGTCAATCAGTCAGTGAGTGAGTGAGTCAGTGGTAGTCGAGCTTTATATATTATAGATAAATAAACTAGATGTCGCGCGGTGCGCGAGGCCGCAAGCGGCTACGCGTGTCTCTGTGGGGTCGTATTTTGACAGAAAAATAAAGTCAAATTTTGGGCGCCCATTTTGTTTTAGTCTTTTTTAGTACAAGTCAAAAAATAATAACATTTTGTTAAATATTACTTTTCATGGCAACACTGCTTACTGAGACCCACAATCGCTCCATACAACCCAACTTTCCGAAGTGTTGCCAACTTGACTAAAAATACCGATAAAAATTATAAAAACCCATTTTTTTCAGTAAAGAGAGAATACCGGAGCGGCCATCTTGTTTTTTCAGTTTTTCGGATTTTTCTGGTAAACTGCAGGATATGCCCTTTGCGATGACACCAGTCACGTCTCTATAGCATATTGGCATCTGGGAGATCAATTCGGGTCAAGTGGGGTCTAAAACCACTCCAACTTTGAAACACTACTACGCGGCCGCCATTTTGTTTTTTCAACTTTTTAAATAATTTTCGTAAATCATCTAAGCAGTACTACAGATTCCCAAAATTTGAACTGAATCGGCCGGAAAACAAAAGAGATACGATAAGCAAGCCTGGCCGCCATTTTGTTTTTTTGAAAAATCGGAATTTTCCCGGGGTCACCCCGCCATCTTGAACACTTTTCTCATACATGACTTGCCTCCAAAACGACTCCTTCTGGGAGAACAATTATGTCAATCAGTCAGTGAGTGAGTGAGTCAGTGGTAGTCGAGCTTTATATATTATAGATAAATAAACTAGATGTCGCGCGGTGCGCGAGGCCGCAAGCGGCTACGCATGTCTCTGTGGGGTCGTATTTTGACAGAAAAATAAGGTCTAATTTTGGGGCGGCCATGTTAATTTAGCCATTTTCGATAATTTTCTATGTGAATATTGTAATTTTTTAGTATAAGTCGAAAACTAATAAAATTTTGTAAAATATTACTTTTCATGGCAACACTGTATACTGAGACCCACAATCGCTCCATACAAAACAACTTTCCAAAGTGTTGCCAACTTGCCTAAAAATACGGATAAAAATGATAAAAAACCCATTTTTTTTTTAGTAAAGAGAGAATACCGGAGCGCCCATCTTGTTTTTCCAGTTTTTCGGATTTTTCTGGTAAACTACAGGATATGCCGTATGCAATGACTTCAATCACGTCTCTATAGCATATTGGCATCTGGGAGATCAATTCGGGTCTTTTGAGGTCTACCCTAAAAATTCAATCAGCCATAACTTTTAGTGTTGCCAGGCAAAATTCAAAAAACCTACAAAAGGTCATTCGGAGAGATAAAATGTACCGTTGACTGTTACTCGTTTTTGCAAAATGGTAAAATTTTTGAGTTTTGACTTTTTGCATTAAAAGTAAAAGAACACCCCAAGTTTTGGGGAAATTTTTAAACATGGCAACACTACGTAATGAGACCTCCAACTCCACCATACAAGCCAACTCGCTCAGGTGTCGCCATCTTGCAGAAAATCGACATTCAAAATCTGGTAAAATTCATCTTTTTCTATGGAAGTCAATCACAGGGCGGCCATCTTGGATTTTCAGTTTTTCGGATTTTTCTGGTAAACTACGGGATGTGCCTAAAAAGATGACGTGCCACTTGTAACTGCACGATGTCGGCAACCATGCGTCTAATTCGGGTCAAGTGGGGTCTAAAACTACTTAAACTTTGATACTCTATTACGCAGCCGCCATTTTGTTTTTTGAACTTTTTAAATAATTTTCGTAAATCATCTAAAAAGTTAAACCGATTCTAAAAATTTGATCCAAATCGGCCGGAAAACAAAAGAGATTCGATAGGCAACCCTGGCCGCCATTTTGTTTTTTTGAAAAGTCGGAATTTTCCCTGGGTCACCCCGCCATCTTGCATACTTTTTCCCTACATGACTTTTCTCCAAAACGACTCCTTCTGGGAGAACAATTATGTCAATCAGTCAGTGAGTGAGTCAGTCAGTGGTAGTCGAGCTTATATTATAAACTAGATGTCGCGCGGTGCGCGAGGCCGCAAGCGGCCACGCGTGTCTCTGTGGGGTCGCATTTTGACAGAAAAATAAAGTCAAATTTTGGGCGGGCATCTTTTTTAGCCATTTTTGATAATTTACTATGTGAATTTTGTCTTTTTTTAGTTTAACTTGAAAAAAATTAAAATTTTCTGAAATATTACTTTTCATGGCAACACTCTTTACTGAGACCCACAATCGCTAAATACAAGCCAACTTCCCAAAGTGTTGTCAACTGGCTAAAAAATGCCGATTAAGAAAATTGAAATTTTTCAGTAAAACAAAAATAACGGGTCGGCCATCTTGTTTTTTCTATTTTTCGGGATTTTCTAGTAAACTACAGGATACACCCTATGCGTTGACACTAAACACATCCCTGTAGCATATCGGCATCTGGGAGATCAATTCGGGTCTTTTGAGGTCTACCCTAAAAATTAAATCAACCATAACTTTCAGTGTTGCCAGGCGAAAATCAAAAAACCTACAAAAGGTCATAGGGAGGGATAACATGTTTCACTGACTGTCACTTGTTTTTGCTAAATGGTAAAATTTAGACTTTTGACATTTTGCGTTAAAAGTAAAAAAATACGAAAAATTCCGGGAAAAATCTTCAACACGGCCACACTACGTAGCAAGACCTCCAATTCCGCTATACAGACCAACTCGCTCAGGTGTTGCCATCTTGCCGAAAATCGACAATCAAAATGTGGTAAAATTAATACTTTTCTTTGGGAGCAAATCACCGGTCGGCCATCTTGGTTTTTCAAATTTTCGGGATTTTCTGGTAAACTACAGGATATGCCCTGTGCGATGACACCAAACACATCCCTTTAGCATATTGGCATCTGGGAGATCAATTCGGGTCAAGTGGGGTCTAAAACCACTCCAACTTTGAAACACTACTACGCGGCCGCCATTTTGTTTTTTCAACTTTTTTAACTATTTTCGTAAATCATTTAAACATTTCTACAGATTCCAAAAATTTCAACCGGATCGGCCGGAAAACAAAAGAGATACGATAGGCAAGCCTGGCCGCCATTTTGTTTTTTTGAAAAGCCGGAATTTTCCCGGGGTCACCCCGCCATCTTGAACACTTTTCTCGTATATGACTTGTCTCCAAAACGACTCCTTCTGGGAGAACAATTATGTCAATGAGTCAGTGAGTGAGTGAGTGAGTGAGTGGTAGTCTAGCTTTATATATTATAGACTAGATGTCGCGCGGTGCGCGAGGCCGCAAGCGGCCACGCGTGTCTCTGTGGGGTCGTATTTTGACAGAAAAATTAAGTCTCATTTTGGGCGCCCATCTTGTTTTAGCCATTTTTTGATAATTTTCTATGTGAATTTTGTCTTTTTTTAGTATAACTTGATAAAAAATAAAATTTTGTTTAATATTACTTTTCATGGCAACACTGCTTACTGAGACCCACAATCGCTCCATACAACCCAACTTTCCAAAGTGTTGCCAACATGCTGAAAAATGCCGATAAATATTATAAAAATATTAATTTTTTAGTTAAGAGAAAATACTGGAGCGGCCATCTTGTTTTTTCAGTTTTTTGGATTTTTCTAGTAAACTACAGGATATGCCCTATGCGATGACACCAGTCACGTCTCTATAGCATATCGGCATCTGGGAGATCAATTCGGGTCTTTTGAGGTCTACTCTGAAAATTCAATTAGCCATAACTTTCAGTGTTGCCATGCGAAAATTAAAATACCTACCAAAAGTCATAGGGAGTAGTAAAATGTTTCATTGACAGTAACTTTTGACTATCACTCGTTTTTGCATAGTGGTCAAATTTAGAGTTTTGTCATTATGCATTTAAATTTAAAAAAATACGCAAAACTTTGGAAAAATTCTTAAACATGGCAACATTACGTAATGAGACCTTCAACCCCGCCATACACGCCAACTCGCTCAGGTGTCGCCATCTTGCCGAAAATCGACATTTAAAATCTGGTAAAATCCATCATTTTCTTTAAGAGCCAATCACAGGGCGGCCATCTTTGATTTTGAGTTTTTCGGATTTTTCTGGTAAACTACGGGACATGCCTAAAAAGACGACGTGCCATTTGTAACTGCACGAAGTCGGCAACCATGCTACTAATTCGGGTCAAGTGGGGTCTACAATAGCCTAAACTTTGAAACATTACTACGCGGCCGCCATTTTGTTTTTTCAACTTTTTAAAAAATATTCGTAAATCATCCTAAAAGTTTAACCGATTCTAAAAATTTCAACCGGATCGGCCGGAAAACAAAAGAGATGAGATAAGCAAGCCTGGCCGCCATTTTGTTTTTTTGAAAAGTCGGAATTTTCCCTGGGTCACTCCGCCATCTTGAACACTTTTCCCCTACAAAACTTTTCTCCAAAACGACTCCTTCTGGGAGAACAATTATGTCAATCAGTCAGTGAGTCAGTGAGTCAGTGAGTGGTAGTCCAGCTTTATATAATATAAAAATATAAATAAATAGATTGTAAAATAATAATATCATTCCCTATACACATTTTTGACACAATTCGCGCATTGTTATTCAGTCTCAAACTAAGCCCAAACTGAGCCTGTATTATGGGTACCTACTAAACAATTGAAACATACTTAAATTAATATTGAATATAGACAAGAAGCCAACAGTTACATTCATACTCACGGGAATCGAACCCGCAACCTTCGAACCTTCGACTTAGAAGGCAAGGTCGCTACTAACTGAGCTAACATGGCCGTCATACAATTCTATAAACTTACTCAAAATTAAGAGAAGTTACACGCATACCCACTTGTGAGCTTTACTTAAAACATATACGAGTATATGTATTTATAGCTCACTAGTAGGTGTCCTGGACGTCTCCCGCGTGGATATGTCAAAAACTTTCTTAGTGACTACATCCTAAAACCTATCTATGAATATTTGAGATCTGTCAGTCAGAGTATCTAGATAGATTTATAGTACAGCTAAGTACATCTTGAGAGGATGCTCGGAAAATATTTTGGAGCTTCTGTATTTATTAAGCAATATTAAAACTCTGATAAAAGACATAAAGAGCAAAGAAATACTTTGAGATGAACTTGTTCAGAGTTCTGTTTATAAATTCCTTGCTTACTGTGCCCCGGTCGAAGCTTGTACGTGACATTTATTTTTATATATAAACCTCCTTGGACTGAATATGAAACATTTCGCATCCCAGATGGTACCCAAAGTGAAAATTTCGCAATATAAAGACTCGTTTTCTTTACTCATTCTGAATGTAACGGGAACACATAATAAATGATTGCAATACATACTCTGTTTTTTTATACATTTATAATGCTGCCTGCCGCCTCTTATGCGTGGGGCTCGGATTTGAATCCTGGTTAGGCGTGTATTAAGAAGCATGTACAAACGAGTTTTAAGAAAACTTACCCTATGTACAAAATATAATAGGGCATAGAGGGGGCATTGGGAATATTTTTATACTAAAACTTTGAAGTTCAAGCGTCATGTCAGATAGTATAAACGCGAGCTGTCATTCGGTCGAATCCCGGTTCACTCAAACTCTACGAATAAGGAACTTAATCCTTATTCGTAGCTCAAACTAGACTTTTTCCATCTTGTAATAGCTTTTGGCGTCAAATTATTCTCGCTTTATCCCCTCTATGCCCTATTATATTCTTTGCCCTACAATTATCACTAACTCTCCGGTGATGGAAAACATCGTGAGGGAACTCGCAGATCCCAGAATTGATCCACAGCACCCCGGTAGGCCGGGTTCACCGCCTGTCAGTGTTAGGGGTCCAGAAATATACTGGTGAAAGAGGGGTATTTCTAGGAATGGAATACTCTATAGGTATACAGATGTATTTCTTGAAATACCCCTTATATAAAGATGTAAGTATTCGATTCCTAGAAATACCCCCTTTTCACATAGATAGGTATTGTTGCCTTAAAATAAGAACTCTATTTTTCCAGTTGTTTTGATAACAGACACGACCCGAAGTGTAACCGTTTTCTCGGAGAACTGACTTGGAAACTACTGTATAATTAAACAGCCAATTAGGGGAAACTTGTATTGCTGTTAGAACTCAAGGCAATTCGAAATTCCAAAAGGGACCGGGAGACAATAAAAGTGTCAATTATAGGTACCCTCGTCAAACTCCTCATAAATTCAAGAAAAACGATTTAAAAACTTTGTTTCCATCTCATAAAATATGAAGTAAATAAAAACTGATTTTATATTATCTTTGTTTCGTTGTTTATTTTGGCTTCATTTTAGCTTACAAAATTAAAGTTTATTTTGATTAAAAAGAAATGCTGGTACAGTTTCAAACTAACGAATATCAAGTAAAATTCCGGTTCAACTACCGAGGTAGTAACTGTAAATAAAATTTTGTAGCGCCAGCAGTTTTAAAATAAAAAATTTAAAAGCTCTCAAACCGCGAAATCACTCATTTAGTTTTTGCCTGTGGCTCGATAAAAATCAGAGCCACTGCGGCTGTAAAATTAGGCTCTTCGTACATGATGCCGTGATAGTAAAAATGTTATTTCATTTCTTTTGGGTACCTGCTGGCTAATGCTGTATACCGAGTGAATTTGGAGAAGAGAACTTATAGATTATGTATATTATTATATTTATCACTAGCTCGACGGTGAAGGAAAACATCGTGAGGAAACCCGCAGGTCTCAGAATTAATTCTGAGACATGTGTAAATAGACCCGGTCCGGCGATGGGCTCACCACCTATCACGTTTAGGGGTCCAATATATCTCGTAAAATGTGGGTATATCCAGTAATGGAATACCTCTGCCTACCCCCTCGGGGATAAAAGTCGCGAGATTTTTTTTTATTTTTAATTTTTTCCGAAAAATGAATTAGCATAGCTGAATTGAGTGCTATGTATGGAAATCGTGCTATTATTGATCGATATTTAAGAAAATTGGTTAGACACAAGTAAAGTTCGATGCCATCATATTTTTTTTTATGTTGATTTACTAATTGGGGTGTCCAATGTATCTCGTGAAATGTGGGTATATCCAGTAATGGAATACCTCTGCCTACCCCCTCGGGGAGGAAAGGCGTGAGATTATTATTATTATTATTTTTTAACTTATAGGTTGAGGAAGGACAAAGGCTATTTTTCATACCGGATGGCGAAAGTAGGTTGTCACTGGTTTATACACAATTAGATGGCAATTAGATATAAAATAAGTAGCCTTATTTATATTTTATTAATCCATTCAATTCGAGACAATGACTAATTAAACGACTTAAACGACTACTGAGAGGTATATCAAATTGAATTTCACTTTGAATTTATTTATACATAAGACCCGTATGTCAGCCAGGTTCGGAAATAAGTACTTGCTTTTTTTACAAATTGCCTTTTACATGGGATGACCATTTATTTCAAATTTAACATTATCAGTTGAGTTGATGTCACTATTTCTTTATGGATGACTGTTGCAACCTCAAGTTAAACATTTTGTGTAAATTATTACCTTTTTTCATGAATAACCCTCTATGTGGGAACAAAAATATTATTTTCTTTTTAAATTATCGCCCTGCGACATCAAGGACAGACAGTCTGCGACCGTTCAATGCAAATTGAGTTTGACATTTCAAATTGTTCTTCTAAATTACGTTTCTTTCCGCTCAATATAACCGAAGCACAGGTAAGTATTTACAATTCGTCTCATGTGTGAATTTCCTAACTGAACCGCTCTACTTTACTACGAATGAGGGCGGTTTTAATTAAACCGACTCGTAATGAAAAAGTCTTACTGCCGTGACGTCATTAGAACTCGCTGCGATTCGAGTCTGATAACAGTCCGAGATAGAAGAAACTTGAAACAAGTTCAATTCATTAAGAGCGCGATAAAGGTATCGCGGAACAAGCGTTAAGCACGACGAAACTCAAGCAGATTCATCTCGATTTCTGTTCGAATTTAAAAATAAAAAGTTTTAGAATTAAAAAAGGGTTTCAGTTAACATTTATTCAAATCGAGGGTTTCAAAAGATAAAACGGAACTCGATTCGGTAAATATACAGACACAATCTAAATTAGAATGACTCCCGAATGAGTTTCGACCGAAAGTATCGAATTTACTTATGCTAATCTTACGCCACCTTGGGGACCACAGTTTGTTTTTGTACTACTAATTAACTTTACATTGCTGATGCCAGTGGCGCGGAAGATTATGTCAGAAAATTACAAAATAGTGATCAAACGGTTTACATATACACGAAGTAGGTACGCATAACGAATGAAATGGATGACTTACTCGTAAAGTATCTATAATAATAATTAAATTTATAAAATCAGTAACTTTTAGTAGAATATTTATTCTTCAGTCCAGTTGGAGGAAATAACGAGATGGCTACGGAAGCTCAAAACTTCCACTTTAAAAAAAGCTTCATAGCAGAAAAGTTGTTCATTATGAATAATACGAACTAAGTTTGTTCTAAAATATTTGCTTTACATTACTAACAGGCTCATTGCTAACGATTAAAACGATTCTCCGCAAACTGCACTTAACTCTCTAAGAATGCTTTAAAGTTTTATAATTACATAAAATATAGTTAGGTACTTTAAAAATACGTGCATTTAATATTTTGATCGGCTATACGAGTACATATACTCGTATATTGAGTGTTCTCACTAAAACCCAATACATTTTCAGTCGTACGATCCAATATTTGACTTTCAATAAATCTGAGTTTCAATTTATACCGAAACATTAAATCAAGGTATGTTCACCTCTGTCACTGTCTATCTACGTATATAAATAGATTCATAGACCGGCAGATATTGTATTTCACAGACACCAAACATGTCATCGGAGCATTAGTTCGGTAAACGCAGAGGTTAGCCCACCCATTTGTCGTAGAGTGGATATCAATTACTTGTCATAAATTCATAGCATGCGAAGGTGTTGACAGTGACAGTCAATTTTCAAGTTGCCACGTTTCAAGCGCTTTTTATGTAAGTGTTGTAAATAAAACCTTTTGAAATAGACTTTATCGATTATGTTTAGAAACGCTGAATTTTATTGTAAAAAGTGTAGTTTAAACATTAACTTAGCGGATAAAAAAAGAGAAGAAGCCAAAGAAAAAGTGAAAAATGAGACCACCTTATCTTTTTAAAGCTCATTTGTTCGAACAGATGTACTCAATCCATCAAAATGCCATTTTGGATACGTTTTTGTGTAAGTTTTACAAAGAGGTTGTTGAAGAAAGAGGCTAATGAGCAAAGAGTACCTTAGTGCACTCCTAAGTGGGTACGTATAATTTCTTCGTGTCACGACGCGACCAGCTCCGATCTTGTGTACCGGACCAGCGGGCAGTATTCACGGAGATTCGATATTCGACTCGGAATCGGAAAATCTGGCGAATCCTTATGTCAAATATGACATCCCATATATAACCCTAGTCCTATATATAGCCAATAGCCCATCTCGAAACCTTTCGACAGATTTTCCGATTCCGAGTCGAATATCGAATCTCCGTGAATACGCCCGCAGCACGAAGCTGGTAGACAAGATAATTGCTCCCTTCAACTGTCACTTATGCTTTGAAAATGACGTCATCCGCGAGTAACCGGTAGTGAACAAAGTAAAGAAAAGAAAAGTTTCTATGATTTTCTTCCAACCTCTTTAGGACAAAGATTTAACTCGCGAGCGACATACTGACTACCGCCTTCGTGCTGAGCCTGGGGCTTTATTGTATTAACTGTAGTCACAATCGTCTTTATTTGACAATTGCTGTGCTTTCTCTACTTATATCGGTGGTAATACGGAAGAAGCAACGTACATCAAAATGAAGAGGATTGCGACTAAGGTTGTAAATAGACAATAGGCCAACTGCACCGCAATATGCTCGCCATGACTTATTTTGCGACAGTTTTAATAGAAGTATTGTCTGATCGCAAGTCCAGTACCGCGCCTTAGGTAGCTGTGCGATGAGACGGGGCAGCAGATAACTTCTCCTCTGTCTCGATTCCCCTCGTCCGCACTTCTGTCTCCACTTAAGGCGAGGTACAACTCTAGCCGTCAGTCATGCTATAGTAGTCGGAAAGGGCAGGCCACGTTTGTCGTATGAAGTCGGACAGATGGGTAAAAATCTGTACCAACTATGGGTCGACGTCGCCGAAGAGATTTTGGGATGAACCTAGACGCCTTCTCGAGAACATGGCCAGAAGAGGCGGAGTTAAGTGAAAGGCGGGAGGAGAGTCTTTTGGTCAGCAGTGGGACAGAACTTGGGCTATTAAAAAACTCTGCATAATAATGATTGATAAATATACCTATATCCCTATTTGGCTGGGTAAAGTTATAAACCAAAAGTATGATCGGAAAATCGAGAATAGCGCACTGTGTTTGGTCAATAATATTTTATCTTTGTTATGAGCCTTCTCACTTTTGAAATAAATAATATGCTAAAGAAGGATGGCAATTTATTTTAAAATATATTATTATGTTTCAAAGAATTTACTTATTAATTCTAGATCGACACTCAGTCTAAGTGATTTCCTTTCCTCCTAAAAGCTTCTGCAAACATGCAACTCTATTGTGCCCTAAATATCTTCCTTAGCAAGAAATATTTTCCTAAACAATGAAATAAATGTTATTTTGCTGAATATAGGGTGCCTTTGTGTCACATTGTCAGGGATTATTCTATGTTTTGTTATACTTTCCTCACTTCCAAATAAGAACACTTATTACATTTTGTTTGTCACTTATTAGGGCTGTCATATATTTCATATTAAATACCAACATCCTATCAAGCAGCAGCAATACAATTATATTATTGCATAACGAATGAGTAATTAACTTGGACAGAATCAGGAACGTGGCTACATTTATAAAAAGGCTATGCAGCTTAACCATGAATATACAATTTACAATTTTTCTATGATCGTAAATAAATCTTATCGTATTTATTTGCTAAATAACAGCCAGGCGTCTTTGCTTTAGTTCTACCACGTTTTACTAAAAGTTTTGTCCGCTGAAAATGCTTGGGGATTGAAACTTGTGAACGCAAAGCTGCAAAGTAAGGCGCGCAAAATGCATTGTGAATTTCTGACAAAGGTTTAAAACAAAGTAAATGTCTGTATTGAAAACTATTTAAATTAAATCCTAGACATACCCTTTTGGTGCTGTCTGATGACAAGTTCCTTATTTAGTTTAGTTACCAATGGATAAACTCTATTTTCCAAATCAAGCTACAACTTTTTGTCGTAAAATAATAGCCCTTCAAAATTAGTATTTTGCTAGCGAATTAATTATTTTTAAGCATTTCTTATAACTATACTAAAATTTTTGTATTTCTATTTTGAAAAATATTAGATGCCAATTTAATCTTTTGAAATATATCTATTATAATATCATATATATCATAACTAGAAAGATACTGTCGTTGCCATTGTGGAAGAATGCCAAAGAAATTTATATTAGAACCCAAAAAAATATGTTTGTAATCTTTGTGTCTGGGAATAGGACTAGGACCTATTCCCAGACAACAATATTACCATAGCTTGCTCCTACATCCAGTTGGCAACAGTCCACAAATTTCAAATATTCTCGAGGGCATTGACATGTGGCTCACAAAGTAAAGTACAAAATGCCGATGTTACACGACATCGTTTTCGAAGAACTGATGTTAATATTTTAGTACCACCTTGTATAGTGTGAAGTGAACCTTACCTATAGTTATTGTTGAAAATGTAACTTTATTGAAACCACCATTTTAAATTATCACTAGTCGTCTTATTATATAGGTATACTAACAGCGCCAAGCGGTTTTACTCGTGTCAGTCCGGTTCCGCTGGGAAAATGACTTCCAGAAAACTAAGCTTTCCATTGGTCAAAGATTTTTTAAGGAATTCTGAGCGAGGTCCTAGCGGCGTTACCCGCGCAGGTCCAGTTTATTCCCTTTCCCGTATATTTAATTTTGTCAAACTGTATTTTAGAAGTATAAACAGAAAACACAATAATGGTTTTCCATCAGTTAAACATAAAATAAGCAGAATTACGGTTGATATATTATTAATTTTAAGCTAGCTAAACTTCACCCGGAGGTTAATGCTTTAAGCCTTAATCAGATTACAAGCGGGGAAAGAGAATTAAGTTTGCCGTGCCTGAGAGAGGGTTGAGGGCATTTTTGATTCCTCGCGCCTTAAGCTTGGTTGGGGTTGGAACAGTGCGTTATTAAATTTGATGAAAACCAGACGCAAACCTACCCTAATAAGTATAAGGAGGATATATGTCAAACTTTGTAATTTACTTAAATTTTTTTCAGCCTGTAAATAATAATAATAATATGCATATTTTATTATCTAATAATATAATAATAATAATATAATCTCACGCCTTTTATCCCCGAGGGGGTAGGCAGAGGTATTCCATTACTGGATATACCCACATTTCACGAGATTTATTGGACCCCTAAACGTGATAGGTGGTGAGTCCATCGCCGGACCGGGTCTGTTTACACATGACTCAGAATTAATTCTGAGACCTGCGGGTTTCCTCACGATGTTTTCCTTCACCGTCGAGCTAGTGATAAATATGTACGTAAGTTTTGAAAAACTCATTGGTACATGCCAGGATTCGAAACCGAGCCTCACTGATTTTCGGCCGGCTCTTTAACCGTCCGGGCTATCACTGCTATTTTATTATCTCTATATAAAAAAGAAACTATGACTCAACGCACATCCTAAACGGCTGGGTCTATGAACATGCAATAGAGAACGTAGGCATCCGTCACGAAAGAAGTTTTCGAAATTCCCTTAGGAACTTGAATAAACAGATCCCTAGTAATAAATAAATAGAAAACCTATGGTTTGATTACATTCTTCTTTTGAAAATATATGAATTTTGATTCTACAGCACAAAATTACCCGTTTAATTTCAAAGTTAATAAGCATCACTAGTCACTACTACTCGAACTACCGATTCACCATAAAACAGGCATCGAATATATAAATGTAGATACATTTTATTTCCACTTATTTTAAATACTATTACTCGAAATCAGCAGTTCTTGTACATGTATGTTTTTTTTTTATGAGAGAAGGGGGCAAACGAGCAGACGGGTCACCTGATGGTAATTGACGTCCGTCGCCCATGGACACCTGCAACTCGAGAGTCACAACTGCGTTGCCGACCTTTGAGGTGGGAGTAGGGGTAGGGGATTTATTTATGTATGTATTGATTCTCGAAAACGGCTCTAACGATTTTGATGACATTTTGTATTCAGATAGGTACAGTTTTGCATTTAAAGTTCAACTGCATAGTTGTATTTCCTTTAAAAATGCAAATTTACACAAAAAAAAATATTAAACAATACGGCCACGCACCGGCAGATGGCGCCAGAAATAATAGAGCCAATTGCCGGCAGATGGCGTTAGCGCCGAGTGAAGTACGGTCTCTCTACCTATAGAATACTTAATTTGAACATTTCGAAAAAAAGCCATTCCTGGAACCACATACATTAAAATACAACTAAAATAGGGACACTGTGTTCTATCAACTACTAAGCGACAAGCCCGCGAGCGTAATTCACTTCTGTCCATTTTACGACACTGTCAAACGACTCCCCAAAACATCGTAGAATAAACGGTTCCGTTGAAAACTTTGTTCGCCATATTTTGTGCTCCGCGAAAGTTTTACAACTTCATAATTTATGAGTCGTCAGTTTGTTTAGTCTGTCGTTAAATACGTTTAAAGACGCAATATTAAGTATATATAAGTAACTTGATGTAAACTTGGAAAACACTAGAGAAATGGGTATACAATACAATATCTCTTTATTGTACACTTACTAAAAAATAGCTACCTACGATAAAATTAAATAAACTACAATACTACACTACTAAAATACTAAACTTTTGGTTGGATGAAACTGATAGACGTAGGTACGTATAGACGTAGGACGGTAGGTACATATATTTGACAAAATTAAAGTGCGAGTAATCGTTATAAAACATATTTCAGTTGTAATATAAAAAAATACTTTAAAATAATACTTACTAGGTATATAATATATCAACATTATAGTAATTTAATTCTTTACCTAATTTTAATACCAGACATAATTATGAATGAAAGGGGAATATAATTAAATACAATATAAAATTTTAAACTATAGATTAAATACCTCCTCCAAAGCATCACATCGAGGCAGCGTACCCATACAGCTGGCAGCATTGCCCCTTTGAACGGCTATGCAAACTCTTTGACAGAAGTAGCTGCCAGCTCTTGGATCTTGTGTCGCCTCGATGAGACGCTTTGAGAGCTCATTGATAAAAATTTTGGTTTCCGGACCCCCGGGCCCAACGTCTCTATAGCAAATGGCACGAAATTATAAGTTTGAACCAGTAATTTAATTTAATAATAAAGAATACGATGTCACAGTACATTTTCCATATAATAAATGGGTTTTGACTGATGTTAAATTCTCTCAATTATGTCTAACTTTCCTTATTATTTTAAGACCCCCGTTGTCCATCAAAGCTTGAATCACTAACATTAATTAGTTCACTTA
The DNA here is from genome assembly GCA_963855545.1 of Ethmia dodecea. Lineage (NCBI taxonomy): Eukaryota > Metazoa > Arthropoda > Insecta > Lepidoptera > Depressariidae > Ethmia > Ethmia dodecea. Next base: position 7,655,360 of record OY979446.1, read on the forward strand.
AAAAAGTGTCTGTAAATGCAAAAGAGCACTTGAAACCTCGAAGTGTCGGTTTGCTTGAAGAAAATCTGAAGTTGCCGTTGTAGAGTGTGGCTTGGCGTTATGAAAAAATCCGGCTTTTTAATTATTTACTTTTTTATTATTTTTTTGTATTTGTTGGTGTACCGGCAAGAGAAAATACATAATTTGTAAAAAAATAAAATGTCTACCTATCGCGGTTCTTAAGATACAGTCTTTTGACAGACAGACGGACAGACGGACCCCTAAAAATATCATTCACCTCACCTTTTAGCCTCCTCTTTCCCTCAGCACCTTCAGACTATTTTCAGAATTAAAATTGAATTCAGACTCCTCAAGTGAATACAGGATCAGGACGAGTACCTACGTTGCCGTCCCAAATTCATTCCAATTTGTAATGATATTATGGCCTTTATTAAAGACAACTAAATATTTATTCTTTGTTATTCTGATTTTTTCTGTGTTAAGATCACAAATAAATCTAGGTAACCTACAAAATCACAGTAAAATATATTTATATTGAAGTAAAGAGGATACCCCTCAATAAAATAAAAAAAAATATAAGTAATAAATAAAAACCGAGATGAAAAGTGCACTCAAACTTTCTGTCATGGAAGTAAATACATGTCATGTATAAGACGAGGAAAAGTTGGACCTTATGTACTACTACTACATTCATTAGATGATGTAAGTCCCTTATAACGTATTAGTCTTCCACAATCAATTTTCGATTCGCAATATCTTCTTATGAGTGTGATTGTTAAATTTAATAGTCTCTTAACCTCGAATAATAGTAATAATAATAATAATTACAATCCAAATCTTGCCCATGTCAATCACTGCCACAATACAGATAGGTACTTCGCTTCGTTAGCAAGTAGTCGGTCACTCACATAGATAAAATATTCATTCCAAACTAGGATGCCCCAAACGAAGAGTTTCCTTATTTATGCCTGTATTATCCGCCAATATTGCGCCTGATACACTTAAGGGTAATGATTCTGAGCTGGAGTGCCATTTTTGAATCTCACTGGTGATATCAAAATAACCGGTGACTAAAATTATCACCGATGACTTTTATGTCACCATTTTCCAAAAGCCGTATTTTTGAAAGTCACACGCTGTTTTCAATAAATCGTCGCAATCACAAAATATCACAATCGAGCCCCGCTGCTAATTCTTCCGAAACACATAATCTGGCACTTTTGGCAGATGTCACATACGTCAACTGTCAAAAAGAATCGCATGGTGATTTCAATTACGAGTGGGGGGGGGCACTCGTAAATCGATATCATAGGTATGACAAATGTAAGTCACCGATGAGTTTCAAAAATACGAACTTTCGGAAATCAATCACATCGGTGAGAATTAGTCACTTGGTGAGATTCAAAAATCGATCCCCTGGAGCTGTATTTTCCCACATTGATATAGCGCCCAATAGCGTTCAGGTACCCCGTGGAGACAAAGTCTTGTCTTGTAATGACAATTACAAAGTGTTTCTTTCATGTTTATTACGATTTATCACGATAAATCGAACTCAAATCTTTTAAATATATCAAGCGGAACTTTTGTCAATAGTACTTTATTGCTATGCAGAATAATTTAATGGATTTGAACTCAGCATTGTAGTCTTTCAACTTACATTTATGATAAAATGGGTAAAGCGGCACAACTGAAAGCCTCTGTATTGTTAGTTTGAAAACGAAGTTGGGGATGGATTGACGTTCAGCAGAGAGTTATGCAGTCAGCTAACGAGAAATTTGGAGACCGTTCGTTTCGTCGACAAAATTCAATTACCGGTGCGATCCACTTATTGTTTTGATAGCTGGAGTGCGGAGTTGAAAAGTAGGACGTTTCGAACTATTTGAACATGATTCGTGAAGTATCTGTCAATGTTTTTTTATCGTTTGGATTTAAAAACTATATCGACTACAAATTGGTATTTAAGTCTCAAAAAATATGCTTGAGATTTATGTTCCGTTTTACACATATCTAATGATAGTTGCAAAACATATTTTTGAAATATGGAATACTTAGTTGCCCTTCTTTGTATATCTTAAAATGCGCCCTTCTTGTTAAAAGCAATCTAAATTTAATTTAAAGGCGATCAGAACTCCTGAATCTTAATAAGACGGGACAATGATTTTGTTAATTTGCCGAAAGCTAATACAGCTCTTCTGCAAAAGAGTGTTGTCTACATGGCGCAAACTACAAGTATCTATACAATATGTAACAGAATAAGCGCAATTCCTGAAATTAGTTTGTTCAGTATCGACAACTTAATCGATTTCAGCTATTTTTAATATGTGTTAAATTTATTTATGAGCAGTGATAGCCTTACGGTTAAAGAGCCGGCCGAAAATCAGTGAGGCTCGGGTTTGAATCCTGGCATGTACCAATGAGTTTTTCAAAAACTTATGTACATATTTATCACTATTCGGAAACCCGCAGGTCTCAGAATTAATTCTGAGACATGTGTAAATACACCTGGTCCGGCGATGGGCTCACCACCTATCACGTTTAGGGGTCCAATATATCTCGTGAAATGTTGGTATATCCAGTAATGGAATACCTCTGCCTCTCGGGGATAAAAGGCTTGAGATTTTTTTTATTTTAAAATTTTTCCGAAAAATGAATTAGCATAGCCGAATTCAGCGCTATATATGAAAATCGTACTATTATTGATCGATATTTAAGAAAATTATTTAGACACAAGTAAAGTTCGTTGGCATCATAATTTTTTATGTTAATTTACTAATTGGGGTGTATGAGGAATTGCGCTTTTTCTGTTACACGTTGTATAATAAAATCCCAAAGTATTACAGAGCTCAGTTACATAATGTTTGTAAGGCAATTACTGATTTTCTTATTAGATCAATGCTATTGTAATTAAAGCGACTTTTAGACTGAATAGAATGATGTACAATTTGTAAATACGAGCTTTAACATAAATCATATAAATCAAGATTAAACACTAAAGATTCATTACGAAACAGTTTTTAAACAATAACTTCCCCAAAATACATCATTCTTCTTAAAAAAGATATGAAAGCGAAAAATTACGGTCATTAATTTCCCTTGTTTCGGTTGTTCTAAAGAAATATCTGGGGTGTTTCATAAAAAATCCTAATCTTTACACAGAAATAATATATAGCTACGATCGCTTTGCAATAGTTCAGTTGAATTTTATGCTCTAAGCGATGTCATTAATTAAAAGTTAGGTGATTAGCGCCAAATACCTTATTCAGAGCCGCGAACTCCAGAACCCTTTTGTCAAGTGCCTCTGACGAAACTTTTCAGTAAATTGATTCATTTATTTTGCTTTATTCTAAATTCAAGCGGCAATTCATCGATTATTTGCTTCAGTAATTACTAAGAGCCATCTTGACTCAAGACGCTTTTGTTGTACTTGAGAATAGGTATTCGCTGAGATCAAGGGTTGTTAAATTTCAATTTCTAGGCAATAAATGTTTAATTATTCCTCTTTCTGAGAGGTATAAACATTCGAGACATTTATCGTATTAACCTTCTATTTACTGATGTGTTTACTAAAAATATACTTATCCTTCATTTCCTTTAATTTTGTAGGTAGCGAAATAAAAATATTGCCGAAAAAAGGAAAAGAGCGAGGAAGGAAAACATTTATTAGCTAAATTGCTTTCACCAAAAATAGCGGAGTGTGATACCCGGTAGAAATACATTTTTATTAAATTTTAATAATTCTCTAACGATAGCTCTTGAATATTCAAGGCACAGCATTTGCAACATTTTTAATTAAAAACGTCAAATATTAAAAAACGTTACATCAATATTCTGAAAAATCGGACTGACTAAGAATCATAAATATTTGTTTTCTAAATTAAAATCATAATAAGAATTTAATAAACTTTCAAATAAAGACACTTACAATATAATATCTTAAATTGAACGAAGAAGAAGTTTTCTTTGTACCTATTTGTCACAATTTGGATCAATTCTCTTTAATAAAACAGTAGCTTTTAAGTGGGAACAAAATAACGACTGCCCCTGTGGAATAGTGTTCAAAACTTGGATCGTTTGTGGAGACGCAATAGGGAGACAGATGGTGCCATCTCAAATAGTTTTCAAGGAGCTTGTCTCCTTAATGCGACATGAAAGTCGCTATACGCTGATACGCTTTCAACGAGTTTGCCTTTTAAGATAGCACTATCAAATTGCCATGACACTTATGAAAGTTCTATAATAGCGTTATTGGACTTATTTTAAAGTAGCGATAGTAACTAATATAGCTTTTTAAAATGAGCAAAAAATGAGCAACACGACATCCCACTTATGTTAAAATATTTTGTTTTTGTTTTTCAAATTAAACAAATATGTTATTCAGGTTTCCTTCAAAAATTGTTTAGTGCTACACATTAGTGAAAACGTTGTTTGCTTACTGTAATATTTCTATTTATTGTAATATCTATAAGTTTATTATTTTCTATGCTGTTTGTTTTCCGTGATAAAGAAAAATAAATAAAAGTGGATGAGATTGCGGCGATATCTTTTTGTTTGCCGTTTGTTATCGTTTCACAACTACCTACATCATTGAACCGAACTTAACTTTACGAAACTTATTACTAGCTTGAATCTTGAGAAGAGTTTTATCTCTGTACGCGAGCGAAGTCACTGAAAAAACCTGATGTTAATCAGTTAAGAACCGCCGGTTCCAATTGGAACCGAGACACAATTTAAAATCTATTGTGTCTGTGATTCATGGTCTGAGAGGTTAATATAAATTAAATTGGTACAGATCGTACATACTAAAAGGTCACTGTTGGTGAGCGGTGAGGACTGTACAATGCGATAAAGTAGGAAACGATGGAAACACGTTATTTAATAAATAAATTGGTACTTTAATACAATTAATGCTTTAACAACCAAAACCAAAAACTACATAGCAGACAGCTATCAAAACGACAGATGTTCTAGAAAGCTATTTTCAAAATATGTATTAAAAAGGGTAAAAAAGGGGCGCAACGCAGCCAGTAGCTAACGGTCACCATATAAATACGTCATCGAGTGACGTATACAAGGTGTTTTTTATCCATAATTATAAACAGTCATATTGTTTCACGACACATGACTATAATAACATACCTAAGCTACATGTAGAGACATAAGAATAGCTGATAGCTTCCAACCTCTGTGAACATGGCACTCTAAACTCGTCGATGAAGTTTGGCTAAATGTAAAAATCTCCACCGACGAGTTGCTGGTTCCAAATGCCCCTAGAAGAACCAGCAAGAAACTCAAGGGCAGCTCTTTTTAATCTTATGTCTTACTAGGAATTATCGTTTACAATAAGTATTATGATTAGCGTACACGTATACATAGCGTCAAGTCGATTAATCCCATACATCAAGAGGCAAATTTTGTAATTTAATAGGAATCTTATTGTAAAAGCGTATACATTGACCCTTATAATGATTTGGTAACTTATGATAATCGACTAACATAAGCAGCCAGTTCATTCTTATGTCTTGTGTTTCAAACATATTTTATTACTCCACAACCTGCATCAATGTTCTCATATAGCATTGCAAATCATAACAAATGAATCCTACTAATATTATAAATGCGAAAGTTTCTATGGATGGATGTTTGTTCTTCTTTCACGCAAAAACTACTGACCGGATTTTGATGAAACTTTACAGTATATAGGTCATCAGAATAACACATAGGCTATATTTTATCCCCGTATTTCCACGGGAACTACGCGGGTGAAACCGTGGGGCGCTGCTAGTATGGTATATGTACAAAATACAGGTACACAAATACGTTATCCACCTGAAACCTCATTACACGATTGACCTAACTGAAAAATACGGCTGAATAACGATGATGTACCGTCGACGATAAATAATCGTATATCATAAGCTGGTGTCAGAGTAATGATTTATAACCTTCGAAATTCAACTCACGGCCGGGCTTGCGTGCTGAGGTATCGACCAAATGAGGCCCTGACGTACGGGGTCCAGGGTCAGCTACGAGTATACGGTATTCCTTTGTAATGAAATGTTACTTAATTAATGTTATTACCGGGAGAAAGGTTCAACGAAGTAATAAATTAAGTATTCTTTTATTTTAGCGAAAGTGAGATATTGCTTACCTACTTCCTCATTACAAAATATTTATGATTACTCAGTATATATAGGCTATTATACATACCTACTGTATATCTGCATAGATCAGATATGAACAATTACACAGAATCGATCCCTCATCTATAAGAGTCTACTGAGGTAATTGAAGACTGACTACGTTCTAAGGGAGAGAAAAGATTTCCAGTATCGTAAACTAAAAAAAATGTGTACTTACGTGGGCAGCAGTTATTTCTTCTATATACGAGTAATTTATTTATTCTCTTTATTTATTACTAGCTCGACGGTGAAGGAACATATCGTGAGTATTCTAGCAAGTCCCAGAATTTAATTTTTAGGGATCACCCATCATGTTTAGGGGTCCAAAGAATATACCGCTAAAACTTAAGTAAGTATTTCCAGAAATGAAATACCTCTGCCTACTCCCCGGGCATAAAAGCAGGGAGATTTTTTTTATTATTTGATCCATTTTTTATATATTTTTTGAGTTACAGCTGAAAATCTGAAATGCATTTTTATAGATTTAAAGTTATGCTGAGTGTATTTTACCGCTGCAGCACTTTTTAGTCTATTGTAATTATAATAAGGTTCATTAGATGTTTAATGCATTTTACATGTAACAGTCAATAAATACATATTTTTCTTTTTATTAGGGTTCCGTATCCAAAGGGTAAAAACGGACCCTATTACTAAGACTTCGCTGTCTATCCATCTTTCTGTCACTAGGCTGAATCTCAAGAACCGCGATAGCTAGACAGTTGAAATTTTTACAAATTATGTATTTCTGTTGGTGCTATAACAACAAATACTAAAAACTAAATAAAATAAATATTTAAGGAGGGCTTCCATACAACAAACGTGTTTTTTTTGCCGTTTCAATAGATAATGGTACGGAACCCTTCGTGCGCGAGCACACTTGGGCGCTTTTACTTTTTTATAACGACGCTGACATGGCGGGATTATTATAACAGAATAATTCACAATTATGACTAGCAATCTACTACCCGACTACTAGGTAGAATACAATTCATAACAGAAAACCAAAAATTGGGAGATGGCGTTAGGCTAGCGGCCCTAACGATCAACATTTTTAAGGGCACCTTGGTATCAATGGCTTAATGACTTCGATTGGGTATGAACAAAACGGAAATGTCTTTCCTTTAAAATGTCATGCCTTTTCGTATACCTACGATAAAGAAAATTCTCAGTGTGGTACCATTCTCTGGTACCATTTAAAACGGTACGGTACGATCGGGATTAAGGTTGAATGTAGAACAGGCAGACCGTGGGCTTGAGCCGCTTTGGGAGATCGCCAAAATCTTATGATTCCAGCGCCTATAATCGAGATTTATAACTGAGCGGCGGAATTCCACCGTCTATAAAGCAATAGCAGGTCTCGCTTGAAAGAAATCAAGTCCTTTTATAGAATTATTAAATTTTATAATTCTAGGTATTACATTTCTGGATGTTAACTAGCGTAAAATGTATTTCCTTATCTGAAATGTTTGGGTTTCCGTTACAGTGAACGCAGAACAATGTTCGCAAAATTTGAATTTTAAGTTCATTTTTCATACTTTGTAAAGTTTTATTAGCTTGCTTTTTTGTTGCCAACCTATATTTATTTGAATGAAAATGTTCGGAGCACAACAAAAAGTAAGACTTGAACATTTCGGTTGAAGGCGTGGGGTTAGGGAAAATTGAACAAAAGATTGTTTTGGCACTCGCACTCAACGTGTCGACCCTCATTTAAGATTTTCATTTGTTGAGATCTAGGATCTTGTAAAACTAGGAATATGTATAACTTCAACTTAACCTCTCGGGGGGAATCGACCAGCCAACTCTGGCGCTTATTTATTGCGTCATGAATTAGTAAAGTTGTAAAGTGAAGCGACCGCCGCAGATGGCCGAATCAGAGATAGTTCGGGACGGTCCATGTCCGATTTTTTACCCCAAGTGGGAGCACCCCCGTGACATATGGCGGTGCTTATCCCTCGAAACTACTGTAATTTCTGCGATCCAATTCCAGGATTGAAATAAAGACAGCTAGATGCGTATTTCATATGGGCAAGAATCATTTTCGGTGTGATATTACTTTTTTCATGTCGAAGAATATCTAAATGGCGTGACCAGCGGCGTTGGTGCCTTGAATCCGTTTTTTTTCCGTTCCAGAAGGAACTTCAAAATCCCTTCTTAGTGTTCACTTACGTCATTTATAGAATTTTTGTTCAAAATTTCATGCTTCTGCACCCAGCGGTTTCGGCTGTGCGTTGATCGGGCAGTTAGATAGCCAGGCAGTTTCTTCTTTTTTATGTATATAGGTAGATACTCGTAGATTGTACCTAAACACCTAGTTACCAAAACTAACAAGTATCTACGAATCACCCAGGACTTTAGCAGAGGAGGCAGGGTCACTACCGAGCCAACAGTCCCATCGATTTGATATTATTATTCTTTTGACTTGAACGTAAGTATTTAGATTTTCTCGACGTATTAACATTACTAAAGAAATGAGATACAGTACATGAAATGTAGAATGTAGGAATAGTTAACAAGAAATATTTCGTGAACCCTGATAATAATATGGAATTACGTGCAAGATTCAGTACAATATTCTGACTCCAATATCTTCCTTGTCATATGGAGTGCCATTTTGCAGCATATTGAATGTGACAGTTTTATTGAAACGATATGAACTGGAAAAGTGACGCAGACGTTCACGGTACACAGCTTCCGCGTTTTTTAGATACCTATATTATATTAAACTCATGTATCCATATTAATATAATTATTAAAATGCGTAAGTAGGTAAGTATCTGTATGTTATCATCTCACGGCTTAGGTGGTAGATCGATCTGATGAAATTTCTTAGGAAGATAGTTTACATCTTTGCGAAAGACATAGGATATTTGTATGCAGTATATAGCAAGGGTGGTTAGCTTCCGCCAAATTGTTGTTTTGTGGCATCACAGCACAGCACTTCCACAACTAGACGAATCATTTATTAAAATCGATCAACCTGTTCAAGGCACCAACGGCGGCGCCAAGGTAATTGACTCACATATTTAAACACATAGGTACAGTCGAGCTCATAAAATGTTTATCAGTTTTCAAATTAGATTCATATCACTTTGCAGTTAGAATTCTAATCAAATCACATGTAACCTGAAATGCACACGATACAACACAACCCTAAATCTTTTTTTGTTTTGGTGCTTGTTGTTTGGGAGGTAAAAACCCTTGCCTGCATTAACTAAAATCATTTTTGTAAAATAAAATTAATATAACGAACGCCATCATAAAATTTCATACCGCTGTAACTCAGGATTAAGTTTTGAATTTAAGGTGTTTAAAATAATTAATTACTTAAATCTTTTCTGAAAACAGTAAGCTACAGTAAACCGCAATTATAGACAAATAAATTTAAAACGGGCGCTGTGGCTGAAATATAATCAGAGCTTGATAAATAGGGCTTTCGGGACTCGAGGATATCTTAAAAAGGGTACCGAACGCCCGTCTAATTTATACATATGGCAGATTTCGGACCCTTTGCCATTAAAATTTAACAATACGGCGAAGGAAGGTAACATAGTGGTTTGGCTTTCCAGATTAGTTTTGCAGATTTTCACATTTCTAGGAAACATTTTCCAAATTGTAAGCCTTTCAATAATTTTGTTAACGAGTTTCAAAGTTTGACGGGGGTGCTCGTATAATTACAGTTCAAATATCTTCTGATTTGAAAATGATAACAAGATACCATGAAAATGTTCCATTTGACGTCTTTGTACGATATATTGACGATATATTTGGACGATATAAGTACAACTTTATGTACATAAAACAGTTATGTTAAAAGATTATTTTCTACAATAGGCCTAGGTAATTTTCCTTAAACCATTAAATAGGTAGTTGGTCTGATGTGGGCTAAGACTAGGTTTTGTGTGTCTAAAAATCCTTGAAAAGATTACACATTATTTTCAATGGGCCTAAGGTCTACCTTAAAATAACATGAACATTATTATTTTTCTTTTCCTTAATGGAATTACCGAACGTTCATATTGTGTGAGAAATACGTTTTCATTTAGGAACCAAGATTAAAGGTGCAGAAGAATGAAAACGATGTATACACAACAACTGACATCAATTATTGACCTTTTCTTTACGTGTGGAGCGAAAATCCATCTTGTGCAAAAAATATATTATAAAGGTGAATCTTAGTACCTATTTATAAAAAGCGCGATGAAAGGGTAGAAAAAAGAAGCTAATGGGTAATATGTAAACATTTAGGTCAGTACTACAATTTTTGTAAACACACAGCCTAAAATTAAGTACAAGATGGTTTTTCCTAGTACCTACTGGTAGGTATTTGTAGTGATGGTAACTATAAAATCATGGGACACAACTCATTACATTTTACAACAAAAAAACACTTTTTTCATAATGCATAAAGATGATGAAAGAGAAGAACTTTTACACGAGAACGAGTGTTATTCACATTCTTTCTTGACTTTTTTGTGAATGTAACATTTCACCTACTGTATGTAAAACACAGATGAATTAGTAGGTACCTATACCAGCGTCCTAAAGTGATATAGGGTAAACTGCAGCCCTACTACCTAGGTTTCATTACGGGATATCTAATTAAAAAAATATTTATTATAATGATATCTACATAACCATAAGACTAAAATAACCATTGACCTCTATTCTCTATACCTACCTACGCGGACGGCGCCATTTTGGATTCCAATTCAAATCTTATACGTCAAATTGAACTTTAAGTGGTATCCAAATGTCATTTAACGATTTCTCGGATGTTCAAAGATTGTCTTAGACAGTAGACCAGAGGGCGTATTCACTATACTCCCGCTGGTGGTCGGACTGTGTGTAGCGATCTCCACAGACAAGCATCTGGCGCTTGTTGTCTACCACTTAGCTCTCTGATTACAAACAACACAACATTAATTATGTTTTTGCTTCGGAAGACTGAAGTAATTTATGTGCCCCGTTTTTGGGGAAATAAATGTTTGTAATAAGTTTGCGGTGGACGCCCGTTATTATTAAGCTTCTCGAATGAAAATATGAACGAAAATTTCAAGTTACTAATTTAATTTGTAATTTAATGCCTAAAGTGACGTAACAACAATACTTTATCTTACAATTCTATGCAATGTTTTCTAGTAAACGGACGTAAAAAAACATTATGGGCCTGTACACAATTGATCGAAACATGCGGTTAAGAGGGCACTCGTTGAAGCTGACCAAAACTCTATGTGCAAGCAACCCCAGAACACACTTTTTACCACATTGTGTCACCAACCTATGGAATGCTCTCCCCGAATTAGTAATAAGTGTCCCATCAGTGAATTGCTATGATAACCTACTTGTTTGACAAACATTTGAAATAATCAACACGCTTAGTAATGATAGCCCAAGGGTGGGATGAAATATGGGGGATGGGAAAATATGGGGGATACATAAGTCATGTATCCCGTAAAAGAGTAACTTGTAAATTAATTCAAAAAGATTTTATTCAATGTCTGAACTTACAAGTAATCTTATCTGACTGATTTAGTAGTTACATGTCTACTAGGTCAGCACCTTACAAACATATTATGTGTATGTATGTATCCTTACGTTAATTTAACGATATTTTATATAGTATCAATCCTTCTTTCTGTCTTGCTGCCCTTGCAGACAAAATCTATTTTTATCTAAAGGTTTACCAATAAAACGATTGTCTAAAAAAACAACGAAGGAAATACTCTGAGTGGTCGCCGGGGATAGTGGAATGTGCCATCCCCCTTTGAAAAGAACTAGTACCTATATTGACACATTCCCGGCTCCACAGCAGATGGCTGTAAGTTGCCCCAAATTGAAATGCCAATCATTGTTAGCCCTCCAAGAATCTTCCCGTAATACTGTTTTCACAATAGAGAGATTTATCCAAAATCCGCATAAATGCCTGAACGTGTTTTATGTACGATTCTAACAGGTTTGTTTACCCAATAGACTAATGCGCATCTAAAGCCGAAAACCCAGCCCAACACCCGTTGTCCCTTCGAAACCCTTCAATTCCAATGCAAATAAGACTGTAGGATGAGTCCATTGGCTTTTATTTAATTTGTTCTGGATCAATCCCTTAGGGAATTTGTGGTACTTTGCTTGATTCTGAAGATCACAAACACTGTGCCGGGTGCTAAGATTTAATATAGCTTTACGTAAATACTGGGAAATCAAAGAATTTTTTATAGACTTACCTAACTTTCTTTGATCAAGGATTGATTGATAACACAAAGGAATTTACAGCTGACATTGTAGAATTATGATACTTTTAAATTTTATTATTATAATTGCAGAGTAACGAAAAATCATTCCCTTTTACACCCCATTTCACGCTCGTTGGACTTGGATTGAGCATTCAGCAGATTTAAAATTAAATGAAGGATTCCGTTTCCTTCATTTGGTTGCAGAGCAAGAATTCATTTTTATATGATTTGATTTTAGGGATTTATGAGTGTGATGATTATTTTCAAAAGGCTATGGCAGTATGTCACTAATTACGTTATTCTCTACCGAATTGGAAAGGTTTTAGAAAGATCCATTCCTAAGGCTAAGTTTCCTAAAATAAAGCGATGGTAGGTATCAGAATGTATACAATACTAGTTTTGACCTACGATTTCATCCACGTTCCAGGATTGAAACTGACCTATCTCCTTCCACAAAGAGCAAACTATCTAACCGTGAAATCGGTTCAGCGGGCTGTATAGCTGTAAAAATGAAATAAAAGGACAATCAGGGCTACTTACTCACTGCTTAAGACTAACAACATAAACACTTCTCTTCATCACGAAGTAAGTGGAATTAATAATAATTAGAGTTGAAAAAGTTTGTTCAATAGAAATTTGCTAAAACATTGTTCTCGATCTTGAATTAGTAGATACTCGTACTTGAAAAGTTTCGACACTCCTTGTCTAGGCTCAATGACTTTCCTTTGAGCAACGTTATGTAGACGAATTCTATACTACATAGTTTTCCGAGCTATTTACATAATTAATTACTACTACATTTACATTTCATAACTATGTATTTGTAGCTATTTCTATGTGTCTCTCTATATGTAAATTATTGCAATCTATTTGTAAGGTAAATAATTGTGGGACACAATTCACAAACGGTTATTGTCCCAACTGAGGCAGAGAACTGGGGTACCAAACCACAGATAAATATAGGTACTTAAGTAGGTACACATAAACTACCAAACATGAAACCTACAGACATGCACAGAAATGGTCAGGGTTGAGGGAGTATGCAAGGAAAAAATCGGATGAATGAATTCGGTGGCTTAAGCCTAAGACCCTCTTCAAGTTCATCAGGTGGGACATACTTTCCTTATATGTAGGGAAAGTCTGAGCATAACATTAGACTATCTGTCGCGGATTAATGATGATACTAAACCAATTAGTTACAACGTTAGAGTTGAGATAGAACAATCAAAAATCTAAACCAATCAGTCATCTTGTCTCAGTAATTGGTAAACTTTGGAAGACTCTACAGAGTTGACAGACTCTCGAATTCGAGATGGGTTGTCGTACCGCAAACGAAAGCGTGTAGTAGTTACAACTATGGAAATTGTAAATGAGCTACTCCAAAGTTTGTGAACAAATGATATCTACCTACTCAATTACGCGTCTAGTAATTTTAAATCTGTACTTAATTCCTTAATTAGCTTCATTTGTCTTTGTACGTTTGTGGGTGGTTTATAGTTCATAGTTACGTTATAAATTAGATACTTGTATCGTCTTATCTCTTCTAATCAATTAAAGTATACGTACCTACGGTATCTACCTACTTATAACAATTTTGCTTGTGAAAAGTGGATTTTAAAATTCCGTTTATTGATTTAAAATAACAATGAGTAATAGTAACAAGAAATGACAATGAGCGTTAATTATACTTTTTAAGGGTGTCGCAACACCAATCAACTCAAATGGAACGTTTTAGGAAAATAAAATAAATAAATGATCTCACGCCTTTTATCCCCGAAGGGGTAGGCAGAGTTATTCTATTTCACCCACCCACCCACTTTTCACGAGATATTCTTTGGACCCCTAACCGTGATGGGTGGTCAGCCCATTCGCTGGACCGCTTTTACACATGTCTCAGAATTAAATCTTGCTGGTTTCCTCACGATGTTTTCCTTCACCGACGAGCCAGTGATAAATATGTAGTAGGTAAGTTTTGAAAAATTCATTGGTACATGCCAGGATTCGAACCCGAGCCTCACTGATTATCATCATGTGAAGCAGGCTCTTTAGCCGTTTTGGGCATATATACAAATATTTCTTTGTACGAAATTCGTTGTTAAATTAATTTAGCATCGTAGCGGCACCGCATCGCCTCGGGACAGACTTGAAATAGCCGATCAGTTTCAGCGTTAATATGTATGCTACTTTTAGTGGTTAAAATAATTAGTCTATTTTATTACATTGTAGCGACACTACATAGAACGCACCAATAGACGGCCGAGTTCTAAACCGCGCTATCGAAGTTTCATAATGAGTTTGTATAAACATAACTGTCCAACATCAACCGTTGGACCGCGGTCTCCAGGCACGATCACCTCGCCTGGCGGAAGATCTTCCCTTTTCACGATGGAGGAGCATTCCTTCTTCGCTCCATAACATACCTAGTATTCTAATTTTGTAGTAATTTTTTTACTAAGTAGGTGTGAGAATAGGTAGTTTTGTTACTACGATCGGCGTGTAGAATTCTGACTTGTGTGTGCAACATGTAATATGCAATTGTGTAGTATGTGGTGCGAAGCAAATTGCAGTTTTTATGATCAGCGGGCACCGGCTGTGCACTAATTACATTTTCGAACGACTACGCCATTTTGCCAAGTAGAATTACAAAAACTGTTGCGAGTGTAAAATGGATTTTAAATTTTCTTCTTTAAAGAGAAAAAAGAACCTTTAATAAATCAACACCAGTCCTCCGAATAGGAGCATATTGTGGTTGTTCGATTTACGATTTATGTAACTAACGACAACTACGGGAATTACACTTTTGCTATGGCGAGTGTTACTTCTTGACACCGATCCCTCCGCAGTAACGGCTGAAATATGATGAATCCTAGCAGCAGAACAGCGATAGGCCCCGGTCTTTCTATAAGACCTTTCCATGCCATACATTATTTTTTATTTGGAACTCCAATCGAGTGAACGAGAATAGCGTTGATAATTTAGTAATTGTGGCGTACCATAAATTTAGGTAATCCGAGAAGGTGACACATTTACCCTTTGATATTTTTTGGTGCTTCACTTTTACCGAATTTAGCATAGTTCATATATATGTATCAAATAACCTCATTATATACAATCTTTGTTTATTAAAGCTATTCACCTCTGTCACACAAAGTAAAGTATTTAAATATACCTAACAGTATTTTTATTTTCATTATGATAAAATTATGGTAAACCCATAATCTTATCTTTCTAATGAAATAATCCCATAAAAGCATTGCACATAAGATATAAAACTATATATTTTTTTCGTAAGTAAGCTTTAAATTTAACAACACGTAAGAAAAAATCCTAATAACACACACCTTAAACCTTAATGTGGAAAATCGCAAACATTCACCAAACGTAAGTATATTATTGTGATGAACTTGTTCAAAACATCGTTAGAATCCCTCGTAAACGCACGCCACGAGCCTTCGCGAGCAAGGCAAGATAAGAACGAATGCTTTCGTCGCTGGTTAATTGTCTCATAAATTGGTTGCTTCTTCACTTTACCTCCTTGATATTTCAGGTATTTACCAGGTGATTTCACTGAATAAAGGTGTGTTTTAAATTTCTTTTCGTTGATGCGCGAACAACGTGACGCGACTCGTTCAGTAAATGGACTATATTTCTAGTTTATTTATATTCTAATATTCGATGTACCTAATACTGCACAGCTATTCGTATCAATACGTTTACAGAGCATTTTGATTCGCGCGATGGAATTGGTTTTTTTAATAACTGGGGTTTTCCACCAAGTTCGACGGCAAGATTTTCTTGGTCACTTTTCTATACCTACCAATCTCAAAAAAATATGAGCTAAAGTTGAATGGCATTATTTTTGCTAAGTATATTCATAATGTCGTTGTCAATGCTAAAAAAGGAACATCATACCTTAACCACAGACCAGTTCTATTTAAACTGGTGGTGTTACTTAGTCTGCTTTATATGAAGAACTTTGAAAATTCTCAAAGAATCAAAAGTTCAAATAATCTCTTTTGCAAAATATGCTTGAAAAAAGTAACTAGTTGCCTCATTAAAAAAGTTTTTTATTTTTTTATGTAGTCAAACAAGCAGAGGTTTTCTCGGCTTGTTCAATACTTAATCCAAATCATTTCCCAAGGTTCCGGAGGTGCTTTAGCAACTGTTATAATGTAGGTATGATACGAGTATGATAGATGATCACGGTTCTCTGTAGCCTCCCTAACCTCCATATTTCCTGTCCTAAAGGGTCTACCGCGATCCAAATAATTTAATATAATTTATTTAGCGAAACTGGAGCTCTCACATATTTTCGCAAAAGAAGGTATCCAAGTTTAGCTCATAAATCTAAAGATTTCTTCTTTGTTTACGCTTGGCCATTATATGAAAACTCTATAAAATATGATTGGAATAAATCTATTCTAATATAAAGAAGTGTAACGTGCTTCGTAGGTAATTTTCTAAGTAGGTATAATATGTATTTGTAGGAATTTATTTATAAAAATTATGTCACTGATAAACAGCTACATTGTTCCAGCAACACAGATATTAATATTCACGCGGGTAACACCAAGGGTAAACTGCGCGGTACAGATCTAGTAGGTAAATAATAAGAGTAAGTAATTAATTACCTAGAACGCGATAATAATTTTATCACCGCTTTGCTTGGGGATAATAAAAACTAAGCTTAGTCCCATTGCTAGCTTTTCGTTTAGATTCTAACATTATTCACCTTTTCTTACTTACGAAGTTATTCAAACCCATACAAAAATTAAATAAGTAATATACTAAGTACCTACATCTTTTATCTCATCGGAAGGATGTAGAGTGTCTTGAGTAGTGGGAGTATGTGACAGTCAGTGTTTGCTATTTTGTATAGGTATTCCACCCATGCCAAGCCAACATGAGTAAAAAATTTCTTTTCTCATGTGCCACGACACAAGCCGCGATTTTATGGTACGAACACCCTCGGACCGACTCTCTACTTGATCGGACTGTACTCTGACGCGCTGGCAGCTAATCAGTGAATCTGCAGTGTTTGGTGTTTTTTTATTACATTAGATATAGATTATTTATTGTGAACAACAAAACAATGCACCTCAGCAGTTCTACAAGTGTTATATTATCTTAATTACCCATATACCTATAAGAGAAAATGCGGGCTTTCTTTTTATTAGTGTTCGTTACCATTATGCCTGGGGCGGTATTTGGACGAATTCCACTCCCAATGTGGAAATTTAATTAAAGCGAATACCTCAGGCGCCTTGGATTCGTCTGGACTTAGATATTCTCTACGCGTAAGCACTTATAAAAAATAATGTTAATAAGTGAAAAGAATTATTTGTATCAGCTTGAATACAAATTCTGCAAGAGGCGCTCTGGGTAAAAGAAAAAAACATCTTTTGAATAAGATTCTTTAGAGGAATCTTTCATTAAGTATGTAAGTATGTAGGTTTTAAATGCGATAACGCCGTAGTGATGCGATTGTAAATAGTACAAAAGTAAGTTAATTCTTTACATCTTCAAATCAAACATGTGTACCTCATAAATACATAGGTATATATATGTATAGGTATATATATAGGTACCTACTATTATGGTGTGTAGTGCGGAATGCTCTACCACGCCAGTTATGCATAACCTAGTAATATTTTAAACGCGAATGTTTGTGAGGATGGATGAATATTTTTTACACTTATATGCAAAATACACGAACGTATTTTGATGAATCTTTACAGTAGGTAATGTAGCTTATAGAGATATAGAGTATCAGAATAACACACAGGCTACTGAACGAATTTGTCTGAATGTCTTAATTTAATCACTGTCTGTCGACCTGTAACATCTAATAAACGGGTGGAGCTATAATAATGGCCACAGGAACACACAAAACACAAATCGCAACTCCGCTAAGCGCCTGTTAGTATTATACAACTATGTTACATGTAAATTACTTTTGCAATAATGGCAAACGCACACTACGCTTTCTAATTAATTTCCCAATCTATTCGTACTTGCAATTTAAGGTAATTAGTTCTAAAATTTGTTATCAACATTGCTTCAGTTTCAAAAGGGAATCGTTGGTTGGAATACATTAGACACAGTGGTGGTTCGCATTCAAAGAGAGTCTGATTGAAAGAGCCAAGCCATGAACTAATTGCGAGCGACCAGAGTGTGACCGCTGCTGAATAATGACTGAATAACTTGGGCCACCCGGCGGCGCCGGACTAAATCTAAAGTTTAATTTGCTACTAACGTAGTCCACTGTGAGCTTATTGCATAGTTATGAGCAATATACGAGCCTTACGTGAAACAATGTGGAGTAAAAATCGGAAGGCAAAAGTGCAAACACCAAATATTATTTAAATAAAAATTACAAAATGACAAAAACATTTGATTAAATCATGATTGAATTGAATAAAGAATACATTATTCTGTTAACCACATTTCAAGAATCAAATTCATCTTAACTATCTACCGTGTATTATTATTAGGTAGATATAAATAAGTACCTTGATTACCTTAGTTCAAAGAACAAATGTATTTAAGTTGAAATAAAAAAAACGCTATTCCTGCACCTTTTTTAGGTATATATTTATCTCAGTTACATTCATCTTAGGGTCGTCTAGAAGAAATCGCTTAAAGCGATAAAATCATTATATTTTTTGTCACATTTTATGGTTGTACAATAAAGTCGTTACATACCAACATACCTATTATAAGATCTCATTAATGTTTCTTTGTTTCCACTTGTGAGATGGTGATGATATAATGTAGGTAGACGTTAGCTTGATACTCCTGAAGATGAATAGGCGAAACATTTTAGAATTATAAAAAACTCCGAAGTCAAAGTCAAAGTCAAAGTCAAAATGTTTTATTCAAAATAGGAACTTACAAGTCCACTTATTGAACGTCATTTCAACTCCACCGCTTCAGCATGTATGGTTGAGGAGAAGAAGCGGGGCAAGAAACTCCTCAACAACCGACTAATAAAACTCGTAGAATGGCCACAGGAACGACTAAATGCACTTTTAAGCGAGAGGAATCTCATTACGCAGCCGTTACCCAACATTGACTCTGTAATGACAAGAAATTTTTCATTATGGAAAATTCAAGCTTTACATTGCAGCTTTAATTACGACAAACTTGGAACCAATGTGTGAGATTAGATTAATGGTCGTAATTCAATTTTATGACGCACTCCCGACCGGTAGAGAACGAATTTAATTAACCTTCTTATGAATTATTCGGTCTTTCAGTAGTGAGAAGTTCAAATCCTCGGTTTCAATCTGAAAGTTGTTTGAAACAAATTTTGGCGAAAATTGGAACGTGTTTGTCAAATACAGACTTTATTAAAAGGCATTTATTAATAAATCATAACATAAGTAGGTATACCTTTATTTATATCTGCTATATGACAATCTCTGTACAAAGGAGATATTTAAGAAAACTTAATATGAGGAGTCTTTTTAACAACAATAGAAGCTAATTACAATTACCTATTGTTATAATTTTGATCTGTCTATTGAACTAACGAAATTTCTCGAAATCACATGTGGTTTTCACAGTTATAGGTATTATTGCAGGTCTAACTCAAATTTTGGCACATGTTTCATCTTGCGAGCGGGATGTATAAATGGTTTAATGTAGTCTTACTTTATTTTTATTTTTTATTTCCTTGTACTTTTTTATAATTTATTATTGCTTTTTCTAGCGCCTTAGCTGTATTTGTAATGCTAGTTTAAGTTATTTTGAATAAATAAATAAATATTGAAACCCGCCTAGAAGCCGAGTTATTTAAACATTATATGTAACCTATAGGCAAAAGAAAGTTAAATATAGTCCGTTTTCCCCGGTGGCGGGCTGGGCTCTGTTCAGCGATGAGCAGACCTAGACCGCCAGGCATTTCTTCTCATGCCACCGGGCGGGATGGCAGGTTGCGGATAGCCTAGCTCCGGCTGTGGGACCGACTGTTTGTAGTCGATCCCACATCCGAAGTGCCCCTGTTTGTGGCCCCGGACAAGAGAAGTTCCCGAACGCCAAACCCCAGGCGTAGGGTAGCCCAAACCCTCACTCCCATGATCCCTTACCCACTCCCTCCCTCCTTTTCCCCTATCTTCCCTTCGGTCCTTGAGGAGTGGTAACCTCGTTTCCAAAAAAGCCAACCCAACCTTTGTACCCCGTGTGCAATGAAGCAGACCAACAAAAAAACTACCCAGGTGGGTCCCGGCAACGCCGGGGAATCCCATGCCGACTTGTCGGTCAGCCCCCATCGTATTCTGGGAGGGGGCAACGTTCTGCTTGATAGCGCCGCGCCTTCAGCGCGGTCGGCCGCTTCGGCGCCCACGACACTGGCTGCGACTAACGCGCCACACGACACGGAAATGGCTGCGATCACCGCGCCTCTAAACACCCATACGGCTGCGACTACTGCGCCCACCATCCCGACATACGCTGTTCCCTCTACGAGTGCCTGGCAACAGAGCATCGTAAGGAACAGCGTAACAAACAACCCCGATAACGACACCGAGAACGCACGACTCTCCAGTCTTAACGGAGAACTTCGCGCGCTGGCACTCCAGCGCGAAAAGATTGAAGCAAGATTGGGGGACGCCGGACCCGGTGGTTCTGTCCCTATCTCTGAGGACGAAGTACGCTCGCTTCAACAAAAGCGCGAAAAAGTCCGAAACAGAGAGAGGGACCTGAATAACCGTTTGCGCAAAATCCGCGAAGGCAGTAGCCAGCGCGAAGCAAAGACGGTTACTCACAAAGGAGTACGCGACCAGTCGCAAGTACGCGAAGGGGACACCCAGCGCGAAAAGCGACCGGACACGGAAACACGCGGGAAGGGACCAGTACGCGAAGGGGAAACTCAGCGCGGAAAATCACTTCCCGCACCAAAACCACCCGGGTCAGGTGACAGTAATCGTGTGTCACAAGACCTTCCCCGACCAAGGAATAAACGAGGAAAGCGAGGTGGGTCCTTGCGCAAGGCGTCATTGGCACACAACACCACGCCAGGCACCTCGGAACCGCAACCTGGACCAAGTGGCCAGGGAACGGCGAAGAGGATGCGCCCGGACGACTCGGCTTCACCGAGTACGCTCCAGGGTGACGCCAAACGCGTAAGAACCCAGGCCGCCCAAGGGGGGCAGCGAACTTACGCGCGGGCCACAAAGGATATTCCTGCGCGGCTCGCCGTAGCGATCTGCCTCCCTCCTCCATCCAGAGACCTAACCACAGACGAGGCTGACCACATTAAGGTCAGTCTCGAAGACCTGGTCATGGACACTGACCCCTCCACACCGCTCCCGGCCTTCCGTGGATACCCACGGGTAGCGGACGGCACGGTTCAGATGTGGTGTGAGGATGAAAAGGCCCTGTCCTGGCTGTACCAAAATGTCCCGAAAATCAGGCTACCAAACTCGGACGAAAGTTTGGTAGTCATGAAGCAATCGGAGGTACCGACCCGTGTCCGAGCCGCGCTCTTCGTACCAAGGTACAACGGAGACATAGCGCGGCTCCACAGTGTTCTGGTTCGCCAGAACACTTGGTATGACATAGGGAGGTGGTCGCTCTACAGGGCGACATCAGTCGGTGGGGATAACCATGGGACATACCTGACCCTGGGTATCCCACCGGATGAAGTCGAGAAGGTCTTGGGGCGGGAGCGACGTGTATCGTACCTACTTGGCTCGATATACGTGCGCTTCTACCCGAATACCCAGCCCTCGAACACCCCGACCGCAAACCCAAACACCGACCCAAAACCACCGGATACGGCGATGCTCCAACTCGAGGAGGAGATGGCCAGGACGGCGATGGCTGACGCAGTGAGCGCACCACCCACATCACCGGGGTAGACAGAGCAGCTGCTCGCCTCGTCGCCAGGCGATAGCCGGCTCGGGATGGAGGGTGGGGGAGAACTATCCGATGGATCGACCTCCTCGTAACCCCACCCCACTGCCGCCTACACCCGCACTCAATCCCCTCAACATCATCCAGACCAACCTCCAGCATAGCCAGACTGCGACGGCTTGCTTACGCAGGGCACTGGAGACGAAACCCCGAACTATTGCACTGATCCAAGAGCCGTGGATCAGAAACAATAGAGTATGCGGCCTCAGTAACATCGGAGGTAAGCTAATTCTCGACACACAGGGCACAGACACACCACGTACCTGTGCCTACATACCCAAAGATATCCCTACCACGACACTTACGCAATTCTGTTCCAGAGACCTAACAGCCGTCAAACTAATGACCGATGGCGACGCGCCCGACATCGTTCTAGCCTCGGCGTACATGCCAGGCGAGACCGATGACTGCCCACCGAAACACATGATCGATCTGGTGAAGCACTGTGAAGAGGCTAACCTAGATCTGGTCATCTGCACGGACTCCAACGCCCATCACCCGCTTTGGGGTTGCGACAAAACCAACTCTAGAGGTGAGGTACTATGCACATATCTTTTTACTACTAACCTTAACATCCTAAATCGCGGTTCGGAACCCACTTGGGTCACATCTCGCGGACAAACAATTATTGACCTAACATTAGCTTCAGGAAACGTGACGAGCCATATCTCTGACTGGCACGTATCCGACGAACCTTCCTGTTCTGACCATAGGAGGATTCGATTCAAAATAACAGCTAACACCAAAAAACTTGAACCCAGACGCAACCCACGCCGAACCAACATACCTGGTTACAAACGCCTTCTAGCCTCTCTGTTATCCAGGAACCCAATACCCTCAAAACTCACGGATCCCAAAGAACTCGAAAACACTACAAAAATACTCTCGGAATATATAACAGAAGCATATCACGCTTGCTGTAAACTAATAGATCCAAACACCAAGGGCAAGGGAAACTCCTGGTGGAATACGGAACTTAGTAAACTCAGGCAAACGATGCGTAAACAATTCAACAGAGCCAAAAATTCTAGGCTACCAGAAGACTGGGACCTTTACAAAGACACACAATATACATTCAAAAAACAAATTAGGAACGCCGGCAGAGCAGCCTGGCGGAAATTCTGTGAAGACATTGAATCAAACAGCGAGGCCGCGCGTGTAAGGAAAATCCTCTCTACGGATCAGGACCGTACCCTTGGCTCGCTGAAAAATCCAGACAATACATACACTACATCAGACCATGACACAAGTAAAGTCCTCTTAGAAACACACTTCCCAGACTGCAACCTATCCGAGGACAGAACATGGGCAAGTGAGCTTCCACACATACCTAATGATCAAGATTGGTCCAGAGCCCGTACCATAGTAACGGAGGAACGAATAAAATGGGCAATCACGACCTTTAAGCCATACAAATCCGCAGGCCTAGACGGCATCTTCCCTACCTTACTGCAATGGGGAGTGGATTTTCTCACACCATGGCTGGTTGTAATTTATCAAGCCTGTCTAGCACACAACTATGTACCACTTGCATGGCGAGAGGTGAAAGTTATTTTCATACCTAAACCAGGCAAAACCGATTATACTCAACCCAAGGCGTACAGACCAATAAGTCTGACATCATTTCTACTGAAAACCCTGGAGAGACTCTGTGACCGACATATTCGAGACGGGCCCCTCCGAGAATTCCCACTACACAGACAACAACATGCCTACTCCACAGGAAAATCGACAGAATCCGCACTACATAGTGTGATCTCCAAGATTGAATGTGCGGTAGACCACAAATGCTCCTCACTGGCGGTGTTTATCGACATATAAGGCGCCTTTGATAAAACCATCTTCCATAGCATCAGCGCAGCTCTCGAGGAGCACGGTGTGAACTCGACCCTGCGAGGATGGATCACAAACATGCTCAGACTCAGAGCCGTACAAGTAACAGTGAACACCACCACGAGGGCTATCGTGGCGAGGGGATGCCCACAAGGAGGCGTCCTCTCGCCACTTTTGTGGAACCTGGTGGTGGACAACCTTATCAAACAGCTAAATGATAAAGGCTACTTTACGGTGGGCTACGCTGACGATATAACTATAATAATAAATGGCACTCATGAAAACACACTGTGTAACCTTATGCGCCAAGCCTTGAAGGTAGTAGAGGAATGGTGCAAGGAATATAAACTGGCAGTGAATCCTACCAAAACTGAACTTGTCCTATTCACAAAGAAAAGGAAGCTGGCAGCCCTACAGTTGCCACGCTTCTTTGGGTCCACCCTAAGCCTATCAACTGAGACCAAATACCTGGGTATATATTTGGACAAACAGCTGAACTGGGCAAAACACACCGATTATATCACAACAAAAGCTAGCATAGCCCTATGGCAATGCAAAAGGCTGCTAGGAAGGAATTGGGGCATAAGCCCAAAAATTACCTACTGGCTATACACCACAGTCATCCGACCAATTATTACATACGGCTCCTTGGTGTGGTGGCCCAGGACCACTCTGAGCTCAGCCCAGAAAGAGCTTGAGAAACTACAAAGATTTGCCTGTGTAGCAGTCAGCGGCAGCATGAGAACATCACCCACTGCTGCCCTACAGGCGATGCTGGGGTTGCCACCTCTACACCTTGTTGTGAGGGAGGAAGCAGCTCTAGCAACGTTCAGACTGGAGCTATCCGGCACCTTAAGTAAAGATTCCAGAATCAAGCACATACGCATAAAAGAGGATGCCCTCTCGCGACACCCGATGATGGCATCGCCGAGCGATAGGACCCAGAAAACACACTGTTTCGTAAAACACTACAACGTAGAACTCACAGCGGAGTTGTATGATCACCCAGGTCCAAAGGAGCTAAGGATCTACACTGATGGATCAAAAACCGACACTGGAACTGGAGTCGGAGTCTACTCAGATGATCTCAACATTAGAATATCTAGACCACTAGGAATGCTCAACACTGTCTACCAAGCAGAATGTGTGGGCATCATCCAGGCAGCACACGCCATAGAGGCCAGAGAAGTGACGGATACTCACATCCGCATACTCTCAGACAGTGCCTCAGTCCTTCAATCCCTAAAGAAAAACCAGATCACCTCAAAACTTATCTTGGAGTGCCATAACGCACTAGAACGCGTTACGGTACTAAACTACAACACAGTGACACTTCAATGGATTAAGGGGCACAGTGGCTCACGTGGAAACGACGCAGCGGATGAACTCGCCAGGAGGGGATCTGACACGAATCCCATTGGACCCGAGCCCATTGTACCCATCCCGTTTAACCAGCTCAGGAACTGGTTAAGGGAACACACTCAAACTCAAGCGGAGATTTGGTGGGCCTCGACGCCAGGATGTAGGCAATCCAAGGAGGCTATGCCATCCTTGAACACGAAACTGACCAAGCGCCTTCTGCGCCTGGACAGGGACAGCCTGAGAATGGTGTCGGGGACAATTACCGGGCACTGCTCACTGAACAAACACTTACACACCCTAGGTATCACTGACAGCCCCCTATGCAGAGCGTGCATGGAGGCGGAGGAGACGGTAGCGCACGTGCTCCTTGAGTGCGTTGGCGTTGCCCAGATCCGCAAGGAAATTCTCGGAACACCAGTATCCCTTGCGGACGTCCTGAGTAGATTCGGAAGTTTGATCTGTTTCTGGAAGGAGGTAGGATGGTTGGAGTAACCGGCCGCTATGGCTCACGTACAATGGTCCGTTTTAAGGACTAAGTGCGGAAACCAAACCCCCTAACATAGATAGATAGATAGTCCGTTTTCTAAGTTTACTCGTAGGTATATATAAAACCTTGACTTCATATTTAATCTGTAAACAATTACCTATCTCCTATTTTTCATCGACTTTGAAAAAGGAAGAGGTTTCTCAATTCGACCGTAGATATATATTTTGTAGGTATGTGTGTTCGCGAATAACTTCGTCGTAGGTATACCTGTGAACCGATTTTGATGATTATTTTTTTGTTGGAAAGGACCCAAGCGTGGTAACATGATAAGGAAACCAGGATCTGATGATGGCATCCCACAGAAATCGAGGGAAACCTTCAAAAATCGTAGTGGCAACTACTACTTATTTACTTTTTTTAGTTTCCTGTATGAAGTCTGTTTTTTTTTGTTCAAATTATTAAATTAAAACTATTAATAAGCAAACTGATACCTAATAGTTACTCTCCTATATGAACTATTTGAGGACAAACGTAATTATACGAGTACATTAAGGAGTAATATTGTATAATCCTCTAGAACGATTAGTGGTTACCTACGCGAGTTTAATTGCAGAATAATTACAACCTCCCTTATTTTCCAAGCAATACGGAAATTACTGGCCCTATGGTACCTGTTGAATTACTATTCAACCCATAATAGAAGGTACCAGCAATATAGAAATATAAATTACTTAATATGGAGTAATGATTACTTATTTGTTAACTGTAATCTACTCGGTTAAAGCCATTTTATGTAGGTAATATAATTGTATCAAAAATAATTTCTAATGTCTACTAATACCTACAAAGAAAACGACAGCCAAATAACTCTACTGCTCCATTATTGGAACGGTTCCTTTTTCAATTTTTATATTTTTTTTCTAAACGCTTCCGATTATTATTTCTGTGTTGTTGCAGAACTTACATAATGTCCTGTCATATAGTTTTGTAAGTTTTTTATAAACACGGGAATAACGTTCTGTAATTTTTAAAAAATATACGTGATCATTGAGAAAAAAAATGTCACGCCGGAAAATTTTAGTATTATTTATTTATTTTTGTAAAGTTATAATTTTTTTTTATATCAGTTTATCAATAATACTATAAACTATATGTTAGTTACGACAATATATAAAAATCTGAAAGTGTTCATATAAATATTTAGTATTTTTTGTACCGTTCCATTTTTGGAACAGTAGGAATGTATACCTCTGTAACATACTCTATGAGAGGGTAGTATTATTTAGGTTTGGTATGGGTTTTGTTATGCTTACTTTCTATTTATTTCGTTTTTGATTGATCGTAAATGACACTGTTTTGGCGGAAAATTTGTATATAACACATCAAAAACCTCACCTAACGAAGATAGCGGCGATAAAAGCTAGAATTGCACTAACCCAACACGGTGTGTCGTTTCGCTATCTGTTTCGTAAATAAACTTGGGTTATATAGAGAACGAAGCACTATCTTACACTACTCCACGATGTATTTCTAACCATACTAAATGTATGAGACCGATAGGCTTCTGGCGCGTCACGACACTCCAAGCTGATCTAGTGTTGTTCGAGCTGAAGAATCGAGCGATATAAAGCACCTTTGTAGGTCTCGGTTTCATAACCATGCTCATGCAAAGGCCATATGAAACTATAGCAATACTTATGATTTACTCTCATTTACAAGGAACATTGTGAATATATATCTTCAAACAAAACATTCAACCGCGACCTCCTTGGCCTCAAGAACGCCGCTGCCTAGGTCATCTCTAGTTGTAATAAAAGGCATTCCAGACAGTATAAGATTAGACAAAAAGACGCAGCGTCATTTTATAGAGTAAAACAAACAAACCCGGTGCGGTTTGTGTCTCAAAAATACAAGGATGAAGTGCGATACTTGCAATATGTAGCTCTGCATAATACATTTTCAATTGAGTTCCATAATAAATAATGATTTTCTATTATAATACTATAAAAGATAGCTTCGGTATATAAGAACATAGTAATAATAAACAAAATACACAGGAATTTCCTGTTATTTACACTTTTATTTATATTTTGTTTAAATCATATATGAAGGAAAATACATCGGCATATTGTCCTACTGTTCCATTTTTGGAACGGTAGTGTAATAAAAAAAATAAAAATCGTGATTTTTTTTTATCGATATTTTTTTGTTCTATAAGCTGTTTGTATGCCCTTCTATGTGTTTGATACAAATCAGATGAAAATAGACAGGCTTGGGATGATACGAGTTAAAATAAATTTAAATACTTTTCTACTACTGTAAAATAAAGCAATACCGAACTTTCATTTTTTACAAAGAATACATATAAATTTATTCACAATATTTACAAAGTCAAAGTCAAAAGTTTTTATTCAATGTAGGGGCTCCACCGCAATACAAATAAAGAATGCCCACCAAAGAAAAACCAATGTGGGACAGTGTCCAGAATACTGGCCACGTCTGGATAGCTGAGCTATTTTATTGGAATATAATTGTAGAAAAACAAAGTAGTATTAAGTATAATGTATTATCGACAAAAGGTCCGCCTGATACGTTGGGAAGAATAAAATTGTGTCTTGAAAGCTCAAGTTTATACTACCCCGTTCCTAATTAGTGTTCAGCAATTAGCAGCAAGCCGGTAACCTTTTTTTTTCACTACTTTTCTTTTATCAACGCGAAACGGTAATAAACATCATAGTAACACTTATTTGTAATTGTCATTGTCACTATAAGTGAAGGACCTCCTTCACTCACACACAAATCACTTCTTCATTTGAGGCATTTGCCTCAAAGCTAGATCGCTATACCGATGTTAGAAAAGATTTCGTGAACTTTAGATGATTGTACGCAATGCTTAATGTACTATCTTGTGCTTGCTACTACACTATCAGTGATATCCTTTTATGAAAAACACAAAACTTGTAGTTATATTTGAGTTTAAGGTTTTGAAAATCTATTTTTAAAAGCTTTTATTTGCAATGTCCCTATGTTTATTCGGGGAGAATCTTGCAACTGAATTTTGAAGCAGATATTATCTTCAACCGACTGAGCAAAATGTTTGTATACCTACGTTTAGTTCGGATGACACTGCATGATTAGCTCGGTGTCGTCATTCTAAATTCAACATGGCGGAACACCTAAGATATCGGACTTTCAATCGACTCCCACAACATGGGTATCAAATGAAACCGAATGAAAAGGCTTGTTGAAAATAACTGAAAAAAAAGCATGTTTTTATAAAAGGTTTCTTTACTTTTAATTTTATTTAGGTAACATACAACATCCTATTGCATTCCGTATTGTGTTGCTATTACATATATAATATTATATATTTACTGTTTTCAGTACATAAAGTCTGCTTTGTCGTGTTTCAACCTCGGTTCATAAGAAAAAGTCAGTTTTTTGTTACATATTTTAGTTCCATGGCGTAGGTAAGAACGTAAAGGAACTTTTTCAAAAATGTAACTCGACGCACGGCTTGGGTGAATATGTGTGGAATGCTGATGCAGTCCATTTGCATTGCAGATGTTGGGTTGCTATCTACCCTGGCGAACACACTCGACGTTACAGGATTTAGCACTAACAGATTATAGCGACACATTAGCATAGATGAAAGCTGAAGTGTAGCAGTTCCGTTAATAAACAATGGATGAGAATAGAATTTTATATACCGTGTATTGGTGTTAGAAGAATTTCAGCATCACTATCACTACATAGTATACTAGCGGTTCTGCGCGGTTTCACCCGCGTAATTCCCGTTCCCTTGTGAATACGGGGATAAAATATAGCCTATGTTATTCGGGGATATTGTAGCATTCCATTGGTAAAAGAATTTTTTTAATCGGTCTAGTAGTTTTTGAGTTTATTCTTAACAAAGATACAAAAATACAAATATTTCCTGTGTTTATTATTAGTATAGAGTATAGTATAAAGTATAGAAATCTAATTCGCTTCCCGTCTGTCTGTCCCTATGTATGCTTAGCTCTTTACGGATTTCGATGCGGTTTTTTTAAGGCGAGTAGTGTCGTGAAATGGTCATCTTTGAAGGCATAAGGCTTATAAACGAGCAATCACAAAATTCCAGAAAAAATATATCTTAAGCATTGATATATAATCTTCATTTTCGTAGTTTGAAAATGTTGTAGAACATTATTTACTATATGAAAAAAATTATTGCAACAAGGCTGTTTTGAATTTTAAATTCGCTTCTTCTTCTAAACTAAAAGAGATATTTTTATAGCTCTTGCGGAAAAACATTGGTAATTCATCTATCTAAAATTTTATAGTTCAGTTTTTTAAAAGACCAATTAGTTTTTACGCAAATTACGAAATAGCAGTTTCACCACAAATCGTCTCTAGCGGGTCCGTGCGGGGGCGACGGGAGTCAGTCCAGCACTGACATTCAAGGAGAGAGGCCGCGCGCCGCGTTGCCGCTGCGCGCTCGAATTTTTACGCATTTTATGTGTAGTACAGTGTGCAAAGAGGGATGTCTTTTAAACTTTTAACACAATAAATAAATATGAAAAATTGTTACTGGGTAATAAAAAAAATTAAATATGTCGAATTTCGTAATATTGGTGTAAATATACATACATTTAAAATAATGTTTCGATTAATAATTTTTTACTCAAAATTTTTTTAAATCTCACCTCCTACCTCTTCCAAAAGCTTAGAATATGAACACAATAACTTGCATGTACTTATAAAAATAAACACGTAAGGCTTTCGCAAAGAATAATTATAAATAAACATAATACAACTAAAACGTTGAACTATGCATTTCTATATATACATACATATAATAAAATTGTAACTGATGTCTGTACATATATAAGATATTTAAGAAAAACGTATGTGTTTGGGGGTCTTCATAACGGCAATAGAAGCCGAAACTATTATTTTTAGAATTCATCATAACAAGTAATAACAAACATCATCATCCTTATGAGGCAGTCGGGTAAGGGATACAAAACATAAAGATTGATTCAAGGAAACAATAGGGGTGTTTTATTTGTTGTTGGAAACCTCAATTTATTGAAGTGGAACTGAAGATAATGGATTTTCAACCGACTTCAAAATAAGAGGAAGTTCTCAATTCGGCTGCATGTTTTTTTATGTTTGTTTCCTCAGAACTTTAGACTGGGTGTACCGAATTTGGTGATTCTTTTTTTATTTGAAAGCTGGTGCTGGCCGTGTAGTCCAGTTCTGACAATGGCATATAGAGATATAAAGAAAACCATACAATTTAAAATCTGTTTTTTACTCTTTCGAGTTCTATTTTATTAATGCAAAATATTACCATACCAACCATAGTAATGTAAGCAACGGATCCGATCCGGTCCGATGTGACCTGATCCGATCCGGTCCGATGTGACCTGATCCGATCCGGTCCGATGTGACCTGATCCGATCCGGTCCGATGTGACCTGATCCGATCCGGTCCGATGTGACCTGATCCGATCCGGTCCG
Source organism: Ethmia dodecea (assembly GCA_963855545.1). Classification (NCBI taxonomy): domain Eukaryota; kingdom Metazoa; phylum Arthropoda; class Insecta; order Lepidoptera; family Depressariidae; genus Ethmia; species Ethmia dodecea. The sequence continues at coordinate 7,686,873 of OY979446.1, forward strand.
ATGTGACCTGATCCGATCCGGTCCGATGTGACCTGATCCGATCCGGTCCGATGTGACCTGATCCGATCCGGTCCGATGTGACCTGATCCGATCCAGTCCGATATGACCTGATCCGATCCCGTCCGATGTGACCTGATCCGATCCGCTGCGATGTGATCTGATCCGATTCAGTCTGATGTGGTCTGATCCGATCCGGTCCGATTTTATGTGATCTGGTCCGATCCCATCCAATATGATGCAATCAGGTCCGGTACTATCCGGTTTGGGCCTATCGGGTCCGATCTGATCCTATCGAACCTGGTCTGGTCTGATCAGATCGGTCCGGACCGATCCAGTTCAGATCAGATCGAACCCGAACGGATCTAACCAGACCGGATCGGACCACATCGGACTGTACCCAACCGGATCGGATCGGATGGAAAACACCCAATTCGCAAATCACTATAGATGTTCCTATAATATTTGAAGAGTTTCCTTGATTTCTCCAGACTCCCATCATCAGATCCTGACTTAATGATAGTGGGAACAACACCTGGAAAGTATAGGATTTCAAACAAAAAAAGAATTTTCGGAACCTGTCCTGTCGACTTCGAGTAATCGGGGAAAAAACCGATAAACTGAGAACCTCGCGCTTTTTTTTTGAAGTCGGCTAATAACATTATTAGACACAATATAAAATGAGGAAAAGATGTACATAGACAATGTTTATTAACATGATCCATGTTAGCTTTCACGAACCTCCTTCATTAAATCGTTTTTTTATTGAACCAACTTAAAAAAAAGAGAAAGTTATCAGTGTCGAAATCTTTTATTTCTTTTTTTGTGTGTTCCCAGATTACTCGAAGACTGCTTGCTGCGATTCGGGAAATTGTTTTTTCGTTTGAAATCGTATACTTTCCAGGTAGAACCTTACTCATCAGGTCAGGATTCGATGATGGGATCCTCGAGAAATCGAGGGAACTCTTCCAATATTATAACGCACCCCCAGAACGAAAGTGACCTAAGTCAAAAAACGCAATTTGTGGGAAATGAGCAAGAAAGTTTTCAAAAGCGTGTAAATTTGAATAAACTTAATGTATCTTTACCGTGTTTCATCGGAAATGATTTCTTTTTCGCGGGTATATGTATTGATCTTTAATGTACATATTAGTAACATCATATTCAATTTAAATGTATTTTAAATATTTATTTTGACATTAAACATAAAGTAGTTCCAAATTACGTCACTTTATGGCAAAAATATATACTACTAAAGAGGCCTATACCTATAAGTGTCTTTCTTCTTTTATTTAATGTTAGCACTAAAGTAACCCAATCTAAAACAGTCAATAAAATCTAATAGATATTTTGTTATAAACAGACTTATTTCAAAAAAGTGGTCAGTTTAGTACAAAAAAAGAAATGTTATTTACTTTTACAGTATTTCCAATAAACTGGCATAATTCGAGATCCGTCGATGTTGTACTCGTCTACTCGCGACCTCTTCTGACGCAATACTAGTAAGGTCTCTTTCACACGACATGCATAGGTAAATACCGTGATCAACTAAATTGACCGATTTATCGGCGGTCCCCCTTTTACTTATGGTTTGGTCTCTTTTTCTCCATAGGGGTTTAGAATAGGCTGTTTCAGAGGTCAGTTTATAGCAAAATCAGAAAATACAGGAATTTTGAGTTGGGTCACTTTAATTCTAAGGGTGCGATAAATCTATGAATATTATAGTGTACACCTATTGCAATTTGGGTTTAACTAGTACATTTACTCTTGGTAAGCACCATTTGGTGAAGTGGAACTGATGATGAAGACCAGATTGGGCTACCTGAACTACTCAATGATTAGTATTTTATTTGTTGCGATTGTATTAATAATAATAATATTACTTTTATTAGTATTACTTTGATAGAGTTGCCAAGCATTTTATGCTCGTCCGTCACAATGCATACTACCTATCTAGTGGAGTTGATGGTGACGTGGCAGGAGAACTCTTCCACAATTTTGCTTTCTAGGTTTTTGTTATCAGTTTATTATAATTACTAAAAGATGTTTGGTGTTTGAAGTAACGTTCCATTCACAAAATGTTTTGTTATGAATGTTAGATCAAAGATTCATTTTTATATTGATGCAAGTTTCGTTTTGTATTGTATATATTTTATTACTGACCCTACTGCGTTATCAAGACGCGTGGTCAAAATGCGGGGAAGCGCGGAGCGGGAAACATAAGCTCCGCCCTGAAGCCCAAGGCCGTTGGCGGCTACAGTCGCCTTAATAAGTGGATAGAGTGAAATTTTATAAAACCGAAGCGAAGTGAGGGCGGGTCGCTAGTTAAATTACAAATAAACAATGCGTCAGCCTTATTCATAAGAAGTTGCTCTGCCAGACCCTTCGGGGACAAGGCGTAGGTATTCCATTCCTGGAAATATTTACAATATATTTTTGCGTCCCTAAACATGACAGGTAGCGAACGCAATTATTTTGACTGCGGGTTTTCTCAGCACGATCTTTTCTTTCAGCTTTAAGATATACCTAGAGATAAGTAATTACTAAGTAAGTTTTTTAAAAACTCATTGGTACATGCCCTCACTTTAAACTAAACCTAAAATAAATTTAATATTTGGATTTGCAAAAACTCTATGATAAAAGTTCTCGAATAACTGAGCAAAATAATGTAATAACCCAAAATAAGAGTCACAGGGATATGCAAAGATAAAACTTTACCGCCCCACCTAAATAAGTATGGTTCTTGATTATTGAAAGAAAATTCCCTAGGGCAGCTACCTATATATTTTTAAATAAGTATATTAGATTTATATCACAGTTTTTTTTCATTGTAAACTTGCGACCCGCCCTCTCTTGCTTTTCTTTACCTAAATCTACTATATAAAAATAAGTCGGGTTTTTCTTCCTGACGATATAACTCCAGAACGCACGAACCGATTTCCACGGTTTTGCATTCGTTGGAAAAGTCTAGGGCTCCGCAAGGTCTATAGCAAAGAAAATTCAGCATTGCACCGACCGGCGGGTCGCTAGTTCCTTATAAAATCCTTTAAATTTTGTTTGAAATCCGTATTCGAGGCAAAAAGACAGACAGGAATTCTAATAGTACATTATGATATAAGTGCGGTAGGTTGAAAATTACAGCCGAGGCGATATTGCTAGCCCGAGCCATAGGCGAGGGTTACAAGTAAGCAGAGGCTGTAATTATCAAAGCGCACGTATGTCATACGACGTTTTCTATCACATTTCGGCCATTCTACGAACCTATATTTTTTTTTTAATAGAAGCTAAATCAATGTATTAGTGTTTTAATTGAAGTAATGATATTCAAAATCAACTTTTATTAAAGCGAAAATTAAAGTCAGAGATCAATAATCACATATAATCATTTTTTTGGCATTTTTGTGATTTTGCCTGTCTACGTGTGTGTGACGGGATTATTCACAGAATTGACATTATTGCGACGTAAACAAAAAAAAACTTTTTTTATCAAAAATTACTTGATAAATTAAAAAAAATAAAGCGTCATTTCACTTATTATAGTCGTTAAACACAAAAAACCAACAATGGTACGTAAATAAAAAAATACAAAAGTTTGTCTACAGAAGTGACCTCATTTCTGTAGACATATTGTGACGAGTAACAAATAGAAAGACAGAAACTGCTGACTAAACGAATTCGTTTTCCATATTTCTTTAGTCCACGCACCAGCGAACTCCTCTGGTTGTTGTATTTTATAGTATCTTCGTACAGTCAAGAGCAAGTCAAGCTTGACACTACCAGTTTAAGCTGAGCTCTGATTTGTACTGCGCGCCATAGAATACAGGGCCGGGTCAACGTCCAAAGTGTCAAGCTTAGCGTGCTCTTGACTGTACATTGATTGAAAAATCTATCTCATCACAAATTCAGACTAGCACAACTTCGGACAAGTAATATGTCAGTTTATCTTTTTAAAAATAAATAAAGTAATTCATTTTCAAAAGGGCTGCTTGTCATATGATTATGAATGTCATAATATGATGCCATTGTTAAAACAGTACTTTGTAAAATAAAAAGTTGAAAAATTTTGCTTGTTGTGTTGCTCACACCATGCCTTGCAGATCTTTCGCTGGTTTTTTTTGTGGACCTGATTTTTTTTTTACGGTCCTGTTGGTTCAGTTGGTAATGACCCTGCCTTTCAAACCCGGAAGTCGTGGACTCAATTCCCAATCAGGGCCAACATTTGTGTCTATGAACATGTCTGTTGGCTAAGTGTCTGGGCGTTTAATATTTAAGGGCGTTTAAGTATGCTTATCAGCTTTTAGTACCTATAGTACAGGTTCTGTCTAGTTCTGGTTTAATAACGCTGTGTGAATTATTCCCCAAACTTTATTACATCTCTCATGCTTTTAGTTTTCTGCATCTTTCTTATAAATGAAGCTTCAGACTTCCACTGCCATATTTTTTGTAAATATATGTATTTTTTTTTCTTTAAGGCGCCGTAAAGAAGCCATCTTGTCTTTTCAATTGCCTTAGACACGCTCGGTTCCGCGCTCGTGCATTGTATGTATTTTATACTTTATATTTCTAATAATTAATTGCTCAAACCCCAAAAATAGAGCTTTTTTTATTTCCCTTATTCCTGTATCGAACATCTTGTACATCTCATTAGTTTTTTAAGTTATCTGCTACATATTCAGCAAGAATACATACAATATAAAGAAAACTTAAATAAAAGCGATGTTTTAAAAAAAACTTAAGATTTTTTTTATCAATGAACAAAATTTTTTTTAAATGTTTTTTTGAAGTTTGACATTGGACATTGCGTTTTCTTTGATATTTGATAAATGATTAAGTTATAATTCTTCAAAAAATTATATCTCAAACTAAACCAGTCCGCATCCTGATACTTGATAAATCATCCCAATTTGTACCCCTATCTATAAAAAAAATACAAAAAAAAAATATTTTGTGATGTTGCTTTTTATAAAGCTGAGCCTCCATTTTGATCTAGTTGGTTTATTCCTATCTGTACCGAATCCAAAATGTACGTGGAAGTTTATCATCATTTATTGACTAAAATACAAGTTAAATCGTTCCGCTTTGTTTTGATTGCGGAGGCACTATTTAGGAAGAGATTTTTGGCATTAGTCTCGATTCGAAATTCTTCCTCGTTGATGATGTGACTTCCAGCTTGACGTCAAGTTGGAAGCCTCATCAATGTACCCTAATATCTTCGGTTCCTTTGAAGCACTAATTTGCAAATCCAAGGCACTATTTAAGAAGAGTTTTTTGGTATATAGTTCTTCAAGAACAGTGCTGTGGTTTTTGTGTACTGAGATGAGGCTGCTATCTTGACGTCAAGATAGCAGCCTCACTGAACGACCTGAATATCTCCGAAAGTATGATAGCACTATTTATATGCTTCGGGCACTATTTGGCACTATTTAGGAAGAGTTGTTTGACATTATCAGAACAGCTCAATTCCATGGTGAGGCTTCTAACTTGACGGTCTCACAGATTAATTGGTTGTAATTTACTGTAAAAATTAATTAAATTAAATAATTATGTACATAAATATTTCTTTAGTAACAAAAATAATATAATCTCACGCCTTTTATCCCCGAGGGGGTAGGCAGAGGTATTCCATTACTGGATATACCCACATTTCACGAGATATATTGGACCCCTAAACGTGATAGGTGGTGAGCCCATCGCCGGACCGGGTCTTTTTACACATGTCTCAGAATTCATTCTGAGACCTGCGGGTTTCCTCACGATGGTTTCCTTCACCGTCGAGCTAGTGATAAATATGTACGTAAGTTTTTGAAAAACTCATTGGTACATGCCAGGATTCGAACCCGAGCCTCACTGATTTTCGGCCGGCTCTTTAACCGTCCGGGCTATCACTGCTCTCTATATTTAAATATTTCTTTATTATAATATTTTATCTCCCAAAGTTAATTTAAATCATAAAATGTTGACAACTTTTTTGACATAAAAACTCTTTGCTGAGATTTTAAAAAGTATCGTTCGTTTTAAGACGGAGCATCTTGATAAACCGTGCGTTTTACTTTACACTTACCGCACTTGGGCGTAATGAGATACAATACGATATTAAAATTGGTGAAATAAGACACCTTTTACGAGCAAATGTGTTATAAAAATAGTAATTGATGGTATAAGACACGAAAATGAAATGAATACAGTCTTCACTTTTTGAAATCAAACACAGACAATTTATAGTACATTATGATGCAAGTGTGCTAAGTTATCCATTATATAGTACAAGGCGATATTGTGTGCGCACGAGCGAAAGCGAGTGCGCCATAAGAAAGCCGCGTATATTATGGTCACAGGCACACGTGTTTCATACAAAGAGATTAAAATATAATAGGACATAGAGGGGGCATTGGGAATATTTTCATACAAAACTTTGAAGCATGTTTGAAGCTCAAGCGTCATGTCAGTTAGTATGAACGCGAGCTGTCAATCGGTCGAAATTGTACTAGACTTATTCCGCTTGGAATAACTTTTGGCTTCAGTTTTTCCTCGCTTTGTCCCCTCTATGCCCTATAGTACGAGAGCCCACTACCAAAATTTTTGTCTCATAGCAATACGGCCAAAACCGCATCAAATCGATAGATACGATTATCCTGAACTCGAAAATATCAGACATTTTCCGCGTAGCGTTTGATCTGACCGAATTTTCAAAATTGTCAAAGAATTTTACCGAACTGCATCATAGCAATATGTCTGATTTGCAGACTGTAGTTGAATGATAGTTCTGAGATACCGGAAACATATTTTTCAGACGTTTGTGGTGTAGCGCAAACCCGTAAAATCACTTAAAAAAATTAAAAATGAGACAAAAAAAAATGTCTCATAGCAATACGTCTGAAAATCTTTTTTATTTGTAAATTTTGGTTATTTGATGCGAACAAAACAATTTTCAGACGGAAATGTGAACGAATTAAATTTTGAGATCGTTTTGAAAATGTTAACAAATTTTACCGATCGGTATCATAGCAATATGTCTGAAAATTGTTGGACATGATGTCTTCTGGCTACAGTGTGCAAAATCTTTTCGGAAAAATCATTAACTCATCGTACCGTTGATTTGGCACACTTGGCTGAGGCCAAGATGGCATGGTGCGAGGCATGCCCAAATTGTGACGTTCCAGAAAATCTACTTTCACAAAGAGATTGGGATGAACCTATGAGCAAGTTAGTGAAGCAGCAGTTACTTGACAGTAGTGTAGACGAAAGGGATCGTGCACGTCTTTTGGCTGTCACTGAAAAGGAATCAGGTTTCTGGCTTCAGGCTTTACCATCTTACAATGTAGGAAATTTACTAGACAATACTAGTCTAACTATCTCTGTTAGCTTGAGACTTGGTGCCAGGATTGTACACCCACATACTTGTATTTGTGGTGAACAAGTGAACAGCTTGGGACATCATGGTCTCTCTTGTGTCAGGAGCGCGGGTCGGTTATCACGGCATGCCGCATTGAATGATATCATTCATAGGGCTTTATCCACTGCTAATGTACCTGCTATACTCGAACCAACAGGCATTCTTCGTACCGACGGTAAACGTCCTGATGGGATGACTCTGGGACCGTGGAAGCTGGGTAGATCTCTGGTATGGGATGCCACCTGTGTGGACACATTGGCGACATCGCATGTCACTGCAACTTCCTTGAGTGCGGGTGCTGCCGCAGCCGATGCTGAATCCCTTAAACGACGCAAGTATGCGAATATCGGTGAGGGATACCTATTTTTACCTTTTGCAGTAGAGACACTTGGTCCTTGGGGCTCGGAGGCGCAAGAACTTGTAAGAATGTTGTCTGCGCGCCTCATTGAAACTTCTGGTGACCCAAGAGCTGGCTTTTTCTTACGCCAGCGGATTAGTTTAGCAATCCAGAGGGGGAATGCGGCAAGTATTCTAGGCACCGTGCCGCGTGGTCAGGGTTTAGAAGAAGTTTTTTGTGTGTAATTTAGGTTGGTAGGTAATAAATTCTATTCTATTTAAGTATATTTTTGACGAAGCCTGTTGCTGATCCTCGAAACTGTATTGATTTTGACGAAGCATGTTGCTGATACTTTTCATTTGTAATTATTTTTCTTTTGTAATTAATCTTTGAAGATAAATTGACATGATAAAATAAGTTGTCCACATGTGCAACAAAATTATATCAGACAAATTAAGTGTAGCACCTTCTCTATCAGACAACTTTTCGATAGAGTTACCCGAAACCGTAACATTGAAGCTGAAGGACTGAAATAAATCGCACAACAGGAAACTGGGGTGAAGTTGAAAAGAAAACGGTTTATTCAAAGTTACAAAATATTCTCGTATTCAATCGCTGTCGGATTCGGAATCGGCTCCTATTCTTGAGTGAATGATATCTTGAGCTAAGAACGCACTAGTTTCAAGGCAATACCGTGCCACTTTTGATAGGGCCATTATAATAGTTCTCTATACGTCCACCGCTGATGTCGCCGTGGTCGCAACTGGTCGAGCTGTGGCATACCACCGCAAACCGCGGCTCTCGCAGCCCCTCTCGCCTTATAGGCGCCGGTCTGCGCAGGTAACCGGCGGAGGCATTTATATAAACAAGCGCTGATAAGCGCCGATCGGCGCTTACCAGCGCCGATAAGTGCCGGTCGGCGCCGACTCGCGCCGGTCAGCGCTGGTGCCGCCCGCCAATCATCGTACGACATTTTGCTCGCTCTGCTTCAATCTGCTTGCTTTCTGTAGAATGGACCAGCGCCGATAAGCTTTCTTTCTGTATACGGCTTAACACGCGAAAAGCCGTACCCGCCGCAGGAGCGTAACAAGCGCTGAGGCGTCGGCCAGGCGACTCCGAAACGTTATTTTCGTTTTTGGGAGTATATGCTACACTTAAAGTGTCTGAAAACAGGTTTTTGGTAATCCTGGCAGCAATACGAAAAGTTTAAAAAAAATATATCCGTATTGCTATGATACAGGTCGGCAAAATTTTTTGACATTTTCAAAAATGCGCTCAGGCTATATGCTACGCGCAAAATGTCTGAAAACAAACTTTTTCGTAATACAATTATAAAGTCTATGTACATTTTCACTATCAGACGTATTGCTATAATACCGACTGCCTTTTTTTTTTGACACAGCAGAAATGGCCTCCCACGCAGTTGCTACACTTTCGACCGTTACTACTCACCTAGTCGGGTTCAGAATCATACAATCTAACGATTTTATAGGGTTTTTGCCGTATTGCTATGAGACATGGTTTTGGTCGTGGGCTCTATAACTACTATTGTATATAAATCTCTTTGGTTTCATACGACGTTTTTCAACACACTTGCGAGGAAAAAACAAGACGGTTGTCCATTTAAAAAAATTTTCATAGGCCGCTAACTACATTTCACTCAAATTTCACTCGATTTTGATGGCAAAAGACTATCGCACGCGTTTTTCGCTTCCTTACGTATGTCCGGCGGAGTTAATAATAGGTTTTCTTCATTATCTTTACTTGAAGGTGACATTTTCGTTAATATTAAACTTCACAATTAATCCAAACTTCATCACAGCCAACAATTATTTACGAAAAATGGCGCGTTGTTTTTTTTTCTTGCCGCGATAGGTACCGATGCGCGCGCAAGGCTAAGGTGCGAACTAGATCGGCCAACAGCCAAGATTAAAAATGTAATTAAATTTAAATGTAATGTTTAAAACAGAAATTACAGAAAATTTTAAATGAATTTAAGTTCTTTTTTAATAATAAAGCTGGATTTACCATTTACTGTTATTTTTCGCATAAATACTGTTTGTTGCTAAAATAAAAAGTTATAACCCGACTAAATTATATCGCTTCTTCTTCTTCTTACTTACGACTTGGTACTAGGGTACAAATGTAAATTGGTCGGGTTAATAAACTAAAGGCACTCGTTCAATAATATACTGAAAAAGCACGCGTGTTTAATATCTAGGATTATGAGCCAAAAATCGGTGGAATAAAAACGTCGTTTTGAGCAAGTGTGTTGAAAATTTTATTATATGACCTATGTATATTCTAGACTAACATTCAGACAGATAAATGTGTACATTTTCTTGGTACATGAAGTTAAATAAAAAGGCAGTGATATAGCCCGAACGGTTAAAGAGCCGGCTGAAAATCAGTGAGGCTCGGGTTCGAATCCTGGCATGTACCAATGAGTTTTTCAAAAACTTACGTACATATTTATCACTAGCTCGACGGTGAAGGAAAACATCGTGAGGAAACCCGCAGGTCTCAGAATTAATTCTGAGACATGTGTAAATAGACCCGGTCCGGCGATGGGCTCACCACCTATCACGTTTAGGGGTCCAATATATCTCGTGAAATGTGGGTATATCCAGTAATGGAATACCTCTGCCTACCCCCTCGGGGATAAAAAAGGCGTGAGATTATATTATATTATATTATGAAGTTAAATAAATAAATATTCTAAAACGGGAACTTATACGTAATAAGGCATCCTTTTAATGGCAGTTTTACTTAAGTTTTCCATATAGAATGAGAATAGACAGTACCTATGTAGTAAACAGCCTTAGGAAATCTTTGAGAAGTGGTGAGGAACTAACACCTTCCACCGTGCCCACTAAGCTGATTATTTGCTTTGTACCAAACAAAGCCTTTGTGTACGGTTTCTTTTGCTAGTTTAGGACCTTCTATTGTTGAAAATTCAGATGTTTAAGTTTCCATAAAGGCAAGCGTATTCTGGGATGGTGGTAGAGTAAGTATATATTTACCAATTAGGGCTTTGAGAATCAAATACCTGATTGTTGGCTTAAGTCGATTTCAAATTAAAACAATGGTTGATTATCACCAGATTTTACTTATAGTCGTACAATAATTACAAAACAGAACTCCGTCAGAGTCGAGCGTAGAATGCCGCTCCCCACTTAGTATTGCCAGTACAACCCTTCGATTTTGTAGACAATATTTGGAATAATATTTTTTCTTAACTTAGTTACACAAAATAATAAAAATTATATCTAAATAACAATATTTTCATGTTCAATTAGCAATATTGCTAACACAAATTCTGTATCTACACACAATGAGCAAAAATTATGAAGTTCTCGCTAGGCAATAAGTACCTATATTATCTTCTTACTCTTTTCCGGCCCCTAAAAATAAACCTTGGTATTTTTCGAGAAACAAATATTAAACCCAGCAATATCTGCCTCATTTCTTAAACATAAAAAACGGCTTCAATATAGTTTTCTCTTCTGTAAAAACACCTAATCATTTGGCCACAATGTGGTGGTAATTCTGTCTCATACTCATCCAAAATAGAATGATCTCTAGCAAAAACCTATTTAACAGATAAGCCAGAGGGAAAGGTATAAAAACTGGCGGTCAACGTATGGTGGTTGTATTATTTCTTTATTTTCCAAGCTGTAAGCGTGTAACAGCTACTTTTTATTGCGGACCGTAAAGTAAAACCAACAGCTGGGCCACAAATTACGTTAACACGTGAATGGTAATAAAACTGAATTATTTACTATGTTACCAACAGCTTATAAGAAGTGGTTGGTGAGTGCAAACACAATTGGAATTCAGACGTCTTAGTTGTTTCTTACACACCAGGTTTTAATTACTTCAGCTAGATAACCAGCATAATAGGTAGGTATCTCCACCGGCGTTGCCCGGATTTTCTCTTTCTCGTTCCTGTGGAGTTTTTAACCTACCTACACCATATGACAAATTTCAAGATTCTATGTGTACTTAGTATCGGGATTTGGTGATGAGTGAATCGCAGTGAATGGTATGACTTAATATTGTGATCATTGATAATGATAAACCAATTTTCATTCAGATTCAGTGAAACCGCAAATGTGTACCATTACTTTGATACCAATTTAATCGAGCACTGCACCACACGGTACTACGCCAACAGCGATATTATGAACTCGCAAAACTTTAAATATAGAGCATTATTCTTCTTGAAAGTTTATTTAACAAAGCGAAGGCGGACTCGGGTTAGTAAGTAATATTACCTTAGCGTCCACAATATTACAGGCAAATAATCTACCTACTATACAAACGATTTTAGAATTGAATTTGAATAATAGATAATATAAATAATAATAATAAATAATAATAATATAATCTCACGCCTTTTTATCCCCGAGGGGGTAGGCAGAGGTATTCCATTACTGGATATACCCACATTTCACGAGATATATTGGACCCCTAAACGTGATAGGTGGTGAGCCTATCGCCGGACCGGGTCTGTTTACACATGTCTCAGAATTAATTCTGAGACCTGCGGGTTTCCTCACGATGTTTTCCTTCACCGTCGAGCTAGTGATAAATATGTACGTAAGTTTTTGAAAAACTCATTGGTACATGCCAGGATTTGAACCCGAGCCTCACTGATTTTCGGCCGGCTCTTTAACCGTCCGGGCTATCACTGCTCGTAATAATAGATAAATATGAAAAAACACGCTCAAGCCTTTATTCCAAGGCTGTACAAAACATGATAATAATTTATAATAGGTACATATTGTGTAGGTACATATCTATGTAACATACCATATCGATTCTTTTTTTTTTCCAAAATTATTTAATATACAAAAAGATTAGAAATATACAAATAATAAAATTTCATGTTACCTCCTCAGCGATACCGTCAAAGTAATAACGCCACATTCACGACGATACTCCATAATTACTGAATGCCTTATCTCGTATACGCGTCAATAATTTCATTAGCACCATCATTACTGTAGCAGCTACTTCGTGCTCCTCAATTTATATCAGCGGATGTTCTCTGCTTACTCAGGCACTGGTTGGACAGGTATCCCGCAGCAACTCGAAACTTAAGTGTAAGAGCAATTTTACAAATCGCTCCAACGGATACGCACGACTTCAAACTTGACGGAAAGTTTGTACGAATGGTGTTTTAATGCCTCTCTTAGAACGAAATTGATCGCAAATAAGCGTACGCCGCAGCTATGGAGGGCTTACATCCAAATACGTTTAGTTGCCTAAATTGATATTTTATTGAACTTACCTTTGAGGCGATAATCTAAATGCCACAGCCCGTTTTTAACAATTTAATCCATATTGGATTGCTGGGTTCTATTTTGTAACCCAATATATTGTGACGCTCGTAGCCCTGCGATACCAGAGTGTTTGTAACGACCTCCTGGATAAGGAAAGTTGGGGGCTCTCAGTCAGTGAATTAATAACCGCCTAGTGTAGTGGCGTTACATTACAAGCGCCTCTGTGTTTCGGAAGGAACGTAAACCGTTGATCCCAATTTTCGTTTTTTACGCACAATGGAGGTCATTAAGCAGTTTCACGTAACCGTGGATGGCTTGGAAAATTCTGACAAGTGGTCACTAGCCTAACATCTCGTCTGAAGATCCACGGTGGGCTAGCGTGGGATATTATGACTCATACGGGTAAGACGATGAACCTAATATTCCCTAAATTTTATAAATTACCTACGTAGATCGTACTCAGAAAAAATCTTTTAGGTTAATTAACAATCATTTCTAATCTACAGAGAGTAAGTAGGTACATAAACGCTAAGTGCTTACAAAAACGCTTGGATAAAAAGAAAATGGGCTTAGACGACTTAGTTTCAGCAGCCTCGTAGAATAAACTAATAGGGCTTAGAGGACTTAACAAAATGAGTTACGCTCAACAGATTTACTTCCCGGAGCCTGAAATATGAAAACGCAGTGGAATTAGTGAAAATTTAAGTACCAGACCCTAATCTAGTTAAGTATGCAGTTCGTACGTTTTATATAGGGAAGTGGTGTACTATATCTCTCTCTCTCTATCTCTATGAATATTTTATGAACAATAAAGATTAATATTATATATTATGCGATATACAGATGAAGCTCTCGGAAGCAGTCTGTTCCGCAGGATATTTTAGGGTGCACCTGCGATATAAGTAGCTATCTATAGTACGACTTGCACGGCACCTCGTAACAAGATTTTCTTGACTCGTTTTATTTTTAACCTACTTTTTTTTATTATTTTTAACTTATGACGGTGTGCAAAAAAGAAAGTTCAATTTATTATAACTATTTTGCTTATTAACTATAGCAAAAATTTTTCCACGTAAACTGTATCTAAAGGAAATATTAGTTTGGATAGTAAAATATCTTTATCTTTCCACTGAACTTTCACTTTTCACGAGATATTCTTTGGACCCCTAAACGTGGTAGATGGTGAGCCAATCGCCGGACCGGGTCCGTTACACATGTCTCAGAATTAATTCTGGGACCTGCGGGTTTCCTCACGATGTTTTTCCTTCACCGTCGAGCTAGTGATAAATATGTACGTAAGTTTTTGAAAAACTCATTGGTACATGCCAGGATTTGAACCCGAGCCTCACTGATTTTCGGCCGGCTCTTTAACCGTCCGGGCTATCACTGCTCGTAATAATAGATAAATATGAAAAAACACGCTCAAGCCTTTATTCCAAGGCTGTACAAAACATGATAATAATTTATAATAGGTACATATTGTGTAGGTACATATCTATGTAACATACCATATCGATTCTTTTTTTTTTCCAAAATTATTTAATATACAAAAAGATTAGAAATATACAAATAATAAAATTTCATGTTACCTCCTCAGCGATACCGTCAAAGTAATAACGCCACATTCACGACGATACTCCATAATTACTGAATGCCTTATCTCGTATACGCGTCAATAATTTCATTAGCACCATCATTACTGTAGCAGCTACTTCGTGCTCCTCAATTTATATCAGCGGATGTTCTCTGCTTACTCAGGCACTGGTTGGACAGGTATCCCGCAGCAACTCGAAACTTAAGTGTAAGAGCAATTTTACAAATCGCTCCAACGGATACGCACGACTTCAAACTTGACGGAAAGTTTGTACGAATGGTGTTTTAATGCCTCTCTTAGAACGAAATTGATCGCAAATAAGCGTACGCCGCAGCTATGGAGGGCTTACATCCAAATACGTTTAGTTGCCTAAATTGCTATTTTATTGAACTTACCTTTGAGGCGATAATCTAAATGCCACAGCCCGTTTTTAACAATTTAATCCATATTGGATTGCTGGGTTCTATTTTGTAACCCAATATATTGTGACGCTCGTAGCCCTGCGATACCAGAGTGTTTGTAACGACCTCCTGGATAAGGAAAGTTGGGGGCTCTCAGTCAGTGAATTAATAACCGCCTAGTGTAGTGGCGTTACATTACAAGCGCCTCTGTGTTTCGGAAGGAACGTAAACCGTTGATCCCAATTTTCGTTTTTTACGCACAATGGAGGTCATTAAGCAGTTTCACGTAACCGTGGATGGCTTGGAAAATTCTGACAAGTGGTCACTAGCCTAACATCTCGTCTGAAGATCCACGGTGGGCTAGCGTGGGATATTATGACTCATACGGGTAAGACGATGAACCTAATATTCCCTAAATTTTATAAATTACCTACGTAGATCGTACTCAGAAAAAATCTTTTAGGTTAATTAACAATCATTTCTAATCTACAGAGAGTAAGTAGGTACATAAACGCTAAGTGCTTACAAAAACGCTTGGATAAAAAGAAAATGGGCTTAGACGACTTAGTTTCAGCAGCCTCGTAGAATAAACTAATAGGGCTTAGAGGACTTAACAAAATGAGTTACGCTCAACAGATTTACTTCCCGGAGCCTGAAATATGAAAACGCAGTGGAATTAGTGAAAATTTAAGTACCAGACCCTAATCTAGTTAAGTATGCAGTTCGTACGTTTTATATAGGGAAGTGGTGTACTATATCTCTCTCTCTCTATCTCTATGAATATTTTATGAACAATAAAGATTAATATTATATATTATGCGATATACAGATGAAGCTCTCGGAAGCAGTCTGTTCCGCAGGATATTTTAGGGTGCACCTGCGATATAAGTAGCTATCTATAGTACGACTTGCACGGCACCTCGTAACAAGATTTTCTTGACTCGTTTTATTTTTAACCTACTTTTTTTTATTATTTTTAACTTATGACGGTGTGCAAAAAAGAAAGTTCAATTTATTATAACTATTTTGCTTATTAACTATAGCAAAAATTTTTCCACGTAAACTGTATCTAAAGGAAATATTAGTTTGGATAGTAAAATATCTTTATCTTTCCACTGAACTTTCACTTTTCACGAGATATTCTTTGGACCCCTAAACGTGGTAGATGGTGAGCCAATCGCCGGACCGGGTCCGTTACACATGTCTCAGAATTAATTCTGGGACCTGCGGGTTTCCTCACGATGTTTTTCCTTCACCGTCGAGATAGTTATAAATATGTACGTAAGTCTTTGAAAATCTCATTGGTACATGTATACCAGAATTCGAACCCGAGCCTCAGTGATTTGCCTCTTCTACATTTTTATTTGTGATAAAATCTCTTTCTTTGCGAGCAACATTGTTTTAGGGATCAAATTTATTATTATAAATATTATAATTCATGTACCTAATGATCACGTAAGATGGCTTGTTACAATTTGTTTTACGACTGGTTGTACTATATTAGATTATTTATTTTTAGTTTAGAATGTTTCATACATGAAAAACAAGATTTTGTTTGATTTATGTAAATATCTCATCATAATTTTTAAAAGTTGATGTACTCTAACAAGGTTCATATTGGAAATTAAAAACTCACATACTTACATCTATGTAAACTATATTAAATTATAATCATACATCGGAGAAGACCAGGTGTAGCCAATTTTCAAAATTAACTCTTGTAGTAGAACCGAGTGCAATAGACGGTAAAACAGGCATACAGAAATCTCCACTTTGTGAGTTGCAACGAACCACAATTCCTTTTTTACAAGCTCGAGCCTCGCATTAGCATATTGCGAATACGAGTACGGGCAGGCAAAAATTAAATCTGAATATAAATCCCGGTAATAACATTTACGACGCCATGTGGTGTGCCCTAGGTTATTTGTGGATTTATTCATGCAGACCCTCTTTTATGCTTGAATCCAACGTGATCCGACGGTCAAATCCTCGGTTTTAAAAATCCACAATGATGAAGGATAATTCGATTGTGGAACGTTTTGCATACTAAATAAGAGATACATTTTTGATGTTATGACAAGATCTAAGGAGAGCTCAAGATTGGAATTGCAAAGAAAAAGTACAGCCGGTGAGGTCGATAGGTATAGGGGCCTTCCCCTATCATTCTCGTTTATTCAATTGCATATCTCAGTCGACAACTAATAACGGTTTTGCAGATTTGATAGATATATTTAAAAATTGTACAGAAAAGTGTGAAATGGCACTACAATTATCGTATGAAATAGGCGTATCGAAACAACGTGAATTACGCTGCTGCCCTATCCAAGTGGCAAACGAAGTTTTTATTCGTTTAATTCGAAGATACAAATGTTTAAGAAGTACGTGTTAGTGACTCAGTATAAGTCTTTAGAGTTGCGTAAAATTTTTTTACTTGGTCGCGCTATAAAGCCGTTCGCGACTGAAATATATTTATAGCCCAAAGAAAAAAAATCAATTTCATTTTTAAACATTAAAAAAATTTGATATTATTACAAATTTGATAAAGTACAAATTGTTCTTTATTTGCCTCGGTGAATTTAAAACCCAACGATATTGTTCATGATAAAATCGGTCATTGTTTCCAAAATATAAGCACGTCAAACAAAGGATGGGCATGTATTGCCTAAAACTTCCTGTGATGTACGATTTAGCGATATCAAATCAACATCACATTCATTGTAGGTCATATCCGTCATCACGTGAGAAAATTGTGTTACGTTCATTTGGGATTCCATCAGCTGTCGTTTGATAGTTGATGTTAATGGTATTAGCTATGTATTAGCTACGAGTAAACGTATAAATTCTTAATGTATTGTATTCGTCTTTTATTTTTTATTTAGTTCAGTTATAGCCTGACGGTTGAAGAGCCTCCTTCACATGCTGATAATCAGTGAGGCTCGAGTTCGAATCCTGGCATGTACCAATTAGATTTTCAAAACTTATGTACATATTCATCACTAGCTCGACGATAAAGGAAACCATCGTGAGGAAACCCGCAGTCCCAGACTTAATTCTCAGGCATGTGTAACAAACCCGGTCCGGCGATGGGCTCTCCACATATTATCACGTTTAGGGGTCCAAATAATATCTTGTGAAAAGTTAATCTGCCTACCCCCTCGGGAATAAAAGGCGTGAATTTTTTTTTTCATCTTTTATGACATTATAAATATTATAATGTGCAGTAGTTGTATAAATGTTACACTTACGTAAATAGCAAACTATGTAACAACATTTTTTACAGAAAAAACGTGTTGGATTATTGGGGATAGTACCTATAACTGTTTTAAAAATGGGCAGTAATAAATACCTTTCTTATAAATATCATAGTCACTCAAATAAACATAGCCAACATATTTTTTTCTCTTTAGGTAAGTGAAACACTTCATTTATTTTAATACGTAATATAATTTACAACATTACATAACAACTGTTGTAATGCTGCTGATTATGATGCAAATGTTGCTTAACTTACCTAGTACAGCTGGTACCTATGTGATAACAAATAGTATTTACATTCCCTACTTATATAGTGCTCATACAATTGAACTAGGAACTTTGAAGTCGGTTAAGCACTTAGTCTTATCGCGGTAATGTTAATTTACCTACATTAGAACTGAACGGTTTAAATATTTTTTTATTATTGAGGTACTATCGACAAACGCTAAGCCTGATACATTTGGAAGAATTGTCGCTTGAAAGCTCAAGTTTTTACTGCCCGACCCTAATTAGAGTTAAACAATCAGAAGCCAGTAACACCGTCTTTTTTCCATTCCGATCCATTCACTGACACTAAATATATATATATATATATATATATATATATATATATATATATATATATATATATAATCTCGCGCCTTATTAATCCCCGAGGGGGTAGACAGAGGTATTCCATTACTGGATATACCCACCTTTCACGAGATATATTGGACCCCTAAACGTGATAGGTGGTGAGCCCATCGCCGGACCGGGTCTGTTTACACATGTCTAAGAATTAATTCCGAGACCTGCGGGTTTCCTCACGATGTTTTCCTTCACCGTCGAGCTAGTGATAAATATGTACGTAAGTTTTTGAAAAACTCATTGGTACATGCCAGGATTAGAACCCGAGCCTCACTGATTTTCGGCCGGCTCTTTAACCGTCCGGGCTATCACTGCTCACTAAATGGTCACAAACATAAAACACTTTTTGTAATAGTCATTGTAACTAGAAGAGAGGGCTTTGTCGCCACGGGGTGGGAAAAGGTAGTTGCTCGCTAAAATGACAC
The DNA here is from genome assembly GCA_963855545.1 of Ethmia dodecea. NCBI lineage: Eukaryota > Metazoa > Arthropoda > Insecta > Lepidoptera > Depressariidae > Ethmia > Ethmia dodecea. The sequence goes on from OY979446.1 coordinate 7,706,190, forward strand.
TTAGGTGTATCAGGCGGAACCTTTACTGATAGCACCTTATTCAACCCTATAAAATAATTGTCACTTAATTTATTAAAATCTCATATAAACCTTCCTTTGACAATTGCAGTAAATATTAGCAGAGTAGTTAGGTTATTTGTAACTTAATAAATCTACATTTTGAACTGGCAACGATATTAGGATATTAGGGGAAGGTTTCATTGAAAGTTCCCTGACAAGCGAAACTAAGCGGTTGATTAAGCTCCTTACGAGCTGGAGGTTCTAGAAACAATAGGGTTGTGTCTTACCTAGTCAATTCAGTTACTTTTTACGATCTGTCAAAACGAAATTTTACTATGGAAAATGTACTGAAATAGCAAACCGTGACGTCATAGTTTGTAGTACTCCATTGCAGTACTTTTTTTGATTGTTTTATTATTTTTAAATTTGCTATAACTGTAAATTGAAAATCGAAATACATATTTTGAGGTGTGGGTTATCTTTTTAATTTATGACTACTCGTAATTTAATTTCGATGCTGTCAACTACCCAATTAACGTTGCTCCAGAGCTGCGTAATGGAAGACGAAGTTTTCTAAAACAGCTTTACACAGCTGCCTCCTGATAAGATTATTCTATTACTTTGTAAGTTGAATACAACCTTTAATGCAGTAGTTCTAGGTTACTAACCAATGGTTGCTCCAAAAGTGTGATTTACATCAATACTAATATTATAAAGAGGAAGATTTGTATTTTTGTTACGAATAAACGCAAAAATTACTGATTTTAAAAATTCTTTCAGTAATGGAAAGCTAGAAGTTCCATGAGTACCTACCTAACATAGGCTATATTTTATTCCCGTATTCAAACTTGAGCGGAAACCGCGTAGAACCGCTAGTAATCTATATAGTTATTTATTACAGCTCTTGGAGACTTTCTACGGCAAAGAAGTTTTGATAATTATTTTTTTCTTATCACAAGTTATATTTTCATCAAAAAATAATCTCAAGTCGTCTGCATTGTACATAGATACTTCTCCGTCGTTGTAATTCAAAGCTTCACACAGCCTACAATAGTGGTATGATCTTGATCCAAAATATCCATGTTCATTGACAGCCTCGAAGTGATTCCTCCATTCGTGGAAGTAAAGCAATTTCTCGTAGTCATGAGCTATCTCTTTCATGTGATTCGCTAAGTCTTTAGGCGTATTGTAACTGTCTACGTGTAGGTAGGAATTCGGTGGGAGCAGTTTCGCACAGTCCTCTAAGGGTGGGCCCATGATCACAGGGATAGCACCTTTTGAATAAGCATTGAAAAATAATTTCTCCGTTATATACTGTCGGCACGGGGCATTTTCGAATACTAAATAAAATATGTACTTAGTTATTACTTTGCAATCGGATCTAAAATGCCCGGGACATCTGAAACGTAAAATTGCTTTATAGATTAACGAAGAGAAAAGAATATAAGAATAGTGTTATAGTGGTTGGTAATGGTTCAATATTAAGATGCAGACATAGCATTATCCACGACCCCTGGGCATTAGATGCCTAACTACGTATTTTGGATTTACTTCTTCTTCCTTCTCTTCCTTTAGTTATTAGTAGTAGGATCTATAATTAGTACTTACGCATGTTTGTGTTCCATATTAGAAGAACATGCCCCATAAACGTCAACAAGAAGGTGTTTTTGCAATTCTTTTACGAAAGAAATTCGGTGCTGCACACAATTTGATATGAGGATAGTGGCCATGGCGTTGTATTCCTTCACATCCCAGTATGGGACCAGTTGTTCCAATGCTAGTTTCGGATCCTCCATTTCAGATATGGACAAGACATACGTTGCTCTAGGAATAGTCCTACCATATGGAACTGGGACGTCTGAATCACTTCTGAAAAGGTAAAATCATAATAATAATAATAATCTCACGTCTTTTATCCCCGAGGTGGGTAGGCAGAGGTACTCCATTTCTGGATATACCCACTTTTTACGAGATATTCTTTAGACCCCTTAACGTGATAGATAGTGAGCCCATCGCCGGACCGGGTCTTTTACACATGTCTCACAATTAATTTTGGGACCTGCGGATTTCGTCAAGATGTTTTCCTTCACCGTCGAGCTAGTGTTAAGTAAATATACTTTTCAAGAAATCGTGAAATCATATTTTACAGTAAAATGAATATAAGTTTAAAATGCATACCTACTGTATTGAATAAAGCATAAAAATGTCCGAATAAAGCCTAAAATTTGGTTTGGATAGGTGAGCCCGTTCTTGAGATATAAAATTACAACGAAAAGTGGCATTGATTTTTATACTCGTATATATAAGATGTATACTTTATGGGTTGGTACCTATATTTTAGACCCCCTGAAATTCTCAGAATAAGTAGGGTAAACTTTGACTGCGATGTACAGGATGTAATATTTATAGATACCAAACACTCCCATAGAACTTCTGTATCAAACATAATTTTGGTCGCTGAAACGCCTGTACCGACGCCCGTTATACTAAATTCATATGATAATAAATCTTATGACAAAGAGCGCATTACACCAAAGCATCCACTGTTGCATACGCTTCATGAACCGCTTATTTATTAACTTTATTTTCAAGAAATAAAGTTAGTTAGAATAAGCAGCACTAATGCTAAATCAGGATTTGGAAAAGGCTCATCGATAAAAGCGGTGACTCCCGCGCTGGATCGTTCCTGGTGCAGAGGCTGGCCATCGAAATCCAGCGCGGAAACGCGGGGAGCGTGATGGGCACCTTTGCACCGGGAACGATTTAACTAAGTTTATTTTCAATTTTATATTCATTATTATGTAATAGATTAATTTGTATGGTCATTCATTAAATACATACCTAAATAAATAAATAAATGCTTACATACCTACCTATAAGTCATAGTCCAATTGAAAATATCGGTCATATTGTCAAGGCTTGGCTTAATTTTCGCCAAAGAAAATTTGTTTCTCGGTGACTCGTCGTTCAAAAACACCCATCTTTGTTTCAAATTTCTATTGTTAGCATTGGGGTATTTTCCTCTTTGCGTGTGTATTAAGACTGCGTCAGCATTTTTCAAGTCTTGGTTCAATCTCGAAAACTTACAGTTTATTACACTACACCCTTTCAATGGATCCATAGTGCCGCTGAAAGTATTATGAACCTTATAAACACTACACGGACATTCTAATCTACACTTCTCCACTAACGTTATAAGGAAGAAAGATTTGTATGTTTGTTTGTACTGAATACCTAGGCTCCGAAACTACTGGACCGATTTTAAAATTCTCACGGCAAAGGGTGCAAAGCTTGTTAAGAATAAACTAACAAAAAGTAGAGTATCTAAGTTATTCAACAATTACTAGAGAGTTATGAGTCCTTCCTGACATTATTTTACCAATTATAAAATTCTCCGAGGTGGGAGTAGGTACTAGATTGTAGGTAGTAGATTGGGAAAAAAATACGTAGGTAGTAGGAGTGGCTCCTACTGAAGGCAAATGACAAGCATCTTGAATACAACAAAAATCACCAAGTGTCCGAAGACTCTTTACTGCCTGCCTCACCACTACATAGTCACCGTTTTATAAGTACCTATAAATAGTTTTCAGTTACATATTTTATAGATATATTTTGAGTTGATAGTCTGTGTAAATACTAACTTTTTGGTATTAAAATTCAGAACATGGCGGGGTTGAAGCCATGACCAGTAACTCCACACTAATATCAGAAAAGATTGTTTTTTACGCTTGCTGTGAATAAATATTTCATTTCCAATGTTTTTATATAAAATTGACCCTAAATTTGAAGTTCGCCATAACTGAAACAATAAAAGAAATAGAAATGACGCTAATGTTTTAAAATTATAAAGTTTTTAGTAGCCAAAAAGTGTACTTAGTTACGCTAGCAATGTATGTAATCGCTTTACCAAAAACAGCTACATAGCTATACTTATAACAATTAAGATATAAAATATTTTCAGGGGTGCAAAATCGATGATTCTCTGATCTGATTTGTTTATCAATAGTTATCAAACTTGTTTGCAGCGCGTTTTTAAGCGGCGTGAATCTCGATTACTCGGGTATAATTTCTAGGATACCTAGTTGACTTAGTTATCTTTTCTCTAACACCTGTCTATTCTCAGAAACTTTCGCATTTATACCAGATAGGTATTAGTAGGATAATAGTGATCTCAACAAATTGATATTATTGAGAGGGGACGCATTTGATGACGTATTTTATTTATAATCGAGGAAAGTTTTGTATTTTTTTATTCTCTATAATTATGTAAGTACTTATATAACTAATTGTTATTAATAAATATTTGATTCCAGGGAAAAAAAATTGATTAGAACAATATCCATAGAAACATCGATACGCTACTTCTATTTGCACTGCTACTTATTTATTGTACGGAGATTAAAATAAAATAATTAACACTTACCTTCCGTTTTTCATAATAGTTCGCTATAATATCCCTATGTAATTCAGCGTCTCTATCACAAAGTATTTTTCGATCGGAAAACGGGTTGATCCCAAATACATCACGGTAAGTGATGCATTGGTAAAGTATTATTCCAAAACCAGATATAACTACGAAAACGAATAAGTTTCGCCTCACAAAATTTTTAAGTCCGTTGAAAGTGTAAAAAATATTTTTTCTTCTTCTATTTTCTTTCATTCTAATTTATTTTTAGTTAATGTAAATATTTTTAATTTACTCATGCATTACCGCACGTCTCGTTTCTCCATCTCTCAGTCGAAAAAACCTAAATAGCAATACTTGTATCGTATGGAAATATCGAATTGGAAAGCTGATAAGATAACGAACAGAGATATTACTTCCCGCCACCATGAAAAATATCGATTGCAACCACTTTTTAATCGTCCGATATTACAACACAGAATGTCAATGCTCCAGCGTAGTTTTACTCATACTGTCGACTTGTTTGTGTTTAATTTACGTGGGTTTGGTAAAGCTAGTTTCACAGTCACAAACATTCTGAATATTTTGGCTTAAAAATTAGACATTATAATGGCCCGTAGGTACCACATATACCTACGTCTCTTACAGATCTGTAAACCGTTCTCCCTCTGGGTTGATGATTATTAGACCTAGTTTTAGTTAAGTTTTCCTGTACCGTTAGTTAAGTATTCATTAAAATTAAATTCAAAATGAAAAACTCAGTATTTCTCAGCATAAGGTAGGTACCTACCTAACTTATTGTATTACCTATATTATGCTCTACTCTGACAGTTGCGGATTTTCCCTAAGGCCCGGTAGGCCCGGGTCTAGCTAGGGCGGCCAGATATAAGTAGGTACTATCATGACCTTAGTCAGTGATAATAACAAAAAATTACTCAGTGTACCTAAATATTCTACTTACATGCTAGAACACATTATGGCGAGCCGCACTGCACTACATCGTATAACAATAATAATAAATAACTTTCTCCATTTTATGTAGAAAGAAATAAAAGTTATCAATAAGATAAATTCATTAGGTTGCCTATGAAGGGTGTCTACTGAGAAAGGGGCGGCTGGTACTTTACTATATGACCTGGGGCCTAGGGCGGAAAAGACTGCAAATCCGAAACACAGCTTGATGATTAGCATACGTGTAGGTTTCCTCAAATTTAAATCGCAAATCTAATAATCATATAGAGAAGCATTTTGTAAGTAAGTAATTTAGTTCCCTGGTGGATGAGATGGTAAAATGTGTTTCTAATCGATCTCCCTAATTAATTCTAATCAGATTTTAAAGTAGGTACGTTTAACTACCTACGTAGGTAGGAATAATACTACTATCGCATAGGTATAAATTTTTAGTTAAGGTCCACTTCAAAACACCTTCAAGGTGCCTTGGAGGGACAGTGATAGGTAAATTCGTCTTCTAAATTGGCAAGGAAAATTGCGCTACCTTCACCTACTTAAGGAGTTAAGGACGGTTACAGAACATAATAATTGAGTGAGTTGACCAAACAACTGTGTTATCTTCGTACCATGACGGTAAGCTTGTTTTAAGATTGTTTTGTGACAAATCAAATAGGTACCTACCTAACTACATAATTACCTAACTTACACTTTTTAGTAATACGAGTTTTTCGAACACATTATCGCCCATTTTACTTCTGTGTGATGTGTGACGCACCATATAAAAAAGTCTTTCTTACAACGTAACAAGCACCTTTTCGTTATTTTTTTATGAAGTTTGACCAAACTTCATAAAAAAATAACTAACAATGCAAATAAATGATGATTATTATTATTATAATGTAGATAGGTAGGTAGGTAACTACCTATTTTACATTTTAAAATGGAAAATAGTAATAAAATTAAATAAAAACTGCTTTTATAAAATGTATTTATTTTTCAAGTCAGGATTTTGGATCTTTTTGAGTGAAAAAAGCGGGATTCTTTCGGCGAAAGCGGGACATAAAAAAACGTACCTATAGAATCAGAAGTTTTTAAATATCACTCTTTTTATTTGAGCTCAAATTACGCTTACGTGACAATAGATAGCAAAAACAGCCTTAGAAAATGTAACAAACAACAAAGTTATTAACATCATATTTTAAATCAGATTTACATTATCGTTAAATAGATGAGTCTTACTCGTCTTCTGAATAAAAGTTAAAACAAAACGGAAATCAAATTCAAAAATGTTTTATTCATTAGAAAAATATTACGTTTCAAACACATAAAGTAGTCTGAGGAGTGAGTGTTACAAATTGCAACCTACAATAAGAGAATAATTATTTATAAAAATTACTTAGGTATTCATGATATTTCTGTGAAGATATAACTTCTTTTAAAGTTTCATTTTTCTCTATAATAAAAATTAAGAACTCTTAACCCTCCGTTAGTCGCGTGGGGTCTTTGAAAGCAAGCAGCAAAAATGTAAAATTTAAGCTATTAAAACCATTTCAGCAATTCAATTTTTTAGGTACCCTTCTAAGTTGGATTACATTTGCTGCACATCGACGCGGCTAAATTCAGATCGCGCGTAAGCGCAGCATGATTTATACGTGTTTTGTGTGGACGGGCTTTGAAAGACCCCACGTGACTAACCGCGTAAGTAAAAATTTTTTTTTTAAATTTAGATTTCCTTAGTAGCCGGTTTTTTTATGTATTTTTCTTTTAGATTGTATTAACTAGAAATGAACGAAGAACAACAACGTCGTATATTAAACTGGTTAGAGGATGAAAGTAATGATGTTTAAGGTGGTAATAATGATGAAAAAAATGAAGTCGGTATATACCCGGATAAAAGGCGGTACCTATATTCTAGTCTTATCGCATATACCTAGATTGATAAAAAGGAGAAGTTCCTTCATTTAGTTGGATTTAAATATATTTTTTGTGACTGTGATCTGAAGAAGAGAAATTTATGTTACTATTTTTAGATTGCAAGTTTAAGGCAGAAATAAAAAAATATGTTTACGTAACTAGTGGTAGTTTTATTGTAATTAAGTTAATCACCAATGATTTGCTTATATAATTAGGAAAAACTAATTAAAAAGATGTTTTAGGCTGATTTTTTTTAGGGTCTTCAAAGACCCCACGTGAGTAACCGCGTAAACAAAAAATGCGCGACTGACCGCAGTTAACAGGATAGCTGTAGGTTAACGCACAGTCGAATTAAGTATACCCGAAAAGGGGGACTGAGCCTGTCCCGCGCGGGACATAAAATTTTGAATTCAAAATCGGGACGTCTGGCAACGTTGTGTGTGATGTATGTGTGTAACATTAGATAAAAGCAAAATTTGCTTCTATCTAAGGTGTGAACTTAGCAGATCATTGTCCAGCAGATCTAAAATAAATAGGTATCTACCAGTTCTGTTCTTTTCGCATACAGCAGATTTTTCTCGTTATAGATTATGTAAACATCAAGCCCATCAAGGTGTCGACAAAGATGTAGGAATGGACTATTAGCTATATCCATCACGAGCGAGTTTATACTCCAACTCGCACTTGACCTTTTTGTTCTGAGGGCACAAGCCACAAGCGACCACCTCTATAATATTAAGGGCAATTTACACGAGATCATTCCATTGAGCCATTCCACTAAGCCAATACACTAATGGCTTTGTGTAAATGGAGACAGTCCACTGCAATCAATGGATTGTCCTCAAGCTTTTTTTGTTTGCAGTTTGGATTGGCTGAGTAGATTGTCTTAGTGGAATGGCTCATGAAATGGACTGGTGTAAATTTCCCATTATATGGCTGCGGCCTGCAACGAATAATACACAATATTAAAAACCTTTCGGGGATATCCCGAAACTGGTGTGTTGTGTAAGTGATAAATAGGGATACACGTGAGATAGATATATACAAATCTTATATTCGATATTGCTTTCTCTGTTTTCATAGTACGCTACGACCGAAATAAAAAAACAATCATTTGGGCGACTCGCTTTTTTCGAAACATAATTTCACTAACAATACTGATCTACACGATAGAAAACATCGTCATATCGGTTTTTTTCTCGTTTTATTTTATTGCATTGCACTCTGACAGTCACACTGACAGCTGACACTTGACAGTGACACCTGTGCTTCGGGATATGTGTAATTGTGTATTTCGTGACATCATAAAAATATTCTATTTGGTTGCATTCATTTTGCATTAGATGCGCATATTTAAAATCTTATTTTTATTTTCCTTTGTACATCATTTTCAGAACAAATAGAAACTAAATAGTATAATTACGTTATAATTTCCTGATCATGGTGAGTGTTTGATAATTCTTGATTTGTTTTCTGAAAAAACTACTTTGTGCGATATATACCTACATTATTTTGTTATTCAGGCAAGTAAAATGGATATGAGTCCAAGTGCGCTTCAGAAAGAAGACCTATCAGAAGCACATTTAAACACTTCACTATTGCCAGCCAATCCTAATATTGTTGACAATAACATAGTGGACAACATTCCCGGTTTGTCGCCAGTACAAATACAACAAGAATATTTCGAAAATTTGCCTGATTGTGACTGGGTAAAGTAAGTAAATATGTATATATATTTTTTTATTTTATCTTTTGAGCCTTTATCAGATCTTATTAAGTCATCACTTGGATATAAAATGTTGCTTTTTTTATGTTTTTATTTAGTAGGTGAACATAATTTAGTAAAAAAACATACTAGTGGGTGAACAGCAGCATCATCCATGTTGAATCAGTTTTTATACCAATCCTTTTCCTACACCATCAAAAATCCCTTCTTAGCGGTCACTTATGTAATTTAAGTAACCTTTATGGGACCCAGCAGTTTTAGCTGTGTGTTGATCAATCAATGAGTCAGTTGGTTTCTTCTTTTATACTTCAATAAACAAAAGGAAACCCTGAAAACTACCAAATGGCCAGGCCCAATAGGCAGAAGGAAGGCTGGACGTCCCAGAAAGCGCTGGAGCGACGACTTGGTCCAGGTGGCGGGAAGGAACTGGCTGAAAAGGGCTCTAGACAGGGAAGATTGGGAGAAGATGGAGGAGGCTTTCACCCAGATGGGATCCACAGAAAAAAAAAAGAAAAAAACATCAAAATAGTCTATAATATACTTTAATACGAAATAGAAAAAAAAAACATGTTATTTAAATTTATATTTAAGTTTTGGTTGTGGAAATAAAAAAGCTTATTATTATTTTTATTATAAACAAAAGGAGAAAAGATAATGTCGCAACTACCAGATATGGTATAAGCGAAAAAGTCAAGCTAGACACTATTTCTCATTTCAATTTGATGTCACTGTGATTGGTTTTTATAACAATAATTTTCAAATCAAATCCCATACCATTAAGGCCCTTATAGATGATAGTTGAGAAAGAGATGCCGCTATATGAATCATTAGAAGATGTCCCCTTCTGACTGTTCTCAAGTGGAGTTCCATGCTTGAGGATCATTCTGTAATACAGGCACTAGGTCCTAGTATTATATTCTGTGATTGATTGTCACTTTGTTTTTGCATATCAAAGGCAACTCTCCAATGATGTGCTGTGGCAGAATATTTTTAATTAACATTTTTAACTTGTTTTATTTATTTCAGATATGAAAAGAGTAATAGGAACCACTTACTGCAAAATGTTGCTTTTGCCCTATTTGGTGGTCCAAGCCATGAAGGAGAACTCTCCGAAGTGAGCACTAATAGCAATGCACATCTTGAAGGCTACACATCTAGGCAGAAGGAACAGGTCATGAAAGTTTATGAGAAGTTGTGTGAGCAATGTATGTTGATTTTTTAATTAAATTACAAAATAAAACATCATAAATATTATAATTTAGATAAATCTCTTTCATAGAGTATTTTAGCAGTGACTCAAGACTTATAAATGTAATTATTTAATTGTTATGTGATTTGCATACAGTTACAAATGTTACAATTTGTTGTCTCTTTCTGGCCACTTTTTGAGAAAATAAGAATTTTATGAATTCATATTAGTATATTTTCTGTCTGGTGGCACTTCGAGGCTTACCATACCTATCCTAGTCACCAAGAGAGAGGAAACAGTGGGGGCTCTGCATGACCACAGACATGCAAAACTAATAAATTTCATTATGTTTTTTGTCTTCTCTATATTTATAAAATGCATCATCTTTCTAACTGGCATTCTCTTTGCCTATGATGTGAATTTTATTAAAAAAAATTAATGTGTTTCCGCCATTATACAGGAATCAGGATTTTGTTAGTGCATTTCTTTTAAAGAAATATTGAGCAACTATGAGATTATCTGAAAGCCAGCACCTCTGTAAAGAAACATGACAAACAATGTTCCACATTATTAAAGTGCAATATTATAATTACAAAATTTTTTTTTTCAGGCAAATACTCTCAAAATGATGATGACATAGTAATGTCAGCGCTACTAATTGTTTGTGCAAAACCAAAACCAGTTAAATTCTACCAGTTGGAACCCACAGATTATTGGGTTGATTTACATCAGAGGAATGATGTTGATATTTGGTGCACAGCTGTGTTCAGACTGAGGAAATGTATTCCTACAACAGTTGGCAGTATGTTATTACTATTATTAGAATATTATCATATTATTTTATTATATATCAAATATTTTATCAAATAATTTTATGATAAGTATAAATACTATTTACATAATGAAGATATTTTAAAAGTAACTTGTTTATCTTTTACAATATTATTTGAACATACAGTGAACTATATTTATTTATTCTGTATTTTTCAGCAAAATCTTGTCGCGTATACATCGATGAAAACGCAAGAGTATACCAAGATTGGGAGTCATATTTGACAGATAACACACTACCAAAATGTGTACTTATTGTTCCTGAGAATGGAGAGTACCAAGGTACTATTATTGAGGTAAGCTTGTATTCTCTACTACCAATAATAATCGGATATTTTGAAGTGAACTATTATGGAATAAGCACACAATGCTACACTAGCAAAATGCCACATTCGCAAAATGACACATTAGCAAAATGTCACAGCAAAATGCCACACTAACAAAGTGCCATATCGTCATTATACAAATTGTAGTAGACAGGGGTCTAGTACTAATAATATTGTCATTGATTGAGTGTTTGATTGTGTGTTTGTGTTTGATGTTTAGTAAAAATGTATATTATCAATAAAGAACAATGGCAAAACTCCATGTGTTTTGGGTACCCCACTTACACCTGCCCACGGAAGACGAAACCGTGTAAAATCGATAGTTCTTGGACATACTAAGATAATATGTAATCATACCAAATTTTTATAACTTGAGGTTTAAAAGTTATTCGTTACCTAGTGTATTTTGTAGGATATTATGAGATTTTAGGTACCAAAGACGTGTAAAGAAAAAGTTTCTCTAGGAAAGAAAATGATTTTCTTCCAACCTCTTTGTTAGAAAATAGCACTGCCTACCACATGCCATATAAGTTACTCTATGCCACATAGTGGCAGTAAATGGTAGCTTGGGCAAAAAATATCGATACCTATATTAAAATATCGATATTTTTCCAAATACATAATTAGCATATTATATATATCATCGATATTTTTAATGGCGATATATTGACATTTATTTTACAGTATCGAATTCGTATCAATTTTAATATATTTTTAACGCAATTCTGGTTTCGTGTTTCATTTCATGTTAGTAGACCAGGCTCGATACTTTTTAAAACCAAAAAAAAATAGTAGTAGGAAGAAACCCATTAGAAAAGGAGGGGAATATTATAAAAATGAAAGGAAAAATAAATATTCCTCTCCTTTTATAATGGGTTTCATCCTACTACTATTTTTTTTCACGTTTTATTATTTTTAAAGGCTTCTACCCTGGTCTATAGGTACTAGATACTTGTTTAGACTCAAGCATTTATAAAAAAATACTATTTTCATCGTCCTTTTTTACGAATTTGGGAATATGTATTAATAATAATGTAAAAACTGACGATGTATCGATATTTTTCACTCGATTTTTATCTATAGTATTTAGAAATGTCGATACGATAAATATCAATTTATTTTTAAGCTATTGCATAGCTTCTATCGCGGGCCTTGAGCGCGGGGACCGAATCCAGAAATTCCGTAACGAAAAAACCTCACGCTCCCCACTCCGACGGGCACGGAGGTCCGAGTCCGAGTCCGAGGCCGAGCACGGCCTTCAAGCCACACGGGTGTTTAAATAACACCCGTGTGGCTTGAAGGCCGTGCATTGTCTAACGTCGTTTCTTTTCGGCAGTCTTGTTGATACAAATTGCTATGCAATAGCTTTGCCGCGGCAGTCCCCGAGTGCCACACGTCTTTTTTTTCACTTGGCCATCCCTAGTGAATGACATGGTTGACGTGATGACACGACGTTCAATTTTACCACAACAACAAAAAAGTTTCTGTATTAATCAAAGACATTAAAATTTAATAGCATAGAGGGGGCATTGGGAATATTTTCATACAAAACTTTGAAGCTCAAGCGTCATGTCCTTGTCATGTCAGTTAGTATGAACGCGAGCTGTCATTCGGTCGAAATTGTACTAGACTTATTCCACTTGGAATAACTTTAAGCTTCAAATAATCCTCGCTTTGTCCCCTCTATGCCTTATATTATATCTTAATCTCTTTGGTATTAATAGAGTTCCCAATCGATCGATTCGTGTTTCTATGATATTTCTGTTTTATTTGACTCAATATTTTCAACTGCTAGAAAAATAAAAAAATATGGAAAATTTCGACTTGTTATGAGTCAATAAAACAAGCATAGTGTGATACCCCGTGGGTGTCTATTTCAGTGGGTACCAAAGCTGCCGATATTCTTTTATTGCAACTTCGTTTTGAGTGTACAGCTGTTGAGATGAGTTTATCTTTTACATCTTATATTATATCTTAGAAACCCATATATTATGTCCTGTACATGAATTGGACATATACAACGCGTAACATAATAAGCGCATTTCCTCATACACCCCAATTAGTATATTAATACAAAAAATATGTTGCCTACGTACTTTTGTCTCACCAATTTTTTTAAATAAAGAGCAATAATAGTACTATTTCCATAGGTAGCACTAAACTCAGCTACGCTAATTCAGTTTTCGGAAAAAAATTACACATATTCAAAATAGCTGAAAACAATTAAGTAGTCGATACTGAACAAACTAATTTCAGAAATTGCGCTTATTCTGTTACATAATGTATATTATGGATTCTCTAACATCTGAATAAAAATTTTTACAGGGAGACGAAGCATTCGCAGTGAAACTCACAGTGGTACCATCGCCAACTCTTGGGCTGAAGGCTAGAGTGCTGGGTTCTGTAGACACAGCGAGTACAGTAGCTTCATTGGGTGCTGTGGGAGTACTGGGTGTGGCCGCCTTCACGCCAGTGGGCCCTGCTGTGCTTGTAGGGGCCACCGTTGCCACTGTGGCCACTGGCTTATATGGCTTGGTCAGATCTTCGTTTCATCTGCATGATAGGAGCATGCATGAACAGGTAAATGAATATCTATACTTATAATAAAATTAGCAGCGCCCCGCGGTTTCACCCGCGTACTAGTGGGAATACAGGGATAAAATATAATATGTGTTATTCTGATGTATACCTAAGATATATGTATAACTGTAAAGTTTCATCAAAATCCGTTCAGTAGTTTTTGCGTGAAAGAGGTACAACAAACATCCATACATAAAAACTTTCGCGTTTATAATATTAGTAGGAAGTAGGATTGTAACTGGCCGATATCTGCACATTGAATATATTTATGAAAACTCAATATGAGTTGTCTCTATGACAGCAATCATTTTTTGTCCGTCTGTCCGTATGTTTGTACACAAAGTTTTGTTGCCAGTTTAACATAAAATCTGGTACATGTTTGATCTTGATACGCCGCGGTAGAGTTATCTATATTTAAGTACAATGTTTTTTTAGGTGGGTCAGTATAGCGAGCAAGTCTCGGGAAAAAAGTTAGTACATTTTTTCAAACCCAATAAAATTAAGGAAAACTCACAGGGACCCCTGCTTGCTAGCTTTATATTAAGCTATTCAAATAGCAGCTGACGAAGACTAGGGCGATCGGTTATTCTATTGTGTCTGCTATCCGTTACAAGTAGGGTAACGAAAATATCTTAGAAAGTAATTGGGGTCCCTGTGAGTTTTCTTTAATTTTATTGGGTTTGAAAAAATGTACTAACTTTTTTCCCGAGACTTGCTCGCTATACTGACCCACCTAAAAAAACATTTACGTTAATATTATAATATTTACGTTACGTGAAGTTACTAGCTGTTCCGCACGGTTTCACACTCGTAGTTCTTGTTCCCGTGGGAATACGGGAAAAATTTTGCCTATGTTACTCAGGGATATTGTAGCATTCTAATCCTACTTCCTACTAATATTATAAACGCGAAACTTTGTGAGTATGGATCTTTGATGTTCTTTCACGCTAAAACTACTGAACGGATTTTGATGAAACTTTACAGTTACATAGATTATACATCAGAATAACACATAGGCTGTATTTAATCCCCGTATTCCCACGGGATCGGGAACGGGTGAAAACGCGAGGCGCTGCTAGTGATGAAATATTTTTTGAAATCGGTCCAGTAGTGGTTGAGTTTATTCGTTACAAACATACAAAAACACAAGAATACAAATCTTTCCTCTTCATAATATTAGTGTAGATGATGAGGAATTTATTGTTACACGTAGAGCATTAGTCCAACGGATTCTGAGGCGCGTGGGAGCTGGCTGAACATCGCCGCGTCGAGTGTAGGGCTGGCCGCGGGCGCAGCCACTAGCCTGCTATCGCGATCCGCCGCTGCGGGCAGCAATTTGACTAAGGTATTCCCAATATCCTTCATATTTTTTTTATTTAAGCTGTTTATTTCGTAAAAATAGGATGCATTTTTTTATTCTTCGCACTCCGGACCTCAGCTTTTTGAAGGACTTCTTTGTATTAGTCGATGACTGATATTGAAATTTGAATTTAAATTATTTGGCCATAAACCAGAAAAAATGTTTTATGTTTCTTATTTATGAATTTTGTGAAATTTCTAGACGAGAAACGCGCGGGCACTGTTTAATATTATACTTACCCTTTGAGTGTATATGGACAGTGTCAAAACGTCAACTTCCCAAAAAGTTTACTCACAAAACAATTTCCCTAATTTCTAACTTTCCAAAACGCCTACTTACATTTACTTCTAGGAGGTAAAAAATACCATCCCCAAACTCAAATAACACATGAACCATTGAACATGTATTTTTAGGTACATAGTTATTATTATTTTTCAGACTGGTCAAGCTCTTGCAGTGTCTGTGGAAGTGTTACGTCACGCAAATCTTGTGACTGGCGGTGCTGGGGTCTTCAACAGTCTTTTCCATATTATTCTAAAGGTAAGGCGCAATTTTCTTGGTTTTCATAAGGATTATATCTATTATTTAATTATTTATCATGAGCTTTTGGTATGCCTGGTTTACTACATATAGATATGCAGTTAACTCGCTGTGCAATATCTTCTCATATGACGGTATTCTAATAACTTACTAGTTTTATTTGCCTATCTGCATTTTTAGGGTTCCTTACCCAAAGGGTAAAAGGGGACCCTATTACTAAGACTCTGCTGTCGGTCTGTCCCCAGGCTGTATCGCATGAACTGTGATAAATACTAATTAGACAGTCGACATTTTCACATATTATGATGTATTTCTGTTGCCGCTATAACAAATACTAAAAAATAATAAAATTAATATTTAAGGGCCTCCAATCTTTGAGTATTAAACCAACAGGAGACGTCACGCGCACTAGTTTTTTTGCAAAAAAGTCTGCCAATTTCTGCGCGGGGGACGACGAAACAAACACAAATAATGTTAAAACTAACGCATTTTTTGACAAAACAATTAAACACTAGCTTTAACTAGATGCACACAAATACATTCACATATCCGTGAACTCAAAAAAACTAGCTGTATATAACAGGTATGCGTGTTGACCGACATTGTTTTTTGGCAGAGGGGAACGCCTGTCAGTGGCGTCTCCGGTTGGTTTAATACTCAAAGCCTCCAATACATCAATTTTTTTTGCTATTTTTATAGATAATAGTACGGAAGCCTTCGTGCACGAGTCAGACTAGCCCTCGGTTTTATTTGTTTTGCCCTCCTTAATTATTTTCACTTCCCTGACTAAACATTTCAACTAAGTAATACCATATCTTACAATAATGTATGTACTTATTCCTAGCCTCGGCTCTCCTCGATTTTCGGCGCCAAGATATATTTCTTGGATTGTCTGTGTGTCAAGCTATGCCTGTTCCAGGCACCGCCGCGCCGCCAGGCTTCTACCGCCATACTCCGATCTAAGATATTTCAGCTGTTACTTACGACCAATCGGTGTCAGAAAGTTACGCGCATCATAGTAAAAGCGACACCGCGCAAGTCTATCGTACATCGGAAGATCGTGGTAGCATCCCAGATACTTGTTTATGGTTATTTATTTACTTAATTTTAGGGAGACCTACAGCTATAATAATAATGAACAATGAATTTAAATATCAGGAAGCCAATTAAAGGTCTTCAATTAAATAGCGAAATATTTTGGTTATCTCCTAAGTGGCTAGAAGGCGACGTTTTTTTTCCCTTTCTTTTTCTTCGCAATTGGTCTACCTCAAAGGGTCTTCGTCCCGCCTCAATACATGCCCATACCATCGCATACGACTCTAAAATTTTACAACATTGAACGTTTACTTTTTTTCAGTACCGCAACCACGGTGAGAAGCCAACGAAATTGGAGCTTTTCCAGTTCACTGCAGCAACACTGTTCTTCTGCAACGCCGTGATGTCAAACCGCACTGCGCAGAACATCATAGAAGACGCGCAGGCTAAGGCCATCAATGAGTATCGGACCACACTTCGGAGCAACAGACACAGGTAAATATTTGCATTTTTTTTCATCTACCTACGTAAAAGAGCTGTCGTGTAGTTAAAGTACAATTCTCCAGCTCAGTAGAGCACTAAAACCATGTAACTTATACTTTGTATTGTATTGATTTTTTAAACGAATAATGTGTTGAGGAGTTTCTTGCCCCGCTTCTTCTCCTTAACTATACATACCGAAGCAGTGGAGACTCCACCGTGGAGTCTCAATAACTTTCAATAAGTGGACTCATAGGCTCCTACATTGAATTAAAACATTTTGACTTAAATAGTTAACAGCCTCTAAGAGGTCCGCTGACACTTGAGGGGTAGTTCTTTCAAAACTAACCATTATTTGGAGATTCAGTAATGCCACCAATACGCAAAGCTAGCTGACATCAGTCGCGTTATTACCTGACTAATCACAATACATTAGTCAACCATCGCCAACAAAATATTAATGAAACCATGTCTGGTTTGATACCATTCAAACTATACCTTTTTTTATTTACAGAAAAATATTTGACAAAATCAGCGCGGAATCCCGAAGGGTCCAGGGTACCGTGCAGGGCAACACCGAGGTCATCAAAGGCATAAAGAACATTATCGACAAGGACCAGTACTTCGCGGACGTCCTCCGGATAAACAAGGACATCAACCAACACAAACTGAGAATATCCATGACGGCTGACGGTCAAGTCAATCTCAACGCCCAACACAAATTCCACCCTTCTGACTTGTACAACATAGGGAAACAAGAAAGGGCTCAACTATTCTCGACCCTAGGCCCTGCTCCAGACGGTCCAAATAACGTATCAACCCGAATTGCACCTCCAACCACAGCGGTGGGTGGCTACGTGGATAAGGAAGAAGAATCAAATATGCTTGTGGGAATTCATCCCGGAGAAATAATACGCATTGGCGCGTTCCTAGTGAGAATCAGCGCTTCGGGCGCTGAAAACGTCGCGACGTTGCTAGAAAACCTCAGCCAAGATATATACGTCAATCTTATGACGGTTTCGTTCAGTGTCCTCTCGAAGCTAATGCCCGAAGAAATCGCCAGACTCAGACTGCTGAGTCCAGACGAAGACTTGATTGTACAAATCGTGAAATTCGTTTTCAATTATATGAAGCACAAAAGGCCTTTGGGAGACCCTTCCAGGGACACAGATAATGGAATCGTTATTGTTCTCAAAGACTTTTTCCAAGAAGGCATGGTTCGTCAGGAAACCATTTTGTACTTAAAAGGTCGCTTGGTCGATTGGGTGAATCAGGAAATCGATCGCAGGACGCAGCAATTTCCAAACAAGAAACAAATCATTTGTCAAATGTGTGATGGCATACGATTCGCTTGAACCTTTCTAAACTGTATATGACAAAGAGATTAAAATATAATAAGGCCATAGAGGGGACAAGAAGTCAAAAGTTATTCCAAGTGGAATAAGTCTAGTACAATTTCGACCGAATGACAGCTCGCATTCATACTAACTGACATGACAAGTACATGACGCTTAGGCTTCAAAGTTTTGTATGAAAATATTCCCAATGCCCCCTCTATGCCCTAATATATTTAAATCTCTTTGGTATAAGGCGATGTCTTAGATTGAACCGTCGTCGGTAGCATTGTTTATATTGCACGCGTGATTTTAGGTGCTATCACTTTATAGAAAACTAAATTTATATTATAACTTTATATTGCAAACGTATATTTTTAGAGACTAATAATTGGATATTACAAATATTCATTTTACGTTACTTTTGAAAAATATTGAAATCTATATACATTGTTACATTTATATATGAGCACATCGCTTGTGAGAAATTTGATCATGAAATTATTTCACGTATTTAACTAGAACTACTTGTAACTAGATTATCACAGACATATCACAAAGAGGCCAATATTAATTTATGGAAATCTCTTTATATTATATTGTATTGTATTTTTATGTACTTTTGAATGATAGTGAGCTAAGTGCACTGTGATATTGTAAAACATAGAAAGTGCTTTTAGAAATAGTAGAATAGATGCTTAGAAACATTTGCGAGTCAACATAAGTGTTGATTTCGCAGACAATGTTTTTTAAATATTTTTTTTAGTCGGTGCCGGTATATCGGGCTATAAATTATAACAT
The DNA here is from genome assembly GCA_963855545.1 of Ethmia dodecea. Classification (NCBI taxonomy): domain Eukaryota; kingdom Metazoa; phylum Arthropoda; class Insecta; order Lepidoptera; family Depressariidae; genus Ethmia; species Ethmia dodecea. Next base: position 7,725,662 of record OY979446.1, read on the forward strand.
TCTGAGATACCAAAAATTATGCCTTTAGTGCCTCTTCCATTATTTTGGCTATGTATCGTTCCTAGGGATTAACGTATAATAAATGCAGATATTTTTAATTCAACGTAGTTTCATTTAATTACACTTCATTTTGCAAACGGTACTTATATAAATCGATTTGAGTATTTAATAAAAAAAACATGGAAGTTATTGCGGGAGAGCTTTCATCAAATTTTCTTTCTCACGTTCTTCAGACGACAATGGAGGGTTATACTCGAAAAATTTGGCGATGAAATACCTGAAAAGTAAACAATTCAATGTATTTTTGTAACGAATAAACTCAAAAACAACAACAACAACAAAAAAAAATTGACTAGTAGAAAGCGACATTATCAGGAAGTGACATTAAATTAAATTACGCTATATTTTATTCACACGGTAACGGGAACTACAATGAGTATATTATATTTTGATATCTACTCCTTTTGTTTGCACCTTTTGCAGTTAGGTACCTGATACGAAAATTATAGGCTAACTTACTTTCCTAAATAATAAAGATAATAATCCAAACAAACTCAGAGAGGGAGGCGCTTGCCCTCCGGACCCCTAATTATGTATCCAAACATTCTTTCTAAAGTTTCTATCAGGACAATGCTAAAGATCCCTTTAAAAGTTCATTGGTTCATTAAAATTAGTAGGTAGGTGTAAAAATTTTAATGCAGGTAGGTACAACACGGCCGTTTTGACTTGGCAGCTCTGAAGCTGAGCAATTTCACTTTTTAGCGACCATTTAGCGGTAGGATGCGGTTTGCGCAGGCGGAGTCTATGTTTAGAGCAGCCAAGTTAAAACGGCCGTACTGTACTTACCAATATACTTTTTATTTACCGTCCCTGGTTGACGCGGGTTCTGGCTGCGCCGTCATAAACCATTTTAATATAAGTAGTACAATACAAGAATATTACCAGACGAGTATTTCGATGGTGACGAGTACGGCTGCGGCGGAGGTCTGCATGGCCACGTACATGGGCTCCGAGGTGCCTCTTAGCGCGGCGGCGATCATGGCGTCCCCGGTGTCGGAAGCAGCCTCCAGTGCCGCCACTAGCAGCGCCGGAGCAGCCAACCAGCGCGTGCCGCGGCGCCACCATGCTTGCTGCGAATAAAATTAGGTACAATTAAGTAGCCAATGTTTCCAGGTTAAAAAAGTAGTTTTGTGTTTATAAAATCTGGTACCTAATGATAAACTTATTTTATAAATCTATAGTTTAACATTTTTTATTGTACTTTTAATTATATTGCCCGGCAAATATTAATAAATTATTTTTCTGTAATTTTATAAATAAATAAATTCATTAATGCGGCCAAAACGCCTTATCTCCACCAAAAAAGATATAGGAAATAGACACACAAAGGGCGTCCTTCCACTTTTCAATGTATTTTTTGAACATGTGGTTCTGTTACTGACTGGGGTGCTGTTTCACATGCCACCAATGCAAGAGAAAAGCTCTTGATATTTTTCATCATTATCAAAAAAAAAAACTTTTGAAAACTCCTTGAACCCGACCTTCATTTATCGGATTCGCTCTTATTATGCATTATATATATTCGCAATTATTATGGACATTTCGATCCAGATAGAGCAGTGATAGCCCGGACGGTTAAAGAGCCGGTCGAAAATCAGTGAGGCTCGGGTTCGAATCCTGGCATGTACCAATGAGTTTTTCAAAAACTTACGTACATATTTATCACTAGGTCGACGGTGAAGGAAAACATCGTGAGGAAACCTGCAGGTCTCAGAATTAATTCTGAGACATGTGTAAATAGACCCGGTCCGGCGATGGGCTCACCACCTATCACGTTTAGGGGTCATATGTATCTCGTGAAATGTGGGTATATCCAGTAATGGAATACCTCTGCCTACCCCCTCGGGGATGAAAGGCGTGAGATTTTTTTTTTTTTATTTTTTTATTTCGATCCAGCTTTGTTTTATTTCATACTAGTTTCATACATATTAAAACTAGGCACTTATAACAAAAATAAATGAATAGCTATTTATTACAATGTTATTTATTTGCCTCGGGTTCTATCCCATTATTGAGTCGATTATATAGGCGTGTCTTGGCAGTTAGTTCAGTGTATGGAGTAGCATGCGAGCACATAGGTACTCTACTGCCATATTCGTTGTTATAGGATGAAAATTATAACACCTCATGTTATCCTTCATCAAATCCTAGAGTGTTTGCATCGTTTGCATCTTACCTTAGACATTACAGCTATGAGCAGCAGCAACGACGTACCAGCAGTAACGAATGCACTCAACTTTCCGTAGCCCATTACGAGGCGGATGGTTGGCTTGGTGATTCTGAAAAAATATATCTCAAAATTACAAGTGCCACGAATTCATAATAGGTATCAGGAGTAACAAATATTACCATGAAAATTTTTGGTGAAGGTTTATAAATATTTGTGTCAAAAATTGGACAATATTTTGCGTCTATCGAACTTTCAATTATGTACCTACTTATTTGTTGTCACAGCAGCAATGCGACACAGCCAATCAACAAAAGCACACATTTCTGCCGTGCGATGGTATAGTGCATAAATCAGACAGTGAGTAGAGCACACTAGTCACGGTCCCTTGTCTAGTTGCCACGTTCTATGATCGATTGTTTCGGACAGTGTTAGGTACATCTTGTAACTTAAGAACGGATCCCCGCACAGAAATAAAATAGAAATTCCCACGGGAACGTCAGACAATATCGATATTTCCTCGGCCTCAGAAACAGATGGGTCCTGCTCATTATTCCCACGAGACCATAAAAATTCCCATGGGAAACATCCCACGGGAACCCTCCGTTCCCGTGGGATTTTTCCTATGGGAAATGAATCGGAGTGGGAAAAACCGCTGAAGGGTCGGTTAGAAACAAATATTTTGTGTTAGGTAATCACCGTCTAGCAAAGCTAACGTTGTTGAGTTTCGCCGCGACTTCATCGTCGTCGAGCTCCAGTTCAACGGGCTGCGAGGCGAAGGCACACGCCGACATCGAGATGCCGAGGAGTGCCACCAGCAGTGCCCGTATGCGCACTCGAACACCATCGGAGCTCTCGCCGCTGATGCCGCTTATCTATTCTCAAAGGTACGTAAATTGTAGGTACTTCTTAACGTTAAAATTTTTTTTTTCTGCTATACCTATTTACTAGGTATTTGATGAAGGAAGAGTTATCAACTCACAGCCCAAACTACTGAAGCCAGATACTTAAATATTTGGATAGTAGATTCCCGTTATGACTTAGGCGTTGGGGATTTTGTGAAATTTCCACGGCAATAGGAAATCAAGGCAACGCCACTGGGAGCGTCCTAGTATAATATTGACCTTGTATGATCGGTTTGTTGTACGAACGCTAACTCCGAACGAAAATTTCCTGACTGTAAAGAGATAGTTTCTAGCTAGGATACTGCAGAAGATCTATTAAAGTATATTTTCATAATAAAATTTTCACTCAGTCTTGCTTTTATCTGGAAGTACCCAACTCTTTTTTCGACTTTGATATAAAAATAAATCCGTGCAATAAGTAAATAAGTAACTATGTATCTTCTTAAAAAGTAATTGTTACATACTTGACCAGAAACCTACTCAGGACCTCATAGATACAGATGGCTGCGCAATAACATTTTTAGCAACCATTTGGGGCGGTATGAGGAGGTTTGCGCAGGCAAAACCTATGTTCATAGAAGCCAAGTTAAAACGGCCATACTGTACTGTTCAATTTTGCTAAAAGATTGACCATTGTAATTTAATTTTTTTAGTAATAAGAATAATAAAGTAATTTGTTAAATTTTTAATCTGGAAGTAAACAGTACTTACTAAAAGATTTCTTACCACCAAAAGGAGACGAGGTTTTTAATGACTATGCCCAAAAATATTAATCATACTGCGCGCGTTTGAAAATTGATCCGCTACGAGTGGCTACAACATGTACATACTTACTTTTTAGCGTTTTTATAGGATACAACAATGACGGCTTAAGATGATACGGAACGAATAATAAATAAAGATACAGCTATTCGTCAAGAGTTGCTCATAAAATACGACTAGGTGAAAAATGCAAACATTGCGACTAAATAAAATAAGGTCAATTACTTATATTTGTCGGCCTCATTTTCCGCGCTCTAGTAACATATCTACGTCTTTTTACATATATTTTTCACTATGCCTAATACAACGCTATCAAGAAAGTTGCTAAGAGTATCTAGTTACGTCTGTATTAAACCATTTTAGTAAATACTTACAGTCTTCGCGTGATTCTCATGTTTCATCCGAAGTTGATCCAAAAGATTATTGCTTTCAGTTTCCATGATGTTTAACCATCATTGTCCGAATGGTTACAGTAATAATACAACAATTTTCCCCATGGGTATTACATAAACTCGGGCAATTGTAATTTAGTGATATAACATGATGTGGACCGGTCCTCGGACAGCAAAAATTTAGCTCAATGACAGTTTAATGTAGCTAATAAATAATCAATATTAATTGTCATATATAGGTATTTGTTTTCAAATGCAAACCAAAGAGATCGAAAGTGTTGGACACAAAGAGAATGAAAAGTTCTTGTGTCCTTACACACCTAGTATACTAAATCTATGTATAATACGATACGTCCATGGTCCTTACTTATTATTGATGCACTTTTGGTGGATTACACCTATATTCAGAAACAAGATTTATTTAATCCAACCCCTTTGGCGGCTGTATTATAAATACTTTTTTTGTTTATTTCCACGGCTGTGTCAGCGAAAATTAATGGTTTACTCTGTAGTTCTCTTAACTGGCCGGACAACACGGTTATGGAGGGCGATATCACATATTTAGGAAATGTTAACTATACTTACTAGATGTATGACCGAATGCGTTTTGTTGTACAATATACCTACGGTTTCTGATCTGTCTCCATCATAAATCTAGAGATAGGGAGAGATATGGTAGATAGATACAGGTATGTGGTCTAGAGTGAAAATAAATGGAAAATAATCTAGATCTATGATCTCTACCCACTGTCCACCAAGGAGAGTACCACATTATTTGAATCTTGTTATTTAGGTAAGTACTTATTATTTTTGGTAAAGCGAAACAGTCGTGGAAAAACTAGATACGAATAAGGTATTAAGTAGCTTTGTTTCCGTAGCGATTTATTCACAACCGACGGTAAAATAAGAGTACTAAATTATTGTGAAAACGAATGTAAAATCTTTTATTTATTTTCATAAAAAATTACAAATCACAAATACACAAAAACTGTCTGAAGACACAAAACTCTTGTAACCAGTTAAATACCAATAATATTATAGCTGGTATTTTTTGCCGCAGCTTCCACGCCGATTTTGATTTGAACTGCATCAATAGCAGCATTGCATTTATTATTTTTACTATGACCACAATCAGCTGACCAGTAAGGTGAGGCAGGAACAGTGCTGGATTCTCCTGTAATATACACCTACTCTATTTTTGAAAGTTTTACATTTCAAAGTTCTGATTGTCACGTAAAAAAATCAATCACGCCTTATCCCAGATGCGGACCACAGTGCAGTCACACATAACTCAGAACCAAATTGGGGGTCTGCCAGTTTCTTTACGATGATTTCCTTCACCACCGAGCTAATATATTGTACCTACTTTATTTTTTGCAAAAACTAATTGAGGACGGCCCTCACCAGGAGTCAAACCCGGACATAATGCCGAGAGGCAGGCTCACTGACATGGCTATAATATCTAATAATCATCACTTAGGTGACACGTAGGTAATCCATATATGTTAAGCTGTAAAATATCCAAATATAAAAGCTAATTTGGCATTAGATTATTTGCACATTACTTTGGTACTATAGGTAGCTAATATACGTACTGCATTTCTTCAAGTACCTAACCTGTTATCGCGAGTGTAATTTTTTTCAGACCCTAAACGAAACACTTTTATGGTGACTATCTAATAGGTATTGTGTACACTCACACTTAAACATCCAACCAAGAGACAAGCGTATTGGACCAGGCCCATAGAAGTCGCTATGATCTTGAGATCGTGTACCAGCATGGTATCCTGTTCCAGATCTTCGGGGCTCCCCACAGCCGTCACAGTTACTGGCGGTGCTTCTCCAAGATGGCGCCTCAAATGGTTTACACTTATCAACTATAAAGAGTACATTAGTTGACAGAGGTAAGTACAGTCCTCGCTGTATTCAGAGTCCGCTGTGCAATTGCCTTGCCGACGACTGCTGCCGATCAGTTGTCGGCGTCAATCGAGGGCGCACTACAGTCTACAATTGCTACCGTTGCCGTAGGTTGCGACGACACGGCAACTGTTCCTGTTATTAAAACACAAAACCCAGACTGTGTGTAATAGGCACCTAAACGCTTTAAAGCATTACCCCCTTTCTGGTATATTCAAATAAAAATGTAGAGATTAAGAAGAATCTAACGACACCGCACTTCAAAATCAGTTAAACCGTTTATGATACATACTACAAACGAATAGTTCTCGCATAATTACATACATACACCTCAAAAACATTACCCTCATTCTGGGGATAGTGGTGTCAAAAGTATTGCTCCTCAAAAAATTGCAAAACTCGCGGTACACAAATATCTAAAGAAAGTAGTGTTAGTTACACTATTTATAACTCATGAAGGGCTGAACCGATTTGGCTGAAAGTTGGTAGAGAGGTAGTTTAGAACCAGGAGACAGATATAGGATACTTTTTATTCCGATAATCCTACGGAACCGGGAACTACGCGGGTAAAACCGCGGGACGCTGCTAGTTTGTTTATAAATAAGTTGCCAAGAAATGTTACGTTACATCTACTTTGAATTTATAAACACTTAGAGTATGTACTTACAAAGCCAAGACTCGAATACAAATAAGTGTAAGGAACACTCGCAGAAAACAGAGGGTGCTGACAAAATACCCGGGTTCTGCCCAGATATGGCTTTATTAATGGGCTTATAACAATATTAAAAGGCAATTTCATCTCGGATTTAATCTTATACTTTTTAATAATTTAAACGTTAGCTTGCATGGTTGGCATTATCAAATAATAATTTTACTATTCTGCATCGAAAGCCATAAAATAGTATCTCAAACTGATAGCAAAATCTTTTAGTAAAATGACACAAATGTCAACAAATCTATAGATATTGTTATTGATAGAAGTACAAAAAGGTTTTTACTTATTCTATGACAATCTGTGAAATTGTTTTTTGATATTAAGACCATGGATACCGGAAGTTCCTTCCTTTTATAAAAACGAATCTCCTTGCTCTACAAAGAGTAGTCTTTTCACATTTCAAAATAAGTTTCTCTTTCCAAATATATTTTTTCTTAAAACCTCTTTATTTATTCCCTTCTTTCCTTGGTACTCTATAGCACACCCATGCAGGACCAATTCATATATGTGTATACCTAGGAATATTTTTGTTGTTATTCTTGATAGGAAGTCGGGCGGGTTAAAATGTTAATAAAAAACTGTCATCCAAGTATTTTTTTATTTAAACTAACAAAAATTTCATGAAGGTCACACAAAAACAATCAATGAGAAAAATAATTAAAACGAAAATCTTGAAACTTTCTAAATTTATCAAGGGATTTACATAAATGTTTAAAGTAAATAAATGTTGTTGCAATAAGCAACATTTTTAAACAGTCCTGAACATTGTTTGATTAGAGTATCTTGTATAGCGGCCTTTGGTCGCATACGTCTACATCCAGCGGATATCATGTTTCCCAAGAATGGATGGAACTGAGTAGTTGCAGAGATGAACGTTCCATCTACGTTAACAGCTACTGGTATGGGCGGATGATTTATTTCAAAGCTCTTTTTGATACGAGCAGGCATATCCGGTTCAACAACACGAGGCAACGGTGACGGTGGTAGCGGAGCAGGTAGCGGTGGCCCAAAATTCGTTTCAGGGATTCCAATCGGTCCAATACCTCCCGAAATAATTGAAATGCCATAAACAAAAACAATTTGCGGTGCCTCAGAATCGGTCGAGTCCATTTGAATGTCATCGTCAGATTTCTTTATCACCATGTTAGTATCAGAATTCGCAGACTTCTTCATAGCCAAATCTGTATCAGAAGTCTTAATATCATCTACATTTGGGACAGCAGCAGTCTTAGAAATGTTCAAGCTAGTGGCTGTTGCATTGTTCAACCAATTAAGAGAGATTCCAAAGGTATCGGCAGATGGGTTATTTGTATTGTTATCATCAAAAGCTAAATGTACGGAAGAAATTGTTTTGTCAACGTCGTAATAAGTATTATTCAATATTTCTAGTTTAGATACATTGTGATTATCTTGCGAAGTATTGTATACACCTTCCTTGCTTGTTGCGAATCCTGCGTTCACAGTAATATTTTTCTTTTCTGGAAAACCTCTAAGGAAAAATCCGCGGGTATCTTTTAAAATTTGTTGTACCATGCCGCAAAGTATTTCCATTGTACTTTCATCGTCGTGCTCATCGGCACTAAAAATGTCCGCATATATTTCAGGCTTAGCGCCATCATTGTGTAGTTTCATAATAGCAGAAACTCTTCTGTTAATTCTCTGCTGACTTACAAACTGTGTATTAAATGTGGCTAAGTCCATTCCGATTCCTCCATTTTTCCAAACAGAATAAATCCTTGCGTAAAACGGCAAAAAGGTTGTTGGTATAGTCCTCCATTTGTATTTCAATGGAGTCTGTGCCATGTACTTGCTTATAGGTATTACTGTAATATTTACGTTTAGATGCCTCTTCTGGAAATCTTTTATATCTCGATTGTTGAAATCCTCGAAAAAGTTTGAATTTGGGTATAATCTAGATTGCCTCAAAGGTATAGGGTTAAGGTAAATTGAGTCGTCAACAAGAAAAATTACATAAAAACGTAGATAGGGATACTTCACGGCAACGTTTGAAAGAAAATCAGAGTAAACTATAAAGGGCACGAAGCCTCCGCGAGGGACAAGGTGGTGATAGTAAACATCATTGGCAGGCTTAGAGTCGTTGCATTTGACTATGATGTAGGCATCATGCTTATACGCTAGCATGCCAATAGCGTAGAATACGAGGAATGATATGCCCAGCAGAATAAAAGTCATCCAACATGTTGACAAGAATTCTGAAAACATAAAAAGAAATTAGCTTCGTCGAATCACGTTTTAACTTTATTCTTTAAAATCTCACGCTTTTATGCCCGAGGACATGGGCAGAGGTATTCCATTTCTGGAAATACACGTTTTACCAGTATATTCTTTGGTCTCCTAAACGTGATAGGTGGTGAGCCTATCACCGGACAAGGGTGCTGTTACACATGTCTCAGAATGGATTCTGGGACCTGCGGTTTTCCTCACGATGTTTTCTTTAACCGACGAGCGAGTGATAAATATGAACGTCAGCTTTATGAAAAACTTATTAGTACATACCAGAATTCGAATCACACGAGTCTCACGATTTTAAAATGTTGTGAATTATTCACTAGTCTGCCTGGATGCTTCCTAATTTGAAAAAGGGCGACAAGCTTTAAAATATAATATGTTTAAATTTATATACCCGGCCAGTGTTGCAGCCACGAGCGCTTAGGGGTGAAGCTGGTAACATTGAACATAGAGGAGAAGGCATGGGTGGGTGTCTGATTTGGAGCCCCATCTCCCCCCGCGCTCACCATTAGGAGTGGATATTGCTCGTCGTTTTTCACCTGTGGAGAACTCTCCACCATAATATTATTACTGCAATATGAATTAAAATAATGAAAATAACCTATTTGTCAAAATAAAGCACACAGATGGATGTTAATGGTCAGAATATAGAAACAAAATGCTCACGCCTTTATCCCCAAGGGGGTTTTCTGGATGTACACATATTTCACCAGTACTTATGTTTTTTAAACCCTAAACATGACATGGTGTAAGCCCATCGCCGGACCGGACTGCTGATTCACATTTGATCAAAAATCTCATTCGCACATACATGTTCTTATCAGGATTAGAACCCGAGTTTCATGAGGCGGCTCACTAATTAAAATATCTCTGCTCTTTAGTAAGTTTCTATAGGAGGTTCTTTTTACCTCGAGATAAGAACATATTAAGTACTATTATACTTTGATACCTACATTATAATTGAAAAGCAAAGATTTATACAGTATGTATCTACAGTTTGATTTAATGCAGTTCAAAATTCAAGCCCTAACAACATGATAAGAACAAAATAAATCGATTCCAAGTATGACTGCCATGACACTCAATTGAAGATTAATTTTCATTTACATCCATATTAAAAGTACAGTACCTATAAAAGGCTTTTTTTTCTACTTATGCCTAGAAATTAGCTCACCTTTACTTCTTTACTATTTTTTCACTTTTTTGCTTCTTGATAATAAAATTTTAAAGCAAACTTTGAAATTATGTATAGACGTTATATTCGCAGTAAAATTTTGTACGGGTTCCAATTTCAAACTGACTGACTGCAGGCTTCATTTATTTAAAAAAAAAAATCCTCAGAATCCAACCTTTCCGAAAAATACCTATTACATATTTTAATAAGTACTTCGTGGAGATAAAATGCGGTTTATTTTGGGAGAGCAAAGAAACTCATTTCAAATGTTGTATATTTTTAGATACTTACTTCATAGCATGTTTGTAGCAATGAAACCCATAACCGCCCACTGCTGAGATAAAGGTCTTTCCTCACACATGAGAAAGTAACTATGATTGGTAGAGGGTGTCTAACTGTCAGAATTTTTTAAGCCATCTAAGGGATCTGACATGGCTTAACGACTTCGATTATGCGATTGGGACCAAATGTTTAACGTTCCTTCCGAAACACAAAGTACCTATGAATACAACGAAGTGGGCAACTTAGCCCGCGGGCTAAGTGGTCTGTGGGCTCATTTGACCACAAAGCCGATACAACACTTCATTGTACTAGGTAATTACCTTGACACAATATTATTGCAAAGTCGATTTTTGCAACATTAACAACAATACTCACGTCAGAACGTGCAGCGAATGAGATGTTGAATCAACAGAATTAACGCGGAAAGTATAAACGTGCTAACGTTACATTAATGAAACTGAGCGCAAATGCTCTCTATAATATCAGTTTATCATATTTCACCATGAGTTAGGTGCCATCACTTGTGCGTTTGAGTGTAATTGTTGCAATAAGTTTTTTGTAATAATTGTTTCCTAAATAGATGTACAAAGCTTATTATTTGTTTCTATCACATATTTTTATAGGTGAATATTTTAAATAATTTTAAATAAAATATCTAGCATGTTTTTACGTTTGGACTAAAAAAGATTCGAAGAAGAAAAAAAATAAACAATCAAACTATTTTATTCGATTTTATTTGAACAAAATTTTTAGTGATTAATAAATGTGACATGTGAATTTTCTATGTGTTTTTCGTTTTGCTGACATATTAGTTTTTTTCTAATAATTTGCTTAGTTCCTTATGAAAACCACTAGAAAATATACTTTATGAAAACGTTTCAATTAATAAAGCAGGTAGTACTAGAATAACTAGTATAAAATAAACTCACTTTCCGCGTATGTCTGCATATCCTAAAATAAGAACGAGCAATAAACTAAAAAGGTTCATGTATCATGTAAACCGCAGCGACGCGAGGGCGGATCGCTTACTATATAGTTATGCTAATAGATTAATTTTACACATGTCCTACCTGTTATATTATTATTTACTGTAAATATTTTACAAATATCATTCGGCACTTTCCAGCACCACGGATGGCTAGGGATGAGTGAAAACTACAGAGAACAGCATCCGCTGTTGTGCGACGATCTCTCTGAGGAAGAACACTTCGGTCAGGACTACCCGCGCCGGTACCGGCCTTTGATATACCGTGGTCGGGCTCGCAGCCAGGCAAAGGGTGCGGCTAATATTATCACGCGTTGGCCAGGTAACTAATACCTATTGTAGTGGATGTACCTATCGGCAACCCGTTCGCAAACTCCCCTCTGAGTTCTGACTGATTGTGGTAATGCTTCATCGCGGTATTCAAGATACGACACTACACATTCAGAAACCTTAACGTGTAGGCAAATATAATGATAAGAATACATAACAAATTGTAGGTCACAATTTACACACGGTTACTCAGTCCCAAACTAGGCAGAGCCTGTACTATGGGTACTAAACAACTAATAGACATGTTCATGCACACAATTATTGGCCGCGATCGGGGATCGTACCCGGTGCGACCTCCGACTCAGAAAGCAGGGTCACTACCAAACCAATTGAGCCAAGCAGGCCCGTCATAGATATTTGCATAAGTCTCACCACAACCAGCTCGCGCAGGGAGTTCGTGAGACAGGCGGCTGGAATAGATCCGCTACGCTTCTTTTCTTCTAAATGTTGTAGGTACAGTCAAGAGCAATTCAAGCTTTACACTACCAGTTTAAGCTGAGCTCTGATTTATACTGCGCTAAAGTGTCAAGCTTAGCGTGCTCTTGTCTGTACCTACTTGCATATTACGTCAAATTTACACGGCTATTTAGTCCTAAACTAGGTAACCTATAACGTGTGGTATAAGCAATCTATTTTGAAGGCTGAATATACTCAATGTTGCGTCTGGGTATATTCAGCCTTCAAAATAGATTACTGCTGTTTAGTAAAAGTTAGTCGTGTTTACGCAGGTCTATTTTACAGAGTGTCCATTTCAAAGTCGCTTATAGTGCAAGTTATTTTAGTGTCTATCGGATTAGTAGATAGTTGATGAAACCGTACAAAATACATAGTATACTAGCGACCCGCCCCGGCTTCGCACGGGTGCAATGCTGAATTTTCTTTTGCTATAAACCATCCCTGGACCCACTCGAACCCACACAAAAAGTTTTATCAAAATCGGTCCGGCCGTTCTCGAGTTAAATCGTCAGGAAGGAAAACCCGACTTATTTTTATATAGTAGATTACACAACTAGGGAAGTAAAATAAGAAATGTCTCAAATGACATTTAAATATCGACCGGGGCGAAGCCGAGGTCTACTAAACATTTGATCTGAGGCTTTCTTATTTATTTCCCGAGGTGTGAATAGGTAAGTAGGTACGGTAGGTAGGTACTTTTTTTCTTATCGACGGAGGCGGAAAGCGGCAACTATGTTTAGTGCAGCGGGCCGAAATTAGTAGTCGGACTCGCGCATGAACTGTTCCGTACCATTATCTATAAAAACGGCAATAAAAAATCACGTTTGTTGTATGGAAGCCCCCTCAAATAGTTATTTTATACTTTTTTTTAGTACTTGTATTTGTTGTTATAGCGGCAATTAATACATCATCTGTGAAAATTTCAACTGTCTAACTATCACGGTTCATGAGATACAGCCTGGAGACCATAGGACGGACAAACGGGCAGACTGACGGAGAGCGAATTCTTAGTAATAGGGTCCCGTTTTACCCTTTGGGTACGGAACCCTAAAAAATAACAAGAATCTATTATCAGCATTGATTTAAATTCATACGCTACTTTACTAGAGAACATCGATTATTACAAAAAAATAAAAAGAAACTAAGACGCTGTACATAAACAATACACGCACACTACCCAATCAAAAATTGCGCGAAAATACAAAATAAAAAATGCCGACAAAAGTTTTGTTTGTGTGAATAAACATGTCTGTTGGCTTCGGGTTTGTGTGTTTAATATTTATTCAAGTATGTTTATCAGTTGTTTAGTACTCATAATTAATACAGGCTCTGCCTAGTTTGGCACTAAGTAACCGAGTGGGAATTGTGTACCACAATTTAAAAAATTAAGCCCACCTATGAATACCTAACCGTATCTTTTTGTAACTTTCAGATCACTTGGCGTCATTTTTAAGCTACTGGTGGATAGGCCTTGGTATGATCGCTCTAACAGTTTTCATCGTATACAACAGTGTGATCGCGTTCGCTCTGCTCCCCCCATCACACTTAAAACCAACAAGAGTACGACCTACGAACAAAGTACAACTATCCTCCGCAACATCTTCCTTATCGGATGTATTTGTGCACATTATTGTTAATCCTAATAATGAAATAGATTTGAACACATACCTTCCTGCTATAGAACAAATTTCTAATAAATATGTAGACTTCAAGTACAATCTTGTTATAGTACGCAATGATACATCTAGCGCATCCACTTTGCTGAGTTCTGAAGAAAACAATGAAATTGCATTCAATTCTCTGTGGCACAGTGAGAATAATAGAGAAAAAGAAAAAAAAATTAGCAATATCCACGTACAATATGTGGTTTTATCTCAATATATGGATAAATCACCTTTAAGAAAATATTGGAGACATTTACCAGATCATTTCATTCCATTTCTTATTAGATCTATATCTATTTGGGATAAAGGAGGAATAGCTATAAATCCGGATATACTGACACTGAAATTTACTAATGTAATTTATTTAGAAAAGTTACATAATATACTTCAAAACTTCGGTAAGCCTGGAGACAGTAAATCAAATGAAGATATTATAAAAAAACTTTTTGATAAATCCATAGATAAAAATAAAAAGAAGGTAAACAATATACAAGATATAATAGAAAATTTAGAACATGAAGATGATAGTTCCATTAGTTCTTCTAAGGATGGTCTGATGGAAGCCGAAAACAGAGATTCATTAGTGAAACGTAGTAGTCGTAAACTTCTTTCTATTTCCAAAGATAATTTTGAATCGAAAATTGACCTATCTAATTTAACAATGGCTCATACAAATAAACGCTATGTTAAAAATAAGAATGATACCGAGTTCCAAGAAAATAAACAACTTCCTAATGAATATATTAAGACTCATGAAACCTTCCAAAGTCCATTTGTTGATATTTTTGATTTCAAAGAAACACTCAAAAACAAAACTAAACTTAGCTTATTACCTTTCTTTCTAGAGTTTCTATTTCATGATAAAACTAAACTTAATCTCCCAAAAGACAAACCAAATGAACAAGCTGTGACTAATGTGACGAGACAGCGTAAAAGTGTTTTACCTTTTGAAATACTAAAAAGAAATTCCAGCGCAGTGTCAGCAAATTATTCAAATAAAAACGATTCTACAATTAGTGACCAATATCGACCTATGATAATTGCTGCAAAAAGTATTGAAGTTGAAGCAAATAATATAAATGAAACCAATGATATCTCTACAAAATATGAAAAGGGACAACTAACTATTGACCTGAAAGGCAATATTATAGCTACTGAAACCCCGTGCCATGCTTTTATAGGAACTATCTTTAGTAACGTAGTACATCACACTGCTGATGAAACTTTGAAAGACTTCATAATAGCAGAATTATCATATTTTTGTAAAGGACTTTTATCCTCATGCAGGGGTCTTGATGTGATTTTACTTTAAATATTATTATTTAAAACTTAATTTATTGTTATTTTAATTTTAGGATCTTGTAATAAAATTTAGTAATTTCAAAAAATGCACTTTTATCTTTGTAACGGTTTAAAATAAAACAACAGTTTGTTTCTAAGCAATTTATTCGATAACTTACAACCCAATTGAGTCGTGCTCAAAATATTGCGAGTGAGAATCCTCTCAACATTTTGATCACAAGATTTTATCCTAAAATATCTTAACATTATGGCAGCGAACTTATTTTTACTATCTACTCATAAAACAATATTTTTTGACTGGGTAATAGAAGACTAGATATTAAATAATTATGTATTTTCAAATATTTTTGTTTCTTTTAGAATATTGTACTATTTTACTGTTTTGGGTATTTAGTTCCAACAAAACTAAATAGGTTTTGCTATTTGCGAGCTGTTCTGAAAAATGCTGCTTTCGTGAATCTATAAGAATTTAATTGTAGATATACTAAATAAACCTAATAATATATGTACATTCGATTCTATCATCTATATTCTTTAGTACTATTATCGTAGGCCAATTATTGCACAAATGCATGCTAGACATTCGCTACATAACTTTTTTTGTGATGAATTCTATGATTAATTATGTTGTTACGGTGCAACATTTCGCCTCTCTATAGGGATTTCCCATCTGCCGTTCCAGTCGTTGTAAGAGTGCTTACAGTGACGCATATAAGATTTAGCCTCACATCGTCTGCTGACTGACCAGTAAACAAAGCCTTCAGGGCATTGATAAACGAAACCTCTTATTTTTCCTGACTTTGCTTTTTGACATTTGAGGAACGCTGAGGAACATTCTTCACTTTCGAACGGGAAATGGCCAACAGCTGGACATTTTAACCTCTCTTTTGTCACTGTTATCTGAAAATAAATAATATAGAAGGTAACAGAGGGGTAAAATTAACCACAAGACAAGTTCATTCATATACCAAACGTTCTTGTAAGATTTCCTAAACATAACAGGTTTATGTATCGTTCTCCTCCGTCAGCGGAAACCTGCCGCTTGTCTGGGTAAGTAGTTGCATTATTTTGTTACGAATAAATTTAACGTATTAATATTTATGTATTCCTTCTTTTAAAGACATTGATACAATGAGTTTCAAACGTTCAAACGTTTCAAAGTTGTGTTATGAACTTACCGGTTCTTTGTATTTAGTATCCAAGCGTTTTACTCTTCTCCTTTCAGCTATATCTCCTTTGCATTTCTTATCAGCTTTTTCCTCTTCTACACACTTTGTACTATTTTCATCATAAATTGTATTATTCGGACAGTGGAAAACTGCTACTTTAACGTCATGGTTGTCATCATCTTCAGTGCATTGATAGAATAAATTGCAATATTTTGGATGACGCCTAAACGAAGTTGGACATACAAATACATTTTGGTCGTCATCTGTATCGGGGCAATCGTTGTCAGAGGAACTAGTTTCTGTTGTTTCTTGTTGACTTTCGGTTGTAGAATCTTCTGTTGTCGAACTTTCATCCGTGGTAGATGTAGATTCATCGGTTGTTTCATTTTTTTGTTGTTCTGTGGACGATTCTTGAGTGGTTGTTTGTTCTGTTGTATTTTGTTGATTGTCTATAGTAGTAGTTGTTTGTCCACTTTCGGTGCTAGTTTGCTGAGTTGTCATTTGATCACTGGAAGTAGACTGTTCATTAGTAGTCTGTTCACTATTAGTTGACTGCTGAGTAGTCATAGTTTCACTGTCCGTCGATTGTTGAGTTGTAGTTTGTTCAGTAGTTTGTTGTGTTGTAGTGTCTTGCGTAGAAGTTTGTTGGGCTGTAGTGGACTCCTCTGTTATTTGAGTTATACTTTGCTCGGTAGTGGTTTGTTGAGTGGTCGTTTCTTGACTGACAGTTTGTTGAGTTGTTGTTTGTTCACTGGTGGTTTGTTGATTTGTTGTTTGTTCACCGGTAGTTTGTTGAGTTGTTGTTTGTTCGCCGGTAGTTTGTTGAGTAGTAATTTGTTCATCAGTTTGTTGAGAAGTTGTTTGCTGTGTTGTGGTTTGCTCACTAGTAGTTTGTAGTGCCGTGGTGGATTCAGTAGTTGTTGACTCCTGTGTAGTAGTTTGTTGGGTTGTGACGGGTTCACTCGTTGTTGACTCCTGTGTAGTGGTTTGATCAGTTGTTGTAGATTGTTGAGTTGTAGGTTCTTCCGTCTTAGCCTGTTCTGTTGTTGTACTATCTTGACCAACATTTTCGTTTTGTGATTGTGTTCCACTACAGTCACGTGGTGGATACACAGATTCTTCATGGTTACAAGTATCTAACGATGGATCCCAGATAGTACCCTCGCCACAGTCAAAATGATAAACAGAGAATCGTTTACCATCACCATCCCAATCTACACATCTATAAAATTTCTTACAGTCATTGGGATCAGCGAAATATCCTGCTTTTGAACAATTTACTTTGTTATTAGGCTTAGTAGATGAATTTTCCTCAGAGCAATTAGACGAATTTGTGCTGCTTTCAGTTGTAGTAGTTGTAGACTGTGACCCTGAACTTGAAGTCGATGAACTAGTAGTGGAACTAGTTGATGTCTCACTATTATACTTTTGCTGACAAGAAGGATTAGTAACATCTTGGGGATGATTACAAGTGATAATATCTTGATCCCATATTGTACCATCCCCACAAGTGTAATCATATTTTGTTAAGCCGCCTTTTCCATTATCTACACACCTATAAAACTTTTTACAATCTTCTGTGTTTCCAAAATATCCTTCTTGTTCACAAATATCTTTATTTGTTGGCTTTCCATTTTCTGTGGAAGCGTCTGATATAGATGGTTTTGTAGAACTATCTGTTGGTGCAGAGGTTGTAGTTTGAGACATATCTTCATCATGCATTACAGGTTTTGTTGATGACTCTTGTTGATTAGAATTTTTGCAAGAGTTAACTTCGCTTATATGATTACATGCTTGTATATCTGAATCCCAGGCTGTGCCTTCTCCACAGGTGAAGTCATATCTAGTATAACCACCTTTTCCATTATCTACACATCGATAGAATCGCCTACAATCATCTTCGTTGCTATAAAATCCTTCAGAATTACATTGGGTTCTATCAGATTGAACAGCTGGACTTCCACTGGAACTGTCCGATGGGATCTCATCATTTTCTTTATTAGGTCCTTGATCTGAAGAATCACTATAAGTTGTAGATATCAATTCTGTTGTATAATGTTGTTCACCAAATGTTTGTGTAGTTGATGAAGTAGATCCACTCTGCTTGCTGCAGGTTGAGTTATCGTTATCATGGTCACAAGCTTGAATATCTTGTACCCATATAGTGCCCTCACCACAAGTGAAATCATACTTAGTGAATCCTCTTTTGCCATTATTAACACAGCGGAAAAATTTCGTGCAGTCGTTAGGGTTTGCATAGAATCCATCAGAACTACATGTTGAAAGTGAAGCTTCAGAATTTTCTGGTTTTTGGCTTATTTGTACCGCATCAGTACTAGAAACTGTAGTGGTCGGTTCTTTTTCACTACTCTCTGAATGTGTTTCATTTGAATCGCTACCTGAACTTTTTGTGCAATTAGTGTGGCTGGACTCATGGTTACAGCTTTGTATTTCTGGATCCCATACTGTTCCATCGCCGCAATCAAAGTCATACTTAGTATAACCTCCATTACCATTATCCACACATCTATAAAACTTCTTGCAATTTTTCGGATTGCCATAAAATCCTTCTGATTTGCAAGTAGCGTCGGATGGCAGTGGTTTTTGTGGCGTTACTGCACTTTGAATCTGTTCGGTAGAAGTGGATGTGGCAGCAGTAATTTCTGTGAAGGTTTCATCGCTTTCATGGACAGGTGTTTGACTTGTGTTTTCTGTTCCAATTACACCACATTTTCTATCAGGTGTCGGATGATTACATGCATTTATTTCTGAATCCCAAACAGTACCTTCACCACATGTGAACTCATATTTAATAAATCCTCCTCGACCATTATCAACACATCTATAAAACTTTTTACAGTCTTTTCGATCACCAAAGAATCCTTCTTTGCTACAAACATCACCACTAGACTCATTACTACTTTCAGTTAATGCGGTTGTAGAGGTTTTTTCTGATGAAGAACTACCGTACCCTGGATCATAGTCTTCGATTTCTGTAGTTGTAGAGTAATATGGTGTCGTGTTTTCAATATGTGCATTTGCAGAAGAATTTTCAGTTCTGCCACAATTTTCTACCATCCAAGCGTGATTACAAGCTTCAATACTTTGATCCCATACTGTACCCTCACCACAAGAAAATTCATACCTTGTGAAACTGCCTTTCCCATTATCGACGCATCTATAAAACTTCTTGCAATCATTTTTATCTCCTATAAATCCACTGGTTTTACACTCAGAATTATTAATATTTGTGGTCCCTGTCGCTGATGTACTTGTACTAGAGGCTATCGAATTATCAGAAGTTCTTTCAGTCTCCTTTTGATTTTCGGTAGTATACCCTGTATTTAGTTCTTCGTCACTCAAAGTTTGCGTGGGTCTTGGTGTCGTTTCTTTTTGAACGTCACCTGTATTATCACCACCACCACACTTTTCTACTGCCCACGCATGATTGCATGCTTCAATCTGAGGATCCCACACGGTGCCTTCGCCACATGAAAATTCATAACGTATATAAGCTCCGTTACCACTATCTACGCACCTATAAAACTTTTTACAGTCGTTTTTATCGCCCATGAAACCACTCGATTGACATTTATTGTCTTCGTATTCTTGGTGATTTTGGGGGTTTTTAGTTGAGGTTGTTAGAGGAGACTCGCTATTTTGTTGCCCATAACCTGTCTCATAATCATTATTTTGGGCTAAAACCTGTGTAGTAGTGTGAATAAGAGAAACACTAGTTATCACAGTAGTTTTCATGGTTGTTGTACTTTCTACTTTATTAATATCCGATAAACTTCCACCACATTTTTCTACAGCCCAGGGGTGGTTACAGGCCTCTATTTTTGAATCCCATACAGTTCCTTCTCCACAACTAAATTCATATTTTGTATAACTTCCACCACCATTATCAACACACCTATAAAATTTCTTACAATCTTTAACATCACCCATAAAACCACTTGAATAACATATAGAATGATTAGAAATTGAAGCTCCGGTTGTCATTGGCATTTGTGAAGTCGTAGTAGACGTTGTAGTAGATGTTTTTTGGGACTCTTGGTTTTGATTACCATATGGTATATCTTCACTTTCTTCGACTGTAGTAGAGTGTGACGTCGTATAATAAGATTGGGTAGATTTAATTGTTGTTGTTTCAGGTGGCGTAGTCTGAGCAGTGGCAGGTGCTTTACCTCCACACTCTTTGACCGCCCACGCATGATTGCAAGCTTCTAAACTGGAATCCCACACAGTCCCTTCGCCACAGGAAAATTCATATATCGTATAGGTACCCTTTCCATTGTCAACACATCTATAAAATTTCTTACAGTCATTTTTGTCCCCCATGAAACCACTCTCTGTACAAATGTTTTCATTGTCTTCATTGTTAGTGGATCCCTCCGTATTAGATTGGATTCCGTATCCTGGATTGTCATGTTCTTGTAAAACTGATGTTGCTGGTTTTGCTGTAGTGGTTTTGTATACTTGCGTTTGAGTCTGACTAGACGATTTGGTGTGATCGATTTGTACCTGTGTTTGAACTCCTTTATTGCCGATATTAATTTGTGTTTGTGTTTGACTAACTGCAGATCCGAAATTGATTTGAGTTTGGTCTTGTTTAGTACCACCAAAATTTTCTTTTTCGTTCAGGCGATCTCCAAAACTAATCTGCACTTGATTTTGATTTACTGGCTCTTGAGCTATTTGTATCTGACTTTGAGATAGTTCAGAGCCAAAGCTAATTTGAGTTTGCTGTTGAATCGTTGGCTTTTCTTTGTTCTTTGGTAATGATGCCCCAGAAGTTGAAAGATTTTTGCTATCGGAATTACCTCTGCCACATCGTCTTCTTTGTACAGCCCAAGGATGATTACAACTTTGCGTATCCTCATCCCATATCGTAGATTCACTGCATGAAAACTCGTACCTTATAAAACCTCCACGTTGATTGCCAACGCATCTGTAAAACTTTCTACAGTTCTCACTATCTCCCATGAATCCATCATGTATACATGCCTCACCGTCATGTGAACTTGATTGATGATTTACTTTTGTTGGGGTTGTTTTTTGTTGGGTTGCTGGAGTCATCCATGGGTACGAAGTGGTTATATAAGATGGTGAGCTTGTTTGTTTGGAAGATGTAGCCCAAGGGTATACTGTAGAAGAAGTCGTAGATTCTTTAGCTGTTGTTCGTTGAGTATATACAGGTAATTTTGTGCTAATAGGAGACGGTAATTCTGAAGGTGCTCCATCTATTTCATTTTCATTGTTATGACCAGGAAACGGAGATATAGCTAATATACCCCCGCATTCTGAACGTTTTGTACTCCGTGGATGGTTGCATATATTGGTGTCAGGATCATATATAGTTCCGGGACCACATTGGAACTGAAAAAAGGTTATGATATTGAGAATAATAATAATACATTGAGCTACAAATATACTGGATGTGTACAAAACGACTTACCCTAAAAACAGTATATCTTCCGTTAGATGCTCTTACGCAGCGGTAAAATACCGCGCAATTTGTCTGGTCGGGTTGAAATCCCTCGTCCGGGCACAAAAAAGGTTCAGGTTTGGATCCTGAATAAAGTTTAACTATTCTCCCGCTTACTCTAGGATGTCGGAGATCTTCTAACATGGTATCTATAAAATTCATACTTTTTGTTATTCTTAATAATCAGTGCTCGGAGTAGGTAGATTGATTTGAGGTTATTGACGTCAAATGTACATGTATTCGGAATTTCAAAATTATTACGTGAAGAAAAATTAAAAACGTATTTTAACACGTACTTTAAAGTAACTGTAGTTACTGTAGTACTCTAAAGTAAATATAATAAATACAATTTTATTTATATTCCGAGTACTCCGATCACTGTTAATAATTGTTCGTAAATATTTGGTTTTTCAATTTTCCATATTATGTGTCATTCTTTTTCTAAGTAATGATTCGTTAGGTGTATTAATGCAATCGGTCTCAGATTATGAACGGTTTTGAATCACATTTGTGCATGGGTGTTTTGACTACACTGCTGACTTATAGCTGCGTTTGATGGTTTTTCGGTTTCACTACCTTACCTAGGTAGTGAAACCTACAATCATTATACCAGAAAGCTTAGGCGTATCTACTTTATAGTTAGTGAATTATTAATAGTTTTATTTTCTACTCTGAATTATACGATTTTTGTTCTTTACTAAGCTGAAAATTAACTTCGTTTGATAATTGTTGCAAATACCAACCATTTTCACCAGTATCCGTTGCTTCAATCGCGAATGTTGAAAGTAGTATTGGTAGGAGAAAGTTTATCGTGTAACCCATAGCAGTTTTTTCCAGTAAAACCATGTGTTTAGGTTACAGTATATTCATCTGGTTCGTACTGGACATCTGTAACAAAAGCAATAATAATTAAGTACGTTTATAAACAAACTTATAAAATTCATTATAAAATTAGTCTGGGTTATGAAAGGTTTTCTATAAATAAATATTTTGTTCAAATATTATCATCATCCGATTTAAAATTGATTATTAAATAAAAGGAACTTTGGTCACGAATGCTATAAAACAAATATTGTTATTAAATATAATTTTTACGTGCAATTGTTGAAATACATTTTTATTCATGATGATATTAAAACAGTTGCAATAGTTTGCTTGCGTAGGAAATGGATCTTTGCTAAATCTACGAACTTGGCAAAGATAGCCAAGAACTGTCCTTTTGGACGTGAGAACATTTCAGTTTAATCTAAAAGTAGCAAAGACAGTTCGAACTACCGTTTAGAAAACTACTCTTTGTGTTTCTATTGAAATCACTATATGTAACTGTTAATCTAAAACTTCAATTATACTGATAGTTGAACGAATCTTTAGAGTAGGTAGATGTTGAACTTGTAAGTATGCACGAACTATTGACGAAACCTGGTGTGGATTATTTCTTTCGCTATGGATTAAATTTAAAATGTTTACATACATACATATGCGCACGCCTTTCGGAGGGGTAGGTAGAGACAATAGAATGTCACATGCAAATTTTTTGAGCTACTAAAACATAAAAAATATTTGAGTGTTCAATATAGACAACAAGAGATAAAAAATGTTTATAAATGCATCTGTGTACTCGTGCTTCAAAGTCATCAATACGAAATACGAAACCTATTTCTATACAATAAGCGAGTTAGGGTACCGCAAAATAAATCTGTGTCTTTCAGATAAAATGGCTGGCAAGTCTAGCTTTGCACGCGAATATGAAGACCAACGCTTCCGGCTTATCCTTAAGGATAAGGACGTTCACCCACGTGGGAGACATTACTTCGTTCCATCATACATAACCCACCCACGTATTTGTCGTCTCTAGGTCTAAACTTTTACTCTATTGTATTTTTATGTGTATGTATACCTTAGTTGTTTAGTTGTTGATAGTTTAAAAAATTATTAACATTTTTCGATGATTGTGATTTGTGATAAAGAGCCGACTGCCTCAAACCTTTATCCTGAAGTTCTAAATTCGAACCAATTACACTATTTTTGTCTTTACGTACCTAACTGTTGAAGACTTCGATTACCAATAAAATATTGAATAAGTATGTTATATTTTCATAAGTTTAAATCGAACAAACACTGTAGTCACTAAGAGGAGGTACAAATAGGTATTTATGTAAGTAGCAGGCACCCAGCCTCTTACGTAATGTTAGATGTAATGTATAGTTAAAACTTACCAAAAAACATCAAAATGTTACTAAAAAACATCAAACACAAAATAATCCAGCAATATAAGGGAGAGGAACTTTTGTCGAAAATCTGTACTTAATATATACATAAACAATTCAGATCAGAAAACCATAATTTGAATCAAAAGTTGAAGAACACCAGTGTGCAATATTCGTTGTTACATAACGTGGGTATAGGTCAAGATCAGCACATATGTCAACGACCCCGCGAGTGACTGTACTCGAATTACATGTGTGTATATAAATAGTGTGGGTGTATAAACAAAATGTAAGAATGATGAAAATTAATGACACTCAATTTGTTATACTTGTTGCTCTGTGACATTAGTAATGTGCACCGCGAATTTTGCATTGCAACGTGTGTACACTTTTGTTGTTTGTTACGCGACTGCACTAGAAAGAGAGTAATTACGCTGCTTATTTAAGAATAAATTCTATTCTTAAATAAGTATACGTACCCATATTTAGATTTGATTTCCTGTTTCATTTCATCTTAGTTTGATGGTAGGTAATGCGAGGTGAGATTGACCTTCGTCTCCGGATATTTTTAGTGACTTACTAATTAATAATTTCCGGACTGTAAAAAAACCGTATTGATTTTATCGATTTCACTAATTTCAAATGATAATAAAAAGAAGGATAAGTATTTATTATTCCAAACACAGACCTGAATATCTCATCTTATCTTACATAATATATGTGATTTCAAATTATGAAAGCAAACGGTTTCCAAATGAATGCTGTCATAAACTGCGATCGATTATTTATTTTTATTCAGATATATAGTAATACTTACCTATAATTTAAATTAAAATTTGATATCTGGAAACCATAAAAAATCATACGTCTTACGCATACTTTAATTACTTGGCACTTCGATTAAACTCGAACAACGGAGAGGACGTGTGGTTTTATTTATTATGCAGTTCATAACATTAATGTGTTTGTTACTTGCCACTGAGGCGGAGAATATGAAACTAAATGTGCATATCGAGCCAAATCTAATTGCCTACTGAGTTTTTTACTCATCACTCATATCTACCTAGCTCAAAATCTATGCTCTATACTATAATATTATAAAGAGGAAAGATTTGTATTTTTTGATTTTTATATTTTTGTATGTTTGTTACGAATGAACTCAAAGAATACTAGACCAATTTTTAAAATTCTTTTATCAATGGAAAGTTAGAAAATCCCCGAGTAACATAGGCTATATTTTATTCCCGTGTTCCTACGGGAACGGGAACTACGCTGGTGAAACCGCGCAGAACCGCTAGTATTATATAAAATGCTGTTCCGCGCGGTTTTACCCGCGTAGTTTCCGTTGCGTTCCCTTGGGAATACGGGAATAGCCTATGTTAGTCAGTGATGATGTAGCTTTCCAATGGTGTAAGAATTTTTAAAACCGGTCCAGTAGTTTTTGAGTTTATTCGTAACAAACATACAAAACTACAAATCTTTCCTCTTTATAATATTAGTGTAGGTAGATGTCGATTATTTGTATTTATCTTTCTTTACGTTGCAACCCAAAATCTACAAAAATAATAGTTTTCAAATACCTAGGTAATCATTTTAGTTTATACTAGCAGCGCCCCGCGTTTTCACCTGCGTAGTTCCCGTTCCCGCTGGAATACAGGGATAAATGTAGCATATGTGTTATTCTGATGTATAAGCTATATAACTGTAAAGTTTCATCAAAATCCGTTCAGTAATTTTTGCGTGAAAGAGGAACAAATATCTAGACATCTATACATACAAACTTTTTCGTAAACTAAACAGCCCGATCAAATAAGAAAGCGAGCGGCAAAGGGGTGCCGATTTACAATTCAGTTGTGGAACCCGAAAAAGTTAAAAAGAAATAGGCATCTACTACTTAGAGTAGTATCGCTTACAAATGTAAGAATGAGTCGTGCAGTGAGCTCGTGATCGTGGATGCTCTAAAAAACGAATGCAATGCAAGCGTCGAATCGCGTCAAGTATCACCGAGGCTGCTTGTTACCTGTGCGTTTTCACAGGCGAGTTCACCAGATTTGATCAATATTGAGGCAGTACGTACAGACAGACAGTAAGCACAGACTGCTTTGTTTTGTTTCCTATGAGTCGCCAATTTTATTTCGTTTTCAAAACGTTAGTGCAAATACGGGAGATCTCTAAAATCATCAGCTTAAAATTTCAATCTACAGAGTTTCTGTATACGTATGTTCTTGTTCACATATTATACTGTTGTATGTTTAAAATATCAAAGCCTTAATTAATGACGGAGTATTTCAGACTGATGAGGTGTAATCCGAAATCTGACGACACAGAGATATTTCATGATGTAACATTTTTAAGATTTTTAATCCCTCTTTATGCTGTAAAATCCATAATGCCTAGAGTAATATCCAACTGCAAATTGCTCCCTCGTCGGTCCCTTTGAATTCCCTGCAGCTCCCCGGGCATTTTTTAAAGGTCATCTGTGAATAACCAGCCAACCTTCACAAATCGACGTACTTCGCTGGTTCAATGCCATACGTAATTACAGCTCCGAGATGAAAAAAAAAGAAAGAAACCGGAGCTTGTTTAAAATTCTTTAATCGAGATGACACTTCTTGCCTAGAACTCGCAACAGTTTTGTCATGAATGTTATGAGGGCTAAAAATAGAGATGCAATTTCTCGCGTACCACTCCTGTGACATCGTATTACTTAAACCACTCGTAATATAATATGAAGGAAGAAAGAAATCTGCCTAAAAAGAATCATTTTATTTTACAGACAGTACACACAAGGGAATGACTCATAAAATGAACTTTTACTTACAATCATTGTTTATTATCTTTTAGAAAACCTTTACATAAATCATGTTAAGTATTAGGAGTTTTTTCCGAACTTCCCAGCAGGGCTCGCTACAATGAGCATGTTGACGCCCAAATTTATTAGTTTAAAAGTCCATAACTCGCTCCAAAACGAGCAAATGCAAGTAACGCGCAATCAAAACTCCTTTATTTAAATACCCTTTTACTTTTGTTTTGTCGAGAGTAAAATTACATAAAGCTAGTCAGCTCGACAGGCATCGATACTTTATTACTGACTTCTACGTATGAAAGGTGCACGCAATGCAAAACGGGTTCCTTGAAGATTCCCTTTCCAACAGTTGTGGTCAGGACTGCATTCTTGCGGCTACCAGTTTGATTGAGTCCCGATAATACAGGGTCTAGGAATAAATTGAGGAAATATGAGCTGTTGCAAAAAATACTTTATCTTATAGTGCTGATGGTTTACAACCATTAACGGCAATCATCGTGGTTTACAATGACTTGACCGCTGAATCGCTACAAGATTGAAGTTCGTTATTGAAGGACATTACTTCCGTAAAACAACTTTGATCTTGGTGTGAAATGTGCAGGAGTTGTAATATAAGGTCTTTTAAAATAGAAATATTAATTCAATGAACTAAAAAATATAATATAATTCTACATATACTTAACTTTTTTTACATATTAATAAAAGCAGTTCATTTAAATGGTGATGGAAGATATGAAACTTTCAAACTCTATTTGGTCGGAATTGATACTATTCTTAGGTATAGGTTGGTTAAATGTGTTCGCCCCAATAAAGCCATTAGTGTTTTTTTTCTTATTTCAACATAAGAACAAACTACTTTACTTCGGTTCAATGCAGGTACCGGACAATTTTTTACGTTTTTTTCGAACTGTGAAAATGTTTGTAGTTAAAACATAATAATTTTGTGGTTATTAACAAAAAACGAAAGCGTGCATGTTTGATTTTGTTTATTGTTTCCTTAATTTCCATCACATGACGTCCACAACAGTAATCATCATTAGACGTTCATAAGTATTATTTTTTCTTAGGGAAATCCTTATTGAATACCCCACCACCCTGGGGAAGCGGTAAGGTTATGTCGGACTCTTACAGGCTAAAGGTAGACTTCCGTGGGTCACGCGGACTTCACGCGTCTGTCGCAGACGTCGGAAATGGCGTCATAAATTTTCATACGTTGACTATTGTCACATCAATCGCGCGCGGATGCGATCGGCCGCGACCCACGGAAGTCTAGCTTAAAACCCCAAGATCCATCTCGGCACTTTAAACATGGCTGCGCCAACGCTCGGGCACCACTTTTGCATACCCTTCTCAGAATTTTACAACCTTAGATATTTTCAAGATATACCAATGGCTATATTAAAGTAATAGCGAGACAAAAATGCGTGATTAATTGTAAATTAAACTACTGTATCACGTCAATGGCCGATGTTATTATGCGATTCGTAACGTTTCACGGTTCAAGATTATTATGTAGAAGTATGTCAGTAGATACTTTTCTAGAATACGAAAAATTGGTTCTTTCCCAAGGGAATTTTCGAGAAGTAGACAGAAAAAATCAAAGTATAATAGCCTGCGCAGACGACGGACTTTGTCCCCGGAGGACAAAGTCCCCCGAATCGTAAAAAAATATGTCCACTGAGGACTTGCCGTGGACTCAATGCACACGGTGTTCGATCATTTGTCCCCCGAAAATTTAGAGAGGCGCACGCTATGGAAGCGAATATTCTGAGATTACATTGTGTTGTAATTTACGTGAAGTTTAAGAAAAAGAGAAGTAGTTTTAAAAGAGAATACTGAGTCCATCCCTTTATATCAGATCGATTAATGAATGGATATTTTCATGCGAAGCATGCTCAGTTAAAACCATAAATTTAGAATTTTTTGCTATGGTTGAAACAATATCCAAAAAGATTCTTCAAATATTATAAAACGTCGGTTGGAACTTTGAAGAGTTGTTCTCAATTGTGAAACCCCTAAAAATTATTCTGACAATGATGAGGATGTGCATTGGTCCAGAAAAAAGAATTGTTGTTATTAATTGGTTAATAACAATAAATAAGCAAAAAATACCAAATTTAGTTTTTTCCTAAATCGACATTAAATCCCTAAATGATAATTTTTCATATAAATTGGTATTTATTTTTCGTATAAGTAATAGATTTTTAAATATCGATTATTTTTAAGAAAATTGATCATTTTTAAAAAATCTATTACTTATCAAAAAGAATAATCGATATTTTTTTCGATCCCCTATCGAGCGCGCAGCGAAGACTAAAGTGTGCCGTGTGCGTTTCAGCGCCTAGTCACGTTAGTTCTATTTTTTCGGGGACTGCTGCGTACTTTTTTTCCTGTCCCGCCCCTCGGTGTCCGCGATTATTCGGGGGACTTTTTGTACGCTATACCTACTTATAATCCCTCGTGTGCGTTACTCGATGCAGTTGTAAGCGATCTATTTTGGCGGACAAAAAAATACGGGGACAAAAGTGTTTCGGCTGCGTAGGCTATAAGTAGAAAGTATATAGGGGAGATTGGGTAACAGTGGATCACGGGGTACACTGGATTATTCGCTAAAACTCAGTATGTGTAATGCTTTACGCACACTAACAAACGCGTTGCTACTGCTCATCTACACCCCACTCCCTCGCGCTCGTCGAAGACGCGCTGTCAAAGCGGAATGACTGACGTGCTGTCACACTTCGGTCAGTTGGTAAGTACGAAAGTATATTTTTAGGTAGTTTAGAATTTTGTTGTATCTCTAAGTGATTGAGAAATATAAATGATAGTTTTATGTTTTACAATGGTTATTTATTAAATCCATTGTGGATAATGTAGTTTTATTTTAGGAACAGGTATTTCTTTTTTTGCAATTTTTTTTCTTTCATAACGGCGTATGGGTCACAATGAATCATTTCAGTTTGGGTCACAGTGGACTGCTGATTGCGGACTGATTTTCTAACATTAATTTACGTTAGTTTAATTTTTGATCTCAAACCAAACCACAGCAATTTTTGAAAGTTTAGAGAAAGATATTTTTGTTTTATTTTAATTTTCTGTTAATGATTACTAAAGAAGAAAATATTTTGGTTTTAGATGAATTATCAACAATGTTCTATGAAAATTAAAAGTTCAGGACTGTTGCTTATTTAAAAAATGTTGATTAGGTCTATGTTATGAATGTTGATTAAGTTTAAGAGACCAGTAAAGGTAATATTTAGCTCTAACATACCTATTTTTTTTGTTCATTTCACAGTGATTTCTGTTAATTTTTGATGAGACTGTTTTGACTATATGATAAAAGACTGTCTAAAAGTAAAAATAAACAAGTAATAATGTGAAAATGTTGTCTTTTATTACATTTTTTTTCAATAGATCCAGTGTGCCCCAGAGCGATTCACTGTCACCCACGAAGTGATCCAAAGTGACCCACCCCCGGGTCACATTGGATCATTTCCCATATTTTTTTAAAGTGGTTATAACTTCTAAGTTTACGTAGTACTTGCCAATAAATGCATTTTTATTTGAAGATTAGGTACCAGTACCATGATTAATTATCAGAGATTAATGATTTAGGCATAACTTACGGATTTGCAGGGCTTCGAAAAAAAAATGATCCACTGTTACCCAATCTCCCCTACGTATCACATACAAATATATCTACTACGAGTATATACAAATACATGAGTATAAATTCACGTTTTCTATATAGAGTCTCGCAGCCAAAGTCTCAAAAATTAGGAAAAATACAGCTTTGGGGAATTATGGGGTGAGCAATTTCTTATTTCCGTTGCTTGCTATAAAAATTATAATTAAAATGGCATTCGCTTGAAATTTTACTATAAAGTTTCCAAATTAAGAGTCAAACGCTTACGACTAGAGACTTGATGACAATTTCAAAATTAGGTCTTAAAACGATTTCTTTAAATATACGAGTATATTTGTACTGTGTACTGGATAATTATAGTCAGTAATTTACTAGTAAAAACTCTTAATATACGAAAAAATCGGTCTTGATTGCGTTGTAAAACATCGTAATTTCAGTTGCGTAAGGCTGCGCTTGCGACTGCCGCGTTGCAAGATCACGGCCAAGGCTACGAGTACGCGTCTACGCACGCCACCAGCCACCACACAGCCAGCAGTCTAGTAGTGAATACTGCTACTATGGAATAAACGAATGAGATTTGAAAAGTCATAGAACCCACACTCGATTCAGTTTTTTAGTTTATGTATTCAGATATTACTAATCGACACTGCATTAAAAATATGCAATTTGCTGTTATGATAAAATCTACACTATCAAATAAAATTGAAGTGTTTGTGATTTTAAGATAAAAGTTAAAATTTTAAAGGAAACTGCTATTTATACGATTTATTATTATTAGTAATCATAAATGACCGTGACTGACTGTCTGTATCGCAATTAAATTGGTAAATTTTGATATATTGCAGGATAAATTGTTCATTTTGAAATATTGCAATGTTCAGAAGATAAAATTTACTTTGATAAACTGAAGCGAAGCGATATCGCTAGTATCCAATAAAACATAAACAACTCCATGCTAATGGGCCTCCTAGTTGCTCTATTTTACATGATGATGTCTCCTGATCGGCAATGTAAATTATGTTTGTTATAATAAAATGGAAAATCTTGTAGATCGTAAGATTAAAAAGGTTTCAGAGCAAGATTCATTACGTGAAGATTTACCGAAGATAATATTGTGTTGATTACAATGATATGTAAAGAGCGATTATATCAACATTATTTTTATAACGTAATGGCCATGGATGACTTGAGTTAACTTTACATTAGCAGAAACTGGTTTGACTGCACCGGATGTTAGTTATTTACAACTCACCGCTTCGCTGTTTTGTAGTCATCGCCAATTAACTGGTGCTCTAGTAATACATTGAGTACATCTATGTAATTATATCCATATATTTATGTGTATTTGTAAAACACAAATATCGAAACTTTGAGACTATAAGACTTCTAGATAGTTGAAATTTAGCAGCTAGGAGCCTATTAGAAAGGTTTTACGAAATTTAGGTCCGGCGATAGGCTCACCACCTATCACGTTTAGGGGTCCAATAATATATCTCGTGAAAAGTGGGTATACCTATCCAGTAACGGAATACCTCTGCCTACCTCCTCGGGGATAAAAGGCGTGAGATTAGGTATTTTATTTTTATTTATTTATTTACTAAATTTACACAGAAATTGGTAAAAACGGGAAAAACGCGAGGGACCAGACATCTTATACATACGAGTAGTTAGCATATCGGATTTCATTACCTGTTTTTGATTTTTTATAATTCCTACTAATCGCGCTACAGTATGGTCTGCCCACGAATATGAGGGGTGTAAGATCTGCCATATCGTATTAAACTTCTTACAATATTCTTACATTCCAGTCACAGTCATTAAAGGATTATTTAGTTGTTCGCCGACTTCAAAGTAAGGTAAACGCAGCTATCAACGACCCATCGAAAATCTGCAGGTATTGCCGACCCTTTCAGCTTATTCTTATTTTTTATCGGTTTGGAACGATTTGAGTCACAAGAGAGTATAATATACACACATGTTTGTATGTTTCCTAATTAATTTACTGGTGTTATTGTACGTAGGTACACGGGAATGTGACCAAATACGTTAGTTTCTGTGAACGTAGCGATTGCCCCGATCGTGTCATACTAACCCTTACTTCCTCAGTTAAGTACTAAAATTTTTTGCTTAAGATATTTTATATATAAATATTTATGTTAAGTTTATTCTGAATAACTCAACATATTCCTTTATTTGTATATTCCACATTTTGCAACTAAATTATTGTGTTTTAAGGGATTTTAAAAAGTATTTTTGAAATTAAAATAGAACGGCAATAGCTGCAGTGCATTTTAGTAGTGCAGTCATTACCGACCCATGGATCGGCAATGGCTGAGAGGTTATTCTTTATTTTTTACCTTTTTCGTTAATGCTTATCATAATTAGACAAGTTTTTATAACACCATTTCAATCTTAAGTATTCTAAAATTATAAGCATCTATTAGCGACATACACCATGTTATATTATAAACTTGTTTTTCCGCGATAAACTGCCACGCATTATTAAACATTAAGACGTGGGATATGAAAGAAACTACTTAGAGTTTTCTTCGTATTTATATGAAAATGGTGTATTTTTTTTATAGTTTAGGACTAAATCAATAAATTATTGTATTAAAATGGATGGAGAAATATATTACAATTAATATCGATTATATTTCGTGGCTCGGTAAAAGATTTGTTAAATTTTTTATTTAACACTAATTAACGATCTATATGAATCGGTAATTGCAACAAAGAGAAGCTATCACCGATTCTATACCGATTAATTGGTATTTTTTGATTAACGTTATGTAATCTCTAAAAGTAAAGGTACTAATTTGATTTAATATAATGATTGAATTCAATGAGTTAGGTTAGGTTTAATTTAATTTAATGTCATTAAATTTCATTTTCATTTCATAACCATAAAAAACTCTACTGAAGACTTGGCTGTATGTATTGTTCCCTTTGCCTACCCAGAATGGGTGAAGAAAACAAAAAAAAACCTCTGCTTTTAATCTTTTACGGTTGGCGCGATTTTCCAAAAATGTTAGTTGAGTTTATTGTATTTTTATTATTTTATTAAATTGCTTCATTTTTTCGCAACTGTATTAAAAATAGTTATTAATTACACGTGCGGAACCGTCATTGCAACTTGTTCCGACAGTAACCCTCACCTTCGGCTGCGCTAAACTTGGGAAGTTCGAAAAAAAATTATAGGCTTTTTGGCAAATAAAAAAAGGGTTTAAGTTATTTTGAGAATCGAACGTGTAGGTAGGTATTCTGTGAAAAAAAGTATGCTTTATTTACTTACGGTCGGTGTTAGATTCATAAAAATCGGTAATAGCTTCAAAGCGTTTCGGGTGGGTCGGTAATAGAAACAATTGACTTTAACAATCCTTTGATAATTTTTTCAATGAAAACATGATATTTACAAACAAATGAAAATATAAATATAAAATATACAATCTATATTTAAATATAAAATAAAAAAATCTGGTGTGTGCGCGACCACTACCCTTAATTCTAATAATCAATTTCAAAACTTGCTTAAGGGGGTCGGTAATAGCTGCGTTTACCTTAGGTTTTTAAATTGAAGCGTTTATTTTTATATTTATGTTTATCATTGACAAACATCATTGATATAACGAAAAAGAGTCACGTGCAAGTGCCGTCTCGTCTGATATTATTGTTTAATCTATAATATAAAAATGAATCGCAAAATGTGTTGGTAAGCGTATAACTCAACAATGCCTGGAAGAATTTGGCCAATTCTTTTTTTTAAATGTTCGTTGAAGTTCAAAGATGGTTTTTACGGCGAAAAAAATTCAAATAATTGCCGGAAAAGCCCTAAAAACGCGCGGGAACGGGAACGGGAACTACGCGGGTGAAACCGTGGGGCGCTGCTATATTATATATATATATATATATATATATATATATATATATATATATGTATATATATTAATATAAATGTTAAATATTCTTCACATAAATCAAATTTATCACTTGATCAAAAGAAGCATTAATTCATCAGAACAAAAAATATAAACTCCACATTTCAGTTTTTATTTCAAACTTAGGTACCTAGTACTAGTGGTCATAAAACTCACAAAATTAAGATTTCGTAACTGAGGAAGTCCCGGCGATTAAAAAGATGATGTTTTAATTTCCTGGTTTCAGCAAACACTGATGAATTGATGATTTATGATGTGGAAATCACATAATTTCGTATGAATTTGACGGGCCGGTTATCTCAGCCGATAGTGCCTTCCAAGTCGGAGGGTACGGGTTCGATTCTCGCTCGGGGCCAACATTTGTGTGCATGAAAATGTCTTTTGGATTGGTATCTGTGTGTTTAATATTATTTTAAGTAGATACTTATGTCTATCAGCTGTTTAGTACCCTTAGTACGGGCTTTTCCAAGTTTAGGAATAAATAAGCGCGTGTGAATAATGTTTTGTGTAATTCATTTTATTCTTCTTAAATTTATCTTCCGATACAGAACTTTAAACATTTATATGTTTGAAAGAAAAGAGTGTTTGACTCCCTGTTACCACCAGAATGCATAATGCATTTGACTAAAGTTCGACATTGTACGGATTGTACCGACCCTACCATTCGCACCTTGACCCACGTTACCTACCAGGATCCCATAATTGAGGCGAAAACAATTTTCCAGGCATCACGACTCCTGCACGGCTGCCGTATCATGATTACCCGATGACTTCACTACACCGATTAACGAGATTCAGACAGGTAATTCCATTGGATTTGTAACAGCCTGTCTTCTTACTGTGGTGTATTTGAATTCCACCCACCTTATGTGTGACTCATCATAATACAATCTTAATTGATTGACACGTACAGTACATTTGCAACTAGCACCTACATGCTCTCAGTAATTAAACTACGGTTAAAGGAAAATTAATAAATGAGAAAATAATCATAAAATCGACATCACGCACAGGATATTTATTTGACAGTAAAACAACAGAAATTCGTAATATATAAAAAGATTAAAAAGGTATTCAAAAACATAATTCCAAGGAGGCCATTCTCTACATCCCAGGCGACACACCTTACAATCTTGCTATATTTAGAAAAATAACTCAAACTATCAGTAACAAAGTCAACACTGTGCGCAGCTACTGTACTCGTCACCGTTTTCTTCAATTCTTTCTCTACCTCGCTCCTATCTACTGTAAAATTTGACCTAGGCCAGTCGGAAGGTTGCTGGCGGAGCCATCCAGGACCTTCCCACCAACGTAGCCTCTGTAAATCTTTGGCGCTACATCCTTTTGAAAGCACGTCCGCTGGGTTTATATGACCTGGAACATGATGCCAATCCTCCGGACTCGTGCTAGCTCTGATCTCTTTAACCCTCTTACTAACAAATGTGCCCCACATCGAGTCTTTCTGAATCCAAGTTAATGCTACACTGGAGTCCGACCAGTAGTAAATTCTTTCAACGTTAATGATGTAGAGAATGGCCTCCTTGGAATTATGTTTTTGAATACCTTTTTAATCTTTTTATATATTACGAATTTCTGTTGTTTTACTGTCAAATAAATATCCTGTGCGTGATGTCGATTTTATGATTATTTTCCCATTTATTATATTTGTAAGAGATTGAGCTAGATTATTTATTTATAATTGCACGGAATTATAAAACCGGTGCCCATTATTATGTATGATTCTTAAACACAAAAGTTTTATTTAAAAAGTTAAAAGAGTTTTCGATCTTCTAACCTAAGCTCCGCTTAACCAATGACTTTTTACGATTCGCTAGCCATATCAAGTCCTGTTATATTTAAAATTTCATTACTATCACTGCCCATCATAGTCCACCGTTGCATAGAATACTCTCAAATCACGCTATAAACTGGTCTTCAAACTTCCTTATCAAGCTACCTTCTGTCTTCGTTCCGGACTGAGAAATTTCCCACACTGTATCTGCTTTGACAGTATTTTCCTTAGATCAGATTTACCTACTCAATCATATCAGAATCTATATTCATTACAAATATAAGTATAATTACTAACAAAAAGCTACTGCGTGTAAATGGAATTTCAACAGATTTCAAAAACTACCATCAATCTAGTGCAGTAGGTTAAAAATGTATCCTACAACACTCCGGAAATGAAGACTTTAAAGACACCTCGAACTTAAAATCCGCCAAATGAAATATGTTCACATTCATACACATAATATAACCTTCTTCTGGTGCAGTCCGGTAAAGCCCCAGCAAATCATCGGACGAGTCAGATGACGTTAAATGAGATGCCCACAAACAATGCTAATTTTCACGGCCATATACTCACGCTAGCATAAAATAAGCTCTTTTTAATCAAGCCATTAGTTCCACTCATAGGATGCGAGAGTCAAAGCGCGATAAATCAATCCGACGCAAATCGTTTAGTTTGGCAACACGTCACGGGCTGCAGCCAGATCTTATCTCAGCCATCCGGCGATTCTGTGCCGATGGTTTTGCAACATGCCTATATTATGTGAGGTGCTTAGTTACTTTCTTATTGTTTCGTCTTAATTATGTTGTAGTAACTGGTTCAATGGCAGATTTGTGATAGACGAAGGTTGAAAGTGTATTAGATACTTATAAAAGAGACTTATATACTTACATGCAAACATAATCTCACGACTATTTCCCATTGGGGTAGGCAAATAGACTGCCACTTGCTAAGAACCTGGCAGACCTCTCAGACTTGCATACTCATCACGATATTTCCGAAACTACAGTGCAAGTGGTGGTCCACAATATACTTAGGCATCTGCAAGGAAAGGACTTTGCTAAATTCCCACGGGAACGGGAAAAGTTGGGCTCCGCGCGGGCAACGCCGCATAGCACCCTCTTGCTTTTTAATTAGTTCCGGTAAAATAAATAATAACAATCTCACGCCTTTTCTCCCTAAGGGGGTAGGCAGAGGTATACCATTTCTGGAAATAGCCACTTTTCTCCAGTATATTCGACCCATAAACGTGATAGGTGGTGAGCCTAACGAGACCGGGTCTGTTACACATGCTTTCTAATTCTGAGACCTGCAGGTTTCCTCACGATGTTTTCCTTCACCCTCGATCTAGTGATGAATATGTACGTAAGTTCTTGAAAAAACTTATTGGTACATGCCAGGATTTGAACCCGAGCCTCACTGATTATCATCATGAGAATCGGGCTCTTTAACAGGCTATCACTGCTCTCGGTAAAATTAATTGGCGTTTTTATTCAAAAAATATAAAATTACACCAAGAGTAACATAACTGTAAAAAAATTAGAGTCATCGTACTCTTACACTCATAAAATAATTATAAAAGTATAGCTTGCTATTCTTGGTCGTGTTGTGGCCATGGAAAAAACAAAAACCCAAAAAGAACGCTAACAATAATCCAGAGTTTTACTGTGGACCATAAAATTTACGATTTATAATTTGCTTGTATTCAATAAGTGAGACTTACGCGGTCATCCGGTGTTAATATTATATTTGTAAAATTAATTGTCAGAATAAAATTTAGTAAGAGATCCTAACTAATTGGGCCATCATGTAAAGATTTGATAGAATAACTGTCGCAAGTAATAGTAGGCGTGGTTAGAAATGAAATATAATTATCATCAATCCACCGTTATCCTTGGGTCCTCCCCATTATTAAGTCGGATATTTGGAATGACCAAACTGACCTATAATAAATTTTATACTGCCAATTAATCGGTAATCATAAAAATGTTCAGTTCATTGACCCGGATTACAGTTTGTGGTTTCAAGTCGTACAGTACTATTTTACGATTGCAAAATTAGTGACAAACATGCAGCGTTAATAGAATGATCGATGGTTTTTACAGTTTGTTAAACTAAAGACGTTATAAACGTATCGTTGGTTCAAATTTGAAATGATGCGTCATTACGTACCCGAAGGCAACACAATTACGGTGTCAATTAAAAACGTAACGCTATTACATCTTGTCTGTATTGCCTTATTAAGCAGAACGGCAAAAAAGAAGCATTGTTGTTATCTCACAACATACTTATAAAACTAAACATCCTTATTAGTAGTTCCCCGATAGCAATCTAGTGTAATTATATTTGGGATTAATAACTGAAGGTCAGTGACCGACTGCTTAGCAGTTTTAAACAGTTTAAGACTAGACAATGAGATCACTACTTCAACATTGAAGCCTATGACAATAGGAAGACGATGTTACATGCGATGTTCCTTTTTATAAGAAAAAAAAGAGCGATACAATACATATTCGGGCAATA
Organism: Ethmia dodecea; assembly: GCA_963855545.1. NCBI lineage: Eukaryota > Metazoa > Arthropoda > Insecta > Lepidoptera > Depressariidae > Ethmia > Ethmia dodecea. The sequence continues at coordinate 7,764,592 of OY979446.1, forward strand.
AAAACTCATATGATGACTACCTAATAATACGTATGCGACCGCGTAATTCGCAGATAGAACCTTCAACCGAACAAACGTGTTATATGAGATGGAACCATCCTGGTCCATTTTATTTTTTAATTGTTTTATATTATTACTATTTCATATTACAACTACACACCTCCTTCTTGATAAAGTAATACTTTTGTCTTTAATAACTTCAGCTACCAAGTAGGTACAGAAATTCAAATGACAGAAATCGTGATGGGAAAATGAAGACGACTTTGTTCTCAATGACAAATAGCCCCACGCAATTATATTAGAACAAAGATTCGTGGAAATCAATATTCGAGTAAACTAAAATGAAATAAGTAATTTGGCTATTATGTAGTTTGCATAACGTTGGTCGAACGAATCGTCCAGGCCATTGTTCCGACCACGAACACCATGATTGAAGAGATAAGAATCGACATGATGACATGATGCGATGACACATGCGATGTTTTCAACCACGCAAGCTTTAAACTCAAATTACTTTTCATTATGGTAATCACCGGAGGACCACAGTGAACCAAAAAAGAACATAAGATTAACTTTTTTTTTGTGCGAATGTCGGTTTATGTTTAGAAAAGAATTATCTTCGCCACCACAGAATGTTCATATTTTAAAAATAAAACTACCGAACAATCCTCGCTTCGCTTCAGTTTATATATTACTAGCAGCTCCCCGCGGTTTCACCCGCGTTCCCGTGGGAATACGGGGATAAAGTATAGCCTATGTGTTATTCTGATGTATAAGCTACATAACTATGAAGTTTCATCAAAATCCGTTCAGTAGTTTTTGCGTGAAAGAGAAACAAACATCCATCCACACACCCCTACATCCATCCATACAAACTTTCGCATTTATAATACACACACCGGCACAATTAGCGGAACAGAAAAAAAAGGGAGTATTTACGCATTTTTGCGTGTTACTGGCCGGCTAAATAAGCTTTTTTTAAATTTGGGTTTTAATTTAAAAATGGAATACTAAGCGACTGCCCTTTTTTTCATTCTTTTGTTTTAATTTTCATTGATTAATTTTTTTCCACCGCTTGTCCGTTTTTAGAAGGTTCGTGAATTCCACTTGAAAATCTTTGAATTGCAGTTTTTGAGGCTTTTGAGTTTTTTCGCATATTGATAATTTACGAGCATCTAAGTATGCCTGATTTAACGCCATCAAAAATCATTAGGGCAGATCAAATGAGGAGAAATGGTCAAACCTACAGATCGATTGCCAGAAGCCTTCGTCGATCGTTATCAACGATTCATCGTAGCATCCAACGATACAGATTGACGAATACTCTAGTGAGAAGGAGAGGACAAGGCCGGAAAAGGTGTACTTCAAGGAGGGATGACCGTTTTCTCCAACTTCAAGTCCGACGGAACACGAGACTAACGGCGGTGCAGGCTCGAAATTTACTGGAAGAGGTACGAGCAGTAAGGATGAGTGAGCGGACAGTTCGTAGAAGATTCGAAGAAGTGGGTATAGGCTCGTATGTGCCCGCCAAAGCCCCAAAACTTGAGAGACATCATCGCACAAACCGTCTACACTTTGGTCGTGAACATCGTGATTGGGACTTCGACGACTGGGGACAGGTTCTTTTTACTGATGAATGCAGAGTTATGTTAAATCAAATTGATGGAAGGCAGCGAGTATGGAGACGCAAAGGAGAACGGTATATCCAGTCTAATTTTGAAAATACAGTGGCATATGGCGGCGGTTCAATTATGGTCTGGGGAGGAATATGTTTAGCAGCTCGTACGGAGTTAGTAGTAGTCGATGGCGGGAATCTGAATGCTGATCGGTATATCAGGGAGATTTTAGAAGAACATGTTGTGCCATTTGCCCCCTTTATTGGTAACAACTTCATTCTAATGCAGGATAATGCTCGGGCTCACAGTGCTCGCACAGTACAGACATACCTAAACCATGTTGGTATAACGGTGATGGAGTGGCCAGCACGGTCCCCCGATATGAACCCTATAGAACACGTCTGGGACTTGCTAAAGAGGAGTGTAAAGTCAAGAATGCCACCTCCCAATAATCTCAACGAGTTGCGAAACGCATTAGTTGAAGAATGGCAGAGGTTGCCCCAAGAAACCATTGATAACATCATCCGCAGCATGCCCAGACGGATGGAAACCCTCATCAGAGCACGAGGAGGAAACACTCGATATTGAACAGTCATTGAAATTGATGTTAACCTTTGGAAAATTTTGAATTTTCTGCTGTTTCTCTATAATTAAAAAATCGAAGAAAAATGTATTTTGTTTAATTTAATTTTTATTTTTATTAAACTTTAAGTATGGTGTTACAAATGAATGTCAAAACATGTTAATTTAATTGTTGTTTCATTTTAAATAATATCTTGTTTAAAAATTACATTCATTGTTCTAAATTCCCTCTTTTTTCTCCTTTTTTTTTCTGTTCTGCTAATTGTGCCGGTGTGTGTATTAGTAGAATACAAAAACCTTCCTCATAGTCCGTTCAAATTAGACCAAAAACATACAATGTGAATTTACCTAAAATCCCAACAAGCTGAAAATCTGTATTTTTTTTCAAAATATAATTATAAATTTAATTTCAAAGTTCCCCATCATTCCCCTGTATGTATAACAAAATATTCGAGGTCAAAGGTCAAAAAAATTAGTTGTTCGCGATTTTCAGCACAACGGTAAGTTTTATAGTTTTATCATAAAAATACCCCAGACAAAAATAGTAAATCATAAAATTTTAAAAAAAAATCTTTAAAATTTTATTTATTTTATATTTTGAACAATTTTACTGATTTTCAGCTTGTTGTAAATTTATGTACCTAGTGTATCGCTCTTTCAAGAAAGCCAGCACCGACCGCAAAAGTAGTTGTACATACATACTGTGAGAAGTGACTTCGCGTTTCACAATACGTGGTACTTCGAAACTTACTGATATTTTTATCCAATGAAATATGGAACTAGTTCAAGTATTGTGGTTCGAATAGCTGTATCGATGTTATTGGAGAAAAACAGCAGATTCTTGGCATTGAACCTGAATGTGAGAACCTACTTGGCCAGAGTGCCAAATGTGCCGAATTCATTCTAACTTACTGAATGATTCAGAGTGAGTGCGTATTTGATACTTTCATTGCAAGAATTTGTCAATGAATTCCGTATTTGATACCTTATACTGACACCAATATCTTCAGTAGGTATATATGCAACTGGTTTTTTTTTGTTGGTTTAAACTATTTATAATATTTATTTGTTATTATTTTAATACAAATTTGCTGTAAATATTCCAAAAAGAAAATCACTACATAGTATAAAACAAAATCGCTTTCTCTGTCCCTATTTCCCTCTGTCCCTATGTCCCTTTGTATGCTTAAATCTTTAAAACTACGCAACGGATTTTGGTGCGGTTTTTTTTAATAGATAGAGTGATTCAAGAGGAAGGTTTTAGTATTCGCATTGCACCCGTCCAAAGCCGGGGCGGGTCGCTAGTATTAGATAAATTTCAAAAGCTCTGTATTATTTTTGAGATTTGATCTTGGACTATGTAAGCCTTATTCTTTTTTGGATAAACCATAATAAAGTTAACTTAATCAGAGAACGTCAGGTAAGACATCCGTTTAGAATTTTAATACGACAGCTAATTTAAGTAATCCAATGCTATAACATATACATAATATGTGAATGGATTAAACATTTATTTATGGTAAACTAGCTGTTGCCCGCGACTTCGTCTTCGCATACTTTAAGTTCTCGCGTCTTTCTCCTATCTCTCGCCAAATTTCATTACGATCGGTCCACCAGTTTTGCCGTGAAAAGGTAACAGGCGAAAATTTACCTGTTTTGGCATTTAATAATAGTAGAGATTCGTATTTGCAAGGATTTGTTTAAAACCTGTAATATTGCACAGAAACTTGAATAAATGAAGCTCCTCAGAAAATGTTTTTTAACTGTAACTGAACATGTATAAGTCGCATCGCAGCATGAGCCACATGTAACACCGAAGACAGTTTAGTCATAGAATTGTTGAGTGGATAACGGGCCTCAACGACCGACCCTACAATGCGCAGAACATTTCCTCGCTCACATTGTAACACACCCACTGCCAGTGATCGTTTTGATAAGAGCTCAACTATAATTTAGACCACAGCTAAAGAATAGCAACTCAATTTGCATAAGTCAGTATTCGAGGCGTCAGCAAAAACTCCGGCCGGCGGCTACAGATAACACACATCGAAGGCGTTGTACCAAACAATAGATACCTAAGTACTATATTCTTTGGTAAGTAACTTACTTTTTAAGTCATGATTTTTATCGTTATTTAATCGCACAATTTATGTAATGGCTAAAAAATACAAAATTGAAGATTTTTACGAATGCTGTGATAGGAAAATCCAGCACTCACGTAATTGAAGGTATGTAGGTGCACAAAACCTGCAAAAGCTGTTATGAAAGAATGTATAAAGCAGCAAAGATAAAATTGTTAATATTTATCCTTAAAATATTTTCTGCGACCTAATTAACATTTGTTAAATTAATTACCATAATAAAGAAACAAAAAGATTCGAACAACTGAGATAAAAAAAAATATCTTGTAGTACTTTAGATTGTAAATAGATACCTTCGAGAGAGTTCATTGTAGCATCACATTGCATCGAACTGGTTTTCTATATTGAAGATGCAACAGTTGTTGTCTTATTATGGAAGTTATAATAGGATTGGACCGCAGAAAACTCGTAGTAGTATAGCAAATAAACAAAACGAAGAATGATACAACTAGTAATGGGTTTATGCAACTCGAGGACTATCTACACCTGTCTCAAATAAGCATATTTTAGTCGTAGTTTGTGTCAGGAATATTATGGATTTTATTGAGCTTACAGTGCCATTAATATACCTACGTCGTTATTAGAGTTAAAAAATTTTGCATCTAATTACAAAATTTTATAATAATTAGTGGTAATAAATAAAATAAAAATAAATAATCTCAGGCCTTTCATCCCCGAAGGGGTAGGCAGAGGTATTCCATTACTGGATATACCCACATTTCACGAGATACATTGGACCCCTAAACGTGATAGATATGTCTCAGAATTTATTCTGAGACTTGCGGGTTTCCTTGTTTAGATAATACTATAATTGAAATTACTTATTTGTATAATAATGTTTAAAATAATACTTTTAGTCATACTTGAGTAATAAACTAAGTGATTATAGTATCAACGTAACCATTTTAAGATTTACTTGATTTGCCACTGATGAGGTTTAATTACTTAATTAGGCCTCAAACTAAAATCGAGCGCTTCAGCAAACAACCGTTATAGGATCGGCGCCAGAGGACCGCTCACATACAATTATATCATCAAAGATACAGTGATATCTCGGCGGATTCGCTGACACGAGTGCAAATGAGCAGGCGGATGCGACGATCACATGCCATTGTAATTGTAGCTTTGCTATCAGAAATGTTGAAAGATAGGTACATGTCATGATATGCCGCCTCGTAGTAACACCATTTGTCGTATCACTTCACTATCATCACTACACAGTATAAAACAAAGTCGCTTTCTCTGTCCCTATATATCCCTATGTCCTTATGTCCCTATGTATGCTTAAATCTTTAAAACTACGCAACGGATTTTGATGCGGTTTTTTTAATAGATAGAGTGATTCAAGAGGAAGGTTTTAGTATTAGTACTGCACCCGTGCAAAGCCGGGGCGGGTCGCTAGTATATTATATAACTAAGTATTCATCACCAACCCGTGTGAGGAAAGGGTTTTTCCTCACACGTGTGTAAATAAGGTAGCTACCTAAGCTTGTACCGATCACACTGGTTAAGCAAAGTTAGGCGAGATTAGTCAGTGAATGGAAGTCTCCGTATTTCGGAAGGCACGTTAAAAGCCGTTGGTCCCGTGTCTGGTGGCTTGGAAAATTCTGACAGTTAGATGGCCACTATTCTAACACCATCTCCCAATCCGCTCTCGTGGGAGATTATGGCTCGACTAGGTATGTAATTCGTGAATTGTTCATTTTCCAATATTTAATTTGACCAATGCGTTGTACCTAGGTACACGTAAAAGTAGCCTGATCTTCTGTTATTTTTTTGTTTAAAGAACATCGGCAGCATTGGTACCCACTGAAATAGACACCCACGGGGTATTACACTATGCTTGTTTTATTGACTCATAACAAGTCGAAATTTTCCATATTTTTTAATTAATCTAGCAGTTGGAAATATTGAGTCAAATAAAACAGAAATATCATAGAAACACGAATCGATCGATTGGGAAATCTATTAATACCAAAAAGAATAAAATATAATATAAGGCATAGGGGGGACAAAGCGAGGATTATTTGAGGCCAAAAGTTATTCCAAGTGGAATAAGTCTAGTACAATTTCGACCGAATGACAGCTCGCGTTCATATTAGCTGACATGACAAGGACATGACGCTTGAGCTTCAAAGTTTTGTATGAAAATATTCCCAATGCCCCCTCTATGCCATTATATTTTAATGTCTTTGATTAATACAAAAACTTTTTTGTTGTTGTGGTAAAATTGAACGTCGTGTCATCACGTCAACGATGTCATTCACTAGGGATGGCCAAGTGAAAAAATAAATTGATATTTATCGTATCGACATTTCTAAATACTATAGATAAAAATCGAGTGAAAAATATCGATATATCGTCAGTTTTTACATTATTATTTATACTTATTCCCAAATTCGTACAAAAGGACGATGAAAATAGTATTTTTTTATAAGTGCTTGAGTCTAAACAAGTATCTAGTACCTAACATGAAATGAAAAACGAAACCAGAATTGCGTTAAAAATATATTAAAATTGATACAAATTCGATACTGTAAAATAAATGTCGATATATCGCCATTAAAAATATCGACGATATATATAATATGCTAATTAAGTATTCTGAAAAATATCGAGTAAGTAGGAAAAGTAACTTATATGGCATGTGGTAGGCAGTGCTATTTTCTAACAAAGAGATTGGAAGAAAATAATTTTCTTTCATAGAGAAACTTTTTCTTTACTGGTCTTTGGTGCCTAAAATCTTATAATAACCTACAAAATACACTAGGTAACGAATAACTTTTAAACCTCAACTTATAAAAATGTGGTATGATTACATATTATCTTAGTCTGTCCAAGAACTATCGATTTTACACGGTTTCGTCTTCCGTGGGCAGGTGTAAGTGGGGTACCCAAAACACATGGACTTTTGCCAATGTTCTTTAGGCTTATTTATACTTTATCGCTGACTTGCTCTATTTTAATAACCTTTAATAAAATAATGCTAGTAGAGGTACCATAAGATACTGTGAATTTTTTTAATAATACCAGGAATCTGTTGAAGCTGTTATGTCAGTCGGCTAGAGGTCCCTTGCCTCGGACGGGTACGATTAAAATCAGAACTAGATAAAAAAATATCCTGTATTTTATGTTAACATATACCGACACTTACACTACACTAAGTTCACGTTCGCATTTACTTTTTAAAATTAATAACATGTATTCATGTTTTAGTATGACCTTCGTCTATCCCATCCAACTGCGTTACTACATAATTAGTCGACTTTTTATGTCAATAATTATCGTGTAATCGGTCTATGATTGATGACCATTATACAAATGTGTATCACTATATTAATATAACCGAAAATAGTGTAAGTTCCCTTATGGGTATTATTAAAGCGTTACCTAATTTTACTGGCAAAAACTTCAATAGTCATAACTACTCATGTTGGTACTTTAATTATGACGATCTGATGAACAGAACAGTAGTCATAAAAATGGAGGACAATATTATTAAGCGAATATTTTTAATAACTCAGTGCTTTTTGGTTAACATTTAGAATAGGCAGCCAGTAGACGTTGTTTTATTCTATTTTGACTGTTTTAAGTAAATAACTACCTAACTCGGGAGAAAAGGTAAAAAGAAACTTTAATATTTATATTATTCGTATCTCTTTATCCATTAACTATACTATATTTTCCAACAATGTAGCTACTCACAGAATACAGAACAACTGTATTCTGAGTTACCTTCTTTACACAATTACCTACCTGGGCATATAAGCAATCTAATAACATTATTATTGTGAACTAAATGCCGTTGCCTGATTGTAACAGCAGTTTTCAAAGACATTTCAATCTCTCTCCAATATATTTTATTTTATTTTATTTTATTTATTTGGGAAAACAAACAGCTATGTACATAACATTGTAACAATAGTCTTAGCTTAACTTATTTAATTAGATACATAGCCCACAACGTAATCCACGAATTTAGATTTAGATTTATATACTCGTATCTGCAGAGCGCATAAAAATATATTTAGTAGAAATAATGTGGTTTATCATTGCCAATACCATAAAAAACTCAGTTCTTTCTCGTGTAGCTGCAGAATACCCGGTCAAGCTGTGTAATCGGAAAACAATAGGATTATCTACGAGATCGCCCGTATGTAAGATAAAGTAAAAAATAAACTTTTGTTTTCTCTAAAGACATGCCAAAGAGATCCTGACAAGGAACCAGCCAGTTCTCGCTATCGATTGAATTAAAATGAGTGGCTACGCTGGCTATCGGAGTATCTTCAAATGGCACTGTAGAAGTAAACAGTGCGTATGAAGCAAGCGTTGGGCTAAAAATATTCTCTTGAAGCTTTTGTTGTCAAATTGTATAATACTAAAAATTCTCATTCATGTTACAGCAAAAACTATTTGTATAGATACTAACTCCCTTTTTCTTATTCTCCGTGCAATGCAATACATAGATACATAGTATAAATAATTCGATAACAAAAAGTAACTATATCAGAGGAAGTTATTTAAACTAAATTAAGATATAAAATACCTACGTAGGGTAAATAAACTAGTTATTTACTAAGGTAAATAAGGTAGGTACATATAATTAATAATTATACCCTGCGCTGTTATGGTCATAATTATTGTTAGCATAAAAGCAGGTATTTATTGTAATTTAACTTTGTAAGTAAAATTAAAAATGTTATTGTCAAAAACGGAATCATGAACCAATAAATTAATTGTGACATACGCACCGAAATCGTATATGTACTTAGTTTGAAAAAGGTACGAGTACACCTCTGTCAAGATCTAACCATTTGCTACAGTCTATTCTCCCATGAATGGTTAAGTGTGATCGAGCAGATCCTGGGTGGAATCTCGGTACACAATCTCGAGGGCCTCGTTGCAAATCCCTTCGTCACGTTACACAATAGAAGTGGATAATAAATAAAAGTCCGTGTCATATGACTGGCAAAATTTCACGGAGTCTAATATCGTAAATGGCGTGGCGAGCATAATATTGTAAATGGATATTTACAATGAGACTTCTTATTGCAGAATACTAGACAGACATAGTTAAAAATTTCGAAATTATTTAAAATTAATTCACAATCGAGGCTATCATAACTTACGACACAAATGTAATTTGAAATAAAAGGCTTATTAAAAAAAAAGAAAAAAAATATCACGCTTTTTATCCCTAAGGGGATAGGCAGAGGTATTCTATTTCTGGAAATACACACTTTTCAGGATTATTACACTCTTTATAAAAACTGTTGAGTTAAATAAAAAACTCCGTATATAAGACTTCAACGCGCTAGAAATGTAATTTTTAGTTTGTTACAATGTAATGTATTACTTGTCTTCCAAACTAAATTATATTATACTCTTATACGGGTATAATACACTAAAAAAAATTCACTTTTAAATCATAAAATGACTTACCATAAATATCTAAAATCACTGCACTTAGCACTGCGTATTTCTCAACCTTCGAAATTGATCTAAAAAGATTTTCTATCGAGTTAATAATACAGGCCGTACGGGTAAATAAATTTTAATTTAAAAAATTTAATCTTTTTGGTTATATTTTTCTTGAGTTCCTATTTCAAAGTGAACTTTCCCGCGGCCGCGTTCGTTCGGAAATGGCGGGAGGCTTTTCGTGTAGGGGCTGCGTCCTTGCGTAGTGAACAAGGTCTTGGCGAGGCTATGTGTGCCGCGCCACAGCTCCTTCGCCTCTTATACTCATCGTACGAGTATTTTAACAGATTCCTGGCCTGACAGTGCTATTAGCGTGGATTAAATAAATGATCCTCTGGGCATATGTACCTAATGATATAATGGCCCGCGATAAACCATTTTTTTCATTTTGATCTATTTTTGTATTTAAAATAAAATTATGAGTACGCCATAAATACGCTAGTACTAATTATTATACTGTGCCATGAATAAATTCTGCGCATTTGCTTCTGTCGAATCGTTGAATAAGTAAGTAAAAACGGGGTAAAAATAAAAGAGTATTGGCATTATTACGCCAAAGCATAACGGGATCGACGGATAAACAAGAATATTACGTAGGTAATTCACATAAAATAAAATGCAGATATGACCACGAAAAAGCTTAACCGTTGTTTCAAATAAGGGCAGCAGGTTCAAGTGCAATTAGGTCTCCGTATCGCCAAAAGTAATGGGTATTTATTTCTTTAAGGTAACGCAAATATTGCATTTCTGGTGGTCTGTTCTCACTTGTATAATGTATGTGAACGGATAAAAGAGCAATTTATCTTGCTTATCCACAACCACTGTACTACTTACAAAGAAGCATTACAAGTTGTTTTGCAAATAATCGTACTTCAAGCAGGTATTACTTTTTCCAGGTGAGCTTCAATGCAATCAATTTATTCGTCCGTATATTTTTTATATATAAACCTGTAATTTTAAGAACTTAATAAATAATAACTTCATTGCTATCGTACGCTTTTAACAACTTTTGACCAAGTTTTCTTTTCCTAAAAATAAAAGTAAGTACCTACTTTCCTAGAAACAGAGAACTAAGCCGAATGCACATACTGAAAAAGACTGATTGATTGAAAAAAGAAGATTACTTGTATAAAGCATTTCATAACTGATTTACCGTTATCTGTACACATTGGAGAAATTGTACGTTTTAAAAGACATTTGTTATGAAATACAGTGTACAATAACAGGTAATTGGGTGCGATTTTTCAAAAGCATCAATGTATTTATGTTATATCTTAAATTATCATGTTTTATTTATGTTCAAGAACCTTTTAGGTTTCAATTGGAATTATTCGTTACGTGCGCGTGACAAGGTTCTTATTACTTAGAGTAAGTATTGTTTGCTAACGTAAGATTATATTTCTTAACGGCTTTTTCAATGTAGCCTTCTGGTAGGAGAAACCTGTGACATTTGAAATACTGAGATGGTACGTATTTACAGTTTTACAATCCGGAAATACAAAAGCATTTTTATCGAGTTTCGTGATAAAATTATATTTATCCTAAGTGACCTCAAAAGATAAAAAAGATATGAGTATATTAAAGGCTTTTATGGGCGTCGTAAAATTCATTTTCTTAGACTTTAGCGTAAATCAGTAACCGTTCATTTAATATGCAGGTATACATACTAATTGTTTTACCATTTCAGTTTTAACTTTAAAAACTAGTAACTGATAAAAGTCGACTGAGGTTTAAAGAATCTATAGTCATTTACTAAGTATCTTCTTTAACCCAGAGATGTTTTATAAAAAAATTCCATCGCATTAAAAAATCGAATTCATTTATATAGTTTTGTTACGGCATTACATAATGGGCCTTAATATTTAAGAACAACGGAATTATACGTTAGTGTAAAACCTACAAATTATTCGTAGTGTAAAACACATAGATTGATGTTATTGCTTATACTTAACATGTTATTGCTTATACTTAACTCATACACACGAACACATACCAACATTAATAGAAATTGTATCTGGGCTAAGTTTTTCTAGAAATGAGCCATATAGTCAAACCCTAAAGTCAAAGTCCTAAACACCCTGAACTGAACACCCTGAATTATATCGTTAGTAATTATCGAGGACGCCATCTATACATAAAAAATGATAAACTAACTGACTTATTGGTATATCAACGCACAGCTTAAACCGCCGGGTCTAGAAATTTTGCACATAGATAGCTTGTACAGTGCAGGCATCCACTAAGAAAGGATTTTGCAAAAGGGTGAAATAAAGCGGGAGCGAAGCCGCGGTTAAAAGCTAGTTATTAATATTGCTCGTTGAATAGTCCATCAATAATAGGTCCTATAAGATAGTTGATTGTTAGCCAGCCCGGGAATGTTTTTGCAAGACAAATAGCGCCGTTTGACCGGCTAATTAAATCGTTAGTTAGGTATTCTTACGAAGAAGCAGACAACATTTATATAAATTTAAAACAACTTACCAAAACAAATGTTACACATCATACTTATTAAAAAATGAGTTTATTTCATCATCATCATCAGCCGGAAGACGTCCACTGTTGAACAAAGGCCTCCCCCATAGAACGCCATAACGAACGGCAACTTGCCGCTTGCATCCACCGGTTACCCGCGACCTTGACGATGTCGTCGGTCCACCTGGTGGGAGGCCTACCAACGCTGCGTCTTCCGGTTCGTGGTCGCCACTCGAGAACCTTTCTTCCCCATCGGTTATCGGTTCTTCGAGCGATGTGGCCTGCCCATTGCCACTTAAGCTTGCAGATTCTGAGAGCTATGTCGGTGACCTTAGTTCTTCGGCGGATTTCCTCGTTCCGGATTCTATCGCGCAAAGAAACTCCGAGCATAGCTCTCTCCATAGCTCGTTGGGTGACTCTGAGCTTATCTAGGAGGCCAGCAGTTAGGGACCACGTTTCTGTGCCATAGGTCATCACTGGCAACACACATTGGTTATAAACCCTCGTCTTCAGGCACTGTGGAATTTTGGACGAAAATATATCGCGTAGTTTCCCGAACGCTGCCCATCCGAGTTGGATTCTTCGGGCGACCTCTTTGTCGAAGTTGGACTTACCTAGTTGAACAGTTTGTCCAAGGTAAACGTACTGGTCGACAACTTCGATAGCAACGTTTCCAACAAATACCGGCATGGGTGGAACATGTACATTCGACATAATTTTCGTCTTGTCCATATTCATTTTAAGACCCACCTGTTGAGAAACGTTGTTGAGGTCTCCAAGCATAGTGTTCATATCCTCCAGCGATTTAGCCATGATGACTATATCATCGGCGAAACGAAGGTGGGTGATGTATTCGCCATTGATGTTGATGCCAAATCCGTCCCAATCCAAGAGCTTGAAAACGTCCTCCAATGCGTTCGCGAACAGTTTAGGAGATATGACGTCTCCCTGTCTCACGCCTCTTTGCAATTGGATTGGTTCCGTGCTCTCGTCCTGCAATCGGATAGACATAGTGGCGTTTCTATACAAACACTTCAACACTTCTATATACCTATAGTCGATACGGCATCGCTGAAGGGACTGTAACACTGCCCAGGTTTCGATGGAATCAAAGGCTTTTTCATAGTCCACAAACGCTAAACATAATGGCCGATTATACTCCTTAGTCTTCTGTATAATCTGAGTTTATGTAAAATACTGTAATACTATAACGGTTAATTCCAAAAGTCCCGTACAAGTTCAATAAATTGGTAATCGGATGTGCGTAGGGCGAAGCTGGTTGGTTCTCACCGCAAGGACATTCCAGTATTCAAATTTTTATTTCGTAATGATAAGGTAGGTACAGATAATTTTACGTGACAATAATTACTTACGTGAAGGCGCACTGGGCTACATAGCGGTACTTGTCTTTATTAATGTACACACTTAGCGTTATATAGTTATATCAGTCAAGATGTTTTTATGATAAGTAAAACTATAGTATCTTCTAAGTTACGAGTTCTGAAACAAAAAACAACATAGATCTAACAAATTGCACATCAATATACCTATCTACTGTAGGACTCATAGACATAGAATCAGGAATCTAATTAATGGACCACTAATTATGATTAATGTATTTTATTTATTAAATCTATGTAGAAATAATTACCTTAGCCGCTACATAATTATAGAGTATCGTAGACAAAATAACAAGCATTTTAGTAAATATTACGAAGCTACTCCAGTCACAAATACACCGTAAATTCCGTTTCCAAAAAAACTAAGTCAGTAGATCGAAATCAGCGATGTTTACATCGATATCTCCATATGACGCATGAGGCAACAATTCGTCAACCACCAAAATGCATTAGGTTTCGGTGTCGAGCATGCGATACATAGTAAACTGCTGATCAACCTTGACTTGGCAATAACCTTTTTCGGCATCGAGGTGAATGATTTCTGTAACAGAGTTGGATTGAGTAACCCATGTAAGTATATACGTTATGGATCTGACTAGCGGGTACCCAGCGGCGTTGCCCGTGCCTATCCAGTTTATTCCCGTCTCGTGGTAATTTCCAAAAACCCCTTCATAGCTGTTGTCTACGACTTAAAAGACACCTACATACCTTATTTCAAAATATCGGGTACCCAGCGGCGTTGCCCGAGTCGGAATTTCTAAGAATCCCTTTATAGCGGTTGCCTACGATGTCGACATAATATAAAACACCTAGAACCCATATTTCAAGTTTCTAGGTGTTATCGTTTCGAAGTAGTAGTACGTTACCTAGGTATTTAGCTTTTCCACCAGTTTTTTTATTTTGCCGAGGAAATGAGACATTTTCCTGCGGTAAAAATAATCTACAAGAAGAAGAATCTAAGGAAGAACAAGTCTACGAGAAAAAAATTAGAGTCATTTGATGGCATATGATATGATATAGAGATTTTATAGAGTACTTACCTTTTTTTGAAAATATTACATTTCCGTCGTTTTAGGCGGGGGAATTAATTGAATTAGGTATATTAATTGAACATTGTAAAACATCATTATCTTCGCTCTACAGGTGTCTTTTTAGAATTGAAACAATTTTATTGTATTCTTGATTGCTCTGTTTCAAAGAAAAATTCACCGTAGGTAAGTGACTGTAGTTGCTCCATTTGTTTGGCCATCATGAAGAGTAAGTAGTCATCAACATTATTTATTTATTTATTTAACTTTCATTCGGATATAAATGAGATTCCAATAGTACCTACCTCATTACTTACCTATTAGGGTACTTACCTAATAATAAGATTGATTTAAAACCTAGAGCAGTGATAGCCCGGACGGTTAAAGAGCCGGCCGAAAATCAGTGAGGCTCGGGTTCGAATCCTGGCATGTACCAATGAGTTTTTCAGAAAAACTTACATATTTATCACTAGCTCGCCGGTGAAGGAAAACATCGTGAGGAAACCCGCAGGTCTCAGAATTAATTAATTCTGAGACATGTGTAAATAGACCCGGTCCGGCGATGGGCTCACCACCTATCACGTTTAGGGGTCCAATGTATCTCGTGAAAGGTGGGTATATCCAGTAATGGAATACCTCTGCCTACCCCCTCGGGGATAAAAAGGCGTGAGATTATATTATTATTATTATTATATTAGTTAAAACCTTTTATACTTTTACTTTGTATTTTTTCAATATAACTTAACCGTTATAGAAAATAATTAAAAGTCCCACATCGGATAACTCAACGCCACTTGCCTCATAATGTAAAATT
Organism: Ethmia dodecea; assembly: GCA_963855545.1. Classification (NCBI taxonomy): domain Eukaryota; kingdom Metazoa; phylum Arthropoda; class Insecta; order Lepidoptera; family Depressariidae; genus Ethmia; species Ethmia dodecea. The sequence goes on from OY979446.1 coordinate 7,780,123, forward strand.
AGTTATGGCTTAGTAGCCTTTAATTTATATTTTTCAAACACATAAAAATAACCAAATGTGGTTTCACGCTCCTTTTACGTAAACAAATACCGTTCTCTTACACCGGCTCTGGTTCTAAAAGGATAAATTGTAGTATAACTCTACACTAAACTAAACTGTAGGATAGGTACTCTGACTATCAATTGCCAGGTAAGTATTGGTTTTAGTTTATCTACGATGATGACACTTGTAAAATAGCCAATTAACGGAGGATAGTAAAATTATATTATAAAGACCGACCGTCCCAAGAAGTGATGGAATAAAGAGTGATATATATATCTAACGAGTACTCGATGCTTATGCTTGTTATTTAGAGAACCCATAAACACATAAAATTTAAAAAATAATAAATAATCTCACGCCTTTTATCCCCGAGGGGGTAGGCAGAGGTATTTCATTACTGGATATACTCACATTTCACGAGATATATTGGACCCCTAAACGTGATAGGTGGTGAGCCCATCGCCGGACCGGGTCTATTTACACATGTCTCAGAATTTTGAGACCTGCGGGTTTCCTCACGATGTTTTCCTTCACCGTCGAGCTAGTAATAAATATGTACGTAAGTTTTTTAAAAACTTGTTGGTACATGCCAGGATTCGAACCCGAGCCTCACTGATTTTTGCCCTCCGGACCAGCTGTACCATTGAGTTTTACCATTGATGGTACAATTGGTACCGACTTGTACCACTTGTACCATTTGGCCGGCTCTTTATATATATTTACCGTAACTACATATTTTATGGTAATTACTTAAAAACTAGGAAATCAAATATTTTTTTTTTATTCAATATAGGGGCTTAGAAGTCTACTTATTGAAATAAAGTTGTCAAAGAGAAAAAGCAGGGCAAGATTTTGAAAATTTTGTCAACGTCTCGATATAAACATTCAGGAAATACTTAGGCTCCCTTTTTCTGTCCCAAAAGGAATCAATATTACTTGAACATTGATCAAAACTTCTTATCGTGAATTTGTTGCTTTATTCGTATCTCAAATCCGCCAGTGGCACTCAGGTGGCAGTCCATAAATAAACATCAATATGACAGTAGTACATCAAGTTGATAAGGCTTTTAAAGCAATACGCTCATGTCGTTGACCCGAATACATTTACCGATGCACAAAGTTCACGATACACTTTTGGTGTATCATGTTGGCGAATTATGCCGAAGTCACGACAGAGAACTAAGCTTGGGTTTTTTCAACAAGAAAATTTTAAAAAATCCTTGTATAATTTTTTACGTTGGATGAATCCAAACATTAAACGATCATTTAAACAATAATCAGGTGTTCAATACCATACCATTACTGATGACAAGTGTTAACTTAAGGGGATGACAAATAAGTACCTAGATATAGGTAATATAATTTATAACACATTTGCTCGTAAAAGGCGTCTTATTTCACCAATTTCAATATCGTATTGTATCTCATTACGCCCAAGTGCGGTAAGTGTAAAGTAATACGCACGGTTTATCAAGATGCTTTAAAATCTCAGCAAAGAGTTTTTATGTCAAAAAAGTTGTCAACATTTTATGATTAAAATTAACTTTGGGAGATAAAATAATATATTAAAGAAATATTTAGGTATGTACTTACATAATTATTTAATTAATTTTGACAGTAAATTACAACCAATTAATCTGTAACAAAAACACAAAAATATTAATTTACTTTATTAGTAATAATACTGGCTGTTTTTTGTGCCTTTGCCTAAAAAAAAATGATGATGCGCCGCGCCGCGCGCTTTTTCTTAACGCTGTATTGTTTTTATTCGTTTACCATAGTCGGAATTTTATTTTATTTCCTCGCAAATGTGTTATAAAACGTCGTATGACATACGTGCGCTTTGATAATTACAGCCTCTGCTTACTTATAGCCCTCGCCTACGGCTCGGGCTAGCAATATCGCCTCGGCTGTAATTTTCAACCTACCGCACTTATATCATAATGTACTATTTTAGCTCTATTATGATTGCGAAAGTAGGTAACTCTGTTACCTTTTCACGGCAAAATCGGAGGACCGATCTTGATAAAATTTTATAGGACGATAGTTCAGGTAAGTACTTACATCTAGGAAGCGATAAAGTTTACGCAAACGGAGTCGCGGGCAATAGCTAGTACCAACTTAAGTAGGTAGATACCAGCGCGAGCCGCCCGAACAGACGTTGTCCTGCCACAGACAACAGCGCCAACTATCGGGTCTAATTTTAAATCTAAACTATCGAGCAAAGAGATTTAAAATAGGGCATAGAGGGGGCATTGGGAATATTTTTATACAAAATTTTGAAGCTTAAGCGTCATGTCCTTGTCATGTCAGTTAATATGAACGCGAGCTATCATTCGGTCGAAATTGTACTAGACTTATTCCACTTGGAATAACTTTTGACTTCAAATTTTCCTCGCTTTGTCCCCTCTATGCCTTATTATATTTTAATCTCTTTGCTATCGAGGGACCCAATCAAACTTTTTTTTTTTTTATCAAAGTCGGTCCAGCAATTTTTGAATTTTTATAGACTAACGCACGGCATCGGTATTTGATTTACATACTTTAAGTAATAGAATTTGAATAAGTAAGCATAATAAGAAAAAAATACGATCTTCATGCGTTGTATTAGCGCTTTTGGAAACAAAATGTTGTTATTATTGGCCATCATAATTTTGCACCGTCCGACCCAATTAGCAATCAAAATCTTTTTTGATTATTTCAAATTATACGTGGTTCCGCACCGTATCTTACATCGAGTCATGTTATTATCATTGTACCGTTTTAGGGACCCAAATCGTACATATACCTACAACCATTAATTTTAATTCCATTCATATAAGTAAATAGGTTTAGTAATTTAGGATGATAAAAAGAGGTGCAATCAAAACCAAAATAAGAAGTACCTAAGATAGGGTACTTACCTGTTACAAGCTACAAGAAAAATCTTCAAATGATTTTTATGAGCTTACAATGACATTGTAAATTATGACATGACATTGCACATAAAACGTAAAGATTAAGTAATGGATCATTGTTCACATACCATACACAACCTACTTTTTAACATTCTACAGAACCTTTTCTGCAAGCTGCAAACAACAAAATATTAAAGTGAGAAGTTCATTGGTTTTAAAATATTATTTACTTACTTATAATGTAGGTACTGTACTCTGTCGTTATAATAAATGTTTTCCCAATTTTTTTATGAAAGGTATGTTGTTGTATTTATAGCACTTATTAAAATAACTGTAATATACAAATAATATTTTTTAAGTACCTGTGTAGTGCGTACCAAAGTAGGTACCTATAGAAATGAAATAATTATCTAGGTAGGTTGGTACTTTAAACGAATTAAACCGCCAGCCGAAGTTTTTTTATAATCATCATCATCATCAACCCGTAGCAGCCCGATGCTGATCTAAGGGTCTTTTTCTCACACATGAGGAAATATGACCCGCCTCACCTCCCCACCTCGGATTAGAAGATGGTGGCCACCTAACTGTCAGAATTTTTCAAGCGACCCAAAGGCATCTGACCAACAATTTAACGTGCCTTCCGAAACACGGAAGCGCTCGTAATAAAATGCCACTAGGCGGTCACCTCATCCACTGAATGACCAGGGGGCCAATTCCCACAAAATGTCAACGGTCATAGTTGGATGACAATGACATATCAATGGTCAGTCAATGGTGTTATTTTGGCACTTTTCAGAGCAAATAAAACCATCGACTGACCATTGACATGTCATTGTCATCCAACTGTAACCGTTAACATTTAGTGGAATTGGCCCCCAGGCTCATGGGCACCAGCAGGCGTATTCACGGAGCTTCGATATTCGATATACGACTCGGAATCGGAAAATCTGTCGAAGATGGGCTATTTAGAGAAGTCGGTATCGATAACGAATGTCATATTTGACATAAGGATTCGGAAAATTTTCTGTGGCTGTTAGAAATGCCTAGAATACAGTTTCTCAGGAAAATTTTTCACTCGATCTGAATCGAACGGAAACGGTGTCGAGCCTCCGTGAATACGCCTGCAGGTTCATGGTGGGCACCACCCATTTGTTTTTTCGCGCGTGTATCACAGCGCGTGGTCAATAGCCAATGAGATCACATTGTTTTGACAATCACAATAATGTGTTACCATACACTCGAACCTAAAAAAATATTCCTACTATTAAATGAGAATAATATAGGTACAGAATGGAACAAAAGGCCGTTTATTTTGATTTACTAAAAACACGAGTTTTTAAATAGGTATGCACTTAAAAATTGTGTTTTTGGTTTACTATCAACACTCACATCCTAAAATTCAAATTATGATACCAAAATTTGACAAATAAGAACGCTCAAAACCATAATAAAATAAAAATATTACATTACGATAAAGATTTTGTATGGGATTTAAAATAAAAAAATAAAAATTGCTCTGATAAAAAGTAACTTTTCACTTCTCATGCTCTAAAAGTACGCCAATATAGCCCTGCGAAGCGGGACTAAAGTGACCACTTTAGTCTGGAGTTAAAGTAATTAGTTTTTTAATTTCCTTAATGAGACAAAGACAAACTAAAACAGCCAGTAAATATATGCAAAAATGTTGAGAGTTTTAGTTCCATGTTTTTTCCGCAAAGAAGGTGGCGCCAACCGCGAAAATTTCCGAATTTACATTGAGTGTAGATTTGTTCGGTTTTAATAAAGAGGTTAAAATATAATTATTTCAATCTCTTTGGGTTTTAAATAAATTTATTAAGAATGTACAATGACAGTGAAGAGTTTGTGTTCGAGCAAAAGACAAAATGCATATCGCCAAAATCGTGGAAGCTTTATCTAAAAAACTTACGAAAGTTTTATGGACTTGAGGAACAAGAAACATATACCTAAATTATTTCACAGAAAGCGTCTTTTTGGCTTATTTCGATGAATTGTCAAAAAAATATCAACCATCGTCGTTGTGGAATACATACATATTATTCTATGTTAAAATCGACAATGACATTTAGCTTCAAGTAAAAAAAAATTATGTGATTTTTATTTTTTTAAGTAGGTAATTTAATAAAATATGTTTTTGTACTAAAAAGTACAGTACAGTTTCCACCTCGAGACTAAACGCCAACATATTATACACTCGGTTTTATTGACTCCTTCGCAAGCTCGGGAGTCAAATCTGGTATATAATGGCTTCGTTTAGTCCCTCAATATAAAACATATTATTATTTTATACTCGGGTTATATATTATGTTTAATGCCATCTATTTTAAAAAAGTTCATGGTGCTATAGTACGAAAATATTGAAACTGCTTGTAACACCGCAATGGTTTTAGGTTATTTATCGTGCGAATTCCAAGTGAAGTAAATTTTGTAATTTTTCAAAAATATATTAATTAATTGCAATTCATCACACAGTAAAATTTGATCATTAAAATTTATTAGAAACATATATTTTATATTCACATTCGTGTCAAGTTGTCTATGAATTTTTTATTGATAAGTAATAGCGTTTCAATGACCAGGGGGCCAATTCTACTAAATGACAGCGGTGATAGTTGTATGACAATTACATGATTGTGGTCACTCAATGGTGATATTATGTCAAATTTTGACATAATATCACCATTGAGTGTCAAATTTTGACATAATATCACCATTGAGTGACCACAATCATGTAATTGTCATACAACTATCACCGCTGTCATTTAGTAGAATTGGCCCCCAGCTCAGCCAACTACTATAAAAAACCCAATAATCTGTTTCCGTAATCCTTGCAGTCAACGTCAACGCTAAATTTGTCCGATTTTTATTTTGCTGATAAATCTCCCATCGGAAATCGTTGCATCCATTCATTTAACATCTCTAAAATAGATAAACAATCCTAAGCTCAAAGAAAATCCAACATGCCACGAGGTACGTGTTTTTCTTATACATTTTTGTCAATGTCGTCCAATGTTATTGCTAATCAAACGTGCTTTTTGTTTTCACTAAACCATTGCTTTTCAGGTAAATACACCAATCACAAGGGTCGCAACCGCAAATTTACCAGTCCTGAGGAGCTAGAAGAGCAAAGAAAACAGGAGGAGCTGAAAAAAAAGTAATCACCTACTCTTGATCTTGATATTCATAACATAGGTTATTCAATGCAATTCGTTAATGTTTCTTTGTTATCGAACTACAATTGGTATAGAAACATATCGCGGTCGTTATATATTAACCCATACATATAAATGTGCATGTACATCAATCTTTTCCATTCAAACTTTACAGATGGAGGAAAGAACATGGCGGGGAAAGTTCGAGTGAAGAAGAATCTGCAGATGCTAAATCTGGTTCTGGTAGTAGTGAAGAGAGTGATTCAGATGATGATGTAAGTATTTTTTTTCAATTAAAAGAGATCTATTCTAAGATTGCTGCTTTTAGTTGGACTATAAATAGTTAGGAGTAATAATAAGAGCTGGTCACACATTTCATGTTGTAAAATTGGCTAAAAATACTGTAGTCTACTTTGAATTGGGTTCATTGCCCTTATGATTTGTCAGTTTAGTAATTTACATCATTTATTACATCATCTTTGTTTTTAATTATTAATCATTATTTATATGTTTCAGGCACCACAAAAAGCGAAGGGTGTCTCGGGACTAATTGAAGTTGAAAATCCTAACCGAGTAGTAAAGAAAAACAAGAAATTGTCTAACTTGGACAACTTAGGTGAAGGCGAGAAGCCTCAATTATCTAGGTGAGGATTTAACCAGTCAAATACGAGCATCCCACAGGCAATGAAGGGCAATAGATATTCGTATTGTTTGCATTGCATTACAGGATGGTTACATTGATTTCATAAAACATCTAATCTTGGCAAGCAATAGCTTCCAGACCAAAAGACCTGCAATAGTTTCCAGATCAAAAGACCTTCAATTATCTCGACTGAACCTGACAACTGACATTACTATTTTATAGACAGGTATTTTTTTATTTTATACAATATAAAAAAGCATGAAAAACACTTAAGATGTGCCAGCTGCCACGTTGATTGGTCAAATTGATGGGGTTTATCAATCTCATATAATATGTATAACAACATTCATTTATATAACACTAGCAGCACCCCACAGATTCATCCTCCTAATTTCTGACCTTTAGGAAGACAGATAAAATAGAACATAGGTTACTCCGTGATAATCAGTGACCGGAGTAGGTAGATTGATATGAAAAATCAATCTGCCTTCTCCGATCACTGCTTATAATGTAGCTTTCCATTGTGAAAAAATCTTTTAAATCGGTCCAGTAATTTTTGAGTATATTCATTACAAAAAAAAAAAATCTTTCCTCTTTATAATATTAGTGTAGATAGATTGACTAATGAATATTTATTGTTCCCATTTATAATTGACATTCATCAAGACTTTCAGTTAGACATTATATCACTGATATATACATACATATTTTTCTAGGCGTGAACGTGAAGAGATCGAACGGCAGCGTGCGGCGGCAGCGTACCAGAAAGCTCACGCCGAGGGCAAGACGGACCAAGCTCGTGCTGACCTCGCGCGGCTCGCCATCATCCGACAGCAGCGCGAGGAGGCCGCCAAACGCCGGGAGGCCGAGAAGAAAGCGAAGGAGGATACAACTCCTAAGAAGAGGTAATTCAATATACTAAAATAACGATGTACTGTAATGATAGTTTATAAAATAAACAAACCGGCCAAGTGCTAGGCGGACTCACGTACGAAGGGTTCCATACTATATCTGTAACTAGCGGATCTGTGCGGTTTCACCCGCGTATATAGTTTTAATTAACCTGACCTGACCTGAGTAAATGGTTTTCATTTCAACTCTATCTATCCTTTATGCGTTCCCGAAATAAAGGGTCTCTCAGACTGACCAAAGTGATCCTACAAGGGTTTCGTATTTTCTTTTTCAGGCTTGCATACAACCCAAAAAACTAAGTGTGAGTCAGACTCAAAATAAAAAAACGCGTTTATTTTATGGGGACTCTGTACTTTTTATAATTTTATTTGCTTTTGTAGCGGCTGTAGTAATACATATACATATTCTGTGAAAACAACTGTCCACTTATTACAGTTCTAGAAAAGACTGATTCGGCAGGTAGATGAAGAAAACATGTTTTCACATTACCTTTAAAAGTTCACTTATTTTCTATTAATAACTGTCACTGTTTTTCACCTACCTACAGTATACAGTACAGCATGTGTCCAGCAATGGGCTTACCACCTATCACGTTTGTCCAAAAAATATTGGTGAAACATGAATATTTCCAGAAATGGAATACCTCAGCCTACCGCCTTGGGGATAAAAGGCATGAGATTTTTATTTTTATTTTTTTCCTTAGTGCAGGAAAGCATCCACTAACTTTTAATTCTTACAGGAACGGGAATAAACAAGCTAGACACTTGCTAGTTTGTTGATACAACAACGCTCTTTACTTACACCTTTGTTCTTTGTTGCAGGTAGACAACAGTGCTGAAGTAAGGCTCCAACAAGTTTTTTCATCCTTCGCTGGTATAATATGTGCTACGAGCACTCTTGTTGATCTTGGTCTTGGCTTTCAAAATCTCAGTAATTCCCCATATTTATAATAACTTCCATCCACAATTACAGAACCGTAACCTGGGCAGAATAAAAAGATCATCCATATTCCATAGACAAAAAAGATTTTTACTTCGCTAGAGCTGTGGTGGTAAATTTTCATGTTGGTTCGCGAATAACCAATGTTTTGACTAAACCCTACTGAAATTAAGATCAACTGATCACATTATGTTTAAGTTTACAACACTGAAATACAAACAAATCTAGGTAAAGAGAGGCGCACATTAAAAAAAACATATTCCATGATGATACATTGTGGGATTTCCTTAACACATTAAATTATAATTGCGGCACGCACGTTGAACATAAAAAAAAAACTATTTATGTCGTGTATATTTTAATTGTATCTGCCATAAAGTTAAATAATTTCAAAGTATTTTTTTATTTATTGATTTTGTAAAAATAAATTGATATTACGACTGAAGTACCTATGTAGTTGATTATTGTCAAAGAAGACATTCTCTATGTTGCAAATGTGAAATGATAATTGTTATTTTATAATTACATAAAATATATAAAATATTAATTACTTACATAATGAATCTTATTTTACCGGTACATAACAGAATGACATAGTATAATTTATGTATGGATTTGCTTAGGTCTAATTACTAGATAGTCTCACTAGACAATTTTTATATTATACAAAATATGTATCTATAATAAACTCTGAAAATGTTTTATGCTTTTATTATAACTACTGCTATGTTTAGCAGAACCCTGATTCGTCGTGGTTTAACTTCACGGTCAGCACGTACACATTTGAAAAGTGGGTATGATCAGTAATGGAACAGCCGTGATTTGGGATGAGGCTGAAAGTGTGTGTTTAACGTATATTTCTGACAGACTTTCTTATAATTACAAAGCATTAGAGGCGTCTAGAAAATAAAACACGAATACGACCGGAGTTCAGCATCCTCGCTGTGACACTCCAGAAGGACCACAATGCAGAGTTTTCTGTGAAGATGAAAATGAAAAAACTCTTTATTTTACTCACACAGTCCATAAAACTAGTTCAAATTAATGTAGATAATTTATTAAGATGTCAGGAAGAACATTAGTGGAGACAGGAACCCAAACTAGGTAGATCCTGTATCTTAAGTTGTGTATGAAGATGCAGATGCAGAGAACTTTGTGCTTGAATTAAAGAATAGTACTTTGGAGACCGAACTTCTCTCGTTCTAATATACATAAGCGTTATATATAAGACATTAGCGTTAGCGCTCGTTGGCAAGTGCTTATGTCAATCCCATACTTGTCAATCTATAAGAACATTCGATTAGATTGTGCAATGCCACTTGGCTAGGGGGGCTGTGTCGCTAACGCCATCTGCCGGTGAGTGACCGTATTATTAAAAAAAGTGTGTATTAGAAATAGCGTTTTTACATGAAATACAACTATGCCTTTGAACTTACAATGGAAAACTATCTATACAAAACTTCATGAAAATCGTTTGAGCCGCTTCCGAGATACGCGAAATATAAATACCTACATACAAGATAGTAATAAGCCGCTGTGCACCCGCGTACCTACTTGTAGGTAGTCCATGTAGTACAAAAATGGATTTTTATTTTACCAATTAGACTTAGTTGAGCCTCTATTTGAAGTCAAAAACTCTTTAGCAAATAAGTACCCCTCATATTTTTAGACCTCAAATGTAATTTCGTCAATTTGTTGCGGAATACGCAGGCTGTTTGATTCATCGCCCGGTTGAAATCCCAGAAGTTTAGCCATAAATCGCTAATTTAACGTAGAGTTTGCCAACGCCCGCGAGACGAGCGCATTTCATCAAGTTCCCGTCAATTTTCGCCAGTTTTAAATGGTTTCAGAAAACTTTGCCAACTTTTGTCGAAGAAACTGTTTGTCTGTTTACGACGATGTTGGAATTGGAACTTGTGAGCGGAAGACCGGATTTTAGGACAGTTCGGATTAGCCGCGGTTCTTAAACCGACTTTAAAAAACGAGGAGGTTCTCAATTGGACACGTGTTTAATGGTTTTGTCAGATTTGAAATTCTGTCTATCAGACAAATTCTTTGGACAGGGTTAAAAAAGTATGCAAGCAGACAAGCAAGCAAACTTGCCATCCAGCTTGCAGCATACAATCTCCGGTCGCTTCGCTCGTTGCGCAGGGTTGCAACTCGAACCTAACCGTAGTTGTCCTTTAGGCCTGTGTAGTTTGAATTTAGTTTTTTGTGAAAACTCGGCTGTGCTTCGTTATACGAGAATTATGACTATATGTATTGTGGCCGATGCACTGGCCGGTATTGTATATACCTAGTTGTAATGTTTTAAATTCAAAATTAGATTGACGTGGTTTTGGCTTGCCTTTGGATCTTTGCTTTTGATTTTGTTTTTCGGAATTATTGTGTGAACCGGTATTGTACCGTATTATTTAAATAAAATTGTTTTTAAAGCATTTCCCTGAGGTCGCAGAGTTCATAAATACTTATACTTTTCTGTGGCTTTATTTACGCTCTACAATTTAGCTCCTAGAATTTATAACGTAAGATAGTAAAAAATAAAGTCACCGTAACCAAAGATATTAAAGTAAGGATGAGTTATATTGATACTGGTTACGTTTGAAAATTGATCCCCTACGAGTGTGCCACAACATGTACATACTTACTTCTTAGCGTATTTATAGGATACAACAATGACGGGGAAAGATGATACGGAACGAATAATAAAGAAAAAGAGAGCTATCTGTTAAGAGTTGCGCCTAAAACGACTTGAAATACAATGCGAATAAATAAAATGTGGTTAATTAACTACATTTGTCGGCCTCATTTTCCGTGCTCCAGTAACATATCTACGTCTTTCTATATAATATAATATTTTTGACCGTAACAGGCTTTTTTGATATTTTCACCTTTCTCGTGATATATTTAATAATTGTCTATTACAAAGATTGTAGCTAGAGCATGTAACCTAAATAGGTACCAAATAGTTTTTTTAGAAAGTTGAATTGTGTTATTAATAGACGGTCTACATTTGAATTGCACGGCGGCTGTAAAATTGCAGTTTTTATGCAATTATTGTGCAGTTGACATAATGCAGTCATGTTTGCATAAGAACTGCACCTGTTTGATTTGATTAGACCCTAAAATAGAAGCTCAAATTACATCTGAATTAGGTATATCAGAATCACCTAATTGACAACTGGCCATCTTATTAATTACTAGGTTTCACCCGCGCCGTTCCCGTTTAAATACTACGATAAAATTTATCTTATGTATTATGTTACTCGCTGAAAATGTAGCGGTAAATCGGTGTAGTGGTTTAGGCGTAAAAGCGTAGGTAGGTACTAAACAATTAAACAAACTCACTTTCGCATATTTTGTTTTTCGACACAATTTACACACAGTTATTTTGTCCCAAACTATAGGCAGAGCCTGTACTATGGGTACTAAACAATTCAAAAACATACTTAAATAAATATTAAACGGCCAGACACGAAGCCAACAGACATGTTTATGCACATAAATGTAGGCCCCGAGCGGGGATCGAACCCGCGACCTCCACCTCAGAAGGCAGGGTCACTATCAACTGAGCCAAGAGGCCCGTCAATTTATAATAATAATTAGGACATACATGCGATCGCCGAATCAACCTTCTGCAAAGGATGATTATATAATATGGCAATTAGGGTGCATTTGAGTCTCTCTTACCCGTCTAATGATGGCTAAGTAGACTTATTTAAATGTAGGTACACCGATAATAATTTGAGATGATTATTACTACACCTACTTAACACTAACACACTCTTACAGAAATCATTATATAAGTACTTACTTAATTTTTTTTTATAGTTATACTTACTTTTTTATTTTGTACAAATTTTATTTTTATGTTTCTTTTCCGAGAGTTCTAACTTTGTTCTAGAGTCTTTTTAGGAGGGAACTAGGGAACACTAAAATACAGGTAGGTACGATAAGTACTTAGTCTAGTTACCTAGGGTCTCACTCTAATTGTATGATTATTTATGAATAATAATAGTACATTATGATATAAGTGCGGTAGGTTGAAAATTACAGCCGAGGCGATATTGCTAGCCCGAGCCGTAGGCGAGGGCTACAACTAAGCAGAGGCTGTAATATTTAAAGCGCACATATGTCATACGACGTTTTATAACACATTTGCGAGGAAATAAAATGAAACTCCGACTATGGTAAACGAATAAAAACAATACAGCGTTAAGAAAAATCGCGCGGCGCGCATCATCATTTTTTTTTAGGCAAAGGCACAAAAAACAGCCAGTATTACTAATATAGTAAATTAATATTTTTGTGTTTTTGTTACAGATTAATTGGTTGTATGTAATTTACTGTCAAAATTAATTAAATTAAATAATTATGTCATAAATATTTCTTTATTATATTTTATCTCCCAAAGTTAATTTTAATCATAAAATGTTGACCACTTTTTTGACATAAAAACTCTTTGCTGAGATTTTAAAAAGTACCGTTCATTTTAAGACGAGCATCTTGATAAACCGTGCGTTTTACTTTACACTTACCGCACTTGGGCGTAATGAGATAGAATACGATATTGAAATTGGTGATCAGGCGCCAGAGGTCTACTTCTCAAATAGCCCATTTCGCATTTTGACTACTTCTCATAAGTGAATACTTCGCTATCGGCCCACTTAGCAAACAGTCTATTTCGCATTCTGTTTTATTCTCGAACTACCTATTTCGCAAACTGTCTACTTGTCAAACAACGACTGAAGTACAGGTGGAGTCAAAAGTTCATTATCTTTTAAAAACATAACATCTTATCTATCCTTCCGAGTACCTAAGGATTATACGTAAACTAGAATCGCCTTGCGGTCTTACTCGCGTAGTTCCCGATCCCGTGGAAATACGGGGATAAAATATAGCCTATGTGTTACTCTAATGGCTAAGCTATATCACTGTAAAGTTTAATCAAAATCTGTTTAGTAGTTTTTGCGTGAAAGAGCAACAAACATCCATATAATATTAGTAGAAAGTATAATATTATGTAAGTAGGTAATATTAAGTATAATAAATAATGTTATGTAAATAATATTTTTTAACAATAAGCTATTTTAATGTCGTCAGAGGTCTAATCCCTAACTTAAACAAACATTTATACTTCTTTAGTCCCACAGAGTTTCGCTAATTATTTTAAACAAAAATCATTGTTCTGAAAATCTAAAACAAATTAAAACTTCAACCGCATATAGACTACCTACATGTTATAATTATGCATTATTATTATTATTTATTTTTATCCTCAAGTATGTGTGAATGTGTGTAAGTATTTTGTACTCTTGCTTAATGCAATAAAATCCATTTTGATATTAACTGTCCGAAAAATAACGTTAGAAAAAAAGTAGACAGTTTGCGAAATAGGTAGTTCGAGAATAAGACAGAATGCGAAATAGACTGTTTGCTAAGTGGGCCGATAGCGAAGTAGTCACTTATGAGAAGTAGTCAAAATGCGAAATGGGCTATTTGAGAAGTAGACCTCTGGCGCCTGAGCGAATAAGACACCTTTTACGAGCAAATGTGTTATAAAGATTATTATTATTATTATTACTTGATTTTTTTTAATTTCACGCCTTTTATCCCCAAGGCAGAAGTATTCAATTTCTGGATATACCCACTTTTCACGAGATATTCTTTGGACCCCTAAACGTGAGCCCATCGCCGGACCGGGTCTTTTACACATGTCTTAGTATTTATTCTGGGACCTGCGGGTTTCAGCAAGATGTTTCCTTCACCGTCGAGCTAGAGATAAATATGTAGGTACGTAAGTTTTTAAAACTCATTAGTACATGCCAGGATTCGAACCCGAGCCTCACTGATTGTCATCATGCGCAATGCAAATGCAATATCACAGTTTTTTTTTATATTTTTTATATTTAATTAGTTGTGGAATTTTTTCCATAAAGTTTTGTAGGCCACGAGGTTCGGTAAGTGTTACAATGTATGATAAAATTGTTGTTTGGGCTTCGTGCTTTCCGCGTCATTATCCAGGGAGCGGGTACATAATGTGCCATCGCATATGCGCATATTAAAGGATCGCGTCTGCATAATATGTTTTATTCGAGGCACTATCCTCCATTTTTCCCTAAAATTGCACTTCTTATTCAAAATAATGGTTTTCACCCTAAAAGCAAAAAAGGAAGATACGGTAGGTTCATGTATAGAAAGCAACGTTGAAAATTTGGACTACATACAACTACACGCGCCCGTGGATTTTATTTTTTACTAGCGACCCGCCCCGGCTTCGCACGGGTGCAATGCTAATACTAAAACCTTCCTCTTAAATCACTCTATCTATTAAAAAAAACCGCATCAAAATCCGTTGCGTAGTTTTAAAGATTTACGCATACGAGGGATATAGAGACAGAGAAAGCGACTTTGTTTTATACTATGTAGTGTTATTAAGTGTTTTATAAAAGCACATGAAGTTCAAGCTCAAGTTTCTAGGTGTTATCGTTTCGGAGTAGTAGGTACCTACGTATTTCTCTTTTTAACCAGTTTTTTAATGTTCCCGTGGAAATGAGATATTTTCCCGCAATACAAAGAACCTACCCTAGATCTACTCATAAATTGTAGCCGTCCAGTAGTTTTTGCGTGTTGCGTAACAGACAGACAAACATAATATCATAAATTGGTGTTTTGATTTTTATATCGATTTATAACTATCTACACTTCTCTTTATAATAAATCAAATAATGTATGTATTTAATGTATTTTGTATGTAGTTAGGTACCTACTATATTCATGTAATTATAATATGCTATGGTATTACGGTATAAATGGTATCATATTATGGTATATAGATAATGTATTATATTTACTTTATGTATGTATTGTGTATTTTATTTTTTATATATTTATAGGAAACGGTTTATGTATTTAAGTAGGTACTTTAATCCATTGTTAACTTTAGTGCACCACCTACCTTCATCTGTTTATCTCAGTTACATCCATCCTAAGGTTGTCTGGAAGAAATCGCTTAAATCGATAAGACCGCCCATTGTACTTTTTTTGTATCACTGTGTCACTTGTTGCATATTTTTATTGGTGTACAATAAAGAGTTGTTACTTACACTACAGTTGAAATTTTCAAAAAATAGTTCATGTTACAGACACGTACCTAGGTCCGTATCGTTACAATTTTATTATAAGTATACATGTATAGATTTATGATAAAATACATATATTTAAAAACATGCTATCTCGAGCCATAAACTCTTGTACTTGAAGTTCGGTTGCGTCTTCCGGTGATATTAACAGCATAAATTGTTTGCGTCATTGTGCTCGAGGATATCCGGCTGACACGGATATGACGTCGTGTCGTTTATTTAATATGTATGCGCATACATAAAACTTTTTATGAAGACCTACCTATAAAACACCATGCTCAATTTTTGTTAATTAAACTAGTCATTAGGTACCTAATAAAACCGGCCAAGTGCGAGTCGGACTCGCGCACGAAGGGTTTCGTTCTATTATCTATAAAAACGGCAAAAAAAGCACGTTAGTTGTATGGGAACCCCCCTTAATGGGCCTGTTGGCTCAGTTGGTAGTGACCCTGCCTTCTGAACCAGAGGTCGCGGGTTCGATCCCCGCTCGAGGCCAACATTTGTGTGCGTGAACATGTCTGTTGGCTTCGTGTCTGGTCGTTTAATATTTATTTAAGTATGTTTATCAGTTGTTTAGTACCCATAGTACAGGCTCTGCCTAGTTTGGGACTAAATAACCGTGTGTGAATTGTGTCCCACAATTTATTTATTTATTTATTTAAATATTTATTTTATTTTGTTTTTAGTTTTTGTTGTTATAGGCAACAGAAATACATAATTTGTGAAACTTTCAAATGTTTAGCTATCGCGGTTCTTGAGATACAGCCTGGTGACAGACAGACGGACGGACGGACGGACAGCGAAGTCTTGTAATAGAGTCCTGTTTTTACCCTTTGGGTACGGAACCCTAACTTCTAAACGTGATAGGCGGTAAGCCCATCGCCGGACCCGGTTGCCTCATGATTCTGAATTAAATTTGGGACATGCGAGTTTTTTCATGTTGTTTTCTTTCACCATAGACCATAGATATTAAAGTAAGGATGCGTTATATTCATACTGCTTGCGTTTGAAAATTGATCCCCTACGAGTGTGCTACAACATGTACATACTACTTCTTAGCGTATTTATAGGATACAACAATGACGGGGAAAGATGATACGCAACGAATAATAAAGAAAAAGAGAGCTATCTGTTAAGAGTTGCGCTTAAAATACGACTTGAAATACAATGCGACTAAATAAAATGTGGTTAATTAACTACATTTGTCGGCCTCATTTTCCGTGCTCTAGTAACATATCTTCGTCTTTCTATATATAATATCTTTGCCATAGACCTAGTCATAAATATGGACTAACTTATAATTATGTTTTTTGAAAAATTCATTGCTCAATGCCCTCGTCAGGATTCAAACTCGAGCCTCACGCATGGGAAAGCGGGTTCTTTAACTACAGAGCAATCACAGCTCAAATAAAAAAAAAATAGTAAATTTATATTAAATTCCCATGTACATTACTTACGCTTAGATACTACAAGTAGGACCTAATAATTATTAAAACTGAATGATAACAATATAGAAATCATGGCGCTTTACTTTAAAACTATTCGACTGACCCTTTTTTTATTTGTTTTTCCTAGAGTTTACCAAGGCAAAATACTCGATACTCTTGTTCTACTCTTTCCATAGTAGAGATCTTATTATTACAGTGCTTTAACACTGAAAAGAAAATTAAAAAGTTATAACTAAGTAAGTAGTCCAATATAGTATGGTAATATGGATAATCACAGGGTAAAATATCCTTTTACATTTTTTATAACAAGGGTACAGCCAAATTGCCAGCTGATAACCACTGGGGAGCGATTGAGATAGGGTAAAGACGGGCTGACGGAGGTAAACCAACCGTTCAGATGGTATCGCCTAACCACATACGAAGGGTAGGTACCTACGTAGCAGCATTTTGCTGTGACGAACAAGTTTCAATTTAGATAGGTTCTCCGAATAATTTCACTGCAACGCTAGTTGATAGATATAATATATAGAAGATAGTAAATAGAGCAGTGATAGCTAGAACGGTTAAAGAGCCCTCGGGTTCGAATCCTGGCATGTACCAATGAGTTTTTCAAAAAAACTTACGTACATATTTATCACTAGCTCGACGGTGAAGGAAAACATCGTGAGGAAACCCGCGGTCTCAGAATTAATTCTGAGACATGTAAACAGACCCGGTCCGGCGATAGGCTCACCACCTATCACGTTTAGGGGTCCAATATATCTCGTGAAATGTGGGTATATCCAGTAATGGAATACCTCTGCCTACTCCCTCGGGGATAAAAAGCGTGAGATTATATTATTATTATTATTAAAAATAATTATAATTTTATTATTTTATCATTACAAAAATACAATTTTTTATAAGTCGGAAGCAGTGGCGTAGCTATCATAGGGCAAGGTGGTGCAGTGCACCGGGGCCCTCGAGCTCAGAGGGCCCTCTAGCCTCAGCTTTGAAAAAAAATGAAAAATTTAAAAAAATGAAAAAAAAAAAATCTTGTGAGCAGGCTCGAGCCTCGACTCTCGAACCAATGATAAAACTCCTTAAATTTAACATTTTCAACACATGCGCCAAGCGTCCTCGATAAGCATTGTGCTGTTTGTTTGTTATCGTTATTTCAGTTATAGGTATAGTAGTTTGGATGATTACGCCCGTAGCAGTAGCAGTAGTAGGTATGCGGTTAGCGTTGTGCTGCAACTTACAGAACAACGCGAACCGTATAATCTATGATAGCACGGCGGGACCATAGACCTCTTAACACACGGGACACGAAACGTCGTCGTTCTCGCCTACAGTACTTTTTTCACGAACCAGGAACTTTTTACCTTGGCAGGTGAAATTGTAACGTCAGTGTACTCAGTATGATTTGAGCGTCCGTAATAACAACAGCTTGTTAAAATGACTAAATGCGGTGTATTGTTCTGCAAAAACTACAGCAATCGAACACCTAATGTTTTTTTTTCACCAATAAGTACAATTTTGTTTTATTTTAGTGATTTTTTTTTTGCTAAAATCAATAAAATTCGGTATAAAATTGCCAAATAAAACGATAAATTTAAAAATACTCATTAAAGATTGCACTGTAATGAAAAATCTGTTTTCTTGGAACTAGTCGGATTATACCGGTCAATGTTTCATTCCGTCATTACATTTCACATCAATTATAGCCTGCGCAGACGAAACACTTTTGTCCCCATATTTTTTTGTCCGCCAAAATAGATCGCTTACAACTGCATCGAGTAACGCACACGAGGGATTAAAGGTATGGCGTACAAAAAGTCCCCCGAATAATCGCGGACACCGAGGGGCGGGACAGGAAAAAAATTACGCGGCAGTCCCTGAAAAAATAGAACTAACGTGACTAGGCGCTGCAACGCACACGGCACACTTTAGTCTTCGTTGCGCGCTCGATAGGGATGTGACATTGATCCAAAAAATTACGATTATTCTTTTTGATAATTAATGGATTTTTGAAAAATGATTACTTTTCTTAAAAATAATCGATATTTAAAAATCGATTACCTATACGAAAAATAAATACCAATTTATATGAAAAATTATCATTTAGGGATTTAATGTCGAATTAGGAAAAAACTAAATATGATATTTTTTGCTTATTTATTATTATTAACTAATTAATAACAACAATTCTTTCTTCTGGACCAATGCACATCCTCATCATTATCAGAATAACTTTTAGAGGGTTTCACAATTGAGAACAACCCTTCAAAAGTTCCAACCGACGTTTTATAATATTTGAAGAATCTTTTTGGATATTGTTTCAACCATAGCAAAAAATTCTAAATTTATGGTTTCAACTGAGCATGCTTCGCATGGAAATATCCATTCATTAATCGATCTGATATAAAGGGATGGACTCAGTATTCTCTTTTAAAACTACTTCTCTTTTTCTTAAACTTCATGTAAATTACAACACAACGTAATCTCAGAATATTCGCTTCCATAGCGTGCGCCTTTCTAAATTTTCGGGGGACAAATGATCGAACACCGTGTGCGTTGAGTCCGCGGCAAGTTTTTTTACGATTCGGAGGACTTTTTTCTCCGGGGACTATTAGTGATTGCCGTTATTGATAAAAAGATATCGATATGAACGAATGAAGTATTATGGACTTATTATACAAAATTAAATTATGTATACTGTAAGAAAATGTATTCGATTTTTAAATACCGACATTATGTATTGTAATCTATTTTATCAATTAGTCAGGTCAATATACCTAGACATTTAAAATATAGAAACTTCCCAAAGAGCCAAATTTTTGAGGGAAAATTTTTATATCAATAAGTTCAAACTACGCGGAAAGAGGGGAGGAGGGCCCGATTCTCTCCCTATGCACCAGGGCCCTTGCCCCCCTAGCTACGCCACTGGTCGGAAGTAGTAGGATAGGTACTTTGTTCTTCTTGTACTTAGATATATACAATAAAAACATAGCATGCATGCTGTTTACAAGATAGTGCCTGATAAACTTTGCTTCTGTGCGTTAAACTTCCACCATGGTAAAGTTAAAGTTCAATAAGCATTCAAACAACAGTAAAATTTAAACCATCTTGCTTGTATTTCAAAAGAGTCATGGCAAGATAAAAATAAGTTTAATTTAATATAGGGGCATATTACGGCTAACTACTACCACTTCCGAATATGTTATAGATAAGGAGAAGAAGCAGTGTAAGAAACTCTACGATACGCGAAAACCAGACCACAAGTTGTAATATCTAGTAAGTAATAATTCTTACATTATTAGGTACAATTCTGCAAACCCATACCTAAAAAAGACTTATGTTTTAAAAAGTATCGTAATACTAATACTGGATTC
Organism: Ethmia dodecea; assembly: GCA_963855545.1. Lineage (NCBI taxonomy): Eukaryota > Metazoa > Arthropoda > Insecta > Lepidoptera > Depressariidae > Ethmia > Ethmia dodecea. The sequence goes on from OY979446.1 coordinate 7,800,690, forward strand.
GCCCCACGATTTAATCTTACTCCCGGCCTAAGAATAATTATAATTAGCATTATCTACTTAGGTACATACGTAATGCTCGAATAACCTTTTCCATTTTAATTTGGAGATAGCAATAAATAAATAATATTTTAATACCCATTAGTTACTCAATGACATTTTCGTCTAATCGAACATTACGTGCAAAATACTAGGATGCGTCTGCAGCATCCAAAGGCTGTAAATTCTCATTACACTTAGCTTTCGTCCGTAGGTACGCCGCTACGGTCAAACTATGCTAATTTAACATACGTCTCCCCAGCCGGCCTCGTCCGCTCTGCACGTTGGGTACGGTCACGAGAAAAATTGCAGTTGAAATTGAAATGAACATAAAACTTTTTGGCTAACTGGTTTTGAATGTTTATTTGCAAAATATTATGTCATTATAATAGTTTTTAGGTTAGTTAGAAAAATATTCTAAATGTCGTAATGGCAATTTATGACTTCAGCATTTAGGCATGTGTCAGGTAGGTACTTATATGTACTAAGTACCTAATATTATGTTACCAGCACTAAGCGGTGTGGTACCAAAAAGTACCTTGATAAGATAGATGACCCTGTAAGCTGTGTTTATTGAAGTGGGCTTAAATTTTTCATAATAATTGCATAGGAACAATACAATTTGTTTACCTGATTGACAAATGTGTAATGGACTAAGTTTAGACTGCTATTCTATTACGTGTAAGTTATGCTGTATTCTTTCCTAATTAAAGTACTTAAAATACATACTTATGTAGATAAGTATCTTTGTTTTTTTCTATAAAGAAAAAAACTTTAATTTAGGAATTCACTTTCTTCTAAGTAAGTATACCTACCTATATCCGTATTTCAATTTAAAAATTATAATTTTGTTCAACAATACAAAAGCATTGTAATAATATAATTCTTAAAAAATTTTGCCTGACCGGATATTTCGTTTTTACAATAAACATGTTATGCATAATGTTATGGCACTACAAAATTACACGAAATTACAAGAACACGTTTTTGCTGCTAGTACCTACATACATGAGTGGGCAAAGTTTTTAAAATAATTTACGTGGCATATTTGCATGCATGAAACAAAGTTCCCATTTGAAACTGTAAGCGTTTCGCTGAATTCTTTCGTTTGCCAAAACCGGAAATCCTAAATTAAACTAATTTCCAAATTTAACATTTCCTAAACTAACAGTCTAAGGTCTAATCAATGTTCGGACTTTCAATATTATCGCACGTAAGAACGTACCCATCCATTCTATTAGACTCACGAATCACGATCAGTTTACCGATTTGATAGTTGGTGGGTCGGACTATAACATTGAAAGTCCGAACATTACAGTTCAGTATTAATATAATGTCGAGCAGATCTATCAAAGCATTTTATCATCATCATGCAATTTATCATCAAGGGATTCCGCATGAATTACTTTAAAAAACTTTTGTAGGTTTTGGCTGTGGTTTTGGTTAGGTTCAGCTTGATTTCTGTACCAACTTGCATGAATTCACTTCCTTATTTATTTATTGTTGAGAAATTTTAATTAGTTACATAATTTTAGTAACTACGTACTTAGGTATTGCCTTAAAATTGGAAATCTCTGTTTGTAGATATATGAATTTAGAAAACTCGTATTGAGATTATGACGAGTCTAATACATTTAATCGCTTAGGAAAACAATATACTAACCTAACCTAACGTATTGTACCTATTTCTTTCTAGTTCCCAAGTAGTTCCTTATAAGGAACGTACTTACTTATAAGTAGGTATTAGTTGGAAAATCACTTACCAACAATAATATTTAAACTATAAAAAAAGACGAATTTTGGAAGAATAATTATAAAATGTTAAAATTATAACAATCCAGAAGGCTACGAAATTAACCTGAGCGGATAACAACCTAATTGAAAAGCTAATAAACAAAGTGCCCAAGTTCCCGTACAATAAATAATAGATAAATTAAATGACCGGGGGAACCCGGGCCAAACAGAATTAAAACTTTCCGGGAGATTTCACCTAAATCACAGCCAGCTGATTTATATTTCACGCATCTTCCGTCCGGACTCGGAGCCGGAGGTCTCACTCTTTGGAATTTCACCGTGTTTCCCGACCTCGTGTGTAAACGCCCTAATAGGGTAATGGACTTGCTATGTTCTGATGTCTTTTTTGTCTTTTTAAATTTAAAAACCTTTCGACGCATACCGCCAGAAACGCAAATTAGGTACCTAATACGCAGATGACCATGCTTTCATTCGTGAAGTATATTATACGCAAAAGACCAGATCCCCATCGGGATAAAGACGTAGGAATACCTGTATGTAGGTATGTAAAATAGGTTTGAGTAAAATTAAAAATAATTTTATTTTCTACCATCTATTTAGTTCAATCAACGTCATAATATGTGTTTCAGCACAAAGAAAAAATCTTTTATTTTTTTAATTTCTGTTAAAATGAACTTGATTTCAATAGCTTGTTTTTTATTCATTGAGCATCAATTTGATATCATGCACTTAATCCCGAAATATCAAAATGTCCTCATGTAAACTGAACCCGACATATCTATTTCATGATTAAAATTCGTAACCCGCGTTTACAGTCTACCCCATTAACCTGATTTAATTCTGCTAATGGCTTCCAATGTATTTCGTAACGTTCGGCTATTTGATGGTACTCTTAATTGTATTGTAAGTGAATCCTTTTGTGCCTTACAAAGTCTTCTAAGCTACCTTATAAGAATTCCTTTGTAAAGGAAACTATATTCAATACACGTGGAAATAAGTTGAAACATTAAAACATTAATTTGAAGACGAACTGTTTTTCAGGCGTAGTCATGTAAAATACTTATAGCGGAAGCACCAAAGTCATCGACCGACTTACATACCTACTTACATAATACATACATACCTACACCTACATGCATCCAAAAATCATGATAATCTGGAGACTAATATTTTTCACAATAAATTCTTTATCCAATCCAATGGCATTCGAAGCTGAGTAACGATTTTCGGTGTAAGCATGAGTAAGTAGGTATGTAAGGCTCGTATTACAGAATGAGCCTCACGCATGAAACTCTGCATCAGGAGGGGATAGCTTTATGCCACTCTTATAGCGGCATCTCTTCTTGACATCCTCAAGCGAAACTTTGTTGCATAAGAATCATTCTGTACTACCGGTCCAAGTTTGCGATTCTTTTTGATCAGTCTGTGGTCTAAGCAGACGGTTTTTGAAGTGCGACTTATTGTTTCATTCGTCGTTAGGTATCTCAGAATTGTCATAGCCCATATTTTTTACGTAACTGCACCATTAGGAGGATAAAGTATATTCAATACTTTGAATGAATTTTTCATGCAGGTTTTTTGGGGTTCAGGTTCTAATTAATGTAATTGTTATTGTCACCTAAGCTGATCATCAAATCGTGTTGTTATTGGACCAGAAAACGCATAGTCCATAGAGTTGCGCAGGACTCAACCCCATAACTTTTTGTATTCGTAGTCAAGAAACATCTACGCTGGGGATGTCGACAAAACATGCATACAGTTTCATATATGCTTGAAGGAAATGTAGTGGCATCGTAAACCTTAGAAAATGATAGTTTCCTCTTGCGTATAAGATCCCACATAAAACTTTCATTTGGTGGAGTATTTGTCGTTGCACATATCTGTAGACATAAAAAGTGAGTATATATTTAGGGGAAAAAGCGGGCAGCTATCTATGGAATAGGAGTACCTTAGACTATCGGTCGTCTATGTGCCCATTTCATTCCAAGATAAACATACGAACCCGCATTGAGCTTTCAGCCTGATAACTTTCTCGGCCGAACGTAACTTTATCTGCTCTTGTAAGCCCATATAAGTGACATTGTACCGCACTAGAATAATATTTTTGAGTGGATCGAGCTATTCTTGGGCAAATCTGAGATGTTCGAATATGAAGTGTAGGTTAAGTCACTTATGTAAATGGGAAAAGTTGGGTAACTTTCGTGAGTTGTGGCTCTTGGTCTTCACTACGAGTAGAGTTATAATGGTATAGAAAAATGAATACGAGCATAGAGTTCATATTTGTTTCCTCTAACTTAGGACTTCTTTTTTCGGTTTCTAAAGGCGCTGTTACACGTGAAATTAAAATTGTTTAATTTTGTATTGATGATGTCACGCCACTTGAAACCATTTACACTATCGTCTGTTTGAAACAATTGTTGCTGGACCAATGAAAATATAAAAAATACATAGGTAGGTACCTAGGTACATGCAGCAATTCAATACATTACGCAACACGTAATACCTACATCGATCCATTCAAAAGCAAAATCAAAAAATATTGATAAAAAATTCCCCATGTAACAGTGCCTTTACAAATACATGAAATTTATGAAAGACATAAATATAGATACTTGTTGGTGTAGGTATATTCTGTGGAAAATAAAAATATTTCATATTACCCATCATAGATTACGCCTTTATTATTATCCCGCATCATATTTCCGATACGTTCACTTATATCCTCTTCAATAATTTCCAAAGCGGGATACGATTGAGCATGGGGTGCTTATTCAGCTTATTATTCCATCAGAGAGACTAGCGAGAGCCGATGAGTCAATAAATCATTTCTTGGTAATATAGAAGGACCAGTTGGTTCAGTTGGTAGTGACCCTGCCTTCTGTGCCAGAGGTCGATTACCGATCTGTGCCAACATTTGTATGGATGGACTTGATTGTTGGTTCCAAGGATGGGTATTTATATAAGTACCAGCAGCGCCCCGCGGTTTCACCCTCGTAGTTCCCGTTTCCGTGAGAATAGGGGACAAATTATAGCCTATGTGTTATTCTGACGTATCCTACTAATATTATAAACGCGAAAGTTTGTATGGATGGATGTCTGGATGTATGGATGTATGTTTGTTCCTCTTTCACGCAAAAACTACTGAACGGATTTTGATGAAACTTTACAGTTATATAGCTTATACATCAGAATAACACATAGGCTCTATTTTATCCCCGTATTCCCACGGGAACGGGAACTACGCGGGTGAAACCGCGGGGCGCTGCTAGTAAGCTATATAACTGTAAAGTTTCATCAAAATCCGTTCAGTAGTTTTTGCGTGATAGAGGAACAAACATCCATCCATACATTCAGACATCCATACAAACTTTCGCGTTTATAATATTAGTAGGATTAGTAGGAAGTAGGATATTAGTAGGATTTAAGTAAGTATTTTTATAAGTTTAATACCTATAACACAGACTCGGGCTAGTTTGCGACTAAAATAGTACTAAATGAATGTGAATTGTGTCCCACAATTTACTTATTTTATTATTTTTCCGCATGATTCTCCCGATACATTCTCTTATATCCTCTTTCATAATTTTTCCAAAGCGTGGTACCGGATTAAGAAGCATGGGTTGCTTATTCAGCCACCATTAGAGAGACGGGCCAGAGCCGGCGAGTCAATAAATCATTTCTCGGCAATACTCCACAGGCTCTCGTCGATTCCATTCAACTGCGATTTATTCGTCTGCTTGAGGGTACTACACACGATCTTATCTTGTTAGGTCGGATTGATTTGGAATTTGGACGCAACATTTCAAAGCAAATTGACTCTGAAATGGTTACAACTATATTTAGGAACTGAAAGGAAATAGTAGATGGTGAAGGAAATTCTCGAAAAGTATTTTTTATAGCCACTTGCACCAGACATATATTAGGTTAAAAAAAAACGAGTTTATATAATTGACTAGCTTCTGCCCGCGGCTTTGACCAAGTTCTATGAGATGAAAAGTAGATTTTTTTGCCAAATTACTTCAAGATCGCTTTAGCGGTTAATCCTTGAAAAGGTAACAAACAAACAGACTGACAGAGTTTAATATATATGAGACTTAAGGATACGTGAGATAGAAATAGAGAATTATGAATCGAAAATTGTCAACTTGTAAAATTCTTGCCTTTCTCAAGAAACTTTCTCAAACAAGAACTAGGTACGTACCTACATGCAAAAATAATATAAATAATTGGATTCAAACCCAGTAATATTAAATTAGGGAAATTGGCACGTAGGTGTGTAAAACTCTTTATTCAAGCAACAACGCTCAGCCTTTCCGTCTTTCCCATGTAGGCGCCTAATGTGCCCGTGGGAAATAAAAAAACCTTGACACAGTTTTTACTGGCTGCAGCGCAAGTTTCAAAAATTTTAGAAAGCTTTTTCTGACTATTCCAGTGGTTGGAAAGTTTTGGGTAGGAATTTTACTTTCGTAAATTGTTAAGTGCCACAAGGCAACCTATCTTTTACTCTACTTTTTATATTCAGCTACTGCACTATGAAGTTTTAAAAATTGACGTTTTTATCATACTCCTAAGGTTTCGTTCCAAACAAGATGGCTTACTATATGTTATATTAAATTAGTGACTACATAATATCTGGATTCACCTGTATTATTTTCAAGAAAATGGGAACTATCGGTAAGTAACTAGCATTTAGTTAAAATATATATTATTGACATTTTTAATTATAACAATTGCTTTTAAAAACTTTAGTTAGATATTTCTATTTCATTTACATAATACTAGTCGGTAGGATTGCAACTATACGAGTATTTATAAAAACTAAAAAATATGCTCACGCCTTTTCTTCCCGAGGCGTTCGCAGAGGTATTCCATCCTGGAAATACCCACTTTTCAAAAGTATTATTTTTGGGAACCAATAAACGTGACAGGTGAGCCTATCGCCGGACCGGGGTGCTGCTACACACATACCTTCAAATCAATTTCTGTAGGTACATATTATAATGATTATTTTATTTAACTCTTACTTGTTTGACCGTTTATTAAGATATTCAGTACCTAAAAAGAAATTAAATTGTCTTAAAGTGAAATTTTTACTAGAGATTACGCACGTTCAAAGATATAACTACCTAAATATTGGAAAATACTTACTATAAAAGTTTGCGTAAAGATAGGAATATTGGTTATGCATTAGTTTCCGCGCTGCTAAGGCTTAGGGGCGCCCGCGGGACGCTACGCTGCATTTGCAATTTAACTAATATTTTAAAATGTTGTTCTAGAAAATCTTAGACAATAGTAGAACATTTTTAAATCATTGTGTTATTGTATATTTATATTGGTGTAAATGGTGTTACTAAATACGGGTATTTAGACGGGAACGGGAATTACGAGGGTGTTTTACGCGCGCAGCATCTAGTTGCTAATAAAAAAAAATAAGTAGGTACCTAACTACAAAATAAAACCTTCTGACATTATTGTAAGTACCTAAGTATCTAAATGACGTCTAAATACGGGTATTTAGACGGGAACGGGAATTACGAGGGTGTTTTACGCGCGCAGCATCTAGTTGCTAATAAAAAAAAATAAGTAGGTACCTAACTACAAAATAAAACCTTCTGACATTATTGTAAACATTTTTAAATCATTGTGTTATTGTATATTTATATTGGTGTAAATGGTGTTATAAAGAGTCGTCATTTAGATACTTAGGTACTTACAATAATGTCAGAAGGTTTTATTTTGTAGTTAGGTACCTACTTATTTTTTTTATTAGCAACTAGATGCTGCGCGCGTAAAACACCCTCGTAATTCCCGTTCCCGTCTAAATACCCGTATTTAGTAACACCATTTACACCAATATAAATATACAATAACACAATGATTTAAAAATGTTCTACTATTGTCTAAGATTTTCTAGAACAACATTTTAAAATATTAGTTAAATTGCAAATGCAGCGTAGCGTCCCGCGGGCGCCCCTAAGCCTTAGCAGCGCGGAAACTAATGCATAACCAATATTCCTATCTTTACGCAAACTTTTATAGTAAGTATTTTCCAATATTTAGGTAGTTATATCTTTGAACGTGCGTAATCTCTAGTAAAAATTTCACTTTAAGACAATTTAATTTCTTTTTAGGTACTGAATATCTTAATAAACGGTCAAACAAGTAAGAGTTAAATAAAATAATCATTATAATATGTACCTACAGAAATTGATTTGAAGGTATGTGTGTAGCAGCACCCCGGTCCGGCGATAGGCTCACCTGTCACGTTTATTGGTTCCCAAAAATAATACTTTTGAAAAGTGGGTATTTCCAGGATGGAATACCTCTGCGAACGCCTCGGGAAGAAAAGGCGTGAGCATATTTTTTAGTTTTTATAAATACTCGTATAGTTGCAATCCTACCGACTAGTATTATGTAAATGAAATAGAAATATCTAACTAAAGTTTTTAAAAGCAATTGTTATAATTAAAAATGTCAATAATATATATTTTAACTAAATGCTAGTTACTTACCGATAGTTCCCATTTTCTTGAAAATAATACAGGTGAATCCAGATATTATGTAGTCACTAATTTAATATAACATATAGTAAGCCATCTTGTTTGGAACGAAACCTTAGGAGTATGATAAAAACGTCAATTTTTAAAACTTCATAGTGCAGTAGCTGAATATAAAAAGTAGAGTAAAAGATAGGTTGCCTTGTGGCACTTAACAATTTACGAAAGTAAAATTCCTACCCAAAACTTTCCAACCACTGGAATAGTCAGAAAAAGCTTTCTAAAATTTTTGAAACTTGCGCTGCAGCCAGTAAAAACTGTGTCAAGGTTTTTTTTATTTCCCAAGGGCACATTAGGCGCCTACATGGGAAAGACGGAAAGGCTGAGCGTTGTTGCTTGAATAAAGAGTTTTACACACCTACGTGCCAATTTCCCTAATTTAATATTACTGGGTTTGAATCCAATTATTTATATTATTTTTGCATGTAGGTACGTACCTAGTTCTTGTTTGAGAAAGTTTCTTGAGAAAGGCAAGAATTTTACAAGTTGACAATTTTCGATTCATAATTCTCTATTTCTATCTCACGTATCCTTAAGTCTCATATATATTAAACTCTGTCAGTCTGTTTGTTTGTTACCTTTTCAAGGATTAACCGCTAAAGCGATCTTGAAGTAATTTGGCAAAAAAATCTACTTTTCATCTCATAGAACTTGGTCAAAGCCGCGGGCAGAAGCTAGTCAATTATATAAACTCGTTTTTTTTTAACCTAATATATGTCTGGTGCAAGTGGCTATAAAAAATACTTTTCGAGAATTTCCTTCACCATCTACTATTTCCTTTCAGTTCCTAAATATAGTTGTAACCATTTCAGAGTCAATTTGCTTTGAAATGTTGCGTCCAAATTCCAAATCAATCCGACCTAACAAGATAAGATCGTGTGTAGTACCCTCAAGCAGACGAATAAATCGCAGTTGAATGGAATCGACGAGAGCCTGTGGAGTATTGCCGAGAAATGATTTATTGACTCGCCGGCTCTGGCCCGTCTCTCTAATGGTGGCTGAATAAGCAACCCATGCTTCTTAATCCGGTACCACGCTTTGGAAAAATTATGAAAGAGGATATAAGAGAATGTATCGGGAGAATCATGCGGAAAAATAATAAAATAAGTAAATTGTGGGACACAATTCACATTCATTTAGTACTATTTTAGTCGCAAACTAGCCCGAGTCTGTGTTATAGGTATTAAACTTATAAAAATACTTACTTAAATCCTACTAATATCCTACTTCCTACTAATCCTACTAATATTATAAACGCGAAAGTTTGTATGGATGTCTGAATGTATGGATGGATGTTTGTTCCTCTTTCACGCAAAAACTACTGAACGGATTTTGATGAAACTTTACAGTTATATAGCTTACTAGCAGCGCCCCGCGGTTTCACCCGCGTAGTTCCCGTTCCCGTGGGAATACGGGGATAAAATAGAGCCTATGTGTTATTCTGATGTATAAGCTATATAACTGTAAAGTTTCATCAAAATCCGTTCAGTAGTTTTTGCGTGAAAGAGGAACAAACATACATCCATACATCCAGACATCCATCCATACAAACTTTCGCGTTTATAATATTAGTAGGATACGTCAGAATAACACATAGGCTATAATTTGTCCCCTATTCTCACGGAAACGGGAACTACGAGGGTGAAACCGCGGGGCGCTGCTGGTACTTATATAAATACCCATCCTTGGAACCAACAATCAAGTCCATCCATACAAATGTTGGCACAGATCGGTAATCGACCTCTGGCACAGAAGGCAGGGTCACTACCAACTGAACCAACTGGTCCTTCTATATTACCAAGAAATGATTTATTGACTCATCGGCTCTCGCTAGTCTCTCTGATGGAATAATAAGCTGAATAAGCACCCCATGCTCAATCGTATCCCGCTTTGGAAATTATTGAAGAGGATATAAGTGAACGTATCGGAAATATGATGCGGGATAATAATAAAGGCGTAATCTATGATGGGTAATATGAAATATTTTTATTTTCCACAGAATATACCTACACCAACAAGTATCTATATTTATGTCTTTCATAAATTTCATGTATTTGTAAAGGCACTGTTACATGGGGAATTTTTTATCAATATTTTTTGATTTTGCTTTTGAATGGATCGATGTAGGTATTACGTGTTGCGTAATGTATTGAATTGCTGCATGTACCTAGGTACCTACCTATGTATTTTTTATATTTTCAGTCATTATATTGTCAGAAGGTTTTATTTTGTAGTTAGGTACCTACTTATTTTTTTTTATTAGCAACTAGATGCTGCGCGCGTAAAACACCCTCGTAATTCCCGTTCCCGTCTAAATACCCGTATTTAGACGGGAACGGGTAGACAAAATAAAGTTACTCAGTGATACTGTAGCTTTACATTGGTGAAAGAATACTTATTTAAAATTGCTCCAGTAGTTTTTAAGTTTATTCGTTACAAACATACAAAAATACTAATCTTTCTTCTTTATAATATTAGTGTAGACAATAACATTAATTACAAAACATAGGTACATATTTATATTATTAAACTACAGATAAAATATGTCCTCCAATTTTCTTACTTCAGAAATTGTCTGTAGTGCTCTTCTTGTAATTTTTAGGGTTCTGTTCCCAAAGGGTAGGTACCAACGGGACCTTATTGCTAAGGTCCGCTGTCTGTTCATCTCTCAAAGGGCTATATCGTTTGAACCTTCATGTAGACACTTGAATTTTTCACAGTGTGTCATCACAGTAGGTAGGTACATAGGCTAAATATTACTATGGTGTGGTGGTAGTGTGGTGCCGCTAAAACAAATAAAAATTGCAAGTTAAAAATTAAAGGGAGTCCTGGTGGTGGTGTACTGGTGGTCATGGGTCCCCATACAAGATATTATACGGTGGTACAGAGTCCTTCGTGTTCGACTCGTACTTGGCCGGTTCATGAAGCAGATAATACTTTCCGGTGCATTAATGATTTTGCGATTATAAGTATAATTTATTTAGTAGGTAATAGTGTTTTAACAGGAAACACAGTTATGCAATAGAACTTCAAATTCAATAATGTATACAGTCAAACCTGGATAAGTGAGAACTGGATAAGTGAAAAAACTCTATAAGTGAGAGTAATAGCCAAGACCCGTCATTTTAAGCTCCTAAAACCTCTATTAGCGAGAAACAGAAACCTCTGTAACAGAGAGTCGTTTTTCCCTCATAGACCTCTGTAAGTGAGACTGCTACTTATCTTTACCTCTATATGCGACAGTCGACCTTTATTTATTTATATTATGTACATACATACAGTACCAAATGACAAAACAAATTAAAAATTTAACATCTGCTATTTTATGACTCATTCTTAAATTTCGTGGAACTTCCTACCATTGTTTTTGTATTTTTTTCTCGTCAATATTGTACCTATTCTATTTCGTAGAACTACAATAACGTTGTTATTTTATCGCATTCTTTTAGAATGGACACGTGTGCCTGTGTACTGTCCTGTTTGTCGGACTTACTCAGTTTATAGTTAATCAGTTGCGAAGGAAAGTTCTGTTCTGCATCATGTCAAAACGGAAAATTCAAGTACTGTCATTAAGTGATAAACTTAAAATAGTGAATGCGTTTGAATCCGGAAAATCGCGGAATGAAATTCAGAGGGAGTTTAATTTACCAGAATCCACCTATTATAAAATTATAAAATCAAAAAACTCTAGGTATAAAGTCTGAGTGCTCTGATGGACATTTATGAGTTAGAGAAAAACATTCAAAATACAAAAACAGAAACTCAAACAAAACTGACGGATTTATTCAAGTGTAAATAAGTTCTAAATAAAATAATATCTATTCTAAATACTTACATAAATAAATATTTACTACATTCGTACTTGCTGTGACTTGTTATTGCTGCGAACCTCTATAAGAGAGAAATGCTAACCATATACCTGCATTAGCGAGAAACTCGGGTTAGTGAGAAACCTCTTTAAGCGAGAATGAGATTGTGCTCCCTTGAACTCTCGCTTATCCAGGTTTGACTGTATTTTGTATACAAAATTTCCGAAATACCCGAAATATACATTACTACAAGAATTGCTCGTTTATAGAAAAATAATAATGTAGGTACTCCACGAATGAGTTATTATTATTACGATAGTTATTGCAAAAATTATAACATTTTAAGTGTTCTCAAAGATTACTTACCTGTTAAAAAATTTAAATTTTTTTAAGAACCTTTACAAACTAAATATATCTTATAATTTCATCAATATTTCCCTTGTTCGCATTGGGACAATTTATAGGGTCGGTTTAGGACACGCATCCATCATTCCTGTATCCAGCTGGATCTCGACCCACAGATAGGTATACATACGACTTTCCAAATAATTTGACAGGGAACTACAAATAACCTTTACGTGGCTTGCCTATACTTAGGTGGCTTGAAAAAACTACTTACCAGTTATAGTAGTTAGTTGGTCACTAATAATACAAATTCATTTATTTTCTGTAGGTATATAAAATACAGCAGTGATAGCCCGGACGGTTAAAGAGCCGGCCGAAAATCAGTGAGGCTCGGGTTCGAATCCTGGCATGTACCAATGAGTTTTTCAAAAACTTACGTACGTATTTATCACTAGCTCGACGGTGACGGAAAACATCGTGAGAAAACCCGCAGGTCTCAGAATTAATTCTGAGACATGTGTAAACAGACCCGGTCCGGCGATGGGCTCACCACCTATCACGTTAATATTCAGTAATGGAATACCTCTGCCTACCCTCTCGGGGATAAAAAAAAAAAGGCGTGAGATTATACATATATTATATATATAAAATACACTTAGAAAAATCAATAGTCTAATAATAAGGCACTCTAAACTCGTCCATGAAGATTGCCTAAATATAAACATCAGCCCGTCTCTACTGACGAGTTGCTGGTTCCAAATGCAGTACCCCGAGAAGAGCCAGCAAGAAACTGAAGGGCAGTTCGTTTTAATCTCCGTAGCAGGCCCGCGGGAGTACATTCCATGCTTCCACGTTATTACTAAGTGAGGATAGATGAGTATTTGGTCACGCCGTGATGATTAACTAAGAAGAAGAGATAGTCATAGGCATGTATAGCAACACCCCGGTCCGGCGATGGGCTCACCAGTTACAAGAAATGGAATACCTACCCACCCCCTGGATAAAAGGCGTGAGCATAATTTTTGTTAATTACATTTAAAATTTTCACATACATTATTACATTTTCATTTAAAACTTCTATCATAACTCAAGTAAAGAAATATTTTCCAATATTTTCTTCATTTAATTTACTTTAACACGTGTGGCACAGTAAATTTGACGATTATAATTTATACTTACAAACCATATCCCTATTCACTTCTCAGTTTGTTCTATAATTGTACCTATTTTTAGTTTTTAATTTATGTATAAATTAAAAACGATTGTCATTAATTGGTAGGTTATAACAATTATGCTATTTAGTGATTAAAAAGAGAACTAGCTACATAGGTAATTATTTAAACTACTACGCTTAATTAAGATTTTCATTGCGAGTTGTATACCGAGTCTTAATGAACACACGTTTAAGGTTTTCATTTAAGGCACTGCCGACGAATGATCATTATTACAGAAAGTTTAAACGTGCATAAGAACAAACAAAAGCAATCACCTGACAGACTAACTGAATGAAATTTTAATATTCCACACGAGGAAAAAAAGTGTATGCCGACCGACCCGCGGCAATGAACCGAGTAACGTTATTTTATGAACTAAATTTACGGCAAAAGCGGGTCTTTAAATCAAAAAAGAAAAGTATTTGCCGCGGTTATTGCGAAGTTGCTGCGACTGAAGTTTCGTTAGGAAAAGGGAATGTTTCTAAAAAAATTTTCTCACCCTATTATTTGAGCTCGTAACTTCACCCGCTTCTGTGTCATCCGACTCAGATACGCAATATTACGAAGAAAATTTATTAAAAGATTTAATTCATTCATAATTTTTGCGTTATTACGTTCGTTTGGCGTCGCCCATTATGCCGGCGTTTTATTAATCTGGTCCGATTTTCATTCCCTGCGCCGCCGTCGGGGCGTCGCGACAAAATTGCTTTACAATATAATTACAGCGGACCATTGTTCCGGAATCCGCTCGCAATGCTTCGATTTACATTTAGAATGGGACAATTTGTACAAAATCCGTCCGGTAAGAGAAACTTAATTTGTTTTCAGTTCAATATATTGCTCCATTCAGTTGATTCTGCGGATAATCCGAAGTAAAGGGTAAATAAGAAGTCACAGGATTTTCCAGACCGATCATGTAAATATGTACCTAGACTTATTTTTATGGGTTGTAGAGTTGGTGACATGAATAATGGTTGCACTATCCAGACATGGGCGGATCCAGCTTTCGAGTCAAGAAGGTCACATAAGGTCATACAAGCTCCAATTCGATTACAAAAGCACATAGTCGTATGTGGTCGTATACATAGAGATCTACTTAAATCTGTGGTCGTATATGTGTTGGCCATAATGCAAAGTATTTATTTAATTAAATTTACCAATGTACTTAATTAGAAAAAATATCAGTGGTCGACCTAGACCCAGCCCCTGGTTTCGAAAATCTCCATTCTGGAGAGATAAAACGATCTGGGCTTTAGTAGTAAGTAGGTACTGACTGATTTACGTACTTTCTTTCTTTCCTAGATAGCTTATTGAAGTTTTCTTTTAGTTTATTACCGCTATTTGCTACAGTTTATAAAGTGAAAATACCCTACACAAGCACGGAATGGTCTCAACGCAAACCGTTCAAATCCGTTTATGTAAATTTCAAGTCTCTAGAGATTTGAAATTTCCATTTATGTTGCTAAAACAGAGGTTAATTTTAATATTAGGGATACAGTTCCATGCTAATTTTGTTATTCCTTTGTAATTCAAGGGTTACAAATTGTTATAAATAATAAATGCTACGGTAATTTCACTAAACATCTTTATTTACTTCTTATATTACAAATAACGTTATGTACAACATATTAATTACATAATAATGTTACAATCTCTTAAATAAAAATATACAATGCTTGAGAAATAAGTCTAATGAGACGGTCCTTTCATTTTTCATATATTGTTCTTATTTCTTGACGAAAGGCGAGATCACACCAAAAGCGATCTCACTCACAATTCATGACCAAAGAACAATCTTCTTCATTATTTCGTTTTCTTCAGCTTTGGTATGATTTCTCCTTGTTAGGATTCCATCACTCAACACATGATGTTGATGACTTTATTAATAGGAAGCGTTAAATGTTATCAAAAACAGATACAAGAAAAAATCCATTGTAGACAAACAAATTAAGTTTTGTAAATATGTAAGTTTATGGACCTATAAACTTATATATAACGTACCTAAAGTGATTTTACCAAAATACAGCATAACTTTACTATATAATTTGCATAACAACAAGGTAAATAATCAATTATGGTCAAACAGTATATAAGTTACGTTGGCTGTAAAATACAGAAAATTGTAGAGAAACGTAATAAAAAAGCTAAATTAAATAAAGTTGCACACGTAAAATTGGCAATAAATGAACCAAGCATTGGTCCATTGAGTAAAAATAAATAGCACAGTCACAGAGGAAATTAAGTGGAGAGAAAATGTTCGCGAGGCATTATTTAAACGTAAAAAGAATAATTTAATGCGGCATAAAACTTATTTGCAGCACAAAATAATAATCATATTCACAGAAATATTAACCATTGGCACTAATTATGAATTATAAACAAAGTTCATACGTTGTACATCACGGTGAATGTTTTGGTTTAAATAATATTAATCGTTGATAAGTACTTAATATTGTTTACTGCTAATAATTATATTTGTATCATTCGTATTTACACGGCACATAGTTTGTTAATTATAATAATAACGCTAAGAAAACGAAACTCGTACGTCAGTGCTTTTAAATATTTACAGAAAACTTAGGTATTTCTAAAATAAAATAAGGTACTCAGAACTATAACAGTTTATTATACTATTTAATAGACAAGTGATGACTGAGACTTTAAATTTTATTCGAGAAATACTTTCACATTGAAAACCATAATGGAAATAAAACAATGAGAAACGGTTTTACCAGTAGGTAATGCATTTTATTCCCTGGGAACTGGCTGAAAAGCCAAGCATTGTTAACAGTGTATATTGTACGAATATTTGCAATTAACCAACATTGAAAATTGCTCTGCAAAACTGCAAGCCATTGTTGTTCATAATAAAATCTCAGTCATACCCATGTAACATATAGTAACATTTTAGTTGTTTACGTTGCATTTTCATTTGTCTCAAACATTCGTTCGCGTTTATCACTACCCACCAAACACTACACCTGTACACACTTCACCGCTTCAAATCACAAGCCTTTTCTCGCATCGCGTCTATCTATCACTCTTAATTACACTATGAAAACTTGGCTCGTTATAAGTGTGCCAGAATGTCTATCTCAGAGGGGGGTTGCATGTGCGTGTCGTTCAGAGCTGTGGACCCCGAGACTGTAACTATCACTGGCTGTGCGTCCGTGTGGACGATTGTGACGAGATGCTCATCTGGGTCTTTTTCCTGCTCTGTGGGTTTTGGTAGAGGTTCGATGGCGTCGTCGGCGTATTTGAGGTCGAGGGGGGTGAGGGAGGGGAGGGCATCTGTGACCGTGATGGGAGGGTCTCTGCGCGGAGCACGGTACGAGGGCGGCCCGCTGTATTCCGAGCCGCACCACGCTGCACCAGTTGATCCTCTGCGAATCAAATTTGAACAGGATTAATACACAAGTCAATTCATCTAGCATTTCGAACTTGTACTCGTATTTTGAAGATTATAGTTTAGACCAATGAGTTTTCCAAAAAAATATGTAGGTACATATTTATTGCTACGGTGAAGGAAAACATCGTCAGGAAACCCGCAGGCTCAGAATTAATTAAAAACAGCAACAGGACGCCTCAAATCACAAATCGTATTTAATTTTGTACTTTCATAATCATAAAAAAGTATTTGAAAATTAGTACATTAACTAACTGTTTAAGTACATCTTTAGATAAAAGACCTGTTCATTAGAAAGACGTGATTAACAAACTGCACAAACAATTGGAGTTTCTGAACTTCCTGCAGCAAAAGTTTAAGCTTGAAGCAGTTCGTCCCAGATCTCGATTTATTTTCTCCAACCTAGCAACAACGTACCTGACTAGACTGGCTGAGTTTGATCTGTACGTGGGAGGCGGAGACACCGCCGGCGCACTTCTGTCTAAGAGAAGTAACCTGAAAACAAACAGCCGGATCCAAAATTAGGTAAACGTTAAAGAGTTATTTTTCTTTCCTCTTTCCGCGAAAAAAGTTTTTTTATTCCATTGATATCGCTCTGAGTTTTAGTACCTGATGAATAGTCAGATATCCGAATGCTATTTTTAGAAGCTGTGTTCAAACGTGGGTCTTGCAGATTACTTTGCACCAGTTCGTCTTTTAACTTTTCACTATTAAATGCAATTGACCCTGGTGTGTTAGTATACATTCATTAATGGCCACTTTCCTGTACCCTCAACGTTAGAATTTTAAATCACCAACTTTCTAACTCGCCCACTCTATCTCGGCTACTTCCTAGTCTTTATAACTCGTGATCCATGGTCTGAGTCATAAAGTCATAACTCATAAAAGCATCAATATTTCCGAATATGAAATTCGCTGCACATTCTTTACTCAAACCTGCAATAATAACAACACACTACGAACTAAAGAGGCAGTAGACAATTCACGAACCTGAGTCGATACTCTTGCATAGAAGCCTGGTAGGTGGGAGGCGGCGGCCTGTAGTGAAATTCTGGATACAACATGGCTGCGTAAGGATGATGCGGCCTGGCGTAGCTCGGTGGAAGGCGTGGGACGAGCCGTCTACACGAAGCGCGGCGCAAGCCGAGTAGGGCACAAGGGGCGTCGCGGGCACCCAGCCGCCACGCTAAGCCTGCTGCTGTCACTAGCACTACGCCTATGCCTGTAAAAACACAAAAAATAGCTATATACTATACCCACGCTAAATTCTGAGGCATGTGTCCGGGAACGGTCTCACAATATGGCATATAATAATATGTTTATCCGAAAATACACTGGTAAAAATTTAGTAGGTGCTTCAAGGAATGGAATACTCCTATCATCCCCAGATAAGACTTGAGCATACATTTATTTTAATTTTATATGCTCTGCCTATAAATCCTTCACGTTAATTTAGAACTGTAATAAGTATGAGCCGTAATCTAACATACAATCTACAAAATGAAGAACATATCGACTTCACGTCCTGTTTTGTTTGTATGCACATTGCACAATAGAACAGCATATGCTTTACATTTGCTTTTAAATTAACTTCCCAGCTGCATTCGACCACCAAAGAACGTCATAATAAACGGGCTTCAAATTTCTGCCAATAATAATTTCCAACTGGAACAAGTTTACCAACTGTTATTAATTGTTTACGAGCTCATGATTGCGAACAATGTGTTCCGTGTAATCTTCGGCCGTGGGCACGTTAGCGGCACCTATTCGACGCGTCAAGCCGCTCAATATTTGGTGTGGACGCGACTGACTGACGCGTATAAATTGCCCGTCCAACGCAACAGTGGATCGCTCCCCTGTAACAACGACATCATTTGTCCCTAATGAAAATCCAATTAATTCTGTTCCGAAACTCATTTGAAGTTTAATTGAAAACTTCGCAAATGAAAGGCGGACGCGACTTTGGGAATGATATAATGAGATTTTGCCCAGACTTGTTATTGTCATATGCATACCGAATACCAATGAGCTCCCCGGATTGTTTCACGGCTAATTACAGCCATTTGTTACGTCGGACGTATAAAGCCGTTTTGGTCGAATTTATGAATATTAGAACACGGTCATTAAATTTTATGTATAACTTTAGCAAAATGGCCGTCAGAATTACCACCTACTTTCATTTTGCCCAGACGTTCAATGGAGCGGATAACTTTAATCAGCTAGGAAAAAACAGTTAAGCATGAAATGAGTTGCGAACTGTTAGATGATCAAAGAGTTTACGTTGTGGTATTTTGTTCTAACAAGCAATTTTTCACGTTATCCTCGGGAAAGTTAGTACCTACCTACAGGGCTTTTAAAAAGTTGCTTTAAGGGTCTTTTTTCGGAACAAAGTTTAAATAGATTGGGGAAAAGGGTTATAATAAATAAATCATTGAGTTATATTTTTTTTAATTCGGGTTTTAAATATTAAGTGCAAGGTTAGTCGGTATAGCCTTCCAACCAATGTGGCTTGTATTGAAGGCAAAAGTGTAATTTTTGGACTAAGCACCGATGTGGAGCACACAGTTTCTTGCCAACATTCTAGCATTACCCGACAAGTTTTAAACCATTATGAATTCCTATTTTCTTTTTCAACATTTTACTACTTATCCACCCAAAAACTTACGCAATCGGTCTTTATGCAACAGAAAGGTACACCTTGTCTCATCATCAGCCGGAAGACGTCCACTGTTGAACAAAGGCCTCCCCCATAGAACGCCATAACGAACGGCAACTTGCCGCTTGCATCCACCGGTTACCCGCGACCTTGACGATGTCGTCGGTCCACCTGGTGGGAGGCCTACCAACGCTGCGTCTTCCGGTTCGTGGTCGCCACTCGAGAACCTTTCTTCCCCATCGGTTATCGGTTCTTCGAGCGATGTGGCCTGCCCATTGCCACTTAAGCTTGCAGATTCTGAGAGCTATGTCGGTGACCTTAGTTCTTCGGCGGATTTCCTCGTTCCGGATTCTATCGCGCAAAGAAACTCCGAGCATAGCTCTCTCCATGGCTCGTTGGGTGACTCTGAGCTTATCTAGGAGGCCAGCAGTTAGGGACCACGTTTCTGTGCCATAGGTCATCACTGGCAACACACATTGGTTATAAACCCTCGTCTTCAGGCACTGTGGAATTTTGGACGAAAATATATCGCGTAGTTTCCCGAACGCTGCCCATCCGAGTTGGATTCTTCGGGCGACCTCTTTGTCGAAGTTGGACTTACCTAGTTGAACAGTTTGTCCAAGGTAAACGTACTGGTCGACAACTTCGATAGCAACGTTTCCAACAAATACCGGCATGGGTGGAACATGTACATTCGACATAATTTTCGTCTTGTCCATATTCATTTTAAGACCCACCTGTTGAGAAACGTTGTTGAGGTCTCCAAGCATAGTGTTCATATCCTCCAGCGATTCAGCCATGATGACTATATCATCGGCGAAACGAAGGTGGGTGATGTATTCGCCATTGATGTTGATGCCAAATCCGTCCCAATCCAAAAGCTTGAAAACGTCCTCCAATGCGTTCGCGAACAGTTTAGGAGAGATGACGTCTCCCTGTCTCACGCCTCTTTGCAATTGGATTGGTTCCGTGCTCTCGTCCTGCAATCGGATAGACATAGTGGCGTTTCTATACAAACACTTCAACACTTCTATATACCTATAGTCGATACGGCATCGCTGAAGGGACTGTAACACTGCCCAGGTTTCGATGGAATCAAAGGCTTTTTCATAGTCCACAAACGCTAAACATAATGGCCGATTATACTCCTTAGTCTTCTGTATAATCTGACGGAGCGTATGGATGTGGTCTATGGTGCTAAAGCCTTTTCGGAAACCGGCTTGTTCGCACTGTACACCTTGTCTAACGATACAAATTTTAATATAGGACTGAAACTACAAGTTACCTCGTACAAAATTATAATGGACACATGCCGTCTTTGTCCATTTTTCATTCACGACTAAGACGGCTAAGACACCTACTTGACCTGCTCATTTTTACCATACATTTTCTCCCTTAGTTGAACAATGGCGAAAATCACCAAACCCACGGTGAAAAGCCATTTTTATTAAAAAATAAGAAAATCTCAGTTCCGAAACGTCCAGGCCTGTTAGCTCAGTTAGTGACCTCCAACTCAGAAGGGATTCTGAGTTGGAGGTCGCGGGTTCGATCGCCGCTCGGGGCCAACATTTGTGTGCTCGCACATGTCTTTTGGCTTCGTGTCTAGGTGTTTAATACTTATTTAAGTATGTTTTTCGGTTGTATAGTAGCCATATAGTACAGGCTCTGCCTAGTTTGGGACTGAATACCGTGTGTTAATTGTGTAAAAAATAAATAACATATCTTAACTCTAAAAACTAGAGAAAAAGCACTTCAACTAGTAATACTAAAAAATACTGTCGAATTAAGAACCTCTTTCTTTTTTGAAGTCAATTAAAAAAGAATCATTAAAATGGGTTGACGTGAGATTGAGTTATTCGTCCAATGGTCCAATTTAAGACTTATATGGTTTACTCATAGATGCTCAGAACTGGACGAAATTATTGGGACCGCACGGAAAGCTCCAGCTTTCAAATAAAAAAAGAATCATCAAAATCGGTTCACCCAGTCGAAAGTTCTGAGGTAACAAACATAAAAAAGACATAGTCGAATTAATAACCTCCTCCTTTTTTTGAAGTCAGTCAAAAAAGAAACAAACGTGGGCTCACCTATCATAAGCAGTAGCAATGTGAGGGGTGCTCTGGGATGTGGCCTGAGAGCCCCAAGGACGGCTCCAGCGGCTACCAAACACGCTCCAACGACGCCCAGGAAAAGCACACATAGCCTGAGAGGGGGTCTTCCACAGCAAGACTTGGGAGCGTTGCCCTCGCCTTCTGAACACGCGTACGCTGCGCCTCTGCCCGATCTGAAAAAAAAACCAGTTATAATCAAACTTTATAAAAAATTGCTTAAAAAACTAAAGTTCCATGTGACGCTATTGACAATGCAACTCATTGCCTTAATGCTCTACTAAACTATTTATTTTCTTCAATCAAGAATCCATTCTGGATAAAATCAATGCTTTTCTCTCATGTCGTCTTTAATTACCTTGAAATGTTCTAACCCACAACATAACAGTGGTTTCTTTAAGTCTTATCGGTATACAACGCGTAACAGAAAAAGCGCAATTCCTCATACACCCCAATTAGTATTACCTAATATAAAAAAAAAGACGTGTGGCACTCGGGGACTGCCGCGGTAAAGCTATTGCATAGCATTTTTTATCAACAAGACTGCCGAAAAGAAACGACGTTAGTCAATGCACGGCCTTCAAGCCACACGGGTGTTATTTAAATGGTTAGCAGAGTATTCGTATTTTTGTAAGCAGAAAAATATAATCTGTAAGCAGAAATAGCTAATTGGTCAGCAACTCATGGCCAGCAAACATTACAAAACCTATCAGCATTTTATGTCATTCTGGATGGCTGTAATTATTTTTGAGCTGCAATGAGCTGCTACTGCTTAATAAAATTTTGGTAAGCACTCAGAGGGGAAGCCAAAAAATATTTTTTGAGCTGCATATAAAAGTAGCAAAAATAATCTTAGCAAACTTGTCATGCGCAAAATGGGCGCATTCCTTACAAAGATTAAGAAGGACTTTGGATTATGCAACTTTTATCATTATAATTATTATTACCATTACAAGTAGTGGTGGTGGTGGTGGTAGTGGTGGTAGTGGAAGTGGGAGTGGTGGTAGTGGGAGTGGGAGTGGCGGTGGTTGTAGTGAGGGTGGGTGTGGGAGTGTGAGGGTGTGTAAGTGGGAGTGGGGGTGGGTGTAGGGTGGGAGTGGGAGTTGGAGTGGGCGTGGTAGTGGGAGTGGGGGTGGAAGTGGGGTTGGGGGTGGGGTGTGAGTGGGAGTGGGAGTCGGAGTGGGAGTGGGAGTGAGACCGGGACCCGGACTCGGACTCGGACTCGGACTCGGACTCGGACTCGGACTCCGGACTGCGGACTCCGGACACTGGACTCGGACTCGGACTCGGACTCGGACCTCTGTGCCCGTCGGAGTGGGGAGCGTGAGGTTTTTTTCGTTACGGAATTTCTGGATTCGGTCCACGCGCTCAAGGCCCGCGATAGAAGCTATGCAATAGCTTAAAAATATGATGCAATCGAACTTTATTTGTGTCTAACCAATTTTCTTAAATATCGATTAATAATAGCACGATTTCCATAGAAAGCACTAAATTCTGCTACGATAGTTAATTTTTTTTTTAATTTAACACATATTAAAAATAGCTGAAATTGAATAAGTAGTCGATACTGAACAAACTAATTTCAGGAAATGCGCTTATTCTGTTACATGTTGTATAAAGCTTCGAATCAAACCCACACTCCTATGTTTAGTTAGATATTCGCGAAACTGTATTCAAATTTACATACAAAATTCAAATGATTACCATTATCGACAACAAATGCTATTACGAAATTATAAAACTCTAAAAACCCAGTTCCGAAATTAACGTTTTGCTATAAACACGATATTCCAAATACAAACGCTTTCTTTTAAAGGAGTTTGAATATAAACAGCCGTTTGGAAAGCTAAACAAACGGCCCGAAATATCTCATTTATGCAACGATATGTTTACGAACGCACAAAGGATGCCAGTAAGTTTCGCCTGACTGGCTAGTTTAGCATGAAATCTTAGTCAGTTCAGTAAAAATCTCAGCTGCATAAAAATTCACTAGCTTTGCCTGTGACTTCGTCTACGTTCCGGGATAAAAAGTAGCCTATATAACTTCTCGGTCCTCCAGTCACAACAGGAGAGTAAATTTAATAAAATCAACCTTGAATAATAGACAGATAGCGAAATAAACGATTCTATGAGGTACCTATTCAATAATCCTATACAATGATACGCCATCACTTAACATAGTTCGTCGACTTTCATATTTTTCTTTTTCACAATATGGCGCCTGGTTATCAATATAGTGAAATTTGATTACTGTCATGTATTTATTGACACTCGCAAGATTAAGACGAACTGATTGAAGTTATAATCAATTAATCATCAAAATCAGCCCACGCGTTATGTCTCTAGAGAGCCACAATCCTAGGAACAAACATACATTCATAGGCTGATATTTACATTACCCCCTTTCCGTCGCACAGTCGGTTAAAATCACGTCAGTCATTTGCTCCACTGATGCGTGAAAGAAAGATAGCAAGCCCAAACACATAATATACTTTCACATCTTATGTGGCCAGATTACAATCACAGTGTGTACACTTTCTTATAATATTATCAGTTAGGACATATTAGTTGGAATTCTTTCTGTATACCTTTTTGAAATTTCCAAAGGAGACCCGATGCCATTCCCAGCCCGGCTCTGCTATTCATGACCCCGGAATAAGCCTATTACTGCTCATTCGCCGTTTGTGTGCAGCTTTTATCTGCTCGTTAACGCACGAGCCTCTTAACTTTGTGCCTCTAGTGTTGTGCAAAATTCCTTTTGCTACCACTGTTTGCACAAAGCCTGCTTAATTCAGGCTATTTTCCTTTACTAAGTGCGCTTGGCTCGGAAAGAAAAATAAAGCGATTTGTAACAAAACAATATGTTCAACCAACTTTTAATTATAGAAATATCTAGTGGATACTTTATACCTACCGATGGTTTTGAAATCAATCGCTTAATGCAGTCAATAGTTTACTTTACTATAAATTACAAAAAAAACATTTATTCAGGATAAACAAACCAAATTTTTAAATAACATTTTTTTTTCCAAACTGCAAGACAGTTTGTTGGCAGAGGGACTCCCTTAAAAACAGATTTAGCTAATTGGCTAGTTACTTTTTATGTACATCTTATTGCTTATGGTGGTAAATTAATTTTAATTTTGTATAAGATTATAATATTTCTATTTTCTTAAAAGGGATGTGGCGTTACGTTATACTATTAATAAAATGTTACATTTACAAAGTGGTTTTGATAGTTGTAGAAACCTACTGCGTTTTCAAACGTGGAAACAAATTAGCATAACCACTGTGATTACTAATATCAGAAATTCAGAATATAATTTTGCCGGAAGTTTTCCAAAAAGTAAGTAAATAACTAAACTAGTAACACTTTACGGAGGCGAAAAATCGATTCAGCTAGGTCTCAACTCTGGAAGAACTCATTTTCAGTGAGTTTTCTCGAGGCGAGCTTGATTGCCCACGTAGGATTATTACAGATAAGGTTATCTTTATTAGAGTCAGAATTATTTTATTAAACTCCGAGTTAAAATTCAAAAGCCCATCTCGCTGTGCCAAAAGTCAAAATCGGTTCAACGGTTTGCGATTAAATCAAACAAAGATAGTTACTCTCGCTTTATATTTATAATATTAGTAGCTATGGTTACTTTATATTACCCAAGAGAGTTTGCCTGACCTTTACCAACTATGTCTATGTATTTTTCAAGGATAAAAAGTAGTTTATGTCCTTCTCTAAAGTCCAATCTATCCCTATACCAAAATTCACCAAGATCGGTCCGCAAACCAACTCATGTTTGCATTTATAATAATTATTGTTTAGGTAACAAATCTTTTTTAACTTAATTATGTAATCATTTGTCGCTTACAATAATTGCATTGCAATAAAACGAAATATACGTATATCTTTGTCGCATTTCCCTGAGAATAAGTTCTTCAGTAGAATGGTCGGAATCCCTCGTTAGGTAGCATTGCATTATGCATGGCTCTAACCGAACTCGTGTTTCCACATGATATGAAGCTTACGTCCCCATTAACCCCATGATGACTCGTAGGGTTGAATTGGGGATTACGTGAGGAGATATTAAAGACGCTATCTTGGTAATTTAAATAAGCACTTCTAAATTACATTTAGCTGCATTGGGGTAATGCGTGTGTATAATGTAAATAGGAATCGATATCAGTAACAAATATTTTTTTGTCACGGTAAATGATTTACAGGTAGACAAGAATAGAAATTCAGGTTTTTATTACCTACATTTTGAAATACGGAAAAGCCCATCTTCTGATTTAATTTAAGTATAAATTTCAGATTTTTATTTTTGTTTATTAATATCAGATACAATACGAGTAATATACATTATACAGATACAATATCTGGTGAAAAATGTGTACTTAGAGAAATGGAATAACTCTGCGTGAGTGTATATTTATAAAATATATATTTTTTAACCTTTGCTTTCCTTCAATCTTTATCTAACTCAGTGCGAGTTGTCAGCGGTCCCCTGTCAACCCTATTGAGAGCATAAATGTATGCATAGCAGCTCTTCACCAATTAGCGCACGAGAATTCATGTGACTTCCTAGGACTAATGGGCTTCCTGTGTTTCTGTAATTTTTACCGTGTCAACTTCGCGACTACCCGTTTCTTTTACCGCTATTTACCCTACCCGGTTAGTCTGAATTTACTTATTCCTCTCTGGCATTACGTTAATTTAGTAATGAATGAATTCATTTCGAAGCAGTTATTTGCGTTGGTTTTCTTCAAGCGGTATTGTGAACTAAGTAACCGACAGAGCTTCCAGTCACGACAAACAATTTTTCTCTATCAACGTTTTCTCTTTGCTAAACCGCTTTTTATTAATTGAAACAAAAACTGCTTTTATTTCAACTTTGGGACGAACAAGGAACAAATCAACCTTGATTATATTACTCGGCTTACTTACTTACCATTACTTTATTATCAATGTTAATTCTATATAGAAATGTACATTCATCTAAGTAAGAAATATATTAGTTACGTTCATTCGACTGGCATTGGATCGAAACTATCGGGAATACGGCTGAATGCACTTGAGTTTATCGACCCTATCATCTGACCCCCAAAGGAAGAGGGTTCTTAATGTTGATAGTTAATGACATAAGGGAACATATAGATGTAGGTCTACAGATAAAATACGCATGCTTTTATGTCTGTCACGCTCCGTGATCGAGCTTCACAGACTATTCATCAGTATGCTATTCAGTATTGTGATATACAAGCTTTCAATCCGACATTCAGAGCATTAATTTTTGTTCCGCATAATTGGGTTACAGAAGGCTATCAACAAAGTCAACATTAGTATTCAACTGACGGTTCGGGCTCAAGAAAACCGAGCTGTCACAGCGAAGACGTTTTATCTCGTATAATGCACCGCTTAATAGATCCGTATCTGGAGTGTAAAAGCAATAAGAGTAAGTGTTCTCGCTGGATAACTTTCGTATAAAGCGGAGATGGTCTTCAGACGGAACGGGTCATTGAACAAAAAATAACCGCGACTAAAGAAGACGGATAATCGCATACTTTTTGAACGAATCAAATGTGTCTTCGTCCCATTAATTAGACGTTGCTCAAGCTTATATACATTACTAGGACTAGTTACTGCAGTTTTAAAATTTTGTTATGGATTGATGTATTTTCGTTGAGAGTTAATCTGCCCACTTAGTTGGAATGATCACTCCTATTAGAATGAGTTCTGGCTACATCGAATGGTCGGACGTTTTGATAAATTACTATCGGCACAATAACATTCATTTCGTTGGCCAGCTCGCCTCTTCTGTTTTCAATTTGACGAGTCATCCGACCTCGATGCTCCAAGTTTGATGAAAAATACGTTTTTCGTTTCTACTTCACTGCACAAGACCTTACGTAATATTCGCGTTTTTGTTATTGAACGCTCAGATCCATATTACGAGCACGTTTCCGAAAGACGTAATAGTTTAGATCGTTAAAATGTTCCGGAGAACTACATTTCGTAAATTGATTCTAGCTGAACGACATCAAAAGCAACTTTTTATTATGAACTATTTTATAAGCATTTTAACAGAGCTTTGAGATATTGATTAAGATTATTTTATGGTGGATAACTATAGGGAGTGATTCAACTCTTAAATGATTTTTGATTTATCTGATTTTAATAGCAATACTTGGTATAATTGCCTAGCAATGGACTTACAACTTGATAAGAAAATTATTTGAGAGCTACTAATTGGTTTATCGGACTTTTTGGATCTCGTATTTTTTATTTATTATGATGACTTGCTGAAATTGCCGATGTGCAATAAAGGTAATGTGTGACGACGCCATCTGCGCGTGCGATCGGCCGATAGCGGGGATGGGGATGACTCACTCATGTGTGCTTATGTGCTCAGCTCTCACTAATGACCGGAGCCACGCGATGTAGATCGCTTTATGTTGTCACACACAGCCATACTTGAAATAATAAAATATAATAAATAAGCGTAGAGCAGAGTACCCCTTCTATCGAGAGGGAGTCTGGTGTCCTGCATTGAACATCAATGGGCTGATTATTTGACTTTAATATCTGCTGATTGTGTGTAAAAAAGGGTATCAGATCTTGAATATACATACTATTTCTAATGTTTAAGTACTGGATATGTAATTTGAGATTAGTTAAAATACTGAAACGGATAAAATATTAAAAATTTATATTTTTAGGGTTCTGTACCTCAAAAGGAAAAAACGGAACCCTTATAGGATCACTTTGTTGTCCGTCTGTCCGTCCGTCTGTCAAGACCCTTTTTCTCAGGAACGCGTGGAGGTATGAAGCTGAAATTTATATCAATTACTCAGGTCTACTGTCCCTTGAAGCTGTGAAAAAATCAAACTTCTAAGCCAACGCAATCAAAAGATACAGCCGTTTATGCCGCAAATTTTCGACACTTGCAAGGGAATCAAAACCTACAGGGTGCTTCCCGTGAACTCAGAATCTTGAAATTTGGTACGAAGCAACGTCTTATAGCATAGATAAAGGAAAAATTACGAAAACCATAAATTTGCAAGGTTGTACGGAACCCTCGGTGCGCGAGTCCGACTCGCACTTGGCCGGTTTTTTTATTTTCATTTTAACACTATTATCTATTAAAATAACATAACATCATTGTACATGAACGAACTATCCTTTGGGAATCACAGAGGCCCTAAGTAAATATAAGTAAATAAATACGGAATTACCTACCTACTATAAAACCTTTTCCAGCCATTAGCCGAAGACATTAATAGTATCCCTAAGTTGTGGAGTAAATAAACAGCGGACAGCATAGATTAACATTATCATGTACCGAACCCGCAACAACTACTCACGGCCCAATAATTATCTCACCTTTAGGCCCTTCGCACATGAGGCAAATACGAGTAACAAACTTTGTTTGGGAGAAACATTATTAACTGTAATCCCAATTGGTAACAATCTGTATTTAGGTACATGCCTCTATCTTTCATAAAATCATTTCAGCTTCACAAACGGTGCCATAAAAGTATTACCGGTGGTATTATGGTTCTAATCCAGCATTACCTCGGGAAATGTTTTCAAGTAATCCGATTGGTTTACAGAGGCATTTTAAGTTTGCCTATTACTAAAATTGTTCGGCAAACACCCCGGAGTGTAGAGTGGTCCTTAGACGAGCAGTTGATGTGTTATGCGCATATTAAACCCCCATCACATCTCGAGTGGTGTGCTCCGGAGCGCGAAATTTATGTCGTTAATAAGGGCTGGGAGGGTTAATTAGCTGATTTATGTGGCCCATATTGCGGTACTGCGGAGCACGCGTTGTTATGACCCTTGCCATTGACAGTTTAATAGCCTCTCGGCTAACGGCACTGTAGGTCTAAGCATCCAGTCCGCCCCCGGGCGGTATGATGAAAGCGAAGATTTGGACGACAGAACTTGGAAACTTTAAATTAAAACATACTCTGTTTATACTATGTGTAACAAGTTTACGTCAAGTTCCGTTTAATTACGATACGTCGACGATATCAAAAAATATTACGTATTTGTTATTTTAATAAAACTGCATGAAAATGAAGGGGTTATTTTAGATTATTTTTATATACCAAAATTCAATTAGCGGCCTGTAATAAAAAGGTTCTCTTAAATTTATCTTTCAACTCGTTAAAAATTAATATAATTTTCATAGCTCTTAATCTCATAACAATAAAAAAAAAGACGTGTGGCACTCGGGGACTGCCGCGGTAAAGCTATTGCAAAGCATTTTGTATCAACAACACTGCCGAAAAGAAACGACGTTAGACAATGCACGGCCTTCAAGCCACACCTCCGTGCCCGTCGGAGTGGGGAGCGTGAGGTTTTTTTCGTTACGGAATTTCTGAATTCGATCCCCGCGCTCAAGGCCCGCGATAGAAGCTATGCAATAGCTTAAAATAAAGTGAAGTGCAGCACTAAATCGAAACGATTGCGTGCCATAAACTGCATCTTTTTTATTACGAAGTGATGTGATGGCAGGCGTAATGTCATGTCAACGTTGCCGGCTATAAAAATGGCAATTCCGTGAACAAACAAGCGTGGCCCCTGTGCTCGGCGAGACGAGCTGCACGCTCCATCGGCCTTAGAACGACAGCCCATAATCTATATAAATAAAAATGAATTGATGTTCGTTAGTCTGATTAAAACTCCAGAACGGCTGGACAGATTTTGATGAAACTTTTTGTGTGGGTTAGAGTGGGTCCAGGGATGGTTTATACGGTGGCAGAACGACGTCTGCCCGGGCCACTAGCGGCCTTAGAACGACAGCCCATAATCGCTGATATAGAAAAGTAGCCGGGCGCTTGGAAGAAATTCTATCATGCGCTGTTTAGTTAGGTAACTAAGTACCTATGCTAATAATAATCGGATTTCATAGCTGACATTTTTGTGCTTTCCTTCAACCGTTCCTTTTTTTATTAGCTTTATTTTAAAACTTGCACAATATTCATCAGCTTCGAGAAAAGGCGCCATCTATGCTAAATTACGATTTCGAGATTTCAGACATTAGAGAGATGTGATAACTTGAAGTATAGACCGTATAGAAAAATTATGGAAATATGACACTACAAAAAAAAATGTTAGATGTAATTTCCTTAAACGATAAAAATCATAAAGTAACCTCTAAAAAGTTAATGGCGATAAGACGGCCCATTATATTTAAATATTTTTTTTATCCATACCTACTATATTGTGTTTGGTTGCACAATGAAGAGGTATTGTATTGTAAAATTTATACATTTTCGAAATTATTCCTTTTTTATCCACGTTTTACCTAATCTTATGATTTTATAAGGATATTTTTAAACCCTACTTTAAATATTGAAGGAAAAATCCGATATAAGTAAGTATATTATTTTCTTTTCGGTATTTTCACTCTTTTTCGTAGGTAGTAGTCAGCCTGCTCAAGAATTATTCATGAGCAGGCTGACTACTTCCAGTGACTAATTCCAGTTTTCTCTCATTTTTCATATTTTCCTGTTTTAGGCTATGAAATATCCGATTTTAGGTGCAAAATGTCGTTGTAAATCTGTAGTTGTAAGTAGGAGCCGTAACCTATCACGACAATGTCTGCTTCCCGTCCTAACATCCTGGCTCATATGGGCGCGGTGTCAGTCAGACACATCGCCCGCTTGCCGGGTATTTGACATATCACTTACCTAAGTCAACTATACCTACAACACTGATACCATGTAAAATTGAATCGTTTTATAAACCGTTCCAGGGGTCGTATTGTCTATTTATAATCGGAATCGTAATCGTTTTTTATTTGACATTTATTACGCCGCCAGTCTTGCTCTACTCTGATGACGGCAATGACAGTTGTATAGATACGCTAGAAGATACATCAAAATAAACCTGATTGTGATTAAGGTTGTTAAAAGATTATTGTCAGTTGTCACATTGGCATTATTGGACAAAAACATATCAAAAAAATAAAACATTATAGCAACATAATTTCAAGTAGGTACGTATTTGAAATACAAACTAAAATAAAATGTGTTATTTATTATAAATTTTAGTACTCTGTCGCCGCTTAGAAAAAGCTGCTTAATCAGACATTAAAAGCAAAAAAAAATATTGTAACAAATGATTTTTTCTAAAAACGAAACTAAATTATTATCGTCGCCTATGATACAAAACAGGTACACTGAGAAAACTGGTAATCATAAAAGACGTGAAATCAGGATAAGTAAGATGAATTCACCTCAAGGACGGAGAATACTGATATCACCAAAAAGAAAGATGATAACACGTCTGATGATGATAACTGCATTTAAGATGACGTGTCACCATGGCTTTAGTCGGACGAGCATACATAATGTGATTATGTTTACTACTATTTATGTTTGCTTTCATC
Organism: Ethmia dodecea; assembly: GCA_963855545.1. Lineage (NCBI taxonomy): Eukaryota > Metazoa > Arthropoda > Insecta > Lepidoptera > Depressariidae > Ethmia > Ethmia dodecea. The sequence goes on from OY979446.1 coordinate 7,832,973, forward strand.
ATATCTCGAGTTACGTACTATTATATTTCCTACTATTTATCGATAACTTCCTCCTACCTCCAGTTCCAGAGGACTTCATCATATTTCCAGTTTTGTAAAATTGGGGGAGACTGTCAAGTTAGAAGCCTCACCATGGAATTCGGCTGTTCTGATAATGTCAAACAACTCTTCCTAAATAGTGCCCGAAATTCCCTGATCCAGATATTGCAAAGGTGTCCAAAAGAGCCGGGGAACCTCTCTCTCTACTAATGTAACCTTGCACTTAACTCTACAGTGGATTCAATGTCAAATGCATCTTAACTACTTATATCTAAACCCTGAGTCAAACGATAGTGCGTTTTAATTCGACCATGGCGCCATCTATCGAGAACGTATGACAACACTTGTTTGCGTTACGTGTGCGTTAACACTAGTGTGTTCCACTATTATTTTTCTACTATTTGCCGATGATCATATATCCAGTTAGGTCTAGTCCAGGTGTCGAGGGTCAGAGGAGTATGGAGGAGTGGAGGTGGAATCTCCATCGTGAAAAGGGAAGATCTTCCGCCAGGCGAAGTGATCGTGCCGTGCCTGGGGACCGCGGTCCAACGGTTGATGTTTGACAGTTGTATTTATACAAACTCATTAGAAAACTTCGATAGCGCGGTTTAGAACTCGGCCGTCTATTGGCGCGTTCTATGTAGTGTCACTTATACTAATATGCTTAGCGCATAAAATAATATGACTGTAATATTAAATAATATGATGCTGGGATTTCATCGTATTTTCGGTGATACTTCTTCATATTCAACTAGGAAATCTATATAAGTACGGCGAGCGGTGTCATTGTGTTTTATGTTTATAATCTTACTTATAAATATCATACAAATTTATAGTACAGTGAGATATTATTTAAAAAGAGAATATTATATTGTGTGACCAATTTTTACGATGCTAAGTATTATAATATCGCATTACCTATTCCAACTTAACTTATTAATTCGATTATAGCGTAATATTAACCTATTTTTTCCTTATTGTACGACAATGCTCCAGTTTTAGACAAACGTCACGTTATTTTATGATTACGGAGAATTAAAAAATATCATGTCTTTGTTATAATTATGTGAGCGGAATGGAGCGATTTGAGCTAGCGCCAAAAGTGCTGTCATCATATTATTTTTAAGGAATCACACAGAATGTTATGCATACTCATAGATGAGATTCTGTAGTCGTATTTTAGTAATCATCACTATATTAATATGATGCTTACTCTAAAAATAAGATTCTGTAATCAATTTTAGTAGGATTCACATTATTCTATAAAATTAAATGTGGTGCTAGGACTTTATCGTATTTTCGGTGATACTTCTTCATATTCAACTAGGAAATCTATCAAAATACGGCGACGGTGTCATTATGTTTTATAATTATAATCTTACTTTATCAATATCATACAAATTTATAGTACAGTGAGTTATTATTTGAAGAAGAGAATAATATTATATTGTGTGACAAATTTTTACGATGCTAAGAATCATAATATCGCATTACTTACTCAAACGATTTGATTCCAACTAAGATATTTCGATTATAGCATAGTATTAACCTATTATTTCCTTTTTTTACGATAATGCACCTGTTTTAGACCAACGTCACGTTATTTTATGATTACGCCGAAATGACATTTTTTTCAGTGTATGTAGGAATTAGAGCAACCGACGGGAGTCTATTCACAAAGGGAACATTGTCTGAGGATAGCTTCACAAAGTTGATTTGTTGAAGATCACTTCGCCTGGCGGAAGATCTTCCCTTTTCACGATGGAGATTCCACCTCCACTCCTCCATACTCCTCTGACCCTCGACACCTGGACTAGACCTAACTGGATATATGATCATCGGCAAATAGTAGAAAAATAATAGTGGAACACACTAGTGTTAACGCACACGTAACGCAAACAAGTGTTGTCATACGTTCTCGATAGATGGCGCCATGGTCGAATTAAAACGCACTATCGTTTGACTCAGGGTTTAGATATAAGTAGTTAAGATGCATTTGACATTGAATCCACTGTAGAGTTAAGTGCAAGGTTACATTAGTAGAGAGAGAGGTTCCCCGGCTCTTTTGGACACCTTTGCAATATCTGGATCAGGGAATTTCGGGCACTATTTAGGAAGAGTTGTTTGACATTATCAGAACAGCCGAATTCCATGGTGAGGCTTCTAACTTGACAGTCTCCCCCAATTTTACAAAACTGGAAATATGATGAAGTCCTCTGGAACTGGAGGTACGAGGAAGTTATCGATAAATAGTAGGAAATATAATAGTACGTAACTCGAGATATGATGAAAGCAAACATAAATAGTAGTAAACATAATCACATTATGTATGCTCGTCCGACTAAAGCCATGGTGACACGTCATCTTAAATGCAGTTATCATCATCAGACGTGTTATCATCTTTCTTTTTGGTGATATCAGTATTCTCCGTCCTTGAGGTGAATTCATCTTACTTATCCTGATTTCACGTCTTTTATGATTACCAGTTTTCTCAGTGTAGATGTTCTGTGTCAAACCTTTCAAGCTTTGTGAACGTTTATAGGACTTTCATCGTCGATTTGAACTGCCAAAAGACTCAATTTAATTATACTTCTGATGCTACATTCAATGTAATTCAATCTGCACAGATTTTAGACGTCATAAGACTAGTGTTATTATAATATCACATCACAGTATACAGATAGGTAGGTAGGTAGATAGGTAGGTTGTCGTTTCTCTCAAATAAGTTAGCAGCTTACCACATCTATCTGAGATAGTAGGTATACCGACCTACATACTTTAGTACATACCTATAGTGGGTCATATTCTTAGAGCAAAGGATTTAGAGCGGAGCGAGATCGTCCCATTTGCCTTCGCGAGGGAAGTGCTAAAATCTTACGATCCAGGCACAAGGATCCACATTTTTTTTGTGAAATTCGAATGTTTACATTCTTCGCTCACTATAAGTGCCAGCATAATGTTGTTGCTAGGATACAAACCAGTAGCTGACTGACCATGAAGCGTAGCAGTACTCACTTCGCAATTGGTTCGCACGGTATAATCTCAAGGTCAAGAAGGGCACTTTTTGTTCTAGCTTGTAGGTGGAGCAGGCTAGTCTAATGTCTTACACAAGGAAGAGGAAGCGAGCTCGATCACGACTTGAGGACGGATCAACGTACGTAAGTTCACACGCGTGCGCGTGCTATTAGTGACGAGTCGTCGTCGTTGGCGTTGTAAAGCTGGATTTGTTTTTGTTGATCCAATTGAATCGCTACCTGAACTATGTTTTCTAATGTTATTTACTGAAGCTATAAAAAAATTATAGATAGTCACGTAACCGACGTAGGTATATTTTTAAAGTATAGTTTGTCAAATTAAATTTTTTTTCTGCAAAGTATTCTCGTTGTCATTTTAAATCGTGGAAACTACATGAGCAGCAAATGAATTAAGTTTATTATTTAATCAAATTGGTTTTATTCAACTTGTGAATAATATTATGAAAGTCGCGCTTTTATTGTGTTCATAAAGGATAATTATGGACTCTCACGTATCAGCGAACATTTCAACTTTCGTCATTGTATTGTGCAAATGTTTTTGTTTATAATCTTCTTTCGTTGCAAAATTAAAAAGTGATTAAATAACTGCAGAGATTACGTAAACAACTTTATAAATAATTTGTTACTAGTTTATAGGTACTCAAACAAAAGAAAAGGAATAACATTTAAAAAATATAAATAATTTATTAGGGATTTGATTTTCCTGGCCTTGATTTACTGTATTGTATAAGTAGGTACGAGGTTGTCAAAAAACAAAAGCCGGTAGATATATTTTTGGGTGGGAGCGTTGACATATCACTTTGATGACAATATCACGTGGAAATCCCAGGAAAATAAATTGGGATTCACGATAAGTGCTCCCTTTGACGAGCCCTGTCTTCGGATTAGGGCATGAAAAATGATAGCTCACACGGTCGCCTATGTTTGCTATGCGAGCGTTTTGTAACGCTTTATTTTCCTGTCAGATGGCTGCTGGTAACTAAAATTGCTTCACATTAGGAGGCCCATTAGTTAAAATATTTTGAAAATATTTGTGAGTGAAGTATTTTTTTTTCGACAGGTCTCGCTTCGATTTGTTGCGTTTTTCTGATCGAATGTTATCTTTTGAGATAGGGATCGCAATATTTGATGTGTTTGTGGATTCCGTGTCTGGTAGGTACGCCGTTTATTGGCTATTCAGTATCATATTTAATACAATCTTTGGCTAGTTTGAGACTAGATAACCGTTCAGGAAATGTGACATATATTATGCGACACAATTATTAATTCTAAAAACGAGCAAGCGGTGAGCAAGAAATTCCGCGACTATGTTGAAATTGATTTTTGGTATATAGGTTCACGTCGGACGTGCACACTTTTTACTTTATCAGGCCTAAATAAAAACACAGTATGACTAAATCGGGCTGACCGTATATTTTTCGACCCGTTAAATCCAATGAAAGGACGAGTGGAGTGTGACATGTGTCAAAACGTGATTTAAATTTGGAATTTAGAACCTTTTTCGCAAAATTGTAAAAGTATTGCGTTTTTAACCATTAAAATTAAAAATCTGTTCCAACCACGAAAAATATACGATTTCTACATTTAGCAATAAGTATAGGTGCTACAATAGCAGTAGCATTAATTACGCTAATCGTTAGCTAAGTGTAGTCAAGGAAAATATAAATACAAAGCAAACTGACCTTAAAGAACTTGACATCGAAGTGCAAGACTCTAGCATTGAATTTGAAGAACCCACTGTTGACTGAGTGAAATATATCGTGTACATATTAAACATATAAATACGGCCATCTGTTTTCTCTCACCTCTCCCGGGTCTTGTCTGGGCTCGTGCACAATTAGTCACAGGATGTTTACATGCGCGATTGACTGATTGTTTACTTTTGCACTGGTGTTAGTGATTTTGCCAGATAGTGTAGTTGATATTTGCTAACCATTAACGCGTGGTATGAAGTAGATTACTCTGCTTGATTGCGATTGTTAGCAATGAGTGTTAATGATACGTATAATTCGGTAACTTTAATTGGAGTTGGCTCATCCTAAGATTTTTTGGAAAAAATCGCATAAAAACTTTTTGTTGTTGGGTCAATTGCGACAAATTGTAATTATTATTAGTGTACAACTTGATGTAAAATAACGATTTTTTAGTTTTTTGCTAGCCTTTCGATACTAATGTATTCCATAAAATTGTTTTTTTTAAAGATAATATGTTTTAATGAATACATAAGAGAGGTTAACATAATGTACAATTAATTTATTTTTATGCAGAGTTTTTATGCTAATTTAAACAACGAACTCCCATAAATAGAAAGCCGATAAAGCCTCGATCCAAGCAAACTTTTATTCGAGCAAAACCTACAGCTGATTCTTTATTCATTCATAGCGATTTCCATAAGAAACAGGGTGAGATGCTTTTGAATTTCTTATAGGAAATATTCTCTATTGATACGAATATTTGTTTCCTCTGAATTTCGCGTTCTCAAATCACTGGGGATGTTTTACAAACAACGTCGGCGGCACCCATTTCTATTTCTATTCTACATTTGTATTTAAATGTTTACAATTTCTAAACTCTATGCATGTCTACGTATCTGCAATACTAGTGATATTTCAGTGTCCCATTTGTCTCAGTGGACGGCCAGCTTGAATTTTTTCGAGTGTGGGGTTTACATTCAAAATCCACGTAGTCTTTCTACTGATGGTAATCCAAAATTTATGTTGGTATTTTTATCAGTTGTTGAGTATCCATAGTACAGACTCTGCTTAGTTTGCCACTAAAAGCGAAATAACTGTGTGTGAATTGTTACCTCTAATTAAACAAAAATAGTAGTTTATAATTCTATCAGTGCAAGAATTTACCTATAAGTCTAGATAAACAACAACAATACTAGTAGTATCTGCAATACTAGTGATATTTCAGTGTCCCATTTGTCTCAGTGGACGGCCAGCTTGAATTTTTTCGAGTGTGGGGTTTACATTCAAAATCCACGTAGTCTTTCTACTAAAGACGTTAAAGACTACGTGGATCAAGCTGGCCGTCCACTGAGACAAATGGGACACTGAAATATCACTAGTATTGCAGATACTACTAGTATTGTTGTTGTTTATCTAGACTTATAGGTAAATTCTTGCACTGATAGAATTATAAACTACTATTTTTGTTTAATTAGAGGTAACAATTCACACACAGTTATTTCGCTTTTAGTGCCAAACTAAGCAGAGTCTGTACTATGGATACTCAACAACTGATAAAAATACCAACATAAATTTTAAATACCCAGACACGAAGTCAATAGACAAGTTTATACACGCAAAACGCTGGTCCCGAGTGGCAATTGAACCCGTGACTTAGAAAACTACCAACCATCCCGAGTGAATTTGAAATTGTAAATAAAATGGTAAATGATTTGGTAGGTACTGGCCCCTACTATACAGGCTCGGTCTAGTGCAGAGACCGTTGTATTATTAAAGTTTTTAAACTGTCACTATTAAATAAATATTATTATTAGAATTGTACTGAAACGGGAATTATAATTTAAATTTTATATTAATACAAATATCGTTCTTTCTTGCTTAGTAATATAAATACATAATAATATTTAGCAACGACAATTTATCACAAACCGCACACAGATTGCGCTATTTCGATAACAATTTGCTACGCCTCACTTTTTTCACTCAGAGCAGGTAAAAATCTTTTAAGTTCGGTTTATTGTGTAGAAAATAAAGACATGTCTATGTTTCGTACGTCGCAACCCATGGGAGGCTTTCTATGGGATCGTTCCAGTTTTTTTGTGTATAGCAGATGTCGAATAAACGGTACCACATGGGTCCTAGCGTGCTTTTCAAATTATCGATTATGGTTAAACTGAGCGGGCGGCGAGAGAAATGACAAAAATAATTATAATACAACCGGCCAAGTCCGAGTCAGAATCGCACACGAAACAGCCTGATGACAGACAGACAGACGGACAGACAGCTAAGTCTTAGTAATAGGGTCCCGTTTTTACCCTTTGGGTACGAAACCCTAAATAAGGACCATCTAGACCCTTGGCTAGTTTAGGAAATATTGAAAGTATAATCGCACGCCTTTTATCCCTGAGGAGGATATTCAGAAGTATCCCATTTCTGTAAATACCCACGTTTCATCAGTAGGTATATTCTTTGGACCCATACTGGGATGGGCTCACCACCTATCCCGGAGTGCTGTTACACATGTCTCAGAATTAATTCAGGAACCTGCGGGTTTCCACACGATGTTTACTTTCACCGTCCTAGTGATAAATAACATATTTATACCTATCTACGTATACGTATATAAAGAGCAGTGATAGCCGGGACGGTTAAAGAGCCGGTCGAAAATCAGTGAGGCTCGGGTTCGAATCCTGGCATGTACCAATGAGTTTTTCAAAAACTTACGTACATATTTATCACTAGCTCGACGGTGAAGGAAAACATCGTGAGGAAACCCGCAGGTCTCAGAATTAATTCTGAGACATGTGTAAATAGACCCGGTCCGGCGATGGGCTCACCACCTATCACGTTTAGGGGTCCAATGTATCTCGTGAAATGTGGGTATATCCAGTAATGGAATACCTCTGCCTACCCCCTCGGGGATGAAAGGCGTGAGATTATATACGTATACGTATAAGATTTTTCAGAAACTGTTTGGTACTTAGGTACATTACAGGATTCGAACCCGAATAAGAAGCGGGCTCTTGAAACACTGGGCTATCACTGCTCTTACACGGAAGCTATAAAGTATACGTACCTATACATCAAAGAGAAAAAAACGCAAGGGCTCAAAATCAATACGAATTTGTCAGCACAATAATTCGTTCGTACAACATAATAGTGAGCAAAGAACTCTTTGATCACAAATGGTAAGGTAATACATTTTTCCTGTTACAAAGAATCAGTGACCCGTATTTACTTAGATACACACAATAACGGGGCGATGCTTTCAAAATAGTTACTAACAACCTCGACCTGGATGAGCTTTGGTCACAAAAAAGACATCCTTTTATCCGCCGTAGTTAGAAGTAAGTAAATTACGTATCGATGGAACGGTCGCGAGCCGTATAAACGTCGGCAAATTGGGGAACCCTCGTCTAGTAGGGCGCCCTAATGCGATCCGAGTGGAAACATGTCCGAGAACGGACCACTGCGACTTACTTGGGTACTTTATCGATACATCGAAAGTACACAAAAAAGGTATTCGCGGAGGAAATTAGAGTGATTAGTGTGAAGAAGATACGGCTGCCTTTCTTCACTGTAATCGTAATCGCATTTCTTTGTTCCATTTGGTGTGGCTAACTCTAACGCGCTCAGGCGCCAGAGGTCTACTTCTCAAATAGCCCATTTCGCATTTTGACTACTTCTCTATGTGACTACTTCGCTATCGGCGCACTTAGCAAAACAGTCTATTTTGCATTCTGTCTTATTCTCGGACTACCTACTTCGCAAACAGTCGACTTGTCAAAAAACGACTGAAGTACAGATGGAGTCAAACTAACGGGACCGTGTCTGTACATGAAATATTTTTTGAAAATTTAATGGTAATGTAGATAGAACTATCTACACTACCATTAAAATTTTCAATTGATAACTTTATCGATTTAGATAGCAAAACACCATTTTTTGTATTTTTTGTCTGTCTGTCTGTCTGTGCACGCATAACGCAAAAACTACTTGACGGATTTTGATAAAATTTGGTATGGAGATAACTGAGTACCCGGGTCAACATCTAGGGTACTTCTTATTCCAAGAAAATATCTCATTCCCACGGGAAAATATAAAAACTAGTTAAAGAGAGAAATACGTACGACTCCGAAACTATAACACAAAGACACTTGAAATATAGTATGTAGGTTTCTTATATGTTGCAGATACCGCTATAAAGGCATTTTTGGAAATTCCCACAGGAACGGGAATAAACTGGATGGAAGAATGATTAGATGTTTTGTTTTGTTTAGATTTTTGTAGGTTTTCATTAAGTAAGTATTCTAAATTAATAAACATTATTCCTATTTAGACTAGCAAATTATTGCAACTACATCCAATCTTAGATATCCAATCTGTTGCGTATATTTTATTTTTGCATTTGCGTTATAGTTTTCGTGACAATGACTACCGATATATCAATCATTTTATTAGATACCTAAATCCATTAAAATATTGATTTACAAAAACAAAAAGGAATTTATTTCGGTAGCAGATACCATAATTTAAAGTGGGTGGATGTAGATGGATGGATTACTTACGAATTCGAGGACATTGATATCTCTGTCGACGCCAACAGAATCGGATAATAAATTGGAATTCGACTCGAATTTCGACACCTTCCAATTTCTTACCTTAAATCAATTTATATTTTACGAAACATCGTAACACTTCTTCGTTTCAAGACGTAAGAAATTTAGAAATTTTGAGTTCTATTACGTAAAGGGTAAAATTAATCTTTATTACAGGACCATTGACCATAGGCTATACTAATTATATGTTCAGTTTTTAACACCAAATAATATTTTTTATAAGCTTTAAACTAAAAATATTGCAGTACAGGGTATCACTATGTCTTGGCTATAATCTTAAATATCATAAAGGTACTTACCATGTGATAAGCAAATAAAGAGTTGAATTGAAAAAAACGTTTGTAGTGAGGGAAGCCTTAGCTACTCTTTCAGTAAATATCTCTATATAGCAACAATAATAACAGAAGGTAATAAATATCCGTAAAAAATCAAGATGTAACTAAACTAAGAAATATGCTTAGTTATGTATATTAGATAATTTATCTTGTTCATGTTTTACTGATATATCAAATGTCACTTCTTCAAAATGGATATCAACCACAAAATTCTGAAACTCGGTATCATGACAGGCCCGAGGTATTCGTGGCTCTGAATTCAATTTCCTTAACGCTTCAGGGTGATGAAAAATTTCCCTTTCAAATTATCACTAGGATACCGTTGTCACGAGCCTCATCAATTTAATTATGACGAAATTGCGTCTCTTGTGTTAAAATAATAAAGTTAAATGAATGGTTCCTTCTATTGTTTTCGTATATTTTTATCATCTTTTGGAATATAATAAGCAGATTTATTACCGCTTTTTTTTGGAAAGTAAAAGACTAATAGCAAACAATACTAGTCATCAACAAAATATGGGTATTTCACCAAAGAGGAAGTATAGTATAGGGATGAACACAACAATAAAATATTACAAATACAAAACATCTTATAATACTCGTATACCTACCAGATCAAGATACTAATCCATCGATTATCGTGGTACAAAATCCGCCTGCACATATAGCGAAAAAACTACCAGCTCGCTGTTCCCCGGTAGCTTCGATGAGACAACTTGATGGGTCTTTAAAAATTAAAACAGATTCAGGGTCTCAGTGTTAACTGTATCTACATCAGAATATCAATCCAAAAATATTGACGCGAACGTCTTGCAGGAATCATTGAATTTAAGACGGATCATTGAATGTGTCCGCCCCCACAAAGCCAAACCTATGCCGAAGCCAGTAATTGAGGCGACGCTCAGAGATTACTGAATCTGTCGATCGCAGTCAATTAGAGTCACGGATTAATCACAAAAGGGCGACAAAGCAATCGCATTTGCGAGACGTCGATTCTAATGATCAATTAATATTTAACGAACGGTCGATTTTAGTCTTGATGAGCAATTTTCGGTTGCTACGTCTACCTATTCTTGTTTGTCTAGTTTTCGAACTAATAATATATTAGCACACTGGCGCTAATTGGTAAACGTGAGCTGTGAACTTATCACATCATGCTCATCAGTAAATTCCTCTAACTAATACTATAGAGATACATAAACATCATTCAAGTATTATATCATCAAACAAGTATTATAAATGCGACAGTAACTCTGCTTGTTACCTTTTCACAATTAAACCGGTGGATTGATGTTGGACATTTTGAATGAAATTTAGCAGGACGATGGTTTACATCTCTAGGAAGGACATAGGCTAGTTTTTATCGCAGAAAACCACATAGCTCTTAGAGGATGCTGTAACGTAAAGTTCAAGGGCAACAGCTAGACTATAACTTTAAATTACTTTCTGTTTAAACATATAGGTAAGCTTTCTGTAATCTAATATCCACGAATAGTTAAATCCCATAATAATGTGCTTATTATTATTATTATATATTTACGTCTATAAAACATATAGCATATGTCACTCGGGAATAGTGTAGCTTTCAAAAAAAGAAATAATATTTACAATCGGATTAGTAGTTCCAGAGACTACCTACTAGTCCTCCTACAAACATTATAAAAAAAGAAATAAATATTATACACAAACAAATTTCCCTCTTTTATAACATTTATGGTGTAGATAAAAAAGACGAATGTACTTGTATGTTCAGTGGTTCTTCGAAATAGAGAACCGAGTCGGAGGCAGCGTTGAGCAAAAGGAAAGCAGAGGCCCGAGGGATTACCGCTAGGCTATTAATCATCCCAGCGAGCTATTGACGCTTCAGCACTAGGCGGGTTTCGACGCCGTAATCCCTGGATTATAGGCCGCTGTACCTATCTGTGATCCGTCCGTAATTGTTTTATAATCTGCTTGCTTCAGGGAGTTTTTGTCAACCGAAATTCAGGTTAATTTCGTAAAATGTTTACTTACGCAACATATTTTGCGAAACATTATTTATGTCACTCTTTTTTAATAAGCTTTTATGTAGTCTAGACAGATTCGAGCCATTTATTATTGTCTTCCCTAGAGGTTAAATCACAAAACCTCTACAGTATTTTGTAACTTTGAAGTCATATTAAGCCGCGTTTTCACGGTACAAGCGCTCTCGGACGAAGTGCGCTTGTATGAGCCAATAGAACACTGTCGGATCCTTTGATTGGCTACGAGCGTCAGAGTACATTTGGGTCAAGTGTTTTTAAAATAAGAGTAGCGTCCGAGTAGAGATTCATAAGACAAAAATACACCAAGACCTCGATCCTCTTACAAAATTACCTAACCTAACTAAAATTATAATCTGAGGAACTAATTATTAAATTTCCGCATCACCCTACCAACAAAGACAATAACACTAACCTAACACAAAAACTCGATCAGCTGATCTCCTATTAACAAAGCGATTAAGCATTATAACCTCAAAAAAACCAGTACAGCATAAATTTGTGTTAATTACTACGCACGTAAACAGATGGTCATTACACTCATTATACAGAGCATTATGAATGTTACGAGGGGCAAGTACTAAACAAAACTCATATAAACTGAGGCAAAACGTATAGGAGCCCATTAAGCTGCCGAGGTAAGTAGATTTAAGAATGCGGTGTGTTTTATAGCGACTATCTAAATTATATTTGCTATAGTAAACGTTGAAAGGCCATTGGAAGTCAGGAACGAGACCAATCTTATTGCCTTGCTCATACAGGTACTTCATTAAAGTTGGACACAATCTCTCTAAAAAGCCATTAGCTAAGTCATTGCAATGGCGTGTGAAGCTATGCAAGGCGGATGATTGACGGAAGGGTTGCCGATAGTCTTATTATGGTATGAATGTGATGTACGTGACTAACTTTGGGTGCTTCAGGTTTCTTTAGGGAGTTTCTGTCTACTTTTTATACGTCCATGGCCTTCATGTATCTAATGCGTGATGCGAAACGGAGGCGAATTATTTCCCGGACGATTTTAGTACAAGTATTATATATTAAATAAAACAAAAAACCCGTCCTATTATAAAAAAGTCTGAAAATAAATATTTAAAAAACCTTATCCTCTATCTAGTAGGATAAAAATATTTTGCGTCTGATATTTCATACATAGACATAGAGATGAAAATTAATCTATAGCGACAGCTTGCATAACTGCGTCAATAAAATTCATTACTACACAAACCCTACAAACATAACCCACCTGGTGCAGTCCCATTTATATTTTACGATAACAAATGTATCTATAGTCTCCTACATATTTATCTCAGCTCGATGGTGAAGGAAAACATGTTAAGGAAACCAGCAAGCCCAGAATTCGATTCTGAGGCATATGTAACAGTATCTTGGTCCGGCCATCGCCTCACCACCTCTCACGTAGGGATGCGTAAAGTATACTGTTGAAAATTGCCTACATCCAGAAATGGAATACCTCTGCGAAAACCCTTGGGGATAAAACGGGAGTGTAAATATAATACAAAAACGACTCCGTGTCGCTCTATTATCACCCCAGTGAGTGTTGCGGCAAATTTAGAAAATCTTATTATGTAGGTTAAGTATAATAGCGTATGCAAATAGTTATCTTATCGAGTGGCCTTAGCCGGTTTCACAATAGGCGTACACTTCCTTGCACTAGATTACGAGGTCTAATTGTAATATTTGCTCAACTTTTTACTTAGCCTCGCCTTTGACGTTGAATAACCGAGCTCCGGAAACAGCTCATCAGTCTATTTTGCTTATCAAGCTACAAACTTTTTAAAATCCAAGAGAAACTCTCTTTTACTTAAAGTAATACAATTTATTTGCTTGCATATACATTATCTGATAAATAAACTTATTAACATAAATGTAGAATATTGTATAACAAATTGTACGGCGATGCTTAAAGCAAAAACCTTTTTTATTGGTTTCTTTAATCATCTTAATATTTTGTATTCAGGAGTTTCAATGACTTTCAATAAGTAGATTAAAGAGTACTTTGAATAAAAGTATTTTGTTTTGGATGCTAGCTGACATGGCTGGTTTCCAACTTTCTTCTTGTATGCATAGGTAGGTAGGTACATATTATACATATACATGACTGAATGACCTGTAGAAGATGAAATTCCAAATGTAGAGAGCTTTTAGGGCCTAAACTCACCGACCTACGCACCCAGTGAAACAGGTTTTCCAAAATTCCTACGGGATGGAGCAAAACTAAGATCTATGCGGCGGCGTTATTTCAGGGACATGACAGGTAAATAAATAAATTTAAGTACGTAAATTCCTATAATAAAACAAAATAGCTTATTGCAAAACACATTTTCAGTTTCTATAGAGTAGTACGAGTAATAGTTTAATCCATGCTTATTTTTATATATGAAGGCAATTCTTATTACAATTTCCTCGTTTAAAGGTAGTGAGAAAAAGGAACATCCCACTACCGCCCCAGGGCCGGCAAAGCATGACATCCTGCGCCTCGGCACAGGGCCACCGCTACTTCCCGACACTTGAACGCCCCTTCTCTACGTATCATATAAAACCAAAGCCAGTGACCCCAAAAGAGGAGTGTAAACTTTATTATTCGAATTAAAGAAATGTAAAAACATTTGTTAATAAAGTATGTATACAATAGATTGTAGGTATTTATATTCTGCTTCAAAATTTAATTAAGAACACTCTTGTTGCCTTATCGCACGTACAACTAATAATTAGAGAGCTTGATGGTACTGCTTACCTACGTGTAGTTTATATTAGCAATCACACAATTCTTCGAAGCTTCACATGTAGTTACGAGTAGGTATATATATCACCGAAATAAAATAACGTTAAATTATAATAGAATGAAATGCCAACACTAATCTATTTGGCCTCGAGCTCCTGAGACATTGTCTCTACAATTTATTTTTATTTCCTACATTATTTTGACTTAGTTATGATTTGTAGAAAAAATGTATTGACCATGTCTTTGCTGCATATGGTTGACATTTGGCCGCCAGAAGACAAAAGACAGCGGAGCTAACGTTCTTGACACCGATATGCTATTGTCCACATTCGTTCACATTGTTCGACAGTATGGATTTATTGGCGTCCGGGACGTCACCCCGGGTAATAGGTGAGGTGGGCAGCTCTGATGCTGATGAATTGCCGACATTTGTTAGGGTCTTGCATCCCGCAACATGTGCGGAAATGTTTACAAACTCTAGGCGGCATAAATGTGTAGTTCTTGACAGCGTAACTAATGCTCATTGCCGACTTATTTCAATTACCTACGCCTAGAATTCCAGCTGCATATTAATGCAGATTTCTTTTGAAATCTAATATTGTTTAAATGGCCTTCACTTTTTTTTTCATTTGCAGTTGGTAGAACAAACTTAGCCAGTGGGGTTGATTCTGCTTTACACCGACTAAACTTATTTTAGTTTAATCCTGTCTTCTACTTACCTAGAAAAAAGAAAAGGGATAGAATATGAATTACGAATTAAGTCCTGTCAAAGGCTGTATTTTAGTCGTGACTTCTTTACTTATGCACTAAACACGTTATAAAATGCCTTAGTTGATAGAACTAATTTTATTTTGACACGACTAAATATCTCTAGTCTCTTTTCTTTTCTAGGAGAAAGTAAATGACAGGAGTAAACTAAAATAAGTTTAGTCGCTGTAAAACAGAATCGTACTCAGTGTCCTTATGTTATTCTATTTTTTACGTTAGCTTGGCTGCATCAAGAGTGTAATGTTTTTTAGATGTATGTAGGTATGTGAGCATATTTAGGCTACAGGCTGATGGGGCTCCAACCCAATTAGCCTGTAGCCTAAAGGATTTAACAATTGTGAAATGCGAGATGTTGTACGATTCGTCTTTGTCTCCGGAGCTACTTTTTTACCAGTCTACAACAGAAGAAAGGTAATGTTTAAAAACTTTTCAATGTCTTTTACACGCCGTCATATTGTTTTTTATCTCATTTTTTAAAAGTCCAATTTTTTACGATATTCAACGTCACAAAAACTAAAGATAATTCACACGGACAAAACGATTTAATCTCTGTCTGTCTACACTGACCTCCATAGTCACCGAAAACGTTCGCCATTGGCAGTGATCTTGATATTTTTTTCTGCATTTTTTGTAAGACGGATTTTGTCAAATGAACTTGTTTTTATCCTCACAAAAAAATATTAAGTGTTCGAGAAACGTATCTCGCTGTGTTATGTCATACTCCAAAAAAATATAATTATGATCATACTACTTCCAGTTTGATATTAATGAATTGGTCACATTGAACTCGTATTATGACAAATTACATCATAATATTTATGGTATTTAGGTATAATCTACACCGTACGACGATATTTTGATCTAGCTTTATACCTCAAATAACATTCTATGCGTATTATACATCAAAAATCTAAATTAAACAACAATGGACAGTATTTCTTTAAGAAAAACATTATTCTTTATAAGAACAGATTGTTTTACTTCGAGTTTATGTCTTAGAAAAATGTTTATGCGAAGTAGGCAACTGCTTTAAATTCAAAAACGTTTACATTTCGTATTCTAATGATAATAAGTTCTCTGAAATATCTTCTTAGAATAGATATTCAGTCTGTATTATTATATCAGATACAATAGATTTTCTCGATTTCACCCGTCTAAGTCTCTTGCTACTCCCAGAATGGAAAGGTTAAGGTTTTTAGGTTTTTTATTTTTAAAAGATTTTTTAAATTGGTTAAAGAATTTTTAATAACATACAAAAAAAATCATCTTTATTATAATATCAGTGTACATGGATAGGTACATTATACTGGTGAAACATGGGGAAATTGAATACTTTTCCCTACCACCTCCGGAATCAAAGGCGTGAGATAATTTATTTTTCAACACACTTGCTCATAAAGTGGCTCTAATTTCACTGCAATTAGGCACATAATGACACCTATAATCAAACTGAGACTTTTTGTTTGCTATTATTCACTAGTGAGTTATAGATTTTTTTTTTCAATTTTGTTGCTAGAGTTGCTTTGTTCTTAAAAAAGTTTCGATACAAAAAAGATCGTATTCAATCGTACTAATAAATTAATACACAAATATGGCTTGCTCATTTCATGCAACTTCGTATTTAAATAGATCATTTCAACTTGTACGTGTTTAATAAACAAAACTTTCACTCAAATATAACTTTGGTTTTCTCTGTAAAAACTTTAAATACCCCATTTTGTACGTGGCTAAAACGCTATCCACGACAAACCAAAGAAAAAGAAACCTAATTTTTTTAGTCCATGGCCGATCGCCATTGTAAGATGCGAGCGCATAGGAAAACGAGGCTGTATGGGCCTAGATCCTTTTGCCTTTTCCAAATTATATAAATAAAAAATTGGAAAACCAATTAATTTTCCCCGCCATTGCGAATGATTATTTTAAAATGATTTTTTAGTATTATTTATTCACAAGTGTGTTGAAAAACGTCGTATGATACACGTGTGTATTGATGATTACCGTCCTCGGCTCTCTTATGACCCTCGCCTACGGCTCGGGTCTCAATGGCGCCTCAGCGGTAATCACCAACTTTACTCACTTGTACCATAATGTACTATTATTTTTGTACCTAGAAAAAGATAAAAATATCTCTAAAACTGTAACCGTTATGGGAAATCCGACAGATGTGATAAAATTTTTCGTGCTATATGGTAATTGTGTGTGCATTGTACATGGCTGACAGTTGCGAACTTGTTTTAAGGCTTAGGCCGTGTGAACGTTGTGGCCTTGCTTTTATGATCCTCATGGTATCATTTTCTGGTTTTCCTCTTGTCTTATTTAGTTAAGGTGAGTCATGACTTCATAGGTACAAATCCAGTTTATATGGTAACAAATAACTGTAACGAAAACCTCTCATTTTCCCGGAAAAGCTTTTTGGTAAACAATTCACTTAGCCGATAATCAAATCAACAGCAACGGAATAATTCAAATATCAACAATTAATTTCATGCCCGTATTTGTTTGCGTGCCGTATTACTCGATTTCAAAACGCAAATAGCTTTATTTTACTAAATACACATGCAAGCGTTTATTGTAATGTTTTGCTAAACATTTGTTTTGTATTTATGAAATTATGATTATTATAGTAATTAATTATTTCGCCATAACACTTAAAGCAATGGCGTTATACGATAGTCACTTGTCATTATAGACCTTGCCAGGTATAATTTAATATACCCAAACCCTTATAGCGTACATCTTAAAAATTACCAACATTTGTAACGTCACTGATATTGTAATATTAACAGTTTTTGAAGATATTCTAATTCTGTGTTACTTCACTATATTTATGTATCATACTTGCTTCTAAAGATTTGTTTTATTATTAATCGCATTCCAAAGTACCGAAGACATCTTAATAAAAAGACTTCCATATCTTTTTAAAATGCTCATTTTTTCTTCTGTTGTTATAGACTCATCATTTTCAAATCAATCACTGTTCTTAATTACATTACATGCCCTAACGTAAGCTACACTAGTATGTATGAGGCACGCAAGAGTATTAACTTTGACCCAGACTCGCTAACGAATTCACTCACGCATACAAATTAACCTTGGCCAGGGATATATTAACACGTACCAAAAAATCTGCTGATACAAAGCGTTCATTATTGGCGATTCCGAAATAGCCATCCCGAAAGTCTATCAAAAGTCGGTCGGAAATGTCATAAAATTTATGTTCACGCTTCACATCGTAAATGCTCCCTACGGGGAAATAAAGCGAGTTCATAAAAATTGGGTTAAAGAAATTCTTTAGCACATTGAGTTAAAATGCATTTTTATCGATATGCCCTTTAACAATGCTACAGCGCTGTAAAACTGACAACCAGAGCAGCTCAACTGTGAAATCAACTTTAAGCTTGAGTAATTGGCAATGTAAGTTACTACCCGAGTATACTTACACGCTCAGGGGAATCTTAAACATAAGTACCGCCTACTTAATCATCGCATTTCCAATACACTAGAAGTTGAAAAACGCAATACCTAAATGCAACTTTAAATCATTGCATCCTATAACAAAACCCCACTGCGTGTGAAACGCTTGCTAAGGTTTTGGTTATAAAACATTATTTTCCATCTGGTCAGGTAAAAATTTACTTAGTTTATGACACTCCAGAGATTGGAAGACAATTGGAAGTCACGTGGTAGGTACCTAAGTCAGAGCTTCCAATTGTATAGTATTTTGATCGGACGATGTATGTATTCGATTCGCATTATCCTGCGACCGCTATACAATCAGGGTGTTTACGAAAATTTACGCCACTAGTTGGCGCCACTTAGTCATGAGGTCATGCGCGCTGTCAAAACACATAGTTTCTGCAATTCTGCATAGCGTTTTTCAATTTTTAGCAATGATATTATATGTTAGTATTTGGTTTTTAGTTCCTAAAATTAATATTATCTAAATGGATCGTGCGTATGGACAAAAAAGGGTTGCCGAATTCAAACTTTACCTTATACTTTTGGAAGTTAAATGTCCATTTTCCATAAAGGATGAGTGTATAGGGCTAGAAAACTGTCTACATGTGGTTTACAGTTTAAATTGTTTACAACTCAAAGAAAACAGTAGCTATTACTACAAAATTCAAACACAATTACTTGTTACGGGTAGAGAAAGCTGTGATTTGTTCATATGGACGAATGTGGATGAAAAGATAATAAACATCAAAAGAGATGACATATTTATTGAAAATATTATAGTTTCACAAATAAAGGATTTTTATTTTAAATATATTTTGTTACCAACAATAGCAAAAACAAAATATGATTGTTAAAGTTCTGTCAAAGAATAACTATAGCTGCTTGTCCAGGTTTTGTAGTGTAGAAAGGAAAGTTAATAATACAACTTATTTATACATACATAATACATACATATGCTCACGCCTTTTTCCCGAAGGGGTAGGCAGAGACAACAGCCCCCCACCTGCTACGATCCTGGCATACCTCACGTGCCTCATCCACATCCATCAATCGGTTCATACAAGCTCGTCGGTTTCGGGTACATTGTTTATACATTGTTTCTATTTTGCCAAAAAAATCTATTATGAAATAACTAAATATAATGTTTTTAGAGATATGTCTATCTACATAATAATATTACTTTTAAAATTTGTCATCATGAAACAAACAAATATTATGCGGTCTGCAAGAGGCATCAGTTTGGAATCTAACTTGCCACTTAAAATCTCAAATGTTTTAGCTAAACCAGCAATCTTTCAACATGTATTTGTCGTATCAGCTGATCAGTCTTAAACTGTCCATCGATATTTTTCAGAAATTGTGGTACCTATATTATAATCTGGTAAAAGAATATCACTTGTATGAAGAGATATACATTTTGATATTTTGATCTTGTATCGCGATCCAAACAACGTTGTTATTCTTTTCTTTTGTGGTGTAATAAATCATAGCTTCATTCCATGGAAATCTACTCGGTACTGCATTTTTTTCAAATTTAGCCTGGCTGAAACATCAAATAAATATGGTTTTATTAAGAAATTCACTAAATTAAATG
Source organism: Ethmia dodecea (assembly GCA_963855545.1). Taxonomy (NCBI): domain Eukaryota; kingdom Metazoa; phylum Arthropoda; class Insecta; order Lepidoptera; family Depressariidae; genus Ethmia; species Ethmia dodecea. The sequence continues at coordinate 7,853,280 of OY979446.1, forward strand.
AAGGCACTAGTCTCCATTTACATACTTTACAATGAAATAGGTATACCAAATTATTATTATGATGTAGCAAAAACTTTAAAAGTTGAGTGCTATGGTACTGGTGCTTAAGTTTTTTAAAATTACACAACAAGAAAGACTTAATTATGCTTATAAAACTTTAAAATACTTACGGTTCTGTAACACTGAGTCTGTTGGCAGCTCGTAATCGTCTTTACTAAAGCGATCTTTGCATATACGACTATTATTTGTAGACGTAAACCCAGTAGTAACATATAATAACATTGCGTAAACCGATCTCTACGAATAGCTACAAGCTACAAGCCATTGTTTTAAACGTATTTTGTCCTTAGGAAACTTATGACCACTCGGTTTTTTTGAGCACATAGAAACTGCACAACATTGTGGCATTTCGATTTGGAGAGAATATTCGTTATACTTGTTTAATTTGATTAGAAAATTCAAAAAAATCAGACATAGTAATAGAAAATATACGCGCTCTGACAGTTTTGACAGCTTTCTGGACCAAACGCCTAGGTGCTGCCACCTGGTGGTCGTCATTTCAGAACACCCTCATTAGAAAAACGCCTCAAGAGGAGTCAGTCAGAGTGTTTATGTACTGCAAAATTAATCCCCAAGAAAACTGTATAACTTCCAATATCATAATTTATTGGGGATACGTACCCTATCGTAATGATAGCGCTGTCCGTCCGTCCGTCTGTCTGTTTGTGGGCAGTATTTCATGTGCTGTTGTAATAGGGGGACCATTGAAATTTTCACAGAATGGGTATTTTTATTGCCGCTATGACAACCAATAATTCGAATTAAAAACAGAATTAATAAAGAAACCCTATAAAAACGTAGACGTACTTATGAAGGCTCAGTCCAGAAGGGCTCGGAACAAAGACGTCCCCGAAGTTGTTCACCACGCGCTATTGCGCAGATCCTAAACGTGATGGTTGCGACACGGTCGTGACCGGGCTGCGCGTGCGCCGCTAGTCAGAAAGTTGCTCCACGATATAGAGGCCTAGACTTTCATTAGCGCATGATAGACCTATTTATTTTGTAATTAAATTCTTTAGTAAAATAGAATTTGGTATTCGTAAAAGTAGTTTGAATTAAGATACGTATATGCGACGATAATATGAGAGACTTTGTGACAAAACTAAACTACTTACGATATTACGACCCAATAGCAAATTTCCCAAACTGTTAGGGTTAAACTAATAAAATTGCCAGGTTTTTTTATTTCAAAATCACTCGAAACTCTATCAGTTATAGGAGCTCGAATATGCAGTCGAAAAGCAATTCTAGCTAGAAAACTTTAAAACGAACCAGACTCCATGATTATAAAACCTCATACTAATCTTACATATGAAAACCACAAATAAGTATAATTATTGTGTATCATTATTCCAAGCGTCAAGAATTAATGAGATGTTCAGTGGTTCCAACAATTACGAATTCGCAATCGGCTGCAAGCGTGATTCCGCCACGTTGCGTCGCATGACCGAGCAACGCACGCTTGACAAATCCCCAGCATTTACTGACAACAACATGACATTTACTAAAGTACCCATATTACTTAAATAACCTGACCATTGATACGTTTAGTTTTTTACCGATGATACGCTTTGATTAATACTCCGTTTACATTAACGTTTATTCAAAAGTGTTGTTTTCTTCATATTTCGGCCAGTTGCTTATTATCACTTATACTAGAATCTGCTAATTTCACCATACTCTGATGCGAATGTGTAGCTTCAGTTTTTTTCAATATGAAAATAATCCTAAAATTAGTTTGTTCAGTATTGAATTACTATTATGGAAACCGTACTATTATTACTCTTTTTTTAAGAAAATTGATTTGACACAACTAAAGTACAAAGGCATCATATTTAGAGGAATTGCGCTTATTCTGTTAAGCGTTAAGTATTAGAGTAAATTCAGTAACTGCTTTATAGGATAGTTGTTATGAGTATTTCATTTATGGACACAGCAAAGTGAACTTGGCTTGCACACATCCGGTGCATCTCGACAGTTGTACGTACAGTACCTACCTACATTAATTGTGTTATACCTCACTTTGTGCACGTTACTATATTATTTGATGTAGTTTCATCGGTCTCTACCCAAGCGCATAACTGCTTTGTTATTCACTCGCATATTATGTTGTTTACTTAAAACTAAAAACAAATTGCTCTTGTGTGTAACTAGTGTATACCAGGGATGGAGAATACAGGTAATGAATGCTACGTCTAATATCCGAGAAATACAAGTGCAATGTATAGGTACATATAATAAAAATATAATCGAATGATAGGTACATAGTTATATCTTTATAACAGCAATAAAAGCCCAAAACAAGACCCTATTAGTAAGACTCCGCTGTCTGTCTGTCTGTCTGTCTGTCTGTCTGTCACCAGGCTGTATCTCATAAACCATGATAGTTAGACAGTTAAATTTTTTACAGATGATGTATTTCTGTTATAACTACCAAACAAAATAAAATAAATATCTATTTAAGGGGGCTCCCATACAACAAACGTGATTTTTTTGCCGTTTTTATAAATAAGCCGACTATCACTTAGCCATTTTTATTACAACTTCTGTTTGTCTGTCTGTCTGTCCGTAGGTTTGTTCGAATACGGTTTTTACAGTTATTTGTTGCAGGTCTAACTTAAAATCTGTTTCATCATGATAACCTGCCTAGAACCCGAGTTACATACAGAGTGGTTTTTTTCTTTACTGGGTCAGGACGCGTACGAAGTCGCTGCATACTTCACCTGAATCTACTATCATCTGTATGATGAACACCCGCAAGAAAACACAGCTGTTTGAAACCATTAAATAAATCGGTATGACCTATACGCTAGGCTAGAAAGGAGTTTTAGAAAGTATACTATTGAATGTTGCCAAGTTTATCATGTTTGCGGTAACTGAGCAGCATTACGTAACTGACAGTTGAAACGAATAAGTACTCGACAGTACGGTCGCATTTCCTGAATGATGGTGCACGTTCGCTGTAATGTTACATCAAAGAATTGGTGTCGAAAACGAAACCTGATATGTCTTATCATCATTCAATATCGGAATAAGGAATCTTATGGCAAATCTATTTTAGATTACTCTTTCAATGGTGATCGATTCTGAAAACATTATGTAAGGAAGTTTTTTGTAGAGCAATTTACTTAACTCGCAATTTTATCAACAGTCTAAAAAGGTAAAATTGAAAAGCTTATGTCTCGGAGATATTGGCAGTGAACATGGCAAAACGTTATACCTACTACGGATATTTACTAGGATATGTTTACCAGGAGAACAGAAGTCTCCCAGCTTATATAGGTGCAGTATTACGGTAAACCCGAAGTTTATGTCGATTCTGGTTCAGCGCGCAGTTATTTTTACTAGAACACTAACTAGAACCTATTCTTTCTTGATATTCATTGCCATCGTAAAAGTTCACTTCTTGAGTAAATAAAATATCATTTTGGCATACATTTTGGCAACTATGTAGATATAACGCGGCAACTCTGAGCGAATAGGCGGTCAAATACGTCAAATAATACATCGGCGGTCAAATATAACAAAGACATACTGTCTACAATTCTTTGTATGGTTACTAGAAGCACATGAATTGCAATAATTGTCAGTTGCGCAACATTACTAATTGATTAATCAACCTAGCTATTGGACGGTTGATTGACGAATTAATTAGCTTTCAAGATTCGTGCGTTGGTTCACAATTGGGAACAACACATCACATTTTACAATTGAAACGTGGTCCCTCGTGTCAACGAAACATTATTAGTCTTTATTAGAATAATAAACATAGCCTCATTTGTCTGCTCTGACCTTAACCCATAAGTTACTCGCGTACTCTTCCTTATTAGGTTAAACAAATCTGTATAGAATATTAATGAAAATATACAATGTATTGCAATAGCTCGACAAATGCAGGACAAGGTTTGGAATTATGGGATTGATTAATCGCTGTGTTAGCGCTTGATTTCCCAATATTCATTATGCCAATTGAAGCGTACATACATCTAATTTATCTACGAATTAGCCACCCGGCTGAATCGGACACTGATCGGATTTTGATGAAATTTTACAGTGATATAAATCAAAATAAAACATAGGCAACTTTTTATTGCCGAACGCGGACAAAGTCGCTGTCATATGCTAGTCATTTATAATATATTAATGAAAAAAAAACCTTAAAAATATAACGTTACCTAGTACACCATGAAATGATTTTTTTAATTTAATTCCTTATGCTGAAGTGGAATTACCTGAAAAAGAATAAAAAAACAAATTATTACAAACGTAATATTGCTAATAAAAGTAAAGCTGGTAGTACATACGTCAATCGTAAATGTTTCGTATGGGAAGTTTACGATTTGCCTTTACGACTGGCTTTAGATAACATGCGTAATTGGGGCTGTAAAACGTCTGAATTTTACACCATCAGCAGAAAACGGAAGGTTGTCTCAAATAAATTTCGATTTAACTTGGCGATCTAAAACAACGATTTATAGTAAGTAGGTATATGAAACTAGTTGTTTACTTTGAAATGGTTGACTGGGTACTTAATCATTTAAATTTACTTCGTGTACTGTTTATGCTCAATATTAATTACATATATAAATCTAGAAGTACTCTAACAGTATGGAAATAATGCTTTAATTATCAAGACCATTTTATGAAACAATCTAAAGCCGAACGGAACATCGTCAAGGGTGAACTCGTGTTTTAAATATGTGCGTGTGTGGCCAATTTGTATCCTCGTATAGTGCCGTGGATGAGACCCGCGATGAAGTGCGATTGTCGCACATTTATGTGCATTTATTTGGACGGGATGGTTTTTATTGCGTTATTTCATTTTGTTTTAGGTTATTTCGCAGACCTTTAACTATTTCAGTCTTTAGGCGGTGTCTAGAGACAATTTTCGTGGGCTGTCTATCCTATGCTACTCAACACTAGGAAGTAGACTTGCTTATTGTTGCTTTGTGTAAAACACTAAACCAAGTTTAATAGTTTATTTGGACTATTTTATTTTTTCTTGACGATGTTTTCTTTCTATTCACCGTCGAACTATTGATAAATACCTATGTACCAACGTATGTTTTTGAAAAACTCATTAGTACATGACCTTGCCAGTATTCGAACCCGAGCCCCACGCATAACAAGCACCTCTAATTTATATATCTATCTATACTAATATTATAAGGATTAAAGATTTTAATTTGTTGATTTTTGTATGTTTGTTACGAATAAACTCAAAAACTACTGGACCGATTTTAAAAATTCCTTCGCCATTGGAAAGCTGTTTTATTTCTATTTTATTCCCGTATTCCCACGGGGACGGAAACTACGCGGGTGAAACCGCTCAGAACCGCTAGTGTAAAGATAAGACAAGTGGTCTAGTACCTAATCACCATACTAATGTAGTGCATTTATGCAAATCTAAGTAGGTAGTTTATTGCTACCTACCACCATTGCTACCTTCGACCAAGCATGTAAAATGTTTACAAACCAACATTGAGGCGGTAAATAATGATTTCTGATGAGCAATTTAACGGTTAATTGTCAATATCACCGGTTTGTACACCTTATTAGCAGCAAGGCGCAAATAAAGATATATCACGTACTCGAGGCTTAGAATGTCCAGTGATGTCCTAATAACATTCCATAGGGAATTGTGTAATTCTTGTAATGAGAAGTACCTAAGGAACACCTCTTTATTGTGAACCAATAATAAATTACGAGTATGTGACAATAACAAAAACAAAATATAATTGGTGGTCAAAATATAATCTTTGGCTAATTAAATTTGTTTATCACTACATATAGTATAAAACAAAGTCGCTTTCTCTGTCCCTATATCCCTATGTCCCTATATCCCTATGTCCATATATCCCTATGTCCCTATGTAAGCTTAAATCTTTAAAACTACGCAACGGATTTTGATGCGGTTTTTTTTAATAGATATAGTGATTAAAGAGGTAGGTTTTAATATAAGCATTGCACCCTTGCGAAGTCGGGGCGGGTCGCCAGTACTTAGATATAAAGAACTTACAAAGCAAAAGTTTTATTTCTTACGCTGCCAGTCAAGCATAAGTGATGGAACACTGGTCATGGATTGATTAATTATACTATGTCTCATTCATGTTGCTTGACGGGTCTCACATTGCATAAATCAATATATTAAAAGAACCTATTCTGGAGTCTTTGACATTATACATGCATTAAAGCTACCGATGTAAGCATCACCTCTAGCAGGTGCACAGCAGCGTTGTCCGCCCGGATTTAATTTTTTCTCGTTCCCGTGGGAATTTCATAAAAACATTTCAAACAGCCAAATCAATCGAGTCGTTCTTCACAACCAGTTTATTTATATCGCACATTTTGTAAGAATCAGTACCAATAAGAATAATAGAAAAGGCGGCGTGGTGGGTCTAGCCCCAAGCGTAGCCCTGCTATTATCACCTGATTGCTTGCTGTGTTGCTCGCATGCGCCGCACGTCCGCTCGCGCGTGGACCATACTACTAACGCACCATTTGAATAATTGTTCCCTCCAATTGTTACGAGCTGATTGATTGTTTGTTTCATGTAGGTACCAAACCTAATTACCCGGTCATTATTGCCCGTGTTGGCATTGAAATTGTATTAGCGTTTTACGTTAACAATATTTGCACATTAATAAAAAACTTAACGTCGCGCTAATTGAACGTGATCGTGTGAATTTAAAAAAATACTCTGCATCTGTATTTGATAAATATTTTAGGTTATAAGATTCAAGAATTTAAATCTATTCTGTGATGCGTCAATCAAAACAATTTTAAATCAACATCGAAATAGATCGATTTAAACATAATGTAACCTAGACAACTACAATTCGGTAATACCTATAACTACTAAAACCTCGACTCCACTGCTGCTAAATTTGACGCGCGATATTTGACATGACAGAAGGATGCGAATAATTCCGCAGCAGTGTGTTTTAAGCTTAAAACGAAAATATGTTTTTGTATGACGAAACATGAACTTATGAAATTTTAAAACGTCCTATCTTATCCAAAAAGAAAGTGCGTGTTGAAATTGGCCTTTTTTGTTTAACAAGAGACAACCGCAACCCATAAAAACCGTTTTGTAAGTACATCACGTGCATAGAAACACTAACAGTTGATCCGGCGAGATGGATCCGGGTCAAGTGTGCACCGAATACCGGTACACGGCAATTACATAAACAGCTTTACACCAAATAACTGTATCAACAAGTTAACCTTCTGAACTACAACTTCTCATAATTTCTAAGCGTGACTTGTCTTGAATCTTTTCATCTTGAAAAAGGTTGATGATTTTTTATTGAAGAGTAATTATAATACCTGTTAGAATAATAAAGTTTCTCTTATAGGTAGACATTTCTATATGATAGGTTTTCGGTAAATTGAGTAAGCAATAGTGAAAAATAGAGTATTTGCCAATGTTGGTTATTCCCGTTCCAAACAATACTTACCAAGTTCAATTTACTTATCTAGTTTTGGTTATTCGTAAAGCGTAATCTAAAGGCTGCATGCTAAATCTGATCGAGTTTTGCGTAAGTAAGAAGCAAAATTCTATTTGGCAGTCAGAAAATCCGTATATTGTCTATATTAAACTCAATAATATTCATCAAGTTTACGTAAATCAAATCTGCGACGGCATGAGAATCGCAATCGTAATTTGTGGAACTGGGTCGAGTTTCGAATACGTGGTGGAGATGGGCGAATAGAATTACTGAATTAATTTGTAGTAAGGTATATGTACTATATTTTTAAATAAGATTTTAAATGTGTTTAGTTTAGATTTTAAAATACTATTAGTTTTAACAGCGGAATTCTGATCGTCTACAATCCATTATACTTAGTCGTTAGTATTCGAAATACAGAACTGGAAGTTTGGTACGAATTTAAGAAAATATTATTATTTATATGTCACTAATTAAGCGACCGATATGATCAACGTCCCACTGTCGATTTTTTTTATTAACACTGTCCTAATAAACCAAAACAATTTATACATCCTGAGAAATCCATCAATAACATCGATCGACATCGGTCACGTGTAGGTACCTCATAGAACTGTTTTGTTTTTCACATCTCTAATAGTCTCTATGCCTCGGTGTATCTTTTCCGAGGCGTTGGTAACACTCATTTCCATTGTCCTCGTAGTCCGTGAGTCCGTGACGACCCAGCTAGCGGGTCCTTCCGCCTGTGGCACATTCGCACGTTTTAAATGAGCAAATGGGGAAATAAGGGCGAAAGCATAACAAAGAACTAGAGTAAATGAAAATAAAACTAAACGAGTGTAAAAAGCTTTCAACTTGTTCACCTTAGTCTATCCACATTCTGTAACCAAATACGCACTCGTAACAATAGCACTCAGTTTGATAAAATAAAAGAGAAGTGTGGCACGAAAATTCTTATGTCGCTGCGTCAAAGCGGAGTTTCGATTTTCGAGAGGCTTTTTGTGATGATGAAAATACTCGTGTTTTAGCTAGAGGTTTTTATTTAGTGCCGTTCCGTGCATAAATTCAACCTCCGTTAATACCGATTGAACGATATTAAAAATCTCAAAATATATGGAAGTAAAAAGACATAGTGAAACCTATACCTATAATATATATTTCTGTTATCAATTTGAAAAGCAAATAGATAAGATAACTTAAACAAATATTTTTATAGGTACATTATTATTGATTTTTGTAACCTTTTACAATGTTTACTTAGGACGTCCCAAAAACTCGCATGGCGATGGCCAGTATATGTCCATAACTAGGGAAAACTTGTAAAAAATCTTACAAACTCATTGTTTTATATCTCTTAGGCTAAATTACAAAGAGATTTAAATATAATAGGGCATAGAGGGGACAAAGCGAGGAAAATTTGAAGTCAAAAGTTATTCCAAGTGGAATAAGTCTAGTACAATTTCGACCGAATGACAGCTCGCGTTCATACTAACTGACATGACAAGGACAATATGACGCATAGGCTTCAAAGTTTTGTATGTAAATATTCCCAATGCCCCCTCTATGCCCTATTATATTTAAAACTCTTTGCTAAATTATAAATATAATGAATGATACTTAAAAATGTTGTACGGAGAACCTAATGGTCGTTTTTCAATAAACAAAGAATTACCTAAACTGACGTAAAACCGTAAAAACAAAAGAAATGCGCTACGCTAAAGTCGAATAACGTTCTTATTCTTAGTAATTTATTATTTACCGTTACCACGCGAGGAAGAAGTATATTATTTTAATTCAAATACCCTATAAAACTATAAAATAATTTCAATCATCGATTATTTTCGAAATACACAATAAACGTTATTGTTTATTGTACGCTCGATGTTTTCGTAAAAAATATTGTGTAAATGGTTTGGGATCGTGCAACATGTAATTTTGTAGTACAGAGTAGCGTAGAAAGCAATCGTGTGAGCGCGAGCAATTATTGGGAACAATTGAATGCTCTTACATCTCGCCTCTGGTCGAACCAGTCCTGGACAAGGAAGCCAAGATAAACGACGTTACAACAATATACTCCGATGCACTTTGCATCTTTTGTGTTGCTCTTCTTTGTATGTCGTCTAAAACGCAATAGTGTGGTAATTTAATTTTGGACAATAAATATTTCAGTTTTATTCCAAAATTACATCACCCTTCTTTTTTGGAAATAATTTAATTTGAAGTAGGACAAAACTTTCTAACACCAACTAATGTATTTACTGAAATTATTGCTTCTTAGGCATTATCTAACGTCTACAGAATACATCAGCACATATAGAAACACAATAGCTCTAATTTATATACATAGCGTTGCCATAGCTCGAAATATACATAGCGTGGCCAAGTCTATGAATAGTCTAACAGTTCTTGCATATAACGAATCCCCAATAAAACCTGACATTATGATATTAGGGACATTTATAACCTGAAAACAATATAACGGGTTTCCATGTAGGAAGCCAGTCTGTGCACCTGACCGCTCTGCAGGTGCATAAATGACCTAGATTCGGAATACCACGCGTATTCTCTCTGTGTTTAATCTACATACGTTTAATACTATAGGTAGTAAAAATCGTAGAGTAGGAAACTCGAAACTCCTATACTTCTATACCGCCTGTTATTTTAACAGGCCGTAAGAAAGAAAGAAGAAGGAAAGAAAGAAAAAGTGTTTATTCACAGAAATATTTTTTTGCAAGACAAATTATTACCTCTTGAAGTAGATGTAAATTCAAGAAAACTATGTAGGGTGCTTTCTCGTTGCTTATGATTCCAATTTTCAAATTTTTTTAGTCAACAATATGTATAGTTTTACAGTCAAAAACCTTATAAAATCTCTAAAATGCATGACTCAGAACTCAGAAACATAGCAACTTCAGTTTGTTTGTATGTCAAAAAAAGGACTAGTCCGAAAGAAATATATATTGGTGTAGTATGAAAGTTTGGTAAAATTGCTACTCGGAATACATCTGAAATTAGTAGTGTCCGACCGAAACTGGTTTTCCGGCCGAAACCGAAACCGAATGTTCGGCCGTGGCTTCATTTTCGGCCGAAACCGAAACCGGAACTCACGTGGTCAAGTATAAAATTCCTTAAAATACAGAAATTATGTGCATTTTACCCATTATTCTGCATTAATTAGGACATGAAATGGAAACAAAGTATATTAATTTTGTTGTAATCAGTTATTTAATATAATTAAAAAATATATTACTGCACGACAATTCCCGAACAGGGCCGCCAGCGTCCGCCAAAGCGCGTTGTCGCGAGAAACGATGTTAGGCGAGCGTGTACGACAACTTCCGAAATCAGCTTCGGTTTCGGCAATTTTGGCCGAAACCGAAACTGCCGCCGAAACTTGATTTTTGGCCGAAACTAGGCCGAAACCGAAACCGAAACGAACTTTCGGTCGGACACTAGAAATTAGTATTTTTGATCTCACGGTAATCAAATCTATTGACAATGCTCGACGGGCTATAGTACTATTAAGTTTTCAAAGAGTTTCTATACCTCAGTTCCAGTTGGTAATAGACATTAGTAGCCTAATAAATCTGCACAGTCCGTACTATTTCTATTCTATATCATAATTTATATTGACTAGTAGATAGCCTCGCAGCATCACCATGACATATATATACCGAGTACGGCTCGAGTCGATCACGACCGCAAGTTATTATTGCCTCCTTGTACAGAAGTCCGGCCACCATGTTGGACAAGGGTCCTTTTTATTCGTGACTACTTCACCCAAAATTGTACACCTGTTGTGCAATTAGAAATACTTAGGTTAGATCGTAGCTGCTCTGCACTTTATTATAGAAACCTTAATACACATAGAAAAGTAACTACTCCTACAGTCAAGAGCACATGAAGCTTTACACTTGTAGTGCGAGTCTGACCTCTAAAGCGATAGTATTAAGAACGTTACAAAGTTCCATGTGTCAAGCTCCATGTAGAGTCCTAGAAAAGTGGAACTTCCTCAAAATAAAGTCTCACAATTTATTTCTGAAGCTGCGCTAAGCTAATCTATTCCTGCCCCCCTAGCCAAGTGGCATTGCACAATCTAATCAAATGTTCTTTTAGATTGACATGTATGGGATTGACATTAGCGTTAGCGCTCGTTGGCGTTGGCGTGCTTATTTCAATCCCATACATGTCAATCTAAAAGAACATTCGATTAGATTGTACAATGCCACTTGGCTAGGGGGCTGGAAATACCTAATTGTTTACTAGTGTATTTTTCGGCTCCCGTAACTTCCCAGGAGGTGAGCCTATCGCCAGACTGGGATGCTGTTATGCCTCAGAATCAACCTCGCGCCTCGTCGATATATGTTGTGTTCTTGGCGAACCAATTTTAATTAGCCATTTAGATTATCTAAGTTTAAATTATTTTTCTTATAGTTGTACACAATATGTAACAGAATAAGCGCAATTCTTGAAATTAGTTTGTTCAGTATCGACTACTTAATCGATTTCAGCTACCTATTTTTAATATGTTTTAAATTTTACCGAAAAATGAATTAGCGTAGCTGAATTTAGTGCTTTCTATGGAAATCGTGCTATTATTGATCGATATTTAAGAAAATTGGTTAAACAAAACTAAAGTTCGATCGCATCATATATTTTTTATATTAATATACTAATTGGGGTGTATGAGGAATTGCGCTTTTTCTGTTACGCGTTGTATAATAGATAGTGAAATCAGTTGTGCTAGTTAATTCTAGACCCATTTTACTACACTTTTTGTACCTTTGAGTTGGGACCCTCTAAAATGGGATTAGTTAAGATGTTCACATTTTCATGCATTCAAACTAATTTAAACGTATAACTAGGATATTTTGGATCACAACTCACCCTAATGTATTGCAATGTTTTTTTAATTATAAGTTATGTTACTCTATGTAATCTAGAACTTTCTTTCCGTTCGCGTTTAAAAAAGTAACCCTAATTTGGTAGTAACTTTGTATCTTCATAATTTACCAGATTTTGCCGGGTTGTAAAAAGAATAAAGCAATAAATTTCCCCGGCGTGTACCCAGAGCAACTTTGCTTCGGACTTGTAAGGGGTTTCACTTCAAGTTAATTACTCTGTATTCAGCTAACGAAGTGTTAATTTGTAATGTGTATGCTGGTTCTTATTAAATTTAGTTTAATAAATTCGTCGCTGACGTCGCAAAAGGGCGAACCTCGATAATTAGGTATAGAGACTGCAAAAGCACAAACGCATAATGTAAAAATGACAGCTACTTTTTGTAGTTACACCTTTAAAGTGTAGGTACATAGTTTGTCTCATGGAAAGGTCAAGAAGCAAAAAGTCTTAGTAACGTAAAGATTTTTAGTGTTAACCATCGTCCTTCGATGGTGGTTACTGTCCTCAGTGGTATTTTATGAATTTCAGTCAATCTAGGCAATTTTCGCAAATTGTGTAACAATCTCTTACCTTATCTATGGTTATAATTAATAGTTTATTGTTAAACACTGTAAGTGATATTACGTTACAAATACAAATGAAAATATATTTAGTTTTTCTACTTTATGCAGAAACCCACAAACATTGGATATCAATTTTGAATTCGGGTCTTAAATATGTAATGAACCAAAGTTCCAAGTAAGGCTTGAGCAGTATCAGAAGTGTCAGTTGGCTGTTCAATTAGCAAACTCCAAGAGTTGAAAATTTTCCCATTGTTTGAGGCCCGGGATTGCCATTTATCACACACTCGTTGCCGGGGCCACACGAGTTTATACCTCAACAGGCAATTACACACTTTTAAGCAACACGAATAAGGTAACAACAATTTTGTGAGAAAAAAGCAACGATTACACACCAAAAATTATAAATTTGTGGAAAGCTTACGTACATACTTCTAGGACCACCTCTGCTAACAAACTTAAGATTAAGCTTTAGCGTTTCTTTTTTAATTGGGGTTTGTAAGTGAAACTTCTTGGAGTGGACTTTGACCACTATTTTTATTTTGATGTCAAACTTGAATACAAATAAATAAATTAAATAATAAATTGTGGGATACAATTCACATACGGTTATTTAGTCCCAAACTAGGCAGGGGCCTAGTTTATTTGTATCTCGTGAAATGTGGGTATATCCAGTAATGGAATACCTCTGCCTACCCCCTCGGGGATGAAAGGCGTGAGATTATATATTTTATTTTATTTTATTTTGTTTAGTACTCATTGTATTTATTAACACTCTCATTGTATTATAACAAAATAAAATAAAATATATAATCTCACGCCTTTCATCCCCGAGGGGGTAGGCAGAGGTATTCCATTACTGGATATACCCACATTTCACGAGATACATTGGACCCCTAAACGTGATAGGTGGTGAGCCCATCGCCGGACCGGGTCTATTTACACATGTCTCAGAATTAATTCTGAGACTTGCGGGTTTCCTCACGATGTTTTCCTTCACCGTCGAGCTAGTGATAAATATGTACGTAAGTTTTTGAAAAACTCATTGGTACATGCCAGGATTCGAACCCGAGCCTCACTGATTTTCGACCGGCTCTTTAACCGTCCCGGCTATCACTGCTCTTTATATACGTATACGTAGATAGGTATAAACATACTTAAAAAATATTAAACGGCCAGACACAAAGTCAACAGACATGTTCATGCACACAAATGGTGGCCCCGAGCGGGGATCGAACCCGCGACCTCCGACTCAGAAGGCAGGGTCACTACCAACTGAGCCAACAGGCCCGTCAATTCAAAATGCGATCACAACGTTTCTCGTCAAGCTAGAGCGGAACTACATCACATTTTACTGTAGCCAATTTTATGTCGTAGACACCGGCGATGGGCTCATCGCTTGTCATGTATGGAAGTCCGGTAATAAAAAGTTGGTATTTCTAGAAATGGAATACCTCTACCGACTCTTTCAGCGAAAAGGCGTAAGTGCATTTTTTTATTAGAAAAACATTAATGTATGAAGTATTGAATTTTATATAAAAACAATATGTATATTAAAAGTTATAACCAGTCTAAATTCATTTCTAACCCGAACTAAATCCTCGTTTAATTTTCAAGTAAGCTAGCTAAACGCAGCATTTGCTGGATGCAAGTATACTAATTATCTAAGTAGGTACTTCTGTGTCATATGAATCATATCAAATAGAAATTAATAAAGTCATCTAGGAAACTGCTGCACATCAAAAGAGTCCTGCTCGACTTATGTGGTTTACTAATGTGTAATTAGTTGCTACGAGATGGACTATCGAGCGACACAAAACTATTTTCGACCGAAAGATGTGGTACATCATAAAAGTTAGTATAGATTACGCTGCTTACCCAAAATAACTTTCAGTTATAGTTTTAAAGATTAAAGCTGTACAAATTAAATATATGTGATACAAGAATAGGAAAAATAGGAATTAATTTAAAACCACATAATTTACTGAGCCGATAAAGTAGGGTGTCCATAAATTTAAGAGAGCGCGGACGTAGGAGTATCTTTTTAGTGGCGCCCAAATGGCGTCAACCAAAAATATCCGGTCGTTATTCGACTCGTTCTAAGATTAAAATTAGTCGGTAGTTTGTTCCTCTCCATGTTAGGATGAAAGTCCCTGGCTAGAAAGTGTTATTTTATAAGTGAGAGTATCAGAAGTGTTAAGTGTTATACCTAACCTACTTTGATAACTAGAAATACTTGTTTAATAAATCGTTGTAAAAGTTTATCAGCAAATAAAAAATTGTAACCTAGGACATGTATGATGAAGCTTTATAATGAAATTGAAATAACTAGTAACAAAATTATACGTTAATTTCGTACTTAGTATTTTGATTTGGCAAAGTAATCTATTGTTGAATATAGTTTTATTCGAAAAGTAAAATGTTTGATGCTAATTGCCATAAATTTTCAAAATCGTGACTTCAACATTTTTGACTTATTATCATGTAACCTCATAGCAGTTATGTACAAATTCTTAAATCTAGCGGAACTGTGAACAATAGACCGTTTGGAATGGGCAATTCGTGTTATCATTACCGAGCCATTAAAAGCGTTTAGCGCTGCAATGAAGTCAATGAAGCGTGCTCTGAGATAAGCGTTACAGCACCACTTAAACAAATTATTGTAATTTCTGGAAATATCCCACTGAAAAAAAATTAAATCTTAATTCCCACGAAATGTGTTAGATCACAGTTCTCCGAAATCGAAGATGATTGGAAAATAGCTGCACATTTCATCTTGAGAAGAGGTTGTTTAAGGAACAGAGTTCCTTGTTTTTTTTTTTACTATATTCTTCAGAAAAAGGAACCTTCAATACGAATACAAGAACTAGAGACTATAGTTACGACGGAGACGCTATTCAATATAAATCTGAGATGAAAAAATAAAAACGGAATTACAAATCATAAGGATCCAATTAACGCAAAGGAATCTAAACATCCCGTGGAATCTACAGGTATAGATGTTTCGACATTCCCGCCGCCGTAAAAAAATTAAACGAAGGATTCCGCTCCATGTCGGCAACCATAAAAAATCCATTTAGGAATGTCTGATTAAAATACTACGTTTACCAGATGGAAAGGCAAGCGGGCTCGTGAGACTAGATTAGTTTCGGGCTCACTATTTTTCCGCTTTACGTTCGTCCACTAATCGAGCTTAGAGTTTTTCAACATCACGACAGGTACAATAATGCCAACATCGCAAACATTACGTAACACTAAAATTATGTATGTCATCCTCGAAACTGCTTTTATCTAAATCCGTGCGCTGTGGGGACAAAAAAGAGGTTTTTTGGTAATTTCAAACTGTCACAATGTTTTCCAAAAAATCTTATTCCACCCATATCACTTGTTACTACAGCAAAAAGTTACGGGAAAATAAATGCAAGAAGCCACGAATAACAACAGTTCGTTGATATTTTTCGTAGGTACCTTTCAGGCCATATTCTCTTGAGTTTCTGAAGGTACTTATCCTACAGGAGCTTATAAAGGAGAAATAGAGCATCTCTGCAGTAAAGTGCACCCCATTAAAACCACATGTGCGAGACGTCACCTCACGTCTTGCTGACACTGCTTCCCAAAAGTAAATAGAATTTGGTTTACATATTTTTCGCTGCTAGATTAGTGCTTGCTATCAAAAATTTTAAGGATTTTTATTTAGTCTATTTACATGTTATGCCTGAAATTTTTTAATACAAAAGGCATCTAAAAATCCCTAGATATTTTGATTAAAAATCCCGCAGACCGGCTGGTTATTTCATTAGAAGGGGAGGATGTAATATTTCACTCTGTCTTAATGAAGTCCGCTTGCGACCCAATTATGTCACAATAAATGCCGTCATTTTTTGTGCGTAAAATTCAGTTGGTGTAAAGATAGATCACAGACCAACAGACCTTCAAACAAAACAGTATTGTTATATTATTTAAAGGGTTTCTTTCCGACATTAGGTGTTCTCCTCATATACGAGCATGATACTTATCATTTTTCGTAATATCCCAAATTTTTGTTCTTGTGAACAGTGCAAATTCTTGTAAGCGTACGAATTCTCTCTTTGTCAGAGAATAACACGGGTGCTTCGTAAATTATTCGGATTTGGAAGTAAAACAACGGCGAGACGTTAATACATTATAAGCTCTTCCTTCCATCAACTAAATTTCAATATTGATTATACAAACATCAGATTAAAGCAAATATACGACTGGAAGTTTGAGAAACTGTGACGTCGATAATTTGTTTGCGCCGGCGGCGCCGCGCGCTCTCTGGGCGTGTTTATACGCAGCTCCGTAATATTTATACTGAGGGATCAGCTAGACGATTTACATGGCATTTTCATACTTCTGGAAACATTAGGAATCTGTTTTGTGTGAGTCATAACATAGAGCAATAATAATATTTTTTTTTTATCTTTATAAACGTATGCAGTAGAAGGGTTTGGGTAATGAACAAACCTTTTAATATCATGAACGTTATATGCAAATCATATTACGCAAAAGTACATGAACCGAAACGAAACGAGCAGTGAGATGAAGAATTGCCACTCAAAAACGTCCTATATTAAGAACATAAACACGAGCAAATTTGTCAAGCAGACATCAAAGGATCTCAATGAACCTCACTTATTTGAACAACTGCTAAAGCGAGGCGCATCTGCTTTTGATAAACTGGACGAAAATAACATTATCTTAATATCTTTCATCATTTAAAATAGCATGAAATGGTCTAATATGATGAATTAATTTCATATATGGATGAACCTAAATAAAAAGCGGTTATCCCTGCTTGAGTTTTATTCATTCATTTATTATAATATATTACATATAATATCATAAGGAAGACATTTTAAGGAAACCCTTCGGCCCAAAATTAAAGTCAAGACATGTGTTCAACAGCACCTACGCCCGGCAGTAGACTCACCAATTGGGTTCAGAAAATACACTGCCAACCCCCTCGCGGATAAACTGTGAGTGTTTATTTATTTGTTTAAATATATCTATTCCAATTGGACTGATACTATACCCTTAAACGCTATGCGTATGTTTTAAACACGTATAGCGTATCCGCCAAATTATTTCTGCCATTACCACATTAAGTTCGCCATGTGTTCATTTTCTTGGTACGTGAAGTTAAATAAATAAATAAATAGGTACCTATTACTCACTCATTCAGCTTAAGTTTCGGAGATTCAATATTCGGTGATATCTATGCAGGAAAACTTTGCCAACACCCATTTATTTGATTTACAACGTCACTATTACACAGTCTAGTGCCTTCACAGTATTATTTCAGACTTTGTCAAGAGTATTTTTGTGCCACTGCACCATGTTTCTTTCAAAGGATAATCTTCTTTAAGACAGCTAAGACAAACAGTTAAAGTACCTATATAAATATAGAAAAGGAATTCGAGATGTTGTCTCGACTTCTCTAATAGGATTGTCGACATGAAATTAAGGAATCATCTTGTTATTTGGGGCAACTTGTGCCCTCGACGTGATGAGAAGCCAAATTTTTCACGATGCGGCTAGGTAAAATATTAACGAGCCACTTTAACCACCCGCACTGAACCTTAACTGCCGATAAAAGATTTAACAGGTTTTCCCCAACGACATCAAAAACGAACGAACCACTCATCAATTTAGGTTAAGAGTCGACATTATTATTGAACAAAAATTAGAATGAAAAATATTTTGAAAGAATATGATAAACCCCAGACTTTGTCATTAAAAAGCAAATAAAATTAAATAAGCCAACCTAGATAAAGGACCTTATAAATGAAAGGGCTCGAGACAAAAAAGAAGAATTTAAAAGCACTCGGAGAACAATAAGTTCGACCAGCCCCCTCCAGCATAAATCTAAGAGCATGCTCTAATTGAATATTCTCTTTGCGTAATGCCTTATTCCACCCTTTAAAATAAAATAGAGAAAACGAAACATGTAAATTTTATCGTGTCTGAGAACGGCCGCCCGCCGGGACTACGTTCAGATTTTTTTACCAACCAAGGTAAGGTAAAGGAGAAAACTTGGCTCGTGTTTTCCGCTAAAAGTTCCCCTATAGCAATGCTCGTCGGGAAATACTTTCGTGAATTACGGACCGAGTTACAAAAGAACGAAGTATTGTGTAGACCCCGACCAACAAATCATTTCGATAAATCCCAAGATTCGGAGTCGGTCAGTGTCACGTGAGTTAGTAGACCGTGTATAATGCCGGAATGCCGGTATTAGTATGTGCTAACAGATAACATGTACGAGTACGTACGACGATTAACGCACAAGTCCAACAGCCGTGAAGGTAGACGTTGTTGTGACGTTGATTCTGCAACCTTAAAATAATAATGTAAGCATAAAAAAATCTACTTTCATAAATGGGCATTCAATTTCGTTCCGTCACGACATTGTCTTGGGACTGTCCAAAAGGCCTGTCGTTCTTTTCGTTTTACTTGACTGCTACCAAAACTTATAATTTCACGGGTTTTGCTTACGAATTGTTTCGCGTTATCAGTTTACGAATTATTTGTTTTCAAATTCAAATTGCGCCATTTTTGAACAACAATCAATCAGTATTAACTAATTGAATTTAAGTACTATATAAATTGGACCGTGTAAACGGCGTGAAAGATGAAGAGGCTTAACCCATCATAGGGCAGACGTGGGCTGATAATAACGATTATTTCGATTTAAAACCAAACCTCATTAATTCTAACCGTTTTTCTTTTCTTTCCATTACGACTGTTGATGTTCTTAATGATGATGATGATGTTCTTAGATAGTGCTATTGCACTGTCTACAGAGATATACTTTAGATAGGTACTCCTATTGTGCAAAACAGTAAAGTTTCTAGTCCTCACAACAAATCTTCATTAAGGTATCAAAATTTACCCTTATATGACTTCAAAGTGTTTACTAATTAAAACCATTAGTGGAATGATAAAGACCAAATTAGTCCATTAACTTTAAACTACGACTCACAAACATTTTAATAGCTTTAATAAACTCTAGCCGTAAGCCGCCTTTATATTTAAGTCTCTAAAATGCGTTGTGACCTAATAAGCAATAAAATTTTGTGCCATACTGCCCGAGTAATGCCCTGTGTTGCTGAATAAAAACCAAACAACAATATATAAAAACTCTGTATTTAAAATAAGACTCTAGGTTGAAAGTGGTAGAGGATAAATTGTGATTGGAGATGAGCCGAGCTCGCTCACTTCGTGGGTAGTGGTTTGCCTTTCACTTTGTAATATTGTTATGTCGGTGAAGCCGAGGCAGGTCGGATTATACGAAGCACTAGGTTACCTACTGCGAGTATATCCGTGCACTGCGTAAAATATTCTGTGTGATGTAAAATGAATTATAATTTTGCGAATAACTTTGCATTTACTCAGTAAGAGAACTCACTGACCGCAAAAAATTATATTGAAAGACTAGTACAAATACTGTAAATTCGATATTTTGTTGTTTTATATACTTACTACTGTTCATATTAAAAATAAAGCGCCTATCTGTGATTTTAAAATAAATGCCAAGATTTAATTGAATACTGTTACCTGTAGCCTAATTATAAATTACCGGTTTTGGATTTTTTGTCTGTCTGTCTGTAAGTTTGTCTCGAACAAGCTCAACTAATTTCTGAATATATTAGTATTTTTTCGTGTATATTCCATTTCGATATCTTGCAGGGTGCAGAAGATATATTTTATTTTGATAAACGGAAACGCACCGAGGGCGGGTCGCTATTTAAAAATCATGAACTGCGATTAAGAACGTGTCAATTTTAATAAATTAAGAATTTTTGAAATTGAAACTTGTTGGGGTTGTACAATGCCTTGTGGATGACCAATGGACTTGGACAGCTTGCGCGTTAAAACGTGTAATGAACACCACGTGGTATTCAAAAACTTATCGGAGGTACCTACGATAGTAAATTATAAAAGCCAGCCAATATTTCGCGCTTTGCTGTATGTTATTTAATACGGCACATGCAAGCGTGCCAACAATGAACGCATGGCTACCGGCAAATAATACAACAGCTGCCGGGAACATTACACAAAACACACCGACAGCCATAAAACCTACAATAAATCTGAAACCTTACTAATATTATATTAATGTTTGCTTATGTAATGGACTCATCGCGGCACCGGAAATACGGAAATATTAGAGGTATTGATAGAGCGATAGAAATCGGAGAACCAGTGTAGAACGAATGTGTCTGTGGTTGATTTATGCGTTTAAATGGATTGCATGGTATTTGTCATCATTACACATAATATTTTCTTTTTTTGTATTAAAAAACTGCTACACAATACATAATTTTATTATACTAGGGCTAATAACATAAATAGGTAAATGTATAACCAATCTCAATATTATATACTGGTTGAATTTTTTGAACCATACCAGCAGGGAAAATAATCTCAATACTGAAGACAGCCAATGTAACTAATACGGTACCATAAAAGTACAGATTAGTGTCGTTTAGATGTCCGGCTGTGGTAAGCGTATTTTTAAAATAATTTAATGCAGTGTTATTTCTTTTTAAAATATAATAAAATATTTTTTCCATAATCCAACAACAATTTTAAAGCTGCCAGCCGCCTTTTTGAGCATTTCCTCCTAAAAAATAAATGTACTATATTTCACACGACCCCATTGCGGTTTGGGAATTAGTGTAGCCACCTAACTGTCAGAATTGTTCAAACCATTCCCAAAAGCTCCAGCCAGTAATAATGGCTCCAAAATACTTTCGCACTTCTTGTTACGAGTTTATAAGATAAGAATCGCCAGAAGTAACCAGCATTACTTTACAAATCACTTGTTCAGCCACAACAAAATAAGTTCCGATAAAACAAATCAAACACAGGAAAATTGTTGGTTATTCAACAGAAGCACTGGCTTAGATTTCTACCAACAGAGTAATTTGATGCAGAGGCAACAATATAAAACCGCATCCGATGTTGTTTAAACAGATGTTGATTTGAAACTCTACATCCGTGTTTATGAATTGAAAACTTTAAAAGAACATGTGCGGCCTATTGTTTGCTTTTAATTTTAAATAATAGAAATCTGTCGAATGCCGCAACTGCAAAGCGCTGCGCGAAGCACGTTGCAGAATTAATGCGCTTTCTACTATAAATGAAATTGAAATTGCTCTCACAAATGTAGAAATTATTTTATTTTATTTATATCTCCCAAGCTTTATAGTTCTTTGTTCCATGTCGTCAGAATCGTTTTACCGGCTTATCTTTAACACGAGGGAGTAAAATCTGTGTGATATAAACCATAGTCCTTTCGTCGAGGCGCAAGACCGTCTACAAGTCGACGAGGCAAATTGGATCCCTTGGGATTTGGGACTGACGCCTTTACGCGCTCCGTGCGTTGGGGGGCCATTCACTTCGGAGCGTAAAATATTCACCGCTTTCATCGGTTACCTTAGAAGATCCTGATAGATATTTGGATAGAATATTTGCAATATATCCCTTACAAAGTGTTTCATATAAAAACATGAGACTTTTATTTATCCTAACATTGCAAGTACTTACGTGTTTTGTGGAGAAAGTAATAGGAACCTTATCTCCAACGATTACTACGATTTGGTCTTATTCTGTGATGAATGAAATTATTGTTGTTAGAAAGAATCACAAAGGCTTTTTTGAATACAACGAAAGAACTAATAATATTTCCTGGAACATCATAAGCTTGAAAGCATCGGAAGAGTCTTTTATGAATAAGATACTTTTAAAACAAAAGAGGCAGTAATTGCTGAAAGCTTCCTCGGGAAATCCCGTGAACAAAACTAGCGAGTTTAGCAATTAACTCAAATTAGCGTGTGTGAGATCGTGAGACATTTGTACTTCGTACCTCATCCGTAAGCTTTGTTTACCTCTATCCTTATTATCTATGTACGCAGAGTCTAATTAGTTAACATAGTATTATCATACTTCTCATTGCTATTATTTTAAATTATGAACTATTTTGCACTTTTCTACTATCGTCGAAGCAAAAAAAATAGAGTACACTTAAAATACATTAATTCGGCTAAGGATTTGCACGTTGTAGTGATAAATTCAAAGTGACCCTTTTCAAAGCGTATTGTCAATCCTTCTACACATGCAGTTGGTGGGTCAACTATACGCAGAAGGCTTTTGCGTATAATGAAGCCCTGCGTGTAAAATATAACAATGCGTTAAGGGTGTTGTTCGGGCTGCCACGTTTCTGCAGTGCGTCGGCCATGTTTGTCGAGGCGCAGACTGACTGCTTCTATGCAATCATCTGCAAACGAAGCGCCTCGCTGCTACATGTGCATGTACTATGGCACCAAGGAACAGCATGTCCCCACTATTGGGGCAGGAATGCGTTTGCACGCATCGGGCACTCAGCCTGGCCTGACTTACTTAATTAAAATTATATACTACTTACTTATATAATACTGTTACTAATATTTATGGATTTATAATCTGAAATGAATTATTCAAATTTGAATTGAAAAGGAGCATTTATGGTTTCCTGACAGCTGAGCAGTACCTGACATTAAAGAAAATAAACAGTCCTAATAACGGTAAGAAAGTATCACCCAAATAGTTTCCAAAAGAACCGATTCCAAAAATTGGGAGTCTGACGGGTAACGCAGGTAAGAGGACTACGTGGATAAGTAATTGGCCCCGCCTCCAGCGGGCACGCATGGTCCTCGGCAAGCCGGGTTGCTTTAATGACCCACACGAGACCACCTTTTTTGCCATTCTCGTCAGATTACGCGACCTAGAAAGAAATATGGAGTTAAATTGAAACCGTTGGCTGACGTTTAGGTGAAAATTCTCTAT
Source organism: Ethmia dodecea (assembly GCA_963855545.1). Taxonomy (NCBI): domain Eukaryota; kingdom Metazoa; phylum Arthropoda; class Insecta; order Lepidoptera; family Depressariidae; genus Ethmia; species Ethmia dodecea. The sequence goes on from OY979446.1 coordinate 7,877,101, forward strand.
AAGTTTACAAGAGAAAATACTTAGTATTTATACATAATACTTAATATTTATCTACACTAACAATATAAAGAGGAAAGATATATTTTTGTATATTAGTTTGTAATAAATAAACTCCGAAACTAACGATCGATTTAAAAAAATATTTTACATATGGAATGAGTACTTTCATGGGAGTAACATGGGCTATAATTTATGGAGATGAACGGGTGAAATCGCGGGGAACAAGTACCTACAATAAGAACATATAATTGAAAATGAAAATCTGTTGACGATTCTACAATCGGAAAAAATACTGTATCTGCTCTGTTATTCTCGAGAAAACTCGTAAAATAGATAATGCAATAAAAACGAGTTTCTTTGTAAAGATAAAGTAAAGTAACAATAACGCAAATAGTTTCAAGTACTATACTATGTAACGTCATTGTTGTCATGAAAACAGTGGACCATTGTCTCAACTATCAGTCAAAATCACATCACATTTCCCTGTTCAAGGGTATCGCTCAACCAGACATCTGCGTATTGCTGGAAAATGCATGAAAATGCGGGTACGTCTGGCAAAAAACTCGAGTCTGCACGTTCGGTACTTCTAAGAGCAGATTGTACTTTATTATTTATTATTCCCCCGATGAAAACTGGAAAGTGGAATAAACCGTCAAAGCGTACGTGACTCGCTTGTCTGCCCCATCTTATTGTGGAGTGACTTTATGCTTTCTCGTTGTGATCGTTGAATGGACGAGAAACCGAAAAGGAGAGCGTTTATCAAACAGCAAGTCCACAACAACAATGATAGAGCCCCAGATCTTCGCGTCGACATTCACAAATGCTTTTTTTATGTAAATTCAAGTAAACTGATAGGTAGCTTCCATATTCATTATTGTTTAAAAATAACGCTTCCTCTTATAAGATCTTCTAGTTGTATGTAATATAGCGTCTCTTTCGTTTTAAGATTGTTCTTGAAACGCATTTTCTTGCTTACATTGTTTGAAAGGGATAATTGCATTGCGCTGTTTCTTGAAAATTTTAGCTTTATATTTTGTAATAAACTTTATGATGCATTATAGCTTAAGGAGAATTTATGTTTACTACTAGTAGTAACATATAAATTTGTCTTTCAGTTTAAATATTATGATCTGATCTTAGATATAAGCAAAAAAGGAAGATACGGTACATGGAAAGCATCATTGACATTTGGACTTCATATACTGCTACACGCGCCCGTGGGTTTTGTTTTTTGTTTTAGTGCTATTTGTTCACTTCATAAAAGCACATTAATCAGTTAAGAACCGCCGGTTCCAATTGGAACCGAGATAAGTACAATTAAAAATCTATTGTGTCTGTTATTCATGGTCTGAGAGGTTAAGGCATTTTAAACTGGTTTAACCGTTCAATTATGTGTTTCCTTCTCGTCGACTATCACGTACTGTCGATACGCCCGGCCCGATTGAGATTGCAACGAATTACGTCCTTGGACCTAATATAAACGGTCCACGCTCGCAAAGCTAGTACCGTATCTTCTTTTTTTTTGCTTTTATCTAAGGATCTGATTGACCGAATTTGTTGGTCTTTTGTTGTTTGGAACCCTTTAACTATGGGAGTTCAAGTAATAGTTTATAGGGCCCAAAAACATATATTCCATTAATATACACTAAAGAGGTAAATATGAGTGTTTGATAATCTTTGGAACTACCTAATAGAACCAATTGCAATAAATAAGTATACACAATAGAAAGCTATTCGTAGATTATTATCAATTCGACTCCAGTCCTAGTTTTTTAGACACTTTATTAGGCCATATTTTAAACCAAAATGAAGCGAGGTTGGGATGCTAGTTTTTAAAAGCCTGCTGCTAAATTATTTTCATAATCAGAAAAAATCATATTGGCGTCCACCCATACAAGTCAAACAACCGTAACAAATTTATACAAAATACATCTTTGGAATAAATAAATAAAATAAATATGGTGACACATTTTATCCTCGAGGGAGTAGGGTAAGCAGAGGTATTCCATTCCTGGAAATACCAAATTTTTACTAGTATATTTCTTTTTAGGACGATTAAACTGGTGGTTAACGTGTGTGGTGGTTAGACCATCGCGGCATCGTCGAACCGGGAAGCTGCTACACATGCCTCAAAATCAATTATGTGTGCAAGAATTCCTAGATAAGACATTTTAATAATTTAGTTTTTTTTTTGAAAAATCTTCATGCTGTATTATATTTTAGCTAAACACGTATGCTCTGAAATGTATTTATCACCACCTGTATATACCATGTTTTGTGCAAATAAATGTATTTGTATTTGCAAGTTTCCTCACTACGTTTTCCTTCACCGCTGAGTTAGCGATAAATATTTACTCGTACATAAGTTGTGGGAAAACTAACTTACATAACGCACATGCCTTGCCAGGATTAGAACCCGAGCCCTAAGCTTGAGAAGCGGGTTCTTAACAGGGCCACTGCTCTTTCGAATATAATCTCATAAATAGTTCCGAGCAAAAACTATCGCGGCAAAACAATAGCAAACATCTTTACTTGAACTCGTGCGCTTCCTCGTACGTTACCATTATTAAACATGTTGTAATTATGTAAATTGAATATTATTACGCACACACGGCGTACTATCAGCAAACGCTAAGCCTGATACATTTGGAAAAATTGTCGCTTGCAAGCTCAAATTTTTTTTACCCCGACCCTAATTAGAGTTACACAATGAGAAGCCAGTAACACCGTCTTTTTTTCTATTGCGATCCATTCATCGACACTAAATGGTCATAAACATGAAAGAACCACTTTTTTGTAATTGTCATTGTTACTATAAGTGAGGGCTTTGTCGACACGGGGTGGAAAAAGATAGCTGCTTGCTAGAATGACACTTAAGTGTATCAGGCAGAACTTTTTTCGATAGTACATAATTAAAACAGCGTGCCCGATGCTTTGTTATATTAAATTAACTCTCATTTAGAACTAAATATGTTAAGTTGTTAACAGCTTATATGGCGCGCCTATTTAAATCATTTGGAAAATACGAGTACTTGTGTTGTACTCACAGTAGGTGCTACTAGATTTTATCGGTGGCTTTGCTCGAGTATAAAAATAAGAATTAACTTATCCCGGAGATATATACGAGTATATTCTGGGCGGAGTTAAAAAGTATAATCTACTTTTTGGGGCGGCATTCAAGTATATCTTTCAAAAATTTTAAAATCATGTCCATTTCTCTTCTTAGTTCATTACAACCTAAAAAAGGGTGGTCCCTTTTTAAGGTTGTAAACAAACAAACAAACGTTGCATTACAGTTTAAAATTGTAAGAAGTCTAATCAAAGCTATTTTATCTTTTGTTTACTTTACATACTAATTATAAGTAGAGTAATCAAAGTTAAGAAACGCCTATCATCTAATCTATCTCCTGTTTATGCTCTTCACACACCGCCTAGTTTCTGTTCCAACAAGATTAGTATTAAATTGAAAATTCCTTGGATGATAAAGAACTTACCTACATTTAAAAACCCGAATAAGGAACACAGTCCCCAGAATTTATTCTAAGTCAAGTGTAACAAGTGCTAACCAGGTCCAGGGATGGGCTCACCATCTGTCATTTTTAGGGGTCCAAAAAATATACTAATTAAAAATGTGTTTCCAGGAATAGAATGCCTCTGCCGATTGCCTCATGGATAAAGGCGTTTATATATTTTTTTACTACATCGGAAGAGAGAAAGAGTGAAACAATAAAACCAAGGTGGATAAAATACGATTTTGTCTAGATGTTTAAGCGTCAACTTCAACTTTTTGGTTATGCCCTTTCCATCGTTATAAAACAATGATTCTGCCAATGTGAAGTATGATAGAGAAGAGTATAAGTATAACTCCTCTTAATCGTCCAAGGGATTTACAAATTTTATTTCAAATCTGAGTTGTTCAGTTATTTATCTTCAGATCTAAAAAACAAGGATAACAATTTTTAGCGCCCTTATGTTATTACATACGGCGCTTTATTATAAAACATTGTTTTAGTTTTAATTGTAACAATGTTACTTTGAACTCAAACTAATTTTGTATTCGAACGGAGGTCATCAATTGATAGTACATAGTAACATACGGTACGCTAGCACAATTTTCCTCAGTGATCAGAATACATTGTTTTCGTATTCAATGTTTTTCTACTTGTTTGTACAACCCAATACAGTGTCCCAACCAAACGTAATCCAAAACACATTATGGTGCGATATCTCTATAGGTTACAGGGAAATGATAGAATAAAACCCTCTTTTATATTCAATATACCTACAATCTACATACAATAGAACATAATGGGAGATATAGCTATGTGTGAGGAAAGACCCTTAGCTCAGCAGTGTTCTGTTGCGGGGTTCAAAAAGAAGATCACTAATAAAACAAAAATGATAAAAAATCATCAAAATATAATCAAAAATTAATTTCTCTTAACTCCAGCCTCTGGATGTCGCTTGAGCTATTGGTAGCACCGCTCTAAACCGACCCGTCTATCCCGTTTCTGCTACTCATCAATCATAGAGCTCTTTGACGCCCTTGTCTTACTCTCGCTCCCGATATAAGTTAAAAAGATATGTTTTGAAAGATTCTGACAAGCCACTTGAGGTGTAAGAACAAACTATAGAATCAAGTGCTTTGATTTTTGCCATATTTTCTACGCGACTTCACCAGAGGAAAGGCAATGTTTGGAGGGCGTGTAAGTATGTGAGCAAATTTCGTTGTGAACGCTTTGACGGATTTGGAAATATATACTATACGAGCTGTCGTTAAATTCGGCTTTATTTAACTTGCATTAACTTTTGATTATTATTATAGATTAAAGTACAACAACGTTTTGGAAACCATAATTTTAATTATATTTACTACAGTCAAACAACATAAAACTCGTTAAAGAATTGAGCAAACTGACCACTCAATGTTTCTAAACGCTTGCAGAGCGGCTCTCGAGGCCTTTGTGGGGCAAACGAAGTCAGTGCACCACATTACGGCCTTTTACTGGCCCTCACCACTTTACCGTGGAAAATGTATGCTAACGACAGCCCACTATTGTTGGCCTTTGACAAAAAGATTATGTAGGTACCTATCCGTGTTTTATTTTATTGAAACTTTTACGTACAGGCAGGCAATTTTGGCTCTATTGAAAAACATACCTACTGCAAACTTTAGGCGTAAATACTCGTACAAACCTGCAACAAAAAATGCTAAATAAAATAAACGTGCTATAAAAAATTGTACGTAAATTGGATTTCGCAAAACCATTTTCATTTTAACTTCAAACATAATTACGTGAGAAAAAAGCAACGAATTCGCCAAATCTTCGGAACGAGAGGGGCAATTTACGAGTTTTGGGAACATCATCTTACAATTATGTGTTACTAAGTATGGCTATAGCCGAAACTTGATCGAATGCTCTCACTTTTCGTTCTGCTTCTGTATTGAGAATACAGAAGCATGGCATTCTTGGCGGGAGTTTCTCACGGTTTTAGAGCGAGTTGCATCTCACGCCCTGCACTTTGTATTGTAGTTAATTGTACATCAACTTCAACAAAATGATAGCTGATCAACTCTTTGTCTCTCTATGACACTTTATAAAGACACAAATTACAAATTATACCATTGTATAATAATCGTTTAGTAAAATATTTTCCTGTTATATACGTAAGAAATAAAGAAAGTTTTAAAATACAACCTAAACTGCGTCTAAGGGCCACTGAAAAGATTTTAAAATGCAGCAACACTCATATCACAGGATATGAATACAAATAAACTGATGCTTCAGAATCCGTCTAACTAACAGGTTAGGTTACAAGAGTTGACACAGAAACAAGTTCACAAACAATTGAGACAAATTTAACTACCCTTCATTTATTTAAATCTATTAATCCATTTTTGACTATAATCTGTGCCAAAGGAATATACCTACTCATCACATACTTACATAAATACATTCACCAGGATAAAGACGTCCTTCTTCTAGTGAAGGTAGGTATATACGGAAAAAGAAAGCCGAGAAAAATTTACAGAAAAAACTAAAAGGGTCAGTGACAGACTGCATCGGATGCGGGTAAAGCGGACAGTTGGTTTTGTCTGCGAACCATCAGCCGTTGACGGATCAGTGCACAAAATGCCAGTAGCAGCGAATTATTGTGAACCTATTTTAGACTCGAATAGTCTAGATATCACAAGTTGATGGCTAATCTAGGTAAATTAATTGTTATTCGCAGTTGGTGTTTCGGGATAAAGAAATGAAAGTTTGTGAGATGTCAACAAAGGGGCTCATGTAAGAATGAAAAAACTCGTCTAGTCGTCAATGTCTCTATATCGTGCGTTAGTCTTCCAAAGACCAAAAATGGCTCTACCGATTCTGATGAAATTTTTGAGTTTGTCCCCTGGATTGATTTGCAATTGAACTCGATAGGTGGGGCCGCAGTCTGTGGCAGGAAAACGTGATACATCACTCCTTATTCCTTAGGGTCATTACTTCCACAATTTAAAAATATATAAACATATAAAAATGCATTGGAAAATTTTCAAATAAATAAGTACCTTTAAAATAACGGGTAAAACACATCCAGTAGAACTATATCTGCAATCAAAGTGAGCAAGTGCGACATCTGGTAGGCGTGCAACGACCTCAGTACCGGTTCACGGGACCGCTGCAGTCTGCGCCGGCGCATCGCTTTACATCTTGTGCTAACCACCTTAGCAACACGCTCCAATTCTATTGTTTACGCGACAATATGCGTACTGTTCTTAAACAACTTTACAGTGGGTTTCTTAGTACCTAGTCTTAAGTTTAGGCACTACGAAGAAATATGATTGTCGGATTCGTTTATTTTGAGAGTGAAATACGGGTGTCTAGTTATACTGATCAACTGCTCCGGAAGGGTAATTTGTTTTTTTGGTTGTGTGAATGTGGCGCTATTTTTTTTGCCCAGTCTAGAGGCACAGTCTGTATCCTAAACGAATTAGTTATTTTTAGGGTTCCGTACCTCAAAAGGAAAAAACGGAACCCTTATAGGATCACTTTGTTGTCCGTCTGTCCGTCCGTCCGTCCGTCTGTCAAGACCCTTTTTCTCAGGAACTCGTGGAGGTATGAAGCTGAAATTTATATCAATTACTCAGGTCTACTGTCCCTTGAAGCTGTGAAAAAATCAAACTTCTAAGCCAACGCAATCAAAAGATACAGCCGTTTATGCCGCAAATTTTCGACACTTGCAAGGGAATCAAAACCTACAGGGTGCTTCCCGTGAACTCAGAATCTTGAAATTTGGTACGAAGCAACGTCTTATAGCATAGATAAAGGAAAAATTACGAAAACCATAAATTTGCAAGGTTGTACGGAACCCTCGGTGCGCGAGTCCGACTCGCACTTGGCCGGTTTTTTTAAGTGCAAGTTCTCTTTATCTCAAGACTGTCATATCCATGGATATATTTTTTTACTCGATTGCAACACAAGGAGGATTACGTTAGTGTATTTTACAAGCAAATCGGGTTTTCGATATATAAATATTTAATTACCAATCAAATCATTATGGCATGGTAATTATTTATTAGATAATACCCTAAGGGTATTTTTTTACAAAGAAATAGTCAACACCAATTTTGCACAAGTCCCTATTATGAAACTAATTTCCATGCACGGCAACCCCATATCCGTAGAGGAACCAGCAACACCGCAAGCGCAGGCGTGAAATGGTGTAGGTATATCAAGCGACGCGTGATCGTTCCAAAGGCTTGCTTCCAGCTATTTACTGGCACAGCTGTTGTTACGAAATCAGCTGAGAAACTATTTACATAACGTTACAGATCCATTACACGTTATATCATAATACTAATGAATAAATAATGTTAAAACAATTAAATTCGGATTAACAAAACTGTAACCGCGCCTTTATTATCATTTTTCGAATTCAGAATATATTTTATATTCACAAAGTAATATAGAAATGGCAACAAAGAAGATTCATAACAAGATGATTCAGAAACTAGATACAAAGTTTTTAACAAAACCATGCGCGTACGCGAGAACAATAGCCAATCAATATAGGAAGAAATATAGGCAGTAAAGCGAAAGGAAGGACAGAAACCTTGTTTCATATCGGTTTCCCACGACGCACGCTTGTTCGTGTAGGCGCATGCTCCGTCTCTTTCCAATAGGACCATTAACATAGATGTAACAAGGACAAACAACTGCTATCTGAGCTTGCAGAAAAAGAAAGGTCTGAAGAGGCTGCTTTTTAAAGGAGCAAAGAAAATAAGTCAAGGTTGTCGACAATCTAAATATTATTATTACTTCGGGAACATAAAAGAATACGATCTCAGCAGAAGAGTATCAAAGTACTTAAATAAGGAAAGGGGTCCACGCTGAGATATTGCCCAACAATGTCGTTGACGATAATATGTAGCCACGTAAAATTCGTAATTGTTTTACCTTGTCCCCAAACAAACCTTGAGTGGACAATAAAAGAATCTTCGGCTACACAATGGGCTATGGGAACAAAACCATATACTTATGAGTCTCATTCGAACTCACATAACATTTGAGCCCTACTATAAATGGCAGGTAGAAGACTATTGTGTTATACGAATAGTTAGCAGAGGACAAACTGGACATTCACACTAAAAAAATTGGACAATATAAATACATTTGTGCAAAAAAGCAGGACAGGATACTGCTAGAAAATAGCAGGCAATTTATCGCTGTTTACTTATGGCTACATATCAAATAAGAACGTTGAACGATAAATATTCAATCTCGAATGCTTTTATTGATTTTGGATATTAAAGATAGTAATATTTACCACATGTCTGTCCCTAAAACATGGCGAATACTCTGAAAATAGAGGCGCAAGCACGTTACCCTTTTTGTAGAAGTTTGTCTTAACTTTCCAAATGGATTATTCAAATATGGACCTGAGTCAGTATTGTTCCATTAGAACTCAATACTAACTGATTGAGTTATTCGAATACAAATACTGTTAAACATTAAGCCCACACATATATCCTTTGTTTTCTAACTAGGCCACCATATCTATGGAAATGCATTGTGTTCCTCTGACTAATAATCAAATCAAGCATACGACACATCGTATGCCGAAACCCCTGTATTGAATACCGCATTGTTCCGTTCACAGTGGTGGCCTGCGGGTCGTTCCCATTTCTATAGCAGGTAAAGCATCCCTCGTCAAATCACGGTCTATAGCCAACACACGTGTTCGTACGATGCGATAAATCAATGCTCCCATACACAACGTCACATAATTAATGGCATACTATCTGCACTATGCTATTATTATGGTATTCCTAAACAATGGATTAGAAAGCTTTAGTGTAATAGAATAAATTAAATCAATAATTTATTCAGGTCAATTTAATCCGACTCGCTATGACCTTGCTTATAAAATATTTAGGCATATGTAGATTACTGTCATTCGATTCAGAATATATTATGATGGATTGATGATACAAGAAGTCGGTACGATAAAACTTAAACAAAAAACTTATATGCAATGTTTCTTTTATCAAATCAACTTTATAATATTCGTAACTCTAATCTGTCGATGATAATATGATGATATAATACAAGTTGTAAACAAAAATATACAACTACGCTTGATCCCAGATACTCCCTGACTCATGCTTTTATCAAAACAGAAACCAGTTCGTCTGAAAAAAAAATGCAGCGAGTTGACCTGCGCCTACGCTCCTGCCCCATAACTACACTAGGGCCTGTACAGAAACTACGTATGTATATCTATTTTTGCCAGTATCAATTGGCAATTTGGCAAAAATCTCGACAGATTTAGCTTGATCACAAACTCCAATATCTGGCGTTTTTTCATCTCTAAATCATCATCAAGAGAATAAGTAAGTAACAACTCTTTTTTATACACCAATGAAACAATATGAGTAAGATAAGTGACACAATGATAAAAAGAGTACAATGGGTAGTCCTATTGCTATAAGCTCTATCTTTTAGACAACCTTCAAGAATTGAAGCGAGCTATGATCTAATTTAAAAAAACGTGTAGAGTCAGTTATTTGTAAGTTAGCTTATGGTTTATTCCTTCTAAACTCATAAAATTGCCGTTTATTATGTCAATATCTCTATTTACGGCTAACGTAATAAGTAGAAAGTTTGATTGAAGAGACTGTCAAAATAGAATCCGCATTACAAATTCAATTATTTCATAGGAAACTAATGGATTCATTTCTACCAAAACACTACTTTGTTTATAGCTGACCCCTCACCTCGATTTAGTATGTGTGTGTGGTGTGTATTTGTAAGTTTCGATAGTGTGACGACGGGTTATGTGTACGCATAGGCCCGCAATGCATTGTGCATTCGTGTGCGTGAGACCAGTCGTAACCTGTTCGATGTGGCTGAATGAAGAGTGGCTCAGGAGGTAAGCTACTTTCTACCTGTCGCTGTGAAGTCGAGCCACGTGATATTACTATGTTTACCGGACTGAACTTATCGCTGTTCAACTTTTTGTCTCGTGATACTTTTAGAGTCGAGATATATTTCGGAACTTATTAAAGTATTATGAAACACCCAACAGATTTAGTTCTCGTTAAAGTAGATCGTTAGGAAGAAATCGGTCCTTGCACAATCTGAAAGGTCGCATATTTATTAAATATTGCATTGACATTCTAGATCCTGTTAGCTATTCTCTTAAACTTAATAGTAATAAATTCTACTTTCGCATACAAGCTTATAAAATATGCAGACTATTTCACCTTCTACGAGTGCAATGCATATGCATTTCAAGTCTGCTCACAGATTAATTTGAACCATTTTCATACTAGCTTTCCACATATTTCACAACAACGAATTTATGCATACAAATAAATTCGGGGAAAATTCAGATTGAGTTAGTAAATAAAGTATAAAGTACGTGCTTCCGATGCCGGAAATTCGGAAGCTTTAGATCGTAACAAAATCAACCAACCTGTAAAAATGGTTTGTGAGACCAACCCTGCGGGCACGAGGGGCTTGTGACGAAAGTTGGCATTTTAGATGTATCCCAATTTTTAGGGTCTCACCCCTCCGCTGGAAGTGTTGAATATAAACTTGTACGCAATTTATATAAACCTACCTGCAATTTTATTGTGTTATATTGTGTCCGTCACAAATATCATGAGCGTTTCATGAACATGAGCACTGGCTGCATTAATGATTAACGGCTATCCATTTATTCGTGCCCTCAAAACAATACCCCAACGAAACAATAAGGGCATAAACCTTGTATCATGTAGGTTGTAGTTATATTATTTGAATAGATCCCACACGCATCTAATTGTGATAAAAACCTTACGGAGGGAAGTTTTCTCGTAGATGTGATACAGGACATTGACTTTACCTAAATTGGGCGAAGGGTGGCATTGGGGAGTATTTGACACAAAGAGCTTATCCACGCCATTAAGACCTATTGATACAGAATCCCGTGGGATTAAATATAAGGGGAGCTGGTTTTTGAGTCTCTCGCCATACAAAAAGTCCTTAACACGGTTTTAAGTTCATAAGAAATAATAAAACGATATTCTAAAACCAAAAAGAAATCGTATCGTGAAGGAATGTTTCTAAATCAGATAAATAAGTACTGAGATTATTTATCAACCGTAATGAAACACGCAAACTTATTTACTTTTAATACATGCTTCGGGCGGCTCAGTATGGGTATTTGACCTGCGTTCAAAGACCCGGCACAAAAAAGCTAAATTACATTTAATATTAAATGATGGATGCGTAGGTCGCAATAACTGGATGAACAGTTAGCTTATAATCTCGTGGATATATCGTGTACTCTTCCAAGCGGTATTTGGCCTATTTACGAGCAGAGGAAAGTTTGCGTATTTGAGAAATTGCCAAGCTCGGCCTGCCCCTACGGCACGACAGGACACGCAACGTTATTTATTGCGGACAAAGTTCGCATGTCATATGCATGAAAAGATAATTTGGAAAAAACTTGTCATGAAAAAAAATGCGACACGGTTATCACACACAGTTATTTAATCCCAAATTTGGCAGAGACTGTACGGGTACTTAGAAACTGATAATCATAGTTAAATACAAATAAACACCCAGACACGATACCACCAAACATGCTCAATTGTTCAAGCACACAATGGACTCGATTCTGGCTGAACAGCTAAAATTCCTAATTTTAAGTTAGCCTATCCTTCTCCATAGAATACGGAAGAAAAAGGACAGAAACAAACCATAGATTGAAGAGTTAATGTCAAACATGTACAAAACCAACTAATTTGAACTATGAAAGTGCTTATCTGTCACTTTTACATCGACCTTGTTACATCGTCGCTAAAATTGCTAAACACGCCTTAGATGGCAGGACTAATTTTAATTTGACAGGACTAAATGTCTTTCGTCTCTTTTCTTTTCTAGGAGAAAGAAAATGACGGGACTGAACTAAAGTAAGTTTAGTCGCTGTAATGCAGAATCGAACCCAGAGTTTTAGGCTAAATCGATTTCCAACTTAGGAACTAACAATGTTTTTAACACCCGAGCCAAAAAGAGAGGGGTGTTATAAGTTTAAACTATCTCTCTGTGTATCTGTGTATCTGTCTGTGGTATCGTCGCTCCGAAACAGATGAATCGATTTTCTTTTAGTTTTTTTTGTGTCAAATAATTTTATCCCGAGAGTTCTTAGTCATGTTTCATGAAAATCTGTTCAGCCGTTTGTGTTTATAAGTATTTATTGTTTCGGGGGTTTTATAATTTTTTAAATAAATGTTATTAAAATACTTAGAAGAGTATATTTATCTTTCTCAATCTGTTAAAGATCCATTATAAATCACTAATTAATAATGAAGGGATGGGACTATCCAAACATAATTAAACCTCTCTGTGCTTGATTAAGCCCAGTCCATTTTTATTCAAACCACTTCCTCAGCGCCGACATGGAGCGGAATTTAGACTTTGGGTAAAACTGACTCGTTAAAGTTGTTAATTGAATTCTAAACTTGAATACACTCGACCTCATTTGGGGACCTCAAAAGTTAATTAATGCCGAACACTCGCATGGCGCTCGGCGAATCGATCGTGCGTCCAATAACAGAGATGTGTCCAAAATAACAGGTGCACACACTCATTTTCAAGGGTTCAAGAATTAGGTATTTATTTTATCTAGAAAATTATTTTCTTGATTTTTTGGTAGCATATTTTCTTGAGCAGACAGGAATGACTTCGAATTTGGTCGAATCGTCACTTTTAACATAGTTTATCGTTTACAAAAATGGTTCTGTATTCAATTACTATTTTGCCAATAATTTTGCCGAGTCACTTCTTTATCACTTTATTAGTATTGAGAATTACGGACAACGAATAAACCTCAAGAATGAGACACAATAGGATTGTTCTATTGTGTAATCTGTTGTACCGTTATCAGGGGTACTAAGATTAATCCACATTTAATTATTCTTCATCCAGTATCCTCATTTTCCTGTGTGACTACAAAAACTATAGAACCACCGCTTAAACATGTATTTTATATTAAATCGTCAATTATTTCATATAATGTGCAAAAAAAAAACGTTAGATAAACATTATAGAATGGCTGCTTACTAGCCTGTTAAAATAATAAATAATATCCTAAATCTTGATACCCATACAAAGCTATTAACGTATTTCATAGTCACGAAACTACGCGGGTGGTTGTGGGCTGTGGCACGCAAAATACCAGTAGGTATAGACCCTGTGGGAAATAATGCAAACCCGCGTATTGTTATAATAACAGTCGTTAGGAAACAATGAAAGTAATTCGAAAACCCCGGACGTCTATCTATACGTACAGATAAGTGCCAGTCCCTGTAATTAATATGGGCATAAATCATTTGTTGCCTGAATGTCCTGAGGGCGCTATTGTTCAGTTCACAGTATGTATACTATCAAACTATGTACTGGATTGTGAACATACTGATGTTATTAATTATAGATACCTACTGAAGCACTTGTATTATTTTTAGGTGTTTAACTATTTTATGTAATCTCATAATTCAACATTATAATAATCTAATCATACATAATGTATGAAAACATTTTTATAAAAATTATAAAGTTTAGATAAATTAAACAGTGAAAACAGCGAGCAGTCTTATTTCATCTTCTTATTTTTATTTATTATTTTAGTTCTTATTTGATCACGATAATTATAATAGTCGGGTAAAAAGTCTTTTCGTATTATATATGTATAAAATTGAATAATAATCTCTTTGGTTGTACTTTTTGTATCTAACTGGTCTTAATAACAATAATTATAGGACATCAAGAAAAAGAAAAAGTCGTTAAAACTTTCCCGTAATTTTTCAATTGTTTTTATGTCAATTGAAGAAACTTTTCCCCCGATCTATATATATGTCATATTCATTTATTATTTATTTCCAATACCTACCTAATTACTACTAATTAAAATAAACCGTATTGTCCTGCTAAAATAAACGCCACAAATGGTGTTAAGGCAAACAACATTTGTGGCATATTTAAATATATTAATTAATAATTGAGTGCACATACTCAATTTTCATCCTTCCTCATAAAATTAAATACTATAGAGCACAAGCTATACCTACCTCTTATATAGAAATATGGGCATCAAAACTCATGTTAATATTTAGTTCTGGTCACGAGATTTTTTGGTACATAATAAAACTAATAAAAATTTAAGAAGATATAGGTAAAAATAATCATTTAATATTATGACTAATAACAAAATAAGTGAAATCAATATGTAAAATATAAAATTATTATGTGTTGGATCTACTTACGGCTCAGAAAATAAAAACACAAAAGTACGTAACTTATGAAACTTCTAGTAATAAGTTAACCGTAATCATTACTGCTAGCTTCCTTAATTATATTATGATAGCAATACATACATAAGGATACTATGTTTTGCAACAATTCTGATAGGTACCAAAAATATTAACGTAACAATTTTCACGCTCTACTTTACTTAGTTACTTATCCTTTCAATTAATTGGTTATTTTACATTTAAAATTTTCTTAGCAAAAGAACGGACAACATATTTTATAACAGATTTTTGAAATACCTACTATTTTAATTTATTACTTTTCACGCGAGGAGAGAGTTACTATACATTTATTTGTATAAAGTATAATCTCACGCCTTTTTTATCCCCGAGGGGGTAGGCAGAGGTATTCCATTACTGGATATACCCACATTTCACGAAATATATTGGACCCCTAAACGTGATAGGTGGTGAGCCCATCGCCGGACCGGGTCTGTTTACACATGTCTCAGAATTAATTCTGAGACCTGCGGGTTTCCTCACGATGTTTTCCTTCACCGTCAAGCTAGTGATAAATATGTACGTAAGTTTTTGAAAAACTCATTGGTACGTGCCAGGATTCGAACCCGAGCCTCACTGATTTTAGGCCGGCTCTTTAACCGTCCGGGCTATCACTGCTCTTTTAACCGTCCGGGCTATCACTGCTCTTATTTGTATCCTAAGAATTATCCTAATACCAATAGAGCTTAGTCTGACACATGTTAATTTGCATGTCAATAGTGTAATATTTATTAGGTCATCACATTATATCCATCATCATGCCGAGTTACAGAAGTTATTATTATGGACACAACATATTTTATTATAATTATTCCTTCGAAACATGCAACAAATATGTAAATATAAAAATAGCAGACAGGACACGATAGCGAATGCGGTTAAATTCCAATGTCAACCATGTTATATGTTGGCATTATATTCATTCGGTTAGCAATTATAATAGTTGAACAATAATGTTGTTTTTGTTGAAATTTCTACAGAAAATCAAATGGCAAAAACATCCTGTTAGCTTTTCCTCATACAACACAGAGTTTTATTCCAGAAACACCAGCAAAGTTATAATTGTAATAGTCACACTTGAAATAATATTGTGCATTGCAATAAGAATAAATGAATTTTTTTTTGGGTTTTTAGAAACAGCACATAATTAGATAAGGTACTTGTAAGTACAAAATAAAATCTCATCCAAAATAATTTAAGCATAGTCATCCACTGATCCAACATTGTGTATCTCAATTTTATAAACAGTTTTCTTTGTTCGTCTACGCTTAAAAGCAATGCTAATGGATGGAATAACAAAAATCTAATATAACTTCAAAAGTGGCAACATAGTACGCAAATGCAAAACGAAGCAAAAATCTTTTGTTCCTATTTTAAATACCGATTCAATACTGAATAATGTCTTTTGAACCGTTCCGCGCTATGAAACTAGACTTTATTTTCTGTTTTACGATTTATTTTCGAAGCGTCAATAGCCGGGCGTTATGAATATACTGTACTGTTTATAAAAGTTATTTTGGCATTCAATATTTTATACAACGGAAACATAAAGGTTTTATGTTTAAACCTTTCCTAGCAGTACACATAATATGCACATTTATATAAAAATCAGATAAAAGAAATTTAAGCGTCCGTCGGTTTACCGCAATCGCAGATAAAATTACCTAACTTTCGAATTGACGCTAAACCATGGTCATCAAAACGGTATGCTATAAGCATAACAGAACTGAAGCTATGGTACGAGTAGTACACCGCTATTTTATAAATAGAAAAATATGGTCTGTATATTAGCTGTAATAACAAATAATGTTTCGGTCTAGGAGTTTATTTGACAATTTATATCCTGATTTATAATAGTAAGATATTCTAGTAAAACAAAAAGGTAACGCAGACTACTAAAAAATTCGTAGAAGTAGCAAAATACAATAAGCTACAACATTGCATTTCATCATAGCTACCAATTGCACGCGTTTAGCAGCTATCGGCTCACTAGTAGGCGCGGCCTTACTTTGCAATTATGGTGCCACGAATACAATCCAAATTACTCAGTAAATAAAGTCTAGAATGATTGCAACAAACTGATGTAAGTGCAGGGGTCAGCAACAGGACTTTCAACGAAATGTCAGCCAACGAGATCCGTTTGTGCGTCATACTGTCAATCTATTATTTTTAGTTTTTCGAGCGTTGTCAACGAGCCTAGCTTCTCAAATACAGTTTTAATGACCCTCTGATACCATGTGCATTATTACTACATTTAATTGGTGTAGCTATAGTTATCGTGGCTCTTGATTGAGTCGGATATTAAGAGTCAACTATTGCCATTACTACCAATAAAAACTAATTAAGCGGAATAGTAATTTCCCCAGTAATTCAATATTTAACAACAAAAATAAAGATAAGTTTATAACGTTTCTCCGCAAAGGCGTGATCAAATAGAAACCTTGTTAAATTGATATCACCCATTCGAAAATTTCTTCATCACACAAAACCATTGTCGGCAGTCAAATCACGTAGAGAAACGCAACAAACGACTCATCTGAGGCAGTTAATAGTTCCCCGAGCTAAAGTTCGCGCGATCATTACAGCTGACAATCTCGCGCGATGCGTGTCTATCTGACCCATCATTACCGTCGGAACCACGGCAATTTACATAATGACCCCTAGCGAATCGAAGTGAAAGATATTGTATACGAAAATTTTCCTCGCTTTTACATTCATAACAAAGACCTCGAATTGTGTAATCCAAAACACAACTTCGATAACTCATTTGTACATCAGTCCGTTAAAATTCATGTCACTTTCCTTAGGTTTCGATGTTAATAGGTAATAATAGTGGGACACAAGTCACACACGGTTATTTAGTCCCAAACAAGGCAGGGCCTGTACTATGGGTACTAAACAACTGATAAACATACTTAAATAAATATTAAACGATCAGACACGAAGCCAACAGTCATGTTCATGCACACAAATGTTGGGGATCGACCCGTCACCTCCAACTCAGAAGGCAGGGTCACTACCAACTGAGCCAACAGACCCGTCATGTCATCGTCATGTTAAATAAGTACCTTAACCTACTAGATACGAAAGTTTTAATGTCTTATTGTGTAACGCTACTTTAGTGAGACTGAATCACTAAAAGATGTATTACAAGGCATTCGTCTTATCTATTCTGTCTACGTTCAAGCTGTTACGTAATACACCGATACACAATTACACATGTATTGTTCGGCGTTATATAGTGTAACATTCAAAGTAGATCACTGCTTTCTGTGAATTACGAAAACTTTATTCAAGAATAATTTTAAAACATATAAAATTATGTTTAATTAACTCTTGATGCAATTAGTTTTTGAATAAGGAAGGAAGTAGGTCTACCGTGACTTGCATGTAGTGCACAACATAATATACTCAGCACACATTATTTGGACGTTATGAAATTCCTAACCAAAAAAAATATGAATTTTCGCTTTAGCAATTTTTTGTAGATTCGTCATTTCTACCGCAATGTTTATCAATAGTCTTATCAAACTGTTGTGACTTGTTACCAGCCCCCCTAGCCACGATTCAACGAAAACTGATTTTATAGATTGACATGTATGAGATTGACATACCAACGAGCGTTAACGTTAACGAGTGCTTATGTCAATCTCATACATGTCAATTTATAAAATGATTCGCTTGCGTTAGCGCTTGCATCTTGGCTAGGGGGGCTTATCTGACCACATATGGAATTTAGGGGCCTATTTGAATAAATAAATTGTGGGACACAATTTACACATGGCTATTCCGTCCCAAACTAGGCAGAGCCTGTACTATGGGTACTAAACAACTGATAGACAAACTTAAATAAATATTAGACACTCAGACACGAAGCCAACAGACATGTTCATGCACACAAATGTTGGCCCCGAGCGGGGATTGAACCCGCAACCTCCGACTCAGAAGGCAGGGTCACTGAGCCAACAGACCCATCAGTTTGAATGGAAGGTCGTATTGAGAGCCTGAACTAATACGATTTTTAACCGACACCAAGTCTTCTTCATCGGTCCGAACTGGTAGATTCTTATTGTAATGTAAGTAGTAGGTATAATTTATTTGGTTAAATAATTGTGTTTTATTTTACAATAGTCGTTTTAAAACTGAGATTACTTTATTTTTCTATTATTTAGTTAGATGTTTTAATTAAAGTAAGCTGATTTAACTCGTTGCAGGCAGCGAAAGATTTAATCCATTATTATCGTAAAATAAATAATAAGTAAACAAAAATGGTAAATGAGCAGCACCGTTTCGCTTATGAGCTGTGACAAGTTACAATGGCATCATTTGATTTTCATGTGAATGTCCACATCGCGTGCTGGTCGTCCAACACGGAATGTCCAATTAGCCGCGCAATGAAACAAACATGTCTGGTGGCGGTCGGCTCCAGGTATATGACGCTTTTAGTGAATGAATGAATGAAAATCGATTTTATTCTGTAGGTAATGAGAATTACATTTACAACAGTCAATAGTCTAATAACAAGGCACACTAAACTCGTCCATGAAGATTGGCTAAATGTAAGCAGCAGCCCATCTCCACCGACGAGTTACTGGTTCCAAATGCAGTACCCCGAGAAGAGCCAGCAAGAAACTCAAGGGCATCACAATATGTTCCTTAGTATCACGCGTATGGCAGCTACCCCCCTAGCCGAGTGGCAAACGAAAGATTTGGGTCCGTATTACAGAACAAGCCCCAACAACGTGAATAATTAAACGACTCATATAGCGACTTCTCTTTCTGACATCCTCAATCGAATTTTGTGGCTTGAGGATCGATTGAGGATTGTAATATTAACTATTAAGAACTACGTGCGTATGACTATGACTTCTTTAGAATGTTGCATAAATTTTACTCAGTCGCGCTAAAAAATTCCAAACATTTCTCATTCTATTCGACTGACGTTAACGTTTTACAAGGTACTGCGGTAGGCCCTAAAAGTGAGAATTAATTTATCATTTCTAGCCTATTTATTGTTTCATGAAACCTTTACTGTACTATTATGAAAACTTATATTCGCACCTCCGCTCGGCCTTAGACCCTATGGTCTCTACCCTAAAAGGCACTAACATTAGAATGGTTCCTGGATTCGCACCTGTGACATGTGTGCGTGAGCAACACGATTATAATACTGACGAAACGTTCATAAGCAATATTACTACATTCCACTAATACAATGAAATTTACCGCTCAGGGTAATAGAGTCCCTCGTCCAATTAATAGGATACAGGAACCTTATGTCTATTTCTAATTGTAATCGAAATCGTCTTCATTTTGACATACGTTGCTTCTTCCGTACATCTATCATCAAAGTCAGTGAAAGACGAGCAAGCACTGATCGCGTAACAAATGTCAAATAAAGACGATTACGATTACAATTATAAATAGACAATAAGGCCCCTGATCTTTCAAAAATCAACGTTGTTTGTTTACTTTTCCGATTATTAAATAATCCCAATTATGATTATTCTCAACTTTACGTCTTTACTGGTACCTAAAGATTATTTAGGACACTTAATCCTATCAGGTATACTACATTTTAATAACTAATAAACAGGGGACGTACTTACCTATAACTTTAAAGATATAGTAATCAATTTTTAAACTTTCCTAGTTACCGATATGAGGAGTAAGAATATATATTATATATATATATATAAGTACAATATGTAACAGTTATTTAATAAATTTGGTTAAACAAAACTAAAGTACAAATGCGTATTATTTTTTTAATACCAATATTCTAATTGGGGTGTAACAGAAATTGCGCTTATTCTGTGACGCGTTGTATATATATCACCCCCAGACATTATTTTCTTAAGTTTAATAGTTGACTTTTGACACATAATCTTCATTAATATGTACCAACTTTCATGTATAATATTTCGAAGATACCCGATGGTCAACAGAACTCGTTCCAAGTCGACTAGATTAACCTGCCAGGTTTTTATATTAGCACTACCACGTGTATTGTGAAATTTATACAAATAGGCGGTTCTTTTAAATAATATACCTACGTGAATTCGATTCAAAAGCAGCATTCAGCTAGCAAATTCAATTACAGTTGACAAAGCGTGAACCGGGCTTACTCGCCTTGGCTATTGAAGGCGTACGTTTCGACAGTCGACACTTTCACCGCAGTGCGCCGACTCGACGATTCGATACAATCACGAGACTTGGCATAACCTGTTAGAATATTTCTCAAACAGCGTAAATTAAGTGCTTAAAAGAGACGGAAAAACACAAACAAATCGCTCATAACAACTTGGGATGTATTGTGTTTAATTTATTGTCACCTACCTACATGCACAAAAAATTATCAAATGCATTAACATTTTTTATTTGCATACTTAACTTCTGCTGAATAAATAAATGATTATGTCATCTGCTTGACCTGAAAAGATTCACCTTTCATATTCGAAATCCAATCACATCCATGGTCAACAATTCTATTATAACTGGATATCAAACTACAAAATGACCCGAATACCCTAATAACAATACGATATTTATGTCAGGATTTCGCAAGCCACAACCACGAACTCCGCCGCAGTGCAAAACCTCATTTGTAGCTACAACGGCGTTGAGGTCAAATAACATTCTACAGAGCCTTTCTATTGGGTATATTTTAGATATCCTATGTTATATACTAATGGAACTCGCAATATAGTGTGTAAAGAAGTGCAAAAAGATTAAATTTTTGCTTTTGTGTTGAGGCGAAACGTATTCCTTTTTGAGAATAAAGAGAAAAATTCTTCTGTTATTTGGCTAAAGTTTTAAAAAGGCTGGGTTTCGCGGGCAGGCGGACAATGCAGTCACAAATTGGATTGCCTGTGCCTGAAGATCGACTCGAGTCAGCTCGTAAATTGGCTGCTCTAGCCTGAACCACGACTCGCGCAATCTTGAGCTCAAAATCGCTCTCAAGAAATACACACGGACACAAAGCTGTAGTCCAACGCATAACAAAAGTTTGGAATTATCATGTATGTTCTGTCGGGGGCTAAGGAGCTAACAGTAAATTTTAAGAGCCATTGAATACATTGAATGTGAAGATTAAGTTGATCTACTTTCAGCTACAAGTTTAGTTTCCAATATAGAAGATTTTCTGGCTTTGGCGCTAGTCCCGGGCCATTAGGATGTTGGCAGAGGGCCAACAACGCTCGAGGTGCGAGTGTATTTGTAAGCTTAACATTCAAGGAAGTGTGGAATCTTAGAATAGGACTTCCGCATCGAATGACGGGTCGGTTCAATAAATAAAGTACTTCTATTTTCCTTACAGCTTCAATAGCGGTTTGGAAGCACTCGTTTTGGTCTTTTTAAGAATAGGGTAGTGTCCTGCCTAGTCAACTGAATTATTTCTTATGTGCTGAAATAGCAAGCTGTGACGTCATCATTTGTATTATTCAATTGCTTTACTTTTTTATTATTTGAAATAATTGTAACGTGAAAATCTAAATAAAATTTAAGATATGTTTTGGGATAAACTTTTTAGTTAATAACTACTCGCAATTTAATAACAATACTAATATAATATATAAATAATATAATAAATAATATAATAAATAATATATATTATTAATAACAATACTGTCCCTACAATACCCTATTAGTGTGGACAATGCAATCAGGCACCGTAGCTTTTGTCGAATGTAAAGCCAAATAAGAAAGTTACAATAAAGTCTGTTTTCTCTTGGCGTTATTAAAAATACCAGCGTCCAGCACGCCGTATACCTATACCTGAGGAAATGTTCTGTCAACTTCACCAGTTTGATTCCGGAATATAATTAAGGATATCACGTCAAGATTTTATGTTATTGTTATGCCAAGACTCAGAATATAAATTTAATAGTACGCAGTTCTTCAAGTTTTTTTAATACTTACAATATTATATCAGAATCATCCCAATGAAGATAATAACATATACCTACTATAATTTGTAGTTTGGTGTCTAGCTACTTTGCGCTCTACATTTAGTCTCATCGGTATAAAACAATGTTACTTTGAGTGTAAAGTTCTAATAAAATCGCGATGTATTACGGATGCGGCGGAGTCCGCAAGGCACAGTTCTCACAGCAGCGCGTACGCACCGAGGTTTCGCAAGGCGACGATATTGACCGACAAACCATGTTTGGAGGACAACACTGTTTACTGCGCTAGAACAAATTTCGCTTGCACCACGAATATCACGCCCAATGTGAAACTACCTTTATTGCCATAAAATATATACCTACGAGTTTTAGTGTGCAATAAACTATGCAGCAATATTAAAGTATTTTTTGGCCTATTTTAGTGTATTGTGCTTTTTAGGTGCGTGCAGAGATATTGGTGTCATTCAGAAACTACCTATTTACTTGTGCAAATAAATACAACAAATTAACCACATAATTAAAAGCTACTTTCCTGTTACTAATGCAGCCACGCGAACAAACAACTCATCACCATCGTACATGATAACATTTTAAAAATGGAATAATTCTTGAATGGAATTTTAGTTAAAAATCATTTGTAAACTTTTAAAACTTATCCAAGTTATTTTTCCTAAGTTTCAAATAAGTAAGGCATTTGAAATAGATATTCGTCAAAACCAGCCTTGCTTTAAAAACCGTGACCAAAAACGAAATGTTTTGTTTAGCGCTGACGGTTCACGGGTGTCATTGGGTGTCGTTTCCTAAATAAGATAAAAATCAATGAAACAATTTGAAGGCAGAAGCATTCATGAAGACGTAGCGACAAGGCTAAATTCACATAGGCGGAACAATCTCGTGATTCAGGCAATTTTAAAAATATAATTAAAAGACTAAGATTACACATACATAAGTACATAATCTCACGCCTATTTCCCATTGGGGTAGGCAGAGACAATAGATTGCATCTTGCTAATAACCTGGCAAATCTCTCGTGCTTCATCCACATCTCTCGTCGATTTCGGGTACTCTTTGTCTGGCTTTTCTTCAATACATCGCCTATCTGGTCGATGTAAGTAGGTACGCCTAGGTCGTCCTCTAACGACTCGCCCATTCACAACACCCTGTTATATTTGTCTCGTTAAGCGCCCTACATTTATCCGCTCAATATTACCAAACAAACAACCTCAGCATTCCTTTTTCAATCGTAGTCACTATATCATGTTATAGGCTGCAACGCTCTCGAATCACACTATTCTTCACTCAACCTGTCAATCGTACTCAACTCATGCTTCTCAACGAGCGACTAAGATCGATTTCAAAATATTATTGTAATAATATTATTACTTCAAATTCAAAAAATCAAATCAGTGGCCTGGTTTCTATTGCAATCTAAATCAGATAATCATTATAACGTGAAATGAGAATAGCATAAAAGTATGCATTCTGCTGTGTCATACCCACTCATATACTGAGCCCACACACGGACCTTGTAAATAACTTGGACATCTACTCGAGCATTATCGATGAGATGTATAGACTCGAGCTAACTATAGATTTTATCTGTACCTTTACATAAGTATATGATAATAACCTGTACATCACAAATAATTAGAAATCTGTGCGAGTTAAGATACGAATTAATATTTCTCTTTTTCTTTACAACATCGGAATTATGTGCCTGTATATTGTGCGTCACATAGGCTTTACAGCATGTTATGATTTGATCGGCTTATACCACAACAAATAAACCAACAACATACAAACAATTTTCTGCACCGCTAATAGAGCCTCTCTCTTTTATTTTGAACAAACTATCACCGCATATACATTTAAACCGATAATGACTAAGAAAATCCAATTTAAGTGTTCAGAAATCAGCTCGAGTCTACTCGCCTCCACTTTCAACCATGTGGCGGCAAACCAGTCTGACCACAACTGGTAACGCATGCCCAACACTCGGTAACTAGACTATACAGTAATTTAATTGCTTACATGTCTACATTTGTAGTTGTAATAGCTTTATTGCCAATAAGATAAGTACTGGCAATTGGCAATCGTTATCTATTTTGACACAGCTGAATACTTTGTTAGTATTCGACAATCTTACTCGAGGGAGATAAAAGAGCTATCATATTTAACAATTCGGTTTCTTCAATTTGTATTTCAGGAGGTGGGTTAATTTATTGGATGTAAACATTTATGATTTCATGAGCAGAATTAATAGGGTAATTTGCCATAGCTTTTCACTTCTGATAACATTGTACACGTGCTGGTTTCCTTTTGTTGCTTTCATCTTCTCAACGGTAGTACTAAATGTGTATGAAAGGAAAGCCCAAAATCGAACAGGCACTTTTTCTACTGCTGCTCTATCTAACGCTACTCAAATATATATATGCAAAACCATACATAATATTAACAACAATTACAAGGTTATGATTAGTTTGATCATATAAAATTTCAAACCAAAAAGAAACAATAACTAGTTCTTTTTATACAACGTGTAAGGTACATTACTAGAGGTAAAGACCGCGTGGGTTAAAATAATGATTTTCTTGTCAGATTTTTTGACGAATGGACCCAGTAATTATGCGTCTGCTTTGCCCGAAGCTGCAAATCGTACTCAAATCAACTATCATAAACTACAATTTTATCCTTAAATATTCTCCAGATGCAGACGTTATATATATATATATATAATAATAATAATAAATTGTGGGACACAATTCACACACGGTTATTTAGTCCCAAACTAGGCAGGGCCTGTAATATGGGTACTAAACAACAGATAAACGTACTTAAATAAATATTAAATTACAGAAGGCAGGGTCACTGCCAACTGAGCCAACAGGCCCATAGCAAGTTTTACACTGACTTGTTAAATATAAGATCTGTTTGGAATTTACAGCTGCTATCCAATGTAAGTACAATCGCAATGTGCAATTTCATAGCATCAGAAATATTTAAGCGATTATTTGGACTGTTCGCAACTCAGCCACGTATGACCGTATATCACTCTTTGTTATTTTATTAAAATATTACTTTTCGTTTAGTATCTTTGAATAAATTCATGGTCAAATAAAACAAGGTCTTTTCTTTTGAGTTAGCCCAAGAACAAGTCACGACTTGCGTTTCTGTTCAAACTACTAGTATTATAACGTAGCCTTAATCACATCATTATCATCATCAAGTTCCAGCCCGCTGCTGAGTGTTGGGGTCTCCTAACAGAGGAAGTATGGACTATAAACTCCCACTGTGGGAGATGGCGTTAGTTTTGCTACCTAATTTTCAGCATTCACGGCTTCGCTCGGGCACGTGTATTTCACCCCCTTAGGGGTTGAATTTTGCAAAATCCTATCTTAGTGAATGCCTACACTGTATAACCTATCTGTGCAAAATTTCAAGTCTCTAGACCCAGCGGTTTAGGCTGTGCGTTGATATATCGCGAATCAGTCAGTCAGTTTATCATTTTATACATATAGATTGGCCTTGAAAACAATCGCTCGCTTGCTATCTTTATTACTCACGTGGCCTACCTCAGAGTTATAATTAATCAATAAATATTTTCAGATGCGTCCGCTAGCCGGCCTTGTGAATATGTAAGACAATCGCTTACATAACGAGGTCGTCCTTGCCTCAGCATTGCTAACTGTAGCATGACCACAGCAATTACATTACAATTATTGCGTAGTGCATGTCGATAAACATTATAGTGATACGGACTGATACTAATTTTTATTTTTTATCGAATTAAGAAGGTGAACTCGTTATTATTTTAATTTAACTTTATCGAATACTAGCAGGCGCCCTGTGGTGTTGCCCATGCGAAGCCAGTTTTTTCCCGTTCCCGAGGGAATTTCGACAAACCCTATTATTATTATCATCATAAGATATTCTTCCCAAATTTCATCCTCCAGTCAGGAGTTTTTTATTTATTTATTTTGTAAGTAGAAGATACATAATTCAAGCAGTGAATAGCTCTGCTGGAAGTTTGTGCTATATGCGTAAGGACCGGATTCGACCTACCAATGAGTTTTACATAGGAAAACATCGTGAATAAAACCACAGGCCACAAAATTTATTCTGAAGCATATGTAGAAGCACCACCCTTACCACCTGTCTTGACAATATTTATAGATCCCGAAACCAAAACTGTTAAAAGTGGGTAGTTCCAGAGATGGAATACCCCTTCAAATATAATGGGTGAGAGTATAATAATATTAGTTACATGATTATAATTAATATAAAATGAAAATGGAAAACGGGTAAACCACCCGTTTACCGTTGTACAGTAAAGTTGTTTTTGAATGTTAATGAAAGTATTTTAAATGTAATTTGAATGCGAAATGACACTTAAATGACGATATTCGGCTTTCATTCCCAAGGTCGCGGAGCCGTTCTACATTTCACCAACTACTTTCTGTTTCCTACCTACTTAAACTTGATATCTTGATTTGCATATTTTTTTCAATGCGTCGTAATTTAATATGGTAACCTTAATAATTTTACAAACATTACTCATGTTAATGTTTTAAGTTTGAGAGTATAATGTAGAGATCGTTGATGAGAACGGTAATGTTACTGAACGTGTTTTGTTGTGCAATGGCCGTAATGGTTTCAAAGCGCGACTGTTACTGGCATTCAAAAGTTATAAACTAAATAACAGTTGCAAGAGTGCCGTATGCGGAGAGTGGAGCGCTCAACGCGTCTAATAAAAGACATCAACGCGCAATGCCACGAAATCGCTTGGGAAGAAGAACCGCTCCGCCTCATTACGACTAGCAAGGCTTTATTTATGTTGTATTCATATGTCTCATTGCCTAGTATCGTAAGCGCACCGAGTTCTCTATATGTAGGCAATATCTCACAATGAAGCGAGTCGCCTTTCTCCACATCCGCAAGTGTTGTTAACATGACCGACTAAAGAAACCTAATCGCTTGTATTTTATGTCGATCGCTGACATTTACGAGTACCTATTGTATGTTTGTTTACTTTTCCTTAGGGTTTTTTGATTGTAGCTTGAAGTCGAGATATAATCTACAGATATGATTGACTAATTACGGCTCACCTGAGCGGAATCGGCTGGAAGGGGAACCGCGGCGCGGGCATCTGTGGCGCGATAATGGTGGCCGGCGGCGGCGGCGGGTGCACCGGCATTGGCACCGGCACGGGCAGGTGCGCTTGCGGCGGCAGCGTGCTATACGGAGGCGGCGGCACGCTCTCCAGCGGCTCGGGCACGCGCGGTGCCCGAGGCCTGCGCGGGCGCCGCCGCCTCGGCTCCTCCGTCTGGCACTCCGCGGTGGCCACGCTCCGCTCCCTGTCGGTCTGCACGGCACTGTTCACGTTACACCCGGGGGGCGCATCCTGCACCTGCACTATGTTCACATTGGACACGTTCGGCCGGCTCGGCTCGCCGGGCACGCGAACCGAGACCGACTCGCGAAGCGGGGCGGGTGCCGGCACGGGCAGCCGCATCTCGGGGCAAGAAGGGATCGCGCGGGACGACGCGCGCGCATGACGACCGCCGTTCGGCGACTGGGGCGCGCGTACGGCCGCCCCCCCGCGGAAGGCCAGAGCGCCATCGGTGTGCGAGCGCGCGAGGGGAGGCGAGCGGCACTCGTACGGCTGCCAGAGCAGCGCCGACAGCGCCTCGGCGGCGGACAGCGGCGGCGTCGGCGCAGCCAGCCCGCTCATCTCGCCACCGCGCTCCGCTGCCGCGCCAGCGCCGTCACCCGCCACCCGCCACCGCTAGCACCTGCACCACACCACCACGTCAGCTGACCGCAGTCTTTATACTTACATAAAATAACAAAACAACAAACGACTTCGAAATATACGAAACCTAATTTGTGGTCTTCTTCGTCAGTTCCACTTTACCAAATGGTAGGTATATTCTGAATACAAACGCTTGAAATGTTGCTGAAAATATTAAAACTACTATTTATTTATTTTTTAAGCACAGGTACTTGTATACATACAAGGACCTGTGTCTAAATAAAATTTTAAAAAATCGCGACGTATTGAGAACCTCCTCCTTTTTTTAAAGTCAGTTAAAAATTTTAGGAGTTCTCTCAATACCTCATGGATTCCACCATCAAAACTGAATCTTGAATTAAACGGAATAAATCTGACGGAATATCCTATAAAATAACAAAATAATTCCTGAAATCAGTTTATAAATTACGGAGTTCATTCGGAGATAACAAACATTAAAAAATACAACAAATTTAGTTCAACCTCCTTTTTTTGAAGTGAGCTAAAAATATAAATTCCCTAGCCAGGACCTTTGTTACCATAGTTTGTTACTCTTATGCTGGATAAATGAACTTTAGTCATGTTCCACGCGATGCCTCACCAAGTCAAGGATTCTGATATTGATTTCATTATTCACAAGCATATTACCAACTTAGTTAGCGTATATTACTGGATTGTAAAACGAACTTAAGATAAAAAAAACAATATATATTACCTTGAGACGGGGACCTAATTTTTTAAGTCTTTTGTAGTTTAGTTTAGTTCGTAAGTAGTTTTAGTTTTACTTTAAGTTTTCTTTTTTTACCTCTATGTCTTTATCATAATAAATCAAATTTTTAAGACTAAAAAACCTTAATCAGTTAAGAACCGCCGGTTCTTAGCCAATTGGAACCGAGACACAATTAAAAATCTATTGTGTCTGTGATTCATAGTCTGAGAGGTTAATAGTTTTTTCAGAGAAACGGTGAAAGAGGATGGTAAATATTGAGATCGTACTCTACGATGAAAATAAGGTATCTTTTTGGATAATTCCAACTACAAAAACATAATGTATTGAAGTTATGTTATTAGGACGGATATAAACTGTAGGAAAGTAATAATCCAGACAGGTGGAACGGGTCACTCATGGTTATAAGTATATTACACAAGCTTCCATGACACTTTGACAACCAACAAGAGAGCTATCTCTGATAGAACTCATAAATCATAAATATGACTTATCTACTATATAAAAATAAGTCGGGTTTTCCTTCCTGACGATTTAACTCGAGAACGGCCGGACCGATTTTGATGAAACTTTTTGTGTGGGTTCGAGTGGGTCCAGGGATGGTTTATAGCAAAGAAAATTCAGCATTGCACCCGTGCGAAGCCGGGGCGGGTCGCTAGTTTAATTATATTTTTTATCATTATTTCTACTGCTACCAACTCAAAAATTATTAGCTGTGACTACCACTATATATCATTTATACATCCTGTATAAATTGTTTAGGTACATATAACTGTTACGTATATTATATATGAGTGCTTAAGTGGTCTCTTTGAAGCTCCTCTCGGTTCGGTGCTTTCTTTCATTACGCAACATGAGTTCGCTTACAATGCTCATACTGTTCCGAGTGTTCCGACTGTCTTTTTCTTACTTTACGACTTCTTTTAAACTCGCGTTCGCACCATCACACCTTTTATCTTTGTCTCGCTCTCACAAAGGTTAAATTGCGTAATTTATTACGTCCCGTTTTGGTTATGGTTACTAAAGAAAAATATATAACAAAAAATGTATGCCGTTGCCATTTTAGCCGCATAGGGATACAAAAGATTACAAGACATATACCTATATATATACCTATACTATGCATATATACCAGACATGTAAGTAAAGTGGTACCTACCCTTGGTACTCTTTATGATCCAGAGCAGTTTTTTCAAGTATCAAACTATCATCCACTATAAACAAGTTTAATTGGGATCGGTACGTGCATAAGAAAGAAAATAATAGATTAATCATCAATCAAAAGATAGTACGAAAAAATCGCATTTATCGTCACAGTTCTGCCCATGTATCGTTCTTTCGATTTTCGTACGATATTATAGTGTGACTTTTTTCTATGGCTTAGATAAAACTGTTATCGACCGAAATCTTTAATCATGATCGAGAATAGGAAGAAAAAGATCGATTTAAAATATTCTGTATAGGTCTAAGAAAATATAGTTAAGGTATATTAAGTATCAAGAAATTTGGCAGGTGGAGTGCCCTCAGACGCCAGAGGTCTGATTTTCCCTTTTCCCGAGCAGTAATTTGTTCAAGAACCTTCACCACCCCTGACAATAAATATGTCAGAGCTTAAGTTTGAAAGTAATTTCAACACCAAGAAATCCTATTGTGTTTAAAAGACACTGAATTAAAAAATATATATACTTACTGTTTTTCTTGCATACAGATAAAAATTTTGCCCTCCAACTTCAGAGATTGTCATTTAATTTTAACATTATTAAGAACTATGTAGTTATAATTATGCATGAGGGTAACTAGTCTCCGCCATATTGTTTTTTTTTTGTGACTTCACCCACCCAATAGCACTTCCCTAACTAAGACGAATCTAACGACACCTCATTTATGGAAATAGGCGATTTCTTTGAGACTGATTGCAGCCTAACAAGCGGTTTTAAAAAAAATTGTCAAACACACACCACAAAAGTCATCTAAATTCCAACCCTAAATTAAAAGTAACTTCCCGATCTGAGCAAAAAATTAGACATTCATTTAGTAAACTGATCAATATTCATCTCAGCCTAGAGTACCGGTGATCGACGGCTCTTGAGGCAATCTGCATAATTCTCGTGCAACATAATCTGTTTTCGAACAGAAAATACGGAGCTTAAGAGGTAAGTTACTGCTTTTCTACCTCAGGTACATTTCCTCCTTCTATTTAAAATCAAGGAACAGTTATTATGCCACTTCCTTTCCTTAAGCTGGGATAGGCCATTATGCATAAGTAAACGCCGTCTACTTGGTTTTTTTCCAATCCTTTCAGGCTAACGCTGCTCAAAAGAATAGAGATTTACCTACCCAAGACAAAGTTAATATTATGCTTCAAAGCTCTTATGCAAGAATACTTAAGCCATAGACAGGAGGGAAACTTTATGAAATTTTAATATCATCGCCTCGGCTCAAAAAGTTATGAAGTTGATAACTTTGTATGTCGGTCAGATTGTCTATTGTGCTGGAAAAAAATCGCTCTAAGTGAATGGTACGCTTTGCGATAGCCCTTTTGAATTAAGCCCAACTCTCATACTGGCGTAGGAATGTACCGATTTCCAAAAACTTACGAGTACTAGCTCAACGTTAAAG
Organism: Ethmia dodecea; assembly: GCA_963855545.1. Lineage (NCBI taxonomy): Eukaryota > Metazoa > Arthropoda > Insecta > Lepidoptera > Depressariidae > Ethmia > Ethmia dodecea. The sequence continues at coordinate 7,908,987 of OY979446.1, forward strand.
AAAAGTTAGTAACTTCGAGAACTTTCTGCCATCTCTCTCAAGGATAAAGGCGTGAGTATCAAAACGAGTATTTCAATTTAATTAGGTGCAATAATGACGCTTCGAGAGACGCTTGGCCGTAGAAACGGAAGACAGGAGATAAGATCGTTCGTTACATCAGGAAGGCAATCAGGCAGATCTGCCTGCGCGGCTGAGCTCAGATCTGCGGTGAAACCTTTACTAAGATTATACTTTCTCCAAGGCTGCGCTGGCGCCGGCGTTACCCCACCACTTCCATCATACACACAAACAAACACACGGATACTGTTATATCACTTACTGTTATGGTATCTCCATAATATGGCTTTCGTTTTGAATACACTTTAATGAACTGTATTGTATTTAGTCACTTGCGTGGAGAGGACGTGCAACAAGCAAGAAGTCCACGATTTCTAATAAAACGACCTGTTTATGCTTATGCTCTTAAGGTTCATGTTTACCAACTCTAACTGACCTTAAAACTATAATCAGGTGCCTAAAATCATATCACTGCGCACCACTACGTGTCAACTTATGACAACAACCAGTAATATAATTTTGAAACATTATTTAGGTATGATTTTTTATGAGTATATTTTTGTGAGACCGCATAACAGTGTATTTTTTTTTAAAGTTACTGCAAAGTTCAATCATATTTTTTGTCCGAACATTCATGTGAAGCGATGCAAATTATAATTCACTTCAGATGTCAATACTAAATTAAAGGTAAATTATTTGTCAGTACCTAGCAAGTTCCGGAGGCACGCACCGATCGAGCGTTACGCTTTCTCCGAAGGTCGCTTGGCTGAGCTAAAGATTCTTAGCAACTTGCCGTATGGTTCAGAACAACTAATTTTATGAAGGTTTCTCTAAACAATGATTGACTTGGACTTGACCACAATTGACTTCCGGAACGAAATAATGTAAGTACGCAAACTTTCTAAGGGAAAATTCAGTTAATAAATAATTCTTACTCAGTTGGGAATCAAAGATATTACTTAATATTACTGTACCAAGCTCCAATAAGTCTTAGTATTTGTCTCATGCACTGAAAATTGAGTACCGTCCTATATTTCGTATCGGTCACCTGTGTACCGAGCACCACATTGAGGATAGTAATGACGTCCATAAACTTCTGTATTTCCAATTTATCTTCATTGGCGATTATGGGCAGCTTGGCGGGGGTTTGGAGTGCATTATCGCAGCGTATCTATCAAGGGAGCCACGTCGCAACGCGGAGGCTCCCACGTAATCCATCTTCATAAACGGTGCAGATCGATTCAAAAGCGCCTACCGATAGCGCCCTTAATCCCTTCCATTTTTTTGCAAAACGCCCCTTGTTCAGGTATGTATGATGAATTGACGACTTTTCAAAAAAATATACCTACCCAACTAGAGAGGCGCTTAATATTTGGTTGCTTGTACCGTCGGCGGTTTCACCACGCGTAGTTCCCGTATATGGTATATGGTAATATGGCCTATGTTACTCCCTAATAATGTTAGCTTCCCATTGGTAAAATAATTTTTAGTATCGGTTTCGTGGTTTACGACTGATCCTGTGGGAAAATTATAGCCCAGGTTACCCAGATAAGTAAGTAGTATTTTCATTGGAAAAAGATTTTTTAAAATCGATCTGGTAGTATCGGAGCCTATTCTATAAAAAAATATATACTCAATACAAACATCCAAAAAATCTATTCTTTGATCCATCCAGTCTGTTCTCATTCCCGTGGGAATTTCCAAAAATCCCTTCATAACTTTTAAGTACTACTACTACATACCGTATTTTAAGTTTCTAGGTGTTATCTTTTCGAAGTAGTACCACGTTTTTTAATTTTCCGAAAGAAATTTAGAAATGAGTTTTCCCGAGGTAAAAAGTACCTTAAATGTTGACCCGGTTTACTCAACTATCAACACAGCAAATTTCGTCAAAATCCGTCCAGTAGTTTTTGCTCACAGACAGACGGACAGACAGGACAGATTAAAATCTACCTCTGAAATAAAAAATAAATGTGTAGACACGGTCTCGGTACAGTTTTATTATATTTATGTATAGAAAATGCCTGACCGACGCAGTTCCGAAGGTGCTATTCCATGAGCTAGCTGACTCTGGAAAATTCATACACTGTGAACTAAGCGAATGCCCTTTCACGATTGCTCCACCCACTTAGCCCTCATACGCACTGGTAATTCCAAACTCGAACTCTAAAATGTCGATATGAGGTCATCATTAATAAATTCCACATAAATCCCTACAAAAACATAATAAAGATAAGTTAAGGAGAAAAAATCGTTTGGAAATAAGTAGTATAATTGCTAATTTATTTTTCTGGAATTTAAACTAAAATATGTATCGTATGTAAGCTGTGGAAGTCTTTCGTTGATCATATGATGATGAGATTCTTAAAACTAAAATATACTTAATTCCCAATCAGCGGAGGACTCGCATGGGAGATAAGGGCACATTATTCCTCATTTGTGTTAATAGACATTCCAGCGAGTGAGTGGGCTAATTTGAAAATAACGAGAATTTGAATATATAATAATAATATAATCTCACGCCTTTCATCCCCGAGGGGGTAGGCAGAGGTATTCCATTACTGGATATACCCACATTTCACGAGATACATTGGACCCCTAAACGTGGTGGGTGGTGAGCCCATCGCCGGACCGGGATTTGAACCCGAGAATTTGAACTAAATTATTATTTGTAAAAATTGCGAACTGAACGAATCACGAATTGTACGAACAGCGATTGTGAATGAATTGAGAACTTTACAAATTGAGAAAATGCACCAACTGCTAATAAATTGTTAGGGGTTTATGACGATATTACTAATAAATTTATTTTAATTTGAGATAGTGTTTGCTTAGAAAAGGTCCACATCGATCCTTCAAGAAAGACTTGACCTATCTAATTTGTATTTTTTGTGTTCATAAAATTTTCTAGTCAATACTTTTGATTTTTAAATCACACAATCAGCAGGAACCCTAAATTGTATTTATTTATTTTATATTATATTTAAATCAAGAAACAGGCATCTATGCCTATAACATCTAATGAAAATGGAAAATGAAAAGTCCTAGTACACTGGATGCTTTCTCCAAAACGCAGCTCGCGCTGTGAAGTGCGTTCCCTTTGTCGCAGCGGACATAACAATGGCGCCGGAACTCGAAATAAAAATGAAAGTGGATTTGCCTGTTATTTTTATAAACCCGACAATCTTGTTTCGTTCTGCGGTCTCATTTGCATACGGTCCGGGCCGGTACTGTCCGAGAGCCACTTCGTCCTACAAAGCGGAACTTGAAGTAATTTATGAGACTAAGCCGCTATGATCCTAGAGCTTCTGAAAGCCAAATTAAGTTACACAGTTCTTTGGCTCGTTCTTTCGGCTTATAGCGGAGTTTTAAGAGATTGTGAAGCATCTTTCTTAGATGTTTTTAAGGTAAAATTCAAAATTTAGGTCACGGTATGGAGCCTGCGCTAATTGGATATTTCATCAAAGGTAATTTTACTTGAAATGAATACACACTTCCTAGAAGGTAGACTTCCTTTTTTTTGTATTAACTCAGCTGTTATAATTGACATGTAAAATGCTATTGTTTATATTGTTTTATGTGTTGTTGTACTGTAATTTCAGTTTTGTTTTTGTTGCTATGTCGAATAAAAAGTTTCTTTCTTTCTTTCTTCTTTCTTTCTATTAATTAGATAATAACTAATATTTATTCGGGATTCCTAGCAATATTTCCCTTTAGTGCAAAATTTCTGCTAACGTAAGTTTGGAAAAATATTGCTACAAATTCAAAATTTACGTAATTTAATACCTCACTGTACCTTCTTCCAATAGATAAACAAATTACACAGAGCATTATTTCATTAAGGTCTCCACGTCACGAGCAGGATCCGGGATGATGCATGTCCGCCAAACGGATTCAATTACAGAATTGATTGCTGACTGTCTAAGCTGTAAGCCTGTACCCATCCACTCGCACCTATTAAGATGCTTCGAATTATGTTATTAACGGAACGCAATATTACACCAAAATTATACTTCAATGGTTCTTCCGAAAGATTATTTTCCTTGTATAGTAGTGCCCTTGTGCTGCCGTTGTTTGAAATGTGTAAGACTGCCCTTATATTTCACTGTTTAAATTAATCACTTTATAAAATTATATATTCAACAACAACACAAAATAGTAGTATCTACTTACTATACGTACCTACCAGATATAGCGTAAATGATAAGTCGAAATAGACAGAAAATATTTGGAATACCTATCAGCTTTTGCCGTTACGTTTCGGGTTAAAAAGTGGCCTATGTGTTATTCTGATATTGTTAGTATAAGGTATACTTATACCTTAGACATATTTTATTACCGTAATATTTCATAAAAATCTGTAGGTAATTTTTGCGTGAAAGAGTGGAAAACTTGAATCTTCACAATCTTTTGAAGGAGGAGTAGTAATTCCATTATAGGTTATTTAAACATTTAGCAGTTATAATACGATCCATTACCTTTTTTTAATAATCTTTGTAATTACTTAAACGAATTAATTCTGAGGCATGTGTAATGACGGTCCGGCGCGCGTGTATGGACTCACCCTATCACGTTTAGGGGTCGAATATTTGTAGAGTGCTTATTTCCAGAAATGGAATACCTCTGCCTACCCCCTCGGGTATAAAAGACGTAAAATTATTATATATTTTATACTTACACTAGGCCTATCCAGATACCTGTGAAATCCATGTGAAGTATTGAACAGGGCTTTTAAAATTCAGATGTTAAAGTTACTTTGCAGTTCATTCCATTGCGTGATACGCTATTAATCAAATACTTGGAAACCATTTATCAAATTTATATTAACATGCACTCATATTGCATGTGCGCTGTCGAAGTAGGTGATCAACCTAAGGATCATTTAGACCTTGACTTAAATAATACAATTTTTTTTTTACTTCACATTAAATAATTACTTACAACATTCATAAATAATTTAATTATCTGAGCAAACACACGATGGCGTTTGTTTAGTAGGTATATGTACTCGTATGTGTACTTATCTATTCTATATATATAAAAATGAATCCCTTTTTCCCTTGGTCACGGCATCACGCGTTAATGGCTGAACCGATTTGGCTGAAAGTTGGTGGGGAGGTAGCTTAGAACCAGGAGACGGACATAGGATACTTTTTATTCCGATATTCCCACGGGAACGGGAACTACGCGGGTGAAACCGCGGGGTGCTAGTTGTATATATATATAGCAATGTCTTTTTTGAACAAATGACAGCCCTGTAAGCCTGTGTGCGAGTGAGCCTATCTCTCATGATGCATATTGTATGTGCCTAGTTTCGATCCCTGGTGAGGTCATGTACCTACCAACAATGTGTTAGCTGTTTTTATAGATAATGGTACAGAGCCCTTCGTGCGTGAGTCCGACTCGCACTTGGCCGGTATTTTTATCTTCTTTCCCTGAACCGCTACGGCGATAGTCGGCTAAAAATACTTAATTACTTCTCAACTCACTGGTGATTAATTTATTATGCAGTGATATTACCAAAGTTCTTCGGTTTGGGCTCTGAGGGACCACGCCGCTACTCTGAACAATCTAACCAATGGGCACACGCAAGACAATGTTAGTTTATTTACGCCACAAACCCAGCACTTGTTTTGCGGCACATCGTTGAATGATTTATTTGCTTTATTCGTATAAACTTTTCAGGAGCCCAGCTGTCCAGGTGCCTCTGGGGCTCAATAAAACCCAGTCGTCGCGGCAAGTGAAGCCATCAACCACAAGCCAGGGTGCATAAATAATTTAGCCGGGCGATCCGCCGGTTGTTTGCATGGGGATTATCATATTAAACGGATATCAGGGTCGTCGACCGGCCACCCGATACAAATGCAAACAATATCATGAAACATTTATAAAGGTAAACAGAAGCTGGGACCGCTCAAGCAGCTGAGTTTGCCGATATCGGACTGCATAGATTTCACTTTGTATAAAGCTACAAAGTACGAGTATAAAGTACCTACTTGCAAGCGACATTGTGACTGTGGCCAGTCGGTAAACATGGTGTGTGGCACCAAGAATCGGTGAATTTAAAATGTTATTCAGAAAATTTTCAACGATAAGCGGTATTTCCCAACTGCGTATCATGTTTTGTGTATGAGAACAGGACTGACTACGCAAACACATGCAATATTCAATGTTTACTGTATTTGGCAAGGCAGGAAAATAATGTATTCTTTTGCTCTTTTGTTTTTCATCGGATTTCTAGCAAGAATCGTGTGAAATCGTCGACAAATCAAATAATGAGACACTTATCGCGCCCTACGGAGTGGATGAGGTCTCTCTTATAAGTTTATAAAGTAAGTTCTGAGTATGATAGTTACATCAGTCGAGCGAAACGTTTCGCTTATGGCACACCGTCTTGCTCGGAAGTTTGTTTGTTTGCTGCTGGCGTTCAGTTTCAAACGGGGCTCGCTACTCGCAGTCGTTTGTAATGGTGTTTCCGTTCTCATTTCCCGGATCAGACAACAATGCGCAATGGTAATTAGGTACACAAATAATTTCGGGAACTTCTGAAACAACGCGAAAACAAGACGACAAGATTACCCCTCCCAACTTTTAGCTCGAATCGAGACAAACTAAGTGATTAAATAAATAGACCGACAAAGTTGGATTCAACCTTTGTTCCTTTCCTAATTTATCACACGTAAAAATAGAGAAAATATTACATTGATTTTAAAATACTTATATATTTTACATCACGCAACAGACACCATATAAACACGCAACTGCTGGTGGTGGTTAAATGACAAACATATACCTACTCTGCACGATATTTATAATAGAAGGAGGGATAATATGTGACTAGCATCACATATCCTAAACCATTCTCCTCCTATTTTTGCTAGAACAAAGGAAGTAGAAGTCGCATCAAACACGCCTAACTCAAATGTAACTAATCTCATACGGAGATCAAATAGGGATCTTTCCTACAACTATTACCGCGCAGTCTCCGCAGAAACTAACAACTCGATAGGAGAGCGCGCGTAAGGAAAACTATTATCAAAATACTAGCTTTTGCCCGAGACTTCGTCCGCGTTCCGGGATACAAAATAGTTTATTTGTGTTCTTTTGATGTATATTATATAAGCTATATTACTGTAAAGTTTCATTAAAATCTGTTAGTTTTTTTTGTAAATAAGAAACCTTTACATATACACACCAACTGTCCACCAGCTACATACGGCGGCAATATATATATAGCTGTCTGCATTTCCTTTTGTTTAACACAAAATTAAGTGTAAGTACATAACATTTTACCAAAAAAAGGTAGGTAATAAATTATTAGATCACAGGGTACATTTATTTTTCAAATAAATATACCGAATATATTTGATTTTTTAATAATTCCAATTTTTCGTAACAAATTGGACTGAAGTATTTCTTCTTCTTTACCCAATAGCGTATCATTGTCCGAAAATTCCCGGGATTTACGGGATGTGCCTCCGGCATCCCTTTCATTTCGGTCCCAACCTAATGCTTTCTCTGGAAACAACTAAAGATTTTTCCTTGAAAAAGTTTCCAGAAGAAATAGGAAAAATAACATTAGAAGTATTTTTATTGTTTTGTCTTATATATGGTAAGTAGTTAGATCAAATTTGATCGAAAACCATTTATCTAATGACCAATCATTATTGTTTTTATCTATTTTTTGTATTACTCTAAGTAATTTTTGTTTATATATTTACGTAGGTACTAAATCCTAAATTGGATTAACATGAGAAAGGGAATGACATAAATTGGAATTAAAGGGGATGTCTTCACGCAAGGGTGAGTTAAAATTCCTCTTTAAGGGTACAAAAGATCGCAAGCCGCTTCTCCGATAACTCGCGCCAGATTTTTATCTCGTCTTTGTGGTATAAGGGACGAATCGAGTTCTTTTTATCAGAATATGGTCTTATCTGAATGCGAACAACTGGTGTTTTACAAGATATTGTAAATTTAAGATTATTCTTAATCATTTTTCAAACGTTCTAATTTAATAAGTCCTTTTTTTACGTTACAAATTAAAATACCGTTTTCATAAGTGACATGTTTAGTTTTTATCCCATAACAAATCACCCAGGAAACTTCTTTGTTAGCCAAGTTTGCAATAAAAATTATAAAGGTTAAAAACAACTAGCACTATATTCCTTCTAGTAAGTATTAGTAAGTTTCAATTTACAATGAATTCAAAATCGTATTTGAATAAGATGTAGAGTAGGTACACAATTTTATTTCTACTAGCGACCCGCCCTTGCTTAGCTTTGGTTTATATCTTATATATATATATATATATATATATATATATATATATATATATAATGATAAAATGACTGACTGATTGGTGATATATTAACGCACAGCCTAAACCGGACTTGAAATATTGTACATAGATAGCTTAAACAGTGTAGGCATCCACTAAGAAAGGATAAACGTGCGCGAGCGAAGCCGCTGGTAAAAGCTAGTGGTATATAAAAACGTTCCTCTTGAATAAATCTATCTATTAAAAAAACCGCATCCAAATCCGTTGCGTAGTTTCAAAAATCTAAGCATATATAGAGGGACATACAGACAGGAAGCGACTTTTTTTTATAATAAGTAGTGATAGGCAATTCGGTTATTATTATAACAAACTTCTTCAACACTGTATACGTAAAGACATTTTACACTATTTGTATTCTTTTACTTTGAATTATATGTATTATAATTTTGCAGAGTTCAAAAGATATATTTTATTTTAATAAACCGAAGCGAAGCAAAGGCACAGATTAGCTAATACAAAGTACCTACGCTAGGGAGGGTCGCTAGTAGGTACCCAATAAAATAAATGGTATTTTTTCCGAGGACAGAATAGGATATATTTGATGATATCTTGCCTGTATGAGTAAAAGTGTATGCTGTTAGTACAACCTTTTCGAGAACGAACTCACTCGATCTCGCAACACGATAAAATAAATTTTATTGCCAAGAGTATTTATTTTTATCTATACTAATATTATAAAGCTGAAGAGTTTGTTTGTTTGTTTGTTTGTTTGTTTGTTTGAACGCACTAATCTCCGAAACTATTGGTTCGAATTGAATAATTCTTTTTGTGTTGGATAGTCCAGTTATCGAGGAAGGCTATAGGCTATATAACATCACGCTACGACCAACAGGAGCAAAGATATAGTGGTAAATGTTTAAAAAACGGGAGAAATTATTTCATCTTACGGGAACTACGCGGGTGAAACCGCGCAGAACCGCTAGTTATTATATATTATTTGCACTGGAAAGTTTTTGAGATCAACTTCGTGAGATCAAATTGGCGGAATCTCCATAATTAGTGTCGGTTTAATTTTGAACTCCTATATTAATACATTCTTTATTGCGATATAATTTAATTCACATGATAGATAACATTTATATATAAAGAAAACTAGATGTCGCGCGGTGCGCGAGGCCGCAAGCGGCCACGCGTGTCTCTGTGGGGTCGTATTTTGACAGAAAAATAAAGTCTAATTTTGGGCGCCCATCTTGTTTTAGCCATTTTAAATCGAAAAACAAAAAAAAATTGTTAAATATTTTTTTTCATGGCAACACCGTTTACTGAGACCCACAATCGCTCCATACAAGTCAACTTTCCAAAGTGTTGCCAACTGGCTAAAAAAGCCGATTATTATTATGAAAATTTAAATTTTTCAGTAAAACAAAAATAACGGGGCGGCCATCTTGTTTTTTCAGATTTTCGGGATTTTCTAGTAAACTACAGGATATACCCTATGCGATGACACCAAACACATCCCTGTAGCATATCGGCATCTGGGAGATCAATTCGGGTCTTTTGAGGTCTACCCTAAAAATTAAATCAACCATAACTTTCGGTGTTGCCAGGCAAAAATCAAAAAACCTACAAAAGGTCATAGGGAGAGATAAAATGTACCGTTGACTGTTACTCGTTTTTGCAAAATGATAAAATTTCGAGTTTTGACTTTTTGCATTAAAAGTTAAAAAATACCCCAAATTTTGGGAAAATTGTTAAACATGGCAACACCACGTAATGAGACCTCTAACCCCGCCATACAAGCCAACTCGCTCAGGTGTCGCCATCTTGCCGAAAATCGACATTCAAAATCTGGTAAAATTCATCTTTTTCTTTGGGAGCCAATGACAGGGCGGCCATCTTGGTTTTTCAGATTTTCGGGATTTTCTGGTAAACTACAGGATATGCCCTGTGCGATGACACCAAACACATCCCTTTAGCATATTGGCATCTGGGAGATCAATTCGGGTCAAGTGGGGTCTAAAACTACTCCAACTTTGAAACACTACTACGCGGCCGCCATTTTGTTTTTTCAACTTTTTTAACTATTTTCGTAAATCATTTAAACATTTCTACAGATTCCAAAAATTTCAACCGGATCGGCCGGAAAACAAAAGAGATACGATAGGCAAGCCTGGCCGCCATTTTGTTTTTTTGAAAAGTCGGAATTTTCCCGGGGTCACCCCGCCATCTTGAACACTTTTCTCATATATGACTTGTCTCCAAAACGACTCCTTCTGGGAGAACAATTATGTCAATGAGTCAGTGAGTGAGTGAGTGAGTGAGTGGTAGTCTAGCTTTATATATTATAGACTAGATGTCGCGCGGTGCGCGAGGCCTCAAGCGGCCACGCGTGTCTCTGTGGGGTCTTATTTTGACAGAAAAATAGAGTCTAATTTTGGGCGCCCATCTTGTTTTGCTCAACTGGATAAGTCGAAAAATAATAAAATTTTGTTAAATATTTCTTTTCATGGCAACACTGTTTACTGAGACCCACAATCGCTCCATACAAGCCAACTTTCCAAAGTGTTACCAACTGGCTAAGAAATGCCGATTAAGATTAAGAAAATCAAAATTTTTCAGTAAAACCAAAATAACGGGGCGGCCATCTTGTTTTTTCTATTTTTCGGGATTTTCTGATAAACTACAGGATATGCCCTATGCGACGACACCAATCACGTCTCTATAGCATATCGGCATCTGGGAGATCAATTCGGGTCTTTTGAGGTCTACCCTAAAAATTAAATCAACCATAACTTTCAGTGTTGCCAGGCAAAAACCAAAAATCTTACATAAGGTCATAAGGAGAGATAAAATGTTTCACTGACTGTCACTTGTTTTTGCAAAATGGTAAAATTTAGAGTTTTGACATTTTGCGTTAGAAGTAAAAAAATACGCAAAATTCCGGGAAAATTCTTCAACATGGCAACACTACGTAATGAGACCTCTAACCCCGCCATACAAGCCAACTCGCTCAGGTGTCGCCATCTTGCCGAAAATCGACATTTAAAATCTGGTAAAATCCTTCCCTTTCTTTGAGAGCAAATCACCGGTCGGCCATCTTGGTTTTTCAGATTTTCGGGATTTTCTGGTAAACTACAAGATATGACCTATGTGATGACACCAAACACATCTCTTTAGCATATTGGCATCTGGGAGATCAATTCGGGTCAAGTGGGGTCTAAAACCACTCAAACTTTGAATCACTACTACGCGGCCGCCATTTTGTTTTTTCAACTTTTTAAATAATATTCGTTAATCATCTAAGCAATACTACAGATGCCAAAAATTTGAACCGGATCTGCCGGAAAACAAAAGAGATACGATGGGCAGGCTTGGCCACCATTTTGTTTTTTTGAAAAGTCGGAATTTTCCTGGGGTCACCCCGCCATCTTGGTCACACTTTTCCCCTACATGACTTGTCTCCAAAACGACTCCTTCTGGGAGAACAATTATGTCAATCAGTGAGTGAGTGGTAGTCTAGCTTTATATATTATAGACTAGATGTCGCGCGGTGCGCGAGGCCGCAAGCGGCCACGCGTGTCTATGTGGGGTCGTATTTTGACAGAAAAATAAAGTCTAATTTTGGGCGCCCATCTTGTTTTAGCCATTTTAAAACGCAAAAAAATAAAATTTTGTAAAATATAACTTTTCATGGCAACACTGCTTACTGAGACCCACAATCGCTCCATACAACCCAACATTCCAAAGTGTTGCCAACTTGCCTAAAAATACCGATAAAAATTATAAAAACCCATTTTTTTCAGTAAAGAGAGAATACCGGAGCGGCCATCTTGTTTTTCCAGTTTTTCGGATTTTTCTGGTAAACTACAGAATATGCCCTATGCAATGACACCAATCACGTCTCTATAGCATATTGGCATCTGGGAGATCAATTCGGGTCTTTTGAAGTCTACCCTAAAAATTCAATCAGCCATAAGTTTCAGTGTTGCCAGGTGAAAATCAAAAAACCTACAAAAGGTCATAGGGAGAGATAAAATGTTCCACTGACTGTTACTCGTTTTTGCAAAATGGTGAAATTCCGAGTTTTGACTTTTTGCATTAAAAGTAAAAAAATACCCCAAATTTTAGAAAAATTCTTAAACATGGCAACACTCCGTAATGAGACCTCTAACCCCGCCATACAAGCCAACTCGCTCAGGTGTCGCCATCTTGCCGAAAATCGACATTCAAAATCTGGTTAAATTCATCTTTTTCTTTGGGAGCCAATCACAGGGCGGCCATCTTGGATTTTCAGTTTTTTGGATTTTTCTAGTAAATAACAGGATTTGCCCTATGCAATGACACCCATCACGTCTCTATAGCGTATTGGCATCTGGGAGATCAATTCGGGTCTTTTGAGGTCTACCCCAAAAATTCAATCGGTAATAACTTTCAGTGTTGCCAGGTGAAATTCAAAAAACCCACAAAAAGTCATAGGGAGAGATAAAATGTACCGTTGACTGTTACTCGTTTTCGCAAAATGGTAAAATTTTGAGTTTTTAATTTTTGCATTAAAAGTAAAAAAATACCCCAAATTTTAGGGAAAATTGTTAAACATGGTAACACTCCGTAATGAGACCTCTAACCCCGCCATAAAAGCCAACTCGCTCAGGTGTCGCCATCTTGCCGAAAATCGACATTCAAAATCTGGTAAAATTCATCTTTTTCTTTGGGAGCCAATCACAGGGCGGCCATCTTGAATTTTCAGTTTTTCGGATTTTTCTGGTAAACTACGGGATGTGCCTAAAAAGATGACGTGCCATTTGTAACTGTACGATGTCGGCAACCATGCGTCTAATTCGGGTCAAGTGGGGTCTACAATAGCCTAAACTTTGAAACATTACTACGCGGCCGCCATTTTGTTTTTTCAACTTTTTAAATTATTTTCGTTAATCATCTGAAAAGTTTTACCGATCCTAAAAATTTAAAACAAATCGGCTGGAAAACAAAAGAGATACAATAGGCAAGCTTGGCCGCCATTTTGTTTTTTTGAAAAGTCGGAATTTTCCCTAGGTCACCCCGCCATCTTGCACATTTTTCCCCTACATGACTTGACTCCAAAACGACTCCTTCTGGGAGAACAATTATGTCAATCAGTCAGTGAGTGAGTCAGTGGTAATCGAGCTTTATATAATATAAAAATAAATAAACTAGATGTCGCGCGGTGCGCGAGGCCGCAAGCGGCCACGCGTGTCTCTGTGGGGTCTTATTTTGACAGAAAAATAGAGTCAAATTTTGGGCGCCCATCTTGTTTTAGCCATTTTAAATCGAAAAATAATAAAATTTTGTTAAATTTTTTTTCATGGCAACACAGTTTACTGAGACCCACAATCGCTCCATACAAGCCAACTTTCCAAAGTGTTGCCAACTGGCTAAAAAATGCCGATTTAGATTAAGGAAATTGATTTTTTTTAGTAAAACAAAAATAACGGGGTGGCCATCTTGTTTTTTCTATTTTTCGGGATTTTCTAGTAAACTACAGGATATACCCTATGCGATGATTCCAAACACATTCCTGTAGGATATCGGCATCTGGGAGATCAATTCGGGTCTTTTGAGGTCTACCCTAAAAATTAAATCAACCATAACTTTCAGTGTTGCCAGGCAAAAATCAAAAAACTTACAAAAGGTCATACGGAGAGATAAAATGTTTCACTGACTGTCACTTGTTTTTGCAAAATGGTAAAATTTAGAGTTTTTACATTTTGCGTTAAAAGTAAAAAAATACGCCAAATTCCAGGAATATTCTTAAACACTTCAACACTACGTAGCAAGACCTCCAACCCCGCCATACAAGCCAACTCGCTCAGGTGTTGCCATCTTGCCGAAAATCGACAATCAAAATCTTATAAAATCCTTCCCTTTCTTTGAGAGCAAATCACCGGTCGGCCATCTTGGTTTTTCAAATTTTCGGGATTTTCTGGTAAACTACAAGATATGACCTATGTGATGACACCAAACACATCTCTTTAGCTTATTGGCATCTGGGAGATCAATTCGGGTCAAGTGGGGTCTAAAACCACTCAAACTTTGAATCACTACTACGCGGCCGCCATTTTGTTTTTTCAACTTTTTAAATAATATTCGTTAATCATCTAAGCAATACTACAGATGCCAAAAATTTGAACCGGATCTGCCGGAAAACAAAAGAGATACGATGGGCAGGCTTGGCCGCCATTTTGTTTTTTTGAAAAGTCGGAATTTTCCCGAGGTCACCCCGCCATCTTGAACACTTTTCTCATATATGACTTTTCTCCAAAACGACTCCTTCTGGGAGAACAATTATGTCAATGAGTCAGTCAGTCAGTGAGTGGTAGTCGAGCTTTATATATTATAGATATACATTCGTTTACAATATTGATTGATGATTAAGTATGATTGATTACGTAACAGTTTAATTATAAAAAAACCTGAATAATTATACATATTTAAATAGGATTATAGCACAATATGCTAATTTGAAAATCATCTAGAAATTATCACTTTTACTGTGTGTGCCTTAATTTTAGGTACTTACCAAAATATATTTTATATAAACAAACATAATTATATTTAAAATATATTAATATTATACCGAGGCACATGTTAAGTTAATTAGGGATCATTTTCCCGGAACATATTCTCAACATATAGGTACGCCAGATATTGTGTTTACTACAAACAAATCCCACATATTGAACACTTGAACAGTGCCCAAAATTTGAACAAAGAGGAACAACATAAACATTGCTCGCAATAACTTGTCAGGCGTTCCGAAAAAAATCCTACTAACATTAGAAACGTTCAAGTTTGGGAGGATGGATGCACCCAAATCGACTAAACGGATTTTGATGGAACTTAATATTTTATACATCAGAGTCTATAGGCTATAATGTAAATATAATTTGAGGAAAATGCGGTTTCTTAGTGAACGAAGTCACGGCGTTCGCCCCATTTGTCGTGTCTGTAAAGGTGGTAAGAGTCCATTACTGAATAGCTATTTTAAGCTGATGATGACATTCTCGCATGCCTTGAGTGTCACATTGCTGTATATTGTAATTTATGTTATTTTATCATCAACCCATCGCTGAGCTATGGGTGTTTTTACACATGTGGAAGTATAGGCCATCATCTCATACAGAGTCCACGGAGTGTTTATAAAAATCACACAGACTAAGCAATGTTGGGATGGTAAATCAGTGAAAGTGTGACCGCCTAGTGGCATTATATCACTAGCTCCTCCGTGTCTCCTTTTCGTTGTGTTCAGACACAATGAAAGTCTTTAAGCTAAGACAGACCCTTTGGTGGCTATCAGCCTAGCACCAGCACCATCCCCCAATAAATACTGTACATCTTTATTACATAGGTAAACCAGAATTAGCATTTATTGTAGACGAATTTAAGGGCTAAAGTGAACTAAGGTAATAATAATCTTATTAAACGTAATTCGCTATTTAACTTACACTTGCAAGGAAAACTTGAACAACTAATTTAACTAGATTTAAGCAACGAGTGCCTAGCTGATGCTCCTTAGCAGTGTTTTAGCACCTGACATGACTCACAAAGTAAACCAAGATGCAGCAGGCTAACTTCAAATCTGATCTACGTAAAAGTACTACTAACTAACATATTCCGTTTGTACAAACTTGTAGTTCTTGAGAATATATAAACTGTGACACAAACAGACGTAAGCTGAAACTCACCGCATCACCTATTTGCAGACTTAGTTACGGAAGGATTTGGTGAATGTGCATGTACCCGTATTGGTGGAGGTACAAGACGTAAGTACATATAGAGGACAAGACGAAAACTACATAGTCACAGACAAATTAACAATTAAAGGAAAGACTGAGCAAGAGACCCAGGAAGACAGCCTCGCCCCCTACGCTTAAGCTCCACCGCTACATAAGGTATTTACCTCGACACCCAATCTCGTTCTATTCCTCGACGTTTATCTTTTAAATAACCAATCGCACACCACTTGGTATTTAATATAGGTAGTCGTAACTTGCTATGCTACCCAGCACCCTTCCACTTTTTATAGCCAAGACATTATTATAAGTACAAATCAATTACAATGTTTTTATTCAAAGTTAACTTTCAATAAGTGGACTTATAAACCTTTTATAAGTCCACTTATTGAAAGTTATTTTTGCTTCGGCATGTTAAGGAGAAAAAGCGGCGCAAGACATTCCTCAACACATTATTCTTTTAATGAATTCATACTTAATAAGAAGTTGGGTTAAAATTTTATAAATGGGACGTCTTATTTCTCTGTCGGTCTGTGGTCTATTAAGTAGTCGGTGTGAGCATTGGGACTGAGTTACTCTCAATAGTCAATACCTCGCTTAGTTCCAAGGGAAGCGACGTCTCGGGCCCCTGAGTGCCTTCCTTTCACTTCAGAACATCCTCAATTCCCGACTTTAACCAAGTTACTGACCTGCTCAAGCTTTGATAGTTAAGCGATAAACCTTCCGTATTCCCAAGTAACGGGTTCCAGTTAGTGAAATTTACGAGTCTTCTAAGTTTGAGATTCGAGATAAACGATCAACAGAGGCAGAGAATTTGTTTATTTTAAGTTGGTTAGGTTATCTATACATGTAATATATAGATGGGTACAAATTAGAAAGCATTAAAAAAACATTCTAAAGGTTTTGAATGCTGCGAGTTCGTTTTATCAAAAGTATCGAGACTACGGACCATTTACGAGTATGTGTGCATATTTTTATAAATAAAAATTACAGCCCCTTCATGCTCGAGAAGATCAGCAAAGTATTTCGTTCTTAAAAAGTGTTTCGCACAACCTCCTCCTCGTCGAGCTAGTGATTAATACCTATGTACGTAAGTTTTTGAAAAACTCATTGGTACATGCCAGGATTCGAACCCGAGCCTCACTGATTTTCGGCCGGCTCTTTAACCGTAAGGGCTATCACTGCTACTGTCTAGTAAATAGGTGTGTGTCTAAGTAGGTGGTGACACGTGCATCGTCCAAATCTGTTTTTAAAATTATTTTATTACTATAATTTGGACATGGCTCGAGATTGATACAGATTACTTTCCGAACTATCTTATCGTTTGCAGTAAGTAGGTATCCACAAAAGTAAAGTCCGTTCATAATACCAGTTTTATTTGAAATAATAAAAATATAGCCTACATTAGTCCAGAATAAGGTCCAGAAAGTACCTAGGACCAAGTTTCGCTCGTTTTAACATCATGTCATCTCTCGGTGAGTGGACATATTATACTACTAGCCAGGGAGTAGCAGTAATAATAAAAAATGTGTTAAATTGCGTTTTTACAGAAAATAAAATTACATAATGTAGTGTTAAAATTAAATTGCAAAACTTTATCTCTATACAAAACTTCATCTAAATCACTAATAGAGCCGTTTCCGAGATAGAAGAAATATAAATACATACATACAAGAATTGTTCGTAGGTAGGAGTTAGGAGTAGGCCTTTCAGAGATCATCTCCAACTTTAAACACAATCTTTGTATAAGGTATTATTTGACTTATTTATATATATATTATAACCATATTAATGAAAAAAATGTGTAGATACCTACCACTAATTAAGATATATGGAGAAGAAGCATATTTAATTAATTAGTGCGATGTGTGACCTACACGAAGTCAACCCAACATTCGTAACTGTACAATTTAGCTTAATTTATTCTCGCGTGCTTGCAGCAAAAAGTTTCCCTCGTTAACTAAGATACAACTGTAGTAAATCACGCGGGAACTCTCGTATCTACGACACGATTTCTATCTCCAAATTACGGGAAGGGTACTTCAGAATTACAAGCCATCTTTGCGACTATTTGTTTGCTTATCCGAAAGGGTTTGGTGCTTGCCAATTTACTTAATCGAACATTAACTACTTAACGTTTCTCAAAATCAGGACCACTGTTGACCTGTGGATCCCAAAGTCCTAAACAAACAATAAGGGTAAAACAAATTGGAGGTCAGGAACTTTTCATTTGCGTTGGATTCTCATAATAACTTCTAGATTTTGGATATACCTACCCAGGTACCTATATGTATAGTAACAATCTTCTAAACTATTCAACTTGCGTAAAATGAAATCGCTATCTCGAAGACGATTTGGATGAAATTTACAATTGAGGGAAGACCCCCTAAGAAGGTGGTGAAACATCGATTTAGTTAGATCTCATTTCTGGGAAAATTCGTTTTCTTCGTGTTTGTGGATAGGCTTTTCAAGAGCTAATCTCGGGCGCCCGAATATAGGCTAGTAATATCATTTGAATAATTAGATGTGAATAAAAAGTGCAAATGAATTTCACAGTCGACATAATTGAATTTTAATTCAAAGATCAATTTTAATAAACATTTTTATATATAATTCGGGACCGGGAAAGATATCAGACTTTAGGCCGCTGTTCTCAAGGAGCGCCTAATGACGAATTTAATCCAGTCAATTCGCAGAAAGACGTTTTTTAGCTGACTCCAAAAATTGAGGAGGCATTCAATTCGTCTTAATTGGCGGGTTAATTACTTGTGCGACTAATTATGAACTCACACTGCAGCAACGGATAAAGCTAGAAATACATTGGGCTTGCTTGTAGTCGCGATATCTGTTTAATACATTTACTATGGTTAGATAGAGAAAGACATATTTTCGCGACGACACACCACGCAGGTGAAGTGTAGTTCTTATCATAGAACTAAATGTATGAAACTGATAGGCTAGTGGGGCGCTGCGACACACCACAAGGGATAAACGAGGAGGTACGATGGTAGTGAGGCGCTGCGACACACCACAAGGGATAAACGAGGAGGTACGATGGTACGTGGTCAGTGTGTTGCAGGTACAGTCAAGATCACGTGGAGCTTGACACATTGTACTTTGTAACGTTCTTAATATAATCGCCATAGAGGACACTCGTGTAAAACATTAGAAAATTAGGGCTCGTATACAGTAGTGTTTAATGCAATACAATGTTAAAATCTGCCGTCCAAAGAAATAAAAGCCTTAGCATCCGTTAAAAGCCGCTCTCCGATTTTTAATATCGAATAAATTCAAAATACGATTTTTGATGTTCTTGACTAGCTTTTATTTTCAAAGGCGACAGAAAATCCATCAACTGTGTTGAATAAACATAAAAGGCCTGTCAAAGAAACACCTTTCTGATGAATAACCGTCAACGGAGCATTTGCTTTATAGTACCATAAATTGATTCAAAGAGTGTATTGAAAACATCAAGGGGCAGATACTGTCTTCATTGTCAGTACTGATTAATGCCAAAACACGGCCCGCCCGACGGACCATTTTCGTTTGTCTTGTCTGGTGTCCTCTTAATAGACTGACCATTACTTAGGTACAAGTTATTATAGAAAGAAACGTGTACCTATAAATTAAATAATAGAAATCCTATCCTGTACCTATAAAATAGCCAAACAATTTGACGAATGCTTTTGTCTCTAAATTATTATTTAGTTCAAAAGTTGACCGAAATGGCAAAATTATACATGCACAAAAAGTGATTTTTGTTTGAGGTTTGCTTAGATTAGTTTTATTACTGTCCAAACAAAATAGCAACTTCATACGTATAGATCGTATATCATAAAGGCCAAAGTGTGTTCGTTATTTTGTCTTTCTTTAATGCAGCAACTAAGCATCGATTTACTTTTTTTTTGCATTTATATGGATTTGGAGGATTGGGAGGTGATGTAGGCTACTTTTTTATCCTGAAATATAAACGAGAGCTTCGGGAAAAAGCTAGTACGAGTATAAACTAATTTACCAATTAAGTTCCTGTAGGATCATACATACGGTAGGGTTCCGTGGTAATACCAACTGTAAGAAAAAAACTTAAAATAAATCCCAAGAATTTCAAGAAACAAAGTTCTTTTTGCAATTCAATTTCTGTCTTCATTAGTTCGGTCAGAGAAAACGCGATTGTGCATAGCTTGGACGCTTATAGCTCGTTGTGAGTTTCTAATATGGTACCAATATTTTTAGATGACCTTTATAGTAGGTAACATGCCTTTTTATGCAAAGGTCTTTTACCGTTTCTAAAAGTTTATTATTAACACGGCCTTTTATATAAAGGTCTTTATTTTCATTAAGTATATTAAGTGTGTTAATAACTCTATGGTATAAGTCTAAAAATGTAAAGCGAAAGCTTCTTAATTTTTGGCGATATCAAAAATGAAAAAAACTCCAATGAACTGGTTTACCATAGAAATTATAAAACTAAAAACGTGCCAGTACCAAGAAGCTCGCGTTTTTCATGATAATTTCTCAGCCAAGTTTTCTTTTAAATCCACTTTTATATTTTCTGAGTTTAATATCATGCTAAATGAAGGCAGGGCCGTGCCACTGAATGGTCGGCCGGCCCATTGCACAGCGTCCGTAAATCCAGAGTATTCCGGAGGTATTGTCGGCGTGGCAAGCGGGAATGGTCGTCGGTAGGTGCTCCAATAACGAATAGGGTTGCTAAATGAAAATTCGTACAAAAAAGTTTTGCACAACACGAAAACTGCTACTGTAATGAAACTGATATTTACCTAAGGAAAAATGTTAGTACAAAAACTACGGCTGTAGCTCTTTTAAGCAATGTCATCGTCAACACCATAGGGATCTAGCTTTTATACGTTTACGGTCCTCGCGTATGAGAAAATAGACGTATTTTCAAAACTTACAACGCGAAACCACCACTGATTGCGTGACATTACAATCATACAAATTATCCTCTTAAGTTACATACACGTAATTTATCAAACAATTGACTGTGTTGATAGCCTTGCAGACTCTATGTGACAGAGACAGTCCTTTAAAACAACTATAACCTTTTAAAAACAACAGTGTTTGTCAATTCCTGTTGAAAAAAATGATCGCGGGACAGTTCGTTTTTTACATAATATTTAACGGCGCTTAGTTTGGCAGTGTGGACAGCCCTAGGCCTTCGTGTGACATCCATTCAGTGCGGTGTCGCGATTTTACAGCTCCCCATCTTGAGAGCGAGAAAACATTTTACCGGGTGTTTTCGCAGCGGGAGACGTAACCCGTAGATTGCATCAATCCTGAATTCGATATCTTTGTACTGTGGGGTAAGAGTTTGAAATGGTTTTGTTATAAAAAGTAGATGCTACAGTAAAAAGCAGAAACATCGACGTGATATCATTCGGAAGTGTTTATCCTTCCATCCCAAATGCAATCAAACATTTTGCTATGACCACTCCCATTTTCCAACAAAAACTTGACCGCAAAAGACCGTTTTCTATCTACATTACCTATACAATTATTTCTAACAAAATCACAAGGCAATGTAGTAGTTTCTGAGCTGTATTTTTAAGCATTATATTTATAGTGAAGCATTTATAAAAGCATCTTCCGTAATTAAAACTTAATAAATATTTTGATTTATTACTTACACCTAATCGTTAACTACAAGGGCTTACGCTTAATGTAACTTCCGTTTCCCTCAATATATTCGCAAGTACTTTGGTATGAGAGTAGTTACGTCACCAGGAAACTAAGTTAGGTTCGAGCAGCACTTACCTGTGCCATTAGTCTCAGGCAATGAACTTAAGTCATTGAACTAATAAGAGATTCCAGTTGCGAGAAATCTACTCAAATGGTTCTTTCTATTTATTATCGTGGCGAATATTGGTCACGTAGCTTTAC
Organism: Ethmia dodecea; assembly: GCA_963855545.1. Lineage (NCBI taxonomy): Eukaryota > Metazoa > Arthropoda > Insecta > Lepidoptera > Depressariidae > Ethmia > Ethmia dodecea. The sequence continues at coordinate 7,930,992 of OY979446.1, forward strand.
TACTTATTTGAATAAATAAATATTTATTTTTAAAAACAGGCTAGGACGGTATGGTGGTCCTTGTGGCGCACCTATATTCTACAGACGATGTATTCTGGCTTTTTAATGATAAAGAGGATGAAGTTTTGTTTTTAGTAGCAGATATGCCTTGAAATACTGAAATTGATTAATCTCTTTCTTTGTTTCAAGATAGGAATATTAATCTGACTGCGCCAGGAGGGTAATGCTTATCGGATGTAAGTTTACAAAGTTGATTTATTTTACTAAACAGTGTTAGTTCTCGTTTTCCTGTAGGTGACGTCACAAATATACAACCAGGCTAGTCATCTCAATAAGTACATGTGTATAGATTGTAATGGTGTAAGGTGTCCTTAGGTGTCTTCATCTTATACTCGATTACACCAGAACTTACGCACCTACGTATTTATCTCTAGCTCGACGGTATCCTCAGCAAACTACAGGTCTCAAACTGATTAAAAGTGGATATTTCTAGGAATGGAATACCTTTGAAAACGTGAGAATAACTATTTATTTATTTATTCTTTACATTAGAAGACTATAATTGTTTTTTTTTCAGTGTCTTTTACATGCAGTAGGATTTTTTAGTGTTTGATTAATGTATTTGTTTGAGAAATGTTTTCACAAATCATCCCTTTTACCTTGCGCAAACCATGTAAAACTCGATAGCTCCCGATGGTCGTAAATTAAAGACTGCTAGCGTTTGACGCAGCCCAGCTTACAAATCCACTACAAATAGGACTGAGCTCGCTCCGTCGCTCCAATCAGAACAATTAAAGGGCAACAAAGAAAAAACGCTTTGCGCCCACGTACCTGTTTTGAATTGGGACTGAGTTTTTATGGCTGAAAATAAAATCTACTTAAGTATAAGGTTTTGCATTTGAATCCTAAACTTTTACAAACTATTAAAAAATTCCGAAAATTTTGAATTTCAGAGAGAGATAATAAATACAATGTAAACATACTATGGTTTTTAATTTACAGACTTTGATGTATAGATTGGCCCGCAAGTACGTTGAAGACGTACCCTATGTGTTATTCCGATGCATTTAACCTGTATTACTATAAAGTTTCATCTAAATCCGTTCAGTATTTTTTGCGTGAAAGAGTAACAAACGTCCATCCATCCTCGCTAACTTTCGTATTATAATATTAGTAGAATCAGAGACCAATTTAAAGTGTTCTGTGGTAGAATAAATTATTTTGCAACAAGGTATACCATAAATATTTTAGGAATCCTAAACAAAAACCGTAGTTACCTACGTAGACAAGTATTTATATAAACATCGTCGTAGATAATTTGTTCATAATATAACATGTCTGACTTACAGCTTGCAAAGTGAACTGAGTCGATATTAGTTTACCGAGTAACATCATTAGACCCACATTTTTCTTTGATGTGAAACAAACGGTTCGATCGAGCCCCCATGGCGGGCATTTCGCAGGCCATTTTCCCTGATGGCGAGGGACCAGTTTGAATATAAAATACCAGCGCTAATGATGTAAACGATTATTGACATAGACGATCGTAAAGAAGATAAACAATTTTCCTAATTACGTCAATATTTTCTTCAGCATTCCAACTGCTCATTTAATATTTCCCTCATAGACTTTCCTCCTTTTTTTGAAGGAGAGGGATCTCTAAGACGTTTTAGATGTTTTAAGACTTAAAAGAGTCTATATTTTATGTAGAGTAACACTTTATAAAAGAAAAGTAAATACACTAAAAAGTGTAAATAAAGTGCCAGGTATACAGATAACATCTGCTTTCGAACGTGCCCCGGAATAAAAAGGGATGGACTAATCGAGCGTAGAACGCGGGGAGCTCTGAAAAAACAAAGCATTTTTGCCTTTGGCGAGCATTCAGCGGGAAAATAAACCTTCCCCAAGATACTTTTACCCTACATTGAGGTCAGCCTTAAACTACACTGTCTTAAAGGTCAGAAGATGAAGTGAGATGTTTATCACAGTTCAGTCAGACTATATTAAAGATAGCGGTTCTGCGCGGTTTCACCCGCGTAGTTCCCGTTCCCAGAAATACGGGAAAAAAAATATAGCCTATGTTACTTAGGGATCTTCAAGCTTTCCATTGGTGAAAGTATTTTTTAATCGGTCCAGTTGTTTTTGAGTTTATTAGTAACAAACATACAAAAATATACATCTTTCCTCTTTATAATATTAGAATAGAGTATAGACTATCGGGTGTCCATGCAGCGGCTCCAGTTTATTCCCGTTCCTGTGGAAATTTGGTATTTCTCTTTTAACACTACAATTTATATGCCAACTATACTTTACTTAAGTAGGTAAACAAAATAAAAATTTAATTTACAGATATTTCGTCGATGCCGTCTTCACTACCTTATGAGGTGGTTATCCTTTCCTTTCAAATATGCGACGTTACAAATTTAATTAAACACGCTTTTCACTCAGTACAATGTTCCATTATTAATTAATAGGCGTGACGGTGAATAATAACGGTAACCTTGCCCGCTTTCCCGCCTAAAGCAATATTAAAAGTAGGCGTGAGTTTCTTCATGAGGGTATACAGAATTGGTTTATAAATAAAAATTAAAAAGTCCAACTAACTTCACAGAAACAAATCCTTTTTTGATAATGAAGCCATACGACATATTATCGACAAATAAAGATTATTCAACCTTTAACTTTTACTAGAGATCTAGTAAAACTCCAAGAATCGATAGTTCCCGTTTTCGTTGCAGCTACAAAATATTTCCAATTACAGTTTCAATTACAAAAGATTAAGTAGAACGTAAAAATACTCCAAACTGAAATTTCAAGGCCCATTTAGCAGATCTGTGCGCCGGACAGAGATTAACGTGCTCGCTGTTTCATTAATAAATTTTCGGCTTTATCAAATCCAGTGATTTGCAGTCGATACGAAGTAAAAGTATCGTCGGCAATCTGGAATCATGATTAAAGACACAGCCACAGTCGTTAAACTTTTTATGACTTCGTGAGACTTATAGATAATTACTTTAGTATTAAGGCTGGGTGGGCCAGCCGAGGCCGATTTTTGTGATTTTTAAAATCATCTGAGACATAGAAAATAGTGTTTAAAATTCTGAAAAAAAGATATATATAACTTAAGGACATACTCTAGTCAAAGTCGCATTCGGTTACACGATTTGATGAACTTCACTCGATAGAAAAAAATCTCAAAGTTACCCCTTTTTGTTTTGTTTTTTCTATGTCATGACTGAACTACTGATATTTTACATTAATTTTTTGTACTAGATTAAAGATACAAAATATTTCTAGACAAATTCGCAGAGTTTGACTTTATAAAATGATTTTTATAATCACTATGTTGAAAAAACGACAAAATGCACGAGCGCGGTGGCTTAGCTGGCGTGTTCAGTCGCGCGCTGGCGCTTACGGATGACGGACCTGTGTCAATTTTTTCCGTGACAATTTTTTGCACCAATCAATCAGTTTTGACGAATTGATATATTTGCTGAAAGTTATCCATAATGGGTAATAAACAACGAAAGCGAAAAAAGGCGTTTACCACTATAAAATTAATAAATAAAAAGAATTAACTCAAAATATATGTGAAGAAGTAAGTAAATGTTTAATTTGTTATGTCATTTTCGACTTTGACACAATCACATTAAATTTCATTTTACTTCAATCTCATTTATAAATTCATAAAAAGATCATGCCATAGTATAAGAATATCAGTAGGTATAATTCAACTGAAATTAGGCAAGTAATCAAATAAATCGGAATATGAAGGTGGGTAAGGCCGTCAATTTTTAAAATCTGAAATATTGCATACATGTGTAAATCGCGTGAAAATGCAATATTATGATGACATGGTGCTGATCTGATGATAGAGCTGGAAGGTGGCCATAGGAACTTCGCAATGAAACGACACAACTTCATCGAGTTTGGGCTTTAGCGAGTCGTCATGACTAATTTGGAATACTATTTTGAGCTGAATACCGGAATATCTATCGCTGAACATAATTCCTCAAATTGAGAAAAGCCAATACCAGAAGCCACAATGCCAGTAGTGGCGGCTGTATTAAGATTAACTGGTCTTTATTGCATTCAAAACGAAATGTTTTAACATTAATGTTGTAAGTTGTTTTTAGGCACTTGTCTGACATGGCTGACGTGTCCGAAAACTCTGTCAGTAAATTGAATTCGATCCTGTCGACACCGTAAATCTTACGTAAGGATCACATTTGAAATGATAACATTTATCTTTACATTTTTATGTGTATTTTGTCAGTCTATTAACTTTTCACTATGCTAACATCAAAAAATATATAGGTAACTAATATTAATCTAAAATATGTAATACTTACTATATTTGTTCAATGTTTCAGATATACTGAAGAGGCGGAAGACTCACTTATCGTAAAGTATGCAATGAAAATGAATTTCAACCTGTTTCGGGATGGCGAATTTTTGGAGTTTTGGAATTTTCAGGAGTTACAAGAGAAAACTCGTCATAAGGGTTTATTTAACTGCACCTTATTAAAATTCCGTTTGATCAGCGAAAAACGACGAGGACTTTTATCAGTATTTCATTTTGAATGCAATATTTACAAAGAAATTTTGCTCGATTAACTCTGAAGACCTAAACGATAGAGATCAAGTTAATCTTAATACAGCCGCCACTACTGGCATTGTGGCTTCCGGTATTGGCTTTTCTCAATTTGAGGAATTATGTTCAGCGATGGATATTCCGGTATTCAGCTCAAAATACTATTCCAAATTAGAAGATGAATTATTTAAAAATGGAAAAAGACGGCAAATTTTAATGCTTCTATGGAATCGAAGAAGCAGCTCAAGTGGAGAAGGATATTGCTATCGCAGAAGGTCGTACTAAGAACGGCTACCCTTTAATTGATGTTTACGTTGCTGGGTCATGGTGCGCTAGATCGTACGGCACCAACTTTTTCATCGCATTTCAATCTTTTTCGTCATCATGGATACGTTAAAAATTCGAGTAATTGTGGAATATGAGTACTGTCGTGCCAGCAACGTGGCACAAGCGGCACGCAACATCAACGACGTTTACGGAGCTGACACTACAAACCAACGCACCACCTGTTATAGGTTTGCTCGCTTCTGTTCTGAAAATTTCGACCTGAAAAATAAACCTCGCGGTCTTCCGAAGACTTTGGTCGACAATGACAAATTAAAGGCGATTATGGAAGCTGATGATACACAATCTACGGCTGAATTAGAAGCAGCTTTCGACGTTAGCGTCAAAACAATATTGGTCCATTTGCGTCAAATTGGCAAGGTAAAAAAGCTTGACAAAAGGGTGCCCCACGAACTCAATGATTGCCAGCGCGAACTACGCGTCGAGACGTGCCTTGCACTGATGAACAGACACACAAATAAAGGAATTTTGAACCGCATTGTTACCTGCGATGAAAAATGGATTCTGTTTGACCAGGATCCAACCTTGCTAGGTCCAGCACCTAAACAACGCCCTAAACGAAAACTTACCCCTAGAAAAGTAATGGTCACTGTTTGATGGTCTAGAGCTGGTGTGATTCATCACAGGTTCTTACCAAACGGGGTGAGCATTACTGCAGATGTGTACTGTGAAGAACTGAACACAATGATGGAGAAGCTGGCACATCTTCAACCAGCTTTGGTCAATCGCTCGTCTCCGTTGTCGCGTTGTCGTGCAGGAGCACGACAACGCGCGACCTCATACTGCACAGCAGACAGTCTCCAAGTTGCAAGAACTGGGGTTGGAAGCTCCCCGTCATCCGCCCTACTCACCAGACCTTGCGCCTACAGACTACAACTTTTTCCAGAATTTGGATAACATCTTGGTGAGAAAAAAATTCAATACCCGAGAGGCAGTAGGTACAAAATAATAATAATAATAATAATAATAATTTTTATTTGCTCTCACAATCTTCCTTAAAAACGAGTGTACAATTTGTATATACAATTTGTATATACAAATGCCTTTGAAGAATTTGTTGCCTCCCGTCCAGCTGATTTCTTTAAGAAGGGCATCAATAAAGTGCCACTGCGTTGGCAAAGATTCATTAATTGCATAGATTACTTCAATTAATACAAATAAAAATACATGAAAAAAATTCGTTTTAATTTTTTCATATAAAATGGCAATTTTATTGGTAAAGACCTAATATTTATGTCAAACAGAATTTTCGATTTTTGATTTTTGTCACCATGATGTATACACAGAATAGTTATAATAATTACATAACCCACCAAAATAAAAACAGAGAAGTTACTTCATTTATTTACGTAACTCTAATTTATTACTATATTATAAACAAAGTTTGATAATATATAAAATGCATTTCTAAAGTCAAATAAAATTATCCTACTGCTAATTTCTATACTATGTCGCTGGCGGGGTCATGCGAGTTCACTGCCGCTGCGTCCGATCTAACTATTTTGCGCGCGACCCGTGACAGCGCTAAATACCTACTGCTGCAGGAATACCTGGCCTTAAAGGGTTACGATTTCAAGTAGTGGTTATAAATAATACCTTCATAAGCATAATTACCGGCGACATTATATTGTCACTAATACAAGTAACAACAAATACTTAATTATTATAATTTACAATCAGAGACTCAAAGCTTGTTTACAATATCTCTGTGTTCCTGAAGTGACTTTGCATTAAAACGGCTGCGGCCGCTGTAAGCCTGAAGCGGCCGCAAAAATAAGATCGTGGTCCACAAACACCCACTTTACACCAGTATTTCTTATTCTCTTAAACATGACATATATAGTTTCACGAAACACATACGAGTAATTCTATAATCAAAGACAGTTACTTAAAATCGAAGCAACATTTTCTCACAGACGCCTCGCTAGCCGCCCGGCGCTCATTTCCGCATCACTACGGACGCATGGCAGAAAAAACCAATTATAAGAAAAGCTTTCCGACAATATTAAAACAAAAGTTGTTAAAACTTCCCGCGGGCTCAGCCTGTCGCGGTTTCCTGATTTGATTTCTTATGTCCCTAAGGATCAAGTTAATACTTAATGTTCGCATAATAATTCGTGAAACCTTATAAAACTTTGGCAAACACCATAATCTGCGTTTTGTTCCAAACAAAACTCATAATTTATTAATTTAAATCATCTTATATTCATGAGTGTTTTCTAGGGCTTTGATACCACAAATTACCTGACTATATGAGCTGTATCAAGCAAGTCTGATATGATTTAGAAATTCATTGCTATATTCCCATGAGCATCTCATTTCAGTTCGGTATAAATTGGAATACGAATAACGTTTAAATTTTGGTTAAATTTTCCCAGAATACTTAAATTATATTGGAAATTATCATAATTTCAGAGCTGTTACCTAAAACGAAGAAGTTTAAATTATCTTAACAAGGTTTATCTCAGTCTCTACTTCTATAATAAAAACTTATTGTTAGAGATATCTAATCTCATATTAATTCATATAACTAAGTAGTATTATTTTTATAATTCGTGAATATAGGTATAGTACCTATACTAAACTAACCTATCTGCGGTATGTGTTATATGAACATACTAACAGATTTTCATATAACACATACCGGATAAGGAGATAAGATATATAGCCTTTGTTACGTCCTGATAATATAGCTCTGCATTGGTGAAATAATTTTTAAAATTGATTTAGTAGTTTAGGCGTGAAAGCGTAATCAATAAACAAAGACACTTTTGTAGCTATCCATCTACACTTCTACACTACCTCCAGTCTAGCAGTTTTTGAATTTATTCCACGCCAGACTTACCTTCACATTATTCTGTCACATCAATGTGAAGGATAAGAAACTTTATTCCTATTACAAACAGATACAAAAATACAAATCTTTCCTCTTTGTTTAAATATTTTTTTGAAATAGATTTATTTATAAAAATAATATTAAACGTTACAACGTATGGAAAATCAGTTTTTTGGCGATTTCGTAGTTGTTAAATGTCATGAGTATATTTTTACCACGTATCACTCGCCATGGTAAGTTAAGTAAAAAAAAAGTTTACCTTCAAAACTATATTATTTTAAGGTAGCACGTAGTGTCTATACAAATACCTACTCCGAAAATACGCTGCTCGATTGCAACCTAGCTAATGGGTTGATATAAGAAATATTGAGGAAAAAGAACGAAAGCGATTTCTTTGTTCGGCCGATTCGTTTGTCTTTTGAATTTTCCCCGACGGGGTAGGGTATCCCTTGATCATTAAGTGCGCTTGTTAGGTGCCATTTTCCGTCTCGGAAAATCTGTGTGATTCTGTGTAACACACATTCGATCAACTTTGATACTGATGACATTAATTACATATACCTACGTATTCAATGTGATACGAGTTTCCTCTTAGGTTCTTGCGATGCTATGTCAAATTTCTTGTATTTCTATGGAATAAGCAATGTTGGAGGATTTAATCAGAAGTAGGATAAAAAAAACGATTTCCAGTTATTGATATCAAATCAAAATTCCTTCAATTTAATTGATATTTTAAAAATTCTACTACCTCAACTTTTGGAGCAGAAAACATAGTATCTTACTATCAGTAAAGTAATCATCACCAGGTAATCAATAATGGGAGATTTGTGGTATATATGCGGACCCAAATTAACCATGAAATTATCTGTAGCTCCACGCAATAATTAAAACTGAACTAAAACTGAACACAGTGCTGCAAATTATCGGCAATTTGGGAACCACAAGCTGGCTTTGCGATCAACAGAGCGTGTTATTAAGCGAACTTTGATCGCGTTGACTCATACGAATATGAAGCTAGCCAATACCCTTTGGGCATTTTGTTCGTATACAACTGCTAACTATAGATACAGCTAAGTACAGGGGGCTACTAAGATTAGAACAGTTTTATATTAGTCTTGATTCTTTCGTACCTTGACGTACTTAAAATGTCAGCTACTCATAGTTATAATGTTGTGTGTCAAATCCAAAAATTTGCTTTACTTAAGCTTGTTCCGGAACGTGGTGAAAGTGATGATTGTATTCAAAAATGAAGCCGTATCTCGATTTCTCAGCAGGATGTAGAAAATAATGAAAAAAAATCCTTCTTCTACGTCACTATGCAGAAACAGAACAGTATTGTTTTAAGAGCAGTCATAGCCCAGTGGTTAAAGAGCTATTTTCTCATTCATGAGGCTTGGGTGCGAAGCCTAGCATGCACTGTTGAGGTTAACAAAAATCTTACGTACATATTTATCACTCGCTCGATGGTGAAGAAAAACATCATGAGGAAACCCGCTGGTCCCTTCCCCATAATTCTAAGGCATGTGTAACACAGTCGGTCCGGCGATAGGCTCACCACCTATCACTTTCAGGGGTAGGTACTGAGAAAATACTGGTGAAACGTGGGTATAACCAGAAATGGAATACCTCTGTCTACTCCCTCGGGGATATATGGCGAGATATTATTTATTCTATTTTATTTTATTCAATGTAGGTGCTACTTATTGAAAGTTATTGCAACTATGCCGGATCGGTATTAAATATAAATGTCATAAATAATTTTGTAAAGACAAGCTAAAAATAAGCTTTGATATCCAAGGACAGCCTATCGGGAGTAGGCTACCTAACTGTCAGAATTTTACAAACCGTCCAAACAAACCACTCAAGAGTACCTGACTTTCATTGTGCGTACACAACGAAAACCGGGACCTAGGGAATTTCCAATGCCACTATAAATGTTCATCTATTCACTGACTGATAGCACCCATCATTTCTTAGCCTGTGTGATCATTACAAACTTACTAGCACCGCAGGACAAGAAATATAACCATACAACCTTTTGTTGTTTTAAAATTGTAACAACGGTGCCCATGATGATGTTAACAATGATAAAGTATTGCTAAGAGAATAGCACAGCTGGACAAGAACATTCACCTTTGTCCATCAAAGGAATAATTTGTCATAAAAAATCTACTCTTCGATAAAAAATGTCGGAATGATAGAGGCATCTGTTCAAGTTGTGCCATTATGAAGAAGTTCACGCTAGCAATAAAGAAACTATTCTACCCTCATTCGGTCCGTTCTCGACGCGACTTCATCAAATTCCCGGAATGAGAGAAAAAAGTTGGAGCAAAAAACATCTTTAGCTGAAACAAGTTACTAGCACAAAAGGTAGAAATATACTTTATTGCGACTAGGAGTGAGATAATCCTCTATTTCTTTCGTTATGTACAGACCAAGGAAGGCTTTTTTATATCAATAGAATGCGATTCAAAACTGTATACTAGATAAATTGCAAGAGTCGTATAAATATTATGCAAACAATTATAGGTTTATATTATTTATATAAGATGCTACATCACCTTATGTACCCACTCAAAATCACCATTTCGGTTCCACAGAATCAAAGGACTCCCTTCTAAAATGAAGATGTTCAGCAAAACGGGAGACTGAAATATTTAGAAGACTGAAAAGACTTACTTAGAAAAATATAAAAACCGGAATGGTATTTTTACCATTCCGGTTTTTATATTTTTCTATGACACTCCGGAGGTAAAGACGACTAATTACACTTCACACTTTAAAACCGTTTAGAAAAATGTGTTCATATACATATAGGCACATAAATACAACCGAAAAACATAACACTCTAGAGCAGCCTGCAGTAAGACATTAACTAATAACAGGTAAACATTATAATAACTGAGTTCAATTTCCACTAAAAGATCATCTGCGCTTGTTCAAACTGATATTAAGTAATAAATTTAGTGCGGGATGCTCTAAACGCTTTGGGATTACCGGCAGTCATAATGGCCAAACTTAATATTCACGAAGGGATCAAATCCATTCTACTTTCGGAAGGATGTTGGTCCAACCGCAACAATATTTTGTCATAGCAGGAAGCAATCTGAACTTGTGTTGGATACAAATTCCAAATGTGAGTTATATTTTATAGGAATATGTAGGTATATTGTTATTTTTTTCTTGTGTCCGTCTCTCTTGAAGGTAACACACTGGTTGGATGTATAGACTTAGTATTATAAGTTCCTGTTTGTTACAGATGAAATTGTTTTTCTTCACAAATTAATGTTATATCCCAGTGAACTAATATCACAAAGGGAATTCCGATTGGGGTACTTAATACAGTATGACTAATCAATAAAACCCCTGGCAAGCAATCAAAACACAATAGCTACAGCCTGATCCGGCCTGCTACGCCGCGCTACGAGCTACGCCATCAAACGAACGATATTTCCATCGCTTTCCTTTTGTTATTCCACTATGAGAACCATTCTCCGTCCCGGGCCCCCATCGTTTTGCATTATTTTTCTTTTCAACTAACGAATCGAATGTTTTCGTTCCGAAGTCGATATTGCAAACGATAATAAAATATCGGAATAGAGCTCTTTCAATTCGTAACTTAAGCTAAAAAAGAAATTAATTTAAAACAAAACTCGAGTTTTTTTATCATCTTAAGTTCAAAGAAACTTTGTTTTACTCAAAAGGTAGTTCACTTGAATGAGTTTACTAATAATTCATCATAAAAGTAGGTATATTTTAGTGCTTTTAGTAGTCTACACTTTTACACTAATCATTAATAATAGTATTATCTACACTAATTTAATATTATAAAGAGGAAAGATTTCTTTGTTTGTTTGTTAGTTTGAATTTAGTAGGCTCCGAAACTACTGGACTGATTTTAAAAATTCTTTCACCAATAGAAAGCTACATTATCAGGGAGTATCATAAGTTATATTTTATTCCCGTATTCCCACGGCAACAGGAACTACGCGAATGAAATCGCGCAGAACTGCTTGTAAGTTATACGTTTATCTTTGTTTTATACAGCTCAATTAAATACTTTGACATTTCTTTATGTCAGCTGGCATGTCATTAAAAAATTGCGCTCCTTCATGTTCCGGTTTTATATGCGTATAATAATTTTATTTGTATTTCTTAGGTTGTGTGTAAGTTCTTTTCGTGAGTGTATTTCATTAGATATCACTTGTCCTATTAGATTATAGTACTGAGAAATTAGAATAGCAAATGATGAAGAATAGCATCCAAACTATCATAATAATGATCACCACGCAAGAAACCGAACAGCTGAGACAAAATAGTCTCACCAGTCCGGCGACCGGACTAAATAACCGGATTACTGATACAGAGGGAAAGTTGGTGCTACATTTTTATTTTTGCTAAATAAAAATGTATCCAAAGTAGCAAAACTATATTGACATCAGTGAAGCGATTCCTTCTGAATTACTTTCACCCTCTAAATTAATTTGAATCCTCAAACATGCATGCGTGCGAGTTCACAGTAATAATGCTAATTATTAATCACTGTGCAAACAATTATACTTACCACCCCTTAATTCGGGCGGCAATCTCAAATTATTGCGCTAAATACGCAGCCCAATTTATCTTGAATCTCGTCAGGATCGGAGAAATTTAAATTAAAATGTAAATGTTGTCGGGAGGGCGCCCTCTCTAATTGCGATCCGAGTCCGGCCGTTGTCGGGGTTGTCCTATGTTAGGGTTAACGTTATGTGGTGAGTTGTGCGTCATTTTTCCCAACTTAAGTGATTTTTCATGTTTGCTGTTGAACAGATTTTCAGAGTTATTTCTATTTATTTAGGACTCCAATTTTATTTACTAAGAATCTAACCGTAAAATGTATTTTATAATTTGAGCCAGTATTGAGATCTGCTTATTTTATTTCACGACCGTTCACAACATCAAATAGTAAATTATTTCTTATAGTTTGTTTTAAAATAATAATTATTAAATATAGTATTTACCTTAAGCTTTACATTATTTTTATACATGTATGGTATATAGCGCAGGTGTAGCGACACTACATAGAACGCGCCAATAGACGGCCGAGTTCTAAACCGCGCTATCGAAGTTTTCTAATAAGTTTGTACTCGTATGAATACAACTGTCCAACATCAACCGTTGGACCGCGGTCCCCAGGCACGATCACCTTGCCTGGCGGAAGATCTTCCCCTTTCACGATGGAGGAGCATTCCACCTCCGCTCCTCCATACAGGTATATCAACTAAAATTACTAATTAATAAAATATACTGTTGAATAGTATGTATTTTTACGAATGGCATACCTCTGCTGACCCCCATCGGCGATAAAAGCGTGAGCACAGTTTTTTACCAACATTCTATCCTAAAATTAATATATCTCCTTGTACTGCTTACTTGCCTATAATTAACTAAGAATTAATAACTACAATTATAATAATAATAATAATAATAATATGTATTTTTACGAATGGCATACCTCTGCTGACCCCCATCGGCGATAAAAGCGTGAGCACAGTTTTTTACCAACATTCTATCCTAAAATTAATATATCTCCTTGTACTGCTTACTTGCCTATAATTAACTAAGAATTAATAACTACAATTATAATAATAATAATAATAATAAGACCATTCAGCACATTACCGGCGCCTGCCAAACTATCTCACAGACGGACTACAAACATAGGCATGATCAGGTTGCAGCCATCATTCACCAATACTTAGCTTCAAAATACCAACTTATAGCTGAAAAAACACCATACTATAAATATACCCCACAAATCATTCTAGATTCACCGTCCTACAAAATGTACTGGGATAGAACCATAATCACTGACAAAACCATACACTGCAATAGACCAGATATAACTCTTCACGACAAGCACAACAAAACTATCTACCTGATTGATATAGCCATACCAAATACACACAACCTCACAGCCACTCATACAGAAAAACTAGCGAAATACACCGATTTAGCTATAGAACTGAAAACACAATGGCGAGTAGATACAGTAAGAACCATTCCTATTTTAATTTCAGCTACCGGTGTAGTACCCAAGTCCTTACACACAAGCCTCAAAACACTCCAAATCCATCCACTCACTTACATCCTTCTCCAAAAAGCTGTCGTTCTAAATACTTGCAGAATTGTTCGCAAGTTTCTTTCATTAGATAATTACAATATCTCATCCAACTCAAACACACATCCCCCGTCCACTCACTCTCGGCACCCAACAGTTATCCATAATTGATGATCTATTTTTGTTTGGCTTTGGCCCGCAAAAATGGCATCCCCCCAGCAATGGGAGAAAAGAAAATTGACTTAAAATAATAATAATAATAATAAATAAATTATAGGACACAATTTACACAGGGTTATTCAGTCCCAAACTAGGCAGAGCCTGTACTATGGGTACTAAACAACTGATAGAAATACTTAAATAAATATTAAACACCCAGACACGAAGCCAACAGACACGTTCATGCACACAAATGTTTGCCCCGAGCGGGGATCGAACCCGCAACCTCCGACTCAGAAGGCAGGGTCACTACCAACTGAGCCAACAGGCCCGTCAAATTCAAGTTAGCCCCATTCTAGAAACTTCTATCGACTGAAATGAGCATTAATTAAAATATAAAACACGGCGCCTCTAATTTGCCGTTATCTGCAGATTTGTCTGAAAATAGGTGTGATAAAGTTTTAGTTCTCTATTTAGCAGTTGACTGTTTACGAAGTTAAAAGCTGTCAACGGAGAGGCTAGGCAATCCGAGTGGCAAATTTGTTTAATTGCTTCTACAACTCCGGATCTTTGTAACTGACACTGCAGGAATCCAATCCTCGGATGTACTCACACTAGTAGAATGTAGATACCAAAGACGTTTAAAGAAAAATTTTGGAAAGAGAATGATTTTCTTCCAATTTTTTCTTTGGTAGATACCTATGGGAAATAACGAATAGTTTCCCAAGCGATGGTAGAACACTTTTGTGTATGTATTGACTAATAAGTGAATTCTACATTCCAATTTTGATTGTTGAATAATAATTTTTGTTTTCACACCTTACCCAGAAAGTCTAGTAATATGTATAGGTATATAATTTTAGACTCGCTCAATTTCGTGTTTTTTTAATTTATTTATTTATTTCAAATTATTGCACAGTACATATAGGCTTACATGACTAACAGATAATAGACAATAAGTAAATAGGACATTGATCTAGGAACATGCGCTTTTGAAGCTTAACATGTTTCAATGTATTTTTTTTAACTGCTTCTATCTATCTACGAGTATATACAATAATTTAATTTTCACATAGCCGTATTGTGTCATTAATCTGATATATAGTAAAATTTACGAGTATTTTGTAGGTAAAACGAAATAAAACACACCAAAATACTATAATCATATTATAAACCATATTCAAACACAATTATCACAGCCTTGTTTCTTTTAACTAATTTTAACCACAAATTTAATTTAACCCTGATCATCTGAACCATGAGAAATGGCTACGTTGGTTTCTTTTATTCAAAATTTGGTCAAATTAACGTGACGAAACGAAAAGCGAGGATTGGCTTGATTAGACATCTTAATTAACAATTTCATTATCAAAATTGGACTAAAACTCGGTTATGAACCTGCGAAAATTATCTTCCGGTATCCACAAATGAATCGGTTTCTCGATAGTGTAATATTTTGATTACTTACTTATTTTAATCATTCCAAACTTCAGAAAAACATTATCCATCAACGGGTCTCGAATTGTTTGTTAAACTTTTTCACTTCACACAACTTTTATATACCGTTTAAATGAATGTCACGAGTTATTTTCATAAATTATAGCTCCCAAGCTAATGTGCATTCAAGTAGATGAGCAGGTTTGACTTTCCAAATTTCAAGTCGGGAGAGTGTTCGTGTCGGCTAACCGCAACCCGCATCGACGAGGGCGTCCTGACACGCCGCCGCGCGTTTTCACACTGCCGGCTTTCCCAAAAGCAACACATGATTTCCCGAAACAACCCCCTGGCCCAACTCGGTCGAGAGTGCAAAACCTTCACACAGTGACACGAGGGTGAACATAATAGCAGTTCGTTAGCATAACTCGCCCGGAGGCACTCGAGCTTGCTTAAGTAAAATATTTGCGTTATTAAATGATTCCCTCCGCTTTTACTGAAGCTCGCCCTGAATCTAAAATTTATTTTGATAAAACAACTCTGTTAGCGATTTTTCGTTCATCACGAAGTAAAATCTAGAGCATTTGATTATGCTACTAATTTGGTAAATGTAATAGAATCCGAAGGCTTGAAAGTGTGCAGAATGTATTCGAATCACGGTGTAGGTGGGACCGCAGCTAAGTAAATTGTGTACGTGCTTGGCCCGCTGCCGAATGGGTCGACCACGAAGGATGCATACCACGGCCCATATTTCTACTAGAATGTCTAGTTGGGCTGTACAATAATTGAAATAGCTAAAATTCCGTTATATCAATTGAGAAGCCTAATATATTGATTTTATTAAAGTGTTTGGATAGATTTATTGAAACACGAATTGTTGTTTGTATTATTTATTATCGTGTCTTACGAATACATTTCTCGGCGCTGCTCATTCGATACATCGCTTATTCAATGTTTGAAAGGTGACTTCAATTTAATAAATTAACTAGGTAGAGAAGATCAAAAGCGGTTTTTGGTACTTTTGTGAATCAATTTCATCTGCTCAATTTCAACTAGGGTAAGTAATAAGTTAGTATAAATTATTGACATGGATATTATCTCTGTAAGTTATTCTTTTGTTACCAGCTTAATTTGGGTAAATCTCTTCATTCTTCCAAATACTAAAATTAAACTGTAATATTTTAAGTTACTTACTTTATTATACCGCTTTATTACTTACCACATACATTTACGTATAGCTTCAATAATCTTAGTATATCTTGTCTATCTAGGCCACAGTTACATTTGAAGCGTATTTCTTTCGCAAAGTTTATGCTCTCATTAAGCCAACTTTCCAAAATAGACATAAAACACGAAACATAACAACTAACAGCAAAAAATAACAATACAAAACAACACTTATGTGTGTCTTATGAGATGAAGTTACAGTCTCCAAGTTGTCCCCGAGCGGAAGATGGATATCACGAAACTCAGTAAACCAACTCGTTGTTTACTTATTTTGTTGTTGCATATTCATGTTTTTGAAATGCAAACAAATCTGTGTTAGTTAATAATTTATCTGAAACCCAATTAATATTATGTAGCAATTAAATTCATGCCCCAATAAGAATTTACATACCTATACAGACTTAACTTTTAATTATATTATATTTTAATGTAAAGCACTAATATTCTACAACCTGTAAAATAGTTCTATGAAATAAGCTGTTGATTGTCCTGATAAAGAAATAAATATGTAAATAAAATAACTCAACAATTTTATGTTGTAGTTCTTGAAAATTAAAATCTGTGAAAAACGTCCCAAAAACCTCATTACTACAAATGTCTGAAATAGAGTGCTTTACTCAGATTATGAACAACAATAACTGTTAAAAGGCTTAGCATGAAAATAAAGATTTACATTTAGTAATCCCGATGTTGCAGTTATTTCTGAGACGACGTAAAGCGCTGACAGCGAAACTTTTCAAATGTTTTAATATTAAGCGGGACCGACAGCCGAAGCTATTCTAAATCCTGGGAAGAACAGTGGAAAATCTAGTTTAAGGGTGGCAATAAACGAGAGAATGTAATTCTATGGACAAACTTCCACCTGTTGACTGCCAACAACGAAAATGATGTTAATGATGATAATAATTTTGATGGTGACATTTTTTGACATTTTTTGACATTTTTGTAATTTTTTGTCATTTTTGAAACTTTTGACATTTTAGACCTTTTTGACATTTTGACATTTTTGAACTTTTTGACATTTTAACATTTTTGACATTTTGACATTTTTGACATTTTTTGACCTTTTTGACATTTTGACATTTTTTGACATTTTTGACCTATTTGACCTTTTTGACATTTTGACATTTTTTGACATTTTTGACCTATTTGACATTTTTGAACTTTTTGACATTTTGACATTTTTGACATTTTTTGACCTTTTTGACATTTTTGACCTTTTTTGACATTTTGACATTTTTTGACATTTTTGACCTTTTTGAAATTTTTGAAATTTTGTCATTTTTGAACTTTTTGACATTTTGACATTTTTGACCTTTTTGACATTTTTGACATTTTTTGACCTTTTTTGACATTTTTGACCTTTTTGACTATTTGACATTTTTTAACTTTTTGACATTTTTGACATTTTATGACCTTTTTGACATTTTTGACCATTTTTGACATTTTGACATTTTTGAACTTTTTGACATTTTTGAGCTTTTTGACATTTTGACATTTTTTGACATTTTTGACCTTTTTGACATTTTTGAAATTTTTGAAATTTTGTCATTTTTGAACTTTTTGACATTTTGACATTTTTGACCTTTTTGACATTTTTGACATTTTTTGACCTTTTTTGACATTTTTGACCTTTTTGACTATTTGACATTTTTGAACTTTTTGACATTTTTGACATTTTATGACCTTTTTGACATTTTTGACCATTTTTGACATTTTGACATTTTTGAACTTTTTGACCCACGGGTCTGAAATTCAAACTCGATCGAGGTATTGACCTAAGGTATCTACTGACCGAATTTGAAGTCAATCGGTCCAGTAGATCCGGAGATATCCTGTCGACAGACACACAGACACACAGACACACAGACACACAGATACACAGACAGACATCTTACTCAAACCATTAACTTCCTCTTATAATGCTACGCAGGAGGAAGTTAATAATATAACTTTTCTTTATTATAACGAATGAAATTGTTCGTCAGCTCAATACCTAACGGATACCAAAACTCACTTCAGATTGATTCTCATCAGAACGTCAAAATAAACATCATCATCATTTATTTGCCCTTTTTCCGTTACTTCTGGTTGGCACAGTATGTTTTCAAATAAAAAAAACGGTATGCACAAATTTAATAAAAAAATCCAACGCAATCGGAATAGCAAAATTTTTGATAAAAATAAATATTAGTACTCAATTTCAGTAGGAAGGAGAGAGAATCAAACAAACGCGTGAAGATAAATGGACCTTATAAAAACAAACGAATGGAGTCAATTAATGTTTTTGGGTGAAGTCTAAAAAATCGTTTGCCCTCTACCTTTGTGCGCTGAAATTTTGTTGGCTTGATGTCCCGCAAGGAACTGGCGAGATTTTGGCAGCCATAGCACTCGTCTTTCCTTTATTGCGAGACGTTGGACGGAGACGTTTCATCAAGATTATTTTCTTTTCTGCTCTCGATGTGCCCGCTTCAATGGACGCTATAAATTCTAAAGACAAGAGTCACGGCATTGTTGAAGCTCGAATTCGTTTCAATGTGCCACGGTATCAGTTCCATCGGTTAAACCTATTGAATCATTACGAACTGAAATTCAGCGGATTTTTAAATTAAACCTAACTATACTTACATACATTTGTTCAATTTTATTCATCTGAATGCGTATACTACCTTGACCTCATAATAAGGATACAATAAACATCGCTCTACTTCTTTATCATCTTGGTTAATCGCATTGAGCCCAAACAAAATTATTTTATCCTTAACCACTGTTGCAAGTTGAATCATAAATAATTTTTTTTTTGTAAACCTTCAAAATCCATTAATTGGAGCGTGCTTAATTGAATTAAAAGGGTGTGCTGAAAGCAGCACTTAACAATCGCCGGCACAGCTATAAACAATGGAAACTTTAGACAAGTTTGAATGTATTGTAAGTGCGATTTTGTCAACAGGAAAATGGCGGTCCCTGCTGTCGCTTTCGGATATTTATGATCGCGAGTCTACAAATTCTGCATCCTTTTATTTTCGGCCGGTCTAACTGAACGTAAAGGTAAACACGATAAAATAAACACGCTTCCAGTAAATTGACCAGCGGAAATCGGAGTGCTTTATAACTTTCCCAATTTCGTGATTGGGAGTTTCAGCAGAAAGTTTTGAAATTATTAGCTCTAACAAATAATTTAATAAAACCATAGGTTCACATTTCAAACCTAAGAAATGCTATTCAACTACATATATCTAGAACTGTATCTATAGTATATACTAATACTACCATAGAATAAAGAGGAAAGATTTGTATTTTTGGATTTTTGTATGTTTGTTACGAATAAACTCAAAAACTAGTGGATCGATTTTAAAAATTATTTCACCAATGGAAGGCTAGAAGATCCCTGAGTAACATAGGCTATATTTTATTCCCTTATTCCCACGGGACCGGGAACTACGCGGGTGAAACCTCGCAGAACCGCTAGTCTTATAATAAAACTGTAACGAGACCGTGTTTGTACGTACATGACATATTTTCATAGAATTTCCGCGGTAGAGTCGATATCGATGTACTTAGATATTAAAAAACATTTTTTTTAAATTATTGTCTAACTAACGTTTTTTTCTCTTTATATGTTAATTCTATTAATTCTCTTGCATATGTGTACCTACCCTTCAAATATTCGCACTTGATTTAAAATGACCTTATATATTTGTGTGCTGTGTGCAAATTCAATGTTCATAATGAATCGACATTACAAAATAGGTGTTATTTCTCTTCCAATATAATGTTTAACCTTTGTTACCATGGAATATATTTTATTAAACTACTTTAACCGTGCTAATTCATGTAGTTTAATAAAACGAAGTGTTAGTCGTCCGATAAATTTGTCGGAGGAATAAAATTATTCAGAAGTAAGATAAATAATTATATTTGTTCATCCGATTAGCGGATGCCGCGCAACAGCGTTAATAAAATAGATTCCATGGCTCTAAAAATGCCGTAAAATAAAATCACAAATAATAAGCAATTGAGCAGCAAGTAGGGCAGAAGCTCGAATTCCACGGCAGTGGCAACGAACGAAAACAATCCCACGCTTCAATACACATTGATAATTTTACTCCTGGTGCGATCCAGTTCCCAAACATCTGACTAACGCCTAGCCGTTCGGGCTAATCATTTGTT
The DNA here is from genome assembly GCA_963855545.1 of Ethmia dodecea. Classification (NCBI taxonomy): domain Eukaryota; kingdom Metazoa; phylum Arthropoda; class Insecta; order Lepidoptera; family Depressariidae; genus Ethmia; species Ethmia dodecea. The sequence continues at coordinate 7,951,857 of OY979446.1, forward strand.
TCTCCGAAACGGATAGGAGTAGAATAGTGTAGGCAGATAATACATACAGTAGGGTGAACCTGCCCATAAAACCGAATTATACTTATTATATTTTCGTATGATATTATAGTAATAATAGTAACCCACACCAAATGTGTATAAATTTAGACCACCAGCGTATCCTGCTTTATTTACAGATAATAATAAATTCTAGGACACAATTCACACACTGTTATTATTCTGATTCCTAACCAAAACAACTGAGAAACATACTAAAATAGGTAGAGTACATACAGACTCTGTCACTATCAACGTATCAACTAAGAAAGCAGCATGTAACGGACGGGAGAGGACGATAGATAATCCTATTATATGTCTCCAAATCGTTGTCTGATCGTCTATCAGACCTCATATTAATTACTTACACATAAAATAATTTTCTTTACCCGAAGTGTAGTTGGATAGGTATTACACGATATTAATTAATCTTGGTTGCACACGGCAAGTAGGATTATTTCATAAGATCTGGCAGCGTTCTGTACGAAGTCCAATTACAGCTAGATTTAGGGCCGTGGCTCGGCTCAGGCTGCCTAGATTTACACCGTCAGCGATACGAGCTAATGGCTAAATGGCTCGAAACAAGTGGCGTATGCAATTTGTTTTTCCCATTCGTTTGTTATTTCTGCAAGTACATCTTCTGTTATAAGTTCTATAATGATTATTTTGATCTATTCTTGTTCTAATTTGGTGTCCAATGCCAAACACTGATATTATTTTAATGCTCTGCACGATTTTGAAAAATTAAAATCTATTCCTTACTTATGTATTTTACAGAACAAATGCAGATTTTTAGCACCAGAAGTACCTATAGTAATGTTTAAAGTGCTTTCTGTCGTTACAAACTTCTTCATCTCACCAGAGTGGTTAGTCACCACCTAACACGTTTAGGAGTCCAAACAAATATTGGTGAAATTTGGGTATTTCCCGAATAGAATACCTCTTCCTTACATACATGCCTCAAATACAAACAAAATGAGTTAAACTTAAAAACTAAATTATATTTTTTTCTAGAATTACAAAACTAAGCTATGACCGAAGAACACCTGAATCCGATTAAGAAGAAATGTGTGTATTTAAATTGAATGCACAGGTGCGTTAGGTGCATATAATTCCCAGGTTTATACACATACTGCATACGTGTCACGTGACAGATTGAGGTAATTTATTTTAATTAAATAATAAGGGGAACAAACATTTCTAAATTCAACAAACATCATTACATTACGTGAGATACGCATGACGTATATTCATCCCTCAAAATTCATGAATAATTCATATGAAAGTAATAAATCACATTTGTGCGCCCCCTGTAGGTTTGCGATTATCCCCTTCTCAAAATCCAAAGTCCATTATACAAAATTTAGGAGGTGACACATCCCTGTATTCCGGTGTGACAACTGGTAACTGAAGATTAACTTCCATGTCCTTCCGGTGCAATGAAGCAACAATAATATAATCTTTATAAGACTATATACTCCTGTAGTTATGTAAAGTTTTTCGGGTGTAAATATATTTGTGAGAAAATATATTTATAAAGAGCAGTGATAGCCCGGACGGTTAAAGAGCCGGCCGAAAATCAGTGAGGCTCGGGTTCGAATCCTGGCATGTACCAATGAGTTTTTCAAAACTTACGTACATATTTATCACTAGCTCGACGGTGAAGGAAAACATCGTGAGGAAACCCGCAGATCTCAGAATTAATTCTGAGGCATGTGTAAATAGACCCGGTCCGGCGATGGGCTCACCACCTATCACGTTTAGGGGTCCAATGTATCTCGTGAAATGTGGGTATATCCAGTAATGGAATACCTCTGCCTACCCCCTCGGGGATGAAAGGCGTGAGATTATATTATTATTATTATTATTAAATATATTTGTCTATTTGAAAGAAAAAAAAAATTCATCCCCAAGGGGGTAGGCAGAGGTATTCCATTACTGGATATACCCACATTTCACGAGACACATTGGACCCCTAAACGTGATAGGTGGTGAGCCCATCCCATTATTTGAAATTTAGCCCAAACATGTTGACAGGATTTACTAGATGAGGTATCGTTGGATTCTTTTAGTTGTGGAAGTTCTAGCATAAGTGGCATGATGGCTGACATCACAGAAAAAAAATACTGCGGTTGCGAGTCGTGGTAGAAGTTAAGTAGAATCACATATTTTACTAGCGTCCCGCCCCGGCTTCGCACGGGTGCAATGCTAACACTAAAACCTTCCTCTTGAATCACTCTATCCATTAAAAAAAACCGCATCAAAATCCGTTGCGTAGTTTTAAAGATTTAAGCATACAAAGGGACATAGGGATATAGGGATAGAGAAAGCGACTTTGTTTTATACTATGTAGTGTTTAGATTACTACTGCACCAAAAAATAGGGTAATGTTTTTAGACCCTTTTGTCCCACGCAGTCAGGGTTTTTAGTGTTAAACTAAATATTCATTAATCCTATTTAATATTGCTGAGCTAAAAGCTGATGCAAACTCATTATTACAGTAGGTACATATTTGCTGCGATAACAGAGACAGTTACGTCATGTTTGTTAAACTATCAGATACCATCAATATCTTTTAAATTATTACTCGTTAAAATTAGTATTGCCACGTTCCTTTTGCTTCATCAAGCCCAAAACAAGACAATGAGACAGGATGTTGATTCAAATATCGTTTCTGATGCTTTCCGTAGCTAATATGTAGTGATTTAGTGTAAATAGATGTCAACATATTAGTTTTAATGAATAGTTAATATACTCATAAGTATTAGGTCTTTCTTTGACGATGTGCCACGTTTAGGAGTTCAAAAAATATACTGGTGATAAGTGGGTATTTCCAGGAATGGAGTATTTCTGCCGAAATCCTCAGGGATAAAGGTGTAAATACTTTATTTCATTTATTCAAATGAAAATGGCATTTGTAACAGTATCGGGTGCAGCCAAGACACTAAGTAGGTACAACACACACCAATGTCACTTGAAATAAATTACAGAATCGGATGAGTAGTAGTCGTATGAGTATGTCAGATACTACTTACTATACCTTCTTGTTACATAAAAACTAAGAAACAATTTTACCTCTTTATAATATTATACTAAGTATACTCAACACGTAGCTTCGTATGATTATTACTTATTCTGTGGTATGATGCAGAATCCTGCAGGCCTACTATCTAAAATCATTTTTGAATATCGTCAAACTGGCAACAAAATGGTATTTGGTTAAAATTATACGTGTGCGATTTGAATTGGAACCCAAAATGGCACCGTCCGCGCATAGTGAATAAAGATCTACAGTTATTTCGACTGTCAAACATCGCCAAATATAGCGGCGTCAAATTATATATCGTAAAGAAACTTACTCGTAGGTGGTACGGCTGCATATCTTGAAAAAATGCTTAAGGGTTAACGAAGAATTGCAAGATGAAAAACGTCTGCAACAACTTAACATTCATACTTACACTGTATAAACTCGCCAGATACCGTTTCAGCGGTCACAAGGCTGCGGCATGAGTTTGAAGTGCAAGATTAATACCCGGTTAGCAAGTTCGCCGACGCGGACGTGTGAACGCCGAAGTTTGCGGGAAACCGTACGAGGGGAAACAATAAAATTCACGGGTCGCTGCCGCAGTACCGCTGAACCTAGGGAAACGGTGGGGTTCGTACATAGTGCAAAAAAATCGCTGCTATTTTTCGAAGGCTGAAAAAACCTAGAATCTAAGGATAGGTATATAGGAAGTAAACAAAAGCATCACGCTTGTTTGTTAACAAGGAAGAGATTAGCTACCTAATGAACCATTTCCAAATATGCTTATTTTCAATACCGATCGTAAATAAAAATGTTAGTTTCATATCAGTAATCTTGGAATTCGGAAATCGCTGCAGCTTTAACCTAACACGAGGCTACGACCCTTCGTCCCACAGTAGAAGCAGATGATTTACTCGTTTTAACGTTACCAAAGCAATACGGATTATTAATGTAGCATATGTAACACATAATGTAACATACAATAGATATACATAAGAGCAATTCATGAAGGTAAAATTCTCCTTTCCGATTTCGGATACAGTGACCGTTACTTAATCCATCCACATTATTGGGGCGGCGTTGATTTGCGCTATCATGTGCCCTAAGGTGGCTGCAATAGTCAATCTTATTTGGTAAATGTGCGCAACACGTCAATATAATTGTAAGGCCGCGATCGCGCTTTGCATCCAGGTCGGATTTTCTCTGCTCTTCGAAGTCATTCACTTTTTCGTGTATCATGTGCCTCTCAGGGCGACGGCTTGCAGTTTCTTCCCACTTCAATGGATCAATATTACATCGCTTTATGTCTTTTCTGAATATTCTTGAAACATAGAAATTGGCCTCCAAGTTTCTGCTTGCCATCTTGGAGTTCAGAAATTAATATGCGTTTTTCATTTTGTTATGCACCCTGACGTCCGTAGTTACAGTGGCTCGATTGTCGTATGGGTACACCTTTAAAGATAATTTAAGTCATACAGAAATATTCGTCTTTTAGATCATAACAATATACAAAACACGTACTATACCTGAATCCGGAACATTCACTACAATAAAACGATTTTTAGCATCCCATCATGCTCATATAATGTATAAAAGTCGCAAAAACAGCGTATGTATAGAAAGAGAGATGAAGAGAAAAAAGTTACGACGACGGACGGCACATTTTATATAATATAGTACCGGCAGACGTGTTCCTTAACGCCATCTGCAGGTGAGTGGCTGTATAGTAAAAAAAAATTTTTTTTTGTCAAAATGCATAAAAAAAATAAAACTACTCAGTTGAATTTAAAAAGCAAAACTGAACCTAAATAAACAAAACATCAAATTCCTTAGAGCTGTTTCCGATGTACCTACCTACCCAAAATACAGATACAAACATAAATAAATACGAGAATTGCTCGTTTAAAAAGTAATAGCATAAGTTATACCACCATTTAGCAAAAACTTGTTCTAATCTAAAGCTACGATCCGTAGTACTCTACCAATGTTTGCTTATTGATTAGACATAATACTAATTTAAATTACATAAAACCTATACGGGAAGGAACAAAACCTTTTAACTTATATCTAGGTTAATAATAATATTTGGCAGATCGCTGTTGATCGTCAGTGCTCCATCTTACCGCAATGCTCCATCGCGTCGATAAATCCGCCGGCGAGCCAACCGATCACTGATACTTCCGATATTGCAGCTTTGACCCTCACTGCGCCTGAACTAGCTAACTACAAATTTGATTCGTAGATAGCATCCACACAAACAGGCTTTTTCATAATACTTAAGCCAGCTGCGCTGCGGTGTGACTACTTAGTAAAATAATAAATACATAAATAAATAATCTCACGTCTTTTATCCCCGAGGGGGAGGCAGAGGTATTCCATTTCTGGATATATACACTTTTCACGAGATGTTCTTTGGACCCCTCAGAATTAATTTTGGGACCTGCAGGTTTCCTCACGATGTTCTTATTTACCGTCGAACTAGTGATAAATATGTACATATAAGTTATTAAAAACTCGTTGGTACATGCCAGCTAGGATTTGAACCCGAGCCTCACTCATTATCATCATATGAAGCTGTCTCTTGAACTGTAAGGCTAAAACAACTTAGTGTCAATATTAAAACATAGCCACTAAAATAATGTAGCTTGGCAAAATTGAAAGAATTTTCAGAATGGGTTCAGAAAAAAGATATTATATATAGAAAGACGTAGATATGTTACTAGAGCACAGAAAATGAGGCCGACAAATGTATCTAATTAACCACATTTTATTTAGTCGCATTGTATTTCAAGTGGTATTTTAAGCGCAACTCCTAACAGACAGCTCTCTTTTTCTTTATTATCTTTGCCCGTCATTGTTGTATGCTATAAATACGCTAAGAAGTAAGTATGTACATGTTGTAGGGGATCAATTTTCGAACGCAAGCAGTATGAATATAACTCATCCTTACTTTAATATCTTTGGATCAGAACTGTAGTTCGAAAGATTGCCACCTACAAATATACTTACAACAACTGCACCTCTTTATTACAGTTAGATAAGTGAAATAAAAAGTGTTTTCTCATAGGTTGTTAAAAAAACATATTCGTTTAGGAAAAATATTCCAATTAAATTAGTAGAACTGGGGGAAAATAGTTAAAATTACTTCAAAAGATTATTTTTATACAATTAACGTCATAAATGCAGTAAGAAGAAGGTAGTGGTAGAAGAAAGTTGTCTCTATGACATACCTACATAGAGACTATTGTACCTAGAAATATTGTCACACCTTTAAAACTTCTTTAAGTAGGTACTTATTAAATGGTTTCACTTATTTTTTTCCTCAGGTCCTTCCTTTTGATTATAATTGTATGTCCATGATTTGATAATAGAATTCTAAGATTTAATGATAGGAGACCATTATATCCTCTTACTTCTCACATCAATAGCAATAACCCTATAGAGAATAAGTTATCTATTTGTCTTGAAAGTATGCTTACCGAAATTTCAAAATTGCTACGAAGGCATATCTCATTTTGTTCGACTAACAAAGGTGGGCTCGCTTGGCAAAGCTGATTTAAGTTCAACATGCGCATATTAGCATCACAAAATTACCCCGTACAGTATGTATGCGGATTTCCAGGCGGGGAAAATTCCCACCGTAATGCATTTCAATTCCCTTTTCATTTCGCCAAAACCAAATTCACCGCAATCCATTTCGCTGATGCAAGGCACATAAATTTAATAAAATCTTCATTTTGTTTAACGTGTTAAATGTGTCGATTTAAAATACATGCCTACACATTCAGTTTCAAAGTATTCTCGTTAAAATTCTTGCTGAAATTAATACTGTTTCTGTTTGCTGGATTCAATAATGTTATATTTTATTTCTAATTAAAATATGAAACATTTCAATCGTTATTCAACTGTTTCATTAAGTTTTGAAACGTTTTATTACTATGACGTACTAGATACGTACCTAGATACTTATGTTATGACGTACTTATCCTACATTTATAAAACGTTTACGTTCCTCATAATTTTCCGATGTATCATTTGTTGTAACAAAGTATAATTATCATATCACTTGTTTACTTTTAATAGAGTAGGTAGTAGTAATATCTTAGTTTCATCTATTGCTACCATAAGACATTTACGAGTATCACTATCTCGATGCAAACATCGTGAGGAAATTCGCAAGTCCCAAAATTGTTTCTAAAGCAGGCGATGTCGCGGTCAGGGGTCCAAAAAAAATTAAGTGTGAGAAGTGACAGTATACCCAGAAATGGAATACCTTGACTGTAACCTCATAGACATAGAGATCATCATCAAGCGAGAAGACCGTCCATTGGATGCACCTACTTTATTTTTTAGATTATTTATTTACTTTTGAGAGTTATGATTGTGTGTAAATAAGAATACTTTTACTAAAATAAATATCGGCACCTTTTTAAAACGTGTGCAGTCATCACTTACCAGTAAATTGCGTGAAGAAAACCGCACAAACATCCTCCATGCGAAAATGGGTCGCTTTCCAATTGACAACGCATGATTAATGGCTTCCCACCCGAGCATAAATCATACGAATGTTGTGGCATCGGCCCCGGAGATATCGGGAGATTCTATGATTGAATACGGGATCATTCTTGTGCTGGACAAGGCTGTAAGTAGCCCGGGAAACGCGAACTTGGAATCCGTAACGCATGTTTATTCGTTGTTACTGTTTGATAAATCATCTCTTAAAATAGTATTACTTATTTAATACTAGCTAGTGCCCAGCGGATTTGCGGTTTCGTTATTCCCGTTTCCGATGGAAATTCCCCTTGAAAATCCCTTCCCACTTACGTCTTGTCTTGGGTCAAATCTAATAACTTGCTTTATTTATGTTCGGAACACGGTGCGAAAGTGATGACGCTACATGAAAATAAAGCTCCATCTCTTTTTCTTTATAGCAGGGAATAGACAATCATTCGTTCTTTTACACAGGAGTAAAACAATATGTTTTAAGTGGTTATGTTCGAATCTGAGTAATATTATTTCAAGCTTGAAATAAAAAAGGTACATTCTAAATTAGTGGAAAACTTTCAGTCACGCATAAATTTAACATTGGTATCGCTTTAAGCATTTTCAAGAATTTCTCAATGTAGGTAAGCAAGGAACTTGACGATATGAACTTACGAGTACATATTTACTATATGAAACCGCATTGCCAAGATCCATTAAATTACCACAAAGAATATTGTACCTGTGATGAATAAAATATTTCGGATCAAATACCAATCACTATTTATTACTTCAAACTATATCTTCTCACAATTTCTTAATAGTACTACATTCGCTCTTATTGTAAGACTGTACTCTCCGAGGCCTCGCTACAGAATGACTCAAACAGTCGCCATCTATCGCCCCCCCACTTGTAGCGTCCCACTAGAAATCGGAATACGATAAGCGGATATGATTGGTCCATTAAACTGAGCTATGATTGGTTGAATTTTATAAACCAATCATATGCGAGTATTAGTGTTGCCACTTTACAATAACAATAATATTACAAATGAACTAGAAACATCGACTAAAATATTACAGATCATGACATTCGGCCATCCGCGCTCGTGCAACCTCCTGGTGCACGCACATCCACATATTATATAGTAGGTACAGTACGTAGCCCTTATATACTACATACTTAACAAAACTAATTAAAATAACTGTATATTAAAAATGCATACTTAAAATAATCCTTAAATCTAAGCTTATCCTTATATTTCGATTTACAAGTATATTATAAAATATCAGTTTGATTTATAATTATTCTAATTATGAAACATATCTCGTATATTACTTATACATATTCAATTAAATTCAATTCGTTTATACATAATAAAAATTACATATCATGTCATCTAAAATTTATACAATATTACTAGATAAGTCAAGATACTTATTCAATAGGTCAATTGTAATAATTAGGTATAATACATTGCAGCAAAATATAAAATAAGTCATGACATTCGGTCAATTTATGTATAATATTGTATTTTATGTATGCATATTATGGTATAGTCGCTTGAAGTAGTTATTGCAAAATAGATAAAGGAAATCTTCGTCGTCACTCAAGAACGAATCGCTAGACTGACAAAATTCAGGATTCAGGCAACAACAGTTTCAAAAGACTTTTGTTATTAAATCTAGGGACATTACTGTTAATCATAATCATAAATTGATAGTTGTAGGTATAATTAGATATTTTATAAACATTATATTGTTTAAACATGTTTTGAGCCATTACAACTTGCCTTTTCGGCTCACAATATTATATTAAACTTGATATAGTAACATATTGACATTAAACATTTCAAATAAACAAGATGATAATTTACACAATTTAAACATATTCATAATTTAAACATATTCATAATTTAAAAAAATTTGAAAAAAAAAAAAAGTATTTGAAAAAGTAGGTACCTCACTATTGTATATGAACCTGTGTATGTGCTATAGGTATAAGCAAATGAATCTTTTATCTATCTATCTAAAGTTATCAACGACTTCAACAATTATAAATTATGGTCTCTCTATGGAGCATGCTTCATATTGGATTTCTTCCACAAGCCATGGTGATACTGGTGCACGGGTTTTGAGAGTGCGTTTACTTAAAGGATGAGTTGATGACCGTGTTTTTAGCTGTTTTCGTCCAGATGCACGAGAAGATCCACCATCGCCCGGCTCCATGACCTCGAAAACAATTATTTAATCGTGGTTAGTATATTCAATTACACACTTGGACAAAGACACTGCTTAATCTCACTTTTTCATGTTACTGAATAAATATTACTATAATTTGAGTAACAAATTCTGATGTATACCTGTTGGCAAACCTTTTAAATAAAATAAATAAATATACAAGTCCCTGACTGTGGACGATAAATAGCTCAATTGAAACAAAATATTTATCCACTACTTCCCATCGCAATCGCATGTAGAACAAACATCTCTAAGAAACATACATATCCTCAATGTGGAACATACATAGCTCCGTTCGACATACATAGCCTCGTCGTGGAACATACATAGCTCCGTATGGCATACATAGCCTCGTCGTGGAACATACATAGCTCCGTTCGGCATACATAGCCTCGTCGTGGAACATACATAGTTCCGTATGGCATACATAGCCTCGTCGTGGAACATACATAGCTCCGTTTGGCACACATAGTCTTATCATGTCGTGGAACATACATAGCTCCGTATGGCATACATAGCCTCGTCGTGGAACATACATAGCTCCGTTTGGCACACATAGTCTTATCATGTCGTGGAACATACATAGCTCCGTATGGCATACATAGCCTCGTCGTGGAACATACATAGCTCCGTTTGGCATATATAGTCTCTTAATGTCATCGTGGAACACACATAGCTCCCAGCATGACACACATAACCTTGCAGATATAAAAATATATTTATATACCACTAAGCTAAAATAGCCTGCACCTTCCAACATACAAACAAAATTTATTTTATATATTGACAACTTTATATCTCAAAAGAGTAATTATATACATCTAATCTAAAATACCCTGAACATTCAAACATACAAACAAAATTTTAAATTGTCAACTTTATATCTCAAAAGAATAATTATAAATTTTATGTGCTTGTTAAATATATTTTCTCTGTTATTATCTTTATAAATGCCAGAAATAGTACATACCCTTTTTGTGAGCTGAAGGTTGGTTCCCTCTTCTGAACTGTGATGAATAAAATATTTCGGATCAAATACCAATCACTATTTATTACTTCAAACTATATCTTCTCACAATTTCTTAATAGTACTACATTCGCTCTTATTGTACGACTGTACTCTCCGAGGCCTCGCTACAGAATGACTCAAACAGTCGCCATCTATCGCCCCCCCACTTGTAGCGTCCCACTAGAAATCGGAATACGATAAGCGGATATGATTGGTCCATTAAACTGAGCTATGATTGGTTGAATTTTATAAACCAATCATATGCGAGTATTAGTGTTGCCACTTTACAATAACAATAATATTACAAATGAACTAGAAACATCGACTAAAATATTACAGATCATGACATACCTATCAGTCTTCCTCGTCGGAAAATGGTGTGACTGACTGACTGTAGAATATCGAAAGTTACCTTGTCAATGCTATTAATAAATAACTTTAAATATCTAAAAAGTTATAGGTATTTGAAACCAAAATGGGAACAGGTACAGGAACATGAAATCATCGGACTAAATTAACACAAAAGCCCAATTACGAGAGATGTGGAACTTCAACAAGGTCCATTGACAGTCCAGTTAGCGTCAATCACTCTCAGTTCGCTATTTTTATTTTGCCAACCAGGATACATATTTGGATAAATATTTTTTTTAAAAGTAAAAAATATATAAATAAATAAGTAATCTCACGTATTTATCCCCGAGAGGGTACCCATAAATAAATAATACATATTAGTAGAATTACATTAAAGCCGGTTTAAATGTTTCATTTCATACAGACTAAATTTTAATACCTACTCCGACGTTTTTCCAAAATTCCTCTTTTCATTACAACAACATATTCGTAAATTACTTGAATATTAACGCGACTGTCGTACTTAAATTTCAATAGTTGAATAAGTAAATGACGTTCACAAATACAATAACCGAAGCATCGTTGGCGAGTCGTCGTACAATGGGCTCTTTTCACAACCATCTCCGTGGCTTCTCCGAGTCCTCGGCACGCTCCATTGTCCATTGTGCAAAAGAATTCATTATTTGCGCGAAATGAAGACAGTTTCAATATGACTGCCGATATATCATGAGTGGTACTATTGTTTCTTAACCTACGCGATATAATGGCCTCAGGTTTTTTTTTGACGTAGACTAATAATTAGCTCACGACTAAAGATCGTTTACAAGTGATTATGTTGCGTAACGCATTCATAAACACTCAGCAATTTGTAATTAGTAACTAATATTAGACGATTGTAAAAACCAGCATATCATACTAATATCAATAACTACTGAAAACTACATCATCGGAGCCCGAATTCATCAATCTATCTATCGTCTAACGAGAAAACAAAAAACTGACTGATTAACCGATCAACGCATAGCCAAAACCGATGGATCCTATAACCATAGACCACTAAGAAGGGATTTTAGAGAATACCTACGGGAACCGGAATAAATAGAATCCGCACGGGCAAAGCCGCTGGGCACCCGCTAGTCTAATATAAAACAATTAAAGGTGCGTTTCCGTTTTATCAGCACTATTTTTCCAGGAAATTACGAATACCATTCTTAAAACAACATTTTGTAGCCTAATTCATATCCATTTTATTAAAAATATTAAAAAGAAGCGCACAATCATTTAATAAACAAATCCTAAAAATATAAACAATAACCTTCTATAAAAGGAACATAATAAGTTACACCATATACCTATACTTGGGTTACACATGTATTCGTCACCGCAAGAATCAAAGTAATTAAAAAATGTTATAAAGTTACATAATCGCCAGCAATAATGTTGAGCATTATGCAAACTAATCAAAATATCTCGACAACGAGCAGGGATCGGACGTGACCAATCGCAGCCACGACCTCTTTTAATTATTCACCGGCCAACGTGATTAATCCCATAATTGAGTGCGCGCAGTAATCACATCGCACAGGTTGCACGCTCTATTTAGACATTGACATAATGTTGTATAGATTTCAATATAATATACACTGTGTAAAATAATCAGACTGTAGGTGTCTCTAACTAAATGTAATTTTTGATGGATCTTATTGGTCTAATAAGTACATGTTTTATTCATAAGTGGTTTCTTTTTGTTAGTCTCGAATGGATATTGTTTTAATTTAGACACCTTAAATGAATTAATTTTGCACAAAAGCTCTTAGAGACAAATTAAAAAGCCAAAGGCAAAAAAAAAACTAACGTAATGTCTAATTCTGAATTGAATTGAAATTGTCATACTCGTACATCGTAGGCAATAGCTCTTGAATGTTAATTATGTACTGGTACGTTAGTAGGTAAGTATAACATTTTGTACTTCATTGTTCAGATTATGATGTCAAGCTGATAGTATTATGAAGGTCTAATTAAAGAGAGCAAAACCTAGAGTCGTTAAACTTTTTGATGAAAATATAACATAAATTACTTAATTGTATTTGTTTGTGAGATCCAGACAGCTATTTAATTAATCACTGCAATTCTAGACCAACCTGTCTAGACTCAGACTTGTTTCTACATTAATCTTCTTTCAACCGCGTGTTTCAACCATGGAAATTCACTCAAGTGCTGTTCGTATCTGTAATCATTTGTTATTACTATTACACGTATTTCTGCAGCGTCAACAATATTCATCATAACCGCTTGCAATGACGTTGGGAGCATAAGGCCACACAGGTCAATTACTAATCAACTGAAGGAGCTCGTCTCCCGAGCTAATGACCAATTACGACGGTTAGCTCTTGACCACAATTATACACTTAAACATTTTGCCAACTAGATTGCATGGATGTGAAATAAAAACGTGAGCAATGTGTGTTAATCTGAAATTAGAAAATTACTATCTTATTACAAATCATTACTACGGGGTCTAGTTTACAAATACAAATACAAATGCGTGATTGCTGTCACTACATAAAGTTAGTAACAATATAATATTATGTAAGTTTGTGTGACAACCCGGTGGGGGCACTACAATTTAGAGAGAGAGCATACATTTATTTCCTACATACTTACTAATTATTTATATTTATTTAATTATATTTCTCTTTATATAATATCTATTATTTATACATATTCAATTTAATTTTTTACACCTAAGTTAATTTGGATCTAGAACGACCTATCGCTTTACCTGTTTAGACACTGTTTAACTTTAGGCCAAATTTTTTAATAGTTTGCAATACCCCGTATGTTTATAAAAAATCAAATTTAAAATTACCATTTATTATTTAGATTTAAATGAGTTCTATTTCTAAAATGGTCATATCACCCAGATGGTGAAGTATTTTTTTCTGGATTGGATGTTGGATGAATTTGAACCCTATTTATTCAACTATGGAAAATCCAGTGTAATAATTTATTCACGGATTAAAGTTTTTTAAAGCGTTTTTCTCATACGCTCAAGAGTTTCTGCTTCACCCAATTGACACTACATAGTAATAGTTAAAAATAAATACCGACAGCCTCGTGAAAACATGCTTAGAAACTTTTCTGTACATTTCCAATGATTAATATTTGTAGATATTTCTTTGGATTAAGATCATGGTTCGTTGGTTCTAAAATAGCAGCTAACTAAAAACTGGTTAGTGTCTCCAAGTAGTCTCGACGTTGTTAGCCTAGATCGACTAGGGCTCCTCGCTTCCGAGTGCTTGACACCGTCGTGTGACACTCGTGACTTGGCCATTACCACTGCCCCACATCGCTAGTACACTTTTTCCTTGCTCTACTCAAAATGGTGGCGATACTTAGTTAGGTATACATTAAAAGTGTTATAATAGTAACTTATGCAACTGTCATATAAAAAGGGTTATTAAAGCATATTATATGGAGTTGCATACACTACTTTACCTTCAATAATGCAAAAATGTACCTACATTTTTATAAAACAAGTAAGCAGCGAATTAAGTAGCTACATAGCTAATGGGTACAAATCTAACTTCAATTTGCGCAGGTCTGCTCATGCGTGCAGGCATCGTGTAAGAGAAGCAAATAAATTGCTGAAAAAAACATTACCGGTATTTAAAAAATCCCATACAAAATCTGTATCGTAATGTTTTTTTTTCGACAGTTGTGTGTGCATAATAATCGTTCTTATCTGTAAAATTCTGGAATCATAATTCGAATATTACAATACTAGCGACCCGCCCCGGCTTCGCACGGGTGCAATGCTAACACTAAAACCTTCCTCTTGAATAAATCTATCTATTAAAAAAACCGCATCAAAATTCGTTGCGTAGTTTTAAAGATTTAAGCATACAAAGGGACATAGGGATATAGGGACAGAGAAAGCGACTTTGTTTTATAGTATGTAGTGATGAGTGTCGATAAATTTTTATTATTCGCTTTAAAACTCTTGAGTTACTTATCGTCTATCCTTGTTCATATTCATGGCGAATGTCATAATGATCCTTATGACCTTTAAAGTACCTACTACGTGACGTACTACAAGTTTATTAATAAACTAGCCACCCGTTTTCGCTTCGCTGCGGTGTACCTATCGAAATAATTATACTTGTCCTGTCTTCTGAACCATCCAAGATATCGAATGATAAAAATAAAATTCACAATTGAATTCCTAAAATTTTAATTGCCATCCGTTGACCCTATTCGGAGCTTATTCAAGATAAAAATATGTGATAGGTAGGTACCTATTTATTATTATTGGTTGATTCGTCGTATGAATGGTAGTTTTCACTTAATTTTTTATGATATCGCACACATACACTTAAATTTTATTATTGGTAATTACTTTAAAAAAAAGGTATTTCACAAATGACTATTAGAACGAGTTCTCGTCCCATACAGCCAAATGTAGAGCATGACATTCAAAGAAAAGTACCTACCTACCAACCTAAAGAGTATTTTGTCCGTTTTATTACGTAACTGAACGCCTACATAGGTCTAGCTCACTAACAGGAGTTTAGTAAAACATTTTTGTATGAAAAAACTAGCAGACGTTAAATTAATAGGTGTTAACTTGTTTAACGTATTTAGTGGTATAAGAGTTCAACAAAACAAGTTTACCAAATCCTTCCAAGTTAAGTGACCGTACTATTTGTACTAGGTTACTAGAAACTGGATTTTTCTGCAGTAATAGAATCTGTTACGATTACGATCAAGACCAAACCAGTTGTCAACATAATTCAATTAATGGTTCCTGTCATGGTAGGTTCTATTCTAATGTAACCACATTAAAATAAATGTAATTATTAGATTTATAATCTTTTTTATGACGTTAGACTATTATTACTAGTTATTTGAAGTACTAATACAAACGTTATAAAATTATGAGTTGCCTTAGAAAAACAATATTTTTATTTCATTTTATTTCAACAGTAATTTATATTACTTTCCGACAGTACATATGGTAAATATCCGACGGGCCTGTTGGCTCAGTTGGTAGTGACAGGCAGAGTCGGAGGTCGCGGGTTCGATCCCCGCTCGGGGCCAACATTTGTGTGCATGAACATGTCTGTTGGCTTCGTGTCCGGGTGTTTAATATTTATTTAAGTATGTCTATCAGTTGTTTAGTACCCATAGTACAGGCTCTGCCTAGTTTGGGATTGAATAACCGTGTGTAATTGTGTCCCATAATTTATTTATTTAATTAAACTACTTATACGTAAATAGTTATAAACACGTAAACAGCATTTGTTCATTTTTGCACATCTTCGACGCATATTTATAATCATTTTCCCCGCTAGTAGATTCTTTACAAAATATCTTGTTAATAAAAAATTATTTCATGGAAAGTGAAAACATTTACAGAAGGCGAACGGAATTGGTTGCTCAACCTTCTAGTGACATTTAGGTATCGAGGATAAAGGATAGTTGAATTTAGAAGAATAGACGTATAGTAGGAACTCAAACCAGACCAAGTAGGTATAATATCATTGAGACCAAGTCACAACTGCGAAGTCACAAAGCCGGTACTTGTTGTTCCACTCTCGCGCCAGTCACTATTGAAACGTCTGAGAGAGCGATCGCTCAAACCTGCGCACGCGTCGTTAAACCTTTCGAACTCGAAAATAAATGCTGGTGGAACAAAAAGTGCTGTGCTTATTTTGTAACGGGTACCGTAACACCGATACCACCTGTTTTGTGATAACGTGTAACATGTGATGTGAGTTGTCAAAATGTGAATACAACATAGTGCTTTACTGTGGATTGACGTTTACCTTTTTATGGTAAGGAGGTGTTTTCAATAGTATTATGGGTTCATCGACGTTGTAAAGTTACATAAGTTGATATTTTCTGGTATTTGCGCTTTAATATGATTTGTTTGCGAACAATCTACTTATTTTTTTGTTTTATATTTTTCTTATCTAAAATATAATGACCTCAATATTATAATGTCATCAAAGAACTTTCATTTTAACAACCCCTTTGACCGTGTCGTCAATAAATTAGCCTTATAACCCGGATAAGTTTCAACACGAACTGTTGTCACCTCTCACATATGCAGTGGTGGTGTTCTCGATGCATATTAATGCAAACCGCATAACAACTCCTTCTACAATGCGGTTGCAACACTTCCTGGTACCCGAGAGAAACAATGCGTAACCAGCCCGTATCCAAACTAAAACAATATTGTTCAGAGATCCTGTATATTTGAAACTGACTATCGGTACATCAGTTTCAACGTTTCGATAAAGTTATAATTACAAATTGCTTCATTTCTGATTTTCATTAGAATTTTCATCAACATTGGCATAGTTATATTTGTGGAGAAGGTAGAAGTAAAGGCCCAACGACCCCATAAGGAATACAGAAATAGTACAAATATTTATAAATTCGAAACTAACTCTGTTTGTTTGTACCCTTTCACGCCGAAAACTGGTTGACCGATCGTGATGAAATTTAGCAGGGCGATAGTTTACACCTTGATGGAGGACATAAGCTACTTTTCGTCCTAGAAAAACACACCAATAGGACGTTATACCCTAATGTTCACGCGGACAGAGTCGTGGGTAACATTATGAAATATGACTAAATTATTTTTGTTTAGTGATATTTAGGCTTCATATCGCGGTAGCAGAAGGCGCTCTGATAATACAAGGACACAAGTGTTTCTAGATAAACGTTGGCGACTCACTTCACGGTTAATATAAATCATGTCATGATCAGTGCGGTTTAATTTACGCCATAGCCTCGATGATTTCATAATTTTATCCTTTTGACGTAATCTATTGATATATTTTAACTGCAATATAAAACAGAAGAATTAAAACCCAGGGGGATTAGCAATGACTTCTAAAAGTATTGAATACAGATATAGCAAAATACGCAATCAGTTTGGTAGACAACCACTGTTCCAAGTCGTGCCAGCACATATTGTCGATACTATTTTGCCCGACAAGCAAGATCAAAAACAATATGGGCTTCGTAATCCAGTGAATCGTGAAGTACAAGCAACACTGCCTCAATCTGCAAATGAAACGAACACAAAACAATTGATAACTCATGAGCAAGGCATGAATCATACTGAAGGAGGTTGGCCTAAAGACGTTCAAATCACCCACGAAGAAAGTGTGGAACGACATTGTCGACGTGTGAAACACGAGGAGAACTACATAAACACAGTGCTAAACCTCTCCCCGGCAATGCAACACTACATTAACCAAAACAATGCTATCGAAATGTATCAAACATACTTTGCAGGAATGAAACGGCAGGAACCAGTTGAGACTTATAATGTCAGAGTAGCGAATATATTTAGAGATCCCGCAAAATTAAATGTATCTTGTATAAAATGGACATACGATACAATTCCTAAACTAGCTGTGGCTTACAACTACAACACATATCCTTCATCGTCTGGAGAGCGACTTCTACATACTTGCAGTATATGGGACTTACATGTAGAGTCTGACCCAGTAGCTGAGATGCATGCTTATTGTCCATGTTGGAGACTAGCTTGCTCACCTGTTGATCCTGAAATATTTTTAGGTGGTTTCGAAAATGGAACCGTAAGTGTGTTTGATATACGCGCTGATACTGAGCCAGTATCTAATAGCTCAGTCTACAATTCTCATCGGGGCCCTATCACAGGATTGCTTTACACAAACACTCGGAGTAACAAAGAATTTTTTACCGGTTCCATTGATGGACAATGTTTTTGGTGGGATATGCGTGATCTTTCGAAACCTACAGAAAGTATTCCTATGTCAATAAGGTTAGCCTCCAAGCAGACACCTAACTCAGCAAATACCGAAGGCTTAAGTTGTTTGGGCTACGAAAGTGGTGTGCCTAACAAATTCCTTGCTGGAACAGAATCCGGTTTTGTTATTGGCGGAAATCGCACGGGGAAAACCTATAACGAGAAACTATGTGCCTATTGGCACGCCCATAATGGACCTGTACGAAAGGTACAAAGTAGCCCTTGTACGTATAGGATGTTTCTGACATGCGGAGATTGGGCTGTGAGAGTGTGGAGCGAGGAAGTGCGCACAGCACCGATAATAGTGACAAAACCATACCAGCACGAAGTAACCGATGCGGCTTGGACACCGCTGCGATTCTCCAGCTACATGTCTGTTTGCGCTGGTGGCGTCTTCTATTATTGGGATTTTCTCCGTAAATACAAAGAGCCGGTAGCAACTTTACAAGTATCCAAACATTCTTTGAAAGTAGTCACACCTAGTTTACATGGAGAATTTGTTGCTATTGGAGACGATCATGGATCGGTATTCTTATTGCATCTCCCTGAAAATATGGTATTACCTAGCGACAAGAATAAGGTTTTAATGTCTCAGACATATGAACGTGAGACAAGGCGTGAACACATCTTGGAAGCGAGAAAGCGAGAATTTCTTTTAAAAAAAAGAACTGAGGAAGAAGAGTGTACTAAGTCCTTAGACTTGAATAGTTTCAACGAAGAGGAAGAAATGGAGAGGTCTACTACAGACAAATATTTTGATATCATCAACGCACAATTGAAACAAATGGTAGATTCTGTAGAACCCAGTGAATTATCAGTTGCTTGATTCAGTTACTATTTCCTATGCTATACAATTAATAGAATGACACCATAGTTAAAAAAGTATTTGTATGTTCGAAAGTAATAAAAAATGTATACTTTATTTATAGAGTTATTTTAGATTAAAACCAGTGTTAATGGGTGTTCGTAAAAACGATCGCTAATCCCGGATGTTTTGCGCAATTGAACCGCCCGCATGTACCCCGACAGACCGAGGAGCTCGGGGCCATGACCGCCAATACATCTTGCTTACTGGCGAATATACATTGACCTGCCTGAGCTCTTAAGCACCCCCCGCTGTAGTATGGTTGATAAATGAATCAGAAGGGAGGAGGAGGCCTGGGTTTATTGGTAGCGTAAATTACTCGAAGCCCGAGTTGCGTGAATACAAAAGTGCGTCACGAGCAACTTTCACCGCGACGACGACGTACTCCGCCTCTGAGCCACTGTGCAAGCGCATCGACCGTGAGGTAGCCCCGTTTACACAAATTTTCTAGTTTCCAACTATGTTGTAGATGTTTATGCGTTTGACTTGCGCAATAATAAGATACTTATGTCAAATCTGTACTAGGTAGGTAGGTATATTACCTACTGCGATCTTTACTGTTGGTAGATCATAAGATTATTTAGCTAAGTGAAAGTCCTAAGTAATAGTAATTTTACATAATGAACGAATTAGCAGCTGTACCAGAACGGCTCAAAATATTCTATTGGCCAAGTCGTTCGTTGTTTAGTAGGTTAATGTCTGCAACATTGCAAATTAATTGTATTCGTCATAAATAGTTAACCCGATAGCAAATAAACCGCATTCTCTACGTTTGTATAAAAAAACATATTGTAGAACCAAATATACTACAGGTAAAGCACATGAGTGACGAAGTAAAATACAATGTAGGTACAAAAAAAAGTGTACCTACTACCATTGTTTAATGTACTTTTCAAGAAATAAAATCACATCGGACCTTGTTAAATAAAATATACTTACCTACTTTATTAGTTACGAAACAGATTTTGGTCACGATCTTCAAAAAAATTTACGAGCAAGGCTACAAGATTAAAAGGGCACTGTCAACGCTTTGTAATATCATCGAGCTAATAATAAAAGCCTCGTCACAAACTCTTACATTTTTTTTGCATTATTAGGGATCCTTATCCAAAAGCTGCCAATGGAACCCTGCTACTAAGCCTCCACTGTCGGTCTGTCTGTATCTCATAACATAAACCTTAATAGGTGGATAGTTGAAATGTTCACAGCATATTATGTAGGTATTTCTAGTGCTATTTATTTCTATTACAGCAAATAATAATAAAACGTGTTTTTTAATACTCGGTAATACGGAACCCTTCGCATGCGACTCCGACTCGCACTTGACCGGTTTTTATATCCAAAGACGAGTAGGTACCTATACCTACTAGCCGAGAATATGAACGTAATTTACTCATCAATCATTCATTCTGAGCTTTTAGCATCAATCCGCTTGTCAGTAGGTACCTACGCGTCTTCATAATGTCGAATAGCAATAAAAATTGTAATGGCCTATTTGGCTAAAGAAAAGAAAAATTGTATATAAATTAGAGCCACACAAAAATGCCAACCTCAATGAGGGCTAACATGTTTGTGCCGTTTGGGGTGGAAACCATTTTGGTCAAGGCTTCAGGTGACCAGAGGGCTGTCAGTTATCTCTGTCAAAGGATTAGCCTAGCTATCCAGAGAGGGAATGCGGCCAGTCTTTTAGGCACTGTCCCATATGGTTCCTCTTTGTATATTTTTTTTATTTTAAATATTGTAAATAAATGTATTCTTTTGTAGGTAAATCACATGAAATGAGAGGAAATTATACCTAAATGACTACTATACTATCTTGTTCAAATTACTATCAAGGTGTTATAAGACAAGGCGTATTGCTTAGACCTTAGGCGAGACGTGGGCACGCGATGCGGCAGTATTGACGGCTATCGAATGCCAATGTCAACTAATTTGCAAACCCGTCCATACTGTTACACCGAGTCCGTGTGACCTACATTATGGACGAACAATAAATATGGAAAATAGGATAACGTGGCCACAATTAATAACGAATGACTCAGGTTTATAGGTTCTCATGACATAATTCCTACGATTTAAGTATGTAATATTCAGTCCTGCAGGACTGTCATACTTATTTATGACATATTACATCTGAGCTGTGCAACGGAACCATTAGGTTCTTATGTTACTCATTTTAATTTGTAATTTTTGTAGTAACAAGCATCAGCGTCTGATCAAGGACAATATAGATAATTCGATTACTATCATATTGTGCCGATTCCCTTTTCGAGGCGAGTTATTACTTACACAATTTATTGATTATTATTATTAGGACTAAGTTTACTTTAAAATACCTTTTTTATTCAGATGATGAGGATGCGGAGTGCGGTGCGATGACGCGCGGGGTGCTGGTTGCGCTGGCGCTGCTCGTGTACGCGAGTGCAGCGCACGCGCAGCTACGCCCAGCGGACGCGCCGCCCGCCGTCAACGACACACGTGAGTGAGTTAACATTTTATAGGAGCAGATCTCAGTCCTGTTATCACTAATAGATCCTGCTGCTTCGGTACCTTACAATGATTAGATTAGGTTTTGGAAATATTCAAGTAAAGAATGTTTTTTTTCTTTAGTAAATTAGGTTTTGGAAATATTCAAGTAAAGAATGTTTTTTTTCCTTAGTAAATTAGGTTTTGGAAATATTCAAGTAGGTAGGTACAGGCCTCGTGAAGCATGCAAACCTAAGTACATGGAGAAAACCGTTTCCGTGTCCACACACGCACAAGGCATGGCTATCCCTCTAATTACATACAATGTACTTGTACAGTATACCTTGTAAAGTTCCTTATTGCGGATGACCAACCTGCATACCGACATGTGATACCAATAAAATGCATTACGGGAACGACAAATTTATTTATTTTAATGGAACTGACTTAGTGATCGGGAGGTGTCTCTTTTTTACGCTGAACTTATAGGTACATTCCGGCGCGGTCTGTTTCTTATCGGGGCAGAATTGCACACTTTCCGGAGCATTCTTATTGACCGACGCCGTCCGGCTGCTTGCTTACCGGGCTTACTGACCGGTACGGGCCGGGCATCTGTGTGATGCTCAGTACATTTTGTAGGGTGTGCTGGCGACGTTCTTATTAAAAATCGGACCGGATCGGAACATGTAAGCCCAGACTTATGATCAGACAACTCATTCAAAAGCTATGCATATTAAAATCAATGCGCGCTACCGTTACTTATAAGCTAATAATTTACTGTTGTGTAATTTTACTATCACTCTCAACTGCACAACAAAATCTATGACTCATTCGAATGATCTCTAGATTGATTATGTTCATTAACACTCTATGAGTTATATAGGCGTCATTGTCCACACGTTAACCGGAATAGGCCCTCATCAAATAAATTATCAGTTAAGGTTTACACATAGGTACC
Source organism: Ethmia dodecea (assembly GCA_963855545.1). Lineage (NCBI taxonomy): Eukaryota > Metazoa > Arthropoda > Insecta > Lepidoptera > Depressariidae > Ethmia > Ethmia dodecea. Next base: position 7,975,100 of record OY979446.1, read on the forward strand.
TACATTTCATGAAGCTCCGTGTGGTATCAATTTAACGACTTACACAAGCGAAATAACATTATAAACAATCGATATTTAATTTAAATTCAATACAAACTCATAATGTGGCTGTTACCAAATCATAAACAATGAAACAATGGAACTGCTAAGTATACACGGAACGAATAGATCCACCGAGTAAGTATTCGATCGGTCAGTCCCGTTAATTGGACGGCGGCACAGTAATAGCACATTGCTGGCGCTTTCCCTTTGGAAAGCACCGAAACTCAATGGTACGCATCGCAAGTCAGCGGTAATCGGTAACACACAGATTTCCAAAGACATAATTAAATCATAGAATACTTTTCCAGTTCAATAACACGCCGCATTTACCAGTATTAACCGCATATGTATAATTCATACATAAACGATATAATTAAACAAATAGATAGCTATGATATAAATAGTTATAAAATTAATTATCCGTCATGCAAATGTATTGTATTGTAACAGACACAGTAGAATTGTTCTAGAACTAATTGTCCTTGTATACGCCCTTGGGACACTGATTCAGCTTCACTGAGGCTTGTACAAATATGTACTTACAAATGTACTCGTCCATATAGGGTTTTAAATATTTACGTAGTAATAAAATACAATCTACCTGTCTGGTATTCTCTATATGACCTAAGTTACGGACTAGGTATATTTTACCTATATATATACAATACCTTAAAAGGGTTCATGTTTTCGCACTAACAATGAATCTTAAATATTTATAACGTAGCTTTCACGTCTCCCACTTCTCCCAGCTTCTACGTAATTTTATGATATCATATTCCTTCTTTTTCCTTCCTTAAACTTTCTCCATGGAAAACTAATTTTAACATAGTATGGTGAAAATGTAAGTTCAAGCTCTGGCCACATTTGTCGTCGTAAAGGCTGTAGTGGATGAATCGTGCGCCATTATGCATGCATTACCAACGCTTAGAAATTCTGATGGATATCGAGTTGGGCTTGAACAGTATCAAAACAATTATCCAATCAGTTCCCGCTTTACTGCGCTTGAAACGCTCGTGTTACTTAATTAATGCATATTCATAGACTTTAAGAGCCATACACGATGTAACTATGATGAAAGTTACGTGTGGTCGAGTCGGAGTCGGTAGGTACTTACTTTTAAAGTGCACCCTCTACCCAAGTTCTAATTTCTCAGTTCCATCCTTTAGAATGTGGTCGGAATGAGATTACTAAAAACAATGATACCGTCCGTCGTACTTTAATTTATTTTCATAACAATTACATACACAAAAAAAGAATAAAGAATTATTATTTTGTAAAAATATTACCCTGACTTCTGATGCAGTCGCGTTTGTCCTACTAATATTAAACGTGTGAATTGGGGAGCAGGGATGTTTGTATACTTTTAAGTAAAAATTGACACGCACGCAGAAAAGGATTTTGATGAAACTTTACAGTAACATAGCTTTTAAATCATCGGAATAACACATAGACTTTTATCCCGACAATTACAGGTAAAAGCAAGTAACATTATATTCTGCATTACAGGATGTGGTATAGAATGCGTCCGCTGCGCTGCGGATGGATGTGTCAAGTGTGCTCGGTTGCTAGTGTGGCCAGGAGGACAGTGCACCCACGACTGCCCCTCGGGCACCCACGAGTCCTGGGCTCATGATGACCACCTCATGGGCAGAGTTTGCTATCCCTCTCATACGTACAACGAGGTTTGTTAATAGTTATATTTATTTTAAATTATTTTTAAATTCATTAATTTCTAGGGGATGAGTTAACATAAATTTCACCTGCACGAAGCCGTGGGCAAAAATATGGCAAAAATTTATAGTAAGTATACGTAATAGGTACAATAATCAAATATTTAAGAAACTTATAATTTCAGCCCCATGGACAATTTTTAAGCCCCCTCAATAAAACTTCTCGAGACATAACTTAAATACGAAGCAATTGTCGACACACAAGTATTGTAATCTAATATCCTGACCCGGATCCGCTTAATCCTTATATAGTGGAACGTGTGGTAATCAGGGCAAAACATCAAATTATTATACAGGCAAGATTAAACATGCATCAGGCACACAGTAAATACGCTTTTGATATGCAATGAAGCAACTCTACCTACTCGTTCAGAACCAATAATCCGATTATGACAGAACGTCTGCTTTATAAATGCTTCTCGGCAACATTTCCACACAACTTTCTGAAATTTTGGGTACCTTTATTGATATAAATAAGCTCATGTATTACCCTGGAGGAGGACGGCAGATGTTTGTCCATTTCTAAATATACTTACTCACATTCTTACCAATGCATTTTTCGGATCCCTAAACCCGACAGGTGGCGAGCCCATCGACTAGGATACCTACCTTTACAATTTACACATGCCCCAGAACCAATTCTGGGGCCTGCACCATTTTTCCGAAATTTTTCATTCACCGCTAAGCACCTGATAATTATGTCCCTTATTCGGTGGGTAGTTTATAAAAACTTATTGGTACACACACATACCAACGTCTAACAGTTTTCACTGCCCTCCTATTATTAACTACCTTCCCGTCCCGTTCCCGTGGGAAAATTATAGCCCATGTTTTTTCCAGAAAAGTAAGCTTTCCATTGAATTTTTAAAATCGCTTCAGTAGTTTTTGAGTTTTTTCGTAACAAAGCTACAAAAATACAAATCTTTCCTCTTTATGTATTAGTATAGAGATTATTACAATAATATTATATAAGCTATTTTGTAGGTAACAGCCAAAGTCGAAATGAATGCGATCTGCGAGCGAATAAATGCATTAAAGATTTCTGAAGAAACCATCCGAGTAAAAGCCTTTTGAGCTATCGATCCGGCCCGGGCATCTGTGAAACTGTTTACCAGAAAGCTTTACAAAATTTTAAATTCAGAAGTATACCTAATAGGTTTTTCGTTCGTTGTTATAAAAAACCACTCTCGTCTTTTTGTCCGTTACACGGTTATACCACGTTATACCTATTGACAGGTCGAGAGTTTACATCGTAGTTTAGCTGTAAAAAGGTAAACTTAATCGATCTTGACAAAATTTGAGAGGGGGTCATAAAATGTATGTTATGTATACGTGATGATGTTGTATTTGTACATAATATGCCAGGTATTTTTTTAACAATCAACGTATTTCAGGTATTCTTTAAATAAATAAAAAAAACACGGTTGTCGTCGGACTCTTGCTATTTTTCTGTAATCTTGCCACGGTTTTCTCAAAGAAATCTCCTCACTTTAAAAATAGTGTCATCATTATTATTTGATCGGCATAAAACCGCAAAACGCGGTCTCAGTCCTAGGCAACTGTATTCTATTCAACTTTCCAGTCCAGTTTATGGTTAGAGAAATTGAATGTTCTTTAATGTTTCGCAGGTACTTGTGGGCGGTGCATGCGGCGCAGTAGCATGCATTGCGTTAGTAGCCGCTAGCGCTGCGTACGCGAGATGTAGGCACAACGCGAGGACGCAAGCGCAACCACTGCCGCAACGGCCACGTGATGACGACGCGCACCTGCGCGAGTTCCACAAGCAACTCGATTGTTTACGTGTATGTATACCGAAACATTGTGTCAACATAACACTGTGTATTACAAAACAAAATATATTTGTTGTATGTTTTGAACATTTGGGTTTGTAGACCAACTTCTTTTTACTGCTTCGACTATTGTCTCGATAAAAGAATTTAATTGGTGATATTTAAAAATAAGAACCATCTCGAAGTGATGATCAACGCTGAACGGACACACTGGTAAACTTGTCTTTCTTTGAAAGTTTGCTCAACCATTTTTTAAATCGCTTTATTGTCAGGTGTCAGAGATGGGAAGGTGGCCAGATATACCAGGAATTGGCTTACCTGTTACTTAGAAATAACCGGTGTAATAAAAAAACCTTTACAATTGTTGATTTTGTCACTATTGTGATTATTTCCGATGCTAAAAAATTAGGAAAAATACGTTACGTAGCACCTATATCTACTGTACCAATTTTGAAACAAAATTAATTGTAAAAATACTGTCATCAGTGCCTTTATGCTGCTCGCTCAGTCTAGCCAAGTTCCAGCATCTCAGTAACCTATCTGGAAGATATTACTTAAGTAAAAAAGTCCGCTCATTATACCTTTTTTAATGTTTGTATCTTTTTTTAACTAGAAATTTTTGAGTACAATAAAGAGTTATTATATGATACTTTTGAACATTTGGAACAATACTTAGATAATTTTGTTGAATTTTCTTACTGTGCACATCAATTTGTACCACACTTACATGCAATGCAATCGTGCATGGTTCTATCTTAAGCTTTTGTCGACACAGCCACGCTTAGGCAACCCTACTTACTTGTGCATTATAACTAAGTATGTTCTGTGAGTACAAGATAACATAAACGTAGTGGTTAAGCGAGATTAACGTCGCGTGAAACAAGCGCGATTACGCCGGTAGAGAAATGTAGTCGATACAGCAAAGTATCTCTCGCTTTCGAAAGTCGTGAAAAGGAAACGTCGTTACATTAGCCAATGACTTGCAAGTGACATTTCATTATCGACAGTACCTAATGATAATGACTGCCTGTACCTCGGACCACTTTTACTTGGCGATTGATTAAACACTCTATGTTGCAGCCTCACGCTTATACGCTGTTAGCTATACTGAATCATACAAGACATCAAGTGCGGGAGCTCTACCAGCTTGGCAATAATGACGCTGCTATGGCTTATAGGTAAGTTTAAACCAGTATGCATTTTTTTTTTTATTAATTTAGATATCTGTTTAAAATTATGAAGATTATAAATACAAAATCCTTTTCTTTATGCCACTACACAGTTACTTATTTCAATTATATATTTTCTAAGGTGTCTTATAGGAGTGGAACTCACAGTTTAACGTTAACGAAATATACTAAAGTGGCCGTTTTGCTTAAAATTGCATCTCAGATCTGAAAATTATTACGAACGGCATAGGATCAAATAGTTCATAAGCTACACCAGACAAAGTTGTGCATATCGTTTCTACTCTGAACAATCTCTGACAGAAACTAAATAACAAACAACAACTTTGTTTCTTGCAGTGATTTTGACTCTTTTTATTTTATGATTTTATTGTTAGCATATCTGCGGAATCGTACCTTTTTCGCGGCCCTAACAATTTTACTAGTGCAACTATGTAATAAAAATATCAACATTTTAGATATAAGCAATATAAATGGAAGTTTCGTAAGCAAGTTTCTGAAGACGTCAAAACAAACTTACATCTACTGCAACTACGTTTGATGCAGCGCCTTCCTGTGTTTATTTACAAGGCATTAATGTCTAATGTGTGTTTAATAATAGCTTCTCTTCTCTATGTAGTTGCGTGCTGAGCGATCTGGCTAAGCTTCTCATACTACTCAACAAGCAGCACGTGCCCGTTGTGCCGGAGGAATGGCCGCGACTCGCCAGCTGGGCGGAACGGTAATGTTTCAGTTTTATTATCTAGCTTCCATAAACACGTTTAGAATCAACTACTTTTTATACACTGATAGGCAAAAATTAGTAAGTAGATAGTAATTATTATGACAATACTTTGTAAACAAGTCCAGAAAATCTAGTGCTTAGTAGGTACTTGTGTTTAATTAGGTAGGCTAGTATAAAACAAAAGTCGCTTCCCCGTCTGTCTGTCCCTATGTAAGCTTAGATATTTAAAACTACGCAACTGATTTTGATGCGGGTTTTTTTAAAAGATAGAGTGAGTCCCACGGGAACGGGAACTATGCGGGTGAAACCGCGCCGAACCGCTAGTCATTACATAGTATAAAACAAAGTCGCTTTCTCTGTCCCTATATCCCTATGTCCCTTTGTATGCTTAAATCTTTAAAACTACGCAACGGATTTTGATGCGGTTTTTTTGATATAAAGGTATTTTTCAAAATAATGTATATTTCATCGAGCAATCTTGATTTCATTGAATCCTTATTTGTTCATGCCAGGATTCGAGCTCCATTCCTAACGCATGTGAGGCCACTGGGCTATCACTGCTCTCTATTTTGATTTTATAATCTGTTAATCTGCAAGTAAAACAATGGAGGAAGACAATTATTGTGTCTGGAATTGTGTAAAAAAATTAGAAAGTCTATTTTTTACAGAATCCTAAAACGCTACAGCCGCATGGGCGTCGGCCAAGACCAGGAAGGCCAGCTGGTGAACTTCCTCCCTACCCCACCGAGTCAGTCGGGTTCGGATGCCCAGCAGTCATTCTCCACCTTCAAACCTCCTTCGTACTCCCCCACGTCGTACGACAGCAACACAGAAAAGGAAGTGGATAGTCAGTGCGAGTGGAGTGACGCCAGGCCACCGAGCTACTCTCAAATAGAGCGGGAGAGAGAGACGATAGTGCTCTCTGACCCATGGGAGAGACGGCCCATTGTGAGGCGAGAGAGCGTCTGGTTAGAGGACGAGTTGTTCGAAATGACGAGGCGGCCGCAAGACGAACTTACCACTGAACTTTAGGGTAGACTGAACATTAACTACTAGAATAAAATTAATTCATTTTTACATAGGTAAACAATTCCATATTTTATTCAATAGATTAATTTAACAGTTAATGAATAATAAGAAGTGCACTTAGCGATTTGAATTTATGTATATTTTTTATACGTTGTCGGTTGCTATTGTTGCTAATTACCTCTACAGTTTAGAATCTTAAGGCTGATAAGTACAAAATAAATGATGAATCTTATTAAAGTGTGGTAAATTCAACTGTATTATACCTACGTAATTGTTGAAATGTTAGTAGGTATATTACATTTTGTACGTAGGTACCTACATAATATGCAATACCGTTTTGTACCTGTAATAGAATTAGAAAATATGTTCTTATTTTATTATTATCAGTGAATAATAGAAATAAAATTATTGTATAGAATACTTAGGAATCTGATAAATACGAAATAGAAATAATATATGTTTGTGTTGACCCGTGAAATACGTTAAGCATGTAAATTTAATGTTGACTACTTAGGTACCCATGCTGATAAAATTGTACATCATGGGTCATAATATATATAATATATAGAACTATGAACCCATATAGGTATATGTAGATACTTTTTTTTTGTGTGGTTTAACTCATCTTAACATTCGTATGACTTATTTTCCCTTCAGTTTATCTAGATATAAATAAGTAGATAGATAGGTATATGTACCTATGTATAATGTCAACCAAAGTAGATACGTACCTAGTTGATAATTTAGATATCTAGTCTCTTATAATTTAATCATTTCATTTCTTCAGAATTACAGTACCTACCTAAGTACCTAAGGTAAAATATGATTGTTAAAAAAGTAGATCTTTATGGCGTAGAGATGACTAGAACACCTACCTACGTATCAAAGAGTAAATTTTAAAACAAAATAAACAGATTTTCCCTTAGATAAAAGTAAAAGATGGATTTTCCTAAAGTTATTTGAGTAATTTTAAATAGTTTGTTTCACATGTAAGAATTTATCTACTCAATAAAATACATTAAACAACGAAATATTCTTATTTTTTGTGAGGAGATGTAACTAACTTGAATGTACATTCATATATCTAAGATTAGACGTGCGTACGTAGTTATTTACGTACGTCCTTAATAAAAAGTTATTTCGACTTTGATTGTTTCGGAAAATAAAGTTGATAAACAATGTTTCATGAGTTTTTTTTATGATTGGGTATGTACGTAACAAATTTTGCATTTCTTTCCAAGTAGCAGGTGCCCAGCAACTTTGGCCTCCCGAATCCCATTTTTGTACATTCCCGTATGTCTTGACAAACCATCGACAAAACCATTCAGTGGGTGTCTACGTGTCCACGAAGTAGTAGTAAAATGACTCTACAGCATCCTACAGGTCGATTTTTGAATCTCACCAAGTGACTAATTCTCACCGATAGGGATATTCGATATACATCGATGCATCGAATTCACTCGATGTTTACAATGAGAGGTTTTTTTAAAAAAAAAACATAGTTTGCAAGAACTCTGTAGATGGCGTTGAACTGACTACGTTACTACTAAATGCGGCACGTCGTCACCATAGAGTAACTTATAACCGCGACTTCCTTATTCTGTGAACTTATATTACTCGCGAACGACCTAATCTTTATAATATGTGATTACGACACTTTCGAATGTGCGAATGCTTTTTTATGGTCCGTCCAGGTTTAAAATGTACGATGGCTTGTACCCATTGCGCTTTCATCTTTAGGAAAAAGGTGTATTCCTTAATTTTTACATAAATCCACAACGCACAGACTTCTCTTCTTTTTTTCTTGGGACATTTTCTTTTTGGCGCGGAAAACCCATAAAAAGATTGCTAAATATTTATTCCTTGTTTTTATTTATTTGCTCTTTAGCTGAGATAACTGAGATTTATTTACTTTCAAAAACAAAATGTCATTGTGATGTGTGATGTGTGTGACACAAAGAGATTTAAATATAATAGGGCATAGAGGGGGCATTGGGAATATTTTCATACAAAACTTTGAAGCCTAAGCGTCATGTCCTTGTCATGTCAGTTAGTATGAACGCGAGCTGTCATTCGGTCGAAATTGTACTAGACTTATTCCACTTGGAATAACTTTTGACTTCAAATTTTCCTCGCTTTGTCCCCTCTATGCCTTATTATATTTTAATCTCGTTGATGTGACAGTGACATTTACTTTTATATACGTTTCGTTTTACGATATCAAAAAAATGATGTGACGTTCCGTTCCTAGCAGTAACTTAGCAAGTTCAGCGCCATCTATCCAGAGAACAGGGAAGAGTAAAAAAAAAAAAAGAAAAACCCCTCATACGATACATCGAATCAATCCGATGTTTTGAAAAGGTATTGATTTACTCGATGTATCGATGTATTTTCATAAAACATCGAATAATGGAAATTCGATAAAATGCGTGGAATCAAAGAGATTAAAATATAATAGGGCATAGAGGGGACACAGCGAGGAAAATTTGAAGCCGAAAAGTTATTCCAAGTGGAATAAGTCTAGTACAATTTCGACCGAATGACTGCTCGCGTTCATACTAACTGACATGACGCTTGAGCTTCAAACATGCTTAAACGTTTTGTATGAAAATATTCCCAATGCCCCCTCTATGTCCTATTAGGTATATTTTTATATCTTTGCGTGGAATGGACATTTTTGTATTGCCTCAAGAAGTCACAATCAAGTCTTTGGTAAAAGTTACTATCATTTTACTGTCGACAACCAAGAAGATAAATAAACAGTGTATTGTATTATATGTATTGTATTTTGTTTGTACTTTTTCTAATAAAAACAAAGAATGTTCTCTCATTGCTTTATTTTTTTAATTAACAACAACTGAATTAACGCGGGTTTGCATGAAAAGTATTTTTTTTTGTTAGTAACAGGTAAAAATACTCGATGTTGAAAAAACATCGATGTTTCTATCCGATATATCGGAATACATCGATGTACAGTCTCGATGTATTGCATCGAAAAAAAACATCGATGTATTTTCTAAGTGGACACCCCTACTCACCGATGTAAGTGATTTCCGGAAGTTCGTATTTTTGAAACTCATCGGTGACTTACATTTGTCATACCTATGATATCGATTTACGAGTGCTCCTACCCACTCGTAATTGAAATCACCATGTGATTGTTTTTGACAGTTAACGTATGTGACATCTGCCTGGCGTAATGCCTTTGCCTACCCTGTAAGGGGTGAAACAACAAAAAAAAAAAAATGTGACATCTGCCAAAAGTGCCAAAGTATGTTTTTCGGAAGAATTAGCAGCGGGGCTCGATTGTGATATTTCGTGACGATTTATTGAAAATATAAAAAACCTCTCAATTAAATAAAACAATATCCAAGTTGTTAGTAAATACAATTATTAAGTTAAATATAGGTACTTGTAAAACATATGCCACTAACAAATGTACATACCTTTTCTTATAAATTGTAAAATCTGTGTTATGTTCTCTTTATTCGTCCTTTTCTAGTGAAATAAGTGAATTTTTCAATTCAAAACTTTAATTTTCGTTTACATGACACTGACAGATACGTTACGTTTTACGATTGACCAATTTGATGAATCTTTTTTAAGTTATAATATGAGAAAATAAAAACCGATATCAAGGGCAACACTATAACATCTGCATAAAAAGGAACGTAACGGGAAGATTGTCTCTGACTGACATTGTAAAATTTCTGCATGTTGGTAAACATCGTGTGACTTTCAAAAATACGGCTTTTGGAAAAGGGTGACATAAAAGTCATCGGTGATAATTTTAGTCACCGGTGATTTTGATATCACCAGTGAGATTCAAAAATCGCACTCATTCTGGAATAAAATCATTCTAGGAGATAAACTTTTTCTATAAACGTCTTTGCCTGCATCTCTCTGCAATATATTCTGTGGCACCCTAAGTGTACCCGGGGTCGATTTTTGAATCTCACCAAGTGACTAATTCTCACCGATGTGAGTGATTTCCGAAAGTTCGTATTTTTTAAACTCACGCCTTCTATCCGCGATGGAGTAGGTAAAGGTATTTTATTTCTGGATATACTTTCCCACTTTTCACGAGATATTCGTTGGACCCTTATTTATTTCGAAAATAAATAAAATATTAATAATAAATATATATATCTATATAAATATAGGTATGTAGATGTCTAGAAGTCGAAACAAAATACTTATGTAATATTGCAAAATCCTTAAGTGCATTATTTCAAGGATTAACAGCTGCTGTGAAACAATACAGGCCCGGTGCTGGCTAATGTTTTAAAGACAGCGAAAGAAACTATCCTTGAGGCAGAGGACAAAGACAAGAAAGTTCTTGTTCGGTGATACCTAATTTATTTGAAAGTATAAAACCACAAATAAAATAAGCAAAAACAGCTAAGAATTGCGACATCAGACACCACAACAGATGATCTTCAAAGTAAGATTCATCAACAACAAACCCAAATCAGATACTTTAAACTGCAGGGCCTCCACAGCCACAGCAGATGAGATTACAAGTTGAGTGGCAGCTGGTGGGCAAAGACCTCAGCAGCAGCAGACAAATACACAAAAATCATCGCTAAAGGTCAATTTATCACTGTGGAGGACTTTAACTATTCATTATAACTGGAGGAAAACACTCAGGATAAAGTGAATCTGTCTTACATTTCGGGATACAGCATTCCTTTAGGAAAGCCTCCGAAACAATGACTAAATATAGGTATATAATCAATCAGGTAATTCATACAATAACCAGATGCATACCATACCTACAGAGATCTTGAGACTCTAAAAATGTGAAGGAATCTCACGTTGTGGCCCACATTCTAATCAATTTATTTCTAAGGTATTTCTAGTACATAGCAAAACCAAATAACTTTTTCAAAGTCATAATTAACCTCAAAAAATTGAAAAAATAAATAAATACATACAAAACCATTTCAAGTTGGAAGATGTAAGATCTATCATTAGTTTAATGAATCCAGTGATGTCCAGCATTTATTTAAAGGTTACATATTTCTTAATAGGTAACTACTTATTCATGAAGATGACATACAATAAAATCTTAGATTTGTTTTTTGGGATGGTTTGTATTATATAAATTATTGTTCACCCATTGGGCCTGAACACAGTACCATATTTGGTAATCAAGTTAATAACACAAGCAAGATTTGCAAATTTTTAGGATTCTTAAAATTCTGATGGATTTTCTATAAGAATGTTTGACTCAAGAAAATTATTAGGTATATTAAAATATAAATTAATTTTGTTCAAACAACTATTACGACATTGTAAGACAAGAGTGATTGTTCAAATTTTTGCTACCCTTACAACAGCATACCCAGCCATTTAGTACGACTGGCTGTTGGGACATCAGAAATATTGGGCGATCGAAATATCTTGCATTATTTAAATAATGGTGATAATGAAAACGGTAAGGTGAGAATATAATCGAATAAGATCAATACAGTCTCGTAATTAACAAAATGTTAAAGGAGAGTAGAATATAGAAGAAACTAACATAATTACCTGGAAGTAATGGCGATAGCGTTTTTTGAGTTCTTTTTCAGAAGAGCAAAGACTATCATCATTCTGAAATACTTTTTCGAATAAATAAGACAACTGCTGAATTAGACAAATAATATGGGTATTACTCAATTTGCTCACTTACGCTTACGTACGACCATGGATGCAGTAGGTATATTTGTATACATTCCTGCTTATGACGTACTTACGGTACTTATAGTAGGAATATCTCTAGAGAAGAAATCTTGTTCCACATTTCTCAGGTGCGAATAAAATTAAAAGATATGAATATATACATATATCTACAAATAAAAACTACTATTTACATGCAATAGTTAGAATTTAAAAATGAGTATATTTTCAAATATGCTTGCATCATATATTACCTCTAAAGAAAATTACAAGGAATCTAGAAAGCTTTATGTTAATGCAAAAAAAAAAAAAAGGCTTTTAGCTGAGTATAAATACTTTGGAACAATCAACAATTTATTTATTTGCAAGAACCTAGATTAAACCTGTTACAGGTATTTTTATTGGTTTATTAATGGATTTGCAGTAGTATTCGCACAGTTGTAAGACTCATTCTAAGAATAGGAAAAATATTGGGTATTGATAGTGTTAGATAAAATTGTTTTGATCTAAGTTGATAGTCCAAGAAGAATTTTGATGTACCAAAATTTCCTCGATTTCCAATGTTTAGGCCCCACTAAACTATTGGTTTACCCTTTCAGGAACCTACACTCTCTACCTATACAAGCAGCTTACTCTGGTGGCAGGGAGACGCCAGGCAGGCATGTATGTACATCCAGGTACCTATTTTAAAAGTGTTCTGTGTTTCAGAGTATTGACATTTATGAAAGCAATTTGATCCTGTAATGTAACTATATACTCTTAATATTTTTTTTTTCAAAAATATATTATAAAACATATATTATTTGTACCTACAGTATTGTAATATCTGTGCCTAGGTATACCTAAAACGTTAGTGGTTATATTCTCTTTGGGTATACCTGTATGTTGAAACTTCTGTCTAGGATAATATCAGTATGAAATTTTTCGCCATTTCTAAATTCAGTTAACAATTTGTGCCACACCAAACTCAGGCAGATCGGCCCTTCGTTTTATAAATTAACAAGTTAAGTCACTATTACGATGAATGTGAAAATTTTACAATTGATGACAATTATGACCTAATCTGTCTAAATGCCATACTATAGGGATAATTTTTTTTTTGTGTTCGGACCATCTGAAGAGAATGTTTCATAAAGAATAAGTAAGTATATTATTATAACCATAATAAATATACAGTTCTTTACCTACAGTGTTAGCTACTGGACATTGGGTTCACTCCTACTCTGTCTTCTATATATGACTAGCGACCCGCCCCGGCTTCGCACGGGTGCAATGCTGAATTTTCTTTGCTATAAACCTTGCGGAGCCCGAGACCTTTCCAACGAATGCAAAACCATGGAAATCGGTTCGTCAGTTCTGGAGTTAAATCGTCAGGAAGGAAAACCCGACTTATTTTTATATAGTAGATAACATAAATAATATTGATATTAACTCACAAAATATATTTAGCACTATAGTGTGCACGATAGAAAAGAGCACAATTTTCATCAAATCTCTGATTTGAAGTTTGAATTAGTTTTTAAAGTAATGTTTGCACAACTTTAATAAAATCCAGAAAGAATAAAAACTGCTCCATAAAAAAGTTTTCAGAATAATTAGGATTCTGCCTGTCTATTTCAAGTTCAATCCTGAAATATCTCCACTGTCCAGCCTGCACCTTGCTCGATTAGTTATTTAAAATTGACTAAAAATTTACGTTCCAGTAATACTTCTTTGTTCCAAAGCTTCATAAAACTTTATTCAGATAATATTCAACACAAACTTAGAGTAGTTAGATAGCTCAAAACAATACTCGCTGATTGAGGGATTTATACGTATTTATGTAGGCTGCAACACTTGCTACCCAAAATGTAGGCCTATAAGAAAAAGGCTCTATAATAGACCCAATAGCTAAAAGAAAGATGATTTGCTTAATTCGTAAGGTTTCATTTGGTTGTAGAGATATCTCTAGGTTGTTTACACCTTTTCATAGTTATCTTACACCTATTTACCCGACTGCGCAGGGTACTTTTAATGTGTTTATTTTATTATTATTGTAGTACATACAGTGTAAGAGTTACTGATTATCTATTATTCTTTAAGATACCTGTTATCTATCGAAAACCTAGCAAGTACCTTCCTACTATATGGAAATAAAAAATATATTTACTTAGACAGGGAAGTATAATTTAGTAATATTATACTTTTTATTGTTTTATAAATAAAACAGCTTTGAACATCTATCTATAAGTAAATTTAGGACTCGGTTCGGACACGAAGGCAGAAATATAATTGATGGTCAAACGAACTTACCTTAAGTGAAGTTCGACCCATAATTATATGAGGCCTTCGTGTCCGAACCGAGTCCAGCCCTCCCAACCCTGGATCCAAAGTTTGGATCTACCCATAAAATATTAAACTTTGAACTTAAATGACATATGGCGGACTTTGACGGAAACGGGTGACATATGTGTTGCCAGACTGAAAAATGCTTTTATTTTTTAAAATAATACTAAGCTTTGAAATCCGTGTGAATGACGATCACTAGAGACACATATATCTATAAGTAAATTTAGGACTCGGTTCGGACACGAAGGCCTCATATAATTATGGGTCGAACTTCACTTAAGGTAAGTTCGTTTGACCATCAATAAAGTCGTCAGTAAAAGTGCTATCATTTTACTGATAACCAAGTTAGGGCACGTTAGGGCTGTAGAAAGTGTTAAATACACTGTATTTTTGTGCATGGACTCTGAAGCAGAGCCATTTACATAAGGATATCATTAACTAATGACGAGGCTGCATGGCGTAATGCCTTTGCCTACCCTGTAAGGGGTGAAACAACAAAAAAAAAAGGGGACAACTGACAGATGACTTGAGAGGCTTTTTGGCGGGAATCCGAAGAGGGACGTCATGTTTTTTGTATAATTTTCATTTTGCTGTGTATTTCGGGTTTTGACTCATAATAGTGATAGTTTATTATGTGGCAAGTGTCCGTGAAAGTGTACAGTGAATGGGAAATCCGATAAAATGCGAGATATGGACATGTTTGGATTGCCTCAAAAAGTCACAATAAAGTCGTCAGTAAAAGTGCTATCATTTTACTGATAACCAAGTTAGGGCACGTTAGGGTTGTAGAGTGTTAAAGACACTGTATTTTTGTGCATGGACTCTGAAGCAGAGCCATTTACATAAGGATATCATTAACTAATGACGAGGCTGCATGGCGTAATGCCTTTGCCTACCCTGTAAGGGGTGAAACAACAAAAAAAAAAAAAAAAGATGACTTGAGATGACATTTGTGAATTTGTGGGAAAAAGAGCGCGGGAAGCTTGAAGAAGATAGGCGCCAATTTTAATTTTCAATAATTTAAAATAAAATTACACTGCGTACAGAGTTTATTATTGGGAAAAAAAGCTTTTTGAACATCGTTATGGCCGGTCGGGGACGGAAGCGACGTAAGAAGAAGGACGAAGATGATGGAGATCCGGAGACTGCTGCGGTGCATGATTCGGGCTCGGATTCGGAATCTGTAAAATCAATGGAAGACACAGATAAGTACTTGCCCTTTAAAGTTGCGAACTATGTTCGGTTTTACCCTGAAGACGGGGGAAACTTTGAATATATAGTATTTTTGGAAAGCACGGACTTGGAAAAACCTATAGGTACAAGAGACATGATGGCGTTGGCTAATTATGTCAAAAGATACAACAAAGGCGTTAAACAACTACAACGTATAAATAAATCTAAAGTGGGCGTTATATTTGAAAGGCCGGCGCTAGCCAATGCCGCTTTAAACAATGCAAATTTCTTAACGACACACAAGCTCAAAGCTTCAATACCGGCTGCCGCCACAGAAGTCACTGGTGTTATTACTCATGTGCCGACTGATCTTTCTAACAAGCAAATTTACTCTGCATTAACTAGTACCAAGAACATTGTATCTATTCGACGTTTCATGCGCAAAACAGTTGTTAATGGAATCCCTGAATTTCAACCAACAAAAACAGTTTCAATTACTTTTTCTTGTCCTGTGTTACCAGAAAGTGTGGACCTGAACAGTTGGCGGTTTGAGGTGAGGCCATACATTCCTCCCGTCAAGCAGTGCCTGCGATGTTTGAGGTATGGGCATATAGCTAAATATTGTAAAAACTCTGAAAGATGTTCAATCTGTGGTGAAGGACATAATTTCCGTAACTGCACAGTTCAGTCTAAAGATGCTGTCTGCTGCCATTGCAAAGGGAACCATATAGCCATCTCTTCAGCATGTGCTGTTAAACAAGAAAAAATACAACTTAATAAGGAGAATTTTCAAAAAAAAAGTTTTGCTGATGTTTTGAACAAAAATAACACACACTTCCCTCCTCTAAGTAAAAAAGATCAATTTTTATCACTTTTAAACTCGGATATTATTCTTAAAGTTATTACAGAATCTTTAGTAAAATTAATAACTTCTAATAAAAATAATGACAAATCAATTAGTACCCAAAATATTAAGGTTGTCCTTCAAGAGACTTTGAAACACCTAACTGCCTAAAATTTCTTTTAATATTTCTTTTCCTTTTTGTTCCATTATGGATAGTATTAATATCGTACAATGGAATGCTCAAAGTTTGTTACACAATCGCCATATTTTTAATTACTTTCTTGTGGACAATAATATACATATAGCCATAGTATCTGAGACCTGGCTCAAGCCGCGTCATAGATTTAATATTCGTAGTTATGATACAGTTCGTTTAGATTCAGGTAACGCTCATAATGGTGTTGCCATCCTTGTTCATCACAGCATATCTTATAGTAAAATAGATACATTTTATGATGATTCATTACAAAATATTGCTATACGCATCAAATATGCTAATAACAAAGAACTTTCTATTGTAAGCTTCTATAGTCCAACTAATTGCAATCCTGCTTTTTCTAAGTCAAAATTAGACAGACTGATTAAATCTATTCCTGGGCCTATTTTCTTAGCAGGGGACTTTAATGCCCTTCACACATCTTGGGGATGTTCTTCTTCTAACTGTAGAGGTAAGGATGTACTTGAGTGTGTGGATGACAATAACCTAGTTTTACTTAACGATGGCCAAATGACTACAGTAGGTTGCTCACATCTGGAGGCAAAATGCTCTTGACTTCACCATAGTTTCTCCCAGCTTGGCTTTGGAGTCTGATTGGTTGGTTCATGATGACCCCTTAGGCAGCTATCACCTTCCTGTAATCACAAAAATTACCATTAATAACAGCAATACTAATTATTTTGATATTCCTGACAGTATACCTTTTCCATTTTCTATAAATTATAAAAATGTTGATTGGGACATTTACACCTCAAATGTTGATTTATTACTTTATAGTTTCTTACCAAATACTCAAAACCCTAGTCAGTGTTACAATGATTTAATTGATATTTTACGTTTGGCACTTAGAAAATCTATCCCAAATTTTAATGATTCTACAGCCCAATGTTTACAATCCCAGAGTGGTTCTAACACCAAAAAAAAGAAAAAGATCCCACTCCCTTGGTGGAATTCTAATTGTGCAACAGCTGTTATAAATTGTAAAAATGCATACTTAAAGTTCAAGCAAGATCCATCACAAGAAAATTATATTAATTTTAAGAAGCTTCAGGCTAAGAAAAAATATACACTCCGGTTTGAGAGAAGGGTTAGTTGGGTTAGGCTATGTGAGCATTTTAACAGAACTACACCTATGTCAGTCATTTGGTCATACATGCGCAAATTTAATAGAAGTTACTCACCTTCAACACATACAAATTCGGATTTGTCTTGGATTTTTGATTTTCTTAAAAAATATACACCAGATACCGTCGAGCCAGCTTTCCAGGTGAATTCTCTAACTTCATCTTCTGATGACGCCTTCTTTCTGAAACATTTCACATTTCTAGAATTAAATACAGCAATTTTATCCAGAAAGGACACAGCTGCTGGCCTCGATGGTATTCCGTACAAAATGCTCAAATGTTTATCTAATAATGCCAAAACTGTTGTGCTTAACATGTATAATCTTCTTTGGGATAACTGTATAATACCTGATGACTGGAAGACTGATTGCTTGGTACCTATCTTAAAACCTAATAAAGATAAATCCCATTTTGACTCTTACAGGCCTATTGCTTTATCTTCATGCATGGGAAAGATTTTTGAACAACTTCTTAAACATAGACTTGAATACTACATAGAAAAGAATAGAATATTACCTTCCAATCAATTTGGATTTAGAAAAGGTCGCTCTTCAAGGGAGAGCATATCTCATTTACAATTAGATATTTTTAATGCATTCCGGAGTAATAATGCTGTAGTTAGTGTATTTTTTGATGTGGTGGGGGCTTTCAATAATGTAAATCACCATATACTGTCCACTAAATTGGCTGCAATTGGTATACCTGTAAAATTTATACAATGGATTTTTTACTTTTTGCATGGTAGAAAGGTATATGTTAAGTGCAATGGTAGGCTTATAGGTCCTAGATTATCCTATAAAGGCACCTGTCAAGGTAGCATACTTAGTCCCTTATTTTTTACACTTTATATTCATAAACTTAATATAATTTTAGGTACACAGGTCTCCAACCTTCAATATGCTGATGATTTAGTAGTATATTTTGCAGGCAATAATACAAGTATTGTAGCTTCTGTGATAAATGATGCATTACTCAAATTACAGTCTTATTTTGAATATCTGAACTTGGACATAAGTACTGACAAATCTAAAGTATTAGTATTCAGCAAGATAGGTTCTTTTAAAGTTAAAATTGAGTATGATAACCTGGTGTTGCCTTCAGTAACACAGGCCAAATTTTTAGGGATATTGTTTATGAATAACCTTACTTGGAATAAATATGTTGATTGTGTGATGGACAGAGCCAGAAAGGCTCTTAATGTTTTGAGGTCTCTTGCAGGAACATCTTGGGGCTCAGACCCTAAAATCCTTCTTACTCTTTATAAATCCCTGGTTCGCAGCCATTTTGAGTATGGATTTCTCTGTTTCTCATCAAACTCTAGGTTGGTTGAAAAGTTGGATGTGCTACAAAATCATAATCTTAGATTAATTACAGGAGCCATGAAAACTACTCCCATAAACTCCCTACAAGTTGAATGTAATACACCTCCACTGTCTCTGCGTTTTCAGTTTTTGAAATTCCGGTTCCTACTTAAGCTATTTTCCATTAATAATCACCCTTTAGTCAGAAAAATAATTTCTTTGTACAATAGCTTTCCCACTAACTCCCAATTATCATCCAATTACCCCTTTATTTTTAATGAGTTCTCCTATATTCTAAACTTGTTTAAAAATCACAAAATTCATACATCAAATAACTGGATGTGTTATGAGAAAGAATATGACAGTATTTTCCATGAGATGAGTATAATTATCAATAGCAAGCTGAAACATCGCCAAGAGGTTTATGATCTCATATCAGAATATCCTAACCATAAACAAATTTACACAGATGGTTCTAAAAATGATGTCAAGGTGTCAATGGCCTTTTATGTACCTCACCAGAAGATTAGTCAAGGGTTTATGCTCAAGAAAGAATCTAGTATTTTCACTGCTGAATCTGTAGCCATTCTAACTGCATTGAAATTTGTGGAAAAACATACTGATAGAAGTTGGCTTATTATTACTGATTGCATGAGCGTATTAAAGGCCTTACAGAATTACAACCTTAGAGCCTACACAAGCTACCTGATCATGGAAATTAAAGACTTACTTCATCGCCTTTCTCTTAGAAACTTTGATATAAAACTCCTTTGGACACCGTCGCATATTGGCGTAACTGGTAACGAACATGTAGATTTTCTAGCACGATCAGTAGTTGACAGTGACAGCGGCAGCCCTGTCGACGATGTTGCCATTCCGTTTTCAGATATTGAACCATTCATTAAATCAAAAATCAAAGAAGATTGGCAAGTTTTATGGCAAGAAACCTTACTTAAAAAAGGAACTTGGTACGCCCAAATTAATTCTGGAATTGGAAGAGGTCCTTGGTTTACTAGATCTTTAAAGTATAGAAATAGAAAATATTACACAATGTTATGTCGGTTAAGATTTGGACACTGTCGCTTTAATGCCCATCTGCACCGCATGCGTATTATTCCGTCGCCCATATGTACACATTGTACCAACAACTCTATACAGACCCTGGATCATATTTTCTTTGAATGTTCTGCTTTCAACATCCAACGCCTTTCACTATCAGCCAACTTGGTAGAAAACTTAAGACCTGAGAACATCCCGCGCTGCATTCAAGACATGCTAAAGAATCAGGCACTTTATTCATGCATATTTGAATATATAAACAGCACCATCAATGATATTTGACGAACATGACAAATTTTGAATTGGACACTTAAACGGATATGACAAATTCTGGATTGGACTAACTCGGAAAGACTTTTACCCTGAACATGAAAATTAAAGACTTGGCCTTTCGGCCTTATCAATATAGGAAGAGATAAAAATATATATTAAAAAAAGAAAGACTTGGCCTTTCGGCCTTTTTATGTTTTGGACCAGAGAAATTATTTAAATTGGACTTGGCTTTTTAGCCTTACAACACTCCGGATCAGAGAAAACCTACAACAGACTAGGCTGTATGGGCTAGATCCCTTTGCCTTTCCCTAATGGGATAAATTAAAAAAAAAAAAAAAAAATCTTTATTTTTTCCTGTGATTTTTTCACGATCATTGCTATATCTAATGGGTTGGTCGAATTATGAAATAAATAGTATTCCTCACGTAATATGCTGAAACTAGGCTCTTTCTTGATATTCTATGCTGTTTATACCTGACCAATAGCTCCAAAAATGTTATGATTGTCTGGTAAGTGAATTTCGATCATATTGCAGAATGAAATTATTGTATGTAACGTCCTAGTTATATCCGTTTGTTTTTTTTAACTCCTCGTTTATTTGTTACAGGAATTAATCAGAAACTTTCGGAAAGCCTTGTTATAGCTGTTCTAAGATCATTATGTTTAATAGCACCTTTGATGAAAAATTAAATAAGTCTGCTTGGACTTTTTGCATATTTGGTACAACTATTACGCTTTTGAAGAAGTTTCTGCAGAGATTGTCCAATGGGCCATTGTCTCAGTTGTTTCAAGAATCAAGCTAATGCTGACATTACATCTCACAGAAAAAAAGATGGTAAGTGTTCACTAGTGTCGCTAGTACTATTTATTATACTGTGCTTGTGTAGGTACTGCTAACAAACAACATATCATAGAAAACACTTATTCTAATAGTAAAGTTAAATTGAAACTTCAAAGTTCAAACCAGCACTTTGTTTGTTTGTTTGTTTGAAAATGCAAACAATAAATACTTCAAATAATATGAATGTAGCATACAACCTACATATGATATTGTTGCATTGTTCTGGAAATACTTCACAGAAAATACTGCATAGTAAGGAAATTTTTCACCTAAAATATTTTGGTTTTTCAGAGCTGACAGACATTGTCACCACCCGCCAAGTACCTGCTATCATGGTGTCAGATTACCCTCAGGAAGAACCGCTTCTTCATGACAATGAGAATAGTATAAACTATTACAAAAATAGTAGCCATGTACAAAATGCGAATACTCTAAATTCTTATGAAGAACCTTGCTCAGACTTAATTAATACACAAAAAACAAGCTCCGATAAGACTCCCAAGCCTTTTTACCAAAAGTTGCCCTCAATCCCACGAACTATGACATCCTTGGGATCCTGCGAGCACCGTGTATCTGAGACTAAAATCAATCAATTGTTTGATCAATATAGAGATTCATTGGAGGATGCTATACTGGCAGAGGGTATTGAAAATCTATGTAATGACCTACAGCTGAATCCAGATGACTTCAAAGTTTTAGTTCTTGCTTGGAAATTAAATGCTAGTCAAATGTGTAGATTCACAAAATTAGAATTCATACAAGGATTAAAAAGTATGAAAACAGATTCTATTAAAAATATACAACAAAAATTGAATGATATAATAAATGATATAAAGAGAGACCCTGAGCAATTCAAAGATTTATACCGATTTACTTTCAAATTTGGGCTAGATGTAAGCACTGGTCAGAGGATACTGCCATCTGATATTGCTGTTGTACTGTGGCGCCTAGTGTTCACCAACAATGAGCCACCTATTTTGGACAAATGGTTGAATTACCTGGAGAAGCACCCTCACATCAGAGGTATTCCTAAGGACACATGGTACATGTTCTTAAACTTTTGTGAATTTGTGGGAGATGATCTCAGCAGTTATGATGACACAGAGGCTTGGCCTAGCCTATTTGATGATTTTGTGGAATACGAGAATGATCAAATGAATCAAAATGTTACAAAAAATGATATAAAGAAAGAGGATTAAACTCCTATGCCAAATTTTAGATACTGTTAGGTACTTAAATATATTATTGAGACTGATAAACCAATAATGGATGTTTGTAGATGATCAAGGTCCTGAATCTGCCATGTGTGCTAAGAATAATTGATGTTTCATAATAAGTTAAATTGTGAATGTAGTGGAGATACACTATCATTGAGATTTAATGAATTAAATGTACATACTATGTTATATTTTCTAACTTGCTTGTGGAAATATGTATTTTTAAGTGTCTAGTTTTAGACTTATAAATTGCTATAACATTCCAGTTCATGAATTAGCCAAAATCTGTATATACATGTCTTCATAGTTTGGGTTATTTGATGTGGCAAAAAAAGTACTTGGTGTATTTTAACTATGATTGCTTCATTCATATTTCTTAATAATATTTCTTCAAATGCTACGTGAAGCACAACAGAAAATTGCCTGGTATGATAAATATGATTAATTAATTGAAAAAAACTAAACATTTATGTTTTATTTCTATAATTTTTATAAAAATGTAATCATTTACGACCATTTTAATTTCATTTCGGCTCATAATGACCTAGATGAAGTTCTAGTCACCGAACTTCATCCAAAATTTGGCTGTTCCGCGCGATTTCACCGCAAGTCCTGTTCCCGTGGGAATACAGGGATAAAATATAGCCTATGTTATTTCTAGCTTTGAAAATAATTTTTAAAATCGGTCCAATATGTAGTTTTTGTGCTTATTCGTTACAAAGATACAAATCTTTCCTCTTTATAATATTGGTGTAATTTCAATTATATTTCTGCCTTCGTGTCCGAACCGAGTCCTAAATTTACTTATAGATATATGTGTCTCTAGTGATCGTCATTCACACGGATTTCAAAGCTTAGTATTATTTTAAAAAATAAAAGCATTTTTCAGTCTGGCAACACATATGTCACCCGTTTCCGTCAAAGTCCGCCATATGTCATTACGTGTTTCCGTGTTCGTTGTTCACTACGGTAAATTTTATAAAATTGTTTTTTTAGGTTTTAAAAGACTTCAAGATGCTGAAATGGAAAAATGAAGACTTGCAGGAACTCCGTGAGGATATTGAAACGTTACTCAAGACATTAAAATAGAGGACAGATGCTGATCAGCAGGATTTCGTGCGATAGAAATAATTGATGGGCTTGCACCATCCTCGTCGTCTAAGCTGTCGAGAGTCAGTCACAAGTTGTGTAGAAGATAACAAGAGATAGAAATGAGAGAATGTCCAGACGAGGATAATTTTCTGAAAATAAAACGAACTGCTTCACATAAATTCACATGTTACACAACTGTCTACAAGAGGTTGTCGAATTGCATTCTCACTTCTGCTAATTGGGTGCTATGCATTGCCTGCAGGGCTCCAGCTCTCACCCTTGACACCTCGATCACGCGTTACACACTGCCTTAGGGGTTGTTGCTATCGCTGATCAGAGCACCATAGCTCTTCCTGCTGCGGAGTTAACCTCGTTAACACCACAGTTCAGGAGGTAGGGTTAGCCTACGGGGCCTCGTCCCTACGGCGACACTCTGACCGACATTTTGAATCATGGATCTGTATCACTATTACTGGAGCCACAGTTCAACAGGTAGTGTTAGCCCAAGGGGCATCGTCCCTAGGGCAACACTGACCGAAATACTGCATCAGGGAGCTGTATCACCATCACTGGGGTCACAGCTGAAAGGATAAAGTTAGCCTAAGGGGCATCGTCCCTAAGGCGACACTTTGACGCAACTTCTGCGTCATGGAGCCGAATCATAATTACTGGAGCTGCATGAAGACGAAACTAAACTAAAAAGTTGCCTACAAGTTGAAATTGACTATGTATGTACCTACTTGGTTAATAAGTTTGAGTATGTGGCGGTTATAACTAAGCTGTTTTACTCATTATGTATACTGTACTTCCATTAGGAGTATGGTGAGAGATTCTGTAAAGAAAGGATGTTATTTTGCTTATGCTGGAAACAACAATTATTATTTCGGAAAAATACAATCTCATGCCTCCTATCCGCGATGGAGTAGGTAAAGGTATTTTATTTCTGGATATACTTACCCACTTTTCACGAGATATTCTTTGGACCCTTATTTATTTCGAAAATAAATAAAATTATATATATATCTATATATATATATATATCTATATAAATATAGGTATGTAGATGTCTAGAAGTCGAAACAAAATACTTATGTAATATTGCAAAATCCTTAAGTGCATTATTTCAAGGATTAACAGCTGCTGTGAAACAATACAGGCCCGGTGCTGGCTAATGTTTTAAAGACAGCGAAAGAAACTATCCTTGAGGCAAAGGACAAAGACAAGAAAGTTCTTGTTCGGTGATACCTAATTTATTTGAAAGTATAAAACCACAAATAAAATAAGCAAAAACAGCTAAGAATTTCGACATCAGACACCACAACAGATGATCTTCAAAGTAAGATTCATCAGCAACAAACCCAAATCAGATACTTTAAACTGAAGGGGCCCGCCTCCACAGCCACAGCAGATGAGACTACAAGTTGAGTGGCAGCTGGTGGGCAAAGACCTCAGCAGCAGCAGACAAATACACAAAAATCATCGCTAAAGGTCAATTTATCACTGTGGAGGACTTTAACTATTCATTATAACTGGAGGAAAACACTCAGGATAAAGTGAATCTGTCTTACATTTCGGGATACAGCATTCCTTTAGGAAAGCCTCCGAAACAATGACTAAATATAGGTATATAATCAATCAGGTAATTCATACAATAACCAGATGCATACCATACCTACAGAGATCTTGAGACTCTTAGAATGTGAAGGAATCTCACGTTGTGGCCCACATTCTAATCAATTTATTTCTAAGGTATTTCTAGTACATAGCAAAACCAAATAACTTTTTCAAAGTCATAATTAACCTCAAAAAATTGAAAAAATAAATAAATACATACAAAACCATTTCAAGTTGGAAGATGTAAGATCTATCATTAGTTTAATGAATCCAGTGATGTCCAGCATTTATTTAAAGGTTACATATTTCTTAATAGGTAACTACTTATTCATGAAGATGACATACAATAAAATCTTAGATCTGTTTTTTGGGATGGTTTGTATTATATAAATTAATGTTCACCCATTGGGCCTGAACACAGTACCATATCTGGTATACAAGTTAATAACACAAGCAAGATTTGCAAATTTTTAGGATTCTTAAAATTCTGATGGATTTTCTATAAGAATTTATGACTCAAGAAAATTATTAGGTACCTATATTAAAATATAAATTAATTTTGTTCAAACAACTATTACGACATTGTAAGACAAGAGTGATTGTTCAAATTTTTGCTACCCTTACAACAGCATACCCAGCCATTTAGTACGACTGGCTGTTGGGACATCAGAAATATTGGGCGATAGAAATATCTTGCATTATTTATTTGGTGATAATGAAAACGGTAAGGTGAGAATATAATCTAATAAGATCAATACAGTCTCGTAATTAACAAAATGTTAAAGGAGAGTAGAATATAGAAGAAACTAACATAATTACCTGGAAGTAATGGCGATAGCGTTTTTTGAGTTCTTTTTCAGAAGAGCAAAGACTATCATCATTCTGAAATACTAATAATAATAATAATAATCTCACGCCTTTCATCCCCGAGGGGGTAGGCAGAGGTATTCCATTACTGGATATACCCACATTTCACGAGATACATTGGACCCCTAAACGTGATAAACTTGATGATAAATCTGAAATACTTTTTCGAATAAATAAGACAACTGCTGAATTAGACAAATAATATGGGTATTACTCAATTTGCTCACTTACGCTTACGTACGAACATTGATGCAGTAGGTATATTTGTATACATTCCTGCTTATTACGTACTTACGGTACTTATAGTAGGAATATCTCTAGAGAAGAAATCTCGTTCCACATTTCTCAGGAGCGAATAAAATTAAAAGATATGAATATATACATATATCTACAAATAAAAACTACTATTTACATGCAATAGTTAGAATTTAAAAATGAGTATATTTTCAAATATGCTTGCATCATATATTACCTCTAAAGAAAATTACAAGGAATCTAGAAAGCTTTATGTTAATGCAAAAAAAAAGGATTTTAGCTGAGTATAAATACTTTGGAACAATCAACAATTTATTTATTTGCAAGAACCTAGATTAAACCTGTTACAGGTATTTTTATTGGTTTATTATTGGATTTGCAGTAGTATTCGCACAGTTGTAAGACTCATTCTAAGAATAGGAAAAATATTGGGTATTGATAGTGTTAGATAAAATTGTTTTGATCTAAGTTGATAGTCCAAGAAGAATTTTGATGTACCACAATTTCCTCGATTTCCAATGTTTAGGCCCCACTAAACTATTGGTTTACCCTTTCAGGATCCTACACTCTCTACCTATACAAGCAGCTTACTCTGGTGGCAGGGAGACGCCAGGCAGGCATGTATGTACATCCAGGTATTGTAAAAGTGTTCTGTGTTTCAGAGTAGGTATTGACATTTATGAAAGCAATTTGATCCTGTAATGTATATACTGGTAATATTTTTTTTCAAAAATATATTTAAAAACATATATTATTTGTACCTACAGTATTGTAATATCTGTGCCAGGGATGTTGCGAATATTCGCTTCCGCATAGATTTATACATCTGCATCCGCATCCGTATTAATCAATGCGGATATTTATGCGGATGCGGATGTAATACAAGTTGTGACAAGAAAGAAATTGGGCGGGACCCGCGAATGGCACGTGCCGTTCACATGAGACAATGACCTATGGGAACGAAGAAATTGGTGACAAGATCCGACGCATTTGTTGTGATACATCCTTTGTTTCGTGTAACTAACTAAATTATTACGTGTTTGTTTGCGCTGTGGGTTACTTATAGTGAAGATATATATTTTGAGTGTTATTGTGATCAGTGATCATTGTGTGTAGATAATTGAGTATTGGGAAATCTTTATATTAGTCTTAGCTCAGCTTATTAAATTAAAATCGCCATGAAAATGCCATTATGTTATACCGGTAAAACCTACGTTTTATTGTAGGTAAAGTTTATAGTTTTATAACAGTATTCTTAATTTTTCCAGTGAGGTTCCTGTTATTGATTGAGTAGAATAGAATATTTCTTTATTTGCGTCAAACTTGGGTACAGAGGAAAAAATACAGTTTTGGCAGTGCATACAGGTTCACTATAATTAAAAGACATGCGGCCTTTGACATAATGGACACAATTATTTTATTTTTTAATAAATTAATTAATATTGTAAAAAATACGATCATTGAGCTATTTATACATTTTTCTTTTAATAATTTTAACGGGTAAGTCTTTAATGTCATTCGTGATTTTATTATACATAAGAATATATTCTAATACTCAAAGCTAATTTTATCATAATTTAATAATTTTTGTTTTTTTTTTCAAAGACAAGAGTGTTTGGGTCTCTGTGACTACGAGGGTTTATGTTACAAATTTTCCTAAACAATTCCCCATGCTGTTTAGCAAAAACGCAAATATCATTCATGTTAGATGATATGTCAATAGGCCATTAAGGTCTTTAAAGAATGATCTGCAAGAGTCAAAGCGAGATATTCCCGTTGTTGCTCTAATTTTTTTTTTTCTGCGGAATGAATGCTCTACCTACCTACGTTTTTACTGTTTCCCCATAGGATGATACCTTTACCTATAGTAAGATAATTCTTCATTCATATACTATATTTATATAAGATCCCAAACATCCGCATCCGCATCCGCGGATGTGAGCCTTCAAAAATCCGCATCCGCATTCGCATCCGCGGATGTGAAAAAATCGGCATCCGCAACATCCCTGATCTGTGCCTAGGTATACCTAAAACGTTAGTGGTTATATTCTCTTTGGGTATACCTGTATGTTGAAACTTCTGTCTAGGATAATATCAGTATGAAATTTTTCGCCATTTCTAAATTCAGTTAACAATTTGTGCCACACCAAACTCAGGCAGATCGGCCCTTCGTTTTATAAATTAACAAGTTAAGTCACTATTACGATGAATGTGAAAATTTTACAATTGATGACAATTATGACCTAATCTGTCTAAATGCCATACTATAGGAATAATTTTTTTGTGTTCGGACCATCTGAAGAGAATGTTTCATAAAGAATAAGTAAGTATATTATTATAACCATAATAAATATACAGTTCTTTACCTACAGTGTTAGCTACTGGACATTGGGTTCACTCCTACTCTGTCTTCTATATATGATAACATAAATAATATTGATATTAACACACAAAATATATTTAGCACTATAGTCTGCACGATAGAAAAGAGCACAATTTTCATCAAATCTCCGATTTGAAGTTTGAAATAGTTTTTAAAGTAATGTTTGCACAACTTTAATAAAATCCAGAAAGAATAAAAACTGCTCCATAAAAAAGTTTTCAGAATAATTAGGATTCTGCCTGTCTATTTCAAGTTCAATCCTGAAATATGTCCACTGTCCAGCCTGCACTTTGCTCGATTAGTTATTTAAAATTGACTAAAAATTTACGTTCCAGTAATACTTCTTTGTTCCAAAGCTTCATAAAACTTTATTCAGAAAATATTCAACACAAACTTAGAGTAGTTAGATAGCTCAAAACAATACTAGCTGATTGAGGGATTTATACGTATTTATGTAGGCTGCAACACTTGCTACCCAAAATGTAGGCCTATAAGAAAAAGGCTCTATAATAGACCCAATAGCTAAAAGAAAGATGATTTGCTTAATTCGTAAGGTTTCATTTGGTTGTAGAGATATCTCTAGGTTGTTGACACCTTTTCATAGTTATCTTACACCTATTTACCCGACTGCGCAGGGTACAATTTTTATGTGTTTATTTTATTATTATTGTAGTACATACAGTGTAAGAGTTACTGATTATTTATTATTCTTTAAGATACCTGTTATCTATCCAAAACCTAGCAAGTACCTTCCTACTATATGGAAATAAAAAATATATTTACTTAGACAGGGAAGTATAATTTAGTAATATTATACTTTTTATTGTTTTATAAATAAAACAGCTTTGAACATCTATCTATAAGTAAATTTAGAACTCGGTTCGGACACGAAGGCAGAAATATAATTGATGGTCCAACGAACTTACCTTAAGTGAAGTTCGACCCATAATTATATGAGGCCTTCGTGTCCGAACCGAGTCCAGCCCTCCCAACCCTGGATCCAAAGTTTGGATCTACCCCTAAAATATTAAACTTTGAACATAAATGACATATGGCGGACTTTGACGGAAACGGGTGAAATATGTGTTGCCAGACTGAAAAATGCTTTTATTTTTTAAAATAATACTAAGCTTTGAAATCCGTGTGAATGACGATCACTAGAGACCTTTGAGTATTAAACCAACCGGAGACGTCACGCGCACTAGTTTCTTTACAAAAAAGTCTGCCAATTTCTGCGGGGGGGACGAGGAAACAATCACAAATAATGTTAAAACAAACGCATTTTTTGACAAAACAATTAAACACTAGCTTGAACTAGGTGCACACAAATACATTCACCAATACAAGCACTCCGTGAACTCAAAAAAACTAGTTGTATTTAACCGGTATGCTCAAAGACCGACACGTTTTTTTGGCAGAGGGGAACGCCTGTCAGTGGCGTCTCCGGTTGGTTTAATACTCAAAGCTAGAGACACATATATCTATAAGTAAATTTAGGACTCGGTTCGGACACGAAGGCCTCATATAATTATGGGTCGAACTTCAGTTAAGGTAAGTTCGTTTGACCATCAATAAATACAGGATTCTGTGATTGCCGATTGGTCAACCCAATGAATTGTCAGTAAGTACAAGTAGGTACCTACTAAGTACACCACTTGATTTACGTTTTGTTTATATATTAGCTTGGCTTATGCTACCATACGTGCATACCAATAAAAAAAATCCGACATGTCTGCTATACTTTTTTTTATAGTTTCGTAACAAAGTGGTACAAAAAAAGTAGCCCTCATGGCGCCGCTCTGTCTTTCTTTCAACCTTTGAACTGCTTATTTCTGCAACTACTACTAAATGCCATGGTATAATAATATACTATGACTAAATGCTATGTATTTTTAAATAACCGTTCAACTTTATTATCTTTATAACACATTTGCTCGAAAAAGGTGTCTTATTTGACCAATTTTAATATCGTTACCTATCTCATTACGCCCAAGTGCGGTCAGTGTAAAGTAAAACGCACGGTTTATCAAGATGCTCCGTCTTAAAACGAACGGTACTTTTTAAAATCTCAGCAAAGAGTTTTTATGTCAAAAAAGTTGTCAACATTTTATGATTAAAATTAACTTTGGGATATAAAATATAATAAAGAAATATTTATGTACATAATTATTTAATTTAATTAATTTTGACAGTAAATTACAACCAATTAATCTGTAACAAAAACACAAAAATATTATTTTACTTTATTAGTAGATAATAAGTACTGGCTGTTTTTTGTGTCTTTTCTTAAAAAAGAATGATGATGCGCGCCGCGCGCTTTTTCTTAACGCTGTATTGTTTTTATTCGTTTACCATAGTCTGAGTTTTATTTTATTTCCTCGGAAATGTGTTATAAAACGTCGTATGACATACGTGCGCTTTGATAATTACAGCCTCTGCTTACTTGTAGCCCTCGCCTACGGCTCGGGCTAACAATATCGCCTCGGCTGTAATTTTCAACCTACCGCACTTATATCATAATGTACTATTATGGCATTGTCTATATACCTAGGGCAGGGTTGGCGAACCTTTATATGTATCAACGTGCCATTTTTTCTAAAGTAAAGTTAAATGAGGTCATAGACGTGCCATCACATAGCATCGCAAGTTAGGGCTCACAATATAATAATAATAATAAATACTATTTATAACTCAAATTTAGGTAGGTAGGTAGGTACTACAAAAAAAATATTTTTGCGATGTCACAGTTATACGCGTACCTAATTTAAATGAGAAGTAATTAAATGGGCAGCAATTATAAAATTTAGTTAGCCACAAAAAATCTGCATTTAAATAATTTGGTCAGCATACAAAGATTTTGTTCGCAAATAAAAAAATCAGGCAGCAATGCCAGCAATCCTTGTTCGGCAAATAATTTTGATAATGGTCAAAAATTACATCAGAAATAGGCAGCTTACAATAACATGGGTTTGCATAATAAACATTCAGTCCGCAAAATAACTACTTGGTCAGCAAGATTTCATGATTGAACAGCAGAGAAAACATGTCGTAAAAAATATACTTTAACTCCCACGCCCACTCCCGCTCCCGCTCCCACTTCCGACCCCACTCCCAGTTCCACTGCCACTACCACCACCACCCCCACCACTGCCACTACCACCACCACCACCACTACTTGTAATCGTAATAATAATCATAATCATAAAAGTTGCATAATCCAAAGTCCTTCCTAATCTATGTAAGGAATGCGCCCATTTTGCGCATGACAAGTTTGCTGAGATTATTTTTGCTCCTTTTATAAGAAACAAAAAAAAAATTTTGGCGTCCCCTCTGAGTGCTTACCAAAATTTTATTAAACAGTAGCAGCTCAAAAATAATTACAGCCATCCAGAATGACATAAATTGCTGATTGGTTTTGTAATGTTTGCTGAACAATTAGCTATTTCTGCTTATAGATTATATTTTTCTGCTCACAAAAATACGAATACTCTGTTAACTATTTAAATAACACCCAATTAAAGTAAAATTAGTACGTGACTTCTGTTGTTGCAAGTACCCTAAGTTACGAATCATATCATAGAATCTATGACATACATAGCCCAACGGACTTAGTGAGATAGAATATCTGTACCTACTAGAGATGAAACGGATATCCGGTATCTGGCCTATCCGGCCTTGTTTTCACTATCCGGCCGGATACCGGATAGTAAATTTTTTAAAAATCTCATTATTTTACACAAGGCAAATCATACTCCAATAGGTTATGGACACCGTTTATTTCTATAATCGCACATCAAAAATGTTTGTTTTATTAATTATTAGTTTAATACGTGGCAAATTTTGATGAATAAATTCCAAATTTTCCGCGTTTGTTGGTAAGAGGCGAATCCGCTTGGCTTCGTATACCAGACCAGCTTCTGAAAATAGCCTTTCGCTGTAAACGCTACTGCCAGGTGCTGAAAGATAAATTCTAGCAAACCTTGACAACTGCGGGTATATACTGATTGACACTATAAACATATCGCGTACTTGGTATCGTCACTGTTTAAATCAAAATATTGGCATATTGGCGATCGTGTTTTTGATGATGACATTTTTTGTTAATCTATCAGAATTCAAACATAAAATCACGACGACAAGTGATAAGAGTGATTCCACAGGTTCGTCCAAATCTGAGCTAAATTGTGGAATATTTTTATTTGTAATGGTTTCGCGTAATTTATCAATTTAATTATTCGGATATTATCTAGGTGTAGTCTATCGTGGAAGGCACCCGGAAAAATGCTTTCCTTTTCAAAAAAATAAATGGAATGTAATGATGGTATGGAGGGTAATGAGAAGTGGTGAGAGTGTAATGATTTAGTGTAGAATGGAATGAAAATTTAACTACTAATATAGAGTATATTGTATTAATTAATGGGTCTATCTAACTAAAATTATAGGTAAGTTATTTATGCGTAGTGTATTATTTGTTTTATTCAATTAAAATCATATAAATCATCAAGTTTATTTTATTTTATGAGTTTTTCAAAAACTTACTTACATATTTATCACTAGCTTGACGGTGAAGGAAACCCGCAGGTCCCAGAATTAATTCTGAAGCAAGCATTATGTCTAAGACAGACCCGGTCCGGTGATGGGCTCACCACCTATCACGTTTAGGGGTCGAATATACTCGTGAAAAGTGGGTATTTTCAGAAATTGAATACCTTTGCCTTCCCTCTCGGGGATAAAAGGCGTGAGATTTTTTTAATTTGAGGATTATATTATTTATAATCAACACAAAAATGACATTGAACACTAGTATTTGTAAAAATAATATACGTGGTACATACAACAAGCTTTAAAATTTGTTTGTGTATGTTCAAAAACTGTGAACGTTTGTTGCATTATTAATAACATTATAAAAGATAGGTACACAAATTCGTACAGCTAATCCATCAACAAAAGATCTCTTCTCGTTTTTAGAAAGACTTCTACTTTTTCGATACTCCTCGATTCAGTATTTCACTAAATAAAAGTTTTTTCTTTACACTCTCTATTTTATCAGTCTCAATATCTTCAATTACTTGATCTAGTATATATTTTTGTTAGTCTTTCTAATACTCTGCTGTCGCTCTTGATTAATTTGTTTTCTTAGCATACTCTTTTTCTTCTAAAGTTTATCTATTTCTTTCTGCAAATTTCAAATAATTTTCATGGATCTGTGACGCATCTTCTTAACGACACTTGAATTACCTTCGTTCAGACTTTTACTTTATGATACTTTAAGCGTAGTTTGTGTTGTTCTTCTGGTACCATATATTAAACTAAAAGAATCAAAATCTGCAGGCTCTGTTAAATTACGAATACGATCTTCATTTACACTGACAGGTGGCGAATTTTATATCAAAGTAAGTTGTATGTTCATTTCTTCCTTTAACTTATTCAAATATTTACTAGAGTTTTTTCGACATCTTTTTCTCTGGTCTCTTTTTTGCCTGTCGGCCATTTTCTTCTTCTTCCTTCTCATCAGATATTGTTTTCTTTCTTTATCTTTTTTCTAGTTTATATTTTTCTGGATCCTTTTTTATTTTTTTGGCTAAAGTTCTTGTTTAATTGCTTTATTCTCTCTAGCCATAGTCGTACCTTATACCTAAATAAATAAAAAATAATCTCACGCCTTTTTATCCTCGAGGGGGTAGGCAGAGGTATTCCATTTCTGGATATAACCACTTTTCACGAGATATACTTTGGACCCCTAAACGTGATAGGTGGTGAGACCACCACCGGACCGGGTCTGTGTACACATCTCTCAGAATTAATTCTGGGACCGGCTGGATTCCTCACGATGTTTTCCTTCACCTTCCAGCTATTGATAAATATGTACGTAAGTTATGATAAACTCATTGGTAGATGCCAGGATTTGATACCTACCTATTAACAAAATAAACGATTTTATAATACAATAGGTAGGTACCTAGAAAAACTGGCACCATTGACCACCGTTCCTGAGACTAATTTTCCATTCTGGACCGAACTATTTATAAGTTTATTTTATAACTAACCTTAATAATTAAAGATATTATCATGTTTGTCTTAGCTGCAAGTGATGTGTAATATTTAAACAATAAATAAATAAATTATGAGCTATTACTAAAATGTGTTCATTACATTCCAAAACACTTCATTCCCTTCCGTCTAAAATTTTAAGAATATGGAGTGTAATGATACGGAGGGGAATGAGATTTTGGATGATTATCTCGATTTATTTTAAAACAAACCGGGCATTTATCCTAGTAAAAATTACTGTTAGATGGCTACCTGTGAACTACATTTTTATCGCAAAAACATATTTTTTTTACAAGCGCTTTCATAATAAACAAATGGAGTGTAATGAGTACTAACCCGTGACAAACTCGATATTCAGAACTAATAACGAATATATATTTTTCCACGGCGACACGCGTCTGTCCTCAACTCAATGTTTCGGTTATATAGGGTCCGTGGGAGGTGAAGGCGACTGGCTAACACATCGATAGGGTTGTACGAAAAAGTTAAGACGATATCTATTTGTGTGGAAGGTAATGAAGATTTTCGTGTGACAAAATTTTAGTAGCGATTCTTTTTATGTTGCGTACTGTTAAAAAATCCCATGTTCTTAATAAATCATTGTTACCTAATAACTTAATCACTAAGTACAAATAACTTGATTATTTCTGTGAACAAGTGAAATTATATGACAAGAATCATTCCGAGTGACTATTTGACCAAGGAAGGGAATGAAATTTTGGCATGTTTTTGTTAAAAAAAAAATGTTGTCGTTGTATTTTCATTGAATATGAAAGGTACTCCTTTTGTATAAAACTAATTAGAAAGTTTTCACGTTTTTACTTTTTTGTTAACTTTAATATTCATATACACTTTTGCCGTGGAAAGGCGATTTGAACGAAACGGTGGAATCACTCATAAACAATAAAATAAACAACAAACGAACTTAGAAACAAACACAAACTGACACGCGCGATAACACTCGAACGCCCCCGAGTCGACCCGATCTCCGCTTACTAGTGCGGTCCGTTTTGTGCAAATGGTAAATACGTTCGTGAGCACGCACACGACTGTTCATAATGATTACGATTGTTAGCATGCAAACAATTTGAACAGGTTTTCGTTTGTCAAAAATGACAGTTCTTTTAATATTGTAATATTGTTATGTAGTTTTCAAATAAAGTAGTTTTTACATTCTAATAAGTATTTTAAATGTTAGTACAAACCAATTGCTACTCGTTGATATTGTTCTGAAGTTAAATTCAGTCAGATAGAATCCCCCGAAGCTTCGCAATGTACTTCTGTTAATATCAATGATGGACGACATACCTAATTTTAATTAATACTTAATCAAAAAGTAAAAGTTCGCGGGGCGGGAAAAAACAGAACAATCAAAAAACGAAAAAACACCATGCACATTGAAGTTTGACAACTGTTTGACAGTTCCGGAGACATTGCACTACCTCCTCGGTGTTGGCACTGTTCGCACCAATCGATGACGTCATCGATGAAGTCACAATGCTCATGTCAGCGTAATTTGAACAGTTGTTTGCATGAATATAGCGCACACGAGCGCAGAAAGTGCAATTTGGACCGTACCATACGTGGGACCCGAATGCGCCTAAATATTTCCGATCTCGTTCACCGCGCCAATATTCAAATCAAACTGATCGCGTCAACGCAATAAAGGGCCGAATATCCGGCGCTCCGGCCTAGTAGCTTGCCGAATATCCGGTATCCGGCCAAACTACTATCCGTTTCATCTCTAGTACCTACTTCACACAATTTTTTATAAGTGCATTAAGAGTTTTTGTAATAGGTGACGTGCCCAAAATATTGTGTCGCGTGCCATTGATTCGCCGTCCCTGACCTAGGACATCTAGGGGCCAAGTGTCGGAACTCGGAAGTACTGCGCAAACCCCCATCCCATTGCCATCGTCTTTACGCTGGTGTGATACCTACTCTCCATGGAGCGCCATAACACTCAGGGTGGTTAGTGGTTAAATCGTATCGCACCGCTACAACAGCGCGTGCGTGCGATAGAACACCGCCGTTGGACCTAGAAGCTGGGGAGCTGATGGCCGCAGTCCGGCCAGTCTTGAAGGTCTGGCTAGAGCTTAGGCACGGCTCGCTATCCTACCGCTTGGTGCAGATGCTGACCGGGCATGCTTGTTTGCTTCGCTAGGTGTCTGTGCCGGGTTGTGGCTCGCAAGCCGTCAACGGCGTGCCACCACCATTGTGCAGCTGCTGATGACACCTCATAACACACGTGTGAGGAGTGTCCATTCGGTGCCCGACCTGACACTGCCGAGCATGAGCTCTCTCGACGCATGAGTGGAACAATGTGAATGTATCATCCGAACAAGTATTTGAAATAATTTGACCTTATGACTCAAACCCCCCTTAGATCTCCTAAACCTCGAGGGTACGAAATCCAAGACTATTTAGTACCCGGTGTATGAAATGGGTACGTAATGTATATCTGGTTCAGATGCCAATCAGAAGCCCACAGACCAGTAACTAGAAACAGAAGCCGTGGCGCTGCTAGGGTGATACATACGTACAATGTCGACGCGCTTTCTAATTCGCCGCAGGGCCACGAGAGGACGTTTTAGTGCTCCCCCTCAGTCCCCCCACCAGGTCGTGTGGTATGTTAAGCGTGTAAATGCATTTCCTAAGTAGTTTCAGGGGTACATTACTCCTAGTACAGCAGTCGGGTCTTGTAGTCCATTGTAGATATGTATTGGTTTGTTTTCTAAAAAGTGAACAAGGAAGGGAAATGCGTGTGAAGATTTTAAAATGACTACAGTAGTATTAATAAAATTTTATTTTATTTTAAACAAAATAATATAGTCGCAGCCTGCCAGTGCTCGCTCGGTGTGGAGGCACGCGCGGGCGCCGGCAGCAAGGCACTGGCCTGGCGGGGCTCGCGGGCCGGCCAGCCGCGCCCTTCTCTACCACAGCGCGTCGAACCCTTATGCGAGGGGAACCGACTCGGAGGCCACGCGCGCCTCACTTTGTCCACTGATATACACAAAATATTGATAATAATATACAATCGCCCCTAGATTTAAGTCTGATTACATTAAAAAAAGCAGAAAATTTATAAATCCATAATATACATTTTATTATAACAACTCGGAGGTTGAGCCCGTGTTCGAACCGCCTAAGTACTCTCATTGTGTTCCTATGAGTAAAATTAATGTGGGCATTTATTGTATCACAATGGATTTCTGTGGCCACAGTTAAAATCGTGAGAACGAGTATAGGACCGATTTCAGGAGAGAGCCTTGCCACGAAGTTTCGTCTCCCTCATACAAACAAAGCTGCTGTAACTTACTGCACTGAAGTGTTTCCTCGCCTCGCCCATGTATTATTGACCACTATGCGGCAATAAATTATAATATACCGTCTTAATCTGATAAAAAATATTGCAGACAATATATTAACATTAAACATAGACATGACCGAAACGAGTTTGGTTTTACACAATACTTTAATAGGAGTTACTAACCGACAACTACTCATATAATGTGTACTCTAAAAATTAAATCAAAATATATTTAAAAAGATTTACAGTACATACATACCTACTTTATTGTAGTATATGGAAACAAAAACTGTTAGGATGACCATCGGTACAATAAATGAAATTAGGTCAAAATACTTATTTGAGTATAGGGTCACTTATATCGTACTACTTTTCTGGGAGGATGACCTTCCTAAAAATAATACATGAGAGCTTCAACCACCTTACACCACGTTAACTAACAAATATTTTAAGAGCATGACATAAATTTTGGCCAAGAAAAAAGATTAAGCAAATTGAAGCAAAACCAAAACTTATTTTAGTTTTTGTGGGTAGAAAGAAAACTCTTTATAACATCGCGTTAGCTCTGTCTGTTTAGCGCTTGCTTGCCAAACTGGCTATCTTATTCGACTTAAAAATGAAAAGAGAAATTACAACTGGTTTAATAATATATAATATAATTATTATTAGGTATGTCCACAATTCGTTTTATAGCCAACATTCATAATTTAGTCCTATACAAATTGGTAAGTAACGTCGTGAGATCGACATACACACAAACACACATCCTGTCACTCCTAAGTGCTTATAACCTTTAAAAAGTATGTAGTATAAAATAAATATAAAGTGATCATAAGGCATAGGTGTTGTTAGGTGGTCATTGGCCTGTTTATAAACAATCCGCAGTGGGCTATGAGATTATAATCCAAATTTTCTCAAGCTACTGACCTGGAATTGAGCAGAGGGCTAAGGCTAGGAGTATGAGAATGAATCATGACCATTGCTGTTACCCGTCTTACTTAACACTTCCAATCCAGTTCATTTTGATTTTGATGATCTTACATTCCACATGGACGGCATGTCAATACATCTTAGCAATAGATTGTAGTTTTATTTTAGGTTGGCGCTACACAAGGTTACCCATTACGTTTGCGAGAACGAAAAAGCCCAGCCGAGCCATTTCACAACTCTTTAAAACGTTATAATAACATAGACTAAGATAGTTATAAGAAATTTAAAAAAAGTTGATATAATAAATATTACATTGCTGAATTTCAATTCATGGTAATTTTAAAATTTAGCAAAAATAAATTGGCAAATTTAATAGAAGTATTTTTGAAAGTTGATCAATACAAAATATTGTATGATGTAAATAATCGAAAAATGTTGCCCTGCCCTGCAAACGGAACGAGTGGCCTTTTGTCTACTGCTAAAGCGCTAACACGACTGTCATATTGAGTTTAAGCATTCTTGTGTGGCAGTGAGAATATACAAAAATTGATTCCTTTTAATAGGACTAGCTGTTCTATGATAAATCATATAAGTAACTCATGTGGATATTATATCGTAATGAAGCAACACACTCCGAGCTCTCACATGATAGAGATCCCAAAATCCAGGATTACATATTACATGTTTCTCTGATGATATAGGTTTTGAAAAGGCCTATCCTAGATAAATTACAAATTGTAGTGCCGATTTACTCAACCACTTTTAGGACTTTGCCGATCGCAATTGTTTTATCTGGAACAAGTTAAGAAAATATTTGTTAAAAACAATTGTTATTTATGAATTATTAGCGACCCCCGCCCCGGCTTCGCACGGGTGCAATGCTAACACTAAAACCTTCCTCTTGAATCACTCTGTCTATTAAAAAAACCGCATCAAAATCCGTTGCGTAGTTTTAAAGATTTAAGCATACAAAGGGACATAAGGACATAGGGATATAGGGACAGAGAATGCGACTTTGTTTTATACTATGTAGTGAAGTTTAGGTGATTGGAATGATAAGTTTCAAGATTTTTTAAAATATGTAATTCCCTAGTAATAAATAGTTTTGTCTGGGGAATAACAGTTTGTGTAACACTCACTCTCGTCTCTTAACGTGAACCTGCCCATCTGCGCAAACTTCTTGAAAGGTTCTAAGCAGATAACGCCCGCGCATTCTATCCTCATAATTGCCACTTGGTCTTGTTTCACGAAGCGCGGCCGCGTCTTAGATTTGTCGCCGGTTTTTTTGTCCACCAAACAAATTAGTGCCTGCAAATTAAAAGTAGTCAAAGGGTCAATGGCTTCAATTCTACAACACCGGCTATACCTCCTAATTTTATATAAGAGCTACTAAAGCATTTTTCTATTATGTGCTGTACGTACTGTCAAAATCAAATGACAGTACTAAAATGAATTTGACGTTCTTAATTTATCTGTCTAATTCAATTTAGCTGGCTTAGGGCTATTCTGTGGACGCGATTTTAAGCATTTTAGATATGTCATCACGACTAAACCTCCTAAATTTAGGGGCGATTAAAATGGTGTCGCTTAAATTAATTTATAGGAATAATTCCGAAATGTTCGTGTTATTTAGAAATAGTTATGAAGCCGGTAATCCGAATACGTTATTAGATAAACATGGAAACAAAGACCGAAGACGAGGCACATAGCCATTTAAAGATAAACTAAAGACGAGGCAGTATGGTCTATGACTAGCCTGTCCAACACAAGTTGGGCGAAATAAAGAAAAAAAATATTTGACAAGACTTTTTAGTGTTGCCCGAATAATAGTGTTTTTTATATTTGGAGTAAAACAAGAAAAAATCAATAAAAACCTTTGTTAAAATGAAAATAATAGCAATGAAATTAATCATTGCAAAAAATATACATACATACATATAATCACGCCTCTTTCCCGTAGGGGTAGGCAGAGACCACTTCTTTCCACTTGCTACGATCCTTACATACTTCTTTCGCTTCATCCACTTTCATTCACACTCGCCTTATACACTTTTTTCGTCAATCGTTCGTCATTCATTCTCTCGACATGGCCAAACCATCTCAGCATACCTTTCTCAATTTTTGTCACTACATCTTCTTTCAGACCACATCGTTTCCTTATCTCACTATTTCTTATCCTGTCACTCAGTTTAACTCCCTATCCGTCAGTTTAACTTCCTATCATACTTCTTAACGCTCTCATCTCAACTGCATTTGCACTGCATGCAAAAAAATATAAACATTGATATAAAATATGTAACAGAATAAGCGCCATTTCTGAAATTAATTTGTTCAGTATCAACTACTTAATCGATTTCTGCTACTATTTTTAAAAACTAAATATAAACTAAGAAATTTAGCTTTAAGCTATTTACGCAGTGTGCGCGTAGAATTTAACCCAATATCTATTTTCTATAATTATCTACTATAAAAGCTAGAAGAGTGGTCATATTACTCTTTCTTAAGAAAGTAGAAAGACCCCTACCTTAACAGTTACTTCCTCAGCAGCACAATGTATGTGCATGACAGCAGAATAACCCGCACAAATTATGGATTTGTGTTCCAAAATAACGACTTGAGCATCGAAAACCTGGAAAACAAAAATTACAATTAAACATGTAACTAAGAATGACATTTGATACAAATTATATATTCTCTACTATAAATAGACA
This sequence comes from Ethmia dodecea, assembly GCA_963855545.1. Lineage (NCBI taxonomy): Eukaryota > Metazoa > Arthropoda > Insecta > Lepidoptera > Depressariidae > Ethmia > Ethmia dodecea. Next base: position 8,016,856 of record OY979446.1, read on the forward strand.
AGTAATTTTGTTTGTCTGCTAACTTTTCACAGTCAGTAATCCGGTGTAACGATCTTAATGAAATATATCAGGAAAGTTTACAACCCGAGGAAGGACAGAAGCATATTTATCAAACCGGTAAAAGACATATCACACCCTATCTATGGGTACGATAAATGTTCATGTGGGCAGAAACAGGCAAGAGCTATTATTATATTATCTAAAATACTTACTCTTCCTGTAGTTATAGGCTCAGTAACATCGCAAAGTACAAATCCAGGTGACACATCTTCTTCTTCAATTCCTTTAAGCTTTACTTTGACATTTTCGCCGGGACCGATAGAAGTCACTTCGATATCATCCGACCATAGTTGGTCCACAGTCACTTGAACCTGAAAATATGTTGATACCGAAACTTGAGCAAAAGCAAAATAATCTGAGGCCTTGACTGATCTGAAACTTTCTCGATCTTAAAAGTCGAATCTCGTTTCTTGAATTTGAAATTCTTAAAAGTATGTATTATAAATTCGGAAGTTATCCTAGGAAAGTACTTAAAATATTTTTAAATGCCAAAAAGTTCGAGTTTTTCTTAAACCTCCTTGGTTAATTATTTCGGCTTATAAGGTGTTTATTGTCATCAAATTGGGTAGTTGACAGCATCGAAATTAAATTGCGAGTAGTCATACATTAAAAAGATTATCCCAAAACACCTCAAAATATGTATTTCGATTTTAAATTTACAGTTATAGCAAATTTAAAAATAATAAACAATCAAAAAAAGTGCTGCAATTGAGTACTACAAACTATGACGTCACGGTTTGCTATTTCAGTACATTTTCCATAGTAAAATTTCGTTTTGACAGATCGTAAAAAGTAACTGATTTGACTAGGTAGGACACAACCCTATTGCATTAGTGACGTCATAAATATAGTAAGAAGTCAGTTTGTATATCATCAACACTACACTGTATTGTTCCTGATAAAATTGTCAACCTTTATGATACATACATAATAATTTTTTTTTTATAGACAAGTTTTTTCCATTAACACTAAACTTACCCTGTTAGGCATCAGGAACAAGGTGCTTCCCTTGCGAGTAGTGCCGGCCTCGACTTTCCCCATAAGGACGGTGCCCATGTCTTTGTACTTGTCTACCACGGGCATGATGAACGGCCCGTCCATCTTGCGGTTGAGCGAAGGTAGCTCATCTATCAGTTGGATGAACGATGGGCCGCGGTACCACGAACAAATTTCTTCAGACACCTATACATTAATAATGTTTATCTACACTCATATCGTAATATTCCAATTATGATTTAAAAATTTGACACATAAGAACATAAAAAAAATTCAAAAATTACATGACAGTTTTCGTTTGGGATTTCTTAAATACCGGTTGCGTAATATAACTTTTTAATCTATTACCAAAACACTTGTGTCAGTCTCTTTTGATAAAATCTACTTGCAGTGTTTTTTTTGTAAAGTTAGCACCCTCTTTCGAATATACAATCTCATTTCAGCAAATATTATACATATTATACATGTGGTATTAAAACACTCGTGTGATAATAGTATCACCCTACATTCGTGTTTTAATAACCCTTATTATATGACAGTTGCATCAACTACTATTAAAGTGGTGGGATAAAGTCTAAGATTTAGCAAAATACACTCACAGGCACAATTAGGGGAACATAGCGACATTTTCATACATTCGAAATCAGTTTGGAGCCCTGGTTCTGCGTCATACTATTATTTGGGTGACATGTGATAGTGGCCATCCACAGTATGTATGGAGGATGTTCAAAGTGTCTTAGCTACCTACCTGATCAGATATTCGTTTAGACCACATACTGTGTAGATTGCTGGGTGTTTGAATCTCCAAGAGTGCTGTGTGATTGAATCTCCATACATGTTCAGTTGTTACATGAACACTTTGTGCACTTTTGATCTAAACAGCTTGCATGATCATTTACGGGCCATTTACACGAGGGCAATCCACTAAGACTGCATACAAAAAAAACGTGAGGACAATGGAATGGATTGTCCTCAAGTTTTTTTTGTATGCAGTCTTAGTGGATTGCCCTCGTGTAAATGGCCCGTTAGGTAACTAAGGCAATGTGGATCTCCTACATCTATATTGTCTACTCCATCCATCACATTTCACCTAAATAATATTATGACGAAGAACAAAGGCTCCAAAAAATTCTAAGTAACGAATTTATGAAAATGGCACTATGTTCCCCTAATTGCCCTTTTGAGTGTAGTTCCTACGGCAATCATGTCTGTTTCGGTGGTATAAAAAAGTTTATTTAAGCTAAACTATTTGAACATTTAGCTATTTAAAAAAAAATCTTAATAAAGTGTTTAGGAACAAATTTTTTTAAGGATACCCGGATATATTTAAAATTAGGAAAATAACAAGAAATGCTTTTTTATGTATGATTTTTTAAAATAAAACCAAATTAAGCAAAGAGGAGATGCAATTCCAAAGTTAATTCCATACTAGTCTACTCACTCTCTCCAACAAGCCTTGTCCAGTTTGACCAGATACAGGTAAGAAAGATAGGTCCTTCGCAGGGTTGAAACCAAGTTTTTTAAGGTAAGGAAGAATTTTATCTCGACATTCATTGTATCTGTAATAAGTAGAAGAATTTCACATGAGTCAAAAAGGTTTTGGAACTTAAAAGTGTTACTTTAAGTGGTAGCTAATACTTGAATGAGAAAATCCTCAATTTGGGAGGATTCATACACATATACATTACTCATTGGTGCATGCCATTATTGCCCACTACCAGGAATCGAACCTAGGCGTAATGTACAGTGTATATGAGGTGGGCACATTTCCAACAGGGCTGTCCCTACTACTCATAAAGTTCATGTTAAACTAACAACTGATTATGGTTTTCCTTATTGTCATTTATTTATTACAGATTAGTCACTGTGGTAACAAATTTAAGGTAAGTTTTATGAATCATTCTAACTCCAGCAGGACATAAAAACTGAGGAAGTAGGCAAAGGACAAAATAAAATAACATTTATAATAGTTTACCTCTTCTCATCCCAGTTCACAGTGGGGTCATCCATCTTGTTGACTAGTGCTACTAAATGCTTTACTCCAGCAGTCTTCGCCAACATAGCGTGTTCGCGCGTTTGTCCCCCTCGGTCGAAACCAGTTTCAAATTCGCCTTTACGTGCGGATATAACCTGTAATATAAGCAAATAAATATTTAAAGTCAGATCGACCCAATTAATTTAAGTCATGTTCAGAGGTTAAATCTCAAGAATGAAATAATTATCTAAGAGAGTTAATTGAGTAGAGAAAGGATATTAAGACTGGTGTATCGTCCAATTATTTGTTCACATGTAAACAACATAATATGTAATTTAGAAAGTCGATAACGAGTCGTTTATTGTCTTTATTCAGCTTGTTTTTAAAATAAAAGGAGCAAACTATAGTCTTTTTCACGTAGCATGAGTTTGGCGACAGTTCATTGTTAACAATTGATGTGCCTAAACGTAATCCAATCGATTTTTTTCATATCGACTAGAGTAAGTTAGCAAAAGAAATGTAATAGATTCTTTTAATTTAATACGTTTTTATAGATTTCTAAACTGATAAAAAAATAAAGTTACTGAAGACTAAATTCTGACTTTTTGAGGCAAAACGATAATGTCATACTTTATCCAATTTCCCCATCACTGCACACTTTGATGGACCCCTGCCACATAACAAACTACCAAGAAATAAACAACAAAATATTTTTTTTTACAAAAAACATAAAGTCTCTTTTCGGATCCCGCCAAAACGATCTGATTCATCAATTTATAATAATCATTTATTTCAACTAACTTCTACAGACTCTTAATTATTGTTAGTACATTGCTCTGATAATGTTTACATTTATCACTACCTATACATAGCAATATTATAATATATATATACAGTGGTGGTCAGATAATTAGAAACACTTCTTATGAATAAGGAAAGTATACCTTCAACGTACAAATGTTCGTAAAAAATATACACATTCAATAATTAATAATTATGCAATAATATAGCCACTCAAATAAAAAACTCATTAAATGCATAAAATATAAAACATATCTTACTTTTAAATAACAAAATGAGTCTTACACCTGTAGGAGTTTATTTTCTGTCACTTGGCGCTTGGACGCTTAATTAGAAACATTTAAAAAAGGATCAATAGTTCGTTATTGTTTTGGAAATTGGAGAATAACATTTCTTTATTGGCTTTTTCTATTATTCTGGCTGTAATTCAAAATTTAATATGAATTTTATTTTGTTCAAAATGGGCAAAAATAAAAGATGGGATGCGTCAACTAGGCAAATCATTGTTAATTTACGTATAGATCATATGTGGTCGAACAGAAGAATAGCTGAGCATTTAAATTGTTCTGTAAAGAAAGTTTTTAATGCAATTGATCATTATAAAACACATGGAACTGTTGAAAATGTTCTTAGAAAGGCTCGGCCAAGAAAAACCTTTCCCAGAGAAGATAAGTTGTTGTTCGTGTTTCTAAAAAAGACTCAATTAAAGGCTCCAACCAGATTAAAAACGAAGTTATTTCGCCTGATGACCCGAGAAACATCTCCCCAAGATTGATACGCCAAAGATTAGTGGAAACTAAATTGTTTGGAAGAATCTTTTGAAAGGTACCGCTTCTTACCAAGCAGCACCGAGAGAAGCGATTATTATTCGCTAAAAAATATGTTAATTGGACAGTACAAGAATGGAAAAAAGTGTTATTTTCAGATGAAACAAAAATAAATATGGTAAATTTCGATGCAAAGCGCTATGTTAGACGTCCTGTAAACAATAGGTACCTTTAATTATAAATACACAAGGAGTATAGTCAAGGACGGTGGCAGTAACATTAAAGTTTGGGGGTGTTGTTCCGGATAATGGAGTTGGACCCGTTCGGAAGATTAAAGGTACAATGGATCAATGGCAATAAAAAATATCTTAGAGCACACAATGATTCCCTACTCGGACGATCATTTGCCTGTGACTTGGATCTTTCAGCATGACAATGACCTTAAACACACGGCCAATAGCGTCAAATGTTTCCTTAGCAAACAGCGTATATCCATTTTAGACTAGCCAGCAAATCGTCCGGATTTAAACCCGATAGAAAATCTCTGGTTTATTGTTAAAAAGAAAGTCTCAAACAAACGTAACACCAGTCAAAACGAACTAAATGAAGCATTTTTTGAAGCATGGAATTAAATCCCCCTAGAAAAATTTACGAAATTGATTGAATCAAAATGCCACGTCGTTGCAGTGCTGTTATTGGCAATAAGCGATACGCCAATTAATATTAATTATAACTATTGATAGGTTTGGAATAGTAGCTATTTCTTAAATAACACTACTAATTACTAATACTTAAAAAAAATATTATTTTTTATACTTTTTTGCTGTTGTTTCTAATTAGTTGACCATTATTGTTCATACCTTAAAACTGGTTCAAATGTTTGTCCGTAATGTAATATTGAAACTGCACTTGTGTAATGAAATTAATATTGTTTTTCTAATCATTGATAAATCGTTGAACATATTGTTGTCCTATTTATTGTTTAATTTCAAAATAAAAACGATTGCGGAGCAGTATCTTACATAATGTCAAGGACCGTTGGCAGTGTTTCTAATTATCTGACCACCACTGTATATATTTAAATATATATTAAAATTATGTTTCTAGAAGTACCCAAGCACCGGATAGACATAATAAGTTTTCATTAAAGGCTGATTCATGTTACATCGGGCCGGATCCGGGCCGGGCCCCGTCCGGGCTGAATCATCCTAACAATACGCCTCGACATGTTGACGCCGTGCCCCGTCCGGGCCCGGCGCGCTTCATACCAAAAATATACTATAGCCAAAGACGTTTTAAGAAAAACTTTATGATTTTCTTCCAACCTCTTTGACTATAGCTGTTGACCGTGCCCGGTCCCGGCCCGGTGTAACATGAATCAGCCTTTATTGTAGATTAAGTGGTGCCACTTTTTTATTCTCTATGAGTAAAAGTTTCGTAATCTGTGTTTTCTGTTTTCTTTTATATTAAACTAGTAACAGTCCAAGATTCTTATTAAAAATTTTAGAGGCAACAATCAATGTATTTTTTAAAATTAAGTAATAATAAAATATTAATTATTTTCCGATTCAAAAATTTTTTAGTCAAAAGAGTATAAGTAAAACGGAAAAATGTGAACTGTCACCATGTTTACACGTTTTAAATCCACCTTTACTGTAAGGGCTCAGAGTACCTCAGTTTTTGTGATATAATAATATAGTTCTTCATGCTTGGTCACATAGATATAAATTTATTATTATTAATCAGGCAAGTTGTTTAGAACTTATAAACGCTTGTATCCAGTTGATTGTTTTAAATTTGTAGTAGCGTTGTTTAATTTTACATACCAAAACAGCAAGGTCAGCTTGGGCTGCCCCACCAATCATGTTTGGTACAAAACTCTTGTGCCCAGGTGCGTCGAGAATTGTGAAATGCTTTTTTTCAGTCTCGAAGTATGCTCGCCCAACCTCCACCGTTTTACCTTTGTCCCGTTCTGTTAAAAATATAAAATGTTAATAATTACTTTGTATACTAAATGCACTTGATTAGTATTTAAAAGTTTTTTTCTTTGCACAGATAACAAATTACATACATATTTGTAATTTTTACTAGTCTTACACAAGATGCAGAAAAAACTAGTGTCCGACCGAAAGTTCGGTTTCGGTTTCGGCCAAAAATCAAGTTGCGGCGGCAGTTTGGCTGAAACTTTTTCCGAAACCGAAACTGATTTTGGAAGTTGTCGTGCACGCTCGCCTAACTTCGTTTCTCGCCGCTGGACGCTGGTGGCCTTGTTCGGGAATTGTCGTGCGTTAATAATTTTTCGTTTCTCCTAATTAATGCAGAATAATGGGTGAAATGCACCAAATTTCAGTATTTTAAGGAAACGAAACTGAAGCCACGGCCGAATATTCGGTTTCGGCCGGAAAAACAGTTTCGGTCGGACACTAGAAAAAACTCATTTATATACCTTCTTGGTTAGTATCAAGTGCCCAGGATAAGTACCAGGACTCCCTAGACTTCTCTCGTGCTTCTCTTTCATATTTGTCTAGTGTTCTCTTGTCCACCATTCCAGTCAATGACATAATTTGGCCACCAATAGTAGATTTACCGGCGTCTGAAATAGTGATGTTTTTTTGGTTCCATGAGTTATAGATATAATTGCAATTAAATCAGCCTCTGGATCTGGCGAATTAAGGCCAATGCAACTAGATCCACTTTACCTTAAGAAGGGAAAATTGAGCTCCAGTAAAACTAGGTAAGAGATGCTACCGCCCAGTTAAGTAGTAATGTACCTTGGTTTCTATCTTGAAGACACATATACAAAAAAAACGCTATGAACTCAATTACAGATTTAAGTCCATAGAGTGGCTCCTTGTAAGGAAATCCAGTGTAGAAAACAAAGTGTTGATCCACAGGGCTGTACTAAAACCAGTATTGACCTACAGTATACAACTGTAGGGCTCAGCAAAATCGTCCAATATTGAAAAATGTACTACAAAGTTTCCAAAATGGGGTGCTTAAAACATTAGTAGATGATCCATACTTCACTAAAATGGAGGAACTTTATGAATACCTACCTATATAATGCAACAATTAAAGACGAAGCAAAATCTTTTCACTAGCTTACAAAGGCAGAATTCTAAACCACTAAAACAGACTTGCCCAGAATCTGAGTGAACCACTACCGGTCAGACGTCTAAAACAAATGCATACTTAGGACGCTTTAGCTGCATGCAACAATTAAATAGGCAGCCTGCCACTGGGAGGACAACCCTAAAATGCCAATTTACAACATCCATAATAACTGCTCATGGACCACTGCACAATAGCATGTTTGAATAAAAACAAAAATTGCATGTGCAAAATAGCACCCATATGATCTTTAAAATAACTTTAATATAATAAAAATATGTACTTACCTACATGTCCTATGAATACAACATTTACATGTTCCTTTTTGCTTCTAGTGTCCTCTACTCGAGGAGGTTTTTTCTTCGGAATTTTCTTCGTTGCTTCACCATCCTCCTACAAATAGTAATGAATACTTTGAGATTAACTATACTATAAATGTGCTAGCATTCAAACATCCAACTAATCATATAGCTCACCGACTAGGTACTTATCATAATTAACCAAAAGGTTACATAACATCAAGGTAACAACTGCTTACACACAAAATTGTTAACTCCTGAAAAAAGTGTTAAAAACGTGCGAGTACGCCGATTTTGGTGCAAGCAATTTACGGTGCCTTTATATTTTCGAGGAAGAACAAAAAGATTCGTTTTCATTGAGCATCTTATTTATATTACTATGCCAAATAGTGATATTAAGATACTATGCCATATAGTAAAATTAGGACACTACAGTGGGCACCAAAATTGAAAAACAAAATAACATTCCAGATCTAAAATACATTATCCTGTAACGACAAAGTTTGAGTGGAGAACACCAGGATATATATAAAGTTTTTTTTTATGATTATGACCGATCAATTATTGCAGCAGTAGTTGTTTTATGAAAGTAGGCTACTAACCAGGTTATTTCTAATAATTAGTATTTCGCGAATAGGGTGCAAGTACAAAATTTTCTATGGAAAATCAAGACTTCTTAACAAATATCTGATTGTTTCTTGGAAATTAATCCGTAAGTTGATGAAATACAATGTACAGAGAGAAATCTGTTCATATGAGAATAACAGATTATATGCATTCCCATTGTTTTTGAAGTTTAAGATGTAAGGTTGTAGGCATCCATCCACTAAGAAATAATTCTGCATAATCCCCAACTAAATGGGATCCATGCAGGTGAACCCATGCAAAAACTATAATTATTATGATAGCTGATTATTATGGCTGCCGGTATGATATGTGGTGTATTATACTACAGTTTTACTTGAAACAAACAACTTTTTAATAATTGACATGTCTCTTGTTTTTCATGTGTGTCTTACATTTGACATAGGCCCAGTGCACACCGCTGGAAGCGCGGCTGAGTGCATTTGAAAACAACAATTTAATATAAACCTTAACGACTTGGACATATGTCTTATAATTGCATGTAAAAAATAATTCCCGGTGCTCCGTAAGTCGCACCGCAAAATAGAAAGCACAGTAAAACAGGTCATCTCAACAATTATAAATTCTATTAACCAAATCAGTTATAATAAAACTTGCAAAATAGGTACAGAAAATTGATAAATCAATTTGTCTAAGCACTAATAATAATACGTGTTACCAAAACTGACTGTCTGCAAATAAAACCATGCAAATTTACAATTTCTTGAACCTGTTGCTCAGCTTCCTCTTCTTCTCCATCATTGTTATCTTCAGGAGTGAGCAGGGCATCATCAGCTTCTACCTCCCAGCTGTCGGCAGTAGGGGAGACATCGGGAGGGACGGGCACAGGTACAGAGGCAGTGGAAACTGCAGCTGGTGGTACAGGTGGTGGCTCCTCCACTCTCGGGGAAGCTGATGCTGCTCCACCCTCCCCACTTTCCCCGCCATCTCCACAGCCTGATTCAAATATTATTCCTTATATTGAACAACTGTGAGCCTTAATAGAAAGTGAACTTGACTTGGTGAATCTCACAGTCTATTAGTTATTTAACTTGTTAGGCACAATTCTACACAACTTATTAAAAGTTTGGGCTATTTTTACAGATCAATGATTAGTCAGTAGATTTAAAAGTGCCAAAAATTGCCAATTATGCTGAGAGAGTCTTAAATATAATAAGTTCTCATCCAAATATTTTAGAAATAAAATTAATAGTATTTTTTTTATAGAATTTATAGAGGATGTCCACCATAACATTCTGATGAGATTAAAAATTATATTTAGATGATAAGTGAATGGCTGTCACTTGTCTGTTATGGTCTCCTCAAAGCCATAAGTGTTATTTACCTTTTCTTTACACGTTATAGCACATAGTGTAGTGTAGTTTATTACAGGTTAGATATGACAGCCACATTATTTCTTAGTGAAAGTGACACATAGGAGTTACTAGTTACTACTGATTATTGATAGATACACACCTTTACCCATTTTTATCAATGCTAATACAACACTTGAAAAATAATTATCTGTACAATTAACAAAGAGAAAGTAAAGAAAAATTTAATCACAAGTAGGTATGTAGTCGCGCGCCGCGTGTCTCGACATAACCCGTTAAAACTGGATTCGGAAAAAAAATAAAGTCATCGGACGTAGGTTCGATCGCACGCGAATCAAGTTTCTATGGCTTTTGAATAATCATCATTATCATGGCTTCTTATAAAATATAATCTAATGATAAGAGCCGGTGAATTGTGACAAATACGGTTCGATAAGACTCATTGCAGATAGCTAATATGACAGACATCCAACTTACCATTCAAGACAGGACTCTCAGCAGAATTCGTAGAACCACTTTCAGATTTCTCTGGTGAAGTGGGGGATTCAGTATTGTCATCAGCCTGAGAAGGCTTACAAAAAGAAGGCACGAATTCCACGGCATTTACATTCAACGTGGAAAATTTTGTAGACACATCATTGGAATCTTTTGCACCTTGTTCACCTATAACGTCGGCCTGAGTTTCCCAAGAGTCCGGAGCACCGTTATTGGACATTTTTATAAACAGATAATGTAAATCTACTAAATAAGTCTTCCTTTTCCAGTTACTTTTATAATAAATCGCGTTCTTTTCACGATAGATCCGCGTGTGTCTTTCTCCTGCACCGGAAGTTCATGGCAATTTGCCAAAAATGTAATAGAACATATATTTATCTTTTGACTTTAAAAATTTAATAAAATTAGAAAACTAATTTAATGTTGAAAAGTAATAATAAAAAAGTTGATTGTTATTTGCACTTTCTTTAATCTCAGTGATTTCCTAAACATTCTGTAATAATTAGTTAGATTTTGATTTTCAGCTTCCGGTATAAGAGTTGCTACTCTATAAAATATCAATTTACTCGCAGACCAAGGTTCAAGCTAAAACTACACTAATGGTTTGTCGTGGCGGTATCTGTTTCGTACATTTTACTATTTCATCATGACACGTATAGTGTAGTTCTCACCATGTTAAATAATATATAACAGGCTCGTGGCGCGCAACGAGCGGTGCAATGTAGTTCTAGCATATGAGAATTACACCTCTGAGTCATTCAGTTTCTTAAATGTAATCGCATTAATCCACTTAGGATCCTAAATTTGAATTGAATTCAGAAACTGTGTGAGTTTAGTCGACTACATTTAGGAAGGTGTAATATGTATATGACTGAGATCGATCACTCTCTTCCACTGGGCGTGTTATTAACAGCCGGTAATACCGACAATGCGATATCTGTTTTTAGTACATTTTGTAACCACGAAGTTACACACTGCTGCGATAATAACGACGCATTGGAACGTATAACAGTGCGTTTTTCCGTCCTGCGATATTCCGATAAGAGTTCTAGGATGTTTTTGTTTTACAATATAAAGTTAGTACATACTTGTAACATAGCAAGGAAGGACAGATATTTGGTTTTTATAGTTAATTAGCGACCCGCCCCGGCTTCGCACGGGTGCAATGCTAATACTAAAACCTTCCTCTTGAATCACTCTATCTATTAAAAAAACCGCATCAAAATTCGCTGTGTAGTTTTAAAGATTTAAGCATAGATACATAGGGATATAGGGACAGAGAAAGCGACTTTGTTTTATACTATGTAGTGATAGTGATTGAGAGTAGTTCTCAATTCGACTGTAGGTATGTTTTTTTGTATGTACTAGGAATTGATTTTGATTATTCTTTTTTATGTTTAGTAGATCATACTTCAGAGGTGGTCCCATTAAAATTTTATCGAAATCGGTCAAGCGATTTTTTAAAAATCAACTAAAGTCTAAAAGCGGCATTTGAGATATCGGGTGATAAAAACGCAGCTGTGTGTATGGAGTCCGGACGCATGCGGTTGTACCGTCCGATAATAATGCGCCTGTGTTGGAGAGCCATAGCTGCTAGCTACAGCCGTGAAAAAAAAAACTAGAAAAAAAAAAACAGAAAAAGAAATGAAATGGCAAATGGCAAATGGCGTTCACTTGGTGGAATATGATTTTGATTTCTCAATTTCTCAGCAGTTTTTCAATACTTACCTAATTATAACATTTAAAGACATGAAGTGAATAATAGTGATGATAGTTCTTAAAAACAAATGAAAAAATACTAAATAACGCATAGACATTTCTATCGATTAGCCCAACCTTGTGTGATGTGAAAGCTTGTCTGGCGTCCATGGCGTGGTTTTACTAAAAACCCGGATAATGCAAAGAGTATAGTATACAGGGGGATAATGAACTCGTAATCTTGTCATGTTAGACGAGATATTACTTATTTTTATTTACGGAAATGTCTGTGCACTATAAATTTAAAAGTGCATTAGATTACGATACTGTTACATTCGATGGTCTTCATATATCTGTAGGAGATCTAAAAGCGGCTATTTCTCAACAAAAACGTATTGGAAAAACATCCGACTTTGATCTACAAATCACTAACGCTCAGACAAAGGAAGGTTTGTATTACATTTTTATCATTAGATGTGATCTGCTAATCAGCTAAATTTGTGCTTGTCTCGGCACATGACGTTCTTTCAGATGTGTGTACTATTCAAACTGTTGATGAATATTTAATCGAATTCAACATGTAGCTGCTCAATATTTAGGAAAGCACATGCTATAGACCCACATGAGTGTAGCCGATTGTATGATGGTTGGTTGATGATGATATTCAGATTTTAGACATTCACAAATTTTACTGTACCATTATGTTAAAATTCCCACAGCATTATAGAGAGTCTTGTCTAAAATTCTTACATTTCATATAAAAAGGGGCTCAGATTTAGATTATCAACCCACGAGTTAGCAATTCAAATGTTAATTATTTGAAAGATCATATGTTTATACAAATTTTTATATTTCAGAAACTATTAGTTTTTTGGTTATTTCGATTTCAAAAACAATAATTTAATGTTGTCTTCTTCTTTTCAATGACAGTTAGGCAAATGTGAGTTTCGAATGCTTTGTTTTCATTAGATATTTATGTTATTTTCCATATAATTTATAGAAATTTACGTTATTTCACATATAATTCAATAACTTTGTAATAAATATTGATAATAATGCATAAAATACGCAATATGGTTAAATTAATCATTAATGTTTTTTTTATATTTAATGAATGATAAACTGGATAATAAACTCCTACTCTACAAAGTTATCATCAAACCCATATGGACCTGAATACAACTGTGGGGAACAGCATCTCACTCAAACATCGAAATTATATAGAGGTTTCAGTCCAAAACCTTAAGGATGATCACAGGAGCCCCTTGGTACATCAGTAACGAAATACTACACCATGATTTGAATATTCCAATGGTCAGATTCCTAATAAACGAGATAACAAAGAAATATAAAGCTCGACTAGAGTGCCACCCAAACGCTGAGGCAAATGCTCTACTACTCCAAAAGAAACTAGGAAGACTCAAAAGACACAAACCTCTCTTCACAACAAACTGACATCTACTGAGTGACGCTCAATGGAGCTCTCTTCGACGTGACCCTGAACTATCACAAAGGCTGCTGAATGTCCGTAGGCGACAGATTGCACATTAAAGGAGTTAAAAAAAAAAAAATAATGAATAGTAAATTCCTATCCTGTAATGAGAAAGCTTGAGTGGAGAACACCTGGATACAGGCTTTATCAGTTGTAAACTGCTTGCCTGATTAATAATAATAATAATAATAAAGTGTATCGGAATGCAATGCATTTTGCATGCATTCATTTCTTTCATAAAAAGAATAAAAGAATCAGGGCGGGCATCGAACAAAGTAAGCTGCGCCAGAAACTAGAGGAATGTTTAGGTTCAGAAGGTTAACGCGAAAGGGAATCGTAGCCGAGCTTTCGACCTAACCTCCCGAAGGTTGTTGTTAGGGTATTTTTTTTTATGACTACACAAATCAAACTCGAAAAAAGAGAAGATGGTAAGGAAACCTATTTTTGGCAAACTTGGTACCGGCGACCCCTTTTTTAAAAAGCGAAAGCGATTATTTATTCCGTTTCGTGTTTATATACCATTTTTAAAAAAATCATAAAAAAAAACTGCATCTCTGGGAAGCACTAAATTCAACGTCACATATTGTACAGTTCTTCCCACAAAATTACTTCATAAATAAATTGAAATTTCTCAAAAACTAAGTATTTCCGAGGGGGGGGAGTGGTACAGGGGGGTAGCCCTCCTCCCCCTTAAATTGTGGGTTGATAATCTAAATTTCTTCCATATTGTGTTAAAAAAAACTATTTTTTTAGTTGTGTGAGCTAACCTGGATTGAATGATGGATGAAATATTTTTTTTTCATGTGCAGTTTATGTGGATGACAATACATTGATTCCAAAAAACACATCCTTGCTTGTGGCTAGAGTCCCACTTTCACAACAACCTAAAAAGCAGTGGGAAGGTTCAAGTAGTGGTCAATCTGCATTGAATAAAGATGTGGCTCCCAACAAAGGATTGGCTGATCTGTCTCGCATGGAAGGTAGCGAACAGGATAAAATAAATGCTATGATTTCACAATCTACTTTTGACTACGACCCTAGCAAGTAAGATTGAAATGGATTATTGCTAAAATCTATTTAAAATTAAATTTGCTTCACCAGCAATCTGCAATAGCCTATTGCTGGGCTTCATGTCTTAAACATGAAGTAAGAGCAGAAGTGACACTTTGATTTGGGCTCATTGTTGTAGTAAAACAATAGGTCATCTTCCACAAGTTTTCAAGGATGACTTGTATGAGTGCAAGACCTATACAGTCACACAAAATGTCAAAACCTCACTGAACTAAGGTATCTCCACCGACTCCACCATACTAGTTGTTTTTACTGTTTGCATCTGTATACACTGCACATACACAAACCACACTCAATCTTTCTACAAAGATGATATACTGTTCTATTTTTACTATGCCATTGGGTTCAATTCTATGCGAACACTACGTAAATAGCCTAAAGCAATTTTTTAAAAATATATTTAATTTTATGCTGCAGCTTAGACATATGCAATTCTAAAACGCTATGGTGACTAAATTTGGATAGTGTTTAATTAGCTTGCTCATTAAACAGACTTCTTTTTAATTGCATTATTCGCCTCTAAAAATATACATTGCCCTCTAAATTACTAAGTCAGCCACAATTAACGCGCGTCTGAATAATACTAACACAGCCACTAGTTATCTTCTATGCAAGCCTCTCTAAATACAACTCAGTATGGTGGTTATTTTTTAGCATCTAAATTTGTAACATGGATTCAAGCAGTAAACTTCTAAAATATTAATATACGGCACCAAAAAAGTAATTCTATTAGCTTCTAATTTTAGAACTCAGAACGTTTAAAATGTAACTCATCTTACATTAATTGATTGTCAAAACTTACCTAAAATTGTCATCAAATAGTAAATAACGGCCGCTAATTTAAAAAAAAAAAAACACTTTTTTATACTTAAATGAAATTACTGCGAATATCTTTACCGCCTATTAAAGCAGAATGTTTATGAGAATCCGGTTTTATTTGGGGACTGCGGTAAGAATACCCCAGAAGGCAGACAGAAGCCTTAGACAAGTGACCAGGGGCCAATTCTACAGGCACTTCGCCGGCCGCTGCCGCGGCACGCTCGCTGTGCTCGCTTGGCTCGTGCGTTGTGGTCATAAGAAACCTAACCTAACCCAGCGAAAAGACTACTTGGAATCGGAGTAGGCTGATTCGTTTCTGTGACTACAGTTGAACCTAAATCATTATTTGTATGAGTTGCTTGACCCCCATTTTGCGTGCCTTGCCTGATGACATGATGGCGTCTTTTTTAGATGAAACAATTGCAATACGAACGCATATTACACGTGACTAACTTCAATCGAATAGCGCCTTCTGATTGATTGGTGCAAATGGCCGGTCGCTGTCGTTTCGCGCACTCCCGCCAAATCGTGCAGTGGCTATTTTCACGATAAAAGAATATGATGTATTATTTTACATGCTGAGTTATAATAGATGATGTTGTCAATTCAAGCTTGAATTATATTTTTTTCAAAAATGGTGATGAGTTGTAAAATCCATGGCTGAATTAGTAAATTAGATGGCAATGTATAAATCAGAAGGACAAGTTAAAATTATTGTTGATCTTTACTTGACGCTCTCTTTAAAATACTTAGTTGGCGTTGTGCAAAAGACGAATTAGTTTATTAGGGGCTATCTCATTTTCCCGTAAGTTATAAAATAAGAAGTTTTATCATGTGGCCAAGAAAAAAATTCAGTGGCTTATTATTATTTCTCGTTTAAATACAAAAATAGCTTAGTTGAATACTGTTGCTATTACAAAAAAAAAGGCTGAGTAAATAAATGAATGATATTTACAAAAATTGCAAAAACAAATGTTTTATACAATATGTATCAGAAAGGTGAAATAATATTGAAGGGTGTATATGTATATCGTGTAACGAAATACCTACAAAAATATCAGATCTAATATAGCAACTTTTTTCTTTCATATAAACTTAATAATTACTTTTTATGTGTGAATTTTCGCCAACCCTGTGATTGAAGAATAAAAGCGTAGGGGCTCCCTACGCGCTAGTGTCGTTGACCGTAGTAGTGGCAGGTAGCGCCTGCGCGCGCAGCTGATCGCTCGCGCCGAGCGCCGGTCGCCGCCCGCGCCTTAACATACCTACCTATTTTATTCTAGGGTAAATGTTATTGGAAATAATAAAAGTTATTAATAGCAGTAATTATTTATTCAAAAAAAATTAGAGGTAAAAGCATAGTTTTTATTCAATAATAAATTTAACTGATCAAAACATTGTCATTAAACAAGTAATACCTACCTACATACTAGTCATGTAGTTTCATCCAACTTTTACACTTTGGGATTTGGGTCCGACCTACTATTGGTTTACACACACATTAATACCGCACAATAACTCAAAATGTCCACCCGTGCGCGCAGTGGGTAGGTACCACCAGCCGCAGGTCCCGGTACCACGAGTAGACGTACAGGCGCGCGACCTTGGGGGTTTGAGCGCGGAACGAACCAGCCTCGCGCGGAGGCAGACACCTGACAAATTCTCCCGAAGCAGCTGAAGGATAGCATCCGCTGCTCATCCAGCGGTCTACCTTCGGCGAAGCGCACGTGACACAGCTCCCTAACTCGACTGATATTGCCATCAGGAGCACCGACACAAAGTCATTTCATAAGATTCACTTGAATAATCGTGAGACACTGTAACGACTGTTGCGAGTCATATTCTTTGATTATAACACGTCTTCACTCGTTGATAGATAGGAAGCAACTAAGTTCATTGATTTGAAAATGAAAGAATTTGCCGATTTTCTAAAATTTTGTTATAGGGTTCAGTTGAAAATTAAACATAAACCTATGAAGATAAAAGACGTAAAAATAATTTTAAGCGATACAATGATAATGAATCAATTAATTACATAATTTACTTTTCTCAATTGTGAAATAATAATAACGTGAAATAAGGTAAAAGACTTAGAATTAGTAATATTTTTTAAAACATACGGAACCATTCAATAAATAGAGGGTGGAGCTAGACTCTTTAATAATGCCGCCGACGGCCCTTTGACCTTTGCGCAGTGTCCTTATTGGCCAAAAAGGAGCGCGCGGACGTTCCTAGTGATCAATGGATTTTTCATTGATCTAAGACCGCAATCCACGTGGACTACAAAATTCTATCAAAGACTAATAATGTCAGATATTTACGTAGGTAAATTAGTAGGTTTTCTTTAAAACTATGGGGAAAAAAATAATGATGGAGTAGGTATTATCGGGCCTGTTGGCTCAGTTGGTAGTTTGACCTTCAGAACCGGAGCTCGCGGGTTCGATTCCCGCTGAACAACATATGTTGGCCTACAGTTGTGTGAATGAACATTTTTGTGGGCTTCGTGACTGGGTTTTCAATAATTATTTAAGTACATCTATTAGTTATTTAGTACTCATAGTGTAGGCTCTGTCTAGTTTTTCGTAGGTAAAAACACGATGTCTTATCTGTACCATGTTTAGTCACTTAATAGAGAGTTCAACAGCATTTAGCAGCTGATTTAAGGGTTGAAAATGATTTTTTTTAATGATAACTTCCACGTCGTTTTACTCCAAATTTATAGTATATATTAAACAAGAGACATTTTTCCCGAACTGTATATAAGCTACTTTATATGACCCTTAATTATTATTTCACCTTTCTGATACATATTGTATATTAGTAACTTTTATTACAAAGATTAATCTCAATGCAATTTTTTTCATTTTGACAAAGGTTTTATTAAAATTTTCATGTTTTACTTCAAATATGAAAATCATTAATTTCGTAACACAAGTTTATCTAACTAACAGAACTATGGACACTAGTCTGAAATAAAGTTTTATTTTTATTATCTTTAAATGGCTATTTGCCTCGTCTTCAGTCTTTGTTTTCTTGTTAATTCATCAGTCCTTCAGTCAAAATTTCTTAGTAAATGGCTCTGCTTCAGAGTCCATGCACAAAAATACAGTGTCTTCAACAATTTCATCCCTTTTTGGGTTATCGACAGTAAAGTGATAGTACTTTTACCTAAGACTTCATTGTGACTTCTTTAGGCAATCCAAAAATGACAATTCCATGTATTTTATCGAACTTCCCACTCACTGCACACCATCACGCACACATGCCACATATTATGCATGTATCACTAATGAGTCAAAACCCGAAATATACAGCAAAATGAAAATTTTACAAGAAACATGACGTCCCTTTTCGGATTCCCGCCAAAAAGCCTCTTGACTATTTATACAAAATAGAACTTATCTAACCAAACACAAAGATGTCCGAATTTTCCCTATAAATTTTATTAATTTATGCGATACCATTTTAATCGCCGCTAAATTTCGGAGGTTTAGTCATGATGACATTTTTAAATGCTTAAAATCGCATCCACAGAATAGCCATAAGCCTGCAAAAGCTAAATTGAATGAGGATCCGTAACGTTTTTAGTTGAGAATGCAGATTTATAGAGCTAAGAAATCCTTAACATACAGTACAAAAATTTTTGTTCTACGACAAAAATTGACAAAGTTATGACCGAATTCCTAGCGAAGTTCACCGAGTAGCCGCCGCGGTAGCGTCGCCCTCATTGTGACGTCATCACTCTCCCGCGATCATTGAGTGCCGGCCGGCCGGCCGTACTTGGTTCCCTCACAGTGACGTACACGCTCTCGCGATCATTGAGTATGTTTATTATTTAATATCTTCGTAAGTAATGGTCCGATTTGGATAATTCAAAAAGAGATATCATTCTTATATCATAAAGAATAACGTGGATAATATTTCTAATGGATTTGCTATAACTGTACTGATCCTCATTGGCCAGATAAATTAAGAACGTCAAATTCATTTAAGTCCTGTTATTTGATTTTGACAGCAAAGCCCAGAATAGCAAAATAGCCAATAAAATAAAACACAATTGAATTTTAATTGTTACGGTGCCAATTGGAACCGCGCGGTGCTCGACGAATTAAATAAAATTAGAAGGTTTAGCAGGAGTTGTAGAATTGAACCCATTGTGTATTTAAAACACTGGCTTCAGTTTATTGCAATAAACAGTCTAAAATTTACTCACTAGGGAATGGCTTACTTGAAGTGAAGCTCTTCTTACATGTGATGCAATTAACTTATGAAACTAGAAAGAGTTTCAAAAGTGTTCTTTGCATTTTCAGCTATCAAAAAATTAGAGGACAAAATCAGAGAGGTGTAGTGCCAACCAATTACATTTGCTATAAGTGTCAAAAGCGTGGACATTGGATAAAAGATTGCCCATCTGCTAATGCGGTATGTTGTCATTATGCTTGTTAACTAATATTATTGAAATAGGTAGGTAATGGAATACCTCCGTATTCCATTTTTGGAAATATCCACTTTTCCTGAGTATCTATATTTGACCCCTAAACGTGATAGGTAGTAAGCCCATTGCTGGACCGGGTCAGTTATAGATGCCTTAGAATTAATTCTGAGACCTGCAGGTTTCCTCACGATGTTTTCCTTCAGTGTCGAGCTTAGTGATGAATATGTATGTAAGTTTTAGCAAAACTCATTGGTACATGCCAGGATTTGAACCAGAGCCTCACTGATTATCATCATGAGAAGTGGGCTCTTTTACCCCTTAAATAATTTTGTAAAGAAATATTATTTTCTAATAACTAAATATTACCTACATTATTTTATTGACTGACAGCAATTTGTCATGAACTCATAGCATTATTTAAGTAAGTTAAAATAGGTTGATCAAAATAAAACATAAAATTTATATTTGTCTTCAGAGTGAACCTGTAGAAATAAGACGAAGTACGGGAATTCCTCGTAGTTTTATGGTACCAGTTGAAGGACCTAAAGTGCCTGGCGCCATGATGACCCCAAGTGGGACCTTTGCTGTCCCAGCAGTTGATCAGTAAGTATTTTCGTTTATTACCATGTAAAATGTTAATTGATTTTGTACCTAGAACAGGAAGCTTCTAGGGGAGTATTATCCATTGATGTTGCTGAGCCCCAAAACATGTTGATTAATTTCACTTTAGTAATTTCAATAACCTAAAGATTAACTCCAATTTTTGGCCTCGGCGGGGATTGAACCCCGACTCAGAAGTCAGGATCACTATCAACTGAGCCAACAGGCCCGTTGATTGCAGTTAGCGTCTATTAAAATAGTTTGAGATAAAATTATGTAAAATTTATTTTAATAATCTGATGTGAGAGTTAACATGTTTCTCATCCATTTAAAGAATTGTTTGTCAACTAATATTATATGTCATTTGGTTTGAATCTGGATTAAAGTTTTTATTTCTTTTAACAGTCAGGCGTATTTGGCGTCCGAGAATGCCGGTGCTGGAGACACGCCATCGAACGCGCCCGCAGCGCCGGAGCCCACCATACCTGATGAATTGATCTGCAGCCTGTGCAGGGACCTTCTCACTGATGCGGTCATGATACCCTGCTGCGGAAACTCTTTCTGTGATGAATGTAAGGTTTTGAAGACATTATTCTATCCATAGCTACGAATAAGGAATAAGTCAGGAAGAGTAACTAAGAACAAACTCCGTCGAAAAACTGGCCCTACAAATAATTACTACAAACTAAAAGGACATATATCCATACAGACCAATCAGTAGAGATTGCGTGACGCGATTAATTCCGACAAGCGCTGTGATTGGTTCTCAGCAGCCATCATAATAGTAATTGGTTCGAGTGTTTGAATTACGAATTGTCACTGTTAAATTGTCATTGCATTCGTGGACGATGTTATGCAATGTACGGGAGAGTAAAAGTAAAAAACAACTATTGAATATTTCAGTGTTTTATTTTAGTGATATATTTATACATAATTGCGTGTAAGAAACAAATTTGTTATCAATCAAAATCTGATATTGTGTTTACGAAAGATAAGATAAATCTATACATATAATTAATCTCTAGAGGGGTCGCGTCTGTAGTGAATATTTTTGTAAAAAAATTATAGAGTAGGTACTTATATGCATACAAAATATTATCCGTACCTATCTGAACTTATTACCGAAAAATATAGAAAATTATAATAACAACAGTGAAAACAGAAAAATGAAATTGATCAAAAAATCACGTAGATATACAATCGTAAAGCTAGGCTATCTATCCCTCTCTTCGAAACGAAATTTTATATGGAAGTAATATGGCGCTCCCGTCATGTGACGTCCACGACAGTTCGGATCTCTCTTTTTAACCAACGACTTTAACAGCATTATAACTAGTAAACTAACAAGTACTTTGTGTTTTTTTTTCACATTTATTCTTACTGATAATTAAAAAAAAAGACTTGCATATACCGTATTGCAACAGGCATTATTAACGATACTAAGGGCAAAACTTTTTTTAGATTTTTGTCTGTCTGTATGTATACTACATCACGCCAAAACTAATGGACCGATTTTGAGGGGACTTTTTTATTCGACTGAGTTACGATTGCAACTTAGGATACAAATAATCACGATTCGATCCATTTTTGCCGTCGGAATTCGTTTTTGGAGAAACTAAAAAAGTAAATTTTCATAAGAAATAATACCAGAAATGTGTATATTGCTGAAAATTGCTTGTTTGTAACTGTATAATATTACAAATTATAATTATATCTAAATTACGCTTTATAAACTGGCTGGCTGCTTCTTGTGTAATGCGGACCAAACAACAATATTTTCACGAGAACAAAATGGAATATTATTTCATATTTATCTGTGATAAGTTATCCCGGTTAGCTTTTTACTTCTTTCCTTACATTTTTTACACCAACCTACTACACAGGTGGTCATTTTTGTGAAGATTTATCAGATTTTTTTCAAGTTTTACACAAATAAAATGATGAGGGCCTATCTCACTGACAGCGCGTGACAGACTGAAAAACGCACAGATTGTAGTTTTTTGCCCCGCCTACAAGATTGTTCTTTTCGTGGGGTCATTTTTTGACCGCTGTTACTCTTCTTGACTTATTCCTTATTCGTAGATCCATAGTTATTATTTTGCCGTATGTAGTGAATTGAAATTTTTTGATAATTAATATTGGCTAATAAAAGTTAAAAAAATATAATAATGCCACCTCTTTGATGTCCACAGGTATTAGGGGTGCTCTCTTAGAATCAGAAGATCATGAATGCCCAGATTGTCGAGAAAAGGAAATTACGCCTACAACACTGATTCCAAACAGGTAAGTACAAAAGAATATCCCTACAACTTGTGGTGAAACTTTCAATTTGATTCAAACAAACAAGTTTAAAAAATTATATATTGCAGGTTTTTGAGGAATTCTGTGTCAGCATTTCGTAATCAAACCGGTTATAGCCGTCGGACACCGCATAGGCCATCCGCGGTACCAATGCAAGCTCATCCACCTATCATGGGTATGTAATATCAGCTGTTACATACCTGTTTAGATCACTAAAGTAATTGATTTATAATACATACATTTTATCGTTATTATTACTACAGAGCCTCAAGTAGCTCCAGGGCGTCCAAATGGACCAGCTCAGCTTCCCGGGCCAAGTAACGGTAAGTTAATCTGCAAATATCTATTTTGTACTAATAATATCCATTTTCTGCATACTACTCAATCGGCAATGGGGCTTTCGGTGCATGTGGAATTATTGTAAAAACAACTATTTAAATCATAATTCCATAAACTTATTACTGACAATAAATAAATCTGAATCACTTTTTATGGCACAAAACCTGATTAATTGAATTGTTAAAAAAAATCGCTAACGGTATTAACGGGAGAAGCCATCGGAATATGGTCGGTAAAGTACAATGTATAATGTACTATGTGTACGTAAATCTGTCTCATCCTTTTCTGTGGTAATTGAAATTAGATTTGTGGAAGGTGCGAGTGTGTTTACTGGGCAATGTGTGGTAGATACGGGCGTTATATACGGGCACGGCGACGAGTCTGACGGCTCTGCGGATGACAACATCACAGTGAAGGTGCCTCCGGCGCACTCGCACCAGGCGCCTGCGCCACTCGGGCCGCACGGACCGCACGGCCCACATGGCCCGCACGGTCCGCATGGCCCGCATGGTCCGCATGGTCCGCACGGCCCGCCGCCTCACGCCCGACACGCGAACATGCACCGACAGCCGCGCTACGGTACTCGCCCCTCAGAACACCTACATCGCATGTCGATAGCTTTGCACGTTCTATAATAAATCATGTTTTTGTTTCACCGTTGTTTCTACAGCAAAAATTAATTATGATTTCGAAATTTTGTTTTCTATTAAAACTTTTTATCTTCATGATTTTTCAATATGGGTGGTGGAAATTGTAACATTTGACAATATGTACACATCTACTTATAAACACACCTAAATTTTTTTGTCTTCTTTATTTTATTTTATTTTTGTAAGTGTGTTTTAATAATTTATTGTTATTGGTTGAACGAAAAAACATGGAAGAGTAACTTCAAACAAAATATTGTTGCTAGACGGCCCCGACGACGTTTGTTTTCTTTATACAGCTAGTTTGTATCACGAAGTAATGATTAGGTAGGCTGTCAACGCTCGTCGCTAATTGGCTTAAGGAGCGCATAGTAACAATGGAATCATTGACGCTGGAAATGAACACATGTGACATTTGGCGGGCTGCAAGAATTGTCAAAGTAGACCAGTTATGTAAAAAGTAGCTATGAAAGATTTGAATATTTTTTATTGTGTACCTAATTTTATTTCTTTTGCGTAAGATGTAGAATGTAGATGCATAACAAAAAATTCACGTTTATAATTATAAAACATGGCTCATATGAGTATATATGTCACCGTAAAATTGCAAATATCGTTAGATTATAATTTATCTCGCGAGATTGTAAACTGTCGAAAGATTGTGAACCGAACATACTGCTTACAAATTAACGCATTATTTTTCGGTAGATTATAATATATCGAAGTGAAACTGATAGATTACAATCTCTCCAGCGTTAAATTGTCAACTGTCCAAGGACTGTCCCTGATTGGTCGGTCTTGCAGTTGTTATTTCTTTGCCCATAGAGTTAGGAATCAACCACAGATGTCAGTCAAACAAAATAAAAGCATTAAAAAAAATTTAACATTAAGTATATTGTATTTATTATTTAGTAGGTAGGTAATCTAGCTGAAAAAAATTGAGATAAATGTAATGGTTTCGGTTTGAAAGGAAAGCTATAGCCAAGCCAGAAAAAATAAAATAAAGGTATTTCTTATTAAAAAGTAAATTAATACTAACCTCTGGAATGTTACTGAGTAGTTCTGCATATAAAAAGTAATTTAACTGTTGTATCTGAAGCTCGATATTAGGTACAATAAATTTTAATAAAAATTTATTTAAAATTTAAAATTATTTTTTATAAAAAAAAAAAAACTGTTGTATTTGAAGGTCGACATTACAATAAATTTTAAAGCACGTTAATTTATTCTTTATACATACATATTTGATAACCTACGTCTTTTCTAAATAACATGTGATTTATTGCCTTGTTCGTTTTATGAGACGTATGGTCGTAAGTATATATGAGATTATATTTTGAAGATTTTTGACTATAATACTGGTTATTATTAAGTAGGTTGAACTTAAAACTGTTTTAAAACGTTTTGTGTCGCTTCGTTATTAAACAAATTTGGCTGTATAAGTATACATTGACGTAGACAGTATTTAGCTTTGATTTTGTATGGGACCCGTATCTAGTTGGTTATGTTGATCGAAGTTTAAGGGGCATACTTACACGTGAAAACTAATTCCAGCATTTTTAATATGTAGATGAGATCGCTTTATGCACCATTTCACTGCGCAAGAAGGCATAATTTACATTTTTAAA
Organism: Ethmia dodecea; assembly: GCA_963855545.1. Taxonomy (NCBI): domain Eukaryota; kingdom Metazoa; phylum Arthropoda; class Insecta; order Lepidoptera; family Depressariidae; genus Ethmia; species Ethmia dodecea. The sequence continues at coordinate 8,042,348 of OY979446.1, forward strand.
CTGAACAAAAATACGAACAACGGTATGTGCGGTCACAGCCAAACCAAACTCCTTCGAGGCACAATTGACAAGCCCCGCCTACCGAGGCACAAGCTGTGTTGGGTCATTCGGGCTCTAGGAAAGCTTCCATTTTATTTTCGTTCATCGTTATTGTTAGTTAATTTACTTTTAAGGTAGATTGCACCTTCATTTGCCTGCTGTTATAATGACCAATTTTATGTATTTTTGTCTAATGTATACCGTATATCACCATAAAACGGTTTATTAAATGCGGTTTGATTTATAATCTAATCACGCTAGATTGTAAACTGCCGAAAGATTGTGAACCATAACATCTGCTTACAATTTAACACATTACACTTCGGTAGATTATAATCTATCTAAGTGAAACTGTTTTATCACAATCTATCGCGTGATAAATCTGTCTCTGATTGGTCGATCTTGCGGTAAGTCGTTCTGTGTCCATATATTTAGTAATAAAACACAGGTGTAAGTCAGTGAAAAAAAAAACGCACTCTAAAAAATATGCAAAATTAATGGATCTTAAACACTAGGCCATCACTGCTGATAGTCTGCCTACTGTTTAAGAGCCGGCTTCTTTTTCGTAAGTCTGTTGTTCGAATCCTTTCATATATGAATGAGTTTTTCAAAAAGCTTACGTACATATTTATCACTAGCTCGACGGTAAAGAAAAATGTGAGGAAACCAGCAGGTCCCTGAATTAATTCTGAGTCATGTGTAATAGCACCCAGGTCCAGCGATGGGCTCAGCACCTATCACGTTTAGGGGTCCAAGAATATACAGGTGATCTACCAATGTCTATTTTATTTTGAACTCTAATGTCACTTCTGTTATGTGCACCTTACTAAATAAATAAATAAAAACATTTCAACAATGAAATTCCCGTCGGGGATAAAAGGGCGTTAGATTTTTTTTTCATTATTGTGACATCAAGTATGTATTTATTATTTAGTAGGTAATCAATAATTAGACATCTTAATAAGAAAAAAAAAACTGAAACGTACTTAAACATATTTTCACTTAAATCGCTAATTAAAATTTTAAAAATGTAAAGCAATAAATTTTTCTTTTACGAAAAACACGATTACATAATTAAAAACAATTCGAAGACATAATAAAGTTTCGTCTCCGTAACAAATCAAACACAGACTAAAATCACAGAAAATGTAATAGAACTAACATACTAAAATGTATTTTCTTTACGTTTCAGATTTTTTTATTTTGTTTATTTTTTTCTTACCATGATGTGAAAATTGGTGATGACCTACTAAATAATAAAATGCAAACTTGATGTTACAATTTTTGAAGTACATCTATTTTATATTAACACCTGTGTGTGATTCCTTGCTATATGGATACAGAACGACTTACCGAACGCAAGACCGACCAATCCGAGACAGCCTTCGTACAGTTGACAATTTAACGTGTGATAGATTGTGATTTAACAGATTCACTTCTATAGATTATAATCAAACGAAAAATAATGCGTTAAATTGTAAGCAGATGTTACGGTTCACAAATCACAATCTTTACAGTTTACAATCTCGCAAGATAGATTATAATCTAACGGTATTTACAATTCTACGGTCACCGTATACGATATGTCGTAAGTCTTACGACATATCGCATGCATATCATAATTATGCACTATTAAGTAAGAGATACATAACCTTGCATACATTTGCACACGAACATGTACTATCCATTTGCTAAATATATTTTTGAGAGAAAAAGTATGCCTAGATCCCAATATATCATAATTTGTATAGTGATATTTAACTTAAATATTTATTAGGCTAGATTTTAACAAAAATATAATATAGAATAATATAAACAGTGTTATATAAGTATGCACGTCAAAGTGTCACAACATCAAAAACTAAATACACTGCTGCGACAGAAATCTTCAAACTTTCATAGATGATTTATTTTTTATTTCTCTTTGTTCTAGGACCACCACCGGCTGTTAAACCACCTGGCATTGATGTCCCAATAAACGTAACTATACACTATACCTATTATATTTTGACATAAAACTAAAATATAAATCATAAAACTCTGCCTACCCCCTCGGGGATAAAAGGCGTGAGATTATTTATTTATTTTTCACTGTAATCACAAAAATATAATTTACTGTCTACACTTCTACACTAATATTACAAAGAGGAAATATTTGTATTTTTGTGTTTTTTTAACGAATCAACTCAAAAACGACTATCGATTTTAAAAATTATTTTACCAATAGGAAGCTACATTATCAGGAGTAACAAAGGCTATATTTTGTTCCCGTATTTCCACGTTATGTTATTAGAAAAATATTACAACCTTATGTTATAGAAAATAATGTTAATTAACATATTAAAAATTGTGATTGTTTAACAGGCGCTGAGAATCGATGAGCAAAGAGCCAGTACTCCTACTATAGATGAAAGAAGAGATCCTATGACTGCACAGGTAAAATAAGCAGTATTTGATATTCATGGTAATATCTCACTGGACCATGCTTGCGGAATAAATCTGTAGATGCTAGTTTGGTGTCACTTTATTTGTATATGTCAGCGTAAAATTGCAAACACTGTTAGATTATAATCTATCTCGCGAGATTGTAGACTGTCGAAAGATTGTGAACCGAACATACTGCTTACAATTTAAAGCATTATTTTTCGGTAGATTATAATATATCGAAGTGAAACTGATAGATCACAATCTATCGAGCGTTAAATTGTCAACTGTCCAAGGACTGTCCCTGATTGGTCGGTCTTGCAGTAGTTATTTCTGTGCCCATAGGGTTAGTAATCAACCACAGATGTCAGTTAAACAAAATAAAAGCATTAAAAAATAGGTACATTAAGTATATTGTATTTATTATTTAGTAGGCAGGTAATCAATAATAATAATTATGAGAATCAGTGAGGCTCGGGTTTAAATCCTGGCATGTACCAATGAGTTTTTCAAAAACTTACGTACATTATTCATCACTAGCTCGACGGTGAAGGAAAACATCGTGAGGAAACCCGCATGTCTCAGAATGATTTCTGAGGCATGTGTAACAGACCCGGTCCGGCGATGGGCTCACCACCTATCACGTGTAGGGATCGAATATTCTCGTGAAAAGTGTGTATTTCCAGAAATGGAATACCTATTCCTACCCCCTCGGGGATGAAAGGCCTGAGTTAAGTAAAGATTTCGTTTTGTAATTTTTTTGTAAAGGAAAAATTTGTAATTATTTTTATTTTTATTTTAGTTAATGTTTGATTTGTTTCAGAGAGTAAACCTTTTTAAGTTTTCAATTAGTTTTTTAATTTAGATTTTATTTTGTGATCGTTTTTTTTTCTAAGTGAAAGTTTTGTTACTTTTTAGTTTTATTTTATGTTTGAAGACAAAATATTTGTTTTTTTTTGTTCCATATTTTTCTTGACATAATGTCAGAATTATTGATTACCTACCTACTAAATAATAAATACAATATACTTAATGTCACAATATTTTTAATGCTTTAATTTTGTTTGACTGACATCTGTGGTTGATTCTTAAATCTGTGGGCACAGAAATAACTACTGCAAGACCGACCAATCAGAGACAGACCTTGGACAGTTGACAATTTAACGCTAAATAGATTGTGATCTATCAGTTTCACTTTGATAGATTATAATCTACCGAAAAGTAATGCGTTAAATTGTAAGCAGTGTGTTCGGTTCACAATCTTTCGATAGTCTACAATCTCGCGAGATAGATTATAATCTAACGATGTTTGCAATTTTACGGTGACATATACATACCAGGATATTTTTTCATGTGCCCTGTAGAGGCAGACATTAATACCCATAGTTAATAATATCATCATCAACCTGTAAAAAACAGCGGTCTTTCTTCGCACATGAAGAACTATGAGCCATAATCTCCCACACGAGCCCACCGCGGATTGAGAGACTGTGTTAAGGTAGTGGCCAACTGTCAGAATTTTTCAAGCCTCCGAAGGGTACATCCATTGTGTGTAAATAACAAAAACTGGGTTCAGAGGTTTAACGTGTTTTCCGAATTATGGAGGCGCACCTGATAATATAAAGCATATAATAGTACCTTTGAGTATCAGTACCCAATATACCCACAGAAAATATTATTTTAGTTATAATCATTATTAACTAAAATGTAAATAATTTAAAGAAACGTTAACTCAATTGAGATTTAATCACATAGTTATTATTTATACATGTATGTTTCATATTGCGGAAGAAATGGAAATTGAATATATAATATTCCCATCCTGGCAGAGGTGAATTCAGCGTTCTTTTTTAGATGCATTTTTTTCCCTTACAGGGTGCTTACAATCGTGGGCCACCTCCATCATTCATACCTGGATTGACGCCGTCCAAGCGTTATAACAAGTAAGTGATGCCACCTAATAATAACATTATAAATTTTAAATATTTGATAGGGTCTGGAGATAAGTATAAATAATATAAAATGTGTTAGGTGCACCGCACTCCCACCGTGTTCCGCTTATAAACGACTCATGCACGGGACAACTTGACAGGCCAGATGCTCACAACCTTTGAATAATTGTTTGGCTAATTTGTGCATAATTTTGTTACTACCTCATTGTCATACTGATATACTCTGCATCTGCCATAAAAGGACGGGAGGGCGGTGCATCTGTCTGGAGTAAGTTTATTAACTTGTTCAAATTTATTTGTTATAATCTATATAAATAAAATCTATATAAAAATGGATGGCTAAATGTGATCCAAAGCGCAAAACTCGAGAACGGCCAGACCGAATTGCCTGTATTTAGGATTCCGTACCTCAAAAGGAAAAAGACAGGGCCCTTTTATCTCGGAAACGCGTCGAGGCATCGAGCTGAAATTAAAACCATATACAGTCAAGTCTACAATCCCATAAGAAAGATTCGGCCGTGCAATGCCGCAAAAAACATATATTTCGATACTCTCAAGGGAATCAAAATTTATGCGGTACTTTCCTTTGACCTAGAATTATGAAACTAGGCAAGTAATATCGTCTTATACTACAAGTACAGGGAAAAATATGACAACTATACAGTTGTAAAATTTAATCTTAAAAAATATAGTCTTTATCATATAAAGTAAATAATCAATCGTCGAGGTATAATTAATATAAATTTGTACGGAACCCTCGGTGGGCGAGTCCGACTCGCACTTGTCCGGTTTTTTATTTTTTGTTGTGTTCGTAATTGTCTGGACAAGGTTTATATGAAAGGTATTTTACGAAATTCCCACGGGAACGGGGAAAAACGGGATCCGCGCGGGAAACGCCGCTGGGCGCCTGCTGTATACTAAATGAAAACAATTATAAACAATTATGTACTTTGTATTGTGAATATATTTGTAGTAAATCTGTTTTTACGACGAGAACCGTTCTTATCTACATATTAATACTACAGTGCAAAAGTTGACGTGTCGTCGTTATAATGTATTTTATGGCTATAAAAAAAATATTTCCTACTTTCTCAGCCCGCCTTACGGTCGTCATCGACCTCCACCAGGGACATCGAGACCTCCCTTTAACGACGGTTTTCCTCCAGAGTCGTATCAGCCACCGCCGCCCGGAATCAAGGATTCTCCAACAAACGGGTAAATCAATTGCCTCGTATTTTATTTAGCGTATCCACAAAAGAGATTTTTTACAACTACATATAATCAAATCATGTATAATCAAAAATCAACTACGTATAATCAAATTTCGCTCTCGTTCACACAAAACTGTTAAGATTTGTATCTCAAAATAAATTCCTTGTCTCGTCTCATATCGAAATACTTAATGAAGTAAATCCTTACGTCCCTTTGTCTAATAGATACGTCTTTTTTCATTCCGCTTTCATCGTCGCAGATTGTTTCTGGAGTGGGTCCCTCGGGGGTGGGATACTCGATATTACCAAAGATGAATGGGTTTAAAAAAAGGTGGTATTTGTCTTAGGATCGGCGAAGATCCCCTCGAGGCTTTCAACAGGATGATACGGGAGAAGGAGATGCGCGCAAAGCGTCGCGAGGAGGAGCGGCGTCGTGCGCACTCGGGATCGCGCTCGCCTCGCTCTCCTCGCTCAGTGCGCTCTCCTCGCTCAGTGCGCTCACCTCGCTCAGTGCGCTCACCTCGCTCGCCACGGTCGCCGCGTTCGCCGCGCTCTCCTCGATCGCCCCGCGGCCGCCCACGCAGTCCCGCGTCGAGCCGACCTCGATACTCTAGGTTCGTCACACCCCCTTATTCCATCCTCTTCCTTAGCTTTAACGCTCCATCTGTAGTTGCATGCTTTTCGTAATATGGCCTGGTGGTTTTTATTGACGCGAGCTTCGAAGAAGAGACGTCCTCGAGCCTTTTTGTAAATGTCGCTCTTGTCACTACGTTAATTTCATTTATTTATCTAAATGTTCCTCGTTCTTTTATTTTTATCTGAATTGGTGTAATTGCATGAGTTGCATTCATTAATTGCGTAGTAGTTGTCAGCTTTTTACGTCGTTTTTCGAAGAGGATAGTTGTCTGCTATTGCTACATATGCACATCTTTTTACACGAAATATAAATTGCTTGCACTGCATGTTCTATTTTAAAAAATAACATTGCCTTCAATTACATTAACTGCACAAAATAAAATTCCTCTCAATTCAGCTTGATAAAATATTTTAAGTGTTTTAGGATGATTTCTTTATTAAAAACAAAAAATGGTATTGCTCCAGGTCGCGGTCAATATCTCGCGGACGGATACGCCGTTCACCGTGGTCGCCGCGACGGCGACGAACTCGGGAACGAACTTTGTCGTTGACACGGTACGTATTTCTAAATTCAAATTATGACAACACATCGTATTTCGTTGCTATTGTATTCTGACAGGCTCTAGAATCCTTGTACATATATGAATTTCAGAGCCCGCACCAAAATAGGATTCAACCCATGCATGGCTAGCGTTGACCACAGCTCATTCCTTATCATTCTATCATAAGCAATGGGGAACTTGCCCTAAAATATATTGATAAATTATCTTAATAATTCAATAATGATTAATGACAGTCGCAAAAATGCATTTCTGAAAAAAAAACAACTAAAATTATGATTTTTCTCCAAATATTTGAATTCTAAGTAACGTAATCCTTATGTCAAATATGACATCTGTGAATAGCCCATCCGGAAACCTTTCGACAGATTTTCCGATTCCGAGTCGAATATCGAATCTCCGTGAATACTTTCGCACCGGAGTAGCACTCAAAATAAGAAAATAACTTTTCATATCATCTATTCGAAAAGTGAAGTTTTGCTCCTCAATAAAAGGGAGCAAAGTAAGTCTTTTCCGATAGGGTTTTAATAAGTGCGAATAGAAGTGTTTTGAATTTGGAATTAAAAATATTCGTCAACATTCTTAGCCAAAGAGATTAGCAAAATAAGTTTGCATCTAAGGTTGGCGCCACTGTAGCTTAAGTACTATAACAAAACATTAGTTTCATTTTACGCCGCATTAGGCTGACATGGCTGAATGGCGTTCGATGGTTGTGCCAACTGTCAGAAAAAACTCGCTGTGGCAATGTGCACGGTTTCGTAGTTATTTTTCTCATAGAGAGGGATGAAAAGCAGAGTGTATCATTCGGTCGCAATAGTAGATTGTGTCATAAGGGAGCAAAACGATATTTTTACGGCGAGGGCGTTTTTTAAAATCACGAACATAGTGAAAGATTCTAGGATAGAATCCCGAACTTCCCGAAATTCTAATGTAGAATCATGAACGAAGTGGGGGGTTTAAAGTACGTAGCCCAAGGTAAAAATAATTTTGCGACCGAATGATACACTCTGCTTTTCATCCCTCTCTATGAGAAAAATAACTACAAAAGCGCGCGCATTGCCACAGCGAATTTTGTCTGACAGTGTGGCACAACCATCGTACGCCATTCAGCCATGTCAGTCTAATGCGGCGTAAAATTGAACTAATGTTTTGTTATAGTGTGGCACAACCATCGTACGCCATTTAGCCATGTTAGCCTAATGCGGCGTAAAATGGAACTAATGTTTTGTTATAGTACTTAAGCTACAGTGGCGCCAACCTTAGATGCAAACTTATTTTGCTAATCGCTTTGGCTAAGAATGTTGACCAATATTTTTAATTCCAAATTCAAAACACTTTTATTTGCAATTATAAAAACCATATCGGAAAAGACTTACTTTGCTCCCTTTTATTGAGGAGCAAAACGTCACTTTTCGAATAGATGGTAGATTGTGTCATAAGGGAAGCAAAACTATATTTTTACGGGGAGGGCGTTTTTTTAAATCACTAACATAGTGAATGATTCGATTCTAATGTTGAATCATAAACGAAGTGAGGGGTTTAAAGTACGTAGCCCAAGGTAAAAATAGTTTTGCGACCGAATGAAACACTCTGCTTTTCATACCTCTATGAGAAAAATTGTTGATGACATTGTTTGCTTCTTTTTTTAATATTTTCCGGTGTGTAACTATCACTGCAGTCACTGCTACTTGAATTCATTTTAAAATACAAAATACACAAACAATTCGATTGTTGGAATTCGAAAATTTGGCGTAAAATTAAATTTGAAAATTGTGAAAAATAAGTATAATAAGTAAAGCGCGCGCATTGCCACAGCAATTTTTCTGACAGTGTGGCACAACCATCGAACCCCATTCAGCCTAATGCGGCGAAAAATGGAACTAATGTTTTGTTATAGTACTTAAGCTACAGTGGCGCCAACCTTAGATGCAAACTTATTTTGTTAATCTCTTTGGCTAAGAATGTTGAGGGTTATTTTTTATTCCAAATCCAAAACACTTTTATTCGCACTTATTAAAATCCTATCGGAAAAGACTTACTTTGATACCTGTTATTGAGGAGCAAAACGTCTCTTTTCGAATAGAAAGTATGAAAAATTATTTTCACCTTGGGCTACGTACTTTAAACCCCTCACTTCGTTCATGATTCTACATTAGAATTTCGGGAAGTTCGGGATTCTATCCTAGAATCATTCACTATATCCGTGACTTTAAAAAACGCCCTCGCCGTAAAAATATCGTTTTGCTCCCTTATGACAGAATCTACGGCACTTTGCCTGGAAAGTACCACTATGAATTAAGGAAACTGAAAACACGAATGAACCGGTTTCCATTAAGTAACTATGCAGCCTTATGAATCAATCGATTTAACCAACAGGTCTCCGTCACCGCGACGCCGGCACCGTTCTCCGCTGCGGTACCGGTCCCCGTTGCGTTCCCCGCTCCGCTCGCCGCCTCGTTCCCCGCTCCGCTCGCCGCCTCGATCCCCGCCCCGATCCCCGCCGCGCTCCCCGCTGCGGTCCCCTCATCGTGTAGGCGGTCGCTCGCCGCCGCCGCCACGTCCTCTGTCACCCCATCGGTTAGTAAATACAAATCCTACTATCCTACTAATATTATAAACGCGAAAGTTTGTATGTATGGATGTTTGTTCCTCTTTCACGCAAAAACTACTGAACGGATTTTGATGAAAGTTTACAATTATATAGCTTATATACATCAGAATAACACATAGGTTATATTTTATTCCCGTATTCCCACGGGACGGAAACTACGCCGGTGAAACCGCGGGGCGCTGCTAGTATTAAATAAAAACAAGATCCTATCTAGCAATACTATAAGAAGTGTAGTTAAAATAATAAGGGGATAAAGGGGAAGGTCAGCAGAATCCAGTGAGACGAACTGACCGTCGTTAATATGATCACCTACTCGACTCCTACTTATGAAGATTATAGCAATCGCCTCCTAACCACCTTACAAAACGTTTTTGCCGTTAAATAGATTTTAAACTATTTTTTTCAATAAAAATATCATAATATACATGTAATTAATTAGTTTCTAAGAGTTATTTTTGTTTGGCTTTACACAGGTATACCGGCGTGTACGATGAACTGTTGTCGCCGCCTCGACGTAGCGTTGAGCCGCCATACGGAGCCAGGTACGATTGTAAAACTCTAAATAGTGTCGTCACCGTCATTTACCGAAGCGTAACAGATATGCGTTTATTCGTTGATTTAATGGAATTGCCGAGCGGATTGAACCCAGTGCCTAATAAATGCGTACGACAGCGGATTACGTCATTTTCAGATTGTGTTACTCAGTTGTTAATACTTTAGTATAAATAAATAAGTACCTGATTTAAGTACCTGTTACATGATATAATTAGATAATGTGAGAATGGAGGTGCCAGATAGTATTGAACAGATTCTTGGTAAGTAGTGGGACGACAGCGACTGTACATCATTCAGCAATTAACGTCGAGACTACGAAGCTGTGCTGTAATCTACTATTTCGTTATTTCCGAATATTAGATGTAAGATTAAATGTTATTTTACTACCAATAATCTTGTAAGCTTTATCATAAATGACAAAAATGTCTATTTATATTTTAATCTAAAAATGTATAGCTTTTAAAATTAATGTTGTAAGATTGCTACCACCGTCGAATTGTACGTTATACTTAATTAGCCATATTTGTGTAGAATTTGTCAAAGAACTCTCTAAGTTAGACTATGCACTGTAACATCACAAAATCACTTAGTGAAAACTGATATAGAGTACAGATCGGTTAACTTAAAGCTGGCACGTACAACACATGCACACACTAAGCTTGCGTTGTGTATGTGCACGGCATGACGTTGCACGTTCGTGAAAAGTCTGTCTCTCTCGCACGTGGCCAGTTTTATACGCGTAGAGAGACTTAATGGGTTCAATTCTACAACACCGTCTAAACCTCTTAAATTTATTTGACAGCTGCTAAAGCATTTTGCTATTCTAGGCAGTACTGTCAAAATGAAATGACAGGACTAAAAATGAATCTGACGTTCCTAATTTATCTGGCCAATTCAATTTAGGTTTAGCGAACTTATGGCTATTCTGTGGACGCCATTTTAAGCATTTTAGAAATGTCATCACGACTAAACCTCCTAAATTTAGCGGCGATTAAAATGGTGTCGCTTAACTTAGATTATAAGAAAAATCCCGACATATTTGTGTTTGTGTTATTTTTCAAGATATGTTCCATATTTTTAGAAAGAGTCAAGAGGGTTTTTGGTGGAAATACGAAAAGGGGGATCATGTTTTTTTGGAAAATTTCTATTTTGCTGTATATTTTGGGTTTTGACTAATAATATTTTATGTGGCAGGTGTCTGTGAAGGTGTGCAGTGAATGGAAAGTTCGATAAAATGCATATATGATCGACGTTGTTAGATTGCCGAAGTCATTTAATGAAGTCTTCAAGTAAAAGTACTATAATTTTACTGTCGATCATCCAAAAAGGGGTCTTGATGACTCAGTATTTTTGTACATGGACTCCAAAGCAGAGCCGTTTAACTAAAAAACTTGAAGATTGTTGGAGATGTTATTAAATTAACAAGAAAACAAAGACTCAGGACGAGGCACATATCCATTTAGAGATAAACTTAACTGAAGACGAGGCAGTACGGTCTATGACTCTAGCCTGTCCAAAGAAAAAAAATCTATTTGATAATACCTTTTCAGTGTTGCCCGAATAATAGTGACTTTAATATTTGTAGTAAAACAAGAAAATATAAACTAAACCTATGTTAAAATGATAAAAATGGCATCGAAAGTAATCGTTGAGAACTTTATTTACATATTAATAAATATATACACATTTATTATTGTATTTTTTTTAGATTTCATTCATTCGTTCACTCAGCTCTTTTTTTATTTGTAATTGCAACACTATTCAACTTAGGCATTTTACGCTGTGGTTATAGACTATCTAAATTTAGTAACCATGGCGTTTTAGAATTGCATTTGGCTTAGCGGCTGCGTAAAACTAAATATAATTTAAGAAATTTAGTTTTAAGCTATTTAGGCAGTGGACGCGTAGAATTGAACCCATTGTTTCTAGCAAGATATTTATTTTTTTGATTTTATGTACAACCCACCCACTGTAAACATGCCAGCCAAAGAAATTTAAAGAAAAAGTTTCTCAAAGAGAATGATTTTCTTCCAACCTCTTTGATGCCAGCTTTGATTAACCGCTCTGTACTCGAAACCGAAGAGCTTGTATGAGTCGATTGATGGATTGGACTAAGTGCGAGGACTGTGATAGGTTCGTAGCAGGTAGCGGTCTATTGTCTCTCAAGGCGTGAGAATATGTATGATGTTCTTATATTTTCGACCAAAACCATGTAGATAAATTACTACTCGCACTTAGAACTTTTTTTTATTCTACTAGAGCGACAAATACGCTGTCAAATTGGTTACACAATATTGTCTAATTAGAATATCACAATATTGTGCGAATATGCTATATTTTTTAAAGCGTTGGATATATATTAGAAACTGTAACTAAAGTTCAGTTATTTTATTCACCTATGACAAATGTTTATTAAAATAAAATAGAGTATTTTTAAGCTGTAGAGTATTATAATAATTAAGAACTAATTATTCCCATTTCCCAGAACCTGACTATAAGAAGTGGTTATAGTCAGGTACACATGAATGTTAATAGCTATTTGCTAATCTATCTTAGTCAAACCTGGCGTATTGACATCACATTTCTTGTACACTTTACTCTCCGGTTTCGCAATCGCAGACAAGGAGTTGTTATTGGCGCCGTCATATAACTTTACTGGAAACACAAAGGGAGAGTGCACACCTAAGTGACAGGCTGCGCGATGTCTCAATAATATGCTCATGAATGAGACGCAAGATATGCCCAAGTAGCACAAGTAGCAATTATTGTTCAACCGTGAACTTAGAGCTGCGCATTACGCTTTAGCCTGTATAATAGGGATCACAGTTAGTACAGACTTCCAAAAAGCCATCTAACAGCCTCTAGCGTTTTTATTCCATTGGTTGGTTAAGAGCATTTTAGTAGTAGTAAAAGATGATAATTGCTGTATTAAGACGTATAACTATACCTCTGAATTGCTATCATCTTATAAAGGTCACTGTGAACTACTGTACAGCCAACAGCTTTAGAGTGGTGTACACCTAGAGTAATTAAACGCAAAAAGTAGATGTGAATCATAATAAAACCATTAAAAGCCGACAGACTGCATATTGGTTCACTTGAACTATTGTTTACGGGAATAAGCATACTACAGGAACAGTGGTGAACTTTTGTACAGACCTAGTAGTTAATTCAGAATTAAAACAGTGCACATGGGTTCCATACGAATATCGCCATTTTGACTATCTATCCGTATCAGTGATAGCCCTGACGGTTAAAGAGCCGGCCGAAAATCAGTGAGGCTCGGGTTCGAATCCTGGCATGTACCAATGAGTTTTTCAAAACTTACGTACATATTTATCACTAGCTCGACGGTGAAGGAGAACATCGTGAGGAAACCCGCAGGTCTCAGAATTAATTCTGAGACATGTGTAAAATAGACCTGGTCCGGCGATGGGCTCACCACCTATCACGTTTAGGGGTCCAATGTATCTCGTGTAATGTGGGTATATCCAGTAATGGAATACCTCTGCCTACCCCCTCGGGGATGAAAGGCGTGAGATTATACATACATACATACATACATACATCCGTATCAGACAGTTTTTGTTTACAAGTTTTTATTAATGATACTGTCTTTAATTAAACGTTAAATATACACTTACTCTAATATTTTGTAGAATTTTATGTAAATGACTCAAAAATATGTACTTCAATATTTTACCGTATTATATTTTTCACAATATTTGTAATTAAAACTAGATATTTTCAAGGCGCGTAAAAATTTTGCTATGAAACTATATAAATATTCACAATGAACTTGCTTTCCCAACTGTTTTTCCATGCTATTACAAGATTAACTAAATGAGAAAACATAATTCCACCATTAATAAAAATTCACCCTTCACCCAATCATTATCGGCGCACCAACTTAAGACAGCTGACAAAATAAAATAAGTTTATAAAAACGCATAGAAGTTCACGTGGAAATATAGGACTATGATTTTTGAGTGCCTAGTCTGTAAAACAGTACATTCCTATTCTGTTAAACAGCTGATAAACAGCCTTGTGAACCATTATAATGGCGATATAATGCTGATATAATGCCCTTATGCAGAAATGTGAACCAAATTAGAACTAACGGCTGAATAATTTGTGCCCATTTAAGAGTTATATCAGCATCAACAGCGCTCTTAACACCCTTGTAACACTGTCTTGTACATACAGCTCTTAGTTTTCGTGTTACACCTAAAGTGGTCTCTTATAATGCTACTTGTGCTACTTGGGTGAATAAACCCTATTTTCATGCATTTTCTTGTTAGTTGCTGCCTATTTGTGAATTGACTCGATATTAGCCCATCGCATTGCTTTTAGGGATCAATAATAATAAAATATCACCTCGTGCAATATATACGAGTGCGGCTTCAACAGATAAAACAATAGATGGTGCTAATGGGAGTAAAAATAAGGACATATCTTAGGTAATATGTCGTATGGGAGTGCGTATACACCATCTCCACTACTGCCATCTGTTTGTTCACCGGCTGTTTAATACCACTTGTAACACCAAATATAAAATTTAAGTGTAAGTTATAATTTGTACCAAAGCAAAATTACCTAGTTAAACAAATTAAGACTGATTTAGATAGTATCAAGAAAGTAATGTCATGTCATGACAGTGTATAAAAATAGAATTTTATACTGTACTAGCGACCCGTCCCGGCTTACCACGGGTGCAATGCTAATACTAAAACCTTCCTCTTGAATCACTCTCTATTAAAAAAAACCGCATCAAAATCCGTTGCGTAGTTTTAAAGATTTAAGCATACATAGGGACATAGGGATATAGGGACATAGGGATATAGGGACAGAGAAAGCGACTTTGTTTTATACTATGTAGTGATATTATTCTGTTAGATTCTACACTATAATATAAAGATGCATGATAAAACAAAAACAAGACCTTGTTCTGATCCTGTTGTAAATATTAAATAAATTATAAAGAGTAAGTACAAAGTATAAATTTTACTAAATTGCAGCAGAACGCAGATTGTTGTGTGAGGCCCTTTGGCATAATAATCGATCAATCGATCGATGATGAGTTTGTAGTTGTAAAAATTTAGAAATAATAGTTGTAATAGAACTTTAGAAGAGTAGACTAAATTCGAAAGCTTCGAAGCTAAAAATTAATGTATATTTATGTCAAAAGGTCGGCGACATTTAACAACTAAAGGGTACTAATCTACCAAACGACAGTCAACCAACCGACATACTTTTACTTTGTATTTCAAAATTATCATATGTCACTATTAATAATGTGCCATCTGTAAACCTTACTGTGAAATAGGTATGAGTATGATTGATACTTTAAAACTTTTCTTGACCGACTTCAAAAAAAAGAAGGAGATTCTCAATTCGTCGCGTATGTTTTTTTGGTATGTTAATCCTTATTTCCGACAAATCTGAATGGATTTCGATTTTTTTTTGGATTGATCGGGTATAGCGCAAGGGCAGACCCATATAAGTTTTATGAAAATCTAATGAAAAACTCTAGGTGGAAATCGGAACTCCTCAACGGACATCAGCAAATCACTCGCATTAAGTGTGATAGGCTTAGTAACAGAAGCAATGTTCACACTTTAAATTGAGATATGAAAATTGCAATGAAATTCGCACGGTTTGGGGTTTCCTACATCTCAGAAGTACCAGATTGGGGAGTAGCACGTGCGGCGATTAAAATTAATTTCAGAGGATTTTTTATTCATGAGATGACACATCTCTACTGTCCAACAGCAACAGTATGTGCCAGTTGGCTAACAGTCGCCGGGTAGATACAATTTTTGTTTATACTTTTTTAGTCAAATCCATGAATGTTTAAAAAACAGTACAGCATATTCTAGTCGACATTAGTCCACAATGTTGAAACAACAAAGTTGGCTTGCGGAAGCTAAACCATTTTAGTTACTAGCAGGGTCTTCTTTCTACTTAAATCCAAGATATACTATATAATATATGATGCGATAGAAGAATTTTCATAATAATAATTGAATAGCGATACAATGATGCTCTGGAACAATCTTCGTGATAGGTTTAAGAAGTAAGCCATATTCGCAGATTATTTAACAGAGTTTGTGATTTATCCTTGGGCTAGGGCTTCATATTGGACGAATTTGTCAGTTGTTACTTGTTAGGAATTTTAAAATATTTTTATACTTGAACTGTCTCGAGGAACGTGCATTCCTTCGTTAAGAGTTTGTCCTAATTATTTAAATGTTAGTCAATTTGGTGTACATCATAGTTTCTATACATATATTATCTTATTTCATCCCAACCGATAGTAACACAGCAGACAAAAATAAGTTACCTATAACGAGCTATAGTGTTTCTGGATGGAACCTAATTTAAATAAAATGACCTAGTGTTTCTCGATGGTAATAAAATGTTTCATCGAGTAACAGTGTTACCCGATGGGAATTAATTTATCACCAACCAGTACCACTGTTACTCGATGACGAATCTTTTTCCCAGTCAGTAACAGTGTTACAGTAAGGGGATAAATTTATAAGCATACCTGACTCATTTAAAAAAAAAAAAAAATCTCACGCCTTTCATCCCCGAGGGGGTAGGCAGAGGTATTCCATTACTGGATATACCCACATTTCACGAGATACATTGGACCCCTAAACGTGATAGGTGGTGAGCCCATTGCCGGACCGGGTCTATTTACACATGTCTCAGAACTAATTCTGAGACCTGCGGGTTTCCTCACGATGTTTTCCTTCACCGTCGAGCTAGTGATAAATATGTACGTAAGTTTTTTGAAAAACTCATTAGTACATGCCAGGATTCGAACCCGAGCCTCACTGATTTTCGACCGGCTCTTTAACCGTCCGGGCTATCACTGCTTTTTTTTTTTTTTTTTATATTGGTATAAAAATTGGGGTGTATGAGGAGTTGCGCTTATTCTGTGACGCGTTGTGTATGTAATCTGCTTTATTTGTTATTAGCAAAGTATCAGAAAAACTATATTTTAGTTTAATATCTGCCACAGAAGTGCTGATAATAATAGTTTCTGCCTAGTTTCTGCTAAGCTTTGCTATAGTAGCAAATTTGTAATCTTACATAGCCTGTCGATAATCTACTGGAGATTAAACTCAGGGACTAATTTTAACGAGCTTATGATAGGTTTTAAGGATGTCCTAAATTGTTGTTAGTCCTTTATCAAATTACAAGTTCTCAGCTCTTATATTTAATAAGAATTATGATTGATTTATGAATTTATTTATTGTTCCGCGCGGTTTCACCCGCGTAGTTCCCGTTTAAATATGGAAATAAAATATAGCCTATGTTACTCCCTGATAAAGCTACATCTTTCCATAGGTAAAGAATTTTTAAAATCGGTCCAGTAGTTTTTGAGTTTATTCGTTATAAATATAAAAAAATACAAATCTTTCCTCTTTCTAGTATTAGTGTAGGTAGATAGTAGTGGTGAGCTGAATCATGAAAGAACTTATAAAATGTAATTATTGTATACATATAGGAATTAGTCCAACCATAGAGTCCGACAGACTAGATTCGAATATTAATTTCCAGTTTTTCTAAGTAGTCGACTTAAAGCGATCCGTCATATCACTACTACCAACCACGAACCGATCTATTAGGTTAGACAAGACTAGATACAAAAAAAAATAAAGAAAAAGTTTATCTCTCCTATAGACTGCTAATCATAATGATAAATATGATAGATAATAAAGATAATGCAGAGTCCCCAAAATGTGCCACATGTATGCAGTACAAAAAGCCGTGCAATCATAAAACAGGAAATGCTGACTGCCCTGCTAAAATATTGGCTGAAAAAAGGTACATCAACTCTATAGACTATGAAGGTGCCTAGGAGTGCCATCAATTTGTGTATTTTTAGATCTTTTTCACTTATTACCTTTAGTTATAGCTAATATTTTAATTTAAGTCTTAGGTAAGTTCTCTGTAATTTAATTTCCCATCTCTTGCAATAATGACAAACTCGACAATAACGGATCATTGAGCTGCCCTACTAACCTTAAAAAGTAAACTAGTTACCTAAATTGGAACGCAAGAACGCAAAACGCATTTATGTAAATAAACTAGTAGAAGATATTACTCGTATTATACCTAATATTCAACATTGACTTTGACCTAGTTTACAATTGTGCTGATGACTATGTCCTACGAAGATACAGAGAACTTACTAGTAGTGTTAAAGTAAATTTATTTTAATTGTGTTATATTATTATTGTTTATACTTTTTTATGTGATTTTAGTTTGTATGTGATTATGTGTAATTATTAAAGAAATATTTATGGCCTTGTTCGCCTGAAAAACAGGGTATCCTAGTTCAGGCACAAGTAATATTTGTGTTCTGTAGTAAGTTTTGTGCATGTTACTGTATTTTATTTTGTAACATAGTTCAAGAATAAAGTTTTATTATTATTATTATTAATGTTTTCAAGACACTGAAAACTAGTTTGACCAAAAGTCGGGGTGCGGGGAGCGAGATGACGTACTAAATGTCAAACAATTTACCAATAGTATTTAGGTAAAGACCAGCAGGCGTATTCACGGAGACGTTTCCGTTCGATTCAGATCGAGTGAAAAATTTTCCGAAGTCGAATCTATCGATTTCGGAAACTTTATTCTAGGCGTTTCTGACAGCCACGGAAAATTTTCCGAATCCTTATGTCACATACGACATTAGTTTTCGATACCAACATCAGCCCATCTCGAAAGTTTTCGATACCAACGTCAGCCCATCTCGAAAGTTTTCGATACCAACGTCAGCCCATCTCGAAAGTGTTCGACAGATTTTCCAATATCGAATATCGAAGCTCCCTAAATACGCCTGCAGTGTTGAACCCGAGAGCTTGTTTCGATCTGACTTACAATATGGCATTGTGTTATCAAAACAGCTGTGATGTCTAAGTTTGGTTTGTCTGCCGAATGTTGGCGAGGACTCACTAGGCCGAGCTATATTAGGACTTTTAGAAAGAGAATGATTTTGTTCCAACCTCTTGGACTATGTATTTTATATCATCAGTAGAAATGCTTTATTTAAAATACTGACTGCCTATTAAAAACTGTGTGTCAGGAACTATACTTTTTTGGGATAATGCGTCAATTTCACTTGACCGCTCTTAAAGATTTTTATGCTAAAACAAAACGGTCATTGGCATCGTAAATTGCGTGTTATGTTTTATCACAGGATTAGGATTATTTTGTAGGTATTCACCTTCATTTTACAGGAAATCTTTATAATATTATAATTGCTGATTCCATATCTCGTTATTATTTCCTTGATATCTTGTTTACGGTTCATATAAAACTATGTAAGTAATCAGTCAATATTTTGAATATATAGATCATTAAACGAAAATTACAATATTACGTAATCTGCAGGTAATAAAATAAATATTATATTTATTACCATAAAAGTCGGGTTCGGAGCCTCAGAGCAATTTCGTTGGAAGGATGTCCGGTGATATTATAATGCAGCTACATATTTAATCTGTTTTTTATTATAATAAATTATACTTCTATTTTTATAAAAAAATGTTGCACTTTTGCAAATCATGCATTTTCCAGGAATGTTATCACTTTTGTCTGTATGCAGGACGCGGTCGGGGGTCTACTGTCATGTATGATAACAAAATAAAATTTTAATTTCTATTGATTTTTATATTTGCTAAATTATGTAACTGAACTTTATATTTAATAAATTGATTTTTATATTTGCTAAATCATGTAACTGAACTGTTTGTTTAAATTTAAAATATTGTTACCAAAGAGGTTGGAAGAAAAGAAATCTCTTTCCAATAGTGCTAATGCAGGGAAGCTCGGCCTAGTGAGTCCTCGAAAAAAAGCGGTTGACTAACCGCATTTAGATCACTCGCTGTTTTGATGACACCACTTCGTATTTTCCTATTAAAACCACGACACGAATAAATTATGTGTATCTAGAATGAATATATATAAACAATAAATATTTCCTTAGAGATTTACAAAAAATATTAAATATCGATATATTATATTGTCGATAAAATTTCCACAAAATTAAATATGGAACTGAAATTATTAATGATTTTCAGAGTAAACTACCGAAGTGCAACAAAATACAATTAGGTATTAATTATGCTGTATATTTTGGGTTTTGACTCAGAATAGTGATAGTATGTGGAAAGTGTCCGTGAAAATGTACAGTGAATGGAAAATTCGATAAAATACTTAGGATGGTCATTTTTGGATTGCCTCAAGAAGTCACTATAAAGTCCTCAGCAAAAGTACTATAATTTTACTGTCGATGACCCATAACATTAAGTCTATTGGAGAGATAAACTTTTTCTTCAAACGTCTTTGATTGTGACGTACATAGTCTTATATAACTACATGACTACAGTAACATTATTAATGCAATTTGAAAAGAAAACAATTTGGTGGCAACACAGGACCTATGATTGTCCCTACATAACGATTTGTAACTGTAATAGTCTAATGGATAATTTAATAAACTGATAAGTAATTTTATGTAATAATCAACATGAACATTATTATGTAGGTAACTATATTCCTTACCTATATCTCAGTTACATCCATCCTGAGGTTGTCTAGAAAAAATCGCTTAAACCGATAAGACCGCCCATTGTACGTTTTTTTAATCATTGTGTCACTTACTGCATATTTTTATTGGTGTACAATAAAGAATTGGTATTGACTATTAAATTTGGCGTTTATTCCTTCTGAGGCAAAGCCAAACGGAAGGATTCATCTATGTAGGTATATTGTATTTTCATATGTTTTTGATGAATGAGGTGTCAAGTGGACTTTTGAATTTCACCTTTTTATTAACTGTCCTGTCTAGTCAGTATTATCAAAATAGGTCGTCATCTTAGAAAAGGTGGAGTTGAAATTATTGTGAAATATGTTGTTTAAGACGTAAATGTGTCAAATTAATGATAATTATAAGTGTTCGACTTGCAGATGGAGAGTGTTCAGATATAAGATGTTAAGCACATTTTTAAAAATTTATTTATTTGTAAGTGTCGAGAAGTGCTGAGATGAAGTCGAGTAATGATGCAATTTTTACTCAAAACAACCTCAAACTTAAGGTATGCAGGCAGATTATGTCTATCTTGTCCTTGACCGCCCCCGCCCGTGTGATTCTGATATTATGTATCTACTTTATAATATTTTAAGTTGAAAACTTGTACTTCCATTCATTAAAAATATTTTTTAAATTTGTATTCCCCGTTTAATCTTCATTTAGTTGATTCATTTATTGTCATTGCAATAATTGTAATATAATATATTATAATGTTTTCAATGTCATGCATTCAATGCAGCTTTAACATATCCTAGAATCCTGCACAGCTTGATCGTTCTATAGCCGGTAGTTACGAAGCCGCATTTGCATTCTCGATACGGTATTATTATGCAGGTAAAAGGTCAGTTATTAACCATTCAAGTTGCAATGAACATATGAGGTTTTGTTTGTAACAGTGTAATTAACGACGTTAGGTGCTTGTACACGTGAGTTTGTCTATCAAAATAAGTTTTTTGTTTTAATATAAATAAAGAATTTGTTAAGGGTGGAGGTGAGTTAGTAGGGAAAAATGTAATTTCCAATTTCTTTTTACCAACCACATTAGAATATGGTCTTGGAAAAAGTTTAGTCGTATTGTCCAACTGAAATTTAAATACCTACAGAAACTTCGTTTCGACTTAGTTTTTTAGGTAACCCCACAAAAAAAAATCGAGAGGCGTTATTTATCGGGGCTGCTGTGGGGACACCTAAAACGATGTCTACAAAAGGAATTATGACAGTGTTCAGGAGCTGAAAGAGGCATTCACGAGGACTTTAAATAATATCCATCGAAGAAAATTATTGGCTGCTACTACCTCAGTACAAAAACGAGTAAGCTTATGTATTCGCGAAAACGACGGTCATTTTGAGCGAGAGAGTTAAAGAATTTTTTGATCACAATAAGAAATATGATTGCAAAAATAAAGAATAATTTCGAGTTGATTTTCGTTTTTCAGTATAAAATGTATGAAAAAAGTTTTTGGCGATTTCTGTCATTTCTAGTACTCATACCTTAAATGGTCCCATAGAGTCTTTTGATCCTTACACGAAATAGGATCGATTGGCATAAAAATATTTTTTTTTTGGATTTTAGTATTTTTTTCGCTGACTTGTACATTTTCTCCAAAATCTGTGAATGCAGTTCATAATATCTTAAAAAGTTAGGGATGGTCTCCTAAGAACGTTTTCCTGTAACTATAATGATTAAGGTACCTGCCCTCACTGACCCATCTCAAAATTCCACCCTAGATACTTTAATTAAATGTAATGGAATTAAAAAGTAAGGAAAATTAAGGAAGTTAAAAATTATTTTAAAAATGAAAACATTTTGCATTCATTATTTGTAAAAATAGTTAAAATGAGCATAATAATGATCTAAAAAATGTGATTCTTATTTGTATTTACAAGTTGATAATAATGTAATATTTATAATAATAATAAAATTTCTTTATTTAGACATAGCTACAGATCCATTTGTTAGTATGATACACTTATGATTATGTTAGTAGGCATTAGAACAATATAAACAAAAAGATATAAAAAAATAATAATTATGGTGCGTTTTAGAGAAGGAATGCAAAATGTTTTTATTTTATAATATTTTTTTACTAATTAATAATCCCTTTTGATTTTGCTTGAAGAGTAAATATGTTAACTGTAATTAATAAAACTTTCAGTTGATACCACATCAATGTAGTATTGTATTTAAAAAAAAGACTGTTATATTTTTATATTCCAAAATAAGGTAGGTGTAAAACACAGGGATGGCACATATACTGTCATTAACTTATATAACTATATTTTGTAAACATTCATTAAAATAATATTTGTAAGACGAAATTATTTTGCTGAATGTGTTGTACAGTCAAGAGCAAGTCATGCTTGACACTACCAGTTTAAGCTGAGCTCTCATTTGTACTGCGCGCCATAGAATACAGGGCCGGTTCAAAGTCCAAAGTGTCAAGCTTAGCGTGCTCTTGACTGTAGCAATTATAGTGACGAATTGCTTGTTATAAAATTTAGGAATTTAATTCACATTGTAAGTTCAAAAACTTATTTTGCAGGTAGCATTTGATACTATTAATAAATATTTATTTAGAATAGAATAGAAAACACTTTATTTGCTTGTACAATACACATTACACACACTAGAAACATTTAAAAAACACTACGGAAACAAGGAAATGGTCGTGTAAAGCGTATCAAGGAATCTAAAGGATTTAATAGACCATGCAAAAAAATAACATGTTATATACAGTCCTTCTAAAACACAAATTGTAATCGATGGTTTTCGTTTTATGAGATAAGTACAGTAATCACGAAATAAACCATCGGCTGCAACTTTTAGTCCTGCAGGTATTATATGGGACAGCTGAATTGTCATGATTTTGGGGTGGATCCTATAATGAAAATATAAAGAATTGATAACTATTTTAAAGGGACCTTATAAAAATTAACTAAGTAATATCATGATTATATTATGAAGTTGTAGTGTATAATGTTGTTTTCACAATATAAGATCAAAGAAAACATTCATGGTAAATACATTAATCAATACACAACAAAGAAAAATTAGGTATAACGTCTGATTACTTTCAGCATGCATATTATTGAAATCGGTTACCTAGGACAATATTACTAAAATATTAAAACTGAACTTAAAACAAACATTGAGTACGATTTCCTTGGGATTAAATAATTATTTTTATTGAGTCTCCCCAACGCATCACAAGTACTAGGGACGTCAAATAAAAATAAACAACAAAGATCGTTGCCCTATTTCGTGAACTGGCACATGAATTACAAGACCTAAGTCCAATGGACACAAGCTTAATAGTGAAAAAATTACAGCAAAACGGATGTATTACAAGTCTTTTCTGATTCCCGCCAAAGTTACAGAATTACGTGTGCAAACGATACAAGTCAAAGGCCTTAAAATAATCATTTATTATTGCCAGTTTTAATAAAGTTAACAGATATTTAATTCCTATTTCCAATTGAATTCGATGCTGGATCAAAATATAAAAAATATTATATTTGTTAAGTAAAGTTGACATCAACATTTAAAGTAAAGTACATAACTTGATCATCATTCGAGTATTGGGCCGTGAATAAACCAAGAATTTTACTTAATGTTAGGTTTGCAAACCTTTAGGAGCAATATAAAAAAAGATCTCCGAGGAGTAAAAAATAAAATTGTATTAATAATAATAATAATAAAAGTATTTATTTGCCACACATAAACAAATGCTGATGAAGGCTTTTTTTCTATTTACACTTGTTAATAAAAATGTTAGATCACAATAGAGAATTGTATTTATTCTTTGTTTATTTTATTTTGTATTATTGCATTATATGTCTTGTTCATATGATGTAAAAATGTATTTTGAAATAACTGTGATAAATGTCTGGCTGTAACTAATAAATAATCTCATGAAACCTTTGTATTTTTATTTTACTTATAAGATATGAATGACTTCTTTTTCAATATGATGTTGGCTTTATTCCTTTAGGTGGATTGCATTTAACAGGTTTATGGTGGATTGTTACGGGTGTGGCGCAGAAATTGTTTGATTTTTTCGTTATTTCGAGCTCCTGACAGCAGACAGCAAACAGATATAAATGTTTATAAGTTCTAGAGCTAAAAATAACGAATAAAGTTAAAAAAAAAGTTATTCGCGCCACACACCCTTCAAACTTAAATGCCTTATATTTATTGTAAAAATAATGTGTAGGCAAAGAAAAACAGACTATTTATTAGAATTAATATTTAATACCAGAGTCTAGTAATATTGTATGAAATCATACCCATAATAAATTATATTTATTTATTATATGTATCACACTGTAAACTTTAAATACTTCCTTACAGAATGAACAGTATTTGAGATTATAAAAAACAGAAACTATGAGTAAAAGAGATAAGTGCTTTAAAGTTTTGCACTAAGTGATACGGTTCTAATCTAAATTAATAGATATTTCATAAATCCAAGTAGGTATGCTAATAATCTTTTATTATTAGATAATAATTTTCTATCTTACATGATGGAAAGGGACAATGAGGTCGATGATGGAGAATACTTAAATAATTCGCCTAAAAAGGCCCTATTTACAAAGACGTTAAGAAGATTTTCTATTTCTCATAGTTTCGCTCTCATGCACATCTCAAATACATTCTACTTAATAATGTTGATCTATAAATATATACCTCTATATTGACTGTCTGACCGTTCACTCTAGATGAGTTTATCGGGATATCTGACTAGGCACTATCAAAAAACTTAAGTACATATTTAACACTAGCTCGACGCTGAAGGAAAACATCGTGACGAAACCTGCTGGTCCAAGAATTAATTCTGAGATATGTTTAAAAGACCCGGTCCGGCGATGGGCTCACCACCTATCACGTTTATAGCCTGCGCAGACGACGGACTTTGTCCCCGGAGGACAAAGTCCCCCGAATCGTAAAAAAATATGTCCGTCTCTTTTTGTCCTTTACCGCCCGTCGGTGTCCGCGATTATTCGGGGGACTTTTTGTACGCCATACTTTTAATCCCTCGTGTGCGTTACTCGATACAGTTGTAAGCGTTCTATTTTGGCGGACAAAAAATACGGGGACAAAGTGCGTCGTCTGCGCAGGCTATTAGGGGTCCAAAGAGTATTTCGTGAAAAGTGGGTATATCCAGAAATTGCATACCTTTGCCTACCCCCTCGGGGATAAAAGACGTGAGATTTTTTAAATTTTTCTTCCTGATTAGGTATACGACTAGCGACCGACCGCTCCATACGACTACTTACCTAGTATTCGTCGATATGTGGAGACAAATATTTGGTGTTGGTTTCAATACTTCATCTATTTTAATCATATGCTCACGCCTTGTACCTATCTCATAAAAAAATAATCTTACGTCTTTTATCCCCGAGGGGATAGGCAGAGTTATTCCATTTCTGGAAATACCCACGTTTCAGCAGTATATTTTTGGACCCCTAAACGAGATAGGTGGTGAACACATCGCTGGACCGGTTGTGTTACATATGCCTCTGAATTAGTTCTGGAGCCTGCGGGCTTCCTTACGCTGTTTTTCTTCACCGACGAGCTAGTGATAAATACGTAGGTACCTAAGGTCTTTGAAAAACTCATTGATACATGCCAGGATTCGAACCCGAGCCTCACCAATGAGATGCGGGCTCTTTAACCAGAGAGACATCTATAAACATCTATATGTATTTATATCTATATACTAATCATAAAATTTAATCGTGTGTCAGTAATTTTAAAATAAATGCGTTAAGGATTGTAACGTTGTACTTTCGTATTGAGTCACAATATTAAATGTTTCAATACGAAAGTACAACGTTACAATACCCCCCTTCCAAGAAAAGATCGCTGCCCTCAGCGATTATAACAAACAACATAATCATACATGACCCTTTTTTAATAGTTTTGTCTGATGTCGGTCTGTGTCGAACACCCCCGGTTTCCGAAAATTAAATCAAACTAAAATTAACTGACAGACTGTTAAGTCTCGTCGAATAGGCTCCAAAACGGCTCAACGGATTTAACTTCGATAAATAAATGTGATGAAAATAAATATAAATGATCAAATTAGCTTATAGCGGAAATATGTAGATATAGGATATGATATAGGATAGGAAACCCGCAGGTCTCAGAACTGTTTCTGAGGCATGTGTAACAGTAACCACGTCCGGCGATAACCACACCTGTGACGTTTATCGCTCCAAAAAACATACCTACTATATATGTATGAGTAGGTATGTTTTTTGGAGCGATAAACGTCACAGGTGTGGTTATCGCCGGACGTGGTTACTGTTACACATGCCTCATACTATATATGTATGAGTAGGTATGTTTTTTGGAGCGATAAACGTCACAGGTGTGGTTATCGCCGGACGTGGTTACTGTTACACATGCCTCAGAAACAGTTCTGAGACCTGCGGGTTTCCTCACGATGTTTTCTTTCACCAGTAAGTTTCTTTCACCGGTGAGGTAGTGATAAATGTGTACGTAAGTTCTTGTATTCATTATTATATTACACAATATTTTATTGAGCTATAACGAGTATATCTAATATAATAATAAATAATTATTTATTAGTTACGTTATTGGGTGCGCGTATTTATCACCATAATATTTATCACTAGCGCTACGGTAAAGAAAACCATCGTTAGAAAATACAGGGTCTAGAATTATTCTGAAACATATGCACCCCGGTCCAGCGACGGGCTCACCACCTGTAACGTTTAGGTTTGAAAATCACACAGGTGAAAAGTGGGTACTTCCAGAAATGAAATAAGTACTTTTGAAAAACTCCTCAGCGTAAGGCGGATGTTTAAAACACTAGTTTAAATAGTTTTACATTTGATAATAATATTACTATCAAATTTGCTATTAATATCAAATGAGAGAGTCGCCACAGGTAATCCTTTCCTAGATATACCCACATTTCAATAAATGTGGGTATATCTAGGAAAGGATTACCTGTGGCGACATTCATGCGACATTCACGAAATTCATCATCATCAATTTATGATCGGTTACTGAGTTTTAATTCAAGAGTGCTTTATTATATTTTTATGGTCACCCTACAGAATTTTCCTATTTAAAATTCTAAATCAATTTTCTCTTAAAGTATGGCATTTAGAAGAATGGACGCTTTGTTGCATTTTAATAAAAAATTGGTTAAAATACTTAACCTAAAGTGCGGTAGTGTAGAAGGCTTCATACAATAATTAATACAATACTGCCGAAAATGTTGGGCCCTCAGTTCAGATGTTTTAAGAAAATTCGATTTTTATTTACTTTTTAACAATTAAATTTTGTGTTGTTATTTTTTTTTAACTAATTTACCAATGATATTGAGCGATATTGAACTCAAATATATTAAAGTCGTATTAATCTCTTTCCTTAGATAAACTCATGTTTTACTGATTAATCAGTACAGATATTCACGAATTGAGGGCCCAAGCTAAACCGCCATAAATCTGTATTGTCGCATTCTTAAGATTTGGGTTCTTAAGATTTGGGAATTTCTTAATGTATTTAAGAAAATCTTAACTAAATTCTCAAATCAAAATTATTATCCCAGGGATAGTACTTTCAGAGATTAGGCTATGCCGCTTTATGAAGGAGTCAGGATTGAGGGATCATTATTTGACCATAACTCTTTTGTTTCACGTTTAAGAAATTTAAGAATCTTTGCTTTAAGTTTTACCAAATTTTTACTAAATGCCCTGTAAGGGTCATTTCGTTTCTCAATAATTTGAAAAATGGTCCCTCAATCCAGAGGCACATGATCTATTTATATATTTTTGGTTTCTTTTTTCCTTACTTCAATGTCGATTTGATTTACCTTTTTGATGGTAATTTAAGAGCGGAGCTCTTGTCAGTGTATACTTAGCTATATTAGCGACTTAAACTACATAGTCTTGCCCAGGACACAGATAAAAGAAAAAGAATTAGTATAATAGGATAGGATAACTGAAATCCATACTTGATTCCTACATACCATCTTGCCGCGAAGTGGCCGGCCGATCATGGCTGGGGCCATGGCCCCCCCTAGGAAAAATCCCTAGCTACGCCCATGGTAGTGATGTTGTGTTGGATTCTTCGATTTGTTGTAGGTATACGAAGTGAGTCAAGTTAGAGAAAACAAAGATGAGGTGCGGTTTCCCAATAAATAAAGTTTTTGATTACCTCCTAGAATCTCCAAACACACGTGTTGCCAAACTAGGTATAAATTCGTACGCAGGTGACGTGGCGTGAGGTGGTCTAGGTGCGCTGATCTATGCTGCGCTAAGCTCTTCCCACACAAGCGCGTGCGGCGTGACACGAGATTCTAATTAAGAGCACGCTATGCAAGTGTACTCAGCTTTACTTTGTATGACAATGTAGGTGGGATTACCCTTACGGCCACGCTAAGCACTTATGGATGCGTGGATTGATGTCACCAACTCAGTGGTGGATTTACCAGCAGGCTGAGTAGGCTGGAGCCTAGGGCGGCAGATTTTAGGGGCGGCAATTTTCGGGAATTGTATTTTGCTACTTCTTCTATTTTTTTTGCTCAAACAATGACAGCGCGATAGTCTGCGACGGTAAAAAACTATTTCTTATGCAATTTGACCGAAATAGTTATATTGTAAAAATGGTCTAGGAACTGTAAAATTTAGAAGCAGGGGGCGGCACAAACTTAGCAGTCTACTCTTTGAAAATGTGTAAATCCGCCACTGCACCAACTCACGTGAACTGCTCGGATGCGTTGCACCCGCAACCAATTGTACAGAAGGGTGTCAGTGGGTAGGGGGTGGGACTGGTAGCGTGGTCAATATCTCCAGTGGAAAGGTAAACACGCAGCCAGACAAATGGTACCAAGCAGCTAACGTTTGTAACCGTGTACACTTCCGTTCTGTTTCTGCATACATTATCTAGCCACGGTATAAACATTTTTTTTAGATACTCTGCTGATGCTCTTATGATACGTACCTAATTAATTAAGACAGCTTTCTTCGTAACCTATTCTCTTAAAAATCTCATAGTACTTAACATTTAATCAAAATCAAACTTCGCATAATATCGGGTTTATTGGGTTCGATTCGCAAAGCAATTCTATATCCACATTCAATTCTTCTCTATCTTAAAAATAATAACATACTTATTATTTACAGGTACGGACCTAGAAATAATGTGCCTCCGTCAGCTTATCCTCCCATGGGGGGTAAACCGATGCCTCTAATGGGAAATATGGCAGTTCAGGTAGAACCACCACCTGGTTATCGTGGCCGTTACGATGGCCCTTCATTTGAAGACATACCACCAGGAGTGGAGCCTCCCGTGCCCGGTTTCGAACCATCGCCTTTTGAAAAGCCACCGTTTGGTCCCACTGGGCCTATTGAACGCGACAGGATGCCTCCCCCTAATTATAGAGATCCGTATAGACCGCCTTTTGTTGAGGGCCCCGGACCAGGGTATAGAGATATGCCAATGGCTCCGGTTCAAAACGAGATTCCTGTTCACGTAGGTGAGCAACCACCGCGTTACAGGGATAATTATCGTCCGGGTCCTTACCGTGATCAAGGTCCAATGCCTTTCCGAGACGGCCAGCCTTATCGTGAAGCGGTGCCTCAGGCACCATACCGCGATGGACCAGTTCCTCCTCGTGATTTTAGGGGGGCACCACCACAATTTCGTGACAGTTCTTATAGGAATCACCCATATAGAGACGGTGCATTTAGAGAAAATCCTCCACACAGTTTTCGCGAAGGGGCTCCGCCTTTTCGACCACCTAGTACTGATCCTAGAGAACCAATTCCAGCCAATTATCATGATCCGAATTACCGAGATGGCTTTAGAGATGAAACTGCTGGTCGAGAGCATATGAGACCAGGCTACCGACCTCCGAATCGAAGTAGAGGTGGATCCAGACGCAATCCAAACCTGGAACATGAAAGACACCGAGAAAGAGAAGTTCGCGACCGAGAACGATATAATGAAAACCGTGATCCGTCTGAAAGAGTAGATAGGCCACGGGATGATAAAAGAACAGTTCTAGAAAAAGGTCGAGATGGACGTGAAGATCGACCACGTGATTATGACAGAAGTCGAGAATATGAAAAAGACAGGGAGCGTGACTTCGAAAGAACTACCCCTGACAAGAAACTTCGTTCATCTCCTAAACGAAGTCGCGAAGGACGTGAGAAAAAGCGCAGTGAATCCAGAGGTCGTTCTCGTGACCGTGAACGAGATGGTAAGCGTGATAAAAAAGAAGAACGTCTGCGTGATAAATCGTCAGCAGATAGGAGCAAGGAGCATAAAGAAAAAGAAAAGAAAGAAAAACCAAAGGATAGGAAAAAGAAAAAGCGTGAAAAAGAAAAAGACACTGAAAAGAAAAAGAAACGAGATAAAAAGGAGAAAAAAGATAAGGATTCTAACAAGAAAGAAGACGAGAGCTTGGAAAAAGTTGAAGAAAAGATTGAAGATTTAAAAGAATCAGACAACTCAACAGCTGATAAACAGACACCTGTAAATAATGAACAGCTTAACACAGAAAACACTTTGATTAAGACAAATAACTCTCCTAAAGTGGAGAAGATAGAAGAACAGCCTAAGGATGATTTGTATGACGATGAAGCAGCCGAAGCTATTGATAAAGAAATTATACAAAATTATGTAAAAACAGAGGAAAATGAACCCCCTACTGACAAAAATGTTGATACTGGGCATAAAGAGGAACCATTTGATGGAATAGAACTGCAAGCAACAGCTGACGAATTAGATTTAAAGGCTGATATTGAAGGTCCTTTGCTAAGCAAAGAAATGTTAGCACC
Source organism: Ethmia dodecea (assembly GCA_963855545.1). Lineage (NCBI taxonomy): Eukaryota > Metazoa > Arthropoda > Insecta > Lepidoptera > Depressariidae > Ethmia > Ethmia dodecea. The sequence goes on from OY979446.1 coordinate 8,073,769, forward strand.
GTTGCCCGCACTATCGAAATGGGAAGTCGATGAAGAGAACATTGAAAAGGCAAAAGAACCAGGAGAATTGACTTCTCCTGATGAAGAAGAAGACGGAGGTAAAGTAACATCTGAAGTCATTAAACGAGCTGAAAATGCAATATTTGCTAAAGCAATTAGTTCCCTACGCCCCATTGAGATAAAGAAAATAAGTAGTGACCGTCTTAAACTTTACAACGACGAAAGTCATCCTAAAAGTTCAATTCAAATTACTGTTCCAGTAACTGATACTGAGCATAGATCTATAGAAATAAATGATAGAAAAAGAAGATATTCTAAAACCCCACCACCCAGGTTGTCCGTTAAAGATAGGCTTGGTGGAAAAGTGGAAGACATTCGTAGGGCGAGAGATTCTCGTGTCGTACAAAGTACCGTTGAGCGTGTAAAATCACGATCAAAAACACCTAAAAAAGAGCTACCTTATCGACGGGTGACCGTGGACAGAGAAAGAAGTAGGAAATCAGAGGGGTTGAGCAGAAATGAAACACCTAAAGATGACAGACGCGTAGTATCAGAATGTATAAAACCGCATGAAAAACATAGTGGACGCAGTCCAATAGAAATAACTAGAGAGTACAAAAAGAAAGAAACAGAGAAAGGACTTAAACCGGAAAACAAACCAAACTCCGAAGAAAAATCAGATTTTCGGTCACGAGGTCAACAAAAAATTATTTCGTCTGATGATAAAAACTTAAGTGCAGATAGCGAAAGAAAGAAATCTACTTTGGATGAGGCACACTTTGAACCAGATTATGATGAGAATGTGGAGTCCGACAATGAAACTAAAGAAGATATTAGTAAAAAGCGCGAACGTTCTAGTTCACCGACAGAACCCACAGAGACTAAAAAACCGAAATTTGACACTGAAACTATCAAATTAGATCTGACCAATGTCAAAAAGAAACCAGATTCAGAAAGTGATTCATCTACTTCTGAGGACTCATCATCATCTTCCTCGTCAGATGCTCGTAAGCGTAAGAAGAAAAAGAAGAAGAGTAAGAAGAAAAAGAAACGCGCTGCTAGTGACAGCGACAGTGATTCTGATTCTAGCTCGGACGATCATAAGAAGAAGAAAAAGAAACGTAAACATAAGAAAAAGTCTAGTAAGAAGAAGAAAAAATCTAAACATAAGTAAACTGTAATTTGTGCACTACGCATGCTTTTAATTTTACCTATAAATATTTTCAAGGTATACCTAAGTATTCGGATACGGAGTTTAGTGTGTTAGTAATGTAAAATGGTGTTCTAATTATGTTCTACGTTCAGACATAAATATGTATTAGAAATAAAATAAACCCAATAAATTTAATAAATTGAATTATTTGTGTTTTATTATAGTTTCTTTTTAGAGATATTGTATGCTGATAGATTGGCCATTGCTGGAGTGAACAAGTGAAACTGTTACTTGTATAGGTTTACTGGGAGCGTGCAGACGTGTCTTTCCACAGTCAACACATCAGGTCTACAACTCGTATCTTTCAAGTTGGAACCAATCATATACATTTACAAATATATGTAAGTAATGTAGAATAATAATTCTATCGGCATTCGGCACGCTATTACGGCCGTTTTCACACATTACAAAAGTGACGTGGAATCTTTATTTATAGAAAAATCTTTAATCAAATTCGAGTCGCATCTACCAGTTTACTGTAGGAAGAAAATATCAGTTTGATCGTAGGTACGAAGAGGGAAGAAAATATCCTCAAATGATTTATTCCTTAACACGTTCGCGGCCAACTTTTATAATACTCGTAGCAATAGGCAGCGAACGTTTTAAGATGCGTTTTCATAGAACACAGTCCGATTCATTGATTGGATGCCGGCTTCCGAATATGCGTCCGAGTTGTGCAATCGCGGCTTTCAAATATGTAGGTGCAATTAGGTAGAATGTTAAAAAATAAAAAAGTGATTTAGGTATATTTAAAAATATATAATTTAATTAAATACTATGCAGGTATATTACACTGGTACTCCATAATTCTACATATTCTAGTTTCTTCTGTATCCGCCGATAAGACTGAGTCCAATATGGTGGAACCAGTTTCGTCGTTTGAGCTCGCGGTCTAATTTGGCGTCCCGGCGGAACGCCTTCCATTCCTCACGTATGGTCAACTCGTCAGGCCCGTATGTTTCCTTTTTACGGAAGGAACGCTTCACAGTCTGAAATAAAATCGTACTTTTATATGTCACTGGCGACCCGCCCTAGCTTCGCTTCGGCTTATATGGTACAGTCAAGAGCACGCTAAGCTTGACACTTTGGACTTTGACCCGGCCCTGTATTCTATGGCGCGCAGTACAAATCAGAGCTCAGCTTAAACTGGTAGTGTCAAGCTTGCCTTGCTCTTGACTGTACTAGCAGCGCCCCGTGGTTTCACCCGCGTAGTTCCTGTTCCCGTGGGAATACGGAGATAAAATATAGCCTGTGTTATTCTTTTCATCAAATTTTTCGTTTTTCGTTTTTTTAAATTAAGATTTAAATTTTCGTTTCATCAAAATCCGTTCGGTAGTTTTTGCGTGAAAGAGGAACAAACATCCATCCAGACATCCATCCATACAAACTTTCGCGTTTATAATATTAGTAGGATATAAAAACCTTCCTATTTAATCACTCGATCTATTAAAAAAAACGCAACAAAATCCGTTGCATAGTTTTAAAGATCTAAGCTTACATAGAGACAGACAGACGAAAAGCGACTTTTGTTTTATATTAGGTAGTGATAGTGATGACCGATTATGGTGTTATGGCAGTGTTTCCATAGATGTGAGTACCTACCTACATCACATACCTATCACAATATTTGCTACTTACTTCAACAAAAGATTTAGATCTATACTTCCAAAGCGTGGCCACCATGAATATAGGAATTAGAGCCATTCCCGTATACTGAAGACAGTTTCCAGCAACTGAAAAAAGTTATGAAACATAAGAAGGTAAACATGTAGAGTATGTAAAGTTAGGATTTTTACAAATACACATATTTACAGATATGGAGGATCAGTGTGTATTAGTGCCCAGATAACTGACAGGAAACTTAATATTTTGGTAGAGATAATTATTTCGAAGCTACACTCTTCTCGATCTGTAAAACTTTAACACGACACACTGACAACTAAGCAAAGACGATAGCTAACTCTAACGTCTATTAGAAAAATAATAATAAGAATAACCGTTACGTACTGTATGCTGCACTAGGATAAACGTAAGAACCACCGAATAAGAGTGCTTCTGTCATGACCAAAGCATACATGAAAACTCCGATCATAATGAAGGGCGTGATGATACCCCAGCAGATGCGCCAGTAGAACGAAGTTTTCATTCCCAACATGTACTCTATGTCCAGGCACAAATTCTCCAATCCTGTAAAATAACACGCGTCACCATCGTCTGAGCTACGTAGCTGTACAGGGGGCCAATTTCACTAAATGTTAACGGTTATAGTTGGAGGACAATGTCATGTCAAGGGTCAGTCAATGGTGTTATTTTGGCACTTTGCAGAGCAAATAACACCATCGACTGACCATTGACATGTCATTGTCATCCAACTGTAACCGTTGACATTTAGTAGAATTGGCCCCCAGGATGAACACAGTCCTTACAAATGTCACACAATCTGTGATTTATCGGTCTAGTTTATAAGATTACTAACAATTAGTACCTACATTGCTGAAGAGTAAGGGCTGAAACACATCATATGGACATTAATTTCCCGACCTTAATTACTAAGTAATTACATACGAGGGGGCGTTTTTAAGTTCGCGGAATGGGTAGGTAGGTAATTAACTAGTGGGGATGTCGCTGAATTAGGTGCTAATTGAGCAACTAATTATTAGTATAAGTACCGGGTTTTATTGTAATAAGATCATTAGTCTTCGAGTTATCGTCAAACAAACAAGTCAATCGGGAAGAAATTGTGAAATATGGAGAAAATCGAGTTCCGTGCCGTTATAAAGTTCCTTACCAAGCAAGGAAAATCAGTTCAAACTATACAGAAAGAGATGTCATCCGTTTACGGGGACTCTTGTCCAGGTAAAATTATGGTTTACAAGTGGCATACCCTTTTTGCGTATTTTTTAGACAGCAGGTGAATATATTGGAAAGACAAAATAAATTTGGATTTTTATTTCCACTCCTTACCCCCCATTCTGCGAACTTAAAAACTCCCCCTCGTTTAAGCATCTCGCATCGTCCACATTTATCCGAAGATGCGATTACGTGACTATAACGTAAAACGAAAATCGGTAGCGTAAATTCCATCAGATATGTTTCGGCCCTAAGAAGCCAAACAAAATATAAATAAATAATCTCACGCCTTTTATCCCCGAAGGCCGTGGTATCTATTCAGTTTCTGGAAATACCCTCGTTTCACCAGTATATTCTTTGGACCTCTAAACGTGCATAGGTGGTGAGCCCATCGCCTGTTACACATGGATCAGAATTAATTCTGGGACCCCGCGGGTTTCCTCAAGATGTTGTAATTTACCGACGAATAATACGTTAAGCGTAATAAGCTTTTTGTTAAACACATTCGAATCCGAGCCTCATGAATGAGAAGCGGGCTCTATAACCACTGCGCTATCTATCACTACTCTAAAGAAGCCAAATAAATAAATTGTGGGTCACAATTCACGTCTAATTAGTCCCAAACCATTCAGGGCCTGTAGGTATTATGGGTCCTAAACAACTGATAAACATACTTATACAATAGGTAACAGAATAAGCGCAATTCCTGAAATTAGTTTGTTTAGTATCGACTACTTAATCGATTTCAGCTATTTTTAATATGTGTAATTTTTTTCCAAGAAATAATTTTTAGCATAACTGAATTTACTATTATTGCTCTTTATTTAAGAAAAAAAACTAAAGTACGAATTCATCATATATATATATATATATATATATATATATATATATATGTATATATTTATATTAATATACTAATTGGGGTGTAGGTATGAGGAATTGCGCTTATTCTGTGACGCGTTGTATAATTATCAAACACCCAGACACGAAGCCAATATACATGTTTATGCACACAAATGTTAGCCCCGAGCGTGAATCCAACCCGCGACCTCCGCATCAGAAGGCAGGGTCACTACCAACTGAGCCAGCAGGCCCGTCAAATAACAAATTAAGGGTATACCATAAATCCAGAAAACTCCAATAGTTTCAGTAATGGCCGCAAACAATCTCATAAATGTTCCTCCATAATAATCCACTAATTCTAGAATGTATTGACCACCCTGGAATAAGAATACAAGATCCCATGAGTATCCTGAGATTTGATTTATCTACCATAACATGACTTTAAAATAAGCTATACAAAGTACGTAAGTACCTAATGAAATAAAGGTCAACATTCGTAGAGGCGGGAAAACGGTTGCGCCCGCTTTCTGTGGGACAGGTTGGAAACAAACTCGAATATTTAAAAAAATCCCGTTTGGGATTGAGATCGCTTTCCCACCTTTCTCGCATGTAACAACATAAGTGACTATCGAATAGGTGGCTAATATTAGTACATTTTGGATATTTTCCTTAAATAAAGATTTTGTCGATAGCCTACCGGAGTTACATAAACGAGTCCAACCAGGAAACCTCCGATGCATCCACATAAAGCCATATAAATGGTGGGTACTCGAGGGAAAGCATCTAGAAGTACTGTGTTAATAGTAGACAACAGAGCCACTCCGGAGCCGATACCCAAGACCGCCATCATTAGGAAGAAAAGGACCGCAAATAGCTGAAAAGGAACACATATAGCATTGTTACAACACAAGTACGAGTAGGTACTTATACCGAGATTATGTAGACGATCATACTAAATAAGTAGTAGTGGGTTTAGGTATTCACAGACCTGAATCTCTGGGTTTAGATACCTACTGGTATTATACCAAAACTGTTCCTGACCTGCTTTTTGTGTATTCAGGGTTTTAATTAGAGTCAACAAATGTAAATAATAACACAGACCAGTGGGTCTAAAATGGCCACTTTGAGCAATTCCTCCTTTTATGAATTCCCAGCAAATCCTAAGCAATTCCTCTAAATTTCGTAAAATGGTCCCTCATTTTAGTGATTCACTGACAATTCAATTCATTAGCAGATTCGTATTTGGTGAAAATTTCGAATATGAATCGAAATAGGATCCTATTATGATTCACCCGAAACGGCCTTTTTAGATCCCCAGAGGTATCTCTCATACTATTCATAACAAACCAACCTGCGGTACAAAAGGCGATTTAGCGATGGCATCTGGATAGGAAATGAACGCGAGACTAGTGCCGCCGGTTCCGATAACCTGCTCCACGTCGTCGTAGCCCAGCTCATACGCCAAGTTGCCCAGAACTCCGAAGATCGTTATACCAGAGATCAAACTCGTGAAAGTATCCAGAGTTGTGACGATCATGGAATCCCTGAAATATATATAGATAGATATGTATTCCCAAAACCAAAATGGCAGCAACATTTTGTAAAAGGCTTTTTTTTATTTCATACAAAGAAATCTAGCTGAACCTAAGACAAAAATTGTTACAGTCTAGCTATGTTCGACTATTTTTCTTGTACAGTTCGGAATGAAAAGTGAAAGATTAATTCTATGATTTAAACAATGATTACCTAGTTTAAAGGTTAAAAACCCCGTTTTGTATTAAGACCCATGTTTTGAAAAGGGTTAAAAAAAACATTCACGTAGGGTACAAGCTTGCCAAAGCTACAAAGCTTGGATTTAAATTCTTGAAAAGTCGAAAATATTTCATTCCATTTAAGTACGTTACGTACGCCCAGAAATGAAATACCTCTGCCTACCCCCTCGGTGATAAAAGGCGTGAGGTTTTTTTTTTGTGTACGTAAGTAGTTTTTTTTTCTACTTACCTTCCTATTCAATACTATATATAATTTTGGTACTGAACCTAATGTACGCAATCTTTTATGATGCCCTGTACTATCTCTAATATTGAAGTCAATAACTCACCTGTAAACGTTTTGTCTGAATCCGTTGTAAGAAGAAAACATGATGAGAGCACCAGAACAAACAGACAAAGAGAAGAACACTTGAGTGACAGCTGCATACCAAACCTTTAAAAAACACGGTAAAAAATAAAAAAAAAACAACATAATAATGAATAATTATAAAATCTTCATTATCCATGTTTACTAAAATTACTTAATAGTATATTTATAGCAGTAACTTAGTACATCTTACCTTAGCTGTCGACTACAATGGTATTTAGTGGCTTAGGTGGTGACAACTTACCTGAACCTCCAAAATCCTTTCCCATTCTGGGGTTATAAAGAACAAGATGCCATTGCCTGCACCGGGTAACGTGACGGCCCTACGAAAATTTAATATTGTAGGTACATACTTAATTTCATATTATGTAACGTACCTACTTACAAAAATATGCATATCTATCTAGGTAGTGATGTTACGAACCTATCTTACCTGATAAGGAGAATGATCATAACGACGTACGGGAACAGAGCAAGAAAGTATGCAGCTTTTCCGGAACTTTTGACTCCGCGAGCCACGATCAAAAAAATTATGACCCAAGATGCGAACAAATAAATTGTCAGATCCCATAAAGGCGCACCTGAAATTTCAACATTTGCTAAAACACCAAATTATTTTATTATTAGTTAGTTTTCCTGTAGCTATACCTACTCGATTCTTTATTTTGTGGTATTATATTTTATTCAATATTAAGTAGTGGCAAAGAAGATTTACTCACCAATTCCATCCTCTATTCCATCCGACTGACGCAATACGGTTTTCCTGCAATATCAGAATTATTAAATGGTCTCATATTGTCTCTGTTTGTATCAGTTTACTGTCAAATTTGAAACATATTAATGAAAGCCTCTCTACATTACTTCTGAACGTCTATAATTTTCTATTGACCTATACTACCAACAATCCCTACCTATCAGTTGTTTATTCGAACCTATTCATTACAAATTGCAACATAAATATCGGACAATAAACACTTTTATCGGCACTGCTATCTTTAATCTAAACGAAACCATAAAACCATGAAATATGTTGTCCAAGTTTTAAGTGAGTGAGCGAGTGGTAGTCGAGCTTCATATATTACTAGATTTTACCCGCGGCTTCGCTCGCGCACATTTATTTCACTCCCGTAGGAGCTGAATTTTGCAAAATCTTTTCTTAGTGGATGCCTACACTGTATAAGCTAGATATAGATATGTGCAAAATTTCAAGTCTCTGGACCTAGCGGTTTTGGTTGTGCGTTGATACATCACCAATCAGTCAGTCAGTTTATTATTTTATAGCGGTTCTGCGCGGTTTCACCCGCGTATTTCCCGTTCCCGTGGGACTACGGAAATAAAATATAGCCTATGTTACTCAGGGATATTCTAGCTTTACATTGGTAAAAGAATTTTTAAAATCGGTCCAGTAGTTTTTGAGTTTATTCGTAACAAAGACACAAACAATCAAACATACTAAAATGCAAATCTTTCCTCTTTATAATCTTAGTGTAGATTAGTACAGAAATACAAAAAATACAAATCTTTCCTCTTTAAAATATTAGTACGTAATAGATATCTACCTTAACGTGTAATTGTCGAGTCGGAAAGTACAGAATTCATTATTTTGGAAACGTTATGACCATAATATCTTATTTATTTTTATAAGAAAGGATCATCTTCGTGCTTTCATGTGAAAATAATACTGCAGTTATAATAAGAATAACTAATAGATACCTACCCGGTACCAAAAAAAGAAAAAAACTCACGTGAAGTATAACTCTGCGCTGCTAACCGCGTTGCCTTCAAAGGCGCTGATGTTGACAGACCCTCCTGAAGGCACACAGTCCTTCCATTCTGGTTGGCATACAGCCCACGGCAGAGTGGATTGGAAACTCATTATCAAGTAAAAAAAACATAGAGCTATGATGGCTACATAGTAAGATAATACATAGGCTGCGCCTAGTGCTTGAGCGTAGCCGGTCCCTGTAAATAGAAACAAATTTGTGTTAGACAAGCGTTTGCCCACGATTTTGTTCAGATTTCAGGTTAAAAGGTAGTCCACGTCCTTCTTATACCATAAGCTACCTCCCTGCAAAATTTTATATGGGTCGGTTCATCGGACAGTTAGATATTGAAAAAGGTGCTTAACGAAGACAGCGCTAGGTAGATACTTTTGCATTTTTATAAGTACGAATACATTTTAGGTATTAATGAAGTACCCAAGGATTAGGATGATTTAACAAAAAATATCTAGGTAGGTACCTAGTCTATCTATTACCTATCTATTAATCTGGTCAGTGTGGACGATTCGTGAGTTATAGGTATGTAGCTATAGGTAGGTGTTTCTAATACACAATATCGCATTCCATTCAGATTATTATTTATCTTTTGTAATTATAATAATTCCTTTACATACATATACGGTACATATTACAATTAAATAAGACGTATCTACTCACTCACGTCTTATCAGAAAAAGTTTTCCATTTCTAGAAATACCAACTTTTCATGAGTATAATCGGACCCTTTAGCCACTAGCTAGCTTAACTAGCTAACTAACTAGCTATATTGTATTATTTATGGTGGTAATATATACACCTCCTATTCTAAGTATCAAAATTTCCACGTGCCCTTCATAGCTGGTGACAGAGCCCACACTTTTATGCTGTTACTGCTACTGAATTGACCGAGGACCGTTTCCAAATAGTACATGGGTTTGCCGATAACGAGTAGCACGATGATGTAGGGGATGAGGAAAGCGCCGCCGCCGTTCTGGTATGCGACGAAGGGGAACCTCCACACGTTGCCCAGACCAACTGAAGTGGCGATACATGACATGAGGAACTCGAGCTGGTTGTCCCATTTTGGTCGTTGCTTTACTGCACCCTGTAGGTAAAAAGGTGAGACTTAATAATGGGAGCTAGCATAGCAGTTTCGAGAAACTATATAAAACATTTCTGTACTTCTGGGGTATACCTAGTTGAGTAAAAATGTAGGTTCGCTATGATATGACACAATATAATTTAATTTAAAGACGTACTTCAAAAACCGTGTCGCTAACAAAAAAAAAAAACAATTTTTTCAACCGTAGTGCGAGTAGGTTTCTACCCTTCATGCACACTTGGCTTAAATTTTATATAAGACTTTTGATCATCGTTTTGAACGTTCTTCGAAATTCGTACCTTGAGGGAATCAGAGTTTGTATTATTTTTGAAGGTTTACAATAAACGAATGCTCAAAAGCGATTTGGTAATTTTTCCACAGGAACGGGAAAACATAGATGGGGGAATTAGAGTTTGTACTTAAGTTTGAAACAATGGATGAATGCCCAGAAATGATTCCAATTCGGCGAAATTCCCACACCGAAGTAAGAAAACAATTTGATTCACGTGACCGAAGCCACTATAAACAACGTCAGATACCTATCAAATAAAATGATATGATATGCCGAATTGAAATTACAACAACGTACGTTGTACCTACCTAGATAATAAACTTGTACCTCACTAATCACTATCACTACATAGTATAAAACAAAGTCGCTTTCTCTGTCTCTATATCCATATGTCCCTATGTATGCTTAAAATCTTTAAAACTACGCAACGGATTTTGATTCGGTTTTTTTAATAGATAGAGTGATTCAAGAGGACGGTTTTAGTATTAGCATTGCACCCGTGCGAAGCCGGGGCGGGTCGCTAGAAAATAATACAAAATTAAGATTGTTAATATTAATATTATCTATTTAGTAGTGTACAAACTTTGTCCATAAAATAAAAAATGGGTTTTATTTAATTGTCTTTAAACCTAAGTACATATATGTATATTGATTTGGTAGGTAACTAAGTGCCTACCTATTTTAGATTTTATGGTATCTATGAGATAGGTCAATCAATTTATTATTATATTACCAAGTGCAATTTAAGTGCTTAGTATTAACCTTACCTTGGATTCCTTTTGGAAATCAGAATCTAAGGTTTTTTTTGTAGACTCAATTGGCTTCTCGTCCTCCGGCCCTTGGTCAAATCCTGGATTGGTCTGCCCCCCATTTAAAACATTCACTGGATTAGGATCCTATAATAAACAAAGTTACTGTGATATGAAGTCCAATTTGCTTTGATATATTTTTAAATTACTGGCTTAAATATTATTTTAGTACCATTGCATCGCAGGACTATATCGCCCACTTCGATGTGTGTCGCGTAAAGAAGTGAAGGACTTTTGTAATGCCCTTTATGGCCGAATTAAAAATAAGATTATAGATTTGATGTATTACATAGATTGACATGATTAGGGATATCCAACATTGTTGACGACGACGGTTACTACTTTACTACTTTCTTTTTCTATGGGAATAGTCGTAACAAATTAGGTTAGTGACGTTAGGTAGGAATGTACCTACAGGCTTTGGATACCTTTAAAGCAAATTTTTGTTATTTCTCGTAAGTTGTTTTTAAGTTTTATTTGATACTTGCAAATATCTATAAACCTGATAAAAATAACAAAGTAACATCAACAAAAGTTTTAAATTGTCTTGAAATATTAGAAATAAGTTGTAATTTTTTTATTTTTACAATGCTTCTGCTGACTATAATACTTAAACCAATGTATTTACCACCATAAGGACGGACTTCTAAAAATCTGGTAGGAAATTAATCGTAGGATATCTTCAATAAGAATAAGCCTCTAGATCTACATGGCCAAATGTAATTTGAAACATAAACCCTAATCAATATTAAGTTAAGTGCAGGCACGTACTGATGAGTTTTTCAAAAACTCACGTAAGTACATGTTTATCACTAGCTCGACGGTCACCTATCACGTTTCTATTAGGGGTCCGAATAATATACCTACTGGAGAATCGTAAGCTTTTACAGAAATGGAATATATTTGCCTACACCGGGCATAAAAGGCGTCAGATTGTTCATTTATCATTATTTTAAAGATTAATTGTTTATAAATGTTAAAGGAATAAAAAAATCTGAGTATATTTCGTTGTTCATGCTGTCTGTACTCAGTTGACCTACAGAAAACGACACTGAAATTGTATTCATTTTTAATTTTAGAACGAGTCTCTATCAAATAGCACTGAGAGTGTATGGCTGGAATATTTGGAGGTCTCAATTTAAAGCATTTTTTTTTAAATAATCCGTAAAAATAACCTCTTTAATTCCGTTTTATTTCTCTTTAATTTTTAATCAAACGACGCGACGCGACGAAACAAACGCTCGTGAAAACCCTCAGAAAACAAAATTTTCTCCGAGATGAGAACTAGCTAAATCGATTTTTTACTACGATCACCCCTATATCGTTTTTTTTATCCAAGTTGTTAGAGTCGTTAGCTTTAAAGCTATTACAAATATATAGAGGTATACCTATCAAAAATTTATAGGTTGATTGATTAATAGGTACCTACCTATTATGATCAGTTTTCTGTTGTAGAACATCACATACCTACGTATTATGCTACTTATCCTAAGTATTAATTCTTATTACTTACTTACATCTCTCTCTCTCATCTACGATCTGTGGTGAGGACTCTTAGTCGGGAATGAAGAATACCTATTCCATTGGGTATCTGTCTTTTTGATGGTTCATCACCATCTGCTGTCTGATAGCTCTATGATGATTGATGTGTTACCTGCTCTAGCTCACTGCAACTGAGTGGTCTACAGGATCCATTTATTAGCTAAGTAAGGTAAGATGCATAAATCTGAGCCATACTGACATTTTTATACACTCGAGGTCTATTTGGAGTCTTATTAGTTCTACATTATAGTAGGCATTATTTGGACGGGATTTGAAGGTGGTTACCTCTATACAGAATGGATAGAGGAGGTTTGAAATTCGTTAGTTATAACTGATGACTGATGAGTCAAGCCGATCTGTCCATGTATCGAAGAATATCAATAACTAGCGGTTCTGCGCGGTTTCAACTCGTAGTTCCCGTTCCAGTGGGATTACGGGAATAAAATATAGCTTATGTTACTCAGGGATCTTCTAGCTTTCCATTGGTGAAAGAATTTTTAAAATCCGCCCACTAGTTTTTGAGTTTATACGTAACAAACGTACAAAAATACAAATCTTTTCACTTTATAATCTTCTATATATATAAAAATGAATCCCTTTTTCCCTTGGTCATGGCATCACGCGTTAATGGCTGAACCGGTTTGGCTGAAAGTTGGTGGGGAGGTAGCTTAGAACCAGGAGACGGACATAGGATACTTTTTATTCCGATATTCCCACGGGAACGGGAACTACGCGGGTGAAACCGCGGGGCGCTGCTAGTATTAGTATAGATTGCAAAATGTATTGTGTAAAACGGCTTGTGTGCCCATTGTTGGACTGGGTTGCTAAACATGTCTCAAACCACTTCTGAGGCCTGTGGATTTCCTTACGATGTTGGCCTTCACCTTCATTCTTCTACATCAGTTTTTGAAAAACTCTCTTACATAGCCCTGGTTTCGAACCCAGCCATCACGAAAGGAGTGCTCACTTCCAATACAACAGACAAAATGATACAATATAATATAATACGCTCGGTTACTCACACCAAGCAAACCAGCAAAAGCAGTAGCAACAATGATAATATGTCCTCGTTAAAATCTATACTAATATATCTATAGGTACTAATATTATAAAGAGAAAAGATTTGTATTTTTTGATGTTTGTTACGAATAAACTCAAAAACTACTGGACCGATTTTAAAAATTCTTTCACCAACGGAAGGGTAGAATATCTTTGAGTAACATAGGCTATATTTTATTTCCGGAACTACGCGCGGGTGAAACAGCGCAGAACCGTTAGTCCATTAAAAGAACGAAGTGCGCCATCCTAATCTAAAGAAGTCGCGCGGCTATAGTTGTAATAAGAAGGCATCTGCTGCTGTCGCGCTGCTTGCGACCTAATGTGAAGGAGCTCTAAGTGTTTATTAAAATAAAATAAAAAAATCTCACGCCTTTTATCCCCGAGGGGGTAGGCAGAGGTATTCCATTTCTGGAAATACCGGACCGTGTCTGTTACACATGCCTCAGAACTAATTCTGGCACCTGCGGGTTTACTCACGGCGTTTTCCTTTACCGTTCGAGCACTTCGAGCTGGTGATAAATATGTCGGTAAGTTTTTGGAAAAACTCATTAGTAGATATATGCCAGGATTCAAACCCAAGCCTCAATGATTATCAAAGTAAGGAGATCAGTGCTGTTTGATGAGTGTTTCGTTGACTTTAATTAATTGATGATGAAAGAACAACAATAATAATACGAGAATACCAAATGATTTATTTGACATTAATAAATAAATAATTAAGTAAGTACAAAAAACAATACAAATATATTACAAATTACATTTTATACTTACATAAAAAACTCATAACGCACAGCCACACTTATTTATCATTGTAATTTTCTTTTAGCTTTACAATATTAAATGGCACAACTTAAAATATAAGACATTATAAAAGTAGGTACTTATTATATTTGTCGTCATTAAATAAGGCTATTTATTTAAATAGATTAAAACTCTTTGGGTATAATAATAATTACTTAGTATTTAGTTTGTGACCTACACCCCTCTCCGGTATCCGCCCGTGAGACTGAGCCATAGGAACTTGAGCGTAGAGGTACCGCGCTTCTGCCTCTGTTCCTCTGCGTCCTGTTTGAAGAGCACCCACTCCCTGCGCAGTGACTTCATTCGTGGACCCCAAGATGCCTTGGCGCGGAATGATTTTTTCACAGTCTGGGAAAAGATTATATGATTTTACTACACATCAAAGGATTTAATAGTAGATTGTGTCATAAGGGAGCAAAACGATATTTTTACGGCGAGGGCGTTTCTTTAAATCACGAACATAGTGAATGTTTCTAGGATAGAATCCCGAACGCAGTGAGGGATTCTAATGTAGAATCATGAACGAAGTGAGGGGTTTAAAGTACGTAGCCCAAGGTAAAAATAATTTTGCGACCGAATGATACACTCTGCTTTTCATACCTCTCTATGAGAAAAAAATTTGGATGGAATTGTTTGCTTCTTTTTTCAATATTTTCCGGTGTTTAACTATCACTGCTACTTGAATTCAGTTTAAAATATAAAAGACACAAACAATTTGATGTTGGAATTCGAAAATTTGGCGTAAAATAAAATGTAAATTGTGAAAAATAACTACGGGAGCGCGCGCATTGCCACAGTAATTTTTCTGACAGTGTGGCACGACCTAGGAGTAAAAGTGTTCTGTGGGCACGACCATCGAACGCTATTCAGCCTTGTCAACCTAATGCGGCGAAAAATGGAACTAATGTTTTGTTATAGTACTTAAGCTACAGTGGCGCCAACCTAAAATGCAAACTTATTTTGCTAATCTCTTTGGCTAAGAATGTTGACGAATATTTTTAATTCTAAATTCAAAACACTTTTATTCGCACTTATAAAAACCCTATCAGAAAAGACTTACTTTGCTCCCTTTTTTTGAGGACCAAAACGTCACTTTTCGAATAGAAGGTATGAAAATATACTTCTAGGCAAAAAGATTTAA
The DNA here is from genome assembly GCA_963855545.1 of Ethmia dodecea. NCBI lineage: Eukaryota > Metazoa > Arthropoda > Insecta > Lepidoptera > Depressariidae > Ethmia > Ethmia dodecea. The sequence goes on from OY979446.1 coordinate 8,089,320, forward strand.
ATATAATAGATATAATAGATAGAAATAGGGTATAGAGGGAAAATTTGAAATATTTTCATATAAAAACTTTGATCTCAAGCGTCATAGTCTTGAGCATAGTCGTTCGCCATTGGGTGCGCTCAATTAAGTTCGCAGTCCTACCGCGAACTACTTCGTTCATTTAGTTCGTTTTTTTTTATTTTTGTTAAGTATTATTGTTTTTCATATTATTATTGTGAAAAACTTTAACCATAGTTAGACTAAAATTTATATAATTTAATAAGAAACACTTGTAAGACCGGCAAAATTAAAAAATATATAAAATTAAAAAATATAATTGGGTTAGCCATGCAGTGCCACTCCATAATAGAGAAAATACTGATTTAAAAGAACTAAGAGCGAGATTGTGGACGAACTAGTTCGCAACTTCACCTAAAATAGCGCTCTTTCAAACTAGGTGGCTCGGGAAATACACAAGACTACAGTTTAGCCACAACGAACGCGAGTTGTCATTCAGACGTATCAGACACTAGACTTACCTTTTGGTTATGGAATTACGATATTGTTTTAAATCTTTTTTTGCATCCTTGTATATAAAAATGGATGTTAGTTCGTCAAACATCAGGGACTATGGGTTATTGCTTTTTCTGTATTTCGTTACATGACTTGACTTTATTGCCCTCGACTTCACTCACGTTCCGGGATAAAAAATAGCTTAGAGTAATAAACATTCATCCATCCTCACAAACTTTCGCGTTTATAGGTAATATTATTAGAATAGTAGGGTAAACTTCGATTATAGGATAGGATTGATAATATCGTTTAAGTTTAAACTTAGAATTTGTACGACTGATACTTAACAATAGAAAAACATATCTAAATACATATGAACCCCAGGCAAGAAACTAACAATTATTTCTTCCCAGACCTAAGTTTGTCCCCTTGACCTCCGACTCCTAAAAGGTCCACATAATAACATCTAATTTAATGAAAACTTACCTCAATAAATTGGCCAGTTCTGTACTTGTACAATGTGAGGCCTATGCAAATGGGTACCATAATAATACCCGCAAACAGCATGACGTAGCCGGATGCTGTAAATAAAATGAGAAATTGATAAAAAAAATACATTTACAACGTGCAACTTGAGGAAACCAATTCTGGGACCTGCTCCCAGAATTGATTCTGAGGAATGTAGGTATTACGTTTAGGGGTCCAAAAAGTTATTGATGAATAGTGAGTATTTCTAGGAATGACGAACCCCTCAGGGTTAAGTCGTGTTTTGTTTTATATTTCAACCATCAACAAGACAATAGATTGTCTTGTTTTTGATGCTTAACAAGTATCCATTGCTTCATTGGGTAGAACTTAAGAAGGTGCAACACCTTCACTTACATCACAAAATTTCAGAAACAATAATTGTTTTAGTACCGTAACCAGCTGCCGGGTAAGTGTAATTGTCTCCAAAGACGAGGGCCTCTGAGGATATGAGAGCGTAGATGAAGACGGTGATCATCATGGCAGGTGAGATAAAGCCCCAGCAGAATCGCCAGTACACCGACGTTTTGATGTTCAGCATGAACTCGATGTCAAGGCAGAAGTTCTCCAAGCCTGCAATGTGTTCAGGAATTATGTTTATTGTTTTGGGGTACCTACATTTGATCCAGGTCCGGTGATGGACACATTACCTGAACTATCTAACAATAAGACAATATTTGAATATCCGACAGCGTCAAATGGCATTGGTGTACCATTTGACGTTCAATATGACTTATTGCGATTTGAATTTGAACCCAAAATGGCGCCATCAGGGCTTTGAGAATGATTTCTAACATAACTAATAATTCTCTGGAAAGGTTTTACAAAAACATATTCTCGACTAAAACTTTTATTGTAGAATGTAATCATTTGAAATTCAGTTCATATAGGTATTCCCACAGGGGCACAGGTACTCGTAAACACAAATTTAATTCAGGGCAAAACCTACGTAAATATTTAGAAGTAGGTACCTATCTAAGGTAAGACATCACGTCTGCCTACTGATACAAACATTTTATTGTAATGATAACGTTGCAACTTAGATGGTCATCGATCAATTATTATTTATCGTCTGAATTCATTAATAGATAATGTTTAATCTATTTTGTCTAAAGAATTTACTTTTGATTACTTTCAGTTTTTGTTTACTTTTATTTTACTCGTATATAGCATAGAAGTTATATAATAAGCTAATATTATATGTCAATACCGATATATCTATAGATATAGTAATAAAAAAAATATCAAACGTGGTAAAGTGAAACACAATTTTAGCATTGTTTCATTTTGTTTCTATAAAAAACCAATATCTTTATGAGGCAATTTTACATGTAAATTAATGTAAAACAAAAGTGTTTTAATAAGTTTATATCTTATCAATCAGGCACGTGTGATTAGAGTAGTAATATCATATTAATCTTTATTATACCCTTATGATCAGATGATCAAAAAATTCGACGTCATCATTAATCATTTATTGCACGGTAGGTATCTCCATATTAGTATTGATGACTTTATTATTAGACGCAGTAAAAGGATTAAAATTACAAAGATTACTTAGTTATCTATAGATAAATACTGATTAAGTGGATGTCGTGTTAACATTCACTGCTGTTGCTGTATGTTAAAATTTATCCAAATCTTTTGTCTACAAGGAAAACTGAGAAAGATATGTATGTGACTCCTTAAACTCTATACAAATGTTGAAAGACATTGCAATTTGACATTTTGCTGTGATTCTCCAGGTACTACATATATTTATTTTTTATTATTTGGGAAATAAATACACAAGAATGTTATCAATGGTTTCGGACATACCTAGATTATTAGTCTGTAATCTTGTTACTTTTATACTTTAATTGACCTATAAAGTAAATAGGACTAAATACATTTCAAAACACACTAGGGTAGGATGAACCAGATTGGAACAGCTCCCCATTCGCGTTATCTTGATACGACATTTCTATACGATACTTGTAGTGGCATTTCACTTTATTATATTCCGTTTTTCAAATTTCTTTTGAAAGGAAGATGTACCTGTCAAGGCACTTTTTCTTAGAAACGAATGAAGATACAAATCGTTATTAATATCAAATAATTAAGCTCTACGGTCCCTTAGAGCTGTAAAAAAAATCAAGCTTCTAAGTCAAAGCAAAAAAAAAAAAATTACATGTAGGTATGCCGCATATTTCCTACATTCGTAAGTAAATTAAAACCAAGTACTTTTCGTTGACCTAAAAGCAGAGCAAAAAAGGAAAAAATCCAAAAATTATTAATTTGTAGTAATACAATGTTAAAAAAAATTCTACATAAAAGTTTGTACGGAAACCTCTTAGACTTATCCTGGATTTTCTTTATTTAATCTACGAGCCACGTATCTAGTTGCAGACTGGGCAATTCAACCCCATGAACGAGAATATCATTAAATATTTAACAATATTCACCGTAAATCCAGAACACTCCAATGATTTCAACAATAGCACTGAAGAGTACCAGGAATGTCCCACCGTAGTAGTCAACAAGTTCAAGGACGTATTGGCCTCCCTGGAACAAAAATTCCTCAGATCAGCACGGGCGTGAGGTAGAGGATGCCTGTCACAGGCGTAGCTATAGCTTTTACATGGGGGACACAAAGGTATTATAGTCGTTATAGGTAGTTATCGTCCGTGTCTGCACGTCATAGAAGAAATAACTAAGTGACAATAGACAATCAACTGGAAATTACAACAACATAATTAATTATCATCAAGCACGGATGCAAAAGGATATTTGGCGATAATTTACGGTTTTTCGTAGACTAAGGGGAAATCCAGACCCCGTAAGCCCCCTTACATATTTGTACGTCCATGGATGCCGTAATGACGAACTGAACTACTTTATTATTGCGCCTTATTTGAAATAGTACCTGCTAAAAAGGGTCCTAGTGTTAAAAACCTCTGCAAATTAATACAGGTTCAATCCTCGAAGGTTTTTTTTTAAATAAGTACCTGAAGCTTTACTTCTAAAGCAAATCGTGGCATATGCTCATCAGTGTATGAATAAAATTAGTAAGTTAAGTTAGTCAGTGATGTTTTGCTTTTAGGCAAGTACCTACATATAAATACATACATATAAATTCAAATATTTTATATTAGGTAGGGTATTAGTAGGCTATAGCTATCTATACATTTTAGTCCACCGGAAATTTTAATATTATACAAGTAGTTACATTTATGAAAATATTAAAGATGCCAAGAGGTTATTTATACAAGAGCTGAGATTCAGAATAACGCTTATCTATACCGAGATTCAATCTAAACATCTTTTTATGATTTAACCTCTGGCGGTTCCCTTTAGGACATTTCGTTTTTCGCAAGCTGTGGGAAATTCAGAAACATCGAGGCATTAGCACTTCTTAGCTTTTGACTCACCGGCGTGACGTAGACAAGCCCAACTGCGAAGCCAACGGTGCAGCAGAAGGCGGACATGAAGACGGTGGGCACGCGGGGGAAGGCGTCCATCATGACCGTGTTGAGGGTGGACAGCAGCGCCACTGCCGAGCCCACGCCCAGCACCGACATCATCACGAAGAACAGCACTGAGAACAACTGAGCAGCAAAACAAAAATAAGATTTTATTCTTATGTATTTAATTATAAGTCTACTTACCACCGACCCGCCCTCGCTTCACTCCGGTTTATATGATATACAAAAAACCTTCCACGTTTATCGTTCTTCCTAATACTTATTCTGTGCTATTAGCGAAAACAGCATCGAAATCCTTTTGCGTGGTTTAAAAGACTAAACGTACGGACGGCAGTAGCGATTTAATAAAAGTTATTGCCACTACTCGGAATCCTAGTAATATTATAAAGAAAGTTTGATGGTTTGTACTGAAACACGCAAAAATGTACGGTTTTGGAATAAATTAGGCTCACACATAGTTTAAAACCTACTCGTATATTAATACTTTATCTATGTACACTAATGGTACCTACTACATACATAATACATATAGTAGGGAACTTTTTATACCGGAACGCGGAAGAAGTCGCAGGCAAAAGCTAGTCTAAGCTTAGATTATAAAGAGGTAAGATTATTTATTATTTTTTGTACATTATTTTGTTTGTATGTTTGTTTGTAATTAATAGGATCCAAAGCTACTGGACCAATCTTAAAAAATATTTCATTAATGCGATATTAATGAAATATTTTTTAAGATTGGTCCAAAATATTTCATTAATGCGATATTAATGAAATATTTTTTAAGATTGGTCCAGTAGCTTTGGATCCTATTAATTACAAACAAATATACAAACACAAGCGCAACACGCTTACGGAGTATTAGGGTAGAGACGGGTAATGCCGGTCAGGTGATAATACCGGTCACTGATATTATTCTCATATTACTGCGTTCAATGCGTACACACATATACATTGGGTAGCGTGACTATCACCCCACTCTGGGGCACCAATCCCCGCTCAGTTCCTAGCACGCGTTTGGGAAAGATGCATGTCAGTTGTTTTCGCGGCCTCGCGATGTAATTTCTTGGAGTTGGAATTTAAGAGGTGAGTCTCATATTTTTTATGTTTTTTAATTGACATTTTTTTTATTTTGATGCACAACTATTAACGATTCGAATTAATCATAATTTAATATCTCTTTTAGACATGTTTTCACAAAAATATTTTTTTTCTAAAATTCTTCTAAATGGGCAATACCGGTCAGCCTGACCGGTATTACCCGCAAGTGATATTTTGACCAGTGATGAGTTTTTATAATTTTGTATTCTTCCAGAATGTCCAAAACAGGAAGCAAACCACGATCGAAAGCCGCCTACACCCAAGACCAGATACATAAAGTCTTTCAGTTTGTTGATGAAGAAAAGCCGATCAGTCAAGCCGCGAGGTCTCGACTTCAGGAGTTTAAAACATTAATCTCTGCAAAGCATCTTCTCCCAATACAAAAAAAAACTGGCAATAAAAGATGTTTGTATCGTAAACTGCTTTCGTCTATTTTAACAGGAACTCCTGAAGCTTTAATTCTAAAAGAAAATAAAAAGATAACCAAAGAGAAAAAAAAAGGTGTTGTCAAAATCAAAACTGAAAAGAAAAAGATAAGGAAAGGAAAATTTAAATGTAGAGATGTGCACAAGTTCAAGAAAACAGTATCCGAAACAAAAGGCAGTACTACATCGGACTCTGAGATAGAAATGAAAGACCTGCATGAAGAATTGAAGACGATGATACCTATGCTGGCTGATGCTCGGTGCACAAATGTGACTGTGGACGAAATAGCGAGCTATGGTACATGTGTGTGTTATGTGGTCTTTGGGCTCACGCAGAGTCCTCAGGATATAACTCTGCTGAGGGTTATCTAAACGACTTATATGCCTTAACAATGCCTGACTGGTATTACCAAACTAGTGACTGGTATTACCTGCTATATCGGGTTATACCGGTCAAAGCTACATCTTTTTTTAATGATGATTATATCTAAGATGTTAGTTTTATTGATCTCGATTGTTGTCATTATGCTAGAAGAATACCTATAATTTGGTTTAAAAGAATATTAATAAACAAATGATGATTGATTACGAATTTGGTTTCACTTTTTCTTAGGTGACCGGTAATACCCCATCTTACCCTATATAAACTCGAAAGTTTATGAGTGTAAATGGATGTTATTTACTTGCTCTTTCACGGGGAAACTACTGAAAGGATTAGCATCAGTACATACTTACTGTGTTGCCGTGATTTATTAATTGACAACACTGACTATTTTAAGTGATTCGCCCATTTTTTAAATTAATATATTATTGACCGCGCGTTGATGTCTTTTCTATGTAAATAATGATTTGAGCATACAAAAGATTTCAACGCGACCTAATGAGATAGATACTTATACGAACGTGCAAGTAAGTAAATCATGTGATTAGTTTAGTTAGTAATGAACTGTTATATATGTGTATCCTATATGTCTTTTGTGTGTATTGCAACAGTAAATATTGTAACTGCGTTCTCGACAACGGGTCCAACAATTTCGATAACATTTACAATAGTGTTTTCCAGGCGAAAAATCAAACTTAGGTTTCTGGTCGAGTTTCTTTCATCCGCGTACTTTCATCATTATTAGGGTTATATGAACAAAGGAAGAGCAAAGTAAAGATAAATGGATTGTTTAAAAGATTTTGATGTAAGAAAGAAGTAAATAATGGGAATAGGGCAAGATATATGATGATAAATATTAGAGAAAGATAATTGTTATAGATGATATCCTACTTATATTATAAACGTAAAAGTTTGTTAGGATGAATGCACATTAGTTGCTCTATCACGCAAAGTTAAAAGGAGTTTAATGAAAAATTATAGTAATATAGCTATACACTTTTTATACGTCATAATAACATATATACGAAGCATGTAGGCTATCGAACTATTACGATAGTTGCTGATATGATATTACAAACATTATTGAGATAGAACCCTCAAAAAGACGAATCTCATATACCTACTCAAGTTAGTTCTAGTTTGCCTGAATCTATTAGTCGCGAGAATAATAAAAATATTTTTTGTAAACTATTAATGAAACATTACCACCCTCTAGATTATAATTAAGTATGTACCTAATAATTACTTATTATAACAAGAAACTCCCGATTCCACAGTCGAACTGTTGACACAGTTTTGTGGAACAACGTATTTAGCCTATTAGAGTGTTTATTAATTAAATAGATAAGTAATACAACAAGCTTAACGTTTTCCAAGGTCTACTTTACTTTAGTTTTGCAATTTAGACTCATTCCACATTGTTAATTTCCTTCAACGTGGAAGATTGTTTCGATCCATAGATAATAATAAGTGCTTGTAAAAACAAAATCTTTATAATAATTTTACAATCTGAGTTCTTCATAAAGGTCAAGAGACGCGTGCGTTTCTAAAGATAATTTGTAATTACAGAAAAGTACCAAAATTACTCGTGTTATAAGTACTATTATCAGTGGCGGATTTGCAGTCCAAGTCCCTGGATTCCTCAGTAGGTAACCATCATAATATAGACTATACTTTTATTTCTTTTGTGACAGTGATTTACGAAGAATATTGTTTGACGATGTAGAGCAATGCGGCCCGTCTTAATGTGCCATAGCCTTTAAAATATTAAGGTTCTTACTCTGAGTTATTTCATGTTATTATTACTGACTTTTTTGTCACGATTGGCCGCCCCTAATATCTGGCCGCCCCAGGCCCTGGGGCCTTAAGGCAAATCTGCCACTGACTATTAATGTAAGTAAGTGTCGTATTTTATGTGTTCAACTACTCGTATAAATATGTCTCGTTTCCTGTTAAAAAGTAATTTGAACTCACAAAATCTTTATCATCATATTTAGTTAACAATCTGAGATCTACATCAAGGTCATGAGACTGTGCGTTTCTAAAGATAATTTGTGATTACAACAAATTACATAATATTATGTGTTATTATTATAAGTAAGTGCTGTATTTCATGTGTTCAACTACTCGTATAAATATGTTTCCTTTCCTGATAAAAAATAATTTGAACTATCAAAATCTTTAAAGTAATGAGTTTACAATCTGAGTTCTACATCAAGGTCTCGAGACTGTGCCTTTCATAAGTTAATTTGTGATTACAAAAAACTACATTATGTATTATTATTTTAAGTAATTATTGTATTTTATGTGTTCAACTACTCGTATAAATATGCCTCGTTTCCTGATTTAAAAAAAATGATCAATTTTATTTTGTCTTTCATTCTAAAGGCCAATACAAACAGAAGCGGGAAAACGTTCGTGATCCAGAACGGGAATTTTGAGTGATCTACGCGGTGCACCCGTTGTCTCATTTCTGTAAGACACTCTGTTTAGCTCTCTACCACTCACAATCCCCTTATGCACCTTTCTCATTAGACGCATTTCATCCATCCGCTCAATATGTCCAAACACCTTTCTCTATCCTAGTTACTACAGTAGGAATGAGTGTTGCTACTTTGAAATAATTTGCAATAGATGAATTTTTATTTTCAAATAATTTCATCTGTGAAATTTAGCAGGCAATTATAAAAAATGCAAGAAATTTGAATGATTTGCGATTTCATATATTTCATAAGTAGTATGCTAGGTGAAGGACATGCACATGCGACGTATAAAAATACATTTCATAGGATTGTTTACATGCTACTTATAAAATGACCCATATCTATACTACAGTGAAGTAAATGTTTAATATGGATTCAAGAAGGCGTGAGATTATTAATTTTTATTTTTTACCTGAGGCTGGAAGGTCTTCGCAATGGCGTCTGGGTAGGAGACGAAAGCGAGCCCGGTGCCGCCGGAGCCCACCACCTGGTCCACCGGCTGTTGCAGCACGTGGGCCAGGTTGCCCAGGATACCGAAGATAGTGATGCCCGAGAGCAGACTGGTGAAGGTGTCTAACGTCGTCACAATCATAGCGTCCCTGTTGAATGAGAAAACGATTTATTATTATAGTTGGCTCTGTCAGTCTAGTCTAGCCGTTCTAGAATTTTATATTTCATTGATTTTTTTTGTTTAAGGTTGGAATACTTTTGTTGATTTTAGAAATGGTAACTAATTCTTTATCGATTAGCAACAATAAGAGTAATTTTTGTCCTTTTTAACTTTTAACCTCTCAGACCATGAATCACAGACACAATAGATGTTTAATTGTGTCTTAGTTCCAATTGGAACCGGGGGTTCTTAACTGATTAAGTCTTAAAATATGGGACGTCCTGTGTTTATACATCAGAGCATGTCTCAGGAAAACAAATAAAAGTTCTTCAAATCGAACCTGTAGACGTTTTGGCGAAAGTCGTTGTAGGAAGAGAACATAATAATGGCTCCCGTGCATACGGACAAAGAGAAGAACACCTGCGTCACTGCTGCATACCACACCTGCAAATTAAATCACATCTATAATGGAGACCAAAAAATATTGAAGGCTATCAGATGGGTTTATTTACATGATTACATCCAGCAGATCGCCAAAGTAGTTCAGTAGGTTTAAATTTCTTTCTAATTTGTTATCTGGCTACCTGAAAAGGGAAGTTATTTAAGGGAATTTATGAACCAAAATGTAAATTCGTAGAGAGTGATGGGATAAAAGTACAATCAATATACAACATGTAACAGAATAAGCGCAATTCCTGAAATTAGTTTGTTCAGTATCAACTACTTATTCGATTTCAGCTATTTTTAATTTGTATTAAATAAAAAAAAATGAATTATCGTAGCTGAATTTAGTGCTTTCTATGGAAATCGTGCTATTATTAATCTGTACTATTTAAAAAAATTGGTTAGACACAACTAAAGTTCGATTGCATCATATTTTTTTAATATTAATATACTAATGGGCATAAAATACATATTCATTTAATGAAAAAAAAAAACATATAAACATAGTTAAACTTATGTCTAGTCAAATAGCCCGCCCCGTACCATTCCAGGCGCAAAGGTACCCATTACGCTCGCTGCATTACCGCGTTGAACCGCAACGGACAACCTTTGCATCAGGAATGAGCCGGAACGGGAGTCATGTCCCCTCTCCCAGCCGCCGCCCAACCTCACTAAGGCGAGGCTTTGGCCTCCGCACCCCAACACCCCATTGTCTCCACCGCCAGAGGGACAAACAAGTAGTTTGAAAGGGCCGCATACTTTTCATGCTTCCTCAGAGCCGCCGCTTCCGCAGCTTCACCAGCGGTCCTCACCGTACGACTCAGGTGCGAAGCCGCAAAAGTGCTCACACACGTAGCGTCCCAAAGAAGGCACTTTCCCTTCTGCCAAGGTACCAGCGTCAAACCGTCAGGCCTCTTCCCGTCCGACCTGCTAAGGCCCTAAGGTTCCAAGGCGCAAGGAACATTGGCAGAAGTTAAGGCCCTGCGCACAATATCAATATAATATATACCAATTGGGGTGTATGAGGAATTGCGCTTTTTCTGTTACGCGTTGTATAAGCTATATTTATTTACTGTGCCCAATGTTTAATATTAGCTGCTAGCGCACCTGATTCTCTTTTTGTATCTAACATCGTCATTTTAATGAAATTTTCTATCACCGCATTATATAAAGCTTGGAGACAAAACTTACGTCAAGCTCTGTGAGTCGTTCCCATTGAGGCGTTAGGAAGAACAAGATTCCGTCTCCAGCTCCTTCTAATGTCGCGGTACTGGAAAAATATACAGACTTAATTATGTAGCCATTTAACAAAAAGTTTAATATGTATATCACAGATTGACAAGGTAGGTATATGAAATATAGCGAACTCTTTTTAAAGCGAGCTTTTACCTAATAAGCAGAATAATCATGACGACGTAAGGGAAAAGAGCGAGGAAGTAGGCTGCTTTGCCCGAGCTCTTGACTCCACGAGCCACGATTAAGAAGATGATCAGCCAGGACGCGAACAGCGCAACCACCAAGTACCAGATTGGAAGACCTGAAGATATTGATAAGTTAGGTTATACTCGTAGCAAAAGCAAGTGTCATAAGTTTTCTGAATTGTATCGTTTTTAATTGAGACTGTAACCGTTTGATGTAGAAAAAGAAAGAAGCATATATATATTTTTATGTCTTAGTTTTTTTTGTTTCGATTTCTAGAATATGAATATAACTAATGAAATACTAACCAAGTCCGCCTTCTAGACCGTCTTTTTGCTGAAGTACCGTTTTCCTAAAAAACAAAACAGTTATCAACAATTACAATTTGATGAGGTCTAGAGATAAAAGAAGAGAAGAAGAGCCTGTAATAATGTTCATCATTTGTTTTAGAAAAGAGTTTTATGATAGGTGTAGTTAAAATTACCATAATATGTGTCATACTTCACATACCTACTGTAATTTTTAGGTCCACCGTCCACACAAGCCTATTGTACATTGGATTAATGATAACAATACGGTACAATAGGCACAACTAGCCGCTGGTCTGCATTTAAATTGCACAACAAATATAATATTTTATTACTAATTTATTTAGGTGTATCACCCGGTCATAAAAATCCCATCCAGTTTATTTCTATCATTATTTTTATTATTAATCTCAAATGCAGTATTTAAATCAATACAGTTAAATTGTAAAAATGGTAGAACCGTTGCATCAGGCAGATCAGTTTTCAGTTACAAAACTTTAAAAGTGAGAAATATAACCAAAAGCCTTACAAGAAATAGAGTTCAGCGCTGCTACTAGACTCGTTCGTGAGGATGACATTCTCCGTCTGTTCGGAGGGCACGCAGTTGTCCCACTCGGGCGCACACACGGCCCACGGCAGCGTGGACTGGAAGCTCATGGCCAAGTAGTATAAGCACAGCGCCACGATGGACACGTAGTATGACAGGATGTAACTGCATCCTAAGGCTTGCGCGTAACCCGTGCCTGGAAAGGTATGTTCATCGTCAAGTCATTCATAATTTTATTTAAGTATATCAGAATCTTACCTATGAAATTATCATTTTGTAAAAAAACATAATGTTTTATATTATCAAAGTGGTTGTAAGAAAAACATTCTTTGAGTTAGAGTCTTCAAAGGGAAAAACTCTTTCTTTAAACGTCTGAATATACTTAATATTTTATATTAGTTACGAAATAGAAACATCTGAGCATCGAATCGGGCAGCACATGACACAAACTCTTTTCTAGCTTATTCAGCAAGCATTATAGCCTTAAATGAAAATCGTAGTTTACCAGTAGGTATAGTCAAATTTATAACTAGGTACTTTAAATAAAAATACATACAATGAATTGGAAACAAAAACATTACTTAAATTTCTTATATTTTAAAGGGAAGGACTTTAGAATAAGGAACCACCCCGACTGCCGCGGGGGGGAGGGGGGAAGGGCTACCTACCACCCCCGCCCCATCCCAGAGCGCGGAAATGTCTAGTTTCCAAGATATTTGAAAAATAAGTTTGTATGAAAATTGCTACCGCCTGTTAAGAAAAGAGCTCAACAGTTGAAATTGGCGTGAATATCGCTGCCGCCTATTTAAAAGAAAGTCATCGGTTTTGGGGACAACAAGTTATACCTTTTGTTGTTGATTGATTTGATTAGCTTTGTTTCACCAATATAAAAAAATATATCTTAAAAACTAAAAGTTTCCGCGCGTTGAAATTTTGGGAATTGGGTAGTTGACAGCATCGAAATTAAATTGCGAGTAGTCATACATTAAAAAGATTATCCCAAAACACCTCAAAATATGTATTTCGATTTTCAATTTACAATTATAGCAAATTTAAAAATAATAAACATTCAAAAAAAGTGCTGCAATTGAGTACTACAAACTATGACGTCACAGTTTGCTATTTCAGTACATTTTCCATAGTAAAATTTCGTTTTGACAGATCGTAAAAAGTAACTGCTTTGACTAGGTACGAAACAACCCTATTAACTAATATGTCTTGGCCAGTGGGTCTAAAATGGCCACTTTGAGCAATTCCTCCGAGCAATTCCTCCGTTTATGAATTCCCAGCAAATCCTAAGCAATTCCTCTAAATTTCGTAAAATGGTCCCTCATTTTAATGATTAACTGACAATTCAATTCATTAGCAGATTCGTATTTGGTGAAAATTTCGAATATGAATCGAAATAGGATCCTATTATGATTCACCCGAAACGGCCTTTTTATACCCCCAGGTCTATTATAGAAAAAAATATGAAGCCAATCGGCGTGGTTCCTTATTCTAAAGTCGAGCCTCAAATTTAGAAAAAAACAAAATGGCAGATTTTTGGCGCCAAATTGTGAAAAAGAAAAATAAGAAAATCAAAGAAATATGTTAAGTGGGGTATCATTGAATAGGTATTTGAAAATCATATTTAGGTTTCTTTTTCCATTTTCCATTTCGAATGACCATTTTGGACTTATAACGGTTTAAATTTGGTTACTAACTGAAAGTATGAAATAAAAAAGTTAATTTAAAAAACCAAAAACCCGGCGGTATCTTCTCAATTCAACAACAAAGACTTATTGCCGCCGACTGCATGAGATTGTTGTAAGATTGTGGAGCACATGTTCTTGACTTCTTACTTCTCTAATAGGTCTTGTTTCCAGCTTTTTAGGCAGTCGAGTTTTTGGTTTTTTATATTAACTTTTTTATTGGGATTAATGTCCATCAATGTTCTTCAGAAAAGAAGCTTCTCAATCAAAACTTCAAGACTTTTGCCTGCAACTTCGTCGAGGTTATGAGATGAGAAGTAGTAGGTATATAGATACCTTTCCTGAAAATGCAATATATCATTGCCAACTCTTATAGATAATGGTTCAGCCGTGGAAATGTAACAGACAGACTAAGCTGCCATTAATAATATTAAGAGCGATTACCTAGAATAGCGGACAATTATGTTTTTCTTGTTTTAAATATTTTTTTATTATAAAATACGTAAAGAAAGCTACGTCTTTTTATTTAATAATCTGTTAAGGTACAATAATGAAAATGAGTATTATACCTAATAATAATAATAATTCCAGAACATTTACCTTTCATAGCCGGCGCTAGTGACCAAATTTTCATTGAATTCCTTGTACTGAATTGTCCTAGTACACCTTCAAGGTAGTACATAGGTTTGCCTATCAGGAACAAGACGACTATGTAGGGGATGAGGAAGGCGCCGCCGCCGTTCTGGTAAGCGACGAAGGGAAACCGCCACACGTTGCCCAGACCCACTGAGGTGGCGATACAAGACATGAGGAACTCCAGCTGGTTCCCCCACACAGCGCGTTGGGGCCCGTCATCTTCGGCGTCTTCTAACTGAAAATTACAGTACAAGCTCATTAATATGACATATCATCATCATCAAAACGCAACAGCCCACTGCTAAGCTACCCTACGGTTTCCCAAAGGCAAATCAAACCAAAATTAGTTGACAGACTGTTAAATGTCACGCTTAACTGTTCTGATTGGTTGAATAAAATCATAACGTTTCTCAACAACAAATCAGAAGAGTTAACACGAGATTTAACAGTTTGTCAGCAAATTTTAGAGTGATGTGTCATTCGCAAAGCGGGGGTAAGTGTCTTTCCTCACACATGGGGAAGTAATCTGTTGTTCTGGAAACGAATCTGACGACTCTTGCATGATACACCGATTCTCTTCGGGTAAGCTATGTGCTCCACAGTTACACTTGAGTACGAATTGCGACGTGCTCTTTCTGTCACCATAGGCCCGGGAATTGTAATCTAATCTTTAGAAATTGATTATAGTACCTACTTATTTAGTTTATCGAAGGTATAACCATCAAGAAAACCGACCTACATTACTGGTACCTACTAAAGATGAGTAGTTAATTTCCTTTTATGCTCCGTGGCTGAAGGTTATTACACAATGACTGTTTTCAAAACAATGGCGGTAATCGACCTCCAGAGCTAAGTAGATAAAACAACAATATCTCACCTTTTTACTATCACTAGGCGCCAAAGGTAGTTTTTGTGCGGGTGACGGAGGGACCTTAGACAATTTTGACTCTGGTCCGCTGTTTTGCTCTGTTAGGGGTTGGTGGCCATTTTGGCTCGAAGGGTATAATGGTGGACTCTCGGTAGAGGCGTCGAAGCCCTGGTTTACTTGTTCCCCACTCTGTGAATGTTAACAATGCAATTAAATTTAGGCAAAGTAAAGTTTGCTTGGTTCGTGACTTTTGCACTATCCGTCTTGTGTATAAAAATATCTCTTTAATTATTTCAGCTATCTATGAATATTTTTCATTTTGAAACTTACTAGGTAAGACCACTCAACCACCAGAATCATCCCATGTGGAACAAGGACAATAGATAATCTTATTGTGTCTCGTTTTTGATACTTGAAGAGACCATATTAGTTTAATTATAGACTTGAGTTTATATATATAAAATAAACGTGCTCACGCCTTTATCTTAGCGGGGTCGGCAGAAGTATTCCATTCCAGGAATTCTCTTTTTCAACCGACTTCAATAAATAAGGATGTTCTCAATTCGACTGTATGTTTTTTGGTATGTATGTTATAGGATTATTCCGCTAATCATGAACCGATTTTGATGATTCAGAATTTGTCCCATTTAAATTTTATCGGTCGAGTGGTTTTTAAAAAATCTACGAAAGTCTTAAAAATTTTATACGTTGATAATATGTTGTAGTGCTACTCGTTGAAGTCGGTTTTTTAGTCTTTGGAGTTGTTTGTTATCACCATTTATATTTAACACCCCTGAACAAGTGACAGGTGGAGAGCCTAGTCAATCGCTTTAGAGTTCAGAGCGAGACTAAACTCTAAAGCGATTGTAATAAGAACGTTGCAAAGTCCAATGTGTCAAGCTCCACGTGCTCTTGACTGTACATACTCGTACATAACATATAACAATTCTTGGACCTGCGAGTTTTTTTACGATCCTTCACGTAAGTTTTGGAAAATCTAATTGATGCATTTTCTCATCAGGATTCAACCTTGAGCCTAACGCATGAGAGGCGGGCTCACTGACCACATGGCTATCTATAGACTTTATCTATTATCAATAATGCGTTGAAAACGGAAAAGTACTTAACCAACTATACTTCTTGTCTTTTCAATTCGTTCACACTTAACCATAACAAGCGATTATAACCCCATGACTGACATTCAAGGAAATTTTAAAATTGATCAGTTATCTATTCATAGAGACTAACTCTTTTCAATTTACATAATACCTGTCTAATCGCAGAAAAATCGGTTAATTACTCATACTAGAGTTTCGAAATGTTTGTAAAAGTATTGAAAGGAATTTCCTTTGTTGCGGTGATGGTTGCTTTATTCAGCATAGCGGTCAGTAAACCTCGAGTCGGCGGGCACGTTGAACACATGCTTATCAAACCGATAACATCGCCGCCGCTTTAAACCGGGATAATAACAATATTATCTTTAATTTAAATAAAAACGGGCCAAATAAAACTGGGTTCCGTACCTCTCTATAAATATCTTTAGGTATGATTAGTAGGTATTAGTACGCAATTCTTTTGAGGACTGGTTAAGGCCAGGTATTCCTGCAGCAGTAGGCATTTAGCGCTGTCACGGGTCGCGCGCAAAATAGTTAGATCGGACTCATCGGCAGTGAACTCGCATGACCCCGCCAGCGACATAGTATAGAAATTAGCAGTAGGATAATTTTATTTGACTTTAGAAATGCATTTTATATATTATCAAACTTTGTTTATGGTAGGTATAGTAATAAATTAGAGTTACGTAAATAAATGAAGTAAATTCTCTGTTTTTATTTTGTTTGTTTATGTAATTATTATAACTACCTATTATACATCATGGTGACAAAAATTAAAAATCGAAAATTCTGTTTGACAAATATTAGGTGAAATTAAATTGCCATTTTATATGAAAAAATTGAAACGAATTTTTTTCATGTATTTTTATTTGTATTAATCGAAGTAATCAATCACCTATGCAATTAATGCATCTTTTGCCAACGTAGTGGCAGTTCATTGATACCCTTCTTAAAAAATCAGCTGGACGGGAGGCAACAAATTCTTCAAAGGCATTTTGTACCTACTGCCTCTCGGGTATTAAATTTTTTTCCCACCAAGAAGTTATCCAAATTCTGAAAAAGTTGGAAGTCTGTAGGCGCAAGGTCTGGTGAGTAGGGCGGATGACGGGGAGCTTCCAACCCCAGTTCTTGCAACTTGGAGACCGTCTGCTGTGCAGTGTGAGGTCACGCGTTGTCGTGCAGGAGCAGCGGAGACGAGCGATTGACCAAAGCTGGTTGGAGATGTGCCTGCTTTTCCATCGTTGTGTTCAGTTCTTCACAGTATACATCTGCAGTAATGCTCACCCCGTTTGGTAAGAAGCTGTGATGAATCACACCGGCGCTAGACCACCAAACAGGTCACTTCATCACTTTTCTAGGGTTATTTTCTAAGTTTTCGTTTAGGGCATTGTTTAGGTGCTGAATCTGGATCCAACCATTTTGCTGAGCGCTAGCGGCTATCAAACAGAATAAATTTCTCATCGCAGGTAACAATGCGGTTCAAAATTCCTTCATTTGTGTATCTGTTGAGCAGTGCAAGGCACGTCTCGACGCGTACTTCGCGCTGGCGATCATTGAGTTCGTGGGGCACCCTTTTGTCAAGCTTTTTTACCTTGCCAATTTGACGCAAATGGACCAATATTGTTTTGACGCTAACGTCGAAAGCTGCTGCTAATTCAGCCGTAGATTGTGTATCATCAGCTTCCATAATCGCCTTTAATTCGTCATTGTCGACCAAAGTCTTCGGAAGACCGCAAGGTTTATTTTTCAGGTCGAAATTTTCAGAACAGAAGCGAGCAAACCAATAACAGGTGGTGCGTTGGTTTGTAGTGTCAGCTCCTTAAACGTCGTTGATGTTGCGTGCCGCTTGTGCCGCGTTGCTGCCACGACGGTACTCATATTCCATAATTACTCGAATTTTTAACGTATCCATGATGACGAAAAAGATTGAAATGCGATGAAAAAGTTGGTGCCGTAAGATCTAGCGCACCATGACCCAGCAACGTAAACATCAATTAAAGGGTAGCCGTTCTTAGTTCGACCTTCTGCGATAGCGATATCCTTCTCCACTTGAGCTGCTTCTTCGATTCCATAGAATCATTAAAATTTGCCGTCTTTTTCCATTTTTCAATTAATTCATATTCTAATTAGGAATAGTATTTTGAGCTGAATCGGAATATCCATCGCTGAACATAATTCCTCAAATTGAGAAAAGCCAATACCGGAAGCCACAATGCCAGTAGTGGCGGCTGTATTAAGATTAACTTGATCTCTATCGTTTAGGTCTTCAGAGTAAGGGTCACAGCACACATATCAACTCGGAAAGGGATCGGCACCGTATCGCCTTTCGCCTCGCCGTCAACCAGGCGTCAACCTAACGTATGCATGTAACCAAAGCGTAGCAGCGGCTCCTGTACGTCAACTCGGCTACGGCTAGGCGTCACCGCGCTTACGCCTCGCCGACCGCTGGGTGACCGGGTTGGCACCAAATCAATTTGAATCCAAACGTTGAGTGTTCAATAAAAAATTCAATAAAACTTACGCATAACACGAAAGGAAGTTGCCTTGCGAATGGCGGGCGGCGGCACGGTCGGCAGGCAAGTCGCGGGAGGGGACACGGTCAAGGGTGGATGAAGAGCCGTGAGCTCGCGTACGGAAAGACGTAAGCGGGGGGACAGCGAGCCGTAAGCGCGGGAACTGCAAGTTGACCACTCACCGCATCGCGGTTCAAAGCCTGTTCCGAGGCGAGGCGATTACGTTACGTTTCCCATTAGTGTGCGTTGCAGTAGGGAGTTTCATACAAACAATACTGAACGGCTCGAGGCGATACGGTGACGATCCCTTTCCGAGTTGATAAGTGTGCTGTGACCTTTAATCGAGCAAAATTTCTTTGTAAATATTGCATTTAAAATTAAATACTGATAAAAGTCCTCGTCGTTTTTCACTGATCAAACGGAATTTTCCTAAGGTGCAGTTAAATAAACCCTTATGACGAGCTTTCTCTTGTAACTCCTGTAAAATGTTATTTATATCAACAATTCGCCATCCCGAAACAGGTTGAAATTCATTTTCTTTGAATGCATACTTTACGATAAGTGAGTCTTCCGCCTCTTCAGTATCTCTGAAACAGTGAACAAATATAGTAAGTATTACATATTTTAGATTAATATTAGTTACCTATATATTTTTTGATGTTAGCATAGTGAAAAGTTAATAGACTGACAAAATACACATAAAAATGTAAAGATAAATGTTATCATTTCAAATGTGACCCTTACGTAAGATTGACAGTGTCGACAGGATCGACAGAATTCAATTTACTGACAGAGTTTTCGGACACGTCAGCCATGTCAGACAAGTGCCTAAAAACAACTTAAAACATTAATGTTAAAACATTTCGTTTTGAATGCAATCAAGACCAAGTTAATCTTAATACAGCCGCCATTACTGGCATTGTGGCTTCTGGTATTGGCTTTTCTCAATTTGAGGAATTATGTTCAGCGATAGATATTCCGGTATTAGCTCAAAATAGTATTCCAAATTAGTCATGACGATTCGATGAAGCCCAAACTCGATGAGGTTGTGTCGTTTCATTGCGAAGTTCCTATGGCCACCTTCCAGCTCTATCATCAGATCAGCACTATGTCATCATAATATTGCATTTTCACGCGATTTACACATGTATGCAATACTTATTTCAGATTAAAAAAATTGACGGCCTTACCCACCTTCATATTCCGATTTATTTGATTACTTGCCTAATTTCAGTTGAATTATACCTACGATATTCTTATACTATGGCATGATCTTTTTATGAATTCATAAATGAGATTGAAGTAAAATGAAATTTTATGTGATTGTTTCAAAGTCGAAAATGACATAACAAATTAAACATTTACTTACGTCTTCACATATATTTTGAGTTAATTCTTTTTATTTATTAATTTTATAGTGGTAAACGCCTTTTTTCGCTTTCGTTGTTTATTACCCATTATGGATAACTTGCAACAAATATATCAATTCGTCAAAACTGATTGATTGGTGCAAAAAATTGTCACGGAAAAAATTGACACAGGTCCGTCATCCGTAAGCGCCAGCGCGCGACTGAACACGCCAGCTAAGCCACCGCGCTCGTGCATTTTGTAGTTTTTTCAACATAGTGATTATAAAAATCATTTTATAAAGTCAAACTCTGCGAATTTGTCTAGAAATATTTCATATCTTTAATCTAGTACAAAAAATAAATGTAAAATATCAGTAGTTCAGACCTGACATAGAAAAAACAAAACAAAAAGGGGTAACTTTGAGATTTTTTTCTATCGAGTGAAGTTCATCAAATCGTGTAACCGAATGCGACTTTGACTAGAGTATGTCCTTAAGTTATATATATATCTTTTTTTCAGAATTTTAAACACTATTTTCTATGTCTCAGATGATTTTAAAAATCACAAAAATCGGCCTCGGCCTAAATTCGTTAATAAAAAGATTTTGCCTGATTTCTAAAACATTATAGTTAAGAACATATTTTTATTGTTTCTGTTAATTACTTAACTCTAGTTATCTTAAACTTTTCGGTTGGCAATCCACTAAGAGGAGGGAATGGTATTTAAAAAAAAAAATCATCATAAATCGAAAACTATGTAAAATAAAAACTAAATCTGTAACTTGCAAATAAAACCTTTTCATATCTCATACTCGGAAAGTAGTGTATGTTTGATCTGAGTACCGGGTCGGAAGCGATGATTCCCACCACAGAGAGATTCAGGGCTGTGATTCCCGCCCACGGTCGGGAAAGACTCATAGTAATTGCTTCCGGCCTTAGGGCGGGAATGAATTAAAAAAAATAGTACTACATTTGGCAAAGACGTTTATAGAAAAAGTTTCTCTAGGAAAGAGAATGACTTTCTTCCAACCTCTTTGGGTACTTAGTAGGGATACGCAACTATTTACATAAATTAGAATAAGAAAAAAAGGTGCGGCCTTGTGAGTGTAGGTATAAACAACAGAAAATAGCCCGCGCGCGGGGCGGTACTCGTTCCATATTTAAAATTAAATTAAATTAAAAAAAGTATTAATTTGGTAAGCTGTTCCGAAATTCAACACTAATAAGCACAAAACACTATTACTCGGCTAAAAGTACGTTTAAAGAGGAAGGATTTGTATATTATTTTAGTAATGTTATTTAGGTTAGGTAATCTATGATGTAGTATTCAAAGACGTATAAAAGAAAAAGTTTCTCTTTCTTGCAACCTCTTTGGTTGTATTGTCGACAAATTTGTTTTTTTTTTGTAGGTATTATTGCGTTTTTGCATGTTTGAATTTTTGTAAAATTGTATTTTTTTTTGTTTTGCTTTCCTTGAATTCGAAATGAAAAGTAGAGTGTTTAACGCGGGTAGAAGTTATCAATTCCTACTCGGACTATATCCGCCCTCGCTGCGCTCGGGCGTCTACATACCTCGTATGGGCATTGATTCCTTCCGACCCTTGTATAACAATCTACTATTTCATTATAAAGAGGCGTTAGTAGGTCAAATGGGGTTAACCTACATGGATTATTTAAAACAACTACAAATTTTACACCGATAACTTGTAATTGCTGAGATAAGCAACTGTCACAGACATACAGGCCGGCTCTGCAATGCTTTCTTTTTAACCAACTTCAAAAAGGAGGAGGTTATCAATTTGTCTGTATTTTTTTATTTATGTTTGTTACCTCAGAACTTTCGACAGGGTGAACCGATTTGGATGATTGTTTTTTTATTTGAAAGCTAGTGCTTCCAGATTGGTCCCATTTTAATTTCGTCCAGTTCTGAAAACGGCATCCATGAGAAAACCATATAAGTTGTAGATTGAAGTCGGTTTTTTTACTCTTTATTTTCCACTGTGGTATGAAACCCTAGAAAGAATAGATTCGGTTTGCCCAAGGATTATCGTTTTACGCTATCTTAAATAGCTTCAGCAAAATTACATAAATCACTTGTCAACGATTATTTCCCAAATCTCGTGATATGATCTACCGGTATGACAAAACTAGTATGCGCAAAAGCAAACAGGGGTATTTATTTAGGTAGTAAGTAGGAACCTAGCTACTTACGTTATATATTATACTAGCTTTTACCCGCGGCTTCGCTCCCGCACTTTTATTTCACCCCCTTAGGGGTCTAATTTTGCGCAATCCTTTCTTAGTGGATGCCTACACTCTATATATGCTATCTATGTGCAAAATTTCAAGTCTCTAGACCCAGCGGTTTAGGCTGTGCGTTGATATATCACCAATCAGTCAGTCAGTTTAACATTTCATATATAAAGATTCCACTTTGATAATATTACTCAGCATATTGCTTCAGATTTTTTCGAATACTTACATATTTTCATAAAGACATAAAACTTACAATAACGCTGATAGTATTTTTAAGCATACCAATAAAATAATAAACAAACGTATTTATCACATGTCATTTTTCAGAGTACCTTCGTATGAAACGTGAGCGATTACTATACGGACTAATTGCTCATTTTGCTGAGGAGTAGGTACATAATATCTGACTTCCGCTGGATACCTACTTAACTTGAAGCATTGTGATGTGATGTTTTTAACATAATTTATAAAATTCACAAAGTCATGTCAACCGTTTGCCATAACAATCGTAGCTTTTATGGCAAATGGATAAACCAAAGCAATTCCAGCATTGATGCTACATTGTATGACAATGAAATGTTCACGACTGCAGAACAGACACTGTCTTCTGAGTCGGAGGTCGCGGGTTCGATCCCCGCTTAGGGCCAACATTTGTGTTTATGAACATGTCTGTTGGCGTCATGTCTGGTCGTTTAATAATTATGTAAGCATGTTTATCAGTTGTTTAGTACCCATAGTACAGGCCCCGCCTAGTTTGGGACTAAATAGCCGTGTATGAATGAATTGTGCCCCATAATTTATAATAAAAAAAATAAAAATAAAACATAGTATTTATTTTAAAATCGCAGTAATAAAATCCTACTTCGAGGGCATGGGTGCTTATTACTAGTAGTCACGACCATGAAGCTCGCCTTGCCGAAATTTAATTCTCTAATAACACTTAATGTTTAGAATTCGCAACACGTGACTATGCCAATATTTCGTAACTTCAGAGATGCAATGTCCGCTCACACTTGCCTTTCTAATCTTGTCACTAAAACAAACTTTGCTTTAATAAAGACCATTCCAAATTTTGTTGCCGTAAACTTTATTTAGCTGGTGTATAATTCATTATTATCAACGTTTAATCATAATTGACTTGACATAGTTATACGAAAAGTCCTTAAATAGTTCAAGGTTAAAACAACAAAGTCAATAAAAAAGGACAAAGATACGTAGTAGATAGGTACCTATTCAATTCCGTATTAAAAAGTACCTACGCATATTAAACACGTCATTTGCGATAAAAATTAAAATATCGATCTAGATCGCTTCGTCGGTACTTTTATGTAATCTGTATGTCTGTCTATTACAAAATTTACAAAACTAAAGTTTGTCCTGTTACACCGTTTAGTGACAAACGAACGTACAAACGGTCACCAAACCATAGTATAATAAATAGTAGGTACTAGCGTAACCAAACTCAGGTACTTACAACACGTTTTCAGTAGATTATGAATTTCTCAGCATATTATTGTATAGTATTACCGGTACTAAAAATCTAGGAGATTTGGTACCATATTACAATTTCAAACAATTTTCATAAAAAAGTGTTGATGTAGGTAATATAAGACGTGGTACCTACCTACCTACCTACCTAAAAGCTAGTTTTATGAGGTTTCGTCAGCTTTTTAGAAGAATTATAATAGTTAGAGCAGTGATAGCCCTTACGGTTAAAGAGCCGGCCGAAAATCAGTGAGGCTCGGGTTCGAATCCTGGCATGTACTAATGAGTTTTTCAAAAACTTACCTACATATTTATCACTAGCTCGACGGTGAAGGAAAACATCGTGAGGAAACCCGCAGATCTCAGAATTAATTCTGAGACATGTGTAAACAGACCCGGTCCGGCAATGGGCTCACCACCTATCACTTTTAGGGGTCCCCTCCCCCTGGACCCCTCCAATGTATCTCGTGAAATGTGGGTATATCCAGTAATGGAATACCTTTGCCTACCCCCTCGGGGATGAAAGGTGTGAGATTATATTATTATATTATATTATAATAGTTACTTATACCTAAACTAATCAACCCCATTTTACTGCAGGATATAGAAAAAAATTAACATTAGATATCTATCTACTTTAACTACGTATACTGCGAGTTATATATAAGTAAGTATAACATGCGCCGCGGGAATCCTTAAGTTATACCTACCTAATTTTTTTTTTCTTATAAACACACCTGATTGAATGTGTGTAAGTATGCGGCACTCTTTTCACTATTGTATGTTTTAGTGAAATGAAGAGTAAAATAATTAGTAACTTAATTTTCTTATGCTTCAATAATTCACATATAAACCCGGAAATAATAGTTCCTACAGATAATCTGAAGTTCCCATAGTAGAGTAGGTGTCTATTTACTTGGAAAACAGTTGTTCTTAACCGAAACACGTGTAAAATTTTCATTACCATATTTAACACGTTTTAATGTTATTGTTGATAAATAAAATTGTAAAACATGTTGTAAGAGTATTTTAAAAGATAGTTAAGTCATAATATTACAAACTAAGCGACTGCACCTGATTTTTTGTGCAACAAAATGTATACAAAGTAACAACATTTATTGGAATATGATTAAAATAATGTAATGTTTTAGGATGTAACTTTCAGCGGTATGTTTTTCCTTTACTATTATTTTTATAAAAACATATTAATAAAAATAAGACACGAAGTTTAAAAAATAAATAATCTGGGTACTTTTTCCAAAATATATCTGATGACACAACACAACACAATTAATGAGAAGGTCCTCACCATTTTTGAGATAATATATCACTTGTTCCTTAAACTAATTTTTTGCCATAAAGACACAAATACGGAATATTAAAACCACCAACACTTAAGCGTGATGCATAAAGCAGCGCACGCTCGCACTCGAATGGGACTTCGCGCGGTGTCTTCACCGGTTTTATATAAAACAAATTTTCTGATCACCGTTACGTTATCCGGGGAAAACATTCTTCATTGCTAATTCGTCTTATGATAACACTTAAGCAGGAGATAGCGCTGCGTAAAATTGTGTTCTCTGGATAGTAATTACACAAATGAGTTTCATAGTACGGCTGGTAGGTATAAAACTCATCCTGGCCGTGGTTCAGGGACCACCAAGTACTTTTACCTACCTTCTCTTAATTATTACCACCGTCGTATTATGAACCCAAATAATTTTGGACTGAATTTATTGAATTTTCTACTATAGTCTGCATTGATATATTGAAAAAAAAACGCTTGCTACCATGGTGACTAATCTCCGTGTTTTACTTCCGCAAATTGTTGTATTCAAAGTTATGTTTGACACTCCCTTTAAAGGAAAAAAGTATATATTATACTTACTATCCGATAGTGTAGTTTGTCTAGGGAGTATTACGATAATGTACTGATTAGTCACGCTACGCCTTCCATTCCAATATTAACTTTTTATTTAAACAAAAATAATCTTAATTTAGTCATCTGGGTACGTAAACTGTGAGAGTCTTTCGTCTAGGCTCTATGAAGTTATCCGAGTAATCAACGTTAATAAATAAATACGAATCCAAAATAACTAAAGTAGGTCAAGAGAATAGCTCACGTAAAGCGCACCTTACAAATTATGTATCGACGACCTCATAAATTAAATCAGACAAATTTCAATGTAAATGGATTATAGAGAATTTCATTGCGGTCACCCCCACTATAGGTACCTACCGACCGAACCACTAGGGTATGTGATACGGTGGGATTATTCATCCCCACCTTACCATCGGTAGTGATGGTATAGTTCGCAAGCTTATTTTTGCAAGTAGGTACTTATTTATGTAATTGACCCCGCGTTGAGACCTGCATTTGTGGTAATAACTTGTACTGGTCAAGTTTACTTGGACTTGCTTGGAGGTTCTTCCGCTTGCTATTTAAATTACGTTGCGACACTTAACTTTACTTTGAATATTAGTATACCTATATATGTAGTAACTATAGACAAGTATATGTTTTAGCACTCTATGTTCACATGGCAATAACAGCTGTTAGGATTTCTACTGAGATTTATTGCTTTACGTTATACTAACTTTTCAAGCGACTACACATGCGTTGGCGATTTAAAGTAGGTAGCCACGGTGTTATTCCGATGTGTAAATAAACTATATCACTGCAAAAGCTTAATCAAAATACGTTCAGTAGTTTTTGCGTGAAAGAGTAACAAACACCCATCTATCTATATAATATCTGCTTATACTTTAGCGTTAATTATATTAGTCTAGACTATCCAGATCTGCACTTCTAAACTCGACTAATATTGTAAAAAGGAAAGATTTATATTGTTGTATGTTTGTAACGAATAAACCATAAGAATTATTAGGAATAAACGGTGGTGGGTAAAAATGGTGGTGGTCTCTACCACTACCAATAGAGCTACTGCTCACAAATTTATCTAGGTACATATTAATTTGCACAGTTGTTCTTCTAATTACCTACCCGTAAGTATATTCATTTATCAGTGATATCAATGACTAATAATTATGCTATTTTATACATATTTAGGTACGTATTTGAAATCATAGTAGGAATCATAAACTCGTCAAATAAAGCTTCAAACGGAAAACATTTTGAATCAAAAGTACCTCCGTGATTTAAATCGATAAAAAATTTTGAAAAAAAAAATTTTTAGTTCATAAAATATTTTTATGTCTTTGTTATCCATCCGTATCTTATGCTCTTGACATCTTTTTAATGTATTGTTTAAATAATTTGCAGGTGGAGCATAATTACGTGGAATACAATGAAGGAAATATATATTCACGCTTTATTCCAGAGGGGTTGGCGCTAGTCGGCAGAGCTTTCCCTATCCTGAAAATACATCAGATAATAATAATAATACCAACTTTTTAACAGTCTATTTTGGACCGCTAAACATGACAAGTGTTGAGCGTATTGCCAATTGGCCTGGGATGAAAAATTTGAAAGAAAAATTCAATAAACGGTCAAGGCATCTTATTTTACCTAAACCAGTTCACAATTGAAATTTTCCATTTATTTACATTTTATAAATTTTATTAATGGCAGAGAAGAGATTTGTAGAGATTAATGAAATATTTGTTTGACTACATAATACATTCTTAATCTTATTATTATATATATAAAGAGAGAAGTCCTGACTCACTGACTCATCAACGCCCAGCCTAAACCCTTACACCTAGAAAGCTGATTTTTTTCACATATATTATTTTGAAGACGTAGTTATTATATAAATATATATAAAGAGAGAAGTCCTGACTCACTGACTCATCAACGCCCAGCCTAAACCCTTACACCTAGAAAGCTGATTTTTTTCACATATATTATTTTGAAGACGTAGACTAGGAATAAGAAAGGAATTATATATATAAAGAGAGAAGTCCTGACTCACTGACTCATCAACGCCCAGCCTAAACCCTTACACCTAGAAAGCTGATTTTTTTCACATATATTAAAGGAATTTTCCAAATTCAACCTTTAAGGGGGTGAAAAAGGGGTTGAGAGTTTGTATGCAAAACCTTCATTTTTGGGTGTATCAATTCGAAACATTATTAAAATACTCCTCAAAACAAATAACAAGACACGTGGTTCTGGATTTTCCAAAAAAAAACCCCTAAGGGATTGAAACAGGGGGATGGAGTTTGTATGGAGACGTGTTGTTTTTTACGTCTATCAACTTCAAACTTGGCACAAATACTCTTAAAAATAAATGATGTGACACGTGTTTTTGGATTTTTCGAAAATCGTCCCTTAAAGGTGTGAAAGTGGGGGTTGAGTTTGGTATGTTTGGAAAACCTTCATTTTTGGGTATATCAATTCGAAACTTTGTAAAATTACTCCTCAAAACAAAAAACACGACACGTATTTCTGGATTTTCCAAAAAAAAAACCCTAAGGGGTTGAAACAGGGGGATGGAGTTTGTATAGAGACGTGTTGGTTTTTACGTCTATCAAGTTGAAACTTGACACAAATACTCTTAGACATAAATGATGAGATACGTATTTTTGGATTTTTCTAAAATCGTCCCCTAAAGGTGTAAAAGTAGGGGTTGAGTTTGATGTGTATGGAAACCCTTAATTTTTGGGTGTATCAATCCCAAACTTTGTAAAAATACTCCTCAAAACAAACAACAAGATACGTATTTCTGGATTTTTCAAAAAAACCCCCCTAAATGATTGAAACAGGGGATTGGAGTTTGTATGGGGACGTGTTGTTTTTTACGTCTGTCAGGTTGAAACTTGGCACAAATACTTTTAGAAATAAATAATGAGATACGTGTGTTTGAACTTTTCGAAAATCGTCCCCTAAAAGGGTGAAAGTAGGGGTTCAGTTTGGTATGTATGGAAAACCTTCATTTTTGGGTGTATCAATTCCAAACTTTGTAAAAATACTTCTCAAAACAAACAACAAGAAACATATTTCCGGATTTTGTAAAAAACCCCCCCGAAGGGGGTGAAACAGGGGATGGAGTTTGTATGGAGACGTGTTGTTTTTTTTATTCTATCAACGTGAAACTTCTCAACAAATACTCTTAGAAATAAATGATGAGATACGTGTTTTTGAACTTTTCGAAAATCGTCCTCTAAAAGGGTGAAAGTAGGGGTTCAGTTTGGTATGTATAGAAAACTTTCATTTTTGGGTGTATCAATTCCAAACTTTGTAAAAATACTCCTTAAAACAAATAACAAGAAACGTATTTCCGGATTTCCTAAAAAAAACCCCCTAAAGGGGGTGAAACAGGGGATGGAGTTGGTATGGAGACGTGTTGTTTTTTTTATTCTATCAACGTGAAACTTCTCACAAATACTCTTAGAAATAAATGATGAGATACGTGTTTTTGAATTTTTCGAAAATCGTCCCCTAAAAGGGTGAAAGTAGGGGTTGAGTTTGGTATGTATGGAAAACCTTAATTTTTGGGTGTATCAATTCAAAACTTTGTAGAAATACTCCTCAAAACAAACAACAAGATACGTATTTCTGGTTTTTCCAAAAAAAAACTACTGTTAGAAATAAATGATGAGATACCTATTTTTGGATTTTTCGAAAGTCCTCCCCCAAAAGGGTGACAGTTGGGGTTGAGTTTGGTATGTACGGAAAACCTTTATTTTTGGGTGTATCAATTCAAAATATTGTAAAAATACTCCTCAAAACAAACAACAAGATTTCCTTATCTTCAACTTGAAACTTGGCACAAATTTTCTTCAATAGTCTCCATACAAAGTCCACTTCTTTTTTTTGAGAATTCACTATGGGTTCCTTATGGAAATTTATTTGTTATTAGGACCACATGCGTAGCCATTGACATCAAGAACTAATTCAAAAATCATAATCCAGAGAGTGTCCTAGGCTTTACAACACGTAAGAGAATAAGCGCATTTCCTGAAATTAGTATCAACTACTTAATTTATTTTAGCTATTTTCAATATGTGTAAAGTTTTTTCCAAAAATTAATTAGAATAACAAAATTTAGGACTGCCTATTGACACCGTACTGTTATCGCTCTTTATTTAAGCAATTTGGTTAGACAAAACTAAAGTACGAATGCATCACCATCTTTTTATGTTAGTATACTAATCGGGGTACGTATCAGGAATTGCGCTTATTCTGTGACGCGTTGTATATAGGGTGTTTTTAATAACAAAAATATTAAATACAATGATAGCCCAGTCGCTAAAGAGCCCGCTTCTCATTCGCGAGGCTCGGGTTCCAATCCCGGCATGTACAGACAAGTTTTAGTAAGGATCCCTAATTTTTTTCATCATAGATATATCCTATATTACTCAGGGATAATGTAACATTCTAATGGTTAAAGAATTTTTAAAATCGGTCCAGTAGTTTTTCAGTTTATTCGTTATTAACATACAAAAATACAATTATTGTAGATAGGTAGATAGTGTATAATATCCTTCTTGATATATTTTCTAAACTCAAAGGAATAACAAATTCCACGCGGACGAAGTCGCGGGCATCAGCTAGTAATCTAATAATATCCTTGTCATATTTAAAAAGCTTTTTCCATATGTATGTTATACATGTCATTGACGACGATTGTTGATAAAATAACAAAAAACATAATTTAAAAAATCAACAACCCGACTGCTTAAACAGTGAACTTTTAAAAAAGAATGAAACAAGATGACCTAGTAAAGTAGGAAGTAAGGACCATCTGCTGCACATTCTTACAACAATCTCATGCAGTCGGAAGCAATATGTCTTTAATTTATAACACTAGCTGCTCCGCGCGATTTCACCCGCGTAGGTCCTGTTTCCGTGCGAAAATTATAGCCCAAGTTACTCATAGAAAAGTAAGCTTTCCTAAGGAAAAGAATTTTCGAAATCGGTCCAGTAGATTTTGAGTTTATTCGTTAGAAACATATAAAAATACAAATCTTTCCTCTTTATAATATTAGTGTAGACTAGCGGGTGCCCAGCGGCGTTGCCCGCGCGGATCCAGTTTATTCCCGTTCCCGTGGGAATTTCCAAAAATCCGTTCATAGCGGTTGCCTATGACGCAGAAGACACCTACATACAATATTTCAAGTTTCTGGGTGTTATCGTTTCGGAGTAGTACGTATTTCTCTTTTTACACAGGTTTTTATTTTTCCCGTGGGAATGAGATATTCTCCCGCTGTAAAAAGTACTCTAGATGTTGACCCCGTTAGTTAGTTACCTCCACCCAAATTTCATCAAATTCCGTCTAGTACAAGACAGACCGACAGACAGAAAGACAAAAATGTCAAAAATTTGTGTTTTGGTATCTACTTCTACATCGATAACTAGCGGTAGTGTAATATACACTACCGCTAAAATTTTAAAAAATATTTCATGTACAGACACGGCTCCGTTAGAGGTTTATTTTATTATGTATAGATGTTGACTGACTTTTGAAAATGTCCAAGTAGAAAAGAACAACATGGAAAATATAATATTTCGTAGAAATTCGCAAAGTAGCGTCAACAGTTTTAGCAGACAGCCAAGGATCCAGCTTCGAGTCAAGGGGGGTCACATAGTCGAGGTCTCCAATCAAAAGAAATCCAAATTAAAAATACAGCAGATGTGTGTCATTCGTGTGTGTTTTCTATTCGATTATTAAGTAATAGTAAGTAAGTAATTCTGTATTAACGTGAGCCTAAATTCATACATGTATATTTGTTATTTTTCCTTAAGTACTATTAAGGTAATAAAGTTAGGCTATGTGCAGAAGGAAGGAACAGCTGATATCTAAAATAGGTAAAACCTGAGCTATAGATATTAGCACCACGGCTAAGGGTGCGAGGGTAAAAAGTGGGTATATAACAGGGTTGAAGTACTAACGAATTTACTATTAAACGAATATACTATTACATTGTAACAATATAATAATATGGTGTAGAGAAAATATCTAAAAAATAAAGCAAACTTAAAATGTCTCAATTTTAACTCATTTATTTAAAATTATAGTAGGTATTTTACATACAGTAATAACAACAATAACTACACACGTAACGTCTATGGAGTAAACCACTGACTCGTACACTAATGCCCCGTTATCATGTTAAATGTACAGAATGCTATCAACTCCTAAGTACAATTACATTACGATACAATCGCTCACTTCTAAGGCCTTGTTAGAAGCATTATATGTAGGTAACAAAGTAGTTATCTCATACATTTCCACTATCCTTACAGAGATGAAAATGAAATTCGATATTGTGCTTTCCGACTTTTCTCAGTGATTTTCAGAGAAGGAATCGCAAAATCTGGCCATACTGTTACATAAAACAATATTTTAGTAATATCATGGGCAATGTAGCTTTGCCATCCACATGTTAACTACAAAGGAACGCGGCAAAACTACACAGTGTAATAGCGATAAGTACAGGATATGTTCTCGTTTGCGCTTTATTTGCTCCAGCCAGAGTTATAATCGGAGAACTATTTGGCTCCACTTGCTGAAGCAGCAACGTGTCCAAAGCTGCGTATGCTTCGTGAACAACTCGCTGTAATAAATAAATTGTTATTATTATTCTGTACATTTATCATATTTTTAACTATAAATACAGGTAGGTACCTACTGTATACGACATTCCCAGTATTGTATCATAAATAAAAAGAACAAAGTACTTTTAAATAACTCTATACCAATAATTAAATTGAATGAAGTGCATCTCTGTTATTTCAAACTAAATTTCAAAATTGAATAAAAAACTGCTATTCAAACGATGTCTAATCAATTAGTTATGAATAACGCTTTTTAAATTGTCTGTCTGGCTGTTTGTCTCAAATCAAATAGTCCCAAGAACGGCTCAAAGTATTTCAGTGAAAATTTTGAATAAAAGTTTCGTGTATGTTTAATTTCGATAACTTTGCAGGGTTCAGAAATCTTCTGAATCTGAACTAAGATAGGTAGGTAATTATATATATATAGTTACCTACCTATTTTAGTTTTGATAAACGAAACGAGGGCATGTCGCTAGTGAATATTATATCTAATAATAGCTGTTTAAATTACAAAGATTCACCTCAGTAATTAGTTTAGAATTGTAGGAATCTGTCGGTCGAAACATCATTACGGTATACGTATTGTCGATGCCCAGGTGTCCATCCACCCAATCTTCTATACCACCGGCGTACAAGGCTGAAATAAATGATATTGTACAGAATGCCACGTATAACTATTTATATCTACATCGTTTGCATATAAATAATTATAATAAAAAAAATTACGATCATAAATTCACAAGGGAATTCGTCTTTATCTGATAGTAAATAGCTATCCGTAAAATTTATTTTAATGGGGGGTACTCATTGGGAGAATTCGCCTGTAATAACAAGTCCAGACGAATACTATGGCCAGCATTGCAACAAATGGTGCGCCAGCTTGACTTATTGACCGATGAGCATTCGGTATTTTCAACCGACGAAAAAAACGGAGGAGGTTCTCAAGTCGCCGCGTATCTTTTTTATGTATTATCATTTATCACTCAAAATATTTTACAGAGTAAGTAGTCCGATTTTGATTTTTTTTTTCGAAAAGGTGTATGGGACCAACTTCGGGGTAAGTATATTACCCCGAAGTTGGTCCCATAAAAATTTGATGAACTAAATTCCTACCCTGTCTAAGGGTGGGAAAATAGCGGTGATTTATTGTTCACTCACAATTTTTAATGCTGAGTTGTGTACCTATCACAAAAAAAACTATAAAATAAAAACTTTTTAACAAAAAATTAAACCGCCTATAAAACTGAAAAGTAAAAAAATTATAAACCTTTTTTATTGAACCTTAATAACTAAGTTCTTAAACAAATGTAAGTATATCTAAGTATATACTGTTATAATTATTTTGTGTTTTAAATTAACCTTAACAACTAAGTTCTTAAACTTATGCAAGTATAACTAAGTAATTTTGAGTCGGCCCCAAAATTTAGGGTAATTTAGTGAACTTTGTTCATTGATTGTTTACTGTGGGTACCATACTTACATTCCTTTAAAAACTTACTTATTAAAGTTAAATAAAATAGTTTTATAACACATTTGCTCGTAAAAGGTGTCTTATTTCACCAATTTCAATATCGTATTGTATCTCATTACGCCCAAGTGCGGTAAGTGTAAAGTAAAACGCACGGTTTATCAATATGCTCCGTCTAAAAACGAACGGTACTTTTTAAAATCTCAGCAAAGAGTTTTTATGTCAAAAAAGTTGTCAACATTTTATGATTAAAATTAACTTTGGGAGATAAAATATAATAAAGAAATATTTATGTACATAATTATTTAATTTAATCAATTTTGACAGTAAATTACAACCAATCAATCTGTAACAAAAACACAAAAATATTAATTTACTTTATTAGTAATACTGGCTGTTTTTTGTGCCTTTGCCTAAAAAAAATAATGATGCGCGCCGCGCGCTTTTTCTTAACGCTGTATTGTTTTTATTCGTTTACCATAGTCGGAGTTTTATTTTATTTCCTCGCAAATGTGTTATAAAACGTCGTATGACATACGTGCGCTTTGATAATTACAGCCTCTGCTTACTTGTAGCCCTCGCCTACGGCTCGTGCTAGCAATGTCGCCTCGGCTGTAATTTTCAACCTACCGCACTTATATCATAATGTACTATTATAACACATTTGCTCGTAAAAGGTGTCTTATTTCACCAATTTCAATATCGTATTGTATATCATTACGCCCAAGTGCGGTAAGTGTAAAGTAAAACGCACGGTTTATCAAGATGCTCCATCTTAAAACGAACGGTACTTTTTAAAATCTCAGCAAAGAGTTTTTATTTCAAAAAAGTTGTCAACATTTTATGATTAAAATTAACTTTGGGAGATAAAATATTATAAATAAATATTTATGTACATAATTATTTAATATAATTAATTTTGACAGTAAATTACAACCAATTAATCTGTAACAAAAACACAAAAATATTAAT
Source organism: Ethmia dodecea (assembly GCA_963855545.1). Classification (NCBI taxonomy): domain Eukaryota; kingdom Metazoa; phylum Arthropoda; class Insecta; order Lepidoptera; family Depressariidae; genus Ethmia; species Ethmia dodecea. The sequence continues at coordinate 8,124,397 of OY979446.1, forward strand.
TTACTTTATTAGTAATACTGGCTGTTTTTTGTGCCTTTGCCTAAAAAAAATGATGATGCGCGCCGCGCGCTTTTTCTTAACGCTGTATTGTTTTTATTCGTTTACCATAGTCGGAGTTTTATTTGATTTCCTCGCAAATGTGTTATAAAACGTCGTATGTAGAGGATTCGATCCCGGTCGATTTTTCTAATCCCGGGATTTCGGGATTATCTAAAGTTAATTCCGGGATCCCGGGATAGTCCCGGGATTGTATTGGTATTGGAAAGTGGTAATAAAAAGACAGTAAAACATATCAAAATATTTTTTTCATATCTACGGGCGGAAAGCGTCAACATTCGGCCCGCTGCGCTAAACAAAATTGACGCTTTCCCCTCTGTCGAGCTGAAAAAAGTATACACACCTCGGGAAGTAAATAAGAAAGCCCTGTTGTGTATTTAAGTTTTAAATCTTTAAAAAGGCGGTTAAACAAAATTATACTTTCTTCTTATAAAATAAACAAACTGGGCCTAGTTTGTTCTGTAAATAATTTATGAAACTAAAAATAAACTTCAAAAAATCTACTTCTTTAGACTTATTTAGATAAACTATAAAAATATGCTAAAAAGATCAATGTTTATAGGTACTGTAAATGTAAATGTATCAATCCCGAAAATCCCGGGATTCATTAAATTTGATCCCGAAACTTTCGGGACTAAAATATGACCGGGATCCCGGGATCGAATCCTCTAGTCGTATGACATACGTGCGCTTTGATAATGGCGAGGGCTACAAGTAAGCAGAGGCTGAACCCTCTGCTTACTTGTCGCCTCGGCTGTAATTTTCAACCTACCGCATTTATATCATAATGTACTATTATTATTTTTTTCAGTTTTATCGGCGGTTTAATTTTTTGTTAAAAAAAAATTTGTAATCGGTCGATACAAACTGCGAAGATTGCTAAGTATGCTGTAAATGACGATGTTAGTAATGTAATATTCCAACCCGAGCTGTTACATTACACGCGAGTGTTTCTAGTGAGTCCCTGCTTTGGAAACATTATCTTTCAGATAAAATAATTGATTAAGAACAGGATCCTCATTACAAGTTTAATATATAATTTTGATTTACTAATCAGAGTAGATATTTTTACTCTGGTGAAAACGTTTTTGGCCTATTTTTTGTAATGTTAGTGTAGTTCTCCAAATTAATAGTAGTTGGAAGTGGTTGCTTACGTAGAAACTCAGATGTCTGGCCAGTGACATACGGTCGGCCGCTGATGCTGTACGCGGCTGAAGCAGCGCGAGACGCACGCTGTCTCTGTAAAATTGTACCAATATTTAAAAATGATATTACTAATAAAAAGAGGTGAATACGAAACAAAGAAGTCTTGTTCTCAAAAAATTGTACCTCCGCATAATTTCTGATTACCTAACGATTAGGTAGGTACCTAGTAATTTTACCTACAGGCAAAATATAAACTATGCATTTTCATCTTGCAGTCCGAAATGAACTACTCGCAGACATTGAAACTAGCAGCAACTACTCACATATACATTATCGAAGGCACGTTTTTTCTTGGTATGCGAGTACGGATACATTATACCCTGAAAATAGAAGACCATTTTCAAGTTAGGAATTCAATTAGTAATCTTATTATAGTAAGTACCTATGTAGACAGGTACCTAACTCTAGAAACATTTATACTCCGCAGAATCCTGGCTTTTCAATCCCGAAAATAGCCGTTAAATAAAGCTCAATTTAAACTTTTTATTTCCTTGCAACTGAAAGAAATTCTGTGGGATAGGTTGAATACAAACTCGAACATTACGAAAACTCCCGTCCCGGATCGCCACCGAACTTTCCGCCATTTCCCTCCTCTAAGCATGTCTAAGGCTAAAGCATATTATATATACAGATATACCAGGACGTCGCCTTCCTTGAAGGCAATGAACGTGTAGAGAGACGCTCGCTGCGCGTGGAGATAATGCGTCAGCGCATATGTCTCAGTCTCGCTCAGCTGCCGTTCGCCGGCGTACAGAGGACCGCACGGGTGCTCGGCTCGCAGCTCCTCCGCTGCGAACATTCCCATTATTTCCCAGTTTCCCACTAGCTATTCCCAGCGATTCCACCCGAGTAAGTCCTGTTCCCGTGGGAAAATGATAGTACATGTTACTGGAGTAACTCCAAAGGATTTTTTTATCTATTCCATTGGTACAAGAAGTTTTAAAATCGGTCCAGTACCTACTTTCGGAGCCTATTCATTACAATCATACGAGTACATAAAATATTTCAACTCTATAATATTAGTGTAGACATACAAACATACAAAAAAGAAATCTTTCCTCTTTATAATTTAAGTGTAAATTTATTTAGTACATATGAAGGTCTATACAGTATGATCTTTCGTGTACATAATCCAACCATCTGTGTTCTTTGGTATTCCTCTCTCCTACTTTCGTATTAAGCATTATTTTTACGAGAGCTAACGTTAACGAGTGATATACATGGAAGTCTATAAAATCCATAAAATCATTCGGTTTCGTTAACAATATGCATCTTGGCTAGGGGGGCGGAATGGTTAGCAAGATAGTGTGACTAAGTAGACAAATTAACGGTTTCTTGTCATCACTACATAGTTAGTATAAAACAAAGTCGCTTTCTCTGTCCCTATATCCCTAATATGTCCCTTTGTATGCTTAAATCTTTAAAACTACGCAACGGATTATGATGAGGTTTTTTTAATAGATAGAGTGATTCCAGAGGAAGGTTTTAGTGTTTGCACCCGTGCAAAGCCGGGGCGGGTTGCTAGTCTCACAATAATTCAAAGAACTCTAAAAAATCTCCTAATGTACGCCATTGATCATGGTCATAGAGATGTGTGTTATTAAGCTCTCTAATTTGGTGTTGTTGGAGCACCTGTTGGTACCTAAGTGAGTTACCTACATATTGAGCACATATTCAAAAAAAGGAATAATTTATTCAGTAAAGAAGTCCTTCGTTACCCTTGTTACAACCCATCTTACTACCAGTAGTAACACGGGATGACTATTTGCTGACACAACTTCGGATTCCGACTTGAATTTTACCTACTCTTGTTGTGTTTCGCTTTAAAATCTTCTGGCTGCATATTTTAAACAAAAAAAATCTATACTTACAGGGTGAATTTCACAAGTGGGCGTGGTAGGCTAAATCAGAAAGTACTCAAAGGAGTCTCTGGCCCGATTTCGATGAAAACTAAAACTGCATCTTTGGATTTTTGAAAAATCAATAATCCTAGCCAGGAATCGAACCCGTTTATTTTGGAAAAAAAGCTCACCCTGTATTATTACACCATTCGATAGTGTCGCTAATAAGGATCGAATTCTGGGAAGAAATGACATACGAAAAACTTAAGGAAAACGTTGGATTTTAATAAACTGATTCATATTTTAAAGTAATGCTTTAATTTATACCTGCATTAGGTAGGTACCTGTATCTTGTCTGAAATGATGCTCAATAATTTTCAGCCTCTCTGGTTTATGACGAGTCCAAAGACACATCATTTGTTAAAATCGGTCCAACACACATTTTGGATACATACATACATAGCCTGTTAGAATTATATACGCTTCCTTTTAGGAGTAGGTGTACTATGTAGGTGTCTGTCGCACACAACCGCTCTATGAAGGGATTTTTAGGAATTCGCACGGGAACGGGAATAAACTGGTTCCGCGCTCGCAACGCCGCTGGGCACCGGCTATTTAAAAAATAAAAAGAACCTACACTTATGCCTTGCATAAAGATACATCTATTTGGGATAAATATACCGTTTATCCCAAAATATTTAAAAAATAAATATCCACCCGTGCGAAGCCGGGGCGGGCCGCTAGTTATATTCTAAAGAAGAGTGACCGTAATCGGCTGTGACTGGTCACTGCGGATTAAATGATAATGTTTGGCAAGTTGTCATCAAGGTCATCTGATAGGACTTAGCACTATAATCTCTCCCATACGATTAGGAGGTTGCTTTTTATTCTGATAGGTTGCTATTTCTTCTGATTTCCTTATAACTTTCGACACTCATTAGCCTACTCCCTTGTGGTCATTCTCTCGGTTTCGATCAAAGCCGTTCACGTTCTGATTTAAATTGATGGTTTTGTTTATGTCATACCAGATACATAACGCGTCGAAACTAATGTTCCCGTCAAACACGTGATGTGATAAAGTAAATTAAAAAAAAATCACGCTCTCCTGTCTTTCAGCACATAACTACTTAGGTGTTTAGTAGGAAATGGACTTATGCTTTCTTTAACATGCTGTAATAAATAGGTAATACCTTCTATTATTGATTAGTAACTACCTGATTACCTATTGGATATTTTGATAAATTGGTATGCAATCGCAGCCAGACATCTAAGTGTTGATTTAAATCTTAATGAACTATTTTAGGTACAGCATGGATATGTTAACCTTTGGATGGATTAACAAGGTGCTGAGTATTGTCTGTAAAAAAATTGTGACAAAATATAAGTTAGGTAACTACTGCATTTCCTTTGCGTGCATTAAGGACTATAACTTTTGTCTGCAGTAAGAGCAGTGATAGCCCTTAGAGCCCGCTTCTCATGATGATAAGCAGCAGTGAGACTCGAGTTCCAATCCTGGCATGTAGGTACCAATAGTTTATCAAAAACTTACGTACTTACATATTTACCACTAGCTCGATGGTGAAGGAAAACATCGTGAGGAAACCCGTAGGTCCCAGAATTAATTCTGAACCATTTGTAACAGACTCGGTCCGGCGATGGGCTCACCACCTATCAGGTTTAGGGGCCGAATATAGATACTCGTAAAAAGTGGGTATTTCCAAAAATAGAATACCTCTGCCTACCCCTTCGGTAATCTAAAGCGTGAGAATATTTATTTTTATTTTATTTATTTATTGCCTGCTCATCATATCTCATCTCATCAAAATCTAGAAGATTCTTTCGCATTTTGTTATATTAACTAGAGTGTGTCCAGCGACGTCGCCCGTTCCTCTTGTTATCACTCACTGGAAGAATTCGCAAAGATATTATTTATAATATCTTTAGAGAATATGTAAGATAAAATTTTTAGCACAACGTTACAATACTGCGCCGACCGCGCCGTCTAGGGCACTGAACCGGTGGTCGTGCGTGTTACAAAAGCTGTTACAAGTGGCGCGCAGTAACGCTCGTTTCTCCACACTTACTGCTACAAATGCTCAATGTTACAAATTGTATCATTACAAGTGTGCGCATGTAATGCTCGTCTGGACGCATTCACTGATATAATACCTACTTGAATCTGAACTGCGTGATCTAAATTTTACAGGCGGATAATCTCAGTCATTTAATTAGCGTTCCCGTGGGAATTTTAAATATGCTGTCTTAGCCGATTATTATCTCTTTAGGGATTTAAAGAACCTCCATGCTAAATTTAAAATTCCTAGCCTATTGAAATGGTTGAAGAGGAAATTATCGTACGAGGAACTAGTTATTAAGTAGCTACGTCTTTTGGGGGTCCAGGTTTGCACAAAGGAAAACTAGTTATCACCCGAGACTTCACGCCATTAGAGAGAAGAACTGTAGGCGCCTATAGAATTAATCAATAGGAAATTACAACATTGGAAAAGTAACGTTTCCGCGTAGACTAATGGCAAAGTGGCTGATGATGAGCTGAAAGCATGCTAACCAGGTATCCACTGGTATTCAAAATTGCGGTCGAGGTTGACGCCGTAGCAAGACTGGATAGTGCACCGCAGTCCGTAGGTCTCGCAGAATTTGCACGACTCGCGCCCGTGGCACGTGTCCCACCGCTGTCGCAGGTTTTTAGTCCATTCTCGTCTCTAATCAATAATGTCGTCAAAATTATTATCAGATAAAGAAATATGTGTATAATGAACTTTTAAATGATGATTACTTTGAATTAGGCAAAAACCCACGTATCAATCCAGCGCAAACTAGTTAAAATAAAAGGAATAAAACAGATAAAATTGCTGTAAATCTATTATCAGGGCTTTCAGTCCAAATGATGATGAACAGACTGATATACTAACGCTAAATAAATTATTAAAAAGATACAATAGAATCTTCCGTTTGATTTCATATTTAGAAATACATTCGTCAGAGTTCACAGCTTGCAAATAAAAACTCAGAATTTTGTATAATCACGAATCTAATGCTTGGTACATTCTAAGTTAGTTATGTATGACTCCAGTTTTATCAGTTTTTTTTGTAATTTTACTTATTGTTCGGTAAGAGGTACCCTAATGTTCTACGGATTCATAATAAATTTAATATTAGTTGCATACATGAGGAAATTTCATTGAGTAGTCATAACCGTCGGGGTTGAAAACGGGGATGATCCAGAAGCGGTACTTGCTGAGCAATTCTGCGTGTGCCTCACTACGCTCTATCAACTGGTACAGAATGTACATGGCTGCTGCCACAGCGTGGTGGTCTCTGCCCTGAATACCTGAAAAATATCATCTACCAGTTTTAATTATCAATTATAAAAAAAGGTCAAAAAATCCTTTCTTTATAGGTAATTATATAATTCCAGATTAAGTAGCACCTTTTCAATCTGGAATTTTTAAATATTTTTTACTTTACTCTGTCTAAACTTGTGGAATAATTAATCAAACTTTTTTTAAACTATGGAAATGGCGATTTATATATTTTTCTCATTTATTAATTCATTATTCTTACTATTGCATTTTTTTAAGTTATGCTTACCTGCCACTACCATGACAGTCTGTTTAGCAGAAGCCACTTGACCATTGCTGGGATCGTCGACAATCATCATATGTATTGGGTTTTCCATGACAGTATAATTCCCTCTAGTTATGTCTACCCATTTAGCGACTGGACTGTCTTCGGCCCACTGCTTCAATTGAGCAACTATCTATTAAAATACAATAAAATTACCTTTGGAATGGGAGATTTAATATCTAAAAGAAATTGAGGAAATCTTAGTTTTAACTAAGCAATTTTTGTAAACTGTTTTAGCTCTCTCTTTCTCGGGCGACTACAAGACAAATACACGAGATAAGCATCGACAAAAATTTGTCCCGGTTGTTCATGTTAGCTACGCAGGTCAATGAAACCTATCCTATAATAAAATCTGGAATCCTATGATTAAATTTACTTAAACAGGGCTGGTTTTAATTATGTAATTATGAGTTATGCAAACTTTGGTCCTTTTCCATTTTGTGTCGTGTGCAAGCAATAAAAAGATGACATAAGAAGAAAAGATAACCAAAATGGCAGTAATAGGATCTACTTTTTGGACATAATATTGTAAGTATACCTCAGGCAATGTACGTGGTGAGTTGAAATTTAGCAGTCTAAGTTTTATCATATTACAGGCTGGTCGTCGTTTACTTCTGTCGCTTTTTTGGTTTGAAGTATTTTCTGTTGCTAATTCCGCAAGATCTGATGCACCACTGATATTTGCAAGGTTGTTTCCTGAGTCAACATCCGGGAACATGCGATACTCAACATTGGTTTCATTTTCTCTATCCTTTTCGAGGTGGTTTTGCAAAGTTTCAGCAGGTTCATTTTCTTTACTGTCTTCGATAGTTCTTTGAATACTTTTTTCTTCGTAGCTCGAAACCAAGTCTGAGTCAACTTTTTTAATTATGTCTTTATATTCATCGCCATCGAATATGTTATTGTAAGAGATATCAGAATCCTTATCAAAGATTTGGTTTTCAAGGCTCTGTCTTATTTCTTTTTCTATTTCCCTTCTTATATGCTCCTCGAAAGCTTCTTGAGTAGTGCCTGCTAAGTCGATCTCCTCATCAACACTTGTTGACTCTGTTCCACCCAGAGTCGTCCGTGTGAGAGTCGGGTTTTCGGGTGTCCTAGTCATATACATTTTCGATACAACCTTTTGAAAATTGTGCAACGCGTCAACCAAATTTCTTGTTGGCATTGCGATTTCGGATGAATAGGTTGAGTGTGTAGGATTTTGGCCTTCATGATCCTGAGAAAAGTTTTTATATTGATATTGGACTAAGTATTTAAAATTGTCGGTAATTTAAACAATAGGTGTACATAACATAAAGTATTATATGAATATTATCATCATTTACATTTGGGAGAGATGCGATGTGCACGGAGCGGCGAGTAAACGCTACGGGCGCGATGGGTGCGTACTGTCGGGCGATGCTGACGTCTTCCGGCTGCGCCAGGAAGTGCGGCCCGGCCGGCGGACTCTCGTCCCGCAGCGCGTTCAGCGCCGGAGCATAGTGCATTCGTAGAGGTGCTTCGTTAACTACCAGGCATACGTAGTAGAACGTAAATACAACTAGGCTATAGACATAGTATTCAGTACAACTAGATACCTACATTACATACTGAATCATATGGGCGTCACCAGTAAATTGGATAGAATGGCACTTTTTTAATTCGCCTTAGAGCTCAACAATTACAAACATTAAAAACATCATAAGTAGGTGAGTTCAGTCCATGATCCAGTGTAATTACTGACCTCTTGGTTTTATAGGTGGGATCTGTTCAGCGCTGAAGTCCTTGGGTGGAGTCGGTGCTGGTGCATGGTACTGATTACCTCCCATACTCGTATCGGCCGTAGTAGTGGGTGGCACAAAGCGTGTGTATTCTTTAGGTTCTGGTACGGACGCAGTTGATGGTGGTGGCACCATCGCACCACCGACAATAATTTTCTCCCCTCGTTTTGTTACCGGCATAATATTCACGGCTACGATTTGATTTGTGATCGGTGTCGTCACTTCGTCGTCTAATACTTTTACTATAAACTCGGGTGTAGTCTCCATGTTGGCTCGCCATCGTGTGTATTCCAAATTTGCTCTTTTTCGACGAAATACTAAACATAATATCTATGTTGAAAAATTGATGTCATATCGTCAAACTATGAACCAAGTAGTAAAGTGTACTTACAATTAACAGGACAGTAATCAAATTCGGAAACGTTTGTTAGTTGACAGCAAAATACCAATTTTATAAAACCTAATAATATTATCAAAAATATAGTTCTCATGTTAACAAAAATCTATACACCATCATATTTTGACATGGCATGATGAAATTTGACAGAAATACGCATTGAAAGAAAAAGTATAAAGTAGCCAGGACTTTACGTGTGTGGAATATTACTTAGGTCTTTACTCGAGGAGTTTCCACGTTACCTACCTTATCATAAGTTACCTACAAGTGTTACAACATATAATTATCATCATCTAACACAAAAATTTTGTGGTGATATTATCTTTTGTATGCTAATGTTGTCTAGAACAGTTACGATCGAAAAACAAATTGCTAATGTATTTTTTAGTCTGATATTTTCTCTTTTTTTTTTGTATTGGCACTGTCAGGCACGAGCCGTCAGGGAATTCTGTCTGTTGGGAAACGTCTATTAAAATCTGTATTTATATTCCTTGCACTGGGGCAATAATCGTTGAACCTTTAACGACTACTATATTTTTATAAAATGCTTTTACAAATTAAAATTTACTTAACCGCTATTTTGTATTTCTTCGGCGGTTTATTTATGGTTCTATTTCCCCCGAGGAATTACGAATTGTGTGTAAATTGTATCTATTATTTGTCTTCATTAATTTTTCAGTTTTATAACCTTCCTGATTTTCTATCGCCTGTAGGTACACGCGTACAGAGAGCTCAAATAATCTTTTTGGATTGGAACCATCAGTCCCATTAAGCGCACTTAACGCCTGAATAAAATGCCAAATTGTATTAGGTAAGTAGATAATCTACTCAGATTTATTTACGTCAAGGTACCTACTATTCTTCAGATCTGGAGCAAAAATAAGAATAGCAAGAAGCACGAGTGCCAAAACCATTTATGATCGGTATGTTGATTACAAAACGATGCTGGAGGAGGTTCAGAGGATTGCGAAGTCGGATTCAGAAGTTGTTCAAGCAATACGCTTGACCCCAAACACTGTGGCAAATCGCAGCATCATCGCCCTCGAGCTGCGGAGTGACGAAAAGAGCAAAAAGCCCGGTATTCTGATCGTTGGAGGTAATTTAAGCAAGGTACAGCGCAGGTTACTTAAGTCTGCTTATCTGAAAAAAGCATGAGCAGCGACTCATCACTTTTATATACTCCATAACTGATTTTCGTGTCTCGTCACGTTCGTTGGATTAGATACAATCTGCTCTATGAAGTCAACTTACATCATTCTTGTATATTTGTGTCTTGTGTTTTAATACCGAAATAAAAGTGTACCTACTCATGTGTAAATTATGTAGCATTTATGAGTGACCAATGATGAGGATTATGTATATCTGTATCAGCTGAAGAACATGAAGTTTCTTAAGTTATGTTATATTTTAGCACTCAACGCAATGGCTTGGGCAGCGCCAAATGCTATACTAGAATTAGCAGAGAAGCTAATCTACGACCCCAATTACCAAACGCCGTTTTTCAATGACTATGACTGGTTAGTACTTCGGCTATCAAAATAAAGTACTTACCTACCTATATAGCTAAGTAAAGTTAAGTATATTAAGCCAATAGACCAGACCTAATACAGATCTGTGCACAACTCCTATAGGTACGGGTCTTTTTTCAAATATTTAAATTGATATTAAACATTATACTTTCATGTCCTATCTATATACTCAATTACTAAGTAGCCAGTCACATCACGATTCCTACAGTTAACGAATCAACAGGTATTTAATTCCAATGGCAAACCCGGACGGAATGGAGTTCACAAAAAGTGTGCGAAATCGAGTACCTTTGGATGCTGAGCAGTGGTCACGGAATCTCACCGTCCAGGCTCACTCGCGGCCTTCCATATGGCACAAGAATGTCGACAAGGACAGTTCGGAACCCTCGGGGGCCTGTTTTGGCACCAACGTCAACAGAAACTTCGCCTATCACTGGCAAGGTTAGCCCATTCACTATGGCCTGAATGCACCACTTACTAAACGACCGATAAAACAATATACAATTATGATGATGAGCCGTGGCTGCTTTTGGACACCTGGTTGTTGTTTTAACGGTGGTTGGTGTTGGTGCATTCGGGCCAAAGCATTCTTTTTCGTGTACGGAAGTCGGCTGATTGTCTGATAGTTGAATCGAATATAGGTAGCAGGAATTCACATACTAATTTAAAATGTGATTACCTTGAAAGCCTTGAGCAGAGCTAATTGTCTGCGATTAAAACAAAATCAGCTTACTAATGACGAATCTTTTTTGAATCAACATAGTTACATAATTAATGTCTATCATGAATGTGAAAGTAACTATTTCAATGATATTTTAACCTTTTGACGGCTAAACCACTGCAATGATCTTTATGAAATTTATCAGGGAGAAGTTTTAGCTACATCTTGTATCATCTCTCTATCATCAAGACACAGTAAGTAGTACCTTGTAGTATTATCCTCGATAACGATCGAAATCGCGAGCAAAAGTTAGAAAAAGATAAATAAATTTAGGTAGCAGCTACCTACTTCATAAAACATTTATTTTCATCGGCATTCAGTTTCCATGCAATATATTATGTTCTAGTATCATCTAAGGTATGTTTAAGTAGAACTGCTTAGGGAATGACTCCTTATAAGAAAAAGTAATATTCTCCTCTATTATGATCAGCTTATTTACAAGTCTACCACCTAACTAAGGGATGGGGAGGAGGAATGGCAGAGAATAACAGCACTGTCAATTTTAATCAATTGGTATGCAGTGCAACAGTGCGTTACGTCATCCACAAGCATCTACCTCAGGAACCGTCTCAGTTAAGCGGTAGACCTATAGGCCATAACTTTTGTCTACAGACGACGTTCGTAAAACTCCGGAACGTTGCTCGCAACTATACCCAGGCGAGAAGCCGTTCTCCACACCCGAGGCACAAGCGATACGGCAATACCTCAACCGTATAGGTGATGAAATCCAGCTGGCTATACATTTGCACGCCAGTTTCGTGCCGAAGAAGGTATATTGAATTTACTGTAATTTCTAAGGTAATTTGCGGATCACGCTGTGGTCACGTTGCGGAGACGATAACGTAAATAGTAGATTGTTATACAAGGGTCGGAAGGAATCAATTCCCATACGAGGTATTTAGACGCCCGAGCGCAGCGAGGGCGGATATAGTCCGAGTAGGAATTGATAACTTCCACCCGCGTTAAACACTACTTTTCATTTCGAATTCAAGGAAAGTAAACAAAAAAAATTACAATTATACAAAAATTCAAATATGCAAAAACTCAATAATACCTACCTACAAAAAAAAACAAAATTGTCAACAATACAACCAAAGAGGTTGGAAGAAACAGAAACTTTTTCTTTTAAACGTCTTTGAATACTACATCATAGAGTACAGTCAAGATCACGCTAAGCTTGACACTTTGGACTTTGACCCGGCCCTGTATAATATGGCGCGCAGTACAAATCAGAGCTCAGCTTAAACTGGTAGTGTCAAGCTTGACTTGCTCTTGACTGTACCTAACCTAAATAACATTACAAAAATAATATACAAATCCTTCCTCTTTAAAATACTTTTAGCCGAGTAATAGTGTTCTGTGCTTAATTAGTGTCGATGAAAAACAAGATTTTGAATTTCGGAACAGCGTACCAAATTATTACTGTTTTTTTTTTATTTTAAATATGGAACGCGTACCGCCGCGCGCGCGGGCTATTTTCTGTTTTTTATACCTACACTCACAAGGCCGCACCTTTTTTTTTTGCTTATTCTAATTGATGTAAAAAGTTTCGTATCCCTACTAAGTACCCAAAGAGGTTGGAAGAAAGTCATTCTCTTTCCTAGAGAAACTTTTTCTTTAAACGTCATTGCCAAATTTAGTACTATTTTTTTTTTAATTTATTCCCGCCCTAAGGCCGGAAGCAATTACTATGAGTCTTTCCCGACCGAGGGCGGGAATCACAGCCCTGAATCTCTCTGTGGTGGGAATCATCGCTTCCGACCCGGTACTCAGATCAAACATACACTACTTTCCGAGTATGAGATATGAAAAATATTTTACAAATGGGTTTTAGTTTTTTGGGCTAAGTAACAAAGTGGTAAGAGAAACTCTAAACACTATCTGTAGGTATATCTAAATACTTAGTAGTAAAACTCAACACTCTCATAGGAGTTCATCCTCTATCCATGGCGATATTCCCTTCGACAACCGAGCAACCACGCCACCCTGCAAGCTATCGGAGAATACGCGGCCAGGCAGGCAAGGCTGCCGGATGGAAGAATTTATGAGGTAAGAAGATTATACCTAGATCTTATCGCGATGGCGTAGGTATATAAGTATCCGTATCCACCCTAAAGTGGTCTTTGTAGACGAGTTCAATGTAAACTATACAATCCGATCTTTATGTAAACTACACAATTAACAAGTCTTAACTATCTATATAAAAATAAATTAAAAAGAAGAAACTGACTAGCATTTATTATTTAGCAAACTGTTAGCATGTAGGTACCAATGCTTTTTTCAAAAAGCTTACTTAGGTACATTTTTATCACGATCTCGACGGCGAAGGAAATCATCGTGAGGCTACCCACAGGTCGAATAATTAATAAAAAAAAATATTAAGAATGTAGCATGGAACATTTAAGAAAACAACAACCATATTAATTTTTCTAATGTTAATTTATGGCTTTTGACATAACTGTCAGTTGTGCATTCAGTATTCTGCTGCTGCAGTGCTGTCAGGATTTGCCTACAGGTCCATCAGAGCAGTAATGATGAGCGAGTGGCCGGTACCATAAGCGACTACATCTCAGGAGTGGTTGGCACTGACCTAGTGTATCTCCTCAAGCCTTACTTCCAGCCGTTTCCTAACTACAGTGACACGAGCATCCTTGGTTAGTTTTTTGATAATACCTATACAGGTATCAAAGTGGCAAACGAATAGACAGCCATCTGGAGTGAGATGGTCTACGTAGCCCATTGGGGCCAACTGCTCTCTATCAGTCATTGTAACGCTGTAATGTTTTCCGATTGTAACGCATACGCAGTGTAACTTGTGTAACAGAATTCCGATCTGCAGACGGGTCTAGACTCCAAGCTTGACGTTTGGGAGTCCGAAAAATATACTAGTGAAAAGAGGTTTCAGTAATTGAATACATACCTCAAACTCCATCATATATATTATTTTTCCATGGTTGCATTGACTGCTGGAATCACTGTAAACTGTAAAGGAATATTAAGCGCTTCTCATTAATTTCCAGTATATATCCGAACGGAAACATAGGGCAAACACAAAGATTTCAGTTTTATTACAAAACGAGGTTTAAAGTGGTTACACTGTTTGAAACAGGTGCTTTTAACGTTACTGTCATTATTGTGCTGTCCCTTTCTTGACACGTGACAGCTCAGCATCTGTTTTAAAAAAACTGTCAAGTTTAAACTAGCCGTAAGGCGCGATTCTAGTCTTGTGATGTTTCGTAATAACCCCAATTGTGTCTAGTTTTACGGTGTTTAACTGGTTGTGGTTTTCAGACCTGTACACAAAGAAATCAATACAAGCTATACTGAGCGTCGTCCGCGGCTGGCGCAGCAGCACTAAGTTGAACACACTGTACTTCTTCGGCACAGAAGTCGAGTTCTAGCAGTCTTATAGGACTCCAATATATAATATTCTATAACAATATGGCTTCTTATTTTTTTGACATCGTAAAACCTAAGACTAAAATATAGTAGAAGTACCCGTCCCGTAACGGTACGTAGACATCGATGCTTGATTGGCAACAAGATGTTTGAATGAAATATGACTAGCTAGATGTCATTTCTTGTACCTCGTGTTAAGTTAAAGTCCCAAAGATAAATCGCAAAACTGTATACCATTTGCGATTACATATCCGAGTGAGCCGAAGTTTTTGTTGGGAAAATCCAGCCTTCATGCCTCAAATTTTTGATTAAAGAAAGACTAGATATAATAATGTAGAGATACATTTTTAAAAGACTAGTGATACCGTCCTTTTGTAGGAAGTGTCCGCTATGAAATTAAAACAACAAAATGTAGGAATGACTTTTGTCAACATTATAATAATATTTTAGCTCTAAAAATAAACAACATATTCTTAGATACATATAAATATAAAATGAGCAATGTACACTATTTACAAAAACTAATTCAATATCAACTCCGACGTGTTAAGGAGATATTTCTTCTAAGAATCGACTCGTCGATGTCCCAATGTTTGGAAAGTGTACTTAGGGAATCTAACAATGAACTTTGTTTCCAACTGTTTTCGCTCAAATCAGAAATGTGAATGAGGCTTATTTCCAAAGACACGCGGTGTAAGTATTGCAGCCTCTTCAAAAAGGCGTCCTTGAGTTGTTTATCTTCAACCCAACGCCAGTATTTAAGTATTCTGCCGATTACCGTCGTAATGTGCTCTCTCAAATCTCGTAGGCAGGTTTTCTTCTCGATATTAGCCTAGACAAAAACATTCAAAAAGATTAGGTTGCCATAATAATAGTTTTAAATAAATTGGACAGAGAATATATTTTGCAAGTTATATCAAAGTATCAAATACCAGATTATAGTACGTTCGCGTTAAGAATGCAGTCAAGTCATCATTATCCGTCGGCCTAGCCCCGCCCCTAACCAATCAAATCTTTTCAAATTACAAAGTCAAGTTCACAATGATATAATATTTTAAAATATAATTTGTTTGAATTTAACACCACTGTGAATACCTACACTTTTATCTTGCAGTTGCACTGATGACTCACTGCATTCTTAACGCTAACGAACTATAGGGAAAATTTATAGTTAATTGCCACCTTATCTGCACTATACAGGACTAAAATAGTAATTCAGGCACAGACCTACACTGACGCTGACAACCAATACTTCTAGCAGAACACGACCCTGGCACGTGTCGGACACTGCACGCATGTGTGCGATAACATTAATGTGCGATAAGTAAACGGTATGGAACATTCTCGTTAGTTTTTATTCGAAACAGTGAACACTCTCTGTTAATTTGGAAGGTTGTAACGACTAGTTTCAAACCGGAGAAAATAATTTCTTACCTTTGAAAGCTTTACAGAGCTATCTACCGAGTCTAGAGTTGAACATACAAGTACAATATTAACAAAAAATGTAAGTTCAATGATATTTTTTAATAATTTTAGAACAGTGTACTAATTTAAGTTGACAAGTTATTTCCCTCCTGAAAGCCCCTTAATTTTATGTTATTTACCTACTACATTTTGCAAAATAGTGTAATTAGAGAATAATTTTATAGTATTTGAGACTTTTTATCAAGGGCACATTAAACTAACGTAGTATATGCCCTTTTCTGAGCTTAAAAATGAATTCTCTACAGTATAACGATTTAATACCGGAATCAGCTTTATTTTTTGTTAATTAGAAAAATATGGCTACCAAAATTAACTTCTAATAAAACTGTAACTAGACCGTGTCTATACCTTCATCGATCTAAATAACAAAACTCATTTTTTTTCTCTTAAAATAAATAAAATAAAAATAAAATTTTATTTATTTTAAGAGAATTTAAACTCTTTTTTCTGTTTATTCTGTATGACGCGTCACGCAAAACCTATTACTAACTATAGATTTTCGTGAAATCTGGTGTGATGTTAACTTAGTACAGGGTCAACATAGAGGATACTATTTACTGTAGGAAAATGTCACATATACAAATGCCATTACAACGAAATCGCCAGCCAGTGAAATATAAACAAAGGATTCTGCGCTACAATGCACCATTATTTCCTGTAGCTTCTACTAGATATCGGCAGAACACCTTTATTTGGCGGGCAAGCAGAACTTTTAATATACTGTGCGAAGATTTGGAACTGGATCTTTTCAGTACCGGTTACATGACAGCTAAACGCACTTTAAACAATTTGTTTTTTAATTAACTGATAAATATTACCTAAGTCAATTTTATATCTAACTTATTTCTATAATATGATAAGTATGTACTGTGCATTCAGTGTGCAAGAATGTGTTGTTTTTTCTATTTTACTGTTCTGTGAAGACCTGTCATGGCTTCGAAGCTTTTAGACCTGTCTCATAGCTGTTGGTCTTCTGACCATTAAATAAATAAATAAAAGTATTACCCGTGAACGAGAGCAGAGTGCCAGCCGTATACGTAGGTGTTGCGGTGTGCCGAGAGAGCGCAACACTAGAGACACGATCCCACTCGCGGAGATGCGCACTTGCTTCGGGTAAGCGCGGCTGTCTGACTCGCCATCACTGCGGTTCAAACAAAATCATTAGGTACCGAATGCGACTAAATTTATTACTGAATTTTATCTTGTAGTGAGGTCGCATTTGGTCAGATTTACACGACTGCACCAGCAACTATAGCATAGCTAGCGAGATAGCGATATACAGGATGGAATTTTTATCCCAACCGAGAGAGTTAAAGAAATCAATTTTGTAGAGCATGCTCTATAAGTTTTGTAATAGAGAATTTTTCAATATACATACTCGTATATCACGAGATAGGTGAAAATAGCAAAAAAAAACAGTTACGACGAGTTTATTTTTTACTTTCGCACTCGATATCTCAACAACCATCTATGGTATAGGTTAAGAATTTATGGATACTAAATTGTAAATAAAGCAACAATAAAAGTATATTAACGGTCGTTACCACTACAAAAAACTAAATTCAACCCCTTTTTCAAGATGGCGGCCGAGTTAAGTTTTTCTAAGCTTAACATATCCAAAAATAAACCTTCTCGGTTCATTTGCATTTCCAAATTTATATAATGACTCGCCTATGCCCGAGAACGTCGACATCTAGCTGTCAATACCCCTAGATATGATATCTCACCGTGCCGTGGTGAAGACGAGTATCGCGGGGTATGCGTCGGGCGTGTAGTGCCAGGGCAGGTCGTGTCGCAGCGCGTCGATGCGGGCAACCCTCGCTATCACCCCACAAGCGGCCAACAGACGCGCCGCCTCACCCAGCGAGCGCGACGTATGCGCGCCGCACGCGCCCCCGCACACCGCCAGTATCGTCAACTGCACAGGATATCTCAACTGCAGGACTTGCGTCGTTTACAAAATATTAGCTAAGGCTTAACAGCAGCGTAATTTCCACGGATAAAAATAGTCTATGTTACTCCCTGATAATGTAGCTTTCCAATGGTGAAAGAATTTTAAAAATCGGTAAAGTAGTTTCGGAGCCTATTCAATGCAAACGAACAATAAAAAAATCAAATACATAGTTCCTCTTTATAATATTAATGTAATAATGATACAGCAACATATAAATCATAAATGATTGTTTTTATTAATAACTAGTGGTTTTGGGCGATTTCAAGCGTGTAGTTCCCGTTCCCGTGTGAATACGGAGAAAAAATGTTACTCAGAGTTATTGTAGCTTTTCAATGTTGAAAGGATTTTTAAGAATGGGCCAGTAGTTTTTGAGTTTATTTGTTACAAAAATAACAAACCTTTCTTCTTTATAATTTTAGTGTAAATTACAGCAAGAGAGATAAGTGATCTCTCATATCATAATATTTTCTGATATTTTTTACATCTATAGCTCACCGTTCCTGGCGCTTTGACGATTTTTCTAAACGTTCGAGTGGTGAGATCCATAATATGTACGGTGCTCTCGTTAATTCCCATTTGTTCGGTTTTACCATCGGAGCCGAAGTAGTGCGTGTGCGGAGCGTCCTCTACGCGAGTGCGCAGCGACCGCTTCAGCGTCTTATGCGTGAAGTTGTATATGAAGTCTCTTACTGATTTTGCACTGAGTTCTTCAGATAACATGTACTGGTTTTCGTGCTGAAAATTTAAATTTAAAAAGCTGAGAATAGTTTCGAAAATGTTTTTAGAGTAATAGTTCCTATTGACAATCCACTAAAGTAAGCAACCGGTAGTCGATGTACGTTTCTATTTCTACCTTTGGTGGTTTGGTGATAAGTGTCCTATTAAGTTTGAAAAACTAGAATTAGTATCATGGACTAATTATCCTGTCCTACCTATTTCGGTGTTGCTACAAATAAATCAAAAGTATAAATTTTACTTATATTTCTGATAATAAATTTGTCAACCGTGATTTGACCGAAGCCAGGGTAAGATTCAATCCAAGGTGAATTTATAGGTACACTCTGATGATAATATGCATTCTATTCCTACACACTATTTATACTGTGATGATATGTCTACTATATAAAGAAGTCGTTTGCCTGCAATTTGAATCTTCCCCAACCTTCTATAGTCAAAAATGTAACTAAATATAAAATTCACCTTATCCATTGTTTTATAAACTACTATTAACAGTGTTAACATAAACTTACAACAATAGATTACCTTGCTATCCAGTATCACGACTGCCGTCATATCTTTCTTGTTCATTATATCTACACCAAGTGACTCAGCAAAATGATGATTCTGGACACTATCAATGGCTAATATCTTCAAAGTGAAGTTCTTGGCGCACGCCAGTCCTTGAATACGGGTAATGTTTACATTCTCCACTTTAGCCGGCTTCACCACTGGACCCCATTCATTGGCGAATTTGGTTAGTTTACAAAAATGCTGCACATGTTCTTGTAAAAGATTCTCAGGAGATAATGGATCGTCTTCAAAGGGAAGCATTGATGTTTCCGTACTGAAAAAGAAAAGAATAAAAAATACACTCATATAACATAACAGGCGTGAGATTATTTATTTTATTTAACATAAATTTATATTAGAAAAGCCTTGACAACTTAACAGAGACTGCGATAGTCACAGTAACATTGTATTGATTTAATATATTCCTATAGACACTTACTCTCCTATATAAGGATGTTCATGTTCTGTTTCCAATGTTTCTTCGTGAGATTGACATTTTTCATAATATTCATAAAAGCTCTTTTCAGCCGGCAACACTTTTACGCTGCATTCATTCAACAGCCCCAAAGTAGATAACAATTCCGAATTGTCGTCTAAACCTTCAATAATTTTCGACATTGCTAGACCCCGTTTGATAAGAAAATTGAATAGCCCACTTTTCTGACTTCGCTGTGTTGCATTGCTCCATGGATACTTATTATTTTGAGATATAACTTCTTTTTTGTAATAACGATTTTGTTTTTTAACCGGATTCTTAAATTTATAATCTTGACAGAATTTCACAAAGTCCTTCTGTTGGTAAAGAAGCCTTTGCACCTGCTGTAGCTTGGCTAATTCTGAAGTCCATTGGCTAGTTTCGTTGTTGTTGCAATCATAATACTCGACGGCTACTTCGCGTAACTGAAAACATTATTTTATTTCACTTACTTCATCATCATCAACCCGTAACAGCCCACTGCTGAGCTAAGGGTCTTTCCTCACGCTCAGAAAGTATGGGCTATAATCACCCACACGAGCCCACAACAGATTGGGAGATGGTGTTAGGTTAGCCACCTAACTGTCAGAATTCTTCAAGCCACTCAAGGCACATGGCTTAACGACTTCCATTGTGCGTAAACACGACGAAAACCGGGACCAACGGGCTAACGTGACCCCACTGACACACCCATCCACTGACTGACCGCACCCAACTTTATTTAACCAGGGTGATCGTTAGAAACACACTGATACCGCAGCGAGCGCTTCACTTACTTACGTTTTATTTGTCACCGGCTACGGTGACGGAAAACATCTTGAGCAAACCTGTAGGTCCCAGAATTGATTCCGCGGCATGTGAAGCAAAACTCTTTATGGCGAGGCTCACCTACCTACTGTCATGTCTAGGGGTCCAAAAATATTCTGGTGAAAAGTGGGTATTACCAGGAATGAAATAACTTTCCCTACCCTCTCAGGGAAAAGAATAGATGTTTTTTTTTTATTTATGTTACTTGCCAGTCTTCAATCATTTTTATTGACAACATCAGCACAATATTACACTTACCAAAGCATAAGATGGGAGTTGTTCATACAGTGGGTTGAGTGGTGTGAAGAGGACCAGTATTGGATTGCCGTCAATGTATCTTTCGAAACTAAACGCTTTTTTCCACATTGGTATGATTCTGGCCACTGGTTGATCAAAGTTATCCAACACCCAGTTCGTGAGAGCGGACTCATTCCAGGATTGTAAATCTCCTTCTACTTTATATTCCTGGAGGAAAAGGTGATATTAACACTTCTGTACCTGTTTATAATAACCAAGTTTCGGATATAGCTGCACGTCTAGGAAATGCAATCCCGCAAAAAATATCATTCCCGGTATTTAGGGGACTGGAACTCCTTAGTCCCGGGGAATCCCGATGTTTTTGGGGTCCCACAACAAAAAATAAAAATAATTATTTATATACAAATAACCATTATTTTGACCATAACTGAGCTGTGAGAATTGACATGTTAAAAGGTAACAAATAAACTGTCAGAGTTACCTACTTGCACCTCTAAACTAATATTATAAAGAGGAAAGATTTGTATTTTTGTATCTTTGTTACGAATAAACTCAAAAACTACTGGACTGATTTAAAAAATTCTTTTACCAATGGAAATCTAGAAGATCCCTGAGTAAAATAGGCTATACTTTATTCCCGTTTCCACGGGAACGAGAACTACGGCGGCTGAAATCGCGCAGAACCGCTACTATATTATACAATATGTAACTGGTAATAAAGTTATATTTAAGAAGTCATAATAATTAGGCAACAAAGTTGCTCGGTGAAAAATCTTCATCGCCATGGGGCACGCAAATAAATAAATAGCATTATTGAAAAAACATTAAAACAGAATAGAAAATTACTTTTGTATCATTCCACAACATAAAGCGGGCGCTTGGTACACTATCTACTCCTAAATCTAAAGCAAGTTCCTCAGATGTGACTGCCGCAAAACATATTTCACCCATCACATCAATCTCTTTGGATTTAAATGCTACTTGGTACCAAATACTGTAATATTTTGATGTGTCTGCTATCGGAGTGTACCCCACAGCAACAGCCTGAAAAAAGTTATATTACATTAGTTGAAATTTTAATTTTTAATTACAATATTTTATGTCATACTTTATAAAATATTCTCACATCACAGATTGATAATAAATTTACAAGGTCTTCTGTTGATGACACTCTCTCCAATGGTCTCATTATTAACTCCAGAAACCTGACCATACTGTGAGCATCTCTTGGCCCTGAAACAAATATTGCTATTCAATAAAACATGGTTTTGGTTTGGTTGTTAGTTACTCTATGTTACTCGCTAGGGCATTTGTATAACACAGATAATAAATATCCAATGCCAAAAAATCATGGTGAAGAGTAGGTATCATATAGATAGGCTGTTTTTGAAATTACATTTCTTAATATAAGGAAGGGGCAACTGAAAGAATAAAGAAATAAGAAATAGTCTATCTACTTTACAGTCCGTATTGAAAATTATAACACATTTAATTATAATAACATAACTGAAGTTTCTATATTCGATAATTTTGTTATGTTCACTTCATGACCAGAAATTTTAATGAGAAGGAAGTATTATCCAACAGTTGTTCAAACACCTTTTTTTCTATACACTTATTCAAAACTTTTAAATAAAGTGTTTATTGCCAAAACATAGTTGCTTTTGTCATGCATTACTCATACAATAATAATACATGAGTTTTTCCAACAGCCAATAATAAATTCAAATAATACCTACTTAAATTGAATCATTTGTAGTTGATAAGAAAAAATATGCTTTGTTAAAAATAATGGCAATTCTTAGCTATTAAAGACCGACTAACAATTCCAAACTGATAACAATGTTTATTGAATATATTTTATCCTCAAAGTTTGGTTTTACCTTTGTAAAGTATTCCTCTTGAATTAATAGTATATACCATTAAGATGGGCCATGATGGTATTTTACTATGCTGAAGTCTGCACTCACTTCCTGGATTCCAGCAATTGATAGCAGAAAAGTGGACCTACAACATAATTTTAATATCATTACAGGAAAGGCCTTTATTTTCTGTAAGTAAAGTGCTAACATATGGATTTTGATCTGAAATAAAATATTTTTATTCATTGAGAGAAAGAGTAGGAGTGTTAGGAAATGAGAATTAGAAAAAAAATATTATTATTTCATTTCACTGCTTGCTTCAATAATGAATGAAAAATTTAACAGTTTTTTTTTATGGAATTGTGTTGAGAATCACTAACATAACCTGTCTTAATTTTCAGAAGCAATTCCCTAACACCCGATGTAGGTAGGAACGCAGATTTAAGAAACTAAAGGGAGATATGAAAAAGGGGCGGGGCTGGTATCGCAGCAATATGCCCAAAAACAGAACACATTGCTCGGGTCAGTAATGGTCTCATTTAGTTGATGTTTGGATGTTGGCTACATAACATATGAAAATGCCGTGTTGTTCCGTGGTAGTTTGTAAAAATAGAAGCGAAACAAAAAAATTTAAGACAAATGGAATTACATACCACCGGTAAATACTAAAAAAAAATATGTTATTCTTATTAAAACTTCAAAAACAATTAAAAGTAGATGGATTTCTCGATTTTGCAACCCTTATAATATGTGGCTGAATGCCAGTTGCAATATTTTATATAAACACTTTACAATGCTTGCGCTCTGTACTAATGACTATTAGGACGTTGAGTTCTAATACCGCAGTGGATAATGAATTTATTTGAAGCTAACATAAAACGTATAATAGCGTGGTACGGCCGCTGCTCGCAGTCGTGAGTTAGAGTTGTGCCTCAAGTCACGTCGAGTCAAGTATATCGACAAGATTCACAATTTTGATACTTATTATCACGGGTTTCTTATTTTTCTATTCTAGTTCCTAATATAATAATATTTCAAATAAATCATTATCATCAAATCTGTATTTTACATTACAATAACATCCGTCTGTGGAAGTACCACTCCTTTGTCAGTTATTTAACCGTCAAGCAGTAGACGCTGTTGTTTACCGATGTCATCATCAAGACGTATGTTTACTCAATTAGTTAAATACCTATAAGTAATTTATATTTTAATTTTCAAGCGTAAGCACTTATCGTTTCCCGTTTTATCGACAAGCAATCCCTATCGTAACGCATTTTGTTGCGTATGTAGTGCTGCTGTACGTACATTACTTGGCAGGTAGTATGCGAACGAATGGTTGCACTCAATGCCTTGTGTGCATGACACGCACACAACGCAAAGTATTGTTGTTATTTTGTTTACTGTGTGTGCGTGAGCTTCTAATGCGACCCAAGTTTCGTACTGAGCTCACGGGATTTACATCTCTCTAGATCTCTATGGGTAGGAAGTATGTCTTAATTTATGTGACCATTCACAAAAACTTTGACAAACAAACTAAAGTATCTAGTTTATGATTGTTATATTGATCACATTATAATCATTAAATAAAAAATACTTAAACAGGCTTGAGTCAGAGGTTGTTAATTGGATTCCCACCAACATTTGTGTGCATTAACATGTGTTGATTGCATTTTTAGGTGTTTATATGTATGTAAAAGTGTTTATCAGGTCTTCAATACTCATAGTACAGGCTCTGCCAAGTTTGTGGCTTTATGTTGTATATAGAGTGTTTCAATGTTTTGCATTAATTTTAATATGTTAACCTAGTGATGCATAAGTAGATAATTATTCCACAATTTTGATATCAAAACATCTCTTACCCTTTCATTTAAGACTATTGCAGCCTTCTCGAACTCTCCTCGAACATACTGGGATTCTGCATCCCATGGGGCATAGTACATAACAAAAGACACATCTGCAGTATTTACATAGGCAAGAGCATTACTCAGCTGCCCTCTATACCAGTCTGTGACAACTGACTGCGGGCTGAAGAACCGGACAGCTTGTGGGTGTTTAGATATTTTTGTGGGTCTAGAATAAAATTAAAGTAAATGTATTAGTACCTGGAAGTATGTACCTACCTGCTTTACAACAGAGCCCTAAATGTGACAGATGGTGAGTCTATTATCTGAATAGGATTTACATGCCTCAGAATAAATTTGGAGGCTATCAGGTTTCCTCATAAAAATCTTCCTTGAGCGTTGATGTAGTGATAAATATGTAGGTAAGTAGATTATTCAAAAAGTCATTGATAACAGGACTCGAACCTGAAGCTCTTTTAAGAGGTGGCCTAGCCTAGGCTAAGAAATTAAATAATATTATAAAAAAATATATCCACTACCCACCAAAACTAAAAATACATATAATAGCACTTACGTATTATGAAGAGCTCCATAAGTTGTAAGAGCTAAGGCAATACAAAAGACCATTTCTTTTATCAACATGTTGAGGGTTAACTCCCTGTTATTGTTTTGTTTCGCCACTTGAGTTTCCTCAGGGTGGTCTCGTGCATCTCTAAGAGGACTTGGATTGCTATTTAATGACGTGACCTGCGAAGTATCCTCAGTGTCCACCGTTGGAAACATTACACGTCATTCAAAAACAATAAGAATAGGTATGTTCTGAAATTCATTTACCGTTTCTTGAGCATTGCAAAATATATTTATTAAACTGATATACTTGGAAACGGTGCAAAACAACTTGGTTGGCTCGAAAATGCATAATAGATCACCTTTGAAAAATTGTTATCTTCGATTTTTACATTATAAGGTTTAGTTTTTCACAATTTTCATTTTCTGTTATCTAGTCAGCTGCACAGACCAGTAATAGAAAAAGATAGCCAATTACGAACAAAATTTTGGTCCAATTCAAGAGACGTTGGGGGAGGCAGAGAAAACAACATATAGAATCTATCTTATTTCTCAGTCCCCCTTGAGCGATCGGTCACATTCCACTCTTGTATCTGTTTCACACATTTTACATAAGTATTGGCACCTGTCATCTTTATTAGGGATGCCCTGCTTACGCATTTAACCGAAACATCGGTATTCAATGAAAAATAGTGATGTGATTTTTTCGATTTTTATCGGTTTTGGTTTTCCGGTGTAATAGGTTTCTACTTATATCATTATTTTTAAGATTAAAAAAAAAGACGTTTGAAATAGGCACATTTATTTTTATTCTATACATAAACAGATAATCAACATTTCAAAAACAGGCCAAGCGCTCGAAGGGTTCCATACCATTATCTATGAAAACGGCAAATAACAACAGATACTATAAATTTGTTGTTTATAGTATCTGTTGTTATAGCGGCAACAGAAATATTTTGCGAAAATTTCAACTGTCTAACTATCGCGGTTCTTTAGATACAGCTTGGTGACACACAAACGGACGGACAGACAGCAAAGTCTTAGTAACAGGGTCCCATTTTTACCCTTTGGGCACGGAACCCTAAAAAAGAGGTACATTCAAGAACGTAAAAGTTTTGGAATTTTTTTCATATAAACTGCAAATGATGTTGATACTTGGTGGCTGAATACTTGCGCTGCATACTGGATCTGAAAAACGACATTTCGGAAAATAAACAATCTGATCAGCATCAACACGAATATAAATTTGATGAATCTTATTTAGTTATTATAGGTATTATGATTGAAAGTAAAGTTGTTTGTGTGTAAATAAACATTTTTGTTTTATACTACAAGGTCAAGATGTTAAACCTTTTTACAGTAATCTCGAGTGATTCTTTAAGTATGAATTTGTAGAATCACCCTAATATGAAATCACAGTTACTTTACGAAGCCACTGTCAAGTAAAGTAAAAAGTTCTTAATATATTATGTATAGCTGTAACGATCTAAAAGTACTTATGATATTTGTGTTTTATATGATAAAAATCATTTTTATTTTGATTATTATTAACTATATGAACATGACATTGTATGCCTATGGTGGATCACAGCGGACTGAATATTAATTATAAAAACTATGTACAACCTGTGTTCACAATAAATAAATTTGATTTGATTTGATTTATAATTTATTTGACCGAAAGGGCTGTAAAACTGATGTAAATTAATCCTATATTTTGTGCTAATTCTACTTCACTATGCAAGTAAGAATATAAATTATGTTTGGTTGAAAGACAAAAAGTGAAAAAATGAACTTTCTATCCATGTGCTTCAAATTTTTAAAAAAATTACCTTCATTTTATCATAGTCCTAAGAGTTAATATGCATCAGTAAGCTTGGTGCTGCGTGCTTTGCCACCGCTCCCATCCACATTATAAGACATCTCAAGGGAAGCCCGTTGTGCTTGTTGCTGTCCTGCAATAAAGAGATATTTCATTTGGAAATTGTTAAATAAAAAAATAAAAATCTTAGGACTTTTATCCCCGAGGGGGTAGGCGGAAGTATTCCATTACTGGATATACCCACTTTTAACTAGATATATCGTCCCCTCACCGTGATAGGTGGTGAGCCCATCGCCGGACCGGGTCTATTTACACATATCTCAGAATTAATTCTGGGACCTGCGGGCCTCACGATGTTTTCCTTCACAAAATTGTTACGAAAGCATTTCAGCAGATGTGGGACAGATGTGTCTCGGAACACAGAAAATTTAACTGTAAAACTTTTACAGATTTTCTTTTACAGTGAAAGAGAATCTGTGAAAAAACAACCTAACCAAACTTCTAAGCAGTAAAATATAATGATAATACACTCACCGAATGACCAGATTCAATATCCAAGTAGCAGGAACTCTATAAACGTCAACCGATGAAAGTAACTTGAAAATACCACTCGAAAAACTAAAACACTCAACGGAATTACATTTAGATCACAATTTAGATAGCAGCCATATTGGAAGTAAATACAGACCATAGACCATTAACCGGAATAACCGGAAGTAAACTACCAACAGAAAAACTTGATTCTTTTTTTAATTACTCACACATACAAATTCAGCACACACACAGACGCAAAGGGCATGAAAAGCGAGAGTGTAAGTGGGACTTTACAATGAGTGCGAAAAGTCCTATCGTGTACATATGGTCAGGGCCAGCTGGATGGCCCTGGTCAGCTGTCAGTGCTGTCACTTCACTGTCATGACAGTTTTTTTTTTGTTTCTTGTAAGGCATTGGCAATTTAGGCATCAGCTCGAAATTAGAGATTAGAGGCTCTGCACTAAAAAAATATCACTTGGTAAACGATGGTGCACTTTACTAAAGATTGAAGTGGTTTCTTGAGGTAACTCAAAAATGACCATCTCACGGACATTTTTCACATAGGCACTATCAGTATTATGAGCCAAAACCCAAAAAAAAAACAGCAAAAAGTAAAATCAATCTGACCCATTGCATCTATAAAAAAAAATATCTGGATATGTTCTAGAAATATATTAAACATAGTAATTTAGTGTGACGTCTCGCTAAAATTTACTTATTATATTATTTAGAATCTAGTATGGGTTAGAAAGAGAAAGACAAATTATTGACCAAACACTTCACTTTCTTTCTACCTTAGGCAGCGTTTCTAAGCCAAGTTAATTATTACCTGACAGTAGTCTATTTCAGTCACACATTAATGTTTTGCATAATGCTATCCTTCACTTTACACTTCACCGAGTGAATTTTACCTGTTTTGGAACGCGGCCCTATTTGTCGACTTGTAGCCACGGTCATGAATATGATTATTAAAAAACAACGGCGCCATCTTGGATCTTTGTCTCTTGTTTTGAATCACGGAGTTGTGTTGTGTCACAATTTTTTACGTTACAACGGATAACAAGTTTTTTAAGAATTTTGACCACAACGAAATCGAAATAAATCCAAAAACAGATGTGTCATTGCCTAACTAAATATTAGATCTTTGTTATGACTCGTTGAAGGTCCCGTGTCTCCGAGGTCTACCCTTGAAATCGCGATTGTTATAACTTGAAAGTTACAAAATTGCTAATAACATGGAATCACCAAGACAATCAGAATCTGATCAAGTTGAGTATTGGAAAACGCAAGCCAAGTACTATGAACAAAAGTAAGTTCTCGTTTTTATTTTTATTAGGTAGTTATAAAAGTAAAGTGGAATTTCTGATGCACATTGACTCACTCATTCTATGTAATTACTAATTATAGGGTAAACGATATACAACAAGAGTTAGACGAGTATACAGAAAACTCTGCACAGCTGGAAAAAGAATTAGAAGCATCATTAGTACAAGTAGAAAAGCAGAATAGAGATTTGGAGCACCAAAATCAACGACTAAAGAATGAGATTGAAATGCTAAGGGTGAGTATCATTATACATATCACACTAAAGAATATGCGTAATTCACAGTATAGAACTATTGTAATAGGCCTGTTGGTTATTATGGGACACAACTCAGACATGGTTATTGAGTCCCAAAATAGGCAGGGCCTGTACTATGGCTACTGAACAACTGATAAACATACTTAAATAAATATTAAACACCCAGACACAAAGCCAACAGACATGTTCATGCACATAAATGTTTTCCCCAAGCAGGGATTGAACCCTCGACCTCCGACTTAAAAGTCAGGGTCACTACCAACCAACTGAGAAAACAGGCCCATCAAGGTTAAGGTGATAGTGACCCTACCTTCTGAGGCAGAATGCAGGTTCTATTCCCACTCATGGTCAACATATTTTAAATGTCAATGGCAACATTGTTTTGACAGACTAACAGAGCCTATTCCCTTTTGTAACCACTATCCAAAATACTCATTGTAATAGATTATACTAATAAAGATTATTGTGCACATGAACATGTATGTTGGCTTCTTGTCTAGGATTATGTTTATCTCAATAACCATTTGTGAATGATATACCTACTACTATTTATTATTTTTATAGAATATTGAGTTGTGTGCATTTCGTGATGTTTATAATTTTCTCAGCTTATGCATTTGTTGGAATTTCATAATATAATTGTGATTAGGTATGTATTGTTTGTAAACATTTCTGTTTGTTTATTGGCAGAACTCAAGTAACTTATTTTTGGTACCACTAGTAGGTACTTGTGGTAGAATAGATAAGTAAGTTCAATTGGCACAATATTTTTTAAATATTCTCAAACCTTTCATGCATGAGGGAATAGGTAATTGCATTTCTGGAAATACCCACTTTTCACCAGATTTTTTTCCCTTCCAACATTTTCAGTGTCTAAACTAATGTCTTTTTTTGGTGCACATAAATTTAGGATATTTCTAGAAATGGAACACCTCTGCCTACTCCCTCGGGGATAGAGGGCATGAGTTTTTTTAAAATTTATATACATAAATCTTATGTTACAAACATTTAATGTTGGTATCAGAGTAAAAGTAAAAAAAATCTTATTACATTTGCAGAACAAATTAGAAAGAAGTCAGAATGAGACTAATGCTCTCGAAAATGAATTGCAAGCATTGAAAATTGATAAGGATAAACAAGCAGAGTATATTAGGGAATTAGAGCAAAAAAATGATGACTTAGAAAGAGGTCAAAGGTAAGTTGTATTGTACTTAATTTTTAGGAATGAAGAATGCTATGTAAGCCTATGAGTCCTATGACCTACTCTTTACAATTACTCATTAAAATTTTTTAAATTATTAATCAGTTAAATTACCTTTTAGTTTATTGTGAAAACTTTTGCAAAGATAATGTAGGAAGAACAAGTAAAGTTTATAGTGAATCCTACCTTTACTGCATAGGTAGCCGGAAATCTACCTCTCATAACATCCACCCAGTTTTACAAGTTTTAGTTGTGACTGTACCTATATTCCATTGTGTAATGTGATGTCATATTATATAGTTCAATTGGATGTATACTGGTTGTTTTACTTGGTAATAATAAAGTTAATACTGTTTCAGGGTTATATCAGAATCAGTGTCGTGTATAGAATCATTATTAAATCAAGCATATGAAAGAAATGCTGTATTAGAAAGTGAAGTAGATGAAATAGAAAATCTGAGGGTCAGGTTGCAAAGAGCAACTGATGAAGCTAGAGGTATGGACTTTGAAGCTGTTATAAGAAAAAATATTTTTTGAAGTAAACCATTTATCTGATTTTATTACCAATGCATTTTACAGATTTAAAGCAAGAACTAAAAGTAATTGAACGAATTCCTACACATAAGAAAGAAGATGGCAGTGAGATTGACAATAATTTGGTCAATGGACATGTTTCAAACACAACTCGGATGCAAGTAGAAATTGAAACACAGACATCTCTGGCCTCTCCACAAAAAAGTAAATGACATATTTTTTACAATTGTGCACTCCATACTTGCATATAGTTGCACCCCTGTCTTATAAACATCAAATAGACAATGTTAGTTTGTACATAATCATATGGATAAAATTAAGAACATAATGGTTTCTATGTTAAAATTTTTATAAAGTCCTGTCATTCTGTAACCCCTGTAAGCAGAGTCACACAACTAGTGATGTGGGTATTACAAACTGGATCATATTGTAAGTGTATACTGGTTGTTTGTTTGACAGGAGAAATAAATGGAAATGCAATGACTCCTTCGTCCCGAGTTACTGCCATAAATATAGTGGGAGATCTTCTTCGGAAAGTGGGGGTGAGTCATGTGAACATCTTTATATCCTTAGTCAATGCTGTTATAGTATTTATTTTAGCACTAGTTGCCACTGAATGTATAAGTTTATGAGGGGATTGTAGCCTGTAGAGTAATAATGAATTTAATTAATTATTTAAGGTAATTTAAATTTCTTGGTACTTTCCCCTTACTTTATTCATACATGCACCTGATACACCAAACCACCGAATATGCAGGGTGCTTAATACCTACTATAAATATTTAAACCACATAAAGCATAAGTTGAATACATATCATTAAATTTATTTACCAACTTACACTAATATAGACCACACTTGTAAGTTAAATCTAATTTAGTTAAATTGTCTAATTTTTTTATTAGTCCCACCCAGCATCAATATACCGTCTGGACGAGAAATTTAGGAGAGCACTAAATAAAAATAAATGTGCTTGCGCTTTTGCTCCCAGAATGCTTAAATATATTCCATTCCTGAAAGTACCTTTTCGCCATTTTTTTAATCCCTAAACATGAAAGGTGATGAGCCCATCGCCAGACCGGGATGCTGTTACACATGTCTCAGAATCAATTCTGGGACCTACCCGCTGGTTTCCGCATGATGTTTTCATTTACCGTCAAGCTTGTGATAAGTATGCTAGGCAATTTGTTATATACCAGAGAATTTAGTTTAAAATATATAGATTTTTGTCTTTTGTGAAATGTATTCAATGTGGTTTTGATATTCATAAGTATATTCTATATATTTATTTTTAATCAGCACAACTCTATATTTATTTAAATATACCTTTTTTATATCTTTATTTCGGTGTATAAGTATATTGTTATATTTATTTATAATAAAATTATAAAATCATAGCTGCTATTTATTTTATTTTATCTGTTTGTAAATATGTAGGCATACTTGCACGAAAGTTTGAAGTCAATGTTTTAGTGTTGTAATAAAAATTAGACCCACTTTTCTATGCGACAAGAAGATTACACAATCTGAAAATCCCCTTAATTTATAGTATGTGACCAAAGCAAGATCTAGACTATTGTGAAATTACACGGTTGATTTTGTCGAACATCGTAACTTCGACATCATGTATCGGAATTTAAAAACATTGCAGGCATAAAGGTCGGCCGTGTAATTTTACCATGGAGTTTTCCTACACCGAGATATGGGTGTAAATGTAGTCTCGAAAGAACTATTTTCTAATGTGTTTGAAAGCATCCATACGCCAATTTTTTTTAAATATTTTGCATGGTTGTTAGTTTGCTTGTGTGTAGTATGCATGATATTTATTACTTGCAGCTTGAAAGGTTTCTTTGCCGTGATTGTGGTAAGGTAAAATGCTCGTGTGAAGCGCCTGGAGCCACTAATCAGCACGCAACAGAAGGAGATGTTTCTAAAAATGCTGAATATGAGCATATTTCTAATGATGTAGCGAATGACTCCATAGAATTCAGAAGGCCAAGACTGTCCCGGCAGCACTCTGGCCCGGAAAATAATGTGCCCCAGAAACCGCCTCCTTATTTATCGCAAAAGTCTACGGAGCAACCATTTAATAGATTTGTACAAGGGCAAGGGGAGAATGGCAAATTGAGGAGATCCTTCGCAGTTCGATCTAGGGAGGGACTAGAAAATTTGTTGAGTCTTGCTTCGATAAGAAAGGGACAGGAACAAGGAAAAACAAAGCAAACATTACGGCAATGATGTTGAAAAAATATTAAGTGTTAAGTAGTTTAATAAATAAAACACATTATTTTACTTATATAATTTGCCTTATGAATTTTTTTCTTTACTGTATTATGTAATTATTTTGTATTTTTTGTTGTTGTATGATTATATTCAGAGTATTAACCAACTGTAAGCTCAGTGTTTTTAGCTTTACACTTTGTACATATTATTAAATAATGTACAGGTATTGCTTGAGTATACATTTTTATTTTTCGCGACCGATCGATACTCGTAAACCAGTGACTTATAATTATTCTCGTGTTATTATTTGGTATGAATAAATAAGTTCAGTTTTTGCAATTTTTATGAATGTATGAATATAAATTAGAATGTAATTGCCATCCCGAATCAGTAACATAGTACAATGAAATAGCCATATAAATATTAACCAAATATTAGTTTTGTATTTTGAGCTCTAGGTACAATAAATAAGCGTACCTACCTATGGTTTTGGTATATATTGCTTTTCCTGTAGTTGTGGTTGCACAAGTGCTCACTACCAGGTGGCGGTTGTAACTTTGCATTATTTCCTTTCACCTACTAATATTAACATCATTCATATTGTGTACTTTTCTTCATTGTAGGCTTTGGAATCAAAGTTAGCATCGTGTCGTGGTACTGTTAGACCTAAAGAGCATTCACCAAATGCAAGCTCCGACGTCAATAAGGACTACAGGTGTGTACTGAAGAACTGAGACTTGTAGTTTGACAGCGTCCTGTGAACTGTAGCCCCAGCCGTAACTCGTGTAATGAGATCTATATACAAACATCGCTTATTCAATTTCAACATCTCATGAACTGTGATTTATATCAAAATCTTTTTACTAATATCTGTGATGATAATGAAATATTTAGATTGATAAATTTAATGTCCATTTTGGTCTACCCACCGGAGACACCACTGAGTTGTGGCACTTTAGCAGCTTGCTTCACGCACTGCGTTTTCCTTGTAATGTAGAAATGACGCTGTTCTATAAACTGCGTCCGTGTGTGCTGGATATATGACGATCACTACTCTTTGCGTCATAATTAGATTACTTTGAGATTGGGCATTACATTGTGTAGGAAGTGCACTAAGTGCAAGAGTTGCTGTAACATTTGTGAAATATTTCTGACTCACCTTTATTGTACTTATCTATCTATTGTTAGTGGATGTGGTGTGAAAACATATTTTCGAAGTAATACTTTATGTAAATAATAAAAAAGAGGTATGTATGAAATTGTTAACTATATTAAATTTTATGAGGTACAGTCAAGAGCACGCTAAGCTTGACACTTTGGACTTTGACCCGGCCCTGTATTCTATGGCGCGCAGTATAAATCAGAGCTCAGCTTAAACTGGTAGTGTCAAGCTTGACTTGCTCTTGACTGTACCTAATAATGATTTATTAATTTAAAGATTTTTTTTTTCTTTAGTATCATATATCACTGTTATGTGTTTACAACAATCTCCACACCTACATAATTTCCTATTTATGTATTTTAATAACTTTTTGAAAACGATGAGTGTATATTGCATGACACCATAATCACTCATTTTTTTTTTACCTATTGCATATTGTATAGGTACTGGTAATATTAATTTATAATTTTAACATGAGATTTATCAACACAAAGGGCTTTGATCTCTAAATTTTGCTACTACTAGAGATCTTTATAGTAGGACTAATTTTAGCTGTAGTTCGTAAAAAATGGTTTTTGTAATCTCACATAAGTACAGGATATTCTAAACATAACATTGTGCTCAAATCACATGTTTTTACAATTGTGACTAATTTACTGTTTGGACAATAATGTAATGATATGAACACTATTAGCATGCATACTAACCTAGAATTCTTTTTAAAATATAATTTCTGGCAACTTTTAAAAAAAGTATTTTGGAAACCCATGCCTATTCTTTATTATGTATGTAGGTGTTAATGTTACTTTTTAATCTTGCCCTTTAAAACCAATAGTGTCCAATTTCAGAAACTAGCATATTATTATCTCGCGTAGTTTAAACTGTTTTGTGATGTCCTACTGACACCCTCATATAGATTAAGATCTGCAATATTAATGGAAAAAATCGGATGTGGTTAAAAGCACCTAAGGTACTTTTACTTGTGTTAAGATATTGCCCAGTCTGCAAATAGTTTTAAGTAATTACCTAAGCATTTACATGTTCACGTTTGCGGTGACCAATTAAATTTTATTTTAGTGCTGAATTAATATTCAATAATATTAAATTAAGTCCATACAGTATGGTTGTTTTTATTGCATAAAAATATTTTCCTTATAATGTATCATATGAGTTGCTTCCCGGTAAAAATATTTGAGAGTACATTGGTCCATTCAAATTGTTTCGGGGCTTCAAGTGGCGCTCGGAACTTTGTCATTAATTCTTGAATACCTTTATTAGACAACTTTGCACTTAAAACTAGAGGCGACCCTTCTTCTTTATTTTCCACTTCTATTAAAATGTTTCCTGCAAAAACATAAACAAGTTTGAAAAAACCGCCATGGGGAAACTGGATTCTGAAGTTTTCTTCATATACGAGGGGTGATCAAAAAGTAGTGAGAATGAGATAGAATATAATGACTATTGATAACTTAATAATTTATGTTTCTACATAGTCTCCGAGTCTCTCTACACACCGAGTCCAGCGCTTTTCCAAGGCTTCAATCCCTTTCAAAAAAAAAGTTTTGTCTTGGTCCTGCAAAAAGCTCTCTACGGCATCCATCACCTCGTTATCGTCTCCGTACCTGTTTCCCCTTGAGTATTCTTTCAATTTGGGGAACAGATAAAAATCACTAGGCGCCAGATCTGGTGAATAACTAATTCGAAGCCAGCTTGTTGAATGGAAATTAATGATGCATAATATTGGCCTGTAATAGTGGTTCCACGCTCCAGGTAATCAATGAACAATATCCCTTCTGAGTCCCAAAATATTGAGGCCATAACCTTGCCAGCCGATGCCACGGCACGAAACTTCTTTGGGGTCGGTGATGATGGTCGTTTCCACTGTGAAGATTGCTGTTTTGTCTCGGGATCAAAATGATGGACCCATGTTTCGTCCATTGTTACGAAACGAGACAAAAAGTTTTCAGAATCTTCTTGAAACTTGTCCAACAATGTCTTCGAAATGTCAAGTCGAATTTGTTTCTGATTGTCTGTTAACATTCTCGGCACCCATCTTGCGGAGACTTTTCTCATATTCAAAGATTGTTTCAGTATGGATTGAATACTTTCATATGAAATGCCCGTTTTTTGAACTAAGTAACGGATAGTAACTCTTCGATCGCTCAATACAATTTTCTCGACTTGAACAATATTTTCTTGGGTGACTGACGTCGATGGGCGGCCGCAACGATGTTCGTCTTCTGAGCTCGTTCTCCCTACTCGAAATTGAGAAGCCCACCTTGCGACAGTGGAATACGGCGGAGCAGACTCTCTTAATGTTGCCTCCAAATCGCAGTGAATCTCTTGCGTCGTTAACTTTTTTAAACAGAGGTATTTAATAACGGCTCGCACTTCGTTTTTCTCCATTTTCGAGAAAACGTTGGTGGCGCTACCAGAATGACGCTAATTAGAAATATAAGATTTGAAATCTGTATCTAAACTTACCTGCTAATTTGGGGGAATTTGCCAACCAAAGTGTCACGATGTATAAAGGTAAAGTTTGCAAGGAGTGAATTATTTTGACCAATGTATGCTGCACCAAAAGCGACATCAATCTAAACTGTAAGATTTAATTTGGATATACATAGTTATAATATAATGTACTTACACTAATATTATGTTCCAATAATTGACATAAGTAGGTACCTACTTCAACACTCATTGCCAACTTTTTTTTTCATCTTTATTAGAAAGTAGCTTCTACTTCTTCCCGCCCGCGACTTCTACCGCTTTATGGGTTGAAAAGTAGGTACTATCGAAAAAAGTTCTGCCTGATACACCTAAGTGTCATTTTAGCGAGCAGCTATTTTTACCACCCCGTGGCAAAAAAGCCCTCACTTATAGTAACAATGACAATTACAAAAAAGTGTTTCTTTTATGTTTATGACCATATAGTGTTGATGAATGGATCGGTATAGAAAAAAATACGGTTTTACTGGCTTCTCATTGTGTAACTCTAATTAGGGTCGGGTTAATAAAATTTGAGCTTACAAGCGAAAATTCTTCCAAATGTATCAGGCTTAGCGTTTGCTGATAGTACCTAGCCTATTTCCTTCCTCCAGATGCAAGTTAACTTTCTGCACAAGTTTCTTCAACATCGGTTCGGCGGTTAAGCCGTGAAAAGGTAACAAAGAAACTGACAGAGTTACCGACTTACACATTTTTATAGTATAGTACCTACTATCGACAAAAGTTCCGCCTGATGCACCTAGGTTATTTTTGCATGCAACTACACTCCCGGACACATCTATCGGGCCACCTAGTGTTTTAAGTTTTGACGGTCCCTAGCTAAAAATAAATATTAGAATAAATAAAAAGAAATAAAATTAAATAATTGGTATGCAGTTTCGAAGCTGATTTATTGGTCAACCTTTTGGTATGTTTTTTTAAAATTTCGAATACAGAATTGTGAAAAAAAATAAGAAAATTCGAGTATGTTTATTGTTTTCAACGATGCAAGGGAGAAGAAAACTTTTTTCATTTGCGAAAGTTGGATTTTTTTATTTATGTTTCTGATTATTGGTTCAATAATATGGCTACTGCAAACTTTGAGCCAGTTTTGACCAAAAAATATAGATACTCGGCCTGAAATTGCCGCCAAAGCTGTAGCACTTCTGCAGGCCCGGCATAGCCAAAGAAATGTGAGTGCACAACTGAATTTAAGCCGTGCTACTGTCCGAAGAGTTTATTAAAGGTACATATAGACTGGCGGCTTCGTTTGTTGTCAAGGAAGACCGCGATCTCGTGTGACGTTTTTAGCTAGGGACCGTCAAAACTTAAAACACTATAGATGTGTCCGGAAGTGTATTTTATCCTACATAGCATCCAATTGCGTTGAGATATACGATTAGTATGAAAAGTGTCGATACAAGCAACAGAATTTAAAAACAGTGTTACTGGCTTCTGATTATTAAAAGTCAATTAGGGGCGGGATAGTAAAATATTCACTTTTTAAGCGATTATTCTTCCAAATGTATCAGTATTAACGTTTGTCGATAGTATCTGGACGAGCGAGCGTTCGGTGAGATGCCGTATTATGTCGCTAACGCCATCTGCCGGAGAGTGGCTGGCAGATTGAGTTAGCGACATTTAGAAAATATGATTTTTTATGTAAATTTCGGTTTTACATGAAATACAACTACCTATGCAGTTAAACTTAAAATGCAAACAAATATTTCTCATAATAATAATAATAAATATATATATATAATCTCACGCCTTTTTTATCCCCGAGGGGGTAGGCAGAGGTATTCCATTACTGGATATACCCACATTTCACGAGATATATTGGACCCCTAAACGTGATAGGTGGTGAGCCCATCGCCGGACCGGGTCTGTTTACACATGTCTCAGAATTAATTCTGAGACCTGCGGGTTTCCTCACGATGTTTTCCTTCACCGTCGAGCTAGTGATAAATATGTACGTAAGTTTTTGAAAAACTCATTGGTACATGCCAGGATTCGAACCCGAGCCTCACTGATTTTTGGCCGGCTCTTTAACAAATATTTCTGTAAACAAAATTTCATCCAACTTGATGAAGCTGTTTCCGAGATTCCCGAAATATACATAAATCCAAGAATTGCTTGTCTAAATTAAAATAATTAGTAATCATGCAAACGTTCTTACCAGTGTAAATACAATATAGTACATGGTAGTTGTAGGCAATAATAGTAATAAAATGGTGAATGCCACTGTCCCTACAAATAGCTCCTGGTTTGTATATTCACATGAGTCAATGCCGCCCCGTAGAGGATTGTATTTTCGTCCAACAAATAATCTTAATAAAGCAATTAAACCGGACACTTGTATGTTAAATAATCTGTAACAATGAAAAAATAATACATTATGATGCTAGTAGGTACGGTAAGCTGGATATTATACCTAGTCGAAGTTAGCTTTGCCTAAAGTATGATTCTTAAACTGTGCCTAAAGGCTTCAACAGACGAGTGTGACGAGTAGGTTGAAAGACTGTTATGGATACTACCTACTAGGTATAAAGAGACGCAAACTACGCGTACACATTTTTTGCAGCGTATCGCTCATAATGTGAACCAGTCAAGTCGCTCTGAAAAGAATGGTATTCATAATTGTGAAACCAGAAGCCAAAGTCTTATTTCTTCAACTTCAATTTAGTGGCAACCGAGACGAGCTGCCTCAGCGGTCAGCGCGGCAAATTCCGCTTCATTCACATTCGGTACCAACAGAAACTGGGGGCTTATTCCCTATTGGCAACTTGAATCGCAATCGACTTCATTTTGATGCACCGTCAGTGCCTAGAGAGCCAGCGCTGGCTGCGTAATATAATATATTTCAAATAAAGTAAATTCCAATTACAAATAGTTAGATAAATTAGGCATATTCAACATGTCATGGGTTACTTTAAATTATCTTTATAATTACCTGGCAGCATACACGTAAATACAGTATGCATGGAATGTGGCTATACATGTCATATCTAAGATCATAGCAGCTTGGAATGTGATGCCCAAGTACCCCAAGTAAAAGTATATGTGCAAAATAGTGTCCAATTTTTCGCCAGAGACATCTGAAAACATATTATATTTTTATTATAATTTTAAATAATTTTAATCATCAGTAACAGTAAACGCAAAACGAAAGGTGGTGAGCCCATCGCCGGACTGGGTCTGCTCAGAATTAATTTCGGGACCTGCGGGTTTCCTTACAATGTTTTTTTTCAACCATCAAGCTAGTGATAAAATTAAATGTTTTGAAAATCTTACATTGGTACAGTCAAAAGAATATGGAGCTTGACACATTGGACTTTGAAACGTTCTTATCACCTGCCAGACTCACACTATAAGTGTACCTAAAGCTTTAAGAATTTATAATTAAAGAAAAAGCTACAGTAACATTGTAAAAAGTAGAGCAGAAAACAAATTTTCGTATTCTCAAGTATTCGACACATCTGAGTTCTTCAAATTTACAAAGTGACTGATTAGGTTTCCCACATCACAATAAAAACAAATAATCTTTAAGTATGAAATTGATCATGAAGTTGGTTTCAATATAATATCTTACCTAAAAACAACCACCACAGTTGTATATGGTAGGAAAAATATTTTCCTAACATTTTGTTAAAAGCATTATTTAGTTTTAGACCTGCAGGTGCGCCCATTAACCATTTCAGTAAAGAAAACAGCAAGTTTACCAATTTCTGAAAAATACAGACAATGAAGCTATTGAATTTATCTACATACATAACCACATCATTTGCCACAATTCACCAAGGGGATCGCCCCTTGGTGATAAGGAGTGAATGTTTTTTTTTTATACACATATTAGACACATTTATCTAAATATAACTTAAAAGCTGCTGCTACTACTCCAGTGGCGTTGTAGCTATATTGTATGATGAGATGAGATGAAATATAAAGTCAGATAAATAAAAGTATAGCTAGTGTAATGGCTGTCAATTATATTTCGCACATTAACCCACTTGACCAGAATTTTGTCTAAAACAATCCACCAACCTCCAAAACTCCCATCAATAGAGAGCTGATATTTTCTTTCTCCTGTATTAAAAATTCCAAGGCTATGTATCCCAATAAAACATCAGTTAGAAGAGCCAGGATTAGATTTCCTGATTTTATTGTGAACTGAAATTAAAATAAATAAAAAACAAAGTAGTGAATATACTTTTAAATAACACCTATGTATTTAAAAAGTAGTAGGTACATACCTTTTTGTCTCTTTTAATAGTATTT
This sequence comes from Ethmia dodecea, assembly GCA_963855545.1. Lineage (NCBI taxonomy): Eukaryota > Metazoa > Arthropoda > Insecta > Lepidoptera > Depressariidae > Ethmia > Ethmia dodecea. The sequence goes on from OY979446.1 coordinate 8,165,318, forward strand.
ACAAGATAATTTATCAAATTTAAATAGTTAAGAAAATGTTGAACAAACATTGATGATGTCAACCAGTTGGGACATCTTAGGAATGGTTCATAGCTTGTTTTAGGACTCCTATCAGCATCATCTTGCATAAGGAATTGCAACTTTGAGAAGTATTCATCAGAATCATCAAGTGCTTCTGATTTTTTTACTCTATTATAATCATACAACAATACTATTACATTGTCATTTACATCAATATGTTTACCATCAATGATAAGGATATTAAATTGTAGGTTCTTCTGTTTTTCTAAGATAAAGTAGCTAGTGAAATTTGAGTCCATTTTCAGTTCACATAGATCATTTTTGTAATAGCCCAAAATAGTGTCAGCACAGATTTTTTGTTTATCTAAGTTACTATAATTTGTGGTATATTCTGTTATATAAACAATTATTTGCCTTTGGTCTTTATTGCAAACATAGCCTTTAAATATTAGTTGTGCATTTTGAGGAACAATAGGTAAAAATATTTTTATTGATTTTGGCATATTGAAGCAGTTTTTACATTATCACCAATTTCTTAACGAAGGGTAACGGTATTTGAGTAATATAACAACAGCATTATCAACTACAAAAAGTACTATATACCTATTTGGGAATAAAATAATATTTTACGTTGTTTTGATTGGTTTTGATTTTGACATAAACAGGTAGGTACCAAACAAAATAGCGATTCGAAAATGTCACTGTCAGACTGTCTTTTTTTTTTGTTGTCACCCCTTACAGGGTAGGCAAAGGCATTACGCCATGCAGCCTCGTCATTAGTTAATGATATCCTTATGTAAATGGCTCTGCTTCAGAGTCCATGCACAAAAATACAGTGTCTTTAACACTTTCTACATCCCTAACGTGCCCTAACTTGGTTATCAGTAAAATGATAGCACTTTTACTGACGACTTTATTGTGACTTTTTGAGGCAATCCAAAAATGTCCATATCTCGCATTTTATCGAATTTCCCATTCACTGCACACTTTCACGGACACTTGCCACATAATAAACTATCACTATTATGAGTCAAAACCCGAAATACACAGCAAAATGAAAATTAAACAAAAAACATGACGTCCCTCTTCGGATTCCCGCCAAAAAGTCTGTCAGACTGTCGGGTCGCCTGTCTAGTGGCACGTGTCGGTGACTCATTTTCTTAGCCCAATTTTATTGGACAGGCTAGGATCAAAGATCATACTGCCTCATCTTCAGTCTGTTTTCCTTAAAGCCCAGTTCGCACTAAGCCTGTAATTTAGTCAAGTCCTTGTTCAGTATGTAGTACAAAAGTAGCAAAGGAGCCTAATTATATTTCTGCCTTCGTGTCCGAACCGAGTCCTAAATTTACTTATAGATATATGTGTCTCTAGTGATCGTCATTCACACGGATTTCAAAGCTTAGTATTATTTTAAAAAATAAAAGCATTTTTCAGTCTGGCAACACATATGTCACCCGTTTCCGTCAAAGTCCGCCATATGTCATTACGTGTTTCCGTGTTCGTTGTTCACTACGGTAAATTTTATAAAATTGTTTTTTCAGGTTTTAAAAGACTTCAAGATGCTGAAATGGAAAAATGAAGACTTGCAGGAACTCCGTGAGGATATTGAAACGTTACTCAAGACATTAAAAGAGAGGACAGATGATGATCAGCACGATTTCGTGCGATAGAAATTATTGATGGGCTTGTACCATCCTCGTCGTCTAAGCTGTCGAGAGTCAGTCACAAGTTGTGTAGAAGATAACAAGAGATAGAAATGAGAGAATATCCAGACGAGGATAATTTTCTGAAAATAACACGAACTGCTCCACATAAATTCACATGTTACACAACTGTCTACAAGAGGTTGTCGAATTGCATTCTCACTTCTGCTAATTGGGTGCTACGCATTGCCTGCAGGGCTCCAGCTCTCACCCTTGACACCTCGATCACGCGTTACGCACTGCCTTAGGGGTTGTTGCTATCGCTGATCAGAGCACCATAGCTCTTCCTGCTGCGGAGTTAACCTCGTTAACACCACAGTTCAGGAGGTAGGGTTAGCCTACGGGGCCTCGTCCCTACGGCGACACTCTGACCGACATTTTGAATCATGGATCTGTATCACTATTACTGGAGCCACAGTTCAACAGGTAGTGTTAGCCCAAGGGGCATCGTCCCTAGGGCGACACTGACCGAAATCCTGCATCAGGGAGCTGTATCACCATCACTGGGGTCACAGCTGAAAAGATAAAGTTAGCCTAAGGGGCATCGTCCCTAAGGCGACACTTTGACGCAACTTCTGCGTCATGGAGCCGAATCATAATTACTGGAATAGAATAGAATAGAATATATTTATTGTTCAATTGTGGTACATACAAAGGATCTTATATTAAAAAAGAATCACACAATCTACCCGCTGCGGGCATACAATGTAGTATGAAGTTATATAAATGAAGGTATATTAATTAAACAACTGAGAATTGATAATGTCAAGTAGCTTACAACTAGAAATATATGGATATGTAAAACAAGTATCGATAATTACAAATTAATATGTCAAAAGGTATCTACTAATATACAAAATGTCAACGAAACGAAAAGAATTCATTCAGCTCTGGAGATGCATGAAGACGAAACTAAACTAAAAAGTTGCCTACAAGTTGAAACTGACTATGTATGTACCTACTTGGTTAATAAGTTTGAGTATGTGGCGGTTATAACTATAGCTGTTTTACTCATAATGTATACTGTACTTCCATTAGGAGTATGGTGAGAGATTCTGTAAAGGCAGGATTCGCGATGGGGTAGGTAAAGGTATTCCATTTCTGGATATACTTACCCACTTTTCACGAGATATTCTTTGGACCCTTATTTATTTCGAAAAGAAATAAAATATTAATAATATATATATATATATATATATATATAGGTATGTAGATGTCTAGAAGTCGAAACAAAATACTTAGGTAATATTGCAAAATCCATAAGTGCATTATTTTTACAAGGATTAACAGCTGCTGTGAAACAATACAGCCCGGTGCTGGCTAATGTTTTAAAGACAGCGAAAGAAACTATCCTTGAGGCAAAGGACAAAGACAAGAAAGTTAAGTTAAGTTATTTGAAAGTATAAAACCACAAATAAAATAAGCAAAAACAGCTAAAAATTGCGACATCAGACACCACAACAGATGATCTTCAAAGTAAGATTCATCAACAACAAACCCAAATCAGATACTTTAAACTGAAGGGGCTGCCTCCACAGCCACAACAGATGAGACTACAAGTTGAGTGGCAGCTGGTGGGCAAAGACCTCAGCAGCAGCAGACAAATACACAAAAATCATCGCTAAAGGTCAATTTGTCACTGTGGAGGACTTGAACTATTCATTATAACTGGAGGAAAACACTCAGGATAAAGTGAATCTGTCTTACATTTCGGGATACAGCATTCCTCTAGGAAAGCCTCCGAAACAATGACTAAATATAGGTATATAATCAATCAGGTAATTCATACAATAACCAGATGCATACTATACCTACAGAGATCTTGAGACTCTTAGAATGTGAAGGAATCTCACGTAGTGGCCCACATTCTAATCAATTTATTTCTAAGGTATTTCTAGTACATACCAAAACCAAATAACTTTTTCAAAGTCATAATTAACCTCAAAAAATTGAAAAAATAAATAAATACATACAAAACCATTTCAAGTTGGAAGATGTAAGATCTATCATTAGTTTAATGAATCCAGTGATGTCCAGCATTTATTTAAAGGTTACATATTTCTTAATAGGTAACTACTTATTCATGAAGATGACATACAATAAAATCTTAGATTTGTTTTTTGGGATGGTTTGTATTATATAAATTAATGTTCACCCATTGGGCCTGAACACAGTACCATATCTGGTAATCAAATTAATGACACAAGCAAGATTTGCAAATTTTTAGGATTCTTAATTCTGATGGATTTTCTAAAAGAATGTTTGACTCAAGAAAATTATTAGGTATATTAAAATATAAATTAATTTTGTTCAAACAACTATTACGACATTGTAAGACAAGAGTGATTGTTCAAATTTTTGCTACCCTTACAACAGCATACCCAGCCATTCAGTACGACTGGCTGTTGGGACATCAGAAATATTGGCGATCGAAATATCTTGCATTATTTAAATAATGGTGATAATGATAACGGTAAGGTGAGAATATAATCGAATAAGATCAATACAGTCTCGTAATTAACAAAATGTTAAAGGAGAGTAGAATATAGAAGAAACTAACATAATTACCTGGAAGTAATGGTGATAGCGTTTTTTGAGTTCTTTTTCAGAAGAGCAAAGACTGTCATCATTCTGAAATACTTTTTCGAATAAATAAGACAACTGCTGAATTAGACAAATAATATGGGTATTACTCAATTTGCTCATTTACGCTTACGTACGACCATGGATGTAGTAGGTATATTTGTATACATTCCTACTTATGACGTACTTATAGTAGGAATATCTCTAGAGAAGAAATCTTGTTCCAGATTTCTCAGGTGCGAATAAAATTAAAAGATATGAATATGAAAATATACATATATCTACAAATAAAAACTACTATTTACATGCAATAGTTAGAATTTAAAAATGAGTATATTTTCAAATATGCTTGCATCATATATTACCTCTAAAGAAAATTACAAGGAATCTAGAAAGCTTTATGTTAATGCAAAAAAGGATTTTAGCTAAGTTTAAATACTTTGGAACAATCAACAATTTATTTATTTGCAAGAACCTAGATTAAACCTGTTACAGGTATTTTTATTGGTTTATTAATGGATTTGCAGTAGTATTCGCACAGTTGTAAGACTCATTCTATGAATAGGAAAAATATTGGGTATTGATAGTGTTAGATAAAATTGTTTTGATCTAAGTTGATAGTCCAAGAAGAATTTTGGTGTACCAAAATTTCCTCGATTTCGAATGTTTAGGCCCCACTAAACTATTGGCTTACCCTTTCAGGAACTCACACTCTCTACCTATACAAGCAGCTTACTCTGGTGGCAGGGTGACGCCAGGCAGGCATGTATGTACATCAAGGTATTGTAAAAGTGTTCTGTGTTTCAGAGTATTGTTATTTATGAAAGCAATATGATCCTGTAATGTATATACTGGTATATTTTTTTTCAAATATATATAAAAAAACATATATTATTTGTACCTACAGTATTGTAATATCTGTGCCTAGGTATACCTAAAACGTTAGTGGTTATATTCTCTTTGGGTATACCTATATGTTGAAACTTCTGTCTAGGATATCAGTATGAAATTTTTCACCATTTCTAAATTCAGTTAACAATTTGTGCCACACCAAACTCAGGCAGATCGTCCCTTCGTTTTATAAATTAACAAGTTAAGTCACTATTACAAGAATGTGATAATTTTACAATTGATGACAATTATGACCTTAATCTGTCTAAATGCCATACTACGGGGATCATTTTTTGTGTTCGGACCATCTGAAGAGAATGTTTCATAAAGAATAAGTTAGTATATTATTATAACCATAATAAATATACAGTTCTTTACCTTTAGTGTTAGCTACTGGACAATGGGTTCACTCCTATTCTGTCTTCGTTATATGATAACATAAATAATATTGATATTAACACACAAAATATATTTAGCACTATAGTGTGCACGATAAAAAAGAGCACATATTTCATCAAATCTCTGATCTGAAGTTTGAAATAGTTTTTAAAGTAATGTTTGCACAACTTTAATAAAATCCAGAAAGAATAAAAACTGCTTCATAAAAAAGTTTTCTAAATAATTGGGATTCTGCCTGTCTATTTCAAGTTCAATCCTGAAATATGTCCACTGTCCAGCCTGCACTAGTTAGACATTAGTTATTTAAAATTGACTAAAAATTTTCGTTCCAGTAATACTTCTTTGTTCCAAAGCTTCATAAAACCTTATTCAGAAAATATTCAGCACAAACTTAGAGTAGATAGCTCAAAACAATACTAGCTGATTGAGGGATTTATACGTATTTATGTATAGGATGCAACACTTGCTACCCAAAATGTAGGCCTATAAGAAAAAGGCTCTATAATAGACCCAATAGCTAAAAGAAAGATGATTTGCTTAATTCGTAAGGTTTCATTTGGCTGTAGATATATCTCTACGTTCTTTACACCTTTTCATAGTTATCTTACACCTATTTACCCGACTGCGCAGGGTACTTTTAATGTGTTTATTTTATTATTATTGTAGTACATACAGTGTAAGAGTTACTGATTATTTATTATTCTTTAAGATACCTGTTATCTATCGAAAACCTAGCAAGTACCTTCCTACTATATGGAAATAAAAAATATATTTACTTAGACAGGGAAGTATAATTTAGTAATATTATACTTTTTATTGTTTTATAAATAAAACAGCTTTGAACATCTATCTATAAGTAAATTTAGGACTCGGTTCGGACACGAAGGCAGAAATATAATTGATGGTCAAACGAACTTACCTTAAGTGAAGTTCGACCCATAATTATATGAGGCCTTCGTGTCCGAACCGAGTCCAGCCCTCCCGACCCTGGATCCAAAGTTTGGATCTACCCATAAAATATTAAACTTTAAACTTAAATGACATATGGCGGACTTTGACGGAAACGGGTGACATATGTGTTGCCAGACTGAAAAATGCTTTTATTTTTTAAAATAATACTAAGCTTTGAAATCCGTGTGAATGACGATCACTAGAGACACATATATCTATAAGTAAATTTAGGACTCGGTTCGGACACGAAGGCCTCATATAATTATGGGTCGAACTTCACTTAAGGTAAGTTCGTTTGACCATCAATTATATTTCTGCCTTCGTGTCCGAACCGAGTCCTAAATTTACTTATAGAGAACTTCAATGTGCGTGGTGTTTTTTTTCCCGCGAACTTTTTTCATATTCGTTATGTAATCGATTAATTAAAATTAGGTATGTCGTCATTAATATTAACAGAAGCATTACATTGTGAAGCTTCGGGGGACACTATACGACTCAAATACGACTGAATTTAACTTCAGAACACTTATCAACCTAAATATTAAAAGAACTGTCATTTTTGACAAACGAAAACCTGTTCAAATTGTTTGCATGCTAACAATCGTAATCATTTTGAACAGTCGTGTGCGTGCTTACGAACGTATTTACTATTTGCACAAAACGGACCGCAGCCTAGGTGTATGTTTACTACATACAAGGACTCGACCGAGGCCATTCCACTAAGCCAATCCACTAATGGCTTCTTGTAAATGGAGATAGTCCACTGCAATGGATTGTCCTCAAGCTTTTTTTGTATGCAGTTTAGATTGGCTTAGTGGAATGGCTCATCGAATGGCCTCCTGTAAATTGCCCATTACAGACAATGTTAAAAAAAAAACATTCGAACTCGAACAAACTAGGGATGTAACATTGATAAAAAAAAACGATTATTTTATATGGATTTCTTTATTTTCAATAACAATCGATTAAAAAAATCGATTATAAGACAATCGATTTAAAAAAAAAACGAAGACGAGAAAAAAACGACGAAAATACCATAAAATATATAATAGATGTAAAATTATCATTTTTTTACATTCTTTATCCTTTTAACATAAACTTTATGTTAGTGAAAATACTTCTTTCTTCATTCGTCTCTCAGATGGTGCAATGTGTAATTTTGGTAACACTTTTTTTTATTATTTTTTTAATATAATATTGTGTTAGGATATCATTATTTTTTCATTTATATAATCTATTATTAAAACAATTGTTTAAAGAAAAATCGATTATCTTAAAATCGATTGTTTCTTAACATCCCTAGAATAAACGCCATTTTTGATTTGCCTACGTTGAAGATACGCTTGAGATACCTACGATTTTATTTATTTTTAGTTGAGAAGATTCAGAGAAAACAGTTACATATTTTCTCTAAATGTCTGAAGTTCCGAAATATAAAATTTAATATCATATAGTATAAAGAATTCGGAAGAAGAACGGATTCGTTTCACGATGTCGGCCCACGAGCAAATGAGAGCGATGCTAGATCAATTGATGGGTACTGCTCGCAATGGTAAAGATTTTATAATTTTGAAATAAATTACCTACATTTTCTTTAAGATTACTGCATGTTTTAATTTCGGTTATTTGAGTGGCACAAACTATAATTTGCAAATAACATACCTATACAATACATTTGTGTTAATATTATCATAATTCAAACTGAGTGATATGTATTATTTTATTATTATTTATTTCATTTTAGGTGAAACAGACAAACATGGTGTCAAATTTTATGATGATGCTGTGTGCAAATCTTTCTTACTTCAATGTTGTCCACATGAAATTTTATCTTCAACGGTAAGTAATCATATTTTAAAGAATAATGGGTTTCTTTTCTGGGTTCTGTGGAAAATTTCTGAGATTTCAAGAAAGTTTTTATATTACTTTTATGTTTTTTAACAATGATATCTCAGAAATTTATTATTGGGAATTGCAGTGTTCTTTTTAAAATTCTTATACATTGGGATATTACAAAGTAACTATGGATTATATTTTTTTTTTTGTAAAAATTCCAATGAATATGTTTTTTTTCATACTGTCACATCTATTGCCATACAATAACTAGCCTCACTGGACAAGTTTTCATCGGAGTGGCATTAACTTTGGTGAAATATGCTTTTCAGAAAATGCCCAACACTAGTCTTTATTGCTCATCACAATACTTAACAGATGAGGGATAGATTGTATGAGTTAGGCTGTTCTGTAAGTACCAAGATGTACGTATAAAAACATTTATAGTTAGCTGGTTGTATACTTACTGCTAAGCAGGATTTAATTTGTTAAGTCATTGTTCGACTTAATTAAAATTATTAAATTATGCATCGGTTACTAATGCTGCTTCGGTGAGTACATATGAAATTATATGAACATGGAAAATCTTAAAGCCGGTGAGAGCATTTGGTGATTCATTCTAACTACATTGGGTACGTACTATGCTGTTTCCAAAACTCAAATGCGGAAAAACAAATGCATGAATTGTAAAATGAATAACTAGGTATTTGAAATGTCTAAAAGTCTCAATTTCATTTTCAAAATTTCTATAGGAATAAAAATATGTATGATATTGTTTCATTACCTTCATGACTGTAAGTTAAGTTTTACTATTACTGTCTGGTATAATATTATAATGATAAACAAAGTTTTACTTTTAAACTTGTATCACTAGATTAAAATAAAGCAAATAAAGTGATAGAATCAGTAGATATATTATAAGATAGGTTTTACGTATTAAGCAAAATAAGGGCATTTCAAAATAATTATACTATGGAAATCTTACTATTAAGATATTCTACTCCTTGTGATGAATTTAACTGTTTACTTTTAATAATGTTTGTTCATGAGATTCAATTTTCGTTTAGTATTGGGCCTTTATATTGCTTTTCTGTGAAAGCTGCAATGGCTGGTAGGAATAATCGGGAGGGTGTGCCTCTATGATTTGTAAGTATTTATGGTATATTCATTGTATTCAGGCGTGTCTCCATGGGCCAGGTGCGCTGTTGGTGATATTGTATGTATTTTCTTAAACAACTATAAATTGTATATAGGGGACTATGTTTTTCTTGTGTTTCTGATATTCTTAATATTCATAAATATTACATACTTATAGCTACTATTATTTTATTTTCCACACAGTAAACCTGATATAGGAATTTGTGTATTTATTGCTTAAAAATGTTTGGTAATTTGTGAAGGTGTAATTTTATATATAGGGTGTCAGGTAAGTCGACGTCAAGCCGCAACCAGGTGACATGCCATGTCGTAGGTACCAGTTATCAGAAAAATAATGAAAAATCCAAGTTACAACACACATATCTCTCGTAAAATGACTCCTCTTCTCATTTAGGCTACGAGTAGAATCTTAAAGTCGACCTTGAGAAAAGCCTTATGAAAAATAGAATAATTGTTGAAGTTGAAGCTGACCAAACCTAATAATAATAATAATTTTTAACCAAGTAAGGAAAAAATATTCAGAACTGGGTTGATTACAAATAAAAGAAATTTCGACAATCCCTGCAATAATGTCATACCATTTTGGAATCCTTATTAACTGCCCCAACTTTGATGTTACTTGCCAAACTCGCAGAGTATAATTTTTTTTCATTACATTTACTAGAAACTGGACCAAGTATTAATTTTTAAAATCTTGTGGAAACAGTGGCATTTTCATCCAAGATGCACTAGTTGGTTGTGAAATTTGGGCAACAGTTCACAGTTTTTTTTTACAAATGTAAACCTGAATAATGATTCAGGTTTACATTTGTGAAAAAAAAGTAAAGATTTGTGGCAACAGGAGTGAAAAACTATCACAGGGTGCAGAATTTCTATCTTTTTTTTAAATTGCCTATAATTTTGACAAGACTTAACTTAGATTTTTTAAATTTTTTTCTGATAACCGGTACGACTTTGCCTGTCACCCGCTTGTGACTTGACGTTGATTTATGGGACATCCTGTATTTATGTAATATAAGTAGGAAGGAAAAAAATATATTTAAATAATCAAAAAATAGAAGATAGTTCTGAATCCTTTAAAAAAAACTTATATAATAAATAAATTGCTATTTATCATGAACATTATCTATTAAATAAGTGGTGTATTTCTGTGGAGAAGCCCTTTTCCAGGCACAATTACCATCTATATTAAAACAAGTACTTTCATGTTATTTGCATTTTGATTGCAGCGTATGGACTTGGGTGAGTGTCCTAAAATTCATGATCTGGCTCTTCGTGCGGATTTTGAGTTGGCCTCCAAAAACAAAGACTATTTTTATGACATTGATGTAAGTATAATCTTAGTTATGTTTTCAAAGTTAATGATGTATTTACGTAGAGATACTGCAACTATGAATTATTAAGTTTCAATTACAGAAAGCCCTCTTACCTAATGTCTATACTTTGTAAGTATTTTTGGATAATTGGTCTAAATTAGAATAAAAACAATTTGCTGTATAATTATTGTATAAATTGATATCCGAATTTTAAGCATCTGGATTAAATATGATTGATTATGTACGCGTTAAAAGACGGCAATACTGTGAGTAAAATATAGTTGCCAATCTGAAATAATAATGATGAGTGATGTAAATTTTTATAATGTTTAAAGGCGACAGAGCACTTAGAAGCGTTTATAGCGGACTGTGATCGCCGAACAACTGCTGCTAAGCAGCGGCTTGCTGAGACTCAAGAGGAACTCTCTGCTGAAGTGACTGAGAAAGCTAATGCAGTCCATGAACTTGCTGAGCAGATTGGTCAGAAGCTGGCCCGAGCAGAGGCCCTCGGGGAGGAGGGTATGGTTGAAGAGAGCATGAAACTTATGGGAGAGGTAACTCTTAAGAGTCTGATGGTATTGGAAGAGCAGCAAATAATAGTTGCGCTAATTAAAGTGTTTAATTAACTAAAAAAGTTTTCGGTAACTTATTATTCTATTATACTATAATTTCAGATTGATGAATTGCGCAAGAAGAAAGCTGTGGCTGAACAGGAGTACCGTAACTCCATGCCGGCGTCTTCATATCAACAGCAAAAACTGCGCGTTTGCGAAGTGTGCTCTGCTTACCTTGGTATTCATGACAACGACAGACGGCTTGCAGACCATTTTGGGGGGAAACTTCATCTCGGATTCATTACCATACGTGAGAAACTTGCAGAGTTGAAGGTAGGCTCCACAAGTTAACACTCACTGTTAACTGGCTAACTAGTCTGATACTAAACTGTTTTGTTTTTTTAGAAAACTGTGGACCAGCGCCGTGAGGAACGTGGTGCCTCAGAAAGGGAACGAGGAAGCGGGCGCCGCCATTATGTTGGAGGACGTGAGCTAGACCGAAGAGCGCGACGGCACCGTGAATCTGCTCGGGAGCGTGATCGCGACCGCGACCGTAAAGATGGCGACCGCAAGGAGGAACGCGACCGTGAACGTAAGGACAGAGAGCGGGACCGGGACCGCGACCGTGAACGCGAGAGGAAGTGAGTTTAAACGAAATCTTTAATACAAACATTATGTTATTAATCTTACATTTATAATGCAATACACTATCCCTACAATACATTCTGTCGCCCCATTTGTTTTATGTCGACGTTTTCAAGTCCTCAGGAGGAGGGGGAGGGGTGAAAAAAAGAGGGTTTTACATTCGATCTAACTGTTTTGTTCTCAGACGTAGCCGTTCGCGTAGCAAGAGTAAACGCGATGGATCCCGGAGTCGCGACCGTGAGCGGGAGTCCCGTCGCAGTCATTCGAATCGCTCATCATCACGTGACCGCCGCCGGGACTAGTCCACAAAATGTTGCTACTGTGTACTTGATAAATTCATTCATATAAGCCTTTACCATCGCCGAAAACTATTTTTACAATTAGTAAATAGTTAGCGTCTATTCCACTGTTGATTTATTGCGCAATATGATAAGCCTGCTCTATATTCACGCCGCGAAAGTAGCGTTCGCGGCTTCTAATAACTCAGTGTCTTAACTCGCGCTAAAAGGGGTTGTGACCTACGCAGCGCAAAACTAGTGAGGAACATGAGTTCTTCATGCGAAAATAGCAGGCAAGTGTAGGCGGGCTAAAAGTTCAGATGTATTGAGAAGTAGGTATACGAAAATAGTCGCCGAAACAGTGCCACTCATTTGACAAGATTCCTTGTCAAATGAGTGGCACTCATTTGACAATCATCAATCATTCCTTGCACTAGTCAGGCCTCGGTTACAACTATAGCGAAATTTATGTTCATACTGTGTAATAAAATAGTTTAATATTTTAATTTGCGGAACTTCGAATCTAAAGTTTATTAAATGCCCTAAAAATAGAAGACAGCGGGATGGTTTCCTTCAGACTAATATTGATAAGATATGAAATGTGGATTAAGCAACTTGCAAAACAGGTGTGAATTAGTTAACTGACATTTTGTATAGTTATAGGATAGATTAGATAGTATGATTTTCAATATAATTATATTAATAGTAACATTCTGATAAGTCTCGATAGAGAAAGATGTTTAAAAGAATTGTTTTCGGATGATTTATTTAATTTGTAGTAAAATGCGTATCTGTAGTAGTGAAAGTACGAACTTTTACGAATTAATTTATGTATTTAAAATGGAACAGAGTTTCTTCTTGTTGTGTGGTAGGCATTGTTTTTGTATACAGACGAAAGAACGAGTTAACATAAAATTCATTTGACGGGCCAGTTGGCTCAGTTGGTAGTGACCCTGCCTTCTGAGTCGGAGGTCGCGGGTTCGATCCCCGCTCGGGGCCAACATTTGTGTGCATGAACATGTCTGTTGCCTTCGTGTCTGGGTGTTCCATATTTAAATATGTTTATCAGTTGTTTAGTACCCATAGTACAGGTCCTGCCTAGTTTGGGACTAAATAACCGTGTGTGAATTGTGTCCTACAATTTATTATTATTATTTGAGCAGTTTTTTTGTTTTATGAAATCGTAATATTAAAAACTAAACCCATATATACTTTTGTTTTCCTTTTCGCAATACATTACATTATAGAAATGTTTTAAGGCGTTAACTATTGTGAAAATATACCTAAATAAAAAAACATAAAATACATTACAAAAACACATGTAGGTATTAATTAAAAAATAGTTTTTTTTTAAATTTGTATTGACACAATATGTATTTTATCAACATTTCAGTTTAAAAACATGGCCAGGGACTGTCAGTCTCGTTTTGTTTACACTCAAAACAGCGTCCATTTCATATTATTGCTGAGAACGGCCGTCACACTTTTTTGAGCGTCACATGTTGCGAAGTAGAAGCTTTTTAATTTTGGGTTATCAAAGCAATAAATAAAAAATACATCTAAGTATGTAATTGTTTTATTTATGTAGAATTGCATTTTATGCTTGTTTGTAGGTATCTATCTATACACAGATCTATATATACGTGCCTCTTGAATCATTTGGTTCTATTTTATTACCTACACAAAATACAAATACTATTTTTTTTTTATAAATACATAAATAATGTTTTTCCTTAGGTGTAGGTCTAAACGGTTGAAATTATTTATTTTTATCTGTAAGTGGAACATTCACGGGTCGTGAGAGAGACGTCAAAAGATTTACTAAATCGTTCGTGCGTCGAATGGTCAAAAAAAATTCTTGATTTAATTACAATTAAGTATTAAATTCGTCGTTTTCAAAGCAAAACAACAGAGTTAACAACTTTTAAAATTGCACCAAATACATGTTTTGTATTATGCGGGTTTCTAGGAACATTATTTACGAACTAAAATAATATAATGCGCTTTGATGCAATGCAACTACTTATCACATAATTACAATACATAACTGTAAGAAAATCTAATTATTTCATTTTCATAAACTAGATATCTTTTCAAAATATTGTATTTAAAGTTATGGATACATACCTAAGTATTCTAAAATAACAACTATTCGCTGCATTTTCCTAAAATGAGATCAAAACAGTAGTTAGTTATGATGATATTTAAACTAATATAAATGAAAATGAATGAATATTGGCTATGCATTACTTATGTATTTTTCAGTAACTCCAAGGTTTAGTTGCTATTAAATGACAAGGGGAGTTACCTAGCATCGAGCACACCTAACTGAAAAATGGATATGATAACAACTTGGATAAAAGCAAAAGAGGATGATACGGTACATTCATAAAGCATCGTTGACATTTGGACTAGATACCTACAACTACACGCACCCGTGGATTTTATCTTTTGTTTTAGTGCTATTCCACTTTACAAAAGCGTATGAAGGCATTTGATTCTATAGCGGTTGAACCATTCAATGTTTTTCCTTCTCGTCGACTATCACGTACCTACAGTCGATACGCGCCGCGATTGAAACTGCAGCGAATTACGGCGGTCCAGGCGCGAGAAGCTAGCACCGTATCTTCCTTTTTTGGTTTTATTTAAGGAATAACAAAGCTGATTTTGAAATACGATGACAATGATAACCATACAGGCCCTGTTTAATTCTAAATTTACTACCTACCTAAGGGTAGGTGCGTACACAACAAAGTTAACTACTCATCATTACAGTTTGTTGATTGCATAAACAGGAAAAAATATTGTTACTTATGGCTATGCACCATCTTATTCTGGAAATAATTACTTATAATAATATACTTACACTACATATTATGGTGTAAGTATATTATTATAAGTCATTAATTAAAACACTACATATTATGGTGTAAGTATATTATTTTAAGTCATTAATTCCAGTTTTTGTTTTCAATTAAATTGTGGTATAAGTTTAAAATAATCCACGATTTTGCTTAAGCTGAAACTTGATTGAAAATTACGAGTAACTGCAATTACATCTACCTACGAATTGTGAGATAAAACATTAATCTGTAAAGCCCTGCAAACTTAACAGTGTCATTTCTACTTTATCTTAATCTTATGGAGTTTCAATTTGAAGCCTAACATTTCGGAGAGTACTCCTGAAAGCGCTGATAAAATAACCACCTTAGTTATCGTGTACAAGTAATGATTGGCACATATACCAGATATCTTGAATGGGGAATCCAGTTCCTGTAAGAAAAAAAAAACGGTTCAATTTGTTTAGTCCTGATGTAAGTCTTTATAAACGTGCCAGTTTTATTGGCTTAGGGAAACTTCTTGGATGCAAAAAGTAGGTACCTGCTGCTCATTATGGGCGTTTGAACAGTAGATTTTTAGGATTTCGGAGATGCTTTTAGATATACAGATTATATATATGATAAAGTTAGACACTGTTTAACAGATGTCGCCTTTACAGACTATTTTCAAGAATGTGACAGTGGCCTCGATTCTGGCTGACCAGCTAAAATTCCTAATTTTAAGTATTTTCTTTTTATTAGTATCTATCTTAGTATAGAATACGGAAGAAAAAGGACAGAAACAAACTATAGATTGAAGAGTTAATGTCATAAATATAAAAACGAACTAATTTGAACCTTATGAACGTGCTTATCTGTCACTTTTATCTATGACCTTGCTACCTCGTCGCTAAACAAGAGCTAACTTAAAATAGGAATTTTAGCTGGTCAGCCAGGATCGAGTCCAGTATTGGTGTTAGATTTTATTTTGACAACAACCAGTGAATCAACAGACTTTATTGACTTGTTATTTTTTGCCTATGCTCACGAGAGACGTTTTTATTTTTAAGTAGATCGGCCTGGTGCAGGCAAACCAAACTGTTTTTCTGAGAAAAAGAATGGTGGCGGACTAAGCCTGTCGGAGGCCCGGGGCGAAAAAACTGAATGAGGCCCCCCGGTCCTAGAACTTTTGGAGGGCCCCCCAGGCCCAGCAGGTCCTGGGGTCCTCCAAAATTATCGTAGCTTTAATCATATTTGTATCTATGAAGCCTCCAACCAACACCAACCTCTCTACCTCTTCTTCTTGTTTAGGATTTGATCAAGAGAGGTTTTCGCAAAATTTGGAGGTTCCCAGGATCAGAGGCCCAGGGCGGACACTTCCGCCCTACCTTAGTCCGCCAGTGAAAAAACGTGTTTTCTTGGCGTTACTTTAAAAGAAATACCGCAATAAATATACCTTGAGTAGATCGGCGGCGAGTTTGAGCACATTGTTGGCGACAGTCAGCTGTTCTTTACAGTCCGGCCTCTGTTCTATGGCGAGGTGCAGATTGATCTGCTCGGTGAGTATTGCTGAGAGACAGCCGCGGTACTTGCGGTTCACGTTACTGCCGAGGGTCAATAACCGGAGGAGGTAAATGCCAAGGCAGCAACTCCACACCATGGCTTCCAGTAGCCATCCGCTTTCAAGAGTCACCGAGTCCTGTATGTGAAATGGTACTTACAACTATAGAGGCCGAGTATAGTACGGCCGTTTTAAATTGGCAGTTCTGAAGTTGCGCAAATGGTAAATAGCTACAATATGGCGGTACGTGGCGGTTTGCGAAGCTTTTCTTCAGAGCAGCCAAGTTAAACCGACTGTACTGTATAAGGATTACAGTGGACATAATACATTATAATACTCTTGTACGAGGAATATTTATATATAATTTGTTTGTAATCCCGAAACGAATAGTTTTTATTACATACAACTTACGCTTTCCGTTTTCACTCATGTCGATATTAAAACAAACTAGTCTATGCTACCCGAGAATAGTATAACTATAAGTAACCTTGTAACAATGAAACAATTTTCAGAATAGAATTGTAGTTTTCCTACAAATGTATTTACAAACAACTTTACCCTATGATATTATAAGTAGGTATATGTCTCGGGAGTAATTACGATATTTCGCACGTTTTCCTTTAGCTCCATGTTACATCATCAACCCGTAATAGCTTAGCTAATGGCTCGTTTTCTCACACTTGAGGAAGTATGAGCCATAATCTCTTTAGCGAGTCCACCACGGACTGGAAGATCGTATTAGGTTAGAGGGACACCTAAGTATCAGAATTTTTTAAGCCACCCAAGATTATCTGACATGGCTTCACGAATTTGTTGTGCGTAAACACGACGAATACCGGGACTGAAAGTTTAACTATAGGGTTAAAGTCCACGGGAACATAATAGCGTAATTTAATTACCATAATGTTAGTCCTGTCACACCGTTATAGCCTGCGCAGACGACGGACTTTGTCCCCGGAGGACAAAGTCCCCCGAATCGTAAAAAAATACGTCCGTCTCTTTTTGTCCTGTACCGCCCCTCGGTGTCCAGGATTATTCGAGGGACTTTTTGTACGCCATACTTTTAATTCCTCGTGTACGTTACTCGATACAGTTGCAAGCGTTCTATTTTGGTGTACAAAAAAAAACGGGGACAAAAGTGTGTCGTCTGCGCAGGCTATTAGGAACTTAGGGTCGCGACAGATCTGCGGAACGTACAGCGCCGAAGGTTCGATGAACAACATACATTACGGTTGACGCGGGTGGCAGATCCATTTATCTTTAAAGTGAAACGTCAATGTATGTTGTTCACCGAACCTTCGGCGCTGTACGTTCCGCAGATGTGGCGCGACCCTTACACTTACCCTCAGTAGTTGAGCACTGACGCAAGCTAGCAAAATCAGAGTGAGCATGAAAGCCGATGATACTATGACATCGACAGATCGTTGAGGCCCACGACGCTGGAAAAAAATGTAACTAAGATTATGTGTGTGGGTGAAAGCAGTTTTGTAAGTTTGGAATTTAAGCTGCAGGTATCCCTAAATTAAGTAGTTAGGTACCTATACCTAAAAAAACCTATACCTACAGGTAAAGAAGTATAACAATACGAATTTGAAACTGGAACTGGTACCTATTACATTTATAGATTTCCGCAGACGGCGGAACAATATGGCTGCGTTTCGGCACACATAGCAGTTTTTGTATTTGTGATAATACGCAGTTTACCATCCAAAAAAGTCGTCTCGAATCTGTCGAAAAATACATTTGGTACGAGTGAGCTCAAACGCAAGCCCATTGAGGCTTGTGCAGTCGTGTCTGATTTAATTACCATTTTACTTTAAGTATAAAAAAACATTTTAACCACATTTGCGGTCCATTAAATCCTTAAAATAAAATTGACAATTTCTTACCCGCAAATAAGAGCGAGTAGAGAGCCAAGTTTTGATATTCCTCACTGTGTTGAGTCTGAAGTGAGGCAGCTCAGACTTGCGAGCACGGCGAGCGGACGTCAAGTGCGAGAACAGCTTCGCGTATAGGAACCTCTGCTTGAAGGCGCGCTCAGCCACCGCCAGCAAGAAGAACACGAGACCGCTCAGGGCAAGTCGAAGCCCGCACGTTAGTATGTTAGTCGCTATCTCCCTGAAATTAAGGACTGGTTTTAACCCTTAGCCAAGTATAACTTCAAGAAGAACACGAGACCGCTCAGGGCAAGTCGAAGCCCGCACGTTAGTATGTTAGTCGCTATCTCCCTGAAATTAAGGACTGGTTTTAACCCTTAGCCAAGTATAACTTTTAAATTATTCCAAATACATAGAGTTCAATTTCAGGTGCCACCTATTCGTCCAATACCTGGCCAAGGGTTAAATACAAGCGCTCACATCAGTGTCTGGACCGTGAGAAGCGAAAAAATTGTGTGAGCGCTATCACTGACATTTGTGAACGAGTTCATAAAAAATGTATGCACAAATATTTTTTTGCGTTCCTGTCTAAATACGGCTGAGGATAGATGCGGTTCTCCGATTTCCAATATTTCGGCCGTTACTTGGGACCGATCGGTAAAAGTCACAGCGCTGTAGTGTCGTTACGAAAATTGAAAATCGGAGAACCGCGGTAAACGCGCATTAAAACCTATACAGTGGTGGTCAGATAATTAGAAACACTTCTTATGAATAAGGAAAGTATAACTTCAACGTACAAATGTTCGTAAAAAATATACACATTCAATAATTAATAATTATGCAATAATATAGCCACTCAAATAAAAAACTCATTAAATGCATAAAATATAAAACATATGTTATTTTTAATTACAAAATGAGTCTTACACATGTAGGAGTTTATTTTCTGTAACTTGCCGCTTGGACGCATAATTAGAAACATTTTAAAAAAGTATCCATAGCTCATTCTTTTATTGGAAATTGGAGAATAACATTTCTTTCGTGGCTTTTTCTATTATTCTAGCGGCAATTCAAAATTTAATCTGAATTTTATTTTGTT
This sequence comes from Ethmia dodecea, assembly GCA_963855545.1. Lineage (NCBI taxonomy): Eukaryota > Metazoa > Arthropoda > Insecta > Lepidoptera > Depressariidae > Ethmia > Ethmia dodecea. Next base: position 8,185,006 of record OY979446.1, read on the forward strand.
CAAAATGGGCCAAAAAAAAAGATGTGACGCGTCAACTAGGCAAATCATTGTTAATTTACGAATAGATCATATGTGGGCGTACAGAAGAATAGCTGAGCACTTAAATTGTTCTGTAAAGAAAGTTTTTAATGCAATTGATCATTACAAAACACATGGAACTGTTGAAAAAATGTTCTTAGAAAGGCTCGGCAAAGAAAAACCTTTCCCAGAGAAGATAAGTTGTTGTTCGTGTTTCTAAAAAAGACCCAATTAAAGGCTCCAACCAGATTATAAATGAAGTTTTTTCGCCTGATGACCCGAGAAACATCTCGCCAAGATTGATACGCCGAAGATTAGTAGAAGCTAAATTGTTTGGAAGAATCTTTCGAAAGGTACCGCTTCTTACCAAGCAGCACCGAGAGAAGCGATTATTAATCGCTAAAAAAATATGTTAATTGGACGGTACAAGAATGGAAAAAAGTGTTATTTTCGGATGAAACAAAAATAAATATGGTAAATTCCGACGCAAAGTGCTATGTTAGACGTCCTGTAAACAATGCTTTTAATTATAAATACACAAGGAGTATAGTCAAGGACGGTGGCAGTAACATTAAAGTTTGGGGGTGTTTTTCCGGATATGGAGTTGGACCCGTTCGGGAGATTGAAGGTACAATGGATCAATGGCAATACTAAAATATCTTAGAGCACACAATGATTCCATACTCGGACGATCATTTGCCTGTAACCTGGATCTTTCAGCATGACAATGACCTTAAACACACGGCCAATATCGTCAAATGTTTCCTTAGCAAACAGCGTATATCCATTTTAGACTAGCCAGCAAATCGTACGGATTTAATCCCGATAGAAAATCTCTGGTTTATTGTTAAAAAGAAAGTCTCAAACAAACGTAACACCAGTCAAAACGAACTAAATGAAGCATTTTTTGAAGCATGGAATTAAATCCCCCTACAAAATTTTACGAAATTGATTGAATCAAAATGCCACGTCGTTGCAGTGCTGTTATTGGCATTAAGGGATACGCCACTTAATATTAATTATAACTATTGATAGGTTTGGGATAGTAGCTATTTCATAAATAACAATACTAATTACTAATACTTTAAAAAAATGTTTTTTATACTTTTTTGTTGTTGTTTCTAATTAGTTGACCATTATTGTTTATAACTTAAAATGGGTTAAAATGTTTGTCCGTAATGTAATATTGAAACTGCCCTTGTGTAATGGAATTTATATTGTTTTTCTAATCAATGATAAATCGTTGAACATATTGTTGTCCTATTTATTGTTTATTTTCAAAATAAAAACGATTGCGGAGAAGTATCTTACATAATGTCAAGGACCGTTGGCAGTGTTTCTAATTATCTGACCACCACTGTATTTCTCGGTCAGTATATAAATAGTCAGAATATAAATTAACTTCGACGAAACTGGTCAATCCAGACACTTGCCAATTTGGAAAGATGTCATGCATATAAAATTCCTAATAAATACTACTGATAAATCAAAATAACTTATAGCTATTCACAAAATAACTTCAACTCACCAAGAGCTGTCACCAAAAGCATCATAAAACATGGAAAAAGCCGAACTTCCGCTGTAGTTGGCGACCAATGATGGTATGTAGGTAAGGAGCGATAACGACTGCAGCTCCTCTTCACTTCTTGTATCTTTTTCTATTGCCACCTAAAACCAATTTACGAGTCATTGCTTTTCTTTGGAAAAATTTTTTGCAAACCTAAAATTAACTTTTTCATACAACTTCGTTTGCATTCCATATAAAAAGAAGTCTATGTCTTACTGGTCTTACTTCAAGCTGAAAATTATTTTCCTGCCAAATTTTATAAAGATCGGTTCCACGACTTATGTAACTCTTCCGTATTTATATTAATAGTATGGATTAAATTTTTTAATGTTAAATTCTTTTATCTGAGTTGCCTGCCTGTTGACTGACGTGTATCTGTAAATCGTAAGTACATTTGGTCTGCGAAGTGTTATTTGCACATTTTACACTTTTTTGTGTCGTGTCACCTACAGATTTTACATTTATACAGGGTGTCCGGTGGCAGATTTATGTTTTTAAAAGCTAATAAAACAAAAACTAATATTCTTATGGCTTTATAAACTAATTCAATAAATACAGGGATAATGCGGATTTTACTTTTTAAAAATTATTTCAACCAAATGTTGTCCATTTAGACGCACACACTGTTTAAAACGGTCCACCGTGTTACATGCGACGCGCTGCAACAGGCTCGGCTGGATTTGCTGAATTGCATTGCGGATATTTTCCTTCAACTGCACAACAGACCGTGGATTATTAGCATAAACCTTGCTTTTAAGATAGCCCCATAAAAAAAAGTCCATGGGAGTTAAATCTGGTGACCTCGGTGGCCATGGGATATCCCCAAAGCGGCTTATCAATTTTCGTGGAAAATGTTGACGAAGCAAACCCATAGACGTTCTGGCTGTATGCGCAGTCGCCCCATCTTGTTGAAACCACGTATGCGTTGAGTAGGACGGATGTGCTCGCAAATTTGGTAAAAAATATTCAGAGATCATGTGTCCATAGTTTTCACTGTTGACATTCACAGCTTCGCCCATAGAATTTTCAAAAAAATAGGGACCGATGATTCCGTTCGCCGATAATGTGCACCAAACAGTAACTTTCGGGCAATGCAGGGGCCGTTGATGTTTCAATCGTGGATTAAGTGTTTTTGGGGCCCAGTAACGATAGTTTTGTTTATTAACCTGGCCGTTCAAATGAAAATGGGCCTCATCGCTCCAAAAGATGCAATTTACAGTACGAAATCTCTCCAACATCCCTTCACAGAAGATTTTTCGTAAATTAAAGTCATTTTCTTTATGTTCGTGGACTATTTGAATCTTAAAGGGATGGAACTTTAAGTCTTTTTTTAAAATTTCGTGAACAACACTTTTAGGGAGTGCCAAAGCGGATGCTCTTTTCCGCACTGAGAGTCGTGGATTTTCACGTAAGCTTTTTTCAACCTCTTGAATGTTCTCGGCGGTCCTTGATGTTCTGCTGGGTCCCGGCTGAGGGGTATTTAAAGCAGAAGATGTCTGGCGGAATCTCTGAACCCACGATCTTATCAAGTTAACACTTGGTCCATCGCTCAATCGCCGAATATTGTAGAGGGCACAAAACTGTCGACGCGCAGTCACGTACGAATCACTACTCTTAAAAAACGCCTCAATAGCGTAAGCGCGCTGCTGCCCAGACCACTGCGGCATTGTGAATAACAAATCCGCACTCTCGGAGCGTGGAATGACACCGCCCTCATCCCGCACCAGTAATAACTTTTTTAGATATATCAAGTTAACACTTGGTCCATCGCTCAATCGCCGAATATTGTAGAGGGCACAAAACTGTCGACGCGCAGTCACGTACGAATCACTACTCTTAAAAAACGCCTCAATAGCGTAAGCGCGCTGCTGCCCAGACCACTGCGGCATTGTGAATAACAAATCCGCACTCTCGGAGCGTGGAATGACACCGCCCTCCCGCACCAGTAATAACTTTTTTAGATATACCCTTTTAAAAACATAAATCAGCCACCGGACACCCGTTATTAAGTAACATGTCACCTGTAATGCGTACACTTGTTTGTGTCGTGTCACCTCTACTTTCTACACTTGTCTATGACGTGTCACCTCTACATTCTACAGTTTTCTATGACGTGTCACTTGCACATTGTTCACTTGTCTACGACGTGTCACCTACAGACATTACATTTATAATAGGAAACGTGTCACCTGTAATTTGTGCACTTGTTTGTGACGAGTCACCTCTACATTGTAAACTTGTCTATGTCTTGTCACCTGCACATTGTAGACTTCGTCTTTGACGTGTCACCTCTACATTCTACACTTGTCTATGACGTGTCACTTCTACATTGTACACTTGTCTATGACGTGTCACCTTCACATTGTACGCTCGTCTTTGACGTGTCACCTACACTTTACTTGTCTTTGACGTGTCACCTGTACGAGCCGCGTCGCCGGTGCCAGCAGCGCGACGGCGGCGGCCATGACGATCCCCGCCCATAGACAGCCATCCGCAGCCATTGCTCTCTCCGCCCGCGCCACCACGTACCAGCTGATGTCAACTGCGGAAAGTTCTGCGCGCAGTGTCGACCCTCGCTCCCACATCGTGCACTTCACTGTAATGTGTCACCTGCACGAGTATTGTCGTTTTAGCTCGCCCTAACCTAACCTTTGTCATTGGTAAATTTGTTAATACTATCTTGAGTTGTTGTTGTATAATATTTTTTATCACATTATGCTCAAGCAAAGCATATTATGCGAATACTAACTTCAGTATTTAATGATTGAGACACAAAGAAAACCGATTGCTTGTGAAATGCACTGTAAAGACTTTACTCTGGTTCTGGTAGTCGAGGAAAAATGTAGTCAGTCTATGACACTGGAGACGAAAACAGATCTTACATGGTCACACACTCTAAAAAATTTACAAACTGTTGTGACTTTTCTTGGTCACAATATATCCGATATTTACATACATGTGCCTGAAATACATTACTCTCTTTCTGGTGCTGTCGGCTATAACTATTTGTAAATCTACTATAGTATTGAACAGCATAATTAGACATACATAATCTCACGCATATTTCCATAATAACGCTAGCGATATTAGCTTCACCTCTCTGTTTTAAAATTACAGGCATGTTGATGAAAAACAATAATTATTTCTAAGTAGGTTTGTTGTTATGTATTACCTGTATCACTAGTAGGGTCGAGTAAAGCGAATGGATCCCACGAACTGTCAGCGGCATAATGAAATCCCACATCAGAATGGCCGCCTTCTGATTGCGACCCATAGCTGCTCTCTTCACCTGTTTATATGTACTTCCATGTAGCCATACAAGGAATTGTATTACAAGAAAAGAATTCATGCAAATAGGCTATTTGATTGAGTTTTGGAAAACATATCACAGTATCCAATGTTGTTTTTCGAGACCATTAAAGGTAATTTAATTCTTTTAGGTATTTCCTAAAAAAATAAATTTTAAGTTCTTTGGTCTACATAGCGCTTTTCGATAGCATGACGATCGTAAATCACTTTAAAACTCCATAATCAGTAAAATAAAAAGTCGGGACAGTACTGGTACTGAACTGGAGAAAAAAATAAGACTAAAATGCGTTTGTGGCAATACTGTTTGTGTTAATGTATAGAATGTGCTTACTGTTAGTAGTTTGCCCAACCCAGTCTGACATGGTATGGTGCGATGGGAGAGCGATGGATGGCGCGGAAGCAGAACATTCTCCATCGGACGACGAAGTCTGGTAATTCTCTAGTTTCTAAAGAAATACATTATATTATTACTTATAATATGAAATTAAGTAGTTATGTTATTGTACGAGCTAAGATCTCATGCTGGCATTAAATCATTAATAATGCATCTAATGGCCAATAGCTACCTGGATTGGCGTGCTGGAATAGGGTTGTGTCCTACCTAGTCAAATCAGTTACTTTTTACGATCTGTCAAAACGAAATTTTACTATGGAAAATGTACTGAAATAGCAAACCGTGACGTCATAGTTTGTAGTACTCAATTGCAGCACTTTTTTTGATTGTTTTATTATTTTTAAATTTGCTATAATTGTAAATTGAAAATCGAAATACATATTTTGAGGTGTTTTGGGATAATCTTTTTAATTTATGACTACTCGCAATTTAATTTCGATGCTGTCAACTACCCAATTCCTTTCCATCTATCACCTAATATTATAAAAATAAAGTTAATTATTGGTCTAATCATTTTAGTAATAATTACAAATACAGTCCCACTTTACACTTGTCTTTATTTAAAGTAACACATTTAAAATGGCGTGTTATGTATGTTAGAGAGATTATAAAATATTGGATAGTCTTTACCTTATCTTTTTTCTTAGCAGTAAATTCATCATCACTGGAGTCCCGCTGCACCCAGGAGCTTCTAAATCTCACTCCAACTCTTTTCCCTTCGTTTGGCAAACTTGCAGGATTTGCTGCATCGGAATCTGGATCCAGAGATTTGTCATCATCTTCCTTTTTCAATTTCTTTATCACAAATACTTTGTCTCTCTCTTTCTCTACGTTATCGATAACAGCCTCAGAATCCGCCTCATTAGATTCTGCTGGCTCTCCCTTAACATTGACTTCGTCCTTAGCTTTAGCTTCCTTTGTTTTGTTATCCCCGTCACTACCATTCGAATTATATCCGTTCAAGCTTTCAAATCCGTCATCGCCGTCAGCAAATACACCTCGCGCTACATTTACATTTTGTCGAACATTAAATGTCTCCAGACGCTTTTTTGTCAATATATTAGGTTTAAAATCAAAAGATGGGCCTGGCGAATCCTCAGGCGGCGGAGTGAACGTCACTAGAGGTGCTGTCAAATCTGGCTTCTTCCAAGCCATATAATCTTCATCATCGGAGTCTTTGGCTTTAGCTTTGAGTGATTTATTCTTAATCGAGGGGTCGAGATTCTTTATTAAATTTTCTTTTGTTAGTTCCTTCTTACGTTTTCTGAAATAATTGATTATCTAAACAACTTTGGGAAGCGTAAGTCTTATTAACAAGTTAATAGAGAATGTTTTTCAAAAATTAATGTGAATATTTACATAATTATTGAAAAAGTTAGTTTACCGTAATCCAATGTCAACAGTCTCCGAACGTGAAAGACGCCGTCTAAACTTGGCAGGTTTTGTTGTAGGTGTTTTGCTTTGACTAGACGTAGCTCCACTCTCGGCTGATCCTCCGCCATCTCCACTCCCACCATCGCATTCTGATCTTGGTCTCCTATAGGATTTTTATATGGATAAAAAGATGCCCTGATTACAATGCTATTATTACCGGTCAGCTAACTTTATGTGAGACAATAGTGGAAATGCACTGCTTTTTGCAATGGCATTAAAGTATTTTTTGCAGACATAATTGACAATCGTAATTACATAATTGGGCTACTTTTCAACCTAAAATACTGTCGAATAAAAGAGAATACTGGTTAAGTACCCGGTAGGGTACCAGGACTACATCAGTATCTCTGTCAATAAAAAATAATTTTGAAATTTACCTGAAGTAGCGAGGTAGTTTGCGGTGGTAGTTTGATCGAGGCCGCACTCTCGCCAGTTCCATTTCTGTAGTGCTTACAATTTGTGAGTGCACTATACATAGTACTATCATCAAACCCAATGGCACTAACCAACAATTTGGCTGAAACAAATACATGAAACATCATATACCTCATCATAGTAAAATAACAATGTGTAACTAAAACAGATGATATCAATAGGTCAATTGAACAGTCGAAAGCTAAATTGAATTTAAACATTAATGGAATATTACCAGATTAATAGACAGAGGAAAGTTACCTATTTGACTCGACAGTCAACTGCTGACTGTAGTCAGACCGGAGTCTGGTAAAATTTCTGCGAGATAGTAATATTAGCTTATGTATTATTATCTTACGCCCACAGGAACTCGGTATTTATTTGATAATACACACACAGTTATTTAGTCCCAAATAAGGCAGAACCTGTACTATGGGTGCTAAATACATGCTCTTCTTCATAGGCTGGATAGCTAGCAGTTATAAATCAATAGCACTCACATCTATCTCCAAAGTAGCTGGCGATAGGTAGTAAATGGAAATATTGAGAACTTGCATGAACCATAGCGCTAGTAGAAACTTGGCACAGGCCGGCGTCGTTTGCTGCGCCCACCACTGGTAGAGCGCGGGCAGGAATACCAGGCGAACTAGAGCATACCACAGCACGCGGCGTATGCTCAGTGTAGGCTTCGCCTTAGGAAATGATGATCCTGCGGGATTATTTGTTAAAGATTTTCATTTGGAATATGAAAACTACTTATACTACTATACATAGATCAATTCGATATCGATATGTTAACTGGGTAATGTATTTACCTCTGACCAAATCAACATCAATAAGGTAGGACCGCGCGTGTGAAGAGAAATCAACGATCCGGCGGCGATAGGTGCCGCGCATCAGCAGCTGTTCCACCATGGTCTCCCATTCTTCTTTGTCGTAGGAGCTGATTTTCTTCTGATACCTATGAAGAAAATCTCCCTATATAAATCTGATTGATGATGAATGCCTAGCGACGTTGCCCGCACGAGTCTTAATTTTTTCCTATTATAATTGAGTAATAGTTCGTGCAAACCAGTTAATAGGTCACACATTTATACAAAAAGATGAGAGACCGTACAGAGTAGTCATCAAAAACCTGCACCCCTCGACACCAATCGATGCCATAGAGCAGGCTATAGAAAGCACTGGGAATAAAGTAAAAGGAGAAATAATAAATGCTAGATATGGTCCAACCAAACAACCACTATCAACATGGTTCGTAAATTTGGAGCCTAGTCCAAACAATGATGCAGTCAAGAAATTAAAATACATCTACCATACGAGCGTGACCATTGAGGATCCAAAACGCAAAAGAACTATCCTACAGTGTAAAAGGTGCCAACAATATGGCCATACTAAAAACTATTGTATGCGACCCTACAGGTGTGTCAAGTGTGCAGAAAACCACAACACAGCAGACTGCGAAAAGAAGGATAGGAAGGAGCCAGCTAAGTGTGCCTTATGTTTAGAAGCACACCCTGCCAACTACAAGGGCTGTAAAGTGTTCCAAGAAATACAAAAAAGGAAATTCGGTACTAAACAACAATCGCACCAGCCAAACAAACCATATCAAGACAGCAAATCAAGCAAAGTACAGCAAGAACAATTACCAGAGCCAACCTATAATACAAAACCAACCAAGACCTACGCACAAGCCACAACAGGAACCATGAGTAATCTAGAAATAATTCTATCAAAACAAGCTGAAAAGCTAGACCGACTTATTGACCAGATGGGCACTCTCATGGGGCTCTTGGCAACAATTGTCAATAAGCTAGCTAATTAATAAAATGGCTCTTCGAATTGCAGCATGGAATATAAATGGCATTCTGGGGAAAAAGCAGGAAGTAGACACTTTACTAAAACTACAAAAACTAGACATACTTCTAATATCCGAAGCACACCTTACGGAATCGTCATCATTCTATCTAGATGGATACAACACCTATGCCACTTATCACCCAGACAACACAGCGCACGCAGGTACTGCAATTCTTATAAAGAGAGGCCTTAAGCATCAGTTGCTACCAGAATATCAAACCTCAAAAATACAAGCTACATCTATAATGGTGCACCATAAAGATACCCAATACCCAATTACACTGTCATCTGTTTACTGCCCTCCAAAGCAGAAGAGAAACCCCGAAACCACTGACGATGATTTTAATGGATTTTTCGATTCATTAGGCAATAAGTTTATAGTTGGAGGTGACTGGAACGCAAAAAACACGCAATGGGGTTCACGCCTCACCACAACAAGGGGCCGAAGTCTACGTAAGAGTATTGAAAAAAACCAACTGAGTATCTTAACAACATGCGAGCCTACTCACTAGCCGACTGATCCAAACAAAATGCTCGACTTGCTGGACTTCTTCGTGTATAAAGGCGTACACTCGTATTTCGTCGAAGTGGAAAGTTGTTATGACTCGTCTTCAGATCACACCCCTATTATCGCAACTTTGAGCACCTCTCTACTGAAACGCCCTATAAACCCTTACCTGTGTAACAAACATACAGACTGGCAATACTTTCAGGAATATATAAACGAAAATCTTAACCTGAAAGTCCCGTTGAAAAATGAAAACGATATCGAAAAAGCTACCGAGTATATTACGAAATCTATACAAAAAGCGGCATGGCTTAGCACCCCCCCCCCCCCACGGTGACTGATCCACGTAGGTCGGAAAGTCATCCTAATGTACCACTAGCTGTGAAGCTTAAAGTGCTGGAAAAACGGCGACTGAGGCGAGTATGGCACAGTAGTCGACACCCTGCAGACAAAAGGGAATTCAATAAAGCATCAGCTGAATTAAAACAATTCCTGATGGAAATAGAAAACGAGACACTGCAGCACCAACTACAAAATTTCACGCCCACAGCTCCAGCTAAGAACGAATACTCGCTATGGAAAACTGTGAAATCCCGTCAAAAGCCCCAATTAGCACAATACCCTCTTAAAAATGAAAATGGTTTATGGGCAAAAACTGACGAAGAAAGAGCAGAAGCTTATGGAATGTTTCTTAGTAAAGTCTTCACCCCCAACAGCGACCTAGGAACTGAAAACACAGACCTAGAGGTTGAATTGTTTCTGGCAAGTGATCTTCAACTTAGTCCACCCCTTCGATGTTGTACGCCTACAGAGGTTCGTCGTATTATTGCGCACTTAGAGTTAAGAAAAGCTCCTGGTTATGATTTAATAACTGCTGAAGTACTGAGAAACTTACCGAAAAAGGCTATAACCTACATCACATCACTATTTAACTCCATGCTAAGAACTTCATACTACCCTTGTCTCTGGAAAGTCTCTCAAATTACTATGGTACCTAAGCCAGGTAAGCCACAACACCTCACTTCATCGTACAGACCTATTAGTCTCCTTCCTGTGCTATCGAAAGTGTTTGAGAAAATCATCTCTGTCCGTCTCAACGAAATTTTAAATAAAGAAAATGTCATCCCAGATCATCAGTTTGGTTTTAGAAGAAGCCATGCGACCATTGAGCAAGTTCATAGAGTGTGTGAACATATCAGAGTTGCTCTTGAGACCAAACAATATTGCTCAGGAGTGTTTTTGGATGTACAGCAGGCTTTTGATAAAGTTTGGCACAATGGTCTGTTATATAAATTGAAAAAATTACTACCACATAATATGTATCTTCTTTTAAAATCCTACATAGAAAATCGTATATTATTATTCTATGTAAAAATCAACGAAGCGACTTCCAACTTCTACGAAATAAAAGCTGGCGTCCCTCAGGGATCAGTATTGGGACCATCACTGTATCTAATCTATACAGCAGACGTACCAGAGTCGGAAAACATAGTAACAGCTACTTTTGCGGACGACACAGCAATACTGACATCCGATACGGATCCAGATGAGGCATCTGCCAAACTGCAAACTCATCTTGATAAAATCCACATCTGGATGAAATCCTGGCGAATCAAGGCTAGTGCAACTAAATCTAACCACATTACCTTTACCTTAAGAAGGAAAAATTGTGCTCCTGTCAAACTAGGTGAAGAGGTGCTACCTCACAATGAAGTTGTAAAGTACCTTGGTTTCTATCTTGACAGAAAACAGACATGGAAGACACATATACAAAAAAAACGTGATGAACTCAATTATAGATTTAAGTCCATAGAGTGGCTCCTTGGAAGAAAATCCAGACTTTCTATAGAAAACAAAGTGTTGATCTACAAGGCTGTACTAAAACCCGTATGGACATACGGTATACAACTCTGGGGCTCAGCAAAATCGTCCAATATTGAAATACTACAAAGATTCCAAAATGGAGTGCTTAAAACATTTGTAGATGCTCCATGGTTCACAAAAATGGAGGAAGTTCATGAGTACCTAAATATTGCGACAATTAAAGAAGAAGTGAAAAACTTTACAGTAGCTAACAAAGGCAGAATACTAAACCACCAAAACAGACTTGCCCAGAACCTGAGGGAACCACTACCAATCAGACGCCTAAAGCGAATGCATACTTGGGACAAGCTTTAGCTGCGGGCCTGCGGTGCTAAATGCAACAAATAAATAGGCAGCCTGACACTGGGAGGGCAAGCCTAAAATGCCAATTTACAACCCATAATAACTGCTTATGGACTGCTGTCCGATCGCATGTTTGAATCAAAATATTAAAAAAAAAAAAAATACTTGAGTAATCTTGCTTATATACAGTAAAATGATCAATTGCAAAGGTAAAATGTCAGAGCGCTCAAAGCAAAGTATTAATATTTTATTTTTAATTTCATCGTATGATCTCTGGCAAGTAATGTGGTCAATGAACTAGTGCATATTGTATGTGAGTGGTGTATGCAGTGTTGCCTACTTTGCAGTGCACTGAGCATTTAAGACAGTTTCTTAACCGAGTTTTTTTTTAACTTTATGTTTAATTTTATAATAGAATGATATTATCACTACATAGTATAAAACAAAGTCGCTTTCTCTGTCCCTATATCCCTTTGTATGCTTAAATCTTTAAAACTACGAAACGGATTTTGATGCGGTTTTTTTAATAGATAAAGTGATTCAAGAGGAAGGTTTTAGTGTTAGCATTGCACCCGTGCGAAGCCGGTGCAGGTCGCTAGTTATGTTAATAAGATGACGGTGATGATTTTTCCAAGTAGGCACTGTTTAAATGCCTATAATATGTAATGCGCGCCACTGATCTGAGCTAGCTTACTGATGCTTGAAAGTAAGTATGTATATTTATTTAACTTGGTAAACTTTATTAATAATCAACTGTTTGTATGACAAGAAACTGTCTTCAAATATTTTTAGTAAAACATATTTTTTATCCATAAACACTGCAAAATAAAAAAGGTTTTCTTCTACACTAATATTATAAGAGAGAAAAGATTTGTATTTTTGTATGTTTGTAATGAATTAACTCCAAAACTACTGGAACGATTTTAAAAATTCTTTCGTCAATGGAACGCTATAATATCCCTGAGTAACATAGGCATTATTTTATGCCCGGGAACGGGAACTACGCGGGTGAAACCGCGCAGAACCACTAGTTGTATATATATTAGTATTTCTCCTTAATCAGTTAAGAACCGCCGGTTCCAATTGGAACCGAGACACAATTAAAAATCAATTGTGTCTGTGATTCATGGTCTGAGAGGTTAAATGAAGCAATTGGTATAATTATTTAAAAATTTGATTATTATCAAATTTTTAAAATTTCAGGTCTATTGACCTGAAATTTCTTTGACAAAACAACATGTGAACGTAACTATTTGGTATCATTAATGATAACATAAAAGTTAATTGACATACCTACCTATGTTGTCATGTAATGCACATTATAATTTATTTATTATAGCAGGTCATAGTCCTCAACAGGCTTCGCCAAAATCTTAACATTATAACATTAAAATATCCATCCACACATGCTTCATATTGTCATGTATCTAAATAAGTTTTAAATATATTTGTAACATACATAAAATATTATTTGCAAACACCGAAGTACTAATATATCAGGTTATTAACTATAAACAGTTGTGATAAGTACACAAATACTTACCAGGCTGCCAGCTGCATCATGATGAATCCAATGTATGAAGTTTGTGGTAGCCAATAATTTAACTTCAATCGCACTTGAAAGCTAAAACAATATGATTTGAGATTGTTATCATAAATATTGTTTCCTCATATGATGAATGAACTGTACTCACCATTTGGCTTTGTTTATGAGATATACCTCTAAAATTAAAACTTCGTCTGTATTAACGCGTGAACTGAAACGGAAGATTTCAATAACTGATAAGCGCCGAACAAAGCCTGTTTGATCAAGAAATAATCAACAAGCCGTGTTATGAAAATTACAAACTAAAACACCAAGATGATAGGTACATGGGATCAACGCAGGTTACCAAAGGTCATATGAAAATAATGTGGTATAAATAAATCCAATATTTATTTATAAATTACCGTTAGACATTCTAAAAAGCTATCGAACTTCATCATTCTGTTCAATATTTTTACAGTTATTTTGACAAGATTCAAAATTCTATTGGTTCGATAACTATAGCTATGGACTTAAATCCAAGCTCATGTTGTCGTCACTTTATAAATAACATTCACTGTTTTTCAGTCTTAATTAAACAAATTAAAATCGCTTCATAAAAGATTTAGTTTTCTCGACGACGACGTTATGTTAATATAATGTTAAGGGAAGGAAGACTTGAAAACTATCGTCTGTCACAAATTCACATTTTTTTTTTTTTTTTTTAATTTATCCCATTAGGGAAAGGCAAAGGGATCTAGCCCATACAGCCTAGTCTGTTGTAAGTTTTCTCTGATCCGGAGTGTTGTAAGGCTAAAAAGCCAAGTCCAATTTAAATAATTTCTCTGGTCCAAAACATAAAAAGGCCGAAAGGCCAAGTCTTTCTTTTTTTAATATATATTTTTATCTCTTCCTATATTGATAAGGCCGAAAGGCCAAGTCTTTAATTTTCATGTTCAGGGTAAAAGTCTTTCCGAGTTAGTCCAATCCAGAATTTGTCATATCCGTTTAAGTGTCCAATCCAAAATTTGTCATGTTCGTTTAAGTCAAATATCATTGATGGTGCTGTTTATATATTCAAATATGCATGAATAAAGTGCCTGATTCTTTAGCATGTCTTGAATGCAGCGCGGGATGTTCTCAGGTCTTAAGTTTTCTACCAAGTTGGCTGATAGTGAAAGGCGTTGGATGTTGAAAGCAGAACATTCAAAGAAAATATGATCCAGGGTCTGTATAGAGTTGTTGGTACAATGTGTACATATGGGCGACGGAATAATACGCATGCGGTGCAGATGGGCATTAAAGCGACAGTGTCCAAATCTTAACCGACATAACATTGTGTAATATTTTCTATTTCTATACTTTAAAGATCTAGTAAACCAAGGACCTCTTCCAATTTCAGAATTAATTTGGGCGTACCAAGTTCCTTTTTTAAGTAAGGTTTCTTGCCATAAAACTTGCCAATCTTCTTTGATTTTTGATTTAATGAATGGTTCAATATCTGAAAACGGAATGGCAACATCGTCGACAGGGCTGCCGCTGTCACTGTCAACTACTGATCGTGCCAGAAAATCTACATGTTCGTTACCAGTTACGCCAATATGCGACGGTGTCCAAAGGAGTTTTATATCAAAGTTTCTAAGAGAAAGGCGATGAAGTAAGTCTTTAATTTCCATGATCAGGTAGCTTGTGTAGGCTCTAAGGTTGTAATTCTGTAAGGCCTTTAATACGCTCATGCAATCAGTAATAATAAGCCAACTTCTATCAGTATGTTTTTCCACAAATTTCAATGCAGTTAGAATGGCTACAGATTCAGCAGTGAAAATACTAGATTCTTTCTTGAGCATAAACCCTTGACTAATCTTCTGGTGAGGTACATAAAAGGCCATTGACACCTTGACATCATTTTTAGAACCATCTGTGTAAATTTGTTTATGGTTAGGATATTCTGATATGAGATCATAAACCTCTTGGCGATGTTTCAGCTTGCTATTGATAATTATACTCATCTCATGGAAAATACTGTCATATTCTTTCTCATAACACATCCAGTTATTTGATGTATGAATTTTGTGATTTTTAAACAAGTTTAGAATATAGGAGAACTCATTAAAAATAAAGGGGTAATTGGATGATAATTGGGAGTTAGTGGGAAAGCTATTGTACAAAGAAATTATTTTTCTGACTAAAGGGTGATTATTAATGGAAAATAGCTTAAGTAGGAACCGGAATTTCAAAAACTGAAAACGCAGAGACAGTGGAGGTGTATTACATTCAACTTGTAGGGAGTTTATGGGAGTAGTTCTCATGGCTCCTGTAATTAATCTAAGATTATGATTTTGTAGCACATCCAACTTTTCAACCAACCTAGAGTTTGATGAGAAACAGAGAAATCCATACTCAAAATGGCTGCGAACCAGGGATTTATAAAGAGTAAGAAGGATTTTAGGGTCTGAGCCCCAAGATGTTCCTGCAAGAGACCTCAAAACATTAAGAGCCTTTCTGGCTCTGTCCATCACACAATCAACATATTTATCCCAAGTAAGGTTATTCATAAACAATATCCCTAAAAATTTGGCCTGTGTTACTGAAGGCAACACCAGGTTATCATACTCAATTTTAACTTTAAAAGAACCTATCTTGCTGAATACTAATACTTTAGATTTGTCAGTACTTATGTCCAAGTTCAGATATTCAAAATAAGACTGTAATTTGAGTAATGCATCATTTATCACAGAAGCTACAATACTTGTATTATTGCCTGCAAAATATACTACTAAATCATCAGCATATTGAAGGTTGGAGACCTGTGTACCTAAAATTATATTAAGTTTATGAATATAAAGTGTAAAAAATAAGGGACTAAGTATGCTACCTTGACAGGTGCCTTTATAGGATAATCTAGGACCTATAAGCCTACCATTGCACTTAACATATACCTTTCTACCATGCAAAAAGTAAAAAATCCATTGTATAAATTTTACAGGTATACCAATTGCAGCCAATTCAGTGGACAGTATATGGTGATTTACATTATTGAAAGCCCCCACCACATCAAAAAATACACTAACTACAGCATTATTACTCCGGAATGCATTAAAAATATCTAATTGTAAATGAGATATGCTCTCCCTTGAAGAGCGACCTTTTCTAAATCCAAATTGATTGGAAGGTAATATTCTATTCTTTTCTATGTAGTATTCAAGTCTATGTTTAAGAAGTTGTTCAAAAATCTTTCCCATGCATGAAGATAAAGCAATAGGCCTGTAAGAGTCAAAATGGGATTTATCTTTATTAGGTTTTAAGATAGGTACCAAGCAATCAGTCTTCCAGTCATCAGGTATTATACAGTTATCCCAAAGAAGATTATACATGTTAAGCACAACAGTTTTGGCATTATTAGATAAACATTTGAGCATTTTGTACGGAATACCATCGAGGCCAGCAGCTGTGTCCTTTCTGGATAAAATTGCTGTATTTAATTCTAGAAATGTGAAATGTTTCAGAAAGAAGGCGTCATCAGAAGATGAAGTTAGAGAATTCACCTGGAAAGCTGGCTCGACGGTATCTGGTGTATATTTTTTAAGAAAATCAAAAATCCAAGACAAATCCGAATTTGTATGTGTTGAAGGTGAGTAACTTCTATTAAATTTGCGCATGTATGACCAAATGACTGACATAGGTGTAGTTCTGTTAAAATGCTCACATAGTCTAACCCAACTAACCCTTCTCTCAAACCGGAGTGTATATTTTTTCTTAGCCTGAAGCTTCTTAAAATTAATATAATTTTCTTGTGATGGATCTTGCTTGAACTTTAAGTATGCATTTTTACAATTTATAACAGCTGTTGCACAATTAGAATTCCACCAAGGGAGTGGGATCTTTTTCTTTTTTTTGGTGTTAGAACCACTCTGGGATTGTAAACATTGGGCTGTAGAATCATTAAAATTTGGGATAGATTTTCTAAGTGCCAAACGTAAAATATCAATTAAATCATTGTAACACTGACTAGGGTTTTGAGTATTTGGTAAGAAACTATAAAGTAATAAATCAACATTTGAGGTGTAAATGTCCCAATCAACATTTTTATAATTTATAGAAAATGGAAAAGGTATACTGTCAGGAATATCAAAATAATTAGTATTGCTGTTATTAATGGTAATTTTTGTGATTACAGGAAGGTGATAGCTGCCTAAGGGGTCATCATGAACCAACCAATCAGACTCCAAAGCCAAGCTGGGAGAAACTATGGTCAAGTCAAGAGCATTTTGCCTCCAGATGTGAGCAACCTACTGTAGTCATTTGGCCATCGTTAAGTAAAACTAGGTTATTGTCATCCACACACTCAAGTACATCCTTACCTCTACAGTTAGAAGAAGAACATCCCCAAGATGTGTGAAGGGCATTAAAGTCCCCTGCTAAGAAAATAGGCCCAGGAATAGATTTAATCAGTCTGTCTAATTTTGACTTAGAAAAAGCAGGATTGCAATTAGTTGGACTATAGAAGCTTACAATAGAAAGTTCTTTGTTATTAGCATATTTGATGCGTATAGCAATATTTTGTAATGAATCATCATAAAATGTATCTATTTTACTATAAGATATGCTGTGATGAACAAGGATGGCAACACCATTATGAGCGTTACCTGAATCTAAACGAACTGTATCATAACTACGAATATTAAATCTATGACGCGGCTTGAGCCAGGTCTCAGATACTATGGCTATATGTATATTATTGTCCACAAGAAAGTAATTAAAAATATGGCGATTGTGTAACAAACTTTGAGCATTCCATTGTACGATATTAATACTATCCATAATGGAACAAAAAGGAAAAGAAATATTAAAAGAAATTTTAGGCAGTTAGGTGTTTCAAAGTCTCTTGAAGGACAACCTTAATATTTTGGGTACTAATTGATTTGTCATTATTTTTATTAGAAGTTATTAATTTTACTAAAGATTCTGTAATAACTTTAAGAATAATATCCGAGTTTAAAAGTGATAAAAATTGATCTTTTTTACTTAGAGGAGGGAAGTGTGTGTTATTTTTGTTCAAAACATCAGCAAAACTTTTTTTTTGAAAATTCTCCTTATTAAGTTGTATTTTTTCTTGTTTAACAGCACATGCTGAAGAGATGGCTATATGGTTCCCTTTGCAATGGCAGCAGACAGCATCTTTGGACTGAACTGTGCAGTTACGGAAATTATGTCCTTCACCACAGATTGAACATCTTTCAGAGTTTTTACAATATTTAGCTATATGCCCATACCTCAAACATCGCAGGCACTGCTTGACGGGAGGAATGTATGGCCTCACCTCAAACCGCCAACTGTTCAGGTCCACACTTTCTGGTAACACAGGACAAGAAAAAGTAATTGAAACTGTTTTTGTTGGTTGAAATTCAGGGATTCCATTAACAACTGTTTTGCGCATGAAACGTCGAATAGATACAATGTTCTTGGTACTAGTTAATGCAGAGTAAATTTGCTTGTTAGAAAGATCAGTCGGCACATGAGTAATAACACCAGTGACTTCTGTGGCGGCAGCCGGTATTGAAGCTTTGAGCTTGTGTGTCGTTAAGAAATTTGCATTATTTAAAGCGGCATTGGCTAGCGCCGGCCTTTCAAATATAACGCCCACTTTAGATTTATTTATACGTTGTAGTTGTTTAACGCCTTTGTTGTATCTTTTGACATAATTAGCCAACGCTATCATGTCTCTTGTACCTATAGGTTTTTCCAAGTCCGTGCTTTCCAAAAATACTATATATTCAAAGTTTCCCCCGTCTTCAGGGTAAAACCGAACATAGTTCGCAACTTTAAAGGGCAGGTACTTATCTGTGTCTTCCATTGATTTTACAGATTCCGAATCCGAGCCCGAATCATGCACCGCAGCAGTCTCCGGATCTCCATCATCTTCGTCCTTCTTCTTACGTCGCTTCCGTCCCCGACCGGCCATAACGATGTTCAAAAAGCTTTTTTTCCAATAATAAACTCTGTACGCAGTGTAATTTTATTTTAAATTAATGAAAATTAAAATAGGCGTCTATCTTCTTCAAGCTTCCCGCGCTTTTTTCGAAAAAATAAAGTTATCAATGCACGGCGACAACAGAGTCAACAGACCACAGAACACTATTACTACCACAGAACACTTTTACTCCTAGACTACAGTGCTACAGATAGCACAGGCTCGCCCACAGATAAAAAATTCTAGAAGGGACTTCACATATAAGCAAGGAGTTTTTACCTTATTCCATAAGGGAGGAAGTGCTACTAAGAAAGCAGGGGGCCAATTCTATTAAGAGCCCTATCACAAAACTACGCTCCTCAAGATTAGGCATTTGAACGCGACGGCCCGCTCGCTCGGGGTCACGAGTTCACGACACTACTCTGCCCGTAGCGGCAGCAAGCGACTTACTACTTTTGATACTTTTCTATTTTTTTATTGTATTGTGTTCAACTTTTTTAGCGAAGTATGTTAAGAAAATTTAAAACAATACAATTTACACCCCTTTAGATATTATAGTTTATATAATATGTATTTAGATATAGGTACGTAGATTTTTGCTTAAACTGATAGTGACCAACCTTGAAATAAAAAGTCTGTCTGTTCTCTCTCACACATAAAATGAAGGTCACCAAGAATAAAATCAAATCTTGACAAATACTTGTGTGATAAAAGTTTTTAACGTTTTATGAATAAAATTAACTTTGGGAGATAAAATATGATAAAAAAACATTTAATTCTTTAATTTAATAAATTTTGACAATAAATTACAATCATTTATCTGTAACAAAAATACAGAAATATTAATTTATGCACTTTAATAGTAATTTTGCCTATTTTTTGTGCCTTTTCCTCAAAGAGATTTAAAGGGGCATTGGGAATATTTTCATACAAAACTTTGAAGCCTAAGCGTCATGTCCTTGTCATGTCAGTTAGTATGAACGCGAGCTGTCATTCTGTCGAAATTGTACTAGACTTATTCCACTTGGAATAACTTTTGACTTAAAATTTTCCTCGCGTTGTCCCCTCTATGCCTTATTATATTTTAATATCTTTGCTTTGCCTAAAAAAAGGTGATGCGCGCGCATAGCTAATTTGTGAACAAGTAAAATTTTTTGTTTTTATTCGTTGATGAAAGTCGGAGTTTTATTTATTTCCTCGCAAAGATGTTATAAAACGTCGTATGACATACGTTCGTTTTGATAATTACAGCCTCAATTCTATAATTCGTTCAATAATTATTTTAAATATTTTGACCATTTGGTATTTAAAATGTTGGTAAGTATATAAAATTATTTTTTACTCTTAATTTATTTTTTACTTTTTAGTTGGATTTAAAATGACTTCACATAGCCAACCATGTATTGTCATCCAAACTAAACGCGTATACAAAATTTTTAGCTCAACTGGTTATATTCCAGCTCCGTCATCAGACACTGACATGTCTGACATCAGACACACCAACATACTCATCAAGACGAATCAAGCGAGCCCAAACTCGATGGAGTTATGTAGCTTAATTACTGAGTTCCTATGGCCATCTTACAGCTCCATCATCAGAATCGGTTGCCATTTAGTACAAAATGACTCCTTAAGACGAATCAAACGAGCCCAAACTCGATGGGATTGTGTCGTATAGTTACAGAGTTCCTCGGGTCATCTTCCAGCTCCATCATCAGACCCTGGTTACCATCTAGCACCAAAGTGCTCGTAAAGATAAATCATACGAACCTTAACTCGATGGGGTTGTGTTGTTTAATTACTGAGTTCCTATGGCCATATTCCAGCTCCATCATCAGACCCTGCTTACCATCTAGCACCAAAGTACTCATCAAGATAAATGATACGAGCCTAAACTCGATGGGGTTGTGTCGTATACTTACAGAGTTCCTCGGGTCATCTTCCAGCTCCGTCATCAGACCCTGGTTACCATCTAGTACCAAACTACTCTTCAAGACGAATCAAACAAGCCCAAACTCGATGGGGCTATGTCGTTTAATTACTGAGTTCCTATGGCCATATTTCAGCTCCATCATCAGACCCTGGTTACCATCTAGCACCAAAGTACTCGTCAAGACGAATCATACGAGCCTAAACTCGGTGGGGTTGTGTCGTTTAATTACAGAGTTCCTATGGCCATCTTCCAGCTCCATCACCAGACCCTGGTTACCATCTAGCACCAAAGTATTTGTCAAAACGAATCATACGAGCCCAAACTCGAGGGGTTTACGAGTAGTCATTGAGGAGTTGCGACATCCACCTCCTGGCTCCATCATCAGATCAGCTCGGTGATACCATAATATTGCATAGTCACCGAATTTACATAAGTATACCAAATTTCAGCTCAATCGGTTGAAGATATCTGCTACAAACAAATAAACAAACAACCATCACCCTAAAATGTGTTCATTTTACAATAAAATACATATATGATTAAAACTTGTTATAGGTAGTCGCTCTATAATTACGACGAAATTCCCGATTTTTGGGCGCGCAAAATTCCGACACAGGTCCAGCGTCGACGAGCGCTCGCGCAGTACTGAACTCGACCGGTCAAAACTTTGCTTTATGTAGCAATTTTGCAGTTGGAATTATTTTTCTTTTCAGGTTTATAATGAAATATTTTTTAAAACATGTATGATGTTTGAATTCCTTATGAACTAAAGTATCTTTTGATATAAAAATCATGTGATATTGTTAATATAGTAATGAGAAATTAACGGTTAATTCCAAGCGTTTTTGGCAAATTCACGGTCTCGAATATGATTTAATTTCTAGATATTCAAAACGTATTTAAAAAATTTTAAGCCACAAATCACTTAACCACTATATAAGCAATATTATTATATATTTTTCATCTAATTTGCTAACTCGCTTAGTTCAATCAACGAACACAAAAAAGTGCCGTCGCGCGTTTTTTGAAAAACTTGTTTTGGATTTTTTACTTTTATACAGTTAACTAAGATAAAATCGAATAAAGTAGGTCACTAGCCCCTATAATGATATATTTTCTCTACCATTCGGAAAGTAAAAGTTGTTCAAGTCTTCTAGTTTCTCAGATCTAAGAAGCCAAAGATGGCCATAAACGCAAAAATCACGCTCGAAATGTAATAGGGCTCTTAAATGACAGCGGTGATAGTTGTATGAAAATTACATGATTGTGGTCACTCAATGGTGATATTATGTCAAAATTTGACATAATATCACCATTGAGTGTCAAAATTTGACATAATATCACCATTGAGTGACCACAATCATGCAATTGTCATACAACTATCACCGCTGTCATTTAATAGAATTGGCTCCCAGGCGGTCCCGTTTAGAGGCACCTCGAATAGTATTGTGTCCCTTTCTAATAGTGCAACAACAATTTTCTTTGAAACATGGACAATTTGGCATTTTATATTTATTGTTGAAAGATTTTTTAAATAATATAAAGAATGTTTAAAATATTATTTACTAGCAGCATCCCCCCGTTTCACCCGCGTAGCTCAAGTGTCCATGGGAATACGGGAATAAAATAAAGCCTATGTGTTATTCTGATGTAAACGCTATATATCTGTAAGTTTAATCAAAATCCGTTCAATCGTTTTTGTGTGAAAGAACAACAAACATCCATACATCCATACTCACAATCTTAGTTGTCACAGTCGTTACTCACAGTCTTAGTGAGTTTATAGTATTAGTAGAATTTCGAAGCTAAGAAGGGTTCACATTTTAAAATGAGACTAATACTATGTGATTCCCGCTCGAGAAAGAGAAAGACTCGTGGTAATTGCTTTCCTCCCTAGGGAGGGATTGATTTAAAAAAAAATAACTATATTGGGTAAGGTAGTATAGTAGCATTGCTAAACTTTTTACATCGATTTATATAAGAAAACTAGATGTCGCGCGGTGCGCGAGGCCGCAAGCGGCCACGCGTGTCTCTGTGGGGTCTTATTTTGACAGAAAAATAGAGTCAAATTTTGGGCGCCCATCTTGTTTTAGCCATTTTAAATCGAAAAATAATAAAATTTTGTTAAATATTTTTTTTCATGGCAACACTGTTTACTGAGACCCACAATCGCTCCATACAAGTCAACTTTCCAAAGTGTTGCCAACTGGCTAAAAAAGCCGATTATTATTAAGAAAATTTAAATTTTTCAGTAAAACAAAAATAACGGGGCGGCCATCTTGTTTTTTCAAATTTTCGGGATTTTCTGGTAAACTACAGGATATACCCTATGCGATGACACCAAACACATCCCTGTAGCATATCGACATCTGGGAGATCAATTCGGGTCTTTTGAGGTCTACCCTAAAAATTAAATCAACCATAACTTTCGGTGTTGCCAGGCAAAAATCAAAAAACCTACAAAAGGTCATAGGGAGAGATAAAATGTACCGTTGACTGTTACTCGTTTTTGCAAAATGGTAAAATTTCGAGTTTTGACTT
This sequence comes from Ethmia dodecea, assembly GCA_963855545.1. Classification (NCBI taxonomy): domain Eukaryota; kingdom Metazoa; phylum Arthropoda; class Insecta; order Lepidoptera; family Depressariidae; genus Ethmia; species Ethmia dodecea. The sequence goes on from OY979446.1 coordinate 8,208,646, forward strand.
TTTGCATTAAAAGTAAAAAAATACCCCAAATTTTGGGAAAATTGTTAAAAATTGCAACACGCCGTATCGAGACCTCTAACCCCGCCATACAAGCCAACTCGCTCAGGTGTCGCCATCTTGCCGAAAATCGACAATCAAAATGTGGTAAAATTAATACTTTTCTTTGGGAGCAAATCACCGGTCGGCCATCTTGATTTTTCAAATTTTCGGGATTTTCTGGTAAACTACAGGATATGGCCTGTGCGATGACACCAAACACATCCCTTTAGCATATTGGCATCTGGGAGATCAATTCGGGTCAAGTGGGGTCTAAAACCACTCCAACTTTGAAACACTACTACGCGGCCGCCATTTTGTTTTTTCAACTTTTTTAACTATTTTCGTAAATCATTTAAACATTTCTACAGATTCCAAAAATTTCAGCCGGATCGGCCGGAAAACAAAAGAGATACGATAGGCAAGCCTGGCCGCCATTTTGTTTTTTTGAAAAGTCGGAATTTTCCCGGGGTCACCCCGCCATCTTGAACACTTTTTTCATATATGACTTGACTCCAAAACGACTCCTTCTGGGAGAACAATTATGTCAATCAGTCAGTCAGTGAGTGAGTGAGTGGTAGTCCAGCTTTATATATTATAAATTTATATATTATATAAATAAATAAAAAGGTGTGACCTTGTGAGTGTAGCTAGAGTCTGACCAACGAATCGTGACGCGGACTATTTTCGAAAGTTTTATTAGGGCAACAATTTTAAACTGTCAAACGATTGTCAAAAGTTTATAGTATCTGTTAGTTCTGGTGTACTTTTTTGTTGATTTTGCTTGCAATCATGGCGAAAACGGTTAAAAGCAATTTAAGGAGGCTATTGTTTACTATGATAAACAAGTTTAGAGAAGTAAAAAGCAAAATGGAAGATAAACTGGCTGAAAAACAACGACAACTGAACACAATCTCGTCGCTTATAGGTTAGTTTTGATTTATAGTTTAGATACTTTATATTACATACCTTCTTTTATTGTTCTCGTTTATCATTTAACAATTTTCCCTGATTTAATTTTGACACCTCATCACCATTCATTACAGCTTCTTACCAAACGGGGTGAGTATTACTGCAGATGTGTACTGTGAAGAACTGAACACAATGATGGAGAAGCTGGCATATCTCCAACCAGCATTGGTCAATCGCTCGTCTCCGCTGCTCCTGCACGACTGCACAGCAGAAAGAAGAAGAATTTGCTGCCTCCCGTCCAGCTGATTTCTTTAAGAAGGGCATCAATAAACTGCCACTGCGTTGGCAATGATGCATTGATTTCATGGGTGATTACTTCGATTAATACAAATAAAAAATACATGAAAAAAATTCGTTTACATTTTTTCATAAAAAACGGCAATTTCATAGGTAAAGACCTAATAATTATATTCATACATATAGTACTTGATTGTTCATGATTTTATGCGTTTTCCTTAATAATGAAAGTAACTTTATTGGTAACACCTGAAAATACATCCCTTTGCCTGTAAAATATTAACTGGTTCTTAATCTTCAATTATTAGTAAGATTAATTCTTATTTAGCCTTTATTGATACTGCAAATCAATACTGTTAATATTTAACATCATTACTGCAAATTATATGTGTGGTTGATCTAGAGTAGGCTAAATAGCAGTTTAATAATAAAAAAAATACAAGTATCAGCACCGTTATTTCCGAGTATAATGAATGTTGACATACCAAATTTTTTTGAATTTGCCGCCAATCTTGATAGTCACGATTCGTTGGTCAGACTCTATAAACAACTATAAAATAAACCACGGCGGTGAATCTGTGTGTTTTGATTGGTTGTGAAAATTTAAAAAAGACTACTATCTTGAAGAGACAGTCTGTAAGCTGTTCCGAAATTCAATACCTTGTTTGTCATCTACACTAATATTATAACAAGGAAGGATTTGTATTTTTGTACTTTTTGTATTTTCGGGCTCTTTGGATTCCTTGGCTTGTTTAGACTGTTTGTACTTTTGTACTTTTCTACTTTTGTACTTCTGTATTTCTGTGTTGTTTACTTTCCTTGTATTCGAAAACAAATGTAGAGTGTATAACGTGGGTGAAAGTTATCAATTCCTATTCCTATAATATAAGTCGGACAATAAGTCTGACCTACCTAAGAGCCTACCCTACCTATATTGTAAAGAATGTCTACAAATATCATGGTCAATATGGTCACCCGTTTTGACTTTGAACAAATGTCAATAGTTGATGTTGCCATCATACTTAAAATATCGTACCCCTAAATTTGGTGTAATTTTGGGTAGTCTAAATGTACTTTAATTTTAACAGTTTCATATTAAACATAGATATTTTTAATCAGGCAACATATTTAAAAAAACACACTTTATTCATTATAGAAAGTACATTTATTTTTTAGATTTTAGGTCGGGATAAGTAAGTAAGAAAATGTAGGGGGGAATTTAGAACAGCGATATTGTCAATACTAGAAAGGGATACAATACTATTCGAGGTGCCTCTCAATGAGACCGGAATTTTGTTAGGAGCACTTCCTCCCAAATATATAAGCTTCTTGCATATATTTCCTTTCCATTAGAAATCTATCGTGTAGCGTCATCTATAGTCAGACTCGGAATTTAATGGTGGTGGTAGTAATTTAGGTCACTGATGAAACGTACATACACATTGTATCTTTGTACACATGGTGTAATTGTCTTGTGAGCACAGAACACTTTTACTCCTAGCGGAGACTTGTGAGTTGTGGGCGATTTGTGTGAAAACCATAGAGAAAGCATGTGGAACTCCGTGACACCAATAGAAAAGAAATATGAGGTGGCACGGAAGTCCACATGCTCACGCACGCCATTTCAAGATTAACTGAAGACAAGGCAGTATGGTCTATGACTCTAGACTGGTCAGCACGAGTTAAAATATAGAAAAATAACAATATAGTTTTATTGGTCTGTGGTTTTGCGTTTGAATTTGAATTTAATTTCGGCAGTTGTAGAACTTGTTCACTTGTTGCTCTCAGTGCTGGTCACAGAAACTGGTGGAGAATTTAAACAGTACATAATGGAAGATATTTGGAATTATCGCCTTGACAGTCTAGAGGACGATAGTCATCAAGATTTCGAATCTCCTGTAAATATTTTACGAGATGAAGTGTTCAAATTGAATGGTTTTATGATCCAGAATTATAGTTTTAGCGACGGCCAAAATTACGAAAATGATTTAAAAGTTCTCACCGAAAATAATAAGCGCTTACGCCTTGAAATAGATACAAAGCTTGAAGAACTATCACGACAAAGAAGTAAATACGAAGATTTCAAAAAAGGTACTTATGACTTTCGATATATTTATTTTTGTATTATGAGCAGAGGTTGAAACAATAAATAAAGCTTGACCTACTGAGCCCCAAATAGCGGTTTGTTGGCAAGTAGTAGGGAATAGGGATAATATTATGTAATTAATAGTCTGTGCAGAACATGCAGAAAGAGAACCAGCATGGCAGAACAAGTGAATTAACATTACGATTTTTACAACTGACACTACCATCAAAGACTTGTCTGTGTTCTTTTAGCATTTGCAATTTATAAATTTAAATAAAAATAAATGTTAAATGTATGATAATCGAGTTTTAGGGGCAGCTTGTGAAACAGCAATGATATTGTTGTTAAGTGCAGTAGCACCCTTGAATCCCATTATGGTTCTCTTTTCGCAGAGACTACTTATTCATATTCTTCAAATTTGTGTATTTTCAAAATCTTATTAAATTATAGTAAATACATATTGCAGCATTTATTGATATCAACAGTGTGGTGTTTGATTCCTCACTAGTTGATCAAAATGAACAAATTAAAAAATAGAATAAAAATTTACTGACTGCAAAATGCCGCATAGTATTTTTTTAATGCTACCTATTATAGGTATTGGTAAATTGATTTACATTTATTGTCATCTCATACTACATCCCCTGCTCCCCGATATTTGGTTGAAGTAGTTTTCATAGTGTGATTACTTTTTCTTCAAACATATTTGGTCTGTGTAATATCATACACGTCGTGGTACACATTCGTCATCATCATCAACGACTCGACCTCGTCATCAACGACTTCAACGTGCCTTGTTATTAGCCTATTGACTTGTCTAAGTGTAATTGTTATTACCTACAGAAAAAATAAATTAAAATTTTTTTTTCATTGGTCGTATTGTTGCAGATCAACGAGTATTATCACAAGAAATCAAAGACACTCATGAAGTTTTTTTGATGGCAAAAAAGTATTACAAGAAGTCCTTAAAAATGTATTTCACTGTGGAGTCAAGAAACAATAGCCACCATACAATTTTCGTCCAGTTTTTCACCGAGGCTAAGAAAGATACAGAATTTTATTCTATTCGTCTCCTGAGTGATATAAAAACAGGATTTTATGCATGTAAGTTTCTTGCCTTTTTGTATACAAGTTATTTTATATTATACTAGCTTTTACCCGCGGCTTCGCTCGCACACGTTTATTTCACCCGCCTAGGGATTGAATTTAGCAAAATCCTTTCTTAGTGGATGACTACACTGTATAAGCTATCTATGTGCAAAATTTCAAATCTCTAGCTAGACCCAGCACAATCAGTCAGTCAGTTTATCATTTTGTGTATATAGATAAATATATTATTTTCCTTTGTTTAGGTACTGCAACAATTGTTGATTTCAACAATGGGCCATTGCTATGTTTGATGCCTTGACATCTGTGCTTAATGGTTTGTGTAGATTGCATCATCCAGAGATGTACACTCCAATCATGTGGTCCAAGCCTTTATTATTTATTATACTCAATCTGCTTATTAGGTTGGCCACATTGTGTCTTCTGAGTTGACTGTGATGCACACCGCCTTTTCCCTGCAGCTTAGCTGCCAACTCATTGATGTGTTTCGACTGTCTAGTCTAATATTTTTTGCTCTACACTGCAATTTCCTCTACACTGCAATTTCCTCTTTACAGTGCTAATGTTCAGGTCTTCTTTTATATGCTTATTGCTTAATATGTAGTATGGTAATTCGCACATCTAGTTACAGTAGAGCGTTTTAAAGAATTATTTTTTGTCATAACTACTACCAGATTTGGTGTGATATGTTTGCAATCATTTTCTTATTGAACTTTGTTCATTTGTGTATGATTTAAAGAAAAAATAAATTTAAAATATTTGAAGGAAATAAAAAAAATATGCAAAAAAGTTCAACAGCACCTACACTTGTGGCGCTTTTTGCACTAAATGATGTCATGTCAGTAACTCATGACAATTATGATTATCGTATTTTTGTAAGTAAAACACTAAAAAAATATATCCCTGTATTTTATCCCCGTATTCCCACGGAAACGTGAACGACGCTGATGAAACCGTGCAGAACTGTAGTAGTTCATAAGATAATTATGTCGATCTCTTGAGTGCTATAATGACACAAATGTACATATTTTACGTCACAACTGCCAAATACGACGTCGTTGCACTCAAGGCGCGTAACTTTTTTCACCAATGCTATAATGATAGTGGCGCTCTCTAAGGTGGTTTTTTTAATTTTTTAAGAATTTTTTAAATCGATGCAGTAGTTTTTGAGTTTATTCGTAACAAACGTACAAAAAATCTAATCTTTCCTATTTATAATACCTATTAGTATAGATTAGTGTAGATATCTAGGTGATAAAAGACAAAAATAAACTTAGCGGCTGCACGGATTTAGATGAAATTTGGTAGGTAGATAGATTAGGACCCGGATTAACATAGGATTAACATAAAGGCTACCTTTTATCCCTAAATAACGCGAACGAAGTAGCAGGCAACATTTTAAAATGACAAAAATGCAAAAAATTGCGAAGTTCGAAAAAAAATATATATTTTGAAAGGCTAAATCTCAGAAACTATTGGGTCTACAGAGACAATTCTAGTATCATATTGTAGTTAATTTAGTCTACTTTAAAAACGTCTTAAGAAAGTTTTTCAGAAACTAGTCTTTTAGGGTTATAATCGCCAAAATAAAAAAAATAAAACAATTTTTTCGATTTTTGACAAAGTTGCGTTCGGCGCCCGAGGTCACAAACTTGGATTAATACATTAGGCCAACATCATAAACAAGTCTGCAAAAAATCAGAACTACCGGTCTTGACGCATACGAGCCCATACATTCAACCGACAAAACTAGACTATAAGGCATTTCATATCGTGTTTAGTGCTTATGTAAATAAGTCACGACTAAGATACAGCTTCTGACAGGACTAAATTCAGTAGGTTATCTTCTGTCCCTTTTCTTTTTTTGAGGTAAAATAAAGACAGGAATAAACTAAAATAAGTTTAGTCGCTGTAATGCAGAATCGAACCCAATAAGTACTTTGTGATTTACTTTCAGTCACATTAAATACGTACCTTCATAATTGTCATTGTAAAACTCTACTACTACCCAGTTTTAAAAATCTGTGAGCAATAAAAATAGGATTCATTATAAATTTTAATAATTTTCAGTGCTTGAAACAAATCCAAAACTCCCCAACTTTGAAGAGTTGAAAAAAAACTTACAGGACTCAAATGATGTACCTTGCAGTCTTTGCTGTATCAGAGAAGCTTTTTTAAAGGTGAAGAAGAATAAACATTGTTGATTCATTTTCTGCTAGACTATGTTGCATTCTTCTAACATTTGAGCAGTAGGTATACTAGGTATATACGGTAATTTAAAAAATCACGTGCAAATATTTTAAGGGTAGGTATAAATATGTAAGAGAAATCGAATTAACATATAAGGAGAAAAAGAGTAGTTTTTTTCTTGTTCTTTTCTAATAAAAAAAAACTTATTTTGTAAACAGGCTTTGCATAAATCCACACTACCGCACTAAAGGTCACAGCACACTTATCAACTCGGAAAGGGATCGTCACCGTATCGCCTCGAGCCGTTCAGTATTGTTTGTATGAAACTCCCTACTGCAACGCACACTAATTGGAAACGTAACGTAATCGCCTCGCCTCGGAACAGGCTCCGAACCGCGATGCGGTGAGTGGTCAACTTGCAGTTCCCCCGCTTACGTCTCTCCGTACGCGAGCTCACGGCTCTTCGTCCACCATTGCACGTGTCCCCTCCCGCGACTTGCCTGCTGACCGTGCCGCCGCCCGCCATTCGCAAGACAACTTCCTTTGGTGTTGCGCGTAAGTTTTATTGATTTTTTTATTGAACACTCAACGTTTGGATTCAAACTGATTTGGTGCCAACCCGGTCAGCCAGCGGTCGGCGAGGCGTAAGCGCGGTGACGCCTAGCCGTAGCCAAGTTGACGTACAGGAGCCGCTGCTACGCTTTGGTTACATGCATACGTTAGGTTGACGGCGAGGCGAAAGGCGATACGGTGCCGATCCCTTTCCGAGTTGATATGTGTGCTGTGACCCTAAAACGCCACTTTTGTGGGCTTCTTTTATTTATTTATTTCATTATTTTCGGACAATTTTTGATTGGGTAGTGTGCGTGTATTGTTTATGTACAGTGTGTTAGTTAGATTTTTAAGAGATTTCGATTATTAAATCGATGTTATTTAGTAAAGTAGCTTATCTATAGGTACTAATATTATAAAGAGAATTTTTTTGTATGTTTGTTACGAATAAACTCAAAAACTACTGGACCGATTTAAAAAAATCTTTCAACAATAAAAGCTAGAATATCCCTGAGTAACATAGGGTATATTTTATTCCCGTATTCCCACGGGAACGGGAACTACGCTGGTGAACCGCGCAGAACCGCTGTTATAAAATAAAAATCAATGCTAAAATAGGTTCTTGCAATTTTATTTATCTACCCTTTAAATATTTGCACTGAATTTAAAATGACATGAAATGATTTATATAAAATATTCTTTAACAAGATTATAGGCCACAGCTGTTTAGTAATTTATTTTTTTATTGAAATCATAAATCAAAAATAGAAATGTTTATTTGTTAACCACAGAAAATACACCAGATACAAAACAGTTACAATTAAATACAATTCCATAGTGGTGTATACACTGGCACCCTGCCACACAACGCAATACTCTCACACTTCAGTTCCTGGGTGTGTTGTACTTTGTACAATCATTCAAAAAAGTAGCATACCACATCAATACATGAATTATTTAAAACAAAACTTAAGAATACCTTTTCAGCTCCACATTATTAAAATTTATTAATACAACACATACTAAATAGTGCTTCAACAACAGTCTGCTACTTTTTTGTCAATAATATAGATACTCATTTTAGACGGACTTTGGCTCCTATAAATAAATAAATAAAGAAAAGTAAACACGTTACAGAAAATAAGGATAAATGTTGATGTGCTGATAATGTACCAAAGATTTCACCTATAAACTGAGGTAGATGTAGTGTCCTTTGTGATTAGACATTTTAAAATCAATCTTGAAATTATACATGATATGATATGACACATTCAATGAAAAAGTATCTATACTGATAATAACAAAATAATACTCTTTCGAACTTGTGTACGGCTGTCGCGTACAGCGCACTAATGACCACTGAGTGTGACTGCTCCATTTTAATGATTTAAGATTTGGTGCTCATCTCCCATCTACTTCAGTTTAGTAGAAGTTTTTAGTTTGTACATGAAATTGATATTTTGTGGATATTGTGACACTATAATTTAAATTATGATTAACAAAAACTATGCAATAGAAATAAACCATAATAAAGGCTGAATGGGTCCAATGTGTAAGCAACCTGTCTCCAGAAAAATCTCAAAAACTATAGCCTTTCCCCTTACGTCTGCCCCTGAACATACAGCATATCGTAGTCAGTCGAGCGGATTAGGCGCAAAATTCCACATTCGCAAAATGACACATTCTCAAAATGCCATTTTCGCATAATGACACACTCGAACATACTGCAAGAAAGGGAGTTGAACAAGTATGGCACTTCGTTAGTGTGGCATTTTGCTAATGTGGCATTTTGCGCCTAATCCAGTCTCGCATCTGTGGCCAATCAGTAAAGGAGAATTCTCAGAAATACTGTAGAGGCGGCTCTTTACGGTTATCAGATCCTGTCTAACCAAAAATAAGCATGTCTGGATTTCATACACATTATATGCATCAATAATATTTCAATATTAACTGCTTGGATTAGCTTGCTGCGTAGCTGGCGTTGCGCGTCGTCGCCATGGGGCGTCCTAATGAGGCAGAGCTCTTACACAGTGATCCGGAAAAAAACTGCAATTAACGCGTTTTTGGATCTGGCGACCATGTACAGTACAAGAATACTAAATCTTTTATTTTTTAATTGTTGACCTCTTATTGGCTCTACATCTAAAAAAAACATGAAAATCGCATAGTTCATCATCTAATAAAACCAATAATAATATAGCGTCTACTAAACTGCCATGTGTTATCCTTTACAAAAACATGTCAATGGGTAAAAAGGAGTGCAGGTTAATTTTGTTATCATCCTAGTCGTCTGTGGGCTCATTTGACCAAAAAGCCTAATCAATGGCACTAACGAAAAACATAAAAAAAGTTAAATTTAATATAATAAATTAATAACATGTCAAAAGTTTTCAGGTAATTGTATGTATCTACACAAACTGCTAATTGTTTATAAAGGATTCAATTTGTTTCATCCTTATTTTATTCAATTATTATTACAACATTATATTTTATTTGATCCCGTGTTATTTAATTTATATTATACTTGACCTTGATCATATTTGTGACGTAGCTTAATAATATTATATTTGTAGGAATATAATATTACTAGCGACCCGCCCCGGCTTCGCATGGGTGCAATGCTAATACTAAAACCTTCCTTTTGAATCACTCTATCTATTAAAAAAACTCGCATCAAAATACGTTGCGTAGTTTTAAAGATTTAAGCATACATAGGGATATAGGGACAGAGAAAGCGACTTTGTTTTATACTATGTAGTGATTAAGCTACGTCACAAATATGAATGATTGCACAGAATCGATCGCTAGGTATACCTACTACGTACAGTGCAAATAAAATAATACTAAATAAAAAAAGATACAGTAAATTTCACGTACATGTTACTAAAATAAACATCTTTTTAATTCTTATTCATAAAATAAACATTAGGCCTCTACAAAGACGTTTAAAGAAAAAGTTTAGGAAAGAGAATGATTTTCTTCCAACCTCTTTGGGCCTCTAATTCTCAGTATCCACAGAAATATAAGGACCGATTCTTTCAATCACGCCCGGCCTTTGAGTATTAAACCAACAGGAGACGTCACGCGCACTAGTTCCTTTGCAAAAAAGTCTGCCAATTTCTGCGGGGGGGACGAGGAAACAAACACAAATAATGTTAAAACAAACGCATTTTTTAAAAATAACAAAAAAATAAAAAATCTCACGCCTTTCATCCCCGAGGGGGTAGGCAGAGGTATTCCATTACTGGATATACCCACATTTCACGAGATACATTGGACCCCTAAACGTGATAGGTGGTGAGCCCATCGCCGGACCGGGTCTGTTTACACATGTTTCAGAATTAATTCTGAGACCTGCGGGTTTCCTCACGATGTTTTCCTTTACCGTCGAGCTAGTGATAAATATGTACGTAAGTTTTGAAAAACTCATTGGTACATGCCAGGATTCGAACCCGAGCCTCACTGATTTTCGGCCGGCTCTTTAACCGTCCAGGCTATCACTGCTCTATTTTTTGACAAAACAATTAAACGCTAGCTTGAACTAGATGCACACAAATACATTCACCAATCCAAGCACTCCGTGAACTCAATAAAACTAGTTGTATTTAACAGGTGTGCGCGTTGACCGACACTTTTTTTTGGCAGAGGGGAACGCCTGTCAGTGGCGTCTCCGGTTGGTTTAATACTCAAAGCGCCCGGCACCCATAAAAGAGTATAAATTTATAGTACCAGCCAAGTAACACACTGGACTCGATTCTTGCTGACCAGCTAAAGTTTAGCCTATCCTTCCATAGAATACCGAAGAAAAAGGATAGAAACAAACCATAGATGGATGGAAGAGTTAATGTCAAACATGTAAAAACCAACTAATTTGAACCTTATGAACGTGTAATTTGAACCTTATGAACGTGCTTATCTGTCACTTATCTTGTTACATCGTTGCTAAAATTGCTAAACACGTGTATTTGAATAAGATGTTGATGCGTTCATAAAGTAGGTAAAGCCGTATACAGAAAGAAAGCCGAAAACTTATCGGCGCCGATAAGCGCCGATCGGCGCCCATCGGCGCCGGTCTACGCAGGTAACCGGCGCAGGAATTTATATGAACAAGCGCCGACCGGCGCCGACCGGCGCCGACCGGCGCTTGTCGGCGCCTGCTCGCTCTGCTTCAATCTGCTTGCTTTCTGTAGAATGGACCGGCGCCGATCGGCGCCGACAAGCTTTCAGCTTTCTTTCTGTATACGGCTTTAGTTCATTTTTTTATTTTGACATTATAAATAAAAATATGGCGCTTATTTCTGTCTCTTTCCTTTCCAAAGCAGTGGTAAAGAATAGAGCTAACATAAAATTAGGAATTTTAGCTGGTCAGCCAGAATCGAGTCTACTAACTCTTTTAAACGGCGACTTTTTTAAAAAACGAATCGGTCATTAATTATTATATAACGCGACACAGAATAAGCGCAATTCCTCATACACCCCAATGGGATATAAAAAAAAAGATGCAATAGGAATACATCATTTTTTTTTATTAATAATATTGGGGTGTAAGAGGAATTGCGCTTATAGTAGGTATATTATTAAATGCAATTAGATTGAGTGCAATAAACATTAAAAATACTAAACAAGCAATAACAATCGACGAAATACCGTACCTGAACTATAACCAGGGGGCCAATTCCACTAAATGTCAACGGTTATAGTTTGATGATAATAATAAATAAATAAATTGTGAGACACAATTTACTCACGGTTATTCAGTCCCAAACTAGGTAGAGCCTGTACTATGGGTACTAAACAACTGATAGATATACATAAGTAAATATTAAATACATGTCAATGGTGTTATTTGGCACTTTGCAGAGCAAATAACACCATTGACATGATTGTCATTGTCATCCAACTATAACCGTTGACATTTAGTGGAATTGGCCCCCAGTTCTCATTTGAAACTCATATAAAAAAACTCATATAAATATATAAATAGGTTCAGACCTTTTTGAAAAAAATATAGCATTGGTAGGTACCACATTACACTATTAGTATTATTTATTCTGTGCCCACATAATGGATACAACGCATATATACGAGGGAGGATCGAAAAGTACTTAGCCTAACTAAGAAAATAAACATAGGTATATATTTGTCATAAATCTTTGAGTATTAAACCAACCGGAGACGCCACTAACAGGCGTTCCCCTCTGCCAAAAAAACGTGTCGGTCTTTGAGCACACCGGTTAAATACAACTAGTTTGTTTGAGTTCACGGAGTGCTTGTATTGGTGAATGTATTTGTGTGCACCTAGTTCAAGCTAGTGTTTAATTGTTTTATCCAAAAATGCGTTTGTTTTAACATTATTTGTGATTGTTTCCTCGTCCCGCAGAAATTGGCAGACTTTTTTGTAAAGAAACTAGTGCGCGTGACGTCTCCTGTTGGTTTAATACTCAAAGTCATAAATCGATGAACGCCGACTAGACGCACGAAAAGACATGACTCTGGCTGGACTCATTGTCACATTCCGTCTGAGTGTGTCTATGCCAGGCCGAGTACTTTTTAATCCACCCTCGTACTATCTCCGGTGTTTTTCGTATGTAGAAATAAGACGTGGCAGTACTGCTTATTGATTTTTAAATAAATAAATATGGGTAAAGTGTAAGATATATTTCAGTTGATTCGCTGCTCTCTTGAGATAGGTACATTCATCTTCCTTCCATCTTCATGGTTATATAAAATTTGTGATTTTTTATTTTAGCATTGCTTCTACACACTACATAACATAGGTAAGCTATCACATTGCTGTCGTTACGCCACAGCCGCGCTGCCGCCCTGCCATCCCAGAGTTAAGTATCATTATTAATTATTGTCTACTTGATTACACCGACTAATGATAGATGGTTTTAGGCTAATTCCTTATTCGTAGTAGGTATCAAATTTTTAACCCACTGTGAAAAAGGAGGGGTTCTCAATTCGACACATATTATTTTGATTTTTCATAGTCAATCTACCGTATTGACTTTCTTCTTCGGAAAACTAAAGAATAGAAAAAATACTATAAACTGGCGTTCACGCAATATTTTTAAACAAAAGCGTAGATCTAGACGGCGCGCGGCGACCGCTCTAAGTTAAAACGGATAAAATTATATTCATAAGCCGCTCTCAGACTGAGGGGTTAGCGATCAGTAATAATTAATATTGCAAGACGCGCCTTGCGCTACCAACTAGTTACTATAGCTGCCGGCCGCTACCCGCCCATGCGGCGCGCGTAGGCCGTCCTTACTAGGGCTGTCTGTGAGCGGCTTTAAATGATTAAAGATTACCAGAGTGCTGTCATATCGTGTTAGTAAAGCTGTAAAAATTGTATGGTCGGTTTGGTACTTATCTTAAATGATATATTGTATAATAATACATACTTTCAGGAGGCCTATCACCATCTCTTAAAACAAGCTTAATCAATATTGTTTTAGTCGTAGTACCTTCGTACCAGGACTTAATATTTGCTTTGTTACGGAACTCTAATGCAATGAGTGACTCTATTTTAACTGACTACTTCTTTTTTTTATATCTGGACTGTACGAGACAATAATTCGTAATTTTACATCATTAAACAATATGCAAGAACAAAACAGTACAGTAATGTTTTAAGAGGTCGTGGTACGCATCTGAGTAATGTTGCTCTTTAAACAAACGTACCTGAACCATGATAGTTTTTTAATAGATAGTGTTAGGCGGCCAGAACATATTCTCGCATATAACATAATTATATTTTATGAAATTTTTAATTCGCCATTACTTTGTCCACTGGTCGACTTGGAAGACTGCGCAATATCATGTTTTGAAGAACTCCGTTTTTCTGGTATTAACATTGCTCCTAATGCAATGAAGTGGAGGGAATAATAAAATTTTCTGCAACAGAATGGTTCAGAATTAGTCTATCCTATCTTTTGAGATAAATATGAAATTAAATTTGATTATACACACCCATAGAAAGCAAGACTGGGCGCAAGATGCAAAAGTACGAAAGGAACAGTAGCGTAGGTCATTGCCACTCGCGTCGTTACAAAACTTAGAAAATCGTAGAAAAGCTTTTTTGGACGACTTTCCAAAAACATAGGACGTGCTCCTCCTCGTATCTGTAACAGTTAATAGTACACAGTTGTAGAGTATATAGCCACCATTCATAGGTCACAAGCGCAGGTGGAAGTAAAACTAGCGCTACCTACTCGAGAAAATAATATTTTTAAGTAATTTTTCAAGTAGAAGATTAGGAAAGGGAATCAAACTACATTTTTTAATGTGCAAGTGAAGTTTTTTGATATGATAGCCCACTTGCCTTTCATTTACATTTAAAATATTTAATTATAGATATTCCAAATTCAATTCACATCAATTTTAAGTTCAATGCAGACGGTTTAGGCGCAGAACGTCCCATTCGCATAACGTCCCACCGAAAAAAATGTCCTATTCGCAAAACGTCCCATTCGCAAAAGGTCCCATTCGCACAAACTCCAATTCACAAAAAGTCCTATTCGCATATTGTCCCATTCGCAATAGGTCCCATTCGCATAGAGTCCTATTCGCACAATGTCCCATTTCGCACGATACCAGTAAACTGTTGGAGAAATAAAATGTTACTCTTAATTATTACAAAAAGTAGTTTTTTTTATAAATTATCTTTATTTGAAATTTTAAAAACACTTTATTTTACGAGTTGCAATATTCTATGTAAAATAAAAATTACCTATTAGAATTGAAAGTTAAGTATCCGATTTTATTGTTTACTTTTATAATAAAAACTACTTTTTGTAATAATTAAGAGTAACATTTTATTTCTCCTACAGTTTACTGGTATCATGCGTAATGGGGCGTTGTGCGAATAGGACTTTATGCGAATGGGACGTTTTGCGAATAGGACGTTTCGCGAATAGGACATTTTTTTTTCGGTGGGACATTTTGCGAATGGGACATTCTGCGCCTAAACCTTGCAGACTTCTGAATCTGAACTCATACCTAAATGAAACCCTGAATTAAACTCCTCTAAAGTAAACAGAGCAAAATGCCCAAGCAAAAGTTTTTATAGAACAAAATACGCCGCGAGTAGCGACGTTTCTGAGTCGCAACAGAATATGTAGAAGAAATTTGAAATTTATTTAATTTTAAATTTTTTCTATTCTGTTTTTCAAAGTGTCTTTCAAACTCGAGATTCTATACTACACCACCATTTTTTTTGCACGGCATTGCCAATATCGCGTAATCCTTTCTTTTTAGGCTTCTGTACCCAAAGGGTACCAACGACCCTATAGCTAAACCTCCGCTGTCCGTCTGTCTGTCTGTAATAGGGAGACAGTTGAAATTTTTATAGAACGTTTATTACTGTATCTGGTATAACAACAAATAATAAAAATTAAGTATTAAAGGGGATCCCCCTACAAGAAAAGTGTTGTTTTACGGTGGTACGGAATTTAGCCTTTTTTTGATCGCGAGACCGTGTTTTGGACTGTCAAAAACATTGGTACCTTTCTTGCAGCGACGGTAAAGATGCCGCCGGCGAAGAAGGTGAGGTAGTACCCCGGGTGGAAACCGTGCCAGACGGCGGAGAGTGCGTACACTCGGGACGTGCGCCACGCCTTGCCGCCGCGTTCGTAGGCGACCCCGCGCAGCCACGTGTTCGTGTTCTTGTTCCAGCATGCCACTGCCGTGCGGAAGTTCTGTGCGAACTGTTGACACATTATAGGCTGTTGTAGTTGTACATCTATATGTACATTCAGACAAGAAAAAATAATTAGAGCAAATAAAATAAGTAATGTACCTAACGGAAGACCGAGTTCTCCTTACACGAGTGTTGCCATACGTTCTAGGCCAACAATGGGCCTCAATCTTGTACGTTGTTTAATTTACTCGGAAAATAAAATAAAAGAGTTTTAATAACAAAAAATAAGCTAATGCAAAACTTCGATTAACATGCCTATTGAAACTATGGCATTCTGATAAAATTGAGGTGTAAGTACTAGCTTTCACCCGTTTCAAAGTTACTAGGTTTCTTCAAAATCTGTTCAGCCGTTTCGACAGAATAAAGTAAAAAAAAAACTTTTTTATTTAATCATAGTGGCGGTTAAATCAGGTACCTAGTAGAATTTCCGCTATTATAAAAAAACTAGCTGTTCCGCGCAACTTCCACAACCCGCGTAAGTCCATGTTATTGCCCATGTTACTCCCAAGGAGTAAGCTTTCCATTGGTGATTTTTTTTAACAGGTGCAGTAGTTTTTGAGTTTATTCATTACTAGCAGCGCCCCGCGGTTTCACCCGCGTAGTTCTCGTGGGAATATGGTGATAAAATATAGCCTGTGTTATTCTGATGTATAGGCTATATAACTTTTAAGTTCCATCAAAATCCGTTCAGTGGTTTTTGCGTGAAAGAGGAACATACATCCATACATACAAACTTTCGCGTTTATAATAGTAAGTAGGACAAACATACTTAAATACAAATCTTTCCTCTTTATAATATTACTATGTGTGTATGTGTGTGTGTTATAATATTACTAGCGGTTCTGCGCGGTTTCACTCGCGTAGTTTCCGTCCCCGTGGGAAAACGAGAATACAATATAGTAAGTAAGTATAATATGTTACTCAGGGATATTGTAGTTTTTCATTAGTGAAACTATTAGTTTAATCGCTGTAGTAGTTTTTGAGTGTATTCGTTACAAGAATAAAAAAATTTACTCTTTATTAAATTAGTGTAGATTACTTATTGTAGAAAAGTAATAACCTCAAATCCGAAGACGTCAATGTTGGACATCTTATCCCATTTTGGCGTACCGTCCGTGTCGTATCCATTGAATCCCATACCAGAGTTGTTGCAAATCGCCTCGGACAGCAGCCACGCGTGGTAGTACTTACACCGGACGACCAGCGTCGATAGGTACGCATACCACAGTAGATACAGCGCCGACCACGATCGAGACACTTCCGTTGACGGGTCTGTTAATTCTGCACATAGAATTTAATCTCACTTAAAATAATGTTTTATAAGTGTAGCAGCTTATGTTATGCAGTACTAGATTAACCTATAAGCTTAAGCATCGCATCTAGGGGGCACCAAAGACGACCGACAAAAAAAAGAGCACACGAAAGTTAAAGCAATTTCAAAATCCGCACGTTTTAAATTGTCGTTGACGTTCGGTACGGTCGCATCTTATGACAACATGTGAAATCATGTTGTGCCGATCTCACCTAGCATAGGATAAGTGCAGGAGGAACAACATAATACATATTCTACCTACGATACGTATTTACATTTTTTTCAATTAATAGGGTTGTGTCCTACCTAGTCAAATCAGTAACTTTTTACGATCTGTCAAAACGAAATTTTACTATGGAAAATGTACTGAAATAGCAAACCGTGACGTCATAGTTTCTAGTACTCAATTGCAGCACTTTTTTTGATTGTTTTATTATTTTTTAATTTGCTATAATATATATATATATATACATATATATATATATATATATACATATATATATATATTTGCTATAATATATTTCGAAAGGGCTTTAGTACTGTAGACCACATACATACACTGAGGCAAATAATCCAAAAGACCGAAGAATACAATCAACCTCTATGCCTAGCGTATGTGGACTACGAGAAAGCCTTCGACACCGTTGAGACCTGGGCTGTTCTGGAGTCCTTGCAGAGATGCCTTGTCGACTGCCGATATATCCAGGTGCTGAGATGCCTTTACGATGCCGCAACGATGACCGTCCAAATACAAGGTCAGAGCACAAGACCAATCCATCTGCACAGAGGGGTAAGACAGGGAGATGTCATCTCTCCGAAACTGTTTACCACTGCGTTGGAGGACGTCTTCAAGACGCTCGATTGGAACGGACGGGGCATCAACATCAACGGGCAATATATCTCTCACTTGCGATTTGCAGACGACATAGTCATCATGGCAGAATCTCCGCAGGATCTGGAGGTAATGCTTAACAGCCTGGACAGTTCTTCAAGACGCGTGGGACTGGGGATGAACTTTGGGAAAACCAAAGTGATGTACAACAATCTTGTCTCCCCATGTCCCGTGGTCGTAAATGGCATTACTCTCGAAGTTGTGCAAGAATACGTGTACCTTGGTCAAACCATTCAACTCGGCCGGCACAACTTCGATCGAGAGGCCAACAGAAGAATTCGTCTGGGCTGGGCAGCATTCGGGAAGCTGCGTCATATCTTTGGGTCAGCGATCCCACAGTCTCTTAAGACCAGGGTCTTTAACCAGTGCGTCCTACCCGTAATGACATACGGAGCCGAAACGTGGACACTCACCGTTGGACTGGTCCACAAATTCAAAGTCGCTCAGCGTGCAATGGAACGCGCGATGCTCGGGGTTTCTCTGCTCGACAGAATTCGAAATGAAGTCATTCGACAGAGAACGAGAGTCACCGACATCGCGCGGAGAATCAGCACGCTGAAGTGGAAGTGGGCCGGTCATGTCTCCAGGCGGACTGATGGCCGCTGGAGTCGACACGTATTGGAGTGGAGACCGCGCTTAGGCAAACGAAGTGTAGGGCGCCCTGCGGCACGATGGACCGATGACCTAAAGAAGGTGGCTGGCAGTGGATGGATGCGGGCTGCCCAAGACCGGAATGGTTGGCGCTCCTTGGGGGAGGCTTTTGTCCAGCAGTGGACAGCAATTAGCTGAAATGATGCTATAATTGTAAATTGAAATACATATATTGAGGTGTTTTGGGATAATCTTTTTAATGTATGACTACTCGCAATTTAATTTCGATGCTGTCAAGTATCGAAATTAAGTGAACTACAAAGAATTGGGTAGTTGACAGTGTCTACTACCCAATTCTTTGTAGTTCACTCAAGGATAGTGGCCCACAGGGGAAGATTGCTGAGGGCATCAAGTTACCTTAATCCGGCACTGATGTTATGTTAAGCAGCTAACTAAAGAAAAATACTCGTTTATTCTATTAATTTATTACTAGTGGGCCCATGTAGTCCTGCTACGGACACCAGCGCCAGCTAATGGTTCTCAACTAGGTACCCTATCTTTCAAGCTAGAACCAACCATACACATTCAAAACTTTTCATGGCGGTTTCGGAGATTACGCAGCGTGTGTACGAACACAATGAGACGTGGTTTCTACTCGTATTATATAAAGCGGCACGAAGGACCATCTACCCTTAAATACATACTTATTTATAGAAATAGATATTTTTGACTAATCTGTCTATATCAACAATCGCAAGTAATGTAAAGCAATGTAACAAAGTATGTTTGTCACAAATACATTTATTTACCTTCTGTCATCCTGGCCCATAAATTTTTATCTACGTCGATGACACCTTTCACCTATCTATACCTATAAAACAGTATCTACCGTGACTAATTATGAGGCAACGCATAGACCGGTATACCAAGAGATTTGAAATCTGGCGTAAACATTCACACCCAAACGAAATCAACAACTATTCGCTACTGCACGCTAATACACATAACAAAAGAAATAGTCATCCGTTTGTGGAACTCTAATTTCAAAAGACTTCGTTTTTTGTCGAATCACTCTAAACACGCTGTTTGACTGAGTTTTGAAA
Organism: Ethmia dodecea; assembly: GCA_963855545.1. Taxonomy (NCBI): domain Eukaryota; kingdom Metazoa; phylum Arthropoda; class Insecta; order Lepidoptera; family Depressariidae; genus Ethmia; species Ethmia dodecea. The sequence continues at coordinate 8,228,428 of OY979446.1, forward strand.
ATCATCTCAGATTTTTTAATGTTTATGACATGTATTTAAAAAAAAAAACGGTTGTGGGAGGGTCGGACTCGCACACAAAGGGTTTCGTACGATAAAAAAACGTTTCATGTACTTACATATTCTTCACTTGATTTTTAAATTAATTTATCTTTTATTATTTGTTCTTATAGCGACAATATCAATACACATTATGTGAAAACTTTAATGTCTACCTATTGTGGTTCATGAGATACAACCCATTACAGACAGACGGACGGTAGGCGAAGGCTTAGTAATAGGGTCTCGTCCCGTTGGCAGCTTTTGGGTACGGAACCATAGTAAAGCAAAAAAATCGTCCACATAAAGCGTATAAGGGAAGAGCGAACCAAACATAGTAACCATTTAAAATCGCCATGGGGTATTTCTTTGCCAGCGACAAATATAGAATAGCAGCTGCTACGGAACCTCCCATTTTGTACATAACCGCTCGTCGTGGCGAAGGCTCCGACAGTCCACATTTACTCTCTCCCTGAAAAGAAATAAATTATTATGTTTCTTTTACTTATGAGTTATTTTATTTAATCCCTTCCCTTTTTAACTATTAGAGACCCAGTCTCAAAGCCATTCACAAATTAAGATAATTTCTCGATATAATTTTATTGTAAAATCCCCCATGCCGAAATTATCTAAATAATTCAATAATGACAGTTGCTAAAAGACATTGCTGAAATATTTATTCTAAGACTAGCGACCCGCCCCGGCTTCGCACGGGTGCAATGCTGAATTTTCTTTGCTATAAACCATCCCTGGACCCACTCGAACCAACACAAAAAGTTTCATCGAAATCGGTCCGGCCGTTCTCGAGTTAAATCGTCAGGAAGGAAAACCCGACTTATTTTTATATAGTAGATAAAGATTTTAATTATAAGTTATGTATAAATAAATAAATTGTGGGATACAATTCACACACGGTTATTTAGCCACAAACTAGGCAGAGTCTGTACTATGGGTGCTAAACTAAGACCAGACACGAAGCCAACAGACATGTTCATGCACACAAATGTTGGCCCCGAGCGGGGATCGAACCCGCGACCTCCGACTCAGAAGGCAGGGTCGCTACCAACTGAGCCAACAGGCCCGTCACAATTTCTTTTTATGGTCCAAGTGATATAGGCAAAATTTTTCAGTAGAAGGGTTTTAGTTTCACCTTTTTGGAACTACATTTAGCTCAGACGTGAAAAACATCTTACCCCGTCGACGCGGGAACCTTCAATGAAATTAATGTAATCCGAGTAAAATACTACTGGTCCACACATCAATGTTTGGAATGCTAAAGTATATGCAAAATACTCAAGTGGTGACGGTATTTTCTCAACTGTCGACAGTTTATTCTTGGAACGGTCAGAGTTGGAATTTATTTCTATTTTTGTGAAACTGTCTTGTAGGGAGTATGCCAGCGATGTTACTCTTTGTGTAATCACCATCAGTGGACCTAAAAACATAAATCATGTTGTAATAAGGGATTTGGGTCATCAAAATCAATTTTGACTATTCAGCTTTAGCTACCTAAAGCTGAGTACTAGTAGTAGTACTTCATTCCATTGTACTTCATACAAAAATCCAAATGTTTTAATCAATGTAGGGGCTTATAAATGCACTTATTGAAAGTCATGCTACACGACTTTGACTTTGAAATATTGGTAAATATAGGCCAGTATTTAGGCCCTTGATACGAGTATAGGTATATCAAGGGCCTAAATAAATATAGGTATTTTAAGATTATTAATCACAAATTGTTATGGATTAAAGAAAGTCGAACAATTTGCGAAATACATGGCACTTCTCATCTTGCAAACAACCAGAGCATTCCTTAGGAATTATATATACCTATATCCATTTTCAAGATATCCTCTAATCTAAACTATTCCGAATGTGTAGGTATACCTACACATTCATGCATACATGCATTATTTTTATCATCATTAATAATTTATTTATAATAAATAAAATAAAATTTAATACACTCACGCCTTACCCCCGGGAATGGATAAATGCATTTCATTATAGTAAATACATTATTGTAAAATACACAATCACATCATTGTATTTTTAAACCGACTTCAAAAAAGGAGGAGGTATGTTTGCGGATACCTAACTTCGTCGTTTATGAACCGATTATGATGATTCTTTTTTTGTTGGAAAGGTGATATCCTAACGGTGGTACCATGATAAGGAAACTAGGATCTGATGATAGCATCCTAGAGATATCGAGGGAAACCTTCGAAAATCGTAGTGGCGACTAGTGCTTTTTTACTTTTTTTAGGTTCCTCTTTAAAGTAGGTAGTTTTTTTTATTTATTCGGTCCCGAAAACGTGACAGGCGTAAGCCCATCTCCGAACCGGGATGCGGTTTACACAAGCCTCAGAACCAATCCTGGGGCCTTCGGTTTTCTTAACAATACTTCACAGGCGAGCTAGTGATAAATATATACAATGATTAATGAAGGAAAAGATCGGTATATCTTCCAGTAACATCCCTACTGTCACTGGTTGGGAAAAATATTCGTCATCGAGTAACAGTGTCATTGGTGGGGATAAATTAATTTAGGGAAGTACATCGGGTAACACTGTTACTCGATGAAACATTTTATTACCATCCAGAAACACTAGCTCGTCTTAGGTAATAAAGATTTCTCGATTTCTTGAGACGAGCTAGTGTTTCTGGATGGTAATAAAATGTTTCATCGAGTAACAACAGTGTCACCCGAAGTAAGTAAATCAATTTATCGCAACCAATGACACTGTTACTTGATTACGAATATTTTCCCAACCAGTTACCAGTGTAACAGTTAGGGGTGTTACTGGACAGGCATATACAAAAAATCGCAGGGAAGCCCGCAGGACCCTGAATTGATTTGAGGCACGAGAGGTGTAACAGCACTACGTTCCGGTGACGAGCTCACCACTTAACACATTTATGGATCCGAAAAGTGGGTATTTCCAGGACTGGAACACCTTACATAAGGAGCAAGCGTTTTTTTACCTGATATATCAAGTGAGTAATCTGCAGTGTGGTATATTTGTCGATGCAAATGTAGACACGACAAGTATATCATGGAAGTAGCCAAAATCACGCTGAAATAAATTTGATTGTCATAGGATATGATAGGATACATTCAATGGTAATTAATCCAAAACTTCCACATCGTAATTAAAAGTAATATTTTTAGGATAAAATGCTATCATACTAATAGATATTAATATCGTAAAAGGTACAAAATAAATGATCCATTAGTATTATTTGTAGTCAATCATTTTCATAATTGAGTGTTACAAATATGTTCTTATTAAAGTCGCTCACGTTGACAATGACATGAATTGTAAACAAATAAATAACCAATAACTCAGCTTAATATGTTACCTACATCTGATCTCGAAAGTATTATATCGGCACTATACCTACAGGTGTAACAAAAAGTACTTACTATAAAAATTAAGACCACATTATAGTAAAAGTTGAGTGGATACATTTTAACACACACAAGAAAAATCTAAATAATTATCATTTGTTTATTCAATCTATATATTTTATATATAAAGCTTTATTCAATCTATATATAATGGATGATTTTTTTTAACGTCTGGAAAAAAATATGACGTATAAGGTATCTAGAGCCGAAGTTATACACGAGATTAATTGTTAAATATAGTCATGTTTAATGCAATTTACAAAATCTAGAAAACTACGCACAGTACTACGCGCTGCCGGCGGTTGTAGGTAAATTGCGCATAAATGGAAGCTACGAGCCTGTTTCTTTTAAAATACTATTTCAAATATTTCAGTGTGTATTATTGATTACAATTGAGTAATGTATATTAGTTTAAACAAGAAAAAAATGTTTTGAGGAAAAAAATTTTTTTTAAATAACATTGCCAAATGAATCTATTACACTTACCTATCACACCACATTTTTTTCCATACGGTAAAAAAATTCACCCTGTATAAAAGGAGAAGCTAAATCTAAAAATCAAGGCCCAGCCCAAACCGCTGAACATAGAAATATGAAATTTTGTGTGTAGGTTACGTTTATAGTGTAGGTAGATGGTTGCTAAGAAAGGATTTTACGAAATTTAACCCCAAAGGGGGTGAAAGAGGGGGTTGAAGTTTGTATGGGATAGTGTGATTTCTGCGTGTATCAACTTTAAACTATGCACAAATACTCTTCAAAACAAACTATGAGATATTAGTTCTAGGATTTATCGAAAATCATCCTCCTAGGGTAGGGCATGGAATACCGGATTGAAATTTCAATTACCGGTATACCGATATTTCGGTATTTTTTCGATATTTTTTAAAAACTGCTAGTTACTGTTTAAATGATTCCAAAAACTACGCTATATATGTCAAAAACACTAAAACTATTTATTAACTCTCTAGAAACCACAAAATGTTATTATTAAAGTAGAGGTAATAAAGAATACCAAAGAAAATACGTTATTTGATGCAAAAAATATTTATATTGTTTCTTTGGCACAAATAGGTAATCAAATAGGTAATAGCACAATCAAATAGGTATTAAAATTACATGATTAAATCAGGGTTGATGAAATAGCGACAGGTCACGGGAACAACTTGCGACCCCCGAATGCCCCTCAAACTAAAGGGAAAAGTACACAAGGTCATGATAAGACCTGTCGTCATGTATGGATCGGAATGTTGGGCCCTTTTAAGAAGGAGGATGAAAGGAGACTGCACGCAGAGGAGATGAGAATGTTGAGATGGATGTGTGGAGTGACAAGAATGGATAACATTAGGAATGAATACATAAAAGGAAGTCTGAAAGTAGCGCCCGTGATGGAGAAGTTGAGAGGTAATCGTCTGTCTTGGTAGGGACATAATTATGAGGAGGGATGAAAGTACTATATAGGAAGAGGGGTAGACCAAAGAAAAGTTGGATGGATTGTGTAAAGTAGGATATGTGCAAGATGGAAGTGAATGTATATATGACGTATGATAGATCTAAATGGAAGGAAAAAACATACTACGCCGACCCCAAATAATGGGAAAAGGGCAAGTAAATGATGAAATAGGTATTAAAATCAGTTTTACTTTCTAATGATAAGAAAACTTATAGTAACAAATTTGAAAATCTCTCTTAGGCATACCCTACATATATATTATGAATACAAACGTATTATTAAAACAAAATAAAATTGCAATTAAAGGTATCGTCGAAAGTAATTATTTTAAAATAAACCAAGATGTAGGCGCAGGCGCAATTTAACTCAATGTTATTATATATACACGAACAAAAGCTTCACACCACAGAAATGTGTATGCTGCGCTGGTCGGGAGGAGTTACATTAAGAGACAAGGTGCGCAACGAATATGTCAGAGGAAGTTTTAAAGTGGCACCCATAACTAACAAAATATCTGAATCCAGGCTAAGATGGTACGGCCATGTTATGAGAGGATCGAGCGACCACGTCGTGAAAAAGTGCCTGTCCATGGCTACTGACAAAAGGGGGAGGGGAAGACCCCAAACCACCTGGTTGACGAATGTCCAGAGGGACATGAAGAATCTGGGCGTGAGTGAAGAGGATGTGTTTTTCTGGAAAATCAAACGAAGAAAACACAACGCGCTCAAACTTGCGTCGTTGAGCGATGATATTATTTTGTTACATATGTAACTTGCAGCTGAAAAGGCCATTTCTGATTCAACTCTTGTGGGAGCAAAACATTAGATGAACAACTTAAAGCAATATCATAAAATACCAGCTAGTGCAGAAGTGCATAGCTAGTATAATTATGTACATGCAGTGTTTTGCGCAGTTGGTTTTGTAGTGATTTTTTCTCTAATTGTAGTTAATGGTGTCATGAAAACTCATCTCCAGTATAAACAACACTATGAACCATAGAAATCGAGCGTTCTGCATGGTATTTAAAACAAATAGAGCACTTTTTTCGAAATACCGAAATAGCGGTATTTCATCCTCAAATACCGGTATCAAAATACCGAAAAAATTTACCGGTATACCGGTATTTCGGTATACCGGTATACCGGTATTTCGGTATACCGGTATACCGGTATCCATGCCCTATCCTAGGGGGTGAAGTTTGTATGGAAAACCCTCATTTTTGGGTGTATCAATACGAAACTTTGTAAAAATACTCCTCAAAACAAACAACAAGACACCTATTTCTGGATTTTCCGGAAATCACCCCCTAAGGGGGTGAAACATTGGATAGGAGTTTGTATGGAGATGTGTTGTTTTTTACGTCTATCAACTTCAAACTTTACACAAATACTCATAAAAATAAATTATGAGACACGTGTTTTTGGATTTTTCGAAAATCATCCCCTAAAGGGGTGAAAGTAGGGGTAAAAAAACCACACTTCTCCATACTAACTTCAAAAAGTTAGTATGGAGAAGTGTGGTTTTTTGTGTCTATCAACATAAAAACGCCAAAAAAATAACGTTTTCATATCTCATACTCGGAAAGTAGTGTATGTTTGATCTGAGTACCGGGTCGGAAGCGATGATTCCCACCACAGAGAGATTCAGGGCTGTGATTCCCGCCCTCGGTCGGGAAAGACTCATAGTAATTGCTTCCGGCCTTAGGGCGGGAATGAATTAAAAAAAAATAGTACTACATTTGGCAAAGACGTTTAAAGAAAAAGTTTCTCTAGGAAAGAGAATGACTTTCTTCCAACCTCTTTGGGTACTTAGTAGGGATACGAAACTTTTTAAATCAATTAGAATAAGAAAAAAAGGTGCGGCCTTGTGAGTGTAGGTATAAACAACAGAAAATAGCCCGCGCGCGGGGCGGTACTCGTTCCATATTTAAAATTAAATTAAATTAAAAAGAGTATTAATTTGGTAAGCTGTTCCGAAATTCAACACTAATAAGCACAAAACACTATTACTCGGCTAAAAGTACATATTATTTAAGGATTTGTATATTATTTTTGTAATGTTATTTAGGTTAGGTACTCTATGATGTAGTATTCAAAGACGTTTAAAAGAAAAAGTTTCTCTTTCTTCCAGCCTCTTTGGTTGTAATGTTGACAATATTTTTTTTTTGTAGGTATTATTGCGTTTTTGCATTTGAATTTTTGTAAAATTTTAATTTTTTTGTTTACTTTCCTTGAATTCGAAATGAAAAGTAGAGTGTTTAACGCGGGTGGAAGTTATCAATTCCTACTCGGACTATATCCTCCCTCGCTGCGCTCGGGCGTCTAAATACCTCGTATGGGAATTGATTCCTTCCGACCCTTGTATAACAATCTACTATTGTTGTATGGGAGCCCCTTAAATATTTATTTTATTCTGTTTTGTAGTATTTGTTGTTATAGCGGCAACAGAAATATTTGTACATCATCTGTGAAAATTTCAACTGTCTAACTATCACGGTTCATGAGATACAGCTTGGTGACGATGGACAGACAGACGGACGGACAGGGGAGACTTAGTAATAGGATCCCGTTTTACCATTTGGGAATGGAACCCTAAAAACTGGTTAAAAAGAGAAATACGTACCTACTACTCCCAATCGATAATACCTACCTAGAAACTTGAAATATGGTATGTAAGTGTCTTATAATACTATGTCGTTCGCAAACGCTCTATGGAGGGGTTTTTAGAAATTCCCTATTTGTAAATTATGATAAAAATAAATAAATAATCTCACGCCTTTTATCCCCGAGGGGATACGCAGAGGAGTTTAGGCGCAGAACGTCCCATTCGCAAAACGTCCCACCGAAAAAAAAATGTCCCATTCGCGAAACAGCCTATTCGCAAAACGTCCCATTCACATAATGTCCCATTCTCAAAACGTCCCATTCGCACAAAGTCCCATTCGCATAAAGTCCCATTTGCATAAAGTCCTATTCGCACAATGTCCCATTACGCATGATACCAGTAAACTGCAGGAGAAATAAAATGTTAGTCTTAATTATTACAAAAAGTCGTTTTTTTATAATAATAAACAATAAAATCAGATTACTTTCAATTCTAATAGGTAATTTTAATTTTACACAAAATTATTTTCTTGCAAAAAACATTTTTTTGTAATAATTAATAGTAACATTTTATTTCTCCTGCAGTTTACTGGTATCATGCGTAATGGGACATTGTGCGAATAGGACTTTATGCGAATGGGACTTTATGCGAATGGGACCTTTTGCGAATAGGACGATATGCGAATAGGACTTTTTGCGAATGGGACTTTGTGCGAATGGGACGTTTTGAGAATGGGACGTTTTGCGAATAGGACGTTTCGCGAATGGGACATTTTTTTTCGGTGGGACGTTTTGCGCCTAAACCGGCAGAGGTATTCCATTTCTAGAAATACCCTCGTTTCAAGAGTACATATATTACTTGGATCCGTAATGTGAATTATACTAAGAAACAACATGCTCACGCTCTATCCCCGAGAGTATCTGCAAAGGTATTCCATCCGATCCTTAAACGTGACATGTGGTGAGCCTATCACCGGAGCGGGGTGCCGTTACACACGCCCGGAACCAAATCTGATGCCTATGGGTGTCCTAAAGTTGTTTACCTTCATCGTCGAGCTAGTGATAAATGTGTGTGTCTTTCACATTGTGAGGTCACCATGGTAAGAACTTGGTCCTCGCTTATGAGAAGCGAGCTCAGAACAGAACAGGGCCGTTACCTACTGCTTAAATGTACTCAACTTATACTATATTCTGTGGTGTGGTAAGTAGGTACCTACCTATTACCTATTCATCGTACTTGTTACACCCTGTATATTTAATTACACGACATGTTAAAGTTGATATATAGTTTATAGTTGCAATAACTCGGTGACAGGGGAAACAAAGACAGATAAACTTAAGTGCAAACTGTTGCTTATCACGCATAATCGGCATAATTATATCTCTGTCATAAAAAACAATAGTGTCATAAAATGATTTTTTTTAATGTGGATCACGAAATCACATGTAGGTATTTCATTCCGTCACACTGAAACTCAAAAACAAGGTCAGGCACTCAACAGAATCCATGAATACTCACTTTCCCATGACGTGATGTGGTACAGTCTTTAGTAACGTGTAACTCAGCATAGGTAGTACGGATAAATGTATTGCTTGCCTGGAATATCAAAGTTATAGTTAATCTGGGTAAAAATCAAATAAAGATTCAAACTGGAATATGGTAGGCTAATTTTAAAGAGATATTTTTCGTTAATTAAAAAATATGTAATCTTTGAAGTAATTAATAAAAAATAAAAATAATAATAAAATAAAAATCATTTATTTCAGGCAACACATTAAAACAAAGCCCATATAATGGTTAGTAAAATAGACTTAAAATATTAATAGTTAGTAATTACAATACAACACACATATTAGAAGCCTAACTGGGAACCTGCAAGACTACCCGGTACTGGGGCCTCATAAACCACTGTTCTGCGTGGTCGCGTGCAGGCGTATCCAGTGCTAGTGCTCCAGTATCGAGGAGTCCCACCTGTTCGCCAGTGTGCTTAGAATACTGTTGGGGTTCTCACGCATGCGCTTCACCATAGACGCGCAACGTTTCCTGACTATGGCGTGGAAGCCGTCAATTAATAATTAAGTAATTTTTTTTAGTACTGGCTGTTTTAACTTGGCAGCCCTGAAGTTGCGCAAATGGCTGCATTAAAACATGCATGTGGGCGCACACCCTAGAACGCTGTGGGCCCACCCTAGAAAAATATCCTTTCTCATACATAAAATAACTTTATCCTCAACTACCGAAACCGAAAACCATCTTCAAGAAGTTAAACACAGAAAACTTAAAATTGTTTGAAAACATTTTTTTCTCATTTCCTTGAAAGTCGTGGAGTGGATCATAAAGTTATCAAATAATAAACATTATGCTCATGGGAATTCATGTACTTGGGTAAATCCGCGGAAATTCATTAATTGCGAATATGTATATGGTAATAATAATATGTAAACGGCAATGACATACTTACTGTGTGTTTATTTCATATAAATTCCGATTATATTATGTGATTTTTGCTTTTAAGAAATATTTTTTATTGTTAGTTTATGTCGTAGACGGTGTTTTTTTTATTTTCACGTGAAAATGAGACATTTTCCCGCTGTAAAAAGTACTCGAGCTAGATGTTGTTTTGGTATAAAATAAAATAAATAAATAAATAATCTCACGCCTTTCATCCCCGAGGGGGTAGGCAGAGATATTCCATTACTGGATATACCCACATTTCACGAGATACATTGGACCCCTAAACGTGATAGGTGGTGAGCCCATCGCCGGACCGGGTCTATTTACACATGTCTCAGAATGAATTCTGAGACCTGCGGGTTTTCTCACGATGTTTTCCTTCACCGTCGAGCTAGTGATAAATATGTACCTACGCAAGTTTTTGAAAAACTCATTGGTACATGCCAGGATTCGAAACCGAGCCTCACTGATTTTCGACCGGCTCTTTAACCGTCCGGGCTATCACTGCTCTGTTTTGGTATCTACATCGATATCTATCTACACAACCGCAAAAATAAAAAAAAACATGTTACAGACACGGCCTCGTTCGTTTTATTAAATGTATGTATATCTACATTAGCAGCGGACTGCGGTTTCATGGGCGTAGTTCCCGTTCCCACGGGAATACGGGGATAAAATGTAGCCGGTGTTATTCTGATGTATAAGCTACATAACTGTAAAGTTTCTATCTTTATAAATTTTATGTTACCTTTATATCATTTGTTTGTCATTGTTATTGTTTGATCAAGAACATCTATACATCACATCAATCGTTGATTTGTGATATTTTATTATTATTATAGTTAGTGATTCAAAGCTAAACCTGTGTTATTTACTATTTTTCATCATTACCATTAACTTGTCGTCATCATCACTACATAGTATAAAACAAAGTCGCTTTCTCTGTCCCTATAACCCTATATGTCCATTTGTATGCTTAAATCTTTAAAACTACGCAACGGATTTTGATGCGTTTTTTTTAATAGATAGACTGATTCAAGAGGAAGGTTTATATGTATAATAACATCCATTAAATAGTGGAGAAATACTGTTATTTTTGAGGTTTCTAATGTGATGTCGTAAATAATTACATTTTTGTGGTATGTGTCTATCTCTTATGGATATCTCACAATAACATTTTTTTAGTCATTTACTTTTTACGACAATAATGGCTAATTTTCGAAGCGATTTTAACCAATACAGCATTAATCCTTATCCAATTAAATAGGTACCTTAAATATATTGTTGATTTAATATAGATCTATATCCTTTACAGCATATGATTTAAATGAATATTTTCGAAGATATTACCGATTTAAAAATTGCGGGACGTAGCGTTTACGGCGGTACCGGCCGGCCGCGCCGCGCCGGGGCGTCAGGAGGCCAATAATTGTATGATAGTAGTTTTAAAATATAAGTGATATTCTATTCTAAGGTTAATTTTTAAATCGCACTTATAGTAATTATAAGTACCTACATAACGTTAGATTAAATAAAACCATAATTTATGGATTGGAATTATTTGGAATTTTCTATTAAGATCTTGGTTAAAATTTAAAGAATAAATCAAAACTACTGGATCGATTTTAATCATTTTTTCAGTGAGTGACATAGGCTATATATTTTATACCCGTGCGAAGCAAGAGCGGGCCGCTATGTTTTTTTATACAATATTTACAGTTTTTTTGTGGTGTATTTAGTAGGTATAAGAATTGCACCCGTGTGAAGCTGGGGCGGGTCGCTAGTGATCTATAAAGAAAAGTCATTACCTTGCTATAGACGTCACCATTTCAATAAAGTAATTTTAAAAATCGATAACTTCTGATTATCTTGTTGGAATTTAGTGCGATCAGTAGTTTCGTAAAGGTTATTAAAAACCTTTAAATTTGTTGGGTTTAGCACGCATTTCCGAACAATTTAAAATAAAACAAAAATAATTAGAACAAATCAAAACAGCGGATCCACCCACTTACATAAAAATTCCTTTAATACTCTTTAATCTAAAATTAATTACACAAATTTATTGAGTATTAATCTCTTAAGTTATTAATATTGTATAGATACACAAATCCAAATTGGGTACTTATTTAAATTGGGTTTATCCTCAAACTGTCACCTTGATGATGGTAAAATTTAGGAAGTTGAATTAAACTGTATATATTTATATATTTTTGTTATTTAAATTTAGTTTTAGTAACATAGTTTCAAAGTTAACAGAGACTGTTCTTTATATACATAATAATATGTGATCTAAACTTTGCTACTATGGTATTTAAAATAAGATGATAATATACTCTGTAAATTCAGATTTATAATATTTTTCTTATTGCCTAGTGGAGTAACATTTGCACCGATATTATTGATAATAATAGAAAAATTAACAAGTGATCAGGAGGATAAAAGCAGAGAAAATAAAAATTAAAAAACATAAAACTTACTTTCCAAAGCAGAAATATCCCATAATCAAACCAATAACTAGGCACACAGAATGACGGAACTCTGGCGAAGCAAGTCTCAATGGTTTTCGAAACAGTCTGGCCAGGCATAGTGCAGCTACTTGTGCGATCAAAAAATTAACCTAATGGGAGAAAATGAGATTATGATACTAGAATCTAAGGTGCTTTATGTGATCTTGGTATTGTCCAGTTAAAGAAAACATTGTCAGTTGTTTTAGCATGTTATTTATGTTAAAACAACTGACAATACAGTGTAGTTATATACAAGGCATCAAATACATAGTTATAGGAATAATTTGAAGTGCCTAAAATTTTCTTAAACTGCACATAAATGCAAGCAAAGCTCACTCATCTATTACAGCTAAATGATTATTTATAACATTTCCAACTCACTCATTTGTTTATAAGCATAGTCCATTATTGCCTATTGATGAATGAATATGTTAAAGAGTTATAGAACAGACATTGTTTCTGATTATTCTGCATTTCTACACATGTTTAAAAGAAAGTAGATCCTTACAAACTAAATAAGAAAGTAGAATGTAGGTACTAAGTTTTTTTTGTCTATTTTCTTCACAGTAACTCATTCAGGCACCTAGGATAATGGACTATGTTCATAACATAATATCACAGTATTTTAAATATAGAAGTTGGCATGCATGTACCTAGGTACCTACATTTCATTCTCTTGTGAATCTTAATGGGCAGTGTAACAAAGCTATCAATAAAATTTTAAGTGACTGCAATTCACTACAGGCAGTACCTACAATATTTTCTGTACGAGATCTTGAATATATGCAATAGCATAAATAGTTTAGTTTAAGTAGGTATGAAATGAAGTTATGTTATGCTTATGACACTCTTACCAAAATTATAACTTGAGATTTTTGAGACAGTACTCCACTAAATAATATAGGTATAGTACTTTCACAACATGTAACCATAAGCTTAAGTCAATGACTTCATCCTCATTTTGAGATAAAAAGTACCCTGTGTCACTTCCACATTTAATAAAAATGATATCCTATCAAGCAGCAGGCTACTATGGGTGATCTGTTCCAATAGATAGTCCTATTGTTTTCCGATTATGCGGCTTAACCGGTTTAGTTTACTGTGAAATGTCATGTATTTATTTATTTAACGAATAACAAAGAGATTAAAATATAATAGGGCATAGAGGAGACCAAGCAAGGAAACTGTGAAGCCAAAAGTGAGATGGAAAAAGTCTCTTGTGATTCAACCGGGATACTGCCGAATGACAGCTCACATTCATACTAACTGACATGATGCTTGAGCTTCAAAGTTTTAGTATGAAAATATTCCCAATGCCTCTATGCTCTATTACATTTTAATCTCTTTGGCTAATAACAATACAAAATATATAATTGCTTTCAAAACCAAAGGTAGTAGATAGGTAACACTAATGAATAATAAAAGATAATTGGGATTAGTAAGTATACTCACTAAATCTATTGGAAGACCAATTTTGTGAGATATAAATAAGAATAATTTGCTGCCATCATAATAATCGTAGTAGGCCACCGACATTCTGGAAAATCCAATATATCTGTGCACCTCGAAAATATACTTTCTCTTTCACTGTTTATTCTGAAATAGATAGGTATGTAGTTTTTATTGTTTGTTGTCTGAGGAAAAGGCACCGATGCAGTTTCTGTAAATTAGTTTCCCAGAATGAATTTCGCAACAGACAGGCACCACATGATCTTACCACTATAGGTAAATAAATAACAATCATTAAAAATGTATTTCGACTACTATTTTGAATCTTCCTTCCCCTGCTTTGCGTGATTTGATCACTGGATCACATCACATCTGACATCACACCATCACACACAATCACTTTATAATGAATGAAAAGATGAAATGAATGAATGCATCGTTTAAGAGTACCTACATCACGGGTACATAGTTGAACGAATGAAACAAGAACGAGTTCTTCTTTTAGGTGGTGTTGGCATAGCATCTCTACTAATGGGCCATTTCGACTATTAGATATCTGTGGGCCATTTACACGAAGGCAATCCACTAGCTGCATACAAAAAAAATTATGGACAATGGAATGGATTGTCCTCAAGTTTTTGTATTCCTGATTTTTTGAAAGCTGTCAATGTCAATACACGGAACAGAAGGTATGTACAGTTTCGTACATATAGATAGCTTCATGGTGAAAGGAGAAAGATCTTCTGTTTCTAGAAACTTGAAATATGGTATGGTATATGGCAGGTAACCACTATGAAGGGATTTCCCACGAAATTCCCACGGCAAAAAAACACGAAAATAAATTCTATCTACGCAGGTAACACCGCCGGGCATCTAGTATAAAATAAAGACTTTTTTAAAGGTGTTGTAGCCAAACCACAAACTCCTAAAAAAATCTCAACTGTCATGTAATGTAACTGCATGTAATGTAACTCGTTCGTTTGATTCTTGATGCCAATGCCATTGCCATAAAATAAGAAAAAATAGTAGATTCTTGATTGCTTCTCTGCTCTGTCTTCTGTGGTCTTGTTCGAACTTTCCGTATATTTATGTTACTCTATGCACAAAGTACATTAAATAAGTACCTACATTAAATATAGGGGTATAGAGTATTCAGCTGACCTCTACGTCATGCGCCATCTGGTGGCTAACGACAAAACAACTTGCAATGTATGTTTAGTGTATAGCTATGCATAGGTACCGACAGAACACCTACACACACTCACACACAGATATAACAGCTCACACATATACATGAAAGTTTATTGTTGTTTCTTTACTTTTAATACAATTTATTTCGTTATAATGAAACACAAAATCGAATTTTCGAACAACTTTATTAAGTTTTTATAAACGATATACAAAAATCCGCCCAAAAAAATGCTCAGAAATGGTAGCCGGTCGTCCAGACGATTTGTTCTAGTTTTTGGCCAAAGAGATAGTATATTTAAATCTCTCTGTTTTTGGCACAGTAACTGTTTGAGAGCTTCTTAACACAGTCTTCAAAAAACTTTCAAAAACACCAAATTAATATTGTACACCAAGAATGACAAATTTACAAATAAACATCATAGAGTAACTTATATATATAAACATCACAGAACCACAGAACACTATTTGATAAACATGGAATGGCCGACCATGACGTTCCTTTACCAATACAGTTTTTAGGGTGCCAAAATTTTACTTGAAGTTGTAATTTGTAACCATTCAATATATTTGCAGTCTTCAATTGAGTAAATAACACTAATAATATATTTTTTAAAAATTCGAGAGGTTTAAACAAAAATTATTTCACATAACAATGTCACTTTATAGCTTGAAATGAAACGTATCATTGTTTTGGCGTTTCGCAGTGTTGCTACAATAAATATATTACATTGTGTTTTAGACATTTTATATATTTTTATTTATATTATGGTTAAATTGAATAAAATTATATACATCTTCGGAAAACATTTTATGACTTTTTAAATTTAATTTAGTATTAACAAGGGTACAGATACGCCATCTGTTGAGAAACGACCGAACCATACCCCGGGCATTTTTTCCCATACAAACTATAAATGTACCTAATAAGTGAATAGACCGTGAACTCTATGGTTCGAACTTCGAAGAATGAATTGCGGTTTTTGTAGAAATTAATTTCTCTGTGATAAATTAATTACTTTGCTGCGGACCTAGGAGTAATAGTGTTCTGTGCTGCGGACGTAAGTGAGGCACATGAGAGATATTAATAAAACGTAGTGGTTATATTCTCTTTGGATATTAATTGTTAGGGCAATTTAAATACAGTTTGAACTAACGAGATACAGTAGTTACGTATACTTCTATTTTTCTTGTTTATTTTCTAATCTACTATGTCCATCGGTTCAGTTTACGAAACAGCCTACAAAGGCGACTTTAATCAAGTTAAAGTGAAAATTGATGCAGACAGGTCACTTGTGAAGACGCCTGATGCAGTATGTTCACACTGGTTACCTAAATAAAGTCATATAGGGCTGAGTTAGGGGTCTTTCTATACCTTTATGGCATGATTGACCTGTTAGTTCGTGTAGTTCATAAGGGCCGTCCTGCCCAGGGCCAACATTTGGCCAAATGATTATTATTGTTGGTTTCATATAGTTTATGTAAAATATATATAATAATAATATAATCTCACGCCTTTTTTATCCCCGAGGGGGTAGGCAGAGGTATTCCATTACTGGATATACCAACATTTCACGAGATATATTGGACCCCTAAACGTGATAGGTGGTGAGCCTATCGCCGGACCGGGTCTGTTTACTTTATGTACTTATATTTATTTCAAAATATGTTTTTTATCAGTTGTTTTTCTGCGGCTGTAGTGCAGACAGCTTTTTTATGTGACCAAAATGATGATGATGAATAGTGTTGTTGGCTCATAATCAAATACTTACTAATTTTATTTTAATAAAATTACAGATGCTTTCTTTCTGTATTCTAGAATAGTCGCCTTTTAATACACTGGGCTGCTCTAGGTGGAAACGACTACCTGGTGGAATTTCTGATAGATCGTGGATGTCCAGTGGACCCCCTCGATGACACTAATTCAACACCATTAATTCTGGCATCTTCGGCTGGCAGATTCGAAGTAGTGAGGTTACTGATTGGCAAAGGAGCTAATGTCAACCAAAAAACTAACAGGGGACAGTCTTCTTTGCATTATGCTTGTTCTAAAGGACATAAAGAGGTAACTATTATTAAAAAATAATTCGCAAGGGCCCCACGCCCTTGGGCTTTTATCCTGAACTGAATTTTTTTAGGCAACCCACTCGCGATATCTTTTTTAACATACTAAATTTGATATAAAATACTTTTCATCCAATAAACAGCTCGGTGAAGGTCATCTTATACACACACCGGCACAATTAGCGGAACAGAAAAAAAAAGGAGAAAAAAGAGGGAATTTAGAACAATGAATGTAATTTTTAAACAATATATTATTTAAAATGAAACAACAATTAAATTAACATGTTTTGACATTCATTTGTAACACCATACTTAAAATTTTATAAAAATTAAATTAAACAAAATGCATTTTTCTTCGACTTTTAATTATAGAGAAACAGCAGAAAATTCAAGATTTTCCAAAGTTTAACAACAATTTCAATGACTGTTCAATATCGAGTGTTTCCTCCTCGTGCTCTGATGAGGGTTTCCATCCGTCTGGGCATGCTGCGGATGATGTTATCAATGGTTTCTTGGGGCAACCTCTGCCATTCTTCAAGTAATGCGTTTCGCAACTCGTTGAGATTATTGGGAGGGGGCATTCTTGACTTTACACTCCTCTTTAGCAAGTCCCAGACGTGTTCTATAGGGGTTCATATCGGGGGACCGTGCTGGCCACTCCATCACCGTTATACCAACATGGTTTAGGTATGTCTGTACTGTGCGAGCACTGTGAGCCCGAGCATTATCCTGCATTAGAATGAAGTTGTTACCAATAAAGGGGGCAAATGGCACAACATGTTCTTCTAAAATCTCCCTGATATACCGATCAGCATTCAGATTCCCGCCATCGACCACTACTAACTCCGTACGAGCTCCTAAACATATTCCTCCCCAGACCATAATTGAACCGCCGCCATATGCAACTGTATTTTCAAAATTAGACTGGATATACCGTTCTCCTTTGCGTCTCCATACTCGCTGCCTTCCATCAATTTGATTTAATATAACTCTGCATTCATCAGTAAAAAGAACCTGTCCCCAGTCGTCGAAGTCCCAATCACGATGTTCACGACCAAAGTGTAGACGGTTTGTGCGATGATGTCTCTCAAGTTTTGGGGCTTTGGCGGGCAAATACGAGCCTATACCCACTTCTTCGAATCTTCTACGAACTGTCCGCTCACTCATCCTTACTGCTCGTACCTCTTCCAGTAAATTTCGAGCCTGCACCGCCGCACAGTGGTTCCATCTTGAAAATCCATGGACTTAGGGTCGAAAGTCGGAATTTCGATCTGATTTTTTTTTATACGTTGGAGAGTTATTTGCCTAGCAATAGTTGTGGGGGGAACTTTTCTAGAAAATTGATATTTTAGGCAAAAAAAAATATACAAGTTTTTTTTGTATGGAGAAATTCACATTATATTTTTTTTCTTTTTTTGTTTAAACTTGTCTAGCTGATGACTTTATAATTATAATAGTTCAAGTCATTACCAACCTAGAAAAAAATAAATCTACTGCAGTCACTTGCCGCCGCGCGAGATTTGAGTCGCTAAACATTGACACTTTTTTTCATACATTTTAATTAGAATGCTCAATCTTGCTCGACAATTCGTTTGTACCATATGTTCCTAACTCAATTGAAAACAAAATTTGAATATTATTTACCCAAAAAAGTTCATTAAAGGAGGTAAACATTCCGCTAATTCTTATTAAATATAGGTAAGTGGCCAACTATAACAATGTTTTATAACTTTTTGTTGAAGTCAAATGATTTTAAAAAACTCATTAGGTCATCACCCTAAAAAGTACCCCTTACTAATAACCTACCTCTTTTAAGTACCTTTTAAGTATATGATTTACGTTTCTGGGTAACGCTAATGATATTAGTGCGCAAACAAATGAGTCATCTACGATACTAAGCTCCCATTCTTGGCTGTGCTCTCATTGGTCGGCCGTCACACACTGACGACCAATCAGAGCCCAATATCTCGCCTAATGTTGCCATAATTGAATATGACATTGGATAGACATTAATTGTAATGACTCGTCTACAATACTATGCTTCCGTTGGCTACTTGCTGTGTGTGATATATAGAAACTAGCAATGAAAGCAATTTTATACGAAAAGTCGTTCATTGCTGAACGAATGAAAAATCCTTAGTTATTGTGATATGAGTCGCTGACCCAATAATGAGCTCTCAACGATTTCACATGGTTTTGATATCGTCAAATAGAAACATTGATAAAATTTTAGCCCTGAAAAGGACTATAATAGTCCTTCTCAGGGCTACAAGTGTGGTTTTGCACATTTTATAAAAATCATTAGGTCAGCACCTCAAAAAGTACCTATTATTCATTACCTACCTCTTAAGTACCTACCTATATGATTTATGGGTAACGCTAATGATATTAGTGCGCAAAACAAATGACTCATCTACGATACTAAGCTCCCGTTGTTCACTGTGCTCTGATTGGTCGTCACAGCTGCTGTTGCCAACAGGCAGCTTACGACCAATAGGAGACCAGTATCGCGTATAGTACTTATCTAATAGCCTTTATGGGCTATGATTGGTTTACAGTACAACTAATTAGGTTTTTTATTTTAAAATAATGTCGGATTTTACTTCATTCTGCTCCTGGCGTTTGACTGCAAAAGGACTAGAGTTAGAAAGTTCGCGTGTGAAGGAATTGTTATGGCTAGATTTTACACATATCTCGACCTGTACCAGGAACTTCGTAGTAGTGGTGGTGACCTGAAAGATTTTCGGATCGGATCGGAATTGATGTCTACGCAATGTGGAGATGTTGAAATATCTCATGAATTGCATATGACCATGATCGATGGTAAAGTAGCCAACATTGTTGCTGATGTACCTTCGTCGGCAACCTGTCCCATTTGCCTTGCAAAACCAAGTGAAATGAACAATTTAGAGCTATTAGCTTTAAAACCACTTCGAGAAGACATCTACAAGTATGGAATTTCATCGCTGCATATGAAGATTCGCTGTATGGAGTGCTTGCTCCATATTTCCTACAATATGGACTTTGAGCGATGGAGTGCCCGGGGTGAAAATAAAATTCTAAAGAAGGCGAAGAAACACGCCACACAACAAGAATTTCGTGAACAAACTGGAGCACTCATAGATATTGTTAAGCAGGTATTTAAATTTCTTATTATTATATATCAATTTTTTAACTCTATAATTATTTTAATTAAATAATAATTTGAGGGACATAAATCAACTCTATGTTATGTACTTATCACTTATATGTAATAACCTAATAACACTTATTTTAATTGCAGGGGTTCGGAACAACCAACGATGGAAATACCGCAAGGCGTTTCTTTAACGATTACAAAAGAACATCGAGGATCACTGGAATTGACGAAAACTTAATTTTGCGCTTTGCTGTTATTCTTCAAGCTATATCCTCAGGAAAAAAGTTGCTAATTAACAACTTCAGAAATTATTGCAAAGAAACTGCGGAAATGTTTGTGCATTTGTATCCATGGTACTATATGCCAGTCAGCGTTCACAAACTTTTGATGCACGGGGCAGAAATCTGCAATAATTTTTCTTTTTTGCCTATTGGTAAGTTAAATGATGTTGTATTTACATTCCGTTGTACACTTAGGTATTAATTTTATTGTGTTTAAAAATATCTAATTTTGTTGCAGGCTTCTTATCGGAAGAAGCGTCAGAAGCAAGAAATAAAGACTTCAGGAATGTGAGAGCGAAAAACGCCAGGAAAACTGGTAGAATACAAACAAATGAAGACATTCTTCACGGGCTTCTAGTGAGCTCGGACCCCCATATTTCCCGAATCAGACCCAAATTATCAAAATCTGGACACTATGAGTTATTCCCTGAAGTAATGCAATTACTCCAAGTTGACTCAATTGGCAATGATTTTGAAGAGGAAGAGATTGTAGTGATGGATGCTGAAGATGTTCCTGACCCATTGCTATAATCTGGATTTATGCAAAGCCACACTTCTAACAGTCCTTTTCAGGACTAACTAAAACAGTCCTTTTCAGGGCTAAAATTTTATCAATGTTTCTATTTGACGATATCAAAACCATGTGAAATCGTTGAGAGCTCATTATTGGGTCAGCGACTCATATCACAATAACTAAGGATTTTTCATTCGTTCAGCAATGAACGACTTTTCGTATAAAATTGCTTTCATTGCTAGTTTCTATATATCACACACAGCAAGTAGCCAACGGAAGCATAGTATTGTAGACGAGTCATTACAATTAATGTCTATCCAATGTCATATTCAATTATGGCAACATTAGGCGAGATATTGGGCTCTGATTGGTCGTCAGTGTGTGACGGCCGACCAATGAGAGCACAGCCAAGAATGGGAGCTTAGTATCGTAGATGACTCATTTGTTTGCGCACTAATATCATTAGCGTTACCCAGAAACGTAAATCATATACTTAAAAGGTACTTAAAAGAGGTAGGTTATTAGTAAGGGGTACTTTTTAGGGTGATGACCTAATGAGTTTTTTAAAATCATTTGACTTCAACAAAAAGTTATAAAACATTGTTATAGTTGGCCACTTACCTATATTTAATAAGAATTAGCGGAATGTTTACCTCCTTTAATGAACTTTTTTGGGTAAATAATATTCAAATTTTGTTTTCAATTGAGTTAGGAACATATGGTACAAACGAATTGTCGAGCAAGATTGAGCATTCTAATTAAAATGTATGAAAAAACGTGTCAATGTTTAGCGACTCAAATCTCGCGCGGCGGCAAGTGACTGCAGTAGATTTATTTTTTTCTAGGTTGGTAATGACTTGAACTATTATAATTATAAAGTCATCAGCTAGACAAGTTTAAACAAAAAAAGAAAAAAAATATAATGTGAATTTCTCCATACAAAAAAAACTTGTATATTTTTTTTTGCCTAAAATATCAATTTTGTAGAAAAGTTCCCCCCACAACTATTGCTAGGCAAATAACTCTCCAACGTATAAAAAAAAATCAGATCGAAATTCCGACTTTCGACCCTAAGTCCATGGATTTTCAAGATGGAACCACTGTGCGCCGTTAGTCTCGTGTTCCGTCGGACTTGAAGTTGAAGAAAACGGTCATCCCTCCTTGAAGTACACCTTTTCCGGCCTTGTCCTCTCCTTCTCACTAGAGCATTCGTCAATCTGTATCGATGGATGCTACGATAAATCGTTGATAACGATCGACGAAGGCTTCTGGCAATCGATCTGTAGGTTTGACCATTTCTCCTCATTTGATCTGCCCTAATGATTTCTGATGGCGTTAAATCAGGCATAATTAGATGCTCGTAAATTATCAATATGCGAAAAAACTCAAAAACTGCAATTCAAAGCTTTTCAAATGGAATTCACGAACCTTCTAAAAACGGACAAGCGGTGGAAAAAATGAATCAATGAAAATTAAAACAAAAGAATGAAAAAAAGGGCAGTCGCTTAGTATTCCATTTTTAAATTAAAACCCAAATTTAAAAAAAGCTTGTTTAGCCGGCCAGTAACACGCAAAAATGCGTAAATACTCCCTTTTTTTTCTGTTCCGCTAATTGTGCCGGTGTGTGTATTTGGATCTTAGACTATAAGGACTATTTTTATTAAAGCATGTAGAAAAGAGATGCAAATTGTTATTGCTATTAATATTTTAGGTAGCCAAGTTGCTATTGGAGAATGATGCTAATGTGAACGAAGCTGATGTGCTTGGTGCTACACCACTGCACAGAGCGGCTGGTCAAGGCAGAAGCAATATTGTGGAACTTCTGTTGACTTCTCCCGATATAAAACTGGATATATGTGATTCTACAGGTTCAACACCATTGTGAGTTACAATTCATAAAGTACATAATAATATAACTACTACTAGTACATTTGTGTATAATAGAATCCAGTCAAGCATCTGTGGCACATAGGTGATTGAGGATATTTGATTTTGTTGTTTGATGGGTAATACGGGTACGGGTATAGGTGCTGCTTGTTCCCATAGATATTTCCAAGAAGCCCTTCTTAGTGCTCAAATACGTCATTTAAATAACCCATGTGCAAATATCGTGCTTCTAGACCCAGCATTCCGGCTGTGCATTGATTGATCAGTCAGCCAGTCCGTTTTTGCATTTACATATACCTATATACATATATATAAATATATGTATACACTATTATATATATTAGCTGTTTCCATGGGAATAAGGGGATAAAATATGAGAAGTAATTAAATGGGCAGCAATTAAAAAATTTGGTTAGCCACAAAATATCAGCATTTAAATCATTTGGTCGGCATACAAAGATTTTGTTCGCAAATAAAAAAATCAGGCAGCAATCCTTGTTCGGCAAATAATTTTGATAATGGTCAAAAATTAAATCAGAAATAGGCAGCTTACAATAACATGGGTTTGCATAATAAACATTCAGTCCGCAAAATAGTTACTTGGTCCGCAAAATAACTACTTGGTCAGCAAGACTTCATGATTGAACAGCAGAGAAAACATGTCGTAAAAATTATACTACTCCCACTCCCGCTCCCGCTCCCGCCCCCGCCCCCGCCCCCGCCCCCGCTCCCGCCCCCGCTCCCGCTCCCGTTCCCGCTCCCGCTCCCACTCCCACCCCCACTCCCAGCCCCACGCTCCCACACGCTCTCACCCGCCCCAGCACGCTCCCACACGCCCCAGCACGCTCCCACACGCTCCCACACGCCCCTACACGCTCCCACACTATCCCACACAATCCCACACTCTCCCACACGCTCCTACACTCTCCCACATGCTCCCAGGCGCTCCCACACGCTCCTACATTCTCCCACACGCTCCCAGACGCTGCCACACACTCCCACACGCTCCTACACTCTCCCACATGCTCCCAGACGCTCCCACACGCTCCCACATGCTCCCAGACGCTCCCACACGCTCCTACACTCCCACGCTCCCACACTCTCCCACACGCTCCCATACTCTCCCACACGTTCCCACACGCTCCCAGACGCTCCCACACGCTCCTACACTCTCCCACATGCCCCCAGACGCTCCCACACGCTCCCAGACGCTCCCACACGTTCCCACACGCCCCCACACTCTCCCACACTCCCACACGCTCCTACACTCCCACACGCTCCAACACGCTCCCACACCCTCATACCCCCCACTCCTACCCCCACTCCTACCCCCCACGCCTACCCCCCACTCCCACCCCCCACTCCTACCCCCCACGCCTACCCCCCACTCCCACACCCCACTCCTACACCCCACTCCTACCCCCATTCCTACCCCCCACTCCTAACCCCACTCCTACCCCCCATCCCTAACCCCCACTCCTACGACCACTCCTACACCACACTCCTACCCCCCACTCCTACCACCACTCCTACCCCCCACTCCTACCCCCCCCAGTCCTACCCCCCACTCCTACCCCCCACTCCTACCCCCCACTCCTACCCCCCACTCCTTTCCCCCAACTCCTACCCCACTCTACCACGCTCACTACCACTACCACCAACACCACCACAACCACCACCACTACTTGTAATCGTAATAATAATCATAATCATTAATCATAAATGTTGCATAATCCAAAGTCCTTCCTAATCTATGTAAGAAATGCGCCCATTTTGCGCATGACAAGTTTGCTGAGATTATTTTTGCTACTTTTATATGAAGCTCAAAAAAATTTTTTGGCTTCCCCTCTGAGTGCTTACCAAAATTTTATTAAACAGTATAGCCTATGTTACTGAGTGATAATGTAGCATTCTTAAGGTGAAACAAATGTTGAAATTGGTCCAGTAGTTTTTGAGTTTATTTGTTACAAAAATACAAATCTTTCCTCTTTATGATATTAGTTTAGATATATAAAATCAAAATATTTATTATATTTATTTTCTGTAGGTAATTGCAAAGTACACTTTGTATATAATATTGATACACTTTAATATTGTTTTCAGACACTTGGCTTGTGAGGAGGATAGAGAAGCAGTGGCTTGCATTTTGGTTAAGGGAGGCAGTAGTATTGACATTACTAATAAAGAAAAGAAGACTGCTCTTGATGTATGCTCTGTTAAGTTAAGAAATATTTTGGTAGCTTTAATCCAATAAATAAAGATACAAATGTGCCCTTTTTATTTCTGAGAATTAATCCAAATATTATTATTATTCAACATAATGTAATCAATCATAATATAAAACAAATAACTACATTTGTTTACTAATTATTATTGTAAGTTGCCTAGATTTTGTTTCCCATATTGATGGAGAACGCGGCGGGAACGAACTATCTTAGATAACAGTTACTATTCCTTTAGTTTCTTTGTTCTCTGCTTCCAATCTAAGTTTTGTTTCTCGTTTGATGAAAACAGTTTTGCTATACTGTATGTTCGTAAATATTCGTTTTTACCGCCCAATCGGTTTGTTGCAGTTTCATTCAGTGCAGTGATTATCGAACGACGGTTACGTCACGCTAGCTCATGGCAACCATTAGTCATAGTCACTGTATGATTGGATTGAGCCAAATGTTTCTACTGAAATATAGATATACGTGGTTATCTAATGACGAGGCTGCATGGCGTAATGCCTTTGCCTTCCCTGTAAGAGGGAAAAAAGTACAGTAATGGCCCATTTACACGAGGCCAATCCACTAATGGCTTCGTGTAAATAGAGACAGTCCACTGCAATGGATTGTCCTCAAGTTTTTTTTGTATGCAGTTACGGGCCATTTACATGAGGGCAATCCAGTAAGACAATCCACTAAGACTGCATACAAAAAAAACTTGAGGACAATCCTGTTGGAGCAAAGAGTTTTAACCAAGTTTAATCTCCTGCATTGAATACTGGCTAAAAGCATGTCATGTCAGTGTTAGGTTGTCTTGTCGTTGTCAAGAAAAATAACAACTGACTATTTTTTATTATGAGTGTCACTGTTGTATTGAGATATATTGAGAACTGTTTGATGATGTGTTTTTAAACTAATATATCATTTTATGCACTTCTTTTATTTGTTAACACTGTGTTACTATCCGAGTCTGCTGTAACTACAATAGGTTATGGGCTGTAACGCACAGATATAAGGATTTGCTGAAATTATGGAAAACGCAGGTGATAGTTCTGGGATTGGCAGAACAAATGCAAGTTCCTCTGGGGTAAGCAGTACCTCTAATCTACCAGCGATGGAGAAACTTGACGGCAGCGCCGACTATAATACTTGGAAGTTCTTAATGGAATTGTACCTCATACACGAAGATCTATGGGAGTACACGTCAGTGACGCCGGCCATAGCTGATGCCGTGAGCTGGAAGAAGGATCAAAAGGCGAGAGCTAAGATATGTCTTATGATCAAACCGCACTGTCTCGTCCATGTGCGTCAAGCGAAATCAACCAAGGAGGCATGGGATGCCTTAAAGGCTGCTTTCGAAGACAAGGGACTTAACAACAGATGCAGACTCCTATCAAGACTAGTCAGCATTAAACTGGAGCAGTTCGCATCTATAAGAGATTACATCACCGCTTTAATGACTGTCGCACAACAACTTCGCGACTTAGGCAAGGAGGTTGATGATGAGTTGCTGGCTGCATTGATGTTGCAAGGACTTACAGAAAACTTTCAGCCCTTAAGACTAGCTATGGAGAACAGTAATGTCGCTCTGACTACTGACTACGTCAAGGCGAAATTATTCCAGATGGAAGAAAATTACCAAGCCAGCTCGAGTGTAACTCCAACAACGTCAGCACTTCTAAGCAATAAAGGCAAAGGCAAGAGTACGCCTGCCAAAAAGAAGGTGAAGGCTAATGTGAAGTGCTTCATCTGCGAAGGACCACACAAAGCTTTTGAGTGTCCTCATAACCCAAAGAAGAAGGGAGACGCCCTACATGCCTACGCCTTCGGCTCAGTGACTAAACCCATGGCTGATGAATAAATCATCGACTCGGGAGCCTCTACACATATGACTAACCAGAAGTCATGGTTCAAGACACTCAAGAACACACAGAAGCCGCTGAAAATAACGTGTGCAGATGGCAATGATGTGTTAGGCACGAGTGAAGGAACAGTTGTGTGTGATGGTAGTGATCTGAGTTTAACTATTGCGAATGTGACGTATGTGCCAGAGTTATCTACGAACCTGTTGAGTGTAAATGCCATTGCGCGAAAGGGTCATATACTGGTATTTACATCAACTGGCTGTGACGTATATAAGAATGATGAGTGTAAGGTTGAAGGTAAGTCTGTTTTTAAAGGTGTTGCTGAGAGGGGCATCTATAAACTGAAGTGCTGTTTTCAGGGTGCTGCACTGGCAACAAATAAAAACAACGCAGACCTACTCATGATGTGGCATCAGAGGATGGGACATCTGGGTATGCGAAACCTTAAACTACTCAAAAACAAAATGGCAATAGGGGTAAGTTTTCCCAACACTACTACTAAACTCCAGTGTGCAAAAAGACTGGAGCTACGAGAGCTCAAGAAGTCTCAGGGTTAGTTCACTCGGATGTATGTGGACCCATGAGTGAGAACTCATATGGAGGGTATCGTTATTTCCTAACTTTTATTGATGATCTCACGAGAAAAACCTTTGTTTACTTTTTAAAAACGAAATGCGAGGTTTATGATAAATTTGTTGAATTTGTAATGCTCGTAGAACGTCAAACTGGTAAAAAGTTAAAAATTATCAGATCCGACAATGGTAAGGAGTTTGTGAATAAACTTATGGATGAGTTCTGTAAGGTACGGGGAATTCGACATCAACTAACAGTAGATTATACCCCGGAACAAAATGGAGTTGCAGAGCGTGCCAACAGAACCATTAATGAGAAAGCTAGGACTATGCTTGAAGAAGCTGGACTAGGTAAGCGTCTGTGGGCTGAGGCTGTCAACACAGCTGTCTACTTAAAGAACAGATCGCCTACTATAGCCGTAAGAAACAAAACGCCAGAAGAAGCTTGGACTGGGCGTAAAGTTGATCTGAGCTCACTTAGAACATTTGGATGCAGAGCTTTTCTTCACATCCCAGATCAAAAGAGAAAGAAATGGGATTCGAAGAGTAAAGAATTAGTCCACGTCGGATACTGTGAAGAAACTAAAGGATATCGGTTGATCAACCCAGTGACAGGGGAGCTGAAAAAGGGGAGGGATGTAGTATTCTTTGAAAATCAAAAATATGATTTTAAAGGAGAGAGCCAGAACTGCAGAGCTGCACAGCCAGCTGTCCCGCTGACAGATACTGTTGACGAGGTGGTACCAGCACCAGAAACAGAGGATATTCTGGAGATCACTAGCCCACAGGAACAGAATCTGAATGACACTCCTGCAGAGGATGATGAACCAAGAGAAACGGAGATAGAGTCTAGAGACCTAGAGACTGCTGATGAAGATGATATCTGGGTAACGTCTGATGAGCAAGAATTATCAGATGCGGAGGTTACACCGTCAACGCACACTGAGACTCAAGCGAGGAGATACCCATTGCGAGACAGGAAACCTAAACTACTCTCAGATTACATCACGTACCAGGCGTCTACCGCGTCCGCAGACCCTGTTACTATTCAGGATGCATTATCCAGAAAAGATGGACCTAAATGGAAAGCTGCTATACAGGAAGAGCTAGACGCCCTCCGACAAAACAAAACCTGGACACTCGTAAAACGGCCCAGAGCGTGCAACGTCGTCGATTCTAAATGGTTGTTTAAAATCAAAGAAGAGGCGGGGGGAAAGACACGCTATAAAGCACGTCTCGTGGCGAGAGGGTTTAGTCAGCGCAGAGGCGTTGACTATGTCGAAACCTTCTCACCAGTTGTAAGACACAGCTCCTTGAGAACCCTGATAGCGTTAGCAGCCAGAATAAACCTTAACATCGATCAAATGGACGTAAAAACTGCCTTCCTCAATGGAGACCTTGAAGAGGTGGTTTACATGAAACAGCCAGAAGGTTTTGAGGTGGAAGGAAAAGAGGATCATGTCTGCCTTTTACAAAAATCACTTTACGGCTTGAAGCAAGCACCAAGAGCTTGGAACAATAAGCTTCACTCCGAGTTACTAAAGTTGAAGTTTACGAGATCAGAGAATGAACCGTGTGTCTACACGCGCTCCTATGACAAAACCATAATCATCATTGCAGTTTATGTTGATGATATCCTGATTTTCTGGAACAATGAGCAGGAAATGCTCAAAGTAAAAGCAGACTTGAAATCGAGGTTCGAGATGAAGGACCTTGGCAAGGCAGAACTGATACTTGGAATTAACATTATCCAAGAGTCTTCTTGTATCAAACTGCACCAAGAGAACTACATCAAAAAGCTCTTGAAAACGTTTAATATGGAAGACTGTAAACCAGTTGCTACACCGGCTGTACCAGGTCAAAGACTACAAAAGCCTTCTCAAGATAAGAGACTAACAGAGAAGATTCCTTATCGTGCGCTGATAGGCTCACTCATGTACCTCGGTGTGTGTACAAGACCTGATATAGCCCATGCCGTAAATTCATTGAGTCAATTCAATGAATGCTTTGAGGAGCAACATTGGATTGCAGCCAAAAGGGTCTTGAGGTACCTCAAAGGCACTAAAACGGTCGGCCTTAGGTACTCCAAGGACAAACAACAAGACATTGTTGTTGGATATGCTGATGCAGACTTTGCAGGAGATAGTGATCGTCACTCATATTCGGGATCGATCTTCCTTATGCAAGGAGGAGCAGTCTCCTGGCAAAGTACAAAGCAGCGAACTGTAGCTCTTAGCACAGCTGAGGCTGAGTATGTCTCACTATCGGAGGCAGCTAAAGAAGCTGTTTTTATACGTCGCTTCCTAGCTGAGATGATTGGACAGGATCCAGAGCCTATCACAATCAACTCCGACAGTCAATCAGCTATAGCAATAGCGAATAACCCAGTGCACCACCAGCGCACTAAACATGTTGATATACGCTATCATTTTGTGCGGAATGCTGTGGAGGACAAAGTTATTGTGTTAAAGTACTGTGAAACTAAGAGAATGATTGCAGATGCCCTGACGAAACCTCTGCCGAAAGAGAAGTATGCATGGTGTACAAATGAAATGGGTTTGACAGTATGAGTATATTGTTTAAATGTTATTGTATTTGTATGCATGATGTTAAGGAGGAGTGTTGGAGCAAAGAGTTTTAACCAAGTTTAATCTCCTGCATTGAATACTGGCTAAAAGCATGTCATGTCAGTGTTAGGTTGTCTTGTCGTTGTCAAGAAAAATAACAACTGACTATTTTTTATTATGAGTGTCACTGTTGTATTGAGATATATTGAGAACTGTTTGATGATGTGTTTTTAAACTAATATATCATTTTATGCACTTCTTTTATTTGTTAACACTGTGTTACTATCCGAGTCTGCTGTAACTACAATAAATCCATTCCACTGTCCTCAAGTTTTTTTTGTATGCAGTCTTAGTGGAATGGTCTCGTGTAAATGGCTCATTAGGATAGGCTTAGTGGAATGGCCTCGTGTAAATGGCCCATAAAGTCAAAATGACATTGGTATTGGTAGGTTGATGACAGCATTTCAAAATGTAAACAAAACAAAAATCTGAAATGGATCAATATTGATTTTGTTTCTAAATAATGTTTTGATTGACTGGATATAAAGTGTTATTGAATTCTATACACTGATATTAGTTATGGAAACCTTACCTTTTCCTTTTTTACATGACGTTATGAGCAATTATTATTTTGTTATAGGTGGACTATTTTTGAGTTATTTAGTTTACCGCATTCTTCATTCGATTTTGGATGGTAATAATTTTATGCGAACTAAATTTAGGTCTCGGAGACACACATGGAGAAGTATACAATGTAACAAATCTGTACCTTACAATATTTTCGTGAGTATTATTTATAAAGCTATTATATTTACCTTTTTATTTTACTCAGCAGCTGTAGAGACTGTGCTTCATTTATTTACTGATTTTTATTTTATTTACTTGGTGCGTTGCATATTCATTATTTGATAAATTCAATTTTAGTGCACTATATGTGGGGAGCTCATGTTGCCTGGAGTGGGGCTCTTTTGTGAATGCTGTGCCATGAGCGCCTGCAAGAGGTGTCGCCATATGGTCAACAAGAAATTCAGGTGCAAGGCAGTATCCTGGCCAGCTGAAAAATCTTTTCATCATCACTGGGTGAATGGTAAAGAAGATTTTTTCAGTGTATTGTCATTAGTAATATTCTGTGGTTACGCCTCTAGTGCGCAGGGTACGGGCGAGCACCTACAGCATCATGGATGCCCGGATGTTTAGTCATTAATTTATAGGATTCCTATCTACGAATAAGAAATATTCCTATAGATTAATATTTTTTTTTCTTATAATACATAATAAAATTGGAATATGTCCAATGTTGACTAACAACTATTAGTCTGTATAACATAAATAAATTAATATAGATATAAATTGAAATTACAAATTTGTTTATGTCAGAATATTTTGT
Organism: Ethmia dodecea; assembly: GCA_963855545.1. Lineage (NCBI taxonomy): Eukaryota > Metazoa > Arthropoda > Insecta > Lepidoptera > Depressariidae > Ethmia > Ethmia dodecea. Next base: position 8,260,011 of record OY979446.1, read on the forward strand.
ATGTTTTAGTGGGAGTGGTTCAGAGCGAAACTGCTGGTGAGGAAGGGATTAAAAGGTACTTCTGCTCCTGGTGCCAGAGGATAAAACTAAGCAATGAAAATGCTTTCAATGATTCAGAGGTGTGCTCTCGTTACTGTGTATTCTCATAGTCAGTTATTTGTGGTTATTATTGTATAATGTAATGGTTTCCAGATATTTCTATTGATTGTTCCAGCCATGCGATTTCCAGAAATATAAGAGCATCATTATTCCTCCAGCTTGTGTTGAAATTGAAAATGGAGTAATATTGAAAATAAAACCTGTGGAGGACAATAATTGGGAACCTCTCATCATATTTGGTATGTTGTCCATGTTTTTGTATCTTGTTTGTATTTTGTATACTATAAATGGTTGATAGAAAACAAAAACAGATCAAAACTTTAAATCACATTCATTGTAATTAAAAATTATGCAAAGTTGGCAGTAACATACATGACACAAATTCATATTCATGGAATGGTAACTAACTACACAGTGTTCTCAATGTGAAGAATAACCGGGTAGAGAATATGGCATGATGTTTTCTTTGATGTGTATATAAACATTACAATGATATTCACTGTGTGATATAATATATATTATATCACACAGTGAATATAAATTTATATTAAATAATTAACACACAAGTGTTTAAATTAGATAAAAAATAATGTATAAATGTCTTATTTCTAGCAAACCGTAAATCAGGAAGTAATAGGGGTGATGAAATATTGTCACTATTCAGAGGCCTGCTTAACCCTATTCAGGTGACTGGTTCAGATTTAAATAATTGGCAGTATTAAGAATGTAATTAAGTATGTATGTAGGTAAAGTAGTGTAGGTGTAAGTATGTATGTAGGTCAGAGCATGTACTTACTAAAAATATTTTCGAAAAACCTATGCATATATTTATTATAGTTCAATGGTGAAAAAAAAACATTGTGAGGAAACTTGCAAGCCCTAAAATTGTTTCTGGGGCTGCTTGGTTTACCTTCCTTTTTTGGTTTAAATTCCTTTTAAGTAAGTTCTTTCAGATCAGGTATACTTCTGCCAACCCCCTTGGAAGAACAGTAAAATATTTTAAAGTATCCAGTATTACATTGTTGTTGTGTATATTACATTAAGTAAACTGTGTTTTTTGAATTCTAATATCTTTAGAATCTACAAACTACCTAACCGACACACATGAGTATTCTGTGGTAATACCTTGTTACTTGTAGCAGCTCCCTAGCTAAGTGGCAAAAGGTTTCATTCGCGTAGTTGTGTTCCCTTATTCGTATTAAGAACTACATGTCGGTGACTATCATTCTTTAGAGTTTAACGTCTATCCCATATATTCGTCATTCTATTCGAATAATGTTTACCTTTTACAAGGGCACTTGGCTAGGCCCCCATTGCGGATAACGATAAAATCAAGCAGCGGTTCGTATTAGCAGGTAGTAGACCTGAGCTCAACGACTCCAGAGAGCGTGATCCGGTGGCTGCCCCCGCGCTGCCGCTTGCTGGCCGCTGGCGGCGACGGCACCGTGGCTTGGCTCCTCACTACGCTACTCGCATCACATGTTAAGGTACTCAAAGCTACACTAATACACGTTTTTTTACTTCTACTCAATAAAGGGCATGCACGGTCATGAAAGTGTTGGTGAACCATCATTAAGGAGGCGGCAGAGGTGAGGCGTAAAAAATACTTCACTCCAGTGATTACTGATTACATTAATCTGTAAATCATCCTTGGGATGAATGGAGAATGGATGAACGGCATGTAAAGAAAATACTTTTTGGTATAATAGGCATCAGTGGCGATCCTGCCGATGGGCACCGGCAACGACCTGTCCAGAGTGCTGGGCTGGGGGGCCACGTGCGCCTCGCACCTGGACGCGCATGCCATCATACAAGCCGTCATGCAAGCCGAGGAACAACCGCTAGACTGGTAATCACATCCATAGTAAGACCGCTGAAGCAGTGTGTTCGGTGCAAATGCAATATAAATGCAACACTATTTTAGCTGCGTGGGTTTATGTGTTCGACAATGTGGGTCTACTTTTCCACTGGAAGACCCGCTATACACGAATATTAACTCACGACTATGTACAACTGTTAGCATACCACATGCTTCCATGGCGTGGCATAGCGCGTGCATGGGGCTGACAGCGTTGAGCCACGTGAGCGGTATATTCGAGCAAGCCACGCGTGTACCAATGTCAATTCATGCGTAGCGTGTCCGTTGGTTGCAGTGGACACAATATACGTTTGATGTCAATGACCTCAAATCAATCTACCTATTTCGATCACTGTTTATTAGTAACGTATTCTATTAATTTAATAATACGCAGCTGGAAGATAACGATAAAGCCGAAACGCGGTCGCCTGGGCCGAGCTCACCCCGACCGCGTGGTTTACGCGTTCAACTACGCCAGCATCGGTGTCGACGCGCAGGTCGCCCTCGACTTCCACCACGCGCGCAAGCAGTTCCTCTACCGATACGCCAACAGAACGCTCAACTATGTTAGTAGATGACTTTAATATTATAGTTTATCATACAATATTCAGACTTAGATAATTGAGCAAACATTTAAAACTAGAGGCGCCACAGTGTAGCTCTCTCAACCAGATTGCGCGGGATTGTTGTCAGTTTTTCGCGACGTCATCACGCGTAGAGATGTAGGCGGTAGTCCCAGTAGATTTCGTTTGAATCGATTTTGTATCAACTGACAGTACCTACATCTAACTCACAATTTCACGGTCACTTAAGGTGAGGCCAAACGAGCTTAATTTCGGTTGCAGAAATTCTGTTGCATTCGGTTTCATATAAAAGTCCTATTTGATTCACATGGCGACGCAAAATGAGTTGAAGTTTTATATGAAACGAATTTCTGCAACCGAAATTCTGCAACCGAGATTACGCTCGTTTGGCCTCACCCTTAGGTTACATGGTCAACACCCAATATTTGAATAGGACACTTTTCTGTAGGCTACAGAGAAGTGTCCTACTACAGACTGTAGCGAAATCAAATTGCGAGTAGGCAATCATTAATTACAAAGCTTATAAGTGATATATGTGTACCTACCCAGTCCATTTTCCATAATAAATTTTCGTTGTTTTGCTCATAAAAAGTAACAAAGAGGTGGTAAAAAAAATGCCCTATTGTATAGATAACGTACGTGTTCCTGGGCGCGGGGCGTGCTTTGGACGACGGCGGTTGCCAGGGGCTGGAGCGGCGGCTGCGCGTGCGGCTGGACCGCTCGGAGCCTCTGGCGCTGCCTCCGCTGCAGGCGCTCGTCCTGCTGAATATACCCTCCTGGGGCGCCGGCGTCGACCTGTGGAGTGAGGGCTTACACTTATAATAATAATAATATAATAATTTATTTATTAGAACAAAGATTTGCACAACAAAAATGTACACAGGGCATTGAGTACTTAAACTATAAACAGTTTAGATAAAACTTCTGACTTCCAAACTAGAATAAATCTGTATTATGGAAGTCAGTGTTCCTCCGTACTGCGCCTTACATACATATATCTATACCCTAAAAATGGCCAGGGTTGTTCAAAAACAAAACGACGAAGGATTAATATCGTTTCTGAAATTATTAGTACCCTACTAAGTAGCTTCTGCCAGCGACTTCGTTGGCGTGGAATAGTTTGGGAATCATCTTTAATAATTTAGGATCTTATTTTGCAAAATAATAAATTTCATACATTCAAGCAAGCATGCATGCATCCTACTATTAAAATAGCTAAACTTTAGGAGGATGGATGGATGTGTATTACTTTTGCAAGCAAAATCTACTGATTTTGATTAAAAAATAGATTTTGATTAAAAAATAGATTTTGATTAAACTCTACAGAATATAGCTTATAGCTTTGTCAGAATTGAATATAGGCTACCGAACAAAGTCGCGGGCGTCCGCTGGATAAAAATAAAAGCTACATGTTTGAAATACAAATTATTTTATGTAACCCTTTCTTTCCTACCGCCTTTTTTACCTTTTATTAGTCCATTCCATGTTAATTCTAAGATTCAACCAAAGGCAGCTGTTGTTCCTAATTTTCTTTGACATCTGATATGCATAGACCACCAGGGTCAGTCTTGAGACAAAATACTTTTTCGGATTAAGCAGACATTAGATATACTTCAATACAAGGATACGTATTTTATTTGCAGGCATGGGGAGTGAAGATGTTGGTCCGCAAAGCATATGCGATGGCAAGCTGGAGGTGAATGAATTTATAGATTTTACACAATAATAAATAAAATACAACACACAATGAATAGCCCGATTGAAATAGAAACGTGATACCGCTGATACTGATACCTGCAGATAATTGTCGAAGATGTGATTGTACTGGATATGAATATTTGTAACGTTTACTTTTTGCTTAATTTTAACGTTCCAATCTATGATGATTATATTAACTCAATGCTGGGAGATGGATTATTACTTTTACTACCATTTATTTGTATTACATATTAATCTAAATGCTTAATTGAATATTATATTATTGTTGCAGATAGTTGGTATTTCGTCTTCTTTCCACATAGCACGGCTTCAGTGTGGACTCGCTGAACCATATCGCTTCGCGCAGGCGTCTAAAGTAAAGGTAGGTATGTTCTGCCTGAACAATGTGATAAAGGTACATAAAAAAATCAATAAAAAGAGCGGCCCTTGAATTTCTTGCTGGTTCTTCTCGGGGTACTGCATTTGGAACCAGCAATTCGTCGGTGGAGATGGGCTGCTGTTTACATTTAGCCAATCTTCATGGACGAGTTTAGAGTGCCTTGTTATTAGACTATTGACTTTTCTAAGTGTAATTTTTAATTACATACAGAAAAATAATAACATTTTCATTTTCAATACGTTACACAGAGGAACAAAAACCCGCCCAAACTGTCATTTTCATACATTTGAGGTCACTTTGGAGCCTTGGTTCTCTGTAATAGTATTATTTGAGGGAGATGGTGGCCGTCCACGGGATGGATGAGGTCAAAAGAGCCCAAACGTGGTTTAAATCACGAAACGCATGGAGCGGAATGATTGACTGACAATTTTATAACAGTAGTAGAAAGATTTTTTACGTTATTTATTTCTGTTTCCTAATGTAGCTTAGTGGATCACCGGACGTATACTTCGACTCGTTTAATACATTTCTAAATTATTTGTTTTTCTCTGCAATATGTCATGTTCTTATGTGCTTTAATTTAGTTTATCTAAGTTAAACGCCTTGTTTATATGGTGCATGTTGTATGTGCTTTAATGTAGCTATACCTATACATTTAATTTAAGAAAGTTAGTGTATAAGCTGCTAGCAAACCATAATAAATATGTATATACTGCAGATCGAGCTGGAGGGCTCGTGTGCTATGCAAGTGGATGGTGAGCCGTGGATGCAGAGGCCCGCCACCATACTGGTCGAGCACGCCACCCAGAGCCTTATGCTGAGACCGACGCGGTCTCTGTACGATTGAATAGAGTAACTATTCTTCTATCCGAATCGCCAGTCTTGTCGACGGCTTCAAATTTCTTATACACCAAACTTGTTCTGTACGCAAGATTCTCAATACCAGTGTTGTTCTCTGGTCACTGGAAGGACAGTGCTTGTTTCTGTTAAAACATTTTCTTATTCCACCAGCCGGTTAACCTTGGAACTTGCGACTTAAGGTTTTACTTAAAACCAAAGATATACTACATAATCTCACGCCTTTTACCCACTTAGGGTAAACAGAGATATTAAACCGCCATCAAATATATATAACAAAATTCTTTCCATTTGTAAAAACAGAGAGACTTTCTAAAAACTAAGGTACGGGTACATAATAGGTCGGGTGCATCCCAGTATTACCCCATACCTGTAGTTCTATAAAACTGTTGAGGCCTCATATTAGTGTTTAGTATCCCATCAGTACTATATAGTAGTAATGGGACAAAATTAAAGATAATATGTGGATTTGAACTTTTGAAAGCATGGTGAATATCCCAACAGTTCTATAGAGCTCCAGGTATGGGGTACTACTGGGATGCACCCAATAGGTCAATTAGGAATACCAAATCATTCTTCAAAGAGTGTCTAAAGCCGATAACGTACATAAAGCCATAATACTTTAAAAGTGATCAAATAAATGTTTCCTTGCAGTAGCTCTTCTAGTAGGTATGACATTCACAAGAGTCATTACATTTGAATTAGGTAACCAAATTGACCGTCCACAGTATTTAGACATCATATTTTAGTCATTTTAGTCCTTTTTATTCTTTTTTTTTTAAATAATATACGAGTACCTAGTTACTTAACTACATAGTTATTAGTATGAATCTTGAGAAAATAGCATTTAATAAAAGTATGATAAAGAGCAAACATAGGAAAGATAGCGAGGGCTTTTAAATACTATTAGGGCGTAAAAAATATGTCTATGCTCGGGAGCTGCTGGCAAAATCAGATCCTAGGTATTACTATTATTAATAATAATCAAAGTTATTATTATTTGTATTAAAAGTAGATGTAAATTTGTAAGTAATTATTCATCCGCACGTAAGATATTATTATTATTTTATATAAAATACCTGGTAAAATGTTGTTCTAGTAAATAATGTGTAATATGCTACGAATAAGGAATTCCTTATTCGTAGGTAATATGTACATCATAATACGTAACGTAGTACAGTGTATCAAATATTTGAAAATGGAAAACCATTGAAATAAGAAAAGTATATCATAATTTTTGGTGTACATACTATAAATACTCGATTTGAATCTCTGAACTAGGCTCAAAATTTAGGTAACAAACTCAAATATAATTTTGTTGTTATAAGGGGTCAAAAAAGTATTTTTTGTACCTTTACTATAGCTAAAAAAATCTTACAATATTATTAATCACTAGGATCTACTATGAATTATGATCGTAAAATGTCAAGCATATACATAGTTTAATAAATATGAAGTAGGTACTTACTAACTAATACAGTAAGAAAACTGGGGTATAATTCAATTCATATTTTCGCCGAAAAATAGGACAGATACAAAGAGATTAAAAAGAGCTGCCCTTGAGTTTCTTGCTGGCTCTTCTCGGGGTACTGCATTCGGAACCAGCAGCTCGTCGGTGGAGATGGGCTGCTGTTTGCATTTAGCCAATCTTCATGGACGAGTTTAGAGTGCCTTGTTATTATAAAATATTGACGTTTCTAAGTGTATATTTTAATACCAATAGAAAATAAACGATTTTGAATTGAATTTTTGAGATAGATATCAAAAATTTTAATAACACCCAAATTTGTCATTATACCTATACAATCTCATAAAAATCTCCAAATAGGTACAACTATACATATAAATAAATATTATTTACTTATCTACTTTTTATTGAGATCGGGTATTTTTTAAACAGGTATAGTTTGTAGAAAATACAATGTACTTACTCCTAATTTAATTCAGACATTAGTTTATGTTTACGTGGTGTATTTTGAATATTGTCGTAATGTGCTAATAAATGACATGTAACTGAATTTTTGATTCGATTTTTTACTACAGAGCTGCGTTGACTGGCTACTCCATTCCTTATCAAGCCTTGCCGTCTAAAACCTAATAAGGATCAGTGCACACTGAGAGGGGACACGACGACTTTTAAAAATGCCTAGCGATACAATATAGAACGTGTTTACAAGAAGGTTTATATGATTATTTCAGTGATAGCATGACAGCGAACTGGATGTCGCGGTGCGCAGCGCAACTTCAAGCATCTGCGCACCGCGCCTCGGTGTGAACTGACCCTTTTGTGTAGCCAAATTCACAAAGTACTACACGAAAAAACGATAGGTACCTACTTACCTACATCATAAAGTACAATAAGGCGGCTGCAACAGACTCATGCTCTACTAATAACATAAATTTATACGACACGTCGACATATCATTTGTCTTTAGAAAAATTCTATTAGTTCCACTTTATTATTTTTTCGACTGTTCAAAGTCCTTGATCAAAAAGGTAGATAGGAGTCGCGGTAACTAGCCTGCGTTAACTTGCCATACAAAGTGGATATTTCCCGAAATGAATTTGCCGTCCCCCTCGGAGATAAGGCGAGAGCGTTTTTTTACATAATCCGAATTACTTACCTTGGTTTTTAAATATATTATAAGCAACTTGGAACAAGGAAATATGTTTGCCTTCGGTGGTTTGCATTTGCACTTTTATCAAGTCTAGTGTGGTGGGTGCAGCAGGCTGCTCCAGCAGCCGCCAATCCTTCAAAGTACGTTTGTTGTTAGTTTGTGTTTATCTTTCTTCTTTATTAGACATGCTAGAAATAAAAATTATACGTCTTTTAAGTGTTTTGTTATTTCACGGGGTAATGAAAGGATTACATAATGGTCATAAATTTTATAAGTAGGTATATTATCACTATCACTACATAGTATAAAACAAAGTCGCTTTCTCTGTCCCTACGATAACAATACAACGTACTTACCTACAAGTTAGGTAAGTAGGTACATGGCTTTAGTACTGAGCTGGAGAAAATTTAATTTAGGTACACCCAACAATCGTTCAGTCGTTCAAATAAGTGCTTACTCGTCTACCATATGCCATTTTACATAAAACCATTTTTATGTAAGTTTTTAACATTTTTTCTGGCAAATCTACAATAGCTTTAGGTATTTTGTTGAACCTTTCACACGAACCCACTCTATTTTATTTTTATTTCTGAGATTCCAATGTGCCTGTTACAGTTTTTACTAAAAAGAGATGTATTTTTCGGTAAAGCATAATATTTTCATGAACATACTGGCATGGCAATATAAAATAACTAGCGACCCGCCCCGGCTTCGCACAGGTGCTTTTTAAGTTTCTAGATTTGATTACGAGGAGGGATGGACCTTGGGGACCTTGTATAAAATAATTACCGTATGTTGTGAACAACAATATTCTTTATTAGTAACCACAAGTAAGATACATTTAAACTTAACATGATGATAACTTGCGAATACAACTTCTACAGAATTCAAATAGTGAAATACTGACATTGCTAGCCTAGAGCTAAGAAACCCATTAAAACACATCTATCACCATAATATGCGGATAATGTACCTAAGTATCTCTTTTAACACGACTTCTGAAAAGGTTCTCATTCTTATGCACATGGTTTATTTTTAATTGACCAGCTATCTGGCCTTTTACATAATATTTATTAGTACCTATTTAAATATGAAACAAAACATGCGTGTTTAATATAATATTATGTTTCAACCTTCGTAGACTAGAGATGTAAGTCATATTGTTCAAAAATATTTAAAGATGTGTTTACAAATAGGTACCTACCTAGGTGTACAATAAGTACCTACCTACATTGAGTGGCTTTAAAAAAATCTTATAACTGATACATACCTAAGTATAACACAACCCGCGTGGCCCACCTAATATTAGCATAAGTAATCATAACTAACTACATTGTTTGAATCTTCTTGGGTATTTTCCAGTGTATCATTTCTATAGAGTAAATTACTATCTTAAACACTAGTCAAGGACTTTTAATTCTTTATGACACGAATACATTCTTAATTTAGAACTTTACTACAAATTACCTATTTTCGGAGTTTTGAAACTATATTAATTTGTCACATCATTTTTAATAAAACATTATAAAACAGCTTGTAAATACGTTTCACAGGAATGTTAATATATAAAACATACCCAAAAATAAAATAAAATCCTCTCATATTATTGTAATGGAATTGTTGAAACAGCCAGTTTACCATTATAAATTATATTTGGCACAGTAAAAAAATATTACAAGTTCTGTCAATGATACATGGACGATGAGATAATGTGTTTTTATAAACATAAGAGTTACGGGCGAAAAATAAATAACCAAAAGATTGTTATAAGAATGAGAGATAGATGATCCATCTGTCTAACCATCGGAAATATGTACCTACATTTATTTACAATGTACGCAAGCTTTATGCCTGAGGTTGTTTTAGACCCCTAAACGTTACAGGTGGTCAGTCCGTCACACAGTCTCTAACTAAACCAATATTTTAGAGTAAAATTAGATGTTTTTTTATTTGATTGTTTTGCAGAGCCTTTACTAGCAGCATTATACTAAGTTAGTGTCTCCTTGGGTATTGAGGTAGACATAATAATTGTCGTTTTTTAAACTTTTTTAACTCTTTCTGTGATTTAATGTTAAATGTTTAATTATTTTTCTTTCACCCAGAATACTCGATACACGTTTATATATATTTAAAATTAAAAGCACAGTATAATATTGGAGATAGTATATTATGTAAAATAGATTTTAGATTTTTTAACTTTCTATGACAAAAAGTCTGTACTTATATTAATACCTGGTTGAACTATTCATTCTAGTAGGAATCTAAGAAATAACACGCGTAGATTATCAATTAGTTAAATCAACATAGTACTCAATGTACAATACTTAGTCAAAAAATAATTAAAAAATATCATCTCACGTTGCTAAGTCATTCCGTATCTATTATATAGATTGGAAGACCCTCATAAAAATAATTAAAAAACCAATAGACTACAAAATAAACTTGAATAAATAAATAAAAATATGGATCACAAATGGAATTAAATTATCACATGATACATATTTTCTCATTTTGAAGTTCTATTATAGGAACATCAAATGTTCATTTGACTAAATGCACTAAAATGACACTAGTGATCAATTTACCCAATAAGTTTTCATAATAAATATACCACGACGAATCGCTTTTCCTCAATGTAGCAACTTTAATAGATTTAATTTACAAAAACGTTTAAAAACTCTGTATAATATGTATATATTTTAACCTATATGACAATTTGCACTAGGTATAATATTAACTACTTATGTAGGGACTTCAACATCTAGGTATGTAGTTATATTAGTTTTTCCAAACTTCTTTTCTATAAGGATCATATTAAATGCTATAGATATATAACGAGATGATGAATCACTAGAAATTGTAACGGAAACAACCGTAGATTTTTCGTAATAAAATAATAATAATTTGTGGGACACAATTCACACACGGTTATTTAGTCCCAAACTAGGCGGGGCCTGTACTATGGGTACTAAACAACTGATAAACATACATAATTAAATATTAAACAACCAGACACGAAGCCAACAGACATGTTCATGCACACAAATATTAGCCTCGAGCGGGGATCGAACCCGCGACCTCCGACTCAGAAGGCAGGGTCACTACCAACTGAGCCAACAGGCCCGTCAAGCAACAATAAAATCACAAAAACAAAAACTTCAGTTAACTGTAACCTTTTGCTATCAAAACATATTGAAGAGCTGACATTGTGCATTGTAGCGCCATTCTCCTTCCTTGAAAAAACCTCGATTGTCGTCGTTATCAATTTCATTCGAAATGTATGCACTTTCCAACTACGTTTCTAAAAAGAGCCATCAACTGTTCTACATTTACGTAAGATCAATCTATTAAAATTGCTACTAGGTATGTACTTATAACAATTTGTTAGTCTAGACTAATTTGTTTGGCTGTTGTTTGAAAACGCCGAAGTTAATTCTTAGTTGTTCTAAGAACACAAAAGTGAGTATAGTATGTGGCGCAAGTCTCGCAAAAGCGGGAATGTAACCCTTAAACAATGCCAACGGGCCCTCTTTGGCTGTGCTCATCACAAGATTTGCTACGCTCTTCACTTCGCCAGGTCTCGCGTTCATTGCCCTAGTTTTAAGGACGTCGACTGGCTGAGTAAGAGTAGTAGCGACGGCGCCCTGTGAATAAAGTCAAAGTGTTATAGCTTTGCCCGTAGCGCTGTACCGCGAGGTGGCGACAGGTGACGAGAAGTGAGGTAAGCAAGATCTGCTTCCCATCTCACCACGTAGCTACCTAAGGCGCGGGACAGCTGCCCTATTGTCTATTTACAACCTTAATCGTAATCGTCTTCATTTTGACGTCATTACCGCCAGTGTTGGTAGAATGCGTTTCATCAAATAGTTCCTATGCCGTTATGTTGGTAATAATGCAAATAAGTGTTGCATGTGTGTGTTTTTAGCGTGTATGTGTCGTGTAAGCATAGGAACTATTTGATGAAATGCATTCTAGACCAAGCCCGCGTAACAATACAATAACTGTTTATTGTACACCAAAAACAGCACAATATGGTTACCAACATTAACTAAAGTACAATGGGCGGTCTTATCGCTTTTAGCGATCTCTTCCAGACAACCTTAGGATGGATGAAACTGAGAGATTAGAACTAGTAACAAGTGTCAAATAAAGACGATTGCAATTACAATTAGAAAACAATAAGGCCCTAGCACTTGTGGTGGTATGTCCGTATGCGTGGGAAGCTGGGAAGAACCGCAAACTAATTGTCTGATGTCTAATCGTAATCGGGTTTATTTCAAGGTAAATTGGTATTGTATGTCTGTCATTGGAGCCAGTGTTTGTAGAAAAAAGAATGCATAATAAATGTATTTTAAAGAAGATTTAGATTCCGACACAATAAAATTCCAAAGTCGTAATAGTCGACTGCCAATTGGAGTCCAATCTTTTTTATTTGACATTTATTACGCTTTCATTGTTTATCCTAGAGACACTGGTGGTAATGGCTGATTTTCATTAGTCCAGTGGCACTGGAGAGTGGGCACTTTGAATTTCAATGCAGCATCAAAAAAAATTGGGGAACTTTGAATTTTAATCCAGAACGAAATACAAAGTTAAATTAAGTGTTTAATGAATGCCTTAGATTTCTCAACGCATCTTCTCATATCTTACTACCGCGGATCCAGAAGTCAACGATATATTGATAAATCTTGTTTTCTCTAACAGTGATTTTAAAGTCAGAGTCATGGTCAATATGATGGAGCTATAATATTTAAATGGGAATTGATTTACCATCTTGTAACATCACAGATCCAGGACATACAATTTTTAGTAGTTTTGCACTGAAAGGTATACTTTTTTTTTTTTTTTTTTTTTTACTAAAAAATGGGCTTGCTCTTGACCCCAGACTAGCCCGAGAGCAAAGACGGGGCCTACGTTGGGACGAGCTTGCCCAGAAGATGCCTGTTCACTCGATCCTTAAAGGCTTGTGGGTTATATGAACTCGGAAATACAGACGCTGGCAGGTAGTTCCACTCCTTGGCGGTGCGCATAATAAAAGAACTTGAAAAGCGCTTTGTGCGTATAGATGGGATATCCACCAAGTAGGGATGAAGCTCAGCCGTGCAGAGTTTGTTTATGATCTATAATTTTTTTGCTTGAGAAGATTAGATTTTTTTGTATCTATGATATTACGCGTGTTGACGAGAGAAACTTAGGTACTCACAGCGCCTAAACTGGAAGCTACGTGAGTGACGACGTTGTCCTCGAAATGCGGCGACGCGAGCATCACTGCCTTGATTTTGTCATAAAAGGCAAGTTGTCCAATAGTCATGAGCGTGGCACGGCAGCAGTTCATGGAAGCTCCGGCCCACAGCCGCGTCACCCCTTCCTGTGTAGCTACGCGCCATAGTCCTTCAAACACGTTTTTGTAACTGCCAAAACAAAGTTATTCTAGTTCATACACAGAAATAATAATAAAATATTTATTTCGGACAAGTTTATCCAAATGTTAGTTACAAAGAAACAGTCTATGCTAGTAATACCACGAACTAGTTTAAAGCAGGTAATACATCTGGGACGCACACATACATATATATTAGTATATTCCCGACCGTGAGACACTAGACAGTCATTATGTGTACCTATCCAGTGTCTCAGGATAGGAGAATCGACCCTATCAGCGACAGTTCTCACGAAGGAGTTGTTGTTGCCGCACAGTCACCTCAGAATGGACGCGCTGCTGCGAACATCCCTGACACACTGCATATTTAAGGGTCATGATTCTTGGTTGTTAATTAAATAATTATAAATGCTTACTTCCTTCTTTGGTCAGATGGGAGCTTAATATCATTTTGCATTCGGACATTCACAAGGTCAGCTGGACTGCCAATTAATCCTCCAGCAAATCCACTCAGACCTGCTAGAAAGGCTGACATGGTAAAAGTTATAGCAGTGCCCTGAAATAAATGCAGAAATATTGTGGTTGAATTATAAAATAACAAATCTGGGGGCATGGCAGTGCCCCTGCCAAGTCGAGCAAAAAGCGGCACAGCCGTACCATACATTTATTTGAGACACATAATTTTTTTTCATAGATCACTTTCATTAACAAATTCAATAATGAAATAATTACATCAAAACAATAAAATATAAGCACTAACATAATAAAAATGGTTTCATAATTATGCAATAAGTTTCTTTTCACTCTAAATATTTTTTTCCTTAAAATTTTTCTATACTAATATTATAAGGAGGAAAGATTAATATTTTTGTATGTTTGTTACCCATCTGATTATGGCTGGACAGCCGATTGCAGATTAAATAAGAAAAGGAAAAAAGAGTATGTTTGTTACGAATAAACTCAAAAACTACTGGACCGATTTTAAAAATTTTTTCACCAATGGAAAGCTAGAAGATCCTTGAGTAACATAGGTCATATTTTATTCCCGTATTCCCACGGGAACGGGAACTACGCGGGTGAAACCGCGCATAACTGCTAGTAATTTATATACAGAAACTAGAAACTCACATCTTTCGGTGCCAGGTTTTGTTTAGCCATCTCGTAAATTCCAAATCTAGCTGTTGAGTAGGTGAGTTGACGCATAAGAGAGGCTGATATACCATTGTAGAGTCCCAGAATTCCTATGAATATATAAATTAATAATAACACACCTACAGATGTGGACAGGAAAACAAATTATCTTTTTCCGTGTTTCCAACCTTGCTTTTTGAGGACATTTGTTGCAACTTGTAACATGGATATATTTTTTCCTTTCTGCGTTTGCATTTGCACTTTTAGCAAGTCCAGTGGGTGTGTGCAGCAGGCTGCTCCAGCGGACGCCAGGCCTCCAAAGTACCATAGTGACACCTTTTGTTCTTTAGACATGCTGGTAAAGACACAACATAGTCAGTCGACTTAATATTTATCCTACTAATATTAATAATATAAAAGTTCGTATGTAATTCATCCACATACATAGGTAGGTACTCAGTTTGTAATAAATTATTTTTTATTACATACCTCATCTATAGTCCATTCCACATCGCAATAATCGGATCAAAATATGTACTTCGAGGCAAGGAGTAAAAATAATTTAAGTTATAACATAACAAGGAACACACTTTGAATTCCAAGTTTACTATAGTTATCTGAAAATTTAGTGGGAAAAGAAGAATAAATTTATCCACTTAGATTATTTTAAATTATAGATAATTAGAAACAGAGTAACATTATTTAGAAATTATAGATTTTACCCGGGATCGGTTGGTGACAGTGACAGTACTTTTGTTTTTGACACATTTGTTCCGTTTTACGCATACAACTTTCTAGTAAGAAAAATAGATAGTTCTAAAAATAATGAATATTTTATGTCATTGCAAAAATACAATAATTGTGATTGACATCAGAACCTTGGAGCCCCGGAGCTACAGAGCTGGCGAGTGGCCTAAATTATTGTAGTGAAAATGTAGTAGTCAAAAACACATCTCTTTGAATTTGTAGTTCTATAGTTCTGGAGTTATTCGACCTGAAAGCTAGAAATCATCAAGTCGGTGTGGCCCCGAGATCTCAGTAATTAGGGCAGTAACGGACGTTGGCTCTTAGACAAAGTTACTGTAATATTTAGGTAGTAGACAGAAAAACAAAAAATATAATTCGTAGTTCGATATTTTGGCAGTAATTCACGTTTGAAGTGCGTGACAATCAGGTCCCTGTAGCCCAGTGTTTTCTCTGAAACGAAGCATCCTAGCATAGTATGTTGTTTGAGTAAGTTTCTGTAGTTCTCGATTTAGGAATTCGTATGGAGCTAGTTTTTTATGTAGTTCTACGGTTTAATAGAATTTTGCACTCTTTCTAAAAACAATCAGAACGGTGTAGCCCAGTGTTTTCTCTGCAACGAAGCATCCTAGCATAGTATGTTGTTTGAGAAAATTTTTGTAGTTCTCGATTTAGGAATTCGTATGGAGCCCGTTTTTTATGTAGTTCTACAGTTTACGAATAATTCAGGTCGGAAGCTCCAAAATGACAGCTAACCTCACTCATTACATCTTTGGAACCAAACAAGCTAGCGAAACAGAAACTTACACAACGATTTATTATCCATCGAATAATAAGTGTGCAAAATTTCATAGAGATCCATGCAGTATCTGTAAAGGAATTTAATATAAACACATTCGGTACCATTATCTGTATAATGGAAGAGGGTGACCATACATTTTATGTTAAAAAGGAAAAATATTCGAGCACTGAAATTTGATGGTGAAAGTAAGTATGATATGACATCAAATAGTAGGTATTTATTGAAATTTGCACTCCGGTTGTTTATTCGTAAGTTTAAACATTAAGTAAATAAATAACTAAAAATGGTTTTCATAGTTATTTATTGAATTCAAATACCCATGGTGGTTTTTTTAGATTGTGGTTTAGCTAATTGCTCGTACTAAACAAAGTCCATATATTATGGTATTTAAAGTAGTTACCTACTACCTACGGTTTCTTTTGTGCAAAGGAATAAAAAAGAGTTGACCATGTGAGTCTTAAAAAATTTAACCAAGGGAAATACTTATTACTTTTCTGGGAGTAACATTTTTCCACTGGAACGGGACTGACGCGAGTGAAATTTTTAGGCACCGCTAGTTTAATATAAACTTCAAGCAGGTTCTACTAATTTGAAAAATGTGGGCCATTGATATATTAAGTGATGTTTTAGCAACTATTTAAATACCTCGTGATACGAGGTAATGTTTAAACTAACCCATACCCAAAATCACGTGTATTTTTAGAGTCTCTAAAAAAAATACTGGAGAGCCAAGCTCGGGTGTTGTATACCTGCTTCGTAATAATAATACTTATATAATTATTGACTGCTACACACGACACTTATTTTTATAACTAGCGGATGCCCAGTGGCGTTGCCCTCGCGGATTCCGTTTATTCCCGTTGCCGTGGGAATTTCCGAAAATCCCTTCATAGTGGTTGCCTACAACATGTTTAAGACACCTACATACCAAATTTCATATAGCGGGTCCCAGTGGCGTTTTCCCGCGTGGATTCAGTTTATTCCCGTTCCCGTGGGAAATTCCAAAAATCCCTTCATACCGGTTTCCTACGACACCTTCATACTATTTTTCCAGTTTCTAGGGGTTATCGTTTCGGAGTAGTACGTATTTCTCTTTTTAACCAGTTTTTATATTTTCCCGTGGGAATGAGATATTTTCCTGGAATAAAAAGTACCCTAGATGTTGACCCGGGTACTCAGTTATCTCTATACCAAATTTCATTAAAATCCGTCCAGTAGTTTTTGAGTGATGCGTGCACAACCACAGACAGACAGACAGACAGACAAAAATTCCAAAAATTGATGTTTCGGCATCTATATCGATAACTATATACACTACCGTTAAAATTTTCAAAAAATATTTAATGTACAGACACGGCCCCGTTAGAGTTTTATTATATGTATAGATATAGAAAATCAGATGAACAACTCTTTTTTATTCCTTTGCACAAAAGAAACTGTGGGTAGTAGGTAACTACTTTATACCATATTATATGGACTTTGTTTAGTTCGAGCAATTAGCTAAACCACAATCTAGAAAAAAAAACCATGGGTATAATAATTTAATAAAAAACCATGCTAACTATTTTTAGTTATTTATTTACTTAATGTTTAAACTTACGAATAAACAACCGGAGTGCAAATTTCAATAAATACCTACTATTTGATGTCATATCATACTACTTTCACCATCAAATTTCAGTGCTCGAATATTTTTCCTTTTTAACATAAAATGTATGGTCACCCTCTTCCATTATACAGATAATGGTACCGAATGTGTTTATATTAAATTCCTTTACAGATACTGCATGGATCTCTATGAAATTTTGCACACTTATTATTCGATGGATAATAAATCGTTGTGTAAGTTTCTGTTTCGCTAGCTTGTTTGGTTCCAAAGATGTAATGAGTGAGGTTAGCTGTCATTTCGGAGCTTCCGACCTGAATTATTCGTAAACTGTAGAACTACATAAAAAACGGGCTCCATACGAATTCCTAAATCGAGAACTACAAAAATTTTCTCAAACAACATACTATGCTAGGATGCTTCGTTGCAGAGAAAACACTGGGCTACACCGTTCTGATTGTTTTTAGAAAGAGTGCAAAATTCTATTAAACCGTAGAACTACATAAAAAACTAGCTCCATACGAATTCCTAAATCGAGAACTACAGAAACTTACTCAAACAACATACTATGCTAGGATGCTTCGTTTCAGAGAAAACACTGGGCTACAGGGACCTGATTGTCACGCACTTCAAACGTGAATTACTGCCAAAATATCGAACTACGAATTATATTCTTTGTTTTTCTGTCTACTACCTAAATATTACAGTAACTTTGTCTAAGAGCAAACGTCCGTTACTGCCCTAATTACTGAGATCTCGGGGCCACACCGACCTGATGATTTCTAGCTTTCAGGTCGAATAACTCCAGAACTATAGAACTACAAATTCAAAGAGATGTGTTTTTGACTACTACATTTTCCCTACAATAATTTAGGCCACTCGCCAGCTCTGTAGCTCCGGGGCTCCAAGGTTCTGATGTCAATTAATTGTGGCCTCTGAAATTCTAAAGACACATACATAGGGACAGACAGACAGCGGGAAGCGACTTTGTTTTATTCTATGTAGTGATTATTAAAATTATATATTTTTTGTTTTAATTAATTTTAATAATTTTAATAAATTCTAAGTGAAAATCTCCAACTTTAAAACAAGACAAATATGAAAAAACAACAGATAAAAAGATATCCTAAAAATAAGTATTGCGTGGAACGGAACTGTTACTCATAGAGATTGACACTATTTTGAAGAGTGGGTATTTATATAAATGGAATACCTCTGCCTACCCCATCGGGGATAAAAGGCGTGAGATTGTTTATTTATTATAGTGATAGATATCATGTGGCAAGTATGCGTGAAGGTGTGCAGTGAATGAGAAATTCGATAAAATACATGGGATGGACGATTTTGAACTTTTTTTTTGATTGCCTCGAGAATTCACAATGAAATCTTCAGTAAGTCTTTCGATGACCTAAAAAGGGATTAAAGTAAGTGGTGAAGACACTGTGTTTTTATGCATGGACTTTCTGCATTGGAGTTATTTATGAAATGTTGAGTGAAGACGTTTATAATATAATAGTTTACAAGGAAACAAAGACTGAAGACGAGGCAGTATGATCCTAGCCTGTCTAAAAATATAGGCAAAAAATTTTTTGAATGACAGTGACATAAACATAACCAATAAAATTAATTACTTTTTTAACGTAATTTTATAAAAGTAAAATAAGTATTTCACATCTGATAATTCTGCCTAAACTTGCCAGGTACTTACGTTCTAGACTTTTACAAAATCACAATTATATATTTGTTTCGCACCGTGTCACGCACTGATATATTATCAGCAGTCACTGAATCTCCAAAAAATACTTTCGACTGTTATTCTTCATGCAATATGACTTGTTTTACTCTATTTTCACTATTAAAATGGCTTGAAGCCACTTACATCACGATTATGAATGTTATGTAATGTTTCAGTTTGGAACGCTACTGGTAATTAGATTTGCAACTAACACTAGAAGCGTGGCGAGCGTCCTTTCTCAGCGACGCCGATCGCGGAACAAAAACTTTCGTGACGCTTATCACCACCTAACTGTTATGTAAGTTAAATTATGCTACATGTACTATAGACAAAATAATAAGATTAATAAGTATATTGACGAATCCATCATATTGTTAATAAACACCATAATAATATTTTATCTTTTCAGAATGTCATCAGATATAATATCACATCTCCAATTGGATAAAGAATTCACTACAAGTCGAGTTGTTGTTGCAAAAGAGATTGGTGGCTGTGATAGTTCATTTATTGTCAACTGTGTGCTTGGTCATTGTATCAAAAATAAGCATGGTGTACTTGTGGTGTCTGTACATAACTTCCCATCACATTACCAAAATGTTGGACTTAAAATGAATTACAACCTTCAAAGGAACATAGAGTTGGGCCTTGTACAGTTTTTAAATATTGGTGAAGAAAATGTTAATTTAATGTTGATGAATGAAGATTTGTCTATCAATAAAATATTTTTAGGAATAAAAAAAAAGTTTATGGATATGAAGGAATCTTATAGTTCAGTAAATATAATTATTGATGGAATTTCACATCTATTTGATTTGAACTTTTCGTTGAGAGAAGTAAATAACTTTTGTAAGGATATAATTGCTCTAGTAAGAAATTTTAGTAACTCATTTGTCTTATACCATTGTAATGTAAATTGTGAAGATGATGTTTCTTTTGTGATTTCAAACTTACTGTCTCACAAGGCCTATTCAGTAGTAGAAGTGGAGAGTCTGCCGTCAGGGCTAAGTGCAGATGTTTCTGGACATCTAACTATAAAATACCCGGGTCAAAAGTTTGAAAATGAGCATATTTTTACAATGGACTTGAAGCCGTCACAATATCTTTTCAAATTGTTTGACAGAGGTGTAAAATTATTTGCCCCTGGTACTGTTTAATTGGTTATATATGAGATGTTGTTAAATTACAAATATTTAAGTTTGGGATTAAATATATATTTATTTATAATTGTTTTTTCATTCCCTGTAGGTATGTTGCAATACTACCAATTACCACACTGCATCCTTTCCAGCCAATTAATATATAAATGGTCTGAACTATGAATTATGTAATCATAATCAACATTAATTGAACTGAATGTTAAATAACCAACTTAGTTTTTTTAACCAACTTAGTTTTAAAATTACATGTAGTAATATTTAAAAAATTAGGGATGTGTTTAGTTTAACCACACATTTTGATATTCAACTTCGTTTTATTTGCTCTCAACAAATTCCAATAAGAATTAATAACGTGCGGGGGTGACGGCGCATGAAACTTTTATTTGTGGTGATTAGTTGTTGCCTAGCGACCGCCCCAAGCTAAGGCTGTATTTTGACCACGGCTCAGTCCACGTGAAGGCATGGGGCCGCAGCACGCGTATCGACAATCAATTAGTCTAAATATTTGACGAATTTCCCTCTTCAATACACGAAGTTGACACATAACTTGTAGGGTGATTGATTGATCTGTTTGTCTTTTAATTAATTTAAGTACCATGTGGGTGTAGAGTATTACACACAGAAGTTCAGAAGTGTATAAGAAGCAGTGCGGTGGTGGCGTATGGAAGTCTGAGAGAGCGGAGTAATGCCATGACACAGAGCAATCTGACTACTCCCGCTGATAAGCACCATGGCGGTGCGCGCTCGGTCACCGAAGAGAAGCTGATGGTATCGTTGTCATTAAGTTGCTTACTGTTTACCTAATAGAGATAAGGACTTTTTGCTTAAAGCATGTTTAGTTTGAAAAGTGCTATTAAGTTAATGAATATATGTTAGTTATTTTTGCTAATCTCCAATGTAGAAACTAATTTCTACACTAAGTACAATTTCTATAATAAGCACACATTGTTTTGGTCATCCTCCGATTATTTTACAGCACAACCTGCGATAAATCATTACCTAAGTGAGTTAGAAAAAATAATGTTGGCGTAGAGTTTTGCCTCTAAAGAGCAATTAGGACCTAAGTTGTTATTTGTTGTATTAGTAGGTATAAATATTATCAATAATTACCTATCATTGATCCGAATTTTGTAGAAATATCGCTCCGATATTTTAAACTCGACTAAAGTATTAGGGAGAGCCTATTTCGGTAGATGCCTACTACTTTTACGCTAAGTTTTATTGTTACGTAAGGTACTCGTACCTTACCTACTTATAAATTCGAATATGAAAAAGAATACCTAGGCTATAAAATGATGAGAAACTCTGAAAAGAATGGCTCTAATCTATCTTTCAAAAGTTGTTCATGTACAATTCGGATTATAAGTAACTAGGTGATTCTTATTACCTTGATTATGTTGTGCGTCACAGGTGGCTGTGCGCGTGCGACCGCTGCGCGGAGATGAAGGCCCGCGAATCGTGCATGTGGTCAGCGATAAGGTGACCGGGTCAATCATATTTACCTAACAGCTACTCTATATCTATGTAATGTTTTTCAAATTAACTATTCATTTATACATAGAACCTATTTAGGTATGACATGACATTTGTTTGCTATAATTATTGTTAATCCAGTCTGCAAGCTTACATTGGTCCCCATTTTAACTTACTAAGTATACCTATACAGAAGACTAAGTAGGTATGCAATTCTTCGCTTCTTTCTCACGGATATTTGTCGCCTAGATGCTCGTCTTGGAAGAGGAAGCAGACAGCCGTCGAGACGTACTGCGCACGCGCCGTGTTAATGACAAGCATTACGTCTACGATCGCGTTTTTGGTGAAGACAGCACCCAGGTAAAGTGCTTATAAATAACCCAACACCCTTCTATATCTTTGTAGGTATATTTTTGGTAGGTATTTAATGATTAGGTAGGTACTAACTCATAACTCCGATGGAGGACTATTTTACTTTTTTCTGTTCGAAACTTATATATTTTTTTTGTAATCTCACGCCTTTTTTATCCCCGAGGGGGTAGGCAGAGGTATTCCATTACTGGATATAGGTACCCACATTTCACGAGATATATTGGACCCCTAAACGTTACCTATAGATGGTGAGCCAATCGCCGGACCGGGAGTGCGATTTTTGAATCTCACTGGTGATATCAAAATCACCTGTGAATAAAATTATCACTGATGACTTTTATGTCACCATTTTCCAAAAGCCGTATTTTTGAAAGTCACACGCTGTTTTCAATAAATCGTCGCAATCACAAAATATCACAATCAAGCCCCGCTGCTAATTCTTCCGAAAAACATACCTACTTACTTTGGCACTTTTGGCAGATGGCACTACGTCAACTGTCAAAAACAATCGCATGGTGATTTCAATTACGAGTGGGTAGGGGCACTCGGAAATCGATATCATAGGTATGACAAATGTAAGTCACGATGAGTTTCAAAAATACGAACTTTCGGAAATCACTCACATCGGTGAGAATTAGTCACTTGGTGAGATTCAAAAATCG
The DNA here is from genome assembly GCA_963855545.1 of Ethmia dodecea. NCBI lineage: Eukaryota > Metazoa > Arthropoda > Insecta > Lepidoptera > Depressariidae > Ethmia > Ethmia dodecea. Next base: position 8,283,191 of record OY979446.1, read on the forward strand.
ACACCCAGGTCTGTTTACAAATGTCTCAGAATTAATTCTGAGACCTGCGGGTTTCCTCACGATGTTTTCCTTCACCGTCGAGCTAGTAATAAGTAAGTACGTAAGTTTTTGAAAACTCATTGGTACATGCCAGGATTCGAACCCGAGCCTCACTGATTTTCGGCCGGCTCTTTAACCGTCCGGGCTATCACTGCTCGAAACTTATTAAATACATATATGTATATGGATTAGATAGGTAGGTACCTAACCTAGGTAGGTATATTATTATTTAATAATTTATATTATTATTTAATAATTTACCTTATGATGACGAAAGGAAGCATATAAGCAATACGTAACATAAGTAGGTAATTAAGTATAAAGAGTGACGAGCAAGCTCTATCAAAATAGGTAGGTAAGTATGTACAAAAGAGATTAAAATATAATAGGACCTATTATATTTTAATCTCTTTGGGTAAGTACGTACCTACTGAAACTATCATCTGTACCTATACCTATTCGTAAATGGCTTCTTAGTAAAGTAAAGTAACTACTATCAGTTTCGCACGGTTTCAGTAGCGTCGCGTAGTAAGTAGGTAGTTCCCGTTTCCGTGGGAATTAGGCGATAAATTATAGCCTATGGTATTCCTATGCCTATTCAATACAAACAAAGAAACAAATCTTTTCTCTTTATAATATTCGTTTAAATACTTACCCCTACAAATTCTAATTTACTTATTTCATAGGAGGACGTGTATGAGGCTGTGTGCGGGCCACTAGTAGGAGACACGCTCCGTGGTATCGCGGGCGCGGTGTTCGCGTACGGGGCCACGGGCGCCGGCAAGACTTACACGATGACGGGGCTCATGTCACGAGCCCTCAATCACCTGTTCACTAGCATTGCCGAGAGTGTCAACCCTAAGTCATACGAGGTAAGTCCTTAGCTATATTGCGCTATCTCATCTCAGCGCTAGATTCCCTAGATATACATAGCTTAGCAGCTAGCGATTCTCAGCAATTGATTAGGTAGGTATGTACCTAGGTAGGTCTTAGATGCTGTACCAATGCGTAATTTTTTTGTTGAGAATTTAGTTTCATTCAGCGACTGATCAAGAGTTTTGACCGCCCTAGGCTAATTATAAGGACGCGCCCCCGCCAGTTGTGTTTTTCCATACAAAATCAATTTGAAATTGACGCCCGCTATTGCGAGGCGGATAAAACAAAACTAGGCACTACTCCTTTGCCAGCTCACCAAGTCGCTCGACCACCAACCGATTCGAGTAACAAGTCAGTGTTTGTTTTCAAAATTTATTGATAAAATCAGGGACTCTCAAGCGCATTTAGTTTTAGTGTTTTCTCTTGTCTCGGTCTCGTTGAAATATGTAGAGTAGATGCATTGATGCTAGATTAGGGCATGCGAAGACACAATTTTAGCGCCCCTCGCTGATCCTCGCGCCCTAGGCTGCAGCCTAATTAGCCTAAGGGTTAATCAGGCCCTGGTTTCATTGTCCTCTCGGTTTTCTTGTTTGCTAATCCTTCGTGATAGTCCTCATTGTTGTATTAGATAGTTACGTACCTATGTTACGTACCAACTGCACGTTTCATACAGTCTAACAGAGAGCAGTTACCACTGCACTAAAAGTGTCCTACTGCCCCACTGAGTTCATGAGGTTTTAGAGCGCTCCATTTTAAAACATTCCGTGCATTAAACACGTGCCTCTGCGGAATTAAATACCTATTCGTAATAGGGTTGTGTCCTGCCTAGTCAAATGAGTTACTTTTTACGATCTGTCAAAACGAAATTTTACTATGGAAAATGTACTGAAATAGCAAACCGTGACGTCATAGTTTCTAGTACTCAATTGCAGCACTTTTTTTGATTGTTTTATTATTTTTAAATTTGCTATAATTGTAAATTGAAAATCGAAATACATATTTTGAGGTGTTTTGGGATAATCTTTTTAATGAATGACTACTCGCAATTTAATTTCGATGCTGTCAACTACCCAATAATAATGGGTTTATTGTGTATAAATTAAATTAAAAAAATATAAAACCCGCGACACTAAAAATACATATATAACACAAATGGCTGGGCACATTTTGTTAACCAATAGCTAAGAACACTCTCGATTAAGTCACCTTTCAAACAAAAAAAAACTAAATCAAAATCGGTTCATCCGTTTGAGAGCTACGAGCGAACATACAGACATACAGATACACACGTCAAACTTATAACAACCCTCTGTTTTTCGTGGGAGGTTAATAAGCAGATTTCATTAAGTAAGTAACTGTAGCGTAGCAGATTCCTTATTTTCCTCGTTGTCTCCTGTCTACATTAAAAATAACTCATTAATCGTAAAAGCTTTCATTCAATTCACCATCTTAATGGATTACTTTTTAAATATCAATAAATCACGTCATTACTTAGAGTATGTAGTACACTAATCGAAAAGTACCTACACAAATTTTAAAGTGTTTTTGAAAGGTAGCGCTTTTCCATGTGTAGATTTTCTTTCTTTTTACCCCGTTAAAGGAAGAATTCTTAAAAAGTGTTTACAGTGCTTCAGCGGTTTGGGCTGTAAGATAATCAACCAGTCACCAAAAAAAATATGCTCAGAAATGCTCCCCATGTACATAGCGGTAGTAGGTATACGAGTAGATGCCATACAAACATAACTTGTAAAAAAGTCTCGCAACTCAGTTCTTTTACCGTAAAAAGGTTTGAGATCCATGTAACACTAAGTCGGTTAATTTATTCAGTCCATACTTAAGGGACATTCTGTCTATTACATAATTAACTTACCTAACAACATGTTACAGTGACCATATATCAATATTAAAAATCTTTTATGTTATAAGTAAACAGAAAGAATTGGTCATCGCATGAAAACACGCAATGTCTCTCACAAGTGGTACATATTATATTAAATTAGATTGTTTAGTGCGATTGCCAAGTCAATCTTTTTACCTACTTAAAACATAAAATAAAAATAAAATAAAATAAAAAGATTTTTAATATTCATTGGTCAGTATAAGATGTTGTTAGGTTAGCTAATTAAGTAATAACTTTACTAATTTCGCTAATTATTTTTTTGTTGTGTTTGTTATTGCCAGGAGAAGTTTTTTATAAAAAGTACCTATTATGCGAAATTACCACGGGAACGGGTAAAAATCGGGATCCGCGCCGGAAACGCCGTTGGGCGTCAGAGCACATAATTGTTACCTGACCGGCGACACCATTTTCTACATCTACTATGTAGCACATGCTTTGAATATCCGACAGCGTTTGGTTACCATTTATCGTTCAATTTGAATTCGGACCCAAATGGCGCCATACGCGTGAAGAGAATAGAGATCAGTTATTTTTGATTTAAGATTGCTGAATAGGTAAAGTGGCCTCAAATTAGATATTCAGTAATGAAACTTAAGTGGTACGGCTGCTGATTTTCGACGAAACTTCTAGTGCATAAAGAAAGTGTTATTTTAACGAATTACGAGTTACCGTCTTAGTTAATTAGAATATGCTCTAGGTAAATGAAATTATGAATAGCGCAATTTCATTACGACGACACGTTGAAAAAAGACTGTAAAAGTGTGTATTTACGTGAATTGTGTATTCGCATCGCAATCATTAGTTATCTATCTACACTTCGTCGAGGTCGGGCGGTGTAGGTCGTCGTTTCACGCCTTGATGAAAAGCCTTGCCGCTCTCTATTACAATGTTGTTGGTACTTCCTTAGGAAAAGCGCTTTGTTTACTTTACCCCCCGACCGACGTATTTCTCAAGGCCAGGTAAAGAGTTGTAGTATCATCGGGGGCAAGCTTCCCCATCACACACGTTGCTTCACTGCCGACAAATCATACCTTTATATTTGTTTTATTATGCTGCTCATTGTTATGTACTGAGTACCAAACACAATAAGCGCATGTTTATTTATTACTAAGTAATATTACCTAAGTGCGACGTGAGTGACGTGATTCCCTATCCATACCATAATGACTTCTGCAATAAGTAGGTATTGTTTCCTTTTAAGTTGAATACGGTTTTTTAGTTTATTACACTTATTCACTGACAATCCTGGTGAGGATATACCAAACATCTGTGCATACCTACCAATGAATTTTTCAAACCTAGTGACAGTGCAGGAAAACATCGTGAGGAAACCTAAAGGGTATTTCCAGAAATTAAATACTTCTGCCGATATCTGGAGATACAGACGTGAGCATATTTAGTATCTGTATATGTACAGTAATCTATACAGTGTAATAATTATGTTTAACTGTACTCCCACACTGTACGCTATGAGTACCTAATTATAATGTATCAATCATGTGTCATCATTATATCAAATTGTTGTATAAGTTTGACTAACGGGCTTTTGATGGATACGGTTTGTTTGACGGGCTTGTAATTTTTCCCTACGTGTCTATATGACGCCATTACTGTGTAAATTATGTGATGTTATCTTCCTACAGACATTTTATTGATTTGCATAGCTACTTGTAAGCATAGCTTAGTGTAGGAAAATAATTGTTTCCTCACACAACAAAACTACAAAAAGGTAGGCATATCTTACTTCTTCGAAATATGAAAAAAAAAACAGAAATTCAATTAAAAACAGACAGTAAACACGACGTGCTCTTAAGTGGAGTGAAATTGGTTTATAGAGTAAGGAAATTTGTTATTCGAAAGCGAAAACCAGAAGAAAAAGCAAATAAGTGCTTACAGTATTGAGAATGCTGAGGTGGTTTGGTTATATTTTAGAGATGAATGAAAAATAATGCAAGTGAGTGTCATTGGGCGAGTCGGTAATGGGCAATATGTACGTCCACCAGCACCTGTCATCATTACGGCATTACTAATTTGACGGCACATTATTAACCAATGATAAAACAAAAATATCTATTCTCTATACGCGTATGGTGCCATTTTGGGTCCCAATTCAAAAAGCAAACGTCAAATTGAACGTTTAAAGAAAAGACAAACAAATTGTACCCATTGTACCCGATACCGACAAATATTATGAAACGATTCGTGAATGTGAATGAAGTGCTATATATTTGTCAGGTCAGTCTATTGTCTCAGTTCTGCTCCGACGAGAAACAGGCGTGAGTAATGTGTTGTAAAATTATAAATACAGAAGTAAGTGTACTTATTATGTATATTTATAAAAGCATGATGAATTGTAGAAATCTAGCGGAATTGTTTTGGCATAGCGTTTAAGTGCGTGAGCCAAAAGACCTCGGTTCAGTGACATAGTTACATTTCTGCCTGTTTTACTTCAAAGTCAATGCCAGTCAGCATTTGCCAGCATTATCGTTTGCAATATTCGCACAATCTTTGTTTGCAAACTGTTTGAAAATAGTCATACCATCATTATTTCGCCTGTTTAAAACTTTTCTGACTCGTAGAGTGGGTAAGAGTATCTGTTTTCAGAGGTTGTTCTACGAGTAGGTAAGGTAGGTACATTATAAACGTACCTACAAACATAATCTTGCTTGTATTTTTATTCTCTAACCTATCCCTGTTTTATTTAATAAATGGAAATACAGGGTACGTACATACTAATCTATTGTATGTTTGGTTGTAAGTTTTTAGTAAGATTTTAGGCGTTAGGCATTAATTCATGGGTGCCTAACAAACAAGTACAATACTTCAATTATTCGCTAGAATGGAAATTAAACTAAACTTGGCACGAAGCATAATGTTAACCTGCGAACATTATTAATATGGAAATACCGGGATTTATTTTAACGTAATGGAGAACCTTGACCGACCGGAAGGTGCTGTTCCGTACCTGTGTGAGTGGAAGAAACTTTGCGTTTCACCGATTTCCCGAATAGATAGTATAATTACAGGTAGGCATTTAATCTATATCTTTAAAATATATATCTTTATATACATCTATAGACTTTGTTTTATAAAAATATCTTAAAAACTTATCTACCAGATAAAAAAAAATTAGGAAGGTATATATAACATTTAAAAAATAATCACGTAAATGGAATAATAATTTTTCGAGTTGTAGGCACAGCAACCGCCGATATAAGTTGGGTTTTCTAATTAATTATAATTATGTACTCGTATTATAGAGAGCGCCCAACGGCGTTGCCCGTGCGAATCTAGTTTGTTCCCGTTCCTGTGGGAGTTTCCAAAACTCCCTTCATAGTGGTTGCCTACGATATACATTCGAGTATAAGACAACTAGGTACAAACCATATTTTAAGTTTCTAATTTTAACCCAGTGAATAGAGAGCTGATACCTTACAAACGGTCCGGTAGTTCTAAATTTTTTACATGTTGTCTAGGATGGTAGTTAAGTGTTTAAAATGCAAAATGCACAATTCCCCCCCCTCCGCGCCCGCCGCCATCTTGAAAAAACCGAAAAAAATCGGCACTTTTTTTAGATTTTCACTTATATCTTTGTTTCGGTGCATTTTAGCTACAAAACAGTTCTATTCAATGTTGTAGAGAATGAAATTCCCTATAATATACGTGTTAAATTTTGTTTGTAGGGCAGATAGTTCACGAGATATGATATTTTAAAAAAGATAAAAAAATACGCATTTTCCGGAAATTTTTCCAACTTCTAACTTTAGAACGCTGTAATTTAATTTTGCCTTATTTGAGAAAAACAAGTATAAGAATAAAAATTGTAGGGAATTTAATTACCTACAAAATAGATGTATACTTTTTTTAACCAACCTTACGGAGGGGGCAGTAAGCATTAAAATGAAAACAACGGCATATTGTTTATTTGATAGGTTTGAAAAATTTCCGGAAAATGCGTATTTTTTTATATTGTTTAAAATATCATATCTCGTGAACTATCTGCCCTACAAACAAAAGTTAACACGTATATTATAGGGAATTTCATTCTCTACAACATTGAATAGAACTGTTTTGTAGCTAAAATGCACGGAAACAAAGATATAAGTGAAAATCTAAAAAAAGTGCTGATTTTTTTCGGTTTTTTCAAGATGGCGGCGGGCGCGGAGGGGGGGAATTGTGCATTTTGCATTTTAAACACTTAACAACCATCCTAGACAACATATAAAAAATTTAGAACTACCGGACCGTTTGTAAGGTAACCCCCCTTATTTGGTCTCTATTCACTGTACTATTTCTATGTGTTATCGTTTTGGAGTGGTGCGTATTTCTGTTTTTAACCAGTTTTTCTAAATTATCCCGTGGGAATGAGATATTTTCCTGTAACAAAAACTATCTACCCTAAATGTTGACCCGGTTACCGTACTCACTTATTATATTTCCACACCTTTCATCAAAATCCGTCCAGTAGTTTTTGCGGTATGCGTGCACAGACAGACAAGCATTTCGAAAATACACACACCGGCACAATTAGCGGAACAGAAAAATGAAACAACAATTAAATTAACATGTTTTGACATTCATTTGTAACACCATACTTAAAATTTTATAAAAATAAAAATTAAATTAAACAAAATGCATTTTTCTTCGATTTTTAATTATAGAGAAACAGCAGATAATTCAAGATTTTCCAAAGTTTAACAACAATTTCAATGACTGTTCAATATCGAGTGTTTCCTCCTCGTGCTCTGATGAGGGTTTCCATCCGTCTGGGCATGCTGCGGATGATGTTATCAATGGTTTCTTGGGGCAACCTCTGCCATTCTTCAAGTAATGCGTTTCGCAACTCGTTGAGATTATTGGGAGGGGGCATTCTTGACTTTACACTCCTCTTTAGCAAGTCCCAGACGTGTTCTATAGGGTTCATATCGGGGGACCGTGCTGGCCACTCCATCACCGTTATACCAACATGGTTTAGGTATGTCTGTACTGTGCGAGCACTGTGAGCCCGAGCATTATCCTGCATTAGAATGAAGTTGTTACCAATAAAAGGGGCAAATGGCACAACATGTTCTTCTAAAATCTCCCTGATATACCGATCAGCATTCAGATTCCCGCCATCGACCACTACTAACTCCGTACGAGCTCCTAAACATATTCCTCCCCAGACCATAATTGAACCGCCGCCATATGCAACTGTATTTTCAAAATTAGACTGGATATACCGTTCTCCTTTGCGTCTCCATACTCGCTGCCTTCCATCAATTTGATTTAACATAACTCTGCATTCATCAGTAAAAAGAACCTGTCCCCAGTCGTCGAAGTCCCAATCACGATGTTCACGACCAAAGTGTAGACGGTTTGTGCGATGATGTCTCTCAAGTTTTGGGGCTTTGGCGGGCACATACGAGCCTATACCCACTTCTTCGAATCTTCTACGAACTGTCCGCTCACTCATCCTTACTGCTCGTACCTCTTCCAGTAAATTTCGAGCCTGCACCGCCGTTAGTCTCGTGTTCCGTCGGACTTGAAGTTGGAGAAAACGGTCATCCCTGCTTGAAGTACACCTTTTCCGGCCTTGTCCTCTCCTTCTCACTAGAGCATTCGTCAATCTGTATCGTTGGATGCTACGATAAATCGTTGATAACGATCGACGAAGGCTTCTGGCAATCGATCTGTAGGTTTGACCATTTCTCCTCATTTGATCTGCCCTAATGATTTCTGATGGCGTTAAATCAGGCATAATTAGATGCTCGTAAATTATCAATATGCGAAAAAACTCAAAAGCCTCAAAAACTGCAATTCAAAGCTTTTCAAATGGAATTCACGAACCTTCTAAAAACGGACAAGCGGTGGAAAAAATGAATCAATGAAAATTAAAACAAAAGAATGAAAAAAAGGGCAGTCGCTTAGTATTCCATTTTTAAATTAAAACCCAAATTTAAAAAAAGCTTGTTTAGCCGGCCAGTAACACGCAAAAATGCGTAAATACTCCCTTTTTTTTCTGTTCCGCTAATTGTGCCGGTGTGTGTAGCTGTGTTTGGACATCTAAATCGATAACAGCTATCTACGCCATACCGGTAAAATTTAAAAAAATATTTCATGTACAGACACGATCTCGTTAGAGTTTTATTATACGAGTATGTATAGATTTACATATTATATAGAAAGAGTAGAGCTTTAGAGGGATCTATATTTTTTTTTGTTACATTATTATTAGGCTTATTTCGGGTAGAACCTAATTAAAAATGTTGCAACTCTTTAATTAACAAGTTCTGCATTGTGATATGAGAGTTAATTATATTTGAACAATCCCGTCTGCGGTTTCTGTGGGGTGGGTGGCACGGCACCACGCCACGTGCCACTGAGACCACCATCGAACCATCAGTGCCTTTGCAAGGTCAATGCCGACAGCTTGCCTCGCGTGATTAACAAAGGGGCAGCCATTAGGCTATCACGATCCACAGTTTTGCCGTCATCAACACGTCCACGTTTCATTTTTGTTGCTAAAGTTATTACGAATTGAACATAATACTGCAGTCCTACCACCGATATCTAATTTGACGTAGCTTTATTAAGCAACTAGCGGTTCTTCGCGGTTTCACCCGCGTTGTTCCCGATCCCGTGGGAATACGAGAATAAAATATAGCCTATGTGATTCATGGATATTCTAGCTTTATATTGGTGAAAGAATAAGGTCCAGTAGTTTTTGAGTTTATTCGTAACAAAGATACAAACATACAAATCTTTCCTCTTTATAATATTAGTATAGAAGTATAGATATAATATATCTACATATTATGTAGATAGTAGGTAGATACCTATAGATGATTCTAAGATGAATGACAATCTTGAAACAAAAATAACTGTTGATGTGTTCATCTCTATCCGTGAACGGCGCTATTTTGGGTCCGATTCAAATCGCAAAAGTCAAATTGAACGTTAAATGGTACCTAATCAAAGACTTTTTGACGTTGACTACTAAACTGTTGGCTTCTTGCGATTTATCATAACCGCACTAATGCTATTAAAACTATATCTACCCTAAAAACAGATATCTATTATATTAGAAAAACCTCAGTTCAAGATACCAATATGTAAAAAATACGCAGAGAATCGTACCTAATAATGTATGGCGAACTTGTAAAAACCTACTCATATAGCTATAATTACCAATTTATTAATAGAGAAGTAGTGGGAATTGCCCAGTAATCCCAGAATGTCTGGGCAGTGTGCCAAGGCGGTTACATACAGCATACCTAACTCCCTTTGCCTGCCTCATAACCACTTAAAATAAAATACTGGTGAAAAGTGGGTAAATCCAGAAAAGAAACACCACTGCCGACCCCCTCGGGGTAAAGCCGTGAGCATATTTATTTTATTATAAGTAAAACATTTAATATGAAGGTGAACCTAACTTACCCAGCGAAGTAGGTGACGCAGGTCCCATTTTTCACCGTATCCGTAGAATTTTGAAAAAAAAAGCGTACATTATCAAATTTCAATTTTATAGATGTCTGATATCGTGAGTGAGAGAGAGAGGTGTGTTCCGTTTTGGCACGGCCACGGTTCCGGTTTTTCGATGACCATAAGTGAGACCAAAAGGAAGCTATGCGTGACCTTAGAAGTCGCGTAGAAGTCCGCTGCAAACATGCTTTAGATGGTGGATTGTTTTTATTTACAATGTCTGCAAGTAATTAAACAATTTCTTTGCTTAAGTTCATTGGGAAAATAAGGTGCTGTGGTTGTGTTTATAGTCCAATTAGAAATCTGATGCAGATAGCAACGCTTAGTGCAAATTTCACATATTTTATCACAAACTGTGTTATCCCCTGTAAGAAACCTGTGAGACTTGCGTTATGTTATCTTCTAGATTCAGCGTTATCGCTGCCGCATCGTTACATACTAACATACATACGTATGAAGCTAATAAAAGTGTGTGTAGCGGTTTTGTTTATGATGAGTAAGTATTCAAAATCAAATTACCGGCCTGGCACGTGCCATCTACATTCACGCATGACCGTAAATATGAAGGTAAGTTAATATAAATAAGAGAAGGTAACACTGAAATCCTTCTATTGCATATAAACCTACCGATACTGGAATAGTTGTCAATTGCTATTACATTGTTGTCAGGCGTTTTCGCTTTAAAAAATTAAATTATTATTGAACAGGTATTAAAGGTTGTTTGTTACAAAAAAAAAGGCTTTTAATGTATGTACATAATACGTACATTTATCTCAGACACGAATCATCCATTACCGTTGCGAATTTCAGCAGATCTAAGCGTGGCCCTGCTGGGACGCACACGCTGCAGCCCGGCCACCAAAAAAGTACTATAAGTCGTAAAGTAATGTGGTACATTTTTTTCTCTTTCGGGTACAAAAAAGTACATGTTCGTACAGTCTACTGCCATAATCACGACCTTGTTTGGAACCGTGGCCGTGCCAAAACGGAACACACAGAGAGAGAAAGTGTCAGTTTATGTTTTTTTATTTGAATCATTTTGTAAATTTTAATTACATTCGCAATCCTTTCAGTCTTTTTGGAATAAAAAAGTAGCTATAATCGTATACCTACGTACGTTGTATTGTGACACCGAATTTGTGACTCATTTTATATCTATTCATTTCAATTCAAATACCTTGTTTCTTACTAATAAATACGTCAATTTCTACCCACATAGGTGACATAGGTGTTTTCAGATTTTCATGAAAGTAGGTTTTATTACGAGCCAGCCTCTCCAAACCAAGCCTCTCTTTAGATTTATTAATATAGGTACTGTACCGTACATAGTTATCTGTGTTATATTTTAGAGCTCAAGTTTGTGACACAATTGCATACCTACAAAACTTTGTTTTGACTTAACTAGGAGTCTAGGTAAGAAAGCTTAGGGCTCGGTGTACCTACCTACTGTTAGCTGCATATAGAGAACTCTTATCTGCTTTTATTGGGACAAGTTCAAACTCTAGATAGGTAGCTGCTAAGGATCGAGGGAACGTAGAGAACGGCCGTTTGACGGTAATCAAGTGAAACTGATGATAATCACTCCAATATGGATGGTTATTATTCCTACTTTTAAATATCTTTCATTCGATGAAATAACTTTTTTCACACATTTCAAATTTCACAGGCAATGATGTTAAACGATAAAAAAAAATCACACTAGCTATTTTAAATTATACCTAAGTACATGTAATTCGCACGGTACGATATGTGATTTCATAAGTAGCAGGCTAGGTGAAGGTTTGCAGCGGGTGTGACGTATAAAAGTTCATTGCATAGGTACTAGCAGCGCCCCGAGGTTTCACCCTCGTAGTTCCCGTTCCCGTGGGAATACAGGGATAAAATTTAGCCTATTTTTCTCGCCTTAATAACCATCATTGAACTTCAAAGAACATTAAAGAAAAATATTGGCCAAATTGGTCCAGGCGTTGTTGAGTTATGCACTTACCAACACATTTTGCGATTCATTTTTATATTATAGACTAGATGTCGCGCGGTGCGCGAGGCCGCAAGCGGCCACGCGTGTCTCTGTGGGGTCGTATTTTGACAGAAAAATAAAGTCTAATTTTGGGCGCCCATCTTGTTTTAGCCATTTTAAATCGAAAAACAAAAAAAATTGTAAAATATTTTTTTTCATGGCAACACTGTTTACTGAGACCCACAATCGCTCCATACAAGTCAACTTTCCAAAGTGTTGCCAACTGGCTAAAAAAGCCGATTATTATTATGAAAATTTAAATTTTTCAGTAAAACAAAAATAACGGGGCGGCCATCTTGTTTTTTCAGATTTTCGGGATTTTCTAGTAAACTACAGGATATACCCTATGCGATGACACCAAACACATCCCTGTAGCATATCGGCATCTGGGAGATCAATTCGGGTCTTTTGAGGTCTACCCTAAAAATTCAATCAACCATAACTTTCGGTGTTGCCAGGCAAAAATCAAAAAACCTACAAAAGGTCATAGGGAGAGATAAAATGTACCGTTGACTGTTACTCGTTTTTGCAAAATGATAAAATTTCGAGTTTTGACTTTTTGCATTAAAAGTTAAAAAATACCCCAAATTTTGGGAAAATTGTTCAACATGGCAACACGCCGTATCGAGACCTCTAACCCCGCCATACAAGCCAACTCGCTCAGGTGTCGCCATCTTGCCGAAAATCGACATTCAAAATCTGGTATAATTCATCTTTTTCTTTGGGAGCCAACCACAGGGCGGCCATCTTGGATTTTCAGTTTTTCGGATTTTTCCGGTAAACTACAGGATATTCCCTATGCAATGACACCAATCACGTCTCTATAGCATATTGGCCTCTGGGAGATCAATTCGGGTCTTTTGAGGTCTATCCTAAAAATTCAATCGGCCATAACTTTCAGTGTTGCCAGGCGAAAATCAAAAAACCCACAAAAGGTCATAGGGAGAGATAAAATGTACCATTGACTGTTACTCATTTTCGCAAAATGGTAAAATTTAGAGTTTTGACTTTTTGCATTAAAAGTAAAAAAAACACCCCAAATTTTGGGAAAATTGTTAAACATGGCAACACTCTGTAATGAGACCTCTAACCCCGCCATACAAGCCAACTCGCTCAGGTGTCGCCATCTTGCCGAAAATCGACATTCAAAATCTGGTAAAATTCATCTTTTTCTTTGGGAGCCAATCACAGGGCGGCCATCTTGGATTTTCAGTTTTTTGGATTTTTCTGGTAAATAAAAGGACATGACCTACGTGATGACACTTAAAACATCTCCGTAGCATATTAGCATCTGGGAGATCAATTAGGGTCAACTGGGGTCTAAAACCACTCCAAATTTGAAACACTATTACGCGGCCGCCATTTTGTTTTTTCAAATTTTTTAATTATTTTCGTAAATCATTCTAAAAGTTTAACCAATTCCAAAAATTTGAGCCGAATCGGCCGGAAAACAAAAGAAATACGATAAGCAAGTCCGGCCGCCATTTTGATTTTTTGAAAAGTCGGAATTTTCCCGGGGTCACCCCGCCATCTTGAACACTTTTTCCCTACAAGACTTGACTCCAAAACGACTCCTTCTGGGAGAACAATTATGTCAATCAGTGAGTCAGTGAGTAAGTGAGTGAGTGGTAGTCGAGCTTTATATAATATAAATAAAAAACTAGATGTCGCGCGGTGCGCGAGGCCGCAAGCGGCCACGCGTGTCTCTGTGGGGTCGTATTTTGACAGAAAAATAAAGTCATTTTTTGGGCGGGCATGTTTTAGCCATTTTCGATAATTTTCTATGTGAATATAGTAAATTTTAAGTATAAGTCGAAAAATAATAAATTTTTGAAAAATATTTCTTTTCATGGCAACACTGCTTACTGAGACCCACAATCGCTCCATACAAGCCAACTTTCCAAAGTGTTGCCAACTTGCCTAAAAATACCGATAAAAATTATAAAAACCCATTTTTTTCAGTAAAGAGAGAATACCGGAGCGGCCATCTTGTTTTTTCAGTTTTTCGGATTTTTCTGGTAAACTACAGGATATGCCCTATGCAATGACACCAATCACGTCTCTATAGCATATTGGCATCTGGGAGATCAATTCGGGTCTTTTGAGGTCTACCCTAAAAATTCAATCGGCCATAACTTTCAGTGTTGCCAGGCGAAAATCAAAAAACCTTAAAAAGATCATAGGGAGAGATAAAATGTTTCGTTGACTGTCACTTGTTTTTGCGAAATGGTAAAATTTAATGTTTTGACATTTTTAAAATTAAAAGTAAGAAAATACCCCAAATTTTGGGAAACTTGTTAAACATGGAAACACTCCGTGTCGCCATCTTGCCGAAAATCGACATTGAAAATCTGATAAAATTCATCTTTTTCTTTAGGAGCCAATTACAGGGCGGCCATCTTGGTTTTTCAGATTTTCGGGATTTTCTGGTAAACTACAGGATATGCCCTGTGCGATGACATCAAACACATCCCTTTAGCATATTAGCATCGGGGAGATCAATTCGGGTCAAGTGGGGTCTAAAACCACTCCAACTTTGAAACATTACTACGCGGCCGCCATTTTGTTTTTACAACTTTTTAAATAATAGGTATTCGTAAATCATCTGAAAAGTTGTACAGATGCCAAAAATTTGAAACGAATCGGTCGGAAAACAAAAGAGATACGGTAGGCAAGCTCGGCCGCCATTTTGTTTTTTTGAAAAGTCGGAATTTTCCCTGGGTCACCCCGCCATTTTGAACACTTTTCTCTTACAAGACTTTTCTCCAAAACGACTCCTTCTGGGAGAACAATTATGTCAATCAGTGAGTGAGTCAGTCAGTGGTAGTCGAGCTTTATATATTATAGACTAGATGTCACTAGAGGCCACGTGTGTCTCTGTGGGGTCGTATTTTGACAGAAAAATAAAGTCTAACTTTGGGCGCCCATCTCGTTTTAGCCATTTTTTAGTACAAGTCAAAAAATAATAAAATTTTATTAAATATTACTTTTCATGGCAACACTGCTTACTGAGACCCACAATCGCTCCATACAACCCAACTTTCCAAAGTGTTGCCAACTGGCTAAAAAATGCCGATTAAGATTAAGAAAATTGAAATTTTTCAGTAAAACAAAAATAACGGGGCGGCCATCTTGTTTTTTCTATTTTTCGGGATTTTCTAGTAAGCTACAGGATACACCCTATGCGTTGACACTAAACACATCCCTGTAGCATATCGGCATCTGGGAGATCAATTCGGGTCTTTTGAGGTCTACCCTAAAAATTAAATCTGCCATAACTTTCAGTGTTGCCAGGCGAAAATCAAAAAACCTACAAAAGGTCATAGGGAGGGATAACATGTTTCACTGACTGTCACTTGTTTTTGCAAAATGGTAAAATTTAGACTTTTGACTTTTTGCGTTAAAAGTAAAAAAATACGAAAAATTCTAGGAAAATTCATCAACATGGCAACACTACGTAGCAAGACCTCCAACCCCACTATACAAACCAACGCGCTCAGGTGTTGCCATCTTGCCGAAAATTGACAATAAAAATCTGGTAAAATCCATCCCTTTCTTTGAGAGCAAATCGCCGGTCCGCCATCTTGGTTTTTCGGGATTTTCTGGTAAACTTCAGGACACGACCTACGTGAAGACAGTAAAAACATCCCTGTAACATATTAGCATCTGGGAGATCAATTAGGGTCAACTGGGGTCTAAAACCACTCCAACTTTGAAACACTATAACGCGGCCGCCATTTTGTTTTTTTAAATTTTTAAAAAATATTCGTAAATCATCTAAAAGATTTTACATATGCCAAAAATTTCAACCGAATCGACTGGAAAACAAAAGAGATACGATAAGCAACCTTGGCCGCCATTTTGTTTTTTGAAAAGTCGGAATTTTACCTGGGTCACCCCGCCACCTTGAACACTTTTCTCTTACAAGACTTTTCTCCAAAACGACTCCTTCTGGGAGAACAATTATGTCAATCAGTGAGTGAGTCAGTCAGTGGTAGTCGAGCTTTATATATTATAAACTAGATGTCGCGCTGTGCGCGAGGCCGCAAGCGGCCACGCGTGTCTCTGTGGGGTCGTATTTTGACAGAAAAATAGAGTCTTATTTTGGGCAGTCATCTTGTTTTAGCCATTTTCGATAATTTTCTATGTGAATATAGTAAATTTTAAGTATAAGTCAAAAAAAAATTAAATTTTGTAAAATATTTCTTTTCATGGCAACACTGCTTACTGAGACCCACAATCGCTCCATACAACCCAACTTTCAAAAGTGTTGCCAACTTGCCAAAAAATTCCGATAAAAATTATAAAAACCCATTTTTTTCAGTAAAGAGAGAATACCGGAGCGGCCATCTTGTTTTGCCAGTTTTTCGGATTTTTCTGGTAAACTACCGGATATGCCCTATGCAATGACACCAATCACGTCTCTATAGCGTATTGGCATCTGGGAGATCAATTCGGGTCTTTTGAAGTCTACCCTAAAAATTCAATCGGCCATAACTTTCAGTGTTGCCAGGTGAAATTCTGAAGCGCTCGTAGCCCTGCGGTGCCAGTGTGTTTGTAACGATCACACTGGTTAAGCAAAGTTGGGTGCGGTCAGTCAGTGGATGGGTGACCGCCTAGTGGCATTTATATTACGAGCGCTTCCGTGTTTCGGAAGGCACGTTAAATTGTTGGTCCCGGTTTTCGTTGTGTTACGCACAATGGAAGTCGTTAAGCCATGTCAGATACCCTTGGGTGGCTTGAAAAATTCTGACTGTTAAGTGGCCACTAGCTTAACACCATCTCCCAATCCGCAGTGGGCTCGCGTGGGAGATTATAGCCCACACTTCCTCATGTGTGAGGAAAGACCCTTAGCTCAGCAGTGGGCTGTTACGGGTTGATGATGATGATGATGAGGTGAAATTCAAAAAACCTACAAAAGGTCATAGGGAGGAATAAAATGTTTCACTGACTGTCACTTGTTTTTGCAAAATGGTAAAATTTAGACTTTTGACATTTTGCGTTAAAAGTAAAAAAATACGAAAAATTCCGGGAAAATTCTTCAACACGGCCACACTACGTAGCAAGACCTCCAACCCCGCTATACAGACCAACTCGCTCAGGTGTTGCCATCTTGCCGAAAATCGACAATCAAAATGTGGTAAAATTAATACTTTTCTTTGGGAACAAATAACCGGTCGGCCATCTTGGTTTTTCAAATTTTCGGGATTTTCTGGTAAACTACAGGATATGCCCTGTGCGATGACACCAAACACATCCCTTTAGCATATTGGCATCTGGGAGATCAATTCGGGTCAAGTGGGGTCTAAAACCACTCCAACTTTGAAACACTACTACGCGGCCGCCATTTTGTTTTTTCAACTTTTTAAATAATATTCGTAAATCATCTTAAAAGTTTTACAGATTACAAAAATTTGAACCGGATCGGCCGGAAAACAAAAGAGATACGATAGGCAAGCTTGGCCGCCATTTTGTTTTTTTGAAAAGTCAGAATTTTCCTGGGGTCACCCCGCCATCTTGCACATTTTTTCCCTGCATGACTTGACTCCAAAACGACTCCTTCTGGGAGAACAATTATGTCAATCAGTCAGTGAGTGAGTGGTAGTCGAGCTTTATATATTATAGACTAGATGTCGCGCGGTGCGCGAGGCCGCAAGCGGCCACGCGTGTCTCTGTGCGGTTCGATTGTGACAGAAAAATAAAGTCTACTTTTGGGGCGGCCATCTTGTTTTAGCCGTTTTAAGTCGAAAAATAATAAAATTTTGTGAAATATTACTTTTCATGGCAACACTGTTTACTGAGACCCACAATCGCTCCATACAAGTCAACTTTCCAAAGTGTTGCCAACTGGCTAAAAAATGCCGATTCAGATTAAGAAAATTGAAATTTTTCAGTAAAACAAAAATTACGGGGCGGCCATCTTGTTTTTTCTATTTTTCGGGATTTTCTAGTAAACTACAGGATATACCCTATGCGATGACACCAAACACATCCCTGTTGCATATCGGCATCTGGGAGATCAATTCGGGTCTTTTGAGGTCTACCCTAAAAATTAAATCAACCATAACTTTCAGTGTTGCCAGGCGAAAATCAAAAAACCTACAAAAGGTCATAAGGAGAGATAAAATGTTGCACTGACTGTCACTTGTTTTTGCAAAATGGTAAAATTTCGAGTTTTGACATTTTCCGTTAAAAGTAAAAAAATACGCCAAATTCCGGGAATATTCTTAAACACGGCAACACTGCGTAGCAAGACCTCTAACCCCGCTATACAGACCAACTCGCTCAGGTGTTGCCATCTTGCCGAAAATCGACAATCAAAATGTGGTAAAATTAATACTTTTCTTTGGGAGCAAATCACCGGTCGGCCATCTTGGTTTTTCAGATTTTCGGGATTTTCTAGTAAACTACAGAACATGATCTATGTGATGACACCAATCACATCCCTGTAGCATATTGGCATCTGGGAGATCAATTCGGGTCAAGTGAAGTCTAAAACCACTCCAACTTTGAAACACTACTACGCGGCCGCCATTTTGTTTTTTCAATTTTTTAAATTATTTTAGTTAATCGTCCAAGCAATACTACAGATGTCAAAAATTTGAACTGGATCGGCCGGAAAACAAAAGAGATACGGTAGGCAAGCCTGGCCGCCATTTTGTTTTTTTGAAAAGTCGGAATTTTCCCGGGGTCACCCCGCCATCTAGAACACTTTTCTCATATATAACTTGTCTCCAAAACGACTCCTTCTGGGAGAACAATTATGTCAATCAGTCAGTGAGTGAGTGAGTGGTAGTCGAGCTTTATATATTATAAACTAGATGTCGCGCGGTGCGCGAGGCCGCAAGCGGCCACGCGTGTCTCTGTGGGGTCGTATTTTGACAGAAAAATAAAGTCTAATTTTTGGGCGGCCATCTTGTTTTAGCCATTTTTGATAATTTTCTATGTGAATTTTGTCTTTTTTTAGTATAAGTCGTAAAATAATAAAATTTTGTAAAATATTTCTTCTCATGGCAACACTGCTTACTGAGATCCACAATTGCTCCATACAACCCAACTTTCCAAAGTGTTGCCAACTTGCCTAAAAATACCGATAAAAACTATAAAAACCCATTTTTTTCAGTAAAGAGAGAATATCGGAGCGGCCATCTTGGTTTTTCAGTTTTTCGGATTTTTCTGGTAAACTACAGGATATGCCCTATCCAATGACACCAATTACGTCTCTATAGCATATTGGCATCTGGGAGATCAATTCGGGTGTTTTGAGGTCTACCTTAAAAATTAAATCAACCATAACTTTCAGTGTTGCCAGGCAAAAATCAAAAAACCTATAAAAGGTCATAGGGAGAGATAAAATGTACCGTTGACTGTTACTCGTTTTTGCAAAATGGTAAAATTTCGAGTTTTGACTTTTTGCATTAAAAGTAAAAAAATACCCTAAAATTTGGGAAAATTCTTAAACATAGCAATACTACGTAATAAGACCTCCCACCCCGCCATACAAGCAAACTCGCTCAGGTGTTGCCATCTTGCCGAAAATCGACATTCAAAATATGGTAAAATTCATCTTTTCCTTTGGGAGCCAATCACAGGGCGGCCATCTTGTTTTTTCAGTTTTTCGGATTTTTATAGTAAACAACAGGATATTTCCAATGCAATGACACCAATCACGTCTCTATAGCATATTGGCATCTGGGAGATCAATTCGGGTCTTTTGAGGTTTACCCTAAAAATTCAATCGGCCATAACTTTCAGTGTTGCCAGGCGAAAATCAAAAAACCCACAAAAGGTCATGCGGAGAGATAAACTGTACCGTTGACTGTTACTCGTTTTCGCAAAATGGTAAAATTTCGAGTTTTGACTTTTTGCATTAAAAGGGGAAAAATACCCCAAATTTTGGGAAAATTGTTAAACATGGCAACACTTTGTAATGAGACCTCTAACCCCGCCATACAAGCCAACTCGCTCAGGTGTCGCCATCTTGAGAAAAATCGACATTCAAAATCTGGTAAAATTCATCTTTTTCTTTGGGAGCCAACCACAGGGCGGCCATCTTGGATTTTCAGTTTTTCGGATTTTTCTGGTAAACTACGGGATGTGCCTAAAAAGATGACGTGCCATTTGTAACTGTACGATGTCGGAAACCATGCGTCTAATTCGGGTCAAGTGAGGTCTAAAACCACTCAAACTTTGATACACTATTACGGGGCCACCATTTTGTTTTTCTAAATTTTTGAGTAATATTTATAAATTATCTAAACAATACTACGGATGCCAAAAATTTCAACCGGATCGGCCGGAAAACAAAAGAGATACGATAGGCAAGCTTGGCCGCCATTTTGTTTTTTTGAAAAGTCGGAATTTTCCTGGGGTCACCCTGCCATCTTGCACACTTTTTCCCTACATGACTTGACTCCAAAACGACTCCTTCTGGGAGAACAATTATGTCAATCAGTGAGTCAGTGAGTCAGTGGTAGTCGAGCTTTATCTATACATATAATAAAACTCTAACGGGGCCGTGTCTGTACATTAAATATTTTTTGAAAATTTTAACGGTAGTGTATATAGTTATCGATATAGATACCGAAACACCACTTTTTGGAATTTTTGTCTGTCTGTCTGTCTGTCTGTCTGTCTGTCTGTCTGTCTGTCTGTCTGGTTGTGCACGCATCACTCAAAAACTACTGGACGGATTTTGATGAAATTTGGTATGGAGATAACTGAGTACCCGGGTCAACATCTAGGGTACTTTTTATTCCAGGAAAATATCTCATTCCCACGGGAAAATATAAAAACTGGTTAAAAAGAGAAATACGTACTACTCCGAAACGATAACACCTAGAAACTTGAAAAATGGTATGAAGGTGTCTGATATGTCATAGGAAATTGATATGAAGGGATTTTTAGAAATTCCCACGGGAACGGGAATAAACTAAATCCAAGCGGGAAAACGCCGCTGGGCACCCGCTATTATATGGTATGTAGGTATTGTATGTGTCTTAAATATGTCGTAGGCAACCACTATGAAGGGATTTTTGGAAATTCCCACGGGAACGGGAATAAACGGAATCCGCGCGGGCAACGCCGCTGGGCGTCCGCTAGTATATTATAAATAGATAAAATAAATAAATAAAATAAACTAGATAAATGACTAGTGACCCGCCCCGACTTCACACGGCCGCACGGGTGCAATGCTTATACTAAAACCTTCCTCTTGAATCAATCGATCTATTAAAAAAAACCGCATCAAAATCCGTTGCGTAGTTTTAAAGATTTAAGCATACAAAGGGACATAAGGACATATTGACATAAGGACATTATCACTACATAGTATAAAACAAAGTCGCTTTCTCTGTCCCTATATCCCTATATCCCTATGTCCTTATGTCCCTATGTATGCTTAAATCTTTAAAACTAAAAAACATACGCAACGGATTTTGATGCGGTTTTTTTTAATAGATAGAGTGATTCAAGAGGAAGGTTTAAGTGTTAGTATTGCATCCGTGCGAAGCCGGGGCGGGTCGCTAGTAGGGATATATGGGACAGAGAAAGCGACTTTGTTTTATACTATGTAGTGATTACGCTACTCATGAAATGACCCATCTCTACATTCCAAAGTGTGGTGCCTCATATCTACTAATTTGTTTGGTATTGATCTGTTTCCGAAACCTTGACTTTAATTTTACATATATCCCTAGCACTGGCAAGGGGAAATCTGTGAGATGGGAAACATACTAATTTTGCATTTAATCCTTTACCTAAGATTACTTTATTATATTCACAGACATAACTACTATTCTCAGTCAAAAATTCCAATCCAATATTTTCGTTGATTATCTAAAAAGTTGAACCGATTCTAAAAATTTAAAACAAATCGGCTGAAAAACAAAAGAGATACGATAAGCAACCTTGGCCGCCATTTTGTTTTTTTGAAAAGTCGGAATTTTCCCGGGGTCACCCCGCCATCTTGAACACTTTTTTCATATATGACTTGACTCCAAAACGACTCCTTCTGGGAGAACAATTATGTCAATCAGTCAGTGAGTGAGTGAGTGAGTGAGTGAGTGGTAGTCCAGCTTTATATATTATAAACTAGATGTCGCGCGGTGCGCGAGGTCGCAAGCGGCCACGCGTGTCTCTGTGGGGTCGTATTTTGACAGAAAAATAAAGTCTAATTTTGGGCGCCCATCTTGTTTTAGCCATTTTAAGTCGAAAAATAATAAAATTTTGTTAAATATTTTTTTTCATGGCAACACTGTTTACTGAGACCCACAATCGCTCCATACAAGCCAACTTTCCAAAGTGTTGCCAACTGGCTAAAAAATGCCGATTTAGATTAGGAAAATTGAAATTTTTCAGTAAAACAAAAATAACGGGGCGGCCATCTTGTTTTTTCTATTTTTCGGGATTTTCTAGTAAACTACAGGATATGACCTATGTGATGACATCAAACACATCCCTGTAGGATATCGGCATCTGGGAGATCAATTCGGGTCTTTTGAGGTCTACCCTAAAAATTCAATCGGCCATAACTTTCAGTGTTGCCAGGTGAAATTCAAAAAACCTACAAAAGGTCATAGGGAGGAATAAAATGCTTCACTGACTGTCACTTGTTTTTGCAAAATGGTAAAATTTAGACTTTTGACATTTTGCGTTAAAAGTAAAAAAATACGAAAAATTCCGGGAAAATTCTTCAACACGGCCACACTACGTAGCAAGACCTCCAACCCCGCTATACAGACCAACTCGCTCAGGTGTTGCCATCTTGCCGAAAATCGACAATCAAAATGTGGTAAAATTAATACTTTTCTTTGGGAACAAATCACCGGTCGGCCATCTTGGTTTTTCAAATTTTCGGGATTCTCTGGTAAACTACAGGATATGCCCTGTGCGATGACACCAAACACATCCCTTTAGCATATTGGCATCTGGGAGATCAATTCGGGTCAAGTGGGGTCTAAAACCACTCCAACTTTGAAACACTACTACGCGGCCGCCATTTTGTTTTTTCAACTTTTTAAATAATATTCGTAAATCATCTTAAAAGTTTTACAGATTACAAAAATTTGAACCGGATCGGCCGGAAAACAAAAGAGATACGATAGGCAAGCTTGGCCGCCATTTTGTTTTTTTGAAAAGTCAGAATTTTCCTGGGGTCACCCCGCCATCTTGCACATTTTTTCCCTGCATGACTTGACTCCAAAACGACTCCTTCTGGGAGAACAATTATGTCAATCAGTCAGTGAGTGAGTGAGTGAGTGAGTGAGTGGTAGTCCAGCTTTATATATTATAAACTAGATGTCGCGCGGTGCGCGAGGTCGCAAGCGGCCACGCGTGTCTCTGTGGGGTCGTATTTTGACAGAAAAATAAAGTCTAATTTTGGGCGCCCATCTTGTTTTAGCCATTTTAAGTCGAAAAATGATAAAATTTTGTTAAATATTTTTTTTCATGGCAACACTGTTTACTGAGACCCACAATCGCTCCATACAAGTCAACTTTCCAAAGTGTTGCCAACTGGCTAAAAAAGCCGATTATTATTATGAAAATTTAAATTTTTCAGTAAAACAAAAATAACGGGGCGGCCATCTTGTTTTTTCAGATTTTCGGGATTTTCTAGTAAACTACAGGATATACCCTATGCGATGACACCAAACACATCCCTGTAGCATATCGGCATCTGGGAGATCAATTCGGGTCTTTTGAGGTCTACCCTAAAAATTCAATCAACCATAACTTTCGGTGTTGCCAGGCAAAAATCAAAAAACCTACAAAAGGTCATAGGGAGAGATAAAATGTACCGTTGACTGTTACTCGTTTTTGCAAAATGATAAAATTTCGAGTTTTGACTTTTTGCATTAAAAGTTAAAAAATACCCCAAATTTTGGGAAAATTGTTAAACATGGCAACACCACGTAATGAGACCTCTAACCCCGCCATACAAGCCAACTCGCTCAGGTGTCGCCATCTTTCCGAAAATCGACATTCAAAATCTGGTAAAATTCATCTTTTTCTTTGGGAGCCAATTACAGGGCGGCCATCTTGGTTTTTCAGATTTTCGGGATTATCTGGTAAACTACAGGATATGCCCTGTGCGATGACACCAAACACATCCCTTTAGCATATTAGCATCGGGGAGATCAATTCGGGTCAAGTGGGGTCTAAAACCACTCCAACTTTGAAACACTACTACGCGGCCGCCATTTTGTTTTTTCAATTTTTTAAATAATATTCGTAAATCATCTAAACAATACTACAGATTCCCAAAATTTGAACCGAATCGGCCGGAAAACAAAAGAGATACGATAGGCAAGCTCGGTCGCCATTTTGTTTTTTTGAAAAGTCGGAATTTTCCCGGGGTCACTTCGCCATTTTGCACACTTTTCTCATATATGACTTGACTCCAAAACGACTCCTTCTGGGAGAACAATTATGTCAGTGAGTCAGTGAGTGAGTGGTAGTCGAGCTTTATATAATATAAATAAATAAACTAGATATCGCGCGGTGCGCGAGGCCGCAAGCGGCCACGCGTGTCTCTGTGCGGTTCGATTGTGATAGAAAAATAAAGTCTAATTTTGGGCGGCCATCATGTTTTAGGCATTTTAAGTCGAAAAATAATAAAATTTTGTAAAATATTTTTTTTCATGGCAACACTTCTTACTGAGACCCACAATCGCTCCATACAAGTCAACTTTCCAAAGTGTTGCCAACTGGCTAAAAAATGCCGATTAAGATTAAGAAAATTGAAATTTTTCAGTAAAAGAAAAATAACGGGGCGGCCATCTTGTTTTTTCAATTTTTCGGGATTTTCTAGTAAACTACAGGATATACCCTATGCGATGACACCAAACACATCCCTGTAGCATATCGGCATCTGGGAGATCAATTCGGGTCTTTTGAGGTCTACCCTAAAAATTAAATCAACCATAACTTTCAGTGTTGCCAGGCGAAAATCAAAAAACCTACAAAAGGTCATAGGAAGGAATAAAAAGTTTCACTCACTGTCACTTGTTTTTGCTAAATGGTAAAATTTAGGCTTTTGACTTTTTGCATTAAAAGTAAAAAATTACCCCAAATTTTGAGAAAATTATTAAACATGGCAACACTCCGTAATAAGACCTCGAACCCCGCTATACAAGCCAACTCGCTCAGGTGTCGCCATCTTGCCGAAAATCGACAATCAAAATCTGTTAAAATCCATCCCTTTCTTTGAGAGCAAATCACCGGTCGGCCATCTTGGTTTTTCAGATTTTTGGGATTTTCTGGTAAATTACAGGATATGAACTATGTGATGACACCAAACACATCCCTTTAGCATATTGGCGTCTGGGAGATCAATTCGGGTCAAGTGGTGTCTAAAACCACTCCAAGTTTGAAACACTACTACGCGGCCACCATTTTGTTTTTTCAACTTTTTAAATTATATTTCAAAATCATCTAAACATTTTAACCCATTCTAAAAATTTCAACCGGATCGGCCGGAAAACAAAAGAGACACGATAGGCAAGCTTGGCCGCCATTTTGTTTTTTTGAAAAGTCGGAATTTTCCTGGGGTCACCCTGCCATCTTGCACACTTTTCCCCTACATGACTTGACTCCAAAACGACTCCTTCTGGGAGAACAATTATGTCAATCAGTGAGTCAGTGAGTCAGTGGTAGTCGAGCTTTATATATTATAAATAAATAAAATAAACTAGATAAATGACTAGCGACCCGCCCCGACTTCACACAGCCGCACGGGTGCAATGCTTATACTAAAACCATCCTCTTGAATCAATCGATCTATTAAAAAAAACCGCATCAAAATCCGTTGCGTAGTTTTAAAGATTTAAGCATACAAAGGGACATAAGGACATATTGACATAAGGACATTATCACTACATAGTATAAAACAAAGTCGCTTTCTCTGTCCCTATATCCCTATGTCCTTATGTCCCTATGTATGCTTAAATCTTTAAAACTAAAAAACCGCATCAAAATCCGTTGCGTATACGCAACGGATTTTGATGCGGTTTTTTTTAATAGATAGAATGATTCAAGAGGAAGGTTTAAGTGTTAGTATTGCATCCGTGCGAAGCCGGGGCGGGTCGCTAGTAGGGATATATGGGACAGAGAAAGCGACTTTGTTTTATACTATGTAGTGATTACGCTACTCATGAAATGACCCATCTCTACATTCCAAAGTGTGGTGCCTCATATCTACTAATTTGTTTGGTATTGATCTGTTTCCGAAACCTTGACTTTAATTTTACATATATCCCTAGCACTGGCAAGGGGAAATCAGTGAGATGGGAAACATACTAATTTTGCATTTAATCCTTTACCTAAGATTACTTTATTATATTCACAGACATAACTACTATTCTCAGTCAAAAATTCCAATCCGTGACAAAAAATTTATAACATAATTGTAGCTGGTACATATTTGTGTAATAATATTTATACTTCCAATTGTCAAGTCACGCCGCGCTGGGTGACGGCGCCGCTTACAACGATTCAAGATACCAAACACTAATATTAGCATAGTAAGGATGAAACAATGGCAACTGAAGTCACCTTGGAAGCAGACTGACGTCATGGAGGCTTAGTAGAAGAAAGCTCTTTTTAAATATTCAGGGGGCTTACTGCGAGACGCGGCATTCTGTTAACCTTTATGTTGGGCACGCTAGCTAAACACCCTCTGAGTGAGGCAGGTAATGAAATCATTTCTATGAATAAGCAGTTAACACTCGACACGTAAACTATACACGTGTTAGCTCACTAAGAGTTTAGTTTTCTCCTCAAGTCGTGTATTTTGTTATAGCAAGTGCAAGAGACCTTTTAAAATTTATTTGAATTATTTCTTTCACTGTAAACACTAGGTACTTACTTGATATAAATGGGTGTGCACTCAGCTCTAAATTGATTGTATTTCTACTTTAGCTTAATACTATTGGAAGTTTAATTCTCGTTTTCACTATCGATCCTTAAATTTTAAGTGGTCCTTACGAATTTATAAGGGACACGCTTTCACCAAGACATGTGACACCTTAGTGTGTTCAGAGATCCCATAAATATATTAGGCACCCTCAAATGTACCTTGTGGGTGGGATACCGAATAAATTTTCCCTACCTTTTCATTTTATTTCTGTTGAAATAAATCGAAGTGATAAATATCCTATTCTACAAATGGTAATAAAATTAATACTTGGCCTTTGGACGGTCCTTTCCCATTAAAATTTCATGCCACACTTAAAAATATATTTGTTCTGTCTCTTAATTGAACATGAAAGGAATTTTACTGTTCCATCTATAATATGAAATACATGCAATGTTTTTTTTTATTTGTCATGTACCGAAGTGCTGATAAAGAGATAACCGGTGTAAGCGGATATCGTTGATAGGGCGGGCGGGCGGCGTTTCATCTGATAACAAAGTACTTTGCACTGACGCTAAATCCTTGCCGCATTGTGAAGGTGAAAACCGTAAACAGAGACTAAAATACGGCGGCTAAACATGAATTTGCAGCTTGATACTTTTAGGCTCATGAACGCAATTTATAATGCTCTTGTGGTTTATTTTCAGATTAATCGTTATTTGTAATAAAGTAGTTTACTTATATAAAATACATAGTAAAAGCGATAGTGTTATTTAATGCATCTTGTTTACATACTCGTAGTATAAAATATAGTCGCTTTCCGAGCCTGTCTGTATATACCTACGCTTACTCATCCTAAATTAAGCAACGGATTTTGATGCGGTTTTCATTAATAGAAAGAGCAATAAACGACGAACGTTTTTGTGTATCATATACCTAACCCGAAGCGAAAATAGGGCGGGTCGCTAGTGTAATAACAATTCTTGAAGGTATTCATAACTACGATTATAGTTATATCTTCTTATAACTACCCACTTTTCTCAACAAGGGTTGAACTAGGAAGTCTCCCTGGAAAGTTATTTCATTAATATTTAAGTTGAGTATGAACTCTGTTCGCGGGCTGTTGAACTCGTGCTGTCATCGTCACCAGCTACACAATACGATTCTGTTTGCATGAGTCAGAGTTCACATTCCTTATTCGTAGGAGTTCACTTTCATAGTTGTTTCAGGTACCTATACTTAGTCGATAATTAAACAACAAGACAGACAACAAATAAGACAATATAGGTACGATTGATGTACGAAAATATTCCATTCACACAGTTCTCGTAGTACTACAATACTAAGTCGGAGTTTTTATTACGATTGCGTTTATTATTCATACTAGCAGCGCCTTTTATATTCATACTAGATTCAGAAATCAGTTAATTGCAGGAATTACAATGTCAAAAGATCTTAAATATAATTAACCAGTACAGGAAGTCAACCTACTGTGTAAATTACTACATTTTTAATTTACAAATTAATATTAATACCATGTTATTACCTATTATCCCTTAGATAATACAATACAATAACTCTTTATTGTACACCAAAAACAACACAATATGGATACCAACATTAACTAAAGTACAATGTGCGATCTTATCGCTTTTAGCGATCTCTTCCAGACAACCTTAGGATGGATGAAACTGAGAGATTAGAACTAGGGTAGACGCGTATATATTATTGAACATACTCTTACATACCATTACATACATAAATAAATAAATAAATAATATATATTAAATAAATTAAACAAGAATAGAAAATACTTTCACACACATAGTTGAGGATAATAATAGATAATAATTATAACATAAATAAAGCAGAAAATTAATTCACCTCAATGCTTGCAAGATAGTGAGCCTTCAGTCGAGTTTTAAAAATGTGAAGCGATTCAGCACTTCTGACAAACAGGGGTAATGCGTTCCACAAGCGAACAGCCTGAACGGTAAATGAGTTACTGTAAAATTCTGTTGTATTACGAGGAAATTGTAAAAGATAATTTCGAGACTCTCGCAAAGACCGATCGGTGGAATCGCCCTGTCGTTTAAAAAGAACTTTTAAGTAGGGGGGGGGGGGGGTAGAAGGAATAAACAGCACAGAGTAAAGCAGGGAGAGAATGTGAACATTCCGGCGAAGACGAATTGGAAGCCACTTGAGCTGAGAACGAAAATGAGAAACATGGTCATACTTGCGTAGCCCATATACAAAACGAATGCAGAAATTTTGGAGACGCTCATGTTTATCTATAGCTGGGATTCGAACAGATCAAGATAGCTGGCATCGGCATAGTCTAAAATTGGCAGAAGGAGTGATTGAGCAAGTGCTATTTTAGTGGCAGTGGGTAGGAAGTTACGTAGCCTCCTGAGAGACGCAGGTGCCGCAAACATCTTCCTGCTGACCTCCACTACTTGAGGAGCCCAGGACATCTTTTTGTCCAATAGGACTCCTAAATTTTTTAATTGGTCACAGAAAGGGATGTGCACGCCATCGAAAATAATATGTGGTACGGAGTTCCAGTCCAACCTTGATAATAGCCTCGGGCTACCGAGTATGATGGTTTGGGTTTTTGACGGATTGACTTTTAAACCAAACCGATTACTCCATTGAGATACCCGCAGTAGATCCAAATTGGTGGCTTGTATGGCGTTATCTAACTCACTAAGAGAAGCATGTTTATATATTTGGAGATCATCTGCATAAAGGTGGTAAGAAGAAGTAAGATTCGAGGTTTTAGAGTTGATGAAGATAGCAAAAAGAAGAGGAGATAGGACGCCACCTTGTGGAACTCCGGAGGTAGTATTGCACCATGCAGAGAAGGACTCTTCAGTACAGATGCGCTGCCGGGTGCAAATGACTATGAAACCAATCAATAACTGTTGGAGATATGTTAAGAGAACACAGAATACCCAGCAAAACGTCAAAATCAACCGTGTTAAACGCATTGCTAAAGTCAAGCAAGGTTAGTACCGTGAGTTGATAATATCCATCTATCTAATTATTTTCACGATCATTATAGGTTCAGAATCTCGGCTCGGCACCATACATTGGCCGTCAATTAGACAGCCCTTCGACAGCCATTCTTTGTTGAAAATAACAAATGTTTTTGGCCGTGACGAGGCTGCGGCTATTGCTCCATTTGCTTGAACTGACACAATACATAAAATATCGTTAGAAAGTTTTATAGTTGATAAGTACTACATTAGTGTGATAAATATTATAATCACCCTCCCCGTTTGCATTAGAAAATCCCAATGCAAGTTTTCTTTTAAGAGGAAAATTCGTGCGTTTTTATCAGGTCAAACATAAATTGTTTGAAAGAAAATCATCATCTTTAGATTATTTTATGTAAGTATTTTTGTTTTATGTTTGTTACGATATATAGTATGTATTAGTTTATTTTATCAACATATATATGTATTAGGATTTACGTAATAATATATATATATATATATATATATATATATATATATATATATTTATATTTACCGTAATGTTATATTTAATTGATTTTTTTTACTATTTGCGGCCAATTCCGCCAAATTATTTCTGCTTAGCCTGATGGTTGACTGGTAGATAATGCCTTTAGGCATTAAGTTCGCCATGTGTACATTTTCTTGGTACATGAAGTTAAATAAATAAATAAATAAATATTATAGATAAGTGACACGATTGAACTTAGTTGCGTAGATACTTACTATGAATAACTTATTTAAAAGTGAAATACGAACTAAACTAGAGCGATAATGCGCTTGAGGGGTTTGCATTGCACCTAAGGAAAATTTTGCGTGACGTTGACTTTTAACATTGTCTTGTGTCGCTTTTAATGTTACTAGGATGGTGGTGGTAGCTTTGAGTATTAAACCAACGGTGGTAGCGATCTTCCCAAGGGCATACTATGACAGTTAATTATGACAAATGGATAACGTGATAGCTTGGCGGCTGTAGCGGTTATAACAAACTTGTTTTCCGTTAACCTAAGGGTAAGGTAATGGGGCAATTTCTAATACTAATGTTGACAGAACTTTTAGCGTGCATTATTCATGATGGAATTGATGAATGATTGTTCTATCGTTATTAGACGTTACTTTTACGATTACGTACCAAAGTGATGTCACAATGTACTTACCTACAAACAAACAATTGAATTTAATAGCAAATGTAGGATATTTTTAATTTAAGGTTCCTCGTTGACCTAATGGATGTTAGCATTAATGGATACAAATACACTTAAAGGTACAAATGTCGTACGAACCAGTGTTTATTTAGGTATGTACTTACTACTTACTACCAAGTCGTAATTATTTCCTTTGCACTATAGTAGTGAACAGTATGTAACACTGGTTTCTTAAAAAAAGAGGATCGGCATCTACAGCAGCATTTATTTTTATACCGAAACTGATACGATAAGATAATGATTTTCAGATCCCTCCCACTTACCGTACGTAAGAAAGTTAATAGGCACCTATACCTGTTCAAAATAAGAACCGTGATCTATGTCAAAGGATCAGACTACTTTGTTATCCAGAGAGAAAATGCAGCGAGCATTCTGTTTAAATTCTGTCTTACACGGTTTACAGTGGAAGACATTTTCTCTTGTAAATTTAAATAAGTATCTACTTACCTATAGGATAGGTACTTAAAAATGGGTGTTATTTAAATGGTTAGCAGAGTATTCGTATTTTTGTGAGCAGAAAAATATAATCTGTAAGCAGAAATAGCTAATTGGTCAGCAACTCATGGCTAGCAAACATTACAAAACCTATCAGGAATTTATGTCATTCTGGATGGCTGTAATTATTTTTGAGCTGCTACAGTTTAATAAAATTTTGGTAAGCACTCAGAGGGGAAGCCAAAAAATATTTTTTGAGCTTCATATAAAAGTAGCAAAAATAATCTCAGCAAACTTGTCATGCGCAAAATGGGCGCATTCCTTACATAGATAAAGAAAGAAAGAAAGAAACTTTATTTATTCGGCATAGACAAAATAACAAAAATTACAGTAGCACATAATAAAATAATTTTATGCCGAAAGGGCCACATCTCAGCATAATGCCACAGCCTGGGCTGAGGCGCTGATTTTCAGCTGTAGCCGTTATATGAGGCCAGATGACCACAAACAAAAAAAATATATTTATAAAACTAGGTTACTAAGGACAAGGGATAGTCCTTCACAGAACATGAAAATATAAAATAGTTCTTAGCATACAAAATTATTAGTATGGCTGCCTAATTTATGGCAATAAAATATAACTTAATTTCTACTTCTTAATCTAATATAATATGTAAATATATAGTCTAAAAATGTTATTAATTAAAAAATATATATATATATTATTCAATCTTAGTTTTAAATTAGGAGAGAAGTTGTTTGGAGAATGTGGTGTGTGATACATGAATGCTATAGGTAAATATTTAGGTAAATTAAATTCCCGAATGAATTGGAGGGTTAAATTGTGACCGATATTTTAAATATAATGCTAGTTCTCGAAACCGCCCAGTTGTAGACATAAGAAATATTCTTTTATTTTAAATTTAAAAGTAGTGTTAGACAAAGAGCTGCGCAAAGGTGGGGGGATATTATTCCAAATTTTTGCGGCGGAGTATTTGAAACTGCCTTTGAAAGCAGCTGTTTTGTGGGGTGGAATAGCAAGAACAGGAAGACGAGAAATTCGAGGCAGTCGTAAGCGAGAAGACCAAGTAAGTTTATTATAAAGGTAGAGTGGTTTGCAACTTTTTATTATACCAAAGAGGAGTGAAGCGAAATGGACAGATCTCCTCGACGCCATATTCAGTTGTTTGGCTTGATTAATAAATGGTGAAACATGATTCCTGGGTGGGATATCAAAGCAGAATCGAGCACAAGCGTTCTGCACACGCTGTATTAAAGATTTGGTTTTCGACAATAGCCTTGGTCCATAGACTGTATCTGCATAATTAAATTTGGAAAGTATTAGAGACTCGACAAGATTTATGCGCAGATTAGTACATAGCAAATTACGGACTCTGTAAAGCACCTTCAGGCGGTAGAAGCAGTTGCGTACTATCTCCTGAATATGCCTCTCGAACCGTAATTCTGAATCAAATACTACTCCCAAATTCCGTGTTTCCTTTGTGAAACAAACATCTTCACCACCTATCTTAATCGATGGTCGCTTTGAAATAATTTTAGCCACCTGCTGTTTAGAGCCAAAAATCATAAACTTGGACTTGCTAGGGTTTAGAACTAAACCATTTTTATGCGACCAGTCAGACACTCTAACCAAATCTTCATTAATTTTTTTAACCGCCGATTCAACTTGATCAGGAGAACAAGTTATATATAGCTGAAGATCGTCAGCATATAAATGAACTTGACAATTTTTAAAGCAATCGATAATATCAGTAATGTAAATAATAAACAATAAAGGACCCAGTATGGATCCTTGTGGGACACCACGGGTAACTGCCGAGAGAGAAGAGGACATCTCGGAGCCATCACTGCAACGCAACCGAACAAATTGTTGACGATTTTGCAGATAGCTACTAAACCACTTGACCGTTGGAATGTCAAAACCATAAAATGTTAATTTAGAGAGCAGTAATGATATATTTATAGTATCAAAGGCACGGGAGAAGTCCAAAAGTACTAATATAGTACCCAAACCAGAATCTTGAGCTTCCAGAATATTTCCGGTAACATCTAGTAACGCAGTAGCTGTGCTTCTGCTTTTACGGAATCCGGATTGAACTTGAGAAAGAATATTGTTACTCTCTAAATAATTTATGAGCTGTATGTATACTACTCTTTCCATGACCTTTGATAGACAGGGAAGAATACTAATAGGACGGAGATCTTTAAAAGTTAATGGATGTGTGGTCTTCGGAAGAGGCTGTACAATAGCTGTTTTCCACGGTTCAGGGTAGCAGCATGTTACGATTGACCTATTAACAATAGAAGTTATAGCAGATAGAGAAACAAGTAGAGTTAACAAAAGCATATCCAAACTTATTAAATCGACACCCTGCGCATTCGATTTGAGGGAGCTAATAATCTTTGAAATATCCTGTTCATTAATACATTTGAGACTGAAAGTGGATGTGCTGAACCTATGAAATTCGTAATATGTTAAATTTGACAACCCTGTATCAACAACACCAGACAAGTCAAGAAAATGTTTGTTAATATCTTCAGGGAAACACAGGTGAGAGGGTAGATCTTTTTCAGCTTTGGGTGGAAGAACGTTGAACTTTATATTTTTCCATAAAACTTTGGGGTTTTTAATTTGCTTATTTATATTTTGTGTGAAATAAGCGCGTTTTTCATGAGTAGTAGACGAATTAACTAAGGTTTTAAGCTGCTTATAATATTCCTTATGCGAATCTTTTTTAGTCCTGAGATACCTCATATGCGCTTCATTTCTTAATCTCATCATGAGCCTAATGTTTTGGGTGATCCAAGGAAATGAGTGATTTTTAATTAAAATGGTTTTGATAGGCGCGTGGATATCTAGTAAATTTAAAAGTAATGAATTAAAAAAGTAAACCATGTCATTAACACTATAAAAACTTGGTATACTGTACCACGGACAAGATTTGAGATCACAATCGAATTGGTCTAGATTTATATCTTTTAATGGTCTATAGGTAATTAATTTAGGCGCAATTTTAGGTTTTTTAAAATTATATTCACATACAACAAGGGCGTGATTAGATAACTTGGTACCTATAATATCAGTTACAACGTTTCGAGCCTGCGCATCTGTACAAATAATATCTAAAAGGGTTTCACTATATTCTGTAAAATGTGTTGGAGTTGTAACTATTTGAATTAATTTATGAATAGTAAGGAAATCTAAGAGTTTAATACAGTTTATATTATTGGAGTCCAAAAAATTTATGTTAAAATCGCCAAGTAATATTAAATTGTCACAGTAACCTAAAGAATTTATCGAGTCTGTCAGAGCATTTAGGAAAATATCCACATTAAGCCAAGGGGGACGATAAGCCGTTCCCACATTGATTTTATTACCATTGATGTTGACTTTCATCCATATCTGTTCGACAGGCGAACATACAGGATATTGACATAAACTAGCCCGAATACCTTTTCTAACATAAAAAGCAACACCGCCGCCGCGACCACTGCGCACGTCCAAAGGTCTAGGAACACTTCGGATAGTGTATCCAGGGATGGATGGTGCTTTTCCTTCCTCATTTGGTCGCAGCCATGTTTCATTTATTGCCAAAATATCCAGTGAGTGATGGATCACTGCCATAAGAAGTTCTTCGTGATTGTTACCTAGAGAGCCTGGATTGTACAAACCAACCTTAAAATATTTATTAGGTGTCATCGCTATGATTTGATGATAAAACGTTAATAATTCTGTGTATGTTTATGTAGGCTATACTGAAAATATGACAGTGATTAAAATAAAGATTATAAAAATTTACAAAATGTTTTTCGTTGACAGATACATCAAAAAACAAAAAAATATAAAAGTGAATAAACCAACTACGCGACGGAAAATATTCACAGTAAGGTAGTAGAAAATATATAGGGATACATAAAATTATTGGAGACAAAAATAAGCAAAAAATAGTAAATAAGACTCTCATAGGACTTCTATCAAAGAATAAAATTAGAAAATTAATAACAAAATAAATGAAAGAAAGATATTCATATGTTAAAAAATGAGATCCTTTGGCGAGTGTCAAAACTAACATTAAGTAAGTCCAAAAATTTTTGCCATGTCAGTCTCGGACCGCAGGCGATAGCGAGAGTCACCGTGTTCTTTGCGAGTAAAAATTTTTCCGTCGCGGGTCCAGACGTATTTCCAGTTAGCCCGCTGTGATTCGTTGCGGGCTTTGTAGAAAAGACTACGGTTAGCCCGGGTCAGCCTCTCGTTCACATAAAAACGACATTCCGTGGACGCCAATCCTAGGCCTGCAGTAGTGACATTTCGCCGGACGCGTGCCGCGTTCAGAAGTTCGTCGCGTTGCACACGACGCGCCAGGCGCACCACGAGCGGTCGCGGGCGAGCCGCTTGCCCGTCGTATTCCGCGCGCCGCGCTGCGCCCGCGCGCTCCGCACTAACAACATCCCGTTCATCCAGCGTGACGCCGAGCTTCGTAGCTACAGTCATTATCAGATGAGTAGAGTTTTCATTTTTCTCCTCAGGTATTCCTGCAATCTCTATGTCATTGCATAACAGCTCCTGGTCGCGGTCATTCAACTCTAGCTTAAGTTCAGCAATCGTTCGCTCGAGCAAGGAGGTGTCGTTGGCGGTCGAGGCCTCGCGTTGGCTGCTCTCCAGTGTCTCCACCCGCGTGGTAAGATCGTCGATACGTCTACTACATGCGCTGACAGCAGAAGTAAGGCTGGATATAGCGCATCTGAATTCTTGCATTTCAGCTCGCGAAGCCCTCACCTCCTCTCGCAGTAATCGCATTTCGA
This sequence comes from Ethmia dodecea, assembly GCA_963855545.1. Classification (NCBI taxonomy): domain Eukaryota; kingdom Metazoa; phylum Arthropoda; class Insecta; order Lepidoptera; family Depressariidae; genus Ethmia; species Ethmia dodecea. The sequence continues at coordinate 8,319,822 of OY979446.1, forward strand.
CGACTAAATCAGAAGACTCTGCATCAAGGGACACCCCAGGAGAGGCAGGCGCGTTGGATTTACCAGGACGGTTTCTTATTGTTACATTCAGGAAAGCAGGGTCGCCGCCACTACAGTCAGATGTTTTCTCGATGCTAATACATTTTTCGCACTTCCAGTTGGACTTGTGTTCTTCCCTCATTGTGTTATAGAAGCGCTTTTCACTGACATTAGTGCATAGCAAATCATAATATTTTACACAGCTGCAGCATTTTAAAAACTCACGGGTTTTGATTTCTTGCGAACATCTTTCGCATGATAAGCCCTTTGCTGTGACAGAAGGCTCCATCTTTGGTACAAACACTAGTACCACGATGTTGTAGGGGTAAAAAATAAGATGCGCTGGTGCACAATGAGTAGTCAGAATTAATGGTTTTAAACGTAAAAATATATAGATGGCTCCACTGTCTCCTTAGAGATAAGTAGGTAACAGAGTTAAAAATATTTAGATGTAAAATAAAGACGAAACACTTTTCACTGAATAATAAAGTCAAAACGAATAACTCGTGTTATATTAGAAACTATGGAAATCGTCACCTTTAATGCAAAGAGTAGGTTAAAAAATCCTTTTTGTCACGCACGGTAGGTATAGGTACGCACTCATAACACAATTTTGTAATTTTATGATGTTGAACTGATTTGTTTTGGAGAATAACACTTGTACGGAATATATGACACAGTAGAAACTTGAGTATGATAAAATTTTGAAGAAAACTGGGGTTAAACTATTTTAAATTAATAAAATACACAGAGCTAATGTTGTTTGGACAGCAGCGCCATCTAGTTCTAGTAGTAGTAGTAGATGACTTTGGATTATGCAACTTTTATGATTATGATTATTATTACGATTACAAGTAGTGGTGGTGGTGGTGGTAGTGGCAGTGGCTGTGGTAGTGATGGTGATGTTGGTGGTAGTGGTAGTGGGAGTGGGTGTGGGAGTGGGGGGTAGGAGGTAGTAGGAGGTAGTAGGAGGGGGTAGGCGTTAGTAGGAGGGGTAGGAGGTAGTAGGGGGTAGGAGGTAGTAGGAGGTAGTAGGGGGTAGGAGGTAGTAGTAGGCAGTAGGGGGTAGGAAGTAGTAGGAGGGGTAGGAGGTAGTGGGGTGGTAGGAGGTAGTAGGAGGGGTAGGAAGTAGTAGGAGGGGTAGGAGGTAGTAGGAGGGGTAGGAGGTAGTAGGGGGTAGGAGGCGGTAGGATGCGGTATGAGGGTGTAGGAGGCGGTAGGAGGGTGTAGGAGGCGATAGGAGGGTGTATGAGGCGGTAGGAAGGTGTAGGAGGCAGTAGGATGGTGTAGGGGGCGGTAGGAGATAGTAGGAGGGGTGGGAGTGGGGATGGGAGTGGGTAGTGGGAGTGGGGATGGAAGTGGGACTGGGAGTGGGAGTGGGATCGGGAGTGGGAGTGGAGGTGGGATCGGGAGTTGAAGTGGGAGTGGCTATAGTATAATTTTGTACTACATGTTTTCTCTGCTGTTTTTGACCATTATCAAAATTATTTGCCGAACAAGGATTGCTGCCTGATTTTTTTATTTGCGAACAAAATCTTTGTATGCCGACCAAATGATTTAAATGCAGATTTTTTGTGGCTAACCAAATTTTATAGTTGCTGCCCATTTAATTACTTTTCCTTAAAAATTGTTCTTAATTGAGTATACCAATAGTATAGATAGTCTAACATGTACCCGAAAAGGTCGGATTTGACCAACGCGAATAATCACTCGCCAAAACTCAATAGTAGATACATATTTTGCGATTTCATGTTCAAAAAGTACCTAATCCTTATATAATCTTCTTTGAACAATTCCATCCGAAGGAAAGTTTTCTTTGTATTTAAACAACAACAAAACTTTAAAAATTCAGAATTAAGTGGTAGGTATGTCCAATTAACGTGATATTTAAACATAGTGATGTATTTAATGACTTTGTAGGTAGAGCACTTGTTTGATTGAATCCGGTAGTAGTCAGACTAGGAATTATACTCGTAATTACTACCTATAGTCTATTTCACATAGCATGGGTTCGGTGACAGTTCACATTTTTCCGTTTTACGGTTACTACTTTCGACTAACTAAAATTAAGTTTCTGTATTTTTGCAATGATAAAACAATAAAATAATTATTATTTTTAATCCTAATATTATTATTAGTCGAAAGTAGTAAGCGTAAAACGGAAAAATGTGAACTGTCACCCAAACCATCCTATGTGAAATAGACTATACCTTCCTATATTATATTTCAACAAAAAATACCTCTACAAGACTACAAAATACTCGTAGGTACCTAGTTCTATTTTTGAAGTTCGAGTAAAGGTCTTTTGGAACCGGAACCTGATTGATTACACAACATGATCATCAGGTCAAAATGTCATACATCGAGATCTACAATGAGAACATTCGTGACCTGCTGAACCCAAGCGCGGGCTCGCTGGAGCTCCGCGACGAGGGTGGCAGCGGAGCCCCCGTGGTGGCCGGTCTGAGTGAGGCGCGCGCCACCAGCGCCGCGCACGTGGCAGAGCTGTTGGCTCGCGGCGACCGCGCGCGCACTGCCGAACCCACGCATGCCAACCAGCACTCCTCGAGGGGGCACGCGCTGCTTAGGTATACAACCTTCATTGAGAGTTTAGACAGTTTTAGACCTATACGTTATGTCATGTTTACTACTTTTTTTAACTCATGGCAAAACGGTTAAGCCGATTTGTATCTATTCACTATGTTTTTTTTTGCGAACTAATATTTTTGCACCTTCATACTTTACTACTTACTCTATGTTCTTGCGTAGGTACCTACTTATTGCTAAAATGCATCACTAGATTTCCATAGGAGTTTAAAAAAAAACTAACTAACTAATCTCTCAGTAAAAGGCAAGGCGATCAATACAGCGTTAACAATAACATTTAATTAATTTAGAAGGGTGATCAGAATAATGAAACTGAACAATATAACTGAAAAAAAAATACATAAAATCTCTAACAAAACCATAAATAGTAATTATAGGTACAGTACACAGAAATGCATACCTATTTTATTGTTGTGTCGTGGAAAAGAATTCCGTTTACTGACTCAGCGTCACGGTGAGCACGGAGGTGGCAGGCGGCGTGCAGCGCGGCCGGCTGTTCCTCATCGACCTGGCGGGCTCGGAGCGCGCCGGGCTGCGCGCGCGCCGCCTCGAGGGCGCGCACATCAACCGCTCGCTGCTTGCGCTAGGGAATTGCATCATGGCACTCTCGGGTGGCGCTAGGTGTGTCACCTGTTATTTTTGGAACGAAGTTCCTTATCGCGCGTTGCGAAAGGGAGCTAGACAGAAAAAATTAAGACACTTTTTGACGCGTGGGCGTGTTTCTCTGTCTGTCTGTCTCTGTCTCTCTATCTCTCTCTCATAGAAAGCAAGCCGTAAAACCCTTTGACACCTCTCAAGTTTTTTCTAACAAAATATGACACAAAGTGTTAAGAAAGTAAAATTATGCATTAGGTATTTTCCGTCAATTCAATACGCACTTACAGAGTTTCTCAAACATAACGGAATCTTCTAAGGAAATAGAAAACCAATAACGGTAGGTATCTATAACCACTAAAGCTGACAAAATAACCTAATGGATTCAATATCACCTTATATATATTATCTTCGCTAAGCTAGTATGCTACCTAGACATTTTAAGGTATGGTAACAGAACTCAGTGCTATGAATGATCTGATTCCTTACATATACTGGTTTTAAAGGTACGTGAACTACCGCGATTCCAAGCTGACGAGGCTCTTGAGGGAGGTGCTGGGCGGCCGCTGTCGCACCGCGATGGTGGCGCACGTGGCTCCCGGCGGTGCGCATCGCGAAACTACGCGCTCCACGCTACACTACGCGCAGAAAGCCAACTCTATCACCAACCGGGTCCGAACTATCTCCAGATCTAAATTTATTACGCTGTTAACTTACTATTAAAACCTTATAATTTAAAAGTGTGCCTTATGCCTCTTGGGATGTGTTCCAATTCTGAAAGTACCCCTTTTCGTTAGAGGGTCAGAGAAGTAAACGTGACAGGTGGGATTTAAATCTCTTTGGTGATGTGATTTAAATTAATGTACGCTTTGTATCTTTTTAGGTTGAACGGGAACTAATTGAAACTCCAATGCATTTATCTCAATACCGTTCCGTAATTAGTGATCTGCGCGAAGAAATTGCGCGACTTAAAGGCAAGATGAAGGACGATAGATCAAGGTAGAAGCTATTCAGATACACAACATAAAATTTTTATTTTTTCTAATAATACATGATTGACTTTGAAGAACTCAGATTATACTCTCAACTATAACCTCCAGTGGATCTAAAATGGCCACTTTGAGCAATTCCTCCTTTTATGAATTCCCAGCAAATCCTAAGCAATTCCTCTAAATTTCGTAAAATGGTCCCATCATTTTAGTGATTCACTTACAATTCAATTCATTAGCAGATTCGTATTTGGTGAAAATTTCGAATATGAATCGAAATAGGATCCTATTATGATTCACCCGAAACGGCCTTTTTAGACCCCCTGAATGGTGAAAGTTAAAAACACTAACTTATCATTAATTAAAAAATATTATAGACCGAAAGAAGAGCCGCAAATAGAAGAAGAAGTTACTAAAGAGAGCGAAGCAGAAAGTGCGGCGCACTTGAAATCCCTTCGCGAGGCGATCGTGTCGACGTTCAAGCAGCAGATGCGGCTGAGGCGGAGGCTCATGGAGCTCGATAGCCACCTGCTGGGGCTGGCGCTGGATGCCGAACGGCAGCACGCCACCATCTCCCACTGGGAGGCGCGCTTCAACCGCCTATACAAGCCCATCAGCTTGACTGGCTCCAGGCTTAGTACACAGCAGAGTTATAGGTTTGTCAGATGATTTTGGTAATAGGTGTTGACGGCGAATTTCTCCGGGCTCCGGGATAAAAGTACCTATCTAAATAGTAGAGTAGAGTAAGGTAGTAAATCTAAATACAAAGCTATCTCTGTGCCAAATGTCATCAAGATCGGTTCAGCTATGAAAAGGCAACATTCAGACAGACAGTCGCTTTTGGATTTATAATATTAATCTTACCGGATCTTGTTATAACCAATTTAGGGATGCAGACGTTGTTGTTTTATTCGTGGTTGAAAATGCCTGCACACTTTTCAAAAACTCAAAATTAATGTATTTTTTAAATCGACGCAGAAACTTATCGGAACCAAATGTTAAAAAAATATATTCGCCTGTTGATGGTTTAGATTTGGCAATCGTCCATCACCTGCTGTTTTCTGTAAGAGGTCAAATGTAAGCAGGGGCGGGACGGGTGTGTCGAGCAGCGGGGGCAGCGAGCGGGCGGAGGCCGAGGTGGCGGTGGAGCAGGCGTGGAGCGAGCTGGCTACCGTGGAGCGTGAACAGGAGGCCGCAAGGAGCGAGCGCGAGCGCGTAGAACGGCAGCTCGAGCAGGTGCGCATACGTGGCGCACAGCTCGAACAGGTACGATTCCAAATACATTTTTTCTACCACCTTAAGTAAAAAGTGTCATTTCATACGCGAAATCAATTTCGCAAATCCAACTTTCAGGACCCCGGTGCGAAATGAGTCTCGTCAGTATGAAATATTGTATGAAATTACATTTTACTTAAAACACTGTTACTTACTATTATTCTACTTTGCTTAGGCTTCATTCGTCCAAAAAAAGAGTAAGATTTAATTGGAGATAAAATCACTAGGTACATAGTATAAAACAAAGTCGCTTTCTCTGTCCCTATGTCCCTATATCCTATGTCCCTTTGTATGCTTAAATCTTTAAAACTACGCAAGGGATTTTGATGCGGTTTTTTTAATGGATAGAGTGATTCAAGAGGAAGGTTTCAGTGTTAGTATTGCACCCGTGCGAAGCCGGGGCGGGTCGCTAGTAATCTATAAGTATAGATTTTTTGCTGTACTAAGTTATCTATACCTATTATCTTTTCTCCACTTTGGACAAATCCAGCCTAGATCATGAGAGACAGGAATTTATTTATTTATTTATTTATTTTTTACACTCTGTGATTGTAAATCACAGCTTGGACTGACGCTGAATGGCGAAATTCGACGGACTTCATCAGGATCGAGTTGAGTCGTTGTACCTAGTTACCTAATCGTTATATCTGTGTTATTGCATCCAGGTCAAAAAGCAGTTTTTTTCAGAAGTGGTGTTTAGCAGGTCGCCTGTATAAAAACGCCAAAACCTGTTGCACCGTGGACAACATAATGCGACTACCCCAATTTAAGTTACGGCAAAAGGGCATTAGAATGATGACTGCGTTGTTATAGGAGCTACCGGCCCGCATCAGCAGCGGTCCGGAGCGCGAGGTGCTGGCGCTAGTGTGCCGCGTGCACGAGCTGGAGGCGGACAAGCTGGCGCTGCAGGGCGAGCGCGCGGCAAGGGCGCACGAGCTGCGACGCCGAGACCTCGCGCTGCAGCGGCGCGACGCGCAACGCCGACTGTCCGACGAGATCATCACGCGTCAGCGCCGAGCACTCGACGGTAATCGGCATCCAAAGTTTAAAGAAAACCTTTGAAAAGAGAATGAATACAATACAACAAAATAATTTGAAAAAAAAAAATGTTATTCTTAGTCCGCACTAAAGCTAATCGTAGTATTGTATTATTTAGTGTTATTAGTATATATAGTTTTGTGCACAAAATATAGGTCCAGTAGGTACCTCCACATCGAATTATACTTATTCGAAACTAATGAGGTCGAACACGTGATAATCGATCACATGATATTGAAAGCGATGGATAGTAAACTACCCACAAAAATATTCCTCCAAATCTACCTCGTGAGCATTGGAGCTCACATTGTCCTGATGATGCGTCATTTACAGGGGAATCACGTGTTAAGTTACGATTTTCTTTATAGCAAATTAAAATTACAGAAGTGGGCGTGGGCGTTCCGCCGGAGTTGGCGCAACTCTACGAGCTTTACCAGCAGGAGATCCACGCATCCACCTACACCGAGACCAACGATACCTACACCCCCTACCGCCTGCCTCCCATCTCTACCAGGTGAAAAAATAATTGTATCTTGTACAAAATATACCCTAAAATTCCTATCTATAAATAACGCTTACCGTTTCAATTATATTACACGTATTTCATGAAAAGACCACATGCTGTGTTTAAAAAAAAATGGATTCTAGTCTAGCGCAAAAGCCTTGTTACTAGTAAAGGAAAAAAACTTTGAGTAGGTACAGGGGAGGCACACTGCGTGACGTCATCGCGCCGCTACAAGTACATGCGGCCGGCCGCCACCCGGCGGTCTATTAGTGGTTGCCGCGCATTGGTTGTATAGATATTGAATTTTAATAAACTATTTGTCTTTACATTAAGTATAATGTATTTATGTAGATAACCCAGTTGTATGTCTTCGTCCTACATTTTGCAGAAACAGGCAGTTTTGAAGTCATAACATAACCTAAAGGTAAATTACACAGCTTTTGTTTAGTTGGGTGGTCTTTAGTACATAAATAAAGAAAAATCGTAACATCGTAGGTAAAATACACTATTATACTAACTACTACTACTATCACGTTTAGGGGTCCAATATATCTCGTGAAATGTGGGTATATCCAGTAATGGAATACCTCTGCCTACCCCCTCGGGGATAAAAGGCGTGAGATTATATTATTATTATTATACTACTAACGTATAATTTAATGGGTAGAGCTGCCGGCAACCCTAGATCTAAGGCTGCGCCTCCGAAAGAGCGCGTTGCATGCGATAGAAAGAGATGGCCACATTTAGGCACGTTTGACGTACCTAAACAGGGAATTTGTTAACAGAGAATCTTCTGTAAGTAGTACTATTACTTCTTCTGTGGTAGGTATAAAATACTCAAAGAAAAAAACCAAAGAGGTTGGAAGAAAATCAATCTCTTTCCTAGAAACTTTTTCTGTAAACATCTTTGGACAAAACATTGGGAGAAAACCGACCTGCCGAAATAGTACTAACAGCGTAATTGATGGTCCTGTTATTTAATAATCAATTCTTCCTTCCTTATGTTTATTGCTCAAAAATTGTAACTGCCTATTTGTAATTTATTTAGTATATCTTAGTAGGTACCTAGTGGTATCGTTACTCTAGCTAGACGTACCTATTCTCCAACGTGTATCTTCACTATAACGCTACTGTAATGTTGTCAGCATGTCTGATCTGGCGTGGTCGGAAAGCTCCAGCGGGTCAGGTCGGGGCTCCAGCTCGGGCTCCGGCGGCACTCTCGACCACCGCCTGCCGCGCCTCGCGCCGACGCCGCGTCCGCGCACTCGATACAAGTAACTCTCCTTCTATAATGCTAACCATATTTATACAGGCACCACCGAAATTTAATTACAGAATATATAATTTGACGCCGGTTTATTTAGCAACTAGCTGATGCCCGCGACTTCGTCCGCGTAGAATTTGTTATTCCTTTGCGTTTCGAAGATATATCAAGAAGGATAATCCACACTATCTATCTATCAACACTAATATTATAAAGAGGAAAGATTTGTAGTTTTGTACCTATGTTTATAACGATATAAACTTAGAAACTACTGGACCGATTTCAAAAACTCTTTCACATACATTTCGTCATAGATATAGCCTATGCTATGACGAAAAAGAATTAGGGATCCTTACTAAAACTTGTCTGTATATGCCAGGATTGGGACCCGAGCCTCACGAATGAGAGGCGGGCTCTTTAGCCAGTGGGCTATCATTGCTATTTATTTATATTTTCGTTATTCAAAACACCCTACATAAGGTACCTGCGGCAAATAAGGCCCGCTTAACTTGAGAATGCCATAAATCCAGCGGTATTTGTTTTACAATGATAAATCAAGTCTAATGTGAATAAGCTTTTATTGAAATTTCCATCAAATTAACTATCCAGTTAAAACTGTTTCAATTTTTAAAACTATTGGATGTTTTTTAAAACACTTCCTGTGGGCCTTATTTTAATGCGGTAGTATAATAAGGCCTTCAAGTTTTATGTCTTATTTTTGTCGTATGACAAGTTCAATATAAAGCTTTAATACTAAATAATCAAATACAACAAAAAAAAACATAATTCTTTATAATTTTACCAAAAATAGGACACTGGGCCTTATTAAACATTGGATAAAAAAAAATGCTTGTCACTGAATGAGCCGTGGGGTTAGAGGCATACCGAAGTTAGCGAACCTTATAATTCTCTGGACCAAATCTTGTTCCTGTTCTTTGTTCATGATAGAACTTCTCCTTACGACGTTTCAATAAATTTCCGTTTCAAATGATCCCTTAACGTATGACGTGGGATTCCGTGGCAGTCGGTTGAGATAGCTGACCATGCTTGACAGCCGCCATAGCCGCTTGCTAGTTTTAAGTTAAAGTTTGGGCTTAATTTGTAACAAACAGAATGCATTAAGACACCGAATTATGTAAAGAGTATAATAAGGCCCATGTAAAATTTTTGGGGGCTTATTAGCCCTACGACATAGTTGCAAAAAAGTCTAAATAATCGATTAAACACACTACTTATTAGCATGATTTATTTGTAATCACAGACTAGGTTATGTATATATTCATCTAAGTAATTTCCTTAATACTAAAATAGTAAATAAGCATCAAAACTTACGATTTCTTAACAGCGATTTTTATAATTTGACACACAAACAACTCTCCGACGAAAAATGGCCGATTACTGGTTAGACGGAACACACGAACCGGCGCGAAGTTGCCAAATCGTGCAAGTTGTGACTTGTTGCTTGTGTGCGTGAGCCGAAACAGTGACAATAATAAATTTGGCGCGAATTATGAAAAGTGGGCCTTTTTACCCCTCGGGCCTTATTTACCGCAGGTACCTTACAACGCGTCCCAGAATAAGCGCAATTCCTCATACATACTAATATAAAAATATGCTAATGCATTCAGACTTTAGTTTTGTCTAACAAAATTTCTTAAATAAAGAGCGATAATTAACATTACGGTTTCCACAGGTAGCCCTAACTAAATTAAGTTCTCTGCTGATTCGTTTTTCTAAAAAAATTTACACATACTAAAAATAGCTGAAATCAATTATGTAGTCGATACTGATTGATTACGTATTGTATAGCCTAGCACACTCTCTGGTTTATAATTTTTTAATTTGTTCTTGATTCCAAAGGCTATGCATGTGCTCATAATAACAAACAATCGCAGGGGTAACACGAGTCTGTAGCGCAAATTTCTTCAAGGAACCCATAATGAATTCTCAAAAAAAGAAGTGGACTTTGTATGGAGACTTTTGAAGAATATTATTTTGTGCCAAGTTTCAAGTTGATAGTAGAAAAAAAAACACACTTTTTCATACCAACTTCTACCCCTATTTCACTCCTTTAGGGAATAGTTTTCCAAATGGGAATCCAAAAACACGTGTCTCATCATTTATTTCTAAAAGTATTGGGCCAAGTTTCAAGTTAAGAGACGTAAAAAACAACACGTCTCCATACAAACCCCAACGCCCTGTTTTAGGGGGGGTTTCTAGAAAATCTAGATATACGTGTCTTGTTATTTGTTTTGAGGAGTATTTTTACAAAGTTTCGAATTGATACACCAAAAAATGAGGGTTTTCCATCAATGATGTTAAATACCAAGATGGCGTATAGTCATACGACGCTGGTTTAAATAATTGTTCCGCTACGAGTGACTACGACATGTACATACTTACCTCTTAGCGTATTTATAGGATACATCAATGACGGCGAAAGATGATACGGAACGAATGATATAGAAAGAGACAGTATCTGTCAAGAGTTGCGTTTAAAATACGTCAACGCAACATAGACTAGGTGAAAAATGCAAACAGTAGGGACATTAAATAAAACAAGCTATTGGCTTACAATCACCAACTTTCTTTCTTTCTTTGGTATGTTTGGCTTTTTGTAGGTAACCAATCATATTCACTTCTTTCCGCCTGTACTATGCTGACTATTGCTGATCCATTTATGTCGCATAAGCTCGTCACTTGGAAATCTGGATAACATTAAAACATAATAGTGGCTGCTAGTTATAATACTTACATAATATGACACGATTATATTCGTAAAATTATTAAAAATATAACCAAAAAATGTGTAAAAAAAAACTTGAGAGGTGTCAAGGGACACCCGGATGGAACGAATTTCGGTCATCATCATCATCTCATCTCATCATCATTATCTCATCATCAGCATCATCATCATCAACACTATCACCCCATCATCATCTTATCATCGTCATATCATCATCATCGTCTCATCATCATCTCATCATCATCATCTCACCATCATCATCATCTCATCATAATCATCTCGTCATCACCATCTCATCTCATCATCATCATAATCGCATCACAATCAACCATCATCATCATCAGAAGCAGCACATAATCATCATGATATCATCATCATCTCATCAGCATCATCATCATTTCATAAACACCATCATCTCATCATCACCGTCATCATCATCACCATCAACGAAGTTCCATCCGGGTGTCACTATCTTTCTGAGAGAGAGAGAGAGAGAGACACGCGCACGCGGCACGGCTTACAACTATAGCAAAATGTGTCGTTATAAAAAGTGTCGTTACAACTTTTGGTCTTAATTTTTTCAAAACGCGCGTTAAGGAACTTCTTTCCAAAAACTCGGTGTGTTTTACACATGTCTCAGAATTAATTCTGGGACCTGCGGGTTTCCTCACGATGTTTTCCTTCACTGTTGAGTGTTAGTGATAAATATGTATGTAAGTTTTCAAAAACTCATTGGTACATACCAAGATTCGAACCCGAGCCTCACTGATTTTAATCATGTAAAAGCTGATTCATGTTACACTGGTTTCAATTTCACTTATATTTATTTCACAAACAATAAACACTGTGTAGGAAATTAGTTACAATAATACATAATATACAATTATAAAAACCTTAAATAAAATTAATTATATGTTAAGAAATTCATTTACATCATATGTTTTAATTTTTAATATAACATACATGAATCAGCCTTAAAGCAGGCTCTTTAACCGTAAGGCTATAACTAAGTACATGATGTTGTAAATTGTGTCTACGACTTCGCTTCTGATTGAATAATCTATGAATGGCGGACGTGCTCGCTATCTGGCCTTATCGCACTGCAGTTGCCGTCCATTTTCGCTATCCCTTTTCAACCATAATTTCAAATATTTAATAATATGATGTAATTTTGATAAAATATTAAAATATGACGACATTTTTATGTATTTACGCGTGGTATGTAACTCCTTGGTCCTTTTTTATTTTTATACCATAGTTTTTGCATTTTCGCAGTACACAATGCGGCATTTTGAGAATATCGCGAGTAGTTATGATAGGCACATTCGGCACGCGCTTACTCATGCGCTGCTATAACGCGACTAAACAGTATTGCGCTAATTAGCAACATTTATCGGCCTCAGTTATCGCGCTGTAGTACGAAATCTACCTCTTTTTATATTTAACATCATTGTTTTCCATACATACCAAGTTCAACCCCCTACTTTCACCCCTTTTGGGGACGATTTTCTAAAAATCCAAAAACACGTGTCTACTTATTTATTTTTAAAAGTATTTGTACCAAGTTTCAAGTTGATAGACGTAAAAAACAATACGTCTCCATACAAACTCCATAGGGGGGGGGGGGTTTGCAAATCCAGAAGTGCTGGTCTTGTGGTTTGTTTTGAGGAGTATTTGTACAAAGTTTCGAATTGATACACCCAAAAATGAGAGTTTTCCATACATACCAAGTTCAACCCCTACTTTCACCCCTTTAGGGGACGATGTTCTATAAATCCAAAAATACGTATCTCATCATTTATTTTTAAGAGTATTTGTGCCAAGTTCCAAGTTGATACACGTAAAAACAACGTCTCCATAGAAAATCCCACCCCCTGTTTCGACCCCTCAGGGGGTGTTTTTTACAAAATCCAGAAATACATGTCTTGTGGTTTGTTTTGAGGAGTATTTCTAGAAACATTCGAATTGATACACCCAAAAATTAAGGATTTCCATACATTACAAACTCAACCCTTACTTTCACCCCGTTAGGGGACGATTTTCGGAAAATCGAAAAACACGTTTCTCATTATTTATTTCTAAAAGTATTTGTGCCAAGTTTCAAGTTGATACACGTCAAGAACAACACATCTCTATACAAAATCCCACCTCCTTTTTCGCCCCCGTAGGGGGTGTTTTTTACAAAACCCAGTAATACGTGTCTTGTGGTTTGTTTTGAGGAGTATTTTTAGAAAGATTCGAATTGATACACCCAAAAATGAAGGTTTTTCATACATTACAAACTCAACCCCTACTTTCACCCCGTTAGGGGACGATTTTCGGAAAATGCAAAAACACGTATCTACTCATTTATTTCTAAAAGTATTTGTGCAAAGTTTCAAGTTGATAGACGTAAAAAACAACACATCTCCATACAAAATCCCACCCCCTGTTTCGCCCCCTTAGGGGGTGTTTTTTACAAAACCCAGAAATACGTGTCTTGTTGTTTGTTTTGAGGAATATTTCTAGAAAGATTTGAATTGATACACCCAAAAATGAAGGTTTTCCATACATTCCAAACTCAACCCCTACTTTCACCCCGTTAGGGGACGATTTTCGGAAAATCCAAAAACACGTATCTTCTCATTTATTTCTAAAAGTATTTGTGCCAAGTTTTAAGTTGATAGACGTAAAAAACTACACGTCTTCATACAAACTCCATCCCCCTCTTTCACCCCTTTACATTTCTTGTTGTTTGTTTTATAGAGTATTTTTACAAAGCTTCGAATCCATACACCCAAAAATGAAGGTTTTCCATACAAACGTTCAACCCCTTTTTCACCCCCTTAAGGGTTGAATTTCGAAAAATCCTTTCTTATTCCTACTTTACGTCCTAAAAACAATATATGTGAAGAAAATCAGTTTTCTAGGTTTAAGGGTTTAGGCTGGGCGTTGATGAGTCAGTGAGTCAGGACTTCTCTCTTTATTATATATATATAATATATAAAAGATGAAAGACAATTATAAAACAAATGTAATTTGTTTTCTATTCTCTATGCGCGGACCAATTGAACGTTGAATGGTAAACAAATGCTACTCGTATTTGCCATTTGATGCTGTGGGATATTCAAAGTTACACTACACTGTTCAGTGTTTAGACTTTTGGGTATTGTTTTAGCAGTAGGCTTTTGTTTATCAGTAGATAAGTACATGACTCTATGTTGGTAGCCAACAAATATGTAATTTAGATTTTTTTTCTGCTAACAGTGCTAAAGGCAAAAACGAGTGTTGGTTGGTGCTTCACTGTTAGAATTTGCTAGCGAGGTTTATTAATTTAATAAACCTCGCTAGCAAATTCTTTATTTTATTTTATTGCCTGCTACTAAGTAGATACGAGACCTAAGCTTCATTCTAATTTCTAAGGATATGTATACTTACTTATATTCTCAAAAACTACTTAGGTATTCGTCAATAACCCGCAACCATAAAGGGTGCGAAACGCAAGGTGGTAAGCGAAGCGCTATGGTACCGACTCTGTATTCGGAGATTAAATTTTATAATAACTACACATCGTTTTGCGATTTAACTTAAAGGATATTTTGTTATTTGGTCGGTTTTTATATCAGTGAAAAATTATTTACAGTCACGCTAGTTCGTCGGCATTGAAGCGGTACTCAAGTGACGACAGTTTGGTGATGGCTGCGCCCCGCGGGGATGACCATGGAGCATCTTGAACTCCCAAATATTTTAGGGGGTGCTTCACTGTTGGCGTTAAACGCCTTTCACTTGTGGTAACCACTAGTACATTCCTGTACCACAGCTGTGGAAGTCAATGTCTGTTGTATTGTATTAATGAATGTTTTGTTTGTCTGGGGGTAAGTAATTGAATATTTTAGAACCCGTACCTATATTTCAACAGAAAAATTCAAACCATCGATCTTTCCTTCATAATAAGGTAAGGTTTTTGTGTACCCGAATCCGTAACGTCTTTCCTGGTTAGGTACTGAGCGAATAACGCAATAAACATTAAATTCGTTATGTAATACCTAAAAGACCTTTTTTGCTTTATTTGAGTGTGAGTCGTAAAGGTGCATCTGGTACACATCTGGTAGGTAAGAGGTATAGTGTCAACAAAGACGTTTGAAGAAAAAGTATAGGGGTTTTTCTTCTTCCAATCTCTTTTGCAACCCAAAGAGATTTAAATATAATAGGGCATAGAGGGGGCATTGGGAATATTTTCATACAAAACTTTGAAGCCTAAGCGTCATGTCCTTGTCATGTCAGTTAGTATGAACGCGAGCTGTAATTCGGTCGAAATTGTACTAGACTTATTCCACTTGGAATAACTTTTGACTTCAAATTTTCCTCGCTTTGTCCCCTCTATGCCCTATTTTTAAATCTCTTTGTTGCAACCTAACCTAACTGTTTTGCGTAATATCGGTAGCGCTTATTTTCTTTTTTACTTTGAAACTTTGCCTGTGCTGTTGGTTTGTATCTCGAATTACATACACCCGGTAGGTAGTAAAGTGTGCCTACAAAAATATTATTTAATGATACAGCTGTTGCCTTTATGACATCCTCGCATATCCTTACGTGAATGATAGGTACTTGTACCACTCACCACTAGATAGTTTGTGTTAGAAAGTCTGCACGCTGTTTTCCAAAACTGTATATATGTATTGCAACTGTAATATATTGATTATCTAATAATAATTGACCAAAACTAAGTTATGGTCTGCCTCCTAAGAGCTTTTGGCTATAAAATAGTGTGTACGTACCTACCTACTTACTTAGGTAGGTACCTATACTACGGATTCTATCAATAACTTAAATCTGGATTTTGATAATTTAATGACTTCCATAAATGCTTATCTACAGATAAAATAGATTGCAATACTTATCAGTGCTATTAAGTGTAAAGTCGACCTGTTAAGTTAAAGTGCTCAAACTTAAGTACCTATATTAATAAAACTACTTCTCTTTGAATCGATCATCAAAGAAGCTTATTTTTTAGCTACCTACTCTTACGTTTGGACGAATGAATGCTAACTTTGAAATATCTTGTTAATAATTCTAATGTCATGTAACTATGTATAAATAAAATGAATAATATCATGCCTTTTATCACCGAGAGCCTAGGCAGAGATAGGTACTTATTCTATTTCAGGAACTACCCACATTTCACCGGTATAATCTTAAGACCCCTTAACGTGATAGGTGGTGAGCCCATCGCCGGACCGGCAGACGTATTCACGGAGGCTCGACACCGTTTCCGTTCGATTCAGATCGATTAAAAAAATTCCGACGATTTTGACAGCCACGGAAAATTTTTCCGAATCCTTATGTCAAATATGACATTCGTTTTCGATACCGACACCTCTGAATAGCCCATCTTAGACAGATTTTCCGATTCCGAGTCGAATATCGAAGCTCCGTTAATACGCCTGCGGGTCTGTTACACATGCCACACACATGTTAGGCATGTATTGTACCTACTTACTTGTAAATGTCATACAATACAATACAATAACTCTTTATTGTACACCAAAAACAACACAATATGGATACCTACCTACCAACATTAACTAAAGTACAATGGGCGGTCTTATCGCTTTTAGCGATCTCTTCCAGACAACTTTGGGATGGATGGATGGTCATAATAATATAAAGTCAAAAATATTTCAGATTTTTGTAACGGTCTCTTTTATTACTACTATCCAAGTCCTGAAAGTGTCTAAATAATTCAAGAAATTGTAATTATATTATATTATTATATTTTTAATTTAATAAATGTATTAGTACCTACCTACTGTGCCTTTAATTTTTTAAACATTCCTTTTTAGGGTTACTACCTATAACCACCACCTTGGGTAAAACTTTGGACATGAATTGAATCACTTGTTCTCATCTGTGTCTAACCCAATTTTATAGTCGGCCAGTATTTTTTTTGTTTTTATTTGCGCTAACGAAAACCCGCTGCGTGACCGGCTATATCAGAAACCGGACGAAGACGGTTGAAAAAGTATGGTAGATACGTAATCAGGATTTAAAATTAGTAGGTAGTTTTTATCATGGTTACGTACCTTAAGTTATGATAAGTGAATGTAAGATTTATCTCTATCTCAATTCTCGACACTGAAAAAAACCGGAGTGAGGAAACTAGCAAGCCCCCAGGTTGGTTCTAAGACGTAGGCATGTATACTCAGAGCCGGATTACAAATGCTACTAGGAGGCCCTTGGTTTGATTTCGATCTTAAAGCTTAGGATAGAAAAAAGGAACAGTACCTAATAAAATAAGAATCTTTATTTCAAATTGGCAAATTTAAAAGATTCTCCTGCCAGTTTCGTTGTGTTGTCAAGCCAGAGCGGTCGTTTTTGAAAAAATATTTTATTAACAATCATTTTATGTATCCACATTGGGACATGCGTTTCCATTGGACGGTAGATGGTTTACCTAAGACACCATACATGTTAAGAGATCGATAGATTTTTGACGCCTGGTGCGCAGAGCCCTACCATTTGCAATCACACAGCGTAGTACCTATAGTAGAAACGGGGGATGAGCACACCACCTGTAACGTTTAGAGGTCCGAAAAAAAGGTAGGAACAGTCAAGAGCACGTGGACCTTGACAGATTGGACTTTGTTACGTTCTTATTACAATCGCCATAGAGGTCAGACTCGCACTACAAGTGTAAAGCTTCATGTGCTCTTGACTGTACATCTGGGAAAAGTGGGTAGGTACTTCCATAGTATGGATTGCTTCTACCAACCCCCTAGAAAAGATAAGGCGCATTTTCCATTTTGTTTTGTGCGTAGGTAATTACTTTAGGTAAAATACACCTAGATTGGAGTAAATAATCAGAGCCAGATTCTAACTCTTCTTCAGTCTAACCTTTAATACATATGGAAGGCACTGAGGCACATTTAATTAAAAACATGTTTTTTTTTACTTTATGTAAGTAAATGAGTAAGCATAGCGACGTTTGTGGTCGCACTAAGTTTCATTCTTCGTACCTAGAACTTTTATCCTCATATTATGAACTAGATGTCGCGCGGTGCGCGAGGCCGCAAGCGGCCACGCGTGTCTCTGTGGGGTCTTATTTTGACAGAAAAATAGAGTCAAATTTTGGGCGCCCATCTTGTTTTAGCCATTTTAAATCGAAAAATAATAAAATTATGTTAAATATTTTTTTTCATGGCAACACTGTTTACTGAGACCCACAATCGCTCCATACAAGCCAACTTTCCAAAGTGTTGCCAACTGGCTAAAAAATGCCGATTTAGATTAGGAAAATTGAAATTTTTCAGTAAAACAAAAATAACGGGGCGGCCATCTTGTTCTTTCTATTTTTCGGGATTTTCTAGTAAACTACAGGATATACCCTATGCGATGACACCAAACACATCCCTGTAGCATATCGGCATCTAGGAGATCAATTCGGGTCTTTTGAGGTCTACCCTAAAAATTAAATCAACCATAACTTTCAGTGTTGCCAGGCGAAAATCAAAAAACCTACAAAAGGTCATAAGGAGAGATAAAATGTTTCACTGACTGTCACTTGTTTTTGCAAAATGGCAAAATTTTGAGTTTTGACATTTTGCATTAAAAGTAAAAAAATACGCCAAATTCCGGGAATATTCTTAAACATGGCAACACTACGTAATGAGACCTCCAACCCCGCTATACAGACCAACTCACTCAGGTGTTGCCATCTTGCCGAAAATCGACAATCAAAATGTGGTAAAACGTATCCCTTTCTTTGAGAGCAAATCACCCGTCGGCCATCTTGGTTTTTCAAATTTTCGGGATTTTCTGGTAAACTACAGGATATGTCCTATGCGATGACACCAAACACATCCCTTTAGCATATTGGTGTCTGGGAGATCAATTCGGGTCAAGTGGGGTCTAACCACTCCAACTTTGAAACACTACTACGCGGCCGCCATTTTGTTTTTTCAATTTTTTAAATAATATTCGTAAATCATCTTAATAAAACTACAGATGCCAAAAATTTGAATCGGATCGGCCGGAAAACAAAAGAGATACGATGGGCAGGCTTGGCCGCCATTTTGTTTTTTTGAAAAGTCGGAATTTTCCCTAGGTCACTCCGCCATCTTGAACACTTTTCTCCTACATGACTTGACTCCAAAACGACTCCTTCTGGGAGAACAATTATGTCAATGAGTCAGTGAGTGAGTGAGTGGTAGTCGAGCTTTATATATCCTCATATTACGAATAAGGGAAACTCATGCGGATATTCTAAATGAAGAAACATAATACTTAGGTAATACAGGTTAACTAACCGTAATTTGGGAAATACATAAAATGGATGATGCCCTATGTAGTTATGTTAATACTTCATATTGCTACCTTCGTAGCAGAATAGGAGGAAATTAATAGGTATTTAATAAAAAAAATTGGCAGTAGACTTGGATAACAAAAAAATCCATCACTTGAGAATACATTCTAAATATATCTTTATTATAAGTATTTAAGTTAGGTACAATAATTTAATTACTTACTTACCTACATATTTTACGTTATTTATTATGTTCTGCTATATTAAGCCATTGACATTGGTAGGTATGCTTCCGTAAGACCTAATCACCTTGTTCTCGGAGCAAAAAATACCAAAAGAAAATTACTCGATAATCATTTTAAGTTCATAATCATAACGCATACCTACTTAGGTAATAAATGATTTATCTAAGTATATATTATATTTATTATTGGTCCACAATATTCCTATGACTATGGTTTATATCGTGTATATAATAAACATAATGTAATCATGTATATAATTACTATTACTAAAAGCAAACAGATGGTACCTACCTAATAAAGAATTTAAGGCATAAACAATCTGAAAATTACATCGATAAAAATAAATCACAGTTACCTAATTTGACTGGTTTGTATACTTATACCTACATAACTACTACGACGATCAATATGTACTACTACTAATATTCTAAATAATCTCACTGGCTAATTAAGTTTCATTGAAACCTACCGATTTGTAAGGCTAGTGTACCTCTATAACAACATATATCTTATAAGAATCTTCAACTTCCGAATTGGTTCAGAATATAGATACAGCTTGCATTATGTAGTATTACCTACCTATTCTGTGTTTTATATATCGCGATCACTGTTTAGATTTTTGCACTTCATTAAAAAACTAATTATTTACCTACCTAAACTACAAAGCAAGGGCAAGTTTCACTAAATAGAAATAAGGAACATTTCGAGTTTTCGTCGCAGATACATAAATTCACAATTTTAATCTTATTTCGCTCATTATAAAACAAACATTATTGTTGAAGTGTTAAGGTTGCTAACTGAACGTATCGCTTGGTATTTAATATCATACATACCACACATCCTATGTATAAAAATATGGCCACTAAAATAAACAAAACACATGAGCCACAGCCACACATGTTTTTTCCGTAAATGCACATTTACGCAAGTTCAAATCCATGCATGCGTAAAGCAACTCGTTTGTCCATGACTAACATTTCAGGCTGACTTATATTCAATGACGTCACGGAGATCACCCGAGACTCGCTCGCAGGCACTGGACTGGAGACTAACTGAAAAAGTCCTATGCCTGTACGTATACTAAATCACAGGCAGTAAACAAAAGTCCAATAGATGATGTTGAACAAGACAAAAAGAAGAGGAAACAAAATTCGGGATCGCTTGTCGATCCAGGTGGCGATCTCTTGAGGGGTCATTGTGGTCCAAGTATGATGCTTAGGGGGCTCGTCGGAACCCGCGCTGCCTGGCGTCTTAGGATGCCTCGAACTGCCTTGCCCGGGTACTAAGTCGTCGTAACTTTGAGTAGTGATCGTTGGTAGGTTCATTGCTGATGGGAAACTCTGAAAGGAGACCAAACAATTCGAAATTAATTACTAGACGAGTTAAATCACGACAGTCGTTAACACTCATTGAGTTTGACATTGACACGTTTTGTTCTGTTTCTTATTCATTTTTATTTTTGCGTAAAGTTCAGGGGTTGTCAACCAACATGTTTACCAATCCCTGTTATACTTGTAAGGAAACTGTCGGATACGGACCGGAGTGTGTGGTGTGTAATAATAAATTTCATTTTAAATGTGGTGGTATCACGGAAAGAGGTTTCAACAGACTCGCAGCCAGTCGTAATGAATGGAAATGTCCACCGTGTCGAGATTCGGACGAAAACCTCGTGGAATCCACTCCAACAAAATCCTCCGAAAACGCTTTCGACAATCCACCGCCGTCGCCCTGCATGACCCCTGGAACGTCAAGATTCTCGTCGGGCCTGCCTTTAGCTAACACACCAGCCAAGAAGGAAGAAACTGTGGCAAGTGAAATACCGGGTCAGGACACAGGTGACAAGCAGATCCTAAAAGACATATTGAATAAACTGTCGAGTTTGGAATCACAGCTAACTTTCTAAGTTTCTAACATTCTATGCAAGTTGATTTAAAACAGGTGAAGGATGATGTCGGCGAACTTAAAACGACTGTGAATTCAAGAATTGATAAGATCTGTGAACAAGTTACCGATATCGAGTCTAGGGTTTCATCCATCGAAAAAGGTCATTCAAATACAGATGAACTTCATTCCAAAGTAAATGAACTAATGGAAAATTATTCTAAATCCGAGCAATGGGTTCGTCGTTCCAATATCCAAATTAATGGTATTCCTCATAAGAATGGCGAAAATTTAATGACTATAATCAAAGTCCTAGCTGAAACTGCTGGCTATTCCTTCAACCCCAGCAATGATATTGACTTTGTTACAAGAGTCGCTGTGAAGAACGATATTGATGGTAAAAATCTTAAACCAGTCATACTTAAAATGCAGTCAAGATTCAAAAAGGATGACTTTTTATCGGCGCTCCGTAAACTAAAAGAGCTTAAAGCCTGTGACATTGGATTTCCTGGCGCAAATAATCGTATTTACGTGAATGACCATCTCTCCACCCGCAATAAGGCTCTTTTCAAACAAGCTAAAACTAAAGCGAATGAAAATAAGTTCAAATACTGCTGGGTGCGAAACTGTACCATTTTGGTCCGGCGTAGTGACGAATCACCTATTTTGCACATCACATCGGAAAAGGATTTAATGAAGATATCATAAGGGGTAACTATAAGTATAAGAAAACTTTTCAGAATTTTATATATACTTGGTATTTCTTAATTTTTTGCTGGTTTTTGTTTTTAAACTTTTTATTTTATTGTGAAAGCAGATATGTCTTTTATGGTATTAATGTTTATTATTTGCCTGCACTTAATAATTTTCGTGACCATGAAGTTAATATAATAATATTCCATTTATTAAAAACTATCCAAAGGTTGACGATACGGGCTTACCGACACATTCCGATCAAGCTTTTGTTCGACTCCTTGCATTATGAAACATGTATTTGCAATTTCATGCAGCTTCATTTTATTTCTATTACTTTTTATACTTTGATATGTGTAACAACAATTTGCACTAAAAGCGCAATGTACGTGATCCACTGCGTCACAGCTTTATTGTATTAAGATCCTGACATATCGCCTGCAACACGGCTGCGCAGGCACACACGGTGCATTGATCGCCCTCGGCAAAAATCGGCTATATTTTGTTACTACCGTCCGTATAAGTTAATTTCATTAAAGAAGTGGATAAAAACTACTCGGTTATTATATTATCATACATAAAAGTGATGATTGATTTTGGCATTTCTAGATTAATTGATGAGGTACATATTGTTCTAAGGTTGTGTATTGTTTTATATTTTTTGGAAAAGCTGTGCGATATGTTCTTTGTGTTCGTCAGACCGACTTTGTTGATAAAAACATTTTTTCTTTTTTGCACCTTTATCATTACATTTAGTGAGTTTGGGACCACTGAGGTACCAGTTGAACTTGATATTCTAATCTCATTGCTTGCGACTGAATCAAGGCTTGAAAAATATTCTTCTGATAGTCTTACCTATGTAATAAAAATAAACCAAATGAAAAATTTATATAAGACACTGTCATGGCTCTAAATATATTATATCAGAATGTTCGGGGACTGCGCACTAAGACAAATATATTTTTTTTAAATATTCTTCATACTCATTATGATATAATTTGCTTAAGTGAAACGTGGCTCCTACCAGGCATCTTGGACAGTGAATTATTTGATAATCGCTATATTGTTTATCGCACTGGTCGGGACTACGAGCGTTTGGGTATGACAAAAGGTGGCGGGACGCTGGTGGCGGTGCGTCGGGACGTCGGGCTGGCGATCGACGCGCGCCCCCCGCGTCCTTTCCCAGTGCTACCCGCTAATGCTGACGTCACTTACTTAAGTATTTCTCGCACAAACGGTGTCTCTGGATCCAAAACTTTGTATCTGTTTTGTTGCTACTTTCCACCTCATGGAGATCAGGCTATTTCCGAATCGTTATTTCTCGACTATATATCAGATATTTCTATAAGTTGCTCTGACTTTGACGTTATTTTAATAGGTGACTTTAATGTTTTCAATGCTCAGTGGATGGCTGATGGAACTAACATGAGTACAAATAGATTTCTTCTACAAAATCCATCCACAGATACATTAACATTACAAATATTTCAATTTCTTTGTTTTACTAATTGGTCGCAATACAACGGTATATTAAATGGAAATAATAAAATTTTAGATTTGGTGATGTCAAGTGTTAGTTGCATTGTTAATCGGAAAACCCCACTCGCCGTGCCCGAGGACAAACATCATCCGCAACCCTATTTATCGAATTAGATTTTGGCACGTTTGAAAGTTATCTTCGCCCACCCGCGCGTATTGTGCGCCGCTTTCACGCAGCTGACTACGACATTATAAATTTTGAATTAAGTAAAATAGATTGGTCAAACCAGTTAGACTCTAAAAATATTGAGCTTGCACTGGAACAATTCTATTCAATTGTTAATCAATTTATTGATAAATATGTCCCTTGTAGGCGTGTTTAGAGCCAAGACAGATATCCTCCATGGTACTCGCGCCCTTTAATCAGTCTTATAAATAAAAAACTAAAAAGTCATAAAAAATGGAAAATGTACGGCCATACTAGCGATTATAATAAATTCAGTTCACTACGCAAAACCGTTAAGGAATTGGAGGTTAAAAACTACAATTTATTTATTATGAGGGCTGAAGACAACATTTGTTCCAACTCGAAGTATTTTTGGTCGTTTGTTAAATCTAAGAGAAATAATAATAACCTCCCTGACACTTTGTACCTGAATGATAATGTTAGTTCAAACGGCCAGACAATAGCAAACTTATTTAATACATTTTTTCAATCAGTTTTTGAACCTAATAATATTACTAGTACACCGCAGGATTTAAAATTGAATGTTGGTGTTAACAGTGTTATAAGCTCCATTGAGGTCACTGACAGCATCGTTCAGAGATACTTATCAAAGCTCGATATCTCGAAAGGCTCTGGACCGGATGAAATACACCCGGTGTTTTTGGGGCGTTGCAGTAAAACTCTGAGCGTTCCTATTAGCATACTATTTCATATGTCTTTGAATAAAGGTTCTATGCCTAAGGCTTGGAAGCGTTCTCTGGTTGTTCCAATCTTCAAAAGTGGCGACAGGCACGATATACGTAACTACCGTGGAATTTCCAAGCTCTCGGTAATTCCTAAGGTTTTTGAAAAAATTGTATATGACTCATTATTCCCTTTAATAAGGCCTCTTTTAATAACTGAACAACACGGATTTGTTAATAAACGGTCGACTGAGACTAATATGTGTGAATTTTTGGATTTTGTTCTCGAGGGTATGAACGCCGGCTATCAGGTGGACACCGTGTACACAGATTACTCAAAAGCTTTTGATAAAATATCCCACTCTATTTTAATTTAAAAAATAGAACATATCGGTGTACACGGTGATCTACTTCGTTGGCTGGAGTCATATCTTAGGGAGCGGAGTCAAGCCGTAGCTGTTAAAGGTTTTACCTCATCCTTTTTACCTATTACATCGGGGGTACCCCAGGGCTCTCACCTTGGTCCTTTGTTATTTAACATATTTATAAATGATGTTATCAAATGTTTTCAGAACTCTAGAGTATTGTTATATGCCGATGACACAAAAATTTTTTCGTTGGTAAAATCTCTAGACGATTGCAATAAATTGCAACTAGATTTAAATAGACTAAGTAACTACTGTTTAGTTAATAAACTGTACTTAAATGTCGAGAAATGCTGATAAGCAGTTGATGATGGAACCACATATTTCAGCGATAACTGCCAGAGCATACAAAATGCTTGGTTTCATTTTTAGGCAAACAGTAGATTTTAAAAAGTCATCAACCTTAGTTCTACTTTACAATAGTTTTGTTAGGTCGCTTCTTGAGTATGCTTCCACAGTATGGAATCCCGCTTACTCTTGCTATATTGATGCTATTGAGAAAATTCAAGACAAATTCATAAAACGTCTAAAGTACAGGTTTAATCAACAGGCCATGAATTTATGTCCACTGAAAAAACGCCGCGAACACAGAGATCAAATATTTCTGTACAAGATAATACACAGCCTTATCGATTCTCCGTATCTCATGGGTAAAATTGGACTGAAATGTACCAGACCAAATCTTCGCTCTAAACATACCTTTGCAGTACCCTTCTTTCGTACTAACTATGCTAAAAATAGTTTTATATCACGTACCTGTAAAAAATACAATGACAATTAAGGTAAACGCAGCTATTACCGACCCCCTTAAGCAAGTTTAGAAATTGATTATTAGAATTAAGGGTAGTGGTTGCAAACATACCAGATTTTTTTATTTTATATTTAAATATAGATTGTATATTTTATATTAATATCTTCATTTGTTTATAAATATCATGTTTTCATTGAAAAAATAATCAAAGGATTGTTGAAGTCAATTGTTTCTATTACCGACCCACCCGAAACGCTTTGAAGCTATTACCGATTTTTATGAATCTAACACCGACCGCAAGTAAATAAAGCATACTTTTTTCACAGAATACCTACCTACACGTTCGATTTTCAAAATAACTTAAACCCTTTTTTTTATTTGTAAACAAGCCTATAATTTTTTTTCGAACTTCCCAAGTTTAGCGCAGCCGAAGGTAAGGGTTGACTGTCGGAACAAGTTGCAATGACGGTTCCGCACGTGTACTTAATAACTATTTTTAATACAGTTGCGAAAAAATTAAGCAATTTAATAAAATAATAAAAATACAATAAACTCAACTAACATTTTTGGAAAATCGCGCCAACCGTAAAAGATTAAAAGCAGAGTTTTTTTTGTTTTCTTCACCCATTCTGGGTAGGCAAAGGGAACTATACATACAGCCAAGTCTTCAGTAGATTTTTTTTATGGATATGAAATGAAAATTAAATTTAATGACATGAAATGAAATTAAACCGAACCTAACTTATTGAATCAAATCATTATATTGAAACAAATTAGTAGCTTTACTTTTAGACATTACATACCGTTAATCCAAAAATACCAATTATTCGGTATAGAATCGGTGATAGCTTCTCTTTGTTGCAATCACCGATTCATATGGATCTGTAATTAGTGTTCAATAAAAAAATGAACAAATCTTTTAACGAGCCACGAAAAATAATCGATATTAATTGTAATTTATTTCCCCATCCGATTTAATACAATAATTTGTTGATTTAGTCCTAAACTATAAAAAAAATACACCATTTTCATATAAATACGAAGAAAACTCTAAGTAGTTTCTTTCATATCCCACGTCTAAATGTTTAATAATGCGTGGCAGTTTATCGCGGCAAAACAAGTTTATAATATAACATGGTGTATGTCGCTAATAGATGCTTATAATTTTAGAATACTTAAGATTGAAATGGTGTTATAAAAACTTGTTTAATTATTATAAGCATTCACGAAAAATTTTAAAAATAAAGCATAACCTCTTAGCCATTGCCGATCCATGGGTCGGCAATGACTGCACTACTAAAATGCACTGCAGCTATTGCCGTTCTATTTTAATTTCAAAAATACTTTTTTAAATTCCTTTAAACATAATAATTTAGTTGCGAAATGTGGAATATACAAATAAAGGAATATGTTGAGTTATTCAGAATAAATTTAACGTAAATATTTATATTTAAAATATCTTAAGCAAAAAATTCGAGTACTTACCAGAGGAAGTAAGGGTTAGTATGACACGATCGGCGCACTCGCTACGTTCACAGAAACTAAAGTATTTGGTCACATTCCCGTGAACTTATGTACACTAACATCAGTAAATTTATTAGGATACATACAAACATGTGTGTATATTATACTCTCTTGTGACTCAAATCGTTCCAAACCGATAAAAATAAGAATAAGCAGAATGGGTCGGCAATACCTGCAGATTTTCGATGGGTCGTTAATAGCTGCGTTTACCTTATGGTGATATTGATATATTTCACAATAAACCATCAAAGTTCATATCTGCTATTAAAGAGAAAAATAATAACCTAACGTAGATTTTTTCCTGTTTGGTAATTATTATTTTTTATACCACGTATGCATACGTCTTACTTTATATAACCTGGATAATGTTACACGATAACTAATAATAAACAACTAAATTTGTATTACTATTCCTGGTAAGGTATACGATGATGACGATTCACGACGACCTGTGTCTACTTAATCTGTTAATAACTTACAGTGGAGACTTTGTTGGCTTTTGTTACAAACACATTTGTATTACTTTAAGAATTTATTATGCTGTATGTTTCCCAAAGAAATAAAATAAAAAAATAAAAATAAAATTACCTCGCATTAGGTACCTATATCTCTTGCTTTTGTTTCTTTGACATGACATTAGTCGGTACATATATATTATAGTATACAATTATGTAACAGAATAAGAGCAATTCCTGAAATTAGTTTATTCAGTATCGACTACTTAATCAATTTCAGCTATTTTTAATATGTGTTAAATTTTTCCGAAAAAATAATAAGCATAGCTGAATTTAGTGCTTAGTATAGAAATCGTTTGGTTAAAAGTAAGCGCGGATCATATATTTTTTTATTAATATACTAATTGGGATGTATGAGGAATTGCGCTTATTCTGTTACGCGATGTATAAAGTGACTGGTAAAAAAAATAAAAAATAAACTCATCACGCCTTTTAGCCCGGAGGGGGGTGAGGCAGAGGTATTCCATTTCTGGATATACCCACTTTTCACGAGATATTCTTTGGACCCCTAAACGTGATAGGTGGCGAGCCCATCGCCGGACCGGCAGGTCTTTTACACATGTCTCAGAATTAATTTTGGGACCTGCGGGTTTCCTCACGATGTTTTCCTTCAACGTCGAGATTGTGATAAATATGTGCGTAAGTTTTTGAAAAACTCGTTGGTACATGCCAAGATTCGAACCCGAGCCTCACTGATTATCATCATGTGAAGCAGGCTCTTTAACCGTAAGGCTATCACTGCTACTGTAACAATGTATTGCAAAGTTATAATATATTACAAGATTAGATAAATAATTACCTACACTAATAGACTAGTAATTTATTTACCTTGTTGCTGTGGAACCATTGTTGCGTAAAATAAACAAAAAAACTGTAATTAACAATTATTTGATTCAATACCTACTGATTTACATTGAGTAGAGTTTACAAGGTAAAATTACAGCCTATTATCCAGTCTCACTGCCAAGTGCCAGACCCTCCTTGAATGATGAAGAGGGTGCCTCACTGTTGGTTGGGGCAACATATGCTGAGGTATGCAAGTCAATGACGCTTACGAGATTTCCCTTAGCATCAGGGAAGCGGGTGCTAATGATACATAGATAATAAAAGCGCAAGTTTCTAAAAACTCTTCGGTAAATATTTATATGTATGTACCTATACTATTGTCCACTAAGAAATCTAATCCAGAGAGAAAAGGGGGAACCAGTAGGTAATAGATAAGTAAATAAGTAAATAGCCAGACATAATGCGAGCAAGGTACGCGTTCACTAACCGTCTGACAGCAATTAGACCATTCGGGATGACGGCTGGGTACGTAGGTAACCTTTGCAGTTGTCATAACAAAATTATTTGTAGCTTCATACTGATACCGATAGAAACTTACATGCACAGTAAGGTAGTTGTTATAACCAGGACCAGCAGGATCGGAGCTGGTTTCCTGGTTTAGCGAGGAGCAGGAGTGCGACTTGGTCAGCTGTGGCGAGAACTCCGAGAGCTCCTTCTGGAGCTCCTTTCGTGCCAACCGCGGCGTCAAGGTGCTCTTCAGAATGTACTTGCTGTTCACCTTTTTGAGGTTCACAATTTTCCTGTAAACAGTTTTATTTTGGTTTATTAGCAATGGATGGATGGTAGGTATCTAGAATTGTATAAAATACTAGCTACACAGCTTCGGCAGGTCCTTTATGTGTTTAATACTCTATATCTATAGATACTGTCTCAATCTTTGGTTTGTTATAGAAAGATATGCACGTACCTATACCATTTAGATTTAATGCATCATTGAACTTACTTATTAGTTATTACTCTTTCTAGTTAAGTCTCGTCTAATGTTTGTAGATATTAAATTTACAAACCCTAAGCATCAACGTTAGCGAAATGACAAAAATATTGTATTCGAAATACGTATAAAAATTTGTATTCGAAATACCTATCATTCGAATTGGCACCATTATAGTCGAATGACGCAATATGTCTCATATCAAAATAATCCATTACTTACTTTCTTCGCCAAATGGTGTTAACAAAAGCGAATTCCACGAGGGCCGAGAAGATGAAACCCGTGCAGGCGAGGAACCAGATTTCGCTGGCTTTGATATACGACACCTTGGGCAGCGTCTTCGCTTGGGAAGACGCCAGAGTTATGAATGACAACATGGTGCTAGTACCTGGGAGGATAAAAAAAATAAGTAACTACATTAAAAAGAAAGAGGAATAATACCTAGAATGGAAAGTAGTTTACGTAATCAATTTTCATGGAATCTTATAACATCTTTTTTTTCATGTGGTATAATTTCGCAATTGACTTAGCAAGTCACTTAAAGACAGTACTTCTAACTATTAAACAAATAGATGTTACCCAAGGTGATTCTTGGAGCGGCAGCGTCAGCCTGCAGCCAGAAAGTGACCCAGGACATGGCCACTATCATCATGGATGGTATGAAGTAATCCATGAGGTAGTAACCCACTTCTCGTCCTAGCTTGAAAGTGAATTTCAAAGCACTGTAGTTTCCAGCTGAAAAAACAATCGACTTGTCAACATAACTAACAATAATGATGAACAACATCAAGAAATAAGCAACATTGTTTGTGTTCTGTGATATAATGTGTTTGTTATAATTAATTTTAAATGCCAATGTAGTAAATCCGTTGCAATATTAAATCCCCAAATCCAGACGTCACTTAATGATTGTTATTGTTTAGCGAATTTTGTGAACCCTCCGTAAGGTGTCTGCCCACTACACCGTATTATACAATGACCGTAACGTAATAGGAAAGATTCAAGAAAAAAATTATTTTGTATTGAAAAGTATGAGACTACGCCCACTAGACTGTCCCGTCACCGACAGACCGTGGCGTGCCATGCACGGAGCGCATACGGAGCGTCAATAAATTGTCGGCGAGAATATTTATCGTCCCTGATAGGTACGTTGATAGCACGGTCATAGTATGATACGGCGGAGTAGGTAGACACTTTTATGTGTAGATGTGGTATGTGTCATGTTTCCAAACCATATAACGGGACAAACACTCATAAAGGACATTACATCTACCTCCTCCCTGGCGCATATTTACTATGTCTCCTCGGACCACTGACTCATTGGTCCAGAAGTCCATTAGCGAGTATTCTGTGAGGTGAAGCTCGGATGACAACCGCACGGGGTTATCCTTTTCCCACATGAGACGCAGTATCGAAGCATTGTATTTCCCTGAAAGCAATTTGTAAGGAAAACCGTCAGTAAATCACTATATCATCATCATCAATCAGCTGAGCAACCACGGGTTAACTATGGGTCTTTCCTCACTTAAGAAGATGTGTGGGCTAATACAAAATAAAATACTCGACCTTTATAATGATAAAAAAAAACAAATTCATATTTAGATCAACATACTCGTACAGAAGGCATAGCTTTTTAACGGTCGACAAAAGTTGATAAGGAAAATTCAAGCTTTTACCGAATACAATAAACGATGTAATGCAATATCAAAGTAATGAATACTCACAGCTCTCAAGATTCATAGAGCAAGTCTGATCATCAAAAGGGAATTTTTGTAGATTCATCCAGCAGTAGAGTACCGCCTGCATGCGCCGGCTGAACAGCACCTCGCCATCGGGAGCCACTGAGATCAGCACGTCTTTGCTGTCTGTGCCCATCAGGCTCGATGACTGCTCGTTTGACATGTACAAATGGGGTACCCAGATCCGCTGCCGTAGGTCACTCTCGCCAATAATCTTGGTACGCTCCGGGGAAAATAAGGCGTAAGCCAACCGCGGGTCCGTCCATCGCAGTTGAAGGAGAAAGTGCAATTTGAAGTTCTGGAAAGAGAGTAAATGGTTTGGAACAGGCTAATCTAGAGCTGTAAACAGTTGCCGACTGTATAGGAATTTAAACAATTTACAATAGGATTTTCGGTATTTTGTGCTGACTTAAAGTATGACAGCAGCTTTCGCCCACTAAGCTCCTGATATGACGACAAATTGTGTAATCACATGAGTTTGTTAATTTTTTTCTTATCAAGTCGATTCATGCATGCTATTTAATACAGTTATGAATGTCAAAGCGTCGCTCAGCATTTCAAAGAAAGTCATTACGTAGCTATACCTGCTATGTATATTTACGTCATCATAACCAGTGACGCTAAAGGGTTTAACAAAACAGTAGCTCTACGTTCTTATATTCATACACTGAGCGGATAATCACTCTATTTACGCGTATTCGCTTCGTTTTTGAAATAAATATCTACTGACAGCACGTCATACTGTGACATGCTCATATATCAAG
The DNA here is from genome assembly GCA_963855545.1 of Ethmia dodecea. Lineage (NCBI taxonomy): Eukaryota > Metazoa > Arthropoda > Insecta > Lepidoptera > Depressariidae > Ethmia > Ethmia dodecea. The sequence goes on from OY979446.1 coordinate 8,351,862, forward strand.
CGAATAAAGGAAATTGTTTTAAATGCCTGTTTCCGAAAGATTTATCCACGAGAGGGGTAGGCAGTGGTATCCCATTTCTGGAAATACATTTTTCACCAGTATTATATATTCTTTGGACCTCCAAACGTGATAGGTCGTCCATCGCCGGACCAGGTCTGTTACACACTCAGAATAAATTCTGTGACCTGCGGATTTCCTCACGACGTTTTCCTTTACCGTCGAGCTAGTGATCATTATGTATGTAAGCTTTTTGAAAACTTCTCATTGCTACACGTCTGGATTCTAACCCGAGTCTCACGGATAATCATCATGAGAAGCGGGCTCTAGCTATCACTGCCTATAAGGTAATAAGTACCTACTACAAACTCTATATTATTAAGTAACTAGCGGGTGTAGTTTTTGCGTGATGCGTGCACAACCAGACAGACAGACAAAAAAAAAGTGTTTTAATATCTACATTGATAACTATCTTGCACTACCCCAAAAATGTTCAAAACATAATTATTTCGTGTACAGATACAGTCTCGTTACAATTTTATTACATGTATAGATGTAGGCAAAGAGGTTGGACGAAAAAGAGAAATGTCTTTGGATGTAGGTATATTACCAGGTCGTGCGCTTCTGCGGGCTGTATGAAGTAGACGTAGGCGCTGGCGTGGACATACACGACGTCTGTGGACCCGTAGGTGGGAAGCAGCAGACGGTCGTAGCGGCACTCGTTGGCCAGCCGCGACAAGAACTCCGACTGCGTGTAGCTGTCGCCCTTGTCCAGCGACGGACAATCTATTACTGTGCTAGGTCTGTCAAAGATATCAGTAATATAATAATAGTAAATTGTGGGACACAAGTCACACACGGTTCTTTAGTCCCGAACTAGGCAGGGCGTGTACTATAAACAACTGATAAACATACATATATTTATATATACCGCGTACCAAAAAAAGCGCAATTCCTCATACACCCCATTTAATAGGTATATAAATATAAAAAAATATATATGATGCCTTCGTACTTTAGTTGTGTCTAAAGAAATTTTTTAAATAAGAGGAATAATAAAGTACTTAGTAGTAGAGTTTCCATAGGCACTAAATTCGACTATGCTAATAAATGTTTCAGGAAAATTTGACACATATGAAAAATAACGGAAATCGTTTAAGTAGCCGACACTGAAAACTAATTTCAGGAATTGCGCTTATTCTGTTACATATGTATTGTATATGAAACGACGATACACGAAGCCAACAGACATGTTCATGTACACAAATGTTGGTCCCGAGCGGGGATCGAACCAGCAACCTCCGACTCAGACGGCAGGGTCACTACCAACTGAGCCAACAGGCCCGTCAATTGGTTATTTGATAGGTCTATCAATATTATACAAGTTTATTATGTTACGGCGGCATGCAAGTCGTACACGCGATTAATTAGTTATTTTTTTTCTTTTGCGGAACTCCTTATCTTGAAACAGACCGAGACGTTTATTTGGCTATCTAAAGCCAATGTAGAGAGCAATGTTTGTCTGTTTTTGAATTACAGTAAAACGGTGACTCACTTTGTTTAATGTGGTCCCAACGCCGCATTACCTTTTATTACTTATTTACCTCATTATGCGGCATCACGCACGCGCAATGTACAGTAATTGTATGTTAAGCTCTCTTTTCTAAAACAATACGTATAGGTAGTGTTTGCTGAAACACTTTAATATCCGCCTTATGTGCGGATTCTTGCCAGCAAGGCCGCGCAGGGAGCTGCTTACGACAACAATGCTAATATTTAGTGTGCCTGATAACATTGTGAACCAATTCGCTAGATACCCACAAGATTTGCTCTTAGATTAACCTCTAAGCCGCCCGCAACGTGTACATTAAATATGTACTCATGTTTTATAGCTTTAACCATAAATAAACTGAAAGTACTGTGTTCGGTATGCAAAAGCCGAAAGGTCAACGAAACCTTAAGAATATATTAAATATTGTGTAAAGTTAAAAATGTACTTACTTGATCAGAATTTCAAAGAATAGACCTATTTTATCTATAATTATATATTTTTCTATGTTCTTACAATTAAATGTCAGGCACCTACTGATCTAAAGGTGTTTATTAAATTCTAATAGGTATGCAGATCTGCAATATTTTATGTCTAACTCACAATCAACTTAAATATTCTCATTTAACGTAGGTAATATACAAATACTTTATCATGTAAATAGCCAATTAAGGTAAACTGTCACGTGAGTTATGCTAACATACACACTTAAGTTTGAAAATCAAGTTTAATTCTCTAATTAAAAATAATTGTTTCCGTCATCTACGTAAAATATCTTTAAAGTTAAAGTTTGACAGTGATCAAGAAAACACTGATACAAACATTGATTTATAAATGTAGAGGTACTCACGAATAAGTGCCTATAAACGAGGTACTGTAAGGCCAGATTTTTTCAATTGTGTCTGTCAATATTCATAGAACAATATGCAGTGCCTAAGACGTCTCAGAGCGTCACCCTATTCAATAGTTGTTCACGAACTACTATTTTGTGGAACATTTTTTTAAAGCTCACCATGTCCTCTCTAGTCTAGATACTATTACTGCTCTACTCATACGTAATAAAAAGTATTTCAATGTTTTCAATATTTAAAAAATAATTTTGATTGCATGCCTATTATTATGAGAGAACAGCTTGCTTCCATCACCAAGTGCAGCATGTCGCATAAAATGCATAGCATAAAATGTCGCCATAATTAGGTACTGTGACTATAATACTGTTAATAATACTGTTAATATCTCTCTAAATATCTCTTTAAATAATTTTGGATTGAATCTAGGGCCATGGCGCTATAACTGCAACCATCAAAACTAATTTATTTTATATGACAAACTTATACAAAAATCTTAGTAAAAGAAAAATTTTTAGGTATCTCAGTTTAAAAAATCTGATTGGTTTGATGGGTTCCATATATTTCTTGCTGGTGCGGCAAACGCAAGCGTGCGTTACAAACGTCCTTATCTCACGTAGGTATTAATTCGTATGGTAGGTATGAGTAAATTATAAAAACGTACACGTTTTAAATAAGATATTAATGTTTTTCAAAATATTGAACAAAACAAACGAATGTGCTGGTAATTAGGTATCTTAGAGTATGTTTTAACGCATAGGCAATTGTTTTATATGATCAACACAAACGGATATTAAATAGCTTAGTCCTACAATTAAATAGATTATATTTTATGTCCCTACGACTGACTGCCGTAGCTGACTAAGGAAGAAGGTTGACTAAGCAATATACACACAAAATGACTAAGATGTATTTCATTTGAAAAGCATACTATTAAATACTGTTTTGCACGTCACTAATTCTACCGCAAGATATCAAGAAAATACATATAGTCATCCCACCAAAGTCATCAAAACATGCTCATGTAAAATTTTGCAAAGACGAGACAATGTGGCTCGCTCTGTCAAAAAGTTATCAGATCTCTTGTATAGAAAAGCTTCATATACACGCCTTAGAAGCTTGGCTCTACATAAGATCTGATAACTTTTTGACAATGCAAACCATATTGTCTCATCTCGGCAACATTTTACATAAAATATTTTTTTCACTTCATTTCGAGAGTTGCGCTCGCTGTAAAGACATACAACCTTTTTATACTATAGCGGCCCGGCCCGGCTACGCACGGGTGGACATTACAATAGTTGAAAATTTTGGGATACACGTAGAGTAAATGTGGGTTTCCTTACGATGTTTTACTTCACATGTAGGCTTCATGTAGGATAAGCTTTTTGTAGAGCTTGACACATTGGAAATTGTAACGTTCTTATTACAATCGCTTTAGAGGTACAAGTGTAAAGCTTCATGTTTCATGAAGCCTACATGTGAAGTAAAACATCGTAAGGAAACCCACAGGTCCCTGAATTAATTCTTAGAAATGTGTAACAGCACCCCGGCCCTGCGATCGGTTTACCACCTATCTCGTTTAGGGGTCCAAAGAAAATACTGGTGAAACGTGGATATTTCCAGAAATGGAATACCTCTGCCTGCCCCCTCGGGGATAAAAAGCGTGAGCTTTATTATTTTTGTGAATAGTTATCTATACATATAACAAAACTGTAACGAGACCGTGTCTGTACGTACAATATGTAAATGAAATATTTTTTGGAAAAATCGAAAATTTTATAAAAAATTTCTGTGTCTGTCTAAACTTGACTGATTTTGATGAAATTTGGTGCGGAAATAACTGAATAACTAGGTCAACATTTAGGGTAGTATTTGCTACAGGAAAATATCTCATTAGGTAGCACGGGAAAATATAAAAAACCGGCCAAGTGCGTGTCGGACTCACGCACAAAGGGTTCCGTACCATTATCTATAAAAACGGCAAAAAACATCACGTTTGTTGTATCGGAGCACCCTTAAATATTTATTTTATTCTGTTTTTTAGTATTTGTTGTTATTGGCGGCTACATAAATACATAATCTGTGAAAATTTCAACTGTCTAACGATCACGGTTTATGAGATACAGCCTGGTGACAGATGGACAGACGCACCGACGGACAGCGGAGTCTTAGTAATAGGGTCCCGTTTTACCCTTTGGGCACAGAACCCTAAAACTGGTTAAAAAGTGAAATACCTACGTACTACGAATCGATAACAACTAAAAACTTGAATTATGGTATGTTGGTGTCTTATAATGTCGTTCGCAACCGCTCTATGAAGGGATTTTTAGAAATTCCTACGGAAACAAACTGGTTCCGCTCGGGCAGAAATAAAAAGAACCTACTTATGTCCTGCATAAAGATACATTTACTCTAACTAAGTTTATCACAAAATGTTTAAAAAAGAGTGGACTTGCGAAGCCGGGACGGGCAGCTAGTCTACTATATAAAAATAAGTCGGGTTTTCCTTCCTGACGATTTAACTCGAGAACGGCCGGACCGATTTTGATGAAACTTTTTGTGTGGGTTTGAGTGGGTCCAGGGATGGTTTATAGCAAAGAAAATTCAGCATTGCACCCGTGCGAAGCCGGGGCGGGTCGCTAGTTTTTTATAAAAGTTTCGTAAACAAAATTTATTTAAAATTCGAACAGACGAACCGATTTCCACGGTTTTGCATTCGTTGGAAAGGTCTCGGGCTCCGTGAGGTTTACAGCAAAGAAAATTCTTATAAGCATTGCACCCGTGCAAAGCCGGGGCGGGTCGCTAGTTTTTTATAAAAGTTTCTTAAACAAAATTTATTTAAAATTCTATTTACCTGCTCGTACCTGTAACCTACCAACCGGAAGGATACCTACTGGTAGTCAACAGATTTAGGCGTATTCAACACCAATTAAATGAGTGTCTGCGAATACTTACCTACCTACACTACTTACTCGCCGAAGCACTTTTATTTTGCTTAACTTTATTTATCCTAGCGGTCAAACTAGTTCGCTTGTTTGTAAATAAGTATATAATATATGGACGTAAAATACCCTCGATAAGAAATTCGAAAATGTATGGTCGTCATGTATGCCAATGCCGAAAATGAAGGCCGAACTTAGATAGAACGGTCGTTGTTTTATTACTTTTAACGAGCTGTCATAATGATTAACACATAATAAACTAATCTATCTCCATTTGTTTGATCAGAAAAATATACCTACTCGTACGTACCTACACTGTGTTATCAGATATATCAGATCAGATATCAGAACGCGTCACGGCTTGAATTATAAAATATAGAGATAAGGGTAGGTACACGTAGATAGTGCACGAATACAAAGACATTGAGCCTAATTCTTTTGACCCCATCTTTTTAATTTAAACTTTCTTTCTCTTTATTAAGAAGTTATGTGTGTTGAATACTGCCACGTAGAAAAAACTTTATGTATTTTTTGCAGTAGTGCATGTATGTGCACTTCGTGATTAGGTACCTATAGGTGCCTACTTTAAGTTATTTCATGTTTAGTTAAGTGCCTGAAACATAATAAAGTTACGAACGAACAAAACCCCTTTTATTGGAGACTAGTATTTAAATACTACCTAAGACTAGTTTTAAACATTAGATTTCTATATGTAGGTATAGTATTTCTGTATAGTTTGTAAGTTCTACCGATTGAGTCCAGCTCATAACAGCATGTGTGTTCGTGCCCCATGTTGGGCTGCAAATTTTGTATAAGTAGAATACTAATTATTGTACGTTATTATTTTTTTGAAAGTAGGCACAATTTTTTAACCGGTGTATGTTTTGGACCCCTATAAACCTAACAAAAACCGCGGGAAACGTGAAAGTCGGTGTTTTTTTCGTCTCGGCTTTTTACAATAAACATCTAGAAATAATTTAGATTTCTTCGTTTACATTTTTTATTCTTATATTTTGTTATAAGTACTTAGTTATAAGAAAAAATACCTACTTGGGAATCAGGTAAGTAGTTTTTTAATGGGACGGGCAATCCGCCCGAGGATCTTATGGGGAAAACAATCTACCAGGATTCTCACTATGTTATGGTGGAACACAATATATGAAGCATGAGTCAAGTATGGATACTTGGTGGGTGCCCTTGGTTGATGGTTTAGTGGTAAGTATAATGGACGCAAGCGAGTTACCGCTCGTCGCATTTGCAAACACTGCAATAAAAACTGAGGTAACATCATGCATGACTCAAAGAAAAGCCGTCTAATGATTGCCGATGCAATGATCAAGACAATATAGTAATGCGCGTACAATATAACAACAAAAATAGAAATAACTAATTCATTTAAGTATTTAAAAAATAATTCATTCTAAAACATCATCAATTAAGCCTAAAAATAATTGGTCCAATCAAACACTTTGTATTTTTCAAATAATTCCAAGCTAATATTTTTGTTATCAATGAGACCTCTTCGCCAACCAATAGGTACAAATCAAACTTGAGAGACATGCCTTAAACTAGAATCTATCTATCTTTAGAATTCCTGGTTATGCGTGTGTCCGAGAAGATAGTTCTGATGGGTATGGGAGTTGCCATGCTTATCAAACAAACTTACAATTTATCTCTTTTCCCTATTCCTGTACACCATGAGAACTTTTGCAGAGCTGTAGATATCAATAATGTCTGTTTCGTATTCTATTGTTATCACTACCGCATCCCTCTTCCTCAATTTTTCATGAAATAAATAATATATTTGCCTCTCTGCCTAAACCATTTATAATATTGGGTTAAGTATTTAAATTCTGAGCATTTATTACGGGCTACCCACGATACTACGTAAACTCCATACATAATGCTGAAACCACATGTTATGGCTACCATGTCCTTGTAATGTAAGTAAAAGGACACCAAATTTCGAATCGATCAGAAATCCCTTCATCAACTAGTAAAGAGCTGTTAATCTTCATACTAAAAAAAATGCTAAGAACACTCTCGATTAGGTCAGCTTTCAAACAAAAAAAAATAGATTGTCATCAGGGGTTCAAAAACAGATAGGAATTATATTTATACAGTAACGATTTATTACCTGATATAGTGTGTATGAATTTAGAAGCGGAAGGAGTAATTAAGATAGATTTAGATATATATTACTGATATCTAATTGTCTATTTTTGGACATTAAATTACGTATGTGATGATAATGTTATCAATACTTAAACAAAAGTTAATTGATTTACAACCCAGGTTAATTTAAGTTTATTATGAATATTTTGTGCCAAGGGACCGGTGATATTACGTCGTAGTAACCGGACGCCGTACTAAACGAACCGACATTTTTGATTTTTATTATGTACTTAGTTTAGACTTTACCTACTGGTAAATGTTTTGGCATTTATCCGTAAAGTACATATATGTACATATAAATAAATATATTTTTTGGTCCTAGGTACCCACATAATTATGTATGTTTTCATCAGTATTAAAAAAAGCCTTTTTTTTACTGATGCCAAAAGCGTTAGCTTTAGCTAAGTAACATTTTAAATAAAAATAATAATTTGAAAATCCCAAACTATTAATCACATCATAACGTAAAAACAAAGATTGTCTGTTAACCCTGTGTAAGCTAAATATATTCTGCAGCGATATCCGAGTACAGAGATCACTATTCGTAGAATGCAATTTGCAGCCATTTTGCAGCCTACGACAGAAGAGTTACTGAGTCTTCGTGTTCTACGGTTCCTACTCGTGACAGCGACTGCCAGCCTTGACATAATAATTAAAAGAAAATTACTTTCGTACTAACGCCGCTAATCACCTAGTTAGTAGCTGCTTAGCGGCGTTGGCCGCGCGGAAAGAACTAATTTATTCCCGATCCCGTGGGAATTGTTAAAAATCCCTTCATAATGGTCGCCTTCGACGGTATAAGACACACACATACCATATTTCAAGATTTTAGGTGTTCTAGGTAATATCGTTTCAGAGTATCTACCACTATAGTAGGTATTTCTCATATTTATCCATTATTTAGTAAAAAGTTAGATGTTGACCCAGCTACTCTGCTATCACCATACCAAATTTCATCAGAATCAATTCAGTAGTTTATGTTTGATGCGTGCACAGACAGACAAAAATTTTATAAGATGGTGTTTTGGTATATCGATAATTATCTACATGACCGCTGAAATTTTCAAAAAATAGCCAATTTTCAAGTTGATCTACGCAAAAAACCACACTTCTCCATACAAACTTCAACCCCTACTTTCACCCCCTTGGAGGATGAATTTTGAAAAATCCTAGAACTAATATCTGATAGTTTGTTTTGAAGAGTATTTGTGCCAAGTTTCGAGTTGATACACGCAGAAATCACACTATATCATACAAACTTCAACCCCCTCCCTCTTTCACCCCCTTGGGCGTTGAATTTCGTAAAATGCTTTCTTAGTGAGATCTACACTATAAACGTAACCTACACACAAAATTTCATGTTTCTATGTTCAGCGGTTTGGGCTGGGCCCTGATTTTTAGATTTAGCTTCTCCTTTTATATATATAGATGTAGGTATATAGGTTAGGTTAGGTATAAGTATATAGTTTCCCGTGAGAATACGGGGATAAAATATAGCCTATTTGTTATTCTAATGTATAAGCTATATAACTGTAAAGTTTCTTCAAAATCCGTGCGGTAGTTTTTGAGTGAAAGAGGAACAAACATCCATCCATACATCCATCCATACAATCTCTCGCATTTATAATATTAAGTAGGATAACTAGACTTGTTCATTTTGATTTCATGGACATAATAATATTACTTCTTGTTCCACAAGAATGTCTAATAGTAACGAAGAATGTATACCACGTAACAACTGACATGTTTAAGGCGGTCTCAAGAACGGTTTAAAAACACGTACTTAGTACTTACTTAACTTATGAGTGTGTACTTTTATTTAACGAATAAGTAGTTATATATTCTAATTATTTATGTCAATATTTGGTTGCACGATGCACGTAACAATTTGTTTATTTTTTTAATATTCTAAAGAATATCTATACCTGTTGACTTATTCAATAATTCCTACGTATACGTATACAGGCTGTCCAAAAAGGCACATCTTTTATAGAGATGACTCGAAGTTGAACTGATACGGAACTACACAATGTAGGCTAAAATTTTTTTTTATTAATTACAATTAACTCCCTGGTATCTATAAACATACCTATAAAATAATAAAACTGTAACGAGGCCGTGTCTGTACATAACATTTTTTTTTAAAGTAGTAGGTAGGTAGTAGTTTTTTATCATTCAAGAAACCCAAATTGTTATAAAAATACTTCAACTAATTTGTTTATAAATTTCAATTGTATCTACCTACTTATGTGTAATTTTTGACAGAGTTTATTTTGTTTATTTCGTCAGTCCATAAACTATTTGTACACACATACTTACTTTAGGGTTGCAATCTGTTTCATACTCTGAACTGTGCTCTGAACTGTGTCTTTACAAAGCTTTGTTAATTGTAATCTGTTTTGTGTGTCTAATAAAAAATAAAGTATCTAATAGTACCTATATCGAAACACATTTTTTTTGAAATTTAGGTAATACTCTGAAACGATAGGTAACACTTTATACTTGAAATATGGTATGTAGGTGACATAAAATGTGTTGCAGGCAAGTGTTACGAAGGGATTTTTTATATTCCCTCGGAAAATGATATTTTTATGAAAATCATTCATTTATTAAATTGCTCGGATAAGTTGACTATTTTGTAAATGAAGAGATTTTCTTTACAATTTAATTAGATTACAGCTATCTAGTAGTCTAATTAAATTGTAAAGAAGCTTCTAATTAAATTCCTGTTCGTGTGTATCACTACATTCTATCACTACTTAATATAAAACAAAGTCACTTTCTCTGTCCCTATATCCCTATGTATGCTTAAATCTTTAAAACTACGCAACAGATGTTGATAGATTTTTAATAGATAGTAATAATTATTAAAAAAAAATTAATAGTAATAATTTTTATATTCAAGAGGAAGGTTTTAGTATTAGCATTGCACCCTTGCGGAGCCGGGGCGGGTCGCTCGCTAGTAACAATTATAAACAACAATATTAGATAGTGTTTTATATTTTTTTAATATTACTTTCCGTAACAGACTCATGCTTAAGGAGCTAAGTATATTGAATGTGACAAGCTGATGAGTATTTAGTTATGTTTTGTGTATATACCTAATATTTTGTCCAGTGTGCTAATTGATCTTAATAAGATTTACTTGGAAGTCAATGTTATAATCTATTTGGTAAACATCTCGGCACGACTAATGCTCGCACGAATTTGACACAGGTATTATTATAAAAGTTATTGTTAATTAGAGAGGCACTACCTCTTTATGTAAAGCCGGTTGTAGGTACTATCGAAAAAAGTTTTGCCTAATACACCTAAGTGTCATTTTAGCGAGCAGCTATTTTTTCCCACCCTGTGGCGACAAACCCCTCACTTATAGTAACAATGACAATTACAAAATAGTAGATTATACAAAAAGGGAATAAAGCACTCATCAATCATAACTCTCGAGCGAAGCGAGTGAATTAAGACTGAGTCTTGAGTTTAGTGAGGGATTTAAGCGCCCAAGACAAAAACAGTTTTATTCCCGAGTTATATACTCTACTTTTCTCACCTTATGCGAGACAATAAAATGCAATTGCATGGTAGTAGATTATTGACAATGCCTATGGCATCTAGTTTAATAGACTCTGGAGTCAAAGTACTTTCATCACTCGACATTTTCGATATTCTTTTTGAAATGTTAAAGCTATAAAATGGATACAGCAACTTGTTTCTGCCGGCGTGACCTACTTGATTTAACAAATGAAGATCGTGCGAATCTAGTTGGTCGCGGCTTCGGTTTTCGAAAATCGAGTTGGCCACGACATTTTGCTCAACGAAATTAGACTTTATCGTCATAGCAATAAGGATTATGAAAAGTGAAAATTACATTATTGACCTAGGGTTATAATGAAATTCCATACAACATAACCCGGCTAAAGCCAAGGGATATAATGTCTTGCTTTCGGTGAGGTTTATATGATATATAATCCGGCTTTGTCGAGCATGTGGTGTGAAAAAGTGTTTCTTTCATGTTTATGACCATTCAGTGTCGATGAATGGATAGCAATAGAAAAAAAATACGGTGTTACTGGCTTCTCATTGTGTAACTCTAATTAGGGTCGGGGTAATAAAATTTGAGCTTGCAAGCGACAATTCTTCCAAATGTATCAGGCTTAGCGTTTGCTGATAGTACATTGACGTCTATTAGTCTAAAAACTACTATGTAATCAGTGACTAATAATCATTCATCATCATCAACCCGTAACAGCCCACTGCTGAGCTGAGGGTCTTTCCTCACATATGAGGAAGTATGGGCTATATTCTCCCACGCGAGCCCACCGCGGATTGGGAGATGGTGTTAAGCTAGTGGCCACTTAAAAGTCAGAATTTTTCAAGCAACCCAAGGGTATCTGACATGGCTTAACGACTTCCATTGTGCGTAAACACAACGAAAACCGGGACCAACAATTTAACGTGCCTTCCGAAACACGGAAGCGCTCGTGATATAAATGCCACTAGGCGGTCACCCATTCAGTGACTGACCGCACCCAACTTTGCTTAACCAGTGTGATCGTTACAAACACACTGGCACCGCAGGGCTACGAGCGCTTCGTTTACTAATCATTCGTCAATTTATAAATACTTAAACCACTTACACTTCATTAAGTATCTAATCAAATTACAGCATCTGAATCCTTATAAAATGTAAGCATATAACATACACATATTTTCTTAATTAAGTATGTACTAGGTACCTTCTTAGTGTAGTTAGAGTAGGTAATTAATGTTACCTACTAATTTAATCATTTAATTAATATTAGTTGTAGTAGGCTCGAAAGTTGGTCTGTGGACCCTGCCTTCTGAGTCCGATGTCGCGGGTTCGATCCCCGCTCGAGGCCAACATTTGTGTGCATGAACATGTCTGTTGGATTCATGTCTGGGTGTGTAATATTTATTTATGTATGTATATAAATGTTTACAAAGAGATTTAAATATAATAGGGCATAGAGGGGGCATTGGGAATATTTTCATACAAAACTTTGAAGCCTAAGCGTCATGTAACGCGAGCTGTCATTCGGTCGGAATTGTACTAGACTTATTCCACTTGGAATAACTTTTGACTTCAAATTTTCCTCGCTTTGTCCCCTCTATACCCTATTATATTTAAATCTCTTTGGTTGTTTAGTACTTTTATTACAACACAATAATACAAAATAATACTTGAACAATTGACAAAAACAGAAAATCACTTATTGTGTTATATGTAGGTACAATTCAATCTAGGGATGCAAGAACTGTAGAATCGCCTCGAAATCTAATGTAGCTACAAGTAGGTGTACACGACTGTACGTATGTACATGTCATTGCTGGTTTTACTTGAAAACTAATCTGTAAAGACGGTTTTATTTACACATGTGGGTAAATTTTCGAGCGTACTTTTTTAGGCGTCCTATGCCCTTTATAAAGAAACTATAATTCAAAACAGACTAAACACATGCTTTTTTGAAAATATACCTCTTAGCTTAACCATTTATATAAACCAATTAGAATTAATATTAAAAACTTAAAAGATATTCCACGTTGAATAATCCGACTTCTATGGCGGCCTACCTCTGGGAGGCTTGTCCCACTTCAAATTGCGCTCAGAAAACGACTCACTATAACACGAAATTTTTAGGTATATTTTATCAAAATATCTCATTTTAAAGATATTTACTCCATTTCATATTAAAAATCACAAAAACTTTAGTAACTATTGTATGGAAATACTGAGAAGCCAATATGTTTTTGTCCCGCGTAAAACTACTCTTTTGATGCTCGCATTTGACTACTTGTGTCATATTAGTCAAGCGATTTCACGCCAAATTTTTGTATCGGACCACCCAAGCATTTGTCGGACCCCAACTTGTGTGTAGAGAGGATGCCGTATACGCAAGTTTTTACATGGTCCCGAGGTAAGTTTTTCCTGAAATGTGTTTTGGTCACCGTGAGCGGCCAGTTCGGTGGCATGTTTTAGATAATGAACAGAGTGATGTATTGTATCGTCAACTTAGTATGTTGTGGATAATTACCTCGATATTACGACCTGCCAATATCTTCCAAGTTAATTAGGTAGTTGGGTAATTATCATGAAAAAAACCATTTGGTCGTCATTTTGGTGGCGTCATTGCAGTGGCGCAGTGGGCCACCAGAATGACGAATGAGCCACCGTAATGATGAATGCCTGTATAATCCATACTATTACTAATAATATATTAAGACAAAGTACTTATATTATTACTGTGGTGTAAGTATTTGACCGTGATAATAGCATTTAGAAAATTTACGTACTATCTAGGTATAACTGTTGTAACCCTATAAGGCTACATACATTAAAGAAATAAACAATATTAGTAATGTTTTTGGCACCAAAAAAGTTGATTACTAAAAAATAAAACATGTTGTTACATAATATCGCTTTATTATTTGAAATATTTAAGAAAATGTCATTACGGTGGCGCAAAAATTTAAAAAAATATATTTCTCCGAAAGTACTGTGTTTCCAAGGGCGCCTCACAAATTATTAGATTCACGGCATCTTAATCTATAATCTAAAGCATTTAGTTTAGGTGAAATATGAGAAAAAAAATTCGCCACCGCAATGACGAAAAAAAGCCCGCTTTGAAAATTTACCCATGTATTAACCTCAATTGCAAGGTCGTGAACAGAGGAAATTGGGTTTGGAAATAGTGTTGTTTGCACTTCATGGAGACGCATGTATCTACCTATCTAAGAAATCGGAGCGATATGATGGGAAGGCCACGATCTCTGCAAGCGCACGCGCTGATCTGCATCAGAATACGCAGCCTTAGCTGGGCTCATTGTGATGAAGCGGACTGATTGTGCAACTATAAATAAAGACCTTACGATAATCAACACGAGACAGAGAAAACTCAAGAACGTCGCAATGGTATTTGCTAGGGATGCATCTGATACTGATATATCGGCGATACTTCGGGTTTGCCGATATATCGGTCGGTATCGGCGATATTTTTATGGCAGATTCAACGACACTTCAAATTTCGAGCTTCACAATGTAATGAAAACGCGCGTGTTGTCCCATCTACATATTTCATTGCAAACGATGCACGAACTAGCCCGGAGCTTTATATTTATAAATGTTAATTTTGATTACTAAAACTATGAATTAATTGTGTTTTATTTATTCTACCTTCCTTTTTGAATTCAATAAGTGTATCGGTATCGGTATCAGTATCGCCGATATTTTTATAAGAGTATCGTTATCGGTATCGTATCGGCAAAAAGGCGTATCGAGGCATCCCTAGTATTTGCCGACAAATAAATTTTAGATATAAAAAATATAGACAAAGAAATATGCTCACTTCCCCAAGGCGGAGCAGGCTGAGGTATCCCTTTGCTGGAAATACCTACTCTTCACCAGTAGGTATATATCGTGGTCACCTAAATTGAAATATAGTCTAAGTAAGAAGGCTAAAGAAAATATTAGGGCATCTATAAAGGTGCAGGTTAACTTACAACATCTCAGTGTAATGTAACGTGTTACACAGTGAACATACAGCAGTCAGTACGTCCTCCTTTTGAGTGTTACATTACAAGTTAGAACCCACAAAAGAAGCACACACAACGACTACCTACGTCTCATTCTGAGTAACAATGGAGCACGTAGAGCACGCACAAATCTAGAGTTCACTACCCACTCCGAAATGTTACAAATCTATACCACCTACCTACATGTTACAAAGATTATGTTAGAAGTCAAAATTAAATACCTTCTTTCGCGGTCATTATGTATACCTCATCCTGTTACTGTATCGGCCTATACGTGCTGAGACAGTGATTAGTGTGTTTGCCTGAGTAGGAAAGTGATGGTCTACCTTGAGCCTTGGCGCGGGTCTCATGATGACGCGCAGTCATGTGACTAGTTGACTACCGATCGCGACCCGATAGCACTTCCGAATTACGTTACTTACCTATGAACTTAATTGATTAAAATTAATAGGCCATTACGCTATTCACTTTACAAACTTGATTAACTATTACTATTTGCCATATTGGTTGGGCGTATTAATGAATGATATTTCCGTTTAAAGTGATTAATTATATGTATAGGTATATTTAATAATATATATAAAATAAACAGCTTTAGGTAGTAATTTGTGTAAGTGTACCGAAAATCTGGCGACTATTACATACCTACCTATTTACTAGAAGTGTTACTATTTTGACGCTCTACCTACACTATGACTTTTGAGATTTTGTATTTATAGTTTTATAAATGACGTATACCAGTTAAAAATAACCATGATCATAGTTACCCGCCCCATAACCTTTTACTAAATTGATCCATTATACCTATGTAGTTTAAGGTTAGATGGAGATTTAATATTTTATCGCTAACTTAAACATGTATTTTACAAGAGCATTTTCTTTTCGATTATATAATTGCCTACTCGTAGGTATTAAGTTGGTACCTATTATTAGTAGATAGGTATTTATTTATGAACGGATACGAATATAAGAATTAAAATCAACGGAAAATATTCAATTTTCTTCTACATTAACCGGCACTGCTCTCATTCAACTATCGCTATTAACGCCTTGACGAACAAAAAAACAGTAAAAGGTCAACCCACTTCTTCCTTGCTCTGTCGCACGAATTAACTAAAGCGTAATTACTTTGGTAGAAAAACAAAATCGCAACATCGATTCACAAATATGTGAAAGGAGGGTTTCAAATCAAGGCTGATGCAGTTTCATAAAAAGTGATATTTACTATCACTAAAAAGAACTGATCAAAAATACTAAAATAAGAAGTAAGTAACATATTTTTGATACCAAGACAACATACATGCTATGTACTTACCACCTGATTTTTTTTTACTGTCTGAAATATTATGGTGAGATAGGCAGGTGAGTTAGAATAATTACTAACTTGATCAAATTTTTTTTTACATTTCTGACATTATACCTAGTTACTATAATATAAGTACATTACTCAATTGTAGTCAATATTACTCACTGAAATATTTGAAATACCTAGTATATTAAAAAGAAACAGGCTCGTAGCTTCCATTCATGCGCAATCTAGGTACCTACAACCGCCAGCTGGCTACATAGCAGTATTTTGTAAATTGCATTTAACATGACTATATTTAACAATTAATCTCGTGTATTACTTCGGCTTTAGATACCTTGGTGAACAATAAAGAGTTGTTACTTTACTTACTTACCACGTCATATTTTAAAAAATCACCAGTATATATTACTTATTTATAGATAAATAATGATTGATTTGCTAAATTATTTAAGTAGGTAGGTACCTAATTAGATTTTTCACAGATTATTATAAATACGGAACTCATAAGTATCGCGCGGTCACAGCGGAGCGAATCATCGGACCGTGTCCGCTGGCGCGTTTGTAGCGTCTTTTTATCGAGCAATCAATAAAACAAAATGCAGTAACGAAATGTTCAATAGTAGCCGCGCATTAACCTACGACACTTACCTTGCTATCCATCTTAAGAATCAACAAGTTTCTACCAATTAAGGTCACCTTGCCATTATAGATATAGGTTAGGTAGGTATAGATAATTTATGTGATAAATTTATAATAACGTGTAAAGCATATTTTGCCCTGTGTTTGTAAGGTTTTAGGTTTACGTGGTTTTACAAACCAGTCGTAACTGACCTTACCCAGGAATTCATAAAATTACTTCTAAAGACGATAATAAAAATAATATTTCACTTCACTTATCACGAGAGCAGGGACAGTGAGTATGATGATATCAGTGAAGCTCGGGTTCGAATCCTGGCATGTACCAATGAGTTTTAAAAAAAACTTAAGTACTTTACTTATCACGGTGGTAATGAAGGATACTGTATGTAATTGAGATGTTATTTATTAATTAAATTAGATAACAATATTTAAACTTCGACTATTAGGTACTTACATAAGAAAAATACACTAAAATTATATATTGTTTTATAAGATTAGGTAACCCTTATTTATATTGTAAGCTAGGCTGTAGGTATACCAGTTTAATTTTTTTTTACTGTCTACTTAATAATTAAATGTAATCATAATCAAGCAGGATTATCAACCGCGTCATATATTTTTGTTGGATTTCTGAATCTGTTAATTGAAGTTTCAAGTCTTATATCAGCAGATAATTGTAGTTTTCATTTCACTTAAAATTACTTTACTTGCAAAAATATTACTAGTAAAAGAGGTAAATCTTTGACCCATATCAGTCAAAGGTAGCGGGTTTGATTCGCGCTCGTCAATTATGTGCAATGTGCATGAACATGATTTTGGTTTCGTGGTGGTGTTTATCAGAGTAGTTTAGTACTGGTTCTAGCTAGTTTGGATTGGGACTAAACAATTATATCTGAATAAAAAAATACTTTTATTTAATAGACAGTTTTATTTGTTAGCAGAATTCACTTACTTTTTTTAATGATTTGTTCCATAAAGTAAGTTAATATTTATTATAGAAGATTTTAAGGAGTAAGCTTCGCACGGGTGCAATGCTGAATTTTCTTTGCTATAAACCATCCCTGGACCCACTCGAACTCACACAAAAAGTTTCATCAAAATCGGCCCGGCCGTTCTCGAGTTAAATCGTCAGGAAGGAAAACCCGACTTATTTTTATATAGTAGATAAAAGAATCTAATTCGAGGAAAGTTAGAAATACTACTTTACCTGATTGAAGGTCGTTATTGGGTTCAATTCTACAACACCGTCTAAACCTCTTAATTTCATTTGACAGCTGCTAAAGCATTTTGCTATTCTAGGCAGCACTGTCAAAATCAAAATCACAAAAAAACATGATCCCCCTTTTCGTATTTCCACCAAAAACCCTCTTGACTATTTCTAAAAATATGGAACATCTTGAAAAATAACACAAACACAAATATGTCGGGATGTTTCCTATAATCTAATTTAAGCGACACCATTTTAATCGCCGCTAAGTTTAGGAGGTTTAGTCGTGATGACATTTCTAAAATGCTTAAAATGGCGTCCACAGAATAGCCTTAAGGTCGCTAAACCTAAATTGAATTGGCCAGATAAATTAGGAACGTCAGATTCATTTTTAGTCCTGTCATTTGATTTTCACAGTACTGTCTAGAATAGCAAAATGCTTTAGCAGCTGTCAAATAAAATTAAGAGGTTTAGACGGTGTTGTAGAATTGAACCCATTGTTATAGATTTAGGATTTGCGATTTGTCGAGTTTCCAGCCAGACACCGCAGATTTAATTTGATCGATAGGTCTCATTTACAACTGCAGTTTCATGACGGACATTGCCAAGATTTTAGCATCACTATCACTACATAGTATAAAACAAAGTCGATTCCCTTCTGTCTGTCACTATGTATGCTTACATCTTTAAAACTATGCAACAGATTTTGATGCGTTTTTTTTATAAGATAGAGTGATTCAAGAGGAAGGTTTTTATATAAACCGAAGCGAAGCGGGGGCGGGTCGCTAGTAGGTAGGTATTATACTTAGGTACCTGTATAAGTACCTATATAATAAAAGAATAAACTGACTAGCTGACTGGTTGGCTGACGGACTGATCTTTTGCACAAAGGACAAAGGTTCCTTAAATTACGTAAAAACTTAGACGGGAATTTTAGAAATTCTAAAGAAAACGGGAAAAAACAGATTCAACGAGGGCCAAACAACCCCGGGTTGTTTCCCGCTAGTTTTAAGTAAATAGTCAAAGTATCTATCATTTCGTTAGAATATTTAGAAATAGCTAATGAAACAATGTAGTAACGTTCTGTTCGAACAAAAAGTAGGATATAGTGCAGGTGTGTGATTCAGATAAATAACTATGTTAGACACGGGTTATTTCACTCGCTCTTACAATTATTGTAGTAAATAATTTTGATTGGCTTATATTATGACTTAAGGTAAGTTCTAAATATATGTTAAAAATAGATTGTGTGCTGTAATTTTGAGGGTTCCGTACGTAAAGGTTCTAAAAAAAACTATTAAATTTTAATTTTTATTATTGTACCTATATTTCTATGTCGTATAGAGGTCGTTTACCCACATCTAGGGAATACAACCCAGCAAAAAATAAAATAAGTCCCTGTTTTGGCGGGATCCGGCAACAAAAATAAGTAAATATTTATACATATGAATAACCACACACTAGCAAGAGTAGATAGCATTTGCTACGGGCCTCGAGTATTAGGGGCCCTTATCCTGGGCGTAAAAAATCTCTAGTGAGGTAGATAATGGTATATCACCAAGGTATCGGCCACTGGATTGGCAGCAGTGTTTTCAATTATTGTTAATAATTATTTTACCATATTTTCAAAAGCGAACGCTGGGTATTAACTAAGTAGTTATATGTCTGAAATTGACAACACAACAAAACATGCAACTTGGGAGCCTCCAAATTTGTCCTCATTACATCGAGAAAAGTTTTATAACAATGTTGTTTTATTCTCTACTTGTATTATACTTCAAAATCTAAGCAAACCGAGGGCTCCCATTAGCATTCGCTAGGGGTCCCGGCACTGACAATAACTAACTAAGTACTTAGGTACATTAAAAAGATAAAGCATTAATAGTTTTAACCGCTAAACGACTGCTGAAATAGTAAACTAGGTATAGCAGCGGAAAAGGCTCGCTCTGCTTCTCCGCTGGTAGGAACAAATCGTCGTTAAAGACAAATATCTATGCCAATAGGGTACCTAGTCCATAGACCTATTGTAATTTGTAGTATCATACATACACAATTTAAAATAAAAATCGGTTGTTAATCATTAATTTAAAACTAAGTATTACTGCTAATCATCTTCAATTGAGACTTATAATAATAAATAAATAAATAAATAGGTAGTATGAATAGGTACCTTAATGAAAGTCTATTTTATGGAATTCCTCTTGAAATAAAGGCACAACTATTTTAGAAACACTACCTAGGCTTACTGCCCTTTCACACCAAGGGATTCCTAGATGCGGGAATTTTATTCCATGTTTTTAATTTTCCAGTGTCTACGAGGAAGTCATCGATATGGAGGAAAAGGAATACCCTAAGATAAATTGTATCTGTTTTTAAGTAAGTAGGTTTATAAAAAAATCTGAGGTGGAATATAAGGATAAAGATGAAATTATTGTTTTAATTAAAGGCGAAATTAACCGTTACTTTGTTGAATTTTACAAACAAAATAAGACAGAACTACCTAAATTTGTGGGGTTGGTGTAAACACCAATAGAGTATAGGTATAATTAATTTCATTTTTGTATTATAAGACAGTCAATCTATCATTAATATGAGAAAACATATAGTTGGGTAAAAAAGCAACACTAAGGAAGGAGCATTTCGTACGATACCTACATAACAATCAGATGTTTTGTACTTGCACACATAAGCGAGGTCCGCGCCATACGATCCATACTTGCATGTTTCTACGGCCTATTGTTCAATGGGTTGAAATTGGCGACAAATTGCGACCAGCCGGTTTAATAAAATGATAAATTAATTCACTACAGCTGCCTATACCACAAAATATGTTGTGCCTATAAGTACTTGATAAGTAATTAATTACAGATGATCTGTCATTAACTGCTAGATTGCCGAGGTCGAGCAGCGGGATCGATCCCCGCATCAGGACAAGTTGTGCAATTTACTCTTGTTTCAGAGGTGATTTTTAATCCATGTTGCTATCGGAAACGTTAGTAACTGTAGAGCCGTATCATGCCTTGAATTATTTGTTATGTTTGTACCTATGTATTTAAAACAAAAAAATATCTGCGTATTTGATAAGATTGTGGAGCTTCCTTCAAGGAAAGTGGTAGATACGTCACACAAGAAGGAGAAAAGATGATCCTGTCTGATACCAGAATCCTTTCGAAATACTTAATTAGAATGGTTTTATTTCGCCTATTAATGTACGGCACAGTTCGTATCCCGCAGGACTTTGTCGTCTTAAGTTTATAACTGTTGTAAAATTATTGAGATTGATTATTTACGAATTAAAATAAAATGTTATTAATAAATCTAATGATTGATATAAACGGCAAGAGAAATAAATTATATTGATTGCGGAGATTCGACGGAAACGTGGACTCGCGAGAAAAATGGATTATGGCGGGCAAAATTTTTATACTTAGTTCAATAAATTAAAAATTGGTTATTTTTTTATTATTCTAGATATTTTGCGAAGGATTACCAATAAGTACTTACGATTGAGTGATCTGCCCATGAACATTTTTACAAACTATTACAAGCAAGGAGGAAAATATTAAAGTTCTTATGTTCATGATGAAGGTTTCGTTAAAATTGTTTAAAACATTGAAACTTAGTCACTCGCACAGTGCGCGGTCGTGCGCGTCGCTTGATCGATTCACCACTACTGGATCTGGAAATTGCTCTCCGCGGACACAGGGTGAAGCCTGCGCGGGCGCCACGCCCCGGTATAAAAGCAAGCTTTTGCAAATAGGACAAGTAAATTAATATTTCTCAAGCTCTATTTATGGGGTATTCCATTGATATGACTATTATGTACCTACATCATGCGTCACGATGGTCGCGTGCGTATACGCAGATGACTTAACTAATTCCACAGTCACTGGGAATGTCTCATTTAATTGAAATAATTAAGACAAAAGTATTCATCATGATCTTATTTACTTTTTATTTACACATCTTTTATTCCGTACGGTTGCATACAATTGACAGTGTAAGTTATAAAATTAAGATCCTGTACTAGATTGGTGAGTCTTTCAAAATGCCTCTCAGTGTATGGTAACGCGCCTTCGATAAAATTAGCCAATGTGGGCACTTTTAGATTTCCAGAAATTATTTCTGGAGCTAAGATGTTAAACACCAACTGAGCAGCATGACAGTTTTTATTGTTTGTATTCCATTCAGCAGCAAATCTTAATAATGTTTCTTTTTGAGTATGATTGATCTCTTTTAGAGTTTCGAAAAGTTTTTCGTTTCCAAACTTTAACACCTCATTCACAATTTTGAGAACATGTAAAGGCCTTTCCATGCGTAGTGCTAGTTTTAGAGCTTTCACTAACTTTTTGTCGTGCAATAAATTCATTAGCTCTTGTTCTTGTAAAATTATCTCTTCCCTTTCTTTAGCAATTTTTTCGCGACGTTCTATAGTGACATCTTTTAATTTTACAAGTTTTGAATCTGATCCTCCTGTGATTATGAGTGATTCAGGTTTGTTTATTGCTAGGGACCACACCTTACCCTCATGATTGTCTAGTGACATTTTGCATTCAGAAGTCTTTATATTCCAAAGTTTCAAAAGACCATCTGCTCCACTAGAAATTATCTGTTGCCCTTTACTTAGAAATTCAATTTTTAAAACTGAACTTTCATGGCCTTCAAATGTTTTTAAGCAACTCAGATCAGCTATAGACCATAGTTTTATAGAGCTATCAGCTGATGATGTGAGAACTACTTGATCAATTGGTGAAAACCTTACACACCAAACTCCTCTCCTGTGTCCTTTTAATATTCCTAGCAAAGTCAAATCTTCAGTCCACAGTTTTGCTGTCTTGTCTTGAGAGCCAGTTGCAATCATTTTATCATTTGGAGATACAGAAACACAGTTTATGTCCATATGATGGGCAAGTTCAGTGTGACTCGATTTAATTTTCTGATCATTAACATCAGTTTCTTTGGGAGTAACCCATATTTTTAAACAGTTGTCTTGACTCACAGAAGTAAAATAATTATTTGATGTTTGTGATGTAAACACTGAGCCTACAGATGCTGTGTGCCTAGCTCCCACACCCAAGCACTTTATTTGATTAGTTGTGTCTTGCAACCAAACTCTAACAGTGTTATCTTTACCTGAAGAAACAAACATATCCGGTTTAGTAGGAAAGCTGGCCAAAGCTAGGACTATATCAGTGTGGCCTTTAACTATTTGACAATTCATGTTCTCAAGTTCATAATATTTCAAATCGTGGCTGTTGGTTGCTACAACAATATGTGTTTCATCTTTGCCTAAGAAAATTATATCCAAGACTTCATCGGTAAAACCAATCATTTGTTTCATACAACTGAAACTTTCCAAGTCATGAATTATAATGTTATGATCAGCTGTGACCACTGAAAGAACATTTCTAGCTTCATTGAATAGCAGGTGTGTGATTGCTAGGCCCCCGTCTTCAGCTGCAGGAGACACAAGGCTGTTTGTTTGTTCATACATAAGACGGCTCATTTGTAAGTTCCAGACTTTTACTACCCCCTTCTCTCCCGCACACGCAACAAATATTCCCTCCATTTCCACTTTCTTTTTGAAGTTTGGTATTTTAAATGACATAGGTAATAATACTGTTGCTTCAATACTCTCGTACACTGGAACAGTACGCAAAGCTTTGCTTTCATTCAAGTTCCAAAGAATTAGCACACGATCTCTCCCAGAACTTATCATATATTCACCATCAGAAGTGAATTGTAATGATGTTACTTTGCTGAAATGTCCAGAGTAAATCAAATGTTCCTTTCCAGATTTTGCATTCCAAGACCGTATTTTGGTATCATCGGCTGCTCCAAAGATAAACTGTTTCGCTGGATCTGGGTGATATTTCAAAATAGTAAAAACACCCATGGCACCCCGAAGACTACTCGTGCAAGTATTGTGAGCCAGATCCCATAGTCGGATGTTGCCATCGGAGCCCCCAGAAGCTATATTCTCATTGGTGGATTCAAATGCCAATCGTGCAACAGGTCCTTTGTGGCCGGATCGCCATAATTTCAATTGCTTGCCATTTTCCCTGTCCCACAACTTTAACAATCCGCTTTTATGAGCAGTAACAATTTTCTCATTATTATGTGACATTTGAAATGTATAAATCTGATCACTTTCAGAGCCATCCTCGTTTTCTCCGATGACGAGAGTGTTGGAGAAAGTGTTAACATCAATTACCTTTATCACATCATCACACTGACACAGGACATTTGCACCGTCTGTCGTCCATTGAATATCTCCACCCGTATAGAAGGCAGAGTACTCTGCCGTTTTCTCATAGCTGTAGACAAATAAAAATAAAATAAATATTGGTGTTCCTATTGCTAAATAAATAGATAAATATAAAAACTTATAGGTTAGAAATATTAAACGTACACTTCCTTATATAAATTTGCCATTTTATGTTACAGTAGAATTATCCGATGTATTTAGAATATCAGATTTACAGTCTATCTATCTATCTCATGAAGGACTATGACCATAAATGTACAATTAGCGACAATTTAGGACTTTCCGATCGAATTAGCATTGTTTTGGAATTCACCTACATACAGCACGTGTTTTTGACATTGACATATTGTTATTTTTTTTTGTTGAGATTTGCACTCTAGCCTTCTGCCTAAATAAATACGTTATAATATACGTCACAAAAATTCATGCAAGCGCAATCTTGATGCACTCCCATAAGATGTGTTGTATAGCATCAGCGAGGAATTTTCTTTACGGATCGCTCGAGTTTTACGTACGACCTCGCAAGCCTGCGCGAGTAAACCGTTCTGGGTTACCATCTACCGTAGACAGTCTCGCTAGGAGTAAAAGTGTTCTGTGATAGACAGGCCAGTTTGTCGCAAAAGTTCGTCAACAAACTAGGCAGGGTCTGTACTATGGGTACTAAACAACTGATAAATATACATGAATAAATATTAAACGACTACCAGACACAAAGCCAACAGATATTATGTTCATGCACACAAATGTTGGCCCCGAGCGGGGATCGAACCCGCAACCTCCAACTCAGAAGGTAGGGTCACTAACAACTGAGCCAAACTCTGTGTAGGTACGACTTTTACCATCAAGAGGAACTTTGTTTCAACTCAGTTACATCACAGTGAAAAGTAGTGTTCGCGCCGACTCGACGCCAAGCGGGGTTTCCCGCGTATCTTCGAAGACGCGCTAGCAATTTTGGTCATGTTCGAGCATGTACGCACTTTATAGTACAGTCAAGAGCACGTAGAGCTTGACACATTGGACTTTGTAACGTTCTTATTCCAAACGCGCTTTAGAGGTCAGACTCGCACTACAAGTGTAAAGCTTCATGTGCTCTTGACTGTACATAACTAATAATTTTAAAGTTGATTTTCGAGTACTCCAATAAATCCTCTCCGCTGCTCCAAGGGTGACGTAATACCTTTGAGTATTGAACCAACCGGAGACGCCACTGACAAGCGTTCCCCTCTGCCAAAAAAAAGTGTCGGTCAACACGCATACCTGTTATATACAACTAGTTTTTTTGAGTTCACGAAGTGCTTGGATTGGTGAACATATTTGTGTGTATCTAGTTCAAGCTAATGTTTAATTGTTTTGTCAAAAAATGCGTTAGTTTTAACATTATTTGTGTTTGTTTCCTCGTCCCCCGCGCAGAAATTGGCAGACTTTTTTGCAAAGAATCTAGTGCGCGTGACGTCTCCTGTTGGGGTAATACTCAAAGCGTAAGGGTGAGGCCAAACGAGCGTAATTTCGGTTGCAGAATTTCGGTTGCAGAAAATCTGTTGCATTCGGTTTCATATAAAAGTCCTATTTGATTCACACGGCGACGCAAAATGAGTTGAAGTTTTATATGAAACGAATTTCTGCAACCGAAATTACGCTCGTTTGGCCTCACCCTAATACTGATAACGTCTTATAAATCGACGTAATTTCCTTTTGAAGTACGGAACCCTAAAAAGGTCTTATATCTGTGGTCATGGCATGGATACGAGTACATTGACCAACTCACATATGGTGCGGTTCGTTTTGTGCTAATGGTAAATACGTTCGTAAACACGCTTTTAATATTTAGATTGATATTGGACTCGATTCTGCATTACAGCGACTAAACTTATTTTAGTTTAGTCCTGTCATTTTCTCTCCTATAAAAGAAAAGAGACGAGAGATATTTAGTCCTGTCAAATTAAAATTAGTCATGTATGGCACGTTTAGCAATTTTAGCGACGATGTAACAAGGTCATGGATAAAAGGGACAGA
This sequence comes from Ethmia dodecea, assembly GCA_963855545.1. Classification (NCBI taxonomy): domain Eukaryota; kingdom Metazoa; phylum Arthropoda; class Insecta; order Lepidoptera; family Depressariidae; genus Ethmia; species Ethmia dodecea. The sequence goes on from OY979446.1 coordinate 8,378,363, forward strand.
TAAGCACGTTCATAGTTAAAATTAGTAGGTTTTTAGATGTTTGAAATTAACTCTTCAATCTATGGTTTGTTTCTGTCCTTTTTCTTTCGTATTCTAAGGAGAAGGATAGGCTAGGTGGTCAGTCAGAATCGAGTCCATTGTTCTCAAGTTAAATTCAGTCGTATAGTATCCCTCGAAGCTTTACAATTTACTTCTGTTAATATTAATGACCACATACCTAATTTTAATTAATCGATTACTTAACGAAAAAGAAAAATGTTCGCGGGTTTAAAAACAGAACAATCAACAAACCAAAAAACACCACGCACATTGAAGTTTGACAACTGTTTGACAGATCCGGAGACATTGCACTACCTCCTCGTTGTTGGCAGCAAAGAGTAATATGGTTGGCACTGTTCGCACCAATCGATGACGTCATCGATGAAGTCACAATGCTCATGTCAGTGTACCACAGCGCAATTTGAACAATTATTGTTTGCATGAATATAGCGCACACGAGCGCCAAAAGTGCAATTTGGACCGCACCATTAAATATGATAGACAGCTGTCTGTCAATGTCAAACAACCGTGACGTCTCGTGTTGCTAACTTAGTGGAATTTCCACTAACACTGGTGGTTTCAACTCTTATTAACACAAATCGGGTTCAAGACTATGGGACCCTGGTGACCACAGAGCGGGCGGATTTCTGACTCAAAGATTGAGTCTCGCTATCCAGCGTGGTAATGCCGCCTACTTGCTGGGTGCCATGCCGCCTCGAGGAGACGCACTCAATGATATTTTTTATATTTGTTGTTTTTATGTAAGTACAAATTGTTTATTAAAATTGTAACACAGTTTACACATCAAAACCCGAAGTATAACCCCTCTCTTAGTGGCGAAATATTACTTTTAGGGGCTAGTTGATTTTTCTAGCGGTAGAATTCAGTTTTTTATATATAAGTACTTATAGATATTTTTCATTTCTCCGGGCGGAAAGAAGCAAATTCCTGTGTCTAAAAGAAAAAATCGGTTGTCTGTAAAGTCGATTTACTGACGATAGTTGAACGTGGCAACGTCATAAGAAAATACTGATGGAATGGATTGTGCCTCTTTGTCGCTCGTAGCGCGCTCTCACTTGCACCGGAACGCCGCATACGTCATACTTTTTCGTGCATGCAGCCGGCTCCATCGAATTATAAGACGTTGTCACGTCAAAAAGTATACACACCTCGGGCAGTAAATAAGAAAGCCTCAGATTACAAGTTTGTAGACCTCGGCTTTGCCTCGGTCAACAATTCCATGACATATTTTCCTTCCCTAGATGTGTAATATTCTATTTTTATTTCCTGTGTGGAACAGGCCCCGATTTTCGTCTGATCACTTTAAATGTGGGCCATCTGGTAGAGGAAACCAAAAGTGGCTATTTTTCCCGAGAAGAAACTATTTAAATTGAGACAAAAATTATGGATGACATCTAGAAGAGCATTTACACATTTAACTAAATAAATTTAATAAAAAAAATATTACTAGAAAGTATACCGACTCATAGTAGGGTCGTTTTTCGTTAGAGGTTTTCTGGTGGTTTTAGATGTTGAATCTGGTGGAGAGTTAATTTAACTGTTGGCAACACTAGTGACGTGAGTGAACCAAGTAATAGTGTTCTGTGGAGTGAACCGCTAGGAGTAATAGTGTTCTGTGGAGTGAACTCTTGAACTACTCATATCAAATTTAAGTTTCTATTTTCTGTTGATGTAAAAACAATATAGGTCTAAGTAGAGTTTACTTTGTAGCCTCAACTAAAATGAGCTACACAATTTTAAGGAGAACTAAGATGTGTAAAATAGCAGCTGCCAGGTTATGTGCCACAAATAAAGATCTGAATCTCTCAAATAGGTTTGAAACTGTGTTTTCATTTCCTACGGTTAAATATATCGCGTTAATAAATAGGTTAAAAGTTTATCACATTGTTGGGACTTCAATAGCCGTACCCAGCTGTGGACTACTTGAAGTATTAAATATTATCCCAAATTACAATTTTTTATCAGCATCATATATTGGTGAGCTCAATGCGCTTGAAAACGAAACATAATTATTCATATTCAGTTAAACAATGAATTTACATGGGTAATGTTCTCTTACAGGTTTAACTGGAGTTGCAGTATTATCTCTAGCTAGTCTACCTTTTCGCAATATTATCGGACATTTGTATATAAGTGAAGATAATAAACAAATTAAAATATCCTCTGTAGATTTCTGGGGGAAAAGGCAAGACAGAATAGTAGCCACAGAAGAATGGTTACCACTGCTCGAAATGACCCCTAAAACTATGGATTCAATATTTCTTACTCCACAGCTAACAGATGGAACTAAATATAAATTGTTTGTAAAATTTGGAAATGTTTTAAATTCCAAAAAAATTGGGCAAGTTTTAGAATAATATAGAATTAAGGACCTGTTGTGCTTAGGTATGTATGAATTACAAGTAAATTTGTAGATAAAGATGTAGGGAGGCAAGTAAAATGAAAAAAATATAGTATTGTAATTTTTGTTATATTACCTATTTTATTTCTTAATTTTACAATGGTATTGAGAACCTAATAATTATTATAAACAGACAAAAAATTTTATTACCAATTCAGTGAAAATAATTTGATCTTAATTTAACTGCTTTATTATTTGAATCCACTGATCTGTTATTATTTAAATGAAAATTACTTGTAATTATTATCTGTCTGTATATACAAATTTATAAAATTACCTACATTTATAAAGACCTAAGTCCTAACCCATATCTCAGTCAGCCAAAGAATTAAAATTATAAGCATTTTCACATCCACATAATAAGATTTAATTTACAATCCCATATTGAAATAAGCCAGGCTCTCAGAACACTAGTAAATTTAAATATATTTTTATCAAGATTTATGAAAAAATTATAATGATAATAAACTATGACATCATTTTGGTGTCAAGTGCATAGGTACTTCTTTACTCTTTCGTTTTGAACATTGAAATAGATTTTTAGCTGTATTTTAAGAAAATATTTTGAAGTATGGAACTAGAAAACTTACTTTTACAAAACCCAATTTATTGAACACAATGGGAACCTGGCTGAAACGCAGATATACATATAAGATACCTACTATTATTATTCATTACTGAAAAGTGAAAACCTCAAGATTTTTATAGAAAATTGTCCTACTTGTCCTAAGATATTATACTACATCATTTCATACAGATTTTAGTATTAAAATTACAACTCTGTTGCTATACATGTCACTAGCAAAATCAAAGTGAAGTAAGCCAGAAAACAATCAGTGCTCGAACGAAATAAATAGAATTAGAATCTAAAGAGATGTCACAATATACAGAACCCGGTGGTAAATATTGAACATCGACCTTTGAGCTTCGATTGCTGAGCGGTGCCGCTTTCCGCCTCCAGCGATAAGAAAAAGGTATACACACGTCGGGGAAGTAAATAAGAAAGCCTCAGATCACTCGGCTTACCATCGGTTTACAATTACATGTGATCTCAGACATTTCTCATTTTACTTCCTTACGTGTGTAATAAACTATTACAGCTCTATTTGTACCATCCTAAGGTTGTCTGGAAGAAATCGCTTAAAGCGATAAGACCGCCCATTGCACTTTTTTGTATCACTGTGTCACTTGTTGCATATTTTTTATTGGTGTACAATAAAGAGTTGTTACTTACTTAAGCCGTATACAGAAAGAAAGCTGACAACTTATCAGCACTTATAGGCGCCGGTCTACGCAGGTAACCGGCGCAGGAATTTATATGAACAAGCGCCGATAAGCGCCGAACGACGCTGACAGGCGCCGATCAGCGCTGGTGCCGCCCGCCAATCATCGTACGACATTTTGCTCGCTCTGCTTCAATCTGCTTGCTTTATATAGAATGGACCAGCGCCGATAAGCGCTGGTAATCGGCGCCGACTATCAGCTTTCTTTCTGTATACGGCTTTACTCTATATAGTTCACGCGGGAATCAAAACAATGTTAGTTCTGAATTTAAATTCTTTTAAACGATAATTCTATTAATTTTATTGATGGACATCATGGACATGGAATATTAGCATTAGTTTGTATTCGGAAATGCGATGATTGCCGATGTGCAATATTTATCGCCGGGTAAGGTACTTGCATTTATTACAGTACGGCCGTTTTAACTTGGCTGCTCTGAACATAGGCTTCGCCTGCGCAAAACCGATACATACCGCGAAATGGTCGCTAAAAATGTTCTTGAGCAGCCCAACTTCAGAGCTCTTAAGTTAAAACGGCTGTACTATACTTCATTATTCAAACTTTATTAGTTCCCACTAGTTCAATTGAGTTTTCAATCATGAATCATGATTTTGAAAGGTCTTCATAATTGCTCTAAATTAATTTTACATCTTATTTTTTTCGAAATTTTGTAACTTTTATTCAAAAACTATTATAATATATACATTTGACCGAACACTGTGACTCAATATTTTCTAAGATTTTCTTAATTTGACAAATCAAATACATACATACTTTCAAGTGCTGTAGCAGTGCTGCAGTGTAATCAAAGAACTTGCACGTGTAGCAAACCCAATTTTTGCTTATTGCTGACTAATCCACCCAAGCTTGCGCCGGTTGGTCTGTGGTGAATGGACTCACGCCGTTGCGTTCCATTGCATCTAACACCTCGCATACGTGGGAGGCGACATCTGCTCGACTTTGATCTATACCTTTGATAAATGGATGTTCCAACAACCTGTTGTATTTCGGACGCTGCGTTTCTTCTTTGATTAGGCTGCAATATAAAAATAAACCCATTATTGTTGAAACATACTATTCTATACAATCATCTCATCATCTAATCATCAATTTGGTGAAAAGTAATAAATATGTGAGATAAGTTTGATAAATTAATATATTTAAAGTAGGCTGGTTGCTCTTTCAGACTTTTTTTGAGAAAACAATTTGCCATAATTCTTGCTCAACCTTATATCACTCACGAACTTATCCATAAAAAAAACTACATTAATAAGTACTTTGAAAGATTATTTTGTCAATTAGATAATAATATCATTTTGTTATTGAACATTTTGAAATCATACCAAGTATTAACAAAGTTGACGAAGTTGTTTGAGAAGGCATTGTTGTTGTTAGTGAGGCGAGGTGGGTCGCCCTGCACCACCTGCTGGAGCTGTTCAAACACGGAGCCCCAGCGCGGGTACGGGAACGCCCCCGTCGCCACCTCCATTAGAGTGATGCCCAAAGACCACACGTCCGACCGAACGTCGTAGCCACGCGCGCGACCCGGGTCAATCCGTTCCGGCTACAAATACATAAACATGTGTGATAGCTAACAGCTGAAGGTGTTAAAGTGCTCGTAGCCCTGTAATACCAGTGTTTGTAAAGATCCACATTACGATCACTCAGTGATTGGGTGACCGCCTAGTGGTATTTTATCACGAATGCCTCCGTATTTTGTAAGGTATGTTTAATGGTAGATCCCAGTTTTCGTTGTTTCCAGATATACCCTTGAATGGCCTGAGAAATTCTGACAGTTAGGTAAATAGTAGCAACACCAACTCCCAACCCTGTGATGGGCTTTTATGTGAGATAATTTATGATACTTCCTAATGCATGTGGAAACACCCTTAGTGGGATGTTACCGGTTGATGATGATGATGATACATTGTTATGGTATGACATGTTACAATAACAAGAACACAGTACCGTCATAAAATTGATTGGTTTTTACCAGGAAAACTATAACGATTTTAAAAATATGTTTTTTCAGTTACAAGATGATTCTGAAACTATATTAGACATTATTTCTTTTACAAAAGTGTTGTGTATGCATATTATAATGTTTGAAGTTTGATTGAAGATGTTTTCTATGTCAATAAACATAATATCTTGATTTAGCATCAAGATATTATGTTTATAATATATATATAATTGTAGCAATCATATGATTATTTATAATCACAATGATTACATAACACTATGGCCATTGGTGATCTTACTTCACATAAATAGCCAAAAAGATAAGCAAAATAAGTTTGCATCTAAGGTTGGCGCCACTGTAGTTTAAGTACATCAAACTTTTGTATAAAAAAACATTAGTTCCTTTTTTCGCCGCATTAAGCTGACATGACTGAATGGCGTTCGATGGTTGTGCCACACTGTCAGACAAAACTCGCTGTGGCAATGCGCGCGCTTTCGTAGTAATTTTTTATTATAGAGGAATGAAAAGCAGAGTGTATCATTCGGTCACAAAACTATTTTTACCTTGGGGCTACATACTTTAAACCCCTCACTTCGTTCGATTCTACATTAGAATTCCTCACTACGTTCGGGATTCTATCCTAGAATCATTCACTATGTTCGTGGTTTAAAAAAACGCCCTCACCGTAAAAATATCGTTTTGCTCCGTTACACTTACAACACAATCTACTATTTTATTTATTCATTAAACAACGTACTATTACTTCGTCTAACTGTACTGGCTTACATCTTATTTGCATACATACTTGTCACATGAGACTACTTGACTTTAATATGCTTCTATCTGCGAAGGTCTATTATGAGCTGTTTTTCACAATATATTCCATCATTATACTATATTCTTTACTAGCGACCCGCCCCGGCTTCGCACGGGTGCAATGCTAACACTAAAACCTTCCTCTTGAATTAGTCTATCCATTAAAAAAAACCGCAACAAAATCCGTTGCGTAGTTTTAAAGATTTAAGCATACAAAGGGACATAGGGATATAGGGACAGAGAAAGCGACTTTGTTTTATACTATGTAGTAAAGATGCTAATAAAGGTCCCAATCCGGCTGGTCCCTGTGGGACTTCAGACCATCACCCTCTAGATAAATTAGAAAAGAACCAAAAATTAAGCAAACATCGATGTATAACAAAGCAACAGAATAAAAGGACGCATAAACTAGATCAACCACAAAATCAAAGCTCAACGCTACCACCGTTACACCTACATAAGGGAAAAGAGAAAATTAAACCAAAGAATATAGTGATAGCCACCTTAAACACAAGAACACTGAGAACAGATGAAAAATTAATTGAACTGGAAAAAGCTCTGGAATCCGTTAACTGGGATATAATAGGCCTCAGCGAGGTAAGAAGAAGTGGAGAAGAAATAAGGGAATACCAGAACTTTGTCTTCTATTACAAAGGAGAAAAACAAGGAATGTACGGAGTAGGCTTTTTGGTAAAAAATAATCTAAAACACCATGTTACACAGTTCATTGGCACATCAGACAGGATCGCCACACTCAATATTCAGCTGCCAGGCCAAAAAAGTCCATGGTCAATTACTCAAGTGTTCTCAGTAGGTGCATAAAGCACCTACTGAGAAAGCGAGCAAAAGTGAAAAAGACCAATTCTACTCATCATTGCACGAAACTATAGAAAATACAGAAAAAAATAAAATAGTTATGGGCGATTTTAATAGCCAAATAGGTGGAAAACAAGAAGGAGAAGAAATAGTCATGGGTCAACATAGCAAGGGAAAAAGGAGCAAGAACGGAGAAAGGCTTATCGGCTTTGCCTTTGAATCCAAACTAAAAATTATGAATACTTTTTTCAAAAAAAAGCAAGGCCGTAAGTGGACTTGGATATCCCCAGACGGTAAATCGAAAAACGAAATCGATCACATTTTATCAAATATCCCTAGTAAATTTAACGACGTAGGAGTATTGAACAAGTTAAACTTTAGTACCGATCACAGAATGTTAAGAGGAGTACTAAATGTGGCGAAACAAAACCAAACAAGAAAACATATACGACCTACAGCGAATGCAGCGCAGTTCTCTTTTCCAGAAAATCAAAAGAAAATAAATATCGGGTTTCAAAATTTTAAAGTTTTTAAATCTACCCAAGAAAAATACAATGCTAACAGATATAGTGAAGAAATTTTTAATGAAGAAGAGTAATAAAGACAAACTAGGACCAGAAGCTAGAAAATTACTTACCGAAAGAAACAACCTATTAAATAATAGAAAAATTAACAAAAGAGAAATAGAAATAATAAGTAAGAAAATATTCTAAAGCATCAGGGCCCACAAGAAACGATCGAGATTGGAAAAAATACGATTTGAAATTGAGAAAACAGGCGGAATTAAAAGAGCACTTAAACAACTAAGAGACCACAAAACATGGATACCAAACCTAAAAGGAAAGGAACGTCTTGCCACCCAACGACAACATATTAATAAAATTGCAACCACCTTTTATGGCAACTTATACCACGACAACGAAATTACAGAACTAAATGTTACACCGAACCCCAAGTAAACGAAGAAGAAATACCGAGCATCCTGGAAAGCGAAGTGAGAAGGGCCACACAGTCGCAAAAAAGCGGCAAAACACCAGGAGACGACAGTATACCAAATGAACTGTTAAAAGGGATATTAGACTTCGTAGTGCAGCCACTGACAGAACTATTTAATGAAATATTGAGAAATAAAGAAATACCTGAACAGTGGACGAAATCTACAATAGTTCTGCTGCATAAAAAAGGCGACATGAGTAAGATCGATAACTATAGACCTATAAGTTTGATGTCGAATGTCTATAAAGTATTTTCGAAAGTAATAGGTACTAGGCTTACCCATATTCTCGATGAAGAACAGCCGAGAGAACAAGCAGGTTTTTGAAGTAACTTTTCCACTGTTGATCATATGCATGTAGTGAAACAACTTCTAGAAAAATACCATGAATATGACAAACCATACTACATTGCATTCGTCGACTATGCAAAGGCATTTGACTCACTACGACACTACTACATATACAGGGCTCTTCGTAATCAAGGTATAGCGGAAAAATATATAAGAATTGTTCAACAAATATACAGTAGAAGTACCTCCAAAGTTCAGCTGGAGTATAAGGGCGAAGAATTTAAAATTTTAAGAGGAGTTAGACAGGGTGACCCACTCTCCCCAAAACTTTTTATAGCGGTACTGGAAGAGATCTTCAGAAACTTAAACTGGGACAACTTTGGAAGCAACATTAATGGAAGAAAGTTGACACATCTTCGCTTCGCAGACGACCTTGTGCTGTTCGAAGAAGACCTGGAGGTATTGCAAAAAATGTTGCAACAGCTGGTGCAGGAAAGCGAGACGGCGGGATCAAAAATGAATATATCAAAGACCAAAGCTATGACGAACAGAAACCGAACAAAGATAGAGGTAAATAACCAAGAGATAGACTATGTCGATGAATATATTTACCTAGGGCAACTTATCTCACCCGAACTACAAATGACGAAGGAAATACAGAGGCGGATTACAAATAGCTGGTCTAGATACTGGTCTCTCAAGGAAATCATGAAGAACAAGTCCATACCAATCGCAGAAAAAAGTTAAGTATTCAACACATGTATTATTCCGGTAATGACATACGGTTGCCAAACATGGTCTCTTACAAAGTCTAATCAACAAAAATTAAAAACCTGTCAGCACAGAATGGAGAGAAGCTTGTTGAGCATAAAACTAAGAGACAAATGGAGACTTACAAAAATAAGAAAAGTAACTAAAGTAGTAGATGTAACGCGAAAGATCAAACAATTGAAGTGGCGCTGGAGTGGACATATGATAAGATCAAAAAGGGACAAGTGGACCAAAGATATAACAGAATGGTACCCTCGAGATAGAAGGAGAGGAAGACCAGTAAAAAGGTGGGAAGACGATCAGCCCACTGGGTGGTTAAGATCTGCCTATGATCGATTACAGTGGCATAATCTAGAGGAGGCCTATGTCCAAGAGGACATCCTGACCAAATTGTTAATGCCGAAACCGGGAATTGGTTGCATATTATAATGTAGAGATAAGAAATACTAAGTCAGTGAATAAAGGCATTTTTTTTAAATTTTTATTTATTAGTGACTAGCGACCCGTCCCGGCTTCGCACGGGTGCAATGCTAACACTAAAACCTTCCTCTTGAATCACTCTATCTATTAAAAAAACCGCATCAAAATCCGTTGCGTAGTTTTAAAGATTTAAGCATACAAAGGGACATAGGGATATAGGGACAGAGAAAGCGACTTTGTTTTATACTATGTAGTGAAGATGCTGATGAATTTCCAAAATAAATAAACATATACTTACTGCCATGTATGGTCTACAGCCAGCATCACGTGTGCGAGCAATTGAATCCACTAGCTTACCAGATATACCAAAATCACATAGTTTTATATTTCCCCTTCTGTCTAGTAATATGTTGGATGGCTTGACATCTCTGTTGGTACAATAATTCCATGTTTATTAATAATAACTACATACATACAATTATTTAAATTCTTTTTTAAATATAGAAGTTACATACCTATGAATTATTTTTAATTTTTCCTTTAAATAATTTAAAGCTTTGACTGTTGCAAGAGTAATTTTAGCTATAATATTTTCAGGTATTCGAGTTTGCATTCTTTCACATATGAATTTGTAAAATTTGTCTAGTGATGTATCCATTAATTCCATGCAAATCCAACAGTCACCCTGTAAACATAAAAGTTACTTATAGCATTTTATGTAACCATCTACAAAAGAGTCAGTTAAAAAATACTACAACTTACTTCTTTAAACAGTGCTCCATAGAACTGAACAATATAGGGACAGTCATTGCTCTTCATCACTACCTCAAGATCCATCAAAAGTTGCTTTTGTTCTTTCTCATCCACAGTGGAGCGGATACGTTTAACAGCCATGACACGGTTGGACCTGTGTTCCATTGTATATTTAATAATGAATTAAGTACAAATTTTATTTATATTTTACCAAATTTATGATGGAAAACTTACTTCCTGTGGACCATTTTATTTACAGCACCAAATGCACCTCGTCCTATTTCTCCAAGATCTTGCAAGTCATCAGCTGTAAAGTCATACACTTCTGTAGCTGACAGCTGCAGTTTACCTGATGACTGCATGGATGGGTAGATTCTACATCTATCTCTGAAATTTAAAGTCTTGTCAATTTCAATTTAATGTGTTTTTATTCATTGATTTCTATTTCATTTTGGAATTTGTTAGTTTAGAAGTAATATTCAGTTCTGGTTAGAATTCAGCTACGAGAGACTCACTCGAATGTCTTCGAGTGAGTCTCTCGTATTTCTCAATAGTGTTGGTGTTTTCAATAGCTGAGGTAGCAAAAGTATCAGGAATCTATCAGAATCATGATTTATTAAAATAGGTACCTTGTGTTTTCAGGGAGCACATCCCTAATAGTACGCGGCGGCATTCGGGGCTTTGGCCCCGTTGGTTGAGGCGAAGAAAATGGCATAAATGCAGCTCCGTCTCCGGAAGGACCCCCTAACGGAAGCTCTAACACTTTTCGTTTCTCTGATCCAAACAAACTTAAATCAGGACGCGGCAAGCTTGGTCTGCTAGGACCTAAAAATGCAGTAGATCATGATAAATAATACACATTTATTTTGCTTTTTATTTCGTTTTACATGAGTGCAGATTATACCTTGATTTGATGACACTTCGCCATTCTTCGACATTTTTACCTCGCGAGAAAGTACCTACTCGATTTACGGTTTTCACAACGCTTTAGAGCAATATAATGTATTCAAATTCTCCATTTGAGGCAAATAGTAGTGGAAATTGTCACGTTTTCAATATAAATTGTATTTTGTTCATTGTATCGACAACACGAAACCCACACGAAACCACAGCACGAAACTACCTTTTTTCGCTCAGTTTTAATTGACAGGCTAGGATCAAAGATCATAATGCCTCGTCTTCAGTCTCTACTAAATCTTTCTCAATAATTCGTCTTCTTTTTCTCGTTTAAATTTTATTCTTGCCTTTTCATACATAACTGGTTGCCAGGTAGCCGGTGCCAATTAACCGGTATCACATTCAGCTTTCACACAACCCGATTTGCCGCCCGGTCCGGCGCCGGCTTATGGGTATGTACTATCGAAGTTCTGCCTGATACACCTAAGTGTCATTTTAGCGAGCAGCTATCTTTTGCCACTCCGAGACTCCTCCACTTTGGCGAGAAAGGCCTCACTTATAGTTACAATGACAATTACAAAAAAGGGTTTCTTTCATGTTTATGACTATTTAGTGTCGATGAATGGATCGGAATAGAAAAAAAAGACGGTGTTACTGGCTTCTCATTGTGTAACTCTAATTAGGGTCGGGATAGTAAAATTTGAGCTTCAAGCGACAATTCTTATAAATGTATCAGGCTTAGCGTTTGCTGATAGTACCTACTTAGGCAAAATTTCGACACAAGTCCATCGTCGACGAGCGCTCGCGCCGCGCCGCAGTAGTCGCAGTCACAGATATCTGTCGCAGTACTGAGCTCGGCCGGCCAAAACTTTGCTTTATGTAGCAATTTTGCAGTTTGAATTATTTTTCTTTTCAGGTTTATAATGAACTGTTTTTTAAAATATGTATAATGGTCTCTGGTATAATGTTTGTATTCCTTATGAACTAAACGATCTTTTGATATAAAATCATGTGATATTGTTAATATAGTAAGGAGAAACTTAGTTATTTCCAAGCGTTTTTGGCAATTTCTCGGTCTTGAATATGATTTAATTTCTAGATATTCAATACGTATTTAAAAAATTTTAAGTAGCTATCCACTTAATCACTATATAAGCAATATTACTATATATTTCCATTTCATTTGTTGACTCGTTTAGTTCAATCCACGAACACAAAAAAGTGCCGTCGCGCGTTTTCCGAAAAACTTGCTTCGGATTTTTACTTTTATATAGTTAACTAAGATAAAATCGAATAAAGTAAGGCAGCTATGCCCTATAATAATATATTTTCTCTACCATCCCGAAAGTAAAAGTTGTTCAAGTTTTCTAGTTTCTCAGATCCAGGAAGCCAAAGTTGGCCTTTAAACGCAAAAATCACGCTCGAGATGTAATAGGGCTCTTATTTGCGGGACAAATAGCTCAATACTTATCACGCCAAGCGATTTCAATTTCGGCTGTATTTTAGTATTGTTTTTTGAAGTCGGTTTTTTACTCTCTAAAGTTCTATGTTAGGCAATAAATCTAATAGTGTACATACATTAAATCTTTGATTAGCTGATTTAATGTTTAAATTCAAGTTGCGATTCCAACGGGTGTCATTTAAAATTAAAATGCCTGTATGATAAAAAATAAACAATATGTATTTATATATGTAGTATAAAAAAAATCTAATATAATAATATTATGTAACCATCACACATCTTTTCTATGTTTTTTTGATTGCCTCGGATTTGTTTCCGATGGTTTCACATCCATTTCCAATGTTTTACTTTGCCTTTTACTTTTAATCTTTTCTAAAACACTAATTTCATTGTCTATATTTTTGACAGTGTTTGATTTTAAATTTACATTATGACCACTAGGAGTAGCTGCTGAATTACTTTTCAATGGCTCTTTTTGGGTTGCCAATCTAGAGATATTTGGTGAAGTATTTCTAGAAGACGAATGAGGAGGTCCATCACAGATTTGCTTCTGATTTGGTTTTGTTTTGTCAAAATGAACATAGCTAACGTTTGAAGCTTGAGGTGATTTTGGTTCTTCAACATCATCTTCTCCGTCTGGTTCCAGCTTCATAGACCTTATCAAAAGCAAAATGTTAATAAATTTTATTACCAATTTTTATTTTAAAATAAGTAATTGCAAATCGAAATTACCCTTCATCCAATTCGCCTCTGATGTAAGGCAGTGCCCCAAACAGGTCCAGGACAACTATTCTAAACATGACATTTTCACCCTCTTGTATACTTGCACCAATCCACTTGTTACCCGGCTGTTCTGTGGGTCGTGGGATTACTACATTAAACACTCTGAAATTGTTCAATTTTAATATTTTAATCACAATTGAAATACCATGAAAGTGGAACATAGTAATAATAATTACCTGTGAACAAGAATACCTAAGTGGGTATTGCTTTTTTTATTTACAACACCTTTTAAAATGGCTCCCACATATGGCCGAAATATGAAATAATCAGCTTGTACTTGGAAGTGAATATCTGCATTATCATTTCTTATTGATCCAACATTTTGAAGTACACGAAGATTTTTGTAACTCAGCAGAATTCCATTGAACCTAAAAATTTATACATATAAATATAACTGTAACGAGACTGTGTCATAAACATTTTTTTTTTAATTTCAGCAGTTGTAGACATAGTTGTCGACGTAGATATCAGAACACCAATTTCAGAAATTTTTGTTTGTCGGTCTGTGCACGCATCATGCAAAAACTGCGGGACAGATATTGATGAAATTTCGTGTGGTGATAGCCGAGTAGCTGGTTCAACATCTACGGTACTTCTTACCTCTGTGAAAATGGGAAAATGTTGTTTGTTTATGTAATAGGAACCAGGTGTAATAGTTTTGTCTCGTGCGTGTTGCGAAATTGAATGAGAAGAAGGGTCGTAACTTTATGGAGTAATATTACTAGATATCGTCTTACTTACTCTTTGTCAAATTTCCCTATTTTATAATCTATCAGGTTTTTTAAAGACTCTTTTAGGTTTCCCAAACACCATGGTTGCAGAGCAAGATTTTGTGTTACTTTATTTTCAATAATGCAAGAGTTCTTTTCATTGGCTAATCTCCTTAGTTCCTCGAGTTCAAATTTTATTATAGTAGACATTATAAAGATGCATCTAAGAATTTAATCGCCACCATATGAAAAAAATAGTTCAGTCTACCTACACTTGAAGAAAATCACAAGAAAATTATAGTAGGTACACAATTTTGATTAATTTGTTTTTTTTTTTTTTCTTATTTTAAGGCATTGGCATTTTGAGCCATCAGCACTAAACACGATACGAAATTCAAGATTTTCAGCTCTGCTTCAGAGCTATGCACAAAAATACATAAGTTTCTCCAAAACTATTCGAAATGTCACTTGGTTATCAACAGTAAAGCGATAGTGCACTTTTACTGAAGATTTTAAAGAGGCTTCTTGAGGTAATTCAAAAAAGTCCATCGCACGTATTTTATCGAATTTTCAATTCACTGCACACTATCACGGACATTTACCACATAATATGATGATGGATGGATGATGGATGGATGGATGGACGGATGGACGGACGGATGGGGACGGATGGATGGGGACGGATGGATGGGGACGGACGGACGGACGGATGGGGACGGACGAATGGGGACGGATGGATGGGGACGGATGGATGGGGACGGATGGATGGGGACGGATGGGGACGGACGGACGGACGGACGGATGGGGATGGGGACGGATGGGGACGGATGGATGGGGACGGATGGGGACGGATGGATGGATGGATGGATGGATGGATGGATGGACGGACGGATGGATGGATGGATGGACGGACGGACGGATGGATGGGGACGGATGGGGACGCACGGACGGACGGACGGATGGACGGATGGGGACGGATGGATGGGGACGGATGGGGACGGACGGACGGACGGACGGACGGACGGACGGACGGACGGATGGATGGATGGATGGATGGCTATTGCATAGCTTCTATCGAGGGCCTTGAGCGCGGGGACCGAATCCAGAAATTCCGTAACGAAAAAAAACCTCACGCTCCCCACTCCGACGGGCACTTGTTGATACAAAATGCTATGCAATAGCTTTATTTTTTGTTTGGAATGCCGGCGAAGGCCCTATATAGTAGTGGTCCTAGGCCTATGACACATAATATGTCATGTTGTGTGGGGGACAATATGTTGTATGTACAATCATGGACGTAGTTGTATGGTACAATCAAAAACGTTTAAAGAAAAATTTTCTCTCTCCTAGAGAATGATTTTCTTCCAACCTCTTTGGGTACAATTAAGTATGTACGTGCCTACTACGTACATACATACTAATTCCATGGTAAAACCGCGCGTGAGAAATGTGAAGCTTTGATTGATAATTTGGTTAAAAAAAAAAACAGTTTTTCCCAGTAGCAGATATTGATTTGATTAAAAAAATATATTATATTTTAAAAAAAACGTGTTTCTGTTCCTCCCTTACAAAACGCCAGTTTCATCGACTGAGGAATTAATGTTGGGGTCTTCATACAAAAATCCATTCATTGCCTAGACTATACTGAGAGGTTTTGCGTTAAAGTCACATTGCATTGGTAGCCATTCTGATGTTTAGAAATTTTACTATGAAGTCCGTTTGCATTAGAGGTACAGTCAAGAGCAAGTCAAGCTTGGCACTACCAGTTTAAGCTGAGCTCTGATTTGTACTGCGCGCCATAGAATAAAGGGCCGGGTCAAAGTCCAAAGTGTCAAGCTTAGCGTGCTCTTGACTGTACAGTAATAATGTTTTGATTTGAGGCATTTTGCTTTGTAGGTGTTTTAAATGTGAGTTATTTTGCGACTAAGTCCTATAGCGGTGTAGGCGTAATCCTTCAGTCATTTCGTGGCGTAGGCATTGTGATCAAAAAGGGGTGGTATGGGTACACAAGAAATAAAAGTATCACATACGTTTTCTGTATATTTTTTTTTGAAATTGTTTATTGGCTACGTTTTCTGTAGTATAGACAGTATTACCATGTGCAGTTTTTTTTATTTCCACATTTTTTTGACTTCTGCAGAGTTAGCGTGGCCAGACTCTATTTAATTCTACTCTCTATAAACCGTACATGAATTTATTTTTTTTAATTTTGCGGTACGTAGTGTAGTTAGGTATTTTAAAGATATCAATATAAGATTGTCTGTCTGTCTGTTTGGCTGTGCACGCATCACGCAAAAAGTACAATGAATTTGAATGAAATTTAGTGTGCCTGAGAGAGATAACTGAGTAACTGGGTAAAGAACTAGGGCACATTTTAGTGCAGGAAAATATTTAATTTCCACCGGAAAATATAAAAAAAAATACTGGTTAAAAGAGAAATACGTAGGTACAGTGGCGTAGCGTGGCGAGGGCAGGGGGGGCGGTCCGCCCCGGGCGGCACTTTTTAGGGGGCGGCAAAATTTGGCAATAAAGAATAAAAATATTTAAACTTTATATACATTTTTATAAATATAAACTGAATCCGCCCTTTTTATAAATTTCCGCCAATTTTATAAAAGTAAACGTAATTGTAAAACTTTTATAAACTTTTTTATTTACAATCTAACCTGTATTAAGAAGAATTATGACTGTTTCTTGCCGAAAAGTTCTTTAGAATTAATGTATGTAGGTACTCGTAATGTATACGATACCCACACGCTACGCCACTGCGTAGGTACTAGGTACTCCCAAACGATAACACCTAGAACTTGAAATATTATAGGTGTTTTATATGTTATAGACAACCGGTATGAAGGTATTTTCGGAATAAGTAGTATAATAATGGAGTGTACCTGTTTTTTAAAATTGGGTTAAGTTAATTAAACCCCAACTTTTTAAAGTCCTTCCAAAAGCTGGGGTTCGGAGTGCGAAGAATAAAAGAGCGTGCATGAAAAGGCAGGATGTGAAGGAAGCGAAAGAAGTATGCAGAGAGCGAGCAAAGTGGCAATCCATCGTCTCTGCCTACCTCTGTGGGACAATGGCGTGAGCATTATGTATGTTTGTTTTTTAACCCAAAAACATAAAATAAAACCTGGCTCCGCGCGGCCAAACCCGCCTGGCACCCGCTAGTAAATATTAATAACATTGCTTTTTTGGATCCCTCCGGCCGTTTTCATAACTGCGATTCGCAACCAGTTGATCACCAGATCAAGAAGTCACAATGAAGTCTTCAGTAAAGGTATCGATTAGGTACTAACAAAGTGACATTTCTTTATGTTAGGCGGATGGCTAAATTTCCAATGCCTTAAAACAAAAAAAACCCTGGCACCAGTGTTCCCAACTTAAATGTTTTCCTTCAAATTTTGGGGGAAAATAAGTACGTTGGCATTTTTTTTGGGGGCTTTAATTTTTAGGTTTTTTTTTTGACTTCGTATATTCTGTTAAATTTTTTCAAAGAGGAAAAATAAAGGGATAAAATTATAGGGCCTGGAGTAACGCAATCTAGCCAATCATATTTATTTGTTCTGTAGGTACCCACCTACAGGGTTTACTAAAATGTGTCTACCCTCCTTATTTATGTACACAGCTTGTATAAATAGAGGTAGCCCATTAAAGGAGGTCAGATCCGATCACCGATCACATTCGATCTCGACTCTCGACACGAGCAACATCTCTCATTTCTTCAACCCTCATCGTCCTAAACATCACCTAGTGGCAGTCACCCTCGCTGCCCCTAAACTGGTGACCTTCGACATCTGAACATCAGCGCAACCTTCACTCAAGGTCAACAGCAGCAGTCACACAGCAAGCCAGAATATCGTCCAATCAGGTCCATACGCAGCTGACGCCTCGTGCTACCTGGTCCTGCAGAGGCATATTACTCACAGCGACAGCACTCGGCCCACGCAAAGTTCACACTAAACTACGGGCACTTCAACTGTCGCAGCAACCCGCTCAGTCTCGACTCGCCGTAGACTTGGAGCAGCACTGGCACTTGCATCGACGCCGCACAAGAAACCCTATGATGCAGATAAGAATAACGCGATGGGGGTTGACGGGGTTGATGCTCGTGTCGAGAGTGCATAACAAAACAAACAAACATCGAAGAAAACATAATGGGGGTACATGCACAAAATGTATCATCCACGCGCAACCAACCGCCACCGATGCAACGTGCGAGATAATGCAAGAACTAACTACCCGACTAGAATCAAGCACATGCGACGCTGAGACAACATGCAGCAAACAAAAAACATGCAAAATACGACTGCTATCTCCATGCACTAGTCGTATAAAGGGAGAAAAAAGTACAACAGGGTTCAATTTATTCGAAATAAATCAACACGAAATGTTTTAATTGCACCGACTGCGATCACGCTCAATAATCAAGATCACTTTGCCCTGAAAAGGACAGTTGAATGGTCAAGCATCGCAGTAGTAACACGATGAATGTTGCGATGTCATTGGATCTGCGGTAGCAACAGCGAACTCCAGGCAGTTAGCGAGTCTCCGCGTCGTGCGCGCCGCCTCGCGCGAGTTTCTTCCGAATGTGCGCCGCCGCCGATGGTCGTCCCCGATGTGGCTTTGCGCGCGACGGACAACGTGTATTAGTACCTGCGCGGTGCGCTACAACTCACTGCACCCCGCGTCCGCACAACGCTCGCAGCAAGATTCAAGCGGACCGCCTCGCGCGCATGCAATCGTTTAATAAATAGTAACTAAGTACCTACATAAAGCAGCGTCAATAGTTAGGACATTAGTTCAATTAATTGTTAAAATAAAGTTATGTATTAGTAAAATATTTTTAAGCTAGTGTTACGATATAAATGTAGTAAAAATCGAACTCTTTAATTAAAGGGGGGAGTACTGTAGGTACCCACCTACAGGGTTTACTAAAATGTGTCTACCCTCCTTATTTATGTACACAGCTTGTATAAATAAATCGTGAAATGTGGGTAAGTATATCCAGTAATGGAATACCTCTGCTTCGGGGATGAAAGGCGTGAGAGAGATTTTATAAATAGAGGTAGCCCATTAAAGGAGGTCAGATCCGATCACCGATCACATTCGATCTCGACTCTCGACACGAGCAACATCTCTCATTTCTTCAACCCTCATCGTCCTCGACATCACCTAGTGGCAGTCACCCTCGCTGCCTCTAAAGTTCTCTATTTAGTACGGTTTCTCATTACTTTGAATGCGGAGTTAAATTAATGAATAACAATGTCACCACAATAGAATTTTTTCTTAATAAGAAAGCCGTAGTAAATTACTTTCGCATAGACGCTAATGACAGATAATAGTGAAAAAAGTAAAGCGCTATCTCTTTCACGTAGCACATCAATCGTACAACAAAATATTTATTTTTTTGAATGTTTCCTTTTACGACTCAGAATTATTCAAGATTTTTTGATCCCATGTATATATGTAATAATGTTGGAAGGGTTACTAGTATTTTGACGATGTTGCAACCAGATTTTTGTACTTTTAAGAATTTTAAAAAACATTTTACAATGTTTAGTATGAATTTAAAAAAAAATCTTATTAACTCTCCACTAACTCAGATCGCAATGTATTTTCAATTTATTTTAAACCCTTCATATTTCTTAGACGTCACCTTTACTACAATTATTTTGTTTAAAAGTCCAATATTTTTGCTTCATTATCAAATATGTAAACTATTCATTTCGAAATGAAGGCAAAAATTTTGGAGCTACTTATTATTTAATTTTTTTTACAATATTATTTTATTAGGGGGATTTTAGGGGTTTTGGGGCAAATATTTTCAAGGGTTGCTAACACTATAGTCTATTTCGCATAGCTCGGGTTCGGTGACAGTTCACTTTGTTCCGTCTTACGCATACAACTTTCTAGTAAGAAAAATAGATGGTTCAAAAAATAATTAATATTTTATTATTATGTAATTGCAAAAATACAATAATTGTCGCCTCCGAAATTCTAAATAAAATTCTCACACAATAAATCAAGACAAATATAAAAAACAACAGATAAAAAAGATATTCTAAAAATACATAATTGCGGGGAACGGAACTTTTAGTCAGAGAGACACTATGGATGAATCGAAGCTTTTTGGCGGGAATCCGAAAAGAGATATATTTTTTGTAAAATTAGAAATTTTTTGTACACTTTGTGTTTAAAATAGTGACAGTGTAATATGTGGCAGTTTTATGAGATATTTTCGTGTTGCATCAAAACGTCGGATGTCATTTTTTTATTTTATTTTTGTCATGTAATTCCCTTATATATCCTATATCCTGTGAAATTTAATCATATTCAATAAAAAGTAATTTTGAAAAATCATTCTATAAACAAAGTATATAATCGATTCCATTTCTCTTACAAACTTACTCGAGACTATAGAAAAATCGTTTGGATTTCATTTGGGCACATCACTTCAATTGTCAACAGTGAACTGTCACTGAACCGAACCCATGTGATGTGAACTAGAGGTGTGTGTGTACCGGTTGCAATTTTAGCCTCCGGAGATTTTTTTAGCAAAAACCGGTTTTTCACCGGAGAAAAACCTATAGGGAAATTTCTTGATATTATATGGAAATTGGCTTACTTTCTACAGTCGTAGTAGACAACATTTATTTACAAACAATGAAAAAAAATAAGTACGCGCCCGCACATGTAAACGAGCACGAGATTTTGTGAAAGTAATGATGCAATGCAATACCCTACCACGACAAATCAACACGTAGCTAATAATTATTTTAAATTATTTCTTGGCCATAGACCAAAAGGAACACGTTCGTTTCATCAGTGACCTAAACCCTCATTTATTTTTAAATTTTTCAAGGCAGCCTATAATATTTTATTAATGTCATCAAATATCCTAGTAAATTACTTTTCAAATAGTATGTATATGGTCATGAAATTATAGGAATAAAATACCACCATTATTCTTTTCTTTGTGTTCCACGCGCGTGTATGAAAATACCGGTAAAAAATAAAATCGCCGGTAAACAATCGGTAGTGACGTTATCCGGTTTTTCACCGGTTTTTGTAGAACCGGTACACATCTCTAGTGCCAAGGCACAATACCATATGTTTTATTTGTTTATTTTGTCTGCACTTTGTCTGTGACCTAAGTTTGTAACAATAAAAATGAATAAATTAAAAATTGTACATAGGTGCCTTTTGAAAACTGCTTATCTACCTGCAAGGTACGTTGTAGTAAGGCCACTGTATTTTTTTAATAGATAACCTATAACTAAAGAAAACTAATTGATGTATAATTTATTTACTTTATATTTCCAGATGTTCGCCAATAACACAAAGAGGCTATGCAAAACAGACCAGCTTCCCAGAGTACTTTCAAAATCCGATTTTTAGAAAAGAAGACCAGGCAGCGCTACTTGAGAGCAATGAGTTGTCGAAACTAGCTATTGCACCAGTGAAGCCGCCAGCAGTTTATGAAACCTCCTCTGTCTATCATGACCCCCTTGTGAAGTAAGTTTCTTTTGTGGCTCCTGATCTGGTGCTAGGACATTTTTTAAAATTTCTTTCATAGCCTAACTTGAAGTACACCCCGGCCGTTATAACTTGACCACTCTGAAGTTGCGCAAATGGCTGCGCAGTAACATTTTTTAGCGACCATTTGGCGGTAGGAGGGGGTTTGCGCAGGCGAAGCCTATGTTCAGAGAAGCCAAGTTAAAACGACCGTAGTATACCTTCTTAGTTAAATTGTCATGTCTATGTAAGAGTGCATTCTTCTTGCAGAGTGCAATCTCCTTGTACTGCAACATAAACAATCTGACACCTAACTGAAAAACTTAAAACAGATTGCATTTATATCATTTATTGTCTTTTATATCATACCGACCTGTAAACACTGAATAAATTAGAAGAAAGTAGAAAGTACTACTGGTATCTTCTTCTACTCTGTGCATTCTGATGTATGAGGTGGACTACCAAACCCACCCCAAATAAATAGTATTAG
Organism: Ethmia dodecea; assembly: GCA_963855545.1. Classification (NCBI taxonomy): domain Eukaryota; kingdom Metazoa; phylum Arthropoda; class Insecta; order Lepidoptera; family Depressariidae; genus Ethmia; species Ethmia dodecea. The sequence goes on from OY979446.1 coordinate 8,400,789, forward strand.
TGTCTAAAGATGTTTATTATCATAATAGGTATAATATTTTAGAATCAATTTATTCATTTAAGACAATAACATACCATTAACAAGGGAAGTGTTTTCTTGACCACTATAATCTTTACAGCAAAGTTATCAATCATGTCATGGAAAAGGGTAACAAGAAGTTAGCACGCAGTTTAGTTGAAAAAGCTTTTGAGAACATGAAACGTATGCAAATTGAACGATATCACCTAGCATCCACACCTGAAGCAAAGGCCAAAATTGAATTAGATCCCAAAATTATTTTACACAAAGCTATTGAGAATGCCAAACCTCTACTGCAACTTCTTCCAATAAAGAGGGGTGGAATTACATATCAGGTGAGTCAGTCTTGTTATTGTTTTTTTTTTATTTTGTAATTTGATGAGTATCTTTTCTCAAGTAGGTTTGTTGGATGATATGGATTACGTTTTAAATTAAATAACTTTATAATAGTTACATAAGTAAATCATTTATTGATATTAATTAACATTGACTATTTCAAAACCCCAATCCGCGGTGGGCTTGCATGGGAGATTATAGCCCATACTTCCTCATGTGTGAGGAAAGACCCTTAGCTCAGCAGTGGGCTGTTACGGGTTGATGATGATGATGATGATGATTTCAAAACCATTTTCCCAGTGGGAAGCTAAGGCAATCATCAACATCAACCCTTTACAGCACACTGCTGAACTAAGGCTTAACATTTAGTTAAATGACTAACTGATAAAACCTTTTTCAGGTGCCTGGACCTATTACAGAGAAGAGATCCTTGTTCCTGGCTATAAAATGGTTATTAGATGCTACATATGAAAAAGAAAGAACAGTGCATTTTCCAGAACAATTTGCATGGGAAGTTCTGGATGCGGCCAATAATACGGGAAAAGTAATAAAGCGGAAACAAGACTTACATCGATTGTGTGAGGCCAATAGAGCTTACGCACATTATAGGTGGCAATAAATTATATTTGTATTTAGTTTAAATATATGTAGTTAGATTTAATGTAACAGATGTATAATTTATTTTCATATTTTACTTGCCACATAACATACTATCACTATTGTTAGTCAATATTTTTTTCACACCACATGATCAACATCAAATACGAAGAATAAATTTGATGCATGCATTAATTCGAGATAGCAAAATTCATCATAGTAACTAGTTTTCTCACATGTAAAAGATTTAGGTATCATATAAATCCTTTACTTTGGTTCCCGACACCACAGCACCCACGGCAGCTAAAACGAAGTCTTCATTAATTTTTCAAGGAATTACTTAATTATTATAATAATAATAGCCTTTAATTTGAAAAAACTAGAAAAATTCAAAAATGTTTCAAACTAAACACCAATATGTCCGAATTTTCCCTATAAATTATACATGGTCATTTTAAATTAAATGCAAATATTTAAAGGGTAGATAAAAATAATAATGAGAAAGTATTTTCGGCATTGATTTTTATTGTTCATACGCTACTTTACTAGATAATATCGATTGTTACAAAACAATTAAAAAACCTAGGACGCTGCTTATAAACAATTCACGCACATTACACAATAAAAAATTGCGCAATAATATCAACATAAATAAGTACATACATAAAAAACCCGTGAAAAGTGGCGTTTTAGTGCGGTAGTGAGGGTTTATGCAAAGCATGTTCACAAACTAATATTTTTTGTCAAAAAAAGGAGACAAAAAAACTCAATTCTATGTTAATTCTATTTCGGTTACATATTCGTACCTACCCTTAAAATATTTGCACTTGATTTAAAATGACCTTATATATAATGAGGTGTTAAAAGTTAATTAAGCATGGAAATAGTACTTTACAGGTTGTCAGTGATCAAACTGGGAATAATTTTCCATGAAGCCACCGTTATTGTACAGATGTACAGTGAAGAGCATGTGGAGCTTGACACATTGGACTTCGTAACGTTTTTATTACAACCGCCTTAGAGGACAGACTCGCACTACAAGTATAAAGCGTCATGCGCTCTTTATTGTACTTCAAGATAAAACTAAATGTAAAAAAAAAACTAAATAGTGACTATTCAAAGAAGTTTCGTATGGTATAATTCCGAAAATAATTATTTTTTTCATCTGAGTAATTACAAATATTAGGTAATCCCTTTTCCCATTATTTGAGTTTGGCGAAGTATGTCTTCCAAATCTTCCAATTCCAATTACCCCTATCAACCGTCATATCTGCATACACACATAATGTATTATATCATTCTTCACAGAATCCATCAATTGTAACAACATTTTGCAATATCTCTACAATGTAATTATAGTCACATGAAAACTGTTTGATAATGAGCAAAGTGGTTTATTGCAAACCCTTTCTCTCGAGGCTAGGCGTAGTAACTAATGCTTATTACATTAGTGTTTTTATGATTCCTACTATTATAGCTGGATGCGACAAGTATATTTAAAATTTGCTAGAGAGAAGTGCTGATTAATTAGGGGGCTACAAATATAAGATCTCAATTATTACATGGAATTTATGGGATGGGATAGTAGGAGTCTAAACTAAACCAAGGTCTCTATTTTAGTTTTAGACCTCCAGGCTCCACAATACTCGCTAAAACCGGATTTCCTACTAACGTTAAAAAAAAAAGTCAGATGCCGCGCCTTTCGGAACGTTCTGTCCGTTTCCCAAAACACCCGTTCCAAAATATCAGTTTCTTTAAATGAACGTATGCCAAAAGACCCGTTTCTCATCGCATCAGTATGTCAAAACACCCGGTTCTCATAGCATCCGTATGCCAAAAGATCCGTCTCTTATGAAACCCGTATTCCCAAAAGACCCGTTTCTCATCGCATCAGTATTGTTACGAACTCTTTGTTTTTTACGTCATTTTTATGATCTTTTTTTTTTGAATTTTTGATACGTTTTGTTTTTGAGTGATGATGATTCCATGATGAGAATCAGTGAGGCTCGGGTGCGAATCCTGGCATGTACCAATGAGTTTTTCAAAACTTACGTATATAGTATTAATTAATTCTGAGACCCGGTCCGGCGATGGGCTCACCACCTAGGGGTTCAAAAAATATTTCGTGAAAAGTGGGTATATCCAGAAATGGGATACCTCTGACTACCCCTTCGGGGATAAAAGGCGTGAGATTATTTTTTTTATTTTAAAAAAAATTGAAAAAAAAAACGGTTAATTTGGGAAACGGATGTTTTGGGAAACGGTAGTGACGGGAAAGGTCTTTTCGGGATTAGATCTTTTTGCGAAACGGATATGAAGCCAAAACTTATCTTTTGGGAGAAGCATACATTTTGGGAAACACTTATATCGGGAAACGGATTATTTGAGAAAAGGTGGTGACGGGAACGGATGTTTTGGGAACGGGTGTTTTGGGAAACGGTCAGAACGTTCCGAAAGGATGCCGCGGTATAGTAATATTTATAACTTATTTAGCATATTAGTTAAGAATTTAGATTAGCCAGTAATATTTAGACGGGCCTGTTGGCTCAGTTGGTAGTGGGTTAGTGACCCTACCTTCTGAGTCGGAAGTCGCTGGTTGATTCCCGCTCGGGGCAAAGTTTGTGGGCATAAACATATTGGCTTGTTGGCATAGTTTGGGACTAAATAACCGTGTGTGAAGAAAGTTTTCTACCTCAATCAATCAATACTATATTGATAATTTGATAATTCTGATAAATATAAGTCCTAAGTAGTGTTTCATCTGTGACTCATAGTGTACCTGGCCTACCTACATACTTACCTGCTTCGATTTATAAATCCGAAGCCTAGTCCAGTGTAAGCTTTAAATATAGGTATTTACAAAACATACTTAGGTAAGCCCACCAAATGACATGAAGACTTCCTACAATCCATTCTGACATTTCATTAGAGACGTTCTCCCTCAAATATGAATGCAAAGAGCCTCGCAAAGTAATTTCGCCCACATGACATTTTATCCTTGTTACGCCAATGGTCACTATCAGTAGGTCTGGTCTCTGCCGGCTGGAAGCATTACGTGTTAGCACTCCAGTTAACATTTTACTGCTGTAATGTATAAATTGGTGCAGCGAGTCCTTTTTGAATAACAAATACAACCGAGACAAACACCTAAGTATTGATAACATCGTGTTATGGAACTGATAATAAAGAAAACTGAATACCTGAAGGACTAGGTAAGTAACAGATTGTATTAAACTCATAAAATATTAAAGATCACAATGTGACATGTCATGCTGCGATTTCAAGTTTTATTTGATGTTGAAATAGGTAGTAGATTGTACACATAGGGGATAAAGCACTGTCCTGAGTATATAGTAGAGTATATAGTAGAGTATATACCTCGGGAATAAAACTGTTTTTGTCATAAGCGCTTGAATCCCTCACTGCATAAGTGAGGGATTCAAGCGCTTATGACAAAAACAGTTTTATTCCCGAGGTATATACTCTACTTTTCTCACCTTATGCGAGACAATAAAATGCAATTGCATGGTAGTAGACAGGTTACATACAAACTCTAATATTATTCAAAAATCCCATCTCGGATCGCTACCGCTTTCCCGCCTCTGCGTGCGTTGACCTTTAAAGCTTAAAGGCTGATTCAGGGTTACGGGGCCCGGCCCGGTGTAACGTGAATCAGCCTTTATGCTCAATAAATAGGGCAAAGACATTGAGGGTTTGATCCAGTTCCCCCTAACTGTCCTTACTTATTTACGTCTTCTGCAGTGTAACGTTCGTTTACCCAGCTGACGAAACGAGGTGCGACCTCGGTGGCTGTTATCCTGTTCTAGACTACCAATTGGCGTAACTAAGACGTCAATAAACTAAATTGGACATTGTGTGTCCAACAAGCACTCTTGGCTCAACTACATATCCGTAAGCGATTAGCCGTCTGAAAAGTCTAGCTGATGCGTCCAACAATTTGGCCTATTCGCACACAAGCACACTGCACAAGTGACTGGATATATAATATGTACAATGTAGATAGATATACCTACTTACAATTTTAAATGACACTCGCCAAACAACAAATGTAGTGTAGGTACTAGGTAGGTAGGATGTACCTACTTAAGTATTTAATTATCAGTTGTACAGTATAGTATAATCTCACGTCTTTTATCCCCGAGGGGGTAGGCAGAGGTATTCCATTACTGGATATACCCACTTTTTACGAGATATATCTATTGGACCCCTAAACGTGATAGGTGGTAAGCCCATCACCGGACCGGGTCTATTTACACATGTCTCAGAATTAATTCTGGGACCTGCGGGTTTCCTCACGATGTTTTCCTTCTCCGTCGAGCTAGTGATAAATATGTACGTAAGTTTTTGAAAAACTCATTGGTACATGCCAGGATTCAAACCCGAGTCTCACTGATTTTCATCATGTGAAGCAGGCTCAAACCTAAGGCTGTCACTGTTCATATAGTTGTATAGGTAAGTAGGTAACAACTCTTTATTACACTAATAAAAATATGTAATAAGGAACAGTGATTTAAAAAGTAGGTACCTACAACGGGCGGTCTTATCGCTTAGGTAGTTAGTAGGTATGAGTCTCACAGTTCATTTATTATTATACTACCCCAAAAATGCTGAACAATATTCTGCAAACATTGCAAATGATAAAGAGCTTCTAAAAATAAGTAACAGCGGCACATGAGTAAAGAAACGGAACAGAGACAAAGCTTCATACAACCGCGCTGTCGTAGGTACACTACTACAAGCATGCAATGCTTGTGTGCGTTTCTACTAGCGCTGCGTCACATACGCGCCGCAACTGGATAAAACCGGCTCGGTCAGTAGAAATGCCGAGGGCCGCGCAATGGTTGCCGTATTTGTTTCGCGCTCCTGCTTAGTGAGAAATGGTTATTTTAAATTGTTTATGGTAGAATAAAGTATTAAACTAAAAAGTCAAGAAAGTGTAAATAATTAGATTCGGAGGTGTAAAATGGTTACCTACTGTACAGTTTGCATGAATGTCTTGAAAATCACATATGTGACGAAATAAAATTGTTTGTTAATAGACCTGAACAACCTATAAATATGGGCAAAGATTCTTTAATTACTCATTACAAAGAACTCGACGTAAACATTGTAAATATTGGTACCTAATGATATTCTGAATCGAGTGTAAGATTGTAAAAATATTATGCCATGTGGAAGCGTCCTTAATGATTATTTGAAAAAACTTTATATCCATTAGATTTAGAATTCATCATTAGATTAAAAGATTTAATAATTTATTAAAAATAAAAAGTTATAAAAAAATATTTAGAGTAGGTAATTTGTAAATAATCTAATGTACAAATAAAAGTCTAATAAACGTTTTGTTTATTTTATTCTCCTTTGCCAACCCTACTAAAATAGGTAAGAATTTTGCACGCTCCTTAGAAGCTTTGTCTCTGTTCCGTTTCTTTACTCATGTGACAGCGGTGTCGATGACCAGCCAGCCAGCTAACGCTGCTGGATGTATAGGTATAAGTATTTATTGATAAATGGGAGTTGAGTTAGGTTATTGGTCATAGGATAGGTTCTTGCGAGACAGCCCTAAAAGTATCTTTGGAAAGGCAGCGTTTAAACTATGTAAAGACAAGCCAAAGATATTATACCTATCTTTGCGACAAGGTATAAAATGCATGCGCGTCAAATGCTAAGATCCATTCGTACCTAATACTTATAGGTACTTTCTTTCTTTTTCTATACCTACGTAGGTACCTACCTATACTTAGGTACTGGGTTATGTAGTGTCCGCGCCTTTGGTCTAACTAAACTGTGGTCTAAACCACGTTTAAAACTGTCCCTTACCTATTCTGGAAGGGGAAGTACGGGCAGCACGGCCACCGTTTGTAAGCATCTAGAAATACTTAATTAAAAATAGGTAGGTATGTAAAAGAGCCACAAAGTGACAAAGTGTAATGGGTGTGAGAGTTGGTTATGGCAGTGTGAGTAGAGTAGCTGTAGCGCCTAGGATAGAAAAATAAATGCCATTAAAAAAAAACTTGTCAAAAACCCAAGCCTCGCAACTCAGTTCAGAAGAACTTTTTACGGTAGAAACCGTAAAAAGTTGTGAGATCCATGTAATACCAAGCCGGTTAATCTATTCGGTCCCTACTAAGGGACCTAGTTACTGTCTTACGCAATAATCTAATCTAACAACCTCTTATAGCGACCATAACAATATTAAAAATCTTTTATGTTCTAAATAAATAGATTGACTTCAGACAGAGATCAGACCCTGGTTACCATCTAGTACCAAAGTACTATTCAAGATGAATCAAACGAGTCCAAACTCAATGGGGTTATGTCGTTCAATTACCGAGTTCCAATGGCCATTTTTCAGCTCCATCATAAGATCTCGTCATGACGAATCAAACGCACCTAATTTTATTTATTTTATTTTATTTGGATTACCAACAGCACAATTAAGAATTATGAGTACACAAGTATAACAATCTGCAAAGCCATTAATAGGTAATCGCAGTTTATAAAACTCGATAGGGTTTTGTCGTTTAATTACTGAGTTCCTTAGCCGTCTTCCAGCTCCGTCATCAGACTCTGGTTACCATCTAGCACCAAAAAACTCGTGAAGATGTGTCATACGAGCCCAAACTCGAGTGGTTTACGAGTAGTCATTGAGGAATTGCGTTATCCACCTCCTTGCAACATCATCAGGTCAGCTCGATGGTACCATAATATTGCATTGTGACTAAACTTACATAAGTATACTAAATTTCAGCTCAATCGGTTGAAGATATCTGCTTCAAAATTGAGTTGCAAGATTCCACTTGAACATCTAATTTTGTAATCCTATACAATCATTATAGGATTACAAAGTTATTTATGCAGTTGGTATATCTAGAAACATAGACCGAAATTTCAAATTATTTGAGTTTTTCCTTGATTGATACACTAAACCCTGATTGTACCTATTCTCAATTTGAAGCATCTACGAAGTCTAGAAGTGCCTTAGAGTTTTGATGATCGGTCAGTGAGTGACAAAATTATAGGAAACTGAATATTTATAATCCTAAAACTACTGGTTCAAGTTGGATGAAATTTGAAATATACTGTGTTTATACAATGCCTGCTTGGTTACTAAAATTCAGGCTTCTAGGTTTATCCACAACGAAGTTATAGGGGGTCGAAAATGGCGTGAATTGCTTCGAGAAAAGGATGGTACGGCCGTGCCGCTTTTTGCTCGACTTGGCGGGGGCACTGTGCCCCCAGATGCTCATGTAGCTTGAACAAGTTGAACATATTGAACGGCTTGATGAAATACGTCTAACGAGACAAATAGGGAGATTGTGATTTATAAGTGGCCAATTTATAGGAGGGCAACCTAGGTATATGTATGTATGTTAACGCGGGCTTGTTTCCGTAACTCGACGTCCTTTCTGCGCCTATTTTGCGTGATGGTGGGAATGGCTCTACTCTTGCCATCGCAGCTCCTTCAGGAAGCCCAGCAGCGTGCCTATCAGATAGAGATAAAGTGTACCTATCCGAAACCAACGAGCATATAGGCTTTTGATAAGTGATAAACGATTGATGGATGTAGGTAGGTACACAAAGTTCGAGATGTGTACCAGGTCGTGGTCTATCGTCTCTCCACCCAGTCCGGAAAAGGAAGCATATTTATGTAGGTAGGACTTACGAACGAACGAAGTCCCGTTCCTCCATCCACTCAAAAACCACTGATCTCATTCCACAATCTACTCAAAATAATCTATCTAACTGACTAGCCATTAGCCGATTACGATTTCATACTTGAATATGATGATTCAGTCATACTTACAAACAATAGATACCTAATGCTAAATTAAGTAGGTAATAGCATGTGACTCTCTATCAAATTACTTAAATCAGATAGATGATTCATTTCGATAAGTAGACATCTATGCTCATTGCTCAGTAGTCACTCGTAAAAGGCAGTTTTAAATTTATTTAATAAAAAATCGAAGAGGAAAACATTATAAGACATATTATATGTACTACAGAATTAGGTAATTCTTACTCGACAAATAAATATTACTACTCATAACAGTACCTTCTATTCTCTCTCAGACCTACATCAAACTGCATGTACAGTAAGGAATATTTTCTAAAATAAAATTCTAAGTAGGTAGGTACCTACCTAATGTAGGTAATGTAGGTTTATGCAATTATCACGTTTTAAGGGGTCCAAAGAATATACTGGCGAAGCGCGGGTATTTCAAGAAATGGAATACTTCTGCCTACCCCCTGGGGGATAAAGGGCGTGAGATAATTAGCGCACGGACGGTTCAGTCAGTCTGTACCTTTTCTATGAATATTAATTAGGTAAGACAGCTAGGTACATTTCTAATAAGCTGTTAATAATTTTAAGAAGCTGTGATATAGTTACCTAGTTATGTTTTCTGTAGGTTTTATTAACATAAACTTCTATTACTTATCTAACTTTTAAGAGCAGTGATAGCCTTACGGCTAAAGAGCCCGCTTCACGTGATGATAATCAGTGAGGCTCGAATTCGAATCCTGGCATGTACCAATTAGTTTCTAAAAAACTTACGTAAGTAGTTAGGTACGTATTCATCACTAGCTCGACGGTGAAGGAAAATATCGTGAGGAAGATCGCGCAGGTAACAGAATCATGTGTAACAGATCCGGTCCGGCGATGGGCTCACCAGTACCACCTACCTATACTCGTGAAAAGTGGGTATTTCCAGAAAAGCAATACCTCTGCCTCAGGGATAAAAGGCGTGAGATTTTTTATTATTGTTATTTAACTCTTAATTATTATTCTTATTGATATTATAAGAGTTTTCCTCTTTGTAAATTTTGAAGATACTGGTATTATAGTGGTATTTTATATAAGCCGAGAAGTGGTCGACAACAATGCGGCATATAAAAACATGTGAAAATATTATCTTGCAATGTTCGATTATTCGGTCATCGAATATTGGGCGCCCATTTTCATTTGTAGATTATAAATTTTTCGGGTGCCAGTTACGACCTGTCTTATTGTATTGCTAACCTCAATGATGTTAAATACCCATCATTGGCTAACCTATCCTACCGTCAGCGCGGATGTAGGTAAGTATTTGTTTCATTTACGAGAGATAGGTACTCGTGTCACGTCAAGATTTATTTGTTTATTGTTACGTCAGGTTGTGTTATATAGTCTGTAACAGTAGGTAAGTAATGCCAAAAGGTATGGCTATTTATTCGTCAACAGATAAATATGACACCGTTTAAATAGTTTTTTGATACAATCAAATACCCAAATGAGTAGGTACCTACATGTTATAGGTAGGTAGGTACCTACTAGGTACTACCTTTTGAAGACTAGTGTTTTCTGTATGTCTATCTAGGGTAACGTAGGGCCCTAAATGAGTCCTATTGTACCTATCATAGAATCAATAACGATAATGATAGGTAGTTATTTATCTAAACGAAATATTCATAATACCTAGATAGTGGATACCCACGCTTATCAGAACTTAGATATCAAAATATAACAACAGATATAGGTATGCTTGATAAACTTAGTTTTATTTTGAAGTTTGAACTTGGCGCACATAATGTTAGTGGATTATTAAAGATTTGTGACACCACAAGTTTGTTGTAAATAGAAAGTTTATTGAAATATTTCCGATCTGTGTTGTGTGTGTGTGTAAGTTTTGTATAAGCTATTTATCTACCTATAGGTATAATTATTGATTTTCGTATCGGTATCATGGTGACATAAAGTTTCTTGTTTACTATTTTGAACAATAGTTAATGGTCTGCGCGTACGATGATGATAAATACCTACCTATTATTGGCGGAATTTTTCAATCGTCAAATAACAATCGCACACCTAAAAATTATCTTCCAGATAACCCAATATTTCTCATAAATTTTAATTTTGACGTTCATTGTTCGCAGAATAACTTTATCTTCTTATTTAAAATCACTTTCAATTTGTCGAGGACTGAACACAGTACCTAGGTATACCTATAGTACCTACGCATACCTACGCATTTTTCTTGACACCCCGTCAATAGACCACGCCGTAGATAGAGATACTGGACAATAGCCTAAAATGTAATAAAAATAACACTCAAATGGATATATAATCAATAATCATAATTTTAATTTTAGTAATTGTAATTTATAACAATTGCATACCTAAATGTAAGCACTAACATAGCTATAAGTACGTACTAACAATATAACGAGTCTAAGTTACTTGAAATAAATGATTATTATTATATATCAATATCATTAAGGGATTAAAAGCGGATTTGAAGGTAAAGGAGACAAGTACCTACATATCGTAGAATGATTGATTAGAAACTTTTTGGAGGTTTAATGAAGCCATATAATGAGATTAAATAATGTGTCACAATTTAGATAACTAGCGCCGCCCGATTCTATTAAAACTAGATAGAACCTTAGATGCAGTTAGTTACAATCAGAAGCGATATCAGTTTATTCAAAAATCAAAATTTGCCAACGATCTCTCCTTGCATGATCACGGCATTCATATTCATACTTGCCTGCCTGTATGTAATAGGTAGGAATCTAAATGCCTGTCATCACTTTATTATTTACTAGCGACCTGCCCCGGCTTCGCACGGGTGCAATGCTATCACTAAAACCTTCCTCTTGAATCACTCTATCTATTAAAGAAAACCGCATCAAAATCCGTTCCGTAGTTTTAAAGATACAAAGGGATATAGGGAGGGACAGAGAAAGCGACTTTGTTTTATACTATGTAGTGATGATATTGTCTTTATTAATTTCAGTTTATTCATGACGCCTACCTTACTGAAAATTACTTCCATCATACATTTTACAAGTTTTAGTGTAGGTCAAATCATGCAACTGAATTTTTATACGTTTTATAACCTCCTTAATAATTAAAATATTTAGGTAGGTAGGTATAAGTATGTCAAAATTCTTACATCAAAATGACTAAGGTATTAACATAAGTAATTTTGGTGTCTATTTCAATTTTTAAGTTATTATAATAAAAAAAATTAACTTGATTAATTAGACAATGATTTAGGATTAGGAGTAGATAGTGTTCCTTGATATTACATATGAAATCAAATTAACCATTAATAGCCAGCGCAGACGACGGACTTTGTCCCCGGAGGTCAAAGTCCCCCGAATCGTAAAAAATATGTCCGTCTCTTTTTGTCCTGTACCGCCCGTCGGCGTGGCCGCGATTATTCGGGGGACTTTTTGTACGAATCCCTCGTGTGCGTTACTCGATACAGTTGTAAGCGTTCTATTTTGGCGGACAAAAAAATACGGGGACAAAGTGCGTCGTCTGCGCAGGCTATAGTGTGTATACCAAAATACCTACCATTTGCATACGTGTGCATTAATGATCACTATCGATTGTGATCAACTATTTTCCAAGGCTCAATTTACAATTTCGCTACGGCTAACGATTAAATTTAAATGTTCGTAAAGTCGTGGAAAACTAAAATAACGTTCAAAGAATTTTCAGAACAGAGTGAAATATACCTACTACTTAATCAATGATATTCTATTAAAAATATTACACTATTGGTAGGTATCTACTGTGACGTCTGTGACAATACAAAGAAAAATACGCATAAAAAAGCACTTTAATAATTAGAAAAATAAAATATAAGTTATCACTTCATTATGATATAAAAGCCTTTCATGCGCAGTCGGGTAAAGATGTAGCATATGACATACCGGGGATGAAGACAAATTTAGCGACTCCTATTATTAAGATTACTTAGAAAAGGTATTAGGAAAATCCTTCAACCTGTTTAGGCTACGGGTGCCCCAAACAAATTGACTCATATACTACCAAAAAATATTAGCCTTCTTCTGGCACAGTCGAGTAAAAATACATGTTGCAAAATACTTACAAGGCTTCTAAAATTTTCAACAGAAACAAACACTGGTCATGAAATTGTACCTTATCATTTATCAACTTAAAAAAGATAAACGACTCATTAATATACTTCATTGATTAGACCACGATGACTGCGCAACGCGAGGGGCTGTGCACTGGGCCCGTGACAAAATTCCGGCTATTGATGTGGAAGAACTTTCTCCAACAATGGCGACATCCAGCGCAGACGGCTACGGAGCTGCTCCTACCGGTGATAACCATGCTTCTGGTACTCATTCTTCGCTCGCAGATAGAACCTATTGTCATGGGCACCACCGTATATCCCCCTATACCAGCTCATTCGCTAAACTACTCCGCGCTGGTGTTGTAAGTGGTTTCTTTATTAATTGAATTGAATTGATTAGTAGAAAGTTCATTATAGCTTATAGAAAATAAAGGTAATTTCCGAATTTCATTCAAATTAGTTGATTTAGCGATTTTTTTTATGTCGCCATGGCTTGGTATTTGTCTCCCTGACGCTGTCAAAAGTAGAGTATGCACCACTGGTATACATCATGTCTTCTTCTTAGGCGGCTTGAATCCATGATGATGATTGATGATCTGGACTCTACATAACTCCAGAGCAGTGGCTTAACAATAGGGTGACAGGGCTGGCAAAATGCCACGGGCCCCCGACCCAAGAGGGCCCCGGCCCAAAAGGCCGTGAGCTCAAAAATTTTTTTTACATTGTACCTGAGTAGGTATTTTATTTTATTTGAAAAGTTTATTTTTATAAGTTCTGCTTAAAATCCAAAGTGAGACAACTAAAAACCATAATAAAACAATTTCAAGTTAATCGTTGAGCATTTCAACCAACCTAGACAAAAAGATGTTGATTCATTTTTAGAGATAGGTACACCGTGTACATCACTCGGTACATACTATGGCCATTAGTGGGACATATACAACGTGTAGGTAGGTAATTGAGTACGCTGAAAATCTTGAAGTTTATTAATATTAAACTGAGTAGAAAATCAAAAGAACTTGCCACGGGCCCCAGATGGTATTACGCCACTGCTCCAGAGCGCAGTAAGAGTTAACTCTAGACCCCTTTGTTACGCCCAGATGCCGCTTGTGACACACTTTATCCCCGTAGTGCATAATCTACTACAGAACTACGATTTTGAAATCTTTAACTTGCCTAACTAATTTTGAAAAAAATATAATGATGTTATTTCATGTTAAATGCATAATGCTTGTCCAATTACGCTAATTACACGTGAGGTATATTTTATTGCATATTTATTAGCCTAAAATACCGTTTTCTGCAATTTGATTGCTTGTTAACTAAATGCATTTTTCAGAGCAGGAATGAATATAACACAAATGTCAATAGCCTTTTCGCCACGGAGTGACTTACTTGAAGAAGTAGTACGTAGCGCGTCAGCTAGGCTGATGCTGAAGAATGCTCAAGATTTGCTACCAGTCATAATTGAATTGCTACCTGATATACCTATAGATATACCTCCGGACCTCTTAAATTCTACGGTTGTTTACGAAGTTCTAAAGAGATTAGTTAAAGTTGATCCATACAATACTAACGCAGAACTAAGAAGCATTTACAGTGAAGAAATAACTACACGAAAAGTGATAGCGGCTGTCGAATTTGATGATTCTCTTTTTGGTCAGTAATTAAAAAATTTAAATAGACTTTCATAAGGCATTTGAAAACGTTTATTCATCAAAGAATCTCGGTAATATGAGTCACGTGTCTGAAGCCATTCCATTGAAAGAAAAACCATCTCTTGATTTTTAAAGATCGAACAACAGCTCCCTTCTTTGCTTATGCGTAATTTTGTTTTTTTCTCCCTTTCCACTTCATCTTATACTCTTTATATTTAGAACTAGCTTTTACTTCGCTTTTGCTTGCGCACGTTTATTTTACCCCCTTAGGGGTTGAATTTTGCAAAATCCTTTCTTAGTGGATGCATACACTATATAAGCTATTAATGTCCAAAATTTCAAGTCTCTAGACCCAGCGGTGTAGGCTGTGCGTCGATACATCACCAATCTGTCAGTCAGTTTATCATTTTATGTATATAGATGACAATTTATATGATTAATTTTTTTAGGGGTTACACATGCTTCAGAATTACCAAGTGACTTGCAATACGCATTGAGGTTCCCGGAGAGGCCTCGCCTCAACTCATTCTACGGTCAAGGTGGCAGATCCTGGAGGACGGATAATGTATTTCCAATTTTTGAAATTCCTGGACCACGGTTCCCTTTTTCCTGGGAAGGAGGAAATGATCCCGGTAAATGTTTACAAAATAATAACGTTTATTAAATAAACACTAAAAGCATCAGTCTGATCTGTACCTTCGTTGCTATTCTATATTGTACCCAGTGGCGGACTAAGCCTGTCGGAGGCCCGGGGCGGAAAACCTGAATTAGGCCCCCCGGTCTTAGAACTTTTGGATTTGGAGGCCCCCAAGGCCCAGGCTGGTCTTGGGGTCCTCTAGTCCCGAGGGGTCTAAAAATTTTGTGTAGCTGTAATCGTATTTGTAGCTATGGTGCCTCCAACCAACACCCAACTGCCTTTTATCCTTATTTAGGATTTGATTAAGATAACATTTCGTTAAATTTGGAGGCCCCCTAGGACCAGAGGCCCCGGTTCCGCCCCCACCTTGGTCCGCTATTGATTGTACCTGTAGAATAGTCACAAAAACGAAGCTGGAGTTAAAAATACACAGAGCCACACCAGGGTCGATAATTTTTAAAACCAAAAAAAATAGTAGTAGGATGAAACCCATTAGAAAAGGAGGGGAATATTATAAAAATGAAAGGAAAAATAAATTACGGGCGATCTGAGGTCGGGAAGGGGATGGGGGTGAGTTTTTAAGGTTAAAAAACGGTTTTTCTCGATTTCCGGCAAAACTAAAAGTCCTATCGAAAAAAGTCAAATGGCAAAGTTGTAGGTAATAAAAAGATCTAAAACTTTTGTATTTACACTTTTTTCACATAACCTCAAAATTTATGTGAAAAATTCAAAAAACCAAGTTTTTGGTTTTCTATTTTTCTTTTACAATAAAAAGTTATTTCTAACGAAATTTGGTGAAAACTTACCTTTTTATGTCCCAAATACGCTGTAATTTATTTGATTAAAAATATTTATTTTTTCACCTTATTTTTAATTAATATCGAAAAAACACCCTAATTTTCAATCGAAAACTCAACCGTCAAAATATCAGCTTTTTTCAAAAAGTTGGTATGTTTTCTGTTCGTTGAAATCTCTGCTTTCCGAAAGTGAAAAAAAAAATGTTACTATAGTAAATCTTCTCAGAAAATGCAAAAAATCTTGTACTAAAATATCATTTAATTTCAATCTTTAGGTTATGTTACGTTAAGCATACTATTTTTTTAAAGAAAATATTACAATTTTTATTTGTTTCTATCTGTATCAATCAACTCATAAAATCAACAACATAAAAATCGTAATATTTTCTTTAAAAAATAGTATGCTTAACGTAACATAACCTAAAGATTGAAATTAAATGATATTTTGGTACAAGATTTTTTGCGTTTTCTGAGAAGATTTACTATAGTAACATATTTTTTTTTTCACCATCGGAAAGTAGAGATTTCAACGAACAGAAAACATAGGTACCAACTTTTTGAAAAAAGCTGATATTTTTACGGGTGATTTTTCGATTGAAAATCAGGGTGTTTTTTCGATATTAATTCAAAATAAGGTGAAAAAAAATATATTTTTAATCAAATAAATTACAGCGTATTTGGGACATAAAAAGGTAGGTTTTCACAAAATTTCGTTAATTTTTTTTTTGTAAAAGACAAATAAAAAATCTAAAACTTGGTTTTTTGAATTTTTCACATAAATTTTGAGGTTATGTGAAAAAAGTGCAAATACAAAAGTTTTAGATCTTTTTATTACCTACAACTTTGCCATTTGACTTTTTTCGATAGGACTTTTAGTCTTGCCAGAAATCGAGAAAAACCGTTTTTTACCCTTAAAAACTCACCCCCATCCCCTTCCCGACCTCAGATCGCCCGTTATTTATTTTTCCTTTCATTTTTATAATATTCTCCTCCTTTTCTAATGGGTTTCATCCTACTACTATTTTTTTTCACTTTTTATTATTTTTAAAGGATTCTACCCTGGTCTAAAGTCTTTGGATAAAATCTTGTACGTACTATTGAATCTCCATCATTGATGGTAACATTTATTTACTTATATTTTGTGAAGGTACTTATCTGTCCTTTGTGCCTCAAGAACCCCCCATATTCTCCTTTAGCTAAATTGGCATTTCTTTTCCCAGGGTACGTTAACGAGATGTTCTTAGCACTGCAGCACATGTTGTCTACTGAGCTGATCTCACTGTTAACGGACGAAGACATCCGGACCTTCGAAGTGAATGTGCAGAGATACCCGCACCCACCCTACATACAAGACCAGGCTCAAGAAGCGCTACAACTTCTTTTCCCTATGTTCATGATGCTCAGTTTCAGTTACACTGCTGTCAACATTATTAAAGCGATCACTGTTGAAAAGGAACTGCAGATAAAGGTATGTACCCGTCGTATTGTAGGTATATAATTAGTTTGGGACTTTATTATAATGTTTTTCAGGAAGCCATGAAAATTATGGGCCTCCCAACATGGTTACATTGGACGGCGTGGTTTTGCAAACAATTCATTTATCTTCTACTCTGTACAGTTCTGATTGTTGTGATATTAAAGGTGAGAATGTAATTTTTTTTGTTAACAGGAAATTAAGGACCTTTTAGTGTATCTTAACCTTGGTTTTGTATTTTTAGGTTAATTGGTTTACTAACGAGGAAGGGTTTAGTAACTACGCTGTATTTACTCACACGCCTTGGACAGTCTTATTCTTTTACGTTGCTCTATATTTGACTTGCACGATATTTTTTTGCTTCATGATAAGTGGTTTCTTTTCAAAAGGTATGTTTTTGTTAATTTCTTTATGATATTGTGATAGCCGATAGGGTCATTGACATATTAAAACCGCTCCATTTTCTAATAGAAACCTAATAATGTTATCCATTAAATCTTTAATCTACTAAAACTAATGTTTACTAACTAAAGACTTACTTTATAGGTAGATATTATTTGCAGTAGGTAGTACATACCTAAGTAAACTAGCAACGTAACTATTTATAAATTACATAACTAGAATGCCCCGATTTGCCTGAGCCTGTGCATACTGGTTTCAGTGAGAGTTTCTGGAAACCCTTTCCCGGAGTCAACTTCCTATAAGCCAAATTAAAACTACACTTTTCTTTTTTCGCATATCACTCATCTTAAGAATTCAGAGGTCTTTTCAATAAAGGAAAAAAAATAAAAAAAAAATAGACAAATAGATTGATGCTTATTGCAGCCAACACAGCGGCGTTGTTTGGGGGTGTGATCTGGTACCTCTTGTACATTCCTGCGTTCCTTTTGTCCGTGGATGTGAACATGTCGGCTGCGGTACAAGCATTCACTTGCCTCAGTATCAACTCCGCAATGTCATACGGTTTCCAGCTGCTTCTAGCGAGAGAGAGCACTGGCGGTAAGTTTTGGGAGCATAGGGGAACTAATACTTAACTTACTTGTAAACATACTTAAACAACGTACTTATTATCAGTACTGTCGGAGATCGCATATGATCGACGAATGAGGTTTTATTTTTGTATGTTTTATAAAATGTGAGCAGTGATAGCCCGGACGGTTAAAGAGCCGGCCGAAAATCAGTGAGGCTCGGGTTCGAATCCTGGCATGTACCAATGAGTTTTTCAAAAACTTACGTACATATTTATCACTAGCTCGACGGTGAAGGAAAACATCGTGAGGAAACCCGCAGGTCTCAGAATTAATTCTGAGACATGTGTAAACAGACCCGGTCCGGCGATGGGCTCACCACCTATCACGTTTAGGGGTCCAATATATCTCGTGAAATGTGGGTATATCCAGTAATGGAATACCTCTGCCTACCCCCTCGGGGATAAAAAAGGCGTGAGATTATTATTATTATATTATTATTATTATTTATAAAAATGTGACTTTGTCAGATTTATCTCGTTCTTCCTTTGATTTCTAAAATATATATGTTCGTTTTTACTTGACCTGCTTTTAATTCTGAAATTACGTGCACCCGTGCGCATACGAGCATTCCATTCGAGCCTAAACAATATTCCGGCGTCTCAGACAGCAGAAGACGCCACAAGTACTGATATGGAATTACATGTACATTTGTAGATTCCAGTTTACCATAAAACTATCTTTAACTCGGAGGGAGTCGAAGTAAATTTGTTCTGATAGTTTAATTACTTATTAAAACACCAAAATGCCTAAGTGTAAAAAGCACAGTCCGTCTAACCGTTAGGACAACAGGCAAATATATCACAAATTTAAGTATATAAAAATACGGCCAATAATTCGAACCTCTTTCAAACCTCTCGGGACACGCCGTGTATAATATTGTAATTTATTTTAGGCATGCAATGGAGCGAGTTCTTGATATCACCTGTAGCTGATGGGTCCCGTTTTCTCTTCGGCCATGTGGTGCTAATGTTGGTATTGGATTGCATAGTATACATGCTAGTAGCTCTGTACATGGAGCAGGTGCTTCCCGGGCCCTACGGCACTCCTAAACCCTGGTACTTCCCTCTGCAAAGACACTTCTGGTTCCCCAATAGTAAACTCAAAGGTAAATATTTATAGATAGGACAAAAGTTTATATTTCAGTATTTTTCTAAAACCTAGAGTTTTTATTTTAGAGAAAATTGTTGCATATCCGCCTTCAGACACGCAGAATATAACTATGGAAAGAGATCCGAGAGGTCACACGGTAGGAGTGAAAATGACAGTGAGTAATTCCGTACTACAAAGAGTGATGCCATTTTTATATAAAAAAAGAATCTGTATGTTGGTTTACCCCATCTTATGCTGGTTTACATTATTTTCAGAATTTAACTAAAATTTACGGAAACCACATGGCGGTCAATAATCTAACATTGAATATTTACGATGACCAAATTACTGTTTTGCTCGGACACAATGGCGCTGGCAAGTCTACAACTATATCTATGTTAACGGGTATGTGTATTCAGATATCGGCTGTGAGGGATCTAAAATCTAAGGTACATGGGCGTACACTGGAGGAGGGGCAGCTGCCCCCCCCCCCTGCTCACTGATTTATTCACTGTTTATGAATGTATATTTGCTATAATTTTCAGGGTAAAAGAAAGGTATTATAAAAATTACATATAAGTATTATTAGATATAGCAATCTTTATAGAATTATCTTAGTATTTATCTTTAATTTAATGGTTAAAGATCTACTTATCACGATCATTGAACTCTAATTTGTGTAGCAGGCGTACTATGTAGGTAGGTAAGACAATCTTTGAATATTCTACAGCGTCAAATGGCATTATATTACCATATAACATTAAATTTTATGTTTGCGATTTGAATTAGGACCCAAAATGGTCGCACCTAGAGATCAACAGTTATGTTTGTCTTATGATTGTCTAGGTATCATTGATATAGAAATCCCGTAGGTATATAATGAAACATAGGTGATGGTTGCAGATTTCAAGTAAATTAGAGCGTATTAATCAAATTTTAGGTAATCTAGAGGTGACACGGGGCACGGTGTCACTGGTAGGCTACGACATCACAAAACAGAGTCAGTTAGCCCGATCTCACATTGGGCTATGCCCCCAGCACAATGTGCTCTTTAACGAGCTCACTGTCAGAGAGCATCTCGAGTTCTTCTCTCGGCTAAAAGGATTTAAAGGCGATAAGCTAAACGAAGAAATTGATACGCTTATTGAGAAACTGGAACTAGAAGATAAGGTGAGATAATTTACGGTACATATTTTGGCTTGATATAGTAAGTAGAGAGAGAGAGAGAGACATTCTTTTTTATGGGCGGCTGATTAATCATAATCTTATCCCAGTCCAATCCGCTGTCCGCTGAAATAAGAGTTTGGTAATAGTTAAAGATTTAATATGTAATGAAAATATATTCTATCTTGGGTCGTCTCTATGTTATTCTGTGTCCGTTCCATAACCTTAGTTACGGTTTGTAGGTAGGTACTCTACGTGGCTCAAACACACACGTCCTCTGCCTTAAATTTCTCTACTAGCGGTTTTGCGCGGTTTCACCCGCGTAGTTCCCGTTCCCGTGGGAATATGGGAATAAAATAAAGCCTTTTTATTTATTATTCCTTTTACAAATAATAATACAATTTTAAATTACATGTTAATTATATACTATGTTACTCAGGAATATTTTAGCTTTTCATTGTTAAAATTATTTTTAAAATCGGTCCAAAAGTTTTTGAGTTTATCCGTAACAAAGACACAAACATACATAAATACAAATCTTCTCTCTTTATAATATTATTATAGATGGAATAAAGGTATAAAAAATAGTGGGTATAGGTAACTATGAAAAAAATAGAAATAGTAGATTGTTATACAAGGGTCGGAAGGAATTGATAACTTCCACCCGCGTTAAACACTCTACTTGAAAGTAAACAAAAAAAAATACAATTTTACAAACATTCAAACGCAATTATACCTACCTACGAAAAAAAAACAAAATTGTCAACAATACAACCAAAGAGGTCGGAAGAAGGGAAACTTTTTCTTTTACACGTCTTTGAATACTACATCATAGAGTACCTAACCTAATTAACATTACAAAAATAATATACAAATCCTATGTACAAAAGTACATATTCTTATAAAGCCTTCTGTGCTTATTAGTGTCGATGAAAAACAAAATTTTGAATTTCGGAACAGCTTACCAAATTATTACTCTTATTTTAATTTTCAAAATGTGGAACGCGTACCGCCTTGCGCGCGGGCTATTTTCTGTTGTTTATACCTACACTCACAAGGCCGCACCTTTTTTTCTTATTCTAATTGATGTAAAAAGTTTCGTAACCCTACTAAGCACCCAAAGAGGTTGGAAGAAACTCATTCTCTTTCCTAGAGAAACTTTTTCCTTAAACGTCTTTGCCAAATGTATTACTATTTTTTTTTATTTATTCCCGCCCTAAGGCCGGAAGCAATTACTATGAGTCTTTCCCGACCGAGGGCGGGAATCACAGCCCTTAAATCTCTCTGTGGTGGGAATCATCGCTTCCGACCCGATACTCAGATCAAACATACACTACTTTCCGAGTATGAGATATGAAAAATAAATTCTTTAGCGTTTCTTATCATGCACTTTTTCTAGCGTAACTACCTGGCCGAGGGTCTGTCAGGAGGGCAGAAGCGTAGGCTGTCAGTGGGTATAGCTCTGTGCGGGGCAGCGCGTGTCGTCTTGCTTGATGAACCCACTTCCGGTATGGACCCGGCCTCAAGAAGAGCTCTTTGGGACCTGTTGCAGAAGGAGAAAAAAGGTTAGGTTCTGAAACCTACACCGGAGAGGGTTGCAAGGGCGTTCTATTCCTAGTATATTTTTCGGACCCTATCTTTATATACCTTAGAATCAAAACCAACACTGGAACCTGCGAGTTTTCCTTCATATTAGTGGAATCATAATAAAAAAAATTGGTAGGTAGTTTCAGTTTTTAACCACTCATTTTACGCTTTACGCTCACCCGAAAGCCTTCACTAAGACATACCTAAATCTGTTTATGTTAACTCCACTTGTACATTAGCAGCGCCCCGCGGTTTCACCCTCAAAATAACTTTCAACCCCTTTTTAGGGGATGAATTTCAATAAAATGCAAAAATCTTTCATATTTTCTGTTAAAGAACGTTTATGCAAAATTTGAAGTAGATTGGGCCAAGGAATCACGTTGTCCCATACAAACTTTGCCCCCCTTTTAACCCTTTTTTTATCGGATGCCTACGTTATACAAAGAACACAACCTCAAAGTTTCAATTCTCTACCATCAGCGGCTTAGGCTGTGCGTTGATCCGTCAGTCAGTGATTCAGGACAAAGCATTTTATATGTCCATAATCGTTATTTTCATTACATGACAGCCCTTGGATGTCCTTAACTTTAAACCGATATTTTCAGTTCCGTTATCAGTTTTTGATGGCATGTTATCATGTTTTCTGATTAGTAAAATGCAGACGTGTTATGAATATTCCGGTTTAAATACTAATTAGGTTGATAAACAAAGTCATGACAATCTCTTTACGCATGAAAAATATATTAGGTAGGTACCTACCTAGAAATGAGCTAAGCATCAGCACATAAGCTAAGGATAATAATTTTCACAACATTAGAAATACCTACCTACTTACTTATACATTTTTATATATCTCAGCGAAATTCTAAATGAAGTTGTTAATTTTTCTTTAAGCTCAATAAAATTTCTAAAATAAGTAGTTAGAAACCGTCGGTCAACTGTTCAGTTTTTCATTACAAGGTACGAGACGAAAAAGACTTTTAATGATTTCCTATAGTCAGGGCTTTAAAAGAAATCTGTTACATACCTAAACCTATTGCAGGTCGGTCAATAATCCTCACAACCCACTTCATGGACGAGGCAGACATTCTTGGCGACCGTGTGGCGATTATGGCGAATGGGCTTTTGCAATGTGTTGGCTCCCCCTACTTCCTGAAGAAGCATTACGGGGTTGGTTACACTCTCGTTGTGGTGAAAGACCAGGGATTCGATTACGAAACGTGCACTGAAGTCATTAGGAAATACATATCGGAAACTACTATCAAGGAAGATCGCGGTAAGTACGAGTAGGTAGGCCTTAATAGGTAATCCTAATGCAGGTATGTTGTGCAGACTCCAATTGATTTTAACATTTTAGGAACGGAAATGACATACAGTCTAAGAAATGAGTTCTCACATACATTTGAGGCAATGTTAAACGACCTAGAAACCAATATAGGGAAGATCAAATTCACAAACTATGGTTTAGTAGCTACTACACTTGAAGATGTTTTTATGTCGTAAGTTACATTCGATTCATTTATTTTATAACACATTTGCTCGTAAAAGGTGTCTTATTTCACCAATTTCAATATCGTATTGTATCTCTTTACGCCCAAGTGCGGTAAGTGTAAAGTAAAACGCACGGTTTATCAAGATGCTCCGTCTTAAATCGAACTACTTTTTAAAATCTCAGCAAAGAGTTTTTATGTCAAAAAAGTTGTCAACATTTTATGATTAAAATTAACTTTGGGAGATAAAATATAATAAAGAAATATTTATGTACATAATTATTTAATTTAATTAATTTTGACAGTAAATTACAACAAATTAATCTGTAACAAAAACACAAAAATATTATTTACTTTATTAGTAATACTGGCTGTTTTTTGTGCCTTTGCCTAAAAAAATGCTGATGCGCGCCGCGCGCTTTTTCTTAATGCTGTATTGTTTTTATTCGTTTACCATAGTCGAAGTTTTATTTTATTTCCTCGCAAATGTGTTATAAAACGTCGTATGACATACGTGCGCTTTGATAATTACAGCCTCTGCTTACTTGTAGCAATATCGCCTCGCCTCGGCTGTAATTTTCAACCTACCGCACTTATATCATAATGTACTAATATATAAAACGAATACCTAGACGTTTGACAGGCCTGTTGGCTTCGTTGGTAATGACGGTGCCTTCTGAGTCTCAGGTTGCGGGTTCGATCCCCGCTCGGGGCCAACATTTGTGTGCATGAACATGTCTGTTGGCTTCGTGTCTAGTCGTTTAATATGTATTTAAGTAGATATGTTTATCAGTTGTTTGGTACCCATACAATATAGGTAACAGGCCCTGCCTAGTCTGGGACTAAATAACCATGTGTTAATTGGATCCCACAATTTATTTTTTATACAGTTTATACAGTTTTACTCAGTACAATTTTACTTTAATATTGTAGAGTGGGTTCAGATATTAACCCTTTAACTTCGTCGGATTCCGATGACTGTAACGCTACAACATCGGACTCGTACGATGACCCTGTGAAAGCTGAATATGAATCTTCGTTGGATCAGTGTAAGTTAACACTTAAACTACTCTATTTGTCTCAGCATTTTTCTCCATACACTTGTACCTCAAATGCATAGAGCGGGTAAGTAGAAATCAGCAGGCGTATTCACGGAGGCTCGATACCGTTTCCGTTCGATTCAGATTGAGTGAAAATTTTTCCGAATCCTTAAGTCACATATGACATTAGTTTTCGACACCATCATCAGCCCATCTCGAAAGTGTTCGACAGATGATACCGTTTCCGTTCGATTCAGATCCAGTGAAAAATTTTCCGAATCCTTTTATGTCACATATGACATTAGTTTTCGACACCAACATCAGCCCATCTCGAAAGTGTTCGACAGATTTTCCGATTCCAAGTCCAATATCGAAGCTCCGTGAATACGCCTGCAGAACGCTTAAGATTTACGCTGGTGATTGTAATTAGTTATGCAGGAATGAAAATGGAACACAACAGCTTCCAGGTTCTATGGCAAGGAGAACTTGATTCTACTATTTTCAATCCATATTTTTATTTTCCATTTTATGAGTATTGATGATGGTTATTGATCTTTCACATCTACCGAAAAATATATCGTCTTTTGACTTACTTGTATTGTAATATTTTAGTAGACATTGATGGTGGGAATCTAAAAGGCATTCGCCTGTGGTGGCAGCACGTCCTGGCTGTGTGGCTAAAGCTATGGCTTGTCTGGACTCGATCGTGGCAACTGGTGGTACTACAGGTGTTGGTGCCAATCCTGCAGATCAATGCGACCCTCGGAGTCTTGCAATACGTCTTGTCATTATCTGAGACTACACAACGCCGGGAGCTTACATTGAGTAAAGGGTAAACATTTTTTTAAACGAAAACAATTGATAACTTTAGCAAAACAAAAGTTTAGTTTTTTGTACTTCTTGGAATATTTAGTTTTGTTTTCGGGTTCGCGGATGACGCACAATAGGATATTTTTAAGAACAAATAAAAAATTACCTTTAATTTTTAGGTTTACGGGTACGGAGACTTTGGTGGAATATAATGGAACAACAGCCTATTCTCTTGGTTGGATTGCCAAAGCAGCATATAAATTATTATTTAATGAATCTGGCGATAGTTCTATGGAAATAACAGATGTGGAACAGTCTCTCGATACATATTATTTGGAAAGGGTATGTATTTTTTTTATTAATAAAAGGGAATATTGGAACGACTTGTATTTGTGGCTAGTTAGTTTTGTTTTATTTAAGTTAAGTTCAGCGATCTCAAAGATTTTTCACTTAAGTATTGGTGTCTTGTTCCTCAGACTGATGATGCGAATGTTATGGGATTCATTCGTAACCGTTTGCTGATCGGCGCAACGTTTAGTGACACATCTGCTGTCGCCTGGTTCAGCAATTTCGGTTACCACGACGTGGCGATATCTCTGGCCGCCGTCCACAAAGCCCTCCTGCAAGCCAAGAACCCGGGTGCTAATCTTACAGTCTTCAACTACCCACTGGAGGCTCATTACAATGACAATGTTAGAAAAATATTAAAATTATTATATTAAGACTTTCCTCGTTCTTGTGATGCAGTTAAAGATGGCGTTTATAGGAATTTAGCTTTGGATGCAAGTTATGTTTTACTGAAGACCAAGGCTGACGCAAATGTTTAGTTAGAAAACCCCAATGAATGTCTAAGATTTTAATGGAATAGTATTAAGATTTATTTTAGACGATTAATCAAAGAGATCAATATTTCAGACAAACATTCAAATGATGGTGACCATGCTGTCGATGCAGTTATCAGCTGGTATCGGAAGCAGTTTGGGATTGATCAGTGCTGTCTACATAATGTTTTACATCAAGGTGAGATAATTGTAAACCTTTTCGTTTTCCAATTGCATTCCACGGAACTCTCGGTGCGCGAGTCCGAGTCGCAATCGGTCGGTTGCCGACTTCTAATCACCGAACATGATACTTAATCCTATAGGACATACTATCCCACCAATTTAATATATAAACGCGAAGGTTTGGGAGGGTTTTGGATGTTTGTTAGACTTTCGCGCATAATTTTATGTAACTAGGTATGTTCTCTGGAATAGAATGAAGTTAAGTTGCTCTTGATTTGTTGTGGACCCTACTTAAAAAGCTTCTGAATGGATTATGGTGAAACTTTGCAGTGTTATAGCTTGTTAATCAAAATAACACAGAATACTTTTTATCTCGGAATGCAGAGCAGCATAAAAATATATGTAAGTTAATGTAATTGTTAATAGGAAAGGATTTCTCGAGCGAAACTTCTCCAGAAGGCTTCGGGTATACGGCCGTACGTAATGTGGAGCACCGCCGCGGTGTTCGACTGGGTGTGGTTCCTGATCATTTGCGTCACCATCGTCATATCGTGCGTCGCTTTCGGCGTCATCGGCCTGTCCAGTCCAGATGAATTAGGTATGTGTCATCTCACGCTTGTAGGTATATTATAAAGTTTCCAAACTATCAAGGGGTGTGTTTGCTCAAGAACTTAACATTTTCGAAAAATAAATTTACCTAATAGGTAGGTACTGTCTGCCTGTGTCCAGGCAGCTGCATGAATTTTCTCATAATGTGTGATAATAAGCTGGAAACCTATTTATGTCAAGGCTATTTTATTTTAGCTCTATTGTAACAACTGTATGTACTCGGAAAGGTATACCTAGTGCAAAATTCTAAAGTATAGGTAAAGCAAGAGGATCACGTCAGTCTCGTACTTGGCCGTTTTTCTAAGTTTCATAAAAAAATTCACATACGTTACAAAATTTATTGATACTTATCTCTTTTATATTTATTTATCAATATTTCTCTTTTTAACCAGTTTTTATATTTTCCGGTGGGAATATGATATTTTTCTGGAATAAAAAGTACCCTAGATTAGATGTTAACCCGGGTACCTACTCAGTTATCTCAATACCAAATTTCATCAAAATCCGTCCAGCAGTTTTTGCGTTATGTGTGCACAGACATGAGACAGACAGAAAGACAGACAAAAAATTCAAAAATTGTGGTTTTTGGGATCTAAATCGATAACTATCTACATTACCACTGAAATTTAAAAAAAAAATGTCATGCACAGACACGGTCCCGCTTAGAGTTATTAAGTACTAGCAGCGCCCCGCGGTTTCACCCGCGTAGTTCCCGTTCCCGTGGAAATACGGGAATAAAATATAGGCTTTGTTACTCCCTGATAATGTAGCTTTAAATTGGTGAAAGAATTTTCAAAATCAGGTTTATGGTTTAGGCCTGTTCCCGTGGGAAAATTATAGCCCATGTTACTCCCAGAAAAGTACGTTTTCCACAGGCAAAAGATCAGAAGCCGGTGGTAGGTATCGGAGCCTTTTTAATACAAACAAACAAAAAATATAATCATTCCTCAATCCAGTTTATTCCCGTTCCCGTGGGAATTTCCTAAAATCCCTTTATAGTGGTTGCCTACGACATATAAGCCACCTACATACCATATTTTAAATAGCGGGTTCCCATAGCGACGTTGCCTGGGCGCATCCATTTTATTCCCGTTCCCGTGGGAATTTCCAAAAATCCCTTCATAGTGGTTGGCTACAATATATGAGACACCTACAAACCATATGTCAAGTTTCTAGGTGTTATCGTTTCAGAGTAGTACGTATTTCTCTTTTTAACCAGTTTTTATATTTTCCCGTGGGAATGAGATATTTTCCTGGAATAAAAAGTACCCTAGATGTTGACCCGGGTACTCAGTTATCTCCATACCAAATTTCATCAAAATCCGTCCAGTAGTTTTTGAGTGATGCGTGCACAACCAGACAGACAGACAGACAAAAATTCCAAAAATTGGTGTTTCGGTATCTATATCGATAACTATATACACTACCGTTAAAATTTTCAAAAAATATTTAATGTACAGACACGGCCCCGTTAGAGTTTTATTATATGTATAGATATGAGAAGTAATTAAATGGGCAGCAATTATAAAATTTGGTTAGCCACAAAAAATCAGCATTTAAATCATTTGGTCGGCATACAAAGATTTTGTTCGCAAATAAAAAAATCAGGCAGCAATCCTTGTTCGGAAAATAATTTTGATAATGGTCAAACATTTAATCAGAAATAGGCAGCTTACAATAACATGGGTTTGCATAATAAACATTCAGTCCGCAAAATAGTTACTTGGTCCGCAAAATAACTACTTGGTCAGCAAGATTTCATGATTGAACAGCAGAGAAAACATGTCGTAAAAATATACTTTAACTCCCACTCCTACTCCTACTCCTACTCCCACTCCCACTCCCATATAATATATATCTCTATTTCTATAAATTTAATATCTCTGCCGACCCCGTCCGTAATAAGGCGTGAGAGTATCTTCTTTTCTATTATTTTAACACTGACGACATACTGAGCATTTTAGTTGTATTTATTACACAGGCTACGCTAATTAATCTTGAAATATCAACTAGGTAAGTGATACCACTTTGTGGTGATACTAAACTGTGTCAAGAGTCTTATGAACTAGTAATAATAAGGAAGGACAGGTGTACTAAGATAAGAGGTTTTGCACTTAGAGTAAGCAAATTACTTATAACCTGGTTTTGAAAACTCTTGAAAAAGCCAAGGTCTGAGTGCAAGTGCTTTGGTCTTCCAAAACCTAGTTAGTCCTAAGGTACCCCTATAGTAACTATTGACAATATTAGACGTAACCTGAAACGGAATAGGGAAGAGCACTGCTGTTATAATTTCACAAAAAAATAAAAATACACTCAGTTTGTTGAGGCTCTACTAGGTACCTCTACCCCCGGATTTCTATAGTTTATTTAGCTAGTATTTACCAACGACTTTGATTTTTGTTTCTAGGACGTATGTACGTGTGTTTCATGGTGTACGGCTTCGCGATGCTGCCCCTCCACTACTTGTTTTCGTACTTCTTCAGCGGCCCGGCTGCCGGCTTCGTCGTCATGTTTTTCGTCAACCTCCTAGTCGGTGAGAACTACCTAGTAATTTCTAAGAGAGCAGTAAGTAGTTTTCAAAGGTCTACGGTGCTTGAATAAATATCTAAGTATATTTACAAACGCGGTATTGGACGTTATTAATGACTAGAGCTCAGCCCTAGATTTCTTAATAGGTCGAATAGTCTGCAGAGCGGTCAGAGGCAGCAGATTTCAGAGTGAAATCATTCGCTTTGGTAACCCGTTAAGTTCGTTCGTGATTATTCTGATTATGAACGTAGGTACCTAATGCTCAAACAAGTCACTTGCAGATAGATAATTTAAAAAAAGGGAAAAATCCGGACGACAATGAAAACTTAATACATCAACTTTTGTGCCAATTCTTTTATGATTGATTGCGCCGAACTTTGCATATAAATGAACGATGATAATAAAATATATTGGTTCAAGCGCTAAGTTTAAAGGCTTTGCTTTCGACGCTCAGACATCGTTTCACCATTCGCCTGTGCCTGGCTAGTAGTGGGCTACTGAGGCTTTCTACTGCTTCAAAGGCCTCTCTGGGATGAGCATGTCAAAATATTTTTCGTAATATGTTCCATGTTTAAGTATTTAACGAGAAGATACCGTCGATGATGGTAATGAAAACGATATATTTATAAGTACCTTAATCCATTGTTAACTTTAGTGCACCACCTAGCTTCAAATGTTTATTTCAGTTACATCCATCCTAAGGTTGTCTTTAAGAAATAGCTTAAAGCGATAAGACCGCCCATTGTACTTTTTTATCATTGTGTCACTTGTTGCATATTATTTTTATTGGTGTTCAATAAAGAGTTGTTACTTACTTACCGTCCTATGAAACTGAGATGGTGGCTTGATCAGGTATGATGGGGCCGCAGATAGTGGAGGCTCTGTGGGCGCCAATGCTGACCACAAAGCACGTGGCGGACAGTCTCGACGCTGTACTGCAATTTTTCCCGCTCTACAGCCTCGTCACTGCAGTTAGGTATGTGATTATTGCCATGGTAGGTACTTGATACGAAGTAGGTAAGTACATCTAACTAACAGGTGCACTCTCGGATTGTTGGTTAAAGCATAAAGGTATTGCAAGTTTTAGAGTTGGGACATTTCTATTAATACATGTTTCGTCATAAGTTAGTTATGTTACCTACCACGGGCATTTCTACTCGAATAATTAACTTTTACTTGTGTGGCGCTTTCAATAAGAAAAAAGAACTGTAGGTAAGAACCAATCTATTTGAAATTACAACTCATTAGGAACGTATGCAAAAGCGCAATATTTTGCGAAAAATTATCGTTTCCACGGAGACTAAGGGGAAGGTTCAGTCAGACCCCCGAAACGCCCCCTTGTATACGCACGGCTAAAAACATTTGAGTAAATTATTGATCGCGAATGTTTTCAAAATTGTCTAATATTTATTTCTTTACCTTGGCAGAACGTTAAACAAGTCTGGCCTGCTAGAGTGGTCGTGCCTGCAGGGCTGCGAGTTCCTGTCGGCGGTGGTGGCCAACATGACCGAGTGCAGCATGCAAGCCATGTGCGAAAACTTCTCCGAGACTTGCTGTGGTCAGTACATAATACCTTATTGTGTAATAACGTCAACATCTAGCCTTCATCAACAGTCGACTGCGGAGCTATCTTTTTCCACATTACGAGGAAGTATGGGCTGTAAAGCGAGCCCACTGCGAGATGAATAAGGAGATGGTGCTTGATATTGTTTATGTACCATTTTTAAGTAGTCGGTATAAATGTAAGCTTAGATATTTTCTGTAAGTTACATTTATATATAAAAAAAGAAATTAAATAAACATGGTGTTGAGTGGCCATTTCGATATATACCTACCTATCAGAATTTTTAAGGCACCTATCATAATTGTGAGTATAAAAACCGTAACTTAGATTTAACACGAAGGAGCTCGTAATTAGAGAGAGGTATGACTGCAGCGACTTTTAAATCGTTATTATTTGAAATGACGAGTACTTTGAATTCACATGTGAAATTTTACTTATGATGAAAAATAACACTTGGTACCTACTGGAAATAAAATATTAAAAGTGCATTTGAATTTGCACGATTTGCGAAATCATAAATACTCACCTCAGCTAGCAGGCTAGGTGAAAGAGATTAGCAGGTGAGAAGTAGGTTTGAAAATTCATTTCACATTACTCATGAATTGACCCATCTCTGCTCGTACTATAAAGCCATTATGCGATGAATAACACTGGCTGAATAATTTGTTACAGCACATACGCAGCACTATAACACTATGACGATATATCTGAAATGGAGTCGCAATCTTAAAATAAATATTTGCTAGGTTTTGGTAGGTACTTAGGTAGGTACCTAGTTGGGAGGTTAGGTTAGGTCGTGCGGGTTTCCTCACGATGTTTTCCTTCACCGTCGAGATAGTGATAAATGTGTAGGTACGTAAGCTTTTGGAAAAACTCATTGGTATGTACCAATGAGTTTTTCCAGGATTCGAAACTGAGCCTCACCAATGAGAAGCGGGCTCTTTAGCCACTGGGTTGTCGTTGCTCATATCATAATAACTAAATAATTTATATATCTGCTTCAGTTGAAGAGAACGCGCACTGGAATTGGGACGCGCCAGGCGTGATGCGCTACATCGTGGCTATGCTGGTCTCCGGCGCGGTGCTGTGGGCGGTCCTCATGATGGCCGAGTACAGGCTCGTGCAGAAGGTAACACGGTTGATCGTGTGGTTTATTACAATATTATGTTTAGGGCGATATCACGCAATGAGACTTTATGTTAAAGGTTCGGGTTTGGATTTGGATTGAGAGAGTAATTTTATTTGAGACTAGCGTTCCCGTTCCCGTAGGAATACGGGAATCAAATATAGTCTATGTTACTCAGGGATATTGTAGCTTTCCATTGGTGAAAGAATTTTTCAAATCGGCCCAGTACTTTTTAGTTTATGCGTTACAAACAAAAATACAAATCATTCCTGTTTATAATAATATCTATTACCGTAATAGTTACTTTCGTATTTCTAATACTAAAAGCTGTTCTCCTCAATTTTACCCACGTAAGTACCTACCGTTCCTGTGGGAAAATTTTATGCTATGTTACACAAAGAAAAAGTTTTCTGATGACTTACAATTTTCTTAACGCGAATGGGCTATAATTTAAGATATTATTATTGTGATTGCTTGTAGATATTCAACCGCGAGAGACGACCACCGCCCATCGACGAGAGCTCCCTAGATGAGGATGTGGCTGCCGAAGCGGAGCACGTGAAGCACGTGGACACAAAGCTAGCAGAACACAGCCTCGTGGCCGACCGCCTTTCCAAGTACTACGGAAAACACCTAGCCGTCGACCAAGTGTCGTTTAGTAAGCATCACGTTTATGTATCCCATATACTTATTGCAATGAAAATAGGAAGTCCTGCATTTCATTAATGAGAAACATTCGTAATTACATTTGATGCGGCGGTGGGAGATTATAGCCTATACTTCCTCAAGTGAGGAAAGACCCTTAGCTCAGGTTACGGGTTGACGATAATGATGATGAATACCGTTGCCCTTTTCCTCCTGCAAAGTTTTTTCAGATGTTTCTAACATTGTGTTCCTACCTTGCAATAAAAAAAACCCACTTTTGTGAAAGACTATTAAAAAGGTCAAAGAGAGCGCGGAAGCGATTTTTGTAAATTCAACCTGTCCATAGCCTCTTTGTAAGTGGAGCTTTAATCTATCGCAGCTCCTTTCATCGGAATTGTTGCAAAATACATAGGTAGGTACTTACAGATTTTATTCTCCCACAAAATAAAACTTTTAAGTTACACCTTAATGTTGAATAAGGTACTTAAGGTACAATAACCTTGATTTGATTGCAGCTGTCAGTGCTACGGAATGCTTTGGCCTTTTGGGTGTGAACGGAGCTGGCAAAACGACTACTTTTAAAATGCTTATGGGAGACGAGACGATCTCGAGTGGAGACGCCACCGTCGGCGGGTATTCCGTTAAAAAACACATCACTAATGTTTACAAGAACATCGGTGAGTACTTAAAGTCAAACTATTTGCAGTGAGAACACAATCAATATGAAATATATTATGTTAAAAAATCGCCGCATGCGCCGACAAAAAAATAGGAGGAGGTTCTCAAGTCAAGTTTTTTTATATTGACCACGCATAACTCTGTACAGAGTGATCCTATTTTGATGATTCTTTGTTTAATGGATAGGGTAGAGTTTGGTCCAGTTAAAATTTATGTTTTCGTCGTAATTTTTTTGTTAAAAAGGTTTTATTTAAATGTATTAGAATTAGTTATCTTGACTTACAATTTCACTTCATATTTGGGTCATAGGTAGTATTTTTATCGTCTTTATCGAAACTGGCTGTTCGCTTAAATGAATAATTTTTTTGCATTTTCAGGTTACTGTCCCCAATTCGACGCAGTGTTCCCGGAGTTTACCGGCCGGGAGACGCTACGCTTCTTTTCCATGCTACGTGGGCTTGGGTCTAACTACGCTTCCAGTCAGATAGTTGTTTTAGCACATTCCCTTGGCTTTACCCAGCACCTTGATAAGAAAGTAAGTAAAGATATTACTTTTCTACTGGTTTTCTTTTAATATAATATGCTATGT
This sequence comes from Ethmia dodecea, assembly GCA_963855545.1. Lineage (NCBI taxonomy): Eukaryota > Metazoa > Arthropoda > Insecta > Lepidoptera > Depressariidae > Ethmia > Ethmia dodecea. Next base: position 8,435,161 of record OY979446.1, read on the forward strand.
AGGTACCTACCTACTTAGATCCACAGCCTACAGAGCCTAGGCAAGTGGCTTTGAAAAATGTAAACGTCAGTCGAATTAAATGACAAATGTACGGAATAGCGTTCGACGTGCGCTTTATCTGGGTGCACGGCAGTGCCCCCGCCAAGTCGAGCAAAATGCAGCACGACCGTACCATCCTTTTCTCGATTTACTTTTCTAAATGTAACCATATACCTACTGTCAGTTTTATCTACACGACGTCTGTCGGGTCATATAATCTACCTAGTAGTCCCTATAAGTATATGTAATACATTCCACATATTATGTTGACGTGTGTAGGTCGAGCAGTACTCCGGTGGCAACAAGCGGAAACTGAGCACGGCGGTGGCGCTGCTGGGCCGAGCGCGGCTCGTGTTCGTCGACGAGCCCACCACCGGCGTTGACCCCGCCGCTAAGCGACAGGTCCCTTTTTTTACTATTAAGGACTAATGTTAGTGAATCTGCTTTCTGCAGGAGTACTAAGACAATCTTTGAATATCCGATAGCGTGAAATTTCATTTATTTGCCATTCAACATCCATTTGACACTTAGGTACGATTTGAATTGGATAATTTTGTTTATATGTTTGTTTTTAATAATGACTTTCCGTTAACTACTGAACCGGTTTTTTAAAAATTCTTTTACGAATGGAAAGCTTTCCTAGGAATATCTAACATGGACAGTAATTTTTGCACGAGAGCTGGATTTCACGCGGAGAACAGATACCTACTTAGTCAGTATGGCTGTTTAAACCTTTTCTGCTCTGAACATAGGCTCCGCCTGCGCAAACCGCCATATGGTTGCTAAAAAATGTTATTGCGCAGCCATTTGCGCAACTTCAGAGCTGCAAAACGGCCTACATTACATACCTACCTAATTTTGGTGAGTTCGTGACAAGACATAGGTAAACAGTGGAAACTTGATATACTTATCTATTCCACTGCATTCTGTGATAGGTGTGGAACGCAGTGCGTCGGGCGCGGCGCGAGGGCCGCGGAGTGGTGCTGACGTCACACAGCATGGAGGAGTGCGAGGCGCTGTGCTCGCGGCTCACCATCATGGTCAACGGCAGGTTCAAGTGCCTGGGCACGCCGCAGCATCTTAAAAACAAGTTCTCGGAAGGTGAGTTCTATACATACAGGGCGACTTTTTTTACCGTCTGGAAAAAAATGTGGTGTGATAGGTAAGTGTAATAAATTCATTTGGCAATGTTACTTAATTTTTTTTTTCTCAAAAAAATGTTTTCTTGCTTAGACTAATATACATTACTCAATTGTAGTCAATAATACACACTGAGATATTTGAAATAGTATTTTAAAAAGAAACAGGCTCGTAGCTTCCTACAACATGCGCAATCTACCTACAACCGCCAGCTGCGCGTAGTACCTACTATGCGTAGTTTTCTAGATTTTGTAAATTGCACTAACCATGACTATATTTAACAATTAATCTCGTGTATAACTTCGGCTCTAGATACCTTATTCATCATATTTTTTTCCAGACGGTAAAAAAAATCATCCAGTATATCACATAGTAGTATAAAACAAAGTCGGTTTCTCTGTCCCTATATCCCTTTGTATGCTTAAATCTTTAAAACTACGCAACGGATTTTGATGCGTTTTTTTTTAATAGATCGAGTGATTCAAGAGGATGGTTTTAGTATTAGCATTGCAACCGTGTGAAGCCGGGGTGGGTCGCTAGTATAACATAAAACAAAGTCGCTTTCTCTGTCCCTATATCCCTATGTCCCTTTGTATGCTTAAATCTTTAAAATTACGCAACGGATTTTGATGCGGTTTTTTTAATAGATAGAGTGATTCAAGACGAAGGTTTTAGTGTTAGCATTGCACCCGTGCGAAGCCGGGGCGGGTCGCTAGTAGGTAATAAAACTGTAACGAGACCGGGTAAGTAATGTGGATAATATTTATCGAAGTAGATATCAAAACACCAATTTCTGAAATTGTGGTTGTGCATGCATCACGCTTAAACTACTGGACGGGTTTTGATGTGTGGAGATAATTGAGTACCTAACTGGGTAATCTAGAGTCCTACTTTATACAGCGGGAGAATGTCTCATTCCCAAGGGAAAATTAAAAAACTGGATCAAAAAGAAATACTTATATAACCCTAGAAACTTGTAGATGTCTTCTATGTCGTAGCAAAAAGCTATATGAAGGGTGGGAAAACACGGGAATAAACTGGGCACCCGCTAGTTAAATAAAGAGATTGAGCCGTTTGGTATAACCCACTGTTCAACTTTATGCAGTTGAGCAGTGGGGAAGTCACGCTAAATAACCGTGTTTGAGTTAGGTATATATGTCCCACGATTTATTTACTAAGTAGGTACCTACTTAATATAGTTTTTGAACAATAGCATTTTAACATACCCAAGTAGGTACTATGTCAAAAACTTTGGAATAAATAAGCTAATATCTGAAACGAGCCATTATGTATTTAGGGTAAGATGGGGTATTACCGGTCACCTAAGAAAAAGTGAAACCAAATTCGTAATCAATCATCATTTGTTTATTAATATTCTTTTAAACCAAATTATAGGTATTCTTCTAGCATAATGACAACAATCGAGATCAATAAGACTAACATCTTAGACATAATCATCATTTAAAAAAGATGTAGCTTTGACCGGTATAACCCGATATAGCAGGTAATACCAGTCACTACTTTGGTAATATCAGTCAGGCTTTGTTAAGGCATAAGTCGTTTAGATAACCCTCAGCAGAGTTATATCCTGAGGACTCTGCGTGAGCCCAAAGATCACATAGCACACACATGTACCATAGCTCGCTATTTGGTTCACAGTCGTCACAGACAATACATTTGTTCACCAAGCATCAGCCAGCATAGGTATCATCGTCTTCATGCAGGTCTTTTATTTCTATCTCGGAGTCCGATGTAGTACTGCCTTTTGTTTCGGATACTGTTTTCTTGACCTTGTGCAGATCTCTGCATTTAAATCTTCTTTTCCTTATATTTTTCTTTTCAGTTTTGATTTTGACAACACTTTTTTTTTACTCTGGTTATCTTTTTGTTTTCTTTTAGAATTAAAGCTTTGTGAGGATTTCCTGTTAAAATAGACGAAAGCAGTTTACTATACAAACATCTTTTATTGACAGTTTTTTTTGTATTGGGAGAAGATACTTTGCAGAGATTAATGTTTTAAGCTCCTGAAGTCGAGACCTTGCCGATTGACTGATCGGCTTTTCCAACAAACTGAAAGACTTTATGTATCTGGTACTTGGGTGTAGGCGGCTTTCGATCGTGGTTTGCTTCCTGTTTTGAACATTCTGGAAGAATAAAAAATTATAAAAAATCATCACTGGTCAAAATATCACTTGCAGGTAATACCGGTCAGGCTGACCGGTATTGCCCATTTAAAAGAATTTTAGAAAAAAATATATTTTTGTGAAAACATGTCTAAAAGAGATATTAAATTATGATTAATTCGAATCGTTAATAGTTCTGCATCAAAATAAAAAAATGACAATTAAAAAACATAAAAAAATATGAGACTCACCTCCTAAATTCCAACTCCAAGAAATTACATCGCGAGGGCGCAAAAACAACTGACGTGCATCTTTCCCAAACGCGTGCTAGGAACTGAGCGGGGATTGGTGCCTCAGAGCGGGGTGATAGTCACGCTACCCAATGTATGTGTGTGTACGCATTGAACGCAGTAATATGGGAATAATAACAGTGACCGGTATTATCACCTGACCGGCATTACCCGTCTCTACCCTATACAGGTTTCACTTTGACCATCAAAATGAGGATGGATGAAACACGACGGAGTGTGGTAAACAGGCCATCGTTCTCGAGTGGAAGTACCAACACTGCTACTGACGCTATTAAAATTTATGTCAACTCAAATTTCAAGGACCCGAAAATTATGTAAGTACCTACTATTAAATGCTTTATGACTATCATGATTGAACATAGGTGCAATATACGTATACATACATATGCTACGATCCCAGCACACCTTAGGCGCTTCATCAACTTACATCCATCAATTGGTTCATATATAGCCTGCGCAGACGACACACTTTGTCCCCGTATTTTTTTGTCCGCCAAAATAGAACGCTTACAACTGTGTCGAGTAACGCACACGAGGGATTAAAAGTATGGCGTACAAAAAGTCCCCCAAATAATCGCGGACACCGAGGGGCGGTACAGGACAAAAAGAGACGGACATATTTTTTTACGATTCGGGGGATTTTTTTGTTAGTAACAGGTAAAAATACTCGATTTTGAAAAAACATCGATGTTTCTATCCGATATATCGGAAAACATCGATGCATAGTCTCGATGTATCGCATCGAAAAAAAACATCGATGTATTTTCTAAGTGGACACCCCTAACCTACCGGATGCGTTATTGCGATAATGCGTCGTGATTGACCTGATTCCATACACACATAAAGGTCGACAATACGATAAAAGGGGTGAAATTATTTATTTTCAACTTTTGTCTACTGTTTTATGTTTCTCGTGCGATTGTGAGACAAAAAAATTTGGAATCTTTCGTCGATAGGGATGCACTTAAAAAAAATATCTACTAATTCCTTTGTTTAATACTCAGGGAAGAATATCAAGGTCTTTTAACATATTACTTACCGGACCGAACGATGCCGTGGTCACGAATGTTTGGTGTGATGGAACGCGCCAAACAGGAATTCGAAGTGGAAGACTACAGCATTTCGCAGACGACGTTAGAACAGATTTTCCTACAGTTCACCAAGTACCAAAGGGAGAATAATACTATGTTATAAATGATTCAATACTTACTAAATTTTTCAATAAGTGCATTTTGTCGATTCCTTCGCGCAAAACAGCTGCCTACCTATAACAAATGTGAAACCACGCTGCTACCACTGACCTACTTTAAGCTTACCGTTTTCTATTGTACCTACATCTTGTATTTCCAAAGAATGAATTTAGAAGTAGATAAGAGAGAATGGTCTTAAAGGACAATTACTATTCTCTGGCATCTACCTAATGTTCAGTTATTCCAGTAAGACTGTACTGTAAAGCTCACTGGATTAAATACAGGGTAGCGGTAACTACTTGAACAACAGTGTGGGAAAAGAGTAATAGTACATTATGATATAAGTGCAGTAGGTTGAAAATTACAGCCGAGGCGATATTGCTAGCCCGAGCCGTAGGCGAGGGCTACAAGTAAGCAGAGGCTGTAATTATCAAAGCGCACGTATGTCATACGACGTTTTATAACACATTTACGAGGAAATAAAATAAAACTCCGACTATGGTAAACGAATAAAAACAATACAGCGTTAAGAAAAAGCGCGCGGCGCGCATCATCATTTTTTTTAGGCAAAAACACAAAAAACAGCCAGTATTAGTAATAAAGTAAACTAATATTTTTGTGTTTTTGTTACAAATTAATTGGTTGTAATTTACTGTCAAATTTAATTAAATTAAATAATTATGTACTTACATAAATATTGCTTTATTATATTTTATCTCCCAAAGTTAATTTTAATCATAAAATGTTGACAACTTTTTTGACATAAAAACTTTGCTGAGATTTTAAAAAGTACCGTTCGTTTTAAGACGGAGCATCTTGATAAACCGTGCGTTTTACTTTACACTTACCGCACTTGGGCGTAATGAGATACAATACGATATTGAAATTGGTGAAATAAGACACCTTTTACGAGCAAATGAGTTATAAATATAAATTTTAAAATAATGAGTAGGTATAAGTAAATTTAGTATTAAAGATGTATTTTGTAACGCATGTTATAAAAGTTTTTTTTATTATAGGTAGGTACTTACTGATAAATAGCCGAACCAGTCATATATTTTGTATTTTTAATAGCCTCTAGATTTATAGTTTACAAATGACATTTTGGACTAAAACAGGACTCTATTATCTTTGATTGCATTTCAGTCGGAGTATAAATATAAATTAGTTTTAATTATTTATACAAATGTGTAAAGACAAAAATAAAAATATAAACAAATCTTAAAATTTTTAATTGTTGCTAGAATTACTATTGAGCATGATATGATGTTAGCGATCAATTTGTTTCGTTGCAAAATACGCAACTGCGTGTTAGTCTAACGTATGTACGACCCGATTCGTGGTTGATGTTCATTTTGTAAAGTGAGAGTACCCGGCTATAGGCATTGGGAGGAGGAGCACTGCCAGTTATACTCCCTCTACACTAAGAAGAGTATTTACATTAGGTATTACAATTTACAAGACAGCAAATAATGTTGTATGGTATTTGTTAAACTACCAAATAGTACTTATATAGTACATTGTATCTGTGTACCTATTTATTGAAATGTATGGTTTTTATAGAATTGTAAAAAAATTCTGATTTATTCCCTGTGAGTTATTATTTTTTCGTCAATCACCTAGATTTTTTTATTTGACAAGCATGAAAATAAAAATATTCGTGTATTATTGTAGATAATTGTAGTATATCTGCTAGATTTTGTATTATACTATGGTTAGGGTATTTTACAAAAAATAAAAGAAACATTTGTATAAAATATGCTTATTTTATTTTTGAAAAAATCTTTATACGCATACGTACAACAAACACCGTCCTTACAATATATTTATAAATTAGAACACAGAAAGTTTTAGAAACTGAATATGAAATAAATTAAGATTATGAGGTAAGTAGAGCAAGCCTTAAAAACCACACTAATGATTTTAAATCAAAATAACTGTGCTAAGCACGTTATAAAAGTGTGTTTCTCTGACCGTTTTTTAGAAAAAAAAACTTGCTATCTATGAGATAAAAATATGTGCAATTGCACAAAATATAACAAAAAGCAAAGTGGATGCAAGACCCCCAGAGTTCACCATACATCGCTTAAATACCCATGATGCTATGACAATAAAGTGATAGACGGATCGTGCACGAACATAAATGTGGCTATTGTCGTAGAATAGTACAATAAAATTCCCTTTTCACTTCTCATGCTCTAAAAGTACGCCAATATAGCCCTACGTAGCGGGACTAATAGGGAGTAAAAAGTAAAATTAAAAAAGTAGTTTTTTAATTTCCTTAATGAGATGTAGACAAACTTAAACAGCCAGTAAATATCTGTGGAGTATGGACCATCTTCATTGCGAAAATGTTGGGAGTTTTAGTTTCATAGTGTTTCCGCATAGAAGGTGGCGCCATGTGTTTTAAAAGAGATTTAAATCTCTTTGTTAATCTGTGACAGGTTGAAAAGAAAAAACTGACCGCGAAAATTTCCGAATTTTTCTCGAGTGTATTTGTTATACCCTCGGTTTCATTCTGGTATATTATGGATTCGTTTAGTCCCTCGATACAAAATATACTAAGTATTTTACCCAGCACTTTATTCTCACTTTTATGAAGTAATCACAGTACAAAAACAAGTGTAAGTAACTTGGATATTTCCAATTAAATATCCCAAATAAAACTAGTCGCAACTTCCCACCAATCTTGCCGACGAATGATTGAGACCTGATTACTTATTAGTCAAAATGGCGGTCAAAGACAACAGACAACTTATACAAATATAACATATTTCATATTATTTAGTTATACTTTACATACACATTTACCAAAATAGGTATTTTAAACGCATAAAGATCCGGCTTAAGCCAACAGATAGGAACGTATGAGAAAACGGTAATATTAAACTAAACTGTTTGAACACTTTACCGACGACAAAAATACGCTACTTATTTTAATTTACTTATTCACTTGAAAAACTTTGATACATAAAAAGATAAACACCAGTTTACTGTGAGACAGTCTAGTTAACCATAGCACTGGTGGGAGGGGCGGTCAGCCCTGGGCCTCTGGTCCTGGGGGGCCTCCAAATTTAGCGAAAAGTTCTCCCAAATCCTAAACAAGGATAAAAGGCAAATGGGTGTTGGTTGGAGGCACCATAGATACAAATACGATTAAAGCTACGCTAAATTTGGAGGCCCCCTAGAACCAGAGGGCCGCCTGGGCCAAGGGGTTATAATTATTTCTTTAAATAACCACGCCAAGCGATATTTCGCATATCTATTAAAATAATAAATTTCATCACAATCAATCACATTAAAAGTACATAATGTCCTAAGCCCAAATAATTATTTTGCTATTTAATTTCTACTATTCGGTTATGGTTCATCACCATACAATTATTTATTCATTTATAGTTATATTTGTTTATATCATCTTTAACATGGCGTAAGTATATAATAGAAATGTATAAATAATTTAATTAAATCAATACTATATAGATCACAATTCAGGTTATTTTTAGTTAAAACTTTGGTAAAATTCATAAATTATATTACTAAACCATCAATTATAATTTAGTGGGCGAAATACTTCTCAAATAAGGATATTATACATTTTAAAATATCGCTTTTACATTTGATTTTTGCAGTCGCCTTTCTCTTGTTACTGTAAATATCCAAAGACATAGCCTGCTATGTTTCACCACTGGAAGCGCCACTAGAGCTTTGATTTATAGGTAGGTATTACTATATGGTAGTAATATTTATGTTTTAGTGGTTTTAGTTATCGTTTTTTCCCATTATTTGATAAAGTTAACTAGAAAAATATTTATTTATAATTCTGGATATTAAAATGTTGTAGTGTATGTTCTATTCAATATGTTACTGGGCGCTACTTCGACCGATCGTCGATCTTTTACTAATAGTGTTAGCAAACAACTACATTTCGGATATTCACGGTATTGCAAAATTTTTACTTGAAAGAAAGGAAACAGTTTGAACAAAACTGCAGTGTTTTCATAACTGCATCACACCCTATATCCCGTCACCGTTCTAAACATAAAGTACGAAGTATTATCTGCACTATCTAAAGTAATAATTGAAAAATAAATAATAACATAGATACCTTGTAAACAAAACCTGTATAAAGTTCATGACCTTCTGAACGAAAGTACCATTGGCTGCATTTTTACTTTAGATTGTATCATATTGGTACACTACACTTTCAGTCCTAAGATGTAGGTATAGTTATCTAGTGACAATTGAAATAATGTTTATTTTGTATTTAATGTTCAATATCAAAATAAGCTTATGACAGGGCAGAGCTGATAATAGGATTAACCGAACAAAGATGATTTTACTAGCATTGTACAATATTTTTTTTTGCTTACAACACAACTTCAATGATTGCAAATATATAAAAGACCAAATATTTTTAATGAAATTACAAATACAACTCATTTGTACATTTTATATTGTCGTATTGGCTCTACCCCATAGTATTATAAGATAACTGTACTATAATTGTATATTTGAACTACTTACATGAGCTAGAGAATAAACATTCGAACTAAGGGGATAGTTGAGTATTTGGTGGCTTGAGTTCAGGCGACAGATGTAACTGTTTGCTTTAATTTGAGTTTCAAAGCGAGGAATAATAATACGACGTCAAAAACAGTATTAAAATCCAAATACTCTTCTAAACGTTAAATAGCCGTACAAAATACTGAAAATGGTTCATATTCCTAATATTAAATAGGTACGCTTTTATTTAAAATATCAGATACGAGATAATACCGTTACAATGAGGCCTCTGTTAACAGGATTTGTAACTTCTTATTCTATTTATCCCCTATACATATGGCACAGGGCTGTATTTTAATACGTTATATCGATTTATATAAATCGTATATAACTAAGTACGATACACGTAGCTTTAAATAACTTGTACTTCAGTAATTTTTCTAACAGTTTTATTGATCCAGGCTTAGAAGGCGAGGATATATTCAACCCGTTTGACCCTTTTTTATTTAGAAAGTCATTATAAGTTATTATTTTCACTTCAACATTGAATAGGTGTTTAAAATATTTAAGCACATAGTCTACTCAAAGTGTTGCAGTATAAGGCTTAAAAATCGTTAATCATTCAATATTTTTAGACCGTTCGGTATAACATGAATGTATATAGTAAGTACAAAAAATAAGTACGTTACCGTCCACTACGTTACAATACAATCAATTGTACTTTAAAAATGGTATAGGAAAAAATATGTAGAGTTCAAATTGAGTAAGAGATTCTGGCCCTTACAATTGCTCCAAATCCTCCTGTCCTGTCAGAACATTTTCTGTTAAGTTGGCAAACTACACGCGAGACTCACTCTCACTGCTTTGTTTCGTGAACCCGAGGAACACTTGTTCCAGTGTCGTTTGCGAAACTGAGTAGTCCTCTATGGGAAAAGTTGTACGTGCTTCCTCCATGATGTCGAAGACGCGCCACCATGGCAGGTCTTTGTCGTTCACGTAGTAAGTCGTGATACCCAGGTACGACTCTCTAAAAATACAAGGCTCATTCAAACATTTATTTTATTTTTTAGGTTGGCTGGTAAAATGCCGAACTGAGAGTCCTACTGCTTCCGTTTTTTCCGGAAGTGACTAAAATTTAAAGTATCGATTTATAATTTTTTCGCTAATTCTGTAACTCATTTGTAGATCCTGTTTCAGTTCAACCAAAAATTGCACTGGCGACGACAACACTGCCAAATGTCAAAAGAGGACTTTAGTTCCGCGTTTATTAACCAATTATATATGAATAAGTATCGATATCGGGAGAGGCCAGCTAAAATTACGATGCAGCAACTACATATACCATAATATTTCATAATATATATGTATGTATATTATGAAATTCGAATTTGGTGTTTGTAAATACATTACTTAATTTTATAGTATAAATAAGTAGTACTTACACAAGTTTGGTGTCGGTAAATTTCGTTTCAATATACTGGTTAACACGGGCTATATCCGCATCTCTATCAGGTCCCGCCTTACACTTTACTATAAGTGTATACCCTGAAAAGAAGTATTTGTTTGTGATTGAGGGCTATACAGGTTTATGAGATACAGAACTGAAGATGGAATTATTACATTAACATATGTCATCAGTATTACAAGAATATAACTATAATTTCTATTATTATAGCATTGATAGCCTGCTTCAAATGATGATAATCAGTGAGGCTCGGGTTCGAATCATGGCATGTACCAATGATTTTATCAAAACCTACTTACATATGTATTTACCACTAGCTCGACGGTGAAGGAAAACAGCGTGAGGAAACCCGCAGGTCCCAGAATTAATTCTGAGACATGTGTAAACTGACCCGGTCCGGCGATGGGCTCACCACCTATCGCGTTTAGGGGTCCAAAGAATATCTCGTGAAGAATTTTATTATAAAAATGGAAGAAAAAATTATCCCCGAGGGGTAAAGTAAAGTGGGTATATCCAGAAATGGAATTGGAATGGAACTTTACTTTACCCCTCGGGGATAATTTTTTCTTCCATTTTTATAATAAAATTCTTTAAATAGCACTTAAGACATATTTTGTAAAATTAGTAGCTAAAAATATTTTTTCCAATTAAAACAGTGATAATTCTAGCCTCACCTTGTGAGAACTTGCTTTTTAAATGCTGGAGTGGCCCGAGGCAGTAGAAGCGCCCGTTGACCATGACCGTGAGTCGCGAGCACAGAGCTTCGCACTCCTCCATGCTGTGTGACGTCAGCACCACGCTGCGACCCGACATCACCGTGTGGCTTATTGAGGACCACACCAGTCGCTTTGACGCAGGATCCATACCTGTTATCAAAAAAACGAGACCATTATTCCCGGGTTTCTAAATCTAATGTTATGTTAACTGTTCGGATTGGTTGTTGAAAAGCGTTATGATTTTATTCAACCATTCAGAACAGCTAAGCATGAGATTTAACAGTCTGTCAGTTACATTTAGTTTGATTTGATGGGCCTGTTGACTCAGTTGATAATGACCCTGCCTTCTGAGTCAGATTCGAGGGTTCGATCCCTGCTTAGGGACCAACATTTGTGGACATGAACATGGCTGTTGGCTTCGTGTCTGGGTGCTTCATATTTATTGAAGTATGTTTATCAGTTGTTTTGTATCCATAGTACAGGCTTTGCCTAAGTTTGGGACTGAATAACCGGGTGTACAATTATAATTATTTGTCTTTCGGAAGCCGAGGGTAAGAATCACGCAAATTTCTCTGTAATACCAAGTGTAGTGACAGGTTTGCAAAAACTGCAACAGTGAAAACAGATCATTATTTTAATGTTTTTTTTTATTTGGTGGAAGAAGGCATAAAATACAAAGGAAAGATAACCTAACTTGAAAAAAAAAATTGTCTTGCGTTTCTAGAAAATAAGTTCAGTAAAATCTTGTTCAGAGTAATGTTTCACTGTTTCCGTTTTTAGCAATCTGTATGGTGTGAACTAATATTGTCAGAAATCCAAAATGCAGTATACCTAGGTATTATATTTTTTAGTTAGTAAACAATAAAATACCTGTTGTTGGCTCATCCAGAAAAACTAACGGCGAATCTCCAAGGAGTGCTACCGATGTGCTAATTTTTCTTTTCGTACCCCCACTACATTCGTGTACCTGTACGGAAAACAATTGAGCTTTAAGCACCTAATCGCCACGCTTCGGTTTATTAAAATACAATATATCTTCTGAATACTGCAAGACGTCAAAATGGAACATAACATAAACCATTCTTTCTGTTTAAATTCTGATTTTACTTTTCAAAATTGTAATTTAAATCTGTTTAGGAGCTTATTGAAACAAACATTCAGACTGACAGACAAGAAATATTGTCCACTGACTTCCACATAAATATGTAAATAATTTGTAAATAATATAAAAAAAAATACGTAGGTAACCTTTTTATCAAAATGCCTGGTGAACCCGAGCATGGCGGCCAACTGCTCTGCGCGTGCGCTGCCAATTTTCACGGGAATGCCACGCATCAGGCAGAAAATGCGCAACGTCTCTCGAGCTGTTAGATTGTCGAAGAGGGCATCGAACTGCGGGCAGTATCCTGTTGCGTGGGGAATAATTGTAAATTATACGTATTTATTTATTTACTTATTTATTAGTTGTAATATGTCCTTATATTAATTCTAGACTAGACAATAGACGGCCGAGTTCTAAACAGCGCTATCGAAGTTTTGTAATAAGTTTGTATAATACAGGAGGAGCATTCCACACCCGCTCCTCCATATACGTATATCTTGGATAAAAGGAGTGAGGTTTACTCAAAATCATCAACCCGTAACAGCCCACTGCTGAGCTAAGGTTCTTTCCTCAGAAATGAGCAAGTATGGACCATAATCTCCCACGCGAGCCCACCGCGGATTGGAAGATGGTGTTAAGCTTGTGACCACCTAAAAGTCAGAATTTTTCAATCCACCCATTGTGTGTAAACACGACGAAAACTGGAACCAACGGTTTAACGTGCCTTCCGAAACACGGAAGCGCGCTTGATATAATGCCCCTAGGCGGTCACCCATTCACTGACTGACCAACAACTTTGCTTAACCAGTGTGATTGTGATGCTTCTACAGTTGATTATTTTTAAAATATTTTAAAGCCTGCTTCACATGATGAAAATCAGTGAGGCTCGGGTTCGAATCCTGGTATGTACCAACGAGTTTTTAAAACTTACGTACATACCTATTCATCACTAGCTCAACGGTGAAGGAAAACATCGTGAGGAATCCCGCAGGTCCCAGAATTAATTCTGACTCGTGTGTAACAGACCCGGTCCGGCGATGGGCTCACCACCTATCAGGTTTAGGGGTCCAAAGAATATCTCGTAAAAAGTGGGTATTCAGTAATGGAAAATACCTCTGCCTACAAGGCGAATCAAAGGCGTGAGATTATTTTTTATTTTATTTACCAATGAGTCGGTGCACTTCCCGTACGCGCGTCTTCACAGAGTGACCGTGCACGAAGGCGTCGCCCGCAGAGATGGTGGCGTCACCCGTGAGCATCCGGAATGTGCTCGTCTTGCCCGCGCCGTTAATTCCCAGCAGTCCGAAGCATTCGCCTTTTCGTACCGCTACAAAAAAAAATTTAAATAAATCGGCACATACTTGACATACTATCTCGTAATCTGTAAAAATCGCCCAACGGCGTTGCCCGCGCAAAATTCTTTCTTACCGGATACTTACGAGGAATCTACCCACCTAGTTTTAAAGTTTCTAGCTTAGTTTCTGTGATTTCGTAATTAATTAGTGTGGGAATGGTATTTCGCTGTTATATACTAAATAGAAATTTAACACTTTATAAGGCAGAGGGACAATAGTTACCACTATAAAGAGTTAAACTCTATGTAATTAAAATAAGATTCAAAACAAAATTAAAAATTTAAACTGCCTATGCCCGTTAAAGGGTTAAGAGAAGTATCACTGATTAGCTCATTGAAATATAACAGGTAGGGAACGGGACAATTTTAAAAATAAGTTGCATTTAGTAATGCCACGTTATTAAATCGGTGTAGTTAAGATAAAATAAAATAAAAAAAATAAAATTTGATGTGGTATGTTTTTTAGCCGGTCACGCAGAGGGCTCCCGCTAGCGCAAGACAACAATGCATATGCATACCTTAAAAAAAATTACCTGACTATTCTAAAAATGTAGATTTATAGAAACTTTAATGTTTATATGTGGAAATATGTGTTTTTCTAAACTGCACACCTGTCAAACACAGGTAAACTCACCGAACGCGAGCCTGTTGACAGCGAGGAAGTTCTTGTAGTACTTGGTGAGGTCTTTGCAGACGAGGCTCTGGCGTGCGAGCTCGGTACGCGTGAAATTATTCACTGTGCGCCGCTCTGCCGCCACGTCGCTGTCTTCCTCTTGCGTCTCGGATGGCAGAGTGTGTTTGATTTTCGAGCGGCACTAAACAGAATTTTTCGAAATATAATTTTTTTGTCAACTACCCCAGTAGTGGTTCCTCAGTTAGATTACTAATAAATATTGTATACGTATTTTTTCTTTTGTCCGGCAAAAAGAGAATAGAGACGATATAGCGCTTTGAAATTTCGCGTGACATTACGCCGTGCTACAAATTTTCGCAAGCAGTGACGTCAAAACCCCAACTCGCAAAACTTTGATGCGATAATATCTTTGTATTTTTTTATATATCTGATAAAGCCAAAAATACGTGTTTAATATTTTTTGATGATCTTACTGAGGAACCAAATTAAATAGATTTTTTTTACCCAGGAAACGTCCCTATTACAAGACCACTCTTTCAATATGGTAGTTGACTGTATTAAAATCAAATCATTTATTTCTGTAAGTGTGTAGTAAAAAAATACAATTAGAAACGTCAATTATTTAATAATAAGGGACTCTTAACTCGTCCAGAAAGTTTCACGTTCTTATTCCATAGAATCAAAGATTCTATAAAAAGTTAAGCCATTGAAGTACCATAAATAAAGAAGAAAAAATGCAGATCATAAAAAGATATCTATAACATACTACTCCGACCCCAGATAATTAGAAAGAACAGGGAGTATGATGATAGCTTTGTAAAACCGAATTTAACTACTGTAATTATAGCTAATTATTATTTTTTTATTTAATTATAGCTGTAGTTTACATTATGCTACATACCTTTGCAAATATTCCATATTCTTTGAGAAGAAGAATGGTGAAACAAAATAGACCCGTGACAGTCATCATAAAGAGATACCGTCCTATGCCAGGTTCACTCCACTCTAGGAAAGGGTCGTCTCTCACTGGAAATTAAAGCAAAACAATTGTATGTCTGCGTTCTACGTTACGCGTTTACATCCTGAATAGATTCCCTAACTTTAAATGTTACCACTTTATATAAATTTATTGAATAAACACACTAAAATAAATCATTTTCTAATAAATATATTATATACACTTAGACAGTAATCTGGAAAAGAAATCATCTAGCTCGAAGTATTCATAAGCAAACAGTATATTATAAACACTAACATTATCGTACGATAACGATGCAAACATGTCTGTTGTGTAAATGAAATATTAAAGCCAGTACAAGCCTGCGCGGACCGAGTGCACTCGTATGATTCAATAGAACACCATCCGATACCTTGATTGTATGCCGACTTATGATACGAGTAACATCCAAATAGTCATCTGAACACTCAGTCCGAGCGCTCCCGTACCGTGAAAATGAGAAAACAAAAGAAGAACGGCTGTCTACACTCAAGGTTTCGGTGTTTGACTATAAAAGACAAAGGCGCAAAATAACTACAATCGGTAACACAGAGAATAAGGGACTCACTTACTACAACATAGGTCGACTTTCAGATTTTGACAAATAGTTTGCCGCGTGCAGTTGGGCACGGTCTCGAACTGATCGCAAAGCGCCTCGCACGCCATCATCGAGAACGAGGTGACACTCAAATCCCTGAGTAACACCGCATTAATTAATAAATATAAACAAATAAAAAAACGGATAACATTCCAACAAACGGATGAAGTAATAGACTTTCAAGTACTAAATAATTGCAAACTAGATGATTATATGAAGGACATGATGCTTGGTGCAGATTTCTTCAAGAACAGCGTAATAAAAGAAAGGAAAATAACCGTATATACTGCATGATTTTTTTTACTGTCTGGAAAAAAATATGACGTATAAGCTATCTAGAGCCGAATTTATACACGAGATTAATTGTTAAATATAGTCATGTCTAATGCAATTTACAAAATCTAGAAAACTACGCACAGTACTACGCGCAGCTGGCGGTTGTAGGTAAATTGCGCATAAATGGAAGCTACGAGCCTGTTTCTTTTTAAAATACTATTTCAAATATTTCAGTGTGTATTATTGACTATAATTGAGTAATGTATATTAGTAGCAAGAAAAAAATAGTTTGAGAAAAAAAAAATAAGTAACATTGCCAAATGAATCTATTACATTAACCTATCACACCACATTTTTTTCCAGACGGTAAAAAAGTCACCCTGTATAACCCAATTTCGTTTGAAAATATATATATGACGCGCCGTACAAGCCTTTATCCCGACAGGTCGGTATTATTATAATTAGTACTAATTATAATAATACCTAATATATTAAATTGTGGAATACGACTTACACATGGTTATGCAGTTCCAAACTATCGACATACGCTAAGCCTGATACGTTTGAAAATTTTTCGATTGAAATCTCAAGTTTTTATTACTTCGCCCTAATTAGGCTTAAAAAGTCAGAAGCCAGTAATAATTATGTTTTTTTTTTCAATACCCATTCATCGACCCGAAATGGTCATAAACATGAAAGAAACACTTTTTTGTAATTGTCATTGTTTCTTTAAGAGAGGGCTTTGTCTCCACGGGGTAGAAAAAGATAGCTGCTCGCAAAAATGACACTTAGGTGTATCAGGCAGAACTTTTACTGATAGTACATAAATGTTGGCCGCGAGCGGGGATCGAACCCGCAACCTCCGACTCAGAAGGCAGGACCAACTGAGCCTACAGGCCCGTCAATTACCTTTATTGACCTTAAATAAATGGATTCCACATTCCAATATCGAATAAAAATATAGGATTTAATTTATATTACCTGAAACTTCGACTTAAACAGTAGAGAGGCAGGGGAGAGAACACCCAGTCGAATATATGCGCATAATGAGGGCTGCCAACTTCAGGCAATCTCAGCACTTCTATTATCAAGAACGGCATGCAACCTGAAAGATGAACACAGTATGGAAAGTCGTTTTAAATTTGGTCGCCTACTATCAATTACTGTATTATTAAGTACTGTGTGTGTCATTTCGAAATAATCAAGCATGTCATATAATTATTACTTAAACGGGACCTTGTGTAACTAAAGCAAAATAAAGATTAACAATATAGCAGAGACTGTTAGAAAATGATCAACCAGTGACCTTTATGAAATCACTCAAAACTACTCCATATGATTTATTACACTTACCCAAGAACATATTGATGAAACACATTTTTGAAAAACCAGAAGCAGCTGCCTCAAAATAGAACGAAGCCAGGTAGTGCTGCGGTATGGCTGCTAGTGAAAACACCATCAAAACTAGTAGCACTCTGCCTGAAATAAAATGAAAACTTCTCTACAACGAGTTATGAGAATGCTAGCAGCGCCCCGTGGTTTCACAAGCGTAGTTCCCTTTCCCCTGGGAATACGGGGATAAAATGTTATTACGATTTTTTTAATTCGGCAAAGTTATTTTATAATATTAAGTTAGGATGACATTTTGCGGACGTGATACTTTTGTGTCGAAATGACCATTTTCGATGTGACGTTTTGCTAATCTGTCAATTTTGCATTGAAACGGCATTTTGCGAATGTGACATTCTGCGATTGATCCAAGGATTCTTATTACGGTATAATAGGGTATTTTAGAGATAGTAAACTACCCACCGCTAAGTAAACATCGTCTACGTATTTAAATCTATATATATAAAACAAAGACGGGTTTGTTACAACACTTATAACTCGAGATCGGCTGGATCAATTTTCATGGTTTTTGTTTCGTTGGATTTGTCTCCGCCCTGAATAGCAGAATACATTTTAAAAACAATGAAAACTTGACGAATACATAATTATGAAATAATATTCCCAGGGGAACGGGAACTAGGCGGGAACGGGAATGGGAACGAGAACAGGAACGCGGGTGAAACCGCGCGGGGACAGCTAGTAATCATAATAAATAGTAAATAAGCTTACTTAAAGTGATAATGTGAAAAATCTGTGGATTAGAGACCGATTTGTGTGTGAGTGTGTTATTCAAACATTTTACGAAGGTTCAAGTATTTAAATGATCATTGAATTACATGCACCAAAATTTACATTTATATGCTAAATAAACCATATTTCTGAACCAGTGACATTGTGCAAGACAATCCAAATATAAATTAATCATAAGTGACAGTAAGTCTTAAAATTAAAACAGTGCCAATAGTGAAATAACAAAAACAAGATTAATATGAAACCGTTGTTCGTTCAAACCAATTTCAGGTTCAAAGTCCAATTTTAGACTTTGAACCCATTAAACTGCCTAGAAAAGAATTTCTACTGTCCTACCTATTGCCGTGACTAGTAATGACATCTGTACTCAACGTCAATAACTGGCATTGATTTGGTGACTTTTGACATCTATCGGTGATATTCGGAACTACTACCCTTTTCACCTCACTCACTTCTCTTTGGATCAAGATATTTCAATAGCTCTAGAGAAACTTTTTCTGGATCATCATAGGTGGCGCCACTGGTAAAAAAATACTGAAATGGCTCCTCAATTTAAGCCGTGCTTTACATGTAAACAGAAGGTGAAAAAGAATAATTTTCTTACTTGCTGCATATGTGAAAAAGTTTTTGACTTGCAGTGTGCTAATATTTCTGATAAGCGATATGAACTTATGCGTTCAGATTTAGAAAATGATCGTCGCCATTCTTGGAGCTGTACCACTTGTTGCAGAAAACTAGCCTATGCCCGGAAAAAAACATTGTCCACCCCTAGATCTTTAGAGCATACATCAACGCCCAAGCAAGAAGACTTGACCGTAACACATCGACTTCAAACAATAACTTCCAATAGCCCAAAAACGCAAAATAAAATTAATGAGTCATCGAATGAGTTAATACCCGTGAATATGGAACAAACAAACCTTACAGAAAATTTGTTGGAAACCTCTTCCACAACCATTGAACATGTGACTATAAAAAGGAAAATCGCAGTCAATGTTCAGACAGAAAATTCATTCGCTTCGCTCTCACTTGTTGATAATGATGATAATATCAGTCCTTCCTTAACTAATTCACCACAGATGAATAGAAGTTGCCCTGAAGCTGGCAAAAACATCGATTTAATTATTTATTTCAGATAAAGTTTTGGACGGATTTTTACTTGAGAACTCTCATCTTAAAAATCGAGTAGCACAATATGAGGCTAAAATGAAATCAATTACGCAATTATACGAACCATCACCTTCGAGCAAACCAACTAAAAGTAGTAAAATAATGGTCTGCGGAAAAAATCTCAATATGAGTATTCTTGACCATAATATTGTCGCGAAATTAAATAATCAAGAGTCTGCGTCATCATCTAGACGAATTCCTAACCAAGAAAATCTACAAGATAACTTCAATTTGCGTTTTGAGTCCCTTAGCAAACAGATAGTTACTCTACAAAGGCAGCTAAATGAAATAATAATAATAATAAAAAAGGAACTCAAAAGCTTAACTAATAATATAAATCAAGATGCATATTACGAAGATCCATTCTCATCTACGGATTTCGGGAACCTGAGTAATTCGTCTATTGAAAAGAGTGAACTATGCATTGTGAGTTCCACCACTCACATTAAACTTTTACCAATATTAGATAAGATTTTCGGGAATACTTTTCGTTTTTGTCACCATCTTAAACCGAACTGTGGAGTGCTCGATCTACTTACGGGTATTGAATCTAAAATCGAAAATTTTACAAATAAGGATTTTTGTGTTATACTAATTGGAATAGAAGACTTTAAAACCACTTCTAACTACAGTGAATTAGTGAGAAACATCCAAAATATAATAAGTAAAATTAGTCATACTAATGTTCTGATTTGCGCGCCCACGTTTAAATTGGGCAGTCTGAATAGCATCTATAATTCAAGAGTTGAAGTTTTTAATTATGAGTTATATTGGGATAATGTTGAATTTGAATATTGTTATTTAATTGATTCGAACCTACACCTAGACTATGACTTTATGTTTCACAAACGAACAGGTGTAGTCAACAAATTCGGATTGCAACGAGTTTTTGAAATGGTCTTTGAGCAAATATGCGCAATACAATTTTTTCGAGCTTAATTCAGCTAATAGAATCCGTAATATGTCAATGTACAGTCAGACTAGTTTTTTGAATTGTTCAAGTAATTATTTAGGCTCAGAACATATTAACTGTAATTCAATTAAAAATAGGGATAATATAAATTCCCCTAAGAAGAACTTAGCCATCTTTCATATTAATGTGCAAAGTTTGAAACCTAAAATTGACCAGATCGAAATGCTTACCGCTAAACGGAAGCTAGACGTATGCTGTTTTGGTGAAACCTTCTTAAAAAACGATGAAATAAAATATCTGAGAATTGAGGGTTTCAAATTGGCTGATTACTATTGTCGTCATAACATAAAAAGAGGTGGTGTTGCTATATTTCTGAGGAATTCAATTGATTATAAAAGAATTGATTGGGTAACCCAGATGGCGGTCGAGCGTAGCTTTGAAAGTTGTGGTATACTTCTAACGGAACTGAATTGGGTTATTGTTTGTTTATACAGGACACCTAACAGTGATTTTGATGTTTTTATAACTTTTTTTGATAAATTACTATATAAACTAACGTCTAGACCTAGAGATTGTTATAAAAAAATCTTTATTTTGGGTGACTTTAACTTGAATTTAATGGAGCCAAATAAGAGAACTGAAGCGTTTTTTAAAAAAACTTAATGCTTATAATATGAAGACTACAATTAGCGGACCCACTAGGATTACTACAAAATGAAAATTTACCGTGGAAAATATACTGAGTACTCAGTGACTTTGTGACGTCATCATTTGTAGTACAGCACGGCCGTTTTAACTTGACATCTCTGAAGTTGCGCAAATGGCTGCGCAGTAACATTTTTTAGCGACCATATGGCGGTAGGAGGGGGATTTGCGCAGGCGAAGCCTATGTTCAGAGAAGCCAAGTTAAAACGGCCGTACTGTACTCAAATCCGACTCAAATACATCACTTTTTTTATTGTTTTATTATTAAAATTTTGCTATAATTAGAAAATGAAAATCGAAATGAACTTTAGAGGTGTTTTGGGTATATATTTTTTTATTAATGATCACTCGCAATATAATTTAGATACAGTAAAATACCCTATTATCCTAAAGCTCTGACTTACCCAACTCTGCAGGCGTGGAAAGAGTGAGCTCCTGGTAGATGGCGAGCGTGGTGATAATGGTGAGATGCACAATAAACAGCCACGTCCAGTCCCAGATGAGGGCGCAAGTCCACATTACGGCTGGACGAACGCCCGATACTCGCTGCAGGAGCTTCGCGCCACTTATGCGCTCCTGTTAGGACAAGAGTGTATGTAACTTTTGAGCTTACCGCTCATACTCTATATTTAGGCGATTTCTGTTTGGAGTAAGCCGTATTATTTTTTAATCATATCATCTGAACTGAAGTCGTTGTTTGATATAATAATTTTAATATTTAAAATAATATTATGCTGCCTTATCAGCGAGGTCATAGGTACAGGTCCTCGATTATTGGAAGTATCCACTATCATCCATGTATTTTTAGACCCCTAAAAGTAACTGGTATACATCCCATCGCTGGACCGTATAAGTATAATTTAATGGGTGAAAACATAAAATACCTATGAAATGCGTTTCTACAAATAACACAGAACTTGGAACGTCTTTGACAATACAAAAGTAACTTATTTACTAACCTTGACAACAAACAGAACGAGAAATGCCGTGACGAATGCCATACAAAACCCGATGTTAAAGGCGAATTGAAATCCCATACTACTTCCTGATGCCATCACTCTTACCTAAAACAAAATGATAAATATTTATTTTAACAACTTTTTCTTCAAAGTTCGGATTTAAAGTAACACCACATGTACTAAAATACTTTCTGCAAGGTAGACTGTTAGGAATAATAGACTCAGTTTGTATTTACATTAATTTCGATTTTTCTTTCCTAAATACCTTATTCGGACTATAACAAACATTTTAAAAATATATCAGCCGCATCGGTTAAGCCGTTCTCAAGTGTAATTTAATTTCACTATTAGTTATATGAAATAAATACTCGGTAACTACTAAAGCACGGTATTTTATTCCTAGCGAATTAGTTATTGCAACTTTAAATTTAATTATATAATATTGTATTCACTTTTGTTCATTCATACATAATTGAAAACACTCTACTGTAATAATAAATCTGTGAAAAGTGACACTATAACAAAAAGAGTACAATGGATAGCCACAATGAAAAATACTTACTAAATGCTCTATAGAATAGGGCAATGGGTGATTGATAAATTTCAGT
Source organism: Ethmia dodecea (assembly GCA_963855545.1). Classification (NCBI taxonomy): domain Eukaryota; kingdom Metazoa; phylum Arthropoda; class Insecta; order Lepidoptera; family Depressariidae; genus Ethmia; species Ethmia dodecea. The sequence continues at coordinate 8,458,106 of OY979446.1, forward strand.
GTGCTGCCGGGTGAGGCCGCGTTCATGACGGCGTTATTGACGAGTGTCAGCGCGATCGCCGAGTCGTGGTAGCCATAGTTGCTGAACCAGCCCGTGATGCGGTTTGGAGCGAAACTGGCGCCGACTAGTGTTTCGTAGCGTACCCGAGACAGGTCAGTCCGGGCCTGAAATATAAGTTAAGGTTATAAAATAAATTCTATTATTAATCGGATTATATAGGGAAAATTAATATATCGTAACATCTCGATATTATTTCTGCTTAGCATGATAGTTAGGTAGTAGAAAGCAAGCGACGAGCGAATCCTATTTACGAATTGCACGGCAAGTTAAATCGTTGGTCCCTGTTGTGTTTATGTACAATAGAAGTCGTTAAGCCATGTCAGATGGAAAGCTTCAAAAATTCTGACAGTTACATGGCCACTAGAATAACACCATCTCCCAATCTGCGGTGGGCTCGTGGTAGATTATAACTCATTTACAAATATAGCTGCGCCACGCGGTTTCTTCCGCATTCAAAAGCACAGCCCATGTTTCTTGGGAGTAGTGTAGCTTTCTATAGGTAAAAGAATTTTCAATATCGGTTTAGTAGTTCCAGAAGTTACTTCCTACAAACATACACCGAAGTTTACCCCTTTAGCATATTCGTATAGAAATATAGATGCTATAGATCAAATATGTAACCATAATTACTATCATTAGATTATTTTATACCCAGACAAATACATAAACTTACCAATTTTAAATAAAACTTTTGCAAATCCATTGATCCTATATCTGTTAAAGTCATTCCTGGATTGTTTGACGTTTTAAAGTAATCCTTATAAGATAACAGGGCCTTTCTCTCGAGGCTGCTGTCACTCAAATTTGCTGCTCCCGACAACAGAGTTTCCGTTTTCGTGAAATCATTATTTAAAGTAAGTTCCAGAGGCGGCAAGTCTCTCATGAAAGTCCATGATCTGGCTATGGCAACTGATATTGTTATGTTGATGATAGGTGTTACGCATTGTATTAACGCTGTCAATTTATTTCTAATAGAATTGTAGTAGAGTTTTAGGAACATCGCTTTGATGTGATTCTTCAACAGTTTATAGCCTCTAAATTTTTGTATGGGTTCGCTGTCCTCTGAAATAAAAATTACAGTTTTTATTCAGACATTATTACTCCAGACACATTTTCAAAGGCATGCATAATGTTGTCCACGACTTGATCGTCTAGTCTAGTATGAAGCTTAAGCATAATTATGTTCCATATCTTGTCGTGTGTAATAATCTTGATGGTAGTAGTATTAGTATTAGTAGTAACTAATGTAGAATTTTCTGGGGACTATTAGAAATCAGTACTAAGGGTGGCGATACAAAAAATATTATAAAGCTACTACTAAAATAATAAATAGCCGTTTGGCTATCTACTTACGTGTGTATTGCTGATTGTCTAATGGGGCAGGACTTACAGCTCCATCGCTGTTTAAGTAGTTATTCTGTTTAGGCGATGCTACTTCGGCGTCGTGGTCTTCTGCACCTGCCCTAAGAACATGAAGGAATTGTTTACCTTTGATTTGCTACGACTGTAAGGCTGGATTACTTCAAGATTCAATATTTAAATGTTGAAATATGTATGATTTAAATGCACTTACTTCATAAACACTTCCTCAAGACTGGTCACCGACAATCCATAGCTAGAAACGTTAAACGATTCCCTTTTCTCTTCGAATTCTTTTAGCATTGCAGGAAATTTAGTGACATGCTCATTTGATAAGATGTAGGTTAATTCAGACCCTGCAATCAAAATAGTTTCGTACAAAGAAATATACTTTTATAATCAGTATGTTAGATAAATGTTAGAGATGATATCATAATAAATAAGTGACGCACAAGGTAGCTTACACAAACTAATTGTAGAGGACGGACACGAAATTTTAGATTAGTTCCACGATCTCCGATAAATATGGATGGATTAACAAATAAATATAAACTAGCAGGCGCCTACTGGTTTTGACCGCGAGGATCCCGTTTTTTTAAGGAATCTAATGCTAAATTTCAAAATTGTACCATTTGTGCTTTAAGAGATATTTAATAGCGTGATGTTTTGTGGCTCCATGGTGCGACGGTGAGATAAATGCAAAGATTAACACAAAAATAGACTCACCAATATTAGTGTTTTCCTTAAGATCTGGTACATATCCTTTAAAGAATTGAGTGACGCCTTCTACGTCACAGTTATCAGATTTTACAATAGTAAGTTTGTAGCCGATTCCGTAGTGCCTCTTGAGGAAATAGGGGGTGCCCACGCATTGTAACTGGCCACCCGCCATGATAGCGATGCGGTCCCCTAGGACGTCTGCCTCGTCCATGAAATGCGTTGTGAGAATCATTGTTCGACCTAAGAATGAGATAGATACCATTAAAAAAAAACAACAATACAATATCAAAACAAAAGAGCAGTGATAGTCCAGTGGTTAAAGAGCCCGCTTCTCAATCGTGAGGCTCGGGTTCAAATCCAGGCATGTACCAATGAGTTTTTCAAAAAGCTTACGTACATATTCATCACTAGCTCGACAGTGAAGGAAGAAGAATGGGCTATAATAAATGTTTACGCTCACTCACAGCTGATAGGTCACCGATTTAAATTGCTTACGCTACGGATCCTATAGTTCACTTTGACTCTTTAATCTTTTACAGTTTACGTCGAATTTATAAAACTATTGTTCTATGATGGAAATGATTTTTACGTTGCCTATTTATTGCAGCATGTACGTACATGAATGTCGTCGGGTATAATGAAATGTACAGTACAGTGACCCGCCCCCCTTCCCCCTTCAATTATTAGTAAATAATAAAAGCTTTCCCCAAACGTAGTTTAACTTGCAGACAGAACAAAAAATACTTAAAGAGTACGATTTCAACGATCACATATGATACAGGTTTAAATTCCCTAATAATGTAGTTACGATTAATTTGTCAGTAGTTAAAATAAAGTCACCAATTTAGAATTATAAAATTGTTAGGTAATATAATTCATGAAATAATGTGGCTAGTAATCACAGAACACTTTTACTCTAATAGGGTTGACTGGAAAACGAAATAACTAACTTATTCACTATAGTTTGGTAACTGATTCATTTAGTGCCAGATTATTTTACTTATATTCCGAATCGCAAGAATATTCACGTTTTTACGATTCGGTGTTTTTTTTTGTGAATGGCAGTTCTTGACAGCATGTTTCAAAATGTAGGATGACTCTACAAATTACTTCGAATATTATCTATGTAATTGGACAGAGATTTAGGTTTTCGTTTGTAATAGACACTGTCAAATGATTGTCAACTTTAATTTGTCATAATATTTATCACAACCAAAATAGCTTTCGATATCTTACGAAAATATTTATTTTCCTCACATTATTGCGATTATATTTAAAAATAAATGTTAGTACCTAACTGCTGCGAAATCAATGTCTATATAATATACCTAATTATATCAATATCAATAAATGTCTAAATATAAATTACATTACATAAACTCATATAGTATTCATATTTCCGTAATAGGTGGAGGTTTGGAGCTTTTTCTGGCTGTAAAGCGACGGGTAGGAGATGAATTTGAAGCTACTATGACCAGCAGACTATATCTACGATCACTGCAGGAAGACTCAATATCTTTTACCAACCCCGAGAAATATATCAATTGGGAGATAGAGATACACGAGTGGAAAAGGCAAGATGCATTCTTGCTTACACAATATAAGATATTAAATAATTTAATCTGGAAGTTCTTTATTACCTTTCTCAACCGACTTCAAAAAAGGAGGTTGTTTGACTGTATGTTTTTGTATGTTTGTCTCATAACTCAGAACTTTCGACTGGATTAACTGATTTTGATTAATATTTTATTTGAAAGCTAGTGCTTCCCGTGTGGTCCCATTTCAATTTGGTCCAGTTCTGGAAATGGCATCCATGAAAAAACCATATAAGTTGAAGTCAGTTTTTTTACTCTTTAGAGTTCTATGTTATTGATATTATTATTATTATTATTTTTTTTATTACGTTAATTTAGCTCCAAAGTAGACAGATAATGCATCTACTAGAGTTACTATACTATACTAGTATTATTAGTTTATAATGATATAAAGAGAAAATATTGGATTTTTTGTTTGTTTGACTGTACTGGACCGATTTAAAAATTATTTCACCAATGGAAAGCTACATTATCCCCTGATAATGTAGCTTTCCATTGGTGAAATAATTTAGTTTAGTTTAGTTCCCGTGGAATACTAGCCTATGTTACTCCCTAGTAACATAGGCTAGTATTCCACGGGAACTGGAACTACGCGGATAAACTAATAAACATACTCAAAACACAGAACACGATCATGTTCAAGTCTACAAATGTTAACTCGGAACGGGAATAAAACCCGCGACCTCTTAAGGCAGGGCTACTACCAAATGTGCAAACGGGTCAGACTTAAAACACAGAATCGGTATCTTTATAATAAAGCAATATTAGTTAACAAACCACATTTTAATACCACAAATAATAATATGTAATAAATAAATGTAAATTTTTAAAAGAAAACTTGTACCCAGGTATCCAGTGTAGTGTTGGAACTTAAGGGTATCGAGAGGTATGCCTCGCTTTTCGCCCAGAGGGTCTTCCTAAAAGGGGTCGCACTAACGAATCGAATGATCTTATAGATTGACAATATATGGGATTGACATAAGCACTCGTTAGCGTCATTGTCAACTCGTGACTTATGCAAAATTTTACTTCCACCCTCGAGCAATTCTTCCACATCTTGCAGCCCCACTCTGCCCGGACAGTTAAGCAAAAGCAGAGTTGGGGCCTACGAGCATGTAGTTCTACAGCATTTCGGGTCTGTGGTATCGCCTCAAACGAACGCCTTACCAAGCTGCCAAGTATTATTACATTTACCAAAGTAAGGTGTAATTATTAATAATTACCGGTAAAATAATAAATTATTTACCGGTCAGGTAACATTTCTGTGACATAATAACTTATTTGTATTGTTATCTTGCGCCCGCAAGAACCCGCTGCTTGACCGTTAACCGGTATTAATTAATAATTTTGAATTAATCATGTTCACCATACAATATAATGCGCCTGTAATATTTTTGGAAATATCACTTGTATTATAATAAATAAAAAATATATTACAAAGAATAATGCAAATCTAGTTTCTTTATATGAATTTGAAAATATAGGTATTCTAGTGTCATATAAAAATAGGTTATCAAATATCCAGCAGTGGACTGCTACAGGCTGATGATGAATCTTGCATTGATAAAAATTTAAGTAAAGCTTCTTACCTAATTAGCTTAGGAAAACAGAAAAAAAAATAACTTGATCAAAGTTGTGGAATGGATTTTACATTACAGCAGATCTGACACGTGTCAAGCGTCTTCCGTATCGAAACCGAATCGATACTGATTCAAAAGAACGTAAACTGACTTACGATCATCTTACGATCTATTATTTAGAGAATGAAGCTTCTACTCTAGGTATAAATTATGGTGATCATATTTTTATTTTCTATACGAATGGCTATTAATTTAAATAGAGACTTTTACCTAAACTGTTAATAAAAGGCTTTCGTAGAGATGAATTGATTTATTAGAGCATAACATTTGATTACAAAAAATACTTATTTTGGTGACAAGAAAAAGTGTTGCCATTCTTTAGTATAGGTAAGGTAACGTAAAAACCATGACAGAAAAATCATGACAGAAAATACTATACTCAGATCTATACCACACCAGTAATACCTAAGCCGTCAGTGCTATGCTTATGGCAGTCGTTTCTCTTGTTTTCTTTCTTTCTTTGTAGTTATTAAGTAGTTCGCAAGATATAGGGCACTCCCTTCTCCAGTCCGATGAATGCTGTCAAGCCATCAGGGCAAACAACACGGAATCATGTTGATTAAAAAACCTGTACCTCTACATACCTACTACTATACACTGGTATTCTGGTGTGGGCATGTACCAATGAGTTTTTTAAAAACTTAATTACGTACCTACCTCCTTTTCACCGAAATATTTTTAAGTTCCCTCATGGTCCACGTGCTTGCCTGAGAACAATTCTGTGACCTGCTGTTTTCTTTCCACCGACAAGCTAGTGATAAATATGTAAGTAAGTTTTTGAGAATAACTCCTTGGTACTTGCCTCACGACCATCACCAGCATTCGAAGTCCGGAGAGGCGGGTTCACTAACCACCGGGCTATCACTGTTTTGATGGAATATCTTTGTTAACCTCGGCGATAAGGTATAAGCTCGAAGAGAAGCTAGTGGACGGCTACTATCAAACGGATATCTATCTTTAAGTGCTCAGATCATAGTGCATACGTAGAGACGAATAGAGACAGCACCGGCAGACCTACAACGTACCAGTATCTTTACCTGAAATTGTCATTTTGGGAATGGGACATTTAAACTTAAACGGTATCCATAACTGACCTTTCTTTTCTCGCTGTAGCAGGTCCCAAAGAGAGCGGCGTGCGGCTGGATCCAGCCCCGATGTGGGTTCGTCCAGGAGGACCACGCGCGAAGAACCACACATGGCGATACCCACCGACAAACGCCGCTTTTGACCCCCGGAAAGGTGTTCTGATATTACGTTACTCTGTAAAAACAAGATTTCCACATTTTATTCAATCGATCATTTTTGAAATGAACACATTTTGAGAAGTTCTATTAAAATTCATGTGATTATGTTATATCGCGTAATTGACTATAGGGTACTGTCCTGCGGCCTGCTTGATAAAATAAGTTACTTTTTAAGATCTGTCAAAACGAAAATTTACTATGGAAAATGTAGAAATACTAAAATAGGAAGCAGTGACGTTATCATTTTTAGTACTCAAATGCATCACATCACATTATAAATTGTTTTATTATTTTAAAATTTGCTATACATAATTATAGATTGAAAATCGAAATACCTATATGTTTAGAGGTGTTCATGTTTTTAATGAATTACATACTACTCGCAATTTATTTTCGTGTCAACTACCATAGCATAATTTAGATTACTTGTCTTGGGTTTGACGGATGAAGACTGGCGTACATGTAATCCTGATTTCTGAACAATGTTACCAGTCACCACATTTTACAATCTAAAAATAACTCTATTACGAAAACCTTTAACATATTGTTACCTGTACTAATTGTCTTACAGTAATAAACATTATGACTATCACCTATTCTCCGAAATTAGTTAAGTTGTTGGAAGTCTATTAATAACCATATTTTATTAGATTTTAGTCATTCATGAATTTATTTGTGTTATGTTAAATCGCTAACCATTTATTTGTAGTCAATTTGCACTTCTATGTTGTATGCAAATAGGGTCTCTAAAGGCCAAAGTCGGCTATTGATTCGAGGTTCAGGTCAATGTCATTAAACGCATTAAAACATTTTTCGGTTACAGCTTCAAGCGTTTTTATTTTCACCTTTTTAACCGTTCATCGCAACTGTACACGTTAATTACACTCGCACACGCAAGTCAGATTTTAGCAAATGGGATGTTAGGGACACGGGATCGATGAGAGACATTTTTAACCCCCAAAGAAAACACAAGTTATTCGTGTCTATTTGTGCGTCTGTTTGTGGCATCATAACTCTCAAATGAGTAAACCGATTATTAGATAGATTGATAGTTTTTTTTTAAATACCCTTGATCGTAAGTGTTCTTAGCTGTAATTAAAAAAAATTATCACGTCGCAGTGTAGGTAGTGTTCGTAATTTTTTCCATAATAAATTTGCGTTTACTGTTGATAAAATCTGATTAGAATAGGAGACCATATTTTATCACACAACGGTGGAAGTCTCTAGACAGATTTTTCAGTGTATAACTCGATTTTGTTGAATATTCTCATTACAAAGTCAGTAGAAAGTAACTTATTATATAAGACTTTCTCTTCTCGGTTAAACTAGGCAGGCATCTGAGGTACCTATCTATGCGCTTACAAAATGTTTACAAAGGTTTAGCAGTAGTAATTTACCTTTTCTTCGAGTTCCAATAACTTAACGAAATGTTCAACTTCAGTTTTTATCTTCGCCTTTGGTACGCCTTTTAACCTTGAATAGAATATTATATGTTCCGCCACAGTGAGGTCTGGGAACAGCACGTTGTGTTGCGGGCAGATTCCGATGGATTTCCTCGCTAGTTCTGTCTCTGTCACTATGTCGTACCCGCTTATTATCGCCGTGCCCGACGAGGGAGGCACCATGCCTGCACATTTGCCATACAATAATTACAATTGAAATTTTAATTAAATAACTAATGTTCTTGCTACCTTGGCAATCATTATAGCGTCTCAGATTTTTTTTGTGCAGTCAGGTAACATAGATCAGGTTTATTTTTTACCCAAATTTGTAACATATTTCCGCATATTTTTATACCTAGTCAATCACTTATATACGTTAGTTTTAAAGTCGGATATACCTTATTATTATCGAGCTGATTATGGCATGCTATTCTAGCATGAATATACAGCGTGAGAATTTGAAGCAAGTGTTAATATTATCGATTATGGTCAATTTTACGACATTTTCCACGAGTACCTACTAGTATTATATCCCATAAAACAAATAGGGTAATAACAGTTAAATTAAACGGATAATTATAACATAAAGTGTTCAATATTATAATTAAATGTGTTGTTCGGTTAAGGAAAACATCGTGAGGAAACCCGCAGGTATCAGAATTAATTCTGAGACATGTGTAACAGACCCGGTCCGTGGATGGGCTACCTATCACGTTTAGGGGTCCAAAGAATATCTCGTGAAAAGTGGGTATATCCAGAAATGGAATACTTCTGCCTACCCCCTCGGAGATATAAGGCGTGACTTTTTTTTTATAAATTTTAAATAATTTTAGTGTTTAATACAAGTACCTGTCATCATAGATATGGTGGTGGTTTTCCCAGCACCGTTGTGACCCAATAATACTGTAATCTCGTTTTCGTACATTCTAAGGTTCAAATTATCTACAGCTTTTTTCCGTCCACTGTATATTTTTGTAAGGTTCTGGAATAGATGAGAAATGTGACATTGAAATATGATATGTATGAATGATGATAAGCGATTCCCCAAGGCTAATACGTAGCCATCGCAAAATAGTATTTAGAATAAGGAGAATATATAGAAAAATGGGCGAAAAATTGGATTTCCCGGACAGTCCTATACTAAAGTAAAAGGAATGTTTTATTTTTATTAACTATTTGTATCGATGGATCTTTATAGTTTTGGACAACAAAACATTAAGTATGATCCATCGGCGACAACCATATCATAATATATTTATTGATGACTCACTTTTATATTGACGCCCATTGGTACGCCCTTTGGTTCTTCGTCGTGTATTACTGTCAATAAAGCTGAGTTATATTCTAAATCGACGCCATCTTTATTTGTAATCTCTGAAACAATCCTGAATTAAGTATTTCATATAATTATGTAGTGTTTATAAAATTATGCACAAACTAGTGTGTAAATACCCTTTAAATAACAAGAAAAAAATATTTTAGTTTGTGATTTAGCTCCTAATTCACTTAAATCTATCTTTATATGATAGAAGTTATAGAGTTATTCTATTACAAAACTAGTTGAAGATGAGTTTGGTCAAACACGCTAGGCGCAAAGTAACTTTTAATTGTATGTCATCATAGCTCGTTGCCAGGTCAATGTCATTTAATTGTACGAGTACTCTGATATAAAGTACAGTGGTCGTGTATTCAGAAGCGGAGTAGCTATCATCGATTCGTTTTATTCATTATCTACTCTTCAATTGTGTCATGTCATGTCTATGTCTCAACCGGTAGGAAAATAAGAAGCGCGAAGGTACCTCAACAAAAGGGCCGATTGAAAAAAAGAAATGAGTTATATACGAGTAACTATGTTGTTTTTAGGATAGGTACGCGTAATTTTTAAACCGATTTCAAAAAAGGAGGAGGGTCTCAATTCGACCGTATAGTAGATAAGTTTTCGGATAACTTCGTCGTTTATGAACCAATTTTAATGATTATTTTTTTGTTACAAACAATACCTACAAGGAAACCAGGATCTGATGATGGCATCCCAGTGAAATCAAGGTTAACCTTCTAAAGTCGTGGTGGCGACTAGTGCCTTTTTTACTTTTTTTAGTCGTGTTTGATTGAAGTCGGTTTCTTTTGTTAAAATTTATTAATATCTACGTATAATATGTAGAAAGGTCCTTTTCTTTGAAAACATGCTTCATAGTTGACTCAATGCAAAGTCAAAGGTGTGTTACATAGACAAAGGAATTATTGCGTTTACGACTTAAGTAGATCATTCATGGAAAATGTGTAATTAATTTTAACGATAGGTATAAGTTTTTTTTTATTCTGAGGCATGTGTAATAGCACCCCGGGCAGGCGATGGGCTCACCAGCTCTCCTTTAGGTTGGTAATTCCAAGAATATAATTCCTATGCAGAGCCTCGGGTTAAAGTTGTGAGTTGTGACATTTATTTTTTAAAGATTTTTGATACTAATGTTTTTAAACTAGTGCAGATGATAAAAGTGTTTTGTTAATATAATCGGTTTCACCCGCGTAGTTCCTGTTCCCGTGGGAATACGGGGATAAAATGTGGCATTATAATGGCAAAGGATTTTTTTGAATCGGTCCAGTAGTTTTTGAGTTTATTCGTTACAAACATACAAATCATTCCTATTTATAATATTAGTGTAGAACACTTCAATAATAAGGTAATTATTGTTGTTTATTATATTATATTATAGGTCTAAATATATTAAGGAAAATATCCCCGACTCAGAATTAGAATCCCTTTAGTAGCACATGTAAACAATTTACAAACAGACCGTACAGCACACCCAAAAATTGAACTGCGCACTTTTGGGCCGAGGTCATAAGTAGACTGAATGCCGTAATCACAACGCTTGGCAGGCGGGTTGATACTTGATGGTAGCAGTAATTACAATAGTTAAAAGTCTGGTAACTCATAAATCGATAGTGTCAATTATAAAGACCAAGGTGGAATAATAACAACAGATATTAATAATTTAATATATCTTACCTGGAATTCTGTTTTTTTGAGGCATCCAGTAGCTCTTTGTGAATGGGAAGTACCACGGCAGTGGCACCCCGTACATTCCTGGTCGTATTTTCTCCACGTACATTGCAATCAGCATGTATAATATCGTGTCAAAAATTAGAATCATGACCACGTGTCCCGGTAGGAATTTGTCGTGGTATGTTATGGGCTTGAAAAAATTGCCCCATTGTAGACCTAGGAAAATATGAGTCAAGTAAAAAAAAATATAAATTGTCAATCACGACCATACACTGGATTTAGCATGGTATAAATATACAAGAATATATGTTATTCAACCCGAAGTGCTTTTGCCTTACGTAAGTCGATTGACCAGAGCACCTCTCATTTTTCCACACAGATATATGTTCCACAGAATCGTTAAGATACCTAGCAAAAATGGACTATTCTAAATACCTATACTGCCATATGCGCCACGAGTCGTGATGCAAGTTACCAAGTATGGGAACTGATGCATAGTTATAGATAGATCAACTTAATACTCGTACTATCACGTACAGTCAAGAGCACATGAAGCTTTACACTTGTGTGCGAGTCTGACCTCTAAGGGTATTGTAATAAGAACGTTATAAAGTTCAATGTGTCAAGCTCCACGTGCCCTTGACTGTACCTACTATAAAAGTACTAAGTACACCTTATTGAAATGTTAAAATCAGGCTCAAATATAAACTTGGTAACTTTATCCGAAACATAGGATAGGATAGATAAATTGGTTATTAATTTATATTATTTAACGCAATCCGATACAAAAAATATATCATATTCTAAAAATATATTTTATTTATCGCAACAGTTGTTTTCCTTTTACTGTATATTTACAACCAACTCGAAGGAATTACGATCTCATATACTCGTATTTTGTATTATGACGTAAGATTTATTAGAAAAAAAAATGTTAATGTAATGCTTAACAATCTTCATAAACATGTCTAGTCACGGTGATTAATCATAACCTCATGTTCTCAATCACAGATAAGTAAAAAATTGCCAGCGAGCAAGTCTCGGTATAAAAAAAGTGGGGAATTAATAAAACATAGTGACAAAGGTCGTTTACATGCGTCACAAGTGTATATAAATGTGTAAAATCAATATTATGGGATAGCTAGTTTAGGGGATTCTAATATTTGTTAAAGACAGCTGGCCTGTTCTCTATTTACAATCATTGGTTATGACCTACTGTCATTGCCGACAGTGTTTGTAGAGCAAGCACTGGCTGCGTAATAAATGTTAAATAAAGACGATTTCGATTACAATATTAAATAGACAGTAGGACCCTGATCGTGATCATTGGTAGGTAATTGGTTCAAATATAGTCCACATAATACACAACTCTTACCTTCAGAAGTGCCTTCACACATGATAAGCATCTGAAATGCATATCCCATTGCGGTATTTGATATCAAACTGAGTACCACCTTGGTTGTCAAACCGATGTCCTCATAAAGTACTTGTGTGAGCATGAACACAGAATAGGTGGTGAGCCACGCCAGGCCCATGAACGAAGCGGCCGTATTCGCTGGAAAAAGAACGGTATTTAAGACCATCGTGTAATTCTCATTCTCATTATAGCTAACAAACAAAAAGAAAAGAAAACAACTACATTCAAAGTATAAAACTTTGGTCGAAGTTTAGCGTGCAGATTGTTTTTCGTGATTTCGGAATTGCCCGTAAATATTTTTCAGTTTCAAAGTTTAACAAAGTCGCAATCCATTCATGTTTTTTGTGTGCTGGGCCGGGCGATCTAAAAATAACTAACTCAAGCATCCGTGTCCCACGGGAGGTCAAGGTCGATAGAAAATTCTATTTTGTCTAGATTCCGTTGCTTTATATATTTATCCCTTTTATATTACATTACACACTTTTTTAAAATTAGCGGAAACATCAAGTACCTACATAACTACATACATATACTACATACATATGTTTTAAAATAACAAACTTAGATAATTGAGTTCGTTTGATAGCATTTTCGTTACAAGGTTACGATCTATCGAGCCGCGTTGGAGTAGAATGATTGTTTAATTCATTATTACGATGTTTCAAATTTCGAGGGTTTTTGTTCACTTAGATTAAATTTTGCAAACGTAGATAATAATCAAAGTAAACTGCGTCAAGGCTGAATTAATTCCAAGTAGAGTATACCTTATTCCGAGGATAAACGACAAAAACTTTTAAGATCCTAATTCTTTGTTGGACTTATACATATAGCCGAACCTCAAATTTACCGTTGCGCTCACCACTCTGCGCCGGGGCTTGGAATAGTGGCTAGTTAATGACCAACAAACGCATCTCACGATGGTTAACTTATTAATCAGTAGCGAATGTTCGCGACTTCTTTAACCATGGAACCGTATCTTACACTATATTTATACAAAATAATACGCTACCATTATTACGTAAAGTTTCATCAAAATCAGTTCCGTAGTTTTTCGTGAAAGAGTAACAAACATTCATCCTCACAAACTCACGTTTATAATATTAGTCGAATAGGTCTACGTTCACTAGTAAGTAGGGTAATACCTACCCAACACCGGTTTCTCTGTAATATCATAGATACTAGCAATTCAAATGATCGCAAACGAATGAGTGACCAACTTTAATTAACTGATGATCAGTTATAGTTAGTTGAGGCCACGCGCATGGACAAACTATTACAATATTGAAATAGTTTTCTTATTGAATAAAAATGGTACAGGAACGTGGTGTGCATATAAAATGTTAATTTGTAAACTTACCTCTAGAAAAGAAGACACTGATCATGAATGAGAATGTTAAGGAGACTATCACAAACAGCACCATAAAAAATAGAAGGACCGACCAAGGTGTGAATGTTAAGACTGCATATTTATCTCCAGATTTCGTGTAGTTGAATGGTATCTAAAATAACAAAATTTAAAAAATCATGAGCATCAACCCGTAACAGCCCACTGCTGAGCTAACGGTCTCTTCTCACAGATGTGGAAGTATACATTATAAAATACTTGTTAACAAAAGTTTTAAGCTATATAGAACACATAAGAATAGTAATGCAATTACATTAGTCCCTAAATTAAATTACCTAAGTACCTACTCATTAATCTGTGCATAAGAATATCGGAATCGCTATTAGGTAGGATATCTGAAAAAGTGCTGAACAGGAAGTAGTTATAAAAATGGTTGTAATATTAATATAATTATGTAATCAAATACCTAAGTAAAAATAAAAAATAAAGATTGTATACTTGTGATGTGGTGCTGTATACATTAGTCATTGATGTTAAAATTTTCGACACATCATTAGCGTAATAATAAAATTACGTTAACATCGGGTTCACAAGTTTATATTACTTCCCGAGATTTGTAGTATAAGCTTTTAATTTAAAAACAAATTAAAATTTAAATGTGATGTTTGTATGATTTATATTCTTTATGTTTCGTATAAAAAAGCTGGTCAAATGGTCGGATCACATAATTTTATAGATTAGTGTTACACCGAGAATTAAAATGTAAATTTTGTAAGTATGATTTATATTCTATTTTTGTGGATGCTAATATAAAAAAAACTAGTCAAGTGACTATATTATAGATTAGTGTTAAGTACGAACATATTTTTTTATTTTAAGAAACATATATGGTGTCCCTCTGTGGGCAACTGCTAATGTTATCGACTTGAGACCAACTCGCACTTGGACGGTTTTTTTTTCTTTCGACATGTGTGCCTAATAATATGTATCTATATAAGTTATAAATTGTTTTTTTATATGATACACTAGCTATTCCGATCGGTTTCACCCACGCAGTTGCCGTTCCCGAGAAAGTACGGGAATAAAATATAGACTATGTTATTCAGTCATAGATAATACTGATAATGTAGCTTTCCATTGGTAAAAACATTTTTGAAATCGATTCATTAGTTTATTTGTTACAAACGTACACAAATACAAATAATATTAGTGTAGATAAGTATTTAAATATGCTGACCTTAAATAATATGACCATAATAATAACAGATATCAATAGGAATGAGAATTGCTTGATGAACCACGCTAGCCAGTGCAGCCATGAGGGTAGCCCCATTATTGTCATGGTTTCCTGTAGACAAAAATATGTTTAATATATCGAGATTTTTATTATTATTTTTTAAAGTACATTTCATATTATAAAAAAGTACTGAGTTTACTGATTATGTAGGCATTTTTTATTCATTACAATCAAAGGGACTTGTTGAAATAATAATGCTACGTCTGCATCATCTGTCCATAGAGAGTGAGGTCCTTCTCTCATTACGATACGCACAGACGACTAGTAGATATCCTACTCGAGTATGAAACTAAGTAAGTGCGATGCTCGCACACTTGGCTAGTACGAGTCGCCATTCAAAGTGCGATGCTCGCACACTTCGCTAGTGCGAGTCCCCATTCAAACGTTAGTGCGATACTCACACACTTCGCTAGTACGAGTCCCCATTCAAAGGTAAGAGCGATACTCGCACACTTCGCTAGTACGAGTCCCCATTCAAATGTTAGTGCGATACTCACACACTTCGCTAGTACGAGTCCCCATTCAAAGGTAAGTGCGATACTCGCACACTTCGCTAGTACGAGTCCCCATTCAAATGTTAGTGCGATACTCGCACACTTCGCTAGTACGAGTCCCCATTCAAAGGTAAGTGCGATACTCGCACACTTCGCTAGTACGAGTCCCCATTCAAAGGTAAGTGCGATACTCGCACACTTCGCTGGTACGAGTCCCCATTCAAATGTTAGTGCGATACTCGCACACTTCGCTAGTACGAGTCCCCATTCAAAGGTAAGTGCGATACTCGCACGCTTCGCTAGTACGAGTCCCCATTCAAATGTTAGTGCGATACTCGCACACTTCGCTAGTGCGAGTCTCCATTCAAATATTAGTGCGATACTAGCACACTTCGCTACTGCGAGTCCCCATTCAAAAGTAAGTGCGATACTCCGCGGCAACTAGTCTCGGAGACTCAAGTAGGATACTAGTAGTCTGTGCGTCTTGTAATGAGAGAAGGGCCCTAAGATACATACTATATTTATAGTAGTGCTGAAATAATTTGTACAAAAACACGCAGCATTTATACAGTACGCGCGGTTAACATTTTTTACACTTAAAAAAGTTTAAGTACCTAGTAAGGAAGCCAGAAATTATAAAAAAGAAATATTTTCTATAGGTACATTGAAGGCTTGAATTAGAATCTTCTATATAACAATATGTAGTTTGTTATTTTCTGATCAAGTTTCATAGCGATGTATCTAAAAGTATTGTGAACATAGTATTTAATTAAGATACCTTTAACTGAAGTTCTTTTTCAGCAGTGATTATTCTCACTGTATTAACAAAGGTATAAGCAAAACACAGCATAATGATCATGGAAACAAATCTTTCTAATGCTACAAGCAGCTGGTCGTCTCTATAAGCTAGCTGGGGCATTCTCTGGAGATATATATCTGTTTCCAATGGTTTCTTTGATTTCATTTCAATTATTTCTCTAGATATAGCATGTTGTACTGCAAGGAACAGTTCTGAAGAGTACCCTGTAAAGATAAATGTATTTGAAAATCCATTCTCAATTTTTTTGTACAATGAGTAGGTATAAAATTTTTCACCACCGCGGCACCGTGTAAATAATAACCAACTTAAAAATTCGTACCTGGGGCATTGCCGCCATATTTATCATCAGGATATCTTGGCCCTGGTTTAGGAAATAATGGATACAATAAGTTTGTTCTCCAGCTAGCTCTTATGGGATGCTCTAACATAGGTCGTCTCATGACTGCAGGAAACCTTAATTTAACTTTAATATCATCTGGCCATTCAGTAGCATCTGAAAATTATTGGTTTGTAAATGGAAATACATAATACAAATAAAATATGGAACACAAACTGCACCCGCCTTATAAAACCCGTAAAGTTCATGAACTGGGATGACATTGACTAGTCAGGATTTATTCTCAGGTTTGTGCAAAAACAACATCGCTCAGAAAAAAATCTGTGGCTTGGGTTTTCTGAGGATTTACAGTTCTCTATTTAGTCTCTCATTCACATTTTCAAGGGATACCTCGTAATATTTATCAATTGTTTAATACACATCATCATCAATCCGTAACAGCCCTCTGCTGAGCTGAGTATTTTTCCTCACTCATGAGGATTGAGGAATTATGGGCTGCAATCTCCCACGCGAGCCCAAGTGGTGGGAAATTTTGTTAGGATAGTGGTCAACTAACTATAAATTTTTCAAGCCACCCTCTGAGTGGGTATTTGACATGGCTTAACAACTCCCATTGTGCGTAAACAGAACAAAAACCAGGACCAACAATTTAACGGGCGTTCCGAAACACAGAAGCATGAAAGGAATACCTATAGTATTAAACAGTTGATAAATATTCTTAAAAACCTACATGTAATTATACAGGCCAAGAAACTAATTTTGTTAAGTTTAATATAGGTACACACAAAAATTTAGTTCTTTTAATTATTATTTCATATTAGAAATACTGACTTGCCATTGATTGTTGATATTCAACTCCAACTAGAATGGTTTTCATGGCATTGGGTTGAGTTAGGGCTTTTTCCATCTCCTTAGCATTTTTAAACCCTTTAGGAGGAGGTAGCATGGTGGGGTCCAAAAAAAGGGCAAAAGCGCCAAGATTATCTGTTGCTACTCTTGTCATTGCTGCTACAGTTGCTGCTCTAGTCAGAGGGTTCTCTGGAGAAAATGCGAGAGTGCCTTCTTTTCTTACTGCTGACATGTTCCCCCTAAAATAAAATAATTACAAATAATAATAAAGTTTTAAGTAAGTGAAACACTTGGAAAACATGCATCAAAATTTGAATAATGATAGGTATACATAAATTTTATAATCATTATTATTTATCATCTGGTGTATCATGGTGCTGCAACACTTTCAGCCAACGTAAGTGTCTATAAATTAAAATATAAAATTTAGTCTAATTGATTACTTACAAGTTTTGTCCAGTCAGATTGATGTAAGTTGGATAAAAAGGAGAATATGTCGTATCGGGCTTCGATTCTGGATCCACTAGACATCTTATGAGTATAAGGAATAAGGAAAAAACCACTGGTGATGCTATTTCGAACACGGTTTGCCATTTGTGCCGTTTTTGTAGAACATAGTTCTTCCAGACAAGAAGTTTTAGTTTCTCAAAAGAAGACATTTTGTCAGTTCTACAATGGTAAAACAGAAAATATTGATTTTAGGATAATACACACTAAATAAATATTTACTAAATATTTTTAGAAATGGCGCAAATATTTGTAGTAACTGTAAGTACCTATTTACATACTATCTTTTATCTTCTTATGTATAAAAATCATTGTTAGTCTTGCTAAAACTTGAAAATGGCTGGACCGATTTTGATGAAACTTTGTGTGTAGGTTTGAATGTATGCATAGATGGTTTTTTAAGGTGGCAGAACCACGTCTGCCTGCGCCAATACTAGGTATTTTATATTTTTTATTGCTGTGTGAGTTTCAACAAACTATGTGCCTACCTATAGTTATTATTTCGTACATGCAACATAAAGAATAAGGATTTACAGTCATTGATTAAATTACATTTACACCGAGAAATTAATAAGATTATACGGAAGTCTAAAAATTAATTGTACCCTTTGAACCAATATGATAGAACTCGTGTACTGTATCCCCGAGTAAGGAACCACTGCAAAGCAGAGTACAAATAAATTTCAAAATAAATAAAGACGAAGATAAGAACATATTATGTACCTACAGACGAAAAAGTTAAATAACTTACCAATATACTGCATAATTACTGAATTCTGCTATGGCTACGAATCACACTGATGTTTCTCATTAGTGAAATTAATTCACGATATTTCTTAAACGAGCAGAGCGACCCCCTTTTGAATAAATAGTTAGGAAAAAGAAGCAATGTAAAACCACAGCACCTGACTGTCAAGTCTCAACCCATGTACTCTGTATCTCAACCCAAGTCCCAACCTCCGCTAGGAGTAATAGTGTTCTGTGGTCCCAACACTTACACTGACTGACATGGACTGACAGACAGACATGACATTAGGGATGTAAAAAAATAATCGATTATTTTTTTGAAATAATCGATTTTTAATAATCGATTTCTTAAATAAAAATAATCGATTTTTAATTAATCGATTATATAAATTAAGTGTTTTAATCGATTTTTTATAAACAGCGCCATCTTTGTGGTGGTTGAACCTTAACGTTGCCGTTAAGCTTTTTTACTTATTGTTTCATTTTATTTTAATACTACGACTACTACGAGTACTCTTGTTTTTTATTATTTTTCGTCTTTTGACTGTTTAGACTTAAAAAGAAAGAAAGATTTGTTTTTTATTTTAGTTTTTGAGACCATAACGTAGTCGTCTAGTTTTTTGATTCTCGTTTTAAGTATTTTATTTTATTACTAGTCAAATGTAAAAGAGGACTGGAGATTTGTGACACTAATTATTTTAAATTATTTTATTGTTTAAATTTGAAGATTATCGAAATTTTATTTTGTTATTTCTTTATTCATATTATTTTATTTCATTTTTAATCTCTGAAAATGGTAATATGAATCTCTTAGGATTTTATTATTAAAATATGAAAAGCATATATAGATTTTTATAAATGTATTAGAAAAAAATCGATTTTTTAGAATCATCGATTATTTTCAGTATTAATCGATTTTTAAAAAATCGATTAATTTTGAAGAAAGAAAAATCGATTATTGTTTAATCGATTATTTTCCTTTAATCTTACATCCCTACATGACATCTGACAT
The DNA here is from genome assembly GCA_963855545.1 of Ethmia dodecea. Classification (NCBI taxonomy): domain Eukaryota; kingdom Metazoa; phylum Arthropoda; class Insecta; order Lepidoptera; family Depressariidae; genus Ethmia; species Ethmia dodecea. The sequence goes on from OY979446.1 coordinate 8,477,998, forward strand.
CTCCGACTAGTTGTGTCTGACAGCTGAATCAGTCCGACAGAATGACGTCGAACAACAAGACAGGGCTACCAAACCTCGATTTTTTCCCTCAAATTTAAGTAATTTAGATTATGGAATTGATGGAAAAACCAGTCGTGGTTTTACGAATAACAATTTAAGTCTAATGGTAATGACACTTTTTGACACCGATTGGGATAATACTAACAAATTATAAATGTAAATTATAAATTTGACGGGCCTGTTGGCTCAGTCGGTAGTGACCCTGCCTTCTGAGTCGGAGGTCGCGGCTTCGATCCCCGCTCGGGGCCAACATTTGTGTGCATGAACATGTCTGTTGGCTTCGTGTCTGGTCGTTTAATATTTATTTAAGTATGTTTATCAGTTGTTTAGTACCCATAGCACAGGCTCTGCCTAGTTTAGGACTAAATAACCGTGTGTGAATTGTGTCCCACAATTTATTATTATTTATTATTATTATGTGACGACACGGTTATTTGAGCAGTCAAGTGCACGTAGAGCTTGACACATTGGACTTTGTATCGTTCTTATTACAATCGCTTTAGAGGTCAGACTAGCACTACAAGTGTAAAGCTTCAGGTGCTCTTGACTGTACTATGGGTTTTAAACAAGTGATAAACATCCTGCTTCCTACACTAATATTATAATTGCGAATGTTTGAGAGTATGGATGTACGAATGTTTGTTGCTCTTTCACGCAAAATTTACTAATCAGATTTTGATGAAACTTTACAGTTATATCGCTTATACCTCTGAATAACACATAGGCTATATTTTATCCCTGTATTCTCACGGGATCGGAAACTACGCGTGTGAAACCTGGGGTGCTGCTAGTACTTAAATAAATATTACATACCCAGACACGAAGCCAACAGCTTAAATAAATATTATACACCCAGACACGAAGCCAACAGACACGTTCATGCATACAAATGTTAGCCTCGGGCGGAAATCGAACCCGCGATCTCCAGCTCAGAAGGATGAGCCCTACCAACTGAGCCAACAGGACCATCAGAATAGGGTAAATACCTACCTACATTAAATAATTCAATTTAGGAGTTTAGGTTTCGGTTTAGGAGTTTTAACACGTTTTATATCATAAAATAAACATAAATAATATTTTTTTTAAATGAGGTTCACAGTTTCTCGTGCCTTGGGGTTGCCGTGGTTCTCCGATTTATAATGTTTCGGCTGTTGCTTAGGCCCAATCGGTGTGAAAGAGTGACAGGTCAGTAAAAGTGACTCCTCGCAAAATCGTCTTTCGGAAAATTTCGGTTACAACTCTGGTACGGAAGATCACAAATCTCGTATTTGTGATCTTCCGTACGTTTGTCAAATGACGTTCGTTTGGCAACTCTGCCAAATGTGTTTTTATTTTATTATTGTTCATGACTACCAATACAAGTTACTCCGACAAAAACACAAGGAGGGTGTGTATCTATGTCATAAGTCATCGTGGAATGTGAGGTTAAATAAAATACGTTAGATGGAAATGATATTTCTTTTGGCATGGCTTTAATAATTTGATTGCCATTTAAAGCCAGTTCAGATTTCAGTAAAAGACTTGTATCCATGACCATCAAAATTTTTTCTAAAAAGTAACATTAAAATGGCGCTTGTCGTAGTTGACATATCAATATTATTCAATGTTTCCCAAGAATTTTTAATTAAAATTGGATAGATGTGAAACCTAAAATAGTTCTTTCCTACAATGTCCATTAATAACCTATCTTCCGTTTTAAAATCTTGTTCAGAAAGTGAGCTAATCAATGAGGTTTCAGAAACTAATGTGACACCAAAGCAGGTGGAAGGATCTCGTCTGAAACGTACTTTTACGCTGCCTCGTAATCCTTTTGGGACCATAAAACCTAGTTCTAGTAAAATTAAAAGCAATGACAGCGATAGTAAACCCACAAGTGCGAGTTCAGTGTTAGGCGAATCACAGAAAGAGGATGGTGTCATAGAAAGGAAGTTATTTAGAAGGCCATCATGGAAACGTTTTCTGAACAAGATAGCCCAGCATATGAGTACTGTGAATGTGTCGGGAGTAAGTTTACAATTAAATTTTATATGATTAAGGAAATGGTTTCATTACCTTCTATTTCTGACTTGCAACAGTAGGTATGTATTTGATGCCTTAGTGCATTTCTGTAATTATATTCTGATGTAATTAAAGGTGAAATCAGCTCCAGTAATAAATGGTGATCGAGTGCCATGCAGTGGGGACCCTCCATGGCCTCCTGGGACCACCCCGGCAGCTACGGGCATCAAAAACCATGGAAACACATGCTATATGAATGCAGTTCTCCAGTGCCTTTCCCATACCAATGTTATTGCTGAATACTTTGTTTTAGATCATTATAAGGTATGTGAGCCCTACAAGATACTTATTAGAATCTTATTGACAATCTGTCCTTATTATAAAAAAAACAAGAGCACTTAATTTTATTTTAGTATTCAAGGACAAATTAATAATATTTGATGAATGAAATATAAATTTTTTGATATGAGTGTGTACCTCAAAGACCCATGACACAAACTAAAACCTATTGTGCCAAGAATTTACACGGATGTTAAATTTTTACAAGTAGTGTTTGTTATAACTTACTACCTATGCCTTAACAGACATAAATTTTGTTGACTAGACAAGCGAGTCCCACGGGTGGACAAAGACAATAGATAATCCTACTACTTGTATTTGGACTTTCTTGATTGATTGATATGTGACTTGGCATGTGATTGTAGGGCACCTCAACAAACAGTTTTTAACATCGTGGAGGAATCCCCCCCCCCCAACATTTTCATGGTGGCACCAAGGAGCTTAGCGAGTGTTGTGAGGCGGCTATAGACCCCTTGAAAAATTAAGATTTATAGCGAATCTAAGACTATTTTGCAAAGGCCGTACAATAATAATCTTTATTAAATGTTTTTCTTAGGTGGACCTACAGAAAAGGAATAAAATAAACTCTAAAAAGTATGGCACCCGTGGTGAGGTTACCGAACAACTAGCGGTGTTGTTAAAAGCCCTGTGGGCTTGCCACTATACTCCAGATATGAGCACAGCATTTAAGGTATTGCATCATCTTGCTCTTTCATTTAACCTGAAAACATTCCTGGATGAGTAGTTATATGATTAATTAGATTATTATTCAGATAATCTATAAATTACTAAATATATTATTTAAATACATAATTATGGTATACTTATCATCATGTAACAGTCCACTGGTGAACTATGAGATTTTTCCTACAATGTAATTTCAATATTTTTATCATGCAATCATTTTAGTATCACTATAATTGTGCTTAGATTAAAAAATATTTTTGTGTAATTTAAAAATGACACAATTATATATTATACATGTATATTAATGTATAATACTTTCTTTGTATTTTCAATAATTACAGGGAGCAGTGGAGAGGCATGGCACACAATATCGAGGCAACAGTCAACATGATGCTCAGGAATTCCTTTTTTGGTTACTTGATAAAGTACACGAAGATTTGAATACTGCTACAAAGAAAAAATATAAAACAATTAAGGTGTGTAATTTCATACTTATTAATTTTGATTTGGAATATTTCTATTCGCGTTTTGGCGGCTTGTTTAATCTGCATAGTAAGATATTACTCATTTTGATTTCAGAATACATGTGGAAAACCTGATGAAGTAGTAGCAGCAGAGACATTGGCTAATCATGCCCGAAGGAATAGCTCTTTTGTTCAAGCTGTATTCCAAGCTCAGTACAGGTAAACATAATTAGGTATTTTTAATACTTTTAAAGTGATAGTCTAGGAAGTCTGTGTTAACTAAGTGCTCCATAGTCCACCAAGCTATGATACTCAGTAAACATAACATAGTAATATTAACAGGTTAAAATTATTTTCAGGTCAGCATTGACATGTGCAAAGTGTGAGCGAACATCATGTACATTTGACCCATTCCACTGTGTGAGCGTACAACTGCCTTCAAGACTAGCTACTGCTCAGCCATCCCCACTCCCTGTTAATGTGAGTTATTTATTACACTTGAATCCTTAATTACATTGGTCCATCCATTCAGGACTTTCAAAAAGTCCATTCAACTAAATAAAAAAATAATTAAATACAATTGTTGATTATTTGTATTATTATTACATTCAGTTTAATATTTTTAGGTGGTGTATGTAAACCAGCAGCCTCGTCAAGTGCGAATTGGGGTGGAACTCAGTGCTAATGCCACAATGGATGATCTACGGACCACCCTACACAACGATACTGGCATTGATCGAGACCACATTATATTGGCTGAAATAAACGAAACAGGTGCTTCTACAATCTGTAATACTGGTTGCAACTAAGTTTTGGATAGATTTGTATGACATGATCCCAAACTTACAAATGATGAACCATACACATGAATATAGATTGATTGATACAGACACGTAAAATGCGTGTAAATGACTGTGGAATGTGTTCGATGACGTCATCTGGTCGGGTTACGTAAATTTAGATTCTATCTTGCTCTTATCTTTGAGTTTCAAGACTAAAATTGAAATATTGTAAAAAATATTACGATTACGTTACGTAACGCCAAGGATAAAGCAGAAAATGCTTACTACGTCTACCATATTCTATTACTCGCATGAATCATGATGCGAAGGGTTAAAAAAACTTATTTGCTTAAGTTACTGTTGTAACTGACTGTTGCTTAGTCTTTGTTAATCCCAGAAAAGTAAGCTTTCCATTGATAAAATAATTGTTATTATTAGTCCAGTAGTTTCATCCATATTTTATGTTTCATAAATAAGCATACAAACATACAATAAAACTTTCCTCCTTATAATGTTAGTGTAGATATAGATTAATAAGTAAGTAAGTACATAAATTACTAAATTATATAATTACATGTCCTTACCATTTAATACTTAAATATTTAATGATATTAATGTTTTGACCTACTTACATTCTAAAAATATCCACCTTAAGCTTTGTCAATAAATTAAATTATTGCAATGAACACAACTACTCAAAGAGTACCCCCCATACCGTGTCCTGTCCAAAAGTGCCCATGACACTGGCCGAGTTCCCCAGCTGGATGGCCAAACAAAATCCGTTATGAAACGTGCCCGATCAAGGATCTAGTTCCTATTCTCTTAACTACACCACATTATCACATTACTTAATTTTTTTAACATCAATCTAGGCTGGTGCAACGCTCGCGCTGGCTGGGAGGTCGCGGGTATAGACTTTGGAGCACTGTACTGTATGGAAGCGCCTCCGCTGCTACAGACGCCTACCACGCCGTACCTACTTATACTGTGGGTCAACTTGATGGATGGAGAACGGTTTGGTCAGTAACAAACATTTAATAGAATACATTCATAATCTCACGCCTATTTCTCATTGGCGCGTAGCATTGGCGTCATCGGTGTAAATCATTTTTTTTTTGCGTTTAGCTTATTGATTGTTTACATCCTTTCATCTCAAATATATGACCCCAATTAATGATATTATATTATTAGTTATTACCAACTTATATCATACAATATAGGGATTGACTTTTGAAATGTCTGTGCTTGAGCAAGTAAGATATTATTTATCGATATTATTTGAACAGATTATACAATTAGTATCAGAGAAGTGAAATAATAATTAAAGGTCGAAATAATAACAAGTTTCTGTTTAAATTTCCGAAACTTAGTGTTTACGTACGTAATGTAGTTTAAAAGATCTAAGAGTACAGACGGCGGGAAGCGACTTTGTTTTAAATTATGTAGAGATTGGTCATAAACTAAATCGGATTTTAAAACTATATCAATCAATAATTTCCATAGGCTCGCCGTACGCGATGCAGGTTCCGCGCGAGATATCGTACGAGGACCTGCAAAAGCTGATGCTGAAGGAGATGTGCCAGGTCGTGGCTGAGAGGGTGCTGGAGAACGCGCAGGGAGCGGATATCTTTCGCGCGAGAATAGCCGAGGCTCACCGGCCTAGAGATCCGGCTTATTTACAGCCCGAGGTAATTCTGAGCTGCATTTAAATATATATTTCATCTGACTTAAAAAAAGAAGAAGGTTCTCAATTCAACTCTGTTTTTTTTGTTTAAAATTTAGCATGGCCGATTGGCAACGATCTGACGAGTGTTCTTTTTCTAGCTCCCGCACCCACTGTTCGCGCTGGACGTAGAGCAAGCGCTGTGTGCGCACGATAAGCATCCCAATCTACGTCTCGAGTTGCTCTGGGACCCCGCGCACAGAGACAGGTGAGTTATTGTTATCTATATAATAATATCGGTTTTGATAGGTCGCATTAAGTTTGGTTGTACATGTACACCCAGCAATACTCTTAACTGACTATTAAATACGAAATATTGTCTATTTTGACATTTATCACGCTCCATAGTTTGTACAAACTGCAATACTCTACAGAGGTGTTATTGTGTATTTATTATTGTCATCGGAATCGTCTATTTAACATTCATCTCGGTGTCAACGCTTGCGCTATAAACGCAGACGTTAAATGACTAACGTACGACCGCGTACGTCAGAAGCAATGTACTTCAAAATGAAGCCGATTGCTATTAATGTCGTCAATAGACTAAGCCCCTTTTCACACGTACCGGTTTCCGCCGGTCCGGCGGGCGGCGAAGTATATGGCCATGTACGTTCGCTTTCATACGTACCGGCGGGCAACCGGGCAATCGGCCATACATTTCGCCGCCGGACCGGACTGCCGGACCGGCGGAAATCGGTACGTGTGAAAAGGGGCTCAATGTTCGAAAAGGATTGATGACTTTCGCATTAGGGGCTTTCGTAATTCGGGCGTGTTTCGAATTTGTTTTATTGTCTCTCCGCTGTCTCGCTTTCACGCTCGGCTCAGGCGGAACGTGACAATGAGTCAATGTTAATAATAGGAATAACACTAATCACAAATTAATGTTTAGTGTTATTTTTATGATAGTTAGTATTATTAGAATATCGAAAATCTCATTTCTATAATTTAATATTACTTAATAAATGTATTATAAATGATTTTAAATGCAATATAGCATTAATATATTATAATCTGTTGTCACCTGACTGCAAACACCAATAAGAGCTTATGACGTCACTAACCGCAAAACAAGCTGTCAAAGACTGTTTACTTCTCTGCATTTTCTTTGTTTCTGTCTGCAATCGCGACCAATGTTCAGTCAATTGACAGTTGTTAGTGTTTTAGCGGGAAAATTCAAAATTACTTTATTTTTGTGTATTTTCTCATCGAAAATACTAACATTTCTAAATAACATATTTTTTTAATGGTAAACAAGAGTCAATCTTCAAAAGCAATTCCGAAAAATGGTTAACATTCCTATTGTGCTGAATTCCGCCATGTTTGACGCCAGTATAATCCGCGAGCCTGGCGAGGCGTGCGAGGTGCACGTCTCTGCGGCGGGCTCTGCGGCGCCTCTCACGCTGCACGCCTGCCTCGCGCACTACACGCGCGCAGAGCGGCTCGCCCAGGAGGACGCCTGGAGGTACGCTTATGTTTTACAAACTTCTCAAAATTGACGTAACTTATTGAGTTTTTAAAGCAGACATAATTTTTAATATTGACATTTTATTATTTATTTCGGGATCTAAACATCCAAATTCAACAAAATCTTTGAGTCAAATCTTTAAATTTAATCAGCAACATTCGTTTAGAAAATTTAAGAAGAACTATAAACAATTAAACCAAGCGAATCATCGAATGTGGCAACACATGGCACAAACTTTTTTTATCTTACCAAGCATTAAACATAAACAAAAATCAACTTTTGCAAATGTATAATTTTACTTAGGTATATTGAACTAAGTCAACTTTTCAATTAAATAATAATATTCGGGTTCAATCCGAAATTACAGATTTTAATTTAAAAATATTAGTCTAATTTTTTACTACTATATATGTATATAGAGTCTTAGACTCCATAGTTTCATTTTCGGTCATGTCTACGTACAGTAGCTATAAAAACCTGGAAAATCCTAGAATTCCGGGAAAAATACTAAAAATAAAAAAATAATTATTAGTGTAAATTATGTGTACTCGAAGGCCATTATTAATTGCTAGCACACGAATCAAATTCCGACAACCATCTTTATTGGTTTCTCTGTTAAGTATAATGATTTTCTGTCTGTAACTTAACCTAATTTACAGGTGTCCGCAATGCCAGAGGTACATGCCGGTAGTGAAGACGCTGGGACTTTGGTCTCTCCCAGACGTCTTAGTCATACATTTGAAAAGATTTCGACAGTAAGTTTTACTTCAAGTTTTTATGTACAATCGATGTTTTTACTCCAGTAACTAATATTAATTATTATTTCTAGGCAAGCCAAAGGTCGCACGAGTACGAAACTCACAACGATGGTGGAGTTTCCTCTCAATGATTTCGATATGACGCCGCATCTCGTCAGGAGGAACACACCGGCTTCAGATTCCCCGAGCCACTCGCGCTCGCCGAGGCGGCGACTCTCCAAAACCCCTTCGCATAACCCACACGAAAACATGTACGATTTATACGCCATCTGTTACCACCACGGGGACGACCTCGAGACCGGCCACTACACGGCAGCTTGCAAAAATCCATACGACGGCCACTGGTACAAATTCGACGATTCCAGAGTAACCAAAGTCGAAGATGAAAACGCGTACAGTGAACTCGTCAATAACACTGCCTACATGCTGTTCTATAGGCGTAAGAAGCCCGTCGTGATGCATTCGTATTCCACCGACGACGGTCACTGGGCATTACGAATGCCCAAGTATGTGAATCTCGCGAGCGAACCAGTAATTGAACTGCCTGAAGTTAAGGAAGAGATCGTTGAGGATGCTAAGGTAGAGCAACCGGCTATCGACGTAGACTCCGAGTCGGACGCTACTGCCCCGACGCATAGTCCATCTCCATCCCGAAGTGTGGCCAGCCTTCCCGACGACAATATGACCGAAGTTTCCGCCCCACCGAACCTAACCACCACAGTGATACATAACACGACGACAATAATTCAATCGCCAACGCTCCAGCGACCGCTGCTGGTCGAAATCAACGGGAACAAAACGAACGATAACACGAACGAATACGAAAACGATACAAATGCTGCCATTGAACCGTATATACACAAAGATGTGCATGTGAACCCTAAAATGACGCCGGTGGATTCTAGGCGGCCGAGGTCTGTTGACTACCCTGCTAGGTCGAGTAATACAACTTCGACGAGAGACGCAAACAGGAACTACGAGAGCTCACCGCTGGTCGCTACCATAAATGGCGTCGAATATCACCCCACCACCGAAGATTTGATGTTGTCTATGTTCCAAGAATCCAAGTTCATAGTTCCGAGGCACGGAAACCACATCACCGGGGAATCTCATAGGGCTGGTTAGTATAAATTCATTTCCTTACCATAATCAGTATTAACTTTTATACAAATGTCTGTTATATTAGCTGGAATATAATGTAGAAATATTTAAATGTTGTGTGTTATTGCCATGCACGTTACTTAATATAATGAAGCATTCAACGTTAGGAGGTAGAGTTACTGTCGGTTTAAAATCTAATTATTTGTTTTCTATTTGCAGGAGAAAAGTCTTCTGTTTGGAAAACTCGCATATCCACGTGAGAGCCTTTGAAGATTTCAACAATCCAATAACATAAGCGCGCTGTAAAATTTATTGTTTATCTATCAGTAGATCTGAATGCTTCCTGTAGGTATAATTTTCAGTTCATGTAAGAAATAGTCTTTTAAATTGCACATTGGTATTTATAAAGTTCTCATCTGTCACATCGTGAACGAGCAGAGGCTTGTACAGTCAAGAGCAAGTCAAGCTTGACACTACCAGTTTAAGCTGAGCTCTGATTTGTACTGCGCGCCATAGAATACAGGGCCGGGTCAAAGTCCAAAGTGTCAAGCTTAGCGTGCTCTTGACTGTACAGTAAAAGTTAATTTATTTAGTTTATTATTTATTTCTGTATTATTAGTTTTTTCATTCATGGTATATGTTGCTGCTTAAAATTATGAGCCAAGTATTTTTGTAATATTATCCTGTTAATGTTAATACGGCATTATGGATAATCCATACTAATATTTATAAAAAAGAGCGGTAGAGTTTTTGCGTTGATTATTGGCAAAAAACAATTTCAAGATTTCTTGCCGTTTTCTTTTTTATAGCATCTTGTAACTGGACTTTTTGTAGAGAATAGTGCGACATCTTTACTGAGACACTCCTTAGGGCCTAGATTAAAACGTAGCGTATTGTTTCTGTCGCTAGATATAAGCTGCCACTCTGAACTGAACCCGCCCTATAGTCTATGTCTATACCACCGAAGGTCAAATTAGACTGGGAGAAGTGCGCTTAAAGTATATCTGCGAAATGTAATCTTATAGGACAGAATTCAAAGTCCACGCCCACAGAGACGCTGTCGAAAAAGCAAATAATTATATAAGTTCTAATAACATTATTGATAATATTTATAGGATTATTTACCGAGTTTGTATTCATGTATTACATAAGCATGAAATTTCGATTTCTTTTTTATGCCAAAGGTTAAAAATCATGATACTCAATTATGGAGAAGGCAAATGAATAAATGGTATTGATTGTTGGGAGCATAATCGAACTTAATGAGTAGGCACACAGGTTGCCTTCTTCTCGATACTGACAATTGATCTGTAATTATGATAATGCAAAACAATGTAGTGATGTACACTGAAGGGAAGACTTTCTGTAGTTATGTTGTAGATAACATATAACATTTGAATGTAGCTAGCAGGCGTATTAACTTCCTAACAAATACCACACTCGTGCCTTTGCCCTAGGGGAGTTGTGATTAAAAATTAACGTTAATACCGTTTACATAGAAATTTAATATTTTTAGTTGTGGAATATTAAAGATATTCTAGTAAATGAAGTCTACTCTTATCAATTAGATACAATGGGTCAGATTGTGTATACTAACATATTCGTGTTTCATAAAACACTGCGATAGATTGTACCTATTGTAATATATGCCACATACATAAGTAATATTGCAAGGTATGAATGATGTGATTTATTCTTATTACAGTAATCTGTGAATTAGTGTATATATTGGCTTTTATATATATGATTTTTACATAAAGAAACCTATTATTAAAAAATGTTAATTTAATGTAAATATTGGTAATCTTAATTTCACTAGTTTATGATTATTATTTTGCGCTTTAACGTGATTTTTCTAAAAAAAATATTAGAATATTTTATTGGATTCCGTAGCTATTACATTATCAGATTAAAATTAACTCGCACATATAGGTATATTTTTCAACATAATCGTGTCCAAGAATAAGACACTGTCTCGCTTTCTGGGGTTTGTACAAGTTAGAGCTGCGGAATCTTTTAGGGTTGGTTCGGGAAAGTAATTGACCGCTTTTTGTTTTATAAAAAGACAATTATTTTAAGTTTAAGATCACAGTGATTATGAGAAAGAAAAATTGGCCTAAGGATTTATTATTGTATCGTACCTGTGGTTTAGATCATTTACTCGAAGTAAAGAGAAGTTGAGCCTAAAAATAAACAGGAATTATGTGTAGATGGCCGACCATACACTGAATATTAGTCAGTAATAATTGTTTAAATTGGAAGCTAGAAACCTCTTAAAGTAAATATAAAATAAATTATAGGTAACTTTACTATGTATGGCGTAGATTTTTGTCTATAATTTGGAAAGTTGGTTTGGGTACACATATACATTATTATGATAAATCAACTGACTCTCAGTTACAAAACACTATCATTTTCATAAGTTATCGCTTATAAACGGCCGTTGTAAATTAAATACGTAAATGCAAAGAGATTAAAATATGATAGGGCATAGAGGGGACAAAGCGAGGAAAATTTGAAGCCGAAAAGTTATTCCAAGTGGAATAAGTCTAGTACAATTTCGACCGAATGACAGCTCGCGTTCATACTAACTGTCATGACACTTGAGCTTCAAAGTTTTGTATGCGAATATTTCCATTGTGGGGGAACTGGAAATATTCTATGCCCTATTTAATCTCTTTGCGTAAATATCAACCGCCAAAACATTTTGCAGCAGAGACGGCATACTTCGCCGATTCCCTAATTTTATTATAATGGAACATGTTTTTGCTCGGCCTCGGCAAGTTGAAGCAGGCAGAAAAAAAACCTTTTACAATATAACACAAAATGATTTTATTTTTATACAACCTTTTATTTATTTCTAATTTTTAGATAAATCTTATCTAGAGAATATATTGATGCTGTCACTGTCTGACATAATGGAAAGGAAAAGTGACAGGTTATGTTTTGATGATTATTATTTATTTGAGTACTCCTTTATTTGTTTGTATTTTTTTAAAATTATTTATTATTTGTATTTATTTATTTATTTCTAATTTTTCTATCGTCAGATAAATCTTATCTGGAGAATATAGTGATGCTGTCACTGTTTGACACAATAGAAAGGAAAAGTGACAGGTGATGTTTTGATGATAAATATTTATATGAGTACTCCTTTGTTTGTTTGTATTTTTTATTATTTACTAGTGACCCGGGCAGACGTCGTTCTGCCACCGTATAAACCATCCCTGGACCCACTCTAACCCACACAAAAAGTTTCATCAAAATCTGTCCAGCCGTTCTGGAGTTTTAATCAGACTAACGAACATCAATTCATTTTTATTTATATAGATTATTTGTATGTATTCAACAAAATAAATTCTGCCAAAAGGTTTGGTCGATAAAAAAGTGCAATTTCGTCGTGTAATTACTTCAGAAACAATTTACATGGCCGTTTATAATCTCCGAATATTTGTATTAAGATCGTTGTTTTAATTTAAAGATGTTTATTTTAATTTCAACATGTTATGTTAAAATATAAGTGTTATGTACACATTTATTTGTTTTCATTCAATACGTAATCGGTTAGTTGATCCAATCCAAAAATGAAATTATATATCCGTGGCTTTGGCAACTTTTGAAGATTTAGAAATTCTAACATGTCTTTCTGTTTTACTTTTAATACATAAATCTGCATATTTTAAAACTTGATCCTCACCTAAGTAAAAATAAACTTCTTCCATCTATATTTCAAGTCGAGCGGTGTACGAAACCTAATAAATTAATGTCCAATGAATGTAATTCTATGATAAGTAGCCGTTTTCCCGTGAACAGTATCAGCGTAATTGGAATCAAGTACCAGGAGATTATGTCTTAAAGTATCTGCAGCGACGGAAGTAGGTGTGAGCCGTGGACCTGGAGAGTGTATGTTGTCGAGCCGGGAGGAGTTGAACGGCTCTCTCGTGTCCCAGGAGAGCACGTCGGCGCATTCAGCATGCCGGAAATACACGTGATGATGGTCAGCGCCAAGTAGGATTACTGGTTTTGCGTTGTCACCGAACACTGAAAAAGTAGGTATAGCTCGTAAATGCTTTATCGAAATAATTCGTTTCTAGCCGCGTTTTCGCAGTACAAACGCATTCTGTTCTAGCCAATAGAATACCGTTCGATCCATTGATTGGTTGCCGGTCTCCGAGTACACTCGAATCACGTGTTTAATATGATACGAGTAGCATCCGTGTAGAAACTCGGCCCCAGCGGGCTCGCAACGTGAACGTGGCCTATATCCTATATATCTATGATTGTAATTCCATGATGATCTTGAAAGGGTACCTACCGAATGGTTTTTCAAAATTGTGTTTTATATTTAAGTAAGTTATTTTAGATATAATTTGAAGTAAAGGAAAACATCGTGAGTAAACCCGCAAGTTCCAGAAGTAATTCTGAGGCATGTGTAACGGACCCCAGTCCGGCGATGGGCTCACCACCTATCACATCTAGGCGTCGAATATACATGTGAATAGAGGGCATTTCCAGAAACGGAATTTCTCTGCCTACCCCCTCGGGGATAATAGGCGTGAGATTATTATTTATATTATTACATAATATAGTTTTACCTAAAAAAATATTTAAGTTAGCCATTAGAATAGAGTTCTGTTTGTCCGTCTAAAATCTTTTACCTCTAAGCGGAGACAGCGTTTTTCTTCTCCGTAAAGCAGCAGTATCAAGCTCGAGGATGCCCTGATGATGGAGCCTGACTAATACTAGCACGGCGTGAGCGGGCCCTCGCCTAGTCAGCGCGAGTTGCAGACCGGCCGCCGGGGCGCAGGCCAATGTCGACCATTGCGCTTCAGATGAGATGTCGTGCACTAGGATCGCCCCCCGAGACGCATCCGATACGTAGCTGTGAGTATAGTAGAAACAATTTATTAGAGCAGTGATAGCCCGAACAAATGTCTCAGACATGTGTAAACAGACCCGGTCCGGCGATGGGCTCACCACCTGTCACGTTTAGGGGTCCAATATATCTCGTGAAATGTCTGTCAGCCTACTTTACCACCTCTGCTGAAGCCTGATGGCTCACTTGCTCACACTGCGGAAGAAAAAGCGAACCTATTTGCTTCCCTCTTCGCAGAAAATTCGCGTCTTGATACTGCAGCTACAACTCCACCTACCCTACCTCATGTTGGCTGTTATATGCCAGCCATTCGTATTCACCAAAAAGAGGTACTTAAAACCCTGCGTAACCTTGACGTGAATAAAGCAAGTGGACCTGATGGAATCCCTGCCATAGTACTACGTAACTGTGCGCCCGAGTTGTCTCCGATTCTGACACGTCTGTTTCGGCTCTCACTAGAGACGGGTGTAGTTCCCAAGTCGTGGAAGCTTGCAAATGTGCAACCTGTGCCCAAAAAAGGCAGCCGTTCCGACCCTGCCAACTATAGACCCATATCAGTCACCTCCATACTCTGCAAGAGTATGGAGCGTGTACTTAATAATCGGCTCCTAGCTTACTTGGAGGAAAACGATCTCCTTAACGACCACCAGTATGGCTTCCGCCGTGGGCGATCGACTGGTGACCTCCTGGTACATGCCACCCACCTATGGAGCGAGGCCATCGAGAGATACGGCGAGGCTCTCGCTGTGTCCCTGGATGTCTCAAAAGCATTTGACAGGGTCTGGCACGCAAGCCTTATTAACAAGCTTTCCGCTTATGGTCTACCTGCTGAGCTTTGCGATTGGATCTCAGATTTCTTGAGAGGACGGTCGATCCGCGTTATCTTAGAAGGCCGCTCTTCTGATCACCAGGCAATTGATGCCGGTGTCCCTCAAGGATCTGTACTTTCCGCAACCCTATTCCTGCTGCATATCAACGATATGCTAACGCCCGACACTTTTGGGTATGCAGACGACAGCACGGTTGTTGATAGGTATATGTCCAGAGCAAATGCAGGAAAAGAAGATACTGAGTCTCGTCGAGAATCCTTAGTGGGTCGCGTAAATCTGTCGCTGGAGGCAATCTCCAAGTGGGGTGATGCCAACCTAGTGAAATTTAATGCATCCAAAACACAGGCGTGTCTGTTTTCGACTAAAATGAGTTCCTTCAACCTGACTCCAACTTTCCGAAATGTATCCGTGCCTACTTCTGACCATCACGAACTTCTTGGTGTAAGCCTTTCATCTAGCCTGAACTTTGGACAATATATCGAATCCTTGGCCACGACTGCAGCCAAAAAACTCGGTGTTCTCTCAAAGATCAGGCGATACTTCTCATCGGGACAGCTTCTACAACTCTACCAAGCTCAAGTCCGATCGTGCATGGAGTACTGCTGCCACCTTTGGGACGGTTCTGCCAAATACCAGCTGGCAGCCTTGGATTCCATTGAAAAACGCGCTAAGAAGCTCATCGCCGATACAAAACTGGTTGAGGCTAGGCTGCAGAGACTCCAGCACCGTCGCAAAGTAGCTTGCCTCTCGGTATTCTACAGGATTCATTTCGGTGAATGTGCGAAGTCACTTCATGACCTGATACCCCCCTCCCCATTCCATCTCCGGGGCACGAGGCGCCGGTTGGGATTCCACCCTTACGTTGTAGACCTACCTAATATTCGCACAAAGCGCTTCGCTTCAACATTTTTAATGCGAACGGCTAAGGAATGGAACTCCCTGCCTGCGGATCTGTTTCCGGAATGCTATAACCTGGGCCTCTTCAAGGCAAGAGTGAATAGGCATTATCTAGGCAAACATGCTCCATCGTCGTCTGCATCATCACTTTCCATCAGGTGAGATGGCAGACAAATAGTTTGCCTATTATTAATAAAAAAAAAAATGTGGGTATATCCAGTAATGGAATACCTCTGCCTACCCCCTCGGGGATAAAAGGCGTGAGATTATATTATTATTATTTTTACTAAAATACAAGTTAAATCATTCCGCTTTCTTTTGATGCTGGAGGCACTATTTAGGAAGAGATTATTGGCATTAGTCTTGTTTCGTAATTCTTCCCTGTTTCTCCGGAATTATGGTGATTCGAGACTTCCAGCTTGACGTCAAGTTGTTAAGTCTCACCAAAGTACCCTAATATCCTCGGTTCCTCGGTCTTTGAAGCACTAATTCTGAAACTTTGCGAATCCGAGGAACTATTTAAGAGTTTTTTTGATATATACCTAGTTCTTCAAGAACAGTGCTGTGGTTTTTGTGTACTGAGATGAGGCTGCTATCTTGACGTCAAGATAGCATCCAAGATAGCAGCCTCATTGAACGACCTGAATATCTCCGAAAGTATGATAGCACTTTTTATATGCTTCGGGCACTATTTATGAAGAGTTGTTTGGCATTATCAGAACAGCTCAATTCCATGGTGAGGCTTCTAACTTGACGGTCTCAATTTTAGGTGGGTTGATTGATAGATCGGTCAACTATTTCAAACGCTAAGCTGTGATCTTTATAGAATGTTACCCGACCGGTCTATACAAGGTGACTTTTTTTACCGTCTAAAAAAAAATTTGGTGTGATAGGTAATAGTAATAGATTCATTTGGCAATGTTACTTAAAAAAAAAAATTCTCAAAATTTTTTTTTCTTGCTTAAACTAAAATACATTTTATTGTAGTCAATAATGCGCACTGAAATATTTGAAATAGTATTTTAAAAAGAAACAGGCTCGTGGTTTCCATTTATACGCAATCTACCTACAACCGCCAGCTGCGCGTAGTAATGTGCGTAGTTTTCTAGATTTTGTAAATTGCATTAAACATGACTATATTTAACAATTAATCTCGTATAACTTAGGCTCTAGATACCTTATACGTCATATTTTTTTCCAGACGTTAAAAAAAATCATCCAGTATAATTTTAATAGTTTGTCCGCCGCCGCCGCGCCGCCGGCCTAGACCATAACAAGACATTGTACTTATAAATATTGTAACATAAATAAAATATAGGACCTTGACATCAGTAGTTAGTGGTTGCACAAATTCGCATTTTAGGGTTCCGTACCTATTACTAATTTAAAGCGTTGCGGTCTTTCCGTCTGTCTATCACAGGTGTCTATCTTTTGTATCGTAATAGACAGACACTTGAAATTTTTACAGAAAGTGTATTATCCTTTATAGTATGGTCGTTAAAACAAAAAATAATAGAAATAATTATGTAGTAAAACTCAAGGGATCCCCAAACTAGAAACTTTTAAAACTTCATAAATATGGTGTGTTAAATATTCTATCGGGTACGGAAGCCTTGTGTGTGAGTCCGACTCGCACTTGGAAGGTTTTTTTAGTTTTAAATTTCCAAGTAAGAGAAAGCTTTGAGTAAAATTACTTAATAATTAATGACAGGTTTATTACAAAAATCCTGCTATTAGGATTGAATTGGATACTGCATTAAATGTCACTAGCCTAGACGACATATCTAATTAATTTCTTTTTATCTAGAGTAAACGTTATGTAAACATTTCATTTGCATTTAAGTTATTTTTATTCGCTTACATTAATATAATTAACATACCTAAGTAGGTTACTGTACGTAATAGAGGATGAGAGTGATCGATGTAATTATCTATGTGGGTACGTACATTTTGTTACTTATTACAAAATAATTGCAGATTTACAGTATATGCACTTGTCGAATTCATTAAACATTACGTTCCATCCTACTTCATGGCCCATAAGGACTTCAGTGCAGATGAAAGTTTCACCGCCAGTCTCAAATAAAAGCTGTAAATTTACATTAGTGTTATGTTGCCATGAATTTTATACACATTAATTTAAAAAATCTTATAGTTCCTTAGGAACATAAACCAGAAACTAGCTTTCTACTATTATGCGACATGTTTTAACGCTTTTTATACCTATTAGCTTCATTTGTATTTGTAACAAATTAAAAGCCGAATTTAAAGTAAGTAGGTACTTAGGTACTTCTAGTTGTCGTATACAATACATATATACTTGAAACTTTGCAAGTATATGTATTTTGGATTACCTACAGTACTATAATTTGGTACATATTATCGAACTCTAAATTTCTCTCCGTACACCTCTCTTGTTCTTTTTGTTTGGACTAGTGCCAAATATTACACTTGTTGACGAGGTTCCGATGATGGAGCCAGAGAGAAACTAACTACTCAATGGCTTAGTAGCCATAGTAGAGTTTACTAGTGTAAACCCTAGTAGGGTTTACTAGTGTTGTAAGCCCTACTGGAAATACACACAAAATTTGTGTTGATACGTAGGTAGTTAGGTACATAATCATTCTTTATATTTGAAAGTTGAGATGAAGACAAAAGTAGGTTGAGAAACCCATTAGAAAAGATTAAGATTGGACTTACACAAAAGGTTTTCCTCCTATCCCGTACTCCACGACAATGTTCTGTAGCACCGAAGTGGGTTCCACAGAAGAGAGCTCGATGTGCCTCGTTAGTTTCTTTCGAAAGGAACTGATTACTACTATTTTTGGCGGGCACATGCATCGGGGCATCTCCATAGTATCGACCATGCCGCTGTCCAGAACCCACAGATTTCCCTGAAAAGGAATTACTTTGGATTTTAGGAGTTATCTTACTCTATCAATCTTTAAGTTTCAACCTAAACCAAACGCTGTATACTTTCGTCATTATATTTTGGTAGGTACCGTCCATGGTATTACGGATGATGCAAAGCTTTTAAAGAGAGAGTGAGCAGAAGCACACACAGATATTTGTTAATTAATATTAAATAGTTACATAATAAGAGGTTAGAGAAATCTAGTGTGAACAAAACACATAGGAACCTATACATGATATACCCCCTAAACTGTCTTTATAGAGGCCTACACTATCGCCTTATTTGATATCTATTTTTTAAAGATTTCTGTTACTTAAACATATCTAAAAATCTTAGGTAACAATAATATCAATTAATTTAAAACATTGCAGAAAATGGTCCATTATTTATTTCAGGAGGTCGCACCCACGGCCTTAATTATTATTAATTATGAGACTGCGTACTACCTATCTAACCTGTAGCTTTGAGTAACACAATATCAAGGAATTCACATGTAGGTACCTATTTTACATTATTTTGTTTTAGTATTTGTTGTTATAGCTGCAACAGAAACACAACAAAAATTTACCATCATAAGCAGTATGTAAGCAATAGGCACAATAATACCACGTGGAATAATCACACGGGATATACTCATAAATCAAAAAGCTATATACAGGGTGGATATTTGAGATGGGTCGGCCAGGGCAGCTACCTTAACCGTTGTAGCTAGACGAAAATGGTCTGAAGAGACTATCCACCATTTTTGAAAATATTTAGAACTGCATTTAAAGATTTTTGAAAAATGGTACAGTCGGCGAGAAAATCGTCGATTCCCACAAAAAAAAATTTTGATGCCATTCGATCCAGTTTCAGATAAGGATCAAAAGTCTCTAAGAGACTAACTGAGGTCAAGGGGCTAGAAAAGTCAGGAAACGCAAAAAACGTTTTACATACATTTAGTAAGGAATAAAACTTCAACCGGAAAAAAAGTTCAATGAAATGCTAAAATCTCTTTAGTGGTGATTCAACTTATAAATCTGAGCAGCGTTCTCCATGGAAAACAACAGAACACACATGACAGAAGCTTATGTTAGAAAAAAGAAATAATACTTACCAAAAATTTAAGTTCGAAATTCAAATTATCTTTGTCTTCTTCAGACTAAATATCGAGCCAAGTTGCCAAGTGGCCAGTAACGTATTCTAAAAAAAGAGATCTTAACTGACATTTAAAATTGTGGCAAATAAGAAAAGATAGTATACCATGTTTTCCAAGGAGAACGCTGCTCAGATTTATAAGTTGAATCACCACTAAAGAGATTTTAGCATTTCATTGAACTTTTTTTCCGGTTGAAGTTTTATTCCTTACTAAATGTATGTAAAACGTTTTTTGCGTTTCCTGACTTTTCTAGCCCCTTGACCTCAGTTAGTCTCTTAGAGACTTTTGATCCTTATCTGAAACTGGATCGAATGGCATCAAAAAATTTTTTTGTGGGAATCGACGATTTTCTCGCCGACTGTACCATTTTTCAAAAATCTTTAAATGCAGTTCTAAATATTTTCAAAAATGGTGGATAGTCTCTTCAGACCATTGTCGTCTAGCTACAACGGTTAAGGTAGCTGCCCTGGCCGACCCATCTCAAATATCCACCCTGTATAAGAAATAGTACGTATAGTGCTGCACACTAGATAAAGTATAGGTACCTATTAGTGCATGTCCAAATTAAAATATTAAATCACTTAGAAATTTACATAAGTAGTTGTCAATTTAGTTACGTATTGCAGCACTAGATAAACAGTGTATGTCGAAATTAAAATATTAAATCACTTAGAAATTCACATAAGTAGTTGTCAATTTAGTTACTTTGATTAGGTACTTAGGCTTTACTAGGTTTTAGTCTACACAGCAATAAAATAGTATATTTATTTTCTTATCGAAAGCGGCAACTTCGTAAAAAATTTACCGCTTTCCGCCCGGAGATATGAAATAGTATATTACGCACCTAGAGAAGTAAAATAAGAAATGTCTCAGATGACGATGATACGTAATAAAAAATAAAACATGTGATCTGAGGTTAGCGCAGCGGGCCGAAACTTGCCGCTTTCCGCCCGGAGATATGAAAACTATATTTAAGACTGAATTGCCTTAGTAATTGAAGTAGGCCTTTTCCGCGGCTATACTCGCGTGGATTTTGTGTTCTACTAATAAGTAGAATACCTCGAGAAATACCTCGTAGCTTAGGTACATACCTTGCTATTTGCGTACTATTAGGTAACCCTAAAAACTTAATTTAAAATTTTGAGTTTATATCCCTTACGAGATGGTCGAGATGAAAGTCGATGGAGTTCTGCAAGGCACTGCAGTCGCCAAGGGCGTGGGCGCGCTGCTCCGGGAACGCTTGCAACTCTACTCCTTTGCGCCCTCGCACCACCAGCCACACCGTCGCTATTACACCGTGTTTCATCCTATAATAATAATATTTTATTATACATAATCTGCCATTAGGTGAAAAATCTTTAAGTGAATTGAAAAATACCTTCGCAAAACTTTCGGCGAGACTGCGAGAATTACAATAATTAATTACGTAATATAAATTATAATTATTAATTGACCCCTTTGGAGGGGATAACAATACTTTATTGCGTAAAATAAATTTTAATTAATCGCCCCGAATTATAGAGTGAGAGCCCAGGCTTGTCAGACCTTCGTCATTTTGTAAAACCTCAAAGTTTGTCTGTGTATGCCCCTACTACAAGTGTAAATGATCCCCGAATATGAAGTTTGGATAACGGTTCCTTTGGAAGTTATCAAGCAGCAAAGGTCCATAAAGTTGCACCTCAAATTCGTTAAAGTTTAAAGCCCAGTTTTTATATATTTTATTCGGATTAATATTAGAAATCACGTCGTCCATTGTCAGACTTTTGGTGCTTTGGAAACCCCCTGTCAGACCCTTGAATCATGGTGAATTGAGGGTATACTTTCATGACATGATTTCTGCCCACATATAGCTACTAGGCCAAGTTTGATGTCATTTTCACATAATTCAAGGATGAGGAATTCATTTCTGGAATAAACTTTTTATCAGTCCATAGAAAAAAACGGAGTAACTTACAAAAAACCAAAATGTTGAAACTATTTTTTTAAGAATTTCGTCTCTCAGAAGTACACTATAACGATTAAGACTAAATTAAAAATATTACCTTATAGCTCCTTTATTGCACAATATAAAAAGTATTATTTCAATAACATCGTCAAAGTATAGAAGTGTAAAAAAAAATATCAATAAGTATATCAATTCACCATGATTCAAGGGTGTCTGACAGGGGGTTTCCACCGCACCAAGTGTCTGACAATGGACGACGTGATTTCTAATATTAATCCGAATAAAATATATATAAAAACTGGGCTTCACACTTTAACGAATTTGAGGTGCAACTTTATGGACCTTTGCTGCTTGATAACTTCCAAAGGAACCGTTATCCAAACTTCATATTCGGGGATCGTTTACACCTGTAGTAGGGACATACACAGACAAACTTTGAGGTTTTACAAAATGACGAAGGTCTGACAAGCCTGGGCTCTTGGGATATTACGTTATGCTGCTTTTTCTATATCCGTACCAACAGAGATTTTATCCGACATTAAAAAAAAGGTGGTTCTCTGTTTGAACCGTATGTATCTATGTATGTTCGTAATTTCCTCAAAAACTACTGATCTGACTTGGACTGCATTGCATATTTTTCTAGGAAGGTTTTAATGTAGGTAGGTACAAATAATTTTCCTAGACTTGAAACCAGAGATATAGACTAAACATAGGAGTAGGTCAGTGCAATTTGATTAGTCGGTATTGTGATTATCTTTAAAAAAATAGTAACAATTACCTGGGAGTAATAACGTATATTTCATCTGTAACTGAAACTGCTTTGATGGCGATGATATTTTCCCTGACGTACTGGCCACTTCGCGTCATCATGTCGGCACTATGTTCGCACTCCAAATGCAACGGTCCTCCGCTCCATGCCAGGTTATGTGGATGTCCTCCTAAAACACTTCCCCTCAATAAAAGTAAACATAGTAAAATACCTTCATAAACCATCTCGCAAGTTATGCATCTAATCCACGAAAGTAACAGAACAATACTGTTAATTGTTGCGTAAATATACTGACACATTGATTCTTATTAAAACACGCGGAAGTTTTCGCTGTAATTATTATAATACTTGGAAACTTTACTTTTCGTAGAAATATTATTTTTAGTTTTTGTGCAAAATTTTAGAGAGTAGGTAGGTAGTAACCGTATTTGTGTATCTTCGCACGTTTAATATTTTTGGAGAAATCACGGAACAGAAAAACAGAGAAATCTATTTGGTATTCTATTGGAGGACATTACGATCTATTACTGTCAGTAAGTATATCGTATGGCTGCAATTGGATAGGATCCCAAATCCGATCCGCTCTGATTGTTTGTAGGAGAAGAGAATACGAGCCAATTCTTCCGCCATAGGGTTGGGCTCATGTTTCCTGTTCCTCGCATCCATTGGTACACCTACCGCGTCATTGTATAGATTGGGGACAAAAACCGGCGATTGTATGTCGCTTGGGAACTCTACTCTAGCGGAGTGTTGCGGCATTTAGCACGCTCGAGTTAATAACTTCGATGCTAGGGTTGGCAACTTATGTGTTATGTGTTCGTGAAACAAACTAAAGGTTTGAAGATTCTTGATGTTTTAATGCTATAACCATCACACTTTGGTCGTCTCTGGAGTTTATGATTATTTCTATTTTGTTATTATTTTGGTGTTCCATGAGTTATTGTATTTTGATGGTTTACAACTAAGTGAGTACAACGGGTGGTCATATATGTATGTACCTATATCACTTTTAGCGATTTGTTCCAGACGGCCTTGGGATTGGAAACAGAGATTGAAAGAATACATGTAAGTAGGTATAGGTATGTAGGTATATTTCCAGCATTAATGTGGTAACTTATTTAATCATTTTAATGTATAGATATTTAATATACAAACAATTTTTATTTTATTTTTATTTATTTATTTTATATTTATTGAATTTGAAAAAGGCAACCCTGTTGTTATTTGTATTACCTTTGCAATTTTCAACGTTACTCGATAACATATCGCTGTTTAGTAATAGCGACGTTGCAGTTACTAAGTAATTTCATTGTTCCTTTCTGCACCCGAGATTGATATGAAAATTGCTTTATTATGGAAAATATTTCGGCATAAATAAAATTGTACCTACCTACAGATTTGTTTTGTTATTTACAATGGTCTTTTATTCAATGTCCACGAACTAAAGATATAATAAATACGATTTTTCACGTCTTTTAAATCAAGAGGTTTAATATTCCGATAAAAAAGTTTTTCTGTAGCATAGCAGTGATAGTCTTGTTGGAAATAAGTAGGTAAGCCCGCCTCTCATTATGAGTTCCGGATTTTATTTTTGGTGAGGTCATATACCTATGCACGTACCTTTGCATGGCCTCTACATACTACATCAGATCCGATCTTGCGATACTATATTCGGACGCATGCGGTCTCGTAACAGAGATCGTCAGTAGGAAAATAATTCTTAGTTAGTAATTTTTGTGAAACAATACTGCTAGCTGGTGCTGCTATACCCCTGCCTTACAGCAGATAACACTAGAAGAACACTTTGAAAGCATAAGCTTATTTTTACAGATAGTACCTATTTGGTACAAATTCCATTTTCAAAAAATACTACTCACGCCTTAACCTCGATGGAGGCGGCAGAGACTAGGGTGCAGCTACGTTTGACTCATTTCAATTATAGATACAGATTACAGAAAAAACACAGAGTCTAACAATGAAATGGTTGGTTCCTGGTTTGTCGTTTGTAATTAATCTAAATCATTTTGGCGTAAAGTTTTATTGCTGCATACATGCACCGGTCGACCTTGACATGATATCCGGCGAAAGAAACGTGCTATCTAACACGCACCTTGATAGTAGATACTCTACGGTGTCACTTCACGCTTTGTTGATACCGGACCACGCCTTTAGGATAGACCACTTTTACTTTCAGTGAAGGGCCTCTCACAAACCACGAATTGCTTCGATTGGGTCGAGAAGTGTTATATCATCATTTTGTATATAGTGAGATGACTACCTACGTAAAATAAAACTTCAACTTGACTATAGGCTCAACTAAATGTTATTTTAAAGTATTTTTTAAATCTACGGCTTAATATTTGCTATACAAACTAGAACGTACCTACGAGGTATTTTAGGTAAAGTGTCATTGATTTGTTGTAGAATGTTTCAAATATTACTATGTGCAAATAAATACTCTTGAAAAGACAGGCAATTGATACTTAACCATATAATATAAAAAATCGTTACCAATTTAGACCACGTTGTCACCTCAGACCTAAAAGACAACATATACCTCGAGCGTGAACGGAGAGCCCTGTCGGTGAGGGCAAACATGTTTGCGCGTAAGTTTGCGCACTGTACTAGAGCGTGAAATTAAATCTTTTTAGAGCATATTGCACTTCCATCTACACGTGAAGCTTATGGGCATACTACATGCAGCTGGCCTATGGGGCCCTCCGGGTCCAATATAACAACGCGTTCCGGGTCCTGGTGGGGATGCCCCGCTTCTGTAGCGCATCAGGGATGTTTGCTGAAGCACGCATGCACATCCCTGCGAGTGCGGGCCAGCCCCAACCCCATCCTGCGTTTGATAGCCGAGAGGTTTGACTGCCGATATGAGGCAATGTGACGACACGCATATCTCTAGAAGTACTTGTATTAACCGCTGCTTGGGTAGGTACTTCTTGAAACATAATTTTAATATTAATAATTGCCATGTATAAACATTAACATTGCTCTAAGTACGTACTAACAATAAATATGAGTCTGTAAAAGTTACTTGGAATAAATGATTTATTATTATTATTAATTTTCTTTTCAAATCAATTTACCATTTTTAGTCATAAAGAACAAAAAATTTATATCGTCATGCCATGATACATAACTTACCCCTTATACTCTACTGCTGAGTTGTAGAGGGGCAAGTAAATCGGCGTACGCGCATGGCAGGTCCTTCAGTATTGTTAGCAGACGGTGGCACGAGCGCGCCTCCACGTCTGCGCAGCGCGAACCGATCAATCGGGCAACATTTCGATCTATCTGATACCGGCGTCGTTGTTTGCTAGATCACAGGTAGATGTTTATGTGTAGTGTTATTGGTTTTTAGTGCAGTGTTACTGAATATTAAGGTTCAGCAAATATCCACCTAATAAAAACTAACAAAATTTGTTTAGGTTCAATATACTTAGCTGTTCTTTATGATCTTTGCGAAACACATGTCTTTTCCTAAATTGTTAATGAGGTGGTTTGCTATACTTTAATAACAACTTCTAATTTTCAGAAATCTGGTTTTCTCAGATTATCCAGGATTCTTAACTACGTTTTCTTTCACAAACCGCAGCGTACATACCTACTTATAGTTTAAAACTAAAAAAAAACTATTTGATTAAAGCTCAGATTCGAACCAACACTTTATGCACGAGGGACAGACTTCCACATGACAGACTTCAGACATACACAAACATTTGATATTAACGACTATGATTCAAAACAAAAATCCTACGAAAACCTTGATTAAAATTAAAAATCCTGATTATATGTATATTGTTAAATTTCTCGATAACTTCCTATTTTATTTTAATTAAAAGCCGGGTTAGTCTAAGAACCAGAGGCTCTGTAGCCCAATGTTTCAGTTTTGATATTTGACTATCCAGCATTTATGTTTATAGTACAGCTAATATATAGGTATTTTAATGTTGTAGTATCATTAATAAACTACTGTCTATTTCGGACAATTACGGGATATAGGAAGAAAACGAGTATTTTAGTTTTGTAAGCCTTTACTTTATAAACTGCGGTGGAGTTTTGTTTTGAATCCACGCATAAATGATTAAAGTTGTCTACCTTGCATTCATTACGTTCTAATTGCTAGCAAATTGTCACTAAGGGATGTAAAATTCGCAAATGTTCTATGCTCAATTGAATTACGTAGTAGGTAGTTTTTGCAAATTTTTGCACATAAAGCTTGCACTAACCATGTTAATAGTAAATCTTGCGCCATATACAAGGGTTTTATATTAATCGTTATAAAACTTTCTTAAGGAATAAGCTATCAATGAAATAAATCAACCATTCACTTTGTTGTCTTGCATGACATTATACTGCTTGGTGAGACGTGTAATGTATTTCCAAGGACTGTCTACCCCTTACGAAATTAAGGGGCGAACATTCTAATCTAAATATGTCATTCGTCACACTCGTTATCTGCATGATCCACGTATTAGTGTCTTCAGACTCTATTTCAGATAGAGATTCAGATAGATAGAATCTATTTCAAAAATAAAGTTTAAGTATCTGTTTTCTTATTTATTCCGAAATAACTGACAAACTTTAAGTTAAAATGACAATTTGTAGGTAAATGACTATTTAAAAGAAGGTCGGTTTATCTCTCCCTCTGAAAGTTTGTCTCGTAGGTATAGGCTCCAACATGGCTAAACGAATCATATGGAAAATTTCAGGGTTAAAAAAAAATCATACTTTTTTTTCGCGTATTTCGATTATTTTTTAATTGATAATCTGATGGGCTTACCTACTCTTGACCCCAGTCTTGTCGGGTTCAGAAGATACGAGTACCTACTCATATTTTATTTTGAAAAAAACGATTCGAAGTAAGGGGGAACGTCAGTTTTCTATGTAGGTAATACTTATAAATGCAACTGTAAAAATACCCTTTGCTATTCACAGTTTTGTACCTATACTTACAATATATTGTTGTAATTAGGTAATAGCTTTACCTCCGCAGCATAAACAATACGGCATTGTCTGATAATTTGCTTGTTATATGTTTACGAATATGTAGGAACAATGACGGTATAACAAGGGGAGGAAGTTTCTCGGGCAATAGCTATTAATGGGTATTTATACACTTATGCATCTTGGCTTTAAACTTATTTTGTGAAGCTGAAAGAGGTTTATACCGTGACAGTGGTTGTGTAATTACACACATTACATGAAAATAGTGCGACAGTACGGTGGTGGTGGATATGTGCGTCAAACCATCTATGACGCTTGAAAAAAAATGCTACGACATACCTCCAACAGATTTTTAGATCCGCATCAAATAGGTTACATTCTCTGTATAGGCGCTATGAGAAATATACCTTTACCGAGATACTTCACTAATATGTTTTCTATTAATAGAAAATATCTTAAGGAAACCCGCAGGTCCCAGAATAGATTCTGAGGTATGTGTAACAACTAATCTGATGATGAGCTCACCATCTTCCACGTTTAGGAGTCTGGTGAAAAGTGGCTATATCCTTGATATTGTTTTGTTCTATTGATAGGATCTATGATTAAGGCCGAACGAATGTTTCGTTATTATGGACATGAGCCCGTCATAGATTCTATAAACACTCCATTATGTGAATTGTCCCACGATAATATGTGTTTTCCTTTGGTAACGGTATTCAGACCAATAATTCCTAAATCTATTGTTCGATACTAGTTATTTCAACAACCCCAGTATGCTTGTTAAAACTTCTTACGCCGCCATTGTAGTAAGTAGATACTCGTATTTAAGTAATAGATTAGCTGTATATTCTGACAAGAAGCTAATTCAGTAAATGCCATGTAAATACCTTAGATTATTTAGTGCGTTTGCCAAGTCATGCTGTTCATTTAAAACACTAAGCCGTTCCGCTCGGTTTCACCCGCGTAGTTCCCGTACCCGTGGAAATACGGGAATAATATATAGCCTATGTTACTCAGTGATGATAATCTTTCCTCTTTATAACATTAGTGTAGATGTAGAAGTGTAGATGTAAATAAAAGATTTTTGATATGGATATGGTCACACGATGTCGTTAAGTTAGCTAATTACTTAATAACTATAGACCTAAGCTATAGACAAAAGGTCCCTTAAGGACTGAATAAATTAACCGACTTGGTATTACATGGATTTCACATCTTTTTACGGTAGAAGAACTGTGTCGCGAAACTTGTTTTGTAACAAGTTATATTTTGATGGCATTATACTGTCCAGGCGATCTCCCTGCCAAATTGTATAACATCGATTTAACTTAAGCTACTAAAAACATAGCCAATAGGTGCCACGACCATCTTTTAATATACTATTGTAGGTCAGGAACGTTTTGTTTCAAGCTTAAATGCAACATTACCTAGATTCGGACAATGACCCCTTAAAATAAAACCGTTTTATTCTTGCTCAAGTCCAGCATGGTAGCTTTGATTGAGGAGAGGAAATCGCAATCAATGTAAATAATGAAAATGTTCCTATATTTTCTCTCACCAGTTTACTACAAATTATTATTGTATCGCAATGCCACTGGACAGTGGTAGAGTTTAATGATTTTACACAAATAGAATATTTACCCCTGTACGTATGTACGAGTAGGTACCTTATGTTCGACGATCAGAATCTAAATAGAGTAAAACCGGAAAACCTTATCACTTTAACATCCACATAAACGTATAAAAACCTAGTTAATTAAGTAAAACATCGGGTAAATATAATTACATTAATATCCGTGTAAACATTATAATATCCGCATGACTATGCAAAAATAAAAAATATACCCACGTAAAATGCGTCTGGAGAATATTGCAGGAGTAGTTATATTGAACGGCTATATATGCGAAGGAAAGACGGACTAGCCTCGTCCCGTACTGTATAATGCCGTGAGGTCGATTTTTGAATCTCACCAAGTGACTAATTCTCACCGATGTGAGTGATTTCCGAAAGTTCGTATTTTTGAAACATCGGTGACTTACATTTGTCATACCTATGATATCGATTTACGAGTGCCCCTACCCACTCGTAATTGAAATCACCATGTGATTGTTTTTGACAGTTAACGTATGTGACATCTGCCAAAAGTGCCAAAGTATGTTTTTCGGAAGAATTAGCAGCGGGGCTCGATTGTGATATTTCGTGATTGCGACGATTTATTGAAAATATAAAAAACCTCTCAATTAAATAAAACCAAGTTATGAGTAAATACAATTATTAAGTTAAATATACTTGTAAAACATATGCCACTAACAAATGTACATACCTTTTCATATAAATTGAAAATCTGTGTTATGTTCTCTTTATTCGTCCTTTTCTAGTGAATTATGTGAATTTTTCAATTCAAAACTTTAATTTTCGTTTACATTACATGACACTGACAGATACGTTACGTTTTACGATTGACCAATTTGATGAATCCTTTTTAAGTTATAGTATGAGAAAATTAAAACCGATATCAAGGGCAACACTATAACATCTGCGTAAAAAGGAACGTAACGGGAAGATTGACTCTGACTGACATTGTAAAATTTCTGCATGTTGGTAAACATCGTGTGACTTTCAAAAATACGGCTTTTGGAAAATGGTGACATAAAAGTCATCGGTGATAATTTTAGTCACCGGTGATTTTGATATCACCAGTGAGATTCAAAAATCGCACTCCCAGTAAATCGAACTTCCTATGACTGCCTACTGTTACTCTGCGTTAATTATCTTATAATTAGCAATTTTGTTTATTCATGATTATTTTCTGTCTCTCGTCCGCTTAGAAACTCTGCTAATCAATTAATTAAATAAATTAACTTGGTCTAGACTATCTAATTTATATAGACACTTTAAAATCACCAAGTGAAATTGGGGGTGAAAGCCAATGCTAATGGTAATACTATATCCTTTAATATTTATGTAATGCGCTGACGGTCTTGTGCGTACAAATATTAGTCAACGCCTGAAAATCAGACTTCTTTAAGAGAACTAATTTCATATTCATCATTCTCCTCCTGCCTTTGGCTCGTTATATGGTGTCGGCGCAGTATAGGTAGGTATACTGTAAAAGGCTTTTTTATTAACATTTTTTACGGCCAGCTACGTGTCTGACGCTAGCCCGGCTACGTTCGGGGTCTGGGCGAAAGGCAACAAACCTTTTAGCTGACAAGGTATGTCTCCTAAAGAGTCCACCAACCAAGGATTCAATGGAACTCTTAGTTGCCTCTTACAATATCCATGGACGAAGTTAGGTTGGTAGTAGTTACAATCACAGCCTATACCATGTTGCTAAGTCATTTATTTTATTTTTGTGTGTATGGATTAATAGCAGTGATAGCCTTACGGTTAAAGAGCCTGCTCCACGTGATGATAATCAGTGAGGCTCAGGATCAAATCCTGGCATGTACCGATGAGTTTCTCAAAATCTTAAGTACATATTTGGGTAGTTCTTATTATGAAGGAATAAAACTGGTCATTTTTGGTTCCACACTTTTTTTTACTAGATTGAGTATACAGACTAGCTAGACATCAAGGGTATGACTTAAATAAGCTAAAGTATCGCGGGTCAGACAAAATATTAGCAAATTTTCAAATTATGGCCGTTTTAAGGTTTTTACATGACAGGCAAGTGAGACGTGGCGCAGGAAAATGAAATCAATGGTTAAAAATATTTAAAAATGCATAATAAGTTACTAGCATAGTACTGAACATATATGTTTTATCCTTGGATTAAAAACCAATATAAAATACTACTATGACAACATTAATTTACTACCAGGAAAATGAGGATAACCAGGAAAGTGAAATTATTACACATAATATATGTCCATATTTATTGTTTATTTAGAAACAAATAATCACAAAGATTTAACAGTGGAGAACTAGTAATCATCAACGTTTTAAACAAGTCTTTGTATTATAAAAATACACTCGAGAGCAAAGAATCCGGGTCACTTAAAGATACCTGAAAATCTCGGAAACATATATTGCTAGCTTCATTAAATAAATTTTGTTTAATAGACATTTAAATACTTCTTTATTGAAGGTATTAAAACATCTTATTAATTGTGAAGTTATGACATAGAAAATCAAATTTGAAAAAGGGAGACTATCGAAGATTTGGTACTGGCCTTTGTTTTTGCTTTTGTTTCTAATCTGTGATTTAAGTGGGTATATAAACCATGTTGATAGTGTTCAATATTTATTATTCAAGCTGTAATCATGTCGCTTACATCTGAAAAATGCACCAGAACTCTCTCAATGCTGAAAACCGGCTGGAGGCAGCGCGATACAGCCAGGACCGTCCGTGTGTCACTATCAACAGTACAAAGAGTTCTCCGACGTTTTATGGAAACTGGCTCTTACCTACGCAGACGAGGAACAGGTAGAACCAGGTATACCACAGCACGAAAAGATCGATACTTTGTGAACTCCATGCTTCGTAATCCAAGAACTGAACTTACAAATAAGTTTCGTCAGCTCATGGACAATAAGACTACCACTTGCTGAAGGTAGCTTGAAACCACTTACCAACTGGAGCATGGGCTACAGACTAAGAAATGCTTAGAACCACTTAAATTGGAGTGTTAAAGATTGGTCAAAAGTTATGTTCTCCCAAGAATCAAAATTTATGTGCTAGAAGCACGATGGAAGACACAGAGTGTATAGAAAGCCAGGGGAACGATTCAAGCAAGCATGCATCCAAGAAAAAAATTGCCTATGGTAGTGGGTCTGCACTTATATGAGCCGGGATTTCTTATGAGAGTCGCACAAAACTGGTGTTCACAGAAAATAAGTAGCGAAAGATATGTGGAAGAAATCCTCATTGAACACGTTTGTCCATTTATGGTCAATTTGGGTGCGGATGCTATTTTTATGCATGACATGAAATAAAATGTAGTGACTAAGAAATTTTATTACTTTCATTTAAGGGGTATTATATTGTCTATTGAACATAATTTATTTCATTAATCTAGCATTCTTAGTTTCCAAGATTTGATTCATTGCTCTCGAGTGTATAAAGCTTATGCAGTAGTTCTTGACTACTATTACTAGTTATTTCTTCCCGGCTTTTCTTTTTCTTAGGTGGCATTTTAGTTTCTGTAAAAAGTCCTCAATAAGTTTATAATATTTAATTACACAAACTAGAAGAAAAATGTAAATCTTACATACTTGTTTTGTCCCGGAAAGTAAGTAATATACAAATAAAACAATAACAACTACACGTATAAGTACTTTAGAATCCTTTAAAATAGCTAACTTTCATCTTTCAGACACGTTATTACCTTGATTACACAAAGGAACAATAAATCTGTAAATTTTTTTCACTTTCTTGTAGTGTTATCATTCTCATGTATAGGTGGATTCAGACAAGTGATATACAGGAAAGTGATAATTTTGAGGTTTTTCATTCATTCTACAAAAATGCTGTTATTGATTGCAATTTCAAGGCTTAATAGTATATCTACACTAGGTACAGTAGTTAAAACTATTTAAAATATTTAAGAAAGTTAAATATTGATTACGTAAGCACTTACCATACGAGTGAGAACTTGTCTGACCCGAACACGTCTGCGGTAGAAGAGATCTTCGTCGCGACTGGCTGATTATCTGATTGGCTGCGGATTGAGCGGCAATGGACTCATTGGGGTAGGCACTTTGCATCAAAAGTCTGGCAACTTCGCCTATCGTTTAAATTGTTGGTGTTTTATCATGTTTTTTAGCACACAGGAATGTGATACGAAATTCTTGTCGCCTCTATTCTCTTAAGGAAAAATGATTAAAAAGAGGGAGTTAAGTGTATTTTGTTTATGTTTTAGCAAAATTATATTAATTCTTACTGTAATTTGAGGCTAATCTGTTTGATTATGTACATATTTTGCTTATTATTACGGTTGAAAGCTTGAGTTTCGGAAAATCGCCCCACAGGAAAGTGACAAATTTGCTCACATTTGGGTTTTCTTTTCCAAGAAATAACTTTCTTACCGCTCTGAAATTCAGTGCCCAAATAGTAGACCATTAGTTACCTGTCTCGGATAAAAAATAAATCAGGAATATTTAAAACTTTAGTCGCTACGATTTGAGCCCCCTAAAATTCCTTCACTGTAAGAACTGCCCATTTATCACTTGCGCGAAGGTGAAGGAAAACATCGTGAGGAAACCAGCAGTTCCCAGAATTAATTCTGAGACATGTGTAAAAGACCCGGGGGTCGATTTTTGAATCTCACCAAGTGACTAATTCTCACCGATGTGAGTGATTTCCGAAAGTTCGTATTTTTGAAACTCATCGGTGACTTACATTTGTCATACATATGATATCGATTTACGAGTGCCCCCACCCACTCGTAATTGAAATCACCATGCGATTGTTTTTGACAGTTGACATATGTGAAATCTCCCAAAAGTGCCAAAGTATGTTTTTCGGAAGAATTAGCAGTGGGGCTCGATTGTGATATTTTGTGATTGCGACGATTTATTGAAAACAGCGTGTGACTTTCAAAAATACGGCTTTTGGAAAATAGTGACATAAAAGTCATCGGTGATAATTTTAGTCACCGGTGATTTTGATATCACCAGTGAGATTCAAAAATCGCACTCCTGGTCCGGCGATGGGCTCACCACCTATCACGTTTAGGGCTCCAACGAATATCTCGTGAAAAGTGGGTATATCCAGAAATGGAATACCTCTGCCTACCGCCTCGGGGATAAAGGGCGTGAGATTATTTATTAGATTTTTTTATTTATGGATTAAATGATTACAAGTATAAATAGGCCAACACCCATAGCGGGAAAGGCGGTAAAGCGATGGCGAAAACCATATTTCTAAAAAGAAGTCTAAACACGATTCATTCAAGTAATTAATCTAACTTGGACATAGAAGTGTCAAAACAAAAAGATGAATTACAAAATATATTACTAATGTGGTATGTAAGTACCAGTGCTACCAATTAACTGTGACAAATTATTTAGTAAAAATGTTATGAGGTTTTATTATGTATGATATATGACCAATGTCTTAGTTTAGCGTTCTCAATTGTAACGACAGCATGTGTAAGTAAATGTATTGTTGTAATAACGTAACTTAAGTACCGAATTGACAGTTACGTGTAGATAAGTATCTATATGTTGGAATATATCATTTATTATATTGTGTACCAGTAATAAAAAATGATCTAAGATGTATATGATATTAAAATATACTTGAATGCCATTAGGAACCAATATTATAAAGTTTCGTGTGTTGTTTGTTTATTTATTTCAATTACCTAATGGCAAGAACAAAGGGGTAAAAAGTTGTGCTTAATAAATATTTAAGTTATGTTATACTAGCGACCCGCCCGGCTTCGCACGGGTGCAATGCTAATACTAAAACCTTCCTCTTGAATCACTCTATCTATTAAAAAAAACCGCATCAAAATCCGTTGCGCAGTTTTAAAGATTTAAGCATACATAGGAACATAGGGATATAGGGACAGAGAAAGCGACTTTGTTTTATACTGTGTATGTAGTGACTATGTAGTGATTTCGCAATACCTACTGAGAACAAAACTACTATAATAAGCAGAGATGTAGTCATTTTCTACAACTGGACATTTTGATACTCCGGTCATTCTGATACATATAGGACCTTATGGACCTAAATACTTTTAATTACAAATACCTTTTTCACACCACATGCTCGACAAAGCCGGATTATATATCATATAAACGTCACCGAAAGCAAGACATTATATTCCTTGGCTTTAACCGGGTTATAATGTTGTATGGAATTTCATTATAACCCTAGGTCAATAATGTAATTTTCACTTTTCATAATCCTTATTGCTATGACGATAAAGTCTAATTTCGTTAAGCAAATGTGGTGCAGTCGTGGCCAACTCGATTTTCGAAAACCAAAGCCGCGACCAACTAGATTCGCACGATCTTCAATTGTTAAATCAAGTACCTAGGTCACGCCGGCAGAAACAAGTTGCTGTATCCATTTTATAGCTTTAACATTTCAAAAAGGATATCGAAAATGTCGAGTGATGAAAGTACTTTGACTTCAGAGTCTATTATACTAGATGCCATAGGCATTGTCAATAATGTACTACCATGCAATTGTATTTTATTGTCTCGCATAAGGTGAGAAAAGTAGAGTATATAACTCGGGAATAAAACTGTTTTTGTCTTGAGCGCTTAAATCCCTCACTAAACTCAGGACTCAGTCTTAATTGCGCGTAAAACTGGGAGTCCTTCGTTACGTTCAGGATTCAATGTCGCGCCCGTGACATAAAACAGTGCTTTATTCCCTTGTTGTATAATCTACTATTGTTTTTTTCCATTCTTTTTACTTATTACACTTTTTAATAATTCAAAGTTCTTCGAACATAGTATGGATCATGTTCCTTCTGTGACGTCGCATTATCATGCCACCATATGAAAAAAAGTATTTCTACTGGTGATGAGCTTGGTATGCAAGTGTTGTATTTTAAACACACTTGTTTTACACGAACAGCGCCTCTATTCGTTAACTTTATATAAAACTTGACTGGTAAAGTTCACTAAACTTAATCACAAAGTATGTTGCATTTTTAAAATAGAAAATACGCATCGAAAAGGTATTTAAATGTAAAATATAATATTAATTTTGTATAGGTATTTTGCACTTTGTATTTGCATTCAAGTATTTCAAATAAGTCGCATATATCTGAACGTTTGCATTTATTAGGATACGCATCAATTTTTCCGTGCACCCGGTACCGGTGTAGGGGTGTCACCGCTCGCATATTTTTATTAGAAGTAGAACAAATGAGTAACGTGCTTTCAATGCGAAAAATTGCGGGTCATTTAATGGACAAGTACCGTTATAAGGTCTGTGCAATCTTGACAAGTGTCATGGAAATCTCGGCAAAAGGGCGAGTTTATAATCGAGAGCGGTTGGAATCCCGCAACCTTGTTATTTCCGGAGTCGGTTGAAACTACTCTCACTTATAGAATATATCTCGGATTTTATGCAATAAGATTAATCGGTGTATCTGTTTATATATGTACTGATTAAGAGGTACTTACATTACTGGCAGAGATAGAGTTTTTTTGAGCTAATAAATTCAGAACTCGGTAGTATATTATATATTTTTGAATTTTTAGGTTATTTAAAGAAGCAAGCACTATATACATATACTAGCGACCCGCCCCGGCTTCGAGCGGGTGCAATGCTAACACTAAAACCTTCCTCTTGAATCACTCTATCTATTAAAAAAAAAACCGCATCAAAATCCGTTGCGTAGTTTTAAAGATATAAGCATAGGGATATAGGGACAGAGAAAGCGACTTTGTTTTATTCTATGTAGTGATAACAACAGTACTTACATGTTTTTATTTATTAAACTGAATGTACCAAGAAAATAGCACATATTATCGGTATAACATAAATTATCTGACGCCTTTTATCCCCAAGGTGATGGGTAGGCACAGGTATTCAGTTTCCCGGAATACCCACGTTTGACAAGTATATTTTTTGGACCCCTAAACGTGATAGGCACATCGCCGTACCGGGATGCTGTTATACATGTCTCAGAACTATTTCTGGGACCTGCGGGTTTCCACCGATGTTTTTCTTTACCGTCGAGCTAGTGTAAATAATGTAAGTAAGCTTTTTAAACTAACTAATTGGTAGGTACATGCCAGGATTAGAACCCGAGCCTCACGAATGAAAAGCGGGTTATTTAACCACCGCATAAGTGAAATATAATTTATACATGAAATGGATCTAATTTCCTAAAAAAACCTAATTTACATGCAATACGTTTGGATACTGCTCGTAACAGTTTTATGTGACACGGAAATGGATTTGCGAGATATTTAGACGAGGTACGTAGTGCCTTGAGGCCGACAACAATCCTTTCTACACGAACCGCCGAAATAGAGTTCCGTATTTTCTTTTTTTATTCATGCACTTGGAATTTATTAATAGTATTATAATTGAGCATTTTTTATGAACCTGGCTGTATTAAGGTATCTAGACAGAGGGAGTGGTTATAATGGTCGTTATCTGTAAGTTTTCTCATTCCATTGGCTTACAACAATCACATTATAATCACAGTGTTTATTTAAGAACGCTTTGAAAGTCATATCGTTACTTGCCTATGAAATAGTTAGGAAATAGATACGTTTGTGGGATTTTTCAATGAACTTTAGTAGGTATATAATTAGCTTCGATTAACACCAGTACATTAGCCTAGTTTTGTATAGCTTCCAATGGTAACTATCAACAAGTTTGAAACCGCGATATATTTTTGACATGTCGGCCAATGATGCTATTACGAAATTCTTGGATAAATAGAAGTGGCTGGTCAACCGTTTAGAGAGTACGTAATACAAAGTGAAGCCTGTAAAATTACATGAAATGCGTGGGTATTGTTTACAATTCACAAAAAAAGGTCTAAAGAAACTTGTAATAATTACTACAGTGATACGAAATGAGATAAGAACTTTTCTAAGTTATATATTTCTAATTATATGACTAAGTAATTTAAATCGCGATCTGTATACAGCATTTAAAGTATTAACATTGACTTACATTTTTTACATTCACCGACTCTTTATTTTACCATGCGTATATTTCAAATCAAAACAGTCCTTGATAAAAAATCGGTATGTACAGTACAAATATAGTATACATTCATGTACAATATAATTATGTCTTACACGTAGTAAGTAATAAAAATAATAAATCACCTTACATGCCGAGGAACAGTGGTCTACAAATTTTATCCACAAATGGTTTAAACCTTCTATTGTTTGAGAACTCGGTTGCTTTACAATACATTTTGGATCTACTACGACGGTACTAGTATCTGTAGTCGATCACATTGTGTAGCTCTGGTATTGCGTGACCTAACTTCCCCTGGTTACTGGTG
Source organism: Ethmia dodecea (assembly GCA_963855545.1). Lineage (NCBI taxonomy): Eukaryota > Metazoa > Arthropoda > Insecta > Lepidoptera > Depressariidae > Ethmia > Ethmia dodecea. The sequence goes on from OY979446.1 coordinate 8,516,647, forward strand.
AATGCTTTAGCCTTGTATTTCGCACTTTTGGTATGCATTAATTGAAGCAAAGGCGAAATGCCCGATATTTAAAAGATTAGTCTGTCGTTGCTGGCGACATTGAAATAGACAATTAATAGGTGCGGTTAATTTAATTACATATGCATGTACAAAAAAAATAAAAATAAAATTGGCATGTTACGAGAACAACTGGTTAGATTATTATTGTTGTTTTTATGACTACTACGAGTATATAGCAAAAAGGTTATTGTATATTTTAACAAAACGAATGTCTGTAATAATATGAGGCAAAAACAGACTTTCATTTATACGTTTTATGAAACATTCGGGTACTCGTAGAGTATTTAGAAAAAAAATTAAGTAGATTGAACTGAAAAGACATATCTACAAAGTACTTATAAGACAAAGTCGCGTCCCGCCGTTTGTACCCATAGTACTTTTAAACAACGCAACGGATTTTGATGCAGTTGTTTGTATCTTTACTTTTATACTAATATTATGAAGAGGAAAGATTTGTATGTTTGTTACGAATATTTTTTTTTAAATTCTTTCACCTATGGAAAGCTAGAATATCCCTGAGTAACATAGGCTGTATTTTATTCCCGTATTCCCCCGGGAACGGGAACTACGCGGGTAAAACCGCGCAGAACCGCTAGTATCATATAAACCGGAGCGAAGCGAGGGCGGGTGGGGCTAGAATGTATATAACCACTCTAAAGAGTAAAAAAAAACCGACTTCAATCTTCAACTTATATGGTTTTGTCATGGATTCCATTGTCAGAAATGGACGAAATTAAAATGGGACCAATCTGGAAGTTCCAGCTTTCAAATAAAAAAGAATCATCCAAATCCGTCCACCCAGTCAAAAGTTCTGAGGTAACAAATATAAAAAAAAATACAGACGAATTGATAATCTCCTCTTTTTTGAAGTCGGTTAAAAAGAAGTTAGATAGTTTTTATGATTTAATTCGACCTGAAAATGTCACACAAAAATGGAAGCAATGTTCATAGTCAGCCATAAAAGAAGTTACATTTTCTGTAAATAAGATTTGTGCAAGAGTTGACTGCTCGTTGACAAGCTGAGTAGCGTGAGACATGTAAATTGCCACACATTGTGTATTACCGAGTAGATCTATGTAGGTCATCTTGTGAGATGAATAAATATCTGCTTGAATATTCCTTAGCTAAATTTGTAGAAATTAATAGAGAGTTCTAATTATTAACTAGATGACTGTGGAAATATCCCAATTTTTAATTTATTATTCTACGTTATAAGTTTGTAAAACGCAAAATTGCTCTGCTTCTTGGAAGCAAAATATTGACAGCAATGATTTCACTCGAAATAGAGTAAACTATTCAAAAATCCTGTAAAGTCTTTTTATAAGAATAAATCGCAATATAAGATCTGTAGTGTTTTGCTACAGGTTTTGTAGGTAGTTTAAAAATAATCAATATACTCACGCCATGACGAATGAATTCTGGTGTCTGCTGGTTTCCTCAAGATGTTTTCCATCTCCGTCAAAATAGATAGTTCAATTTAGGCATTTATTTAAGTTAATTAAAAGAAAATCGTTGTCTTGAAAAAAGGCCAGGTCAAGAGTACCCTAAACCGAAGAGCATGTATGAAAGGAACAATGAAAATTGACAAAGCGAAAGAAGTATGTAAGGATCGTAGCAAGTGGAAAGAAGTGGTCTCTGCCTACCCCTACGGGAAAGAGGCGTGATTATATGTATTTATGTATGTAATTAAAAAACATATAAATGCTTAAATTAAGGAGACGGTGAAGGCAAACTTCTTGAGTAAACCAGCAAAGAGAATTATTTCTGTGAAAAGTAAGTACCTATTTCCAGGAATTTAACACCTCTCCCTCTGCAACTTTCTTCACTTCTCATAAACGCCATTATCAGGATGCCAAGTGCTATTACAAACATTATCTAACTTCCGCCGCTAGGTTTCGTTTACCCTATACGGTGGCCACCAGCAACATGGCATGCGGATTCCTTAAAAGATTATACATTACTTTAAAACAAGATCGATATAGAATCACGTTACTTTACTAAACTGACTATCTCGTTTGTAGAGTTACGTTAAGCATCTGGATTGCCTATACTGTTTGCGCTTTTACTTAGAGTCTTTCACCTGAATCCTACAATTCAAAATCCTTTTGGCCTGACATTAGGACCTATCATATTATAAACACATACAGAACAATTGATATCTCTATGTTTCTATAGTACTATATAGAAACACAGAGATATTAAATAAGATTTCTGAGTATTGTAATACATGACTAAGCATGATCTGTTATTACTAGGTGCCATTTTTATCATAATGTCCTATGTTTGATAATGAACCATACCACAACCACATGAGTAAATTACTCATGTGCCAGTGCAACTGTCCATAAATAAATATGATAGTTGTGCCGATTATAAAATTTCAAAATAAGTGTGGAATGCAATCCTATTCATAACACTTACGTATGATTTTTGTACAGAACCTCAGTAAATAAACTTAAATAAACAGGTAGCAAATATCCGGTTTTTGTATTATGCAAAGAATTCATTTCGAGATCCTTTCCTTGATCCTTATCATTTAGAGAAATACTTTCTCAAAAGAGACTTTACAAACGTTACGGTACGTGAAATACGTCACACAAGAAAATATTAATTATTTGCAAATATACGCAGTAGATATTGATCTTTTATATAGGTATATGTATGGGTGGAAATTTAAAACACACATATTAAGAATCTTTGCTTTAAGTTTTACCAAATTTTTACTAAATGCCCTGTAAGCGTCATTTCTTTTCGCAGTATTTTGAAAAGTGGGCCTTCAATTCAGATGCACGCACACGTCCCAAACTTGGCAGGGCCTGTACACTTAAACAACTGATAAACATACTTAAATATTAAAATAGGTATTGTCTTAGTCATACATTCAGGTATATAGGTATACTAGCTTATGCCCGCGACTTCGTCCGCGTGGAATTTGATATTCCTTTGCGTTTAGAAAATATATCAAGAAGGATAATCTACACTATCTATGTATCTACAATCCAATCCAATGGGGTTCAATGTATCTCGTGAAATGTGAGTATATCCAGTAATGGAATACCTCTGCCTACCCCCTCGGGGATGAAAGGCGTGAGATTATATTTATATATTTATATTTATATCTATCTACACTAATATTATAAAGAGGAACGATTTGTATTTTTGTATGTTAGTAACGAATAAACTCAGAAACTACTGGACCGATTTCAAAAATTCTTTTACAATTAGAATGCTAAATTATCCCTGTTATGGGTCTTTTGCGTAATGGGCTTACTTACAAACACATTGATAGATTTAAAAAATGTGTTATAGATTAGCAGCGCCCCGCGGTTTCACCCGCATAGCTCACGTTCCCGTGGGAATACGGCGATAAAAAATAGCCTATGTGTTATTCTGAGGTATAAGCAATAAAATTGTAAAGTTTCATCAAAACCCGTTCAGTAGTTTTTGCGTAAAAGAGCAACAAACATCCATACATCCATCCCTACAAACTTTTGCGTTTATAAGTAGAATTGCGTTTATAATATTACTAGCAGCGCCCCGCGGTTTCACCCGCGTAGCTCCCGTTCCCGTGGGAATACGTTGATAAAATATAGCCTATGTGTTATTCTGATGTATTAGCTATATAACTGTAAAGTTTCATCAAAATCCATTCGGTAGTTTTTGCGTGAAAGAGGAACAAACATCCATCCAGACATCCAGACATCCATCCAAACAAACTTTCGCATTTATAATATTAGTAGGATGTATAAAATAAAATTATATCGCACCTTTTATCCCCGAGGGGGTAGGCAAAGGTATTAAATTTCTGGAAAATCCTTCAAACGGTTAAGGTTAAAATACTTACATAAAGTATATCTCTGAACTGCAGAAAACACAGACAACTTCTAAGTATTTTATATTTAATTTTTTCTTGCTTTTTTTGCTTTGTTTAATTGACCGTATGTATCTGAAGATACAAAAAATACTCGAAAAAACTTACCCTTTTTCTGGTGTTTTTTCTCTGTTCTATTTAGGTATACGTTTTTTTTTATTCAGGATATATAAACCCAAACCAATTTTCGATAACAAAATTCTTCTGCCAAACTGCAAGACAGTTTGTTGGCAGAGGGACTCCCTTAAAACATAAATGGGTAGACTTTGCTAGTTACTTGTTAAGTACATCTTATTGCTTAAATGGTGTTAACTTCAGTTTAATTTTGTTCAAGAGAAACATTTTAAATTTAAACGTTCTACATGATTTACATTCCCTTTGTTACGGCAGTGGATACAATTAATAGAATCACAACTTAATCACCATAGAGTTTGTTTGCGAGTCAGAAGCGTCCTTGAACTAAGAGTAAAAGTCTGCTGCGACCCTGTTCAACGGTCATTGCCGTTACTTTTTATGTTATGTCAGCAGGCATCTTGGTGAAGTACGTTATTACTGGTAGAAAATAATTATAGTGTTTACTGCGTGTTGGAAATGGAGTATTACCAAATTAGTTTAGCTTTCGAGAAGAAGTTGAAGAAACACTGTCCATCAGTGACGTGTCCGGCCGGGTCCATGTTCAGTGTAACTGGGCTCAAAATTTTTTTGTAACGTCGGCATTATTCGCCTACTTAGATAATGTAAGCAACATTTATTTACAAAGAAAATATTAGCAAATTCATTTACAATAATTACAGATAAAAATATCCTCCGAAGAGGAACCATGTGTACAGAAGTGTACAGAAGACTTAGATAATTAAATTCCAAGGTGAACCAAAATACCAAATTTATCGACTTCGGTGTGATTTTACCTAAGTGAAATAATTTCGAGGTACATGTAGAAATCAAAAATTCCACAATGTTCACTCGGGTGTGAATATAAAGTGGGAAACCGTAATTTACCTTCTAAGGCAGACAAGTAAAAACCGTTCTCACGTCACCGGCTCAAGAATTATTTTTCCACTACTAGCAGATCATGGGTCCTGGAAGAGCCCCTCGACGTCCCGAATAGACCTTTATCGATATCGTATACTTACACGCATCCAAACAGGAATCATGAATTTTGTTGACTTTACCCAGAGCTTTACATAATTTATAGGTAACGGTTACATAATACAAACATTGACAGGGTTGTCGTTAGTTACTGGCACACGAATGAGTAGGTTAATAATACACGTATAGCTAATTAATACACGTATAGCTAATTTAATTATATAAATATTTATAATATTCGTTATTCAATATATATTAAAAATAATGAATTAAACCCGTCTACTGATTAATACACTTCCTCTAGTTTATTTAAATCAATAAGCACTCTATGATCAGTTCAGACGATTGAAATTAAACTGTCTGTTTGTTTCAGAAAAAATGGGGACGCACGCAATAGTTCTATTCGCATGGATAGCGGTTGCGAGTGCAACACTGGAAGTGGTGAATCAGTGGAACCTCCTCCAGTTTGACTTCCCCCCGGATCCAGTGCTCCTGGAGAAGTTTCAGCCGGAGAACACGGTCCCCACAGGTCTGGAAATCGGGTGGGACAGGCTGTACCTTGGCATCCCACGGCTACGAGCTGGCGTCCCAGCAACGTTGGCCTGGGTGCCGCGAAGCTTGCCACCGGGTGTTAGCCCTGTTCTTCAGGTAATAAATACACTTCACTACTTAGAACACTATATAAAACAAAGTCGCTTTCTCTGTCCCTATGTCCCTATGTATGCTTAAATCTTTAAAACTACGTAAAGGATTTTGATGCGGTTTTTTAAAATAGATAGAGTGATTCAAGAGGAAGGTTTTAGTATTAGCATTGCACCCGTGCGAAGCCGGGGCAGGTCGCTAGTACTAAATAATCTATTTTAATTGACAATCCGAACTTGTAAAATTCACAAATATTTTTTTTCTAAAACTGGGTTAAAAACAGTTACACAATACATTAATATTATACTAGGGCTAATAAAACAGATAGGTAATTGTATAACCAACCTTATTGAGGTTGATGACACATGAAAGTAAATATGCTAATCAGTAGAAAATATTATATGGTATTAAAAAACTATTCTAATATCTTAAATATATATAACATAATGATATGTATATATTTATGGAAATGTAAAGTAATTAAATTAATTAAACTAGAATAACACATAATACTACATGTATATTCACAAATTGTGCTAGTTGCATGTGCGACATCTCATTTCCGCAGGATTGTAAAAGAATGTTGAAAGCAGGCCTTTAAAATGAGAGTCTGACTCTGATGCTTTCAAGTGGATAGCATTAGAAGTTGTTAAGATAGCTGTAACAGACAGACAGACAAAGTCGCACCATAATCCTTACTATTTATATGATTTTGGTACGGAACCCTAAGGTTTGTTGTAGTCCTGTGTTATTTTTTCGGTGTTGTGGAAAAACCTAATTCTTTCATTATCAATTAAAATAACCTATATTTGTATTAATTACGAATACTGTCTAGTACTACCAGGCGGTGAAATAAAGGTTACGCTGCCTTTGAAACGGATTATCTTATTATATAAAAACAATTTGAAAACAAGTCCGTACGATATTTACTTAGGTACCAACTCTAATAAAGGTCAAAGCTTTTAAAATATCGTGATACCATGATTGATCCTTTGATCTTATTCACTGAACATTGGTTTATGTCGGTGACTAGAGCAGTTAGAACCGATAATATTGTAACCGATAGTTTTTTATTTGTAATACTTATTCCTCATTCTTTGAGTAAATATACTGGATAGGTAATACAGTTAGTTGCGAAGAAAGATTTTGATCCCAACTGAACAATTAAACACCATGTTCAAGAAATTTATATCACACAATTTTTTTTTTGGGTAACTTGGGTTGAACGGGTGCTAATTCACAGATTATATTAGGGTGAAGTACAACCCAAAAACTAATTTTAATATTCTTTTAACTCCCCTCAATTTACATAAGGCCTTTATCACATTGAAAAGCGCTCCTTTTAACAATTTTATTAATGCAATAAACTCAGTTTGTATATGGAATAAAATGGGAAAAAAAGGGGCGAGCATTTCTCTGCTCGCGTTATCCGTCGTGGATCAGTGTACCTATTCAATACCACATACGTGCTGCACGAATCACATTAAGCATATTAGAAAATATAAACAAAAATATTCATCATTATCATTATTTCAGCCACAGGCGTTCATAAAATACTAGCAGCCCGCCCCGGCTTCGCACGGGTGGACATTTATTTTTTCAACATTTTGGGATGCACAAACAAATTTCTCCTAGCAACCCATAGTAAATTATCAAAAAAAATTAGACTTTGTATGGGGACTTTTAAAGAATGTTTGTGCCAAGTTTCAAGTTGATAGACTCAGAAAAACCCCTCTTCTCTATACCAACTTCAACCCCTAATTTCACCATTTTAGGTAATGATTTTAAAATAATACAAAAATACATTTCTCACCATTTACCTATTTTTAAGAGTATTTGTGATAAGTTTCAAGTTGATAGACGTAAAAAAACCACAACGTTTCCATACAATCTCCAACCCCGTTTCACCCGTGAGTTTTGAAAAATCGAGATATACGTACTTGTCTTGTTGTTTGTTTTGAGGAGTATTTTTACAAAATTTCGAATTGATACATCCAAAAATCCAAAAATGAAGGTATTCATGCAAACTTCAACCAAAAGGGGATGAAACCCCTTGGAGGATGGTTTTAGATAAATCCTAAAACTAATATATCAAGTTTATTTTCAAGAATATTTGTAAAAAGTTTAAAGTTGATACACGCAGAAATCACACTATCCCATACAAACTTTAACCCCCTCTTTCACCCCCTTAAGGGTTGAATTTCGTAAAATCCTTTCTTAGCGAGCATCTACACTATAAACCAGCCATACTCAACCTTTTTTTTATAGGGGCCACAAACACGTTTCAGTCATGGTGTCGAGGGCCGCAAGCAAAAATTATTTAGGTCTTATTTAAAAAAACGTGATTCCAAGTTAACGATGTAGATATAAAAGAAGTTTTAACAAAGATGTTTATATGTTTTAATGCGATTTTTGATACTGTGAACACTTTTTCAGTACTTTATCAAGGTCTGGCTGGCGATTAGATATTTTTCTTTTATATTTAGAAGACACTCCTGACATTATTTCTTTGATGGGCGTGAAATTTAAAATGTTTTACAATAAATTTGTAACTTCAGATGGGCCAATAACAAAGGTCCGGCGCGGGCCGCAGATTGAGTATAGCTGCTATAAACGTAACCTACACACAAATTTCATGTTTCTATGTTCAGCGGTTTGGGCTGGGCCTTGATTTTTAGATTTAGCTTCTCCTTTTATATATATAGATATATTATTACTGTTATACTTTTAAAGTAGCCTATAATATAAAGTTACTTACAGTGGCTACAGTATCAGGATACAACAATAGATGACGATGACGACCTTGTAAGAGATGGATGAATGGAATGGATATTTTTTAAGTTACTGTAAAGAGAGAGTAAATATAGGTAATTTGCTTTAGACTTAACATAGGTAGGTACTATATTTATTGAATTCTGTTTTGAGACACAACTTCATTTCACAATTTAAAAGCCCGCATGTTTATATGTTTTGCGCTGAATTGGAAACGTGCACCGGTTCACCTAGTACTCACTCACTTAGCTATAAACCGCTTCTGTTCTAGAATGCATATGTGGTGTAACCACGGTGTAGTGTAACCGTAGCCGTGTTTTTAGTTTCTCCAATTGTTAACAATGCCCATATAGATTCAAAAATACAGATATGTATTACATAAAATCACAGCATGCGTAGAGCATTTAGAGTTTAAAAAAAACAGGAAAATATCTTATTCACAGTTGTAGTTCTTAGGTCTTGAAAGTTATTATTTTCGATTAGTATCGTCCTAACAGTAGACCTACTTAGATATACTCACTGTAAGACATAAATATTTTTCAATTCACTATAATTTACGAGTAGGTATACAATTTATTTTAAATAAAAATAGTAAATTATAGAGATTTTTTTTAATTATTGGTCTACATAACCTTTTCTCTATATAATACAAAACAAAGTAGTTTCAACGTATTTCTGTCTGTATATAAGTTAAATCCTCCTAAACCACCCAACGATATTTAATGCGGTTTTTCATAATAGAAAGAGCAATAAACGAGAAAGGTTTTTTTACCTATATCATATAAATCGAAGAGTCGCTAGTGTTTTATTGTAAGAGAGATTCAGATCTGTGGTTTTTATAATTTGTTAATTGAATCGAAGATTATAATTTACTTTTACAGAAGAAAGTTACTATTTTATAGCTCTACAACAATACTACTTTTAAACATCAGGTAAAGTTTCCTAATGTTTAATTTGCTCTGTTGCTTTCGTTATACTTAAAAAAACTTGTATTTATGCACTTATTTAACAATGTGATTGTCAATATGCCAAAAGCCAAATTGCTGGTGCAGGAAAGCGTGAAGGGCAAGCGGGTCAAAAGAGCTCACGTGGCCTTGGTGCGAATTCTAGATACGCTATAGATACGTACCTACCTACAGTAGTGCTCTGACATTCTGCTGCAAATGACCCCGCTCCGATACTTAATGATTCGCACTTTGGTATTCCTTTAGCAAGGAAGGAATGGTGCTTTGTACCTACTAAGATCCTATAATATAACGTGAAGTAAAGATCCTCTATTATAAAATGTCTTTGACAGGCCTGTTACCCCAGTTGATAGTGAGGTTGTAGTCAGTGGTCACGGGTTTAATTCCCGGCCGGAGCCAACATTTGTGTGCATACACTAGTGTTGGTTTCGTGTCTGGGTATTTATTTGTTAATCTGTAGTTTACTACCTAGAGGAAAGGCTGTGCCTAATTTAGGACAGACTTAAAAAATACATTACAAATGAGCAAAAAAAATTTTTTCATGGGATAGGTATGGTAAGGATGACTTACTAGAAGTTTGTCTTAATTATTAATAAAGATAAAATCCAAGAAATGTTGGACTTATGTAAGAATTTAAAGGATAACTTCCTTTAAATTCTTACATAAGTCCAACACAACAGGTTTGGTCTCACTATGTAAAATATTCATGTACATAAATTTATTATTTGCAACCGAGTGGAAAGTACGGTTCAATGAAAAGATCATTGCCATCATAAAACATGTTTCACGAATCTTGTGCTTGACATTATCCTGCTTATGTTATAGTATTCTGAGGCTTAAAAAGTAATTATATTATATTGTTGTAAACAAGCTCTCAGAAGGTGATTGTATCATAACTGTGGTGGGCATGAAAAACCACTTAAATAAAGCCTTTCGATACCTTTAAAGAGTTGTACCTATACGTCATAGTACTCTAATCGCATTTAGTTCTATACTCGATTTCCTTTTCCAGTTTACCTTATGATCATTACTTGGTAGTACAAACAATGTTTGAAGAAACTCTATAGCCTATTCGATTTTGGTCCAAAGAAAGTAACATTCCCACCAAAAGAAACGCTACAAAATATTTATAGGACTGATATTCACCACAGACAAGTTATGTGATTATCGATCTAATGATCTAGAAAACACGTGGACTGTAAATCCTCGACCAAAGTCTGTCAAATCGCCTGTATATTGTAAAACTCATAATCATGAAATTCTGTACAAAAAAAAGTTCACCGCCGAGATAGTGATGAATTTGTTTTGTGTTTTAGTAGAAAAAGAATTGAAAAGCACTGACCAAGTAATCACTCTCTCATGTTCTATTCAATAGTTTCATCTGAATGTTGTGAGGTCTATTCGCAATGAATCACATAACAGGCTCATGGAAAGCAGGACGTTAGGCAATTCGCCGACTTTTATGAAGTTATTCATTAATTCCATGGCAGATGTGATTTCTCTTGCAGATTAACAATGTCGCGTCTACGAGATATTTTTTATTATTGTGAGAAAGCAACTGGTCGTACCTTGTTCTGTCAGCATTATACTTTGTATGCAGGTAGCAGTGTCAACGACTTTGGCCAACGAATAATAATTTCCGATTTGCAGTCACGTCTTCCGGTAGTAGAATGTCCATCACATGTCAGCGTCTGCTGTTGAGCATAATTATTGTAAATCGATTCAGATTTAACTTAAGGATATAAAGAATGAAAAAAGGTTCAATAAAAAAAACTCGGAACTGCTTGGTGAAATAAATAATTGGTATATTTTAAAGGTCGATTCACTCAAACAAGAACGAGAAAGTAGCAATTCCATAATTCTTCATTAATTTACGTATGGAGGAGCGGAGGTGGAATGCTCCTCCATTGTGAAAAGGGAAGATCTTCCGCCAGGCGAGGTGATCGTGCCTGGGGACCGCGGTCCAACGGTTGATGTTGGACAGATGTATTTATACAAACTCATTAGAAAACTCCGATAGCGCGGTTTAGAACTCGGCCGTCTATTGGCGCGTTCTATGTAACTCGGCCTTCTATTGGCGCGTTTCATGTAGTGTCGCTACATCACTCCCCCTCCAAGACCGGAGGTCGATTTGATTTTTGTGCTGCGTCGTAGATAGCTTGCAAATGCCAGTGTTGCTCCAAGTCTGCGGTGAGTCGAGACTGAGCGGGTTGCTGCGACTGTTGAAGTGCCCGTAGTTCAGTGTGCAGAGACCGCCACGCCGGCGAGGGTGACCAGCCGCTGTGGATCCGGACGTGGGCTGCGGTGAACTGTGCGTGGGCCGAGTGCTGTCGCTGTGAGTGATGAGCCTGCAGGACCAGGTAGCACGGTGCGTCGGCTGCGTATGGACCTGATTGGGCGGATTCTGGCTTGCTGTGCGACTGCTGCTGCTGACCTTGAGTGAAGGTTGTTGTTGGAGTGATGTGTGATGGCGATGCGATGATGCTTCTGAGGTCCAGGTGTTCCAGAAGGTTGCGCTGATGTCCAGGTGTCGAGGGTCACCAGTATGGAGGAGCGGAGGTGGAATGCTCCTCCATTGTGAAAAGGGAAGATCTTACGCCAGGCGAGGTGATCGTGCCTGGGGACCGCGGTCCAACGGTTGATGTTGGACAGTTGTATTTATACAAACTCATTAGAAAACTCCGATAGCGCGGTTTAGAACTCGGCCGTCTATTGGCGCGTTCTATGTAACTCGGCCTTCTATTGGCGCGTTCCATGTAGTGTCGCTACAACGTCAATAGAACGGGACGAATTATACACGGACTAACAACAATCATGATTATTGACGTTCTTACATAGAATTTGTATGAAAGAGGCACTAAAACCCTACACAAAGACGAAGAGTAGGTATCGGCGCGACGGCGTCTTCTGACAGCTACATTATCGTTCCAGGTCGACTCAACAGCACTTGTTTATTTCTATTTAAAAAACAACAATTGTGGTTTGTCTCCAGGCGTACCCTGATTGGTCATGGCACACGGCCGGGCGCGGTGACATCAACTGCACGGGACTGATCTCTGTGTACCGCGTGCGCGCCGACCGCTGCAACCGGCTTTGGGTACTGGACGCTGGCGTCGTCACCAGCATCGACGACTTCCGCCGCGTCTGCCCACCCAAGATCCTCATCTTCGACATGGCTACGGATCGATTGGTGAGAATTTGTTCTATTCATCATCAACCCGCATCAGAATGAAACCTTTGTTTTATGAGTAAACTAACTGTAATCTTTCATAGGAGGTAACCGCAAATGGGAATGAATTATCAGAACTTTCCTACTATTACAAACGCGAATGTAGGTAATTATTTCTGTGCGTGAACTTTAAATGAAAAAATATGGCAGGTAAATAATTTCCATTTTGGGCAATGACATAGGCTACTTTTCAACCCAGGTGAAGAAGAACTTGTGGACAGAAGCTATAGGTATTACGTATTTAAGCCCAAGGGTAGGTATCTCAATTTGATGCTTAAATGCAATGGTGCTTAAAAACTTCCGAAGATCGAAGGAGCTCTAAAGAACTAGGTAGGTACTATTGCTTCTACATAGGTCTTTAACAGTAATGATTTTTTTGGGAAAGATTATCTCTAAGCCTAGCCTGGGTTTCAAAAGTGGCTTTCAACATCTACTTAATCCCTCTTTAGGCCACTTATAAGACAGGATTAGCCTTCAACTCAATGATATTTATATATAAATCATTGCTTCAACTAGCATGCTAATACCTATAGTGGCCTTGAACTAGAAATGTCTCAAATAGAAAGTAATTTACTCTAGCACAAGTTAATCCGTAACGTAAAGCTCCGAGTATCAGAATAAGAAGCATATCTATGTGAAAACTAGCAGCGCCCTGCTGTTTGACCCGCTAGTTCCAGGTCCCGTGAGAATACTGGGATAGAATATAGCCCATAGGCTATATTATGTTGTTCTGATGTATAAGCTACATAAAAAGCAGTGATAGCCTTACGGAGCCTGCTTCACATGATGATAATCAGTGAGACTGGGGTGGGAATCTTGGTATGTCCAATGAGTTTTTTAAAAACTTTCGTACATATTTATCACTAGCTCGACGGTTAAGGAAAACATCGTGAGGAAACCCGCAGGTTCCAGAATTAATTCTGAGACATGTGTAAAAGACCCGGTCTGACGGTGGACCTATCATGTTTAGGGGTCCAAAGCATAGGTATCACGTGGAAAGTGGGTATATCCAGAAATGGAATACCTCTGCCTACCCCTCGGGGATAAATGGCGTGAGATTTTTTATTTTATTTTTTATTTTTAAGCTATATAAATGTAAAGTTCATCAAAATCCCTTCAGTATTTTTTGCGTGAAAGAGCAACAAACATACTCACAAACTTTTGCGTTTAAATAATAGGAGGATAGTCACCGCCCGCGATTTCATTTACCGGCACAATATTTTTATAAACTATACATAGCCTATATGTTATTTTGATGTATAAGCTATATTATTGTAAAGTTACATCCAAATCCATTCCATCCAAGTACATAAGTATAGGGTATGTATCGAACCAAAATATTATTTACTCATAATTTATAATTATACAGTTATTGCACTGACTCAACGGATGCTAGACGAAACTCATTCGTGCGATACACAAATTATACCTAACTCGTAACTCGCGATTAATCAATCATTTGGCTGTCCGATTATGTCCAATTTTCTAGGATAGCATTACATAGTTAACTTTGTTTATTCCTAAACAATTTACTTAAACTGTAGCGATTAAGAGGATATAGGCAGAGGCGGATTCAGGGATTTTTTGTAATTTATTAAGTAGCTACTACCCTCAGGTAGCTATCAAATTTAATTTGTCATTTTTCAGGACACAGATGCTTTTGGGAAATCTTCATACCCAGAGCCCTGGATCTGCTACTGGATATAGGGCATCCATATCCAACTTATCGGCCTGCACCTAATAATATAGGCAATCGAGACGCGAATCTAAAATGTAGACAGATGAAATTAAACGCACGGAAACAGTCGATAAAATAAACCAGTATGTATTTATAGGTAACCAATCAATAAAATAATAGTAGTTTGTCGTGATCTATTAACTTTCAGGAACTTTTATCTGTATGACCATGAAAATGTCGAATCCAATTATGAGCTCGCTTTATGTGTATTTGGGAGTAATAAATCCAGATTATTTGTTTAAAATGGAGTGAATTTTTTCTTAACATATTGATTGCAATGTTATTTTTTTTATTAAAACATATCTTGGTATATTAAGGTCTAGTATAGTATAGACATTAAAAGGTATAAACAAACGATGTAACTTAACGTAAAGAAAGGTGTGGTCATTTGTTATATCCTTATCGATAAATATTTTAGCGATTTGGATTTAGTAATAGGCTGAATGCTTGCATAACGTCTAATGGATTGCGGATGCGATAACGCCGCAGCTTCGAATATAAACCTTTAAAAGTAAACAAACTTATGTTAAAAGTTGATATGTTATATTCGTATTAATTCGTCATCAAATTTGATATGTTATATACTGGATGATTTTTTTTACCGTCTGGAAAAAAATATGACGTATAAGGTATCTAGAGCCGAAGTTTTACAAGAGATTAATTGTTAAATATAGTCATGTTTAATGCAATTTGCAAAATCTAGAAAACTACGCACAGTACCTACTACGCGCAGCTGGCGGTTGTATGTAAATTGCGCATAAATGGAAGCTACGAGCCTGTTTCTTTTTAAAATACTATTTCAAATATTTCAGTGTGTATTATTGACTACAATTGAGTAATGTATATTAGTTTAAGCAAGAAAAAAAATGTTTGAGAAAAAAAATTTTTTTAGGTTACATTGCCAAATGAATCTATTACACTTACCTATCACACCACATTTTTTTCCAGACGGTAAAAAAAGTCATCCTGTAGATATTCCTATAAAATCAAATGTCGATTGTCGGCTAGTTGACATCAGTTTTTATAGGAAAATAAAATATGATTTATTAAATATTATTGTTCTAGAATAACGAGATTGCGAATTTGTACTCCTTTTATGGATTACCGACGCCTTCCTTGGCTCTCCGTAGGTTTCTAGTCTAGTAATAAAATAGGAATTTATATCCGTGTACTAAAACACTATTTATTTCTTAGTAATCTGACTTAGTGAAAGGTCCTAATAAATACTGATCATATTAAAAGACAATTTAAGTCATTCATGAAAGAAAAGACTTAAAAAATCGTAATAAGACGAATTAAATTAGTTTTTTTAAATATAATTACATCTTTATTATGCATCGTGTAAGTTAATAAACGTAGCACTTGAAATTAATTAGTTTGCTCTGAATCAGAAATTGTTATAATTTACAAATAATACAAAAATACAATAGAACTATAATTGTGAATTTGTGATATGATCTCCGACTGTTGTGATTGTGGCGACCACTTCGAGTTCGATAGTTTTAAGTCATATAAAAATGAATGTCTTTAAAGTTTTATTATAAAATTTCAAATGGATCGATGTTGCTTTAAATTATCATCATATTAAAAATATTTAAGTTTAGGCACATACATTCTTAAAATGAAAATCTAATTGGTTATGTAAAAGTTTTTGCGGCCAATAAGTTAAATGTATAGTATCTGTATACCTATCAACTTACCTAGAAGCGAGCGGTCAGAAAATGTTGCAAGCACGCGCAGTGTGTCGCAACTAATCGTGGCCGTAACTCTTTCTTTTGTACATCGTTCAAGATCAAAACCACGATCTTGGCGATCACGGCCCCAAGATAATTTTGTTTCCGTCCCTTACAACAATGCTTCATTCATGAATCCAATTATTAGGATGACATTTGTTAGTCTCGTTTGCTCAACAACCGTTAAAGCGAATGGCATTGTAGTAGTGAATGGATTTTGAAAAATCATACCTATTGCTTAATTTGCTCAAATTAATGTGATTGTGAAACACTGGCCTTCTGAGCTCTCATCCCTATGTGGATAGAGATCAGTGACGTCTTTATCCGTTTTCTGTTTCTAATAGCAATTTTCTTTAAGTTGTCTGGAATTTTTAAAGCCCCCATATATCTGAATTAGGTTTATCAAATTGAGGATCTCTTCCAATGCAAGTCACTGATCTTTAACGTATATATCACCTTTCTGAGATAGGTATCTGTAGTAAATTTTAATTGTTGCGCGTCAATTGAGGGTCCATTGCCTGCTATCAAAAAAATTGTAACACCTAGCAAGTATGTATTTTAATATAGAGGAAAATAAATGTTGTATGCTTATAAACTGATTAACTACAATAATGCTAATGGGCACCTAAGTGATAGTTACAGTAAATTGCTAAAGCCTACCTTACCGTGTAATAGCTAGTTGGTTCGTGTCGTGAGTGTCGTGACCGAGTCATCGACGGTTAATTTTTAGGCACAACGCACACGGTAGATTTTTTTATTGCTGACGTTGGTAGAAACGTCTCATTTCAGGGTATATTCCAGCAGTTTTCTGAATAAACTATTTAGGATTTAAAGGTGAGTAAAATTTGTCGATATAGATATACATAAAAATCGTCCGGCAGTCGATAAAACGTCCGCCGTTTGTGCTAACCCTTACACGTTGCCTAGACTTGACAATGCAATGTTCTACGTGACACAAAACCTAGTATTTATCAGTAGAACGGACACATTTTGTGCAATGAGCGTTTTGGAAGACTACTCGTTTATGGAATACGAAATCATAGGAATGCCTTCGATAGCAAAATAGTAATTTTGAATAATCGAACTCAAGACATTAAATTGATGCAGTTGTTACTTTACAAAGTTCAACGATAGTGATAGTTGCAAAATTGTTAATTGTGTATAGTGAACTGTGCAATAAAATAAATTAAGTTTATTTTTCGTCATGAAATAAACCAATCGGAACAAAAGTACCTACAATTAATATTTTGTTACAAATTTTGTTAGAAGTAAAATTATTTTATGGTTGTTATTTAATTACTTAAACGAATATGATTCACGTTTTATAATCGAAAATGCTTGGTAAAATTATAGTGTCAGTTTTTGGTGGTCCGTGTTGTTATGATTATAGTGACTCTGCCTATATATGCTGAGTAATATTTTGTGTCACAAATACCTCGTTGACGACTTTAGGGCTGGAACACATCTGATGTAAGTTACGTTGCTGATCTTCCGTTGCGTTATTAAAAATATACCACACCTTTAGCATTTAACCGACGATACGTTGTCTACTACCTTATAAAGTTGAAAATTTATTTATGTACATTTATGATATCCTCCAAAGAGTAACCATGTGAGATAGTGCCAGAAGACTGTCCGCATTCAATCTCTGGATAGCTAGCTGATTGTTTGAAAGCATAAATTACGACGCAAAATTAAATTATATACGACATAAATACTGTCAGATTTGTTTCGGCCCTTATGCTTCAGCACGTAAATAACTAGAAATATAGTATGTTTGTCACATCTGGAACTGTATTATTTTCACTTTCGTAAGTGTAATAACAAGCTTAAGAATTTAAGCAGTTCCTAGTTCGTAAACAGAATAAATAAGAGGCATAAAGGAGAGAAAGGCGCCAGATCCTAGCGTAGCCAAGCTCTGATTATAAATTGTTAGCGTGACTTGCGGCAGTAAATTAATTTGAGACTCCGTGCCAGACATTTCAGGAAGCAGATATTCTAAATTCCAGTCGGTATTTTTCATGTAATTTCTTTTAATGTGCTATATAAAATACTAATTACCAGTTCATAATGAATGTTAAAAATAAACAAACTCTTCGAAGACGGAATTTACTTTTATATTTATATAATATTTAATATTTAAATTGCTCAAGAATGGCCCAGTATCTTAAGAATGTGCTGTTGGTAATTATTTAATTGCTTAAAATTTGTTTATAATTTTTGTAATCTAAGTTCGAGAAACTATTCTACACAATTATGTTCTTCCTTCTGCATATCTAGATCAAAAGTGCAATTAGTTTTAATTCAATTTTTAACGCACTATTAATTTTTTTTTTATGGTTGAAGGAAATATACATTTATTTACAAACTATTAAATTGATTTATATGTATTCGAGACAATTCCTCATTTTGAAATAAAGTGCAATTATATTTTTAAATCGTCTCTCAGTCTTCAACGCTTCCTTTAATTCAGGGATGTGAGTTGAAATGCGGTATGTAAGCTTTTTTTTTT
This sequence comes from Ethmia dodecea, assembly GCA_963855545.1. NCBI lineage: Eukaryota > Metazoa > Arthropoda > Insecta > Lepidoptera > Depressariidae > Ethmia > Ethmia dodecea. The sequence continues at coordinate 8,535,258 of OY979446.1, forward strand.
TTTTTTTATTTTATTCGGAACACCTACAACAGCTTACAAAATATAACTAATACCTAAAAATAAATAAACAAAGCCATTTACAGGTGTTCGCAGATAGGTACCTACAAATCTGGATGTAGACTGTCAGTCACTTTTTTCGTGTATATATTTTTTTACATGAGTATTTTGAGGATGTTCTTATAATTATATTTAAAGTTTTTCAATAATTGTATTATGATTTAAGAATATCTATGTTACTACTTGATCTCTTAATGACGTCATGTTGCTAGATATGAGTAAAAGTGCAGTTTCGAATGATATTCAATTACCCAGTGTCACCTTCATGGTGACGTCATGCAGAGGACAATAGCCAAAATTGATTTTCGTAAGAAGGAGGTGACGTCGAGTGTGAGCACAAGTGTCTCCGAAGTTCCCCTGTGTTTTAATATTTGCTGTTGACTTGCGCTACTGATTTGTGTTGGTGTTGGTATATATCTGTTGTGCCGTGAGTGTAAATATATTGTGTTTGTCCTATTAGGTAAGTAACATGGCTGACCCGCACGATCCCGGGGGAGGTTATAAAGAACCATGTGTGCCCCTCTCACAAAACCTTTTTTCTCAAATGGATATTGATTCGCCCAATCCCAGAAAACGACCACAACAGTCTGAGGAAAACATTCCCCCTAAAAAAACTATTACCAATCCTACACAAGCTTCGCCGTCGATTCAGTCTACGTACACACATCCCGATTTTGAAGAACGTAAGACCCGTTACTCTGAAGATGATATTGCCCCTTTTCTAGTCCACGTTAGTAAGATGGTAACAGATGTGTCTGCTGGCCCCACCTTGAAACCCATCAAATTCGGTCACTTTCTATTTAGAAACAACATAAAAAATGTAATCCAGGATGGTGTGAAACGCATTGGCCGCAACAGGGTTTCAGTGGAATTTAAATCTGCTGCTGCGGCTAACGCTTTTCTAGAACACCCAGCACTTCAGCTGGCTAAATTTGAAGCAAACATCCCTTCTTATAATGTTACACGAATGGGAATTGTGCGTGATGTTCCAGTAGAATGGACTTTAGAGGAGCTGGTCCAATCGGTAGAAGTCCCTGATGGCTGCGGTGCAGTCATTAAAGCACGCCGCTTGAATAGGAAGAAAATAGAAAACAATACCCCTACCTGGATACCTACCCAATCTGTAGTTTTAACCTTCTCTGGTCAAAAGCTTCCAAACCGTATTTTCTGCTTTTTTACTTCTCTCCCTGTTGAAGTATATGTCCTCCCCATTATCCAGTGCAACAAGTGCTGCCGATTTGGCCATATTTCAACGCAGTGCCGATCCGCCCCCCGCTGCTTCATTTGCTCCCAACCCCACGAAGGAATTACCTGCTCGAAATCATCCCCACTATGTTTGTTCTGTTCCGGCCCCCACTCTGCCACTGACACATCCTGCCCAGAGCACAGTCGACAAAAATCAATCAAATTAGTAATGTCACAGGAAAGCATCTCATATTTAGAAGCATCGGCTAGATTCTCACAGGTGAGAAGATCATTTGCAGATACTGCCCGAATGACTCCATCATTTTCGTCCACGTATCCTCCAACAATTCACACTGACCCCTCTCAGCCACCCCTTCCCAATTCTCAACCCTCTTCTTATAAGAAGACGGTTACTATAGCCCGACGCCCTTATCCTGTTGCCCTAAGCCCAGCCTATGATAGAGAAGCCCACCGTCGTATTGTAGATACTCCAGCCTCTACCACCCCCAACGGGTGCGCTCTGTACCCTCCCAACCCCCCTCAACAAGAAAATCTACTAGAACTCCTCCTGTCCACCCTCATCAACATCATTTCGAAAATGAATGATGTGGCCCTACCGAACAACGTCTATCAAAAACTGACTCAGCTGATTTCAATTTGCAACAATGTTCCCAACGATCCTACAGTGGAATTGCCGCAGCATTAGATTAAAAAAAGCTGAACTGATTTTTCTCATAAATAAGCATAATCCCTTGATTTTTGCTGTCCAGGAGTCACGCCTACTCCCGGGCTCCTGCTTCAGGATTCCTGGTTTTGCGTGCCTCCGGGATGATAAGAACAACGGAAAATGCGGTAGCTGCATTTTAGTTTCGAAATCCATCTCATATTCCCAGATCACCCTCCCTCCACATGACAGTGACTGCTTCAATGTAGTGGCTGTTAGAGCCTTAGGTATATCCTTTCTATCCGTTTATATTCCTGACCCTAGCATGTCCATCCTAGCAAATCTATTCTCAATCATTGGTGCCCTCCCCCCTCCTGTTGCTATATTGGGTGACTTTAACATCCACCACACTTCATGGGGTTGTTATCATAATGATTCCCTATCCGCCGCCTTCCTTGACTTAGTTGATGACTACAACCTCTGCATCCTCAATGACGGCTCCCCCACACGCAGAGTTCTTCCTGGCCAGAACCCAAAATCCGCTGTAGACCTCTCTCTATGCACTCCAGCCACCTCCTCGCGCCTCACATGGTTTACGCTGTGCAATACGCATGGTAGTGACCATTTCCCCATCGTTATGTCCTTTCCTGACTCCTCTAATTATATACTCCCCCCTCGCAATCCTCGACTTAAATATAATTTGTCTAAGGCTGACTGGACACAGTTCTCTCAATCTGTTGACGCTCTTTTGGCTAATCTTCCCCCAGTCTCCCATGAGAACACCCATTCTGCTTACTCCACCTTTAGGAATGCTTTACTTTCAGCCGCAGAGACAGCGATTCCTACTAAAAACGCTCCTAGGGGTAAAATCCCATCACTTCCCTGGTGGGACTCTGATTGTTCTGATTTATGTAAACAACGTAAAGAAGCTGAGAAGGAGTATGCGTTAAACATGACTTCAGCTAATTACATAAGATATAAAGAAGTAGCTGCAAGGACAGCCAGAACACTATCCGAACGAAAGAGACTGGGCTGGAACATGTTTTGTGAGTCTCTCTCTCCCAGTTCCCGCCCTTCGTTGGTTTGGAAGAATGTCAGGAGATTTCGCGGATCCGTATCTGTAGACCACAATTCTTCTTCAAACGACCCATCGATTTGGATCGATTCCTTCTCATGTCGACTTGCTCCCCCTTACGTTCCCACCTTAGCTGAGTCCCTTTCCCTTCTCCCCCCGCTCTCACCTACTTCTGATACTCTTGAGGCCCCTTTTTCTCTGGACGAACTCACTGCAGTTTTAGAGTCTCTTAAGGACTCGTCCCCGGGAGTTGATGGAATACCTTACTCATTCATTGTCAAATGTAGTTCTACGTCCAAAATAATATTTTTAAGCATATTAAATAATATTTATTCCTTAGGAATCCCTCCAGATGAATGGAAAACTCAAATAATCATCCCTATCCTCAAGCCAGCAAAACCTAGTAACGAGTCAAGTAGCTATCGTCCCATCGCCCTATCATGTACCATGAGCAAAATTTTAGAACACCTTGTTAAAAATAGATTGGAGTGGTTTGTGGAGAGTAGAGGCATCCTCCCTGCAAGTCAATTTGGCTTTAGGAAGGGATTGAGCACCATGGATAGCGTAGGTTGCCTTGCAACGGACATACGCATTGCTCTCTCTAAAGAAGAGTCCTTGGTTGGGGTGTTTCTTGACATTGCATCCGCATACGATAATGTCCTACTTCCTGTACTCAGGCAAAAAATGCTCCAGCTGAGTATCCCAGAGAAGATGGTTAACTTCATATCTAATCTATTTTCTTCTAGAGCCATTTTAATTTCTTCCCAAAATTCTTTACTTCCACCTAGACTTCTATGGAAGGGCCTCCCTCAGGGATCAGTTTTAAGCCCACTACTATACAACCTGTATACCTATGACCTAGAACTTTCGGTAAATTCATTCTGCAGCGTACTACAATATGCGGATGATTTGGCACTATGCGTCTCAGCCAAGGACTTAGGGGATGCCTCTACTCGCCTCAACTCCGCTATTAACTATCTCCATGACTGGTTAGGTAATCATGGTCTATCCCTTTCAGTTGAGAAGAGCAGTGTAGTGACATTCTCTCGCATGCGATCTATTCCCGACGTCATTGTCTCGTTTGATGGCAAAATATTCCCAGTGCGAGACTCAGTAAAATTTCTTGGGGTCGTTCTTGACTCGCGTATGACTGGTGTCCAACACATTAACCACACCATCAAAAAGTGCGAAAAGAACATACATATCCTTCGCTCCCTGTCAGGCGTTTGGTGGGGATCACACCCCTACACACAAAAGCTGATATATAACGCCTTGATTCGCAGCCATTTTGATTACGGCACCCACATTCTAGAACCTTGCAATAAGTCTGCCTTATCCTCCTTGGACAGGATCCAATCAAAGTGTCTACGTATCATAATCGGAGCAATGAAGTCTTCCCCCATCAACGCCCTTCAGGTCGAATGTGCAGAGCCCCCCTTGCACTTGAGGAGACAGTACTTATCGGACAGATTCATTTACAAAATTTTTCAGCTTTCCAATCACCCCCTTATTTCAAAGTTGCATATCCTTTCGGAACACATCTCTTACAACAGTTACTGGAGACATAAGTCCCGCCCATGCCTCTTCACCAGTTTTGTTAGGTTTATCAGCCTCCCCTGTCCCGTCTATCAATGCAGGTTAAATCCTTTATTCCTTACACCTTTTAATGCAATTCTATACCGCCCGGACATTGTTCTAAATATCGGAATAAACAAAGACGACCCTGGTGCAAACACCAAATTTAACTCTTACGTCAATAGTAAGTGGAATGGTTGGCATACTATGTTCACTGACGCATCAAAAATAAGTTCTGACGGCTGTGTAGGCTTCGCGGTCTGGATACCGGAGTACAACATCATTTTAAACTTTAAGTGTCCCCCTCAAGCCTCGGTTTTTACAGGGGAGGCGCTTGCTATCCTTGAAGCCTTGATGTATATAGAATCACATAAGCTACACAACACGGTAATATTCACTGACTCTAGAAGCTGCCTACAGGCTATCCTTGCAAACCAACTCAAATCCAAGTCAAAATTCCCTTTTGTTCTGAAAATCAAAGAAATTCTTTTTCGGTGTCACGTGTCTGGCATAAAAGTCATCCTAGCTTGGATCCCGGGACATAGCGGTATAGTGGGTAATGAGTGTGCTGATCAGTGTGCTAAGGATGCCTCGACAACAGGTATTGATACTCATTACACAACCTATGCACAAGATTTAACGTCTGTAGCTAAGGCCGATCTCGTATCGTGCTGGAATGAAGCGTGGAATCTTTCGAAACGCATTAAAGGCAAACATTACGCGGATGTTCAAGACTCGTTGCTCGTTCGACCTTGGTTTTTTAAGTATAGGAAAGCCAACAAGAGGGTCACGTCCACAATATGTAGATTAAGATTAGGTCATGCCTGTACCCCGGTTCACCTTGCTAAAATAAGGGTAAAGGATAGCTCCCTCTGTGAATGTGGGTTCGACGAGGGATCAGCAGAACACATCTTCTTTAACTGCCCTAGGAGACCGTCTCTTTATGAAGTGTTACCGGACTCGATCCCCAGACCGACGAATCTAAAATCTTTGCTGGGTCTTGTACATACACCTTTTGTAAATATTTTATGTGAATATGTTAACCAGAATAACATTAGACTATAAGCTGTTTGTCCTTACTAACTTCCTAACAATCTGTTTTGTTATATATATTGTTTGTCTTGTTTTAGGTTAGTAATTCAACAGTTGATTACCTTGTTCAATAATATTAATTAAAATTGATGTGACCTTGTGCAATCACGAAGCCCACCCAACAAACAAGAGTCCAAACCACACCTAAAGACATCTGGGCACAACCAAAGCCACTGAACAAGCTCTATAAACTAGATTCTGGCGAAATCAAAAAGGATCGCCATTATAAAAGAAATTGAATTGAATTGAATTGATTTTCGTAAAAAAAAAACATCTTATAATATTATGAATTGTGTAATAACTTGAAATGGTTTTGGAATCGGATCATAATTTTTTTACATATGTACTGAATTGTTCAATTGAAATCAAACTAATTACAAGGTTTCATAGCGACACGTGCCCACAATAAGAAGATAATAATGTGGCGGATGCGAATTGCGAACCCAACTGTATCGGTATCAATCGGACCTGCCTTGTTCGGACCATGATTGGCAGCTCACGGCTGACGAGGCCGACTTGTTGAGCCTGGCACACACGTGCCACTGGTATGACGAAAATGATAACGAAGTGAGAACTATGTAGGTACTACTCGTACGTTGGGAAATGTTATATAAGTATATTTTCTTATAGGAAATATTTATGAAGTAGCTTTTGACTGCGACGTTTTCCGCGGTCGGGGATAAAAAGCCTGTGTTACTGTAATGTGTAAGCTATATACTGTAAAGTTTTATAAAAATCTGTTTCGTAGTTTTTGCGTGAAAGAGTAGGTAACAAACATCCGTCCATACATAAAGCTTTGAGTTTATAATATTAGTAATAGTTAGATAATAAATAATTATATATATAAAAAAATTAACTGTTAGGGTTAGAGTAGCACACAAAAGGTAAAGAATGCTTTTGGCATTCTATATTTGATACGTGATTAGGCATTACTAAAACAATGAGCAAAAAGGTTTTGTAAAGATATCACAGCACTAATTGAAGTATTACATCGTACAATATCCTCGTAACTATGTTTTTATGGATTGCGATAATCATTATGGAAAATTGGACTTAGAAAATTAACCACATTGTGATCGCGACTTTTCCCCTTAGTCGCAGTTGAAATTGGTGCGTGTGAAGCTGAACCCTGGCCTTAAAAGTATATGTAGTGAGAAAGGATCAACCATTGTAATTACATCAATCGAGTTTTTGTTTGGAGCTTGCTACTACATAGTGAGAAACGTGCTTAAAATGCCTTTTCAACTTTAGAATTCAATAGACAAACCAAATGATAATTTTAATTCAAAAACATACCTACGAATTCTACGATTGGTTACAAGTATGTCGTGATCATTTTCTCACAAAATCTTCTTTATATTTAAAATTTAAGAGTTTTTATTTTTAATCAATATTTTCTTACGTTTCTGGAACCAAGTAAACGAGAGTTTGTTAACCTTGCTAAATCTGTTTTGCCCCGCCTTAATAGTTGTTATATTCAAACTTCGCCCATTCAAATAGACACTGTACAATCGGCTCTACTACACAATTAGAAAGGGCGCGGCGTGTCCGCGGTGGCTATGATAATACCCCGCTCAATAGGTAGTATTGTACTTGTTTGCTAATTATATCTAACGGATACCTAGTTGCGTTGCGTTAGATGATAATTGTCAAGGTTTTTTTTCAAGCGCGAAGTAAGGTTTTCATATCATTATGATCTGGTTTTATTATAGGCGTAATCTAATTTCTTATCTTTATTAGGGTACAGACAGATAATATGATTTTTTTATTAAGGTCGAGGAGTTTGTCAGATTTAGAGGTCTGAAAAATACACTAGTGAATTGTTATACTTTGTTAGATATTATATCAAAAATATTAATAGTGATAAATATAAAGCAAATTAGGTAAACAAAAATAAGACATAATTATATGTATACTGTACCGACTCCAAAGGAAAAGCGCAAGAGAATGATGTCTCTCAATTTCCAGGTGAGGAGCGTGTACTTCCCTCGAGAGCTGCTGCGCCCGAGCTCGTTGCTCACCAACTTGGTGCTGGACGACACCAGGTCATCGCCCCCACGCCTCTCCTCCACCTGCGACAATATCTTCGCTTACATAAGCGACACTGTCGCTCCAGGTAAATTTGTTAGCACCATAAATACATTGCCTGGCGTCGTCAACGCAATGCCAAACTGCGGTGCGTTAGTTATACAATCACACAGTAGGTATGACGTAAGGTAAGACGCATGAGAAATACACCTTAAGGCAGAATCGTCCATATTTGTACAATGTCATTATCTATGGACCTGTCAGAAGTTGGTTCGATTGTGCTATAATGTGTGATTGGCATTTTATGAAAGTCAAGTCATTTGAAAATCCTGGCATACTCTGGCATCACCGCGTGGATCGCGCCCGATTGTTGTGGGACGTTTTCTAACCAACTCGGTTTCAGAAGCTACGTGGCGTCAGTGGTAACCTCCGCATAGTAGCAAACAATATTAATAGTAATTTACCAGAGTACAAGATACAAGTCTCGGTGATATGTTATTTAATAAGGATCTGATCGATAATATTTAAAAAAATATATTCATGTGTCGCGTTGATGTCTTTTGTATCAAAAATTCAAGTTGCAAGTCAATTAAATTGAAACTTAGTTGAACTACTAAATTACACCGATTAAAGTTTTCGTATTTAGGTAGTAATTCAACTAGTAATTTTCTGTGGACACAGCTGAATGCGTAAGCGTCAATGCGCATGCAAGTTAAACACTATAGGATGTATTATCAGGTACTAATCTATTTACAAAGTATAATACACATTTTCCTTCCGAATGCTTATGTCTACCGAATTGGTAACCAAGCAGCATGACTAAACGTCCGACAAAGGTTGTTTAATAAACACAGACAGGTAACAACACAAAGTACGTAAATAATATATTGAAGAAATTTTTCATAAATATATTTAGGTATCTATTTTACATTTTGTATGTTAAATACCTATGTGAGTACGAAAAAAAAATGTGTGTCCACATTATTTTTACCCGCCTATCTACCTACAGTATTTTTTTTGCCGCACTAGTAATAAAAATGCCGTCATAAACAAAACTTGTCAAAAAAACCCAAGTCTCGCAACTCAGTTCTTCTACCGTAAAAAGTTGTGAGATCCATGTAATACCAAGTCGGTTAATTTATTCAGTCCTTACTGAGGGATCTTCTGTCTTAAGTAATTATGTAATTAGCTAACCTAACAACATCTTATAGTGACCATATCATTTTTAAAAATCTTTTATGTTTTAAATAAATAGATTGACTTGGCCATCGCATGTAAACCCAATTTATCTCACAAGTGATACATATTATACTAAATAAGATTGTTTAGTGCGATTGCCAAGTCAGTCCATTTATTTAAAACATAAAAGATTTTTAATAATGATATGGTCACTATAAGATGTTGTTAGGTTAGCTAATTACATAATTACTTAAGACAGAAGATCCCTTAGTAAGGACTGAATAAATTAACCGACTTGGTATTACATGGATCTCACAACTTTTTACGGTAGAAGAATTAAGTTGCGAGACTTGGGTTTTTTGACAAGTTTTGTTTTTGACGGCATCTCATTTCTTTTTGTAGTCTTATTTTTTTCCTTTTCGGTACTTTCTACTTCTTGTATACCAACAACTGATTCCTGCTCGAAGGTAAAAGAAAACATCTTGAGGAAACCCCCAGTACCCAGAATTATTTTTTTAATTAATTAACATGAAGTCATGTGTGTTTGTAAATTTTTTCTCTGATATTCCAGTCTCGACGACCAAGTCACTTAACTCGTCACCCGCACTCGCATAATCACTACTACAAGAACATACCACTGCATGTAATACACGCAATTTCGTATTCGATCATGTAAATCCTTGGGACATCCTAAAAGCATTCAAATCAATACAAATGAAAAATACTGCCGATCTCGACGGCTTATCTGTAAAAATCATATCATCCATAATAGACTTAACTGCCTCACCTCTAGCTTGTTTATTTAATAAATGCGTTGATGATGGCGTGTTTCCTGATCTGATGAAACATAGTAAAATTATTCCATTATTCAAAGCCGGTAGTAGATTAGACCCTTCTAACTTCAGACCAATATCAATTCTACCGAATCTTAGTAAAATTTTTGAGAAAATTATTCTATATCAGTTGAGTGCACATTTTTCTATCAACAGTATAATGTCTGTAAAGCAATTTGGATTTACTAGGGGTCGCTCGACAACCGATGCCGGTGTTGAGCTAGTAAATCATGTTTTTGATGCCTGGGAGGAGTCGCAGGATGCTGTTGGGGTTTTCTGTGATTTATCTAAGGCATTCGATTGTGTCCATCATGAAATTCTTATCAGAAAACTACGTCATTACGGAGTACAAGGCCGCGCTCTTGATTTAATAAAGTCCTACTTGAGAAGCCGGATACAATGTGTTGATGTAAACGGTTCAAGATCGTCTGGATTGGCGGTTTGTATTGGTGTACCGCAGGGCTCCATTTTAGGCCCCTTTCTATTTCTGGTTTATATAAATGACCTACCCAACCGAGTGCAACATGATATTGTACTGTTCGCAGATGATACATCTCTACTTTTTAAAATTAAACGACCTATTAAGTCTTATGACGAAGTGAACAGTGCAATTAATGATGTTGTCAGTTGGTTTAACGTTAATAATTTACTTCTCAATGAGAAAAAAACTAAATGTGTACATTTTTCTTTATCAAATATTAAACGAACTTTAAACTCAGTTACAGTTAAAAACGAAAAATTAGAATGTGTAAACACTACAGTATTTCTAGGAATAACTCTAGGCTCTAAGTTACAGTGGGGACCGCACATTGATACGTTGGCGAAAAGGCTCAGTTCTGCTGCATATGCCGTAAAAAAATACGTAATATGTCAAGCGTAGAAACAGCTAGACTTGTCTATTTCAGCTACTTCCACAACTTGATGTCATATGGCATTCTACTGTGGGGGAATGCGGCTGATGTCCAGAGAATATTTATTTTGCAGAAACGAGCCATTCGTGCAATTTATAAAATGGGGTCTAGGATGTCTCTAAAGGAAAAATTCAAGGAAATTAATATACTGACACTGGCGTCACAGTATATTTACGAAAACGTATTGTATGTTAAAAAGAATATATCATTTTACAAAAAAAATTGTGACAGACATTGTATAAACACTAGAAATAAGAATGAACTGGCTGCTTGTGTTAGTCGATTATCTAAAGTTACCAAATCCTTTAAGGGTCAATGTATACGTTTTTACAATAAGATTCCCATTGAATTACAAAATTTGCCTCTTGACAAATTTAAAATAATAGTTAAGCAAAAATTACCTAAAAAAGGCTACTATAAAATTACAGACTACTTAGTAGACCAACATGTATGGGATTAACCGACTCGACGCTATGTAAGGCTATTAATTATAATTATTATTGTAAACGATATTTATTAGTAAGACATGAGATTAAAAAGAGCTGCCCTTGAGTTTCTTGCTGGCTCTTCTCGGGGTACTGCATTCGGAACCAGGTGGAGATGGGCTGCTGTTTGCATTTAGCCAATCTTCATGGCCGAGTTTAGAGTGCCTTGTTATTATAAAATATTGACGTTTCTAAGTGTATATTTTAATACCAATAGAAAATAAACGATTTTTGAATTTGAATTTTGAGTATCATCTAGTACCAAAGTACTCATCAAGACAAATCAAACGAGCCCAAACTCGATGGGGTTGTGTCATTTAATTACCGAGTTCCCATGGCCATCTTCCAGCTCCATCATCAGACCCTGGTTACAATCTAGCACCAAAGTATTTGTCAAGACGAATCATACGAGCCCAAACTCGAGGGGTTTACGAGTAGTCATTGAGGAGTTGCGATATCCACCTCCTTGCACTATCATCAGATCAGCTCGGTGGTACCATAATATTGCATTGTGACCAAATTTACATCAGTATACCAAATTTCAGCTCAATCAGTTGAAGATATCTGCTTCAAAATTGAGTTGCATATTTCACTTGAACATGTAACTTTGTAATCCTATACAATTATTATGGGATTACAAAGTTATTTATGCAGTTGGTGTATCTAGAAACCTAGACCGAAATTGCAAAATGTTTGAGTTTTTCCTTGATTTATACACTTAACCCTAATTGTATTCTAAATTTGAAGCTTCTACGACTGCTAGAAGTGCCTTAGAGTTTTGATGATCGGTCAGTGAGTGAGTGAGTGAGTGAGTGACAAAATTAGGAAACTTTGACAATTTATAATTCTAAAACTACTAATTCAAATTAGATGAAATTTGAAATGTATTGTGTTTATACAATGCCTGCTTGGTTGCTGAAAATTCAGGCTTCTAGGTTTATCCACAACGAAGTTATAGGGGGTTCAAAATGGCGTGAATGGCTTCGAGAAAAGGATGGTACGGCCGTGCCGCTTGTTGCTCGACTTGGCGGGGGCACTGCCGTGCCCCCAGATGTGAAAGTAACTCTGTTTGTTACGTGTTGAAGGACATAGGGTTTTTCGGTTAACGGTTTAAACCATTAGTCACGGTTTTTGTTGTGTTTACGCACTATGGAACTCTTTAAGTCATTTCAGATACCTTTGGGTGTCTTGAAAAATTCTGCCAAGAGGCCACCCGCCCAACACCATCTTCCAATGCTCGTACTCAGTAAGCTGGCTATTAAAGTCATCGGTTCAATAAGAGAACTCTGCTTCGCCTGGTGCCTATACATACCTCAACTATAATATCCAGTTTACTGTAAAAACTTGCATCATATTGTACTACTAGCGGGTGCCCAGCAGCGTTGCCCGCGTGGATCCAGTTTATTCCCGTTCCCGTGGGAATTTCAAAAAATCCCTTTATAGTGGTTGCCTACGACATAAAAGCCACCTACATACCATATTTCAAATAACGGGTTCCCCTAGCGACGTTGCCTGCGCGCATCCAGATTATTCCCTTTCCCGTGGGAATTTCCAAAAATCCCTGCATAGCGTTTGGCTACAATATATAAGACACCTACATACGGTATTTCAAGTGTCTATGTGTTATCGTTTTGGAATAGTAGGTACGTATTTCTCTTTTTACCCAGTTTTTATATTTTCCCGTGGGAATTACATATTTTTCTGGAATAAAAAGTACCCTAGATGTTGACCCGGGTACTCGGTTATCTGCAAACCAAATTTCATCAAAAACCATTTAGTAGTTTTTGAGTGATGCGTGTACAACCAGACAGACAGACAAAAATTTCACAAATTGGTGTTTCGGTATCTATATCGATAACTATATACACTACAGATAAAATTTTCAAAAAATATTTCATGTACAGACACGCCCCCTTAGAGTTTTATTATGAAATGCATAAATAAGTTTCGATTACCTCCAACCAAAGAGATAATAATAGGGCATAGATCGGACAAGGCGAGAAAAATTTGAAGCCAAAAGTTATTACAAGATGGAAAAAGTCTAGTGCTATTCGACCGAATGATAGCTCGCGCTCATATTAACTGACATGAAGCTTGAGCTTCAAAGTTTTTGTATGAAAATATTCCCAATGCCCTATTATATTTTAAACTCTTTGCCTCCAACGAATTAATGCCTTTTTTCATAAACATCCAATACTCACGTTAATTATTTATCACCATGTAATTTTTTACACGGCTGAGAATAAATGAATTAGTTAACTTGACTTCAAAAGGTCTTGAATTATGAATATGGCCTTTAATTCTTTATAAACATTACAATCATCCTAAGGCCCAGGTGATAAAAAAAAAATTTTTTTAACATTTTTTTAAAATTCAATATGCCGAATCACGAAATAATGGGAAAAGGGCAAGTAAATGATGATGCCGAATCACGAAAGTTCTTTGTTTGATTATTGATATTCGAAGTCTAATAATACCTATTGCGCAATGGGTATGTTCCGTCTGTCTAATCTGGTATTTATTTCTTTAAAATACGCTTCAAATTACCAATTGGGTAGTTGACAGCATCGAAATTAAATTGCGAGTAGTCATAAATAAAAAAGATTATCCCAAAACACCTCAGAATATGTATTTCGATTTTCAATTTACAATTATAGCAAATTTAAAAATAATAAAACAATCAAAAAAGTACTGCAATTGAGTACTACAAACTATGACGTCACGGTTTGCTATTTCAGTACATTTTCCATAGTAAAATTTCGTTTTGACAGATCGTAAAAAGTAACTGATTTGACTAGGTAGGACACAACCCTATTAAGTATAATAATAATAATAATTGATGAGATACAATTCACACACGGTTATTTTGATAAAATATATATTTTGATAAATAATAATTAAAAAGGTAAATATGTTAACAACTTAAGAATGGACATCCCTGAAGAATTTAATCTAAGAAGAATTTGTTACGAGTCTAATGCGCTAGGTTATACTAGGCTACTATGTATGTTCGCATCAGAAGGAGGGTGTTGCATGAAAAGTCTAAATCTGGTTCACGAAACTATCGGTTATATTGTCCAAAACTTAATTTAGTTCAACATGTACTTGTGGCATAAGTGGCAAGCTAGGTGGCCGGGGAACGACAGGCGCGACCGCAAAGCGTCAACAGCGTGCTATATAAAATGCAGCGTAAGCGCTATGGTAGGGACATGTGTCCCTACAAATTTAATAATTAATCTTGCAACAAAAATGCAACCGTTGTTCGTTACATTAAAACCTAACCCCGAAATAAAATCATAGGATCATCGAAGGCTCAAGCTACAATTATAATCGAATTCAAAAGATGTCGAACCATACAATACAACAACTCTTTATTACACCAAAAACAACATAATATGGATACAAACATTAACCAAAGTGCAATGGGCAGTGTTATCGCTTTTAGCGATCTCTTCCATAATAATCGTATACCAAGACTTAGTTGTAAATCGACTCTTATTAGTTCCACTTTGACAGTGACATTACGACTTATAATTATATAAGTTTTATAGCGCTCGTGGCAGCATTGTTGTTTTTACGACATCATTCATCAGAGGGTCATTATCATCAACCCGTAACAGCCTACGGAGGAGCTAAGGTCCTTTCGTCACACATGATGAAGTCGGCTATAATCTGCTACGCGAGTCCACCGCGGATTTAAGTTAGGCTAGCGGCCACCTATCAGAATTTTTCAAGTCATCTATGTGCGTCTTATATAGCTCGTGATATAATGCCAGTAATTAAGTAGGTACTGGCTTTGCAAATTTTGCTTAACCACACAAAAACACGGTATCGCATCCCTGTCAATAATACGTAATTAAAAGGCACGTTTTAATAATTGCTGTTCTACTATCCACTTTGACTAATTAACTAAAAAACTTAATATTTATCTACTCGTACTACAAGTTTTTACGCAGTTCTCACACATACTATTAGCATTAGCTATCGGTGTGCCTGTCAAGTGCTCTCACGTAACGCAATATCGCATATTAATAAGTTCCCACAGAAATCATGTCTAAGCCACATACTAGGTTACTGTGTTGCTAAGTTCATATTTACATATAATAAAGCGACCGAATCGCGGAGTCTTGCCAGGTCGATGTACAAGTCGTGATATGAGGTTTGGAGATAATAAGCGAGTTGTAATACGAATGATCCTTCTAATTTGATACTATAAAATAATTTATTCAAGTTTATAAATTGTTGGTGTATCGTTAAATCATGAAATATGGTACATACTCGATTAGGTTATGAAATATAATAATGGGTACCTATTGCCACTTGAACGATTTATTGCAATGGTCAAGGATGGATGTAAATGTAATAGAAGTAAAATATTAGAACATTTATATTAGACCTTGCTGCTGCCAATTTAACGCGGTTATATTGAAAGTGGATATGGGCATTTGAAGAATAGATAGTGGGCAGTTTGTTCGACGGTTGTAATGTCCATGACATGATTGTACCCACGGTAGTATCGAGGAGTATGTGTATTCCCAGAGCCGGCAAGAGGAACCTCGGTGCCGTAGGCGCATGCCTTGAATAGCGCCTCTTGAAAAATTTGCTTACGTAAGTCCGAACCCAAAATTCTTTATCATCCACGAGGGCGACCGTCGAATTTATTGGTATTTACATAATTTTATGTAATAAAAACTTTTTGTTTAATTAATAATTTTGCCACGACTACTGTAACTCACAAACTAAACCAAAGTTATCTACTCGTACATCAACACAAAGATTTTTTTTTGCATTTTTTTGTATGGTGTTGTAACGAATAAATTCAAAACTAATGGACCTATTTAAAAAAAATCTTTCACATATGAAAATGAATAAAACGGAAAGCGTAGGTATTTATATGGGAGTAACATAGGGATTTAATTTTCGCATGAAAAGTGCAGTTACGGGAGTAAAATCACGCGGAACAGCTAATTTTAACATAAATGATATTATATCACTACATATCAATTATAATTACTAAGTATAACTAAAAAACGATCACTTGAGAATTCAGTTGCTGCCATGGTCATCCTGGGACTCCTCTCGCCGCTCCAAAATTTGTACGCCCCAGGCCGTTGCCTAGTTCGACGATATGGACAGGCCGGCCCTGTGTTAGCTACTTACCGCAACACATGGTGCTTCTACGGAGCTCTGCTTTCTCTCAAAAGTGACGTAACTCTCAAACAAATACTAATTAAATCGTCCGCGAGTTTGGCGAAATTGTAGCGTTGCGTAACAACCAAGTATAACCTGCAATGGCTATAAATTACCCTACCTCCATTACCTACGATGTACGTGTGACGATTCGAGTTACCTAAATGTTTGTGCGTAACTCGACCGGACCATATTTGGGGTCAGCGTGTTACCAAACATTGTGACGATAATCTCCATTTTTGCGAGTTTTTGTTTTTAGCAGCTTACATCAATGTATTTTTTTAATTTCCCAACATATGACATGTTAGAAACCAAAGCACGTCAGTCAGCGACCGCGGTGTTTGATACCGAGTGTACAGTCAAGAGCAAGTCAAGATTCACACTACCAGTTTAAGCTGAGCTCTGATTTATACTGCGCGCCATAGAATACAGGGCTGGGTCAAAGTCCAAAGTGTCAAGCTTAGCGTGCTCTTGACTGTACCAATTGTAGGCTTTTATACACATAGGTATAATAAAGTAAGTTAATAACGTTGCTCACACAAAAGAGGTGGCGAAACCAAATAGAAGAAGCCTTAGATCACTAAAAAAAGTTTGATGTGGTTAAACAAGTCTAGTGTACCAAAGCTGGGCAAGCTCAAACTTTTAAGCTTACTCACAGTCGTCGCTGTAGGTCGAGTCATAAATGGGGTTTAAAATTAGCGAGAACTACAAGAATGACCTATCTTTCATTTAAATCTGAATCTGAATCCCTAAAAACGGATTATTACCTACTATGGATCCGCTGGCTGTCCGTCTGTCTGTCACAGGGCTGTATCTTTTGAACCGAAATTTTCAGTGTGATGGCCGCCATAACAACAAAGAATAAATTAATGGTGTCCCCATACAAGAAACGTGTTTTTTAAGTACCGTGATACGGAATCCTTCATGCGCGAGTCGAACTTGCACTTGGCCGGTTTTTAGTTTGATCCAAAAACCGCTCCAATTTGTGTTACAGGAATAATTGTGTACGATGGCCGTCGCGACAACGCGTGGCGTGTGACGCACGCGTCCATGTACCCTGACCCTGACCTGGGGGAGTATGACATTGGAGGCGACCGCTTCACCCTCATGGATGGAGTCGTCGGCCTTTCGCACTCTCCAGCGCAGGGACTACTCTACTTCCAGCCTCTGGCTACTGACAGGTAAGCAGCCATGTAGTAGTACTTCCTTCCAGTAGTTTATAGGTAGTTTTTATAAGATAACTCACAAGGTTATGTTCCCCTTACCCGCAAAACGGACTAACGGTTGACCAAAGTCAGCGAGCACACTGAAATCTGTCGTTTTAACAGTCTTTCAGTTTGACCTATATCCAAGTACGATACGTCATATTAAAAACGACTTCACTGATCTTAGATATTCTTTCAGTGATGTTATCTTTTGCTCATAGATTTATTAGTATTTAGTATGTTACACAATGAGCAACAAATTTATAATACTACATTTTTATAATCAATATATAATAATATAATCTCACGCCTTTCATCCCCGAGGGGGTAGGCAGAGGTATTCCATTACTGGATATACCCACATTTCACGAGATACATTGGACCCCTAAACGTGATAGGTGGTGAGCCCATCGCCGGACCGGGTCTATTTACACATGTCTCAGAATTAATTCTGAGACCTGCGGGTTTCCTCACGATGTTTTCCTTCACCGTCGAGCTAGTGATAAATATGTACGTAAGTTTTGAAAACGAACCCGAACCTCACTGATTTTCGGCCGGCTCTTTAACCGTCAGGGCTATCACTGCTCTCATTTTTATAATCAAGTAGTATATAAATGTAGTAATCTCTTAAAAACCAAGACTTTATTCAAATTAAGTCATCAGCAACTAGTAAGGTAACGCCGACAGCCCGAAACACTTGTCCCATTAATACTGTATCCGAATTATTTTTCCAGAATCTTCAGTGTATCAACAGCCGTGTTGGCGGCGGGGCCCCCCGCTGAAGGGACGGACTTGCCCGTCAACCTGGTGGGCCGCAAGTCCTCGCAGGGCATCGGCATAGCGGTGGACCCCCGAGACGACACCATCATCTTCAGCCCCATCACCGAGACCGCTGTTGCCGCTTGGAACCCCATCACCAACACTCATAAGTATGATTATATCCAATTTATAGATACATCTGCATCATGGGTTTCAAAAAAATATGACACTGGTGAATGTGGGTGGTTACAGAAATAGAATACTTTTGCTTACTTGCCATGCCTTTTTTTTTGGGAGAAAAGGCATGATGGTATACTACTTTTCTAAAAATCAGCCCTCCTAGTTAATTTCCTAAGAAAATTAAGAGCTGTCAGTGCGTTTGGTCGAGGCTTCATGACACCTGCAAGGGTATTCACGGAGCTTCGATATTCGATATTCGACTCGGAATCGGAAAATCTGTCGAAGATGGGCTATTCACAGATGTCGGTATCGAAAACGAATGTCATATTTGACATAAGGATTCGGAAAAATTTCCGTGGCTGTCGGAAACGCCTAGAATACATAGATCGATAGATTCGACTTCGGAAAAATTTTCACTCGATCTGAATCGAACGGAAATAGTGTCGAGCCTCCGTGAATACGCCTGCAGAAAAGAGTTATTTCTGTCAAAGGATCAACTGGATAGTTAATCCAGAGAGCCAGCGGCCAGTCTTTTGGGCACTTTTCACATGGTTCCTTTTTGGTGGAAATTATTTATATGTAAATACTAGCGACCCGCCCCGGCTTCGCACGGGTGCAATGCTTATAAGATTTTCCCGCTTTTCTGTTGAATTTTTTCCTGAATTTTCTTTGCTATAAACCTTACGGAGCCCGAGACCTTTCCAACGAATGCAAAACCGTGGAAATCGGTTCGTGTGTTCTGGAGTTATAGCGTCAGGAAGGAAAACCCGACTTATTTTTATATAGTAGATTTAAAAGAAGATCTTTTACAAGATGAAAGAATACATTTGTATTATTTCTTTTCTTTTAAAACTTTATAGCAATTACGTTAGAGAGTAAATAGGTAGGTACCTACTGATTTTATTATCAGGCTGAAGAATCATTCAAGTCTGGGCACGAGAAAAAAATAAATTTATAAATACTTACTGGAAAATTTAATTTATTTTTTTGAGTAGAAAGCGTTGGAAAAATAATTTCGAAAAAATTAAGCCTATCTTTTGTCCCGCTGCTAATCTAATCCTCTTATCCCTCCTTCCACATTCCCCTGTAATATGCCTTCTTTGGCTATGTCCTTGAAAAGGCGTCTAGTTAGATAGTAAACTAAGGACACCATTCTTTGTTCAGAGTGCTGGCACAGGACCCGGAGAAGTTGCAGTTCTGCGCCGAAGTCCGATGGGCTGAGCGTGACAACGGCGCAGTGTGGGCCCTCTCCACGCGCTTCCACAAGTACTTCAAACGGACGGTTTCCAAACACGAGGTAAGTGTTTTTTTTAAATCAACAGCAAGTAATCAATTCTCCATCCCCTGAACCGCTTTACGTCTGCTCTATATACAGCGTGGAATCCAATCTGTTACGATCTGCTCTCTTAATATGTACAGCAACTACACGCCTACTCACGATGCAATCTGCTATGGTGCTCCAAAATTGCGTGTGACATTGTATCGTAAGATTTGTGAGTTTGAGATACTTTATGTGATATACCTACAAATTGTGACTTGACTGTGTGACCTCTTTGGTAGCAACATAGACATTTTAGAATTCCTTGTGACACCGTGTTTGATACTCTTGCCATTTTCGTTTCTAGTCTACGATTTGTGATGTATGAGATGTTTGTACGATAATCTCATGCCTTTTCCCCAATGTGGTTAGACCGCCATGAACCTAGCAAAGCGTGATTCATCCACGTTTATCAAATTACTTACGAACCGTCAGTTTGGAGTGCTCTTTGAGTAATTTGTGATTTGCCTAAAATAATTAGAATGTAAATATCTATTAACTTTCTTAAAAGTATTGTATGAATAGATAACTTACCTACAGTTTATGATAATCGTCACTTAACATTGACATGTATTACATTATTACACATAACATACACTACTATTTAATGCGAATATTTTTATGTTATTTATTTAGAACTCATACAGTCGTATACAACCACGTAAAGAATAAGTTAGGCATGACAACAGACCTGAAGATTCCTTAAAATAATTTTAATATAGTATAGAATACAAGCAGCGGTGTCTGACCTAATTCTTTGAACATTTAATTCTGTGATAAATACAAAAACAATGTTTGTTTTTCAGATCAACGTCCGTGTTCTACGCATAGTGGAAGGTGGTTTCGTGAACCTCCAGCCGCACGTGTTGCGGAGGTCCACAGGCCGCTTCAACTCCACCCTGTTCTAAATCTCTTTTTAATTGTGTCTAAATGATTCCTACATGGAGGCTCTTGAATTCATTAGTGTATTTAAATTAAAATACTAGTTACTTATCCATTCGAGTGACAGTAATATCTTCCATGTAAGGACACGTAAGGATTCGTGTAGCCTAAGAATTTATGCTACAAGTTTTTTTACGTTTATTATAGCAAACCTGAAGTTGGTTTCGTGGGGACGCTTGAATAGTATTATTACGTGATGCAAGTATCATATGTGAGGAACCTGCACATGTTAGATTACACTGTCTCTAGTTTAAGCGGGTCCTGGGGGCCAATTCCACTAAATGTCAACGGTCATAGTTGGATGACAATGACATGTCAATGGTCAGTCAATGTTGTTATTTGCTCTAAAAAGTGCCAAATAACACCATTGACTGATCATTGATATGTCATTGTCATGCAACTATAACCGTTGACATTTAGTGTAATTGGCCCCCTGTACGCGTGTACGTCCACTCCTCTATGAACTACCTGTGGTGTATGTATCCTCGTAATATCCCCGTAAGTTACCCGCTTCAGTCACCTGCATGATGTAGAAGCACCCGCACAGAGTTCTTAGGACTCAACGCGTGGGATAAAGTTCAACCTCAGTGAATACTGTGTAGATATTGAATTAAAACTTTTCTAATTTATTTATTAAAAACTACTTTCAAAAGTCTTCGCAGTAACATCACATCTTGTTAACAATCAAACTCAATATTTGTAAATTACTTAATACTTATAATACAGTTCTTGATAAATTATTATTAGGAATTGTAGAGTCAATCAACTGAGTATACGTCAATATTCAAATTTTAGAATGAAAACATTGGCATCAGTATGGGAATTGGGATGCCATTTTAGATATAAATACTCGTATAACGATGTTATTCTATATTGTCGGTTGATGCATTAAATAAGTCTTATTGTACCCAGTTATATTATAGAGGATTATTATTAGTATACATCAATACAAATAAATTATTTAAAAATTCAACAATGTTTGCAATAACAAACCTTGTACAAAAAGTCATTTGAGTTTATTGCTCCAGTATGTATCATATTGCATCCAGTTTTGTTTTAATTAAGAAAGAAAGACTATTTACTTACAAAAAAATGTACAGTTTCAATACCACTACCAAAGGAATATAAAATAATGAAAGAAGCAACTTATTGTGTAGCGAATGATGTAAAAAAAGTAAGATGGCAGTTACCCATAGAAATAGATAGACAGGTGAGATAAAGATTTTATTTAGGTTCTATTATTTTGATAATGTCTTAGGTACTTTTATATTTTCATAATGTAACAAGTCAGCAGCTTCTAAAAGTGATCAAAAACGGTTTGAATTGTATCCTGTTTGAGTGAGATTATGGATTTGGTAGTTGTCAAATGTAAAGCTACCAGTCTCTATCAGTATAATAGGTTATAGCAAACTGATGTGTGTGTATTATTCATATGTGAATCATAGGTAAACTTGTCAGAGTACGTCCACTGTAGTCTCCCCCTACTCTTAATTTAAAATTTAGTTTACAATAAACCGAATAGATTGCAGATTCATTTCAAAATTGAAATATATTTTTCAATTGTATATTTAAATCTAGGCAGTAGGTATGTAGGTTGAAGTACCTACCTTAAACATTAGAATTTCTCCTATTGTCTTAATTACTTTAATTTGTTATCTATTTACCTATATTCTTCCTCAAGATGGGAATTTTTGTTTACTTCTACTATAGAAAATTTCCCATTCACACTCTAAAATGTATTTCTTTTGTAATTTTGTATGGTTAAGTAGGTGGACAGCGTTGACTAAAAAAATTATAAGTAATTTTGTAAATAATATTGTAAATTAAATTTTCTGTCTATTTTTATCATATCATATTATTACGTAACTTAAAATCGAATACGCTCTTATCATGACCACCTACATAAGTATATGTATGTGCTTAATTTTTTAACATTTTATAAAATAATTTTGTAATAAATGGATTTGTATTTTAATTCATCCCATGTATTATGCCCTTTTAAGTTCAGGAGCCAATTCAGAGATTTAAAAAAAGGGAAGATTTTACCACTATTAAGTAGCAATGCAGCAGATTTTGCACTAGAAAAAGTTAAAAAGTGGACAAAGAAATCGAGTTTACCAATATTAAACAACCGTTAAACTAATCATTATAATACTTACATCAATTACCATCGTTTAGTTTTTGTGCACTCGGGGCTTCAGCACGTAGAAAATAATAAGATTAAATACAATAAAACATCGGCTCCGCTATGCATACCTACCGTCAAAGTAATTAAAATAATAAATAACCGGTAACTAAATATTTAGTAGTTAAATCACATTGTATGGTTAAGAAACTGTAGCACAGGCTGCAAGACCTCAGTATTTATTTGTCATTCTTGGAAATAAATATTATTATTATTGTAAATAATTATTTTGGAATTCTAAATAATGCATGGTTTACAACTAGTCCCATACTCTTTTAGGCTGCTCTTTTTTTCATACACTATCTATTAAATCAGTTATTTAGTACCTACAGCTACTTATATCAAAACTTAAAACGGTATTTAAGTATTCTTCAGCATCAAGAATGCGGATTACATAATAATAGCCTAGGAATACCGCATTAAAATCTGTTTAATCGTTTTTGCGTGATTCGCTGATTGAGGATTTTTTGTTAAAATATTTTACGTTGTTTATAGGTACTACCAACTTGGTATTTTTTGGACTGGAAAAAAACACGTCTGCATGATAATGTACTTAGATCCCAATTTACATTTTGTAAAAACATTTTGACAGTTGATTTGACATTCATCATTCCGCAGTGAGCTTGCATGAATGATAGTACAGCCCACACCAAGGCCAAGGGTGGATTCACGGGCTGGGTCTACGTCGGCGTCGACCACTGACCATTTTTCTAACTTCATTCACAAATTTAATAAAAAAAACACACTTACGATATACGCGAACGACACACACAATACGACTATGTGTTGTATAATTTAGATTTATTGTTATAATCGAATTGGAGCCTGTCTTTAATGAACATCGATTATGTGGATTCCCCTCCCTGGCTCAAATGGTAGATCCGCCCTTCTCTTATTTCAAGGAACGACCCATAGCTCAACATTTTCATGACGACGATGAAAGTCCCCGAGTAAATAAATAAATAATCATTTATTTCTCATCACTATTATGTGGTACCTACTTACCTATTCTATTGTGATGGTATTTGAATTGTGAAGGCGTGCACGCGTGCATTTTCTGTCTATACATACTAGCTATTTTGTGGAGAGGGAATTCCGCGCATCTTCCAGTTCTTTAATTTTTTTCTGTTCTGTGGTTATTTCCGTTTTCCGATGACTCACACATAGAGAAAGTACCTACTTACTTATGTATTTCTATTAACCGTGTACTACGGTAAGGGTACGGTTCATTTTAGAGACTGCACAAAACTCAACCTTTTTGAGATTATCTTTGGTTTAACCTATCTAATAAGATTTCTAATACCTATTTGAATAGAATGCGACAAATATTTATTAAAATACTTTAATCCCAGAATTGCCAAATAAATAGTGAAAAAATATTGTGTGGAGAAGCTACACAAATAATAGTGAAATTATCCTATTTCTTGGATAGGTACCGTTAGTCACTTAGTTTTGAATGTGAGTAAATATTAGATTATTGACTTACTTGTGGTTAATACGAGTGATGATGACGTTAAAACTGGATAACATTGTTTGAAAAGTGATTCAGTTCAAAAGAGTGAATAAACGCACTTGCCTTATTAAAACAAATAATTCGGTTTCTTATTGGAAACTAGTGAACCATAAAAAAAAATTGTTCTACAACATTTAATGCTAAAGATAATTAACATAGGATAGCCATTTATCGTGTTTGAGGCTGATATTTTGCATTTTTTATCTTCCTGGGCTTGGACTTATTATTTATTTCATTTAATGTCATTGGTCCAATAAGTAAAAGTACCTACGGTTACGTCAAGTAAGAAAACGTTGACAATGTTTTTTTTCCGATCTCTCTTGTGACGACACCATAATTGATAACTGCTTATCGGACAAGAAAAATATCTATGAAGTAATCTGACTCATGGCCCTCTGGAAAACGGGAATTTACATCGTGTCACGTTTGTTTGAGTAGTGATTTCAGACGACAAACGGCATGTCCAAATATTTGGGTTTCTAAAAATTTCTATGTATATTTTCAATTTTCTACGTAATTGGGAATAGGTACTAATAATCGAACCTGCAACCTTAGAGCGCCCTGTCATTACATTGTTAATCGCAAACAGTTCAATAGAGAGTTCAAGAAAATATAGGCGTTCTATACTATTATTATACCTAACTGTAATGTTTATTACTAGTTAATAATATACACACACCGGCACAATTAGCGGAACAGAAAAAAAGGGAGTATTTACGCATTTTTGCGTGTTACTGGCCGGCTAAACAAGCTTTTTTTAAATTTGGGTTTTAATTTAAAAATGGAATACTAAGCGACTGCCCTTTTTTTCATTCTTTTGTTTTAATTTTCATTGATTCATTTTTTCCACCGCTTGTCCGTTTTTAGAAGGTTCGTGAATTCCATTTGAAAAGCTTTGAATTGCAGTTTTTGAGGCTTTTGAGTTTTTTCGCATATTGATAATTTACGAGCATCTAATTATGCCTGATTTAACGCCATCAGAAATCATTAGGGCAGATCAAATGAGGAGAAATGGTCAAACCTACAGATCGATTGCCAGAAGCCTTCGTCGATCGTTATCAACGATTTATCGTAGCATCCAACGATACAGATTGACGAATGCTCTAGTGAGAAGGAGAGGACAAGGCCGGAAAAGGTGTACTTCAAGGAGGGATGACCGTTTTCTCCAACTTCAAGTCCGACGGAACACGAGACTAACGGCGGTGCAGGCTCGAAATTTACTGGAAGAGGTACGAGCAGTAAGGATGAGTGAGCGGACAGTTCGTAGAAGATTCGAAGAAGTGGGTATAGGCTCGTATGTGCCCGCCAAAGCCCCAAAACTTGAGAGACATCATCGCACAAACCGTCTACACTTTGGTCGTGAACATCGTGATTGGGACTTCGACGACTGGGGACAGGTTCTTTTTACTGATGAATGCAGAGTTATGTTAAATCAAATTGATGGAAGGCAGCGAGTATGGAGACGCAAAGGAGAACGGTATATCCAGTCTAATTTTGAAAATACAGTTGCATATGGCGGCGGTTCAATTATGGTCTGGGGAGGAATATGTTTAGGAGCTCGTACGGAGTTAGTAGTGGTCGATGGCGGGAATCTGAATGCTGATCGGTATATCAGGGAGATTTTAGAAGAACATGTTGTGCCATTTGCCCCCTTTATTGGTAACAACTTCATTCTAATGCAGGATAATGCTCGGGCTCACAGTGCTCGCACAGTACAGACATACCTAAACCATGTTGGTATAACGGTGATGGAGTGGCCAGCACGGTCCCCCGATATGAACCCTATAGAACACGTCTGGGACTTGCTAAAGAGGAGTGTAAAGTCAAGAATGCCCCCTCCCAATAATCTCAACGAGTTGCGAAACGCATTACTTGAAGAATGGCAGAGGTTGCCCCAAGAAACCATTGATAACATCATCCGCAGCATGCCCAGACGGATGGAAACCCTCATCAGAGCACGAGGAGGAAACACTCGATATTGAACAGTCATTGAAATTGTTGTTAAACTTTGGAAAATCTTGAATTTTCTGCTGTTTCTCTATAATTAAAAATCGAAGAAAAATGCATTTTGTTTAATTTAATTTTTATTTTTATAAAATTTTAAGTATGGTGTTACAAATGAATGTCAAAACATGTTAATTTAATTGTTGTTTCATTTTAAATAATATATTGTTTAAAAATTACATTCATTGTTCTAAATTCCCTCTTTTTTCTCCTTTTTTTTTCTGTTCCGCTAATTGTGCCGGTGTGTGTAGTATCGGCGTATATAGAATAATAATGGAATTTATCAAAACAGCCTATTACAGTAAACAAATTATATTAAAATTAAATAGGTATCATCAAAGATTAATCAGGCGTGGAGATAACACCCGTGACAAAACAGTGAACAGATTACACAAACAATAATATAGTACATGATATGTACTTATTTGTAACTACCATCGATGTAGGGTGACATATTTAGCTTCTAGTAGATGAGTCTACATAGTCCTGTAAGTTCAAAATCAGACTGGCCAGAACGGAACGTCGTTTATTTATATGTCTTTAGGAGTTTCTAGCTCCATTTCTTAGCAACAACACCTTTCTAAGTAGCATTGCAGCCATATAATATTCAATCACTTAGTAAGTCCTTTACGCTGACTTTAATTTTCTACCGTTATATTGTGATGTGAGATTAGAATGAAAGAATAAAATAATTCAAACTTGACTATTTATTATTTTTCTACTCATATCGATGGTTCCTACCTGTACAGAATAAATAATAGTATGTCCAAACTGTAAGTACTGAGGTACAATATGGAATAAGAATAGGGTGTTTCGTAGTTTCTATATCCGGTCATTGTTGATTGTGTGCAATCAGAACCTCGAATTGAAACTCAGTCTGGATTACAATTTACCCCAGTTGCCTTGTGAGAAATAAGTAGTTTTTAAAAATGTGTTGTGATAATAGTGATTGTTGTTATCATGGCGGTGTTAACTTTAGGCTTACAATGATGTAGGTTAATAGGCATTATTTACAAGATAAAACAAAAAATAATTACGGTTACGTTTGAACACGCATTCAATTTGTTTAAAAAGTGAGTCCTCTTTTTTAGAGCAATGGTCGCATTTTCACGGTATGTCCGATTTTAATCAAACACTAGAGGTTACCAGCTATAATTGCAAAATATCACGATTTTTGGCAATAAAAACAATTTAAAACTCAGTGGGGATTAACCTCAATAAAGCCCCTAAGAAAATTTCCCCCCAAGTGTTACTTTTAAAATAATAACGATTAGGGCACAGATAGAGTTCCCAACAGTTAGATCTGGAAACATTAGTATTCACGCATATGTCTAACTGGCTTTTTGGGCTGGAATTCGAAGAGGGACGTCATGTATTTTGTATAATTTTCATTTTGCTGTATATTTCGGGTTTTTAACTCATATTAGTGATAGTAAATTATGTGAAAAGTATCCGCAAAAGTGTGCAGTGAATGGGAAATTAGATAAAATGTGTGGGAGGGACATTTTTGGATTGCCTCAAGAAGTCACAATAAAGTCTTCAGTAAAAGTGCTACCATTTTGCTGTTGATAACCAAGGGAGGGATGTAGAAAGTGTTGAAGACACTGAATTTTTGTGCAAGGTCTCTGAAGATAAGATTAATAATAGGAAAATAATAAAGTTATCCTAGGGACTAGAATCCAAAGGTCGTTAAACAATTAAAAAATAATGTCTAAACCTCTTATAGCATCAAGGAGTTTGTACCTTATTTTGTATAACATTTACTATACCGTATTTATTATGATAATTCCGATCCCCTATATCATTAACTCCGTGGTAAATAATCATTTTTAATAACCATGTTTTTAGATACTAAATAATCGATTATATTCTTACACATTTTAATCGATTTTTGTAAACATCACCATCTGTGCGACGAATGAAAAAATTTGAAGTATGTTTACTAACAAAGTTTTAATAAAATTAATAGTTTCTTTCAAAAATGGATTATTATTACTAAGAAAAATATATATTTTCAAATAATCGATTTTTTTCGATCAATGTCACATCCCTAGATGAAAATGGATATTGATATCCATTTTCATCTACCTACCTACCAATAAAAATTTCACCCTTTACGGAAGGGGTCTACTTTTTTTAATCGCGTACCGCGTTCAAAAAGCAGACGGACACGTTTTCAGTTTCACAATTCTTAACAAAGACATCAAGAAAGCAGACTACATAAAACTTCATCATAATTTACCGCGGCAGTCCCCGAGTGCCACACGTCTTTTTTTGTGCGGTACATCCCATGACCAAATAATCTATATAAATAAAAATGAATTGATGTTCGTTAGTCTGATTAAAACTCCAGAACGGCTGGACAGATTTTGATGAAACTTTTTGTGTGGGTTAGAGTGGGTCCAGGGATGGTTTATACGGTGGCAGAACGACGTCTGCCCGGGCCACTAGTAAAAAATAAAATAGAAAATATACATAACTAGCGGCCCGCCCCGGCTTCGCACGGGCGGACATTTGTTTTTTAAACATTTTGGGATGCACTTAGAGTAAATATATCTTTATGCAGAACTTAAGATAGGTTCTTATTATTTTTCAAATAGCCTGTGCCCAGCGGCGTTGCCGGCGCCGAATTCCTGTTCCAGTGGGAATTTCTAAAAATCCCTTCAAAGAGCGTTTGCGAACGACATATTATTATAAGACACTTACATACCATATTTCAAGTTTCTAGGTAGGTATTATCGATTGGGAGTAGTACGTATTTCTCTTTTTGACCAGTTTTTAGGGTTCCATACCCAAATGTTAAAACGGGATCCTATTACTAAGTCTCCCCTGTCCTTCCGTCTGTCTGTCCATCTGTCACCAAGCTGTATCTCATGAACCGTGATAGTTAGACAGTTGAAATTTTCACAGATGATGTACAAATATTTCTGTTGCCGCTATAACAACAAATACTACAAAACAGAATAAAATAAATATTTAAGGGGCTCCCATACAACAAACGTTATTTTTTCGGCGTTTTTATGTTGATAGACACAAAAAACCACACTTCTCCATACTAACTTCAAACCCTACCTTCACCCCTTTAGGGGATTATTTTCGAAAAATCCAAAAACACGTGTCTCATAATTTATTTCTAAGAGTATTTGTGTAAAGTTTGAAGTTGATAGACGTAAAAAACAACACATCTCCATACAAACTCCTATCCCCTGTTTCACCCCCTTAGGGGGTGATTTTCGGAAAATCCAGAAATAGGTGTCTTGTTGTTTGTTTTGAGGGGTATTTTTACAAAGTTTCGTATTGATACACCCAAAAATAAGGGTTTTCCATACAAACTTCAACCCCTACTTTCACCCCCTTGGAGGATGATTTTCGAAAAATCCTAGAACTAATATCTCATAGTTTGTTTTGAAGAGTATTTGTGCCAAGTTTAAAGTTGATACACGCAGAAATCACACTATCCCATGCAAACTTCAACCCCTTTGGGGTTAAATTTCGTAAAATCCTTTCTTAGCAAGCATCTACACTATAAACGTAACCTACACACAAAATTTCATATTTCTATGTTCAGCGGTTTGGGCTGAGCCTTGATTTTTAGATTTAGCTTCTCCTTTTAATTAAAATAATATATTTAAATATAATACCTATTGTTTCTCACATATTTCTAGTTCTTCGAAATATTAATAGATAAATATTGTAAAGTAGGTATAATAACTTAGAAGAACTCTAGTTCTTCTAATCAGTATTTTAATTGTTATTTTGGTTTTCTTGTTTTTTTTTTATTTAAAATAATAATAAAAAACTCACGCCTTTTATCCCTGAGGGGGTAGGCAGAGATATTCCATTTCTGGATATACCCACTTTTCACTTTTTTTTATTTATATTTTTCAATTTCAGAGAGGGGTGGCGGCGGGGCAGTGTAGGTGGGCGCCTGAATAATTTTACTAGACTCTTTGCTTTTCTGATTTAGTAGAAAATAGAGATATCTAGCATCTCAGGACGTGGAGAGGAATTCATCATCTAAGCCAAGACACTATGGGGTCAAGTGTACAGTCCATCCGGCGAGATATCAACACTAGGCCGGCCGAGTTTCACAACAGTGGTCGTCTGCCCCTCGCGACGTACACTCCACGTGCTCATTTACATAAATATTAATATTTTAATTTAATTCTTCGGAATCACTAAAAAACCACCACTTAGCGGAGATTTTTAGGTATGTATGTTTTATTCATTTAATTTGAAGACAAGGCGTTATTTCTAAAAACATTTTTTTAAATCTTATTTTCTTTTTATTTGAGAAATCAGGTGTTATGGTTATAATAATTGATATGTTCTGCCCCCCTTTTAGGATACTATATTTATTAATGAAATTTATATTGTTTGCAACTCTATTGTTGTAGTATATAATCTACACCATGACTAAACATAGTTACGCTTTGCACAACATAAAACAATAATCATGAAAGGTAATTTTTATAACATATTAGATAGTAGGTACTAGGTACCTACTCAAGTATAATAATCTTCAAACACATAAGTTTGCCTGAAAAAATATAATTGCTGATATTAAATTTTAATTTAAAAACTTATAAAATATTTCATACCTGTCTTCTTTTAATTATGTAAGTAGCTATACTATGTTTTAAAATGCATCACTTTTAAACGGTTTACTTACAAGAAATTAAATATACGTCAGTTTTCCAAACTTGACTCACGTAAATCAGGATTTTTTTTTGTAGAATCCGCTTGTTCGTTTCAATTCAACTTCACGGAACTCATCCTAAAATATGCTAAGCGATGTATGTTTTATTCATTTAATTTGAAGACAAGGCGTTATTTCTAAAAACATTTTTTTAAATCTTATTTTCTTTTTATTTGAGAAATCAGGTGTTATGGTTATAATAATTGATATGTTCTGCCCCCCTTTTAGGATACTATATTTATTAATGAAATTTATATTGTTTGCAACTCTATTGTTGTAGTATATAATCTACACCATGACTAAACATAGTTACGCTTTGCACAACATAAAACAATAATCATGAAAGGTAATTTTTATAACATATTAGATAGTAGGTACTAGGTACCTACTCAAGTATAATAATCTTCAAACACATAAGTTTGCCTGAAAAAATATAATTGCTGATATTAAATTTTAATTTAAAAACTTATAAAATATTTCATACCTGTCTTCTTTTAATTATGTAAGTAGCTATACTATGTTTTAAAATGCATCACTTTTAAACGGTTTACTTACAAGAAATTAAATATACGTCAGTTTTCCAAACTTGACTCACGTAAATCAGGATTTTTTTTTGTAGAATCCGCTTGTTCGTTTCAATTCAACTTCACGGAACTCATCCTAAAATATGCTAAGCGAATTTTGAACGAAGTAGGTATTTGATCTGAATATAATCGGAAATTCCTAAAGCATAGTTATATTTTTATTCACATTTTTAGAAACCAATTTCTTTACAACTTGTCAATTGAGTGTTTGTAACGTGGTACCGAGGTATTTGATATAAATATAATCGGGAATTCCTAAAGCATAGTTATATTTTTATTAAAACTTGTCAATTGAGTGTTTGTGGTATCCACCTACAAAATACAAACACACAGAGATAATTATTTTTAAAAACCCTTCTAAATCGAAATAAATATTATAAAACGTAGTGCAAAAGTGGATACAAAATCACGTAGTAGCGTAGTACTTCAGTATTTTGTTGAAGTCACAAACCTTTCAAGTGTGAGTGTGCCCGTGTACACAACTTGGCACAATTCTCAATATTTTTTGGTAAATAGTACACTAAATACTAAATAGGACATTATTTATACCGTTTTAATTAGTGTCCTATTTTGTATTCTAAGTTAAAAATAATCTACCTACATAATATTATAACAATCATTATTAAACACACATACATGAGCTTGAAAATTTATCAGTCTAAACAAAATAACTCAGTACGACACAGCACAATACACAAAATTTAACCTCAGCAATATGTATGTTTATTTTTTTGTGTGGCGTTGACCCGCCTGAGCACATGTAACGGATATTCACTGATTAAATAAGGATACGCTCAGATGGCAAACAAATGTGTTTACAAACTTCACAGAATTTACTCCAAAAAAAGATAAATCTCTTCCTTTTAGCCTATCTCCTATTTTTGTTTGGAATATATACTTCAGTATTAAACATCTATTACGACTCTATTACAACAGCAACCGTATATCACTGACTGACTCATTGGTGACGTTACAGAGGCTTAAGCGGCTGGGTTTCGATACTTGAAATTTTGCACATAGATAGCTTATACAGTATAGGTATCCACTAAGAAAGGATTTTGCAAAATTCAACCCCTAAAGGGGTGAAATAAACTTGCGCGAGCGAAGCCGCGGGTAAAAGATAGTATTATATATTTTATAACAATCGCACGGATATTCCTAAAGATGTAACGAACATACCCACTCGTATGCAACTTATAACTCAAATCATGGCAGTATTTATGAAGTTTTATCATCATATTATTGTGAAGCTGATAATACTAAACAAGTTAATTGCAGTCAATTTCGTAAATTCACTGTATGAAAATTAAAATGCGAGATTTTCGAGAAATCATGTAATAAACGATTATGTGAAAAAAACGTCTGCACTATGTGGGGGAATTTAAGTTCTCATTTCACCCTTGTGGGTGACATTCAAGGGTATCATGGTTCCGGAATGCAATTTAATAATATTTTATAATACGTATAGCAAATTTTAAACCTGCTCAAGTACCTGTTCTCACGGGAGGCGGAGAATAATATACAAAAAATGATGACGTCACAGTTGTGGTTTTAATAACATTTTCCATAATTAGTAAATTTGCGTTTTGATATGCATAGTTAATAACGTGCAAAACTAGTTTTTAGACGACGATGTTTTAGCAAAGTTCGTCATCGTTTATAGTTAGCTAAACGTTTCTTGATACCTTCATAAAACTAGTTTTATAAGGTAGGTACTTGCTTTTTTGAGCAATTATCATCACTAAGGTACCGTTTTCAATGTTTAGAAAGCAGATCGCGAGAAAAAAATCGTCACGCATAATTATACAAAACGATCATTTCGATGGATTTTTTATTATAAGAATCGTTTTCTCCGTCCAAAGAACAGTTCGATCAGAATAATTAAAATTTGCATGGGGTCAATGAGTTATATCGGCTAGGCTGGACTTATCAATTACAACTTCGCACATTAGTTGACTTTATATTTTTAACTGACTTAAAAAAAAGAGGAGTTTCTCAATTTGTCGGAATAATTTTTTTAAAGTATGCTCCCCGATTACTCGAAGACGGCTGGACTGATATGGAATTATTTTATTTTTATGAAAGGGTATACTTTGCAGTTGGTCCTGGAGAAAACAAAAGAACTTTAAAATATTATAGATTTGATTATTTTTATAGTATCTCGTACTAGTCTAGGCAATGAAGCGGATTTTTGTATGAAGACCCCAACATTAATTCCTCAGTCGATGAAACTTTGCAGGATTGTAGTATAGTATGAGACAATACTTGCATAAAAAAATCAAAAAAAAAAAACCTAACCGAAGTTAGGTATTTTTACTGAAATACTTATTTATTTGATATCTTTGTTGGGAAAAATGCTCAGTCAAAATTTTCTTGTCCAGCAATATTCATGTGTGTTAAGAAAGCTATATGCGAAATATCCAAAAAAATCTCCTGGTAGAAACAACAAAACTCAGACGTATATGTACCTTGCTTGGGAAAATTGCTCAGTCCATTTTTTTAACTGGAATGTCATTTAATGGTCGCTGTGGACTTACAATACGAAAATACAAAATAAAAACCTTCTCGCTACATTATTTTTAAAAATTATCAAATTATCAACCAAAAAAAATTTTTTTTTTTAGTATAAAAACCTAACTTCGGTTATGCAAGTATTGTCTCATACTATACTACAATCCTGCAAAGTTTCATCGACTGAGGAATTAATGTTGGGGTCCACTACCTTTATTGCCTAGACTATACATTTGATCTCGGAAAGCACCATTTGGTGAAGTGGAACTGACGATGAAGACCTTATAGATGACCACCGGAACTACTCAATAATAAGTGTTTCACGAGTTCTAAGCAATGTATGGCTGTATGCTCGTCACAATGTATATACTGAAGTGGAACTGAAGGTGCAGAATCAAGAGCACTCCTCAACAATTAAAGTCCTTGCATCAGAAAAAGCAATATTTTGTAAGAACTGATGAGCAGTTTGTAATCTTTTTAGTGATGTTATGGAAGTCAGTTTTTGTTTTGATAAAAACTTTTTTTGTGTTCAACGTTCTCGTAATATTATACTAAATTCTGTTAAGTAGAAGGAAAATGACATAGCAATGTCATTATGCGTAAATGATCGTGATTAAGTCGAGATCGTGACTACTCCTAAGTAGGTATATTTTACGAACCCAACCTTACTAAGTACGATGAGTTACTCAGATTTAATAACTTGTGAAGTACGCGTATTACTCTTATCTTTACGCCGATAAATCACCGTGAAATAGGTGTGTTACGAATTTAAAATAAAGAAATAAATAAAACAATATCTACGTGAATTTACACTTGTTATTGAATTAAAAATCATTGAAGGTGTGATAAATATTTTTTTTCGATAACTATATTATTAAAAAAACTAGCTCGACGGTGAAGGAAAAATCGTGAACAAACCCGTAGGTCTCAGAATTAATTCTGAGACATGTGTCATATAGAAAGAAAGAAAGAAAGAAAGAAAGCAAGAAAGAAATATTTATTTGTCCTATTAATTAATTCTTAGAGCAATAAACTTAATGTAAATAGTTTAAAGCGTGGACAAAAGGGTCTAAGGCTCAGCATATAGACCCGGTCCGGCGATGGGCTCACCACCTATCACGTTTAGGGGTCCAATGTATCTCGTGAAATGTGGGTATATCCAGTAATGGAATACCTCTGCCTACCCCCTCGGGGATAAAAAGAGTGAGATTATATTATTATTACTAGCAGCGCCCCGCGGTTTCACCCGCGTAGTTCCCGTTCCCGTGGGAATACGGGGATAAAATATAGCCTATGTGTTATTCTGATGTATAAGCTATATAACTTTAAAGTTTCATCAAAATCCGTTCGGTAGATTTTGCGTGAAAGAGGAACAAACATCCATCCAGACATCCATACATCCAGACATCCATCCAAACAAACATTCGCGTTTATAATATTAGTAGGATTATATAAAAAACGGCATGTTACACGGATTTTAATGCGGTTTTTTTTTAAAGATAGAGTGATTCACTATATTTTTATCCCCGTACTCCCACGGGAACGGCAACTACGCGGGTGAAACCGCGAGGCGCTGCTAGTCTATATTCAGTACTAGCGACCCGCCCCGGCTTCGCACGGGTGCAATGCTGATACTAAAACCTTCCTCTTGAATCACTCTATCTATTAAAAAAACTGCATCAATATCCGTTGCGTATAGTTTTAAAGATTTAAGCATACATAGGGATATAGGGACAGAGAAAGCGACTTTTCTTTATACATAGCTAGTAATGTAACACAGTTATGTACGAAGAACAAGGATTTCTTGGTACATTACCAGGTTGTATACAAAGAATATTTTTTCTTTATACATAGCTAGTAATGTAACTCAGTTATGTACGAAGAACAAGCGTTTGTTTTATACTAATGTAGTGAAGTTAGGATTTTTAAATTCGTAATATCTTTTGAATGAAATGTCTGATTTCACTAGATCAAAAAGTAATCGAGAGGTACTGAAATAGTATTGAATGTGAAATTATTTATTTGGATAAGGATTAATATAAAGGTGTGGATGTTAATTGTTATAGCCTGATTTTAATAGTAGGCATTTCTATTAACTTTTAAAATGTAAAAAGTAGTTATTGTGACATAAGTACAATAGTTAGACATACAGTATCATGAAGTTTTTTGTAGATAATAATATGTTCTTTAATATTGCAGAACATTTTTTGGTTCTATCATCAATAGTTTCCTCAGCACATGCGATGAAAGACATTTTATAGCAGAATTGTTTACACCTAGGGGTAGGTACATTATTGAAGTTTTGGTATGGATTCCTAATTTTTTCATGTAATAAATATAGCCTATGTTACTCACAATGTATCTTTCTAATGGTGAAAGAATTTTTAAAATTGGTCAAGTCGTTTTTGAGTTTATTCGTTACAAATTTGAATTTGAAAGTATAGATACAATAAAAATAAATAATAAATTTATTAATGATCCATATATAATAGCAGAACATTTTAATGAACATTTTATTCATATAATTGAACTAGCAGTACCTAATAGCAGTCATTCAAAAACAAATATACAAAGTGTAAGTGGTAGTTTGTTTCTCGAACCATGTACGGAATCGGAAGTGGAAAGAATCATTATGTCACTACGTAACACAGACTCTGTTGGACTGGATCGCATCTCGACTCGTATAATCAAGTGTTGTGCAAAATTGCTCCTACCCATACTCACATACCTCATAAACCAGTCCTTAACCCTTGGTATTTTTCCTAACAGACTAAAGAATTCCATTGTCAAGCCTTTATTTAACAAAAATTATAAGCATAATATAGATAATTACCGCCCGATTACGTTAGTACCTATTTTATCAAAAGTATTTGAAAAGGCTATGAAAAGAAGGATAGTAGGGTTTATGGATAAATATAATATTATATCTAAAGAGCAGTGCGGATTCCAAAAAGGGAAATCAACTACTCTCGCCATATACTCTCTAATTCGCAGTGTCACTGAGTACATAGATAAGAAAAAATCTGTCGTGGGAGTGTTTTTCGATATGTCAAAAGCGTTCGATTTTGTCGATCACCGCTTCTTAATAGATAAATGCGAACATTATGGTATCCGGGGAATAGCATTAGACTGGATAAAAAGCTACTTATCTAACCGTAAACAATGTGTCGAAATAAGTAGATTGAATAACGAAAATGAGATCGCATCATACAAATCCACATTTCGGAATAATGGTCAGGGTGTTCCTCAGGGCAGTGTCCTCGGACCACTACTTTTTCTCCTGTATATTAATGATATACCAAAGGTGTGTAACCACACAATGGTATTGTTCGCGGATGATCTGTCCATAGTTATACCCCAGAATGACAAAGCAGAAAACTATGAGGATTGCATAAATACAACTATTAACAGAATAGGACAATGGTTGCACATGAACAACTTACACGTTAATGTTTCGAAAACATATTACACTCAGTTTTCCAATTACAAAACCCATCAGCTGTCATTAGATATCAAATATCAGGGACAACAAATACAAAATACTAAGTCTGTAAAATTTTTGGGTCTGACTCTAGACAATTTCTGCAACTGGAAGCAACATGTTGAGTGTATATGTTGCAAACTTAATAGATTCGTTTTTGTATTAAGACGCATAAGAAAAGTGAGTGGAGAGTCAACTGCTCTCATAGCCTATCATGGGTATGTAGCATCGGTTTTAAGGTACGGGTTGGTAATCTGGGGGAATTCAACAGATGTAAATAAAGTTTTTTTATCCCAAAAACGGTGTATCAGGGCTATAAGTGGGTTGGGTCCAAGGGATTCTTGCAAAAATGTATTTAAAAAATTACAGCTACTTACTTTGCCTAGCATGTACATTTTTGAACAAGGTATGTTTGTCAGAAACAATCCTAATTTTTTCACAAAACCGACCCAGAATACTAGAATGAGAGACAGAGATCTTGCTCGTGTTAATGTTCCCATCTGCCGTACGACCGTATTCGAAAAAAATTGTTATGTTATGTCGACGAAAATATTTAATAAAATTCCTAAATGTATAAGGGAGCTAAATAATAATCTTTTTAAACTTCGTTTGCGTAAGTGGTTACTTGACCAATCATTTTATTCAATTAGACAGTTTTTTGACATATAAATAAATTATAAAATATACATTTTAATGCACTTTTGACATAAATAATAAGTAGATAATAATGATACATATTGTCAATTGATGTTCTGTAGTTTATAGGTTATTGATTTAAGTTTGTTTACCTACCAAAATTTTTTGCATGCCATTACGTGGCGGATCATGTTTGTTCTGCATTTTCTTACTTAAGACCTTTTTTGTACCATGGTTCTTGCAAATAAACGATTTCATTTCATTTCATTTCATTTCAAACATACAAAAATACTAATCTTTGCTCTATAGAGTATTAGTGTAGATAGGGATCGATGTACTGAATACGAAACTGTATGGTAACATTTTTAGTATTCAATGAGGCAGTTTTCTTAGATGTGTTCTACTTATAATATAATTTTACAATTATAGTTAATTTACAAATAATGTAACAATCAATTAATTGTTACTTATTCCGATAGTTATCGGTCAAAAAGTAAATGCACTGGAATACCTAGTTATTAATGTGACTGAGTAACCGCAATCATTGTTGTACCTACTCGTACCTTTCATGATCATGATTGCACATCTATTGTGCCGCATCCGATAATAATTTCCTGAAGCTGCAATGCTTTAAAGGCTTGCTGAAGGATATCTTCGGCACATCTTTATCCGTTTTACTAGTGATAAGTGTTTTTACGTCTGAGTATAGCCACGGTGCAGTGAGAGTGAGAACATCGGTGTAAGTGTGTTCAAGTGAATAATGAAAAAGAATTTCAATAAAAAAAATCCAGCTAGATAGTATTAGATTTTTAATATTTTTATGATTCTTAGGCGTCGGCTTTTCTTCCAGTAATTTATATCAGTTTGTGGTATACCTCGTGGACAAGTTTGACATTGTTCTTTTATGAAGTGGAGCCGAAAATACGACGTTACTATTAGCAGAGACAAGTATATACTGGTCTCTGCTATTAGACAGAATATATCATAATTATTTTATATAATGTTACAAAATGTGACGAGAAAAAGTTTTATGAATTGTTTGGTAAAGCTTTAACACCATTTCAGAACTATACTGTTAGTATTATAAATGCGAAAGTGGGTTTGTTGGTTTGTCCTTCCTTCACGCAGCAACGGAGCAACAGCCCCACATAGCCAAGTGGCAAACGAAAGTTTTATTCGCTTAGCTGACGTTCGCTCAATTGTAATACTAACAACTACGTATCAGTGACAATACTTCTTTAGAGTGTTGCCTCAATTTTACTCGGTCGCTTTACAATTCCGCGCGCAAGTCGAAAACTTGCGACAATCTTACACATTTGTTCCTGTATTGAACTCTATTCAACTGCTGACAATTAGATATTTGACTATATCAAAATTAAATTGTAAGTAATCATTAATTAAAATATTATCCCAAAACATATTTA
This sequence comes from Ethmia dodecea, assembly GCA_963855545.1. Taxonomy (NCBI): domain Eukaryota; kingdom Metazoa; phylum Arthropoda; class Insecta; order Lepidoptera; family Depressariidae; genus Ethmia; species Ethmia dodecea. Next base: position 8,574,973 of record OY979446.1, read on the forward strand.
AAAATGTATTTCGATTTTAATTTTGCAATTATAAAAAAATCAAAATGATAAAACAATAGAAAAGTTATGCAATTGAGTATTAAAAACGATGAAGTCACAACTCACATTTTCCACATCAATTTTCGTTTTGACAGATCATAAAAAGTACCTAACTCATTTGACTAGACAGTCGTTACCCTATTGTAAAATTCCAGCCAATTCTGTTTTACGTGATCTTTTATGCAGAGTGATAGTTGGAGGACCGGGAAGCGGCAAAAGCTCGTAAGCTGACGAAACACAATCTAATAAGTATTACGTAACGGCATCGTATTATAAAATAATTCTTTACCAGCAACGACCTCCATTATTGCATAAACAGCGTGTCCAAGAAAACAATACAAGATCCTTTAATGATACTGATTAAAGTAACTAAACAACAAGCAAAAAAGGTTTTAATTTTCGCTCTTAAAAAATAAAGTTCCTGTATGTACCTCTACGCAGCGGGACCCTCAACCCTAGAGAGATATGGTTGGTGTATACTTATACCCTCACCCAAAGTTACTGAACGTGTATTGAAATTATTTGTACCCCGATGGTTTTAGAGTAAATAAGAAAATAAGAAAGTCTCGATCCAGCGGGGCCCTCCGTAAGTATGCATTCAATTGTTTTTCCAATTGCATTTAAGTATAGTACCCCAAGACCCCTTTTCAAAATAACAATTACTTTTCACCTCAGAGATATCGTTTTTATAAAATCAAGTATAAATTCTAATCGATCCAGCGGGGCTCTCCCTGGATTGGCATTGAACAGCCGTTTTGTTTTTTTTTGCCATTTAGACCCTTAGAAACTTTTAACAAATAATATGTTTCAAAATACTCACTCAAAAAATAATATGAACCTAATAAAACGACGCCCTTCTCCATACTATTTTATTAATGTACATAGCTATTCATAAACAAAATCCAGACACGAAACCTATAATTATTTTATGCAGAGAGAACCTCTGGCACAGAAGGCTGGCTCAATGTCAACGGTGTCAACACGCGTTTAGTTAACAAGGGTAGATTAAGGGCCGAATTCACCAACATTAAACTAACATCGAAACAATAACCATGTGCGCAAAACCATATGAATGCTCCATCACCAATGTAATTTGTAACCTGTCTATATAATTTTAAACACGTCATTATAAGTTGACACTGACGTTGACAATCACGATTTTGGACACCTGATTATTGTTTTATGGTCGTTTAGAGTTGGTGAGCTCGGACTTTAATCTACCCATGTAAGCTGAATGAACCAGGCCTGTTGGCTCAGTTAAGAGTGAGCAACGTACCTTAGAACTGATCCAGGCCTGTTCGTATAGTCAAGAGCAAGTCAAGCTTTACACTACCAGTTTAAGCTGAGCTCTGATTTATACTGCGCGCCATAGAATACAGGGCCGGGTCAAAGTCCAAAGTGTCAAGCTGAGCGTGCTTTTGACTGTACAGTTAACAGTGAGCCACGTACCTTAGGACTGAACCAGGCCTGTTGGCTCAGTTAACAGTGAGCCACGTACCTTAGGACTGTTCCAGGCCTGTTCGCTCAGTTAACAGTGAGCAACGTACCGGTACCTTAGGATTGAACCAGGCCTGTTGCCTCAGTTAACAGGCAGGGAGCCATCGTCCTTAGGACGATGTAAAGAGTACTTGGACACGCTATATTTATTTCATAGATAATTACTCACTAGCTGAGCTTACTCTTTGTCGTGCCCTTACAGTGTGTTACATGTACCAGCTCTACTGTAACCTCTTTAATTACCCGTATAGCTTGCAGGTACATATAATAACTGGATCTCTGTACATAGGAGGTATTTAAGAAAACTTAATATGAAGGGTCTCTATGACATAAATAGAAGCCAAAATAATTATTTTTAGATTTTGTCTCTAAGTTTGTACCCGCGTCACGCAAAAACTACTTACCTACACCAAATTCAATGGATTCAGTTTCCACAGTTGTATTATTGGCGGTCACACAACACAAAATCTGGTACATGCTTCATTTTGATACGCTGCCGAAGCCGATTGATCTACATATACATGGTGTTTTTTTACCTGGGTCAGTACAGATCATAATTAGACCTGACTGACGTTGTCTTGTTCAAATCTCATAGCAAAAAGCACTATCAGATTTTATAACTTTCATGCAACTTTTAAAAAATAATTCTTAAAAACCTGCTTCGGACTATTAGGAACGTCCAACCAATGTTAAGTGATGCGCATTTAATTTTTGTTATAATATAGAAGAAGACAGGTAAAATACTACTATAACCTACTGCCGAAACAGTCTTTCGAATTGTGATAGAGCGAATTTAAAGATAAATCCGTATTAATGATAAACCATCAAGGCCTTAACATCAATCAGTTTCCTTGTTATCTTAATACCGATTGGTTCTCATGACTCTTTGTAAAACGTTGCACTGCTTGATTTTGCAAGAATTGCTGCCATAGATGCTATTGATCGAGCGGCATTTCAGTGTGGAATAATTTATTCTGAGCCGTTGACTGTGAATCACTTCCGTTGATTTTTGACTAAATAGTCCGAGATCTTGTTTTGTGTATAAAATGTACACGTATCGGAGTAGAGTGTGTGAGAAGTGGGCTGATAATAATGTGTTGTTCAAGTTTCAGAAGGATAGTGAATACGTGATGGCCAGGGGTAGGTACGTGTTTTGAGCTTAACCGTTGTCCTATTTGAAATACTGGTTTCGGTCAATCGTTATTCCGTCTCTGTTGATTGATACGTTAGGAGAATGTTAAGGTTAATGCCACTGTTTGTTTGTTTTGAAAAGTAAAATAGTTGAATTCTTATAAGTTGGTAAAATTGAAATAAAGAATATAATATCTGTATATTGATTGGTATTTATAACTAAAATTAGGACGTAAGGCTCAATTAAATAAATTTTATTTAAAAATACCGTATAATAGGGCATAATCTATACTAATATTATAAAGAGGAAAGATTTGTATTTTTGTATGTTTATATTTTTGTATGTTTGTTACGAATAAACTCAAAAACGAATAGACCGATTTTAAAAATTCTTTAACTAAAGGAAAGCTAGAAGATCCCTGAGTACCTAACATTGGCACGGGAACGGAAACTACGCGGGTGAAATCGCGCAGAATCAGCTAGTTTCAGATATAACGGTTTTACAGTTTCTCATTAATTTTCGAACGGAACATCAAATTTTATTATTATGGTCAGAGTTCACTACCTACTAAAATAACATTAAAATTTATTAGGTGAGATTCGTCACCATAAGTGTCAATTTAAGATGTTGAGCAGTAATATATAATACACTGGTTTTGGGTATCTGATATTAACGGTCGTTTAGTGTTGATGAATTAAAAACACATAACAAAAGTAAATAGCACCAACGTCATTACTCCCAAAACTCGTTCTGCAGTCACAAACATTTAGGTACTAAATGGTTAGGAATTCACAATTGAATAAATTGTTACCGATTGTTCGATTGTCATTGTCATTGAATATAAAGGATTTCCTTATAGATCATCACTGCATATTTTAGTGCTATCATTATCAGGCGAACAATTAGGTACATAATTGCCTCCTTGACAATTTGAGGATTTTTATAATTAGGTATTTAACGATTGTTTACCTAGGACTATGCCGTGCAGTAGGTACCTACAAATCATGATAAGGAGAACGCGCTGCAGCGCTTTATATAAAAAAAATATTTCTTAAGGTTTATAGGCAACATTATAAAACGGTTTTTACCGACAACCAAATGCGTCTTTTACTAAATCTGCTAAGCGATAATTAGACGTATTTTATTTCATGCAAAGCATTTACCATACAATCTTTAAATCTAGGTATACTTGTCCGTTTGTGATTCTAAAAGATGCTCAAATACTGAAAATTATTTACATACCTACCAAATAAAACCGGAATAGCAGGTAAAAATTGGACACGATATTCTAAAAAACTCAAAAATCTGGTCAGTACTACGTGAGTTTCCAATAAAAACGGTCTTTCTCGTACTAGGTACGGGATTAATTCAACGTACAATAATAATGTTACGCTCAAGTCTATTGTTTTTTTTTTTAACCGGAAAACACGCCTGTAATTTCGATATGCCAATAAAACCAATTATTTAAAGTATTTATGCCAAGCCGTCTTCGATAAGTACAAGTACATAAGGGGGTAACACCAATTCGTAATCGTTGTGAAGCTATGCTGTCATCAAGACGAGTCGGTGCGTGAAATTAAATAACAGTGAAATAAACATAGTCATTTTGTAAGTACAGTATGGAAGTATATATGCAATTTGGTTAGGTACATTCAAAAAGATTAAAATATAATAGGGCATAGAGGGGACAAAGCGAGGAAAATTTTAAGCCAAAAGTTATTCCAAGTGGAATAAGTCTAGTACAATTTCGACCGAATGACAGCTCGCGTTCATACTAACAGACATGACGCTCGAGCATCAAACATGCTTTAAAGTTTTGTATGAAAATATTCCCAATGCCCCCTCTATTCCTATTATATTTTAATCTCTTTGGGTACATTTAACTGCTGAGTATTTTTCTTAGAAAATAGACCGTGTTAAGGTAGTGCCCCTATTCCCAACGAATTCTGATCATTCCAAATTTGTTGTTCCGATTAATGTTTACCCATGTCCATATATCCTAAATATCTAGACTTTTCAAGGTATGCTTGGGCTATCAATATAAACTTCAGCGTAGCTGGTTACAACTTCATCTCGTCACATTGAACGTAGATAACACATGTACATAGGTGAAGAATAGGTTTTTGCAAATTATTGAATGTTAACGGAAAGTTCATTGTTCTGTGATTCAAAGAACATGTTGGTGACTGTTATGTGTTCAGGTGAATAGTGATCTGAAGTGTCAAGATGATTTCATTTGACCCATCAAGTGTCAACTGCGAAGCGCTGCTCGGTCAATATGGTAATTTTAATATTAGTGTGAAAATTAGTTGTACTCGTATAGTATGTAATTATTATCTTTTTTATTCGACTTCAAAGAAGGAGGTTCACAATTCTCAGTATCTTTTATGTATTTTACAATGTCTTCCCACAGCTCTCATAATAGATTTGGATGATTCTTGTTTTTATTCGAGAGAGTAGAAATTCAAACTGGTCCTTAGTGTCTAAATAAATGTATATATAGTTATCAAAATCGGACTAAGTACACTGTAAAAAGTTATCCGTGTTCATTAAAAAAAAAAACAAAAAAGAAGATACGCGTTGAATTGACAGCCTCCTCCGTTTTTTTCGTCAGTTGAAAACTAAATTGTACACCTTTGTTTTTTAAAGTAAACGTGTTTTCCTCAGACACACTAAGACGCGTCCTCTGTATTTAAATAAAATAGAGGTGACTTATGAATTTGTATGTATTATTATAAAACACATTGGTATTTGAATAAACTGTTACTAAATTATGCACATCTACATGAATCTTAACTAACAAAACGACGAATCGATGTTATTGATAACTTTTAATTTATTAAATTAAACGAGAAGATTACTAAATAGTTTCGCCTAAATTAAGCCTTCTCTTTTGCCACAGATCCGGCGCTGCTTGACTATTTTAAGTTGGAGATGGCTTACGGCGTAGAAAGGTTCTTCCTACTGACATACTGCTTGGCGTGCTGCTGGCCGATCCTGCAGGCGAACAGCGAGCTACGTGTGGTCAGGCAATGGACAGAGCTCGAATTCAACTTCCCGAGTGAGGCTGCACGGCGCAATGCCATCGACAGACGATTCTACGTGCCCGGAAACTCTATTCCTATTGACGTAGAAGTACAGCATAGAACGAGTAAGTTCATGGAATTTATAGAACTTAATTTGTACCACTATGGATTCGCCAAAAATGTAATTTATTAGGTAGATAATTCATACACTTACATGTTGCTTTATGTAAATGATTGCATTACCAGATGTGACATTTTGCAAATTATAAGAGACTACACTTGTTAATCGTTAAATTTAGTTTACATTTGAGTCGGAACCTCGAAATACAATATGAATTCCAAACGATTGACAAAAATATTTCCCGGAGATAGTATCGTACGTGAATAAACACACCGGATTGTATTGCAATGAATTTCGAGAACAGATATTGCGTCTACCTCAGTTTATATCTATGGAATATCTTTGCTCGCCAAGATATATTTTTAAATTTAGAAAACCAAAACAGACTCTTGCTCTAAAAGGAAAATAATTTAAAAAATCTATTTACTTCTTAGAATAATAAATTGATAGTTTTGTATGATCAGCTTGACCTCCGCTTAACTTAATGATTTCGAACATGATAGATAAGGCATTGGTTAGTTCAAAGAGGGCGAATTCACGCAATTGTTAATTACCTATTATTACTTTATATAAGAAAAACCTTTACCACAAACAAACAAAAACAGTCAAATACACATAAAAAATATATGCTCTAGCTTTTATCTCGGCAGAGGTAATCTATTCCTGTATATTATAACCACTTTTCACACTTATATTTCTTGGACCACTAAATATGAAAGTTGGTGACCTCGCCGGACCGAGGGGATGCTGTTACACATGCTCAAAATCAAATCTGTCACATTTGCTGGTTTCCTCATGATTGCCTTCACCGTCGAGGTAGTGATAAATATGTAGGTACGTGTGCGTACGTTTTTGAAAAACTCATTTTCACATGCCAATAACAATGCTTTACATAATATAATCTATGCAAGACATTTTTGCGTTGTTCCTTTAGTTTCAATGTCTACAACTATGTTTATCATGCGGATGTGTTGTAAAACTTGTCTATTGACTTCATAACTATTAAATATAATAACTACATAGTGGGCTCGATTCTGCATTACAGCGACTAAACTTATTTTAGTTTAGTCCTGTCATTTTCTTTCTCCTAGAAAAAAAAAGAGACGAGAGATATTTAGTCCTGTCAAATTAAAATTAGTCCTGTCAACAGAGGCGTGTTTAGCAATTTTAGCGATGTAAAAAGGTGATGGATAAAAGTGACAGATAAGCACGTTCATAAGGTTCAAATTAGTTGGTTTTTACATGTTTGACGTTACTATTCAGTCTATGGTTTGATTCTGTTCTTTTTCTTCGGTATTCTATGGAGAAGGATAAGCTAACTTAAAATTAGGAATTTTAGCTGGTTTGCAGAATCGAGTCCAGTATAAAACAAAGTCGCTTTCTCTGTCCCTATACCCCTATGTCCCTATTGTATGCTTAAATCTTTAAAACTACGCAATGGATTTTGATGCGGTTTTTTTTTAAATATGTTTTTATTAAATTTAGATAGAGTGATTCAAGAGAAAGGTTTTAGTATAAGCATTGCACCCGTGCGAAGCCTAGGCGGGTCGCTAGTAAATATGAAAATAATTATTGATAATAAGTCTGTCGTCAAATTGCTGTCTGTTTTCATACCCACATAATTCTTACTTCGATTCGAGCTCATAAAGGCACTTCAAAATTCTCCTGATGTCTTTGACCAGTGACCAATCCACTCAAACCTGTTTGAGCGTACACAATCATGACCGCGAATTAGTCTCGCTAATATTATTGAAAAATATATATATATACGAGTATTTTATCCCCAGGTCCGTACAATTCGCGGATCTTCGTGACGATCCCTCGCTTTGATGAAGGGCGGCCGATGACTCTGGGCATCGTAGACGGTCAGGGCCGGATCCAGGCATACCCTGACTACTCCTGGCATGATAACCAAGGCCAGAACTGCGATGGGATGACTTCTGTGTTCCGAGTAGCAGTATGTATTATACTATTCTAAAAAAATAACTTATTTGAAATCACTTTCTCGAAAACGCTTGCAACGATTCCGATTAAATTTACAATACAGCTGTTTAAGGGAACGAAAAATTTACCTAGTTACGTTCCGTATCTGTAAAAAATCGATTTATGCTGTTTTTACGAGCGGAGCTCGGTGACCCAGGTAATTTATATTACTGACGTAAAGAAAATTACACGCTAGTAGGTATAATATTATGAAATTACATTAGTAACCTTGGAGAGAAAATAGCGTACCTACGTAGTTTTTCTTTATGGTAGTGTGTGTTGGTTATTATTTGTTGCATTTCTCGCGGGAGCCCGTGTTATGCCGATCCCGTGTGAAATTCTAAGAAACTTCATACACCTACCTACATTATTAAAGAAACAGCTGTTGACAACAAGTTTCTAGGTTTGATGGTTTCGAAGAATTCGTAATGATTGCGTCAGTACTAAACACATTTATATGATATAGATAGAATGGCTCCATTTTTGACTCAAACGTATCCAATAATCTTTGCTCATTGTTTTTGTGTAGGAGTAAGTATCTACCGTTTATTCGCTTGAACTGAAAAATTGGATAATAGATATCTTACTTACCTTACCTATAATTCCTTTCGGACCATCACGTTGAATTCGCGTAAAGTTGCATTCCCTAAAAGTTGATTTCCCAGAATGTTGAATCCCATAAAGTTGAATTGCCAACATTTGCCCATAAGAAAGAACTTCTGCCCGAAAGAAGTCACTTGCAAAATTGCGCTACAGACTCGTGGTCCCCCCTGTAATGTTCCCCTGGGGGGACAACGAGGCATTCGCAATCACTTGTTGTCCCCCCGATTCACTCTTGACGAGTTGTAAGGAATATGAGGTAGTATGGTATGTTATACTTTACTTGGTCGTGCAATAAATTATTTAAATTATGATTACAGATTGACGCCTGTAAACGTCTGTGGGTGATGGACGCGGGAAAAATCGGCGAGGAGCAAGTCTGCCCGCCACAGCTGCTGGCCTTTGACCTTAACACTGACACCTTCATTTACCGACATCGGTTCAACAAGTCACTTTACACCGACACCTCTTTGTTTATTACCCCAGTAAGTGTGATAGCATTCGTTTTTTTGGTACTTCACGAAGCTAATGTTTTTCCAAGTGTTTGTATGAACGTATGTACGTTTATTTCGTTGGCGCAGCTTGTAGGCTAAACACACAGGGTGTAGCTATAGCACAGGCTGTAGCAACTGTATCCCCTTGTATAGACAAGGGGATACAGTACATAGCAACTGTATCCCCTTGTACAGACAAGAGGATACAGTTGCTCACAAAGGTAATCTTGCTATCGCCAGTGCCTTCAAACCATAAGATGGAAGTATGCGCCTGTACAAACAATTAATTAGTTATAGTTATCTGACCTAAAAATTAAAAAGGAATTGTCAATGTGATGCAATAAACCATGGATGTAGGATATGTATAAATACTTAAAAGTAATTTTCAAGTAGGTAGGAATATCTAAAAATTAGCAAATTTTTGCTACATAGTGACCAATTGGAATGATAATTGACCAGTTGATGCGCTTTTAATGTTTTCCTTGTATGACTCATCCAGCTCATCACTAGATTGATTATTATGAACCTAAGATAATATGGTAATATTGTTTCTAATTCTGTAAAAAAAATTAGTTTTATACTTATTATAAAATCACGTTTTTATTAATAATCTAGCCTACACGCTTTATATTAGATGTGTGCCCGAGTTAATACAGGTTCATCTACGTAACAAAATAATAGTAGATTATACAACAAGGGAATAAAGCACTGTTTTATGTCACGGGCGCGACATTGAATCCTGAACGTAACGAAAGACTCCCAGTTTTACTCCCGAGCGCAGCGAGGGAGTTATGATTTAATTCCCGAGTGAAGCGAGGGAATTAAGACTGAGTCCTGAGTTTAGTGAGGGATTTAAGCGCCCAAGACAAAAACAGTTTTATTCCCTAGTTATATACTCTACTTTTCTCACCTTATGCGAGACAATAAAATGCAATTGCATGGTAGTAGATTATTGACAATGCCTATGGCATCTAGTATAATAGACTCGGAAGTCAAAGTACTTTCATCACTCGACATTTTCGATATTCTTTTTGAAATGTTAAAGCTATAAAATGGATACAGCAACTTGTTTCTGCCGGCGTGACCTAGGTACTTGATTTAACAATTGAAGATCGTGCGAATCTAGTTGGTCGCGGCTTCGGTTTTCGAAAATCGAGTTAGCCACGACTGCACCACATTTTGCTTAACGAAATTAGACTTTATCGTCATAGCAATAAGGATTATGAAAAGTGAAAATTACATTATTGACCTAGGGTTATAATGAAATTCCATACAACATTATAACCCGGTTAAAGCCAAGGAATATAATGTCTTGCTTTCGGTGACCTTTATATGATATATAATCCGGCTTTGTCGAGGTGGTGTGAAAAGAACTTTACGTCACACTTATCGTATAATACCTATACTTATTATTAGGTCTCAGAATTATTCTGATGTATGTGTTAATTGGGAATATTCTCGTAAAAAGAGAGTATTTCCCGAAATGGAATACCTCTGCCTACACCATCGGAGATAAAAGGTGTGAGATATTTTTTTATTTATTGTATAATGCAGTGAGCCAATTGTAGGATGTTTATGAACCATGGAAGTATTTAAGCCATGTCAGATACCTTTGGGTGGCTTAAAAAATTCTGAATGTTAGGTGGCAAATAACCTAACACAATCTCTCAATCTGCGGATAGCTCGCGTGGGAGATTAGGGCTTATACCTACTACTACTACTTCCTTATGGGTGAGGAAAGACCCTTAGGTCAGCAGTGGACTGTTACGAGTTAATTATGATGAAGTGAAGCTGTTCCGATATGATGACTGTGATCCGACAGAGAACCACAGTTATCGACATAGCTCAAAGAATTAGCAAGCTGTAGTGGCAGTGGGCCGGCCATATCTCGCGAAGAACCGACAACCGTTGGGGTAAATGTGTTCTGGAGTTGTAAACGTAGTGTAGGACGCCCTCCGGCCAGAAGGAATGCGTGCCTGCAGGCAAATGCTGGATGCGTCTAGCCGAAGACAGGGCGCTATGGCAATCATTAGGGGAGGTCTATGTCCAGCAGTGGACAAATGTAGGCTGATGATGATGACTGTAATTATAATATTATTAATCTGACTGAATGTTCCAGGTAGTCGATTTACGGGACGAGCAGTCGGGCGACTGTTACAACACGTTCGTGTATGTGGCAGACGTGACGGGCTTTGGGCTGGCCGTGGTTGACGTCAGGAACAACCGCTCCTGGCGCGTCACGCACCGTCTCTTCTACCCGTTCCCGTCCCATGGCACATTCACTATTGATGGTCAGTACTGTTTTTGAATGATTTTAAAGTACACGCACATATCAACTCTGAAACGGATTGTCACCACCTCACATTTATTCGCAAGCTTGTTCCGAGGCGAGTCTTTGCCCTGCTGATAAGGTGCTGTGTAGTTGGGAATTTTACACTAAGGATACTAAATTACTCTAGTTGAGGCGTTAAAATTTAACGATCAACCGACCTTGAAACTTAGTATTTGGAAAATTTCGATGTGTCCTATCCTTTATAGACCGCAGATTTTGCGAAGTGATGACTTTTTCCGTTAAAAAAGCTTTTGTATTCTTGGAATAATATTATCCTAATTTAGGTGATATTATAAATAACACACAGGGTTAATTAGTCCCAAACTTGGCAGAAACTTGTGCTATAAGTACCTACTTACTAAATAACTGATAAACCTATGATTACCCAGACATGAAGCCAACAATCATATTCATGCATGCAAATGCTAGACCAGGGCGGGAATCAAGGTTATTAACTAACATCGTCATTGCAGTTTGAAACTATAAAATTGAAAAAAAAACTACCTAGTTAGTAAGTTTTTGCATCCATAGACATTTTCAATTACTTTCCCAAAAAAACAATCAAATTAGCTCATCCAACAAAAAAAATATCAAATCGGTCGAGCCGTTTTGGAGGAGTACAACCACAAACACCGTATACCTACACGAGATTTTTATATACTTATTAGAAAATTATTAACTTTTACCATTCTAGGTGAGAGTTTCGATTTGATGGATGGCGTAATAGGCATGGCTTTATCTCCTTACCGCCGAGGACGCGACCGCTACCTCTACTTCCATTCGCTGGCATCGACTACTGAAAATGTAGTCCGAACAAGCGTGCTTCGGAACGACTCCTTCACTAGTGATCCTAATGCCGACCCGAATGCCATCAACGTAAGTATATCAGCATCATAACACTCACAACTAGTAAAATCTCCTAGAAAAACTAATAGTAGGTGACAATGTAGGTACCAGCCAAATTTAACTTACTTCTGATTGTCGTACATAGACTTGCAAATTTGGCAGTGTATGTAGTTTGAACGACAATAAAATAATTTGGTATAATCTGGCTAACCTAATGATGGAGCCAGGAGATGGATAATGGAAATCCTCGATGTTGGGCATTTGACGTGTAAAGCGTGTTTATTTGTATTTTAAACTATATTTTTATTGTTATCACAGGTGTTCCCAGAGGAGCGACCAAACCAGTCGGCTGCCGAAGCCATGGACCGAAACGGCATTCTATTTTTCGGGATTATGGAACCTCCAAGCATTTGGTGTTGGAATTCTGCCACCGAGTTTTCACCTCGCAATTTCTATCAAATCGCCATAAATAAAGAAACATTGCAGTTTGCCAGCGGCGTCAAAATCGTCAATAATCTCAAAGGGGAGCAGGAACTCTGGGTATTAACATCCAGTTTTCAGAGGGTTATGACCGGTTCGTTGAGTTCTAATAGAGTCAATTTCCGGATTCACGCCGAAAAGATTCCTATTCTGTTAGAGAATTCACCTTGCAGGAATGTCCCAAAGGAACAGACCCATGGTTACCATGCGAATTTAATTACAAATCAAGCACGTGGAGTTCCTGGTCACTACAGATATGGCGCTGTATGATCACCCTAGAAATACGAGCACTATCTGACCATTTGCTCAGTATGTTCATGTGGTATGACTGGCCATATTGAATAATAGTACGAATATTTAATAAATTATTTTAAAGGTACATAATGACATCTTTTAATTAATTTATTTATTTACCAGTTCGTCTACCTAAACCACAATTTGACTCCCAAAACAATTTTCTTACAAGGCTCGTTTGAGCGCATCGGTATAGATCTGTATTTTCTTAGCAATACTCAAATCGATGTGTTTGTCTTCTATTCCCAGTACCAAACCTCCAATGATACTCTGATCCACCCTCTCCGTAAGCTGAACATTTTTTCCTTTTGCTAATTTCTTGAGAACTCCCAGTAAAATGTCACGAGTGCTTTGCTCTAAAGGTTTGGCTGTGATAATCTCGCACAGAGCCATGTTCCTATGCGCCACCATGACATGGAGAAAAACATTGATCATACGTCGAAGAAGTTTCAGACGGCCATTTTCTGCTACTATATTGAGAAAATTTCCAGCACTTGCTGGCATACCTAGAAATGTATAAAGTCTTAATATGTTTATACCACTTATCTCGTAGTTGACAATACAGTATACTATGTCAGTGTGTGTATATAGTTTTAGATGATTAAAATATTTTATTGTGTTGCATTGTAATAAATTTGTAATCACCTGCTTTTGATGCGACATCTTTTAAGAGGTTTGCTTTTTCAAGTCGAGAGAGCATGCTGGTTTCAATGAAGTCCACAACAACAGGCTTAGAAAGTTCCTTTGCTAATGTTCGTAGCGCGGCCTCCACTTTATCTAGCTCATTTTTTTGATGTGCTGCTCTATACAAGGCGGTTACGTAACGTCCTTCAATACCTTTAAACAAAATTTGTTTTATATCATTGAATATTTAACAGAACTGACAAAAACAATAAAAACGTAGATGCAGGATAGATGATTATTTTTTCTCTTTGAAAGCACTTTGTATGACGGAGACACATACCAAATACTGAAATAGGCGGCTTATGAGATGCACTTTGGGAACACATACTTCTTTTAAATATGCGTAGCATTGTTAAAATAATGTTTTTAGTACTATTTCTCAATCAAAATTTTTCCTGTACCTTGACTGAACCCATAGATACAAAACAAAGAGATTTCAATATACCAAGTATATTGAAATCTTTTTGGTACAACATAATATACACGGAATAGATAAGCAGCTCTATTTTATACCATTTATGGCGTCTATTTGTTTTTGGTTTGTTTAGTTTCTCATTGTCCCACGAGGTGGTAGTACTTCTACTTATTTATTTGGGTAGTTCTCATTATGAAGGAATAAAACTGGCCCTTTTTGGTTCCACACATTTTTTTACTAGATTTAGTATACAAACTAGCCAGACATCAAGGATATGACTTAAATAAGCTAAAGTATTGCGGGACAGACAAAATATTTGCAAATTTTAAAATTATGGCCGTTTTAAGATTTTTACATGACAGGCAAGTGAGACGTGGCGCAGGAAAATGAAATCAATGGTTTAAAATGTTTAAAAATGCATAATAAGTTAATAGCATAGTACTTAACATATATGTTTTATCCTTGGATTGAAAACCAATATAAAATACCACTATGACAACATTAATTTACAACCAGGAAAATGAGGAGAACCAGGTAAGTGAAATTATCACACTCAAATGTCCATATTTATTGTTTATTTAAAAACAAATAATCACAAAGAGTAAACAGTGGAGCACTAGCAATCATCAGCGTTTTAAACAAATCTTTGTTTAATAAAAATTCACTCGAGAGCAACGAATCCGGGTCACTTAAAGATACTTGAAAATCTTGGAAACTAATAGTACCAGCTAAATGAAATATTTTTTGTTTAATAGACATTTAAATACTCCTTAAATGAAGGTATTAAAACATCTAAGTAATAGTAAAGTTATGTCATAGAAAATCAAATTTTAAAAAGGGATACTTTCGAAGATTTGGTATTGGTATTTGGTATTTGGCATTTGATTTTGCTTTTGTTTCTAATTTGTGATTTAAGTGGGTATATAAACCATGTTTATAGTGTTCAATATTTATTATTCAAGCTGTAATCATGTCGCTTACACCTGAATAATGCACCAAAACTGTCACAATGCTGGAAACCGGCCGGAAGCAACGCAATACAGCCAGGACTATCGGTGTGCCACTATCAACAGTACAAAGAGTTCTCTGACGTTTTGAGGAAACTGGCTCTAACCTCCGCAGACCAGAAACAGGTAGAACCAGGTGTCCCACAGCACGAGAAGATCGATACTTTGTGAACTCCGTGCTTCGTAATCGAAGAACTGAACTTACAAATAATGTCGACGCCTTGGAGGAAGTAACCCAAGGACAGTAAGACGACCACTTGCTGAAGGTAACTTGAAACCAATTACCCTAAACTGGAGCATGGGTATCGTATTTCAAGACTAAGATATGCTTATAACTACTTAAATTGGAGTGTTGAAGATTGGTCAAAAGTTATGTTCTCCGACGAATCAAAATGTATTTGCTACAAGCACGATGGAGGACACAGAGTATGTAGAAGACAAGGGGAACGATTCAAGCAAGCATGCATCCAGGAAAATGGGTCTGTACTTGATTGCTTCTGAGAGTCGCACAAAACTGGTGTTTAAAGAAAATGGCTCTTCAACTAGCGAAAGATATGTGGAAGAAATCCTCAATGAACACGTTGATCCATTTATGGTCAATTGGTGAGGATGCTATTTATATGCAATACATGAAATAAAATGTAGTGACTCAGAAACTTTATTACTTTTATTTAAGGGGTATTATATTGTCTATTTAACACAATTTGTTTCATTAAGCTAGCATTCTTAGTTTCCGAAATTTGATTCATTGCTCTTGAGTGTCTAAAGCTTATGCAGTAGTTCTTGACTACTATTACTAGTTATTTCTTCCCGGATCGTCTCTTTCTTAGTTGGCATTTTGGTTTCTGTGAAAAAGTCATCAATAAGTTAATAATATTTAACCACACAAACTAGAAGACAATTGGAATCTAATATATTTGTTTCGTCCCGGTAACTAAGTAATATACAAATAAAACAATAACAACTACAGGCATACGTACTTTAAATCCTTTAAAGTACCTATTTTTCATCTCTCAGGTACGTTATTACATACAGGAACAACAAATCTGTGAATTTTTATCATTTTCCTGCAGTGTTATCATTCTCCTGTCTAACTGGATTCAGACAAGTGATATACAGGAAAGTGGTAATTTTAAGGTTTTTCATTAATTCTACAAAAATGCTGTCTTTGATTGCAATTTCAAGGCTTTTTATTATATTTACACTAGGCATAGTAGTCAAAACTATTAAAAATATTTTAAAAAATTTAATATTGATTGCGTAAGTACTTACCATACGAGTGAGAACTTGTCTGACCCGAACACGTTTGCGCTAGAAGAAATTTCCGTCCCGACTGGCTGATTAACTAATTGGCTGCGGATTGAGCGGCAATGGACACATTGAGGTAGGCACTTTGCATCGAAAGTCAGGCAACTTCGCTTATCGCTTAAACGGTTGGTGTTTTATCATGTTTTTAGCTCACAGGAATGTGATATGAAATTCTTGTCGCCTCTATTCTGTTATGGAAAAATGATTAAAAAGAGGGAGTTACGTATATTTTTTTTATGTATTAGCAAAGTTATATTAATTCTTACTGTAATTTGTTGCTAATCTGTTTGATTATGTACATATTTTGTTTATTATTCCGGTAGAAAGCTTCAGTTTTGGAAAATCGCCCAACAGGAAAGTGACAAATTTGATCGCATTTGGGCTTACTTTTGCAAGAAATAAGTTTCTTACCGCTCTGAATTTCAGTGCCCAAATAGTAGACCACTAGTTAACTGTCTCAGATAAAAAACAAATCAGGAATATTTAAAACTTTAGAAGCTACGAGCTGAGCCCACCAAAATTCCTTCACTGTAAGAACTACCCATTTATTAGGTACACTTTAGCGAAAAAAATCTAAATCTATAATCAGAGATATTAAAAAAATCGGTCCAGTAGTTTTTGAGTTTACCTATTTGTTACAAACCCAAGAATGCAAATCTTAACGCTTTATAATATTAGCGTAGATGTCTCGTTAGTTACGTTTCATGGTAGGTTATTTTTATTATGAAAATGTACATGGCAAAGCGGTAAAAAATAAACCCAGCTATTCTTTTCTTTCACAGTCGAATCACCCAGGGTAACCCAGGTATGTAAATATTCCAGAAACACACACGAAGCAGACAGACACAAATTTTGGCCTCGGGTGAGAATCTAACACGACCTCCTAGTGCAACTCAGAAAGGTTACTACTTACCAACTGAGTCAAATATTAAAGAAAAAATCATTCAGTTTACACTAGTATTTATTTAGTTATCAATGCGGTCATGCAAGGATGTCATACTGGAACGCCTGGTCTGTCTCCAGCAGGGCGCGCACGTAAACTACCAGCGCACCCAGCGCCATACCCGACGACATAGAGTTGCAGGCGCCGCCCTCCGACGAAGCTACTTTTTTAATTCGATACTCCTCCTGTAAGCAAGCAAAGTGTTAAAAGGTTGAAAATAATTACTACGATTATATGCAGTTTGTTATGATCTTAGTTTTACAGCACGTACTTGATCGATTTTTCTTCATCGATTGACATCAGATAACCTATAGGATACACGGAGCCAGAGAGCTGACGAGTATTCTATTATAGTAGTATTTAGTTTTATTTTTACTAAAAATGTAGACAAAAACAAATCTCTGGGAATTTGTATATAGTTGAAAAGCTATAAGACCTAAAAGCTAAATATCATCAGGTCGTGGTAGACCCAAGATTTCCGTAACCTAGAGCGGAAATTTGGTCTTAGACAAAATTTTTTATGTGTGTACGTACAGTCAAGAGCACACGAAGCTTTACACTTGTAATGGTAGTCTGCCCTCTAAGGCAATTGTAATAAGAACGTTACAAAGTCCAATGTGTCAAACTCCACGTGCTCTTGACTGTATTTATGTAGTCGAATGTCTCCAATGAGTATCAATTGACGTGTTTTGCTAGGGTGATACCCTTGTTATAAAAATCTATGTGTCTGTTGGTCTACATAGATCTTTTTATTACGGGAGAAAATCTTATATTCAAAGGAAACTATAAAAAAATGGTTTCGAGCCCAAATTCAATGCGAAAAAAGTCACAAGCAACAAACTAATAAAAAAACGTGCGAGAATCCTACTAATATATAAACGCAAAAGTTCGTGCAGGTGGATGGATGTTTACTACTCTATTAAATCCTTTTACCAAGGGACAGCTAGACTACAATATCCCTGAGTAACATAGGTTATATTTTGTTCCCGTATTCCGATGAAACCAAGCAGAACCGCTAGTAAGTTATAAAAATATTGCGTAAAAATACAGGTCAGGATAATTCTCAATAAGTGTTAGGTACCTCTCGCTCCTTGAGCGCGGGTGATGACGCAGGGCCAATGAAGCCAGTCAGCTTCAGGAACGATTGACGCTCATCTGAGTAGCATCCCCTGGGCTCCTGCCACGACACAATCTTGTTCATCCAACGAGGCTTTATGAACTCGCCGTAGCCTTGTGAAGCGCAATATAAAACTGAAAGTGAAACAAAAACATGCGAACTGCCTTTATCCCCCAGGAGCTAGCAGAAGTATTCCATTCCTGTGAATACCACTCTTCATTAGTATATCTTTAAATCCCTAAAACGTAACAGGTGGTGAGCCCATTTCCGGACCGGGTTACTGTTATTTATTACCGCAGCTACCACTGATTTCTAAAAATTACTTTACTTAAATCTATTTAGACAAGCCCTATATTGAGTACGAGAATCGAGAATTTCATCGGTTTAATAAAACATGAAACTGTACATTACAGTCAGTGATATTCCAATCAACTGAAGTAGATGACTTATCTATGCTCAAAATATGATAATATCAAAACCTAGTAATTGCCGGAAATTACTTAGTCTCAATTCTTTCTGAGAGTCCAGTCGATTAGGGTAAATGAAATTTTATTTCTCGATTCTGATTGAAAAATAAACTAATGTTAACGATGGTCTCTCATACCTCGCAAAACGTGACACCCGGTGTGGTCGACATTAATTTATTGGAATATGTAGAGCACCTAGTGTCTATCTAAAAATGACGTTGATGAGAATGAGATGATGTGAATGACAGATTACGGCACATTTTTTAAGTGCAAACATTTCCAAAGACTGGCATTATTCTTGTTTCTACCAAATATGAAATCTGAAATACCAACTACCATTTCAATGAGGATTTCAGATCGTTAAACAATGACAATCTCAATTTGAAATATCACTTACTTTGTTGCATAAACAATGTCCTAGTTCCAGGTGGGTGATCCCACGCCTCCAATGATTTCGTTTCTTTGTATATTTGTATGCAAAGCTTGTAAATATGTGCGGAAAGGTCGACGGCTTCCAAACAGTCGAACATTCTAGATAGCACAGCAGCTCTAAGCCGACTGGTCTGCTGGAAGGCGAGACCCGAACCTTGGATTAACTGAGTACTGCACTCAGGAGTCAGCTCGCAAGCTCCATCTGACTGTGTAGTTTGCGACTCCATGGCTGATATCATGAGCTGCATCGTACACGCATCTGCAAGTTTGTACATGTGTTGAAATATATTTAGAAATACGTAGTTTTACTTATTTAAACAGCGCCGCACCACGGCCGAATAAAGAACTAAAAAACCGCATCACGAATTCAACCGTGTCGCGGTTCGCATTGGAAACCGATCTTGTATACAATGGATCCTTTGTACATTATGATTGAAAACTTGATCTTACATTTTATACCGAAACAGACCATAAAAATACTTAATTGCATGCTATGATCAAGGTTACTGTGTTAATCACTGGCCAAAAAGTTCTGGAGTGGCGACAGCGTACTGAAAGGCGCAGCGTGGATAGGCCTCTCCATGTTTTATGTTACTTAGTGAAAGTCGCGGGTACATGCTGGATGTGAGAAGCACAAGATGAGATGCTTGGGGAAGGACTATGTAGAGCAGTGGACGTCTCTTGGCTGATATGAATCACAATTACCTAATCATTATTAATGCGAAAATGTAGAATACTATTGCAGCAATATTTAACTATGACCATTTTTTTTACATTTTATTCACATTCCATAAAACATATTTCAGTGCTTTTTTTAGTAACGCAAGTAATTTGCAAAAATTTGGATGCAATTGCAATTGTTATGGACCTGCTTACTAAGATATTAGTTTATAATCATCTATTTACTAACTATCTAAGAAAATTGTTCGGACAATTGAGTGGATTCTATTATTACCAGCCTTTAGGCACCGCACAAATATAAACTAGGTTATACGCAACAGCGTTCGCGGATATTATGAAATGATTAAATATACTAGGTATGTTTATTCTGTTCAGATTTTTGAGCACAGATTTAAATAATAAGTTGGGGTTCACACCCCGTAAACCCCCTCCTAGTATACGACCGTGGTCGTTATCGTAATGACTGTTATTGGTAGACGATGAAGATAAAATCATGCTACTGACGTGTCGTCACAAATCACAATTGCTAAGCGAATTCCCCGTGCAACTCTGACCGTGAATCATCTTTGTATATACCTGCAGCTTTCCTAGTCGGCATCTTGGTCCTGGCCTCTTGCACGTACTGCTCGAAGTCAAACCGATACGGCTTTTGAGTGCCCATCGTACCAAGCGTGACGGGCTCCATCACCGACCCCAGCACGTCCATGTTCTCGAAAATCGCTTTTATCACTGTCACAATAAGGTATACATTTGTATAATAAAACCATAGACTGAAAATCTCCGCAGGGAAGATCTCCCGAACGGCAGTATCCTAGTTTAGCCTTTTCGGCTGTATATCGTAGAACAATACAACTATAAATATCAATAGAAGAAAAAAAATTGTTTACTCTCGGTGAAGAGGAAGTTAATAGCGCGAAAATGGCAACTCGATGACGCTGGGGGTAAGGTGTCAGGTATGTAGTTCCAAGAATACGTATAGGTACAATGAGAAAATAGTATCCATAGCTAATCCATCAGAGCACATGAGTAACATTCCGTCCAGATGCTATCGTGCGTAGACTGGCTCGCGCGTAAAACGCTTGCAATGAGCGGGACTCTCGACTCGCGCGTAAAACGCCTTTTCTGGCCAGGCTCTAAGGCCCATCCTAAAAGCCTTCTCCCGCGACAATTGGTAATCCTATGCCTTGATTCCGTTGCTTCGTTTTACCATCTATTGAAATCCAAAAATCTAAGTTTTTATTAATTTTGAGTCGTTATTTAAAGTTTATAATTGTTCGTAATTTACTTATTTTTCCGCAAAACACTATAAATTATGGTTTCCCCGACTATTAAACTATTTCTTATTTTTATTTTTTCATTTATTCTATTATTATTTAATGATTGGGCTAGCTCATAAAAAGGTAGGTAGAGTTATTATTATAAAAAATATGAAGTTTTTATTTAAGTAAATAAAAAATTCAGTAACTCAAATTAATTCATGGTATGGTATTATCATATTTATCAACGCGAATAGAGCTTATAACAATTTTTATCATCGTTTATGAAATACTTTTTGCTAGTATATCTATTTACGGCTTCAAAATCTGGCAAGTCGAGCAATAATATTTTTTCATGTTTACTAATAATTAGTTTAAAATATACTATAATAGTACCAATCGTGCAGATCTAATGCGAAAGTGAGCCGCAAAATTATGGTTAGGTACTTTAAAAACAGAAAAAAATTAATTATATTTTATTGGATTTTAAACTACACCACAACATCTACTGTAGTTATGTAACTTATAAGTACTTAATGTAAATGTTAATCATGAGAATCATCGGTTATTTCATGATTAAAGTGAATTCATACGAAGTAAGTAGGTAAGTTTAAAGAGTGAAGTTAACCTTGCACTGCCTGAGATTTTTTTATTGTTGCGTACTTAAATCTTGAAATCGCAATGATGATCCTAACGAAAAGATTTCAAACCTCACAGCAATATTAGTTTCAATCCTATTACTTAAGATGACAAATGGGATTCATGAATTTTTGAAATTTGTTTTAAAAATTACGTATTAAAATATGTACTTAGAATTTAATTGTAGCTCATTTTGAAATGCTTAAGCATGCATACCTCTATCTTTTGCATTAATTTATTTAGTTCAAAATTACTGGATCTTCAAATAATAAATTGACGCTTTTTAATATGGTTGATTATTCTAACATCTTTTGAAGCTAGCGTGCTATATTGTAAAGTCAACAACTATAATATTTCGATCGAAAGTTTCAATCGTTATAAATTGGATGAAAAGTTCGTGAAGATTTTAGGATTAAACCACAGACCATTAATCTTGATCTGTGGATTAAACTGCCCACTGACGGAAATGTATCTATTTACATAAATTGATGATTAGCTTGCGTAGAAGGTTTATTAACTACTAGCAGCGTCCCGCGGTTTCACCCGCGTAGTTCCCGTTCCCGTGGGAATACGGAGATAAAATATAGCCTACGTGTTATTCTGATGTATAAGCTATATAACTGTAAAGTTTCATCAAAATCCGTTCAGTAGTTTTTGCGTGAAAAAGGAACAAACATCCATCCATACATCCAGACATCCATACAAACTTCCACATTTATAACATTAGTAGGATGTTCACCAATTAATCTGCCTTAACCGATCTAGAAAAATGTTTTTTTGTCTTACAATACTTCCCAAGTGGTCCACAAAAATTTTACCGCAATAAAAAACTAATTAAACTTTAGTTTAAGTGTCATTTAATAATATTATGAGACTAGCAGGTGCCCAGCGGCGTTTTCCCGCTTGGATTTAGTTTATTCCCGTTCCCGTGGGAATTTCCGAACATCCCTTCATAGTGGTTGCCTACGACATACTTAAGACACCTACATACCATTTTTCAAATAACGGGTGCCCAGCGGCGTTTTCCCGCTTGGATTTAGTTTATTCCCGTTCCCGTGGGAATTTCCAAAAATCCCTTCATACCAATTTCCTATGACATATCAGACACCTTCATACCATTTTTCAAGTTTCTAGGTGTTATCGTTTCGGAGTAGTACGTATTTCTCTTTTTAACCAGTTTTTTTATTTTACCGTGGGAATGAGATATTTTCCTGGAATAAAAAGTACCCTAGATGTTGACCCGGGTACTCAGTTATCTCCATACCAAATTTCATCAAAATCCGTCCAGTAGTTTTTGAGTGATGCGTGCACAACCAGACAGACAGACAGACAAAAATTCCAAAAATTGGTGTTTCGGTATCTATATCGATAACTATATACACTACCATTAAAATTTTCAAAAAATATTTAATGTACAGACACGGCCCCGTTGGAGTTTTATTATATGTATATATATATATATATATATATATATATATATATATAGATGAAACAGTTTGTTTTTCTAATAAAGTTGTAGGTAGCTAGGTATTTTGTTGACTGGTGTTGTCCATAGACGAGGACTACAATTTATCATCAGATATTATGGCTCGTCTGCTCGTTTGCAACCTTATTAATATAAATAAAAAAAAAACATTGCTTTAATTAAATTCATTAAGTTATTATTATCAAAAATATTATGTCAATTTCTATAGTCTCAAACGCTAGATCAAGGGAGACGATATGCCAAATGTAGGTAGATTTTATAACGTAGGCATGCGCTATTAAATGGTTTTATGAATTTCCCACAGGAATAGGAAAAAACGTTTTTTTTCTGTTTGCATGAATTATGTATCATCGCTCTAGAATAAGGTTGTTACAAAATGTTTTAATTACTCATCCATTCCGAAATTAAAAGCTCGATTGAAGACATCAATCTGATATAATTGCTAAATTGAGTTACCCAATAGTCGGAGTTAGGCTTTGTAGATAAGGAGTGGCCCGGTTAGTCGACGATCTCGACATGGCTGTGAAACATACGTGCCGACGAATGTTGAGAAACCACACGTGCACTGGTCCTTAATACTCAGGTATTTCACAGAGTAAGTTTTTTAAGAAAGCATGCGATCCGATTTCATAATCACCTTTTAAACATGATTGAAGCATGCGACGAAGATGAGCATTTTGTAACAAAAAACACAAGTAAATGCAGTAACACCATCAGCATAAATTTACAAATTTACGTTAAGTAAAACACAATTTATTTTAGTCATCCATCAGTCACAGAAATATGTATAAGAAATAAAATAATTAAGCTGAACATGGTCCTAAATTTCGAAATTTTGAAAAACGTATAATGTGTAATAAATCATGAAACAGTATTCACACACGCTCTAGGCAAAGCCTTCAAGTAGGTACTATGAGCACAGAACAAATAATAGTTCGGTTCCAAAAATCCATTCGTAGAGCTCGCCAAGGTCATTTAAGGAAACTTTATACAATATGGAACAGAATAAGCGCAATTCCTGAAATAAGTTTGTTCAGTATCGACTACTTATTCGATTTCAGCTATTTTTAATATGTATTAAATTAAAAAAAAAAAAGAATTAGCGTAGCTGAATTTAGTGCTTTCTATGGAAATCGCGCTATTGTTAATCGATATTTAAGAAAATTGGTTAGACACAACTAAAGTTCGATTGCATCATATTTTTTTATATTAATATACTAATTTACGTAACAGAAAAAGCGCAATTCCTCATACACCCCATGAGGAATTGCGCTTTTTCTGTTACGCGTTGTATACGAGATATTAAGAAGGCTAGTTACAGAACAACTGATAAATAATAAACGTCCAGAAATTAAACCAATCATCATGTTCTTTCACACAAATGTTAGCCTCTGGTCGGGAATCTATTAGCCTGCGATCACTACTCACTCGACTGATATCGTAATTGTTAATATTATTACAAAAAATACTTCAATGTTCAAACCGTATTCGTAATCCTTGCTTCGGTATGCAAGGGTTGAGAAGTCAGTGTTGTTTTTGATGCGATCCATCCGGCGAGTGATGTTCTGCAAATTTTCTTTCAACTTTGCCGGTACTGATTTATCCAATTCATTGATAGTGTATTCAAGCTGACCTGTCAAATTCAACAATTTCAGAGTACCATATAGTAATCCACTGATATAAAAAAATAGAAGAATACGTTGTGACAAAAACTAGGTACTGCAAGAGGACTGGAACGAAATATGGTTATAAAAAGAATGTCGTATAAATTTAGATTGAAATCGTTTAATATAATTCAATAAACCAATTCATAAGTAGGTACCTAATCATAAAAAGGAAACATTTAGATCATTAACTAAATCTAAGAAAGATACTGTTACGCAAGTAGCAAGTGTTCTCATGAACTGCTTTCATAATGCACTTATGATGAGCCATCAATCAACGATTAATTTTTGAATAAGTAGATAGGTATTACTATAAGTTCGTGTCGTTCTAAGACAGATAAAAAAATCTGCAGTTATAGTTATCAACATCAATTTAAAACCTATTTTTAATAATATTAAATTTAATTTACTACTATTATATTTCAAAAATATATGAATACTATTAAATTACATGTAATGATAATAAATGATAACACCACAAATCGTCAAGAAAAATCATAGTATTGCATTATTTCGATATCTCATTGTTTACCAATAAATCTTCCTTTTCTACCTTCTGGTGCCGAACCCTACAAACCCAATTAATCATTTTCATTGTTACCTCGCGCCATTCCTAGAGCTACGTGCCACTCGGGATCTTTCGAAGGCTTCTTCTCATAGTACTCCAATAGTCTGTCCAGGGTTATCGATATCCTGAAGACCTTTGGCACGTTATAGATGAAATCCTGAGTGTCAAAGTAAGGATAGATGGCAAACGCCACCCCTACAAGACTAGCTAACAAGGCGATATGTTTTATGCACATTTTACACCCAACTGGCAGTTTCAAGAGTGCATCGTAATGGGTATCGTAAAAATTGTAGCAGGCCACACGGAGAGCACTGATTGGGCAGGCCTATTTAGTTTTTAGTACTGTATAGTTAATCTAGGTTACACCTTCGGGTATATTGAGAACTAATGACGGTCCCACTTTTTTTATTTGATTTTTATGTAAGTAAAACAGTCTTGATGATCACATACCGAATTCCGGACCTAGATAGGTAGGTACGTCACTGACTAAACCTCAGGAATATTCATAATTTCCTCAAATGTTTGCACTGTATAGCAAGATGTGATAGACTTTAATGACATCTGTCGGTAAAATAAAACATACTGAAAAATTCTAGACTAGCTAAGGATGTAATTAATAGTAATTAATCTTTATAATTAAGGTAAAGGTTTAATGGTTTGCTATTAGGTAAGTGGTGAATCATTGTTGTATAGGTACTCAATATTTAGTGCAAGTATTGGTCCTTTATAGAGATTATATCTCATATTATATTAGTGTACTCAATCATTGCTAACGAGCCAAATAATATATAAGGCGACTTGCAGGCTCCCTTGGACCGACACAGTCAATAGATACCTAATCCTTTTATGTCTGCAAATGGTTGCTCGACCGGCTACATAATTGTGGCCCGATTCCCTTTCTCTTTCAATTTATCTCAAAGGGAACATGGTAAAAGATAATTATCCGATTGTCTAAAATATGCGCATTCACCAAATATAATCTATATATATAAAAATGAATCCCTTTTTCCCTTGGTCACGGCATCACGCGTTAATGGCTGAACCGATTTGGCTGAAAGTTGATGGGGAGGTAGCTTAGAACCAGGAGACCGCGGGGCGCTGCTAGTATATAAATATATCGAGGCATCCTTATGTCTAATGTAAAGTGTGATGTAATTATGATGTGTCAAACTGCATGCATGCATTTGGTCATGCATGTGTCATGATTCCTAAATGTTTCTCCATCAGCCCAGTTGTAAAACAAATTTTCTTTCTGTATCATTTGTTATAAAAGTAATCAATTTGTTCTGGTTTCATCAACGCTCATATTATAATTTTGACATAACATGATTGCGAAGAGTTTGGAATTAGGAAGAGTTATACGTGCAACAGTTGTACTTGTATCGAAATGTTGATATTAATCGATCGATCTATCATCGATCAAACCAGCGACCTCCGACTCAGAAGGCAGGGTCACTTGGTACTGAGCCAACAGGCCCGTCATTATAATAAAATGTAACATAAATTTTAAAAACCTCGTTTTGACATCCTCTTACTAGGCATTCCTACACTAGAGCAATCATACTGCTGTTTGTTTCACCAATGTAAAAATGCACCTATTTTAAATAAGACTATCCTTTTGGAAGTCGGTTAAAAATACAATTCATTAACACGTTTCGTAATTGACTCCTCTCTAATGACCTTTAATAACTAGATGATGTTAGCCAAAATCGTGTGCAATTTAATAGAGCTGCACACATTACAGGCTGAAGTCTCTCACTGGGAGGGCACAAGTGAAATGCTCCGACAGACAAACCCGAGAACTGCGCTTGCGTTCACGCGTTTTTTGCGATGCGGAACTTTACCTACTCTTTAATATTCTGTCTCTATAATTTATACAATATTTAGTAATGAAGTAAAAAAGAGAAAAGTTAAACTTTGTGGTTTCATGAGTTTTTCAAACGATGGCAGTGTCACATCAGTGGTTCATTCAGTGGCCGGCGCCATCTACAGTTTTGTCGAATATCAATAAACAGTACGAGAATGTGAATCTTCAGTGGACTAATGAACCGGAGTGGAGTAACCCAGTGACTGTACAAAACGGGGGTAAAGGATTTTACTACTCGAATTCTTATCATGATCCGGTGCGGAATAAATATAGGCCATCGGAAACGTACCAACAAAATGGTAAGAATCGCGTACATGTGCTTTTTATTTAATTAAGGAAATATATATTTAAAAAGCTTTTTTTTAGTTCTATATAACACTGTGGCAACTACTTGTGATAATCTCCTCGTACCTATTCAGTTATTCAACAAAACGTGACACAGATAAAATAAAGTGAAAAACCATTTTATAGAGATGCGCATATAGTTTTAACAAGAACGTGTGGTTTTATTCAACCGAATTTCATTATTGCCCCAGTAATCATTAATTTGTAGTTTTATTGACGGATATAGGTTTACTTGTGTTTTATGCATAATCAGTCATACAGGACATAATGGTATATTTGCCACCTTTTCCCTGCTAAGCTGGTGCACTGACTTTGATGAAATTTGGTGCGACGATAGTTTATAAATCTTGAGGACACACCTATTGCTATAACCTAAACTTCAGCAGAGCTAGCAAACAATAAAATTATTTACATAACGAGCCATCGGAAGTTTGGTATCCTTTTATATAACAGAGCGAAAACGAATAAAACGTAACAAACTGTTATCGTTATCAAGCGAAGGCTCTGACACAAAATTTCTCGAAAAAGAATTGAGAGGTAGGTATGTAGGTATCATGTACTATAATATTGCAAATGAAATTAAATTTTTAAATGAAACATTAGCTTTGGTCCGCTAATTGGTCCGCGTTTTTTGACTATGTTTTATTGTGATGTATAAGTCATATTACAGTAAATATAATAACTTATTAAAATCGGTTTAAAAGTTTTGGGTGGAAGAGTAAAAAACTTCCATCCTCGCAAACTTTAGCACTTAGTAGAATAGCAAAATATTCCTAAACACAACCAAAATATGTAGTAAATAGACTATGTTATATATATAGGCTTAATTAAATTATTTACGGAAATATTCCGTATATTGAACTTGAAAACTCACCAAAGAGAGAGTCACAAGCATATATATTTTATACTTACATACATTAAAGTATCCATAAACATTTTATGCAACGATGATTTGTATTTATAATATTTACTGATATCAGGAAGTCCGGAATAAACACTTAAAAAAATATTCTCAGCAAAAATATACTATATTACTTTCTCTCTCACGCAGAATATTTAGGCGTTGCTTAAATTTTTCAAGGCCTTTAAAAATAATTATAAAAAATCGAAAGCAGTATGACACTGACTCCCTACCAAGTAAAGATTTAATTTTTAAATATCGTACATTTATGTCATTCGCTAGCACACATAGCGCTCTTGTGCAACGCACTGGGTTCCACTTGGTGAAAGTAATAGCCGATAAACTTATAACAAAAACCATAGGCAGTAGAGAAAATACGCCGATTACCTACGTAATCGCAAAAGTACGAACCATTAAGAACTTCATAAACAACAGTAGACCATTATCTTGTACTGTGATTAGCTTCGTAACTTGGTTTTTTTCAAACACGATACAAAACGCTGTAATTTCGTCTCATAACTTTATTACTGGATAGATCAGTTTATCAGTAGCGTAACCGATTAGTAAGGGATAATGAAAGTACGAGTGTAGATAAGAAAAAATACCTACGTCTTCAGTCCAGCATCAGATGCCCAGACAACGATTGTCAATATTTCCAGTGTGTTCTATCACAGACCAGTATTTTTAAAGTTGCCTGTTACCTACTACCCCGGAGTCAAACTACCTCCGTGTATAAAATTACATTAGCCCTTGCACCCTTACGTAGTAAGGACAAACAAATAATTACACTTTTGCATTTAAGATATAAATAAGCATTACATAACCTACTCTATCTTTTTATTCACAAAATAGTCGGCCAATACAAGACGGAGCATACAACACATAAAATTCATTTGTTTGCTCACATTTTCACTAAGTTCAAGTATCTGCAAAATAGATCACGATTGAAACCAATTTGATCAGTAGGTATTACGTGAATTCAAATGTGCGTATCGCGTGGACAGCTGCACTCTTCTAGTAAACGTAACAACAGCCAGTTATTTCTCTCTCTGGCGAGATGAACCGAGTAGTTCATCATTAAAAAAGGTATTAGACTTTGTAATTGCTTTGTTTATTTATGTAAAAAGTGAAGAAATGCTCTTTGTTTTTACGCCAAAATATCTAGAGCTAGTTTATAACCAGACAAGTGCAATTCGGGCTCGACCCCCGAAGGTTCCGTATGAAGACTATATTTTTTATTGGTTATTGGTTTAAATATTGATTTAATTATAAATGTATACTTTTCAGAGTTTTGTAAAATTTCATAGTTCTAGGTCAACTGGAAGTACCCTATAAATTTTGATTCCATTAAGAGTGTCAAAATATATGATTTTTGAGGCATAAACGGCCGTATCTTTTTTTACTTTATTTTTACCTTAACTTAGAAGTTAGATTTTTTCAAAACTTCTTGGGACTGTTAACTTGAGTATATGATTTTAATTTCAACTCGATGCTTTCACTCGATCTCGAGATAAAGGGTCTTGACAGACAGGCGGACGACAAAGTGAGCCTATATAAGGGTTCGGTTTTTTTTCTTTTGAGGTACGGAACCCTTTTCAATTAAGTATAAAATATATTTTCACCAACTCCCGTATTTTAAGAATAAATATATAAATCTCAATCATTTATATTTACTGAAAAATTGTGATTTTCTGATACTGCTGTTTATAATCTTTGTATTTATTATCTACAAAATACTAACACTCTTTTATTTCAACAATACTTACCTACTAGCAGTAACCTATTCACTGTTCAATAGCACAAATTAAGTCATGTAAAATGGTCAAATTTAAGTACTATGGATTTAACCTTCCAAATTAAGGAGATTCGTATAAATGAAGCTAATACAAACCAGTCCAATTAAGAACTAAACATCATGATCACATATTAAAAATCTTATCGTCATCTCCTTCGGATTTTTTTTGATACGTAAGTACTGGTGATAAATAAAAGACTGTTATATTTTCTGTAAATAGATCTTGTTCTTATTTGGAAAATACCGCTGTCCGGAAGTACAAATTATGGCAGTATCTGTTATTAGTGCAGTCAGTCATCCGTCAGTATAACTCTGTTAATTGCTCAATTAGGTAAGTACGCTTCATCATCATAGTAACGTCTTAATAACAAGATATGTTTGTAATCATTTAAAAAACCGACTAAGTGCGAGTAAGATCGGTCATTCAATAAAAAAACAAGCAAAATCTTCGACAAACAAATCTTTTGTATAAATTCTTTTAAAAAAAATAGCGACTATTTCAATACTTACGTAAAACAGACAGACAGAGGGATGGACAGCAGAGGCTTTATAATAGAGACTCGTTGGCACCCTTTGGGTACGGACGGAACCCTAAAAATACAGCTCTAGATATGTTTGTTACTATTTTCTATTTTAAAAAACATACGTGACCAATTGAGAAAGAGCCTCCTTCTTTTTTTTGAAGTCGGTTAAAAATACCAGCATATCTTTTAATTACTCGTATTATTTTTCTCATCAATTTTGTTTAGATAAATCATTTATTTATAATTCTAAATAAGCAAACTAATTGGATATAAAAAAAACTCAAATTAATTTGTTATCATGGATCTCCGCAAAATAATACTCAAATCAATTCAATTTCATTTTATTAGGTGTAACTTTTAAGAAATAATTGTTCGGTAGACAATAATGTACGCACACACAAGCAAGGGTTGCAAACTATTTCGTAACAGAACTGTTTCATTATAATGCAGCTATAATTTTGTAATCTGGTATGTGTGTCTTAATTGTATACAAAAGTTATGTCGCTGATCAATAATAATGTCAGTGGCACTAACTATGAAAATAATAAAAACCTGTAATTTAGCTTCAATGAAGCCTTCAACCCTCTAAGTGTCGGCCGACCAATGGGGAATAAAATCAATAGGGAACTTGTATATTTTTTAATAAAACTTTATTTATTTATTAAGGATTACATAAAGATACCCAAAAACTTTAACGTTAAAATATTCACAAATAATTTATTTATTGCAAATCAAAAATTATATATCAAAGTTCGAGCGTAAACGCTTAGCTTACGCTAAGAGGGGGGAAGGAGAGGGCAGCTGTCCCCCCCTCCTGGACATCTCGCAGTACGTGCATGAACTCGCCTAATTACTAATGAAAGTGTAAACGGGGTCTTATGCTCTAACTTTTTAATAAGCCGCACAGTAGACATGGCAAAATGCACGCTGCAATTGCCAAAAACCGCGCGCGACGATAGCGGACGAAGATTAATTAAGTCAAATTTATTTTTATTTATTTAACTAGATAAAGCAGAATTATTTGCGGCTATTTGCCCTATACAAACTAAACTACATATATCTCATGTTTCATGAAGGTATGTTTGTGTAGTGTGTATGACAAAACAGCCGCGGATGATCCGACCCAAACAATCTGACTTACCCAGCCCCCTCCCCTAGCCCAGAAGCTGCGTATGCCCATGCGTGACGTCACTCCACAAGACATTTAAACTTTGCATGGCGCGTGAGTATTATTCTTCAGTGTATGAAGGTTTCGCGAGTCGGCTAAGGCTTTTTCGATTTTATATATTTTTAAGGAGTATTATTGAATATGAATGGTGTTTTAAATTACGTTTAAATTAAGGCAACTTATGATTAAAATATTTCGCAAAAAAATCATAATCTTAGAATATATATTTCAGAAATGATGTTTCAGCGACTATCATTATTCAATTATTAGGATAATTTCTCAATATAATTCTACTGCAAGTTTCCCATTATTGCGTACCTAACCATTTGGCTGGATGTTTTTTTTAAATACCGGTAACTTCAAATGCTTAATAAGCCTTGAAGTATTATTATGGATTCGAATCATCATACAGAAGCAGTTTCTATCATTATGTGCAGTTCTACTTACAGGTAATATTAACCGGTCTCGATAGCGACTGGAGTGTGTTAAATGAACACAACTCTGCTATTGTCTCAGAAAACTTTTGTTTTTTTTGTATTATAAATAAATAAATCGCAAGTATAACACAGGCATAGCAAGGTTAAAATTTTATTGCTCTGAAAGATTGGTTTACCTACAAGAATCAGAGGTATAATTATCCTATCTTATTCTACTGATGTAGACAACATTGTCTAAGCTACGGGTACACAGTGAGCGAAGTTGCAGGCGTCCGCTAGTAATTAAATATAGCTCGTGTAGCGACACTACATAGAACGCGCCTAGACGGCAGAGTTCTAAACTGCGCTATCGGAGTTTTCAAATGAGTTTGTATAAATACAACTGTCCGCCATCAACCGTTGTACCTCGGTCACCGGCATGATCACCTCGCCTGGCGGAAAATCTTCCCTTTTCACGATGGAGGAGCATTCCACATCCGCTCCTCCATACTCGCAAAATATATTTTCTGAATCGACATGTGATGAATTTCCCCACAAAACTTTGCCATATCAAACTAGTCTTCATCACACGCCATAAGTGATTTGTTTTGTTCGCTAGTTCGGATAACGCAAAAACAAATCTATTCATTATAATGCGAATTTCATTAGGAGTCAGGCCTAAAAATATTCCTACTTGTTTCATCTATTCGCACTTTTCTCATTTAGAATCCTTACAATTTTAATAATTATTTACTTACTTTACGAGACAAATCTTTATTAGGAGGGCGACCTACATCGATCAGATCGGTGATGTATTAAAGAAAACCCGCACAAAGAGTAGGTAGGTATAAGTACCCAAAACAGAGGAGCATGTATGAACCGATTGATGGATATAAGTCCGATATACTAAGTAGATGAAGCGCGAGAGATGTGACCTTAATAGGTATGAGTATGAAGATTATCGTATTTAAGAAAAGCATGAGCCCGCGACTTCGTTCTATATAAATTTTCTATATCTATATATCTTTATACATAATACCCTATCATATTATTCTCATGTATACGCTGCTATAGGTATAGGTATACATGTAAATTTTCATCAAAATCCCTTCAGTAGATTTTGCTTGAAAGAGTAACCAACATCCATTCTCACAAATAAACTTTAGTACTATTTATCAGTCTTTATTTAAGTGACACTTTGCATGTAAGTAACGCGTAATATGAATAATATGGTGACATAGGACTTTTATTCTGTATCGTTATGATATGAATAACATACCCACACAAAATTTACACACGTAACAATATTTTTTTATAATAAACATCATTGTTCTTTATAAGATTGTCAATTTAGTGAATGAAAATCGATCGCCAGTTACTCCAACTTTATTGCCAACATATTCGCATGTGTCCTTACAAGATCGTTTATTTAAATCAGTTTATTACTGATTTGTTCTGAATCACTATTAAATAATGAGTAAGTACCTAGTGGTTCTGTAATTATTTAAACGAAGTTTTGCATTAAAAAATTTAAGAAAAATAAGAATCTCATATCTGCGCTCAAGAATATGCTTGCCTAATTCCATATGATTATTTTAGCTGCAACAGTTAACAGCGAAAAGGCAACAAACCCTCAGCAAGAATTTCTTTCGCATAAAATGTGTCATATTACCAGTAGCTAATGTAATGTAAATTGTCAATGTAAAATCTTTTTTTTTTAATAATTTATTTATTTATTGAAAGTTTTATTACAATCTTGAAGCTTGTTATACCTATGTGTGACGTATCTAAAGATCTCAAAATTATACTGAATACGTTTACTTTTACGAAACTGATATGAAATCCAAAGAAAAGAAATTGATTTTACAAATTGTAATTAAGTGCTGTGTCCAAAACATTCGTTACATCAATGTTGGTTCTAGAGCGCGATTTGATCTTATGACGAGTTTCACTTTCGACGATTGAATTGCTATCAGTAGGTAATTTGTGAAGTTAATGTTTGTTTCGATTTCTTTTAGCTGGACAAAACTATTTTTATATTTAGTCATTTAGGTACTTACTTACCTACTATCAAAATATTAATAATGTTATTATTTAACAGGACCCGGGTCTGGCGATAGGCTCACTACCTGATAAAGGCTGAACATATTTATTTATCGTAGTTTTTGGTCAGAATTGTATTATATGGACAATATATCGTCATGTGTTACAGAGCGCTCGCACGCAGCGGGCTTGACGCTGTGGCTGGCAATGCTGGGGGTTGCGCGTGCGCAGTCTTTGCCAGCAGACACTGACACTCCGCCCTTTAGCACTCTTTACAAGTGGAAGCACGTCGACTTTGAGTTCCCTTCGACCAAGCATCGGAGGCACGCTATTGCAACCGGGTATGTAAGTTGTTTTATTGTTTGAGAAATTGCACTCTTTATTTCACCTGGTAGAGGATCATCGTAAGAATATAACAGTCCACTGCTAAACATAATCGTATTAATGTTATAAAGATGTACAATTGTGTTATGTATTTTAGGGGTAATCTCTGGAACAACTAAGGCAAATTTTAAAATCCTTTCACTACATAATAGAAAGCTATATTAACCGGGGCTCATATAGGTTATATTTTACTTTAATAAAAATAAGTTTTTTGAAACTCATAATAAATCAAATCCGCAAAAAAAAAAACGCCGCGTGACTGCTTATATGCGTGCACAACTCTTACAGACCAAAGCGAAGCGAGAGCAGGATAGCTATTCTTTTATATTTATTCAATTATTTCAATGTTTCAGTAAGTTCATTCCAGCCAACGTGCTCCCTCTGGGACTAGAAGTCTGGAAGTCGAGAGTGTTTGTGACTCTCCCGAGCTGGCGACGCGGAGTTCCCGCCACGCTCGCAACGGTACCGCGCGCTGGAGGGATAGCTTCACCGCCTCTCAAGCCGTATCCTAACTGGAATTTCCACAGGGCTTTTAGTGAGTTAATGAGTTTTTTTTTTATATTAACCATATCACAAACGGGCAAAAATGCCATATTCTGGTAAATGGTTATCGTCGCCCATGGACATCAGTCACCTGACCACCAGGCGTGAAAATTTTATGAATATTTTCAGTGGCTTTACAAAGTTAACCCAGTTTGGGATCAGACAATAGCGTTTGAGAAGTATTTATTTAGTCTGGTTGTAATCTTTTTGTAGCACCACAAACAGGTTTTTTGTAGCACCATTCATTAATTCTTATTGTACTTGTTGCAGATGAAAAAAGCAATTGTTCAGGATTAACATCAGTATTTCGAGTGAACGCTGACCCTTGTGGTAGACTTTGGGTCTTAGATTCAGGACAAATCGACTCTCAGGACGATCCCAAGCAAATATGTCCTCCGAGCATAGTAGTGTTCAATCTACGGAATGACAATGTAATAGCTCGCTACCCCATCCCAGAGAAATACGTGCTGCAAGATTCTCTATTGTCCAATATAATAGTTGACACAAGAGAGTCCGATTGTTCCGACCTCCATTTGTACATAGCAGACACATGGAGATTCGGATTAATCGTCTTCAGAGAAAGCGACCAGTACTTTTGGCGCTTCTCCCACCATTTATTCTACCCAGACCCACTGGCCTCCAACTTTTCTCTACACGGCTTGAACTTCCAATGGTCAGACGGTATATTCGGTCTAGCATTATCACCTATAAATTTGTACGAAGAGCGACTACTTTATTTCCACGCTATGTCGAGCTACTATGAGTTCTATGTATCGACCGTAGTCCTGCAAGACCCCACACGAGTTAACAACAGCGCAGTGGAATTCAATCTAGTCGGCGACAGTAGAGGGCTGAATGGGCAATCTTCCGCATCAGCTATCGATAGACGTGGAGTAATGTTCTACGGCCTAGTGACACGGGACAGTGTTGGTTGTTGGGACACGAGGAAACTTTATGAGAAGAGTACGACTGGAGTCGTAGCGTCTAACGCCGAGACACTGGTTTTCCCAAACGACATCAAAGTTGATCAGGATGAGCAACAGAACGTGTGGGTGATATCGAACCGGCTGCCCATGTTCCAAGCGGGGCCTCTAGACCTGGATGACTACAACTACCGTATAATGTACGCTGATACAAAGGAAGCCGTCCGAGACACAGTCTGCGACCCACTGATTCAGCCACCTGTCAAATCCAAACCCCGTCATAGATGGTTGCCAAATATTTAAGTCAACAGTCTTAACTACAAATGCCATAATGGAGATTTTCGGTCTTACCACAAAATGGTGGTAATAAAACAGAGGCAGTCATTTTTTTACAAGAGAATTAAAAAGTGACGCCAAGTATCTTATGAAGCGTTTTCATTTAAACACCGTTCTTTGGTAAGTTTTTTTATGATTTATTTATTTTTCATGCTATAATAGAATCTCTTAATAATGTGATTGCATTATATTTTTTCCGTGTTATTAAAAGTACCTTTAATAAAATAAATGTTCACTTAGTTTAGAGTAGAGTAGAAAAGCGAAGAGAAATGATCAATGCAAATAACATTACATTATGTAAAAAGTTCACAAGTCTGCAGCGCCTACCTTGTAACGACTTAGTATAGTGTAATGGTAACTTCGCTAGAAAGATGTTATAGGCGTTCAGTAAAATACAAAACATGTTTGAAAGATTGTTTTCAGTTTTTACGTTTTAAAATAAGGTAAACGCAGCTATTACCGACCCCCTTAAGCAAGTTTTGAAATTGATTATTAGAATTAAGGGTAGTGGTTGCAAACACACCAGATTTTTTTATTTTATATTTGAATATAGATTGTATATTTTATATTTATATTTTCACTTGTTTAAAAATATCATGTTTTCATTGAAAAAATAATCAAAGGATTGTTGAAGTCAATTGTTTCTATCACCGACCCACCCGAAACGCTTTGAAGCTATTACCGATTTTTATGAATCTAACACCGACCGTAAGTAAATAAAGCATACTTTTTTTCACAGAATACCTACCTACACGTTCGATTCTCAAAATAATTAATTAATTTGAGCGAAATATCCCTTTCCCAAAATATCCCGTTTTCGAAATGTCCCGTTTACTTTTATTTGCTTCTCATTTTTGTACTTGATTCATTACAATAATTATAGTTACTAAAATAATCTGAAAATGGAGATAAACTTGACTTTAAACTTTTTGGCGGGAATCCGAAGGAGGACGTCATGTTTTTTGTATAAGTAATTTTCATTTTGCTGTGTATTTCGGGTTTTCACTCATCATAATAGTGATAGTTTATAATGTGCCAAGTGTCCGTAAAAGTGTGCAGTGAATGGGAAATTCGATAAAATGCGAGATATGGACATTTTTGGATTGCCTCAAGAAGTCACAATGAAGTCATCAGTAAAAGTGCTATTATTTTACTGTTGATAACCAAGATAGAGATGTAGAAAGTGTTGAAGACACTGTATTTTTGTGCATGGACTCTGAAGCAGAGCCATTTACTCAAGGATATCATTATCTAATGACGAGGCTGCATGGCGTAATGCCTTTGCCTACCATGTAAGGGGTGAAAAAAAAAGGAATAGAACCAACATGAAATTCATTGATAAGTAGATTTCTTCTTCTAGTGCCCTTGCTTTCCAACTAATCGCAGTGAACCTCGGAATGCTTGTCAATTCTTTAAAAGATTGTTTTCACATTTGGACCTCAATAAAAATAAAGGTATTGATTTCTCGGTGGACACAAATGAAATTTTAGTAATATCAGAAAATAGACTTTAATAGAAATGGTAAATAGAATAACATTCATAAAATCAAAGTGAGAACATAGGTCATGTATTGTTATCTTGCGCCCCCAGAAACCTGCTGCTTGGCCAGCTAGTGCAAACTATAGTTACCATAGCCTTTCTTTCTAATTGATTAGCCTGCTTAATAGTAATTACTTCTTAAAACAATGTCAATGCTGTTACTTCACAATGCAGTTCCATGTAGTGAAGTTGAAGGGAATTGGTCTTAGTGTCAATTGTGTTGGACATAGGGGATAACTGAATCACCTGAAACATAAATATTCACTATCAAAATTCAGAGATAATTTTGTAAATGTGTAGATGTTAATAAAATAAAAACACACTATTTTATTTTCAGCACAGAGTTTTTCATGTTGGGATAGCGGCTGGTGCTTCTACACACATGAATCATGATTTACTCCTTTGAATAAAAATAATTAGACAATTTTATTTCAAAATAACTTAATTACCCTTTGTTTTATTTCCCAAAAAGCCTATAAATTTTTTTCGTACTTCCCAAGCTTAGCGCAGCCGAAGGTAGGGTTGACTGTCGGAACAAGTTGCAATGACGGTTCCGCACGTGTACTTAATAACTATTTTTAATACAGTTGCAAAAAAATTAGGTAATTTAATAAAATAATAAAAATACAATAAACTCAACTAACATTTTTGGAAAATCGCGCCAACC
Source organism: Ethmia dodecea (assembly GCA_963855545.1). NCBI lineage: Eukaryota > Metazoa > Arthropoda > Insecta > Lepidoptera > Depressariidae > Ethmia > Ethmia dodecea. Next base: position 8,613,935 of record OY979446.1, read on the forward strand.
GTAAAAGATTAAAAGCAGAGGTTTTTTTGTTTTCTTCACCCATTCTGGGTAGGCAAGGGGAACTATACATACAGCCAAGTCTTCAGTAGATTTTTTTATGGATATGAAATGAAAATGACATTAAATGAAATTAAACCTAACCTAACTTATTGAATCAAATCATTATATTGAAACAAATTAGTAGCTTTACTTTTAGACATTACATACCGTTAATCCAAAAATACCAATTATTCGGTATAGAATCGGTGATAGCTTCTCTTTGTTGCAATTAGCGATTCATATGGATCGGCAATTAGTGTTAAATAAAAACATGAACAAATCTTTTACCGAGCCACGAAAAATAATCGATATTAATTTTAATATATTTCTCCATCCGTTTCAATACAATAATTTATTGATTTAGTCCTAAACTATAAAAAAATACATCATTTTCATTTAAATACGAAGAAAACTCTAATTAGTTTCTTTCATATCCCACGTCTAAATGTTTAATAATGCGTGGCAGTTTATCGCGGAAAAACAAGTTTCTAATATAACATGGTGTAGGTCGCTAATAGATGCTTATAATTTTAGAATACTTAAGATGGAAATGGTGTTATAAAAACTTGTTTAATTATTATAAGCATTAACGAAAAAGGGAAAAAATAAAGAATAACCTCTCAGCCATTGCCGATCCATGGGTCGGTAATAACTGCACTACTAAAATGCACTGCAGCTATTGCCGTTCTATTTTAATTTCAAAAATACTTTTTAAAATCCCTTAAAACATAATAATCTAGTTGCGAAATGTAGAATATACAAATAAAGGAATATGTTGAGTTATTCAGAATAAACTTAACGTAAATATTTATACATAAAATATCTTAAGCAAAAAATTTGAGTACTTACCTGAGGAAGTAAGGGTTAGTATGACACGATCGGCGCACTCGCTACGTTCACAGAAACTAACGTATTTGGTCACATTCCCGTGTACCTACGTACACTAACACCAGTAAATTAATTAGGAAACATACAAACATGTGTGTATATTATACTCTCTTGTGACTCAAATCTTTCCAAACCGATAAAAATAAGAATAAGCAGAATGGGTCGGCAATACCTGCAGATTTTCGATGGGTCGTTAATAGCTGCGTTTACCTTATATGACCAATTTTAGTCAGTTGTAAAAAAAGTTGGTTGTGATGTATCATATTTATAAAATGTATCATTTATTTGAAAAATGTATCATATATTTAATAGAAACGTGAAAAAACAGAGTCTTTGATTTCTCGTCCTTTCTCTTTACTAAACTAACTACCTATTAGATCAGAAATAATATATGTATACTTAACATGTAGAATTTGATAATTTAAATATGTATCTGTATCAGTAGATATTATTATACAATTGCTGTAACATAATATCATCTATGTAGTAGGGGATTATGCTCCAATATTATGCAATTTCAAGTTAGACCTTCAATATTAACCATACTCATAACAGTTATAAGCCACTAACAGAACAGACGTGTTTTACTATAAGTACGTAAGATATCTAATGTACGAGTATGTGCATAAATTATATAGATTACAGTAGTCAAAAAGTTTGCTGAGATTCCCCCAAAGTGTGAGAGAAAATAAAAGGATGGTAAGTACAGATATTTTGATTTAAAAAATTATAGTTATACCTACCTAGTTCACAATACAAAAAATAATTAGTTGGTTCATTTCGATTGTTTTTTTTTTACTGCAGTTATAAAAATATACGAGTACGCTGATGAAAACTGAGTGCTACCAGAAATGGAATATCTCTATCCATCCCTTCGGAGATAAGGCTACTCTCATGCCTGTACTTACACCTTTTTTGTTTTATTTAATATTATTCACATTAATAATAATACTATTAATATTATAATGAGGAAAGATCAGTTGTTATGTAAGTATGTTTGTTTTGCTATTGAATAGGCTTAGAGACTACAGGACCGATTTTAAAAATTCTTTCATCAAAAGAAAGCTTTACTTCCCTGGCAGTAACATGGGCTATAATTTTAACACATAACGGAACCTACGCGGAAGAAATCGCGGGAACACCTAGTTCTGAATAAATTAGGAACTTGTTTTATTATACTTACGAAACAAAGAATACTACGAAAACAAAAAAAAACTGGAGGACGTTACGGTTTCCTCATACAATTTCGAAATCACTTCATATTTTAAATACAAAGCCAGATATACTATGTAGCCTAGAATTATTTTTAAGTAAGGAGTTTATAAACTAGTTCATTGCAACATACCTACTGTAGGTTTAATCAACATAATTATCTGATATATTCTGAGCGCATTTCTCGCTCGTCTAGTCTGTATTAGGAAACTAAAGTCTAAACTACGAATAGTTTTAGCTATTCTATAATACTAACTTAAACAAATATATAGGTATATGTAGATACTACTAGCTACTAGCCTGTTCACTTATATACTTAGTTAAAAAAACTCATAGATTACTCGACTTCTAGGCGGCATAGATGAAACGTACCAAATTTTAATTTAGACCTGCAACAATAAAACTGTGAAAACCGCATCCAACTTTGTGCAGTAGTTTTTGGGTGATACGCGTCCAAACAGATGGACAAGAACTGTTTCGTCTTCTATTGATGTTATAAAAACCTCTCGTATTATGTTTTCTTAAATATCTCCCGTGTAAGTACATACATCGGCCAGTTACTAAATGTGTTCTAAAACGACGATAAAATGATTCAATGATGAATACGATGAATTCAATTCAAAAAATACCGAATTTGCTTTCCTGATCGAACGGAAGGCCAACACCTTGCGGCTATATGCCTTATTGCTATTAGTGATTATTAAAGATTCGAGTTTCACTCCTATATATAACTAAATCTAAAGCACTCAACATCAACGTCACTGGTAAGTCAGTAAAACCGGGTGACCTCGACAGTCAAAAGTTATTAATCAACCCTAATGATAAGTCAAGTTAATGCATGCCAACACTTCGACCAAATAATTACATACCAAAACAAATTACCGCATAGAACGCGGATTGCAAAATCTGTCGTGTAAGTAATTAATATAAGTTCTTTAAATGAATTGTTTAATATACCCTGGTCATTTAAAGACCCCCGGATCGGCTGTACATATGCCTTAGTTAAGTACGACTTCTCAATTCAATTGTTTTTGATAAAAATATCAGCGTAATATTATGTTTTAATTAATTACTTATTTATTGTCTCAGTTGTGTTAGCTACAGGGACTTAACCAAATTGGACTTGACAAATGTAAATAGTGCAAAACATGTATTTTTCGACAGTTATATTTTCCTTGCAAGTACATTAATTCTGGAAAATTCAAAATACAAATTTACTAATATAGGTAACCTGCTAAAGCGACTTTGACGTACCTACTTCACTTTATCTTAACATGATATGTTCGCTTGAATGACAGAATGACCCTGAAATACCTATGTAAATATACTAGGCCCAAAAAAACAATGCAATAGTACATTATGATACAAGTGTGCTAAGTTGACCATTATATACAAGGCGATATTGTGTGCGCACGAGCGAAAGCGAGTGCGCCATAAGAAAGCCGCGTATATTATGGTCACAGGCACATGTGTTTCATACGACGTTTTTCAACACACTTGCGAGGAAAAAACAAGACGGATTTCCATTTTAAAAATTTTTCACTCGATTTTGATGGCAAAAGACTATCGCACGCGTTTTTCGCCTCGTTACGTATGTCCGGCGGAGTTAATAATAGGTTTTCTTCATTTTCTTCACTTGAAGTAGACATTTTCGTTAATATTAAACTTCACAATTAATCCAAACTTCGTCACAGCCAACAATTATTTACGAAAAATGGCGCGTTGTTTTTTTTCTTGCCGCGATACCGATGCGCGCGCAAGGCTAAGGTGCGAACTAGATCGGCCAACAGCCAAGATTAAAAATGTAATTTTTGAATGTAATGTTTAAAACAGAAATTACAGAAAATTTTAAATGAATTTAAGTTATTTTTAGGGTTCCGTACCTCAAAAGGAAAAAACGGAACCCTTATAGGATCACTTTGTTGTCCGTCTGTCCGTCCGTCCGTCCGTCTGTCAAGACCCTTTTTCTCAGGAACGCGTGGAGGTATGAAGCTGAAATTTATATCAATTACTCAGGTCTACTGTCCCTTGAAGCTGTGAAAAAATCAAACTTCTAAGCCAACGCAATCAAAAGATACAGCCGTTTATGCCGCAAATTTTCGACACTTGCAAGGGAATCAAAACCTACAGGGTGCTTCCCGTGAACTCAGAATCTTGAAATTTGGTACGAAGCAACGTCTTATAGCATAGATAAAGGAAAAATTACGAAAACCATAAATTTGCAAGGTTGTATGGAACCCTCGGTGCGCGAGTCCGACTCGCACTTGGCCGGTATTTTAATAATAAAGCTGGATTTACCATTTACTGTTATTTTTCGCATAAATACTGTTTGTTGCGAAAATAAAAAGTTATAACCCGACTAAATTATATCGCTTCTTCTTCTTCTTACTTACGACTTGGACTAGGGTACAAATGTAAATTGGTCGGGTTAATAAACTAAAGGCACTCGTTCAATAATATACTGAAAAAGCACGCGTGTTTAACTAGGATTATGAGCCAAAAATCGGTGGAATAAAAACGTCGTTTTGAGCAAGTGTGTTGAAAAACATATAATGATAAAACTTAACAGTATTACTTATTGTATTATTATATTTGGATACTTACATATTTCAAAAGGAATGTTTTTGGGTCTCTACTTGTCGTAATATGTATGGAAGTGATAGAACTCTATGTACAGTCAAGAGCACATGAAGCTTTACGCTTCTAGTGCAAGTCTGACCTCTAAGGCGATAGTAATAAGAATGTTACAAAGTCCAATGTGTGTGTCAAGCTCTACGTGCTCTTGACTGTACGCATTACGTAACGCACAATTAAAAACAGTTGTCAGTCTGTCTGTTTTGTTACATTATAGCAAAAAGAAATTAATATATTTTTCAGATGAGAGGGAAACTTTTACTATTTGCGGCATTCTTGAATACTGTAGCGACGAGCATCGGCCAAATTAAAAGTGACAAGAGAGCATTAGGAACTTTATACAGATGGAAGCAGATCGACTACATGTATCCCTCCCTTGAAGACCGCCAGGCTGCTATTAACAATGGGTAATTAGAACTTAAATTCACCCATAGTTGTCACGAAAATTTAATCTATAAGCTTACGTATTGTTTCATATAAGAGACTGGCGACCCGCCCCGGCTTCGCACGGATGCAATGCTAATACTAAAACCTTTCTCTTGAATCACCCTATCTATTAAAAAAACCCGCATCAAAATCCAAGTAGTTTTCAAGATTTAAGCATACGTAGGGATATAGGGACATAGGGACAGAGAAAGCGACTTTGTTTTATACTATGTAGTGATACCACTTGATTTGCGTTTTTTGCTTTTTAGTATCTACACGCGTGATAAAGAAATATGAGTTCTATATTCTTTCTTCTCTGTCGCTTCGCTCTTGGCAGAGCGGTCGTGGTCACGTTGAGGCGTCCGTTGTAGTATTGGACACAGCTTTCTTTACGATCTCTCGCCATCTCTCTCTGTTTGCAGACTGTCTGGCGCAGTCTGACACGCGGGTTCCTACTGTGGATTTCACTTGATCAGTCCAGCGCATAGGTGATCTGCCGCGCGATCTGGTTCCCTCTACTTTTCCCTGCACGACTAGCCGTTCTATAGAATTGTTATCACGTCTAGAGACGTGGCCAAAGTACTGCAGTATGCGCGTCTGTACTATGGTTGATAGACGCTTTGTGATGCTGAGTTCCTGGAGTATGGACACGTTGGTGCGGAACTCTGTCCACGATATGCCGAGCATCTTCCTCCAGCACCACATCTCTAGAGCATCTATCTTCTTCTTTTCCAACTCACGCACTGTCCACGTCTCTGCCGCGTAAAGGAAGATTGGGAATACCAGCGTTCGCATGAGCCTGACTTTGGTGGCTTTGGTGATGTTGTGATTCTTCCACACCTTTCTTAACTTCTCCACCGCGGCTCTGGTTATAGCCATACGACGCTTTACTTCATCTACGCAACCACCATTGTTTGAGATTAAGGCCCCAAGATATACGTAGGCTTGAACCACGTCGCAGTTCGCAATCTGTGTAACTTCTGGCGAGTTGTCATTGACGCGGTCCATGATCATAATCTTGGTTTTAGATCGGTTAATCTTCAATCCAAATGTTAGACTTACGCGCTCCATTTCGTGAAGTAATTCCTGCATGAGGTCCGAGCTACTCGCAAATAATGTGGTGTCATCCGCGTATCGCAAATTCGAAATCTTGTATCCACCAATTACAACACCATCGGTCCAGCCTTCGAGAGTGATTCGCATTATAAGCTCGGTGTAGATATTAAAGAGCAAAGGTGAAATTATGCATCCTTGCCTCACACCCGCACTTGGATGGAAATTGTCGGAAAGGAGGCCATCTGTCCGCACTGATGCTGTCCCCTCTTCGTAGAGTCCCCTGAGCAGGTGCACGAGATGTTGTGGTGTGCCCATGTCCAGTAGTGTTTTCCACAGCGTTGGCCATTTCACCGAGTCGAACGCTTTGGAGAAGTCAACAAAGCATATGTATGTTCGCTTGTTGAATTCTCTAGTTTTTTCGATAATTTGACGAACGATGAGAATTTGCTCACGGGTTCCCTTGCCTTTTACAAAACCAGCTTGTTCTGGCGCAATTTCTCTGGACAAGTTTACAAGACAAGTGGACAAGAGTTCTATATATGTTGTAAATATTCGTATTAAATTTTGCATATTTTAAGTACCTACACTCATTTTAAATTTGAACAGTTTCCCATGTATTAAAAGTTACATCTACTTTGAATTATCAATAGATTATCCACTGTTAACAAGAGCATAATTACGACCAATTCACCACGTAACTACTTACGAAACTTACATCTAGTTATTTAAAAGAAACTGTATCTCTTTACATAATTGTCGATACCAATTTTCAGGGAATTCATCCAAGCTAGCGTGATACCGCTGGGCGTGGAGCGGTACAAGGACCGTCTGTTCGTGAGCACGCCGCGATGGAAGAGAGGAGTGCCGGCTACGCTGTCCGTACTACCGATTGCCGAATCGTCGGAGTCCCCACCACTGACACCCTACCCTAGCTGGGACTGGCATAATGCGGGTGAGTGATTTGTGCCAGATTTTGAACTTTTGCTCTAATGTAATTAGATATACCTAATATGGATAGAATAGATTAGAAAGAAATGGTAGCGGATCACCGCCACTAGCCTAGTTTTTACGGTAATGAGATAACATTAGAAAGTTGACCGAATAATGTCATTTATCGCTTTAAACATTGGTTCTTGTTTTAAATTTACTTCGATAAATGCTATCTCACATAGTATTTCATTCGAATATTATTATTCGATTATATATAAGGTAAACGCAGCTATTACCGACCCCCTTAAGCAAGTTTTGAAATTGATTATTAGAATTAAGGGTAGTGGTTGCAAACACACCAGATTTTTTTATTTTATATTTAAATATAGATTGTATATTTTATATTTATATTTTCATTTGTTTATAAATATCATGTTTTCATTGAAAAAATAATCAAAGGATTGTTGAAGTCAATTGTTTCTATCACCGACCCACCCGAAACGCTTTGAAGCTATTACCGATTTTTATGAATCTAACACCGACCGTAAGTAAATAAAGCATACTTTTTTTCACAAAATACCTACCTACATGTTCGATTCTCAAAATAATTATAAATTTGAGCGAAATATCCCTTTCCCAAAATATCCCATTTTCGAAATGTCCCGTTTACTTTTATTTGCTTCTCATTTTTGTACTTGATTCATTACAATAATTATAGTTACTAAAATAATCTGAAAATGGAGATAAACTTGACTTTAAACTTTTTGGCGGGAATCCGAAGACTGACGTCATGTTTTTTGTATAATTTTCATTTTGCTGTGTATTTCGGGTTTTGACTCATCATAATAGTAATAGTTTATTATGTGGCAAGTTTCCGTGAAAGTGTGCACCTAAATGGGAAATTCGATAAAATGCGAGATATGGACATTTTTGGGAAGTTACAATAAAGTCTTCAGTAAAAGTGATATTATTTTTGTGCATGGACTCTGAAGCAGAGCCATTTACTCAAGGTTATCATTAACTAATGACGAGGCTGCATGGCGTAATGCCTTTGCCTACCCTGCAAGGGGTGAAAAAAAAAGAAATAGAACCAACATAAAATTCATTGTTATGTAGATTTCTTTTTCTAGTGCCCATGCTTTCCAACTAATCGCAGTGAACCTCGGAATGCTTGTCGATTCTTTAAAAGATTGTTTTCACATTTGGACCACAATAAAAATAAAGGTAGGTATTTATTTTTCTCGGTGGACACAAATGAAATTTTAGTAATATAAGAAAATAGACTTTAATAGAAATGGTAAATAGAATAACATTCATAAAATCAAAGTGAGAACATAGGTCATGTATTGTTATCTTGCGCCCCCGGAAACCTGCTGCGTGGCCAGCTAATGCAAACCATAGTTACCATAGTCTTTCTTTCTAATTGATTAACCTACTTAATAGTAATTACTTCTTAAAACAATGTCAATGCTGTTACTTCACAATGCAGTTCCGTGTAGTGCCGTTGAATTGGTCTTAGTGTCAATTGTGTTGGACATAGGGGATAACTGAATCACCTGAAACATAAATATTCACTATCAAAATTCAGAGATAATTTTGTAAATGTGTAGATGTTAATAAAATAAAACACACTGTTTTATTTTCAGCACAGACTTTTTCAAGTTGGGATAGCGGCTGGTGCTTCTCATGAATCATGATTTGCTCAACCATACTTTATACTATTAGAGTCAGAGTCATAAACCTGAAAATAAAAGTAAAAACTATTATAAATGTATAATTTACATGTATTAAATAAAAATAATTAGACAATTTTATTTCAAAATAACTTAAACCCTTTGATTTATTTCCCAAAAACCTATAAAAATTTTTCGAACTTCCCAAGTTTAGCGCAGCCGAAGGTGAGGATTGACTGTCGGAACAAGTTGCAATGATGGTTCCGCACGTGTACCTAATAACTATTTTTAATACAGTTGCGAAAAAATGAAGCAATTTAATAAAATAATAAAAATACAATAAACTCAACTAACATTTTTGGAAAATCGCGCCAACCGTAAAAGATTAAAAGCAGATTTTTTTTTGTTTTCTTCACCCATTCTGGGTAGGCAAAAGGAACTATACATACAGCCAAGTCTTCAGTAGATTTTTTTATGGATATGAAATGAAAATGAAATTTAATGACATTAAATGAAACTAAACCTAACCTAACTCATTAAATCAAATCATTTTATTGAAACAAATTAGTAGCTTTACTTTTAGACATTACATACCGTTAATCCAAAAATACCAATTCTTCGGTATAGAATCGGTGATAGTTTCTCTTTGTTGCAATCACCGATTCATATGGATCGGTAATTAGTGTTCAATAAAAAAATGAACAAATCTTTTAACGAGCCACGAAAAATAATCGATATTAATTGTAATTTATTTCCCCATCCGATTTAATACAATAATTTGTTGATTTAGTCCTAAACTATAAAAAATACACCATTTTCATACAAATACGAAGAAAACTCTAAGTAGTTTCTTTCATATCCCACGTCTAAATGTTTAATAATGCGTGGCAGTTTATCGCGGAAAAACAAGTTTAAAATATAACATGGTGTATGTCGCTAATAGATGCTTATAATTTTAGAATACTTAAGATTGAAATGGTGTTATAAAAAGTTGTTTAATTATTATAAGCATTAACGAAAAATTGAAAAAATAAAGCATAACCTCTTAGCCATTGCCGATCCATGGGTCGGCAATGACTGCACTACTAAAATGCACTGCAGCTATTGCCGTTCTATTTTAATTTCAAAAATACTTTTTAAAATCCATTAAAACATAATAATTTAGTTGCGAAATGTGGAATATACAAATAAAGGAATATGTTGAGTTATTCACAATAAATTTAACGTAAATATTTATATATAAAATATCTTAAGCAAAAAATTCGAGTACTTACCTGAGGAAGTAAGGGTTAGTATGACACGATCGGCGCACTCGCTACGTTCACAGAAACTAACGTATTTGGTCACATTCCCGTGAACCTATGTACACTAACACCAGTAAATTTATTAGGAAACATACAAGCATGTGTGTATATTATACTCTCTTTTGACTCAAATCGTTCCAAACCGATAAAAATAAGAATAAGCAGAATGGGTCGGCAATACCTGCAGATTTTCGATGGGTCGTTAATAGCTGCGTTTACCTTAATATTATAAAGAGGAAAGATTTGTATTTTTGTATGTTTGTTACGAATAAACTCAAAAACTATTGGACCGACTTTAAAAATTCTTTCACCAATGGAAAGCTAGAAGATCTTAGGTAACATAGGCTGTATTTTATTCCCGTATTCCACGGAAACCGCTAGATGAACTTTAGAAAAATATTTCTTGTTTTTCAGCGAACTGCACCGGTTTCACCTCAGTTTTCCGCATGAGTGTAGACCACTGCGGCGTTATGTGGGTCCTTGACGCCGGGCAAGTGGAAGCCTTCGAGACACCCCGCCAAATCTGTCCGCCCACACTGTACGCCATCAATTTAGACACCGATACTGTAATTGGAAAATACCCGATCCCCGATGAACTCGTTCTCCAAGATTCTCTCATTACTAACATTGTAATAGACTCCAGAGAAGCTCGCTGCACAGACCTGCACATCTACATTGCTGACGCTCGCCGATTCGGGCTCATAGTATTCAGAGCAGCCGATGCAGGTTTTTGGAGATTCACTCACTATACTTTCTATCCAGAACCGCTGCTCTCAAATTTCACCTTACACGGAGTGAACTATCAATGGTCAGACGGTTTGTTCGGCATGTCTTTGGGCAGATATCATTCAGGGGACCGCCCACTTTACTACCACTCGATGGCTAGTTCCTTGGAGTTTGTTGTACAGACGTCTGTTGTTCGAGACCCGTCTCGAGTAGATGACTCCGTGTCTGAGTTCCGACTGCTCGGCGAGAGCCGCGGCCCCGACGGGCAGGTTTCAGCCGCAGCTGTCGACCGCAGCGGTGTCATGTTCTTTAACCTGGTTTCTCGAGACAGTATCGGATGTTGGGACACGCGAAAACCTTACTTGAACGATAATATAGGCATTGTTGCAAAAAATAATATAACTATAGTGTTCCCTAACGATTTACGATTAGATCATGAAATACCACAAATGGGGTGGATCATAACAAACAGACTACCAATGTATCAGTTCAATTTACTTGATCCAAATGAGTACAATTTCCGTCTAATGTATTTAGACCCAGCAAAAGCAGTAGAAAATAGCGTATGTCAACCATAAGCAACAAAATAATGGTGTTACATAAATATAAATAACCAAGATCATGTCTAGGCTTTATTTTAATGTACTTACATATATTTTATATTTAATTATATAATAAAAGGTGTAACATTTTTATTAATTATTTTGTGATTATTTTTTAGCAGTATTAGACCCATTGTGCGAGTGCTGCTGATGAGCTCCTGAACGGCTAGTATTTCTTTCGTTTATACCCCGAGTAGATATTGGACTATTTGATTCAACTCTAGTTTTACTTGGTTCAGGTACATTTGGAGGTAGACTTTTTCTCATTCTATCAATAATATTTTGTAAACTATTGGTTGATTCTGTGTTTGAATTGGCATCAGGCACAGGAACATAATCTTGTGTTTTAATTTCAGGCTCATTTTTGAAGGCACATAATTCACCTGTTTTCTTGCCTACTTCAATTTGAAAACTGTTTGTGGATGGTGTCTTCATAATCATTTCGACCACCTCATTACTATGCTCTGATGAAATCCCAGTTTTGAAATCAACCTCTTTACATTTAGACTGAGTATCTTGGCTATCCTTTCCTTGATTTACCGTGTTAGTGTCTGATGATAGCTGAAATATTTTCCTACGATTTGTATCATTAGGGGTATTATATTTCTCATGATCACTAAATTTATTACTATTGTGTTTATCATCCATTTGAATCTGGCTGTGCACTGTACGAAGTGTGCTAAATTGCGATTCGTTTTGACGTTGTATGGTCTCAGAATTCTTTTTCATAAATATTTGAGGATATTCCTCTAAGTATGAGGCAGTTTTTCCTTTACTATTTCCTACTAATGGTGGTGTATCAGTATCTTCATGTATACTTGTGCAGTCCATGTTGTTATATGGCAACAAAACTCGCGAATTCGAACTAAATAATTTTTCTGGATCAGTTGCGTCCGATCTCTTATATTCGCTTATTCTTAACAACATTAGTACTAACTGTTCCAGAATACGATCTCCATCGCGAGGCACCATATCTGCACCTCCCCAGTCTTCACCCAAATCTGACAACATGCGTTCAGATACTATACTGTGGTTGTATTGGATTATATCTGCATCTTCTTTAGTATCTTCACTAGTGTTTGTTGCATGAATCATGTTAGACGACAAACCAGGTTTCTTTGATGTTATTTCTTTCGTGTAAATATTTCTTTCTCCGTAGTTGCTGTAAATGAATTACTTAGGAAGTATTTTTTTTACTCCGATTTCAGTCAAGCCGTCGTTAGTGGCAATCTATTGCTATCTTGTGAAAAGGGGCTAAAATTATCGCTCTATCCCGTAGGATCCACCATATCGATCCACCAGTGGATTGAATAGCACGTAGAAGTTCACTGTGGTCCAGCATTGGTCTGAGTAGATCCTGGGATTCTTGCGGCGCTTAATAGGGTAGTTGACTTTTCTTTAGATTTTATCAGCAATGTAAAATTTTAAAATGGTTACTTACAAGTTGGCAACAAGGCTTTCGCGCAGTTGGTTTTCGCCTAGCAGCGATTTGGTGCGTCGTCTTCGAACTGCGAGCTCGAGGCCGAAGTCCCGGTCATTTGACTGCATCGCCTTCGATAACGTTTTGAATGTCGATGATAGTTTTAATGTGTTATAATAGCTGTAATTGATAAAAAATATATAGACTTTTCTATTATCTGAGCTGTGTAAATGTTTGGAAAATAAAAGAATACGCTTTGAAGTATTATTTACTACAAACTGGAGAGGACGTCGCTAACTTAAATAATGTTCAAAACCCTCACTTTATATTTTAAACAGCTTGGAACAATCTGTTTCTTTGTTCGCTATATACCTAATAGCTCTACCATGTACATTATAAGTATAACTGAAGTAGAACACATGCATAGTTGATTTTGTTAATGAACTGCAAAACCAAATTCATAAAGCATCATAAATGATATCTACTAATATTAAATAGGGGTAAAATTTTATGTAAGTATATTTCAAGTAATCTTTGGAGCTACTGATCCGATTCTAAAAAGTATTTTACAGATACAAAGCTATATTATTCCACAGTGGCTATAAAACTAATTAAGTACCTATAAACCAGCATCCACATATAAACGGCAGGCGTGATGGAGGCGACCTTGAAGACGACAAACTTGACGCAGGGCGGACGCCCAGGACCGAGCAGGAGGCACGCACCCAGTCCCAAGGCCAGGCTCGTCAGCTCGCACAAGAACTTCCTCACCGCAGCCAGGAGTAGCCACGGCAGCACCAAAGTCGGACGCTCCTCCTATCACAACAGTGACATATCATGGCTCAGAAAAATATGAACACATGAACCGAACAAATTTGCCCCCGATGAAGTGATTCTAATTTAGCTCGCGAGTGTAGTTTCCAAAGGAAATAATATGAAGCCAAACCAAGCAGTGCCGAATAAAATAACTTGATGCCCTAAGCAATCTTCCCCTGTAGGACCATGAAGTGAACTATCAAGAATTAGTTTTAAAAAATATATTAATAAGATCTTAGGTAGAATATGTAAAAGTATGTATTGTTCCTCTTGCACTTATGCCGTGCTAGGTGAGGTGGGCACACCATAATTTCACATGTTGTCATAAGATGCGACCGAACCGAACTTCAACGTCAATTTCAAACGTGCGGATTTGGAAATTGCTTTAACTTTCGTGTGCTCGGTCGTCTTTGGTGCCCCCCCCGACGGGATGCCCTAAGCAATTGCTTAAGTAGCTTAAAGCCTAATCCAGGACTGTTACCAAGGTCAATTCCAAAAGATAATGTTAGATAGTGAGCTACAAACTAGGAACACGGGGTACAGCAGCACTATGTAGGAGGCGAGGTAAACGTAGACGGTGAAGCATTGCACAAGCATTACTCCGGAGATCATTGTCCGCAGCGCGCGCTGCACCGGCTTCGACAGTTCTGGCGGCATCCTCATTTGCCAAACCTGGTATAACATGGAAATATCGATTAGCTATCTAAAATAGTGATAGATGCGATTTATTTTAAGACCCATCGTTAAATAAATAAGTAAAAAAATAATAATTAGACAGTAAAATGTCTTTCGATTATTGTTTACATATGTAAGGCGAACTTATGATCTTAATGAGGTAACTATTAATCTTTGAAACGAATTATCCCAATACTGTTTGTTTACAGTCAATTAGCTACCTGTCCATAATACGACAAAATATTTTCTAAGTAATATGTTTAAGTAAGTACAACAATATAATGTCTAATAGATAAAGAATCAATTATAAATACTTTTAGAAGTTTGGTAGGTAGACTGTCTGTTTTATTATATGATATATTTTAGGATACGTTTCAAGCAAAAGCTTAGATGGATTTTCAATATAGTTTAGAATGGTTCAAAAAAGTATATGTAATTAAAATTGGTTTTCAAAGCTCTCCGCGGGCAAAGATACAAGTTACTTGATAGCATTTTTTAAAACATAACGCGGGTACTTGTTACAGAACCCATTGATAACCACTTGGTGGACTAGGTGGTGAGCTCATACATAAAAATAACTTGAATAAATTTCTCGGCGTGTGTATTCACTCTTTCATCGCGATTCAAGCACCTGTTTTAGATTAGCGTTCACTTTGAAGAGAGTAGCATCGAATATGGTCCGCAGTAGTCCCATTAACGTCCATAGACATAGCTCCGATTGCATACTTAGCCCGACATACGACAGTATATTAAACATTTTGCCAAATCCAAATGAGAAAGAGTCAAATGTTAAGTGAGGATCATTTTATAAAACAATGTTATTGGGAATGTTGATCCGTTATATTTGTATGGCATGCACAGTGCACATGTGGGTCATTGTATAAAATGCGTGTTTCATTTTGACTTATTTTATCGTGACATCATGATGTCACCGCGTGACGTTTACATTTTTTTTTTCATAAATCATAAAGGAAAAACATATTGAAACGATGCATTGCCGTAGATTAAAAAAAAGAAAATCTAAACGTATGATTCAAACATCCAAACTACGAATATAAAAAAATAAAACATAACTAAAACATCGTTCAATAAAATAAAATACTTATTGAACGATTTTAGAAGGCAAGTTAAAATGTTGGTCCTCGTTTTCGTTGTTATCACGCATAATGAAAGTCATTAAACCATCTTAAATAGGTACCTACCCTTGGGGGGCATGAAAAAATTCTAATAGATTCTACATAGCCTAACAACAACACTAAATACCTACGTGGTAAATT
This sequence comes from Ethmia dodecea, assembly GCA_963855545.1. Lineage (NCBI taxonomy): Eukaryota > Metazoa > Arthropoda > Insecta > Lepidoptera > Depressariidae > Ethmia > Ethmia dodecea. Next base: position 8,629,613 of record OY979446.1, read on the forward strand.
TACATGGGAGATTATAACAATTAATTTTTTACCATTTTGATACGGAACCCTAAAAGCCATTTTTTTTATCTTCTATAAATTACCTACTTTGTTAGCACGTTCATCAGTGAGATTCATAATTTAGAATAGACAGACAGTCATAGACAAAGTCCATTTGACAGCCTAATCTACTATATAAAAATAAGTCGGGTTTTCCTTCCTGACGATTTAACTCGAGAACGGCCGGACCGATTTCGATGAAACTTTTTGTGTTGGTTCGAGTGGGTCCAGGGATGGTTTATAGCAAAGAAAATTCAGCATTGCACCCGTGCGAAGCCGGGGCGGGTCGCTAGTTGGAGTATAAATTCTAAAAGGTAGAGTTTTTAGCAGTTAATTTCGTAATAATATAATGACGCTGTGAATAACATTGTCATCGCATCAGGCGTGAGGAGTGCGTCATGCGCCACAGAATCATTCGCTCTGGCTCTGCTCTGCGGTCCGTCCGTACGTATTCTACACAACTACACAACTCAGGGCAGACGATACTCGACGGACGTGTTAACCGCGCTTACCCCGTTCCGTTGGATCTTCGTGTTTTGTACGACCGACATCGCGCTATCTATCGGTGGATTTGTTTTAACGAGTGATTAAATCAAAGTGCACAGTCACGTGTGAAAATACCCATATTTCTTCGACATATCTGGCGAACCATAAAGGTAAACAACAATTTACCATTTAACTTTGTTACAATTAATGTCGGGAGAATACATGTGTTTTGTGTTTAGGCACACTGGTGAAGGCCTTGATTTTGTTTCAGAATATATTTAGGCTGCGTCCTTACCTTGAGCGCATGAGTCGAGAGTTATTTTTATAATTTTTGTAAAGTCGCATCATCGCATCGGGTTATATAGCTATGTTACGTTAAAAAATACAAAGAGTAATCAGGGCAGAACTATCATAACATAATTCAAAGAAAATGTCTTAAAGATTCGTATTTTACACATCCACGTCTGCAACTATTTGCCTTTAAAAAACTACCTAATCTTTATATACTCGTACTATACATAACGATAGAATAAGTACAGGCAGGCAACGATATATCGTTAAATTACAGTTATGTTCGCTAAAGCTATAAGACCGCCCATTGTACTTTTTTTAATCATTCTGTCACTTAATGCATATTTTTATTGTACAATAACGAGTTGTTACTTACTTACTTACACAAATACAGAAGAACAGAAATATGTGAACGAAATCTTCAAGAAGGCATCGACGAAGTAGCCTTGAGTTACAAAGAGATCATATTTCAATATAAACAAGGGCGGCTGCAATGCAAAATCGCGTATGATGTCATTACGCTTCTGTGTAAAATCCAATCTTCTATTTTTGAATCTTACGCACCGAGAAATTATATTGATTTTAAAATCGAAGTTTCAATTGGCCATATGGTACTGGTTGAAAAAATATGAGGACCGAGGGCACGGAATAAAGAGTATAACTGTGGGTAGAGAGCAGCGTGGGAGAGCGGCCGGCCTACGCTACCAGCGGTAAACACTGCCCAATTAGAATCAACAACAACGGACCATTGTGCTTTTATCAGTACCGGGCTCTCACATGACTTTTCATTTACGACCGTGATTTAGTGTTTATCCCAGAAGAAGGTAACGTTTTTCGGGTAAAGGTATGTAAGTCTTTTGGTGATATCTGCATTTTAAACGATTTGAGAGATTGAAGTGCAAGGCCAACATCTAGAGTCGTCTTAATCGACTAGTTTTTAAGATATTTTCATTACCTTTTACACCTTTTACAGTCGGGTTTTTCAAATAAGAAATGTTTCTGTCAAGTTCAATTGAAGATATAAGTCAAGCTCAAAGGTGTCTCAGAAGTCTTGTTATCATAAAACGATAAAACCACAGACAAAACGGTTAGTAAGTAATGAATAATGTTTTTTAAAATACTTTTCCTCTTATATTTGTATCAGTAAACGGATATGATATGAATAATTTGTTTATTTATTAGTATTGCTTAAAGACATACTAAGTATTCATTTATTTTTTTATTTTATATCGACGGACTAAACGAAGCCATAATATACCAGAGGTGGTTTGAGTCCCGAGCTTGCGAGGTTTAGTCTCGAGGTGCAAAACTGTACTTTTCACTTTGAGTGCGAGAAAAATAGTCAATTTAGTACAAATTTATTTAAAACCGAACATATTTACATAGAGCAGTGATAGCCCGGACGGTTAAAGAGCCGGTCGAAAATCAGTGAGGCTCGGGTTCGAATCCTGGCATGTACCAATGAGTTTTTCAAAAACTTACGTACATATTTATCACTAGCTCGACGGTGAAGGAAAACATCGTGAGGAAACCCGCAGGTCCCAGAATTAATTCTGAGACATGTGTAAATAGACCCGGTCCGGCGATGGGCTCACCACCTATCACGTTAAGGGTCCAATGTATCTCGTGAAATGTGGGTATATCCAGTAATGGAATACCTCTGCCTACCCCCTCGGGGATGAAAGGCGTGAGATTATTTATTTTATTTTATATTTACACTCGACGAAAATTCTGAAATTATCGAGTAAATTTTTTTCTTATAAACCTGTCACAGATTAACAAAGAGATTTAAATCTCTTTGCAGATTAACAATTTAAAACACATGGCACCACCTTCTTTGCGGAAAAACCATTGAACTAAAACTCTCATCATTTTCGCAATGAAGATGGTCCACACACACTCCACAGATATTTACTGGCTGTTTGAGTTTGTCTGTGTCTCACTAAGAAAATTAAAAAACTAAGTAATTACTTTTCACTCCCTAGAGACTAAAGTGGTCACTTTAGTCCCGCTTCGTAAGGCTATATTGGCGTACTTTTAGAGCATGAGAAGTGAAATATAATTTTTGGTGAATACGTGAATTAAGCAACCGTATAGGTACTTATTGGTAACTAGCGACCCGCCCCGGCTTCGCACGGGTGGGTGCAATGCTTATAAGATTTTCCCGCTTTTCTGTTTAATTTTTTCCTGAATTTTCTTTGCTATAAACCTCACGGAGCCCGAGACCTTTCCAACGAATGCTAAACCGTAGAAATCGGTTCGTGTGTTCTGGAGTTATAGCGTCAGGAAGGAAAACCCGACTTATTTTTATATAGTCGACTACGAGTATATCCTAATTGTTTCATCTCAATATGTAACACAAGAACGTTCAGTTTTTTTAAATATAAATGGATATAGAAACAATCTTAATTGCAATTGTACCATCGGTATACCATTTTTATTGCAAGTGTAAAAAGCGTGTGTTATTAGTAACGTAACGGCGCATTACACTACCTATAACGTCTATTATGAACTTCTGACGAAAAAACGGAAACATGTGTAACAACAAACGAAGCGGAAATTCCATAAAGTGATAGCCAAAATACACATATTATCCGTATGAGTATTAATATTACTTTTATTTCGGGAGTCGGATGCCTGACATGTGCAACTTACAGCATATCTCACAAAAAAAGAACATCGTTTTGTAAAGATTAAAATAACAATTTAGAGATTATACAGGTGGCAAATACAAGCGAGGCATGCGAGCGTTTTTTTATTTATTCCCACGGGACTAATCATGACTAAAATAACTCTACTTCTGAGGCAGTCTGGTAAAAAACAACCACTGACGACGACGTACAGGTTAAAAGTAACTGACTTTTAACCTGTACGTCGCTTTCATTTCCATTTATGTTTAAATCACAGATATACACTTCAATTTTATTACATTGTTTTATACGGAAGCAGACTCAGCCCTTGAATAGAGGACTTTTTGCGAAACACATGTCCCGTATTACTTTTTTGAAAGGTGAAGTCCAAGACTAAGGACCGGTACTAAGTAGAAAACCGCCGACGTCATGGCTTGTGACATTCTTGATGCACGTGAGAACGCCACTATGGTACCTGCTTCCCATACATGGCCCGACTGGATATGGCAGAGGTATCTACTCCATCAGTAGATACCTGACGATTTCCTGCACTTTCTACTTAACATTTCCAACTTGTATGAGGACTCGGGTTACTTATAGTTGTGTATAATTCGCATTAATATGGAGCTGTGAATACACTCATCTCCACGGTTAATCAATCAAGGAACAACATTATCATAAACCGCTACAGAACACATCCAGAGATTTTCTAAATCACCTCTGAACAGATCAAGAAAGAATACATTTTAAAGTTGATGCAAACACAATTATTTATAAAATACCTACCATCATACCATCGAATTACAGCATACATACATATTAGATACAGCAGTGATAGCCCGAACGGTTAAAGAGCGGGCCGAAAATCAATGAGGCTCGGGTTCGAATCCTGGCATGTACCAATGAGTTTTTCAAAAACTTACGTACATATTTATCACTAGCTCGACGGTGAAGGAAAACATCGTGAGGAAACCCGCAGGTCTCAGAATTAATTCTGAGACATGTGTAAAAAGACCCGGTCCGGCGATGGGCTCACCACCTATCACGTTTAGGGGTCCAATATATCTCGTGAAATGTGGGTATATCCAGTAATGGAATAGCTCTGCCTACCCCCTCGGTCGGGGATAAAAAAGGCGTGAGATTATATATATATACCATCGAAACTTCAAAATTGTATTAAAATTAGTTCCGTTAGGTAGTATTGTAGTATTTAGGTACATTTAAAACATCCCAACCGAACACATTATCTGGACCTAAATCTCTCTTACTTCGAGTATATTCATCATAACATCAACCTGTAACAGCTCACCGCTGGTCTTTTCTCATAATTTCCCACACGCCACCGCTAAATGGGAGATGTTGTTAGGTTAATAGCTACGAAGTATCAGAATTTTACAAGCCACCCAGGATATCTGACATGGCTTCACAAAGTGAATATAATAGATATTCACGAGAAGTATCAAAATAATGTCACTAATATTTTTGTTAGCATCAATTATACTATGTGTAACTGGGTTACCAAAGCGTGCACTTTTCTTACTTGAAGTTCTGATTAACGGTGTCATTAGATATGTTAGCGATGTTAACGCTTGTCTAGAAATCACTCGGAAAGGCTTCGTTGTTCATGTGTCGTGTGAATCATTCTTATGATGAAAGCTACCTTTTTTAGAATGTTAACACCATTCCTAGTCCTACGCAATACAGCACAATATTTTTGACTAAATTTTGTGAATTATGGCACTGTGCGTGAGACTCGGTTATGAATCCTTGTGACCATGTGGCATGCACCAATGAGTTTTGCAAAAACTAACGTACCGCAAAAACGACCTACATATTTATCACTAGCTTTACGTTAAAGTATTACATCGTGAGGAAACCCGCAGATCCCAGAATTGATTCGGGTCCGGCGCGATGTCAAACAATCGACAAATTTTCTGCAGGTACAAAAAGTACACTTAGAATGGGATCACTACTTGTCACGTTTAGGCGCCAAAAAATATTTGGTGAAGATTGGGTATTTCCAAGAATGGAATACCTCTTCCGACCGAATGGAATATGATGTCATGAGCACATTAATTTTTATTATTTTATTTGCTTACTGAATTAAACAAAGATGCAATACAGTAGTGAGTATTGACAATTTATAAAAATTCTAAAAGAAATATTTTTGGGCCATAGGTATGCAAAACAGAATTGAATACATTTAAAATATACTGTGTTGCCAATTTTAGCTTAACCTTACTACGAACGAAAGGCCTTAACCGGATTATTAAAAATAGTACCTAATTGTTACCATAATATTACTTAACTTGAATCCTTTACTTCCAAAGTAACCCAACCGTAGTATGACTGAAGTTAGTCCAATCACAACTGGATGACTAATTTCTTGCATATTGGATTACACATCACAATAACATTGCCTGTCTGCGATGATGTCATCCACTGAGTCGTTTAATTGGGAATCTGGACATAGTTAATGACTTTTTGTTCTTAAGTGTAGCCTCCGAAATCAGGGTTGCTCCAGTGATAAAACTTATAAATGGTTTGTTTATCAAATGATAGATAAATCTGTTTATATGTTGTCTGTCTTTATCAAAACCGAGGCAAATAAATTTTGTATTCTAAAATAAAAACAAAAGGTCTCCATTTTCATACGTGTGAACGTTTCATACATGTATATACAAAAATTTGTACAAAATAATAACTTTCCCGGGATTTGTTTGCTGCGGGAACAAGATGTAATGTTTGAACTCGTTGTCCAAATTTATAAAACGCAATCAATGCGGAACTAAGAATCAGCCAACGCGACAGACTAGCTAACCCACCTTAATGCCTTATAATAAAAGTGGAATAAACACCCGTGAAGTCGTCGACCTTGTCGATGTATCTCAGCGAAGTTACCGAGGTCTAGACAGCCATATACGGATTCGCTAGGTTGCCGTTTTTCGAAGAACCTGAACCACTGACATTGACATTGTTACCGTAGGTATTATTGCCATCATTACTCATCCAATAATTACTAATTGCGTGCAATGTCATCTGTAGTTATTGCGGTTGCAAATGAGCAATATTGCTATAGTCATTTTTGTGGTGAGGCATGGTCTACAAAAACCATTCAGCTTCTACACTACGATATTCGCACGATTCGTTTTACTCGGTACAAAAAAACTTATATATAGGTATACCTATTAGGACTAAAAAAAATTTAGACATTTAAAAGCATAATCTTCATCAACACTAATCATTTAGTAATCTACTCTAATATTATATGGAGGTAAGCTTTGTATTTTTGCATGTTTGTTACCAATAAACTTAAAAACTGCTAGACCTATTTAAAAAAAAATCTTTCACCCATTTAAAGATAAATTATCGGGGAGTAACATAGGCTATATTTGTTTTCTCACGGGAACGGGTATTATTCAGATGAAAGCGCGAAACAGCTAGTGTATTAATAGAACAGAAACATACCCTATTGCCTTATATCTGTTAGTAGAGGTACCTATTTCACCTACTCCATTTCTTATGCCTATGAGGGTTAGAAAAAGTATTTCTCAATTCTGGAAGTACCTAATTTTCACCAAGACATTTTGTCGAGCCCCTAGACGTGACAGGTGGTGTGTGAGCACATGGCGGGACCGATGTCCTTACCTTCACTGTTCATCTAGAGAAATATGTACGTAAGTTGAAAACAAACCTTTCATCATAATCGTATCACAGCGCTTATTTAGTGTAATCTGTAATCCAACTCCCATTGAAATCTGTCTAAAATCAAGTACCTACTTACATGAATAACAGAGTAAATGCCACAAAAACCATTCACAAACTAGTTTTATCTTTGTTGCTCTGTGCGAGGCGTTTTGTTTACACCTTACATAATCGTGTGTGTGACACGTGTACTTGGTGACGTCATTTGCGCCTGCGCCACCGGCCTCGGTGTTCGCGTCAAGACGTGGCACAGTGGTTCCATCTTGAAAATCCATGGACTTAGGGTCGAAAGTCGGAATTTCGATCTGTTTTTTTTTTATACGTTGGAGAGTTATTTGCCTAGCAATAGTTGTGGGGGGAACTTTTCTAGAAAATTGATATTTTAGGCAAAAAAAAAATTATACAAGTTTTTTTTGTATGGAGAAATTCACATTATATTTTTTTTCTTTTTTTGTTTAAACTTGTCTAGCTGATGACTTTATAATTATAATAGTTCAATTCATTACCAACCTAGAAAAAAAAAATCTACTGCAGTCACTTGCCGCCGCGCGAGATTTGAGTCGCTAAACATAGACACTTTTTTTCATACATTTTAATTAGAATGCTCAATCTTGCTCGACAATTCGTTTGTACCTTATGTTCCTAACTCAATTGAAAACAAAATTTGAATATTATGTACAGCACGGCCGTTTTAACTTGACAGCTCTGAAGTTGCGCAAATGGCTGCGCAGTAACATTTTTTAGCGACCATATGGCGGTAGGAGGGGGATTTGCGCAGGCGAGCCTATGTTCAGAGAAGCCAAGTTAAAACGGCCGTACTGTACCTAAAAAAGTTCATTAAAGGAGGTTAACATTCCGCTAATTCTTATTAAATGTAGGTAAGTGGCCAACTATAACAATGTTTTATAACTTTTTGTTGAAGTCAAATGATTTTAAAAAACTTATTAGGTCATCACCCTAAAAAGTACCTCTTACTATTAACCTACCTCTTTTAAGTATATGATTTACGAGAACAGCGCAATTTTCATCCTGCAGAAGTGACCTCAGTGTCAAGTATTGCCATTTTGAGAGGGTGAGTGACGTGTAGAGCGCTAAAGATTTATCTTCTGGAATCTTGACTACTGCTCTTTTCTCCTTATCGAATAGAAGCTGCGTCACTGCTTGTATAGCATCAGCATTCTTGCTAAGATGATCCACGATCTTAGCTAAGGCAAGTTTGCCATTTTTTTAACTTTGACGTGAACATATATTGCAGTTCTTCTTCGTCTGTTGGTGTCAGAGTCGGGTCAGAACGCCTTTTTTTCTGTTTCCCACACAATTCTTTAAAGTCCACCCTTGTTTTTGCTTCTGTAGAGGTTCCTGCTTCTGTAGTGGAGACGGATGGGATTACACTTTTATGTCTGTGTTGGATCTGGAAGTTCTATTAGATCTACTGAAGTTTCCATTATCATCTTCAGATCCACCGAGTCACAAGTTGACCACGCGATGCTTGTCTCCAGCCACGTTTGGTTCGCTTCCCGGTTCAGAAAAGTTTTCTGACATATGTTTGCTTTATTCCATTTATTTAATAGACGTATTGTAAAAAGTCGAGAAAATTCTATAATTTTAGCTTGGTCATTTTGGGATATCTCGAATGGTATTTTAGAAAGTATAATATTGTATAAATATTGAAAATCTTTCAGGTCACCACCACTACTACGAAGTTCCTAGTACAGGTCGAGATATGTGTGAAATCTAGCCATAACAATTCCTTCACACACGAACTTTCTAACTCTAGTCCTTTTGCAGTCAAACGCCAGGAGCAGAATGAAGTAAAATCCGACATTATTTTAAATTTATTTTAAAATAGAAAACCTAATTAGTTGTACTGTAAACCAATCATAGCCCATAAAGGCAATTAGATAAGTACTATACGCGATACTGGTCTCCTATTGGTCGTAAGCTGCCTGTTGGCAACAGCAGCTGTGACGACCAATCAGAGCACAGTGAACAACGGGAGCTTAGTATCATAGATGAGTCATTTGTTTGCGCGCTAATATCATTAGCGTTACCCATAAATCATATAGGTAGGTACTTAAGAGGTAGGTAATGAATAATAGGTACTTTTTGAGGTCCTGACCTAATGATTTTTATAAAATGTGCAAAACCACACTTGCTAAAATTTTATCAATGTTTCTATTTGACGATATCAAAACCATGTGAAATCGTTGAGAGCTCATTATTGGGTCAGCGACTCATACCACAATAACTAAGGATTTTTCATTCGTTCAGCAATGAACGACTTTTCGTATAAAATTGCTTTCATTGCTAGTTTCTATATACCACACACAGCAAGTAGCCAACGGAAGCATAGTATTGTAGACGAGTCATTAAAATTAATGTCAATCCAATGTCATATTTAATTATGGCAACATTAGGCGAGATATTGGGCTCTGATTGGTCGTCAGTGTGTGACGGCCGACCAATGAGAGAACAGTGAACAATGGGAGCTTAGTATCGTAGATGACTCATTTGTTTGCACACTATTATCATTAGCGTTACCCAGAAACGTAAATCATATACTTAAAAGGTACTTAAAAGAGGTAGGTTATTAGTAAGAGGTACTTTTTAGGGTGATGACCTAATGAGTTTTTTAAAATCATTTGACTTCAACAAAAAGTTATAAAACATTGTTATAGTTGGCCACTTACCTACATTTAATAAGAATTAGCGGAATGTTTACCTCCTTTAATGAACTTTTTTAGGTAAATAATATTTAAATTTTGTTTTCAATTGAGTTAGGAACATAAGGTACGAACGAATTGTCGAGCAAGATTGAGCATTCGAATTAAAATGTATGAAAAAAAGTTTCTATGTTTAGCGACTCAAATCTCGCGCGGCGGCAAGCGACTGCAGTAGATTTATTTTTTTCTAGGTTGGTAATGACTTGAACTATTATAATTATAAAGTCATCAGCTAGACAAGTTTAAACAAAAAAAGAAAAAAAATATAATGTGAATTTCTCCATACAAAAAAAAACTTGTATAATTTTTTTTTGCCTAAAATATCATTTTCTAGAAAAGTTCCCCCCACAACTATTACTAGGCAAATAACTCTCCAACGTATAAAAAAAAATCAGATCGAAATTCCGACTTTCGACCCTAAGTCCATAGATTTTCAAGATGGAACCACTGTGCGTGGGTGACACCACTGGTAACCTTGCGTTGGGTGAATATTTAATATGTATAAAATATGATGAATATATTATATATATTTATTTATCTATGATGAAATATACTTGCCAGCTTTCTTAAAAAGTGGCTTATTGATGAATAATCTAGGTCACTGCTTTATGTAACTTTTATAATAACCGAGAAGTGGATCATATTTAATTTGCAAGGTTTGATGACAAACATCGTTACTGGTGATACTAAATAAAAGCTTGTAAAAATAAGGGTTATTGCTGGCAGGTACAAAAGATAATAAGAATAACGAATAGGTACCTAGTTAATATTTAGGTAAAATTCGCTTAACTTAAACATTTCATAAATAATAAACCTAAATAATAGTTGTATCTCTCTAAAAATACGTCTACAAGCTATACTCGTATTCCTCACACTGGAGCAAAGCAAGGTCGAGACTCTAGAGTCTAATTAAAACAGCAGTTAATGAACTTCAGGTAAAAACAGCGTTAGTGAAATGTCTCTGACTTTGCATTTAAAATATTATTGTACTTTGATCCAAAACCGAATCGTGAATGAATGCAAAGAAAATTTTATCACTACGTTTTAATGTAACGTTTCACCGATTATTTAAAGCATCGTGTAACTATAATTATTATACTCTAAGTAGATGTTAGTTAGAAATTATATAAGATTTCTGCCCCTCTAGTGTAGCCTAGTGGCAGTTTTCATTCTGACATTCGCTTAATGAAGTACTAATTATTAAGGACTATACGGTCGTGTCAGTATTGGGACCATACTTCTATACAAATATTATAAAGAGGAAAGATTTGTATTTTTGTATGATTGTTACTAATCAACTCAAAAACTACTATGGACGAATTTAAAAAAATCTTTTACAAATGGAGAGCAAGATGATCCCTGAGTAACATCGGCTATATTTTATTCCCGTATTCCCACGGGAACAGGAACTACGTGGGTGAAACCGCGCAGAACCGCTAGTAAAATAATAGTCGAGCGCTAATAGTCAATACCATGTATTCGAATAATCATTCCGTTTAACAACTCCAGTTGACTTGGCCTTCTGCTCATCTTCTAACCTAACACAATGTTAAGTATGTGTTACCATGGAAACCAAAAAACATTCCATTCCCTAACCTAACCATCTAAATGCTCGTACAATAACACAATGTCCTTTCTAATGTAAGCTCTTAGGAACAGGGCGTGGTAATCGCCCGAGTGTTATCGAGTGCATCTGGGAAGGAGCGTGGGCATGCACCGTAAACCCGATTCAATGCGGCTCAATTGCATACAGATGGTTGCGGCTCCACTAGATTGGATTACTTAACTTCGTTTAGTGAAACGATAGGCCGATGCTGTCATACTATAATTTTATTAAGACTGATGACTTGATGACGAGCTCGTAAATTGGCAGGATTTCTTATTGTTTGTTGTTGCATTGTCATGATATTGAGTGATGAATTTGTGGTAGGTACTGTAGATACATGTTCATTTGTTTAATGTTCACTATTTTCCAAATTATTACTATTTAAATTATAGGAAATTTCTATAGTGTATGTATGGAGGCAAGACTAGAAAAATGATTTTAAAACCGTTATGTACCTACATAATTTTACTTTCAAAATTTTGATTAAATTTTCTTTTTAAATTATTGTAATTTGTAAATCAAATCACTTTCTAATTCGAAATTGCATATCAATTTATTTATATGAATGTATTTGCAATACAGTAAGCACTATTTATGAAGTCGTTCTCAAAATATATCCGTCAAAATATTTGCGGATACATTAAAACTGGGACGCACATTCCTAGAGTTTAATACATTTTAGATGATGACAGTAGCGTGGCATTGACACAGAAAGTTTACAGCTCCGGAATGCTAGCCTTCATTTAATGCCCCATATCAAAGACCTTACCTCATGCCAACTTCGACGCTGCAAATGTTAGAAGCTTATTTTGTGACTCACGCGATTTATTTTTAGAGACCATAATATTATCATCATCATCACAAGACACTTAAATGTCAAATAGACGATAAATAAATACACGAGAAGTTAAGAAACTAAATCGTTTTTATGTTACATTGACAATAAGGCTACGCGAACTAAAAAAAAGATAAAGCGACTATTAATTGCTCAAAAGTTTGCTGCAACCTTAACTTAGCTTAACCGCCAGCGTACCGCACCTTAGGTGGTAGCACATTTGCGCAGAGGAGAGGTGAGGTAAGCGTGCCAAAGGGCTGATCTGCTTTCCCGAGTCACCGCACAGCCACCTAAGGCGCAGTACAACGCTAGCAGTCAGAAGGTGTATAGACCTTATGATTATACTTATTATTTTTATAATAGTTTACAGTCATGGTTATTACAGACAACCATGTAAAAACCGACCGTCCGACAAGAAGTCATTTTCAAATACTCGTAGAGTCCGCCCCGCCATCACAACTACCGATAGATCCAGCAATCTTATAATGTTGCCAGTAAGATGTGATTAAGTATACCAATTGCAAGATAATTCACATACTTTATTTAGTCCTAAACTGGGCATACGTAGTCTGAACAATGGGTACTCAACGTCTAAACACATGCTTAAAAACATTTCGACACACAGATACGAATCTAGCAAATGTTGGCATCGGGCAGGAATCAAACCCGCAACCATCTCCCTCACTCAGAGGACAGGTTCTCTAAAAACTGATCATCTACAAATAAATGTTACTATATAAATACTAATAAATTGTAGGTAGACATAAATATTTATTGTACCTAATTGAATTATAATTTTGTAGCTTTACTCCACCGGATTTTAGTAGTAGCGCAGACTCGAGCTTGAGAATGTGACGTTTTGATAAGTCATTGATCCCGAACATTTTGTATTCCATGTACACTCCTTTTTCATTGTTCTAACTAACCCGCTACGGACTAGACTCACGAGCATCCCGTTAATCGAACGTGCGTGCTCTGTGACATCTACCGAACGATCTGCCGTAACCACAGATTTAAGAATGGCCGTAACCAATACGGCTACCGTGAATTTGTGCTATTTGTGTAGTTACTGCCACTTTTAGATTCTGGAAGTCCGGCAGAATATTTTAAAACACACACAAACTGGGGGTAGAGACTATGAGGTCGGGGGATCTGGAGGCGTGACAGCTATAGCTTGACGGCAAGTGCCATAATGTACCGCGCCTTCGACCTTAGGTAGCTGCACGAGTCGCACGCAGCCAAGGTATAGTAGTTTATGTGCGACAAAGCTCCAGTACCCTCACCTCTTCTCAGCCTCGATTCCCCTCTCTGTAACCTTCTGTCGCACCCAACGGTCAAATTATAATCAAAGAGCTGTCAGCGCGTTCAGTCTAAGTGATCCTCACAGTAATCTCTTTCACATGATCAGCCTACCATCCACCGAAACAACCCAACCAGTCATCGTAGCCATTCTCCACAAGGTTCCTCTTTGGAGAATATTTTTATCTGTAAATATTGTAAAAACTTAAAGATGCGCTTTTAATATTATGAAAAGAATAAACGAAAAGGGAGAGGAATAACATTTGCTCCACAAGGGGACAATACAGGCTATTGAAAAAACACGGTCCCATCTAGAATCCTATCAGATGGGCAAAGGATACAACCATGACAAAGCGATACAAATTAGTTTAAATATTTCTGTTACAACCACTACAAAACCTTTCTCTTACACAATGACTTCTGTCATGGGCATCAAGTGTTGCGCAATGGCCAGCAAAGCCGTGCGCGTGCCCAGTCGATATGGAAACCATGAGTAGTGATTTATTGCCACGCCTTTGTCTTTGTCCACATTCGAATGCGGCGAACACATGTCATGCATGTTACTTTAGTTTGTTATTATACGACTTGCTTGAATGCTTACACCCGGGACACAATGAATGTGTTGAGTGATCTATCCATGTGAGATTTACAATAACAATTTGAATATTATTTTCTTTTTCATTTGTTGTGTAAAAAAAAGCAAACAGAATATCCTACTAAGATTATAAACCAGAAAGTTTGTGAGGATGGATGGATTTTTACTCTTTCACGCCGCAACGCAACTACTAGACGGATTTTGATATAGGTAATTTTTTTTACAAAAATACACACTGACTCCAACGAGTAAGTAGCACTATTACTTGCGTAGTCAACACCCGATTTTCACAAAACTTATGAGATCTTGACGTATACTAGATCAAAGCAAACAAATTGAAATCGGTTCAGATTTGAGAGAGTTATGGATTAACATACAAAAAAAACATACGCGACGAATTGAGAGCCTCTTCCTTTTTTGAAGTCGGTTAAAAAACAAAAATCCAATTGTTTGTTAAATGGAAATATTTATAAAACTTACCTTGCTTTTGGCGCAGTCACATAATAATGAATTAAAAGCCTTCTAGGGTTACGGTGATTTGCGAAGTGCTATGGGTTGGAAACGGTTGGGTGTGCCCTTTGGCTTCCTAAGCGTTGTTTGCCTTACTAATAGCACCTAGTGTTACTACTAGGTAGGTATGAGAAAGTTCACATTCTCGCTATATTCTTTTTATGAGTTCAAAGACTTTGATTTATATAGTTTATGTTTAGCACAGATATATAAATGAGTTTTATTATTGCTCATTCGAGTTATAAAATGACAAGGATAAGAAAGATTTCATGGTAGAAATACTACCGAGTTATAGATATAAATTTTTAAACAAAAATAAAAACGGATTAAGTTAAGAAATTACACTAAAAACTACAATATGTTAATGTTTAACCCAATTATTTGAATATATTTGTGTTTCTTGGAGTATGTGCTTAGCTATAGTATATACTCGTAGTTAATATGATTATATATAAATAGCTTACTATTTACAATTAATTATGGATTAGGTAGGTACCAACTCCAAAAAAGATAATGACTAGAAGATAAACATTTACACTCGGCGAACTTCAAAGAATTTGTCTTCAACTCCATGAAACCAGTTAGAAAAAGTTAACATACATAAAAACAAGTAGTGTAATGTGTTTTCTACAAAATTGGGAGTCGAAGTTAACGAGTAGAACAACATTCTCGAAGTAGGTCAGCCAGGCCAATGCCAAAGATAGCGAGGGTGGTCCCCTCACTGATTACGACGTAATTTGCGAGGCAAGGTCTCAGTCTATGCATACTGCCGGTGTCGCCACAAAATAGCTAATACATAATACTACAGTGGGGGCGATTCTGCTTTACTAAACTTATTTTAGTTTAGTCCTGTCTTTGTCTTAGCTCAAAAAAAGAAAAGGGATATAAGATAACCTACCGAATTTAGTCCAGTCAGACGCGTACTTTAGTCGTGCGTGACTTCTTTACCTACTTATAGCACTAAACACGTTTTGAAATGCCTTAGTTGACAGGACTAATTTTAATTTGACATGACAATTTATCTCTCGACTCATTTCCTTTCTAGGGGAAAGAAAATGAAAGGAGTAAACAAAAATAAGTTTAGTCGCTGTAAAGCAGAATCGAACTCAGTGTCGCCTTATATATAGTTTGTCTCTACAGTATAAAATAGGTATGTACTTGTAACAGGCACATAGGTTGTGCGGACAAATGATCTCGGTTTATAATACATATAACTTTGACGTTCGTAAATTAACTAATATAATAATTATAGTTGGCAGATTGCCCGGGACCGGATTTAGAGTTTTTTTAGAAACCAACGTACCTACATACTTCCACTTTTATTAGTAGCTTTATACGGTTGAAGGAAAACTTGAAGGAACCTGCGGAATTGGTTGTAAGTCATGTCACATATTGTGTCACCTCGGTGCACCTGTTCGGAAAATCCGCGGTCCCCGATTTTCCGAACGGTCACTTTTGTTAAGACGCCCGTCACTTTTTGGCACCAACTAGTCTGAAGGCCGAAATATTGCAATTCGGAGAACTGTATCGAAAAAATACAGGTGAAACTGGATACTTCCGGAAATGGGATCCCTGTGTCGATCCCCTCGGGGATAAAGATTGTACCTACTTATATTTATATTTGTTTTACTTACATGTTAGTAAATTATCGCATAATAGCCAGGCACAGAGTTGTCCGCCTAGATGAAGCGTGATTAATAGCACTATTGTTTATACTCTTTATATAGGTACTAGCACCGCCTTGTGGTTTTACCCGCGTTGTTCCCGTTCTCGTGGGAATACGGGCATAAAATTAGCCTTTGTTACTCCCTGCTGATAATGTGGCTTTCCATTTGTGAAATCAATTTCCATTTGTGAATTTTTAAAATCAATTTAGTGACAAACAAACAAACCAGGGGAATAATATTACACGTAGGCTTAGAACTTTTTTAATTGTGTTATTTCTAATACAATGAGTTGGAGTTTCGTACCAACAAAGTGGAAAAACATAAACCCTTATCACAGTAAATATATAAAGCTATAAAGCTTATATATTTACTGTGCCCTTATGGTTGCTGCTCTGTCTGCCTGTCACAGCTGGTTATCTCAATTAATGCTGTCTTAATGAAATTTGGAATAAGTTTAAATAATGCTTTCCCAAATATTTGAAGTTGAAAATTTAAAAACTTTATTTTCGTTCGCCTCTACCCTTTTTTAGAAATCATAAAAATAATTTTAGCCAAATACAAACTACTTAGGCTAAACTTTTATTGAAATTTAGTTATACATATATATTCATTGCAAAAGTACTGTAATATGATAAAAAATTAATGATGTTTTTTCAAAATGTATTGTTCGTTTTAATTAATACGGAAGGATAGAGGGCATATAATTAATTGCGGTTACAATAATGATAATTCAATGTATAAAAAATAAATTAAAGACATGAATAGGTAATTATTTTCATTATCGTACATACGAGTAGGTAAATGACGTAATTTTTAATGACGGACGGTAAAAATGCGCTGTAGAATTTCTGGTTGGCTCTGTTATTAAAAATGTTCGTTTCATGGATAGATGTTTTTTACTAATTCAAGCAAAAACTACTGAAGGGATGGTGATAATACTTAACAGTAATTTGCGTAGGATAGCTAATTCATTCGAATAACACATTGGCTACTTTTTATCCCATATATAACATTAAATTAAAAATTTATAAAACCGCCGACACAAAAATACGCAACTCGAAACACAAATGGCTGACCAGCAGGCGTATTCAGGGAGCTTCGATATTCGATATCGGGAAATCTGTCGAACACTTTCGAGATGGGCTAATGTTGGTATCGAAAACTTTCGAGATGGGCTGATGTTGGTATTGAAAACTAATGTCATATGTTACATAAGGATTCGTAAAATTTTCCGTGGCTGTCAGAAACGCCTAGATTATAGTTTCCGAAGTCGATAGATTCGACATCGGAAAATTTTTCACTCGATCTGAATCGAACGGAAACGGTATCGAGTCTCCGCGAATACCTACGCTGATTTTCATAAACCATAATAATATGTAAGAACACTCACGATTAATTCACTTTTCATGCAAAAAAAAAACAAAATCGGTTCAGTCGTTTAGAAGCTACGATCGAACAGACAGACATACAGATACACGGAAACACATGTGAAACTTAAACCACCCCTCTCTTCCTCCCTTCGTAGGAGATTAGAAATGCGGACAAAGACAAATCTATTAGTATTGTTATAATGTATCATCATTACTATTGTGCACATCTAACATAACCAAGGTATATTATAAAATAATAATAATACAATCTCACGCCTTTATACCCGAGGGGGTAGGCAGAGGTATTCCATTTCTGGATATACCTACTTTTCACGAGATATTCTATTTCTTTGGACCCCTGAACGTGATACGTGGTGAGCGCATCGCCGGACCGGGTCTGTTACACATGCCTCAGAATTAATATTCTGGGAATTGCGGGTTTCCTCACGATGTTTTCCTTCACCGTCGAGCTAGTGATATAAATACGTACGTAAGTTTTAAAAACTCATTGGTACATGCCAGGATTCGAACCCGAGCCTCACTGTTTATCATAATGTGAAGCAGGCTCTTTAACCGTAATGCTATCACTGCAGCGTATTATGCAAGGTATATTTTATATCACAAATTACTAACAGCCTAGGTCGAGCCTTTAGAAAGACATATGAACATTGTGTTCTTATCTCCACATATATCAAAATATAAATTATTTTGTCGATATCACGTACGACTGAGTAAAGGCTTTCAAGTACGAACGATGTTCGATCGCCATCATACTGTGTGTATGCACATTTTATGACTAGCCGTAAATACCGACCATTAACGTGACGTACCTTGCATTAAAAGTTTCGCAATAGCAATCTGGAGTGATCGACTGTAACGTTGGCCTAGTCCAGAAATAGACGCATATTGACCAATACGGCTATATCCTAAATTCTTTGAAGCATGCAAATCATTATCATCTACTTATATCCATACTTCTATACTAATATTACAAAGAGCAAAGATTTGTATTATTGTATTGTATCTTATAAAGTTAAAAACTACTAGACTGATTCAAAAAAATCTTTCACCAGTGGAAAGCTAGGAGATCCCTGAGTAACATAGGCTATATTTTATTCCCGGATATAAACGGAAACAGGAACTACGCGGGTGAAACCGCGCAGAACCGCTAGTTGTGAATAAAGAGACTCTACTTCTATTTTCATCCTTAAATCCATATTGTGATAGTGCTAGTTATAAGTAGAAACAATTCTAGAATATGGTGCATGATAAGGTGATTCCATAACTATACAAAACGATCAATCTCCCTTTTGTTATATTATCTTTACTTCTATACTAATATTATAAAGAGAAAAGATTTGTGTTTTTGTATGTTTCTTACGAATAAACTCAAAAACTAATGGACTGGTTTTCGCAAATAGAAAGTTACCTACATTATCACTGATTAACATAGGCTATGTTTTATTCCCGTATTCCCACGAAAACGGGAAATACGCTGGTGAAACCGCGCAGAACCGCTATAGTTTCCAATAAAATAACATAGCGAAAGTATGTTAGTAGTGGCGAAAGCGTGTGTATTTTGTTTATTTTATGAAATATATTATGCCACTTTGTTGACCGAAATTATATCTGAGTGTACCTACATCAAAGATATCTATAATAAATAAGTGTAGGTACATATTAGTAGGGAATACTACTGACACTTGTTACCTTTGTGTACTCATAGCACCTGACTACTCATTAGACTTGTTACAGTGGTTTCATTTAAGTTTTTGTATATATACAAACATATTATGTTTTATTTATCTTCATCTCATCTACAATTGTCAGCGTAAGAATAATAAATAAGGTAAAAGTGTCGCCGTGAGACCACTTCCGCACCGAGGACGTCGTTATCGGTTCCTCACCGCATTGCTATTTCTGTGTGCACACGTGGCCAGCTCATAAACTGACGACGCCACCGGTGGCCGAAAGGAAACAATTTAAAAATACCCACTGTCGCCGTGGCAAAATATCACACTGGTACCTACATAGTAGTTTATCATACAATTCGAATACTTTAAATACATACTTATTCTTACCTGCATGATGGTCTCATTAGCGACAAGTCTTACGATAGATTTTTAATTCTATACAACTAACGTTTACGATATTCAAAATCACTTGGATAGGCCCTCCTATAGAATAATAATTTATAGTTACCGTGACACCTTCAATTTGACGTATGCGATTCAAAATTAGGACTCAAAATGGCGCCATCCTCGTATTAATTTAATAAAAATTATAAATTTAATTCTTTATTTTTGTATGAAAACCATAACGCGAATCGCAGTTCTTTATCAAGTTTCCTATGGAGACTCAGTCAGGTGAGACTAGGTTAAGCTAGTAAATTAAAATCCCTGTAATAAAATAAGATGAAGGAGCCGCCTGATTGGCCGTTGCGACATCTCAAAAGCGAAACGGGTCTAACGAGATAATGTATCCGATGCTATCTGTTTGGAGTTTCTTGACGATAGCGGAGACCCGGCCGGTGTCACCGGCGAACATAACGGGTCAAGTCAATGTCACCGCCTACGCTCTCCTAGCATTGTACTTACCATATAAATTTCTCGAATAGAAGTTTTTATTTTTTATTTAAGCTCTATTTTTAAAGTAGGTACGTAAATAAGACTGATTTGGATCAAATAAACACTACTTTAAATCACAAAAGCACTTTTATTTATCTCTTAAGATTTAACTTGTTTTGGGATTCGTTTATGAGTGGTAGGTATTCTTTGAGAATTGAATATTAATAACGATAATAAACAAATGCCATTTGGTATTAGATAGGAATATATGGCTTAAAATCCTGATACAGCTATGGGAAACCATCTGCCGTTTAAATATTGCTAAGTTATGTGTAAAGCTAATTATATTTGGTTTAGGGCTAATTTTTCAATCGTCAGATAAATCTTATCCGAAGAATATATTGATGCTGTCATTGTCTGACACAATAGAAAGAAAAAGTGACAGGTGATGTTTATTCTTCTGATAACTTTTAATAATAGTCCATTCTGTAAATTTATAAAAATTTATAACAAACTTCCCGAAAGCATAAAATCGGAAAAGAAGGATATAATATATAAAAATAAGCTAAAATTGTTACTCCAAAGCAAAAGCTATTATTCTGTGAACGAATTCTTGCAGGAAAACCATTTATAGTTAGTATAGGAAGACGAAATTTTATCAGATGTATATATTTATAATCATATTTTCTTTTCTTATTATTAATTTTAGCAATCATAATTTATTTTAATGTTTATGTTTAGGATTAGGTATTCGCTTCTAATCTCTAGTTATAATTTTAATTTTGTTATTTGCTGTGCCCGACAGGGTGTTATGTGTCATTTTAATGAAATGTAACTTGCAATATAAATAAATAAATAAATAACTTTCAACTGACTATTGAAAAATCAGCCCTTAACATAATAGCACTATTATTAAACTCCACTTATTGACAGGCAATCGCACAGCCTTAAGTGGTGGGTCTAGAAACATGAAATTAGCACAGAAGTTCCTAATATGCATTGCTACATCGACCGCCATGGCTTACGTACAATGGTCCATTTCTAAGACTACCGAATTATTCCATTCCTGGAATAACCCACTTTTCACCATTATACTTTTTGGACGCTCAAACCTGATAAAACATTAACAATAAAAAAATAAGAATAAAACCTAATGTGGGGCCCTGTGTATTGTTACAGGAACAATGCGGAGGTAATAAAAACCGCGCGAAGACCTCTTCTACATTTTTTACTAAGAGAAACAAGAGGATACAATGAAACGACTCCAAAAATGCTGTTGCTGCGCTTCGACTCGCACCGGCACGCTGGTCGTGGCCGTGCTGGGCATCATCCTGTCCATCATCACAATCATCATCCTATGGGTCGCGCCCAGACACCAAGTTTCCTTCAGCACGTTCATATTCGACAAGGACTTCGATAAGAAACTATCAGATTTAGAAAGTAAGTGCTCACAACCACAATACCTGTACCTACAATTAAAGTGATGAAATATTTCATTTGTCTGGCATTATGTTTAAGACCTGTAATTTTTACACCTCGTAAAAAAATAACTCCGTCCGATCCACTGATTGGTACCGCCCTCAAAGTACACTTGGAACACGTGTTTACATGATACGAGTAGTACGAGTAAATCCGAGCAGACTCGGTTCCAGCGCTTAGGTAGAGGTGTTTTATACCCTATTAATACTCGTATCTACCTACTTCATTAAGTTACTTTTCTGTTCTTCAATATGTGATTTGGCAATTGCCTTAAATATTGTTTCTCTTACATTAATTTTCTAAGGGATAAATCCTTTACTAAAATCAGAGACCAGTTTAAATAAAACTGGTCTCTGCTAAAATGCAGTCTGCTAAGATTAGTTGACCTAGAACGGAAATATGGTCAACTGACCTACCTAGATCGCAAACATCCTGATCTTATCTCATCTGTATTATCAAATTATTATATCTGTATGATGAAGAAAATACCTATTCACTTTTACTTTCTAACAAAATTTTATTTTCTTTCCAGTTCCGAGAATAATACTGACGATAAACTTATGTTTCACCATCTTAATATGTACGCTCCTTATAGTAGCAGTGAAAAAGGTAAGCAAAGAATACTGATAATTCAATAATTTTACTATAATTAGAAATAAATGGTTCGGTAGTATTATATGTATAATTTACTGCCACATATATTTTCATGCTGCTCAGAAGTCCTTATCGGTAAGCAGTAGCTAACTATGTACCTACACCTACTAATAAACAATGAAATAAGTTCTATTGAATGTACGAGATATCTTATCATATCAAATAACATTATGCAGATGTAAAAAAAATAAGTTCTCGAGAAAAAATCTTCCGGAAGAAAGATGGAAGATGCAAACTATCTGTTTCTCTTACAAATATCAAGATCAGCATATTTTAAAGGTGGAAAGTTAAATAGAAACGGCAGAATGCTGTGGAAAGATACAAATAAGAGAGATTTACTGTTGTATAGCATCTATAACAGACCACTGCTGAACGTAGGTCTCTCCTAAGACACGCCACGAACCCGGTTTTCGGCTCTTCTCATCCAGGCTTACCCAGCTACATTTTTCCCTTACCTATACAATATTGTTTTGTTAACTTTTACAGCGGAGATCATGGATGATGCTCCCCTGGGTGGTTCTAGGCATCGTGCTGGCCATAGGCTTGCTGATCAGCATCCTGCACACCTCCATCACATACTACCTGGATGAACATGACCATGTGATTGTCGCCACTATCATACTTGTTGGCGGACTCATCTACTTATGTGAGTATGGATTTTTCTCTATCGTACTGCTAAATAAAATTCTGCTCAACAAAATAGCTGCGCAAGGGTCAGGAAAGAATAGTAGATTGTTATACAAGGGTCGGAAGGAATCAATTCCCATACGAGGTATTTAGACGCCCGAGTGCAGCGAGGGCGGATATAGTCCGAGTAGGAATTGATAACTTCCACCCGCGTTAAACACTCTGCTTTTCATTTCGAATTTAAGGAAAGTAAACAAGAAAAATTACAATTTTACAATTGAATTTTTGTGCATGCAACATGCAAAAACGCAATAATACCTACAAAAAAAAACGACATTGTCAACAATACAACCAAAGAGGTTGGAAGAAAGAGAAACTTTTTTAAACGTATTTGAATACTAGGTACTTACATCATAGAGTACCTAACCTAAATAACATTACAAAAATAATATACAAATCCTTCCTCTTTATAATAATATGTAATTTTAACCGAGTAATAGTGTTCTGTGCTTATTAGTGTCGATGAAAAACAAGATTTTGAATTTCGGAACAGCTTACCAAATTATTACTCTTTTTTTAATTTTAAAGATGGAACGCGTACCGCCCCGCGCGAGGCTATTTTCTGTTGTTTATACCTACACTTACAAGGCCGCACCTTTTTTTCTTATTCTAATTGATGTAAAAAGTTTCGTATCCCTACTATAAGTACCTACCCAAAGAGGTTGGAAGAAAGTCATTCTCTTTCCTAGAGAAACTTTTTCTTTAAACGTCTTTGCCAAATGTAGTACAATTTTTTTTTAATTTATTCCCGCCCTAAGGCCGGAAGCAATTACTATGAGTCTTTCCCGACCGAGGGCGGGAATCACAGCCCTGAATCTCTCTGTGGTGGGAATCATCGCTTCCGACCTGATACTCAGATCAAACATACACTACTTTCCGAGTATGAGAAATGAAAAGATTTTTTGTTATTGACAACTAATGTTTATTTGAAAAGCTAACTTTGAATTATACAATTTTGCAAAAAACTACTTGATTTTATGAAAAAAGTGGATCCATGCGTAGCTAACTCTATTCTAAGACATTCCATTTGAACTATAGAGCCCCGCTTCTTCTCCTCAACTAGACATGCGGACGCGGTGGAGTTGTACTGACTTTCAATAAGTACTACCCGTGCAAATAAAGAATGGGATTGAAAATAGCGGCTCATTGAGTCTGTACCGCATACTAAGCAACGAAATAAAGTTTTATTTTTCTAAATAAATAAATAATTTATTTATTTAGCTAAATACAACTTTATTTCGTTGCGTAGTATGCGGTACAGACTCAATGAGCCGCTATTTTCAATCCCATTCTTTATTTGCACGGGTAGTACCTAGACTTATAGTCCCTACTTTGAATAAAAAACATTTTGATTTGATTGAATCCCGGGTATAATGATACAATACATGTATCATTATAAATTATTATCTATTCGATACTTCGATGACTAATATTTGATATTTTATCTAATAGTAGCTAATAGCTATAACGTAGATAATATTTTATTCCCCCGATGTAAAATCTGATCAAAAATCCTCTTATTCCTCAAACTACACACCTATCCAATCATTATTATAACTTTCTGGCGATCGCAACAGTCGCTGCAACAATGTTCTACGATGTCTGAACTTAAACTGTACTGAGACATGATATATTCATTCCAGGTCTATACCTCTACTTATGGGCAGTGGTGTTCAGCCATTACCTGGACGTCCGCGACGAGGAAGAGAGGGGACGATACCGCAAAGCCCCATACAGGCGGTAGACTGATATTTTAAGAGATGTAAGAAAACGAATGTTTTAGATACCTATCTACTTTAAGATTTTTTTGTCAGTTATTACTGACAAAAAAACAACAAACATCCAACTTTGAGGTACCAGTCAATATTACCTGTGATATTTCACAGGTAATATTGACTGGTACCTCAAAGTTGGATGTTTGCTTCCATATAAATCCACCAATAAAACAAAGGTTCATAATACAAATTCTAATCGTCAAGTACAACTTAAGTAAGTGTAACAAAAATAATACGAGTATCTTGTTCAGTTAAGAGCACGTGAAGCTTTACACTTGTAGTGAGAGTCTGACCTCTAAGGTGATTGTAATAAGAAACGGTACAAAGTCCAATGTGTCAAGCTCCACGTGCTCTTGACTGTACGATGTCGAGGATAGGTAGGGTATAAAATTTAACAACTTGGCATATCGGTAACATATGTAGAATGTATGACTTTACAAAAAAGGCGTTAAAATGGAATATTCGACACTACTCTCTGTTATATTAAGTACATCGGTTGAAATTTACCATCAAAGAACATTAAGGTTTCTCCTACAACCATTAGCAAAGTAACTATTTCATTTGTAGCTATAACTTTTTAATCTTCTATATTATATTATATATTGATTGAATTGATTCCAAACTAAGGTACCTACTCATAGTATTTGTGTAGGTATGTGAGCTTCATACTCGACAGAATTAGTATTTTACGTAGATTATTTTTGACAAATGCCTGCTTTTACATTAAAAAATATTATAAGTATTGCTAAAAGTGGTAAATATTTTTGGTAAGAATTATTTAGTAATATTAGCGGACTTTAGACCAACTCTCTATATTAATATACAATTTAACTTGTCGTAAAAGGATTATCACTATTTGTGCCTATTGAAAGTCATGTCAATTTATGCTGCAGCTTTAACATGTAAGCATATACACATAATTATATAAGTATATTTGAATTCTGATAATATTCATAATGTATATTATGTTATTAGACAATCCCAGTGCCTTATGTATCTTTAAATATTATGTAGGTACAGCAAGTTTTAATAAATGTTTGTTAACTGAAGATGGATTTTTAGAGCTCTTACAAGATGTTGAATATGGAAAGATAAAATGGCAAAGTCAGTTTTATAAGTACACAATTATTTTATAGAGAATTTAAAGCAGTAGCTACGACTATGTATATTTAACAATACAATTTAATTGAAACATCGCACTGCATATACTGATAACCTCTTGTAAACTTCAGTAACTGAGTTTACAAAAAGTAATATTTAAATCGATAAGGAAAAAGTATCTTGATGTCATATATAAGTAGTAAATAAGTTACCAAATAGTTAATATTATGTAATGAATATAATTTATTCATTTGTTATTAACTTATTCGCATTGTAATAATATTGTAACTATATAAAATCATTATAATTAAAACATCAGAAACTGAAATCTAGTATTTTGTTACAAGCCATCATGCGCTATCACAGATCATGTTATTTTTAAGTTTTTTCGTGTATGGTGGTATGATGGGAGTTACGTACCAGCTCGACTTAAGTCCGGGTAGTATAAAAATATATCCAAGATTGTTCACAGTAAAAACAGTTTATTCAAGATTCACAGATATAGAAAGTTCACACACACTGAAGATTTAGAAACATATAGTTTAGAAAGAAGGAGTAGAAAATATAAGCGATAGAAAGTTCAGAGAGATTAAACACAATTTTATAAGGGCGCGGCGCAAGCGACACAGGTTTCGTCAGCGTAATTAAAACGACTTAAGTAGGGTAGTTCTATGCGCGCGCGGCTGCGATCTCGAACAATGGGCATCGATGCAAGTTGCGCGTTTCCAATGCACAATGAAATATTGGTTTGTGTCCATACTATTTGTTTATTTATTATAATTTATATTAGGTCTAGTTTATTATTAATATATTATGTATGTATGTATATTTTATTTATAATAAAATAAATAGTGTAGTGTAAGTATAATATATATTGTATGTAGATATTATAAGTATGTAGCCTACATCACTCCCCCCCAGAGACCGTGACTACGGGTGGTAGAAATCAGGAAATCGAACTACTCGACCTGAGCGAGTTCTTCTGACGTCTTCTGGAGCTGGAGTTTTTGGCCGTGTAGGAGGGGAATCAGGTAAGGTATTAGAAATTGGAGTAGGAGTGTGATTAGGTGTAGGAGATGGGTCAACTAGTATATAGGCTGGCTTAAGGCGGTCTATAGATACTGTAACGCTCTTAGTTTTCACCAGTATTTTAAAAGTTTTGTCTCCTCGTTCAATAACTTTGTGTGGTCCTGAGTAAGGAGGCTGCAAAGCACCTCGCAATGCGTCGTTTCTTAAAAAGACATGAGTAGAAGATGCCAAATCTTTGTAAATAAATATTTTATCTTTATTATGGCGCGCAGCGGGTGATGGTTTCAGCCTCGCTACAAAAGACTGCAAGCGGGTGATAAACTCTGATGTGTCAGACGTATTAAGGGTGGACGTCTGGAAAAATTCTCCTGGCAGACGTAAAGGCTCTCCATATACCAATTCGGCAGATGACGCCTTCAGGTTATCTTTAAAAGAAGACCTGATACCTAAGAGCACCAGAGGTAAGGTGTCTACCCAGTTACTGTCAGCGTGGCACATTATTGCGGCCTTAAGCTGCCGGTGAAAACGTTCTACCAAACCGTTACACGCTGGATGATACGCGGTTGTTCTCCGATGTTTGAATCCGATTACTTTTCCAAGGTATTGGAAAAGTGACGATTCGAACTGTCGTCCGCGATCAGTGACAATATCGGTAGGACATCCAAACCTGGATATCCAAGATAACAATGCCTTTCCAACGGTTTCGGCTGTCATATCAGCCATTGGTGTAACTTCAGGCCAACGCGTGAAGCGGTCCACAATGGTAAGACAATACCGGTGTCCCTGGGATGGAGGTAATGGGCCAATTAAGTCAACATGAATAAAAGCAAATCGCTCACGTGGCAAATCGAATGTGCCCAATGGGGCTGATACGTGGCGATTAACCTTGGCACGTTGACAGGCTAGACATTTACGTGACCATTCTCGACAGTCTTTGCGCATTCCAGGCCAAACAAATCGCTCTGCGATCAGTTTAGCGGTTGCATTGGCCCCTGGGTGGCTTAAACAATGGAGACTGTCGAAAAAGTGTTTCCGAAATAATTTGGTTACAAAAGGCCTAGGCGATGGAGTACTAACATCACAGTATAATTCTGCGCTGCTATTTGGAAGTCTCAACTTTTCCAAGCGGAGTGAAGATTCACCACTCAGATATTGAGCCAGCTCTTGGTCAGACCTTTGAGATTCAGCAAGCAATTCTAAATCGATAGGTTGCTGCAGTTCCTCGACACGTGACAATGTATCGGCAACGACGTTGTCTTTGCCTGCAATGTGTCGAATGTCGGTCGTGAACTGCGAAATGTAATCGAGGTGTCGGTACTGACGAGGCGAACAGTTGGCTTTTCGCTCACAAAAAGCGTAACTGAGCGGTTTGTGGTCAGTATACACCACAAAGTGCCTTGCCTCCAACATATGACGAAAGTATTTGATGCTTTCGTATATGGCCAAGAGCTCGCAGTCATAGGGTGAGTATTTCTGTTGGCAAGGACTAAACTTCCGCGAGAAAAACGCAAGGGGTTGCCAGGATTTTTCTTTAAACTGCTGCAAAACTGCACCCATAGCCAGATCAGACGCGTCTGTTACCAGAGCAAGTTTGGCTTCACAATCAGGGTGTGCGAGTAATGCAGCTTTTGACAAACTTTCCTTGCATTGATCGAAAGCTACTATAGCGTCACCTGTAAGTACAATAGCGTGAGACGCTTTTACAGAACCGGTAAGTAAAGCGTTCAAGGGAGCCTGAATTTTTGCGGCGTTTGGTAAAAATCGCCGATAAAAGTTTAACATTCCCAAGAATCGTCTTAGCTCCTTCACTGTCTTTGGCGGAGGGAAATCATTGATGGCCTGTACTTTAGATTCTAAGGGCTTCGTACCCGACTCAGAAATTTGATAACCTAAAAATGTTACCTCATTAACTCCGAAAACACATTTTGAGGTATTAATAAGGATACCGTATTCTTTCATGCGTGAGAAAAGCTGTTCAAGATGGACTTCATGTTCAGCTTCTGTTTTAGAAAAGACCAGGAAGTCGTCCAAATATGCGTATGTAAACTCGAGGCCCCTGACCATCTCGTCCACAAACCTCTGAAAAGTTTGGCCGGCATTACGCAACCCGAAAGTCATCATGGGGAATTCGTATAAGCCGAAAGGGGTTGTGATGGCAGTTTTAGGAATGTCATCTTTGAATACCGGAATTTGGTTATATGCCTTCACCAGGTCGATAGTAGAGAAGACCCTGCATCCAGCTATGCTATGAGCAAAGTCGTGGATATGTCTTATAGGATAACGGTCTGGGATAGTTCGAGCATTTAACAACCTATAGTCTCCGCAGGGCCGCCAGCCGTTATCCTTTTTAGGGGCAAGGTGCAGTGGCGAAGCCCAAGGACTCTGAGAGGGACGCGCAGTGCCATTACTCAGCATTAATTCAAATTCACCTCTAGCGATTTTTAGTTTGTCAGGTGCAAGTCTTCGAGGCGTACAAAATATGGGAGGGCCTGGTGTGGTCCGAATATGGTGAACTGTATTGTGCTTTGGAATCGACGGTGTGCCTGAAGGGCGAGTTATTTCCGGGAATTTAGACAAAATATCATGATACCTAGTGTCGCCTGTCAGAATTTTAACTGAACATACATTAATATTAGCAATACAAGCATTTGAGGACAATGTAGTGGTATTGTCAATAAGACGTTGATTTCGACAATCCACGATCAAATTATAAAAAGTGAGAAAATCAACACCAATAATAGCTTTCGTCACATCGGCTACAACAAATCACCAAGGAAAATTTCTCCTTAAGCCTAGGTTTAAATTTAGTTCTAAATAACCGAATGTATCTATACTAGTTCCATTGGCTGCACACAACTTAAAGTCCGTTTTAGCTCGTCGTTCAGGAAGCGCTGCTCGAGGGTAGACGCAAAGGTCACTGCCGGTATCCACCAGGAACTGGGTATTCGAGCTGCGGTCGGAGACGAAAAGGCGACCCGTGGAGGCAGGGCAATCGTCAGCCGCCATTAGCGACTGCCCGTGGAGTTTCCCGCCTTGTGAAAGTCGCAAGGCTTCAAACATCTATGAGCCTGCGTGCCAAACTTAGCGTGGTACCAACAAATAGGGTATTTTCGGTAGCTTGATTCCGATCTGGCGCTGTCACGTGACTTTGTACGGCGTCGCTGCTGTCTGGAACGGTCGTTGGGACGATTTGAGGAACGGGTGTGCTCATCAAGCTTTATGGCAAGCCGCTCCACCATTTTCTTTAATTCCGCAATCTCACCAGAATTGTTTCCACTTTTAATAATAGCAGATGAAGTGGAAGCGACGTTGTATGGTGAAGTAATCTCTTGAATTCGATCTGCTAGATCAGAAAGCTGTTCCAACGAATGCGTAGGTTGTGATGCTAATACTGTTTGGATGTTATTAGGAAGACGATTACTCCAGATCGTCCGTATAAAATCTTCAGGAACAGAAGGTCCGGCCAAATCCTGTAGGTGCCTCAGGAACTGTGATGGTTTCCTGTCCCCAAGTTCTTCATGAGTAAGAAGTTGTTTTACCTTTTTCTCGTGCGAAGCGGAGAGGCGTCGGATCAGCTCGGTTTTAATCTTCTCATAACGATTTCTGGTAGGAGGTTTGATAATTATGTCCTTGACAGCCTTTGCATGTTGCATATCCAAATTTGTGATGACATTGGTGAACTTAATGGAGTCGTCAGTGACACCAAAATTCTCAAACTGACCTTCAAGGAGAGCAAACCAAATCTCGGGGTCGTCCGGTGAAAATGGAGGAACCTTCAAATTGACTTTCCGTATTTTTGGCTCGTCTCGATCGGATGACGTGTCGCGCTTCTTCTCTGGTGTAATGGGAACGCGCTCTCTCATCTTTTGGCGAACGGTAACTCGACATGGTTGGTCGGATCTAACCGTTTTTGCAGAGGCACTGCTGCTATCACTCATTATTCTTCGTGAACTTCTCGGGGTCACCAGTTATGGTGGTATGATGGGAGTTACGTACCAGCTCGACTTAAGTCCGGGTAGTATAAAAATATATCCAAGATTGTTCACAGTAAAAACAGTTTATTCAAGATTCACAGATATAGAAAGTTCACACACACTGAAGATTTAGAAACATATAGTTTAGAAAGAAGGAGTAGAAAATATAAGCGATAGAAAGTTCAGAGAGATTAAACACAATTTTATAAGGGCGCGGCGCAAGCGACACAGGTTTCGTCAGCGTAATTAAAACGACTTAAGTAGGGTAGTTCTATGCGCGCGCGGCTGCGATCTCGAACAATGGGCATCGATGCAAGTTGCGCGTTTCCAATGCACAATGAAATATTGGTTTGTGTCCATACTATTTGTTTATTTATTATAATTTATATTAGGTCTAGTTTATTATTAATATATTATGTATGTATGTATATTTTATTTATAATAAAATAAATAGTGTAGTGTAAGTATAATATATATTGTATGTAGATATTATAAGTATGTAGCCTACACGTGATTAAAATAGGCTCTTCATTAAATGCAATGTGTATCTGATACCGTGCGCCATTACCACTAATAATAAGGCCGTGGGGTGATCGTGACAGCCTAGTTTACTCTTTCTTCTCCTTGCCTCCATAAACATTTTATATTGTTTCGAAGAGGCCGAGTAGTGCTTTGACACGACTGCAGCGCGATGAAGTTCAAAGTTTGGGTTTTCAATAATACAGCCCTGCTTGTTTTGCCAGCTCGCCGCTTGGTTGAACCAAAGACGACGATGAAACTCTTGATAACCCAGCAAGCCACAGAGTGCCACTATAATGAGTTTTTGGTGATTTTGATACAATCGTAATATAAAAATGAGGAGGTTCAATGATCTCAGGTGAAGTAAAGCATATTCCAAATGTTGTAGTAACGCTAAATGCAGACTCCACCAACACTTTAACAATAAGGTGTCCATGTCACTGCTTATCACCTCTAGATTCCAATTATATTAATAAGGTGTAAAAAAATATTCGAAATCATTTATTTGTGTAGGTACCTACACTTAGAAACGTGAATAGTCTAACAAAAATAAGGATCTCTATATCGGCCATGAAGATTGACTAAATGTCAACAGCAGTCTATCTCGACCGACGAGTTGCTGGTTCCAAATTCAGTACGTATCTACCCCAAGAAAAACCAGCAAGAAACTCAAGGAAGTGTTTTTTTTTTATTTGAATAATGGAATGAATATATTCCGCAGGCCTTTGCGCCTGAGTTGCCGACAGAATCTTGACAGAGGAGAGGTGAGGTAGAGAGAGATGATCTGCTGGGGCTTACAATGCTTGCGGTCAGACTATAATAATGTAATACGAAGCAACTAGTGCTGATCAACCGATAACTTTTTATGGGAGGCAGAATGGAGATTAGATATTTAATTTATTGTTCAGGCACACTTTGGTTATCATTCTCCGAGACGCCGCGATCGCGGTACGGTTCCACTTACAGCCCATTGAATAAAAATCAACGAACGAAATTAATGCGTACCATGTTCCATAAAGAGGTCTCTGGCGAAAAATCCTCCCCGTGCCAAGTACACGGCTTCGCGGTACATGAACGCACACAACATCTCCATGTGCTTGACGTCCTCTTCCTCCGAACGAAGGTAGCAGCGGCGTATGTTGTACAGCAGATTGTTAATAAACCTTGAAATCAATGATGTTAAATACCATTGCCTTGAAATATTTAAAAAAACAATATTAAGTTTAAAAGTTACAGGAGGAAACATCCGTCTTTGGACGAGCCACAGTTGAACAGTATGTAGGTAAGTATACGTAAATTTTTGGTTTAATTTTAAAGTACCTATTATTTTTTAAATTTTGTTTAGGAGCTCAATTGTTTTAAGTGTAAGTCTCTCCTCAGCAATGGAACACGGATCTCAAGCATGAAAGTCGCGCTCACTTCCAACAAGGCTATCCGTCTTTAAATATTGCTGAGGAACGATAAGGATGGACTCGTAGACCTATTAATAGGTCTATGGATGGACCAAATACAGTCGGGCTAGTGGGCTAGTAGCATTCGCTTATTCTCCGTTTGTCCACTCCTAATTCGTTGATAAAGGGCTACAGTTCTAAATTCAAACACCTGACATCACATTGACATATTATTATTTTATTCCCGAGAAGGTATTGGCGGACAGAGGTATTAAATTTCTGAAAACAGTAGGCTTAGCACGCTAATTATTTTCCCGCTCTCACCTGTCACCTTAGCCACAAAACAGTATTAAGATGACGTATCTCATCTATGTGACGTCATCATAATACTGTTTTGTGGCTAAGGTGACAGGTGAGAGCGGGAAAATAATTAGCGTGCTAAGCCTACAGGTACGCTAAAGAGGTTGGAAGAAAATCTTTCTCTAGGAGAGAAACTTTTTCTTCAAACGTCTTTGAGGTACGTATTTCACCAATGTCATATTTTTCGAACCGGTGTTTCTAATTCTAGTACTAATTGTATCTAATTTACACCTTTGTTAATACATATTTAATTCGATTGTGCTTCATCTAAGTCTGAAGTTATCGAAATATGAACCTAACAAGGAGGACATACTTTAGGTAATACCTGTGGCTTAAGCTATATGCGATGGAGGGCGCACGGTATATGTTGTGAATGCAGAAGGGATCGTAGCGACAGGGTCGTATCTCATTGACGTTTGTGGGCTCCGGGTTCAACATTACTCGGGAAATACACACATCTGATGAAAAAAAGATAAACGACACATATTACAATATAACGAACCATAAGACGCGTAATTTCGCTGTGTTAGAGAGAGAGAGAGAAATGCGTATGCATATAATATACAAACCTAAAAAGAATGATAATGATGAGATGAGGAAAAGAATATGCTTGAATAGACGATGCGGTTTAATTTTTTTTTGTATGATGTATGTTAATCCAAGAAAAACAGTTGCATTACAGGATAACAGTTATCTGCCAATACGTATGGTAAAGATAATTTTCCAGGTAATACGTAAATATGCACACGCCTTTTTCCCGACTGGGCAGGTAGAAACAATAAACCGCCCTGCTAAGAATCTGGCTCACTTTTGCGCTTCATCCGCTACAAACAATCGGTTCATAGGTAGGTAATAATAATAATAATATAATCTCACGCCTTTTTTATCCCCGAGGGGGTAGGCAGAGGTATTCCATTACTGGATATACCCACATTTCACGAGATATATTGGACCCCTAAACGTGATAGGTGGTGAGCCCATCGCCGGACCGGGTCTGTTTACACATGTCTCAGAATTAATAAGTAGGTAACATGCGGAATAAAAAGAATGATCAGCCATTATCAAATAAATCTCAAGCTAGAATTAAGATTCTACAAAGTTTTGCTATTTAATCTAAGGATAACTTATTTTACCTCGTTCGCTTTCAGCTTTAAAGTGTTATACTTATTACCCGAGTATGGCATGTGAATGTGGTACTTTTCTCTGTATTCAACCACATCTGCGTAGTCTTCTTTCGGAAAAGTTAAATTGTCCATCTCTCGAATGTGATCGTGCATTTTTATTGAACTTCGCAGCCACTTCTGAAGCTTATGTCTATTAAATTCTTTGATGTTTTGAACTACTAGCGCATCGTCAGTGAATATTCGTGATACTATAAAAATATTGAAATAAAGGAGTAGGTATGTGAGGACAATTTAACCCAACTACTTAAATAAGTTAAATTATATTCCGTTAGTTCTTCGTCATCGTCGCAAAGGGCATAAAATTATCTAAATTTGTATGAAAAAACACGTGTTAATGTTAAAAAACTATATTAAATTAAAGGTTCAAAGCATTCTTTACCTCTAAATTCCAAATCGTTCCAGGAGTATCGCGTATTTTTCCAAATATAATGTGAAAGAAGAAATTTCGCATTTCTTATTAACTCTTTAATTGTACCAAGGACCTCTTTAAATGAGTTCCTCTGAAGAATTCTGCCGTAGTCTTGAACAACTCTTTTTAATGTAGCTGAAAAAGTGAAACTAGTATTAAATATTGAAACGTCAAACGTCTAAATTCATTTATTTTTGCCTTCGATCAACAATACCAATTCTTATTTGTTGGTAAAAAATAACTACCTAGAGAAAATAGTTTCAATAACAAGGGAGTCTTAACTCGTCCATTAAAACAAAGCAACGCAAAATAAGAAGGAATTCGGAAAAGTAAGGATATAGGTACCTTTCATAAAATGTAACCCTACAGCAACATTAACGTTCGTATTATTCGGTTTGTGCATAAACCACCCGACTGCTCTTGATAATGTTATAGTATAATTTTCCAAATCAGCCATGTTTGGGGTTATCTTCTCTGGAACTAAGTATTTCCCTGGGAAATCTTCACCTTTGTATTTTTTTATTACACCGATTGAATAGTTAAATACACATAAACCTGTTAATAGTACGAATAACAACCTTTTTACCGTAGACATTTCGTGTAAATACTTTCTTTTCGTTCAAATTAAAATAACTGGAAATAAGTCTTTCGTATTGAGCGCAAAGAAAATCCATTACTTCGATAATATGTGTCAATCATATACAAATATTGTCATGTAATCCCGATATTATCAATATATGTAACTAAAACGAGAAACATAGTACCACTTTCGTCCTGCCCTCATTCAGGCGCAAATATACTTTTTCTTGAAACTTGCTACTCCTAATATCACTGTGTTGTTTTAAATTTGCGTCACTGATTTTCACTTCAGTAAGCGAATAATCATTTAGCTCAGGTAACATTTTATTGTAAAGAAAATTGCATATTTATTGGTATGTATGTTCTTTTAATTCGATTCTCCACGCAACACAAACAATATTTCTTTATCAGCCTTGCCTCGTTGGCTCGTGTCATGCGGTGAATGGCATACCTACCTACATACCTCCAAACGAAAAATTAACTTGATATAAATTTTGATGAGCAGTAATAATTTAGGTTTTGGGCACCTGATTATTGTTTTAAAGGTTGTTTAGAGTTGGTGAACTTGCATCTTAGTATGTTCGTTCCATACATAATCTATATTACTTACAATAATTAGTTTACGAGTACGTCACTAAAGTCCTCCTATACGGCTGGACCAATTTTGTGTGTATTTTTGTGTGTTTAAGTGGCTAGGGTGGGTGTCTGTTGTCTGTGGCAGGACAACGTCGCTCGCCTGCCGGGTCACTAGTTTTATAATATAATCACTACGAAATCCAACCAACGAACTATTCATGCTATGTTGATGTAGCCCGCGATTAAAATGGAACCAAAAAATATGTACGAGATATACTAGTTTATATTACTAAATATTTGGTTACAGATTATATTTTTCTATTAGTTTCAACTTGTTCACACGTTACGGGCTTACATAGAGATCTACATGCACCGTTGACGATTTGTCTTGGGTGAAATTTTCATGACCAATATTAAAAGAAACGCTTATTTGTTACCCGATATCATCCCAAAAGATCTTCCTAACGATAATATTGAAGAGGGAGTGCAGCAAATAAAAACACGCATAAATTTAGAAAAAATATAGTATGTAATTTTAATTGACCTTACTAATACAGCTTAAAAAGTACAGGATCAACCTATGTATCCATATGTGTCTCTTTTGCATGCTACCCCATCTTTCAAAAATCTTTTGTATAGGAAATTGTACTATTATTTAATATTATCTGTTTTATTGTAATATTTTGATCACAAGATTACATCTTTCATAAAATGTAAAGCGTGCCTGATACCGTTTGCCATGAACATCAAAGTTAAGGCCATAGGGTGACTATGGCACTCATCGTATACTACCGTTATTCTTTTCTGGCGAAAACGTTTTGCTTTTTTTGGGTCGTCACTGTACTTGGTTTTTACAACAATTGCAGTCCGATTCTTTTCAAAGTTAAGGTTCTCCATCATGCAACCCCGGTCGTCGATCCAACTAGCCGCTTTGTAGAACCAATTGCGGCGGTGGAATTCTTCGTAGCCGAGCAATGAGCAAAGGGAAGCTGCAGAAAGATTGTTTACGTTAGATAAAAAGCGAGTTACAAAGTCTGACTTATCATTTATCCATAAAAATAAAAATAACGGCCAAGTTCGAGTAAGACTTGATCACCGAGGGTTAAATACAAACTTGTAGGTTTTGCTCGAACTAGAAGATACACTGAATTGGAAAAACTTAACTTTTATCAACCCGTAACATCCCTCTGCTGAGCTAAGGGTATTTCCTCACACATGAGGAAGTATGGGCTATAATCTCCCACGCATGCCCACCGGCAGTGGTGTGTAGCCACTTAAGGGTAGGTATCTGACATGGCTTAAATCCAGGTCTGTGTTATCTCTATAAAATATATATAAGTGTAAAGATAGATAATGCAATAAATTATTCAATATTGAGTACTTCCAATGTGCGTCAACGCGGAAGCATGGAAGAATATAACGTGGTCACCCAGTCTGGCCGCGCCCAACTTTAAAGACTTAACGAGTGTGATAGTGCTGCAGTGCTACGAGTGCTTAATATTAGATGACGATAGCTCACTATGTTCCAAAAAAAGGTCCCTGGCGAAGTAGCCGCGTCGAGCTAGGTACACAGCCTCGCGGTACATGAACGCGCATAGCATATCCATATGCTCTCGGTCCGCCTCCTCCGAGCGCAGATAGCAGCGGCGAGATGACAGATATAAAAAGTTAATCAATAACCTTCAACAAAACGAAACAATCGTGGTCAATATTACTGCCTTTTTCAGTATGGATACGGGTCTTTGCAGATTTTTGGGTCATTGTACTGGCTGACTCAAATGCGAGGCTGTTTAATCAGTTAAACATGGGCAAAAGGAACGGTAATATGGGTAGGTAATAATTTATTAACTACATTATAAAACTTTATGTTCTCTGCAAAACACTTTTGACAAATACAGATTTCATTCACAGCATTCTATATAATATCTACTGATTGACTTTGCTCACGATTTTATTTTTAAAATAAAAACGATTATGTACTTGGATAAATACTATCCGATTACTTTACCTATGAGAGAGACTGTACGTAATAGAGGGCTCGCGATATACGTTTCTGATACAATATGAGTCGCGCAGACAGGGCCGCACCTCATCCACGTGTATGGGTTCAGGATTGTACACCACTCGGGAAGCGCATATGTCTGAAAATTATGAAGAAATCCATACTTTAAGTTAAATGTTTTAAACAACTTAAAACTTAACAATATTATTATAATTAAAATTCATTTTCGATACCTGACGCCACAGATCGAATGTGGTAATTTTTCCGAAATTCCACATGCTCAACATATTTTTCCTTCGGAAAATCTAGAGTGTCTAATTCTTCAACAAATTCGTGCATGTTTAATCTTTTATGCAACCATTTCGTCAATTTGTTTCTGTTAAATTCATTTATGCTATACACGAGTGCAGCATCATCTGTATATATTTTGGATACTGAAAGGAAATGGAAATAACCTAAAGTAGATTTTTATTCAAACCATTTACATAAAAAGTAAACCATCAAAGTTAACTTTAAAAAATAAGGATTTTAACAGGTACCTCTGAATTCTATATCTTTCCAGCCGTATGGTACGTTCAAATAAATGTAATGCGATAACAGCACTTTCGCTTTTTTTATTAAAGTTGTAATCATTTCGCGTTGTCGTGGATTCTGTATTTTGTGGCTATAGTCTTTGAGCGCTCTCTTCAATATTGCTATAAAATCGTAACACATTAATTGATAAAACATTAACTTACAATGTGGTAACCTAAGAAATTAACCTAGAAATGATTTACATGCACTTGTCACCGTAAGCTCACATAATGGAACATTGCTTGTGCATTATGACATGAATGTGAGCTTTTTTAATGGTCGCAGTCGTTCCTTATAAAGCTCGCATCAAGCAAGCAGAGACAGCTTCCATCAATGTAAGCCTGATCTTTTAGGGTAAATTAGTAAAAAAAATGTATTGACATAGGTGAATTATATTTAAGCAAATTATCGTAAAAACGAATTTTTTTTAGCCTACCCTATTAAGAAAAGTTTTGGTTTTAAATTATTATTATTTGCCAATACGCATGACATATAGAATTTATTGTTAATTAATGACAAACTGTAATTCGACATGGTTTCAACTAACCTTTCATTATGTGTAGTCCCATTCCCACATTAACTGACGTCTGGTTTGGCCTACTTGCAAAATAATTCATAGTCCTTTGTAAACTGGCTAAGTAATGATTGAAATCTACAACCGTCGGAGTAATGTCATCTGGTACTAAATATTTCTCTGGGAATTTTTTACCGTCATATCTAGAGGCTGTATTTAAAAAATTGTTACCACCCAAATCTTCAGTTAAAATGTATGGTATTAAAATGGCGAACAATGCTTTTGTAAACATCGTGCTATAATAACAAATGCGGTTGAGCAAAACAACTTCTCATGATTAATGCGAATGAAATCAATTTATAGGTGAACATGTTTCGATTTAGACGTAATTTAGTAACACTAAGTACTTAGTCTCATAAATCACTAGTTTCTCCCCACAAATTCTTCAAAAAGTAGCCTATTCAATGGTTTATAGGTTTAGATGGTCTAGACCTCCCTCTAGTCTACGGAATTACTTTAAGTTTTGCTGAATATCCACCTTCATCATCCGTGCATTAAAATTTACAACTGATTGATTCTATTGATAATTACAATTCTTCTGGCGGTGTGAAGTCACGGTACAACGGGATTTTTATTTTCTGTTAAGATCTTTGTGTGATTTAAGTTTTAAAGTATTAATATTCATTTATGACAGATGAGTTTTAAAAAAATAATTAAAAATCTATCAGCAGCTTAGTCTTTATAGTAGGTATCAAAGAAACAGAAATAGGTAATTAAATCGTATTAATAAAATGATCAAACGTAATCTATACAAACCGACTTTATTTGATAAGCTATATGCGATTTACTCTTGATACATCTACCCCGCATACCTATGTCCTGTAAGCCTGCTAAGCTGTTATAAATAAGGCTTAGAGGACATAGGTATGCGGGGTAGATATATCAAGAGTTAATCGAATATAGCTTAGCAATTCCTCTAGACTTACATAAATGCAAAGAGATTAAAATATAATAAGGCATAGAGGGGACAAAGCGAGGAAAATTTGAAGTCAAAAGTTATTTCAAGTGGAATAAGTCTAGTACAATTTCGACCGAATGACAGCTCGCGTTCATACTAACTGACATAACAAGGACATAACGCCTTAGGCTTCAAAGTTTTGTATGAAAATATTCCCAATGCCCTATTATATTTAAATCTCTTTGCATAAATGTAAGTCTAGAGGAATTTCCACAATCCATGACAAAATATCAAAAATTCCAGGTTATCACAAATTACTATGAAGAATTTGGATTTTTTTATAAAGAAATTAAAACTAGTTTGAAATTTGAAAAATGTATTTTAATAATATCATAGCTTCTTTTTATAATATAAGAACTACAATGGTTTCAGTCACTCATAAATCATTGGCAATATTAAAAATTAATAAAAAAAATATAGACACTACAAAGTCGGCATAAAATGCAGTGCATGCCTGATGCCGTGCGACAGCATTATTATCGACACGGCCATTTGATGCAAATCGCAGTCTTTTCTCAAGAGCAGCTGCCGTCTTTTCTTTCTAAATTTCTTCTCTTCTTCCGGCTTGTGCTGATAGTTTGTCTTTGCTAGAATCTCAGTTGCGTTAATCTCAAAATTGCGAAATTCTGTCATGCACCCGTTGTCATCGACCCAGCTGGCAGCTTTGTAGAACCAGTGGCGGCGGTAGAATTCTTCGTAGCCAAGGAATCCGCAAAGTGCAACTGTGGAAACTAAAGATCTTAGTTGTAATCGTACAAACTTCAAGATATGTACCTAATGCTATAGCTAAATTCGCCAAAATAATAAATTTATAAAAATTATATAACTTTACCTAAGTTCATAAAATATGTAAACGAACATTTTTAACAAATCTAACTATGTCGTTGTAAAACTGATACATCATACATCATCGTACATCGACATAAGTCGAGTTTACCAACTTGTTACCTCCTCGAGATCCTAAGAAAAAGGGGTTTTATATGTACAGAAAGACAGCGATGTGATCCTATAAGGGGATCCTCTAACCCTGACAATTTATCAAATTATAGGTATACTGGAAATTTTTTGCACCATCTGGAAAAAAATATGAAGTTTAAGGTATCTAAGGCCGAAGATACACGAAATTAATTGTCAAAATGTAGCAGCTGGCTGGTCGGTTGTAGGCAGATTGCGCATGAATGGAAACTACGAGCCCGTTTCTTCTTAAAATATTATTTCCAATATTTTAGTGTGTAATATTGATTATAATTGAGTAATGTATAATAATAATAGTATAATGATATTAAAAGAAAGTAAAATTTGAAGTA
Source organism: Ethmia dodecea (assembly GCA_963855545.1). NCBI lineage: Eukaryota > Metazoa > Arthropoda > Insecta > Lepidoptera > Depressariidae > Ethmia > Ethmia dodecea. The sequence goes on from OY979446.1 coordinate 8,671,067, forward strand.
ACAATGCCAAATGAATCTATTGCACTTAGTTTACCTATCAGGCCAATTTTTTTCCAGACTGTAAATAAAATCAGGCGGTATATTCAATTATTTACTGTGTTCCATGAAGAGGTCCCTGAAGAAGTAGCCGCGCCGCGCTATGTACACTGTCTCGCGGTACATGAACGAGCATAGCATGTTGATGTGTTCGCGGTCCGCCTCCTCCGTGCGCAGGTAGCAGCGACGCACAGCATTGTACATGAGGTTGTTTAGCAGCCTTTAAGTAATAATAGGAAAAAACTAAAAACCTGACCGTGTGGTAGCGGTCATGAATACTACCAACCCTAACTACACGTGAATGTCGTAAGGGACGACTAAAGTTCAACGCGCAGAAAGCTGGGAAAGCAGTGGCGATCCAGACGAACCTGTTCCACAGAAAGCAGGCGCCCGAGCGCATCGTAGTGGGATATGTTGAGTATAAACTCGGATATTATAAAAAAAATCGTTCCAGATTAATCGCTAACACTTAATCTTTCCCATCTCTGTGTGCGTGTCCTTGAGAGTTCTATTTGACCCTGCGCCAATCCCAAATAATGGGAAAAGGGTAGGTTTATGGTTAAGGTAGGGAATTATGCCGAATAAGTAAGATTAAATGCACGTTACGTTAACGAAATTTAATCAAAAGTCAATGATATCAACGCATAAACTTGATTCTTGAGAGTGGATTTATCAAAACAACCAATACATTCACCATCCTACTACTACGAGTATTATAAACGCGAAAGTTTGTGAGGATGGACGGATGTATGTTAGTCTTTCCCTCAAAAACTGCTGAACGGATTTTAGTGAAACTGTACAGTAATATAGCTGATACATCGAAGTAACGTATTAACGACTTGTTGTCGCGGGACGTGGACAGTAGTTAATTCATAAAGAAAAATGTACAAAATATTTACCTATGACTCAAATGATAAGCGATGGAGGGTCCCTGATAGATGCGTTTAAGACAAAACTTGTCCTTCCGACAGGGCCGCATCTCGCCGATATTTGTGGGCTCTGGGTTCAACAATATCCGGGAGAGGCATAAGTCTGGCAGAAGATACGGTCAAAAGTTGATTATGTAACTCCTGTGACTTAACTCTACGTTACTAAGTAACAAACAACGTACTAAACCGATGGATCTAGAGATTCGTTCGGTGGAAATATTCTTCGAGTATTGTAGGGGTAATTTTGTATGTACTAAAGTTCTGCTGGGCAATTTGTAAGTAGTTATATTCTCCCATTGCAGAACCAATCAAGCATTCGGGGTCCACCGGAAGGAAAAGGACTATTAGGACCGTTGGTTGTAACTTTGGTTCCTTCTAAGCTGGAGATTGCGGGTTCTATTCACATCTGAGGCCAAAGCTTGTATAGGAGAACATTATCTAGTTACGTGTCTTTTTTTTTTATATGTATTTAAATATGCTTATCACTTGTTTATTAACCATAGTACATTTAATAACCGAGTGTTTAAGTGTGAAAAAGAAATCATTAGTCAATCATACTCAAGTAGCATATTTTTGAAGTCATCTATTATAATCAAAGGGCTGTCAATGCGCTTGGTCGAGGCTTAGGTTGCTCAGTATCCAGGAAATGTAAGGATATACCCAACCCATAGCCAGCCTTATGCAAATTATCAGCCTAGTAAAAGTGGTTTTCTATATATATTATACTTATTTAATTTTGCGACCCTCTCGCTTGCGCTCTTCGCTTCGCTTCGATTTATCTCTGTTCAGTGCACTTAAAAATTCCAAAATCCAAATCCGTTAATCTATTTCGAACCCTATTCAAGACAAACTTCCCGATAAATATATAATACAAAGTTCTAAAATTTTACACTATGATAAGGCGTAAACAGCACTTTTAAACTCAATTTTGGCATTTATTTATAAATTGCAGAAATACACTTTAACTTGAATATTTGCACAGATAGATATTAGGTATGTTTCTGTTACAAAAGTTTTTATTGTCCTGTTTCCTACCTGAATCATCAATTTTAATGTTGTAGTGATCCAACATGGAATGATCATGATCTAAAACCACTAAATTTGTATACTTCTCTTTTGACAAAGTGCAAGTATCCATCTCTTCAATATATTCATGCATATTTATTTTTTTGTGCAGCCATTCTTTTATTATGTATCTATTAAATTCACTCATTGTGTGCACCATTGGAGAGTCGTCTACGAATAACCTGGTCACTACAAACAATTTCAAAGAAAATTATAATTATTTGTAGTACTTACAGTCTATAGCACATGAAACTTTACCCGGGGGAAAAGGTGAAAACTTTTTTTTTATAAATAATAGATGGTTTAGCGCCCAACTTTAAATAATAATAATAATAATATAATCTCACGCCTTTTATCCCCGAGGGGGTAGGCAGAGGTATTCCATTACTGGATATACCCACATTTCACGAGATATATTGGACCCCTAAACGTAATAGGCGGTGAGCCCATCGCCGGACCGGGTCTGTTTACACATGTCTCAGAATTAATTCTGAGACCTGCAGGTTTCCTCACGATGTTTTCCTTCACCGTCGAGCTAGTGATAATATGTACGTAAGTTTTTTTGAAAAACTCATTGGTACATGCCAGGATTCGAACCCGAGCCTCACTGATTTTCGGCCGGCTCTTTAACCGTCCGGGCTATCACTGCGCCCAACTTTGATCCCAGGATAATCATATTTAGATTTAGATAAACTCACATCTAAATTGCAAATCATATGCTCCTTTGAGGACTCTACTAAAGTAAAGATAATGCGACAAAATATAGTCTCCTTTCTTTAGAAGACTTAATATGACTTTGTGCTGTTTTTTGGGTATCTTGCCTGCATAATCTTTTAGACTTCGTTTGAGTATAGCTGAAAAACCATTTAGTAGGTATTATTTTAATAAACATTAGTGTTTTTAAGGTAAGTATAGGTACTACAGAAAATATGTCATAGGTACTTAAATATTTTTAAATCAGTGTGTCACTTTTTTATTGGTCTGCAATAAGGAGTTGTTACTTACGATAGTGATTGATTATATTACCAACGTTCATATTAACTTTATACAGATTCATACTATAATAAACATATTTTCTGCATTTTGTTATTCTTATTGTTTACTTACAGTTCATGCTAAATATTCCCAAAGCTCCATTAACATCAGTATCATTTGAGTTTTGAGCGAAATAGTCAACTGTTCTTCTTATGGTAACCAAATAATGGTTTAAATCTGAGACTGTGGGAGTTATATCTTCAGGAACTAAATATTTTTCAGGAAAATTTTTTCCGTTATACCTGGCAGTCACATTCGTTATGAAGTTTAGATGATCTTCTGTGGATATACATTTTATAAAAAACAATAACAGAAATGTATCGAAAATCATTGTTTTTCGGAATTTGATATTATAATATATGAAATATAATACAAACCATGCATCTATGCAAAAATTGTGATCTAATATTTCAATTTAACGCCACATAGAGAACACGAACTGTGTAAACTATTATTTTAAATCAATAAATAAGATTTATCGTAGGCATTTAACAAATTCAACAAACATAACTATCAATATAATTTCTGAAAGGATATTGAAGAAATTGTTGTCTTTGGTTACATGACATTAAATAAGTAGTAGGTAGATAGAAGTAGTACTTCTACTTCCATGCCCATTACAGAACTTTCAAAATATTCAGGAAGCGATGGCAAGGTAACCTTGAATGACAAATAGCAGAACAGCGCAGCATACACAAATATATTACCTACTACATAATCCCTGTCCCTACTCCCATACTAATATTGATAAAAGAGTATATAAGTATGTCTCTGCTACTTTTTGTAGCTACACCACACTACACGTTTTACCTTAGGTCCCGTTGACTACGAGATGGAGGAGGTAGATATACCCAAACAGAAAATATTTAAATGTTAATCTATGTATTTATTCCGAAATTATGCATCAGGCACAAAGTGTATGGCATGTCTGACAGCATTAGCTATAAAAATCATGAAAAGAGCTGTGGGATGAGTGTGGCATGTCTTTCTAATGTGCTTTTCTCGATTTTTACGCAGATTCCGTTCGAGTTTTCTATGAGCGTCGGTGCATCTATCTAGATATAATTGTGTGCGATTGAGCTCGAAATTTCGATTCTCTAGAAGACAGCCGTGCTCGTTGAGCCAGCTCGCCGCTTTATAGAACCAGTGCCGGCGGTAAAACTCTTCATATCCTAACAAACCGCAAAGTGCCACTAAAAATAAAATCAACACATAATTAAAGAAGAAGAAAGAAAGGAATAAAATTTATTGGACAAACCATATAAACATAAATAAACAAAAACTTAAGGCACAGTAGTGTATAATGAGTCCCCACTCTGCCTGTGCTGCAGCATTTGCAACAGCGCTGATATTCTGCGGGACCCCGGGTAATGGTAGTATGGGTAAAACCATTTCTAAACTCATTTCTACCCATGCCCATAAACCTTACCTTAAATCGTCTACTTGGGCTTGTATTGGCAGAACATTCGCTATTTCAATAAATTTAGATTAAAGCGGGTGCGATCCACGCAGTCCGGGAGCATTCTTTGCCACCGGTGGCATACTAACTCGAACATTACAAAATATTGCCGACCCGGATCGCTAATGCTTTCCCCGCCTCTTGGGTGTTGGACCTTACACTGACAAAAGTTTTATTGAATTACCATTTTCCATAAAAAGATCTCTCGCGAAGTACCCCTTGCGAGCCAAGTACACCGCCTCGCGGTACATGAAGGCGCACAATATTTCCATATGTAAAGCATCATCCCTTGGGCTGATGAAGTAGCAGCGGCGAATGTGGCGATATGCAATTAAATTAAAAAGCCTGCGAAATAAAACAAAGACAATAGACATTTGCTGTATCTATAGGTACTCTAAGCCTAAGATTCTTTACATACCTGTGAGTAAGACCGTATGCGATGGAGGGAGACCTATGAATTGCCTTTTTACAAAAAGGATCCGCTCGGCAGGGGACCAACTTATTCATGTGTATTGGCACAGGATTGTAGATTACTCGCGACAGACATAAATCTAAAGAACATACAAAATCATAAGAGTAAATAAAACAGCAGTGAAAGCCCTTACGGTTAAAGAGCCGGCCGAGAATCAGTGAGACTCGAGTTCTAATCCTGGCATGTACCAATGAGTTTTTCAAAAACTTACCCTACATATTTATCACTAGCTCGACGATGAAGGAAAACATCGTGAGGAAACCCGCAGGTCTCAGACATGTGTAAATAGACCCGGTCCGGCGATGCATGGGCTCACCACCTATCACGTTTAGGGGTCCAATGTATCTCGTGAAATGTGGGTATATTCAGTAATGGAATACCTCTACCTACCCCCTCAGGGATGAAAGATGTGTTATTTTTTTTATTATTTATTTAAATCAAAGCCGACTCTTAGGTATCGTCTCAATGTGGCGCATTCACACAGCTCCTTTGAAGGAACTCATAACTTTCAACTGCATATTAAAGAGAGATTAAGCTGAATCTTAGTTGCTAGCCCTGCTACCCAGAACCCGTTTGAGATATATAAGTATAAAGGCTACCTACCTAGTAAGAGGAAACGTTTTACATCGGTGGATTTCATTTAGTCTAATAAAATTTTACGATTTAATAATCGTTGGTAATCCAACTATTATTTTAATAATAACGATCATTACAGGTTAAGCTAGTAAGCACCTGTATGAAAAATAATGTAGAGTTTTAGGTACATAAAAGATTTTGAACGCTTTTGAGCTTTTTGACACTTCTGTATTTCCAGACAGTAGGTGGTAGGTATATCAAACTTATATGTATACAATTCCCCGCGAATCGGGGACCCTGTTCGTTCCGTAGCATTTGATATTGTGAATTATTTATTAAAATTAAGTACCAACTCACCTGAATCATTAGGAAATATGTGGTACTGCAAGTCAGCTTCCGACTCCTTTAAATACTTCTCCTTAGGAAGACTTGTGTCATCCATTTCCATCAGAAATTGATGAATCTGTCCTTTACTCAGAATCCATTTCTTTAGCCCATTTCTATTGAATTTTCCCAGCGAAAATACTTGAGTGGTGTCTTCTCTCAATAATTGTGATACTGATAATAATACAAGACATATTATTCTTTATTTGCTGAAATACAATCTACTAACATAAATATGTCGCAAAACGCAGAGTTATCGTAGAAGCCGTGATATTATAATAATTTCACTAGTAGTATTATAATTACAGACTTTGGTCAATCGTCTCCATTTCATAAAATATCGCAAGAGAGTCTTAGTTATATTATTATAACTAGCGACCCGCCGCGGCTTCACACGGGTGCAATGCTAACACTAAAACCTTCCTCTTGAATCACTCTATCTATTAAAAAAAACCGCATCAAAATCCGTTGCGTAGTTTTAAAGATTTAAGCATACATAGGGACATAGGGATATAGGGACAGAGAAAGCGACTTTGTTTTATACTATGTAGTGATTTCCCTAAGTAGAATCAGTGACGTTGTAATTACTCTAGTAATAATAGGAACATTTAGATGTGGTGACAGATATAAATATTAAATAGACATTAATGAATAATGGCTCGAGCGAAAGTTCTAAGAATTAAAATGCTATTCAAGTTGAGAAGAAGTGCAATACAAATAAAAAAACAAAATATAAGTTGAACTAACAGACTGAACCTAATAAGTATGTTTATGTTTTGAATACTCTGATATTCCTTCGTTATTTTTACGCTTTCGATAATGTTTTCATTCTGTGTAATAAATAAGAAGATACGTAAATAAGGTCTAAGCTAGATAGATAACTAAATCACACGTACTCCTAAAAACTCCGTTGTTCCAACCTGCAGGTGTATTAATATAAATGTAATGCGATAGAATGTAATCGGCTTTTCGTATCAAGTCAAGAATTACATCATATTGTTTTTTCTGGAATTTACTACCATCATCTAGAACAGCTCTCTTCAGTGTCACTGTAAACAAAATATTATATTATCATATTTTATAATCAAAGGACTTCGTAAATATTGGTATAAAAAATATTTTCTTCTACCTTTGGACCAGACCAGCATTTTTATAGCCGTCATGGCAAGTGGCAAAGGAGGGTTTCATTCGCTTAGTAATTACTCAAGCCAGGGACACACTAGGGGGGGACAAATGTCCTTCGACACGTGTCGCCAGCGACATCGGGTGAAGTGGCGCGAGTTTGCCGGACTTCGCTCGACATGTCTGGCAACATCATCTTCGCCTGACTTTGCTAAGGACATAAGTCGCGCGATGTCAGCCCGATTCACTGGACATGTCGCCGACACATGTCATGACACATTTGTCTTCTAGTGTATCCATGGTTTACCTAACTATTAAGAACTACGTGTCAGTGACTACCTACTTCTTTAGAGTGATGTAACAATTTTACTTGGTCGAGCTATAAAGCGCATGGCATGACAAATCAAGCACTATAATGTCAATTTGTTCATTCTATTCGTATAATCTTTACGTTTTTCAAAGCCACTTACTACTTAGCTAGCCCCTCGGAACAAATAGGTAAGCCAGACATACGTGCACAGAACAGTGTCCTAAATCAAATAGTTAAATGGGGGTGGACACAAGACACGGAGAATAGGTACCTATACAGCGGCATATATGCCCCGTTCTAAATTGTCCAATACTTAACTATACGCGAAGGAGTTTTGGGTCCCGATTCAAATTGCAAATTGAACGTTAAATTGCATCCAAATAGGTACAATTTGACGCTGTCAGTTATTAAAAGGTTGTCTTAGATAATTTATCATAGCACCAATGGGAATTAAAAGGCTTCTCGTAAGGTATTTCGTATGCGGATGAAATTACATGTCCGCGCTTTTAAAAATGGGTGTGTCTCACCTTTTAAATAAAAAAGTCCCACAGCGGTATTTATATCAGTAGAATTTGGTCTTTTAAGAAAATGACCTATAGTGCTTCTTAAACTTCTTATGTAATGATTAAGATCTGATATAGTTGGAGTTATGTTTTCTGGCACCAAGTATTTGATGGGAAACTTGCTGCCCATATAATTTTCTTTATCGGTAACATCTGTACAAACTATTGCTACAAAATTAAATATGACAATTAAGTCAAAACTTTTCACGTAAATCATGAAAAAAGAAAATTTGACTACTTCGTGTGTGAATACGCTTCTTCGTGTTTCAATATGTGTGTTAAAGTTTCCTTTCATATGACCGATTAAGAAGTAATTATAGGTTGACATGTTCTTTAAGATTTATGATTATTACCTATTACTAAGGCGTAAATAACCCACTGTACCAGAGATGTACTGTACCTAAATTAAGCTGACGTTGAAGATAATACTTTTAAGCATAAAGAATCGGAGGAAGTGAATCTGACTATCATATTATGTCTTAGTTCCAAAAAACACGTGCCTATATAATATATAGCTAAAGGTACGTCTCAAAACCTTTTTTTCATTCGACTGTAGTACGTAGGTACCAGGAGAGGGCAGTGTTTTTCGGATGTGCCTTCGTATGTAGGGACACTGTATAGATATTTAGGTTGGGTATAATTGCTACTTGAAAATATTTTGTATGTCATCATTTTTATTTACATCCTTTCACCTTGAATTTTACGATGTAAAAACACACTTGCTACTGGAAATGAATTATTGAATAGGAGAAGGAGAGCAGCAAAGTGCTCACCAATAGGGCGGGGCGTCGGTCGGAGTTGAAAAATCGCCTTAGATAAGCAAAAGAGCCTCTTTTGCTTTTATCTAAGCCTCACGTAATTAATGGACGCCCCTAAACGAGAATGATTTAAAAGTAGCAATCATCCCAAACCTAACTATTATAAATGTTCATGATTGTTTCATAACCATTTGATTAATTTTAATTAATCCTTCTAGGTAAAACACTGAACCAATGATATAGGTACAGTAACGAAGGCACGGGCGTCCGCCAGTTTATAATAAAATTGAAATCGGAAACCTCATTATTTCACATTTATTAGGTCTGCCCTTGATTAATTCTGCTTACTCTACATACCTACCCACTCATACGGTAATAAGAGTTGTACTAACTACAGGATCAATATAGGTACCTACCTACTCGTATACGTCTAAATATAACCGATAGTGATTGAGGTTGTAACACAATAGGCCAGCTGTTTTATATTATAAAAATAGTCGTAAAAAAGCGGAGAGTTGATGAAGTCATTTCATTAGAGACATTATAGGTCTATGCATTTCAGTTACAGTTTTATTTAGAAATGCGTAAGAATGTTTAAAAATAAAATGACACTTCAACAGATTGAATTTATTAAACAAAAATTGTTATTATTATGGCTTACTGATCACTGATATGACACTGAAGTTATTGTTACAGTGTTATGGCAATCAAACTAACTACTTAGTAGGTAGGTAGGTAAGGCTATATATTATATCTACAAATAAATATTATTTTGTTTAGAATAGCTCTTTGTACATACTTATTTACGTTATTTAGTTCTTAAAATATATATAAATCTCACGCCTTTTGTCCCCGAGGGGGTAGGCAGAGGCATTCCATTTCTGGAGATACCTACTTCTCACCAGAATATTCGACCTCTAAACGTGAAAGGTGTCTATAACCGGGTCTGTTACACATGCCTCAGATTTAATTCTGAGACCTGCGGGTTTCCTTACGATGTTTTCCTTCACCGTCGAGCTAGTGATAAATATGTACGTAAGCTTTGAAAAACTCATCGGTACATGTCAGGATTCGAACCCGAGCCTCACGATTATCATCATGTGAAGCGGGCTCTTATCACCCGCTCTTTGTCCGTGAATGCAGTTCTACATAATATCACTATCACTACATTAAAGTCGCTTTCTCTGTCCCTATATCCTATGTCCCTCCCTATGTATGCTTTAATCTTTAAAAGTACGCAACGGATTTTGATGCGGTTTTTTTAATAGATAGTGATTCAAGAAGAAGGTTTTAGTATTAGCATTGCACCCGTGCGAAGTCGGGGCGAGTCTCTAGTTAAAAATAAAATTATATCTTCTTTCAGTAAAATATCAATAAAATATTTAATACTCGTATTTTTATATTTAACATCATTGCTCGTATAGGTACTTTCCCTCCGCTTGGCATGGACGTGGGACATCCTTTAGCTATAGCTATAAACAGAGTTTTAGTTAGGCTAATAAAATTGAACCGGTAGGTACCTATAGGTAGGTATGTACTAAACGCTATTGTGTAGATAATTAAATTTTTGTTGATAATATTCAAGTCGTATATAATATTTGGGTAAATTTTCAAACCGGCCTTTTTTACGTCATTGCGGTGGTAATTTTTTTTTCTCATATTTCACTCAACCTAAATGCTTTAGATTATAGATTAAGATGCTGTGAATCTAATAATTTGGGAGGCGCCCTTGGAAACACAGTACTTTCTGAGAAATATATTTTTTAAAATTTTTGCGCCACCGTAATGACGTTTTCTTAAATATTTCAAATAAAGAAGCCATATTATATACACAAATGTCTTAGTTTGTATTAATCAACTTTTTTGGTACCCAACACATTACTAATATTATTTATTTCTTAATGTATGTAGCCTTATAGGGTTACCTACCACAGTTATACCTAGATAGTACGTAAATTTTACTGTTATGCTATTATCACGGTAAAATACAACACAGTAGATAATAATATATGAAAAACAAGTACTATGTTTAATATATTATTAGTAATAGTATTGATTATACAGGCATTCATCATTACGGTGGCCCACTGCGCCACTGCAATGACGCCACCAAAATGACGACCAAATGTTTTTTTTCATGATAATTATCCAACTACCTAATTAATTTGGAAGATATTGGCAGGTCGTAATATCGAGGTAATTATCCACAACGTACTAACTTGACGACACAATACATCATTCTGTTCATTATTTAAAACATGCCACCGAACTGGCCGCTCACGGTGACCAAAACAGATTTCAGGAAAAAATTACCTCGGGAACATGTGAAAACCTGCGTATACGCCATCCTCTCCACACACAAGTTGGGGTCCGACAAACGCTTGGGTGGTACGATACAAAAATTTGGCGTGAAATCGCTTGACTAATATGAAACAAGTAGTCAAATACGAGCATTAAAAGAGCAGTTTTACGCGGGACAAGAACATATTAGCTTCTCAGTTTTTTTATTTAATAGTCAGTAAAGTTTTTGTGATTTTGAATATGAAATGGAGTAAATATCTTTAAAATGAGATATTTTGATAAAAGATACGTTAAAACGTGTTATAGTGAGTCGTTTTCTGAGCGCAATTTGAAGTGGGACAAGCCTCCCAGGGGTAGGCCGCCATACAAGTCGGATTATTCAAGGTGGAATTTCTTTTAAGTTTTTAATATTCTAATTGGTTTATGTAAATAGTTAAGCTACAAGGTATATTTTCAAAAAAGCATGTGTTTAGTCTGTTTTGAATGATAGTTTCTTCATAAAGGGCATAGGACGCCTAAAAAAGTATGTTTGAAAATTTACCCATTTTTATCTCGTTTAGGGGTCCGAAAAAAATTTATTGGTGAAAAGTGGGTATTTATAGGTAGCCTATGTAGGGTTGCCATCTCTAAAATTTGGCAACCAGGATAAGACGCGTGAAAACTCCGGATTTTAGAGCCCTGTCGAATCCTTATGTCAAATATGACATCTATGTATAGTATAGCCCATCTCGAAACCTTTCGACAGATTTTCCGATTCCGAGTCGAATATCGAGGATCGAATCTCCCTGAATACGCCCGCTGGACATGTTATGTCAACAGGTTTTCTAAGCATAGTTAGTCAGTGTCAATGATGTTAAATAAGTAAGTATATTTAACATCATTGGTCAGTATAATAAAAAACAGTTGAAAATGTCATAAATTTGTCGAGTCGGTTCGTCGGCTGATCGCGGCACGGCGTGCGTACACAGTGCCTATGTCGCAGGCGGCCACCGGGCGGCACAAGTATGAATCTTGATTTTAGAATTACGGTAAAGATATATTTTTGCCCTAATATGAAATATTGAAACCTGTGGGCTATGCTGTGACTCTCAAGTTGCAGGTGTCCACGGGTTACGTGTCTTTGGGTTGGTAACACTGATCTGGGCAATTTACACGAGGCCATTCCATGAACCATTCCACTAAGACAATCCACTAAGCCAATCCAAACTGCATACAAAAAAAGCTTGAGGACAATCCATTGCAGTGGACTGTCTCCATTTCTACGAAGCCATTAGTGGTTTGGCTTAGTGGAATGGCTCAATGGAATGACTTCGTGTAAATTGTATCTTAAATTTCCTGTTGTGCTTGACAATGCCTTTTAATATGATCAAATCTGTAGTTTTAATATGATCAAATGAACAAAATCTGTAGTTAGCGTTGCCAGAACGTACAAAAAAGTACCATTTTCCGAGCTATTTATCATACAACCGTACCTCTACCTTTCGTACCTTTTCTATATTAGTGATTTATTTTTCACTACAAACTATATAAGGTAAAAAACGCCTCCCGTTTCTCTCAATTTTCTGAATTTGAGTTTAAGAATAAACATTTTAGGACCACATTTCTTGCCTTTCTCGGGAGCAATGAATTTAAAAAAATAAAACATAGGTAGGGGAGAGTGGGGGCCAAAGTAACACATTTTGTTTAATCCATTCTGGCGAACAATCTGTTTGTTTTTAAAGATAATAGCAGTGGATTTAGGAACACTAGGTTCATCATCTATTATATTTGATACTCATAATGTTACCTATTATGTAAGGAACACTCTCAAAATTGAGTTTGATCCAATCGATCGCCAGTGTTACAATTGATCCCATGCTGTGGACAGTTGTAACATAAGTTTATTTAGAATTAAAATATAAACGCATTGAGTTAGGATAACGAAACTAACAGACTTTTATCATAGGAATCTCGTATTTCTTTAAAAAATATTCATAATAAAAACAAAATCTAAACAAAAGTAGTATAGCTTTTCTAGCTCATATACATTAACCAAAACAAATTCTTCTTCTTACATAACATCTTCATAGATCTAACAATGTTTCGTAATATGCTATTAACTCTGAAACATCAATTAAATTCCAAATAACGAACATTTTCTGTTTTGTATGGTGTTACAATTGTCCACTGTTACAATCGACCCCACGTAGGTATCAGGGGCTAAGTTTTATGACACCGAAAAATATGGTAATATTATCTTTTGAAATTAAGTGTACCTAAAAGTAAATCAGAAAATTTACAAGAAACTATTTTCGGCATTGATCGTTATTTTTCAAACGCTGCTTTACTATGTAACATCGCTTATTACAAAAATTAAAAAAACAAACTAACACGCTGTACATAAAAAATGCACGAAAAAAATAAATAAATAAATACAGCTGACAAAAGTGGCGTTTTAGTGCGGTAGTGAGAATCTATTGCAAAGCTTGTTTACAAACTTATATTTTTTTGTTAGAAAATGAAATAAAAGAAACTTATTTCTTTTTCTGAAAATGAAATAAAAGAAACGTATTTTTTTCTTTTCTTTATTATGTTAAATCTATTTCTCTTGCATATTTGTACCTACCCATACAATATTTGTACTTGATTTAAAATTATATAACTAAAACAAAATTCAAACTAAGACACAAGTCAAACATACTGGCCGCAGCTCGAAGGGAACGACCAGCTTCAATTTCTTCTTTCTTTTTCTTAATCTTAGCATCTGCAATAATAATATGTCAACATTCAATAATGTTACATTTCATTTTAAAAAAGTTCGTGGACGTTTGTAACACGGGGACAGTAGTAGCGGTGCAATTGACCCCACTGTTGCTGGTACAACTCTCCCAAACGGACAATCTGTGTAGCAAATCGAATATCTCAAAATGTACTGAGAATTACCCTGAAAGCTCTGCAAAGTGCTCAGGCTGTGCAAAGTAAGATAGCTAAGTGGATGACTAAATAAGAAATCGTAACAGAAAATGGCATTTTGAGTGAGTATTGAGCAATCAAATCAAACAAAAAAACTTACTTTGGTACGGCGTCAATGAATATCCGTCAGTTGACACGTCAGCTTTTCAGCTACTCTGTGTTTTCAGCGAGCGCGCCGAAAACTAATGAGCAGGTCGCGACGTGTCCTGTGCGTATTCTAGCTCACTCACACCCGCATAAAGTCGCTTAGTATTGATAATATTACCAACGTTACAATTGACCACTATTACTTTGGCCCCCACTCTCCCCTACTGTCAAACAAATCTTTTTGTTTCGGTTCGGTTTCAATGATATTTATTTTAAAGTTTTCATTAAATTACAAAATATTTGGAGATAAATAAATGTTCATCTGTAGAGAAATACTTATAACTAATTTTTTAGATTGAATGAAAACTATTAACTTGCATTGATTATGGGCACAGGCTGCCTGACTGCAGCTGCTGAACTAGGTAAATATTTTTAAATGAAGCAAATCATACGAGCTTCAAGCATGTATTAGCAAGTTTTTATTCATAAACTCGCAGTAAGTTAAATGATTATTTTCCAATTACAATCTGCGTGAAACTAATGAAAAATAATGAGACTGATACTTTCATTAAATTTCTGTCACATTTGACACTGAAATAGGGACACAAATGGAATTTTCTTAGTTCCTAAAAGATTGTTTTCATAGTTTTTTTGTCAAACAACTTATTTTCACTGCCACTATGAGTAGACTATAGCATTTTTCAACGTTTTAGCAAAACCATACCTTGAAATTAAAAACCGTACCATTTCAGAAAGCTAACCGTTTTTTTTTTTGGGAAAATATACTGGCAACACTTGATTGTGGGGTTAAGTGGTTATTTTATTTCATTCAGCATTCATTCGAATCTGTACCACATAAAATCAGCATCGCACTTTTCTGTTGTCTTGATTTATAATTTTCAAAGATTACATGTACAGTACAGTCCTGATAAATTGCATACCTACCTCAAGAACTCTTGGACCTACCCAAAATGGAAATCTCATTCAAAGGAAAACGTATTCTAGTCACCGGTGCAGGGCAAGGTTAGTTAAAAGCTTTGAACAATTTCAGGCCAGGTTCTTTATTGTGTAAAACACCATAAGGCATAACTTTTCTCTTAATTATACAATTGAAACTGTGTTGTAGGTATCGGCCGAGGCATTGCTGTAGAATTATGGCGCGCTGGAGCAAACATCGTCGCTCTTTCCCGAACTAGAGCCCACCTTGAGACATTACAAAGTGAATATCCTTCCATTGACATCGTAGACGTAGATATCGGCGATTGGGAGAAAACAAGACAGGTTGTTGAATCTCTGGGGCATTTTGATGCCTTGGTGAATAATGCTGCTGTGGCCATATGTGAACCATTCCTGGACTGTTCGCCATCAGATTACGATAAGTAAGTGTAGCTCCCTAATGGTTATTGTACTTCAAATTGATTGTAACTAATTCCTTTTTGATTTAGGTTGTTTGGGGAGGGTCTCCTTACCCCAAACACAGCTAAATATAGTAACTCCCATTTTCCATAATGCAAAAATGTGTTGACAGACTTCGTCTCATATTAGCTGTTCTGATGGGGTGAATAAAATCCTAAAGCTTTTCAACAAACAATGAGAATACCTAGTTAACAATTTTAACAGTCGCAGCATTTTCATTTTATTTCCCTTTCAGAAACTGGGGTCTCAGAATTAGCCATTATCATACTAGCAGAATTAAACAATCATCACACATGTTTAAATTAACAGTGTATTGTACTGATATTACTAAATATCTTTTGCAGAACATTTAATGTCAATGTAAAGGCTGTGCTGAACATTAGTCAAGTAGTAGCAAGAAAAATGGTAGAAAATAAGACGCATGGTGCCATTGTTAACATATCTTCACAGGCCTCTAAGGTAAATGTCACTACTGGGCAGTATCATTACTACAGAAATCTCATCTAAGCCTTATTAAATTACTCTTATCTTCATGATATCTTTTGATTACACATGTAATCCTTATCATTATTCTTGTAACAAGTTGTTAGTATTATCTTATATCTGCTGAAAACATGTTTTAAAATTTCAGGCTGCATTGAAAGATCATGCCATCTATAGTGCTTCTAAAGCTGCCCTAGATGGCTTAACTCGTGCAATGGCCCTGGAACTGGGTCCTTATGGCATCAGAGTGAATGCTGTTAACCCAACAGTAATCATGACGGATATGGCAAAAGTTGGGTGGGCAGACCCAGCTAAAGCTAATGAAATGAAGTCTAAAATACCACTTGGAAGGTAAATTTGGTCATTTCAATGGCAAGCCAATAAATACCTGAATATAGAATTTTAATATTACATTTATATAATTTTGTAAATTGTGTAGGTAATCTATTAAGACTTGTCTATTTTTTTTAGAATTGCACATAAATTAAGGCACACATTCCATTTTAGTAGAGCATTATTATATTTCTCTCTCCGCCTACCCCTACGGGAAAGAGGCATGATTATATGTATGTATGTATTATTATATTTTGGTTGTATGTGAGAAATTAAAAGAATTGTTACCATGTTATGGCAGCAACATACCTACCTGAATTTTAATTGATGTCATGTCATGGTTATAAATTGGTTATGGTGAATTTTATCTTTCAGATTTTGTATCTGCATAATGTACTTGTACCATTTGTATGATTATTTATTGATTACACATGATATTAGCAATGCCATAATAAATGTTGTCATTGTGATATAATATTTCATACTACTCAAATAACTTATCTTGTGATATCATATCTGGGCATGAAAAGTCAAAGGACAGCTGAGATATAACTATAGTTACGATGAATTGCTTTGTTTATCAAACATCTACAGAGTATAATAATAGTTACCTAATGATCAAAACATTACATTTAATTTTTGTTTGCATCCCCATTAACCAGAAACATTATGGAATTTCAGATTTGGGGAAGTTTCTGAAGTGGTCAATGCAGTGGTTTTTCTGTTGAGTGAGAGATCCAGTATGATCAATGGAGTGGAGCTGCCCATTGATGGGGGCTTCCTTGCCACTTAATATATATGCTATACCAAAGAAACATGGGGCTCGAATCTAAATGGCTCATTGTTTTTCATAAATTCCATTTACTTATATTTTATTTCATAAGCTAATTTACCTATTGTGTATATTATCAAAGTGAGAACCAAAGAAACTAATTTGTATAAATAGGTATATACAAAAGATTTTCTGTACTTTTATATTCTTATTCATTTGGTTACCATAGAACTGTAACAAAAACTTCCATTTCTTTTAAGATACCCAGTGATCAGTAAGCCATAATAATAATAATGTCTGTTAAATAAATCAGAT
This sequence comes from Ethmia dodecea, assembly GCA_963855545.1. NCBI lineage: Eukaryota > Metazoa > Arthropoda > Insecta > Lepidoptera > Depressariidae > Ethmia > Ethmia dodecea. The sequence goes on from OY979446.1 coordinate 8,688,435, forward strand.
ATGTTGAAATGTCATTTTCTCTTTACTCGTTTATACTCATGGATGAATAATAAAAACACTCAAATTACTTCATCAAGAATCCATTTTGACCTAGTAAGAATCATCATCAAAATCGCTCAAGGCATGCAGGTCATTGAACCTAATAGTTGGCGTTTCATGATTATTTTCACTTTGCGCTATGACGCGAAGTCCTACGAAAGTGTCGGCAACGCACCGGCGTTATGTTATTGGTGTCCCTAGACTATTTGCCACTTAAAACACAAAATATGTGACAATGTAAGTACACTATCCCCCAGATCCACTAAATTTTGCTGAGACACAGAATACAGCGATGCTGTAAACAACACAACTGGCACTGCAAAATGGTAACAATATCATTACGGTCATTAATGATCATGAAAAGAAATGAACTAAACTCTTTAATTACCCGGGAGTATTCCTATGCCCCGCCTCCACAAAGAAGAAAAAATCCCGCCCGAAATATGTTAATAAGTACTTAGACAATAACGAGCTCTCCGAAGTGGGTAAAGCGCCTGATAACAAAATTAAATGCCTATACGACAAAAGAAGTTTATCAGTCGTAACATGCAATTTCATAGTCCGACCAAGACTGTGACCACATGTCGCTTTAGGGATCGATTAGCTTATTGAGTTCATTAAATTCTTAAATAAACCTTGTTATTTTAGGTCTTTCAAACTGTCTATTGACTGCCGCCATTTCATTGCTTATGTAACACGTAGGTAAGTGTAGTTACTTTATACACAATTAAGAGTAAAAACTTGTTTACCATAACGCTCTTATCAGTATGGCCCATTGGCACTTTGCTTAAGTTAGATAATGAAAGTTTATAGCTGTGATAACACGATATTACCTACTTTAAAAAGAACCAGTCGATTCCGACACTGAAACCTTCAACATGGACAAACATTTCAAGGGGAAAAGAATACTAGTTACAGGAGGCTGTCAAGGTAAGTAAATTTGTTTTCCATTTCATAAATTGCTCAATTCAAAAGCTCATTAACATAAATTTGCAACCACCTCCTACGGATTAGGTATTGGACGTGGGATAGTGTTGGAGCTTTGGAGACAAGGAGCCGATGTTGTCACTTTATCGAATCAGCCGGATAACTTGGTGAAACTCAAGACTGAGTACCCATCGATAGAAGTGATCTTCTTGGACCTCAAAGACTGGAACAAGACTACTGAAGTGGTAGAATCGTTAGGAGTGTTTGATGGACTTGTAAATAATGCAGGCATAGCCATTATCGAACCATTCTTGGAATGCAAACCTAGTAGTTTTGACGAGTAAGTTCAATCCATTTAAATAAATGACTTGTTTTGTGACCGAGGACACGCATTTCAGGCACGGGTTTTTAGAAAATGTTTTGGTGCTTATACTTACTGTTGTTTATGACTCGTTTAAAAATCTTTCGAAGTGTGATAAATGGACACCGACGTGACCGACGGACGAGTTAACATCCAACAATGGTAAAAACCTAATTAAAATTCGTCCTGTAGAACAGAAAAATCAGTAGGACAGAAAATTATTACAGTTTTACAGACTACAGGAGGTTCTCAATTCGACGCATATGACTTTATGGGCTGTTAGTAGTACCCACCCACATAGAGATATACATATAGAAAAGTCAAAGGTTAACATTAATCGGTTTTTCATGTCTGTGGTCAATTAATGAATTCTCCCCATCTAAGTACTTATCATGTATGATGAAGCGATCACCCACCCGTAAGTAATTGAAGCGCACTGTGATCTTTTGTTTTCAGAACGATATCCGTTAACACAAGAGCAATTCTTAACGTAAGCCAGATCATTGCAAAGAAAATGATAACGAACGATATAAAAGGCTCAATAGTCAACGTATCATCGCAGGCGTCAAAGGTAATGTTTTCAGAATCAACTTAAAAACATGAAGTTAATAAACTTTCTAACATTCAATTCATAATAATATTACTTACTTACGAAGGATGTTTGTTTACACATATTATGTGTAAACAAACATCCTTCGTAAGTAAGTAGATAATCTGTAATCATGATGTTTGAGACGTTATAATCCTGACGAATACCTACTTAGCTGTGAACACAGACATTTAACCCGTAATTTGTTAAATTCTTTGGTAAAACACTTGAAATCAGGAATAAGTAGGTACCTAAGTTTGTGCCGCCACGACTAAAACTTAGGTACACCATATTTCTAGCAGGTTTTTAGAGGATTCAGTCAAATTTGTTTATTTATTTATTCCATTTACAATATTTTACAATTGTGTCGGAAATTTAAGAAAAACATATAATTTTAATAATTAACATTATACAATTCAATAACTCCCGTGCATTTCAAATTCAGTCATAAGTACCAATTACAAAGTCACGTAGCCTACTATTCACTGGCAATTTGTCCATTTAGTTAATTAGTTTCGCTAATTGGTGACTAACTAAAGCAACGATCCGTTTCTGAATATACAAGAGATGTAGAGCGCTGCTATAATGACACATTTCTTCTTTTAGGCTGCTCTTCAACACCACGTAGCATATTGCACGTCAAAAGGGGCCGTTGACGCGATGACTCGAGTTATGGCTCTAGAGCTGGGTCCACATGGCATACGCGTCAACACAGTCAACCCTACAGTCATAATGACCGACATGGGTCGTAAGGTGTGGTGTGAAAACCCTGCCAAAGCTCAGCCAATGCTTTCTAAAATACCTCTTGGGCGGTAAGTTACTCCTTAGACTGAGACCAGTCCCCTTAGCCAAGATGCAAACGCTAACGAAAGCAAATGATTTAATAGATTTAAATATTAGGGTTTGACATAGACAGTTAAAGAGCAGTGATAGCCCTTACGGTTAAAGAGCCGGCCGAAAATCAGTGAGGCTCGGGTTCGAATCCTGGCATGTACCAATGAGTTTTCCAAAAACTTACGTACATAATATTTATCACTAGCCCGACGGGGAAGGAAAAACATCGTGAGGAAACCCGCAGGTCTCAGAATTAATTCTGAGACGTGTAAATAGACCCGGTCCGGCGATGGGCTCACCACCTATCACGTTTAGGGGTCCAATGTATCTCGTGAAATGTGGGTATATCCAGTAATGGACTACCTCTGCCTACCCCTACTTTTATTTATTTTTATTTATTTTATTTATGACTTAGACAAGCGTTAGCGTTAGCGCTCGTTGGCAAGTGCTTATGTCAATCCCATATGTTGACATGTGTCAATCTATAACATCATTCACTTTCATTAGCGCTTGCATCTTGGCTATGGCTGACGATCTTTTTTAGGTATTTTGCTTAAGTAGGTACCCAACTACGGTGACGCCTAAAGAAAGGGTTATTTTTAGCAGGCTATGTATGTTTGTATTTTCGTATGTTCCACCGTGGCGTAGGTGGAACTACTCAACCGGGTTTGATGAATGAATTTTCTTCTTCACGGTCTAGGTGAACTAGCCTACATTTAGGATGTGACATAGGGTCGACTGTGAAAAATTTAATAATTTGTTTCAGTCAGTTTCATTTGCTTACTGCAAGATGTTACGGGTTGGATTTATAGCGAAAACTTACTTCCTGTAGGCAGTGGTATAATCACAATCTACCCCATACCCATTCCTTCTGGGATAACCATAACAGCCCGATGCTAGGCTATGGGTTTCCTCGCATATGAGAAAGTATGAGCCACATAATCTCACATGCGAGCCCACCCAGCAGACATATTCACAGAGACTCGATACCGTTTCCGTTCGATTCGAGTCGAATCTATCGACATCGGAAACGAATCTATCGAGATGGGCTGATGTTGGTATCGAAAACTAATGTCATATGTGACACCAACTGTCATACGAGGACATTAGTTTTCGATACCAACATCAGCCCATCTCGATAGATTCGTTTCCGATGTCGATAGATTCGACTCGAATCGAACGGAAACGGTATCGAGTCTCTGTGAATACGTCTGCTGGATTGTTGATAGCTAATAAGCTAATGGCCTCCTGTCAGAATTTCTTAAGCAGAGGCTGTCCGACATGGTTTTTTAACGTGGCCCAAAGAACGAAGTTTCGCATTTATTTCAATCGATGTGAAAAAATATCTGGCATAAATATACGAGTAGGTATGTCTACGAAAACCGCTACCACTTAAGAACGGCGCTTGTCATGGCACAGAATAAAGAAATACTAACTAAATAAATAAGTGAAGTCAGTATTATTATTCAGTCTGGGAGTGTGTAAGTCATTTATCTGTCCACTTAATTACTCCGAAGCGGGAAAATCGCTCCAAAAATAGTGCCCCATAACCGCCCGTTAATAAAGGAAGCGGGTTTCTATGGTCATTTTGCTAATTCGACATTCTGCACCTAAACGATAAATATGATATCCCTTCTAAGGTTCGGCGAGGTACATGAAGTAGTGAATGCAGTTCTGTTTCTACTGAGCGATGACGCAAGCATGATCAGCGGGGTCCACCTCCCCGTCGACGGCGGGTTTCTCGCCACGTAAAATGAACATTATCTAATGAAATAAAGGAAAGATATATTTTATTACTCAGTTTATTGTGCCAAATGAATTAATACATACCATACTGGACATAGGAAACAATGCAAGCATAACAATTTGTATATAATGCATATTATGCTAAGCTAGCTAGGTTAGCATAGATGTAATGAATGTATAAAGAAAAATGTACCATATTTAAAGATAACTAAAATATGGAGACTATTACAATGTTACCTCGTGTTAATGGTGCAATTGTCCACATCCTGAGGGAACAAAATACTTCCATATTCTTAAATTTAGAATTTACGAATATGCCATAAAAGTCGCACTTTTCTAATCCCTTACTCATCCTACAGCTACTAATTTAAATCATTCCCTCGCATAACAATGAGTAATAAGTCTGAAGATTATTGCGATATTCGAACTCTAGTACGAATACCGCCAATATTCGTTTCTTTATTCAAGGATACACAGCTACGCAAATTGACGCAATTAAAATCCAATATGCGTAGTAACAGCAAAATAATATGAATGACATTAACACTACAACAGTTATGTATGTATTTATTTCCATTACTTAGGATATTGTAAAAAACAGTGTCGGCTTATCTAGTTTACCTTACTATTATTATTATATACAAAATTAGAAGTCCATAAAGTCTTTCGTCGGTTAGAGCGGACACTTAACGTTAGGAGCAAGCCACGAACACCCTGCGCCACTAAGCGTTTGCTGATACAGTTGCGGCACTCCACAAATGACGAAAAGCATAGGACCACATCAGCACGCTCTTACATTCCCTAATTCACCCCAACCACACTCAACACTGGTTTAACACAAGTTTAGTAAACAGTCTAAGCTAATGGTAGAAGAAAAATGGTGCTGAATTGGACTAGACCAGTAATTACACGGGTCTAGTTCTAAATAGTCAGTATATCACTATCCTGTCTACACTGTTTACTATACGAATGTAGGACCAATTCCAGAGAGGGGAGACTGACATTTCAGGTATTCAACACTGCCTTTCGAACGTATTTGGACACAAACTCGACTAACATACAATTAACTAACACAAGTCCATAAGAATTAGTAACACAATATCATTAAGATGTTTGCGTAGATATAACGAGCTGTTAACATAAGAATGGAAGTAACTTATCACTTCTTGATGCTAAATACAATCTTGGCACTTAACTACGAAGAGTTGCGACCTCCGACTTGTTTCACTGACTGGATATAAACAAACAAAATGCTACGCAATACCCTGTTAACTAAACTTATTTTACAAAAACATGCAAGTGTATTTGTATAAACTGGTGTTAAAGAAAGTTGGCGCTATATATGAAAATAGTAAAGTCGCAATTTAAAATTAATAATATTCATGTGCTCTATACCAAACAAATCACTAAAAGTGTGTATTAAAAAACTAAATCCTTATACAATATCCACAATAGGACGACTTTAAATCCCTTTGCGATGCAAAATCTTTAACACGAACTTAATTTATATTTACATAATAATAAATTGAACCTAATTCTCAGTCATATTAGAGATGGATGGTCCATTCCGGTCAATAATCTAAAATGAGATGATGAATATCATTTGACGCATCCACATACCGAGAGCTGACGATTTTACAGACCTAGCGATAAAATATTTACAACTTTTTAAAATGTTCGTACTAGTGTTATGTTCACAGAGAATAGTGTGCTTTTGATGTGGTGGAATATTTGTTAAAAATACAAAAAAATACTTGTATACAGGAATGGTAACCAATCATACTGATACATTTCACCACAGTTGTATGAGGCGTACAGATGAAGATTTTGGTAGTTTACATGAGATCATAGTTTGTGTGAAGAAAAGAGAAGTAAAAGGTTTATAAGGAATGTTTATCTAACTTTGGTAAGGGCGAGTAACTAAAACCAAGAGATACTTCAGTAAACCACAATATCTATTCCACCATCACAAACAAAATAATACACTTCCACTATTACCAAATTATCGACGTAGAATACATTTTGAAGACAGTAAAATCCGATTCTTTCTCAGAGTTATTTAGCAAAACTTACCTAGTTACAACTATGGCAGTGGCTGGACAAGTAATTTGTAATACTCGTTATAAATTTTAAATAAGATAAGAAGAACCTGCAATCAATTGCTTCTGTGTAAATATAACATGGAAGACAATAAACACTTAGGTTTAAAATTAATCAAATCAAAAGTAAGAGAAAAGAATAAGTAAACTAAATCATCGTATTGCACAATTACCTTTTGGGTTATCTATAATACAAATAAAACTTGAAATGATCCTACTGGTCATTTAACCAAGACATTATAAAATAAGAATCGTTCTAAAATGCGTTTTATAGCCACATCTTGTAGCTGGAAACAGCCTATCTGCCTTTATATTTAAAAAAAAAGGTAAATCAGGCCTATCAAAAAAAATTGTTTAAACATCACAAGTTGTTTTTGAACAAATTTACTATTGGCCAGTGATTTCGGTCAATATGATGAACGGTCTTACATCTAAATATAACTGAGCATAAAGTACAATGGATGTATGGGTAGGCCTAATTAATTAGCTATGCTTGAATGAGTCACATTAAACAACGAGAACGTTACTCCTTTTTTTATTAGTCCACGACCCACTCATCATCTTAATTAGGTTAGCTTAAAATTAAATAATTTACAATATATGAACGTTAACATGAATGCATACAAAAATTTCTTACATAAACACAGAATCTGCATTCCGAGTTGTCTGAACGTCTTGTGACGTTCGCGCTCCTCAATTCCTAGTGGATCGATGACATGACAAGATCGTTGATACATCGTCATGATACGTAAATATATCAAGTCTGTGGTACGTTTGTCCAAGTGAACAGAACATGGGAGTCACAATACGAACGTGGTTCTAGTGGTGTTAGCGCTGCAGCGGCGGGGAGCTCCCTCACCGCCACTCCGAGATGGCCGCCACCGTGGTGCTGGGCTGCCCAGCAGCGCCCGCCGCTACAAATACATCATTATTATATTAATAGGTACACACAACACAATCTTCTATTCTATGGATAGTGAATTGAAGCTACTACTAAATAGGAGCTACTTTATAAGAATCCCAAGCCATCAACTATTCAATACCAAACCCTTTCTAAAAAATACTTGTAAAATGTATATTTGTTTTTTTTTTCTATTTTTACGTTGTTCCCCTATTAAAAGTTTATTGTTTTAAGAATACATCAACCTCTTTAAATATCAAACAGTATTGAATTTTCTTATATAATCCTAAAAAAACATATAAAATATATGCTCACGCATTTTAACCCCGGTGGGGGTATTCAGAAATATTCCATTCCTGGAAATACCCACCATTCACAAGTATATTCTTTTAAATGTGATAGATGGTGAGCCCATCGCCGGACCAATGTTGGTACACATGACTCAGAATGAATTCTGGGACCTGCGGGTTTCCCCACAATCTTTACGTTACGTTACGTACGTTAGTTTTTTTTTAACTCCTTGGTACTTGCCTTGGCCGGGATTCGAACCCGAGCCTCAGATGAGAATGAGCCTGACGGATTCTTCAACCACAGGGCCATAACAGCTTCTACTATATACTTACTGGTCTCCTGTTCCTGATTTTGTTCATGGCGTCTTAATGTACGGTCATTACCACCTGCTTGGTAGTTACCGCGTTGTCCTCCTGCGAATAAAGGTAGAAATCAAAATCCGCTGAGAATATCTATATCTATACTAATATTATAAAGAGGAAATATTTGTATTTTTGTTATAAATAAACTCAAAAACTACTGGACCGATTTTAAAAATTCTTTCACCAATGGAAAGCTAGAAGATCCCTGAGTAACATAGGCCATATTTTATTCCCACGGGAACGTGAACTACTTAGGTGAAACCGCGCAGAACCGCTAGTGATATTATAAAACTATAAAAGAGCTGTGTTACTAGTAGTAGGTATCCCTGCAAAAGGCCTGTACCCGTAGACTATGGGCCTCAGGACCATCACTACAGGCCTTGTCAAAGTGGCGAGAAGGAATACTCCAGGTTTTAGTTGATTATCAGAGATATAATAGCTCAGCGAGGCCGACATAAGATTGTCGCTCAAATCGAGCCGTTTAGTATTCTTCCCTATTACAACGCACACTAATCAGCTTCGTAAGGGCATCGCCTCGAGACAAGCTCGAATAAGATAGGCGATACGTTTCCATGTTGATATGTGTTCTGTAATCAATAACCTCTCTTAATATCTACTAAGGACCACCGCGACATTGTCCATGTATAACTGTATCATCTCTTAAAAAAACCTTAAAAGAGTATCGTTTTGATCTTCCTTCCTTCCTACCGTGACGTCTTAAGCATGATTTAATATTACTTTGTGTCAATAATATACTTTATTTAAGCTTCAGAATACGGTGCGAAAGTGACGAAGCTATATGAAAATGGTAAAGGCCTCCTGATTCTGTGATTTGAAAAGTTCTATTTACGGTTTCGCATCTACTATTTGTAAAAGCTTAAAATTGCCATTCAATAGACTCGATTCTGGCTGACCAGCTAAAATTCCTAATTTTAAGTTAGCTTATCCTTCTTCATAGAATACTGATGAAAAAGGGCAGAAACAAACCATAGATTAAAGAGTTAATGTCAAACATGTAAAAACCAACTAATTTGAACCTTATGAACGTGCTTATCTGTCACTTTTATCTATGACCTAGTTACATCGTCGCTAAAATTGCTAAACACGTATATTTGAATAAGATGTGAATGCGTCCATAAGGTTATTTTGACATTTGTGACATTGTAAATAAATATGGCGCTTATTTCTGTCCCTTTCCTTTCCAAAGCAGTGAAAAAGAATAGAGCTAACTTAAAATTAAGAATTTTAGCTGGACTGCAGAATCGAGTCCATTGTGTCAATAATATACTTTAATTAAGCTTCGGAACACGGTGCGAAAGTTATGACGCTACATGAAAATGGTATAAGGCCTCCTGATTCTGTGATTTAAAAAGTTCTATTTACGGTTTCGCTCTACTATTTGTGAAAGCTTAAAATTGCCATTGAGCTTATCCTATTTGTTCAATATACTGTTCTCTTCTAAAAAAATCGTGTGCTTACCAAACTTAAGCATGTTCCAGTCGAACACATAGTCATAGGTAAAGCCCTGCCGGTGGAAGAGCGTGCGGAACAGCTGCCGCAAGTGGCTGTAATCGGGCCTCTCCTCGAAACGCAGTCGGCGGCAGTACTTCAAGTACAGCTGGAACTCGATCGGGTGGTTCTGGAGAGCAGTACATATGTCACTGTGACAGGTTGATTGATTATTCGGCAGCAACATCATTATCGTTGTGATCCACAGAACGATTGTTTTTTGAGAGAGTATATTATGTAGGTACTATAGTTGGTACAGATATGGGAGTTTTTGTAGATAAGAATAACATGTACCTTGGAATTCTTCCTATAACATTCTAACTTCATTCTAATTCTATGGCAGTTCATTGATATTAGCTCACATTATCATTGCAAGAATAGAATATCTGCTATAATGAAGGGTGGTTACAGTACGTAACTTAAGTGCGGAACTCCACTTGAACACAGAAGGGTTGTGCTCTGTGTGACTCATACAACGGCATGTCTTTCTATCCTCAAGCGGAGTTCCGTGCTTGAGGAGTGAGTGATGTCTTTCGTGCTTAAGCATCGCACTTCGGTCATAATATAAACCAGCAATAGGATGTACGAAATAACTTAATAAGTACATACCTACTACCAGCCAGGTTGATGATGATGTTTATGTTGTGCTTATTAGGGTAGTTGACTAAAAAACTCTGTTTTGTCCCTCAGATTAATAAAAAATATATTTTTTTTTGTTTTGTCCAAACAAAAAATAAAGACGACACAGAACTCGATTTTGAACTAGTGGACTAAATAGAATCTTTTTTAATTTTCGAGAAAAAGACAACTTACTTTACATAATTCATCAAAGGGTGTAGACAACTTTTTTTCAGATATCCTCTCGTACTTCTGGCGTTTAGTAGCAGCTTTCAGGCCTTGCCAGGGCAAGCTGCCACGGTTAAAGTACATCAGCACGTAGCCCAATGATTCCAGGTCGTCACGACGCGACTGCTCGATGCCTAAATGAGTGTTGATAGAGGCATATCTTGCCGTCCCTGGAATTATCGTTGTTTATACTTAGAAAATTATATATTGTGAGGTTAGGCACTACGGCTCATGAGCCTTGCCTCTATTCAGCGCTCCTTACAGTTGGCCATCACGCCACCGGTCCCGCACATGCGTTTGCGATATTTTATCTTCTAAAATTGTGCCAACGAATCTGACTATTAAATGACGTAAACCCATACCAGAGCTTATAATAAAATAAAAAATAATCTCACGCCTTTTTATCCCCGAAGGGGTAGGCAGAGGTATTCCATTTCTAGACATACCCACTTTTCACGAGATGTTCCTTGGACCCCTAAACGAGATAGGTGCTGAGCCCATCGCCGGACCGGGTCTGTTACATATGTCTCAGAATTAATTCTGGGACCTGCAGGTTTCCGAACAATTTTTTCCTTCACCGTCAAGCAAGTGAAAAATATAAACGTAAGTTTTCGAAAACCTCATTGGTACATTCCAGGATTTGAACCCGAGCCTTACTGATTTTCATCATATAAAGCAGGCTCTTTAACTGTAAGGGTATCACTGCTCTTGTTCTTAACTTCACTGTCAGTTTATAATATGTATTTTATTATAGCTAGGCCTATTCTTGGTTTAAAACTTAATATAAATATTCCTACATCATTTCGATATTAGTAGAATTTTCAAGTGTGGATAAAAGTAAATATTATTTTAAAACCAATATTAACCAATAGCGACCCACAATCGCTTCGCTCTGATTTATATACTAAAACCATCTTCGTTTATCACTCTTTCTATTTGTGAAAACCACATAAAAATCCGTTGCGTCGTTTAAAAGATCTAAGTGTACAGACGGCGGGAAGCGACTTTGTTTTATACTATGTAGAGATTACAATAGAATGCCTGCTTCATAAATTTTGAGTTTAGATCTTAATGGCTACATTATAAAATGTTTCTTACCTGTTAAATTTTTGTTTTCTCTATATGGAATATGCTGAAGAGTGCGTGGATCTTTGTACTTCTTTGCTAAGCCAAAATCTATTATGTACACTAAATTCCCTTTTTTACCTAAACCCATAAGAAAGTTATCTGGTTTGATATCTCTGTAAACAAAAAACGTCGAGTTTATAAATTTGTAAAACATTTAAAATCAGTATCACAAAATGAATAACTAACTATAATATATGATTAATAAGTAAAGAAAATGTAATTCAAATCTAAATCATGGATTACTTTATAAATTATTTAGTTAACAGGGTAGTTGACACATTGTATTATTATTTTATAGTTTTTATTTCTAAGTAATAATTTTCAAAATGCTCTGCAATGCATATACAAAAAAGTTTATGGGTTCTACAATTAGTATTTTTTAGCTAGTTATGACGATGACATCATAGTCTCTAGGCTGTATCACATTACTACTAGATTTCATTGTGTCTAGCTAGATACTTCAACATAGATACATGACTTTTTGTTAATTTATAGATTGAATATTATTTTCTTTTAAATCATAATAATGAACATATATTTTTTAATCTGTGCATAAAATTTAAATATTCTACAGACAGACACCCTAGTTTGTTATGAATGCTGTCTGGCAATTTATGTTCAGGTAGTTAGATAGGAATTTCACAGATAGACACAACTCTAGTAAGTTACACATTACTTCATTACGCTCTTAGTTATCTCTAACCCCATGTTTGACCTGCATCAATCAATATGAAATTGTCATTGCCAATGATAACAGAGACCAGAATAATTTCTAGAAAACTTGACATCACAATCAGAGTATCTTCTCAGGCTTAAAGAATGATAATAGCATTGTGATTCATAAAATGTCAAGTACTCCTTAAAAATCTCTCATAGGCCATAAGTTGAACTCTGAGTTACCTTTTTTTGTTTAAAATTTTGGGACTTTATTAACACTTCATGGCTATTAAATACTAGGCAGAACCTGTACTTAAGATACTAAACTACCAATAAACATACGTAAGTTATGTCCATACACACAATTTTAGGCCAGGGCGTTATCAAGCCCACAGCCTCAGACTTAGGTTGCTATGAAATGATCCATCAGGCCTGTCAATCAACCAATAAATTTGTGCCTATGATTCTGACAATTCAAAAGAAAGAAAGGGAGACAACATTGAAGATGGGAGGATGACTCAAACAATAATCATACTTGAGAAAACTTAAATGAAAATTAATTTACTTACCTATGGATGAAGTTCCTGTAATGTATATCTTCAATGCGAGTTATGAGCTGGTCTGCGAGAAGGAGCACAGTCTTGAGGGAGAAGCGGCGCGAGCAGAAATTAAACAGGTCTTCCAAGGAGGGTCCAAGCAACTCCATTACCATGACATTGTAATCGCCTTCTGATCCACACCATTTTATAGCAGGAATGCCAACTAGTAACAAAATGTAATTTGCAAACATCTCAATAGTTTTAAAATGTTTTCTTGTCTACTTAAGAGTGTATTTTTGTTAAATATTAGCAGTACACAATCCATAAAGCATGGGAAATGTTTGAGATGTCGCTGTTAAATACATAAATTACACTAGGACATTGTTGGCCTTACTTATGATAGTAAAGTTGTAATATATGCTCACATGCCAAGGGTATAAAAAAAATTAACAGAAAAGGTTTAATAAAAACAAAAATTCCATCCTGCCACTCTCAGTCTTACATTTGACATATAGAATGTATTGTGTCATTTCATATATGAATCACTGTAAATATATATTGCAGTTTGTAAATATAGGTATCTAATGAAACAAATCAATTGGAAATATTTTCCTTGATCTCCAGGGTCATAATAAAGGTGCAAAATCAATGTAACTTATTTCAGTTGGGTTATTACTGGTTAGTTTCCTGAACCTTTTAGTTTCTCTGACTGTGTAGCTAACATCAGCACAGCAAGCACTGTGACAATTTTTTGACAATTTTGCAATGACACTGGCCAGTTTTCTCACTCAGTTACATACAATTCATTAACTGGTCAGTTTCTTTAATTCATTAGTTTCTTTGATTTTTTAGTTTCCCTAACTCTAGTCCATGAAATTATGTGAGTGATGTGTCCAGACAAAATTATGTTTTTTCAAAGTTGTAAAAAGAAATATGCAAAAAGGTTTAAGGGATATGCTCATCACACCTTAATGATTACACTTAATGATTTCAAAGGGCCTGATTTGCGATACATTACTACACAGACGAAACTAGTTGTTGTGTAACAAAAGCAGTAATCTGTACCAAATCGGACCCTTGCAGTTGGGTATTGTAATAAGTGCATTACTGTAATTGAGAGATCAAACTATTAGAGCATTTAGCAGGACTGAATCTATTGAATACCACACAGTGTTCTTACTCACCTCCGCCTTGCATAAGTTTGTAAAATTTACTCTCTATGTGCAACTGTGGGTGTCTTGTCTTTATGCACTCTAATTTGATAGCTACCTCCTCTCTAGTTACAATGTTGGTTCCTGTAATACAATCACGAAATAATTACGAATACTTATGGCTTTCATCCATCACATTATTTGACTAGAACGAGATGTACCTACAATGTTTAATTTTTGTACGTCCAGCTGATTTAAAGATATTTGAAACTAACATTCATAATACATAATGTGATCATTATGTATTGGTTCTATTCTAATTCAATATATTAGGAATCACATGTTCAAATAGAAAAATAAACCTGCAATATTCTTACAAATTTTATTGACAAAACTATTAATTTATCAAGAAGATTAAAACAAAATCACGATAACGGCAAAATAAATCGGTTGCTGAGTATTTCGAAACAAGAAAAATCGCAGCTGGCCTACAGTAGTTACCATCTTTCTTTGTTTACAATGATCTCCCTTGATACTTACCCAAGTAAATGTCTCCAAATGATCCTGAACCAATTTTTCGACCCAGTCGGTACTTGTTACCGACGCGAAGTTCCATTTTAGTGAATCGTAGGAGATAAAATCACAATAATATCACTGACCACCGAATCATTACAGGACGGCCATATTGCGACAGACGCAGATCTTATTTAGGTGAAATCTGTAATTTTGTGAGGACTCTGTAATAAACTATATAGCTTGGTTTTGTTATGTATCAGTAAGTATAATGTGTTGTAATTTGATGGGTCCATAAACTTTCTTACACAAAATTATAAAATAAAAATTGATATCTATCTACACACGCACATGAAGAATTTTCTTTTCTTTCTTATTTTTTTTTAGAACGAGTGAAATTAAAATGGAATAGAATGGATTGAAGCGAACTTCAATAAGAACGAATGGTTTGGGCATGGCATGGCAACACAAACATATATACTTGCCAGAATCCAAAGGCCATTAAACAATTAAAAAAAAAATACTTGCCAGAAGGGCTTTTTGGCGGGAATCCGAAGAGGGACGTCATGTTTTTTGTATATTTTTCATTTTGCTGTATATTTCTCGGGTTTTGATTCATATTAGTGATAATATATTATGTGGCAAGTATCCGTGAAACGGTGCAGTAAATGGGAAATTCAATAAAATGCCAGGGATGATCATTTTTGGATTGGGATTTTTGGAAGAGAGGGATGAAGAAACTGTTAAAGACACAGCAGAGCTATTTAACTAATATTAATAATAGGAAAGTAATAAGGCTATAAGGACTATAATCCAAAGGCCGTTAAACAATGAGGCGTGTTTTAAAAAAGAAAAACTAGTTCACACCCAAAAGATAGATGGCAATGTCATCGAATGATGGTTTTTTTTTGTTTCTCATGAATGCCAGGGTCATGAAAATATTTTTTTTTTTTTTTTTTTTTTATTAGGAATAGCAACAGCCAAAACAATTACAAGTATATCTTATTCTAAATACAGTACTATAGGCCAATTATAGCTATCCACGTATTATTTAATAACATACTTTATGAGAACAAACTGACAAGTCAGCATAAACATTTGCAGTTTTTTTTTTTTTTTAGCAAGTGAAGTGTGAAATAAACATAATAGGTAGGTACTGTTCTAAATCTAACAAAACAAAAAAAAAACTATTTTTTTCATAATATAAGGCAACGAGAACTTGGTTACCAAATATTTATATCAAGTAAATCTATATAAAAGTCTGTTGGTACAACCCTGAGAAAGGAAGAGTGAAATGTTAAAAACAATATGACCCTACTAAAATAGGATAATTATATAATAATAATATACCTATATATCTATACGCAGTACGCACATACATACTATATGTTTAATTATTATTATTTATTTATTATATGTAATACATATTCTATACTATACTATATACTAGTAATAATATACAGCTATTGATGCCGACAGACGTGGGTTTGTTGTGGTTGGTGGATTTTCTCCTGATTTACAAATTTGGGTTAGAAGGGTTCGAACAAACACATGAATATTTACTCAGATCCCACCCAACTTTGCATTGAACATCTATCCTGGTAGCTCTAATCCACTGTTGTCATAAGGTCTCATCAGTTCGATATGTATGAACGGCTCCATTTCTACAGTTAACGATGGAACTTGTACACACGTATAATAACATAATAGGTATTTATCGAAGTCGCTGTAAATATATAGATTGTAAACTTTTTAACAATAAAAATTAATATTCATTTACTATCAACATGTCAACTTCTCGTTTTTTAATGTGTGGCATAGTTTTTATTACTGTACTAGTTTATGACAGCTGTATGAAAGTTCAGTTCAGCACCATCTATTGACACCTTTGAATACTCAAGTGACAGCTGTCACCGAAAACGGCTCATTAAAAAATATACATACTTGCCAGAACTTAAAAAGAATATTTTAGAAAACACTTTTTATTTGCTTGTACAGTCAAGAGCACGTGGAATACGAAAATTATAAAAAGAAAGACATAATTTCGCCACGCCACAGAACTCGGACCTAGTGTAGGTAGATCTAAATGTTTAGGTAACGATAAGGGGCCAATTCCACTAAATGTCAACGGTTATAGTTGGATGACAATGTTATGTCAATGGTCAGTCAATGGTGTTATTTTGGCACTTTTCAGATCCAATAACACCATCCACTGACCATTGATATGTCATTGTCATCCAACTGTAACCGTTGACATTTAGTGGAATTGGCCCCAAGCTCGTGTGGCGCGCTGTGCGAGTTGTGAGACAGCGCATTAAAGTCCTAGTTTAGTGAGTGTAACCAAACGCGTAATGAAGGCGTCATGACACCACGCTGTGGCACTTACACTTGGCTGTAGGTATATAGAAATACAGTCACCATACTATCACCCAGTGGAGTTTGAGTCAATAGAAGTCTCTTTTGTATGAGAAAAGATGGCTCCACCATACCTCCGCAATGGCGCTAGCTGCGCGATTCGTTCGAAATACAAATCGAAATAAAACAATTAGGTATATTGTCAATCGGTCAATTCATTTCGAATTCTGTTGTTTTCTGTAAATAAAAATCATCGGTGTCGCTAGTGGACGCCAGCGCTTACCCAGGGCGCACTCTTCATTTGAAGTCACAGTGGTTTTTAAGTACCTAGGCGAAAAAATGGGGGCGCTAAAAATCATAATTGAATTGATTCTTAAAGTGGGCAGTAGACAAAATAAGTTCGGGAAGCCCTGCTGTAAACTCTAAAGTTCCTCATACACGGGAACGATCGGTCTGTACGATCCGTCGCAACAGATAGATCGTAACGACGGATCGTCCGTGTATGTGAAGATCGTCAACGATTTACTTCATCGCAAGCGATATCGCAGATCGCAACAAATCGACTGTGTGTGGGCACTCGACGATCAACGATTCGATTTTTTCGTGTTGCCAGACTGTGGGCAATTTTACCACCTTTTATTTAATTTGCAAATGTATGTATATAACTATGTAAGTTCGGGTGGAAACTTGCAACTCAATTTTGAAGAAGATATTTTAAACTGATGTATGTAAGTCCGGTTAAAATGCAATATTATGGTACCACCAAGCTAGGAGGTGGATATCGCAACTTCTTAATGACTAGACAAAGATAACCAATTGAGCTGTTTTTTTTTGGTTTGGATGTCAATGCGTGGTTAGCCATGTGATGTCATTTTAAATCCAACACGGGGGAACATCCAAGGTGACGAGTTATTTTTAATACACTCTTACAAGATGGGTAATAAATGAAAGGGCCGAACTATACTATACGTGACATGGAATTTCTGCATCTTAATTTTTTTGTAGCTTATACCTCTAGGTATATAAGAGGGATTATTAACCAAAATATCAAAGCGCGGAGCGCAATAATTTCCAAGATATAATTTTTTGGAATTTCAATAAACTAACCTCAAAACTGTACAACTTAAACGCGTTAAAAAGAAACTACAATGCACCCATCACTACATTACTAGATTACTCTTAATTCCTTATAATTACACACAACACACTTAAAAATACACTAACACACTTACAAACAGATATACTCTCAAACATAATTACTTACACACAATCATTCACTAAAATAATATTAAAGAAAAAAAATGACAAACTGATACATAGGTACACTAATACACACACCGGCACAATTAGCGGAACAGAAAAAAAAAGGAGAAAAAAGAGGGAATTTAGAACAATGAATGTAATTTTTAAACAATATATTATTTAAAATGAAACAACAATTAAATTAACATGTTTTGACATTCATTTGTAACACCATACTTAAAATTTTATAAAAATAAAAATTAAATTAAACAAAATGCATTTTTCTTCGATTTTTAATTATAGAGAAACAGCAGAAAATTCAAGATTTTCCAAAGTTTAACAACAATTTCAATGACTGTTCAATATCGAGTGTTTCCTCCTCGTGCTCTGATGAGGGTTTCCATCCGTCTGGGCATGCTGCGGATGATGTTATCAATGGTTTCTTGGGGCAACCTCTGCCATTCTTCAAGTAATGCGTTTCGCAACTCGTTGAGATTATTGGGAGGGGGCATTCTTGACTTTACACTCCTCTTTAGCAAGTCCCAGACGTGTTCTATAGGGTTCATATCGGGGGACCGTGCTGGCCACTCCATCACCGTTATACCAACATGGTTTAGGTATGTCTGTACTGTGCGAGCACTGTGAGCCCGAGCATTATCCTGCATTAGAATGAAGTTGTTACCAATAAAGGGGGCAAATGGCACAACATGTTCTTCTAAAATCTCCCTGATATACCGATCAGCATTCAGATTCCCGCCATCGACCACTACTAACTCCGTACGAGCTCCTAAACATATTCCTCCCCAGACCATAATTGAACCGCCGCCATATGCAACTGTATTTTCAAAATTAGACTGGATATACCGTTCTCCTTTGCGTCTCCATACTCGCTGCCTTCCATCAATTTGATTTAACATAACTCTGCATTCATCAGTAAAAAGAACCTGTCCCCAGTCGTCGAAGTCCCAATCACGATGTTCACGACCAAAGTGTAGACGGTTTGTGCGATGATGTCTCTCAAGTTTTGGGGCTTTGGCGGGCACATACGAGCCTATACCCACTTCTTCGAATCTTCTACGAACTGTCCGCTCACTCATCCTTACTGCTCGTACCTCTTCCAGTAAATTTCGAGCCTGCACCGCCGTTAGTCTCGTGTTCCGTCGGACTTGAAGTTGGAGAAAACGGTCATCCCTCCTTGAAGTACACCTTTTCCGGCCTTGTCCTCTCCTTCTCACTAGAGCATTCGTCAATCTGTATCGTTGGATGCTACGATAAATCGTTGATAACGATCGACGAAGGCTTCTGGCAATCGATCTGTAGGTTTGACCATTTCTCCTCATTTGATCTGCCCTAATGATTTCTGATGGCGTTAAATCAGGCATAATTAGATGCTCGTAAATTATCAATATGCGAAAAAACTCAAAAGCCTCAAAAACTGCAATTCAAAGCTTTTCAAATGGAATTCACGAACCTTCTAAAAACGGACAAGCGGTGGAAAAAATGAATCAATGAAAATTAAAACAAAAGAATGAAAAAAAGGGCAGTCGCTTAGTATTCCATTTTTAAATTAAAACCCAAATTTAAAAAAAGCTTGTTTAGCCGGCCAGTAACACGCAAAAATGCGTAAATACTCCCTTTTTTTTCTGTTCCGCTAATTGTGCCGGTGTGTGTATTATATTTATCCTATTTTAATATAATATAATCTACCCATTAGCATACCTACTTTCATTGTTATTAATATGTGGTTATTGAGATTGACTATACAATTACCTATCACCTATCCATGTTTAGCCCTAGTATAATAATTTATTTTGTAACTGTTTTTTTAACCCAAATAAAAGAAAATAAAAATAAAATAAGACATATTATTATGTCAAACGTCAATGCGTTTCGTTTAGTCTATTTTACATGTCAAATTAGAGTGCAGTCTGATAAAGTATTATCGATGTAATTTTATTGAACTAGATAAATTAAATTTAGTTTCTTCATTTATTTCACTTAACGTTATTGCCCATATTTTACCGATTCAAAGACCTTTCCGCCCTTCTTTAAAAAAAAACTAAAATTGCCCATGGCTTGGGTAATTGCCCACGGTCTGGCAACACGACAGATCGCTTGCGACCGATCGTACAGACGGATCTCACAGACGGATCGTTCCGTGTATGGGCGTCAATTTTGTTGCGACGGATCGTACAGACGGATCTCACAGACGGATCGTTTCGTGTATGTGGCCCTTAAGAATCTAAGATAGAGATACATCTTTCTCCTTTTCTACCCTCCTAGTAGGTACTTTTGCGGGGGAAGTCAAACACGAACTTGGTGGGCGGGAAGCCATATAAGTGCAGCATATTAAGTTCATTGGGTAAGTAGATGTAATGTTTAAATAGTTCTAATGTAAATGTGAGACCGTAATAACTAAAAATGTAATGGATGATGTGGAAAAGGAACTGACCGGGAATCACAAAAAAGATGAGTTACAACATTCAAAATTATCATTTAATATTTTTCTAAATTTTTTAATGTAGGTACCTACCAACTACTACACTTATAGATTTTCTACTTGAAAAGAACACTCCAAATATCAAAATATACTTATATAAAAGTTAGGTAGGCCGGCATTTCGAAATAACAGTTTGCACTTGTAGGTTTATGTTTCCACTCCATATATTTTGTTGCAGTTACAAGCTTAAGTACAAGAACTAATTAGATAAATAAAATATAAATAAATAATCCCACGCTTCTTATCTAGTAGGCAGGGGTACCTATTCCATTTCTGGAAATATCCACGTTTCACCAGTATTATTCTATGGAACCCTAAACGTGATAGGTGGTGGCCCATCGCCGGACCATTTATTACCCATGCTTCAAAATTAACTTTGGGGCCTGCGGGTTTCACATCGATCTTATCCTTCACCGTCGAGCTAATGACAAATGTTTACGTAAGTTTTTGGTAAATGCCCTCGGCAGGATTCCCGAGCTTCGCGAAATGAGAATCAGACTTTAACCGCTGTGCTATCACTGCTTTGCACTGCTAAACCAAGTAAGTAGGTGGGTATATACTTAGGGAAATTGTTTGGAAATATTTTTAAGTCAATAAGTTTTTAAATTTCTGTTTGTTAAAGTCTGTACTTAGGTGAATTTGCATATTTTTTTATTTTAAATTATATACTATCCTTCATATCTACGAATAGAGTATGTATCACGAAGTAATTAACATCGAAGTACCTACTCGTACCTTAGTTACCATTCAAGAACATACACTAATAGCAGTAATAGCCTTACAATTTATGTATATGTACAAAAATAATCTCTTACTTTTTACAAGGTATGCAGAACCAATCGAAACATCTGGAAACTGATACCTGAGTAGATAGGTATATAATATTTCTAGCCACTAGGTGATTGTATGTAAGAATATTAAACTTAATATTATTTAACTCAATGACAGAAATTTTACATTAGTATATTCCTTACGCCTCAAACAGACTAGTTAATAGAAACCATTTGCGAATCTGCACAATCGTTAGATAGTAGCACATCACAGACATTAAATACGAACAATAATATTAAAAGTACCATTATAATAGTACGTTTAACTTTCTATAATATCACCCCTAGCAGCTGACTTTTTCAATAGTATTACACACAACACAATTTTAAATTGATTCAGTAGACCTTTACATGTATATGTACCTACATACTTAGTAGGTAAATATTCTAAATAAGTTTGACATGCAATATTGGCCTCGTCAGGTTCTTTGATTGATGATCGTAGATTATTTTTAAAAACCATCAAACTGTACGCCTGAATGTATATGTTACCGGCAATTTGTAGGTATAATCCGGTATTATATATTATCCCTAGGGAATATATATATAATCCCTAGGGAATATATATAATGCCTAAAATGTGCAGGTAATGTATGAAATATTATTTATTTCATACTCTCCCTAGGTATTATATAAAATACCCAATGCGCAGCCGGTAATGTATCGAATGAGTTCATGTTTTCAATGTTTTAATATTTCCTTGCACAGGACCTAGTGAGCTAAGAATAAATAAATATTTTTGAGTACTCAATTTTGAGTAAGTACTGAAATTTGCAATAAACATTTTTATTTTTTTAATTAATTATTTAATTAATTAATTATCCACTTCTTATTTATGACATTATTTTTAACAATTTAAAGAGCAGTGATAGCCTTACGGTTAAAGAGCCTGCTTTACATGATGATATCTAATCAGTGAGGCTCGGTTTCACATCCTGGCAAGTACCAATGATAGTTATTCAAAACTAGTACATATTCATCACTAGCTCAAAGGTGAAGGAATAACTTCGTGAGGAAACCCGCAGTTCTCTGAATTAATTCTGAGGCATGTGTAACAGACCGGCGCGAGGCGTATTCACGGATATTCGACTCGGAATCGGAAAATCTGTCGAAAGGTTTCGAGATGGGCTATTCACAGATATCATATTGGACATAAGGATTCGACACATTTTTCGCTTCCGAGTCGAATATCGAATCTCCGTTAATACGCCCGCCGGTCACGTTTAGGGTTCAAATATTCTAGTAAAAAGTGGGTTTTTCCAGAGACGGAATACAGAGGTATTCCATTACTGGATATACCCACATTTCACGGGATACATTGGACCCCTAAACGTGATAGGTGGTGAGCCCATCGCCGGACCGGGTCTGTTTACACATGTTTCAGAATTTATTCTGAGACCTGCGGGTTTCCTCACGATGTTTTCCTTCACCGTCGAGCTAGTGATAAATATGTACGTAAGTAGAGTAGAGTATGTAATGGACATTAATATTAATAACATTTCATACATTGCCTGAACGCCCCAGGTATTACATATATTGCCTAAGGATTATATATAAGACCTGCATTATACAGATTGCCGGTAACATATACACAATAAACATTATGATTATATAACTAATGACATACATAGGTACTAATGTACAATATTTCTTTATTAAAAACATGTAAGTAAAAAAACTTTTTCTCATCTGTTTCGCCGTGAGCGTAACACGGATATTCAACATTCGTGTAAAGAAAGTAAAGTTAAAGTGTGTTGTAAAGGTATGTTCATCATAAACCTAGAAACAGACATTCGCACACTCTTTTTAGAGGTTCCTCATGTAAACACAACCTACAAACATAATAAGCATATTAACGAAATCATAGAACGGACTACCAAAGAAAAAGAAAAGTTTCTAAGATAGTTTTTCTTTACTCTCTTTAAGTAGAGGAAAAGATATATAGCAATCAAAAATATATAGTCTATAAATTTTTCTTTCCTATATGTACTTATACTTTTTATACTTATATGTAACTAGCTGTTCCGCGCAATTTCAATCGCGTAAGTCCCGTTCCCGTGGGAAAATTAGAGCCTGTGATATTTCCAGAAAAGTAAGCTTTCGAGTCGTGAGCTCGTCGCCGGACCGGGGTCTGTTACAGATATCTCAGAATTCTGAGACCTAAGGGTTTCCTCACGATGTTTTTCTTCACCGTCGAGCTAGTGATAAATATGTACGTAAAGTTTTGAAAAACTCATTGGTACATGCCAGGATTCGAACCCGAGCCTCATTGATTTTCATCATGTGAAGCAGGTTATTTAACCGTAAGGCTACCACTGCTTGTGTTTTATTTATTTATTTTAAGGAAAACCAACAGCCATATTAATCATTATAGTTAAAAATATTAAAAACATATAGACCAACTAGCGACCCGCCCCGGCTTCGAAGCTTCGAGCTTCTATAAACCTTGCGAAGCCTTAGACCTTTCCAACGAATGCTAAACCATGGAAATCGGTTCGTCAGTTCTGGAGTTAAATCGTCAGGAAGGAAAACACGACTTGTTTTTATATAGTAGATTACAGGTTTTCACAGATAAAAAACAAAAATATCTACTGACACTGAAGTTAACACACGCACAACAAGGAAGAGTATAGGTTACATTAGTGATAACTTACGAGTTAGGTACATTTAGGTATTTGAATTTATATATATATATATAAAGTTTACTAATACATTTTATTTCTAAGAGCTACGTCAGATACCTTTAAATTAGAAAGTATATCTACTTTATAACTAACATACATACATATATATGCTCTTCCGAAGGTGTGGGCAGAGATCCTGACCTCTCGCGCCTCATCCACATCCATCAATCGGTTCATACATGCTCGTCGGTTTCGGGTGCTCTTTATCCGACTTTTCTTCAATACATCGCATAGTACATAACTAAATAATAGTACATAGTACATAAATAAATAAATAATACTTTTTTTAGCTTCCCGAACATAATAAAAATAATAATAATAAGTAACTGCGGTCATCAACAAACTAACACCATTGCAGTATAAATAAACAAATTAGCCCGTGACACAAAAACTTGCACAAAATTCAAAGGTAAACTCATCATAATCGGTATCTGGCTAGCTTGGGGTGTTACCTATCGACGTAAACCTTTTATATCTAGCTATATCTAATCATAATTGTTTCATACAATATATAAATATCATATAATAATGAGTAACGAAGTGGTAAGCTTTTGGTAACACTTGAGATTTTTTCTTAGCATCGAAACTTTTGGCACCACGAGAAAAATTGCCTTTATTATCTACAACTTAACAACACAGTAAATAAATAAGCTAAAGCAGTAGGGTAATGGAGCCTTTATTCGGAGATTCGTTTAGACCGCTAGGATCCACACTTTCATTTTATTTTTAAATTTTTCCATTTTATTTTTATTTTGGGTTCTGAAATTAACTAATTAAAAAAAAACATTAGAAGGAAAGAAAATAAAGAAGTATTTCATTATTCGGTAGCTTAATAAATCATTGATTGAAAAATACTTTCGTCTTTTACGAGACATACGGAATGCTTTGTTGTTAAATTTTATTGCACACTTTTTTAAATAATCCCAGACGAGCCGCGGCGTTTTATGCATGGAAATGCATAAAACGACCATTTCTCAACGCGGCACCGGACCGACTGCATACCTAGCGAAAACCGCTTAGAGAACCTGAGGGCCTAGGTAAGAGGCATTGTACTAAAAAATCTAATGATCCTATAGATTGACAATGTAGTAAGTCGTTTTGACGTTTGTGCGGAATTACCTCACTGCTTTAGCATACTTACTGTTATATTTACTGTGTCAACTTAACTTTATTCTCTCTACTAACCTAACGTTTAACCCGCCAGCACTCGCGCCTCAAGAAATTACATCAGCACTCGCGTGTAGAGCATTTTGCTCACGTTTATGAATGTCAATAAATGCAAGTTTTACCAACAAATATGAATAAAAAAATATTTTATTAAATAAAATACACATTATTTATTCTACAAAATATATATTCAAAAACTTAACAATATTAATCTTTTTTATTTTAATTAATAATCATAGGAACTAATTTGCCAGTCTTGTAAGGCAGTCTTACGGAAAAAAAAAAAACTACTCCGATGACGATTGTTCGGTTAGTGGAATGATGACTGTGTTCACTGTCTCGATCGCTTTCAATATGATAGGCTCTAAAAGACGGGTCCTCAATTTCTTCTAAATCTTCCTACATTAACCATGCCAAAACTTGTTCGTCCCTTCGATCACGATCCATCTATAATAGAAATACATAATAGATTGCTTTTTCAGTAATTTACAATCATAATATTACATAAAAGTAGCAGTAAAACTGTCGCTAAGATGGAAAAAAAAAAGTCACGAGTAAAAAAAAGTACTTACGTCGATACCCGCGCGATGAGCAAAACGCCGCCTGATGGTACACGGCGCAACAAACCACCTCGTCCAAGTGACTGGCGCACCCTGGCGGGGAGTAAACTGCATACATGGGTGGGGGACGGAACAAAACTCAGCTACCAAATGAACGATGTACGTAGAAATAATTTTGACAAAATGGCGCGTGTTTTAAATTTACTGTGAGCAAAATGCTCATAGCGCGAGTGCTCGCGGGTTAATTAAAGTAAAAAGATAGCTAGATAAATAATTTCAAGGTTGGAAGCTTGTTTCAGATCGTAATGAAATTAGAAGGTACGGCTTTTGTAGTTACCTCGGATAAGTCGATGTATATTATTACATAGCGATTTACCTATTCAAGCGATGAAATTTTACCTTAGTTACTGACAGGTAAGATCTAGACACGCGGTGTAGCGTGTCAAAGCCAAGTTCTAGTAGCAGAACGGCGAGCAGCACCGTGTGTAGTTTTACATACACTTGCTGAAAAATAGCTCTACATCACTTTAAAGTCTACTCCTCGGATGTCTCCATTTAACATTCTTATTTAGGTACTTAAAAATCTTATAACTTTATACGTCGGTGCCTACATACCTAGGACTATTACAATTTACAAGTAAAGAACGTTAATAATGTTAAAGTATCAAAACGATATCTACTAAAAAAATATCACCCTGTCCTTGCCGGATTTTTATATATTTAGGTATTATTATATTAGAAATAAATATATATTTGGAAGGTCACATTAATGATTCATTTCTTTGACCTACATCTCTCTTCGTCGTCATCTAAATAAAATAACTCAGAACTTACCAAAAATATTGTGAATTTATAAATAATTTCATTATTGGAACAAACGAGATATTTTTGAGTGTATTTAAACATTTTATTTAAATAAACCGATGTCGTTAATACTTGGTCCACACGAAGCGAATATAAAGAAAACATAAGGTATCTGCGGGTAAAAAGAGCCAATGTCTAGAGTAGCAAAAGTCCTGAACACATTTCTGATAAAATTTAGATTTAGATTTAGGCACACATCTCAAGGGCCAATCAAAAGGCGGGCGAGCAACCTCAAGCGGTCTGCAATCTTGTCTTCCTAATTTACCTTTATCTTCTCTTTAATAAATACATAATACATCAATGTGCTAACAACTATTTAGGCTTTTGAACATATTGTGTTCATAAGTTTATACAGTTGTTCGTAACTACCATGTACCTACACATAAAACACAATTACTATAGACTCTACAGAACAATCAATATTTAATAAAATTATTGAATACTCTCATGAACTACCTACACTGAGAAGTCTAAAAAGTTCTTACCTAAGCACTTTATACCTGAGTAAAACACAGGGGCTCACACACGGCAATATAATCATTATTATAAGGAACATTATCTTTTAAATCTCAAGTTTCTAGTCAATGATATTTCTTTTTTCGTTAATAATAAAATATAAGTACTATATAGTGACTAAATGCAAATGAGTGTGATTCTTGACAAACATCCTTGACGGTACATCAAGCATCAACTCGCATCAAGCATATTTCTCAAGCACCTAATGCATGTCAAGAATTTGTGGTCGTTTAGGGAGCGCATCTATACGACAAGCTGATCGACAATCATGATTAATCCATCTTGTAATACCTTTTATTGGGTATTCAGTTATTTATTATTGCACTGATATATATATATATATATATATATATATAGGTAGTACGTAAATAGTACAATTTCTACAAAAAAAAAATACAAAATAACGAATATAGGTAACCATAAAAACAAATTCCGTCAAGAAACTTGCACAACAAAATACTCGTATAGCTACTAGAATCATAAATATTATATTAATAACCTATTCATCTCATGTAGAACTAAATCTATATGTAATACCAACACAAGTACAATATACATTTCGACGACAGTGCTACTTATCAGAATATTAGTATTTTCTGGCTCTGGACTTGAGGCGTTCAGACCTTCGACTAGCTTTTGTTTTTATTTTCGTCCTAGCAACCGTAATAGCTGGAAGGACGCTAGTAGCGTAAGGTCAGATGCATTCTGGCTGCTCCCGGTCATCATCAGGCATGTTGTTATTTTGCTCCTGGTTCAGCACAAAAACTGGGTCGACGAGGTCGTCTTCTTGTGTAAACCTGCAAGTGGACACAACAAAACGTTAACATTATCTTTTTTGGGTAAATTTAAAGTAGTTTTTTTCTTATTTCATACAAAAGTAAATAATCATCGGTACAATCAAATAATCCTATTGCGTAAAGTCGTAAGTCGAGAAGTTAGCAGAAACATAGCATAGGGTAGTTGACTGCCTAGTCAAAAGAGTAACTCTTTTATTATCTGCGAAAACAAAAGTTTATTAATAAAAATTTACTGCATAGTGAACTATGTCGTCATCATTTTAAGTATTCATTTTGGGAACTGCAGGTTTCCTGAAAATGTTTTGATTCACGAGTCGAGGTACTGATAAATACGTTGGCTTTTTGAAAAACTCATTGGTAGGTACATGCCAGGATTCCAACCCGAGCCTCACAAATGAGAAGCGGGCTCATTAACCCCTGCGCTATCACTGCTCTCACTGCACGGGTAATATTTCACAAAGTAAAAGATCTCTTCTCCAAACTATTTTAGGATAAGATTTAAATAACAAGATAATTTAGTTAACTTACTTGTACTGGGGCAAGTCGCCCCTCATCGTACAAATTGCATTGGTTAGCGCTTTCACATAATTTTTGGCCAGGGTCAGAGTCTCAATCTTTGAAAGACTCCTGTTTTCTTTCTTCACGTGAGGTATTACTTTTCGGAGATCCTAAGAACGGATATAAACATTGACAATTGATTAATTGAACAAAATGGATTATTTAATTGACTATATAAGTATACACACATTGAACACAATTATGATAAAACACAATGATAGTATAAATAGAGTTAAAATCAAAGGTAAGATACCCAGTATCACTTGAGATACACGTTTCCAATAAACTCACGTAGTATTTTCTAACAAAACTGAAATTATTACCTCAAACGCGCGGTTCAGTGAATGCATGCGCATGCGTTCGCGCTCGTTGCTTTCCAAGCGACGAAGATTGCGCTCTCGGGCAGAGATGCCGCAACGGCGCCGGCGGCCGGGGCCAGCCGACCCCGCCGTGCCGGATGACGAGGATCCCGTCGGCGCACGCCTTCGGCTTCCACGCCGCATCACCGGCTCGTCGCTGCCACTTGCGCTGTCATAAAATTCTGCAATACCGAAAATTAAAAAAAAAATTAGAGTTACTAATCGAGTAAGATTTTTAGTAACAACTTAATCAGCTATTTAGTACTATCAATGGGCTCACCACCGATCACGTTTAGGGGTCCAAAGAATATACTTGTGAAACGTTGGTATTCCCAAAAATGGAATACCTCCGCCTACCCCCTCGAGGATAAAAGGCGTGAGATTATTTTAGTTTTTTTTGTACTAGCTCGTCAGCATGGTTTCCCCAGTCGTCTATATTAAAATTTCATTAGTTCCAGAGACTACCTTCTGCAAAACCTTCTTTCAAACTTTCTTACAAAGAACTTTACCTCTCTCAGTATTAGCTACTTCAGCGTAAGTCTGGAGTAAATAGTAAGCTCATCTATACTAATATTCTAAAGAGGAAAGATTTATATTTTCGTATGTTTAACCGTTAGTTATTAATAAAAAAAAGTCTTAGGACTTTAGACCTCGGGAGAGTCGGAATTAAATTGCTATGTGTCGTTCCAGTACGACACAACTTTAATTAGTAAAGTAAAAAAGTTTACAATTCGGCCGATAAAGAGCCCGCATATTTTTCTTGTCTTTCAACAGTTTTTCCAATCGACTTCAAAAAAGGAGGAGGTTCTCAATTCGACTGCATATTTTTTTTAAATGTTTGTTACCTTAGAACTTTCGACTGGGTGAACTGATTTTGATTATTCTTTTTTGTTTATTTAAAAGCTGGTGCTTCCCGTGTGGTCCCAGTTTGGTCTAGTTCTGACAATGGCATCCATGAGAAAACTATACAACATGTAACAAAATAAGCGCAATTTATGAAATTAGTTTGTTCAGTATAGACTACTTATTCGATTTCAGCCATTTTTAATATGTGTTAAATTAAAAAAAAAATTGCGAGCTGAATTTAGTGCTTTCTATGGAAATCGTGCTATTATTAATCGATATTTAAGAAAATTGGTTAGACACAACTAAAGTTCGATTTGCATCTTTTTTTTTTTAATATACTAATTGGACTTATTCCTTATTCGTAGACTAATTGTGGTGAATGAGAAATTGCGCTTTTTCTATTACGCGTTGTATTTATAAGTTGAAGTCGGTTTTTTACTATTTAGAGTTCTATGTTATTTATTGGTCATATTTCATATATAACACTCGAAAACTTTTACGTTTTACTTAAGGTTTCAAACGTAATTTGAATTTTCAAATTAGATAAAAGTATTTCTTTCATAAAAACAAACATACTTATTTTAATTCATTATTCTAATGAATACAGATAATAATGAAGTTTCGTTACATTAGATAGCTATCTAGATGTGTATGGCGCTTAGGAATTAGCCATTACCATCAAACTAACTGCAAACGTCATCAAATGGATGTTCGTCACGAAGTGTTGGCAACCGCCTCGCGGTGACACGACCAACTGAGAACGTTTCGTGCAACACCTCGGTTGCTCTAAAACTTGGGCATTACGTGACGCGACTGCACGCTTGATAAATTGTTTGCGTAATATCGCGAATGCAGACTAATCGATTTATACGCACGGCTTCGGGCGATTTTCGTAATGCCCTTATCTGCTTCGTGCTGTACCGCGACTACATATTTAATAATAACAAGAACTTGCTAGATTACTGCGTTATCCGTAACTACCTAAATCTTTTCAATAAATTCTAAGTATAGCAGAGAGTTAAAATAAGATGGACTTAGTGTACCTAACACACATATTTATATTTTATTTCTAAAGCAACAAATATTTTTTAAATTCAACAATTTATAAAACATCTCCAAGTTATTTATCCACTTAGAAATTACCCTTGGTGGGGCCTATGTTGATACCCTAGAAGAAAGGCGAATACAATAATTAGCGATAATAATGAATCTAAACTCAACATACCGAGATTAATAATTCAATCTTGCCAAATCCAAAATTTTGAAGGTTCAAGTTTTACCACATTCCATAGTCCACTCACCTTTGCCTTTATCTTCATTAATCTCGTCATTTTTGTAGTACTCTCCGGCCTCAACATCATACTTCATCTCGTACAGATCCACCGCCATCGACTGCTCGGGTGACTCCGCCGTCGAGGTGTCACCCTCCGCACTAGCGAGCTGAGGCATCATGAAGACTGGAAATAATATAACTATGATAAATTTTAATAAAAGAACGGTCAAATGATGTTTCTTATCGTGGAAAACCCGTATACCCACAATCTATTCTGAGACATGTGCGACAGCTGATGTCAGATGATAGTCAGTGATGGGCTAAGAACCTGTCGAGTTTAGAGGTCCTGTCGGGAACCAGCAATGATACTATATTGCTTTTATTAATTATATATTATTATAAGGTAGTAACAAATTTTATAAAATATTCTATTCAAAATTATGAGTCGCTCTTCCTGTAGTGAAGGTGGCAGTAGGGTTCTGTCTACGCCTAGTGCTTGCTATCGTTTGGTTCCGAGCACCTGTACCGTCGCCCTGGCCCCACTTCTATACGGGGAGGCGTAGACGATTCCGAAAAATACTCTGGTGAATAGTGGGTATTCCAAGGGATGGAACACCCCCAGTGATAAGGCGTAAACATTTACTTTTTAGTAGCAGCGCCTCGCGCTTTCACCCGCGTAGTTCCCGATCCCGTGGGAATACCGAAATAAAATATAGCCTATGTGTTATTCTGATGTGTAAGCTATATAACTGTAAAGTTTCATCAAAATCTGTTTTGTAGTTTTTGCGTGAAAGAGGAACAAACATCCATACATCCATCCATACAAACTTTCGCTTTTATATATATAGTAGGATAATAATATCGATCTTCATAAATTTGCTTAACGTCGCCTTTCACGATGATTGAATGATTACATAAGTCTAAACATTGTTGCAACTACAGCGCATATGGTTATTACTTACATAGTAACACGTTTTGATATCAGTAATAAAATTATTAGATTAGCCGTAAACAAATATACCCAAGTACTTTTCATGGTTTTAAAGTATGTTAAATTATAGAAATTATTATTTTTCACATTTATTTACAGGACATATACAACACTACTATAAAGATTTATTTAAGAGGGCTCCTATACTATCTCAATGTTTTACCAGTATTATAATATCTGTGGTTTTACATAATTCAGCTTAGTCTCGTATTAACTATAAAGATATTTACATCAAAAAACGAGTAATTAAAGTTTCTTTGCCCAGAATTAAAACTAGTTTTTCCAAACGACTAGGTCACATAAGCTTATACAATTACGTAATAAAGCACAGTCAATTAAATAGTTGCTCGATAAAAGAAGCCAATCACAAAATTACACTATAGTTGCAGCAACTAGATTATAATAACACAGAATCCGTTATTTCCTAAGAGCCCTTCCTAGCTAATAAATTTATTTATTTACATAGACATATATTAGGTAAACCGAAATTACTCAACATCACACTCACATATAATTCAAATTTAACTATAACATAATTTTACTTTATATTAAACTTTATCATCAACAAGAACTTAGAGAACAAATAACACTGAACAAGATACTTAAAATACCACTAACCTCACAAACACATACTGCAAGAAAATGGTTACCTAAGATACAGGTGCTTAAGCCTAGTTTGAGGACTCCTGGTCATTTTGTTTTTATGTGTAACTGGCGGAAATAGTTTTGATAGTGTAACAACTTAGTACCTACGCTTAATTTTTCATTTGTATTGCACAATTATCTTTATTTTATAGTATCAAGATCCTTGCTTTTAACTCAGTGATATTAATTTCTAAATATATTTTTTTGCTTTTGCACCACCTTATAACCCGATAATACCCCAACAACCTGGAAGGCTCTGGTTATAGCTAACCCCAGGCATTGAAAATTCGCTCTTTAGGTACCTATGAAATTTCCCGTTTTTTTAGTAATCTGGTTATTTCGCGAATAACCCGAAGATTAATATTTAATTTAAAAGTTGACTATCTACGTATACCTGTACAATTATTCATGCACACAAATATACTTTTGTTTGAGTGCTTTACAAATAACCTTACAAAGAATATGTGTAATACTTGTTGATTTCTCGAACACAGTCCTGGATATGGATTTTTCAATCACGAAAAATACAATAAAATGTTTTTTTGAATTTGTTAGTAAATACGACATCTTTAAAGGTAAAGACCCAATATAATTATACTGACATTGAGGGCAACATCGTTTATCGATAGCGATAGGCGTCTAGGTGGCCGACGCCCACGTATCGCTCTCGACAAAGATAACAAGATCAAAAAATATATACAGTCCACCATGTATAGTTTCGCAGACTTTTACAGACCTAACGTCGATAATTTACGTCTTTGTCAATAGACTCAATTACGGTTCTTTGAGTAAGAGAATGTAACTTTCTAAAAATGGTTGCCTTTTAAAGCCTTAAAGCCATGTCATTACTGAAGCTACGAGTGCTACGACGACGCTACGTCTAGCTACGAAACACTTCAGTGTGATAACTGATAAATTAATAATTACTTACTAATATTTCCAAAAAAATAACAATACCTTGTCTTTGTACCTAAGTACAAGGTACAAAGACAAGGTGTACTTTTCCAGTTTTTCCTTATTCATTTTTATTCAACTATATACTTAGGAAACTATAGGATCCTAAGATAAAAACTATAATGTAAATAGTAACTAAAAATTTCAGACTATAGACATTGGTCTATATATATTCAGTGTCAAATAACGGTTATAGTACTCGTAACTTCGCCATATTCTGCATGTCAACAGTTATAATTTCGAGACAAGCAGAGTCACTTACCCAATCCATTAACCCATAAAAAAAGCATTACCATTATTTTTTTATCAGAATCGTGGGCAAATTGCAAATAGTGGACTGCAGGAAAATTTTGAAATAAGGAAAAATACTTCCTTTTTTCCTAGAATACGTTCGTCCTTAAAAGGCACCCAATTTCATCTTTTATCCTACCTGGCTTTCCACGTTTTCCGATCAAAACATCTCCTCTTTCACTTACTCAATCTATCACTCTCTTACTACACTACAAAAGGTAGAATTATTCATAATATTGTTATAAAGGTCAACACCCGGGTACCGTTGTACCCCGGTCACGTTTCCGTGATAGATGGTGAGCCCATCGCCGGACCCCTGAAGGGGTCCAAAGATACTGGTGAAACATGGGTATTTCCAGAAATGAAATACCTCTGCGGTAACCCATTCCCATGGGAATTCCCAATTAGTGCTCACTACTCTTTTTACATAGCTTTTTAACCTAGATTATTTTTCTTTGATACTTACGATACATACCTTATTTAAAACGACTTTAAAGTTAGACACTGTCCAAAACAAGTTTCGTTAAAATTAACCTTAACTTAAAAAAAACGACTTAAAAAAAAGGAGGTTCTACGTCTGTCTGAATGTATTTTATTAATAAAAAAAAACACATATTATTTTATACCTACTTATATAGGTTTTGAAAGCGCAGGCGCAGTAATTTATATTTTGTGGTCACCATTAATTTATTTATTGAACCAAGTGTATGGCCATATGTGACGCAAGTAGGAGTTATTGACTGAAAACAATATGGTTGCCACTATGTTGATTTAAAGTTAACAATTGAAGTTGAATTACATCGTATACATTTTATTAGGCCTGGGCATTGTTATCATGATGTTTAAGATCAATTCAATTCTTTAATGATAAAATTATTTAGTTTTCCATGTCAACGAATACTTGCCAAATAATCTTATAATTGTCACTCTTTCTGAGCTGAGGTGTCGTTAGATTTGTCTTAATTATGGGGGCGACACATTTAAATATAAAATATATAATTTACTATTATATGTTTATGGGTAAAAATTAATCTCACGCCTTTTATCCCCGAGGGGGCAAGCAAAGGTATTCCATTCCTGGAAATACCCACGTTTCTCCAGTATATTCTTTGGACCCCTAAGCGTGATAGATGGTGAGCCCATCGCCGTACCAGGGTACAACGGTGCCCCGGTCCACGTACACGTCTTAGAATTAATTCTGGGACTCTCTGCGGGTTTTCTCAAAATGTTACGTTAATACGTAAGTAAGATTTTTAAAAAACTCATACCAGGTACATACCAGGATTCGAATAAGAAGTGGGCTCTTTAACCACTGGGCTATCACTTCTCTAACTATTGTTATTTAATTTTTATTATTCGTTGTTGTAGCGGTAATAGATAGAAATACACATTCTATGAAAATGTCAACTGTCTAACTATTAATAATAATATTAATTTATTTATTCAAATTAGCATAACAATAAAACATTATGGGCATACATAGTAGGAAAGACGCTGGCAACACTTTAAGACGCCAATCTGAACTGAAGTCCTCAAAACATGAAAGTGTTATTACAACTTTTATTTAGTGATACGGAATCCTTAGTGAACTAATCTGTGTCGCATTGGCCCTTTTTTTCTGGGTGTTTACTAATTAAGTACATTGATTCGATGTTCAGAATATCCACTGAGTACTTACTAATAAGAGCGTCTAGTCTAGACGAAACCTGAAACCATGGGTCGGAAACAATGCATCGCGTTGAAGTCTTTTGTAGTTTGTACCTCGTAACATAATCTTTCACGGTACAAAAGATTTCAACGCGCACACAAAGGGATTTTTATACTGTTATTTCAAAATATTTTGTCTAAATTCTATATTGTCATTTCGATCCTTGTACAAGCTATTTTGAGCTACATATGTACGTACTTTATAAACAGTATGGAACAGCACACCTCCATTGTCCTCACACGAGGATTATACTAGTTGAACTTGACAATATCGGATGTCTTTAACTAACTTATTTTAAATTGTATTGGAATAGATGGATTGAAAAATACTTAAATTAATTTATCATCCGAAAAATAACACTAGATTATATATAGTACTGTTTTAGTTGTACTTAAATGCTATAATTGTGGTCTGTTTTGTGTGTCTAATAAATAAATAAATACTGAGTACGATCTAAAGCGGTTTGGATTATAAAATACTGAAGTATAATAATATCAAAAAATATATAAAATTAACGAGTAAAACATTCCACCGTGATGCCTGATTACTAACCAATATCGTAGCATTGGAGGTGACTCTTAGCAAATTGCAATCATGATCAAATGGTGACGTCGCGTCGGTGACATTTGCGTGACATTTTTAGCGGTAATATCAACGCCGCGACCAGTGCGTGAGCATTGCATTCACTCATGCAAGAATTTTTCTTTATATACTTTACTAGCGGATGCTTAGTGGTGTTGTCAAGAACTTAGATGAAGAACTTTCATGGTGATCGCTCAAACGGTATCGGAGTTTATCAATCTATATACAAACATACTAACACTAAACTATAGCACCGATTCAGAGCAAATAATAGCCGACGAGCTATCTGATGATAAATCATTAGGAACAACAGAGGAGTAACAAATGCTTGCAAGAAATCCGTAGACTCTTAGTTATATCTATTCAAAGACTATCATTCGAAACATGCCGCCATTCGACCGACGGAGGGGGGGAGCAAAGCAATTCTGGGAGGAACTTTATCATTATCAACTTGTAACAGTCCACTGCTAAGCTGAGCTGGTGGATCTTTGTCACATAATTCCCATGTCTGAGCCCTAATAAGGGACTTATGACCGAGATCAAAAACATATTTTAGATGGCGCCCGGGGTGGGCGTAATAGCACGTATGCCTAGGTAGAGCATCGTGAGATAATGATAAAAGTTAAAATTAATCGATACAAATAATAATAATAAATTGTGGGACACAATTCACACACGGTTATTTAAACCCAAACTAGGCAGGGCCGGTACTATGGGTACTAAACAACTGATAAACATACTTAAATAAATATTAAACACCCAGACACGAAGCCAACAGACATGTTCATGCACACAAATGTTGGCCCCGAGCGGGAATTGAACCCGCGAACTCCGACTCAAAAGGCAAAGTCTCTAGCAACTAAGCCAACAGGTTCGTGGAATAAATGCTATGTAGCCCTAAGTGCAATTGAAAGTATCCGCAGAACAATTTCGCATAAGTAAAACGTGGACGTAATCTTTTTCGTGCACGCGTGGTTAACATACGGCGGGCTACGTCACGACGGTCGGCGCGCGAGTCGCACGACCTTCGCGCAGCTCCGCACTCGCTTTCACCTTGCTCACCACTATTCCCCACCTTATCACTATTGTTGCTCTACTATACTCCTTATTGCGTAACATTCGAGAGCCCACACTAAATTCCAATAGCCACAGAGTGGTGGCGATCCGGAACGGGAATAACAAAAAATTCCCGTCTGTCCGCCTCTGTGTGCGTTGACCTTAAGTAAATAAAATTCGTACACTCCCGTTGGAGATTTAATTTTAATCTCATGGTTTGCAGAAAGTGATTTGGACTTGCTAACAACTATCTGATAGCGCAGATAAACAGAAATAATTGCTGTTTTATCAATGTGAACTTGTCGCACGAATTATTTATCATCAATGTAGGTACTATATTAAAACAAGTTGTTTTGAATACCGCGTATAGAGCTCGTATCAGCTGGCTAAACATTGAACAATTCAAGTAATTGAGCTCACGCCTGAGTTTCTGTTATACGTGCTCAAGGTCCACTTCATCTGTGATATTGTTTTTAAAACCAGATCATCGAATCCGTATCATGCGTCAATTCAATCTATTTTCTATAGTTGGCAATTTTTGACAATTTAAAAATTGTTGTTGAAAATTTGA
Organism: Ethmia dodecea; assembly: GCA_963855545.1. Taxonomy (NCBI): domain Eukaryota; kingdom Metazoa; phylum Arthropoda; class Insecta; order Lepidoptera; family Depressariidae; genus Ethmia; species Ethmia dodecea. The sequence goes on from OY979446.1 coordinate 8,726,276, forward strand.
AAAACGCGATTTAAAAAGCCTTTTGGGGTCAAATTGTAAAAAAAAATTGTAATCGGAATACTTGTTACTAAGGGTGAAGCTGAAGGCGTCCAAAAGTTCCAATGTATTATTAAACGTTTTTCTTCAATAATTTTGTGTGGTTTTCATAGATGATATCATACTACTCTGCCAGTAACGTAATAATAATTTACAATATTATTAATTTATACTAGGTATTATTATTGAGCTCGAATATTGTCGAGAGTAAAGCTGAAAGTGAATTAATTCCGTCAAAGGGAGAATGCAGCGAGCTTATGTCCGGGCTTTCCGGGAAATGCGTGGGAGCTCGTTCTATTTTGGTACCTGCCTGCAGCGCTCCTAGTAAATCTCATCGAGGCGTCCTATCATGACCTTTACAGTGCTCTATTGATTTTCTGATACTGGTTATAAAGATATAGTTACCTATGTACAGAATTGTATACCTTCTGAGATCGTCAAGTCTTTGTTCTAGAAGTTTTCCAAGATATTTTTAATTAAAAATATAAAAATAATCTATACTTTTATATGTTTTATATAGATATTTTTTATATAAAGAGAGAAAATCTGATCGACTGACTGACTGATCAACGCACAGCCGAATCTACTGGAGCAAAGACAATGTGGACAGTAGATTCCTTTTAACGACCTATAGGCATCGGATAACAAAGGATTTTGTAAATTTCCACCGAGAACGGGGGAAAAAGGATTTAATGTGGTTATCAAACGCTAGTTTTTAATAATACGAGTATAATAAATAAGTAATGGATGTAATCATTGCTAAATATTATCAACTAGCAGCGCCCCGCAGTTTCACCCGCGTAATTCCCGTGGGAATACGGGGATAAAATATAGCATATGTGTTATTCTGATATATAACCAATATTATTGTAAAGTTGCATCAAAATCCGTTCATTCGTTTTTGCGTGAAAGAGCAACAAACTTACAAAGTTTCGCGTTTATAATATTACTAGCGACCCGCCCCGGCTTCGCACGGGTGCAATGCTAACATTAACAGCTATCAATTATTAACTATTAATAACTATTAACAACATCTATTAAAAAAAACCGCATCAAAATCCGTTGAGTAGTTTTAAACATTTAAGCATACATAGGGACATAGGGACAGAGAAAGCGACTTTTTTTTATACTATGTACTTAGTGATAGTGAAGTATTAGGATCGTAGATTAGGATATTGAATTCTACGACTTATTGGTACAAGGAAACATAAATAGCATTTATGTTAGAAATTTTAAAATCCTGTTGGTAGTATTCTGTAAAATCGGTTTATAAGCTAAAAAACTCTTATTACTTAATACCACACTTATATAGGTAGTAACTTTCTACCCTACGTCATTATTAAGCATCGTAGAATGCCCCAAGAGCAATTTTCTTAAAATAAATTCTTACATTTTTATAGCTTCGTACCGCTCAGAGAATCTTAGCAAAGAACTCGTTTACTAAACTGAGGAATTATGAATTATGTATGCCGTCAAATTATTATTATTTAATACAGCGTGCAATTTCCGTTTTCCTTCACTGCATAGCACTATGCATATTCAGTTCGGCAATTACAAAACAAAAGTTGTGTGGCCGATATTGAATTCATAATCCAGTGCTTTAGACTACCTTATACAATTCACCAAGTCATAATTTTTTTTAAATGAGAACTTTTAAAATTGTAATATTTATTGGCTTCTTGTAACTATACATTTATTTCGCAATTCCTAAAATTAGTTTGTTCAGTATCGACTATACTTAATCGGATTCAGCTATTTTTAATGTGTTAAATTTTTCCGAAAAATGAATTAGCATAGCTGAATTTAGTGCTACCTATGGAAATCTTACTATAATTTCTCAATTTCTGGTTAGACATAACTAAAGTACGAAGGCATCATATTTTTTTATAATAATATACAAATTGGGGTGTATGAGTAATTGCGCTTATTCTGTTACGCGTTGTATAACCGTCGATATCAGAGAAATCATACCAACTCATAGTTCGGCAACGCACTTTTGTGTCTTGAGTTGCAGGTGTCCATGGGTTACGGTTTTCGCTTACCATCAAGTAACGCGTCTGCTCCTTTGCCCACTATACTTAGTATTAATCATGCATATTCTGGGTATATGTAATCTAATCATATTCCTTACAACACGAATGCGAATGCGTCGTTGCCCCCAGGGGAACATTACAGGGGGACCACGAGTCTGTAGCAAAAACTATAGCTGGCGGCTAGTTACGTTTTTTATGGTACCGTACCAAAAGGGTCCTACCGGGCCCTAAAACTCAGCTCCGGAACCGTTCGTATGCGTTTCCGCCTCGTGTTGGGTCTATTGGTGGGTTTCGGAGTGAGTGAGTTTATCGTATTTTTCTTTCTTTTAATATAAGCATAGATGTGATGTAAAATGTCCTGATCGACTGACCTTTACTCGCACCAACACAAAGCCTCAACCGTTGTTGGAGGACAGGAATTGTTACATTTAGGATGCACTACGACGAGTTTCTCAAAATTCCCCTTAGAAAGGGATAAACCCATGAGTGACTTGTTAGCTGATTTGATAGGATCTGTTTTTTAAATAAATTTGATAGATTCGTGTCTGGGGTATTAATTAGTCAAGCACCGCGCGTTTGAAATGCGCACCGTAACAATTAAAAATCTATTTTGTCTCTGATTCTTGATTTGAGAGGTAGTTATTGAAGCATGATTTATTAAGTGATTAGTATCCATAGTACAGGGGCTGTCTAGTTAATATTAATTAACAGTTGAGACTAAATAACTGTGTGCGAATAGTGTCCCAGAATTTATTTGTTTATTTATCAGGTATGATGCCATCGCGCCACTTCCTGCGGATTAAATAATAAAAAGGTCTATCTATACTGCATAATTATAAACGCGGGACCTAGTCAAATTATATATAATCCATAAAACGATCGGGCTCAAATAGACCGCTGTGGGCTACCGGGCTGAACAAATAAATGTCTAATGTATGCTTTATTAATACCACCATCAATACAACGGAGCTGAAAGTGAATGTACCTACTACTTTCGCTTGCTCTTCCGTACCTCCGCTTCGGAGTTAGACTCTTGCTGGTTACATTACCAAAGTTTTTGTACTATCCACCTATTTAATAGAACACTTTCTATAAACGGTTTATATTTATCAACCTTTCAATCGTTTGGAGATCTGCGGCGTTTCGTTTGACTTCGTACGAACGTAGGTAAGTTTGTCTTTATCTACATAAGATAGGTAAGTACCTACCTAACTGAATGTTGCTATTTTACTTAAAATAATTATGCATTTAATAGGAGTAGGTACTACAGAGTGAGTATGTAGGTACAGTCAAGAGCAAGTCAAGCTTGACACTACCAGTTTAAGCTGAGCTCTGATTTGTACTGCGCGCCATAGAATACAGGGCCGGGTCAAAGTCCAAAGTGTCAAGCTTAGCGTGCTCTTGACTGTACCTACTTATTAACGTGTATTTTTATAGTATTTTTCGGCAATTATTTAAATTTGAAATATACCTGTGTAAGATAGTTTCATTACTGGTGAATGACATAAACGTACCTAAGCATAATAGGTGTCTGGTATGGATCGTAATGAAAACATTAACAAATAAAGGATTAGCAAAATTTGTATAAAATGTTACACCAAGGTGACGATAAGGTCACCTCATAGAGATAAATGCAATGAATAGGTATATTTTAGTTTATTGCATACAATATCAGGTACCTATAATAAAATTGGGTAATTCTTGATTATGATACCTATTTTTAGTAAATACTGAAGTTGATTGTAAAGTACAGCTATCATCATAAAAAAGCTATAAGAAATTATATATTAATATATTTACTGAGTTAACCATAACACTTGCTAAAAATGTGTAATGTATTTCGAGTCATGCCCACATAATATATACATTTGTCGTGCTATATATTAAAAGGTCGTGAAACAACCTCTGAACACATGAATGATATGAAAAACTATGTAAAATCATTTCTATCCGAGGACAAACCTGTATTGATTTATGGTGAGTATTAACTCTACCGATAATATTAGTTATCGCGCGTTGTTTTATTAAGACTTTAGATCGCAAATGGCTTATAGTAAACAGTCCCCACAACAATATTGTTTCCTTGTTAGCTACTGAATTTATATAAAAGTTACAATAGTTTAAATCGAAAAAGAAACAATCTATATAAATTTTAAAATTATAAACTGACTAATTTGGTGATATATCAACGCACAGCCTAAACCGCTGCGTCTAGAGACTTGAAATTTTGCACATAGATAGCATAAACAGTGTAGGCCTCCACTAAGAAGGGATCTTGTAAAATTCAACCCCAAAGGGGGTGAAATAAACGTGCGCGAGCGAAGCCGCTGGTAAAAGCTATACAATATAAAGTAAGATAATAATTAAGTCTTCTATGCAAAATGTCGACGTTAATTTACCTAGTGAATTATATTTTTATCGGTTAAGCATATCCAATCAAGTGTAACGGAATATGTATACCTATCTACCTAATGCCAAGGACAAAGGAATATAAATGAACTAGATATATCAGATGTAGGTCGCCAACATAATAAAATTAGGTACTTACTTGTTATATAGTTTAGTATACACACAGAAAATAAAAATTATCTGCCGCAAATATGATAACTATGTAGATATGTAATATTTAGTAGAAATAGTTCGAATTTAACATACAGAAAAGTTGTTATCAACTTATTTTAAACAAGTTGCCACCTACAAAACATGGTCGTATTTTCGTAATAGCCACTGATGCTATGACTTATTTAAACCACAAAATATTTTTTTTATTTTCTTCTAAGGATATTCGGTGCATACATAACTTATTGACAATCTATCCTCGTAATTTACCAAAGAATTTGCCTTTCACTTAGCATTCGAAACTGACACGTAATCTCATTTTTGATCAGATCCAAACAGAATAAATTTACTTACCGTGTTGTGTCAGACAAGCCCGGGAGAGCACTTTATTTCACAGAGTTATCATAGTAGAAACAAGATTATGAGGGAAAGTGATAGTTTCCGCGTTTTGCGAATTGCGAGCGAGTTGTAGACGAGTTGCGATGGTGGCGTGGCGCCTGCACGCGACGGACACTCGACTCGGAGTGGAGGCTGCGGCGAGCGCGAGCGGCCCGGGCCGAGGCCTGCGCATGCAGCGAGCCCTGCAGCGCATCCCCCTGCACCCAGCCCTTATGCAATCACCTCATCAGTTGGACCTATCCCCTACCTGTGCCACCCTTACACAATCTCCATGCGTTAAAATTTTAACGGACATTCAGACGGTGTTATTATTTAAAATATTATTATAACAATAAAACAACAATTAACATCACTAAGACTCGGACTAACTTATCTCTCATCTCATTTCACTATTTAAAAATATATCTATCTATAGATATTTTATAAGTACGCTGTATTTTTTTTTGTTTTCGTCATAACTAAGTTTGTTGAAAGTTTTTTGATAATTTGTTTTGTTTTGTTTTATAGATATGTATAAAAATTTAGGGATGTTATTTAGAAAATTTTCATTGCAAGTTAAAAATTATGCGACATATAAATAAACGAAAATGTCTATACTAATCTTTATACAGAGTAAAGATTTGTATATTTGTAACGAATAAACTCAAAAACTTTCTGCAATGGAAAACTTAGTTATCTGGGAGTAACATGGACTATAATTTTCCAACAGGAACGGGACTTGATGCTGACGGGACTTATGCTGGTGAAATCGCACGGAACAGCTAGTATAAAAACTTACGTAGTTACATATTTATCACTAGCTCGACGGTGAAGGAAAACATCGTGAGGAAACCCGCAGGTCTTAGAATTAATTCTGAGACATGTGTAAATAGACCCGGTCCGGCGATGGGCTCACCACCTATCACGTTAAGGGGTCGTATGTATCTCGTGAAATGTGGGTATATCCAGTAATGGAATACCTCTGCCTAACCTCTCGGGGATGAAAGGCGTGAGATTATTTATTTTTATTCATTTATTTAAATAAATATTTTTTATAAAATAATCCCTTTTCTTCTACTAACCCCACTTCTACTTCAATATTTTTCCTATTCAAAACAAGATTTCTGTTGCCAATTCATGTGAAAAATAAAGAGATTTTTTCAGGGTATGTTACAAATGTTACAATAAAATAACAAATGAAACTTTTTTAAAAGTCATTATCTTTTCAAGTCTTTTCAAGTTACTAAAATAAGTTGCTGTGACAAACGAGCGCCTCGATAATGGTTTCGTCACGACTTGAGTACGAGCACCAAAAAATCTACCAATGAAACTGGCGTGGTTCTCCAAAGTCTGAGTCAACCAAAGGAGTCAACTTAAGCAGAAGTATAATTTTAAAAATCTGATTATTATGAGTAAGTGTCAACTCGTCCGTCCGTATCACAGAAAGATCCTCAATACCTACAAGCAACGAAACTGAGCTAGAGAATGTCTGAAAAAGATGCAGCTATATGAGTCGCATAAAGCTGTCTCTTTTTAATTCAGAGGTTCATGATTGCGGACCGTTCTGTAATATGGACCTTAGTCAAAGTCTTACATCAGCGGTATAGATTGGACACCTGATTTTTTAACGGTCTTTTAGTGTTGATGATCTGAGTTCTGTCAATCACAGTAGATAACGCAACGTTTTATCACTAGGCCCTACACCTAAAAACCTCGTAGGTAGTGATGATAAAATTTTCCCTTCCATTGGGTAAGCAAAAACATGCAGGACCTAGCCTGGAAGTAAGAGCAGGGGTGCAGAAGCAACGCACATATCGATTTTGTGCAGACATTTCCACGAAAACTTCATTAATAACGTTTTCCCTGTAAAACTGGCTCGTATAAAATATTTGTATAGTCAACATACAAAGTATATGCCGACGGTAGATTTTCCAACTGGGTAATATTTTAACATTCGATTGTTCGAGTAGGTACTCCATCCTCTCCATCCGGCTCCTTTGTCAGATGTTAAGTACCTACTTAGCATGAAAAATCGAGACGCCTAAATATTAACCTACTTAATCAAATTAATCGGGGTGTAGACAAAAAATTTCCAAATTGAGAGTATCTTATTTTTTCTTAAGTAATAGTAGGTATGTACAAAAAATAAAAACTTGCTCTAATTGAAAATGTAATGTATTATTTTTAAATTTATTGGATTTAGAAACTTCTTGAGTAGCCGGTGTAAGATGTCACATGTGATCGAAGAAAATGTAAACACTGCGTGTGTGCTTAGTAACCGACCTCAAATCTTTTTATTTTTGGGTTTGTATTGGTGTACTGCACGGCTCCATTTTAGGCCTATTTCTATTTCTGGTCTATATGTTACGCTCAAAGACCGAAAACGAGAAAAACTCATTACACGAATTTTGCTATGTGTTCTTTCTGTGATTTCCACAACGCATCGTGAGCGTTTTCATATGAGCCATAACACGAATTTCACGACGTGGAGGTTTTACAGTGACCACAACGCGTTGCGAGCTGTTTTTTCGGTCAATGAGCGTTTTCGGTCTTTGAGCGTAACATACTTATTATATAAATGACCTACCCAAAACGGTGTGCAAAATGATATAGTAGGTACCTACCAACTCTTCGCAGATATACATCTTTACTTTTTAAAGTTAAACGACCTATTGAGTCTTATGACGAAGTGAACATTGCAATTAATGGTGTTGTCAGTTTGTTTAACGTTCATAATTTACTTCTCAATGAGAAAAAAACTAAATATGTAGGTACATTTTTCTTTATTAATGTTAAACGAATTTTAAACTCAGTTCTTTACAGTTAAAAACGAGAAATTAGAATTTATAAACACTACAGTATTTTTAGGAATAACTCGAGACGCTAAGTTACAGTGGGGACCGGACATTGATACGTTGGCGAAAAGACTCAGTTCTGCTGCATATTATTATCATTATTATGCTGTAAAAAATACGTAAGTAAATATCAAGCATAGAAACAGCTAGACTTTTCTATTTCAGCTACTTGATGTCGTATGGCATTCTACTGTGGGGGAATACTTCTGACGTTCAGATAATATTTATTTTGCAGAAACGAGCTATTCGTGTAATTTATAAAATGGGGTCCAGGATGTCGCTAAGGGAAAATTCCAGGAAATTAATATTCTGACACTGGCGTCCAAATATATTTACAAAAATATACTGTATGTTAAAAAGTTCATCACTTTAAAAAAAAGTTGTGACAGACATTGTATAATGACACAAAAAAAATTAACTGGCTGCTTAGGTATGTTAGTCAATTATCTAAAGTTCACAAATCATATAAGGGTCAATGTATACGCTTTTACAATAAGATTCCCATTGAATTACAAAATTTGCTTCTTGACAATACAAGAAGACTGAAAACAATAGTAAAGCAAAAAATATTTAAAAAAGGCTACTATAAAATTACAGCTTTGAGCTCGATAGAGAGAATATGAGATTGTGGAGTTATGGAGATCCTTGGAAGCAGGGGCGACCGCTGTACTCCGATTTTCAATTTTCGTTAATATACCTTGAGCGGTGTCACTTTAACTGACTTCAAAAAAGGAAGAGGTTCTCAATTGGTCAGGTATGTTTTATTTAGTATTTATATTTTCGTCAAATTTGTATCGAGTTCGATTTGTTTGGTATACCGGTAGGTACTGACAACCTCAAGGTTGGTCGCATTTAAGTTTTGTAAAAATCTTATCTGTCAAGCACCGTGTGGTTCCAATGCGCGACAGAACAATTAAAAATCAATTGTGTCTCATTTTCTTGGCTTAAGAACTTCAGGTGGAGAACGGAATTCATCAACGGACATCATTAAATCACTCGCTATCAGTGTTATAGGTTTAGTAACAGTGTATAGGTAAATGATGTTGAATATGCAAATAATAGTCTTTTAGTGCTATTCGTTGAATTCTGTTTGAATTTTTGTTTAACATTTTGACTATACTATGACGCGTTTTACTTTTTAACACTAATTGTATCGTAAATCGTACGGCGGCCGTGGCCCAGCAGGGCCAACCTATCCGTCACATACTTAAGTTATTTCTTTACTGTTCTATCCATATAGACGAACGGCTTAGGACGCTAGAAGGGGGGGGGGGGGGGGAATGTCGCATCATGGCGAGGATACCGGACGGGCAGTGCGTGAGTCTGTGTCGTTCGAGCAACACAAATGATCTCAAAAACCTGTCATTGATTTATATTTAAATATTTGAAATTACGCAAGAATCAAGATACTTATGATATATATCGTCCATAACGTGATCTCAAGAACTAAAGAATTTTACATTCGAACGTCACCATAACGAATTAAGCTCCAAAACATTAGTCTAGGCAATGAAGCGGATTTTTGTATGAAGACCCCAACATTAATTCCTCAGTCGATGAAACTTTGCAGGATTGTAGTATAGTATGAGACAATACTTGCATAAAAAAATCCAAAAAAAAAACCTAACCGAAGTTAGGTATTTTTACTGAAATACTTATTTATTTGATATCTTTGTTGGGAAAAATGCTCAGTCAAAATTTTCTTCTCCAGCAATATTCATGTGTGTTAAGAAAGCTATATGCGAAATATCCAAAAAAATCTCCTGGTAGAAACAACAAAACTCAGACGTATAATGTACCTTGCTCGGGAAAATTGATCAGTCCATTTTTTTAACTGGAATGTCATTTAATGGTCGCTGTGGACTTACAATAGGAAAATCCAAAATAAAAACCTTCCGGCTACATTATTTTTAGAAATTATCAAATTATCAATCAAAAAAAAATTTTTTTTTAGTATAAAAACCTAACTTCGGTTAGGTTTTTTTTTTGGATTTTTTTATGCAAGTATTGTCTCATACTATACTACAATCCTGCAAAGTTTCATCGACTGAGGAATTAATTTTGGGGTCCACTACCTTTATTGCCTAGACTACATTGCATGTGATACAGACAATTGAAAAGTTATGGTGACTGGGAATCTAAAATGGCATATCTCATTTAAAAAAAAGGGTGTTATTTAAATGGTTAGCAGAGTATTCGTATTTTTGTAAGCAGAAAAATATAATCTGTAAGCAGAAATAGCTAATTGGTCAGCAACTCATGGCCAGCAAACATTACAAAAAATAATCTCAAGAAACTTGTCATGCGCAAAATGGGCGCATTCCTTACATAGATTAGGAAGGACTTTGGATTATGCAACTTTTATGATTATGATTTCGATTACAAGTAGTGGTGGTGGTGGTGGTGGTGTTAGTGGTAGTGGCAGTGGCAGTGGCAGTGGTGGTGGTGGTGGTGGTTGTGGTGTTGGTGGTAGTGGGAGTGGTAGTGGGAGTGGGAGTGGGGGGTAGGAGTGGGGTGCAGGAGTGGGGTGTAGGAGGGGGTAAGAGGTAGTAAATGGGGGTAGGAGATAGTAGGAGGGGGTAGGAGGTAGTAGGATGAGGTAGGAGGTAGTAGGAGGGGGTAGGGTGTGGTAGGAGTGGGTAGGAGGTAGTAGGAGGTAGTAGGAGGGGGTAGGAGGTAGTAGGAGGGGGTAGGAGGTTGTAGGATGGGGTAGGAGGTAGTAGGAGGGGGAAGGATGTAGTAGGAGGGGGTAGTAGAAGGTAGTAGGAGGGTGTAGAAGGTAGTAGGAGGGTGTAGAAGGTAGTAAGAGGGTGTAGAAGGTAGTAGGAGGGGGTAGGAGGTTGTAGGAGGGTGTAGCAGGTAGTAGGAGGGGGTAGGGTGTGGTAGGAGGTAGTAGGAGGGGGTAGGAGGTAGTAGGATGGGGTAGGAGGTAGTAGGAGGGGGAAGGATGTAGTAGGAGGGGGTAGTAGAAGGTAGTAGGAGGGTGTAGAAGGTAGTAGGAGGGTGTAGAAGGTAGTAAGAGGGTGTAGAAGGTAGTAGGAGGTAGTAGGAGGGGGTAGGAGGTTGTAGGAGGGTGTAGCAGGTAGTAGGAGGGGGTAGGGTGTGGTAGGAGTGGGTAGGAGGTAGTAGGAGGTAGTAGGAGGGCGTAGGTTGGAGTAGGAGGGGGTAGGATGGAGTATGAGGGTGTAGGAGGGGGTGAGGGGTTGGTGGGAGTGGGGGTGGGGATGGGGCTGGGAGTGGGAGTGGGCGTGGGAGTGGGAGTGGGAGTGGGAGTGGGAGTGGGAGTGGGAGTGGGAGTGGGAGTGGGAGTGGGAGTGGGAGTGGGAGTGGGAGTGGGAGTGGGAGTGGGAGTGGGAGTGGGAGTGGGAGTGGGAGTGGGAGTGGGAGTGGGAGTGGGAGTGGGAGTGGGAGTGGGAGTGGGAGTGGGAGTGGGAGTGGGAGTGGGAGTGGGAGTGGGAGTGGGAGTGGGAGTGGGAGTGGGAGTGGGAGTGGGAGTGGGAGTGGGAGTGGGAGTGGGAGTGGGAGTGGGAGTGGGAGTGGGAGTGGGAGTGGGAGTGGGAGTGGGAGTGGGAGTGGGAGTGGGAGTGGGAGTGGGAGTGGGAGTGGGAGTGGGAGTGGGAGTGGGAGTGGGAGTGGACCAAGTAGTTATTTTGCGGACCAAGTAACTATTTTGCGGACTGAATGTTTATTATGCAAACCCATGTTATTGTAAGCTGCCTATTTCTGATTTAATTTTTGACCATTATCAAAATTATTTGCCGAACAAGGATTGCTGCCTGATTTTTTTATACATACATACATACATAATCTCACGCCTATTTCCCATTGGGGTAGGCAGAGACAACAGACCGCCACTTGCTACGAACCTGGCAGATCTCACGCGCTTCCTCCACATCCATCAAACGACTCATGCATGCTCGTCGGTTTCGGGTACTCTTTATCTGGCATTTCTTCAACACATCGCCGATCTGGTCGATGTAGGTACGCCTAGGTCGTCCTCTACCGACTCGCCCATTCACAACACCCTTGTATATTTGTCTCGTTAGACGACTTTCATTCATCCGCTCAATGTGACCAAACCACCTGAGCATTCCTCTTTCAATCCTAGTCACTATATCATCTTTCAAGCCGCAACGCTCTATTTATTTGATTTTTTTATTTGCGAACAAAATCTTTGTATGCCGACCAAATGATTTAAATGCAGATTTTTTGTGGCTAACCAAATTTTATAATTGCTGCCCATTTAATTACTTCTCTAAAAAAATAGCATTCAATGCTATTTTAGTCAATCATAAGTCAAAAACTATGCGCCTTTTAGAGTTCCAAAACCTACAGCACATTTTATTCACCCGAAATTTTATTTTAATGTAACAAATTACACTAAACAAGGAAGGTAAGGTAGACAAGACAGGCAGGAATTATATAATTACATAGAGCACTGATTTATAAAATCCTGCTACCATACGTTATGGACAGTCATTTCGTATAAATTTCTACGAAACTGTTTCGAAGTGAATTCTAAAATAGAAAATTGTTACGACTTATTTCATCTCAACTGGAATTGAAACTTTGTTACATGGAAAATATCCCCAACCGGCTTCGTCAAAATTAAAAATAGAAAAACTCTTTATAAATGAAATAAAACATTTTCTTTTTAAGCTCGACAATTTCGTAGACCTGTTGCTATGAGGTTGCTCGCGGTGACGTCATCAGACACGAGCGCCTAGAGTTGCAACGATAATGTCGATACTTTGGTTTTCGATACTTTGGGCTTCCTTCGATTCTCTAAATTATCATAATTCTAGTGCATTATTACAGACTTACCATCCACCATGTGTAACAGACCCGGTCCGGCGATAGGTTTACCACCTATCACGTTTAGGGGTCGAATATTCTCATGAAATGTGGGTATTTCCAGAAATGGAATACCTCTGCCTACCCCCTAGGGAATAAAAGGCCTGAGATTATTATTATATTATTATTAACCATTTTTTTTTTACCTCTGGAAAATGTTTTATTTTCCCGCGGTAAAAAGTACCCCAGAAGTTGACCCAGCTACTCTGCTATCATCACACCAAATTTCATTAAAATCCGTCCAGTATTTTTTAAGTGATGCATGCACAGACAGACAGAAAAAAATCAGAAATTGGTGTGTTGATATCTACATCAAAAACTATCTACACCACCGCTGAAATTTTCAAAAAATAGTTCATGTAGAGACACGGTCTCTTTTCAGTTTTATTATATTGTACCTATAGATAGATAAATGGGGTCAACACTTTCTGGGTATCCAATTAACGATAGTAAGGCGTCTACCGGACTACTACTCGGTATCGATACTCTATGCAGATACCTCGAACCCTTATCGCCGCCAATAGGTAGAAAGTCTTACGGCACGGCAAGCAACAAGTGCACCTACGCGTCGTGAATCCACCGTGGGAAGCACCTCGCACCGCCCCGCCCTACCGTCGAGACGATGGAAGACTTGGTATTTATCAGTGGCGGATTTACCGCTCTTTGAGACCGTCAAGTTAAAAGCCTCACCACAGAATTGTTCTGATAATGCCAAACAAATCTTCTTAATAGTGCTCGAAACATATACTCGTAAATAGGTAGTGCTGTCATCCTTTCGGAGATATTCAGATCGTTTCATAAGGCTGCTAGGTAACTTGACGTAAAAAAAACGCTCCCTCTTGCCGGCTCTAAAATCTGTCGTCCTAGGCTCAAGCCTACTTAGCCTGCTGGTAAATCCGCCACTATATAACTTATCAAATACTTACTTATTATAAACACCATCCAAGCCCGAGTCGGACTCGTACACGTACACGCAGCTTTTCTTCGAATATCTATAAAGTATGCAATAAAGTCAATTTTTTTTTGGGACCGTTTCACTAAGTTTGTACGCAAAATATTTTTGGAAATTTCTTAAAAATTGTGAATAGAATTGTTATATTTTTCCTGTAATATTTACATAAACTTCTGTTAACCAAACTATTTTAGATTGTCTGCTTTGTTAACTTTCGAGATCGGGGGATGGTACTTTTAAGACATTTTTCGTCATTGTTAGAAAATTACGGGGCATAAAAATCACGTTCCTTGTGTGGACTGGTGACCTCCTCTAAATTAGAACTTGTTTATTTTTATTATTCTTAGTTATTGCGATTATAGTAATAGGTACATATTCTGTATATATTTCGTAGGTATAGGTAGAAAAACTGAAATTTATTATCATAATTATTAGATACTAGCGACCCGCCCCGGCTTCGCACTGGTGCAATGCTGAATTTTCTTTGCTATAAACCTTGCGGAGCCCTAGACCTTTCCAACGAATGCAAAACCGTGGAAATCGGTCCGGCCGTTCTCGAGTTAAATCGTCAGGAAGGAAAACCCGACTTATTTTTATATAGTAGATTACGGTTAAAGATACTGCCCACTGACAGACAGAAGTTGCTATACAAGAGCTATAATGCTGGTTGTACCGAGGGTGGACCAATCCTCAATTCGACGAATTACAGAATTGGTCAGAAACAGAAATAGTTATAACGAGAAGTGGGCATAGTAAGAAATGGACAGATGAAGCAAATGACTTAAAAAGAACTTGTCCTATAACGTCAAAACCATACGAACAACGGATACTTCGTGATAGGGTCACGTTGGCACCCTTTTGGGTACAGAACCTTGCAATTAGTTTGTAATAAGTATGCAAAAAAACCCTTTAGTAAAATAATCCCATTTATTCCGCTCTACTTACCCTACTTTAAAATTGTATCTAAATCTTACATAAAAATTTTTTTACAATAAGCATAATAACAGAGGTATAATAATTTTGGAAACATTATTTAAAACTATTCCAAGTGGTCTTTATGTATCTCAAGGGTTGATAGCGCTAATAGTTGTTGAAAGCTCTGACTGACATATGGTCAGACAGATAGAGCGGCACCATAAAGGTTCCTTATTTACCATTTTCGTAAGAAAACCCTAAAAATAAGATATCTTCTGATGTAAAAAAGCATCTGATACCTACTTCTTTACTAAGCAACTTCGCCTCAAGGATTATAATGAATGCCTGGGAAGAAAAAGAGGCAAACATTTACACAATGGCACTTCTAAATAAAAACGTAGGCGTTATAGCGCCTAAAACTACAATGAAACGACAACTTTTTTCCCCTAGATTGAGGACAGTATAACAATTTACTTTAATCCATTACGTCAGTACTTAATATTATTAATTCATAGATATATATATATATATCTCACGCCTTTTTTATCCCCGAGGGGGTAGGCAGAGGTATTCCATTACTGGATATACCCACATTTCACGAGATATATTGGACCCCTAAACGTGATAGGTGGTGAGCCCATCGCCGGACCGGGTCTGTTTACACATGTCTCAGAATTAATTCTGAGACCTGCGGGTTTCCTCACGATGTTTTCCTTCACCGTCGAGCTAGTGATAAATATGTACGTAAGTTTTTGAAAAACTCATTGGTACATGCCAGGATTCGAACCCGAGCCTCACTGATTTTCGGCCGACTCTTTAACCGTCCGGGCTATCACTGCTCTCATATTCATAGATAACTAAGTAGAAATTAAGTACCCAATCTGAAAAAAAAACCTTTAGTTGCAAAAACAAGCGTTGATATGCGTTCAATATTATTATTTATTGTGAGTATTAGGTTTCTGAACCCCCCTAGACAGGGCCTTAACCCAAACTCCCCATTTGCCTCTTCAAGCATGCGCACTGCAGTTGGATATTTATAGTCTGTACATGTAGGATATGATTTCTGTCTGGGAAAATACAGAATACTTAAATCAAATACAGTGTAAACACAGTACCTACATCCGACATACATAATAGAGCGAGCAGTGACAGCCCTGTTTAAAGAGCCCGCGTGCATAAGAGCGTGAGGCTCGGGTTCAAATCCTGGCGAGGGCGTCTACCTACCAATGAGTTTTTCAAAAACTTACGTACTTACAAAGGTATTTAGGTATAACTAGCTCTACGGTGAAAGAAAACATTAAGAGAAAATCCGCAGGTCCCAGAATTGATTCTGAGGCAAATGTAGTGACATGCCGGTCTACCTGAATTGATTCTGAGGTATGTGCAGCAGCACCCTGGTCTGGCGATCGAGGCTTACCACTAGTAAAGTTTAGGGTTCCAAAACAAATATGCTAGTGACAAATGGAAGTCGAATACCTATTGCCTAACCCATATAATAAAACTCTAACACGGGACCGTGTCTGTACCTACATTAAATATTTTTGATAATTTTAGTGGTAGTGTACTTATCAATTTATTGGTAATCCAACATCGATGGTTGTTTTGTTATATTTGAGTTTTGGAGAGCATCGTTGTTGTGTTCCATACATAGACATATTAAGTTCCATACTTAGTCAATACCTTTTAAATAGGGCCCCATAGCCCGCTGGTAAACCTTGGGCAGGCGGTGGCCTAAGGGGGTGGCGAACAGGGCAATCGCCCGGGGCCTCGCTCTTGCAGGGGCCTCGCGCGCCTAGCAACAACCCAAGCAAATTGATTCAGATGCAGAGTGATTCTGGATTTTCATAAAAATACCTCCTAAGGGGTTGAAACAGGGGGATGGAGTTTGTATGGAGACGTGTTGTTTTTTACGTCTATCAAGTTGAAACTTGACACAAATACTTTTAGAAATAAATGATGAAATTCATGTTTTTGGATTTTTCGAAAATCGTCCCTTAAAGGTGTGAAAGTGGGGGTTGAGTTTGGTATGTATGGAAAACCTTAATTTTTGGGTGTATCAATTCCAAACTTTGTAAAAATACTCCTCAAAACAAACAACAAGAAACGTATTACCGGATGGTCTAAAAAACCCTCCCGAAGGGGGTGAAACAGGGGATGGAGTTTGTATGGAGACATGGATTTTTTTATTCTATCAACGTGAAACTTTTCACAAATACTCTTAGAAATAAATGATGAGATACGTGTTTTCGGATTTTTCGAAATCGTCCCCTAAAAGGGTGAAAGTAGGGGTTGAGTTTGGTATGTATGGAAAACCTTCATTTTTGGGTGTATCAATTCAAAACTTTGTAGAAATACTCCTCAAAACAAACAACAAGATACGTATTTCTGGTTTTTCCCAAAAAAACCCCTAAGGGGGTGAAACCGGGGCTTGGAGTTTGTAAGGAGACGTGTTGTTTTTTACGTCTATCAAGTTGAAGCTTTGCACAACTACTCTTAGAAATAAATAATGAGATACGTATTTTTGGGATTTTTCAAAATCGTCCCCTAAAAGGGTGAAAGTAGGGGTTGAGTTTGGTATGTTTGGAAAACCTTAATTTTTGGGTGTATCAATTCAAAACTTTGTAGAAATACTCCTCAAAACAAACAACAAGATTTCCTTATCTTCAACTTGAAACTTGGCACAAATATTCTTCAATCTTCATACAAAGTCCACTTCTTTTTTTGAGAATTCACTATGGGTTCCTTGAGGAAATTTGTTTGTTATTATGAGCACATGCGTAGCCATTGATATCAAGAACTAATTCAAAAATCATAATCCAGAGAGTGTCCTAGGTTTTACAATACGTAAGAGAATAAGCGCAATTCCTGAAATTAGTATCGACTACTCAATTGATTTCAGCTATTTTTAATATGTGTAAAGTTTTTCCGAAAAATTAATTAGCATAACTAAATTTAGGACTGCCTATGGAAACCGTACTGTTATCGCTCTTTATTTAAGCAATTTGGTTAGACAAAACTAAAGTACGAATGCATCACCATTTTTTTATGTTAGTATACTACACACACCGGCACAATTAGCGGAACAGAAAAAAAAAGGAGAAAAAAGAGGGAATTTAGAACAATGAATGTAATTTTTAAACAATATATTATTTAAAATGAAACAACAATTAAATTAACATGTTTTGACATTCATTTGTAACACCATACTTAAAATTTTATAAAAATAAAAATTAAATTAAACAAAATGCATTTTTCTTCGATTTTTAATTATAGAGAAACAGCAGAAAATTCAAGATTTTCCAAAGTTTAACAACAATTTCAATGACTGTTCAATATCGAGTGTTTCCTCCTCGTGCTCTGATGAGGGTTTCCATCCGTCTGGGCATGCTGCGGATGATGTTATCAATGGTTTCTTGGGGCAACCTCTGCCATTCTTCAAGTAATGCGTTTCGCAACTCGTTGAGATTATTGGGAGGGGGCATTCTTGACTTTACACTCCTCTTTAGCAAGTCCCAGACGTGTTCTATAGGGTTCATATCGGGGGACCGTGCTGGCCACTCCATCACCGTTATACCAACATGGTTTAGGTATGTCTGTACTGTGCGAGCACTGTGAGCCCGAGCATTATCCTGCATTAGAATGAAGTTGTTACCAATAAAGGGGGCAAATGGCACAACATGTTCTTCTAAAATCTCCCTGATATACCGATCAGCATTCAGATTCCCGCCATCGACCACTACTAACTCCGTACGAGCTCCTAAACATATTCCTCCCCAGACCATAATTGAACCGCCGCCATATACAACTGTATTTTCAAAATTAGACTGGATATACCGTTCTCCTTTGCGTCTCCATACTCGCTGCCTTCCATCAATTTGATTTAACATAACTCTGCATTCATCAGTAAAAAGAACCTGTCCCCAGTCGTCGAAGTCCCAATCACGATGTTCACGACCAAAGTGTAGACGGTTTGTGCGATGATGTCTCTCAAGTTTTGGGGCTTTGGCGGGCACATACGAGCCTATACCCACTTCTTCGAATCTTCTACGAACTGTCCGCTCACTCATCCTTACTGCTCGTACCTCTTCCAGTAAATTTCGAGCCTGCACCGCCGTTAGTCTCGTGTTCCGTCGGACTTGAAGTTGGAGAAAACGGTCATCCCTCCTTGAAGTACACCTTTTCCGGCCTTGTCCTCTCCTTCTCACTAGAGCATTCGTCAATCTGTATCGTTGGATGCTACGATAAATCGTTGATAACGATCGACGAAGGCTTCTGGCAATCGATCTGTAGGTTTGACCATTTCTCCTCATTTGATCTGCCCTAATGATTTCTGATGGCGTTAAATCAGGCATAATTAGATGCTCGTAAATTATCAATATGCGAAAAAACTCAAAAGCCTCAAAAACTGCAATTCAAAGCTTTTCAAATGGAATTCACGAACCTTCTAAAAACGGACAAGCGGTGGAAAAAATGAATCCATGAAAAATAAAACAAAAGAATGAAAAAAAGGGCAGTCGCTTAGTATTCCATTTTTAAATTAAAACCCAAATTTAAAAAAAGCTTGTTTAGCCGGCCAGTAACACGCAAAAATGCGTAAATACTCCCTTTTTTTTCTGTTCCGCTAATTGTGCCGGTGTGTGTATTAATCGGGGTACGTATGAGGAATTGCGCTTATTCTGTGACGCGTTGTATATAGGGTGTTTTTAATAACAAAAATATAAATAGCAATAAAATGATAGCCCAGTCTTCTCATTCGCGAAGCTCGGGTTCCAATCCCGGCATGTACAGTCAAGTTTTAGTAAGGATCCCTAAATCTTTTTCGTCATAAATATGGCCTATGTTACTCAGGGATAATGTAACATTCTAATGATGAAAGAAATTTTAAGGTCCAGTAGTTTTTGAGTTTATTCGTTATTAACATACAAAAATACAAATCCTTCCTCTTTATAATATTAATGTAGATAGATAGATAGTGTAACTGTAGATTATCCTTCTTGATATATTTTCTAAACGCAAAGGAATGACAAATTCCACGCGGACAAAGTCGCGGGCATCAGCTAGTAAGTATATAAAATGATAAACTGACTGACTGATTGATGATATATCAACGCACAGCCTAAACCGCTGGGTCTAGAGACTTGAAATTTTGCACATAGATAGCTTATACAGTGTAGGCATCCACTAAGAAAGGATTTTGCAAAATTCAACCCCTAATCATTTTTGATTCGAATTCGAATATAGGTAGGTAATATTATAAAAGCTATTTGGAAATCCAACTAATATTATAAACGCAAAAGTTTGTATGGATGGATGTATAGATGGATGTTTGTTCCTCTTTCACGCAAAAACTACTGAATGGATTTTGATGAAACTTTACAATTATATAGCTTATACATCAGAATAACACATAGGCTATATTTTATCCCCGTATTCACACGGGAACGGGAACTACGCGGGTGAAACCGCGGGGCTCTGCTAGTACTATTATAACTGGTAACTACTTAAGTGTGTGTTTCTTACCTCATCACCTCATAAACCTCATCTTGGATAAACTGCTGAACGGTCTTGATAGTTTGGAGATCGCTTTGCATCTTTAAAAAGTGCTACTATATATCCTAACATGCGAACGCAACCTCGTAAAAAAGTTAGTAAACTACTTATTAACAATAAAATCAGTATTTAAGTACCTAATTACATTTGTAATCAATAATTATTTGTATCAGTGCTTATCAAATTTTATAAATTAACGCAAAACTAACCAAGATTTGCTTATATTCGAATCAGCATATCAAAATAAATATATCATTGTGCGGATAACACGTTAGAATGGCATTTATAATAATAGCCTGTATTTTTTTTGCCCTGAATATATCGATGTTGTTGGGATCTATACTCCACACTATCTTAACGAAAGAAAAGGTAATCATTTTAATGTTGACTTGCGCATACTAAAGTTTTGCAATAATTATAAGTACCCAAATAAACATAACAAGTGGTGAGCCCATCGATCGTGTCGGACTGAAAACCTATTCTGGGGCCCTGTGGATTCCTCTCACGATGATTTCTTACGAAAATAGCAAAATTTTAAAGATTTAACAATTTACAACACTTTTAATGTGGTAAATAGACTTTTATGACTTACTACAAGTGTATGACCAGCAGCGTTGCCCGTGTTAAATGCGTTTTTATCCCGATCCCGTGGGAATTTCCAAAAATCTCTTTTCATTGCTCACTTAGCTTATGTATATATGCAGGGTGTTATGTCAAAGTAAAAATTAATAAATATTTTTTATTGGAATTTTAAATTAGAAAAAAAATATTACGTTTTATTTTAAGATTAAAGTTTTTTTTTTAAATTGAGATTATTTGTTTTAATGGAATTGTGTCAAGAATAACCAGCATAACAACCAGTTTTCCTTTTCGAAAGCGTTTCACTAACATCCTATAGGTTGCCATATTATCTTACTATTTATTTTTATTTTGGAGTACTACACTGAATTACCAAGTTGCAAAGTTAGTTACTTAGAATTTGAATAATTCTGAAATCATTATACTTGTGCTAAAAATTACACGTTATTTGACGAATCGTCACGATGAGTTGAACCATATAAGTATATCTAACTTAAGTATTTCGAAATGGCGTAGCTAACTAACCCCGTGAAACACTCTGTCTTATGCCATTTTAGTAGATATAATAAAAATATTGTTTCTTAGGATACGGAGAGCCACAGAGCATCGGTAGCATCCTCGATATGGTCGGAGCCTAGGGACCCTCGACTCAGCATACAGCCCCAGGTGATGCTGTACCACACCATAGTACGACTTAGCACCGACCCGCCTCCGAACCTCAACCGACTTCAACAATAATGAGATCTACCAAGAAGAAATTGTAGCTATAAGGTGAATATTTGGGAAACAAATATTTTATCGGTCAGGGTCGGTCGCCACACGTGAGGCGATTTTGACGATTTTTCGACCCCTTCCCTCCTCCCTTGGTGAGTCGTCGTGAGATTTCGCTCTAAACTAAACTCTATCTAAACGCCTCAAGTAATTAATGAACGCCCAGTAATATGATTTGCACAACTTCTTTTGCTTCTTTGCGTCTATATTTTTTCGTCTGTAGGTATATTTATAATTAAATAATTAAAATTAATATAATACCGAAATTAATTTTAATTATTTAATATAAATACGTACCCACACCACGCCTCACGCTATGGAAAGGGTAGGGGGTCATCACCATGACGCCTGGTATCCATCGAACACCCGGGCCTAAATATAAATGAGCTCCCAAGGATTTCCCTTTGCGCTATGATATGAGGTTTTTCAAAAGAAGTGATGGTAGGTACCTGTCGACTGCCTGCTTGCTACCTTATTCATAAATAAAGATACTTATTTATAAAAAAACAAACATTTATTTTACTTACCTATCTAGGTATAGGTATTTATACTAATAATTAGTATTATAGAGAGGAAAAAATTGTTTGTATTGAATAAAGACTCCGAAACTACATTACCGATTTTAAAAATAAGCGGGTGAAACCGCGCGGAACAGCTAGTCTTCAATAAATATATACTTACGTATACATGTTTTGTATTATGAGTATAGGTAGGTATAGGCAGTTAGGTGTGTTTTGTATATTTGTATAAATTGTAAGTAAGGTAAGTAAGTAGGATGAATATCTGGATTTTCAACAAATTTCTACAAAGGGGGAAAATCTTTTACAAGCGCACGTTTTTTGTGATGGTAATATGATTTATTTTAATTGAAAGTGTAGTATAGGTAGGACCAACCTACCTATACTACACTTTCTTTAAATTGAAAGTGTAGTGTAGTATAGGATGGAGGTGGTCCCATAAAATAATAACAGCTTGTTACTATGGAGTAGGTACAACCTATACTAACCGCGACATGTTGATGATCACAATATTATCGGCATTCTGATCTTATCATGCATCAATAAAAATACGCTTCAATACAAATCGTTTTCTTGGGTTTATCTTATCGTCACGTTTAGTCATTCCGGCGCGCGTGAATGTGAATATCTATACAATGTAATAAAATAAGCGCCGATACTGTGAGTATTTAAATTGTTTTACTAACTTTATTTTTTGTTCTTATCTATATCAATATGTGACGGTATGTGTAGATTCTACAGAGACAAATATTCAAGTGGACAGAATTTGTATACAATTTGTACCTAGTGTATATCTCAAACGAATAGGTCTCATCTCAGCTTAGCAATGTGCCCAGCGTTAGAGCAAAGCGCTAATATGTAATCTTTTTATTAGATTTCTTAATGCAAAAGTTTGTCGGTTTAGTGGTTCGTATAGAAACGTAAAGTTACCTTGCTTGCCAATTTATGAACCTCGAGCATAATTTGGATTATTTTAACCATACAAATTAGAGTTCACAGAATTAAAACACTGAACTAGCCAATATGAGATCTACCTGCCAAAGTATGAAATGACCTTCCGTATGTTTCCGCAGGCCTTCACCGATCTCAGTTCGAGCAGACACGAATACTAACTAATATTACTGAGGAACATCACGGAATTAGTAATTAGAATAGAATAACTTTACGAAAGTAGAGTTCAATTCCCGCATGGTACCTACTCGTAAACCCTGACGTTTAGTTAGTTTTTTTGTGAAAATCTTAGCCTCATAAGCATCCATGTCACCCGCACATAAATTTTATTAATTTATCTAACTTGCTATCTTATTTTATTGTGTAACAAAGTAAATACATACACATTTTCGAATCAATTCGATAACCAATGATTTTCATTTCAGGATCACCATTAAAATATTGGTGCAAATGAATTACGGAAAATGGTCTCGCTTGATACTCTGACGTAGATCATAAGTAGCATGTGAAAAATCCTATCTACATATAAAAAAAATTCACGCGTCACACGTCATAGGTAGGTACTCTCCTTCACTCCGCATGCTACTAATGAAGTCGCGAATTGTGTAAATTTCAGTTTATTGCGCTTTTACCATTACACAGGTATTTAATTTGCAGTAGCAAGGGTAATTTCTCATCGTAATTAAAAATCACTGCCTGTGTTTATTCACAGGTGAAATCTTGTAAAAAAAATCGTTAAATGAAAATTATTTAAAAGTATTAATCATACCTATCCCTACTCTGACGTTATGCTAACGGAATGAAACACAACACAAATGGAAAAACAGTGCCACAGACACAACAGCAGCTGTTTAAAGTTTGGTTGAGCAATGGCACCGTGGCCATCGTGGCCAGCATACAATGGGCAATCGTCGTCATTACGGGGGGCCGTGCGTTCTCCGCTTCACACAATCTCACAAAGACAATCAAAGATCTATTTTTTATAGATATGGTACAAATAAATGGAACGGTCTTTGCATTTTTTATATATCAGCGTGATTTCTCGAATTCATGTGTTCCCTAAATTTAATTGAGTTTATAAAGCTCGACTACCTACCACTAAAATTACTGACTTCACTCCTCTTGTCGAAATCTCTGAAACTTTCTCACCTGCTAGTACTATTTATTGTACTATGCCTACATAGAAACTTGAAAGGCTTTTATAGGTATTCCATAAACGAGATAAGAGGGAAGAACGCCGCTGGGCGACTACTATTATTTTGTTGGGTACAAAAATTTTAAATGGAAATACTTATTGTTTTGTGATTTAATTTAGATGTACTCTAATTTATATTTTTGTATGTACCTATGTAATGGGTCTACTGCCTGAATAAAGAACAGTATTTATATGTCATCATTGAAGAAGCGACAGAATATCGGAAATCGCTGTAATAGTTCTTGAGAGTCAGTTTATTTATCTATTTATTTACTTAATTAACATTACTATTATCAAGACGAATCCGCAAATGAGCGTGACTATTTTATTAAGTTGACTTATTTAAAAACCTGTTCTTAGACGGGCAGAATTCCAAAAAACTACTTACACCTTTAGTAATATTTGTGTCCGTGGCACGGCCGCCGAAGTTGATTCCGATAAAAAATCAACACAGCCACTCAGGTCGATGTTGTAAACTATTTCTCTGCAGTTTTGTTTGAACTCTGGTCTGCGACGTTTGTGAAAACTATTGAAATTAAGAATAAATTTATTTTTATACCTATAAACATGAGCAACGCATTCCTGATTGTGGTGTCGGTGGCAATAACTTTGAAATTGTTATTCCTCAGTTTTTCTTTGTATTTTACGTTGAAGGAGAAAAAGTTACAAGAATTGACTCAGGTGAGTGGAATTTCTCAATATTGCTTCGTAAGGGGCCATTTACACGAGTCCATTCCACTAAGACAATCCACTAAGGCAATCCAAACTGCATACAAAAAAGCTGAGGACAATCCATTGCAGTGGATTGTCTCCATGATACGAAGCCATTAGTGGATTGGCTTAGTGGATTGTCTCAGTGGAATGGCCTATCGCCCATATGTTCGTAAAAACAATAGCTTCCATGGCGATCGCCCTCTCAGTAGGTAATCACAGTGTCGAATGTCGCGAATGTAGATCCGATCTGTAATCAAACATTCGATGAATCGATGGAAATCTCGTGACTTTAGGTACTCGCTCGATAACATAACACTAAATGGTTTTCTTTGCATATTATGGAGATCTAACTTGTTAACATTTCAATATTTAGGACGTGCGTAGTAGGTACTTAACTACCTATTACCTTATACTTATACTACTTATTACCTATTTAATCTGTGATTTACGACACGCTCATTTAAAAGTAAGAAAGATAAATGAAATTAAATATCTACGCGTTGCAATTCATTTAGCTCTAAGTAGGCAAATTGGTTTATTTATAAGTATTAAGTACCTACATAATATAACAAAAATCTATCGAGACCGAGTCTGTACCTAAATTTTTTTTTTTTATATATTGGTGGTAGTGTAGATAGTTATCGATTTAAAGATACCAAAACAACAATTTTTGTCTGTTTGACTTCACGCATCACGCAAAAATTACTCTACGGATTTTGATGAAATTTGGTATGGAGATAATGAGTACTCACCTGGGTCAACATCCAGGGTACTTTTTATTCCAGAAAAATATTTCATTCCCACGGGAAAACTGGTTAAAAGATAAATACGTGGGTACTTACTATTCTGAAACGATTATACCTAACTTGAAATATGGTACGTAGGCAGGGGCGTAGCTACCGCCGTATCAGCCGTATCAATTATACCGGGCCCCCGACGAACTTCGATGGGACATGAACGCCTGTCAGTCCTGTCACTATTGTCCATAGAGACAGAAATTTTAGAAAAACAGTTTTCCGAAAAAAAGGCAAGGAGAGTGTATATTTAATTTTAATTGTTTGTAAAAATTTTGGAAAAAGTGACAGGTAGATAATTATGATGATTAAATATTTATTTTAATTTTATGCAAATTTTTTTTTTCTTTTGTGAGAATTCTTTACCCTTCATAACGGTACCCAAACAAATTTTTATACGGGGCCCCTCGCCAAGGCACGCTACGCCACTGTCTGTAGGTGTCTTATATTACGTAGCCAACCACTATGAAAGGATTTTCGGAAATTCCCATGGGAACGGGAATAAACTGGATCCTCGCAGGCAAAGCCGCTTGGCACCCGCTATTTGAAATATGGTATCTATGTATATGTGTTATATGTCGTATGCAACCCTATAAAGGGATTTTTGGAAATTCCCATGGTAACGGGAGTAATCTGGATCCGCGCGGCCAACGCCACTGGACTTCGCTAGTTTGTAATAAAATTCCACATGCGAGTCCCAAAAATTATTTCACCAATAATAATAATAATTTTATTTAAAAACGGAATGGAAAGCTTACTTTTCTGGGAGTAACATGGGCTATAATTTTCCTACGGGAACGGGACTGACGCTGGTGAAACCGGGGAGCGCTGCTAGTTCTACAATTATCATTAGCTATCTACTTACTTACCATTATGTAGGTCTCTCTCTAACCACAGACCATTGAGGGTCTGTGTCTCTAACTATCTATCTACGTGTAAGAGAATAAAAAAATTAAACATGTTTATACAAAGTTAAATTTACGATGATTAGTACCTACAAAAAGGTATTTATGCATACCATCTAATCAGTTTGAATTTGATATTTAGGTAGTTTTTATACTTAACCTTTAATTAATAAAATACCTACATTAATAGGTGGCTTGGCTACGTGGCACAGTGGTCCGGATTGGAAAAATAGTGGTCTTAGGAACAAAAGTCATTATTTTGAATTAAAAAAAAAAACATGCAACAGTAAATATGATTTGCAACCATACTTGTTATGTTAAATTTTTCGTTATATTGAGTCAAACATGGTTAAAAAAAATACCGACGAAAAAAATTTATGGAGCAATATTGAATTTATTTATTTTCTCGATGTGTTCAAAAGTGTTCATTTCAGAATCATTTGTATATCAAACTATTCAATTTGTTCTTTTCTCACATAAATAAATTTTCTGCATATCCTTGCCGCCTTGGCGTTAAGGCGCAGTTGAAATTTTATTATTTTAATTTTAATTATCTGAGGCCGTAAACGTTTTTTATGTGTATTATTCATAGTAATAATGTAGTTTTGAAATTTTCTGAATAATCTATACCTTAGAAATATGTTTTTTAACTTTGCCGTAGATATATCCCGTAAATTCAAATAAAATTAGATCGTCATAAATTGTAATCCTTAGTTGATTTCTGGGTTCTGATAATTAAGTGAGGTATTATTGTCAGTAGGTACTGACACTAACGGTCACTCCACCCCACTTCCCCCTCCACAAAAAATATTGATATTCGCATATTTGTCCCTAAAAAAGCTTTGCCAAATATTTTAAAAGCATACATAATTAATTCCAATATCCAGTAGGTGATAATTTTCATGATTTGAATAATAATTAAACAAATAGAAACTTTTTACACATAACTATTTGATGAAGCTGAAGACTTTACTTGATTCAAGCATGGTTGGTCACCAAATGAAGCCTTACATACACTGACTACTAGTCTTCCACCACCCACCCACTGCTCTCCTCTACTCCTAAGTCATACTCGATGCTGATTCGCCGAGCCTGTTTGATAATAATATGTATATATTAGCTACTCAACCTTTGAAGAAGCAACATACATCTGGATCTTAGAAAATCTGGAAATCATAGCGCGATTTTACACTTACCTCGACTTTTACGTATTTTCACGAAAAAGAGACCTCAAGGACTAAGCAACTCCATCAAGCAATTTTAAACTGCATTTCGCTTGAAATTTCACAAGAAGATTCTGTAGCGATATTGAGGTTTTCAAGATCTCTTTCTGTCAACTTGAATCGTAGATGTAGGCACACATAACCCAAAAGACATTTAAAACGAAGCATATGGACTGGTTGGAGATAAGAATCAAGTGGCCTCTTTGAAATTCCGTAAATCTGGCCGAGATTTTTTAACATACTGAGATTTGAGAGACAGAACATGAATATTTTGCGGAATTTACTGACCTCATCATTGCATCTACATCAAGGGTCACTAAGGATATGGGAACTTCTACGGAAATTTGAACAAGAAAGCTATTTACCGATTTGGAAAACAAGCAGATTCTCAGATCTTTTCAGGGCTATCCAAAAGCTTTTTTCAGGGCTACCACATGTCCTTAAGTTTTTGATCTATGGTCTATTTAATCAAGTTACTGCTAAATAAAGCATAATAATTTTCATACACTCCATTAACTTTGAATTTGTGTTCAAAGTGGAGATGCAAAGGAAGGTGTAAAGGTATGAAATAAAAAGGGCACAAAGTACGTCACCTTAGCCAATATCAAGTTCCTCGAATTAGCATCTAGTATAGTAGCCACTGTATGTAAGGCTTTTTTTGGTGACCAACCATGCTTAAATCAATATAAAATGCATGTTTAGTCTTTAGTTTCATCAAATAATTATATTTTTAAGCTTTTTTAGCGACAACTATGCGAATACCAATATTTTTTGTGGAGGGGGAAGTGGGGTGGAGTGACCGTTAGTGTCAGTACCTACTAACAATAATACCTCACTTAATTATCAGAACCCAGAAATCAACTAAGGATTACAATTTATGACGATCTAATTTTATTTGAATTTACGGGATATATCTACGGCAAAGTTAAAAAACATATTTCTAAGGTATAGATTATTCAGAAAATTTCAAAACTACATTATTACTATGAATAATACACATAAAAAACGTTTACGGCCTCAGATAATTAAAATTAAAATAATAAAATTTCAACTGCGCCTTAACGCCAAGGCGGCAAGGATATGCAGAAAATTTATTTATGTGAGAGAAGAACAAATTGAATAGTTTGATATACAAACAAATGATTCTGAAATGAACACTTTTGAACACATCGGGAAAATAAATAAATTAAATGTTGCTCCATACATTTTTTCCGTCGGTATTTTTTTTAACCATGTTCAACTCAATACAACGAAAAATTGAACATAACAACTATTGTTGCAAATTAGATTTACTGTTGCATGGTATTTTTAAAAAATTAAAATAATGACTTTTGTTCCTAAGTCCGCTATTTTTCAAATCCGGACCACTGTGCGTCGGTACATACCTACCTAAACAGAAAACTAAGTAGGTACTACCACTACTGTGGCAATTGTGGCATATGGAGTTTCGTGATGACGTATACATTAAGTAACAGAATAAGCGTTAAGCCGTATACAGAAAGAAAGCCGAAAACTTATCGGCGCCGATAAGCGCCGATCGGCGCCCATCGGCGCCGGTCTACGCAGGTAACCGGCGCAGGCATTTATATGAACAAGCGCCGACCGGCGCCTATCGGCACCGACCGGCGCTTGTCGGCGCCGATAAGCGCCGATCGGCGCCGACACGCGCCGGTCAGCGCTGGTGCCGCCCGCCAATCATCGTACGACATTTTGCTCGCTCTGCTTCAATCTGCTTGCTTTCTGTAGAATGGACCGGCGCCGATCGGCGCCTATCGGCGCCGACAAGCTTTCAGCTTTCTTTCTGTATACGACTTTATTCCTAAAATTAGTTTTTTCAGTATCGACTACTTAATCGATTTCAGCTATTTTTAATAAGTAGGTATAATTAAGTATGTTAAATATTTCCGAAAAATGAATTAGCATAACTGAATTCAGTGCTATGTATGGAAATCGTGCTATAAATTATTGATCGATATTTAAGACAATTGGTTCGACACAAAAACTAAAGTTCGATTGCATCATATTTTTTTATGTTAATATACTAATTGGGGTGTAGGTACCTATGAGGAATTTCGCTTTTTCTGTTACGCGTTGTATACCTACCTACCTATTTAATAATTAATATTGACGTATTTTCGTTACAGACAAACCCGCCTAAGCAGAGCAAGAAGTCGATGATTATATCGTGGAAAAAACTATCTCGTGTTTTTTTACCAAACTCGTTTTACTGCCCTGAAGAGAACAATAAATGCAATAAACTTTATCACCAGTAAGCACGGTGTTTTATTGTAAGTACCTAACGGTTAAACTATATACCTACCTATAGCTACTGGATACCTCCGACGTTGGCTAATCCATTTAATTATGGTAGGCAAATCACTAAATGAAATTGAAGATTTTTATTTCTGCTACAAAGTCTATGCACAAAAATGCAAGAAACTAATCCAAATGTCATCTTATACGACAGCAAAACGACAAGTACCTACCTACCTACACTACAAAAGGCCTCCCGTGGCAATCCTGAAATTATAAGTAGGTACATAACTGGATGATTTAGTCGAATTTAGGAAAACGTAATAGGTAAGCCCTTTAGTACTTTACATAGATCCTAGATAACCGTATTTTTTTTGTCCACAAACATATAGGCTTGTTTCAAGTAATGTTTTTCTGCTCCTGTGCAGAAAAAACAAAAATGGATGAGTTTTGCAAAAAAAATTACCTAATCATACTTTTTTATGACGCATTGTTCTTTTTATCTACCGCATGGCATCACTATCAATCTACGTACACAACTTCCGATTC
Organism: Ethmia dodecea; assembly: GCA_963855545.1. Taxonomy (NCBI): domain Eukaryota; kingdom Metazoa; phylum Arthropoda; class Insecta; order Lepidoptera; family Depressariidae; genus Ethmia; species Ethmia dodecea. The sequence goes on from OY979446.1 coordinate 8,756,860, forward strand.
AGAAAGGGTTAACATTCCATTACTGGATATACCCACATTTCACGATTTCCGTACCATTATCTATAAAAACTGCAAAAATTTATGTTTGTTGTACGGGAGCCCCTTAAATATTTATTTTTTATAGCGGCAACAGAAATACATCATCTCAAATCATCTGTGAAAATTTCAACTGTCTAACTAGGTATCACGGTTCATGAGATAAAGCCTGGTGACCAAAGAGATTAAAATATAATAAAATATTTAAATCTCTTTGCTGGTGACAGACGGACAGCGGAGTCAGAGTAATAGAGTACCTACCGTTTTACGCTTTGGGTACGGTACCCTAAAAATACTTTGTTTTACGTAATATGTCAGTTTTACTTATCAAACCCACAACATATTTTAAGCCATTTGATTTACTTATAAAGATGAAACTATCTACCTATTGACTTCACAAATCCTTTCGAAAAAGTAAACTTATCAATGGGTTATCAAATTGAACATTTTCATTTACATCTATTTATTTATAACTATATTTCATTTTTTCTTCGTTGTTTAATAAAAATTATTTTTAATATCCCCTAATATTTTTGAAATACAGGGGTTAGTTAGCCTTTTGTATGGACGGTCAATGCACACAGACGCGGTAAAGCGGGCGCACGGGCGCTGTCTCTGGAAACAAACGCAAATATTACAAAAAAAAACGTCCCGAATCGCGACTTCTCTTTTCCGCCTCTGTGCAATGTGCATATAACCTGTGATATAACGTAACATACCTAAATAAAGCAAGATAAACAAAATTTTAGTAACATTTTATTTATATAAAAAATATATTACCTACATAATGTTTCCCAGTTGTAACAAAGATATTTACATAATATACATTTTAATTACAACTAAACTAATAAATAAACAAAAACAATATTAATTGTCATCTTCAAGAACCAAATAGTGCATATCTCTTGTGTATGTCGCCCATTGAACCGTTTTTGGCCGAAAGTTTAGTTTTAAATGTTTCTGTTTGTAATTGAGGGCTTTGTTTACAATCAGCCTATTGAAGTCATGTACATGAGGATGGTTGGTGTACTCTTCAACATCCATCCATTGGCAAGCTTTGATTTCTCTTTGGGAGATTATTATCTTTTCAGTGAGAGCTTTCATCATAAGCAATATATATATATCAGAATTGCCAAACATCATGTTATGTGTATGCCGAAATGTAACCAGTGACTCGAAAGCACATTCTACACCTGTTTCTTCTTTAACCTCTCTTATAGCTGCCTGAATAATGTCTTCTCCTGAAATAAAGAAAAACAATGTTATTTTTAAAACATTTAACTAAACAAAATCTTTTCATATGTAGTATTAGTACAGTAGGTCTATAATTTTAAAGAGCAGATATATTACGAATATTAGCATTTTAGAGTATGCCTAAATAAAGCAAAATATACAATATGTAACAGAATAAGCGCAATTAGAGAAATAAAGATTTATTATTAATTCCTAAAATTAGTTTGTTCAGTATCGACTACTTAATCTTTTTGAGCTATTTCAAATATGCATAAATAAATAAATTCCGAAAAATGAATTAGCTAATTGCTATGCTAGCATAGCTGAATTTAGTGCTACCTATGGAAATCGTATTATTATTGCTCTTTATGTAAGAAATTTGGTCAGACACAACTAAAGTATGAAGGCATCATATATTTTTTATATTAATAAACTAATTGGGGTGTATAAGGAATTGCGCTTTTCTGTTACGCATTGTATAATATTGTGTTGTGTTGTAAAGTATGCAACTTTTTCTTTGATATTTACCTTTCTCCACATATCCTCCAGGGAGTTTCCAATGCGGGTACTCAAAATGTTTTTCTGATATTGCCAAGAGCTGGTTTTTCCCGTTAAACACCATAGCACCGACACCCAGATTTGTGTGGCTAGCCGGCGGCAGATTTGGCTCAGTGTCCATTGGCAACCATTTGTACATCATGACAAAATCGTTTCTGGCATGATGAAAATTAAAACCTTTCTAAAGACAAACTTTCATAAAAAAAACTTAATTTACTGGAATATATTTAAAATTATTTCATGTTTTAAATTATAGCTTACTTACTTTTGCTAATAAAGGAACACACAATGAGTCTTTTATATTTATTTTGAACCATATACATCTCCTTCCATCAGATGACCACTTATTGAGAGATTCTGCAACAAGCATTCAAAAAGCAAATATTAAACAAATAACAAATAAATCTGGTCATAATGTCCCCTTAGAGGTTTCATAATATATCTATGGGCTGAACTGTACAACAGGTGACGTGGAATTTCTGCTTCATATTTTTTTTGTAGATAGAGGTATATAAGAGGGTTTATTTACCAAAATTTCGAAGCGAGGAAATCAATAGTTTTCGAGATATAATTTTTTGAAATTATGATAAATTAACCTCAAAACTGTACAAATGTGACGCGAGGACATATGTCAAACGTCATCGGCGTTTTGTTTCGTCTATTCTAAATGTCAAATTTGCACATACAGTCATGATAGTCTATGGTAATTTGGACAAAATGGTGGTTTTGTTGCGACTAAACGCGTCGTGAATAGTGGAATGTTTAGGTTATGGTTATTTTTTTTTATGACCACCCAAATCAAACCCGCCCCAGAAACTAGTGGAATGTTTAGGTTATGGTTATTTTTTTTATGACCACCCAAATCAAACCCGCCCCAGAAACTAGTGGAATGTTTAGGTTAAGGTTTTTTTTTTTATGACCACCCAAATCAAACCCGCCCCAGAAACTAATGGAATGTGTAGGTTAAGGTTATTTTTTTTTATGACCACCCAAAGCAAACCCGCCCCAGAAACTAGTGGAATGTTTAGGTTAAGGTTATTTTTTTTATGACCACCCAAATCAAACCCGCCCCAGAAAGTAATGGAATGTTTAGGTTAAGGTTATTTTTTTTTATGACCACCCAAAGCAAACCAGCCCCAGAAACTAGTGGAATGTTTTTGGCGACCTTTTTTAATAAGCTGAGCGACAGGCGGGGCGATTTTGGACGCGGATTCAGACAAATTTTGTATCGGCGACGTAGCGGAAGCGATTTTTCACCCTGCTTCATGTAAATTTTGAAAAATTCATTAAAAAAAAACTATGCGTTTCCTCACTTGGGGGTGGTGGGGGGTGGGTCCCCACACACCCCCCCTCCCCCCCCCAGTCCCCCCCGCCCCTAAATTCCACGTCACCTGTTGTACAGTTCTTCCTATCTATGTACTTACCCTCAAGCTTTTTGTGAAACAATTGTGGTTCACAATTTTCTTTAGCACTATCAACAATTATCCCATTATATCTATCTTTTTCTCCTAGGAATGTGGCATCTAAAACCTGACTAGAATATTGACAACACGAACTCCATCTGAAAACCAAATAAGTAAAATAAACAATGCAAAAGTACATGAAAAGAACATATATTTATTAGAATTTTTAGATTTAAAAAACAATCTAACAATTCCGTACCTATTATTCTTTACAACATTATATCGCAATAGTTTATTCATGAAAGCGGCTTGTAAAAAGTTACGATGAAGAAGTCCAAAACAAGTCATTTTGTATAAATTATTTGATTTGTCAAAGTTTCTTTTGATTTGCTTTGCACACGAACGAATGAAGACGCAGCGCAGAAGAGGGAGAAGAGAAGAGAAGAGAAAAACAACTCAACTCAACTGCAAAAACAATCCGAGTGATCTGTCAATCTGACTTTTTCTCTTTATTTCACGCAACTTGTGTTCGACAGGCTAGAGTCATAGACCATACTGCCTAGTTTCCTGTTTTTGTTTCCACCCGTCTGGGTGGACGCCTTCGGATCCCTCTCGGGCTCTTTCTTCTGCGGCGGCCGCTGCGTGTCATGGCGATCAGAGTGGTGCGGCTATCGCACCGTCTCTTTCAAGGCGGCATGTGTGCTGGCCGGTGACGACCTGCCCTGCTTGACGCGCGGGTGTGTATCTTGTACCGTCGCGTTTCCGAGCATCGCGTTTCCGGGGAGGATAGGCTACTGATGAAGGGGATTTTGTGGTGGCACCGGCGTCTTCCTCCGTCAGTGGCGGAAAAGCCTGAAGGTAGGTACATACCTACTCCGCTAGGATAATAAATAGTGTTCCGTGACCTACGCAGTGCTGGCCGGGACATCGTGGAAGCGGTGCGTCCGGTTCTCAAGTGCTGGGTCAAGAGGGGGCACAGGGTGCTGTCTTTGCGTCTCACACAGCCATTGGAGTAGCTAGGGATTATTCCTAGGCGGGGGCATGGCCCCAGCCATGAATCGGCCGGCCACGGCAAGGTGGTCACCAGTGACGTAACTATACCATCTGGGGCCCCGGGCCCCAGATGCAAATTCTTTTGATGGGGCCCTATCAGTAAAAATCGTCACGTTGTAGGTCCTCAGTTTAATTTTAATAAACTTCCGAGATTTTCAGCGTAACAAAACGTTACTCAATAATATATTTCGTTACTCGCATTTTTCGTCGTATGGGTACATTTCAGTTCATGCAAGTACTTGATGCATTACGACTCTTAGCATAGCATCTTGTAAGGTATCAGAAGTAACGACGATAATAACGAGTACCTAATTATTATATTAACGAATACACGGGTATGCGTTTTTTTTCGTTACTTTTACACCTCTTGTCACACTCGTAACAGTTGTATACTTACTTCTCTGACATTCTCTGTCTGCAAATGGCGTAATAAAACCAAAGAAACAGATTACATTCACTTTTCATAAAGTTTAGTCTTTTTAATGTGCTTACGAGTGGAATGTGATCCCGTGGGTTTTTTTTTACTAGTGCTATTTGTACACTTTTTATAAGCACATGAAGGCATTGGATAGCGGTTTAACCATTCAATGAGGCGTTTTTTAAAAAAGAAAAACTAGTTCATTCACTAAAGATAGATGGCGATGTCCACACTCCCAATAACCTGTCATCGAATGATGGCTTTTTTTTGTTCTCATGAATGCAAGGATCATGGAAATGTACAGCTATTGATGCCGACAGACATGATGTTTATTAGTGACTAGCAGCGCCCCGCGGTTTCACCCGCGCAGTTCCCGTTCCCGTGGGAATACGGTTATAAAATATAGCCTATGTGTTATTCTGATGTATAAGCTATATAACTGTAAAGTTTCATCAAAATCCGTTCAGTAGTTTTTTCGTGAAAGAGGAACAAACATACATCCATACATCCAGACATCCATCCAAACAAACTTTCGCATTTATAATATTAGTAGGATATTATTTATTTTGTGTTGTGGTTGGTGTGTTTTCTTTTGCTTTACACTAGTTTTAAGTATCTTCCTCTTTACGTAGGTACGTACATAAGACCGTCAAAAAATACAAGTACTTGCACATCTCTATTCATTTTAGAACGCATCCGTTGGTTTCTACATATTTTGTCGCGGTCTTATATAAAAGCAAAAGAGGAAGATACGGTACTGGCGCCTCGCGCGTGGATCCCATAAATTAGGTGCAAGTAGCGTAATTCGTTCTAGTCTCAATCGGGTTGGCGTATCGACAGCAACTGATAGTCAACGAGAAGGAAACACACACAATGAGGCGTTTTCAGTGACAGCTGTCAGTTGAGTATTCAAAAGTGTCAATAGATGGTGCTGAACTGACTTTTCAATAAGCTGTCACAAACTAGTACAGTTACAGCCATGCCACACATAAAAAAACGAGAAGTTGACATGTTGATAATAAATAATTATATTTCTGCCTTCGTGTCCGAACCGAGTCCTAAATTTACTTATAGATATATGTGTCTCTAGTGATCGTCATTCACACGGATTTCAAAGCTTAGTATTATTTTAAAAAAGTAAAAGCATTTTTCAGTCTGGCAGCACATATGTCACCCGTTTCCGTCAAAGTCCGCCATATGTCATTACGTGTTTCCGTGTTCGTTGTTCACTACGGTAAATTTTATAAAATTGTTTTTTCAGGTTTTAAAAGACTTCAAGATGCTGAAATGGAAAAATGAAGACTTGCAGGAACTCCGTGAGGATATTGAAACGTTACTCAAGACATTATAAGAGAGGACAGATGCTGATCAGCACGATTTCGTGCGATAGAAATAATTGATGGGCTTGCACCATCCTCGTCGTCTAAGCTGTCGAGAGTCAGTCACAAGTTGTGTAGAAGATAACAAGAGATAGAAATGAGAGAATATCCAGACGAGGATAATTTTCTGAAAATAACACGAAAATTCACATGTTACACAACTGTCTAAAAGAGGTTGTCGAATTGCATTCTCACTTCTGCTAATTGGGTGCTACGCATTGCCTGCAGGGCTCCAGCTCTCACCCTTGACACCTCGATCACGCGTTACGCACTGCCTTAGGGGTTGTTGCTATCGCTGATCAGAGCACCATAGCTCTTCCTGCTGCGGAGTTAACCTCGTTAACACCACAGTTCAGGAGGTAGGGTTAGCCTACGGGGCCTCGTCCCTACGGCGACACTCTGACCGACATTTTGAATCATGGATCTGTATCACTATTACCTACTGGAGCCACAGTTCAACAGGTAGTGTTAGCCCAAGGGGCATCGTCCCTAGGGCGACACTGACCGAAATCCTGCACCAGGGAGCTGTATCACCATCACTGGGGTCACAGCTGAAAAGATAAAGTTAGCCTAAGGGGCATCGTCCCTAAAGCGACACTTTGACGCAACTTCTGCGTCATGGAGCCGAATCATAATTACTGGAGCTGCATGAAGACGAAACTAAACTAAAAAGTTGCCTACAAGTTGAAACTGACTATGTATGTACCTACTTGGTTAATAAGTTTGAGTATGTGGTGGTTATAACTATAGCTGTTTTACTCATAATGTATACTGTACTTCCATTAGGAGTATGGTGAGAGATTCTGTAAAGGCAGGATGTTATTTTGCTGATGCTGGAAACAACAATTATTATTGTGGAAAAATAATAACAATCTCACGCCTTTTATCCGCGATGGGGTAGGTAAAGGTATTCCATTTCTGGATATACTTACCCACTTTTCACGATATATTCTTTGGAGCCTTATTTATTTCGAAAAGAAATAAAATATTAATAATATATACATAACTATATATATAGGTATGTAGATGTCTAGAAGTCGAAACAAAATACTTAGGTAATATTGCAAAATCCATTGCATTGCATTATTTTTACAAGGATTAACAGCTGCTGTGAAATTATACAGGCCCGGTGCTGGCTAATGTTTTAAAGACAGCGAAAGAAACTATCCTTGAGGCAAAGGACAAAGACAAGAAAGTTCTTGTTCGGTGATACCTAATTTATTTGAAAGTATAAAACCACAAATAAAATAAGCAAAAACAGCTAAAAATTGCGACATCAGACACCACAACAGATGATCTTCAAAGTAAGATTCATCAACAACAAACCCAAATCAGATACTTTAAACTGAAGGGGCCAGCCTCCACAGCCACAGCAGATGAGACTACAAGTTGAGTGGCAGCTGGTGGGCAAAGACCTCAGCAGCAGCAGACAAATACACAAAAATCATCGCTAAAGGTCAATTTATCACTGTGGAGGACTTTAACTATTCATTATAACTGGAGGAAAATACTCAGGATAAGGTGAATCTGTCTTACATTTCGGGATACAGCATTCCTTTAGGAAAGCCTCCGAAACAATGACTAAATATAGGTATATAATCAATCAGGTAATTCATACAATAACCAGATGCATACTATACCTACAGAGATCTTGAGACTCTTAAAATGTGAAGGAATCTCACGTTGTGGCCCACATTCTAATCAATTTATTTCTAAGGTATTTCTAGTACATACCAAAACCAAATAACTTTCAAAGTCATAATTAACCTCAAAAAATTGAAAAAATAAATAAATACATACAAAACCATTTCAAGTTGGAAGATGTAAGATCTATCATTAGTTGAATGAATCCAGTGATGTCCAGCATTTATTTAAAGGTTACATATTTCTTAATAGGTAACTACTTATTCATGAAGATGACATAAAATAAAATCTTAGATTTGTTTTTTGGGATGGTTTGTATTATATAAATTAATGTTCACCCATTGGGCCTGAACACAGTTCTATATCTGGTAATCAAGTTAATAAAACAAGTAAGATTTGCAAATTTTTAGGATTCTTAATTCTGATGGATTTTCTATAAGAATGTTTGACTCAAGAAAATTATTAGGTATATTAAAATATAAATTGATTTTGTTCAAACAACTATTACGACATTGTAAGACAAGAGTGATTGTTCAAATTTTTGCTACCCTTACAACAGCATACCCAGCCATTCAGTACGACTGTTATTTTATTGGTGACTGTAAAATAAAAACAATCGGAGCAGTGGGAAAAAATATTCCCACTCGTCCTACCAATCGGAGTTCCGATCGGAGGACTGGGAACAACCCAGAAATATTGGGCGATCGAAATATCTTGCATTATTTAAATAATGGTACTAATGATAACGGTAAGGTGAGAATATAATCGAATAAGATCAATACAGTCTCGTAATTAACAAAATGTTAAAGGAGAGTAGAATAGAAGAAACTAACATATAATTACCTGGAAGTAATGGTGATAGCGTTTTTTGAGTTCCTTTTCAGGGGAGCAAAGACTATCATCATCATTCTGTATATATATCATCATCGATATATCATCATTCTGAAATGCTTTTTCGAATAAATAAGACAACTGCTGAATTAGACAAATAATATGGGTATTAGGTACTCAATTTGCTCACTTACGCTTACGTACGACCTGGATGTAGTAGGTATATTTGTATACATTCCTGCTTATGACGAACTTATAGTAGGAATATCTCTAGAGAAGAAATCTTGTTCCAGATTTCTCAGGTGCGAATAAAATTAAAAGATATGAATATGAATATATACATATATCTACAAATAAAAACTACTATTTACATGCAATAGTTAGAATTTAAAAATGAGTATATTTTCAAATATGCTTGCATCATATATTACCTCTAAAGAAAATTACAAGGAATCTAGAAAGCTTTATGTTAATGCAAAAAAGGATTTTAGCTGAGTATAAATACTTTGGAACAATCAACAATTTATTTATTTGCAAGAACCTAGATTAAACCTGTTACAGGTATTTTTATTGGTTTATTAATGGATTTGCAGTAGTATTCGCACAGTTTTAAGACTCATTCTAAGAATAGGAAAAATATTGGGTATTGATAGTGTTAGATAAAATTGTTTTGATCTAAGTTGATAGTCCAAGAAGATTTTTGGTGTACCAAAATTTCCTCGATTTCCAATGTTTAGGCCCCGGAACCCACACTCTCTACCTATACAAGCAGCTTACTCTGGTGGCAGGGTGACGCCAGGCAGGCATGTATGTATCAAGGTATTGTAAAAGTGTTCTGTGCACAGAACACTTTTACTCCTAGCGGAGGTTCTGTGTTTCAGAGTATTGACATTTATGAAAGCAATATGATCCTGTAATGTATATACAGGTTTTTTTTTTTTTTTTCAAAAATATATAAAAATAAACATATATTATTTGTACCTACAGAATTGTAATATCTGTGCCTAGGTATACCTAAAACGTTAGTGGTTATATTCTCGTTGGGTATACCTATATGTTGAACCTTCTATCTAGGATATCAGTATGAAATTTTTCGCCATTTCTAAATTCAGTTAACAATTTGTGCCACACCAAACTCAGGCAGATCGGCCCTTCGTTTTATAAATTAACAAGTTAAGTCACTATTACGATGAATGTGAAAATTTTACATATGATGACAATTATGACCTTATCTATCTAAATGCCATACTATGGGGATCATTTTTTGTGTTCGGACCATCTGAAGAGAATGTTTCATAAAGAATAAGTAAGTATATTATTATAACCATAATAAATATACAGTTCTTTACCTTTAGTGTCAGCTACTGGACAATGGGTTCACTCCTACTCTGTCTTCTATATATGATAACATAAATAATATTGATATTAACACACAAAATATATTTAGCACTATAGTGTGCACGATAAAAAAGAGCACATTTTTCATCAAATCTCTGATCTGAAGTTTGAAATAGTTTTTAAAGTAATGTTTGCACAACTTTAATAAAATCCAGAAAGAATAAAAACTGCTCCATAAAAAAGTTTTCTGAATAATTGGGATTCTGCCTGTCTATTTCAAGTTCAATCCTGAAATATGTCCACTGTCCAGCCTGCACCTTGCTCGATTAGTTATTTAAAATTGACTAAAAATTTACGTTCCAGTAATACTTCTTTGTTCCAAAGCTTCATAAAACCTTATTCAGAAAATATTCAACACAAACTTAGAGTAGATAGCTCAAAACAATACTAGCTGATTGAGGGATTTATACGTATTTATGTAGGCTGCAACACTTGCTACCCAAAATGTAGGCCTATAAGAAAAAGGCTCTATAATAGACCCAATAGCTAGAAGAAAGATGATTTGCTTAATTCGTAAGGTTTCATTTGGCTGTAGATATATCTCTAGGTTGTTTACACTTTTTCATAGTTATCTTACACCTATTTACCCGACTGCGCAGGGTACTTTTAATGTGTTTATTTTATTATTATTGTAGTACATACAGTGTAAGAGTTACTGATTATTTATTATTCTTTAAGATAGGTACCTGTTATCTATCCAAAACCTAGCAAGTACCTTCCTACTATATGGAAATAAAAAATATATTTACTTAGACAGGGAAGTATAATTTAGTAATATTATACTTTTTATTGTTTTATAAATAAAACAGCTTTGAACATCTATCTATAAGTAAATTTAGGACTCGGTTCGGACACGAAGGCAGAAATATAATTGATGGTCAAACGAACTTACCTTAAGTGAAGTTCGACCCATAATTATATGAGGCCTTCGTGTCCGAACCGATTTGACCATCAAATATTATCACTGAGAATTTTTTATTGCTACAATCTATCTATTTGCAGAGACTACGATATAATTATGTTATAACGATATTATTATGTAGAGACTTCACAAAGGATGACTATGTAATAATATTAGCGGGTTCGCACGACAATAATGTCGTTAAATTTCAGTCGTCTTTTTACTATTGTCTTAATGTCTTAAAGAACACTAATATAATAATAGGGCCAATATTGCAAAACAATTGTTTGAGTGAAATTAAATTAAATGAAATATTTAAAATAGTAAGTTTAGGGGTTGAAAATGTACATTTAAGTGAGTTGTGTGTTTCTAGCACTAATAGATTACAGAAACTGAATACATGCAGATCAATTGTACTAGATATTATGTTATTGAATTATAAAAATAAACTAGTGTCTCAAAAAAAGAGAGCCAGTATTGTAACACGTAATATGCATACACAGACAGAAGATAAGTTTTTTCGAGATTAATAAACAAACGCTCAAATCTACACATAACTGTTCGAATATTGACATATACTACCAAAATACTAGGGGGCTTCGAACTAAGCTACAGACTTTTCATGAGAATATCACGTTATCTTCGGCAAATCTTTGGGCTGTCACCGAAAGCGGACTAAATGAATCGGTCCACGATGGCGAGTTGGTTCCGCGTGGATACAACGTAATGCGTTGCGACCGAGCTGACGGACGTAAGCATGGAGGCGTACTGTTGATTGCTGCGCCAACCCCGCGGTTACAGCCATTGCCTTTACCAGGCAATCCCCATGTAGATGATGCGATATTCGAGCTAGTGTGTGCAGATGTTTATAAAGGCAACAGAAGGTTGTTCACATGTTGCTTAGCTTACATTCCACCTCGAAGCAAAGATAGTGAATATCTGCACCTATTTCATCTCGTAGAACAATGTTGTAAAGAATATCGTAACATAATATTACTCGGAGATTTTAATATGTATTCAGCGACGGTAGAGGTGCAATGTTATTTTGAATTTTTTATAACTGTCTGTGAATTTCGTCAATGTAATACTGTAACAAATTGCAATAACCGGTTGTTAGACCTATGGGTCTAAAATGGCCACTTTGAGCAATTCCTCTGAGCAATTCTCCTTTTCTGAATTCCCAGCAAATCCTAAGCAATTCCTCTAAATTTCGTAAAATGGTCCCTCATTTTAGTGATTCACTGACAATTCAATTCATTAGCAAATTCGTATTTGGTGAACATTTCGAATATGAATCGAAATAGAATCATATTATGATTCACCCGAAACGGCCTTTTTAGACCACCTGGTTTTATCTAACTTGTCTGACTTTGAGTTGACAGTAAATAGTGAGAGCGATTGTGTTGTTCCACCGGATCCACAGCACCCACCACTGCGTGTACACTGTACTAGCAATACTCACAGTGTTACGGGAAATCCGAACTCACGAAGGCGCAGCAGGTTACCCTTTGACGTTGAGGCGAATCGTAATAATATACTTAAATGGAATTTTTATAAATGTGATTTTCAGGCATTGTACTCAGAATTCATTAGGGTAAATTGGGGTCCCCTTTATTCAACAAACAATGTACAGGAAGCTATCTCTACTTTTTATTCAATTTTAAATCATTTAATTGATGCGACTACTCCAAAAAAACGACATCTAATTAGTAATAGTTATGCTTATCCTGAATGGTACACGACTGAAATAATAAATGATATAAAGGAAAAAGGAAAATGGCATAAGGCATATAAAATGAAAGGTAATAAAAACTCACATGAATATTGTATGTTTTCTAATTACAGATCTCTAGTAAAACATAAAATTATGACTGCTTACGAGAATTTTAAAACCTGTATTCAGAAACAGCTAATTAAAGATCCCAAGTCTTTTTGGAATTACATTAATAGTAAGCGCGAAACGCGTAGTAAGCCACGAGTTACGAAGGACGGGAAGGTACTGACAGGGTTTGAGTGCGCTCACGCCTTTGCAGATTATTTTCAGTCAGTGTTTGATAACCAACCCCCAAGCTTAGACGCGGAGGAGGCGGCGGCGACTAGTGGTGCATCAGCAAACCGTGTCCATCTGTCTCGGGTCTATTTGCAGGATGTGCGCGGGGCTCTAGCGAATCTTAAGCCTAAAAAATCTGTAGGTGCCGACGGTATTCCTCCTTATCTAGTTAAGGATTGTTCGTCGATGCTAGCTGAGCCACTTCTTCACATATTTAACTTGATCTTAAGTACGGGAACATATCCTGATGCGTGGAAAATAACACGCGTCATTCCAGTCCCAAAAGGTGGGTCTGGCACAGAGGTTTCCTGCTTTAGACCGGTGGCTGTTCTCTCAGCTTTTGCTAAAGTATTTGAATCAATTATCTATAAATCGGTATTTTCACAAGTACAAGCTGGGCTGTCCGACGCACAGCATGGATTCCGCTCAGGAAGAGGAACTCACTCAAATCTAATGTGCTTTATGCAAAGTGCTACGGAAGCTCTAGATTCACGCATAGGTGGTCAATTTGATGTCGCATACTTCGACTTCAAAAAGGCATTTGATTTAGTAAATAATGATATTCTTCTATCAAAGTTAGCCAAAGCTGGGTTCACACCGTCTCTACTAAAATTGTTTGCGAACTACCTAGTGGATAGGAAACAATACGTAGACTATGGGGGGCACACTTCTGCTTCGTACATGACCCCTTCGGGGGTGAGTCAAGGTAGCAATTTGGGACCGCTAGAGTTCATCTTAATGATTAATGACTTGCCGGAGGTAGTGGAAAACGCGCAATGTTTGTTGTTTGCGGACGATTTGAAGCTTTGTATGGCCGTCAAGACTACAGAAGATTGTGTCCTATTACAAAAGGATATAGATAGAGTTGTTCAGTGGAGTAAGAAGAATAAATTATATTTTAACGTGTCAAAATGTAACTCTGTCTCATATACGCGTGCACTGTCTCGGCTAGAATACGATTACAAAATTGACGGCAAATGTATAACAAAGGTTAAAACAGTCCGAGATTTAGGTATTGAATTCGCGGAAGATCTCACTTTTTCAGACCATATAATGAAAATATGCAAGAAAGCCTATCGAACACTTGGTTTCGTTATAAGACAATCGAAAGAATTTAGCAATACAGCAACTATATCGACGTTGTATAATGCAATTGTTAGAAGTCGCCTAGAGAGCGGAAGTATTATATGGGATCCCCACGAGCTTAAATATAGGTCTATGGTTGAGAAAATTCAAAATAAATTTTTAAGGTATTTGTTCTATCGGCGATATGGAGTTTTTCCTTTTTACCCTCTCAAGTACCCCACACTGTATGTAATGGGAATGGTCGGATATGATAGATTACAAGTAAGAAGGAGGTTAGCTCTGGCGGCTTACGTATATAAGGTGTTTTTGGGAAAATTAAATAACCCCCATATACTACATAGCATAGGAATGGTAGTGCCAAACCCACGGTTACGACGAGGACCGCGGGACGTTACGTTTGCTGTACCAACATGCAGAACGAATATTTTGAAATATGCTCCGCTGACCACAGCTATTCGTATTCTGAATGGAGTTTCGAGGAACCTAGATTTATTTAACTGCTCATTGACCAGATTCACAGAAGTTACGTTAAACTATATTTGTAACAATAACGTTGATTAATTTGTTAAAGAAATTACCTTAATTATTGTGACATTATTGGATTTTGTAAATTATGTTGGATATTTAATAATTATTTGTAAACTTTAATTAATTAAGACGTAGATTATATTTTTTCTATGACATATTCGAAAGCATATTCTATTGTTCTGATTTGATTATATTTTATTACCTACATTTTAATTAAGTACTTACATTTGAATTTTTTTTTTGACGTTATAAATTTTACATAGTTTGACATTTTAAATTTTACATTGGTTGACATTATGAAGGCTGAATTATTTGATAATTATTTTATTCTTGTTAATTGTTTGACTTTACTATTTTATAATTTTGTCATAAGATATAAAATTTTGAATTGTGGACGCACTACATTTAATATTATTATGTCATTTTCTACATTGTCGATTTGGGTACGCCTGTAAGGACATTGTATTTGAAATTATTAGTGAAATAAAAATGAAAATGAAATGAAATGTTGTTATTTTTAACATGCGTATATGTGTAATGCGTACCCGTGATGAGTAATTTTACGTACATAAGTAGGTACAGTAAGTACCTAAGTAGGTACATAACATGTGTTGTGTCCTGACCAAAACTATGTAGTTTAATACAGCTAGGTATGAGTACACCAAGGTAAATAGTGATTCAACGCCCCGTCTCCCTTGCCCTTGCCCCTGCGCCAGCCACCTGATTCACCTCGGTAGTCGGTACGGTTTTGGGACCAGGACCAGCAGCGCCCACCCGTGCGTGCCATTGCATTTTAGACACTATCCTAAGTAAAAAAGACGTCAATGAAAGCAGGACCATAGATCATGCGTGTATTGTGACAATTATATTATGCAGCATAAAAATTATACGAAAAGATGGCAAATGATTATTCCGCTAAATAAAATTCTTCGAAACGTTAATTGGCGTTATCATCGGTCGAAAAATTTTCTGCGAAAAGGCAGACAACTGTATGTTAAGCAATTATTAAAAAGACAAGCACGAAATCACTAGAGATTATTAGTTACGTAATTTACGTCACATAAAATAAAATCACATGGCATAGTTATTGCTTTTCATGAATAGATTTGTGGTGTTTTTTTTTACAACTAACTTCACATTGGACTTGTCAAAGAAAAATTAAGGTTGTTACCTTGACACCCTTTGTACAGTCAAGCTTTACACTACCAGTTTAAGCTGAGCTCTGATTTGTACTGCGCGCCATAGAATACAGGACGGGTCAAAGTCCAAAGTGTCAAGTTTAGCGTGCTCTTGACTGTACCTAACAAAGGGTGTGAAGGTACACATTGTACCTACACGTCCTTATTGTTTTAACATTTCTGGGCAATTTAGTGTCGGAAAGGGCAATTTTAACAACCTGTGTGGGCAAAAGTTCTGATCAGCAGGCGTATTCTCGGAGCTTCGATATTCGACTCGGAATCGGAAAATCTATCAAAGATGGGCTATTCACAGATGTCGGTATCGAAAACGAATGTCATATTTGACATAAGGATTCGGAAAATTTTCCGTGGCTGTCAGAAACGCCTAGAATACAATAGCCGAAGTCGATAGATTCGACCTGAATCGAACAGAAACGGTGTCGAGCTTCCGTGAATACGCCTGCTGGTCTGGCAACACAGGATTGAACGTGGATTGAACTGCGGCTGAGTTACCTATAGAAGTGTAAAAGTAACGAAAAAAAGCATACCCGTATGTATTCGTTACTATAACAATTAGTACTCGTTACTGTTGTATCGTTACTTCTGATATCTAGTATCACGCCCGCGTCGCGGCGGGCATCTCAGCATTCGTAATTTGTAGAAAACTTACTTAAACATTACATACAAAACTGCATTTATGGTGCATTTTCTCACTTTTCTGTATTTTGAAATAGACTTGTTTAAGTTATTCTCAAATTAGTTTGATGTAATAAGTAAAGTGTAGAACTACAAGTGAACTGTTGACGGTATCTACTAAAATTTTAACATTAAAATTTATGTTTTTAAATTCACTGAATAAGCGCGCGCGTGCGTAAGAAATACGGTCAGCAAACGTTTCAATACACACATCAACGATACTTGCATGGTACCCATACGACGAAAAATGTGAGTAACGAAATCATAGACATAATATTAATAGTAGGTATGTCTATGAACGAAATACATTCGTGAGTAACGTTTCGTTACTGTATGGCGTACCGTTACTCAGTACCCGCTAGGAGTAATGGGCCATTTACACGAGGCCATTCCACTGAGCCAATCCACTAAGCCAATCCAAACTGCATACAAAAAAGCTTGAGGACAATCCAATGCAGTGGACTGTCTCTATTAACACGAGGCCATTAGTGGATTGGCTTACTGGAATGGCCTCGTGTAAATGGCTCATAATAGTGTTCCGTGCTCAGTACCAACCACATACGGTTCGCTACAGGCGCTACAGCTCTATAGTCTATTTTACATAGCTCGGGTTCGGTGACAGTTCACGTTTTTCCGTTTTACGCATACAACTTTCGAGTAAGAAAAACAGATGGTCCCAAAAATAATGAATATTTTATTATTATTATGTCATTGCAAAAATACAATAATTATCGCCTATAAGATTGAAAATTAAAATCTGAGACTATAAATCAAGACAAATATAAAAAAGAACTCGTACAGATTCCATAAAAATAGGTAGGTATTACGTGAAACGGAACTTTTACTCATAGAGATTGACACTACAATCTAAATTAAATCGATGAATCGTAGCTTTTTGGCGGGAATCCTAAAAGAGATTTGTAAAATTTTTATTTTTTTGCATATTTTGGGTTTATAATAGTGATAGTGTATTGTGGTCTTTGAAAGGGTGCAATGATTGGTAGATTCGATAAATATAAAGTATGATATTTTCGTATTGCATTAAAAAGTCGATGACAAAAAAAATTACCATGTTTTTCCAGTAAATACCTATATCCTGAGAAATTTTATCATATTCAATAAAAAGTAATTTTGAAAAATCACTATCAAGTATAAAATCGATTCCATTTTCTTTACAAACTTACTCGAAACTAGAAAAATCGATTGGATTATATTATGACACATCACTTCAATTGTCAACATTGAACTGTCACCAACTGTCACTGAACCCATGTGATCATGTGATGTGATATTTATACCTACCTGTGATATCTACACAGTTACTTTCTTTATAGGCTGCGGTCCGTTTTGTGCAAATAGTAAATACGTTCGTAAGCACGCACACGACTGTTCAAAATGATTACGATTGTTAGCATGCAAACAATTTGACAAGGTTTTCGTTTGTCAAAAATGACAGTTCTTTTAATATTTAGGTTGATACTGTTCTGAAGTTAAATTGAGTCGTATTTGAGTCGTATAGTGTCCCCTGAAGCTTCACAATGTAATGCTTCTGTTAATATTAATGACGACATACCTAATTTTAATTAATCGATTACTTAACGAATATGAAAAAAGTTCGCGGGAAAAAAAACACCACGCACATTGAAGTTTGACAACTGTTTGACAGATCCGGAGACATTGCACTACCTACCTCCTCGTTGTTAGCACTGTTTGCACCAATCGATGACGTCATCGATGAAGTCACAATGCTCATGTCAGCGTACCACAGCGCAATTTGAACAGTTGTTTGCATGAAAATAGCGCACACGAGCGCAGAAAGTGCAATTTGGACCGTACCACTAGTCGGAGATATATATACCTATATTAACTACCTAACCTAGTTCGAGTAATAGTTTTCTGTGCCTAGTTCTGAGTTCTGTCTGTGGTGCGGCTGCGTATAGTAAATCACACTTATTAATTTGCTTGTATAAAAGTAGAAAGAAATTAAGTAATCCATTCCATTGCTGTGGCCAGCACACATCAAATAACAAGTGTATTATATAGCTACCATATGAACATAACATCAGAAATTAATTTACTCCTAAAGTAAGCTGCTAAGCCTGGTTACGTGTTGAGATAAGGCTAAACAAACATTAGATTAATTAAATCAAAGAACCAAACCTAATTATAATTTAGAGCTGTCGTAGATCGGATCTAATATATAGAAATAAAAATATTGGAGATAACATGGCATCAATAACTTTCCATGGTACTGGGGATAGATACAACGGCGTGACAGTAGATTCCCAAGAAGAACCCTGTGAAACAAATAAATTTTTGACTCAATTAAATGGTAAGTAAAATAAAAACTCTTATTAAAATATTCAAATTAATTAAAAATGATTACTTAGTACCTACCTACAACAACTGTTATCATTGTCACAGTAGGAAGAAATCTACATAAGGTCATAAAGGTGATGGCCATAGCCTTATTTAGCAAGTTCAATTTGGCAATTGTAACTTATAAGTAAAATCTAAAAATTACTATCCATTCAAATAGTTATGGATGTTTTGGAACTGGAGATGCACCAATTTAGTGTTTTCTTGTAATTTTATAAAAATGATCATTTTTGTAATGAAGTATAAATAACAAATTGTTGTGATCAGAAAGTTGTTGCGATGAAAAATAAATTTACTATGTCAAAAGAAAAAAACACGAACTGAAATCTTTTTCCAAAGTCAAACTCTGAATGGTTGCTCAGTTTTCAAATATTTGGTTAGTTATACCTTTTTTTATACCAAATAGAAAGCAATCATGAAATTGTAAAAATGTTAATCTTACAATCTTAAATTTTTGTGACAAAAGTATAATAGTTACAAAATATATATACTTTTGTCACAATTCTATCTTGATGTACCAGTAAAATTGTACACATGGCCAACTAAACTGATTGCCGAAATGATGATCTACCAGCCACCAGAGAATATATAATGGCAGAATTGGCATAAAATAATAAATAGGCCAATAAAATAATGGTCCAGTCAAGCAGCAGGGACCTATGAGTAGATGAGGACAATAGTTAATTGTTTTGTGGATAATTAATACACTTTTCTGTACACATTGTTCTGATAATTACCTAATCTACTATATAAAAATAAGTCGGGTTTTCCTTCCTGACAATTTAACTCAAGAACGGCCGGACCGATTTTGATGAAACTTTTTGTGTGGGTTCGAGTGGGTCCAGGAATGGTTTATAGCAAAGAAAATTCCGCATTGCACCCGTACGAAGCCGGGGCGGGTCGCTAGTTGTATATATAACTTATTTTCCAGGTTCTCTTGAGAAATGGACTGAGGATGACAAACGTTGCATATGGTTTAAAGTTCACATCAAAGATGCTGATTGGGTACCAATATTGGCTAATGTGAATACATGATTTTTCTGTTATCATATCACCCATGATGTCATCACCCATGTCAAACTTGATGGTTGACCATGCTGCTGGTTACTCATCAGGGAGTAGCCACTGATAAATTATTCAAACCTGATATTTCAATTATATGAGTGTCTGCTAAATATAATCATTTTCATTGAATTGAGTCATATAAGCCATAAGTTAGTGGTGGCAGTTAGTTTTTTTTTTTTTTTTCATGCTACAGAAAGGCTTCAACTTTCATCACTCCAGAGATGATTTTGTCATGATGTACAAATGGCTACCAGCCAGTTCTTCAAATTTACCTCCAGCATGCCATACAAATTTGGGAGTTGGGGGAATGGTATTCAATGATAAAAATGAAATATTGGTTGTAA
Organism: Ethmia dodecea; assembly: GCA_963855545.1. NCBI lineage: Eukaryota > Metazoa > Arthropoda > Insecta > Lepidoptera > Depressariidae > Ethmia > Ethmia dodecea. The sequence goes on from OY979446.1 coordinate 8,777,040, forward strand.
CAGAGCAACACTATGAATATCCACATTGGAAACTTCCAGGAGGATATGTTGAAAGAGGTAAGATTAGACATAGAACTCAAAAGAGTAAAAAACCGACTTCAACGAATAATACTAAAAAAAATACAGTCGAATTGAGAACCTCTTCCTTTTTTAAGGTCAGTTAAAAATAATAATAATCGAAATCGGTTGGCGTGATATTGAGTTATTCGTCCATTTGTCGCGCACATACTTAATGCAAATTTAAGACTTACATGGTTTTCTCATGGATGCCATTGTCAGAACTGGACAAAATTCAAATGGGACCAATCTGAAAGCACCAGCTTTCAAATAAAAAAAGAATCATCAAAACCGGTTCACCCGGTCGAAAGTTCTGAGGAACAAACAAAAAAATCAGAGGTTAAGTCGGTTAAAAAGATTAATAATTCCTACCAGCTTCAATATTCAAGATTTTTCTCTTAAAATATTTTGCATTCAGGTGAGGATATAAGAGATGCTGCCGTAAGAGAAGTAAAGGAAGAAACTGGCATTGATGCTGTATTTGAGTCAATGGTGACCCTTAGGCACACACATAACATGATGTTTAACAATTCAGATATCTATGTAGTGGTAATGCTAAGAGCCACATCCGATTTGATACATAAATCAGATATAGAAATCAAAGCATGCAGGTGGATGGATATAGACGAATATCTGAACCATCCACATGTTCATGAATTCAACCGATTCATAGTAAACCAAGCTATGGATTTGAAGAACAGAAAAATGAAGCTTGATCTTCACAAAAGTACAGTAAAAATATCAACAATGTCTAGAGAAATCACGAGTCTTGTATTAGAGGACTTATGATTAAATACCCATTTCAAGGTCAAATATGCTGATAAGTTAAATCTAATTGTTTTACTGCCTACATTTCATGATAAAAATTATTGTGCTTAATTTGAGCCTTTGTATATTTGAAACTTATACCATCTAATGGACTCGATTCTGTTAACCACCTAAAATTCCTAATTATAAGTTAGCTCTATTCTTTTCCACCGCTTTGGAAAGGAAAGGGACAGAAATAAGCGCCATATTTATTTACAACGTCACAACTGTCAAAATAACAAAATTGAACCATAAGGACGCATTCAAATTCACGTTTTTAGCGATTTTAGCAACGATGTAAGTGTAACGATGTAAATGCAACGAGGTCATGGATAAAAGTGACAGATATGACATCAAATTAGTCGGTTTTTCTATCATATATGGTTTGTTTCTGTCCTTTTTCTTCCGTATTCTACAAAGAAGGATAGGCTAACTTAAAATTAGGAATTTTAGGTGGTTTGCAGAATCGAGTCCAATACCTAGTTAAATTTACATAAATAATATTACAGATACTGTAGTTGGGCTATTAGTAACTCAAGACTGGAACCATAGATCGTTTTCAGATATTCTCGTACAGTAGATATAGGTTTATGACTAAAGTGGACTGAATTCAGTGTGCAATCTTCAAGGGTGCTCAACATTCACGCGAGAAGCACAGCGCACAGTGAGAATGTGGTAGTCTCAAAGCCGGGATTTTCACAACGGCAGGTCAGCAACATAGAGATAGAAATACCTACCTACATACTAGTTATCTCTAAGTATTATTAAAATATGGTGTTTCCAAAAACTAACGAATTTCGATAAAAAAATGTTTTCGGAGTCGTTCTCTGCAAAAAACAGTCTTCTGCGAGCGAAAATTGATCGCCCAGGTGTGAAAGGTTTATTTGTATTTTATAGGAAGGCACATAACTACTATAATTATTGTTTATTTATCAAATTTATAAATGGAAGTTGGATATAAAATGCAAACGAGGATATTCTATTAGTTTAATTTAATGGGTTAAATAAAATGACAAGGACATTTTTATGTGATTCGCGAGACAGAAGTGATGTTATTACTTTGTATCACAATAAAAAACCATACGCATCCTCCTTTTTTGAAGTCTTAAATACATAAAAATAACATATTCCGAGGCATAGGCAACAAGTATAATCATGAATCCTAGCTAGTATGCGAGACATCGAAATACGTATTTCAAATTCATACGCTCATGGCAGCACTTCCAGTTTGTATAGTAGGGTTTTTCTGAATATCGTCACTCGTGAAGTCTGAAAATGACATGATGGCATAGTAGGTACTGATGGTACGCCCAACTACATTAAGTATGTTATGAAAGTTACCTGTATGCTACTTCTATTAATTTATATATGAAATACGTATGTACTTATTATTTATTAAATGATGTTGTCAAGTTTTAATAATACATTTTTATTAACTGTAGGTATTTGTTGACAAATAAATTATTACAGATAGAAAAATCTTACATATTTCACACTATACCCAGACCTCTAATAAAACATTTTGATTTTTATATATTTTACCTGAACAAAGGCATACAAAGTACTATATTACAAGTCCTTTAGGTCTAAAAGGGTGCATCAACCCATCCATAAATTACATTTTGTTAGATAAATAAATATAAATTATTTGATTTTTGACAAGTGTTTCATCATATAAAACAATGAAGACAAGTGATGTTTACATGCCTATCAATTAGCTAATAACAGAATGTATTAAAAAAAAGAGTACTTACATAATTTAAGCAATTTAATTTTTTTTTATTAGTTTTTAAACCACTGCAAGTTTGCTCTGCAGTGTAATCATCATAGTACTTAACCCAAAATGTAAACAAAAAGATGACAATATATTCCGTAAAGCCATTTTTATTCGTTTTAAATAAGTAACTTGGAGAGTTATTTTGTCAGTTGCATAGGACTAGCTTGGCCCAGGCGCGTGTATCTCGTTATTCCCGTTGGAATCTCAAAAAATTTACAGGCTACATCAATAATAACAACCCGAATTTCTATCCAAGTTTTCCAGCCTTTTCCAGACTACTGTACTAGCTTCAGCTGTTTAGGCTGGGTGTAAATTTGTCGGTGATTAAAAATAAATAGAAATTGACAGTTTGCAAATCATGCAATTTTATAGATCGATGCAATTTATTGTTTGTTTAGGTGCAGAATGTGCAATTGACGGAAAGGAAAATATTATGTAGTTACGTATAAATTAAAAATAAGAAAATAAAAGACCTATAAAAACTAAACCTTACACGCATAAAATGCATTGAATGCACAGAACTATAATCAGTAAAATTTTACAACTGAGAGAGGTCAAACTCTTCTTAAATTCTGTAAACTAAAATGGAACTGGTTAAGAACATCATTAATATTTCATAATATACTTGTTAGACACAATACGACGCAATATCTGATTACAAGTATACCTATTTGAAAAAGTATTCATTGAGATCTACTTGTTTCGGAAATAAGTTATAAGTACATAACATATTGATTGCGTACTTGATTTATTTGCGCTTTATCTAGGGCTAGTTTTAATTGCCATTGTTTTCGTACATCTATACTCTTATATCATTCATATAATTATGTTGGACATAGCCTTGCTTTGACTAGGAAGTCATAATGTCATGTTCAATAAAATGGCACTCTGTAAATCAATCACAGTAAAAATGCCAAAAACCAGTTCTAGTTAAAAACTAGTTCTATTAGGTCATTTATTAGACATTCCATTCACTAATAAATACATATGGGCATCCTATGCAAACTTGTCAAGATTTAATCGCTAAGTTACGGTAAAATATAGATAAAGGGGTTTGATGATGATTTTATTGTTTTCATTGATGTCAACAATGCATGTTTTCATTGATGTCAACAATGCAAACTTTTATAAAATTATTGCAGGTAGGTACCTAGTCATGCTTCAAAGTAAAATCTTCAAATCCCTTTTCTTAATTCATATTTAATTTTATAAACAACTATGAACTGAGTGCAGCCACAGCTGATATGTCAGTCAAAACAAAGTTACTCAACATTTTTATTTGATTTACTAACTTAATCCAAATCGGGAGCAGATGCACTGGCATGCATGTAGTCACCATCGTCATCAGAACTGTCAGCTTCTCTAATAATAGACTTTAAAAGTCCCCCAAATACAGAGTTTGGATTCTTGTTATCTTGTTGGATTTCTATTCCAAACCAAACACGGCCTATGTTGTCTAAATAAACTGAGTAGTTGGGATCACGTTTTATTGTTATTGCATACCAGTTTCTTAAAATTTTAAACTGGGTAGCATGTTTCCTGAAACAAAATGCATTATTATAAAAGTACAAGCTCACTTTAGGATGCATATTTTGTTACTAAGGGATCATGGAGATTGAAGGCTATCCATTAGATTAGATCGGGGTTTCTAAAATTTTCGGCTCCACAAACCCATTAAAAGTATCAAAAGAAATATCTTTTTAATAATAATATGAATGGTGTGTTTGTTTCTGGTCGCAAATGGAGTAAATTTTAGAAGTAATTTTGGGCAATTTTAACCTTAATTCTGACTCGGTATCAAGTCTTTTCTGTATTTAGTTGTTATCATCACCAGGTGTGAATACCTAGTCTCACGTACGTATGTTGTAGCAAAGGGTAAAATTGCGTGAGAATTCGGGATACTCTTCCTGTCGAGCTGCCCAAAAACTATCAGACATTATTTTTAAATCAGCTTAAAGAGTTTCATCTACGGATATTTTTAATAGTGACTGCCGCACGTGCCTGCCAGTCATCAAGCCACCATTACGTAAATCTTGTCGCGAACCCCTACCCCTACAGTTTGAGAAACCCTGGATTAGATGAATAAATTCAAAATTCTTTTGTTAATCTAGTTTGTTTGCTCTGTTTAAACTTTCAAAATTATGTGACAACCTCTTTTGCATGTGGTTTTCACCTGTAATAAACTGTGCACTTAGCTGTAATGTTAATGATTAGATTTCTGAACATGATCTGGTGTAAGTTGTTGGTGAACCAAATAAAAAAAAAAGTATTATAACAAGTAAAATTTATCATACTTACTGTTCAATTGCTCTTAATAAAAACCATAAGAAATTCAGTAATGGAAACAAATATGGAGGGCCATTTTCATTCTTTATTTTTGGGTGAGAACCAGTGTATTCATTGAAGGTTTCTGTAGCCATTTGTATATTTCTCAGGCAGAGAAACTGAAGGACAGCTTGTGCTATGAATAGGTCAATCTCTGATTTGAGCCCTTTGGTTGTGTGCAGCTCTATGAGCATAGTGGCATAGGCTGATCCATCACAAGAATGCAGAAAATGTCTATGAGCAGAAGTATATTTCTTTTCTTTCCAATAAACTTCAGCAATTTTCTGTAAATAACATTTTACTAAGTAATACAATAATGAATCATGATAATATTTTAAATACCAAAGTTTGTGAGTATGTTTGTTACTGTCACACAAAAACTACTGAACAGATTTCGATGAAACTTTGCAGTTATATAGGTAATACATCAGAATAATAATAAATCCCTTGTTGCTGTTTTGCGTACATCTATCATAGACCAGTTTTTAAATTGGTCTGTGCATCTACTTAAAATACATAATTTATGCAGAAACAATTCTAATACTAAAAACACATTGTCAGTGAAAATAATACTTAAAAAACTATTGTAACTGGCTTCCGGCATGTTTTCAATTTTAAACAGCTTATCTTTGGACATAGGCCTTCTCCAAGTCTTTCCATCTTTGTCTATTGTATACATCAGATATTGTTATACAGTGTTGTTCTACATCGGAATAAAACATAGGCTATATTTTATTCCTGTATTCCCATGGGAACGGAAGCTATGCGGCTGAATCCACAGGGTGCTGCTAAGTAAGTTATATTTAATTAAGAAACTGGCTAAATAGAAGACAACATAAATACAAGAGCTGCATACTTATGGTGGATCACAAACACGAGCTGGTCATGGTATGGCTACGGGTACTTTGGCCGTGCATGCTCCTTGCCATTATCTACTATATAAAAATAAGTCGGGTTTTCCTTCCTGACGATTTAACTCGAGAACGGCCGGACCGACTTTGATGAAACTTTGTGTGGGTTGGAGTGGGTCCAGGGATGGTTTATAGCAAAGAAAATTCAGCATTGCACCCGTGCGAAGCCGGGCCGGGTCGCTAGTATTGTATAATAATAGAAATTTAAGACAAGCAAATTAACAGCTTTGTTAAAGTTACAACTGTAAGCCAAGAAGCAGCAGAGATGGCTATATTCCCACACTACCATTGATACTTGTATCCACATAGCCACACCACCATATCACTAGGATGGTATGGATGTTATGATGCCAAATGTCACAATCACACTAATAATAAACAGGGGCCAATTCTACTAAATGACAGCGGTGATAGTTGTATGACAATTACATGATTGTGGTCACTCAATGGTGATATTATGTCAAATTTTGACACTTCTCGTATTCTGTTATCTGTCAGTTTTCACAATCATTCAACTATCATTGTTGACCACTTTTGGTATTCTACTATTCCTACCATGGAAAGGCGCTGTCCAGTGATTGCTTTTTTTCCCTTATTTTAAGGCATTGGCAATTTAGCCATCAGCCCTAAACACGACACGAAATTCAGATTTTAGCTCTGCTTCAGAGTCTATGCACAAAAATACACAAGTTTCTTCAAAACTTATCGAAATGTCACATGTACCATAAATAAAATCAATCATCTAAAGATTTTAGTGCCGAAAACCCGAAATAAAACTAATGACACGCATGGTAGTAATAGTTATATATGGTAGGCAACACCTAACGTAGTCCATAGTCATTCCATTGTAATGCCACTATGATTTTAGTGAAATACAAATTAGATGTCATAGTTGCCAGTTGCAGCATAATGGAATGATAGTTCGATGACAATGGCTGACATTTAGTGGAATTGGCCCCCAGTAAGAACATAAACAGTACCTATAGTATTGAACTAGTGACCCGCCCTGACTTCGCACGGGTAAAATACTGATAATAAAACCTTCCTTTTGAATCACTCTATATCTATACATACCTATTGAATTTTGAAAATTGAGAAATTGGTGCTATCAAAGTCCTTTGCGTAGTTTTAAAGATCTAAGCATACATAGGGACAAAAAGAGAGCGGGAAGCAACTTTGTTTTATACTATGTAGTGATGAGAATTTTATTAACAATCAAGTATGTCTTGTTAGTACAGTAGTTACATTTGAACTGATTAATTTGTATTAATAAGTGATTACCTTATGAAGTAGAGGATGCCCTTTCTTATTACTGTCCATTGACCACTTCACAGAATTTGTGAGGTATGTTTCCCTTTCTGGGATGCTTGAACTCATTAACTCAAATAATTTAGCTATCTTCTCAATCCATTCTTCGCAGGGTTTGCTCTCTGATTTTGTCAAGACGTCTATCAGAAGAATTGCCAAGTCTGCTCCACTGCCCTGCTGGTCACGTTGTAAGAGTAGCATTGACCCTTTATACAGTAAATTTAATAAGTCCCCATACTTTTTTTGACTTAGATACCTGAAAGAAACGATAATACTCCATTTACTATATCGAAATGTCTAAATGGACTAACCATTTACCACTGTTTTATACCTGAAATACAGAGTTCTGTACATTTGATGTGCCTCATAGTATTGACCCGCGTTTATTGACGCTTCTAACTTATCTAAAACTCTTCCAACACCTCTTTCTCCTCTTGCAGTCATTTTATAAATTCTAGAATGATCAATTTTTCTTAAAATTTTTATTTTTTCTACTAACTTCTACAATTTACGCCACATTTACGCCATGTCCACAGATAATTATATCACAGATATCTATAACTTTTCAGTCACTTCAGTCAGTCTCAGTCAAGGAGTTTGTACCTTATTCCTTATGGGAGGAAGTGCTATTAAGAAATCAGGCGGTCCCATTGAGAGGCACCTCGAATAGTATTTTGTCCCTTTCTAATAGTGCAACCACAATTTTCTTTGAAACATGGACAATTTGGCATTTTACATGATTGTTGAAAGATTGTTTAAATAATATAAATATTTTTTTTAATATTATTTACGAGCAGCATCCCCCAGTTTCACCAGCGTAGCTCACGTTTCCATGGGAATACGGGAATAAAATATAGCCTATGGGTTATTCTGATGTAAAAGGTATATATCTGTAAGTTTAATCAAAATCCGTTCAATAGTTTTTGTGTGAAAGAGCAACACATCCATACAACCATACCACAGATTAGAGAATAGTTACTTCGTAACAGATACAGCACTTCCATACAAAAGCTAAAATACCTACGCTATATTTACCTACAAAATGCGCCGCAACTCCGCTGCAGTAAGAAACGTACTCTACGAACGCGCACCGAGAAGCGAGTTTCCCGCGCACGCTGCGTGATTGCGTCATCAAGCGAAAACGTCAGGGTTGTACCGAGCGCGTAAAATTAAACACAGTTGCTGGAAAACTTATTTTTTTATTGTTAATTAAATTTGTTACATTATACAATAAAAAAATGAAATCTTATTGATAGTAGTTGTTTCCTTCGGTTTCACCCGCATGGACCCGCTATATGTGTCCCCTGGGATAAAAAGTAGCCTGGTGGGTTTGTGAGTTTCTTTGTTACTACGTGGCTCGGGGGCTATTTCTTTGGGCTCCGGGAGCCCCTACAAATTGCCCGGGACCCGGGAGTCCCGGGTCCGTAGTAAACAACAAGTCGAACCCTTTATAGTTTTGACTTTTTTAAATTCAAATAGCGAGAAAGTACTTTACCTGTGTTCCTCTTTAGGCAATTGAAAAAAAGACAATTCCTTGTTATTTTTTTACTCTTGAACTCCGACACCCGTCCACATCGCAATAACCGGGCATCTTCGTAGCGAGCGCGGGAAACGTAACGCGTGTGCGCAGTCTCGCGTGTGCCAACCAACTGCCGCTTGGGTCGGTACCGACCTACTGTGCGGTAGGCACTTATAGCGCGACCTTGAGCGAGTGACGGAGGCCTGACCATACTCACAAGCTTTTGCGTTTATAGTATTAGTAGAATCTCGAAGCTAAGAAGGGTTGACATTTTAAAATGAGACTAATACTATGTGATTCCTGCTCGAGAAAGAGAAAGACTTGTGGTAATTGATTTCCTCCCTAGGGAGGGTTTGATTTTTAAAAAATGGTCTATATTGGGTAAGGTAGTACAGTCAAGAGCAAGTCAAGCTTTACACTACCAGTTTAACATGAGCTCTGATTTATACTGCGCGCCATAGAATACAGGGCCGGGTCAAAGTCCAAAGTGTCAAGCTTAGCGTGCTCTTGACTGTACATTGCTAAACTTTTTACATCGATTAAAATAAGAAAAAAAAGGTGTGACCTTGTGAGTGTAGGTATAAACAACTATAAAATAAACCGTGGCGGTGAAGCTGTGTGTTTTGGTTGGTAGTAAAAAATTAAAAAAATACTACTATCTTGAAGAGACACTCTGTAAGCTGTTCCGAAGTGCAATATCTTGTTTGTCATCTACACTAATATTATTATTATATATATATTATATTAGAGGAAGGATTTGTAATTTTGTACTTTTTGTATTTTCGGACTCTTTGGAGTCTTTATACTTTTGTGCTTTTGTACTTTTGTACTTCTGTATTCTTGTATTGTTTAATTTCCTTGTATTCGAAAATAAATGTAGAGTGTATAACGCGGGTGAAAGTTATCAATTCCTATTCCTATAATATAAGTCGGAAATAAGTCTGACCTACCTAAAAACCTACCCTACGTATATTGTAAAGAATGTCTACAAATATCATGGTTAATATGGTCACCCGTTGACTTTGAACAAATATCAGTGGTTGATGTTGCCATCGTAGGTAAAATGTAACCCTAAATTTGGTATAATTTTGGTATGCTAAATGTACTTTAATTTTAACAGTTTCATATTAAACATAGATATTTTTAATCAGGAAACATACACACACCGGCACAATTAGCGGAACAGAAAAAAAAGGGAGTATTTACGCATTTTTGCGTGTTACTGGCCGGCTAAACAAGCTTTTTTTAAATTTGGGTTTTAATTTAAAAATGGAATACTAAGCGACTGCCCTTTTTTTCATTCTTTTGTTTTAATTTTCATTGATTCATTTTTTCCACCGCTTGTCCGTTTTTAGAAGGTTCGTGAATTCCATTTGAAAAGCTTTGAATTGCAGTTTTTGAGGCTTTTGAGTTTTTTCGCATATTGATAATTTACGAGCATCTAATTATGCCTGATTTAACGCCATCAGAAATCATTAGGGCAGATCAAATGAGGAGAAATGGTCAAACCTACAGATCGATTGCCAGAAGCCTTCGTCGATCGTTATCAACGATTTATCGTAGCATCCAACGATACAGATTGACGAATGCTCTAGTGAGAAGGAGAGGACAAGGCCGGAAAAGGTGTACTTCAAGGAGGGATGACCGTTTTCTCCAACTTCAAGTCCGACGGAACACGAGACTAACGGCGGTGCAGGCTCGAAATTTACTGGAAGAGGTACGAGCAGTAAGGATGAGTGAGCGGACAGTTCGTAGAAGATTCGAAGAAGTGGGTATAGGCTCGTATGTGCCCGCCAAAGCCCCAAAACTTGAGAGACATCATCGCACAAACCGTCTACACTTTGGTCGTGAACATCGTGATTGGGACTTCGACGACTGGGGACAGGTTCTTTTTACTGATGAATGCAGAGTTATGTTAAATCAAATTGATGGAAGGCAGCGAGTATGGAGACGCAAAGGAGAACGGTATATCCAGTCTAATTTTGAAAATACAGTTGCATATGGCGACGGTTCAATTATGGTCTGGGGAGGAATATGTTTAGGAGCTCGTACGGAGTTAGTAGTGGTCGATGGCGGGAATCTGAATGCTGATCGGTATATCAGGGAGATTTTAGAAGAACATGTTGTGCCATTTGCCCCCTTTATTGGTAACAACTTCATTCTAATGCAGGATAATGCTCGGGCTCACAGTGCTCGCACAGTACAGACATACCTAAACCATGTTGGTATAACGGTGATGGAGTGGCCAGCACGGTCCCCCGATATGAACCCTATAGAACACGTCTGGGACTTGCTAAAGAGGAGTGTAAAGTCAAGAATGCCCCCTCCCAATAATCTCAACGAGTTGCGAAACGCATTACTTGAAGAATGGCAGAGGTTGCCCCAAGAAACCATTGATAACATCATCCGCAGCATGCCCAGACGGATGGAAACCCTCATCAGAGCACGAGGAGGAAACACTCGATATTGAACAGTCATTGAAATTGTTGTTAAACTTTGGAAAATCTTGAATTTTCTGCTGTTTCTCTATAATTAAAAATCGAAGAAAAATGCATTTTGTTTAATTTAATTTTTATTTTTATAAAATTTTAAGTATGGTGTTACAAATGAATGTCAAAACATGTTAATTTAATTGTTGTTTCATTTTAAATAATATATTGTTTAAAAATTACATTCATTGTTCTAAATTCCCTCTTTTTTCTCCTTTTTTTTTCTGTTCCGCTAATTGTGCCGGTGTGTGTATTTAAAAAAACACTCCATATAGAAAGTACATTTATTTTATAGATTTTATATTGGGATGAGTAAGTAAGAAAATGTAGGGGGGAATTTGGAACAGCGATGATGATGTCAATACTAGAAAGTGACACAATAGGTGCTTCTCAATAGGACCGGAATTTTCTTAGGAGCACCGGCTCCCGAACAGGGCCGGATCTACCTAAGGGCTGCTTGGGCTGCAGCCCAGGGCCCCGAGGTTACAGGGGCCCCCAGACCCCGCTAAAAACAGTAGGAGATTATTTGAATTTAAAAAAATGGTTGTCTGTAAAGTCGGTTTACGGACGATATTTTTACGTGATACCGTCATAAGAAAACATTGATGAAAAATTGCATACTTTTATGAATTGAGTTAAGGGGGTAAATACGTGTAAATGGATGTTTTTTGTGCAATAAAGAATATAGTATAATATATCATTATAGAAACAGTTTTTGACATGGTTATTAGTTGAGTACTTAGATAGGCCCCTAAGTAGTTTCAGCCCAGGGCCCCACAAATTCACGATCCGCCCCTGCTCCCGAATATACAAGCTTCTTGGTCTCAGTATTGTCAGTTCAAGTTTCGGCCGTAATACCAAAGACGTTTAAAGAAGAAGTAGGAAAGAGAATGATTTTCTTCCAACCTCTTTGCGTAATATGTACAGTTTATTTCGGGCATTATAATAGTATCAAAGAGGTTGGAAGAAAATCATTCTCTTTCCTACTTCTATTTTAAACCTCTTGGGATAGTATATTACTAACTTTGCTTTTGCATGTTGATCAATCATTCTGCGCGGTTCTACTAGGAGTAAAAGTGTTCTGTGCTAAGAAGTCACATCACCGTCACAATACTTCTAGGTGGTTTTGGAAAAGAATTAAGGAGGTGGCACGAAGGACCACATGTTCACGATTTGCGGGCTTTTTGGGAATCCGAAAAGGGACGTCAACATGTTTTGTTCGGAATTTTTATTTTACTGTAGTATATTTCGGGTTTTGACTCAAAATTCATTGTGTAGCAAGTTTCCGTAAAGGTGTGTCGTGGATGGGAAATCCGAATAAATGAATTGGATTGTATCATGGAATAGACGTTTTTGGATTGCCTGAATAAGACACAATGAAGTCTTCAGTAAAAGTACCCAAAAAGGGATGAAAGTGTTGAAGACTGTATTTTTGTGCATGGACTCTGAAGCAGAGCCTTAAAAAAGTCTAAAGGCATTAATATTACTTATTGGATTAACAAGGAAATTAATAAAAAGATAAAATAAAAGATTAGACGAGGCATTATGATCTTTGATCCTAGCCTGTCCAACTGCCTGACAGTGACACTGACAGACAGGTGGGTGCTTTGCTTGTGCTTTGCTTCATTGCTCAAATTGCTTCTTGGACTTGGGTGGGGATTCTCTTCGGATTGTTGGACGGTTTCTGGTTCTGGTTAATGGTCTGTGTTACAAGACGCTTTGTGGTTAGACTAGACGGAATGCTTTGGAAATTCCATCAGGCATCAAAACATTCATTTTGTCTTGCTATTGATCTGCAGTAGTTTATTTCAAAACTGTTTACTATAGTATATATATTATTTCATAGGTACGACGATTAGTGATAATTATTTTACATTAGTCTTGGAAACTCAAGGTAACAGGTTTTTAATTAATTAAAATATTAAATTATTTTTCAGAAATGGACGGTGGCTATGACGAAATAATATCCGACAACCCATTCTTTGTAGAGCTCAGAAATGAATATACAAGTTTGTATCAGCATTGCATAAGTCAATCTTGGATTATATGCGTACCCCGTATCGGCAGTTTAAACACTCGAGTTTTTACCGTAGAAGATTTCTGCGCTCATATTTTAGTACCCAGTGATGAACTGCCAGAGTCACATTACAGCACCCTCACTGAGAAGCAAGTAACACTTGCTAACAAAGTCATAACATTAGAAGTGACTAAAGGTTTGCCCTTACAAAGTCACATTTTATTTGAAGAAACTTTTTACACAGAAGATTTCATAAAATACAAGATATGGTGTATCGAAACTCCTCTTGAACCCACTGCCAACATTGGCGATGGTACACCTAAGGAATATCTTTTATCAATAAATGATTGCATAGACCTTCTTTGGACTCAGGCTGCAGGTCGCCAAGTTTTGGACCAGATAGAGCACAATGTACAAACATTTCTGAGAAAAAACAATGGCCTGCCTGCAGCAATAGGTCCTCTGAGAGATGCCATCAGTGAATTATATACTCAGTGTCTGCAAGTTGCATTACAAAACCGGAGGCTCAGAGAGAAATCCAAAAGTTGTAAATCAATACTTGAAAATATAAAGTTAGCTGTAGAGAGCTATATGCAACATTTATTATTTGATTTTATATTCAAGCCGATTTGTACTTGCTGTGCTTATGAAGACTCTCATCTCAATAAAAAAATAAGAAACATGTGTGATATTCAACTTCGGGACCTTGATATTAAAAAGGAGTTGTACCATGCTGTGCCTAAAGCAAAACAAATATTATCGAAAATTGATTCTTATGATACTGTTTTAGAAAAGATTTTATGTGTCAAACAGGCTCTGAATGCAATAAACAAGAAAGATGATAGCAATAACATAGTACTATTAACTGCTGATGACTTATTACCTGTGTTTGTGTTTCTAGTAATTAAATCAGGTTTGCCAAACTGGTTCAGCCAACTCACTTATATGAAGGAATTCCGCTTCAGTGGTATAGGAAAAGGAGATGGGGATGAGAGTGCTTTTTTAATCACAACTCTAGAAGCTGTCATTGAACATATTCAATCTGGTGCCTTAGCAGGTCCTCCTGATCCAGAAGCCTACTACTATGAAAGCAATCTCACAGAAGAAAATGTTGAAAATAATAAACAGAGGAAAAATAGTTTAACAGAATCCACTTCTACATCTGATACAGGTGGGAAAGAAGAAACATTAGATTACATATTTGAGTTAATCAAAGCAAATCATAGTGACCAAGTGAAATCTATACTATTAAGAAATAGGAAACACTTGGAAAATGTGCAGCAAAATGAAAATTTTATGAAAACTATTGAAAATGGCTCATCAGATGATGATGACGATGATGACACTGAGCCAGAAATATATCACCGACTCTGTCATCCTTTGTGCAATTGCAAAAAATGTTGCAGCAAAATCTCTAAAAAGCTGTTGAAGACTTCACCTACTGTGAATTCTAGGGATAGCCATGGTTTGACAGCAATACATGTGGCCAGCATTCATGGAAAGACGATCATTGTAGAATCACTCATTGAAATGGGGGCGGAAATCAATGCTACAGACCTCAATGAATGTACACCATTACATTATGCTGCTTCTAGGGGCCACCAGAATGCTCTATTGTTACTACTACATTCTGGAGCTAATATCAATCAAGCTAACATTGATAAAAACACTCCACTTCACTTATCAGTCAATAATGGTCATCTAAACTGTGTTAAAGCTCTTGTTTACTTTGCGGAACACAGTAGAAAGAAAATTAAAATAAATTCCATTAATGAATTTGGGAATACGCCTTTGCATCTGGCTTCCAAATGGGGCTATGAAGGTATAGCCAGACTCTTGATAGAGAATGGTGCAGAGCCATCCTTGCAAAATCGTTATAATAAATCTGCATTTGATTATGCCCATAATTTAAGAATATTAGAAGTATTGAAATCATGTACACCAAGTTTGTATGAATACATACATATTACAAATTCTGAAGTTAAGGCATTAAATTGCAATCCTGATAATTCAGTATCTGTCAAATTACAGAATTTGCAGAAGGCTAACAATTCTAATAATGCAAATAGGACAGTTGAGAATCTGAAAAGAATTGAAAGAATCTTGAAAGCCATATCATATGGTGATGTGAAACTTGCATGTTTCTATATGAATATTAATTATGCAGCATATTCTGAATCACATAAAAACACTAACATGCTTACATGCCATCCTCTTTGTGAGTGTCACACATGTAAAAAAAAGAATGAATCTTCTTCAGACTTTGATGTAAATTTTTGTGATTCAAACGGGTTCACTGCATTGCATTATGCTTCTCGTTATGGATTGGATGAACTGTGCCATATTTTGATACTCAATAAAGCTAATGTAAACTGTTCCAACAAAAAAGGCCAAACACCTCTACATTTAGCAGCATTAAACAATAAGACTTTGGTAATGCGATTGCTGCTTGATAATGATGCCAATATAAATGCAATTGATTCAGGAGGAAATACACCACTATATGACGCCAGTGAAGTGGGTAATATTGGTGCTGCTAAGATTTTGCTCAACTACCGTCCAGATGTATCTATGTTGAACGGATTAGAAAAATCTGCTCTAGATATTGCAAAGGAAAAGGTCCACTTAACAATTATTGACTTAATTGTTAAATATATGTCTAAGTAATATTAACTATAATAAAGGGATAATAAAAGAAATATTCTGGTAATTAAGTTACGTTTACTCTATAAATATTTTATGGGGAAGCGAATTAGTTTTATTTAGTAGGTATAAGTATGATATTATGTATTGGAAAATGTAAATTATGTATGATTCAAGCAATTTTTTTTTAAATTTATATTGATGTCTTAATTGTCATAAATTAAGCAAGAACTATTGCAAAATAATTTGGATCTCTGTTATGATCATCATCATCACTCCACAATTATTACTTATTCAGTTTATATTATATACAATACCAAGTTTGCTTTTATGTCTGTTTTCACATTTCTGTGCCATACAATGGAACTCACTGCCATTATCTTTAAGACTGATTATTTCAATTTTATTTTCTGTTTTGTTTTTATACCTACATGATAGTTTATGTATGACTGACAATAAACATAAATATAGTTTTTAAAATAGATTCGTTTATTTTGTATTCCAACCAAGATTTCTTAAATAAACATGACACTTATGAAGGACCAGACCGTCACGATAGAAGCCTCACCAAAGTACCCTTATATCTTCGGTTCCTTTGTAGCTCTTATTCTGAAACTGCAAATCCGAGACAATATTTAAGGAGAGTTTTTTGTGGTATATAGTTCTTCAAGAACAGTGCAGTGGTTTTTGTGTACTCAGATGAGCCTGCTTTCTTGACGTCAAGATAGCAACCTCACTGAATGACCTGAATATCTCCGAAAGTATGATAGCACTATTTATATGCTTCGGGAACTATTGAAGAAGAGTTGTTCAGCATTATCAGATCAGCTCAAGTCCATGGTGCGTAGGGTTTGTTCCTCCTGTGACGAGAATTCCCGGGAAATTCGGGTCGAGACATCGAGAATTCAAAGTTTAAATAACGAAGTGTTTTATTTTATTTTATGACATTTGGAGATCATTAGTAATTTACAACGTTATGTTAGGATTTGTAGATGCTTTCTTTATAGATTTGCGTCGTAAAAACAGTACATTAATGGTGAACGCAGTTATAATAACGCATTAGTTTGCAGAGTATTTACAGAGTTAATTCTTCTTTAATGTATGAGTGATTGATTAGGTAAGTGTTTGTTTTGTACCTTTTTATTACCATGCAAACAAATAACTATCTACTTTGGGTGCAAAAAAAATTACTGAGAGCCGAACAAAACTTATTATTCTTAGATGTTGTTTTATCGCGAGTATGCACTTTATAGAACAGAAGCAAGACACATCTAAGTCAGCCCACATGGGTTGACCATTGCTAATAAATACGTACGAATTCTTCAACTGCTTGTTAGATTAGATGTGATAAGAGAAGTTAGGTATTTTTGTTTTTAGTTAGAATGTTTGAGTTGATTGTTAATTGATATTCTGTTTGGTGTTAAAAATAGTTGATTTTTTATTATTCCAATAATAAACATATTTTAATAAATTAGATAATAGTCTCACGCCTTTTTATCCAGTAGTAGGCAGAGGTATTACATTTCTGGATATACCCACTTTTCACGAGATATTGTTTGGACCCCTAAACGTGATAGGTGGTGAACCCATCGCCGGACAAGGTCTGTTACACATGTCTCAGAATTAGTTCTGGAACCTGCGGGTTTCCTCACGATGTTTTCCTTCACCGTCAAGCTAGTGATAAATATGCACGTAAGTTTTGAAAAACTCATTGCTACATGACAGGATTCGAACCCGAGCCTCACTGATATTCATCATGTGAAGCAGGCTCATTTTATTTTTATTTAATCAATTAATATACACTTACGTAAATTTAAATTTCTATATCCCGAGAAGACCTGAGAAATCGGGCTCGAGAGTTCTCGAGACCCGAAAACTGGATATCCTCGAGAAATCGCCAACCCTAATGCTGAGGTATCCAACTTGACGGTCGCTGATGGTAGAGGATCCCAATATAAGAAGACCTTCACCGAGCTGTTCATTGGATGAAAAGTATTTTATATCAAATTTAATATGTTAAAAAAGATATCGCGAGTGGGTGAAAAAATTCAGTCCAGGACGATTTTTTTTAACATTGCACTGGTTTGTTCAATAGACAAATTACATACCAATCGAAAGTATGAAGTCTAGAATATGAAAACAGTCTTAAAATTAATAAATTCCGGTTGTTAAAAATTTAAATATTGCTGCGAGTGATTAAAACGGACGACTGAAAAGTCTCAGCGAACTATCATTGAATGAGAGAGTGCGCATGCTATTTGCCGTGAAATAGAAAAGGATAGCGACACACAAAATATTTTAAATATTAAATTAATCATATCCTGGACTGAATTTTTTCAGGCAACCCACTCGCGATATCTTTTTTAACAAATTAACTTTGATATAAAATACTTTTTATCCAATAAACAGCTCGGTGAAGGTCGTCTTATATTCGGATCTTAGACTATCAAGGAATGGCACAGGATGAGGTAAGAAAGAGGTAGTCATAGAGAGTTTACAGGGAGGCCTTTTTCTAACAGTAGAAAAGTTCAGATTACATAATACTAATATTAAAAAGACATGATTAAAAATCAAATATTAATTTATTTTCTTACACGAAGTAAACAGATAAATAAAATTTGAGCTTATTCACAACTAAAAAAATATTTTGTAAAAAAAAATAAGGTTGCATAAGTAAAACAAAAGCTTGGTGGATAATAAATTCAATATAAATAATAAAATGTTTGCAGTTTCCTCTTTTAGAAAATCGATTAATAGACCGTCAAGTTGGAAGCCTCACCATGGAATTGAGCTGTTCTGACAATACCAAACAACTCTTCTTAAATTCTAATAAAATAATTTATTGACTCTCATGGATTTATAACTAACTACAATTTAAAATTTTATCCAGTATGAGAGTCTGGCTGGAGACCGTGAATAACATATTGCCCGAAGCATATAAATAGTGCTATCATACTATTGGAGATATTCAGGTCGTTCAGTGATCTCAGTACACAAAAACCACAGCACTGGTCTTGAAGAAGTATAGGTATATCAAAAAACTCTTCTTAATACCTCGGATTTGCAAAGTTTCAGAATTAGTGCTTTAAAGGAACCGAAGATATTAGAGTACTTTGGTGAGGCTTGCAACTTGACGTCAAGCTGGAAGTTTCACTATCATTCTGGAGAAACGGGGAAGAATTCAAAACGAGACTAATGCTAATAATCTCTTTCTAAATAGAATTTAAGAAGTTTTTTGGGATATAATTTATCAAGAATAGTGCAGTGGTTTTATGTATTGAAATGAGCCTGCTATCTTGACGTCAAGATAGAAGCCTTACTAAACGACCTGAATATCTCTCCGAAAGTATGATAGCACTATTTATATGCTTCGGGCACTATTTAAGAAGAGTTGTTTGGCATTATTATCAGAACAGATCAATTCCATGGTGAGGCTTCCAACTTGACGATCACGAATACCTATTGCGATTTAACGAGTGACGTTTTATAAAAAAGTTAATAAGTAAATACAAGTGAATGTGGTTTAAGGAAGTAAATTTGTTTGTATATGGTAGCCTCTGAAATTAATGATCCAATTTATAAAGTTCTTTCACTGATACTATGCCTTTAGGCATTAAGTTCACCATGTGTACATTTTCTTGGTACAGTCAAGAGCACGTGGAGCTTGACACTTTGTAACGTTCTTAATGCAATCGCCTTAGAGGTTAGACTCGCACTACAAGTGTAAAGCTTCATGAGCTCTTGACTGTACCTACATGAAGATAAATAAATAAATAGTACCTACCTATGCTACACTATTTTCGAGTAATGTTTTATTGACGCGGGATATTGCGAGGCGCAGTACCTAATGAAAAGAACACTACTAAAATAGTCCTAGACGTAGGGACTTTAGTTATAGCACATTATAATATTAAGCTAACTCTAACTCCCGCATACATGATTCTCGTTATTGAACAGTAGGTACCTACGCGCACATAAAATAAAGTGTTTCATAAATTTTTGTGGTGTCCAAGGTAAGGTCGAGTTGTTACCACTATACAGGGGGTCTCACGGCCATGCCACACGGAGAGAAAGTACTTTTACATTAAATATTGAATTTATAAGATAGTTTACTGAAAATCATTTTTTTTAACTAGCTGTTCTGCGAGTTTTCACAAGTGTAGTTCCCGTTCCCGTGGGAATACTTAGGGATAATGTAGCATTCTAATGTTGACAGAATTTTTGAAATCGATCCAGTAGTTTTGAATTTATTCGTTAAAAACATACACAAATACAAATCTTTCCTCTATACAAATATAATATTAATACCTATGTAATATACCTAGTGTAGATGTAGATAGATAGCACGTGCGCAGTTTATTCCCATTTTTATGGAAATTTCCAAAAATCCCTTCTTATTGGTTTCAGACACACCTACATACAATATTTCGAGTTTCTAGGTGTAACCGTTTCGGAATAGTACGTATTTCTCTTTTTAACCAGTTTTTATATTTTCCCGTGGGAATTAGATATTTTCCTGGAATAAAAAGTACCCCAGTTACTGAGTTATCTTCATACCAACATCAGAATCCATCTAGTAGTTTTCAGTACCTAGTTTTTGCGTGATGCTGGGACATTTTTGTTTTTTTTATTTTTTATTCTATGACTAGCTGATGCCCGCGACTTCGTCCGCATGGAATTTGTTATTCCTTTGGGTTTAGAAAATATATCAAGAAGGATATTATACACTATCTACCTATCTACAATAATATTATAAAGAGGAATTAAGGATTTGTATTTTTGTATGTTAATAACGAATAAACTGAAAAACTACTGGACCGATTTAAAAAATTCTTTAACCATTAGAATGTTACATTATCCCTGAGTAATATAGGATATATCTATGACGAAAAAAATTAGGGATCCTTACTAAAACTTGTCTGTACATGCCGGGATTGGAACCCGAGCCTCGTGAATGAGAAGCGGGCTCTTTAGCGACTGGGCTATCATTGTATTTAATATTTTTGTTATTAAAAACACCCTATATACAACGCGTCACAGAATAAGCGCAATTCCTGATACGTACCCCGATTAGTAGACTAACATAAAAAGATGGTGATGCATTCGTACTTTAGTTTTGTCTAACCAAATTGCTTAAATAAAGAGCGATAACAGTACGGTGTCAATAGGCAGTCCTAAATTTTGTTATTCTAATTAATTTTTCGGAAAAACTTTACACATATTGAAAATAGCTGGAATAAATTAAGTAGTTGATACTAATTTCAGGAATTGCGCTTATTCTCTTACGTGTTGTAAAGCCTAGGACACTCTCTGGATTATGATTTTTGAATTAGTTCTTGAGGTCAATGGCTACGCATGTGGTCATAATAACAAATAAATTTCCATAAGGAACCCATAGTGAATTCTCAAAAAAAAGAAGTGGACTTTGTATGGAGACTATTGAAGAATATTTGTGCCAAGTTTCAAGTTGAAGATAAGGAAATCTTGTTGTTGTTTTGAGGAGTACTTTTACAATATTTTGAATTGATACACCCAAAAATAAAGGTTTTCCGTACATACCAAACTCAAACCCAACTTTCACCCTTTTGGGGGAGGACTTTCGAAAAATCCAAAAATAGGTATCTCATCATTTATTTCTAAGAGTAGTTTTTTTTTTGGAAAAACCAGAAATACGTATCTTGTTGTTTGTTTTGAGGAGTATTTCTACAAAGCTTTGAATTGATACACCCAAAAATTAAGGGTTTCCATACACATCAAACTCAACCCCTACTTTTACACCTTTAGGGGACGATTTTAGAAAAATCCAAAAATACGTATCTCATCATTTATGTCTAAGAGTATTTGTGTCAAGTTTCAACTTGATAGACGTAAAAACCAACACGTCTCTATACAAACTCCATCCCCCTGTTTCAACCCCTTAGGGTTTTTTTTTGGAAAATCCAGAAATACGTGTCGTGTTTTTTGTTTTGAGGAGTAATTTTACAAAGTTTCGAATTGATATACCCAAAAATGAAGGTTTTCCAAACATACCAAACTCAACCCCCACTTTCACACCTTTAAGGGACGATTTTCGAAAAATCCAAAAACACGTATCTCATTATTTATTTCTAAGAGTATTTGTGTCAAGTTTCAACTTGATAGACGTAAAAAACAACACGTCTCCATACAAACTCCATCCCCCTGTTTCAACCCCTTAGGGGGGTTTTTTTGGAAAATCCAGAACCACGTGTCTTGTTATTTGTTTTGAGGAGTATTTTAATAATGTTTCGAATTGATACACCCAAAAATGAAGGTTTTGCATACAAACTCTCAACCCCTTTTTCACCCCCTTAAAGGTTGAATTTGGAAAATTCCTTTCTTATTCCTAGTCTACGTCTTCAAAATAATATATGTGAAAAAAATCAGCTTTCTAGGTGTAAGGGTTTAGGCTGGGCGTTGATGAGTCAGTGAGTCAGGACTTCTCTCTTTATATATATATATATATATATATATAGAAGATTACACTACCACTAAAATTTTCGAAGCCGCTGGTAAAAGCTAGTAGATAATAAGTAGAACTGTAAAATTTCATGATCTTCCTTTCATTCAAGATGCTATGTTATTTATGAAAAAATAACCCTTATGATTAACCCTTCGGACCGTTATCATAAAATGAGTGTCCGACCGAAAGTTCGGTTTCGGTTTCAGCCGAGTTTCGGCCAAAAACTCAAGTTTCAACGGCAGTTTCGATTTCGCCCAAAATTGGCTGAAACTTTTGCCAAAACCGAAACTGATTTTGGAACTTCATTTCTCGCGGCAACGCTTTGGCGGCCTGTTCAGAAATTGTCGCCCGTTAATATTTTTTTTATATTATACTAGTGGCCCGGTACGTGCTTCGCAACGTATAAATGAAGAACCACTCGACAGATTTTAAGCAAACTTCACATAAACCATCTGCTAAATAGTCCGAATAAAGCCTAAAAATTTGGTTTGGATAGGTGAGCCCGTTCTTGAGTTATAAAATAACAACGAAAAGTGGCGATGATTTTTATATATATAGAAGAGAAGATTAAATAAATGATTACAACAAAATGAATATACCTACTGTGCTTCCATTTCATGTCCTAATTAATGTAGAATAATGGGTAAAATGCACCAAATTTCAGTATTTTAAGGAATTTTATATTTGACCATTCGAGTTTCGGTTTCGGCCGAAACTGAAGCCACGGCCGAATATTCGGTTTCGGCCGGAAAACCAGTTTCGGTGGGACACTACAGAAAATACATGTGTTTTAATTTTCACATTTGGCGGGTTCCATTCCCGGTTGAGGCAGGCGCTTTAAAAAAATCTGTGAATGCAGTTCTACTTATTATTTAAAATAAAATGATGCCTTCTTTCAGTAAAATATCCTATTTTCAATATTTAATCTACTTTCTCTCCGTGTGGCATGGCCGTGGGACGCCCCGTATTTGTAGTTTCTCATAGAGTATATACTTTTCAAAAAGTTCGCTACTCCTTTCAAGTTTATACAAGTATGTGCAATTAAAATATATTTTAAACTGCACTGGAATTCAGAATTTATAGTCGGCTGTTCAGTAGTTCGCATGCTACTCAGATGTCGTAAAGAATTATAGAAGAATATGAATTAACCATCTATTTAAAAGAAATTAAATTTTGTTGTGTCCTGTAGTTCAATTACTATATTGATACTTTATTTTGCTTGTAAGTTTGGCACAACAGGAAACTTGCAAAAGCTAGTCAATTGTAATTTTGTTCAATCATCAGACAAACCTTATCTGGAGAATATATTGATGATGTCACGGTCTGACACAATAGAAAAGAAAAGTGACCGGTGATGTTTATTCTTCAGATAACTTATAACTGACCATTGAACAAGCAGCCAATGGTATTATGTGTTTTCCCGAGATGACCTGCCTAATGCCCATAGATAACAAAAATCGGAATTTGCTCAATTCAATTGAATATTTTATCCTTGCGAGTTTCCTATGTAATATTAGTGTATGTAAGTACTTTTTTTCAGGTTATTCATTATAATCTAGTATGATATCTATTTATTAACATATGTCGTTAAATAATAAATATCATTAGAGTGCTCTTTTCTAAAGATTTTTTTAGCATTGTATAAGAGCATAAATAACTACATTAATTAGTCAATATTTACAGTCATTCGTACAAAAGGATGCACTATTCGTATTAATTAATTTATTCCAGTGATGTCTAGTATCTTTTCCAGTAAAACATATTTTATTATATACTCGTAACAGCTCACTGCTGAGTACTGATGTCTCTACTTATACGGGGTGTTAGGGAAACGCTTCCGAAAACTAAGAGCCCCCGCGCATTAGGCGGCCAGGTCGCTGCGGCCAACTTTTGTTCCGTGGCCGCTGGTCGCCTAGTGCACGCACATGCATAAGTCACTGAATACTTAGTTGGCCACAGCGACCTGGCCACGCGACCTGGCCGCCTAATGCGCGGGGGCTCTAAGACAGGTGGTTATGCTGGAGATTATTGACACATTTCCAAAAATTTGACATACAATTAATGTCACATTTTCTTTTCATTCGTCATCTTGAAATGAATCGAAAATAATTGTTTTCTAAATTAAACAGTTACTTATTAACACATATATTTGGTCCCAAACTTGGCAAAACGGTCTCAACTTGCTCCCTGGATTTGGAAGCGTTTCCCTAACACCCTGTATATGAGGACGTATTAATCTCCCCGATGGACCCTCTGAGGATTTGCAAATATGGGCAAATACTTTCCCAGTTATTCAAGCCCCGCAAAAATGCTCGACATTGTGTGTGCGTAAAAAAATCTAACCGAAACTTACCATTTGACATAGAGGAACTCGAGTACACTAGATGTTCAACTATTTCATGACAAACCACGCCCAATAAGCTTGGCTTGTAGTCTTGGCAATGAAGCGGATTTTTGTATAAAGACCCCAACATTAATTCCTCAGTCGATGAAACTTTGCAGGATTGTAGTATAGTATGAGACAATACTTGCATAAAAAAATCCAAAAAAAAAAACCTAACCGAAGTTAGGTATTTTTACTGAAATACTTATTCATTTGATATCTTTGTTGGGAAAAATGCTCAGTCAAAATTTTCTTCGTAAGCAATATTCATGTGTGTTAAGAAAGCTATATGCGAAATATCCAAAAAAAATCCTGGTAGAAACAACAAAACTCAGACATATTATGTTTTTTTAAAGTACCTTGCACGGGAAAATTGCTTAGTCCATTTTTTTAACTGGAATGTCATTCAATAGTCGCTGTGGACTTGCAATAGCAAAATCATTTTTTTTGTGGTTTTCATAAGCATATTTTTTTTTGGATTTTCTTACCCGTGAATCCAGACTAAATTTTAAGGACACGAGAGAAATAAAATTTGACGGAGCAATTTTCCCAGCGAAATGACGGACCATAAAAGGTATTTTGTCTAGTAAGTAATAGTTCTGTTTGGACAAAGTTTTGGATTTTTATCATGTACCACATAATGATGTCATTAATAGAGATGCACCGAAATTCGTTTCAAATTCGGTAAAACCGAAGTTCGGCAGCTTTTACCAAATTTCGGCTTCGGCCGAATTTTGGTAAAAAAATACCGAACTTCGGTGACAGATACCGAATGTTCGGTAGTTTAAATAAAACGCAAATTATACTAATTGACACACAATTTCTGCACTAAGATACTTCTCAAGTTTTATAAGCAAAATAAATTGATACTAGCTGATGCCTGCGACTCGGTCCGCATGGATTTTACGTTTTCCCGATGACTCCTAACCCCTAAGAATTATGTTTTCTTTTCAGATATTAGCAATTTAGCAGTAGTAGTCCTACTTGCCCAATTTCATCAAAATCGGTTCAGTAGTTTACTTAAGAAAATGGAAGCGGTAATTAAAACACGTAACGAGTTGTGACCTGTCCGTCATAAGAGCGAGTAGTCTTACCGAACTTCGGCCAAAGTTCGTCTTGGGCATATTTTTGAACCGAACATTCGGCCGAATTTGACATTCCGCCATTCGGCAGAACCCACATTCGGTGCATCTCTAGTAATTAAGTCATCTTGTAAAACAATTTTTGACTGAGGAATTACTCCGTCGAATTTATTATGCTATTTGTACTTTTAGGTATAAAAACCTAACTTCGCTATTGTTTTTTTTTTTGGATTTTTTTATGCAATGAAGAATGTTAACAAATTTTGAATATTAGCTCTCCGTATTCTCTGTCAAAAATAAAAAATACAAGTGAAAGAATTATTTCAATACGTCAAATAGTTTCCGATTTATAGAAGTAAACGACGCGTACCCCTAAACGTGATAGGTGGTGACCCCATCGCCGGACCGGGTCTGTTTACACATGTCTCTGAATTTATTCTGGGTCCTGCGGGTTTCCTCACGAGGTTTTCCTTCACCAAGGAGCTAGTGATAAATATGTACGAAAGTTTTTGAAAAACTCATTGGTACATGCCAGGATTTGAACCCGAGCCTCATTGTGTTTCATCATATGAAGCAGGCTCTTTAACCGTTAGGCTATCACTGCTCTTAGTTACAAATAAAAATAAATAAAACGGCCTTACGTATTTTATCAATAAGACAAATCAAAATTGAAAAAGATTTAGTACATCTGTTCAACCCACTACATTTGCAATAAATCAATCCCTCTGAGTAAGAAGAGGTACCTATATACAAATATGTACATACGTACCTATACATATAAAAATTTAATACATATTGGTTGTCTACAACGTAAAACTAAAAAGGTTTGGTACTTCTGCCTATTTGAGTTACAATATGACATTAGTTGGGTATTTTGTTTTTTCTAAAGATTAAAAAAACAACTTCAACGAATAATACTAAAAAATACAGTCAAATTGAGAACCTCTTCTTTTTTTGAAGTCTTTTGACGTGATATTAAGTTATTCGTCCATATGTCTCGCACATACTTAATGCAAAATGAAGACTTAAAGGGTTTTTATCATGGATGGCATTGTCAGAATTGAACGAAATAAAAAAAAAAATGGGACCAATCTGGCCACCAGGCTTTCAAATAAAAAAAGAATCATTCAAATCGGTACACCCTGTCGAATGTTCTGAGGTAACAACATAAAAAAAAAATCGAATTAATAACCTCCTCCTTTTTGAAGTCGGTCGAAAAAAAATTAGAACAAATAAATTATTTTCTAAAGAGCAAGAAAAGTTAACTTTGCATTTTTAATTCTTGCATTTCGGCGGCAACGAAATCACTTATTTTGTTGATAAATAATGGGTAACCATTAGGGCATCTATTTTAGGCAGATTATCCGATTGCCCTTTTTCGAATGCTTCATACATTTCATTAATCGGATATAAACACTATTAACATAATGCGCGGATGATAACAAAACAAAATACTGCGCAAGCTCATTAGCCACTGAGCCACTATCACCGCTCTGGTGACTTGCTACTAAGCGGAGCGTTGTAAAATGACGTCACATGCGGTCACGTGACTGTTAGCGGGACTCGATATTTATCGTAAGTTTAAATGCCTGTAAAATCAAAACTAATGGGTATTTTTTACTACAACAAAAACTATTGTATTTGTATACATACAAGCTTTACTGTAACAAACTTTCAACCAATTTGGCATACCTAGTAACATTCTCACCCTATACTACAATCCTGCAAAGTTTCATCAACTGAGGAATTAATGTGGGGGTCCACTACCATTATTGCCTAGACTATTGTCTGACGGCAACAAACACAACGACATTGCAACGCGTCACATATTATATCACTTAATTCTATTTGCATATTCACACAAGTAAATTACAAGCACCAAACTTCATATACATCTAAGAACAAAAAAATATCAAAGAGGAATGTTTTATATAAATAATGTGCACAATAATAGATTATAAACACATATGTCATAATTTTAGGCTGTGAATATAAATTGATTTATAAAACTTATGTAATTCATTTTTATAGAAATGTTATTGAAAGCTTGGTCTAATAATCATTTAACTAAATCAATAGTGATTAATAGTATCTGTCCTATAATTGATTTAGGGCGACCAATTCGACTAATATCACGGTTAAATAGCAAAAACTAATTATTTAAAAGCCAGATACAGAGTACTTGATACCGACAATCTTGCAAGAGTTGGATGAAACACGATAGATCTGCCAGGATCGTAGCAAGTGGCTGTTTATTGTCTTCGCCTACTTCCCGTCTAGTGACGGGAAAAAGGCGTGAGATTATGATTGTATAATATGTATTTATACAATCTCGTAATAAGCCTCATTTTAACAAACCTGGGAGTCAACTAAAATGCTAAATCGTCCAAATCCATCTTACATACTTACAACTAGCTGTTCTGCGCCGTTTTGCCAGCCTAGTTCCCGTTCCCATAGGAATACGGGTATAAAATATAGCCTGTGTTACTCTGTGATAATTTAGCTTTATATTGATGAAAGAAATTTTAAAATCGGACCAGTAGTTTTTGTGTTTATTCTTTACAAACATACAAATCTTTTCTCTTTATAATATTAGTGTAGATGTCGATATAAATATTAAATAACTAGCGGATGCCCAGCGGCGTTGCCCGCGCGGATTCCGTTTATTCCCGTTCCCTTGGGAATTTCCGAAAATCCCTTCATAGTGGTTGCCTACGACATATTTAAGACACCTACATACCATATTTCAAATAGCGGGTGCCCAGCGGCGTTTTCCCGCTTGGATTTAGTTTACTCCCGTTCCCGTGGGAATTTCCAAAAATCCCTTCATACCAATTTCCTATGACATCTCAGACACCTTCATACCATTTTTCAAGTTTCTAGGTGTTATCGTTTCGGAGTAGTACGTATTTCTCTTTTTAACCAGTTTTTATATTTTCCCGTGGGAATGAGATATTTTCCTGGAATAAAAAGTACCCTAGATGTTGACCCGGGTACTCAGTTATCTCCATACCAAATTTAATCAAAATCCGTAAAGTAGTTTTTGAGTGATGCGTGCACAACCAGACAGACAGACAAAAATTCCAAAAATTGATGTTTCGGTATCTATTTCGATAACTATATACACTATCGTTAAAATTTTCAAAAAATATTTAATGTACAGACACGGCCCCGTTAGAGTTTTATTATATGTATAGATATTATAGAAAGAAAGTACTTATGCCGTATTTGTCCATTCAAATTAAAGACACTGCAGAAGGAACAACTTATAAATAATAAATATATTAGTTTTACCTCTATATTAGTGTAGATAGCATTAAAATAGCTTCGGTTCTTTAAAAGGATCCACTGTAAGTCTTAAAAGAATCACTTCAATCTCACGAGACTTACATCTAATAAATTCTTTTCATCATTAAATAATAAATAATCACAATATCTAAGATAAAATTCGTGCTCCACTGATATTTTGTGCTCATTACATCACTTGGGCGGCAAAGCCCACACGGGAAACTCTTCTTTCTTTTTCTCTTTCTTCTTGTAATGTCGATCCCTTAATCTGACGTCATCTTGTCTTATTCTGTAGTCTTGAGCGTCACTCCTCCAATCGCTTTTCTTCCGTGGCGACTCATTTCTGTAATACCTGTACTGTCGGTCATTTTCGCTTTCGTCAATGTACACTTTACTTTTGAGAAATAGTTCATTTTTTTCTGGATCGCACATTTCTTCGGGAATATCGTACTCGTTATCGTTGTAGAGTTCGACGACGTCATCCCGGTTGAAGGTGAACGTGTGCGGGTAGTAGGCCTGAAGGATGTCCTCGTTGCGGTATTGCTGCATTTGGAGCCACACGTGCGGCAGCAGCAGGGGGAAACGTCTGAGCCAGTACGTGACGAAGCCGTCGGGCAACTTGCCTAAGCTCTCGCGTACCTCTGGCTCTAGTTCCCTGTAGTGGTGTTTCTGTAAAATCGAGGAAGATTCCTTAAAGTAGTGTAATATTTGATTTCAAATTATAACTAGGACACAAAGTATTACCATTGTACTTGGTGTCAGTAGTAGTACTAAAAAATTATGGCACGACCCGATCAGGTTTATAGCTGACCTTGTAACGTCACTATTGACGTTGACGCCACAATGAGCGGTCGATAAAGCAGTACGAATGATGGGAGGTGTTCTTAAACTTTTTTTCTAACATAATTTTTAGTCTAACAACCATAATTACTTCTATGGTGTCAACTTGTCAAGCCTTAAAAAGTTTTACGTAACGGGAAACCGTAAGTGACTAAAGGTCACAGCAAACTTATCAACTCGGAAAGGGATCGTCACCGTATCGCCTCGAGCCGTTCAGTATTGTTTGTATGAAACTCCCTACTGCAACGCACACTAATTGGAAACGTAACGTAATCGCCTCGCCTCGGAACAGGCTCCGAACCGCGATGCGGTGAGTGGTCAACTTGCAGTTCCCGCGCTTACGGCTCGCTGTCCCCCCGCTTACGACTCTCCGTACGCGAGCTCACGGCTCTTCGTCCACCATTGCCCGTGTCCCCTCCCGCGACTTGCCTGCTGACCGTGCCGCCGCCCGCCATTCGCAAGGCAACTTCCTTTGGTGTTGCGCGTAAGTTTTATTGAACACTCAACGTTTGGATTCAAACTGATTTGGTGCCAACCCGGTCAGCCAGCGGTCGGCGAGGCGTAAGCGCGGTGACGCCTAGCCGTAGCCGAGTTGACGTACAGGAGCCGCTGCTACGCTTTGGTTACATGCATACGTTAGGTTGACGCCTGGTTGACGGCGAGGCGAAAGGCGATACGGTGCCGATCCCTTTCCGAGTTGATATGTGTGCTGTGACCCTAAATGGGATGTTTGTTTCAATATTGGAGGAGATAAGACTAAAGCAAAAAGAGGAAGATACAGTATACTCTTAC
This sequence comes from Ethmia dodecea, assembly GCA_963855545.1. Lineage (NCBI taxonomy): Eukaryota > Metazoa > Arthropoda > Insecta > Lepidoptera > Depressariidae > Ethmia > Ethmia dodecea. Next base: position 8,807,759 of record OY979446.1, read on the forward strand.
TTCGCAAATTTCACAACTTATATCCTGACAATTACATCCCAATGTCGTGAGTCGTAAGCGCCTGCAATCAACAAAATTAAACAAAAATTTGACGAGGTGAAATATGAAAATATTACTGTTTGGTGTACTTACGCGTGAAACGTTATTCCTTGTGTCTTGTTTTTACGCTTTGAGTGGATTTTGCACTGAATAAATGTACAGGAAGGATTTGTAACGTTCTTTCTCAATATTTCCCTCTACCGTTAGAGACTGAACGTAGCAGGTCAATTGGACTAATTTTTGTAGGTACGCGGTACGCGGGTATCTTCTTAGGCTTTAATCTAACATGGGTGATACAGTAACGAGGTTCTAGTGTGTACGCGTGTACAAAGGGCTCACGAAGTCGTCGCCGGAACACTTTCACCCTTTGATTCGCGGCAAAAAACCGAAAATTGTGGATCGCTGCGAGTCGCTCGTGTAGCGTTCGTTGCAGGCTCGCGAACCACGTACACACTATGTTTTTGGTAACAGTGACTGTTACAGTTGCATGCAATGTAACGGGTGCGGAAACGAGTACGCTGTAAACGTTAGCTGCAACCCGCAAGCGTGCCGCTCGCGAACCACGTACACACTATGTTTTTCCGGTTACAGTACATGCAACGGTTACTGCCTTTTCACACGTAAGCCCCTTTTCACACGTACCGGTTGCCGGGTAGCCGGCGGGCGGCGAAGTATATGGCCATGTACGTTCGCTTTCATACATACCGGCGGGCAATCGGCCATATACTTCGCCGGCCCGTGAAAAGGGGCTTACGGCTACAGTTCGCTGGTGAGTACCCGGCTTTAAACACTGACCTTGTTCCGTATGGCTCTGAGCAGGTGCGCGGCGCGGTCCCCGCGGTATGTGCGTCGCGTGCGCAGGTCTCCCGCCACGAGGGGGCACACGTGCGCGCGCCAGTCGCCGCGGACCACTCGCCGCGCTCCCCTCTCCAGGGGATGCTCCAAGCCTCCGGTCTCGGAGCTCTCCACTTGGTCGCTCACGTCCTGGGGCGGATTTTAATCAGTCGAACAAACCTCTCAAACCAAGAATCATAGACGCAATTGATTTTTAATTGTTACGGTGCGCATTGGAAGCGGTGCTTGACGAATTCAATAGTAGATTGTGTCATAAGGGAGCAAAACGATATTTTTACGGCGAGGGCGTTTCTTTAAATCACGAACATAGTGAATGTTTCTAGGTGAGGGATTCTAATGTAGAATCATGAACGAAGTGAGGGGTTTGAAGTACGTAGCCCAAGGTAAAAATAATTTTGCGACCGAATGATACACTCTGCTTTTCATACCTCTCTATGAGAAAAAAATATTGATGGCATTGTTTGCTTCTTTTTTCAATATTTTCCGGTGTTTAACTATCACTGCTACTTGAATTCAGTTTAAAATATAAAAGACACAAACAATTTGATGTTGGAATTCGAAAATTTGGCGTAAAATAAAATGTAATTTGTGAAAAATAACTACGAGAGCGCGCGCATTGCCACAGCAATTTTTCTGACAGTGTGGCACGACCATCGAACGCTATTCAGCCTTGTCAACCTAATGCGGCGAAAAATGGAACTAATGTTTTGTTATAGTACTTAAGCTACAGTGGCGCCAACCTAAAATGCAAACTTATTTTGCTAATCTCTTTGGCTAAGAATGTTAACGAATATTTTTAATTCTAAATTCAAAACACTTTTATTCGCACTTATAAAAACCCTATCAGAAAAGACTTACTTTGCTCCCTTTTTTTGAGGACCAAAACGTCACTTTTCGAATAGATGGTATGAAAAATCAATTGTCCCATTTTCTTGGCTTAAAAGCCGCTTTCCAGATGCTTTAGTTTAGGCAACTTTCAACTTTACACACCCGATACAAATTCGAAAGTTGCTAGAACTTAGTCACCGATTGCAGCAACTGAAAAATGATTTCGATCACCGCAACTCGCAACTCGAGTTGCTACGTATGCGCAGATCTATTGCGATTACGTTTAGGGGTCCAAAGAATATACTGGTGAAACGTGTGTTTTGTTAGAAATGGAATACCTTTGCCCACCCCCCCGTAGATAAAAGGCGTGAGTTTTTTTAAACTATTCGTCGTTTCTCCGGTGTAGCTAACATAAAGGCCTTGTCATTTTTCTTCGCGCTCTCGTTTGCTACATTTAGCGAAATGAATTTTTAGATTTGTCTTGGGATAAGCTTTTTTATTAATCGTTACTCGCAATTTAATTTCGATACGGTTATGGAGGAGCGGAGGTGAAATTCTCCTCCATCGTGAAAAGGGAAGATCTTCTGCTAGGCGAGGAGATCGTACATGGGGATCGCGGTCCAACGGTTGATGTTGGACAGTTGTATTTATACAAACTCATTAGAAAACTCCGATAGCGCGGTTTAGAACTCGGCCGTCTATTGGCGCGTCGAAATATCCTAAAGCGGTTTATTTTCGCTTTTGCTAGTGAATCGGACTGACCTGTAAGAAGTTGAGTATGCTCTGCTTGCCCCAGAACATGGGGTACTTGAGAATAGTTTCGCAGGGAGGGCGCGCGTGCGGCCGCGCAGAGATCATCGCCCGAACCAGCATCTTCGTCACCACCACTTCCTCTTCTGGCAGCACTTTGCTACAAACATTCATACTGTTAGCGTACGAGTCGTAAGTAAGTAATATTTATTTGCAAGAATACATGTTTACATTTAACAGATCTTAAGATGTCAGGATTAAGTAACGTATTCAGCCCTCAATCAAGCATACAAATATTGATGGTTAGTAATAGTAATACAATTAAAATTACATTACATTTACAATTACGGTACATTCTTGTGGTTTGACGGGCTCTATATCATAGGATAAAGTAGTATATATCTATCTAATTAATAGAACAAGCAATTATTGTATGTATGTATTGATATTTCGGGTATCTCGGAAATGGCTCTAACGATTTTGATGTTTTTTTTTTATACAGATACAGTTTTGACTTTTAAGATTAAATGCGTTATACTTCCTGTTTTTACAGGTTTTTACCCAATTTGACATAAAAAAAAATACGCCGAGCAAAGGTCGGTCGCCCAGGTACTACAATGAGGATCCGTAATTATTATATACAAGATATATTATAAAGAAGATCTAGTGAAGTCATCAGTTTATTCTTACAGTGACAGTCAATAACAAAGTTGTAATGGATACACCACATCTCCCCCCTCCTAGTTTTGTGGTCCAGGGTGTGGCGGCACCAGAGACGCTGGCAGCAGCTGGTCAACGTGGCGGCGCCATACTTGCCCGCCGTCAATACGCACGTTATAGTGCAGTCTTCCCAGGCGTTCTATTATAGTGCCGAATTCCCAGCGCACTTTGGTCTGGGAGTAACTGCGTGCTTGTAATCTCTCTCCTGGAGCGAACTCTGTCATTCGCCTTGTCGTGCTTGCGTGGTTTCTATCTGTGGTTTCGTTTGGGCGTTGGTTGAACATTACGTGCAGTTTAGTTCTGACTTCTCGCCCAAACATCATCTCATATGGCGATCGGCCCGATACGCCAAGGGTGCGTCGCAATCGTGTTTTAACTGTTAGTAGTTTTTCGTTGAAGTTACCACCTTCTAAACACTTTAGCGATCGTTTTATTGTTTGAACGAAGCGTTCTGCCTGCCCATTGGTTGCTGGATGATAGGGGGCACATGTTCTATGTGTTACGCCTTGACTTGACAAGAAGGTCTTAAATTCTTGAGAGGTGAATTGTCTACCATTATCAGAGACTAATGTTAAAGGTATGCCGTAGGTGCAGAAAATATCTTTTAGTTTTTGAATGCACCATGAGCTCGTTGTGGATTTAGTTGGTATGACTTCGACCCACTTCGAAAATGCATCTACTACTATAAAAAGTTGATAGCCATGTAATGGGCCCGCAAAGTCAATATGTACTCGTTGCCATGGTCCGCTCGGTTCTTCCCAATGATGTAATGGAGCCTTAGATGGTTCATTTTGCTCTAACCTGCACGCTCTGCAGGATTTAACTTTGCATTCTATGTCATTATCAATGCCCCTCCAATAAACAAAACTGCGTGCTAGAAGTTTCATCTTGACAATGCCTACGTGTCCAGTGTGGAGTTCGTCCAGCACGTAGCTGCGTAGTGCTCGTGGGATCATGGTGCGCGTGCCCTTGAGTAAACATCCGTTCTGCAGTGTAAGTTCATTGTCTTTATAACCAAGGGTTCTAAGTGTGGCGCCTTTTTCTAAAGCGTTTAATAGCGGTTGACATTCTGTGTCGTCTTTTGTTTCTTTTGCGATATAATCTGGAGATATGTTTAATATGTTTATTTGCTGCATCTGGTACACGTAGTGTTGATCTATTGCGTCGTTGCGAGTTCTTTCAACAGGGAATCTTGATAGGTAATCAGCGTTTGAGTTTTGCGCTGAGGTTCTGTACTCAATGTCATAATTGAAGCCGGAAAGGAAATGAGCGTAATGGAATAGTCTCATAGTACTCATGGCGGGGAGGGTTTGATGTGGGTGAAATATTGTTGTCAAGGGTTTGTGGTCGGTGACAAGAATGAATTTACGTCCGTAACAGTATTGAAAGAATTTCTTCAGTCCCCAGAATATTGCTGTAGCTTCTTTATCTATTTGGCTATATTTCTTCTCGCTCAGAGATAGGGTTCTTGAAGCAAAAGCGATCGGCCTCTCTGACCCGTCGTGTAGTCGGTGAGAGAGTACTGCTCCAAGGCCTGTCGGTGAAGCGTCTGTGGCTAGCACCAGTATCTTTCGGGGGTCGAAGTGTATTAGTACTCTTTCACTTGAAATTTCATGTTTTATTTTTTTGAAGCTCTTTTGACATTCATCGGACCACCTAAATGACGTATCCTTCTTCAGAAGCTGATTCAGAAGGTGTGTTATTGTTGCTAGGTCGGGAATAAATTTGTTATAAAAATTTGCCATCCCTAGGAATGTCCGTAATTCATTTATGTTGTTGGGTTTTTCTGTGTTCATAATAGCGTTGATCTTGTCTTTATTTTTATGCAATCCTTCTTTGTCGATCGTGTGCCCAAGATAATTGAGGCTGGTTTTAAAAAAATGACATTTGTCTTTGTTTACTCTAAGGTTGTTTTGTTTCAGTTTTTCAAGAACTGTTTGTAGTCTTCTAAGTAGTTGATTTTCACTAGAGCCTTGAATTATTATGTCATCGAAAAAACATTGCACTCCATCTATTCCTTGGAGTAGTCTATCCATGAACTTCTGCCATAGGCTTGGGGCTACTTTAACACCGAACATAAGTCTGTTTACCTTGTATGTACCCTTGTGTGTACTCAGTGTTTGTAGCATTGCACTCTGTTCGTCCATCACCATGTTCAAATAGGCTTGGGTGATATCAAGCGTACAAAATATTGTTCCACCGTTCATTTCAGCGAAGATATCTTCTATTATGGGTATGGGGTATTGCTCGTCATGTAGAAATTTATTTAAGGTAACTTTGTAATCAGCGCAAAGTCGGATGCTGCCATTCGGTTTGACTATCGGTACTATGGGCGTACCCCATTCTGCGTGATCCACCTTTGTGATTACTCCTTGAGTGCATAAGCGTTCGATTTCTTCATCGACCTTCGCCTTTAAGGCATAAGGTATTCTTCGAGGTCTTATAAAAATGGGCTGGGTGTTTTCCTTGATATTCAGATGTGCTTGGTAATCGGGAATTTTTCCCAGATCCGACTTAAAGACGGATGAAGTGTATGATTCAAGTAATTGTTCCAATTTCGGGCAAGCGTTTGTATGTTGTAGAGCGTGAATATCAGCTAGGTTTATTGGGCCCAGTTCTTTTATCCAGTTTCGGCCAAATATTGGGTCGACTGGGGAGTTGATAATGTACAGTTTTCCGTGACATTCTTTATTTTGATATTTGAATTTGACGTATGTGACACCCATCGGTTTTATAATTTCTCCTGTGTAGGTTTTTAATTTCATATCTGTTCTAAAAATTTTCTTATCTGTTTTTAAGCTTTTAAAGTCTTTGAGTGATATTGAAGATAGGCTGGCACCGGTGTCGAATTCCATTTTTAATTCTTTGTTCTCTATGTACAGAGTTATCGTGTACTTCGGGCTAAGTTCGCTGTTAATTATGTTAATCTCACCCCAGCTTTCATCACTGATGTTTGAGTTTTCAACTTGGTTGGTGTTTGTGTTGCCATAGGGATTCTTACTTATATGTTGTAGGCAGACTCGAGCTAAGTGACCAACCTTTTTGCATCTGTTGCATGTATCCTTCTTTGCTCCACATTCTTTTGAAAGATGGTTTTCTCCTCCGCATCGGAAACATTTGCCTTTGAGGTCTTGTATTGTCAGAGGACGTGAGGTCTTTCTACTGGTGGAGGGTGTCGGCGGTTTGTAAGTAAAATTCGTTACCCTATTAATAGCGTCTGGTTCTTTGTTCACTGACATGGATTGATTCTCAGATTTTCCTAGTTCTACAGATGTCGCAATTCGTATTAGATCAGAGAGTGGGTGCGGCGTACTATCTTGAAGAATTTTGGTTCGTGCGTCACCATCTTTTAAGCCCCTGATCAATTGTAGAGATAGGAAAGATTCGGCTGTGTTTTTCTTACAGTTTGGACATTGAAACTCACACTAACTGGCTAGCCTTTTAAGTTCTGCCGCGTATTTGGCAATTGTCTCATCTTCTTTCTGAAGTCGCGATATGAAAGTGTGTTGCAAAGCCCAGATACTGGGTTTCGGGTCGATATATTCATCTAATAATTGAATAATTTGGTCATAAGTCATGTCTACAGGATCAACCGGGGAAGTAAGATCACAAACCTTTTCATGTAATTCCGGTGATAGAGTTGTTAGAAGAGTGTATATCTTTGTCTTGATTTCCGTAATGTTGTTCATTAGGAAATATACATTCAATCTCTTGGTAAAATTTTGAAATGTCTCAGTATCCCGAAGCGGTTGGAAACTAATTCTTGGTAAGTTGTCTTTAGAGCTCGTCAACATAGTGGGGGGTGGGAATACTACGGCTGTAGACGTGCTGGTCTGCTGTACAGAGCGGTTGTTGAAATTTTTCATAGTGAGCAATTTAGTTGTGATAGTTATGTAGAGTTCTTCGAATTGGTATCTATATTCTTGTTCTTCATTGTATGTGTCCGTTGATTCTTCCTCGATTTTGTCTTGAATTTCTCTCAGTTCCTGTATTGTCTGTTCCACTGATTTAAATCTACACTCAATTTCTTCATCGGAAAGTGTCGTATGCGTATTAATATACGTTTCCGTTCGCGTCAGAATTCCGCGATTTGATCCGCGTATCTTTTTGTTTTTATCCATCGTCGCCAATTATTATATACAAGATATATTATAAAGAAGATCTAGTGAAGTCATCAGTTTATTCTTACAGTGACAGTCAATAACAAAGTTGTCATGGATACACAACAGTAACGTTTTTAGTTGAGAACGCAGATTTATAGAGCTAAGAAATCCTTAACATACAGTACAAAAATTTTTGTTCTACGACAAAAATTGACAAAGTTATGACCGAATTCCTAGCGAAGTTCACCGAGTAGCCGCCGCGGTAGCGTCGCCCTCATTGTGACGTCATCACTCTCCCGCGATCATTGAGTGCCGGCCGGCCGGCCGTACTTGGTTCCCTCACAGTGACGTACACGCTCTCGCGATCATTGAGTATGTTTATTATTTAATATCTTCGTAAGTAATGGTCCGATTTGGATAATTCAAAAAGAGATATCATTCTTATATCATAAAGAATAACGTGGATAATATTTCTAATGGATTTGCTATAACTGTACTGATCCTCATTGGTAAATTTGCAGTGAGCTGCTTTCGTGATTATAGCCCATTTTTCTACAAATGTGAGAAGATAAAGAGAACTTTGGCCCAGTTGTGAGCTTGTTACGGTGGACTGTAGGCCTGTTACAAGGTACCAGAATGAATTATGAGAGATATAGTATAAAATCAACATTAAAGCGAAAGCAACAATAGGGCTTATATCAGCGCTAACAATGTTTCTAATAGTGTGACAAATAAAACACTTTGTTTTAGGAAAGAGTTGGAGTACATCATTGAAAAGTTAAAAAAAATAAGGTACAGGTCTACCACTTAACTGAGACGGTTCCTCAGGTAACTCAACGGTGCGGGAGGGGTAGAAGATAACGCAACAGCACTGTCAATTTGAAGTAATTCGAATGCACCGCGACAGTGCTGTGTATCATGCGTTAACATAATTATTTTGTAACGTAGTATGCATTTATTCTTCTTTTTTTTTTTAATGGTAGTGGTTTGGTAATGTTCGCCAATGTCCAAGTAAGGCAAAAAAGGGTACGTAAAAATATGTAAGATATACTGGAAGATTTTTTTTACCGTCTGGAAAAAAATATGACGTATATGGTATCTAGAGCCGAAGTTATACACGAGATTAATTGTTAAATATAGTCATGTTTAATGCAATTTACAAAATCTAGAAAACTACGCACAGTACTACGCGCAGCTGGCGGTTGTAGGTAAATTGCGCATAAATTGAAGCTACGAGCCTGTTTCTTTTTAAAATACTATTTCAAATATTTCAGTGTGTATTATTGACTACAATTGAGTAATGTATATTAGTTAAAGCAAGAAAAAAATTTTTTTTTTTTTTATGTAACATTGCCAAATGAATCTATTAGCTATTACACTTACCTATCACACCAATTTTTTTTCCAGACGGTAAAAAAAGTCACCCTGTATAGAATCAACATCTAGTTAGTACACTAACTAGATGACTAGTGTAAACATGCTTTGTATGAACCCTCACTGGTTTCGATTCTGCATTACAGCGACTAAACTTATTTTAGTTTATTCCTGTCTTTATTTTACCTCAAAAAAAGAAAAGGGATAGAATATAACCTACCGAATTTAGTCCTGTCAGAGGCTGTATTTTAGTCGTGACTTATTTACTTATGCACTAAACACGTTATGAAATGCCTTAGTTGACTGGACTAATTTCAATTTGACAGGACTAAATATGACTCGTCTCTTTTCTTCTCTATGAGAAAGAAAATGACAGGACTAAACTAAAATAAGTTTAGGCGCTGTAATGCAGAATCGAACCCACTACCACACTAAAAACTCCGCACTCACAGTACATTCACAATACACTAATCACAGCCCGCCGTATCGTTGTTGATACGCTTTTTGGAGGGCCCGGGTACTTAGGTTTGGTAGTAGTAGGTACAGCGTGTTAGTTTTTTTTTTTTGTAATAATCGATGTTATCTAGTAAAGTAGCGTATGAAAAATAAAAAATAAAAATCAATGCACAAAATACTTTCTTGTTCATTATTTGATTTACTCTTTAAGTATTTGCACTTAATTTAAAAAGACCATGAACAGCTTATAACTCAGAATAACACAAAGGCTATATATTATCCCCGTATTCCTACGGGATTTACGCAGGTGAAACCGCGGGGCACTGCTAGTAAATCATAAAAAATATATAATCATTATCAGTTATCACTCTTGCCCCGTACTTCTACCCGAGGAGCCGTCTCAGTTAAGCGGTAGACATGCAGTTGGATATACTTACTCTAATTGTTCTAAGCTGTAATCTCCTGTCAGAATATTAGCCTGCCGCCTAAGAACATCACCGAACGGATGGTGCCCCTTCGACAGCACATAGTAGAACACGCAGCCCAGCGAGAATATATCCACTGAGGTTGTCTAAAATAATTAAATTAATTTAACACCAAAAATCTGACTGCGTGTAAAGGGCACTGAAAACATTGACCTCTTTTTGGCGCAGTCGGGAATTTTTTTTGCATAATATGATAAATAAAAGATAAATGCAAACTCAGACTCAACAAACAAAATATGCTGAAATATGCGCACATATCTTATCGAGCTCTATCTGGTGGAATAGTTCTGTTGAAAGGGAACCCGAATTTCATGTATGAAGTCTGGCATCGATTTTGGGTCATACATACATTAAGTATGTTTATCAGTTGTTTAGTACTCATAGTACAGGCTCTGCCTAGTTTGTGACTAAATAACCGTGTGTGAATTGTGTCCCACAATTTATTATTATTATTGTATATTACGAAGCGCTCGTAGCGTTTTCAGACGTGGGAGAGCCATGCTTCGGCAGTCGGCACGCTTGGGCCGGCTCGACCGGAGTGATACCACGGCCTCACAGAAAAGTGAAAACCAGCGTAAAGCAATTCATTGCGTTTCGTTGAGTGAGTTAGGTAACCGGAGGCCCCAATCCCCCCTCCCCTCCCCTCCCCCTACTCCCATCTCAAAGGTCGGCAACGCAGTTGTGACTCTTGAGTTGCAGGTGTCCATGGGCGACGGACGTCACTTACCATCAGGTGACCCGTCTGCTCGTTTGCCCCCTTGTTTATCATAAAAAAAAAGCCCTGCGGTGCCAGTGTGTTTGTAACGATCACACTGGTTAAGCAAAGTTGGGTGTGGTCAGTCAGTAAATGGGTCACCCATTTACTGACTGACCTAGTGGCATTTATATCACTTTCTTGTTTCGGAAGGCACGTTAAATTGTCGGTCCCGGTTTTCGTTGTGTTTACGCACAATGGAAGTCGCTGAGCCATGTCAGATACCATTGGGTGGCTTGAAAATTCTGGCTGTTAAGTGGCCAATAACACCATCATCTTAACACCATCTCACAATCCGCGGTGGGTTCGCGTGGGAGATTATAGCCCATACTTCCTCATGTGTGAGGAAAGACCCTTAGCTCAGCAGCGGGCTGGTACGGCTTGATGATGATGAATGATGATGATTGTACATTATGCCGTTGAATTCGTACCGTCCGCTCCCCGTTGATCATCTCTGGCGCGATCCAGCCGTCGGTGCCGGTGACGCCGGAGCGGCGCGAGAAGCTCACGCGGCCGATGTTCAACTTCTTGGAGAGCCCGAAGTCGGAGATCATCGCGCGCACCTCGCCGCTGCCAGTGGGCATCGACAGCAGCACGTTGTGGGGCTTCACGTCCCTGTGCACTGGGAAAATATATCAAAAATAAATCATCGCAGAGTTATTCCATTTAGTTATTACATTCCAGTTATTCCAAGAAGTACCCAAGTTTCACCACTCTATTCTTTGGACCCCTAAACGTGATAGGAGTCCATCGACGGGCCGGTCTGCTACACATGCCTCTCAGTTATTTCTGGGACCTGCGGGTTTCCTCACGATGTTTTCCTTCACCGGCGAGCTAGCGATAAATATGTACATAAGTTTTTGAAAAACTCCAAGTGTTGGCCGACCTCTTAGAGGTTGATAATTATTGTTCTTTTACTACATGACACCTGAGCTGATACGGTACATGCCAGGATTCGAACCCGAGCTTCATGGATGAAAATAATAATAATAAAGAAGTAAATACAGAAGATGGGAAAAATAGATAAATACATAGATTATTAATATACTAAAAAAAGCGACTGCGTCCTCCTAGTGCAGGCAAAAAGGTACCGCAAGACACTTTAGAGATGATGACGATTCAAAAGCGACTGCGTGCTCCTAGTGCAGGCAAAAAGGTACCGCAAGACACTTTGGAGATGATGACGATTCACATTTATTGATAACAACACCTCATTAAAATCTATCAACCTGTTTAGGCTACAGACGGCACCAAAGCAATCGTCTTATGTTCACCCGCATAACCATTAAAGAGGATAAGCATAGTCTATCGTGTTCACCTATATCCATGGAATGCAGATGCGACAAGCCCATAGTAGCCTGCCGCAGCACTTCTACCGCGTCAATCTTGCATTCGAAGTTCAGCTTCTTCTCTACGTAGTCCTGTAACGTCGCCGAACACAGCTCCAGCGCTATGTACCTGAAATAAATATTATTCCTATGGATAGATACGAGGTTTAAGGACGTATTTACGTTTGACGAGAAAATGGCCGATTTTAGTGGTTTTTCGGGCGATTTTCTAAACAATCCGCTAAACATTCTTAAATGATAAAGGTACCTATAGAAGCACTGGTCCTTTGTCTTTATTTCATGTTGAGAGTTTTTTTCAATTTCACAGATTTTAATTCATTAAAATCATTTTTCCGTAAGACACTCACGCAAAAACCTCGAAAACTAGGTGACTTTCGGTTCAAAAATCTAGATAACTGGAAGACTACAGTTTATTTAAAAAATACCTAGACCTAGTAAAAACAGTTATCTTTCGATGATGTTGACCAAAAATCTGATAAACACTGCACAATCTTTATAAAAAAATAAATCATTTATTCATAAAAAAAAGTGTCAAAATAAATTTGCTATCCCATCCATAGTTTTAGCTAGTTGTAATAAGGATTACTTTTGCACTAGCGTAAACTATATAAACCGTGACATTTTCAAACGGCTCTTCAGATGAAGCTGAGCGTCTGTCGAGAGCACACTCTATGTCGGTTGGACCTAGCTGACAGGAAAGTCGTACGTACACAAATAAATTGCAAATAAATGACATAAAAGATATTGAGTAATTTATGTAAAGGTTTATTTATAACGTTGTCATGGTTACCGGCATACTGTACCTATGCAGCTTAGAAATGTAAATCGTGGACTTTTTTTTAACATTTGATGATATCAATAAAATAAATAACTGATTAAAATGAGCTGATGATGAACCTGATGATAACCCTTTACGAATGACACTAGGGCTGCAAATCTAATAGAAATCTGACTGATCTCATGCTGGCTGACCCTCTGAGACTGCTACTAAGGAAGAAACGACTTTTATGGTTTTCGGGTACGCTGATAGCGAAACTTATGTCAATACCCAATTCCAAGATGGCGGTCATGGTGATTTTCATGTTTTTACGTCATGGGTGTCGTTTTTATGGTTTTCGGGTACGCTGATAGCGAAACTTATGTCAATACCCAATTCCAAGATGGCGGTCATGGTGATTTTCATGTTTTTACGTCATGGGTGTCGTTTTTATGGTTTTCTAGTACACTGATGGCGAATATTAAGTCAATATCCAATTCCAAGATGGCGGTCATGCTGATTTTCATGTTTTACGTCATGGGTGTCGTTTTTATGGTTTTCGGGTACGCTGATAGCGAAACTTACGTCAATACCCAATTCCAAGATGGCGGTCATGCTGATTTTCATGTTTTACGTCATGGGTGTCGTTTTTATGGTTTTCGGGTACGCTGATGGCGAAACTTATGTCAATATCCAATTCCAAGATGGCGACCAATATTGTTTTTTAAGATTTTTCATCATGTGTGTCGTTTCCATGGTTTTTGGGTACGCTGATAGCGAAAATTAAGTAATTACCAAATTCCAATATGGTGGCCAAGATTATTTTTATGATTTCTGTTATGGTCATGGATGATTTTCCTTTTATTGGGTATTGACAACAGTTTCGATATCAGCATATCCGAAGACTATGCAAACGACACACATGACGGGAATCCCGAAAATGAATATGGGTGCCATCTTAGAATTGAGTATCAATCAATCGACCCGATTTTCAAAGGTTAGACACATAATGAAACTTTCAAAGAATAGAGATACTCTCTTTACTTACTCAATACTTACTCCCGACGAGATTGGCACAGTTATTTCCCTCCTGGAAGTACTTTCCACCATTTTATTTTTCAAAACTCAAAACGTGACAGGAAGTACTCCTGTGTGCCTCAGATATTGATCAAAGGTATCATAAATGAGGCATATTATGTGTCTTCACTGTCAAACTAAAAAAATAATATATGGGTGCTTTACCCCATATAGTTATTACTATTAGCCTCTATGGGGTAAAGCACCCAATAATTGACAGTACAACGTCCTGAATAGATTTTTTATTAAGTTTTTATGTACTTCCAAAAATTAAATTTTTCTACCAACTCTCTTGGGGAAAAAGCGTGAACATAAATTAATTTCGAAATATTAAAAAAAAACACATTAGCGCTATGCCACACCAGTACAATAATGCTGTGACTAGGGTCACGAGGTGTCTTTTGGGGTTGAAAGAAACCATAACTCAATCACGCCATTAAATTGCAGATCATTTTTGTAGGAATGAGGTTGGTTATCAAACCTATAATAGAGGCGTCTACGCTTTTTCGTAGAGAAGGGTTATGTGTTGTCTATGAAGGAGAGGCTTTTGTTTTGAGACTTAATTTTTATACATTTTATACACATCATTTCGGCTCGGGATTATTTTTGTTATTTCGATCTCACATTTTTATTCGTAGTTAAAGATGCAAAACTTTTTTTTTCGTACTATTATATTTAGTACGTACGTTAATTTGTCTTGGAAGTGATGATAATTAGTAACGAAAGGTGTCGATAATTATCTATAAAGCATTTTTAGTTAAATTTAAAAATTATAATAGATTCAATGATTTAATTATGTTTACAATTTATAAATAATTTTTAAAAATCAATAGTAGCCATACCCAGAGCGTGCTTCGCAGTGCCCTAGGGGAGCCCTAGGGCACTGCAAAGAGCAAGACCTCTAGGGGGTTTCCGCAAAAATAATTGTCCTAATAAAAAAAATTACTAAAAAAACAAATCGACTATTAGGTTGCAGAGTAAAATAGAATGTATCTAAATATTTCAACATAAAACTTAAAAAAATGTAACCAAAAGTGTATTGTGGAATGTGTGATATAAGAACGCCGAGCGCGGGACATTTCACCAGCAGTTCTGTGTTGAGCTTGACTGATTCTTCAACTTTTCTACCATGCCTGATATCAACCAATTAGGTAGTTGACAGCATCGAAATTAAATTGCGAGTAGTCATTCATTAAAAAGATGATCCCAAAACACATTTAAACATGTATTTCGGTTTTCACTTTACAATGCGAGTGTTATGGGCATCTTTGCATTGGGAAGGGCAGGGGGAGAGTTTTCGTATAATTTTAAAGTAACATTACGATTAAATATCAAATTTAACAATAATCAACAATTACAAAAAGTTTTGCAATTGAGGACTAGATACTATGATGGTGTGACCTTGCTACTTCAGTACCAACTACCAACATTTTCCATACTAAAATTTCATATTGACAGATCATAAAAACTAACTGATTTGACTAGGCAGGACACTACCCTATTGATAAAAACTAAAAAATATTTCATAGCTCCCATTAGATGCAAATGCAAGTAATATTATAATCTTTAATACACATAAAACTAGTTTTCATTATTCGAATATTTTGTTCTCCAAAAGGGTTCCGTAGCCCTAAAAGTTTGAGGACAGCTGACTTATAGTATTTTTCGAAAACATTTTATTGCGTCTTGAATGAAACACGGTAAAGTGTCGATAATTGGGTGTGTTACCCTACATCAGTATTTGCGGTCTCAGTTTAGTGATAGTTCTGCCTAATGAAGCTGAGACTATTGTGATATCTTTTATGATTTTATTTTAAATATATTATCTATTATGTATATACATACCTATAATGTAACAGAATTAGCCCAATTCCTGAAATTAGTTTGTTCAGTATCGACTACGATTACAGATATTTTTAGAGTTCTGTGCCCAAAGGTTCTGTGTCTGTCTATCTGTCACCAGGCTGTATCTCATGAACCGTGATAGTCAGACAATTGAAATTTTCGCAGATGATGTATTTCTATTGCTGCTATAACAACACATACCTACCTTCTAAAAATCTGAATAAAATAAATATTTAAGCGGGGCTATAAAATAAACGTAATTTGTTGTTGTTTTTATGGATAATGGTACAGAACCCTATGTGCGCAAGCCCGACTCGCACTTTGCCGGATTTTAATCTATTGTGTTCGTTTTTTCTAAAAAAAATGCTCAATTTTGGGCTTCCTATGGAAACCATACTATTAAATTTAAGAAAACTAATGTACGAATGCATCATTTTTTTATATTAATATACTAATTGGGGTGTATGAAGATTTGCGCAAATTCTTTGAATTATTCTGTGACGCGTTGTATATCTTTACGTCGATTTATTCATTTTGTATGTTTTTACAATTTTAATTAAACATTACATAAAAAATATATGAATTAATTTATTCAACAAGAAAACTCAAATAGAAAAAATATTTTATATTCAAAAGTATGAAAACTTGTTGGTTGCACTCATTATTTCCCCGCAAATCAGGCGGGCGCTGTGTGTGTGGACTGCGCATGTAGTAGTACGTCAAAATGCCTAAAATTGACGCGAGTCAAACGTAAATACGTCCTTAATGACAATAACAATGTTATAATAAGCCGTTTGGTTGGACAACTAAACAGTTTTTGGAGGAACGCCTTTTTTGAGTGAAACAAAAAGTAATCACCTAACAGGGGAATTTATTAAAAATAAGCAAAGCATACAATGCGAGTCGTCGGGTCGAAGTAGTTAGGGGGCGAGACTTTTTAAATTGGCTTGGATATAAATTATAAATTCAACAGTTGAACCAAAGCATTTAACTTAAAAAATCTTACAGTACATACACTATTTTCAATATAATCCATTGCAACCCAAGTGTTACCCTACTACTACTAAGTGGTACCCTAAACCAGGCGATCTCTCCTAGAAAAACACTTTATTTTATTTTTGTATCTCCGTTGCATTATTGTATTTATTCCGTTACCTCGGAGTCGGGTATAAATTTTTTAATTGTTTTGTTTTGTCTATGGGCGTAGACGGCCAAAAATACAAATTAGGGAGGCCTCGATACGCCTTTTTGCCGATACGATACCGATACCGATACTCTTATAAAAATATTGGCGATACCGATACGCTTATTTAATTCAAAAAGGAAGGTAGAATAAATAAAACACAATTAATTAATAGTTTTAGTAATCATAATTAATATTTATAACTATGCGGGGTTTCCCCAAGCTTAGTTAGTTCGTGTGTCGATTGCAACGAAATAGGTGGGACAACACGCGCATTTACATTACATTTATAAGCGCGAAATTTTGAAAAGTATCGTTTAATCTGCCACAAAAATATCACCAATACCGATATATCGGCAAAACCGAAGTATCGCCGATATATCGGCAAAACCGAAGTATCGCCGATATATGCATCCCTAATACAAATGAGGTTTTTTACCTGAACTGCTTATCGCGCTCAGTGCAGTAGTACCGCACAACGTGGGCGTGTGCATCGGATTCCCTCAGCAATGCCACCTCGCGGTCGGCGAACGTAAAGCATTCGGGCAGGAGACGCTTCACAGCCACTGCGCGCTTGTCGAATACACCCCTGAGATAAAACAGTTATGTTACACAACTTTTTTTTATGTCCAACTAAACTGTTTCATCCGCGTCAACATTCAGTGAAAGAATTTTTGGAATCGGAATCAGTAGTTCCGGAGATTGCCTCTTACAAAATATACACACAACTTTGCGTCTTTATGATATTGGCAGGTACAGACGAGCACATATCATATAATAGTATAGTTAATAAACTATACAATAGTATATCTATTTAAGATCATCATCATCATATCAGCCACCAGACATAGGTTTCCCCCCGCATCCATAGGTTTCGCGTAGTCCACCCGCCCGCGTTCACTAGGTCCACAGTCTACCATTTGAAGTTGAGGTGACAGTGGACTTCCAGTTTATTTTATTTATTTATATACAATAAGCATTACAAGTTGCAGCTTAAACATACTCGCCAAACTGCATAGCAGTTTGTTGACAAGTTTGCTATTCTATTTAAGATTTATCGGTGACTTTGATTCGTCCGTGGATTTTACTGAGGATACTATTTAAACTTTTATATATTACTGTATGAAAGACGCTTAACGAGACAAATATATAAGGGTGTTGTGAATGGGCGAGTCGGTAGAGGACGACCTAGGCGTAATCGACCAGATTGGCGAAGTATTGAAGAAAAGCAAGATAAAGAGTACCCGAAACCGACAAGCATGCATTACTCGTTAGATAAATGTGGATGAAGCACGAGAGATCTGCCAGGTTCGTAGCAAGTGGCAGTCTCTGCCTATCCCAATGGGAAATAGGCGTGAGATTATGTATGTATGTACTATTTAAGATACTAACCTATAAACAAAAGTCCCCTCGCAGCCCTTGCCAAGGACCCGGTCAGTGCAGAAGCTGATCCTGCCAATGCGCACCTCCCCCTCCCCGATGTCCTCCAGCTGCCCTGTCACCTCGCCTGAAGACGACGTCGACATATTTGAACCACGCGACCCGCCTTGCGATAACTGTTGGAATTCCCTGGCCTGCGGAAAACATACTCTAACTATACCATCTCTGTAGTTTTCGTCTATATCTAATCTATAATTGCCGCTCAGTAGGCAATTGGTTGGACAGTCCAGAGGGCCTACTACGATCTCATAAAACCAAACTTTTAACAATATTGTTTTGGTCTTACTTCTTTCTTACCCTACGTCCTCATAAATTAGGCTTGTTTTAATTTTATTTTATGTGAAATGATATGAAAAGCATGACGCTTTAATTGACCAATCGAAATGATCAGTGACGATGGTGGTTATTATGTATTTTTACCTACAGAAATAAATTAATTTTCACTTAATATGAAAAAATATAAGCGTTTTTTCATTTAATTGTTGAGATAAAATCATTCAATATTTTACATCACCATGCAACAATATTGTTTTAGAAGGTCAAGGTACGAATTTCAGTAGATTCCTGATAGTTTTGTAAATGTTTGTGGTAGTGGTGGTGATAGCTCGCTTGTAAATATACCTAAGCTACGACAAATAATATTTATTATCCGTATAGGTATAGAATAATTAATGGACTGTTATGAAAGCTAGTAAAGTAGTAACCCATAGCGATACTTTTCAGATAACATTTTATAGGTATATCAAACTCGGAGTCATACGCTGTATAATTTCCATTCAACAAACGATGTTATTGATTACAGAATCAAGTAACCCATGGCCAACTATTATTAGTACTTCATATCATGGTATTTATTATCCTCAATACTCCGGCTCACACATGCATCTACACGCACAACTACGCGCTACGCGTAACATCTGGTCTTTCCTCAATTAATGTAAAAGTTGGTGGGCTATGAATATCAAGCAATCCCAACGCTGACCGAACACAATGAAAATCGAGTCCGATAATTTAGCGTGCCTTCCGAAGTATTGTGACCGTAAGCGATCTGATAACGGGACATTAATACCCACTACCACTGCATATGGCTATTGTTAATAGGTTTGGTTCCAAAAAGTGATCTTTGCAGATTGATATAGTCCAATTTCCCACTTAATGAAATAACTTTATAAATAGGGCGAGTAAACAAGCATGTTGCAACACCAAAGCATTCGAGGATATGTTGGGAAACTTTGAAAAGTCTTATACAGGGTGGATATTTGAGATGGGTCGGCCAGGGCAGCTACCTTAACTATTGTAGCTAGACGAAAATGGTCTGAAGAGACTATCCACCATTTTTGAAAATATTTAGAACTGCATTTAAAGATTTTTGAAAAATGGTACAGTCAGCGAGAAAATCGTCGATTCCCACAAAAAAATTTTTTGATGCCATTCGATCCAGTTTCAGATAAAGATCAAAAGTCTCTAAGAGACTAACTGAGGTCAAGGGGGTAGAAAAGTCAGGAAACGCAAAAAACGTTTTACATACACTTAGTAAGGAATAAAACTTCAACCGGAAAAAAGTTCAATGAAATGCTAAAATCTCTTTAGTGGTGATTCAACTTATAAATATGAGCAGCGTTTTCCTTGGAAAACAACAGAACACACCATGACAGAAGCTTATGTTAGAAAAAAAGAAATAATACTTACCAAAAATTTAAGTTCGAAATTCAAATTATCTTTGTCTTCTTCAGACTAAATATCGCGCCAAGTTGCCAAGTGGCCAGTAACGTATTCTAAAAAAAGAGATCTTAACTGACATTTAAAATTGTGGCAAATAAGAAAAGATAGTATACCATGTTTTCAGAGGAGAACGCTGCTCAGATTTATAAGTTGAATCACCACTAAAGAGATTTTAGCATTTCATTGAACTTTTTTCCGGTTGAAGTTTTATTCCTTACTAAGTGTATGTAAACCGTTTTTTGCGTTTCCTGACTTTTCTACCCCCTTGACCTCAGTTAGTCTCTTAGAGACTTTTGATCCTTATCTGAAACTGGATCGAATGGCATCAAAAAATTTTTTTGTGGGAATCGACGATTTTCTCGCTGACTGTACCATTTTTCAAAAATCTTTAAATGCAGTTCTAAACATTTTCAAAAATGGTGGATAGTCTCTTCAGACCATTTTCGTCTAGCTACAACGGTTAAGGTAGCTGCCCTGGCCGACCCATCTCAAATATCCACCCTAACACGCCTTTTGATTTGAGGAATCTCATGTCATATTGGAAAGGGAGAACCTTAGAACGCAGCTCATTACTCAATGGTGGCACTAATTCGAAATTTAAGCTTCCTTCACTACAGCGCAAAATATTTTTAATAAATAAAATAATTATTATAATTACCTGATATCGTAAATACCAGAACATAGTGACGACCAGTCCGCACAGAATTATAAGAGCCACCTTTAACACCTTGTTCTCTTGCTGATGGAGCCACACATACCCCTTTTTGTACCATAAATCTGGTCTAAAGTTGAACCATTCTATTAACTCTTCCGTTTGTACTGATACAGAAACAGAACTCGACTTCAGATTTGTTTCATTTTCCACGTCTTTTCGAGGTTCAGAGTGGACTTGTCCGTTTATCAACTTAATAGAATTTCCATGTGAATTTTCTACATCCAGGAAATTGTTGTTTGGTAATTGAGGCATCCAAGAGGTTGTAAGTTCTGGAACTTTGTAATGACCCAGCAACAAGTATGGGGCAGACACATGTAAATTCAAATCATTTAATGTGTAGTGGACATTTTTGAAGGGTTCGTATTTATGATCCAATTTGGCATGACTATCTGTAGTCGGGCCTTCAATTAGTAAGGGGTGGGTGTGACCAGTTGATATAGTAATAGTATTTTTGTCGACGAGAGATGATAAGGCGTACAGTCCGTGGTTGTGCTCGCCAACATATAATGTTGGGCTGAAATTTTGATTATTATTAATCCCTGAATTTAAATATAACCTATGTAACTGGCAGAGGTGTTATAATTTTCGTCCTTCAGTTTGTAGATCTCCTAATCATCCATTACACATACACATATGGTTTGGAAGAGATCCCTAAAAGCGATAAAACCACATTGCTTTTTGTATGTAGTAAAAAAGAGAAGAGTTGCTTTATATTTTAGTAGCTTTTGCCCACGACTTCGTCTGCATACTAGTATAAAAGTAGCCAATCTCCTAAATGCAATTTATCTCCCTGCCAAATTTCATCAAGATCAATACAGCGTTATAAACGAGAACAGGTAACAGACAGTTTTACTTTTATAATTAGGGATAGTAGTAAAGCAGCCCCACAGAAGTAGAAATTAATTACAATAATTATGGTATCACATGATACTCACTACAACTCGATGTTAGAATTCTTTATGCCCTGTCCATTTCTAAGAGTACTTGCATCCTCCATGATGTGGTCAAGGGTATCATCTCCGATGGAATTGAATGGGACAGAGAGAAGGCCGTCTCTGTCCAGCAGATAGGCGGCAACCACAGGTGTTTCAAGGTTATGGGACCACACAAGGTCACCAGTCTTACGGTCGAATGACATTACTCGCCCACTCGATGTTGATGTAAAATGGATTATTCCTGTCAAACAAAAAACTTAGTTATTTAAATGTAATTTTAGTTCACGCAACGACCGGAAATTCGATTTCAATCAACTACGATTACAATAATGATTAAGTATTACAATGGAAAACATAATTATGCTGACATTCTGTTATCTATACTAATATTATAAAAAGGAAAGATTTGTATTTTTGTATGATTGTTACTAATACATTCTAAAGTTACTAGACCGATTTAAAAAATTCTTTTACTAATGGATTCCCGTATTCTTACGGGAACGAGAACTACGCGGGTGAAACCGCGCAGAACTGCTAGTAGATTATATTTTTAGTTTAGTTCTCCTTGAACTATATCGATTGCAATTATATTCGGAACGCAGGAAAAGTTAAACCATTTACATGATCGCCGTGAAAAATTAAATTAGCTACACAACTGCTACAAAGTTTCAGCATTTCAAGCATAGGGTTGAGAAATAATTATAGTATTTTTTGTATTTATATGGTATACAAAATGTACAAATTATACAATGTGAAATTTAGATATATAATCTCTCACGCCTTTCATCCCCGAGGGGGTAGGCAGAGGTATTCCATTACTGGATATACCCACATTTCACGAGATACATTGGACCCCTAAGCGTGATAGGTGGTGAGCCCATCGCCGGACCGGGTCTGTTTACACATGTCTCAGAATTAATTCTGAGACCTGTGGGTTTCCTCACGATGTTTTCCTTCACCGTCGAGCTAGTGAGTGAAATTTAGATATTTTCTTGTACCTACCATAAAACCAATAAAAGTAGTGGAACTATATTTATACTAAGTCTACGTCCATATGTTTAAATAATAGATTGATGAGAACCTTGAGTTATTTCCCGTCGCGATCGATCGACTGTATGCACTTTCTACAAATGTAGAACTAGACCTTTTACTGCATATGTCTCTATACTGATATAATAAAAAATCAATACAAATAAACTTGAAACGAGGCTATACTTACCATAATCATTCAACATTTCTTTTCCCATAGCGTGTGATGTGTAATCAAAGAATGTTACATTCCATTTCTGATTTTCATTCTTAGAATCATGCATCAGGATGTTGTACTCAGTACGAGCTACGTAAATACCCCTTTTCTTGTCGGGGGCGCAGGTATGCTCCTCAGCATTCTTAAATATTGTTGATTTATCAAATCCTACAAGAAATACTTACCTATATATTAGGAATATTATAGGTCATTTACATTTCAAATATGTACAGGTGGTTTAAACTGTGATAATTTTGTGAAGCAACTACAAAAACACAGTACATATTACGCATACGATAGTCGATAAGACAATGAAAAAAATAAGTTTTCTAACTAGCATAACAGGTCACTTGGAGACCTACTTACATGAAGTAGGTACCTACTTAAGATATCTTTAGTCATTATTAAAAACCCGTTAAGGCGATTAGGTATACTATATTTTTCAAGGCGATGATAAGGGCCAGATTCTCCGGGACTGGCTTTATCTATCTATATAATTATATAAAAATGAATCCCTTTTTCCCTTGGTCACGGCATCACGCGTTAATGGCTGAACCGATTTGGCTGAAAGTTGGTGGGGAGGTAGCTTAGAACCAGGAGACGGACATAGGATACTTTTTATTATCGATATTCCCACGGGAACGGGAACTACGCGGGTGAAACCGCGGGGCGCTGCTAGTATAATATATTTATGAATACTTAAACCTTTGTCAAGTCGAGTCGGTGCAGCAACTCGTCAGTGGAGATGGGCTGCTGTTTACGTTTATCTAATCTTCATGGACGAGTTTAGTGTGCCTTATTTGTTATTGACATTTCAAAGTGTATTTTATATACCTACTGAAATAAATGAATTTTGAGTTTGAGTCAGTTTGCACCTCAGGCCCGTGTGGTCAATGCGGCCGACAGCCCAAAATTTATTCACAAATCCTGCTCATAACCCTGGTGATCCAATATTACAGATTTTAGATGACATGCTGGTCTCAGCAAATCTGTCGAATCAAAAGAAATATGAATAAAACAAACCTGAAACGTGTTCCCGAGTACCCGTCAATGGGTCGAGCATAAACCACGTGTCGCTTTTCTTCCCTGTATACAGTATTCCATCAGTCGATCGGCATGGGGCATTCGCTACTAATTCTGGTATGGTGAAAGGCAGTTTCTTCAGCATCTGTTGGTCACCTCTCGGCCCGTACATGTAGAGAAAGCCGTGGCGAGGGTCCGGCAGGAATTGGGGCATTAAGTTTGCATGTTGGTTAGGAACCTTCACTACTGGTTCTAGAAAAGATTCAAAATAAAATTTTAACTTCTCAGAACTTCGGAGCACATTGCATTAGTAAAATAAGTCTTACTGAGTTTCTTTTCTTTCTCTGAGCTTTCAAGTATTATTTGGTACAGATCCACGTCAGTCATTGAAGACAAAAGGTGAACTTTTAGAAATTTACAAGTACGGCGTAAAAACATAGTTATCGTATCGTAACGTATATTAGTTATTGTTGCAAGAGCGTAACCTTAATTATGCGATAAGAAACATTTCGTGTATATAGAAAAATAATGAATTAATGAAAATAAATAATAATAATATGAGATTTTATGTAAAGAATGCTAATATAAGCAGTTGGAATAATTTTATGATTACTACACTTACTCGCCCATAATATGTAAGTAAGATTATGACTGAAATTGGCATAACGAAGCATTGCCATTATGATAACTTATGTTGTACTTTTATAATGAAAACATTTGAAAATTTCTTCAAACGTCTTTAACAGTGATATAATATATAATAGTAATTTAGCTTATAGGAGGTATTGCTGAGGTCGAAGAGCTTAAAGAGGTTCGGTTGTTACATATCCCAATTTCAGTTAAGTCAAAAACTAATTGTAAGTACATTTAACACATTTGCTGCAAACTAAAATATAACAATAGTTACTACGAGTGTAATAAAAAGGGTATAGAATAGCATACTGAAAAGTATAAGAAAGGTCCCATGGTTCATTAGGAACTGAGAAAGCCAACACCGTTCAGCAGGAAATTAAGTCTATTGCCGAACGCTACAAGACAAGAACAAAAAAACCATCCGAATCCCCTGGCAGCCATGCTGACCAGGCCTACCCATTAGGAAGCTAGACAATGGATCCCTCGACTCAAGCATGTGTGCATGCAAGCAAACTAGTATTAATATAAGAAGAAAATAAAGGTACTACGAGTACTATGAGAGTACTATGGCACAGAAACGTGGTCCCTAACTGCTGGCCTTCTAGATAAGCTCAGAGTCAACCAACGAGCCAAGGAGAGAGCTATGCTCGGAGTTTTTTTGCGCGATTGAATCCGGAACGAGGAAATCCGCCGAAGAACTAAGGTCACCGACATAGCTCTCAGAATATGCAAGCTTAAGTGGCAATGGGCAGGCCACATCGCTCGAAGAACCGATGATCGATGGGGAAGATAGGTTCTCGAGTGGCGACCACGAACCGGAAGACGCAATGTTGGTAGGCCTCTCACCAGGTGGACCGACGACATCGTCAAGGTCGCGGGTAACCGGTGGATGCAAGCGGCAAGTTGCCGTTCGTTGTGGCGTTCTATGGGGGAGGCCTTTGTTCAACAGTGGACGTCTTCCGGCTGATGATGATGATGAGTATATTCGGTAGCGAACGTGTTAAAGTGCCGTGATATTACGATTAACACAGCACACCCTTCCTTCACAATTATGAAGAGGGTACCACTTTAGTTGTTGAATCAGATGCTTCAAATGATTCAGAGTTCGCTTTGCACAAAGTCTTAAATAGTTTAAAACTAGATAATGCATTGGTTGATTGTATTACGTAAATAAAATGCAACTTTTACACTCGCGAATTAAGCTTAGCAACAATGATAACCCAGTTATTGAATGTCAATTAAGCTTCATAGCCAGATAATTCTATACATATCTAAAAATATGTTTAAAAGACAAGCTGATAGTGAAGAAATTATCGTGTAATCCATAACCAGGTATGGGCTACGCACTCGCATGGCACGCCACATGGCGATAACAACGACCTTATCTAGCATAAAAAACTGAAATTTACAACAATATTTAAATGTTTACTTACATTAATGCGTGAATAGTCATATGAATATCAAATGAGTTTGTCATGATTTTTTATAATTTTTTTTTAATGATGTAATAAAGTAAGTTAGATCATAGTTATTCTGTAAATTAACTTCAAGATTTGTGAGTGTTGAAATTCACTGGAATGCTTTTCGGAGATGATGTAGATTTTAGATATCTCAAGTTTGGAAAAACTGACGAAATAGGTACTGGATTAAGACGTATGGTCTAGTATCTAGTTTGTATTTAAGAACTATTTTGGAATATAATTATGCCTGCTTTTTTACCTACAAGCTTTCAGCACCTATTAAACCAACCGGAGACGCCACTGACAGGCGTTCCCCTCTGCCAAAAGTACATGAGCAACGCTCATACAAACTGTTATAAAAAAGTAGTTGTCTTGAGTTCCGCGTCAGTCTCTTTGAGCCTACAAGTGACTAATTAATATGAATCCCTGGAAAAAATATTTTTTAATAATAATAATAAATTATTTGTTAACACCATGTTATAAGTTTTGGCAATCTGTACTAGAAAAATTTCTGTATTACAGACCGCCCTTTTGTGTTGTGACATTAAAAGAGCGGCACACAGCCTTTTGGGTTTGTAACATTTGACAGTAAAAAAAGAGAATTATGAGAATACTGGACGCACATCTTTTTTGCATCCGGGTAAGCAAAGACAATCGACTACCACTTGAACCTGGCAGATGTCTAAAGCATAATGTACAGAAAGTAAAAAATGCATAAATATGAACTTAACTGAAAAATATCACTAAAGCCCAAGAACATTGTATGCTCTATTTGGTTGCAGTAATTATGTGTAAATTTGTAAAAAAAATCATTTACTTAAAAAAGAAATAAATCCTGTGTATGTGTATTATTTATTACTAACTGTTCCGCGCAATTTTACTCGGGTAAATAGGCGTAGCTAGGAGGGGGGGAGGGGGCAGGGAGGGCCGGGCCTACCCTAGAAAGCTGTAGGCCCACCCTTGAAAAATACCCTTCCTCATACATAAAATAACTTCATCCTCAACTACCGAAACCGAAAACCATATAAGTATTCAAAAAGCTAAACACAGAAAACTTAAAATTGTTTATTTTTTTTTCTTATTTCACAGTCCTGCAGTGGACTAATTTATGTTTTTGGTTTCTTTTTTCCTTATTTCAATGTCAATTTATATTTTTGGTTGCTCTGTTTTTTTTAATTGTAAGAATTATATAACATTACATATAGCTAATAACTAGCGACCCGCCCCGGCTTCGCACGGGTGCAATGCTTATAAGATTTTCCCGCTTTTCTGTTGAAATTTTTCCTAAATTTTTTTGCTATAAACCTCACGGAGCCCGAGACCTTTCCAACGAATGCAAAACCGTGGAAATCGGTTCATGCGTTCTGGAGTTATAGCGTCAAGAAGAAAAACCCGACTTATTTTTATATAGTAGACTAGCGACCCGCTCCGGCTTCGCACGGGTGCAATGCTTATAAGATTTTCCCGCTTTTCTGTTGAAATTTTTTCTGAATTTTCTTTGCTTTAAACCTCACGGAGCCCGAGACCTTTCCAACGAATGCAAAACCGTGAAAATCGGTTCGTGCGTTCTGGAGTTATAGCGTCAGGAAGGAAAACCCGACTTATTTTTATACAGACGGTAAAAAAAATCACCAGTATAGTAGAAGACTAGCGACCCGCCCCGGCTTCGCACGGATGCAATGCTAATAAGAATTTTCTTTGCTATAAACCTCACGGAGCCCGAGACCTTTGCAACGAATGCAAAACCGTGGAAACCGGTTGGTGCGTTCTGAAGTTATAGCGTCAGGAAGGAAAACCCGACTTATTTTTATATAGTAGATAATATAAGATCTATTTGATTTACCTTGTTGTTGGTAATTTAAGAGCGGAGCTCTTGTCGGTGTATACCTAGCTATATTAGCGATAGGGAATCCAATCCCGCAAACGCGGAATCCCGCACCTTTTTTGCGGGATCCCGCACGAATGCGGGATTGAGAAAAAGAGCTCAGACGACGTTCCAATTACTATTATACAGCCTTATTAATAAGTGATTTAACAACTTTCCCATGGAGCTCGTGCGTGACTTGACATTTGAGTCTAAAAAATTTGATGGAAAAATTAAAAACAATTTTTTCATGCCTCTATAACTAATAAATATGTCAATGTTGTCAATACAAATCTAAAAGATAAAAGGTTTAAAATTGTAATAAAGTGTATCGTCTCTTAAAAGTAGCTGATTATTTTTACCTTTAAAGCATAATTGATTTCAATTGTTGATTAGTAATTAATAATAACTCTACTTATAATAATGATAATAAAAATAGTGATAGCCCGATAAAGAGCAGTGATAGCCCGAACGGTTAAAGAGGTGGCCGAAAATCAGTGAGGCTCGGGTTCCAATCCTGGCATGTACCAATGAGTTTTTCAAAAACTTACGTACATATTTATCACTAGCTCGACGGTGAAGGAAAACATCGTGAGGAAACCCGCAGGTCTCAGAATTAATTCTGAGACATGTGTAAACAGACCCGGTCTGGCGATGGGCTCACCACCTATCACGTTTAGGGGTCTAATATATCTCGTGAAATGTGGGTATATCCAGTAATGGAATACCTCTGCCTACCCCCTCGGGGATAAGAGGCGTGAGATTATATTATATATTATTATAATAAAAATAAAAGGCGTGAGCATATGTATGTATGTAGAATCCAATCCCGCATCAAAATCGCGATCCCGCAAGTCTGCGGGATTAAGGTCATCAATCCGGTTTTGCGGGATTTAGATTTTTCTAAATATTCTTTTGTTTTGAGTAATTATTTAAAAATAATTGAAATAAAGATAAGTAAATTTTAATTTTGTATATAATTATTATTAGGTAATAGCTGGTAATAGGTAGAGTTATTACTAATTACTAAACAACAATTGAATTTAATTATGCTTCAAAGGTAAAAATATATCAGTTTCTTTTATGAAACAATATACTTAATACAATTTTCAACCTTTTGTCTTTTAGATTTGTATAGACAATAGAAAATATTTTCTAGTTTTAGAGGCATAAAAAAACAGTTTTTTTTAATAATACATACTTTCGAAGAAATTATTTAATGATAAAGTATTCCCGTGCCGTGGCCCGTGGGGGAATCCCTAGTCATAGCTCTAGTATTTCAACTAACAATTCGTCAAGCATCGCGCGGTTTTAATGTGCACCATAACAATTAAAAATCAATTGTGTCTATGATTCTTGGTTTGAGGGATTTACGTTCCGTTCTGAAACAGGATTCACACAGCATAAAATTTATATATATATATATATATATATATATATATATATACATATATATACAATATGTATCAGAAAGGTGAAATAATATTGAAGGGTGTATATGTATATCGTGTAACGAAATACCTAAAAAAATATCAGATCTAATATAGCAACTTTTTTCTTTCATATAAACTTATTAATTATTTTTTATGTGTGAATTTTCGCCAACCCTGTGATTGAAGAATAAAATCGTACGGGCTCCCTACGCGCTAGTGTCGTTGACCGTAGTAGTGGTAGGTAGCGTAGGTAACGCAGCTGATCGCTCGCGCCGAGCGCCGGCCGCCGCCCGCGCCTTAACATACCTACCTATTTTATTCTAGGTTAAATGTTATTGGAAATAATTATTAGCAGTACTTAATCATTAAAGTTTTTATTCAATAATAAATTATTTTTTTCAAAACATTGTCATTAAACAAGTAATACCTACATACTAATCATGTAGTTTCATCAAACTTTACACTTTGGGATTTGGGTCTGAACTACTGTTGGTTTACACACACATCAATACCGCACAATAACTCAAAATGTCCACCCGTGCGCAGTGGTTACCACCAGCCGCAGGTCCCGGTACCACGAGTAGGCGTACAGGCGCGCGACCTTGGGGGGTTTGAGCACGGAACGAACCAGCCTCGCGCATACGCAGACACCTGACAAATTCTCCCGAAGCAGCTGAAGGATAGCATCCGCTGCTCATCCAGCGGTCTACCTTCGGCGAAGCGCACGTGACACAGCTCCCTAACTCTACTGATATTGCCATCAGCACCACCGACACAAAGTCATTTCATAAGATTCACTATTTGAATAATCGCGAGACACTGTTGCGAGGTCATATTCTTTGATTATAACACGTCTTCACTCGTTGATAGATAGGAAGCAACTAAGTTCATTGATTTGAAAATGAAAGAATTTGCCGATTTCCAAAAAATTTTTTGTAGGGTTCAGTTGAAAATTAAACATAAACCTATGAAAATAAAAGACGTAAAAATAATTTAAAACGATACAAGGATAATGAATCAATTAATTACATAATTTACTTTTGTCAATTGTGAAATAATGATAACGTGAAATAAGATAAAAGGCTTAGAATTAGGAATATTTTTTTAAACATACGGAACCACTCAACAAATAGAGGGTGGAGCTAGACTCCTTAGTAACGCCGCCGCCGGCCCTTTGACCTTTGCGCAGTGTCCTTATTGGCCAAAAAGGAGCACGCAGGCGTTCCTAGTGATCAATGGATTTTTCATTGATCTACGACCGCAATCAACGTGGACTAACAAAATTCTATCAAAGGATTAATAATGTCAGATATTTACGTAGGTAAATTAGTAGGTTTTCTTTAAAACTAAGGGAAAAAAATAAAATAATGATGGAGTATGGTCGGGCCTGTTAGCTCAGTTGGTAGTGACCTTCAGAACCTGAGGTCGCGTGTTCGATTCCCGCTGAACAACATATGTTTGCCTACAGTTGTGTGAATGAAATTGTCTGTTGGCTTCGTGACTGGGTTTTTAATAATTATTTAAGTATGTCTATTAGTTATTTAGTACTCATAGTGTAGGATCTGTCTAGTTTTTTCGTAGGTAAAAACACGATGTCTTATCTGTACCATGTTTAGTCACTTAAAAGAGAGGTCAACAGCATTTTGCAGCTGATTTTAGGGGTGAAAATGTTTTTTTTTAATGATAACTTCAACGTTGTTTTACTCCAAATTTATAGTAAGTATATATTCAACAAGAGACATTTTTCACGAACTATATATAAGCTACTTTATATGACCCTTAATTATTATTTCACCTTTCTGATACATATTGTATATATTTGTAAATTAAAAACTATTGTTTTTTCATTCAAATGCTAAAGTCACGCACGAGCTCCATGGGAAAGTTTCAAAAACACTTATTAATGAGGCTGTACTGAGTCTTTAAACTAATCAGAACGTCGTCTGAGCTCTTTTATTTTATTTTCATCAATCACGCAAACGTGCGGGATCCCGCACGAGTAATCCCGAATTTTAGATCCTGCAAAAGAGGTGCGGGATCCCGCAAATGCGAGATCCCGTGTTTGAGGGATTGGATTCCCTATGTGTATGTATGTAAAAATTAAAATTTACTTGTCTTTATTTCAATTATTTATAAATAACTACTCAAAATAAAAGAATATTTAGAAAAATCTCAATCCCGCAAATCCGGATTGATGACCTTAATCCCGCAGACCTGCGGGATCGCGATTTTGATGCGGGATTGGATTCCCTAATTAGCGACTTAAACTACATAGTTTTGGTCAGGACACAAATAAAAGAATAGTATAATAGGATAGGATAACTGAAATCCATACGTGATACCTACATAGTTGCGCATGCGCTTATAGTCAGTGATCACCTTACCGTGGCCAGCTGATATGCCTAGCTTAACTCAAGTTATTGACAAACCTGTCACCAAGCTTAATAATATATAAAGATTGTTTATAACAGCAGTGATAGCCCGGACGGTTAAAGAGCCGGCCGAAAATCAGTGAGGCTCGGGTTCGAATCCTGGCATGTACCAATGAGTTTTTCAAAAACTTACATACATATTTATCACTAGCTCGACGGTGAAGGAAAAACATCGTGAGGAAACCCGCAGGTCTCAGAATTAATTCTGAGACATGTGTAAGCAGACCCGGTCTGGCGATGGGCTCACCACCTATCACGTTTAGGGGTCCAATATATCTCGTGAAATGTGGGTATATCCAGTAATGGAATACCTCTGCCTACCCCCTCGGGGATAAAAAAGAAGTGAGATTATACTTATTATATTGTTTATTACATCGAATTGGAATCATTACAGGAGCTACAATAATTACCATCTTTTAATTTCCAAATAATGTTTCCAGTAACAGGCTCCACGGCCACCATGCCGCCTCCTAACGTGGCAAACAATAGCGGCCGGTCATCCAGGGCCCGGGACAACTCGGTATTTTCCTACAACATGCATCGTCCGATAATTCATCATATTACAATGTACTGATCAAACAATCGATGTGACTTTCATGACAAATACCTTCGCGTCTTTGTCCACCTGAGTGCCGAGGCCGAAAGACCCAAACATTACACATAATAACAACACGAATCTCATTGTCACCAATTCACTCAAAAACACAGTAAAAGTACTAATAAAATCCCATTATTTGACAATATATAACCAGTTTCACAAATTACAAACTAGACTCATTTTAGTCAGAAAAAAAAATATAGGAAAAGAAATGCGAAGAGGCAAACATGATGAGATAATTAATAGTTTTGACCAATTTGACCACAGAGTCCACAGCACAGGTCCACAGTTATCTCTTTGACTTTTGCGTTGAAACTTGAATGACAAATTGTTTTTTTTCTTTCAATTTTCTTTTTTTTTCTTTATTTCGCCCTTCCAACTGATATAGGACAGGCTAGATTCATAGATCATACTGCCTCATCTTTAGGTCCATGCATAAAAAATAATCACAATTTTATTTATTGTATGATAATGTCAGTGTCAGTATAGTGTGTCAGTGCTTTTTGGCGGAAATCCGAAGATGTTTTTTGTAAATTTTCATTTTGCTGTGTGTTTTAGGTTTTGGCTCATAATAATGATAGTGTATTTTATGGCTAATGGGCAATTGACACGAGGCCATTCCACTGAGACAATCCACTAAGACAATCCACTAAGCCTATCCAAACTGCATACAAAATTGCACTCCGGGAGTGCCGACAGAAGAAGAACACTACTCTCCAACCGTCTTACGGTTTTTCGATCAGCACACGTGACCTGACGCGAGTTTCACAGTTTTTACCCATCCCACAAAAGTGCTCAACGCAGCTAAAGAAGTTCTCTATTTACACGAAGCCATTAGTGGATTGGCTCAGTGGAATGGCTCAATGGAATGGCCTCGTGTAAATGGCCCTTAATGTCCGTAATAATGTACAGTGAATAGGAAATTCGATAAAATCGGGTTCGTTTTCAGGTTACCTCAAGAGCCCGCTTCAATCTTCATTAAAAGTGTGCTATCTTTTTACTGTCGTATACCAAGTGACATTTCAATACGTTTTATTATAACTTATTGTATTTTTATGCATAGACTCTGAGGCAGAGCTAAAAATCTTGAATTTCGTGTAGTGTTTAGTGCTGATAGCTAAATTGCCAAGGCCTTAAAATAAGTAAAAAACATTGTCAGGTGATTGTCAGTGTCACTATTTGTTAATTTTGTCATGACCAATGACTTTTTGGCGGGAATCCGAAGAGGGACGTCATGTTTTTTGTATAATTTTCATTTCGCTGTGTATTTCGGGTTTTGACTCATAATAGTGATAGTTTATTATGTGGCAAGTGTCCGTGAAGGTATGCAGTGAATGGGGAATTCGATAAAACGCGTGGGATGCATATTTTTGGATTGCCCCAAAAAGTCACAATGAAGTCTTCAGTAAAAGTGCTATCATTTTACTGTTGATAAACAAGGGAGGGATGTAGAAAGTGTTGAAGACACTGAATTTTTGTGCATGGTCTCTGAAGCAAAGCCATCTAAGATTATTTACAACAGACTAGGCTGTATGGGCTAGATCCCTTTGCCTTTCCCTAAAGGGACAAATAAAAAAAAAAGGACATGACCGATCTCCGATCTGACAGTGACAGTCTCAACAGAGTAATAGTGTTCTGTGGTCTCAACTCAACGAACGAAGGTCGAAGATGAAATTGTTGGGTGGAAATCAAAGTGTTCTGTGGTGGAAATAGTACTACAATTTCTTCCTTTCTCGAGTGATTTTGTACACATCTCAAACATCTGTTCAAACAAATTCTGTGAACTTGGTAATTGATTGTTTTCAATTGTGTTTATGAAACTATCTAAAGGATGTGTTTGTCATAATTTGATATAGTTGTACTGTTTTTGTTTATGATCATGGAGATCTCCGGCGCAGGTATGTTGCGACTATTTCCCTGTAAGATAATATAATAATTGGTAACTACCAATCCAATATTCAAGATAATTAAATAAATAATTTTATTAGCTATGTATTGCCGTTATTTTCAATGACTTGAGAATAATCAGAGATACTTTTACAAAGCCAGCTTTGCGTTGCACTTGAATTCTTGTTTCGTTGACAACAAAGACGATAACACGAACATAATGGACTATTGTGTATAATGGTATGCTTCTTTCCTTGTTATTAATTTGCTTTTACAGCTGCTTGCTGCTTTATATCTGAAATATTCAAGCCAGTAGCCAGTACAATAGTCAAGCAAGTCTATATATACTGTTGAGATACTCGATGAATAACAATATGTACCTATAAATATATATTTAAATGAGTCTGATTTGCAGGAAAATCTCCAAACTCATCTATAACCTTCAGATATAATGCAAACAATGAAGAGTTAGAAGAACTTTTTGATGTATGTGATGATGATCCTCCTACTCCATTGTTTGATGCATCTGCAAATGTACGGACCGAGAGTGCTAGCCCTAAAAGAGGAGAGAAGACCTCAATTTTGGACAAATATTTGAAATCAATGCGTACTGACAAAACAGAGAAATCAACAGAAAAACCTTCAGAAAAGGTTCTAGATAAAGTTTCTGAAAAGATAGAAGATAAACCTTTGGAACCTAAGCCAAACAATGAGAATCATGGTTCCCCTAAAGATGTATCATCATCTCCAGTCAAAGAATATTTGAATCGTTTAAGTAAAAGAAGTGCCTCAGAATCTGCACCTGAACTCAAGGAAGGGAGCAATGAAACATGGAAAATATTTCATGACTTTAAATTCAAAATAGCTCAAGCTGTAGAAGACATGAAAACTCGCTCTCTTGAAGGTAATGCATTTTACTAATATTTACTATAGGAAAATAATATACATATCTAAAACAACTTAGACTATGTATGTATATTGTATATTTCTATTCATATTAATATTTCCAGAAACAAAAGAAAAATCTGTGCCAAGGGAAAACTCTATATCTGATTCAGAAGAAAATTCTGCTGTTAAAGATTTAGATCACAGTATTGGAGATACAGATAATCAGGTACAGGTTAAAACTAAAAATTCTATTCATATTGGCTCGGGTTCAAATCCTGGCATGTACCTATGAGTTTTTCAAAAACTTACGTACTACTACTTACGTAGTACATATGCATCACTAGTCGATGGTGAAGGAAAACATCCTGAGGAAACCCGCATGTCCCAGAACTAATTCTGAGGCATGTGTAGCAAATCCGGTCCAGCGATGGGCTTACCACCTTTAGGGGTCCAATATACTCATGAAAAGTGAGAATTTCCAGAAATGGAATACCTCTGCCTACCCCCTCGGGGATAAAGAGCGTGAGTTTTTTATTTTTATTTTATTTATATTGGTCAAGTTCTGTTGAAAAATATAATAATGAAATTTATTCTTTACATTGATGTTTCACACAACACTTATTTCTAGGTATCTTCCCTTGAAAGTAGCATACAGAATTTATCAGACTTAACACAGCCGTTAACGGAAAAGCCTACAGAACCAGAGAAAATTATTTCTTGTGACAACAAGAACTCTTCAGATTCCAGTGATGATACACATAAGAATATTTGCAAGAATACATGTAAGAAATTGTTAAATTATCTGCTCACTTCTATTTTATTTATTTACTAATATTTCTTTAATATTATGTAGTTGGCAGTGACTTAGTTCGCCTTACAAAAGCAGAAAATGCACATATGATGGAAGTCGAATCTGGTGTAGAAGCATTGGAAGATGGAATAGATGGCTTCTCTGATGTTCCACCAAGAGAATTGGAATGCCCAAATGAAAGACCTGAAGAAAATGTACCTGTTCAACCTCTACAATCCATTAACAATTTTGGATTACCACCTAGTAGAACTAACCTTAAAAAGTCCTCTAAGGACTGGACCACACCAAGAATATACTTCTTGAACTTCACCATGTATTTTTTAACATTTCTGTTGTTTATGAACTACTTTCTATTTCCAAATTCGAATATTTGGAATGGTTTTATACTGGGCCTATGGTTCTTTTGCTTCGCTAGTAATCTGAAGCAATGGTTATTAGATAATTACTTCAGTGAATGGGAACCACACAAAAAGAGTTTTTTTCAACTGAAGCGTAGTAGTACAATGCCTGTTTCATATACCATACCATCAGTGAAAGAACATCGGCCTTTAAAAAAATACGAGGTTAGTTATCTTTATTTTTGAGATAATTTTTATTTTGCTTGAAGCAATTTTTAGATTTTTATATTTTCAGGGTTGGATAAATCATTACAGATACATGGATTATGATCCTTATACATACCAAATCAACAAAACAACTACAGCTTTTATGAAACTCGAAGGCAAGTAGTCCACACTGTTTTGTTATTCCTTTGTCTTTCCGCCTTATTATACCTACCTAAACAGATTTTATATTGCAACTTTTTTATAATAAGACCAATTTCGCCATGAAACTCTATTGATAATAATATTGTCAAGCCATTGAACTTTATATATTTACAGGATGTGATTTGAGAATATCATACACTAAATCAAAGATAGGCAAGAGAGCATTATGGGACGAAAAAATTGAAAAGGTCACTTTCTATCAGCATCGGCTTTACAATTTGACTGGAGCACGAGTAATACTTTTGCCTAATGGACTTGTAAAAAGGAGGTAATTTAACGGATTGGCATTTGTAGATAATAGTAGATATTAGTAAAAACAAATAAAAATTGTGTTTAAATATTTAACAATTACAAGCTTATCATTATCAATTAATACTTGAATGGTTTGATAATATTGTTCTTAATTAGTAAATACTGTGTCAGGCCATGAGTCATGCGTAACTCTTTAGTCAGATAAAGACATACACATATTTGTACTGTAATCAGTAATATTATTATGTGGGATGATCTGGGTGAATAGCTATTGTCTTCCTCATTTTGAAAAACTGGTCATTCCCAAGGCACATGTTTCCAAACGATGTTTTCCTTCACCATGGAGCTAATGATAAATTGGTTTTATATTCCTTACTGGGCTATCAGCTCAATAGGTATAGTTTTAAATAATGTGCAAACAGTTTTATTTAGTACCTCTATCCATCAATAATAACTGATAATCAGGACCATCCTTAACCTATTGGAAGCCTTGGGCACACTACAATATCTCTAGATCTCTCTTGAAGAATTGTACTTCTCAAATCATTTTTATTTTATTTTTTTATTTGGAGAAGGATCGTTCCCTACTGTAGTTAGTTATAATAATGCTAAAAAGTTTGTCAGTGCGATTGTTGTTAGCTGAGTTCGGACTAGTGACGAAAATGCTAGGTGGAGCCATCATTTTAAAAAGCGGTAGAGATGGTATCGCTTCGAAAATCTTCGATCTGAGTATGCGAATTTCCAATAAAGCGCGAAATTTAAATGGAAAGAAAATAAATGAATGACTTTATTGCATGACTCAAAAAAACTGATTTAGAATGAATACGAGTGGAAAGTGGAATGGTTACAAAATAATTATGTAAGAAACGACTATGTTTCAAAGCTGAAAAGCTGAAACATTTGGTAATTTGGATGAAAAAATCGATTTGAATGAATGTTCTGAGGAAGTGTTGAAAAAAAATTGAGGAAGTAGCAATTGAAGTATGTCGTATATCAAAGAGGAAGAAAGGATGTAAGAAAACTGGTCACTTTGAGAGGCTGAATGCAAGTACACAGACGAAAGAAATTTATTCTGCGAATGTGTATGGAAGAGTTGGAGTTCTAGCTAGACGAACCTACACACAGGGATCAAGTTGAAGATGTCCTAAAATGAGGTGAAGTCAGGAGCACCCGGAACAGGCGAACGTGCATGAGAAGAGTGATTGTGTGATTGAGTGGTAGGTGTGGATGAAACGAAAAAGCCAGGATCACTCTAAATGGAAATCTATAGTCTCTGCCTACGCTTATGAGAAACACGCGTGGGTATATGGGTGTATAAATAGCATGAGAGCTTGATTTTTTCGAAGTAAATGTGTTTTTCGGTACTAAATATCGGTTATTGTTTGGTAATAATCGAACATGGGTATAACATGGGGCAAACGCAATGCCCTCTACATGTGCCCAGAAGGTTCAGGAATGACGGGACTGCTGATAATTCAAAGTATAAGTCCTGTACGCTTCTCCTGTCAGGAACAATTATTAAATTTGAGTGCTAAAATAACTTGTGTATAACAAACATTTGAACAAGTTTTGCGAAAACCATATGTTCTGTGTCTGTATCTTTCCATTAAGAAAAAAATATACTTCTATATATATTATGTATATATTATATATATTCTTATAAACTTACTAACAATACAGCAAGTTGATGCCTACTCTACTGATAAACTTTAAATAATGATCAATGTTAGCATAGTGCCTAACAATAACGAGGAAATTCCTATTGATATTGTTGTATGTGTTATAATATGTGTATGTACGATAAGTCAATAACATATTACTATAAAAAATTACGTCATTAAAATTCCTATAAAAATGTCCTGTGTTAAAATATGATTAGGTAATGATTTATAGTTTGACCTATTTCTTCACAAGAACTTGTACTTAACTAACAAAATAGTAAGGAACAG
Source organism: Ethmia dodecea (assembly GCA_963855545.1). Lineage (NCBI taxonomy): Eukaryota > Metazoa > Arthropoda > Insecta > Lepidoptera > Depressariidae > Ethmia > Ethmia dodecea. Next base: position 8,846,389 of record OY979446.1, read on the forward strand.
ACAGGGAAACCAAGACTAAGACTATGATTTTTTAATTACACTTAATAGAACAAAGAGGTACGTATCCGGTGAACCTTGGTGCGTAAGCACTGACTATTTAGCCAAGACGAGAACAAGGTCACGAACCGTTTTCTTTGTGCTCTTTGAAAGGTAATAACAAGTTTAATTTTAGGCTATGGAGCAAAAAGTATCCTATTTGCGTAATACTGAACGAGCAAGAGAAAATACAAGTGTTGGAAAAAGAAAGCGCGGCTACGGAGAGGAAAGCTTCAGAAGCGGCGCATCAAAGCAAGAAGGAACAACTGTCCCAACATGAAGTGGAGAGTGCTGACACGTGTACCAGCCCCGAGAAAAAGAAGAAGTTTGTGTGGAGGAGGAAGGAGAAAAGGTAACATTTTTGATAAAAAATAATTTCTAACAATAATACATAAAATTACGACGAGCATACGGTTAAAAAGCTAAGCAACTTTTGGTTTCATTATGAATTTTATAAGTATTACAGGAAATGGTACAAAATGAACTAAATAAATTTCTATTTATTACAGCAGTACACATAATGATGGCGAAATAGGAAAAGAAGGCCTACGGCATAGATTGGTTAGAAAAATGCATAGAGGTATGTTGATCAGATTATATGAAAAAGTGCAGACCGTTTCTCATATTTTCCTGTGTAACATTAATAAAAATAAATAACATTTGACTATAAACTTATTTGTTCTTTGGGATTTCTAAAACATAGAAGTTTGAAAATGCATAGCCACTACTGATATCAAAAGCATTCGGAAGCAAGGCGGCTCTATTTTTAACCGACTTCAAAAAGGAATTGGTTATTTAAATTGACGTTTAGTAACACTTACTATAATATTTTTAGATAAGAAAAGCGATAGTGTGTCCACGTTCCGCGCTGACGTTATAGATACTCAAAGTCAAGGTCAAACCACGGGCCAGGTTGAGGCTGACAAGAACCCCCACTTTGAAGACACCTCGTTCCAGGATGCTGAGATGGATTTAACTAGAAAGTCCGTCACTAGTACTAAAGACGAAACCGAGGAAGATATCGACGACACAGAATTGATGAAAATCAAGGAGTTTCTAGAAGAGTCTGTGAGTTCAGTTTACATATCTTTATGTTTATTGAATTTAGAACTATACAATGACGTTCTATGACAGTAAGGGTTTGTGAAGGATGTTTTCATTTGTGCATCAGCTATAGCATATGCTGTGCCATATGAAATAAGACTTTATTTGAAATATTCATCATCCATGTCAAATGTTTAAGAAATATACTTCGAAGAAATATTAATCAGGATTTGTTTTAGGAAATGGAGGCAAGCACAGATGGGTTGGTAGAAGGAGAGTGGAGCGTGCACTTGATACAATCCAAGGATAAACATTCACGTTTACATATTTTTGCTCGTTCTGGCCGAGAAAAGTATGATTGGTACGACTTACTGCTAATAATTAATTTAGAGAATAGGATGACAAAAAAATAGTGGTCCTATAAACTATTATCACATACATACATAATTAACTTTTACAATGAAATTAAATTTAAAAGCGACATCTAAACGCCTCATCTCGCTTCAATGTCTGCAACTAATGCACACTAAGGAGCGATTATAGACGTATAGAGCTTTTAAACCGTACATCGTAATTACTAAGATTTTTTTTTATACTACAAAACTTTAAAACTCTTTCTTTTTTTAGTTGTGTTTGCATAAAAATCATTCTTACTTTGCCAGACTGTTTAAAAATTAAATTTTTATATAGTAAGGTCATTTTAAATCATGTCCAAATATTTTAAGGGTAGGTACAAATATGTAAGAGAAATGGAATTACCATGTAAAGAGTGAAAAAAAAACAAAAACCGCACTAAAAAGCCACTTGTAGGCTTTTTATATTTATTTATTTTGGTATGTCATTTCTTCCCAGAATTCGATCCCTATTAGCGGCACTATCGAATGGTGTAATAATACAGTGTGTTTTTTTTTTACAAAACCAACGTGTTCGATTCCTGGCAACTTTGGTTTTTTGATATACAGTGGTGGTCAGATAATTAGAAACACTTCTTATGAATAAGGAAAGTATACCTTCAACGTACAAATGTTCGTAAAAAATATACACATTCAATAATTAATAATTATGCAATAATATAGCCACTCAAATAAAAAACTCATTAAATGCATAAAATATAAAACATATCTTACTTTTAAATAACAAAATGAGTCTTACACCTGTAGGAGTTTATTTTCTGTTACTTGCCGCTTGGACGCTTAATTAGAAACATTTAAAAAAAGGATCAATAGTTCGTTATTGTTTTGGAAATTGGAGAATAACATTTCTTTATTGGCTTTTTCTATTATTCTGGCTGTAATTCAAAATTTAATATGAATTTTATTTTGTTCAAAATGGGCAAAAATAAAAGATGGGACGCGTCAACTAGGCAAATCATTGTTAATTTACGTATGTGGTCGAACAAAAGAATAGCTGAGCATTTAAATTGTTCTGTAAAGAAAGTTTTTAATGCAATTGATCATTATAAAACACATGGAACTGTTGAAAATGTTCTTAGAAAGGCTCGGCCAAGAAAAACCTTTCCTAGAGAAGATAAGTTGTTGTTCGTGTTTCTAAAAAAGACTCAATTAAAGGCTCCAACCAGATTAAAAACGAAGTTTTTTCGCCTGATGACCCGAGAAACATCTCCCCAAGATTGATACGCCAAAGATTAGTGGAAACTAAATTGTTTGGAAGAATCTTTTGAAAGGTACCGCTTCTTACCAAGCAGCACCGAGAGAAGCGATTATTATTCGCTAAAAAATATGTTAATTGGACAGTACAAGAATGGAAAAAAGTGTTATTTTCAGATGAAACAAAAATAAATATGGTAAATTTCGATGCAAAGCGCTATGTTAGACGTCCTGTAAACAATAGGTACCTTTAATTATAAATACACAAGGAGTATAGTCAAGGACGGTGGCAGTAACATTAAAGTTTGGGGGTGTTGTTCCGGATAATGGAGTTGGACCCGTTCGGAAGATTAAAGGTACAATGGATCAATGGCAATAAAAAATATCTTAGAGCACACAATGATTCCCTACTCGGACGATCATTTGCCTGTGACTTGGATCTTTCAGCATGACAATGACCTTAAACACACGGCCAATAGCGTCAAATGTTTCCTTAGCAAACAGCGTATATCCATTTTAGACTAGCCAGCAAATCGTCCGGATTTAAACCCGATAGAAAATCTCTGGTTTATTGTTAAAAAGAAAGTCTCAAACAAACGTAACACCAGTCAAAACGAACTAAATGAAGCATTTTTTGAAGCATGGAATTAAATCCCCCTAGAAAAATTTACGAAATTGATTGAATCAAAATGCCACGTCGTTGCAGTGCTGTTATTGGCAATAAGCGATACGCCAATTAATATTAATTATAACTATTGATAGGTTTGGGATAGTAGCTATTTCTTAAATAACACTACTAATTACTAATACTTAAAAAAATATTATTTTTTATACTTTTTTGCTGTTGTTTCTAATTAGTTGACCATTATTGTTCATACCTTAAAACTGGTTCAAATGTTTGTCCGTAATGTAATATTGAAACTGCACTTGTGTAATGAAATTAATATTGTTTTTCTAATCATTGATAAATCGTTGAACATATTGTTGTCCTATTTATTGTTTAATTTCAAAATAAAAACGATTGCGGAGCAGTATCTTACATAATGTCAAGGACCGTTGGCAGTGTTTCTAATTATCTGACCACCACTGTATATATATATCAAAAAACCAAAGTTGCATTTTTAGTTTACATCAAAATCGGTCCCGAGACTCTTTTGAGCACTTTTCGCTATTCCTCATAGTTTCTAATTTAGCCATCCACGCCGACTTAAAAACATCATCCTGTATATACAAATATAGGTAATAAAAGATAGGTACATACTTAAAATAGTATTTAGAACTTTCTAATCATAATTACCAGGTACCGCAGACTAATAACCGCTATATCGGAAGCCGAATTGGCGGAGGCGGCTACCGTGGAGGAGAAGCCGGCCAGCGAACCCGCTCCCGAAGGCAAGGATGGCATCGAGATGGCTGTCTACAAGCTATCCGAAAAAGAAACGGTCGCGTTCGCTAAGGTTGTATACATAGATGTCCTATTACCTACTTTAGACGAGCAACTCTTGTATGTATTTATTTATTTATTATTTTTTGGGGAGCTTACCGCTACATTTATACTTAAATTAAATATCCTTGTGGACAAGTATGTGCTAATTACAAGCTTCCACATATAAATAACAAAACTTGTTACATACAACGTAGTAACTAAATACATATCATTACACATAATGTTGTAATAAATTTACTTTAATACAATCACTACATAGTATAAAACAAAGTCGCTTGTTTTGTCCCTATATCCCTATGTCTCTATGTCCCTTTGTATGCTTAAATCTTTAAAACTACGCAACGGATTTTGATGCGGTTTTTTTTAATAGATAGAGTGATTCAAGAGGTTCAAGGTTTTTGTACCCGTGCGAAGCCGGGGCGGGTCGCTAGTTAAATAATAAATCATGTTCGACTCAAGGTCAGGAACTAAAGCAATTTTTGCACTACACAATGCTTAGGATTGGTGTTTTGTTAGTACCCAAATTTTTTTCCCACTGCTGAACCAAGGCATCTTTTTCCCTCTTCCAATTATCTCACTTCCAATCATCTGGTCATATCCAGTTCATCCTCCGGGTTCTACCTTGGCGTCAACGGCCGCTCCTCTGGCCGACTGCATGCGACAAACGCGACCTGCCTAATAACCATTCCCACTTCCTAAGCAAGTTTTTTGTCAACATCAGAGATTGGGCTTTAGGAGCGCAGAGGATTTGTGACGAGTACAGTAAAGATAAAATTGTGTAAGATTAAACTGTGTTGTCCGTAGCACTAAAACCCAGTGAAAATTGTGTAAGATTAAACTGTGTTGCCCGTAGCACTAAAACCCAGTGATACTATATTGAAACCATAGAGGACAAAGCAGAACAGAAAACACATGTAGTGCATAATAATCTATCATTATATATAAATACAATGATTTAACAATAATTATAGTACCCACTATGTACCTATGTATATGCAAGAAGAAATAATAATACGCTGAGAAAATCCTAAATCAATAATATTTTGCAGAGTCCAAAATCCGAGACGATACCAGAAGAAGGAGTTACTATCGCATCTCAGTCGTACAGCTTGGCGAGTCAACTCGACTGTTATGACAAGACGTTTTGGCCGTATTTGCTCAAAATTATACAGGTACTAAACGAATAACATAGTTCTCTCTCTTCTTATATTGTTGTATTGGAATCGGTTCAGCTATTCTTTATATTCAAGTTAATGTTTGAACACTATATATCATTTATTTAGTATCAAAGTCGAAAGCATTATCAATTAAAAAGGGCAGGTCATCATTACTATGTGCGAGTGAACTCTACATTATAATATTTCACTTACATATTTTATTTTTATTCTATAAGTGGCAAACGAACATTACCTACTTGAATATTAGGAAAAACCTTCCAACTATAGTTCCGTTATTAAAGTTCTGGCAGCTTTGGAATATTCTATCTTATTTTTTCAGAAATATCATCTGTCACAGCTGTTCTTATAATAACTGAACTAATCCCTTTACTATAGGAAGGGGTCTGACAGCTTTTACATTTATAATATTTGTAGAAAAGTTATCTGTGAGAGCTCTTTCTTTATTAACTGAATTATAACAGTATCATAATATCATATGTAAGGGCTCGTCGTTATTAGTATAATCTAGCCTTAAAAAGTTACATTTTATTTATAACAGACCCATGAACTGACAAACACATCTAAATCCGAAGTTGGTGTAATGTGTCAGTTAGAGCCCTCGCCCCGCAGCCGATCGTCCAAAAACAAAAAGAAGCCAAAGGATGTTGGTTCAACTCCCTTTTTACATATAAATAGAGTATAATATTGCACTTCTGTAGTCAAAACTTAACTGATAATAATTGATGGCTTCTTGATAGTGTTTTGATTTAGTTTAGTTATCTATATTATTCATTAAATTACTGCGTACAAAGTCTGTTATTTCAAATTCATAGGTTTTATTTAGAAATGTATACATTTGTAATAAAAAGTATTAGTAGTTGGTTGGTTGAATTAAATTGTTGAGTCAACTTGAGTCATGCTTCAATCACAAAGGAAGTGTGTCGATCTAATGTAATCAATACTTCCTCATGTGGGAGAAAATCTCAATAGCCAATTCAGTTTTCAAATGAACACGTCAGTTTCGGGAACCATACTACTGTCCACACTATCCACATAAAAAAATGAAAATGTGAAAGTAACTGTGTGTTATTTTTGCATTCCCAAGAAGGACAGGCTACTTTCCATTCTGGTATATGACAAAAGCTGGTGTTTCACTCTAACACCCAAAATGTGTGTTATAGACGAAGATTCCGTCCCCCACGTGCGAATGCCGCGTGCTGCCGGCGGAGGTGACGTGGGTGAACACGATGTTAGCGCGGGTCGTGTACGACATCATGCGGGACCCCGTGATGCTCGCGAGGGTGCAGACTCGCGTGCAAAAGAAGCTCCACACGCTCAAGGTCGGTCTTTCTTAATTAAAGTCACCAAGCTATTGGCGTTAGTGGAATGTTACTGCGAATATCTGAAACACCGTGTGTCTTAACGTAAACCTGTGTATGTCTACAATCACCAAGCACGCTATTAAAATACCTTTTTTTCTTGTGTAATTTCAGTAAATACCAGTGAATTTTAACAAATTCGTATACCAAGACTTCTTGGTTAATCTTGGAAAATCCTATAAAAAAATAATTAGGTATATGATGAGTTAGAGAATAAAATGACTGGATCATGACCATGGATGATTAACCTATATTTCGGCTCTGCTACAGAGTCGATGCACAAAAATATATTATCTTAAAAAGCTTTAACAAATATTTTAAATATAGATTAAACCAAGGACTCCATGGTTTTTATTTTCTTGTACTTATTTGTTTGTATTCTTCGATTAGCTTTTGACTAAATGAAGGATTTGTATCCATGGTCATGAATATTGATCCAGTCATTTCATATGATCTTTCACTTACATTGGTCAACCTATACAGCTGCCATCGTTCATGAGTCCTCTGGTGGTGACGGAGCTGTCACTGGTGGGCCCGTGCCCGCTGGTGGAGCGCGTTTCGCCGCCCACGTGGGACGAGCGCGGCGTGTGGCTCGACGCCGACGTGCGATACGACGGAGGCGCCTACATCGCCATACTCACCCAGATCAACCTCATGAAGCTCAAGGAGAAAAGTGAGCTAAAGTTCTACTAAAGTCTGCGTCACACGGTCGAAAATGCTGTGAGGGACATATAATCTTTTGTTACTATGTCCTATGAAAAAAAACTGATCGATTGGTCTCGTTTTCCCATAAATAATTGTAATTTTACAAAAAAAGAAACTTCCAATTGTTGTATGGAAAATGAAAATGTTTTTATTTCTGTAGGTAATTGAGAATTACACTTAGAATAAAAAAAATGAGACAGGCCAAGTCTTGGCAATGTTGCCCGTTCATAGATACCTTTAGTAGTAACTCTGCTTTTGCTAATTACATAGCATTTTTTATTTAGTTATTTATTTAATTAAGATCCACCAACAACCATTACACTGATACTTAAGCTTAATTCAACCACATAATCTGAGGTAAGTGTAATAGTCACTGGCAGACACTGCATGTATACGGTAAAACAGAATAAACAACATTATTTGGTTACATTACTAATCATTCATGGATACACATTCAGACATATTCCTCGTTTACAGACGTAACTTTCGAAGACCAACTTTTAACAACAAACGAAAACATAGCGAGCAATGTACTCTCCGCTACAGGAGGCACAAATTATTCAGAACAAGTAAGTATTTTTGTAGCTAATTTAAGGATTTTTCCGCGTACTTGTACGGGGGAAGTCGATTGATCTATGATGCTGTAGTCTTCCGGTGGTTGGACCCTAGAAGCTAGACCGAAGATAGGTCGCGTTTTTGCGTATTTTTTTTTCTTATTAGGGCTTATTCTACGCTGGGAAAAGCCAGGCACATATTGTTGCACACATATCAACTCGTAAATGGATGAACATGAGCCATCTAGTATTATTTTTTTGAAATTTCCCTACAATCTACACTTCGTAACCGCTCCGCCTCGCCTCAGGACAAGGTCGAACTTGATGGCATCTTGGTGGCCGAGGCAGTGGTGACGATCTGTTTCCGAGTTGATATGTGCACTATAACCTTTACCTCCAGTTTTCGAAAGGGAAATCCAACAAAAAGTCACTGACCGACTGTTAAATCTAATGTTAACTGTTCTAATTGGTTTTTGAAAAGAATTCTGTTCTAACTGTTCTAATTGGTTTTAGAAAAAAAAAAAAACAATCAGCACACCTAACGTTCGGTTTAACAGTCAGTCTTAGTTTGTTTTGCCTTTCGGAAACCGGGGGTTAGTATCTGACTATCCTGTGCTATAGCGTAAGCATGCGGTCTTCGACTCGGAGATGGAGGACTCGGCGGAGTCCAGTTCGGACGACGAGACCACTCCGCTCGTCCAGCCAATCGACAGCAACGAGCACTGCTCGCAGCCTGACGTTGCGTGAGTTCACCCTCTTCACATGAATTAAGTATTCATAAGCTGTGCACCCGCGTAAGGCCCGTTCCCGTGGGAAAATTATAGCCCATGTTATTCCCAGAAAAATAAGTTTTCCAGTTTTGGTTGTTTTTTTAAATCGTTCCAGTAGTTTCGGAGCCTATTACAAACAAACAAATCTTTCCTCTTTGTAATATTAGTTTCGAAGTTTAGACATAAATTCAAAAACTTTCGTAAACCCTCACGTTCTAGAATTGACTCGGAGACTTGTGTAGTTTACCGCCATCACCACCTGTCACGTGTAGGCGACTTTTGTAACAAATTTCTGCTTTCGCTTAATTACAATACTAAGTATATTTAAAAAATGGTTTTTCATTTCTTTTGCATGTTGTCTATTCGAGTAACAGAGAGTGTAGAGTTTTATAGAATTTTGTGTTTTGACAGGGTATCCGATGTCCCCGCGTCCTCAAAGAAAAAGTTCCTGCGGATAGTTGACAAGATAGCAACAAATAAATACTTTCAACAGGTACACATAATTTTATCAATGCTACTCACCTATTATTAACGCTATTGCTGACAGTTTCGTTATCTGTAGATTTCTATATTTAACAAGCCAACTCGACAAGAATTTACGAAATTTTCGATATGACATCAACCAGTAAATTCATTGACATAACAGTGTCACTTATTACAGTAGGGCCGTTTTAACTTGGCTTCTCTGAACATAGGCTTCGCCTGCGCAAATCCCCCTCCTACCGCCATATGGTCGCTAAAAAATGTTACTGCGCAGCCATTTGCGCAACTTCAGAGTTGTCAAGTTAAAACGGCCGTGCTGTAAATGGCTACGAAACGGAATGTCATACTCGTTTTCGCCAGTATCTCAAGCTTCACTATTACTTGGGTGTATACCATATTGACTCTTCTTCCTAAGGCTATAAGGCTTAAAATACATTGTAACTGCAGGTAACCGATTACAAGTACGTAAAGCGTGCGATGGAGGGCCTTTCGAATACAGACATCAAGCTGCAGTTGGAAGTGCAAGGACTGGAAGGCCGTATGGTGTTCAATCTACCGTCGCCGCCGCATGATCGCATGTGGTTTGGGTAAGTCTTTCCCCCCGTTTCGGAAAGGCAAATCGAACTAAAATTAGCTGACCGACTGTTAAATCTCATCCTAACTGTTCTGTTTGGTTGTTGAAAAGCGTTGTGATTTTATTCAACAACAGCTGAAATTTAAAAAAATCTGTTTGACGAATGTATAGAAAGAGAGCGAAACTTAGTCCGCTACCAAAAGCCAAGTAAACGACAGATATGAATGATGGTCATATGCAATGGATACATGTTCAGACAGGAACAGAAAACTAGAGTGTATGTATTGCATATTATACAGGGTTATTGGAAGTATTTCCAGGAACCCGTTAACGTCTTGTACCATTGCAACAAGCTTAGTTCTGGGTAAAGTGGGACAAAAGTGAACTATTTTTGAGATTCTACGCATTTTTATTAAAAATTGGCTCATATTTACTTTTTGATCAATTTTGAAATCAATGGGTAGAAAATTTAAGAAATATGTACAATATTTCATTTATTAAAGCCAAATGCAATACATAACTCTTTGTTGTACATCAAAAAAGTATAGTATGAATATAAAAAATAATTAAAGTACAATGGGCTGCTCTTTCCGACAACCTTGGAATGGATGAAACTGAGAGATTATAACTAGCGTAGACGGTGCACTATAAAAGTACTTAATATATATTTAACTTTAGGAAATTCTCATAAATTCGTAACACGTGTGGTTAGGCATAACAGGCTGTTGCCGCATAGTTTGTTATAACGCTGTGTACATATAAAAATATCTATGTTCTCGCTGACAGATTCCGCACGAACCCGCAACTGGTGCTGAAGGCGCGGCCGGCCGTCGGCGCGCGCTCGTTGCGCTTCTCCCACATCTCCAACTGGATAGAGCAGAAAATCACCAAGGAGTTCGAGAAGTTCCTCGTGCTCCCCAACATGGAGGACATTACAGTCGAAGTCCTGACGCCCACACCCGTCCAGTTCGAGTAAGCTTTACTTTACATTTCTGGTACAAAACCAAACGCCTTGGTTAGGCCAACTGAAGGTCATTGTTAACATTATACGAGCATCGTCCGAGTAGTCATCTTAGCAGATTCGATCCGAGCGCGTTCCGTGAAAACGTGACTTAACGCGACTTAAAACATCACGGTGCAAGGGTAACTTGGATAAATATTAAATACGTAACCGAGGGTGTTTTTGTGTATCCATTTATTTATCATCTGAATTTAAATGTCGTACTATTACTAAAACTATACTAGAACACAGTTTCAACATTTATAACTTTAACTTATTACACTGCTCAGTGCTCACGTTATAAGAAAAGACACCTGAACGTTGGTCCACCTCGCACCGTGCGCTAATGAGGAGATGCTACCAAGCCTAGTATTGGATTGTATCAAACGGGTAAAAATATCGGTGACTCTATTGTCTCCGTGTACAAATGGCGTATAAAAAACATAGTACGTGTTAGCATTTAATATTACGTCTTGTAAGTGTTTGTACAATGAAATATGTTTTTATTTCCAAAACGTTTAGATCCTTTTCTATTTATGTACATATTGAAATACATATTTAATATAAAAGACGTAGACCATATTTTAATGTGAGATTTATATGAACTGAGCAAGTTCAAGTATTTTTAATGGAAAATGGTATTGTTTATTTTTATTGCGGTTATTATTATATCATAGTATTATTGACTTAGTTCGGTTCTAGCAAAGCGCTTACGGAGTGCTATTTATGTCACATTGTATATCACTTTTGTTATCTTTTGTTTACACTAAAAGTGGACAATATTTTTATATGTGAATGTATATACACACACCGGCACAATTAGCGGAACAGAAAAAAAAGGGAGTATTTACGCATTTTTGCGTGTTACTGGCCGGCTAAACAAGCTTTTTTTAAATTTGGGTTTTAATTTAAAAATGGAATACTAAGCGACTGCCCTTTTTTTCATTCTTTTGTTTTAATTTTCATTGATTCATTTTTTCCACCGCTTGTCCGTTTTTAGAAGGTTCGTGAATTCCATTTGAAAAGCTTTGAATTGCAGTTTTTGAGGCTTTTGAGTTTTTTCGCATATTGATAATTTACGAGCATCTAATTATGCCTGATTTAACGCCATCAGAAATCATTAGGGCAGATCAAATGAGGAGAAATGGTCAAACCTACAGATCGATTGCCAGAAGCCTTCGTCGATCGTTATCAACGATTTATCGTAGCATCCAACGATACAGATTGACGAATGCTCTAGTGAGAAGGAGAGGACAAGGCCGGAAAAGGTGTACTTCAAGGAGGGATGACCGTTTTCTCCAACTTCAAGTCCGACGGAACACGAGACTAACGGCGGTGCAGGCTCGAAATTTACTGGAAGAGGTACGAGCAGTAAGGATGAGTGAGCGGACAGTTCGTAGAAGATTCGAAGAAGTGGGTATAGGCTCGTATGTGCCCGCCAAAGCCCCAAAACTTGAGAGACATCATCGCACAAACCGTCTACACTTTGGTCGTGAACATCGTGATTGGGACTTCGACGACTGGGGACAGGTTCTTTTTACTGATGAATGCAGAGTTATGTTAAATCAAATTGATGGAAGGCAGCGAGTATGGAGACGCAAAGGAGAACGGTATATCCAGTCTAATTTTGAAAATACAGTTGCATATGGCGGCGGTTCAATTATGGTCTGGGGAGGAATATGTTTAGGAGCTCGTACGGAGTTAGTAGTGGTCGATGGCGGGAATCTGAATGCTGATCGGTATATCAGGGAGATTTTAGAAGAACATGTTGTGCCATTTGCCCCCTTTATTGGTAACAACTTCATTCTAATGCAGGATAATGCTCGGGCTCACAGTGCTCGCACAGTACAGACATACCTAAACCATGTTGGTATAACGGTGATGGAGTGGCCAGCACGGTCCCCCGATATGAACCCTATAGAACACGTCTGGGACTTGCTAAAGAGGAGTGTAAAGTCAAGAATGCCCCCTCCCAATAATCTCAACGAGTTGCGAAACGCATTACTTGAAGAATGGCAGAGGTTGCCCCAAGAAACCATTGATAACATTATCCGCAGCATGCCCAGATGGATGGAAACCCTCATCAGAGCACGAGGAGGAAACACTCGATATTGAACAGTCATTGAAATTGTTGTTAAACTTTGTAAAATCTTGAATTTTCTGCTGTTTCTCTATAATTAAAAATCGAAGAAAAATGCATTTTGTTTAATTTAATTTTTATTTTTATAAAATTTTAAGTATGGTGTTACAAATGAATGTCAAAACATGTTAATTTAATTGTTGTTTCATTTTAAATAATATATTGTTTAAAAATTACATTCATTGTTCTAAATTCCCTCTTTTTTCTCCTTTTTTTTTCTGTTCCGCTAATTGTGCCGGTGTGTGTATTTAGTTGATTATATTTTATGTAATCTATTTATTAGATAGGTGCGTTTAATTCAAATAATATGTGTAATAAAAATAATATAATCTTTATATCTTTATCTATAAATTTTACTTTCTCTGTCGTTAATGTTATGTGTGCAAGAACTTGCACACCGAATTTTGGATTTTTTGTCTTATGCCATAAACAAAATTTATAATCATAGGAAAGATCGGTGAATTCCTAACGAAGAGTCATCGTTATACCAATGAGCTTCCTCTCGCTAGTTATTAATATTTCGACAATAACATTGTCTTATCCCATTGAATGTAATTCCAGAAAAAATATATGATGTATAGTTATTTTATAAATTTAATGTATTAAATTACAAAATGCTATCAATAAAATCACTGTCGAAAGTTATATTATCCAAAATCGTATAGACTTTAAATTATATTTTTCTAATACGTCAAAATTATCTTTATCAAAAGACCGTTATGCGAATAAAATTTGCGATAATAGAAGATTATTATTATTTTATTAGATATTTCGCCAGCATAGAAATATCTTCATTATGATATTTTTCATTAAATTTAGCATTATTCTGAGATTCTATAATGTGAGCTTTATTAATATCCGTTGGTATTTACTCTCTCTGTATCGCGAATTTTTACCATGGTTTATCTTAAATGATTCCTCTTTCGTGAATATATTATTTGCTAAATATGTATGCTCATTATATAATAAATTACTAAATAAAATTATTCGCACAATGACATATTTTTGCTTAGTATCAAATTTGCACTATTACTAATAAACTAGTATAGTGCTTGTGTAAATTTAATTTTTAAGAGGAAGCCTATTATAATGTTTGAAAATTAGTTGACATTGTATCAAAGGCTGAACGTCACTTGCTCATGACTTTGTGTAACTGTGGTAATGAATAGAATGGAAGGCGCCAAGTGCTAAAAACGAATTTAAAGTTGTTATACTTCGGCATTACTGGTGACTGTATAGAGGAGTGAGTTGTTTAAATACAAGTAAGTAACTAAGTAAATGGTATTCAGCACGTAGACTTGTTATTTTGCAGTAAAGTTATATGGTGCTTACGACTTCACGTTTTCCACGTTTGCCGATATGAAAATCAACTTTGCCAAAATGCTTTTCATGGATTGTTATAGTCGCATTTCAACTGAATTCTTATGAATTTTTTGGATCCATATTGTGGTTACATAATTACTCTTGTCCAATATTTTGCTTAGAACAAGACTTTCACAGACACTACGTACTACATATCACAAAAAAAAATATGTTAGTACCTGTATAACAGGATAATTAAATATATTTTAATAAAGTTTGTTTTCCTCACGTACCTCTATAGTAAAATATAGTTTTATGTAACTATGGAAATATGAGGAATGACGTTACGAGTTTTTATTTATTTATTTGTAATATATTGTTCATTTTAGGTTGTATAAATCACAGTTATTTATTTTTATTTATAATATCCGAGTGTAGAGGAAATTTTTATTTTTGTTCTTTTTATTAAATTTTATCACTAGTGGCAAATTTTTAATGTGAACCAAACGAGTAATTCCTGTGTATTGTATATAGTGTATAAATTAAAAGTGTTTATGTGATATTTCTAGTTAAGAGTTAAACCGTGCCGAGTAGTTTTTCTATGTGGTATCAGTTGTGAATTTTTCAATAAATGAATTGCTATATTTTAGTTTTATTTTTCTTGGACACTATAAGGCTTATTCTGTCTAATGGATGAGAGTTGAATGATACCTACCTTGTTATTATATTATTGAAATTTCAAATTGTAACTTTGTTTTACCTACAGAAATAACTCTACGAGACAGGTATAGTTAACGACGAAACGAAGAAAATCATTCTCTTTCCTAGAGAGAAACTTTTTCTTTAAACGTCTTTGGTCTCACCCATCTCATTCTAGAGATGTTATGAAATAATCAAAAGTATGAAACGTACATAAGTAAAATACGAAACTAGTTTTTAAAACTATTTTATTCAACAGCTTCTTCTTATACAATAGAATATATTTATAAATGATAATATCGAACGTTTTCAATAAACTCTATTTACAATAGGCACTTTTTAATATAACATACACTTGTTGTATTACTATATCACATGTTGACAACTATCATATAACTATATACATGAATATATTATAATGTATAGGTAAGACTCGATAACTAGTATGCAAGAGGATTTAAAAAATAATTTGAAATAATTGTAAATAAATGTTTTCGTATATATCTGGAAGCACATAAGAGAAGACTGCATAGGTAATTTATACCTATTAGTTAGATGTTAGGTACCTACACTCTAATTTAGAAATAATTTTAGTCCACCAGAATTCATATTTAACTCTAAATACGTAGTTATACAATTTTAAATATCCTTATAAAATACGCTCGCTACTTTTCCCAGAGAGGGTTAGCAGAGGTATTCCATTTCTGGAAGTACCCACATTTTAGCAGGGTATCGGTTTCCTAAATTTTATGGGTGTTAGGTATTCAATTATATTATAATGGTGCAATATGAGGTGATAGATGAGGTGGTATATAAGGGTGCAATGCTAACACTAAAACCTTCCTCTTGAATCACTCGATCTATTAAAAAAAACCGCATCAAAATCCGTTGCGTAGTTTTAAAGATTTAAGCATACATAGGGATATAGGGACAGAGAAAGCGACATTGTTTTATACTATGTAGTGATAAATAGGTCAAGCTTACTTATCGTAATCAGTAATTAATAAAACGATAGCACGTAGTTCCGTCAGTTTAACAGTATTTGTGGTACATAATTAATGACAATATAATTATAAAATATTTCGATCTTAAATTTATGTATGTACAGAGTTGAGATCAACCTTATGTCTACGCTATGAAGATCTTATATATTTTGGCACTGTGGACCACATTTTTTACTTAACTAAGTTTGCTTACATTGCCTTACTCATGGTAATTCCAAGTCAAAAAACGATGAACTTATTAAGTAAATCACTGCGATATCCATATCAAATATATTGACATAAAGAGACACTCCGTTTCTAATTCAGTACCACCTTAATTACAATAAATGTTAGTTTGTACAGTACGCAAACTGTTCATGGCAAGTATTAAAATATAATTTTACTTTTCTAAATAATAGGACTCGTTTTCTATCAACGATTATTCTGAATATATATTGCTGTTTATTCAGAATCACAATTAGAACTTCATAATTGAGTATTTACCATAGATCATTAAGATTAATGGTCTGTGGTATTTACATACCTAATGGTAAATTCAACACGAAAATGGTACCAGCACCGTAAGTCACCTTTGTCTCTAACAATTTGCTCACTTTGTAGTAGGAAACATCTCCAAGCACTTTTCGCGAATGTCTACCAGACAAAAGCAAATCTAGCAAGGCGTGTGTGACAAAACATATTTTGACATTTCACCACGCCATATATTTTCATATGACGTTCCTGCTCCCCGCACAATTCACAGCTCTGACCGCCATTTGTCCTGATGAAAAATCCTCAATGCTGGAGCAGGCAATAGGCAGTCCCATCCTGATTCCTTTTGTCGACGAGCGCCACCCAGTCCTCTATTCTGGGCGCGCAGACGAGCGAGTACCGGCCGAGCCTCCGCCGGGCCATGACGAGGAACTCGCCCGCTCCCGCCGCCGCACCGCACACCGATGACACGTGCACGTGCGCATGCAGACTCCGCCCCGTCCGCCGCCGGCTGTGGCTGCGATGCGCTGACCGCTCCAAACTGTTGTCCACTTCGTACCTGAGAGGTTAGAGGACATGTTAAGTATAGTTCTAGAATAGGATTCGTTACATACAGAGGGAGACTCCTTAGATGCGATTACTATTTAGACTTGAGATTGCTTATTTGAACCCCTTTGCAATAGATTTACACAATTTCTTTTCTAACTTTAAGCCTTGTAGATAAGAAGCAACAACCGTATGCTATAATAATAGGGCGAAAACGACACTCATCTTATTGACACCGTGACTATATATTAAATACTAGCGGTTCTGCGCGGTTTCCCGTGGGAATACGGGAATAAAATATAGCCTATGTTACTCAGGGATATTATAGCTTTCCATTGGTGAAAGATTTTTTTAAATCGGTCCAGATCTTTTGAGTTTATTCGTAACAAACATACAAATCTTTTCTCTTTATAATATTAGAATAAAATGGATAGGTTTCTTGGAGACGGTGTAAGTATGTCTAGCCAAGAGTCATCACCTGAGGTACTCGTCGCCCTGCAGTCGGTCAAATGAAACCCGCGGCTCGTCAGCCGTGGCGCGAATCAGCTTGGTCAGCCGCAGAGTCAACTGCGTACTATCCAAGTCCTCTCGCTGCTCGCTGCCCACAATCACGCCTCGCGATACTACCAATGGAAAATAATAACATCTTAACCATTAACAACTGACACAACTGTGAGCCTGAGTTTTCATCATGATTAGGTATCATTTCCTGACGCAAATGGAAAAAGGATAGTATTGTATCCTGCTGATTCGAAAAGGGACAGATGTCAATAGAGAGTCTATTGAGTTTGACGAAGGATAGTAATGGTGCTGAGATTAGAAGTTTTCAACAATTCATAATAAAGTACCTAGTTACCTATTTCTTTTATCAAGCCAAATTATAAAAAAAATTAATATATAAAATAATCTACGTTGGAATGACACCAATGGCTCTAAAAAAACGATTGATACTTAGTTATACTCTAACTAGTTGTTATTAAAATGATGGTGTATTCTTAAAATAGCTGTAGGCGGGCGAACGTCTTAAATAATTATCTAGTCCATTTGTAATGGTGACGTCACGTCGTTATTTATATTTTTTGTAGATACCTACCTATGTTTACCATTTACAAAATAATTATACCTTTATTATCCGTAAGACTTGCGTACGAGAGCTAGCTAAACATCGGTTCCTAACCTTGCTTTAAAACAGTATTAATCATTAAGTGTGTCGCCTATTGTCCGCGTCGCAATAACTTTTTGCTCCATGAGTAAGCGCAAATGTAACCGCCTTTTTTTAGGCCAAGCTTTTGTTTGAGAGAGATAAGTGAATAGTAGGTATATGTCTTCGGTAAACGGTCATCAACCCGGAGGTCTGCCCCAAACCCATAATTACAATGAAGGCTTTTAACTAACGAGCTATCTGTCTATTACAACCTTATTTTGGATTTAATTCTCACGTAGCGACTTATATGTATAACTAGCTGATGCCCGCGACTTTGCCCGCGTGGAATTGATTATTCCTTTTCGATTAGAAAATATATCAAGAGGGATAATCAACACAATCTATCTATATACATACACTAATGTTATAAAAAGGAAAGATTTGTATTTTTGTATGTTAATAACGAATAAACTGAAAAACTATACTGGACCGAATTCAAAAATTCTTTTACCATTAAAATGCTACATTATCCCTGAGTAACAAAGGCTATATTTATGACGAAAAAGAATTAGGGATCCTTACTAAAACTTGACTGCACATGCCAGGATTGGAACCCGAGCCTCACGAATGAAAAGCGGGCTCTTTAACCACTGGGCTATCATTGCTACTTATATTTTTGTTATTAAAAACACCCTACATACAACGCGTCACAGCTTAGAATAAGAGCAATTCCTCATACATCCCCATTAGTAGGTATAGTAATATAAAAAATGGTAATGCATTCGTACTTTAGTTGTGACTAACCAAATTTCTTAAATAAAGAGCGATAACAGTACGGTTTCCATCGTTAGCCCTAAATTTAGTTAGGCTAATTCATTTTTCGGAAAAACTTTACACATATTAAAAATAACTGAAATCAATTAGGTAGTCGATACTGAACAAACTAATTTCAGGAATTGCGCTTATTCTGTATTGTAAAGCCTAGCACACTTTCTGGTGTATGATTTTTGAATTAGTTTTTGATAGGTACCAAAGGCTACGCATGCGGCATACAAACAAATTTCCTCAAGGAACCCATAGTGAATTCTCAAAAAAAAGTGGACTTTGTATGAAGACTTTTGAAGAATATTTGTGCCAAGTTTCAAGTTGATAGACGCAAAAAACCACACTTCTCCATACCAACTGAAACCCCTACTTTGACCCTTTCAGGGGACGATTTTCGAAAAATCATAAAACATGTATCTCATCATTTATTTCTAAGAGTATTAGTGCTAAGTTTAAGGTTGATAGACCTAAAAAACAACACGTCTCCATACAAACTCCAACCCCCGGTTTCACCCCCTTAGGGGAGGATTTTTGGAAAATCCAGAAATACGTATCTCATCATTTATTAACAAGAGTATTTGTGCCAAGTTTCAACTTGATAGACGTAAAAAACAACACTTCTCTATACAAACTCCAACCCCATGTTTCGCCCCCTTAGGGTGTGTTTTTTGGAAAATCCAGAAATACGTGTCTTGTTGTTTGTTTTGAGGAATATTTCTACAAAGTTTCGAATTGATACACCTAAAAATTAAGGTTTTCCATACATTCCCAACTCAACCCCTACTTTCACCCTTTTAGGGGACGATTTTCGAAAAATCCAAAAACACGTATCTCATCATTTATTTCTAAAAGTATTTGTGCCAAGTTTCATGTTGATAGACGTAAAAAACAACACGTCTCCATAAAAACTCCAACCCCCTGTTTCACCCCCTCAGGGGGTGTTTTTTGAGACATCCAGAAATACATTTCCTGTTATTTGTTTTGAGAAGTATTTTTACAAAGTTTCGAATTGATACACCCAAAAATGAAGGTTTTCCATACAAACGTTCAACCCCTTTTTCACCCCCTTAAGGGTTGAATTTCAAAAAATCCTTTCTTAGTGCCAACTTACGTCTTAAAAACAATAGCTGTAAAAAAAAACTGCTTTCTAGGTCTAAGGGTTTAGGCTGGGCGTTTATGAGTCAGTGAGTCAGGACTTCTCTCTTTATATATTTAGATTAAATACGCTGGATATAGTAACTAAATAAGTATATTTAGAAGTTAATGTTTTTTTC
The DNA here is from genome assembly GCA_963855545.1 of Ethmia dodecea. Classification (NCBI taxonomy): domain Eukaryota; kingdom Metazoa; phylum Arthropoda; class Insecta; order Lepidoptera; family Depressariidae; genus Ethmia; species Ethmia dodecea. Next base: position 8,866,550 of record OY979446.1, read on the forward strand.
ATAATTTACAAAAAAATCCTCAACTTACAAAAGTAGTAGGTACATTAATCAGAATAGATATGAAGCTAAGCTCCAAAACCGAGCTCTAATGTTGACTAATGTCGCCCGAGTAAAAAATATCAATAATTATTATGTGGCATGACAAACAAAAATTTCAATGATACGTGATAGAGGCGGCTAATAACGGCGGGCCGCCGCCCACCGCCGCCGCCACCGCCGCGGGGCTCCGCCAGTGACATAACTTCACTATTATAATTTATCAAACAAGAATAAAAAGCTATGCATCAGCTTCCCGCTGCGTCGCGTGCCTTTAAACCCGTATTACCTACCTACTTTACTAGTCTATCCAGTACTTATCACGTCTCGCCTATTATGAACTCAAATTACCTACATCCAACTAAGTCATCTAGCCACAATGCATATGCAAAGCCTTCCGTAAATCGTCGTAATTTGCAATTTTATCTTGTATTCTAAGAACTTATCTTACCACTTAGCGGAACATTAAAGGTCGGTTGGACAATGCGACCGCCGCATTTAGAGTTTTTTGCCATTTTTGTAACGACGTAAATGAGATAAAATTTAAATTCCTTTCCGAACAACGAGTATGATAAGTCGCCTCCTGAGCAAATAGTTTGTTGAATTTGCTCGAGGTAAAAATATTCTCTTGTTTAATATAATAACGTTTAATTTAATTTCAGGCGCGAAGAATCTCGATTATGGCGACAAATTGCCGTGCGGCCGCGTCGGCTGTGCTTTATTAACATTCAGTCGGACGCGCCACCGCTTCTGGTTTTCTTCGTAATCATTTCTGCGGTAGCGAGACTATTAGTGTTAACTTATTAAATTATTGCAGTAACTTGTGTGGGGTCTCACCGAGGTCGCTGGTGCAGAAGGCGAGCTCTAGTTCTGCCTCGGCGCATGGCCTGCAGTCCGCTGTGGCGGGGTCGTAGTTTCTACTCTCTAGAGACCTGACTTCGTATTTGAACGTTGCGACTCTTCTTTCCGGACCCTCCTCGGGTGCGGCCTCTACATAGAGGGCGGCGCGGCCTCGGCGGCTACGGAAACATCGCAGTTCCCTTCGGTCACCATCGTCAGGTGCGTATAATGGAACTAGCCTATGTAGCCCTTCGACGAAAAGTCGCGCTGGAAAACGCACAGCGACTCCTGCAAAAACAATAAAAATAAATCATAAATAGTAAAAAATACTTAATAAATATTGGCCTTGTAGTACATAGGTACAATTTAATATAAGTTGATATTTATCAATATTGAGATTTAAGCGTCATCGCGTCGGGAGACCGCTGGAAGCTGTTACGATCGGAGTAAAATAATTGCGAGGTAGGCTCAAAGATTTTATATTGTTTCACAAACTTTTTTATTTCATACTTTTTAGTTAGTACCTAACCAAACTAAAAAGTAGGCAGTCGGGTTTTTGATTTTTTTAAATTAACGGCGTAAAGTAAAAAAAGGCGTTTTCAAGATACACCGGTCTGTTTATTAAATACCATATACTTTAGGTATCTTCGTGTTCAAACCTTTCCAACGATACCCCACCCCAATCACCAAAAATTCAAGTCATGGAAAGTTCTGAAAGATAACGGTTTTCCACAATTGGGTTGTGCTCGGACCCTTAGGGTAGGTACGGAAACCTAAATAGCGACTATAAGTAGAATTTACCTGTATCGTTGAACTGCAGCGAATGGAACAGGTCAGGTGGGTCAGGCCGCCTAATCACACGTATGCAGACTTTGAAGTCTCGCTCATCGGACGGCAGTGGAGGTTTGAACAACAGCCGCAGGCCTCCTCTGGGATACAGCCATGACACGCTGCCTTCGCCACACCTAAGGTGTACGGGTGTCACCCTTCTCTCAGAACTCGGTGTCAAACCACTGAAACAAAAATTAAACAGTGTTTAAGTATACAGCTGGCATTTTAACATCGAATTAAGTGAATTTGAATTATTTGAAGTCTTCCTACTTTTTTATGAACATTTTAATTGCCACATCTCAGTATGCGCCTCGTACATTTTTACTTATATCTATATCGTATCGGAAAGTTGTCTTAATCATATTTGGCCAATTTGATTGGGCTTGAATACGTTGGCTACCGAAGACATTATTTTTAAAAGAAAGTTCATTATGTATTCCGTGAGTGGCGAAGACTTGTTATTTGACTCAATAAAAAAACATACACTAAACCAAAATTGCCACTGTTTAATGCATCTCTTGTTTTATGGCCGCAAATTGTCATTCCTCGACTTTAAAATGATGTGGTAGCGTTGCATATTTTTAAGGTTAACGACTATTTTTGAATCTCTTATATCACTACAAAATCTAGATCGAAATTATAGTAACCAGTAAGGGAGTGGCGAGAAGATTGCAATTCGCGATCGAGGTGTCATTTCTGGCTGGTATCTTGCGAGTACTCCCATAAACAAGCCGGCAGCGGACAATTGTATCTGCGATCTGCCGAGTGGCACGTGGGCTGCGGACCGCGATTCTGGAGTAGTACCCACCTACGGACCCGCTGGCTATTATAATCTGAGCCAGCATATATTCCTCGCTACCATTTTCCACTGCACCACAGGGTGGACAGTCGGAGTTCAAGATATATCCGCCGACAGGTAGCGCCCACGCCCAGCCCACGGTCAACACATGCCATAAAACTGAAATATACGACTAAGCGCGACTATAAAAGATGTCATGTGGAGATTTTACACGGCGTGATGGGACTGCAATAAAAGGACGACACCACTTTCCGTGTAAAACTAACTTTATCGCCCGTGTGGTCTCACTTGTTTTTCAAAAGCTTTTTACAAGTAAATACTTAGTAAAACACATTTGTATTATTCTTTGACAAGTCATTTCCTCAATACTTTCACGTCATCGCCGGCTTCCCTAATCCTCGCTAATGGGCGAACTCTAATATATGTGCCTGTAAATTTAAAGAACAGTAACAAGTGTGCGGCTCACATTCGACATTGCAGGAGGGTCTGCCACAACGCACGTAAACGCGCCCCTGTCTGCAGGGGTGAACAACCTAATGGACTTTTATAATGGGTTAAACTTGAAATACCTGTGGATTAATTACGATAGGTATAAAATACCTGGAAACAATTATTTTAAAAAAAAATATTGATAATATTGATCGGATCATTTAAAGTCGATTAAAAAATTTAAAAAACAAAACAGTATCTACGTAGGCTGCATATTCTTAAATTACTATGTTTAGTAGTTTTTACCCTCTATATTTCATAGATAAAATTAAAAATACAAATTTAAAGTATGGTGTCTACGTGCACCTACCCCTGCAGGCAACAACGTTATCGGCGCGCGCTAAAGTAAACACACAAAAACTTAAAAATAAAAACCGCACACCTCTTTTTTGTTTTCAAACATAGAGACAAAAAATAATCCTGAGGGGTGTTAACTTTGAATCTTGTTCCCTGTAAATTCTGCAGGATAGGTTATATGTATTTGATTTCTAATCTATACTAATATAATACGCAGGAAAGATTTATATTTTTGTATGTTTGTTACGAATCAAATCGAAAACTACTGGACTGATTTTAAAAATCCTTTCACTAATGGAAAGCTAAAATAACCCTGAGCAACATAGGCTATATTTTATTCCCGTATTCCCACGGGAACGGGAACTACGCGGGTGAAACCGCGCAGAAGCGCTAGTCTAATATAAATATAGAGAGCTCTTTTTATAGGAAAGACAAGTATTGACGGCCCTGTTGGCTCAGTTGGTAGTGAACCTGCCTTCTGAGTCAGAGGTCGCGGGTTCGATCCCCGCTCGGGGCCAACATTTGTGTGCATGAACATGTCTGTTGGCTTCGTGTCTGGTCGTTTAATATTTATTTAAGTACGTCTATCAGTTGTTTAGTACCCATAGTACAGGCCGTGCCTAGTTTGGGACTAAATAACCGTGTGTGAATTGTGTCCTACAATTTATTATTATTATTATTATTTCGAGACATACATGTGATAAGTAGTTAGGTAAGTACTTTAATTTTTTAAATTTATAGGTGTTGATATTATTTTATAATCGTATTTCGATTGTATATCGTATTCTATAAGTAGAGTTGTTAACTTCGTGATCCATTAGGACAAGTAACAAAACGTACAAAACAAAACAAAGATTATCGTTGATTGAGCAGATTCAAATTGAGGCAATCCCGGCCATTACTTACAAGGCAAATGACGCAGACGCCGATACCCGCCTAAAAGCCACTAATGTACCATAGCGTCACCCTCCGAAGTTGTGCTCTCTCGCACGTGCAAGGTGATGTATAGTTTTATCTCTTTTCAAAAGGTCCAGAGAATTACCGCTAAAATGAAGTCACGCGCGTACCCAAATTAGTGCTCAAGAAAATATAGGTGGATATCTACTAAATTATTATTTTATTATGATGTAGGTATCTACTAAGTTTTACCGTCTGTGAGTGATTTCTTTAAATTATAAACATACAATATAGTAGGTATTATATTATTTTACTAGCGACCCGCCCGGCTTCGCACGGGTGCAATGCTGATACTAAAACCTTCTTGAATCACTCTAGCTATTAAAAAAAACCGCATCAAAATCCGTTGCGTAGTTTTAAATATTTAAGCATACATAGGGATATAGGGACAGAGAAAGCGACTTTGTTTTATACTATGTAGTGATTATTATTATATCAATAAAAATATCTTGTAAATAATATTATACTTATAGGTATTATATTATATATATAATACACTAGCGACCCACCCCGGCTTCGCACGGGTGCAATGCTGAATTTTCTTTGCTACAAACCTTGCGGAGCCCGAGACCTTTCCAACGAATGCAAAACCATGGAAATCGGTTCGTCAGTTCTGGAGTTAAATCGTCAGGAAGGAAAACCCGACTTATTTTTATATAGTAGATATATATAATCTCACGCCTTTTTTATCCCCGTGGGGGTAGGCAGAGGTATTCCATTACTGGATATACCCACATTTCACGAGACATATTGGACCCCTAAACGTGATAGGTGGTGAGCCCATCGCCGGACCGGGTCTGTTTACACATGTCTCAGAAATATATATTATATACTAGAATATTTACAAGGTATAATAATAATATAGCTATACCTTGTTTTTAATTCGACCTAATGATGAACTAGACAGCTCAGAACGCAATTAAGTAATAATAATTATTTATTGAAGAATATCAAACATTTACAGACGTAGGTATTGTAAATTGTAAGTAGATATCCAAAATAAAATTTATATTTTATTTTTAAGTACATTAAAAGATTTAACATAGTTGTGCTAATGCGCCAATTTGACTAATGTAAAAAAATCTGAATTCCATTAGAATAAAAACCGCGAGCCAACTAGTTATGCAAATTCAAAAGTCTTGGGTATTTATGGCTATAAGAAAATTGCCGTTTTGTTCAAAATGGAGATACATTTGTTTGGTAAATGACTTGAATTTTAAACACAATAATTTGATTAAATTATGAAGGTAATAAAGTTTTTTCGCTCCTTTCACTTGTAGATGACTTGACACTGTTTCTTTTATAAAATATGACTTACTTAGTTTACAGATAATTTTTAACATGAAACTAAGTGAATAAACATAATTGTTTGCTGCTGATAAGTCGAGGATATACCTAATAGAATTGTCACCAAAGCTTGCGCTTGGACATCCGCCTCACTTTTATTTGGTACCATTTTTAACGTGTCATAACGAATTTACGAATACCAAGTATAATACCAACGGCTTATCTCGTTCAGCCACAGCTTAGGACAAGAGCGTTATCTGCGTAGAAAGTTCGTTAGGGCACGATAACAGGTCCCATAAAGCTTTATCGCGGAGGGAGCCACAAAAGGCTGGCCAGAATAATAAAATAAATGTGTATCTTTTCTACGAAGAGTTTTATTTATTCTCGCCCAAACCCGGACTCGCGAGATAACAATGAGGCGTGCGTTCAACCTCTTTCGCTATAGGGCTGTTCATTTATATTTTTGTGCGTAGGTACTGCACTGCCCCCAGCTTTCGAGAACCAGTATAAACCTCTCTAAACCCCAACTATATCAGCCATTATTTATGGTATTTCTTTTGTTTTTAATTTGTTTTGACAATAAAAAATTATACAATACGATATTAAATAGGTACTAAGATCTTAAGTAACAAAGTAAGTAATATTAACTGTTCAATCTGCAATATTCGATATTATACGAAAGTAAACCGAAACCGATGTGTGTGCTCTAGAAATTGTAAGTACAATTTATAAATAACAAGCTGACCCGACAGATTTTAAGCAAACTTCACATAAACCATCTGCTAAATAGTACGAATAAAGCCTAAAAATTTGGTTTGGATAGGTGAGCCCGTTCTTGAGTTATAAAATAACAACGAAAAGTGGCATTGATTTTATTAGATTAGTAGGTAGTGGTAGTGGTAGTGGTAGTGGTAGTGGTAGTGGTAGTGGTAGTATTAGATTATTAGGTAATTTGGCCGAGATGAATTTATGATAAAGTTTTAGTGGATTCTTTCTAAATTAATTTTTAGAAAGTATACAAATATATCAATATTGTAGAACAATGAAAGATTTTACATCCGCTATTGTTAATAACTACTCTACGGTAACATTGATAAAACCTAAATCAAATCTAAATCTTATTTAGGTATTAATAATAATTTGTTCTCAACTTTAAAATATCTTTTCCTATTAGAACCCGATTGGAATGTAACGGCTAAATGGACATTGTCGACAGCCCTGAAAGGTGACACGCGAGTCGCGCCCGCACAGCCTGCCCACGCGCCGACTGCGCATTGTCAAACTTTAGCTGAGGCCTGAGCTGAACCAGAAATGCTTTTAGAGTTTGTAAAACAGTCCCAATATACTATAATAAATGCCAGCTTCTGTTAAAAAAATCTACACTTACGACCGGCGCACCCTCACGTGTCGCATTTAATTTAATTGTTATTAAAACAGATTTTATGTACAAAATGCCGAAATACCCAGGCAATCATTAGCGGCCCACGACCGCTCAAGGACAATAGATAATCCTATTGTGGCTGCCATGTTAACCGTAAGTTGACGGGATAACGCAGACTCTACAAATGTATGTATAGAGACATATACTCAGATTAGAACATCTAAAAATTTATTACATTCTCATATGGAGATGAATGTTACAGGAAATGTTTGTAACAATGAATATTTAACACAAACTCGTAATATTTGACATATTAATGTTATTTAAGATATTAGTATTACCGACGTATAATAAAAGTTGTAAGTAATAAAGTTTAAGCTTCATCAACAGAAAGAGATTGATAATACGCGCGACGCATTGTGTTGTGTCGCTATCGAATCCCTTGTCGTTGTCACACACACATAAAAGCTTTTATAACCAATAAGATTTATAAGCTTTCCAACTCACCCACACACTGAACACTAAAGCACAATATAAAACTCACGCTCACAAAGGCTCGGTCGTGCTATGTTTTTTCGTTTGTAGGTCAGAGCCGAGACACGATGTAAGATATTGCTAAGTAAAGCAGTTCCGTGATCTACTTATACAATAGATAGAATAAACCTATCATTGTTGTATTTCATAGTTGTACTCAAAATGTTCAATATAATAATAATAAATTATAGGTAAACACTCTTATAAATAAGCACCATCAAAATGAAATTTTATTGTAAGTGTCAAAGCATGTATGGTGGATTTCCGTTAAACAATGGACGCTCGGACAATGGTGGGCCGCGGGCGACGGCGGCGACGCCCGCGCACGTGCGTGCCTTTGTATTCATATGCGTTATAAACCCTCTTACCACAATAAAACCCCATGCTTCAGACCGGCTATTGGTTGCATAGTCTACAGTTACAGGCCATTAACCGAAAACTCGAAATATTAAGCCTCGAGTCTCGACAGAAAAATACATTTCAGTAATAATACCCACTGTTTCATTAAACTCAGCCAGAGCTATAGACAAAATGTGGATAACTATTATTCATACGAATCAAAATTCATTAATTACCTACATTATTGAAGGAATATACTCCCATTTAATGTTTTTTCTACACCGACACTCGCATCACCATATCAAATCAACACTCATAATACACGAGGTCACATATCACAAATTGTTTTCTCATATCACATTAATTGACTTTTATTTTACATCACTGTTTACTCAAACAACACATTATTCTGCTCGCTATTACCACCCGCACTCTGCACTAATTTTAAGTATTACCGAACGATGCACTAGTACCTGTTATTCCAATCGAGTTAACATTCCCGGACATAAATAATACCTTAAATAATTTAGATAATTTTGGTAAAACTGAACTTTTTGTTACTGATCCCGAGCAGTGTTGCGACCTGCTACCGTGCCCCTCGTCATACCTAACAATACTGCAACAAAATATCCGTAGCATAAATAAAAACTTTAACGAGCTATGTATTCTCCTATCACGGTTACGTCATATTACCTGTGATATAATCGTTTTATCTGAATGCTGGCTGTCCTATGTCACTCGCTTACCTATCCTTGATGGCTATTGCACACTAAGAACTACGTTTAATTTTAATCAAAATGACGGTGTAGTGATTTTGATTAGGGATCAGCTTAATTTTAGTATGGAAGAACCCACACTTTTTAATGCAAATTGCTTGTTAATCAAGTTAAATCCGAGCACAGTCATTATTGCTATATATCGTCCGCCCTGCTTTACTGATATTGAAAATTTTATAATCTCTCTTAATAATCTTTTAGCAAGCCTATCCTCTTTTAAAAACATAATTATTGTAGGTGACCTAAACATTAATATTACTAACTCACATACAATCACTTCGTTCTATCTTGATACACTTGCTTTCTCGGGAATGATACCTGCTTATTTCTCTAAAACTAGAGGTAATAACTGTCTCGACCATACTATTATTAAAACTAAACTACCCTCATATGCATTTATTTTAAAAACTACAATAACCGACCATAACGCCGTTCTATTTGCCCTTCTTAATAAAGTTCCAAATTCATTTACTAACACTAAATTAAAAACTAAAGTAAATTATCCTAAATTATATGACGACCTTCTAAATGTTGACTTTTCAACCATTTACAATACCAAAGATTTAAATTTAGCTACAAATCTATTTATTCAATATACCCAAAACCTAATTCTGAAAAACACGATTACTACTACATTACCGAGAAGCAAACTTACAATCAAACCCTGGATTACTATCGGACTGCTAAGATGCATAAGAAATAGAGACAGAATGCACGCTCGATCGAAAAAAGACGAATTAAATGTCACTCTTGCACTAACCTACAAACGCTACAGAAACTTCTGCAACAATTTATTAAAAAAGTGTAAATCTAATTATGAAAAAGAAGAGCTTAAATCTGCTGCTGGAGACAGCAAGAAACTGTGGAAGGCTATTAATAACATTACTTACCGCAAAAAGTCCAGGGATAACTCACTTGACCTACTGAAACTTGCTTCTTCGCCTGAAAACTCAGTTGGTATTATAAATAACTACTTCTCTAACATAGGCTCAAATATGGCAAAGCACCTTCCTTTCTCTTCTTCTATGACATTAGACCATGATTTGTCCCTAAGGAACAATTTAGACTCTTTTGTGATCCTTGACACAAACGAAGCTGAAGTGGATAGCTTAATTAAAAGTCTAAAATCAAACTGTAGTTCTGGCTGGGATGGTATTTCTTCCAACGTACTAAAGGCCGCTAAAAATTTCATAGTTTCTCCGCTCACAGATCTTTTCAATCGTTGTCTCCATCAGGGTATTTTCCCAGACGCTCTCAAAAAATCTATTGTTATTCCAATACATAAAGCGGGAAAGCGAGACGATGTGTCCAATTATAGGCCAATTTCTTTACTCCCATCCTTGTCAAAAATCCTGGAAAAAATCATTAACATTAGACTCACTAATTACCTTGAATCAAAGCAAATACTGTCTGATAGCCAATTTGGTTTCCGTAAATCTAAATCCACAGATGATGCTGTCCATTCTTTAGTCGACCACCTTGTAGAGAAGCTTGATGGTAAGTGCAAATGCCTGACCATCTTCTTGGATCTCGCGAAGGCATTTGACACGGTTTCTTCTCCCATCCTTCTTCGAAGACTTGAATCCTTGGGTATCAGGGGCACCCAGCTCAAACTTTTCAATGACTATTTGTCAAATCGTACCCAGCGCGTCAAAGTTTCTGACTATGAGAGCGATGATAGCTTCGTTACTTACGGTGTGCCTCAGGGCAGTATTTTGGGGCCAACACTATTTCTTTGCTATATTAACAACCTCTGTGATCTTAAGCTACAAAACTGTAAGATTGTTTCATACGCTGATGACACATCCTTGACTTTCCATGGAGATAATTGGGATTCAGTGTATAATTACGCACAGCTTGGCCTAAACAGGGTTGTTAAATGGTTAACTTCGAATTCGTTGACTCTAAATGCATCTAAAACTAAATATCTAAACTTCTCGATCCGTAGCGATCCCTCCATAAGTAATTTACCTCATAAGTTAATTGTTCATTCTTGTTCCATTCAAAGTGATTCCCAGTGTGGTTGTTCTCCCCTACAATCTGCATCTAGCATTAAATACTTGGGTATCACTATCGATCAAAATTTAGTTTTTAAGGAACACATTGATTCTCTCTCATCTAAAGTTCGCAAACTAACTTACATATTCAAGAGTCTCAGGTATGCTGCTGAACCTCAACTGATGAAATCAATTTATTTGTCCTTGTGCCAATCTATACTGTCCTATGGTGTTTCTGTCTGGGGTGGCTCCTCCAAGTCTCACTTCCTACACGTGGAAAGATCCCAAAGGCTTATTTTGAAGGTCTGCCTAAGGAAACCTCGGCTGTATCCTACTTCTATCCTTTACAAGGAGACTGGAGTCCTAACAGTCAGACAGTTATTTATTCTTTCCTCCATCCTCCGTAAACATGGAAAAATTATATATACCCCTGATCATATTCGTGCCCAAACCAGACGTGAGTATCAGGTCTGTGTCGCTAGACCTATTACTTCATCTTTTGCCCAAAGATTTTTCGACTACCAAGGCGCCAGACTCTATAACATAGCTAACAAAATTTCTAATATTTACCCTAAATCACGAAGGGATACCAAGCTTGTCGTCTCTAATTGGCTTCAAAAGCTTGACTATGTCAAAACTGAAGAACTATTATTGGCTCCGTCGTAATGCCTCAATACTTACCCCCATGTTCTCCCCCCATATAAAAACCCTCTTTTTCCTCCCCCCCACACATATACAAACACACCCATACCATATGCACACACCCTTCATACAATCACCCACACTAATCATCCACACACACTCACACTCCCGACACTCTCACATCCACCAAACTGTCACATACCATAATTGCATTTTATTTAGTAAAATAGAATATTTTCCCTAATTACTAAAAAAAAAAAAAAAAAAACTTATTGTATTGGTACTTTCTAAGAGGTGGAGCCAGGAGTGCCATAGCACAGGTTATCCTAGTTTGGGCTTCTGTCTCCCACCTATCCTCTAGTTTCTTAGCCTTATCTTTGTTACATTTTTGTTTTTGGGAGAAAAATTAAAGCATTTTTTCATTTTCATTTTTTTTTTCATTTTCAATATAAGTCAATCAACAAAGGAATTTTCGATGAGAAGACTAAACCCAAAGCTATTCAGAAGAATGACTGTATATAGGTGCTTTAGACTCAGTGTAAAAATACGTGATAGGTGTGTAGACCTAAGAAATTGTCTGATAGATCACAGAACAGATCTAACCGAGCGGTCAACTCCTGTTCGAATTTGAACTCTACAATTTAGTAAGGGGTCATTTTGATACAATATATTGACGGCTATGTTCTCGGCTATGTCTGTAAGCGCATAGACAGCAAGCGTTAGACTGCTCGCTGGAGTATGAGGTAGAAACAGGATTGTGCAGTAATGACTGAGTATCGCCGTGCTGATTCGCCCTGATTGTATAATGGGCGCACTCGTGCGCAGGCGCGTGGGCGGCCCTCGGTCACCGCCTTAGATACACGCAATTACGCCTCAGCACCTTACAGATCATCTTTATTAGTGCCAGTACCAGATTGTACCCGTATTAATAAAGACAATCGGACATCGGACGAGTATATGACTCTAGCCACGTTGAAAATTATGACAGATTTTCACTCATCGAATATATTGTCAGTTAGATACAGTGTAAATAGACCCGGTCCGGCGATGGGCTCACCACCTATCACGTTTAGGGGTCCAATGTATCTCGTGAAATGTGGGTATATCCAGTAATGGAATACCTCTGCCTACCCCCTCGGGGATGAAAGGCGTGAGATTATTTATTTTTTATTTTTTAGATACAATGTTATCAAACGAAAAATATCAAATATAGGTAAGGTAATTTTAAATCAAGTGCAAAATATTTTAAGGGTAGGTACGAATATGTAAGAGAAAAAGACTTAACATATACAAAAAGAAATAAAACAGTAGGTTTACTTTAATATAACAACTTAAACTATCTTTATCGTTTTGCAATGAAATCGTAACGTACCTATATAAGCAACTAATTTCTTCGCTGACAACTAACGTAAAATAAACCAAGCGTCGACTAACTCAAAGAACCGATGAATTCATATATAAAACCCCAAAAGTTCAACCTTTTTTAAATAAGATCGGATTGAGTTTTCAAACATGTGTCAAAATTACATCTAACATCAAAGCACTAAGAAGTCAGATCAACGTCGAAGCAAATCACCCCCAAAATAACTTTCTTACCCATTTTAACCCCTATTGGGAGATGAATAAATTACGACACACGTCTTCCATCAATTCTTTTAAAGAATGTTTTTGCAAAAGTTGATGTAGATTGGACCAAATAATCTTTGCTCCCCCATTTTTACCCCCTTAGGGGTAGAATTTCTGAAAATTCTTTCTTACCGGATGCCTAATAAAATTGCCTACGTCATACAAAAATCACACCTTCCAAGTTTCGGATCTCTACGATCAGCGGTTTAGGCTGCGCTTTCTATCATCCGTTAGTCAGTCATTCAGGACAAAGCATTTTAAAAGCTTTTATTTAACTTGCAATGTATGTAACTATGTATGTTCGGGTGGAATCTTGCAACTCAATTTTGAAGCAGATATCTTCAACCGATTGAGCTGAAATTTGGTATACTTATGTAAGTTCGGTGACAATGCAATATTATGGCACCACCGAGCTGATCTGATGATGGAGCCAGGAGGTGGATGTGGCAACTCCTCAATGACTACTATAGATAGTCAAAGTTTTAATGGAAAACTTTATTTTATTCTTTTTAGCGCATTAAAATAAAAGCTTGTTTTAAAAAATATTTTTTACTCTTAATTTATTATATGTATAGATATATGTACAGATAAAGGATAAGTAATAATTTTAAATAAAATTATTTAAAATTATTAATATAACGTGATTATGATAAAGGTATTTTATATAGGTAAGCATTATACAACTTTGAACCTACTCGATAAATCTATTATCGATTAATTAATCTTATAAATAGTTTGTCGTTCAATCCTAGAAGCGAATTAAATTAAAATTAATATCAGGGAAACAAATGTTTTAATTATATTTTTGATATTAAATTATTTATTCCTGTTCTTAAAACATACACAGGGTTTTTCTTATACACTTATGCTAAACGCAAGAATAGATAGGTACCTACTATATATTTGGGAATAACTTGAATATAATAAAGAGCGCCTTACACAAAATCTATTTCACGGAATCATATAGCTACAAAATATTTTATGTCGTCATTACGAGTGTCGTCAATAAATCGTGGAGTCACATTAAGGAGCTTTTTCTTGTTTATTGTCAAGATATTAATTTGGGATAGCATGTGTGGCCGGCAGTGGCGCCTGGTCGCCGCACCGACGTCATCGGCGCCGCCGTCGTCAGTGCCACATGTTGCTGGCTGGACTTTTTATGCAGCGGTAGCAAAACAATACGACACCGCACTGGAATTTAAGGTCATAACTACCGTAGGTATAAATAAACAGACTGGCAGTTACTGCTGTCTTGCTTGTTAGGTTACTAAATGCTGACAACTAAAAATTATTTTTATTTTTATAAAACATTAGAATCCTGACCTTGCTATATAACAAGCTATCATTTAACACGTGTCGAAATTACGCTGTAAAACGATTTGTTAGCTTTAACTCAAATTCAAATGATTAGTTTAATACTTGTATTTGAAGAGCAATATAGAGAGATTATGCACAATAAAAGTTAAGAGATTACCTGTAATTTACATAGTTAACTTTAGTCTTTGATATACTTACATAGATGCGTGGTAATATGCAGATCTAATAGTTAACGGTGTAATTTAGAACTATAGGTAGTACTTGTGAATATAGAGCAGTGACGGAGTTCTGTATATCCCCCCAACTTGCATAGTAATTTCGAAGGCATGCACAGCTGAGGGGCGACTTTACCTACTCTTAGTGTGTCTCTTTAGGTATATACACTTTCTACATTGTACGTTAAATAAATGTTCTTTCTGGATTGAATAACTTAACCATACCAAACGAATGCAATGAAGAGTAATGACAAAAATGCACTTATGAGTGCAAGCAATTACCTACATGGGTTTACATCAAGTAACATAAGTAATAAGTATCGGTACAATAATGTAATCAATGTTTTCGTGATATATGGCGTCGTAATCTTTTTTTATGTAAATACTCGTAACGGAACACGGAAAGTGGTAAAAAGCGCATGGGAAAATAAATCGATAAGGTAACAGTGGAGTTTTCGTCATGCGAACGCATGCTTTCACGCACGGATCGTGGGAATGATCGCTTGATCCACATAATTTCGCGATCGGTCGTCAAATTGTTTGCCAAATTGCCTCAAACAGAATTTTTCGATTACCCACCGGATTACATTAGCATTTTTATTGTGAGTACGAAAGGTCGTGGCATTGGTGTCACAGTCGAAGAAGAAGAAATCTGCAGTCATTGAAGATTATACATTTCCCAGATATAAGCACAACCTCCTAGAGGAGTTTGTGGGATGATAGTGGTTTAAAAATTATTACTGAGGTACTCCAATCTATATTTTTAAAGTTCTTTAAATATTTATATATATTATTTCAATTTATTACGCTAATAAAAGTAATTTTATGAATTTACAGATAACACCGCAATATTGTTTATTTACATGTGATATCATCATGAGATACTCAACAAATAGGTCATTCCCATGAGCTGAAGTCCAGGCAGGCGCCGGCGCAGATATGCCCGAAGATAAGCGTCGTTCACACGTTTGTCTGACAGTAACTGTCAGGTTTCATTCTGACAGTTGAAACGGTCAGTCAACAAGTCAACCAATCGATGTCCACATCTCAAATCTATAAATTCTATTCGTTTAAAAAACAAAAATATTAAGTTTAACATCGTTTAGTGACTTCTAATTTCTTTGTAAATGTACTACTTTACAAATTAATTTGTATCTAATGTTGAATTGAATAATAATCGTCGAGTTTCGTGATACTTAAACAAAAATAATAAAACAACTAAAATAAGTGATAGTAAAGCAAATCGGCTACGCAATACAAAAATATACCTACCGGAAAAACTGGTCACTGAACATTTATAATACCTACGTTCTTAAATTTATATTCCTAGAAGCGAATGTAAACAACATGTTCTTAAGTAACATATTCGAAAGGGTAGTACAGACACACCAACAGACATAAATAAACTGTGAAACTGGTCTATAAGTCATTTATCGTCGGTGTTTTGTATAATCAAGAGCTTGTACTAATCAAGCGAGATTTCAAAACACCGATAAGTTTCGCTAGCACCCAATTCACGCTGTGTTATCTTGTATTTTGCTACCACATTGCTTCTGTACAAGTGAGTGCGTAAATTTGATCGAAGATAATAATGCAATAGATAAGGTGCATTAAAATGTTTCGATCTGATTAGGGTTTACCCGCATGGCATCGGAGTTCTCACGCATCGGCGCGAGCAGAATACGCAAGGAGGCGTGAGAAAGAAGCGTGCGGTTTGCGAACTGAATACAAACGCCATCACTTACAATTTCATTGCCCTATTTATTTAAATATTGCGCTTTCGGTTCTACGCGTTACGGTGTGCGGGGAGTGGTGCGGGGCTGTTTTTTTCACGACTTACTCGTACCGTAGCGTACGAGCGAGTTAGCCCGTATAGGGAGTACGTCTCTTCAAGAAGATGTTGATGATTCATTTATCTCTTTTCTAAAGAGTATTGACTTACCGTTTCTAACTAAAGGAAGTGCCTTCATTGCATACTTCTACGTACTTAACTGAATTGACGTGTAAAAGACATCAACGACATACAAAAAAGTTTTGTTGTTTATACCTTAAGGTTGCATTTTTTAAATTAATTAATGTTGCTTCATTATTAACTTAAGCGTGAATAGATTAACTTTAACCTACGATTCGTTTCACATTATTGTCACTCTGTCTGTTATCTGTAGGTAGGTACTTGAAATATCTAGCGGTTGGAAGTGTCCATAAGTCACCTCGGCTCACAAAAACGGTGTCCCGTAGCTAAAGTGCTGGGGAATCAATAAAATGCGCTTTAATCTGTGGCAAGTGGAGCGTGGTGCGCACAATGCGCCGGAATGTACCGCTGCGGCGCGCGCGCCCGCCTGGAAGCAACGCGCTGGCTTCCCTGCCGAGTGCCGTCACTCCACATAACCACAGAAATTTCCTGGGCGAAAGTATTGGATTACTCTAGGCAAGCTAAGCTATTTTTACTATAAAATCTATTTGTCCTTTTATTGATTTAATAATGCAACTACTAACTAGGCGTGTTCTCAATGGGATTTTGATAAATGACAAACTTCTGTATGAACTTTTATTTGTCCCTATTTAAGTCCTTGGAAGAGATTTTTAAAGAGCTTTTTCTTAACAAGTCAGGTAATGGAATGCAGACATACCTAATCTATTGTTCTTCAACGCCGCTGGAACGCTGATGCTAAGCTGACTAGTGTTTATTTAGGTTAATAAGAAACTTTTTTGAAACTTACGTACATATTTATTACTAGCTCGACGGTGAAGGAAAACATTGTGAAGAAACCAGCAGCTCCCAGAATTAATTCTGAGGCATGTGTAACAGCCCCGGTCCGGCGATGGGCTCACTACCTATCACATTAAGGGGTCCAAAGAATATCTCATGTAAAGTGGGTATATCCAGAAATGGAATACCTCTGCCTACCCTCTCGGGGATAACAGGCGTGATTTTTTTTATTTAAGAAACTTTTGTGCAAAATTTCACAGTTCTAGACCCACCGGGCATAGGCTGTGCGTTGTGTGGCAGTAAGTCAATATGCCATCAAAAACAAAACTTGTCAAAAAACCCAAGTCGCGCAACTCAGTTCTTCTACCGTACAAAGTTGTGAGATCCATGTAATACCAAGTCGGTTAATTTATTTAGTCCTTACTAAGGGACCTTCTGTCTTAAGTAATTATGTAATTAGATAACCTAACAACATCTCACTTATCATTATTAAAAATCTTTTATGTTTTAAATAAATAGATTGACTTGGCCATCGCATGAAAACCCAATTTATCTCACAAGTGATACATATTATATTAAATTAGATTGTTTAGTGCGATTGCCAAGTCAATCTATTTATTTAAAACATAAAAGATTTTTAATAATGATATGGTCACTATAAGATGTTGTTAGGTTATCTAATTACATAATTACTTAAGACAGAAGGTCCCATAATAAGGACTAAATAAATTAACCGACTTGGTATTACATGGATCTCACAACTTTTTACGGTAGAAGAACTGAGTTGCGCGACTTGGGTTTTTTGACAAGTTTTGTTTTTGATGGCATCTCATTTCTTTTTGTAGTCTTACTTTTTTCCTTTCCGGTACTTTCTACTTCTTGTATACCAACAACTGATTCTTGCTCGAATGTAAAGGAAAACATCTTGAGGAAACCCCCAGGTCCCAGAATTAATTATGAGGTCATGTGTATACAAAATTCCAGCTCCATCATCAGACCCTGGTTACCATCTAGCACCAAAGATCTCGCAATGACGAATCAAACGAGCCTAAACTCGATAAGGTTTTGTCGTTTAATAACTGAGTTCCTTGGCAGTCTTCCAACTCCATCATCAGACGCTGGTTACCATTTAGCACCAAAGAACTCGTAAAGATGTGTCATACGAACCCAAACTCGATGGGGTTGTGTCATTTAATTACCGAGTTCCCATGGCCATTTTCCAGCTCCATCATCAGACCCTGGTTACAATCTAGCACCAAAGTATTTGTCAACACGAATCATACGAGCCCAAACTCGAGTGGTTTACGAGTAGTCATTGAGGAGTTGCGATATCCACCTCCTTACACCATCATCAGATCAGCTCGATGGTACCATAATATTGCATTGTGATCAAACTTACATAAGTATACCAAATTTCAGCTCAATCGGTTGAAGAAATCTGCTTCAAAATTGAGTTGCAAGATTCCACTTGAACATCTAATTTTGTAATCCTATACAATTATTATAGGATTACAAAGTTATTTATGCAGTTAGTGTATCTAGAAACCTAGACCGAATTTGCAAATTATTTGAGTTTTTCCTTGATTTATACACTAAACCCTAATTGTATTCTAAATTTGAAGCTTCTACGACTGCTAGAAGTGCCTTAGAGTTTTGATGATCGGTCAGTGAGTCAGTCAGTCAGTGAGTGACAAAACTAGGAAACTTTGAATATTTATAATTTTAAAACTACTGGTTCAAATTGGATGAATTTTGAAAAATACTGTATTTATACAATGCCTGCTTGGTTACTGAAAATTCAGGCTTCTAGGTTTATCCACAACGAAGTTATAGGGGGTCGAAAATGGCGTGAATTGCTTCGAGAGAAGGATGGTACGGCCGTGCCGCTTTTTGCTCGACTTGGCGGGGGCACTGCCGTGCCCCCAGATATACTTATAGAGAGTTTTATTGCACGGGACATATGTTTTCATTAGTATGTAAAATAATTGAAATTCCACGCGTGACAACCTGAGTGCTTCATTTGCATTCAATAGAAATAGCTAGAGCATCGGTGCTCTTTGATCAGGTCTCCGCATACTCATATTGTATTTTCCACATCACCATGTAATTGATCAAAGTAAGACATCTGGGACCTGTAGGAATTCTATTGTCATTAAATTGGTAACCGAGACTGAGACATTACTCCAAAATAAAATGTAGCCTATGATACTCTGGACATGAAGAACAATCTAATAAAGACACGTCGCATTTTAAAATCCTACGAACTATGCTCAGTGTTCAACTCCTCACATTCGGAACATCCCATTGGCGTCCCAGAGTGTTGACAGCGTTTTCTTGATAATTATGCCCATAATATTTTGTAAAGGACAGATTATTGTAATACCCATTTAAATGAATAAATGATTATTATTATTATACAAGAAATACTACTCTCATCCTGGTGCAGTCTACTAAAAAAAGAAAACCACTGTTAATAAATACTGCAATAGGCATCAAAAGACGAGAAAGACTATCAGTTTACAACAAGAAAGGCCCCTGGGATCAGTAACTTTAAAATGGAACATGGTACATGGCCAAGTCGATGGGTGGTGTCTGCAGTCGTACCGTATATAAAGTACGACAATAGTGGGCCTGTAGCCAGCGGCCGACCGGCTAGCTATACTCGTGAACCGGGCTTCGCCATAACATTTTCCGCATTGAGATTGCGTGCCGCGTGCCCGGAGGCTGCTGACAATTTATAACCCAGTGGAAACGTGGTCAGGCACGTATTCGGAGAACAGAGCTTATAAGACGGATTTTTTAATATTACAGCATAATTTTATTAAACGTTTTGGATGTGACTGTGGCTGCCAGGTGTGGCTTCCGTCGGATAAAATAGAAAAACGCTTTCAGGTGTTTTTTTGAATAAATTTAAGTTAGAAACAAAGCGACAAGGTTTTTTCTCCTCTTCTACGACTACCTAATTATTAATCATATTTATTTAAATAAATCATATTTGAATCTATACATATAATAAAACTCTAACGGGGCCGTGTCTGTACATTAAATATTTTTTGAAAATTTTAACGGTAGTGTATATAGTTATCGATATAGATACCGAAACACCAATTTTTGGAATTTTTGTCTGTCTGTCTGTCTGGTTGTGCACGCATCACTCAAAAACTACTGGACGGATTTTGATGAAATTTGGTATGGAGATAACTGAGTACCCGGGTCAACATCTAGGGTACTTTTTATTCCAGGAAAATATCTCATTCCCACGGGAAAATAAAAAAACTGGTTAAAAAGAGAAATACGTACTATTCCGAAACGATAACACCTAGAAACTTGAAAAATGGTATGAAGGTGTCTGATATATCATAGGAAATTGGTATGAAGGGATTTTTGGAAATTCCCACGGGAACGGGAATAAACTAAATCCAAGCGGGAAAACGCCGCTGGGCACCCGCTATTTGAAATATGGTATGTAGGTGTCTTAAATATGTCGTTTTTAACCACTATGAAGGGATTTTCGGAAATTCCCACGTGAACGGGGATAAACGAAATCCGCGCGGGCAACGCCGCTGGGCATCCGCTAGTTACAAATAATAATATGACCCAAGGAATGACGTGGAATCGTGCCCAAAGTAATAGCTAATACTAGTTTTCCCTAAAGATTCGATTTGATTTAAATCAATACCAAAGGGACTTCCTGACTGCATCTCTGTGCTGGGGTATATACAAACTTGTTATTGTTAATCGTAGAACTGGACAGACTAAGCCTCCGGCTATTGCCAATGCAATCCCGCTAAACATGTATGTATTACTTTATGACTGCAGTCCAACTGGCTTTGACCAGCTAGTACCTTTGTTCTCTATGAAATTGCAAGTCTTGAAATAGATCGTAGGAGCAACAACTAATTTAGTACCTCTATATTATGCTGTTTTTGTAAAGCTCGTTAAACTGTGGAAGATTTTATAAATATTTATTTTTAAGTGAATACGTTGAGCATAGATACTTACAATTTTAATTGATCTGTCGCGCATTGGGACCGCACGGTGCTTGACTGATTAAAAGTTAAGTTAAGAAAATTTCACATCGTCATTTTGGTGTTTTTGTAGATATATTATAATTAGAAAAGTAGCTTAATAAGAATCAGCAAAAAATTCTTATAGCATTCCTTTTTGGTGAAGATGTTTTTGTCACGGGCAATTTGAATAACGTCATAGCTGTGTCCAGTATCGATTGCAAATATTGCAACGCCTTACATAGCACGTGCACATCAAGATATTGAGTAATGACAGAGCAGCTATGCAGTGACAAATGCGGCGTGCTTGCCAAACAAGTCATCATAGATAGCCCTGGACTGGCCAGACCTAGGCAGTATGGACCGCACAAAAAGGGCTCAAATTAAAGATACTTACTTAGGTACCTATATTAAATGTTACATAACTTATGAGTTGAAGATTAGCTATGTAACAGTTAATCAATGTACCTAAGTATATATTTTAGGTTAGAATTTGCTCTAAATAAAAATATTAAGTAACCATACAAACTTAAATTTTGAGGTAAGCCTGGTAATAGATACGGCACTGGCTTCAATATGGCATAACCTAACCTGACTTCACCCGATACTTCATATAGAGCGGCAAGCGTGCGAGTGAGAAAACGTCTGGATATCTGACTCCTTCAGTCGATCGGCCTTGCGGCACGCGCCAGCTCTCGTGTTTATTTCATTTGATTTACCAACCTCATTAAAACACGTCTGCAGCTCTAAGCCTACAATAATATTGCAATTTCCTTTACATTCACTTAATCTCAACCTTATTATGGATATAAATTATATCTATATTTAAGTTCCGAACTGAAAGCAACGGTAACATCGCCGCGATTTTAGAAAAGAATTATATATTATTCACAAGTTAGTTTTATTCGATTCAAAACACTTATTAATTTGTCTTTTCAGCAACAATACTAGTAGACGTTCAACATTTTCATTTGCCTCCATAATTACTCTAATGGCAATCAAGACGGCGGGCGACCTACTTTGGCTCTGATTAATTGCTCGCTGCAAAAGGAGATCATTTAAATGACCAACATTCAAATTCTACTGGTTGTTCTCGGAATACCTAAATAAATATTTAAAAAGACGCCCAAATGTACCGAACAGGCGAAGTATCAAAAAATATAACTCCTTTTTAACGACAGACTCAAAATTATGCCCCGGAGTCAAAACACTCCATCTTAAATTCTTAACGGCTATTTTAAACTATAAAGCCTTGCAACCACAAGTATATCAAGTGTATATATGGGCTCTTGTGCTTCTCGTTATATCGCTGTTTTATTCAAATGAGAGACTCGTCTGAAATATGGATTTGGAGCAAAGGATCCAATTAGTGTGCAGGATCGCCAAAGCTCATAAATTTTGCAAAATGACGACACAGTGAAACCCACACAAACTTACTGACCAAAACATTTCAGTCCTTTTATTGCCAACAATATCTCATTAATCGTGATTTAGTCGTCTTGTCATCTTGATTGGCAGTACAAGATTTATTAGAATATTTGAAAAAGTCTTTGTTAAAATAAAGATAGTTCTCGCACCAACAATGTTTTTGGAACCAAATTGTGTATTTCAATGACGTCACTTTGATCTTGGTTATGATTGACTTCTAATTTAACGTTTTTATGGCTAATTAAAAAATTCAAAGGACATCTTTATTTTAAATTTCCATTTGAGCTGTAGGTATATAAATGACTACCTACACGATAGGTATATTATTATGGTATTTCGAAGTTTTTAAATAGAATAAGTAGGTAGTTATTATGAGTATAGTAGTATTATATTTATTTTATAGATTAAATGCTATAGCAAAATGCAGTCATCTAGTCCTGAAAAATCGTAAATTGTTTTTTGATTGTGCTTACTGTCTGACCGAGTCCGATGAACTCTGATAATAAAACATCGTAAACGGTAGATGGCATCTCCACAATCTCTAGTTTGATAAAAATCTGAATAGTTGTAGTCTCGAAGAACGGTACTCGTTATAAAAACGGTCATTCTTGTGGCTCTACATCGAGATCAATTACAACTCTATAAAATAAATAATAATTGCTGTCTACTCTTAATGATACTTTAATTGTCGTGCGGTAGATCGATTTATTTCTGTTTTTAATCAACGTTATTTAAGTCTTTCGTATAAAATACAACAGTAACAAATCAAAATTGTTACCCAATGTTGCTAAATTACAATTTTTAAATAATACTTTCTGATGCGATTACTTAGTCAGAGTTTTTGTTTTACTCCACTTGTTTAGTAGCCACTAAACCTCAACACAAAGGCTCAGCCCTTGCTCAGCCAATGCCTTTGTCCTGTCCAGAAGAGGCTTATAAAAATACATTTGGAAGGCGCGTCGCGGGCGTTGCGTGTCCTATACAAATATGTCTCGTAGATGTCTTATATCATAACATTTTTCACTAAAATATTTAAATGTCTTTTGGATTTCTGTGTTGTTTTAAGATGAAAATATGCTTGTTTATCAGTTTGTTTATACATTTTATATGCCAATGGGATATAAAAAGTACTTTTAACGTTTCCGGCTAACACAGTGAGTAAGAAGAATATAATCCGTATACAATGAAAGACATGACACCTCACATAAACATGCAGTAAGCATACTTTCTAGCTACTTGGAATGTTTACCTATATGCCGGCTTGTGCCGTGCATATACCTACTCACGGCAGTGGTCAGTCGATGTTTGCATAACTCGTTAGACGCCGTAGCCGCGTCCGCCTACGCCCCGGCCGCCATCGGAATCGGCCACATCAGCCAAATGTTAACAGTAAACACTCAATAATCCTCCATTGTATCATCACGCAGGTGCACTATATACCTACGAGTATGTCGGATGTAGTCATAATATTGATTCAGTATCCGCACTTACTGTCGTCCCGTAGCTTAACCGAACCGAATGACCAACAAAATTTAAATGCTATGACTGTTTGATAGCCTCACTGATGGCCTAGAATGGAAAAGTAAAAACATGCTAAAATCAAAGGATACGTAATAAATTTTAGAATACTGAAAATTTGAAATTTAATAATGTATGTAACGAGTTAAACAGAGGAACTTTATAGACACAATCATCGCGTACATTTGTGTTTTTAATAACTATAAAAGATGTCGCTGTAATTGACAGGTTAGTATAAAATGGTCATCAATCATCAGTAACACAATACGTATGTGGTATGCTGACCAACTCAACGATGCTTTTTTCCTGGCGCGGGCGGCGAGAGTCCGAGAGACCGTGACGAAACGACACGTAAATGCAATTTTGATTAACTGCCGACAGACTTTGCAATCAGCGTCACTGTTAACAGTGTTAACGTTGGATGCGGACATTCTTGTGGACGAAAGATTTTTTTTTTGTCTCTATATAAAATGTATTTTTCTTATTTTAACACAGGAATGCCACCCAAAAGATCATCTTTCATCCCTCATTGCCTAGTTATTCACGAGAAGAGGGAGCTAACAACGGTTTCTCAGAATTCGTATAATCCCGTTTGGAACTGACATGACTGAACTTCTAAGAAAGCATATAAACTAAAGCGACTCCTGCCAATTACGGGGCTCATTACCAACCTAATGGTATGATTATAGAACTGTCGTCCGTGGTTAACTAGCTTTTCGTAACACGCAAAACGCTCGTAACAAACTTTCACTCTAACAATGGCGCTGAACTCACGAGGTACGGAGTGCCCCAAGGCTACCATCTTGCTCTTATTATGTAGACTTGAAACCAGATTCAAATCAATTGGTAGGATATTTGTTTATATCAATTACCGCTTAAAATAATTTTAATTTTTTTAAATTATTATCGTCTATAGACGACAATAATTTTTTAAGTTTACATCATGTTTACTCTAAAAAAAAATCATATACCTAAGTACCCTTAATACTTATCATCAATTTTAAAACTTGCTTAAGGAGTCGGTAATAGCTGCGTTTACCTTACTTACATATATTTGTTTAGCATCGCTAACCCTGTAAACGTCGCAACGACTAGTCACGCAGTCAGACGCAAGCGCTGCTCATTGTAAGCCCGACTGATTGATCATCCGCAAAAAGGTCACTCTGGCCGAGTAGGTATAAATCATGTACCTACTTTCGCAGTCAATGTTTTTAACCATAAAAATATTCGATAAATTAAAAGTCATGCCAATTTGGTTGGATTATATATAAATCGTTTTTATTTAGTGCCATGTAGAGAATAACCACGTACTTCGTAGCTTCGAGGCGACTAAAAGCCAGCCACGACCACCACCTCAAATTTACACAAGAAATACCTTTACTTTACATATTGCGCACGTGATATGTAAGGTAAGGCGCGAACTTTAGGGGTGAGTACACACTAGGCGTGAACACTAACGCTCAATCCAAACACGGAGGTGTGAAAAGGCCGAGTGATCGTGGTCGTCTTATTGTAGAGCTAACACCTAAGCAGCTTACCGGACTGGCTGCCACCATAAATCCGGACGAACGCACACAATCTTCCCGCGTGTACAATATATTTTATATTTTACTACTGACTTTGAGCGCATGAATCGATCCTTTTATGCCAATGGACTTAATCCCATCTAGTCTTACATTCAGATTCCTTATCAATGTTTAACCATTCAATGGTAAGTTTGATCGCTAAAAGTGGGGTAAGATGTTCTTTCAATACCTACCGGAATGTTTTACAATTTGATTCCAGTCATGCATGAGTCATAAGAATAACACAGTGATCGCAGTAGAAATTTTGCTATATATGTAGAGCTACTCACCTCAGGCTACTATAGAGGAAGAAATAGTTAGAAGATTAGAAGCATTCTTTCCTATCAAAATAACTCCAATAACTTTTGACTGGACAATTGTTATCAAAAACTCAATATATTTATAAAACAACGTGTCAAACGCTTCGCCTCACTCGTTCATGTATCGAGTGTCGTTTCGCGTGTTCCAGTATTATGTTACATCTACGCAGTCACCTCGATCATCCAAGCGAAGTATAAACGTACCGGGCTTAACATAAATCTGTATCTGTAGGTATTATTCTCGAGATGGAAGGAAGTAAGGCTGGCTCAGACGTAATTCACTTAGTTTAAAACAGATTACCCTTTAGGTAGATTAAACGAAAACTTGGTGTAATTCAATAAACTCTAACTCATCAATCCCACAACATTTTACTAAAATTCTTCAGCCAACTCTAACAGCTCAATATTACAACGCATTCAACACAATTTTAATAAAATTTATATATTCATTAAGACCAGTAATTCCGCAATAAAAAGTACTTACGTATGTACTTTATTCCACTTCTCGGCCCTCTAACTATATGTATGCAAAATCTTATTTTGTTTTACACTAACAAATGAAGACATTAAAACAAACACATTTTCGCATTTATAATATTTATGTACGATAAAATCAATAACCACATTCGCTTATAACGGCGAGACTTTCGCGATTGTCACCGACGGAAGGGTGAGACACCTTATTAAGCTCAGTACAGCCAATTTAGCTTTTATCGGGCAAAATCTTTAACGAATAGCGGGCTAAGCCATGGGCCGCCCATTGTTGTGTCGCCAGGTTTTATACCTCGAGCCATGCTGTAAACAAAACCAGTTAAAATATGAAACCCAACTTTATGGCATTCTTGGGTTGAGTTTAATGCGATTTATACTGGGCTATAACACCTCGTCGTGTCTCCGTCATGTCTTTGTAGTACATAAGACTACATCAAAAAGGAATATTTAATCTAATGAAAAAATAAGAAATATAATTATGTTAAGTTTAAAAGGTATTCATAACAACTCTGCTATAACAACGTATGCATCAAAGGTAGAGCTTTCACCAAAATCAAATAAGACCAAATCCTGTGTTACGCGAAGGAATTCAAAAAGGGACCGCGGCGTGCGCTTACTTTTTGCGCCGTAAATTTAGGTGGCTTGTAACTCTTACCTCCTTCATTTACGGTCTAAGCCATCGAAGGACAATCGATAGCTAGGGAGGACCGAAGAAATCGCAGCTCGGTTATTTTTTAGCAGTCGAGATTGCTGACTATAAACGGCCCAGCGCTGCCTGAGGCGGTTGCCATTTGCAATCGGTTATGGAACGACCGCGAACCTCTTTTTACATTATAATCGGTCGTCCCCGCTCACTCCTTTTTTTGCGGTTGATCGTCCTACATGGCAATGTGGATGCAAAGATGTGGTAATGTATTCCTTATTCAATTCCGAAAAGCTCTTGCGAAAACAGAATTATTTTTCGTTGTAATTGAGTACTGGTGTGTTAAAGAAAATTTGACGTTGGGTTAACGTGTTATGTATGATGGATGGCCACAGGACAGGGCGGTGAGTACGTACGTAGGTACCTAGATAGGCCCGAGGACCGGCCCAGAGACAGGTCGGGTTACTGCAGCCCGTGCCGCCTCATTAGCGACGTAACTTGAGGTAATTTGCGTGCATTCTGCATTCATATAATATTTCAACTTTGCAGAAAGCTAACAGGATACAAAAAGTAAAATTTTTGCAACGTTAATGTTTGTAAATTATTTTTAAATTACCATAACTTAAACAATGTTATGCAAAATGTTTATAAAACGTAAGTAAATGCCAAATTAACTGTATTTTATCTATAATACCTAAATGACTATTAAAAAAAACTAGTAGCTGGTGTTTTGGTGGCTTTACAAATTATTGTGGTAACTTAACAGCAATAGGCGCCATTGTAATATATTCCTAGCGTGATTTTGGAACGGATAACGAAACGATAGTAACATATTCATATATATCATTTGAATTTATTTCGGAAACATTCAGGTGAAATATTGTAATTTGACAGGCGTGCCGACGAGATTGAACCGCATTACTATGCGGCTCGTGCGGCGGGTCTTGCGCGCGCGCACCCAGTCATCGCCGTAATGGACCAGACGCGTCTAATGCATTATTCAATAGCACCCCTGATCCTAAATTTTCAACTTTCGGCAAATATATTCAGTATCTTCACAATGGGTGTCCGAAATTATTCTTTTTATATACTTACATTTTGGGACCTTTTTATCTTAATTTTTTAAGGAGAAAAAATTACTAGTCTCTCGAAGTATTAAAAGAATGCTACAGTTTTAACTTTTATTGTATTCAAAATTGTACCATAAAATTCACCTAACCATGGTGTCCATGGTAGATTTTCTAAGATAGGTATCTATCATCTATCAAACTCAATAAGTATTAGAAGCGGCAGCACAGTGACTATTACGGTGTCGTAAGATAAGTTATGAAGCTGCGTAGGCGCTTATTAGAACCTTAGATCATAAAAATCGACAGTAATTAAGTGTTAGCGGTCCGGGCCGCTTGTACTACAGTTATCACCTCTGCAATTAGCGTCAAGCGGGCAACACCGACAGAGTGAAATGAGAAATAAATACAGCGACACAAAGAGCTGCATTCAGCTGACCTGTCTCACAATAACGCCACAATTTGCCGTTAATTAGTTTACTAGTAGTTTCATTCAACGAACCTGTGTTCGGTGAAACAATCCAATTTGTTGTCCTTCGACATCGGAACACTCGCCCATTATGGGTACGATACGCAGAACTTCATAGCATTCAAATAAAGCAAGACGGCACTCTCGTAACTTTGCTCATCACAAGCACAAGTAGGTCACAATCATTAAATACAATCAGCGGTTGGTTTGGTTTTGGTTGTGAGTCTACTCGATTGATGATAGTTATGTTATGATTTTGAATAGAGTTTTGCAAATTTCATGGAGATCGCTATGGCGCAATTTAATGGTGGTTAATTGCGAACACTTGATGTGACAGAGTATACTTAATTAAATAATAATTATGTTACACTCAAGATAGTAAGTAAGTTTTTGTAAGTAGGTACAATTTGTAGTACAGTACAGTAGGTGCAAAGGTTTTCGTCAGACACCATTACTGAACAAAGTCAGTTCAGTATGTATCAAAACTATAAATTTAATATATGTACACATGTAACTAAGTGGACACATGGCACAAGCATTGGATTACCCCTCCGTTACGAGCAGTCACATTATCTCTTGTGATTGGAGCTTTGACAGCGTCATAAAAATATTTCTCTACTCTCAGTTCGAAAGACGATAGTACTAGCAGTGGTCGAGTTCAAGTATCTTGAGAACTATGGCCCAAACCGATTTACATGTAATTTGTGTCTTTGCTGGTAATGCTAGTATAGATAGATGACTGTTATAAGAGGTAGAGATTGCTGGAGGCAGTGCAACGCGGGGTACTTAATGGCGCGTAAACTAGAGCTTCGCCTTTCACTGGACCTACCTAGCACCGCTAAGCAGTATTTAGGAAAACTGTATAATAGATATACAGCTTGCAATATTCACTTATAACTGTAGAACAGTGTCGTAAATATTTTAAGCTTATTTTATTTTATAAGGATATTTTCATGCAGCTTTGCTTTCGGGATATCGTATAAAATTCCACTAGAATTAAGTATCTACGAGTACGTTCCTATCATACGAGTACCTATCGATATATACTTAAATCTACACTTATATATTCATTCAGCGATATCGGGATATTTTTATTTACACTCATAATATAAAGAGGAAAGTAATGAATAAATTCAAAACTCCTGGACCGATTTCAAAAATTCTTACACCATTAGAATGTTAATTCTTATGTTAGTTCTTACATTATGTCTGAGTAACATAGGCTATATTTAATATACATATTCCCACGGGAACGGGAACTACGTGCATGAAACCGCGGCGCGCTGCTAGTGTTATTATAAATTACAGAAAGTGGCTAATGTGTTTTGATTGGATAACGACCGACCTCTGAGTTTTTTATACAGCAATGACAACGCAATAGACACACGCAAAACTCGCAAAGATACCTATATCTATTATGTATATTATTGTTTAGGTACTTTTAATTCCTAACGCACAATTCCTCATTCTATTAATTCAGCTATAATTCATACCATGCATCATTCTTGTTGACACGACGATACCAATTCGCTCAATAGAGAGGCCTCAAGGCGGGCGTCTCGGTCGGAACACGTGTCGCTGATTGCCCCCAATTGGCGAGCGAATAAAAACAATCGTCGCTTAAAAATAACCGTGATTTCATTCGAACATATGACGGTTTTCTTTGGTGGTACGGTGTTCCCACAGTATCCCATGTGAAATGTCCCGTGTACGCGGTCACAGGCTGCCGAATCTGAATCACTAATGACGTTAATGAGTTGCGGCTGGGAACTATAAGACTTAAGATTTCTGAAAGCACATCATGGTGTAATAATCCATAAATACGCCGTTTATAGTATACCCCGTTTCGTGTTACCGGTAAAAAGTAAAGACAGTCGAATTTTATCCCAAATCTTTCTTTAACACTTTAATGTTAATGCAGACGAAACAGGCATTAAATTAAGTTTTATTGGATCAATTGACCAATGTAGTAAATGTAATGCTTTTACAACTTTAATTGACATCGTATTAAATAATACGATACCTACAGAAAAATACAAATTTATTCTGCTTTCAATTTTGAAATTCAGATTTCTGATATCCACGTCAGGAACCTCTTCCTGGAACATTGGATCCGTATCCTTATTACCGCTCTGTTGGCTCCAGAAAAGACCATATGGATATCGTGAGAGTCAGTCGCAAAACTCGCCATCTGATGCTTTATCGTGAACTCCACGCTGTGGCTCTTCAACATTGAGATAGCGACATCCGCTGGTGGTCATATAGGATATTATGTAGGTCAACAGGAAGTAAAACCGCAAATTCAATTTTCCCATTAAATTAAAATAATAGTTTGTTTTGCAACTTTGAAAGTACCTACCTACATAATTATTGTCAACTAAGGTAAACGCAGCTATTAACGACCCATCGAAAATCTGCAGGTATTGCCGACCCATTCAGCTTATTCTTATTTTTATCGGTTTGGAACGATTTGAGTCACAAGAGAGTATAATATACACACATGTTTGTATGTTTTCTAATAAATTTACTGGTGTTAGTGTACATAGGTTCACGGGAATGTGACCAAATACGTTAGTTTCTGTGAACGTAGCGAGTGCGCCGATCGTGTCATACTAACCCTTACTTCCTCAGGTAAGTACTCGATTTTTTTGCTTAAGATATTTTATATATAAATATTTACGTTAAATTTATTCTGAATAACTCAACATATTCCTTTATTTGTATATTCCACATTTCGCAACTAAATTATTATGTTTAAAGGAATTTTAAAAAGTATTTTTGAAATTAAAATAGAACGGCAATAGCTGCAGTTCATTTTAGTAGTGCAGTCATTGCCGACCCATGGATCGGCAATGGGTAAGAGGTTATGCTTTATTTTTTCAATTTTTCGTTAATGCTTATAATAATTAAACAAGTTTTTATAACACCATTTCAATCTTAAGTATTCTAAAATTATAAGCATCTATTAGCGACATACACCATGTTATATTATAAACTTGTTTTTCCACGATAAACTGCCACGCATTATTAAACATTTAGACGTGGGATATGAAAGAAACTACTTAGAGTTTTCTTCGTATTTATATGAAAATGGTGTATTTTTTTATAGTTTAGGACTAAATCAACAAATTATTGTATTAAATCGGATGGGGAAATAAATTACAATTAATATCGATTATTTTTCGTGGCTCGTTAAAAGATTTGTTCATTTTTTTATTGAACACTAATTACCGATTCATATGAATCGGTGATAGCAACAAAGAGAAGCTATCACCGATTCTATACCGAATAATTGGTATTTTTGGATTAACGGTATGTAATGTCTAAAAGTAAAGCTACTAATTTGTTTCAATATAATGATTTGATTCAATAAGTTAGGTTCGGTTTAATTTCATTTCATGTCATTAAATTTCATTTTCATTTCATATCCATAAAAAAAAATACTGAAGACTTGGCTGTATGTATAGTTCCCTTTGCCTACCCAGAATGGGTGAAGAAAACAAAAAAAGACTCTGCTTTTAATCTTTTACGGTTGGCGCGATTTTCCAAAAATGTTAGTCGAGTTTATTGTATTTTTATTATTTTATTAAATTGCTTAATTTTTTCGCAACTGTATTAAAAATAGTTATTAGGTACACGTGCGGAACCGTCATTGCAACTTGTTCCGACAGTCAACCCTTACCTTCGGCTGCGCTAAACTTGGGAAGTTCGAAGAAAAATTAAAGGTTTTTTGGGAAATAAAACAAAGGGTTTAAGTAATTTTGAAATAAAATTGTCTAATTATTTTTATTCAAAACATGTAAATTTTTTACTTTTATTTTCAGGTTTGTGACTCTGACTTAAATAGTAGATATAAAGTATTAGTGCTAGCCACGGTGGAGCAAATCATGATTCATGTGTGTAGAAGCACCAGCCACTATCCCAACTTGAAAAAATCTGTGCTGAAAATAAAACAGTTTGTTTTTATTTTATTAACATCTACACATTTACAAAATTATATCTGAATTTTGATAGTGAATATTTATGTTTCAGGTTATTCAGTTATCCCCTATGTCAAACACAATTGACACTACATGGAACTGCATTGTGAAGTAACAGCATTGACATTGTTTTAAAAAGTAATTACTATTAAGCAGGCTAATCAATTAGAAAGAAAGGCTATGGTAACTATGGTTTGCACTACCTGGCCAAGCAGCAGGTTTCCGGGGGCGCAAGATAACAATACATGACCTATGTTCTCAATTTGATTTAATGAATGTTATTCTATTTACCATTTCTATTAAAGTCTATTTTCTTATATTACTAAAATTTCATTTATGTCTACCGACAAATCAATACCTTTATTTTTATTTAGGTCCAAATGTGAAAACAATCTTTTAAAGAATCCACAAGCATTCCGAGGTTCACTGCGATTAGTTAGAAAGCATGGGCACTAGAAGAAGAAATCTACATAACAATGAATTTCACGTTGGTTCTATTCATTTTTTTTTCACCCCTTATAGGGTAGTCAAAGGCATTACGCCTTGTAGCCTCGTCATTACTTAATGATATCCTTGAGTAAATGGCTCTGCTTCAGAGTCCATGCACAAAAATACAGTGTCTTCAACACTTTCTACATCCTTAACTTGGTTATTAACAGTAAAATAATAGCATTTTTACTGAAGACTTCATTGTGACTTCTTGAGGCAATCCAAAAATGTCCATATCTCGCATTTTATCGAATTTCCCATTCACTGCACACTTTCACGGACACTTGCCACATAATAAACTATCACTATTATGATGAGTCAAAACCCGAAATACACAGCAAAATGAAAATTATACAAAAAACATGACGTCCCTCTTCGGATTCCCGCCAAAAAGTTTAAAGTCAAGTTTATCTCCATTTTCAGATTATTTTAGTAACTATAATTATTGTAATGAATCAAGTACAAAAATGAGAAGCAAATAAAAGTAAACGGGACATTTCGAAACGGGATATTTTGGGAAAGGGATATTTCGCTCAAATTAATAATTATTTTGAGAATCGAACGTGTAGGTAGGTATTCTGTGAAAAAAAGTATGCTTTATTTACTTACGGTCGGTGTTAGATTCATAAAAATCGGTAATAGCTTCAAAGCGTTTCGGGTGGGTCGGTGATAGAAACAATTGACTTCAACAATCCTTTGATTATTTTTTCAATGAAAACATGATATTTATAAACAAGTGAAAATATAAATATAAAATATACAATCTATATTTAAATATAAAATAAAAAAATCTGGTGTGTTTGCAACCACTACCCTTAATTCTAATAATCAATTTCAAAACTTGCTTAAGGGGGTCGGTAATAGCTGCGTTTACCTTACTCTAAATTTAATATGATATAAAGTTTCGTTAATTACAATAGAAAAATTGTAAAGCAATAATCGCATATTATTCAATATTGTAATCATTACTCTTAAAAGAGACTTACAATAACGATGTCAATTAATTTGTAGCTTCCTCTATTGCTAAGATGGTAGAATGATCAAGTGTCGTTAATTTCATATTCTCTCCTGCGATACATCTTTGTGTCGGTACATTGGGTGTCGGCACCTGTTTGATCGTTTTGTTATTTAATTTACTATTCTTACTTGTACCTACCATAATTATTGCTGAATTATAAAGAAAAAAAAGAATCTCTCTTGGGACCATCAAATCGCTTCAGAAGAACTTTTCTTCGTAAGTATACCTAGGGAGAGAAAGTTTGTGTGTGTGTTTGTGTATTTCAGATCATTGATGAAAACAAACAACAGGAACCTTGAAATTACAATAAACATTAGCCTTTGCATTAGAACTAAGCTAAGATATACAAAGCCCAAGTAAGTACTGTATAACGTAATATAGAAATGAAGTATGTTACGTTTAGCTTTTAATGATTTTTTTTAAACTTACGCGTCTCTATCTGTCATATTTCTTGATAAGAAATAACACACAGGTTTCCGAAACTCTTATTCATGTTTTCTATTATACCTTTTGTTCTTTTATCTAAAATGCATCGTCCAAAGCTAAGCGTTTGTTCAAAGCCCATTGTAAATTTGGCGCCAGTCTTACAAAAAATGTTTCCTTCTAAGTGTGCGAGACTCCAAGTAGGTAGTACATGCGTATTTTTTTGTTAATTCATTTGACACAATCATTACGCACATCCGTCGCATCTTTGCAGCCGAATGCAGTGCGTGGGGCAATTTAATTAGCCAATTACTACTTTCTCATCGTATTTGACGTCAAAGTAATGCGCACCCTTATGGCACCGCCCGGCGTGAGGATATGCAAGCATGCGCTTCTTAAATGGTTGATATGACATTAGTCTGAGTTTTGTTCAGCAAAAACTATTTAATGTTACGTCTTTACCTAATAAATACTATTAGGATGCTGAGATAACAAAGACCTTAGTGAGAACTTAGAAGTAGCACCAATCTTGGAATGATTTGTATATGTATAATTACTAATTTGTAGTGTGAGCTATTTGTAAACAGTTCAAAACAAAATTTGTCTTCGAGACGTCCCTACAAGTGCGTATTTTATCTACGAGTAGGTATATTCCATAGACCTCCGAGAAAACAATCTAAATAGGTAGGTACCTCAATATCAATCAGGGTTCGTATCGTGCGAACGCGTTATAATACGAGGAGGATATTATAATAAACAGATTCCGGCCCCTCCGCTCCCTCCCTAATAAATATTAATGTACGTGTCGCGGACAGAGTAAGAAACATTACTGGCACGTTCATAAGTATACAAAAACAAGAGCACAAAAACACAATGCAATCTATATAAGTACTTGGGTATAAGTATACGGTGGGCTCGCGTGGGTGATTATGGCTTATACTTCCTCATGTGCCAGGAAAGACCCATAGCTCACCAGTGGGCAGTTTCGGGTTGATGATGTTATACTCGTAAGTACTTATAAAAGGTTGTATAGTATAGGTAGGTAGGCTTTCTTTGCCTTCGAACAAATCTGGGATCAAGAGTTAGCCCATCAGTAATAAGAAAAAGGTATGCACCTATTCTTCTGATCTATTCTGCTAATGATTTTTTTATTATACAACGCGTCAGAATAAGCGCAATTCCTCATAAACCCCAATTAGTATCTTAACATAAAAAAAATATGATGCAATCGAACTTTACTTGTGTCTAACCAATTTTCTTAAATATCGATCAATAATAGCACGATTTCCATACATAGCACTGAATTCAGCTATGCTAATTAATTCTTCGAAAAAGTTTAACACGTATTAAAAATAGCTGAAATCGATTAAGTAGTCGATACTGAGCAAACTCATTTCAGGAATTGCGCTTATTCTATTACATGTTGTATAAAAAAATAATATAAAAAAGCATAGACTTTTTATTACAATGTACAACACTGGTACAACGTAGGTGTAGACGCATACATTTTTTTTTATCAAATAGCCTGGTCAAATGTATGACTTTTCGTGCGTATAACGTTGTACCAGTGTTGTACAGTATATTGGTATACGGTATACCAATAATATACTTTAGTCAGATTTTAAGTTAAATAATAGCAAAATCAGCAAAACGACGACAGTTTAATAGGTAAATAGTATAAGATTAGGGTAACCGTTTTTTTATGATCAACTGCTAAGCTTAAAGAATTCAGTTACTCTTATCACGAAATTGGAGTAGCTCTAAGTATTAAGTAGGTATACATCTTTCTTACTAGACATTTCAAACAGTTCCTTGTTTATCCGTGTAGCCTGCAACATGTAAACTTTAACACTACACAATGCTTCGAGTGATGGTGGTACATTGACACTCCATTCTTTATACTTTTTTGCAGACATTTAAATTCTGACTTTCTTTAAGCGATTTTAAGAACTGAAAAGCAAAATAAGTTGTCTTGTACTAATAAAAACATCACTTATTACGAGTTAAAAAGTAGGTACATATAAATTATCCCCACTTATCGGTTTATTAATGTCATAAATGTTATTACTTATTTGTCATTTAGTTTAAATAGTACATACATACTAACAAGCGTGTTTAGTAATTAGCTATAAATATGTAACATACCTAGGTGTGTACCTACTGATGAATAAAGTCCGAGGCAATGCATAGAAAATCCCTCCTAATGCGAAAGAAGCACTGTCATTGGCACTGTTAATTGGTGAACCGATCTTGCTATCGTTAGGCAGAACGATAGTTTATATCTTGAGGAAAGACATATCTAGTAGGCTAATTTTGATCCCGGAAAAGCATATACTTAGTTTGTAACGATCACGCGGAACAAGCCGTTTGAAACTAAAATTTAGGTCTTATTCTAGATCAATTCAGGCAAGTAAAAAAGATAAGTCGATTTCTATATGGTTACAAGCCTTTTTTTCATTCATACCCTTTTTGTTTAGCAGAAAATATAAGGCAACAATAACATCTCGGCGTCGATGGCGCTCCACCCTCGGCGGAAGGGTAACGTGGCCAGCCGTGGGGGATGGCGAGAACGCTTTTCCTATCTGTTTCCCACGCCCACCCCTTGGTTCAATGGGCCTTGTTGATTTTTGTTCCGTAATCGACCCCCATAATATTATTTCCGGGTGGTGTCGTATAATGATTATGCTTAATTGCTTTTTAGGGTTCTGTACCCAAATGGTAAAATGGGACCCTATTACCTAGACTCCGTTGTCCGTCTTTTACCAGGCTGATGATGATGATTATCTCATGAACCGTGATAGTTAGACAGTTGAAATTTTTAACAGATAATGTAGGTATTTCTGTTGCCGCTATTACAACAAACTAAAAGAGAGAATAAAATAAATATATAGCCCCCTTAGGGGTTAAATTTTGCAAAATGCTTTCTTAGTGGATGCCTATACTGTATAAGCTATCTATGTGCAAAACTTCAAGTCTCTAAACCCAGCGGTTTAGGCTGTGCGTTGATATATTTCACCAATCAGTCAGTCAGTTTATCATTTATATAGTATATAAAGCTCGTTTTATATATATAGATGATACTGAACCCTTTGTGCGCGAGTCCGACTCGCACTTGGTCGGTTTATTTTTATTTTCGTGTGTGTCGATTAAGTACTTTTGAAACAAACTAAATGTAAATCTTTTACGAAATGAAAATAGACCTTCTAACATAAAAAATCTATTTAAAACGTGATCTAGGAGTTATAAAGTAGGTATATCATTGGTTCACCAGTTCCCCACAAAAGTATGGAAATCTAGGATTGTTTACCTTGACTTTCTAATTTGAAATACATAAAAGTCTCATTGGTAGGTATACCAATGACAGTTAGAGTTGAGACATACTCGTTTGATTATTATTTATTGGAGCTTCCAATAAATAATAATTGAAATGATTCCAATGCTATGAAAGTTCTTAGATATATTAGATATTTAGGTATTATATAAGATTTTTGGACCTTACCCTCTAGAATTTAAAGACTAAAAGAAAGCCTAGTCCTATCTCAACATATCTATGTATTAGACTAGGTACCTACTTATTATATATTCTGTGTTTAGGTTGGTATCCTGTATCATAACCATAAAAAGTCAATTAAACTGCAACAGTGTTCATTTATATGGAGCGCATATTATATAATAATAGATACTACCAATTGTTTATCATTGAAATTGAAGTTGCTTTCTTCAGTCAGAAGCTCATAAAATAGATAAAATATTTAAGACTTCAATTTGAATAAGTGCTCAATTAAATGACGTTCGCAGAAAAACGTCGATGCACAAACACGCGATTGTGGAATTTTATGTAGATTGGATCTATAGGTATTTTGAAAATTGCAGGGGCTGCGCCCGAATCCCTGCTAAAGTGGACTTGCCTCAGGCAGGGATACTCTGCGTGAATCATGCAGGCCAGATGGAATCTTTGGATTGAAACTGGAATCTTTCGTATTAATAAGCGAATTTTGAAAATGTGTTTTTAGGTTCCGTACCCAAAGGGTAAAAACAGGACCCTATTACTAAGACTTCGCTGTCTATCCATCCGTCTGTCTGTCACCAGGCTGTATCTCAAGAACCGCGATAGCTAGACAATTGAAATTTTCACAAATTATGGAGGTATTTCTGTTGCCGCTATAACAACAAATAAGTACTAAAAACTAAATAAAATAAATACAACTCCCATACAACAAACGTGTTTTTTTTTTGCCGTTTTTATAGATCATGGTACGGAACCCTTCGTGCGCGAGTCCGACTCGTACTTGGCCGGTTTTTGACAATCCCATTTTGTTCATGCAAGGGCATAACAATTTTGATCTGAGAGAGTTCTCGAGAAATTATGTTCTTTATAGAGAGTAGCGGTTATTAATATGAGTAGGTAGAGTTAAGAGATATAAATGCTCATGCCATTATTCCCGAGAGGGTCAGCAGAGGTATTCCAACATAGAAATACTCACTTTTCACCAGTACATTATATAGGTAGGTACCCAATATATATAGATAGTATATTCTAATATCGTATTGTTCGATTTATTATGAGGTAGGTCCTTTACCCGAGTCGATTGTCTGTGATAATAACAGAGGTGTTAAAATATCGTATTCTTCGGGTTAAAATTATTGTTATGATGACTACTTCGACCGTCTCATAAATGGAAATTTTTAAGAGGAATTTTATATTTTGGGTTTTTTTTTCATAGCCGTAATTATAATAATAAAAAAAATTTACATCTCTTGTAGGTAGTTTAGTTTAGTTCGTAGTTTTAGTTTTACTCTTAATTTTACTTTTAGTTTACTTTTACTGTTGTACTTATTCACGGTTATTTTGATTAAATTATAACATAATTACAGAGTAAAACATAAAAATAAGCCAAATTACATATTTGTTGTAAATAATAAATTGTTTCTTGATTGTAACTGTTGTATAATTTTTACTTTCATAGTAATTAGCATTAATAAAACAATAAGTACAGACCTGCCAGTCCAGTCGCAGACATCACCCAACATCGCCGCCTCCACAGCGCAAAGACCCAGCACAAGAGTCCAAAACACAGCCTCCGGGCCCATTGTTACAAAGTCCAAACACCGTTTTTTTAAAAACAGCATCCTCATCACGTCGCCCCAAAAACAATCCGTTATGTCAGTTCCATAGTCTACGATCGTAATACTGTCACAAAAACTATAATTTAAAAACAACAGTGAGCCTAAACACGGCAGCTCTACATGCAACCAGAAACTCTACTAAAGAGATTCGACTGAGGGAGCGAGCGAGAACGTTCCTGTTGAGTTATCAAAGAGAAACAGAGACGGGTATAATAACAGTTATGGTGTTTTTTTGGATTATATCAATTATTTCTAGTGCGGCAGAGTCCAAAATAAAATAGTAGATTTTAAAAGCTTTATCATGGATAAAAGCTTATGTGATGGCGGGAAAAGTTTTCTCTTTATTACTTTTCGCTCTACTTAATGTGATTTCGGATCAAATCATATTTAAATATTTATCATAACTTCATTACTTAATCAGTAATCACTAATCACAGATTCTTCGGTTAGCAGTAGCACCAAACCAAAGACAGAGGTACGAGTATATCTGGGAATACGAGTGTTAACGTGTTACCTATTTGAGTCATTGGAAATGATTACGGCTTGACAGTTAAACTTCGATTATTTTCTTTAGACATATATACGTACAAAAAAAAAATTGCAATACCAGCAATCAAATAAGCAATCATTACATTGTAAATTAAGTTATCTTTTAGTCATAATCATAGACCAATACGATAATAATAAAATTCATATCATTTTGAGACAGGTAGATAGATCCCTGTAACTAAAGGGAAAGTGAACACGGTTACAATGTTGCTAAACAGATAATTATCAACCATAATAAACCCCTAGCTTTTTTTACATCCATGAGTTGGCACATCCTCGTTTTTGGGTTCCGTACCAAAATATTACAAAAATAACCCTGGTCTGTAAGTCTCAGCTTCTTATTTCAGCAATCTTGACATTTAACAGGAAAATAAAATTGCACAATTTTCTAGAAATCATCAAAAATCTTTTACAACTTTAATTAATAACTGGCGGTTCTGCGCGGTTTCACCCGCGTAGTTCCCGTTTCCGTGGGAATACGGGATCAAAATATAGCATATGTTAGATACTCAGGAATATTCTAGCTTTCCATTAATGAAATAATTTTTAAAATCGGTCTAATAGTTTTTAAGTTAACATACAAACATTACAAATCTTTCCTCTTTATAATATTAGTATAGTATAGAAGTATAGATATGCCGTCCTAATACAATTTAAATTAATACAATCAAGGGAACCCTAGACACGTAGGTCGGTTCTTTTTACGAACCTTTAGCTATTCATCATAGTTGAGACTGAGATACAAGCTTTGAAAAGTTAAAGACCGCGCTTTTAATTATTAGATACTTAGTAATTTTGAGGAAATTATGTTTTTTTTGCTAGTAGTAGGTAGGCGTTTTAAGTGTGCTAATTTATTTTTCTCATTTTCTATTGTTGTCGGTATGGCGTAAAAAGATATATGCTTAGTAGATAAATTGTTCAAACACACACCTAAGTTTATTGAAGGAAATAAAATATGTAGATATTTATTTTATACGTTCATGCCTTGTTTCGGAGGGGTTAGCTTCTGTATTTGATTAATAGAAGTAAATAATTACCCACGCTTCACCAGTATATTTTTCGGATTCCTAAACCATTTTATTCATTAATATATTGTATTTATACGTATAAAGTATAATTTAAGTTATTGGACAGCCAGATAATATTTTCGAATGCTATATAGACTCTTAAAGAGGGATTGTAAAAAAAATATTCATATTACTTAGTATCCATCGTTGCATGTTTGCGTGCGTGCGGCGATGTTTGCCGAAAGATAAACTGAATCAATAGGTCGTGTTTGCTCGACTGATAGATAGCCGCTTTGTCGCTATTCACTCGTGCTTGTTTAGTGGATCATTTTCTCTGTACTTTAATTCATTTTGAATCATAAACAGAACAGAAACACTATAATGAATGACGCACAGTAAACGCTGCTTATGTGCGGGTCATCTGTTATCAAATTGGAAACCGCTAGATTTTTGTGAATTATCATAATATAACATATAGGTCATTATAGGTATATCAATCATACTGAACATACAATCGCCAATGTTCGATATTTGGGTATCGCTCCATCAATTATGTCATTCTACAGGTATTTTCGCATCTCGAAGAGGTTTCACATTGATGATCACAATGATCATTTAATAAGACGTATGCTATGAACCATAATCTAGTGAGAGTCTAAGTTAAGTATAAGTAGTCTAGTGAAGAGTCACTATAGAAGTTCAGTGTTAGTGTACCTAAGTATTTACTTAAGTAATTTGAAAACATGGCGTTACCTTTGTGTCTGTAGACAGGTAACTTCCGAAAGACCATTTCACTATAGGTATAAATATAACTATGAATTGACTAAATCGAATGATTTGTCTGTGCGCTTATTGTTTAGAGTAGAAGACATTGTAAAATAGATAATAATGTTTGAAAGACTCTTTGTCTCCGAACGACGTCTAATGTAGTGTTGTATAATTCATAATTACGAAAGACCTCATCCTTTTTAAACATCCGCCCAACATGTTCAACAATGACCTTTGGTGCAATATAAAAATTGAAAAACTATTTTGTCTCATCAGTCTGTGTAGAACTTTAACAAAATGTTGACTACTGTGCTACCAATATTCTGGCTGGGGTTGAGCTCAACATATCGCGACTCTTCCGTACTATGTCTGTGGCACAACTATACATGTAAGTTTTGATTGATCATTTATTAAATATAAAGAGCAGTGATAGCCCGGACGGTTAAAGAGCCGGCCGAAAATCAGTGAGGCTCGGGTTCGAATCCTGGCATGTACCAATGAGTTTTTCAAAACTTACGTACATATTTATCACGAGCTCGACGGTGAAGGAAAACATCGTGAGGAAACCCGCAGATCTCAGAATTAATTCTGAGGCATGTGTAAATAGACCCGGTCCGGCGATGGGCTCACCACCTATCACGTTTAAGGGTCCAATGTATCTCGTGAAATGTGGGTATATCCAGTAATGGAATACCTCTGCCTACCCCCTCGGGGATGAAAGGCGTGAGATTATATATATATATATATAAATATAAATACAAATTTATGGCTAAATGTATTACTAAGCGTAAAACTCGAGACGAGAACGGCTCGACCGATTTAGCAGATTTTTTTTCACCAGAAAAGTAAAAAAATCGGGATGCTAGTAATCAATAGGTAATTCTTTAAGGTGGTCACTCACCGTTCACATTTTAACGTAACAGTTTACCTACATTCGAGCATTATATCAGAGAATGCATAGAGGCGTAATGCGCACATCCGAAGTGATATGGGACTAAATCTCAAAAGTGGAATTATTAAGGGAGTGCTTTCGAAATTAACTTTTGTGGGAATTTTTCGCTAAAACTTAACTTGGGGTACTCTTTTGGGTTGCTTTAGATTAAACGCTACGGACTCGTGGTCCCCCT
The DNA here is from genome assembly GCA_963855545.1 of Ethmia dodecea. Classification (NCBI taxonomy): domain Eukaryota; kingdom Metazoa; phylum Arthropoda; class Insecta; order Lepidoptera; family Depressariidae; genus Ethmia; species Ethmia dodecea. Next base: position 8,909,620 of record OY979446.1, read on the forward strand.
GTAATGTTCCCCTGGGGGGACCACGAGGCATTCGCAATCGCTTGTAGTCCCCCCCAATTCACTCTTGACCTTAAATACCTGGAAGACGTATGGTATGTAATTAGCAAAATAATATATAAAATAAAATAAAATAAAATAAAATAAAATAAAATGAAATGAAATGAAATGAAATGAAATGAAATGAAATGAAATGAAATGAAATGAAATGAAATGAAATGAAATGAAATGAAATGAAATGAAATGAAATGAAATGAAATGAAATGAAATGAAATGAAATGAAATGAAATGAAATGAAATGAAATGAAATGAAATGAAATGAAATGAAATGAAATGAAATGAAATGAAATGAAATGAAATGAAATGAAATGAAATGAAATGAAATGAAATGAAATGAAATGAAATGAAATGAAATGAAATGAAATGAAATGAAATGAAATGAAATGAAATGAAATGAAATGAAATGAAATGAAATGAAATGAAATGAAATGAAATGAAATGAAATGAAATGAAATGAAATGAAATGAAATGAAATGAAATGAAATGAAATGAAATGAAATGAAATGAAATGAAATGAAATGAAATGAAATGAAATGAAATGAAATGAAATGAAATGAAATGAAATGAAATGAAATGAAATGAAATGAAATGAAATGAAATGAAATGAAATGAAATGAAATGAAATGAAATGAAATGAAATGAAATGAAATGAAATGAAATGAAATGAAATGAAATGAAATGAAATGAAATGAAATGAAATGAAATGAAATGAAATGAAATGAAATGAAATGAAATGAAATGAAATGAAATGAAATGAAATGAAATGAAATGAAATGAAATGAAATGAAATGAAATGAAATGAAATGAAATGAAATGAAATGAAATGAAATGAAATGAAATGAAATGAAATGAAATGAAATGAAATGAAATGAAATGAAATGAAATGAAATGAAATGAAATGAAATGAAATGAAATGAAATGAAATGAAATGAAATGAAATGAAATGAAATGAAATAAAATGAAATAAAATAAAATAAAATAAAATAAAATAAAATAAAATAAAATAAAATAAAATTAAAGTGGGCCAGCCGATTTAATCATAAATAAAGGAAATATACTTACGCATTTGATAAAAATACGGAATACCTACTGACTTTCGGAATGCTTTATTCCAGAAAATAGACGTTTGAAACAAAAGTTGATCCAGGATGTAACAAAAACAATAATAAGAAGATAATCTGACAGTTAGAACATTATTTCAGTGATTTATTTGTCAGTATTCCACCAGGTTTCATCAGTATTCCGTAAACCGTCAGTATTCCGTCAGCCAGAATAACGGAATACTGACTATTATTGACGTGGAATACTGATGATCCTGTGGGGTTTTGGCTAAAAACGGGTATTTAAAGTATATTTCGCAAATTTAGTAACGTAAGTAAGTTAACAACCAAAAAATTAAGTAAACATTCCGTCGGTCTACATTAAAATAAAACCAATAGGTAATCTTATAAATTACGGTCGTAATTTACACATTGAATTTTTCAGAAATCGGCTGGCCACAGCACTTTCCTCGTCGATGATGCGTCCTTACTGAAGGACCGGGGGACGTTAGTCCTTCAAAGGGTGTGTAGGGTAGTTTTGAACTACTACTAAGCGGCCACGATGTGAAGTTTTTGCTACGACTAGCAAATGCGACGCTCCAGAATTTTGACCCAAAACCGAGTTGCAAAATGCAAAATGATTGTAAACCTATCTAATAATGAAATATACTTATTTACAAAATAACTCTTATACAGTCCGAAAACTATTCTAGTTTATGGTTTGACTGTCAAAGTCCACTTTATTCTGTAATTAAACATCTAACAGGACAATAAGTAAAAAAGGAAAGGCCAGTTGCAACCGGAATACCTACTGACGAGATGGGGTGTTTGAAGTAACTTTTCAGGTATTTAAATGTAATTAGATTTTAACAAAATCGGGTGTAGACCCCAGACATAGTCTAAATAGTAATTTAATACCAGCAAATATTTATATTTTCTGTAAATACCAGTCCCACATTCCAGTACCTAGGTACGCACAAAATTCCACTTTTGTGATTTTGTCCCATATAGCAGCAGAGAGCAGAGAGCTGAAGCTTGCAATGCGCTCTATTTAAAACATGACCATCTCAGTGACCTAGACAGACGGTAGTGACGTAAGCAAAGTGGTGTCTTTTCAACCGTTTTTTCAGTCATCGTCATCGATGTCATGTCACCTTCGAAATACCTACTTACATCACACAGTGTTAGAGTTTGTAACGATCACAGATCTAGCTGTTACCACAGAATAAGTAATAGTACTACCTGTTACACAAGATCAGTGCGTCGAGCTGGCGTAGTAGCGTATAACCTACCTACACGTGAATGCTTCCGATGAGCGACCACCTTTAGACATACCAATAATGGTCTTACTATACAATTGATATAATGTGGTTACCATACATATACAAAATAATACCAACATAGTTACGAATTGTAGATTTGCTGGAGCTGTAACCTTTAACACGTATAACTTTAAAACTATACTTTCACTACGCCCTCGAATTTGTTCTTGTCTTCGAGATTAATGCTCCAATTATAGTTAACTATAGGCGTTAGCTAACAAAATTAAGTAAGTAGTTTAGTTTATAGGGTTTTTACTGTGTAATACAATTTGAAACAGGGCGTGATAGCCTGTGTTTGCATGTGAGTCCATTCGTGTTCCGGAAAGCACGTTAAATTGTTGGTCCCGAACTTCGTTGTGCTTACGCACAATGGGAGACGTCAAGCCATGTCAGATACCCTTGGGTGGCTTGAATTTTTTTGACTTTTAGGTAGCCACTAGCCACTATAGCTTAAAACATCTCCCAAACCGCGGTGAGGCTGTAGCTCATGTGTGAGGAAAGACCCTTAGCTCAGCAGTGGGCTTTTACGGGTTAATTTTGATGATGATGATGATGTGAGCCCATCTCTCATACATGAATCCTGGGTTCTATGCTAAGTCGGGCATGTATCTACCAGTGTCATTTTTTAAAGCTAGACGTTGAAGAAAAAGATCGTGAGAAAAACAGCACAACAAAACGCAAAATCACAGCAGTTCTGGATCGCGTGTAAAACTCGGGTCATTCATCTCAATTCAATCGTACTTACATGTTCTGACCAAGATTTGAACCTGAGCCTCATGCATGCAATGGATGCGGGCTTACTTCCAATAAGTCTATTAGTGCTCTGCTGCTATCACTACACTAGGTACTGACTTTGTTTTTCGAATATCGAAATGTAGGTAGGTAGGTACGTTACTTCTATAGAAGTAGCTATCTAGGTAGGTAGCCTAGGTACTATGACAAAATATGAAAATACTATGTAGGTACCTACTTGTCGTTTAAAAAAATGTAGATAATTAATTATTTTACAGGTGTAGACGAATGCCCAGAGGGAATGGTAGAAGTCAAAAGCAACTGCTCCATGTCATACTGGAAAGCTCCGAAGACGTGCGACAACCACCAGACATCGTATGTGGGGACTATCTGTGGATTCTCTCGTTGCGACTGCCCCGAGCCTACGGTCCTGGACGTCGATACTGGTTACTGTTACGAAATCGATAATTGCCCAACAAAACATACTCTTTGATAGGTACTTTGTATTTAGATTTTTTGAAAGTTATGTATTTACTTATTACCTACCTTGTAGTAATGAATAAGTGTAGAAAATTATTTACATATAATAATTATTTGATGAGTGTTTGAGAGTTCACATTATCGAAAAGCCTTTTTGTAAATGTTCTGTTTTATTTTGATCCTAAATATAATATTTTTAATAGGTGAGGGCCCGTTGACATTTGAGAGGGTCCCATCGCTGGCTTTGTTCGATACCTATAACTGCAGCATAGCCAACAATCTAAACCCGATGTTGCGCGAATTCATGGGCCCCGGCCATCGTGATTTCAAGTCCCGCGCCGCCGTTGAACCCCGCGGCCTCGACGCCAGTAAAAATGCACCTGAGAGACTGCTTTCCATTAAATTTTCACTCAGCTGTACCTAAATATCAAGTTGAATGGAAATTCCAAAAAATACAAGGACATATTTATATGTATTGACTCCAGTCTTGGAGAGTTGAACAGTAGACAACTTACTTCAAGCCTCGTCCCCACTAGCCATCGCCGCGACATTGTTGAAACTGTTCCTTATCACTACTCTTCATCGACTGTGCGACAAGGAACAGTTTCAACAATGTCGCGGCGATGTCGTCCGACGTCACCCGACATCGCCCGATGTCTCCGGGGACACATGTCGCTCGACAAATGTTCCTAGTGGGGACGAGGCTTCAGTCGTCAGTAAAAGTCGACGACTATCATTTTACTGTTGACTTTGTACATACCTACTCTAAAAGAAATTCCTTTTGCATTTCTTTTAAATAAAAAAATTACAATGAAAGTATTGACAGTAACAGACTTTTTCATTTTGCTGCGTGTTTTAGGTTTTTACTATTGTGTTCTGGTTTGGTCATGTAGAACGTATGTATGAAAGAAGAGTAAGGAAAGAGATTTATGGTGCGAATGTTGAAGGATGCAAGGAAAGAGAGACGCCCTAGAAGGACGTTCACGGATCAAATAAGTGACGTCCTTCAAAAAGCTGGGGTCCGGAGTGCAAAGATTAGAAGAGCGTGCATGAAAATGCTTATGGATGTGAAGGAAGCGAAAGAAGTATGCAGAGATCGAGCAAAGTGGCGATCCATCGTCTCTGCCTACCCCTATGGAACAATGGCGTGAGCATTATGTATTTATGTATGTATGTATTATGTGGCAAATGTCCGTGATAGTGTACAGTGAATGGGAAATTCGATAAAATGCTTGGAATGGCCGTTTTCGAATTGTCTAAAGAAGCCGCTTCAAACTTCAGTAAAAGTGCACTATCGTTTTACTGTCGATTACCAAGTAATATTTCGATAAGAAAGTGTTGAAGATACTGTTTATTTGTTTATGCATGGACTCATAAGCAGAGCCATTCAAATCTTTGAGTATTAAACCAACCGGAGACGCCACTGACAGGCGTTCCCCTCTGCCAAAAAAACGTGTCGGTCTTTGAGCACACCGGTTAATTACAACTAGTTTGTTTGAGTTCACGGAGTACTTGTATTGGTGAATGTATTTGTGTGCACCTAGTTCAAGCTAGTGTTTAATTGTTTTATCAAAAAATGCGTTAGTTTTAACATTATTTGTGTTTGTTTCCTCGTCCCCCCCGCAGAAATTGGCAGACTTTTTTGCTAAGAAACTAGTGCGCGTGATGCCTCCTGTTGGTTTAATACTTTCTGTGACCAAGTAAAAAATTTAGGTGTCCTATTGGACAAAAAGATGTCCTGGGCTCCTCAAGTAGCGGAGGTCAGCAGGAAGATGTTTGCGGCATCTGCGTCTCTCAGGAGGCTACGTAACTTCCTACCCACTGCCACTAAAATTGCACTTGCTCAATCACTCCTTCTGCCAATTTTAGACTATGCCGATGCCAGCTATCTTGATCTGTCCGAATCCCAGCTAGATAAACTTGAGCGTCTCCAAAATTTCTGCATTCGTTTTGTATATGGGCTACGCAAGTATGACCATGTTTCTCATTTTCGTTCTCAGCTCAAGTGGCTTCCAATTCGTCTTCGCCGGAATGTTCACATTCTCTCCCTGCTTTTCTCTGTGCTGTTTATTCCTTCTACCCCTTCCTACTTAAAAGTTCTTTTTAAACGACAGGGCGATTCCACCGATCGGTCTTTGCGAGAGTCTCGAAATTATCTTTTACAATTTCCTCGTAATACAACAGAATTTTACAGTAACTCATTTACCGTTCAGGCTGTTCGCTTGTGGAACGCATTACCCCTGTGTGTCAGAAAAGCTGAATCGATTCACATTTTTAAAACTCGACTGAAGGCTCACTATCTTGCAAGCATTGATGTGAATTAATTTTCTGTTTTATTTGTTATAATTATTATCTATTATTATCCTCAAGTATGTGTGAAAGTATTTTCTATTCTTGTTTATTTTATTTAATATATATTATTTATATATTTATTTATTTATGTATGTAATAGTATGTAAGAGTATGTTCAATAATATATAGTGCACCGTCTACCCTAGTTCTAATCTCTCAGTTTCATCCATCCTAAGGTTGTCTGGAAGAGATCGCTAAAAGCGATAAGACCGCCCATTGTACTTTAGTTAATGTTGGTATCCATATTGTGTTGTTTTTGGTGTACAATAAAGAGTTATTGTATTGTATTGTAATACTCAAAGATTCAAATATAAACATAACTAAAGACGAGGCAGTATGGTCAATGACTTTAGCCAATAAAAGTTGAGTGAAGAAAAATATTGACAGTGACAGTCTATTGGGCGAAAAAAAGAAAAAAAATGACAGTGACAGTTTTGCAATCAGCTGTTTTCGACATCGTAAGGTGCAGTGTAATTTTGATAACAATAAAAAGGTTTATGAATAAAAATGCTTCGGTTTTGTGTGCAAAATCTTTGCGTCCAGAATAAACTTTTATATCAACCCATAATTGTGAAGGAAATAACGAAAAACGTCAAATGTGTCAGTGTATGTGCGCATTCTATTATAAGGCATTTTTCTAGTAAAACAAAGGGGGACGAGAACCTAGAACGCATATATTATGGACCACTTACCCCACAGATAAGAGCAGTAAAGATCTTTTCACTGAGTTCGAGCATGGCCGGGCTATTGGCACAACCTATAATAATTAATGAAGCAGCCACGATAGGAAGCACTTCGTTATTAATTGCTCTGTGCTCAGTAGTGGGATTCTTTACGTTTGTAACACCGTTGCTATTGCATGTTATTACCAAAAAATATGTCACAGAAATCCGCTATGATCCTGGAACTTCGACATACAAGGCGACAACAATTACTTTCTTCTTAAGACAAAAACAGGTAAACAAATAGTTACAAATTCCAAATTTTAGGATTGAAAGTATGTACTAAGTAATTTAAAGGCAAAGGTAATTCTGTCCATCTGTCTGTTTGTAGCACTTTGATAATGTTATTATTTTTGGAAATATATGCGCCAAATAAAGCTAGTCAGTAGATTGAAAATTTATTGATAAAATATATGTACGCAGAGTCTTTTCTTTTCAACAGAGTTGGCACAACAAAAACATAACACAATCATAGAACATCAAATACATGACATTAATAGACAAACTACACCACAGAACACTTTTACTCCTTGAACTACACTACAATGTATCGGGTATGCAACCTCTTCAACACCCCCACACGCTCTGCTACCAGGTGTTGAAGAGGTTGCATACCCGATACATTGTAGTGTAGTTTGTCTATTAATGTCATGTATTTGATGTTCTATGATTGTGTTATGTTTTTGTTGTGTCAACTCTGTTGAAGAGAAAAGGACTCTGCGTACATATATTTTATCAATAAATTTTCAATCTTTTCAAACCTACTGACTAGCTTTATTTGGCGCATATATTTCCAAAAGGTTATGGGCCCAGGTCATGCCTGATTGTGCAAAATTTATAGGGCAGTCTTATAGTGGATTAATTTATAGAGATGGAAAGTTCAAGTACGACGATGAAAAAACTTACGGGTCATGATAATTATGCGAGTTGGGCGTTCTCGATCGAAATGCTGCTAATCGATGCGGGGCTATGGGATTGTGTGAGCGAAAACTTCGACATTTCCAAACCCGAGGATAAGAAACGCGATGAACGGGCACGAGCAAAGATATGCCTGGCAATCGCGGAACACTGCATATATTTCCAACAATTATATGACCTGCAGAATTCAGGTGGAGATGATCCTTATAAAAAAAAAACAAAGAAAAAATATTGATTATTTTTGAAGTTGTTTTTTTCTCTATTTCTAAATAAATGTTAATAATATGTATTTTGTTGATCCTATGAAATAAAATCTGTTGTTTTACACCAGCATTGCTAGTATTAAGTTCCCTGTGCATCAAATACTTGTTAGTTATATCAATCTCAAAAATTATTTACTACTAGCAGCGCCCCGCGGTTTCACCCGCGTAGTTGCCGTTCCCGTGGGAATACGGGGATATTATATAGGCTATGTGTTATTCTAATGTATAAGATAAATTACTGTTTAGTTTCATCAAAATCTATCAACAAACCATTGTATGGTTTAACAGCATGTTCGACAATTAGATATAAGCACTTTTTACTGAATAAGGCGGACTTGCACGAACCAGAGTTAACCATTTAACACTGAGTCAACTGCTAACCTAGGGTTAACTAGTGTCAAAATGTATGGAACTGTCATCCTTAACCCAGGCTTAGCGATTTAATTTTTTAACCCTAGACCGTGCAAGTGGGCCTAAAAGTATTATTATTATTATTCAGTAGTTTTTGCTTGAAAGAGCAACAAACATACAAACTTTTGCGTTTATAATATTGTAGGATTTTATTAAGTACATATAAAGGAGTCCCTTGGATTCACTGTAGGTTTTAGTAATTATTTTATTTACTCAAACACCCTATAATAATGTTTCAGTTGGATTTCAAAGCAGAAGATGTGGTAGTTCCAGATATCCCGGGCATGTTCACTACACTGCATGCCAAAGAAAAGCCACTGTTTATTGAGGCACGCCACTTCAATGATCCTCTTCATTACGCCAAGATGATGGGCTACGACAAACCCATGGACTTTAAGTTAGGGGATGCCTCTCAAAACTCTGACAAATAGTATTAAGTAGGTGCCAGTTATTTAAAATTAGTTATTAAAAAACTTTGAATTATGAAATTGCAGTATCAATAATTAGCCTCCTGCCCAGGTACCCAGTCTGGAAAGTTTCCACATCCCAATTATCATACTTCTCTTGCCCTATTCTAAGTAGTTTTGGATAGGCGCAGTATTTTTATCAGCTACACTTTATTACTTTTTAAATTAATTTGTATTATTTTAAAACAGTGTACTAGTGCAAATAAATAATATCATCACTTAGGCTTTATCCTCCACGTGTTTTCCATTCCTGGAAGTACCCACTTTTCAATGAATTTTTCGAAACCCTAAACATGTTAGTTGTTTATTGCTGGACCAGAGTGCTGTTACGCATGTGTGAAGACCCGTTAATTAATATACAGATACACTTAGCTCAACCAAAGACTTTCAAATAATTTTCCTGTACTTTAGGGTCTTCGATCCGAAATAATTTGTGCTTTGAAATAAGTTAAAATATTTTTAATAGTTTCTTATGTCACTTATCTGTAATACATAATGGTTAAACTGTATAACATTATAACCACCTGTTACTTAATATAAAGAAAAAAAATCTTACTAGCTAGACTGTCATTAATAATTTTATGAATGTTATTGCAAAATATACTTAATAGTTACATTTTTAAGGTGGTTGTTTTTTATTAGTTATAATTACATACAATATATAACTTATCAAATAGGTACATACTATTAACCACATAAAAAGCAAGTTACTAATTAAAATAATAATTAATTATAGGATTATTTATTATTATTATTTATATTTCGCATACAATTGTAATTGTTTGAGAATAAATGAAATGAAAATAAGATTAACGAAATAATGATGAGTTGGAATGTAAATTAAGTAACTTACTTCATAAATATAAAAGCTGATTCAAATGTATTGTACACTTTAATTAATTTTATAAATTCTTTATTTGAATCTTCGTGTGTGACTAGAAGTAGTCCAAACTAGGAATATCATGTGTTTACAAATCTATACATATGTACAAAAACAATCTTATACAGTCATCTTATTATTAACAGCACCTCTCTTTGACCATATTTCGGGACATTTACAAAATAGAATTTCTCTTTCTTACACAGCTTCTATCTATACATTTCTAGTAAATAAATGTGTTTTACACATATTTTGATTTGTTATACCTACACAATTGTAATTAATAATTGTTTATTTTTAACGATTGCTGGTATACGAATTTAGAATACTTTGAAGATACGATTGAAATTTATAGTCCACGATCCGAGACCATTGATGAAATATGGCATAATGTTCTATTCGGAGTTAACATTCTCTTAGTATGAGCAGACTGTTTATCGAATTTTATAGTAACACTATTTTAATATATGAATTTTAATCTGCAAGTGATTGACGACTAGTTACAATCATTTAAACAAATCAATAATAAATTTAATTCCTTTAATATAATGACTAATTCATATTTCAAAAATTGATAACAATATTATTGGCCAACCACAAAAAATACAGTTGGTTCGACACCCAAGTTTGTAATAATGTACTCGGATCTATCGGAATTTATATGTTTATAATCCATAGAAGTCATATCACCTCTTAGATAACACATAATTTATAGGTTCGGAACAATTTTCTTTTAAAATTCATTATAACAATTTTACATAAAGGCCAAATTACTAATTTGTAAAATGAAAGCATATTATTTTGACGAAATAACATACCTTTTTGCTTTGCCTTCAGATCCTCAATGGACGAAATAATACGCACAAGGCACAATGACGGGAATTATTTCTCTTAAATTGATAAAATATCGACAATGACGGAAGTTATTAAAGGGCTATTGACTTTCTTATAAAATATCGTAATAGACTTGACCTTTGCATTCCGTTTAGTTTTTACCGTCGATATAACAAAATTTCCCTTGCCAATCGTATCGTATAAAGGAAAATGCTTTGCTGGAACTCCGAATCGCTCAATAATGTTATCAGTCGTAATGCAGCGCGTTGGCGGTCGGTAAAACCTTATCCTCGACGACTTCTAAAGCGGCGGCCCTAGCGCGCGCTTTCGCGGCCCACTCCACGCGCACGAAGGACGCCGTGCCGAGCGACGCGAGAACTGCCAAGATGCCCAACTGGACGGAGAGCAGGGCCCGCGACGAGTAGAAGAAGCACGCTGCCGCCGCCAGTGACTGCAACATAAAAAAAAAGGATCAGCCTTTGAGGAGCTAGGGTGCCACAGATAAGATGTATTCTGTATTTCCCTTGGGGGTTAAAAAATTGTCTCATTGCTTACGGAAAGCTTAATAGACTCTGACTGCCCCGACGTTGCCCTGATTAAATACCACAGAAAAAAGCACTTTCGGTTCGGTATTTTCCGAATATTCCAAGTTTCCGGTGCACACTTCTGATTTTTCTTTCTCTAAAAACCTTAATGTAAAATCGGTTCAGCCGTTCACGATTGGTGATGCGCGTACAAACCAACAGCATTTTTTATATACATACCACCGAAACAGATTTTCTCTGATATCGCTTTCGATAATAACTGTTCGAAGCATTTATTGTTCAAACATTTAATTGTCTTTGTATAATAATAGCTTACTATTAGCTTATTGTGGATGTTATCATTTATTGCCTTTTACAATACACAACAACAAAATACCGACTGATAAATTGATAACATCAGTATTATTATAGTAATTAAAATAATGACCTCCTACCAACTTACAAACAACTTTACCTCTATATGTATTTTTTCTTTATACATAGCTAGTAACTCAGTTATGTACGAAGAACAAGGGGTCATTAGTACCTATAGATAACGAAGAAATAATACATTTCTACTTTTATATTTACGAATGAAGCGGTTTTTTTGTAAACAGCGGATATGCATTTACTAACCTGAGTGAACTTAAAGAGCGCAAACGCCGAAGTGCTGTTATCCGAATAGTTGCCTCCCAGTATGGAGTATATCTGGGTATTGTAGCACGCATCGCCGAAGCCCAGTAGGAAACTGCAGAGCATGGCCAGGTACGGTGAAGGGTTGATGTATGAGGTCTCGGTGGTGTCTCCGAACGGCGCCTCGGCTGGCAGGTTGATGAAGATCAGGAAGAAGCTGGCCAAGTGGATCAGGTAGCCCATGATCACGATCGGGTCGCGGCCCCAGCGGGTCGTCTTTGACCCGAGGATACCGAACAGGGCGCCACCTGTGACACAACAAATAATATTATACACTCGTTCCTTATCCCGAGGTTATTTCGGGTATTACACGTTTGGAAGTAGGTATGTACCCATCAACTTTGCACCAGTGCTTTTGATAAAGTCAAGCTGTATGACCGCCCATTGTACTTCTTTTGCATCTCATTTGTATTTAAATTGGTGTACAATGAAGAGTTATCGTGTATCGTAATACTGACGGGCCAGTTGGCTCAGTTGGTAGTGACTATGCCTTCTGTTATAATGTAAGTAACAATAATAAATTGTGGGACACAATTTACACACGGTTATTCAGTCCCAAACTAGGCAAAGCCTGTACTATGGGTACTAAACAACTGATAGACCAGAGTTGGCAATGTTTTAAACAATTGTTTAAACCAAGAGTTTAAATCATTGTTTAAAACACTGAAAAAAAAACAAACCTATTTAAAACATGTTTTAAAACATTTTGTTTTAAACACGTTTAAAACATACATAAAAAAACATATACCTACTTACACTTATTCATTTATTTCATACAGTTTTTTTTGCCAATTTTGCAATATATTTGAGGTTGTGTCACGATCATGAGAGCGCTCAATCCGAAAGAAAAATTAACTGTGGACGAGTTGGACGACTTAGATATATGATGTAGCTGACGAAGAATAAGTAGAGTAGGATAGATATGGATGGAAGGTGAAATGAAACATGTTGATTTTTGATTTTCCTAAAGTAAAGATTAGTAGTTAAAAATTATTACAATAAATACTTCTGACTTATTAGATTTATTGGTGTTTCACTTCACTATAAAAACCTCTTATATTGTTGTCTTTTGTATTTCTTTTTATAACAAGAAGTGTTTTAAACTATGTTTAAAACGTGATTAAAACATGATTAAAACATGTCAATTTCAACATTATGAAAAAAAAGATTAAAAAATGTTTTTTTTTTGACAAAAAAGAAACACAATGTTTTGTTCTTTTTAAAAAAAACAGGTTTTTTTTCCAACTCTGAATCAATACTTAAATAAATATTAAACACCCAGGCATGAAGCCAACAGACATGTTCATGCACACAAATATTGGCCCCGAGCTGGGATCGAACCCGCGACCTCCGACTCAGAAGGCAGGGTCACTACCAACTGAGCCACCAGGCCCTTCAAAGATTATTATGTTTGTCAAGATTAAACTCAAAAACTACTGAACCGGTTTGTTTCAAAATGTTGCAATATCCCTGAGTAACATAGGATATATTTTATTCCCAAGGGGACGGAAACTACGCGAGTGGAACTACGCGGAACAGCAAGTAAGAATGTTTTTGGACGACAATTATATCCAAACTACACAGATACTAAACAGTGGGTACTTAACTTCAAAGCAAACATGGAATGTAATGTTAGTCACATTGATATATAAAACCGCAGCCTCTAACACACTAGCAATGCTAATAAATGAGCTATCAGATCAGTCCAATCCAGAGACCTAGAATCGCGCCTCGAAGATATATTTTTTTCACAAATTATTTCATCTCTTTTTAAAAGCTTTAAGAAGTTGCACAAAATTAAAAGTTTAGAAGATTCAGATTATATCTCACCTAGAACTTCACCCATCCCGATAAAGACTCCCGAAAGACCGACGAGTTGTTTGGCATTCTCTCCCATCGCGAGTGTAAACCCGATACTGGAGCTGTACACACCACTAAAGAAGGAGAGCTCCACGCCTGGAAAAAGATAATGAACAGGTAAATACTGGTAAAAACGATGACTACCCACCGTATTTTGTACGACCCATAAAAAATATATACAGTCAGCTCTGTGAGTCAGCGTTTTAGAGGTACTAGCCCTCGAACCGAGTCTACTGTGATGCTACTCATATCACGTATACACGTTTACTCAGACGACCTGTGTCCTATAGACACACTTCCTGCAACCGCACTTTTAATTAAAAACGCAATTTAATATTGGTCAGGAAAATATTTTACTTATTTTATATTGTTAGGTATCGTCGATAACGCATAATATCGATGCATACAATTTATCTAAAATCTTGGTCGTCGTAAGAGGCGACTAAGATTTTTGTATGACCCTGGCGATCACCGCCCTACGCCTCGAACGCTGAATGTGTATTTACCATATTATATTTGCCATCAATAACAGCGTTCTTAAAGAATTGTTAGGCTCTCGCCAGCCGGGCTAAAATAAACACCAAATATTTTTCAAAGTGGATAACATACGTGCATACCTACTGCGCTGTCCTCAAAAGAAATAAGGGCAGGAGGGTTCTGAATAAATAAATATGAAATATTCTTATCACCAGTGTCTTTTTTTGACCCCTATACGTGAGCCTATTGCCAGACCGGGGTGGTGATATGATGTGAGGGAGAGACCATATATTTAGGGAATGCGCAAGAAAATATCAATCCTGGTATTTACGGGATTAAAAGTCCTTAGTCCCGCGGGATACCGCAACAAAAAATCATTATTTATATACAAAAAACCATGATTTTTCACCAAAAACATATAGATTAGTTAAGTATTGATAGTTTCAACCGCTAAATGACTGCTGATCTATTAAACTGGTAGCCAGCAGCGAAAAATGCTCGATCTACTGCTACACTAATAGGAACAATAGTCTTAGAGTTATAGGCGAATAGGGCAGTTACGCACAAAATACAGAATTTAGACCCGAGTGCACCATCAACAAAACTCCGGATATAAATCCGATAGAGAATTGTGCCTGGTATGATTTTCGGGTATTTATCTAAAGAAGTCTACTTTTAAAACTATACAGGTGGCATTTATAAAAAACTGCTTATAATAACAAACTGATTTCAGTGCTAAATCATGCCAGATGGCTATAATAAAGCCTACAGTAGATTTTTCATAATCCCGCAAATCCCGTGGGATCTCGCTCCATTTTCGTGCGGGATTCGTCCCGCAAAAATCATGCGGGATCCTGGTATCCCGGTATTGCATTCCCTACATACATTATTGATACAACAAACAGCCTTTGAAATAATATAACATCGTAACATCCCATAACATACAATTTGAAGACAAAGAGAAACCCTCACCGGTATAAATAAATGTGAGACTGAGCAACAGCATGTCCCGGGTGAAGAACAGCTTGATAGCACCCTTGAACGCCTCCATAGGACTGTCTTGTTCATGGTTAACCATTTCCACCTGCAAATAAATATTTAACTTAACATATTTTTTAACGGCCTAAGATGACACTCCGACTTCAATATAATTATCGGTTTTCAAAGTTTCTTTTAGCCTAAAAGCGACGTATTTCACGGATGTTATAATCGGTGTGTTTTAAGCTGAGGGACTCTCTTGTGGAAAATATGGCGTCTCCTAGGAATGAAAGCCTTAGTTCTTCCTCAAAATATAAACTATCGTTCTACCATATTTCATCAAGATCGTTTCACAAGTTTAGCCGTGAAAGGTAACATACAAACAAAGTTACTTTCGCATTTTTAATATTACTAGCGACGGACGAGCTGCGTTGCCCGCGTTGAAGCCGTTATTTCCCATTGCCGTAGGAATTTCCAAAAAATCCTTACTTAGTGCTCACTTATGCCATTTATGGAACCTTTGTAAAAATTTTCATGCGAGTGTTGATCAGTCAGTCAGCCAATCAGCCGGTTTCTTATTTGATATTTATATACAGATAAATATTAAATACAACACAGATTAGAGAAGTAGGGATTATTTATTTATACATTCATAATACTCTTTGTCCCATTCTGTAAAATCTATGAATTTTCAAATCTAAGTTGCTCGGGTAGAAATCTTACCTTGGCATCGTCTAAGACGGGCACCCGCCGTATCGGGCGCAGCGACATCAGGAAGACGATGCCCACCGCGCACACCGCCGTCAGCGCGCCGAACACCACATTCCGCGTTTCCAAATCGATGTGGGTCTTGCCTTGGAACTTTATGAACACGAACAGGTTGCCGAAGAACATACTGCAATGTCGTAAATAAATACATTAATAAGCACCGTACAAGCTGTATTTACTACAAGCTGTGTCTCAAATGTTACTTGGTATTAAGTTACAAAGTTGTTCAAGAAAAGTCCTAAAATTTATCAGTTTTGTAAACAGTTGGTTATTTGTTATTCTATTCTAATGGGACAGTTATCACCCGTAGGAAGTTAGCTGGCCTCTTATGTCTGAGGCTCGGGTTTAAATCCTGATGAGGGCTTGTAGCAATAAGTTTTTCAAAGACGGTAAAAGAAAACATCATGAGGAATCGCAGTTAATGCTTTCAATACTTGTCATGTTGACTTATGTTATGAGTTCTAAAAATACAGCGACGAAAATTGGGTACTTTGATTAAAGAAGTAGCTCTGGAAACCACCTTGCGGATAAAGAGTGGGCGTATTAAAGGCAATCAGTTCCAGTGTGTCTTGACTTACAAATTTGTCAGGCACTTTTTACTTAAGTAAATTTTAATTAATGCTACATCTTTTATAGACGCAACACATTATGGGAAACTCTGATTACTTGACTCTAAACTAGGATGTGACCAGCTAACCTGACGTCAAAATAGCTGCTCAAAAAAATTCTTATTCCCAAATATACATGATATGTAGCAATTATTTATAGTATGTAGCAAATATGTAGCAATTGTCGAATCAACTCTCATTGACCAACGCCACAGACAACCAGCCATTCTGACGCTCACATAAAAAGGGAGAAATATACCGAAGGCTTACATTACACTATCCAATTTTTTTGTCCGTTTTCATGTTAGATCCAGATAACTATCCGTCTGATGAGACTCGGAAGACATATTATGCGATAGTTTACAAGTATCCTAAATTTGGTTACCTGCATTGAAGCATAGCCCAGAAGATGCCGGAGTTTCGGGAGATTGTATCAGCGTCACTGTTGAGCGTGAGGTAGTTGCCCTGGCCGGTCCAAATGGCGGCTGCGCCTGCGCCGATCAGGACGCTCGCCGCGTACAGCAACCACGTGCGTGGGAACAGGAATGTCACGATGAAGAACCTATAGTAAATATAAAGACACTATAAAGATGCTCACGGTGCGGTCAGGCAGAAAGAAGGTGGTGGTGTTATCACGAGTTTCAGCGTATTTCAGAACACATGGCAGAAGCACTTCTAAAAACTATTATGTATTGATATTTTTGGCGAGCTTCATAAATGTGTCGAGTATGTCGTATATTTATTATATACTAGCTTTTCCCGCGATTTCACTCAGGGATACTTTAGCATTCTATTCGTTCGTAGATTTTATTCGTTACAAAAATACAAATCTTTCCTTCTTCTAATATTTGTGTAGATTAGTGTAGCTATAAATACTAGCTCTTCTGTCCGATTTCACTCGCGTAAGTCCCGTTCCCGTGGGAAAATTATAGCCTATGTTACTCCCAGAAAAGTAAGCTTTGCATTAATAAACGAGTTTTTAAAAAGCGCCTCGGTAGCGTGCGCCAGGCCCTAAAACCAGTTTTTCAAAAATGCGTTAGTCGGTAGGACTAGTCAAACCTAGGAGCGCCAGAGCTTCGAGGTTTGACTATAACATAGATAAGTAGGAAGTACTTAAACTTTTAACTAGCTACACTTCACAATACCCAATTAAAATAAAGGCATGAATCTATATTTGCCAATGACGTTTACAAATCATTTTATAATTACAAAACGTACCAGGTTAAATGTAGGTAAATTCCTTTGATAGGTTTTCACGTAAATACTTTAAACAAAGCTCATCATAAAAACGTACCTATTGCAATAAAATAAATTATTTCTACTTGTATAAGTATCTACTTAACCATTATTATTTTCTTGCAAAATATAAGATAAGCGGCGATATGCGCAATTTATTATTACTACATTGAACTAAAGCTAATGTTAAATCTTAGGCTAGGTTAATAGGTTGATGACAAGTTTAATAAATGGAAAACTTAGGCATGCTAGATCCAATTTCGGTAGTCAACAACATATTTTTGTTAAATAGATTCTTGTTAGAATAGTTTTTTAAACATGTTGAGTGTCAAAAGTGAAACGTAATTTGCAAATGAATGAAAAGCAAAGGCCCGCTTAGCCTTGGGTGTGTCGGTATGTATAGTGAAGGTGCGAATAGAATCTAAATCGATAATACTCGTACGTACGCGAATAATATGCCTATTTGGCTTACACGAATAATTATTTTCTATACTAATATTATAAAGCTGAAGAGTTTGTTTGTTTGTTTGTTTGTTTGTTTGTTTGTTTGAACGCGCTAATCTCCGAAACTACTGGTTCGAATTGAATAATTCTTTTTGTGTTGGATAGTCCAGTTATCGAGGAAGGCTATAGGCTATATAACATCACGCTACGACCAATAGGAGCAAAGATATAGTGGTAAATGTGTAAAAAATGGGAGAAATTATTTCATCTTACGGGAACTACGCGGGTGAAACCGCGCAGAACCGCTAGTCTAGAAGTACGAGTAGATAGTATATAATAGATAATGTATAATAGACACATGCCTTATACCATACCAGTAATATTCAACAGCTGATGATACCTGTTGCACCTATCTCGAGTCTCGATTTACAAGACTCGAAGATCAGTTTTTTACGTGGGCTTGTATATAAGTTTTATAAATGAATGGGACGTACGAGTAGATAGTATACATATGTAATAGACACATGCCTCATACCATTATGTATTATTGAACAAATGAGCTATCTCGAATCTGACTCTACCTTTTTTTTTTAGGTAGAGAAATACCCAAATTTATTTTTCTCAATTCAAATCAAACCTAAACTACATGCTTCTCCTACCAAGTTTAATCATTAGCTATACTAAATTGTGATATGCACTAATTAAAAAAAAATAAGGTTTTGGCTGTAACGAGGTACGATAACAAAAAGCCATAGGCAATAACAATCGAGAAGTGTTTTGTTTTAAGTTAATGTAAACAAGTAAATGGAAATAATTGTAATATCTATAATAATTTTTTTTGGTGTTGATAGTTGATACTATTTTAACAGGGAGCAAAATAATATTTAAAAAGCCTATAGGAAATCGAGGAATTCCCCTGTCAACTAGCTAATCTCGTAACTCGGATATAATATCTATCGTGTCCATATAGAAATACAATAAGCCGACATGTCCTATTATTTAGAAGTATTTTCAAACAAAGCTGATAATACCACCACTCGAGTCAAAATAGAGTGAATAGATAAGGGAATTCGCAACAGCTGTGTGGGGTGTACACAGTGAAAGTAAACGGGAGTTTCTGCTTGTATCACAAGCCAGCTTATGTCCTGCGTAATAGGTATTTCGTCAGAATGGTCTTACTTCTAACGACTTATCCATGCGAAAGTGGTATCATCATCGTCTTAAAAAGATGATGCAGTAGGTACAAAACTCTTTAGCAAAAAGTTATGACTACTGGCCGTAATAAAGAATAGTAGTATGAGCGATATCAAACCTTGTTGTTATACCTATTATACGTTTTAAGAAATATTAGATATTCTGTGGTAAGTATACCTACCTATAGGTACCTAACTATAATTTTATCCTACCCAAAAGCTAAAAATATGATAATCTAGCAGAAAACAGGTCCTTCAACAATAAAGAAGTATATTAAGTAATAATAAAAAAACAAACGCGTCGAATTGATAAGGAACCTCTTTTTTTAAAGTTGTTTAAAAGCGATTTATATACAACGCGTAACAGAAAAAACGCAATTCCTCATAGGTACACCCCAATTAGTATATTAATATAAAAAATATATGATGCAATCGAACTTTAGTTGTGTCAAACCAATTTTCTTAAATATCGATCAATAATAGCACGATTTCCATACATAGCACTGAATTCAGCTACGCTAATTCATTTTTCGGAAAAAATTTACACATATTAAAAATAGCGTAGGTAGTCGATGCTGAACAAACTACTTTCAGGAATTCCGCTTACTCTGTTACATATTGTATAGGAGATGATAGATATAGAGGAGATGATAAGAGGTTTTTTTTTACTGGTAGTACTGGAATGGCCTTGCATTTGAAGCATTGAAGGTTTACTATTGATAAATTTCGAGCTACTAATGGTACCTATGCATTAATATGTAGGTACAGAAAATGACCTTGCTGCGTTAAATATCAGACTAGTCAGACTATATAAAAGTTATGAACAATAGGTTATAATAGGTATTATTGAAAATCTGTAAAACACTAAATGTACATAATATATTTCTACTTAAAGATATGTTTCTGTATATCATTATTGTTAAAAAAAAGTGACACACGACACCGGTTTGAGGTAACGCTATTCCCTTTGAATTTAAAGAATGATTAACAATAAATTGATTAGAGGAACGTGACGACATTACGAACACTCTAATCTAAACTAATATTATGAATATAAATGGTTTGTATGTTTGCTTGCAATTAATAGGCTCCGTAACTGTGCGACGGATTTTAAAAATTCATTCAGCAATTGAAAGCTTAATATTTTTTGAAGTTATATGTGCTATAATATAATGTTCTCACGAGAACGTAACTGAGTGAAATTGCGGGGATAATAATATTTAATAAAATTAGCCACGCATACTCTAAGATCACAATAAAAACGGCTAACGTATATTACAATTTTCCTTGTAGAGCAAACCATTCGATTGCAAATGAAACAATCGTGGGCTATTTATATGAGCAAGTAAACATCTTGGTGTACTTACAAGTAAGTAAAGGCTCCAACAAGCATGGCGCCCCTGGGGCCGGTGATTGTGATGACCGAGGGCGCCATCCAGTTGCAGATGGCCAGGGTCGCGTAGATGATAGCCAGCGATGTGTATCCATCCCCGGAGAACGACTGATCATCCTGGCTGATACTTTCCAATATGGTTTTCTGTTAACAGGCGGAACAAACCCATTATTAAAAATGAATAACATAATTGTGTCATTATAACTTTATCAGTCTATAAGACAGAGAAACTTTTACTTTCTTTAAACGTCTTTGATGATAACATTGTAGGTACCTACCCCTTATTAGAAACCTTGGAGCAAATCTCTGTATAAATAATCTCGGTTCGAGATTATCGAGGGATTTTATTTTATTTGGGTTATTCAAGTACAAACAATCCACCCAGACCCCCGATTCACATTCTTTCGAGACGACATTTCCATACGATATAATATTTTATTTTATTTTTATTTTTATTATGTTCGGGAAGCTAACAGCTAAGTATTACAATATAGTAAACATAGTATATATCCAAACGCTAATTATAAGCTTCCACATGTAAACAGTAATATAAATTAAAAAGTACTATGTGTCTTAAAATAAAAAACGTAATTGAACAGTGAACCATTATGTAGTGACATTTTACTTTTTTCTGTATTATATCTACTAGACAGTTATGAGATCCAATCGAACGAACGAGAATAGGGGGCCTGTTGTATAACCAATCTTAATAACAAGTGAAAGTAGATATGCTAATAGGTAGAAAATATTTTATTTACATTTGACGTGCGTCAATTTTAGGTATTTATCCTAGTACTACCTACCTTCTACTTTTTGACATAGCATGCTGACGTACTGATATAATATTACTTACGTTTTGTGGCAGAAACGTTAGTAGGTACTATTACATATTCTCTGACAGAGATCAAATAGAAACATAGGATTGTAAACCTCTAGAATGTAGGTCTAACGTTTAGTGCAATACTTTGTTAAAGCTTATGATAATAACAAATATGCAAGCTGCGGAGAAATCTTTTTGGAGTGAATCGATCAGATCATGATATTTGTTACAGAAAGGATTCCATACTCCATAATAGATACAGCATAGTCAAGCTAAGTACGAATGAGAGATTTATAACGATGTATGTATGTATGTAGATGGCTTCTTAAAAATGATGGTAGAACGTATAACGAAGCCGTACATTTTATCTGCTTTATTAAAAACAAATTAAGTGTAAATACATGATACTATTAACTTTTTCAATAGACGATCCACAAAGTAATTACTGATAAATCTTCGGCATTTGCAACTGTGCGGTAAATTTTTAAATTGTCAGCGTAGACGACAATGATCAAAACATTTGTGCATGTTATTAATAAATAATAATAAAAGTTACGGGCCCAATATAGATCCTTATGGGACTCCGGATGTAATTTTACTTGTGTCGGATTTAATAGTACATTGTTACCCTAGAGGTGAAACTGGTGAAAGTAACTTATTTAGTCCCGTGACAGGGTTTGGTGCCCGAACGCAGCGAGGCGAGTTATATAAATAATAATTTAACCGGAGGTAAACACTGTGCTTTTTATTAAGAATACAAGGAAAGGGAAAATAAAACAGAAGTATAAAAACAATTTCTCAACTCGAAAAAACAAATGAGGATCGCATTGCCGCTTTCCTTTTATGTGGGCGACCGGCATTCAGTCATTACATTTTTATCATTGAAACTAGCGACCCGCCTCGGCTTTGCACGGGTGCAATGCTAATATTAAAACCTTCCTCTTGAATCACTCTATCTATTAAAAAAACCGCATCAAAATCCGTTGCGTAGTCTTAAAGATTTAAGCATACGTAGGGACATAAGGACAGGGATATAGGGACAGAGAAAGCGACTTTGTTTTATACTATGTAGGGAAAATGGTAATATTTTGCCCAAATCTATGTTATTAGAAATAAGTAAAGTTGAAATTAAAGTCATTAAATATATATTCTTTAATTATGTATTACTTAACTTATCATTTTTAACGTTATTTCAATTATACATCGCGCTGTAATGGAGTGGCTGTACCTATAGAAAGTCGGAACATAGTTCAATACAGAAATGTGAAAATAGAACTAGTTTTTTTTATAATTTGACAGCTGTCGGTTGAAAAGGATTAAAAACTACTAAAAAGTATTACTTTCAACTAGTTTCAACCCGCTTCTCAGGCAACTTCAGACCTACTTTCCGAGTAGGTATGAGTAAGGTAAAAGCAACTGGGAACGGTTAGATACCAAGACATTATAAAATCTTTGATCGAAACTATCTCCACCGATTACCAAAGTTACTAGCTGTTCCGAGCGATTTCACCCGCATAGTTCCCGTTCCCGTGGGACTACAGGGATAATATAGCCTATGATAATGCTCCCTGATAATGTAGCTTTTCATTGGTGAAAGAATTCTGAAAATCGGTTTAGTAGTTTCGGAGCCTATTCAATACAAACAAACAAATCTTTCCTCTTTGTAATATTAGTATAGAAGTATAGATATCGATTAGTATAGATTTTGGCAAGTTGACAGAGTTGACCATAAAATACTACCTGTATTTTATGGTCAACTCTGTCAAATTCTTTGCGAAAGTCAGCCAGTTATCGGTATGTTTGCTTATTAGAATCTATATTATTAGATAAAAAAGAAGTATAATCAATTAAGTTGAGTTGAAATAACACAACGAATGTTTTTAACTAAGTAAGTATATCCATATAATCACCGGACAACATGAAGAATGGAATAATAAAGACACGTCTTAAAACTCTTTAAGAAACCACAGCACAGATATTAGAACCACAGGTATGTATGTATTAAGCTAGCAGTTGTTCTTTGACTGTATTTTCATTAATCTAACGTAATATAAAATACGGAACACAGATACCTAGAGTTAGAGAACCTATATATTCATAGTAATAAATAAATAACGCTTCCTACATTTGTGCTACGAAAAACGGAAACACCAGTGAGTGATTCTAATCATCGCTCATTTTGTTGTCTTCCGATTTAAATTACCTTAATATAATATAATAATAATATAATCTCACGCCTTTCATCCCCGAAGGGGTAGGCAGAGGTATTCCATTACTGGATATACCCACATTTCACGAGATACATTGGACCCCTAAGCGTGATAGGTGGTGAGCCCATCATAACATTAATATGTAAACTACTTAAAAAGTTAATAAAGTATATTTAACAAAATTCCAGCAATTTACTAAAATGTTAATGACAAAGGCACTTAACACTGGCCTAAGAAATTCAAGATCTCCATTATCGTATCACATGAGCTCTGATATTTATATATAAATCCCAGTTCATCGACAATTCGGAACAAGGCCTGCTACAGGTCACCGAATCAATTTATGTCACACTAACTGGTAAATTTCAATTTATAATCTTGTTGCAACCAATAATATTATGGTCACACGGTTACAAGTTGCATCTGCTTATGCAACAACAAAATGCGTAGGCTTGACAAATGGACATGTTATTATTTATTTAAAACCCAAAAAGTTCAAGACAGTCGTAATATAACCAATTTCAATGCAATTTATTCATCCCCAATAAAAATCGAAATGTCGCAACTCGTAACACTTTTTCTTATAACAATTTCGAAATCATAACCATAAAAATAAACCTTATGTATTGTGGGCGTGTACCTAAAAAGATTGAACAGACAAACGGTATATAATTTTTTGCAAAAACCGCAGAATTGTTGAATTATTGACCCGGACGACAAATAAGCTGCTCTATAGTTCAAGGGTATTAAAAAGGCAGTATAAAAGGACGATAGACAGAACCCATACGCATATTGTTACTTTTGGTCTGCGATTGTTGAATAGTTTCGCGATTGTATACTGAACAGTTTTTAGGAACTTTATCGGCTCTGATTTGGTATTTGGTTTGGAGGTTTACCCTCGGTTTCAGAAAAGCAAATTAGCTGACACAAACTTAAATCACATGTTAGCTTCTGATTGATTAACTAGAATCATTTCATTAGGGTTTTCAACAATTAATCAGAACAGTTAACATGAAATTTGACAGTCTGTCAACAAAATTTTTCTTTAATTTGCCTTTTGGAAACCGGTGGCAAATCCTGTAATATCTAAAAAAAATTGCAGGCTCACTTCTGCAATGTGGAATATTATCTTGGTTAACAAGATAAAGTAGTACCTTTACAAAACAACTATATTTTTCTTTCGAAAGATTAGTTGGTAGGTACCTACCTATTGATTTTTACTTGTATCGCTAATACAAATCAAAAGATTAACCTCTCAGACCATGAATCACAGACACAATAGATTTTTTATTGTGTCTCGGTTCCAATTGGAACCGGCGCGGCGGTTCTTAACTGATTAATATCAATGGAAACTCACTTTAGTAGATAGGTACATGTAACATGACAAGTTATTGAAAAAATGCTTGAAAACATATAACTACACAACTATCTACTTGACCTAAATTAGACACAAACAAATCCTTGGATTTATCGATATAATACAAACAAATAAGATTATAAAACATCGGTACTTCTACGTATAAGTAAATATAGTGTCGATTGTGAATGTATAATTAATTAAATTCATAAACAACTAGCCTTTTTTTTATTATAATACCACCTATAATAATAGTACCTACCTATTTTCTGTAAAAATATTTTTTAGATTTACTATGACCAAAAGCTTAATAACTAAGATAGGAATTTTCTTCTTAATTAGGTACCTTCTTACGAGCAGCACCTGACAAGCACTGAAATGGTTTTATTTTCTCAAAAATTTATCATCCCGAGCTCCATACACGCGAGATTGATTACCAATCTCGTACTTGTTTTACTACAAGGGAAATTTTCAAGAGGAAATAATAACCATTCTTGTTTCCGGCTTTCGTAAAGGGTAGGGATAATATTGACGATACTGCATTGATAGAATTTATTATAGGTAATTATTATTTATTGTTAGCGTACTTCTGGCATGCCTGGCCATAATAATATTGTCTATTTAGAACGGCTAACCCGCACAAATAAACCCTGTGAAGTTTCCGTGTTGCGCTCACTTAGTTTTAAGAACAAATTGTATTTGTATTGAAATAAAAAAATACTCTTATAATAACTTTGAGTCCCATAGTGAAACCCCTATGAAGAATCCCGAAGGTACGTGTCTTACGCCTTTTTTGGAATGGTATAAACCAGGGGTCTCCAATTAGTTTCGCTTGGGGTCCGTTTTAAGAAATGAAATGACCATCGTGGTCCGCACATTTTATTTATAAGAAAAAATATTTATTATACAAATGTAATTAAGGAAATAACAAAGGTATTTTGATACATAGGTATAATTTTATATATATATATATATATATAAATATGATAAACAGACTGACTGATGGGTGATATATCAATGTACATGTCCACCGGTGCGAAGCCGGGGCGGGCCGCTAGTTAGCTCATTTTACTTAAAGGAATCATTTCTTCATTTTTTAAAGAAACAAAAGTGTATTCAAAGATTTTCTAAAATTCGCTTGTATCACCCGGGACTCGAACCAGCTAAAATCTGAAACAGTAACATCCTGTACTTTTATGGTATCGATCGCTAGGACATCCGACAAAATGGAGCTCATTTCATGAAACTAATTACCGTATTTAATGAAGATGTTAGTTTACCCTTTTTCTTCAATTAGAATAAATTAGGATTTATGGTATTTTTTTTACATACTAAAAAAATAAGTGAAAGATTTAATGGTTCATTTAATTTGCCAAGTTTGTTAGAGAGATTTTATCGTTATGAAAGACCCTAAAGTTACCTAAAGTTTTTATTTTTATTTTATTTATTTTTGTTGAACTCTTCAAAATATCTATTGGATTATCATCATTTCATTGACAAGACTTCAAATTCGTCTATCCTAGTTTCGTGGGAAGTATCTTTAAAATTCCGACATTTTGCGAATCCGACATTTTGCGAATCTGTCATTTTGCGAAAAGCAAATAGTCGGATAAGCAGAATGTCAGAATTCCGATATTTTGCGAATCCGTCATTTTGCGAATCTGACATTTTGCGATGGTTCCCACGAGTGAATGGCTGAACCGATTTGGCTGAAAGTTGGCGGGGAGGTAGCTTAGAACCAGGAGACGGACATAGGATACTTTTTATTCCGATATTCCCACGGGAACGGGAACTACGCGGGTGAAACCGCGGGGCGCTGCTAGTCTACTATATAAAAATAAGTCGGGTTTTCCTTCCTGACGATATAACTCCAGAACGCACGAACCGATTTCCATGGTTTTGCATTCGTTGGAAAGGTCTCGGGCTCCGTGAGGTTTATAGCAAAGAAAATTCTTATAAGCATTGCACCCGTGCGAAGCCGGGGCGGGTCGCTAGTGACTTATAGATATTACATCGATTATTGAAAGAATTACAATATCTATAATATATAAAGCTCGATGATTTAAATAAAAGCAAAAGAGGCAATCTTCAATGTGGCTACAAAACCCTGGCGATTACAAAGTCAAGAATCAATCCTTAGTATAATTATAAATACAAAAGTTACTGTATGTGTGTTACACAATCACTAATCTACTAAAACAATTTAAATGAAAATTGGTAGAGGTAGTTTAAAGCCAGAGAAAGGACATAGGCTACTTTTTAATGCGAAAAAAAAGGGGAAAAAAACCACGGGAAAGGGACTGACGCGGGTGAAACCACGGGGCGCTGCTAGTGTAGGTATATATGTATTGTACTTTAAAGTATGACTTGGGAGAAATCAACTCTGCAGGACACTCTTTTCAGGCAAAGGACGATAGGTAGAGTAAAGACTATTCTCAGCAGTTGACTATCGCGGGTTGATGGTGATGACGGAAAGCATTTTTGGAAATTCACAAGCGAACAGAAAAACTGATTTCAGCGCGGGCAACCCCAATGGATGCTTTCTAGCTCATAATAAATAAAGTAATTGTCTTTTAATTGAAAAAATGCACAGTCTATTTAGACTTAACATAATAATGTTAAATCGGAACCGAAACGTGTCGAAACAAAAAGTGGATATAGCTTGCGCCGTGGAAGGTACGAAGCAGCCAAGTTACACAAGCCTCCGGCGCCGCCGCGGATGTCGGCCGCGCTGTCTCAATTCTCGTTACATAATATAACTTGCCTCTGCATGTCAATAAACTCGATAAAATAAGGCTATAAATAAATAGTGGCCATTCTCAGATAGCCGTAACTTTATTGAAAAGTCTTCTTTATCCATATTTTGTATATGAAATGACTCATCGTGATGTCCAATACGAGTAGAATATTGGCTCATGATTTTTATCATTGTCCGCCCGGATCTCGTATTTTTCCATTTCCGACGAAAATTCCTTATTTTATAAATTCAGAAACTCAAGAAAGTTTAATCGCAATCGGATAAATGGTTTAGGAACGTATAAACTTTGATTTTATTTACTCCTATCGTATAAAGGAAGAACATAGGTAGTTAGTTATTTAGAACATTATCCGTTTTAAAATTGAGTAGGCTTTTTTCCAAGTGGTATTTACATTGTGGATTCAGGTTAGCATCTGTCACGGAATAGTTAGGTAAGTACTATTTTTTTCTATAGTTCGTTAATTTTAATGTACGTGTTAGTAATAATAAGCAACCAATGTTAAAGGTTGTTGCAATATACCAGCAATTCACTTTCATTACTATAGGTACTATATATGAGCTAGTTCTATGGTTGGTACCTAAGGTACCTTGTAGGTCTAATAAATGTTAGAGTACCTTTATTTCTTAATTTTCGTAATCATATTATTAACCTTTTCAATTGGAATTGACATTTACTATCTGTAACGAATACAATATCAAGGTCGTGATAAAATATACGGAGCTGCGTGCCTCTAGCTCTACCTATTTATGTTCGCTTCGGAATGTGGTCGGTTTCTATATAATCAAACTTACTTACTACTTAAATATAAATAAACGCAAGTATGGGTACTTTTTTTGTCACTATATTGGTATAACGGATTGGCCACAAATTAGCTTTTATCAATATTTATCTCTTTTTTTTCATAACGACGAAGTGTTGTTTTTAAATACCTAACGGCTTTACAGCATTGCATGGATGGTGAAGGAAATTACATAAGGCAATCTGTATACTGAGGTATTCAATTTCTAGAAATACCCGCATTTCACAAAGTACGTTCTTTGTAAACGTGATAAGTGGTGAGACCGAGCCTGTTACACATGCCTCAGAATAAATTCTTGGACCTGTTAGTTTTTTTAGAATTAGTGAGTTAGTGATCTTTGATCAATATTCTCGCATGTCTAGCGGAGGTTTTACTTTTCACGTCGATTTGAAATATCGCTTGCGGCATTTTGGAAAGGGGGACATTGGCCTATTGCCAATTGCCAAAACGGCGCGGAACAGCTAGTATTGTATTTTCTTATGATTATTAATTAATATTAACATCTATACATATAATAAAACTCTAACGGGGCCGTGTCTGTAAGTACATGAAATATTTTTTGAAAATTTTAACGGTAGTGTATTTACTTATCGATATAGATACCGAAACACCAATTTTTCGATAAAAAGTCGCCATAATTATTATGACTATTAATTAAACAATACTTCAATTTAAAGGTATATTTTGCAATGTGGATAGTAATTTATATTAGAGAAATTAAAATTGTAATATAGTTGTATTTCGTAAGAGAACTTATAACACGTATTTTATATTTATCTGTCGACTTTATCGGCTCTATGTCCCCAATGACAATAACGAGCCCATCGATTAATTGTGAAGTGTACCACTCTACATAGTAGCACTCTAGGGTCAAAATAAAATTACACTTAAAAATATCGATTTGTGTTACAATCGAAAGTAGGATATAAAATCTCAATAAATCAAGATCTTCGATTTTAGGGATGGAGATAAAAATAACTCTACATAAAATAAAGGTATGGAATAGATAAATACGCGTGTAAAATTTGGTACAGTCTGGTAAAAAAGGAAATGCATAGTGAACATGTTTTTTTCCTTTTTCCGGTTCCGCAGCGTCTATGTTCACATAGGTTCACACTCTGTCCATATTGATCTAATTTCATGGCTAATGGCAACATTTGTATTCTATATATGACAGTCTTATTCTGATGTTGTATATGTTGACTCACCAACAAAAACTAAGCACTTTGACATATAGAAAATGTAGGTATAGAAAGTCAAAATCATCAAATATTTATACAGGTTTTTATGTCAATAGCTGTTAAGGTATGTCAGTCTACTAAAATTCAGTGAGAAAAACAACCATAATATTTAAGTAGGTACTAAAAATTAATAAATAAATTGTTTTAAATTAAAAACATATGTACAAATAACAAGGTAAAAATTAATTAAGGGGACAGGTAGAGGGTAAAAAACTAGAAATATGTTTTTTTTTAATGTAGCGCACTACATCCTAAACTTTTTAGAACAACAAGCATTAAATCAAGGTGTAATATACTAAGCATAACACATGTCAATTAAATGTGTTCTTTATGATCATAAATAATCATAGATGATCACATCTACCCTACTTTAAAAATTTGTTAGGTATTATTAGCTTTGTTCTTTTTAACAATCCTGTGCTGTATATTTGTGGATTTTTTTTTTCTTAATCTAGTTTCACCCTTATCTTTGCCAAATTAATACTACTTGTAATGTCACATACTACAGAATAGATTTCCGATTTCGGTATGCATGTTAAGGACCATCTTGGGTATATAAAGTATCATAATTTAACTGTGCTGTATCAACAGAAGATTTGATAAAGGAACAAGATGAGGTTATCACAAAAGTGAAATCAGACATAGGAATACACAAGATAATTATGTGCAAAATATCTGATACATACAATTATGTTTTGTTAATGATAAACATGCTGGAGGTTACTGCACCAGTTAATGATATTAATGATTATTAATATTTAATTGCATAAAATACATTAACACATTACAGGCACCAGCAAAGTGTAGTAACAGAAGTTCTATTGTAATCATGTCAGTCAGTCTCATTCGGTGCTTGCATTAAATCTATAGATATTTTACCTGTGTGTATAAGTATAAATGTAGAATTTTAATACTTTTGAACTACTGTACAGAGTTTATATAGTAAAAAAAAAGTAAATGATTTAAAAACAAGACACTTTCATTCTTTAGTCTCACTTTATTCAATAAAATTTTAAAGTGAAAGTGGTCACCTAAAGGTTTTACTTTCTTTTATCATCAGATCATATCACTTCAAGTTTTGTGATTACTTTTATGTAAAAAGATTTTAATTATGCATATTTTTCCATAAAAATTGTCGCAAAAGAAGCAGTACTGGTTAATCTCATTCTATGTAGCTTAAGATACGGAGGTACAGAATTGAAATTAACATATGCCTAAAATACTGTCATATATTTGACTTACCTCTATATTTCCCATAGTCTGAAATGCTGTAAACACGAACATGAATCCAAATCCCAGCAAAATAACATTTACAAATCTTCGCTCCATTGCGGCTGCTATTTGAGATATTACGGCTCAAGAGAAATTATTTATCTGCATCAATTTACTATCTTCACTTCGACACAGTACTTGGGCGACGTCGCTGCTAAGTTACCTATCCGACTGAAACGTTTACTCTGCGCTCTTGCAATGCGTGTGCAATGCAACAATCCATTCTCGACTCCCTCCACTTTACTCATCAATTTTATGGAGTAAACAAATACAAAGAGGAGGGGAATGATGGCAGATTGGCAGATTGTTTGTAGATGTAGAGCTTGTCTGTCTGTACTCGTCTGTCAAGTGGCTGTCCCTGTCAACACTGACAATTTAAGGGCCATTTACACGAGGGCAATCCACTAAGACAATCCACTACGACTGCATACAAAAAAAACTTGAGGACAGTGGAATGGATTGTCCTCAAGTTTTTTTTTATATGCAGTCTTAGTAGATTGTCTTACTGGATTGCCCTCGTGTAAATGGCCCGTTATGGGCCATTTATACGAGGCCATTCCACTGAGACAATCCACTAAGCCAATCCAAACTGCATACAAAAAAACTTGAGGACAATCCATTGCAGTGGACTCTCCATTTACACGAAGCTATTAGTGGAATGGCTCAATGGAATGGCCTCGTATAAATGGCCCATAACGGGCCATTTACACGAGGGCAGTCCAGTAAGACAATCCAGTAAGACTGCATACAAAAAAACTTGAGGACAATCCATTCCACTGTCCTCAAGTTTAACACACACCTCAAGTGGAACACAAGGCCATTCCATGAGCCATTCCACTAAGAAAATCCAAACTGCATACAAAAAAAGCTTGAGGACAATCCATTGCAGTGGACTGTCTCCATTTACACGAAGCCATTAGTGGATTGGCTTAGTGGAATGGCTCAATGGAATGGCCTCGTGTAAATTTCCCATAAATGGAGACAGTCCACTGCAATGGATTGTCCTCAAGCTTTTTTTGCTTTGAGTATTTAAACCAACCGCAGACGCCACTGACAGGCGCTCCCCTCTGCCAAAAAAAAGTGTCAGTCAACGATCATACCTGTTATATACAGCTAGTTATTTTGAGTTCACCGAGTGCTCGTATTGGTGAATGTATTTGTGTACATCTAGTTCAAGCTAGTTGCAAAGAAACTAGTGCGCGTGACGTCTCCTGTTGGTTTAATACTCAAAGTTTTTTTGTATGCAGTTTAGATTGGCTTAGTGGATTGTCTTAGGGGAATGGCTCATGGAATGGCCTCGTGTAAATTACCCATAAGTGTTGCAATTGCAAAATTTAGAGTTCCTACTGTCAAATGTGTCTGTCATTGTAAACTGTCACAGATCAACAGGAAATACTGAATGCAGGCGCAATCTAATACATCTTTTGGACCGTTTCGTTTCCCTTTCTAATAGTGCAGCCATAATTTTCTTTGAAACGTGGACAAATGGTATTTTACATTGATTGTTGAAAGATTGTTTAAATAATATAAAGATTTTTTAAATATTATTTACTAGCAGCATCCCCCGGTTTCACCCGCGTAGAATAATAGGGAATAAAATATAGCCTATGTGTTTTGATATTGATAAAAAAAAATTGACTACATTTGGTAAGATAGTTACATTGCTAAATAGGACCACTAATATGCACTAATATAGGACCATCCATAAATTACGTCACACAAATTTTATGATTTTTTGACCCTCCCCACGTCCTTGTCACAACTGGGGATCTAAAATGGCCACTTTGAGCAATTCCTCTGAGCAATTCCTCCTTTTATGAACTCCCAGCAAATCCTAAGCAATTCCTTTAAATTTCGTAAAATGGTCCCTCATTTTGGTGGTTCACTGACAATTCAATTCATTAGCAGATTCGGATTTAGTGAAAATTTCGAATATGAATTGTAATAGGATCCTATTATGATTCACCCGAAACGATCTTTTTAGACCCCTGGTCACAGTTGTGAGACCACCTCCTCCACAACTGGTCACAGTGTTATGTCACATAAATTGCAATTTTGCAACTAGACGTTGGATTAAAACAGCAGTTCCGTAATTAGTTTTATTTCCGTTTTTTTTTTAAAATAAAATCAACAACACATCAGGAATTTCGAAAAAAGAAGAAAATATTAGATTTTGAAATGTGACGTCACAAAATGTAGGGCCGCTCCCAACCCCTTGTCACACAATTTCACAATTCGGGACTTTGGGAATTTTAGACTTTTGGACTTTTTGACTCGGGGACTTTTGGACTTTGGGACTTTTGTACTTTGGGACTTTTTGACTTTGGGACTATTGGACTTTTGTACTTCTGTATTTTTGTATTGTTTACTTTCCTTGTATTTGAAAATAAATGTAGAGTGTTTAACGCGGGTGAAAGTTATCAATTCCTATTCCTATAGGCTATAATATGTCGGATAATAAAGCTGGAAACAAATTATCGGACGCGGCCGACGGACACAGCAGACAGCCGCGACTGATACGTGTACACGGTCTTTTGAATTCATTACGCCATATTTCTGTCGGACGTCCGAACGCTCAAGGTTACGTCCACGACTTACGTCCGATAGTTTGCACAGCTGTGTGTACATTCATTATCTAGATCGCGGCTATCAGCCGCGTCCGTAAGCCGCGTCCGATAATTTGTTTTCAGCTTTAGTCTGACCTACCTAAAAACCTACCCTACCTATATTAATATCTACAAATATCATGGTCACCCATTGACGTTGAACAAATGTCAATGGTTAATGTTGCCATCGTGGGTAAAATATCGTAACCCTAAATTTATTATTATTATTATTAATAATCAGGCAAGCAGTTTACAACTGATAAAGCCTGTATCCAGGTGTTCTCCTCTCAAGCTTTCTCATTACAGGATAGGAATTTGTCAAGTTTATTTTTAAATTGATTTGGAATATTTTTTGGTATGCTAAATGTACTTTAATTTTAACAGTTTCATATTAAACATAGATATTTTTAATTAGGAGACATATTTAAAAAAAAACACTCTTTATTCATTTTAGAAAGTACATTTATTTTATAGATTTGATATTGGGATAAGTAAGTAAGAAAATGTAAGGGCGAATTTGGAACAGCGATGATGTCAATACTAAAAAGGGACACAATAATATTCGAGGTGCCTCTCAATAGGACTGCCTGCTTTCTTAGTAGCCTGTAGCACTTGCTCCATATGGAATATACTACCATCATGAAAATGAGAAAAATGCAACGTATTTTCTTGGTGGTTTCTGAATAGGGTTTATCCTAAAGAAAAGATAATATATAATTTTACTACAAAAGACAACGCCGTATAAGCTGAAATCGCTCTGTCAAAAAAATGCAAACAAAACTCGACTGCTCCATAAATAACATATAGGCTGTAAGGGCTGTGATTCCTTTGGTCTTTTTTAATCTAATGACAAAAAAACATTAAAGAAATAATAAAATAAAAATACTTCTGTCTCATCTCAGCTGAATATCAATAATCGCTGGTGTAAATTGCAGAAAAAAGTGTTATTTTTTATATTTTGGTAAAGTGAAATATGGAGAAAATTGAAATAAGGAAATGTAGTGCCTTATTGGATCATGTTTAAATCGTGTTTTTCCCGAGGATGATCTCATTGATGTACTGACTGACATAGCAAGATCTTGATAGTTTTATTATTTTACTGTTGACCAAGTCCAATGACCTTGTAGCTTTTAATACAATCATCGAAAGTAATTATAGAAAATGAAGAAACAATTCTACAGGGTGAAGCAACTGGCCGATCAAACATTTTCAAGGTACCACACAATTACCTAAATTTTTTTATCTCTTCATAGCTATCAGATAAAATCGTGTGGTTCGTATGTGTGAAACATTCAAAGATATCCTTCATCAGTTTGGTGCTAGACAGGAAAAGAACAATATTTATTGGTTAGCTAAATGTTTGTTGTGTAAGTTGTTGCTAGGGAAATGGATTGGTGTTGGTAGGTAGTGAGTGATTATTTTATTCTTCGAATTTTGCAGGTCAGGCAAAGGCGAAACCTTAGCAGATGAGCTGCGAAATGCGGATAGGAAAGTGGAGCACCTTCGAAATGCCCTTCAGCTAATCAGTAAAAGACTATCAACGGGGGCGGGAAGCACACAGGGCCAGGACCCGGCTGCTCGGGAGAAGAGGCTCAAGAAACTACCTGAGTACCTTCTTGGCCTCTCTATGTGTGAAGCCAGCAATTTCGATGACGATGACAGCATTTTGAAATACATTTTACATGAATGTGGTATGAAGCTATAATTTTTGAACATGATAATATATCTTTGGAGAATAATTCAATTTATTATCTTTGGAGGCCATTTTTATTTAAGTATAAAAATACAAAAAAAAAAACTTTACTTCTTCAATATCTTCAAATTTTTAACAGCATATTGTGAATATTCCCAGTTAAAAACATACCAATGAGATAATCAATTTTTTTCACAGGTAAAACAGAAAAGTTTCTAGCTAATGAAATTGCTGAACATGAATTAAAAGTAGAGCAGTTAGTTTGTGCACCATTAACTGCAATCAGTGACCAGGACCTTCCAGCTATAATGAAGGCAAAGAAGCAGCTTGCTAGACTGATCAGTGAAAAAGATTCTGCTGAGAGTAGATATAATGTGAGTATATATTTCGTTCATTAATTATTTATACACCACTTTTCTATATATTTATAAGCAGGCCTCTTAGAACATTAATGCCTAAATTGAATGATATGTAGTAATTATTTTCAGACTGAGCAAATAAAATAAGTAGTAGTGCATGTTGTGGGATAATTTTCATAGGCAGTATCATAGCTAAACTATTTATAATTGTAAAAAAGTAGAGGTTAATTAGTTTTACATTTAAAAAAATAGTTTTATATTATTTTGATTAATTGGCGCCTAATTAATAATTTTTATAACAATAGAAAATGCCTTTCTTAGCATTTAGAACGTCACAAAGAAGAGAACCCAGCAAAATTCATTGCAGCCCGGGAGGAGTTAGAGGAGGCAGGGACAAAAGTAGAGGCAGCGCGCGATGCGCTTGCTGCTGACATGTTTGCACTTGTTGCAAAGGAGGCCCAACTAGCCCACACCTTACTTCAGTATGTGAAACTACAGCGTGCATACCATGAGTCTGCACTGCATTCCCTCCAGGATACTGTGCCTGAGCTGGAGAGATTTATAAGTAAGTATAAATAACTAGTTCCAGGATGAAAAGTAGCCTATCTAAATCCATGTTCTTTCTCTAACTGCTAGAATCTATATGTAAAATATTATCAAGACCCAGCAGCTTAGTCATGGAAACATAACCAACAAACATGCAAATAGGGATATTACCAGTTAGACTACTACAGCAAATAATTTGAGGTATCTTAATAGATACTAAATTCTGTATTTCCAGATAGTTTGTGATAAAACCATTTTTCTGGAATTTGTCTTACAATAGATTACAAATCTTGAATTGAGATGTTTTGGCTGGTAGGTTGTCATGATAAACTGATAAACAACTGTCATTTTACATTAAACTGTGAACAAATTATTTTTATTTAAAATTTTATATTCATAATTGATTTTGCAATATTTTAAACTATCATTAGCATACAATCAATCAACTTCCTTTTTAAATAATAAAAAAGAAGGATGTACTATCGAATGAATAAATAGTAACTAACACAATAGAAGGTAAAACTGCCTAACTTCTTGTTTTGAATTGAAATAACTAAATTTGCATAGATTAGAAATGCATTAAATGAAAACTTAAGTAAAACCGTCACAGCAAGGCTGGGGCTCCATACTGTTGTTCAAAATTATTATTGGTATGGTATAATAATTACACTGTTTACAGAACAGATAAATTTTTATACATAAACCCATTTCATATAACTCTTCTCATCTCAGGTTCCTTTTATTTAGAGATCTCGCCATTATATAATGAGCCTTTATATAAAATTTATATATAAAATGAGCCTTTATAATTTGTTATTAGTTTTTAATAATTACAAACTTGTTACAAACTACATTATAGGTTTCAAACAAACAGATAAAATTTATCATTCTAATTATACTAATACACACATATATTAATGCCAAGCATAAGACATGATAGACATAAACATAAAATACAGGATATGAACATGTTTTAGTCAAATCCAACTCACTTCGTATCTTAGTCATACAACAAAAATAACTTTCATTTGACTAAGCTTCATAGCTCTAATAGTGGAAACAATATTAATTTTATTGTTTCTTCAATTAGTAACTGGGCATACTCTAGATCTGGTTATCTTTATGGCCAGAAAAGGGGGGCCTATTTATGTGATCGATCCTCTTATTCATGTTGGACGTTACGACCACGCCGAGCTGATAAGCTCGTATACAAAAACACGATAACTCGATAATACGCATTAACTACTTGATACACACCAGTCAAACATTATTTTAATTTTAATGGCAGCCTATAAAATTAATTTTAGGGTCATTACTTACTATTATTAATCAGGCAAGCAGTTTACAATACTGATAAACACCTGTATCCAGGTATTCTTCACTCAAGCTTTCTTATTACAGGACATGTATTTTTTCAGTTTATTTTAAAATTGATGAATATTGGGTTTTCTGTAGAAAAGGATAAAGTTATTTTAAGGAATCTTAAACAGTCTTGATAATACTCAATTGTATATCAAAGTGGTAAAAATATCATTTACTTATACAAAAGTTGTAGGAAACCTTCATAAATATATTTTTTATGATTTTCTCTAACAAGCAGCATAAGAGCAGTGATAGCCTTATGGTGTAAGAGCCCACATCTTATGATGATAATCAGTGAGGCTCGGGTTCAAATTCTGGCATTTACCAATGAGTTTTTCAAAACTTACGTACATATTACATATACCTACTAGCTCGACGGTGAAAAAAAACATTTGTGGAAACCCGCAAGTCTCAGAATCAATTCTGAGGCATGAGTAACAGACCCGGTCCGGCGATGGGATCACCACCTATCACGTTAAGGGGTCTAAGGATTAAACTGGTGAAATGTAGGTATTTCCAGAAATGGAATACCTGGTAGGAGAAAAAAAAGACATGTCGTAAATTTCGTCATTTTTTCAGATGTATACACAGGGAATAATAGCTGTTTCTGCGATTTATCCTTGGGATAATGCTTACTTCAGCCTGCTTATAATGAATAAAATCATGAACTGTAACAGCCCGACATAACTATTTTATTCTATAGGTCTTATTTTATCTTAATCTTTAAATAAAATAAGTAAGGTCTATAATCTTTCACGAGAGCATTGACGTAGCTAGGGGTTTTTCCTATCATGTACGGATAACCCCCCCCCCCCCCCCCCCTCCTCTAGCTACGCTTATGCAAGAGAGCCTACTGCGGATAGTGAGTTATTTTTGCGTAACGGAAACATTCCGCCCGCAGACGACAGCTCAGTGAAGCCGGTGTTCGGGTACCCTCTGGAGGAGCACCTGCGAGTGACTGGCCGCAGCATCGCCTTCCCCATGGAACTGTGCGTATGCACGTTACATGAGCTGGCCCTCAATGAGGAGGGGCTCTTCAGGATTGCCGGTGGTAAGTGTTACTGTATATTATTTAGAAGAGAATTTTTAAAGGTTAATCTACCTATGAAACTCATCTGCAGGTCCCAGAATCAATTCTGAGACATGTATAACAGCACCCCGGTCCAGGGATAGGCTAACCACCTGACACATTTAGGAGTTAAAAAATATACTGGTGAAACATGGGATTTCCAGAAATGGAACATACTCTGCTACCATAAAAGACGTAAGATTATTTATTCCAAAAGCTATCACTGGCTGTAGTGATACTGCTAATAAATATTGTAATTTCGATTGATTAATGTATTATCTACCAGGAAAACACCGGCCACCGCCTTACGGAAATATGAATAAGGAAGGAATGTTATTATTAACTAGCAGCGCCCCGCTGTTTCACCCGCGTAGTTCCCGTTCCCGTTCCCGCGTGTTTTTAGGGTTTTTCCGGCAATTATTTGAATTTTTCTCGCCGTAAAAACCATATTTGTACTTCAACGAACATTTAAAAAAAAGAATTGTCCAAATTGGTCCAGGCGTTGTTGAGTTATGCGCTCACCAACACATTTGGCGATTCATTTTTATATTATAGATAACATACAATTTAAGTTACCTTTATTTATAAGGAAACCATTTTTCTTAGTTCCCATGGGAATTTTGCAAAAACCTTTTCAAGTTTTATGTTTTAAAGCAATAAAATCTCCTATAATGCATACGGCCTGGGTTTGATTCCTGATCAGAGCGTGTTACTACGAGTTTAAAAAAAAAAACTCTCATATTTATCACTAGCTCAAATGGTGAAGGAAAACATTTGTTACGAGAATGCTGTTACGGGATATTGAGCTTGGCTGTATCTAAGCTAATATGTTCGCATCAGAAGGAGGGTGTTGCATGAAAAGTCTTAATGCGGTTTACGAAAACTATCGGTTATATTGACCAAAAACTTAATTTAATACGACATGTACTGTGACATGAATGGCTGGCTAGATGCGCGGGGAACGACTGGCGCGACCGCACCGCATATAAAATGCAGCGTAAACGCTATGGTAGGTACCATGTGTCCCTACACATCGTAAGGAAACTTGCAGGCCCATGGATTGGTTCTGAGGCGTAACAACATCCCGGTCCGGCGATGGGCTCACTACCTGTCGCGGGTCCAAAAAAACACTGATAAAAATTATGAGAGACGTGATGAGACTGATGACTGATTCGAGTCTATTTTATTTAAATAAATTATTCAATTATTACAGGTACGTCGAAAGTAAGAAGAATGAAACTGTCCTTGGATGCGGGTCTCTTCAACGTCCCGCTGCCGTGCGATTACAAGGATATGCACGTTGTCGCTTCAGTACTCAAGTCATACCTTCGAGAACTTCCCGAGCCCCTCCTAACATATCGACTGTACGAAAACTTTATTGCTGCTTCACGACAGCCCACGGAACAAGCTCGACTGAATGCTCTCTGGGAAGCTATTCATTTGCTACCCGACGCCAACTTTCAAAATCTTAGGTATCTCATCAAATTTCTGTCCACTTTGACGCAGAATCAAACCACAAACAAGATGACTCCCTCCAATTTGGCCATCGTGATCGCCCCCAACCTGCTCTGGGCTGCGGACGAAAGCACATTCGACATGAACATTACGACGGCCGTCAACTGCGTCGTTGAATCGCTCATCAAACACGCCGACTGGTTCTTTAAGGATGACATAAATTTTTTCATCTCCTTCACCAAAGAGGACCTCCTTCGTGATCAGGTCTTCAATCAACCTGCTGCACCAAGTCAAGACCAATCCAACGGCGACTATAACAGCATGAGTAAGTCGATGTATGACTATCAGAACCGGTCGAGCCTGGACGGGCCCGGCCGCCACTCCAGGAGCAACAGTCACGACACCAGCTTGATATTGTTAGAAAACGACATGAAGAAAGCTCAGTCCAACAGTTCCCTATCAGATCAATCTAGTCCACCACACGGTAGTCCTAAGCCTATAATGAGGCGGAAAAACAAGCCGCTCGCACCGGTACCGCCTAACTTTACTCCCGATAAAAATAAGAAAGTCGATACACAACCGCAACTAGCGGATCCTGCAAAAGACCAACACACTGCAAAAACGGAAACAGAGAAGCCTGCCAAACCTCCGAGACCGGTAGTATCGGACACGGGCAAAGTGATATCGGGCGTCCAAACGATCAATCGATCAACTTACAAACAGAACAAGGCTCTGAAAGAGGAGGCCGCCCGGAGCGGCAGCCGCGAAAACCTCACGGAGAATCGCCGGCAGAGCTTGGAGCTCGAGAAGGATAGGTTCGAAAATCTGAAAGCCGCAGAAAGGACCGATTCCACCGTAGTAGTCAAAAACGTCACAGCACAGACGGGAGTCGTGACCAGAATGAAGGTGACGGGCGACTGCAGCGGTCCGGCGTCCATCGGGGTGGTCTCCGTGGAGAAGTCGTCGGCCACGCGAGCGCAGCCCGTCGCGAAGCCGAGCGGGCAGCCGCCGCCGAGGCCTGTGGCGGCTCCTCGGACCATAGTCCCGGCGCCGACGGAGGACCCGGGCGAGGTGCAGCTGCGGCTCAAGCCCGCCGTGCCCGAGCGGCCGGCCACGCTGCGCCCGCAGAGCTTCCGCGCGCCGAGGGGCTCCATCACCGACAACTCGGACCTCGCGCCGACGGTGCTCGAGCGGACGCACATCTACTCGGTGGACAAGCAGCACCCGACCGTCATCCAGGTAGGGTGGCCAAAAATATCGATATTTATTTTCGAGTATCGAATTCGTATCAATTTCGATATATTTTTTAACATAACTGTAGCGCTAGCATGAGCGCCACGATAAAATTTTGTCGTGGCATTTTATCGAGTTTAGACGTCAAAATATCGTTTTGTCTTTGGTGCTAACATGGTAATCCTTATTAGTCTTGTCTTCCTGTCAAATTTAGATAAACGATAAAATTATCGACAAACCCTAACATGTCTCGTGTTTAATGTTACTAGACTGCATGCTCCTCGCGCATCGTTAACTTTAAAAAATCCCGCCACAATCTTTATGAAATGAAACATGACAGTCAGACTATCAGCTGCGTGCACGAAATTACGAATACATACTATTAAACCATCAGTGTGACAGAGGGTGCTTCTAATGTCTCATATCTGATGAATATTAGTTTAATTAAATTGCATTTAATTGTTTAGGCTGGAGCATTCTTTCGTCATTATTATATACCAATTTGGATACTTTGAAATATGTGTGAATAAGCAGCGCCCCGCGCCGCGGTTTCACCCGCGTAGTTCCCGTTCTCGTAGGAATACGGGGATAAAATAATATAGCCGATGTGTTATTCTGATGTATAAGCTATAAAACTAGTTTCATCAAAATCCGTTTAGTAGTTTTTGCGTGAAAGAGGAACAAACATCCATCCATACAAACTTTCGCATTTATAATATTAGTAGGATAATCATGCAAAAACTGATGACATATTTATATTTTTTACTCTTAAATTACCGATACTGTTGTGAAATATCTATACGATGAATATGGATAGATTTTTTAATTTGTCCATCCCTACGTGCAGGTGGGAGCCGCAGCCGCGGACCATGAGGAGGGTCCGCGGGCGACGGTGCAGCGCACGCACAGCTCCGGCGGGAAGGACGCCGAGCTGGAGCCGGCCAAGGGCCTGAGCGCGAGCCGGCAGCTCTCCCAGTCGGAGGGCAGCATCACGGAGGCGCCTTTGTCGCCGCGGGCACAGGCGCGCCCTCCGAGGCCAATGGTGCCCGCGCCGCCGCCGCCCACGCACAGCGAGAGCACCGACCTCTAGCCTCTTTCCATTGCTACTCATAGTACAGACGCATTCAGACCGACTTGAGTCATGAGTCGGCATGATTTTTACTCTTCCTG
Organism: Ethmia dodecea; assembly: GCA_963855545.1. Lineage (NCBI taxonomy): Eukaryota > Metazoa > Arthropoda > Insecta > Lepidoptera > Depressariidae > Ethmia > Ethmia dodecea. Next base: position 8,952,223 of record OY979446.1, read on the forward strand.
AGAATTATATAAGTAAGGACTATTTGCAATATAGACTGATGATGACGACGCGACGGTATCTTCTGCTTTATACCATAATGCCTTTATTCGAAATAATTTAGCGAGATGAAAATTATGAATTTACAAAGTATATTGTCGTTTGCGTACATTCTTTATTTTTATAAAAATATTCAAAGATTTTATTTGATATATCATCGATAAGGTATGATTTGTACGTTCATCACTTATTTAGGTGTACTAAAGTTAACTAAATCGTTATTCCAAAAAAGACATATCTAGTACTTTGTCAATTTAGCTTTTTTATCAATACGACGCATTTGTATATTATAGAAGAAAGAAATGTTGCAATTATCTTGTGATATTAGGCAGATTTAATCACGATCGTAAAGCTCCTCTGCGCGCGCGAGGACGAGTGCACAAACATGTTGTATTGTATGACAAGTAGCCATATTTTTACTATATTTATGATTATGAATGACCCATCAGTGCATTAGCTAACAGTATCCACGCTGTTTCAGTGAATATTATTTTAGGCTTAAGTATGTTATGTAGTCTTTACGAAGTTTTATGTGATATGCATTTTATTATTAAACATAATTATACTGCAAGTATACAAGCTTCTGTTGTAAGTAAGAATAACTATATCCGTAAACATGCTCAGCTGTTTTATTTTCTGAAAATTTACGATCTGTAGTTACAGATATAAATTGCAGAGTAACTTGGTTATGTACCGAAGTATTTCTTTTTATTTACGTTGTAGGGCGCTGGGAGCACGACATTCATATGAAGTTGGGCTGTTAACAGGCTAATATGTCAACGAAATAAAAGTTTCAGGATATCACAAACATATTTTATTGTTATGTTTGCCATTTTACAATGTAGTAATTACGTTTGCCAACTCGCAGCAGTGAGATCAAATTCGGTAAAATATGAACAGACTCGGTGATGACTTCATCAATTTTCTTCATTCTCTGATGGTTGATGTAAAATCCCCCAGCTTGAATAATTCTCATGGCATCGTCTGAAATAAAAATAAACTTTCCTAAGTCTTACACAAATCCACCAATGTAACTTCACAAAGCAGTCCAATAGAAATGCTATTGTATGAACAGAAATAGAAACCCATAAATGACAGGTACTTACTTTCAGTAGGGAAACACTTTGCCTTCAAGCCGAGCTCCAGGACGCTGATGCCAGGAGAGAGCAGCAGAGACACAACTGGAGCGCCCTCGAACACCTGCTCCATCTCCGCGGGCGACAGTGCCACGAGCGATTTCACATCCTTGCTATATATCGCTTCGGTCGCGCGCATGGCTCTTGCTAGCCCTTCCTCTGAAATTAAGTCTAACAGTTTAAGGTGGGAAGCATATTAATTATTGAAATACAGCTATGTACCTCAAGGCATGCTCACTTTTTATTATTTTTTATTACACAATGCAAAATATTTCCACATATACATATATTAGTGAAATGCAGAAGCGCGGGTGTGTACCATGTTATTACTCCAAAAAAAAACCAAATTTGTACTTGTACGTACACCCGCGATTCTGACTATCACATTATTTTCACAAAGACGATATGACGGTACTCAAAGCAAATAAAGAGTAACTAAAGGTGTAAAGATATTGAATTGAATTGCAGAAACGGGACACAATTCACTTAAAACCCAAATTAGACAAAGCAGACCCTGTACAAGAGCTTTAAGTTTTTAAAAAATAGTATGCTTAATGCATTTGGGTGATAATCACCCAAATGAATATAAATTTAAAAGATTTCTAATCATTGATTTTACCTCCGTGAACTAAAGTTGTCAGTTGGTCTGCCAAGCAAGTCTGTGGGTACCTCTGATCAGGATGTTCTTTGTGCTTGAACATAATATCCTTTATTTCTCCTAAACTATAGAATGTAAATAGTTTTAACAACCTCTCCACATCAGTATCTTTTGTCCTAATGAAGTACTGGTAAAGGCTGTATGGACTTGTTTTCTGTGGGTCTAACCAGAGAGCATTCCCGGCTGATTTACCGAATTTGTCCCCTTCTTCTGTAGTTACTAATGGTAGAGTTAAACCTGAAATTAGAACATGTATGAAAAACTGACTATGTGCAAGTCGAACTCACCCATAAAGGGATTCCATACTAGTAGTAGGTAGGTGTAGAATAAAAAAACATGTATCGTGTATGGGGCCACTCTTCGATTTTCAACTTTTTTGTCACTAGCTCGATGGTGAAGGAAAACATCGTGAGGAAACCCGCACCTGGTCTGGCGATGGGCTATAACATTTATAGGTCCAAAGAATATCTCGTAAATAGTGGGTATCCAGAACACCTCTGCCTACCCCCTTGGGGATATAAGGCGTGAGATTATTTATTTGAATCTTTTTTATTATTTCGTTATAGCAGCCATAGCACGAGTAATACACACTGCAAATTTCAAGTGTCTACCTATTGTTGTTTAAAAGATACAGCCTTGTGACAGACAGATGGATGGACAAGGACAATAGCCTTAGTAAAAGGGTCCCATTGGAAACCTTGGGGTATGGAACCCTAAAAAGTATAGTCCTTTTCCATGGAAACTTTATCAAAATTCACTTACCATATACTTCTTTTTTAGCAGTTCTGCTAATTAGTTCATGCCCTGCACTTATGTTGCCCATTTGGTCACTTCCGCCAATCTACGACAAAAGCGAAACATGTGCACTATACATATCTACAATCACTGGAGGACTGAAGAATAAAATACCTCGGATTCTAACTGTGAAAGAAGTGTATCAAAATAATATTACCTGAAATCTGCAGTCATATTCCTTTAATAAGTGTGCCCAATCATAGGATTGGAATATCTGATAAGCAAACTCAGTAAAGCTCATGCCCACTTCAGAATTAATCCTCGTCTGGACACTCTGCTTCAACAGCATTGTACCCATCCTGAAGTTTCTTCCTATTTCACTCACAAACTGTATGGAGTCTATATTTCTGTGCCAAGTTTCATTGTTTACAATTCTGAAATACATGGACTATGTAGCAGTTTACAAATTAACAGTTGCCATTTTAAAAAATGAAGCATCTGTGGCCTAAGCTGAGGGTCTTCCTCTTGTGTCTACTTCGTGCTACTTAATGGTTTAAGCAATTAGTAGAAAGCTAGAGAATATATAAAAGTATCCTTTTTTCAATTAATAGCATTTACCTACTTAATTGGCCTTAATTTTTTCTTATCATCAGACCAAATGTACTTTTCATGATTTTCAAAAACCGTTTCAAGATTGTTTTTGATGCTATGTATGTTTTCTTGAATAATATCTCTTTGTAATGCTGCCCGATCTGTGCTGCGGCCGCTGGGATCACCAATTTGTCCTGTAGCTCCACCCAACTACAATACAAAGTTTATATTATATGCATTTACAAAAAAAAAACTTAAAATTAAATATTGCAAAATCTAAATATATCAAACCAGTGCTATAACATTGTGCCCGCCGCGCTGCCAATGTAACAGATTAATTATGACTAACAAGTTTCCCACATGAAGACTATTCGCGGTAGGATCAAAGCCAGCATACACACACTGTGGAGACGCCTTCAACAGTTGTATTATTTCTGTCCTGTAAAATTAGAAACACAAAAGTCAAATTTATTCCAATATCAATAATAAATAGTGTACTGTACTTACGCTGCAGTGTTAGGAAACACATCATGAAACATTCCCCGCTCACTAAGTTTTAAAATATTTCTGCCACTGTAGAACCGCTTGACAGTCCAGGAACGATTAAGTTTAAGAAAACAAGATAAATATTTTATGCATCCCATCGTTTAAAATATACAATTATTTATGAAAATACAAAAATAATCAATCAAAACAGTGCACTATATATAACCTCAAATTACATAAGACTATTCATGTATTTAATTTATTTGCAATTATTTGCAGAGTTTGAGTTTCACGATCCGTAGCACACTATATAATATGCCTTATTACATTACATCTATAATTCAAAAGTAACAAATAAATAATATTCTTTGACGAAACATCGCAAATCCGCAAATTAGGGATATATTCGATATACATCGATGCATCGAATTCACTCGATGTTTACAATACGATACATCGAATCAATCCGATGTTTTGAAAAGGTATTGATTTACTCGATGTATCGATGTATTTTCATAAAACATCGAATAAGGGAAATTCGATAAAATGGAATCAAAGAGATTAAAATATAATAGGGCATAGAGGGGACAAAGCGAGGAAAATTTGAAGCCGAAAAGTTATTCCAAGTGGAATAAGTCTAATACAATTTCGACCGAATGACAGCTCGCGTTCATACTAACTGACATGACGCTTGAGCTTCAAACATGCTTAAACGTTTTGTATGAAAATATTCCCAATGCCCCCTCTATGTCCTATTACCTATATTTTAATCTCAAGAAGTCACAATCAAGTCTTTGGTAAAAGTTACTATCATTTTACTGTCGACAACCAAGAAGATAAATAAACAGTGTATTGTATTATATGTATTGTATTTTGTTTGAACTTTTTCTAAAAAAAATAAAGAATGTTCTCTCATTGCTTTATTTTTTTGTTAACAACAACTGTATCAACGCGGGTTTGCATGAAAAGTATTTTTTTTGTTAGTAACAGGTAAAAATACTCGATGTTGAGAAAACATCGATGTTTCTATCCGATATATCGGAAAACATCGATGTACAGTCTCGATGTATTGCATCGAAAAAAAACATCGATGTATTTTCTAAGTGGACACCCCTACCGCAAATCCGGTCAATTTTTTTTTTTTTTTTTTTTTTTTTTTGCGTTTGCACATTTTGTGCTTTATGCCAGTGTCGAGTAAAAACGGGGAAACGAAATAAATTAAAAAAAAAGGAGAATTTGGAATTTGGATTGGAAAAAGGATCGGTTGAGTAATAAGATAATATAACTTACATAAAATATCATATAGATACAAACAAATAATATAATAATGTGCTTGCTATAATAAATAAATTTATTATATTTTGATATTATTAAACAAAATAAAACGAGCTATAATTTTATAAATACACATATCTAAATTATATAGCAGACAGGATACGGATGAGGGTAAAGGAACTTCAAGGAGTATGAGTTCTGTATAAAAGGAAGAATGATCGTATAGGGGACAGGAAAACAAAATGTGATTCAAATTTCCCACGTCAGTACCACAAGCACAGGCAGGACTGTCCAGTATATTCAGCTTAGCAAGGTGGACTGGAGTGCAAGTATGTCCCAAACGCATACGGATTAAAATTGAGGTGACAATCTTACAAAATTTTACCCTATGGAACCAAGGTTTTACCGGAATAGTTGGTTGAATATTCCGATAAAATTTCCCCTTCGAAGTACTTCCCTCCCACAATCTATTCCAGGACTCCTGTAAATAAATTTTGGGTAAGGTAGCCAGATCATGCCAATAGTTCTTATACGGAAAAATGTCACCACATCTCACTGCGTCCTTTGCCAGAAGGTCAGCTCTTTCATTACCCGAAATGCCACAGTGGGCTGGTACCCAAACAAAGTTTATTGAAAAGCCCCTTAACGAACATTTGCGAAGTAACTGGCGAATATGAAAAATTATTGGTTGGTTTTGACAATAAAAAGGAAACTTTGCCAATGACTGTAAAGAACTCTTTGAGTCCGTTATAATTAATGATCTTTGTAAGCCCATTAACAAAATATATTCTACAGCTTTATATAATCCGTAACACTCCCCGGTAAAAACCGAAGACTCTGGAGGAAGTTTAATTTTTTGAACAATATTATATTGGAGGTGCACCACTCCAACACCCACGCAACTAGAACCCTGCTTAGAGGCGTCGGTAAATAAGTAGTGCCATCCCTGCCAATCTTTGTCTATGATATAGTTGAAGTTATGGTTTTGACATATGTCATCTTTAAAAATACCAAGGTTAAATTGAATGTTGGGGGACAAAATTAATTCATTATAATTGCAATGGAAAATAGGCAATAGTTCGGATTGATGAGCTGGAGCTTCAATAGCTTTCCATTTTGAGAAGCTCTCAACTAGACAAGGGACAGTTTTTCTAGACCAGTAACCAGGCAAGGTAACTTCTTCAGAGAGGCGCGCTATTCTATTCGATAAAGGGTGATTTAGGAACTGCTGGCATCGAAATAAAAATCTATCTGACAAATATTGGCGTCTTAAACGGAGTGGAGGGTCTCCACATTCCACTTGTAAGCAGTTAATAGGACTTGACTTCATTGCACCTGAAATGACTCTCAGAGCCTTCGACTGCACTCCATCCAATTTCCCGAACCCAGCAACACTACCAGGCTCCAACAAAAAGGTTCCGTAGTCAAGAACACTTCGTATCAGGGCATTGTAAAGCAACTTCATTGAAAATGGATGGGCACCCCACCAAACCCCCGAGAGACATCTCAAAATGTTTATATTCCGTTCACATTTAGCTGCTATATATTCACAGTGAGGGAGTCCTGTAAGATGAGAATCTAAAATTACACCCAAAAACTTGACTTGATTTTGAACAGGTATTGGTTTGTTATCGTACTGTACATTAATTACTGGTGGTTTACGCATTCTAGTAAATAATACAACATTACTTTTACTTACAGATAAATCCAAACCATTTCTAAATAACCATGACTTTAATAACGAAAGGGATGAAGATAAATTATCACAAATACTGTTGACAGAATGCCCACAGCAGTATAATACTAAATCATCAGCATACTGAAGCACCTGCACCGTTTCATTGAGAGAAGATTCTAAGTCATGAGTGTATATGTTATAGAGAAGTGGACTTATAACAGATCCCTGAGGAAGACCCCTCCATACCAGTCTGGTTATCCTAGTGTCATTGATAAGAAGACTAATAGACCTTTCAGATAACATATTTATAATAAAGTTAGAAAGCATAGTGGGAACTTTCAATGCAGGAAGTTTCTGTTTCAGTACTGACAGTAAGACACTGTCATATGCTGAACTAATGTCCAAAAAAGCTGCAATTACCGATTCATTTCCAGAAAAGGCCAAACGCACATCAGTAACAAATACACTTAAGCTATCCAGAGTACCCCTTCCCTTTCTGAAGCCAAATTGGGAGGGAGCCATTAGTTTTCTACTTTCTATAAACCATTCTAAACGGATTTTAATAAGATGTTCTGCAATCTTGGCAAGAACAGATAAAAGAGCAATAGGGCGATAAGAAGAAGCTTCACAAGAAGGTTTATTTGGTTTTAATATTGGGATTATATTCTGAAATTTCCAAGAATAAGGTATATTACCAGAAGTCATGACAGTATTAATAAGATCAAGATATTTTTTTAGAACTGAATCACTCAAATTTGCTATGAAAGAATAAGGAATGCCATCGTCACCTGGAGCAGAATCCTTAACATGGGTCAGAACTCCCTTTAATTCTTGCAAAGAAAAAGGTGAATTAAGTCCTGTGGGACCATCATCCAAAGAGATGCACAATGGTGAAACAGAACTATATTCAGGAACAGAAGGGGGAGCAAGACGGTCCATAAATTGGTTAGCCAATTATAGTGGAATTTTAGTGGACGAGGAGTCGTTAAAAGCAGATCTAAATCGCCTTATATTCCGCCAAACAACAGATGGGCTCACATCAGGGCAAATTGAGGCACAAAATTTTTGCCAGCCATCAAATTTCTTTTTTTTAAGAAGTTTCCTTGTATCGCGGGAAATTTGCAGGAATATTTCAAAATTTTCAGCAGTCATCACAATGGTGTAATTCCTTTCTGCCTCCTTTCTGCTTTTGATAGCCTGTGTGCATTCAGCATCCCACCATGGTGGAGAAGGTATTTTGCCAGAAGCTCCGTTTTTGATGGGGAATGTTTCATCTGCAGCATCTATTAGAATCTTTGTCAAAGCATCAGAACACTGTGTCTCATGCCCTTGACAAATATCAGGTATGGCATGCATTTTATGTTCCACACACTGTCTATAAGAATCCCAGTCTGCATTTGAAAGTCTATATTTAAGGCGGGGGGCAGAAATGATACTTCTTGCTTTATTATAGGGAAATGAAATTATCAAAGGGAAATGATCACTACCGTGAGAGGAGGATAAGGGCGACCATGACAAAGATGATGCCAGATCGGGTGTGCAGATGGATAAGTCTGGGGCACTTATACCTTCATCAGGATTTGTGTGACGAGTGGGAAGGCAAGTGTTTAAAATACACAAATTATTTGAATCTAAGATTTCTAAAAGGCGTTCTCCATAATAATTTGTACTGGAGCTACCCCAGGATTGGTGCTGAGAGTTGAAGTCTCCCATCACCAGAAAAGGTTTAGGTAATACAGAAAAAATTTGATTTATTTCAGAAAAAATATTTACAGAAGGACGAGAAAAATATACAGATACTATACACAGATTATTTACAACAGCAGCAACGACAGACATGTCATCGCCATGGGGGGGAACAGACAGAGATTTAAAAGAGAGGCTATTTTTAATGAGTATGGCGACACCACCATACCCATCAGCTCTGTCATCTCTTAAACAGGCATAGCCAGAGATTCTAAAGGAGAATCCTGGTTTTAGCCATGTTTCCGACAGGGCAAATGCAAAAGGTTCAAATTTATTTAATAAATGTATCAATTCACTTTTCTTGTTGACTATGCTTCTGCAGTTCCATTGCATGATCTTTGCTAGATCCATTATTGTAAAATAATTGAATAAAAGTTTCAAAAAGTGAAGCAACGTTGGACGGTAATTGGTTTGTTTCAGAAAGGGATTTAAATAAAGCTATTATAACTTCTAATATTTGGTCATTATTATTCCTTGTATCATTATTTTGTAAGGCACATCCATTAGAAGGAGATGGACCATCATAATCTTTTATGAGAGACTGATGAGCCTCCACATCATAACCTTTCGTGAATTTTGGGGGTGTTTGTGGCTTTAAAAAGACAGTTTTTTTATAGGATTTGGTGTTTGGTGGAGAAGAAAGTGTTAATAAATTTGGTGGCGATCTTACATGGTTAAATGTGTATGTAGGAGAGGAAATTAACACATCTGCATATGATTTGGATGGAGCGGGGTGTAGTTTTAAGGCTTCAATGTAGGAAACACAATTTTGGGCCATATAAGCTTTAATTCTTGTCTGCCTTTCAAATTCTTGGCAAGTTCTCCTGGTAGCAAAATGAGAGCCACCACATAGGAAACAGGATGCACTGTCTTCCTCAATATCACAAGTGTCAGCAGAATGACTCTGCCCGCACTTGTAGCAACGAGGAGCAGACCTACACTGTGTTTTAGTGTGACCGAATCTACAGCAATTAAAACACTGAATCGTTGGGAAAGTGTACAATTCGACAGGAAGAGAATTATAGCATAAAAAGACTCGCTTAGGTAGCACTTGTCCATCAAAAGTTAGAACGACTGTTTGTGATGGTTTCCAAATAGGAGTTGTACCATGTACTTTATAGTTCAACCTCCTCGCTTTTATCACTTTTCCACATCCTATGGGACCAGAGATGTTCTCAATTAAATCCTCCATGGACCATTCAGTAGGCACACCACGGACTAGACCCATCCGTGTTATGCTGAATGTAGGGATGAAAGCCTTGAAACTTTGCTTTTTCAAACAAGGATCATTAATAAAAGAATTCGCATCTAAATGATTGTTGAAAGACAGTGTTAGACGGTTCCTTCCTATACGCTTCAAACTACCATTAATAATGTTTTTAAAGGAGCTTTTCTTTAAGAAATGGCCAAAAGCAACTGGGTGAAGTGTGGTAGCATTATCAACAGATTCTCTCTGAATGTGCACAATGAATGGGGAAATATCAGTTGATTCATACAGAGTCCTGCCTACATGAGATGACTGGTTGGAATTTGGATCATTGTTAATAGTACTGGGAATTGTTGGTTGAGAAATTTCATTAAAAATCGGAATAGGAGATCTTTCCCTATGAAAGTTACGACTTTCACTATCACAGTGGCAGTCAGACAATTTAAGTTTTCCTGAATCCTGAGTATGGTTTTTCCTTCTTTTATTACAATGTTTGCATAACTTCCGGGGAGCCCGAATTCTCTTTCTATCTGCTCTTATAGAGCCATCGGTATCCATACTGGAGTCATTGGTAGAAAAAATTGTAACATTTTCACCGACCGGGGGGACTGTGCCCCCCGGGTCGGGCGGCTCGTCCATGAACAAACAAAACAAAAATTAGTAACTTTCCGAATAAGCGAAAATATATGTACAAAAACAAATAATAAAAACAAATCTACGAATATATACACAAATTTACACAACTGATCTATGTTTATCCAATATTAAATAAAATAAATTTCCAAAACACGAAAAAACACTCCCGCCAAACTCAACGTTTCCCGCGCTTTTTTTTTTTTTTTTTTTTCTTTTTTTTTTTACTGTTTTGGTTTGCTTTATGTGCTGAGGCATTGGCGATCTTGCCATCAGCCTTAGACATGAAATTATAATTTTTTTCCTAAATGGTTCATTCTTATTCTTTATCATCTAATAACTGCACCCAGCATCGATAAAACATAACACAATTTCTAAAGATGAAAGAATCAATATCTGTCGGACCGCACGGGTACAGATATTTACAAAACAATAGCATAATCCCTTTTAGATAGTCAATCGCAGCAAGAAAGCTCTGTATCACATTTTTTATTAGGTTCATTTTAGATTGTGCCAATTACTGTGAAACGGATGTGCCAATTACCTACCTATTTGAAAAATGTTATTTATACCAAGTAGATTTTTTATGACATTTTATAGAATAATATAATGTAAAATATACCTTTTTCATCGCTCCGGGCGGTAAGCGGCAACTTTCGGTCTGTGCTAAACGAAGTTGCCGCTTTCGGCCTCCGTCGAGCTGAAAAAAGAATACACGCCTCGGAAAGTAAATAAGAAAGCAACACAACAATGTTTGTAGACCTCGGGTTCGCCTCGGTCGACAATTAAACGTGATCTGAGAAATTTCTTATTTTACTTCCCTAGGCATGTAATATACTATAGTTCTTCTTCAGTATGTACCTATGGTATACCTATACTACGTCAATGGTACTTAGACATATCTAAAAAATTCCAAGGTTTCTTTGATTGAAATAGTGAAACTGCTAATTTGCCACAAAACTATTTATTATATACTTTAACAAAACAATACACAATTTATGGTTGTTATTCCTATGCTATACATTTAATTATACAATAATTATATCTTACTGTGCAAATATTTTAGTACTTCGTACAGTCAAGAGAACGTGCAGCTTGGCATTGGAATTTGTATCGTTCTTATTACAATCGCCATAGAGGTCAGACTCGCACTACATTTGTAAAGCTTCATGTGCTCTTGACTGTAGAACCAAAAACACTAGCAGCGTAGATTAGTAAAATATGTTGACTAAAAAACAATACAGTGCTTTAATGATAAAATGAATAAAGTGGTTGTACAGTCAACAAATTAATGTTATTTTCGAGTGGTCTCTACGACTGATGATTCGGCAGAGGTGAGCGCTGCTTGTGGAGACCTACTGCGCAGACCGCTCTATCTCTCAGGAGTATCTTCCTCCGAACTGCAATCTGCAGAGACCTATATGGAAGTATCTATCTAAAGACCTTAGAAACGAGTAGGTCGCTGAAAAGCCGGTCTAACTCAATCAGGCTACTCCACCTGGAATCAGTGCGGTCGTGGTGCCGTGCTGTATTCTATGAACCACTTTGACGTACCCATAACTATTCCGCTCTGTCGAGTATTGGTAGAGGGATATTGAGGTGGCTATTCGTGTGGCCGCGTACCTACTGGGCTGATAGTGGATCAGTGCTATTGATCGACACGCTAAAAAATAGTCAGCAAAGTAGGCATTGTTCAATAAAATCATGTGCCTTCAATACTCACGCAAATGGCCGACTGTACATTTAAATATAACTTAAGAATTACAATATTAGTCATGAGAATAGATTATAACACTATTACATATCGAAACGACACTTAGGTTTGATTAACATTGAAAGGAAGCTCACTTGGTGTATTAACCAACATATCGGTTAGGGCTTTAACTGGATTGGCGATCCTAGCAGTTTGCGTTAGCCTACCAAAAAGTTACACCCTTTCAAATCTACCTACCTTTACCTCTCTCTGGACTTACTGGGTCGGGTCTAACTGGATATAAACTATGCATAAAGATTGCTTATATTCGAGCTAAAATGTGAGAATGGTATGCAGTAGACTGGCGAACGCACACCTCCTAGCATTAAAATAAAAAAACTTTTTTAAAACAGGCTTTAGAATTTTTCGAGTTATTCTCGGCAAGCCCTTTCATTTCGCTGTAAGACAACGTGCTGTTTGGTCACATACTAAGGGGAGCCCATTCTATGCATTGGATTATTATCTATTCTTATGACAAAGCTTAAAAGATATTTTCAACAAGTGAATAGTACTTGAATAAAATGTACAATAATAAAAAAAAATGTTGTTGCCACCTACTCATCACAGGGCTTTTGTACTTCCAATCTAAAACTCTTTTTTTTTTAAATCAGCAGAATCGCCATGTAGTGTGATGATCAAATATCTCTCTGTCCAATACATAATTGCAACTAATAAAAGGAATAATGCTTATAAGGGAATCATATAATTAAATGCTGTCCTTAATTAGAACTTTATAATCAGCGAGGTTTAATACGCATAATAGGTATAATACTACTATAAAAATACACTTTCTACAATACTATTTCAAAAATGTGTATATTACAAGATAAATTTCATTACACCATATTACAAAACTCTAATAAGGACATAATACTTAGTTAATTAATACTTAACATAAATTACAAGTGTAATAAAGCGTAAGCTAATCTTCAAGAGTCACGTTTTTGAAGAGATAGGACATGGATTCTTTGTTGTGAATACGACGGATGGCCTCACTGAGTAAAACGGATATGTCAATTGTTTTGATCTTAGGACACTGCATTTTCTGGAGCTCATGTGGGACTGTGTTGGTGACTACCACCTCATCGATTGGGGAGTCCTCCAGCAAACGCGGTGCATCTGATGACAGCAGCCCATGTGTGGCCAAGACATATATCTTGTAGGCTCCACATTCCTTTAGCACTTCAGCAGCAGCGACGAAGGATTGGACGTCATCAATCATATCATCCTGTTGTAAAATTATATTCATCTCTTAATAATAAAATACAACATAAATTATTATGTAAAATAATTTGATAGCAACATACACCAACAACATCTAGTTTGTGTCATTATCAATTGGTATTAAATAATGGCCAACTCACATTATTCATAGCACAATCACTACATAGTATAAAACAAAGTCGCTTTCTCTGTCCCTATATCCCTATGTATGCTTAAATCTTTAAAACTACGCAACGGATTTTGATGCGGTTTTTTAAAATAGATCGAGTGATTCAAGAGGAAGGTTTTAGTATTAGCATTGCACCCGTGCGAAGCCGGGGCGGGTCGCTAGTTTGGTATAAAACACTTACCACCATTATTGCTATTCGTCCCCCGACGTCGCCGACTACGTTGATTGGCGGCTTCTCTTTAGCTGGGTGCACCGGCACGCCGACCGAAACGTCCATAGTGCGTGATCTGTCCACACTACAAAAACTCACATTATACTACTACACCTCATATTTTAACTCATCAATTGTTTTTAAAAAGGCATTAAACCATAGATTTAGTATACTTAGATTGGCAATGCGAGAGAGAAATAACATAGGTACCCGCGTGTTAGAGCGAGATAGATAGTCGAGACCATTTTCGTGAACGTTACGGGCCAATACCGGCCCGACGTCATTTGTGAACGAAACAAATCTCGCTTATTTTAATTAATCTCGCGTATTAAAAGAGTAAGTTGATTTAATGGTTGATGTTTAATAGACGTAAACAGCTATGGTTACGTGTGCAGTACGGTTGTAATTCATCTAGGAAAGAAAATCCACAGAATTAGTCATTTTACATGTAAGTGAGATTGAAAGATTTATTTCTCTAAATGCAATGATTAAAGAAAACTAAAAAACAAATCGTGCACAAATGGGTCATAATATTGCTTTTTATTATATATATGTTCTAAATGTATAAGAATTGATTAAAGCGAAATATTAAATACGTGACTTTCTTGTATTTTTAACCTCAATTTTATTGTGATTGTCGTAATATCGATTAACTACATTTCGATAACGTGACTGGCAAAGGTATTAACTACACAATATACCACACGCCCACTTTTTATCGAGAGCTACAAGTTTAGGGAGAGCACTATTTGTCTTGCACACATCCACGTTACATACACAGAAGTGACAAATTTTTTGGTCTCGCCGTACTAGCTCTTTTGCCAATCTCTAACGTTAGTATACTAAATCTATGCATTAAACTGTCACTCCAACTAAAAAACTACCACCATAGAAACAGGATAACAGCATTCAACTTAATCGTTAAGCCTTCTCTGTTCCGTTGTTACATTTATGATTTCAGATAAAATTATCATCTATATCGATACAAATATTATAAAGAAGCAAAGATTTGTATTTTTGTTACGAAAAAACTCAAAAACTACTGGACCGATTTAAAAAAGAAAATCGCCTATGGAAAGCTAGAATATCCCTGAGTAACATAGGCTGTATTTTATTCCCGTATTCCCACGGGAACGGGAACTCCTTGGGTGAAACCGCACAGACCGGCTAGATATTAATATATGGATGAATTACCATTACTATTCCCTAAAAATATAGAATTACATAAAAAAAGTTATGGATATGGATATGGACTTGGAGCATGATCAATTTTAAAAAAATCACTCTCGGTAACCATCATTGAAACCAGATTTTTCGCAGACAACCCTATACCAACTTGTTATGGCATTAAATGGCGATATAAGATTTTATTAAACCGATGTGTGAAGGTCGTTTCTAATACGGATCTTAGACTATTACCAATAGCAGTGGATATTAACCTCGGTATGCAGGGCGGGGGGGAGTAGCGCCCATCCACTTCATCGCTCTCGGCCTCCTTTTGCTCGCCGTGTATGACTGCGATGGCAAGACGCAGTCGCTCGGCATACGAAGTCGCCTTCTTAGCGGAGTCGGGGTTGCGGGCCACTATTACCGAATTGCGGTAGTCTGGGATCTAAAAGTTTACGATTGAAATATATTAACTGTAAAGTTAAAATAATTTTAAAAAACATAATTTTGAAGTAGCCAATAACCATGGACGCGTTTGGAGTGATTTGCATTTACCTACAGAAATAAATGAATTTTTACTATGGAGTTGGTGCCATTTTATGAACCATCAGGGTCAGCTTTCGTTAGGAGCGTAAAAAATAATCCTAGAATCGACAATGACAGAGTTCATACAAAATGTACGTACAGGTATATTTTTTCACTTTCGAAACTGGTCATGCCCATGGCCCATTCCTGGTGTTTGCGGATGGTAGGCATTAAGTCATTACATACTAATTAAATGCTACACTTGTTTGACCTAAACAGATTTTGTAGTATAAATCAAGAATAAAAAAAACCTTCGCCTTTTATACCCGACGGGCTAGGAAAAGGTATTCCATTTCTGAAAATATCAATGTTTAACCAATATATTCTTTGGACCCCTAAACATGATAGGTTGTGTGGTGAGCCCATTGCTGGATGGGGTCTGTTACACATGCGTCAGAATTACTTCTGGGCTTTGTGGACTTAAACATGGACTTAAGACATGAGATTAAAAATTATGAATGTTATACTAGGAACTTACACTCTCCTGAATATACTGCAGCAGAAACGGAGAAGCTCTTAAATTATCAACGGGGCAATCATAAAACCCTTGGATCTCTTTTTGGTGAAGGTCCATAGTAATGATATGGGTCAGACCGGATTTGCACATCATTTGAGCCAGAAGCTTTGTGACAATGCATCCACGTTTCCTCATCTTGCACTGCTTGCTGTATGGCAGGTATGGGATCACACCAACAATAGACCGTGCCGATGAAGTCTTGCATGCATAGGCCATTATCAGTAATTCCATGATGTTGTTGTTGACATCTCTGTTAAAATTTAATTTAAAAGTAGCATTTATTATTATAGAATTAAATATTTAACACTAGCTGCGCCGCGCTGCTTCACTGGCGTGAATATTGAAACAGGAATTCTGCAATTTTGTAAAATTGAAAATCGGGTTGGTAGTTTTCGAGATTACCTTCCACAAACAACTTTACCTCTTAATCATAAAAGCATAGATATATTTAGGAAAGATCTGTATGTTTGTAACGAATAAACTCAAAAACTACTGTACCGATTTTAAAAATTCTTTACAAATGGAAAGCTACAATATCCCTGAGTAACATAGGCTATATTCTATTCCTGTATTTCCATGGGAACGGGAACTACGAGGGTGAAACCGTGCAGAACCGCTAGTAGATAATAAAATTATAGTTTTTTTATAGTTTTTAATGACTTATCAACATATTTTTTCGTCTCATGAAACAATTGCAAGTAGTTAAAAAGTATTAGTGTACTCACTTGGTACCAGTCTGTACAATATAGATGTTTTTTCCTCTAATAGAGTCGCCAATTTCTACCATAGTCTCTCTGTTTGTTTTATGGTAAACTGAACATCCTCCTTTACGTATGCCTAAACGGCTGTGAATGAGAATTTTTTTTTGTAGTGATTTATTCAAAAGTCAATTATGTTTTTATTCAATGTCCCCTACATTGAATAAAAACGAGATGATGAGTTGCTGGTTCCAAATGCAGTACCCCGAGAAGAACCAGCAAGAAACTCAAGGGCAGCTGTTTTTAATCTCATGTCATATTGATGATGGTTTTAAACCATTGAAAATTTTGCTAATGGAAGAATTTGTACCTGTTTTGATTTATTTTGGTCAGTGCCATCTACAAGTGACATTGTAATCGAAAGAAGGTCGATTTGATTAACCTTTGGAGTAATTCTCAGCATGGGGTTACTTACTTCGCAATCAATTCGGCCAATTCCGGATGCGAGTTACCGCTCAAGATAACAATATCGGACGCGTTGTTATTCTCCATGTTGGACTTGCGAGACCGACCTGAGCTCGTCACCCCTACTAATCTGTAAAAGCAGTCATATTCCTAGCTATAGAAATCGCCACATTTTTATAAAATAATAAACTGGTTAGGGGACGACACGTTGGATCAACAAGAAAAACAATAAACCTGGTTTTGTTGAGTAACATAATAACCTGATGGCTGTTTTCTCCTACAGCACAAACTATAACGTGTACGAAATTTTCAAAAAACAGCTATAGCTCTGCAAATGCAGGATTAGCACAATTTTTTTCAGCAGCGCACACTTCTATTTTTCATTTTCATTTCATGCACAGATATATAGATAGAATTTCATGTATTTTTTCGTTCTTGCCTTTTTATTGAAGAAGGCAAAGGAAGTGAATTCATTAGGCTTAGCGTATGTATATTCTGCCTAGTCTATAGAAAATAATGCTGATGGCTAAATTTCTAATGCCTTACAACATTAAAAATAATGTTTCTACACTTTCTACGTGGTAAGGGGCCATTTACAAGAGGCCATTCCACTGAGACAATCCACTAAGCGCATACAAAAAAAAACCTGAGGACAATCCATTGCAGTGTGGAATCTCCATTTACACGAAGCCATTAGTGAATTGTCTTAGTGGAATGGTTAAGGATAAATGTCCCACAATGGGCCATTTACACGAGGGCAATCCACTAACTGCATACAAAAAAACTTGAGGACAGTGGAATGGATTGTCCTCAAGTTTTTTTTGTATGCAGTTAGTGGATTGTCTTAGTGGGTTGCTCTCGTGTAAATGGCCCATAAAGTGTTCTGTGTAATTCTACTAGCCTGTGGCTGTGGTTTGCAGTGCTGCCAACTTATCTACTTTATAGCTAGATCTAGCTATTTTTGGGTGTTAGGCAGCTACAACTTACAAAATCTTGTAGCTAAATTTAGCTACTTTTTCTAGCTACTTTTACTCTTTTACAAGATGTGAGTACTTTCGAGACTTTATAGTAGGGTATCGGCCTTTGAGTATTAAACCAACCGGAGACGCCACTGACAGGCGTTCCCCTCTGCCAAAAAAACGTGTCGGTCAATGAGCATACCGGTTAAATACAACTAGTTTGTTTGAGTTCACGGAGTGCTTGTATTAGTGAATGTATTTGTGTGCCCCCAGGTTAAAGCTAGTGTTTAATTGTTTTGTCAAAAAATGCTTTTGTTTTCACATTATTTGTGTTTGTTTCCTCGTCCCCCGCGCAGAAATTGGCAGACTTTTTTGCAAAGAAACTAGTGCGCGTGACGTCTCCTGTTGGTTTAATACTCAAAGGTATCGGCCCTTGAATTGTACCTACTTTGCTACTTTTTGCAAGATGTCTAGCTACAGGGTAAGGGTAGCAGTTGGCAACACTGGTGGTTTGACGTAAACACAACTAGAATCCAAAGGCCATTAAACAATTTAAAAAAAAGACGTAAACACACCACCACACACCACCAGCCAGCGTTGCCAGAACGTACCAAAAAGTACGGTTTTCCGTACTATTTGTCACACCACCGTACCACAACCGTACCTCAGTATAGACCGTACCTTTTCTGTATTAGTGATTTATTTTTCACAACAAATTAGAAAGGTTAAAAAAACAAAAAATAGCCTTCCCCTGTTTCTCTCAATATTCTGAATATGAATTTTAAGAAGCATTTTTTTTCCAACCAAATAAGACTTGGCTGTATGGACTACATTCCTTACCTTCTTTTCATAGGAGCAACAAATTAAAAAAAAAACACATTGGTACTGTTTACAAACAATTATATTTCTGCCTTCGTGTCCGAACCGAGTCCTAAATTTACTTATAGATATATGTGCCTCTAGTGATCGTCATTCACACGGATTTCAAAGCTTAGTATTATTTTAAAAAATAAAAGCATTTTTCAGTCTGGCAACACATATGTCACCCGTTTCCGTCAAAGTCCGCCATATGTCATTACGTGTTTCCGTGTTCGTTGTTCACTACGGTAAATTTTATAAAATTGTTTTTTCAGGTTTTAAAAGACTTCAAGATGCTGAAATGGAAAAATGAAGACTTGCAGGAACTCCGTGAGGATATTGAAACGTTACTCAAGACATTAAAATAGAGGACAGATGCTGATCAGCAGGATTTCGTGCGATAGAAATAATTGATGGGCTTGCACCATCCTCGTCGTCTAAGCTGTCGAGAGTCAGTCATAAGTTGTGTAGAAGATAACAAGAGATAGAAATTAGAGAATATCCAGACGAGGATAATTTTCTGAAAATAACACGAACTGCTTCACATAAATTCACATGTTACACAACTGTCTACAAGAGGTTGTCGAATTGCATTCTCACTTCTGCTAATTGGGTGCTACGCATTGCCTGCAGGGCTCCAGCTCTCACCCTTGACACCTCGATCACGCGTTACGCACTGCCTTAGGGGTTGTTGCTATCGCTGATCAGAGCACCATAGCTCTTCCTGCTGCGGAGTTAACCTCGTTAACACCACAGTTCAGGAGGTAGGGTTAGCCTACGGGGCCTCGTCCCTACGGCGACACTCTGACCGACATTTTGAATCATGGATCTGTATCACTATTACTGGAGCCACAGTTCAACAGGTAGTGTTAGCCCAAGGTGCATCGTCCCTAGGGCGACACTGACCGAAATCCTGCATTAGGGAGCTGTATCACCATCACTGGGGTCACAGCTGAAAAGATAAAGTTAGCCTAAGGGGCATCGTCCCTAAGGCGACACTTTGACGCAACTTCTGCGTCATGGAGCCGAATCATAATTACTGGAGCTGCATGAAGACGAAACTAAACTAAAAAGTTGCCTACAAGTTGAAACTGACTATGTATGTACCTACTTGGTTAATAAGTTTGAGTATGTGGCGGTTATGACTAAGCTGTTTTACTCATTATGTATACTGTACTTCCATTAGGAGTATGGTGAGAGATTCTGTAAAGAAAGGATGTTATTTTGCTGATGCTGGAAACAACAATTATTATTTCGGAAAAATACAATCTCACGCCTTCTATCCGCAATGGAGTAGGTTAAGGTATTTTATTTCTGGATATACTTTCCCACTTTTCACGAGATATTCGTTGGACCCTTATTTATTTCGAAAATAAATAAAATATTAATAATAAATATATATATCTATATAAATATAGGTATGTAGATGTCTAGAAGTCGAAACAAAATACTTATGTAATATTGCAAAATCCTTAAGTGCATTATTTCAAGGATTAACAGCTGCTGTGAAACAATACAGGCCCGGTGCTGGCTAATGTTTTAAAGACAGCGAAAGAAACTATCCTTGAGGCAGAGGACAAAGACAAGAAAGTTCTTGTTCGGTGATACCTAATTTATTTGAAAGTATAAAACCACAAATAAAATAAGCAAAAACAGCTAAGAATTGCGACATCAGACACCACAACAGAT
Source organism: Ethmia dodecea (assembly GCA_963855545.1). Lineage (NCBI taxonomy): Eukaryota > Metazoa > Arthropoda > Insecta > Lepidoptera > Depressariidae > Ethmia > Ethmia dodecea. The sequence continues at coordinate 8,972,700 of OY979446.1, forward strand.
GATCTTCAAAGTAAGATTCATCAACAACAAACCCAAATCAGATACTTTAAACTGAAGGGCCTCCACAGCCACAGCAGATGAGACTACAAGTTGAGTGGCAGCTGGTGGGCAAAGACCTCAGCAGCAGCAGACAAATACACAAAAATCATCGCTAAAGGTCAATTTATCACTGTGGAGGACTTTAACTATTCATTATAACTGGAGGAAAACACTCAGGATAAAGTGAATCTGTCTTACATTTCGGGATACAGCATTCCTTTAGGAAAGCCTCCGAAACAATGACTAAATATAGGTATATAATCAATCAGGTAATTCATACAATAACCAGATGCATACCATACCTACAGAGATCTTGAGACTCTAAAAATGTGAAGGAATCTCACGTTGTGGCCCACATTCTAATCAATTTATTTCTAAGGTATTTCTAGTACATAGCAAAACCAAATAACTTTTTCAAAGTCATAATTAACCTCAAAAAATTGAAAAAATAAATAAATACATACAAAACCATTTCAAGTTGGAAGATGTAAGATCTATCATTAGTTTAATGAATCCAGTGATGTCCAGCATTTATTTAAAGGTTACATATTTCTTAATAGGTAACTACTTATTCATGAAGATGACATACAATAAAATCTTAGATCTGTTTTTTGGGATGGTTTGTATTATATAAATTAATGTTCACCCATTGGGCCTGAACACAGTACCATATCTGGTAATCAAGTTAATAACACAAGCAAGATTTGCAAATTTTTAGGATTCTTAAAATTCTGATGGATTTTCTATAAGAATGTTTGACTCAAGAAAATTATTAGGTATATTAAAATATAAATTAATTTTGTTCAAACAACTATGACGACATTGTAAGACAAGAGTGATTGTTCAAATTTTTGCTACCCTTACAACAGCATACCCAGCCATTTAGTACGACTGGCTGTTGGGACATCAGAAATATTGGGCGATCGAAATATCTTGCATTATTTAAATAATGGTGATAATGAAAACGGTAAGGTGAGAATATAATCGAATAAGATCAATACAGTCTCGTAATTAACAAAATGTTAAAGGAGAGTAGAATATAGAAGAAACTAACATAATTACCTGGAAGTAATGGCGATAGCGTTTTTTGAGTTCTTTTTCAAAAGAGCAAAGACTATCATCATTCTGAAATACTTTTTCGAATAAATAAGACAACTGCTGAATTAGACAAATAATATGGGTATTACTCAATTTGCTCACTTACGCTTACGTACGACCATGGATGCAGTAGGTATATTTGTATACATTCCTGCTTATGACGTACTTACGGTACTTATAGTAGGAATATCTCTAGAGAAGAAATCTTGTTCCACATTTCTCAGGTGCGAATAAAATTAAAAGATATGAATATATACATATATCCATATATGTATATATTCATATCTATCATATCTATCTATCTATCATACAAATAAAAACTACTGTTTACATGCAATAGTTAGAATTTAAAAATGAGTATATTTTCAAATATGCTTGCATCATATATTACCTCTAAAGAAAATTACAAGGAATCTAGAAAGCTTTATGTTAATGCAAAAAAAAAAAAAAAGGATTTTAGCTGAGTATAAATACTTTGGAACAATCAACAATTTATTTATTTGCAAGAACCTAGATTAAACCTGTTACAGGTATTTTTATTGGTTTATTAATGGATTTGCAGTAGTATTCGCACAGTTGTAAGACTCATTTTAAGAAAAGGAAAAATATTGGGTATTGATAGTGTTAGATAAAATTGTTTTGATCTAAGTTGATAGTCCAAGAAGAATTTTGATGTACCAAAATTTCCTCGATTTCCAATGTTTAGGCCCCACTAAACTATTGGTTTACCCTTTCAGGAACCTACACTCTCTACCTATACAAGCAGCTTACTCTGGTGGCAGGGAGACGCCAGGCAGGCATGTATGTACATCCAGGTACCTATTTTAAAAGTGTTCTGTGTTTCAGAGTATTGACATTTATGAAAGCAATTTGATCCTGTAATGTAACTATATACTCTTAATATATTTTTTTTCAAAAATATATTATAAAACATATATTATTTGTACCTACAGTATTGTAATATCTGTGCCTAGGTATACCTAAAACGTTAGTGGTTATATTCTCTTTGGGTATACCTGTATGTTGAAACTTCTGTCTAGGATATCAGTATGAAATTTTTCGCCATTTCTAAATTCAGTTAACAATTTGTGCCACACCAAACTCAGGCAGATCGGCCCTTCGTTTTATAAATTAACAAGTTAAGTCACTATTACGATGAATGTGAAAATTTTACAATTGATGACAATTATGACCTAATCTGTCTAAATGCCATACTATAGGGATAATTTTTTTTTGTGTTCGGACCATCTGAAGAGAATGTTTCATAAAGAATAAGTAAGTATATTATTATAACCATAATAAATATACAGTTCTTTACCTACAGTGTTAGCTACTGGACATTGGGTTCACTCCTACTCTGTCTTCTATATATGACTAGCGACCCGCCCCGGCTTCGCACGGGTGCATTGCTGAATTTTCTTTGCTATAAACCTTGCGGAGCCCGAGACCTTTCCAACGAATGCAAAACCATGGAAATCGGTTCGTCAGTTCTGGAGTTAAATCGTCAGGAAGGAAAACCCGACTTATTTTTATATAGTAGATAACATAAATAATATTGATATTAACTCACAAAATATATTTAGCACTATAGTGTGCACGATAGAAAAGAGCACAATTTTCATCAAATCTCTGATTTGAAGTTTGAATTAGTTTTTAAAGTAATGTTTGCACAACTTTAATAAAATCCAGAAAGAATAAAAACTGCTCCATAAAAAAGTTTTCAGAATAATTAGGATTCTGCCTGTTTATTTCAAGTTCAATCCTGAAATATCTCCACTGTCCAGCCTGCACCTTGCTCGATTAGTTATTTAAAATTGACTAAAAATTTACGTTCCAGTAATACTTCTTTGTTCCAAAGCTTCATAAAACTTTATTCAGATAATTTTCAACACAAACTTAGAGTAGTTAGATAGCTCAAAACAATACTCGCTGATAGAGGGATTTATACGTATTTATGTAGGCTGCAACACTTGCTACCCAAAATGTAGGCCTATAAGAAAAAGGCTCTATAATAGACCCAATAGCTAAAAGAAAGATGATTTGCTTAATTCGTAAGGTTTCATTTGGTTGTAGAGATATCTCTAGGTTGTTTACACCTTTTCATAGTTATCTTACACCTATTTACCCGACTGCGCAGGGTACTTTTAATGTGTTTATTTTATTATTATTGTAGTACATACAGTGTAACTGATTATTTATTATTCTTTAAGATACCTGTTATCTATCGAAAACCTAGCAAGTACCTTCCTACTATATGGAAATAAAAAATATATTTACTTAGACAGGGAAGTATAATTTAGTAATATTATACTTTTTATTGTTTTATAAATAAAACAGCTTTGAACATCTATCTATAAGTAAATTTAGGACTCGGTTCGGACACGAAGGCAGAAATATAATTGATGGTCAAACGAACTTACCTTAAGTGAAGTTCGACCCATAATTATATGAGGCCTTCGTGTCCGAACCGAGTCCAGCCCTCCCAACCCTGGATCCAAAGTTTGGATCTACCCATAAAATATTAAACTTTGAACTTAAATGACATATGGCGGACTTTGACGGAAACGGGTGACATATGTGTTGCCAGACTGAAAAATGCTTTTATTTTTTAAAATAATACTAAGCTTTGAAATCCGTGTGAATGACGATCACTAGAGACACATATATCTATAAGTAAATTTAGGACTCGGTTCGGACACGAAGGCCTCATATAATTATGGGTCGAACTTCACTTAAGGTAAGTTCGTTTGACCATCAAATCTTTTCGTTTCAGTGTGGCTGTTATTTTTTTTTTAAGGTTTTCTTCTCTACAATTACGTAGGTACTGTTAAGATGTTCAGAATGAAACCAACAAATATTTCGATATCAATTTATATTACACTACATTAATACAACGACCAACGCCATCCATGCTCTGAGCGTAGTACAAATACATGCGGAAGAATAGGATGGCGCATACGTCGCTTCCAATTTCTTTCACAATACATAGGACTTTTTTTTCTTATACTTACACATACCTTATAGTCTTTATACTATTATACTACACTAATATTATAAAGAGGAAAGATTTGTATTTTTATATGTTTGTATTTTTGTTACGAATAAACTCAAAAACTACTGTACCGATTTTAAAAATTCTTACACCAATGGAAAGCTAGAAAATTTTTGAGTACATAGGCCATATTTTATTTTAGTATTCTCACGGAAACGGGAACTACCTGGATGAAACCGCTAGTATTAAATAAAACAAACAAAATAAGTTCCTCTTTAGCTTAGTTCCGTTGCTCACTATAAATCATTAACCTCACCTGCTTTTCTTTCTAATATCTTCTGTGGAGTGACTTTGAAACAGTTAACTGTTTGTATATTTTTTTTTTTAGGTAAAGGTATAGTGTAAAGTGTATTGGATAATACCATAATTGATTAAGGAAACAATCTAGACTTCCTGGCATTTTTAATTATTATTTTACAATTGCACCCTGTCGAAAACTAATGACAAAAAATGAGACTGATGCTTTCTTCAAATTTCTGTAACATTTGACACTAAAATATGGACACAAATTACTTGGACGGTATTTTCTTAGGTCCTAAATAGTATATTCCAGCAGTGGCCAGCAAAAGAGGTATTGATGGACGTACGTGTAAATGTGGGCCGAGACACACAATATACGTAAGTCCATCAATACCTATTTGTAGCCAAGGGTTGTATAGTACTTTTCTCAAATAATGCGCGGAAATTAAAAGTAAGTTATTCCGAAGCAAAACTCTTTATTTTAAAATACAATTTGTTTCGAAATCAATGACGAGCAACGAACGCTTATTTTTTTTTTTTCAATTAACAGCTTGCTATTTGCAAGCCAGTTCAAAAAGTAAATAAAACTTTTGATAAGTTACCTCCTTGGTTCCCATGCGTAGGAGTAAAACACCGCTCAAATTTCCAAGCATGTTTGAGAAAACATTATTTTCAAAGTTTTTTTTTTTTTTTGTCAAAAAACTTGTTTTCTGTATAGATTAGCATTTTTCAAAGTTTTGGCAAAACCGTACCTTAAAGTTAAAAACCGTACCTTTTCAGAAAGCCAACCGTCCTTTTTTGGGAAATCATACTGGCAACGCTGCACACAAGATTTTGAGGCCAATAAACAATTAAAAAAAAAACACATGATTTTGTTTTTTGGTTATGTTGATATTTTCGAATAAAATACATAGGTAGGTATTGCAATGGGTCTTACAAAGCAATATTTACGTTACGCACCAAGTGGCACGTTTAATATAATTGCTAGTGCGGATTGCAACAGCACACATGTATCTTTGAAAGGCATAAGCGGAAGATATATTGCGGTCGGTGCATGTGAACATGTTATTATTTGGGATATGAGACTTGGCGAAAAGGTGAGGAAAAGAAAAACTGAGTTAAATAAATGTTGGCATAACCTAAATCGTTTTTGTAAGATATTTGCGTAATCTTAATTGATTAACAGAAAAAAAAAATTTTAGGCACAAGTGCTACCAGGAGAAAATGTGGTGGTATCCCAGATCGCAGCGAGTCCCACAGGCAACCACATGGCAGTGGGGTATGTCGACGGAAACATCAACGTGTATGAGTTGACTAACAATGAAGTTGTATGTGTATTCTCTGGTCACAAGGCAGCGATTACCTGCCTGCAGTATGATGAGCAGGGTCACCGGTTGGTGTCTGGTGCTAAGGTATACTATACTATATAATATACAGTGATAAAATTTTTTAGTCCTGAATTTAATGTTTAATACAACTGCTAAATTAAAAAACAAATAATGCAAATTTATAGGGCTTCTGTAATGTAATGATGATAGCAAAATTCGTGTTATAATTTTGCAATAAATATGAGTTTTTGTTACCAATATTTTGATTACTTTATAAATGAATTCTACAGGATACAGAAGTAATCCTGTGGGATGTAGTCTCTGAGACCGGTATGGCTCGGTTCAGTGGACACAAAGGAGCAATAACTTCCGTGCTCTTCATAAATGGCAAAAACTGTGTTGTAAGCTCTTCCAAAGATACCTTTGTGAAATTTTGGGATATTGAGACAAAACACTGCTTTAAGACTTTGGGCGGTCACCAAATGGAAGTAAGTAACATGTTATAAATATGTGTGTTAATAATACCAGAACAAAAATATTGTCTAAATTCAATACAAGATAAGTCAGATGATGTTTTTGATGTTAACCTAAATTACAAACTATATTCCATTATTCATAAGGTATGGTCAGCAGTGCTACTTAAAGAAGAGAGGTACTTAGTAACAGGCAGTATGGACCAGGAGCTTCGGGTGTGGAAACTGAACTGGAGCAGTGACATAAAGGATGAGGATAAGCTTGCTTACCAGCTGGAGATTGTCAAGATTGAGGAGACAGACAACATTGAGGATAGCTCTGTAAGAACAAATTAATTAAAACTTTGGTAACTTTATGTGTATGATAGATTATATCAATAAATTACATTTCCAGCCATCAGCATTACATCAGCAATTTCATGTTAGGAATAAAAAAGTTAATTTAAATAGAAAATATTAGCTGTGTCCCATGTTTTCACCAGCATATAAAACAAGGCCAATATTACTAGAGAATAGTGCAATTATACAGTAAGCTGCTATTCAGTAAAAGAATATTCTGAATAATATAGGCAGTTCCAGAGGTTACCTCCTACAAACAACAGATTACAGACAATTTATAGAGTATAGATAAATACCACGTTTCAGGTCCTACAATGCCACCAAGTTGGCACTCTCATACGGGGAGGGAAGGGCCGTGTTGTTGGCCTTGCAACTGATCTGGGGCAAGGTGTGCTGGCTTGCTATGGAAGTGATTCTCTGCTCGAGCTCTTTGCGTTTTGTTCAGACGAAGATGCCAAACTCCGGATGGATAAAAGGATTAAGAAACAAAGGAAAAAGTTGGCGTAAGTGCTGTTGCTGATGAATATAATAGATAGAATAATAATTTTAGTTACGGATGCGGTAATTACAAAAATAAATAAACAATGCGTATTCTGTACTAATTATATGTTGGTAGTGACATGGATGGGAGTATAATATACAAGTTAAGTCAAAATGTAACCACCAATATTTTTTTGATTCCCGGACTCAATCTGCCCTGGCCACGGCCAGCACACTGCCCTGTTTTGATGTGTGCAAATGGTCCTTTAAAATTAATTACCCAAATTTAGGTACATAAAAATAAAGCATCTTGTATAATTCTTTAGGAAATTAAAAGAGGCAGGTGAGGTGAACTCCGAAGTCGCAGAAGTTGCAGAGCTATTAACATTAACCGATGAAGTTAAGAGGCTGACTTCAGTGAAACTCGAAGCAAAGATAAAGTCTAGCACACTGTTGCTAGGTACCACTGGCGAGCTGCGTGTTGGGGTCACGCTCGCCAATAACACCGTCGAACTGCACAGTTTGAGAATGGGAGAGGGGAGTGAAGGTAATTTTAAAATAATTTAGTAGTAGGAGTAATTTAGGAGGAGGGTAGTTTTGCCCAAACAACTGACATGGGCTCCGTGTTTTTATTTATTTTTTATAAATACGTAGGCGATAAAATAAGTGCCGTGTTTACTTATTTCGTATAGTTTTGTCGCCGGAACGTGTACAAGTGTTGTCAAGATGGAAGCTTTTGATTTTGGGCTATCATAACACAAGTTGTCTTCGCAGCTGTTTCGTTGCTTTTGTGTGCCCGAGCAGCTTGAATGGTCTCCTGAAGTAGCAGAGTGGCTGGTGTTTAACGATGTGTTGTGACGTCAAGTGTTGAAAATTGATCTTGGAGAAGTTTAAGAATCTCGAAAACTTTTACTTTTTACTGCATTTTCACACAGCTTCGGTGCGCTTCTGTTATCAGTGCCATCTGTGAATTTCTACCCGAACTAGTTTATCTACTGTAGATCGACCTCCATCGATCGACCATCGAACGCAGAGACCGACCGACGTGCGTGCAGTAAATAAGCCATCTGCACTTTTGGTCGAGAACTACCGAGCTTTTACATCTACAGATTCATCGAGGAGCCGTCCATCCCATCTAGTCATTATATGTAGAAATTTGATGCGCTGTTTCTCCGGTAGAGGACTGAAGCTTCTCGGGATTTTTAAATAAATTGTTTTAATATTAGGTACATGGCTTTTGTAATAATGGTAGTTTCTGGCATATTTATTTTTGGTAATGTATTAAATGTATTAAATTAATTCATTGAAATCTTGTATTAAATCCGTCTCCTTAACTCAAAAAATCTTTTAAATTTAAGATTAGATTGTAAAATGAATGCAATTTTTTATACGAAATAAACAGTTTAAATTTTAAATTTTAATTTTTTTTTTAAATAGTTAATTATTTTTTAAATTAGTCAATTGTAACCTTTTTTTTCTTCTTTTTTTTTTGTGTATTTTATTAATTTGACGTATTTAAGTTTCTGACCTATTCATTTATAGTAATGTATTAAATGTATTAAATTAATTCATTAAAATCTTGATTTAAATAGTTTAATAGTTTTGAAATTAGTCAATTTTAATCTTTTTTTTTGTGTATTTTATTAATTTGACGTATTAAAGTTTTTGACATATTTATTTTTGGTAATGTATTAAATGTATTAATTTAATTCATTGAAATCTTCATTTAAATAGTTTAATAGTTTTTAAATTAGTCAATTTTAATCTTTTTTTGTGTATTTTATTAATTTGACGTATTAAAGTTTTTGACATATTTATTTTTGGTAATGTATTAAATGTATTAATTTAATTCATTGAAATCCCGATTTAAATAGTTAATTATTTTTTAAATTAGTCAATTGTAATCTTTTTTTTTTGTGTATTTTATTAATTTGACGTGTTTTTTAATAATTGAAATCTTATTTTTATACATTTTTTGTATGTTGTTTTGTTGTATTACTTGTATTCTACTATGTCAGTGACTCAACCAGATCCAGTGTTTTCATCCGCGGCATCGCCAGAGATTCCACTTTCTTTAGATGGAAATTATAAAAAATGTGAGTTGTGCAGTTGCCCAAAATATTTTAAAGGCGATAGAGGTCTTCGTATCCATACGAGTAGGATTCACAAGGCTGGTAGTTCTACATCTACATCTGACGCTGTCCAGGTTGACCAGGTACCTAATAATGGCTCCCTTTCTCAATGCTCTTCTCATGCGGGGCCATTTTGGAATTATCTAGCTAAATGTAAAAACAAGATACCGGTTGTTAAAAGAATTCCGCGGGGTGCGAGATTGTCTGTCGCCGATAGTTTAAAATTAGTTATTGACAGGGTTGTGGCGGAAGGTACTGTGAATAGTTGGGAAGATCTTTTAACGGTTTCCTCTAAAGTTTTACATGTAACTAAAAATGACAAAAATTCACTATCTTTAACGAAAAAAATCAAAAACAATTGTTTAAATCATAATGTTTTCAATTTTAACAATACAAAGCATGTTTCCAATGTTGGTCGCACTAATTTAGTTAAAAAAATTGAAGGAAAGGTAAACGATGGCGATTTGAAAGGAGCTGCAAAGATGCTATTTTCCAGTGACACGTTGGCTCCGTACAATGAGGAAACAGTTCGTTTGCTGGAGTCAAAACATCCAGTTCCAGCAAATACTTCTCAAGGCTGCCTAGATTTCACTCAGTCAGCAGACATTACTCCACAAGTTTCCACGGACAATGTTTTGCAGTCAGTTCAGCGAGTGGACTTGACGGTATTTCTCCACAGCATTTGAAGGATTTAGTGAGTGGTACAAATGGTGAATCTGGCAGAGCTTTGCTGCAAAGTTTGGTGGCTTTGATGAATCTGATGCTTTCGGGTAAAGTAATTTCTGACATCGTTCCACTGTTGTACGGTGCCAACTTATGTGCCCTGAATAAAAAAGGAGGTGGCATACGTCCTATAGCTGTAGGTTCAACTTTGCGCCGTGTTGCTTCTAAGATTTGTTCTCATTGCATTCTACCGCAACTCAGCAAGGAATTACAACCCAAGCAGTTGGGCTTTGGTTCTCGTGGCGGGTGTGAAGCGGCTGTGCATGCAGCAAGAGCATTCCTACAATCAGGTGGGACGAACGTTCTGCTAAAAGTTGATGTAGAGAACGCGTTCAATTCTGTGGATAGAGTTTCCTTCCTTAATGAGGCAAGACAGCGTGTGCCAGCGATTTACCCATATCTCTACCAGTGTTATAGCTCTCCCACAAAGCTAATCTATAAAGACCATTCTATGAACTCTGCGGTGGGGTGCCAACAGGGTGACCCTCTGGGCCCTGCTATTTTTTGTTTGGCTATAGATCCTGTAATAAGGTGTTTAAATTCGTCGTTCAATGTTTGGTACTTGGATGACGGTACATTAGGCGGGGACGCTGGGACGGTTCTTGCAGATTTTCAGTCATTAATAAACGGTTTTGCAGATTTAGGAATGCGCCTTAATTTTGCAAAGTGTGAGCTCTTTATTAATTCAGATGTCCCGTCAAATGAAAGAATTAAGATATTGGATGATTTCAATGCTTTGGCACCAGGTATCAATTTGGTTAATGAAGAGTCACTGCGTTTGTTGGGTGCTCCAGTTTTAATGGAAGGTAATGCTTCATACATAGCTGATCAGATACAACTTTTTAAAGATTGCTCTCCGCTTTTATTTGATATTTGTGCACATATGTCAATTTTTATCATCAGGTTTTGTCTGTTTGTTCCCAAGTTTACATATGTGTTGAGATGTTCTTTACTGTGGCAGTGTATTGAACTGCTTTCAAATTTAGATTTCTTGTTAAAATCAACGTTATCACAGATTCTTAATCTTTCCATTTCTGATAATGCTTGGGATCAGGCCACATTGCCAGTAGGCTTGGGGGGTTTGGGCATAAGATCGGTTACGTCTGTGGCTCTTCCTGCGTTTTTGTCTTCCGCTCACTCTACATGCGCGCTATTCGGAAAAATTATAGATCCATGTTTGGATCCCGTTAGCGTGTGTGGAGTGACGGAGGCCTTGAATGCTTGGAGGGATTTCTGCCGTGCAGATTTACCTTTGCACCCCAGCATACAGAAAATGTGGGACACTCCTATTTGTAAGAAGATTCAATTCAGTCTCCTTTCAAACTGTGATAACTCAGTGGATCGCGCAAGACTACTCGCTGTTGCTGAGAAGGAGTCAGGGTATTGGTTACAGGCGTACCCCTCTTCCAATTTGGGAACTTTGATGGACAATTGCTCTTTTTCCTTAGCAATATAGGTTTACGTCTTGGTCTGAAAATAGTCGAGCCTCACCGATGCATTTGTGGTGGTCAGGTGAACGATTTGGGGCATCACGGTCTCTCCTGCCAGAGAAGGGCGGGTCGCTTTTCGCGTCATGCATCTATCAATGACATCATCCGTCGGGCTTTAGTTACAGCGAATATACCAGCCATTCGCGAACCACAGGGACTATTTCGTTCAGATGGGAAGAGGCCCGACGGATTGTCTTTGACTCCGTGGAAATTCGGTAGGTGTTTGGTGTGGGACGCGACTTGTGTGGACACCTTGGCTCCTTCTCATCTCGACGGAACCTCTGCACATCCTGGCGCTGCTGCTTTAGCAGCTGAAACACTCAAAAAAAGGAAATAGGATCTGGTTCAAACTTATAATTTCGTCCCATTTGCCATAGAGACGTTGGGTCCGTGGGGCCCAGAAACAAAACTTTTTGCTAATGAGCTCTCAAAGCGTCTCATCGAGGCAACACAAGATCCAAGAGCTGGCAGCTACTTTTTTCAAAGAGTATGCATAGCTGTCCAAAGGGGCAATGCTGCCAGTTGTATGGGTACGTTGCCTCGATGTGATGCTTTGGAAGAGGTTTTTAATTTATAATTTTAAAATGTGAAATTAAATTAAATGTATCTCATTTGGAATAAATAAAATCAATATAATACAAAGTACAAAAAAAAAAAATTAGTTTAGTTTCATAGTGGCAGGCAGCCAAAGTGGCAAAGCTTATTCCAAAATTAAATTGCCAAATAGTAGTAGTTAGAATTTTTCTAATATAACCTATGCTTATTGTATGTTGATCTGCACGAAAAGACATTTTATACATATTAGTATGATGCTGGTATTTACTTAAGTGCCCTAATCATAACTTTTCTTATGTGACAACTGAGGTGTATTAACATTTCTTGTCAATATCGTTGTTTGAGCACTTTCCATAAGTGTAAAATCGATTAACAATAATGTGTGTTACAGTGAAGTGCTTAAAGCAAATAACTCAGCCAGGCCATCAGAAGGAGCCGCGCTGTGTGGCAATCAGCTCTGACAACTTGGCCATCATCTCGGCTTCGGCAGACTCCATCAAGCTGTGGAACAGGTGGGTCCTAATACAAGTTATTAAAACACAAACACACGTGCATATGCAAATGAAAAAAATAAGTAAAAAACCGGCCAAGTGCGAGTTGGACTCTCGAAGGGTTCTGTACCATTATCTATAAAAACGGCAAAAAAAAATACGTTTGTTGTATGGAAGCCCCCCTTAAATATTTATTTTATTCTGTTTTTTAGTATTTGTTGTTACAGCGACAACAGAAATACATCATCTGTGAAAATTTCAACTGTAACTATCACGGTTCATGAGATACAGCCTGCTGACAGACAGATAGACAGTGGAGTCTTAGTAATAGGGTCCCGTTTTACCGTTTGGGTACGGAACCCTGAAAACCTAAAAATTCCTACAATCGGGCAGATCGAATCAGTCGTGCCTCCGCACGATCCCGGTTCCTGGCGGGCGGCCCAGCTGCGTGTGCTTCGCGCCTGGGGACCGCCACGCACTAGTGGGCTGCTCTGACGGCGCGCTGCTCGTGGTGGACGTGGGGGCGGGCCGCGTGCTCGAGCAGATCCCCGCACACGGCGCTGACTGCTCCAGCGTCGGCCTCACGCCCGACATGGTCAGTTCGTTTATTTCGAGGACCACTTGCACCAGCATGCTGGTGTAGCGTGGGTTTTCGCCGACAAGGGCGGACTGAAGATTAAATGTATTTTATTCTGTAGGTAATAATAATTACACTAAGAACAGTCAATAGTTTAATAACAAGGCACACTAAACTCGGCCATGAAGATTGGCTAAATGTAAACAGCAGCCCATCTCCACCGACGAGTTGCTGGTTCCAAATGCAGTTAATTAGTTCAAGTATATGAGCAAAGACAGCGCAGCGGTTAAAGAGCCCGCCTCTCATGCGTGAGGTCCCGGGTTAGAATCCTGGCATGTACCAAGGAGTTTTTCTAAAAGCTTCAGTACTTATCACTAGCTCGACGGTGAAGGAAAAAATCGTGAGGAAACCCGTATGGCCCAGAATTAATTGTGAGGCATGTTTAACTGAACCGGTCCGGCGATAGGCTCACCACCTATCAAGTCTAGTGGTCGAAAAAATATACTGGTGAACCATGGGTATTACCAGAAATTGAAAATCCCCTCGGGAATAAAAGGCATGACATTTTTGCAGTTACACTATAGTCTAAGATACGAATATAAGACTACCTTCACCGAGCTGCTTATTGGATGAAAATTATGTTATATGAAATTTAGTATGTTAAAAAATATATCGCGAGTGTGTTGGCTGAAAAAAATAAGTCTAGGATATGATTAATTATATTGTAGCGACACTACATGGAACGCGCCAATAGAAGGCCGAGTTACATAGAACGCGCCAATAGACGGCCGAGTTCTAAACCGCGCTATCGGAGTTTTCTAATGAGTTTGTATAAATACAACTGTCCAACATCAACCGTTGGTCCGCGGTCCCCAGGCACGATCACCTCGCCTGGCGGAAGATCTTCCCTTTTCACGATGGAGGAGCATTCCACCTCCGCTCCTCCAGACTGGTGACCCTCGACACCTGGACATCAGCGCAACCTTCTGGAACACCTAGACTTCAGAAGCATCATCGTATCGCCATCACACATCACTCCCACAACAACCTTCACTCAAGGTCAGCAGCAGCAGTCGCACAGCAAGCCAGACTCCGCCCAATCAGGTCCATACGCAGCCGACGCACCGTGCTACCTGATCCTGCAGGCTCATCACTCACAGCGACAGCACTCGGCCCACCCACAGTTCACCGCAGCCCACGTCCGGATCTACAGCGCCTGGTGACCCTCGCCGGCGGCGAGGCGGTCTCTGCACACTGAACTACGGGCACTTCAACAGTCGCAGCAACCCGCTCAGTCTCGACTCACCGCAGACTTGGAGCAGCACTGGCACTTGCAAGCTATCTACGAAACAACGACGCAGCACAAGAAATCGAATCGACCTCCGGTCTTGGAGGGGGAGTGATGTAGCGACACTACATGGTACGCGCCAATAGAAGGCCGAGTTACATAGAACGCGCCAATAGACGGCCGAGTTCTAAACCGCGCTATCGGAGTTTTCTAATGAGTTTGTATAAATACAACTGTCCAACATGCGGTCCCAAGGCACGATCACCTCGCCTGGCGGAAGATCTTCCCTTTTCACGATGGAGGAGCATTCCACCTCCGCTCCTCCTTAATATATTTAAAATATGAGTGTATCGCTATCCTTTTCTATTTCACGGCAAATAGCATGCGCACTCTCTTTCATTCAATGATGATTCGCTGAGACTTTCCAGTCGTACGTTATATTCACTCGCAGCTATATTTTGATTTTTAACAACCGGAATTCATTAATTTCAATAATGTTTTCATATTCTATAGACTTCATACTTTCGATTGGTATGTAATTTGTCTATTTACCAAACCAATGCAATGTTTAAAAAAAAGATATAATTATATCCTGGACTGAATTTTTTCAGCCAACCCACTCGCGATATCTTTTTTAATATATTAAATTTGATATAAAATACTTTTCATCCAATAGGCAGCTCGGTGAAGGTCGTCTTATACTGGGATGTACAACATTTAGCTACTTTCGATATGACATGACTTGAATGAACCCCAGACCACCCTATAAGTTCTTCAGAATTTTTTTTCTAAGGCTATACATAAAATATTTTCTTACAATGATTACTGAAATTATAAATAAATTTTTTTTGTATGAACTATGTTATTTTTAGATTATACTACTATTATACTACTACTATGTTATTTTTTTTCAGCGAGGTTGTTTCTCGGGGGGCGGTGATAAAACTGTCAAATTATGGCAGTTTGAACTTATACCAGACCCAACAGGAGAATCAAAGGCCAAGGTATGTAATAAATAAACTTACCTCAACAAAGTTAAACCTCATTCCTAATTAATGAATAAAACTGTATACTACTTGCCGCAATCCTGGTGATTGGGTATCATAAATAATATAACTTATTTTTAGGTATTGTCGCTCCTACACACTAGGACACTCGAACTGGAAGAACCGGTGTTGGCAGTCAAGATTAGTCCAAATAACAAATTCATAGCTGTCGCACTTCTAGATTCAACTGTGAAGATATTCTTTCTGGATACGTTTAAGGTGAGATACTACAAACAGACACTGTTTAAATTATATAGAAGGAATCAGGGAAACTGAAACTAGTAAAGAAAACATAAAAACACATTGAATTAAATAGTTGCAATCAATGCTATTTTTCAAAGCTTGTTTTGGTTAAAGATCACGAAGAATGCTCCGAAACGGTGGCCGGTTATTAGTACAGGGCGTGAGAGACTGACTCACTTCCAAAAGGGCTATTCCTTATTTATACAGTAAATAAAAAAATGTAAAATCAATATAAATTTCCTTCCAGTTTTACCTATCCCTGTACGGGCATAAGCTGCCAGTCCTCTGCCTCGACATCAGCTACGACTCGGCGCTTATCGCAACTGGCTCCGCAGACCGCAACGTCAAGATCTGGGGCATGGACTTCGGCGATTGCCACAAGTCCATCTTCGCGCATAACGACTCCGTGACGGCACTGCAGTTCGTGCCCACCACGCATTATTTCTTCACAGCATCAAAAGACGGCAAAATCAAGCAGTGGGACGCGGATACCTATGATAACATTATTACTCTCAATGTGAGTATTGAGTTGGTAATGGTGGTTGAGTAATAGAAATAAGATACATTACGTTATCAAGAGAAATAGCGAAAGCATTTAGTTTTGATGCAATCTATACTTTATGTCGCACAACCTACGGACTGTTTTATAAGACGTCAGTAAACTACGAAATTAGTACATTTTACGCGCCATGTACCGTTTTCGTTCATGAATATTTTCTGAAAATAAATCGCGTTTTCACGGTACGAGCGTGTTCGGACCAAGTCTGCTTGGACGCTTCTCGCATCATGTATACACGTGCACGCTTACATTTCTGGAAATTTCGGTATTTTGGCAAAAATGGCATGTCCATGTTACCATATCATAATGTAAGTACCCACGTGAAATCAATCTACAGTACGACCGTTTTAACTTGGCTTCTATGAATATAAGCTTCGCCTGCGCAAAACCCCCTTGTACCGCCAAATCGCTAAAAATGTTATTGCGCAGCCATTTGCGCAACTTCAGAGCTGCCAAGTTAAAACGGCCATGCTGTACCTACTCCGATGACTGTTTACGAGACGTAGTTGCACGTTGTCTGCGCAGGGGCACGCGGGCGAGTGCTGGGCCGTGTGCGTGGGCGCGGGGGGCCTGCAGGCGGCCTCGTGCGGCGGCGACCGCGCGCTCAGGCTGCTCGCCCGCACCGACGAGCCGCTCGTGCTCGGCGACCACGACGACGAACAAGAGGGACTCGCTACCGGCGAGAACCATGTATGTACCACCAGATGTTACGAATGTCATCGTTTTCACATACTCTAATTTTCAGGATTCGAGTGCGAATATTTAGGAATTTCAATTAAAAATTAAACTTTAATCAACTTTAATCATTATTTTTATTACTTATTTATAATAGGAATATTTAAAAAAAACTACTCAGGGTATTCTAGCTTTCAATTGGTGAAAAAATTTTTAAAATCAGTCAAGTAGTTTTTGAGTTTATTCGTTACAAAGATACAAACACGCAAACATACAAAAATACAAATCTTTTCTCTTTATAATATTATTATATATAATAATAATATTAATATTATTATTAGTAATATTAGTAAAAACATTTTATATTTCAGGAAAAGTAATTTTGTCGCCTTTTCGGGCATATAAAAGGCCAGCTGCACGGAACAATAGGGTATTTTACTGCCTAGTCAAATGAGTTACTATTTATGAGCATCAAAATTTAAATGTATTATGGAAAATGTATTGATTCAATACCGACTTTGTAACGTCGTCATTTTTTATAATTTATTTTATAGTTAAAATGAAAATCGATATGCATTTTAGTAATGCTTTGGGATTTGCTTTTTAATTGATGATTACTCGCAATTTAATTTCGATACAGTGAAATACCCTATTGCGCACCTAACATTCGCATTCGCACATGTCGATGTGAATGTTGAAACGATGCGAATAATTCGCATAAGCGAATGCAAATGCCAGATTCGTAACAAACCTAATAGGTACATACTTCGCTATAGTATAGGTTACCTTGAGGTGCAGCGGCTGCTATATGGATATTTTGGTGACGACATGTAAATGATTTGTACCTAGGCCATGGTTGACTTGAGTATTTAATTTCCAGGCTCCTGTACCGAGTCTGCCTGGTCTCACCATGCCCACTAAGAAAACAATTGGAGCTGAAAAAGCTGTAAGTAGAATCAATTAATCATGTTTCTCTATAGTTTCTCGCTTTGTTTTATTGCTATAACTGCACTCCCCCGGTACTATAAGTCATAAATTGTTTGCACATAATTATCGAAATCATTACATTATCTGCAGAACTAGGATTGTTAAATGAAAAAATACTGACATAAAAATATTGGAGAAGTAATTAAATGGGCAGCAATTATAAAATTTGGTTAGCCACAAAAAATCAGCATTTAAATCATTTGGTCGGCATACAAACATTTTGTTCGCAAATAAAAAAATCAGGCAGCAATCCTTGTTCGGCAAATAATTTTGATAATGGTCAAAAATTAAATCAGAAATAGGCAGCTTACAATAACATGGGTTTGCATAATAAACATTCAGTCCGCAAAATAGTTACTTGGTCCGCAAAATAACTACTTGGTCAGCAAGACTTCATGATTGAACAGCAGAGAAAACATATCGTAAAAAATTATACTACTCCCACTCAAAGTCTCAATAGATTTGATTTCATGTTATCATCGAAGTATATAGATATTTTGATCGGCTTTGTCCTGCTACTAACTGAACTGCTACAAACGGAATCGGAATAATTTTACCTATCACGTGAAGGGGGGTCCAAAGATTATACTGGTGAAATGTGGATGGAATTCCTTTACTACTCAGGGATAAAAGGCGTGTTTTTTTATTATGACATTTTACCACATATCCATTGCTGATTCTAAAGACTCGTTAAATATCGCTGTACCTATAAATTACAACTGACACGCTCTATTCTAACCCTGATATTGGCGGAATCATCATGCAGTGTATGGAAGCCATTACACCTTATGAAATCGAATTTCCGTTTTGCAGGCAGACTCCCTGTTGGAGTGCCTCTCGGTGGGCGCAGAGCACCAGCGGCAGGTGGCGGAGGCGCGCGGCCAGCCCGTGCAGCCTCCCCTGCTCATGGTCGCCTACAACAGCTCCACGGCCGAAGAGTTCTTCGTCGAGACTCTCTCCAGGATACGCTCCAGGTAAATTCTTATTGTGACGCAAATGTAAACCAGATAGCAGCGGCTGTTTGCAGCGCTTCAGTTGCAAAGTTGCGCACGATGTGCTATTTCATTTATGATTGCTTAGTGACAAACAAAAATTAGTAGCTATTATGCCTTTTTACACATAATTTCTCTCGTAGGTTGAGGAAGCTGTTTGACCCATGCCACTTTGATGTTCAGTAGTGGATGTCCGGCTAAAATTATGAAGACTCATAAATCTAAGAAATTAGCAACAAAAGTAGTACATGCATTGACACTGTTAGAGTTTCTCCAAGAATTCGTTTCTATGTATTATTTGCATTATCAGCCTCGAACATTTATGTAAATAAAAAATGCACGTCTCTTTTCGCAAAACAGAGTTCCAATGATCAGTTTTATTTATAAGCCCCGACGAAAAATAGAGTACGTGTTATAAGTTTGATGTGTGTATCTGTAAGTCGGTCTGTTCTTTTTGTTTCTTTTGTTTGAAAGGCGACTTACGTTCTGACCTATGGTTCAAGAAAATCTGTCCAAGCGTTTGTGTTCATATGTATTTTGTGTATCGGTGGTTTTTAATTAATTTCTTATTCTAGTGACTTAGAAGAAGCGCTGCTCCTGCTCCCGTTCAGCGCGGCTTGCGAGATCGTGAAGCTGCTGCCATCGCTTTTGGAGCGAGGGGACCGCGCCGAGTTGTTTTGCCGACTGGCCGTTTTCCTGCTTCGCGTCCACCACGCGCCGCTGGTCGCCAACCAAGCGCTCCTCAAACACCTCATACAGATCCAGGCTAAAGCTAGCATGCGGCTTGGCGAACTAAGGGTAAGGACGAGTAGACGCACTTAGTCTCAAAACTACTAAGGTCACATGAAACAACGAGTGGGTAATTTTTATAATTTAATAAACTGAATCTAGATTTTGATTCCTCTCCACAATCTGGATACAGTGCATGCACACGTTTAATCTAACGGAAAATTTTATATACATCTTAGATTAGCGACCCGCCCTCGCGTCCTTCCTTCCTTCTTCGTTTATCGCTCTTTCTATTAGTGAAAACTATTATCAAAATCTGTTGCGTAGTTTTAAAGATCTAAGCGTACCGACGCCGGGAAGCGACTTTGTTTTATACTATTTAGAGATCCTCGGTCAGTAATTTAAAAAATAAATAAGTTCACGCCTTATCCCCAAAGTGGTTGGCAGAATATATACCATTCTTGGAAATATCCACTTTTTAACAGCTTTTTGAAAATCTTATTCTCTATTAGTACATGCTCTCACCAAGATTTGATCCAGAGCTTCACGCATGAGAATCGTTCTCTCTTCTAACAAGGGCTATCACTGCTTATGTAAATGATGTAAATGATATTTCAGGTAGTCCTGTAACTCGTCAAATAAGTTATTATTTTTCTCTAAGGACATGGTGGGATTCAACTTGCACGCGCTACAGTGGCTTCGTCGCGACGCCGAGGCAGCCGACAGCGAGCAGCTCTTCCGAGAAGCAACCACAGCGAAACGAGCGCGCGACAAGCGACGCCGAACGCGGACGGCTGTCAAGCGGCCTATTGTTACTGTTACTTAGATTATAGTGTCGTAATAAATAAGATAAACGTTTTATGAAAAATTATTTTCAGCCCAATCCATTAGATGTAATTTGGTGATAAATACATTTCTAAAAGATGATAGGACCACAGAGTCATCTTATTAAAATAGTATATGTATTTTGTAAATACCTACTGAGTAAAAAATTAGGCTTTTTGTACTCGGTACGAACGATACTTTTTCTACTATCAGAAAGTTCGATACAGTACTAAAAAAACAATGAAATAGGTAGGTACATAAAAATAAATAAATAATCTCACGCCTTTTATCCCCGAGGGGGTAGGCAGAGGTATTCCATTACTGGATATACCCACATTTCACGAGATACATTGGACCCCTAAACGTGATAGGTGGTGAGCCCATCGCCGGACCGGGTCTATTTACACATGTCTCAGAATTAATTCTGAGACCTGCGGGTTTCCTCATGATGTTTTCCTTCACCGTCGAGCTAGTGATAAATATGTACGTTAGTTTACGAAAAACTCGTTGGTACATGCCAGGATTCGAACCCGAGCGACACTGATTTTCGGCCGGATTTTTAACCGTAAGGGCTATCACTGCTCTTCGTATGTAGGTACATACTTATATAAAAATATTTATGAAAATATTAAAAATTACAATAATTAACTTCGTAAATGAAAACTGTAGTTTTGACTCTTTTCAACATGTTGCATTAATTCCCGATAAATAGTTTTTTTATAATGCCCCTCGCGAAGTGGCCAGTATAATTTTGACTGTCTGCCAGCGATAAGTTAGGCAAGTATTATTCTGCTAACTTCATCTGGACAAAATTAGTAGAAACGAAATGAATATTCATACAATATTTTCTACTGACCCTGTGGGTCTAAAATGGCCACTTTGAGCAATTCCTCCTTTTATGAATTCCCAGCAATTCCTATAAATTTCGTAAAATGGTCCCTCATTTTAGTGATTCACTGACAATTCAATTCATTAGCAGATTGGTATTTGGTGAAAATTTCGAATATGAATCGAAATAGGATCCTATTATGATTCACCGAAACGGCCTTTTTAGACCCCCTGAGTCCACGGATTTATAATTTACGTCATTTCGCACCGAGTTTCAGAAAGTTCGATTTTTGATATTTATTTAATAGTAGAATAAATTTAAATTAAAAAAGGTTTTTTTTTCGAGTTATTCTCAGCAAGCCCCTCTTCCCTAGTGTAGGAGTGCAATAAAAATAAAATCAGTCCACCATCTTGGGTGTTCCGCCATGTTGGATTTAGAATGACGTCACACAGGTCTGTGACACAGCTTATCTGCTGTCATCCAAACTAAACGTGTTTACAAAATTTCAGCTCAATCTTCATAAGCAAATGCTTCAAAATTGAGTTTTGGAAGATTCCACCCGAACAAACACATATTGCAAGTGAAATAAAAGCTTGTAAAATACGTATTTTTCACCACTTTACAGTGGAGGTTATTCATTTTATATTTATTAGATAGGCGAATAATTAAAACAAAATTTTAGCTGCTATTATTTATTTGTAAAAAAATATTCTACTCACTACATAGCCAATATATCAGTTAAATTTTTAATAATTTAAGTATCCATCCCTGCGTAAGTCACATTATTTATCATCTATACAACAATAATTAATGTTTTCACAATGAGTATTCCAGCCACGTTTAATCTTGAACAATCTCAATCGGATAATTTATGCTGAATCTTACAATACATATACAGTTTTACGACAACAATTAACAAATGGTCCAGTAAGCTTTATATAATTGCTTCACTTAGTATATACTTCGTTATCAAGTTAACTGCAAAAAAATTACAGCCTAAATACTTTAAATTCTTTTGGATTGACAATTATTTTACTACTCGTATTTATAAGATGTAGACATGTTTGTCTAGCCAGTGATAAATCAACACGATTTTAAGTCGTAGTCGTCAAATTTCAGTCCTATAGTGACAAATTATCATTGTTTAACTGGGTATTACGTCTCATAAAGGTCACTTTAGACATAAAAAGATACGTTGATTTATCACTGAAGATAGATATTTTAATTAATAAATAGATCGGGCACACATTTCTTGTAAATTGATGAAAGTTTCAGAAAAAGTATCTACCTAAATAATTTATTGATCTTGTAAGTTTTATCTTTTTTATATTACAATATTATTGATTAAATATACATATTATCAGACTATGGAAACGTTAGTAAATTTTATATAGTAGTGCACCCAATCTATTCATTGATACATCAAATCACTAATTGACAGTATTCAATTTATATTCAGTACACATACTTTAATACTTGCATACTAAATCATTATTCATTCATATATCACAATCGTTATTGCTTTTCGGAAACACACTACATTTTCAAACTTATATCACATTTCAATTAAAATATACATGGATATTCCGAGCACAACTCGACTGAAATAATGTTATCGTCTGTCAGTCTTAGATAAACGATTGCTTTTATATTGAGTGGAATTACAACGAGATTCGTAGCCAATTTCAGCATAAATTAAATAATTAATAATACACAAAAATAATTGGTACTATGCCTACGTTCCTGTTTACAGACGAGACAAACAAAATCACAAACACATGCTTGTTAGAGCGTAAGCACACACAACACAACCGGTTTGTTAGTAACTAAATATCAATGTTTTGTTCATCAACTCTTAATACCAATAAATCCAGTTAACCTAAATAATATTAATAATAAATAACCAAATTGGAAGATCTAGATGTGTAACTTCTGTATGTGTTTATTTAGTTCTCCTTTCCCTTGTTTAGTTACGAAAATGCTAAAGGGACTGGCAGAATTGTATGAAGAAACATAGCTGCCACGATTCGAAAAAACAAATACACAATGAATTCCTACGTCAATTAGATAAAACTACCAAAATTATTAACCTAAGATAATGTACCAGTAAAAATCAATAAAATAATACTGTATAACTACTGCAAGCAGTAATATAAGTAGAGACTGAAATCAGCCTAGAGCTTAGAAGTTATATAATCGAAAAAGCTATTTGCTTTTATCAGACTATTAAGTTCTGGGAACTTGTCTTGAATTGACGAGTATTTTTTGTTTATAATGAAACAGACACTATAAGTGAGTAATCAATTTACATAGTTATTATTTAGAAAAATAAGCACATTCCAGTGCAGATATTGCTTATAGGTTAATAATTTTTAATATAACACAGAGAGCAAAAATCCTTAGTAGAGAGCATAAATTTTGTGAAACAAAAATGTATTACGTACTAAAGAGCTACGATCATCAAACTTTATTGTCAAGGTAGACTGTTTTACTCATAGAACAAATATTTCTGTACATACAGTGATCCCAATAATAAGAATAAATAATCTCAAGTCTTAAAGCTTTTTAAAATATATGCTTGATACATGTATACGTGAAAATTACTGAATAGGTAGCTGCAACAAAATCACATGTTCTCAGTGTCTCAACCATGTGGTGGCTGGACATCGTCTAGCTAAGTTATCACAATGTCTCATAGACTGATGTATGTTACTGGCCCGTGGGAATCGCATAATAAAAAATATCACTAAATTAAGTAGAGATTTCAAGTAAAGGACGGCGATTAAAACATTTATAGTTATAGTGGATTTGAAGCAATAATACAAAATCCTAATAAGACAAAGGTGGAGTGTAAATGCTTTTTGTTTACATATACATATAACACTGACCACAATGAGGTGAATCTGGTGCACAATTTATTCAAAATAATGCCATAAGTTTTGGTTATAATTTCATAAAACCAAAAATGCCCAACATTTCAATGGATTGTTTCTTAAATATATGTGTATATTGTTAAATAAATCTATTGTAATAATGCCAAACAAAATAATACAACTATCAATACGTTAATCAAGTGTTAAAATTTAACACTAAATGGTAAAACTGTAGCAATATTGGAACAATATGATATCTATTTAAACACGTTATTGTTCAAAGGCATATTATATGTATGTATGTCTTAATATTATTAGAATATTGTTTGTAAAAATTACAAATACTAAGACATATTTGTCATAATTATTGCTTCATCGTTTCGTATTCCTAAACAATCTAAAGAAAATACTTGACAGAAATAAAAAAAATACTTATACTGTAAATACTGACCGAAATGGGAAATAAATTAGATTCCTATACTTTAATGAATTACTTAATCGTTATACTAAGTCAAATAATAAAATTTACAATACCTTACGAGACCTAAACCTAAACGAATACTTGCGTCCTGCAATAGGTAACCGTAAATATAATTTCATCAATATCAAGAGAGCATTTTAAGGCAAGGCTTAAAAACCAATATCATCGATATTACCACAGAAAATAATACATGAACAATCTATAATTACATTATTACTCATATGTCATATCATGCTGATATCGCACCTGCGATCTCTAAATTTAAAAGAGCGCAATATTCGATGCGAACCGAGCCAACTTCCAAAATTCACTTCAGATAAATCTGAATCTGGAACCAACACCTCATATACTATAAATATTTTTGACCATTAACTGTTTTATTTAATAATGATTCTACGTATCACAAGTCAGGATAATCTACACAGTGGAGAGTCCTCTTTTGTTATGAAGCTACCGTCGTAGCATTTTCACTCAATCTTTAATAAATAGGCACTAGGACACAGACAATTAATGTACATAGCTTTCCGCCCCATTCAACTCGCCGACTCGTGATCTTGTTACTATATAAGAATAATGCCCTGCTTCTAAGTAATATTCAAATTATGTATCAAAATAACTATTTCTTTTCCACTACAGCTGTCCTTAAATACTGGCCTCTATTACTATGGAGATTGTGGAGTAGTATATAAAAATGTACAATATTAATTGACTGCACAATATTCATTATATTGTATATTATAGACGATAGAAATTCTCTATGATTTTCAATTCTTCGGAATATTGGAATGGTGTTAAGGTGGTTATTTTATAAAATCTTAATAGAAGAGCGTGTTGTTGAGATTACTGACCTTTTTAAATTGAACTAGTTTTATAAAATAATCACATTGACACTCGTTTTTTTAAGGGTTGCAAGTTTATAGCAAGATTTACTAAAATATTACAGCATTTTGGAACTGATCCCCTGACAAAAATTACTAAAATTATTGTACGCTATTCTGGTCTTTACAATGCAGTCTATATAAACTTTTTAGGAAATTCGACAGATGGTATCGTTATTTGGCTATGCGGTCTGTCGGCAAACTGGACCGTTCTGAATGGTGCCCGATGGCGAAGTGACCAAGTTCGTGTGTGTAATCTCATCGTATCGACATTTTTGAACAATCTTAATTTCCCATGTCTTGCCTCGTTTTACGCGTGCTCAAAGATCTATTACGATCATTAACCTCAAAATTATTTTACTTAAGTACTTGTTCATGGATTCTCGAAAATAGTCAATGAGCTCACGACATGACTGTGTAGGAAATCAATACGAGGCGATATGCATACGTGTGACCTATAAATCAATGTCAATTGGCATTTAAGGTACAATATGTGCGCACCTTGCGGCGAGGCGAGTCAGTACGGCGGGTCGGTATCACAGCGGGCAGTCAGTGCGTCTCCTCTGCGGCCACGTGGCTCGCGACGAGGTTCAGCGGCGCCTCGTCGTAATCGGGAGCCTGCACGCAATTACCAACCTCATGCAGTATTTCAATGTGAGATCATTATTTTATATATTACTAGCTGTTCCCCGCGATTTCACCCGCGTACGTCCCGTTTTCGTGGGAAAATAAGTTTTCCATTGTTTTTTTTTAAATCAGTCCAGAAGTTTCGGAGTCTATTCATTACAAACAAACATTCAAAAAACTAATATCTCCTAATATTATAAAGAGGTAAAATTGTTTGTTTATCGGTAGTCTCTGTACTACTGATCCGATTCCGAAATTCTTTCACTTGCACAATGCTACCAAATTCTCGAGAGAACAGTTTGTTTTATTGACGCGGGTGAAACTGTGGGGCGCAGCTAGTCCTATAAATATTATAAATGCGAAAATGACAACCCCTTAACCGATTTTAAAAATTCTTTCATCAGGGGAAAGCTACATTATTATCAGGGAGTAACATAGGCTATATTTTATCCCCGTATGCCTACGAGAACGGGACCTACAAGGGGGAAATCTCGCGGAACAGCTAGTTGAACCAGGGTTCAGCAATCCTAACAAAATGACCACTGAGTATTTGGCTAAGTGAACTACAAGTTATTCAAATTATTCTTGTACTTACTGCGAAAAAGAGAAACCCCTTTATAAAATATATTTTTACAGTTATCTAAATTTATTTATTTATTTTTATTTATTTATTTAGGTTTACCAACAGTTGTTACACCAATTGATACATGAGGAACATTTAAATATACATTAAATCTAAGTGCACAACTAGTAAAAGGTAAACACTGCTTGCAAAAAAATAGTGCTTAACAGATACATGCAACGACAGTTACACACAGAGTTAGCCTGCACTTAGCCCTACGGCAAACAAATGTAGTGTCTCTTTACTGTATCCGTGAATAGGCTACAAAACGGCTGAACGAATAGTAATAAATGAATGTCGAGTCGTACCTGAGCGCGCGGCTGTGCGCGTGTGTTGTGCGCGTGCAGCGCGGCCAGCAGGTGAGGCTGCAGCTGCCGCCTCAGCGCCGCCAGCACGGCCTCCTCGGGCGCTGCCTCAGGGCCCGTCGCCGGCTCCGGGGGCTCCACGCACGCACTGCCGCTGCGCCGAGATTCTACCACAAAACAGTTTTTAACAACCCCAACGAAACACAATACTCTACGGGTCTGGTGTCTTCATCATGATCAACCCGTAAAACAGCCCACTGCTAAGGGTCTTTCCTCGCACATGATAAAGTATGGGCTTTAATCTCCCACGCGAGCCCACCGCGGATTGTGTGTATGCCCACTAGTGGCCACGTAACAGTCAGAATTTTTCAAGCCACCCAAGAGTATCTGACATGGCTTAACGACTTCCACTGTGCGTAAACACAACGAAAACCGGGACCAACAATTTGATATGCCTTCCGAAACACGGCAGCGCTCGTGATATAAATGCCACTAGGCGGTCACCCATTCACTGACTGACCGCACCCAACTTTGTTTACCCAGTGTGATCGTTACAAACACACTGGCACCGCAGGGCTACGAGTGCTCTGGAGTCTTACAAATTCGAATGTAGTCATATTTTGATATGAGCCGAAATAAAAATATTTTTTCATCTCTCTGGGCGGGAAGCGTCAAGTTTCGGCCCGCTGCGCTAAACGAAATTGCCGCTTTCTGCCTCCGTCGAGCTGAAAAAAAGTATACCTATTCCATACGTAAGAATTTGGTCAGCAGTGGACACGTAAATATCTAAAAAAAAGGTAGTAGAGACGCCATTGCAATGAACCTGACAAGTCACAGCTGTCAACCTGTCAGGACCGCCACAGCTGACACATGTGTTTTATTGATTGAAGCTTTCAAAATATTAAGCACACTCAGTGTTCCTCGAGTGCTTGGGGTCATACCTAAGGCGGCGACGGCGCTTAAATTTGCTTATTTCAGTGTAAAGGCTGATTCATGAATCATGATATTCATGATACACCGGGGCGGGTGCGGGCCAGGCCCCGTCCGTGGCACGGTCAAAATCTGTAGTATACTTTTGGTATGATGCGCTGGCCCGGACGGGGCACGGCATCGAAATGTCGAGGCGTATTGTTAGGATGATTCACCCCGGACGGAGCACGTCCCGTTGTAACATGAATCAGCCTTAACCCGGCGACGCGTGAGTTCGCGTATTTGAATGTGAAGCTTCAAAACAATATGTATGTACACTCACTGTTCCTCGAGTGCTTGGGGTCGTGCCTAGGGCGGCGGCGGCGCGTGTGTATCGTGTCGCGGCGCATGGCTGTGGGCCTCGGCACACCGTGCAGCTTGAAGTAGAGGCCGCACGCGTTGCAGACCATCTCGCCGCGCGCGTCCCTCCGCCAAATGGTGGTGGTGTGGGTTCCGCAGTTGCTGCAAGCCAGCTCCACGCGTGGGCCAGAACGCCCGTTGCCGCTACCGCCTGTCGCGGACGCCTCCATCGGCTCCTGCTGTAGAGGGCTTTTTAGATTACTCCTGCTGTAGAGAGCGTTTTAGATAACTGCTGCTGTAGAGGGTGTTTTAGATTACTCCTGCTGTAGAGGGCGTTTTAGATTACTCCTGCTGTAGAGGGCGTTTTAGATTACTCCTGCTGTAGAGGGCGTTTTAGATTACTCCTGCTGTAGAGGGCGTTTTAGATTACTCCTGCTGTAGAGGGCGTTTTAGATTACTCCTGCTGTAGAGGGCGTTTTAGATTACTGCTAATGTAGAGGGCGTTTTAGATTACTCCTGCTGTAGAGGGCGTTTTAGATTACTGCTGCTGTAGAGGGAATTTTAGATTACTCCTGCTGTAGAGGGCGTTTTAGATTACTCCTGCTGTAGAGGGCGTTTTAGATCACTCCTGCTGTTGAGGGCGTTTTAGATTACTCCTGCTGTAGAGGGCGTTTTAGATTACTGCTGCTGTAGAGGGAATTTTAGATTACTCCTGCTGTAGAGGGCGTTTTAGATTACTCCTGCTGTAGAGGGCGTTTTAGATCACTCCTGCTGTTGAGGGCGTTTTAGATTACTCCTGCTGTAGAGGGCGTTTTAGATTACTACCTTTTCACATACGAGAAACGTTCATTCATATCCTATACGGGGCTCTGCTACCACGTCCAGCTCTAATGATATGATGTTAAAAATATAGATGACGAAATAATGTTTTTATTAAAGTAGGAAGAATACATACGACTGTGCCTGAGTCTTCATGTGAACAACTTACAAAAAATAACAATAATGAATGAGCCATATTTTATGGAATGTTGTCAAGCTAACAACGCACTGTACGTCAATAGAGAAATTCATCACTACTATCGATAAATGTGGTCAATGCATGACGTTAGTTAATTTTAGCAGATCGTGCAATCGAGAACTGAAACTAACAGAATTAACAAAAGTGATTATACACTTCATCATACTATGACCGTGCTATGAATGTATCAGGATGGGAAAGCAACACGATACGCTCTACTATTGACGCTCCATGCGTGTCACGCGACGGTACTGGTCGGTGACTAGACTAGTGGGCGTAGTCTCATACTTTCCAATACAAAGTTTTTTTTGTTTAATCAGTTAAGGACCGCCGGTTCCAATTGGAACCGAGACACAATTAAAAATTTATTGTGTCTGTGATTCATGGTCTAAGAGGTTAACACGTAACTACTAGAAAAGTGCACATTATGAGAAGTGCCCCTTGTAAGAAGTGCACCAAACTGCGAAATGCACATTTTGCGTCGAGTGCTCATTTTGCGAAGTGCACATTATGAGAAGTGCCCCTTGTGAGAAGTGCACCAACTGCGAAATGCACATTTTGCGTAGAGTGCTCATTTAGACAAGTGCACATTCTGCTTCAAACCCGTGCCAATTACGGTCATACGGTGTAGTGGACAGACACCTTTAAACGTATTATAAGCGCTTACATTCTCCGAGGCGAGGTTCGCGCCTTGCCAGGGCGGCGTGGGCGCAGGCTGGTCGTGTGCGGCGGTGGGCGCGGCGGGCTGAGCGCGCGCCGGGAAGCTCTGTTTCCTGCGGGCCGTGCCCGCCACGCCGCCGCCTCGACCCGCTGTCTGCCACTCGCCGTTCTGTTCAAATAATAATAGTAAATATTCTCACACCTTTTATCCCAGAGGGGGTACGCAGTGGTATTCAATTTCTGGAAATACCCACGTTTCACCAGTATATTATATTCCTTGGACCCCTTAACGTCAAAGGTGGTGAGACCATCGCCGGACCGTCTGTTACACATGTCTTAGAATTAATTCTGGAACCTCCAGGTTTCCTTACGATTGTTTCCGTCCCCGTCGAGTTAGTGATAAATATGTACCTACGTACGTTTTTGAAAATCGCATTGCTCGCTCTCAGGGCTATCACTGCTTAAAACATGCTGTTGTATGTATCGCACTGATATCCAATGAGTCAAGACTAGAGGGTTTACGAGTAGCTATTGAGGCGTTCCTCTATCCACCTTCTGGATTCATCTTCTCATCAGCTCAATGATAACAAATTATTGTATTGTCATCCAAACTACATACACTTGCAAAGTTTTAATTAGAAATAGGTAAAATTCGACTTCCAAGATTTGTTTACAAAGTAAGTTACAAGTGAAGCTAATATCAACCGTGTAAAAACAATAAATCTATTGCAATTATTAGTTAAATTTATCATAACAGCCATAAATCACATTGAAGATTTGTCATTATATCGGATTCTACACTCGCACTCAGGCTCTTAAAGAGAGGCCCCCCCTCCAAACGTTCTAAAATCAGAGCTTAGAATTAGGCTCCTAAGGATTCGAAGTGTCTTTATAGTAACACAAGTTTATGGAACAACTATAAATTACAGGGAGAACCTTATTTAACTGGTATACATAAATTATTATACATATACTATACATATTTTTATCTGTTTGTTCATGGCCAATACGTGT
The DNA here is from genome assembly GCA_963855545.1 of Ethmia dodecea. Lineage (NCBI taxonomy): Eukaryota > Metazoa > Arthropoda > Insecta > Lepidoptera > Depressariidae > Ethmia > Ethmia dodecea. The sequence goes on from OY979446.1 coordinate 9,003,637, forward strand.
CACAGCTATATCTTCTTAGCAATATATTACTAGTCTTAATGGGGATGTCATTACGATAATATTCCAGTTAAGATATTCTGGTGATAAATTAATGTGTTTAAATTTTCTACTTATTTCACTTTGTTTGAAAAGAAAATGATTCCAGTTTTCACGCGTACGTACCTTAAAATCAAACTTAGTAATACTGAGTCAGCTTCAAAGAAAACTCTAACAGTCGGAAGAGCATTAACATAACTACGCTTCAGTAGACAATAACAAGCCTAATTTATTTGTCCTTCTTCAACAAACATTTACTCAGACGCTCAGTTGAGTTTTAACTTTACGAAAAATTGTGTGTGTTGAAAAAATAAATTTAAAAAGTCGAGCTAGTAAACGGTTTACACTATGGCTTAGAAGGCAAACACTTTTTTGGTCAGTATAAAAACTTGACATTAACTTTAATTTTTATTTGTAAGACAAGAATTACAAGGTGATCGTTTCTCATTTGCAATTTAGCACGACAATAATAATTACGGCTTATTTGTACCGCTTATAGACTATTCTCATTTACTCTGTATGTCACGAATCACGATCGACGCGCTGTTATTATGTTTCGACCTTCTATGAAGACTCTTGAAGTGCAGTACCTATGTGTCAGTCGGACGGATCTGACAGCAGTGAAGTGTTACGGACATCGACAGAAACGGCTATAATTGGTTATTGGAATTATGAAATAAAAGAAAAGTTTATGAGATGATACATAGTAATCTGATACATTTACTTTGGTGCATAAAAAATAAAGTTAACATGAATTAATACCTCTGCTTCACTTTTCTAGTTTACATATTTTCTTTTTTTTTCTTTGAATGAAGCAACCTTCTTGACATAAGTACATTTTAATAGACATTTAGTTAATAACTGCTGTGTGTGGCGTACTAATATAAATTTTACTTACAGTAATATGTAATTGGATTTCTTCGATTTCTGGTAATGTACCAGAGTATATTTCATTTTATATTATTATATACTTCAATATTACAAATTAGCCTTTTTTACTTTGATATGCGAGGAAGTGCCTTAGGCATACATACACATACATTACCTACGAGTCCATCTGAAAATTTCAATTTTTGCCAGAACTACAAACATACACCTACTCTATTATTATGCAAGCGCAACAGAAAACCTTTCTCCTTATAAGCCTCTGCGATACAGGCTCCGTGCTTAGTGAAGGGGTCACTGACTATCCCTTCTATCCCTTTGCTCTTAAAACATAATTTGTAGTTATCAAAGTTGGGCGCGGTCAGTCAGTGGATGAGTGACCGCCTAGTGGCATTATATCACGAGCGCTTCCGTGTTTCAGAAGACACGTTAAACGGTTGGTCCTAGTTTTCATTGTGTTCACGCACGTGAGTCGTTAATCCATGTCAGACACCCTTGGGTGTCTTGAAAAATTCCGGCAATTAGGTGGCCACTAGCCTTTACACCATCTTCCAATCCGCGGTGGGCTAGCGTTGGAGATTATGGCCTATACTTCCTCATGTGTGAGAAAATACCCTTAGCTCAGTAGTAGGCTGTTAAGGGTTGATGAAAATTTTTAGTTATTTTACTAACCGGTGAGACGGCGCCGTTTGGCGTTTGCTGCAAGGAAGCTGCGAGTGGCGATGTAGACGCCCGCAGCGGCGACACGGTCATGCCGAGATGTTTGCTATTGATCAACCGTCGTAGTAGCTGCGTTGCTTCTCCTCCACGCCCTGAGCATAAGACGAATCGTAAAAAAATACATACGTCGAATCCATAGGGCCAGTCAAATAGAATGGCAAATGATTGGCATAAGCGTTTGGCTTGTCAATTTTTATTGACGCCACACTCCAAAAAAATATAGACACTGACACGTAGTATAATTTATAAAACTTACGATTGCCACTTTTCTAGATGGGCAAAATGTTAGGGGCAGATTAGGCGGTTCTTTAATACAAGAATATAATTTTACCATTTTGCCGATGTAGAGCTTGCCATAGGGACTCTTTGTCATTTTCATTTTCGTGAGGAGGCTGCGGCGAACACTGTGTTGACCGCGCGGATTGCGTTTCTTCGGGGTCGTCCTGAAAAATAATTTTAGTACATATTTTTATCTAAATGCAATCATATGCAACTAAGCTACAGGTCCTCGCGCGTAGATAATAAAATAATGCAACAATGTGTCACAAAACCATTTTATCTACCACTCAAACCAAAACGTGTGCATCGATTACCTGCGACATTTGGGATATATCCATTTGCAGCCTGTCTGGGTCGGAACCACTACTGCTTTGGCTGCAATCCTCGTACACTGACGAGTTGTCTTTAGACGATTTTGTTTTACTGATCGACTGGCCGTAAACGTGTTGTTTGTATTCGTCAGCAAAATTTGATGACCTTTTATGTGACAATGCCCTTTGAAAAAATGTGTTGGTTTGTTCGCGGTCGACTTGCTCGTTCTGTTCGGCGGGCTCGTTTTTGACAGTCCCGTAGAGTGAGAGGTCCATCTCTTTGTCATGGTCTTCGTTGCTCCCGGGGCTCACGGGGTGTTGCGACGCATTGTAAGCAGTGTACTGCTCCTCTTGGTACTCGTGCGTGTAGTTTACTTCACCCGCGTTGGGTGCCTGTGTCCTATCGATAACACTAGCGTAGTTTGACGGAAATTTTTGAGATTCTTCGTTTTCGCGCTGTGCAACTGCAACAGCCTTGCTTATTATATCGATGACGGCATTGCAGTGCATCACTTCTCTCGCTCTCTCCGAGGGTGGTAAACTCGGCACGCTGTTGAACACTATATGCGGATCCTCTTCGGTTTTCATCGCATATTTTGTGGGATCATAGTTTTTTATTTGAAGAAGAGTAACAGCCGCCTGTCGACTCTCTAAATTTTTCATCTCTTCCGTGGAGTCTGGAGAGCCAATTTCAGCATATTTGTGTTTGTCATTGTTTTCGTACTCGTTTTCATTGAGCGGTTTAATGATTTCCTCCAACTTAGCTGCAGTGACGTCGAGAACCTCCTAAAAATAAAAGATTGTTTAAACAACCCGGCCCATATTAGTTGCACGATAACAGAAATAAACATGAGCCAATCCTGCTTATTTCATGTCACTTTGTGATATCAGTAGGCTTCTGATAAGATAAACCTTACTAGATCTGTAGAAAATTTCATTATCCTTTGTAATTTTGAGGAAAATGTACCTGATACTTAGAAAAGTGAGTAGAGTTATGGTGATCAAAATATGGATATACGACGTTTTGTGCATGTGTATTTAAGTGATAAACAGTTGCTTGATGGTGGTTCTTTGTTGTAGGTGTTAGTGAGTTTATGTGTCCTAGTTTACTCGAGCCGCGCTCTTGAGGCCGACGCAAAACAACGTCCCTGCGATATTTCCATACAAGATGTCCACTTCAAGCTTAACTGTTCGCATCGCAACATCGAGCACATCACGAGCTGGCCACAGGAAATGAACGAAATAAACAATGGTAACAAAATTCATTCATTTTATCATCAACCCGTAACGGCCGTAACAGCGAATTGCTGGGTAATGGGGTTTCCTCTGAAGTATGGGCCCCAATCTTCGCAGTTCGGGAGATAATATTAGGCCAGTGGTCACGTAACTGGCAGAATTTTTAAGCCACCCAAGTTGTGACATGACATGACGAAACGAAAACCGGGAGCAACGGTTTTATGTGTCCTGTCCAGTCAGTCACCAATGTATCTGACTGACCGTACCCAACATAGCTTAACAAATGTGACCGTTACAAAAAACATCGCAGGGCTATGAGCGCGCAAATACTAAACATATACCAAAATTATATTGACTTGTTATAAGTATGGGCTCACCACCATCATGTTTAGGGGTTCAAAGAATATACTGGTGAAACGTGGGTATTTCCAAAAATTTAATACATCTGCCTACCCCCTCGAGGATAAAAGGCGAGAGATAATTTATTATAGTTATATCCATCCAGATATTATGGCTATTACAACAAAGTGCATCATTGCCAGAAGTACCTAGAGCAGTCAGTGTCATAATTTGCCACTAAGGACTGTTTTTTTCAATACTGACGTAGGAGATTATTCGTAGGATAACTTTAAACGATTTGTACAATGATCCTTATCTGATTCATAAGTATGACTATCTATGTCAATTGAATCATAGAAAACAAAATTTGTACATACTTAACTATCAATGTTATCATATCAACATTATGCGAGTACAACTACTAATAATAAGAAGTCCATTAAATAATGACTATGTCTTGATAACTTTTCAGTCACTATAATTATGTTGTACAGTCTTAACAGCACAAGTCTCATTAATTCCACTAAATGTATCTATTGTTTTCCGATAAATCTAAAAATATGTCATAATAAGTAAAATCATATTGGATATATGGGATTTTACACAAATAATGACTTTCTGTTTGCTAAAGTATGACTTACACATCACAATGAGCTGTAATACTATCGACATAACATTATCCCCTTATCATTTGGAACGAGATATGTAATCTTTCGTCGCGTGTTATAATTGTTTAACGTTTTCACTTTTCAGATTCACATGTGATTATTACCTTTTACAACAACAGCCTCACAAATTTAACCGAGCTGCCGGCAATGCCTGGGAATCGATATGCCTTCATGTTTAAGCACAACAAAATCATGGAAATAGATGATCATGCGTTTAGAAACGTCCGTGGTATAGTTTATTTGGATTTAAGCGACAACCGCTTGACAGGTATGTAACTGTAAAGTAAGGTTTGAAACCCTCGCTTGCCAGGTTGTAGCATTGTCTTGACTACATAACTTAGTATATTAATATAAAAAAAATATGATGACTTCGTACTTTAGTTTTGTCAAACCAAATTTCTTAAATAAAGTGCAAAGTAATATAGTAGCACTGAATTCAGCTATGCTAATACATTTTTTGGAAAAATTTAACACATATTAAAAATTGCTGAAATCGATTAAGTAGTCGATACTGAACAACTAATTTCAGGAATTGGGTAGTTGACAGCATCGAAATTAAATTGCGAGTAGTCATACATTAAAAAGATTGTCCCAAAACACCTCAAAATATGTATTTCGATATTCAATGAGGATCAGTAAAGTTATAGCAAATCCATTGGAAATATTATCCACGTTATTCTTTATGATATAAGAATGATATCTCTTTTTGAATTATCCAAATCGGACCATTACTTACGAAGATATTAAATAATAAACATATGCCGCTCCTGTCGCTAAAAGACAATGATCGCGGGAGCGTGTGACGTCACTGTGACGGAACTGAGCGCGGCCGGCCGGCCGGCACTCACGATTCGAGGGACCGGCGCGTAATATTTGTGTTGTTAGAGTGTAATTTTGTGATATTTAAGCATAAAACAAAAGTAAATAATATGAATACTAATAAAGTAGAAGCAGGTTTTGTGCAACAACTCAACCAGATAACCTTTCAAAAGTGGATTCTTTCATGGTATTTGATTACCTAGGTATTAAATCATTCTAAGTTCACCAGCGCTGAAATCCGTGATTCGAAACTACAAAAGTAAGGATGATGCTTATTTATCTACGATTACGTACATTTATTAGAACTCTTAAATTTAGTAGTGGTTGGTAGGTGTAAGAAAGAATGAATATAAAGTGTAGGTACAGGGACGTAGTCAGAACTTTTAATTTTTTTTCTTGATAAACGAAAGTTGTTTTCGTTCATTCATACGTAGGTTGATCATTTCGCAGATGGCTTTTTAACCTACTTGCACTTTATTTAGTGCTCTACAGTTGTTGGTCAAGGTATGACAGAAACTGAATATTTGTTGACAATAGGTGTTTTTTTTGCAATTTCGCTTTTTGTTACAAATCATTCGTTCAGTATGTACTTAATAAGGATGACTTGAGTATAACGCAAACAATATATAATATTTTGTTTTTAGGGTTTCTTACCTCAAAAATAAAAATCGGTTGTCTGTAAAGTCGGTTTACTGACGATAGTTGAACGTGATAACGTCATAAGAAAATACTGATGGAATGGATTGTGCCTCTTTGTGGCTCGTTGCGCGCTCTCGCTTGCACTGTAACGCCCATACGTCATACTTTTTCGTGCATGCAGCCGGCTCCATCGAATTATAAGACGTTGTCACGTCAAAAACGGAACCCTTATATGATCGTTTTGTTGTCCGTCTGTCTGTTAAGAAAACCTACAGGGTACTTCCCATTGGCCTGGATCTATGAAATTTGGTAAGAATCAGGGCCATATGACACAAGTAATGGAATAACATGAATGCACCGCTGTTGAGTAAATGATGCTAGGTGCGATTGGGTGGGACTCGCGCATGAAGGGTTCCGTACCATTTATCTATAAAAATGGTAAAAAACTTCATGTTTGTTTTATGAGAGTACCTCCATAAATATTTGTTTTATTTTAAATGAATTATTTATTTAAAGTGTATATATTATAAACTAAATATTCTGTGAATATTTCAGGCGTCTACCTGTTGCCGTTATCAATATCGAGCAAACATAAACAAAAAAATATTTGTTGTATGGGAGCCCCCTTAATTATATTTATTTTATTCTGTCTTTTACTATTTTTTTGTTATAGCGGCAACAGAAATACATCATCTGTGAAAAATTTAACTGTCTAACTATCAGGGTTCATGAGATACAGCCATGTGACAGACGGACGGACAGCGGAGTCTTAATAATAGGGTCCCGTTTTTTTTACCCTTTGGGTACGGAACCCTATAAATTCACTTCGCTTCGATTCAGCTACCCACACAATACGCTTTTAGAACTTTTCTAGCTGCTCTGGTAGACGCCGCACATACTTACATACATACATGCATACACACGTAAATTTCGTTGGCAACAGCCCTTTCATAGAATACGAATTTGCGCTAAAAATAAGTATTATTCACTCTTGATTTTTACTCGAATACGTCCCTGTGTCATCGTTTTATCCTTTGAATATTACACAGAAATGGGAAGGAGCAAATCGATATAGGTGCCTACGTAGGTTTATCCACAATACTCAGGAAAAGTAAGAAGGTATGTTTCTATAAATACAGCAGGATTAAAAGAAGAGAAGGTACACTACACGTACCACCTTATTTCCATGAATATCAACTAAATAATAGGTGTAGTTAGGTAGTACACATCGAAATGATCTTCAAAGTAATGTCTTGTCCTGGGCAGAGGGTGCAGTTTAAACACCTCTTTTTACAATGGAATACCATTTTTTACGAAGTTTTGGATCTTTCGTCACGTTAAAAATTGTTTTTCTGGCGTTTTTATAGAATGTTTGTACATTTCGGTACTGTACAATATTTGTACATAGTTAAAAACGTGAATTACATATAAATCAGACACTTAATTTCTTTAAAAAGTCACAAATAAAGGAACAAAACACTGCGCGCCTTATCGGCCGACTCGCGGCTTCCGTCACAATGACGTCACCGCTACCGTGGCGGCTACTCAGTGAACTTCGCTAGGAATTCGGTCATAACTTTGTCAATTTTTGTCGTAGAACAAAAGTTTTTGTACTGTATGTTAAGGATTTCTTAGCTCTATAAATCTGCATTCTCAACAAAAAACGTTACGGATCCTCATTTACAATTATAGCAAATTTAAAAATAATAAACAATCAAAAAATGTGCTGCAATTGAGTACTACAAACTATGACGTCACGGTTTGCTATTTCAGTACATTTTCCATAGTAAAATTTTGTTTTGAGAGATCGTAAAAAGTAACTGATTTGACTAGGTAGGACACAACCCTATTGCGCTTATTCTTACACATTGTATATGAGTGGGAATTATTTTTTTACTATCACTACATAGTATAAAACAAAGTCGCTTTCTCTGTCCCTATATCCCTATGTATGCTTAAATATTTAAAACTACGCAACGGATTTTGATGCGGGTTTTTTTAATAGATAGTGTGATTCAAGAGGGAGGTTTCAGTATTTAGTATCAGCATTGCACCCGTGCGAAGCCGGGGCGGATCGCTAGTTAAGTATAACTTGGGGATAGACAATCACTAAATTCCTAAATCGTAAAATATGATAAGTTGTTTAGCACTATAGTGCAAAAACAGAACGTAGATAAAATGATTGTGTATGCATTTTTGAATTTCATCATAAAAATTGTTTAGATTTAGCCCATAAGGAAGTTTGGTACATACTGGGAAATTTATATATTATATCGATGGGCGATCGATGATGTTATGAGGCATTCGTGAATAGAATTATACCTAACCGAAGTTTGATGGCCGTTTGTAGCTCTGCGAAAACGTGATGATGTAACTCACTTTCGCAATATTATATTAACATAATAATAAGATTAGAAACTTATTAAATTCTGTAAGACGACTATCATGGAATATCAATTTTAAGAAAAATATTTTTGATTTCATAGTAATCCTGACTCTTTAGGGTTCCATACCCAAAGGGTGCCAACGGGACCCAACAACAAAGGCTCCGCTGTCTGTGCGTCTGTCACAGAGCTTTATCTTTTGCAGAGTAACCAAAATTAACAGTCTGTATTAAATATAGCTACAATAACAACAAATCACTACATAGTATAAAACAAAGTCGCATTCTCTGTGCCTTATCCCTATGTATGCTTAAATCTTTAAAACTAACGCAACGGATTTTGATGCGGTTTTTTTTAACAGATAGAGTGATTCAAGAGGAAGGTTTTAGTATTAGCATTGCACCCGTGCAAAGCTGGGACGGGTCTCTAGTAATAAATATAAAACATGATAAAAATAGAACATTAACAAACACTTTTATTTTATATCCCCATAAAAGAAGTGTTATTTTATACGGATGCCTTTTTGTAAGAGTCCGACTCGCACTTGTTCGGGTTTTACTATTGTCGAAATATTCACGCCGCGATAAGGCCAGATCGTACCAGAGTAGATACCTTGATCACATAATAATAAATAGTACAGAGGGCCACAGCTCGAGCCAGCCCTTTAAAACTTTTCTCTCGCTCTCGTCAAATACGAATTGTCTGCGATAGAATAAAGCAACATGACCGGAAATGGGTGGTTCGAGCTGTGGCCCTCTGTAATATAATTGGTATCAGAAATATACACCAATACAAATTACAAAAACGTTAATTTTTCAGGACAAGTACTGAGAAGTGAGATTTTTCAAGGGCCTTATGAAGACGGTGCTTTTGCCAGTATTTCTCTCGAGACCCTTATTCTTGGTTACAACGAGATACACTCATTGGACAAAGATTTGTTCCAATATACTCCTAATTTGACAAAATTGTATTTGAACAACAATCCGATCGAGATCCTGGACGTAGTTACCGTCCTCGCGATATCAAGTGCTACGAATTTGAAAGTGCGTGCGTAATAAATAAATGATATTCTGACTAAATATTAGAATTGCTCGAAGAATAAAATTTAAAATGATGTCTTTCAGGTTTTGGACTTAGCTTACACGGATATTGAAAGTATACCATTAGATGCGTTCCAGGGATTAATAAACCTAAGGGAGATAGAATTATCGGGAAACAAGTTCGTAACCGTCCCGTCAAGTCTGGCCGCTGTCGGTAGAACCTTGGAGTATCTGACATTCAATAACAATCCGATAGTGGAACTCAACGACGACAGTTTCTTTGGTAAGTGTTAAAAATATTGCATGATAAATACAATAACATTAAATCGATATTAGATGCTATTAATCATTAATTTTCTCAGACTAAATTATTGATACTCAATATTTTTAGTCTTTAAAAAATTCAATACGATCCTGAATTTTACCCTTCAATCTCATGGTGAGGGCATGTACCAAATGACATTTTGAAAAACTAACGTAGGTACATACTTATCACTACCTTGACGGTAACTTAAAACATCGTGAGGAAACCAGCAGGTATCACAATTGATACTGATTCATATGTAACAGCACCCCTGTCCGGGCGATGGGCTAACCACCTGTCACGTTTAGGGGTCCAAAAATATACTGGTGAAAAGTGGATATTTTCAGGCACGGAAAAGGTACCTCCTACACCCTTGAGGACAACGGCAAGAGCATATGATGTCGATAGGCATTACACATGTGACCTCCAACTTATTCTTCTTCTTTTATCCGTGTCGAGTTCTTAGTCGAATGAACAGCAGCTTTAATATGAAATGGCACTGCATATTGTGTCGTACAGAAACGTCAAAATTTTCGAAAGAACGTAAATCGGGAGGCAGGAGTTCTGCTTCACATAACGGGCTTATTGAATCCTTAAATTATTAATGAGCTATGCTATACTATAATAGTGACAGTTACATACCTAATTGCTATTTTTTTTCAGATTTAACGATGTTAAAGGAACTCGAAGTTGCTAATAATGATTATCTAGAGGAAGTCAAGCGTAGCACTTTTTCACCACTGAAGAATTTGAATATGTTACATCTTTGCCACAACCCTAATTTAAGGTATATCAGCCACAATGCTTTTAGGGGGTTGAAAAACCAATGGACTTTAAAAGAGGTCAGTGTTCCATATAGCCTTATATTTAGAATCCAAGACTAAAGACCTCGTACCTAAATAAAGTGCAATCATCAATGTATGAATACAAGCGACTATATAACTACTAGCGCTCGCCCAGCGACGTTGCCCGCGCGGATCCTGTTTATTCCCGTTCCCGTGGGATTTTCCAAAAAGCCCCTTCTTAGTGCCCACTTACGTATGTTGATCGATCAAGTCAGTCAGGCTGTCAGTTCAAGATAGATGCATAAAAGTAAATATGTGATAAGATAACATCGTATTTTATAATGGTAAAAAATATTTAGTCAATGTTGAATGTACATATGATATAATCATTAAATATCTGCATCTGTGCATTCACTTCAATATATATAGTGGTGGTCAGATAATTAGAAACACTGCCAACGGTCCTTGACATTATGTAAGATACTTCACCGCAATCGTTTTTATTTGGAAATTAAACAATAAATAGGACAACAATATGTTCAACGATTTATCATTGATTAAAAAAACAATATAAATTCCGTTACACAAGTGCAGTTTCAACATTACATTACGGACAAACACTTAAATCAGTTTTAAGGTATGAACAATAATGGTCAACTAATTAGAAACAACCACCAAAAAAGTATAAAAAACAATATTTTTTAAGTATTAGTAATTAGTATTGTCATTTAAGAAATAGATACTATCCACAACCTACCAATAGTTATAATTAATATTTAGTGGCTTGCCCTTATTGTTAATAACAGCACTGCAACGACGTGGCATTGATTCAATCAATTTCATCTATTTTTCTAGGGGGATTGAATTCCATGCTTCAACAAATGCTTCATGTAGTTCGTTTTGACTGGTGTTACATTTGTTTGAGACTTTCTTTTTAACAATAAACCAGAGATTTTCTATCGGGTTCAAATCCGGACTATTTTCTGGCCAGTCTAAAATGGATATACGCTGTTCGCTAAGGAAACATTTGACGCTATTGGCCATTTAGTTTAGGGTCATTGTCCGTCATTGTCTGTCAGTGATCCAGGTTACAGGCAAATGATCGTCCGAGTAGGGAATCATTGTGTGCTCTAAGATATTTTTGTATTGCCATTGATCCATTGTACCTTTAATCTTCCGAACGGGTCCAACTCCATATCCAGAAAAACACCCCCAAACTTTAATGTTACCGCCACCGTCCTTGACTATACTCCTTGTGTATTTATAATTAAAAGCATTGTTTACAGGACGTCTAACATAGCGCTTTGCATCCAAATATACCATAAAAAAAATTGTTTCATCTGAAAATAACACTTTTTTCCATTCTCGTACTGTCCAATTAACATATTTTTTAGAGAATAATAATCGCTTCTCTCGGTGTTGCTTGGTAAGAAGCGGTACCTTTCGAAAAATTCTTCCAAACAATTTAGCTTCCACTAATCTTCTGCGTATCAATCTTGACAAGATGTTTCTCGGGTCATCAGGCGAAAAAACTTCATTTTAAATCTGGTTGGAGCCTTTATTTCGGTCATTTTTAGAAACACGAACAACAACTTATCTTCTCTGGGAGAGGTTTTTCTTGGCCGAGCCGTTCTAAGAACATTTTCAACAGTTCCATGTGTTTTATAATGATCAATGGCATTAAAAACTTTCTTAACAGAACGATTTAAATGCTCAGCTATTCTTCTGTACGCCCACATAATATGATCTATACGAAATTTAATAATGATTTGCCTAGTTGACGCGTAACATCTTTTTTTTGGCCCATTTTGAACAAAATAAAATTCGTATTAAATTTTGAATTGCCGCTAGAATAATAGAAAAAGCCAAAAAGTAATGTTATTCTCCTATTTCCAAAAAAATAATGAGCTATGTATGCTTTTTTTAAATGTTTCTAATTAGGCGTCCAAGCGGAAAGTAACAGAAAATAAACTCCTACATGTGTAAGACTCATTTTGTAATTAAATTAAGATATGTTTTATATTTTATGCATTTAATGAGTTTTTTTTTGGAGTGGCTATATTATTGCATGATTATTAATTATTGAATGTGTATATTTTTTACGAACATTTGTACGTTGAAGTTACACTTTTCTTATTCATAAGAAGTGTTTCTAATTATCTGACCACCACTGTATGTGCATTAATTTTGAGCTACGTTATTGATTTTAATGCGGGTTTAATCATCATTCATCATTTCAATTCTTAAGTTTGATTTTGGTGCATAATACATTCAAATCGAATGTAAGGAAAGTAGAGAAATATCGACGTCTTGTAACCAAGTCGTAACCCGTGCGAAACATAGTGGGTCGCATGTTAAAACTTTATTTTTGTATCAATCAGATTGAGCATCAATTCATCACATTCTAAGTGTGCAATTCCGATTGCCCTAGATTTGACTGCTTACCAGACACCCATTGAACTGGGTCAGTCAACTGAGCTGATTAATCATAATGCATATTTTGATATCAATCAATCATTGATTGCAAAATTTATCCTAAATCTAGAACATTCTTACAAAACAGTAAATAATCGACGTACAGTAATTTAAATATAATTGCGTTTTTTAAACTAACGACCAACCAAATATTTAAATAGTTTTCAAATCAACAAATGTAATTAACATAAACACTAAGCTGTTCTCTGCTTAATTTAAGAAATTAAGACATTTTCATCTAAGCATATAACACTTTTATTTTCATAAAAAGTATTGACATAATTTTCAATTACATCTTCCAGATTAAAATCAAAACCATCTTTATAACAGTATACACACACAATGACACATATATCATAGTATTGTGAGACTCTCACTACTTTCTCTAATTACCATGATCATCGATTCAACCTGGATCAATGAAACACTAAATCATATTTGTGACAAATTATCTTAGTTTCCATGTTACTGCATTTAACAGGTATATCTAGATGATAATGATCTAAGTGAAATATCTGTGGACCTAATGCCATGGAACAAGCTGGAAATTCTGGGTATGACTGGAAACAACTGGCTATGCAACTGTGACCTTGTAAACATTATACAACAAGGAGCTGGCACCAAATTTCAAGGAAATATCCCACAGTAAGTCAGTCAACTTTATGTGTTATTAATAATTGATAACAGATCTTCATTACCAGTGATCAGAGTAGGTTGATTGATTTTTGATACTTGCATAGTGATATCACAACATAGACATGTTTTTTTCCGGAAATTACTGGAAATGGTACCGAAATTTCCAGAAATGTAAAAAGTACAAGTGTGTAAGTATTTTCCATTCTTCTTCAATTTATTTAATACTAGCGGTTCTGCGCGGTTTCACCCGCGTAGTTCCCGTTCCCGTGGGAATACGGGAATAAAATGTAGAGTATGTTACTAAGAGATTTTCTAGCTTTCCATTAGTGAAAGAATTTTTAAAATCAATCCAGTAGTTCTTGAGTTTATTCGTAAAATAAACATACAAAAATACAAATCTTTACTCTTTATAATATTAGTATAGATATGTTATGTATATATTTATACCTATATATTCATTTATGTAATAGTATGTTCAATAATATAATTTATTAAGTAGGTACTTTAGTGCACCGTCTCCCCTAGTTCTAATCTCTCAGTTTCATCCATCCTAAGGTTGTCTGGAAGAGATCACTAAATGCGATAAGACCGCCTATTGTACTTTAGTTAATGGTGGTATCCTTATTGAGTTGTTGTACTGTATTGTACAAGTAAGAAAACAAAATCGTTTATTAATAACAATATCCTTAGTTTGTCATTTGAATTATATTGCTAAATTGAATCAATTTTATAAAATTTTCAAACACTACTGTTACTTGAGAGTATGTATATAAATATCATAATAATTTTAAAATTCCGGAAATTTTGGAGGCATAATATCCATATTCACATATTATTATTTTGAATTAATCTACCTACTCCAATCACTGATTATGATAAAATTCAGTTTTTGACATTAAGCAATCATGTATCATTTTCATCATAATTTTCCTGTATAATACCTTTTCTAATGTTTAGTGTTTACTTAAAGTAATAAAGTTTCAATAAAGCAAAATTGTTTCAGATGTGCAGCACCAATGAGTAGGAGAGGGGCATACATAACCAACATAACTATTACTTATTGCCCTACATTTGATAACAGTTTTGCAAAAATAAAAACATTTACTCTGTCTGATTTAAAACCTAAACATGTTTTGTGGAGCATTTTCGGTGTTGCCCTTATAGTGTGTATTGGCATGATGTGTGGTTTACTTGTTAATTATGCAAAGGCCTTCTACAAGAGAAATGTCAGGCGCCAGCCAGTTCCTTATATCAATCTTAATTCAGATTCTACCTTTGCCTGAATACAATATTCAATACTCAGTTTCATTATGATCAACTAAGTAAAATAAAATTTTTTTAGTACTAAGAAGTACATGTATGAATAAAATGTTTTTTGAAAAAGTCTATACATATATAAAATATTCAAATAAATATTACCGTTATTTCACTCACCTCTTGTGGACCTGATAATGAATTAGCATATTGCACAAACTGTTCTAACAGTCTTTCAGATTTATGTGAAAGTTCTCTGAATGTTTGGAACTCATCTAGCTTGTGTGCACAGCTTCCGCAAACCACCTGTGGCAGCAAATCTGCTGGAGATACCTAAAAATACAATTTAAACTTATTGTGTTACATTTACCTGTTTCACTAGATTACAGTCATTATTTATAAGAGATGATGTGGCCAGTGACCTTTTGCTACAGATCTTAGGTATGAGTCACTGACAGGTAGGTACTAATCTGATAACAAAGTTATTATTTATTTTTATGTTATCCCAGTCGCATGAAAAAGCAAACCTGTGATAACGGATAGACTAAGCAGCAGTCCCCCTGCAGATTGATTCCCTTAAAATATACGGCTAAATATAGAGAATATTGAAATCTCAAAATAGCAGTGGATAAGCAGAGTGCAGGAGCTTCAGTGATGTAGATACATTTGTATAGATAGGTGTAGGTAGTGTCGGACGAGGGGAGCGCGAGTTGTCGCGGCGAGGGCCGCAGGAAGCGAGCGAGCGCAAAGATCTCGGAACGCTGCGCTCCTTTGTTATCAGCGCGCTGATACGCGGCCGCCTCGCCTATCACTTCCACGAACCCCATTAGTCATACGTCCGAGCACTAAACGCGTGGGCCGTAATATGATATCACAATGCGAAAATACCCAACACCCGCGAGAAAGTTAATGGCGCTTATCAGCATCCACAATCTCGTACGCTTAAGCTAAACTTTCACACGAGAAAACGACGTCTTCCTGGTGGTCTTAGCTAGAAATAATTTAAGATTATTACCATTATTGACAAATATGTCATTATCATCTCGGAAAGTCGTGATTTATCCTTATCACGATCAAAAATTTGGAGTCTAACATCACTGCAAT
Organism: Ethmia dodecea; assembly: GCA_963855545.1. Classification (NCBI taxonomy): domain Eukaryota; kingdom Metazoa; phylum Arthropoda; class Insecta; order Lepidoptera; family Depressariidae; genus Ethmia; species Ethmia dodecea. Next base: position 9,019,551 of record OY979446.1, read on the forward strand.
TATCGCCACAGAATGATAAACAAAGGCGACACACTGAATGGAACTTCGGCGGCAAATTACACATATTTAGAAATTAAAACACAGAAAGACGGACACAATCAAAGAAAACATTTAGAAATGAATCGAATAACTAATATAAAAAATTAAAAGATTGTGTTGAAAATATAACTCAGCATGCGATGATGTAGAATTCATCACATCGCGATTGTCAACCAACACCAACGAACGCAAGACGAGCAAGCTACACACACATGAAAACAATTCCTATTGTTGTGTTGTGTGTATCATACTTCATTCCATGTCCACACCATACACATGCTCACTGTCTACGCACACAGAGATCTAAGCGATTTTCTATGAATGTGTGCATATTAGCTTGTTCTCACTTACAATTAAGATAAATCCTATTTATCTTCTTCTATATAAAAATGAATCACAAAATGTGGTGGAAAGCACATAACTCAACAACGCCTGGACCAATTTGGCCAATTCTTTTTTTTAAATGTTTGGTGAAGTTCAAAGATGGTTTAAAATTGAAATAATTGCCGGAAAAACACTAAAAACACGCGAGAACGGGAACGAGAACTATGCGGGTGGATAAATATCAGTGGGTAATTTATTGCAGAGGACGTTGTGGTGGTGTCCCATCCCACCCGCAACCACATTTTCCAATAAAATAAAGAAATACATAGAACTTTATATTTTCTTGAAAGTGAGACAAGCATATTCTATAACATCAAACATTTAAATCACAGCTTTAAATAATTTTGATGTGCCTATGCCAAAGAGATTTAAATATAATAGGGCATAGAGGGGGCATTGGGAATATTTTCATACAAAACTTTGAAGCCTAAGCGTCATGTCCTTGTCATGTCAGTTAGTATGAACGCGAGCTGTCATTCGGTCGAAATTGTACTAGACTTATTCCACATGGAATAACTTTTGACTTCAGATTTTCCTCGCTTTGTCCCCATAGGCCCTATTATATTTTAATCTCTTTGGCCTATGCGGTAGGTATGGCCTGCGGTTGTGTTCAATAGTGGTAAAACTTCTTTTAACCTATAATTATAATATTATAAGAAGGAAAGATTTGATATTTTGTTTGCTTATATTGAATAGGCTCCGAAACTACTGGATCGATTTTAAAAATTCTTTCACCAAGGGAAAGCTACATTATCAGGGAGTGATATGATTTTAAAAATTCATTCACCTATGGAAACCTACACTATCAGGGAGTAACTTAAGCTTTCTATTTGTATTCCTATGGGAACGGGAACTAGAAAGAAACGACAAACAAACGATATTTTTAATTTTAATAGCCGCGCTAGCTCAGTAAAAAATTGTAGTAGATGTAGTTGATAAACTTATCATCGTAGTCAAATCGTCCGTCGCGTCGTCGCAATGTCATAGCTATATTTGTTTTCAACAGCAGTCCCCTCCCACAAAAATATTTTTTTATAAGTTCTGGTAACACTATCAAACAAATGTCAAATACGAATAGGTTTTTTTTAGTTTCTTAAGGCTTTGGTACCTAGTTTAAGTAGATCTTTTTTAATATTTATGATTCAAAAACACTAGATTTATGTATATAATTTATTTTATTTTTGTTAAAAAGTGATTCTAAAGTGATTTTACATACAAAAAAAAGAAAACACAGTTAAACAAAATAGATCGGATACAGAGTTTCTGTATAAAATAGTGACACAAATGATATATTATGATTTTTATTAAAAACCAAAAGCTTACTTACCTACAAATTGTTCTGATAAAACAAAAAACTGAGTATATTATTTTTGTTTTCATCTAAAAACTATTATCCGTAGCCATGAGTTAATAAAAAAAAGTACATTGATTAAGGCTCCTGCCCACAGGCGCGTTATTACCGCTCGATAATATCGCGAGCGTTTTTGCGATATCTGTTTTCAGTATATTTTGTATTGATTTTAGATCCTAGCCTTTATTGTTGCTTACCTTATCAAGTGACATTTCTATAAGTTGTCAAAAAAATGAATAAGTTGTCAAAAAACTTGCTAATTTTTTTGTGCAAAGAATCTGAAGCAGAGCTAAAAATCTTTAATTTAATGTCGTGTTTAGTGCTGATGGCTAAATTGCCTATGCCCAATGGGCATAGGCAATGGGCATGGGCATAGATGGGCATTGCCCATCTATGACTTACAAAAAAGATTTTTTTTTTTTTTGTGGCGTTTGCACATTTTGTGCTTTATGCCAGTGTCGAGTAAAAACGAGGAAACGAAATAAATTGAAAAAAAAAGGAGAATTTGGAATTTGGATTGGAAAAAGGATCGGTTGAATAATAAGATAATATAGCTTACATAAAATATCATATAGATACAAACAAATAATATAATAAAGTGCTTTCTATAATAAATAAATAAATTATATTTTGATATTATTAAACAAAATAAAACGAGCTATAATTTTATAAATACACATATCCAAATTATATAGCAGACAGGATACGGATGAGGGTAAAGGAACTTCAAGGAGTATGAGTTCTATATAAAAGGAAGAATGATCGTATAGGGGACAGGAAAACAAAATATGATTCAAATTTCCAACGTCAGTACCACAAGCACAGGCAGGACTGTCTAGTATATTCAGCTTAGCAAGATGGACTGGAGTGCAAGTATGGCCCAAACGCATACGGATTAAAATGGAGGTAGTAATTTTACAAAATTTTACTCTATGGAACCAAGGTTTTATCGGAATAGTTGGCTGAATATTCCGATAAAATTTCCCTTTCGAAATATTTCCCTCCCACAATCTATTCCAGGACTCCTGTAAATAAATTCTGGGTAAGGTAGCCAGATCATGCGAAAAGTTCTTATACGGAAAAATGTCACCACATCTCACTGCGTCCTTTGCCAGAAGGTCAGCTTTTTCATTACCCGAAATGCCACAGTGGGCCGGTACCCAAACAAAGTTTATTGAAAAGCCCCTTAACGAACATTTGTGAAGTAACTGGCGAATATGAAAAATTATTGGTTGGTTTTGACAATAAAAAGGAAACTTTGCCAATGACTGTAAAGAACTCTTTGAGTCCGTTATAATTAATGATCTTTGTAAGCCCATTAACAAAATATATTCTACAGCTTTATATAATCCGTAACACTCCCCGGTAAAAACCGAAGACTCTGGAGGAAGTTTAATTTTTTGAACAATATTATATTGGAGGTGCACCACTCCAACACCCACGCAACTAGAACCCTGCTTAGAGGCGTCGGTAAATAAGTAGTGCCACCCCTGCCAATCTTTGTCTATGATATAATTGAAGTTATGGTTTTGACATATGTCATCTTTAAAAATACCAAGGTTATAATGAATGTTGGGGGACAAAATTAATTCATTGTAATTGCAATGGAAAATAGGCAATAGCTCGGATTGATGGGCTGGAGCTTCAATAGCTTTCCATTTTGAGAAGCTTTCAACTAGACAAGGGACGGTTTTTCTAGACCAGTAACCAGGCAGGGAAACTTCCTCAGAGAGGCGAGCTATTCTATTTGATAAAGGGTGATTTAGGAACTGCTGGCATCGAAATAAAAATCTATCTGACAAATATTGGCGTCTTAAACGGAGTGGAGGGTCTCCACATTCCACTTGTAAGCAGTTAATAGGACTTGACTTCATTGCACCTGAAATGACTCTCAGAGCCTTCGACTGCACTCCATCCAATTTCCTGAACCCAGCAAGACCACCAGGCTCCAACAAAAAGGTTCCGTAGTCAAGAACACTTCGTATCAGGGCATTGTAAAGCAACTTCATTGAAAATGGATGGGCACCCCACCAAACCCCCGAGAGACATCTCAAAATGTTTATATTCCGTTCACATTTAGCTGCTATATATTCACAGTGAGGGAGTCCTGTAAGATGTGAATCTAAAATTACACCCAAAAACTTGACTTGATTTTGAACAGGCATTGGTTTGTTATCACATTGTACATTAATTACTGGTGGTTTACACATTCTAGTAAATAATACAACATTACTTTTACTTACAGATAAATCCAAACCATTTCTAAATAACCATGACTTTAATAACGAAAGGGATGAAGATAAATTATCACAAATACTGTTGACAGAATGCCCACAGCAGTATAATACTAAATCATCAGCATACTGAAGCACCTGCACCGTTTCATTGAGAGAAGATTCTAAGTCATGAGTGTATATGTTATAGAGAAGTGGACTTATAACAGATCCCTGAGGAAGACCCCTCCATACCAGTCTGGTTATCCTAGTGTCATTGATAAGAAGACTAATAGACCTTTCAGATAACATATTTATAATAAAGTTAGAAAGCATAGTGGGAACTTTCAATGCATGAAGTTTCTGTTTCAGTACTGACAGTAAGACACTGTCATATGCTGAACTAATGTCCAAAAAAGCTGCAATTACCGATTCATTTCCAGAAAAGGCCAAACGCACATCAGTAACAAATACACTTAAGCTATCCAGAGTACCCCTTCCCTTTCTGAAGCCAAATTGGGAGGGAGCCATTAGTTTTCTACTTTCTATAAACCATTCTAAACGGATTTTAATGAGATGTTCTGCAATCTTGGCAAGAACAGATGAAAGAGCAATAGGGCGGTAAGAAGAAGCTTCACAAGAAGGTTTATTTGGTTTTAATATTGGGATAATAGTCTGAAATTTCCAAGAATAAGGCATATTACCAGAAGTCATGACAGTATTAATAAGATCAAGATATTTTTTTAGAACTGAATCACTCAAATTTGCTATGAAAGAATAAGGAATGCCATCGTCACCTGGAGCAGAATCCTTAACATGGGTCAGAACTCCCTTTAATTCTTGCAAAGAAAAAGGTGAATTAAGTCCTGTGGGACCACCATCCAAAGAGATGCACAATGGTGAAACAGAACTATATTCAGGAACAGAAGGGGGAGCAAGACGGTCCATAAATTGGTTAGCCAATTCTAGTGGAATTTTAGTGGACGAGGAGTCGTTAAAAGCAGATCTAAATCGCCTTATATTCCGCCAAACAACAGATGGGCTCACATCAGGGCAAATTGAGGCACAAAATTTTTGCCAGCCATCAAATTTCTTTTTTTTAAGAAGTTTCCTTGTATCGCGTGACATTTGCAGGAATATTTCAAAATTTTCAGCAGTCATCACAATGGTGTAATTCCTTTCTGCCTCCTTTCTGCTTTTGACAGCCTGTGTGCATTCAGCATCCCACCATGGTGGAGAAGGTATTTTGCCAGAAGCTCCGTTTTTGATGGGGAATGTTTCATCTGCAGCATCTATTAAAATCTTTGTCAAAGCATCAGAACACTGTGTCTCATGCCCTTGACAAATATCAGGTATGGCATGCATTTTATGTTTCACACACTGTCTATAAGAATCCCAGTCTGCATTTGAGAGTCTATATTTAAGGCGGGGGGCAGAAATGATACTTCTTGCTTTATTATAGGGAAATGAAATTATCAGAGGGAAATGATCACTACCGTGAGAGGAGGATAAGGGCGACCATGACAAAGATGATGCCAGATCGGGTGTGCAGATGGACAAGTCAAGGACAAGGACAGTGTAGGAAGGCAAGTGTTTAATATGCACAAATTATTTAAATCTAAGATTTCCAAAAGGCGTTCTCCATAATAATTTGTACTGGAGCTACCCCAGGATTGGTGCTGAGAGTTAAAGTCTCCCATCACCAGAAATGGTTTAGGTAATACAGAAAAAATTTGATTTATTTCGGAAAAAATATTTACAGAAGGACGAGAAAAATATACAGATACTATACACAGATTATTTACAACAGCAGCAACGACATATATGTCATCGCCATGAGGGGGAACAGACAGAGATTTAAAAGAAAGGGTATTTTTAATGAGTATGGCGACACCACCATACCCATCAGCTCTGTCATCTCTTAAACAGGCATAGCCAGGGATTCTAAAGGAGAATCCTGGTTTTAGCCATGTTTCCGACAGGGCAAATGCAAAAGGATCATATTTATTTAATAAATGTATCAATTCACTTTTCTTGTTCAATATGCTTCTGCAGTTCCATTGCATGATCTTTGCTAGATCCATTATTGTAAAACAATTTAATAAAAGTTTCAAAAAATGAAGCAACGTTGGACGGTAATTGGTTTGTTTCAGAAAGGGATTTAAATAAAGCTATTATAACTTCTAAAATTTGTTCATTATTATTCCTTGTATCATTATTTTGTAAGGCACATCCATTAGAAGGAGATGGACCATCATAATCTTTTATGAGAGACTGATGAGCCTCTACATCATAACCTTTCATAACTTTTGGAGGTGTTCGTGGCTTTAAAAAGACTGTTTTTTTATAGGATTTGTTGGATGTAGAAAGTGATGACAAATTTGGTGGTGGTCTTACATGATTAAATGTGTTTGTAGGAGTAGAAATTAACACATCTGCATATGATTTAGATGGAGCGGGGTGCAGTTTTAAGGCTTCAATATAAGACACACAATTTTGGGCCATATAAGCTTTTATTCTAGTCTGCCTTTCAAACTCTTGGCAAGTTCTCCTGTTAGCAAAATGAGAGCCACCACATAGAAAACAGGATGCACTGTCTTCCTCAATATCACAAGTGTCAGCAGAATGACTCTGGCCGCACTTGTAACAACGAGGAGCAGACCTACACTGTGTTTTAGTGTGACCAAATCTGCAGCAATTAAAACACTGAATCGTTGGGAAAGTGTATAATTCAACAGGAAGAGAATTATAGCATAAAAAGACTCGCTTAGGTAGCACTTGTCCATCAAAAGTTAGAACGACTGTTTGTGATGGTTTCCAAATAGGAGTTGTACCATGTACTTTATAGTTCAACCTCCTCGCTTTTATCACTTTTCCACATCCTATGGGACCAGAGATGTTCTCAAGTAAATCCTCCATGGACCATTCAGTAGGCACACCACGGACTAGACCCATCCGTGTTATGCTGAATGTAGGGATGAAAGCCTTGAAACTTTGCTTTTTCAAACAACAATTAATAAACGAATTCGCATCTAGATAGTTGTTGAAAGACAGTGTTAGGCGATTCCTTCCTATACGCTTCAAACTACCATTCACAATGTTTTTAAATGAGCTTTTCTTTAAGAAGTGGCCAAAAGCAACTGGGTGAAGTGTGGTAGCACTATCGACGGATTCTCTTTGAATGTGTACAATAAACGGGGAAATATCGGTTGATTCATACAGAGTCCTGCCTACATGCGATGGCTGGTTTGAATTTGGATCATTGTTATTAGTCTCAATGTTGGAAATTGTTGGTTGAGAAATTTCATTAATAAGCGGAATAGGAGATCTTTCCCTATGAGAGTTCCGACTTTCATTATCACAGTGGCAGTCAGATTGTTTAAGTTTTCCTGAATCATGAGTATGGCTTTTCCTTCTTTTATTACAATGTTTACATAACTTCAGAGGAGCCCGAATTCTCTTTCTATCTGCTCTTATAGAGCCATCGGTATCCATACTGGAGTCATTGGTAGAAAAAATCGTAACATTTTCGCCGACCGGGGGGACTGTGCCCCCCGGGTCGGGCGGCTCGTCCATCAAGAGACAAAACAAAAATTAATAAACTTACCGAATATGCGAAAATATATGTATAAAAACAAATAATAGAAACAAAACTACGAATATATACACAAATTTACACAACTGATCTCTATTTATCCAATATTAAATAAAATAAATTTCCAAAACACGAAAAAACACTCCCGCCAAACTCAACGTTTCCCGCGCTTTTTTCTACAAAAAAGATTGTCAAGTCAATGTCAGTCTGTCTGTGGTGCGGTTCGTTTTCTGCAAATGGTAAATACGTTCGTAAGCACGCACACGACTGTTCATAACGATTACGATTGTTAGCATGCAAACAATTTGAACAGGTTTTCGTTTGTCAAAAACGACAGTTCTTTTATTAATATAATATTGTTATGTTGTTTTCAAATAAAGTAGTTTTTACATTCTAATAGGTATTTTAAATGTTAGTACAAACCAATTGCTGCTTGTTGATGTTGTTCTGAAGTTAAATTCAGTCATATAGAATCTCTTGAATTTTCGCAATGTACTTCTATTAATATCAATGACGGACGACATACCTAATTTTAATTAATACTTAACGAAAAAGAAAAGTTCGTCGGGTGGAAAAAACAGAACAATCAAAAAACTAAAAAACACCACTCTCATTGAAGTTTGACAACTGTTTGACAGATCCAGAGACATTGCACTACCTCCTCGTTGTTGGCACTGTTCGCACCAATCGATGACGTACCACAGCGCAATTTGAACAGTTGTTTGCATGAATATAGCGCACACGAGCCGAGCGCCAAAAGTGCAATTTGGACCGCACCATGTGTGTCAAGTCAAGTCAATAGAATAGTTGTATGGGATGGTCTGTACTCTGTGTTTCTCAGTTTCTCTCGTCTGATTGTGTGATTGTGGTTTCTGGTTTTACGAATTTTAGTACCCACAAGTTTTCTGTTTGTGTGTATCCAACATTCCGTTCCTTTTACATTCTCATTCTTTCGTTGTATGAGATAAGTAATTTTTGGAACGTATGATATTATGAATATCTTTGTTACAATTTGGTTACAATACATAGGTACTCTAAAAATGTATAGTGAATACTGAGTAAACATGACTAAGCCAACAGAAATACTTACCGAAGAGGCCAGTGAAACCACCACATCAGATACAGCACAATTGACGAGTAATGAAGAAGCTAGCACATCTAACTTTACAGACCTCAACAGGTCAATTAATTTTCAGGTAATTAATATTACCACAAAAACGTATATACCAAAATTGTATTTGTTTAACTATTCATATGATACTGAGCCAATGCTACGAAGTAAATAATTTATTATCGTTAATATAAAAATTGCTTTGTATTTGTGACAAATCCTTGATTACTTTTAGGAATCCGATGATGACCTGCTTGGGAGTCATGCAGTAAGGCGCAGGCAGCCAGTACAAAAAATTGAGCCTGGTTCAATGAATATTCTTTCAGCAAAATATGAAGTTTGTATTTTTTTTGTTAAGTGAATGATAGATTATAAACCTACACTCTGCAACCTTAGAAGTTATGCATGATACCTACTCTACTACAGTTTTTAACAAATGTTATTAAAGACATGTTATGAGCTTCCCTTCAATCCTGTGAATTTCAATGTTATCCTATATTGAACAATCGAAATCTGGGTCTTGAGTACCAAATTAAATACACATGTTTAGGTACCTATTGGATTCCAAAGGTAGTTTTCACAGAATTCTGCCAATAGAGAAAATACTTTATAAAAATTTAAAACAACTATGGTCTTAAAACAATCTTCCTGTCTAAGTTATAGCTAAAAATGGAATTATAAAAATAATATTATGTGTCTTTATTTCAGAGCTTAGACTATGACACTTGTGAAAACTATTTACTCCTAGATGAAGAGCGGAAAAGAGGGTACACATTTGTAGTTTCTAAGGACTTTGCTCGATGGTTTGTTATACTGTTGATTGGTGTGCTGACAGCCCTCATTGCATTTATCATTGATATATGTATAGAAGAGTTTTCAAATATTAAATATAAGGAACTTAAGAAATGTATCCTTTTAAAAAAATATTTGTAGCTAAGTTTGGCAGTAAGCAATAGCAACTTACTATGATTGATACATTGATAGTATGATAGTAATACATTTGTTATTATCAGTGATCGGAATAGGCAGAGTATATTTACGTAAACTTCGAGGAATAGAGACATAAAATGGAGACTTCCTTATGACAACATTTTTTTGCGGGACATTTTTCGGGACACTTAAGAACGTTAAAAATAATGTAATACAGTGAAAAAAGTAAAATCAATCTCTGGTTTTATTCAATGCGATCTTATGATACAAATAAAAGTATTTATGTAAAAAATTAATAATTTTCAATTGTAAAATTTTTATACAAAGCAATAGCCAATATATATATATATATATATATATATATATATATATATATACATATTGGCTATACATTTTTGTTCACTCAAACGTTCTTAAGTAATGTCCCGGAAAATGTCCCGCAAAAAAATGCTGTCGTGAGGAAGTCTCCATTTTATGTCTCAGTTCCTCGAAGTTTAGGTGAATATACTCTGCCTATTCCAATCACTGGTTATTATAGATTACCTACTTACAATTTACATAATATTTAAATGTAGAATTATAATGGTTTTATAACCCAACTGCACCAGAAGGAGGGTTATGTTTTTATAATGTTTATTGCCTTCCAAATATTTACCTATCCCACCACATTACCATTATGTGGAATGCAGCAGGAAATGTAATAACGATTATTTGACCACAAAATTACTTTCTTAACTTATTTGTATACAGCTGTAGATAAGTATGTGTTACTTGACAGACTGTACATTCCATATTTATTATGGGTATTGTCAAACATTGGTATTGTTTTCATCGGATCAATGCTGGTTGCCTTTGTTGAGGTAAGAAAACTATCTTCTAATTATATAGATACAATTATAAAAATCTTTATCTTTAGAATTGTGTATATGTATTCATAGATGAGTAATTTCTATTATTTAATATTTTCTATAATGAGCAGTAGAGTGATGATAATATTTTAAGCAGAAGTAGTTGTACCAATGCAATGTAGAGAATTTTCAGTAGGAAATTCCTTTTTATATGAAGTATTTAAAAAGCGTTCATTTAAATGTGATTGATCATTAAATTTTAACTTTAAATGAAATGTCAACAATAACATCTTAAAATTATTTATGTAAAATAAAAATAAATTACATAATGTTATTATTAAATGGATTACACACAGAATTCAGGAATGTTAATTGCGTTTTTCAGCCTGTAGCAGCTGGTAGTGGCATTCCTCAAGTGAAATGTTATCTGAATGGAGTAAAAGTACCCAGAGTTGTACGCATCAAGACACTACTGGTGAAAACTGTTGGTGTTATTACTGCTGTAGTAGGTGGATTGGCTGGTGGAAAGGTAAAATACTTTTTAAACGAACTTGCTTGTGACAAGATGACGTCATTACATTGTGATTTTTGCATAATATATATTAGTTCTTTACTTTTTTATTTAAAAATATGTAAAAAAGGCTTTTAATTGAAAAATCTGGAAGTGGTTTTTGAATTACTGCCTCTATAAAAAAAAAAGCATGTCCAACTGTAGAAGTTCTTTCACTTATAGGATATTATGCTACATGATCTTTGACTTATACAAGCTATATTTAATTCGAATAAACCGAAGCGTAGTATAGTAAATATTTGTATGTAAGCACTATTTAGATTTGATGTAAGTCATAACTCATAAGTAATGTGATGTTACCAGATGTATCACGCAATGTTCGGCGACGTCAGTCCCTTCAAATCAGGATTTGGTCGGTCTAGTTTAACTAGATAGATTTCTTTTTTTTAGGAAGGTCCAATGATCCACAGCGGTGCGGTAGTAGCGGCAGGGATATCCCAAGGAAAGAGCACGACGTTAAACAAGGATTTTAAGATATTCCAATATTTTCGCGAGGATCATGAAAAGCGGGATTTTGTATCGGCTGGCGCTGCCGCCGGTGTTTCAGCTGCTTTTGGCGCTCCTATTGGCAAGTATTCTAACTGGAACTGGAGGAACTGGATTTGACACTACTGCAACTAGCAACTCACATTATAAAAAGTGAATGGTAAATTGAGGTAATCCTTCAACAGGGTGAATAGCCAATAACTTTAGCATTTTTATAAAAAAACACCACCTTAAAAAAGTTAAATACTTCAGCTTTTGCGCGAGTACAATGACCGCCGCCGCGGTTTTAGAGGTTTGGTGATGAGTCAGTGGTTAGTTCGCTTTTATAGATAATACAGTCATATAAGTAGGAGTTTCTAGCACGACCTAAGTTAATAAAGCCGAAAGAGATTAGACATACCAGTTGCATTAAATATGTGACTCATGTTTAGAAACAATATAATAAATGATTTCACTTGTAGGTGGAGTATTGTTCTCCTTAGAAGAAGGCACAAGTTTCTGGAACCAAGCACTGACATGGCGGACGTTCTTCGGATCCGTGGTATCGACTTTCACGCTGAACATTGTTCTATCGGCATACCATGGCCATCCTGGAGAGCTAAGTTATCCAGGTATTTATTGTGGGACAAATCACACGTTACAATTTATTCCCATTTAAGACAGTGTGTACTATGGTTGCTAAAAACTACTAAATTGATAAACATATTGTATACTACAATAAACATGGATGATCGATTAACTATTTTATTAAAAGGGAAGGATAGTTTTTCCCGTATAGAAGCGGTAAATCTATACATATCATACATATAATAAAACTCTAAGGGGCTGTCTGTACATGAGAGTTTTTTTGTAAATTTTAACGGTAGTGTACATAATTATAGTTATCGAAGTAGATACCAAAACACAAATTTTTGAAATTTTGTCTAACTGTCCGTCTGTGCACACATCACTCAAAAACTGCTGGACGGATTTTGATGAAATTTCGTATGGAGATAACTGAGTTCCCGGGTCAACATCTAGGGTACTTTTTATTCCCGAAAATTATCCCGTTCCCACAGGAAAATATAACAACTGGTTAAAAAGAGATATACGTACTATTCCGAAACGATTTCACCCAAGAAACTTGAAATATTGTATGTAGCTGTCTTATATGTCGTAGGAAAACGATATGAAGGTATTTTTCGAATTTCCTACGGGACCGGGAATAAACTGGACCCTCGCAGGCAAAGCCGCTGGGCACCTGCTATTTGTAATACAATTCCACCATTCACTTTTAATTTTCCCATGGGAACGAGACTGACGCGTTTGAAACGGCGGGGCGCTGCTATTTGAAATATGGTATGTAGGTGTTTTATAATATGTAGTAGGCAACCAGTATGAAGGGTTTTTGGAAATTCCCACGGGAATGAGAATAAATTCCGCGCGGGAAACGCCGCTGGGCACCCGCTAATTATAAATGAAAATTATGTTACAGGTCTATTGAATTTGGGAAAAATGGATCCGTTTCCATTCCAGTTCTATGAACTACCAGTGTTCATGTTTTTCGGCGCTGTCGGTGGCATGCTGGGCGCCCTGTGGAATTATATCAACTACAAATTAACAGTATTTCGAATAAGGTAAAAATATCCGGAGTACCTAGCTTATATGTTTACGTAACAACATTATAATGTGTACCTGAAATATTTTCTTTCTTTCACTAATAGTCCAGTCAATAAATGGTTATCGAGTGCGTGAGCGGGGACTTCTAAGTTGTTCAGGGTGCTTAGGGAGTAAACATACTAAAAGTCCCGGCGTCTAGGAGGTCCGCCGGAGTGGGGATTAAAGAAATTTTGAGTTTTTCGCCGTTTAAAAATATTTATCCCGTTTTAAAGATATTAATCTTTAAAACGGTGTATCGTAGAGAAAACATATCTTCTACATAAAGGCAACTTTTATCTTATACACTTTTTTCAAATTCCTACCCGTTTTCGAACTACACGTTCCGGAAGAGTGAATTTTTCCAAAAAAAGTACTTTTATCAAACACTAGCTGTTGCCTGCTACTTCGTTCGCGTTATTTCGGGATAAAAAGTAGCCTATATGTTAATCCAGGTCCTAATCTAACATCCTACCAAATTTCATCTAAATCCGTGCAGCCGCTAAGTGATTTTCGTCTTTTATCACATAGATATCTACACTAATTTATACTTCTATACTAAATTATAAAGAGGAAAGATTTATATTTTTGTACGTTTGTTACGAATAAACTGAAAAACTACTGCACCGATTTTAAAAAATCTTTCACTAATGGAAAGCTAAAATATCCCTGAGTAACATAGGCTATATTTAATTCCCGTATTCCCACGGGAATGGGAACTACGAGGCTGAAACCGCGCGGAACCGCTATTTTACATAACACTAGCGGTATTTGTAACGAATAAACTCAAAAACTTCTGGGCCGATTTTAAAAATTCTTTCACCAGTGGAAAGCTAAATCATCATTCAGTAACATAGGCTATATTTTATTCCCGTATTCCCACGGGAAAGGGAACTACGCGGGTCAATCCGCTATAAATTGTAGCACTAGCGGTGTTTGTAACAAATAAACTCAAAAACGACATGGCTGATTTAAAAAATTCTTTCACCAATGGAAAGCTCCTTGAGTAACATAGGCTATAATTTATTCCCGTATTCTCACGGGAACGGGAACTATGCTGGTGAAACTGCGCGGAACCACTATTATATATGACACTAGCGGTTCTGCGCGGTTTCACCCTCGTCGTTTCCGTTCCCGTTGGAATACGGGAATAAAATATAGCCTATGTTACTCGGGGATGTTCTAGCTTTCCATTGATGAAAGAATTTTTTAAATCAGTCAAGTCGTTTTTGAGTTTATTCATTACAAACACCGCTAGTGCTACAATTTATAGCGGATTGACCCGCGTAGTTCCCGTTCCCGTGGGAATACGGGAATAAAATATAGCCTATGTTACTGAATGATGATTTAGCTTTCCACTGGTGAAAGAATTTTCAAAATCGGTCCAGAAGTTTTTGAGTTTATTCGTTACAAATACCGCTAGTGTTATGTAAAATAGCGGTTCCGCGCGGTTTCACCCTCGTAGTTCCCATTCCCGTGGGAATACGGGAATTAAATATAGCCTATGTTACTCAGGGATATTCTAGCTTGCCATTGGTGAAAGATTTTTTAAAATCGGTGCAGTAGTTTTTCAGTTTATTCGTAACAAACGTACAAAAATATAAATCTTTCCTCTTTATAATATTAGTATAGAAGTTTAAATTAGTGTAGATATCTATGTGATAAAAGACGAAAATAACTTAGCGGCTGCACGGATTTAGATGAAATTTGGTAGGATGATAGATTAGGACCTGGATTAACATATAGGCTACTTTTTATCCCGAAATAACGCGAACGAAGTAGCAGGCAACAGCTAGTGTTTGATAAAAGTACTTTTTCAAAAAAATACACTCTTCCGGAACGTGTAGTTCGAAAACGGGTAGGAATTTGAAAAAAGTGTATAAGATAAAAGTTGCCTTTATGTAGAAGATAATATGTTTTCTCTACGATACACCGTTTTAAAGATATTAGCGAAAAACTCAAAAGTGGGAACTTTAATCCCCCCTCCCCACTCCGGCGGACCTCCTAGACGCCCTGAACAACTTACTGAAGAAATCGTTGAGGTCCCCGCTCACGCACTCTACACCTACTGTTGGGTTATTTATTGACTGAACTATAAGTGATTTAAATATTAAATGCATTTATGCAATACAGATTTATAAAATCAATCAACCTGGCACCAAAAAATCTTAATTGATTGTGTCTTGAAGGGTGCCTAACATCTGCCATAATGCTTTTCTTTCACCCACCCAATAGCACTTCCACAACAAAGACATATCTAACGACACCTCATTCTAAAAATCTATCAAAGTATGCGATGCGATGGCGTCAAAGAAATCGACCTACATACATATGCTCCTGACGCAGTCGCCTATCTTTCTTTCTATATCTAATTCGGGTTTCAGAGATCGAGTACATGTTTGTGCTTTTACTTGGGCTAATAGATATTTTTGTTATAAGTATAACTTAACCGTTGATAATAGTAGATTATACAACAAGGGAATAAAGCACTGTTTTATGTCACGGGCGCGACATTGAATCCTGAACGTAACGAAGGACTCCCAGTTTTACTCCCGAGCGCAGCGAGGGAGTTATAATTTAAGTCCTGAGTTTAGTGAGGGATTTAAGCGCCCAAGATAAAAACTGTTTTATTCCCGAGTTATATACTCTACTTTTCTCACCTTATGCGAGACAATAAAATGCAATTGCATGGTAGTAGATTATTGACAATGCCTATGGCATCTAGTTTAATAGACTAGTACTTTCATCACTCGACATTTTCGATATTCTTTTTGAAATTTTAAAGCTATAAAATGGATACAGCAACTTGTTTCTGCCGGCGTGACCTACTTGATTTAACAAATGAAGATCGTGCGAATCTAGTTGGTTGCGGCTTCGGTTTTCGAAAATCGCGTTGGCCACGGCGGGTGCACTACATTTTGCTTAAAGAAATTAGACTTTATCGTCATAGCAATAAGTATTATGAATAGTGAAAATTACATTATTGACCTAGGGTTATAATGAAATTCCATACAACATTATAACCCGGCTAAAGCCAAGGGATATAATGTCTTGCTTTCGGTGAGGTTTATATGTTAAATAATCCGGATTTGTCGAGCATGTGGTGTGAAAAGATCTTTTATACCTAGCTCTGTTAATTTACAGATACATCAGCGCACCCTGGCTTCGCGTAGTAGAGGCATGTTTGGTAGCAGCCGCGAGCGCTAGCATTGGTTTCATCATGATGTTCATATTAGATGACTGCCGGCCACTTGGCGAAGACCCCACTAAAGTGCCATTACAGGTTTGTATAGATCTACAGGTCTACCGCTTAGCTGAGACAGTTCCTGAGGTAGCTGAGCGGGGGGGAGAGATGACGGATGACGCACTGTAAATTTTAATCAATTCGTATAGAGCGCGACAGTACTGTAACGTCATACGTGACCCCTCCCGCCCCGCTCATCTATCTCAGGAACCGTCTTAGTTAAGCGGTAGACATATAAATTATATAGTAATGAATATCTAACATCTATATCTATCATCACAATATAAAGACATGGCTATCTAGTATAATGGAATATCCAAATATTCGATGCCCAAATATTGCATCGAAAAATTTTACCGGATACTCTCGCAAATACTAGGTTTTCAGCACATACGTCAGAAAAAAAAACATCGTGAGGAAACCCGCAGGTCTCAGAATTAATTCTGAAACATGTGTAAATAGACCCGGTCCGGCGATGGGCTCACCACCTATCACGTTTAGGGGTCCAATGTATCTCGTGAAATGTGGGTATATCCAGTAATGGAATACCTCTGCCTACCCCCTCGGGGATGAAAGGCGTGAGATTATTTATTTTTATTTATTTTATTTTACGTCAGAAAAAAGTTTTCTCTTTGTTTTCAGATAGGTCATTTAAACATTATCTGTCGGCCCGGTTTGAACAATGTATATACAATGTATCATCCTACGTCGGTCAGACCATCGATGTACATAAATCCTAAACCACTGAGCATGGATACTAAGCGCGAGATGTGTAACCTAACCCGTTCGGGAGGCTCAAGCGTATCTAGTATAGCTTCTTAATCTTATGCTTCCAGCTATATTGCGCCGACGGCGAATACAACGCCTTAGCCGCGCTATGGTTCCAAACTCCCGAGGCGTCTGTGCGATCGTTACTGCACAACCCCATTGGTTCCTTCAAACCGTGGTCGATCCTGCTGTTTGTAGTTTGTTACTTCCTGCTGTCTACGTGGACCTTCGGCTTAGCTGTATCAAGCGGATTGTTCATACCCAATCTGCTGACGGGAGCTGCGTGGGGACGATTACTGGCAATAGGAATACAGTATATGCTGCCGTCTAATGTAAGCAACTTCAAATATTTAATTATTTATGTTACATTTACGACCCGAGGCCTCGCTTCGCTTTATGAAATAAGATATATCTTCTGAACCCTGCAAAATATCGAAATGAAACGTACACGAAAATTTAAGTTAAAATTACTGTTTGGCTGCTTCGATGTCACATGAGCGTAAGGTGAAAAATGTATTCACTGTTCTTGTAGTAACGCAAGCCACATATTTTGACTTAGGTGGAGTTTGTGGAGTCAGTTCGTGTAGAGTTAGAAGCTTGGATCTACATGAAAAATGATAACTTTTTGACAGTGCGAGCCAATTAATATGGTCTCGTCTTAGCAACATTTTAAATGAAAATGTTTATGGCGGGATGTATAGTTTCGCCAGACTCGAGTAGTTTGGTGAAACAGCATCAATCTAAAGGATCTTCTCTCATAAATTGTGGCACATTGTTTGTATTCTTATAGGATTTAGTATGACCTAAAAATGTTCAATGTTCCAGACAATAAACCCCGCTAAGTACGCCCTGATTGGTGCGGCGGCGCAGCTGGGCGGCGTCGTCCGTATGACGATTTCCTTGACCGTCATCATTATCGAGACCACGGGGCAGATCTCGAACGCGTTGCCCATCATTATTACGCTGGTAGTAGCTAAGTGGACTGGAGATTTCTTTAATGAGGTAATTTACCGTATCTAATCTGAGTCGAAGCAGATCATACATTTCATGTGCAGTGACAGCCCTGCGGCTAAAGAGCTTGCTTCTGATTCGTGAGGCTCGGGTTCGAATCCTGGCGAAGGTGTACAGTAAAGAGCACATGAAGAATTTACACTTATTGTGCGCGTCTGATCTCTAAGGCGATTGTAATATAGTCCAATGTGTCAAGCCCACGTGTTTTTGACTGTACCAACGACTTTTTCAAAAACTTGACGTACATATTTATCACTAGCTTGACGGTAAAGAAAAACATCGCGAGGAAATCCGCAGGTCCCAGAATTAATTCTAAGGTATGTGTAAGACCCGGTCCGGCGATAAGCTCACTACCTATCACTTTTAGGGATCCAAAGGATATACTGGTGAAACTTGGTTATTTCCAAAAATGGACTTGGAATTTGCCTATCCCCTCGGGGATAAATGGCGTGAGATTATTTATTTAATTTGAGTTTACGTTACCGGAAAGCAGAACAAAATAAAAAACCTTTATCCCCGAGAGTTATTCCATTTCTAGAAATACACACTTTTTACCACTCTATTATTTTTGGACTTATTAACAAAGTTACATCAGTTCCAGCCCGCGGGGCGTGTTTAAATAAACACGGTAAATAAATACATATTTATTTATTGTGTTGTGCTTCCTGGTTTCCTTACGATATTTTCCTTGGCTTTTGAGTTAGTGTAAATATTTACAAGCATAATAATAATAATAATCTTTATTTCAGGCAATATTTACATTAAAAGATCTTAAATAACGCAGAGGCCCATATTATATATACCTTATATCTAACATACATAACATGCATAAGTTTTGAATATTTCATTAGTCCATACCCTCGCCAGCCTATCTAACATGAGTGACAAAATTTTGTCGACGCTTGTTTCGTGCATTTGTCCTGTATATTTACGAGAAAGAGAGAGACAAAACAGTAGAATCCCTTTTATTCATTTTGAATTTAATTTCGATGCTGTCACTAGCCTATTTCGCCAGGGAATCTACGACATACACATCCAGCTGGCGGCCGTCCCGCTGCTGCCGTGGGAGCCGCCGCCATTGACGCACAACATCTACGCGTCCGAAGTGATGTCCCACCCAGTGTTCACTCTGCGCACAGTCGAGAATGTTGGACATATAATTGAGATCCTGAAAATTGTCTCCTATAACGGCTTCCCGGTCGTCGATCCACCGCTGGCGGATGATGTAAGTTCTTTTATCTACACTCATATCGTAATATTCGAATTATGATTCCAAAATTTTACACATAAGAACGATACCGCAGTATGCACTCACAACAGTAAGATACAGATGGGAATTCTTAAATACCGCTTGTAACAGAAGATACTCTATAATATTGACACTTAGAAATTCAAATACGAGTGTAGGTCACACAAACCATAAAATAGTATACGATACTTGTGACTTATGAAAGTCCATTGCAGGGTGTAGATAAAGTTAGTCCCGAGCGTAGCGAGTCAAACCTTAGTCACACATATCGCAATTAGGGTTCTTTTTCACGTTGGGAGCTGATGAGCGCGAGCGCCTCGCCTTCATCAACTCATATAAGCGAACAGATTTCATTACGTACGTAATAGTTAGTTTGTATTCTTTGCCTTCGCTCGTCCGCACTCGACAAGTGGCCAACGCGATCCAACCACCTATTCGCTGCTCAGAGTGAAAGAAACGCTACTCTGAACAAATGTGTGCGCGTAAAAAAGCCCGCAATCTACCTATGCTAATGTGTTGTGTTGATATCCTTTTTTCAGTCAGAAGTAACGACTTACAAACGCTTGAGGGGTTTGATTCTGCGATCCCAGCTTATAGTACTATTACAAAACAAGATATATAACGAGAATGCCAATACGACGTGGTCAAACTTTAATGTCGATATGAACATGTTCAGGAATGAATATCCCCGGTATCCATCGATTGATGAGGTATGAACTTGGTTAAGATATAGTATTGCAACTAATCGTAACATAGTAGTAAAAATCATAATAATATAATAACTATATTAGGTAACTAGGTTGGTAACTAACCTAACCTCAATGTTAAGCTGTACTGTACTCTGTGATGTAAAGTAATAGTCACGGCTGGCCTATCTAATTTCAGTCTATCAATACTTTAAGATTAATGTAAATAATGATGCATACCTACAGTCGGCATAATATTAAACAAGGCATGAAATGAAAACTAAAGAAATTTTGAGTAACTAATTCATCTCGTTTTTACATCTACACTAATATTATAAAGAGGAAACATTTGTATGTTTGTAACAAATAAACTCAAAAAAAAGTACTGAAACGATTTTAAAAATTATTTCACCTTTGGAAAACTTACTTTTCTGAGAGTAACATGGACTATAATTTTTAAACGGAAAGGGCCATACGCGGGGAAAATCGCGGGAAAAGCTGTAATTAATATTCTTCTTGTTTCATAGCTTGAGGTATCAGATTGGGAGAAGACATGCACGATTGACTTGCGCCCGTTCATGAATCCGTCGCCGTACACGCTGCCTCACCGCGCGTCACTACCGCGTCTGTTTCGACTGTTCCGTGCGTTGGGCCTACGCCATCTGCCCATCGTAAACGATGTCAACGAGGTATAGTTTCTTATTTATTAAGAAAAGCGACACCATAGCTATAGATAGTGACATAAGCGGAATAAACGTTGCCGAGCCTGGTTATAATTTTATAGCGCCTATAGTTCAGTTATACCTAATACAAAGAGCTTTGAAAGATAACATTTCTAAAATAAAATACTGTTCGTTGGTAAGCGCAGTATTTAAGAATAGCTGCTGGGCCGATTAGTTTTTTTTTTTAGTAATAGAAGTGGAAAAATTGCCTGGAAAATCCGGGAAAAACTTACCTCTTTTTCCAACGGGATTTATATAGGTAATTTCGGTTAGGACAGGTAGTAATTAAATATGTAAAATGGAATATTTCGGTCATGTCAAAACTCTATACCTACTACCTCGCCCCCTAACATCTGTCGGTACGCGGGAACGTCACGTCGTCGCATGCACTTTTGCGTTCATAAACATGTTATATTGGTTTCGTTTCTGGGTGTGATGTATGTTTATCAGTTGTTTAGTAGTTACATACAGTGCATGCGCTGCCTGGTTGGTATTTTGTTTATTCATTTGTATACGACCTATTTATTAGCGAATTTATGATTTCTGATATATCCAAGGCTTTTAAAACACAGCTCTATTGCGATCAATTTAATTTTAATGTTGTGTTGTTTCAGGTTATAGGTATGGTTACTCGTAAGGATATAGCCAGATATAGAGTGTGGAGGCACCTAGGCCACATGGGGATGGAAGAACTATTATTGTCTAATGAAGTTTAGACCTCATTATATAGATATAGTAATATAAAGTAAGTTGAATAAATAAATAATATATTATAATACATATACATACCAATTGGCTAATGTTATTAATTGACAAGGTATAATGTTGTATTCATTATAATACCTATATAATTATTATATCTGTTTCTAGTATAGTTACCTATTTCTACATTACAAAGCAAATAATTATGGTAAGTATTTGCTTTGTTTTATAATTCCATAAAATTGTTGCTATTTTATTTAAACAGAGTTTAACATAATAATGTCACGCCTGTTATCTCCGAGAAGGTAGGCAGAGGTATGTTCTATGTTAGGGATTTATTTTCCGCGTTTAGTCCCTGAATTGGACCATTATGTGTGTGTGCACTGAGTGACCCAATGTTTTTTTGTAATTGTAGGTACTACAATAGTTAGTAAAAGTTCTAAAACATTTGTAAAACGAATATTGGAGTTTGTAAAGACTTTAATAAAAGGTCGTTTAACTTTTTATTAAAGTCTTTACAAATTCCAATATTCGTTTTACAAATTCTGTTAGAACTTTTACTAACTATTGTAGTACCTAGAATTATAAAAATCCATTGGGTCACTCAGTGCACACACACATGGACCATTGTAGGCAGAGGTTTTCCGTTTCTGGAAATACCCACTTTTCACGAGTAATTCGACCTCTAAACGTGATAGGTGGTGAGCCCATCGATGTGAGTCATTTCAGCAGCGCCACGGTCAACGATCGTGAAACGGGCCCTTGCTTCATTTAGTCCCGATTTAGTCACATTTGGTCAAAAAGTGACCAAATGCCAGGTGCTGTACTTCCGAAGATATGAGGGAAAGTTTGTGGCGCTGCTGTGCTGACGTCAGCCCAGCAGCGCCCCGCTAGAACTCTGTAATTAAAGCATGTTACTAAAAGCTGTGAACACAGGATTTACTCTCTATTTAGTCAAACTCGCTGGTGAAAAACCAGAACTCAAGTGTCAATACATCCGAAGTTATTCGAGTAAGTTTGTGGCGCTGCTGGGGGGACGTGAGCCCAGCAGGGCCCCGGCATCTGGGGTAAACTACAGCATATTTCTTGCTGATTTTTTCTGAGGATTTAGTCCAAGTTGCGGTTACTCGTGAAAACTTGTCAGTTTTAAGGAAACTCAACAATTCTAGATTCCAGAACAAAAAACATATATTGAACCATTTTTAGCTATATCTCGTAAACTACGGCGTCTTTGACCGCCGTAACAGCAGTAACTTGTACTTCTCATACATTTGTTTCGTGACCAAATCAGGCACTTTTACCAGTAAGCAAATAAAGGAATTATTAGGATTGTAACAATAAATACCTCAAACGCCTACCAATTTATTGAAATCCCTAATCATGCGCTTGCTATGCATTTTTTACAAGGCGCTTTAATCGAGATTTGTAGTCACTCTTGAAAATGATAGTACATTTCGAGGATCAGATAGCTTTGTTGAAATCTCCTTACCCTATATTTGAGTGGCCGAATGTAAAACATTCACCACCTAAAGCGATTAATGGATAAAACAACATTTATTGAAAGTTTGTGGACCAAAAAAGTCATCCCAGCAGCGCCCCGCCAAAACTCGTGAACTAACGCATATTGCAGAGATCTGTTGACACCAGCATTTACTCAAACTTGAGTTAATTTGTGACCAAATAAAGTATTATAAAATATTCACAGAAACAAGAGTAACTGGGGTCAAACTGTTTTCATAAAGAAAGCGTACAGTCATCTAAAAAATTGATTTCGTTTATTGTAACGAATCGTAATGGTAAACTCACTACTTGACATTATCTACTTTTCTTAAATGTTACTGTAAAAAATCTGTAATGTGTCTGCGACACCAAGTCTTCCGTGATTGCTATCATGTTTTTTGAGTTTAGACTGTTTAGTACTGCGTCAAGAAACCATTCCCGGTCCGTAGCGGAAATCAGACACGGATCATCTATTGTCTTTCAACGCCTCGACGCTGATGCTTAAATGGTCTTTAGTAAAAGTCATATCATCATCAGCCTATATTTGTACACTGCTGAACATGGGCCTCTGACATAGGCTCATAGCGCATAGCGCATTTTCAATAAATAGGTGGTGAATGTTTTACATTCGGTCACTCAAATATAGGGTAAGGAGATTTCAACAAAGCTATCTGATCCTCGAAATGTACTATCATTTTCAAGAGTGACCACAAATCTCGATTAAAGCGCCTTTTAAAAAATGCATAGCAAGCGCATGATTAGGGATTTCAATAAATTGGTAGGCGTTTGAGGTATTTATTGTTACAATCCTAATAATTCCTTTATTTGCTTACTGGTAAAAGTGCCTGATTTGGTCACGAAACAAATGTATGAGAAGTACAAGTTACTGCTGTTACGGCGGTCAAAGACGCCGTAGTTTACGAGATATAGCTAAAAATGGTTCAATATATATTTTGTGTTCTGGAATCTAGAATTGTTGAGTTTCCTTAATACTGACAAGTTTTCACAAGTAACCGCAACTTGGACTAAATCCTCAGAAAAAATCAGCAAGAAATATGCAGTAGTTTACCCCAGAGGCCGGGGCCCTGCTGGGCTGACGTCCCCCCAGCAGCGCCACAAACTTACTCGAATAACTTCGGATGTATTGACACTTGAGTTCTGGTTTTTCACTAGCGAGTTTGACTAAATAGAGAGTAAATCCTGTGTCCACAGCTTTTAGTAATATGCTTTAATTACCGAGTTCTAGCGGGGCGCTGCTGGGCTGACGTCAGCACAGCAGCGCCACAAACTTTCCCTCATATCTTCGGAAGTACAGCACCTGGCATTTGGTCACTTTTTGACCAAATGTGACTAAATGGGGACTAAATGAAGCAAGGATCCGTTTCACGATCGTTGACCGTGGCGCTGCTGAAATGACTCACATAGCCCATCGCCGAGTCTGTTACACATGCCTCAGAATTGATTCTGGGATCTGCGGCGGGTTTCCTCACAATGTTTTCCTTCACCATCGAGTTAGTTAAATATCTACTTAAGTTTTTGAAAAACGCATTGGTACATGACAGGATTTAAACCAGAGCCTCACTGACTATCAGCATAAGAAGCAGGCTCTTTAAGCGTAAGGCTCGCTCTTAGTAATTTAATTAATTTATAAATAAAAGTTTAGTGTAATATAAATAAATACAAAGGTTAGGCTTGACCAACATAGGCCTTATCTGTGAAAATTAAAGTATTTTATATCGAAATAAACAAATGAGACTAAAGGCCATCTGATATTATGCAATGCTAGAAAAAATATATTTTTGAAATAATCTGTAAAGCATTAGCATCCCATGGTTGATCAAGGACAAAAGATAATCCTATTCGTCTGATTTCCGTTACAGAACGGGCTAGTGAATGTGGGCTAGACACCATTATAAGATATGATTGATTACCAAAGATAAGGTATAAATTGAATGAACTACACTTTAGTTTCATCTATGACAAATAACTTATGATTAAAGGATAATAATTAAGAAATTATGGTTCAGTAAATTTAATTGTGATACTTTTGAATTAAGTATTTTATGTATATTTTGTAGATTTACATTATCTTTAGTCAGTACTTATGAATTATAACGGCTCAACTTTTGTTATAAATAAAAAGTTTAATTTCATGCAGATTTTTATTTCCAATACATAAGTAGCATAATACTGCTATTATTTCACAAGACGTATCTCTTAATAATTATTATTAATACAAAGATTATTCATAATTATATTTTAGTACCTCAGTTCATGAAACTTTTTTACCCAATGGATTTATTCTTCTTATCCTTTTCTGGTTAGATATTCTCTATTGTCCTTCAACATGGCATGTTGTAAATACAGAAAAATTCTGTTCACATGTATGATATTCTTGTACTGGCGCGCGCTCAACCTTTATCCCTTAATTGTTTACAAATAGTTCCCAACCAATGCCAGCCCACATGTTTATGAATAAAATCACTGGCAGAATCACAAGAAGCAGCAATACATAGTTAACGAACTCATCCATATTTTATATTTCATAACTTCACGATTAAAGCAATTTTTTTAAGATTAGCAGTTAGCACATCAACTTAACCTCTAAAAATGTGTCAATGACTGTTTGAAGTTGACTGTTGTAGTACGGTTCAAATTGCACTTTCTGCGCTCGTGTGCGCTATATTCATGCAAACAACTGTTCAAATTGCGCTGTGGTACGCTGACATGAGCATTGTGACATCATCGATGACGTCATCGATTGGTGCAAACAGTGCTAACAACGAGGAGGTAGTGCAATGTCTCCGGATCTGTCAAACAGTTGTCAAACTTCAATGTGCGTGGTATTTTTTTTCCCGCGAACTTTTTTCATATTCGTTAAGTAATCGATTAATTAAAATTAGGTATGTCATCATTAATATTAACAGAAGCATTACATTGTGAAGCTTCGGGGGACACTATACGACTCAAATACGACTGAATTTAACTTCAGAACAGTATCAACCTAAATATTAAAAGAACTGTCATTTTTGACAAACGAAAACCTGTTCAAATTGTTTGCATGCTAACAATTGTAATCATTTTGAACAGTCGTGTGCGTGCTTACGAACGTATTTACTATTTGCACAAAACGGACCGCAGCCTTGACATGACAATGGTTTTCTTCAACTTGAGATTGAGGGCGCCACATAGCATACCTCATGGCGCACTTTTCAAAATAGTTTCCGTTTATTAGAACTACTTTCTAATGTAATGTAGGCAGCTGGCAGACAACTCAAAACTATACATAACCAAAGCGATAAATAATATATAACGACATTACTTATTGATTATGAAAATTCTAAAATATGATACGTATGAAAGATGCAGGTGATAGCTTGATGAGCATCTTGGAAATAACGCGGTTTATCGGCTCTTGTTATACCGTAATCTGGTTCCATGGCCGGTAGCAAGACACTGTCGCTTTTAGTATAACACAGGCTGTAATTCAAGTCTTTACTTTGTTTCCCGATGTGAGATACAGTCTTGGTACTCTGAGGTGTATTGAATTTGTGTCTTGTATTGTTAGCCATTCTCTTCATTCTTTCAATATTTCCTTTTATAGTTCCCAGCATTTTGTGGTTTTCGGGAAGATTCAATAACTCAGCTAAGTCCTAAAAAAGATTAACAAAAATTCATTATATTGTGTACGAATTAAGGTACATACATTTAAAAAGCGACGCGACGTCGCCGTTGTATCGACTGGCGAGATAAAATTATGTTAAAAATTTTAACATAATTTTACATTTGATCATTCGATTTGTTTCAATGGAATTGACACCGGACAAGACGACAAAATTAATCGTCAGCAGTCTCTTAATGAAGTATTACAATTAACGTACCTCTCTAACTCCATCATACTTGGAGAAAAGCCAGAGGTAGGTACAAAGTATGCAAAACAAATGAGTTTCGCTATTACTAAATCGCCACATGAATTTCAGTATAGGTGGAATACGGTCTCTCTGTAAAACAGAAAAGATATAATAATTATATTAAACGCATACATTTTAAGTGCCATAATAGTTTAGAAGTTGTAGACTACTTACAGCGTAAATTTTAGGTCCAGTTATCCTGTACCGAGTCAAATTAACTAGAACAGATGCAGCAGATTTCAACACTTCTATGCTAGAAATGGATCTATTTGTCACTGACATGTAGATGTAAACTCGACGCACGATGGATGCGGCATTGTTGTTATACATCATGGGGAATACTTCCGTTAGTAACTCTGTAAAGAAAACATACAATCACTTTCTATACTATTGATTTTCTTAAATTACGTCGTCAGTAGATATTGAAAAGCCGCAAAACTGATAAATGTTAGATAGAAGAGTTCATGAGTGGAGCCCGCGAATCGGCATGCGTATTGTACGACTCGCTCAGACTAGGTGGAGCGACTAGCAACGATCTTCGTAAGTTGGCTGGCAAGAGCTGGATGCGAGTGGCTGAGATTAATACTCAGTGGGGTGTGCTAAGGCCTACGTCCACCAGTAAAGTAATATGAGGTGATGATTATGATTCAAGTATTACTTACCCAGAGAGCGAAACGCCCTAATCACGGTCTCGATATCGGACATATTTCGGAGCACCTCCATGGCCTCTTCATTGCGTTCTTTAAGTGTCTCCTGCGTAGATTTCAGCGCCCCTTTGCGCCATCTGCGCCTCAGCTCCGTCACGCGGCGATCACTGGCAACAGCCTCGCGTGCTTTGTGACCGCGAAACAGAGCCTAAGAAACACGCAATTTTTATATAAGTGAAATAAGACAAGATAAACAAACAATCTCACCAAGTAATCACGCTATGGTACACAGCAATTTAAAAAATCTAAGTAAATGTCATACTAACCTGAATTTTTGAAGCAGCCCATTGTCGCCTGTTTTCTACTTTAATCTTCTGAATGTCTGCCTTTTTACACTCAACTTGCTTTCTCACCAAATATGCCCTGATTGCAGATTGCAACTTTATTATTATTCTTCGCTTCTGTAGGAATTCGCATCGTATGAGCCTTGTACCTAGTTGCCCTCTCCACATCATTTGTATGAATATAATTTGTTTTCTATAATTCTGGTACCACTTCTGCACATAATGCCGCCTGAAGTACTTCTGTATACATATAGCTGCTGCTTCTCTCCGTTTCTTTGTGGTATCTCTCTGTTTCTTCAACTTAAAGGCAGCTTGAATTGTGACAATAGCTGATCGAATTCTCAAGAAACGTTTCCTCGCAATAAAACTTCGGACATAAGACTGCAACTTTATCACTGATGTTTTAAGAGCAACATAATTGCGTCTTTCAGTCACACACAATCTATAATAGCGGTAGAATTTTTGAATACAGATTGCAGAATTTTTTATTTTAATGTATCGTTTGCGAAGTAAATACATGCGGAATATTGATTGTAAAGTTATTGCGTTCTTTTTCAACATCAAAAACTCATTACGACATTTGTTGCGGCTTTGTATAGAATTATACCAAGTTTGTATCTTTGTAGCTGCATTTTCTCTACGAATCTCACGTGTTACGGTTTTGAATCGGAAACGATGCTGGATAAATATTGCCGCATTCCGTAGTTGGAGATACTCCTTATGTATTCGTCTGGTTTCCTTGACGCTTCTGAACCACTTTTGAATAAAGATAACGGCATGTTTATTATTGATATATTCAGTCCGTTGCTTTTTACCGATGATGTAAGCTCTAAATACTTTTTGAATAGTGATGGAAGAACTTAAAATCGTCTTGAATTTACGTCTTTCTTGTAACATTAGAGTATGACCCCGCCACTTCTTCTGAATTATAATCGCAGCAGAACGTGTTTTTAAATACGAACTTCGGTCTTTCTTCATGACGAGTAATGCTCTAAATTTATACTGTAATATTTTAGCACTATTTTTCAATTTTAAATAACTTTCTCTTTGATTTCTGCCAGCTTTAAAGGCCCTGTAAAATCTTTGAATTGTTATAATAGCTTTTAACGTTGTAACATAACTTACTCTTTCTTTCTTCATAAGGCAGTTTGCCCTGTATCGTCTCTGAATATCTATAGCTGCTGTTCGAAGTTTTTGGTAAGTTTGCTTTTGTGATTTCATTTCCAGCATTGCTCTAAATCGTTGTTGAAAAGTAACAGTGGACTGTTTAATTTTTAAATATTTTTCTCTTTCTGTTCTCATTGCTCGTATGCTTCTGTACCTTCTCTGTAAGTACACAATAGTATTTCGCAAAACGAAGTACTCGTGTCTGATTATTTTGCTTTCTTGATAGCGCCTGTAGAACTTTTGGATGTATTCAGTTGCACGTTTGATTTTCAAATATTCATTTTTTTGCCTTTTAGTTTTCAAGTATGCCTTGTAGTATCTTTGTATAGTCACAGTCGCAGTTTTAAGTTGAATATAACGTTCTCGAACAATTTTCATCTCTATATATGATTTGTAATAGTTCTGAATGCAAACAGTTGCTGTTATTATTTTGCGATACTCCTGTCTTTGTTGTTTGCCAACTTTGTAAGCTCTGTATTTCTTTTGGATTGTGACACACGCCTGCTTTGTTTGTATAAAGTATCGTTGAATCTGTTTTACTTGTTTCCAACTTCTAAACCACTTCTGAACTTTAATGCAAGCATCTTTAACTTGGAGGAAATATTCTCGTTGCTTTTTACCGATTATGTAAGCTTTGAAAGCATGTTGAATTAAAATACACGATTTTCTCAATTTCAGAAACATCGATCTGTCGTGACGCATTTTCAACTGTGCTCTGTATCTACGTTGAATTATAATAGCCGATGATCGCACTTTATTATAACTTTGTCTAAAATGTTTCATCAATATTTGAGCCCTATGTTGTCTCTGTATGTATGTAGCAGCTAGTTTAACTTTTAAGAAGGTCGATCTTTGTTGACGCATTGCTAATAAACTTCTATACCGAGATTGAAATACTATTACGGCCTTTTTCAATTCGACATACGAGTTTCTTTGTATCTTACAGAGTAGTAACGAACGATACCATTGTTGAATCAAGATCGTTGATTTACGCTGCGTTATATACAAATTTCGCGCTTTTTTCATAGCTAAAAATGACCTTATGTGGCATTGCAAAACACCAACCGCTTTCTTTATTTGTATATATCTCGCTTTTTCTTTTTTCATAAGCAAATAAGCTCTATATTTTCTTTGTAATGTCACAATCAAATTTCTTTTTCTTAAATAATCCACACGGCATTGTTTTCCTCTATACAATGCTTGTGTAAAAATAACGATACGCTTTAATTTCCTAAATTTATTTTGTTCACTTCTCATTCTAAGTAAAGCGATAAAACGTTCTTCAAAGATCTTCACAGATTTTTTTAATTTCAAGAATGTTTTGCGCTGTTTGTTCATTCTCCAGTAACTCTGTAATAGAACAGCATTATGCCTCATTTGAGCAAGAGCTCGCATTTCTTTTCTCATCAATAGTTTGCCTCTATATTTCTGCTGGACATATGCAACATATTTTTGTAGCTTCATATAATTCCGCCTAGCAATCAAGCTGCGAGCTATACTTTGAACCAGCACAATTTTGCGAACTTCAGCTCTATATTGTTTCGCACAAAGCCAGCGTCTAACATAGCTCTGTATAACAATAGCGGCCTTACGTCTTTGTTCTTCTCTCTCTTGTTTTAATTTGTTAAGGGTTGCCTTAGCTTCCTTTATCATCTTCGTACATATGTACCATTCTTCTATTGTTCTAACGCTTGTCTTCATTTTTCGGAATCGTTTTTTGCATAAACACGTTCGCCAGTACTTTTGGAGCAAAATGGTTGCAGTGGTAATTTGTTGCATCTGCCATTCGACCAGACGATGATATTGAATTCGGCGCCACCAACTCTGGATAATACTGGCTGCGTTATTCTGTACCTGACGTATATTTTCTTCCTCTCTCTTTTTTTCCATAATGACCTCGTATTTCTTTCTCCACCACGTCTGTATAACGTTCGCCGCTTTTTCAAACAATGGAGCCCGAAACACATGAATCAGTTGCCACAAAAGCGACAATGTTTTCTCACGATGACCATCCGCAATGTCTTGAGCAGAAATATCCCCTTCAATGACAAAGTTCGCTTCTTTTAAAGCATTGAATGCGACTTGTACATTATGTATTTTCTGTAGACGCGATATTGCAGGTGTGCGGAGTTGATTTAGTAACCCGTTCTTTATCAAAATTATTTCCATAACTTTGGTTAGGCGAACGCCATCTCTAATGTCAATAGCTATATTATGAACACCATATTTGTATTCATCTAAATACGACTGCTTGTGGCTAACAACATAACCAAGTGGTCGTAGATGCTTTGTGATGTCGCCTATGCCTGCTATTAGTTCCCTTGTGAATCGAATAATGATTTCCCTGCTTTCCTTGCAGATAGAATTCCTGCAGAATAGGCAGGGATCATGAGGAATCAATTTCTTCTGTTTTGCTTGATCCAAGAAGAACACAAGCATAAAAAATTTCTTCAGAGTGAACTTCTTTATTGCATCCATGTAAGCAGGTAAAAGCATATTAGGAGCATTCGATTTGGAATGTTTATTTTTGAGATGAGGATTTTTAAACATTCTTTGAATGATAAATGTAGTCAATCCTTCAATATCATTGTTGGATTTGAGAGGCAAAACAAGACCATAAATCGCTTCCAATCCTATACGTAGCCACAATGGATTGTAAGAGAGTAACAATTCCATAATATTTTTTTGTAGACCCACATCCAAATGAAGATTCCTGTCAGTTCGAATAGCTACCAATTTTTTTTCTATTTGCGCGTGTAGCTTTTGGATGACCTGAGTAATTTCAGGACTCATTAGCAAAGCCTTAGCTAACTTTCGAAGGCTTTCTAATCTGTGACTGTTGTGGTAGACAATACATACTTGCTCTTTCGTTGGAGCAGCTGGGACTTCTTTGTTTCTGTTTTCGATCCATGCTTTTCCAACATCAATTTTCTGTTCTATGTTAGTGTCAAGATCGGCCGGAGGGGTTAAGATGCAGTTCAGCCACCTCTTGAATTCTGTTTCAAACTTATGTACAGCTTCCTCATCATAGAAGTAAGTAGCAGATAGGAAAGGATCGACTGTTGTAGATTGTGAATAAACATTTCCCAGTTGGTTGACCATAATATTCTGATACATACTTTTTTCAAATGTGGTAGATAGTCTGCCACTCAAAGAATCTTTACTGGAAATACTTGGTTTAGGTTTTAATGATTTTCTAGGCATAGGTACTGGTACTTTCCAAAGTTGTGGTTCACATCTGACAGCCTTTTTTGACCATGATTGCTGACTGCTAGTAGACATACCACTTCGGTCAATTTTATCGAATGTTCGATTGATGGTAAATGTACTCATTTGTTTGTCAGTTTTGTTGAATACATGAGTGTCTGAGAACTGGGTACTCTCTTCAGGAATTGACTGTAGAGGTGGCGAGATAGATCGTGGAGGAGACCTTATGTCCGCCCGCAAGTTATTCTGCCAAACATTAACATCGCATGAATTTAGCAAGTTTCTTTGATTTTCTTTGAATAGAGCTTGTTTACACATTTTAGTTTGATCTTTCATAAAAAAATGAGGAGGCTTAGTTTCCCCATACATTTGATTGTATTGGAAATCTAATGGTGTATTTGGTGACTCTTTTGTATATGTATCAGAATTTAAGTTTGCATTTGGATCTAACAAAATTTCATGAGTTTCATTGCCGAATTTTGGCAGCACTTTTCTTTCTGTGGAGAATCTTTGAGGAAAGAATGATAGATCACTTATTCGTGAAAATTCTGTATTTATAGAGAAATTTGGACTATTGAGCTCCTTAGGTGATGATGTATTTGGAATCTTATTTTGGATTGTAGGAGTTTCCATACAGATATTTTCTAGTTGAGTTTGCTGCTGATGGTTCACAGTTAACCATTTGTTTGGCGGCTGTGAAGATGTTATAACTATTGAAGAAGTCTCATTTTCATTGTTTTTCATCTTCATATCTAAACTATCATCAAAGTCACTTTCAGAATTCATGCTAAGAATTATTTTTGGTCCTTTATCCAATTTTTCATTTTTATTGTTGAGACTTTTAAGTGGAGTAAAGGTGAGATTGTCAAATATCTCGGATGCAAAATTATCAGTTGCCTGCTTGTTGACGGGTTTTAAAACCTTATGTGGGACAGGTGAATTCACCTTGCTGTTAGAAGTATAAGGTTTGTCATATGTGTTCTGAAGAACATTTTCAGTATTAGTTTTTCTCATGTTGGAAAATATTTCAGAAGTATCAAAGTTTAAGTCTAAACTTGTTGGCGAATCAAAAGGACACCTATCAGGATAAGAATCCATGGAATAGTCATTGTATGTAGAAATATTTTCCTTGTTTGATGGTTTTAAGATTCTCTGTTGCGTGGATTGATAAACATTTATAGTTTTATTTATAGTAGTAGTGTTATAAATGGCTTCCGATTTTTTCTTATATATTGCAACAGGGGATCTTTTTGATACTTTCTTTTTTATTTTACCTGGAGGCGAAATCTTGTAGCCCTTCAGTTGGTTAGTTTTTCCTTTTATATTCTGTAAGGAGTAATAAATGTTACCACTTTAACAATACCACAAAAATAATGGTGCATAGAACTTGATAAAAGTATGTTTTTTTATGATGTATGAATGTACATATTTAGATTTTTTATTAAATGGTCATACGAAATACATAAACTTTTGAGAAGTATCATTACTAAATGTATGAAGATGATGAAGAAATTCCAGTCATTTGTATTAAAATTTAAAATAACAATAGGAAACATCTTTTTGGTGTGCAATAAAGATGATGAATTGTTTCATAATACACACTAACTTTACTTGCATCATTTGCATTTACAAATAATGGCAAACAAGGCAAACTAAACTTAAAAGGCAGAACATACCATGGTGGATTTAAGGACAACAATGACATCATATCGGCCCCGATTTTCATTGGTGAAGCGAATAGTTTCCCTCAAAGCCGTGGGCTGAGTCGGGGTCCACATCATATCCAAGCAGTAACACGTTTCTGGTTCCAGCTCCAGCCATTGTCCTGGCAATTGTATTATCAACCCTGGAGGCAATGCTTTGCCAAGCGTTATCTGTAGATTATGGTATTAATAACAGACGGTTTATAATCAAATCATTAAAATTATCAAATAGTAGCGGTTCTGCGCGGTGTTACCCGCGTAGTTCCCGTTCCCGTGGGAATACGGGAATATAATATAGCCTATGTTACTCAGGGATCTTCTAGCTTTCCATTGGTGAAAGAATTTTTTAAATTGGTCCAGTAATTTTTGAGTTTATTCATAACAAACATATAATAACATAAGAGTAAATAAAACGACTTCAACTTATATGGTTTTCTCATGGATTTCATTGTTAGAACTAGACGAAATTAAAATAGGACCAATCTGGAAGCACTAGCTTTCAAATAAAACAAGAATCATCCAAATCGGTTCACCCAGTCGAAAGTTCCGAGGTAGCAAACAAAAACAAAATAAACATACAGAAGAATTGATAAGCTTATCCTTTTTGAAGTCGGTTAAAAATACAAATCTTTCCACTTTATAATAATAATATTATATTATTAAATATAAGCTGTCACCCTATCTATGGGAGGGTCGGGAGAGGTATTAAATTCTTGGAAATATCCACTTTTCACTCTTCTACTTTTTATTGAACGGGGTGATGTTACACATGCCTCAGATCCAATTCAGGGGGATTTTAGAAAATGATTTTCTTCACCATTCGAGATAGTACAACATAAGTCTTACAAAACTTATTTGAATGTATCCTGAGTCTCATACATTGTGTTGACTTTACCTGTTGAACCTGCTTTGTTGGGTTGAAAACTTCGAGGTTCCGTTCACAGCAATTTCCAATTAAAACATTGTCAAAAACCACTTGCGGAGGCCTAGAAAATGGGGCCAGTATCAAGCGAGGACATTCTTCCTTTGGAGACTCCCTTTTCACAACTTCTGTTCGACGCGCTCTTCGAATGTGTTCCGGTGTATTTTCAATCTAGATAAAATATTTTTGTAGATAAGTTGTTTTTAGAGTATTGTAAATTTTAATGTAAGTATCTCTGTAATGTTTGTACTTACTTCAAAATACATAATGTTGAAGTGGTAATATTAGACGTAGACACAAAGATCTTCTTTCTTATATAAACATTGTAACAGTAGCCATATTCATTTATTTCTTTCACAAAATCAGCACAGTTTACTTTAGATGCAAAGGTAAAGTAAAGAAATCCCAAATATGTTCCGACAAATTAAATTCAAACCGTCGCAAAAGCATTCAAATTCAAAAAAGTTGTTTTTCTCTCATTTTTCCTGTATAGCTAGGCAGAGGAGTTCCTTCCCAAGTCCATACAGCCCAAAGCAAACAGTATAGTATGCCCAAAGAGAATAATACTAGGTTGATACAGCCTGTCGCACTATGTACATACATACGAACACGTATAAAAGATTAATATTGCTTATTAAAAAAACGAAAAAGAAAATATTATAGTAAAACCAAACTTGTGTGTTCACGGAGATTCCAACTAACGACAACTTGGGCGTCACTTTCATTTGTTGGACGGAGCATGCTATACACTTTCATCACTTATAATTATTTTTGGTATAAATATAAAATGTGTGATACACACATACATAATATTCCACCCTTCAAGATGTATTATTATTATTTATTTAAATACATTCTGGATACACAATAAATTTAATCCAGAATGTTTTTTTTCATGAAATACCGATTTTTCGTAAGATCCTAAGTTTAATCCCATCCCTAATGAACCATCTGTCCAGTGTTGCCAACTTAGCTACTTTATAGCTAGATCTAGCTATTTTTGGGTATCAGGCAGCTACAATTTACAAAATCTTGTAGCTAAATTTTTTAGCTACTTTTTCTAGCTACTTTTACTCTTTTACAAGATGTGAGTACTTTCGAGACTTTATAGTAGGGTATTGGTCCTTAAATTGTACCTAAACGTGGCTGGATTATGTGTTTTATTACTAATACCTGCATAAATGAAGGGGATAAACATATTTCTTCGTTTAAAACGTCTTATTTTATAAATTTAAAATTATTGCTCGCTGTTTTAATACACTGAAAATTGATTTACCTATGAAAAAATACACGTAATCTGCTTACTTTACCTAGTTTAAAGTGTTAGCTACTTCTAGCTACTTTTTTGTGTCAACAAATCGGGCAATCTGGCTACTTTTCGCAAGATGTCTAGCTACAAGGTAAGGGTAGCAGTTGGCAACACTGCATCTGTCATCTGTGTCATCCTTCAGTGCGGAGTTGCTGAGAAATTTTCGTTCGTCCTTCCTTTTCTCTTACGTAGGTGCGCACGATATTTATTATTGCGAACATTCTTCTGCAATTTATCAGTCGATTAACCGGTAGTCTTTTTTGTAGCATCCTCGTACCAGTCAGAAATCATGGCCGATTCCCAGTCGAACGATAACAACACTTGCGTGGTCTGTTTCAAGAATGTCGTGTATTACTCGGTTGGGGAGTGTGATCATCCCGTATGTTTCGAGTGTTCAACTCGAATGCGAGTACTCTGTCTCCAAAACGAATGCCCCATTTGTCGACAGGTTCTTTCAAGGGTAAGCAGTACAACAATATATTGATGTGTACATAAAACTTTCATTCTCTACGTTGATTCTTCATCAGCACAATTGGATGTAGACCTGTTGCACCATATGTGAGTATAATTGCCATATTTAACCTAGTAGTGCAGAGCACTAGTAATAAATTTGATGATAAAAAAAGGGTTTACTTCTCAGATGGATTGCTGTCCATATCTTGGGTTATTGCATTGGCCATTTTATATAGGCTCTATGAGAAGAAGAAGAGGATGTTTTATTATACTTATTCTTGATTGGATGTAAAGAACAAATGGACTGGTTGATTGGATGAAATGTACAAAACTTCTAGCATTTTATTGTTATTCATATTTACAATCATTATGCAACATTATGCTTATACCTAAAACACTTATGAGAGTTTTTTTTTCATATTTGTTATAATATTTAATGAACATTTGTTATTTCAATTCAATATTTTTTTTTTCCAGCACTATGCTTAATTCTTGTTAAGGTTATTTATTTGTGCTCATTTATTGACAGGTTGTATTTACGGAGTCTGTTCTACCATACAAAGAACTCCAAGCCAAAGTGTTTTCGGATAAGTTATTTGAAAGGCAATTCAAGATTGGGTTCTGCACTGAAGATATCAAGAATGAGTACGAGAAACTGCTGGAGCACCGCTGTAGGCTGTGTGACAAGTTACCCCCATTCAAGAACTTTAGTATGCTCAGTGACCACATGCGCAAAGTCCATGAGAGATATTACTGTGATCTCTGTGTTAAACATTTGGGGGTAAGTGGTTTTAATGAAACCTTGAAAACATGATTTTTTTTGCAGTTTTTATAGATAATGGTATGGAACCCTTCGTGCGCGAGTCCGACTCGCACTTGGCCGGTTTTTATTACTTCAGTTTACGTAACAAAAAAAAATAATCCCTGGTGAGTTGAGTATCATTAAAGAGAGTTTGCAGTTTTATAGCAAATTATTTTTATTACATATAAGTTACATGAACCTGACTCTTATTTCAAATAATTTACACTCATAATTTTATTTACAATTTATGCCCTTACAAAACATTAGCTGTTCTTCGCGATTTTACCCGCGTAAGTCCCGTTTCTGTGCGAAAATTATAGCCAATGTTACTCCCAGAAAAGTAAGCTTTCCATTTGAGAAAGAATTTTTTAAATCTGTCAAGCTGTTTTTAAGTTTATTCATTACAAACAAGCAAACATACAAATTTTTCCTATTTATAATATTATTGTAGATTTGGAAATTAAAGTACATAAGATAAACAATACAGCTTATTATCCAACAAGGATTCATAAACAATTCTATTCTTACACTAGCTATCAAATGCCAAATATTGTTTTAGATAAAAAAACAATAATGGACTTTAAATCAGTAATCCCCTAGTAGCTTCTTACTCTTTGATAATCAAACCTGTATAATTTTTATTTATATTTTTAGATATTTACTAGTGAGAGGAAGTGCTACACTCGTCAAGAGTTAGCTCACCACCGACGGAAAGGCGACGTCGATGACACATCCCACAGGTAACTTCTTGCAAAATTATCAATTATTTATTTTTATACTCCTAATGTAGCACCTGTACACTTGCTCCTTAAGACCGACTCTGAAATATTGGAAATCAATATTTCATAAATGGACAATATTTCTTATTTGGATTGGTAGTGAAATTCGAAAACCATTTAGTCACAATTAAAAACAATTAAAAATCAATTGTGTCTATGATTCTTGGTTTGAGATGTTAAAACTTTTATGTTCTCGACAACATAATTTCTTCTAGATTTTTTTGTAATGTCAATATTATTACAAATAAATAATGTAATCAAGTCTGACACTGTGGTAGCGGTTGTGATTACTGCCACACAAACTCAACTCATAAGTGGCATAAGAGAGGACTAAGAGTTCCATTTGACCCAGTTGCATACTGCCTTTCACTTGGTAACTCTCTCTCTAACCGATGGTTACACCCGGAAGTTACCTGTTAACCACCAACAATAACATTCCAAATGAGGGATGATGTTTGGCAGGTGGCCGGTCGTGAAAAAAGCTAAAACCTTTTGCAGATAACGTACTGCGCCGACATCCAAGGGAAAAGAGCAGAAGAATCATTAATGAAAATAGTTTTCAAGTCTTTACTGTAATAACTAATAAATATTATGTTTCATGTATTTAAAAAAAAAATCAACATCCATGTCATTGCCACGCCACGAGTCTTGGTCCGAAGGAAAGGCTACTGTAACATTTCCACAGATCTGGCAATTTTTTTAATGTAATATAGAAGAATGAATTTCCAAAGTCCTTATAAAATTTCCTAAAACAAAAACGAAAAACTGCTTGTCCCTTTATTTCACATCCTCATTCCAACGTGATCATGAAAAAAATATCCCTTTTTCAACAGGGGTCACCCACTGTGCGAGTTTTGTGAAGAGCGGTTTATGGATGCGGACGAGTTGTACCGTCACTTGCGCAAGGAGCATCTCTATTGCCACCTCTGTGATGCCGACGGCCGCAACTTGTACTACGCGTCGCACTCTGCGCTCGCCCATCACTTTCGCACAGAGCACTACTTGTGCGAGGAAGGGGAATGTGATGGGAACCATCTTACTGCTGTTTTCAGGAGTGAAATTGATCTTAAAGGTTATAATAATGTTTTTTTTTTGTTTGATCATTCATTTATGTAGCAAAGTTCTGTTAACTTATGGTACCAAGTTAACAGAAAGTGTAAATTTATTTATAGTAGGTATGTATTAGGCGTTGCCCGCGCGAATCCCCATTTTTTATGATCCTGTGGGAATTTGCGTATTCCTACATGATATAAAGAACCTACTTGCCAAATTTTACGTCTGTAGTATTTAGACTTTCTGACAATTTTCGCTTTAAAAAGATAATGACATGTAATAAAGTGATAATCTGATAAATTGATAACTCCTACCTTGAATTTCTGCATGATTTATTTTTAAATCTGAATGTACGACTCTATTTTGTACTGACAACATACCATGTACAGTCAAGAGCAAGTCAAGCTTTAGACTACCAGTTTAAGCTGAGCTCTGATTTATACTGCGTGCCATAGAATACAGGCCGGGTCAAAGTCTAAAGTGTCAAGCTCAGCGTGCTCTTGACTGTACCTATAATACATTCAAAGCAAATAAACAATATTATATTAGTTTTTCTAAATTTACGTACATATTCATCACTAGCTCGACGGTGAAGGAAAACATCGTGAGGAAACCCGCAGGTCTCAGAATTAATTCTGAGGCATGTGTAACACATCCGGTCCGGCGATAGGCTCACCACCTATCACGTTTAGGGGTCGAATATTCTGGTGAGAAGTGGGTATCTCCAGAAATGGAATACCTCTGCCTATCAAAACACTTATTTAAATTCGTAGGCATTAGCTAGCTTACCTTTCCCCGACGCGACGGACGGCAGCGACGCCATACCCCTTGGCGTTGCTCAGATTTGGCAACATTTGACGCGTAACACGTGATGCTTTCCGCAAAGTTGCACGACAGCTGCGACGTTGCTAGATGGCGCGCAACATGACGCGCGGCTTGTTTGTTCGGCGCAACATTCATTTTTACAGTACTGTCGTTTTAACTTGGCAGCCCTGGAGTTGCGCAAATGACTGCGCAATAAAAAAAAAATTGCGACCATTTGGCGATTTGCAGGCGGAGCCTATGTTCAGAGCAGCCAAGTTAAAACGGCCGTACTGTACACGGCTTTGAGCAGTTATCCATATGTTTACTTATGAAATTGCAGCTCACAAAGCGACGGTACATGGGCGCGGGATGAACCGGGGCGCGGCCCGGCAAGCCCGCACTTTGGAGCTGCAGTTCAATATCACCCCGCACCCCGTAGGGCGAGACCGTACGCCAAGGTAATTTTGAATTGTGCTTAGTATTACCTGCGCTCCAATCACGACGTTGATCAGTGTAGCTAACATAAATGCCGTGATAAAATTAAGAGTTCGACACCTACATTAAATAATAATAATTAATTGTGGGACACAATTCTTACACGATTATTTAGTCCCAAACTAGGCAGAGCCTGTACTATGGGTACTAGGTAAATAACTGATACATATACTTAAATAAATATTTTAATAAGTATAATAATTGAATGAAAAGTTTTTGATGTTGATAATCATATTTTGAAATTTAATCTTTGAGTAAATCTTGTGAGTGGGCGAGTCAGCAGAGGGCGACAAGGCGTACTTACATCTACCAGATTGACGATGTATTGAAAAAAGCCAGATAAAGAGCATCCAAAAGCAGCAGCATGCGTCTTTTGATGTATGTGGATATAGCACGAGTGATGCCAGGTTCGTAGCAAGTCGCGGTCTAATATGTCTGCCTACCCCAACGGGAAAAGCGTGAAATTACGTATGTATTATGCAATCTTCAGGATGAAGCCGGAAATGATCCAGCGGCGTTGCCCGCTTGGATCCAGTTTATTTTCGTTCCCGTGGGAATTTCCGAAAATCTCTTCATAGTGGTTGCCTATGACATATAAGACAACTACACTCCATATTTCAAGTTTCTACGTGTTATCGTTTCAGAGTAGTACGTATTTATTTTTTACTAAGTTTTTTGCGAATGAGACATTCTATACCGCTGTAAAAAGTACTCTAGATGTTGACCCAGTTACTCAGTTATCTTCACACCAAATTTAATCAAAATCCGTCCACTACTTTTTGCGTGATGCGTGCACAGACCGACAGACAAAAATTTCAAAAAATGGTGTTTTGATATTTAGATCGATAACTATCTACACCACCGCTAAAATTTTCCAAAAATATTTCATGTATAGATATAAAAACCTTCCTCCTTTATCTATATATATAAAAGGAGAAGCTAAATCTAAAAATCAAGGCCCAGCCCAAACCGCTGAACATAGAAACATGAAATTTTGTGTGTAGGTTACATTTATAGTGTTGATGCTCGCTAAGAAAGGATTTTACGAAATTCAACCCTTAAGGGGGTGAAAGAGGGGGTTGAAGTTTGTATGGGATAGTGTGATTTCTGCGTGTATCAACTTTAAACTTGGCACAAATACTCTTCAAAATACACTATGAAATATTAGTTCTAGAATTTTTTGTAAATCATCCTCCAAGGGGGTGAAAGTAGGGGATGAAGTTTGTATGGAAAACCTTCATTTTTGGGTGTCTCAATTCGAAACTTTGTAAAAATATTCCTTAAAACAAACAACAAGACACGTATTTCCGGATTTTTTAAAAACCATCCCCTAAGGGGGTGAAACAGGGGAGTGGAGTTTGTATGGAGACGTGTTGTTTTTTACGTCTATCACCTTCAAACTTTACATAAATACTCTTAGAAATAAATTATGAGACACATATTTTTGTATTTTTCGAAAATCATCCCCTAAACGGATGAAAGTAGGGGTTGAAGTTGATACGAAGAAGTTTATTTTTTGCGATCATCAACTTGAAACTTGGTACAAATGCTTCTGAAAACAAACTATGAGATATTAGTTCTAGGAGTTTTTAAAAATCTTCCTCCAAGGGGGTGAAAGTGGGGGTTGAGGTTTGTATGGAAAACCTTCATTTTTGGGTGTATCGATTCGAAACTTTGTAAAAATACTCCTCAAAACAAATCACAAGATACGTATTTCTGGATTTTTCGAAAATCACCCCTTAAGGGGGTGAAACAGGGAGTTGGAGTTTGTATAGAGACGTGTTTGATTTTTACGTCTATCAGCTTCAAACTTGGCACAAATACTCTTAAAAATAAATCATCAGACCCGCGTTTTAGTTATTTTCGAAAATTATCCCCTAAGGGGGTGAAAGTAGCGTTTGGAGTTTGTATGGAGACGTGTTGTTTTTTACGTCTTATCAACTTGAAACTGGGCACAAATACTTTTAGAAATAAATGATGAGACACGTGTTTTTGGATTTTTTGAAAATCATCTCTTAAAGGGGTGAAAGAGGGGGATAAAGTTTGTATGGGATAGTGTGATTTCT
Source organism: Ethmia dodecea (assembly GCA_963855545.1). NCBI lineage: Eukaryota > Metazoa > Arthropoda > Insecta > Lepidoptera > Depressariidae > Ethmia > Ethmia dodecea. Next base: position 9,062,258 of record OY979446.1, read on the forward strand.
GCGTGTATCAACTTTAAACTTTTTACAAATATTCTTGAAAATAAACTTGATATATTAGTTCTAGGATTTATCGAAAACCATCCTCTAAGGGGTTTCATCCCCTTGGGGGTTGAAGTTTGCATGAATACCTTCATTTTTGGATGTATCAATTCGAAATTTTGTAAAAATACTCCTCAAAACAAACAACAAGACAAGTAGGTATATCTCGATTTTTCAAAACTCACGGGTGAAACGGAGTTGGAGATTGTATGGAAACGTGTGGTTTTTTTACGTCTATCAACTTGAAACTTATCACAAATACTCTTAAAAATAAATGATGAGAAACGTATTTTTGTATTATTTTAAAATCATTCCCTAAAAGGGTGAAATTAGGGGTTGAAGTTGGTATAGAGAAGAGGGGTTTTTTGCGTCTATCAACTTGAAACTTGGCACAAATATTCTTTAAAAGTCTCCATACAAAGTCTATTTTTTTTTGATAATTTACTATGGGTTGCTAGGAGAAATTTGTTTGTGCATCGCAAAATGTTGAAAAAAATATTGTCCACCCGTGCGAAGCCGGGGCGGTCCGCTAGTCGCTGTATATTAGTGAAAACCACATCAAAATCTGTTTGTGTAGTTCAGGACATAGCGCATTACAGACTCTGAAAGCTACCTCATTTTATACTAAGTAAAGACTAAAGATGTTATATCAAGAAACCCATAGAAGATTTAAAAACAGCCATTTACATAAGTCTTAATTTACATAGGTCTTAATTTACATAAGTCTTAATTTACATAATTTAATAGTGATTAGACCAGCGGGCGTATTCACGAAGATTCCATATTTGATATTCGACTCGGAATATCTGTCGAATCCATAATATATCAAAATGATATCTGTGAATAGCCCATCTCGAAACCTTTCGACAGATTTCGTCTAGTCGAATATCGAATATCCGTGAATACGCCCGCAGGACTTGTTGTAGTCCTTTTTAGGTTTGTGATTTTGGCTAAAGAGCCTGCTTCACATGATGAAAATTAGTGCGGCTCGGGTTTGAATCTTGGCATGTACCAAAGAGTTTTTCAAAAACTTACGTAAGTACATATTTATCACTAGCTCGACGGTGAAGGAAAACATCGTGAGGAAACCCACAGGTCTCAGAATTAATTCTGAGGCATGTGCGATGGGCTCACCACCTATCACGTTTAGGGGTCCAAAGAATATCTCGTGAAAAGTGGGTATATCCAGAAATGGAATACCTCTGCCTACCCCCTCGGGGATATAAGACGTGAGATTATTTGTTTTTGGTTCCAGGGAACGACAGGAGCCAGAGATGGAGCCCCCGCCGCCGGCTCCTGTGGCTGTCCCGCGCATCGACACGCGCAGCGACGAGCACTTCCCGCGGCTCACTTCCGCTGCGGCTGCGCCCAATTTGGTACTCGGCGGACACTCCAAGGTCTACAAAGGTAGGCATTTTTTTTAAAGAGCAGACGGGTCAGCTGATGGTAAGTTACTACCGCACCGTGATTAGATGTATCAGTAAAAGTTGTACCTGATACACTTAAGTGTAATTTTTGCGAGCAGCTATCTTTATCTTCAGTATAGAGACAGTGTTAAGGCACCCCGTCGCGACTAAGTCCCCTCCCCTCCCCCCTAACAATGACAATTACAAAAAAGTATTTTTTTCTTGTTTATGGCCATTTCGTGTCGATGAATGGGACGGTGTCCCTGGCTTCTGATTAAGTCTAATTAGCATCGGGGTAATAAAAACTTAGCTTTCAACCAACAATTTTATTCAAATGTATCATGGGTAGCGTTTGTCGATAGTTCTTTCACTATATTATTTTTCATTATTATAAAATGTCTCAAACAATTTTTGGTAAGTATATTATTTTACCGTTTTTTGGACTGGTGGTGTTACACATGCCTCAGCCACAATGCTGGGACCTGCGGATTTCCTCACATGTTTTCCTTCACCTTTAAGTTAGTGATAAATAAGTTTTTGAAAAACTCATTAGTAAGTCCTTGCCTGGATTCGAACCCGAGCCTAACACAGGCGGGCTCACTAACCATAGGTCAATTACTGTTGTAATGTATTTTAGAGTAATATGTTTGTTAAAGGCATGGATGGACTAGCGCGTACTGACAAGAACTTCCCGACGCTGGGCGGCGCGAGCGCGTCTCGTGCACCCGCGCCGCGACCAGCCGCGCCCGTTGCCGCCACTCTGCTTAGGAACGGTATGTTTCATTTTCTCCGTCTGCCTTTGGTTAGAGGAGTCTTGAATAGCAATAGTGTAGTTGACTGCAATAAACCAATAGGATACTCGTACTTGACTGTATCAAAATTAAATTTCGAGTAATCAATAGTTAATTAAAACTATTATTTCGAAATATCTCCTTAAATTATTTTTATGATGACGTCATAGACAACTAAATTTGCGTTTTACAGATGATATAAGTACACAATTAATTCGAGTAGGTAACCATCAACCCAATGAAGTAATCAGAATGTCATTGCATACTTAAATAATTGGGTAAAAGTTGAAAAAAATATATAATATTGAAGTGTTGACAACTTTGTAGTAATATCTCAAAATATTCAGAACCTTGGTGTTGGAATACATAATTCCATGAATGACATTCGTATAATTATCTCTTTGGCTTCTCCGCAAGTGTAAGACAATCCGAAGCCATTGTAGCTGCATTGAATAATGAGTCGTCTTTTAAGTTATTAACATTCTGTACAATTTTAAGCCGCTCTGACAGAAAGCGCTGAGAACGATGTTTGATATGGTTTCCTAATTATAGAAAACTATTTTTTATAACAAATATTTCACCCACCGAATGGGCCACTAGCCGGTATAATTGTCTTTACTTTCACGGTAGTATTGTATGTATTTACAATTTTTTTACTGTATTTTTTTTAATCCATGCGTTGTCTTATACATAATCATAGGTATGTCATAAATAATAAACGAATAAAAAGAGGCTGATATAAAATGAACAATAATCATGCTTCTCTTGCAGCCAAGCCTAGCGTGTCGATCCAGCTGCACAGCCAACCAACGAGCGCCAGCAACTTCAGGCTGACGCAGACCAGCGGCAACCGCATCAGCCTGCCGCCGCAGCGCAAGCCGCCGCTCTGCGACGACGACTTCCCTTCGCTGGGGATCGGCAGAGACGACCACCCCAGCATCGGCGCGAGCACCACGCAGCCCCCCAAGGTCAGGCGGGTTTACGTGGTACAGTCAAGAGCAAGTCAAGCTTTACACTACCACTGATTTACTTTTTATATACTCACACTACCAGTTTAAGCTTGTTAAAGAGGCACATCTAGTATTGTGCTCTTCCTGTAGGTTTAGATCTGCTAGGTCTTATGTCTATGTTACCTACGGTTGCTATGGGGGTGTATGATTAAATCTTCCACTACGTATATTTCTGCTATTAGCTCTGATTTATACTGCGCTCCATAGAATACAGGGCCGGTTCAAAGTCCAATGTGTCAAGCTCTACATGCTCTTGACTGTACTATAGTCTGTTAGAGAGTTGATAAGTATTATCGTAACGTCTTGGAATACTGTCGGATGGTATGGATGACTACTCTGACGCTACTCGTATCATGTGTATCCACACTCTATCCGAGTGTAACGGGCCGTTTTACTAAGCCGCCGCTGGTCGTCTGTTTGTCTTGATCTCATGAACCATAACAGATAGACAGTTGAAATTTCATCTCCGAATGCGGGCTAAGTCACGGGCAAAAAGTAGTTTATTTATAATGGTTTCGAAAGGAGTTTCACGACATATGACGTCACCAGTATGAATCATAATTATCATTTTTTGCATAAACCTTAGAGAAGTTGAGTTAGTATTAATGAGTTCATGACTACTAAACCTGCCACACGGCATGTGGCGGCTGGATGATGATTAATTTTTAATTTTTTTTTAGTCTCAATATCATATTTTTGCTGTCACAGGTCACCCTGATCAATAGTCAAGAAATGCAGGCGCTTAAAAGTAACCCGGGTGTCTCCCAACACAGAAAACCGCAGATGAGCTCGGAAGCTTTCCCCGCTCTGTCGTCGAACTCTGCGCCGGCCACGCCTCCCCAATGGATCACGGTCTCCAAGTCCAAGGAGAAATCGAAACCCGCGAAACCAGATCCGCCGCCTCAACCCAGGGAGCCCTCCTTCAATCCCGTAGCCGACTTCCCTACTCTACCCGCTAACAAATCCAAGGCGAAAAAGTCGCCGCAATCCCAAACTCTACTCCAACAACACCACCCCCCACCCACGATCCAAACAGATAATAAAATAAGTAAAAAAGAGAAAAAGAAACAAAATAACCTAAAAAAGGAGAACTCCGAGCCAAACTATGTAAATTTGAATGGCCTCAACGACAAGTTCAGCAAGCAGCAAATCAGGGAAGCATACAACGTGGCTGTGAACGACAACAACAATCAAGTCACTGAGGCTGATAAGAAGATAAAGACAATCGAGACTTCTTCGAGTGTCACAGTAAATTCAGATAAGAAAGCGAACGGTGGCAACGGCGATTTCGCGTTGGCCGCCAAAGACTATCCGCCCCTGAATCCGAAGAGCACGAATTCGGTGTCTAGTAAAAAAATGCCGAACGGCAACGTGCCTCCCGGCTTCAGCCACAAGACGCGCCCGGCGTGCGACGGCATGACGTTCACCAACTCGGCCGGGCAAACGTTCCCCGCGCCCGTGCACTCGTATATTCCGCCACCGGACTTCGAGCAGAGGAACCGGGCTCTCGTGAATAAGTTCGCCGAAGCCCTAGGCGGGGCGGCCGCGCTTGAAAACTTCAAAGTCGCGTCTCGAGCTTTTCGCGACAACATCCTCAATGCGGACGAGTTTTACCAGCACTGCAAGACTGCTATGGGGCCGCACTTCGAGTCGCTGTTTACGGACCTAGTGGCTCTTTTGCCCGATATAGCTAAGCAGCAGGAGTTGGTGGTGGGAAGGGACCTGGATTCCCGCCTGGAGGTGTGTGCTACGTGCGGGCAACTGGTGGCTCCGGGGGACCGAGCGGTGCACGAGTCCGCCCACTGGCCCCCGCTCGCGCCTCACTAGGCGAAGTGCTATTGTGATACTGCCGTTCACGTTGCGTGTTCAAACATTTCATTGTGGTATCTTTATTTAGGCTGAAGGTTGATAAGAGAATAATGAAAGGTACGGCGCTAGAAAAGTTAACGCGACAAATTGCGTGTGCAGTTTAAAATTTTAAATTGTAAGTCCATATAAGTAGGTAAATAGTTAATAGTTATACAGGGGAACCGAATTCATCGCTATTTATTATATTATCGTTAGTGTCAACCGCGTATTCAAACAGTAAATAGAAAATGAATGTCCTCAAATGATTTGTACAATGACGTCAACCGTAATTTTTCTTGTAAGTAGTATCACCATGTAAATATCAAAATGACTTAGTTTCACGCTTAAATTTTGTGGTGAAAGTAAATCTTTGACTAATTTAATTAGCAGTCCCGTAAATTTTCATTTTCTATGTCAAATTTAGTTTTCTGTGACCAAACAGCAACATGCTGTGTTAAATTTGATACAGTATGGCAATTACGAAGTTCTATGTGATTATGTAAAATGTAAGTGTTACATGAATGTTACACTGTGTAAAATATATTGTTTCAAAGTTACTATTATATTTTTATACTTTTCAAATAGAACAATATCTTTAATTTGTGTAAAATATTTTTTTTGTTGAATACAGTATGTTTTATTATATTCGTTGTATCAAATTAAAAATTCCATATATATTAGATACATATATTTGCATAACCAAATCGGGTTAAAAATTAATGAAATGGATCCAGTCTGACGTCCAACTACTACTTGTCACTTTTCCCCCACCCCAAGAATCCTTTGACGAGCCCAGTGAGGCCGGCGCCCTGCTTCTTGCTGTCTGCGGCGCCCGTCTTGTCGTCCAAGTTCGGGAACTCAATGAAGTTGCAAGCCAGGTCGAAAAATAATGGCTTACAAGGAATGGCTTCCATCGACGGGGGCATTTTGTAGATATTAGGATTCTTCGTAAGTACTTGAGTGTCCTCGCGATACTCCTCAAGCCGATCCACTAGAGGTTTCTTGTCCTTGTACGGCTTGCCACTCGAGGTGTACTTGGTCTCCTCGTCTTGTTCGTCGTCATCTTCCAGAACGGAGTCGGCGTGGACTTCGAATTTGCAACTTTCGATGTCCTTCTTCAGAACGTGAAGCTTATCTAAGAGTTGTTTGTCAGTGAGTTTATTGGAAATAGATTCGGCGGTGTACGTGCTACACCTCTCCAGCATAGCGAGCGCCTCCCTGAATCGCCGGAGGCCGGTAAGGACCTGCGCGATATAGTAGCAGCGGAAGGCTCGGTAGGCCTTCATTTGAGTCTCGATTTCCTGCTGATAAGCCGCGTCATTTTCGAAGCCAGGCAGCTGTTGCAACTCTGTAAAGTTCTGCAAGATGATCTCGTACAGTCTAGTCAAGTCGTGCGGGCGCACTTTCTTGCCGTCAATTTGGAGATTGTTCTTCCGAGCTTCTTCAGCCTGCTGCACCAGCAAGTTGTTCCTCTCAATAGTGCGCATCAAGCGCAGGTACATCAGGTACGACAGTAGATAATTAATCCCAGATAGCTGGGACTGATTCTCGGAAGCGGCTTTGAGTTTGGGATCGTTTTTTATTTCGTCCCTGATCGCGGATATGGCGTCCTTGCAGTCCATGAGGATGTTCTCGAGGATGTCGATCTTGGCCTGCGCGGTGGGGGCGCTGGCGACGGACTTGTCGAAGTCCTGGAGCGCGATCAGGAAGAGGCGTACTTTCTCAGGGCGCACGGTGACACGCCGCCCACGCCACTCCACCTCGTGCATCACTCCCGAGCGGGACTCTCTGCACATACAAATTAGTTTTATCCAAGAGTTTGCGCTTCAAAGGAAGATTGCATCAACCCTATTGGGACCCAACTAAGGCCTGTACTACAATACTGCCTTATTTTGCTCACCACAATTGGGCTAGCTAGTTTCTCATTCCATAAAAAAATGCATGATCTCACGCCATATATACATCGATCGATTTTCAAGCACGAAGCTCCGCTTGAGGACAGTCAGAGATGCCTCTATATGAGTCGCATAAATCTGTCACCTTCTAACTGCGCTTAAGCATAGTTCCATGTTTTATGATCTTTTTGTAATAACCCAATAGTAATACTAATTTCGCAATTACTTTATGTGTCCGATAATTCAAAAATTTTGCGATATTCTTTTAAGACCACAGTATTTCGTTTCATATTCTATGGATGAAGCACTAAAGATCTGCCATCTTCGTAGCAAGTGGCTGTCTATTGTCACTGCCTACACCAACGCGCAACGGAGAAAAGACGTGAGATCATGTAATTTTTTTATGTAATGTATCAGTGTCAATCGAAGAACTAGCTAATTAAACTGGCACCGAAAAAATGGCAACAATAATGATTGATTGGCGTACTTAGCCTGAGCCATAAGCGAATCCAAGTTTTCGATCAGCCCCTGGCCGCGCATCGCCACCAAGTCGCCGGCCGCGGACTGGTCACCGATGTTGTACGCGCAGTAACGCAGACTCGGCTTTAGCTCCTCCACCTAACATCAGTTTATAAAAAATAAAATTCAATTTCTGGAAATATTTTTATCAGTATTTTTTGGAACCCTAAACGTGGTGAGCCCTTCGCCGACTGAGTTGCTGGTACACTAATATACAAAATATAGTTAAGTATAAAAAAATACTTCGATAGTATCTCAGTAGATTATACGCTTACAGATAATAAATTATGTATTATATACTGGCTGTTACTCGCGACTCAGTCCGCGTCAATTTTAGGGTATTTTATCACCTTGGTGTTTTAAAAATTCTTCCAGTAAAGTATCTACAATAACTACTATCGTGCTGCAAAATTTCATCAAGATTGGTCCATCACGCTAGTTCATCATCATCAACCCGTAACAGCCCACTGCTGAGCTAAGGGTCTTTCCTCACACATGAGGAAGTATGGGCTATAATCTCCCACGCGAGCCCACTGCGGATTGGGAGATGGTGTTAAGCTAGTGGCCACTTAACAGTCAGAATTTTTCAAGCCACCCAAGGGTATCTGACATGGCTTAACGACTTCCATTGTGCGTAACACAACGAAAACCGGGACCAACAATTTAACGTGCCTTCCGAAACACGGAAGCGCTCGTAATATAAATGCCACTAGGCGGTCACCCATCCACTGACTGACCGCACCCAACTTTGCTTAACCAGTGTGATCGTTACAAACACACTGGCACCGCAGGGCTACGAGCGCTTCGCTGCGCTAGTTAGCAGTGAAAATATACCAGAGAGAGGATAGTCAAACGTGGGGCTCTACGGACCAAATTACAAAACAGTACCTTCTGCTTGTACACAATGCGCTCATCCTCGGGCAGCGCAGCACAGAGCTTGTCGAGGACGAGTTGCGCGCTCTGCAGGCTCTCGGCCGCAGGGCGCCACTGCTGCAGCTCCACGAGCAGCACGCCGCTCAGCCACGCCGCATACGCGCTCGCCTCCAGCTGCGTACGCGCATCGCACACGCCGCTTTGCTGCAAACCACCAAACCAAATTATCATTCCCTCCCTTCAAGCAGTCTGCTTGATCACATTGAAATAATTAACTTTCAGTCTTTTAAGGTAGGTTGCACCTTGCACTTAAAGAAATATATAATAATAATATAATCTCACGCCTTTCATCCCCGAGGGGGTAGGCAGAGGTATTCCATTACTGGATATACCCACATTTCACGAGATACATTGAACCCCTAAACGTGATAGGTGGTGAGCCCATCGCCGGACCGGGTCTATTTACACATGTCTCAGAATTAATTCTGAGACCTGCGGGTTTCCTCACGATGTTTTCCTTCACCGTCGAGCTAGTGATAAATATGTACGTAAGTTTTGAAAAACTCATTGGTACATGCCAGGATTCGAACCCGAGCCTCACTGATTTTCGGCCGGCTCTTTAACCGTCCGGGCTATCACTGCTAATATATTATGTTGTATTTTTTGGACGTATGAAAAGGTATGTGTAAACAGACCCGGTCCGGCGATGGGCTCACCACTTATCACGTTTAGGGGTCCAATATTTCTCGTGAAATGTGGGTATATCCAGTAATGGAATACCTCTGCCTACCCCCTCGGGGATAAAAAAGGCGTGAGATTATATTATATTATTATTATACAAAGGTAGAAAACACTTGATATTGAATTTACAGCAATTTTGTCTACAACAGTGTTTTGATGTGTGGTTTGCGAACCCTAGGAAAGTTGGGGTCGTGGTCACAGAAAAAATCTTATTTGTTATAGATTATAATTTTCTTTTTTTTCTTCAAATCTACCTCCATTTTCTTTTTTGTTGAAGTGCTTGTTTTTCAGACTTGTATTTATGAATCGTTTTTTCAAAGTATCGAAATTTTAAATTTATAACCAATGCAAACCTGTATTGGTTTGCATTGGTTTTTTACTCACTTACTAACAACCAATACAAATTAAAATTATATGTAAAAAGACGTTACTTCACAGAGCTGCAACAGTGTCTGCGAATGCGCGTACGCCTTCTTGAGCCGCGAAACAAGGTGAAACTTTTTGCGGGGCTCAGTGTTGGCCTCCTGCCGTAGCTGCATGGCGTGTGCCCATGCCCGCTCGGATTGCAGTAACGGAACGCACAGAAGACGGTTCTCAGCGCTGCTAGTAGTTAGATGGGTGGTTGTGACATCACGCCGTCGATAATGGCGTCTGTCCCCCTAAAACATTTTTTTTGAGATGTTTAACCGATTTTGTTCTTGATACAAGATGTATGAATTACACTCCACTGAAGCTCATAATCTAATGTATGAATGATGGAAACTATAAACATTGATATTTATTATTTTATAGTATGATAATTAGATGTTTAGTACCCATAGTACAGGCCCTGTCTGGTATGGGAATAAGTAACTGTGATTGAATTGTGTCCTACAATTTATTTATTTATTATCATTGGACTAAGTTCGCAAATACCTGAGGAATTTTGAGCACTTTACGAAGACGGCGAATCCGACGCGAACAGTAGCCTCGGTAGCGTTGGTAGTCTCCATGACGCAGCCCATGCTGCTGCTGTGCATCTTTCGTGATTCGGAATACTGTTTCATGGTCAAGGAATCAATTTGCAAGTTTGGGAATGGAATTTCATATGTTTACAGCTTTAAAGACCCGAAATTCAGGGGCTAGCATAGATTGTATACAGAAGAAAAATTATAACAAAATTTTACAGGAAACTGAGTTTTCTATGTTTGCATACATACATACATATAATCACGCCTCTTTCCCGTAGGGGTAGGCAGAGACCACTTCTTTTCACTTGCTACGATCCTTACATACTTGTTTCGCTTCGTCCACTTTCATTATTCCTTTCATACATGCTCTTCGGTTTAGGGTACTCTTGATTATCTCTATGTTTGCATTAAAATAAAGACAAATGGGAAGTGCCTTATCTCAATCACATTGCCCATGTTTTATTCCTGGTATAGTGTTCACAAATATTTCTTTCTGAAACTTTACATACCTAATACTAGTTTGGTGGTTAAGGAAAACACTGTGAAGAATCTCACAGACTTTAAAACCCTCCATAGGTATGGCTTGCAAACTTTTGGATTCCAAAAACACACTAAAAAAAGTGTTTGTACTTCCTGGAATAGAAAACCGCTCCCCCTCAGGGCTTGAGCATTTATTTATTTACTAATAAAATAAAAAAAAAAGGTTTTTATGAAAAAGATTAATATTCTACTATAGGCATGGACTGTAAATACTACACAAATAAATAGGGTTGTGTCCTACCTAGTCAAATCAGTTACTTTTTACGATCTGTCAAAACGAAATTTTACTATGGAAAATGTACTGAAATAGCAAACCGTGACGTCATAGTTTGTAGTACTCAATTGCAGCACTTTTTTTGATTGTTTTATTATTTTTAAATTTGCTATAATTGTAAATTGACAATCGAAATACATATTTTGAGGTGTTTTGGGATAATCTTTTTAATGTATGACTACTCGCAATTTAATTTCGATGCTGTCAACTACCCAATTGTTGATTTTATTCATAATAAATTAATGATTGAAAATTAAAAAATCTATTGCTGTTTGTTAGTCTCGCTAGAACTCGAAAATGGCTTGACCAATTTTGATAATATTTTTTGTGTGTGTCCAGTGATGGTATATTTGGTATATAGGAGTGTATTATATTTATTTTCAACATGCAAATAATAGATAGGGTAAAGTAAATAGAGCTCACTGCAAAGGGATGGATTATTCCAATCATAGCTCAGTTTATACAAAAGTATGGGTGACATGACACTAATAAATAATAATTAATGGATGACTTTAGGCATTATCTACATATAGTATAGAATAGAATGTTCTTGGTACTAGGTTGTGAATTACTACTATTTTTGACACATTTGTACAATAGATAATCCTATTGTTTTCCAATTATGCGGCTTGACCGGATTGAGATAATTTACTCAATGATGAATACATTAAACTAACTTTACCTCTGAACCAAATCATGATTACATGACATGTATAATTTCTAGTTTCCAGGTAGTAGAAATTAAAAAATGTGCCTTTTTTATTCCATCTAAAATTTAAATGAAGTCAGTAAGTGATCATGAAGAGCCCATTATTTATCTCAGGCACAGAACATAGTTTCTGCAATTCATATAACAGGCATGTATTTCAGATTACAAACAAATTTTGAAAGATGTGTACCTATGTTCTAAAAAGATTGTCATGAAATTTGAATAGATTTAAATAGAAAAATATAGGTAACTCGAAAGTCTGGTTTGCGATTTAAGTTTTTGAACTTTCGCCTTGGAGAATTAGAACAAAATTAAGGAATTAAAAAGTTTTCTTTGGGTATAGCAATATTAGCAATTTCAATCTCTAATACATTTTTAAAAAGGATACTTTCTAGTGATAAGAGAGTTGGAGCCTTCACTTCGGATTTATCCGGCCTCTGCGTAGGTACTTCTTTTCCGTCGCCAGCCTCGCCTTCTAAGACTACCATGATTATTGGAGACCAACAAACAACCTTACTTTCACAAAGCTAACACAAACTTTATATAAATTTGTGAGAAAACTAGTTCTAAATTGTCCACGATATCTGAAACCGAAGTGACGTGACTGTCAGGTAATGTCACACAGTACCACAGAACACTTTTACACGTCGTCGTAGTCTACGTCAATGTCATCATTAAGGGCCATTTACACGAGGCCATTCCAAAGAGCCATTCCACTAATGGCCTCGTGTAATATATATATATATAAAATAAATATATAATCTCACGCCTTTTATCCATTACTGGATATACCCACATTTCACGACAAATATTGGACCCGTAAACGTGATAGGTGGTGAGCCCATCGCCGGACCGGGTCTGTTTACATATGTCTCAGAATTATTTCTAAGACCTGCGGGTTTCCTCACGATGTTTTCCTTCACCGTCGTCGTCGAGCTTGGATTGTCCTCAAGTTTTTTTGTATGCAGTTTGGATTTGCATCGTGTAAATGGCCCATTGGACTCGATTCTGCAAACCACCTAAAATTCCATAATTTAAGTTAGCCTATCCTTCTATAAAGAATATGGAAAAAGGACAGAAACAAACCATAGATTATATAGTAATGTCAAACATGGAAAAACCTACTTAATTTGATGTCATAATTATCTGTCACTTTTATTATCCATGACCTCCTTACATCGTTGCTAAAATTGCTATAAACGTGTATTTGAAGGTTCAATTTTGTTATTTTGACATTTGTGACGTTGTAAATAAATATTTATTTTGTTTGTCCATTATTTATTTTGGTTTATGCTACAAACTTGCCTCATAGGTTTTGACGTGACAACGTCTTATAATTCGATGGAGCCGGCTGCATGCACGAAAAAGTATGACGTTTGCGGCGTTCCAGTGCAAGCGAGAGTGCGCAACGAGCGACAAAGAGGAACAATCCATTCCATCAGTATTTACGAGAAAGTATGACGTTGTCACGTTCAACTATCGTCAGTAAACCGACTTTACAGACAACCGCTTTTTTTTTGTAAAAAATTAAAAGAATATCGTAATTTTATAGTGTAGCTTGGTAAGTGTCTGAGAAGGAGTACAGTACAGTACATAAATTATACATATAAACACAATCTTCAGTTAAATGCATGCATGTTGTGTTCTATATTGGCTAAAGGAAAAACTTGGTAATGCCTAATGGGCAATTTACACGAGGCCATTCCATTGAGCCATTCCACTAAGCCAATTCACTAATGACTTCGTGGTTTTGTCCACTGCAATCGATTGTCTTCAAGCTTTTTTTGTATGCAGTTTGGATTGTCTTAGTGGATTGTCTCAGTGGAATGGCTCATGGAATGGCCTCGTGTAAATGGCCCATTACCTAAAAAACCCTCTTGACGGCTTTTTGGCGGGAATACGAAGAGGGACGTCATGTTTTTTGTATAATTTTCATTTTGCTGTGTATTTCGGGTTTTGACTCATAATAGTGATAGTTTATTATGTGGCAAGTGTCCGTGAAGGTGTGCAGTGAATGGGAAATTCGATAAAATGCGAGATATGGACATTTTTGGATTGCCTCAAAAAGTCACAATAAAGTCGTCAGTAAAAGTGCTATCATTTTACTGATAACCAAGTTAGGGCACGTTAGGGTTGTAGAAAGTGTTAAAGACACTGTATTTTTGTGCATGGACTCTGAAGCAGAGCCATTTACATAAGGATATCATTAACTAATGACGAGGCTGCATGGCGTAATGCCTTTGCCTACCCTGTAAGGGGTGAAACAACAACAAAAAAAAAAACCCCTCTTGACATTGACAATGACGTTTCACGTTTGTCTTGACGGATCTTTTTCTAATTTCTTCTGCGGGTGTAGGTTAGTTTTCGTGTTTATCTTTTTGTTTCGTAAAATATCCATGAAATCTTGATATACAATTTTGTTTTTCATTTTACGTGTGTTAGATTTTTGTAGTACCTCTTAAGTCACAATATTATTTGTTATTACAGGACACAGAATTCGTCGAAATGGCAAAGTCAAAGAACCACACAAATCATAACCAAAGTAAGTAAACAACATCATCATCAGGCATGCTTTTACTAAAATGAAATTAAATAAACAAGGTAAATTATGTTTGATATATCATGATTTCTTTAATAAAAGTAGCTTTTTATTATTTCAGACCGCAAAGCCCACAGGAATGGCATCAAGAAGCCTACCAAGTTCAGGCACGAATCTACCCTTGGTGTAAGTTTGAATTGAGTTAATGTTAGAGTTCCTCGAATTTTATTATTGTTAATTCCAGTTGCAATACAAACAAACAAATCATTTGTATCATTGTTCTGTTAGTAACACTCTTTTATTGTTTTTGTTACACCACTAACATAACTATGTACAAAATACACATCATGTATTAGAAACTAGTAGCGCCTCGCGGATTCACGCTCGTCCAGTTCCCGTGGGAAAATTATAGCCAATGTTTTAAGACTCCCATGAGAAATTTTATTACAAATAGCGGGTGCACAGTGGTGTTGCCCGCGAGGGTAGTTCAATCCTGTCCCGGTTGGGATTTCCAAAAAGTCCCTTCATAGCGGTACCTATGACATATAAATGTGTAAAGTTGACATTAGCATATGTTTAATTAAATTTATAGTGAATTACTGTTTTGCTGTAAGTTTTCCTAAAAGTAAATAAATAAGACACCTACATACCATATTTCAAGTTTCTAGGTGCAATCGTTTCAGAATAGTACATATTTCTCTTTTTACAGTTTATGCGTGATGTCTGCACAGATAAACATACAAAAATTTGTGTTTTGGTATCTAAACCACCACAAATATTTTCAAAAAATATTTTTATTTACAGACATGGTCTCGTTAGAGTTTTATTATGTACAGAACTGATGCTTGACTGTGTAGCCCTATTTATTGGTTTCTAAACTAGCCTGATGGGACTCTTACAGCACTGGTAATAATATCAACTATTACGATGGAAGAGTATGGCCCATACTTCCTCATGTGTGAGGAAAGACCCTTAGCTCAGCTTTGGACTGTTACGGGTTGATGATAATGATAATAATAACCTCTTTTGTGATCCACTAATTATTATCAATGTATTTTATTAGTAGGTTATAATACTATTTTACTTTCCAGATGGACCCTAAATTCTTGAGGAACCAGAGGTTTTGTAAGAAGGGCAACCTGAAGCCAGCCAAGCAGTTAGCAAGAGCAGCAGAGCGTAAAGCTACGCGAGAAGCTAAGGCTAAGAAATGAACATTGATTTGTAAGGAATAAAAACTTTAAAAACACCATATATTTTATTACATGCTCATTATTGCTCATCCTATCCCTATAGAATTTTTTTTTTTTTTACTAAAAAATGGGCTTGCTCTTGACCCCAGACTAGCCCGAGAGCAAAGACGGGGCCTACGTTGGGACGAGCTTGCCCAGAAGATGCCTGTTCACTCGATCCTTAAAGGCTTGTGGGTTATATGAACTCGGAAATACAGACGCTGGCAGGTAGTTCCACTCCTTGGCGGCACAAATATTGCATTCTAGAGAGCAGAGTACTCAATTTTGTATACCTATGGTGATGAGGTCATTGATGGACTGGGGTGCTGTTGATGCATTGTGGTTTTCCTGCACCATCTACCTTTTTGTTTACAGATCAAAGTCTGAACATTATTGAAATAATGTCCCCATCACAAGAAGGTATAATAGTACATTATGATATAAGTGCGGTAGGTTGAAAATTACAGCCGAGGCGATATTGCTAGCCCGAGCTGTAGGCGAGGGTTACAAGTAAGCAGAGGCTGTAATTATCAAAGCGCACGTATGTCATACGACGTTTTATAACACATTTGCGAGGAAATAAAATAAAACTCCGACTATGGTAAACGAATAAAAACAATACAGCGTTAAGAAAAAGCGCGCGGCGCGCATCAGCATTTTTTTTAGGCAAAGGCACAAAAAACAGCCAGTATTACTAATAAAGTAAATTAATATTTTTGTTATAGATTAATTGGTTGTAATTTACTGTCAAAATTAATTAAACTAAATAATTATGTGCATAAATATTTCTTTATTATATTTTATCTCCCAAAGTTAATTTAAATCATAAAATTTTGACAACTTTTTTGACATAAAAACTCTTTGCTGAGATTTTAAAAAGTACCGTTCGTTGTAAAGCTGGGGTCCCACGGTCCGTAAAATTGCGGATGCATGCAGACCAGCTCGCACGACGCACCGTGGGACAGCACAGACGTCTGTGGCGGTGCGCCGTATCCATCGTGAGTCGGTAACTTCAAAGGTGCGTTCAAGATTCGTTCTCTTTCGCTTTGCATTATGACAACATAAAAACATCTACACACACCGACACGCACCGTTGGACCGGCCCTGCCTGCGGTGCGTCGCCGTGCGTGCTCGTCGGCTGAGTGTGGCTGATCCGTAGAATAGCGGACCGTGGGACCCCAGCTTAAGACGGAGCATCTTGATAAACCGTGCGTTTTACATTACACTTACCGCACTTGGGCGTAATGAGATACAATACGACATTGCAATTGGTGAAATAAGACACCTTTTACGAGCAAATGTGTTATAAATTATGTAAACAAACATGTGGTTCACATTTGGCCAACATTTGAATTAAATTGTAATAGTAGTTAATGCACCTGTAATATAATAATAAGGGTTATTCAATCACGAGTGTAGATTTATCACGAGGGGAAGCAGAGAGGGTGATAAATAATAGTAGGCTTTTACACGAGTGTAATAATACCAAAGTATAATACACTACTTTATCTTCACTCATGCGAAAAGGTACCTACATACATATAAGTAAATTAAAACAAGTAAGCCACGAAGTAAATAGCTAATGGCGGCAAATGTTTGTTTAATTTTCGCGTCTACGCAGCGGTCACAGTAATAAAAAAGAAAAAAAGTCTCACGCCTTTTTAACCCCGAGGGGGTTGGCAGAGGTATTTCATTTCTGGAAATATCTACACAAATACCTATTCATTGGTTCAATCTACTTGAAATTTTGCACCAACATTTTTTAACAGAATTGATGGAAGACATGATTCGTATTTTATTGAAATTCGTCCCATAACGGGGTTCTAAAAAGGGGTAGAAAGTTATTTTTGTTTGTTTTTCTCTTGGTTTGTCTGTCTGTGCACGCATCACACAAAAACTACTGTACGAATCGTGATGTTTCGTGTGGTGATAGCTGAGTAGCCGGTTCAACATCTAGGGTTGCTTTTACCTTACCACTGGAAAAATTCTCATTTCCACGGGAAAATTAAAAAACTGGTTAAAGAGACACAAATACGTAGGTAGGTAAGTACTACCTACTCCAAAACGTGTAACGCCTAGACACTTGAAATATGGTAGGTATGTAGGTGTCTCATATGCCGTAGGCAACCGCTATGAAGGGATTTTTGGAAATTCTCACGGAAACGGAAATAAACTGGATGAAGGAAATATTAGATTTTTTGTTTGTTTGTTTTAGATAGGCTCTGATCCTACCGGACCGATTTTACTGGGAGTAACATAGGCTATAATTTTCCCACGGGAACAGGCCTAAACCATGAAACCGATTTAAAAAAATATTTCGCCGTGAAAACGCCCTTAAGGTAGGTGTACCTACTTCCCTACTATTTACAGAAGCCATCTTCGTTTAATATCAACACTTACCTATAATTAAGTTCAATATTACTTATGTTTACCAAGAAATGTGCAAACTGATAATTATACGAACAACCTAGTAATTACCTACTCGTTTAATTATGCCTATATGGAAATGCACTATAAAATCAGGCAATATCCACTAAGTTTTCCTCATTTCGTCGTCATGTTTGTATTCTACCTAACTGGATTTAGAGTTAGAATATAAACGCATTCGGAAGATAAAATCGTCGAAGGGTAATAATGAAGTCTTCGGTAATACTTCTACTCTTCATTTTCTCTACATTTGTTTTATCAATTGCTCACCCGCATAACGAAGTAAAACTTATCGTAGATATAATTAATTCCTATGATAGACCAACAGCTGTAATAGGAAAACTATGTTGGAAGGCTCGTAAGTAAAACTTGTAGATATTACTATGTTGCAAAAAAAGATGTTAATCATTATTCCTGTAGTAACTAAGTAGGTACTTACCTACTCATTATAATTCGTCAAAGTCAATATTAAATTACATTCGATATTTTTGTGTTAGATTAATAATAACAAAAATATTTAATTTTTTCAGCACTTATAAAAAGTTTAGCATTTCAGCTAAACAGCCTCCAGAAACCTAAAACTATCAGGCTCATTAATAAAAATGGCAGAATGTTGCGTTATAAATCTACAGATGTAGTAATCGTCTTGTTCGACTTGAACTGTCCCGATATCATTGAGTTTTTCATGCAGGTAAAATTGTCATCACGGTAACAGTAGGTATGCTCTTCTCTTCACATGGGAAAGGTACCACTAATTAAACAACCGCTGTGCCAAAAAGAATTAATTCTGAGACATGGCGATGGGCTCACCACCTATCACGTTTAGGCAATATATCTCGTGAAATGTGGGTATATCCAGTAATGGAATACCTCTGCCTACCCCCTCGGGGATAAAAGGCGTGAGATTATATTATTATTATTATTATTTATCTGTGCCAAATTGTTTCTTTAATCGTATTCCTTTCGGGTCCAAACTTAACATTAATTGTGCAGACAAATTCAACAAATATGTTCCGAAGCCCACACCGATGTATAATGATTGGAAAACCCATCAATGAGAGCGGCATAGTTCCAACTGAACTCGATGCCGTTAATGCCTTAACTGATTCTGAAGTAATCGTTTCACAACCTAAAAGTGAAGATATTTCTGAATTATATTTGGGTAAGCATACAAATATTGATATAAAAATTAAATAAATAAAGAAAGAAGTTTATTCATCAATACATAGCACAACATTGTTGGTAGTGACGCTGACCTGAGTCGGAGGTCGTGAGTTCGATCCCCGCTCGACACCAACATTAGTGTGCATAAACATGTCTGTTGGATTCGTGTCTGGTGGTTTAATATTTATTTAAGTAAGTATGTTTATCAGTTGTTTAGTACCCATAGTACAGGTCCTGCCTAGTTTGGGACTGCATTACCGTGTTATATTGTGAATTGTGATTTGTGTCCTACAATTGATTATTTATTATTATTTATAACATACCTATAACTACACTAAAAACGAAGTGAAGTAAGTTCATAATGTGTATGAAAAGGCTAGTCTCTAACCGAATTTCTACAGCATTGTTGGTTTTATTTTATTTCATTCTCTAAGGATTTTCAAAAGATATTTATAAGCAAAAACAATCTTACATTACATTACGAATCTACCTACATTCAAGGGTACCTACCTACCTATCTACTGTTATTTTTCAGTCTATAAAATTAAGGTTGACGGCGCATGGTACATTGAGTACTATGGCGCCTGGACTAAGCGTGATGGATTTCGAAAGAACGAGTTTTTGAATCCATCGATGCCCTTTAGGCGTAGAGACCTTTCGAAAGAACCTATAGCAACATCGTTTGTTATCTCTTTTGATGAAACTAAGGCTGATTTAAACGATTTCAGGCAAGTAAATTTATATACTTACTTACTGCACTAGCAACACTCCGCGGTTTCATCTGCGTAGTTCTCGTTCCTGTAGAAAAAAAAAAATCTCACGCCTTTCATCCCCGAGGGGGTAAGCAGAGGTATTCCATTACTGGATATACCCGCATTTCACGAGATACAGTGGACCCCTGAACGTGATAGGTTGTGAGCCCATCGCCTTACCGAGTCTATTTACACATGTCTCAGAATTAATTCTGAGACCTGTAGGTTTCCTCACGATGTTTTCCTTCACCGTCGAGCTAGTGATAAAAAATATGTACGTGTTTTTGAAAAACTCATTGGTACATGCCAGGATTCGAACCCGAGCCTCTCTGATTTTCGGCCGGCTCTTTAACCGTAAAGGCTATCACTGCTGCTCACTGCTCCCGTAGAAAAACGGGAATAAAAATATAGCCGATGTTAGGTACCTACTTTCCATTGGTAAAATAATTTTTAAAGTTAGTCTTAGGGTTGGATTTATTTTCCAAAATATTTATTTAGAATTATCAAAATCGGTCCACTCTATAAAAGTAAGAGAAGTAATTAAATGGGCAGCAATAAAATTTGGTTAGCCACAAAAAATCAGCATTTAAATCATTTGGTCGGCATACAAAGATTTGGTTCGCAAATAAAAAAATCGGGCAGCAATCCCTGTTCGGCAAATAATTTTGATAATGGTCAAAAATTAAATCAGAAATAGGCAGCTTACAATAACATGGGTTTGCATAATAAACATTCAGTCCGCAAAATAGTTACTTGGTCCGCAAAATAACTACCTACTTGGTCAGCAAGACTTCATGATTGAACAGCAGAGAAAACATGTCGTAAAAAAATATACTATGTATAGCCACTCCCACTCCCACTCTCATTCCTACCTACCCGCTCTCATACCTCCTCCAGGTGGTAGGAGGAGGTAGGGCGAGCAAGGAGGGGGTAGGAGGTGGTAGGAGGGGATAGGAGGAGGTAGGAGCGGGTAGGAGCAGGTACGAGGGGGTAGGAGGAGGTAGGAGGTGGTAGGAGGATGTAGTAGAAGGTAGTAGCTCCTACCTCCTCCTACCACTTACTCCTACCTCCTCCTACCACCTCCTACCTCCTCCTACCCCCTCGTACCTCCTCCTAACCCCTCCTACCTCCTACTACCTGCTACTACATACTACTACATCCTCCTACCTCATCCTACCACCTCCTAACACCTCCTCCTACCCCCTCCTACCTCCTCCTACCCCTACCTACCTCCTACTACCTCCTACTACCTTCTACTACCTCCCACTACCTCCTACACCTTCCTACATCGAACTCCTACACCCCATTCCTACCCCCAACTCCCACGCCCACTCCCACTACCACTACCACCACAACCACCACAGCCACCACAACCACCACCACTGCCACTGCCACTGCCACTACCACCACCACTACCACCACCACTTGTAATCGTAATAATAATCATAATCATTAAAGTTGCATAATCCAAAGTCCTTCCTAATCTATGTAAGGAATGCGCCCATTTTGCGCATGACAAGTTTGCTGAGATTATTTTTGCTACTTTTATATGAAGCTCAAAAAATATTTTTTGGCTTCCCCTCTGAGTGCTTACCAAAATTTTATTAAACAGTAGCAGCTCATTGCAGCTCAAAAATAATTACAGCCATCCAGAATGACATAAATTGCTGATAGGTTTTGTAATGTTTGCTGGCTATGAGTTGCTGACCAATTAGCTATTTCTGCTTACAGATTATATTTTTCTGCTTACAAAAATTCGAATACTCTGCTAACCATTTAAATAACACCCTTTTTTTTTTAATTTAGCCGACAAAGCTCCGGCGAGTGTTTGGCAACAGTGATGAACAAACTTACCCGGCGCTTCCGATAGCAATTTCCATGAATTAACTTCGAATCGAAAGAATTTTTCCTGTTACATTTCTTATATTGGGACGTTTCTTGGTAGGACACAGTCCGTCTATTGATTTCTCTGCGATTTAAATCCTTATAATCTACCTATATATTATATAAAATGATAAACCGACTGACTCATTGGTGATGTATCAACTCACAGTCTAAACGGCTGGATCTAGAGACTTAAAATTTGGCACATAGATAGCTTATACAGTGTAGGCATCCACTAAAAAAAAAAATCCTTTTGCAAATTCAACCCCTACTACTAAACCGATAAACAAAAAAAATGGTTGTCTGTAAAGTCGTTTACGGACGATTATTTTACGTAATAACGTCGTAAGAAAATATTGATGAAAAATTGCATACTGGAGTGGACAAGAGATAGATGCGTCACAAGCCGAACGCTTAATAGACCAGGGTAGAAGCCTTTCAAAATAATAAAAAGTGAAAAAAAATAGTAGTAGGATGAAACCCATAAGAAAAGGAGGGGAATATTATAAAAATGAAAGGAAAAATAAATTACGGGCGATCTGAGGTCGGGAAGGGGATGGGGGTGAGTTTTTAAGGGTAAAAAACGGTTTTTTCGGTTTCCGGCAAAACTAAAAGTCCTATCGAAAAAAGTCAAATGGCAAAGTTGTAGGTAATAAAAAGATCTAAAACTTTTTTATTTACACTTTTTTCACATAACCTCAAAATTTATGTGAAAAATTCAAAAAACCAAGTTTTTGGTTTTTTATTTTTATCTTGTACATTTTATTTTTAACGAAATTTGGTGAAAACTTACCTTATTATGTCCCAAATACGCTGTAATTTATTTGATTAAAAATATTTTTTTTTCACCTTATTTTGAATTAATATCGAAAAAACACCCTAATTTTCAATCGAAAATTCACCCGTCAAAATATCAGATTTTTTCAAAAAGTTGATATGTTTTCTGTTCGTTGAAATCTCTACTTTCCGATGGTGAAAAAAAATATATATGTTACTTTAGTAAATCTTCTCAGAAAATGCAAAAAATCTTGTACTAAAATATCATTTAATTTCAATCTTTAGGTTATGTTACGTTAAATTTACTATTTTTTAAAGAAAATATTACGATTTTTATGTTTTGTACAGTTGATTGATACAGATAGAAACAAATAAAAATCGTAATGTAAACAAAAGTTTTAAATCTTTTTATTACCTACAACTTTGCCATTTGACTTTCTTCGATAGGACTTTTAGTTTTGCCGGAAATCGAGAAAAACCGTTTTTTACCCTTAAAAACTCACCCCCATACCCTTCCCGACCTCAGATCGCCCAAATTTATTTTTCCTTTCATTTTTATAATATTCCCCTCCTTTTCTTATTTCTTAGAGCAGTGATAGCCCGGACGGTTAAAGAGCCGGCCGAAAATCAGTGAGGCTCGGGTTCGAATCCTGGCATGTACCAATGAGTTTTTCAAAAACTTACGTACATATTTATCACTAGCTCGACGGTGAAGGAAAACATCGTGAGGAAACCCACAGGTCTCAGAATTAATTCTGAGACATGTGTAAACAGACCCGGTCCGGCGATGGGCTCACCACCTATCACGTTTAGGGGTCCGATATATCTCGTGAAATGTGGGTATATCTAGTAATGGAATACCTCTGCCTACCCCCTCGGGGATAAAAAAAAAAAAGGCATGAGATTATATTATTATTATTATTATTTATGGGTTTCAACCTACTGCTATTTTTTTTCACTTTTTATTATTTTGAAAGGCTTCTAACCTTGGGGGCCAATTCTACTAAATGTCAATGGTTACAGTTGGATGACAATTAAAATGACATGGTCAGTCGATGGTGTTATTTGCTCTGAAAAGTGTCAAAATAACACCATTGACTGACCATTGTCATCGAACTATGACCGTTGACATTTAGTGGAATTGGCCCCCTGGTCTATTAAGCGTTCGGCTTGTGACGCATCTATCTCTTGTCCACTCCAGTATGCAATTTTTCATCAATCATCATCAAATAAATACACGTTCACGCCTTGTAGCTGATTGAGCCAGATGTAAACTGTTTCTGGAAAAACCAGAAAGTGCACGCACGATAAAGGGTCACGTTCCGCTTGAGCTAACAAAGCGATAGAGAGGCACGATTGGCTTATAGACCAGGGTCGATAATTTTTAAAACCAAAAAAAATAGTAGTAGGATGAAACCCATAAGAAAAGGAGGGGAATATTATAAAAATGAAAGGAAAAATAAATTTGGGCGATCTGAGGTCGGGAAGGGTATGGGGGTGAGTTTTTAAGGGTAAAAAACGGTTTTTCTCGATTTCCGGCAAAACTAAAAGTCCTATCGAAGAAAGTCAAATGGCAAAGTTGTAGGTAATAAAAAGATTTAAAACTTTTGTTTACATTACGATTTTTATTTGTTTCTATCTGTATCAATCAACTGTACAAAACATAAAAATCGTAATATTTTCTTTAAAAAATAGTAAATTTAACGTAACATAACCTAAAGATTGAAATTAAATGATATTTTAGTACAAGATTTTTTGCATTTTCTGAGAAGATTTACTAAAGTAACATATATATTTTTTTTCACCATCGGAAAGTAGAGATTTCAACGAACAGAAAACATATCAACTTTTTGAAAAAATCTGATATTTTGACGGGTGAATTTTCGATTGAAAATTAGGGTGTTTTTTCGATATTAATTCAAAATAAGGTGAAAAAAAAATATTTTTAATCAAATAAATTACAGCGTATTTGGGACATAATAAGGTAAGTTTTCACCAAATTTCGTTAAAAATAAAATGTACAAGATAAAAATAAAAAACCAAAAACTTGGTTTTTTGAATTTTTCACATAAATTTTGAGGTTATGTGAAAAAAGTGTAAATAAAAAAGTTTTAGATCTTTTTATTACCTACAACTTTGCCATTTGACTTTTTTCGATAGGACTTTTAGTTTTGCCGGAAACCGAAAAAACCGGTTTTTACCCTTAAAAACTCACCCCCATCCCCTTCCCGACCTCAGATCGCCCGTAATTTATTTTTCCTTTCATTTTTATAATATTCCCCTCCTTTTCTTATGGGTTTCATCCTACTACTATTTTTTTTCACTTTTTATTATTTTGAAAGGCTTCTACCCTGGTCTATTAAGCGTTCGGCTTGTGACGCATCTATCTCTTGTCCACTCCAGTATGCAATTTTTCATCAATATTTTCTTACGACGTTATTACGTAAAATAATCGTCCGTAAACGACTTTACAGACAACCATTTTTTTTGTTTATCGGTTTAGTAGTAGGGGTTGAATTTGCAAAAGGATTTTTTTTTTTAGTGGATGCCTACACTGTATAAGCTATCTATGTGCCAAATTTTAAGTCTCTAGATCCAGCCGTTTAGACTGTGAGTTGATACATCACCAATGAGTCAGTCGGTTTATCATTTTATATAATATATAGGTAGATTATAAGGATTTAAATCGCATAGAAATCAATAGACGGACTGTGTCCTACCAAGAAACGTCCCAATATAAGAAATGTAACAGGAAAAATTCTTTCGATTCGAAGTTAATCCATGGAAATTGCTATCGGAAGCGCCGGGTAAGTTTGTTCATCACTGTTGCCAAACACTCGCCGGAGCTTTGTCGGCTAAATTAAAAAAAAAAAGGGTGTTATTTAAATGGTTAGCAGAGTATTCGAATTTTTGTAAGCAGAAAAATATAATCTGTAAGCAGAAATAGCTAATTGGTCAGCAACTCATAGCCAGCAAACATTACAAAACCTATCAGCAATTTATGTCATTCTGGATGGCTGTAATTATTTTTGAGCTGCAATGAGCTGCTACTGTTTAATAAAATTTTGGTACTTTTCAGCTATTTTTAATATTCGTATGTGCAAAATTTTTCAAAAAAATGAATTATCGTGCTTTCTATGGAAATCGTGCTATTATTGAATGATATTTAAGAAAATTGGTTAGACACAACTAAAGGTCGATTGCAATTTATATTTTTTATATTAATATACTAATTGGGGTGTATGAGGAATTGCGCTTTTTCTGTTACGCGTTGTATATAAAAGAAAGTCGTGTATGTTACACTACTTATAAATCAAGGACAGCGGAACCGATTTTGCTAAAAGTTGGTGGGGAGGTAGCTTAGATCCAGGAGACGGACATAAGATACTTTTTATTCCGATATTCTCACGGGAACGGGAACTACACGGAAAGGTTCCGGGAACTACGCGGGTAAAACCGCTTAGCGCTGCTAGTTTTATAAAAATAAAGTTTATTTTTATAGAATTAGGGTCCCTTAACAATCTCAAGTCGAAACTTTGAAGACCGATGAGGGCTATAATTACTATAACTATGTTTGCTCACCCTTTACGGTACGTCGTTCAAATTCTGATAAGTACAACGGACAGAAACTAGACACTAGGCTTCGCAATATCGGCTCTATTGTAACGGAATACGGGTGGTAATCCAAACTATAGCTATGGTATTACGTTGTTTGCACTAACCGCAAGTTGGCGCACAACCTTCGGTTGAGGGAATAGGTATATAATATAACATTGTTTTCCGAAGAGAAGTATAGTTGTTGCTATGCCAGTTTAGGGACAAGACAACGGAAGGACAAATAAGGAACTATATGTATATACGAGTAAAACGCGTAACAGAATAAGCGCAATTCATCATTCACCCCAATTAGTATAATAATAAAAAAACAAATTATGCAATCGAACTTTAGTTGTTTCTAACCAATTTTCTTAAATATCCATTAATAATAGCCCGATTTCCATAGATAGCACTAAATTTATCTACGCTACGTAATTTCATTTTTCGGAAAAAATTAACACATATAAAAAATAGCTGAAATCGATTAAGTACTGAACAAACTAATTTCTTATTCTGTTACATATTGTATAATAAATACGTAATTCTATACCTACCTGAGTGGCATAATCCTATACTAATATTATAAACGCGAAAAGTGAGTATAGATCAGGGATGTTGCGAATATTCGCATCCGCATCCGCAAAAGCGGAGCTTCCGCATAGATTTAGACATCTGCATCCGCATCCGCATCCGCATTAATCAATGCGGATATTTATGCGGATGCGGATGTAATACAAGTTGCGACAAGAAAGAAATTGGGCGGGACCCGCGAATGGCACGTGCCGTTCTCATGAGACAATGAACAATGGGAGCGAAAAAATTGGTGACAAGATCCGACGCATTTGTTGTGGTACATCCTTTGTTTCTTGTAAATAAGTTATTACGTGTTTGTTTGCGCTGTAGGTTACTTATCGTGAAAATAGATATTTTGAGTGTTATTGTATGTAGATCATTGTGTGTAGATAATTGAGTATTGGGAAATCTTTATATTAGTCTTAGCTCAGCTTATTAAATTAAAATCGCCAGGAAAATGCCATTATGTTATACCGGTAAAACCTACGTTTTATTGTAGGTAAAGTTTATAGTTTTATAACAGTATTCTTAATTTTTCCAGTGAGGTTCCTGTTATTGATTGAGTAGAATAGAATATTTCTTTATTTGCGTCAAACTTGGGTGCAGATGAAAAAATACAGTTTTGGCAGTGCATATATGTTCACTATAATTAAAAGACATGCAAACACCTTTGACATAAATAATAATAATAATTCATTTATTTAACGACCAACAAAGGATCACAAAAATATAGGTTAGTAATCATAGCACTATGAACTTATTCTAAATGTTAGTAACAGAGTTTACATTAGATTTATAGTAGACTGGTTTGGTTACCGCCACATGTACGCTACAACAATGATTCATGTAGCAGCAATCAAACCTGTCCGCTATCATGCACAGGATGCCGTTGGCGCTGCCGCGCACTCTGCGCACCAGGGACGCGCACCTTTTACGCATAGTAGCATAAAAACAGTCTACTCGCGCCTCTGCAAACATGCCCGAGGCACTGCAGTGGCGCGGCAAGCCCATCAACATACGAAATGCGTTATTATATTGGACGCGAAGGGCGCTGTAAGTTTTTTGAGTATAGTTGGCCCACAGACTGCACGCATAAAAAGATGTACAAAATGCTCTAAAAAGTGTAATTTTAACATTTCTGGAGCTGCGCGCGAACCTGCGGGCCACCATATTTGCTCTAACTGACAACGCCCTTCGCTCCCTCTCAATATCCTCATCATCTTTGAGGTCAGCGGTAATGATATGTCCCAAATATTTAAATTGATGCACTCTCATAAGCTCTTCGCCATCGATAGTTATGGGAGGTACACTGGATGGATACTTACCACTGGCCCCAAAAACCATGATCTCGCTCTTTTTTATATTATAAAGAAGGCCATGCTGAGCGGCATATTGCTCGCAGACCGCCACGAGTCTTCTGAGGCCGCAGATGGAAGGGCTGAGCAGCACCATGTCGTCAGCGTAACTGATATTGTTCACGCAAACGCCGTCGACATGGCAGCCTGCACGTGTGCTGCTCAGCTCTCCGATCAGCCCGTCAACATACAGGTTGAAGAGCGTGGGTGAGCTCAGGCCACCCTGTCTCACCCCGCACTCCAACCCATACGCCTCCGATGATGCACCTCCCCATCGAACGCTGTTGACCTGGTTTCCGTACCAATACTTTAATAAAGCAGTAATCTCGGGTGGTGAATTGATTTTTTCAAGTTTATTCCAAAGAATTTTATAGGAAACCAGGTCAAAAGCCTTAGACAGGTCTAGGAAACATCCATAAATGGGTGTTTTGCGCTCGGTGTAATATTTGACAGCCTGCTTGAGACACAGTATGGCACTCTCCGTCGATAGCCCATTACGAAAGCCAAACTGGTTATCATGGGGTATGAAATGCTTTTTGAGCTGTGTATTTAGCAGGCCGTCAAACACCTTTGCAATGATCGTTGCCAATGATATTGGTCTATAGTTCGATTTGTCACTTACATCTCCCGTTTTATTTTTAATGATGGGAACTACGATTGTTTTCATAAGATTATCTGGCAGGTATGAGTGGCTTAAGCACAAATTAAACAGTAAGGCCAGCAATCTTGATACATGAGGACCAGCATAACGTAGATGCTCAATACTGAGACCATCATGTCCCGGTGATTTGCCCTTTGACATTGCTTTTATGATATTAGCAATACTCTTAGCAGAAATTTTGACAGCACTCGGAACACGATGCGTCTCAGGCCCGGGCGATTCTGACGACACTGAAGATGATGATGATGAAGATCTCATATTAGGTTTTATGGCAAAATGAGCTTTGAATACATTAGCTATTTCTCTCGCATCCTTAAACCCGTTTACGCTTACCGGGAGGCCCGGCTTTGCGTTCAGCTTTTTTGTGTTTTTCCAAAATGTTTTAAAATCACTACTGGCGTGATTCTCAGCGAGGATGTCCATTTTTATTTTTATTTAAAGGACACACTTATTTTATTTTTTAATAAATTAGTTAATATTGTAAAAAAATTGTTCATTGAGCTATTTATACAATTTCCTTTTAATAATTTTAACGGGTAAGTCTTTAATGTCATTCGGGATTTTATTATACATAATAATATATTCTAATACTCAAAGCCAATTTTATCATGATTTATTAATTTTTGGAATTGTTTCAAAGACAAAAGTGTTAGGGTCTCTGTGACTACGAGGGTTTGTGTTACAATTTTTTCTAAACAATTCCCCATGCTGTTTAGCAAAAACGCAAATCTCATTCATGTTAGATGATAATGTCAATAAGCCATTAAGATCTTTAAAGAATGATCTGCAAGAATCAAAGCGAGATATTTCCGTTATTGCTCTAATTTTTTTCTGCTGAATGAATGCTCTACCTACCTACGTTTTTACTGTTGCCCCATAGGATGATACCTTTACCTATAGTAAGATAATTCTTCATTCATATACTATATTTATATAAGATCCCAAACATCCGCATCCGCATCCGCATCCGCGGATGTGAAAAAATCGGCATCCGCAACATCCCTGGTATAGATGTATGGATGTTTGTTCTTTCACGCAAAAACTACTGAACGGATTGCGATAAAACCTTACCTACAGGTATATAGCTTATACTCTAGAATAACAAAAAGCCTTTATTAAGCTATTGCATAGCTTCTATCGCGGGCCTTGAGCGCGGGGACCGAATCCAGAAATTCCGTAACGAAAAAAACCTCACGCTCCCCACTTCGACGGGCACGGAGGTCCGAGTCCGAGTCCGAGTCCAAGTCCGAGTCGGAGTCGGAGTCGGACTCGGACTCGGACCTGGACCCGGACCCGGACCCGGACTCGGATCCGGACCTGGACCCGGTCCCGGACCCGGACCCAGACCCGGACCCGGACTCGGACCCGGACCCGGACTCGGACTCAGACTCGGACCCGGAACCGGAACCGGACCCGGACCCATACCCGGACCCGGACCCGGACCCGGACTCGGACTCTGACTCGGACCTAGCTTCTATCGTGGGCCTTGAGCGCGGGGACCGAATCCAGAAATTCCGTAACGAAAAAACCTCGCGCTCCCCACTCCGACGGGCACGGAGGTCCGAGTGAGAGTCCGAGTCCGACTCGGACCCGGACCCGGACTCGGACTCGGACTCGTACTCGGACTCGGACTTGGACGCCGGGTCCGAGTCCGAGTCCGAGTCCGAGTCTGAGTCCGAGTCCCACTCCGAGTCCGAGATAAAAGTTGCATAATGCAAAGTCCTTCTTAATCTTGGTAAGGAATGCGCCCATTGTGCGCATGACAAGTTTGCTAAGATTATTTTTGCTACTTTTATGATATGCAGCTCAAAAAATATTTTTTTCTTCCTCTCTGAGTGCTTACCAAAATTTTATTAAACAGTAGCAGCTCATTGCAGCTCAAAATTAATTACAGCCATCCAGAATGACATAAAATGCTGATAGGTTTTGTAAGGGTGTTATTTAAATGGTAAGCAGAGTATTCGTATTTTTGTGAGCAGAAAAATATAATCTGTAAGCAGAAATAGCTCAGTCAGCAACTCATGGCCAGCAAACATTACAAAACCTATCAGCAATTTATGTCATTCTGGATGGCTGTAATTATTTTTGAGCTGCAATGAGCTGCTACTGTTTAATAAAATTTTGGTAAGCACTCAGAGGGGAAGCCAAAAAATATTTTTTGAGCTTCATATAAAAGTAGCAAAAATAATCTCAGCAAACTTGTCATGCGCAAAATGGGCGCATTCCTTACATAGATTAGGAAGGACTTTGGATTATGCAACATTTATGATTAATGATTATTATTACGATTACAAGTAGTGGTGGTGGTTGTGGTGGTGTTGGTGGTAGTGGTGTGAGCGTGGTAGTGGTGTGAGCGTGGTAGAGTGGGGGTAGGAGTGGGGGTAGGAGTGGGGGGTAGGAGTGGGGGGTAGGAGTGGGGGTAGGAGTGGGGGTAGGAGTGGGGGTAGAAGTGGGGGGTAGGAGTGGGGGGTAGGGGTGGGGGGTATGAGGGTGTGGGAGGTATGAGAGTGTGGGAGGTATGAGGGTGTGGGAGTGTGTGGGAGCGTGCTAGGGCGTGTGAGAGCGTGTGGGAGCGTGTGTGAGCGTGTGGGGGGAGCGTGTGTAAGCGTGTGGGGGGAGCGTGTGGGAGCGTGCTGGGGCGTGTGGGAGCGTGCTAGGGCGTGTGAGAGCGTGTGGGAGCGTGTGGGAGCGTGTGGGAGCGTGTGTGAGCGTGTGGGGGGAGCGTGTGGGAGCGTGCTGGGGCGTGTGGGAGCGTGCTAGGGCGTGTGAGAGCGTGTGGGAGCGTGTGTGAGCGTGTGGAGGGAGCGTGTGGGAGCGTGGGGGAGCGTGCTGGGGCGTGTGGGAGCGTGCTGGGGCGTGTGGGAGCGTTTGGGAGCGTGTGGGAGCGTGTTAGGGCGTGTGGGAGCGTGCTAGGGCGTGTGAGAGCGTGTGGGAGTTTGTGAGAGCGTGTGGAAGGTTATGGGAGCGTGTGGGAGCCTGTGGGAGCCTATGGGAGCGTGTGGAAGCGTGTGAGAGCGTGTGGGAGCGCTTGGGAGCGTGTGGGAGCGCTTGGGAGCGTGTGGGGGCGTGTGGGAGCGTACTGGGGTGTGTGGAAGCGTTTGGAAGCGTGTGGGGGTGTGTGGGAGCGTGCTGGGGCGTGTGGGAGCGGGCTTAGGCGTGTGGGAGCGTGTGGGAGCGTGTGCGAGGGTGTGGGAGGTTGTAGGAGCGTGTGGAAGCGTGTGGGAGCGCTTGGGAGCGTGTGATAGCGTGTGGGAGCGTGCTGGAGTGTGTGGGAGCGTTTGGGGTGTGTGGGAGCGTGCTAGAGCGTGTGAGAGCGTGTGAGAGCGTGTGGGAGCGTGTGGGAGCGTGGGAGTGGGAGTGGGATTGGGAGTGGGAGTGGGAGTGGGAGTGGGAGTGGGAGTGGGAGTGGGAGTGGGAGTGGGAGTGGGAGTGGGAGTGGGAGTGGGAGTGGGAGTGGGAGTGGGAGTGGGAGTGGGAGTGGGAGTGGGAGTGGGAGTGGGAGTGGGAGTGGGAGTGGGAGTGGGAGTGGGAGTGGGAGTGGGAGTGGGAGTGGGAGTGGGAGTGGGAGTGGGAGTGGGAGTGGGAGTGGGAGTGGGAGTGGGAGTGGGAGTGGGAGTGGGAGTGGGAGTGGGAGTGGGAGTGGGAGTGGGAGTGGGAGTGGGAGTGGGAGTGGGAGTGGGAGTGGGAGTGGGAGTGGGAGTGGGAGTGGGAGTGGGAGTGGGAGTGGGAGTGGGAGTGGGAGTGGGAGTGGGAGTGGGAGTGGGAGTGGGAGTGGGAGTGGGAGTGGGAGTGGGAGTGGTATAATTTTTACGACATGTTTTCTCTGCTGTTCAATCATGAAGTCTTGCTGACCAAGTAGTTATTTTGCGGACCAAGTAACTATTTTGCGGACTGAATTTTTATTATGCAAACCCATGTTATTGTAAGCTGCCTATTTCTGATTTAATTTTTGACCATTATCAAAATTATTTGCCGAACAAGGATTGCTGCCTGATTTTTTTATTTGCGAACAAAATGTTTGTATGCCGACCAAATGATTTAAATGCTGATTTTTTGTGGCTAACCAAATTTTTTTATTGCTGCCCATTTAATTACTTCTCGTTTTGTAATGTTTGCTGGCCATGAGTTGCTGACCAATTAGCTATTTCTGCTTACAGAATATATTTTTCTGCTTACAAAAATACGAATACTCTGCTAACCATTTAAATAACACCCTAAAAGTAATGCGTGATCATACATATTAAAAAGATACGCGTCGACTTGAGAACTTCCTCCTTTTTATAGAAGGTTGAAAACTTGTTGAAAATGTAATTTAAATCAAAAGCACTAAGGAGTACCTACCTACCTAGGTAATGATATCAACTTTGAAGCAAATCACCCCAAAATAACTTTCTACCTCAGGGTTACTGAACCGTTTTGGCGATGAATTTCAATAAAATACGAAAATCTTTCATAAATTCTGTTAAAGAATGTTTATAAACTGTACAAAATTTGGAGTACCTACGTTTGTCCCACACAAATTTTGCCCCCTTCTTCAAACCCATAGGGGTATAATTTAGGAAAATCATTTCTTATCGGATGCCTACGTCATACAAAGGACGCATCCTTCAAGTTGAGGTCTCTACGATCAGCGGTTTAGTTGTGCGTTGATCCGTCAGTCAGTCATTCAGTACAAAGCATTTTATATGTAGTACCTACCTATAGATAGATTTAGAAAGTACAATATATTTTTAAATAAAATTTTCAGAAATATTTTAGATATAATTTCTTGACTAGGTAGGTATTTATCACCGCTCATACCATCTTGTTGCTCGTTGACCCTGATCCCCCAAAAAGGCATTCTCAACGTTGGCGTTGGGGCGTTCCTCAGACGGAGGGTAATATGTTTTTTGGTTATTTTTTGTAGCAATACACATGACGCGTTAACCAAGTGGGGTTACCGCCAAACTACACCGCTGTACGATTTCATGAATGCAACAAGGGTCATTGTTTTTACTGACAATTGGGGATATTTAATCAATGGTTCGTGGAACGGAATGATCGGAAATATAAATCGTGGAGAGGCTGATATTGCGGGTTTGTTGAAATATTGATTTATATATTTACCTACAAACTTACTTCTTTACTTATAAGTAGTTTTCCTGTCGAGCTAGTGCGATTTTCTTTCTTAAGTATGTAGGTACCTACTGTATTACTTATATTACTAGCGACCCGCCCCGGCTTCGCACGGTTGCCTAATACTAAAACCTTCCTCTTGAATTACAAAAAAACCGCATCAAAATCTTTTGCGTAGTTTTAAAGATTTAAGCATACCTACATAGGGACGAAGAAAGCGATTTTACTATGTACTATGTACCTAGTGATATTGTTATTATATAATTATAATATAATATTATATTAAGTACCTACTTTAGTGCCGCACCGTCTACCCTAGTTCTAATCTCTTATAGTTTCATCCATCGTAAGGTTGTCTGGAAGAGATCGGTATAAAAGCGATGAGACTGCCCATTGTACCTAGGTTAATGTTGGTATCCATATTGTGTTGTTTTTGGTGTAAGTACAATAAGGAGTTACTGTATTATTTGTACCTAAGTATGGGACCTAAGTTAAAAAAAACTTTTGCGATCCCGGGCCTCATGACTCCTTCCAACAGGACTAAGTACTTATCTTAAGTTTAACTACTATCACGGCCGAATATTCATTGGGTCATTAAGACATCGGGAATTGATGCTACTAGGCTGTTATATGTATAATCGTTAATTTTTACCAACAGGGACACCAATGTTTATTACAGACCAGAGATTGGACGTAGTGACTTACTTGACAAATAGAATACTGACGCACGCGGCGTTCGTGTTTCGGGAGCCACCGCTTTCTTACCAGAACAACTTATTTTTGCTGCCGTTTGAGACTACGGTGTGGTACTATCTCATGGGATCCATTCCTGTACTGATGTTCGTTCTGTATGTTAACGGACGTTGGGAATGGATCTTGAAGACAGTTGAAACCAGGGATGGTTGCGAAATGGTATAAATATTATATTCATTAAGTATATCTTTCGTTATCTTATACTGGGTGACTTGTGAAAAATGTTAACGGCAGCTATAGGTAATGATTGCTTTGACATTAAATTTTTTCGCAAACAAAGTGTATCTAGGCTACACTGTGTAGCCCCTTAGAAATCGTCTAAATAAAATTGACGTGCCTCGCTACCGCAGTTAATGTAAGTATATGTAATGGTTTACGTTGTAGGTAACTTGTAAACTAACTAGTGAAGTGCCTAACTACCTTCAACTATAACTACTTAGTTGGGTGCGTAGTTTTATACCTATAGCATATACTTACGATACTTGGTACCTCTGATCTCTCTCTAGTCTCTAATAAAATCATCTACGAGTACCTATCCAATCTACAAACTGGCGTATTATGCTTGGAGGCCTTGGATCAGATTTCCTCCAGCACAGTTCCCTTTTCAATGTGGACGGGATGTGGTACCTAGAGGGACCCGTAATTTCAACTATGAGCACTCTAGCTATGTAATAATAAGCTGTAACTATAGTAGCTTACATAACAAAATAATCAAATCAAAAGAAACTAAAGAGAAGTAGAGAGGTCCGATGAAGTTGAAGAGTGAAGACGTTATCTCTCAGACTTATTTCCAGAATACTTCTGACAGAAAATCGAAGTTGAACGTTAGTGATATTGCTATGATGATTGTTAGCGCAATAACTCAACAAGGAAGTTCGATGGAACTAAAAGGTTGGTATTTAGTTTATTAATAGTATTTCCTACACGTTTTACTGTACATCAGTGTTTTTATGATATCAGTATTAATGAGAATTTATAATATAAATTCTCATTAATACTGATATCATAAAAACACTGATTTATATAGCTCTAATGTATGTGAGAAATGCACACAAATGTCATTCCCGGCGAAGATCCAGTCAGTTAGGTACCTACCTTCTAGGAAATCCTACAATAGTATTATTTATTACAGGTACAAACGGTCGTGTGGTGGTGTTCATTCTATTCCTTGCTTTTCTGTTATTG
The DNA here is from genome assembly GCA_963855545.1 of Ethmia dodecea. Taxonomy (NCBI): domain Eukaryota; kingdom Metazoa; phylum Arthropoda; class Insecta; order Lepidoptera; family Depressariidae; genus Ethmia; species Ethmia dodecea. The sequence continues at coordinate 9,097,864 of OY979446.1, forward strand.
TACACGTCGTACTCCGCCTATATTGTGGCGCTGCTGCAGTCCAGTTCTAAGCAGATCCGCACCCTCTCGGATCTGCTTAACTCGAGATTGGAGCTGGGAGTGGAAAACACAGCCTATAATAAACATCTTTTCATGGTACGATAGCATTAATGGCTTAAATACTTAAGTAGACCAGTAGGTTTATTTCTTGTTTATTTATAAAATCATGATTTTTAGGAGTTTATATGGTTTGGCTACTAGGCCTTTAAACTAAGTCTTTATTTTATATTAGATTCTTAGTTAAATGACTCCGCTTCAGAGTCCATGCACATATAGAAAATACAGCGTCTTCAACACTTTCTGTTGGTGGGTATCTTTTTGGACATCGAGAGTAAAATGACACCTACCTAGTACCTATAGTATAGCTGGTAAGAAAGTAACAACTATTTATTGTACAGTCAAGAGCAAGTCACGCTTTGCACTACCAGTTTAAGCTGAGCTCTTATTTATACTGCGCCCCATAGAATACAGGGCGCCCCGGCCGGTTCAAAGTCCAAAGTACGGTACGCTATTACTATTTATTATACTGTGTCCAAAGTGTCAAGCTCAGCGTGCTCTTAACTGTACACCAATAAAAATATGCAACAGTTACACAATGTAATGTAGTAGGTAAGTACCTACTTATACCGAAGACTGGTGAAACATTTTTTAAAATCGGTCCAGTAGTTTTTGAGTTTATTCGTTACAAACATACCAAAATACAAATCTTTCCTCTTTATATATTACTTATTATTATTAGTGTAGATAACTGAATTCTGAGCCTCAGTCGGTCATTTGTTATTTTTGGTCATTGCCTCATACGGAATCGTAATGAAACTATGTATATTTTTATCAAAAATCTAGTGTTAAGCCCAGATTTAGTGATCCCAGATTTTTTTTATATTTCAGACTGCTACTGAATCCGTCAGAAAAGCTATTTATGAGTCAAAGATTGCCATTCACGGAACTAAATCAAATTTTATGAGCCTGCAGGACGGAATTAAAAAGCTGCAATCGGTAAAGTTTTACATAAAAGGTGCTTTATAAAAGTACCTAACTATTTCTTTGAAGTTTTTCAGTGAAAGTCGTCTAGTTTCAGTCCAAAAACACGGTTGCAATGAAGATTGTGCAAACAAATCTTAGAAGCGAGCCTTTACGCAAACTTGGCCAATCTAATATAAAACCGAATGAACGGAATATTAAAGTCCTAATTATTATTTCAGAAACCGTTTGCTTTTCATATGGATACCGGATCAGGGTACAAGACCGTGGAAAAGTTGTTTTACGAACACGAAAAATGTGGTCTCCAAGAAATTGCATTCTTGCCTCCACAAAAACCGTGGCTGAGTTGCAGCAAGTCATCTCCTTACGCAGAGATTTTTAAGATTGGGTATGGATATTACCTGCCTACAATAAATTACGAGTTCTGTCCTCTGTCAATCGAGTTTGGTAGGTTAGATACGTTTTTGTACCCAAGTGGTAAAAACTAAATCTTTGTGCGTGCTGTCGTCTTTCTGGCATAGGTACTTACCTAGTTAAGTAGCAGCTTATTTCGGCAACTAGAGAAATGTGGATTTTGCTTGCAAAACTATATTGCTAATGAATTGATAGGTATACCTACCTACCTATATGTAAATAAACCTAAGTAGTACCGTAGGTACCTACCTATGTAAATTCAAAAACATTTTTAATTTCGACGCTAATGGGACCGAAATCTAGATATTAGGTATAGGTATATCTATAAGTATGTTAAGTATGCATTGCACTTTAAAAAAATATAATAAGTACTTAATTGTATTTTCAGCTTCTACAAAATCCGAGAGCATGGTCTCAGCGACAGAGAAAACAGACTTTTGTTTAGTAGCAAGCCGCTTTGTCGAGTTCAAGGAGGCAGCTTCGATTCTGTCACTATAGTAGATGTCTACCCTGCCCTGCTGATGCTGCTTTATGGGGCTATATTAGCATTTGTTCTACTCGGCATTGAAATAATAATTCATAGACGTCATCGTCAAGTCCAGCTAAAATCAAAACAGCCGCGTATTTCAAGTTCCAGTTTTGATGGTATAGTGTACGTAGTGCAGCACTAGTCACTACCAACAGGAAGAGTAGGTTGGCCGGTTTATTAGGCAGACGTGGAAGAAGATATTATGTAGTTCATGTTTGATAAATGTTAAGTTATTCGTAGGATTTACGTGTACCTACTGTGGCCTCAGATTACTTAATAGTTACTTTCGCGTTCGCTTTGTCAACTTAATTCACCTGAGTTTAATTATTAACCTACCTATGTAGTACACTTTTAGTTAACTTTAAACACCTTGGTGTATACAGTTACTTTTAAAATGTCTCAAATTATTAGCACCGAAGTCACCGCAGAATTTGCTTAAATAAATACTTACAAAACTAAGTTATTGTCTTTAAAATTTCAATTACCTATTTGGTTTTATGAACGTGCTATCTAAGTGATAGTGATCAAAAGATACGTAGATACATATATATACGTGAGATATATTATGTATAATATATTATACCGAAATTCCTCAACGCCACACTCACATAAGTAGCTATAGGTACACAAATTTATAAAGTAGGTACAGGTGCTTATGCCTTTTGGGGACCACTTAGTCTAGGCAATGAAGCGGATTTTTGTATGAAGACCCCAACATTAATTCCTCAGTCGATGAAACTTTGCAGGATTGTAGTATAGTATGAGACAATACTTGCATAAAAAAATCCAAAAAAAAAACCTAACCGAAGTTAGGTATTTTTACTGAAATACTTATTTATTTGATATCTTTGTTGGGAAAAATGCTCAGTCAAAATTTTCTTCTCCAGCAATATTCATGTGTGTTAAGAAAGCTATATGCGAAATATCCAAAAAAATCTCCTGGTAGAAACAACAAAACTCAGACGTATAATGTACCTTGCTCGGGAAAATTGCTCAGTCCATTTTTTTAACTGGAATGTCATTTAATGGTCGCTATGGACTTACAATAGGAAAATCCAAAATAAAAACCTTCTGGCTACATTATTTTTAGAAATTATCAAATTATCAATCAAAAAAAAATTTTTTTTTTAGTATAAAAACCTAACTTCGGTTAGGTTTTTTTTTTGGATTTTTTTATGCAAGTATTGTCTCATACTATACTACAATCCTGCAAAGTTTCATCGACTGAGGAATTAATGTTGGGGTCCACTACCTTTATTGCCTAGACTACACTGGTCATTTTGATTTTGATGTGTAGTAATTGGAAAATTGTTTTGATTGTGTAAAAACTCTGTACACAGTAGGTACTTTTTGAAGGAAGTACACTGTTTTCATGTTTATTTTCATCTATCAACTAGATGTAGGTACCTACTTTCTATATTTAATTGCTGTGATTTAGCTCTAAAGATAAGATACGTAACATGTTCATTGTTCCGATTACGATAAGAATGATTAATATGATTATATACAAAGGATTTCCTATTTTTATTTAGTGAGTGTGTACGTATTTATTGTCCGTGTAACATAATGGCATTAAAAATCGTTTTGTTTGTTTTATTTGTTGCAATCCAGAAGTCAGATGGTAAGTTTTCCAAATTCTGTAATTACTTATGTACCTACCTGTAGGTACTTGTAAAAACTTTTGGCGCTTTTATTTCGAAGCGAATTGTGACGCCATGCTATTAATTTATAACGGTATCACAATCATGACATAGGTAGGCATATACTAAATAGTGACTAAGTATTCTAAAGTAGGTACTTACCTACAGACCGCCTTTGTATTTCAAATTGTACCTAACATTTGATACTTCGTAAGTAGAAAAAGGCTGCAAATAAATAATGCGGAAGGTGAAGACCACCTATACCTCTACCTAGCTGACCTACGGGATACGGAGTTCACGCTACAACACCAATGTTTAGTGGCACATTTTCTTAGTTGATTAGTCTGGTCGAATGTCGATATACCTAAGCTAAAGAACACAATTTATTCCAGGCACGATCCATCTCCCCACTCAACTCGGATCCGCTAACGGAGAATTTTTTAAAAGAATTTGTTGAGTTTTTGTTCAGCATCTTAGTTATGTAGCTGCTGAGTTTGTTGAAAGACTGGCAATATTATTTTTACAGGACTACGATGTTACGTTTGCGGATTTTCATCGGCAGATTCAGATCACTCTTGTTTAACAATAACGAACGATACCATGTCAGTTGAATGTACATACACATATTGCACCACATATCGCCAGGAATATATTGTAAGTCCTACTTACTTATTTATGAATATTGACAGTTAGTTTAGTCTACCTACTGTAGGTACCGTCGCGTTGGTACCACAGAACACTTTAGGTACGCTTTGAAGTAGGAAGGTACGTTGGTTGTGGCGACACCGCACGTGAAGTTATGCGGCATGTAATTATAATATTAGAGATAAGTTAGATCAATAGATAAATCACATCTTGTCATAGTATATAAGCAGTTGTTACGTTATAATAAATCAGACTAAATCCATCTGCAGTCTCATTTAATCATGTACCACCAGGCTCGGTACAATTGGTGACCCCGAACAAGAATACGACAACCTACATCATGACGTCCACACCGTGCAAAAGTAACAACACCGAGTACTTGGAAGTAGCTGCAAATTCTTCAGTGATATTCCTACTTCCCGAATTTTGGAAAGATCAACCACAGCTATGGCACCGCAGAAGCAAGAAGACGACTACAAATATAACCTGGTTATAGCCAAACTGTCCAAAGAAGAAATACTACAAGTAAGTGACCTCATCAATTTGACGATGACACTATTGGACTCCTATGGCTTAGACTCCTGCCAACCTCTGTTACAACGGTTTTAGCAGTCACTGATACTAAGGACATCGTTAAATTGGGTCAAATCGCTGATATAATATTAGAAAACTCAAGAATGAGTGAAATATCAGCGATCAAAACAAACGTAAATAAAACTGATGATGAAGCAATGTCAAAAATATTTGCACAACTAGAAGAATGCAATTAGAATTATGCGCTATTCAACGCGAACGCGGAAATTACTAACGCAGCACTGAATGGAATTCCTATCATCAGCGTTATCCGCCTAGGTCAAGTTCACAGAATCGTGAAAAAAGGCACTACTGTTATTATTACAGTAAATTTCGAAATTCAGCTAAACAGGGTATCAAACCATGTGACTGGAAAGAGAATTATAATATCAAGAAGCAGAAACTAAGTTTTGCACGCAACTGTGCTATTCACCGTCCAACCGCCTTATGATTACCGACTGAAAAAGTGGTATGAGGTTTTTAATCGATACGGGAGCTATTATATCAGTTATTAATAAACCGCAGAAGGTATCAATAAAACCAAATAGTAATTATAAACTATACGCTACAAATGGTACAAAAATTTGTACATATGGAGAGAGGACACTTTAAACTATTATACTACTACTAGTAGATATTGCTGGTCGAACTGCTGGTCGAACGCTAATTGATAAAGTGTCAGAGCTTACAACGCCTGCAACTTTAAGCAAATCGATCCACCAATCAGTACGTACGGTCGATATTGGGATGAATACCCATATTAAACCAATATTGGATAAAAATATTGATATTTCGCGACCGTCTTCTCTCAAAATGGCTCCAAAACATTTGGTGCACTATTACTATCTTTATTCTTGAAATCGGTAGATCAAAGGATGAATAATCTCATCACAATTGTAACCCATAAATCAAAGGGGGGAGTATTGTGGCGACACCGCACGTGAAGTTATGCGGCATGTAATTATAATATTAGAGATAAGTTAGATCAATAGATAAATCACATCTTGTCATAGTATATAAGCAGTTGTTACGTTATAATAAATCAGACTAAATCCATCTGCAGTCTCATTTAATCACTCATACTCAAAGGAAGGTCCTAATACAATAATATTTATTAAAAACTCCTTAGGTAGATATCTACCTACTTACTGAGTTCACCTTAATGGCCAGTTTTCGTCTTTCTTTAGATCTTCCTGTACCTACATAATCTGTAAGTATTAATTCTTAGTGTCGATAACTATTCTAATGTTGTAGGATCCAATAGGCGTGGTGGCCAGTTTCTTACGTGGATGCGTTGACACACCAGACTACCTTAATCACGATATAGTAGACACTACTTTCCGGACTTTCTACAGAGCTTGCACTTCGGACCTTTGCAACACAGGTGAGATTCTTCAATTATAAATTACCTAGTATGAGATAATCAAATGAACTTAACTGAAATATGTGAAAAGGATTACCTAATTCCATAATCAATTTAAACATTGATTCTGTAGAATCAATCAATATACTCGTACATTACAAAATTGTCATCATAAACCTAAGTACAAATATGGCAACCAGTCTGTTGGCTCCGTTCGTTGGTAGAGACCCTGCCTTACTTAGTGTAGCTCACGGGTTTGATTCCCGCCCGGGACGAATATTTGTGTGCACTAACATTTTTGTTTAGTTTCTGGGGGTTTATAATTTACCGATATTTAGTTACCATAGCACAGAATAAAGAATACTCGTAGTTCTTATACCGAACTCAAACTCAAAATTTATTTATTTCAGTAGGTATACAAAATACGCTTTGAAATGTCAATATCAATAATATAAACAAGGCACACTAAACTCGTCCATGAAGATTGGCTAAATGTAAACAGCAGCCCATCTCGAATCTCCCGAATTGTGGGTAGGTATGTCAGACAGAACTTAATCTAACCTACCCACGATACGGTATCTGTCTTGTTTGGGAGTAACTATTGAGACTAAATATTGTGCTCACATACCTAACTTATTTAAGTTTTACTAAAAACATCGGTTTCTAAAGGGTGACTGATTATTTTTTAATAATTAACCACAGGTGACGGCATACAATCAGTCGTCGGAGGACAAATGTCTCCCACCCCGGAGTATAATGGAACAAATCTACTCGTACCTGGAACTGGCAACGCATCCTATCTACAAACTAGTTTATTTTTATTAGTTTCAGGAGTGATTTTAAGCTTAATTTAAAATAGTAAGTACCTAGGTAGGTATGTATGTGAGTAGTTACTGCATATCTACTTATGGTACCCCTGCCTGCCTACATAAGAATTATCTTTTTATACTTAATAATATACTTACCCCTTTATCTATAAAAAAACTGCAAATAAAAAGGCATTTTGGAAAAAAAAGGAAAGTGTTTTCTTTATTGCCTCTGCTATAGAAGGAATGTAACAACATCACTGAAGATGATAGGTACCTATTTATATTAGCAAGTCTTCATGATTATGTAAGCAGTGATCGCCATGTTGGAAGTGAGCCCGCTTTTCCAGCGTTTACGCCCCACTTGGATTCCGTTTCGTCGATCGATTTTCTATATGAGGATTTCCTCACCTAAAAAAAAGGTTAGCTAGCTCAACCGGAAGATAGGTCTAAAACGTCAGCCGACCCCCTAAAGGTTATGGCGTGAGCGTATATCTATAATAGACTTAAAAATGAATCCCTATTTATTTGCCTTGGTCACGGCCGCGGCATCATGCGTGAACGGGGCTGGGTTGTAGGAGAATTTCTTTAAAGAAAAAAAAAATGAAAGATGCGCGGAATATTAAAAAAATGTGACAGTAGTTGTCGTAGTTACAGTACGGCCGTTTTAACTTGGCTGCTCTGAAGATAGGCTCCGTTTGCTCGAACCGCCTCATACTGCCAAATGCTAAAAATGTTATAAGCTTTGTACATAGGTACAAACATACCATTATACATAATATTTTCATCCATGCAGTTGATTGTTATAATTATGAACGTATCCAAAATGAACATATGACATTGCTTTTTGGCGGAAATCTGAAAAGGGACGCTTTGAGAAGGGACGTCATGTTTTTTGTAAAATTTTAATTTTGCTGAATATTTCGGGTTTTGACTCATAATAATTGTATATTATGTGACAAGTGTGCGTGAAGGTGAGCACTGCAGTAAATGGGAAATTCTTTTAGGTTGGTTTAACACTCAAAGGGGAAATTCGATAAAATGCATAGGATGGACATTTTTGGATTGTCTCAAGAAGCCGCTTCAATCTTCAGTAAAAGTCTTTGAGTATTAAACCAACAGGAGACGTCACGCGCATTAGTTTCTTTGCAAAAAGTCTGCCAATTTCTGCGCGAGGGACGAAAAAACGCACACAAATAATGTTGACACAAACGCATTACACGAATACATTCACACACAGAAAAAAATAATCAATCCGAGCACTCCGTGAACTCAAAAAAAATAGTTGAATATAACAGGTATGAGCGTTGACCGAACTTTTTTGGCAGAGGGGAACGCCTGTCAGTGGCGTCTCCGGTTGGTTTAATACTCAAAGGTAAAAGTGCACTATCGGTTTACTGTCTATTAACAAGTAACATTTTGAAAAGTGTTGTGTCTTCAACATTGTGTATTTTTATGCCTGTACTCTGAAGCAGATCTAAAACTTGAAATTCGTGTAGTGTTTAGTGCTGATGGCTAAATTGCAAATGCCTTGAAATAAGAAAAAAAAATGTTATGACATGACACTTGACACTGACAGCTAACTTCCTATAACAAAATGTCAATTTGAGGCGTAATAGGTTATGTTGTCTATATTTAGTAAAAATGTAATTTAGTAACATAAATTAGTTGTTTTTGTGGTTTAAAATCCAATATGACAACATCACCCACCAGATCCAAACAAAAATTATCCCTGCGGAAGCGCCTTTTCGTCAAAAAGTCGCCTAAAGTTGGCTGCGCTATCGATACTGATTCTAACGATGAATTCGCTCTATCCTCATCGCGTCCGATCTCCCCTGCTGATCCTTTCCTAGCCCAAAGTGCATACAATGCTGAATCGAGTGGAGAACTATCAGATAGCCAAAAACACTCTACTGGGGACACAACTTGTGATAGCTCTCATAGGAATGTCGATCATACTCATGACGATGAGTCCGATCCGAAATGCTGTAAGACTTTCTTCAGAAGATCTCGTCCTAAAAGTTTAGTAGGAGTAAATATGTCCAAAGATGAAGTCCACTCAAGACCCTGCAGCCCTCTCAATAATTCCAGTAATAGTTTTAGTGATCATTTAGCTTCGCCTCACCAAAGAAAGTCTGAAGAAATACCAAAAGCTACCATCAAATTTCCTAAGGATGATCCCAGGAAAAATTTTGAGCACTCGGGTTCATTTGAAGGCATAAAACCCAGAAACAATTTGTTTGTTAAAAGATTATCAGCAGATCATCTAATATCTAATGAGTCTAAGCCTCTTTACCATTCATCATCTCCTGAAAGTGACAGAAGTAGTTCACTGGATCGCAAAAGAAGGTAATTTTTAGTTGTAACCATATTTTTTATTGACAACTTTAAATATAAGGTAAATTCTTATTCGTAAATTATATATTCTTTTTAGGACAAAATCAACCATCACACGGTCAGTATCTCGCGCAGGCAGCACGGACAGCTTGGCTCGCAACTCTTTATTAGCTGCACAGGTCCTGCGTCTCATACCCACACAGGAAGCCAGGGAAAGGTGTGTTCCGTGTAATACTAATTAAAAGTAAAAAATAATAAAAATAGAAGGAAGTAAATGTAAAGCAATCTACCACATAATCAACTACATTATTGGTATGTTTTATAGGAACTACCTCTGTGGACGGCTGGCATCTCATTCATTGTTGGGAGCAGCAGAATTAGAGCATGTGTTTCCAGATAGGGAAGTAAAAATATTTGTTGGTACTTGGAACATGAATGGACAAACCCCTCCAAGGTAATTATTAGTGATTACAATGAGTAATTGTAACATTGATTATGAAAAGACTGTTGATTAAATTAGTATCAGCAGAATAAAGGTATTGTTAGTATGGTATTGATAATAGAAGGAAGGTATTGTTTTTAGTCTTTTTAGAGTGTAGAAATAGACTCACATACATACAGTATGTTGGTCTATTTCTTGACACACTCTGGGCAAAATGGTTTTATGGATTTTAAAATTTGAGTTGTCATTATTTATTAAACAATCTAATTAGAATTAAACTTTTATTTTCTTTGTAATATTTTGATATCCTTGTGAACAAAGCTTAAATAATGCTCTGTTTGTATGCTTTATGGATTTTTCTACCACATTTGCAGTGAGCTAGCAGATTTCATTTTTCCGAGCCAAGTAAAACATGTGCCAGACATATTTGCTATTGGTACTCAGGAGTCGTATTCCGAAAGAACTGAGTGGGAAATAACAATTCAGGAGGTTTTGGGACCATCACATTTGTTATTACATTCATATTATTTAGGTAAGCTAAAAATAAGTAAATAGCTTTAAATAAGTGGGCCGCAAATGATTCACTGGTTAAGAGGCCCTTATAGATTTGTAATATCAGTCAGTCTGTATTTGTATCCAAGCAAGTTTTGTCACAGCTTGTTCATTTCTATATTATTTTAAAGAAATAAGAAAAAGATTAATTATATTATAATACTTCCTCAGTCATACTTGATTAATTCGGCCTCAATAACATAAACGTTTGGGTTACATACTAATAACTGAGTATGTTAGCAGATTTTATATAGGTACTTATGTTTTCATAAACCTGTTTTTTATTTGTAACACATTTACAGAGAAGATTATTCTTGTTGTATTCCGGAGGATACATCTAAGGAAACTAAGTAACACAAAACTTACAGGTACACTTCATCTAGCTATATTCATACGCAGAGATCTAATTTGGTTCTGCTCATTACCTGAAGATGCTAGCTTGTCTGTGCGACCAGGCACCGCGTTTCGTACAAAGGGAGCAGTCGCAATATCTTTTGCATTATTTGGATCCACATTTCTATTCGTGACAGCGCATTTGACGGCACACCAAGAGAAAGTAAAGGAGAGAGTGTCGGATATCAAGAGAATTATAAGATCTATTGATCTTCCAAAGAATTTACCTTGTCGGCACAGAAGTAAAGGTACCACACTTTGCCTAGTTAGTTATTGCAGAATGTTTAAAACTGTTTGGTTTTTGTATTTAAGTATATATTTTTTCAGATGTTACCAGCAATTTCGATTATGTTTTTTGGTGCGGCGATCTAAACTTCAGATTGGGTGAACCAAGAGCTGCCGTTTTAAGATGGATAGAACAAACGCAGGTAGATTTTTAAGTTTAAAATAAGATAGGCTTTTCGTAAAATTGATAATCTAATCTGCCTACGTAGGACTTAGTGAAACTTTTAAATAAACAAGAAATGTTTTTTTAAAGGGATCACTATTAGGAATTTATTTTACATAATTTTATGTACCTATGTACTAAGTTTATTCAATCAATGTCGTGTGATATAAACTTAATGTAAACTATTCCATGTCCTTCATGAGTCTAAGTAATCCGATAGTGTTCTGAAGATGATATTTCCTTAATATTAATCAAACATTCTCTTGTCCGCAGTTTCCGCTCCCGCCATACCTCCCGCACGGGCTGCTCCACGCGGACCAATTAACTGCTGTTTTAGAAGATGGAGCTGCCTTCAGGGAGTTCAGAGAAGCCCCAATTACCTTTCCGCCTACTTACAAGGTATTACATAATAATTAAATTTAATAGTATTTCTTGTTTTATGTATTTACTGTTGATCAAATTATATGGCAAGTAATTAAGTCGTTTTTACAGTTAATACACCTCATTTGTTAGGATAATCTTTGTCGACTTGTCGTATTTATTTAGATATTTTTTTAGGTAGTACCTAAGTAGGTATCTAGTAGTAAGTATACCTATATGTATATAGGAAACAGATTTTATCCAGTATCTGAACAGGTGTGTTAACTGTGAATTAGGCCATAGTAACAGCAGAATTCTAACCAAGAACAAAGTTTATATACTTATATTTTTTTCTGTTGCAGTATGATCCAGGTAGTCAGCAGTTCGACACCTCGAGCAAGCAAAGAGCTCCAGCGTATACAGACAGGATACTTTATAAATCGAAATCCATCGCCACTGTTTCTTCATCTGCATTTGCAGGTGAATAACAAAAACTTTGTTTCGTCTACTTATATTTTACTTTCAATCCATGGTCGATGCCCCGTGTGGATTGTCAGCTCAGATTAAAAGTTTTTATTAAAAACTAAGGTTCTAAGTGCAAACTACACAAGTTGATATTACTAAATAAAAATAATTTCATATTCTGAAACCCTCATGATTTCCTAAATTAATTATAGGATTTCGTCGCATCAGCAGTGCGCCGGCGGCGTCGGGGCTGAAGTGCATCGCATATAACTCGGTGCAGTCCATATGCACTAGTGACCACAAGCCGGTTTGGGCTCTTTTCTCAGCTGCACTGCGACCTGGCACTGATGTGTAAGTGTTTAATCTCTTACTTTAAACAAGCAATTATAAATAAATAAATAAATAATCTCACGCCTTTTATCCCCGAGAGGGTAGTCCTCTGCCTACCCTCATTACTGGATATATCCACATTTCACGAGATATATTGGACCCTTACTTGATAGCCTTACGGTTAAAGAGTCGGCCGAAAATCAGTGAGGCTCTGGTTCGAATCCTGGCATGTACCAATGAGTGTTTCAAAAACTTACGTACATATTTATCGCTAGCTCGAAGGTGAAGGAAAACATCGTGAGGAAACCTGCAGGTCTTAGAATTAATTCTGAGACATGTGTAAATAGACCCGGTCCGGCGATGGGCTCACCACCTATCACGTTTAGGGGTCCAATATATCTCGTGAAATGTGGGTATATCCAGTAATGGAATACCTCTGCCTACCCCCTCGGGGATAAAAGGCGTGAGATTATATAAATTTTGTATACAGATACAGTTTTTCATTTTAAGTTCAACTGTATAGTTGTATTTTTTGTAACTACGCAATTTTACAGAAAACAAATATTGATTAAATAAAACGGCCACCAGATTGCGTTAGCGACGAGCGATGCTCGGTACAATAAAGAAATATGTACTCTTACAGCACATAACAAACGGTTACCTACATTACAAAAATGTTGACAAGATAGGCTCTGTCCATGTTATTGAGTTATTATGTATATATTATGTTATTATGTATATATGTATATTATGTTATTGAGGTATTATTATGCCCTTATTTCCTCCTATTTTTAAACCCCGACGCAAAAACGGAATGGTGTTATTTAGACAAATAAGTGTTATATTTTTTCATATTTTTGCAGAGTTCCGCTAGCTGCTGGTCTGTTCAATAGAGAGGTGTACTTAGAGGGAATAAAGCGGCGACGGGCTTTACTCGACCACGCGCCAGGTACGTCAGCCGTATGCTGCGTGCAGTAAACATGTTTGCTGGCACTACACTTGCTCGTGTCTCGGTTATCGATGTTATCGTCATTCTATATCTCATTGTAAATTGATTGTGAAATTTCCAAAAAAATATTCTATTTGTGCCGCGTCTTCGCACGTGTTTACAGTCATTTGAACAGACTCGGTACGAGTGCGCTCGTACAGTTTTTTAGTTCCATTAATGTTTTTTGTTTGTCAAGTGATGTTAATTCAAAGTGTGATTATTTTAAGCGTATTCATTATATTGATGTTATTTGGGAATAAGAGGCAAAAGCGTGATTGAAGTTTAAATTCGAGTGTAGAGTCGGTATGAAAAATTTTAATGGATGTAGGTTTTGGAAATTTCGTAATCAAACGAAAACCTAAATTCCTCTAACAAAAGACACTATTATTAGTCAATACTAGATAAAGACATGTTTTGACATGATGACGATTGCGATTGACGTATACAATTGGGTGTGCTATTCATGCTTTTTGTTTTGTTTAGTTTTCTTTTTATTATTCGCATATTATATTTTTTATTGTTAATTTTCTTATATATTACCTTAGATTGTTTAGTGGTATAATATGAGTTCAGAATATACTTGATAATTTTGTTCCCCTTCGTTGGAAAGGGTATATTATACAAAAAATATGTCGGCCAACTAACTAGACTGGTCTGTAAATATTTAAAATAAGATTATGGATACTTCCTTAGTATCCCAAAAAAGTGATTTTACTAAACAAAGTACATTTTATACACCAAAGTTAATTTATAGTTTTTATTTTTAGTAATTTTATTTATTTATTTACGCTTTAATTTAGTGATTTATACATATTATGGTCCTAATAAGAGTAGTAAGTGAGGAAGCCGAAGATTATTGTGTTTTAATATCGTTTAGAAATTATACGATTTGATCGGAAGAAATATAGTTTAACATAATGCACATTATGGAGAATGACCAAAACATTTAGAAGTTATAGAACTTCAATTTTCTTAAATTATGCTCTAAGGATTATTTGGTGATTTATGTTTTTTGATAGGTATGTTAGCAAAAGACAAATCTAGTCAAGTGTTCAATAGCAGTATTACGTTATAGAATAATATGTAATTTTTAGTCACTTTAGTGCTTACTTAATGTTGACTCAAAATTTGTTAGTCATAATTTTTAAAGTAAACTGGATTGTAGTTATATACTTACTTATAAATTATTTAACATAAACATATTATAGTTATAATTTATGGAATTTCAAGTTCCGTTTTTCAGGATTTCGACGTTTTGGCGGTCCAACGATAAGAACAAACTGACTCGATCATTATTTAAACAATGGTTATTGATTATTATGTCCGTCGTATCGATAGTCAGAACGTCTTATACCTGTTGCATGAAGTATTAAATATCAACCAAAATATAATTGTTGTAGATGGGTTAAGCCCTATACGCAAAAGAGCTTTATAATATAGTATACATAAAATTATGTGAAGTTTTTAAAACAGTACTTAAATATTTCTTGCCTTAACAATTTGAAGAAATACCGTCTTATGGAATGTTGTAAACATTTCCTTTTGATTCGGTGCTGTGATTAGTGCTGGTTCTAGTCTTTTGTCCATTCCAAATAGCGAGTATAATAAGATTCAAGTGTGTAGTGAACGGAGCTTCTCACTATGGATAAACCAAGTCAGGGCATAGGGTTTTCAGTTCTTTGTTGACATAATGGTGGGTTAAAAAGTACCTATTTTTATTTTACTGGTAGAATCAAATGAAAGCTAAATTCGATGAAGAAAAACATGAATCAATCCTGATTGATGTGAAGATAGTAGGTGAGTTATAAATGTTATAATTCTTTGACAAATAGGTATAAACAACTTAATTTATATAAGCTACTTTTAAAAAAAGTTATTCTTACAAAAAACGCTGACGACTATATTTTGACAAAGTTGTTTACGAAATGTTGTACAACATCAAATAGATAGATTTCTAGGGAAAAAAGGGAGAAATAAACTTAACTACGTTTCCCTTAAAATAACTTGATCGTATTGCAAAGATATAGGTATTTTTTTTTTAACTATGTATATGTTTTTTTGGGAAAGCTTGTTATTTCTTCTGTGAGTTAAATTCCACTTTGCCTTTTGTAGTCGGGCTATAGCATAATACTTACTAAGTACGTAAGACTTGTTACTTTACTTCTTTTACTAATGGATTACCACAAAAGAAGGAAGTGCTAAAGTATTATGAAGGTTTTTAAATTTGTGTAGTCAATTATACTGTGTATGTATTTCTTGAAGTAGGTACCTTTGCGTTGCAATTAATTATTAGGAATGAAATGTTTGTCTTAAATTTAAGTATTTATTGCATTACTCACTTATTTGGTAAGAAATTTGATTAGAAAAAACTTAGGCGAAGTATATGTGTTCTCCATATTACTTGTATAAATTCAAGCTGTAGCCATGATTAGACAAAACGAAAACAATATTTTCCTCAGCTATAAGTACTTAAATCAATCTGTCTTCCATAACTTTAAATGGATTAACATTTTAATGTAAGGAATGTAGAAAATCTGTTCTAAGATCGGATACCATTTATAAAACTTGCAGGTTTTCTATTTTTCTAAGAGAAATATGAATTTAAGTTAGTACAGTCGGTATGTAAAATGTATCAAATATTCTATCTGACTAAATATTACCCTAGACCACACAGTGCCGTAACTGTATTACGTGCAAATTAACATGTTGCCGGCTGTACTTACACTGTAAGTTTTTCTGCTACAGAATGGGTTTAGTAAAATCTCAATAATATCAAAATAATCTCACGCCTTTTATCGCCGAGGGGGGTAGGCACAGGTATTCCATTTCTTAAAATACCCATGTTTCACCAGTATATTCTTTGGACCCCTTGACGTGATAGTTGGTAAGTAAGCTAAGGTGGTATGTAAATAAGCTTTTTGAAAAATTCTTTGGTACATGATAGGAATCTTACTTATCTTTCCTTTTTATAATATTAGTATGTCTACACGATGAGAAGTGTCTTAGTAGTGATCTGATCAGCGGCGGCATAACTGAACAAAATTGTCCTGAACTATCTTGGAATTAGAGCATAAAATAGAGATACCAACTTCTAAATGCAACCTGCCTCGCTATCCGGACCTCGATCTATCTTATTATGAAATCAGTTTTAGATGACGAAGGATCATTATAACAATATGTTTGTCGCTGCCAACAATAAACGATGCTAGTGTGGTGATAATAAGTGGTAAATGGTTGTTATACGTACACTCATAGGTAAAGTTTGTAGCAGAAAAACAAACGCATAATTAGCTTCAAGCTTTTAGCAAAACACTATTTTCGCTTGGAATAAACAGCAAAATTATTATAAGAATTAATATGCACATTCGATAAAAGATCTATTGATTACAAGGCTGTCTTGATTTGAAAAAAAGTTTCTAGGTACGATAATATAATAGATTTTGGTAATGTTTTGTCCTATGCGCAAGTGTATAAAGACACCGATTATGTTCTGAATTATCGAGATACGCTGTTTTGTTTGACGCTTAACTATATTTTTCTACTACGTACAGAAAATTAATTAATTATTTTTATTGTTTGGATTTTCACTACAATGTTTAGGTGTGTATTGTAAATTATATATAAAATCAGTGTAATAATATATTTACGGTTAATCGGTGTCTCATTATGCGTTATAGGAAACCAGGGTATATATAATAGCAAGGAATTTTTACTTTTTCATCATTGTAATAAAACGGGTAAATTGCTACTTCATTTAAAATACCATTTATTTTATTTTATCTTATCATATTATTATATAAAAACTAACGATATAAAAATAATTGATCAATTAACCATTTTCTTTAAAATTTTGCTATTTAAAAAGCATATATCTTGATCAAAATGTACTTTTAATCGTAAATAATGTACGGTCGTAAATGATATACGGTCCACAAGTCATAATAATTACGACATAATTTGCTAGTCCATATTTTTGTAATATTAAGTTATATTCACATAAGTTGATGACATGTTATTTATGCTAAATATAGTTAACTTTCCTCGCTATATTGTGTATTATTCATAATTTATTAAATTTTTATTGACAATGAATGAAAATTGATCCTAAAACTTGTACTTTCATAAGTCAACAATAAGTACTTAAGAGCGATATTTTTTGGCTTATGGTGTTACCAATGTAGGTTGTTTGTTTCTATAATATATATGATTTTTAAACATAAATAGCTTTAAAGGGTCGATACATTATTGTATTGGCATTCTACGCAGGCCCAGCCTTTAACTCCGTTCACCTGAACAGTACACCAGCGTTCATAGAACTTTGCTTCTCTCTTCTTGCCTATGTAGAAGGAGTCCTCATCATTTACAAGTACTTGATAGTCGTATGAATTGCCACCTGGAAATGATTAAAGCCTTACAGTTAAAGGTTAAGTTTTCTGTGTTATACAATCATTTCTTTGGTAGGGTAAAATTAAGATTTTTTTATTACAATGTTGATAATACACTGATACATGACATATATTACAGCTCTTTTTTATTTAGTATAATATAGATAATATAATATAGACTTTTGAAGTAGATTTCCTTCCATAATTATAACAAATTCAATTCAGGTTTTGCGTTTTTATACAATTTGTAGATAATAAGCAAGTTTTGGCTGTAATTTATATGGATTAACTTAATACCTGCTGTGAAGATAAATCCATAGTCTTTGGATAGGATCTGATTTTCTGCGTGTTGCCATAACTGGTAGTCACACGACTTTATTGGAAAGACAGCCTGATCGGACTTGCGACAATAATAGCCAATGGTAATGCTGAAAAGTATTAATAATATAAGCCTTTAGTAGTAATCCCACCCATAAACAAGTAGATTGAGCATTAATAGAGCTCATGAGCCATGAGATGCTCCTTTTAGATAATTGCATTTATTTTACCCTTGAAAGTGATCAACTATCATAATGGGAGCAACCATGACATCGCAAAGAATAAAATACCAAATAGACCATCAAAATGTTTTACGGTAACCAGCTTTTACGTGACTTTAGTTTCGGTTTTATGGGTACACTAATATATATTAAATGATGGCAAGTATTTTATATGCACCTTACATATTAGATCTCAGTAAATTTCTACCATCCATCACTGGAAAAAATATAAGTATTTCGTTTTCGAAAAAAAATGATTCATGCAAATTCTTAATAAAACAGAATAAAAAACTCACTGCGATAAAATGACGGGTTGTGATACAGATCCTATTGCTAAACAATCCCCATTTTCCAGATATGTAAAATGGATCACATAGCGGTGAAAATTTTGCCATTCTCGTACTTCACCTGCAACCATCGAATAGGTTAACCAAAGTCAATTTTTAGGGTTCCGTACCTCAAAAGGAAAAAACGAAACCCTTATAGGATCACTTTGTTGTCCGTCTGTCCGTCCGTCTGTCAAGACCCTTTTTCTCAGGAACGCGTGGAGGTATGAAGCTGAAATTTATATCAATTACTCAGGTCTACTGTCCCTTGAAGCTGTGAAAAAATCAAACTTCTAAGCCAACGCAATCAAAAGATACAGCCGTATATGCCGCAAATTTTCGACACTTGCAAGGGAATCAAAACCTACAGGGTGCTTCCCGTGAACTCAGAATCTTGAAATTTGGTACGAAGCAACGTCTTATAGCATAGATAAAGGAAAAATTACGAAAACCATAAATTTGCAAGGTTGTACGGAACCCTCGGTGCGCGAGTCCGACTCGCACTTGGCCGTTTTTTTTTTTTATCAACATTGGAATATGGAGTTTGTAGAACCTTATTAATTTACTATCAATGCCTAGATAGACATATACATGGTCACTGTATCCACAAATACACTATTTAGATTTGTACAACTTACCAAAGCTATGGTCTCTGACGCAAGGCATGTTTATTAGATGCTTCTTGCCGTCGATGTGTATTGGTCCTGAGATAAATCCCATTTGCTCATAATGTGTCTGATGATACCTGTTTGTGCATAGAAAATAAAACCTATGCATCGGTTGGGTGAACTTAGATTAGAGGATAGTTGTACCAGAAATTCCTTTTTTCGTGTCTCCTTCAAATTATTTATGTATGTATACCGACCAAAAATATTTGGTATGATTATAATGTTTTATTGAGGAAATCAACTCAATCTATTGAACAAAGTAAACTGTTTTTTTTGTTGGCGTCATAAATACCCTACCCCAATCTAGGTATACGTAGCTATCGAAACATTTCATTTCCCTTTTTACAAATTCTTTAAGTATAATATTAACTAGCGACCCGCCCCGGCTTCGCACAGGTGCAATGCTAATACTAAAACTTTCCTCTTGAATCACTCTATCTATTAAAAAAAACCGCATTAAAATCCGTTGCGTAGTTTTAAACATTTAATACATATGTATGTATGACAAGTACTGTAATGTAATGACTATACTTTTAAGCTACTTGTCTCAGCACTTTAATCAGATAAAATCAATTCAGAAATTTACACTGACCAAAAAGGTATTGACATAACTATTCCACATAAATGAGTAACGTTAAGATTAATCATTTTTAGATTGTCCGGAATCGAGTAAAATGTCTGAAAAAGTATAAAGAAATAGTACTTTTTGAGGAGTTTAAAGAAGTCCGCAGACCATTGCTCGCGGGCCACGTCTTTAGCCATGCTGAGGGACGACATATGCTCGTCGTAGTTAAATGCTGGCCAAGCCGCGCTCCACGTCAGATCCATTTCCACTTTAATCCTTTTGTCTGCTGCAGTTTTGGGCCTGAAATTGTTATTTAGGCATTTTAGGTATGCGAAAGGCATACAAGTTAATATTTCCCTTAAGAGAGTGCGAGGTTATGAGCGTCTAAAGAAAGATATGTTTACAGTAAGTACCTACATCTTTTGGTTTAAAAATAAAATGATACCTACTTCGCACAACATTAGAATCAATTTGAATTGAAAGTAAGACATCATAATAACATTATGTTCATGTGTGCCTAGGTGTTAACAAAGAAACATTTTTTATGAGTAAGGTACGTATATACTCACTTCATCTCCCCATTGTAAGAAACTTTCCAGGTCCGCATGGGTATGAAGTTATTGATGGATATACCCTGCACGCTGTATTCACTCTCATCGCTCGTCTCTTGTTTCAAGCAGGTGTCGGGCAGACTGGGCGAGAGGAGAAGTGGCTCTCCGTTTAGCTAATTAATAAGAAAACAGACTATCACTATATAGAGTATTTATATAGGTACGCTATATATTGCAGTACATATAAACTCTTTCTTACTTTTAAATAAAGGAAGGCGTCACAGAAGTTATTAGGCCTGCGTGCCACCCCACAAATTATTCCTTCACCTTCTTGAGACATTCCATTGAAATACACCGCATCTACTGCCTGCAAACAATGTGAAGTTATTTCATTGTGAACCTGTAATTATGAGATTCTGAACTTTATTCAGGGAAAATAAAGTTCAGAATCGTCTACCAACATGTAGCGAAGGAAACATTAATATTTTATACGTTCGGGGAATATTTGATACATAGTTAATGTGTGATAAATAGCTTGTGAGTCTATTTACTCAGTTAGATAACATTTATGTGCCTCAGCATGTCTGTTGGTTTCGCCTCTGGGTGTTTATTTGTATTTGTTTCTTTACCTATTACTTTATCAGTTATTTAGAATTGTCCTTGCCCTATGGTATTTTTATGTATCGCAATAGTTCACCAATAGGTCTATGGGCTGACGTTGTAGTGATGAACATACCAATGGATAGTCGCCAAGATTATACTTCTCTTCTAAAATCTTGTCATGTTGGTGAATGTGGACAGTGCCGTCGCTGTAACCTAGCTCGACGGCCAGTCGCCGCTTTATGTGCACTGCAAGCTATAAAAACAGCATAGATTTAAACTTTAGGGCGACCCCGCCCGTTTCCAAAAAACCCGCATAATAAGTGTTAACGCAACGAATGTCCTTATCGTGATGCCTTGTGCGTGTCCCATGGAACGTAGAACATTTTTCCACTGGTAATTCCAGAAATGGAATACCTCTGCCTACCCCCTCAAAATATAAAATAGTAATGATTTTTTAGAGTTTCCAGTTAAACGCCCCTTATATTTTTAATAGAGATGTATGACACTTATTGCGGTGAAATATTTGATAAACAATCGATTTCAAGAAATAACTTTCAATCAAGACGATTTCTTTAAACAAACAAGGATGTAAGTAGGTATACCCTACAATAAAATTTAATATATATGTTTTTAATAAAATTATTGAATTACAAATTTTTTTAGATAGGTACTATGTACTCGGTAAATGTGTATGATAAACTTCTTACCTGTTTAACTCTTAAATAAATGTACATAAATACGAACTTGAACCAAAAATATTTGTTTCTCCGTTGGTAAACACCAAAAATAGGCGGTTCATATTTTTTGTTTATAAATTTAAAGACCAAAACTACACACAAGGCAATCATGACTGACAGAATCGTGAGCATAATGCTACACGATAACTATTTAATTGTCTATACAAAAGTAAGCTAACCGAGTTAATGTGTTAACTCCAAATTTGTAACGTTAGCTATCTAATCAATATTGATAACATAGTTGAATTAAAATTGTATCGTAATTTTGTCATCATGTGTCGCTATGAAAGTAGACTTCTTGCTAACAAAGATCCGGTAAGTAAGGCTTATCGCTATCAATAACATGACTGTTGCTATTCCAGACGGAATAGATTTGTTAATAGTCGGATCGCAGATGGGCCAAAGAACACTTCAGAGTTTACCTCGTGACAATTTTGTAAATAATAAAAATATATGTTTCATTGGAGTTTTATTTATTACAAATCTTATATAAGGAAATTACAATATGTTATTATTAACCTAATCATTTTCTTTTAAAATAATAATAACAGGCTATTCAGAATATCCGCCTACTGGTTCCAAAGAAAATGTAAGGGACAGTTTGATGTGACATTTAAAAATCAGAATGATTAGTTATTTTATTATAAATACCTTTAAAAGATTTAATTTTGAAGACAACCATTAGCGACGCTATAAAGATAATATCTAATCCTTTACATGATTGAGAATGGGTAGTTGTTTATCATCTATCGTGTTTTGAGTGGTAAATACTATATCGTTATAATTTTTGTATACAATTTTGCTATAATTGTAAAATGAAACTCGCAATACATTTTTAGAGGTGATTTGAGATACAATTTTTAATGAATCATTACTCCCAATTTAATTTCGCTACAATCAACGGCCGTATTATGAACTTAGTATCAGTATTTATGGTTTATTCACAGTTGGCGGATAGTATTGGTAATCTAGTCAGTAGTAGCCAGTAGGTGCTTATGGACACACTCCTCCTTGTTGATGAGGTGCGTAGTCTTGTTAACGAGCTGCATTAGCTGGTTCAGGTTGTTGGACCACTCGTTGAGTCGGTCTGACGCGTCCATGTTCAAGCTAAAACAATAGCGTGTAATACATATTGATGACAGATAGTTATATTTTGAGAGTATTGAGTTAAGGCAATACTGACTGTAAAATACGTTTCAAGTTCATTACTCACACATTATACTAGACCATGTGGAGCTTGACACATTGAAATTTGTAACGTTCTTATTGCAATCGCCCCTTAGAGTCAGACTCGCACTACAAGTGTAAAGCTTCACGTGTTCTTGACTGTACAACACAACCTAATATTTACTATTTATGGCGTAGAACCTAGGGACTTTATGACAGGAATGTAGTGAAAGAAAATTAACATGTATTTTTTTTTATGTTAAAATAATCTTTTTTTTTTTAAATAGTTACGACACTGTTATGACACTGTAAAGTCATTACTGAAAGTATAAGTATCATAAGAGTAGTGTACTCATGTAGATTCTGTCAATATTGGTGACGATTGCGAATTTGCTGTCGAACTCGATCAGATAAGGTTATCAGTATGTTAGAGTACCTGAAATGCACAACGCCTGCAGGGCGGTCAATCTTGGCGCGCACCACGCTGCTAACCACCAGCTGGCTGAGAGCATCCTCTGTTTCTGTCTCGCTCAGTCCCAACAGTTCACTCATTCTTTTAACAGTGATGCGAGTGTAGTAGATCGACATGATACGAATATTCTGTAATTAAAATTTAAGTTTTTAAAACATCAAAGGGCCACAGGCGCACTAGGACAATAGATAATCTTAATTCAAATTTATTTATTTCTTTTAAGGTCACAGCACACTTATCAACTCGGAAAGGGATCGTCACCGTATCGCCTCGAGCCGTTCAGTATTGTTTGTATGAAACTCCCTACTGCAACGCACACTAATTGGAAACGTAACGTAATCGCCTCGCCTCGGAACAGGCTCCGAACCGCGATGCGGTGAGTGGTCAACTTGCAGTTCCCGCGCTTACGGCTCGCTGTCCCCCCGCTTACGTCTCTCCGTACGCGAGCTCACGGCTCTTCATCCACCCTTGACGGTGTTCCCTCCCGCGACTTGCCTGCCGACCGTGCCGCCGCCCGCCATACGCAAGGCAACTTCCTTTCGTGTTCCGCGTAAGTTTAATTGAATTTTTTATTGAACACTCAACGTTTGGATTCAAAATGATTTGGTGCCAACCCGGTCAGCCAGCGGTCGGCGAGGCGTAAGCGCGGTGACGCCTAGCCGTAGCCGAGTTGACGTACAGGAGCCGCTGCTACGCTTTGGTTACATGCATACGTTAGGTTGACGCCTGGTTGACGGCGAGGCGAAAGGCGATACGGTGCCGATCCCTTTCCGAGTTGATATGTGTGCTGTGACCCTAAATGTGGTTAGTATCTCACATTTTGCTATTGCAGTCATGCATATAACATTTAAAAAAAATCGTACATTATTGGGCTGTTTAAGTTTATTATGTCTTGTCTTTCAGACATGGTTAATGATAATGATGCTTATAAGCATGTTATCAGTCCCTGCTATCCTGTTCTACCAACATTTGTGTGACTAAACAGCTAACTATAACAGTAATTGTTTAGTGTCCTGCCTAGATTTAGCTGTGAATTATGTAGGTACCAATAAAGAAATATTTTTAAAAGAATGAACCACATTCCCAACAAGCAAATTAGACGACGCGACGAACAGGAATCATTAACATAGCTCGTAAAGTTGCTACCCTAAAGTTGAGATAGGCACGACATGTTAGCTGGAGAGGCGACGGATGATGGATCTACAAAATTCCTGGAATGGCATCCCAGATTAAGCCATAGAAACAGAGGCAGACTATTAGGACTTTGGACAGACAACATCACCAGGATAGCGGGGAAGTACTGGATAAGGAAAATGCATTATGTGATATTTACATGTTCCACAACTCTGTTCTTGAGATCATTCCAGCGCTCTTGGCCTTTGTCGCTGGAAGAGTCGAAGTAGGGCGTCGCGCGGAGCATTTTTTCGTATGTGGTGCATAGCGCGCTCCATCTTATGATTTCCGGATTGATGAACATTCCCAGAAGTTGCCTGCAGATTACCAAAATGTTATCATCACGATCATAGCTTAAGCAAATTTACAGGTTTGTTAATAACTGAAAATTGTTATCACCACAAGATTTTATTACATACTTGTGCTTTTAAAATTTTTTCATAGCAGATCTTTAGGTGACCATAAAGTTTCTGCCAAGAAAACTAGTCTTGGCAAACTGGCAAAGAAAATTAGGCAGTGTCCGTGTCCTAATGGAATGGAGTTTTTCTCCATCACTCCTTTGTTGTGCCATGTCTTTTGCTTTGTAAGTGGTCTCTTGGAAAAAGTTGTTTTTAGGAATCCGTTAAAATGTTAACATTTCTACAAAGAGAGAGAGGAGTTCGTACTAACTTGTAGTCAGGCAGCTTTTCCAAGTCCTTGTCCTGGTTGACCCGGTGGGTGAGGTCGGCCTGCTCGTTGTCGTAGGGCGCCAGTACGAGGAACACCACACTGCCGACAAGCGCGTCTGCGCCCGCCTCTGGGCCCAGCGCTCGGAAGTGGCGGCAAACGGATAAGTACTGCCCATTGTGTTGGTCTACCGCAATCATTAGCCGGTAGAACTTCTCCTTAAGTTCCTGAACAAGAAATATTTAACCTTTTCACAAGAATGAACTACAAATATATGATGTTTATTGACACCTCCGATTTTTTGGGAAGTTTAGACCTCTCAATAGTCAAATATCAATTGTTAGATATATGCAGTAAAATATTGCACCTTCTCCTTAACCTATAAAATTTTAATCAAAATTTTAATAACTGTTTGGTTTATTAATTATCTCAGTAACAACCTTTATTAAAAAGTAAAAAAGAAAATAAATGAACTCACTCTTGTGTTGTCCTCTTCAAAGAACTTAGTGTTAATTTTCTTTGAAATGATTTGTGTTCGAATATAATCTTTGATCTCCAAACATAGCCTCATTTGTTCTAAAATAAGTTCAACTTTCTCACGCTTGTCCATTGAGCCATATGTCTCTACTTGCAACTCCTGGATGATTTTTGCAGCTTCTGCTACATTTCCTTCTTCCTCACGTATCTTGGCCAAGATGTGAGTCAGGCGGGCTCTCTCTACCTCAACATAGATTTTCCCCTCAGTAATGGACCTTAGCGTCTCAATTAGTTTGATTTTAGTTTCTTTGTCTGGGGTTTTATCAACATAAGTATAGCATTCTTGTACCATTTTGACTACAGCTTGTTTCAGTTGCGCTCTATAAGAAGTTTTTTAAATTTTTTATATGTAGGAATTAAGAAATAGAATGGTTGTAAAGTTTTTTCATTATGCTTACCTCCTCTTAGATAGAAGTACAATATGATCATTTAAGGCAGACCAGTTCTTGGCTTCAAAACATATTTGGACTATTGCTACTAAAATTCTTGCAGTGGAAGCCATATCAGCACCCTAAAAATATGATTATATTATTTAAAAAAATGCCTAACTAAGTATGTAAGTTATTTATACTATATGTTGATATGCCTTATTTGTAACAATTACAAAAAAAATATATTCTAAGAACTTTTTTTCATAAAATGATGATGTTTTTTCTCTTAACTCTCACTTGATATGCTCCGGCCTGCTTGTTGATATGATAGAAATAAAACATTTATTTATACAATCTGTTAATAAGTACTAAAACCATTTGTATAATAATATCTTACTGTTCTTGTCTGCTTCTCAAGTGCCAACAGCTGGTCTATTGCCTCCTGGACTTTACCTTTGGCTGCCCATGACTTCCACAGTGGTATTTTTTCATCACATGTGGTACTATAGTCAACCTGAAATAAAATCCATTAAAATTCGAATGACAACTGGTGAAGCGACTAAAATATGATGGTAAATCTAATCTCAATCAAAACGCAGCTCCTCAGCTCAAATCTTGCTTTAATCACAGGAAAGACAACACCAACACTGATAGAGAAACATATGAAAAAACTAATTAGAAAAAAAAAACATAAAATTAAATACAAACACAACGAGTTTGGAACAACTTGGTGGTCAACAAAGAATAAGGGTTATTCAGAGATCAAAATGCAAAAGACTAAGGCCTAGAAGCGCTGATATGCGCACTAGAAGAAATGCAAGAGACAAAGAGTTGCAAATATATATTTGTAATAAAAATTTTGTGGTGCTGTGTGATGTTGATTTTGGTGGCTATGATGAATTAAGATTTATGATGGGATTTACCTCGGGATAAGTGTTGATGACACTCTAACACATATTCTATCTACTTTGGGATTTTGGTTTACTTTAATATGTACTGCTACTAGCCTACATCACATCCATAACCTTAATTTTTAGAATTATATTATTATTGTTGTTTACCTCCATTTTTACAATTTTTCCGGTGCTGTCTAGGCTTGAAATATCTCCGTTAGTCGTCATCTTCACACGATATCTGCTGCAAATATAGATGAAACAACAAAAATTAGGGCAATACAGTTATCAGCAGTCTTAGGATAAAATGTATTCTATTAGTTACTTACGGGTTTACAACTTATTGGAGTAAAGAAGAGAGTTCAGGCACGAAAATTTTTGTGTTGATTTACTTGTATTATCTCAGTAAATAAATTCAATATAACAAATGTTCGGATCCTGCAAACTCACTTATTTTGACAAGACCCACAGCACAGAACACTTTTACTCCTAGCAGAGAAGAATGCCAACCTCATACAAAAATATGGCGACAAAACTCGACCTACAGCGCGATCTCTGTGATGACCCTAAAAACCACTGACGTATCACCGTATGGCGGGATATTCGAATTTTATAGTGGATTTTTTTTTTGTTTCACCCCTTACAGGGTAGGCAAAAGCATTACGCCATGCAGCCTCGTCGTTAGTTAATGATATCCTTATGTAAATGGCTCTGCTTCAGAGTCCATGCACAAAAATACAGTGTCTTTAACACTTTCTACAACCCTAACGTGCCCTAACTTGGTTATCAGTAAAATGATAGCACTTTTACTGACGACTTTATTGTGACTTTTTGAGGCAATCCAAAAATGTCCATATTTCGCATTTTATCGAATTTCCCATTCGCTGCACACTTTCACGGACACTTGCCACATAATAAACTATCACTATTATGAGTCAAAACCCGAAATACACAGCAAAATTAAAATTAAACAAAAAACATGACGTCCCTCTTCGGATTCCCGCCAAAAAGCCTTTATAGTGGAATGTACATACTATTCATATTATATTCTATTGAAGTTTTATTAAATAACTTCTCAGAATATGATATGAATAATACCCCGGAGAAGTATATGGACAGGCTCTGAATATACATTTAAACACAAAATAAAACACTTAATTTAGCTAAAAAAAAAACTTTCTTAGGTATTGTTTTACTAAAATATAACATTCATTTACAAAGAAAAATACATTCATTTACAAAAAAAATATACATTCATTTACAAAAAAAATATACGTATTCAATTACAGTAATTACAGATAAAAAAATGTCCTCTAAAGTCAAAGGCGTTTATTGTCAGTAGGTGGTATTGAATTTACACTTAGAAAAGTCAATAGTTTATAATAACAAGGCACTCTAAACTCTTCCATGAAGACTGACTAAATGTAAACAGCAGCCCATCTCCACCGACGAGTTGCTGGTTCCAAATGCAGTACCCCGAGAAGAGCCAGCAAGCAACTCAAGGGCAGCTCTTTTTAATCTCATGTCTTACTAATAAATATGGTTTACAATAATAATTATAATTAATAGCCTTACATAGCGCCGAGTCGGTTAATCCCATGCATGTTGGTCAAGGATTTGGTAACTTTAGATAATCGAAATCTAAAGTGGAACCATGTAGGACAGTGCCCAGAAGACTGGCTGCATTCCCTCTCTGGATATCTAGGTTGATCCTTTGACAGAGATAGCTGCCAGCCCTCTGGTCATCTGAAGGCCCCCACGGTCCCATGGGGTTATGTCATTTAATTACCGAGTTCTCATGGCCATTTTCCAGCTCCATCATCAGACCCTGGTTACAATCTAGCACCAAAGTATTTGTCAAGACGAATCATACGAGCCCAAACTCGAGTGGTTTACGAGTAGTCATTGAGGAGTTGCGATATCCACATCCTTAAACCATCATCAGATCAGCTTGATGGTACCATAATATTGCATTGTGACCAAACTTACATAGGTATACCAAATTTCAGCTCAATCGGTTGAAAATATCTGCTTCAAAATTGAGTTGCAAGATTCCACTTGAACATCTAATTTTGTAATCCTATACAATTATTATGGGATTACAAAGTTATTTATGCAGTTAGTGTATCTAGAAACCTAGACCGAAATTGCAAATTATTTGAGTTTTTCCTTGATTTATACACTAAACCTTAATTGTATTCTAAATTTGAAGCTTCTACGACTGCTAGAAGTGCCTTAGAGTTTTGATGATCGGTCAGTGAGTCAGTCAGCCAGTGAGTGACAAAATTAGGAAACTTTGAATATTTATAATTTTAAAACTACTGGTTCAAATTGGATGAATATTGAAATATACTGTGTTTATACAATGCATGCTTGGTTACTGAAAATTCAGGCTTCTAGGTTTATCCACAACGAAGTTATAGGGGATCGAAAAGTGCGTGAATTGCTTCGAGAAAAGGATGGTACGGCCGTGCCGCTTTTTGCTCGACTTGGCGGGGGCACTGCCGTGCCCCCAGATCCGGGAAAAAAACTTGGCCCAAGATTCATAGCTGAAAACAAATTAAAATCATTCTTACAAACATTTTACGACATAATTGACATAAGAATAATGTATGTATCATAGGGTACGAAATAGTCTTGAATTTCGTACCCTCGCCGTTTAGCAGATGTAGAGTTTGGTGGCGATGCCAAAATGATATATAGCATATTTCTGCATTTAGGCTACACGACGATTTCGTACTATTTTGTACTTTTAGGAAGGGAGTAGAACTCACACTAAATTCTTCGTGGACTTAAATATATACATCTTTTAAAGTAGGTACATCATATTTCTAAAATATGTTTGCAACATATTAAGATGCCCGGGTAGAAAATTATCCACTAGATATCGCTTCAAGCATATTATAATACAATCATAATTTATCTATCGATAAAATGTCATTGGCTTCAATAAATCAAAGAAGGTACATACTAAAGTAGTTAAGCAATGTTGGGCACGGTCAGTCAGTGAATGGGTGACCACCTAGTGGCATTTATATCACGAGCGCTTCCGTGTTTCGGAAGGCACGTTAAAGTGTTGGTCCCGGTTTTCGTTGTTTACGAACAATGGAAGTCGTTAAGCCATGTTAGATACCTTTGGGTGGCTTGAAAAATTCCGGCAGTTAGGTGGCCACTAGCCTAACAAAATCTCCCAATCCGCGGTGGGCTCGCGTGGGAGATTATAGCCCATATACTTCCTCAGTGTGAGGAAAGACCCTTAGCTCAGCAGTGGGCTGTTACGGGTTGTCGATGATGTCGATGACATACTAAAAACTTATTTTTAAATTACTTCATCAACTTACTACTGCAAATGCCAGTACAATAAAATTCAATACAGGATTGGTGATCCAGGTCTTGTTCTTATTATTAGCCCATATCACTTCTCCAACGGAGTTTAAAAAAGCTGCTTTGTCAATAGTTTTAAATTCTTCCACAGTATTCTTGTTCATTATTGTTCCAGTCACAGTTATATAGAATTGCTCAATATCAGGGGTCCTAGAAAAATAATTATGATTAAAATAATAATTACAGATCTATATGCAGTGGTTTTGAGAAAAATTAGGGCTACATTCAGGCAAATGGTTATTTTCATCCAAAAGTATAGGCTGAGACTGTACTATGGTTACTGGACATGTCATCTGATTTAGTAAAGTAAAATGAAATGAAAATGTTTTTATTTCTGTAGGTAATTAAAATTACACTTAGAAATGCCAATAGCCTAAGAACAAGGCATAATAAACTCGTCCATGAAGATTGAAACATTACGTACTAACGTCCTCACGAGTACTAAATGTTGGTGAAGTTATATACTATGAAAAAAAATGACCTTTATTTACGGATACAGGTTTTGGTGCTGCTGTAAAGACGTCATTTTGGCAAAACCACCAACCCCCCCCCCCCATATCTGCTAAACTGCGAGGGTACGAACAGTGTTGACAACTTAGCTACTTTCTAGCTAGATCTAGCTATTTTTGGGTGTCAGGCAGCTACAAATACAAAATCTTGTAGCTAAATTTTTTAGCTACTTTTTCTAGCTACTTTTACGCTGTTACAAGATGTGAGTACTTTCGAGACTTTATAGTAGGGTATCAGCCCTTAAATTGTACCTAAACGTGGCTGGCTTATCTATTTTATTACTAATACCTGGTTAAATGAAGGGGATAAACAGATTTCTTCGTTTAAAACTTATACTGCGTTCTGCCTTTTCTTATTTTGTAAATTTAAAATTATTGCTCGCTGTTTTAATAAGCTGAAAATTGATTTATCTATGAAAAAATACTCGTAATATACTTACTTTACCTATTTTTAAAGTTCTAGCTACTTCTAGCTACTTTTTTGTGTTAACAAATCGGGCAATCTGGCTACTTTTCGCAAGATGTCTAGCTACAAGGTAAGGGTAAGAGTTGGCAACACTGGGTACGAAATTCAAGACTACTTCGTACCCAGAGTAGTGTGGCGCTGCTAGGATGATACATACAAAAATAATGTGTAAATATTGTTACTTACCTCAATATATTTGTTGCTCCGGGGTTAGGAAATCTGTAAGAAATCGTCCTTCGGCTTTAGCCCACATTTCAAACATTTTCTTCTGATGTTATCAGCCATAACGACAAACAAAACACAAACACCTTTTCTATCTCCTCGAGTCTCTATCTCACAAATACTTCGCTAGCACTATAGCAAGCACGTCAACACTAATGCGGAGGAACAAAGACTCAACCACGGCTCAACTCAATGCAATAATGAAGAAAAGAAAACTGTAAATTGTAATTTTAAAAACCACAGACATGACAGACGAGACATCATGATGACAGTATGCCATGGGGCTGCCAATGTTTAATGATGTTCTCTTACATAAATACTTTTTTATGTATTTTTGAATTAATTTTTTTAACATATTTTAGAAAACAATCCATATAATTAAATTATATATTATTATATATAAAACAATTTTTTAAATACTCCCTTTATAGAATATTGAGTTAACTTGTCACACAGAAGATTCCCCATTAGGTATGACACCCAAGTCCCATACCCACTTGACGCCACCTGACCCACAGACTAATAATAACCAGAAGACTGAAGACCACAGGACATATAAGTTACTCTATGCACAGGACAAACAAGATATTAAAAAAAAACTCCTTTACTTAAAGACAAGCTAAGAGATCTGACATCATACAGCCATGTCCTTTGTGGTTTACATATTGTATTAGTTGGAACTCTGCTTAGTTGTTTCTTTTGATTTAGTTTAGGGTTTCTGGAAGAAAGTGCTCCACAACTCGAATAAAATGTTGTTAGGTCTTGAGTTTTGTTATTTTCATTGTCATTTGTGTAAGTTTCTCTCTACTTTCGTTCTTTATTCATTCCTCGTCCACTGTTAACTGTCATATAAAAAAAAGTAACGCAGGTCTATTCTATCTTGTTTGTGGTCGTTGTCTGTGGTCGTTATGGACATCGGTGGATATGGCGTAGTTGCATTTACAATTTGTAAATAATCATTTTACTTTTATGACGCAAATCTAACTGATTCAAGTACTGTATGTAGTGGCCTAAGTGTAATTACTAATTTGGAGAGCGCCTGGTGTGTGTTATTTTAAGCAAAGTGGTAGCCTAGATTTTTGCTTTGTTATTCCGAACATATGCTTGGAGATAAGGTTTTTATTGTTGCAAAATCTATACATGTTACGTGCAATGAATTCAACAAGTAACTTCGAAGTTGTAGGAGCTAATTGTAGCCAGGGGCCTAGAAGCCATTCCGCTCAAGGTCTATCAAATGTTATGTGCAGTCCTGCGATGAAAATACCTCTGCCACCTCGCTTATGGATTACAGGTAAGAATGTTATGGGAGAGATATAGGTGCATGTAAGTAGGTCTAAGTAGGTATTTGTACTCGTGTTGTTTTAATCATAGTGTACTCATATTTGCATTTACGAAGAAACAAGATTCCATTGTATTAAAATAGGAAGTATGTACAGCAGGGCCGTTTTAACTTGACAGCTCTGAAGTTGCGCAAATGGCTGCGCAGTAACATTTTTTAGCGACCATATGGCGGTAGGAGGGGGATTTGCGCAGGCGAAGCCTATGTTCAGAGAAGCCAAGTTAAAACGGCCGTACTGTATGTAATTTTACCTTGACTATATTTTTGTAGATGTGGAAGACGAATCATCGGACGCAACCGATTGTAGTGGTAGAGATGATGGTGTTGTGACTGTGGAGCGGGCTCGAGTTAGGTCCAGATTCCGACATTACAAACAACGTTCTCTTAGTATACCAATTGGCATATTTTGGGACATAGAAAACTGTCAGGTAAAAACATATTAATAAAGAATGTGATACTCGTGACCATGTCGGCTCTGTTTGTAGTGACCCTGCCTTCTGAATCAGAGGCCACAGATTGGATTTCTACTCAGGGCTAACATCTTCGTGCATGTCAATTGGCTTCTGGGTATTTAATATTTATTAAGTATGTAACAGTTCTTTACTACTCATAATACAGGCTCAGCCTAGTTGGACTAACCATGTGTGAATTACGTCCTACAAATTACTATTATTATTACACATACCTTGAGTTTTTTAGAAGCATTTTAATGAAATGTGTATATTTGTAGGTACCCCGTGGTTGCTCTGCAATAGATGTGGTTGCCGCGATCCGTGCCAAGTTCCTTACAGGGAGGAGAGAGGCTGACTTTGTTGTTGTTTGTGATGTGCGGAAAGAATCTACAAATAGACTTCAGGAACTAAATGATGCTCAAGTAAGATTCCTTTGTAATGCTCCTTGCTTTAAATTAATGTAAATTAATCTTATCAATATTCCCATATTACAAGTTGTTGCTAGTGACTCTACATGGACTTTAGGTAATTGTGTCCCCCCGTAGGATCTCTCCGTTTATTTGTAATGAAATGTAGCTTGTCTTTTTCTCATTTTTGTTCTTAGTTTATTAAAGATCTGTCCACCTGTTAATTTGTGCAAAAATAAAACACAGACAAATAGACAGACCAAGTTACTTTCACATTTATTATATTACTAGCTTCTGCCCATGAGTTCATCCAAATTCTGGGATGTTTTAAGTTCCAAGTTCTAAGCTGTGAAAACGTAACAAAGGGACTGACAGAGTTACTAAATCAAAGCATTCTTCTGATTGTATAGCCGAAATGAAGTAGTAAATAAAAAAAAAACATAATAATGATCTCATAAATGATATATTTGTGAATATTTATTACTTTCATGTTTAATAATTAATTTCCTGCTTACATTGCTAATTAAATAATAATTCAGAGGTATTTCATTGTTCCTAATTACTAAACTGTAAATTATCTCTTATCATCTTATTTATTAGGTAAGCCTGATTCATGTTTGTGGGACGCAAAAGAATGCAGCAGATGAGAAGTTGAGACAATGTATGAGGAGGTTTGGCGAGTTGCATTCTGCCCCAGCTGCTTTACTTCTTATATCTGGGGATATCAATTTTGCCGCCGACTTAAGTGACTTTAGGCACAGGTAACATTTAGTTTTCTAATCAAATACATTAACTTACATAATGATTCATTGAGCTTAGCAATGGCTTAAGACTAGCCTGGTTACACTTTTGAAATTGATACCTTTTACAAAAGTCAACATTTGTGCCATTATAACACAACTTATAATATTCACATTTTAGTATCATAATTAAATCTGTCAAGCTCTATTGGATTTTAGTTAGATACGTGTCTATGTACAACAAGAACTGTCTAGTTCTTGTTGTAAATCTATTGTTATCCAGCGCTTAATGGTTTAAATTTTGTTTTTATCTAACAGGAAAAATATGGAAGTGATACTGGTGCATAAACAAAATACATCATCAGCGTTAATAACATGTGCTTCATCTCATTATTGTTTTAATGAATTGACTGCACACTTGCCAAGGAACCCAAAGGTAGGTCTATAATATTTCCTTTTGTAAATAATTACAAAAAAAAAAACATTAATTGCAGTATTACCTCACAGCATCTACAGTATCTACACCTATGTGTAGATACTATTAACTAAATCCCTAACTAGGCTGAGTCTTGTACTATGGGAATCTATAATATATACAATTAATAAACTTACTCAAAACCCTTAACTAAAATCTCAGCAAGGGTTAATGCATATAAATATTGGCCTCCAACTGAGAATCAAACCCATGCTCTTCCTGATCCAGAAGGCACTAACAATTGCGCCAACAGCCCGGCCAGGCTAGTAAATTTATTATATTTTTTATTATTATTAATAATTTCTCCTCTTTGTTACACTATAAATTTAATATGTGTTAGTTAATATTTTCTGAGTACTTTATTATAATTATTTATTATTTATTTTGACTTTACCTTGTAACAGAGGAAAGGTCTAAATTGTACATTAAAATGAATAGACTGACAAAATTCAATTTCTAAATTCTCTCAAGACTTTAAGCCAAACTGAAGAGGATGAGGAGCCGACATGTGAGATGGAGGTGGCGAATCTGCCCATTGATCAGCCAGCTGAGCGCGTGTCCCGTCGTCTGCGCCGGCTGGCGGACAACTGCGGGGGGAAGGTGCTGCGCGTGACTGCGCCCACGGCTGTGCTGCGGTTCCCCACGCCAGATCATGCGTCGCGGTAAGCAAGTATAGATATTTATATCAAGATGCTTTTAAACAGGAAATATTTTTACTGCAATATTTTTAACTAGCTGTTCCACGCGGTAGATCCTGTTCCCGTGGGATTACAGGAAAAAAAAGCAATGTAATGGTCAAAGAATTTTTTGAAATTGGCGCAGGGGTTTTTGAGTTTATTCATTACAAACATACAAGAATACAAAAAAAAATGTTTCCTATTTATAATATTAGTGTAGAATCTGTGGTAGAATGTAGATATCTGGCTATGATAAACTAATTACAATACAGAATATGGGAAATTTATATCTTGGAAATATTGTCTGCAACTGTATGGTTTATAGCCTACACGATCAGGAATCAATGGGTGATGAAATCATGCCATAGTACCTTAAAAATAATATTCACCATAGCCGATTCCGGCAAGCGATTTTTAGACAAACTGCAGTGACTGCTACTCAACTCAATGTATTAGGGCTGCTTTGAATCGCAATATTATTCAATCTTATTAGTGAACGTGCGCGTTTAAAGCTGGGGTCCCACGGTCCGCTATTCCACGGATCAGCCACACTCAGCCGACGAGCACGGACGGCGACGCACCGCAGGCTGAGTGTAGCTGATCCGTAGAATAGCGGACCGTGGGACCCCAGCTACAGACGTTCTGTGCTATCACGGACGAGGCCGGTCCCACGGTGCGTCGTGCGAGCTGGTCTGCGTGCATCCGCGATTTTACGGACCGTGGGACCCAAGCTTAAGAATGGCCGCTCGAGGTTAGGCCCTAAGAATTTTAAAAGTTTTGGTCACAGACAAAATATTTTTGTTTTACATGTATAATGCATGTGTGTAGTTTTGTGGGAAATAAATTTTTGTCTAATGTGTATCTAGAGGTGTGACGCAGAATTTGCTCTTCGCAGCTCAATAGGCAAAATACTAAAAAAAAAAAACATAACAACACAGACCTGCATATCTCTTACCCCTATCTTATTTCATATTTCATCAAAGTTAATGTTGAGTTGAGACTTGGAAAGTAAGTAAGTTACTTAGCGTAAAGTGCGTTACAGACCGATAATGTATCTGATCTTAAAATAACATGCTGTGTCGCTTGAAATATGTTCCCTATCAAGCAGCAGTCTACTGCGGGCGATCTGTTACAATAGATAATTCTATTGTTTCCCGATTACGCAGCTTACCGGGCAGGAATAAGTATGTTTTATATTATCTACCCCGTGTGTGACAGCCTTGAATGAACAGAAATGTAATTTGATAAACTCATGGACAAAGGTTTTTGTTCCACTTTATTTGATAACGTAATGGGAGCCTTACTTATCTGTTTTAAAATTAGACTCATTTGACATACCTACCTATCTTGATGTCATCAGATAATCCTCTGAAACATTTTTTCTCTTAACTGAGCTGTTAATATGGCGATCGGTAAGCTAGTCACTGAAATAGTATCGGTGATGTAACTAGTGCATTTATAAATAAATGCATTACTTTCATAAGAAGTCCCATTCATAAGTTATAGCTTTTAGCCTGTTTTGCGGCTAGTGTATCATAAATTTATCATGTCGCAGCCCAGTCGCAGTACATAACTGCTATTGTAGTCACCTAACTACTTAGCGTGTAAGTTAATTGTTTATAGGTACTAAGGCATGGCATATTTATCTTTTCGTAATGACAAAAATTCTTGTAGGTAGGCAGTTATGACCATTTTTTAAATTTTACCCTCAATCCTGATTCTTGTGATATGATCACCAGTTACACGTTAAAATGTTCATTGCACTACCGGGCACAAGCTAAGAACACAGCTGTTTTCAGAACAATCTATAATTTAGTTTTTTTTTGTTATTTGTTGTGTAGTTTTAAATAATTAATGATATTTGGAGTAATAACTTAGTGTAAAATGCTACTTAGTGGGTAAGAAATTTTGCATTTTTCATATCCCACGTTACGATATTTCCGTTAGGAATAGGTACTGATAAATGGCGGTCCTCCTAATCACTTAAATTCTTAAAATCTTATCTTTTTTAAATATATCTTTTAGTGTATTTTGTAGGAACGGGTGGCGTTTCTACTATTAACTTCCCGTAAAATTAAATGATTACTGATTGAATAGAGTGATTTCATTATCTGCCTTTAAATTTCGTCTATGGAGTTTCGGCTATTAATCCACGGAGATTAAATTGCGCATTAGTTAAAGCTAGCGACGTTGCATGCGGCCTTACTTTTTGAATTAGTTTTTTTTCTTTTACATCGCAACGGAAAAAAATATAGGAAGCGAACTTTAACGGATAACCGTTACAAATTTAAATTTAAAATATTGAATTAGTTTGGGTTCTCCAATCGAGGTTAGATATTGTTTTGAAGTTTTAACGTCACCAGTGGTCACGTCACGTAGGCATCTAGATCAGCTGATATTTATTTACAAAGCCACAATTTTTTTTCCGTTGCTTGTCTACAGAGCATTGAAGCGTATGGATGGCGAGGATGTTTTCGGTCGTAAGATTAGTACGCGGTACGCTCGAACCGCCTTTCAGCCAGCGTACTCCAGCGATGAGGGCTACAGCACCGCGCCCCCGGCGCCACCGCCGCCAAGAGCTGCTAGTGTGCAACCTACACATCAGGTACGTCTAATTTCAGCCGTTGTAATAATGAATGTATCCAACTAACAAAACTGTTTGTGTTCTTTCACAATAACACCACGAAGCTTTATTCGATTAGCCTAGCAAGGCTGAAGACCTTGTAGCTTCGCGATCGATGCTGTTTTGTGTTTTCGATTACAGGTTAAGCAAGGTTGAGTAAGTTACCGACTAATGAAATCATGTCATGAAATAATTTACATTAGAAGTATTTTTTTAAACCATTGATCACAATAATCTATATATATAATATGATAAATTGACTGACTGATTGGTGATGTATCAACGCATAGCCTAAACCACTGGGGATAGAGATTTGAAATTTTGCACATAAATAGCTTATAATAATATAATGTATGCATCCACTAAGAAAGGATTTTGCAAAATTCAACCCCTAAGAGGGTGAAATAAAAGTGGGCGAGCAAAGCCGCGGGTAAAAGCTAGTTGTCATTAAAATTGTTGGATATTCTCTCACGGTTATTTTAGTTCCAATCCAACCAGCCTGACTACGATATGACACTAACAGACATGTTCATGCACCCGAATGTTGGCCTCGAATTGGTTGGAAATCGAATCCGCAACCTCCGACTAAAGTCAGGGTCAGTAACGACTGATTCAACAGTTGTTTGTTTGCACAAAAAAATTTGCTGTCTGTAAAGTTGGTTTACGAGCGATAATTTTACGTGATATCGTCATAAGAAATAGATGCGTCACAAGCCGAACGCTTAGGCCGATCGTGCCTCTCTATTGCTTGATCCGCGCTCTCGCTTGCAAGCTTGGCTCGGGCAGAACGTGACAATGAGCCGGTGGAATTAGCCCATCGATTCATGAGACGCTATTACTTCAAAAACAATAGTTATACTCTACCTAAAGGCTAAAAGTCACTTTGTGATCTAAATCTACACTTTTACACTATATATATATAATATATAATCTCACGCCTTTTTATCCCCGAGGGGGTAGGCAGAGGTATTCCATTACTGGATATACCCACATTTCACGAGATATATTGGACCCCTAAACGTGATAGGTGGTGAGCCCATCGCCGGACCGGGTCTGTTTACACATGTCTCAGAATTAATTCTGAGACCTGCTGGTTTCCTCACGATGTTTCCCTTTACCGTCGAGCTAGTGATAAATATGTACGTAAGTTTTTGAAAAACTCATTGGTACATGCCAGGATTTGAACCCGAGCCTCACTGATTTTCGGCCGGCTCTTTAACCGTCCGGGCTCTTTTACACTAATCCTATCCTAATCTATATATACAATATGTATCAGAAAGGTGAAATAATAATTAAGGGTCATATAAAGTAGCTTATATACAGTTCGGGAAAAATGTCTCTTGTCTAATATATACTATAAATTTGGAGTAAAACAACGTGGAAGTTATCATTAAAAAAAATCATTTTCAACCCTTAAATCAGCTGCTAAATGCTGTTGAACTCTCTTTTAGGTGACTAAACATGGTACAGATAAGACGTCGTGTTTTTACCTACTAACTAACTACTAACTAACTAGACAGAGCCTACACTATGAGTACTAAATAACTAATAGACATACTTAAATAATTATTTATAACCCAGTCACGAAGCCAACAGACATGTTCATTCACACAACTGTAGGCCAACATATGTTGTTCAGCGGGAGTCGAACCCGCGAGCTCCGGTTCTGAAGGTCACTACCAACTGAGCCAACAGTCCCGATAATACTCCATCATTATTTTTTTTTTTTCCCATAGTTTTAAAGAAAACCTACTAATTTACCTACGTAAATATCTGACATTATTAGTCTGATAGAATTTTGTTAGTCCACGTGGATTGCGGTCTTAGATCAATGAAAAATCCATTGATCACTAGGAACGCCCGCGCGCTCCTTTTTGGCCAATAAGGACACTGCGCAAAGGTCAAAGGGCCGGCGGCGGCTTTATTGAGGAGTCTAGCTCCACCCTCTATTTATTGAGTGATTCCGTATGTTTTGAAAAATATTCTTAATTCTAAGTCTTTTACCTTATTTCACGTTATTATTATTTCACAATTGACAAAAGTAAATTATGAAATTAATTGATTAATTATCATTGTATCGCTTAAAATTTATTTTAGGTCTTTTATCTTCATAGGTTTATGTTTAATTTTCAACTGAACCCTACAACAAAATTTTAGAAAATCGGCAAATTCTTTCATTTTCAAATCAATGAACTTAGTTGCTTCCTGTCTATCAACGAGTGAAGACGTGTTATAATCAAAGAATATGACTCGCAACAGTCGTTACAGTGTCTCGTGATTATTCAAATAGTAAATCTTATGAAATGACTTTGTGTCGGTGCTCCTGATGGCAATATCAGTCGAGTTAGGGAGCTGTGTCACGTGCGCTTCGCCGAAGGTAGACCGCTGGATGAGCAGCGGATGCTATCCTTCAGGCTTCGGGAGAATTTGTCAGGTGTCTGCGTCCGCGCG
Organism: Ethmia dodecea; assembly: GCA_963855545.1. Lineage (NCBI taxonomy): Eukaryota > Metazoa > Arthropoda > Insecta > Lepidoptera > Depressariidae > Ethmia > Ethmia dodecea. The sequence goes on from OY979446.1 coordinate 9,138,567, forward strand.
AGGCTGGTTCGTTCCGCGCTCAAACCCCCAAGGTCGCGCGCCTGTACGCCTACTCGTGGTACCGGGACCTGCGGCTGGTGGTACCCACTGCGCGCACTGGTGGACATTTTGAGTTACTGTGCGGTATTAATACTATTAATGTGTGTGTAAACCAATAGTAGGTCGGACCCAAATCCCAAAGTGTAAAAGTTTGATGAAACTACATGACTAGTATGTAGGTAGGTTTTACTTGTTTAATGACAATGTTTTGATCAGTTAAATTTATTATTGAATAGAAACTATGATTTTACCTTTAATTTTTTTTTAATAAATGATTACTGCTATTAATAACTTTTATTATTTCTAATAACATTTAACCTAGAATAAAGTAGGTAGGTAGGTATGTTAAGGCGCGGGCGGCGACCGGCGGCGCTCGGCGCGAGCGATTAGCTGCGCGCGCAGCGCTGCCTACCACTACTACGGTCAACGACACTAGCGCGTAGGGAGCGTACGCTTTTATTCTTCAATCACAGGGTTGGCGAAAATTCACACATAAAAAGTAATTATTAAGTTTATATGGAAGAAAAAAGTTGCTATATTACATCTGATATTTTTGTAGGTATTTCGTTACACGATATACATATACACCCTTCAATATTATTTCACCTTTCTGATACATATTGTATAAAGAGAGAAGTCCTGACTCACTGACTCATCAACGCCCAGCCTAAACCCTTAGACCCAGAAAGCTGATTCTTTTCACGACTATTGTTTTTAAGACGTAAAGTAGGAATAAGAAAGGATTTTTAGAAATTCAACCCTTAAGGGGGTGAAAAAGGGGTTGAACGTTTGTATGGAAAACCTTCATTTTTGGGTGTATCAATTCGAAACATAATTAAAATACTCCTCAAAACAAACAACAAGACACGTGATTCTGGATTTTCCAAAAAACCCTCCCTAAGGGGTTGAAACAGGGGGATGGAGTTTGTATGGAGACGTGTTGTTTTTTACGTCTATGAAGTTGAAACTTAACACAAATACTCTTAAAAATAAATGATGAGATACGTGTTTATGGAATTTCCTAAAATCGTCCCCTAAAGGTGTACAAGTAGGGGTTGAGTTTGGTATGTATGAGAAACCTTCATTTTTGGGTGTATCAATTCCAAACTTTGTAAAAATACTCCTCAAAACAAAAAACACGACACGTATTTCTGGATTTTCCAAAAAAAACCCCCTAAGGGGTTGAAACAGGGGGATGGAGTTTGTATGGAGACTTTTTTTTTTTATTCTATCAACGTGAAACTTCTCACAAATACTCTTAGAAATAAATAATGAGATACGTGTTTTTTAATTTTTCAAAATCGTCCCCTAAAAGGGTGAAAGTAGGGGTTGAGTTTGGTATGTATGGAAAACCTTCATTTTTGGGTGTATCAATTCGAAATATTGTAAAATACTCCTCAAAACAAACAACAAGATTTCCTTATCTTCAACTTGAAACTTGGCACAAATATTCTTTAATAGTCTCCATACAAAGTCCACTTCTTTTTTTGAGAATTCACTATGGGTTCCTTGAGGAAATTTGTTTGTTATTATGAGCACATGCGTAGCCATTAATATCAAGAACTAATTCAAAAATCATAATCCAGAGAGTGGCCTAAGCTTTATAACACGTAAAAGAATAAGCGCAATTCCTGAAATTAGTGATTTCAGCTATTTTTAATATGTGTCAAGTTTTTCCGAAAAATTAATTAGCATAACTAAATTTAGGACTGCATATAGAAACCGTACTGTTATCGCTCTTTATTTAAGCAATTTGGTTACACAAAACTAAAGTACGAATGCATCACCATTTTTTTATGTTAGTATACTAATCGGGGTACGTATGAGGAATTGCGCTTATTCTGTGACGCGTTGTATATAGGGTGTTTTTAATAACAAAAATATAAATAGCAATGATAGCCCAGTCGATAAAGAGCCCGGTTCTCATTCGCGAGGCTCGGGTTCCAATCCCGGCATGTATAGTCAAGTTTTAGATCTTTTCCCTAATTCTTTTTCGTCATTATAGCCTATGTTACTCAGGGGTAATGTAACATTATAATGGTGAAAGAATTTTTTAAATCGGTCCAGTAGTTTTTATTCGTTAATAACATAAAGAAATACAAATCCTTCCTCTTTCTAATATTAATGTAGATAGATAGATAGTGTAGATTATCCTTCTTGATATATTTTCTAAACGCAAAGGAATAACAAATTCCACGCGGACGAAGTCGCGGGCATCAGCTAGTAATACTATAAACGCGAAAGTTTGTATGTATGGATGTTTTTTCCTCTTTCACGCAGAAACTACTGAACATATTTTGATCAAACTTTACAGTTATACAGCTCATACATCAGAATAACACATAGGCATATTTTATCCCCGTATTCCCACGGGAACGGGAACTACGCGGGTGAAATTATAAAGAGCAAAGATTTGTATTTTTGTATGTTTGTAACTAATAAACTTAAAAACTACTGCACCGATTTTAAAAATTCCTTCACCATTGGAATGCTTGCTTTTCTGTAGTAAATGGGACTTAAGTAATATGGGACTAACATGGATGAAATCGGGAACAGCTAGTCGACAGTTAAATTATAGGAGCACTTATACTGAACAGTGATAGCCCGGACGGTTAAAGAGCCGGTCGAAAATCAGTGAGGCTCGGGTTCGAATCCTGGCATGTACCAATGAGTTTTTCAAAAACTTACGTACATATTTATCACTAGCTCGACGGTGAAGGAAAACATCGTGAGGAAACCCGCAGGTCTAAGAATTAATTCTGAGACATGTGTAAATAGACCCGGTCCGGCGATGGGCTCACCACCTATCACGTTTAGGGGTCCAATATATCTCGTGAAATGTGGGTATATCCAGTAATGGAATACCTCTGCCTACCCCCTCGGGGATGAAAGGCGTGAGATTATTTATTTTATTTTATTTTTTATTTATTATACTGAACATAGAATGATGATGAATTGATGAAAATGTGCACGCTACGTCTTCGAATTTTATGTTCTCTCCCCACTTTCATGGACACCTATCACTGCTCGTATTGTAGAAAAAGGATAAATACATAATGAGACCCTTACAAGAAAAATATGGCGTCTCTCTCCCGATTCCCGCCAAAACGACCTAGGTGTAGATTCTAGAATAGATGATGTGATACGCTCTTTTCTGTTAGGTGTCGAGCATAGAGCCAACGGCGGGAGCACAGTGTGTAGTGAGCGACTGGGCGCTGGCGCTTCAGCATCTGCCGACTCCCACGCCGCCGCCGCTCGAGTTCTGCCCACCAGCCGCCCCGCGTCCTCGCAAGATCCGCGGTACGCATGGTAAGAAATCTACTTTCTTCGTCTGTTGTCCTGTACCTACTACCTATTGTTAGACGTAATTAATCTCGTCTTTTATTATTACTGGCAGATGCCCAGAGCCCGTGCAAAGCCCGTTTTTTCGCGATCCCGTGGGAATTTCCAAAAGTCTATTCTTAGCGGATACATACTCTATGAAGAATGTACCTAAATTTTAAGTTCGTATCATTTATTTCAACTTTCCGAGATAACGTGAATTGTGATATGGAGTTGTTACATTAACAATTACATCGACAGTGACATTCTGTGGCAAAAACTTTTTTGAAAGTGCAGCACGAGAGAGTTGGTCTTAAAATGTAGCTGATGAAAACTTGAACTTTTATCATTTTTATATGAGCGATCCGCATTTACTTCGTTCCGGTTTATATGATAGTACCAGCGCCCCGCGGTTTCATCCGCGTAGTTCCCGTGGGAATACGGTCATAAAATATATGCTATGTGTTGTTCTGATGTGTAAGCTATATAACTGTAATGTTTCATCAAAATCCATTCGGTAGTTTTTGCGTGAAAGAGGAACAAACATCAATCCAGTGTTTTAGCCGTTTCGGAGGAGTGCAACCACAAACACCTTTTTTTGTATATAAGATGGACTGATGATGACGATGAATGCTCAGGTTCCGTGAACCTGGACCGGTCTGGGTGCTCGTCGAGCAACAGCGAGGATCGTCGCGAGCACAGCCAGAGCCGCGCCGTGTCGCCGTGGAACTGTTCGGGCAGCTTCAGCGAGCAGAGCGACTGCGAGGAGTCCGCTACGGAACTCACCGTCACCAACCTGCCGCCGTATGACCCCGTTGTCTTGCAGGTATAGTCTTTCAGCAATGATTGTCCAGTGGTTGAAGAGTCCGCTTCTCATTCGTGAGGTGCGGGTTCGAAACCTTTACACTTGTAGTGCGAGTCCCCCACCCACAGGTCCTTGAATTAATTCTGACGAATGTAACAGCACCCGGGTCCGGCGATGGGCTCATCCACACGTCTAGGGGTTCAAAGAATATACATGTGAAACGTGGGTATTTCCAGATATCTGCCTACTGCCCCGGGGATAAAAGTTAAAAGTTTTTTTTAATCTACTATGTTTATTTAGGTAGCAAACAGGGAAGTAAAGTTTCCAAATGATTGTGCTTGCTCTGTGTAGACTAATTACAGTACAAATATCATAGAACCATCTTCACAGCTATCCATTGTCAAAGGCCAGAGGTATTCTATTCCTGGAAATACCCACTTTTCACCAATATATTTTATGGACCCCTTAACATGACAGCAGTGGTATATCCATAGCCCCGCGTCGCTGTCATTCATTTAAATCATTCATTATCAACCTGCAACAGCTCACTGTTGAGCTACCTATGCGTCTTTTCTCACAAGTGAGTCTTCCCATCAGTATAAAAATAATCTCCCACGCGAGCCCATCCTGACATGTTATCATGTAGACTATTTTTGACCATCCTAACTATCTATACACATTAATAAATCTGTAACGAGACTGTGTCGGTTCATGAAATATTTTTTGAAATTTTTGCGTTAATGTAGATAGTTAGGTAATTAGTTATCGATGTTAATATCAACACCAAGTCCTTTTAGTCCTAAGGACATTTAGGGTATATTTTAATACAGGAAAATATCTGATTCCAAAGGGAAAATATAAAAACTGGTTAACAAGAGAAATACCTACGTACAACTTCCCACTGGAACGGGAATAAACTGGATCCGCGCGGGCAACGCCGCTGGTCAACTACTACTATATAATATTACGCTTTTCGCAGTCACTCACTTGTCTTTAATATCCACCTGAGTACATTGACCTCGACAAACGGAGGTCAATGTACTCAGGTTGATATTAAACACAAGAACAGTAGTTCGTTAATTAGAAGGTTCCTCAACAATTACGCAATTAACATATAGTTGGTTTTCGCACAGGAAATGCTGGTGCAGCTATTCAGCCAGTACATGCCTGTAGTCCGCGTGTCAGTGTGGGCCGCCGCGGACGGGCCGCTGGCCTGTGTAGTGGTGCGCTCCGAGTGGGACGCGCGGCTGGCCATCGCTCGCGTCCACAAACGCCGCCTGGACAACCAGTGGACGGGTCGCAGGCTCGAGCTGTCCCTGGGCCGTCCCTCCCCAGCTCCCAACCTAGATACCCTCAGAGCTCGTCTCCGGGCGATTCTCCTAGACCAGAAGAACTACAGCCTCCCGCTCCTGCGTCTCCGGGACGCGTACGCCAGTCGGCACTGCTGCGCGCTGACCACATCCGACTTGGCCAAGGTCAAGGATACAGTCGTCATCCACGACGGGTTCGGCAGGATGGTCCAGCTCGTAGACTTGACACCGGTGACGAGCACCGAGATGGAGGAGGCTCCGTGGAAGTGCCACATCCACGCCGGTTTGAACACTTCTCATGAGGATGGAAGCCGTATATTGCAACCGGTGTATATGGAGATCACGACGTTGGCTAAAAACGCGCAACTGTTGCTGGAGAACCATGGGGGGATTCTGCCGCTTCTCAGGTGAGATACGGCGCTCAAATTTCATATATTTTGAATTGAATTAAAAAACTAAATTAAATAAATAAAAAAAAACATGCTTTTTATCCTGGAGGGGTTAGGCAGATTCTTGTAAATACCCACGGCCACGTTTCACCAGTATATTCTTGGGAACCCTAAATGTGATACGTGCAGGTTAGCCCAGCGCCGGACCGGGGTGATGTTACACATGTCTCAGAATTAATTCTGAGACCTGCTGGTTTCCTCTTGATGACGCGGACGATGTTTTTCTTCACAGTCGAGCTAGTAATAAACATGTAAATGTATGTAAATAAATATGTATGTATGTAACAAAAAGTTAAATAAATAAATAAATTTATTAACATACATAATTATTATATGTAACACAGTTACTTTTTAAATAAAACAAAAATAAATATGTAATTATTAATTACAAAAACAATAAATAGCACAAATATAACACAGACCTTATAGAATCGACATTCTTAGTGGTAACCAGGATGATATTATTAGAAAGGGTCCATTTTTTATCAGTTTCGTGGAGTGCTACGAGGCGATGTGCCCGCCCCTCGTGGCGGATGCTCGTCGCGGCGTGGCGCTGGAGCTGTTGCTGCGCAGCGTGCCCGGGCTGGAGGTCAAGGACAGCCCCTCGCGGCACCTCACATATCGCACCGAGAGGGCCGAAACTCCACCATCACACTCGCACCTCAGTGAGTACAGCGTTGAAATAATATAGTGACAAATTTTTTTAATAAAGAAATAGTTAAGTTTTATACCCCGTCGAAAAACAGAGGGATGTAATAAGTTTGACGATGAGTATAGCGTTGGATGTGTACATACATAATAATATAGTTACAAGATTTTTAAAGAAATAGTTAATTTTCAACAACCGAAGAAAAATAGAGGGGTGGTAATAAGTTTGACTTGAGTTTCTGTGTATGTCTGTCTGTTCGCTCGTGGCTCCTAAACGGCTGAACCGATTTTGATTTAGTGTATTTTGTTTGAAAGGTGATTCGATTGTTCTTAGCTATGGTGCAAGGAACTCTGTCCAGCCTTTTTTTGTTTATATGTAATAAATATTTAATTTAAGTTTTGTTAGGAAGCTGTGACGACATGTGACGTCGAGTCTGGAGTTGGGTGTCATAATTCAGTCATAATATCCGAAATGCATTTTAGAGATGGTTTGCGATACTATTTTTATTCAATGACTAGCTGTTTCGCACGGTTTCACCTGGGTAGTTCCCGTTCCCGTGGCAATACGAGGACAAAATATAGCTTATGTTACTCAGGGATATAATATTCTAATGGTTAAAGAATTTTTTAAATCGTCCAGCAGTTTTTTAGTTTATTCGAAAACATACAGAAATACAAATATTTCCTCTTTTTAATATCAGTGTATATTTAGATTACTCGCAATTAAATTTCTATAGTCCAATACACTAGTTTAGACATACGTATACTATGTTTACTATATTTTAATACTTAGCTGTTAGCTTCCCGAACATAATAAAAATAAAATAAAATACTGTATTGTAGGTGAGAGCTCGCGCTCGAGCGGGGATCGCGAGAGGCCGCGCACTGCGCCCGCGCTGGAGCCGATGCTGGCTCTGTTCGAGCGAGAGCTCATCGACCTGCTGCGCAGTGCGCCGCGTTGCTGCATACCCTTCAGCAAGTTAGTACACAAATATATGCTCATGCCTTTGCCCAGAGAGGGTCGTCAGAGGAAGTGGGTGTTTCTATTCCAAGAAATATTCACTCAAATAATTCAAAATTTATGTTAAACTGTAGGTAAAAGAAAATTACTCTTAGAAATGTCAAAAGCCAAATTTTTTGTTTTTAAATATTTCAGACTGTCTTTTACAATTTGTAAATAAGGTCCTTACACATTAATATCACTATTATTAGGTACAATAGGCAGGTTTTTTTAGGCTTTTCACCGGTTTAATTTTCGGACTACAAAACGTGACAGATGGAGTCCGGTTTGTCGTTACATATTCCTCAGAAACGATTATGACGGGTTTCCTCACGAAGTTATCATTTTTTCAAATATATATATATTGTATGTGCAAAATTACTGATTCAAGGGTCTGGACACGGTCAGTATAACCCTAAGAAAATTTATGCGTTAGATTGCAAATTTTAGTAACCGATTAGAATCTATCGACAATTTACATTTTAAACCTGATGGCTTGTACAATCCGGTGACATGCGTACACATGTTGCTCCCTTCACAAGTGCAGGATTATATTAAGAGGGTGGTCGGCGGAGTGTAAACATTGAAGATAATGGTGAAATAAATATAAATGGTCATTGGTCACTTTATAATAACATTGTAAGTTTAAATTTCTTTTGCGGCCCTTCGAAAAGCCAACTGCAACCGTGACGATCTTGTCACATGCGAGTGATATACACGCATCAGCTCAAAAGCTGCTAGTGCATTAAATAAATAATAATAATGTTTGGGTAGTAACTAAACACATCGGTACTATTTTACATTGCCAGCTTTCCATACAGACTCATTCCCGCCTTCCATCACCACTTCGGACGACAATGCCGCGTTGCTGATTATGGCTTTACTAAACTGCCAGACTTGCTCGCCGCTTTAAGCAACACCATTGTAGTAAGTATTAAAATTTTAAGTTGTTTTAAAGGATTGATAGCTGCGAAAAAAAATAGAATACACTATATTTTTTTAAACAGACGTAATTTGAGTGCGAGTTTCTGCTATGGAACAGTCAAAGCGAGACGCTGCTACATACGTCGCATAAAGCTATCCCCTTCTAACTGTGCTCAATTTGAGTTCCGTGCTTGAGACATCATGATCATTGATCATCCATACATTTAAAAACGTGTTTTTTTTATGTTTTGAGTTGCTACAACATTCGATAAAAAAAATGCATATGGTTTTAATTTGCAGAATTATGATATTTTTTCTGAAGTGAACCAAGCAAGTGAAGCAGCTTCTATGAACACATGTTGTAACCAGAATATTGTTTTAGGTGCTTGGCTCGGGGTCTTCTCGAGTGATCACAATATCGGCTGCAGCGCAAAGCCGTCGATGGACTTCTGACCTGGTGAAATTGCTGAAGGCGCAACCTGGCCGGGCAATACTCGCCCAGGAAATTCCCCAGCTTTACCAAGCCACTTTTGGGCGGGCGTTTACGACCGTAGATTACGGGGTGTGCACTTTGGCGGAGCTGATGCAGAAGGTGATGCCCCAGGCGGTGATTGTCGCCCCCGATGGGACGGTGTCGTTGCCGCGTCGGGTGCCCACACCAGAAGAGAGGATTCGGACAGTGCAGTTTGCTATGCAGGTGGGCTTTTCTATACTTCTATACTAATATTATAAAGAGGAAAGATTTGTAGTACTGTATGTTTGTTACGAATAAACTCAAAAGCGACTGGACCGATTTCAAAAAATTATTTCACTAATGGAAACCTAGAAAATCCCTGAGTAACATAAGGTGTATTTTATTCCCGTCTTCCCGCGGGATCGGGAACTACGCGGGTGATACCGCGCAGAACCGCTAGTCATTAATATTCAGCTTTATAGATCACCGGCTGTTGTTCTTCCTCAAGTCCTTTGTCAAGATGCAACCTTCCCTGTTAAATTTCGACAGGATCGGTTCAGCGGTTTAGCAATGATAATAGACAGTTTTGTATTTGTAATTAGTACAGAGTGACGAGTTATATATTTTTTGGGAAGACATTATACTGCAACGTAATTTTAAAGTCGGAAAAAACATTGTTAAAACATACTACCCCGTCAAGCCGCATAATCGCAAAACAATAGGATTAACTATTGTTATTAATCGCCGTGAAAACTTGACGCTTGATAGGACATTACCCCCGAGAAAAGACTTGGGACGATAGGCAACGCGAGTTAGCGAATAAGTCATTATTCATGAATTATTTCGAGTGGTATTGGTGACGTGTGAACGATTTTCAAGTGTACGTCTTTTTTGTTTGTTTGTATTTAATCATAGAGATAGACAATCTACAATACCTATTGAGATGCTGGTGAAATAAAAAAAAAATAACAACTAAAACTAAAGCTAGGCTATAATTTTCACACTATCAAATTAGTGTCATCGAATTTACATTAACCAAGGGGTAAAAAAAGTAAATAAAAATTGCTTTAAAGAATTAACCATTAAGAACTACTTTTATTGAACTTGAAAATCCCCATTAAATAATCTCAGTCATATAGCCTACTTATGTTAATGCTTCAACACGTACTTTATACGAACGGAGTATAAGTGAATACTCTCAATCCAGGCCGTGGAACTGCTCTGCTACACTCCGAACTTGCGCATGGAGTTCTCTCGGTTCGTGCCCGCGTACCACGCGCACTTCGGCCGGCAACTGCGCGTAGCTCACTATGGGTGCGTGAAGCTGGTCGAGCTGTTCGAGCTGATCCCCGAAGCTGTGGCCGTTGGCTGCGAGCCCAGCGGCGAGCGAAGCGTGCGACTGGCCAAGCAAGCTGCACGAGCGGTAACATTATTTTTACGATTCTATACAAATTACGTCTACGGTGTTGGCTGTAGGGTAGGTATCGAAATTAAATGGCGAGTTGTCATTTAAAAAATATATACCTTGAAAACCAGTATCTATAGCAAATTTTATAACAATTAAAAATCGAAGCCATTGAGTACTAAAATGATGATTTCCTAAAGTATCCAGTACATTGTTCATAGGAAGTTTTCTACCCAATTTACCATGCCGTCATTATCATCAGCATCAGTTTTTCACTAAGGTTTTTCAAAAACTCGTTGATACATGCCCCTAAAATCCAATCCGGGCCGTGAGATGCAGACACTTACAACAGAGCCAAAATCCACTCTGACGCATGTGTATTAGAACCCGGTATACCGATTTGCTCATTATCTGTCATGCCATGATTCCCTATATATCACGAAAAGTAACCCCCCACGGGATAAGACGCGAGCTTATATTTAACCGAGACCAGGATCTTGACTAACAAGGAGTGACTGGAGCAAGTGGTTAACCAATTCTAAATATTATAAATGCGAAAGTCACTGTTTGTTTGTTACCCTTGCACGCCGAAACAACTGCACCGATTTTAAAAAAAAATACACACATGGAAAGCTACATTATCGGGGAGTAACACAGGCTATATTTTCTCACCGTATTCCCACGGGAACGAGAACTACGAGGGTGAAAATTCAGGCTGCTGCCAGTATATATATAAACCTAAAGACTTAAGACCAACTTTTATTTCTGTACAGGTGATGGCCCAGCGGCTCCAAACACTAGCCCCGGTGCCGTTGGTCGCACTCCCAGCTCAGTACGCGGCTCAGTTCGGTGCCCCTCCACTGCCCGAGGCGTTCGAGGCGCCTTCCCTGGAGGCGATAGTATACGCTTGCGGCGGCTGCGTGGAGGCTGGCATGGTGCGAGCGCCAGGCGATTGCCCACGATGGGCCACGGCCACTCTCGCCGCCTGTGCCGTCCTCACCGCCGATCGGAGCGTGGCCCGCGGGTCTACTCAGGTACAGTCTCTTATAATAATAAATTCACACGGTTATTAAGTTCCAAACTAGGCAGAGCCTGGCTAGCTATGGGTACTAAACAACTGATAAACATACTTAGAAAAATATTAAACGACCAGACACGAAGCCAACAGACATGTTCATGCACACTAATGTTGGCACCGATTTGCCTATAATATCTAGATTGAGGATCGCTATACGGATATTTATCGAGATCTAGACAGGTACGAGCTCGCACCTTCTCTACTCGTGTCATGTCAAAGTCAATGTAAAAATTATATAGGTAAAAGCAAATTATACTTAGAAACGTAAATAGTCTAATCAAAATGCACTGTAAACTTATTCATGGAGATTGGCTAAACGTAAACAGCAGCCCAGAGGTTGGAAGAAAATCGTTCTCTTTCCTAGAGAAACTTTTTCTTTAAACGCCTTTGCAGCAGTCCATCTCCGCCGAGTTGCTGGTTCCAAATTCAGGCAGCTATAAAATTATGATTAAAACCTAATATATCGTTGAGTCGGTTAATCCCTGTGTAGTGGTATGCCTGTTTCACGATCTGTCAAAACGAAAATTGCCTAGAGAACCGACTTTAAAAAAGAAAGAGATACGCGTTCATTCCGCAAATAATTCTTTTTATTTTGGTAGATCATACTTCAGAGATCATAATTAGATCGTAGATCATACTTCATTAAAATTTTATCGAAATCGGTAAAGGGGTTTTTCAAAAATCTACTAGTGTAAACATTGTATGCATAGATGATATTTTTTTAGTGATATTCGTTGAAGTCGTTTCTTTTTCAATGCTCGATTGTTGTACCTGATTGAGTTCTTTGTCAGTACTCGATTGCTTCACTTTTTTAACAATCACTAAATAGTATAAAACAAAGTCGCTTTCTCTGTCCCTATATCCCTATGTCCCTATGTATGCTTAAATCTTTAAAACCACGCAACGGATTTTGATGCGTTTTTTTTTTAATAGATAGAGTGATTCAAGAGGAAGTTTTTAGTATTAGCATTGCACCCGTGCGAAGCAGGGGCGGGTCGCTAGTTTGCTATAAAAAAAGAGTTATTAAGACCACGAACAAAGACGTTTAAAGAAAAAGTTTCTCTTGAATGATTTTCTTCCAACCTCTTTGACCACGAATTTGCGTGTGCAGGAGTACTTTGCGAGCGCGTTTCGTCGACTCGTTGGCACGGAGCCCGAGCTGCAGCAGCTGGAAGCAGCAGGCGTGGTGGAGGTGGTTGGGCATCGCGTTCAGCTGTCGGCCATGTGGCGCGTGGTGTGGCGCGTGGCGGCATTGCTGGCCGAGCGGACCAATCTGCCCGCCAAGGACGTGCTCGCAGAGTACACGCGGCGCCACGAGCCCATCTTCTGCGCCGACCTCGGTGAGTAATGACCTTGGATGATTTAACTTCGCAACTACCGAGGATCATTAGAATAGTATGGACCCACCTACACTTTTCGACATCGCTTGATGTAGTTGGTCGTTGACCGGTTAAGCGCTATACACACATTTCCGGGTACTCGACCCTGCCGTGTTCCGTCAGGGACAGGGAAAAAATCGGTTACGAACAACTTGTATGAACTTGTTTACATAGCTTCGTGTCGGGCGCATCCGGATCGTCAGTGTCCCGGAGCACGCTCGGACGCACGGAGGCTCTGACATGTCCGATTTTTATCTTGGTAAAAATGCAAAGACTCTTAGCTCAGCACTAGGCTGTTACGGGTTGATGATGATTTAGGGTCGACTGTTTATATAGTTCCGTGTGCCATCGGGACCCTGTCTGTCAGTGGGCTGAATCTCGAACCGTAATTGTCAAAATGTGTATGTATTTCATTTAATAATATTAAAAAGGGGAATATACAAGAAACGTGTTTTTTTGCGTTTTATACGTTTTGGCGTTTTTTGTGGCGATATTTTCTCCGATGGACTCTGCACCTGTCACGTTTAAGGATAAGAAAAATATACTGGTGAAAACCCCAAGAAAATTAATAAAAATTTATTAATGATCTTACGCCTTTTATCCCCGAGAAGGTAGGCAGAGGTATTCCATTTACCTATGTTACACCAGTATATTCTTTGGATCCCTAAAGGTGATAGATGGTGAGCCCATCGCCGGACTGGGTCTGTTACACACTGATGTTTTCCTTCACTATCGAGCTAATGATAAATATGAATGTAAGCTTATTGAAAAACTCATTGCTACATGCAAGGATTCGAACCCGAGCCTCACACTGATTATCATCATGAGGAGCGGCCGCTTTAACCACTGGGCTACTGCTCTAACTTGAGAGTTATTTTGGATTTTTTTTTATTAAATTTATAATATTAAATAAAAATTGTATTGATCGCAGGTGTAGATGGAATGAATGAGCTGCTCCGTGGATTCCGGTCAGTGTTCTTGGAGACGAGCGGCCATTGGGCGCTGTGCCCCGGAGTGACGGTGCCTCGCTGCCGGGACCTCGCGCCCCCGGAGGACTACTCCGTGCACGACACGCCGCCCGGACAAAAGGTCACTTTCAAGTTTACCCTATTACTCCTCTGTGTCCTCTTCGGAGTACGGTTTTTGGTGAGAATTCACCGATACCACGAATTGTAAGCTTTGCAGTAGATATACATGCTGATTCAGCTAAAGCTGCGTATCCATTAGAGGCAGCCTTGCGTCGAGCGGCTTGCTCAACCTGAGGCTCGCCGCGACACGAGGCAAATTCGTTGCCGCGAGCCGAACCATATTTTGTCGGTTTTTATTATTATAGAGGAAGGTTTTAGTGTTAGCCAATTCCTGAAATTAGTTTGTTCAGTATCGACTACTTATTCGATTTCAGCAATTTTAATATGTGTTAATTTTTTGAAAAAAAAAAAAAAATTATAGTTGAATTTAGTGCTTTCTATGGAAATCGTGATATTATTAATCGATACTGAAGAAAATTGGTTAGACATAACTAAAGTTCGATTGCATTATATATTTTTTATATTAATTCACTAATTGGGGTGTATGAGGAATTGCGCTTTTTCTGTTACGCGTTGTATATGATAAGAAAAATATTAATGTGTATTTTATTACATCATTGCAAAAATGAAATCTTTGTCAACTGTGAATCGTTGACTGTGAACTGTCAACGAACTCATGCTATGGTAAAGACTATATATCGATGCATAACTCAAACGACCGAGTCTTCAAACTTTAAATATTGCATGCAAGTATCTGCTAAGAAAGGAATTTTCGAAATTCCTAATGGAACAGGAATACACAGAATCCACGCGGGCAACGCCGCTCGGAATCTACCATTATAAATAAGTAGATTACGTACTGTTTTTAATATACAGGGATATTTACAGGGTTCTCGCGTGTTTGAATCTCCAAAGACCAACATATGGTGCTCCCCACCGGCGAGCGCTTTGCCGACCCCAACGGCTTTGCTCGCTCAAGATAACAAACGTAAGTTATTTTCTATAAACAATGCCTTGTCTGTGTATGTACTATTGAGATGCGTTCGTGCTTCAGTCACTGTGGCGAACTCAACAGTTAGGATCTTCTGGAAACATCAAATATATTTTTATCGACAGAATTTCTTAAATTGTGATTCTTCGGTTTTCATTGAGCATTTAAGTATGCAGTCTTAATTTTATTTTTATTTAATTTTACAGGGCGTATCCGTTTAGCGGCGCAGTTCGATACAGCATAAGCATTCCTCGATCCCACCTATACGAATGGAGAGAGAGAGAGAGAGAGATGCATTCCGTAACATAAGCGATTTCATGTGTTCTGGTATCATCTGAAGCTGTTGAATGATTGTTCTCAGGGTCGCAACGAATTTTATCAACTAGACTATACAAATGTCCTATTGAATGTGATGTCTACAACAATAATGTTTTAGATGGTCTATATTTTTGTGTGTTTATTTAGGTTAAGGATTTTGTGCGTTCGTAAAATGTTATAGAGCTTAATGCTAATGTTCACTATTTGAGAACTAGTACTTACATAACTATTTAATTCGTCTTAAGTTTTTACTCTCGCCGTTTTATCTATTGACTACACATATTTATCTTAACTGTGATATTTGATTTATTTTTTCCTTTAATGTTTTAGTCTTTCTCCCTAGCTTGCTGTAAAATGGTGAAAGGCCAACTAGAATTTGAATTTATATCACTGAATTTGGCAGTTCTAGTCGCTTTCTATTTTATTTTAACTTTTGACATTATTATGTATTTTATTTTATTATTAGGTTTAATTAGATAGACTATTTCGAAGGACTGAAACATAAACCTCTAATGTTAGTATTCCAAGAACGACGCGAGAGCTTATACTTGTTTGATATTTTGATATCAATTTCTAAGTAATTCGTTAATATATACACACATATTTCTTGGAATAAAATAACATTAAATTGCACATATCACTTTGCGATTTGAGGCTCAAAGTTGTTTAAGGACTAGCATAAGTTTATAAGTAACAGTTTACAATGATTACTGTTAATATAAAACAGCCTTTATAACATTTTTCGAATGTCTACACAAAGAGTACAATAATATTACAGTTATGTTTTGTCAAAAAGTTTTATAAACAATTGATCTCCATGGATTCTAATGCGCATGCAAGTTGGCATAACATTTTTGGGTGATTGGTATTGTATATTGCAGTCTACACTGTATTTTATTTGAGCGTTAATTCGTGATAAGACATTTTATTCAGCCTTGACCTTCAAACTCATTGAGGGAGGACGTTGCGAAACGACTTTTGTAACATAATATGTACAATCACTTTCACCATTACATAAAGTCAATTAATACATATTTTAAATGGTTTTTTTTTATATTTTTTTCTTAGAATATGCTTGTGCCTAAAATGACCTTTTTAGCTTAAATTTCGCAGTTCCACATTTTTAAGATAAAAAGAGCAATAGTGTTATTATGTAGGTAAGTCTGATATATGTTAAAAAAGGACTGCCTAATAATAATCACGCCGCCGATTCGTTTAGTACTGTATATAAGATTGATATGATTGTAAAAGACAAAAAGCGATAGAATAATTTATGGGTCGGTTTAATTTATGTTATAAATATTTTTGAAGATATGTATAAGTAGTCTTAGTTGTGTATGTAAATAGTGTTGGAGAACAATAATCATGTGCGGATGTATTACTGTGATAGTCTCGTACCAATTTCACTATTTAAAATCAGTAGTTTAATGTAAGATCAGAGTACATAAAGGTAAACTTAAGTCATCTATTTATGTATATAATGTACATAACTCTTTTATGTATAAGAAATTGGTACAAAATGACACTAAGATTGTCATGTGACACTGTTTGTACACTTGGTAATTGCGCCCGCCAGTAATGTGGAACTTTGATATTTGAGCTCATGAGAGTCCATCAAGGTAGCTGAATCCCCATAGCAATTCTAGATCATAGATGTATAAAGCTGACACCGTATCATATCTTAAATAGCATACCCTTGAAGGAGTATTACATTTGCGAAAGCATCATGTTGGTCTGAAAGTTTGAGGGCTCCTATTCCTTGGTCAATGTTTTATAATTTTATCTAGTAATCCTACGGTGAAACCGCGACCTAGATAAGCCCGCTCATAAAGGTTCGAAAACAATAATTATGTAATGAGGTACATTAAATATTTTATGTAATGAGGTACATTAAATATTTTATGTAAGCAGGCCCTTGCATATTTTCCTCAAAACTGTAGTTTCAATGCAATTCTATTTTATGGATTAATTTAATTTTGTAAGTTTAATCAGTTCTCGCATTTATGGAATGAAATTGCATTTGAAAATTGCAAGAACAAGTTGTGGAAATATAAATTATGGAGTTGTACCAGTTTCATTTGATCCGGAAATTAAATTATAGTGTTATCCTTTATTTTATTCTGACCCATGAAAAGCAAACAAAATTGGTTAGTATAAACAAATGTCCACTCGAGATTGTAATACTTATTTTAAATCTATTGAATTTGTTAAGACTGCAGCCAAATACATTTAAGTACTTATAAGCAAATGTTTTTACTTTTATGTGACCAATAGTATATAACGGTAAGTTAAGTATTTTAAGTACAGTAAGAGAAGATGTAAGATGTTAGTATTATTTTTTTCTACATCTTCATAATTCTGTGATCACTAATTTCTTGTTGTCGTTCCAACTAGTAAATCAATGTTTGTATTGTACGAAAGTAGAATCTTGTCAGTATTGCATGAAAAATGAATGTAGTGTTGGAAAATAAATGTTATTTTTTGAATATCTGTGTTTTCATTTGAGGATTTATTTGATAAAAAAAGTTTATACTAGAATTTATTTATTTTATTGCAGTGGTATGACATCTACTTATTTATATGAAACAAAATCCTGTGGCATGGCAACTTGTATAATGGGAGATCTAAGGTTTTGTCTGTTCAGAAAGATATCCATTACGCCTTTCCCAAATCATGCGATGCTTTTGCTTCATGTATGCTTTCCGGGCGTCAGCATATGCTCCGAGGTCACCATCTGTATACATAACAATAGTAATAATTATTGTTAAAAAAACCCATCCCATGTTTTAAAAGCTATAAGTATATAAATATAGTATACACTTCCGTGTTTCGGAAGGCACGATAAATTGAAGGTATTTGTTGTGGTTACCGTCAATAGAAGTTGTTAAACCACATAAGATATTAAACTAAATTAATAATACAGGTATCTTACATTTGATGAACCAAGCTTCTTCAGCATCCTTGTATCTCTCCCACAGTGGTTTACAAACAGTCAAATGATCGGGAGTTTCATACATCATACAATCCTCATAGCGCTGACGCAAAATATTCAGAATCTCGCTGTCAACAGCTCTGAAAAGTTTTAATTTATTATAGTAACTGGCATACCTAATAGTAATGGAATGTTGCTACTCTATAACATAAAAAAACTTACAAGATCAACTCAAAACAGTTAACTTATGTACAGATTAAATAAATATATAATTTTATTTATTTATTACTAGCTTCGCTTTGGTTTATATAGTATATAAAAACCTTCCTCTTCAATCACTATCTATTATAAGAAAAACACATCAAAATCTATTGTGTAGTTTCAAAGATTTAGGCATAGTCTTAAGTTTTTTAATATTTTTACTATAATTACTATGTTGACTATGTAGTGATTATTATTAGGCAAGGCAAACAGTTAAACACTGATAAATGAGTGTATCCAAGTGTTTTCCACACAAGCTTTCTCATTACAGGATAGTATTTTCAAATTGATTAACATTGGGTGCTGAGAATACTTCTTCTGGTAGCTTATTCCATGATTTGACCACCATGTTGCTCAAGAAGTGTCTGCGAGGATTAAATCTCGAAAAGGGAGGATAGGATAAAGTAAATTAAATAATCCGTAAAAACTAACCTATCACGTTTGAACTGAGCATTCGCTTCGAAGTCGCACACTGGGTCGTGAGTGTAGCACTGATCAATGGTAGGGACACGGCGGAACTGCTGGTGGTACCAGGGGTACTTCTTCTGGTTCGGTTCCACAACAGTCTCTGAGAAAAACATACTCCATCAACTGAGCTAATGACTTACATAATACAATAACATCAAAGAAAAACACTCACCCCTAAACCATGTTACTGGAGCATCTACAGTATTGTAAAGGGCGTTGACGAAAGCCCTGAAAAGATTTTCATCTTTAGAGGGATCGCAGTCATCTTTTGCCATTATTATAAGTTCTGAAATACAAATAGAATAAAAGTTCTGCGAGTCTTCCTTTCTTTTCTTTCCTTGCTGATTTTTGACAGATAACTTCAGATAAGTGTCAGATAGTGATGTTAACCGGTTCTAATAAAACCTTTAAAAGCCGGTTTTTCCCAATCCTCTTATCGTTCAGAATTAGTACGTCTGCAACTGCAACTGATAATTTTGGACTTTCTAAAACAAAGAAAGACAGAAAATCGCAACGCGACTGAGTTTGCAGTGAATACGATACGAATGTATTTGGAAACTAAGCCTAGGCTGGAAGGAAAACAAAGAGAAGTGGCTAGCCTTGGCACTTTTTGGAAAGTTAATATTCTTAAGTAAAGAGCAATCTTATTTAGTGGCTCTAAATGCTTATTAACTTTCCAAGTGACTTTTAACTTTGACAGTGCCAGCAACTTCTGTAAATTCTGAGCGTATGTTCTTATCATAAAGCTACATCCTATCATCACGAAGGAGCAGATTAAAGGATGATGTAGTAGACCAACTTTGTTTCATTAATCAAAATTATGATTTAATTGATTAAATATTATTGTATCTATCAAAATAAATGGATTTTTTCATTTTTCTTACTTATCTGTTAAAAATATACCAAAAACTTTTTTCTAAAACTAATCGGTAAATTGACATCTCTAGTGTCAGATAGATCAATTTTTTTTCTTCTTTTAAGGCATTGGCATTTTGAGCCATCAGCACTAAACACGCTATGCACAAAAATACATAAGTTTCTTCAAAACTTATCGAAATATCACTTGGTTATCAACAGTAAAGCGATAGTGCACTTGTACTGAAGATTTTAAAGAGGCTTCTTGAGGTAATTCGAAAAAGTCCATCACACGTATTTTATCAATTCACTGCACACTATCACGAACATTTACCACATAATATACTATCACTATTATCAGCTATTATGAACTAAAGTCCAAAATATACGGCGAAACGAAAATTTTACAAAAAACATGACGTCCTTCTTCGGATTCCCGCCAAAAAGCCCTCAGTTAAGAGCTCAGTTATATCAAGACTTCATCTTGACACTTAGTGCTGCCAGGTGTATTTTTTTTATTTTTGGATTGGCTACTAGTCCAATTTTTTACTGTGTGTTCCCGTGTTCCGTCGCGTCGCGCTCTAGAGCTTGCCCCGACCCCTGCAAGGCAAAAGAAGTGAGAAGAAATGCATTTAGAACCAACACGTCGTTGGAGATGGGCTGCTGTTTACATTTAACCAATAAGTTTAGAGTGCCTTGTTATTAGACAATTGACATTTCTAAGTGGTCCTTTTGTACCTACAGAAAATGTTCTTTTTTATTTTGATTTTTCCAGAATATTATGTTTAAAGGAATACCGAAATCACTGAAATGAAAAGCTGAATAAGCTTCAAAATTCACTATTAATCTTCTCAATTACATGTTAAAAAAAATAAGGGAGCAGGCCTTTGAGGAGCAGGCAGGTAACAAGCCTTTATGACGCCCGTCAGATTTCAACGAATCATAAAATTTTCGAGTCGAATGCTTAATAATATTCTGCTTATGATTCGAGTTGAACATATTTTATCATGTCAGTGCGAAATTCTATAGTTATTCTATTCCTAGGGTGAGCATTATGTTCGGCGGATAAATCTAGACCACAACAATTTAAAAAAAAAAATATTTTACTATGTTCGGCGGCCAAACCTATAAAAAGTTTCCAACCTCCTTGCCTAGGCCATAACACATTTTTTGTTTTTATTTCAATCTCGACATTAGATCTGGCTGGTTTCTTTGACGGGTAGCCTAAAATACGCCAAGGTGATATGAAATCGTCTACATAACGCTGGGGATCGGAAATAAAATTATCTAGTACATAGGTACATAACACGATGATTAGTAGGAGTAGAGACTCTTTTCATGGTAGTTAATAGCAGTTGTGTCCCCAATCCTGAATTTTCCAGCAATTGTTACATTTTTAATTAACTTTTGGTAAGTTTTACGATTTTGCTATCTTGTTACTTGCAGGCGTAGGAGTAGCACTCTGTTGGTAGGTACTTTCAGACAAAATTTATAGTAACCCGAGATTAGAATATTATATCAGTATTATTCCTACCTGTATAATATTCATAACGTAAGTATTACACTGTAGGATCGTTAATTAACTTTAGGATACTAGAATCTGCTTTAGTTCTTGTTCTGTCTGCAGTACCTATGGTTCATCTGTCGATCTGTACAGTTTTAATAGTGCGACTAGGTATCAATCGACTTGCTAAGCCTAGTAGTCATAAGTAGAATGAGGAAATGCTAAATAATAAAAGTAACAAGTGACCCTATAGCAAAAGAAACGGGCCAGGTGTGAGTAAGTAGGTACCTATACGTACCTATATATGTACCTATGTAATCTCAATATGCTGTTAGATACTTCTATTTGTTCTAGTAACCCACTTAAAATTTTGGATTCCCCATTTCGACCTCTTTTTGGCAATGAACATTTTAAAATATAGTTCAACTAGCGACCCGCCCCGGCTTCGTACGGGTGCAATGCTAACATTAAAACCTTCCTCTTGAATCACTCTATCCATAAAAAAAAACCGCATCAAAATCCGTTGCGTAGTTTTAAAGATTTAAGCATACAAAGGGACATAGAGATATAGGGACATAGGGATATAGGGACAGAGAAAGCGACTTTGTTTTATACTATGTAGTGATAGCTTTCATCTACACATCTAGTCTAGGTACTCTACATACCTTTACACTAAATATTATAAAGAAGATAAAATAGTTTTTTTTTGTAAGTTTGCGAACTCGAAATTCGGTAAATGCTGCCGAACTTCGGTGCATCACAACTTTACTAATAATACCCATGTAGACATTCGTAGAGAATGTAATGAATGAATGTGTGCAATTGGCCGTTTAGCAACTAATAGAAAAAACATCCATAAAATCATTATTATTGTGTAGGTATGTACTTGACACTGCATTCTCTACAATATACTTGTAACTACAATAATTATTTTACAGCGATTAAATGATTTTTATTATGTTTTAGAGTTAATCACTGAAACTACTGATCCTATACTTAAAAGTCTTTTTCTGGTAGGATGCTATAGGTACATTAATACAATACCTAGTTGACTTCTGTTCTATTGACGACGGTTTTACTACAAGGCGCAGATAATGATAAATACAGGTTTTAACTTTCGCAGACTTTTTTTTACAAACGACAACAAGTGGTCCTTCGAGCCGGATTTTATATCACATTGATTGAAACACTAAAATCATGGAAGTTTAGTTTACTAATAGTCACCTTTATCAGCGGAATAACCAAATTATATGTTGGATAGTTGATAGTTGGATACTACCTACATGCATTGTTGAATTAAAATGAATCACGCGAGGATAAAAAGCCCGTGTTCTCTACATAGCATGAAATAAGTCAATGAACGAGGGTTCCAAGGGCGGGCGCGCGCATGCGTCCATGTGACGCCCCGATCCATGTTGCAATGAGAGGAACTTTATACCATTTGGTGGAAATATAGCAAGAAAATAAATGCCTGAACTTAATTTCTATAGAATGAATAATCATTACGTAAATTCGACGCAGCCATCTATTGAGCTTGCTGTATGCTGGATCAGAAGATTTAAACGGAATCTTTAAATACGAGTACGTTTGTAGCAAAGTTTCGGCTGGAGCTTACAACCCCGGGGGCTGAAGGGAGTGATTATCGTGTCCAGTGAGTGTTGTCAGGCGTGCGTCAGTGTGGGGGGACGGTGCGGAGCCGCGGAGGCGTCTTGTTGTGGCGCGGCGCGCGCGGAGGCATGTCGCGACCCTGGTGACGGAATCAGCAGTTGTCGGTGCGTCGCGCGTGCTAGCGGCTGTTCTCCTCGTGCCCATGCAAGTGCAGAGCCGGCACGATGCGATGGCGCGCACGCGCTGCCCCTATGCGCGCCAAGGAGCGCGCGAACATCAGCTTCTTCATCTTCATCATGTTCTTCGCGGTGTTTGGAGTAATAGTTCTCACAGAACTACTGCTTCTCGAGAGGCCCGCCACGCCTGGCGCCGTGCACAACCGCTACGAAGACCTGCAGGTTAGAAGTTCACATATTTACTAAGCAATTACGAATTTTGTTTACGAATTCTACGAGCTGTGTTTCCTTTGTGAGTTAAGAATGTCTAATTCGATATTAACATAACCGCTAACGGAAACGTAAGTAATATGTATTATTAGAGGTTTGTTGACATCGTCGATCAGTGTGCAGTCTGATGAATTTTGTTGAGCTTAAAGCTTGAGCGCGTTTTCCGAATATTAAATTAGAGCACCTGAACTATATCATCCTAGGTATATTGTATTATTGACACCTTCACAAGCCAAGCAGTCCACACCTCGAAATGATTTACTTTATATTCTCTGCCAGGTTCGTAGCAAGTGGCGGTCTGTTGTCTCTGCCTACCCCAATGGGAAATAGGCGTGAGATTATGTATGTATTCTAAATCGTTACATTGAGATATTATGAATAAGCGTTTCATAATAATACTTATGTTATTGTGAACAAATGTCTCAGAATTAATTCTGAGACATGTGTAAACAGACCCAGTCCGGCGATGGGCTCACCACCTATCACGTTTAGGGGTCCAATATATCTCGTGAAATGTGGGTATATCCAGTAATGGAATACCTCTGCCTACCCCCTCGGGGATAAAAGGCGTGAGATTATATTATTATTATTATTGTGAACCTGAATGTGTAATAATAATAACATAAATAATTGAAGTAGGTAGGAACTCACATAACTACTAATAGATACTTTACGAAAAAAGATGAGCATTATTATGATTTATTGAGTGATGTCATTGTTAGTTAAATGATGGAGGTCCCGCCTATTGAAGTCTTATTAAATCTTTGGTCGTTAAAGAGTTTGATGCTATAGGTACTTGTATTTATATTGGTTCCTCATAAGCGGTGATGGATGATAGTGTTAAATTTATTTCATAAACAATTTTAAAATTAAATTTATGTACTTATCAAAACCTTTTGAAACTTAACCCTTAATAAGACTGAGGGACTAGTTATCACCATTAATTGAACTACCTACCTATATGTAACTGAAAAAAGATTCCAAACCAATGAAAAATATAACAAGCCTATGCCTGACTCCTTATGATATTGATAACAAATTTTTGTAAGTATATTCTAGTACATGCCACTAAGAATAGGTAGGTAGTCAGGGACGTTACACCCTATTTGCATGCATATTAATCGTATTTATTTTATCGTTCTGAATAAATTCAACGCCACGTTAAAAACTTGTTCTACAACAGTAATTATGAACACTTTTAATTGGAGTAGATACCTAAGTATGTATCCGCGATGTGGAACTAAATATATTTTATTGCTCGAGTATTTACGATAATTTAACCATATTAAAGAGTTGAACTAGAGCTCGTCTCAAGCATTCACATCCCATTCGTTCTTGGTTAGTTTATTTATAGACTACTTAGTCATCAACGCAACACGTGCCGTGTTGGCTTTGAACACGCGAATTTTATTGAATTGTAGTTTAATATCGATTTCGATACAATACTGGTAATAATACTAAAATACTGATCTATTTATACAAGATTCAAAACAAAATATGTTATTTATGATGAATGTAGGGTTACACTTTTTTAAACTTGTTATAAAAAGTTCAAACTAAGTTGAACATGTGCCATTTTTAAATCGGTACCTACTTGAGATACTGTTATCAGTACTGTTATTATTCCGAAGTACTGAACGAATGGATCCAATGTGCCGGAATAAATTCGGAGTAAGTAGCTCTAAACAACAGGAAACTCTGTAATGCATTAGTGTGGCTGGAAAGGGCGGGAATTAGTAAAATAACTATTACTCAGGTAGTAAAGGACTATACAGCCTAAAAATGGAAATCCTACTAATATATAAACGCGAAAATTTTGTATGTATGGATGTATGGATGTCTGGATGTTTGTTACTCTTTCACGCAAAAACTACTAAACGGATTTTGATGAAACTTTACAGTTATATATAGCTTATACATCAGAATAACACATAGGCTAAACTTTATCCCTGTATTCCCACGGGACTACACGGGTGAAATCGCGGGGCGCTGCAAGTAAACAATACGCCTGAATACTATAATTAAGTAAGCGGCAATAAAGGCGCATAATTGCACAATCACCATTGAAAATTAATTAACGTAAGGTAAACTATTCCGATACGACAATTTCTAAATCATGGTTTTGAGCTAGCGTTAAATGAATAAATTTTCATTTCGGAATGCTATTTTGTGTGTGAATTGTGTCCCACAATTTTATATTATTATAATTTTTATACCATATAGTAAAATTACTGAACCCGCGAATTTCGATCACTAATATTTCCCACGAAATTCAGTTTAAGATTACCTAAAAGCAGATTAGCTAGAAGAAAATAAATTTAGTTTTTTTAGTTATATTCACTTTATAAACTTGAAAAAAACAACAACTACTAAATGACAAGAACAATTGGTAATATTAAATATTTTACTTGTTGATTGTACTTTTGATATATTTAGAAAATGGGACGAATACGGAATCCAACATCAATGTGAGACGAAACAATATTTTTTTGGAATGTGGGACGAAAGATTGGGACCAACGAGGAACAAACCCAATTTAATGAGATGACTAAAATTACTTTTGCAACTTGTCAAACATAATAATGATTTATTTAAAAGTAATAAAGCAGTTCGTTTAATCTCGGCGCTTGCTAGAAACCTTCGGCTTCTGCGAAAACTTCGGCTAATTTTAGCCGAAACTTAGTACCTACTATTACTTATTCTGTGCCGAAACTGAGTTTTTTTTGGCCGATGGTGGCCCGTGGCCGAAGCCGAAGCCGGACACTAGGAATCAGATAGATACCTACATTATTATCTACGCCCCAGGTAAAGGCGGAAAAAATTTGCACTCAGTATAAGATTTCAGTGCACTTTTGTTTTAGGAGGGTCCGATAGTGGAGTGTTAATGTTACTGTGATTTGTATGTGAATGCTTATTAAGTTTATTAGTAAAGAAAGCGAATATACCTACCTAAAGTAGAATTAGAAGTTCCAACGTTTATTTTCTCAGGATAGTAATTTATCTATTTATTTTCATTAATTAGACAAACGGTTTAGTAGTATGACTGTTGTTAAGCAGTAATTCTTAAATAGATTAACATTTTTAGTGCTGGGACTACTTATTCTGATGGATTATTTTGTAGTCTGCTATTCTATTACTCAAGAAATCGCTGTCAGGGTTGTTGTGTAAAACGGTGGATGCAGCTTGAGGTAGTGTCCTCTTGATGTGCATTATAGTCTCGTTTAATAAAATATAACAGTCACAACACCCAGTCAAGATCTTAAATGTTTCGATCAGGTTTTCGTGCTTTAAGGGTTTTTCAAATTTTGCAGCGGTCATCTTTCCATGTATGATACTTGTTTGATTTTTTGTGAAACTACGTTCTATCTTTTCTAACAGTTCTACATATTTGACGAAGTTTCTGTAGGGGAACGCTCCTGACATTCAGAGAATATTTATTTTGCAGAAACAAGCTATTCGTGCAGTTTATAAAATTAGTGCAGGATGTCTCTAAGTCAATAATTATAGGGAATTAATATATTAATACTGGCGTCACAGTAAATTTACGAAAGAATATTGTATGTTAAACAGAATATATCAATGTCCAAAAAAAGTGACAGACATTGTATAAATAAAAGAAATAAGAATGAACTGGCTGCTTATAGTCGATTATCTCAAGTTACCAAATCATATAAGGGTCAATGTATATAGGATGTCCCAGAAGTCAACGATAAGCCGGAAACCAGCGATAGGCCTAGTCATGAGGGTAATCAGAAAAATATAAAAAAAATCTATGTTCTTTTTCAAAATGTTATGAAGGTTTAAAAAAAATCCTAAAAAACGGACACCTTGTAATGAACTTTCTTGTACCGTGACTGTAAATATTTAATTTTTGAATATTTTTTTTCTGTAATGCTATTATGAATAGCCGTGCTACAATTTACAATAAAAAAAATGACATAACTGTCTCATTTTTAAGTAAAAAGTTAAATTTGTTTCCAACATTGAATTCTAAATAATTTCATCAACGATTTCGTGAATGATCTTCACGTATTAGGTGAGGATTTTCCACGTGCCATTTGTGTAAATTGTGTAAGTTCATGTAACCGTCCTTTTTAAACGTTGCTTCGTCGGACCATAGAATCGTTTCAAAAAACTGGGGATCTTCAGTGTGTTTTTGCAAAATCGTTTGACAAAATCGCACTCTCTCTGGGTAGTCTAGGGGAAGTAAAGATTGTACTCGTTGTACAGTCAACAAAGTTGTTAGGGTTACATGGCCAGTAACTAAGAATTCATTTTTCTGGGGAAGTCTTATAAATAAATATTATTGATTAATGTTTATTTCGAAAGGTATCTTTGATCCCTATAAAAACCAAAAAAAAATTTACCAAAAAAATACTATAAATACATTTAAGGCTTTAAGAGAAAAGTGAATCTTAATTTTTGGCCATGTAACACTAACAACTTTGTTGACTGTACATGGAATGGATGCAGACGGTTTTTTTTTCAGAATACGATGTGCACTGCTTTTAGGTACTCCAAGGCTTTCCTCAATTCCACGTACGGATATACTTGGATCTTCTTCCACAGCTTGCATGACTTCGTCCTCGTAGGGCAAGAGGGGCCTTCCTTCACCAGCCATATGATCAGGGAATCGACCTTCGGATAATGATCGATGCAGATTAATAAAAACTCGGTAATCAGGATGACGCTCTAAGTTTGGGTATCTCTCGCGATACACCCTAGCTGCAGCATTGGCGTTACATAAGCATTCTCCGTAAATAAGATGCATGTTGGCGTACTCCTGTACGGTATATTTATTTGGCATGATAACTTCACTTTACGAACTCGTAATTACACGCAAATACAATCTAAGCAACAGACTCCAGAATCTTTACTTCTGGGACAGATGGATTTAAATCAAAGCCATCAAACAAATGACATAAACAAAAGATGTACGAATAAAAAATCCCTGTTAGGTTCTCTATTCAAAATTATGAGTCCGTCTCCATTCAAAAAGATTTTAACCTGGATTTACCTAAGAAGGTTGCGTTACCAACATTTCACCTCATTAAATTAGATTGGCATAGAATCCGGATTCGTCGAGAAAAAAAATTTTCATGCCTCAACTATAACAAAACCTAGCATGTGTTATACCATTTTAGAATTTAGACTAAATGCGTCAACTTTTAAGTATACTTGCCAAAATAGTAGCTATACATTTTTTTTACAGTACAGCTGGTTTAAGTTGGTTGATGAAATTATTTAGAATTCAATGTTGGAAACAAATTTAACTTTTTACTTAAAAATGAGGTAGTTATGTCATTTTTTTTTATTGTAAATTGTAGCACGGCTATTCGTTATAGCATTACAGAAAAAAAATATTCAAAAAGTTAATATTTACAGTCACGGTAAAAGAAAGTTCATTAAAGGGTGTCCGTTTTTTAGGATTTTTTTTAAACCTTCATAACATTTTGAAAAAAGAAAATAGTTTTTTTTTTATATTTTTCTGATTACCCTCATGACTAGGCTTATCGCTGGTTTTCGGCTTATCGTTGACTTCTGGGACATCCTGTATATGCTTTTACAATAAGATTCCCATTGAATTACAACATTTGCCTCTTGACAAATTTAAAACAATAGTTAAGTAAAAATTACATAAATAAGGCTACTATAAAATTACAGACTACTTAGTAGACCAACTAGCATGAGATTAACCGACGACGCTATGTCAGGCTATTATTCATAATTATTATTGTAAACCATTAATTACTAGTCTGTACCTAAGACATGAGATTAAAGAGAACTGCCCTTGAGTTTCTTGCCTTTTCGTTCTTCTCGGGGTGCTATTTAGAACCAGCAACTCGTCGGTAGGGATAGGCTGCTGTTTACATTGAGCATTTTAATCTTCATAGACAAGCTTAGAGTGCCTTGTTATTAGAATATTGACGTTTCGAAGTGTATTTTTTTACCTACAGAAAGAACTGATTTTGATCATTTTAGCATTTCTATTGTATTATGATTTCAATCAGTGATGTACCTATACGAGTATTGAACCTTTTGCTTTCCTGGTCTCAGTTTTTTTCATCGCCTCTGTTTTTCTCCCCTTCGACATTGTCCTAATTGGCTATCACTCGCACGATCTTGCGATGCGATTTCATCGCAAGAATCGACTCTGATCAGGCGAGCGTCAATAAGGACAATCACTAGAGATCAGTATTTATTTATTAGATCGCACAGTCATGTGAGCCTATACCTATATCACGTGATGTAAAATATAATAAATATGCATTTATCACTATCGCGACGGTGCACGAAAACATTCACACACACACAAACAAGTACTCCCATCCGGCAAAGGGTGCACGTGTGCATCTGGATTGAGGGCCCACTTTTTGAATTATTGCGAAACGAAATGATACTTACAGGGCATTTACTTAAAATTTGGTAAAACTTAAAGCAAAGATTCTTAAATTTCTTAAACGTGAATCAAAAGAGTTATGGTCAAATAGCTTGGGCCCTCAATCCTGACGCCTGCATAAAACGGCATAGTCGAATCTCAGAAAGTACTATCCCTGGGATAATAATTTTTATTTGAGTATTTAGTTAGGAATTTCTTAAATACATTAAGAAATTGTCAAGTCTTAAGAATGCGACAATACAGATTTATGGCGGTTTAGCTTGGGCCCTCAATTCATCAATTTTGATATTGTAGAATCAACAAAAAATATGAGTTTTTCTAAGGAAAGATATTAATACGACTATAATATATTTGAGTTCCATATCTCGGAAAATTAGTTAAAAAGAAATAACGACACAAAAGTTAATTGTTAAAAAGTAAATGAAGGTAGGCTAAGCCTTCTACACTACCGCACTTTAGGCTACGTATTTTAACAATTTTTTAAGTAAAAGGCTACAAAGCGTCCATTCTTCTAAATGCCGTACTTTAGGAGAAAATTGATTTTTGATGTTTTATATGAGAAAATTCAGTAGGGTGTATATGATTTTGTTACTTTTTTGAGACAAATCAGCATGTACCCTCATATAAGATATTTCATAAGCGAATAGTTGTTGTCGCAAGCGATTTCGTTTTGTGTGATCCAATAGTTATTATAGGGTGTTATTTAAATGGTTATCATAAAATTTTACTAGTTGAAATAAAGAAATCGTGTAAAAATACTGCCGATGACAAAACCGATTAAACATTTTCGCTATTATATAAAAGTCCGACCAAGAATTTTTACTAGTTGAAACAAAGAGATCGCGGAAAAACGCGAATGCTGAAAGTTAATGCACGGAGAAACGATTTAGCGGAAGCCATCTAACAAATAGTATTTTTGACGCCTGACGTACGCGCGTCCCCGTCATGTTTTTTGTTTAATTTTCATTTTGCTGTGTATTTCGGGTTTTGACTCATATTAGTGATAGTTTATTATGTTTTCTCAGATTATAATGTAAAAGAATAAAGATTTTGGCAGGGCAATCGCCTTTTTACATATTATTTTTATTTTTTAGTTAAATTTTTATGCTAAATATGTAAAAATGTTATTTATACATAAAACAAAACTCTAACGGGGCCGTGGTTGTACCTATATGAAATGTTTTTTGAAAATTTTAACGAGTCTATTTTATCTATTCTATATAATTATCGATATAGATACCAAAACATCATTTTTTTAAATTTGTGTCTGTCTGTCTGTCTGTCCGTCTGTCTATATCTGTCTGTCTGTCTGTCTGGTTGTGCACGCATCCCGCAAAAACTACTAGACGGATTTTGATGAAATTTGGTATAGATATAACTGAGTACCCGGGTCAACATCTAGGGTACTTTTTATTCCAGAAAAATATCTCATTCCTACGGGAAAATATAAAAACAGATGAATAAAGAAATCGATAACACCTATAAACTTGAAATAAAGGTGTCTTGTATATCGTAGCCAACCGCTACGAAGAAATTTTTGGAAATTCCCACGGGAACGGGAATAAACCGGATCCGGGCAGGCAACGCCGATGGGCACCCGCAATTTCTAATATGTTATGTAGGCGTCTTATATGTCGTAGGCAACCGCTATGAAGGGATTTCTTGATATTCCCGCGGGAACTGGAATATACTGGATTGAGGAATGTTTTGATTTTTTGTATTGAAAAGGCACCGATACTACCGGTTTTACGGTTTTAAAAAAATCTTTTGCCAGTGGAAAGCGTACTTTTCTGGGAGTAACGTGTGCTATAATTTTCCCACGGGAACAGGCCTAAACCACGTAACGGATTTAAAAAGTTCTTTTACCAATGGAAAGTTACATTATCAGGGAGTAACAAAGGCTATATTTTATTTCCGTATTTTCACGGGAACGGGAACTACTCGGATGAAACCGCAAGGCACTGCTAGTTGTTAATATACAGGGTCATAATTTTAATACGTCCAATACATAATTTCATTGATTATTGGCACTTTCTTATTATTTTTTTCCACGCATACGTAGGTGAAGGCACAGCACAGCTAGTCGTATATAATTATATCGAGCTTTATATATTATATACAATATGTAACAGAACAAGCGCAATTCCTGAAATTGGTTTGTTCAGTATCGACTACTTATTCGATTTCATCTATTTTTAATATGTGTTACATTTTTCCGAAAAATGAATTAGCATAGCTGAATTTAGTGCTATCTATTGAAATCGTGCTATTATAGATCGATATTTAAGAAAATTGGTTTGACACAACTAAAGTTCGATTGCATCTTTTTTTATATATTAATTTACTAACCGGGGTATATGAGGAATTGCGCTTTTTCTGTTACGCGTAGTATAATTATATATAATATTCTATCTGCGCTTTACAAAATACTACTTACATGATCACGACGAATACTTGTTTATTACGATACGCTTACGATAAACATTATGGTCACCCCACTGAATTTTCTCATATAAAACATCAAAAATCAATTTTCTCCTAAAGTACGGCATTTAGAAGAATGGACGTTTTGTAGCCTTTTACTTAAAAATTTGTTAAAATACGTAGCCTAAAGTGCGGTAGTGTAGAAGGCTTAGTCTAGTCAATACTGACAAAAACCTTGGGCCCTCAGTTCAGACGTTTTGAAAAAATACGAATTTCATTTACTTTTTAACAATTAACTTTTGTGTCGTTATTTCTTTTTAACTAATTTTCCGAGATATGGAACTCAAATATATTATAGTCGTATTAATATCTTTCCTTTGAAAAACTCATATTTTTTGCTGATTCCACAATTACAAAATTGATGAATTGAGGGCCCAAGCTAAACCGCCATAAATCTGTATTGTCGCATTCTTAAGACTTGACAATTTCTTAATGTATTTAAGAAATTCCTAACTAAATACTCAAATAAAAATTATTATCCCAGGGATAGTACTTTCTGAGATTCGACTATGCCGTTTTATGCAGGCGTCAGGATTGAGGGCCCAAGCTATTTGACCATAACTCTTTTGATTCACGTTTAAGAAATTTAAGAATCTTTGCTTTAAGTTTTACCAAATTTTAAGTAAATGCCCTGTAAGTATCATTTCGTTTCGCAATAATTTAAAAAGTGGGCCCTCAATCCAGATGCACACAGGGTGCACCACCTGTCACGTTCACGCTCAAAAAATGTACTGGTGATAATTGGGGTTTGTATTCACGGATAACGTGATCAGATTGTGTTAGCCACGGATAACGGCGAGTCGTATCCACTGATAACGTGATCCGTTTCTACTCAAAAAATAATTTTAAACTTTTCCCGCTGATCACGATATCCGTGGCTACAAAATTAAACTAATTTTATTTTCGAAACTGATCACGGTATTTGATACCTATATATGTATAAATATTTGGACATATACTTTCCTATTTATTCGGGTTGTTTACCAGTTGGTTGAATTAATTCAATTAATTGTCAGGCAGGACTGTGTGTTGGCCTTGCGTCTGTCTGCCATACCAATTGAAAATGTTTAATGATTGAAAAGGCTTCATAAAACTGTGAAGTGGTAACTACATGCATTGCATTCGTAATATATTTATGATAATCATCCAATGCTTTTGATAATTAGATAAGTACGGCTTCTTCCTTTTCTTCAGACCCGGTCCTGCGATGGGCTCACCACATCGTCAAATATTCTCGTGAAAAGTGGGTATTTCCAGAAATTGAATACCTCTGCCTACCCCCTCGGAGATAAAAGGCGTGAGATTATTTAATATTTTATTTTCTTTCTAAAGTTCCGGGTCATCTAGTGGAAATTCGGAGACCATCGGTTTCACCCATATTTTATTCTAGCGCAATATGACACAACAATATTATATTATTACTAGCTACCCTACCTATCCCTACCTGATTTAACCCCCAACTTTTCATACCAAATCGTAAATTAATGTTATCCATTTAATGACAATTGCTCGCGCACGTTTATTTCACCCCCTTAGGGATTGAATTCAGCAAAATCCTTTCTTATTGGATGCCTACACTGTATAAGCTATCTATGTGCAAAATTTCAAGTCACTAGACCCAGCGGTTTAGGCTGTGCGTTGATATATCACCTATCAGTCAGTCAGCTTATCATTTTACACATATAGATATTTGGATGAGTGGCGTTTGACTTATATCTTTTAAAATAAATAAATATGCTTACACCTTTTATCCCTGCGGGGTTTGGCAGAGGTATTCCATTTCTGGAAGTATCCAGGTTTCACCAATATATTCTTTGGACCCGTGATAGGCGGTGAGCTCATCGCCGAACCAGGTTGCTGTTACGTATGCTTCATAATTAATTCTGGGCCTGAGGTTTCCTTCATCGAGCTAGAGACAAATATGTAGGTAACTTTTAAAAAAACTAATTGGTAGATGCCCTCGCCAGGAGTCGAACCCAAGCCTTACTCATGAGAAGAGGGAAATTATCTTTTTTTATATAATATAGATTATCGTTGTCTTTGTCATTAATGTCGCCTATGGAGATTTGCAAAACCGGGGAGAGTCACCGAAGGTTGCCGTATTTTAAGATGTACATTGTGCTAGGTATATTTATTAAATGATTTCGACATCTCAATACTGTTTTGGTTAATACATTTGGTTCTCAAACAAATTTAATATGAATGCGAATGATATTGTGTAGGTAATCATAATATTAAAAATTCGGGGAGAGATAGGAACGAGGTCAAACGCCGCCATCCCTAATATTTATAGGTTTGGTTAATTATTAATTCCTGAAGGTATTGTTGTAATTTGTTAAAAGTTTTGTGCAAATAAATTATATGTATGTGGTAAACACTTACATTCAGACATGTCTACGCAAAAGATACTCGTACCTTTACACTTTGCAATATGATACTTACCATCTATTCATAGATCAACGGCTCAGTGTCTAGTTCTATTGTGGTATTACGCTAGTAGTAACCATTATTAGGACACATACTGATGAGAAATTAATTCGTTGAGTCATAGGATTTAGGCAACGGTTATCACTACTGTATTTTTGTTATCAGTTAGACTTGAGTTAGACAAAACTGTAATTCTACTCAATTGGTTTTAACTAACCGTATTCGTAGCTCATATTATACAGTTACTATTCTGTGTTAAAATTATTATTAAAACATAACCCTCCTTAGGAGGCAGTCGGGTAATAAACTAGAACATCCTTCAAGAGTTGCATCATACGGAGGGCCGCGCGTCGAGAACGCTCGCCGCCCTAATAAAATTAATGGAGGCGCTTTTGCCAGATTGAAAACACAACCTCGTAGAATTTTCATCAGGACTTGAGGAAGACAGATTGCATCTGACGGTATCTGACTCAACCATTTTTTTTTACAACGGGGAAAGAATACGTTGATATATTTAGACCGAACAATACAAGCTACACACTATTCTATTATAATAAGTGATGTCAAAGATATTTTATTGAAAAGACAAACTTGAACCGCCATTGTGTCGATCAAAATTTACCTATTATACAAATGTATTGTTTACATAATAATATTGTGTAGCTCTCGTACCTGTATGTCAATCTATATTAATACTA
The DNA here is from genome assembly GCA_963855545.1 of Ethmia dodecea. NCBI lineage: Eukaryota > Metazoa > Arthropoda > Insecta > Lepidoptera > Depressariidae > Ethmia > Ethmia dodecea. The sequence continues at coordinate 9,173,799 of OY979446.1, forward strand.
GCTGATGCCCGCGACTTTGCCCGCGTGGAATTTGTTATTCCTTTGCGTTTAGAAAATATATCAAGAAGGAAAATCTACACTACTTATCTATCTATCTAAACTAATATTATAAAAAGGAAAGATTTGTATTTTTGTATGGTAACGAATAAACTCAAAAACAATTGGACCGATTTCAAAAATTCTTTCACCATTAGATTAGAATGCTACATTATCCCTGAGTAATATAGGCTGTATTTATGACGAAAAATAATTAGGGATCCTTTCTTAAACTTGACTGTAAATGCCGGGATTCAAACCCGAGCCTCACAAATGAGAAGCGGGCTTTTTAGCTACTGGGCTATCATTGCTATTTATATTTTTGTTATTAAAAACCCTATGTATAACGCGTCACAGAAGAAGCGCAATTTCTCATACACCATAAAATAAAATGGTAATGAGTTTGTACTAAATAGTTTTGTCTAAACAATTTTATTAAATAAAGAGTAAACAGTACGGTTTCCATAAGTAGCATTCAGTTATGCTAATTAATTTTACACATAGACGCAAAAAACCACACTCCATACCAACTTCAACCCCTACTTTCACCCTTTTAGGGGGCGATTTTCGAAAAATCCAAAAACACGTATCTCATCATTTATTTATAAGAGTATTTGTGAAAAGTTTCAACTTGATAGACGTTAAAAACAACAAATCTCCATACAAACTCCAACCCCCTGTTTCACCCCTTTAGGGTTGGTATTTTGTAAAATCCAGAAATACGTGTCTTGTTGTTTATTTTGAGGAATATTTCCACAAAGTTTTGAATTGAAATACCCAAAAATGAAGTTTTTCCATACATTCCAAACTCAACCCCTACTTTCACCCTTTTAGGAGACGATTTTCGAAAAATCCAAGAACACGTATCTCATCTTTTATTTCTAAAAGTATTTGTTCCAAGTTTCATCTTGATAGACGTAAAAAACAACACGTCTCCATACAAACTCGAACCCCCTGTTTCATCCCTTTAGGGTTAGTATTTTGTAAAATCCAGAAATACGTGTCCTGTTGTTTGTTTTGAGGAATATTTCCACAAAGTTTAGAATTGATGTACCCAAAAATGAAGGTTTTCCATACATTCCAAACTCAACCCCTACTTTCACCCTTTTAGGGGACGATTTTCGAAAAATCCAAAAACACGTATCTCATCATTTATTTTTAAAAGTATTTGTTCCAAGTTTCAACTTGATAGACGTAAAAAACAACAAATCTCCATACAAACTCGAACCCCCTGTTTCATCCCTTTAGGGTTGGTATTTTGTAAAATCCAGAAATACGTGTCTTGTTGTTTGTTTTGAGGAATATTTCCACAAAGTTTCGAATTGAAATACCCAAAAATGAAGGTTTTCCATACATTCCAAACTCAACCCCTACTTTCACCCTTTTAGGGGACGATTTTCGAAAAATCCAAAAACACGTATCTCATCATTTATTTTTAAAAGTATTTGTTCCAAGTTTCAACTTGATAGACGTAAAAAACAACACGTCTCCATACAAAATCCAAACCCCTGTTTCACCCCCTTAGGGAGGGTTTCTTGGAAAATCCAAAAAAACATTTCTTGTTGTTTGTTTTGAAGAGTATTTATACAAAGTTTCGAATTGATACACCCAAAAATGAAGGTTTTCCGTACAAACGTTCAACCCCTTTTTCACCCCCTTCAGGGTTGAATTTCGAAAAATCCTTTCTTATTCCTAGCCTACGTCTTAAAAGCAATAGCTGTGAAAAAAATCAGCTTTCTAGATTTAAGGGTTTAGGCTGGGCGTTGATGAGTCAGTGAGTCAGGACTTCTCTCTTTATATATATAGATAGATTAAAAAATATTTGTGTTTAAAAGAAAATATATTATTTAAATAGGTATCGATACAGGAGAAATTAAGAGAACAAACTAAACGAATATAAAAGGTTATTTACAATAAATAGATTGAGCACTTTGCAGCCTTTATATTCAAGTAGTATATACCATGTTGAAATTTTCCAAGAATATTTTACACCCATTAGTTACAGAATTCGTGAAATCCCAGTTTTGAAGTTTTAGGTGATATTATTAAAACGACTTACAGGTTGTTGCAAACAACATTAAAAACTTTGATAAACATTTAATAAAACTTTTCTGGTGTACTTACATGTTTTCTGATCTAACTTGTGTCGTGACAGTACTTGAGAGTCCTACCTGTCACGGTATTATTTCTGTAACAAAAGGTTTTGTTTGAATATGCTAATAGCATTGTAAGTAAAATTATGCGTAACTATTTACTACAACCACATGAGTAAAGAAACGGAATACTCGTGTGCTACAAGTCAACAATGTTAAAGTCGTAAATATGTAGTATACAAGCAAGCCTTCAAATTATATAGAAGTGTTATTGACTTTGAGAACGCCCTTTATTTTATTCAAGCTCCAAGTTTAAGTTCTTTGTCATGTTTCCGAAGCTGGCATATGAAATAAGGGTAACTCTGACCAAATGTAAGATGAGCACGCTGCGGCATAAGCCGGGCTATTTTGGTAGCGGCGTGAATAAGCGCCGGGACCCATCCCGCGTCCGCCCAATAATCCCGACAACGAATAAAAATTCCTTTCGTTCATCCTTTCTATCAAAAGGGATGAAACTAGACTCTGTTTCTATTAGCTTACGCTTGAGCACGAGCTATGCGCCGTGTTTGCAATAAATTACTGTAGGAAAAAGAAAATAAATGCCTTTCGCTATCGCTTTATGCTGTAACTATAGTAATAGAAGCTTTCGGTATGTAAGCTTAATTTTTTTAACCCCTATTAATTAAAAAAAAACTATTACATAGTACAGTAGTATGGGCTTAAGAAGAAAATGTACAATATTTTTTTAAATAGTGGTATAAACAAACTGTAAACATAAAGAAGCATTTAATTTTATTTAGGTATACGACTCGTCATTCGTACCTACTTAAAGATTAGGACTCAAACATGAACAATTTACTTCAAAATAAAAAATCGATAATCTTGCCTACATTGAGTTGATAACGGTATTCCCTGAAATAGGTCTATCTCTTTAAATTCCCAAAACTCTCAGTAGGTATACGTAATTAATTTTGTTTTATAGATGATTACGATAACAATAATTTTAATTCGCTATTTCAACATCGACACTGAATTGCGTGTTTTTACATGGACACACCTACTCGTATGTTTAATTCAATGACGATCAGAAGTTGCGTGTTGATGTCTATCTACGTTTTTTTTAATTACCCGTGTGACTTTGTATTAAATGATCTTGTATATATGCATGTACATAGGTATACAGGACTATTACTCATAATGACACCGTTGTTGATTTTATAGAACTGATCCCATCATATATTTTACTATGCGCACCGACAGGAGTAGAACCACCTGCCGGGGCGTCTGTATTTCCGAGTTCATATAATCCGTCAACCTTTAAGGCTCGAGTGAAGGTGCAGGCATCTTCTGGGCAAGCTTGTCCCATCGTAGGCCTCGTCTTTACCTTTGGGCAAGTCTGGGGTCAAGAGTAAGCCCATCAGCAATAGAAAAAAACTACCTGTTCCGATCGGTATCACCCGCGTACCTCCCGTTCCAGTGGGAATACAGGAGTAAAATATATAGCCTGTATTGCTCAGTGATAACGTAGCTTTGAATGGCTAAAAGAATAATTAGAAATTCGGTCCAGTAGTTTTAAAGTTTATTCGTTACAAACATACAAAAAATACAAATCTTTCCTCTTTATAATATTAGTGTAGATGTGTTGTAATAATTTGTACCTACATAATGCGTTATTTAAAACTTACGTCCATTTAAATAATGGGTTGTTTGCTAAACTTTATCAACGATATTTGATTGTAGAGTCAAACAGTTGCCCGAATTGCACATGTAGTATTTAAAATAATCTGCTGCAATGAAAAAATCATTATTACGTCTGAGATAACTCACTATCATTAAATTAATTACTTGATTTTGAACTTGCTCCACTTTTATAGATAATCTACTGCATAATGGTATGGGTAGATAGTAGATACCTACTTACAACGAGTGAGTTTCGTTAAAAACCTAATAAAACATGGCAGAGAATAATAAAACGAGGAACAAAAAGCGAAATAGAATTCAAACAATTTAATGAAACATTTTAAATTTCTTTGTTTTCTTTTCTTTGATCACGGTTGAATGGGGCTTACGAAATTAAGAGTATTTTTATTTGCAGAGTTGGGAGGGCAAGATGGATTCTTCTGCGGGAGTAGGGGCGGAACTTCCGCCGCCGGCGCAGGCACCTCTCGACGCGGTCTGGCAGCCTGTTGCTGGCACCAGGTGGGTACCTTACGTAGTACCTATTGCAATACAGGTATACTTTTATCTATAGGTATCATAATTATCATGGCATTATATTCAGGTAGAAATCTATATATTTCTCCTGCATATCCAGTGATGACTGTTATAGATAATGCTCTGTTATTTAAGTTATTTTACTACCTGAAATTTCATTTCATTTATATATTGTCTATACTATTATAAAGAGGAAAGATTTGTTATTTTCTGTATGTTTGTTACGCATCAACTCCAAAAACTACTGAGCCGATTTTAAAAATTCTTTCATTGATGGAAAGCTAGAATATTCCTGAGTAACATGGGCTATATTTTATTTCCGTATTCCCACGGGAACGGGAACTACGCGGGCGAAACCGCGCAGAACCGCTAGTACAGAAATATGTATTATATACATAATATCTCATGGTTTTTACGGTGGCAGAACAACGTCTACCCAGGCCACTAGTTTTTTATAAAAAATATTATTAACGTAGTAAAGGTTTATCTGTACCGACCTCTCGTGAAGCATTAAAGTCGAACAAATGCTATTGTAATGCTTTTTTTTGTATTCTATTGAGTTACAAAGTAATTATTAAAACGACATTTTTTTATGAAAATGCACAATCTGCCTAGACCAGAGATTGAAACCCCAGAAACTCGTAAAACCTCCGGTCTTAAACGCTAAATTGATCGTCGCTGAAGTTAACTGGTCAAGTTTGACGTTATTTTACATTTGATATCTAGAGTACAGGAACGAATGAGCCATAAAATTTGCTATTAAAGTGTTTTGTATGATACCACTTCAAAAAAGTCTAACGCATCATAACGGAATAAGGTTTTTACGTTTTCTCTCCAACAAACCGTAGAATTTCAAACAAGCTCTTTTTGGCGGCGCGGCGATGACGTCATAGTGATGGTTACTGAGGGCAGTGAGGCAAGTGGGGACTAACATTCCAGTTCCAGTCAGACGAGACGGGCGTATTTAGGTAGTTAGAGGACTTAAAGCGAATCAAGGTCAACCCAACGCTATAGGCACCTATAGGCATATGTATGACTGTACACTACGGACATTTCTGGCGCCAACTGCTTCACTTTAGCTAGCGCTTTCCTAAAAAGGACGGAAATAAGTAAATTCCACCAAATATAATACCCAATATTTGAATTTATTGAACTGGATATACCTAACGTTAAAAAAACCTCTGAACAACTTCATTCTTAGCTAACATAGTAAAGATGAACAAAATTTACAACAGTTTAGGGGGTCCAAAGAATACACTGGTGAAACGTGGGTATTTTCAGAAAAGGAATACCTCTGCTTTCCCCCTGGATGACAAAAAGCGTGAGTATATCTATACTATATAATATACTTTTCTAATTGGCTAACGCGTACCGGAAGGCGCAGTATGGGTAGACCTCTCACAAGGATGACCGATAAACTGGTCAAAGTAAGTGGAAGCGGGAAAGTAGAAATAGTAATAATAATAATAGTAGTAAATAGTAGAAATTTAAAGGCCATACTTCGAAATCTATAAATTTACATTGACATAAACAACAACACCATGGTAACAGATTAGGGCGAGTTCCCAATATTCTCCCGCGCAGCACAAAATAAATGGTTAAATAATCTCATTAAAACGTAACAGAATCATAAAACAAAGCGACATATTTGTAATCAAATAACATGTTTGTAATCATATCACATCGTAACATATACTTAATCGAAACCAATAAATATATAATCAGTAATCAAATTAGATATTCAAACATATCATAAGTAGTCAGTACAAACCAAACATTTGAATATTTAAACTTAAAAGGAATCCATGAGTCAAACTAACTCTAAATTAATCACATTTAAGAGGAACTAATTTGCTTATTGAGCGACGCATAACTCCACCAATCGTTTCTACATCTGCGACACGAGAAATACCATCGCGACCTGGAAACAAAGTCTCAACGATACCTCTTGGCCAAACGTTCCTTGGCAGTGCCGAATCAGCAATAAAAACCATAGTCCCTACCTTGATAGCGCTTACTAATATCTCTCGAAGGCCTGAGTCGGGTGGTGCCGTTAAAGGCTGCATCTGAGCCTCGACTGGAATTACATGCAGCTTTAATTGGTTCACGTGATAGCATAGTTCAAGAACATAGTTTTCCTATTATAAAAAGATTCAATTGGACAGATTCTCAAGCAGTATGGTATTGGATAAAAAAATGGTACCTACGCATCGTGAAAAATTTGTATCGAATAGATTGGAAGAAATAAAAACGTTGGCGAAGGATGATGAGTGGCGCTGGTTGCCAGGTGAGCTAAACGTGGCAGATGAAGCAAGTGTAAGTCGTACTGTCGCATCTTAAGTGGGCTGTAGGACCGGATTTTCTTCATTTAGGTACAGTGGAAATAGAAGCCTAGCTGTGGATGTCTTTCGTCTGATATGATGATGATTTAAAAGATAATTGGAAGTGCTGGAAGGTCCCATTGGTTCTATTCCTGGTATATTTATAACTCGATGGAGAACAGAAACTACTCAAGCCAATAAAATAAAACACAATAGATTTTTAATTGTTACGGGTGCCTACTGAAACCGAGCGGTGCTCGACGAATTAAAAAATACATGGCAAGGAAACCCGCAGGCCTCAGAATTGTTTTTGAGAATTTATAATCGCTCCGGTCCGACAAAAGGCTCACCACATGCCACGTGTAGGGGTACGAAATATACACTTATTGGAGTTATTGGTACATCCAGTATCCACCAACCCTTAGGGTATGTTTATTATTAGAGCGTATGTTGACAGGCCTGTTGACTCAGTTATTAGTGATCCTGCCTTCTGAGTCGGAGGTCGCGGGATCTATTCCCGCTCGGGGCCAACATTTGTGTGTATGAACATGTCTGTTGGCTTCGTGTCTGGTCGTTTAATATTTATTCTAGTATTATTTCTCAGTTGTTTGTTTGGTACTTTGGTACTCATAGTACAGGCCCGGGACTAAATGACCGTGTGTGAATTGTGTCCCACAATTTATTATATTATTATTATATTCGTATAAAAGTGGTAAATATTTGTACGAATTATTTATATTGTGGCTTACTTTATAATAACATCTTGTTCAATAAGAGTTGTCAAGTGGAGGCGGTTTTACGAGCAGCTGGGATGTCTTGGCTGCGCGCCAGCGAACAGTTGCAATCAACATAACGTCGCGTATTTTTAGGGTTCCGTACCCTAATAATTACCTTATCACTAAGTCTTCATCGTCTGTCCTTGTCGACCTGCCTATTTTACCTGTGAAATGCGAAATTTGTACAGAATGTGTGTTATGATGGATAGTATAACAAATAATGAAATAAGGAGGAAACATGTTTTTTTGAAGTTATTTGGTAGTTAACCCCATCGTGCACGATTTTGACTCGCTCTTGACCGGTTTTTTTTACCACTTAACTATATCCTCGTTTTAACAATGGATACGTAGGTAATATGAAAAAGGTTCTACTATAATAAAATTGGTATTATTCTAATATTACTAATACTTTAAGTATGTACTACTGCTAAGTATGTATTTACTTTGTTTCGGTAGAGAACTAAAAAATAAAAAATAACCCCTATAGAAACCCGATAGACCTCAATTTCACAACTCGTAACAGAATAAGCGCAATTCCTCTTACACCCCAATTAGTATCACTACATCACTACATAGTACAAACAAAACTACTACAAAGTCGCTTTCTCTGTCCCTATATCCCTATGTCCCTTTGTATGCTTAAATCTTTAAAACTACGCAACGGATTTTGATGCGGTTTTTTTTAATAGATAGAGTGATTCAAGAGGAAGGTTTTAGTGTTAGTATTGCACCCGTGCGAAGCCGGGGCGGGTCGCTAGTATCAATATAAAAAAAATATAATGCCTTCATACTTTAGTTGTGTCTAATCACTTTTCATAAATAAAGAGTAATAATGGTTCGATTTCCATGTTTTGGAGAAGCAGGAAACATAAATAGTTTTTAAATATCGACGAGCGAAAGTTGTGCCTATAAGTTATTTTTTTTTAAAGTAATTACTTTTCTATATCGATATAAAGTTTTTTTTCTTACGCATTTTTCTTTTCCTACCGAACTTTTCACAATAATAATATTAATTAATGGTATTTCCTTACAATTTAATTTGTAAATACCATCTCTACCATAACGCTATTATTCATAATTTGTAAGTGGTAAGAATGATTGACACATGCACTTCTTGTTATAAACATATTATATTTGAATAGCCAAATACATTTAAGAACAATGGGAACAATAATGTGTATGACACCATAGTAATCGTATATATTTGTACACTCACAAGTATTAGTGGCTAATTAATCTGGGGGCACGGCAGTGCCCCCGCCAAGTCGAGCAAAAAGCGGCACGGCCGTACCATCCTTTTCTCGAAGCAATTCACGCACTTTTCGATCCCCTATAACTTCGTTGTGGATAAACCTAGAAGCCTGAATTTTCAGTAACCAAGCATGCATTGTATAAACACAGTATATTTCAAAATTCATCCAATTTGAACCAGTAGTTTTAAAATTATAAATATTCAAAGTTTCCTAATTTTGTCACTCACCGACTGACTGACTCACTGACCGATCATCAAAACTCTAAGGCACTTCTAGCAGTCGTAGAAGCTTCAAATTTAGAATACAATTAGAGTTTAGTGTATAAATCAAGGAAAAACTCAAATAATTTGCAATTTCGGTCTAGGTTTCTAGATACACTAACTGCATAAATAACTTTGTAATCCCATAGTAATTGTATAGGATTACAAAATTAGATGTTCAAGTGGAATCTTGCAACTCAATTTTGAAGCAGATATTTTCAACCGATTGAGCTGAAATTTGGTATACTTATGTAAGTTTGGTCACAATGCAATATTATGGTACCACCAAGCTGATCTGATGATGGTGTAAGGAGGTGGATATCGCAACTCCTCAATGACTACTCGTAAATCACTCGAGTTTGGGCTCGTATGATTCGTCTTGACAAATACTTTGGTGCTAGATTGTAACCAGGGTCTGATGATGGAGCTGGAAAATGGCCATGGGAACTCGGTAATTAAATGACATAACCCCATCGAGTTTGGGCTCGTATGACACATCTTCACGAGTTCTTTGGTGCTAGATGTAACCAGCGTCTGATGATGGAGTTGGAAGACGGCCAAGGAACTCAGTTATTAAACGACAAAACCTTATCGAGTTTAGGCTCGTTTTATTCGTCATGGCGAGATCTTTGGTGCTAGATGGTAACCAGGGTCTGGTGATGGAGCTGGAAAATGGCCATGGGAACTCGGTAATTAAACGACAGAATCCCATCGAGTTTGGGCTCGAATGATTCGTCTTGACGAGTATTTTGGTACTAGATGGTAACCAGGGTCTGATGATGGAGCTGGAATTTTGTATACACATGTACACAGAATTAATTCTGGGACCTGGGGGTTTCCTCAAGATGTTTTCCTTTACCTTCGAGCAGGAATCAGTTGTTGGTATACAAAAAGTAGAAAGTACCGGAAAGGAAAAAAGTAAGACTACAAAAAGAAATGAGATGCCATCAAAAACAAAACTTTTCAAAAAACCCAAGTCTCGCAACTCAGTTCTTCTACCGTAAAAAGTTGTGAGATCCATGTAATACCAAGTCGGTTAATTTATTCGGTCCTTACTAAGGGACCTTCTGTCTTAAGTAATTATGTAATTAGCTAACCTAACAACCTCTTATAGTGACCGTATCATTATTAAAAATCTTTTATGTTTTAAATACCTATATAGATTGACTTGGCAATCGCACTAAACAATCTAATTTAATATAATATGTATCACTTGTGAGATAAATTGGGTTTTCATGCGATGGCCAATTCAATCTTTTTATTTAAAACATAAAAGATGTTATGGATAGCAATAATAACATCAACTTTATGGGAACAGTAGTGTCAAAGAGGTTGGAACAAAATCATTCTCTTTCCTAAACTTTTTCTTTAAACGTCTTTAAGTAGTGTTTTCATACCTGTTTGAAATAAGAATTTCAATTTTAATTCCTGTTAAATATAAATAAAAATTCATCCATGATTTAATTTAAAAATATATTCCGACTTAAAATAAGAACACCAAATTTATGCAAGGCCAATTGCACCGCGGAGTCAAGTGGATCTTAGATGAGTGCCATCCGGCGTGGAGGGCCCTCGAGGGGGCGCAGGGCACTCCTCGAACCGCACGTTACGGAATCTGTCTGATCTTAGCTCGCTCTCTAGTCTCTACTATATTCAATACCTATAAAAACCGGCCAAGTTGACTCGTCCTCGCACACGTAGGGTTCCGTACTACGGTACAGTAAAAGAAAATATTGTATGGGGAGGATCCCCTTTTAATTTATATGATTTTGCTTTAAAAATATATAGGTACTGCACTGAGTGGTAAGATAATGGAATAAGCTACCAGAGGAAGTAGTTTTAGCATCTAATGTTGATCAATAAAAAAATAAACTTCACAAATACATATTCTGCAAAGAGAAAGCTTAAGTGGAGAACACCTGGATACAGCCTTTTATCAGTTGTAAACTGCTTGCCTGATTAATAATATAATAATAGTAGCAGCGATTTCATCAACGTAGTTCCCGTTGGGAGACCTACTAAGAAAAAATCTTTTCAGTGGATTAGGTAAAAGCGTGACAAACAAACAAACTCACCTTCGCATCTAGAATATTAGTTAGGATGCATTTATTCCTAGAGGCGTACCAACGCCGCGTCTTCCGGTTCGTGGTCGCCACTCGAGAACCTTTCTTCCCCATCGGTAGGGAACCCTAAATGAATACGTCATCAATGAGCTTTCTGGTAAATTTCTGGTAATAAAGAAAAACGATATGAAACTAATAAAAAGTTCTGCACAAAAACACAGATTTTAAATTTTATTCGTGTAGGTTTTTACTCATGTAATTTCACTACATTTTGAGTAAAACATGTATCTACATGTTTTAAAATTTCGTTTTGCCTGTTTTCGTTGAACAGGCATAACGAAATTTTATATCAGTTTGGTGTTAACATACTAATATGTACCTACATAATGCCACTTTTCACCAGTGTCTTTTTTGTAACCCTAAACGTGAGCATGTCGCCATCGCCAATCTTAATAAACGGGGGCTCCTATTTGGTGGTTACAATTGCAATAGACTAAAGGTATATGTTATGGCATGGCGTTTGCTGGCGATATAAGGCTCTTCTAAACTCGTTCACTCAAGTCTTAGGACAAATTATAAATGAAGTATCGAGTGTTCGCCATGTTTATGTCTCCACAAAAAATACTACTGTATTGCGATAATTTTGAATTTGCTTATCAGAGGTTGTGCACCTCCATAGGTTATATCACATAGGTGTATTGGTTGGTAATACTAAACAAATAAACAGATATAATGAGGCTAAGTAGTCTGAGAATAATTACCGTTCCACCTGACAACACAGACAAAGTTGGCGACCTTGACTGATCCAATCGTCGAACATAAAAAGAACCAGGAACGAGTAAGAAAAAATGAGGTGCAATCTAAATAAACTACGTGATGTGATGTCGCGTATTTATCGTACAAAATCGTACAACATTCTCAACCAAATATCCCGTAGTGGTTGTCGAGTTACTTTTGGCCTCTGATTGATTCCCGATTGGTGACGGATTAGCTACTAACAACAGCATTTTCAAGGAGTGTATTGTGTCAGGTAGGCGACCGGTATTAAAAATTGCTAAAATCTTTTGTAGTATGGATAACACATTGCGCGGAGCCCAAATAATAAAATAAGGGCCTGCCCTTAGCACGTGCTCCTGAGCACGGGCGAACTACCGCCGCATCAGCCGTATCAATGAAACGGGGCCCCCGGGCAATATGGACTCCAACGTGTGTAAGCGAAAATTCGTAAATTTTTTCTGTAGTTAATAAAAGCATGTCTTAGGACAAATTATAAATGAAGTATCGAGTGTTCGCCATGTTTATGTCTCCACAAAAAATACTACTGTATTGCGATAATTTTGAATTTGCTTATCAGAGGTTGTGCACCTCCATAGGTTATATCACATAGGTGTATTGGTTGGTAATACTAAACAAATAAACAGATATAATGAGGCTAAGTAGTCTGAGAATAATTACCGTTCCACCTGACAACACAGACAAAGTTGGCGACCTTGACTGATCCAATCGTCGAACATAAAAAGAACCAGGAACGAGTAAGAAAAAATGAGGTGCAATCTAAATAAACTACGTGATGTGATGTCGCGTATTTATCGTACAAAATCGTACAACATTCTCAACCAAATATCCCGTAGTGGTTGTCGAGTTACTTTTGGCCTCTGATTGATCCCCGATTGGTGACGGATTAGCTACTAACAACAGCATTTTCAAGGAGTGTATTGTGTCAGGTAGGCGACCGGTATTAAAAATTGCTAAAATCTTTTGTAGTAAAGATAACACATTGCGCGGAGCCCAAATAATAAAATAAGGGCCTGCCCTTAGCACGTGCTCCTGAGCACGGGCGAACTACCGCCGCATCAGCCGTATCAATGAAACGGGGCCCCCGGGCAATATGGACTCCAACGTGTGTAAGCGAAAATTCGTAAATTTTTTCTGTAGGTAATAAAAGCATGCTTCCTACTTTTTTTTTTTCGAAATTTTTCAAAATAAACTGATTGTACCCTCTACCGTGGGTTTCGCTGCATTCGGGTAGAATGGTCCCTGACAAATTTTGATACAGGGACGCCACTGGGCAGGAGGATAATGATGCACGTTCCACATTTGGTTTAATACTTTCTTTGACGTGTTTTGTGAGGTATCGAAAAAAAAAGCACGAACTTGGCAAGTACTTATATAAAAAGCAAAGCAAATGTGTAAAATCACCTTTCTTCAATATTGCAGGAGAAGCTGCGGAATATGGAATTAGTTACAAATATAGCAACCTTGGACCGGAGCGGCGATGTACTCGTAACTTAGTAATTTTATTCATAATTCACATGCGATTGTCCGAATAATAGATCGGAATTTGTACAGTAGTATTACATAATGTACAGAGTAATGAAATCTCTTGCCGAGCCGGTGGACAGCAAATCATTGTTTCTCATTAGGTTCCCGAGTAGGTACCTTCATTAGGAAGTAAAAAAACATTGTTATTTTTTTGCCTGATGGCATATTTTATCCATATTATTTGGAGAATTCTAGAATCGATCGTATCGATCAAACTATTGGCAAGTCACTTTTAGACACAATACAGTAACGTCACGATGAATTTTATCCGAAATGAAAATTAACTGTTTGTGTGTAAAATTAAATGTTTTGTTATTTTAGTTTTATAGCTACCTACTTAACATATTACTGAAGCATTGCAAGACTACAGGTTAATAAAACATTAGTACCTAGGTATTTAAGCATTTGAAAATTTTCAAAACAATTTTCTTTCAAATTTATCGTATTCATTGTTTGTGTTACCTGTTGTTAGAGCGAGGCGGTTCCCTATGTATCTTCTTACTCTGTATATGATCTCTTTTAAAAAAAAGTTAACAACTTCACGGATTTTTACACAGAAATTATAAAATAACTTTTCTTTTATACATTTTACTTTGTTGTGTGGTATCTACTTGTACAAAGTTAAAATTATATTCAATATTACAAAAAAAAATACAAATATATAAAAATAAACAGCTATACAGCAAAAGTAGGAAGGTGTTACTGGCACCACAGAAAAGTTAACGTTGTTACTTCTATACCTATTATGAGAGACACGATCGCATTTTGTATTTATGTGCGCGCTTTGGAAAAGATGGAATATTTTATGACAGCGTTTGAACGTATCGGTAGCTAATAAATAATAGGTACCTATCGGCTTGCACATCTAATATTTTTAAGGTAAAACAACTTGGGATTCTCATTTTACTTAGTACCTACCTAACTCGTGGGTGTAAATTTGTTAAAAAAAATAAAATACTAAATTATACCTAAACAGTACCTATACCTAATGTTAGGGCGAGGCGCTTTAACTAAGTAATTAACGAACTTCATCCTGGAGAGTATATAGTATACAAATATTCACTCGAGTGCTGGCATTTAATTACTGTTCAGGAATGTGAATTAAATCTTGATGAACATAGTCGCTTTTACAGTAACTAAGAGCTTAGAAGAAGAGACGAAAGAGGGGTTTTGAATATACTGGTTCTTTGATAGTGCGCTATCAGAATATCTTACGAAAGTTAGTTCCATTGTGCTTAGCGGGCCTATAACAGCCTATAGGCTGTTAGCCTTAGTTTAAACTAGATTCGATTGACGCACGAGGTCAACATCTGTGTACATAGACATATCTGAGGTTTCGTTTCTGGGTGTTTATATGTCTTTCAGTACGTAAATTGTGTGCTAAAAATATTCTAACATAATTGAAGACACTACTTTTTGAACCAATTCGGAGTGAAAATGTTTCTCATGGTACTTATGTTTAAAGCGCCTGAGTAGGAGTACAAGTATGATCAGTGCTAGTGAGTTTGCTAAGGGGTCATGACCTTCCGTGACCCCCAGGTATTCTGGATCCACAACTGTTTTACATAATGTTGAGTTCACTGAAGCCTAGTCCCGTTGCTCTGTCGCGCCTGCCGGAATAATTGCGGGAACCAAATTAAGACATAAGATGTTCTAAATACATCTCGCCACCTCTACAAATTGATGGTTGAGTTTCTGTTATAAATTTTTAGATAATCGGTAAAAATATTTTTTAAATGTTTTTTATGTTTAACTACTAATTTACCTTTTACTTGTGTTAAGACATTGGTTCTTACCAAATTTTATGATACTAGATAATCAACGGGAAATTGGTTTAAAATTTCCTTTCGAGTCTTACGTGTCTTATGTTTTTTGCAAAATGCTGCATATAGGTATAAATAAATAAATAAATAAATTAGTAAGTAAATACCCATATCTTTTGATTGCATTGACTTACATGTTTTTCACAGCTCCACCAAGGGATTGCAGACCTGAGTATTTTCTTGCCTGACAAAAAAAAAAGAGTCCTTCATAGACAGAGACACAGATGGGCAACGAAGTGATCCTATAATGGTTCTTTTTTTTTTTCCTTATCGGATCACTTTGTTGTCCGTCTGTTTGTCTGTCAGGACGCTTTAATCTCGGGAAAGCATTTAGATGTCGAGTTGAAATTAAAACCATATATACCCAGGTGTACAGTCCCTTGAAACTGTAAAAAAAATCAAACTTCAAAATTAACGTAAAAAAAAGATAAAATCGAATCAAAAGATAACGAGAAAAAGAAAATATAAAAACTGGTTAATTTGAGAAATACGTACTACTCCAAAACGATAACACCTATAGAAACTTGAAATATGGTGACTTATATTATGTCGTAGCCAACCGGGACCAACTATGACGGGATGATTTAGAAATTTCCGGCCCTTTGAACGGGAATAAACTAGATCCTAGCAGGCAACACCCGCTGGGCCGCACTAATATTATCAAGAAAAAAGTTTAGATTTTTTATTTGATTGTTTGTATTGAATAGGCACTAATACTACTGGACCGATTAAAAAAAATCTTTTACCAATGGAAAGCTTACTTTTCTGAGCAGTAACATGGGCTATAATTTTCCCACGGGAAAGGGCCTAAACCATAAACCGATTTTAAAAACCCTTGACCAATGGAAAGCTACATAATCAGGGCTATATATCACATAGGCTATATTTTATTCACGTATTTCCACTGGAACGGGAACCGCGGGACTCTGCTAGTTATATATGTCTATAATATAAATAAAATATTAACACATTATCAAAACCTATCTGGCGTCACCACAAAATGGCGTTCAATTGAAACCAAAGAGATTTGCCCTAGTATTTAAATCTCTTTGATTGAAACTAAGATGTTTAATTTTGAATTATTATTATTTTATTTTTTTTATTTTTTGTACAACTGTACTATTGTACCTACCTTTGAACTATGGGTACTTCATGCCTGAAATATCAACATTATTATTATTATTATTTAAAGCAGACGCTATTATATGAAAATAGCTTTAAACATATCGTTTTCTGGAAAGGCATACCGTAGATATTTAAAATGTCTCCTACACCTGGCAATCCTACTTAATATTTAAGATAAAATAAAAAAAATAAAAAGCTCTATCTATTTAATAAGTGATTTTGATAAACATTTGCTTAGGTATTTTAGATCCATATCAAGTACCATAAACCAATATTAATGGATAAAGTAAGTATACTTATATTATAACTTTTTTTTTTCATTTATTATATGAGGAATTTTTTGTCTGTCAGGTCGTGTAATAAAAAGGACGGTAATGTCAATGATATTTGATATAAATTAGATACTTGTAATTATATCAGATAATATCATTGTTTCACTTCGGTTATTCCATAATGTGCGTGATAAAATATTATTGAAATAAAAGGTGTAGTAGCTATGTATAGGAAATCATTGCATGACTGTTCTGGGAAGCCGTGTTTTTTATCGTAAATCTTACAAAATGCCACCAACCTGCTGTGTACCTACCCACGGCGGCAATTACAATTTACGTTGATTACCCACAATAATGCTGCCACTATGTTTCTATGTTCAATGAAACAGCTTCTCTCGCGTTTTATGTTTCATGGCGTGTTATCTATAATAACGATATTTAGGATTCTTTAGATATAAGCATTAGGAAGTTATGTGACAATTTATTTATTTTACATAGTAGGATTATATTTCTGCCTCGGTCATAGGCCTTTTATGCTTTTTCTCACTGCTAAGCAAGCCTTTATCTTTCCACCCATCCCTGTCCTGTCTCCTATGTCCATGTTTTTAAGAATGCATCGAGCTTAATGCAGTATTATGTCAGTATAAATAAGTAATCCTTACAAATTTATAGGCAAACTTTTTCAGTCTCCGAAATACTGCTACCAAGCGGCTTAGGCTCAGTCTTATTTTTTTTCAAACGCGCGCCGTCATGCTTTACAGAGAAGTTGTAAACAAAAACGTGATGGTTGTATACGGATATTTGTTCTCTCGGGCAATCCTAGTTGTATTCGTTTAGTAAAACTTCGGGAATCGACCCTCGGATAAAAGTTTATTTAATTAAATTTCAGCAAGACAAGCCACTCGATCAAGATAACAGATAGCTGTCAATTTATTATTATTAAATGCATAGAAAATACTCATTCTACTTATAAAAATATATTAGACAATATTCAAGTTAGCTTCCGATTTGGACAATCTTATCTACTGATTAACACTTTGATAACCTGAGATCGATTTCGCTCGTGCCAGGCCGCTTTTTTAGCATTATATTTTTGTTTTTCGTGTTTCTCTATTCGTTGGTCCCAGAGTTAACTCTATCCAAATGGAGTCTAAGTTTATACATTTAACTCAGAAAGCTTCTTCTCATCAACAATATCAACCGAAGCGGTGGAGTCGCGAAGACTTTCATTAAGAGGACTTATAAGCATTGAATAAAAACTTTTGAATTTGAAAGGTTAGTTATCAAAAAATAGTTAGTGTTTGGTCGAGGCTTCAGGTGAGGGCTGGCTATCTCCGTCAAAGGATCAGCCTAGCTATCCAGAGAGGAAATGAGGATATCTAGACTTCATGGCACTGTACCACTTTACCTCTATGTAGGATAGTTTTTTTTTCGTAAATATTTTTTAGTGTAATGTTAACCAAGATAAGCCAATCTATATATATATATATATAATGACTGACTGATTGGTGATGTATCAACGTACAGCCTAAACCGCTGGGTCTAGAGACTTGACATTTTGCACGTAGATAGCTTATACAGTGTAGGTATCCACTAAGAAAGGATTTTGCAAAATTCAACGCCTAAGGGGGTGAAATAATGGGCGCGAGCGAAGCCGCGTTTACAAGCTAGTCTAAATATAGTTTTAATTACATAAGTATCAAAATTGGTTTGACGGATATTACTTCGTTCCATTTTCCTCTTTAAATATAAAAAGAGATACGGTAGAGAACAACTAGTAGACCAACGATTATGATGTTTGAAAAATAGTAAAATACTAGATTAATTTTGTATTCGGTACATTTTCTACAATAAATGTGCCTTTCGATAGATGTAAAAGTAACTGATTAGACAAAGCAGTCAACAATCTTATTTTAGCGACCCTTCAGTAAAATCTTTTAATTGATGCGAATATAAAGAACTATTCAAAAAGTTATCTTCACCATTATTATGGTTAGTTATGACTATCTATACCGGTCGGTGCTTCCCTAAGGACACCATATAGCTACTCGTGCCTTAATAGCGCCAACACGCCTTTGTACTTAGCACAGTTCGCGAGCGGGTACGTGCTAACACCCACATGGTAATAACGATATTATGATTGCGAAACGAACGTGCCGCTACGCCAGTTCAGCGAGCTTTATGCCACAAATTTCGCGATCGCGTGGTGTGGATATATTATATTCTGATTCTTATATTTTGGAAACTTTGTTTAGTTGGTTAATGTATTTTAGGTTTTGTTTTGTTTTTTCCAAAGATCTAAATCGTTAGATACCCTTATTGTGACCGCGTCAAAATTACACTATTGTCTCGGTACACACGACATCAGGACGTAACTAACGATCTAAATATTTGTTTTGTGGCCCGTCTATTACAAGGTTTTGGCACTTGATGTGGATACGAAGATTACGAAGCTAAAATTTATAATAATGATTGAGCATATTATCCTACTCTGTAACAAAAATTCTAATAAAATAAAGTACGGACGGAGCGCGAGCCCCACTTGCACTTAGCCGGACTTTTATGTATTTTAGTTTTTCCCCAAGAATACGAGTATTAACATAATCCCACTTTCCGCACTGCCATAAAATTATGTAGAGTTCCAGGCCTATATCGCATCGATTTCAAATAAAAAGTTAAATACTCATCATCATCAAGCAAGAGTTGTGTTTCAAAAGACCAGTTTAGTGTAAAATCCGGGCCACGAGTTTCCTACGTCTACCTCAGCTTGTAGCTAATCGTATTACCACTCTGAGATAAATTATCAATTTCTTGCTTTTATTCAGAATAACTTTATAATTTGTTTCTATACCGGTTGCCTAAAACTAAGTTCGTTATTTGGAAACTCTACGAAGAGTCAGAAATATTGCAATCCATTTTATCTTTTTCCATGCTATATTTTATCCCTATAAATTAATTAAACTGTTAGTTGGTTCTTTTATTTGTGACTGAAGGTTAATTAGCTAAAAAGGTAAATAAATAACAATGTTTAGGTAATTAATATCTACATAAGTGAAAAGTGTATTCATTATATTATTATTAAATGGTACATACAAAACTATCGGGTCTTTTGCGATTTAATGGTCACGTTTCTAAATATTAAACAGAGGCACTTTAATTGCAACGAGTGTTTTCGTTTGTAAGGATTCTTGTCGCAAAAACTGGCCACGTGACAATGAGTCGTCGTATTTTGGAATTAGGTCAACTGAGCTATTTGTACGTCAGGCAGGTAGAAAATTTATCTAATATGGAAATTGCTACAAAGGCTAGCGAGATATTTAATACCGGCTGTATTGATGAAAGACTGGCTAGCCATGATACAGGGAATCTTTGTTTGGAAGCCAGGTAACTAGATTTTATGAGCATCTCTGTAACATGAATTATTATTCAAAATAATTTATTTCTATAGGTACAAATAGTGCACTTAGAAATGTCAATAATAACAAATTAGTGTTACAATATTAGTGTAGATTATTATAAAAGGCTCTTTCAATATTAAATTTCTGTATAGGTATTATCGTCATTCATATTTTCTCTGTGAAACTAATTGGCTACGTAGCGTTACTATGTTGTCTGAAAATGTGCAAGTGGAGTCAACATTACGTTTTTCATATGAATAATATGGGGAGCATAATGAGAGTCGGTGTTTGCGTGCTGAGCACGTACAGGATTCACTCGTAAGTTCCAAAATCCATTTGGGCCCGCAACCTGCAACAGTCGACTAATATAAAGCACCCATACCAAATAGTTTATGGATGAATTTAGACTACAAAATTTATATTTATTTATACAGTAACATTTACAAAGAAATTACAGCCAGGCTTCTGGGCACGGTTTCACATGGACATTTTTATCTTTAGGTAAATATTGTAAAAATAATGTATGTTTTCATGAATTGTTTATTGCTTTAAAATATTTTGGTAAACATCCTATATATTTGTCATATAGGTAGGTATATAAAAGAATTACACAGATACACTATTCATCAGATACCTATGTTATGAGCATCTCTGTAACATGAATTATTATTCAAAATAATTTATTTCTATAGGTACAAATAGTGCACTTAGAAATGTCAATAATAACAAATTAGTGTTACAATATTAGTGTAGATTATTATAAAAGGCTCTTTCAATATTAAATTTCTGTATAGGTATTATCGTCATTCATATTTTCTCTGTGAAACTAATTGGCTACGTAGCGTTACTATGTTGTCTGAAAATGTGCAAGTGGAGTCAACATTACGTTTTTCATATGAATAATATGGGGAGCATAATGAGAGTCGGTGTTTGCGTGCTGAGCACGTACAGGATTCACTCGTAAGTTCCAAAATCCATTTGGGCCCGCAACCTGCAACAGTCGACTAATATAAAGCACCCATACCAAATAGTTTATGGATGAATTTAGACTACAAAATTTATATTTATTTATACAGTAACATTTACAAAGAAATTACAGCCAGGCTTCTGGGCACGGTTTCACATGGACATTTTTATCTTTAGGTAAATATTGTAAAAATAATGTATGTTTTCATGAATTGTTTATTGCTTTAAAATATTTTGGTAAACATCCTATATATTTGTCATATAGGTAGGTATATAAAAGAATTACACAGATACACTATTCATCAGATACCTATGTGAAAAGTCGCTGACCCGGCAGCAGCTAGGCCCGCGCTGATCCAGTATAATCCCGTTCCAGCAAGAATTTAGTTTTTTTTAAACTTTCCTCTAAGTGCCCGCAACAACTCCCCAAAATTTCATAGCAATCGAGTGAAGAAGAGAAGAGGGCTTAACGACGCATAGAGGATAAAGAAATAGACACAAATATTTATGTAACATATTAACTGAATAACATATACTTATTCCAGAAGACATAATTATGTAGGTACGTACCTACACTATAAGATAATCATATTATTTTTATCCAAAATAGACTATTGTAAGTCAATGCGGGCTAAGTATTTTCGTCAGCTGTGCAATGTAGGTTAATAAACTCTCGCGTGAACTCGCAATATTTTGTATGACGTAAAATACTAAACACATCTACGACCATTTACTATTTAAAATAACTCGTATTTTTAACTAACTTAAAATGGATATTATGTCTTGGTGCGACTAAATGCACCAAGTACAGTTGAAATTTTCCTTTTACTGTTTTTCACCGAATAAGCAGCATTTGCGTATTACATTCATCATTCTCGTCTTGATAATTGTAATACAGTTATATACTTAAATGATAATTTCATTTTGTATCACTTTTTCTTATAATTTTTTTATCCGACTACGGCAATACCAATAGAAAATGTTATGTTTTTAGCTGTCTATGTATGTATTTGAGTATGTTCCACCTTAGCGCTTAAACTACCCATCCGATCCGAATGAGGTGTCAATCAATTCGTTATTAACCTCTAAGACCAAGCATCACAGACACAATAGATTTTTAATTGTGTCTCGGTTCCAATTGGAACCGGCGGTTCTTTACAAATTAATGTCTAGGTGACAAAGGCTACTTTTTGCCGTATTCGGGTTTTAGTTTCACCTTTGCAGCTTTGGAACTAAAATCTTGTTGATGTATCGTCAACATCCGATAAGCCATTTTTGCCATGTACATAATTTCTAACGTGTCTGCGCTTCTGGTTCATACACTTGCAATACGACGTTGTATGTTTAAGACCGCTGCCGTAACACAGGCGCTACGTTTTATGAGTACCTTTAGCATATTGATGCTAATGAGAAATACAGACTAAAGAGAGTTAGTAAAAAGCAAGAGTGGTTTCACTATTTAGTTTGTACTCTAGATACACTTCTCTCAGTTGGATATTGTCCATCTAACTCTACATTCATAGTATAGAGAGGAGAGATTTTTTTGTTTGTTTAAAATGAATGAGCTACGAAACTACACTTAGGTATTTAAAAAAAAAATCACCAATGGAGAGCTTACTTTTTTGGGAGTTACATATTATGTGCTATAATTTTCCAACGGAAACGGGACTTAAGCGGGTGAAATCAGCGGGGGAACAGCTCGTTACATTTATACAGGTGGTATAAATAAAAAAAAACCTTCCTAATAATATCTACGTAAATATGATAAGGAATAATAACTACAATATGGAATTAACATTCTGATAATTTGCGTATTAAATGAGCGAAAACGACGTTATTTATTGTTTCCGCCGTTCAGTACAATGGGAGAGGATGTCCTATTGTTCATTTGTGCAACGTCATCATGAAACATTAAATGACATTAAGTTAATTATTTCTCATGTTACAAACCATTCTTTATCTACCGTTGCTGTGAAAATAAATTATATTATAATAACAGAAGAAGAGGGAGAAGGGAGGAAGAGGAGAGGGCGCCACTGCTCACGTAAACATCGGCTCCGTATTTTAAATTCTTTTAAAAATTGCTACGCTACATATTTGATAATATTAAACATTCATAAATCTTAATATTATTTACTGAGTGCGGCGTAATGAAGATATTGTCATAGTTGCACGGAAAGGCCTTCCCTGGTGTACTTCAATAACAGTTTAACAGTGGCTGTAATAAGGTTTATACCTTGACAGTGACTTTGTGTTTTTGTGCCGATTTTTAAAGGAGTACTTAGAAGAAGAATTGTGAAAAAGTGCTTCTGCTTGAAAAAAAGGTTTTCCAGTGTGTGCAGAAATGTATTAGGATGTTATAGGTGGTACAATTGTGTCGGTGGTCGCGCATATTAAATGGCACTTTGCAACACTACCTTCATTTTTGATGATTTAAGGAGGTGCTAAAG
Source organism: Ethmia dodecea (assembly GCA_963855545.1). Classification (NCBI taxonomy): domain Eukaryota; kingdom Metazoa; phylum Arthropoda; class Insecta; order Lepidoptera; family Depressariidae; genus Ethmia; species Ethmia dodecea. Next base: position 9,197,171 of record OY979446.1, read on the forward strand.
ACTTGTACCGCTTTTTCGTCACTTATTGCTATTGCAAAATGGCCTAGCGGTCGCAGGCTCCACCCGCAATGGAAGTGATTTATATGCTAACAAGAAGACCCCTGGTTCGAATCCCGCAAAGGCAACACCCTTTTTTTTTATTATTGTTATTTTTAATTTAAAAAGATATGGGTAGTTCTTACAGTGAAGGAATTTTGGTGGGCTCAGCTCGTAGCTTCTAAAGTTTTAAATATTCCTGATTTGTTTTTTACGTGAGACAGTTAACTAATAGTCTACTATTTGGGCACTGAAATTCAGAGCTGTAAGAAACTTATTTCTTGCAAAAGTAAGCCCAAATGTGATCAAATTTGTCACTTTCCTGTGGGGCGATTTTCCAAAACTGAAGCTTTCTACCGGAATAATAAGCAAAATATGTACATAATCAACCAGATTAGCAACAAATTACAGTAAGAATTAATATAACTTTGCTAATACATAAAAAAAATATACGTAACTCCCTCTTTTTAATAACTTTTCTATAAGAGAATAGAGGCGACAAGAATTTCGTATCACATTCCTGTGAGCTAAAAAACATGATAAAACACCAACAATTTAAACGATAAGCGAAGTTGCCAGACTTTCGATGCAAAGTGCCTACCTCAATGTGTCCATTGCCGCTCAATCCGCAGCCAATTAGATAATCAGCCAGTCGGGACGGAGATTTCTTCTAGCGCAAACGTGTTCGGGTCAGACAAGTTCTCACTCGTATGGTAAGTACTTACGTAATCAATATTTAATTTTTTTAAATATTTTTAATAGTTTTAACTACTATACCTAGTGTAAATATAATAAAAAGCCTTGAAATTGCAATCAAAGACAGCATTTTTGTAGAATTCATGAAAAACCTTAAAATTACCACTTTCCTGTATATCACTTGTCTGAATACACTTAGACAGGAGAATGATAACACTGCAGGAAAATGATAAAAATTCACAGATTTGTTGTTCCTGTATGTAATAACGTACCTGAGAGATGAAAATTAGGTACTTTAAAGGATTTAAAGTACGTATACGTGTAGTTGTTATTGTTTTCTTTTGTCTATTACTTAGTTACCGGGACGAAACAAATATATTAGATTCCAATTGTCTTCTAGTTTGTGTGGTTAAGTATTATTAACTTATTGAGGACTTTTTTACAGAAACTAAAATGCCACCTAAGAAAAAGAAGAGACGGGAAGAAATAACTAGTAATAGTAGTCAAGAACTACTGCATAAGCTTTAGACACTCGAGAGAAATGAATCAAATTTCGGAAACTAAGAATGCTAGCTTAATAAAATAAATTGTGTTAAATAGACAATATAATACCCCTTAAATGAAAGTAATAAAATTTCGGAGTCACTAGATTTTATTTCATGTATTGCATAAAAATAGCATCCTCACCAATTGACCATATATGGATCAATGTGTTCATTGAGGATTTCTTCCACATATCTTTCGCTAGTTAAAGAGCCATTTTCTTTAAACACCAGTTTTGTGTGACTCTCAGAAGCAATCAAATACAGACCCATTTTCCTGGATGCATGCTTGCTTGAATCGTTCCCCTTGTCTTCTACACACTCTGTGTCCTCCATCGTGCTTGTAGCACATAAATTTTGATTTGTTAGAGAACATAACTTTTGACCAATCTTCAACACTCCAATTTAAGTGGTTATAAGCATATCTTAGTCTTGAAATACGATACCCATGCTCCAGTTTAGGGTAAGTGGTTTCAAGTTACCTTCAGCAAGTGGTCGTCTTACTGTCCTTGGGTTACTTCCTCCAAGGCGTCGACATTATTTGTAAGTTCAGTTCTTCGATAACGAAGCATGGAGTTCACAAAGTATCGATCTTCTCGTGCTGTGGGACACCTGGTTCTACCTGTTCCTGGTCTGCGTAGGTTAGAGCCAGTTTCCTCAAAACGTCAGAGAACTCTTTGTACTGTTGATAGTGGCACACCGACAGTCCTGGCTGTATTGCGCTGCCTCCGGCTGGTTTCCAGCATTGTGACAGTTCTGGTGCATTATTCAGGTATAAGCGACATGATTACAGCTTGAATAATAAATATTGAACACTATAAACATGGTTTATATACCCACTTAAATCACAGATTAGAAACAAAAGCAAAAACAAATGCCAGTACCAAATCTTCGAAAGTATCCCTTTTTCAAATTTGATTTTCTATGACATAACTTCAGTATTACTTAGATGGTTTAATACCTTCATTTAAGGAGTATTTAAATGTCTATTAAACAAAAAAAAATCATTTAGCTGGTACTATTAGTTTCCAAGATTTTCAAGTATCTTTAAGTGACCCAGATTCTTTGCTCTAGAGTGAATTTTTATTAAACAAAGATTTCTTTAAAACGCTGATGATTGCTAGTACTCCACTGTTTACTCTTTGTGATTATTTGTTTTTAAATAAACAATAAATATGGACATTTGTGTGTGATAATTTCACTTTCCTGGTTCTCCTCATTTTCCTGGTAGTAAATTAATGTTGTTATAGTTGTTTTTTATATTGGTTTTCAATCCAAGGATAAAACATATATGTTATGTACTATGCTATTAACTTATTATGCATTTTTAAACATTTTAAACCACTGATTTCATTTTCCTGCGCCACGTCTCACTTGCCTGTCATGTAAAAATCTTAAAACGGCCATAATTTGATAATTTGTAAATATTTTGTCTGACCCGCAATACTTTAGCTTATTGTTGGTGTTAGTCATTAAGTTAGCTTTAAGAGTGCGCGGCTGCGACCCGCACGAGGACATCTTCAGTCGAATACATACCACTAACTCGAGCGCACGTCTTTCTTTTCCTCGGCTCCCTCTCAAATCTCAACGGACAAACAGTGGCGACGTTTGGACCTACACGCGTATAAATCATGGCTAAGGTTTCGGTTGGAACTATTTCCACCTTCAACCATGAAGTTCAAGAGTGGAGTGTTTTTAGAGAACGCTTAGAGCAATGGTTCTTAGCAAATGAGTTGGGCGAAGCGGATGACAAAGCAAAGTGTAAACGGCGCGCCATTTTGCTTAGCAGTTTAGCAGAAAACTCGTATAAATTAGTTCGCGATTTGTGTTTACCGGCAAAATTAGCAACGCTGGAATACAGTAACATCGTTCAGCTTTTAGACGAGCATTTCGAACCGGCTAAATGTGGTTTTGCGGAACGTAATAAGTTCTATTCTTCGACTCAAAAGTCTTCGGAAAGCCTGGCGGAGTGGGCAGCGCGCGTTCGCGGGCTCGCCATAGATTGTGCATTCCCATCGACGTGCCTCAAGGAGCTACTACGTGATCGCTTCGTGATCGGCATGCAGTCTGGTCCTGAGCGGGACCGACTGTTCACCGCCAGCATGGAGGAGTTGACGCTCACCAAGGCCCTGGAGATGGCCCAGGGAGTCCGCAGTGCACGGTTGGGGGCCGCAGAGGCGGCGCCTTCACAAGCCTCACTGACGCCAGCCGGCGAAGTATTCCGGGTGTCAAGAGCGCCACAGCCGCCCAGGCGCACGAGGCCTGCGCAAGCCCCGCAGGTGACTCAAGGCGGCGCCGGTGGCGATGGTGGAGCGCCCTGTCCAGCGTGTGGCTACACTGGCCACGGTATCGAGACATGCAAGTTTACTCGCTATAGATGCAAGAAGTGTGGTGACCGCGGGCATCTTCAACGTATGTGCAGTGGAAAACGAGTGCAGCAACACTTCATCGAGTGCGACGCGGCTGGCTCTGGAGACGATGGTGAGCGTGTTCCTATATTGAGTATACGCTCGTGCCGCGCTGAACCAATGCGGGAATCTGTCCTGGTAGGTGAAACGCGACTTGTATTTGAAATCGACACTGGTTCAGCCGTTACCATAATCTCTGATAAAATATATGACTTGTATTTCTCTGACAAAGAACTTAGTAAAACAAACACAATATTGCAAAGTTATAACGGTAGCAAAATTGAGTCGTTGGGAATTCTCACCCTGCCCTTTACGTATAAATCGAGCACAGCTGATATAGACGTATTTGTGGTGTCCGACGGAGGCCCTTCTTTACTTGGTAGGGATTTTATGGCCAAGTTTAATTTACAAATATCCCCTGTAAAATGCTTACACAGCGACACCACTATTGAACAAATGGCAATAAAACACCCCAAATTATTTTCTAACGAAATAGGGTGTTGCAAAAATATTGAAGTTAATCTCGAGCTCAAACCTGACTCTAAGCCAATATTTTTTAAGGCTAGACCTGTACCTTTTGCCCTAAAGGAGCGAATAGAACAGGAGCTAAACAGGTTAGTTGCACTCAGTATTTTAATGCCTGTAAATAAATCTGAGTATGCTAGCCCTATAGTACCCGTGTTAAAGCACAATGGCAATATTCGCCTTTGTGCCGATTACTCAGTATCACTTAATAAGCAACTGGTTATAGAAAAGTACCCTCTACCTAGGATAGAGGAATTGTTTGCACAATTACACGGGGGTCAGCAATTCTCGAAACTTGATCTGTCTCAGGCCTACAACCAGCTTAAGTTAAATGAGTCATCACAAAACCTGACATGCATAAATACCCACAAGGGTTTGTTTAAATTTACAAGGTTAGTGTTTGGTTTATCTAGCGCCGCGGCCATTTTCCAGAGAACTTTAGAGCAATTATTATCGGGGTTAGAAGGGGTCTTAGTTTTCCAAGACGACATTCTAATCACAGGAAAAAGTAAGCCTCAGCATACCGAAAGACTCAATGAAGTATTTGCTAGGTTAGAAAAGGCAGGTCTAGTTTTGCAGAAAGAGAAATGCTCCTTATTTCAAGACTCAGTCTCTTACTTAGGTTTCATTATAGATAAAACTGGCTTACATAAATGCCAAGAAAAAGTAAAGGCAATAATTAATGCTAAAATATCTAGTAATGTGACCGAACTTAAATCCTTCTTGGGGATGGTCAATTATTATAGAAACTTCATAAAAGATGCTGCTTCTATTTTACAGCCATTACATAATTTATTAAAAAAAAATGTGGTTTGGCAATGGAATAAGGAGCACGACTTAGCGGTAAATTGCGTCAAAAGAGATTTAGCATCAGATAAAACGCTTGCGCATTTCGATCCAAATGCAAAGCTAGTTCTTACCGTGGATGCGTCCCCTAACGGTTTAGGAGCAATTTTATCGCAAGTAGGTAATGACGCAATAGAAAGACCTATTTGCTATGCGTCACGCGCACTGACAGCGGCAGAAAAAAATTACAGCCAAATTCAGAAGGAAGCGACGGCCATAGTGTACGGTGTTCGCAAATTTCATTATTACCTGTATGGTAGGGCAATACCTTTTATACTTAGAACCGATCACAAACCTCTACTGTCCATTTTCAGCCCTAATAAAGGAATACCAGAGGTCACAGCTAATCGACTGCAGCGATATGCTATTTACCTATCATCCTATAACTACTCAATAGAATACGTCACAAGTGCGAACAACTCAGCTGATTACTTGAGTCGCTCTGTAGTAAACAATCAGCGGTGCATTCCACCGCATCCATCTATAGATGAGGCTATGTATGTGAATTTTGTTTACAACGGTGACCGGTTTATTGCTATAGAAGATATTGCTTTGTCGATTCGCACAGACCCCATCCTATCGTTAGTTTATAAATATGTTATGCAAGGCTGGCCAGGAAAAAACAATAATGAGCAATTAAGACCTTTTTACATGTGCCGTAATGAACTGTCAGTAGAAAAGTCGTGTTTAATGAGGGGATTTAAATTAGTAATACCTAGTAAATATCGTTACAACATATTAAAAGAACTGCACGTTGGACACATAGGTTCAAATAAAATGAAGACTGAGGCTAGGAGTCGTTTTTGGTGGCCCGGCATGTCGGAAGCCATTGAGAAGTACGTAGCGTCGTGCGAGGTGTGCGCCGTCCTCCGGCCGGCGCCGCCCCGCGCCCCGCTCACTCCGTGGCCTTTCCCTCCGCAGCCGTGGTATCGCGTGCATATAGACTTCCTCGGTCCGATCAACGGCAAGGTTTACCTAATAATAGTTGATGCGTACTCCAAATGGCTAGAATGCTACGACGTGTCAACGGGGTATGGGGCCCGCATAGTTATAAACAAATTGTGTGATGTTATGTCAAGGTTCGGTCTGATTCACACAATTTGCGCTGATAACGGAACTTCATTTGTTAGTGCAGAATTTAAGGAATTTTGTTTTAGTAATAGAATTGAACTCATTACAACCCCAACCTATAACCCGAGTAGTAACGGGCAGGCTGAGAGCTCAGTAAAAATTGTTAAAAAAGCCATTAAGTCAATTATTTTATCAGGGAACACTATTAGCGACATAAATGTAAAATTATGCGAGTTTTTGTTTCGATATAGAAACACAGCACATAGTACCACGGACAGATCCCCCGCAGAAATTTTATTTGGTCATAAGTTGAGGTGTAGACTAGATACATTGAATACTCACCATCCGCCAGCGCGAGATGCGTCCCTCGATGTTGTTGTTAAACAGAAACAGTGCTTGCAGAGTAACTACTACAGCGGTAATAGATGTGTTGAGTTCGCAAATAATGAAGTTGTGCTTATTAAAATATACAAAAGACAAAAAACCTTTTGGCAAAAAGGTTTAATTGTGAAGAAGATAGGTAACTCGGTTTACCTAGTGCGATTATTAGACTCTAACCAAAGTGATATTTTTAAAAGACACACCAACCAGCTTTTGAAATTTAAGGGGGAGGATGAGCACCAAACGTTGCACGATCAAAATAGTTATCAACAGACGTTTGAACGCACCTCGAATGCTGATTTGCCACCCATTATTTTGGAAGCCGAGCAGAATGCTCCCTCTGCGTCTTACTCACTTCCCGAGGACAACACAGTGCAGCCACCTGTCACTGTTGATAACACGGAGCTGGAAGATAGCTCGGAGGAGTCCTCACCCCCTCGTGCTCCTTGGAGTAATCTCCGAAACATCTTTATTTATAAACCGTAGATTAGGCTTTTAGACTAAGGGTGGAGGGATGTTGGTGTTAGTCATTAAGTTAGCTTTAAGAGTGCGCGGCTGCGACCCGCACGAGGACATCTTCAGTCGAATACATACCACTAACTCGAGCGCACGTCTTTCTTTTCCTTGGCTCCCTCTCAAATCTCAACGGACAAACACTTATTTAAGTCATATCCTTGATGTCTGGCTAGTTTGTATACTAAATCTATTAAAAAAAAGTGTGGAACCAAAAAGGTCCAGTTTTATTCCTTCATAATGAGAACTACCCGTTTAATTAAATATTTGACATTTAAATGTTATTTTAATAATTTTAAGTTTTAATTTTTTTTATTTTAACGGATGAAATACTGTTTTCTTTTCCATGACTTTGCATTAGCTAGTTTCATATGGTTTGTTTTGACATATACTTTTTTTGACATTGTTTTAGAATTTTTAATTATTTTTGTAAGGTTTCCTTGCTATTGTTTTTTTTTCTGTGTTATTTATGTTTTACTATGTCTAGCCCTACCAGAATTACATGCCCCCATTGTCCACATTCCTCACGCCTCTTTGTTGCTCCTCACGGGCTAAATGTGCATATAGGTCGCATGCATAGGGACATTAGGTCAGAATCGTTACAGAGTAATAACTCAGGAGCTGGAGCAAGCTCTTCCAATATTATAGGAGCCAATAATATCCGTCTTGAAGATATTCACCTGCTTAAGACAAGGGTTAGTGTTCTTCGACACATACCAAAGGGTGCCAGAAGTTTGGCGGCTGCCAAATTGTCAGTCATAATAGACAAATGCATCCAAAGTAATAGTACCGAAGACTGGCTGTCTTTGTTGACATATGCTTTTTCGGCTCTGAGGGTACCGAGTGATGGTAGCAAAAAATCACTTACGTCTAAAGTGAAAGATAATTTAGACAATTTGTGCATATACTTCCCTGATGATAATAAGCCTCAAAGAGCGTGTAACTTTTATAAAAGCATTCAGTCTAAGGTATATGATGGGGATGTGAGAGGTGCTGTCAGATTACTTACCTCTGATTGCAACTTGGCTAACAATGACGCTAGTACCCTTCAGTCCTTGCAGAGTAAACATCCCGCTCCATCACGAGCCTTAACATTCCCCCCGGAACCTGGTCTGGGTGGTCTATCGCTCTCGTTTACGGTTGAGGATGTAGCAAGTGCTATTTCATCTTTTTACAATGGTTCCGCTTCAGGACTAGATGGAATTAGACCTCAACCTTTAAAGGAGCTAACCTCATCTTCAGCCGGGGACAATGGACGACGTCTTTTAGAGTCCCTTACAAATTTATCAAATTTTTTGATTAGGGGCATGCTGAATCGAGAGGTTTGTCCTTTTTTATACGGTGCCACTATGTGTGCTCTCAACAAGAAAGACGGTGGTATTCGGCCAATAGCTATTGGTAACACCTTTCGCCGGTTGGTGTCTAAACTCGGTTGTCGTTCGGTGAGGCAGGATATCTCCACTTATCTGATACCGCATCAGCTTGGTTTTGGCACACCTTTAGGTTGCGAGGCGGCTATTCACGCTACTCGTTCCTTCGCATTTTCGAGAGATAATGCAGGATGTGTAATAATTAAACTAGACATCAGAAATGCATTCAATAGCGTTTAAAGGGATACACTCCTTTCGGAGGCACGAGAACGAATCCCAAATCTTTACCCCTATCTGCACCAATGCTACTCTTCTCCAAGCAACCTTTTTTACGGTGGATCTTCCTTTTTATCACAGGTGGGAGCGCAACAGGGTGACCCTTTAGGACCCTTAGTTTTCAGCCTGGCCATTCATAAAATAATTTCCTCTTTAAATTCACCATTAAATGTGTGGTATTTAGATGATGGCACAATTGGTGGCAGTCGTGATGCTGTTTTTGGGGATATCGAGTTGCTCTTTTCCAGGCTGAGTGAAATTGGATTAGAAATTAATACAGAAAAGTGTGAATTTTTCGAATGTCATGGAAATAATTCATCTTCTTTTTCACGTTTCGAAGCTTTAATTCCTGGCCTTAAAATTAAAGATAAATCCAATTTCACTTTGCTTGGTGCTCCTGTTTTCCCGGAAGCCCTTCCTTTGATTCTGCAAACAAAAAACGATCGGCTTTTGTGTCTTCGGGAGCACTTCCGTCTTCTACCGTCGTGTGTGTCGCTGCTGCTCCTTCGAAATTGTTTTGCCATGCCCAGGCTTACATATACAACCAGAACATCTCCAACTTGGCTTTGCCCAAACGAAGTCAAAAATATAGATGAGTCTTTTAAAATAATTCTAGAGGGCATACTGAATATAAGTCTTAATGAGCAGCAGTGGTGCCAGGCGTCCCTGCCAATTCGACATGGAGGTCTCGGGGTTCGTCGCATGGGAGACTCAGGAATTGCAGCTTTTCTCGCGTCTGCTCACGGGGTGGTGAATTTAGTCACTCAAATACTTAATATTGATGGTGACAATTTCTCTGTCCCGTTTGTGGATGCAGCTATATCTGAGTGGACTGTGCTTTGCCCGAACGAGAACCTTCCTGATAATCCTGGAAGGCAGAGGGATTGGGATGAAATTAGATCCAAGGTTATCCTTAACCAACTGTTGGAAAAAGCCACTGGTGCCGACGTGGCCCGCCTTAGAGCAGCTTCTAAGCCTGAGTCTGGAGCATGGTTGCAAGCTTTGCCCTCGCCGCAAATAGGGACGCATCTTGATAATGACACTCTGAGAGTAGCTGCAGCGTTAAGATTGGGTTGTGATGTGTGTGCTCGCCATAAATGTATTTGCGGATTAATGGTAGAACCTAACGGACACCATACTCTTAGTTGTCTCAGGAGCGCCGGGAGGTTGTCTCGCCATTATGCACTAAATGATGTCATCCGTCGAGCATTTGTTGCTGCAAACATCCCGTGCGTTCTGGAACCTCCAGGCTTAAACCGTACGGATGGTAAAAAGCCCGATGGACTTACACTCATACCTTGGGAAAGGGGTCGTTGCCTTTTATGGGACGCGACTTGCGTGAGTACATTCGCTGCCTCTCACATTAATGCTACAACCCTTGTGGCTGGCTCTGCTGCCGAAACTGCAGCGGGAATGAAGCACATTAAATACTCCAATCTGGAGTCTGATTACGTCTTTGTCCCGTTCGCAGTGGAGACGGCTGGCACTTGGGGAACTGAGGCAAAAGCTTTAGTGCGTGAGCTTGGTAGGCGATTCCGGGAAAGAGGTTGCGATCCCCGTTCTGGTTCGTACATGGTTCAAAGGATCTCCATAGCTATCCAATGCAATGCAGCTAGCATACTGGGGTCCTTTGAACCAGGGACGATTAGTGGTGGACTTTTTGACTGATTTTTGTTTTTTTTTTTGTTTTTGTTCTTTCCTTGTTACATTGACGAAGCTTGTTGTGGATTCTATGAATGTAATATTGACGAAGCCTGTTGTGGATATTTTGCATGTATTTTTATTATTGTATTATTTCATTTTTATTTTCTTGTTGAATAAATAAACATCTAATAATATTTAAAAAAAAAAAAATAACAAATATATTTTTAAAAATTTACTAAGTATATATGTATTTCGAATATTTATTGTAAGCTATCGCTTTTGGGATGTGCGTTTACCTCACACGTGAGTTTTAATTGTACTGATTTGGTGAAATAGTTAATTTTTTAACTTGATGTACCGAATAATGCATTAATTAAACTGCATTTGCAACCAGCAACTGGTCGGTGGAGATGGGCTGCTGTTTACATTTAGCCAATCTTCATGGACTAGTTTAGAGTGCCTTGTTATTAGACTATTGACGTTTCTAAGTGTATTTTCTATAGGTACCCACAGAAAATTAATGATTTTGACATTTGACATTTTATGTATCTTATTTTACCCTACCATCAGTAAAACCTGCATGGAGCACTACCATTCGGTTGTAAAAGCGATCTACGAGTATAAAGTAAGGTTTCTCAATTTTAAAGGATCATTAAATATACTACTCGTATACCTAGCAAATCATTTTCAAGTAATAAATATAATTATGTTGTGTCTGTTAAGTGTACACTTTATTTAAGTACTCTTTTTTTAAGTTCGATACATTAAGAATTCAAAGAACATGGGAAATAATCGATATCTAGTAATTTTACCTCAAATTATATGGTAAAAAGCAATCACTTTGTCGTTCGAACTTATTGACTGTCGTTTGTCATAGTAGAAAGCTTTCGATTTGCAGTCCATAATTACAGCCTGTCAATGGTACGGATATTGAACTATTTCCGGAGTTCTTCGCTTTTTGTTCATGCATGCTAATACCTCTGCTAATACGCATAGCGTACCTATACTATACAACTGTTTTAGAAAAATCCTGAGAGTTCTCTGTTTTCAATCGTTGACTGACTTTATGAAAACACTTAGAGCTGAAGTGAAGGTCAAGTTATTTCAGGACGTTTCGTTATTATTTAAAAATAAACACCATCTTCTGATGTAAAATGATGTAAAGAGAAAAATATAGAAACATTAAATAACGAAATGGTTTTTTATGCTGTTGTTTATCTAGATTATCATTATAATAAAATCAGTTTAATAAAATGTACTCTTTATTACAATCTAAACGCAGTGTAGAAATATTTATGACGACGAGAATCGGCACGTATTGGTGTGTTTATTGGCTTCACTAGGGGCGCTCCACCACTGACGCTGAAGTTGCGCTACTCAAGTACATTTTTAATGCTAGGGAAGAATCTAAAAACGCAATTGAAGTGTTTTGCAATGTCTCAAAAGCATTTCACAGTATAAGCTGGGATTAAAACAGTAAATGATTTCGAATCACAGGGTGAGCGCAATCGTCCTCTGTGCTTTGTACCTAATATTTTAAAACGACGATTACTTATTTTTAAAATTATTTTGAATTAAAACTCATATTAAACGAGTACCTTTATGCAATATTGCGTATTGTAAGATGATTATATTATTGATAATGTTGTTTTTAACAAATTTCCTCGAGTATATATAGCAGAATAATATGATAGTGGTAGTATTGGTGTAGGTATGTGGGTTACATTCTTCCGCCGCATCTTCTGCTGAGTTAGAAATCTTTCTAAAGTTGTGTAATTATCTATTAGTATAGACATTCGATATTATGTGAATTCCACATTTTTATGCGGAAAAAAAAATTGATTGGAGCTTGAAGCTATATAATTGAAAGGCTAGATTAGGCATTTTTTTATTATTGGTTAGATAAGATAACTTCCAGACATTGTATCCTATTTGACGTCAGTGGCAATGCATAATTTATATGTAGCCGCAGCAGCATAAAACTAAGCGATCAATGATTTCTGTTCTATTCCATTGTAACGTATGATACTAATAGTTAACGCCTCCGAATTGGTACCCGTGAACATTTATTGCACCCGCTTATTTTCTAATATGTTACTCGCCCCGTATCTGGGGTTCTGACCCATATGCAGGGAGCGTGAAATTATCCAATCTAAACTCTAAGATTGATCGGCGACAGGTTTAGGCCGGGAACGAATACGATTGGCGCTTTCGATTCGATTTGCGAAGTGGGATATCGAAATGGTAACGCTCTTACAAACTGAATTACGGACTCGTATGTAAGAATTTTTAGAAATGTCAGGATATTTACTCTTACGTCGTCGCATGTTACGTACTACGAGTATACCTGATTAGTCCTTTTTAAATTCAATTCGATCAACCAGATATACCAGTTGATTTACAAAATCCTAACTGGTGAGTTTCATCCTAATGTTGTTTCCATGTTTGAAAAAGTATATTTAGTAGAGTAAGTTTGAGAGTATTTCATCCACAGATGTAGAATGGCGTTCAGAATGCTCTGATTTTCCTTTGTAGTAGAATAGAATGTTATAAACCTGTTAAAAGTGATATTTATTTACAAACTGCCCGTTCGTATAGTGTGTCGCAATCAAATATTTGTCTGTAAATAGCAGAAGTATCGGTGTGTTAATAATAATAAATACCTAACCATAACAATTATGACGACATCGTTATTTCTACATTTTAACCTTAACATGCTTAAATAATTATGTTGTTTACTTTCCTATTACACTAGAAAATGAGTTCAATAGCCAATGTTTTTTTTTGTTTAAATTACGCCAACTTACACGCTCGCATAGGAGAAGAGAGATTGAAGTACTGTTTATGGTTTATTTATATTGGACAACCGAAAAGTGGCGAATATAAAAATTGCTAATTCAAGCATTCCCTCGACTCTACTTTGTCTAAGGTTTCTTTTCTACGTTACTTTAATACGCCACACATTTTCATTTTATTTCATTTGCAGTTGAATAAAAAAATTTAAACATGTATAGATTTATAGATACATTCTTTATCACATTCGTGTTAACACCGATGTGTTACCACCGATATTCATTCCAAATAATAAAGAATGTCATACATATTAAAATATAAAATTTCTTAATTTCAGGTTTAGGTTCTACGTGTACTCTGCATACGTAGAGAGGCGGACAGTGGCCGCGGTGCGCGTGATTGCCGCTACCAAGACTCGCGGCGCGGACGCAGTGCACTGCCGCCTCTATCTGCCGGACAACCGCACGCTTACGCTCAAGGCTAAAGTCCAGGTAAATCCTTCTCGATTAGTATCCTATTCCACATTGGTACTATAGTGAGGTGTTAGATTCAAATAGTTTAGTACAACCAATGACGACCGGTAACGTTTGAATTGTCGTGTAGTTTCATAGATTTTATTAGTAAAAAATGCTGATTAACCACCCCTCCCAACCATGAATATATTTATGAAAGCGGTTCTGCGCGGTTTCTCTCGCGTCGTACCCATTTCCATGGGAATACGGGAATAAAATATTGCCTATCTGACTCAGGGATATTGTAGGTTTCCATTGGTAAAAGAATCTTTAAAATCGGTCCAGTAGTTTTTGAGTTTATTCGTTACATACATACAAAAATAAAATCTTTCCTCTTTATAATATTACTAGGGGTTCTGCGCGGTTTCACCCGCGTAGTTCCTATTTCCTGTGGGAATACGGGAATAAAATATAACCTATGTTACTCAAGGATATTCCAGCTTTTCATTGGTGAAATAATTTTTAAAATCGGTCTAGTAGTTTTTGAGTTTATTCGTAACAAAAATCTAAAAATACAAATATATCCTCTTTAAAATATTAGTATAGATTAATTAGTGTAGATGTAGATTGGGAGCGGTATTTTTCGAGATGTGCATTTACCCATCTATTTCGAGATCAGAACTAGTCGAAGAGTTGTTTTGATAGCCGTCGGAACGGTCATCAGCTTGTTCTACAGTAAATTGTAGTGGTTATATGTATTCTTTCTTCATACATTCGAGCATAGAAGCAATCTGGCTACGTTTATCTAGAACTAACATTCCTTGTCACAATATTTAGGCACGATTACTCCAACGTGGAGTAATCCTTATATTATAAACGTTATAATAAAATTATTTGGTGTATTCCAGTCGATCCGTGAAAACTGGAACTTGAAGTACAGCGCAGCGTATGTTTTGTGCCTGCTCCGCGACTCTGGAGTGAAGCCGCAGGAGACCGTCGGTGCGACCGTGTCGGTCCTCGCGAACAGCGCGCCCAACCGCCCCCCCACCAACCTGCTCCCTGTACTAGACACGGAGCCTAAAGCAGACCTAGAGGTACGTACTATTCCGACGTCCACGGATTTTTCATAATGATGGGCTTACTCTAAAATATTTTAATATCACTTTTACAGTTGGATCTTCAAGTATGCGTAAAGCCGTTCCACTACTCATACGGTCGGGAAGACTGGATGGTAGAGTGGTTCGAGTTTAACCGCCTACTCGGGGTTAACCATTTTTACATGTATAACGTGTCTGTGAGCGAAGCCACAGGCTGCCTGATAGACCACTACCGCCAGTACGGACTGGTGACGCTGCTACAGTGGAAGCTGCCCATCCTTTCCAAAGTGGAAATAAGGTAGATAATAAGAATTCATTTTAAATTAAATTTGTTGTGTTAACGCACAGTAGAAGTTAGTAAGTCTGGTCAGCCTATGTATTCACGTTCTTTGGATACGACAATTTCCATTTGATATATTTCTTCTTATCGTCTTCGAGACAGGTTTCACTAAAATATCGAATCCAATGAACGAGAATGGAGGTACAGACACCCTTGGGTGACTTCAAAACTTCTGACAGTTAGGTGGCCACATACCTTTTTTTTTTGTTACCCTGGGAAAATGCATTATTGCATACGCACCCGACCCGGGAGGGCCGGGGGGTTTTGTGGGGATCTGCAGCCTAGTGCTGCCATACCCTCTAAAAACCCAGGGATGTTCCTCCTTGCCGCTTCGGACCCAGCAATGGCACCGCGGTTGTGCATCCGCGGCTGAGGTGGCCACATACTACATACCTAACGTAACACCATCTCCCGATTCGTGTTGGGCTAAATGACGTAGCTCGTCAATGGGCTGTAACGGGTTGATAAAGTGCCATGCCATAATTTTGTAAGTTTTTTCTATTATTTAGGGTCACTGAAGTATGTTTTTTCCTTCCATTTATCCCTATAAACCGTTTTAACAACATTCTTTTGGTTTTTTTTTTGTGTAAGCGGGCTATTTCATTGATGCAGCCTGAACGGTTTGACGGACCTTGAAGTGTAAGATGTCGTTTAATGAGGATCCGTAACGTTTTTAGTTGAGAATGCAGATTTATAGAGCTAAGAAATCCTTAACATACAGTACAAACATTTTTGTTCTACGACAAAAATTGACAAAGTTATGACCGAATTCCTAGCGAAGTTCACCGAGTAGCCGCCGCGGTAGCGTCGCCCTCATTGTGACGTCATCACGCTCCCGCGATCATTGAGTGCCGGCCGGCCGGCCGTACTTGGTTCCCTCACAGTGACGTACACGCTCTCGCGATCATTGAGTATGTTTATTATTTAATATCTTCGTAAGTAATGGTCCGATTTGGATAATTCAAAAAGAGATATCATTCTTATATTATAAAGAATAACGTGGATAATATTTCTAATGGATTTGCTATAACTGTACTGATCCTCGTCATAGCCTACCCGGATGCACCAGACGGAGAAAGTTTTAAATATTATCAGTTCCTTGTACACGTAGGTTTTACGGTGTTTTAATAATTAATGGCCTTGTCTCGCGAAGAACCGACCACCGCGGTGCACCGCTGGGGTAAACTTGTTCTTGAGTGGAGACCGCGACTCGGCAAATGTAGTTTAAGATGCCCTCCGGCCAGATGTGATGACGATCTGCGAAAGACTGTAGGCAGATGCTAGATGCGGCAGGCTGAAGACAGGGCGCTGTGGCGTTCATTAGGGGAGGCTTATGTTCAGCAGTGGACAAATATAGGCTGATGATGATGATGATGAATAATGAATGTACTTTTTTCAGGACGGAGGGCCAGTTTGCAGCATTCAACGACTGCTTGTACCGGTCGATGTCCACGGCTGGATGGCTACTGGTCATTGACACCGACGAGCTGGTGCTGCCAAGGCGAGAGCACACGCTCACCGAATTGCTCAGTGTGCTCACTGCCACCTATTCCCCGCCATCGAAAGTACCCGGTGCTTTTCTCTTTAGAAATGCCTTTTTCTACCTACGTTGGGAGGTTAGTCTTTGCATTCGATTCTTCGCAATATTATCTAACTTTCCCCTCTAGCTGAAACGTTGGGCAATGTCCAAAGATTATTAAAAATAAACGTTAAATAGTACCATACAGTTTTGAGAGGTTTTTTTTTTATCTTAATCGTTAAGGTAGAATCTAGACTAGAACCTTGTTTATTAAACAAAGTTCATAGTTTTTTGGCTGCTTTGTACAAAAGGTAAATGGTATTGATAGTTTCCCTAAATGCAGGGATGGGCTATACTTAGTTCTAGAGTGGGATCGCTAATAAAACAAGTATCACCAGCCATCTAGAGAGCGTATTCAACACGTCTGCTCCCGGCCAACGCTCCGCTAAAAGTGTCCACTTGCACTCTTACCGAGAGAGGAGCGTCGTAATAGCTGACGTCACACTACTTTATTTATTTAACAATTAATGTCAATACATCAGTGAATCGTCAGCATTCTACGAGTAATCAGGGACCATTAAATAGATATCGTATTGTGACTGATCTTCATAGTAACTGTATTTTTTTGATAATTTTCACTAGAAGTCAAAAACAATGAAGCATAAAAGAAATGGAGTTTCCTTCCTTCGCGTAAATTTTTTTCTATAGTGAGTGATCTAGAGTGGACTGTAGACAATTTATATTTCGTTTAAACGTGGATACTACATGCGATACACAATGTGTATAGTATATAAGGGTTAGGTTAGGTATACCTAACCTAACCCTTATATACTATATTAGGTATACCTAACCTAACCCTTCTTTCTGAGACGGGAACCACAGAACACACTACTGTGTTGCCATTTAATTGTCGTAAACAAAAGTCTTAAAGCTATCTTGCCGTTTTCAGGATGACAAAGAGACGACAGAGTCGCTGATAACAGCGCGCAAGACCCGCCGATGGGCGACGCCGCACACGCTGAAGAACCGCAGCAAATACGCGGTTCGACCGCGTGAAGCCGTCGAGCTCGGCAACCATTTCCTCTGGGAGCATGCTCCCGGCTCGTCCTCGGTCGGAGTGGCCCCTGACCGCGCTCTGCTACATCACTATAGGGTAAGTTTGGACAAAAATAAAAATTATAGAAAAATCTCATGCATTTTATGCCCGAGGGGGTAGGCCAAGGGGAAAAACCCCACGTTGCACCAGTATATTCTTTGGAACCTTAAACGTGATATAGGTGGTGAGGCCATCGCCGGACCGGGTCTGCTACACATGCGTCAGAATTAGTTCTGGGATCTGCGGGTTTCCTCAGGATCTTTTCCTTCACCGTCGAGCAAGTGATAAATGCGTAGTAAGCTTTTTAAAAACTCATGATTTACTCATGAGCCACGGGATTCGATCTTGAGCCTCACGAAGGGGCTCTTTAACCACAGGGCCTAGCCCTAAAAGATCATTTTTAAATAATATATTTATGAAAATAAATGTTTTAGATATTTTTCAACTCTATTTTTAAAATGTTCTATTATGTTTTGCTGTAGCCTGTAAGCATGCCGAATAATTACATATCTTAGCTTTTATATAAGTGCTCTAAAAAGCAAATAAACTTTAAATTAAATCAAACTCATCAATTTATTACACCACACAATTTATTGGATATAAAAGCTTGTAGTGAGGTTTAATTGTTGAGGATAATTGTTTTAAAATTCAGTTGCAAGATTTTACCCCAACATGCATACATATAGACATTGCTAGTTAAATAAAAGCTTGTAAAAATGTTTCGTATGTTACAATCCTCCATGTGTTTAATTGGCACCTCGAACAGCATTCTGGACGCATTGGCCAATAGGTGGGAGTCCCCCCTATTGGAGAAATGGATGCGTCTCCACGCTTATTTTGTTACTAATATTTATAATCTGAAATATTTTTTTGGAATTGAAAAGGTTAAAAACAACAGCAACAGCATTTAATAGGTTGACACGATCTTTGTATTTAAACAAATCAAGGCATGTATCCAAATTCTAACGGTCGTATAGATTTGAAACTTTGCATGTATGGATGACAATGCTATAATTTGGTATCATTGAACTTGTCTGGTGATGGAACCAGGTGCTAGATAATGGAACTCCTCAATAGCTACTCTAAACCCCTCGAGTTTGGGCTCATTTGATTTGTCTCGACGAGTGTCATACATAAAAAAAGCGTGATTTTTCTTTTCATAAACTATAATTATTTATATTTCAGATAAATTGTGAGTTTGGCGGAGAGCAGTGCCTAACAGTACCTTCAACAGTAGACCGTACAGCACACAAATGGACCGTAGAACTCTCTCAAAGAGTGAAAGCTGAAAAAGCGCTGATTGCAGAGTTTTGTCATAGATAAGCAGAAAAATAAAGAACAATAGGTATATGAACCGAGTCAACCGAGTGGAATAAAGGTTCGAATAAAACGGAGCGATTGTGTCTGGTGCTTAAAAGAGGTGTCGATTTTATTACTCAGGTTCAGTTAGACTCTAGCTGCCAGAGTTTTATTGAATTCGTACTGCATTCAGAAAAAAACAGGACATGTCTAGGGACACGTGAGTTATACGTAGAATTGAGTACATAACCCTTACTCCGTCGTAATCGTAACTTATGATTCAGAGAATTTTATTTTTATGGTACGTACTCGTAAGAAATACTTTAATTAGTACTTACTTGATTGTTATGACTAAGATTGTTTTTATTTAGTTTTGTATGCCTAAATTGAAGAATTACGTAAGGAGAAATATATGAATGAATATACCTAATTATTAACCCTTTAACGGGCATAAGCATTTTAACTTTTTTATTGGTTTTGAATCGTATTTCAATAACATAGAGTTCAATATTTGGTGATAACTATTTGCACTCTGCCCGTTAAAGTGTTAAATTAAAATATGACAAACCAAAATGTCTTATTTTTTTGTATTAACAATTAAAATTTGTGCGAAAGACATACAATACAGTTTGCAAAAATAACGACTGCCAAGGCAAATGATTAACTAAATAAGCCCCAAGTCGATCGACGCAATCAAGTTTATGATTTTACGGTAATAAAATGACATGAAACCATGTAACTACCGTGGACCACGAATTATGTATCTAAGTACTTAAGTATCTTTTGATGAAATTTAGTACAACTATTACACAAAAAAAATGTGCAGGTGAACTAAAGATATCGTTGTAAGTTTGTGCCATGTGTGTACTAATATTCATTTGCTCAACAATACGTCAACACTCAGTATTAAGTAAAAGTTGTAGACAAAACGTTTTGGTGATGTACAAATGTATATAGAGTTAGCGCATATTATAATTTATAATATTTGTAGATTTATATGTATAATTTTTCATCACCTAATAAAATATGACGAATACTAAAAATGGGTACCTATTCAATATTGACCCCAAAAATATAAACAATTGGTAGGTGGGTATCAGCTATATTTATAACAGATTGCTTTTGAATATAAGTATCTTTATTTATTTTTTAAATATAGCGCTTTAAAGGTTGGAGGCTGCATCATTAATGGAATAATAATTTTCAAAATATGTACTGTGTCCAGTTTTAATGCACGACGTCATCTTACGCACCCAACATAAGCCCGCTACAGAAGATTTTATCAAACAATTATAGTAAGTCATATACAAAAAGATCTGTAATTTTAGCATAAAGTAGATCTTTCCTAGCACACGTCATCATTAAATTTAGTTGTTCGATAAAAAGCCGTGTCTGCAATAATAATAATAATAAAGATGTGAAATATTGTAAAAAATTGCGAATCTCGCTAATTCAAGACAATTTATCAGCTAGGCAGTTCTATAGTATTATACCTATTATGGTTTTATGACATATATTTATTTATTGGAATTAGTTACTCACTGTCTCTTGATTGACCGGTCTATTGAATGCCAAGCTACGCACCTATCTTAATTTTCATGTATGTCTTTGTAAATAGTGATTGTACTTATATTGTATATAATATGCACTTTTGTCTATAGTACATTTAGGTACTTGTTTGTACTATGAAATGTTGTTTAGCTACTGCTGTAAAATCTCCTACTATTAGGTATATCATTGTGACATTAAATGTATTGTTATAGTTTTCGAAACATTAAGTTACCCATACAATATATTTGAATTTACGTAAGTATTTGAAATCTTGGCCTAAAACTAAAAACTGAGATTGATTTTGTACAATATTTACAGATAAAAAATTACATCCAAAGCTACCATCTAGAATAGTATCCGGAAGGCAGACTGCATTTCCTGTCTAGACAGCTAGGCTAAGGCAATTGTAGTTTTTTTAATAAACGATGGGCTTACTCTTGACCCCTAGACTATAGCACGATTTAATTGTATTAATTATAACTAGATGTCGCGCGGTGTGCGAGGCCGCAAGCGGCCACGCGTGTCTCTGTGCGGTTCGATTGTGATAGAAAAATAAAGTCTAATTTTGGGTGGCCATCATGTTTTAGGCATTTCAAGTCGAAAAATAATAAAGTTTTGTAAAATATTTTTTTTCATGGCAACACTGCTTACTGAGACCCACAATCGCTCCATACAAGTCAACTTTCCGAAGTGTTGCCAACTGGCTAAAAAATGCCGATTAAGATTAAGAAAATTGAAATTTTTCAGTAAAAGAAAAATTACGGGGCGGCCATCTTGTTTTTTCAATTTTTCGGGATTTTCTAGTAAACTACAGGATACACCCTATGCGATGACACCAAACACATCCCTGTAGCATATCGGCATCTGGGAGATCAATTCGGGTCTTTTGAGGTCTACCCTAAAAATTAAATCAACCATAACTTTCAGTGTTGCCAGGCGAAAATCAAAAAACCTACAAAAGGTCATAGGGAGGGATAAAAAGTTTCACTGACTGTCACTTGTTTTTGCAAAATTGTAAAATTTAGGCTTTTGACTTTTTGCATTAAAAGTAAAAAAATACCCCAAATTTTGAGAAAATTATTAAACATGGCAACACTCCGTAATAAGACCTCGAACCCCGCCATACAAGCCAACTCGCTCAAGTGTCGCCATCTTGCCGAAAATCGACAATCAAAATCTGTTAAAATCCAGTCCTTTCTTTGAGAGCAAATCACCGGTCGGCCATCTTGGTTTTTCAGTTTTTCGGGATTTTCTGGTAAACTACAGGATATGTCCTATGCGATGACACCAAACACATCCCTTTAGCATATTGGTGTCTGGGAGATCAATTCGGGTCAAGTGGGGTCTAAAACCACTCCAACTTTGAAACACTACTACGCGGCCGCCATTTTGTTTTTTCAACTTTTTGAATAATATTCGTAAATCATCTTAATAAAACTACAGATGCCAAAAATTTGAACCGGATCGGCCGGAAAACAAAAGAGATACGATGGGCAGGCTTGGCCGCCATTTTGTTTTTTTGAAAAGTCGGAATTTTCCCTAGGTCACTCCGCCATCTTGAACACTTTTTTCCTACATGACTTGACTCCAAAACGACTCCTTCTGGGAGAACAATTATGTCAATGAGTCAGTCAGTCAGTGAGTGGTAGTCGAGCTTTATATATTATAAATATTATAGATTGCTTCATTCACCGTGTGTGAGTGAAATTGATGAAAACAAGGTAACCAAATAAATAAATAAAGTTTGTCTGACTTCATCAAACAAATAATACTCGTTATTTCGCGTATTGGTCATTAAGCGTATGAGTCATTATGCGTATATTTCACGAAGTGGTCATTATGCGTTTTGGTCATTACGCGTATGAGTCATTATACGTATATTTCACGTAGTGGTCATTATGCGTTTTGGTCATTACGCGTACTCATGTAGTCATTTTGCGTATAGTCATTCTGCGTATTGAAAGCTAGAAATGAAGTTGTCATTTTGCGTATTGGTCATTGTGCGTAGAGAGCGTAAATGACTAAGGGCTGATTTTTCAATATTTTTTTAATAGTCAGTTAAAAGTTATTTGAAGAATAAACATCACCTGTCACTTTTCCTTTCTATTGTGTCAGAGAGTGATATCATCAATATTCTACAGAAAAAGTTTATCTGACGATTAAAAAATCAGCCCTTATTGTTATTATATCGAAATAAAAATTGCAATGATCGCTAGTATGGTTCCTTTTATTTAACATAATATCAATCTTACGATTACACGAACTGTATAACATAGTCTCGAAATTAATTTATAAATATAAACATATCAAAGATTTGGTAAGTTAGGAGCGTGACGGTATCTAAAATGTCGAGTAAAACTAATACTTCTGCCATGCCAATATTTCTGCAATTTCAGCAAAACACCTTTCAATATCGAAAGAGTTACGCTTGTCTATATTTTACAGTCAAAGACGTTTAAAGAAAAAGTTTCTCTCTCCTAGAGAATGATTTTCTTCCAACCTCTTTATTTACAGTATTCTTCACTATCTACATTAATATTATACCTACGAATAAGGAACTTATTCGTAGTATTATACAGAGCGAAGATTTCTAGTTTTCCATTTTTGTATGTTTGTATCGAATAAACTCAAAAACTACTGGACCGATTTTAAAAATTCTCACTCCAATGGAGAGCCAAGTTTTCTGGAAGTAACACAGGTTGTAATTTTTCCACGGGAACGGGAGTTATAGGGGTGAAATCTCCAGGAACAGCTAGTTCTTAATAAATTACCGGTTTATGGTGTTGTTTCGTTGTGAAATCTCGCGAATCTCACGATAGAGCCTCTTCAGACTTCTTAAACACATCATTATTCAGCGAGTAGTTTACATTTTCAATTGTATATATTAGTTGATTTACTACACTGCATTAGTTTGCTCGTGTGCTGTGAAGTAAAGCGCCTTATATAATGAAGTACTAAATCAACTATATATCAAATTAATTATAGATATGCTTTGACAGTCACTATTGCGTACATGTACATACATACATACATACATACATACATAAATACATACATACGTACATACATGTACATACGCTATGGTTTGACCAGTAATTTGCATTAGCTTTATTGGCAATTGAGTGGCTAAAAACATACCTACTACAAACATATTGAAAAACATTTGAGAGGCGTATGCAAATGTTTACTTACTTTCATCAACTAAATACTATATAGGTATATAGCCTTTGTATGTGATTCTGGATACAAGTAAACTCTAAAATCTTAAAGATGTAAAAATTATATATTTAGTTTAAAATTTTATGTCCTGCTTGTTGGGACTACTATTATTGGCTTCTTTGACTATTATTCAGCCGAATTATTAGAAGCACTGGAACACTTGTACAAACTTTGTACATTACCTATTACGAGTGTGATAACTTAATAACTATGTATTTTAAAGACCAGCATTATTGCATTTATTACCAAACATTTGCAACTTGTATCTTATTTTAAGCTAAACAGCGTTTGATAGACGATGATAATTTAGTGGCAAAAGATATTTTGTGTCTATATTTTATCTGTGATGTCTATTTTAGAGATGAGGAGTTGTATTTGATTCCGAAGTGATTTGTTAGTCAAACGTTGACAAAGGTCTTTTTAAAAATAAAAATAACCGAATATTCGTTTGTTTCATTATAAAATTACATCTTCTGCTACCACTTCACCATAATATTTACGCCAACTTCTTTTCGTCAGCTTCTTCCGAGTGAGATTGGTCTGTCGCTGCTCTTGAAGCTCTGAGGTCAAAAGCAAGAACAGTAATAAAAAAGCGGGTGAGAGAAATTACTGGCAGTATTGAAATGGGTTACGCGAAAGCTTAAAAAGGGGACCTTCTACTCAGGGAACTAATATAGGAATGTACCTTCGTCGGTAAAAATACGAATCTCGCGTCACCTTGCCTTCAAAGTCAAACAAAGAATAAGACTTACTAGAAACATCCGAAAAACATTATCTTCTAGTTCAGTAGGGTAAAAATAAAATAGGAAAGATAAACAAATCATTGTAGGCGTGCACGACACCTACCTAAGTATATTCTAAAGTGGAAATGTGGGCAGTTTGCTCATATCACAGCTGTAAAGTCTGCTTTATTGTTTTGTTATGAGACGATCGAGTTCTTTCATTTTAATAGAGATGGCACTGACATCATTTTACAAAAAAGGTGGTAAAAAGCAAGTAAGTGGCTACCTACTCTATTTTGGGATGATATTTTAGTATTAAAGAGTGCGAACATGTTTTGTAGAGTTGTAGAGCTCAGAGTAGCTCTTTAATATTATCAGAATGATGCAAGCAAAATTGATTAATTCAATTTATTTGAATTTAACGAATTCATTAATTAATCGAGTACTAGGTATACACTAGCTTAGTGGGTGGACGGGTAATCGTGAATTACCCGTCCACCTACCAGTGGGAATGTCCAGTGGGTCGACGGGTCGTGATCAATATTTTAGTATGACAACCCGTCAAATAAAGAAATGCAAATGCAATACTTACGTTTATTATATCTATTGTCCTTGACAACCTGTGGGACTTACGCGAGAGACGGATATGATGATATTGATTATACTATTATCATACATATCACTAATACATCCTTTATCCTTGTAAACATAAAAAAATACTTACAATAATATAAAGATGATGAATTTCGTTCGAGTTTTTTATTTCTGACCCGATAACCACGAGGCTATAAATGCTCACATTATCCGGGAGAGAAATAAAATAAAAGTTTGTTATGATGTAATCTTCGAAAGGAATCTGTTCTCCTAAGGATATAATATTTTTTTTTTGTCATAAAAAAAAAGAAAATACAATGTCGTTTTGTAATTTAAAATTCGGCTTATGATTTATATAACGGAAACACAAATCACGTGAGACAACGGACAGCGCGATTGCCGCTCCACGCCCGGCAACCCAAGATTTGACTAATGCGTCCAATTAGCTCTGAGATATCGGCTGGGTTAATATCCTACGTACCTACTTATCTTGTTTATTTACAGATTTAGATTATAGATGAGTCACGTTTTGCATGTCTCTGACAGATCTTTAAATATTTCAGGTAATTCTGTTCGTAAATAAATAATTAATCCTGAGGAAGCTTCGGTTAAAGCGAGGTCCTATCCAAATTTTGGAAACCTACTTGTAATTATATTATTTAAAGGTACATTATACCCTAATCAAACAAGCGTATTTTTTATGTTCTGTACCTAATCATACTTAGGTATACATTTTGTTTAATTCATTACTTTACCACTAAAATTCTGAAAAAGAATGTCGTAAGTAGGTACTTAAAATAATAATGACGATACAATACCTACTTATAGAGTGCTATCATTTTTACTGAAATAACATGAAGAAATAGTTTGCCTTTTCAATTAAAGAGATGACGAAGTATCGTTACATAACTACACAGTAACAATGGAAAAACCATTAGGTACTGTCCCAAGGATTGCTCGGACACCCTAATGGAAAGATTCGGGCGATATTTTCACCTCAATGGTCTTGATGCGACGTGTATATTGGTAATTTCAGCGAATAAAATATCCTACTCTTCCTATAAATATTACTAGGTAGGTAATAGGTAGCTGTTCCGCTGGGGTTTTCTCGTGTAGTTACCGTTCTCGTTGGAATACGGGGATAAAATACAGCCTATGTTACTCAGGGATAGTGATAATGTAGCATTCTAATTCTGAAAGAATTTTTGAAACAGTCTTGTGAGTATGGATGATGGATGTTTGTTCCTCTTTCACGTAAAAACTACGGTACGCTTTTGAAACGCTTAGAAACTTTGCAGACTTGTATGCCAGAATGCCATATTATAGGTTCTATAGTAATAAAATATTTTAATTTATTTTTATAATATCAAAGCGAACATTCGTTGTGGTGTTCTATGGGGGAGGCCTTTGTTCAACAGTGGACGTCTTTCGGCTGATGATGATGAAACCGAACGTAATGTGCCTAATGAGAGAGGTTTATTCCTCTTTTGTATGGTGCCGGTTTAACCCTCAAAAACGACACACCGCGCCGGTCTTACAAAATTATATTAGTATGGGTAGCGTCCTCCGACTTGAAATAATGGGAACAGGTCAAGGAGAATAACAAATGAGGATTTCATTATTTACATTGGATTCATCTACCCACATAGCTCAATAGCATATTGCACTTTGTTACAGACACGATCTACTGATCAAACAAGTTTGCCGCCCTCGTCTGGGAGGTTGTTCTGAAAATTGGTCAAGAGCCATAAACGACACCGGGGCGGTGCCTACATAGTAGGTACGAATTGCGACGGTAGTGAAAATCTAAATTAGAATTCCTCAGTCGGGCATATCGCTTTGTTACCTTTTTTGAAACATTTCTCTTATTCGCGAAGAGCTTATTAAGTTTGAGCCCACTCAGTTGGATAACTGATACAAAAGTGAACGGATTTTTAAATTATTTATTGTGCGAAATATGGTTTATGTACATAATTTATGAACAATTTTTAAATGTTACTAAGTAAGACCTGTAAGACCAATAAAATAAAAAATAATGTATTATATTTTTTTTACAAAAAAACCGACTTCAAAGAGGAAACGAAAAAAAGTAAAAAAGCAAGTGAAAAAATTATCAAACGCACTAGTCGCTACTACGTTTTAGAAGGTTCCCCTCGATTTTTTTGGGATGCCATTATCTGATCCTGATTTCCTTATCATGGTACCACCGTTGGTATCTCCTTCCCAACAAAAAAATAATCATCAAAATCCTACTTATATTATCAACGCGAATGTTTGTATTTATTAATGTGTAGATGTATAGATGTTTGTTTCTATTTCACGCAAAAACTACTGAACGGATTTTGATGAAACTTTACAGTTATATAGCTTATACATCAAAATAGCACATAGGCTAGATTTTATCCCCGTATTCCCACGTGAACTACGCGGGTGAAACCGCGTATCGCTGCTAGTCTGTTCATAAACGACGAAGTTATTCGCAAAAACACATAAAAAAAAATACAGTCGAATTGAGGAACCTCCTCCTTTTTACAAGTCGGTTTAAAAATCAGTCCATAGAAATTCCATGAACATTCTAGTAGTTAAATATAAACAAAAGCTCTTATGGGGCAGCAAAAATAAAACCTTCGCAGAACCGATGTTGTTTTTCTACTTATTGTTAGGCTAATGCCGGCTGATGATTGATTGTTTTCCGACGAGCAAACATAATGAAACTTTTCATTTTTGTTTGTGTTTGTTACAAATGTAAATAATCCTAGAGAGGAATGAACCCTTTGTTTAGTTGTTTGTGAATCTACCCACTCCTCTAATCTTACTAAATTAGTAAGTAATACATCTAAAATGACCGTGTCCAATTTGGAGATAACCTACGGCGGAGATTATACAAGTTGTAATATTGTAATATCAATTCTTTCCAAATTTAGGCTTAAAGATAACTACGAACACGAGGAACAATAAGCGGTCGAGTTGCGGTGGTGGCCGCGTCCGCCAAACTTTGACCATAACCATCGCAGCGGAGGCCTTGTGCGATTAAAGTAATATCCTGCGAGTTGCAGTGCGCCCGCCGCGCTGGTAATCTGTACCTAGATTCAGTAAACTTGCAAAGTGCTGCACATAAAACAGCTGCAGTTTCTGTTGGCGCATTGTCTAGATTTACTTTCTTGTTAGTTTTAATGCGGGTCAGACTCGAATTGCTGTCCAACTGCTGAACTTTATGGACCTGCCAACAAAAGGCTACTTGAATGAATTCTGGAAATCATTAGATTATTTAGTGGTGTGTATCGAGATATTCTTATTTTTTTTTTTTTTTTTTTATAAAAAAAAGGGGGCAAACGATCAGACGGTTTTTAGGTATTGCTTAAGAAAATCTAAATTCATATAAATTACGTAGGTACCTACTGCGCGTAGGTGCTTACCTACGCGCATCACTTGAGAACGAATTGACTGATTTGATTAATATATATTTTAAATTTTATGTAGTAGACCGAACACGGTTTTTAGAGAAAGAAAAATTTTGAAAATTCGCGATCCATAAGTCAGCTCGCCAAAAAGTTCTTTGAGCAAGGAGCGGCGATTAATGACAGATAACTGGTTCCAGCTAGTCCAATCCAATCTGTCTTAGACCGATTTCGATTACATAACGAAAATTTAATAAAATATTCAAATTTTGTGCCAATAGTTAGTAGGTAGGTTTTATTGTTTTCATTTTCAAATAGCTTAAGTAACAGAATAAGCGCAATTCCTGAAATTAATTTGTTCATTATCAACTACTTAATCGATTTCAGCTATTTTTATAATGTGTTTTCCGAAAAATTTATTAGCACACCTATGGAAACCGTACTTTTATTGCTCTTTATTTACGAAATTAGGTTAGACAAAACTAAAGTACGATGCATCATATTTTTTTTATATTAATACACTAATTGGAGTGTATGAGGAATAGGTAACCGTGTGTGAATTGTATCTCACAATTTATTATTATTATTTTAAGTAAATTTCTTCTCTCCAATTGCTATAATATTGGCCTGAAAAATGGCATCCCCCCCCGAAGCCATTTTTCGGACCAATTATTATTATTGTTATTATTATATACGACCCGCTCCGGCTTCGCACGGGTGCAATGCTGATGTAGGTATTATATACTTACATATAAACCATCCTCTTGAATTACTTCATGTATTAAAAAAACCCGCATTCAAATCCGTTGCGTAGTTTTAAAGATCTAAGCATACATAGGGACAGACAGCAAAAAGCGACTTTGATTTAACACATTTCAACTACATAGCGTAGCTTAGCAAATTTAAACATACTTAGTTGTTTTTGAGAAGGGAATATTATTATTTTATATTTATTTTATAATAAGTTAGTCTTCATGTACTCTACTGCACCACCACAGGCAGTCATTAATCCTACAGTTCACAACTGAGATACCAGACTTGTGCTATTAAAGTCGTATTTTGCCAAGTTTTAGCACACCCACTGCGCCTGTAATCAGTTCTTATTAGATTCACTGAAATTGCTCTATTGCAGATAAAACATCTGCAGTTTCTATTATCAGATCGGCTTCTTCTTTGTTCTTTCTACGATATTATTTAAGCAGAGAAACGATATTTTTTAAGTTATATACCTATATGTATATATACAACATGTAACCCAATAAGCGCAATTTCTGAAATTAGTTTGTCCAGTATCGACTACTTAATCGACTTCAGCTATTTTTAATATGTGTTAAATTTTTCCGAAAAATGAATTAGCATACTGAATTTAGAGCTACCTATGGAAATCATAGTATTATTGTTCTTTATTTAAGAAAATTGGTTAGACACAACTAAAGTACGAAGGTGTTATATTTTTTATATTAATATACTAATTGGGGTGTATGAGGAATTGAGCTTATTCTGTTAAGCGTTGTATATATATCCCGCCTTTATTTATTTATTTAACTTCATGTACCAAGAAAATGTATACATAGCGAACTAAATGCTTATAGGCATTATCTACGAGTCAACCATCAGGCTAAGCAGAATCTGCCTATAAGAATCATATGTTGATGCCTGAGGGTGCAGGCTTAGGTATTCTATTACTAGAAATAACCACTTTTCACTAGTTTCAGTACTTATGTTTTTTGGAGACCTAAACGTGATAGGTAGTCGGTCTTTCGCCGAACCGGAGTGCTGCGCTTGCCTCAGAATGGGACCTGCGGGATTCCTGAGGATGTTTTCCTTCACCGTGGCGCTGATGAATATGTACGTAAGTTTTTGAAAACTCATTGGTCATGCCCTTGTCACAATTAAAACACTAGTCTCACGTTTAAGAAGCGGGCTCTTCAACGGCAGGCTATCACTGCTTTTAAAGTTAATAAAACCGAAACAAAATTATTTGCTGAGTGATTCCGGACTGCCACTCTACGTGGTATAATTCGATCGCCTACGTCCTGCACTGTAATTGGATGTTACCGCGGCACGCCTCCAATACCTTACCTTACTTTTTGTAAACGGTCTCTGGGATATTGGGATTCTATTTTGGTTATTCTCCCGTGTTTCAAGCACATTTCCATAGTAATCGAGTTGCCACTATGAATTTTCAATGAACGTTATAAAGTTGAAGTGTCGTTTTAGGAAAAGATTCATTTCGTGGCTAAGAAATACCTAATTCAAATGTTAATACTTCTACGTCTAGTCACGATTTGTTTATTGTTTCTAGTAATTATTAAAAGTAAAAATGTGATAAAGACTAAATTAAATGAGACGTCACATGACAACTTTTACCAGGTACAGGTACATACTTATCTATGACACGTAAGAGGAGATTGCTATAATCATATTATTTAGGTGTCTATCTCATGGTGCTTACCATGAGATAGACACCTAAATAATATGATTATCTAAAGTTTTTAAAATCCGAATTGAATGTGTCCCTATACCTAAACATCTGTGCAATATGTAAATGGAGGTCTGGCCGTCTCAAATATCAAGGCAATTTGACAACGCAACCCGTTCCAGTCAAACGTTCAACAATGCGGAACAAGTGAAATGTTGCCAATAAAAAAGGTCAAACGGATAGCCCCGGGCTCGGTTTTCAATATCTCACGGCAGGTAGGAGGGTGTATTTTGGAGGCTGTCGAATACATCCTCATTTTGCGTGTCAATCGCCTGTTCCCTTCGGTGTGATGTCAAGTAACGTGACTATATTGGAAATCAGTTGTTGGACCTGCTCGTTTGAAATCACTTCGGGGATTCAGGGTCTTGTTTTTGTTTGATCAGGTGTAGTGGAAACAAAGGTCTGTTTGATTAGCTAGTCTCCTGCCGTAGGATATGTCAACAAGTTGTATACCTACCTACGTATATACTCGTATAGCGCAATAAGTAGGCAAAACTAGATTTTGGAAAAGTAGACTGTATTCGTACGACTTTATCCCTACTTCCCTATCTAATATAAAAAGTGCGAAAGAAATTGTCTGGTACCTTTTCACGCTGAGCTGCTGGAACAATTTTAACAAAGGCAAGGGAGATAAGAACTTGCCTCTTGAGCAGGGACATAGGCTACTTTTCATTCGAGACCACAGACGAAGTCGCAGGCAAAACTTAACTTTAAACTTTAAAGTTAAGAGCGGGAAAAGTGGAAAATCGACCGATTCAGGACGGGAATTTATTGTAATGTTCGATTTTGTATGCAACTTGACCCACAGAAAGCAAGTGCACCGCGTCGATCGCGGCCGCTTTCCCGCCTTTTCCGATTCTCTGTAAGTCGACCGTTAAAGTATATAAATAGATTATCGGTTTTGTCTAACAGTACCTGATGTAGTCTAGGTAGGTAAACTAAAGCAAGTAAGGAGCACACCGCTCGCGTAGCCCTTTTCAAAACTAAAGTTTAGTGTACCGTAAGATTGACAGGCCAAATCGCAGATTTTACAATAACAGCAAACATGCATTAGCAAACATTTTAGGTTGCAAAAGTTATCTAAAAGGGTTCATAAATTAGGAATTATCTGATAAAAACAATTTAAAGTACTTTCTATTTTAGTAATATAACGCACCTACTTTCTATTGTAGTAATTGTAATAGAAGTAAAACAATTTTCTAAAATTCCAAGACGAGGATCACAACGAGATTACTGTTTTCGCAATAAATTTGGTTTAAATATTATTTGTGATAAAAGCAATATTTAGTATTTTTTTTTTATTGTGGGAAACAAGCCAAACGAAAAAAGACAAACGGTTATATTGAGTCCCAAATTGGCAGAGATTGTACTATGGGTACTAAACAACTGATAAACATACTTAAATAAATATAAATATGATACAACCAGACACGATGAATGGAATGATTTTTCATAAGTGAAGTCGGGGACAAATCCTTGGTGAGGACATGTACCAATCAGTTTGTTAAAAAATTTATAAGTATCAATAGCTCAGTGATGAAGGAAAACATCGTGAGGACATCAGCAGGCCCCAGAATTAAATTGGTCCTGAGACATGTACAACAGCACTCCAGTCCGGCAATAGTCTTGCCACCTGTCAGGCTTGAGGTTCTTAAAAAGTTAGGTGAAAAGTTAGTATTTGGAATACTGCCGCTATCAATCCCTTCTTTTTTTCTGTTCTTGATTTTCTTTATCCAAAATTAAGTTTATATCATACTAGCAGCGCCCCGCGGTTTAGCCCGCGTAGTTCCCGTTCCTGTCGGAATACGGGGATAAAATATAGCCTATGTCTGATGTATAAGCTATAGAACTGTAAAGTTTCAACAAAATCCGTTCAGTAGTTTTTGCGTGAAAGAGGAACAAACATCCAGTCATCCATACATACAAACTTTCGCGTTTATAATATTATTAGGACTTTCAATAACAGGTAATTAGTTCATGTCCTAAAAACTCGATCGTATTATTCGTCACTCTGAGAGATTTTTTAAGTCACTAGTCCACCATGTTGATAAGATACGTTGTCCGTTGCTCGGTCACCCACCATTTCGCGCAATGGTTATCATTCTACGAACTATATGGCCGGTGCGCCCCAGTGGTACTTTGAATGTCTTATCCCTCAAGCTGAGTTCTTCTGCGCATTCTTCGTTTTGTATCCCATTGCTTGAATTAATTGTGATCTCAGTTTTTCTAAGTTGATATAGTTCCTAGAAAATTTAAGGGTTATTACAATATAACTGATATTTCCATGCGTATTTATAGGTACATATAACATTTAATGTGTTTTCTGTGTACAAAAAAATTTTAATAATATAAATTGTGTTTCCCAGGAAATAATATTACGTTCATTCCATTTGCCACATCACAAAAACAGGTGTTCATTTCACTATCAATGTAGCTTAATTTCATCCGTTTATTCTGTGGGTAAAGAGCGGCGGAAAAATATGAAAACTGCAATCTGAACTGCGTGGGACTCATTTTATAAATTAAGCAACGGTAGATCCGCTTTATGAGAAAACGATGATATAAATATAGGGTTGAATTTAAATTTATGTAGGCTGTTAATTGCCAAAATTATTACGTATTTTATAGTTTAATTACAGTTTATAGTTTTTTAGTCTATGTATTTAATATATTATTTATATTATTCTATGTATGAACTGTTTTTTTATATCCTACTTCCTACTAATATTATAAACGCGAAAGTTTGTATGTATGGATGTCTGGATGTTTGTTTAAAATTATTTGCGTTAGTGTAAATAGATACGTATCGATTTAGATATCAAAACACGATTTTTTAAATTTGTGTCTCTGTCTGTCTGTGCAAGCATCACGCAAAAACTACGTGACGGATTTTGATGAAATTTGGTGTGGAGATAACTGAGTAATAGTTATTGGGTCAACATTTAAGGTACTTTTTAGTACAGGAAAATATCAAATTCCTACGGGAAAAAAGAGAAATACTCCGAGACGACAACACCTTAGATACTTGAAATATGGTACTCGTATGTAGGTGTCTTATATGTCTACGTAACTCGTGTATAGCGCTTGCGTTTGGCAATAACCATTTCATGGGCCAGCGAATAGTCTCTTCAAGCGACAGATACGAGTAGATGTCCTCTACACGATTTGGCTCACTACATGTAGGTACATATATTTATACATTACTAGCTGACCCGACAGACGCTGTCCTGTAAAAATGTGATAAATGAAGAACCACTTGATAGATTTTAAGCAAACTTCACATAAACCATCTGCTAAATAGTCCGAATAAAGCCTAAAAATTTGGTTTGGATAGGTGAGCCCGTACTTGAGTTACAAAATAACAACGAAAAGTGGCATTGATTTTTATATATATATACTAGCGACCCGCCCCGGCTTCGCATGGGTGCAATGCTGAATTTTCTTTGCTATAAACCTTGCGGAGCCCTAGACCTTTCCAACGAATGCAAAACCGTGGAAATCGGTTCGTGCGTTCTGGAGTTATATCGTCAGGAAGGAAAACCCGACTTATTTTTATATAGTAGACTAGCGACCCGCCCCGGCTTCGCACGGGTGCAATGCTGAATTTTCTTAGCTATAAACCATCCCTGGACCCACTCGAACCCACACAAAAAGTTTCATCAAAATCGGTCCGGCCGTTCTCGAGTTAAATCGTCAGGAAGGAAAACCCGACTTATTTTTATATAGTAGATTAGCGACCTGCCCCTGCTCCACACGGGTGCAACTTACTAATAAATATTTACAAATTATTTAGAGAAGACTTCCTCGATTTTCGGTCTTTCCATTAGTGAAAACTGTAACAAAATAGGGTGCGTGGCTTAGAAGAAGTAAGTGGAGACAAAGACAGAGGCAAACAGCGGCTTTACTTTGTACTATTTAGAGATAGGAGATAGAGAAGAGAAGATAGAGATTATACTGGTAACAAGAAGCATAAAATGTTATAGTTACGAAAAATATAACATCATAATGGCATATTCAATTACAATAGCATAAAAATACATCGAAGTACGCTTATTCTCGTGAAATGTGGGTATATCCAGCAATGGAATACCTCTGCCTACCCCCTCGGGGATAAAAAAGGCGTGAGAAGCTAAGCATAGCTTACTGTTAAAATTATATTAATTTAAATAAAACTTAATTGGTAACTTTGAGATTACACTTTAAAAGCTAAGTTTAACATTAAAACTACGTTTAAAGCTTACAAGACTTTGAATCCTAACCTTTGGTATAATAGGATTAGGCTTTTAGAGTGATTAGAGAATGCCCGCAGCTCGCTCTTTGTGTCTATTCATCTCGTTTTCTCAACATGTTGTAGCCGATTTGAAATTTTAAGAGAGGTAGGGAAACATAATTTCATATTAAATAGATGGAATGGGATTTTGTATTTACTTTCAGGTCACATATATAAAAAGTATATCACTCACGCTTTATTTATTATTATTATTTCTGGTGGGGTAGCAGCGGTATTCCCAGTGTTGCCAGTATATTTTTCCCACAGAAAGTGGCAGGGTTGTGAGCGCATCGCGCTCTCACTTGAATACGTATACATACCTTGGAACCAATTGTTTGAGCCTGCGGATTTCCCTTCACCGTCAAGCTACTGATAAGCATGTATGCATGTTTTAAAGAATATTGTAAAAAAATATCAAATAGAAACAATTTATGTAAGCGAATTCGGGCTATAAATTAAATTATCGTTAGAACAACAAATATACTTATACGTATATTTAAATGATGTGCTTAAATTAAAATAATTTCCATATCTATGACAGCCTCAACCTAGTTTGATGCTTACTAACCGTGTGTGAATGGTGTCCCACAATTTATTGTTATTATTCTTTACGATTAAAAATTTACAGCAATTGCGTTACATTCGGCAGAATTTCAGTAGCGGATTATCCGTTGCGGGATGTGGAAAGCATTAATTTTTCAGGTTGTCTGAATCTGAGCTTCGGATTTCGGTAGCACGCCAGTTAAAAAAAATTAAAAGCTGATATGAATACAAGTATATAGAGTTAGGACGCAAAAAATGCGAATATTTAAAAATGCTGAGCTGCAATGTATTGGTTGGATTTATTGGATCAAGCTAGATCGGGTTGCTTGATTTGTAAGCCTCGGAAACTAATACAGTCAGATTGGAACATTCCGTCGGATCTGTGCAAGTCCGTCAGTCGCATCGACTATCCTCGTCCCAGAATAGCCACTGAGACTCACTTCAGATTGCAACGTCTGCATCCAATAGCAGTAAATTCTGTATTAACGGTTTGGCAAAACCCGGCCAAGTAGCCATATCTTTTGTATTTGGGATGTTAATAGATCGTTCAATTTCGGAGATATTTAGGCAATCATGATTTTAACTCAGTTGTTTGTTATCTTTGAAGTTGTTATATAAAGAGGCTTTTTGGTCAAGCGTTGGCGGTACGTAGGCATAGCAGCAAGCTCCGTGCAGAACTTTAAGACTATAGAAGAACGCATTTTAGAAGCTTTGGATACACATGAACATAGTTCGATATTGCTCAAAACAAAATATTTTGTTTCAATGCGTATACTTTCTGTGGCAATATACCGAATTCAACAAAGCAATATTGATAGATATTGTTTAGGTAACTCCCAGTACGTGCTAGGAAGTAGTCTGTGCAAATGCTACATTTACCTGCAAAACGATATTGCAAATCAGGCCACCGATCCATTCTCTCTTTTTTATTGCTGGAACGTTTAACTTGTTCCGCATTGTTGACTGTCTGCGTTCATTCATTTTATTTTTTGAATTGAATGACGTATTTA
The DNA here is from genome assembly GCA_963855545.1 of Ethmia dodecea. NCBI lineage: Eukaryota > Metazoa > Arthropoda > Insecta > Lepidoptera > Depressariidae > Ethmia > Ethmia dodecea. Next base: position 9,233,864 of record OY979446.1, read on the forward strand.
TCAAAGTGAATTTTTATGAAAAAATATTTTGTTATCCGGAGCCTCGTTATGAACGCTCGATGAAGGCCGAGTTTTTGTGTACGGTGACAAAAGAGAACCGCAAGTATTATTTATCCGTTCCTCTGTCCTGCCCCGCGCGCTAGTTCATTTTCGTGTATTACGTCTCGTTTAATTTGAATAACGTTTATTTGAACGGGATCGGATTCCCATGAACGGCCCTTAGTGAGGAAGAACTAGACGTGAAGGAGGAGGGCCGCGCTTTGTCGGCGCGTATAAAAGAAGCAGGTGCGTAAGGGTAAATTTCCGCAAACGAGAAAAATTCCTTACGTGAGACGTGAAAAGAAAAGGTATTTTCTAATAAACACAAGCCTACCCTCTTTTCTCGCTTCCTTGGAAATACTTAATGGGAGAGGTTTTTTACACAATGTTTCATGGCATTGTAAGTGATGCTAAACAATATTTGGCAAAAATCTCACGAAAACGCGGCAACGGCTAGGTCGTTTCCGTACAACTAACAGTATTGCATTACTCTTTTGTGGACTGTGTTAGAAATTTGAGGTACGTAATAGATACATATAATAAAACAGTAGAAGTGAAATTAATTTTTGCGAAGAAACATTTTATGGGTCTATAATTTTTCGTTAGACTTTTGTGTATGATCTTTTTATTAGAAAGACTGATAAGATAGTGTTTCATGATAATATACACACATGCAAATGTAAAATAAACGATTCAACCAAATTATGTAGGTAGATAGTACTTTATTGACATCGTAGTGCAAAAATATCCGGAGCAGAATATGGTTTTCCAGTATTTATCGTATAACATATTTCCCCATAGACTATGGCTCGTTGCAAATTGTATTAATGTATACCGATATAAGTTTCTATTTCAGTACGTCGGATCCGCTTCGGCCGAGGGTTTATATTTGTGCTGAGCGAAACAGTTTTCCGAGAGATGGCGACCTGAATATCCGCTCTGTAATATCCGGGAGGATCAAAAATTAACCATGTGATTGTTATCGGTGCAGGTAAAATGATTTGTTATTTCTGGTAGAAAATACTGAATAAAATCATAAGCTTTATTCTGTATCAGTTGATTGGTTATCTATGTATATTTACGTACCTACTATAGAGTGGTATCGAATATATGCTTTGAGAGGGCTAGTTTCGAGAGAGGCTTTTTCTGACGATAAAAAAATCCAATAGTAGGTCCCAGTATTTTCATTTTTTTACCTAGGTACTCCGTAAATTAAAACTGGCATAAATTTGTTTACTCTTCCTTTTACTTTTTATTTGTATTCAAAACTTAAAGAGCTGTATTGCAAACTCCTCCTTTTAGGTGATTAAGCATGGTTTGTTGGGTGTTGCTGAAGAAACATGTAGTTGTATGCCCAGATGGAATAATTGTAGCTGACCGTCCGAGGTGACCTCTGGCTCTCAACCTTTTGTGGTATTACATTTTATAATACTTTATTGTGTATGTGTGGATTGAGTGAGCACCCCTCAGAAAAAAAAGGAAAAATGATCTTCATTTAGTAAAAGTTCTAAAACAATTGTAAAAGTAATCCCTGAATTTGTAAAAAGATAAAAAAAAAGATACAGGGTTTAACGTATGCTCACTCAGTTCTCCCAAACTACCAACGAAATCAGCGAATGTATTAATGCAACATATAATATTTATATACTAGGATTTAGTAGAACCTAAGCTAACTTACCTTTATAATTTGTAGATCACCTAGTAACGTATTTAAGGTTTTACAAAAAAAATAAAATGCTCACTCAATCCGCACACTTTTGAAAACCCGATTTCTGATAAAGAAACTGAATATTGAAACTGCTATGTATGTGTATAGTTTAGTAAAATTAATATGGGAATTTGTAAAATAAAAAACGACCCACTAACGTGGCAGGTTTTTAGATAATAAATTTTTTTAAATGCTCACTCAGTCCACACATTTTAGGTAAGTTAAAAATGTGAATATCTTAAGATTTATAGTATCAAAGAAACTAGAAAGTAGTTCAACTTTTTGTAAAAATTTCTACAAAAGATCTACCATCTAATATTTTATATTCGTTGTCTGTTTTTAAGATATTCAATTTTAATTTTCCTAATGTAAATATATCGTTTAGGGTAACCACACTTCTTCATAATATTATTGTCATATTAAAAATACAGGACATTTTAAAAGAATATTCTTTCTGGTTTTCGAAGTAAATTTTTGACTGCTTCTCTGCTGATTACGACTCTTTAATATAATTTTTAACACATTTGCTCGTAAAAGGTCTCTTATTTCACCAATTTCAATATCGTATTGTATCTTATTAAGCACTTGTGTGGTCATGTAATGTAGAACGCACGGTTTATTAAGATTCTTCGTCTAAAAACGAAAGGTACTTTTTAAAATCTTATCAAAGAGTTTTTATGTCATAAAAGTGGTCAACATTTTATGAATAAAATTTACTTTGGGAGATAAAATACAATAAATAAACATTTAATTTAAACCATTTATATATCTGTATGTAACAAAAACAGAAAAACTTACTGCACTTATATCATAATATACTATTGTACATCTACAAATATAATAAAACTCTAACGGGACCGTGTCTGTACATGAAAGATTTTTTGAAAATTTTAAGTGTAGGTATATAGTTATCGATTTAGATACCAAAACACATTTTTTTACATTTTTGTCTATCTGTGCACGCATCACGCAAATACTACTGAAAGGATTTTTATGAAATTTGGTATGGAGATAACTGAGTACCCGGGTCAACATCTAGAGTACTTTTTAAACGACTTCAAAAAGGAGGAGGTTATCAATTTGTCTGTATGTTTTTTTTACTCTTTAGAGTTCTTTCTTATCATTTCAGAAAAATATCTCATTCCCACGGGAAAACTGGTTAAAAAGAGAAATACGTGCTATTCCGAAACGATTACACCCAGAAACTTGAAATATGGTATGTAGGTAGGTGTCTTATATGTAGTAGGCAACCGCTATGAAGGGATTTTTTGAAATTCTCACGGGAACGGGAAAAAACAGGAACCGCGCGCGCAACGCCACCGCTTGAACTCGCTGGAACCCGTTGTTTGAAATATCGTATGTATAGGTGTCTTTATGTCGTAGGCAACCACTATAAAGGGAATCTCAGTAATTCCCACAGGAACAGGAATAAACTGGATCCACAGCACCCGCTATTTAAAATATTATCGTGTTATATGCTTGACGAAACCACTATGAAGGAATTATAGGAAATTCCCACGGGAACGGGAATAAACTGGATCCACGGCACCCGCTATTCAAATTATTATGGTCTTATATGGTTAAAGAATGGGAATTTCCTATCGTCATTTAATTTCATCTCGTCGAACCACTGAAAAATCAGGCAGGATGATGCTGTGATCGATCAGCAAAGGCAACTTCTCGACGATGACAAGTCAACATTTAATTCTATTTCATCAAAATTTCTTTCTTGAAATTTATATAGGTAGGTATGGCAGAGACAAAACATCGTTTTTGAAAATGTATTAGTACATAAGTTAACAAAAGCAATGAAGAACAACAATATTTTTTCCCACTTTGAAGTGTTCACTTGTTTTATTTTTTCAATTTATTTGCAAGCCAGTTCGAAATTTAAATAAAACCTTTGATAAGTTGCCTCCTTGGTTGCCATGTTTTGGAGTAAAAGATTTTTTAATACAGTTGCTCAAAAAGTGGCGTATTGCAGGGACGTGTAGCGTTCGGGATGAGGGCTATTACACACTCGAGCTTTTTCTTTACCTTTTCCGAACTCGTGCGTTTACTTTCCCAACTGTCAAAATAATGTCTATTAAAAAGAAAAAACCAACCACGAAGTTTTTACTAAAAAAAAATCATAGAAGTTTTTATGATTCTGAATGCAAATATTTCTAAAAAGAAGCTATTAATTTGTTCAAATATCAGATTTAATGATTTGATTCAATGAGTTAGGTTAGGTTTCATTTCATTTCATCTCATTAAATTTCATTTTCATTTCAATTTCAATAAGTAAATTCTACCGAAGACTTGGCTGCATGGGAATTGGGCATAGTTCCCTTTGCCTACCCAGAATGGGTGAAGTAAACAAAAAAAAGTCTCTGCTTATTTTTATGGTTGGCGCCATTTTTCAAAAATGATAGTTGAGTTTATTGTGTTTTTATTATTTTATTAAATTGCTTAATTTTTTCGCAACTGTATTAAAAATAGTTGTTCAGTACACGTGCGGAACCGTCATTGCAACTTGTTCCGACTGTCAACCCTCACCTTCGGCTGCGACATTTGTCGGAACTCGTTGCGATGACAGGCTTTCCGCACTTGTAATGAAATATACTATTAAAATTACACGTACACTTACTATGCAATTTATTTGGCCGCTAAAAGACAACAGATATGGATTTTCATACATGTTTTACCAACCGCTGCTCATGTATTTGGCCAGTACAGCAATTTCGATTTAACTCGAAGAAGGTTGTCAAAATAATGGATATGACCATAATATTATGAAGAAGTGTGGTCACCCTAAACGATATATTTACATCAGAAAAATTAAAAGTGAATATCTTTAAAAACAGACAACGAATATGAAATATGAGATGGTAGATCTTTTGTAAAATTTTTTACAAAAAGTTGAACTAATTTCTAGTTTCTTTGATACTATAAATCTTAAGATATTCACATTTTTAACTTACCTAAAATGTGTGGACTGAGTGAGCATTTAAAAAAAAATATTATCCAAAAACCTGCCACGTTAGTGGGTCGTTTTTTATTTTACAAATTCCCAAATTAATTTTACTAAACTATACACATACATAGCAGTTTCAATATTCAGTTTCTTTATCAGAAATCGGGTTTTCAAAAGTGTGCGGATTGAGTGAGCATTTTATTTTTTTTGTAAAACCTTAAATACGTTACTAGGTGATCTACAAATTATAAAGGTAAGTTAGCTTAGGTTCTACTAAATCCTAGTATATAAATATTATATGTTGCATTAATACATTCGCTGATTTCGTTGGTAGTTTGGGAGAACTGAGTGAGCATACGTTAAACCCTGTATCTTTTTTTTTATCTTTTTACAAATTCAGGGATTACTTTTACAATTGTTTTAGAACTTTTACTAAATGAAGATCATTTTTCCTTTTTTTTCTGAGGGGTGCTCACTCAATCCACACATACACTTTATTTATTATTTTAACACGCGGATGCTAGAATATATCATTACAAATAATTTACTATTACATAACATTAAAACGATTTTGTACACAGTAGACCTAGACAGCAACTATGGTAAATGAAATGACATATCAACGTTATGAAAACAAAATGTTTAAGAGACATATTACTACTATCACTTTGATATTTTGTGATTCATGGAGCCTATATCCTACATTGCCTTAGAAATTAAATTTCCATAGATTTATACCTTAAAAATATCTATATACCTAGCCATTAAAATTAAAAATGAAAATGTGTTTTATTCTGTAGGTAATAAGAATTACACTTAGGACAGTCAATAGTCTAATAACAAGGTACACTAAACTCGTCCATGAAGATTGGCTAAATGTAAACAGCAGTCCATCTCCACCGAAGAGTTGCTGGTTCTAAAAGTAGGTAAGTAACACTTTTTTAAACTCGTCCAAGTCGAATTGCTATGTTTTGTTTTATAAAAGTACTTATAACTTACGAAACTATAACACAAAACTTTGCTGTTTCAAAATTTTAATATACACACACCGGCACAATTAGCGGAACAGAAAAAAAAAGGAGAAAAAAGAGGGAATTTAGAACAATGAATGTAATTTTTAAACAATATATTATTTAAAATGAAACAACAATTAAATTAACATGTTTTGACATTCATTTGTAACACCATACTTAAAATTTTATAAAAATAAAAATTAAATTAAACAAAATGCATTTTTCTTCGATTTTTAATTATAGAGAAACAGCAGAAAATTCAAGATTTTCCAAAGTTTAACAACAATTTCAATGACTGTTCAATATCGAGTGTTTCCTCCTCGTGCTCTGATGAGGGTTTCCATCCGTCTGGGCATGCTGCGGATGATGTTATCAATGGTTTCTTGGGGCAACCTCTGCCATTCTTCAAGTAATGCGTTTCGCAACTCGTTGAGATTATTGGGAGGGGGCATTCTTGACTTCACACTCCTCTTTAGCAAGTCCCAGACGTGTTCTATAGGGTTCATATCGGGGGACCGTGCTGGCCACTCCATCACCGTTATACCAACATGGTTTAGGTATGTCTGTACTGTGCGAGCACTGTGAGCCCGAGCATTATCCTGCATTAGAATGAAGTTGTTACCAATAAAGGGGGCAAATGGCACAACATGTTCTTCTAAAATCTCCCTGATATACCGATCAGCATTCAGATTCCCGCCATCGACCACTACTAACTCCGTACGAGCTCCTAAACATATTCCTCCCCAGACCATAATTGAACCGCCGCCATATGCAACTGTATTTTCAAAATTAGACTGGATATACCGTTCTCCTTTGCGTCTCCATACTCGCTGCCTTCCATCAATTTGATTTAACATAACTCTGCATTCATCAGTAAAAAGAACCTGTCCCCAGTCGTCGAAGTCCCAATCACGATGTTCACGACCAAAGTGTAGACGGTTTGTGCGATGATGTCTCTCAAGTTTTGGGGCTTTGGCGGGCACATACGAGCCTATACCCACTTCTTCGAATCTTCTACGAACTGTCCGCTCACTCATCCTTACTGCTCGTACCTCTTCCAGTAAATTTCGAGCCTGCACCGCCGTTAGTCTCGTGTTCCGTCGGACTTGAAGTTGGAGAAAACGGTCATCCCTCCTTGAAGTACACCTTTTCCGGCCTTGTCCTCTCCTTCTCACTAGAGCATTCGTCAATCTGTATCGTTGGATGCTACGATAAATCGTTGATAACGATCGACGAAGGCTTCTGGCAATCGATCTGTAGGTTTGACCATTTCTCCTCATTTGATCTGCCCTAATGATTTCTGATGGCGTTAAATCAGGCATAATTAGATGCTCGTAAATTATCAATATGCGAAAAAACTCAAAAGCCTCAAAAACTGCAATTCAAAGCTTTTCAAATGGAATTCACGAACCTTCTAAAAACGGACAAGCGGTGGAAAAAATGAATCAATGAAAATTAAAACAAAAGAATGAAAAAAAGGGCAGTCGCTTAGTATTCCATTTTTAAATTAAAACCCAAATTTAAAAAAAGCTTGTTTAGCCGGCCAGTAACACGCAAAAATGCGTAAATACTCCCTTTTTTTTCTGTTCCGCTTATTGTGCCGGTGTGTGTAGTTTTCAGTTGATAATGATTTAAGAACGTTTTTAGTTTCTCAGCGCGTTTTAACATATTGTCAAATTAAAACGTAATACCTATGGAAGGATCGTAAAGCATAAAACAATACTTGCATTACAAACAAAATATACCTATGATTGCGCCTAATCCCCTTGGGGGTCAGCAAAGGTTATCCGAAAAATACCCACCTTTCTCCAGTATATTTTACCGACCATTGCCGGACCGATGTACTTTTACACATGCTTCAGAATAAATTCTGGTGCTTGCGGGTTTCCTCACGGGTGCTTTCCTTTATCAACGAGAGCTAGTCCTAGTAATATTATAAACGCGAAAGTTTGTATGTATGGATGTTAGTTCCTCTTTCATCGCAAAAACTACTGAAGGGATTTTGATGAAACTTTACAGTCATATGGCTTTTACATCAGAATAACACATAGGCTATATTTTGTCCCCGTATTCCCACGGAAACGGGAACTACGCGGGTGAAACCGTGGGGCGCTGCTAGTAATCTATATATATAAAGAGAGAAGTCCTGACTCACTGACTCATAAACGCCCAGCCTAAACCCTTAGACTTAGAAAGCTGTTATTTTTTACAGCTATTGTTTTTAAGACGTAAGCTAGCACTAAGAAAGGATTTTTCGAAATTCAACCCTTAGGGGGGTGAAAAAGGGGTTGAACGTTTGTATGGAAAACCTTCATTTTTGAGTGTATCGATCCAAAACTTTGTAAAAATACTCCATAAAACAAACGACAAGAAACGTATTTCTTAATTTTTCAAAAAACACCCCATAAGGGGGTGAAAGAGGGATGGAGTTTGTATGAAGACGTGTTGTTTTTTACGTCTATCAACTTGAAACTTGGCACAAATACTTTTAGAAATAAATGAGTAGATACCTGTTTTTGGATTTTCCAAAAGTCGTCCCCTAACGGGGTGAAAGTAGGGGTTGAGTTTAGAATGTATAGAAAAGCTTCATACTTGGGTGTATCAATTCGAATCTTTCTAGAAATACTCCTCACAACAAATAACAAGATACGTATTTCTGGGTTTTGTAAAAAACACCCTCAAAGGGGGCGAAACGGGGGGGTGGGATTTTGTATGGAGATGTGTTGTGTTTGACGTGTATCGACTTGAAACTTGGCACAAACACTTTCAGAAATAAATGATGACAAACGTGTTTTTGGATTTTCCGAAAATCGACCCCTAACGGCTTGAAAGTAGGGGTTGAACTTGGTATGTATGGGAAACCCTCATTTTTGGGTGTATCAATTCGTGATACATTCGGTGATACAGGGGGTGGGATTTTGTATGGAGATGTGTTGTTTTTTACGTCTATCAACTTGAAACTTGGCACAAATACTTTTAGAAATAAATGAGTAGATACGTGTTTTTGGATTTTCCAAAAGTCGTCTCCTAACGGGGTGAAAGTAGGGGTTGAGTTTAGAATGTATAGAAAACCTTCATTCTTGGGTGTATCAATTAGAATCTTTCTAGAAATACTCCTCACAACAAACAACAAGATACGTATTTTTGGGTTTTGTAAAAAACACCCCCAAAGGGGGCGAAACAGGGGGTGGGATTTTGTATGGAGATGTGTTGTTTTTGACGTGTATCTACTTGAAACTTGGCAGAAATACTTTTAGAAATAAATTAGTAGATATGTGTTTTTGGATTTTCCAAAAATCGTCCCTTAACGACGTGAAAGTAGGGGTTGAGTTTGTAATGTATGGAAAACCTTCATTTTTGGGTGTATCAATTCGAAACTTTGTACAAATACTCCTCAAAACAAACCACAAGACACGTACTTCGGGATTTGCAAAAACACCCCCTAAAGTCGTGAATCAGGGGGTTAAAGTTTGTATGGAGACGTGTTGTTTTTTACGTCTATCAACTTGAAACTTGGTACAAATACTTTTGAAAATAAATGAGTAGACACGTGTTTTTGGATTTTTCGAAAATCGTACCCAAAAGGGGTGAAATTAGGAGGTTAAAGTTGGTATATTTTTTTTATGATATAAAAGGGGGCAAACGGGCAGACGATTCACCTGATGGTAAGGGACGTCCGTCGCCCATGGACACCTGCAACTCAACAGTCACAACTGCGTTGCCGACCTTTGAGGTGGGAGTAGGGGGAGGGGAGGGGAGGTGAGGGGCGAGGAGGGGTGGGGGAGGGGGGATTGGGGCCTCCGGTTACCTCAATCATTCAACAAAACGCAATGCATTGCTTTACGCTGGTTATCTGTGAGGCCGTGGTATCACTCCGGTCGAAGCATGGCTCTCCCACGTTCATGTATGTATGGAAAACCCTAATTTTTTGGTGTATCAATTCGAAACTTTGTAAAAATACTCCTCAAAACAAATAACACGACACGTATTTCTGGATTTTCTGAACCCCCCCGCCCCCCCCCTGAGGGGGTGAAACAGGGCGTTGGAGTTTGTATGGAGACACGTGTTTTTGGATTTTTCGTCCACTTTTAAGTCTACTTCTTTTTTTGAGAATTCACTATGGGTTCCTTGAGGGAATTTGTTTGTTATAATGAGCACATGCGTAGCCTTTGGTACCAAGAACTAATTCAAAAATTATAAACCAGAGAGTGTCCTAGGCTATACAATACGTAATCAGTATTATTTTTAGTATGTGTAATTTTTTTTTTCAGAAAAACGAATTAGCATAGACCTGAATTTAGTTAGGGCTACCTGTGGAAACCGTACTGTTATCGCTCTTTATATAAGAAACTAGCGACCCCCATTGCCCCCGGCTTCGCACGGGTGCAATGCTTATAAGAATTTTATTTGCTATAAACCTCACGGAGCCCGAGACCTTTCCAACGAATGCAAAACCGTAGAAATCGGTTTTAGTAATGATCCCTAATTCTTTTTCGTCATAGATATAGCCTATGTTACTCAGGAATAATGTAGTATTCTAATGGTGAAAGAGTTTTTTTAATCGGTCCAGAAGTTTTTGAGTTTATTCGTTATTAACATAAGTACAAAACTACAAATCTTTCCTCTTTATAATATTAGTGTTGATAGATAGATAGTGTAGATTATGCTTCTTGATATATTTTTAAAACGCAAAGGAATAACAAATTCTACGCGGACGAAGTAGCGGGCATCAGCTAGTAAATATATAAGTATGTTCTTGAAAAACTTTTTACCGACAGGCTATATATTGCTACTCTACAACATTATCACTGTTATACATTTTACAACGTTATGTAACCTTTTATAGTTTGAGTATCGCCGATGGGCACGACAGACCCAGTAGGTGGTAGTAATTGCGCGAGTCCCGGTGCAGCCGAGTGCGACATCAGTAATTGCTCGGCGGGGGACACTGACAGTCTCCTGATGAATGGTGCCAGACAATTCGCTACCGGAAAAAACTCTAGACATTCCTCTAAATTAAAACTGTACAAGTGATCTTGTTATCTATCTAGTTACTGTGTCTCTTGCCTTATTTTCAATGAAACAGTCTTTAGTTAAGACACGGAAGCTCTGTAATATGTAGCGGGTCTTTGTAACTCAAAGCAAACATTATATCAAAGTTAGTCCTCAGAAATTTAGAGACTGCGTCGAGTTTAAATTAAAGGAAAATAAAACTTAGTTGGGTTGTTTGTATTTTACGAGAATACAGAGGATTTTTTACTAATAGGGAGTGTAAAGATACTAAGTGTTTTTATAGTATTAAAGAAGCCCAACCATACTTTTTGATTAGTTTTATAGGTTTTATACCTAGTCATAATCATTTTAGCCATCGTAAGTCTACGAGTACTACTAAACGTATTATTTCGTTTAGGTTTTGTTGTTATTATTTAATTATGTTAGGTATACTAGATTCGAATTTGTTTGCGGGATGAAATAATTAGGTAGTTGATAGCATCGAAATTAAATAGCGAGTAGTCATACATTAAAAATATTATCCCAAAACACCTCAAAATATGTATTTCGATTTTCAATTTACAATTATAGCAAATTTAAAAATAATAAATCAATCAAAAAAGTGCTGCAATTGAGTACTACAAACTATGACGTCACGGTTTGCTATTTCAGTACATTTTCCATAGTAAAATTTCGTTTTGACAGATCGTAAAAATTAACTGATTTGACTAGGTAGGACACAACCCTATTCTTTTTCTCAAGAGAATTTTAGCAATACTGGTGCCGTGACAAACATACGGATAGACAGAGTTACTTTATTATTAACACAAATATCTACCTGGAAATTTTTTTTAAGATCGTTTAATCTGTTTTGCCATGAAAAAATGGCAAATATAGGTACAGTCACCGTTATGGTTACACATGATTGATTAGCTTGTAATTCTGTCTCTCTCTGGAGGGTTACACTTTTATTATAATATTACTAGAAGGAAAATATAAACGTTACAAGCTTTATCTAGAATTTACAAATGAAATCACCGGATCAATCATGTGGAATTGTGCTTACCTTTAATGTGTTTAATTTAAGGAAGCATTTGCGCTAGGGAGTCGATTCGAAAAAACTGACCTTTAAAAATATTTATTCATTTATTTTAGACATTAATATTCCTATGGAATTACCGGCTTACCGACATTTTATTTTAAAATATGCCTGTTTGCGAATTCTCGTTAAAGTACATCGAATTTACGAAGTCTAAAACTAGAAGACTGAAATACAGCGTAAATAAATACGCATCTACATAATAAGCTACGAAACAAAGGGTATAAAGGTCTCCTGGCAGAAACTAATTGCGATTTTGACATTTAAGCAGTTCACTATCTATTTAAATTATGGCCTCTGTTCGCGAGGAATTAACAAAACAAAGTACCCGACCACTTGTACGTGAGATAGTACAGGGTGTCCAATTTAGCGAGATCGCCTGAGGGCAATATATTTCACCTTCACTACTTGGTCGGAACAAATCGTGCGAAGAGCGCGGAAGGCCAGAGTGGAGTAGCTTAGTTGTGTAAAACAAAACACCGGCCCACCCTTCTACTCCTACAGCCGATACATTAAAGTCCAATACCTCGGAGCTTAACCACGCAAAGGGTCCACGTGTAATAATTTATTACTTGCTTGCTTGGTAAGCGTATAAACATATATAGCTCAACTCAACTATGTTTTGTATACTAGAAGCCTACCTGTATATTTCGCTGTCTTCTCTATTCTCTTAGCGAAAATGAGGTCAGGGTAAGTATTCAGTCTAGCTTACTGATCTATGACTAAACTAGAGTTTTAAGGGACTAACAAGAAAAAAACAAGTAGGTACCTGAATTCCCTATGGCAATTTTCCTTGCATTGGAATATGAAAATGCCATGTCCAGCTGTAGACTATGACATGAGCTGGTTGATCATAATCGTAAAATAATGACAGTCTACGATGCAAATAATTAAGTTACTAAACATAACCTAGTTCGGTTGATTTGTAAAAGAGATAATAAAAAAAGTTTGCCACACGTATATTTCGATCTTGTGGCTCATATTATAATGTACCTACTTACAAGGTAGTTTTAATGGAATCTCTTGAGAGTTTGGAAGATCTCTGAAAACGAAATATTTTTCTTTCCAAAGAATGGAAAACTTTTATTGGCATTCTTTATTTAAAACGAGATAGAATTTAAATAATGAGTTTGTAACTCGAGGCGGGGAAAGTGCGTGGTGTTTTATGGTTCCACAGCTTTAGAATCGTAATCTAAATAACATCACAGTTTATTAGTAAATATTTAGAATTAGCAGTGATAGAGTTAGCCCTTAGAATACAGCTCGCCTCTCATGCATGAGGCTAGTGTTATGTTCCTGTTAAGTCCCTCTGCGTAGGTACCAAAGCGTTTAAAAAAATATAAATCGACTGCTGGTTCGACCGTGAAGGAAAGCATTGCAAGAAAACCCTAAAACTTCAAAATTGGTTTCGAGGTTCTAATGGGATCACCACCTGTGATAGTTAGGCATCCTAAAAATACCTACATTCGTGAAAAGGGAACGGTGCTGTTTAACTATGCGACCACTTGTTAAATGTTGTTAGGTAAATATTTTTCTTAATATGGTAGTTATGAAACTGAAACATTAACAAACCCACAGATTCCAAAATTTATTCTGAGACATATGTAACAGTCCGGCGGGCGATGGGTTCACTGGGATTCGTAAAAGGTGAAAAGTGCGTGTTTTCAGACCCCCATGGGGATAAAGGCGCGAGTATTGTTTTTTTATACTTAAACTATGGTATATGTAAATAACTGATAACCAAACTGAATTAATAAGGCAATGAGTCATGCTCAACATATCATTATATTTTTGAACTACTCATTTGTAAAAATACTTAATCTACCAAGTTAGATATATGTACTATATTTATGAAATATATAGTGCTACTCTTAATACCTTTTCAATACGGCACTGAATATATGCAAGTGTTTGTTATTTTTATTGGAATAAATACACACAAAATAAGGTACCGAAAAACCGTTGAAATCGTCTTGGTCTGCGTCTCGTCCACCATTCCTGTCGGTTCTAAATTGAAAGCACTTACCGATACACCACTTAACACAACAAGTGACGTGCACCAAGCGACATCCCTGGAATTTAGATAGCCTTCTTTCTTTTAGCACGGTAAAATGCCGGTCACTTGTTATCATAAGTAGGTACTTACCTAACCATTTTGTGTAAATTTTTCAAAACTTTTTCTATAAACTTAAGTAAGCCATGAACTATCGCTTAAAAAGTTATTTTTTTGCTTTGAGATCCGAGTAGAGTATTGAATTAAAGTTAATCTCGCGGGCCGAACAATATTATTTTGCGAATCATGTACCTATACATGTATAACGACTTCGGCAGGTTATTTTTATGAAACCGGTTGTTTTTCGTACATCCATCTCTGTTTCTCCAACGGCCTACGAGTACATTGCTTTCCACACTGTTCACGAGGCGTTCAAATACTAATTAGTTTTATTAACAACTACCCAATGCGATACGTTCCTTGTGATTCGTATACTATCTACTTACTTAGTATATTGTGTGTTATTGACGGAAATGGACGCCAGAATCGGTTGGTTGACTTACGTCCTATTGTTCGAATCTCTAATCTGTACTTCGGTGAGAGTTCATCAACTTTTTCAATAGATTTTCTGTTTTGATTGTCGTTGACCAAATACATATATTCCAGGTACGAGGTACGGTGCTGTCGTATCCACTAAATGATGGAAATGTAATCCCCGCCGTCGCATTAGGAACCAGTTTAGGACACTTAGCCGATGTGAGTGGACACTAAATCTCATTTCTGTGCTCTCGGTCCCCGTTTATTTTAGGCATCAAGTGTCCGCACTGGATGCAGCTTTAGGAAATCTGAAATGCAAAAACGTACATCGACGTTCGTAGGGTTAATAATAAAACGTTCAACGTCTGGCGTTGACATGGCGAGCGTATGTTCACAAATGTTTGTTGCAGGGTACGCGCGTGCTTCCTGTGAACCACTCACTGGCTAGCGCGGTACAATGGGCCCTGGAGGATGGATACCGACACATAGACACGGCCTCGTTGTACAGAGTTGAGGATGAAGTCGGGTTGGGGGTACGAGATTACATCAGAGACAACACTGCCGACCGACGGGACCTTTACGTCACTACCAAAGTCAGTATTCTAGGCAAAGAGATTAAAATATAATATGCCCTATTATATTTAAATCTCTTTGATTCTAGGTCTATTGTTTTGTAGTATCCTATACAAAGAGCTCTGACAGCTGCGAAAAAAATCTATTAATAAAATGAGGATACTTCCGACAAATAACAGAAATAGTCAAGTTATTATAAATATATTTTTTTATACACAGACAGAAAATTGATGGTTTTTGTTGAATTTTTATTACATACCTACTGACTAATAATGCGTCTGCCTAAAAATAATTTGAATAAGAAAACAGTTGGAATTTGACTTACCTTATTATATTTAAATCTCTTTGCTTTGGAGGAATCTCGAAAAAAATTAAAAAATAATATTTTTTTGCATGAAAGAATCACATCTGCTTTTAGTTATGGAACGATGCCCACGAAAGGAGCGAAGTGATACCGGCACTAAGGAAATCCCTGGAGCAGCTCCAAATGGACTATGTAGATTTGTACCTAGTGCATTATCCAATGGCATATAAGGTGAGCAGGAGCAGCGCACACATTTAACTTCAGCTCCCTCTGTTCCAAAGTAATTCGTTTTGCAAGACAAACAATTCTTTAAAGTTTTAAAGATAGGAGTCGAACACACGTCTTTCACGACGTGAACTTTTGTTGATGCGAAACAAATATAACTACGTACGATGTTGTACAACATTATAAATTATAGAATAAAAAAGTGCTCATCGCGAACATTGGCGGTGTCAGCAAAAACTTACACGACTACGCGAACTTGGAACTTACAAAGTTTTTCGCTTTATTTTCATTTTAAAATTGTTGGAAATTCCTTTAATACAATCTTCTCTGTGGAATCTAGTTGTAGAGTCGAAGCGTTTTCTCCGAAACAAAGCTGCACAGAGGCGATGGGGGCAGAAAGAAATGTTTCTGATATTACGTGATACGAATTTATAAAATATTTTATATATTTTCTTGAAAATCTGTATCTATTCATATTTTACAAGCGTTGGTTTCATGCTTAAGTAAATTCTTAAGTAAGTAAGTACGTTGTACTTAAATAATGATACATTTTTATCATACAATATCGATACATTTTGCCATTTTATTGTTAACTAGGCAGTCAAATAACCCTATACTACCATCCATCATCTTATTTATTCCTTAAAATAGGAATAAAAAAGTATTTTATGTATATTAGCCTGTGCCCGCGACTTCGTTCCCGGAGGGATCCATTTAAAAAACACTATAAATTCTAGATGGTGTATGAAGATGAAACATGAACCAGATTTTAAGCTGAACTGCCAACAATGCAACTGTAAAAGCTGCATCCAGTTTGGTGTAGTCGATTTGCATGATGCGCGTACAAACATAGACAAAAATTCTAAAGATAATAGTTTTTGCTTCTATTGATGCCTACCCCCTCGGGGATAAAAAGGCGTGAGATTATATTATTATTATTATTATTGATGCCAAAAAAGTCCAAGTTTTCTTAAATAACTCCTATTTACAGAAATCACCCAGTTACAATTTTATTAATGTGTGTCGGGATGTATTACATATTGAAAATAATTATCATAATATTTTTAGCAAGATGGCAGCATCAGCCTGACTGATTACATTGAAACGTGGAAGGGCATGGAAGATGCCAAACAGCATAATCTTGCTAAATCCATAGGCGTTTCCAATTTCAATTTGACGCAAATGCAGAGGCTTTGGGACAATTCCAGAATCAAGCCCGCAGTATTGCAAATAGAGGTACGTGACTGTTGCATATTATACGAGTAGATACTGGAACTTTTGTATGCATAAAAACTTTTTCAAAAAGAGTTGCATTGCCTACATACCGTAAGAGTAATCGGACCGTAAATTGAAAAAAAAAATTTAAGTAGAAAAAGATTTATGTATTCCACGGTTTATAGCTGTCCGTTGTCTAACTAAAACTCTGCAAAAAGATGTTGCATCTAGTAATAAATAATTAATTTATGAATAACTTTTATTTAAACAAAAGAATAGCCATCCAAAGAGGAACTATTTGTTAATGTGCCCCCCAGACTTGCTGTATTTTCTCTCCGCATGATAAAGATGTTTTTTTTGACCTCTAAAAAGATTTAAAACTAATTATTAAAGAGAGTAATTTATATTCTTAGCGAAATTGCAATTACATATTAAATCTGATTCTTAATATCGTTATTATATCTACCTGGGATTTCAGTATTGCTAATACCAATTATTAGCCCTTAATATTAATATCGTTTAATATATTCCTAATAATTATGTATCAATCCCAATCAATAAGCTATAGTTAGTAATTACGCTGAGTTATAGCTCTATTGAAAATTAATTAATGTAACAAACATTGATGATAGAAAAACTTTAAACAGTTTGGACAATTGATTTTTATCACATTCAAAATTGCTACTAAAAAATTGTGTAACTCGTTCCCACGTACCTTTTTATGTTTCCAAAAAGGACCCAACATTTTGCAAGGTAATTTTGTCAAATAATTTAAAACGAGTATAATATTATCAGTAGACTCAGAATTCATTTTAACTACATTTTAGTTATAGCCTAATGTTAGGCGCTCCTCTCATCACGACACGCACAGACGACTATACTTTTGAATGGGGACCCGCACAGTGCATTTGAAAATGTAAATGTCCCCATTTAAAAGTAAGTATCTGCGATACTCCACGGCAACTAGTCTCGAAGACTCGAGTAGGATAGTCTTCTTAGCGTATAGTAATTAGAAAAGGGCCTTATTAACAAAAGAATCCGTGGTAGGTACCTACACAAAACATGTAGTATCACTTATAGTTAGGCGCTAACTTATTTGTTGGATTTCTTTAGCAGAAATACACAGATTCCACAGAGCTATACAGAAGGTGACAAATCAATTATGTATCTATACCTACTAGTGACCCGCCCTCGCTTCGTTTTTGTTTATATGACAGCGAAGTGGCGCCTTCTTTACTGACTTCACATACTACTTAATATACAGATTTAGTTATGAAAATTATTTTTGTCAAAATATAGTCTACATTTAGAGATGTTCCTTCTAGTTAGTAAAAAAAAATTAAAACCGGATCAGGCGTACAAACAAACACCCAATATTAAATTATAATTACCAACTTTGTTATACCTATATTAAATGAAATGTCATATCAAAACTGCGTGGTTCATCCAGGATTCTGATGAACACAATAGCCAGTCTAACGGTGGTCACAAGCCCAACTAAATAAAATTATCTTCTATACGATAAGATTTTAACTGGGAGATATAAGTTCCATAGCCTAGCGAGCTGTTATGGGTTAGCGAACATGATATAATCTCAGCAGAGTGTGTTACATACCTGTACGTTGTATTTATCTAATACTGTAATTTGAAATTCAAATTCCAGTTGCCTTATGCATACGAACATATCTACGTAGATAAGCCGTACGGAATGCTCATACGTAACATGAGATTCGTTAGTAAAATATTTTATTCATTTTTCTTATGTTATTCTTACGTTTTCAAGATTGTTAGTAATCTTTTTTGCGAAAACCTACTTCGCGTGCACTTGAAAGTCTCGAAATACTTTTGCTGTAGGTACCTACATAATGAATAAAAATGAGTCGAATGAAATTTTGACAGAGCTGGGCTAGCAGTTATCTATGTCAAGGGATCAGCCTAGCTATCTATTTCTCCAAAGAATGGCCGAGAAATATTCGAAAAAAGTACCACAGATTATGTTAAGATATCAGGTAAGTAAAAATATACTTACTTGTTATATGTGAATGTAAAAATAAATCTCTGCTCTCAGATCTCAAAACGCAATTATTTAGGCGTACCTAATCATGTTTTACTATTTTCATAGTTCTTCTTGGATTGTTTATACTCTCTCTAAAAGAAAGTAGACAAACCTACTAATGTTGATATAAATGAAGAAGTATATTTAGGGTTCCGTACCCAGAGAGTGCCAAAGGACCCAATTAGTAGCATCCGCTGTACGTCCGTTTGTCCGTCCGTCCGTCTTTCTGTCAGCGGGCACCGTACATGCACACAGCATTACAGAATGTATAACATATTAGGGAGTCGTCTTTCTAAAGACGTGTTATTTGGCGTTATCGGTTCAATTTTTTTTATTATATATTGGTACGGAACCCTTCGAAATCCGACTCACATTTGGCCGGACTTTTTGTTTTATATAAATACAAATGTTTTGTTTTTCAGTTGGACCGACAATTAGTCGCAGTTCCCCGCTCTACTAACAAAGAGCGTATAAAGCAGAACATTAACATTCTAGACTTCTCTCTGACACCCGAGGAAGTTGCGGAGTTGTCAGCCTTTGATCGTAACTACAGGTTGCGCACCCCTGCCAAATGGTACCCTCACCCGCATTTCCCCTTCGAGAAGAAAAACTTTACCGATGAAGAAATACGTCACATTATTGAAAATAGTAGGGAAGATTAAACAGGTGATTGATTTACTTTTCCGCAAATAAGTATGATTGAAGATTGTGTGTTGTGCGTTTTGCTGGGCAAGGCCAAAAAGGGTTGCCAATTAATTAAGTATAACTTCATATTAATTTGCATGTTGTATGTCGATAATTATATTTGTATACTTATTTGTTATTCCATTATGTTCTATTTACCCAGAAAAGTTGACAGACTAATCTAATAAATAACAAATACAAAAGAAGTTCTGAGTATTTTATTGAAAATTGATATAATTTGATTTGTACTTATTTATAATGCATGATACTTATTGTTTTTGTTCATAGTTTGACTTGAATTTTCTATTTGTACGAAATATTAACTCGAATTTCTTGGAATAGTACCCAGTAAAGTATTATATACTTTACGGGAGTACCGAACTGATTGATACAGCTGTCTGGTCGTCAACTTAATCTGACCCGAACGCCAAACTTGTGCTTGCGTAATCAATACTTTACGTTTGATTTGATTACACTGACAAGACAAAGTCTGTGGGGCGTATAAGCACTGACTTTAATGTGTTAATAGGTACACTTTAAACAACTATATTTTTAAAAAAATGATAAAAAAAATATATTATTGACAAGACCCTACTAAACGAAAGCTAAGTGAGAAAAATAATTTGCCAACCTTTAGGAAGTCTAACGATAAAATTTAATCTTGGCTACGCCCCTGAATCTAAATCACTCTACTTAAAACTTTCGTTTGTAGAGTTCCCGATGTAAACTTCTCAGTAAATGTTGTTCACTTTGTTTTGCTTAATAATAAAGATTACAGGGTGTACTAACAGGGTGTTTTCTTAATCAATGATTTTGTGAAGGTAGATTAATTTGGTTGCCTGAATCGGCTGAGCTTCAAACCTAAAATGAACCGAGAACATTGTGGGGAGCACGTTTCCAATAATTAAATACGTACCTTAATCTCAAAGGAGTTGAGCTAGAGTTTTTAATCTTCTTAGCATTATGTAATTGAATTCTTTTAACCACGAGTATAAAGGAAATACCGCCGCTTTTATCTAAGCCTGAGGCTTTTGGATCATCTAATTGATTTGGGAGCCGGCTTTGTAGCGACTTTATGAAATAGCATGGAGAACGAATACAGCAAAATCATTTATACTCATATATGTGTTATGAACAAGCGGTCTGGTTTGTTTTCCACGGTGACTTACTCGTGGAATGAGTGGAAGCTCATAAAGTAAGTACCTTTTTTTCCTCGTAAATTTAATTTAAGTAATTCCAGTAATTTATATAAATGAACCTGGATAAGTCAGTAAATTCGTACTTATTTCTTATTTCCAGTGTCTATATTTAGCGACAATTTACCTAATGGTAGTTTTTGAAGTTGTTAATTATGTTAGCAGTAACATGAGTACAAATATTAAAATTATGTACGTAGGTACTCAAATTAAATTAAGTTACAGTAAATGAGTTAATTAAATGCAGCAAAAAATAAAATAATTATAAGTGCATTTGTATTAATTTCGAACCGAGTATTATTTTAATTTCATTTATTATTTTCATCAATTCCGCCTTAACATTTGCTGATAATTTACCGGGATGGAAAATGCAAATAGTAATAAGTAAATCATGGGTATTATTTTGTTGGTATATCAAGTTAAATAAATATAGGTATCAGTTTTTTTGTCAGCAGTTTATTTATGAGAAAAGTTAGGGGAGGTTCGGTGGGCCCCACATAAATTAGGCGCGGTGACACGGACTAATTGGCGTCATTATGCAGGAGGATACGCCGCACCGCCTGTTTTGCTAAAGTCAAGGCTTTGTTTTCGATCGCTTCACCTCTCCATTAGTCCATTGAATATACAAAATGAATAAATTCTAACAGACTCGCTGCAGAGTGCTTTCGTTGCTGTTATATTTGCAATAATTTTATTAGTGCTGTATTTATTTAAATCGAAGCGAGGATACTGTTGGTGCTTGGGATTTTATTTTTTGTTAAAATCCGTTTATAAACTCTGTTTGTTGTCGTGTAATTTGTAGAGTCATTAGCCACATTGAGGCAAAATTTACATCACAACCTTGTCTGCAATTTCGTCGCTTAGCCTATTCCAGCACTCCTATCTCTATGCAAAAACTAATGTCAACCCGTTGCTTTGGGACTGCGTGAAAGGACAAATAAACAAACAAACACATTTTTACATTTATAATATTACATTTTGTAGAATGGTAATGGTTCGGCGCGGTGTTGTGGAGTTGTTTAGAAAGGAAACCTTATTATATTGACTTTGTAAGGTTGAAAATATAAGAAGAGTATTCAAAAGGTTTCTTTTGCAAGTACCTACTTATAGGTTTTGTAGGGCGCCGCGCCTCTGCCCCGTTGTCATTTAATAGGAATGGACTTAAACGATTCGAAGTATGAGTAGTTTTCATAACGTAGATGTCTGTACTAACAAGTTAATAAGAAAAATGTGATGTCGTATAAAATCACTGAGAGGATTAAAGAAAGTATCCTATGACACTTCAGAGATGAGAAGAAAATGAATCTATAGACACATCACCCTTCAAAATCTGTTAAACCATTTGGGCTACAGAAGGACACAAAGAAGCAGTTGGGCATTTTTTTGACACCACTCGGTGTCATTGCCTCCACCACGGGCAATTTAATGAGACTTCATTTATCAAAATCTATTACCGTTTTAGGCTACTGCCTGCGCCAAAGAAATAAACTTACCTACACATACACTCTATAGTTTTTATAATTCTTTATCTATTAGTGTAAAGTGAAACCATCGCTGCATACTTGCTTTTTTGTGCTCACATGTTTAGGTTAATGATTAGACTTATAAAGGAATATTATGTAAATTTTACATATAAAATTTCATTAGCTGTTTTGTATGCCAAATAAATAAAAATAAAATACGAGTATATAAAATTATAGAAAATGTCACAAATTATGAAACATGCTCACTCTATTATGATACATAAACCCAAAGTTAAAAAGTTTAATCCTTATAAATTAGCCCGTGGCCGAGTTTCATCTTCCAACAACCAATCATTACGTAGAGAACGGGCAGTCTTACAAGCTCTCTAATTAAAGCGAACTATTTTCCCTGAACATGTATTCTTCCTAGTTTATTAATGGGGTCAAGCGAGCATATTTCGCTGTGATAGTGGATGCCAGACTGGTTTTTCTCGACCATACATCCGTGTGAGCGATGGTGAGCCGGACTAATGGTCCGCTGGGGTGTGTATAAATGGTGGCAGCGCCGCCGCCGCCGCGACCGCGCGCTAAACAGAAATGTTGCGCGGTTGCCGGACTAATTACACACCGACACAAATCTGGCGAACTGAAAAATCTTCTATGCGAGTCTAATGAACAAGTCCTAGTAGAAAGGCTTTGAGTTTTGTAAACACGCAGACTTTGTGTAATCTTCAGTGATGTGTCTTTGAATCTGGCAATGGTAATGTAAGGACTCGACGAACTGAAATTTTAATTAGCCTGTTAGATTTCATGAAATCCTTCCCCTCGACATATCATATCCTCAGAGGTAAGACGCGAGCGTTTTTTAGGATTCCATACATCAAAAGAAACCTTTAGAGGATCACTGCCCAGTCCGTCTGTCTGTCAAAGACACTTATTCTCAAGTAGGTTATTAAGTTGAAATTAATATCTAATACTCATCTGCAATCCCTTGGAGCTGGGAAAAAATCAAACTTCTATACGCAATTAAAGATACGGGCGTTGATATCGCTTATTTTAACACTTCCAAGAGAATAAAAAAATATAGGGTAAGTATTTCGTCGTCGTCAATAACCCACATTTCGGCAACTATTTGCTTGTCTTAATCAGCCTTGGCTTAATCCTGACATGTATGTCAAATAGTTACGAAAGTACACCTTTCAACTAAAATATCATATTTATAAGCTCTAACTGAATTTTTTTTCAGTTTTCATTTCGGTGTATATTATATTTCGGGTTTTATCTCAACGACTAGTGCATAATAATATATTTAAAATATGTAATGTTATTTTAGTTATTTACACACTTTTAGTGCAGTACTAATTACAGAAGCGACAAAAATCTAGCAAACTGAAAGATAGTGAAAATTATAAAATCAGAAAAATGTTTTTTTTTATAGTTGAAATAGAATTTTAATGTAGCTTTTGCAGGCAGAGAAACGTGGCGGGGACATCAGTTTTCAAATAGTAGTTATATTAAGGAGTACTTATTATTATAGTATGTATAGTATAATAATAATATACTTACATTACATTTCCAAAAGATACATGTAGTGGCATTTTACTTCCTCGATATTACTTCTATGAGAGAGGTAGGTACATTGTTGTCGACTGAGAACTCCAATCGAGTGAACAATAAGAAGCAGTGTGTATATTTTCAGTTACAATAATAAAACGAATTACTAACATTATACCTATTTCAGCCCACTTGACGAAAGTTAACATTGATCGAATAATCTTTGCAGTCGAATAAATTAGTAAACGGTTCCTATTCTGATTATAGAAATCGTTGAAGATAAATTGCGAACAAGCCTTTGTTTCACGTCCTGTCTGCTAACGTCAACTACTCAAAATTCAGGAAACCTTTTGTTGTCATCTTCTATTCAAGATTCACAAGACAGTGGACCCAGTGTCAGTTGGAATATTAACAAGGGACGTCGCCGGCAGAGCCGTAGCTAGGGCTGCTGTTTTTGGGTTTAGTACGCTGTGGGCTTTATTCGGTTTCGTACCGTTTGTTGTGAAAAAGAAGCTCTTATAGTGCCGTTGTCTATCATACCCATACCTTAACTGCAGCAAGTAGTATGCTGCCGTCTTAAAATTTTGATAAAAAAAATCGGTTGTCTGTAAAGTCGGTTTACTGACGATAGTTGAACGTGACAACGTCATAAGAAAATACAGATGGAATGGATTGAGCCTCTTTGTCACTCGTTGCGCGCTCTCGCTTGCACAAGAACGCGGCATACGTCATACTTTTTCGTGCATGCAGCCAACATGCAGCCGGCTCCATCAAATTATAAGACGTTGTCACGTCAAAAAAAAAAGAATGCTTTTCCAAATTTATTACAACAAAGTTTTTTTAATAGTTTTATTGTCCGGACCAGAAGGGCCCAAAATTGCGTACCTATGTTAGGATTACAATTTTGAAAAGGTTTGTGGAGGAGCGGAGGTAGATGCATCGTGGAATCTTCCGCCAGGCGAGGTGGTCGTGCTTCCATGGGGACCGCGGTCCAACGGTTGATGTTGTACAGTTTAGAATTTGCCGTCTATTATGGCGATTTAGTTAGTTCTATAGAATGTTGATATCGTTACAGGTTACTAGAGGTTCATTTCAAAAAATTAAAAGATTTTTCAAGCTATCTGAGTTGGAAAAAAATTCAAAAATGATATTTGGTCTCAAAATAAATTAAAACTGAGCTTTATTGCGTAGTTACGAATAATGCACATAGAAAGACTTATACCTACTTGGCTGGTTTTCAGAAGACCCTTAAATAGGAGAGTTTATCACGGACCCTTTGTTTGGGTCGCTGAGATAGACATTTGACATATTGAGCGCGACCAACACTTTGTCGCAAATTGTGAATTATAGGACTATTACGAGAGCAGAATAATGATTTAAGCATTTCTACTGGCCTTCACGCGGCCCTGTTCTGTCGGCTAGTGGTTCGTAGACAATCCTTTTAACATAACAGAACAAACTGAGACCGATGGTTGATAAGACTGATCGACCTGAATGCCAACTCCGATAATTCCTCCCGAACAACTTATGATAATGATGTCTGAAAGCCGTCAACATGTCAATCACGGTTGATATGGAAAAGGAAGTAAATGTGTAAGGTTGTGTTAGTAATAATTTATTTATGAACTAGCTGACACAAGAGACGTTGTCCTGTCACACTAGTCTCTTAGTTTTTCTCGAACTTAAAAAAAATATATCTATTCTTTATTTATTTGTATAGAATAAAAATGAATCCCTATTTCCATTGGCCACGGCATCACGTGTAAACGGATGGATCAATTTCGATAATTCTTTCTTTGTTGTGTTTGTTATTGTCAGGAGAAGGTTCTCATGAAATAAAAAATTAAGAAAGTTGCGTGGAACATTAGAAAATCCAAGAAAACTTAACGACCATATGAACTTTTCTAATGTAACCTTATGGCGTTTGATACAGTCAGTTGTACAGGACCACGTCTGTCAGGTCAGCTAGTATGTATATTGTAGATAGCGGGTGCCCAGCGGCGTTGCCCCCCGCGGATCAAGTTAATTCCCGTTCCAGTGAAAATTCCAAAAAATCACTGTGTAGCGGTTGCCTACGGCACTTACGGAACCTACATACCTTATTTTAAAGTGTTTTGATATCTAAATCGATAACTATCTACACTCTACATTTAAAAAAATATTGCATCAAGAGCACATGAAGCTTTACATTTGTATAGTGCGAGTCTGACCTCTCAGGCGATTTTAATAAGAACGTTACTAAGTCCAATGTGTTACTAGCTCCACGTGCTCTTAATTGTACAAACACGGTCTTGTTACAGTTTTATTGTATGTATAGAAGATGTATAGATATAAATCAGTGATTACTTTCGACTTTGTGTGCCTGCAAACTAGGATAGTTTCTATGCACGCATCAAACTTTAATAACCGGGTAAGGGGTAGCCGGTAACGCTCTGTGTGAAACCGTTCATTACTCTTTGAGTGGTACCCGTCAAAAAGACATCACAAAAAGCAATTTTTATTCACTCTGTATTTAGTTTACAATCAACTGCATATATATTTTAGCATCTTATACATATAGTGTACGTTCAGTTATAGCATTTCACTGAAAAGTAAAATGTTCACAGCAGTACCTTATTCTTATGGCTGGTTTACACACACACTTATAGAAACAATGTTGATCTACCAACCAACTTATATAAACAGTGTGTATTTTAGCCATTAAGTCTACAAAGCTTTGTAATTTTCTATTTGACAAGCATGATTACCAATCCCATTTTAAATTTTACATAGGACTATAAAGCATATAAAGGCACCTGCGATAATATGTAGATGAACTTATAACTTCTATAAACATAAAACATATCTGTTGGTATACAAACTGTGGAGTAAACGCAAGCGGCACCGCTATTTTCTTAGTAGGAAAACTTCTTACTTCTTCAGCAAACATAATAAGCTTCTTCATCTTCGGGGCACAAATTGAGTCGGTTACAGTATCAACATAAATCCTCCTTCTTGAGTTAGATCACGTTCAACAAATGTTTGCCAAAGCATACGAGGAGACAACTACCTAATAGGAGGACAAACTTATTGAAACTTTATTGACCTCTTTAATTTAGACTTCATCTCAACCACACTAAAACATTGCCGTATATTCAAGTTTTAAATAAAATAAATGCAGCTTACCAAAACATGGGGTTCTGTTATAATATATTAGAAAAATAACTGACTGTACTTATTTAGGTATTAAATAAAAACTTAACCTAGTCTCCAGGCCTTAACTTACTTTCTAATCAGACAGAATAACGCAATTTAAAATCTGTGCAAAATGCTTTATTTGAAAATATTATGACCGAAAAGAGTTTAAAACAAAATAATGTCAATTTATTTTCCCGGCAGACAGAGAAAATATTACGTTCAGAGAAGTAAAATCTTTCATGCTTCAAATAAAACACAATGTTTCGCTACAAGAGAAAATTGGATTTAGATTAAGATAAACATCAGTGTAGCAATGCGGGTAAACTGGGGGAAATGCATCAAAAGGCGACTTTGAAATAAAAAGTCGAATACTGGTGACAGCAGTACCTCTAGAACCAGGTTTTGTGTAAATAGAGGCCCGTAGTGGCTCAAGACGATGTTAACATAGCCAGGACTGTTGCTAGGAGACAAAGTTAATCCTTGTCAGCCAATAGTGCAAAGTAGTCTTCCCTATATAGAGTAGTTGGATTTCTGGAACTTTGATTAATTATTTTGAGTGTTTCTATATAAAATAAATAAAATAAATAATCTCACGCCTTTTATCCCCGAGGGCAGAGGTACCCACTGGATATACCCACTTTTCACGAAATAAGCCCATCGCTGGACCGGGTCTATTTAGACATGTCTCAGAATTAATTCTGAGACCTGCGGGTTTCCTCACGATGTTTTCCTTCCAGGTCACGCTAGTGATAAATATGTAAGTAACTTTTTGAAAAACTCATTGGTACATGCCAGGATTCGAACCCGAGCCTCACTGATTTTCGGCCGGCTCTTTAACCGTAAGGCTATCACTGCTCAATATCTTGTTTGATTTACGATAACCTGGACGAAAAGCGAGTTTTATTAGTGGGTGTGTTTTTGCAAGAGGCTTAGGCAGCTACGTGCAGCACTGTGCACATTATAATAAATCAATATGTATAACAAAGTTAGGTTAGTTATATTATTTATAACTTAGGCTGAACAGATTTCGATGAAATTTGGCATATAGATAGTTTATAACCTGGAATTACACAGGGTTTTTATCCAGGAACGCGGACTGAGTCCCGGGTAAAAGCTAGTTTATAATAAAAGCTTGAAACCACTTAAATAAACTCCCAAATTAAATAACAAAAAAACTTTATTTTAGTACTTGCAAGAAGCTACTTTGTATAATATTCGTCAAGAAAATAAAACTAGTCTACAATTAACATAACTTTTTATACCAACTTTATTCCTAGCTAACTTTGTTCAATTTAATTTGTAGATTTACTTCTTTATTTATTTATTTTTTTTGAACTCAACAAGGTGTTTAGGAGGTAGTTGATTAAAAAATTAAAATGTTGAGGAAGTGTTGGCGGGGCCCGTCGCGCCGTCTCTGCGCCAGGGGCAGGACGCAGTCCCCGCAGCGATTTGCAATGCTTTATGGCGAAGCAGCTTCATTCTGCGAAGCGTCTCACACATCTCAGGGGATTCAACCAAATCGACATCTACCCCGCCACATAACTCGATAAGCCCATAATACAAGCTCTCAAAATGCACTTTGACTGTTGAATCTCTTAGTATCACAGCTAGTCCTTGTTCTATATTGGTTGATGGCGCAATATTGATATAGTAATAACATTTGTACATCGCGCTATCAAGGGTTTTAGGAAGTGCATAAATAGGTACATCTTTTCCGTGAGTTCAGTTTAAAGGGCTGAACAATAAACATAGTTTATTATAAACTGGAGTCTAATTTTAAAAGCCCTTATCTTTTTTGTGACACTCAAAATTCCACCTATTTTTACATGGCCCGAGTACGGTTTATACAGCAAGATTAAGGACATCAGTTCCATGTAGTTGGAATACACCTCCCGATCCTGAAGACGTAGTGATAGTGGTTTGCTACTGGTGAGGAAGCAGCTTATTCATAATTTCCTAGCCTCCTTGTTTTATTCTATTTATGTCAGAAGCATGATAGAAGGATAGAAGGTACTACCTACTTTTTCTATGAAATAATTATAGTTTTTTTCTACGATAATTTGAAATACAATTTTCTTTTTCTGCGGTAAAACTTTAATAAGTTTTCAAGTTAAGTCTTTGAAGACGAAAAGCGAGTTTTATTAGTGGGTGTGTTTTTGCAAGAGGCTTAGGCAGCTACGTGCAGCACTGTGCACATTATAATAAATCAATATGTATAACAAAGTTAGGTTAGTTATATCATTTATAACTTAGGCTGAACAGATTTCGATGAAATTTGGCATATAGATAGTTTATAACCTGGAATTACACAGGGTTTTTATCCAGGAACGCGGACTGAGTCCCGGGTAAAAGCTAGTTTATAATAAAAGCTTGAAACCACTTAAATAAACTCCCAAATTAAATAACAAAAAAACTTTATTTTAGTACTTGCAAGAAGCTACTTTGTATAATATTCGTCAAGAAAATAAAACTAGTCTACAATTAACATAACTTTTTATACCAACTTTATTCCTAGCTAACGTTCTTCTATGAACATTTTTAGGTCATAATATCTTGGAAAATTTGCAGTGAAATGTAAAGTAGGAAATATATTCTTGGTGCTGATTTGTAAGTAGTTTTTAAACTTTGAAACACTCTAGATAAGCCGTGGTGTTGATTTAACTTTTTACTAGTGACTGTAAATACTAAACATTTTAAACAAAAATAACAAACCGAGTTCCAAGAATAGCACACAAACTATTATTTGCTTATTCAACATCCATTACCTACTGTTACTAAACCTATTACCTACGCTGATAGCGAGTGATTTGCTGATGTCCGTTGTTCGAGTTCCGTTCTCTATCTGCAGTTCTTCATCAGATTTTCATAAAACTTATATGGGACCTACCTTGAGGTACACCCGATCGCTTTGGATTTAACAGACGTATGGATTAACATACAAAAAAAAAACAAAACTAAAAACATATCCGACGAATTGAGAACCCCCTCCTTTTTTTAAGTCGGTTAAAAAGTAGTTAGGTACATTAACTTAACGTGTCGTTGAAGTCGGAACAGGCGCATTGCGCATTTGTTTATTCGTGTTCAAAATGCATGTAAACAGCGACGAAAAGGTATGGTCCAATAATACCACTCGGCTTTCTTACTTTGAAAAATGAACTTTATTGCTGCAGAAAAGGGTGCAGAGATTGTAGGTATAGTGTCTCGGAGGGGAGTACATTCGGAAGTATCGGAGCTGCAATGGGTTTTTATTGAAGCCCGTTCGCTCGCAACGCAGTTTCGCTAGAATTCCGGATTGTGCTCGGATTCCGAGCGCTACATGCATTCTTCACGGTCGGCCAGCTGCAGCTTTTAGGCCGTGTAGCGTGAAGCAATTTAATTCTATTGGTCTATGGTCCTGACAAGTACTTAAGTCGTTAGGAACTGTGACGAATATTTACGCCCGTATTTTTAAATAGGAAGATAAAAAAATGTGCTCAGCTAAAGCTTAGCATGTTAAATATCCCCGAGGGGATAGCCAGAGATATTCCATTTGTGGATACAGCCGCTTTTCACCATTTTATTCTTTGGACTTAAACGTGATGGTGGTGAGACCATCGCTGGATCAGGGTGCCGTTAGACATGTCTCAGAAATAATTCTGGTACCTGCGGGTTTTCTCACAATGTCTTACTTCACGAGCTAGTGATAAGTATGTATATAAGTTTAAAAACAATCATACATGCATGCCCTCGCCTGGATAAACTCGAGCCTCACACACAAGCAGCGAATTCTTTACTTACTGGGCTATTAATGTTTTTGAAGATAAGGGGAGGAAACTCGCAATTGGTTCTAAGGTCCATCGCTGGTAACGTTCGAGGTTCCGAAAAATACACTAGCGAAAAGTGGGAACCTACTTTGAGGAATCTATATAAATAAAATGATAAACTGACTGACTGATTAGTTATATGTCAACGCACAGCCTAAGCCGCTGGGTCTAGAGGCTTTAAATTTTGCACATAGATAGCTTATACAGTGTAGGTAAATGTTGTTCGACCACTTTACAGACCTTTCTTAGTCGGAATTACACATGATTAATTATATTTTCTGACAGGCCTGTTGGCTAAGTTGGTAGTGACCCTGCCTTCTGAGTTGGAGGTTGCGGGTTTAATTCCCGCTCGGGCCAACATTTCTGTGCATGAATATGTCTGTTGGCTTAGTGGCTAGGTGTTTAATATTTATTTAAGTATGTTTATTAGTTGTTTATTAACAATAGTACAGGCTCTGCCTACTTTGGGACTAAATAATCGTGTGTGAATTGTGTCCCACAAATTATTAAATTGTTATTATCTATATCATTTTAAATGTGCAATTGTGTCTTATTTTTTCAATAAGCTCAAAAGTATATATAACATGAAAATATTGATGTCGGTAATTTCTCTCTCCTCCGAGGTAGGTAATTGGTGCTTGCAGGCAACACCGCCACAATAGTAGGTAATTACCTACCGACGCTCCATTGTATACGTTGCAATTGCAAAATCTGTGTGTAGAAATACTTCGATAAAAGACAAACTTTTATTAAAAACTAGTCGTGTGCCCGATTGGATTTTGAAAAATGACGACTTTGCATACAAACTTTCGTACCCTGATTAACCCCCTTAGGGAATAAATTCTTTAATGTTTCTTCTTATTACTCAACTACGTTATATTCTGCAAAGTTTGTTGCTTCAACACAAAGTGGAGCGGAGTTGTTTATAAGTAAGGCATAAAGTAGAATTAGATAAAATATTTTCAAAATGTCCAAAAAAGCCACATTTACAAATTATTGTTTTAAGCACCGCTTTACGGGCTTTCGTTCAATAGTATTGATTTTGTAAGTAGATAGTATAATTCGTTTCTTCTTGGTAGTAGTAACAAAACAGTTCATAAAGATGCTTGCAAACGGTTGATTTTATGCTTCAAATATCCAACCACTAATTGCCTGGAGCAGAAATTTAAATGGAGCTCGTTTATTCGGACCAGTTAAGTTGTCAATCTTGCTCGCCCCTTAAAACGGAAGCGCGCACCTTAATGTTTCTTATTTTCCAAGCTCTTTTGTGTGAAGATTTACCTACTGCGAAGTCAATATTTATAGACTCTACAAATTCTATTCAGAATGGAAACGCTCCACGATTTCCATTTAGCGAACTTAGCAATACTTGGAATTTCGATAGAGTGCGAAACACTCCAGTACTTCAGTAAGTGATTGAAAATTCATTGTTGTCGAAACAAGCACTATTCGTTTGCGAGTAGGTCCGGGTAGACCAAGTTTTTGTTTGCCTCCGGCTTGAGCTTGGACGGTTAATTTGTAATAGAGGCCAGAGCCCGGGGGCAAGGCAGAGATTGCCAAGATATCAGTTTACAAAACGTTCCTGGACCTTGTAGCTACATAAAACTAACTTCTTTATGACAGCTCTCAAGATTGCTCCGAACTTTTATAAAGCAAAAATCCCTCGAGAATAATAATCGCAGGCTCTACTGCTCTCCTTGCTTGAAAGTTTTGCAAGCCTGGAGTTTTGATCGGCACTAAACAACTATCGATTTGTGTACCAATACCATTCAAAATGCATATTGTATGTAGACTCAAATATTTTTTTATTCGGACGCGATTTCTGATATCCAATTATTTTAAAATAAGAAGATATTTCCGAAAGACAATCTTTGAATATTCACCTTCCCCTACACGGCAAATATTATTGTGAAAAATATTATTCCTAAAACAAGGACCGGTCGCCAGTCTCATGAGGAATCCCCCGGTATGATTAACCACACCCTGCAGTTTTCATTTTATGAGTAAAGTTCAAAAAAATATGGGAAAATTTTATGTGTTCCCATCCCATTATAATTGGAGCAAGCAAACATTAATTACGGGAAGTGCTGGCGGGGCGGACGCGGTTTATCTACTCGTGCTCGCACTCGCAGACGACGGACGAACCGACAGCGGGATTGTGCAACTTTACCGCTGAAATAACCAGATAAACAGATTTTGTGATGTAAATTCTTTAAGACGTCTTCGCTTGCTGTACAACGTATTTACGGCATGTCCGTTTTCTTTACGTGTGGAGTAATGATAATCTTTATCAAATGATAGGTAAGTATATGACTACGGAGATCGTGTATCCGAATTTATCAGTAAAGAAAACAGGATAATAATATAAAAAATTGTTATTATATAATATTGACGTTTCTAATTGTATATTTAATACCTATAGAAAATAAATGATTTTAATTTGAATTTGAATATGCGAGTTCAAATACGCGCATGATTTATCAAAAATGGACGCACACTCATAGCTTTTCAGGAAAATTTCAATCTTTGCCTACGCTACAATAAATATTTTTCTTTACAAATAAACTCTGAGGAAATTCAATCACATTACAGAATTCGTGGAAACGTCTTGACGCTCAACTTCGATGTTCTGAGTTTAACGTCCTTATGGAGTTAAATATTCATTAGAAAAGTTGATATAGCTTGATGAAGTTCAAAATATTAGTGTATATTATCTGAATTACCATAAACGAGATTAATGCTAGCAAAGAGAATTAATTTTGGAGTTGGATCAACATTTGGTGGAGTTAAATCACCTGTGGTGGGAGTAAGGCTGTCGGCGAGCTATTATCAGCCAATCGCAGTTGCGGAGAGGCACTAAGTACGCGTAAGAACTGTTATTGTAGCGGCTGCACAGCCTGCTTTTACCTCTACTACTGGATATGTGAAATTTGTCGTACTTAATCAGACTCTGAAATTTTGATGATATTTTGATGCGTGAGTTGCACTTCAAGAACTTTACATTAAACTTTGTTTTTTTCTATGTGGTTAGTTAGTTATACATGGTCATTTTAAATTAATTGTAAATATTTATTTCCAAAAATTAACAAGAAACAATTTTTGTCATTTATTTTTATTTTTCATAAGCTAATTTACTAGATAACATCAATTATTAAAAAAAAATACAAACTAACACGCTGATCATAATTAATACACGCACACTATAAGACAACGAAAAAAAGTATAAGTTTTTTCGTTTCTTTATATACTCGTATATGTTAATTCTATTTCTATTACATATTGAACCTACCCTTAAAATATTTGCACTTGATTTAAAATGAACTTATATAAAAAAAACAGACAATACATTCTAAATTTAAATTAATAGGAGCACGGCTACTAATGCAACGTTTTACTATAGGTTTCAATTAACATATTCAACAAACAGATGACAGTGTTGATCAATGATGTTGGCTAACAGATTAGAAGTTAACAGATAATTAAAATTATATTTTATATATAACTAGGTATTCATTGAAATAACCCATTAACATATGGTAGACTGAGGTCACATCTGTCTGTCTGTATATCTGCATGTCGGCAGAGACATACTGGATGATTTTTGTACCCGCTGGATGAAAATATGATTTATTACGTATCCACAGCCGAAGTTATGATCAATTATTGGTAAATATAGTCATGTTGAATGCAATTTACTAAGTCTAGTAAAGTACGCACAGTTCATGTAGCAGTGTCTTTTTTTTTGTGGGACACAATTCACACACGGCAAATTAGGCGGGGCCTGTACTATGGGTACTAAACAACTGATAAACATACTTAAATGAATATTAAACGCCCAGACAAGAAGCCAACAGACATGTTCATGGCACACAAATGTTGGCCCCGAGCGGGGATCGAACCCGCGACCTCCGAGTCAGAAGGCAGGCTCACTACCAACTAAGTTAACAGGCCCGTCCATAATTATATTACAAGTCACACCATATTTTTTTCCAGACAGTAATAAATCAGGGGGTACGTATTTGTTGTATATCTAGAAACCATGTAACCTCGTATACAGAAACGACGTTACGTGCCTTTTGTTTCTGATATTTTTTTTTGTTATTAGGTTAATGTATCGACAATAAAGTGTTTTATCAGCTGTTGTGACAACATTTTTCAGCCAATAAGAAAACTTCCTAATTAAAAAATTTGAGGTCAGCCGGTCACGTTCACGGTAGTCTGATTTCTATTAACAATACCTACGTCGTATAAATAAATAACTTCGAATTAATCCGACCGGGTACCCGTCAAGAACAAGTAGTTGGGGGTTGAGCTTAACGACCACCTCGTTTTCGGGCTATGAATATTGAACAGTCGCAGGGTCTCACTCGGAAGCTGGTAATAGTTAATCTTCTTTTCGGTGAGTTTAAGGGCCTGTTTAATTTATAAAATCTGTATCACTGGCCGTCGCGGTTTTCCAACAGAATATGATATTTACACGAATCAAATAGTTTTATGTTGTCTAAATACCGAACACGTAGGTATTTGGCAGCGTTTATTACAGGTGGCTGCGTTGTTTACGACCGTATGTTGTTTTAGTGCTTTTGTTTATAGATAACTCGATGGCAAATGGCAAAAGTGATTCTTTTCCGAGTATGGCGTACATTTTAGGTAAGTAGTAAATTTGATGTCTGAAGATAGGTACCATTGGTTGCAGAATTGTTTCCGAATAGAAGATGAGATCTGTATGACGCTCGCAAGTCTGAGTCGACGATCGAAGCAGGCTGACTCTGGGGATTGTAGGCGGCCACAACATTGTTACACCGTAACTTATATTCGATTCCGTAATGGAATAAAGGAACAGCCAGATACAAGCATCAAATTCTCCAACTTTTATGTCGGTATTACGTTTTTCTAGGACGCATTTTCGATTCATCACTTAAAATAATTATATTTTTCATTCGGGATTTCTTTTTTTCGTTCAAGCTTCTTTGTTAGGTAGGTAGGGTAAAATGAAAAATACATTTTTAAGCTACAATTTTTTTCTAGTCTGATTTATAATCTATGTACCTATACACATATAGTAACACTGATACAAGATATCTGTTCATGGCATATGTAACATTTTTTGGAAATTATAATTATACTCATAGTGTAGATGATCATCGATTAACATTTCAAATAAACAAAATCTAAATTGAAGTGTCTGACAGTCTACATCACGCTCAAACAACTTGACAGATTTTGCTTTTTGGTATTCTGATAACTTAGTAGGTATACCTGGGTCAACTTATATGATACTGTTTTCTGCAATAAAATGCTACATTTCCATCGAAAAATAGAAAAGCAATTGAAAATTTAATATTTTACAGATTATAATGTTAAAAACTATTTTTCATATCTCATACTCGGAAAGTAGTGTATGTTTGATCTGAGTACCGGGTCGGAAGCGATGATTCCCACCACAGAGAGATTCAGGGCTATGATTCCCGCCCTCGGTCGGGAAAGACTCATAGTAATTGCTTCCGGCCTTAGGGCGGGAATGAATTAAAAAAAAATATTACTACATTTGGCAAAGACGTTTATAGAAAAAGTTTTTCTAGGAAGGAGAATGACTTTCTTCCAACCTCTTTGGGTACTTAGTAGGGATACGAAACTTTTTACATCAATTAGAATAAGAAAAAAAGGCGCGGCCTTGTGAGTGTAGGTATAAACAACAGAAAATAGACCGCGCGCGGGGCGGTAGGTACTCGTTCCATATTTAAAATTTAAAAAAGAGTAATAATTTGGTAAGCTGTTCCGAAATTCAACACTAATAAGCACAGACCACTATTACTCGGGTAAAAGTACATATTATTTTGAAGAGGAAGGATTTGTTTATTATTTTTGTAATGTTATTTAGGTTAGGTACTCTAGGATATAGTATTCAAAGACGTTTAAAAGAAAAAGTTTTTCTTTCTTGCAACCTCTTTGGTTGTATTGTTGACAATATTTGTTTTTTTTTGTAGGTATTATTGCGTTTTTGCATGTTTGAATTTTTGTAAAATTGTAATTTTTTTTGTTTACTTTCCTTGAATTCGAAATGAAAAGTAGAGTGTTTAACGCGGGTGGAAGTTATCAATTCCTACTCGGACTATATCCGTCCTCGCTGCGCTCGGGCGCCTAAATACCTCGTATCGGAATTGATTCCTTCCGACCCTTGTATAACAATCTACTATTTAAGACCCAAGACCAAATTACACACAAAAGAAATCGCGACCTGCAGGAATAAGTATATTTAATAAAAAGTCGTCACAAAAGTGATCTCTAAAGCTTTAAATTCAATAAAATCAACTAGTAAAACACCGTTAGTTGGATCGGATGTTTGTCCGATTATAGCAAATAATACCTAAATGTATACACCCACGAGCGCCTGCTGAAAATTGAAGACTGTGAAAGTAATGAAATGAGTAATTGTATTCTAGTAAATCGGATACTATCGCTTGAATCTGTAAATTACAGATAAAAATATATCTAAGTTTCCCTCTATCAAGTTTAATTGGCTAGTAACAGTTAAAGTTCTGGAGATAGTTTATTGTTAAATCGCGTGGTTGTTCCAGGTAATAGGCGGCGGCAGTAATTGTTCACTGCGCCGAACAGATAGCGTGTTGCCTCGTACGAACCTCCTTCGCGCTAAACGAGCTCCGTACGCGTTCTCAGAAAGTAATAAACAAGCGCGATGTGGTTATCATACGTGACTTCCGAACGTTGTTACAAGAACGTATTCGGCAAGTGTCGACTGCTTTGAAAAGTTTATGGATTCTATCATAAAAATATAGAAAGACCGTTAAAATCTTGGTGTCCAGTTGGGGTTATCGTGTTCACAATATTAATATTTGTGCATCCTACCTTGATTACTAATAATGTTACGTTGTTACAAGAACGTCTTCGGCAAGAGTCGACTGGTTTGAAAATTTTATGGATTCTATCGGAAAGTACAGATAGACTGTTATAGAATTTGACTTATTGTGTCCCTAATAGATTTGTATACCTAAATAATTGATTTGTGGTCCCTAATAGATTTGTATACCTAAATAATTGATTTGTGATGGTGTAGAATTGAGTTTATTGGGTTTATGGAGGTCACTTTGTAAGACATATTTGTAATATTATGCATAAAAAACTGCCTAAGTTGATTACTAAATATGTACCTATTCACAAACTATTTACACTTATAAAATGACCATTTGTTTTTTTAGTGACTTGTGTTAGAGATCGCGGATTTGAGATGCGCCACTTATTTGCATGAACAATGTTTATTAGAAACTATGTCTAGGTGTTTAAGTATATAATTATCAATTGTTTAGTACCCAGAGCTCTGTTTTAGTTGGAACTAAATAACCGGTTGTGAAATGTGTCACATAATTTATTTACCAATTCATTACCAGTACAACTAAAAGATTATTTGTTCCATAAATTTAAAAATACACAGTCAGAAAGTTACTTTGGGGGCACGACGAATTGAAAACTATGATAAATAGGGTTTCTTCGAGTTATTTCAGTCACGAAAGCCTGCGTTTGGCAAATAACCGCTACGGTTTTTCTAGTCAGTTGAAATACTTACTTCAGGATGTAAAATTATAAAAGAAAGGCTCCTCTTCTCGATCTACATAGATTCAGTTTAATGTGGGAAATAGTGGAGAGGAGCTGTCTAAGCTCGCACGCCAAGCCACGGATATCAAAGTTACCAGGTCAGAAAATATTGATCTTTGCCGAGCTAGGCGTGCAATATTGTTAGTGTTCGTTTCGTTTACGCATGTTTTTCTCAATTGCTTATCAAATAGGATTTACTAGGAAATGGACAGTCATCAATACGGTACATTAATGCTGTTAGGCCCATAGCGCCGTTATTATGCCTCTGGCATGTTGTTGGCGCGTACGGGCTTTCATGCTGCTTATTCATTCACTTGTCTATTTCAGCTACTTCCACAGCTTGATGTCATATGGCATCATACTGTGGGGGAATGCTGCTGATGTTCAGAGAATATTTATTTTGCAGAAACGAGCCATTCGTGCAATTTATAAAATGAGGTCTAGGATGTCTCTAAAGGAAAAATTCAAGGAAATTAATATACTGACACTGGCGTCACAGTATATTTACGAAAACGTATTGTATGTTAAAAAGAATATATCACTTTACAAAAAAAATAGTGACAGACATTGTATAAACACTAGAAATAAGAATGAACTGGCTGCTTATGTTAGTCGATTATCTAAAGTTACCAAATCCTTTAAGGGTCAATGTATACGCTTTTACAATAAGATTCCCATTGAATTACAAAATTTGCCTCTTGACAAATTTAAAACAATAGTTAAGCAAAAATTACATACAAAAGGCTACTATAAAATTACAGACTACTTAGTAGATCAACATGCATGGGATTAACCGACTCGACGCTATGTAAGGCTATTAATTATAATTATTATTGTAAACAATATTTATTAGTAAGACATGAGATTAAAAAGAGCTCCCTTGAGTTTCTTGCTGGCTCTTCTCGAGGTACTGCATTCGAAACCAGCAACTCGTCGGTGGAGATGGGCTGCTGTTTGTATTTAGCCAATCTTCATGGACGAGTTTAGAGTGCCTTGTTATTATACAACACTAGCGACCCGCCCCGGCTTCGCACGGGTGCAATGCTGAATTTTCTTTGCTATAAACCATCCCTAGACCCACTCGAACCCACACAAAAAGTTTTATCAAAATCGGTCCGCCCGTTCTCGAGTTAAATCGTCAGGAAGGAAAACACGACTTATTTTTATATAGTAGATTGACGT
Source organism: Ethmia dodecea (assembly GCA_963855545.1). NCBI lineage: Eukaryota > Metazoa > Arthropoda > Insecta > Lepidoptera > Depressariidae > Ethmia > Ethmia dodecea. Next base: position 9,273,244 of record OY979446.1, read on the forward strand.
TTCTAAGTGTATATTCAATACCTATAGAAAATAAATGATTTTGAATTTTTGAATTTTAGCAATAACGGCCTCCTAAAAGCAACTGCTGTGAGATATGACTGCCCAAGCAAAACGCACTGGGTTTTAATTTGGCTGGGTCCAATAAATTATGTTCTTAGATTTTTTTATTTTTTTTAAATGTACATGAATAATTATCTACTTAATATAGATTTTTCAGTTTGTATTTTAACAAAGATATGGATTACTGATCCGAAATAAATGATATTTGAATTGATTTAATTGAACTCTACATTCGGTGATCGATCACCCAAAGCGCCAAGTCAAGTGAATTCATAGGAAAAATACCAAATTTCAAATATCTGCTTAGGAATGTTTACCTAGGGTGCATACAAAGAGATTTAAATATAATAGGGCATAGAAGGGACAAAGCGAGGAAAATTTGAAGTCAAAAGTTATTCCAAGTGGAATAAGTCTATTTACAATTTCGTCCGAATGACAGCTCGCGTTCATACTAACTGACATGACAAGGACATGCATGACGCTTGGCTTCAAAGTTTCGTATGAAAATATTCCCAATGCCCCCTCTATGTCCTATTATATTTAAATCTCTTTGGGTGCATATAACCTAACATGTCAGATATCAGGGAGACAAATGTTTGTAGGCTAACATATACTTTTGAATAGAGATTTCTCCGGGATAAAATGTAGCCTATGTCACTTTCTGAGCCTCCGACTATCTCTGTGCAGAAAGCCAAGTCGATGTGTTTCTCAGTTGTGATGTGAAGAAATTACAAACAAACAAAAACTTTTCGCATTTATAATATTACCAGCAGTTACCCGCAACTCCGCCTCCGTTTAATTTAGGTTATGGCGTCCTCTAGGAACTATGTAATTTTCCGGAAGTAAAGTGGCCTATGTCTTCTCATAGGTCCAAATCTATCGCTATAACAAAATACATCAAGATCGGTTCACCGGTTTAGGTTAGGTTAGAGAACGTAACAAACGAACTTACTTTCCCACAATATTAGTTAGAATTACAATACATATATTATGTAATACCAGAGACCAGTTTAAATAAATAGACGGACAACGCCATACAAAATATCGTAACTCGAAATCTAATTACTTACTAGGACGTGAGATGTCGTTAGGTGTATCGAATGGAAAAATAAATAGAAATTACAACCACAGCTACAACTTATCTTCACCCTCTAGTTTACTGCCACGCTGAGTGCGGCCAAACAAAACGTTAGATGGCGCTATATCCGATTTATTTTTTTATTTTGTGCTGGGCTGTAATTTTTGTAGGGTGCGATGTTGCCGATCTTACACAACTTTGTTTTTGGAGATTTGTGTGCTTTTTAAAAGTTATAAGCTTTTATTTAACTTGCAATGTATGTAGGTATGTATGAATGTTTGTTCGGGTGGAATCTTGCAACTCAATTTTGAAGCAGATATCTTCAACCGATTGAGCTGAAATTTAGTGTGCTTATGTAAGTTGGGTGACAATGCAATACTATGGTACTTCCGAGCTGATCTGATGATGGAGCTGGAAGATGGCTATAGGAACTCGGTAATTAAACTACACAACCGCATCGAGTTTGAGCTCATTTGATTTGTCTTGACGAGTACTTTGAAACTAGATGGTAATCAGGGTCTGATGATGGAGCTGGAAGATGGCCATAGGAGGAACTCAGTAATTAAATGTCATATTTCCATCGAAATTGAGCTCGTTTGATTCATCTTGACAAGTACTCTGGTGCTAGATGGTAACCAGGGTCTGATGATGGAGCTGGAAGATGGCCATAGGAACTCGGTAACTAAACGACACAATCCCATCAAGTTTGGGCTCGTATGATTCGTCTTGATGAGTTCTTTGGTAAAAGATGATAACCAGGAGGGTCTGATGATAGAGCTTCAAGATGGAAATAGGAACATAGTAATTAAACGTCATAACCCCATCGAGTTTGGGCTCGTTTGATTCGTCTTGACGAGTAGGTACTTTGGTACTAGATGGTAACCAGGGTCTGATGATGGAGCAAGAAGATGGCCATAGGAAATCAGTAATTAAACGACATAAACTCATCGAGTTTGGGCTTGGTTGATTCGTCTTGACGAGTACTTTGGTGCTAGATGGTAACCAACCAGGTCTGATGATGGAACTGAAAGATAACCAACTGAGCTGAAATTTTGTATACACGTTTAGTTTGGATGAGAATGCAAGGTTAGCCATATGCTATTTTAAATCCAACTAAAAAGTAAATAATTAATTTAGAGTAAAAAATAATTTTTAAACCAAGCTTTTATTTTAATGCGCCAAAAAGAATAAAATAATCTATTCTTTTAAAACTTCTACTATCTTAAACGTCATTACACAATTTATTACGTAATAAAATCTTGTCGCTAGATTTAAGTAGGTACTCATACCTACTTAAATCTAGCGACATACTCATATTTTGGTACAGCATATTATTTATATAAGTTGCAATGAGCTGCTCCTGTTTAATAAAATTTTGGTAAGCACTTAGAGGGTAAGCAAAAAAAATCATTTTTAGCTGCATATAAAATTAGCAAAAATACATACCTACTTTACTTGTCTTTTTTTTAGGAAGGACTTTAGATTATGCAACTTCGATTTAGGGGAGGGGGAGTTCACTTTTCTGGAACGTGTAGTTCGAAAACGGGTAGGAATTTGAAAAAAGTGTACAAGATAAAAATTGCAGAATATTTTATGAGCTTTATTTACGTAGAAGATATTTTTTCTCTACAACACACCGTTTTAAAGATATTAGCGAAAAACTCAAAACTGGGAACTTTAATCCCTTCACCCACTCCGGCGGACCTCCTAGACGCCGCCGGGGATTTTAGTATGTTTACTTCCTAAGCACCTTGAACAACTTACTGAAGAAATTGCTTAGGTCCCCGCTAACGCACTCTACACCTACTGTTGGGTTATTTGTTGAGTGGACTACAAATGATTTAAATGCTGTTTTTGTGTGGCTCACCAAATTTTATAATTGCTGAATATTTAATTACTTCTCATATTTATTTACAATGTCACAAATGTCAAAATAACAAAATTGAACCCTATGGACGCATTCATATCGTATTCAAATACACGTTTTTAGCAATTTTAGCAACGATGTAATAATGTCATGGATAAAAGTGACATAGGTACCTATAGACATCAAAATAAGTAGTTGGATTTTACATGTTTGACATTACTCTATAATCTATGGTTTGTTTCTGTCCTTTTTCTTCCGTATTCTATAGAGAAAGATAGACTAACTTAAAATTAGGAATTTAAGATGGTCTGCAGAATCGAGTGCAGTGTCTTCATTATTTTTCTGTAGCAACCACAACCCACATTTTACGAGATAGTCTTTGGACCCCTAAACGTGATAGGTGCTGAGCCCATCAGCGGACCAGGTCTGTTTGCACGGTCTCAGAATTAATTCTGGGACCTGCGGGTTTCTTCACGATGTTTTCCTTGACCGTCTAACTTACATAAATTAAGTAGCTATATCAAATTTCAGCTCAATCGGTTGAAGATATCTGCTTCAAAATTGAGTTGCAAGATTCCACCGAACATACATAGGTAGTTATATACATACAATATACATACATTGCAAATTAAATAAAAGATTTTAAACAAAGTTTCTCTCCTAGAATGATTTTCTTCCAATCTATGCTTTATTGGTCTAGATTTTAGTTGAAAAAAGGTTTGTGTTAAGCGCCATCTAGTCGGAAAACGATTCGATACTTTGTACCTTGGCTACCTTTCATCCTATCTATAGCCACGCCATCTGTATATTCACGTCACTAAACATGAGGGTGGTGTTAATAATGTATGCGAATGATTTTTATTTAAATTTAAATGAATGAAGGATCTTGCATATTCTAAAAAAGAAAAATATATTTTTCCGAGGTTTTATTGAAGAAGTTATTTAAATTTCTTGGTTTTAATGGCTCTGGTGAAATTATATATATTATGGAGTAGCGCCATCTGGATATTGTACAAATTTGGAGCTTTATTTGAGTTACGATTTGTTCTATGGGCATTGACAGTCTATTTATTTAAACTGGTCTCTGGTAATACACTCTTTTGCAAAAAAAAACGGGCACCTAAGGAATTTTACGTTCTAATGGTGATTTGAGATAATTCAATGTAATTTAATTTTTTGACGTAGTCTGTATACTTATAATCGTTTAAATTAATACTCGTGAAGTGAATTCTGTCAATTTGAAAAAAAAAACCGACGAATTCTACACGGCCAAACAATAAGGAGTGGTCGGCAATAAAGACAAGAAGTTTTTTTTTACTTTTTAAAAATTAAATAAAGTAACAAACGCAAAAACCTAATAACGAGTGTGACCTCCTCTTGCCAAAATCACTGCTTGAATCCTTCTGGGCATGCTTTCCACTATGTTTTTATAACGTTTTGAGGTATACGTTCCCACTCTTCTGCAATTATTATTTTGAGCTCCCTGATGTTTTGTGGAGCAGGTTGCACTGATCTTACCCGTCTCTTTAGAACATCCCAGACATGCTCAATTGGATTGAGGTCAGGACTTCGAGCTGGCCAATCTAAACGACGGATCCCAACTTCTTGCATGTACGCTTCCACGTCGCCAGAACGGTGCGGGCGAGCATTGTCGTCCATAAAAATTGAATCTTCCCCAATTGCAGTCAATGCCGGTTCTGCATATGGAATTAGGACTTCCATTATGTACCGGTGTGCATTTAATGTTCCATTTTCTATGAAAACTAACTCCGTACGCTCCGTCGAATTAATTGCTGCCCAAAACATAACAGAGCCTCCGCCATAAGGAGTGATTTCTTCGAAACACACTTCCGCATAGCGTTCCCGTGGCCTTCGCAGCACTCGCCGGCGTCGGTCCTCTCCACACAAAGAGATTCTAGCCTCATCAGAAAACAATACTTTATTCCAGTCCTCCAAAGTCCATGAAGCACAGTTTCGCGCAAACTGAAGTCGAGCAACACGGTGCTCACGGAGTAATTTAGGGCCCCGAGCCGGGCGGTAACTCCTGATATTGGCAGCCAAAAGCCTCCTCCTGACCGTCCACAAGCTAACTTCTACTCCTCTTACTTCTTCAAGGCTCTTCTTCAGGTCCACACTTGACGCCTTACGATTCCGCAACGCCTGACTTACCAAAAGCGGTCATCTCTTGGTTCTGTGCATCGTTTTCTTCCCGAACCGGTTCTTCTTTTGACCAAACCGGTCTCTTGATATCGTTGCCAAGTCCTCTGGACAGTTGAACGACTTACATTTAGCCGCTGAGATACATAAGTTTGCGAACAACCTTCTTCCAGTAGTGCTATAATTTTACCGGCCCTTATCGCTTTATCACTCATATCAAAAAGTGGTATTTAACGTAAAAAGAAAGGTTAAATTGTTTAATTTGCAGAAAATATCCAAAAAGTTTCAAAATTTTAGTAGTCAGTAAAAAAATCATTTCAGCAATTCGCGCCATTAGTAAAGCAATTTTACAGTAATCCACAGTAATCAATATTTTTCTTTTGTTAATTTCAAAATTTAAATTCGGAACGTGAAGAATCATGCTAGGATGCTTCAAAATAACATGTCATACATTGTCAAATTAATTAAACCTATTTATTGTTCCGCTTCATTGAAGTAGAGAAAAAAATCTAAAGTGCCCGTTTTTTTTTGCAAAAGGGTTTATATACCATTGATGCTTAGTTGAAAATTTTTTAAGGAGATATTTCTGAAAGCGATAAAACCACCCAAACACTATGTTAATCTCTTTATTTTATTTTATTTATAATATATAAATTTTATAGTAAAGCTCAAATACTATGTCGAAACATTAATAATCTGACGATGAGGGAATATTATTGCGAAAGCAAATACAAAAGAAAAGAAAATTCAGAAGTCTCAACTCGTGACTACGGGACTGCAGTCCGCACTGAATCGCTCGGTTCCTTCCTTTCTTGCGCCAATTATAGCGGGTACGTCCTCAACGCAAACAGATGCTATTATAGTAATGGTCGTTTTAACACCTAGTCCGATGGCTCTAACGCAGCAGTTAAAGTTAACTCATGAATATTGAACGGTGCAGTCGCCGCCTCTGACTGCTAGGGCTGCCGCTCTCAGAATTATTGCTTGACCGCTGTAAAGTTGATATCGTAGCAGGATGCGACGCTCTTAAATATTTTTTGTCCTCAATAAACGGGATCGTCTAAACTTTGCTCATGAATATTGAACGCCCGCCTTCAATGGTGACAGTGTGCCACTTAATTCATCTGCGCAGGTAGATTATGCAATTTTTATACTTCAAAGTTATGAGTTCGATAGAAACTACGTTTTTAAGGAAAGACTGCTCAGCTGTTTGGTTCTTAGGAGAAGCCTCGGATTGCTTATTAATTCCAGATTTTCTTCTATTTTTTTCTTTCTTCAGATGACTTACCAAAGGTAAATATTGTGTTGAAATTATTACCGTCCTGAGATTCCAATGTATTGAATCGGACAGAGACAATAACCAAGTTAGTACATTAATTAAACACCAAAAACTACGATTGTGTCTAAAAGACTAAAAAGTTTTGAAAACCTTAGGCATTATTAAATTATTCATGTCATTATAAGATTTTTGGTGCAGTCAGGAGGAAATATAGCCCATGATATCTACTTCTCAATGAAGATTACTCTAACGACACCTCATTTATAAAAATAATGTTAACCAGTTTAGCCCATCGGCGCTGCCAAAGGAATCAACTCACATACTTACAACCATAAACTTACGTTCTTTCTGGCGTAATGGGTTAAATATCTGTTATGTCTAGTTTTTCGGAATGAAAAGGGTTTTTATCTTAAAAATATGGAACTATACAACCCTACCCCACGGCATTACAGCCGCAACTATTTCCACCGATGTTCGATTTGTGTAGTGAAATCAATGGTATATTCACGCACCGCCTGCGCTAATCCCTCGAGATCCTTTTTGATTTGCCATTGATTCTATGCAAATTGCATTGGGACGTGAACAAAGGTGAATTTATTAATACCCAACTATGATTGTAGCCTCCTAGCTTTAACGGCGATTGCGTAGTTTCGGTTTAACACGGGATATACGTTAACTGTAATTTTGTTCATTTAATGCTTTCGTTTGACTTTTTGTTATATAAAGAAACAGTAATCGTCCTGTTCGTAGTGGGTCCGCTCAACTGTTAAGGAAAAGACCTGCGGGTCAAAAATTGATTCTAAAGCATTGTATCGACACCCCGGTCTGCTGATGGGCTCACCATTTATAACGTTTAGGGTCCGAAAATACACTGGTGAAAAATGGATATTCTCGACTCTACCAACCCCCTCGGGGAAAAGAGGCGTCAAGCTACTAATTTATATTAATAAATTTATTTTTTGTTCTACACGGTTACATTTCTTAATTAATACACAGTATAAACGCACGTTCCACTGCCAAGTTCCCGGCGACCATAATGCTACAATGTCCGTTAATGCAGTCTAGAGAATGTTTGGGTAATTTGCAATTCGAAATAGTATATACAGCCTTAAATTAATTTTGAACTATTATCTATTAGGAAGTAATAGACTAAGCGTGAACTAAGTAATTTTAAATATAAGAGAAGGTATGCGTAGTTTCATTTCAGTTATATAAGTATATGTTGCCGTTGTGCTGGGAATTTTTTATTTGTAATTTTATAAATTTCTAATATGCTACTTACTTCTAATATATGCATATATATTAAATTGTAGTCTAATAGAGTATTTACATACACAATGGAGAAGACATCTAGGTTCAGCAGTGGAGGTCATGTTTCTGAAATGATGATGACGAGTATATCTACTTAAAACTTGTGCTTTCTGATTATAGTTTCCAGTACTACGCATCAACATTTAACGTTTAACTTACATTTAAAATTACTTGCCCTAATAAAAGCTATTATGTCTCTGTTATTATGTAATTATTATGAGACTCTCAAGTCTGTGGTTGTAAAACCAGAAATTGTGTAGTAGCGATTAAGGAGCGGATGTTTTTCTTCCGTTTCAAGTGTTGGTTATAAAATTTTATAAACAAATTGATAATTTAAACTTCAAGAACTAGGAATTTGTGATTAATCTCTGGACATTATTCGCTGGTGATCCGGAAACAGCTGATCCGATTTCAAAGAAAAATAGTCAGAACTATCTCGCCTCCTCTCGCAAATAAGGTGATTTAATCTAATGATATTTTTGAGGTTATAAAATCTACTTTGATGGTTCACTTTTGATTGACATTTTGATAAAATGGCAATTTGATGATAATAGACGAGACCTTGACGAGACACATTGATTGACATGTCGTCATAATTGCCGTACCCAAAGAAATCTCTTTGGGTACGGCAATTATGACGACATGACATGTCAAATTTTAATCAAAATATAATAGGTCATTTAATTTCTTTGGCCGTACCTATACAAAATCAGGATGGTGATGTAATTCGAGCTAAGTTGCCGTTGGTAACCCGAATGGTTATCATTACTGGTACAAGCCTATCATAAGCCTATCAAGCAGCAGTTTACTCCAGACGATCTGTTAAAATAGATAATCCTATTGTTTTCCGATTACGCGGCTTGACCGGCTATTAATAATTTTACTGTGACTTCAAAACATAAAGCTCACTCGATCATAATTTGCCTTTGGCTGAACATATTGAATAAGGAGCCGAAACTCATGCACTATTCATTAGTATCTTTAGCATATATCATCACTTGGGCATTACTGGCTTTATCTACTTAGTTATTGAGCTTGTCTTAAATTTGTAAAGACTTTCACTACTGACTCGACAAAACCAAGCTCTATAAGATCAGGCACTTGGCGATCACCCACTATTATCTCTGGTTCAGTGAGCTCAACTTATAATAAGAAGCTCAGTGGTCCGGCTGCATTCAACATTCTTTAACTGGAAACAATCGGTATCGCCAGCTAACGATGCCTTCGAGAAATGCCCTTGAGGGAAGTAGTGGTTTGTTTGTAAATATACCATAAGCAGCAGGATCCCATTAGCGGACAAGGATAACAGATAATCCTATTGTGTCTACAAATCGTCTCTTGACCGGGTACGTGGGCGTCTGTCATAAATTATTGTTCCATTCCAAATACATTTTTGAACTTGTTAGTTTGTAAGAACTAGGTAGCTAGTGTAACTTTTTTCAAATCAGTCACCTAAATAATTTCGTATATTGTCATACATACAAGCGAATTAAAAACAATGAAACAAAATTAATGTACAGTTCTTAAACTTCTCATAGACAAAGATTCAGTTATGTTTTTTTTTCTATTACGGATTAGAATAGTTTTGAGGTACGTAAAATTAAGCAAGTAATATTCTAATTTAGCTTTATGGCTTCGCTGTAGACCTAGCTACGTACATTTGCAATATTTTGGGTCAAAAAATATTCTTATTTTTATCTGTGTTACGGTTAAAAACTATATTTTAATTCCATAACGTTGAATTTAAAATTCTGGAAAGCGAGTTCATCCTGTCAGATTCATCAATTTTATTACGTTTTGCATGAGTAAAAAGCAATTAAGTGAACGCATCGATTCCAGGGATTCCCATCTCGATATGGAGCTAAAACGGAACATTCTATGAAAGCTATGTATGAAAGGCATGGACAAATCTTAGATTGTACTGGAATATTATTATTATTTATTATTAACTGGTAAGTAGATTGGTATTTATAAAGCCTCGGAATACTTAGACTGAATCTGTTTACGAAGAAAGATTACACGGAGTACAAAAGTTTGCATAAGAAATTTATATGAGCTAAAAGAAACAGTTTTTGAAATTGTCATAAAATTTTGTTATTTGTATAAGTTATAAGCTCTGAAAACCTTTTAGAGAGGCTTTCAAAATGAAAAAGGCAATTTTTACTGAGATAAAGAAATTTAAAGGTATTTTTTTATAAAAGAATGTAGGTAATGACTTGAAGAGCTGGGACTATTTTGACTTATATGTCCAGAATAATTTATACAAAACACAAGAAGTCCGTAAAGTTTGTTTATCAGTATTTTATGTGATATCTTTATAATGATGTAGATTTAAGTTTCAAATTATACAGACAGTGAATGATGACCTCATTAAATTTAGAAGAGGAAGTTATTTAAGTTCCCTGAAATAATTAAGTCTAATTCAGCAGTGCCGTTTGATTTTATCGCACGAACGAGCCTTCATGTTCAAGGAAATGAAATATGCTATTCGCCATAACAATAACAAATCGGAGTCGTAGTAAAACGAGAAAGTTCTATTTTTAAATTTCTGATAAAAATTTAGGACTGTCCCATTTTATTTAATTCAAAAGATATAAAACACCTCTAAAAGATTATTTCGATTTTCATTTTACAATTTTATTATATCAATTTTTTAATAATAAGAAAGTAGATCCATTGATTTCTCAAAATGATGTCGTCATGGTTCTCATAATTAGACAGATCATAAAAAGAAATCATTTGACTAGCCAGTCAAGTAACCTATTATAAAGGTATATTTAAGTAGGATATTTTATTTAAAAATATAGGTATATTTTTATATACGAGTATGTCGGGAAATCATCAACGCCATCTAGTGTACTATGAAGATAGATCTAATCGTTCGCAGTGTTGCTATGTTAATTAATTGGATTGCAATGTCAAGTTCACACTTGACAGGATTCGATTCGGAAGAAATGGCAAACCAGAAGTTGTTTTTGGACTGTCAGTCCTGTCAATCATCTGACCGATGAATAGAGATTACGAGTATGTTTCGTTTGTTATGGTTTTCCTTGAATAATACTAAGTCTGCGTCGGAGTCTGAATAAAGGATTGCGCAAGTGAACATGAAGTGTGAGGAGTCGAAAGGTAAACGCGACAGCGCTGGAACCTGTGTGTAGCGGCGTCGTGGAAGGCGAAATGGGTCATTGCTGCATTTGGTAATGTTTGTACAATAAGGAGACAACAGCGAGGTCGGGGACAATTATGACTTGTAGTGTAGGGAATCAAGCCATGCGTGAAGTAAGCAGCAAAGAGGTATAATTGAGCGCATCCCACGTTTAGGTCAGAAATATGGAATGGCGAGACCATGGGATGATGGTGGGTCTGTCCCCAGGAGGATGGGTGGGCAGCCAGTCCCATCCCGCAATCTAGCTTGAGAGTAGGTACCTACCCGCTTATGTAATCGAAATAGCTCGTAGACTGTTATTCTGTTAATGTAATTATCGTATTGTCTGTTAATCTACTTTGTGACGTCATTTAATAAAGTGACTATGTACCTTATTGAATAACCAGTTTTATTATGTACTGCCCTGCCTAGAATAGATGCCCACACTCACATCATATAAGTAGACGATGTATATCCTATTCTGACTATAAATTTAAAAAAGATTGAAACACTTCTGAGTCACGGGAGACCTCTGAAGTTGATTGGCATGATCACTGATCTGGTTTATATGGTGCTTCAGTGATCCCTCCAACGTCATATATAGATAAATACTAACTGACTTCAAGGAAAAGCACTAAAATAGGTACTATTTTATTGACCTTGACTTGAATACATTAATTCTGGATACGTATTATCATAGTATTTCTTGGAGTATGTGCAAAGTCAATCTTTTTCATTAATTTTATCAAGTAATATGTTGTAGGAGGTCAGTGATACGGTTGCAGTTCTAAGTCAAGTATTCACAGATAAGTTATAATTTTGCTAAACACCAAAATAATTTGTTTTAGGTATTATTAAATTATTTTAAAACTTATGTCATAAAATAATTACTAATTTTACATATGGATAAGATTATTGCATTGCAGTTAGCTCTAAACAATAACAGAAATTACCCCTACAACTTTTAATGAGTTGTTACTTAAAACTTACTGAAAAACAAAAAGTAAATTATTAACTTTTAAACGCTGACTTTTAAACTACCGTGAGTTTGAATGATAAATGCGCTTTGTTTCCATCAATCTGGAATTCCGATGGTGGATGCAAATTTCATTCAGTTCGGATAAATGAACGGAATGGAGTCAATTTAACTTTCATTTTCTTAATTTCACCAGAATAATTGTAAGAAGTGTGTTTCAAAAATCAGACCTCCCTTACTTCGGATCACTTCGACGTTCCGTGAATTAACTTAGGAGGAAATTCGCTTACAATTTGTATTCGACAGTAAGCACAATTTGCAATCAGCTAAGCCTGTTTCGATGCTCCGCTCGCGACGCTTATTTGGGGAACCGTTAAGCTTATTGTTACACCGCTTTTGCACCGTGTCACGAAAGTAATGTCATAATTGTCACGTATACGAGTATGTGACGTTTTTTAATGTTTTAACTAATAATTTCAAACAAAAAAAACTTCTTCAAACAAGACACTAAAAAAAAGTAAAAAACACTAGTCGCCACTACGATTTTCGAAGGTTCCCCTCGATTTCTCTGGAATGCCATCATCAGATCCTGGTTTTCTTATAATAGTAATACCGTTGAGATATCACATTTCCAACAAAAAAAGAATCATCAAAATCGGTTTCTAAACGACAGAGTTATCCACGAAGACACATTACAAAAAACGGTCGAATTGAGAAAACTCCTCCTTTTTTGAAGTCGGTTTAAAAAAGGAGAAGGAGGAAATCAGGTGAAACTGTATGGCGAAGACGACGATTTTGTATATGCATTTAGTCACCGCCCGATTACAGACAGAAATAATAATTCCGACTTTTCTTTGAGCGTTTTATAAAAAACGTTTTAAAATAAACCGGACCAACCTGCGCTGCGTCTTAACGACTTTAGAATAGCAAGAACTTTGTGCAAAAGTTGACAGAAACACACACGGCTAAATACGTTTGTACAAGGAAATAAAGAAAGTTTTTTTTAACTTTAAGAATCATATCAAACAATAAACCTACATGATGTGATATAGGTACCTATACATTATAGATATTTTTTTTTTCTCGCAAAAAGTGCGTATATCCAGAAATGGAATACCTGTGCCAGCCTCCTCGGGGATGAAAGACGTGAGATTATGTTGTGTTTTTTTTATATTTCTACAGTAAAGACTTTTAATATTGTACTGTATACTAATATGAACCGGAAGACGCAGCGTTGGTAGGCCTCCCACCGGGTGGACCGACGACATCGTCAAGGTCGCGGGTAACCGGGGTGAATGCAAGCGGCAAGTTGTTCATTGTGGCGTTCTATGGGTGAGGCCTTTGATCAACAGCGGACGTCTTCCGGCTGATGATGATACTAATATGAATGAGAATGAGGCTTGGATGATTGTTTGTGGAATTTCTTGTGGCGGATCGTCTTGTCTTCAGCTACATTTTCGCAAGCGTTGGTTATTATAGTCTTTTATTATTAAGATTTTACAAGTGAATTCAAAATTCCTACGTTGAAATAAAATTTGATTATTGAGTTTCGATTACATAGCGCTATCAAATTTACAAGCCGTTTCAGTAGGCGGCTGTAAGTACTTGTTTTCATTGCGGTTCACTGTGTAGTCTGAAGCCTAATTCAAACAATACCACAAAAGCCCGCTTTCCCTTACTCGATTTCATTTCCAATTAAGCTAGCACAAACATGTCGGCCTACAATGATCGTAGAAGAATAAAACAAATTATCTACATAATATTAACTAGAACGAAAATTAGGATGTTTGCACAGCTATTCAAAATTTAGTTTCAGCGGTTATTATAAGCTGCACGGTGCTTTTAACGAGCGCCTGTAATTAAACGTAACTACCTTCGCGTAAACTAGCCTAGACTAATGATTAATAGTTTCATTCACTACGAACACTCGTTAGGAGAAATTTGTGCTAATAACAATCCGTTAAACCTGCATTTATAAGTCTAGTTAAGGGGCAATCAACTATTTTTACTTAAAGACACAAAGACATAGAGGCGGAAAAGGCGAAATAGCGGTCGCGATCCGGGATGTTGGAGGAAAAGGAGTATGTTCAAGTCCTTTACGCGAGGTGTATCTAATTCGTAAATAGACTAAATGTCATTTTCAATTCGCTTTTAGCAAAACTCTTTGTTTGCCTAAATATGATTTTTGTCTATGTCGGTTAAGTTCTACTTCGCTATATGCCGAATTCTTAGTTGGTCTACATCGCATAACCTGCCCGCAGAAACCAGGCGAGTGCACGTCTTCCCGCCCCGGATCGCATCCGCCTTTCCCGCGTCGTGCGTTGAACTTTATTCTTATAGGTGTACTTTAAGATCACGTTTATTTACGGTAGATTAAAACACATACTAATATGTTTAAAAAATAAGTATAAATATGTACTCATACCATCCGAGGGCCTCTGCTTTATTCATGTAGTACCCACTTTTCACCAATGTATTTTTCGCGTTCAGTCGAGATTGATGTGATGTTACACAATACATGAGAATTACACATGCTCCAGAATCAACGGCAGGGCGATTACGCGTTATGTTTTATTAACCGTTGAGCTAGTGATGACTGTGTAACTTTTTCAAAGACATCGGTACATGTCCGAAGTTGAACCCGGAATTAAACTATAAGATACGGGCTCACTTCCAGCACCAACGCCATCACTGATTTATTATTAAACTAGCTTTTATTTTTTATTTTCGATGTTGTGTCCGCGATCCGGTTTATAAAGTAGCATAATGTCTTTTTAAAAATTAGACCGACTTCCTGTCTTCTTAAAACTATTTCTATGGAAAAAGATCACGTAGGTCCCTCCGATGCTAGCTGCTATTTATAATATTAGTAGGATATATGGCAAAATAAGTTTAATATAGTTTAATATTAAATATCATAATTATTTTGCTATGTAAACTCAGAATAAGGCTTATTACAAAGTACGTTTTCCTTATACTATATGTTGGCACTGGCAGCTACCCGAAAATGAATATTGAATCGATGAAACGATTCGGTTTCGCATTGTCTCTAATGCCATTATTTTGCTTATTGATGCAGTGCTTTGTTAGTTGCTTGTACAACGAAATGCGCCGAACCACGGTATCTGTTATGGAATTGAAATTACTAGAAAGCTTGCGTTAAACATGGCTCTACATGCACTTAAAATATATATATAAAAAAAATTTGACAATCCTCAAATATACATAAAACACTAACTATGATACTGGTAATAATTTAAAATAAGGTAGTGAAATAAAAAAACCGGCCAAGTGTGAGTCGGACTCGCACCACCCTCTGTCAGACAGTCGGACAGAAGGACGCACAGACTAACGGCAAACAGACAGCGGAGCCTTAGTAATAGGGTCCCATTGGCATACTTTGGGTACGAAACTCTCAACATTAAATATCAGCGCTACTGTACTATTATTTTTAAATATATCTATAGCCTATGCTACCTATACTATCGTACGAGCAATATTCAATTTTTGTAAACGTAATGTTAAAATTAACAATGTTGCGATTTGTCCAGGCGAAATATCCATCTAGCTAGGAAACTAAACTAAACTCTGAGAAAATAAATTTAAGGTGAGTTTTGACTTGTAGGGTTTTGCTTCTACTTTATATTAAACAGCGATGATCATAATTTTGAAGACACTGATTTAAAATCAGCCATCAAAAATTTGTCCAATCCATTTGGCAGATTAATTCCGACTGCTCAATATGACCCAGTTGATTCCACGATCCGGATCTCACGTTCCAACGAAGAGGCTCATATCAACCTTATCTGGAACGCTGATCAGTGCGGGTTGGCGTGCGCTTCCAATTTTTTTCTTCCATATCCTGAACGATATTTTCATTCACCCCATGGCACTGATAAATTCAACTCAGCGATACTTTAATCGAGTGATTGTAGAAAAATGTGGCCCGCACCGAGCCGAGGGAGTTGCGATTTGGGATCCGACTCAAAAATAAAAGGTAGATTAGGTTCACATTTATCAAATCTTAGAGTATCAAAATCTAGTTTCTTAGAAAAAATATATATATTTACATTTTTACCAAATGTATTCATATTTGACTATATTTACGGACATACAAAATTAAATGTGTTTGAAAACATTTGTGTGGATGAACATGAGTATTGGTTTTGTGTTTGATTGTTTATATCTTTTTAACTTGTTTTCAGTTACTGTTGAGTGCAAAGCTTTGTGAGTTGAGGTTACTACTAAAAACTTAGTTAGTACTAAAAACTTTGAAAATTATATTTTATGTAATAAATAACGACATCACTTTGAGAGTAGAGAAAAGACGATTTTGACGCTTCAACATTGAGTGCAATGACACTGCCACTACTGCACCGTTTACCATGAGTTTCAATATCATTGGAATTTACCGATGACAGTACTGAACAGTTACATTAGTACCAACCATACAGGATTTGTCTAGATTAGGGCTACTTCGGACTAAATAACCGTGTGTAAATTGTATCCAAAATATTGTGTACCAGCGGCCAATCTACATGATTCACGAAGAATATTTGGATCTCATATCGATGTTTGGGGAGAATAGACTGTCTGCAAACAAACCGCAACCAGATGGTCACAGGTCAGCCTGCGGTAATCTAGTGCGCCCATCGCTGCAATCGCCCCTCGCCACACTTGTGGTATTTCGCCAACATTGCGTTAACGCTTGTTAGTCACACAATGTTCAAAAGGCTTTTAACTGGATGGTAAAATAGGTGGAATTCGATTTCCAAATTATTCTATAGACTTCAATATTAATTGATAACATTTTTAATTGACAAAATATACCTACATTAGAAAATGGTTATTTTCAAAAAAAATTTTGTCACAATTATGACCCTTATATTCATCTATATACAAAGTTTGTTTCTATAAATAATTCATTTGACAAACCATTAACAGACAACTTTTAATTAAGGTAGTCCCGCCCCGTCTTCTCAATAATATCTCTTACCTGATACTGGTGAAATACTACACTGATAAATTATATATTAAGTGTAATATAATGTCAAAACCCCACAACATATGTAGAGACAGTTTGTTGTAGTGAACCAGCAAAACGAGACATCTCTCGTTACTAGTAATTTCAATTAGAGCTTAACATGACACCCTAACAAATTGGGGTCGGCTGAAGGTGATGCAGGAGACAAGGGCGACAAGGGAACGTGTTTAACGTTATTGTCTCACTAACAGGTTTCGCAAATTAATCGGATTTCGCACTATACATCACGCCCTTCCGGACGTCACGGGTTTCCGCGCGCCTCCGGCCAGGGCGTGCGATAGACTCTGCAATACATCTGTGTAATAATACAGCCTTAATGCTCTCAAAGTTCGAAGCGAATCACAACTAATCAGACAAATAAGAACTAGTATGAGTACATACAAACGCTTGGATACTCGTATGTAGGTACGCGCGTACGTGAACTTCCTAAGATGCGCCGCTTGCATACTCACGATGTTCCTGTTTGCAGTCAATTTCAATTATTTCATATGAAACATAAGTCAAGGCCTAATCCAGCCAGTATTTTTTAGATGTTTGGA
Organism: Ethmia dodecea; assembly: GCA_963855545.1. Lineage (NCBI taxonomy): Eukaryota > Metazoa > Arthropoda > Insecta > Lepidoptera > Depressariidae > Ethmia > Ethmia dodecea. Next base: position 9,290,700 of record OY979446.1, read on the forward strand.
AAAACTGAAAAAGTGTTTTTTTACTGCAAAAGTACATAAATTTTAAACGTCACCGAATTTTTTAAAATGTGCTCTGCACTTCTACCTACTTTCTCTTCTGAATCTACCGACATCTCGCATTTCAAATCACTCATCAGGTCATAAAGGAATTCCGCCATATTGTTTTTTGTTGCATCACCAACGCACTGCTACTTCTGCAACTAAGACAAATATAACGACACAAAATCCTTCGTTTTGTTGGAGTTGGGTAAAAAATTTAAACGTTACGAGCCCCTTGTTACAATACGCTTTGTATGGAACTACAAAAGGTTGAGTGACTCTTTTGGCGATTTCCGTTTTTTAATCAACAAAAAAACAATGTTTTCTTCAATTCCAATACACTCTTGTGACAACTGTCGTAAAAAGGTTTACTCTAAGATTGTTTGTATTTTTACAGGGAAGTACTTACATAACATTGTATTATGACGGGCCTGTTGGAGCGGTTGCTAGTGACCCGGCTTTCTGATTCGGAGGTCCCGTGTTCGATTCCCGCTCGGGGACAACGTTTGTGTGCATTAACATGTCTGTTGGCTTCGTGTCTAGGTGTTTAATATTTATTTAAGTATGTTTATCAGTTGTTTAGTATAGTACAGACTCTGTCTAGTTTGGGACTAAATAACCGTGTGTGAATTATGACCTTCTATTTATTTAGACTATAATATGACGATAGATTAAATTGTTTTACAACTTGGTAGTTTTAGTCTAAGCACTGTTGTTGCCACACCTTTCGCCTTTGACACAGGACGGGAGGAAAAGAACCAGGACAGTCCGGCACCGACTTTATCAGTCAAGAATACAGGTCAAGACTGCTGTGACTCCACCTGTGTGAGTAACTCTTATAAAAACGAACCAACACTCCTTTCATTTTGAATTCCATATGAAGGAGAAGGCCAGTATTAACTTGGAAACTAATCTTCCATACGGCAATCACTAGACCAAATATATCTTTGTCTAGCATTTGACTGATGAAGGCCTCGCGGAGAGAATGTATATAAGAAAATGAAGAGAAAAATATGTCTTGCCGAAGTCATATATTATTCCAAATGTTAGTCGATTATCTAAAGATACCAAATCATATAAGGGTCAATGTATACGCTTTTACAATAAGATTCCCATTGCATTACAAAATTTGCCTCTTGACAAATTTAAAACAATAGTTAAGCAAAAATTACATAAAAAAGGCTACTATAAAATTACCGACTACTTAGTAGACCAAAATGCATGGGATTAAACGGCTCGACTCGAAACCTAGTAAGACATGAGATTAAAAAGAGCTGCCCCTGAGTTTCTTGCTGGTTCTTCTCGGGGTACTGCATTTGGAACCAGCAACTCGTCGGTGGAGATGGGCTGCTGTTTACATTTAGCCAATCTTCATGGACGAGTATAGTGTGCCTTGTTATTAGACTATTGACTGTTCTAAACGTAATTCTTGTTACCTACAGAATAAAATACATTTTAATTTTTCATTTTAATGAATTTGACATTGTTCTACATTCACACAGCTCTGTGCTTCCCGTCGTCGCCGATATGCCGTGTGTACTTAGTTAGGTACACCTTACTGCGCGACAGCTCGCTACATACTCGTATCTACGGCGAGAGACGGAAGTTCAAACGGAATGGGTGGGACAAAGCTAATTGATACTATTGAGACAATATTCTCAAAAGGAAGTGAGGAAGTATTGTCGTTAGCTTTCTTGAACATTGTTTTCCAAGGGCCTTTGTAAAATTCAACATAGAGGAGGTTTGGAAATTGGTCAGTGTATACTCTGAAAACAATATTTGTGCTAAATAAATACTGAGGGTTAAGGTAAAATTGATATTTTTTAATATAAAATTAAACAAAATCTGCATAACTTGCAAAAATACTTTGTTGGTAGAAAGTGCCCTCTGTGTATTTTTTTCAATCAACAATAGACTTTTTCAATGTAAATGTATATAAATAGTGTGTAGGCTCGCTCAAATATATTTAGTTTTATTTTGCTTAAATTAACGTCAACATATTATTATCATCATCGGAAAATCTTAAACATTGTATCTTTGATTTAATATTTATTTACTTGGATAGAAAATATGAACTCAACAATATTACAGTTTTATGAAAATAGTTTCGTGAACTCAGAATGAAAATTCCACGAGTAACTTGTAAACGTGTGCACGTGAGCTCTAGACTTGGACATAGTTGAAGCAAGCTGGGGCAGCTACATAATAATAATAACGTAGGTAACATGATAACACGGGGTAGTAAAATAAAATGTCCGTAAGAAAGGAAAGGCGACGGCCCGGGGCGCGACTACGAGTATCTCCGCATCTCTAAATTTGCTACGGAGCAATGCTACGCGGACAAGAAATACGGAATTGATTTAGTTACAGATAAAATTGTGAACATATAAAGTAAAGTAATAATTATGAAATTGCGGAATAGTATTGACTAATGTTTTTATTTCTCTGTAATTAACCTTAAAATAATAATTTAATATAAAAGTTGAATATATTGGTAAAATTAGATATGTCCAAAAATTTATTTATTTGATAAGCCATAATCTTCCACGCGAGCCCACCGCTGATGCCAGTTCCAAAAAAATATCTATAATTGCTTACTTTTATAAAAGCTTAAGTTTTCAGGCTTCGAATTCAAGCTTAATTATTAAGCCTGGCTTCGTCGAATGCAACATAAAACTTGTTGCGGAGCCACCGTATTAAATCACAAAACACTATAGAGTTTTAGGAATTTCGGAGTGCGGCTTATTCTATTATTAACATACCTACAGTTTCATGTTTTACATCATGTTTACATCCAATCACACTTTAAATCAAATCGGCTATTGTGCAACTACATTGTAAAATCAAGGTAGTGCAATCAGGAAGGAGTCCGTTAGCTATCTCGACTTAACCCGTAAACGGTCAGCAAGTTAGCCTCGCGGTACAGCAATATACTGTAGTGGCAGAAAAAGCGTCGCCTCGCACGACCAAGTCCGCATTGTTGGTACACATAAGGAACGGTGACACGGTTTTTACGACACGTTGCTTATTGCCTTTCGAGTTACGAGAGGGACGTTTTTCACCTCGCCCTTGTTGATATAAGTTGGTGTGGTCTTACGCACATTATCCGCACCCGGCGTAGCGCCCAATACACGCAATTTATTGTATTGTTATAGATCTGGAAGCAGTCTTCGGGAACGTATCGGGGATGTTTAAGTAAAATTCTTAGGTTCGGGAAAACTTGGACGCGCTCGACGAAAGATTGGAACTTAATCCCTACGAGTAGGTAGGTTTTGTGGTTATTGGCTAACCATGTGAATTAATCATATTTTTAGAATAATTTTTCACCAGATTCATGGACTCACAAGAAGTAAATGTACCAAATGTATTTTATTAAACGGTAAAAATACAGGGGTAAGTAGGTACAGTTGAAAACCATAAAATATTGACAGGACAGCAAACGTGTCACTTTTACGTTTTTGTATTATCACAGATAACATATCTGTAGAATGCATTGTATTAGTCAATACAAAATAAGAATTAAAGTGCGACTACATAGAATTATCAGTCCAGCAGGTTTTTGATTTTAGTAACATAATTTATAAACAGAATAATAATTTCAGTTAGTCTTCCTAAACAATAGAGTGGTGACTATTTATTGTATCTTTAATGTTATTTTTCTATAAAACAACATTGAAGCAAATCTGTCAATTTAATGGTAAACTTGTTTGTTTGTACCACATACTGCAGTGCCTAAACATTTGCAAAAGCTACGCCCCGCAACCGCAAAAACGATACGGTCCACCAATATATCACTGGAACACACCTGAACTGTAATAACAAAGAATAATAGCAATTGTTATACGCCAGTTTTTATTGCCTCTTCATTGAAACACTCTTTATATTCCCAATATAGGTACGCCAAATACCCGTAGGCAACTTGATTCATTGGTCACAATAGTGCCAATTTTTTTATTGTTACAATGCTTTCGAAGAACAGCGCCAAATGGTTTCTATAAAAACATATTGTCGTTATTGGCTGAAAAGTATTTTTCTGTTTATGAATAAATATTTACCTTTACGTCTTATTCCCGAGAGTATGAAAAGAGTTATTTTATACCTCGAAAAACTTACTCATCATTAGTGTATTGTAATACTGTTGTATTTTTTCAAGCTTTTTTCAGACACCTAAACGTCACAGGTGTTCCAGCGCCATGATGAATAAGACCTGTTTCTTCACAATGTTTTCTATTTCTATCAATTTTAAATTATGTACCTACTTACTTACGTAAGTACTAGAAAACCTCATTAGTGGGTACATGCGCTAGAAGGAAATTGAACCTAGGTATCATGCACTGTAGGCGGACTTTCAACAAGGCTATCACTGGCCTTCCTACTTGCTAATTAATAATTATTTAGCACTCCTTTCTACTTCTTATTTTTTTCTAAAATGAAACAGCTGTTTTTGTGAATTCAATTAATTATCTTCTGAACCAACTGAACGTTATTTATTTTCCATTAAAATTAACGCCCTTGTTTGACTTGTAATTTTCCATCCAGTTTCACGTCCATCAGCGCTGGAAGATAGTCTATTTGCAGGGCTAGAGTACCGTGAATATTTGTCTTTGACAATTCAACAAGCTACGTTTAAAATATATTTTAGGGCATATACTTTCGACGATTGCCCATGTTGAGTTAATTAACTATAAAGTAAAATGTTTTCCATCTATGTTTAAACAAACTAAACCCTTTAACGGCCATAGGCAGTTTAAATTTTTCATTGGTTTTGAATCTGATTTCAATTACATAGAGTTCAATTTATGGTGGTAGCTGTAAAGCCTTATAAAGTATTAAAAAAGGTAGAAAGTTCTCAATTCGAACCATATATTTTTTTTGGGAATGTTACTCCATATCTATGTCAAATCTCAAATGATTTTATATTTTCCGAGAAAGAAATGAAAATGCTCACGCCTTTATCCCCGAGAAGGTTGGTAGAGGTATTCCATGCTGGAAATACTTTCACCGGTATATTCTTTTGGTCCCCCGAAACGTAACAATTGCAATAAATTAATATATAATATATAAATAATAATCTCACGCCTCTTATCTCCGAGGGGGTAGGCAGAGGTATAATATATAAATTAATATAATACTAAACTAACATACCTACTTAGTATGTGCTTCGTATTTTATTATTTAACACATAAGTTATTGTATATTATTATAATTTGTATTTTAATTAAATTTTAAAACCTATGAAAAGTTTAGAATGGTAAAGACCAGGACCAATTGGTGCTTATATCTCTTTTTAAAGTATGTAATTATTGTATATGTAAGTATATAATTATATTTATACTTATTATTTTTAATTAAGCTCTTTTAACGAAAATGGTCGACTCAAAAATTTTACAAAAATGATCAGAATATCCTCCTACGTACTGGGATGTAATTTTATAGTGCGATATCGTAATCCTCAAAAAGAAGTAAAACAAACTCGCTCCTAAACCCAAATACGGAGTCCCACTGCGCCTGCATCGCCTTTGATAACACTGAACCAACGTTCATAAAATTCACCCAGTAATCTGCGACATAAAATGTACATTTAATTTTCCTTTTAGAATACTAATACGCACTTCTTTGCCGCTGCTTAGCTCGTTCATTATGAGGAGTAAATGTTTATAGCCTCTACTGTTTTATGATAAATAGGCTATTGAGTGACTTTCATATTTTTAAAATCTTACAGTACTCTCTAGATTAGATTTCTTTGTTGTGTTTATTGCTTTTGTTCACAAGTTCTAAATTTTGGAGTAATGTTTAATTCCGTGCTGAATTGTATTAAACAGTTTTTTTTAACAAATAACGAACATAGTGGCACTGTGTTAGAAATAGATAATGTAAAATTTAATCGTCCAATCAAAATATTATTCCAGTCACCACGTAGGTACGCTGTTTGAACATCTAATGAAAATCTCGTTTGAGCGGCACTGTGTTGCGGTCAGGAAATTGAAAGGGCGTCCGGAAAACTTGATTTACAGCAAAGTGCCTGAGAAAAGGGATGTTTTATTATGAAAATTATCGTGGGGATCCGAGGGTCCGGCAGAACTCGGCGCCCGCTCGTATGTTATCATAATAATTTACGTTAACAAGAATTATAGAGTCGATAATACACACTATATCCTCGCTACTTCAAAATTAAGCTTGCTTGTAATTTCTTTGCCTCCAGGGGATTATTGGGAATGATTAATAATTGCTATTAGTTATTTAAACGAAACCAGAATAATGTGATAATGTACGTCTATGTATAATGTAAGCTTAGTCGTTAAGCTGGGATATATTAGTGTGGTATTCCTGATATAATAGTGTAGAATGCTTAAGCTTCTAAGCGTACCGCTAACACCCACATTGTTGACGGATCTTTGGTATATACACATTTATCAAACTCCTTATTCCAGCTTAGATACATAAATTTTGAATGTTTTTTCTACAATTGAACAGGAACCTTCTTTGATTAAAAAATATTAGAAAAAGTATACTTTTATGACCTGGCTTTTATGGGATATCTTAGAGAGTACGCTTTTGGTAAATAGATGCACATTATTTAATTACTAGCGGGTGCCCAGCGGCGTTGCCCGCGCGGATTCCGTTTATTAGCGTTCCCGTGGGAATTTCCGAAAATCCCTTCATAGTGGTTGCCTACGACATATTTAAGACACCTACATACCATATTTCAAATAGCGGGTGCCCAGCGGCGTTTTCACGCTTGGATTCAGTTTGTTTCCGTTCCCGTGGGAATTTCCAAAAATCCCTTCATACCAATTTTCTATGACATATCAGACACCTTCGTACCATTTTTCAAGTTTCTAGGTGTTATCGTTTCGGAGTAGTACGTATTTCTCTTTTTAACCAGTTTTTATATGTTCCCGTGGGAATGAGATATTTTCCTGGAATAAAAAGTACCCTAGATGTTGACCCGGGTACTCAGCTATCTCCATACCAAATTTCATCAAAATCCGTCCAGTAGTTTTTGAGTGATGCGTGCACAACCAGACAGACAGACAGACAGACAGACAGACAAAAATTCCAAAAATTGGTGTTTCGGTATCTATATCGATAACTATATACACTAACGTTAAAATTTTCAAAAAATATTTAATGTACAGACACGGCCCCGTTAGAGTTTTATTATATGTATAGATCAGGCACTTACGTACATATTTATCACTAGCTCGACGGTGAAGGAAAACATCGTGAGGAAACCCGCAGGTCTCGGAATTAATTCTGAGACATGTGTAAATAGACCCGGTCCGGCGATGGGCTCACCACCTATCACGTTTAGGGGTCCAATGTATCTCGTGAAATGTGGGTATATCCAGTAATGGAATACCTCTGCCTACCCCCTAGGGGATGAAAGGCGTGAGATTATATATATATATATATATATATATCAGACACGGAAGTATGTCATTGAAATATTTTCTACTAGCGGGTGCCCAGCGGCGTTGCCCGCGAGGATCCGGTTTATTCCTGTTCCCGTGGGAATTTCCAAAAATCCCTTTATAGTGGTTGCCTATGACATATATATAAGACACCTACATTACATACCATATTTCAAATAGCGGGTGCCCATAGCGACGTTGCCCGCGCGCATCCCGATTATTCCCGTTCCCGTGGGAATTTACGAATATCCCTTTATATGGGTTGGCTACGATGTATAAGACACCTTCACACCATATTTCAAGATTCTAGGTGTTATCGTTTCGGAGTAGTACGTATTTCTCTTTTTAACCAGTTTTTATATTTTCCCGTGGGAATGAGATATTTTTCTGGAATAAAAAGTACCCTAGATGTTGACCCGGGTAATCAGTTATCTCCATACCAAATTTCATCAAAATCCGTCCAGTAGTTTTTGCGTGATGCGTGCACAACCAGACAGACAGACAGACAGACAGACAAAAATTCCAAAAATTGGTGTTTCGGTATCTATATCCATAACTATATACACTACCGTTGAAATTTTCGAAAAATCTTTCATGTACAGACACGACCCCGTTAGAGTTTTATTATTATGTATAGATAAACAAGTAAATTATATAGTTAATAATATAAATTTTAATAGACTGCGTGGAAAACTGGGTGGTTTGCTTATTATGACAGGCTTTTTGGCTCAGTTGATAGTAACCCGTCTTTTGAGTTCGTGGATTCTATTCCCGCCCGGGACCAACATTTTGTGGGAATGAAAAATTTCTAAAACTGTAGGTTCTGATTAGTTTGAGATTGAATAGGCGTGTGCGAATTGTTGGTATTTCACAGATTATAATAATAACAATAATCTTACGCCTTTTTTTTTATCCCCGAGGGGGTAGGCAGAGGTATTCCATTACTGGAAATACCCACATTTCACGAGATATATTGGACCCCTAAACGTGATAGGTGGTGAGCCTATCGCCGGACCGGGTCTATTTACACATGTCTCAGAATTAATTCTGAGACCTGCGGGTTTCCTCACGATGTTTTCCTTCACCGTCAAGCTAGTGATAAATATGTACGTAAGTTTTTGAAAAACTCATTGGTACATGCCAGGATTCGAACCCGAGCCTTACTGATTTTAGGCAGGCTCTTTAACCGTCCGGGCTATCACCGCTTACACAGATTACTATTATTGTTATTACATAGATTATAAAAGGTTTTATGTGGGTATATCCAGTAATGGAATACCTCTGCCTAACCCCTCGGGGAAAAAGGCGTGAGTTTTTTTTTTTTTATAAAACATTTATGATAATCTTATTCGATATGGACGAGGCAGCTTCTATATCTTTTGCAGTGGTTTCATGAAGACATTTAATCAACTCGGACTTAATTTAGTTGCGCTGTCACTTGGCCTAGTTTTATTTTATATCTAGCACCCTTAATTGGAGTCGCTACAAGTTGTACTGTAATTGGAACTGCTACTATAAAGCGAGCAGAGAAAATTGAAACTGATGTGTTCTGGTACTTGAAATAATGTTACTGCTCAGTCTTCATATTGTAGTGAAAAGAGTAAGATTTTTCGTTCATGAGACACTTATGGTACCTACGTAATTGCTTTACAGTAAAACTTTAAATTGAAAACTTTATTTCTTGTAACATAACGGAATCTATCATTTTTAATTACAAATATACGCGAAATAACTTATTATACGACAATACATAAAAAAAATCCTACTCAAGATTCGTCTTCCATGAATTTTAAACACGCGATATACTTTCTAATTAAAACGTAATGCTTTTGATGAGTTCTTAGCTTCCTAAAGTCACTTCATTTTTATTTACACCATTTGTAAAAGAAGCTAGGATTTATATAAATTAGGAGATTTTTTTATATACCTTCAAATGATGCAAGACCAATAATTGCTGTTTGTTTTATACAAAGTGTATAGGTAAGGCTAATATAATGAATGCCGCGCCCATATTAATTTACGCAAAAATTATAAACATAATACATTAGCAAAGTAGATAATGCGTGTGTAGGATGGTCGACGAGTACTGACGTTTTTATTAGGAACTATAAAGGGACCTACGGCGGGCGACGACGACCCATTATGTCCCATTTCGCCCCACTGAGTGCTTAATGCAGGATAATGGACTCTCTCACTATTAATTTCGCCGTTTTTGTTTCGAAAAAATACGGACAATATCCTGTGTATTGGACGTTACAATGTATGAAGCAAAATATTTTGACATATTCATTGTGAGTACGCGGTGACGTCATACGTTTGAGATAATGGGTAATAATTACATATTAGGTAATTTAAGAGAGGTATTCTGAAGTAAAAAGTATTAGCACGACTGAAATAACTTCCCCCAAAAGTGTGAGTAAAGTTGGAATGCCTTTTAAGAGTCACATAATTTATGTTTAGTGCAAGCGGGCGTAAACAAACTTTCTAGCTTATCATTTAAGAACAGAACTATTGAATTTACTTTTATGTTAGCAGTCATAAGAAAAAACGGTTGGTATAAAAAAAATCTTACACTTTTTTATGATCTTACAAGGGATCCTTGTTTGACTATAAAACACCTAAACTGCATCAGTTTTTATTATATTTAAAGTATATTCTCAGGTCTTTTATCCCCGGTAGGCAGAGGTATTAAGTTTCTGGAAATTATTATTTCATTCTATAACCAAATTCATAAATATATTATATATATATTTATCAAGTAGAGGACGACCTAGGCGTGCCTACATCGCCCAGATCGGCGATGTCTTGAAGAAAAGCCAGATAAAGAGTACCCGAAACCGACGAGCAAGCATGATGTGGAGGAAGCACGAGAGATCTGCCAGGTTCGTTGGAAGTGGCGGTCTGTTGTCTCTGCTTCCCCCAATGGGAAACAGGCGTGAGATTATGTATGTATGTATTATTTATCATCAGATGACTCGTCTGCTTGTTTGCCACTATAATATCATAATATATAAATTAACACCATACAAGTGCGAGTCAGACGCGCACGCTAAGGTTTCTGTAACACCGTACAAGCTAAACGCCTAAATACGTTTCTGGTGTCCCTCGTTATTTTTTTTACTTTAGATCATATTGATTATTATTTGTGTTTATAGCGGCAATAGAACTATATATTCTGTGAAACGTCAACTTTTACAGTTAGGTAAGCAGACAGACGGACCGACCTTTGGATACGAATAGGCTCCGGAACAGCTCAATGGATTTCATGAAATTTTTGGGATAGTTATCTATTTAAATAAAAACAGGAATTTTAACTAAAATGTTCGTGTACGTCTATTTCGATATCAGGTAGTGTTCAGAAGATATTTTTCATATCTCATACTCGGAAAGTAGTGTATGTTTGATCTGAGTACCGGGTCGGAAGCGATGATTCCCACAACAGAGAGATTCGGGGCTGTGATTCCCGCCCTCGGTCGGGAAAGACTCCTAGTAATTGCTTCCGGCCTTAGGGCGGGAATGAATTAAAAAAAAATAGTACTACATTTGGCAAAGACGTTTAAAGAAAAAGTTTCTCTAGGAAAGAGAATGACTTTCTTCCAACCTCTTTGGGTACTTAGTAGGGATACGAAACATTTTACATCAATTAGAATAAGAAAAAAAGGTGCGGCCTTGTGAGGTGTAGGTATAAACAACAGAAAATAGTCCGCGCGCGGGGCGGTACTCGTTCCATATTTAAAATTAAAAAAAGATTAATAATTTGGTAAGCTGTTACGAAATTCAAAATCTTGTTTTTCATCGACACTAATAAGCACAGAACACTATTACTTGGCTAAAAGTAGGTAAATATTATTATAAAGAGGAAGGATTTGTTTATTATTTTTGTAATGTTATTTAGGTTAGGTACTCTATGATGTAGTATTCAAAGACGTTTAAAAGAAAATGTTTCTCTTTCTTTCAACCTCTTTGGTTGAATTGTTGACAATTTTGTTTTTTTTTGTAGGTGTTATTGCGTTTTTGCATGTTTGAATTTTTGTAAAATAGTTATTTTTTTTTGTTTACTTTCCTTGAATTCGAAATGAAAAGTAGAGTGTTTAACGCGGGTGGAAGTTATCAATTCCTACTCAGACTATATATGCCCTCGCTACGCTCGGGCGTCTAAATACCTCGTATGGGAATTGATTCCTTCCGACCCTTGTATAACAATCTACTATATATTTAATTTTTAAACGACTTCAAAAAAGAAGGAGGAGGTTCTCAATTCGACAGTTATATTTTTTTTTGTATGTATGTTACCCGATTACTCCGCCAGTTATGAACCAATTTTGATAATTCTTTTTTTGTTTGGTAGATCATTTCAGAGGTAGTCCCATTTAAATTTTATCGAAATCTGTTTAGCGGTTATTGAAAATTCTATAATAGTCTAAATATTGTATAAGTAGTATATTTTTAGATATATTCGTTGAAGTCGGCTTTTTACTGTTTAGAGTTCTTTGTTTTACCTAATAAAGAGAGCGAGTCGCTAGTAGAGAAAAATGTGTACAAGTAGCGGTCAAAATACCTAGGTATAATGAATAGTTAGGCAAGCAATAAAAAGAGATACCAGCCTATTGAATAGTAAGACGTAACTTTAATATTAAATCCGAGTCGTGGCCCAATAGCACTTGTCGTAAACCAAGTAGCTTTATGAACATGAGCGAACTCAAATATTGGTTGAACGTGGTCTTGGAGACACTAGTCAAGATTTAGTTCACATATCTGGATATATGTATGCGCGTACAGAGCACGTCATGATATGGGTGAGTTAAGCGATTTTTGTTTGAGTTAGGTTCATGCGATAGACCTTTGTCTGGGTGTAGAGTCTGTCTGGGTGTTTGGCTGGGTGTAGAGGGTGGTTACTAATATTGAATTGAATTTGCTTTTAATTATTTATGTAGTTATAACTTGTTTACTACTGTATTTCATAAAAATATCTATCTTGATTTGAAAAGCCTTAATAAAGTATTGTTTCTCTACATTAGTCAACATAATTTTACCTTCCAGAATTTGTAGTCTTAGCGTAAAAGAGCATTATTCTCGCCGACAAAATGCTTTGTAGTTTGGCGATTTTAATTTAAAATTGGAAATTAGGATTCCTATTTTTATAGCAAAATGAATGAATTAGGCTTTGGTGGCTACTGTCGAGTGGCTGTGATCAATCAAATGAAATTATAGAACCCGACGCAATACCGTTTTAAATGAGTATTTGAATATTTTTTACTTTACTGGTGAAAAGTGCTTTTACTGGTGAAAAGTGGTTATATCCAGAAATGGAATACCTCTGCCTACCCCCTCGGGGATATAAGGCGTGAGATAATATACTTTTCTACCCTTCAACCCTTAATATTATGTCATACCTAATAGTTAGTCTTTTAGTTTGAAAAAGCTAAAAATATTTAGATTGCTAAAAAATGTTTAAAACATGAGTAAAAAGACTAAGTGATATCAATCATAGCAATCGATAGCGATTAGAGCCCACGTTGAAGTAGATATATCGCCGGGCAGTACACGAGGCGCAGCGCGATGGACCAACAAATTATTGTCGTCCAGGGAGCACGAAATATCGGCCCGCGCTCGTCCGCGACCCGCCCGATATATCTGCTCTCCCATCTGCACGATACCGAGATAACACTGAACGAATATTTTCTGCGGGAGACCGCAGGCCGCCAGCTGAGCTCTGAAAACCTGCTGGCTACACGGTTTTGTGTATATTTTTGGTTTCATAACTAGAATATTCCATTAGTTTGTACGTCATGATCTTTGTGATACAGCCGAGCGAAGGTATTTTTTTCTATAAGCTCATCATCTTGCGAATTCAGCTAACAGTTGATACAGCCTTTTGTGTGATTGTTTTTGTTTGTTAGGTTTCGGGCCTTGGGCCAGTATGAGAAGTATTATTTCTGAGAGGTGCACAATGCGAAAGCAATGAATTAATACAATAATACAATAATAGTGGGCACAGTCGTAGGGGTTGCGGCCTTGAAGCGCGTCAAGCGACGGATTTACACCGTCATCATTGAAGGCTACATGTTTATGACGTTTGGAGCAGAGATCATAGGACCCTGGCTGATTATCAAAGAGCCGTCCGCGTGTTCGGTTGAAATTTCAGATGACCAGAGAGCTGGCATTTATATCTCTGTCAAAGGTTTAACCTTCATTTCCTTTTTTGGAGGATATTTTATATATGTAAGTATTGTATATAATATTATGTTTATAATAATTAATTATTATATTTAGGTTACTAATAATATTAAGATTCTTTGGTGGAGAAAAAGTTATTGATTATTCATTATGAACCTATTAGAAGTATACTAATACATTGTTTGAGTAAGACAGACGCAGATAGCCAATTTAAACCAATATTGGTGTCATTAAATTCTGCTCACGTAGTAGGAGAAATAAAAATGTATGCCAGCACATATTTTATTCGCATCGTTATGAAAGCGGCGTAGGTCAATTAAAACAAGTCCTAGACTCGAATCAATATAGTGCATTCGCAGTGAAGTTATTAATAAAAATTCATACCCGTTCAATTAGCGTTGGTTTCACAAAAAGGAATATAAGTGTATAAATGGCGAAGGCTGAAGGCTGGCATTGTCACAGACGCGGTATATCATCGGCGTGCGGAAATTCAAAGGGCGCTCGGAAGTACTTGATTTATGAGAGCGGGCCGCATGTATGCGCGAGTATTAAAAATTTCATAAAAATATTCTTTATGAATTGCGTTCATTGTGTTGGCTGCCGGTAAATTGCGAACTAATTTCTCGCGGCAACTTTCGTGCGAATTTTGTGATACCTATCTATGTTGGAAACATTAAAAATGACAAATTGTTTCGTTCTAGGAAACAGGCCCGTTATAATTGTTTTGAAAAAGCTATTTACATAGCGCGATACATTCAGCTAACGGCACTAGAGCGAGCCAAATGACTGGTTATTGCTATATTAAATTTTTATACTAAGTAGATATATTTTATTAGGTACTAGCGGTTCTGCGCGGTTTCACCCGCGTAGTTCCCGTAAGATGAAATAATTTCTCCCGTTTTTTACACATTTACCACTATATCTTTGCTCCTATTGGTCGTAGCGTGATGTTATATAGCCTATAGCCTTCCTCAATAACTGGACTATCCAACACAAAAAGAATTATTCAATTCGAACCAGTAGTTTCGGAGATTAGCGCGTTCAAACAAACAAACAAACAAACAAACAAACTCTTCAGCTTTATAATATTAGTATAGATATAATATTAGTATAGATTGAAATGCCTTTGGCTTTGTAGAAACCCAAAATCAACAATTAATGATTGAGATTCGTACATATTCAAATAGTCTAACGAATTGAAAAACCATTTTGTTCATATTTTATACTAACGGGTGCCCGCGGCGAACGTTGGCGTCCCAATATGGTTCAGTTTCCGCTGCCTTTTTTCAGATTTTTTTATTATTTTAAATAATCGAGAATCTTTTGAGAGTCCTACAGTTATATCATATCGGGGTCATCTTAAAACCTATTAAGTTTCTATAACTAAAAATCTTCGTAGACCTCCGAAAACATTAGCAAAATATTATGTTTAAAATAGGTATGAAATAAGCCGTCAAATTTGACGACTTCCAGCATTAGAAATAATATATATAATAATAATCTCACGCCTTTTTATCCCCGAGGGGGTAGGCAGAGGTATTCCATTACTGGATATACCCACATTTCACGAGATATATTGGACCCCTAAACGTGATAGGTGGTGAGCCTATCGCCGGACCGGGTCTGTTTACACATGTCTCAGAATTAATTCTGAGACCTGCGGGTTTCCTCACGATGTTTTCCTTCACCATCGAGCTAGTGATAAATATGTACGTAAGTTTTTGAAAAACTCATTGGTACATGCCAGGATTTGAACCCGAGCCTCACTGATTTAGAAATGTTATTAAAATTTACTCTACAAGTTAACCCACTACCCGTTTTACATTCAGATAAAGAAACGGTAGTTATTTACACGGTCAGTTAGCCATGTGGGCGCTTACACGCGTACGTTCTGAATAATTTGCATGCGCGGGGCGGCCGGCCAGCGGCCTGGAGGTGGCGAGGTGCGGGGGGCTCAGGATTTAATGGCGAGTCTGGATAACCACTGTTACGATTTCGCAACTTCGCAAATTGCAACTATATCAAGCAGGAAATTAATCACATTCTGATACGCGGGAATGTTTTGCCTTTGTTGAAATGTTTTGTTTCTTTTCTGAGCCTCCTATAAAACTAGTACCTATCAGGTATTTTCTATGTTTTAAGAAACACCCTAATAATGTTAATTAGAACTGATGTCAAGAAATCGCCCATAAACATGTTTTAATTTTTATTCATGAATTTTGCATTCAAGAATTAGTTAGATAATTTAATTAACTTATTTTAATTATACATACTCATAATAACCTAAATTAAAATACATTATCTCACACTAATTACAGACTTCAAACAAACGACGGGAACATGAGTTAAGAACTATTTTGGTGTTAGGATCCACTTACAACTTCTCCTCGTATTTTCAGCTTAAAATATATCTGTTTTAGGGGTAATTGTAAGATAATATTCCCAAAAGACTTGTTAATAAATATAATACAGTTATTATTAAATAAAATTAGGCATACCACGTAGTTAACTTTGTGATTCTTGTGTATAAGAGCATCTTGTGTTCAAGAGCAGTGATAGCCCGGACGGTTAAAGAGCCGGCCGAAAATCAGTGAGGCTCGGGTTCGAATCCTGGCATGTACCAATGAGTTTTTTCAAAACTTACGTACATATTTATCACTAGCTCGACGGTGAAGGAAAACATCGTGAGGAAACCCGCAGGTCTCAGAATTAATTCTGAGACATGTGTAAACAGACCCGGTCCGGCGATGGGCTCACCACCTATCACGTTTAGGGGTCCTTATCTCGTGAAATGTGGGTATATCCAGTAATGGAATACCTCTGCCTACCCCCTCGGGGATAAAAGGCGTGAGATTATATTATTATTATTATTATTCTTGTGTATATTAATTTGAAAATGTTTAAACATCACATTACAATCCAAGTCCAAATTTATGTGTTTAAATTATGCAAAACGTTTTGACGCAAGTCTCTACGGCGCGTTTAGAGGGTACATCGCAGCGACGGCCCATAAATATTCAGTCTTCGGACTCTCCGCCGACTTATGGACGCGCTGATTTACACCAGACCTAGCTACGGAAAATGTCCTTTAGGCCAGGTCTACATTACCACAAAGCATATCGATCCTCCACACAGGGAAAACATTTACCTGGAATGTAATAGGGATTTTACCCGTATCTGATTCTGAAACCGCCGATTCGGTACCTTGTGATTCTTATTTGAGCGTTACCTACATTTTGGTAGCCTTTTCCTAATGTCACAGTAGTGTAAATTAAAAGAGGAAAGATTTGATTTTTTGTTTGTTTGTATTGAAAGGCTCCGAAATTACTGGACCGATTTCTAAAATTCTTTCATGATTTGAAAGCTTTGGTACTTTTCTGTTAGCTATTGTATAAAATAAAAACTATACTTGACAATGTTACAGATAAATTCAAACTTAGTTCTATTGTGTCCATTGTTATATATTAAGTTAACCTCGCAATACCAGTATATTGTACGGCAGGTACATGAGAGCTATGTATCTATTGGATCATTTTATTTCCCGATTACAACAGCTATCTTTATTAGAATGAACCCTCGGTATCTCTGCTCTCTGGTTTATTTTATAACTGTTTTTATTATTTTTCTTTCTCGAACCGCAAATGTCCAAAAAGGCTTATTATAAAATATTTATATGGGACCATAATACTTCTTCTACTTATTGCTTCTTATAAGTTACAGATGAAAGGGTACTTTGTTTATGACTGACATTGTAAGTTATTTTACCTTTCATTTTTCTCTAATCAAAATAAAACAACAAACATTTAATTATTTATATTTGGCTTATAGATTAAACCTTTGGCGGCTCACATTAAATAGTTACGAAACCAAAATCACATTGATTAATTAATTCCAGCAGCATCATTAAACATTCCAATGGTTTTCAGTTGAGCAGATTAGCGCCAAATAATCGGCGGCAGTATACAGGTGAATAAGTACGTGAGAACGGCACACTAATACCGTAACATATATGTAAACGTAGATTGTATCGTGATTTGCATAGCTTAGGGTTACAGATTACACAGAGGTAGTGTGCCGAAACTTGTGCCATAACTCTCATAGCCGTAGCCAAGCAAATAAGTAACTCTCAAGTTTGAGGCAAACACTATTAACTGTTTAGTAGTTTAAGAAACGCTCCCAGTATAATCTAGTTTGCTCTTAATCAAAATTCCGGGTCAGGCTCAATATGGCCACGGGTTAGAGTATAATGGCTTATACTTACTAACTATAGCAAACATAGTTACGCATAGACGATTAGGTTCTACGAATTACTTTACTGTTAACCAAACTTAGGTCAAAGAGCTTAGATGGAGGCATTGTCCCTACGTGCCTCGTAGAGCAGCCGGCTGGCAACTCCAATCTTGTCAAATTAATTTTAACCAAACTTTATACGAGTATCATAATTATAATATAACAAACAATTTCTTAACGGAGTCCAAATTACCTACTAATAGCTGGATGTTTTCAGATAGGTACTTAAATTTTTAATTACTGTTTGGTTATAAATAATTATACAATATACCTACTTGAGAGAAAAGTGATAAATAGTGACATGTGTAAACAGACCCGGTCCGGCGATGGGCTCACCACCTATCACGTTTAGGGGTCCAATATATCTCGTGAAATGTGGGTATATCCAGTAATGGAATACCTCTGCCTACCCCCTCGAGGATAAAAAAGGCGTGAGATTATATTATAGATTATTATTGAGAGAAAAGAAAAGGTTAAATAACTCAAATGTTTTAGTTCTTTGTTATCAATATTTAGTATATAATGCCTACGAAAATATTTAATTTGGTTTTTACCGAGCTCTACCGGTCATAATACTAAAAACTATCCAACCAACAGTGCAACCTTAGCAATATTGAGTCAGCAGTTCTTTATCTTATGTCCTACTGGACTGCCCGCAGGTTGAGGTCCGTTCATGCTTGAATATTCACGAGATTGGGCTATCTACAATTTTTGGTCGCCCGACCTACGTCATCCTTCGCACCGAGTGTAGCGGAAAGGTCAAAATGTGAGGGATGAGGGAGCTTAGGAAAGCGTTCTTCTAATAAGTTACGAGTATGTTCTTCCAGTTAATTTGTATATGAATACTAAATTGTATTTGTAATTCATCATGGTTAGCGTGACACGTAAATTTTCTTCTCCTATGTTTTATTCCGGACACATATATTGTGTCTTAATTGATGATGTCAAACATTATCATCAACAAGCCGTATTAACGCACTACTGCACTATGGGTCATTCTTTTATTATTAAAGAATTATGAAAGGATGATAAAGTAACATAAGTGCACATAACCTAAACACAAAACGTAATCAACGGCAATGTGTATTGGTAGCCATATAAATGCTTTTAAAACTTTGATTCGACCAAAACTCAAAATGTGTAAGGTTACGTCAAAAATTCAGCACTTGCACTGGCGGAGCGGCTGCTTTTAAATTTTCAAGAGCGGAGCGCAGGCACCTCCGCTGAAGTATCACGAGTTCATAAATTAGTTACTTTACGAGGGAAGGTCGTGCCCCCCGGCGGGTCCCGTGTATAATTTTCATTTAAACACGCGCAGCCACAGGTCCTCGCCGTAAATCAGGGCCGGCGGCCGCCCTTTGAGTGTGGTGTGACGGCATCGCATCGCCTGGTCGCGTCCGCGCCCGCGCCTTCCACCCGCAACAATGTAAAGACATTTCCATTGTACCGTAATAGGGCATTGTTTGTGACGTAAATTTTACTGCTAAATATGCAAATTTCGTTTGCGTCGACCTCGAGCGAGAAATATTGCAAAAGTTTGGCGAAAAATTAAAATCGCGAATCGAGATTCGAGAACAAGTTTTTAATAACGATCGAAATTACTGAAAACAATGTCTAGGTATAGCAACTGTGTTCGTTTCTAAAGAATGTTAAATAATGAATGGTAATGAAGAGGAAAAGTTAAGAGATCCTACACTATGCGGTGTACGTAGCTGTGTATAGATCGCCATAAACGTTAAGAAACACCTTCTGAGTCGTTCCCTTAAGCTTTTAAGAAAACATTTTCATACAAAGCTCTTTAGCAGCTTCAAACGTTCGTCAAAGCTTCTAAAACTCGGTGCTCTTACTGGGTTGACTTTATAAAGGAACATTAATTATTCGAGCTCCTAAATCAATTTTTATGCTTCAAACATGCGTCATATTAAACGTTTTAATGAGCGACGTTTACATATTGAATCATAAATATTCATGTGAAGGTTGGCGCACATCTGCCTCGCGGGGACGGTATGGCGGCCTGTGAAACAGGGGCGCAAATCCACTTGGAATTTGTTTGTCGCTTAATGACGCGTCACTCCGACAACACTACACGTGTGCTGATGACAATTTGCACAAACTTCGCCTCTCACGTAACTTTTATTCGTGAAGCGCACGACTTACATTATTAAAAAAACTTCATAGCCACTCTGAGCCCTGCAGCTGAATGGCTAGGCTCTTAAATTTTCAGAAACTTCGAAGGTGGGAACTAGGTTTGGCTGTACACCTGTGGTCTATTTTACTATATCCTCTAATGAAAGGTTGAAATAAATACGTCGTGTCCATAAAAATCCGTAATAAAGTTACCAAGTTTATCGCCTCTAAACAGACTAATAAATACCTAACTACGAAACTCATTACCGGCGAATAAGATACCTCATTATACAATGGGAGCTGCGCGATCTCGTTATCCACAAATAAAAAGCCTTTCAGGGAGGCTGTGTACTGTGGGTGAGGCCCGAGGCGTTAATATTTAAAGCTGCTCTGCCGAGATGGCTGCTCTAATGTGCTATTAGCTCCGCAACCGCATGTTTGACTCGGCGGAGCTGCGCGCCGCAGCCGCGGCCTATTCTTATTCACGACCAATTTCGATTCATCCTACCAGCTTAAAGCCTCACAAATACTTTGCCGAAATGTACATACAAAGTGATAAGTAACACCCACAGATATTAGTATGACAGAAGCCCACTCGCGACTATTGAAATCGATATGTACATTATAGTTTATATCTTGTTTATTCAATGTGTATGCTTTCAAACATTTTCATAATCATTAAAAAAACGTATAGAAAGTAGTTTAAATTAAAATTCATGAATATTACCCTTAATCTGAGGCAGTCTGTAAAATATAATATAATGTCCCGGTTAGCGGAGAATCAGCCAACGTGGCGCGTTTTTTCAAGCGTACAGCAAAGAAACTAATTCACCTCCGCTTGCAGATGCGGCGGACATGCATGTGACATTTATTACTCCTGGCAAGACTTGCGTTCGCATTAAGCCCCATTTGCAACGGTAATTTAAAATTTTACGCCCAGTTTGGAAGTGGTTAAGCGTTTCAGCACCTAAAAGTAAACATAGAAAAATGCGAACTGCGGTTGAACTTCTGGTTGTAGAAAATTCAGCTCTGTTTTGAAATGCAAAACGGCAATGTACTTAAAATGTGTCAAATATTTCACAGAGCTTTGACACTACATAACGATGCTGCTACTTGCAGTGACGACATCTGTGTCATCTCAAATAATCTTAAAGTTGCCACAATTACTTTTATATTTAAAATCGTATGTTTTGTAAAATACCTATATTGTGGCACTGTTTGACAATCCAAATTAAAAACTTATACTATGTATGGTTTTATTTATTATTATATTCGAGACTTGAGATTCTGTAACATCGAGGGTAGGCGGACGTACTGAAGAATGCACACTCCTACAAGGTGACAACTGAAATTAGCAGTATCTAGTGAGGTCACGTTCCTCTAATATTTGAAAGGTTTGTAGCATATTGAAATACTGAAGCAAATTAGTAACTTTTGTGATGAAAACCTATATTATAAAGCAATAGAGGAGGCCCGTAGATTGATAACCCAAATAAAAACAAATCAACTCGTGTAAATCATGCCAACCCCTTTGTAGTAATACACCAGTAGGTAATTTGATATTTTTTATATGCCCTAATTAGTTCACTCAATTACATTAGGCTGCTGGTCGTGATAATTAATATAGATGATAATGTGCTAGACGCGTGATACTAACCGTGTGTGATACCAGTGATAGGTACTAACCGTCAAAGGTACGCAGATGCAAGGTGTACTAAATACTTATACGTAGGTATATAAATTAAAATATTTGTAGGTACGAGTAGGAGTCTCCGGCGGACTTCCGAATCTAAAATTTTTAAACAACTAGGTATACTTGTTCTACCACTTTGTCAAACATTATAATTATGTATTATAACGTATAGAGTATAGGTATTGTATTCAACCTATATTAGTCAAATATAATTTAGCTTCCTATCAGTGAAATAATGATAAAATCTGCGTTCATAAATTCCAGAGGTCACCCCCAACCAACAAAGAAAATTTTATCTTTTAACAATGTTTATAGATGACAGCATACAAAATCTCAAATTCAGCGTCTAATTAGTTGTCATGCACAATAATTCGTGAGTAATTAGTACAATTATGATATAAGCGGGTAAAGTGTAAGTATATTATTATGTAGCACTCATAGAACACTACCTGCTTATAATTCTCTCACTGATCTCGCGACTACGCGGCTAGTTTACTGTAACTCGGGTCGGCAAAACAGGACATGGGTTAAACCTTTACTTAATTGTGGGATTATAGCTAACTTCGTCTACTTATCGTATTTACCGCGACCCGGCTCGCCTCGTGCCGCTTAGCAACATGATGTTATCTTGTCACCTGTATTAGGTTATACTTATAACTTTGGGAAACTGTAATATCTTGCTGAACGTGATAATCTCCAGTACATCAGTTATCAGATCACGTATTACTAAACAAATAATATTTCAGGTTTAAATTTAATGAAACTTCGTACCAATTTGCCATTAGCTCAACGGTGAAAGGAAAACACTGAGAAAACCCAGAATTGATTCTGAGGTATTTTATTTATTTATTTATTTAAAGGTCTAACTACTAAACAGAGTTTTGAAAATTATAAAAATGTAAAAACCAGCGAAGGCTTGTGAACAGCTAGTGAGTTCGGAATTATAATCCGGCATTTATAAAGTAAGTAGGTACATGCACAATTACAACGTTTATTCCAGAATATAATCCAAGTTCTTAACGTTTATGTAATACTTTTTAATATTTTTGACTGATTTAGGGCTGGCGAGCTAGATTTCTTGTATGTCTTTTGGAAGGCAGTTTATTATACTAGGTAAAATATAGTTATATGTTCTCTTTCCATAGGTATTAATGTAAGCAGTAAGTATTATTGTATGTGTAGCTGCAGTCCGGTCTGCAGGGGAGGGACTCACTACCTATCACGCCAAGGCCAAGGGCCGTAAAATATGCTGCTCAAAACTGGGTATTACCGTCTCAGAGATAAATTGGATATTTCTTGATACTACATAAGTATTACGCATTGGATATTTGAAGACTATACCGTAAAATAGGCAAATTTAGGCAATCATATAAATATGAATAAGCATATTCCGTGGCGGAATTTTATTACTCCAGAAATAAAGTGGATATAATCTCATATCAGTGTAGTCAGTCATAGTGACTGATTTGGAAAGGTCCCTCTGAGACCTCGCAGCGTTCACCCTTTCAAGTAAAAGTTATGTCCTCGTACCAAACCTCTGCGTATCAGTCAAGATCTTAGCCATTTTGGAAAGGTCACAAGGCATGTCATAGTTATACATACGGCCTGTACACGTGCCCACGAAGAACAGAGAGCACTACATCCGCAATATACTTACAAAATAAATAGTTGTGGAGAAACTACACCTCTACAACTTTACCGTAGGTAGTCTTGTAATTTGTTTGTATTACTTTTATTGTTTAGCGTAATGTTAATAAATCATTTGTAAGATTCATAAATGTTAAGTAATATTTTACATACATACATACATAAGGCTCACGCCATTGTCCCACAGGGGTAGGCAGAGACGACGGATCGCCACTTTGCTCGATCTCTGCATACTTCTTTCGCTTCCTTCACATCCATTAGCCTTTTCATGCACGCTCTTTAATTCTTCGCACTCCGGACCCCAGCTTTCTGAAGGACGTCACTTATTTGATCCGTGAACGTCCTTCTGGGGCGTCCTCTTTCCTTGCATCCTTCAACATTCGCACCATAAATCTCTTTCGTTACTCTTCTTTCATCCATACGTTCTACATGACCAAACCAGCGTAACATACCCTTTTCTATCCTTGTCACTACATCTTCTTTCAAACCACACTTCTCTCGTATATCCGCATTCCTCACTCTATCACACAATTTCACTCCACACATTTTCCTCAACGATCTCATCTCCACGGCGTTCACTTTGCTTTCATGCTTCTTCTGACACACCTAACATTCACTCGCATACATCAGCGTCGGGACCAGAACCGCGTTATGCATAGCCATCCTTGCCTTGTTCGACACGACCTGGCTACTCACAAGGCTATTCAGGGCCCCATTCACTGCATTTCCTTTCATTACTCTTCTTTCAATATCGTTCTCAAACTTTCCATCCCTTGTAAACACGCTACCCAAATATACGAACTCTTTCACTTGCTCAACTTTCTCACCATCGATCTTTATATCACACTCTGTCATACATTCTTCTCTTTCAAAAATCATCACTTTCGTTTTTGCAACATTCACTTTCATGCCCTTCTTCTCAAATGCTGCATTCATTATATCCAACATCTTTTGCAGCTCTCAGCATTTCGACACATATTCTGTCATACCCTGCAGCCTTACCTTTCTTCATACTTTTCATCGTTCTTTCAATATCATGCATACTAATCGCTCTTTCATCTCTTTCCTCCTCAAGCACATCTACAGTAGGAGCAAGATCTGCTTGAGGTAGGGAGTCATCACATTCAAATAATCCCTCGAAATATTGCTTCCATCGCCTCAGCACTCTGTCCTCTTCCGTTATCAGCTCCCCATTCTCAACTCTAATCACTTTCATCCTTGTATTCTGCGACACTCCCCGGGACACCCGAACATGCTTCCAGAACAATTTCTGGTTTTTCCGGAAGTTTTTGGATATCTTTCTTTCATTCTTTTCATCCATTTTCTTCTTCATTTGCTCAATCTTGTCTTTCGCTTCACATTTTATCCTTCTGTATTTATTCTCTACCATTTTCACTTCATCTTCAGTCACTCTAGCATCTACTGGTTTTCTGGTCCTAATAGCCAATACATCCAACCATGCTTTCTTCTTTCGTTCAACAATCTCTCTAGCTTCTTTGTTCCACCAGTGGTTTGGGGAACCATTCTTCCTCTTACTTTCTCCGCATACTTCTATCGATGTTTCTACCACAGCATTTTTAAATATTCCCCATACATTCTCTAATTCGCTTTCTTCCAGGCTATCACAATCGCCCAATTTTTCACTCAATCTCTTCAAATACTCTTTACCTGTTTCCTCGTTATCCAGTCTTTCCACTCTTATTCTTTTCAATTCTGTTGTCTCCACTTTAGGTCGGTTACGCCAACCCTGGAACAGACCACTCACCCTTGAGATCACAAGAAAGTGGTCCGTTCCGACGTTCGTTCCCCGGTATACCCTTGTGTC
Organism: Ethmia dodecea; assembly: GCA_963855545.1. Taxonomy (NCBI): domain Eukaryota; kingdom Metazoa; phylum Arthropoda; class Insecta; order Lepidoptera; family Depressariidae; genus Ethmia; species Ethmia dodecea. The sequence goes on from OY979446.1 coordinate 9,315,913, forward strand.
GACAACTTTCTCATTCTTTCATCCACAATCACAAAATCTATCACACTCCTATCCTTTTGTCTTTCCCATGTATACATGTGAATCTTCTTGTGATCAAACAAGGTATTGGTCACAACAAGATTCCTCTCCAAACCTACTTCAATCAGACTCTCACCATTCTCATTCACTCTTGCATCTCCAAAAGTCCCTAACACTTTCGCTTTCGCTTCTTTGCACACCGACCCATGCGATGAAATCTCCCAACAGCACAGGCCTCTCATTCTGATCACACTGACTCAAACAGTCATCCAACATTTTCCAGAACTCCTCTCTTTCGGTTTGAGGCTTGGATGTATCCGGGGCATACACGCCAATGACGCGTACCCGTATCAGACCGATTTTGAACCTCACCCAAAGGAGTCTGGGACTCACACACTTATACTCGATCATACTTTCAGACATTCTTTCAGACAGCAGGAGCCCCACACCCTGGCACGCTCTGTCGTTTTCGGCAACGCCCGACCATATCGCTGTGAGCGGCCCGTGGTGTGAGACTTCCGTACCCTTCCTTTTCGTTTCACTCACACATAGAACATCCAACCTCTTTTCATCCATCAGCATACATACTTCATCTAATTTACTTTCCATCCCTCCACATACATTCAGCGTCGCAAAGCGGCTCTCCCTCGCCCGCTTTTCGCCCCGTGGTACCATCTGGCGTGATGTGTGGCGAGCAACATCGCCACCTCCGTGTTTCTTTTTAATTTTAGTACACATTTTGGTCCCACGATTAGCTAGGGAAGTAACTGTCCACCCGTCAGAGCCCCGCATGGCGGGTAAGGCTAAATAGTGCCTGGAGTTAGCCAAGTTCCAGGACGGCGGCACGCTCAAGGCCAGGCTCGCCCCTGGCCACGCAAGAAAATATTTGAAATTGAAAAAAGTCATTGAAAAGACGAGGAAAAATATTAAATGTCTAAAAAGGTTCCAAAAAATTCAGCCCCTAAGACTAAGAAAGACACCACTTCTGAATCAAATAAATGAACTGCAATCACGTATTCAAGAAATGACTGGGAAGCAGCAATACACCCAAGGTCTCCTCGATACTCTGTCAGCGGCCACCAGTGAATTGCACCAAACACAAAGGGAGACTCAGATGTTGGTGAGGCAAGTGCTGGAAGATGATGAACGTTAGGTGGAGAAACCAAATAACCCACCCTCGTCTCGTTCCTGTGATCTGTCATCTACGCATACACCCCCGTACCCATCACTACCACGCAGCCAGCACCCGCTTGCCATTGCACCAACCTTCAGTCACCAGAGCAAGCTGCCATCGAGTCCCTGTCCGTCTGTGATGCTGAATAAACTAATTTCAAATACTGTAGTGTATTCAGATAAATTAGGGGTTGGCTTAGGACCGTACCTTGACAAATGTATGGACCAGCAGGTGATCAGCATGTGTTATCCTGATGCGTCATTCAGCTATATAGTTGACAAAATATGTAAAGAAAAATGGGATGAATGCACTACCGTACTTGTAATGACAGGTAGTATTATGCATAGCAGTAAGCTAGAATTTAATAAAAATATTGAGTTGCTTCTCAACTTAAACAAGAAACAGGGTTGCAAATTCATCCTATGTACTCTTCCTTATTGTCAGAATTTGTCGGAAGAACATAATAATTACAATAAGACTATTTATAATATAAATTCATTTATTTTCAACACGACATGCCGTCATAGCGACGCTATTTTGTATTATGACATTAATAAAATTATTACACATTTTAGGATGACTAGGGATACAATGTATCTATCAAATAAATCTAAGCGACGACTAGCTACTTTGTTAGCTCCATATATACACGACATTGTTATAAGCAGTATAACACAGTCACTTGTACCTGTTAGTAGCACTACTAATGTGAATTTAAACTGTTAAGTCCGACAGCAGAAAGTCCCAAACCTATAAATTCTGTAAATCAGGGACTTTCTGGCCATAACATTACCACCTGTAAGACGAAGGAAAAGCATAGATCTTTAAAGTTAATTCATCAAAACATTCAAGGCTTTTCCAGCAAAGAATTAGAAATAGAACTATTCTTAGAATACGAAAAAGTTGATATTTTTTGTGTGACAGAACATTGGCTTAGAGTCACAGAAATGATGTTTGGGTTTGTAAATTATACAGCTGTCAGTACTTTCAATCGGCGATTGGCCGCACGTGGTGGTTCCGTAATTTTTGTTAGAAATAATATCAAAGCGAAAGACCGCCAGGACGTAATTAAATTATCGGTGGAAAGTACTATTGAATTGTCATGCGTTGAGTTGGAGAAACACATCATTGTATGCGTATACAGACCCCCTTATAGTGTAAATTTTGATAATTTTGAGAACAAAATGGACGAGGTCTTAAAGTTGTTAAGTAAAAATAGTAAAAGTGTTGTGGTCTGTGGTGATTTTAACGTGGATCTGCTTGAACCAAGCTTGTATAAAACTAGGATATTAAGTTTATTCAAATCTTTTAATTTAATGAATGTATTTACAGATCCTACCAGAATCACAGAAACTTCGGCAACTTGCATTGACAATATCTATTGTAATTGTATTCCTAATAGTAAAACTATAATAAATAAGCTAAAATCCGATCACAGCGGTCAGTGTATTTTACTCCCTGTGGACAATCGCGATTTATCAGTAAAAATTCAGATAAGACCTGTCACAGTATGTAAAATAGAGAAGTATAAAAGAGCACTAGAGTGTAAGTTACCTTTGCCCGATCCTGTTGATTCTGATCCAAACGGCTATTTTAAGAAATTCTTTTCTGTTTTAACCGAGGAATTTGATTCACATTTTGAACTTAAAAATAAAATACTTTCTAATAAATTTAAATTTAGCGAATGGGCTACCAGTGGTATTCGTAAAAGCAGGGTCAAATTATTTGAATTGTATGAAAAGCGATCATATACCCATGATGAAAAGTTTGTGAAATATGTTAGAAACTATTCTAAAACATTCAAAAAGGTTTGTGCTTGTGCAAAAGCAATGTCCATAAGTAATACTATTAAAAAATTGGATAACACAATAAAGGCTGTTTGGAAAGTAATAAACAGAGAAACGGGTAGAGTGAAACCACGTGACCATGACTTAGCTATTCAAACGGACCACAGCCTATTTACCAAGAGTGAGGATGTGGCTAGGGAATTTGAACATTTTTTTACTAATATACCTATTAAAACAACAGAACATCTGAACTCATCCACATCTCTTGCCATAACTTTTCTACGAAAAAATGTAAATAGCTGTAACGAATCTCTTATATTTAGACACACTAGTCCGGATACCGTCATTAAAACTTTTAGAGCACTTAAACTTAAAAGTACTGAAGATATATGGGGCATGTCTGTTAAGGTATGTAGCTTCATCATAACCTTAGTAGCACCATATTTAGCTTATATCTTTAACAATTGTATTGACAAAGGATTATTTCCTGACCTAATGAAACATAGTAAAGTTATTCCTCTTTTTAAATCAGGAGAGAAAAAAGACCCCTCAAATTATAGACCTGTTTCTGTTTTACCAGTACTTAGCAAAGTTTTTGAAAGGTCATTGCTTGATCAAATGATTTCACACTTCAATCTAAATAACTTATTTCATAACGAACAATTTGGCTTCACCAAAGGTCGTTCAACTACGGATGCTGGAATAGCATTACTCAAGAATATTTTTAATGCCTGGGAGAAATCTCAAAACGCAATTGGAGTTTTTTGCGATCTATCAAAAGCATTTGACTGCGTAGATCATGAGACCTTGCTGTGTAAATTAAATCATTATGGAGTCAACGGTAAAGCGCTTGATATTTTACAGTCCTATCTCGAAAATAGGATACAAAAAGTAAAAATAAATGATTGTAAATCACAGGGCGCACCCGTAAAAATTGGGGTGCCTCAAGGTTCGATTCTTGGTCCTTTTCTTTTCCTTGTATATATAAATGATCTTCCATTCATGGTAGAGAGTTTGTCAAAGATAGTGTTGTTTGCTGATGATACATCTCTGATTTTCAAAGTAGATAGACAAGCTCAGAAGCTCGACGAGGTAAATGACACTCTTCAACAAATTCTCACATGGTTCACTGCAAACAATCTAGTGCTCAACGCTAAGAAGACCAAATGTATAAAGTTTGTACTCCCTAATGTTAGACGAGTAGAGAATGAGATAATTTTAAACAATGACAAATTAGACTTCGCTGATAATACAGTTTTTTTGGGGATAACGATAGACTCCAAACTTCAATGGAATTCTCATATTTCTGCATTATCTAACAGACTGAGCTCAGCTGCTTATGCCGTCAGAAAAATCAGATGGCTTACTGATGTAGACACAGCAAGACTCGTTTATTCTAGCTACTTTTACAGTATAATGTCCTATGGCATCTTGCTGTGGGGCAGAGCTGCTGATGCAGAATCTATTTTTATTTTACAAAAAAGGGCTATACGCGCCATTTACAAGTTAAGATGTCGTGATTCCCTGAGAGAACTGTTCAAAGAAATTAATATTTTAACAATGCCTTGTCAGTACATTTATGAAAACATTATGTATGTACGGAAAAATATATTACTGTATACTAAAAACTGTGACAGGCATAATTGTAATCTAAGGAATAAAAATAAACTAGAGCAACCTCAGTCACGATTAAGTAAAATTAATAATTCCTTTGTGGGGCTTTGCATACGCTTTTATAATAAAATACCAGAAGATATTTTGAAATTGCCTGAAACTGTGTTCAAATTTCATGTTAAACATGTACTTTGTAAAATGGCATATTACAAACTAGACGACTATATAAATGACAATGATGCTTGGAACAGATTTTCTCCAGTCCAGCGCAATACGATAGCGAAAAACAAACGAAATTATGTAACCCAATTTAGTAATATGTAACAATTGATTAAAAGAATATTGTGTTGAGGAGTTTCTTGCCCCGCTTCTTCTCCTCAACCATACATGCTGAAGCGGTGGAGTTGAAATGACGTTCAATAAGTGGACTTGTAAGTTCCTATTTTGAATAAAACATTTTGACTTTGACTTTGACTTGACATCCCTAGGCACGGCAGACCTTGGATTGGCGGAAAGGGAAAAGGACTGGGTAGGGGGATAGGAGGTAGGTGCATGGATAGGTGGAAGGTAAGGGACATCGCTAAGACGAAAGGACAGTGGGTTGTCCTAGCGATGGCTCGGGAGGCCGGGCGCGCGTACCCGTGACTCATCTGAATAGCACCGGAAAGACGAGACCCCTGACCCAACCCACATGGTATTTTATTATTAACGCAATTAATATACGGTACTTATATGGAAGGATACGAATGTAGTTTCTATTTAATATTGTTGTACTAGTTTTGTTTTCAATAATTATCAATGGGGAGGGTTGTAAAAACATACGGAGTAATCAAAGACGTTTATAGAAAAAGTTTAGGAAAGAGAATGATTTTCTTCCAACCTCTTGTGGAGTAATATTATTACAAATTGGAATTTGGAAAAGCAGCAGGCTTTCTTAGACAATCTTCGAATATAACGTTAAAAATTTCAACTTGAAACCAAAATGTCGCCACCCGCCCTTCCATAGAAAATGGAGATCAATAATAGTAATTTTTCTTTAATGATTTGAAGTCAAAGTCAAAAGTTTTTATTCAATGCAGGGGATTATAAGTCCTCTTATTGAAAGCCATTGCGACTCCACCGCTTCGGTATGTATAGTTGAGGAGAAGAAGCGGGGCAAGAAACTCATAATTTTTTTGCTTGCTTTTTTTAATGCTAAATAAAGCCGCGTCAAATTGTATACCCCGTAATGAAACAGCTAGTGGACTTTACTTAAGCGGAACCAATTCTATATCTATTTAAAACCTGCACATTAACTAGAGTTACGGGTTGGTGATGATGATAATGATGATGATGACATTGACTAGCTGAAAGTAGGTACTCTCCATCAGATTCATCATGAATCAGATTGGCCCTAATCTTAGCTGTCGGATAAAAATGTTGTTCACTCGACGCCGACAGCTGGAGCCAATTTATATCCCAAGAGTAAAAAAACGCTGAATAGGCAACAAACACTCGTAATGAGCCAATGATGACGTCAAAATTCGGTCCAAACTCCAGTCGTACTTGATAAAAATAAAATGCTGCGTGTATATGGAAATTCTAAAGATATGCATAATTTAAAGATTCTCGGGAGCATAACAAACATTTTTCATCTTGAGGAAATACATAATAAGTATTATAATTTGGGGAAACAGTTTATTTTTTGTACTCAGAAACTCATTCCGCAATTGTAACGAATGCAGAGATTCATGTGTCAGAGGTTTTTTGTTAAAGCTGATAAGATCGCCCATTGTAGGAAATTAGGCACTACAAGTACTTGTTAACTACTTCTATTATTATTTTATCTTTTTGGTGTTACATTGGAAACCTAGAAGCATGTTTTAGGATCTAATTTGTAAGTAATATTTCATTGACCAATTTCGTAACTACACTTTCAGAAAGCTTATAAATTGAACGTCTAATTAATGTGGAGTGGTCCGAGTAGATAGAGGTGGATGGTTTGCCTCTAAATCTTGTCGGGTTCACCCTATCCCGGCATCTCACTGTCAGGTACGTGCCTCTACTTCGCATTTGATTGCATTTTTAAGAAGGCCAACATTCGTTCTCCTATTTTATCTTCATGTCTTTCTTTATGGACTTTAAAAAGTAATCTGTGACATAAATTTCTATATTCCCGTTTCAATTTATTGTATTCTATCCGTTTTGTACCACTAGTGAAAATATTGTGTTTTTATCAAATTTATAAGCAGGGAATTTATGAGGTCGTAGAGGAGGGAAAATGGCGTCACGCAACGTGTCTGCACCGGTTCTATTGGATACGTGCCCGTGATACATCGAACGGCTCTCTGCAACACGTAGCAGGGCTATTTATCTCGGCGACTGTTTGACAATCCCGCTACCCTTGTTTACACCCAATAAAATAAATAAAACAGCCCCCATGGCTAAGTGTACTAAAGTGGAAAATACGAATTTAATGTTAAAGGTGTGGTTTCCTCACGCCAATGAAAAAATGACTTTAGGTACGCATTGAGACTATTTTATATAAAATAAGGATTAAAAGGATGATGTATTAACTTGGTACCTAAGAGATCGAGCTATTTTGACTACTATTCTAGAATTTTATTGTTATTGAGTTTGCTAAAATATTTTATTAGTACAGCACGGCCGTTTTAACTTGACAGTTCTGAAGTTGCGCAAATGGCTGCGCAGTAAAAAATTTTAGCGACCATATGGCGGTAGGAGGGGGATTTGCGCAGGCGAACCCTATGTTCAGAGAAGCCAACTTAAAACGGCCGTACTGTACATGAATCGAACCAATTTGATAAATTGTGATTAATCGAACAGTAGAGAATGGTGATGACCTAGCTAGGATATCGGTAAAGCACGGGTAGCGAGTATATATATATATATATATATATTATGAAGAGCTTCATATATTATTATATATATGAAGAGCTTAATATATTTATAATATACGATGCAAGAAGCTTAGAATAGATACAACAAACTGTGAATCTACTGGAAATCATAACACAATAAAATGAACAAAATAAATAATTGGTAAGATTGGTATTAAAGTAATTTATAGAAGGACTCTATTTTATATTTTTTTCAAATAGAGTCCTTCTATAAATTACTTCAATCCTAACGACAGTTAAGAAGAAATTATGGCCAATATAGAGTGGATATTTTTTATTACATACAAAACCATACAACTTATCGTGGATTAAAAAAAAAACTCGTCCAAGAGACACATTCCTAAAAGCAGAGAGAGGTAATTTTGTTCACCGCATTGGAAACGAAGAGTAAAAAATATTAATTGACACAAATTTAAAGCTGAAGCAAGCGAGTCCGCCGTACCGTACTCAGGCCAAATGAAATGTTGATTTTACGTCGCACGTTTTACGTTTACGTTCTGACGGCAGATGAAACAAAATACACGTTCATTAGCGCAGTCCGGGAAATTATATTACAGCTGGTACTTGATTATGAAATCGCCGAGCCGCCTCATATTGCGAGCTAAGTACTTGCCAACAGGATATTTCCAGAACAAAATCATCATTGAATACAATTATGATTATAGTTAAAGTAAATAGTCTTCATCTCACTGACTGCTCAACTAGTCTAGGCAATAAAGGTAGTGGACCCCAACATTAATTCCTCAGTCGATGAAACTTTGCAGGATTGTAGTATAGTATGAGACAATACTTGCATAAAAAAATCCAAAAAAAAACCTAACCGAAGTTAGGTTTTTATACTAAAAAAAAATTTTTTTTTTAGTTGAAAATTTGATATTTTCTGAAAATAATGTAGTTTTTATTTTGGATTTTCCTATTGTAAGTTCACAGCGACTATTAAATGTCATTCCAGTTAAAAAAATGGACTGAGCAATTTTCCCGTGCAAGGCACATATACGTCTGATTTTTGTTGTTTCTACCAGGAGATTTTTTTGGATATTTCGCATATAGCTTTCTTAACACACATGAATATTGCTGGCGAAGAAAATTTTGACTGAGCATTTTTCCCAACAAAGATATCAAATAAATAACTATTTCAGTAAAAATACCTAACTTCGGTTAGGTTTTTTTTTTGGATTTTTTTATGCAAGTATTGTCTCATACTATACTACAATCCTGCAAAGTTTCATCGACTGAGGAATTAATGTTGGGGTCTTCATACAAAAATCCGCTTCATTGCCTGGACTAAGCGCCCAACCCAAATTGATGAAGCTTTATGATGTAACTGTAACTACCTACTGCAAAAAGTCTTTAAAATCACATGTAAACATGCCAGACCAGTTACCAGCACCCTTAACGAAGGTAATAGACGATAATGATATATAATAATATGTATTTCTTGTTTTAACAATTCCTTAACTATTAGTTTACGTTTAGGGGTCCAATATATCTCGTGATATGTGGGTATATCCAGTAATGAAATACCTCTGCCTACCCCCTCGGGGATAAAAGGCGTAAGATTATATATTTTTTTAACTATTAGCCTTACAGAACGTATGTTAATATAGGTATGTTTATATTTAACGTATATACAGGTAGTTGACATACACGTTTCTTGTCAAACTAACGGCAGTGTGTTTCGACATAGCCACACCCAATTTCTAGTCACATTATCTTAGTCCCAAATTAAGCAGAGAATGTACTATGGCTACCAAATAATCGATTAACATGCACACAAATGTTAGCACCGGGTATAAAAAATTAACCCAATACCTCCGATTTAGGGTAGGTAATGAATCTACATATAAATCGAGACCTTTGAAGTTAATAGTCCTAAAATTCGTATACAGACATTTACAAATACGCATATATTTGTTTTCATAACGGAGTACCGTCATATTCAAAGTTAAAGATGTAAAAATATAGGCCTACGCACTCACTTAATAAAGGTGTTTTTAAATCCCCACGGGAACTCAAACCACGAAATCCCTGGTGCCGGTGGTCGCCGCTCGGTCACCACTACTAATAAAAAAAGGGTTATAGCAAGTTTGTCTCTCCTATAGACTGCTAATGTTTTAAAAACACTATGAAAACCACTTCAACCAAAAATCGGAGTGCGGGGGGCGAAGTATGAGATGACGTACTAAATGTCAATTAATTTACCAATAGTATTCAAAGAACATTTTGTGCTCGGCCAATCAGAAAGCTCACATATTATTCTACTTTTGAATTTGCTCCATTATGACGGACTAGTGAAGTAATCATTTACCACACAATCGATATCGATATATGCTGCAACCATAGGAATAGCAGACTTTGTCAGTTTGGTATATTTGCAAGTAGAAGAAGATTGAAGTATAAAATCAGGCTGAAAATGTTTAGAGAAAATTGTGAAATGTGTTGATGTAATCCTATTTTTTTTTGAGGTTGGGAGATCTTGTAAATCTGAAAATCATTTATAATTTCAGTTCTATATTTGATAAAAATATAGCAAATTTTATCGACATAAAATTATTGATCTATTGATATTTTATACTTTTTGTCAAGCACTAAGGAAATATTAATGGATAAAAATTCAAATATATTTTTGTGGTGTATGTTTGAATAGGAAAATATTAAATGGTGATAGGTAACGCCTGAATAGGATTTCTGCGAATTTGCGCACCAAACAACGACGCAAGCGGGCATATTTTTGTCAAAACCGAGAGCTTATTTCGATTCGACTTCCAATATGGCATTGTTTTTTTTTTTTTTTTTTACTAAAAAATGGGCTTGCTCTTGACCCCAGACTAGCCCGAGAGCAAAGACGGGGCCTACGTTGGGACGAGCTTGCCCAGAAGATGCCTGTTCACTCGATCCTTAAAGGCTTGTGGGTTATATGAACTCGGAAATACAGACGCCGGCAGGTAGTTCCACTCCTTGGCGGTGCGCATAATAAAAGAACTTGAAAAGCGCTTTGTGCGTATAGGTGGGATATCCACCAAGTAGGGATGAAGCCCAGCCGTGCGTCTGGAAGTCCGATTGTAAAAAGGGGAAGGTGGGATGAGCTCGTGCAGCTCTTGGGCACACTCCCCGAAATGCAATCTATAGAATACCGACAGACTGGCAACTTTGCGCCGATGGGCTAAAGATTGCAGCTTAGTCACCATCATCTCGTCACCAATCATTCTCCTGGCTCTGCGCTCTACAGAGTCTAAAGCGGCGAGTTGGTATTTAGCTGAGCCATCCCAAAGGTGGCTGCAATACTCCATACATGATCGGACTTGAGCTTTGTAGAGTGTTAGTTGTGTGTTTGTTGTGTTGTCAAACCAGCGGTCACGTCTAAATACGGTCTGTCAACCGAATGTTGGAGAGGATTCACTAGGTCGAGCTTTCCTACATTAGCACTCTATAGGAAAGAGAATGATTTTCTTACAACCTCTTTGGGTTATAGGTTACGGGGCAAGCGCAAGCTACCTCAGCTTGAAGAAAAGAGGTGGGAATAAACACTGTAGACTCACATATTACATGGGATTAACTGACTTGTCACTATGTCAGGATACAATATTATATTACTTGTCTATGTACACTGTGATCAGTCCAAAACTAATATAATTTATTTCTTGTTATTTGTTGCTGGTTCTTTTCTTCTGTTGTTTGTTGCTGGTTCTTTTTCAAGATACTGCATTTGAAACCAGCAACTTGTCGGCGGAGATAGGCTGCTGTTCACATTCAGTCAACCTCCATGTACGAGTTTAGATGATTAGATCAAATTGTAGTAATTGAATTGAATTGAAATAGTGAGTCCAAGATTTGGCAGCAGGTATAGGTTCTCAAGTATAACGTATACTAATACGTTATACTTGAGAACTATACCTGCTGCCAAATCTTGTACATACAAGAAATAGTCTAGACTAACTGCATACCTCCTTGGAGGTCGAATGTAGAATGTTATTAGCTCATGAAATCCCTGGAGCGCTTGCAGTTGAAATTCCACATCTCTATTGCTACTCCTACGATTCTATCTGCGTAAAACACGGTCTGCTGCGCAGGTAAATTATGAATAGAAAAATCTAGTGCATTACTAAGACAGGTGCACATACTTTTGTGTTTATACGTGTTGTTTGTGCGGTTTCCTTACAACTGAATCTTTTTAAAAGCAAAATAATGTGATATGATTTGAGTCGCTTGGAAAGACACAAAAACCTACTACTTCCGCTGGATTGCTACTATTGGATTGTTAGTCATACTTCACAATTATTATCCTACTAATATTATAAACGTGAAAGTTTGTAGGTATGTATGGATGTATAGATACATCTTAATAACACATAGGCTATATTATGTTCCCGTATTCCCACGGGAACGGTAACTGCGCGGGTGAAACCGCAAGTAGTCTATTATAAAATCAACACAATGCACACCACTGACGGCGTGGTAGGAAAGAGTGGAAAAATAAATCCACTTGTCCCTACCAGGAGGGACAGGTGGTAGAGACTAGTGGAATAGCCCCTTAATAATAGCCGTCTGGTTTTTTTTGCCTAGAAAAGTCTAACGATTATCATTGTCATTCGCATTTCATTCGTTTGTGCGGATTGATGTATTGGAAATAGTTATTCTTTCACGCAAAAAGCATTGAAGGGATTTTGATGAAACTTTTGCAGTATTATCATTGAATCATAAATTAAATAATTGTAATAACCCGTGGTTGTAGTTTCTTATAGTTAAATGTTAGAATTACCCTTAATGTTAGCATATCCTTAAATATATCGGTACAAACAGATCCCAAAGACAGTGTGCGTTAAAGCCATTTATAACACATTTGCTCGTAAAAGGTGTCTTATTTCACCAATTTCAATATCGTATTGTATCTCATTACGCCCAAGTGCGGTAAGTGTAAAGTAAAACGCACGGTTTATCAAGATGCTCCGTCTTAAAACGAACGGTACTTTTTAAAATCTCAGCAAAGAGTTTTTATGTCAAAAAAGTTGTCAACATTTTATGATTAAAATTAACTTTGGGAGATAAAATATAATAAAGAAAGGCTAGCAATATCGCCTCGGCTGTAATTTTCAACCTACCGCACTTATATCATAATGTACTATTACGAAAACACCTTCTAGAAAGTACCAACAAAAAGGATGGTAATAATAGTAAAGCTCCGTCGATATCTATGCTTACACATGTAACTTACATAATTGAATAATAATGGATTCCGTAAGGCTTCTAAAAGACTTTATGATTTTGCAAGGCCACGTGAAAAAGCAAGAAGACTTGTGAGGATTAATTCTGAATGTGTTTACCAAGAGGTTCAAACAATGATTGAAATGAAAACCGGCTTTTAGAGAGTTCATGTAGATTGTTAATATTATTATTATATTTAGCAGTGTAATAGCCCAGTGATTAAATAACTTTTCATTCGTGAGGCTCGAGTTCTAATCCTGGCATGTACCTACCTACCAACGAGTTTTCCAAAAATCCCCCCAGCCGCTCGGGGATAAGTGTGAAATTATTTATTTTATTTTTTACATTATCTTTATGTCGATGGTTGATATTGAGTAACAGTAAGCTCAACCAAAGATTAACTAATGGTTGGACCTTTGTTTTATCCTTCTAACTTCAATTTAGTTCCATTAGTTTTTGCATCGGGACAATCGGATTACATGTAAGCTAGATAAAAACTGTACGTACCCATCTCCCGCATCTATAGTAAAAGGATGACTAAAAAGTTAGGTGAGTAATGTATGTAGGATGGTGCTTTTGAAATAGTTACCCTTTTACTAAACTGAGCCCTATATAAACTGAGCAACTATAAGAATTCATGAAAAAAAAAACTTATGTCCCACTTAAAATTTCAAAACTTACATACACGCACGTAATTTTACGCCTATTTCACATCGAGGTAGGCTTAGATAATTTCTCGTGATTTATCCACATCCATCAAACGAGTCATGCATGCTCGTCGGTTTCAGGTACCTACTCTTTATTTAGCTTTTCTTCAAAACATTACCAACCTTATCGACGTTATACAAGAAACTCCAAAGTTTCATACTTGAACATCCAACGGTCAGTGTTTTGACGCCTTAAAGTAAATGCAATTATTTCAGAAGCACCTTATTATATTGAAAAGGACCGAAATGTGGAGTTAGTCCGGCCTGGCTGTCACCCAGTTTGTGTCGTATTTTAAAAGCTGCTCTTGGAGCAGTTTTAAGCGTCAAGCGACATTAGGTGCTGGCGACATGAAACAGAATCCGCACGATGCATGCCGACTTAATCCCAGGTAATGGGACGTAATAAAATGTAAGAGGCGAGGGGTAACGACAGACGTGCGCACGTGACCTGTTATCTTTAGCTTTTACAGAGAGACTACACAAATTCTATTTACTTTACTTACAGTCATTATTTTAATCACCTAAAAAACATATTATATATCCAGATTTTTCTTCTCAGTTTACCTTCTTTGAGACAACCAAAAATGGTGGCGCAAAAATTCTTCAAATGAAATTGAATTTATGCAAAACATAACTTCAATCCATTGTTGCGTGAAAGACAGCAGACCAACAAATACACTTTTGAATTTATAAGATTAGCAGGGTTACAAAATCATCTTTTCATCAAAAAATATTAATAGGTCTAAATTTGCAAATATTTACCATGGGGCCTATGACAAATCGGACACTAGCCTCAAATCATCCCTAAATCCGCCAAGTCGTTAAGTTGCGGTGAGGGAATTAAGGCTTCAGAAAAACATAGGAACTATTACAGCATCCTCTTTTGTAGGTAATTGGGTTAAGAAACTTGAATTTTGACTTAAATTACTTATAACAGCGCTTTCCACCGCCAATAAACCAGTGATTACTCTGACTCAAAGAGATACATTCTGATGCGAAACATGTACATTCCAATATAACTTGGTTTTACCAGCGCTATAATTTTACATCCAAGTTTAATCGATAGGTGGTTTACGAAGTAAGTTGCCAATTACCATAAAGCTAAAGTTAATCGTACATACGCTACACCAGGCTGAATTAGGACGAGCTTAGAACACTTGATATTTTTTCAATACACACGGTTATTTAGTCAGTAGTAATGAGATTATAAAAACATTAGTGTTTATTTAAAGTAGGTATATTTAATACTAACGGCGCTTCGCAATTTAACCAGCGTAGTTGCCGTTCCCATGGAAATATGGGAATAAAATAGAGTCTATACCTATTACTCCTTGATAATGTAGCTTTCCATTGGTGACATAATTTTTAAAATCGGTTTAGTGGCATATGCATAAAAGCGTAGCAAACAAACAAAGTCACTTTCGCATTTATAATATTACTAGCGACCCGCCCCGACTTCGCACGGGTGCAATGCTTGTACTAAAACCTTCCTCTGGAATCACTCTATTTATTAAAAAAAACGCATCAAAATCCGTTGCGTAGTTTTAAAGATTTAAGCATACATAGGGACATAGGGATATAGGGACAGAGAAAGTGACTTTGTTTAATACTATGTTGATAGTGAAGTTAGGATGTAGCATAAATGTTTGACTATAGCACTTGTCCGGTTTTTTTATAAGTGCAACGGTGCTAAATAAATGATAGTCCCCAAATTTAAAAGCGTTTGTTTATAAAGTTATTTGTCCCTTGTATATGTGAAAGAATAGAATAGATATATAGATAGAATAGATAGAGAAAGAATAGATCATCTATCTAGAGTATTACCTCACTTGATAACTGAACACAATTCATCTTTCCTTATAGCCCTCACTTACATCATGTCAGTCACCTTACCCCATAAACAGAACAATGATAAAGCCATCACTCTTCACGTTTGCTGGTATACGGTTTTTTCTTTATGACGACGGTTTTGACAAATTAGCGCGCCAGCAGATAGATACGGCTCGCGTCCCCAGCCAGCCCATCAATATCGGGGCGGCGATCATTACTCAATATCACTCAAGTGGAACTGCCCAATTTACAGCTACATTTAACTGATTTGATTGAATCCACCCAAAGTTATCACATTCAGGGTCGGTACGTGGTCAGGTACTAAGTGTTGATATACGTGACTCCTATTTAATGTCCCGAGAAAAAAGTATACCTAAGAATAAAGAAAACGGTTACAAGTTGAATTGACTAAGTTCTTTTTAAATCATGCTGTGCTGGTACTCGTAATGCAATTTGCCGATGGAATACTAAGTGTCTACGTAGGTATTATATAAAGGTACCCCGCGGTTTCACCCGCATAGTTCCCGGAGGAATACGGGGATAAGATTATAGCCTATGTATTCTATATATAAATGCGTTCAGTAGTTTTTGCATGAAAGAGCAACGAACATCACAAACTTTCGCGTTTATAATATTAAGTAGTGGAATTTTGTAGCTATATATCGACATCACTTAATTTTATTTCAGAGTATTTTCCTCGAGATCAGTTTAACTATTTAGATATATGTCTTCCGATCCGGCTGAATTCACAGTGTTTAAAGCCATAAAGTTAAAAAGAAAAAGCTTTTCTCTCTAGCTTCATGGCTGTGTAGTCTATGGTTATCTCCCCAAATCCGCCATTACTGTTTTCTGTGCCGAAAGAGTTCAGCAGTGTTTTTAGTATTTAGTGAAAATAATGATTTTCTCGGAGAAAATGCCCAAAAGGAAGGCATTAAACGAGTTAGAAAAATTTAAGGAGAAAGTGAGAAGACTAGAAGAGGAAGTCGGCGACGAAGGTAAAAGCAACGTGTTTCTTCTGGAATCGGACGCTGAGTCAAATCAAGGCGATTTGACGCATGTTCTCGGTGCATGTTCTACTCTATGTACATCTCTCTGTTGCGCTGTGACTTGAGAGTTTAACGATCAAATGATTCGTTGTACATTGTACTTTCATCTATGAATGTACTACCGCAAAGCCGAGCGTCGGCGGCGCGCCTCCTGCTAGGAGGGTTTGTAGAACATGCATTAATGTCACCGCAAAGCCGAGCGTCGGCGGCGAGCCTCCTGCTAGGAGGGTTTGTAGAACATGTACTAATGTCACCGCAAAGCCGAGCGTCGGCACTGCGGCTCCTGCTAGGAGAGACAAAACCACCGCAAAGCCGAACGTCGGCGTCGGCAGCGCGCCTCCTGCTAGGAGGGTTTGTAGAACATGCAATATCGTCACCGCAAAAACCGAGCGTCGGTGCTGCGCCCTCTGATAGGAGGGATAAAAATCATCGCAAAGCCGAGCGTCGGCGTTGCGCCTCCTGATAGGAGGGTATTTGATGTGTGTCTGCGAGCCAGTTATTCCGTTCATACTCGTTGGTTCTTTAAACTGATGGGGTAGGAACTAGGGTGCAATATAAAAGTACCCAAGATGGCGGATGTTGTGCGACAACTCTGTCATACGCGACGCCATTACACTTTGGTTGCATTTTGTGGTTATCCATAGAGTTAACACTTGTTTTTTGCTAGTTTAACAAAAACACAATCATTTCAGATAATGACTCTCATATGGTAGAAGAGTACCTGGAGGAGGAAATGTTGTATTCCAGTGAGGAAGAGCATCAAATAAAAGAAGAAGAGGACATTGAAGTGATAACTATCGCAGATGAAATAATAAAATTATTGGGTGAAAATCAGCCCACTGGGCCATCTAGGGGACCCCCTGTCTTAGAGGAGATTCCTAAGAGATGGGTCAACATATTAACGAGTGGAACAAAACTCTTAAGATGTTGTTAAAAATATCTGCCTCCAAAAAACTTTAGGTACCCTTTTCCCTGCTCCAGTGATAAATAAAGAAACAGCAGCAGCCATTTTGGAGCCAGTTGTGACAAGAGATAAAAAGATAGCAGAGAGGAAGATCAATTTATGGCAGTTATCTCTGCGTTGGCTTCTGTCATTACCCTTGATATTCTAATAGTCTAGTCAGTCAGTCTAGTCAGTAGTCTAGTCATTAAAAACATCGAGTTACATAGGAAGGATTCTTTCTGACATATATTTGCCCCTACTAGACAAAGGCATGAAAGTGTTAATGAAAGAGGATGAGAATTGGGGGGAAAAGAACAAAGATATTGAGAAGTCTGCTCAAAACATTAAACCCTCAAATGGTAAATCGAAGAATGTTCGAGGTCCATCTCAGTTCCTTCCATTAAACTCATACAGCCACCAAAAGCTGCGGAATACAGAGTGGCAAAAATTCAAGGGCAACCCAGTTCCGAAAAAACTTGCGAGTCTGCGAGCCCGCTGACACAAGACAGAAAGGTTCCTGTTCCATACAACCACACTCATTATTCCTCAAGAAAGTGACTCCAGTACCGTTCAGTGGTAGGTTTAAATACTTTACCAAAGCCTGGAAAAATATTACTAATGACCCTAGAGTTATTAACTGGATTAAAGGTTACAAAATAACCTTTTTAAAGAATGTTATCCACGACCAAACCCCTCTAAATACCAGTAAGCCTAAAATACAAACTTGTATTTATAATTTGATTGAAATGGGTGCCATTTCAAAGGGTGAACCTGTAGGTGGACAATTCTTATCTAAAATATTTTTAGTGCCTAAACCGAATGGTGAAAGTAGATTTGTATTAAATCTCAACTATTTAATTGATGTTAGTCACTTCGAAATAGAACAGCTATTAAGCTAATCTCTAGAATGTTATTTGGGCACCATAGATTTAAAGGACTTGGTCTTGGGACGAGGAATTTCTCATACCTATACTCACAAAAAATACCTAAGTTTTTTATATAATATTATATGAGTTCAATTGTAATGGGTAAATGTATGTAATATGTAAATATGGCTAACAGTTTCCTTTGAGTTGTGTACTGCACTGCACCATACTTATTCACAAGATCTTAAGACCAGTAGTGTCTTATATACAGTCTCAGTGTACCTATAACCTTTGTTAATTATATACTTAAATGATGTTATAATAAATAGTTCAAAGAAGCAGTGCGAAGAAAATATAAAACTTCATTTGTAATTTAGAGGAACTAGGTTTTTTTTGTCAACTATAAGAAAAGTATGACAGCTCTAAATAAAGTGTGTACCTACTTTCATTGCATTTCTAATAAATTCTAGTGAATTTTGTTTGGGAATTTCTCAGCAAAATATTGAACCAAATTACTATTTTTAAAATGACAAATAAATGCACTATAAGAATGCAATATTTGCTCTTTTAATAGGGTTATAGTCTGTGTGCCCTACAATAGCCTGGGTGGTTACACAAAAAGTTCTTAAATATAACGATACCTAATTATGAATCTACTATGGATCTCCAGTATGATAACTGTAAGGAAGATTTTAGGATTAAAAGTTTGATTAACCCTCTAACGGGCATAGGCAGTTGAAATTTTTCATTGGTTTTGAATCTTATTTCAATTACACAGAGTTCAATTTATGGTTGTAACTATTGTCCCTCTGCCTTATAGAGTGTTAACCCAATAAGAAGAAATAAGTTTGTAAAAGTCATTTACACAGACGCTAGTACCACTGGTTGGAAGCAGTTTGTAGTGATGACAAATTGCATGGTTTTTTTTTATAAAATTGAAAAACCTCACCATATTAATTATCTAGAAAATGTTTCACAAAAGATTTGAGAGATTGTGTAATCTTGCTAAGGTTGACAACACTACAGCAATTGCATTTAAGTTCTCTTTTGTGATGTTCAATAGTGTCATTTCAAAGTTTGGTGCACAGGTTTGGTGAGCCTGATATTGATTTGTTTGTCACAAGTGCTAATACAAAATGTAAAAGGTTTGTGTCCTGGAAAAGAAATCCCGAGTCATATTAGTTAGTCGATGCCTTCTCAGTCGACTAGAGAAGTTGTTTCTTTTATGCCTTTCCTCTTTTTTGTATGATAACAAAATGTCTACAAAAAATTGACAATGATACCTAAGTAGAAGGCATTAAGTTAGCCCCAAATTGCCTGACTCAGCAATGGTTTCCTATGTTTAAGTCGTTAGTTGTGCCAGATATATTAGAATTTAAGCCGAATATAAAGATATTTTGATTTCTCAATTCTGGTCAGAGCATGCACTTAAAAGCCTTACCCTGGTTTAGGCAGTAATGTCAAGCTAGCACATTTAATGAAAGGTCACTCACAAAGAAGTATTAGTCTTATTATAGGGTCGGTATCTGAGAGTACCTACAGCAAACAATATAATTTATAATACATTTGCTCGTAAAAGGTGTCTTATTTTACCAATTTCAAAATCGTATTGTATCTCATTACGCCCAAGTGCGGTAAGTGTAATGTAAAACGCACGGTTGATCAAGATGCTCCGTCTTAAAACGAACGGTACTTTTTAAAATCTCAGCAAAGAGTTTTTATGTCAAAAAAGTTGTCAACATTTTATGATTAAAATTAACTTTGGGTAATAAAAATAAAATATAAATAAAGAAATATTTATGTACTTAATTCTTTAATTTAATTGATTTTGACAGTAAATTACAACCAATTAATCTGTAACAAAAACACAAAAATATTAATTTACTTTATTAGTAATACTGGCTGTTTTTTGTGCCTTTGCCTAAAAAAAATGCTGATGCGCGCCGCTCGCTTTTTCTTAACGCTGTATTGTTTTTATTCGTTTACCATAGTCGGAGTTTTATTTTATTTCCTCGCAAATGTGTTATAAAACGTCGTATGACATACGTGCGCTTTGATAATTACAGCCTCTGCTTACTTGTAGCCCTCGCCTACGGCTCAGGCTAGCAATATCGCCTCGGCTGTAATTTTCAACCTACCGCACTTATATCATAATGTACTATTTTGTCTTTTGCAAATGTTGGAATCATTGCAGGCAATGTAATATAGGTATATATTTTTAATATAAATAGGGTTTTAGAGTTCTTATGTACAATTTTTGATTCTGGTGCTTCACAATATGGCACTCTCAATTGAACTAGATCTGCGCTATCTTTGATTTTGGGACTCAGTAGGTACTGGATCCAATAGTGTCATCATAAAGAGGTTTTAATCTTGGACATTTGAGACCTAGATATTATTATGAAAAAATGTGGAACCCAGAAGTAGTACTTAGTTACTTAAATTGTCTACCATCCAACACGGACTTAATTTTAGAAATTCTTACCAAGAAAGTTTAACGTTAATTGCTATAAGCAAGTCTCACAGAGTCCAGACCCTGGCTTTAATTAAAATTGATAACTTAGTTTTTCAAATCTAAAAGATAGAAATAAAAATTCCTGATGGAATTAAAACTACAAGAAAAGGATCCTTTCAGCCAATACTAGAAGTTCCGTATTTTTATCCCATCAGAAAATATGCCCAGCAAGGACATCCAATTATTAGACAGGACCACAAATTTAAGAAATGTTTCCAATTTATTTATTTCCTTTATAAACCTCATCATTAATTGTCTGCACAAATATTAGGCAGATGAATAAAACTGATTTTACAAGAAAGTGGAGTAGATGTACCTACTTAAGCATTTTTACAGCGCATTGTGTTCGACATGCATCTACTTCTATGGCTTACAAGTCTGGCGTTAATATTGATCTAATATGCAGAACAGCAGGTTGGTCAAAATCATCTTCAGTTTTTTGCTCGGTTCTACAATAGAACATTAACTGAAGAAGGCTGTAATTTTGCTGCTGCTGTTTTCCAACCCTTGTTGTAGTGCTCCTTATAGTTCTTACTGATTTTATTATGTTATTGATTAGCTAAAGCTAATTTCTGTAATTTTTGAAACCTAAAATAATAATAAAATAATACTAAAATACCAAGTTATGTGGTGTTTATACTATAGTGTGGCTACAACTGTGTACGCTAAAAACTTTATTAAAGGTTGAGTGATTTATAAGAATAAAGATTCTTTTTCTTCCCACATAATATGCGACCTATAACTAACTTTAAACATCTATCTAAATAGTTAAACTGATCTCGAGGAAAATACTCTGAAATAAAATTGTATGATCAAAGGAACTTACCTAAGTGAACTTCGATCATAATTTTATGAAGAGTATTTTCCGAAGAGATCAGTTCCCGCCCTTCCCGAGGTAATTAATTACAAAACCCTGTTTGGTTATAGGTCTGTTCATATTTGAATTAGGCGCTTTCAACTAATAATGATTTGGGGAGATAACCATAGACTACACAGCCATGAAGCTGGAGAGAAAAGCTTTTTCTTTTTAACTTTATGGCTTTAAACACTGTGAATTCTGCCGGATCGGAAGACATATATCTAAATAGTTAAACTGATCTCTTCGGAAAATACTCTTCATAAAATTATGATCGAAGTTCACTTAGGTAAGTTCCTTTGATCATACAATTTTTATGTGGAATCAGGCTGGAACTGTTTTTCCAATCAGGTTAAATGGTTATTAAAAAGCTCACAACGTTGAAACGCTTCACAGTATTTCACATCTGTTTTGTGTCTACCTATCGATACTATGGTAATATTATTTTAACCAATATTGTAATCTACGATTTGCCGATTCATTCATAGTTTATCTTTACCTATACTATTGTAGTACCGGTCCGCCGATGGGCTCACCACCTATCACATGGAGTCCAAAGAATATCCTGGTGAAAAGTGGGTATATCGGGAAATGGAAATACCTCTGCCAACTCCCACGGGGATATAAGGCGTGAGATTATTTACTTTTTATTTTATTTATTAAGCTATTGCATAGCTTCTATCGAGGGCCTTGAGCGCGGGAACCGAATCCAGAAATTCCGTAACGAAAAAAAACCTCACGCTCCCCACTCCGACGGGCACGGAGATGTGGCTTGAAGGCCGTGCATTGTCTAACGTCGTTTCTTTTCGGCAGTCTTGTTGATACAAAATGCTATGCAATAGCTTTACCGCGGCAGTCCCCGAGTGCCACACGTCTTTTTTTTTACTATTGTATAAAGACTGACTGAAGCCGGGTACTCATCAGCGAGCCGTAACCGTAAATGGGTGATACAGTAACGAGGTTCTAGTGTGTACGCGTGTACAGAGGGGCTGACGACTGGAATGCTGCCTCGGGGATAAACGCGTGAAATTATTTATTATTATATTTACTTTTATAAAAACAGATTATATTATTATTATTACTATAAAAACTAAATGAACGCGTAGTCAAATTTACGTAACCTATAGATAATGGGTTCGATTCTGCTTTACAGCGACTAAAGTTATTTTAGTTTAATTCCTGTCTTTGTCTTACCTCAAAAAAAGAAAAGGGATAGAACATAACCTACCGAACTCAGTCCTGTCAGAGGCTGTATTTTAGTCGTGACTTGTTTACTTAAGCACTAAACACGTTATGAAATGCCTTAGTTGACAGGACAAATTTTAATTTGACAGACCTAAATATCTCTCGTCTCTTTTCTTTTCTAGGAGAAAGACAATGACACGAGTAAATTAAAATAAGTTTAGTCGCTGTAAAGCAGAATCAAACCCAAAATTAGGACAGTAGGTAGATTTATGAAATAGGTTACGGAAGAGAAAGGAATAGTAGATTGTGTCATAGACTACATTTTTACGGCGAGGGCTGTTTTTTAAATTACGAACATAGTGAATGATTCTAGGATAGAATTCCGAACGTAGTGACGGATTCTAATGTAGAATCATTAAAGAAGTGAGGAGTTTAAAGTACGTAGCCCAAGGTAAAAATAATTTTGCGACCGAATTCGAATTCTGACGTCGAATAATTGTTTGTGTATTTTATATTTCAAAATGAATTCAAGTAGCAGTGACTGCAGTGAAAGTTAAACACCAAAAAAAATATTAAAAAAAGAAGCAAACAATGTCATCAACAATTTTTCTCATAGAGAGGTAGGAAAAGCAGAGTGTATTGCTGACAGTGTGGCACAACCATCGAACGCCATTCAGCCTTGTCAGCCTAATGAGGCGAAAAATGGAACTAATGTTTTGTTATAGTACTTAATAAGGCATAGAGGGGACAAAGCGAGGAAAATTTTAAGTCAAAAGTTATTACAAGTAGAATAAGTCTAGTACAATTTCTACCGAATGACAGCTCGCGTTCATACTAACTGACCTGACAAGGACATGACGCTTAGGCTTCAAAGTTTTGTATGAAAATATTGCCAATGCCCCCTCTATGTCCTATTATATTTAAATCTCTTTGAGTGGCGCCAACTTATTTTGTTAAACTCTTTCTCTAAGAATTTTGAGCGATATTTTTAATTCCAAATTCAAAACACTTTTATTCGCACTTATTAAAATCCTATCGGAAAAGACTTACTTTGCTCCCTGTTATTGAGGAGCAAAACGTCACTTTTCGAATAGTTGGTATGAAAACTCCTTTTTTCTACAAGGGGTTTTCGAAACAAGGGAATCGAATGCGAGTTAGTTTATATTGTAGTTATCAAGTCAAGGGTCTAATCATTGTTAATTAGTCCGATTAGTATGTCTATGGCTATAGTATCAGTTGTGAACTAATCAACACCTTTTAGAGTTGAAACTTTTGTGACCATCTCATTACGTATTCCGGGTACGAAACCGGTGGGATGTTCTAACCCCAAACTTACACGGGCGTCAAAGTAACATACCTACGCAACTTAACCCAATTTGAGATCCTAGTTTACAAAGGCCCAAGAAACAGGATAGATACGTACTGTAATAAAACCAATTACAAAAGTACGTATTTATAGAGTACTACATTTAAGTAATGTACTTCGATTTTATAATACAAAAAAAAGCGAAGCTTTAAAGGCTGATTCATGTTACACAACATCTAAAGTATACTTTTGGTATAATATTATATCATATTAAAAGTATACTATAGATGTTGACAGCGCCCAGACGGGGCCCGGCCCGGATCCGGCCCGTTGTAACACGAATCAGCCTTTATTCATCTTTCATATACGTAAAATTATCACATTCAACATTTTTTATTTTTTATTAATAATTATATAAAATAATAAATACTTACTTGTATGCAAAGAACATGTTCCACTTAAGGTAGTGATTCTAATACAATACATAGTAGGTACATTAGCTACAAACTTAAACTTTTGAAATTGCTTCCACCAATTAACAGAAAATTATCCCGAAATAGAGGTTGTTTTATTTCAAACTTACGGTTTGCTATAATGTTACTCCTCACTCTGTAAAGCAATCTACAGGAGGCTCCAGAGATAATTTATTTATTTATTATATTATTTATTATATATAACTATTGTAAGTAGCAGCAGTGATAGCCCGGACGGTTCAAGAGCCGGCCGAAAATCAGTGAGGCTCGGGTTCGAATCCTGGCATGTACCAATGAGTTTTTCAAAACTTACGTACATATTTATCACTAGCTCGACGGTGAAGGAAAACATTGTGAGGAAACCTGCAGGTCTCAGAATTAATTCTGAGACATGTGTAAATAGACCCGGTCCGGCGATGGGCTCACCACCTATCACGTTTAGGGGTCCAATGTATCTCGTGAAATGTGGGTATATCCAGTATGGAATGCCTCTGCCTACCCCCTCGGGGATGAAAGGCGTGAGATTTTTTTTTTTATTTATTGTAAGTAGGTACTAAGTGCAATCAGGACAAATACTAGAGGTAGCTGAAATACAGACTTGACAGTTTGGTCGCGTTTTCATTATGCAAGTGACTTGTATGCAGCTTGATTAGTGGAAACAAAATTTCACGAAGGTAGTCTAGCTCAAGCGCAAACACAAAATGTGACCTGCATGCATATACTTGTATAATGCAATCTATCGGGTTTATTGTAATCGAGGTCTGTTCAACAGAAGATGTCTATCTGTTCAAGGTAATAGTATTCATATCCCGTAAAAATATGATTAAAATTTAATATATTTTGTATTTTTTTATGTTGTTCCTTTTTACTTAGAACTCGAACAACATTGAAGAATAATACTCTCCGCATACTCAGTTGAGCTACTGAAAGTAACTTTGAAGCGCGCTGTACAAAAACATGTAATCATGGGATCGTGTTTTGTTTAATTTCCGAGTGTACTTTGTTTTTGGTGTATCGTTTAATTCGGAGCTAAAACATGGGCAGAATTTCCTAGAGGCGTGTAAACAAGCTTGTGTATGAAAGTCGACGCCACTTTGATGTACCTATCGCGCGGAACGTCGGTGGTTGGACCTTGAATATTTACGAGGCCAGTGGTGAATCCATAGTGATTCAAAGGGGCACCAGTTATATTAACTTGATTAATACGTCCCTTTAGTACCGACGGGAATATCTACTAACGCTACTATACATATATCTATCACGAAGTTGGTATCTGTAAACATATGCATACATCGACAGGGATGTATAAATGCAATGATGTATAAACTATTAATGCGCAAAATTTGCGTAACTATAGTTTTATCACTGGATCTGAGTTGATGGAAAATATTGGGAATACACATGTAAATCTGAGATAGCTGGATTGAGTAGTCGTCTAAACCATAAATTATAATCTAAAAAAATCGAGCGAATAATTGTTTTTTGTAGAAATGCTCATGATCTTACGTAGTAACTAGAGGTTCCACGCGGTTTTAAAAGCGATGTTCCCGTTGCCGTGGAAATACGGGGATAAAATATAGCCTATGTTACTCCTTGATAATGTAGCTTTACATTGGTTAAATAATTTTTAATATCGGTTTATTGGTTTCGGAGCCAATTCAATAAAACCAAACAAATAGTGCATAGTGTTACCTATGTTAGTGAAATACAAACATACCCCATAAGAATTTGCATACACTATGTACTGTTTTTTCTCCGAATAAATAAAATAAATAAATAAAAAAATGTTTTTTCTTTATAATATACTAGCGACCTGAATTTTCTGTGCTATAAACCTCACGGAGCCCGAGACCTTTCCAACGAATGCAAAACCGTGGAAATCGGTTCGTGCGTTCTGGAGTTATAGCGTCAGGAAGGAAAACCCGACTTATTTTTATATAGTAGATATATAAGTATGTATATATATATATATATATATATATATATATATATATATATGGGACCCTGTTGTACCTTGGTCACTTTTTCATTCAACGATTTTAAAAAAAAAGCGGTTAATAACTACTGCGATTAAACAAATTTTAGCTGTTAGACGAACTAATGTGGTTCATAATATAAATTATACAAAAGCATAGATCATCCTTTTAACAGGTTTTATATAAACTAAAAAAAATTTGGAATGTTGATGGTGTCAAGGTACAACATGCAAATACATAGAGAGAAGGAGAAAACTGTATACCTACGCTTGTTTCGATAGTAAACATATCAACCATTGTGTACACGTGCATCTGAATTTTAATTAAATATGTATTCATCTATATCACAGTAAACATAAGCTTAAGCAGTATAGTAACTACGTACAAACGTCCGAAACCACTCATTTACACAGACAAGCCCTTAGGTTCTCTAAACGGTATTCGCTATGCATTAACATAATTTTTTAAAAGTAAATGTGACCTTGTCAACTTCAATCTATAATTTCTGCAACCTTAGAACCCAAAATAGAAACGTAATGAAAAGTTTTCAATTTTACAAAAACTAATAGTGACGGTCTACTGAAAATAGGCGTTGTTACCGTACTGCTTTATGTATATATTTACTGTGTCTGCATCGTACTAGTGGTGCTTAATTCAAAATTTCGAAATTTTGGCTATTTCGAATAATCCTTCTCATTCTCCTCCTCCTCTTCCTCCCTAAGGAACCCTGAAATTTTTTAATCACTCAGTGTCTTTTATTATTAATAAATATAAAGTTAGATATGACACGAGTAAATCTTCCATATATTAAATTAATCTGAGCGGCCATGCTGCCTCTGGCTCCGTGCCTGCCGGCGCAGGGGCGAGGTCGACACACCGCGTCTCACGAGCTTACTCCTGCGCCGTGGGAGGTGTGTCACATTATTCATGAATAACCACCTATATTTTACAATGCAATTGCCAAAACACTCCTCGGGTGTCACGTAAGAGGAATACTAAACGCCCGCTCCGGAAACTTAAGGCGGTGAATTCCGCTTATTTCATCAGCCTGTTTCTCTAAAACGAGCGCTGTAATGACATTGCATATGTAGGAGATGTCTCTATTCTTTGTTATTTTTGTTCTCCTTCTTTGCTGTATAAGTTATGTTTCTTTATTCAGAGTTGAATTTCCTCGATTACTAAATTTTATTACACAAAATGATGAGATGATGTTCAGTAGTGAACGTTCTGGCTGAAATGAGGATAAAAATGTCATTAACTCATAGTAATAAACCGCAATGAATAATAAAAAGGCTAAAGCAGGTGGAAAATTGCGACCGAATTAAAAAGTTAATACCATCCTACTCAACATTAATTGGATAAGTTTGTAAAATCTATTTTAAAGCCCGCGTCTTAGGATCAAAATTAAAATGACGTGATCTATTATTCACGTTCGCCTTAATGGACTTCCGCCCGAACTACTAACGTATTCAAAGATGGTCCAACACCGTAACGTAATTTCCCCGTATGCCTAATATTAACGTGGTAGGGGTGTATTAAGGAAACTAGAGATGAAACCGAAAATACTTTGCCGGGAAACGTTGTCTTAAAATTGTCTTGTTAATTGCCTACTTTAATTAATTCCTATAATATAGCAAAATGTATGCATATTCTCTTAGAATTCTTGTATGTAAGTTTATACTCATATAAATCTATTGTATACGTCGCACGGACAAAATTTTGATCAGGTAAGCAAATTAGCTACAAATTCTCCAACACTAAAAGACTGTAAAATAATCATCAGTCGTCCAAAACTATACCATTGTATGAGCCATGCTTCTTTCAAGTAGTGATATTTTTTTGCTAAAGCTACCCATATATCGTAGATCCTACTAGCCTACTAATATTATAAAAATGAAAGATTGTATGTTTGGAGGTTTGTTACTCAACGGCTCAAGGGATTTTGATGGAATTTGACATACCTTTGACCTGGTATAGCTTATGACCTAGATTAACACATATTACTTTTTTTCCCGAAACGCAGACAAAGTCGGTGCCAAAAGCTAGTCTTATAGAAACTTATGAAAATTTAATTTCAAGAATAATTGGCCTGAAGTCAGTTTACGTGATTGCTCTACGAACTTGACAATTTAGGTCACGTAAAGACAAGGCCATTGCCAAAGGGTCGATTAAGGGAAAAAGTAAGTCAAGGCCAGTTAAATACTTGACATAAACACCCACCGTGCTATCGCCAATCCACCTGCCAGGCGTGTTGATAATTCAGTTTTAACAGGCCTACTATCAATCTTCTATATATATAAAAGGAGAAGCTAAATCTAAAAATCAAGGCCCAGCCCAAACCGCTGAACATAGAAATATGAAATTTTGTATGTAGGTTACGTTTATAGTGTAGATGCTCGCTAAGAAAGGATTT
This sequence comes from Ethmia dodecea, assembly GCA_963855545.1. Classification (NCBI taxonomy): domain Eukaryota; kingdom Metazoa; phylum Arthropoda; class Insecta; order Lepidoptera; family Depressariidae; genus Ethmia; species Ethmia dodecea. Next base: position 9,344,724 of record OY979446.1, read on the forward strand.
TACGAAATTTAACCCCAAAGGGGGTGAAAGATGGGGTTGAAGTTTGTATGGGATAGTGTGATTTCTGCGTGTATCAACTTTAAACTTGGCACAAATACTTTTCAAAACAAACTATGAGATATTAGTTCTAGGATTTTTCGAAAATCATCCTCCAAGGGGGTGAAAGTTGGGGTTGAAGTTTGTATCGAAAACCCTCATTTTTGGGTGTATCAATACGAAACTTTGTAAAAATACTCCTCAAAACAAACAACAAGACACCTATTTCTAGATTTTCCGAAATATCCCCCCTAAAGAGGTGAAACAGGGGATAGGAGTTTGTATGGAGATGTTGTTTTTTACGTCTATCAACTTCAAACTTTACACAAATACTCTTAGAAATAAATTATGAGACACGTGTTTTTGGATTTTTCGAAAATCATCTTCTAAAGATGTGAAAGGTCTTTTGTGTCTATCAACATAAAAACGCCAAAAAAATAACGTTTGTTGTATGGGAGCCCCTTAAATATTTATTTTATTCTGTTTTGTAGTATTTGTTGTTTATAGCGGCAACAGAAATACATCATCTGTGAAAATTTCAACTGTCTAACTATCACGGTTTATGAGATACAGCTTGGTGACAGATGGACAGACAGACGGACGGACAGGGGAGACTTAGTAATAGGATCCCGTTTTACCATTTGGGTATGGAACCCTACAAACTGGTTAAAAAGAGAAATACGTATTATACGTATTAGGTATTATCGATTGGGAGTAGTCTCCCAATCGATAATACCTATACCTAGAAACTTGAAATATGGTATGTACGAGTAAGTGTCTTATAATAATATGTCGTTCGCAAACGCTCTATGAAGGGATTTTTAGAAATTCCCACTGGAACAGGAATTCGGCATTAAATATATATATTTTTTAAATGCAGAGATACTTACTCTAAATAACAAAATTACTTTATTAATAAATGCAAGGCACGAATTATTCTGTAGGTACTTTGTTTATCAACCATTATACCTGAACTCAAACAAAATTTTTGTTAGTGCATGTGTAAGTTTTAAAATGATATGTATAAAATTAAATTTGAGTATCGTAAAATTTCAAAGATAGAAAACGTATAATATACCTGCAATACAATATAATACAATAACTCTTTATTGTACACCGAAAACAACACAATATGAATACCAACATTAACTATAGTACAATGGGTGTATATATTTTTTTACTAGGTACCAGTTTTTTTTTACTTTTTTGACGAAACATAATATACTGTCTGGTTTTCAGACAGGGCCACTGCATCTTTTATTGTCATAGGAGACAAACGGATTATATAAGGTGTTAGGTGGCAGCCACCTGAGAATTTACTAACTTACTATCAAGCTTTTTCAGATAACTACTACCAAACAAAGGTTGAAATTGTGAATGTCAAATTCAGTCATATGATATTTTAGATAATCACAGTACCTACGATGTTATTAATTCAATTACTTAATATTTCAATGGCTAACCAATAATTTCAGGCTTATTACTTTAAATTACTTTCAAGTTAATTGATGGCTTGCGTGTATCGGCACTAGGTGGTGGTAATTATATCTGTGGTTATTATGTTCAAAATACTGTTTTGAAAAAAGAATTTACGCATTATTTATTTACAAAGTTAGAGCGTTATCAAACAAAAAATGCAAAAATGGTAGAGAGGTAAATTACAGAAACCGCAATAATTTCTCTTGTGGACATTTTGTTTTCCTTTATTGGTTATATTTATCAATGCGCGGGCCCGTGGCGTCGAATAAATCGCACGCTTGTTTCACGCAGATCTCTTATTTCTTCAGCGCCCTTCTTTACGGTGAACGAATGCAAAAAGCAGAACATTAACCCTCCGTTAGTCGCGTGGGGTCTTTGAAAGCCCAGGTATTACAAAAATGTAAAATTTAAGCTATTAAAACCATTTCAGCAATTCAATATTTTAAGTACCCTCCTAAGTTGGATTACATTTGCTGCACATCGACGCTAAATTCAGATCGCGCGTAAGCGTAGCGTGATATATGCGTGTTTTGTGTGGACGGGCTTTGAAAGACCCCACGTGACTAACCGCGTAAGTAAAAATATATATTTTTTTAATTTAGATTTTCTTAGTAGCCGGTTTTTTTATGTATTTTTGTTTTAGATTTTATTAACTAGAAATAAACGAAGAACAACAACCTCGTATATTAAACTGGTTAGAGGATGAAAGTAATGATGTTTAAGGTGGTAATGATGATGAAAAAAGTGAAGTCGGTATATACCCGGATAAAAGGCGGTATATACTAGTGTTATCGCATATAAATTGATAAAAAGGAAAAGTTCCTTCATTTAGTAGATTTAAATATATTTTTTTGTGATTGTGATCTGAAGAAGAGAAATTTATGTTACTATTTTTAGATTGCAAGTTTAAGGCAGAAATAAAAAAATATGTTTACGTAACTAGTGGTAGTTTTATTGTAGTTAAGTTAATCACCAATGATTTGCTTATATAATTAGGAAAAACTAATTAAAAAGGTGTTTTAGGCTGATTTTTTTTTGGGGTCTTCAAAGACCCCACGTGACCAACCGCGTAAACAAAAAACGCGCGACTGACCGAAGGTTAAATGTTAATGACGCTTGTAAGGCTGTTATGCGATAAAAATCCATTTTCTCTCTTATTCGCAGAGAATATTGAATCATAATTATGTAGAAAATACGGTTGGAAAGTAAAATAAAATTGGAATATTTCACAGTGGACAGCAAATTAACATTATTCATAAAAGCTACTACATAAATGATTGACGTTTAGTTGAAAGATAAAATGGCCTTGTATATTAAAACTAAAAGCTAAACTTTTTCACCTTTGCTTTAGTATAGATTGAGAAATCCACCCGATAAATAACACATACATGCTCATGACTTTATCCTCAAGGGGGTAGGTAGAGGTATTACATTCACGGAAATACTTACTTTTCACCATCACATTTTACTGACCCCTTAACGTGGCAGGTTTACAATCTGTCCACCTACACATCGCCGAACCGGGGTGTTACTACATGCCTCAGAAACAATACTGGGCCCTGCTTTCCTTCAATGTTGAGGTAGTCTACACTTATCTACATCTATACTAATCTACACTAATATTATAAAGAGGAAAGATTCGTGTTTTTGTATGTTTGTAACGAATAAACTCAAAAACTAATAGACCGGTTTTAAAAATTATTTCAGCATTATAATGGCGGATGAAACCGCGCGAAACAGCTAGTGATAAATGTGTAAGTAATTGTTTGAAAAACTCATTGGTACATGCCCTTACCAGGATTCCAACCCGAGAGTCACGCATGAGAGGCGGGTTGACTAACCAAAAGTACTGTAAAAGTACTCTAAAGTACCAACACATACAGACTTAAAATAATACCAAACCGAAAACTTTTTAGTATTCCATAATATTATGCTAATACTTGACTTACAGGCCAGCAAATCAATCTAACGACGAACTTTCAGCCCTCAGACAGGGTACTTTTTGCGTCTCAGTTAGAGCTCTCTTTATATTTTTAGGTTAATTTCTGTGGGTAAAAACACTCTGCGGGTTGTGTGTCGCTGAAACAAGGTGTTTTCTAATTTGTCCATGCTATTAGACTATTAGTCAAGTTGACAGCGGACGGCAGATCCATCAAGGTGGCACAGGCACTCAACAACCCCGGAGATCGAATTATGAGCTAAATCGAGTCGACGAGCCCTCACCGGTAGCTAAGCCGATAAATAAGGAATATACATTTTATACTAAACTCTTACAGCGTGATGATGAGAACTCGCTCACGGAGCAAATTGCGAATATCACGTTAATGCATCTCGAGCTCATTTACCGGTATAAATAAATAATTGTGATCGATGATAATGTACTTAACGCTCAGCTTGAAGCGTTTTATGCTTATTTATGTCTATTTAGATACGTATGTATAGTAAGCATTGACTCAAAACGATATGTCAGTAAATAAAAACTTGGATTTTGGCATACGTTTCTTATAAGTTGTAACATCCACTAAGAAAAGTTTTTTTATTATAGCTGACGGATCAACGGACTTATACTTCTTTAAATCGATTTAAATATACCAGGGCACGGAGCGGATTAAGCAAACAAACTCTTAATCCAAAATCTAAAGTACCCTTTTTTGCTGAGCCCTTCAGGGTATCTGTATGGTAGTTCATTATGGTGTAATAAAATTATTGAGTATTAAAGCTATACGACCAAACGATACCTCGCGTTCGTTGCAGTGACGCTTGTGTTCATGATACTTTTTGTATAAAAATGTTTCCAAATGCAGCTCTAGGCCCTAATATATTTATATCTCCATAATAGGTTCGATTGTGCTTTACAGCCATTTTACAGCGACTAAACTTATTTTAGTTTAGTCCTGTCTTTGTCTTACCTCAAAAAAAGAAAAGGGATAGAAGCTAACCTACCGAATTTAGTCCTGTCAGAGGCTGTATTTTAGTCGTGACTTCTTTACTTATGCACTAAACACGTTATGCTAAATGCCTTAGTTGACAGGACTAATTTTAATTTGACAGGATTACATATCTCTCGTATCTTTTCTTTTCTAGGAGACAGGAGTAAACTAAAATAAGTTTAGTCGCTGTAAAGCAGAATCGAACCCATCATCTATCATATTTACAATATAAAATATAATAGTGTATTGTCTTACGCACATTCATCGATTTATAGAAGCTATTTACGAATACGCGCCCGTATATTAAGGTTTGTTTATCTACCAATGGCTACGTAAAAAACACATCAAAGATCTAAAATGGTTTGTTCTAGAGTGTCTAGCATGCTCATTGTTTAGAATAGTAACATGACAAGCATAAATGTAGAGTCCACATCGAAACGTGGTGCGCATTGCAGAGCAGTTTCCTATTGACCAACTGAGTGCACATCTACATAAGGTATTCACTATTTTACATATCAGCAGTACCCATTGCACAAATAGCAAGCAATTAAAGGAAAGTTTTTACTTAAATTACTACTTTTCGATTTCATTCGCGTTTCGGGATACTAGGGTTAATCCATGTTACAAACTATATCCGATCTCAGGATAGAAGTATACCAACTAGTGTTAATCCATGTTATAAACTATAAGTGAGCCACATTTCAAAATATGATCAACCGTATTTGCTTCATTGAGCAACAAACATCCAAATTATATTTTAAATATAAGTAAGGTTTTTTGTAGGTATATCTGATACGCAATATAGGTACAATAATGTTTATGATTTCATAGAAAGTGGATATAGACAATTGAAATAATTTTTAATTTTACCTATCTAATGTAAAAACTTTATAAAATTTGTGCTAAGAATAGTAATTTCCATAAGTAGAAACTTATGAAAACTTTCCTTGAATGTATACAGAAGGAAAAATTCATAACATAATATATTCTGGGATTTTGTTGACAGGATGACAATTACTTCCACGAGATTTGATCCTTAAAAATTAGGAAGTTATACAAAAACACAAACATCTGTGTTTTCTTTTTTTTTCTTTCCCCCAAACTGTCATACCGAGTTCCATATTTCTTACTTTTCATCATTATTTGGACAGACATCACATCACTTTCATTTCTCTGTACTGTATGCTGAGAAAAAACAATGTGACAGGTACAGGCTTTCTGGTATTACCTGTATAAGACATCCTATTTCTTTTGAAATCAGCGGGAAAACTTAGCAGCACTACTCATACCATGAATAGGTTTGTATTCATTATCGTTATCAACTTCGTATCAGCCCACTCCTGAGTTCTTTTTTCACATATGAGAAAGTATGGGCTATAATCACCTTCGCTAGCCCACCTCTTTATAGATATTTTTAAGCCAGTCGCCACCTGTCAGAATTCTTCAATGGGTATTGTTGCGGACCTCTTGCAGCGCAACCTCTTTTGATACTTTTACTTTTTATTTTATGATTGACTTAATACGTGTTTTGCTATTGTTTCTACAAGTTACTAGAATACAGACCAGTTTTTCAACAACATTGCGTTTCCTTCCATTTAACCATTAAAATCGTTCTTATACAGTCCATTTATCATCAATCCACGCTATCTCCGTAACATTTGGTCCATTCTCCCATCATTTCCAGTGTACCTAACACATATTTTCATAATCTCGTTTCATCTCACATAATTTCGTTCATTTATTCTCACTAGTTCTCATACACGCATACATTTATCATGCAAACCCGCAGCAAATCTAAAAGGCCCGATGACGCTAGATCAAAATCTTCAAGTGTGGTCCCCGGAGGGACCAGCGAGGGTACCGCTAGGACCGAGTCGTCACGATCTTCCGCTACTGTCAGAGCGCACAAGGCCGCCGCCGAAGTTCAGGCCTTGCGTCAACGGCTCGAGCGAGAGCAAGCGCTCGCCGATCGCGAGAGACAGCTAGCCGCACAACAGCTCGAGCGAGAGCAAGCGCTCGCCGCACGCGAGTTGGATCGCGAGCGGCAACTAGCCGCTCTTCAGCAGCAGGTGGCAGACAGCGAGCTGCAAGCGGAAATATGTGCGATCGAGGCAACTGCAGGAGGTAGCCGCGCAGGAAGCTGCACGAGTCATCGGAGTTCTAACCGGGTGAGCGTAGATAGAACTGAGAGATGGGTAGAAAACGCAGTGAATCAAACTAGCTGTAACATAGTTAACAGGGACATTCCCGCAGTAGAATGCGAGCACACATTCGCTCCCGGCCGCTCGGTACAGCAACCACCGGCAACGGCCACTCGGGAAACTGCACCCCCATAATAAAACTTGCTGAAAGCTGTAGCGGACACCGCTGCGGCAGCAAAAGCCTTAGCCTGCGCCCATTCTCCTAAAAAATTAGAATTGTTTTCGTTTTCTGGCAATTCGCAGCAATGGCTCCACTTTAAACGAATTTATGATACAACAAAACGCAATTTTTCAGATTTAGAAAACATAATCAGACTTCAGAATGCACTGTGCGGGCCCGCGCGTGAGGCTGTCGCCGCATTGTTGATGTCGACGGAAGACCCAGAGGAAGTCATGCTCGCACTCGAAGAAAACTTCGCGCGCCCCGAACTCATCGTTTTTAAGGAAGTAACTGCACTGAAAAGTCTTCCACGTTTAGGAAACGACCTGAAAGAGCTCGGAACTTTCTCAAATCGGGTCCGTAATTCCATCTCCACTATTAAGCTTCTAAAACAAACTGAATATTTGTATTCACCCGAATTATTCCATGCCGTATTAGGCAAACTAAATCCTACTACGAAAACCAGGTGGACTGATTTCGCGGTCCAGGACACTACAGGCCGTCCTAAATTAGAAATACTTTCTGATTTTCTACATCGCGAACTAAATCAGCACATACGTTTCGGTCCTTCCCCGGACTCGACCTTATTTCAAAATTTTTACGCAGATAAACCTTTCGTTAAACGTGAGAATGTACACTTGCTTTCACATGCTAAACCAATTACTTCTGCACAAGAATCTATTGCTACAACTAAACAAGAATGTGTTTTTTGTAATAAAAATCATAACATTAAGTCTTGCTCAGAGTTTAAAGTTTTGAGTGTCGACGATAGATGGCAGTGGCAACGTAGTGAGAAGGTGTGCTATAGGTGCCTTAAACGATCCTCACACCAATGGAAAACGTGCAAAGTTAACCCATGTGGCATTTCTGGATGCTTACTACGTCATCACCCGTTACTGCACGGACAAACCGCGTCGTCATATACAAACACTACGACCGAAACGCAAGTCATGAACAACAATGTCGTCATTCCACAAGGTTCGCACCCAACGCCTAGCTGCTCTGTAGTTTCTGAGGAGCAAGTCAACATCGCTAACACCAGTCAACAACCTGAGATTTTGTTAACGTTACGGACCCCCGCCTATCTGAAAATCGTTCCAGTTACTGTTTACGGCCCCGCTGGAAGTTGCGACGTCTTTGCTCTACTTGACGATGGCAGTACAGCCACGGTTATCGATTCAAGCATTGCAAATCGTATCGGTGTAACAGGCCCTCAACAAACAATAATAATAAACGCGGTCGGTGGCCTAACTAGACGAACCACAATCTCATACGTCGACTTTGAAATTAAGGGTAGGGATACACATGACACATTTTTTATAAGAAACGTCAGGTCATTAGATGATTTATCTTTAAAACCACAAACAATTAAACTTGAGACAGTCGCTCAGTTCCCACACTTGATCGACCTGGTTGACAAACTCTCTTATGAAGATGCTTCACCTTTAATTCTCATAGGCACGGAACACTGGTTTCTGTCCGTAAATCATGACGTACGTTTTGGTGGAAGAAACGAACCAGTCGCTTGCTTGTCGGCCTTAGGCTGGTCACTATATGGCGTAGCTTCCAGCAAAACAAATCTAGTAGAGTTCGTCAATCATACTTTACTACTTGAAAGTACAGTCGTCGACGAAAGTTTGGACTCACTTATAAAACAGCAGTACAAAATTGATTCTTTAGGCATTTCTAAAAAAAAAATCTCAATAGCAAATTAGATCAGCGTGCAATTGAAATTTTAGACGCCACTTCAAAGCGCTTACCTTCCGGTCGTTATGAAGTAGGTTTACCTTGGCGCGAAAACCTTAGGGACGTCCCCGACAGCTACCCACAGGCCATGTCACGTTTCTTAAGTTTGGAAAGACGCATGCGCAAAGATAACGAATTCGCAAAAGCTTACAGCGCGTTCATGGACAACGATTTCGGGAAGGCAAGGTAGCAGTCACGGGTGACATACGCGAAATGTTCCCACAAATTAAAATCAGAGATCAAGACCGCGATGCTCAAAGATTTTTATGGCGCGACGCAAACTCGACCGGACCCATCAAAGAATATAGGATGAGCTCGATGACCTTCGGAGCCGCGTCTAGCCCTTGCACCGCGATATACATAAAAAATAAAAACGCTTCAGAGTTCGAAAGCCAATACCCCGAAGCGGCAAACGAAATCGTTCACAACCATTATATGGATGATTTCATTACCAGTTTAGACAGCCTCGACGACGCGTCTCGTATAGCTAGTGAAGTTCATATCGTACATGCTAAATGCGGTTTTGAGATGCGAGCATGGACATCCAACAATGTCCACGCGTTAGCTCGCGTTCCTAAAGATCTTTGGGCTTGTCCAGACGCCGATGTTCAGATACCAAACCAAGACGTTGGCGCGCTAGGTGTAAAATGGAACCCGGTATCCGACATGTTAGGTTTTAGAGTTGGGAATCCGACGACCATTGATGGTACGATCACAAAGAGAAAAGTTTTATCCCGCCTAATGAGCGTTTACGATCCCTTAGGTCTATTAGGCCCCATAGTCGTAAAAGGCCGTATTTTATTCCAACAAACGTGGAGACTAAATATCGGTTGGGATACTGAACTCTTACCTTCCGAAACTACAAAATGGCTAGATTGGTTTCAGGAACTCACACAGGTATCTTCTCTTCAAATACCACGCTGGTACTCAAAATCCAGAAACTCTGAACCGTCGGAAAGAGAGCTTCACGTATTCGCAGACGCGAGCGAGCTCTCATATGCCTGTGTCGCATACTGGCGGCTGTTGTACCCGAATGGTGGAGTAGAGCTCGCTCTCATCTCGAGTAAAGCAAGAGTCTCTCCCCTGAAACCAATCTCCATACCGCGCTTAGAACTCCAAGCCGCGTTGATCGCCTCTCGACTTGCGGTGACTATAAAAGACAACCATCGTAATAAACCGATACGCACGTTTCTGTGGAGTGACTCCATGACCGTCCTTCAATGGCTGCGAAGTGATGCTCGGTCATTTAAGCCCTTTGTAGCCCACCGTTTAGGTGAAATTTTAGAAAACTCTTACGTAAAAGATTGGCGTTGGTTACCTACAAATCTGAACGTTGCTGATGATGCCACTCGAACGCGTCCCATATCCCTTAACGTTTCACATAGATGGTTTCAAGGACCGTCTTTTCTTCTTGAGTCCCCCGAGAACTGGCCCATGGAGCCAGCCAATATCCCACCAGTTCGCGAGGAGCTCAAATGCATGCCAAGCGAATCGGTGGGACTTACTTCTATAGCAACCGCTCTGCCTACCCCTCTTACTGTCAATTTTGGCTACTTCAGTGATTGGTTTCGTTTGGTACGCTCTACTGCCAGGTTGCACCAGGCAACCGCGCTCTTTGAAAATATTTTAAACAAAATCCGAGACAACAACATTTCCACCTTGCCGTCCTACAACGTCCACAACCCTCTCTCCATCACCTCTATCTGCCGAGATGATGCAAGCCGCTGAAAGGCACATACTACAACGCACACAGCTGGACAGCTTCTCTGAAGAATTCCGATGTATCCTTAACTCTCTGCCACTTCCGAAGAACAACCGCCTGATGAAACTGTCCCCTTCACTCGCACAGGATGGACTATTGCACTTGGCTGGTCGGATTAACGCAGCGGAAGACGTAGATCCTGATACCCGCTCCCCAGTGATTTTGGACGGCCGTCACCCAGTTGTTCGCTTATTAGTGCAGAACTACCACAGGAGAGCAGGCCACGCTAACAACGAATTGGTTGTCAATGAGTTGAGACAAAGATTCTGGTTTCTTCAACTCCGAGCTACTGTGAGATCTGTGGCGAAGCAGTGCCTATTCTGTAAAATTCGCAAGGACCTACCGATGCGTCTCGCTATTGGAGACCTCCCACCTGGAAGATTGGCTCACCATCAACGGCCCTTCACATATACAGGGTTGGACTACTTTGGCCCTATCATGACTACCATCGGACGCAGACACGAAAAAAGGTACGTGGCCCTCTACACGTGCCTAACTACTAGAGCAATCCATCTGGAACTTGTCCACAGCCTCTCCGCTGACTCCGCTATGATGAGTCTTCGTCGATTTGTAGCACGCCGTGGAGCCCCAAATACCCTATTCTCCGATAATGGGACCGCCTTTGTCGGGGCTAACCGAATTTTGAAAGAATTTTACTCGAACTCCGTTCTCGACCTTGTAGCTACAAAAGGAATTAAATGGAGCTTCATTCCTCCTGCGGCACCGAATTTTGGAGGTTCTTGGGAGCGACTGGTGCGCACGGTAAAGGTTGCCCTTCACGCTACCCTAAACGAGAGAGCGCCGAAAGAAGAAACCCTGCTGACACTGTTATCGGAAGCAGAAGCAATAGTAAACTCACGACCTTTAGCCCATGTGTCAACAGACCCTCAAGACCCGACGACACTGACACCCTTTCATTTTCTCATTGGCGCCTCATCCGACCAAGTCTCACCGAAAGCCTTTGACGATCATGATCTCGTCCGACGTTCGGAGTGGCGCAAAGCAGTCAGACTGGCAGATCACTTTTGGCACCGATGGGTACGGGAAATTCTGCCCACAATGCAACCCAGAAACAGGAATAGCCAAAATCAGATACTGAACATTGGAGACTCGGTCTTAATCGTCGACGAATCTCTGCCACGAGGAACATGGCCGCGAGGAAGAATTGCGAAAGAATACCCCGGCAAGGACGGCATCACGAGGGTGGTTGACGTTGAAACTGCAGGGGGTTGTCTACGCCGACCCCTCAGAAAACTTATTAAGATATCCTCTTAATGGTATTTCATCTGATTGGTGCATCTCTGCACGAGGGGAAGGATGTTGCGGACCTCTTGCAGCGCAACCTCTTTTGATACTTTTACTTTTTATTTTATGATTGACTTAATACGTGTTTTGCTATTGTTTCTACATGTTACTAGAATACAGACCAGTTTTTCAACAACATTGCGTTTCCTTCCATTTAACCATTAAAATCGTTCTTATACAGTCCATTTATCATCAATCCACGCTATCTCCGTAACAGGTATGTATTAACAATCTTATTACTTTAGTGGAATTTGAATGCCATAAGGAAGCTCAGGTGTTTCTGCAGCCTGGTGACCGCCTACTTGTCTTCGCAACTAGCCCGCGTCAAATTTAAGCAACACGAAAAAGTTTGTGTAACAACAATGTGCGCCGGTGGTCTTCCCCGAGGACGCAGCCACAACAAATTACTGGCAAACAACTTCGAAATAAATTAACTCTCAACTTTCAAGCGTTTTACTTTCTTTTTGTTCGACGAAAAACAATTTCCTTTGTGTTTTGTTTACGCTGAAGCATGCTTCGCTTTAAAATCGTTCGACGAGAATAAACATATTTTTGAATTTGAATTTCCAAGCGAAAACTATTGCTTGATAAGCTGTTTGCTCCTTGGAATATTTTGAATAACACAATTAACATTTCAGAAAAGTTATGTTATCTTCACTTTATAAAGGAACTAGCTGTTCCGGGATTAATGAGCGTATGCGTTATTCTGATGTGTAAGGTATATCATTGTAAAATTTTATCAAAATCCGTTCAATACTTATTGTGTGAAAGAGCAACAAATATACATTCTCACAAACTTTCGCGTTTATAATATTAGTAGGAAGTTAAATAGCTAGAGACTGATGGAAAGCAATAAATGGATACTTGGTTATGGTAAGTGACTTGTAGTCTGACCCGCAATCACGTCGTGATATCTCAGGCTAACCAACATTTCGCACGACCAGGAAGTGGATGGTAATCGTTTTAGTGGTAAAACATTTCGAAAGCAACTTGCAAAGCACATTAAGCTGCTAGCTAGTGCTTTTACGGTGCGCTGTTGGTGAGTCGTTAAGTCAGAGACCTTAGTTAGTTAGATTGGAAACTGAACTAACGAAATGTTATCTTAGATGACCCCATTAGAGGTCGCAAGGCCCCAGTCGGTGAAATAAAGGACTATAGTACAATACCGATACTTATTAAATGTTGAATTATAAATTATTTATTTAAGGTACGCTAACAGCAAAGCATATATTATTACACTTTAATAAGTGGAATTATGATACACAACATCTATACATACAATAAAACTCTAACAGGACCGTGTCTGTACATGAAATATCTTTTGAACATTTTAGTGGTAGGATTTTGATGAAATTTGGTATAGAGATAGCTGAGTACCTACCCGTGTCAACTAGACAACAATCTAGGGTACTTTTTATTCCAGAAAAATATATCATTCATGCGGAAAAATATAACAACTGGTAAAAATAAAAAATCTTTCACCTAGGTATGGAAACCTTAATACTTTTCTGGAAGTCACATAATTTTCGGAAACGGAACTGAAGCGGGTGAAACCGCAAGCTGCTGCTATTCGAAATATGATTTTTATGTGTCTTATATAACATTTCATAGGTAACCGATATGAAGGGATTTTTGGAAACTCCCACTGGAATGGGAATGAACTAACGCGGGCAACGCCGCTGGACACCCGCTAGTTTTGTAAATATACGTTATATTTACAAAACATAACTGGAGCACTAGTAAAACATGGATATAACCCTTTGAAATAATATACCTATATCTTTGAGTAAAGTATTGAAACAATATTAAAAGGCAAATCGTAAACTCTATTATAAAACTTTTGTAATACCAGGAAGATGTGAAAGAATCAAAAAGAGGCACTTTAACTCTCTAGAACAACGAGTAACTAGTTCGGAACACAATAAATCAGGGAGTCAGGAGATAAATAACATCAGAGGGTTTGGCGAACGTGCGGGGTTCACGTCAATACAATATTGGAATACATTTTGTCTCTTTGGGACCTTGAACTTTGTGTTTTTAGTATTAAATTGAAAGGCAATATAGGGCTCTCATGATATGCAAAGGCGTGACGTCACCTCATGACATAGTCGTATCATATTTGTGTTTTGTTTAGAACTTATATGTATTCAATAGCGCAATCCTAATTCGGAATCAAACTAAATTGTATGGTGAACTGGGTGTGAGGTCTCACTTAAGATCGTTACTGTAAAATAACTGCGTTATTGTCAAGATAATCAAAATTTTAGTGCAGACAGAACCCTACTTAATGGTTCCGTTGTAAAGACGTGGCTTGCATACTAATCTGTGTATAATCTTAGTGTACGTAAAGGTATAGTGCTCAACCTTGAACTGAGAACCGAAACTCTGGATTTCAGACCTCGTCCGAGGTCCGTTTTATAGTCTACCAGGGTTTCGCTGGTCAATAGAACTTACATATTCTCTGAACAAGCTTGCGTTCAATTTGCTTTTAATTTCCCTGCTCGTCCATAATGCATGATCCCGCGTTAAGAAGTCCAAAGCTACGTTAATATTCAGGGTCCCACGCTCGCGAGTGTAATCATTCTACCTACTGCCTCCCCCAACGAGCTGAGTTGTTTATTTATGTTTCACTAAACTGGGAAAGCTGGCGGGAAAATTTGATTTAGCTTTTGAATGTATTAAAAAAGAAAATTTATTGAAAGCCGTGCCATTAAACAGTTGAGTGGTTTTTAGGTATTGTGAATAACAAAACTCGTCGGGCGAGAGCGGATCTTGTTTTTATGTAGATTGAAATTAACGTCGGCCCGTCATTAGTCTCCTACTTAAATTTATTAGATATAGGTATATGTACCACTACCTACCACAGTCAACCTAAGTAATACATAGGTACTTAAAAGTTGTTTTGTTCCCGAAAAAAAACACTCACTTGATCCCTCGAAACTCGTAAAGCATGACTACAAATGGTAATCAAAGTCTTAAAAAATAAATGAAATCAGAAAACCTATCGACTCCGACTATTCCATTTCACGACTTATACAGATTGACACATAAATTGCGGTACAATTTCCCTTTATTCCGCGAAATTAGACATTCAAAACTCATTTCTCGGCCAAGAGCCCAATTTTGAGTGCAATTTACGGCTAATTAGACTCTTAAGTACAGAGGCCCCGTACTGAGTCCCGGAGTCCCAGAGGAAGTTGGAATGGCCGCGCTAATGCCGCGGGCCCCGGCGCCGGCCGTGCCCCTAATGTGCAATAACCAGCACTCTTTTGTTTCTATCTACAACTTGTGCCAAGCTTTGCCGTCGTCGGCACCTTGCCGCCACTACAGCAGTACACCGCGTGACACGTTTAAAGATCTGAGTCGAACCAATGATATTTTATAAACAGACACTGTTGCGACAATACTGGGTGTCACATTTTGCCAGGTTTGAATTAGAATAGCGCAATAAAATAATTTACTCGTAGAGGTACAGTCAAGAGCACGCTAAGCTTGACACTTTAGACTTTGACCCGGCCCTGTGTTCTATGGCGCGCAGTATAAATCAGAGCTCAGCTTATACTGGTAGTGTCAAGCTTGACTTGCTCTTGACTGTACATACTCAAAAATATGGAGACTAAATACATTTTCCCGTTAAAGGTCAACGAAATATTTTTCGGCAATTACCCAACTACATATTGCAGTTTATATATTTATAGTATAATATACCTAATATTCATTGGCACAGTAAAATACTATTTAATATTGTTGTAATATGCTCTCATAATTTATTCAAGTTTAGCAGCTTTTTAATAAGTGTCAACATAACACTTAATTGGTTCTATCAAATTGACCCAAATTTATAATATTTCTTGTAACACAAACGAGATTAGTATTCGTGAACTGAACAAACCTTGTAGCGACTTGTTAGCAATCTACGATTTTATTAAAATAACTACGAAAATATAACTATTAAACAAATTATGATTACATTAATAAAACACTTTTCATATCTCATACTCGGAAAGTAGTGTATGTTTGATCTGAGTACCGGGTCGGAAGCGATGATTCCCACCACAGAGAGATTCAGGGCTGTGATTCCCACCCTCGGTCGGGAAAGACTCATAGTAATTGCTTCCGGCCTTAGGGCGGGAATGAATTAAAAAAAATAGTACTACATTTGGCAAAGAAGTTTAAAGAAAAAGTTTCTCTAGGAAAGAGAATGACTTTCTTCCAAACTCTTTGGGTACCTACTTAGTAGGGATACGAAACTTTTCACATCAAGGTGCGGCCTTGTGAGTGTAGGTATAAATAAACAACAGAAAATAGCCCGCGCGCGGGGTGGTACGCGTTCCATATTTAAAATAAAAAAAAGAGTAATAATTTGGTAAGCTGTTCCGAAATTCAAATCATCGACACTAATAAGCACAGAACACTATCACTCGGTTAATAGTACATATTATTTTAAAGAGGAAGGATTTGTATATTATTTTTGTAATGTTATTTAGGTTAGGTACTCTATGATGTAGTATTCACAGACGTTTAAAAGAAAAAGTTTCTCTTTCTTCCAACCTCTTTCACAATTCAATACATGACAGACTAGTTTTTACAAAATTCATCGTACCTAAGTGTTTTAAAAGTGAGTAATGTAATAATATACCTAAATAAATAAAAGAAATGAGATGTGACTGAAGCACGGTGTATTCCCAACTCATCCTTTCGCTTCGTAGTAAGACGGCGTGCGAAAATAGTCATTTAGACTCAATTTGCACGATCTAATTCAAAGGGTTCAAATTGTGTACGGATCTAGCTATTCAAGTTGAATTTGTTTGTTACAAGAAGCGTAATTTTAAAGAGTGGCTGAGAGCTCATCCGGTTCCCTTTTGTGAGATGGAGTGTTGTGTAGAGTGCTCGAGCCACAGCCGCAGTCCCTTGCGGTGTGGGACGCCCCACTAACAAACAATCAACATGTAAACCTTTTATGTTGAATGAATCATTTCTTATTATGGTCTCGCCAGTCAAGGACTTCGTCAAAGTTACCTTCGATAATGATATTACACAAATATTTACTTATCTAAAAGTATTTTAGGTATTAACAAATTCAGAACGTCTCAAAGTAAATTCATCACATTTGAAGCGGGTACGCAATCAAAATGTCGTCTCACCAAATTAGATGTTCAATTAGAGGCCTTTGTGATTGTTTTAACAATTTCTAAGCCACTTTCATAATTCAAATATCCGCTGTGATCAAATTGAGAGCAATATTTTCGCAGAATATTCAGTCCAATTATTTCTTCCTCTCAAATTTACCTCAGCTTACATTGACGCTAAAAGCATTCTGGAGGCTCTTAATCAACGGTCCAAGAATATTAATTTAATTAGTTAAAAGTTTTTATAACTTTTAAGTAAAAAGGTGGAACAGAAAAAGCCTCCGTTGCGGGCGTAAATGAATTGGTAATACGATTCACAAAATGTAGACAAGTAATACCCGTTTGAAGTCCGGTCATTGCAAAACGTGGAGCATGCTTCAAATGATTATTTCCTCTGATGAATTTACTTCAGAAACGTCTTAGAAATATATTTCATTAATCGGAGAAAACCTATTTTATGTTTTTACTTTATTAATTGAAAAAGTTTGAAAACGTAACAGCTCTATTTATATTGAACTGTCCGGAATAATGAAATGAACGATTGCCACGTAGCTTCTAATTTCTTGGCCGCTCTCTTGAATCCAGTTATCGACCTCATTTTCAACATTAGCACACTAAAAAATATGTAAATTACAGAGGTTTTTAACTGATTTTAATGCGCCGCGCTATTCCGTTTCACTCCGTTCAATACAATACTCGCATAAATAGATTTAATCGCGGATCCAACTGAATAATTTTGATGACTTTTGAATTTTGATGATTTGATGTTAGACCCAAGTTTTCACACCACATGCTCTACAAAGCAAATTATGTATCATATAAACCTCACCAAAAGCAAGAAATTATATCCCTTGGCTTTAGCCGGGTTATAATGTTGTATGGAATTTCATTATAACCCTAGGTCAATAATGTAATTTTCACTTTTCATAATCCTTATTGCTATGACGATAAAGTCTTATTTCGTTAAGCAAAATGTGGTGCACCCGCCTGCGGCCACGGTCGTGGCCAACTCGATTTTCGAAAACCGAAGCCGCGACCAACTAGATTCGCACGATCTTCATTTGTTAAATCAAGTAGGTCACGCCGGCAGAAACAAGTTGCTGTACCTATCCATTTTATAGCTTTAACATTTCAAAAAGAATATCGAAAATGTCGAGTGATGAAAGTACTTTGACTCCAGAGTCTATTAAACTAGAAGCCATAGGCATTGTCAATAATCTACTACCATGCAATTGCATTTTATTGTCTCGCATAAGGTGAGAAAAGTAGAGTATATAACTCGGGAATAAAACTGTTTTTGTCTTGGGCGCTTAAATCCCTCACTAAACTCAGGACTCAGTCTTAATTTTCCCGAAAGTATAATATGTATTTATTAAACTATACAACAATTATATATTAAATTATACAAAAATCCTCTCATTTTAAAGTAATTTACAACTTAGAACACGTTCTCGAGTATCTCGCAAAATATGACCGTAAATGGGTGTAATGACTAATGTTTATTCATGACCAGCAGGCAGCCATGCTGTCTGAAGCAAGATGTATTACACTCTTGGAGCGTCGCAGTTTCCTACCGAAAATATGTGTCCATAAAAAAAATATTGTTCGAATAGAACCGCCACTTAAGTCTAATACACTGATATATTTAGTTTTAGAGACAAAAATCTTGGTTGTGGATTTTAAGCTTCCATGTAAATATAATTATAACGAATTAAATACCACCCTTATTTTTTTTATTAAACCAAATATTTTAGTTTTAGTACTTATAACTAAGAGTGTAGTCGACGTTGGTATTATTTTATTAGAAATAAGTAACTACTAACCATTTATGTACAAAAAGTAATGATATCTCATCAAAAACACAAATGTGAAATGAGAGCCAAGTTCAAATTATGATACATACAACGCGTAACAGAAAAAGCTCAATTCCTCATACACCCCAATTAGTATATTATTATAAAAAAATATGATGCAATCGACCTTTAGTAGTGTCTAACCAATTTTCTTAAATATCGATTAATAATAGCACGATTTCCAATAGCAATAAATTCCAATACGCTTATTCATTTTTGGGATAAATTTAACACATAGGTATTAAAAATAGCTGAAATCGAATAATTAGTAGACGATACTGAACAAACTAATTTCAGGAATTGCGCTTATTCTGTTACATGTTATATATGCCTTGGTTGTTGACTTCAACAACCAAGTGCCAAGTTCAATGGTCTTCAACCTACTTGTGAAATGGTTTTAATACTAACACTTTAATTAATTTACAAAGAGCCTTTAACCCACGATGCAGTCTTAAAATAACAAATTCACTACATAATATGCCATACAATTTTGCCATTTCAAAGGAAGCTCATTGTTTAATAAAAGTACCAAATATCATGACAATTTGACATCCTCATTATTATTTTCATGACAAATGTGTTTGCTTATGTTTTAATATAATTTGACGGGCAGTTCTTTCAGTTGGTAGTGCTGCTTTTGAGCCGGAGGTCACGGGTTCGATTCCCGCTCGGGGCCAACATTTGTGTACAGTCAACAAAGTTGTTAGTGTTACATTTCCAAAAATTAAGATTCACTTTAAAGCCTTAAATGTATTTATAGTATTTTTTTGGTAAATTATAGGGATCAAAGATACCTTTCGAAATAAACATTAATCAATAAGATTTATTTATGACTTCCCCAGAAAAATGAATTCTTAGTTACTGGCCATGTAACTCTAACAAATTTGTTGACTGTACATATCTGTTGGCTTCGTTAGCACCCATAGTCCAGGCTCTGCCTAGTTTGGGACTGAATAACTGTGTATGAATTGTATCCTACAATTAATTATTATTAATAACTAGCGGTTCTGCGCGGTTTCACCCGCGTAGTTCCCGTAAGATGAAATAATTTCTCCCGTTTTTTACACATTTACCACTATATCTTTGCTCCTATTGGTCGTAGCGTGATGTTATATAGCCTATAGCCTTCCTCGATAACTGGACTATCCAACACAAAAAGAATTATTCAATTCGAACCAGTAGTTTCGGAGATTAGCGCGTTCAAACAAACAAACAAACAAACAAACAAACTTTTCAGCTTTATAATATTAGTATAGATTCAACTAGGTAGATTTTTATTTTACTAGCCCAGATGTGCTGCCTAGCTTTTTCCTGTGGGAATTTCAATAATCCCGCCTTAGTGTTATGCATCCCTAGGTTATTAAAGAATATTCTCTGATTTAAAATCTCTTGGTCCACCGGTTTAAGCTTGAGCTTACTCTTTCATTTATTTAAATATATCAAAAATTTGTTCACACGAATTGTCGAGTAACTACTTAGCTCAGCACGTCATGCGAATATAATACTTATTTTCCCGCTGCCTGCGTTGAAACATGGCTTTCTGCTTGGTGTTAACGATGATTAAAGTATAATTACATGACGGTGAATATTAACTGTGTTGTGAACCCGCCGTATCGCGTTCGCTGTTTAAAATCATTTTAGAATTGAATACCAAATTTTAAAATTCTGATTGAATTATGAAAAACCATATAACAAATCATACTTAAATTAATTACAAAAGTTTTATATGAATATATTAAAAAAAAAATATTATTTCTTGTTAAATTCAAACAGTTTTAATGAGTTTGTTTTATTCAAATCTAAATTTTATGTAAATTTGTGTATTCAGGTTTCTTCACAAAGACTACACTTATTTAAGTTTTAAAAAGTTAAGCTTGATGTTGTTGTTTTAGAGGTTTGTATTTTTAAACTAAACGGAGCGTTACAGAAAGTCACTGAATGATGTGAAGCTGAATAATTTTCTCTGAAGTTCGCAGAATAAATTCCACTGATATTTTGCAGAATAATTGCAAATGACATCTTTGACTATACAATTACAACATACATACATACATACATATAATCACGCCTCTTTCCCGTAGGGGTAGGCAGAGACCACTTCTTTCCACTTGCTACGATCCTTACATACTTCTTTCGCTTCGTCCACTTTCATTATTCCTTTCATACATGCTCTTCGGTTTAGGGTACTCTTGACCTGGCCTTTTTTCAAGACGTCCCCAATTTGGTCTCGAAACGTCCGCCTAGGTCTTCCCCTTCCCACACTTTCATTCACACTCGCCTTATACACTTTTTTCGTCAATCGTTCGTCATTCATTCTCTCGACATGGCCAAACCATCTCAGCATACCTTTCTCAATTTTTGTCACTACATCTTCTTTCAGACCACATCGTTTCCTTATCTCACTATTTCTTATCCTGTCACTCAGTTTAACTCCTATCATACTTCTTAACGCTCTCATCTCAACTGCATTTATTCTGCTTTCATGTTTCTTCTGCCATACCCAACTTTCACTTCCGTACATGAGTGTCGGAGTCAACACCCCCCTATGCACAGCCAAACGAGCCTTGTTAGACACCTTCCGGCTGCTCATA
Source organism: Ethmia dodecea (assembly GCA_963855545.1). Taxonomy (NCBI): domain Eukaryota; kingdom Metazoa; phylum Arthropoda; class Insecta; order Lepidoptera; family Depressariidae; genus Ethmia; species Ethmia dodecea. Next base: position 9,365,916 of record OY979446.1, read on the forward strand.
AAGGAGTGCAAAGCTCCATTCACCATGTTTCCTGCATTCCCTCTTCTTTCAATATCACTCTCACACTTTCCATCTCTTGTAAACTTTGAACCCAGATACACAAACTCATTCACTTGTTCAATTTGTTCGTCTCCAATCACGATATTGCACTCTGTCACTGCCTCATCTCTTTCAAACACCATCGCTTTCGTCTTCTTTACATTCATCTTCATTCCCTTTCTAACAAAAGATCCACTCATAGCAGTTACCATCTTCTGCAACTCCTCGGCCGAAGACGCAAGTAATACTTGGTCATCAGCATAGAGGAAACATTTGACGAGTAACTCATTCATTCTCAACCCACTTTCATTCTCTTTTAAATCAAAATTAAAAATTAAAATTACAACATGGTTATTGAAAATAGCAGTCGTGTATAAAAAGGTACCGAATCAAGTAAAAATTTGCAGAAAAAGTAGGATTATCTTTTGCCCTTGTTAGCCTGTGGGGACCTTGCTGCTTTCTGGCCAAGATCTGCAATAAAAAGTGAAAATCTAAGATACCCATCTCAGATTCGCATTAGGTATATCTACATCTACACTAATATTTTAAAGAGGCTATATTTTATTCCCCAATTCTCACGGGAACGAGAACAACGCAGGTGAAACCGCGCGGAACAGCTCGTTAGAAGTAAATGATGAAAGACCTTAGTTTGCTCAGATGCCGATACCTTTTTTATAGATGTTTACTCCTGCGGAGTCACGGATTGTCTGATACGTTGGTTTCGGCTTTTGCGAGACTTTTCCATTTCTCCCTGTTAGTGGCACTTCGTTTGCATTTAGTAAGAGAACCATTAGATACGTCTACCGACCTACTACTAAAGTAAGTAATAAAATCGCTTTTCATTTATTGAGGTACTTGTAGCATACAGTTCTTTCTAATAACATTTAAAAAATCTTCTCACACTGTTGCAAAAATACAATAATTGACGCCTGTAAACATTTTTTTTTTACTAATAATCAAGTTTAATAAAAAAGACAACAGTAAAAATAAATATTCCTAAAAATAAGTGGAATTAAACTTTTACCCATAGAGATTGCCACTACTTGATCTATAACTAAATAAGATAATATTATGAACAGGAAAGATTTGATTTGTACAATTGCAATTTTACAACTAGTTGTAATATTGCAATTGTAAAAAATCTAGAGGGGCATTGGGAATATTTTCATACAAAACTATGAGGCCTCATGTCAGTTAGTATGAACGCGAGCTGGCATTCGGTCGATATTGTACTAGACTTATTCCACTTGGAATAACTTTTCAGCTTTAAATTTTCCTCGCTTTGTCCCCTCTATGCCCTATTATATTTTAATCTCTTTTGTTTATTGTGTGCAAAAGCACGGTGGTGATTTATTGGATTCGATTAGGTTATGGTAAGTAGATTGCAAGTACTTACAATTCATGTACTGTTATTAGATACATGCATGATTTTTTTTACCAACCTTACTAGTCTTTAGTTTTAACGCCATTTACACTAATCGAACATTATTCCATTTAAATATTATGTGAATAGTACTTATATGTAATGAAACAATCTCACCAAAATGTTTATTCAACCATATGAATGACAATATATAAAATGTTTATTAATTATATGTGCTAAAAGTTTTATTAAATGAAAATTAAGCGAAGTATTTTAGTGCCTTTGAAAATTTTATCATTTGAGCGGTAGGTATAGCTTTTAAAAAGAATTTATATAAGTGAATTGCTTTTTTTAGAATTTATATAAGTGAATTGCACCCCATTAGGGCACATCATTTCAATTGTCAACAGTGAACTGTGACCGAACTCATGATAAGTAAAAAAGACTATTGTTGGTGATATTTGCGTCTTTTTGTAAGACGTCAAAATTCAGTAATGGACTTAATGATCACAGATTTCATAAAAAAATATCTCGCAAATACAAAATAGAAGAATAAACGAAAAAGGAATCCCATTAATTTAGTCATGTTACATCTTAAGTAATCCCCAGAGGATGTGGAGACTGGAGGCGGATCGTACGTGCAAGCAATTGAAGCCTTTGGATAATTGAGTTTGTTTTATATGTCACGTTATGTATAGCTTACCGGCAGTAAGTTTGTGTCAACGTAGAAACTCAATTCAATTTGATTGTGAAAATATTAAAATAACTATTATAAATTGCGATTTTTATTGTTCCATATAGACAACGGTTCAAAATGTATTACAAAAATGTTTACTACAAAATGTTTGCAAATACAAATAGTAAACATACGTATTGACTTATATTTATTCACCATTGTAACTTGTTTTATAGGAATCTGATAAATTTCAAATGCAATGCTTTTGTGAGATTTGGTTTAAATCTAAGGCAAACAGGTATTAGGTATTCGTGAATCAGAATTTAATACAGAAACATATAAAAAGCGATAAATTCGCGCCATAACATTTAACCTTAATGACACATTAAATTCTAATTAAACCTAAATTCAAAATAAACTTTGAACTTACCGCTCGAGCTAAAAGCTTTGTCTACAAAACCATCGCATTATAGTGTTCAATATGGATACACCTAAATAAATATTGACGGCGATCTTCTCATCATAGAGGAAAAAGGTAAACTGTTTGAATAGCCGAGGCTGAATTAAATAGTGAGCCAGAAAGTGTCACGAGTTGAACCGTAATCCCGCTTTTAGGTAAATAGCAGAGTGGGCGCCTTCCAGGGCCGCAGCAAGGCAGTTGCTACAGCTAACTAAGAAATAACGCCACACTTGAATGACTTATAACAGCAATCATCTCAATCAGACACTCCCGCATGGTGTTATTTCCAAGACTGACAGTCAGATGATGTCTGTTTTTTGTAGGTACTTATTTGAATTTAATCTAGTCTTGTAAAGGTCTGCTGTAGGATTATATAAATAATACTGATTGAACTATTGAACATCCTATCATCCGGACTAGGGACAAACATAATATAAACATAATAAGCACGAGAGATCTACTAGGTTCGTAGCATGTGGCAGTCTATTGTCTCTGCCTACCCAATGGGAAATAGGCGTGAGGATATGTATGAACATAACTGGAGACTCAGAACTATACCGCAATTTTTTCCTTAAACAATGAAACAACATACTTTGATACACAAAATTATATACAACGCGTAACAGAAAAAGCGCAATTCCTCATACACCCCAATTAGTTTATTAATATAAAAAAAAATATGATGCAATCGAGCTTTAGTTGTGTCTAACCAATTTTCTTAAATATCAATTAATAATAGCACGATTTCCATAAAAAGCACTAAATTCAGCTACGATAATTTATTTTTTTGACAAATTTAACACATTTTAAAAATAGCTGAAATCGAATGAGTAGTCGATACTGAACAAACTAATTTTAGGAATTGCGCTTATTCTGTTACATGTTGTATAGTGGTATAAATGAACTACTTTTCGATACGAATGAGTATCACTATACAAAATAAGTGTAACAATAATTTCTTTAGCACTACGTTTTTGCTCAAAGGTATTTTTTTTCTTACAAAATGCAGTAAAGGTATAATCAAATAATAAGCACTGGCTGTATAAGTTATGCAAATACACTGGGGCTCAACAAGTACGGCCCTGGGTTGAAGTGGCGCCTTTAGAAAGCAGGGTAGCCTCTGAGCTCTTTGAATCCGTAACGAGGGGCCTTTTGATAATTAAAATGATTATATTCAAAAAATCTAAATTACTCATCTTCGTCGTAATTTTTAATTGCAAAGAAAATGGAGTTGATGGCCCGGTGAAGTTTAATTTCTGTTTTGTTTCCTGAAATTAATTTGCTATACTTAGGAGTAACCACGACGCTTCCATCTGCATGAATAAATTATGATTTTTCGGCTCTTGTTTGGTTTAAGTTTATTCTACTTTATTACTCGATGGCTAAATGCCGCTGACAGCTTTAGTGCTAAACATTTAGTTAAAATTCATTATTCTGGTGGCTTTGAGGTTTATTGGTTGGAATAGTAATTGTAGTATCTGATAACTCCACAACTACCATTTAATATGCATTCCAAGGGCAATGTTAGGGTTATTCTCAAACTTTCATTACCATACTATATTTCAAGTTTCTATTTTTTATCGTTTCGGAGTAGTACTTATTTTTCTTTTTGAGGTTTTCCCGTATGAATTAGATACTTACCTGCAACAAAAAGTACTCTAAATATTGCCTTACTTAGTTATATATCTCTACACAAAATTTCATCAAAATCTGTAAAGTAGTTTTTGAGCGATGCTTGCATAGACTGACACAAATTTAAAAAAGTGGTGTTTTGATATGTAAACGACATAACGCAAAAGTTTTCAAAAAAAATAATGTACAGACACGGTCTTGTTACAGTTTTATTATATGTATAGATGTACATATTATAGAAGATGTAGTTTAAATATTAGGTCCTGGCCTGGCTGGCCAAAGAGAAGGAATTTCTATTACTTCACTCGCGTGCTCTAACTTTGAACCGACTGACGCTAGAGTCCAGACACTGTTAGAAATAATTGTCCCTCTGTTTATCTTTAAAAGTTAACAGTTTCGCCAAATAGTTTAGAATAGCTACCCAGATAAAATAATTATGTCTAAGCTGTACGCAGTTGAGTTATACCCTCGCTCGTCGTGGTAGCGTCATTGGAGAGCTACGAGCAATCTAATCGAGACTCGAAATGCGAATCTTAAATCTAAGTTTATTTTCGCCCCCTGATACACTGTTAACGTATAAATTTAAGAAGTTGCAACCTATGAGAGACCGAAGGAGTTCCCGTCCAGCTAACCGTTCAACTTTTATCAAACTACTCTAGACGTTTCATGAAACTCGTGTATTTGTTTTTCCGTTCCAATCTACTACTATGTGCCAAAAAAGATTTTGTTCAAATTCTCGTTTAAAATTCCTGTAAAACAAGTTACAATGGTATAAGTCAATACGCATTTACACTATTTGTATTGAAAAACATTTTGTAGTATACGTTTTTGGAACAAAATTCGATGTAGAGTTTTAAATAAAATTGCAATAAGAATCATGTTTTAGTTTCAAGAGTACTAAATTTATTTTTCTGTCAACGTTCTGACATGAGTATTGAAATAATATAATATGTAGATTGAACAAAACACGTGGAAACGATATGATTTGATAATTATCGTAAGCCTGTACAGTAGGTTGCATGTGTATGACATTTATATGGAAAGTGGTGATTGTCGGCGTCACGCAAACTACTAATTATCGTACGTATGTACCCATGGGACACGCATCCGACTCTTGTATTCTTATCAACCCTGGTTTCGATATACAATATTACCGTCATACTTTACTTTACGCTCAATGTTCCTTTTTTATTATTATTATATGTAAATCTATTATTTTTAAGTGTCAAACTCAGCATGGCATCGTTCTTTTTTAATTTCTGTTCACTTCCTTTTATTTACATAGTTTGATACAATTTTCATCATTATGTAGGTACCTATAGTTGTTAGTTTTCGATTCCCCTCCCTGCGCACGTCTGTCGCCATTTAAGGCGCGGTATAGTGCTAGCGGTCAATCTGTAGCTAGGCTTCCCCTAAGTAACGCCACATAATTCGGTCCTATGTGCAGCTACCCAGACCACCTACCAGAAGTCCACTGGATAGAGGGGCGCTGCACACTGTCCCTTATACAATCTCCACTTGAGACCTCATTTCTCCAGTCACCATAAGTACTTCGCCTTCCAGAGATGTCCAATACAGTGCCTCTTCAGCTTGTTTTCTTTTCTGCTTGGCGCGAGGTGATTTGCACTTCTCATATCTATGGCCAGCAATGGACTGCTATGATATACTTCTATAAGATGATATGAAATCAAAACATCCAACCGAGAAAAGTGACAAGAGGCGCAGGCAAAAACTTGCAATTGCATTAAATAAACGTTGAATTAATACAAACGTCGAAACAGAATCAGTTAATTTATAATTCAGTCCAGCCAATGGAATTTCGTTGCTAATTTCCTTTAAACTACTTGACTTTTGTGAATAAAGTGGCTGACTGCTGTTTATGTAATTTAAACGATTCTAATGAAATAGGTACAATAATTTGTTAGATTGACTCAGCGAAAGCATAATTATTTAAAATTAAAATACAATCTCGTGAAAATAAACTTTCAAATCCTCCTATTTTTGAGTAAGCAAGCAGCTAAAAAGTTTCATAAATGTTTCCTCCGGATTAGTCCGGATTCCATATTTAAAATGCGCATCTGTTCTTCATTAATTTCATCTGTTATCTTAAGGGTGAACTTTCGCACAAGCTTTGCTGAAATGCAGTGCACTCGGCGACGAGCGACTTATAAATTATTCAAGTAGCGAGACACTTCAAATATAGCGCGCGCGCCGCGCGTTATTTTGAGAACAACGACGGGCTTGTCACAGCTTCGAGAACGAAGTATGTTCGGATCGCACATAAACCACAAGGCGAGGCCTAGTAGAAACGCGAAACTACATGTCGTATTAGGTACGTCTGTGTTTACCAAATAAGGTCTGTGTACTCATTAGATAACCATATTAATGTATTCAAATAGAGCCTAGCCTACGTCTAGATTACAAGAGAAACTCAAATAGATATTGTATCCATAAATAATGCCGAAATAAGCATGAAATACAATTTCATATTAATAAAGATCTAATTATAAGATAACTATAATGATCTACACCATAATTAAAGATTCAGTTCACTGACATACCTAAACCCAAAGTTCGGCTAATCTAATTCTACACGCGAGCATATTTCTTATCACCGACGTATATCTCATAAGACTAATATCTCATTCTCTTATAGGTCGATATTTATGTATCTATAAGAGATGTTAAAAAATTTGCTAAGCATTATAAAATCATTAGGTATATGTTTAGATGTATAAAATAAACCAGCTCACCATGAGATAGCATTTCCACGCCCATTGCAAGCTGTTTAGAAATCCAAACACACCTCAGCTAAAAGACAAGCCCATAAATCATTGAGTATTTATTCGGCAAGTCAGTTAGTCTGTGCCGACATCCATCGGGCCAGCAGTTCGGTTTGCGGCCGCAGCGCTTAACCTCATTCCGACAATGCCACTCTCTCAAGTGTGCTTTCAATGTGTTCGAAACCTTCTCCGCGAAGTCTTTTATTTTCATTAGATTTTAGTGCACAAGTTTTGTTCGGTTCATTCTTTTGCGATCAAGAAAATGTTGCTTTAAATTGTCCGTATAAAAGGCTTTAAAGGGATCAAATACTCGTGTGAATCAATATATGAGGGGTAGTAAGTAAGAAGCAACTCTTTATTGTACACCAAAATAAAATATTTCAATAATTTGCAAAAACAAATGTTCATTTCTGCATTATAATTTGAATTACGATGTATTATTTTCGCTTTTATTTGTAGATTCACCTTTATTCGATATTCTTGAACATGCAATGTATACAACCATCGTAATTTAGTGAGAATATACTCGTATGCTTTTACTAGTCACATCGTAACATCCCTACATCGTCGGCCCTCTGGGCTAAGGGGGCGTCACTCAGTACGTTTCCCTGTACGCATTCTCCACTTAGGAGCTCGTTTGCTCCAGCGGCCATCGGTCCTCCTACAAATACGACCAGCCCATTGCCACTTCAGTTTGCTCATTCTGTGAGCTATGTTGGTCACTTTAGATATCTTAAAAATATTTGGTCAGCATAGATGGATATTAGAAAGAAATTTGAATGCCGGCAACGTAGCTGTGACTTTTGAGTTGCAGGTGTCCATGGGCGACGATAGTCACTTACCATCAGGTGACCCGTCTGCTCGTTTGCCCCCTTTTTTATCATAAAAAAAAAAAATTGTTTAACAAAACAAAAAAGTGTCTCTCAAAATCTCTTTGAGTAAAATTTAAATTACAAGAGAAAAAATCGGACATCGTTGCATTTTATAGACGAATTGCTTCTTTGGAAATAAATTTACACAGGTTTGGATCCGTCAGGAAACGTTAAGGAGAAACAAAACATCTTCGTATTTAAATAGCTCATTATAAGTTGTACGTTTTATTGAGAACGAGCAACTTTCACGCGCCGTTTGTGCTGACTTTCAATTACATAATGGGAAACGAGAAATTTGAATTGTTTCACAAACAAGTGGAATAAAACATAACACGACGTTTTGGTTCTTGAAACAGCAGACTTAATTTGAGAATTTGTCAGTGATTTCCAAATTTAAGTAAAACTGCTATTTATACGGTGCATAATCTGAAACCATTTTAGATTTTTGTAAGTCTGTTTTTCTAAAAGTTTGCCTCAATTGGCTCCAAAACGGTTCAGTAGAAAGGTGGGTTGGGACGGGTGGGTTTTTTATTGAAAATTTTAGGGACTAAAACAGGTTCTCTTGCATACGTCTTATTTCGATCCGTTGCGCATAGCATATTTAAGCTGAAGAGAAGCAAAGGAAGGTCGCTAGTGGTAAAAATAAGCTTGAAAATGATTTTTTACTTGTTTTTTTACCTCCTAGCTACTATCAATGGTATAGGTCACAAGCGTCAATATATGAGACTCCTTTCAGTGGATACTTAGATCACACACTCAAATATAAGCAATAGTTTCCTTTTGCAATACTGTTTACAATATTCTAAACTCGATGATTTGTATTGACAAACGCGGATCTATTGAAAACTAGCCTTGTGTTTAAAAAACGAACTTCTATTCAAACTCTCATCTTTTATCACTAAGTGGATGAATTCTCAAAAATCCTTTCTTAGTACTAACCTACAATAGGTATTGATTTCCTGTGCAAAATTTTATGCTTCTAGATATGCCGGCTCAGGCATTACATCGTGGGTTAGAAAGAAGTGAGTATTAATAAGAAGATGGTATATTAATATAGAGTTGATTTAACCGAGCAACTGTCACTAATTCTCTGTTTCTGGGCTATTTTTCACGAGGTGATCTATATCTCGACAACCGGGTCAAGATCAGCCTCTCGTTACGAGGTCGAGTGCACTACAACTTTCCAGTTAAATTTCTTGTCACGGATCATTCCGTCTGTTTTCAATGAAGTTTATAATTGAATTGATTTATTGAATGCTATTCACTAAAATGTGTTTAAATCTGAAAGCCCTACTATGAAGTAGTAGAAGTTTAAAACAGGTAGATACTCTCAGTTTTTGACAATAATGAAATGTGACGCAGTATCATCAAATGAAATAAAAAAATACAAAAGGAAATCCTTGATGAAGATCCAAGACCTAAAATAACATAGGAAAATAGTATGAACACAGTGATTTATTTTAAACAGTGTTAAAGTTTGTGGTATGGCCGTAATATGAGTTTATTTCTTTTAAAGAACACTGATTGACCCCCGTCTACAAAACTGTTCCAGTCTTAGTCCAAAAACATAATTGCGATTGACCACTCAGTTTAAACTTCGTTGGAGCGTTTTGTAAAAGATACTAATGGGAGTTCCAGATATCAAAATAATAAATAATAAAAAGTATTTTTGAACCTAACCCAACTCTTTCTCTCTGCGCTTTTAACTCGGAAGTATTTCCCGCTATCTGTCCGTCAAAAGCCACATTTTATTATTTCAGACGCCGGCGCACTGAGATATTTTTATCTCGTCTAAAGTTGGGGGTTATTCCGCCCTGTATGTTGTATTTGTGGGGAGTACATCCCACGCCATCAACGGTAAAGCCTCCCCAGAATAATGTCACAAGGCTTTATTGTAAGAACGTCTATTATCTTTCCGCTGTACAGTTTTTACGCCCTCAGGCTAAATTAAAATATCTCGCTAGTAGAACGAACTTAAAGTAAACAAAGCAAACTCGACAAGAAGCTAATAGTCTGGGGTATCTAGATGAACTGGGTTGTGGTTTCAAAAGTAAGTTAGGGCTATTTATTATTTTACAGCTTTTATTATTTTTTAGTATGAATTTAAAAGTATCAAAAACGTCCGTTAACAAGGTTCAGTTATTGCATCAAAGGCAAGATACAGATCTTATACTGGACTTCAAAAATTTGCTATGAACTTTTCAATTTAATAAATTGTTTATTTCAACAATTGAAAACTCGTGTCACACCGAGCAAAGTAGCTCAGTCATGCCATCTACTTACAAATGTTCTTTGTTAGCCAGGGTCAAATGGAAATTCTTCTTACAAAAAATACTCCCTAAATACCTCACAGATAATATATATCAATAACTTAAAGTGCTATTTTTGTGCTTTAACAATGGAATGTAGATAGAATGCTGTTGTCAAGTAAGTAATTAAATTTAAATAAGCTTTGCTTTCACAAAGAGAGCTAGGCTGTTTTTATATCCTAAGTTCTAAAGCGTGTTGTTTTCACAAAAATATAGTTATTTAATTGAAAGATTACATGACATCGTCGCACAATGCAACATACTCGTAAGTAGAAAAGCACATTGCAAATAACAACTCACCATCTATTCGAGAATAAATTACCAGGGCGAAAGGAAACGTACAGCGCCACATGTAAAGGTATTCACACAAGTAGAGTTCTTAACACGGTGCTGGCGAGCGGGTGGGGCACTTGGCGCGGGCTCAAGACCTCTTCATTCCCCTATGTCTCGCCGGTAAATAATTGCGACTGCACCGCGACTGCGACTCAACCCACCTTGACAATTATGTGCACTTTATTCGAAGGTGCTTCGCGTTTGCCAGCACTCGGACTTTTCTGCATACGTCTGTGTTCCCCATAAAAAGTCCTGTGTATGTATCTTTAAGAGGTTAGTATGTAGAGGGAATACTTCTAAGAAACATTTAATTTCAGATAATAGCACTTAGCACAAGCAGTGCTTAATGGAATACTTCTTTATTGTGGATGATATAAATACTAATTATTTTTAATTATTTAGTCTCGTAGCGCGTAGTCTTTTGTCTCATAACAAACCCAGAGTCACGAAGAAATTTAATTTCTAAATTGTGTTGTAAGCCGCACTGAGGCTTAACCAACACTTCCGTGCCTCGCGACAGACTTACCGTTTTACGTAATACGAGTTTCAATTAGTATGAGAAACTGAGTAGCAATGTGAATCACATACAGCCACTCAAAACTACGCTGCGAACAAAAGTAAATTCATTTTAGTTTGTACGCTTTGTACACCGTTGCAGTGTTTTTGGGAGCAAAAAAATTTACGTGTCTCGTATGGTACAATTATTTAGGAAGAGCATAATTATGCTAGAATAGTACGCCTCTCCTTATAGAAGAGACGTGTTTACCACTTAGAATGATAAACGTCTTGGATGTATACAAATGAGGTGGTCTTGTTTAGTGGACAAGTGCAACTTTGTACATTCTATTATTTTTCTCTATTTAATTTTCGCTATCTGCAATCTGCACTCGCTGGCGCAATCGCGTAGCTCTATAGCATCCGTAGCAAAACTTGCTACGCTTGTGCTACGCGCGCAGATTTCCGGCGTAGCCCCAGTAGTGAACTTTTGCAATGTTGTATTTGAATGTTTAGTTTGATTTGAAATTAAAAGTAAATGTTTCGACGGTAATTGTCAGTACATAGCAGTTATATCGGAGTTTTAGTTGAATTTGTATTTTAGAGTTAACTAGACATTCATTTATTTAAACTCTATTTTACTTCTGTGTGTATTCATTTGCATGAATTTCCTAAAAGTGGATAGGTATACATTTATTTACAAAGAAAAAATATATTTGTTTACAATATTTACAGATGAAAAAGTCCTGTGCGTGTGAGTGTCGTAAATAAATAAGTGTAAAAGGGATGAAGTCTTTATTAAATATTTAGAGGGGTCATATCGCATGGAAATAATATTTAGAACAAGCTCTTGTCCTAGAATACGTCGGCTTACCGGAATACGATCTGTCACTTTCTGGTCTTCTAGCTATATCTCTGTGCTCCGTTGCTGAGTGGTAAAAGAAGAAACCATCAAAGGCACCTATTTATAATATAAGTAGTATTATTTATAATATAAGTAGTATTATTTGTATAAGTATTTTCTCATACTTAGAGGTGTATTTTAAAATGCAGTTGGTAGGCATATGATCGTAAAACAGTTTTACAAATATTTGTGTAATTAATACGAACTCCTAGTACTAGTTATTCATTTTAAAATACTCGTTCGGCATATACGAGACTACAAGCTATTAAGAAGTGCTTCAAACCCATGCAACTGGAAATAGCACACACATAGGCAGTTAATAATCTCACATTCCTCAATTTTATTTTAAACGATTCCGATATGAATTTGATGAAAATAAAACTGTTAAATTCCCATACAATATGTCTCTTATTTTTTGATAAATTATACTTAGGTTAATTGTTATTACTTTTTTTATTATTGGAACACTTTTTCTGGTATCCTGTAAATATTGTAAATTCGAAAATAATTTAGTCTGTTTATTTGTTACGCTTTCACGACTAATTCACTAAACCGATTTTTATTCTTTCACGAACGGAAAGCTACATTATCAGGGAGTAACATATACTATATTTTATCCCTATATCCTCACGGGAACTACACGTGCAAAACCGAAGGGTGTTGCTAGTATATTTTATATAACTAGCTGTTGCCAGCGACTCATTCCAATAAACTTTAGGTAATCTGATTTGATTGATTATAGTAACTAGCGTGGTTTAGACTAATATTTATTAGACAAGATTTTTTTATTTTATTTTATAAGCTTCATTTTCTACAAAAAAAAAAAATCTGAAATAAAAAAAACAATGAAATCACATTAATCCCGTCCCTTAAGAAGGATGAATTTTTCCGGGATGAAATGTATGTCGTTCCTCAAGATGTAAACTATCGTGTTTCTAAATTTCGTTAAGATCGGTCCACTGGTTTTCCTGTGAAAATGTAACTGACAAATAGATACACAAATTTACGTTTGCTAACTAGCTACAATATTAATAGAGAAATATTCCTATTCAAGAAATAGAAATCAATTTTAGTTGCTAATTGAAAATCCAATTGCATCATTCTTCCGACTGAACCAAAACCGATTGTCCTATCCCAGTACCGTTACAGTGAAACAATATTTATTTTCCTAGTCATTAAAACTACAGATTTCGGTTATTAGCGGGATTAAGGTGAAACACGAGACGTGTAACCGCACCCTCCACGCCATGCCACCCACTCTGATGCAGTAACGTCGGGCAGAAATAATATCGTCTAGACGCATTCATAGACTGCGTATATTTGAAAAGTAGGGTTTGATTTAAACATGGCAAAAATAGCTATAGAAAAACCAGCCAAGTGGTTGAAATGGTTCCGTATTTAACACTAGAGGTTTTTTAAGAAAAAAACACGTTACTCTATGTTTAACTTTTTTATCTTTTAAAACTGCAATTTCAAGTGTCTACTCATTAACAGCGGCCATAGAAGACCGAATTATAGTATACCATTGGCAGCCTTTGGGTAGGGAACCCTAAAAATGGAAGCCTGTTTCCACAGCTCTACAACTCTTCTGCGTGGTGTAGGGAATGGACTCTTGCCATATTAGCTCTACGAGATCTAGAAATGGCTTTACGTTATTTACTCGTCCGGGGCCTACATTTTTGTGCATTATGTATACTTATTAGGTTCGTGTCTGTGTGCTACTATGTATTTAAGTACATATAAGTATTAGTTGTTTAGTAGTTTGTGATGTGACTAAATAGTCTAGAGTTAAAATATCCCACAACAATATAAACAGTTAGAAATAAAAATAACATTATTTTCGCTATCTGCACAGTCTGCTGTACAGTTCATATAATTATATAAGGCATACAAACAAAATTAGGCCGTATTTCATGTACATAAAATCCTAATTTGTATTTATTTAAACCGACTACTACTTAGTATGGAAAAAATAATATTGTAAGGGTTTGTAATTATAAACAACTGTTACGTGGAAAAATTTTAAATCCTCTAGTTTTTTTGAACACCCGGTATTATCATATAGTTTGGCATCAACCAAAAACCACAGAAATAATGCTTGAAAGTTGTAAGACTACTTAAAACTTAATGCAATGGCGATAAGACGAGACATCAAGTGTGAACAAAACAAGTTTTCCAAATAACACAGTCAAAATCTTTAGTGGTCACTAGTTCTATAGACAAACATTTCCACCATCCGTAGAATATAGAAACAAACTTTTATACCTCAACTTTAAAATGGGTGAAACAAATAGTAAGCTTCCTCGGAGACTAACTCTTAGATTATTTATTTTAGATTATATTTATACAATGATACACATATATTTAAAAAAATAACATCACACATTTTTGAAATCAAAATCAAATACATTTTTTAAATTAAATCAAATATTTTTATATCTAATAATAATAAAACTTTATTTCAGATTAGTGTCCATAGTTCTGTTAGTACGTTAGTAACAATAGAGCTCATGTATTTATGTTAGTATTGTTATTTTTATTTACTTATGTATTTATTTTCTTTTTTTAACATTTAACATTCTACTATTAAATTAAGTCTTAAATAGGGGTTTACTCCATGTACGTACAAGTATAAGCGCACGCTTATAAAGTTCACTATCATATTTTATTATATACAAATTACCAGGTCTATAGAAAATTTAACCAGCAAATCCAAGTGTAACAAGATGTACAATATTTCTAGCTGGAAACTGCATTTCCACAAGAATCGAATGGGAATGGAACGCGACATTTTTCACCAGGCGAACGCGCTTGTTCTGCCACTGGATAAACTTGCATCTCCTTGCAAATAATATTTCTTTTTCGCGCCAAATACACTGCTCTTTTCCGCAAAATATGTGTAATTGAAAATAGTCACGTTTAGGTCGCAAAAATCAATCCTACTAATACATAATATTATAAACGCGAAATTTTGTAAGTATGGATGTTTGGATGTTTGTTTCTCTTTCACGCAAGAACTACTGAACGGATTTTGAGGAAACTAAAAGTTATATAGGTTATACATCATAACAACACATAGGCTATATATTATCCTCGCTTCCCACGGGAACGAGAACTACGTGGGTGAAACTGCGGGGCGCTGCTAGTACACATTATGTTTTTGCGTATAGTGAGAAAAAAAAAGTTTATTTCATGAGAGTGTATATTATCTCTTTTCTAAGTCTTTATAATAACACGTACACTTACCTATTTCCTCTTACACGTACCAATAAAAACGTGCACAAACATAAAAACTAACTCTCTCTCTCTCTCTCTCTCTCTCTCTCTCTCCTTCTTTCTTTCTCTCTCATACACACTCACGCACATTCATCACAGGCACACATAATATACCCACACCACATAGTAATAATTTTTACCTACTTAAAACCTACTCGTAATTGAGACATTTCTTACAATGGTTTTCCTTTTTGGGAAGAAAAATAAAATAAAAAATAATTGTTATCACTATCTTACATTCTTTAGTTGTTAAATTCCGATAGCGAATTAATCGAGATTAATCTTTTGATCCCCACTATTGAATGTGTATCGCTTTCGAAGTGTTGGTAATTTGAGAGTCCATACTAAAAGGGTTTCGCTGTTGTTGTAGCGCACGACTTGCCGCTATGCAAAAAATCTCCCGAACTTTTTTTGTCCGGCAGTTTATCATTTTTTTAACCAAATCTGACGATTTCGATTCTCATTTGGAAGCCCCTTTATACTTAATTAACTTTGGAGAAAGTCAAAGTTGACTTGTATAGAAGTTAGTTATGAAATCTGATCAGAGCTACAAAAAATAGATTAACGTTGTGTTAACACAATTAAATTCAGTATAAAAAATTGATTTATGTTCTAAACTGAGCCAAAATTTAAATTAGTGACGGTTTTATTTGCTTCTGGCGCTTTTTCAAACCCACTAAACAATATTAATAGGAGTGTTGCTGGTGGAAATATCCAAAGAATAGGCACTGGTAGAATTAAACAGACATCTTTATTCCGAGAAGCTAAAGAACAGACTACAGACAATAAAAAGACAGATTCTTAAAACAAAATACAAAATAAATACAAAAAGGAATAAAAAGGTAAAAGGCTTCCAAAGAGGTGCGTGGCGCACAAGGAGTATTGCGCTAAGAAAAACATCCAAAAACTTTTGAGTACAACTAACAATAAAAAACATTTGGTTATACCAACACAACAATTAGGCACTATAAAAAAAACAAATACAACGACAATTGTTGGACCTCGTTATTCTTACTACATATAATTACAGGAAACACTTAATAATAGAGGTTTTGAAACCACATGTGCCGATATTCGTCTCGTATCATGAAATATACCTGAAAGGTGTATGAGCGGGGCAGGCAGCGCCTGAAGCGAGTGCTGCGCAGACTTCAGTCCTTCGCCGGCCTCTCTGAAACGCGGCTGCCCGCTAACTTTCAGTGATACCCCACGCGACGGATCCGCACTAACTTTACAATGAGCGACTCATGGTTACAGTTCGCAGTGACAGTCAAGTGACTGATGGAGAATAAAATAGTTGAAAGTTCATGTTGAATTGTTTGAACCAATTTGTGATTATGCGATGTGATTATATCAAATAACAAGTCGTAAGTAATTTTTTTTCTTTACTATTGTATTTTCTACTTGTATTCTTAAACAGGTTTTTAAAATGTGTGTTATGTATTATTATGTAATAATTTACGACCTGATAATAAATTAAATAACTTTTTAAATACAATATTTTTTTGGCAAGCATAACTTAAATCTATTTAACTTGAAGATTACAGTCTTAAGTTTAAATAAGTAGCTGTGACATGTAGATATATAAAGCAGCACCGTATGAGTTTATTTTTTACCACTTTATAATATAAATAAATCCTAAAAACGGTAATTTTATTTCCCAAAACATAAATTGCTACTATTTTATTGGCAAGTCCCGAAACACCTACGCAAATTACATTGATTAAAAAATTTTCATTGTAAAAATAGATTAGAATTTTAATCACTGCTTCCCAAATAAATCTTATCATAATGTTTAATTCAGTCACGTATTTAGAATATTAATGAGAAGAGGCTTATTCCGTTTAGAAAAATAGAATCGGATTATATAGGAACAGAAAAAACATTATAGCAAATGTAACATACAAATCATTATCCCTGAAGTTCCATTGAGGGGTAGGCAGAGTCCTTGAAAATATGAATAACCTAGCGACCCTCCCTGTTTTTCTACTATATTATGCATGCATTATATACATATAAATCTTTATCTTGAATCACTTAATCTATTAAAAAAATGCATCAAAATCCGTTGCGCATTTTTAAAGATCTAAGCATACATAGGGACATACAGGCGGGAAGCTACTTTTTATTATACGATGTAGTGAAGAGGAGAGGCCGTAAATTAAATATAGCAATAAACCATGTATTAAGCACGAACTGATTCCGCTGAAAGTCCGCTATTCATAACGTTATAATTTCAAAACCTTATCATTTTCTGGCACAAATAGAACTAGAATTTGAGTGATGTCAGCATTCATATACTATACGAGTATAGTACAAAGCAAGTTGTAACAACTCCGAAAAATTTTAGCTTTTGAGCTCCAACACTTTGTGAGTTGGCGTCACGCACACACTTCTCTTTGACAAGTTTGACATTGATTATTATAAATCCGGCAAAGTACGTGTAAAAGGCACTGAAAAGATTTAAAACATTGTCCTCTTTCTAGAACAGTCGGATCAAATTGTAGCTAACAACACTCCAAAGTTGAAGACTAATCTTGATAAAATAGTCAACGAAATAGACTGAAATACATCCATGGGCGACGGTAGTCACTTACCATTAGGTGACCCGTCTGCTCATTTGCCCCCATATACTAAGAAGAAAAAATACACTCGAAATAGGGCACTTTCTGGTGCAGTCGGGTAAAATTTCTAGGTACTATTATTTCTAGTACATTATAATTCAATTAATGACAGCGAGTTTTTTAGTAATTAAATGTCTTCTCTAGCCTCGTCCCCACTAGGAACATTTGTCGAGCGACATGTGTCCCCGGAAACATCGGGCGATGTCGGGCGACGTCGGACGACATCGCCGCGACATTGTGGAAACTGTTCCTTATCACTACTCTTCATCGACGGTGCGACAAGGAACAGTTTCAACAATGTCGCGGCGATGTCATCCGACGTCGCCCGACATCGCCCGATGTCTCCGGGGACACATGTCGCTCGACAAATGTTCCTAGTGGGGACGAGGCTTTTAAGTACACTTAGAGGCACAAATAACCGTCCATAGCGACATTTTCATACATTCATAGACACTTTGAAGCCATACTAATTTTTTAGTTGTGATGGATGAAGTAGACAATAGGATGGAGGAGGTTCAAAGTACCCATACTACTGACCGCATACTGTGTAGAGTAAGCATAGTACTAAGCATTTGAATTTCAATACATTTTCATGCATTTTTTATATTTTTTAGATTATTTTTGCATTTTGTTCCTACACCAGCTTCAATAACTCAATTTATTTGATTTGACACAAAACAATATTAAAACAAGCTTACTTTATAAGGACGTCATGTTACGAAGATAGCAATACTAAAACAATACTGTCTTTAGCTTTTTTTAAGAGTGATGGATTTGGTGGTACGGAGCCTGACCATTTATACAAATGTTGGCCCCGGGCAGGAATGAAGTCCCGTGACTTCCAATACATACATTATAAAATACCAATTTATCATAAAAAATGTATATACCTACCAATGTTTCCAAGAAAATGAAACAATCTTAGTACAATACAAGTAGGTAGGTTAATCTACCGAAAAAACAACAACATTTGTGTTTTGCCGGTAGATTAACCGCCATAAAGGACTGTTCCTCTTTCAGAAACGTTCTGTTAAAAAATAACACAGTAAAAACATATCTACAGTATTTTTATCACTTTGTTGTCCGTCTGTCCGTCCGTCCGTCCGTCTGTCAAGACCCTTTTTCTCAGGAACGCGTGGAGGTATGAAGCTGAAATGTATATCAATTACTCAGGTCTACTGTCCCTTGAAGCTGTGAAAAAATTAAACTTCTAAGCCAACGCAATCAAGAGATACAGCCGTTTATGCCGCAAATTTTCGACACTTGCAAGGGAATCAAAACCTACAGGGTGCTTCCCGTGAACTCAGAATCTTGAAATTTGGTACGAAGCAACGTCTTATAGCATAGATAAAGGAAAAATTACGAAAACCATAAATTTGCAAGGTTGTACGGAACCCTCGGTGCGCGAGTCCGACTCGCACTTGGCTGGTTTTTTACTCTAAAACAATACAAAGCTCATACAAAAGAAGTACAATAGATTAGTACAATAGTCTTACCGATATTACCGATCTCTTCCAGACAACCTTGGGATGGATGAAACAGAAATTAGAATTAGGGTAGACTATGCACTAAAAAGTTCTTAAGTAGGTATTGAATAATGTTGAACATAAATAAATACATAAATTCGCATGTAAATATATACTTAGCAAAAACATACTTATGGAAAAACATACTTAATACCATAAATAATAAATATATTACAATACATAAATAATGTACAGGACACGTATTTATTCCCAATTATTCTGACCGTATTTATTACCATGCGCTGTATTTCTGGCTTACGGTAGCAGCCAAGTGGAATACGCGAATCCCCTTGTTGTACTGAGATAGTAAT
Organism: Ethmia dodecea; assembly: GCA_963855545.1. Classification (NCBI taxonomy): domain Eukaryota; kingdom Metazoa; phylum Arthropoda; class Insecta; order Lepidoptera; family Depressariidae; genus Ethmia; species Ethmia dodecea. The sequence goes on from OY979446.1 coordinate 9,385,519, forward strand.
TTCCAATATATCCCATCGTATAACAGTGCAGATAAACTTGGCTTAGACTCATACAGTAACTACTTAGCTTACGTTTATTTTAATTGATTTAAATTATTTACAATTCATAAATTTGGCGTAGACACAGGTTGGTACGTCAGCAGCAAATTGTTATAGATAGGTACGCAGTTAATAAGTCATCACGGTCTTATTACAAAACTTTACAAAAGGTTTAAAGTTATTAATTTTAAAACAAATGCTGTCGCTTTTACAAGCTTTTATTTAACTTGCAATGCAATGTACTTAATATGTTTGTTCGGTTGGAATCAAAGAGATTTAAATATAATAGGGCATACTTAGAGGGGGCATTGCATTGGGAATATTTTCATACAAAACTTTGAAGCCTGAGGCGTCATGTCCTTGTTATGTCAGTTAGTACGAACGCGAGCTGTCATTCGGTCGAAATTGTACTAGACTTATTCCACTTGGAATAACGTTTGACTTCAAATTTTCCTCGCTTTGTCCCCTCTATGCCCTATTATATTTAAATCTCTTTGGTTGCAATCTTGCAACTCAATTTTGAAGCAGATATCTTCAACCGATTGAGCTGAAATCTATACATATAATAAAACTCTAACGGGGCCGTGTCTGTACATTAAATATTTTTTGAAAATTTTAACGGTAGTGTATATAGTTATCGATATAGATACCGAAACACCAATTTTTGGAATTTTTGTCAGTCTGTCTGTCTGTCTGGTTGTGCACGCATCACTCAAAAACTACTGGACGGATTTTGATGAAATTTGGTATGGAGATAACTGAGTACCCGGGTCAACATCTAGGGTACTTTTCATTCTAGGAAAATATCTCATTCCCACGGGAAAATATAAAAACTGGTTAAAAAGAGAAATACGTACTACTCCTAGAAATTTTAAAAATGGTATGAAGGTGTCTGATATGTCATAGGAAATTGGTATGAAGGGATTTTTGGAAATTCCCACGGGAACGGGAATAAACGGAATCCGCGCGGGCAACGCCGCTGGGCATCCGCTAGTTCTGTATACAAGTTTAGTTTGGATGACATGCATGAATTTGCTGTGAGACGTCATTCTAAATCCAACATGGTGGAACACCCAAGATGGCGGACTAATTATTTTCAATGAACTCCTACAATATGGGTATCAAATGAGAGGGCTTGCTGAGAATACTTCGAAAAAGTGGTAGTTTATAAAAAACTTTTTTTGGTTTAAATTTATTACTTAACATGATTGTCAAGAAAGTTTTAGATACTGCTCTGTTTTGTAATGTTTTCAGTGCTTTTGCATCACATATTGAATTATTTTAACCATCTCCAGATTTGATTCTGAGGCTTGTGTCACAACAACCCGGTCCAGCTATAGACTCACCATCTGTCATTAGTGGTCGAAAAAAATATACTAATAAATGTGGGTACATCCAGCAATAGAATACCTCAGCCTACACTCTCTGGGATAGAACTGCATATATTATTTTCTTATAATCTTTACTTCTTTGTAAATAATTATAGGTAATCTGTGGTTTTAATATAAGCTACGACATTAGAGAGGATTTTAATATTAACCCTTAATTCGGGCACCCCGCACCCATCTAATGCATTCATGTATGCATTGTCATTTGCAAATGCTCATAAAGTATGTTTAATCGTATGCACATAACTTCCCCACTTGGTTCTTGTGCGACCGGCTCCAGTAATAATAGAACTGATGGAATCCTATCCTACTATCCTACTAATCCTACTAATATTATAAACGCGAAAGTTTGAATTATGGATGTATAGATGCATGGATGTTTGTTCCTCTTTCACGCAAAAACTACTGAATGGATTTTGATGAAACCTTACAGTTATATAGCTTATACATCAGAATAACACATAGGCTATATTTTGTTCCCGTATTCCCACGGAATCGCGAAACCGCGGGGAGCTGCTAGTCGCTAATAATTTCACAATACATAATACGGGCACTTGCCCACGACTCCGTCAGCGTAAACTTGACGTTATCGCGTCCCCTGGAAACATTGTCTTTTTCCGGGATAAAATTTAACCTATGTCCTTTTAGAGGTGTAAAGTAATATACCTCATCCCAAATGACATGTCGCTCCTTTGTATGGAGGGTGGTTCTTTATTCGTGAAAAAATTTAAACAACACACCTACTGTTTTTTTAATTAAAAATTACATATTTTTGATCATTTTGGGCACAAAAATATAGGTTTTTTAATTTTAGACATTTAAATACGTAACCATTTTTTTACCTCCGATTTCATGAAAATAAATATTTAAACAAAACATACAGTTACAGGCATGGCAACACTATGACTTATATTGCACAGTTTAGGGATGCATATAGTGGTTTCCAACTAAACTTAAAATACAACAAACAAATCAGTATTTTGATTTGAGATAGGATTTTGAGTTTGAGGATATCTAAATGAATCTGATAATCTGGATCTGTCATCAGTGTCATATCATCGATGTGTTAGCTGTCAGTCAGTTAGACCCAGAACTCATCGTATTTTTTTAGAGCGAAGGTAACAGGTTGTTAACAGCCAAAGTCAAACATTTTTCAAAAAATATTTTCTCTAAATCGGAGTTCTTATAAAAATATTTATTAATACTATTTTATAGGGATGCTCTAATAAAAACCGAAAACCTTTCATTGTTTAGCGCATCTTTTTATTTTAGGCCTACGTAAATACGTATCCTTTCTTAAAGATCTGTCCATCGGTTTTGCCATGAAAAGGTAACAAACATACAGCCAAAGCTACTTTCCTTTTTTTAATATTAGTAGAGAAGTACTCGTACATAGTCTACATTGGAAAATTGATGTTTCGTAAAGATAATTACACATAAACAGATTTTTTTCATGCTATAGATATTTTGTTCGGGATTGAAACATCCAAATGTAACAATTTTTGTGTGTACGTTAGAGATAATCATTAAGTTAAATCAATTAGATTAGTATTTAAAATTAAAGACTTCTTCAATTTTAACTTTGTTTAGCTATATATTTAGCGGAGTAGAAAAACAAATTGTCTTTCTATACATCTTTTTATCAGAATTGATACTTTTGAATTTTATTAAGTACTAGCGACCCGCCCCGGCTTCGCACGGCTGCAATGCTTATACTAAAACCTTCCTCTTGAATCACTCTATCTATTAAAAAAAACCGCATCAAAATCCGTTGCGTAGTTTTAAAGATTTAAGCATACAAAGGGACATAAGGACATAGGGATATAGGGACAGAAAAAGCGACTTTGTTTTATACTATGTAATGATAAAGGCCCTGAGACATCGAAACGGGAGAAAATATATCTTAAAAAGTAGGTAACACTTTACTACGAAGAAAAAAAACCTTGGAATATACAATAAACAGGTACGTACCCTAAAAAGAACCGTATGAAATAGTGCCCACAGAATTGTCTGCATTCCCTTACAGAAAGCTAGGATGATCCTTTGACACAGATAACTGCCAGCTCTATGGTAACCTGAAACCTTAACCTAACGCTCTGACAGCTCTTTGATAAGCTTTTAAGTGAGTTTGCGCATGGTTTCGTTTTGTCCAACGAGGCTGAAACATGTGTAGAGGAAAACTGGATCAACATTTATTAGGTACAGTCTAGCTTTTGCTACTTCGCGTGAATTTTTTATTAGTATATATTTTTATATAATTGTTTTCTTGGACTTTTAAATCAATGTAACGTGTATTGTATCAAGTCTAAAATTAAATCGTAAGCATAGGCATCGTAAGCCGTACAAGTCATAATAGCTAAAATTACATATATTCACTCAGACCCTGCTTTGACAATGTGTATGGACTCGCAAAGGTTTCTTTTTGATCGATTTGTAATCTTATAATAAAATATATGAGTAACTTTCTACTTCCTCATGTGAGACGAAATACCCTCATCTTAGTAGTGACTGTTACGGGTTGATGATAATAATATAATAAGCATAAAGTCGGTCAATTACTAGACATAATAGTACTTATATATTGTATTGTTCTCGTCCGTCCATGGGAATCTGCTGCTTACCGTACCGCATATCATATATACTCGTATATATACTCGACGGACCTGTTGGTTCAGTTGGTAGTGACCCTGCCTTCTGAGTCGGAGGTCGCGGGTTCGATCCCCGCTCGGGGCCAACATTTGTGTGCATTAACATGTCTGTTGGCTTCGTGTCTGGTCGTTTAATATTTATTTAAGTATGTTTATCAGTTGTTTAGTACCCATATTACAGGCTCTGCTTAGTTTGGGACTGAATAACCGTGTGTAAATTGTGTCCAACAATTTATTTATTATTATTTTATATATATATATATATAGGAACTCATAAATACCTATCCTGAAAGGTTGCTGTTAGATTTTCTTTATACACAGAAATTCTTATCAGCTGCTGGAGTTTATTGTTATACTCCCCACAATATTAAACACCAGAAATCATGGTAATACCAGAACAAAATATTATTTATAGTATCTAACCGCAAATTCTAAAGAGTAGTAGACCTCTAGTAAACACACCGACGTCAGCTCAAAGGCTTCATAAAATGTTGAACATCCTTGTTATTTTTAATTAATATACTTCCACAATAAATCATAAAACAGAAACTCTAATTAGTTGATCCAACATTATTAAGAAAAATTAAATAACGTAGACCTAATTGTTGCCTCTGGAACTTTGTCCAGATGGTCATGAGCTGTTTATTTGTTTTATATTGCCAAGAAAATGCAAGCGAGTCGCCCACGTTGAATCACGTCGGACGAAAACGCAGCCAGAACAAAATTGCACCACCATTTATTGCACACGCTCCCTAACCCAGTTCAGGTATATCAAAATGATTTATGGTTCCATATTTTACATTTATATAAATTAAAAATTCGAAATCGTCAAATTGTGGAGTTAATTAGTTTCGATCATACGCCTTTGTGTTTGAAATAGACGTTTTATATTAGAGGTTGACACAAAGAACATGAAAGTAGATTCTGACGATAATTGAGGGACTCAATCACGTAAAATCAAAGCCCTAGGGACTTCAAATTTCATCATACTTATTAACAAAGAAAAAGTATTTCTTTGAAATTACATTTCCCAGGAAACGTCCGACAACAAAGAAGCCATTAAAGTTGCAGTTGCAAGACTTATGGAGTTTCAGAACAGATGTTCCGAAGATGTTCCTGGCTCAGGTTTGCACAAAATTATAGAATGAATCTACCAAAAAGATGTTCAATGCTTCATGCCAAATCTGGAATCATAGAGCACATAAGTTCTGTATCTATCTTTTTTCCGCGATTATCTGCAGATTGTTTTTAAGCTCTATGAAATGTTACTTAATGGTGGTCTAAAATTATCGATTGTTTCCGGATATTAAAAAGTTAAAGTAATTCAAACATAATTATTATTCTGTACTCAAGATTTTAATGAAGGTAGCGATCAGGCTTGGTATGACACTGCCTTCAACCTTTCATATTGAAGTTGGAATTGATTGGATCCGGTAGCCTTTGACATAAGCTCATTACGCTTCTGTCATTTCAAAGAATAATAAGTCCTCAGTGACATTTCTAACGTTTACCGCCAATCAAAAGGGCAGCAGCTTTATTTCAAACATACCTATTGTTGTTGGTAATAGTGTTTTTAAGGGACGTACTTTGGTAACAAGTTACCTTTTTTGTCTATTCCCGCTCCGAATAATGCCTCTACAACGCGTAACAGAATATATAATATTACTGAACCCCAATTAGTATATTGATATAAAGAAATTATGATGCCTTCGAACTTTAGTTGTGTCTACCAATTTTCTTAAATAAAGATCAATAATAGTACCTACGATTTCCATAGGTAGCACTGAATTTAGCTATGCTAATTAATTTTTCGGAAAAAATTTACATATATTAAAATAGCTGAAATCCACTCAGTCGATACTGAACAAACTAATCTCAAAGGTTCTTTTAAATCAAGGGCAAATATTTTAAGGGCAGGTACAAAAATGTAAGAGAAATAGGATTAACATCTAAAGAAAATAAAATATACGATATTTTTTTCTTGTTCTTTTCTAACTAAATAAAAATATTATCTTGTTAACATGCTTTGCATAAACCCTCACTACCATACTAAAAACTCCGCACTCACACTACATTCATTATACTTACACGAATCACAACCCGCCCCGTCGTTGTTGATACGCTTTTTGGCAGGGCGGGGTTGTAAAGGTAGTGTGCGTGTATTGTTTATGTACAGCGAGTTAGTTTTTTGTTTTTCTATTTCTGTAATACTTAATTGTTGTTATCTAGTAAAGTCAGTCTTCGTGCGGGTGCGCTCATGAGCGGTCGCCGAATCGTTGTTAACAATGTCTGTGAATACTATTAAGTGTGCGAATTGCAATGTTGTCATATCGGAGGTGCTAGCGTTTATACGTAATAGAAACGATGTTATGGATAATGAAAGTTTAATAAGAATTTGTGCATCTGCGTTCTCGGAAGAGGAGATCGATGAAGCGAAAAAGTTATTGTTTACTTCAACAAAAACAAACCAGAAGTTGATTTCTAGACGGAAAGATAAGAAGCAAAAAGATTTAGAAGACGTGATATCAGTTTTTAAAACAACCGATCCCGAAAAATTACCAGTTTTTGTGGCTTATGATCTACACAAGTTACCCCCGGTTTGTTTTGATCACGTCGATGTCACGAAGCTATTGAAAGATTTATTAATTCTACGTACAGAAGTTACGGAAATCAAAAGTAATTACGTTACGAGGGCTCAACTAGAAAATATTGAAGGACAATTGGGTACAAATCGGTTATCGAATCCGTTATTTAATGCGAATGTAAATAAAAACAGAGGTGGAGGGTACTTGCTGGATAGCGGGCCGATCGGTCTTCCGCACCTGTTATCAAAGGAGAGGAGCGAACATGACGACACTGGGCCGAGTCATTGCACGAGACGTAGTAACGAAAGCATAGGCGAGGTACAAGAACCGCAATATCGCTCTCTCTTTCGCACTCAAACGGATTGCGACTCTCACGGTCAGAATATCTCTGTCGCACCTGTGAACTCCACCTTGTTAGAGAGAAACAGTTTAACTGCGCCGGATGATAACACGATGATAGCTTCGGAGTTACCTAAACGGCTAACTATGGCGGAGGTAGTAAACAAGGGTAAACGATTGGACAATAAACACGAAGACGAATGGACTGTGGTGCAGAGAAAGAAATCAAGGAATCGTTTAGAAAGTAACATTGGGAAGGCGTCTTCTAACGTAGTAGAAAAGTTTAAAGCTTCCGAGACAAAAATACCACTATTTATATCAAATGTCAACAAAGAAACAACCGAGAATGACATTTGCGAGTACATAAAGCGAATGACTCAAGAAGTCGTTACGTTAGAAAAAATTAATATGAAATTAGAACGGCCATACAATGCTTTCAAGTTGTTTGTATCGAAGAATAAATTAAATGTTTTCTTAGACGACAACTTATGGCCAGAGGGTGTTACATTTAATAATAATAATATAATATAATATAATCTCACGCCTTTCATCCCCGAGGGGGTAGGCAGAGGTATTCCATTACTGGATATACCCACATTTCACGAGATACATTGGACCCCTAAACGTGATAGGTGGTGAGCCCATCGCCGGACCGGGTCTATTTACACATGTCTCAGAAGGTGTTACATTTAGACGTTTTATTTATTTTAAAAAAGCAGAAAACAGAGATAATTCTCTGACTATGAATGGAAACAAATTAAATGCACAATGGATACACAGGGAAAAAATGTAACATTTTCAACTTTTAATTGTAAAAACGTGATTCGCTCAACTGAGTGCGTTCGACAACTATGTCGTATTTCAGACGTAATTGCACTTCAAGAGACTTGGCTTCTACCTCATGATGTACCGTATCTCGGAAATTTAGATGAAGACTTCGCGTACACTGGCAAGTCTGCCGTAGACACCTCAGCAGGAGTTCTAAAGGGTAGGCCCTATGGTGGTGTCGGCTTATTGTGGAGAAAATCTATGTTTCCCTCAGTGTCTGTGTTATCGTGTAAAAGTGACCGCCTAGCCGGTATTAGAATAGAACACGCGGACAATTCTATTGTGATATTCTCAGTGTATATGCCAACGGATTCTGCTGACAATCTCGTGGAATTTACAGGATGTTTGGGTGAGATTATAGCAATAATTGAAAGTGTTAGTGTAGAATCAGTATTCATATTAGGAGATTTCAATGCGCATCCTGGTGAGCGTTTTAACAATGAACTATTATCTGTGTGTTCTGATCAATCATGGTCATGCGTCGATACAGAGTTATTACCGACGGACACGCATACGTTTACGAGTACAGCTAACGGTGCCCTTCGGTGGCTAGACCACTGTGTGGTGACTAGTGCGGCGCGTAACTTAGTAGTTAAAGCATCCGTGCTATATGGCGTTTACAACTCTGATCATATTCCTATGTTAATTGATTGTAATATTAGCCTTAATCATGCAAAAATTGAAACTCCACCTACTACCAGTACCAAAGCACTCTGGGGAGAAAGAGACAGCCAACAAACTAAAGATTACTTCGAGTTTTGTAACGCTAAATTAAGATTATTAGACTTTCCCACAGAATTTAGAGATTGTAGTAGTAATATGTGTTCAAATGCTGAACATCACTTATTGTTAGACAATATGTATCGCCGCTTAGTGCATATACTTAAGGAAGGCGCGGAATGTACCTGTACAAGTGGTAGTCTGAAGCGGAAATATGTCATAGGGTGGAACAAGCATGTCCGTGATGCTCACGTGGAGGCTCGACGTTGTTATCAATTATGGTTATTATACGGTAAGCCAACTTGTGGTTTTTATTACCAAAATATGTGCAACTCAAGAAAGGCTTTTAAATCCAAACTCAAGTTCTGCCAAGATAACCAGCAGCAAATAAAAATGGACATAATAGCTAAATGTCACTCAGATAAGCAATTTGGAAAATTCTGGAAATCCACTAACAAATTAAATCCCAAATCGAGTCTCCCCGTGAGTGTCGCGGGCTTGCATGGACCACCTAATATCGCTAGTGCATTTCAGCGACACTTTAGGGTGGAGTCACCTCTAGAGTCTGGAGTGTCACGGGTGGGTGGCGCGGGGGCCGTCAGTTCCAAATTATCTGTTCTGTTTTCTACTAAGGAAGTAGCTTCCGTCATTCGAGCTATGGCTCGGGGTAAGTCTCCCGGGCATGACGGCCTCAGTATAGAGCACCTGAGGCACGCTGGGGTACACTTGCCACGAGTGCTCTCCATGTTTTTTAATTTATGTTTAAGTCACAGTTATTTACCCAATGACCTTACGTATACAGTGGTGGTTCCAATAGTCAAAAATAAAACGGGGGATGCCTCGGACATTTCCAATTACAGGCCAATATCATTGGCTACGATTATAGCTAAGGTTTTGGACAGTCTGCTTGACAAACATCTTGCCAAACACATCGAACTATATGATGGACAGTTCGGCTTCAGGGCTGGACTTTCCACTGAGAGTGCTATTTTTTGCCTTAAGCAGACTGGTTCAATACTATACAGCTAGAAAAACGCCTGTTTTTGCATGTTTCTTGGACTTGTCCAAGGCATTTGACTTAGTTAATTATGACATGCTCTGGCACAAGCTCCAGCATGAAACAACTGTTTCACCTGAGGTTGTATCAATCTTTAAGCATTGGTATAGCAGTCAAAGAAACAGTGTGAGATGGGCTGGCTCTTTTTCTGATGCGTATAGCTTGGAGTGCGGGGTGAGGCAGGGAGGGTTGACCTCACCTCGCCTTTTTAATCTCTATGTAAACCAGCTGGTGGGTGGGCTCAGCAGAACTGGTGTTGGCTGTCATATTGACGGAGTCTGTATCAATAATATAAGTTATGCAGACGACATGGTGCTGCTGAGTCCATCTATCAGCGGGCTAAGAAAGCTGTTATCTGTGTGCGAGGCCTACTCGGTGGCTCATGGGCTCAGATATAACGCTAAGAACAGCGAGTTAATGATCTTCAAGTCAGGTACTAAGACATATTCTCAAATACCTGAAGTCACTCTCTGCGGTACAGCACTTAGTAGAGTGACTAAGTTTAAATATCTGGGTCACTGGGTCACCGAGGACTCGCGGGATAACAGTGACATCGAGAGGGAACGTAGGTCGCTGGCTGTCCGATGTAATATGCTGGCTCGCAGGTTTGCACGCTGTACGACGGCAGTTAAAATAACGCTTTTTAAAGCATACTGTCAGTCATTTTACACTTGCAGCCTGTGGGTTAGTTTTAGTCAGAGGACATACAGCGACCTACGAGTCCAATATAATAACGCATTTAGGGCACTGCTGGGACTGCCGTGGCGGTGTAGCGCGTCGGGCATGTTCGCGGAGGCACAGACCGATGGCTTCCATGCCATCATGAGGAAACGGTGCGCCTCCGCGCTTGGCCGCCTTCGAGGCAGCACCAACAGTGTCCTGCGCGTGTTTGCGGATCGGTGGGACTCGCCACTGCTGCGCAGGTGGATGCAGCTCCACACGGATTTTAATTATTAATATAAATATAAATGTTTTAAATACTAACACTAGCACGTAAGTTATTGTTACTAACCCATTATGGACTATGTCTGAAATAAATTTTTATTATTATTATTATTAAAGTAGCGTATGAAAAACCTAAATCAATTCAAAAAATAGTTTCTTGTTCATTATTTTATCTATCCTTTAAATATTTGCACTTAAAGTAAAAAAAAGGGACCATTTATCACTGCACTTCATCTCCAATCAAAAATATTTGAATACACTCTTATTTATTATCTATCGTAATAATAAAGAATTTGTAGGTTATATATTAAAATTGTTTCACGCCGCATAGTTTTTGACTTAATGAGAATATTAAAAAATAGTACCACCGAAACCGACTCCCACTTGTCTGTTTTTTTTTCATCTAAGCCCTATATTTCAAATATCCTTATTACTATGCTCTAGGTGTCACACGTGTCCGTTGTTACAAAACTTATGACGCTTGTAATGTAAAGGATGGAATATATGCCATTTTCCGAATATCCAATTTCGAAAATCCACAAGAATTGAAAGCTGGCGAAGACGTGGGTAGATTGCTAGTGATGGAATAAATAGCAGATGTTTTAAAGGCCATTGATACCTATCTGCGTGGGATTAGGTGTGAGGGAATTTTTATTTCTTTAACCTTGATAAAATGTATAAAATACACAAATAAAACTGCTTAACTGCGAACATTTCCAGACACAGCATGGCTTAAGTGACATTTACATTTATCAAATTAATTACTTTTCTTTTATGATTACTTGTTTATACTTATATGATTAGGTGAATTTATTTTGAAATATTGTATTCGATAGTCTAGAGCAAGCGAACTTTATTATCAGTCACTTCACTTGGACATACATCAAGGGAATGACAATATTTCACACTGCAGATGTTACAACATTTAATTAGAGTTCTTCTCATGATACATTATTGCTCATTATAGGTATATATGACGGGCCTGTTGGCTCAGTTGGTAGTAACCCTACCTTCTGAGTCGAATTTCGCGGGTTCGATCCACGCTCGGAGCCAACATTTGTGTGCATGAACATGTTTGTTGGCTTCGTGTCTGGGTGTTTAATATATTAAACACCCAGACACGAAGAAAATGGCACTGCCCATTTTGGGATTGAATAACTGTGTGTAAACTGTGTGATGCTAGTTATCCATAAATATTAGGAAACGGATGCGTATCCCACGCTGATTGAAGGAAATATTGGCATCGATTAATTATGAGAACAGCCACGCTGTGTTGTCTTTCGATTACAAACATGGGAGTAGAGGCAGTTTTGGTATCCAAATCGATAACTATTTACACAACAGCAAAAAATATATATAATTATTTCATGTGCAGACACGGTCTCGTTACAGTTTTATTATATGTAAAGACTAATTAATACCTACAAGTTCATTGTAATGACGAACCACTCATCTTGAAAGCAGTCAAATTTCAGAAACTGACACAAGAGTTGTTGGAACAATTATAAATTTCGAAGTCTTCAACGTTGCTTAACTTTCATTAGAGTTTGTTGTTTCACGGGTTCTTCTAAACTGTTTACGTAATGAAGCTTTTGGTGGTCAAAGCAATACTTAAGACGGGGTTTATTGTTTATTCTAAGAACAAACTCGACAAAAGTAAATTGTTGGTGAAACTCATAAAAAATAACAACGAAAGTTTGAAACTCGGGGCTGAATATCCAGCTTTTGCACAAAGGGTAACCCTCAAGATAGTATAGCCGGTATGTCGACAAATCTGTTCGTAAAAGAATTTAAGTAAAGGTATAGTAAAACCCACATACCTATATCGTGGGAAAACCCATTACTTTGGGACGATCTCTATCTTCTAAACGAAATCCGACTACCGCCTGCAACGTGCATAAAGAATGACACAATTAACCCAAAACGTGTCATGAACGAGCAGGCACGGCCCGGCACCAACAACCAAATTATCTATTTAAACTCCGCCTGATGACGGAGTCTAGTTAAACCGCAGAATAAATAAACTGAAAACGAGTTACATTGTTTTGCAGCAGAATAGACTTTCAGGTTTATATTATAGAGACACAGTTAATCCTCTAATGGTGAAATAATTATTCGTATATACAGTACCGTCAAACAATCCTACTAATATTATAAACGCAAAAGTCTGTGAGTATGGATGTATGGATCTTTGCTGCTCTTTCACGCAAAAACTACAGAATGGATTTGGATGAAACTTCTACTACAGTTATATAGCTTATACATCAAAATAATACGTAAGCTATATTATATCCCTATTATTTATCCTATTAGTAAAACCGCGGGGCGCTGCTACTATTATATATTATATCATAAAATGGTATCTGTCCAATGAATATACATAGGATATTTTATAAAACTTAATATAAGGGGTCTTTATAACAGCAATGGAAGCAGTTTTTTTCCGTCTGTCCAAATATTTATACGCGCAAGTATTACACAAAATTGAATGTGGTTTTGAAAATTGAATTGTTGCAGGTCTTATCTAAAATCTGGTACATGTTTCACATTGGTACGCCACCTAGAAGCCAAGTTATCTATATATAGTGTTTTATTTTTAACTGGGTCAGACGTTAGTTGTTTCATGAAACAAGAAACTACATTTAGACAAAATCGAAAGATTAAGGTTATTAAGAAATGGCGATTAACTCCGATATACATATAAATTTTTTAATAATCGTTCAAGTATGTTAGAACGATACAACGTGCTACTTTGATTTCAAGGGTCATTTTATAAGAAAACAGTGACGTCAATACGACCATGCATGAGTCGTTTGATGAATGTGGATGAAGCACGAGAGATCTTCCAGGTTCGTAGTAAGCGACAGTCTATTGTCTCTGCCTACCCCAATTGACAATAAACGTGAGACTATAATATATGTATGTAAACAAGGCTACAATTAAACGTAGGTATCAAAAAAAGTCACACCACAGTCCTTAATATTTTTGCTTTTAATATTAAGGCTGCTATCTCTTATGGAGATAAAATACTCGTAAGTACTTCTTGCTACAAAATCCCCGGAGCGGAACGACTCGTAAAACGATGATGACGGACCTTCATGAATTATTTGCGACATCTGACGTCTTATTTCTGTGACTACAGCCATTTTATATGGCCATCAGCCACCACGCTTAATCCGATTACGACAGATGGAAATTTCCCAGATTACCATTTAACGTGAAAATCTCTGCAAAAACTTATTACCGCTTCGGATGCCTTAAAATAATTTCTCACTTTTTCGTCGCAAGCACTTCGTTACGGTCTCTTTCATCTTTTAATTTCTTTCTTCACTTCGTTTATTTTTTTATCCTTTCCACATTCCGGTCCCAAGAGCCTAATGCTTCAATTAACTGCTTAAAAAGAAATGCACTGAAGAAAAATAAACAGGAAATAGTGTTTCAGTCCGAATAATGATTACAGTCTGTCAACTCTACATCCGAACCTATTTCATTTTTGTAGCTCAGTTTAATTAAAGGTGGTGGTCGGTTCCAAAGAAATGAATAATAATTTCTGTTGAGTAATTGCATAGGAGATACTTCTTTTTATATTCCCTTTATACAATAGTAGTCGCTGCAATGGTCTTCCAACTATACACTGTCACATTTACTTATTTAACATAATTATTATATTTGTATTTTAGTTTCATTTCACATATTTTTAATATTTTTTCTCGGTTACCTACTTAATATACTAAAACTACTTACTAAATTTAAATATGATGTTAATATTAGATTAGATTTTTTGCCAAAACCGCAAGGGAAATAATATAATATTAGGTAAGGTAAATAACCTCGACACAATTCAATTACTTGCTGAAATAGTGAGGACTTTCAGTAGAAAATTCGGCTACACACAATTGGTCCGATTCTTACATTAATAATTTTACTCAGTTTGTTTCCACAACAATTCCATTTCTCTGTAATGATGTTCATTGTTCATTCCGTCCATATAATAGACGTTACGCTGCCTTACCGCATAGTCCACTGTAGCGTTATTCAAAACGCGCCTCGGATGCAGCCAGAATTTTTCCTGTGCAGTTGGCTCCATTCCAATCTTTATTTCCTCCACTACCATAAAGCACCTTCGCTGAGCGTAAATAACCCAACAACTCTCTGTCAAACTGAATCCCTTTGAGAACTCGTGCGTTAAAATCAAATCACCTTAATGAACGGTGCCTACTCCTATTTATGAACAAAGATCCAATTTTTTCAATACAATATAATTTAATGAAACAACCTTATTAATTTTCCTTTTGTTTTCCTCATTTACCTTATTACGAAAAGGTTAATAAGGGCTCGTGGAGTATCCGACATTGTTTAATAAATTATCAGAAAGACATCTTGAAGAGGCAAGTTATAATTTGAGGTACGAGTATATAATATTATGCCCAAAAAGGGCGTGAAAATAAACCGACCATATAAACATGTATCGCATCATTATCTGCTTGTTGTGACGAATCTTCCATTTTCGTTCTCATGCTCGAAAGAGTCTACTCAACTTTGATTGGAAAGTACATTTACGATCTAATTTCTTTAAGACTCAACATGAAGGTGTTAGAAATAAATGAGATAACACATTCAAATGGTCAATATAAATAAACTGCTTTAAAAATTTGCATTGTATTTAAATTTACCATTATTTAAAAAAACTATTGTTATTCATAGCAGAAGTAAACAAGTAGATTGTAATAACAAAGTAGTAGCTTATGTTATCTATGTAGTTTCGTCTGAAAGTTAGGACCCTGATATTAGCTACTTCCACTGGACACCCTAAGACTCTGAATATCTGCTAGACCCTTTAATAAGAAGACGAGGGTACGAATTATTTATGCTGTTGCTGGTCACCTAGTAAGTAGTATATAAATGACTGCACGAATTAAAAAAACAAGATTGCATTTTAAATTAAAATGTATTTTTTGTTTAATATGACTTTTATTTGTTTTCGGTCTCATTGCAGATAACCATCCAGTCAGACTACATAATCCTACATGATTTTACGAGTAATTATGCGATAATGTCGATATTGCTTTGTCCTACCATGTAGACTCTATTATAATTACTTTTGGAGCGTAATGAAAATTAAAATTGAAATTGATTGATTGATGAATGAAAATCAATTTCTATTATAATAAGGTAAATACATTGGACATCCTCAAATGAATCTGAACAATGAAAAAAATTATATCTTGTACTCTCATCAAGTATTTACTACTCACGGATTCCTTCATTACATTGAAGAGCAGTTAATTATGCAAACGAGTTTCTTTACAAAAGATTGAGGAGATTAATAATTTAACCATTTAAAGAGTTCAAATTTAATTCTGCCTTGAGTAATTATCTTCTCAGTTTCGCTCGAATTTGAGCGTCCGATCCTAAAAGTTACGTTGAGCGAGATAAGGCAAAAGGGTTAGCTTTGTTGTATCTAGCTTGACGTCTGGTTTTGATATCGTTAAACTACAAACAACAATATATTTTTCATTTCTCATACTCGGAAAGTAGTGTTTGTTTGATGCGAGTGCAGGGTCGAAAACGATGATTTCCACCACAGAGACATTCTGGGGGCCAATTCCACTAAATGTCAACGGTTACAGTTGTATGTCAATAACATGTCAATGGTCAGTCGATGGTGTTACTTGCTCTGAAAAGTGCCAAAATAACACCATTGACTGACCATTGATATGTCATTGTCATCCAACTATAACCGTTGACATTTAGTGGAATTGGCCCCCTTGGTTTATGATTGACGCCTTCTGGCGGGAAAGACTCATAGTAATTGCTTCCTTCCTAGGTGAGGGAGGGAATCATTTAAAAAAATAGTGCTACTTTCGGTTAGGTAGTCGATTGCTAGATGCGGCCTTATAGGTGTAGGTATAAAAAAAATACCCGTGGCGGTAACACGGTGTGTTCCATATTTAAAATTTAAAAAAGACTGTAATAACTTGGAGGGACACTCTGTGAGCTGTTCCACAATTCAATATCTTGTTTGTCACCTACACTAGGTAATATTATAAAGAAGGATTTTGATTTTTGTATTTGTGTTTAATTTTTTTATTGTAAGTAGTACCTATTCTTGACATTGTTGTGTTTTTGTATTGCATTTTTGTACATTTTTATTTTTGTGTTGTTGTACTTTTTTATTGTTGTAATTTTTATACATATTTGTATTTTTGAAGTGTCCACTTGGATTATAGCCGCCCTCGCTACGCTCTTGCGTCTAAATACATCGTATGGGAATTGATTCCTTTCAACCCTTGTATAGCAATCTACTATTATGTTCTTTACCAATCACTTTTGTAGAATTTTGCATTCGATGTGTTTGTGTTATAAATTGGACTTTTGTTTTTTTTCTTTACGAACACTAAAACCTACTTTGTAGCTAGGAGTGCCAATTTGTCAAACTGGCATCCTAAGATTTCATCACGTTCCTGCGACAAACGTAGGCCGCACATATTGATGTTATGTTTTGTTTTTTTGGGTTCTATGGCTATATAGAAATATCATTAAGAAGTCCTGAAGCTTGATCAATGCCAACTAGATTTCTTATATAATAAGAAGTTTCAAAACAGTTCAAAGTTTGGATGGAAAAGAACCTAATAGTATACTCGTACTTATGAGTCGCTAGTTTGGCAATAAATAGGTAAAGAAGTTGGTAATGAGAATTGGCCTACTATTATTTCCCATAGTTTTATTATATTTAATTATGCATCGTCTTACTAAAGGAACCACTTATACTAAATTATCAAAATTTTCTAAGATATAATCAGTCACAGAAACTAAAACGGAACGCGTTACGGAAAAAAAATTTTCTTTTGAATATATACGGAATCCAATACAATAGGCTTGACATTCACTTGACTTGTTTCGCACAGATTCTGCTCACGTTATTTTCTTTCCCCTACAGTCATATTCCCAACAAAGATAAGACTTCCTTAAAAGTGAATGCAAACTGCTTCGATTTACTATGATTATTTACTGTGGGAAACAATAAACAGTTAATAAAAAAATACCACCAAACAAACTAATTTATTCTTGTGGAGCTACGCTCTCGTTGAATTTAAAATGTAAGATGGGGAATTTTAGCAGCATCACACAGTGATATTGGCACGTTTTACCCGTGGTCCCGGTGAGTTGACCCATTACCGGGTCCACGGGGAATTTTAATTACCCGTGGTTCCATGGCACTAGGGATTACAATTTGCTGAATATTCCGACTTCTGATTATATCGATATAAAATAATTTGCAACCATAAACATACTTAATGATTGCGTGAGATTATTTATGTATGTATGAATACGTTAAAAGAGATCGCATATTACAAAGAGAGTAATCGTTTTCCTGTATTAGTCAAGTATTCTTTATTAGGATCTTTATTCATTTGTTCTGTTTTGACATAATTTTATAATGTAAGTTCAAAGTACGCTCTAAAATAAAAAAATAAAAATAAAATAAAATAAATAATCTCACGCCTTTCATCCCCGAGGGGATAGGTAGAGATATTCCATTACTGGATATACCCACATTTCACGAGATACATTGGACCCCTAAACGTGATAGGTGGTAAGGGGGCCGGACCGGGTCTATTTACACATGTCTCAGAATTAATTCTGAGAGCTGCGGGTTTCCTCACGATGTTTTCCTTCACCGTCGAGCTAGTGATAAATATGTAGGTACATAAGTTTTTGAAAAACTCATTGGTACATGCCAGGATTCGAACCCGAGCCTCACTGATTTTCGTATCTAATATGCTGTTATTATGGATTTATATTTAATCATAAGTAGGTACGTTTATAGTTGCAATTAATTTTATATCGATATAATCAGAAGTACATTCGGCAAATTGTAATCCCTAGTGCCATGGAACCACGGGTAATTAAAATTCCCCGTGGACCCGGTAATGGGTCAACTCACCGGGACCACGGGTAAAACGTGGATATTGGTTGCAGGCCGGCCACTACCCAAGACGTAATAAAATTGATTTGTATAGCGGAATTTCAATCCCGCTGCAGTGAGATGTCAATTCTCAGAATGTATGGAGGTTAACATTGATGGCTAGTCTTGTACGTTCCGTTCCTTCTAATATCACTTAGTTTCATAAACCGAAGCTATTTTATTTACTAAGACAATTTCGTTTTGTAACTTAAGCAGGTATACATACATACATAAGGCTCACGCCAATGTCCCACAGGGGTAGGCAGGTATGTTCCTAAATAAATAATAATAAATAATCTCACGTCTTATATCCTCGAGGGGGTAGGCAGAGGTATTCCATTTCTGGATATACCCACTTTTCATTAGATATTTTTTGGACCCCCAAATGTGATAGGTGATGAGCCCATCGCCGGACCGGGTCTGTTACACATTCAGAATTCATTCTGGGGCCTGTGGGTTTCCTCACGATGTTTTCCTTCACCGTCGAGCTAGTGATAAAATGTACGTAGGTTTTGAAAAACTCATTAGTACTCGTTCATGCCAGGATTCGAACCCGAACCTCACTGATTGTCATAAGATAAGCAGGCTCTTTAACCGTAAGGCTATCACTGCTCAGATATGTACCTAGTCCTATGCATTATTATATTCTTGTTACTTTGTTATAATAGGTAGTGTATATATTTATTACTAGCAGCGCCCCGCGGTTTCACCCGCGTTGTTCCCGTCCCCGTAGCAATACGGGGATAAAATACTTTCCATTCCCGTAGGAATACGGTGATAAAATATAGCCTTTGTGTTATTCTGATGTATAAGCTATATAAATGTAAAGTTTCATAAAAATCCGTTCAGTAGTTTTTGCGTGAAAGAGGAACAAACATCCACATCTATACAAACTTTCGCGTTTATAATATTAGTAGGATAGGATAGGATAAGTGCAATTCCTGAAATTAGTTTGTTCAGTTTCGACTACTTAATCGGTTTAAGCTATCTACATCTACACTAATCTAAATCTTCCAATATTAAAAAGAGGAAAGGTTTATTCTTGTATTTTTGTATGTTTGTAACGAATAAACTCAAAGGCTACTGGACCGATTTAAAACATTATTTCACCAATGGAAAGCTGCAATATCCCTGAGTAACATAGGGTATATACCTAGTCCATGTATTCCATCGAGAACGGGAACTACGCGACTGAAATCGCGCAGAACCGCTAGTTTTTAATATGTGTGATTTTTTTTCCGAAAAATAAATTAGCGTAACTGAATTTAGGGATACCTATGGAAACCGTAGTATTGTTGCTCTTTATTTAAGATAGCGAGTGCCCAGCGGCGTCGCAGACGTGGATCTAGTGTATTCCCGTTCCCGTGGGAATTTCAAAAACCCCTTCATAGCGATTGCCTACGACATATGACACTACATACCATTTTTCAAGTTGATGTGTTCGTTTCGGAGTACCTAGTAGGTATTTCTCTTTTTAACCAGTTTTTAATTGGAGTAACATAATGTGTAAAGGATGACTGACCTTGGTACGTGCATTCCTTCTGTTTGCATGACATTTGTATTGTTCTGTATTGGTATTTATTAGGTTTTCTTTGTAATTTCAGTTTCATCATGATCTTCTGGTAATATTTTTTCTCAGCTTCATTTTGTAACAAATAAATACAAAACTCAATTCACATTTGCATTGAACAAATATCAAAAACGTCAATAAGACAGTGTCAAAGAAAAATAAAATGCAGTAAAGCAGAAAAGAGTATGGATATAACAATTAGCAGACCCAATTTATTAGGTTCCCAATGATCCCGTTATTCCCGATCCCCGGGGAATTTCCAAAAATCATTTTATAGTAGTTGCCTGTATACGTCTATAAGACACCTACTTACCATATTTCAAGTTTGTAAGTGTTATCGTTTCGGAGTAGTACGTATTTCTCTTTTTAACCAGTTTTTATATTTTCCCGTGGGAATGAGATATTTTCCTGGAATAAAAAGTACCCTAGATGTTGACCCGGGTAATCAGTTATCTCCATACCAAATTTCATCAAAATCCGTTCAGTAGTTTTTGAGTGATGCGTGCACAACCAGACAGACAAAAATTCCAAAAATTGGTGTTTCGGTATCTATATCGATAACTATATACACTACCGTTAAAATTTTCAAAAAATATTTCATGTACAGACACGGCCCCGTTACAGTTTTATTATATGTATAGATAATTCGGAAGAGAAAATTGCTCTGTCGAGCTTGTATATCAAAATATAGATTGCAATATAAGTAAAACTAAACAACTGATAAACATAATAATATACATAAAACCCCAAACATGACTGATAAGCATGTTCATGTATAAAAATAGTTAGCTCCGTGAAATAAAAAGATTGCACTCGCAATGGAAAAAAATATGATGTCATTACGCCACGATAAAATACGGCGAATTAACATTAACGTTAATTGAATTCTGTATGTAGTTGTCTTGTTAAGTTGTGCTGTTATTAAGTGTATGTACTTTAATAAGTTTTAATGTATCCAATTGTATGCTGCGTAGATAATGAACCAGAAATTTGGACCCGAAAGTTTTAATATGCACAAAGTTTTTAATGCAAAGGGTACAACTGTCTCCCCTTGCTAAAGTTCATCCGTGTTGGCAACTTACGAGAATACTAAGGAATTAATAATGATAAATGTATTTTTAACCGACTGTACCAAAACGAGGGTAATGTTTTTTAGAAATAAAAAAGGAAGAAATAGAGAGATTAGAAATTTATTAAGAACATATTAAAAGTGTATGTATGTGTAAGCATGTATGTGACCATATTTCATTAGGACCTCCAAACTGTTTTACTAAGGTTTCACAGATTTTTAAGTACGAGTTAAAATCGTATACGTCTCCGGATAGACGAAATCTTTGTCCCGACTACGCCAGAAGGAAGATAATGTATAAAAAATTTCAGAGCATTTCATTTGCAGTAAGGGTATTTGGTATTTTAACAACTATTTTACTTGTTTACGTTTGTAAGTATACTTATTTGCGTGATGAGTGATGACTGTTTGTAAGCAGTTCAGTGCAGTTCCTTATAAATTCAGAGTATAATAAAATATTGTTTGTTTATATAGACAAATTGATCAAATTTCTAGTAAAGTACAATCATAAATAGATAAATAGAGAACAAAAGTTGAATTATTATTTGTAATTCGTTAACCATGTCACGTTCAATTCCATCATATTATACAAATCAACATTAGGTGAGTAGAGAAGAGTAGAAATTGAAAATAAAATTAAACTGTAAGGAGGTAGGTTCCATAATTGCGTTAGTCCTAACGAGTACGTTTTGTACGATGTGTGCTTACATTACGTAGCGGGCTGTGCCGTCTCTCTTTTGTTACCGAGTGTTATGTTTGCCTCAAACGTGATGCGAAATTGGGTCTGTGCTGGTCTGTTTGTAGTGATTTACAAAATAATGATACCAGATTTTGCCATTGTTTTCACGAACAGACATCTCACTGTCATGTTTTAAAACATAACATTTGCATATTGCGAATTACGTCATGCATAGTAACTACGCCAAAACATACATATTAAATATTGATTTTTTTACAAATGTACCTTTATAATTAATGTAATTTATTAATAATTGCTAGACATATAACAGATTGCCAGTAAGGTACTTATGCTAACAAATTCCAAAGTACGCGTGATTTTGTCCCATCAAATTCGAAATCAAAGCTACAATCACGACTGCAGTTCAGCTATCTATATACCAATTTATGGCTCATAACTAGGGTGACATTGCGTACTATTTTGTTCTATGACACGAAACCAAATACAAAATTTTTTGGTTTGAAAATTTGATTGTTATTCCTTGTAAAAATATTACTACCTTTTATTAAAGTTTTTTTTTAAAGTTTCACGTAAACATAAAAAGTAAAACTAGTTACTAACGTTTGCGGATATTGCGGCCAGTTTGCTTTGAATAGTCTACGTGGTTGATTGGCTACGGATGTACCAACAGATTGATTTGCTACACAGGCACTTATCTATCCCCGATTGTCCGTGTCTCTCATATAAAACCGAAGCCTTTGTTCTACTAATATTACCTACCCGGAACGCGGATTGTTCCCTGAAACTTGTGGTATATGAATCGTCGATATTGAGCTGGTACAAAGTTGGCTAAGCGAGCGCGGTGCAATTGATTCGCAATATAGCGTGGTCTGCAAGAGTCAATAAATAATTTGTGCACTATTCGCTGATTCTGCGCCGTTTTCCTATATTGGTACTTTGATCTGTTATTTAAACCGAAGGAAAATTGGTTCTATATAAATGATTTCCGTTCGAATAACTATAACATATAATAATACCTATTAATAACAATTTGTGGGACACAATTCACACGCGGTCATTTAGTCCCAAGCTAGGCAGGGCCTGTACTATATGGGTACTAAACAACTGATAAACATACTTAAATGAATCTTAAACGGCCAGACACGAAGCCAACACACATGCTTATGCACACGAATGTTGGCTCCGAGCGGGGATCGAACCCGCGTCCTCCGACGCAGAAGGCAGGGTCACTACCAACTCAGCCAACAGGCCCGTCTAACTATTTAAGTATATGGAGAAGCGGATTTGAAACGCTCCTCCAATGTGAAAAGGGAAGATCTTCTGCCAGACGAGCTGATTCTGCCTAGGGACCGCGGTCCGAAGGTTGATATTGGACAGTTGTATTTATACAAACTCTTGTGAGAACTTCGATAGCGCGATTTAGAACTTGTGATGTCATGTCCTTACTACTCTGAAATACTCAAATATAGCAGTGATAGTCTTGTTGGAATTGAGACTACAATTTACGAGGCTTGATTTCGGTTGCAGGCATTTACCAATGGGTCTTATAAAAACAAACGTACATCTTTATTTTCTTCATTCTGAAGCATGCGTCTACCTCTTTTCCTGCTCCTCCCTCCTTCAATGCTGAGTATTGTAACCCCCATGACTTGATATTTTTTTTGTCTTATTACTACGAGTATTATTTGAGGTCGGTGCAGTTTATTTTCTCCTTAAATGTACTATCTGAACCATCGTATCTATATTCCGTCTTCTTCATATCGTCCTTCACACAATCCATCCATCTTTTCTTTGGTTTTCCTCTCTTCCTATAAACCTTCCACATTCATGTTAAGCACTCTTTTTACAACATAACTGTCATTTGTTTGAATTGCACTCTTACATGAAATACCTACAATTGAAGATTTATATATAATAAGAAAATTACGATTAATCAATTTGATATTATAGATATATATGGATTACTTTTAAGGGTCCAAAGAATACACAAGTGAAGATTGTTTATTCCCAAAACTTTGGCCTTTGACGACTCCTTCAAACAAAACTTTTTTTTTTTTTTAAATTACGTTATGTCACAAGTCATTAATAATTAAAATATCAGTTGGGTTTATTCGTTGGTTTCCAACTTCGTATAAATCGGACTAACAAGATATGAAACATAACCCTTCTTATGAAACAGTCGGGTAAAAAGATGCAAATATAGATGAAAACGTATCCAACAACACCGCACACTTCAAACTGCAATGAAAATCTGACAAACCGTTAACCCAACAGGCGGCGCCAACGTCATAGCTCACATACCTACATGCATACAAACTTATACTGGATGATTTTTTTTACCGTCTGGAAAAAAATATGACGTATAAGGTATCTAGAGCCGAAGTTATACACGAGATTAATTGTTAAATATAGTCATGTTTAGTGCAATTTACAAAATTTAGAAAACTACGGACAGTACTACGCGCAGCTGGCGGTTGTAGGTAGATTGCGCATAAATGGAAGCTACGAGCCTGTTTCTTTTTAAAATACTATTTCAAATATTTCAGTGTGTATTATTGACTACAATTGAGTAATGTATATTAGTCTAAGCAAGAAAAATTTTTTTTGAGAAAAAAAATTTTTTTAAGTAACATTTCTAAATGAATCTATTACACTTACCTATCACACCACATTTTTTTCCAGACGGTAAAAAAAGTCACCTTGTCTAAGCATAGCATACAAACACGAAAAAAAATTACCTTCCTTCTATGCATTCGGGTAGTACCCGACGGGTACACACACTTTGCCCAACCAATTGAACACGCTATTGTTTTTTTCGCATTTATGGTTTTTACATTAAACTGTTGAGTAAGATCTCTATGACTCTTACTATTAAACTTTATTCATTCAAACAATACGGTTGCAGTGATGGTGTGGGGCCATGGTTGCGCGCAGTGGGCGCTGCATCGAGCGGCGCTGGTGGCGTGCCTACTTGTGGGTGCGCTTGCGCCTCAGCGCGTTGAACCCTGCGCTGGTAGCCCGCTCTGCTCCTGCCGCGCCGCCCATATGTCCTGCATCGCCGTGCCACTGCACAGGTTCCCAGGTAATACTATGGTATGGTATGGTAACGCGGGCTTGTTTCCGCAACTCGACGTCATTTCTGCGCCTATTTTGCGTGATGGTGGGAATGGCTCTACTCTTGCCATCCCAGCTCCTCCAGGAAGCCCAGCAGCGACTTGATGTCCTTGAGGGCTTCGGGGAGCGACCTCGGGGATCCAAGGTGCTTCGCCCGGTATTGAGCCACGCCTTCGCACTCCAGCAGCACGTGCGCAGCCGTTTCTTCTGCCTCCATGCTGCACGCTCTGCACAGGGGGCTGTCTGTGACACCTAGAGTAAACAGATGTTTTTTAAAAGGACCGTGGCCTGTTATGGCCCCAGTTACCGTACGTAGCCGTTTTCGGCTCAGGTTTATCAGGGTGCGAGAGAGACGCCGGTCTAGGTGTGGTACCGCCGATCTCACCTGTCTACACTCACCCAGGCCGGTCCAGGCCCGCTCCTGTTCTGCCCGAGCACGGAGTCGCAGTTGTGTGCGGGACCAGCCGAAGGGGAGGGGCACCATGGGCTCTAGGTCTATCGCCACCATACCTGATCCCTTTCTGGCCAAGTCGTCAGCCGCGTCGTTTCCGCGCGACTCACTGTGACCCTTGATCCACTGCAGAGTGATTGTATTGTAGGAGCTTACCTCCGTCAGCTTTTCATGGCACTCCATGATGAGACTCGATTTGATTGAGTTACTACGGAGGGCCTGTAGAACCGCCATGCTGTCAGAGAGGATACGTATACATGCACCTTTTACTCTCCTTGAAGCTATGGCTGCTGCCGCCATGTAGATGCCCACGCACTCAGCTTGAATGACTGTGTTGTGAGCTCCCTGGGGCCTGTAGATTGTAATTTACCAGCGACCGTGGCGAGTTTTGTCCTCGGCCACCAGACCACTGCTCCGTAACTTACCATGGGTCTAATCACTGTCTTGTACAACCAGAGTGTTATTTTGGGGGTAAGGCCCCAGCTTCTACCCAGCATCCTGCGGCAGTGCCAGAACGCTATGCTGGCTTTGGTGAGCTTCTGCTCGAGATGGCTATTCCAGCTCAGCTTATGATCTAGCGTTACGCCCAGGTATTTTACCTCCGTAGAGAGGTGGAGCTGGCAGTTGAAGAGTGTAGGAACTTTGTAGCTACCTATATTTCTTTTGTTAGTGAACATTACCTGTTCTGTCTTGGAGGGGTTGACCGATAGGTCATACTGTTGGCACCATCTTTCCACAATGTGTAGGGCTGTTTGTGTGACGTCGCAGACAACATTTGCAAAGTTACCTGATATTAGGATTGACAGATCGTCGGCATATCCGATGGTGTAGTAGCCATGTAGGTTAAGACTAGCAATTAAATCATTTACCACAAGGTTCCAGAGGAGGGGTGATAGAACTACCCCCTGTGGACAGCCTCTAGCCACGAGGGCCCCTTGGGGATCATCGCTACCAAACCTGACTATTCTCTTGCTAAGCATGTTTTCGATCCACCCTATAACAGCCGCATCCGCCCCATGCCCTGTGAGTGCGGATTTTATGCTGGTGAGTTGGTTTTGTCGAAGGCTCCTTCAATATGAAGGTGCCTAGGCACATAGTTTTATTCAGGATAGCCTCTTCCAGCCTGCTAACTACCATATGAAGGGCTGATTCTGTTGATTTACCTGAGCTGTATGCATGTTGGTTGTCATGCATTGGTATGTTTCTTAACGCGTTGTCTCTTAGGTCTCTGTCGCAGAGCCTTTCCAGCGCTTTCAGTAGGAAGGACGTCAGACTGATTAGCCTGTAGGACTTAGCATTTGTATAGTCTGTCTTACCTGGTTTGGGTATGAAAATTACTTTCACCTCCCGTCATTGTTTGGGAACATACCTGTGGGCCAGGCATGCCCTCAGCAGCATCGTGAGTGGCCGAACCAAAACGGCGCAGCCCCACTTCAGCAGGGCGGGGTGTATGCCGTCGAGACCAGGCGATTTGTATTGGTGAAAGCTGTTAATTGCCCAGTGAACCTTATCCGGCGTTACCACCTTTTCAGCGGTAGACCAGCAATCACTCGTCGGGATCGTGGTCTCCTCGTCCCAGGACATGTTTTGTACGATTCTGCAGCCAGGGAAGTGCGTTTGGAGCAGCACTTCCCGAGCCTCAGCTGGTGAGTTAGTCAGAGAGTCATCTGGGCGGCGCAGAGACCCTACACTCTGATTTTGCTGTAGTGCTAGAATTTTTCTTACCCGATTAGCAGTATTGTTTGATTCGATCTCACCGCAGAATTTGCGCCATGCGGCGGTTTGTCTATAGCGCAGTCGTTTCTTATACCTGGACTTAGCATCCTTGTACCGGTCCCAGTCCAGGTCGCTGCAAGTGTTCATGGCGCGGTTTAGGCGCCGTCTTACCTTACCTCTGAGCCTCTCCAGTTCGGGACGCCACCACGATTCTCTGTTGGCCTTCCCAGCAGGTGGAATGGTTAGAGGGCAGGCGTTATGGTAGCTGTAGCTTATCGACTGGGCTAGCTCAGTTACCTGCTCATCTATTTCCTGAGTGTTTTGTATCCTCGCAGGAAGCTTTAGCGCACCCAGTTTCTGGCGCAGCAGCCTTGAATAAACCGCTTTGTCCGTTTTCCGGGGGTTCCTGCGTGGCTGTGCAACTTTGATTGTTACCTCAATGTTAAAGCGTATCCATCTGTGGTCGGAACACGAAGCCTCGTCCGACACGTGAAAATTGGAGACTAAGTCAGAAGCGCCCGCCGTCGCTAGGGTGAGGTCGATGATGGTCCTACTCCGCCTGGTGACATAAGTTGGCTTTGAACCTTGGTTAAGGACATCTAGGGTAGTAGTGGATAGGTATTCTACCAATTTCTTACCTCTGATGTTGTTGTTGGTGCTTCCCCATAGGGGATAGTGTGCGTTGCTGTCGGTGGCGATGATAAGTTCCATCGCGCCGTTCTCGCAGTAGTTCACAAGTCTCGCCATCACGTGGGGAGGAGGGTCATCGCTCTCCGGCATGTATGCGGACGCTATTACTAGCTCGCATGGGCTTGAAACTTGTTTTATTTTTATTGTGGCTGCGCACAGATCTCTGGAACAGAAGTCTGTTAGTGGGTGCACTGTTATATTTCTGGAGATGTATATACATGCCCTTGGGGAGGGCTCGCTGCTTGTGATTAACTTACCTCCAATGTTGGAGAGGCCCTGTATGTTGCCAGCTGCGCCGATCCACGGCTCCTGGATCAAGGCAACAGCTGCGTCTTGTTCCTCCAACCATCTCTGGAGCTGAGCCGTCGCGGTTCTGCTGTGGTGGAGGTTTGCTTGGATGAAGCAGCAGATAGGCGAAGGAGACGCCATCCTGCGTCATCTCCCCCGTCTCCCCGAGATCCAAATCTTCGATCCCGAGGTCCCATTCATCGCCTGTATCCTCCTGTCCGGACTCCGCTGCTGCAACCGTTTCCGGGGCAGTTGCGGGTTTGGGGCTGGGCGAGGAATGCCCGGTCTCCATCTCGATCGATTGATGGAGCCACAGGCGAGGGTTCTGCTGCCGTTGCTGGCACCTCAGTTGTTGGCGTCGGGTCCTTGCTTGGAGGGACGTCGATGAAACGCCCTCTCGGGCCTCGGAACTTGAGGTACACCGCACGCAGGTAATACTATATTGATTGATAGGTACAACGGCAGATCTACGTTTCAATATCTTGCTGCAAGGACAGACTATGTCTTAGTCAGGCTCACGTTATTTTTCTTAGAAACTATGCTTTGACCAAAATTGTACGTTCCAAGAATTGAACATAGATTAAGAATACCAAAAATAAAAAATTAACTATTGCGTTGGTTAAACAAAGTAGAGAGTTGCTGTGAAAATAAAAATCTTGTCTTTATAAAGTGCAGTCACAGTAATGAAAGTTTCCAAGTAACTCTAAAGAATCTAGAAGTGTGAGTCTCGCTCGCAAGAAACAAAATGTTATCGTGTTTATTTCTCTGGCGCTAGGTGTGGAGCACCTCAGAAATGTGATACTTGCTTTCTAAGAATTTCTCCACTCTCAGGTGAACTTCGAGTTATTTCCGCTACAAACAGTTAAACTTAATTTCTATTCCTACTTTTATATTCTATTTTTAACTCGGATGTCGCTTGTTTAAGGCTTCCGGGCTTTAGGACTGACAAAACCCTATCTTTTGTTTTGCCACAACTTGGAACGGATAACTTTTGTATGAAAAAAAAACGCAGAAAGCTACTTTGCATTTGCCAAATAATTGTAAATGCCAACGTTGATGTAAAAACAAGTATATGTACCGATAAAGATAGTACCTGAATTTGAACGTTACAACATGGGACTAACCTGTATGGGTTTACAGCAGAAATTACACAGGCCTCAGATCCAATTCTTGGTACTGCTTCCTCACGTTTTCCTTCACCGTCGAGCTAGTGATAAGTTTTGCAAGTAAGCTTTGAAAAGGTATATTGGAAAACGAGCCTACATATCATGCTTAAGAGGCGAAATCATTCACCCAGGGTTATCTGCGTATATATAGATAATAACAATTTATTTTCCAGAGTGGCCACGGATAGAACTGCAACACCTGGACATAAGCATGTCGAATCTAGAAGTAATCTCGGAGAGTGCACTTGATGGACTTCGATTACAAACTCTAGTTTTAGTAGCCAACAAATTACATTACATTGAACAGCACGCTTTTAGGTAAATTATAATCATCATTATCTTTAACTGAATTAATTTAATTTTAATAACTTCTAATAACACGAATTATTTCCAGTTCCATGGCAGCCACACTAGCCTCTCTAGACCTCGGTTACAACGAATTCACTGAAATACCTCAGCAAGGCTTGAGAGACTTAAAAGTTTTAAACTGGTTAAATCTGCAGAAGTAAGCTGAAAGTTTTGAATCTAAATTCTATCCAACTTTTAATTGGTAAATTTGGTACTAATATTTTATTATTTGTTGTAGCAATAATGTGGCGCAGGTTGGACCAGAAATAAAGTGGCACCATTTGGCGGAAACTTTGACGAGCTTATCTTTGAGTAATAACCAAGTGACTCATTTGAAATCGCAAGCGCTGACGTCTTTATACCACCTGCTTCAACTAGATTTGGAAGGCAACCATATCCGCAGTATCAGTCCGGAAGCGTTCCCTCCTTCCCTAACTCTTCTTAAATTATCCAATAATTTTGTACATGAACTATCCTGTGATTTATTTTTTAACCTTCCTAGACTACAGTCTGTACATTTGCGTCACAATTTCGTAATATTCAATAAAAACTTGACGTGTTCGAATAACAAAACCAAAAAAATTGAAAAATTAGATTTAAGCAATAATAAACTTAACGATACGATTGAAATTATACTACTTAAAGAAGTCCAAATTAGGCAAATAATTTTAGATTTTAATGAACTAAACATAATTCCGCGATTAGTATATGTAAATAATAGAGTTGAAAGATTATCGGTCTCTTACAACAAACTGAATTTTGTGCACCGCGACGTATTTCTGACATTGAAAAACTCGCTGGAGCATTTGGAACTGGAACACAACAAATTGTCGCAGCTGCCGGACAGCCTGGCTCAGGTTTCGCGACTACGCCATTTATCTTTAGCTTACAACCAGTTGGAAGAATCGCCCTCTCTCCCGGGCCGGATCCAAACGCTCTCGCTCGCCGGGAACTTTTTAACATCAATACCCTCTGCACTTCAAACGCTCGAACCAGGCTCCATTCGTTATCTCGACTTAAGCTACAACAGGATATCTAATTTGTTACCTAACGAATTTCTCGACTGGTCCACTTCTCTCGGAACTATCAACCTTAGAGGTAACAGGATTTCACAGATTTATAAGAACGTTTTTCCAGCAAGCATGCCGGTAAAAGAGATTAATTTGAGCTTTAACGATTTGTATTATGTGCATCCGCAATCTTTCTCGAACGTAACTGGCTCATTGCACGTAATGGAATCTTCTTCTACGCTCTTCAGTGGCTATTTCCCTTTCGAGATAGACGATGGATTAGAGAATCTCGGTTGGCTTTCGTTCGATAACAACGATTTCCATATCCTCAAGCTATCTGATATTGTCGAATTTCCATATTTGAAATATTTAAATTTGGACTACAACAGGATTGTCGATATCCTAGTGGATTATCAGAATATCTCAATACGCCTCAGCGACTTGCGAATTGCATACAACTTTATTAGTTCGATACACACAAGAACTTTTGCCAATATGCCCGACTTAAGAAATTTAGATTTATCTTATAACAGAATCAACAACTTGACTAAGTACAGTTTCACCAACTTACCGAACTTAAGATATTTATCTCTTGCTGGTAACTTAATCGATTCGATGGAAGCGGAAACCTTTGCTAATTTACCAAAACTAGAAATATTGGAACTGCAAGGAAACAACTTTTCGCATTTGTCACTCCACTCGTTTTATAATGTTTCCCACGAAGATGTAACATTCACTCTTAATGTGAGTCGAAACCATATACAGTATATTGACGGTGAATCCCGGTTACCTGTAAATATTTTCGATGGTTCATACAATGAAATGCAAGAAGTGCCAAATGATTTTTTTATTGCAACGGAATCGTCGATTAGACAAATTATTTTATCGCATAACAAACTAACTCATATTTCCAATGAAGCTTTTGGGGAAGCTTTGCATTTAGAAATACTAGATTTACATAGAAATAACTTAAACACCATCAAAAGAAAATCTTTTAATAATTTAAATTCTTTGCAAATATTAGATCTTTCTTACAACATTATCTCTCAGTTAGCAGTGGAACAATT
The DNA here is from genome assembly GCA_963855545.1 of Ethmia dodecea. Lineage (NCBI taxonomy): Eukaryota > Metazoa > Arthropoda > Insecta > Lepidoptera > Depressariidae > Ethmia > Ethmia dodecea. The sequence goes on from OY979446.1 coordinate 9,417,226, forward strand.
TTATAATTTAAATAAATTAAGATACTTAAAAATGGACCATAATAATTTAAGACTTCTTCCCAGAGACGTATTTAAAAACACCATGATCGAACATTTAGATTTGAGTTATAATGAAATATCACTGTTTCCACTTACGGCTCTATCTCAGATCGGCTTCACTCTCAGGTATTTGGACTTGTCTCATAACCACATTGAGTATTTAGACAACAGTATTTTCCGAAGCACGCAGTTTCTGCGTAGCTTAAACCTAGGTCACAATTTACTTACGGTTCTATCAGATAACACATTTTCGAGTCTTGGTGAATTGCGCCAGCTGGACCTTAGCTTTAACTCCGTGAAGGCAAACTTTAAGGAGCTGTTTCACAACCTCCCGAACTTGAGGCATTTGAATCTTGCAAATGTAAGTTTAAAGTCAGTGCCTTATCTACCTTTGACAAACTTAACGAGTCTCAATTTGACTGCAAATTATATTAACAGTTTTAAGGAGACTGATGTTAAACGGCTAGTGAATCTTCGTCACTTAGATATTAGTCATAATCGTCTTACCTCTTTAGTGCCAAAGATGTGGTTTCATTTATCCAATTTAAATGTAGTGGATCTTTCGTATAACCCAATAGTAAGGATCACGCCAAATAGTTTCAAATGGTTGAGTAACTTATCCCATTTAAATTTAAATGGGCTCAAATATTTAGACTTAATTGACCAAGATTCCTTCCGTCCTTTGATATCTTTGCGATCCCTACACCTACAGTCATGGTCTACAATAAATCACTCGACATTCCGAATATCTAATATCACCTCTTCCCTTCCAACTCTGTATAAGCTAGTGGTACATTGGACCGAAGAACTAATGGGTAATCAGCTACATGGAATTGACGCACGAAGTCTTCGTTACTTAGAAATAAGAGGATCAAATTTGCGCAAGATATCTGACGATGCCTTCGTGTCATTTGGCGACAGCCAAGAGATATTCATCAGAATTACTAGAACGTCCCTCACCAAACTGCCGACGGCTTTTATGAAGCACCTCGGACAAGTTCCGCAGTTAGGCGTCGACGTAAGCTATAATCAACTCACATCGCTTAATCCGGCTATCTTCTATCCAAATTTCACGAGCTGGAGTCACGTCGCAACAAAATTACTATCAGGTAAAATATGATCAAGCTTCAAACATGTAATATTAGCTCGACAAACAAATCCGCACGGAAACTCGAAACCATTTACTCCAATTAGGCACGAAGGATAATTTTGTATGTAAAACTAAAACGAGTTTTGTTGGGCGAGTATTATAATTATAATCACGCTATGATATAATGGTTCCGAGTATAAGCAAATTAAATATTTATGTCAGCTGGAGTGTCACTGTCAACTGAAGAGCGTTTTATTTAAATTTATGAAGCAAAAAGTTATTATCGTGCTCAAATTAGTTTTAATCGTTAATACTCCACTCAGTTTTAGGAGTACAGACTTTATATATAAAGGATAGAACAGAAGTCGATTACCCTCATAATCCAAAAGGTATTTCCTGAGCAAGCGATTATACTTGAAATAATTCTATTAATTTTCAAGGATCTTATTATTATCCGATCAAATTCGGTTCTGTCCATCATTTTGAGGCTTGTCTGATTAATGGACAAGGAAATGTTTTGATGGGCGTCTAGCGTGTTTAAAACCCTATGGTCGTTCGTAGGTGGATTAATCCTGACGGGGAACCCGCTGCGTTGTGAGTGTGACCTGGCGTGGCTGGGCGCCTGGTTGCGGCGCTGGCTGCAGGAGAACGACGCTGGAGCTGAACTCCGGCGTGCTGTGAGAAGTGCCACCTGCAAAGACCAGCTGGGCCGCCGAGTGCCACTGCTTCAGCTCCGAGCCGACGAGGCCGAGTGCCACGCCAGTGCGCTCTCGAGCGACGCACAGCCCAACTACACCAACTTCGTCTACACCCTCGCTGTCGCATTCTGGACTTTGCTCTTTAGATGATGTAGATTATTAGCCTCTTATTCGAGTTAAGTATTAGATAAAATTTGTACATAGTACCTATTATATCACGAGGTCTGTCGTTAGAGTCTGCAATTTCGACTAGATTACCGTTTTATACAATGTACATTCTGACTATTTTAAGTAGGTACATACGTGTATAGCTGCAGTACTATGTAGATAGTTACCGTTAACTACTAGCGGCCTGAATACAGCCTGTTGGCCGTTCGCACGACAGTGTGTTGCTATTCAGCGGTGCGGCTGCGAACAGTCATGATCAAAATGTTTATAGGTTTAACATGCTGCCAAAAGCACACTGGCGTAGTGTGGGCGTTTGACATTCTATTTCATATCTCTAAAACATTTCAGTGTATAAGGTAGCGAAGTTATTCAAACCACCACACTTTTAGTAATTCCGTAAAAACAAAATGGTTCAACAACCGATTCAAAACTGCAGATTCAGTATAATGTCGAAAAAAAGTAAACGCAAAAGGTTATATCCAATTGAGTACACCAATTTCCAACTATTTTTTTTAGCTGTTTACCGTCTACTGTTGTCCTTTGTATTTATTAAAACTGTGTTATCCTTTGTAAATATGTACAAAAATAAATATTTTTCCAAAATATTATAGATATAAATTATTTCATTATCCTCATTTTGCTTATAAGGATGATCTCAAGGAAGAGAAAAGCGGCATTGAGATAATTTGACACTCTTTGAATAATTTTCGCAAAACTTCGTCAGTCTGAAGTAGCGACTTAGTGATTTCAAGTGTGGTAATGGTTAAGATTTTGATTTCATAGCTAGATTTTGCCTTCGATTATACCTCCTTAATTTACTCGGAGCTAGCTTGAGTCAACTTGCATCGCTGTATCAGGAGGGATTTCTATCCGTAATCCGTACCTATGCAGCAGCTCTACTCCTAGTCACGTACAAGCCGATCAGTTTCACGTGTAGCCTTACTAAAGGGTGGGTGAACGTTCAGTCAACTTAATAAACAAACTTCACTTTAATGTGGTTTGACTGCGTAATGATGAGGTAAACGCTTTGTAAAATTTTGGTTAAGGATTATTTCGTCAAGAACTACTTATTGGGTTGTATATTTAAAAATAGGACTTATTTTTGAAATACACCTTTCGAGACTGGTCATTTTTACACACTAGACATTATATGACTGGAAGTTATGCGACACTGGACATTTTGATTCATTGGACTCTTTAGGAGACTAGACCTTGTCAGCCAGAACGCATTTAAATATCTAATGATACAACAGACTGTTGCACTGTCTCAATTTAATAAAATCTTCGAAACTACAACTAACATCGAGAAATTCTTTATCTAGGTAACGATGTAAGCACCTTCTAAGATAGAGTAGAAAAATGATCTGGACTACATCTGGTTATACAATGGTTATATCCGTGTGACGTACCTAATATGAAAGGAAACAAATAAATACAGGCGGTTTAGTGTAGCAATACGAATAAATCAAAACGTCGGCACTGAATACATTTAATTTCCGCGTTGGCTTTGATGCCGGATCGATTAAAGCTATTTTGGCAATTGCTAATGCAACGGAATTAATTTAATTGCTCCAATTTTAGTTTTGTCAGTACGAGTATTTACGCGTATGGGACATTTACATTGAAAAAAAAAACTGTATACTCGTATAGTGTTTAATTACCAAAACTCAACGTTAGTTTTCACTATTGTATAAAAAACTAAGTAGGTAATTTATAAGATTCAGAGAAATTCAGATTTATCGACTGATTCTAATGTAATACCTACTCTTACATTGTGGGAAATTTAAGTTAACTTTTTCACCTAAGTTTATAAAAGATATGTCCCATCTCTAGCACTAAAATTACTTTGCCCATTTCAATGCCGTCGTAAGGTAAATCTAACTTGTTCATATTTATGGAATCAAGAGAGTCGTTAGTTATGTGCCAAGGGCGACTAAAAATTTCGGCATTCTGGAATAACCTCTTACCAGAACTGTCTACCTACTTTATTTAAATTTTATAAATCTTAAGCAAATTCTAAGTTTTTCCAGGTATGTAGGAAATAATAGTACATAAGTAATATAATATATTACCTACCTAATTATTACAAAATTTTAACAACAAAGCAACTAATCTAATAAGGATAGAAATACAATTTTCAAATGAATGATTAACTAGGTATGTAGGTACCATTGTTTATTCGAAGCTAAAATAGGCTATTACTTAACTTTTGGATACGGATCTACCTACTATTTAGACTTTAGCTCTTCTCAGTCCAACTATGACAGTTTGTAACTTTAAATGATGTTATGTTCCGTTTTATTTGATGATACCCAAAAATGTGTATATAAGATTCCAACACACGGCATATATTTTGAATAATTGATCAAAAGCAGGGTCGATAGCTGTGACCTCGTCTGGCAACAGGTACCTACCCGACGCCTCATGTCACTAGTTTTAGGGCCTTGCTTCATCGTCAACCTTCACAGCCCACTGCTGAACATAAGTCTTTCTCCGGTTGTTATTATTGTCTATCGCATCCAGTGCTGGCTACGAACAAAATATTCACAAGCCATGTTTATTTTTTTTGGGAAGACACATTTTCAGAAAAACTAAAGCACTTTTTCTCAGCGAAGCATAACTTTTCAACAAGTTAGTGCAACGTAATACGCTGAGCAAAATACCTACTATGCTAGATGTGAAATATTTGTGGTAATGTGGCTCGTGCTCTTTAATCGGTATAATTATTAACAAAGTATTTGACACCATACTGATAACCGAATCAAAAAACCAAACTTTGTCAATTATGCTTACTATTTAACGTTCAATATGACGTTTCAGATTTAAATTGGGACACGTCATGTCGCATTCCTCATATAGAGATTAGAGACAAACAGTTATTTTTATTTTAGGATGGTCTACGTTGCTAAATAAAGTGGCGTCCAATTAGATGTCCCGTAATAAAACTGGGACGGCGCTGGTTTTGTAACTAATAGAGCCCTAGAAATACTAAGCACACATAATAACTAATTCAAATAGTAAACAAGCTCACACAGCTCTCATTAATGAGGAATAACAGACCAGCCAACAGAGGATCGTGTGACAAGATAGATCTACGTGAGTCATGGTTGCGGTACTTGCAATTAACTTGCGAGGCGCTCCGTCGCGCAGTCCGCTGTCACGCTGCAGATGCAACAACTTACCAACCAATTATGGACCTACATAGAATACAATAGAGACTACCATACATAAATTTTCTATTACTGAATGGTTTCAGACAACAAATAATGTAAGATTTAATTCTCGACGCACATTAGAAGTTGATTTAATAAGCTTCAAATGTTTTTGTGTGATTTGATGACGAAAACTAAAATATCATATCAAACAGATATTTTCGCATCCTACACGGAACAATACATAAGCTATAACAATATATAAGCTATTGTCTTGCAGAATTGTTACCGTACCAGATAAAATTGGTGGTATAACTCGTAACGATATCCATCACGTTACACTACCACAATTTTCTTCATATTCCTGTCCAGAGAAATGGTTGTTTATCCAATAAAGTTGGTATCTCATCCTTCTTTCTTTATGAACTACTTAGAAATAGTTACCAATAAATTGCGGATATAGAAATAACTAAAGGTTTTCTGAAATAAATCACTTAAAGTGATGAGACTTCCCATTGCACTCATTGTCTGTGTGGACAATTAAGAATTGTTACTTACTATCACTATCACTATCACTATCACTATCACTACATAGTAAACAACAAAGTCGCTTTCTCTGTCCCTATATCCCTATGTCCCTATGTACGCTTAAATCTATAAAACTACGCAACGGATTTTGATGCGGTTTTTTAGGGTTCCGTACCTCAAAAGGAAAAAACGGAACCCTTATAGGATCACTTTGTTGTCCGTCTGTCCGTCCATCCCTCCGTCTGTCAAGACCCTTTTTCTCAGGTACGCGTGGAGGTATGAAGCTGAAATTTATATCAATTACTCAGGTCTACTGTCCCTTGAAGCTGTGAAAAAATCAAACTTCTAAGCCAACGCAATCAAAAGATACAGCCGTTTATGCCGCAAATTTTCGACACTTGCAAGGGAATCAAAACCTACAGGGTGCTTCCCGTGAACTCAGAATCTTGAAATTTGGTACGAAGCAACGTCTTATAGCATAGATAAAGGAAAAATTACGAAAACCATAAATTTGCAAGGTTGTACGGAACCCTCGGTGCGCGAGTCCGACTCGCACTTGGCCGGTTTTTTAATAGATAGAGTGATTCAAGAAGAAGGTTTTAATATTAGCATTGTACCCGTGCAAAGCCGGGGCGGATCGCTAGTTAATATATATAAAAAGCCCACACATATTTACCAATAAGACATTAGAAATTGGCTGTATATACAATTTAGTCTATTCCATTCTAAAATTAATTCAAGTATGAATAGGCAATTAGGTTCTAATTAAAGTAAGTGGTGGAATCCAATCCCCATATGTGTAGTCTATTCGCTATGAGTAGTAATATACTACGGTTGCCAATACACGCGCACTTACGTTAGTTACTGAACGGCAAACACGACTATAACCGAAAATTACTCTAGAATTTGTGTGATAAAGTTTGTACAGCAGCTACTACAGCATATTAAATAAGTAAGTAGGTATACAAGGTATAGCTCCAACGGTTGGTTGGTTGGTACAAGAGTCATCACATCATCATTATCAGCCCGGAGCAGCCCACTGCTAAGCTATAGGTCTCTTCTTAAGCATGTAACGAGGTAGACAAAAGATTACTTATTAAAATTTTATTATTTCCGTAATATTATAAATATAAAATCTAAGTATTATAAATAAAAATGGATGAGTAAATGGATGATGTATTTGTAAGCGCAAAACTCGAGAACGGCTAGACCGATTTGCCTGATTTATTTTTTTGTTATATTTGTTATAATGGTTCGGACAAGGTTTTTATGAAAAGTATATTGCAAAATTCCTACGGGAACGCCAACAAACAATTCCAACGCCGCTGGACGCCTGCTAGTAACAAATAAATTTATAAGAAAAGTTCTACGGAGGGATGGCGTATTGTAAATAGGTATATGTGAAATAGACTATAATTGACAATTTAACAGAGTTCGGTGACAGTTCATATTTTTCCGTTCCGTTAGAAAAATAAAAAAATATATTCTTAATCAAATATTTTAATTAGTCACCGAGCTCTGTTAAATTCTGTATATAAAATTATAAACTGACTGACTGATTGGTGATGTATCAACGCATAGCTGTGCTGCGCGCATGATCGGTGATGTAAACCACTGGGTCTGGAGACTTGAAATTTTGCACATAGATAGCTTATACAGTGTAGGCATCCACTAAGAAAGGATTTTGCAAAATTCATCCCCTAAGAGGGTAAAATAAACGTGGGCGAGCGAAGCCGCGAGTAAAAGCTATCTTATATACTTCATAACCAAATATTTTTATTAGTCGAAAGTAGTAGGTTTGCGTAAAATGGAAACATTTGAACTGTCACCAAACTCATGCTATGTGAAATAGTCTATAGAGTGATGTATTAGCGACAGCGCTGCTCCTACACTAGGATTAATCAGGATTACAAGAGGATTCACGACAGTTAAACTTCCTGTAAGAATCTACAAGTTGAGAAGTTGTAAAAGCTAGCTTGCTTGTGTACCCGATATATGTAAGTATACCCTAGTAGTTATAAAATTACTCAATATATACCTATACTGTATAAGTATATTAACCTAAAGTTTTTGATTGAAAAACAATGTTGTCCTAGTTTTGGTTGAGAATTATTACTATAACAAGCTGCACCCCGCAGTTTCCCGTTCCCGTAGGAATACGGACATAAAATATAGCCTATGTGTTATTCTGATGTATAAGCTATATAACTGAAAAGTTTCATCAAAATCCATTCAGTAGTTTTTGCGTGAATCCATACATCCATTCTCATAAACTTTCGCGTAGGATTAGGTACCTAATTACTATAATTTGGGAATCGATTGTGGTGGAAAACAGGTAAAAATGTAATAGGTCTCTAGTAAATACTAAACTACTTCAATATCATTTCCAGGCAAAAATACAACACAAATTCTTTATAATACTCTATAGAAAAATATCCAATGCCGGGGTTATTAATAGGAAGTGCGTAGTACCCCAAATTTGCGGTAATGTATCCTGCAGGTGACAGCCCTGCTCGTATACCGAGGATTAAATCAGGGCTTACATTCCAACGGAGATTTAGAGGGACGATCGAGTAAGTTACTCGCATTCACTCGCTTCCATAGACGTGCCTCGCGTATACTGCTCACGCTCCTCGCACGATATTTATGACCCCGACCTGGCTTTAAATTGGAAACTGGCACAACTTCACTGCACTAGAAATAACCTCCACCTACAAGATTTACATTTGTCTTTAACATAGAATTGGCAAATTAAACTCTTTGACTGATTAAATCATTGTTCTTTCTAATAACAACAGAGCATTGAAGTTACTTAGAAAATTACGCTCATAGCTTGATCTTCTATATCCATTTATTTTGACACTTCCTTACAAAATAATTCACATTTTACCAGAACAGAGCATTTTTATGATGAAAATTAAAAAAATCTACTTAAAAATCGTTTTGCTTCCTCCTCCCTTCTTTAGAATTCATAAAGTGAGGGACAAAAGCATCTCAGAACTAAAAGTATTTATATTGCGATTATGATGTCCACAATTTTTATGTTACTTATGTTTTCTTTAGAGTCCGGTTTCTGTATTAATCAAACACCTATTATGCTTAAGATGTCACACACCTTTACTATATTACTAGCTTTTACCCGCGGCTTCGCTCGCGCACGTTTAGGAAAAACCCCTTAGGGGCTGAATTTTGCAAAATCCTTTTTTAGTGGATGCCTAAACTGTTTAAGCTATCTATGTGCAAAATTTCAAGTCTCTAGACCCAACGGTTTAGGCTGTGCGTTGATATATCACCAATCAGTCAGTCAGTTTATCATTTTATAAATATATAGATTACGTTATACGGACGGAATATATGGCATTAATGGAATATATAGGTGTAGTTCATGCGTAATATATACTAGTAACTAGAAAGTGGTAGGTAGTGGTATATATTTTTGCATAGGTAGGTACATATTTTTGTACAAGAATTCTATCTTTCAACTGCTTTAAAGCGTGAGCAGTGACCCGATAATATGCGGTATTCGATAGGATATGCATGCCCCCAAATATTTACAATACCTATTTACTTTAGGGTCAAAGGAACAACCATACCTATCTACCTTAATAGCTATTCAGTGAAATAAAAGTAAGAACATAAAAGATTTTAAGCAATTGTTTCAAATTTGGATGTTACTTTTATTTCACTGAATAACTTTACATATTTACTATGTTTCATATCGATACTATAGTAGGTACTTTAGTGAGTAACACTAATTTATACTTCTAATTCAGTTTAATTACAAAATTTATCATCGATCTGGAATGAATTACTCAGCTATTTTAGTTAGCATAAGTAATGACAGTTCACATAATTATACGCATGTATTTATGTACGAAATAAAATGAACATGCCGTGTGTGTTATTAATGTTATTATACCCAAGTCACTACAATATTATTCGTCTACAAGTGATTTTGTAATTTGAATTAAGTGCCTCATCACTGGACACTCAACCCTTCCGCAATGGTCTTCAGGAGGCTGTTGGGGCTGATACGAATTCTGTTCAGTAGCAACGCAAAATTTTTACATACACAGCCATAAAGCTGTCAACATGAGCTTCTGCGAACATAGCGGAGGCACTGCAGAACCGTGGCAACCCCATCAGCATCCTGAAAAGGCGTTAAGTGAGAGTATTATTTAAACTAAAATGCTAAACTGATTATTATTAGATATGTATTACGAGTACAAAGTATTTTTAGTTTTGTTTTGTTAAGATTAATAAAAATATATATAATAAATAAATAAATAATCTCACGCCTTTCATCCCCGAGGGGGTAGGCAGAGGTATTCCATTACTGGATATACCCACATTTCACGAGATACATTGGACCCCTAAACTTGATAGGTGGTGAGCCCATCGCCGGACCGGGTCTATTTACACATGTCTCAGAATTAATTCTGAGACCTGGGAGTTTCCTCACGATGTTTTCCTTTACCGTCGAGCTAGTGGTAAATATGTACTTAAGTTTTTGAAAAACTCATTGGTACATGCCAGGATTCGAACCCGAGCCTCATTGATTTTCGGCCGGCTCTTTAACCGTAAGGGCTATCACTGCTCTTAAGATTAATAACATATACAAAAAAGAATGTTTCTTTGTTTGTTCTCTATGCGTTCAAAAGCCATTCACTTGCGATACAACTTCGGTGTCAGAAAGAAGAGAAACTTCGGGAAAAACAAGATCATAGCTCAGCTAGTTTAAAATAATATTCAGTATAACATTACAGTTAGCCTCCAACAATCCATCTGCAGACTCACGCTGTACGACTCAACTCCATGTACATTATAATGTACGTGTGTAATGCACATTTGCGCGCGTGTAGGCACTGGCACAGCAGTCCCTACGGAGACGAAGCTCGACTGGCACGCTTCAATTACATTCCACATATGCTCCCGGAATCGGCAACAACAGGAACGTCCGACGCTCAAGTCGACGCCTCTGTCACGTGGTAACATTGACTACGGCCTCATTTATTTAGATGGCTCATTCATTTTTTACAAGACTGCTACAATGAAGAACAAAATACAAGCGGCGAATCAAGAGGAAGTTATGCTGAACGTCAAAGATGCAAATTAGTCGAAGCATTTGCTAGATTAAATTTATTTAAATTGGCGAATTTGTATACAGATTCCCCTGCAATGTACTCGGAGCCTAAATAATATTGCTTGGCATATCGCAGTAATACGCATATTGTATCTCTGTGTGCGATTATATCAAACTCTCAAGTGGATTCATTCGCCAACACTCACACATGAGAAAGCATAAATAAATTTCAGACATCATTATTTGTCAGTTTACCAACAACAGTGTTACACACACACACGCACACGTACAAAAATGTAGATATATTAATCAGATGGTACGACTATTCTCGGGCTCAAATAATAAGGACTGTATATCCTTAAAAATATACCAGCATCGCTGACCTTTGGGTGACTAAGCAGTTAGCAATCAACTCATGGTACAACCGATTCAATAATTCCGGGATAAGAGCGATTCAATAACGCCGGGCTATGAGCGATTCAGCAAGGACCAGATACAAAGACATTTAAATATACTAGGGTATAGAGCGGTCAAAGCGAACAAAATTGTAATTCAAAACTTATTACATAGTGTTCATAAGTCTAATGTAATGGGCCCGAATGACAGCTCGCGTTCGTAGGTATCTTGCAAACTGATGCTCGAGATCACATTTTTGCTCTATACTATGAGCGATTCAATAACGAACGACTATGAGCAACACAACAACTTCTAGTGATTGAATAACTCCGGGCTACGAGTGATTTAACAACTTTAAGCTAACAACAGAACAACTCTCTTTATAATAATAAAAAATAAATATATGTATATTTTTTAAATTATTTAGAATTATTAAAAGGTGAATTTTTATCGTAGTAAGTACATAATTTTATATAATTTTATAAAACAAATCTAGCCTTTTTTCATAAAGACAATTTTTTAGAAGTCGATAAATACTAGAAAGTAAATTGAACTAGGTATTACAACGAGCACTACCTTTAGTTAAATCCACAGTCATTTGGTTTCCAATAAAGAAATGTGAATTGAAAGAAGGATCTCCAAGCCCGAAAGTAATTGTCCGTGCTCACAGCAAACGATTTCTATTGCTTATTGCCTCCAAGGGTTTCTTGCAATTTTCTTAATGTTAGTCTCTGACAACTGAATTTTATGACACTACTTTAGGACAGTATCCATAAAGCCCAATCTCATCTTGGAAAAAAATATTGCTGATCTCCCATATGTTTCGAGCATTTTTGACATAAAAGATAAGTTACTTCAGCATATCTTAAGTGGTCAAATACGCCTTATTTCCCTTTTCAACAAACTCATAAAATATTTCTGTGCGAAATGACGTTAGAGTCGTTTTCATAGATATATTACCCATAAATTAGGGCTATAAATTAGAAAAGGCCTTTTCTCGTAACTTAAAAGCCTCAGCAGCAATAAGTTGATATCGATTCGGAAATCTGTAGCAACGAGAACAAACTTAATCATCGCAGCTCATTTAGTGAGCCTAAATTAATGGTACAAGTTAGATAAACTTTGGGAGTTCATTTGGCTCCTCTTCTTAAATACACACGCTCACGTTCTGCGGTATTCAGATGTTTGTGTACCCAGATTTAATATCTACTTAAAAATATTTGGCTATACAATGTAATGTAAGATCATCCTTTGTCGCTCTTTCCCTTTGTCATGAACATGGAAATATATAGCTTAAACTTTTCCTTGTGGAATAATGAAAACATCTTTGATCGCGAGTTTCTCGATACACAGGCTCGCAGCGTTCAAAGCTTAGAATAAACTGGCTAATAAACACACGGGCTGGTATAATGATGGCTTAGTCATTAGGCCTGTAAATAAGGTAATATTTTAAAAAACAGACTTATGCTTTATGATCTGGAAAATTTCAAGATTAGAAAGTTAGGTACTCATTGAATCTAAAACAAATGAAATACGAGTATACGAACCTATTGCACACAAACAATTAGGTAGTTGTTCAAACTATCAGCTCCACAATAGGAGCTCTTCGCTTTCAGTAAAAACTGATGGTGCGGAAACAAGCCGAAATGAACGTCGGATGACTTTCGTTTTGTCCTAATTCTTTGTATTGTTTGGAAAAATAGCAAGCCACTTCAGTTTCTACCTGATCCTGCGTCAATTTTTCTTTCCTTTTTACTGTTTTCCGTAACATGTAAGATGATACAACCGCGGCCGGAATTACTTACCTATTCGTATAAAAGAAAGTAGCAGAAATGATAAATACAGGTCGTTCTAGTAAATAAACAAATATAGCTTTTTAAGTTGATAAAAGGTGTGATAGATATGTATGTATGCTCAAATAAGTATAACATTATTAATAATGATTATATTATTATTTCGAAAACAAACTACAAAGAAATAAAACATCCGGCTCTGTTTGTTTTTATATTTTCTATACCTATTGTAATTTGTTATTTTATGTTGTGAATGAAGTTTATGGATAATAAGAGTCTAAACATAAACGTTTATCATTATTATTAGACAAAATGAACTAAAATAGTCAGCTGAACGAAACAATTAACAAAAACAGGGATTAACCAGTGAGCTATCACTGCACTTTAAAATTTATATAGATTTTTGTTTCTAATTGCTGATTGTTTGGACATACTGTACAAGGAAACGTAACGAAGATAAGTATACCAAACTCAGAATGGGGCCCTTGACTTAAATTGCACGTCGCCCAAGTTTTAAGAGAATAATATAAAGGAATAAAAAAATATGTTGGTAGTAGATATGAATCAGGCCAGAAAACGATTTCAGTAGTTGTGTTACAGTCAAATTGTGAAATCAAGCATAGTAATTCAGTTGAAATTGCTCCAAGTTTTACATAATGTCGAAATTTTTCACTTTTTGAGACCAAATATTTTTGGCTACGGGCTTACAGCTGCTACCCAGGTTTCATTCCATTGTTCGACATTTAATTTGAATAAGGCGATTAGAAAAAGGTTTACGTGTGGGTATTGAGGGGCACACGTCATTACTATGTTGGTATTATGTTGGTTTAGGGCCGACTGACGGCCGGAAACTCAAGGCAAACAAAACCGCCCCGATAGAATACCCTATACGCGCGTTTCCTGGATAACTCGCATGCGGTGCAAAACGAATTAGGTGTCAATGTCTAACTTTTGTTTCTCACCTCATGGATACGTAAAGAAAATTGTTTCCAACATCTATCTAAATTTGTTGACACAGTACCTACTCTTTGGGAAATATTTTTCGTGAACTTTGGCATTCTCAATTCTCACCAGTATTCTCGTTGATCGTTGCGTACTTTTTCTTACACTAGTTCGTTTGTTTACTTACACTAGTTCTTAAGTTTGTAGTTAGTAACATTATATGGGCCCTGCCTGAAATAAATTATTATTATTATTATCACACGAGAAAAAAGTAATTTTTAAAAGTATTTAGTGTATTTAGTCAATATCAAAGTCACCAAACCGGCCTGCATAGGTGCTTTTAGATGGGACATCTTTGATCGCCTCGATTTTTGGCACTTATTTAAAACTAGCAGGTGCCCAGCGGCGCTTCCCGCACGTTTCCAGTTCCCGTAGTATCTATATATCCAAAAAAATTACGACATATAGGTAAGACACCTGCATTCCATATTTGTACTATGTTTTGTACTCCCTAATAAAATAAAGTATTTCAAGTTTCTTGGTGTTATAGTGGAGCGGAAGTGGAATGCTCCTTCATCGTGAAAAAGGAAGATCATCCGCCAGGCGAGGTGATCGTGCCTGGGGACCGCGGTCGAAAGGATGAACATCATCCGTTAGACCGCCTGTCCCCATGTACCATCGCCTGACAATTGTATTTATACAAACTCATTAGAAAACTTCGATAGCGCGGTTCAAAACAGTTCTATGTAGTATCACAAGGTTTCGCTACAGAGTAAATGAGATATTTTCTTGTACAGTCAACAAAGTTGTTAGGGTTACATGGCCAGTAACTAAGAATTCATTTTTCTGGGGAAGTCATAAATAAATCTTATTGATTAATGTTTATTTCGAAAGGTATCTTTGATCCCTATAATTTACAAAAAAAAATATTATAAATACATTTAAGGGTTTAAGAGAAAAGTGAATCTTAATTTTTGGCCATGTAACACTAACAACTTTGTTGACTGTACTAAAAAATACCCTAAATGTTGACCCAGTTACTCAGTTATACCCACACAGAATTTCACCAAAATCCGTCTAGTATTTTTTGCGTAGGTGCACAGGCAGACTTACTAATAGAGTATAACAATTTGTGTTTTCAGGTCTAAATCGATAGCTATATCTACCAACACTACAAACTTTTATGTACAGATACAGTTTCGTTATAGTTTACGTAAATACATGTTAAAAATCTACAATTTAAAAAATATACAAATCGTGTATCTTTCCTGCGAAGAAATAAATGTAGTTTCTCAATAGCAAACGTAATTGCGCATTCACACCCTTTTACCCTTTGTTCAATGATTCGCATTGGCCGTGAGAAA
The DNA here is from genome assembly GCA_963855545.1 of Ethmia dodecea. Classification (NCBI taxonomy): domain Eukaryota; kingdom Metazoa; phylum Arthropoda; class Insecta; order Lepidoptera; family Depressariidae; genus Ethmia; species Ethmia dodecea. The sequence continues at coordinate 9,432,479 of OY979446.1, forward strand.
TTCTCTTGATTAGGCAAATTTGGTTGAATGATTTAAGAAATGTGACTCTATTAGTGCCTACTTCTTTTTTTAAATAAAAACGCTAACGCCTTACGGTCGGCAGAGATTCCTGTAAATATCCATATTTTAATTGTTTCCTTCACCATGGACCCATGCTCTCACCACTTATCAAAAGCGAGCCTTACTAATTTTTGTACTTCATCATCATCATCAACCCGTAACAGCCCACTGCTGAGCTAAGGGTCTTTCCTCACACATGAGGAGTATGGGCGATAATCTCCCTCGCGTGCCCACCGCAGATTTCCCTAGATGAGATGAGATGGTGTTTGGCTAGTGGCCACCCAACTGTCAGAATTTTTTAAATGTATCTTACATCATTGTGCGTTGGTAAACACAACGAAAACCGGGACCAACATATTAACGTGCCTTCTGAAACACGTAACACTTATTTACATATTTCTTTGTCATTACAAATTTAAGAGAACGTTGTCATAAGTACATAATTAAATACATAAGTTGAGTAAAGCACATCCTCTACTCCTTTGAAGTTGGTAAGAAAAATGTATCCTTTGACCACACGGAAGCTAGATATATCACTGGAGTAATGATGCGAGGTAGATCAAATAAATTGTAGGACAAAGAGCGCCCGTAACCGAATCTTCGAAGTCTCCCTTTCATCTTGCAACTCGTTTATCACAACAATCTGATTCATTGTAATTACACTAATCCAATTAGACGCTTGGAGAAAAATAAGAAAATGCCTACAATCTTTTCGTGTAATGCTTGTCACTTCCATCTGAAAACAAAGGAAAACCGTAGAGATTGCCTGAAAGTGAAATAAAAGAAAAAATGTCCTTATATAATTTTCTATACATTTAATAAAACTGTAAGGAGGCCGTCTGTAAAGTGATTACGGTCTTATTGAAAATTATGTTACAAATATTTCATGCCATTAATTTCGACGTGTAATGCTGTTGGATGGAGCTCTTAAGAAAATAAAATAATAGGAACCGCGCGGTGCTTGGCGAATTAAATATAATCACCTCATTGTGCTGGCGTAATACCCAATACGTCTCTATGTTCTGAAAACTAAAGAGTCGAATTACCACGTTACCAGTTGGGCTCTCAGCATAATCATGTTTTCACATCTGCCCATAAATCGGGTACAGAACCATCGTGGCTGATTTTCTTTGTAAGCTGATCCAGATTCACCTCAGTAGACAGGTTAAAAAGGAAGTTTGTTAGGTGATAATGTAATATTATTTTGTAATAAGCTCGCTTAAAGGTATAGGTACTCTCTAGAATCTGGAGACTGCAATGGACTGTTTGGTAGGTTATCTATCTATCTGTGACATAATATAAAATAGAACTGTTCCTATAAACTATGAAAGCATACGAAATAAAATCAATAAGAAACGTCATCACTTGACGTTATCAGTCATCACTTGACGTTATCAATAAAAATATTGTTTCCTGTTCAAAGTAGTTGATTTTGTGCTTCAAATATCCCGACAATATTAGTCAGATAGAATAATAAAAAAAATCCATTTCTATTGACAGAGCATCCCTCGAAACCTACTGTCGTCGCCGATTGATTGATATCCGAGCACACATCTACGACATATCAACACACATGAACAAATAATGGTCATACGTCTCTGCCAAGATAACGTTCCCCAGGTACGATGATCGTGAGTTTTTGTTTCGCGTGTGACAAAAGGGAAAATTGATAATTTATCAGAAGCCTCTATTGTTACCGAGTGGTGTTTGATGGGTTAATTCAAAAAGACCAATTTATTTTACTGCTCTTTTGTTTTACTACACTTCGTAACCCCGGTGAGAATGAAGAGGGAGTGTGAAAATTATGAAGTTATTCGTGCTGACTGAATACTATTTTTTATTATGAAATACTAATAAAAAAGTTATATTCCATTTTTATAGTTTACAAAGTACATAGTTGCTTCTCAGTTCTTGCTAAGACAAGGCTCGAGACAGACGCAGCAAATCCAAAGTCGATAAGAAAACTCAAAGTGCTTAAAAAAAATCCATTTCACAAACGTTATGAAAGTGTCTCCAATATTGGAAAATCAATTCCTATAGAAAACCTAACAAGATGCCACGTCGCGTCTTCTGGAGCCCGTGAAGTCTATTGTAACTTTGACAACCAAAGATTAAAAAGCAAAAGAAAGTCGATTTCAAGTTGGTAATGTAATCTCACTGTTTATAAAGAAAATAGCTTAGGAAGAAGTTGGCGGGTTTTTGCTCCCAAAACTTTTCAGCCTATATAAACAAAGATTTTTATCTATTCGAATGTTTCAAAATTCTAAGCACAAATGGAGTTTTCAGCTGGTGATGGCATGAGCTGGCTCTATTATTCAGGGCCTCAGTTCGTACGGCAGCGCGTCAGGGCCGGATTAGAAGCGTCGTTTGCGTGCACCTGCTAGCTCAGAGATGAATTTAGGCGGTCGACGGCAGCGACACCTGTCTGACACGAGATAATACGCTACTTATTCGTTGGTGAAATATGAAATTCTTCGCAAAGGATTATTAAGCGAAATACTAACATACTGTGACATGATACAGACGGAATGATGCGAGATAAAATATGACAACGTTTTGGTATGTTTTATTATACAGAAAAAGCGACGACGTTAAACCGCCCCAAGCTTCGTCTAAATTGAAACTGAATTGTTTTTTTTATTTCGCTTCAGTTTCTAAAATATAAATAATTCATTTTTTGGTCTGAATTCCCACGAATTAACTCTATATTGGAGATCAAGAGCTGAATGAGACGTCATGACGCAGCTGTAATTTCCGTTCGATTTAAATGATGATTGATGATGCTCATCGATTAAAGACATCAATTTAATCCATAGTATTCCTATGTATAATAACAACTGATAGTATTTGTAAAGGCAGTCAAATTATCTCTGATCCCGTAGCTTGGCTAGATGCATAGTGAGTAATGGTCCCCGTTATCCATTACGGTAACGAACTTTGCGCTCTGGCAGCCGATTCATTAGAAAGCCATTCATCTCGGCCGCAACAGCCAGCACAGGTAGAAGCTACCTACCTGCCTAGTATACTCAACTAGTTGACAAATAAATGCGGACATTCTAGTTGACAAATAAATGCGGAAATAAATGCGGAAGTAAAACGAATGTGTTTCACTAGCAAAAGAACTTTAGAGAGGTCCCTATAAAATTTTACTGTATTTGAAATACTTAAAATTATCCTTTGATCCTTGATGTCAATAGAGCCTCACAGCGGCGCGTGGAGAATGCTTGCTTTTGACAGCTTCTTTCAAAACGAAATTAACCTGTATCAAAGAATATTCCTACAAAAGTGAAATTAAAGAAGGTTTGTACTTTCACAAGTTCCTCATAAAAATATGCGTAGTATCCATCGGTTAATACATACGTTGATTGGTTATTAATCCGATAACAACGCTATAAAATAAATCAATCAAGTAGGTTTCATCATTTCCCGTAATTCGGACACACAGAGTTTATATTCAACTTAATAACTGAAAGGTACGCAGAGTGACCACAAAAGCAAAATTTATTCCACAGGTAGGTTTAGTGTGCTGGAAAGTTTCTAACTTAACAAACGTGAGGCCTGGCGAACGAACAAACGGACAGCAGTGTGCATTTAATTCAAAGCAAACTTTTCGCTTTATTAGGAAGTGTACAGCTTAAACTGTGACGTGCTTCTAGTACTCGATGGATTCTATCCAATATCCGTCAGAAGGCAACACGTGAATGTTGCTAGCTTGTGTTGCATAAATCTTGCATTTATGCAGACATAAACCCTTGTAGGCAAAAGTCAAGTTGCGAACATAAGCAGGTACCGTCTGCTTTTTATGTGGTCAATTTATTTAAAGACAGACAAAGCGTTACTAAAGCTTCCACTATAATTATAGAGAACTTATAATTAATAATAAAAATAAATTTTATTTCAAAAGTAATGCATAAAATAAAAATATTATTACCGTCACATTTCTGAAGGAATTGGCTCAGGTTCTCCATAAATAAATATTTGTATCAGTAACCTCCACTCCACATGCTGTAAGTTCAAGTCTACATGTCGAAAGCTGTTAAAAAAGACAGTTGAAACGTGGTGCTGGCAGATGATCAAAAGCGCTTAAACCGCTGCAAAAATAATCCCACTGCAGAGTGGCGTCGCAGTCTGCAACGGAATATACTTTCGTCCATGGAAGCGTGTGTATTCATGCGAAGCGTGAGGCGAGTCGGCAGTCGCGATTGTCCCCCGACAGCGCCGCTTCGTCGCGCGATAGCAAAACTGTCGCTGAAACTTATTGTATGCAATCCGTTCTATTTCTCTTCAGCTATTCCACGTGAGTTTTAAAGATAAACATTATTCTGTTCAGTTCACATATTATGCTAAGTTTTATTGGGCGGTATCAAGTGAAGTTATTTTACCTCCTTTCCTAGTATGTACGTAGGACTTAAATGTAGGTTTATGAGTAGATACTAGGTAGGTTTAAGTGGAGTTCAAATAGAATACTAAAATATTCTTAGAACTATAAAATATTGGCAAACATCTTATTCTTTGAAAAAGCTGGAATGAGGAGCTTTTTCTGGATTTTTCATATATATATATATATATATATATATATATATATATATACAAATACTTAGCAAAACACTGTCACTATAGAGTCTATAGTATAGACACTACTAGCAACATCCTCATGTGTATTGGCATATTAGCCAAAACTATGAAATCCCCGATGAGACCGGCTCGTTAAGCCGTAGTACACACGGCGTAGTTTGCGCGCCGCCCTCAAAACCAGCAAACAGTCTCGAGTTACACCCTCGCAATCTCCGAAATAAACATGCTTCGAGGCCACTGCTCACAACTTCGCCAACTTCACCGACGATAACTACGAGATTAATCTTACCGAGATTTTCTTTAGTGTATGTTAAGAATAAGAACTGCTATCAAAATCCAATATTAAGGAGTTGCACGAGTCGAACTACTTTGATTCAGCAACCACTGGTTTATATTGAGCATGTGTATACCGAACCAGTCTTAGACTTAACCACATCTATGATAAATCGAACACAAAGTCATTTTTTTTGCAGGCTAATAATAATTTCTTTATTTGCATTCACAAGTTGTATTACAAAAATTTATAAATAACACTGAACCCCCACTAGGATACCCGGATAGGTATAATTTTTGTAATAACCAGCTAGGGTTGGCCAATAAAGAGGATAAAGTCTATGTAACTGGGTAGATTAATAAAATTCTAAGCTTATAATGTATTTGAGAGTAAATATTGTTTCACCACTAATTAATTGCTCTCAAACAATACCCTTTGACCGGTTAAAATCTAATATAATAATAGGTAACACAAACAAATACCGGAGCTATTGAATCAAAATTTATAATTCAGTTAAGCCTCTGTTTCAATGTAGTTACCCTTCTGGCTGACAATGTTTAGTCGCTCTACTTCTAGGCTTGTATGCTAATTAAACTAGAATTAACGCTACGTGCGTTTCATAGACGACAAGACCTCAAGTTGCAGAGTCTACAAGACTAGACTCCACAATGAAGTAAGTAAGTAAGTAACAACTCTTTATTGTACACCAATAAAAATATGCAACAAGTAACACAATGATAAAAAAGTACAATGGGCGGTCTTATCGCTTTAAGCGATTTCTTCCAGACAACCTTAGGATGGATGTAACTGAGATAAACAGATGAAGGTAGGTGGTGGTGGAAGGTAGAGGAATCACTAGTTTATTAATTTTCATGCCCTTTTCCCATTATTTGGGGTCGGTGGAGTATGTTTTCTCCTTCCATTTAGACCATAAGTCATATCTACATTCACTTCCTATCACTGGAATCACTAGTTTATTAAGGTTGTAAAAATGTTAACTAGACCAAAGGGAGACAGAGGTATATTTCACTTCTGGAGATACAAACGTTTCACCAGTATATTCTTTGGACCCCTAAACGTAATAGGTGGTGAGCCAATCGCCGGACCAAGATTCTGTTACACATGTCTCAGAATGAATTCTGAGACCTACGGGTTTCCTCACTATATTTTTTTCTTCACCGTCGAGCTAGTGATAAATAACAAACAATATTTTGCAAAGTATTAATTAGCCTAATCGCAGCCTAGGGCTGTTATCTCATAGCATGTAAATTTTAGTAAGTGAAAACGCTGAGGCGAGATAAAGAATTTGCACCAGTCGAGGGGCTAGCTCCCGAGGGCTAATTACATTGTTACATGACAAAACTTTTGGGTCGGCGTCGCCCGAAGTTTCTTTACTTTCCTTACACGGGCTGGGCTCTGCTGAGACCAATAAAATCAGCTCTGCATCAGAGAACACGATGTTATTGGCCGATCCATTTTACACAAACGTTTTCGTTTCGATTTCCGGAGAAAAGGCGAGATTATAGAGGTGTATTGCCGCCATGAACTGCAAATTCGAAATTGATCGGTGAATTAAATAAGATTGAACCGCTCTGAAGTAATATAATACTTTACTAAATTCCACACTAATCAAAGTATATTTTGATTAGTGTGGAAGACCTTTTGAACGCGAAAAAAAAACATATATATATATATATGGTTTTTTTTTCGCGTTCAAAAGGTCTTCCACACTATATGTGTGTATTTTTGTATTTTTTTCTATATGTGTGTATTTTTTCGAGTTTATTCGTTACAAACATACCAAAATACAAATCTTTCCTCTTTATGATATTAGTGTAGAAGTGTAAATAACTCTGCTTATAGGTAGTATTTCAAAATGAAACATGTACCATATTTTAGTTAGACCTGCAACAATACAACTGTTGGACAACCGCATCCAATTTCGTGCAGTAGTTTTTGCTGATGCGCGTAGGTAAGGACAGACAGATAGTCAGAAAACAATTTTAAAAATTATTATTGTTTTGGCTTCTATTGCTGTTATAATGACCACTCGTATTATGTTTTCTTCAATACCTAATAAATAATATACAGACATAGGCTATTTACAATTTTATTGTACGTTTAGATTAAACTAACTAAAACACGCAGCAATGTACTACTTGATTTGATAAATTAAATTAACCGAAGCAATGATTCGTAACAAAAGATAAATTTGCAATTATGATCGGAGAATTCGTAATGAGAAAATGACAAAAATATTTTTGTCTATTAATTTGCAACTTTTCCCTAAACTCGTTAATTTAGATCTCTTTGGAATCGACAGAACGAAACCATCCTGAAATAAGCGTTTGGAACGGTGACTCGTAAACTTTTATGATTTTCTGTTGGAAATCTAAAATAAACAATATTTTTTTATTTCGACATTACATTTGGGTGCTTCACGTGTATTTGACATATTTTTATTACTGACTTAGTTACGTTAAAGAGAATTCAGAAACATTTACTTTAAACGTAATTGGAGAATTCATATCGATGACTCTTTCGATGTTTGCTTTTTCCACATTTCTTTTTATTTTAGGTAAAAATATTAAATTTGCGTATATGAAGGAAAACCCTTTCATATTAATCTCGCACTTTTACTACTTCTTTCTATATTCAGCAAATATAATTTATTCGAGATGATTTTGCTTTGTCAATGTTTATCAGTAACTGTACTATTTATATTATTATAACTTGTCAAAGCTAGAATCTTCTTCAATTTTCAATTTTCAATTTTCAATTTATTTATTCATTATTCAATAGTAACATAACAGTTTTCTTAAAAAAACCAAGGCGTTACAATGATTAAATTTAAATACTTACAAATTGCATGTCAAAAAACAAATTACATAATGTAAATTAATATGTCAACTTAAAAATACTTTTAATTAAATAACAATGTCAATTACATAGCAACAGTACTTCCTCTAGCATTCATCTCTAGCATTCTCTTGCATTCCGTCATCAAGCATGCTATCCCAGACACAAACAGATCACACTGTGGCGCTGCGGCGAGCACGGAGTTGAGGAGGGTTCTGGCGCGGCCCGCGGGGGCTTGCGTACGGCTTACCGTGTGGCACTCCGGCTGGGCCAGCAGGGCTCGCCCGCGGATCCGGAGGTACCTTAAACTGTGCACATTGGGTACAGACAACATAGTGAATTGTTCCACTAATTGCGAACAGTCAATTTTATGTCAATTTTATGTCTTAGGAGACCAATTGCGAATTTCCCTAGTGCTAACGATCTCCTAATTTCTAACGATTGGTACCCTAAGCAACCCTGGATGTAGAGAGTGGGATATAGGTACGGATAATAGAAAAGCCGTTTTTTATACAGGGCTCTTAGGAACCTTTTCTGAATCTGCTCCAGCATGAGGATATATTTATCCTCATGTGGGCTCCAGACCACTGCGTTAGTCTCTAGCACACTCCTAACTAACCCGCCGTAGAGCGCCTCAGTGGCCGCGGCAGATAGAGGCGCCGCATTCCGCAGCACGAAGCCCAGTCGGCGGTGGGCGGCGATGGCGACGTGCTGCGCGTGCTCGCGAAACCTGAGCTCGGGGTCGAACAGGACGCCGAGATCGCGCACCTGCTGCACGCGCGCGACCGCCGCTCCGCCCACATTGTACTGGTGTACGATAGGGACGCGGCAGCGGGTAAATGTCATCGTCTCACACTTACTGGGATTGAAGTAAAGTTGATTTTCGAGGCTCCATGCATACGCTGCATCGACGTCTCTCTGCAGCGCATCACAGTCCGCCTGTGTCTTACATGGCCTCATCAACTTCACATCATCGGCAAATATGGAAATCGACGATTCTCGCACCACATCTGGGAGGTCATTTATGAAGAGTACGAACAGCAGAGGCCCCAGGTTCGATCCCTGACTTATTCCTGACCGGGTGTGGTAGCAGTCGGAGATATATGGCCCGTACTTCACAAACTGTTGGCGGTCCTGCAAGTATGACGCGAACAATTTTAGAAGCTGCGGAGTAAAACCCATTTTACCTAATTTTAGGAGTAGTACATCATTATGTACTCGATCAAATGCCTTCTGAAAATCTAGGTATACTATATCTACTTGGTTGCCAGCTTCCATATGGTGAGATACCTGGTCAACTAGTGTCACTAGATTAGTGGCCACCGAGCGCTTAGGCAGGAATGCGTGCTGGGCGGACGTTATGTACTGCCGACATTGTGGTAATAATCGATCGTGTAAAGTCGTCTCGAAAACTTTTGCTAGAGAGCACAGGATAGCTATGGGCCGATAATTTTGTACCTCATCTTTGGATCCAGACTTGGGAATAGGGGTGACTCGAGATTTTTTCCACACGGTTGGGTATAGGCCAGTTTTTAAAATAAGATTAAAAATAAACATTATTGATTTTATCAGCTCGTCCACGCAACCTTTGAGGACATACGCAGGCAATGCATCAGGGCCGGGGGAGGTACTCCCCTTCAGCTTCGAGATGGCCTGGCGCACGTCCCCCTCGGTAAAGGAGCGAACGTGTACGCGGCGGCTATCGGCAGGCGGTACGGCGCTGGCGGGCGCGGGGTCGAGCGCGGGCACGTCCGCCGCGAACACGGAGCTGAAGTGCTCCGCGAACGCGTCGGCGGCGCCAGCGCCCGTGTACTCCACGTCCCCCCGCCTCACCACAGGCTCTATACCACCCTTATTACGTAAACTTTTAATGTACTCCCAGAATTTCATAGGGTCACGACAGAGATTCAGAGAAATGTTTTTATTGTAGTCGCGTTCGGCTACGTTATAGTCAATTTTTATTTTCTTTCTTAGGTTTACGAAATCCACCCGTGCCGTCTCTTCGCCTGTTTGTTTCCACTTACGATGGGCTGCGGCTTTTCGTTTAATGTCCCGAATTATGCTACTCGTGTAAAAGACTGGATAGGTACGGTTACACGAGGGCTTCCGGATTTTCTTGGGAATACAGTGATCAAATACATTATAAATACGTTGATAAAAAAAAGCTAATGCCTCATTCACATCCGTCAGTAAGTACAACCCATCCCATCTTATTTCACTAATCAATTCATAGAGCATCAGAAAGTCTCCCTTGGGAAAGTTCCAGTCGCATTCTGAGGGTAAGTTAGAGGGTTCCTGCTGCTTTGTTACCTCCGGATTGTGTCTGTACCCAATGTCCACTATTAGAGGCGGATGGTGGGTGTCAATTTTAACGAGTAGCTCGTCAGATGTGGCGGAGCGTACCGACACGACGTCGCGCAACTCCGTGCTCGTCAGCACCACATCTAACATTCTCCCATTCACATTTGGCTCTCGGTTGTACTGTTCAAAATCACACATGGCTCTGAAACATTCAAAATAATTATTGATATTAATGCTAGCACTGTACAAGTTCAGGTCACCGAATATTACTATTTTTGAAGATGAGTATGTAGCACATAGATGTTCGACATTTTGAAACCATTTCATATAGGCGTCATCGCTTGTTTTAGGTGACATATATACCACACAAATGTAGATACATCGTCCGTTGAGTATGAACTTGGCCCAGAGGTCCTCATCCCCCGGGGTTTCAAGTCGCTGCATCCGCTCCAGGCGTAGCGGCGCGCGCGCAGCCAGCAGCACACCGCCGCCATCGCGCAAGGGCCTATCGCGCCGGAGTAGCGTCCACTCGCTCCCGGCACCACATACCTCGGCATCGGTCACAGACTCGTCTAAATTGGTCTCGGTCGCTGCGACTAAGTTTAAGTTATCCGACAGTATAATGTTACTCCGCCACTCAAGCAACTTACTTTTTAGCCACCTTACATTTTGATAGTAAGTGTATAGGTTAAGCATTTTTAGTGGTTTGTTTGTCACTGGTTTTGGTTCGCTCGAGACGAAAAAGCCAACGTTCTACTGACACTCCTTTCGGCCAAAACTGTGGTGAAATGCAGTCAGCGTACATCTCTTCAGGTACGCCTACTTTAAAGGAGGCGTAGTCGGTATTTCTTTTGGTAATGATTTTAGTTACAGTGTAGGTAGGTACCTGTTTCTTTGAGTTCAGGTAGCTGATAACGTTTTCCTCAGTTATCTCGGGTCGTGCACCCCACACGTGTAGGTACTTCGTTTTTTCAGCCGCAGATAATATAGTACTCGACTCACCGCTACCGCGTACTATTTGCTTATTTCGGCGATCATGAAAACGGGCTTGGCTGCGGCGTTTCCGATTCACAACCTGCCAGTCATTTCCTGTATCAGGATTTTCAGAATTACTGATAGCGCTTTTGGTATTTTTCTGCTTTTGGTTGTTGACATCAGCTGGTGGTTTAGTAACTTGAACATTTGCCTTTGGAATTTGTTTTCGTTCTGTCTTCTTCTCCTCCACAGGATGCGTAACTAGCGCTGTCTCGCTTGCACTTGAGGTACTGTTGTTCGCTTTAGGTGCCGTCAGATTCTTAGCGTGCGTTTCGCACTTGTCACAATATTTACAATTACCTTCACTTTGCCGTTTGATAAGCGAAATAAGATCCTTAATTTGATCTTTTAAGTCACTTATCTCTGTTTTTTGAGCACTAACTTGTGATTGCAAGCTGGTCAGACTCTTTTTGATTATGGAACTATCACTTTCCCTTATTCCCGTTGGCATTTTCACGGTTTTATTAATATTATGTCGGAGCAGAGCAAAAACACGTCCACACAGAGGTAACACGGTAGTAAAGTACAATGGGCGGTCTTATCGCTTTAAGCGATTTCTTCCAGACAACCTTAGGATGGATGTAACTGAGATAAACAGATGAAGGTAGGTGGTGGTGGAAGGTAGAGGAATCACTAGTTTATTAATTTTCATGCCCTTTTCCCATTATTTGGGGTCGGTGGAGTATGTTTTCTCCTTCCATTTAGACCATAAGTCATATCTACATTCACTTCCTATCACTGGAATCACTAGTTTATTAAGGTTGTAAAAATGTTAACTAGACCAAAGGGAGACAGAGGTATATTTCACTTCTGGAGATACAAACGTTTCACCAGTATATTCTTTGGACCCCTAAACGTAATAGGTGGTGAGCCAATCGCCGGACCAAGATTCTGTTACACATGTCTCAGAATGAATTCTGAGACCTACGGGTTTCCTCACTATATTTTTTTCTTCACCGTCGAGCTAGTGATAAATAACAAACAATATTTTGCAAAGTATTAATTAGCCTAATCGCAGCCTAGGGCTGTTATCTCATAGCATGTAAATTTTAGTAAGTGAAAACGCTGAGGCGAGATAAAGAATTTGCACCAGTCGAGGGGCTAGCTCCCGAGGGCTAATTACATTGTTACATGACAAAACTTTTGGGTCGGCGTCGCCCGAAGTTTCTTTACTTTCCTTACACGGGCTGGGCTCTGCTGAGACCAATAAAATCAGCTCTGCATCAGAGAACACGATGTTATTGGCCGATCCATTTTACACAAACGTTTTCGTTTCGATTTCCGGAGAAAAGGCGAGATTATAGAGGTGTATTGCCGCCATGAACTGCAAATTCGAAATTGATCGGTGAATTAAATAAGATTGAACCGCTCTGAAGTAATATAATACTTTACTAAATTCCACACTAATCAAAGTATATTTTGATTAGTGTGGAAGACCTTTTGAACGCGAAAAAAAAACATATATATATATATATGTTTTTTTTTCGCGTTCAAAAGGTCTTCCACACTATATGTGTGTATTTTTGTATTTTTTTCTATATGTGTGTATTTTTTCGAGTTTATTCGTTACAAACATACCAAAATACAAATCTTTCCTCTTTATGATATTAGTGTAGAAGTGTAAATAACTCTGCTTATAGGTAGTATTTCAAAATGAAACATGTACCATATTTTAGTTAGACCTGCAACAATACAACTGTTGGACAACCACATCCAATTTCGTGCAGTAGTTTTTGCTGATGCGCGTAGGTAAGGACAGACAGATAGTCAGAAAACAATTTTAAAAATTATTATTGTTTTGGCTTCTATTGCTGTTATAATGACCACTCGTATTATGTTTTCTTCAATACCTAATAAATAATATACAGACATAGGCTATTTACAATTTTATTGTACGTTTAGATTAAACTAACTAAAACACGCAGCAATGTACTACTTGATTTGATAAATTAAATTAACCGAAGCAATGATTCGTAACAAAAGATAAATTTGCAATTATGATCGGAGAATTCGTAATGAGAAAATGACAAAAATATTTTTGTCTATTAATTTGCAACTTTTCCCTAAACTCGTTAATTTAGATCTCTTTGGAATCGACAGAACGAAACCATCCTGAAATAAGCGTTTGGAACGGTGACTCGTAAACTTTTATGATTTTCTGTTGGAAATCTAAAATAAACAATATTTTTTTATTTCGACATTACATTTGGGTGCTTCACGTGTATTTGACATATTTTTATTACTGACTTAGTTACGTTAAAGAGAATTCAGAAACATTTACTTCAAACGTAATTGGAGAATTCATATCGATGACTCTTTCGATGTTTGCTTTTTCCACATTTCTTTTTATTTTAGGTAAAAATATTAAATTTGCGTATATGAAGGAAAACCCTTTCATATTAATCTCGCACTTTTACTACTTCTTTCTATATTCAGCAAATATAATTTATTCGAGATGATTTTGCTTTGTCAATGTTTATCAGTAACTGTACTATTTATATTATTATAACTTGTCAAAGCTAGAATCTTCTTAATTTGAAATCATCGTAACATTTTATGTAAATATATTCACCAAACCCTCTATGGTTTGAATAGTAGGTACGTCTAATCAGTCTAAACATAAATTTATTAATATCGTAAAGTAAGGGTACTAAGTTAGGTAATATAGGTAGTTTAGTTTCTTGGCCGGGCAATCCAGCAACCTGCTGACGTGTAAACTCCGTTCAAATCTATAAAGATTTGTTAAGTTAAAGCCTCTTGTGTCTTAAGAACAGCAATACCCTTGTAACTTGTAACGGATGAACAAACTTTCATTTAGTCGGTACGACCTTCGCAGAGGGGAAACCTTAAAAACACCCTCACAAAGGACTGTTAAAAATATTTAATTGATTTTATCCAAGAAGTATCCATGCCCTGTTTTCTTGATATTCCCAATATCGATTGAAACCCAATATTCCCCGGCCGAGTATGACGTTCACGAAAAGACCTTGTTGAATAAAATTAATAATCAAACGGCGTTGGCGAGGACCATTGGAAACTTAATTTGCATTCCAGTATCAAAATGTTATCGTAATTATGTGGGGTCAGATAGTCGGCCCATTCTCTATAGCCTGTCGTTGGATTCAAACGTGTCCCAAACTCCCGTAGGTTGTTAGTTTGCTTGTGAAGAGGATGGTGACTTTATTTTATATTCTTTGCGTACTGTGAATACGTTATATTTTCTGTGTAATTTCAGAAATGTTGCCTTCATGTTGTTTCAATAAAGTTGTTATGTAATAGAAATACCGAGAAGCTAATTCAACAATGAATGTTAACAATTGGTATGGTGTTTACGCCAGCAGCATTTTCAATATTTCTGGGAATGAATGTTCTAAAATTTACCGACTTACCTTGGTGTCAACAACATTTCAACAGGAATAAAACTGTTGTTATTTGATTTTGTTTATGCTAGACTGAACTCGCCCCCGAAACGCTACTTTATAGAACACTTAAACGCTTTTAAGAGCATTAGTCAGGAATGTAACTCGTCTCGTCGTCTTCCGTCAGCCCCGAGCAACACAGCCTGCAAAGCGTTCGCCGTCGGCGTTCAACCGTATTGTTGCATATTTACACAAAGCGACTGCGAGAATACGACGAGGATGTAACGCGAAATAAAAAGTAGTTCTCATGTGCAAATAGCGGTAGACACGCTGCCACCGGCTTTCTAGCCGCCTGCTGCACACCGCAGCGCTATAATATAACGAGGTAATGCAAATTATTTTATTCTGAAAACTCTTACACTTCAAACGTAGGAATGATGTGAATTTTCCCATGAACCTGTTAACTAACATAGGTGTACATTCATTTTATAGAGCACCTAAAAACCCGACGGAGCGTACTGAAAGATTTAAAACGGTACCCTCTTTCTGGTTCAGAATAAAATTGTAGCCCACGCAACCAGGGATATGATGACACCTCGCACTTCTAAATCCGTCAAACAGTTTAGGTTACAGGTGGCAACCGACTATAGCTCACACACCTACTTACATTCATCATACATACAGCCAGAAAACATTACACTCCTTATATTTTAGTCGGAGAAATGTTAATAAAATATTAAAAAAGTTGTAAACCCTATATAGTGCTTCCAAGGTACAGGATATGGTAGCACACAGTAAGCACTGTTAAGTATGTAGATCTATGGAAGTTATATGAAAAGCCTAAATCGTGCACAAAATATTTAGTTGTTATTTATATATAGCCGTGTAGACACGACTCTTCATTATTGTGGCCTTATTCTCAGTACCGCTATTAACCCTTCTTAACGTCAATTCACGTTTATCGGTGACAACTTGAATATTAGTATGGCTATTTACTCGACGAGAGAATGAGGTAACTTCGACCAAAATTACATTTACATATATACTGCGCACATGAGAATAATTTAGACCGAATTTGGACAATGTGCAGCGCAGTGTTGATTTGACAACGACTTTTTGAGTAACATTGTTATCCCATGTAATCAAATTAGTTCCACATTTTTGCTTTATACAGGAATACTCGTTCAATTTAGCTGTCCATATAACTAACTTGAAAACGTTGGTAGAGCCCAAAGGTTTTATTCGAAGGTGTTATGAATTATTGGACCCAAAGTTTCATGCTATAAATTCTGAAACGACGGGCCGATTCAATATCGCCTAAAGTACCTTCAAGTTTGCTTTACTCGCCACGTGCGCTTTGTTAGGGTCCCACGCCCTACAATGTTAGGGTTCTAAGAAACCATATTTTAGAGACCCATTCCAGGATATAAGTGTCTTCTTCATATTAATATCACGCCTCTTTTCCATTGGTAGGCAGAGACAATAGACGGCCACAATCAAACTGTTGACACAGTTGTGGGGCAATGTATTTAGCCTTAAGAATATTTCAGTGTTTTTAAATTAAATAAATAAATAATAAATAAACCTGTTACAAACCTGGCAGATCTCTAGTGCTTCTTCCATGTCCGTGACGCGCTTCGACGAATTCTTTAGCTTGCTGTAAATGACAAGTGATTTATTATGTTTGTTTCTTTAATACAAGTACGTTGCCAATCTAGTCGATGTGAGTAAGTCTACTACTACGTTTCCTCCATTTTTTCATACTAACTGATTATTTTATTAAGTATGTTAATCTCTTTACTAAGTTTAAGTTTTTGATAATTTCTTATACCTCTATCCAGATGGGATGGGATTAAAAAAAAACTTTCATGCCCACAATTAACATAGGGGATGAATTATCAAAAATTATTTCTTAGTGCTCAGCTTATACATGCTGAAGCGGTGGAGTTGAAATGACGTTCAATAAGTGGACTTATATAAGTTCCTATTTTGAATAAAACATTTTGACTTTGACTTAGTTTTATAAGGAACTCCCGTGCAACACTGAGAAAACTGGTAATCATAAAAGACGTGAAATCAGGATAAGTAAGATGAATTCACCTCAAGGACGGAGAATACTGATATCACCAAAAAAAAAGATGATAACACGTCTGATGATGATAACTGCATTTAAGATGACGTGTCACCATGGCTTTAGTCGGACGAGCATACATAATGTGATTATGTTTACTACTATTTATGTTTGCTTTCATCATATCTCGAGTTACGTACTATTATATTTCCTACTATTTATCGATGACTTCCTCGTACCTCCAGTTATTATGTCCTATTATTTTTTTTACTATTTATCGAGGACTTCATCATATTTCCAGTTTTGGTAAATTGTAACACGCTAGGCTCGGTGGGGGAGACTGTCAAGTTAGAAGCCTCACCATGGAATTCAGCTGTTCTGACAATGTCAAACAACTCTTCCTAAATAGTGCCCGAAATTCCCTGATCCAGATATTGCAAAGGTGTTCAAAAGAGCCGGGGAACCTCTCTCTCTACTAATGAAACCTTGCACTCAACTCTCGAGTGGATACAATGTCAAATGCATCTTAACTACTTATATCTAAACCCTGAGTCAAACGATAGTGCGTTTTAATTTGACCATGGCGCCATCTATCGAGAACGTATGACAACACTTGTTTGCGTTACGTGTGCGTTAACACTAGTAGTGTGTTCCATTATTATTTTTCTACTATTTGCCGATGATCATAATATCCAGTTCAGTCTAGTCCAGGTGTCGAGGGGTCAGAGGAGTATGGAGGAGTGGAGGTGGAATCTCCATCGTGAAAAGGGAAGATCTTCCGCCAGGCGAAGTGATCGTGCCTGGGGACCGCGGTCCAACGGTTGATGTTGGACAGTTGTATTTATACAAACTCATTAGAAAACTTCGATAGCGTGGTTTAGAACTCGGCCGTCTATTGGCGCGTTCTATGTAGTGTCACTTATACACACACCGGCACAATTAGCGGAACAGAAAAAAAAGGGAGTATTTACGCATTTTTGCGTGTTACTGGCCGGCTAAACAAGCTTTTTTTAAATTTGGGTTTTAATTTAAAAATGGAATACTAAGCGACTGCCCTTTTTTTCATTCTTTTGTTTTAATTTTCATTGTTTCATTTTTTCCACCGCTTGTCCGTTTTTAGAAGGTTCGTGAATTCCATTTGAAAAGCTTTGAATTGCAGTTTTTGAGGCTTTTGAGTTTTTTCGCATATTGATAATTTACGAGCATCTAATTATGCCTGATTTAACGCCATCAGAAATCATTAGGGCAGATCAAATGAGGAGAAATGGTCAAACCTACAGATCGATTGCCAGAAGCCTTCGTCGATCGTTACCAACGATTTATCGTAGCATCCAACGATACAGATTGACGAATGCTCTAGTGAGAAGGAGAGGACAAGGCCGGAAAAGGTGTACTTCAAGGAGGGATGACCGTTTTCTCCAACTTCAAGTCCGACGGAACACGAGACTAACGGCGGTGCAGGCTCGAAATTTACTGGAAGAGGTACGAGCAGTAAGGATGAGTGAGCGGACAGTTCGTAGAAGATTCGAAGAAGTGGGTATAGGCTCGTATGTGCCCGCCAAAGCCCCAAAACTTGAGAGACATCATCGCACAAACCGTCTACACTTTGGTCGTGAACATCGTGATTGGGACTTCGACGACTGGGGACAGGTTCTTTTTACTGATGAATGCAGAGTTATGTTAAATCAAATTGATGGAAGGCAGCGAGTATGGAGACGCAAAGGAGAACGGTATATCCAGTCTAATTTTGAAAATACAGTTGCATATGGCGGCGGTTCAATTATGGTCTGGGGAGGAATATGTTTAGGAGCTCGTACGGAGTTAGTAGTGGTCGATGGCGGGAATCTGAATGCTGATCGGTATATCAGGGAGATTTTAGAAGAACATGTTGTGCCATTTGCCCCCTTTATTGGTAACAACTTCATTCTAATGCAGGATAATGCTCGGGCTCACAGTGCTCGCACAGTACAGACATACCTAAACCATGTTGGTATAACGGTGATGGAGTGGCCAGCACGGTCCCCCGATATGAACCCTATAGAACACGTCTGGGACTTGCTAAAGAGGAGTGTAAAGTCAAGAATGCCCCCTCCCAATAATCTCAACGAGTTGCGAAACGCATTACTTGAAGAATGGCAGAGGTTGCCCCAAGAAACCATTGATAACATCATCCGCAGCATGCCCAGACGGATGGAAACCCTCATCAGAGCACGAGGAGGAAACACTCGATATTGAACAGTCATTGAAATTGTTGTTAAACTTTGGAAAATCTTGAATTTTCTGCTGTTTCTCTATAATTAAAAATCGAAGAAAAATGCATTTTGTTTAATTTAATTTTTATTTTTATAAAATTTTAAGTATGGTGTTACAAATGAATGTCAAAACATGTTAATTTAATTGTTGTTTCATTTTAAATAATATATTGTTTAAAAATTACATTCATTGTTCTAAATTCCCTCTTTTTTCTCCTTTTTTTTTCTGTTCCGCTAATTGTGCCGGTGTGTGTATTAATATGCTTAGCGCATAAAATAATATGACTGTAATATTAAATAATATGATGCTGGGATATCATCGTATTTTCGGTGATACTTCTTCATATTCAACTAGGAAATCTATATAAGTACGGTGACGGTGTCATTGTGTTTTATGTTTATAATCTTACTTATAAATATCATACAAATTTATAGTACAGTGAGATATTATTTAAAAAGAGAATATTATATTGTGTGACCAATTTTTACGATGCTAACTATTATAATATCGCGTTACCTATTCCAACTTAACATATTAATTCGATTATAGCGCAATATTAACCTATTTTTTCCTTATTGTACGACAATGCTCCAGTTTTAGACAAACGTCACGTTATTTTATGATTACGAAGAATTAAAAAATATCATGTCTTTGTTATAATTATGTGAGCGGAATGGAGCGATTGGAGCTAGCGCCGAAAGTGCTGTCATCATATTATTTTTAAGGAATCACACAGAATGTTATGCATACTCATAGATGAGATTCTGTAGTCGTATTTTAGTAATCATCACTATATTGATATGATGCTTACTCTAAAAATAAGATTCTGTAATCAATTTTAGTAGGATTCACATTATTCTATAAAATTAAATGTGGTGCTAGGACTTCATCGTATTTTCGGTGATACTTCTTCATATTCAACTAGGAAATCTATCAAAATACGGCGACGGGGTCATTGTGTTTTATAATTATAATCTTACTTTATCAATATCATACAAATTTATAGTACAGTGAGTTATTATTTGAAGAAGAGAATATTATATTGTGTGACAAATTTTTACGATGCTAAGAATCATAATATCGCATTACTTACTCAAACAATTTGATTGCAACTAATATATTTCGATTATAGCATAGTATTAACCTATTATTTCCTTATTTTACGATAATGCACCTGTTTTAGACCAACGTCACGTTATTTTATGATTACGCCGAAATGACATTTTTTTCAGTGAAGCAGCCTCGGCAAAGACAAAATACAGTTTTAAGTATCTATATAAGTCTATCAGTTACAGTTGTATGAGATCTTTAATTTCATAGTGTTTTGTTGCAAGCCTCAAGGTATATCTAACTAAGATCAAAACGGATACCTAGGTTTTATTATTACACGCTCCCAAACTAAAATTCTTTGCTTGAATCCAACCCTTTTGTAATAGACATTCGAGTCTATTCGAGCATAGTGACTGTTACATTATCGCTTTTCGGTGTTCTCGTAAAGTAAATTATACCAATAGATACTTGAGAAAATCCTTTACAGACTGATAGATCATCGAGTGAGAGCGCGAATCCGATATTCCTATAATAGAACACTCTTGGGTGAGTGCTCTTAATGTAAATACGTGTATTTCGAAGAATTGTTTACTCATAGGACTCTAGATCGTGTTATATAGGTACATAGAGTATGGTGTTTATCTCGGCAGTATAATATTTTAACACTAGCAGCGCCGGTTTCACTCACGTCAGTCCCGTTCCCGTGGGAAAATTATAGCCCATGTTACTCCCAGAAAAGTAAGCTTTCCATTGGTGAAAGATTTTTTAAGACTCGCACGAGAATTAAGAATGTTAACAAATTTTGAATATAAGCTCTCCGTATTCTCTGTCAAAAATTAAAAATACAAGTGAAAGAATTATTTCGATACGTCAATTAGTTTCCGATTTGTAGAAGTAAACGTGCGACGCGGACTCGTACTCGATGCGTGTGCCGGTGTGACGTCATCTCACAACACTCGCTCAGACCGCTCGCGCTCTCAGCACGGTGCCGTCTTACGTTTCATTAGAAATTATAAATACTTTCAAAAATGTCCAATCTAAATACTAGGAAATCATGTGTTGTGCCGAAATGTACAAAAAAAAATGTTTTTATAGTTCCAAAAGGACTATAAATACGAAAGAAATGGATAAAAGCAGAAGCATGAAGAGGTTAGATCAATTTGGAGATAAAAGCACAGTTCATTGTTGTTTCTATCTCTTGCCGATCTGGAATACGTTACAAATAATAAAAAAAAAAACTAACGCCTTATATCCCCGAGGGGGTAGGTAGAGGTATTCCATTTCTGGATGTATATCCAGAAATGGAATACCTCTACCTACCCCCTCTTCACAATACCCACTCTTCACCAGATATTCTTTGGACCCCTAAACGTGATCGGTGGTGAGCCCATCGCCGGACCGGGTCTGTTTACACGTCATGTCTCTGAATTTATTCTGGGTCCTACGGGTTTCCTCACGATGTTTTTCTTTACCAAAAAGCTAGTGATAAATATGTACGTAAGTTTTTGAAAAACTCATTGCTACATGCCAGGATTTGAGCCCGAGCCTCACTGTGTATCATCATGTGAAGCAGGCTCTTTAACCGTAAGGCTATCACTGCTCTTAGTTACAAATAAAAATAAATAAAACGGCCTTACGTATTTTATCAATAAGACAAATATAAATTAAAAAAGATTTAGTACATCTGTTCAACCCACTACATTTGCAATAAATCATTGTATGCATGTAGTAAAATTTACTAAGAAGAGGTACCTATACATATACACATACATATGTACCTATAGATATAAAACTATAATACATATTTGTTGTCTATACCTACCGTAAAACTAAAAAGGTTTGGTACTTCTGCCTATTTGAGTTCTGCCTATCGGTTCACCCTATCTAATGTTCTGAGGTAACAACATAAAAAAAAAAGTCGAATTGATAACCTCCTCCTTTCTGAAGTCGGTTGAAAACAATTTAGAACAAATAAATTATTTTCTAAAGAGCAAAAAAAGTTAACTTTGCATTTAATTTTTTATTCCTCGCATTTCGGCGTCAACGAAATCATTAATTTTGTTGATAAAATGGGTAACTATTAGTGCATCTATTTTAGGCAGATTATCCGATTGCCCTTTTTCGAATGGTTCATCCATTTCATTAATCGAATATAAACACTATTAACATAATGCGCGGATGAAAACAAAACAAAATACTGCGCAAGCTCCTTAGCCACTGAGCTACTGTCACCGCTGGCGACTTGCTACTAAGCGGAGCGTTGTAAAATTACGTCACATGCGGTCACGTGACTGTTAGCGGGATTCGATATTTATCGTAAGTTTAAATGCCTGTAAAATCAAAACTAATGGGTATTTTTGACTACAACAAAAACTAATGTATTTGTATACATACAACCTACTGTAACAAACTTTCAACCGATTTGGCATACCTAGTAACATTCTTCATTGTATTACTAATAGCGGGTGCCCAGTGGCGTTGCCCGCGCGGATCCAGTTTATTTCCGTTCCCGTGGGAATTTCCAAAAACTCTTTTATGGCGGTCGCCTACTATATTTCAAGTTTCTTAGTGCTATCGTTTCGCAGTAGTACGTATTTTTCTTTTCAAACAGTTTTCATATTTTACCGTAGGAATGAGATATTTTCCTTTAGTAGAAAGTGCCCCAGGTGTTGACCCGGCTACTCAGTTACTTCCATACCAAAATTTCATCAAAATCCGTCCAATAGTTTTTGCGTGAAGCGTGCACGACCAGACAGACAGACAGACAAAAATTTGACTTTGATATCTATATCCATAACTAGATATGCGCAAAAAATTTCGAAAAATATTTCAGGTACAATCAAGAGCACATGAAGCTTTACACTTGTAGTGCGAGTCTGACCTCTAAAGCGATTGTAATAAGAACGTTACAAAGTCCAATGTGCTTAGCTCCACATCTTCCACATGCTCTTGACTATACAGACACGGTCACGTTAGAGTTTTATTATATGTATAGATTAAAATTTGTTACCGTGGCAATATAAAT
Organism: Ethmia dodecea; assembly: GCA_963855545.1. Classification (NCBI taxonomy): domain Eukaryota; kingdom Metazoa; phylum Arthropoda; class Insecta; order Lepidoptera; family Depressariidae; genus Ethmia; species Ethmia dodecea. The sequence goes on from OY979446.1 coordinate 9,455,341, forward strand.
CAACAATAGGTACTTATAACGAACTATCAAAAAAAATTAGGCAAGAAAAAAAATTATAACCTATCCAACATCTACACAATACCATTAGGTATTCAACATTCTACACACTGTTACATATCATTGCATAAATTTTTTTATGAATATTTTTTTATGATTTATGCCACGTGAGCACGAAGGGAAGAAACAATGCATACGAAGGCAAAAAAATAATAAAGGTTTCCGTGCGTGGAATTTGCGAGACAACGTACGTTAAACGGCCTTGATCTCACCAACAATGATTTTTCTTCCTGGCACGCGAAAGCCGCAAGCAAAAAGTCGAAATCAAAAATTTAATAGGCAGCCAATTTATTGTGGCCACCAGATCAGGAAAGCCGTATCCATTACCGGCCCTGATTTGTCACGGTAGCTGATTCATTAGATGCGAATTAATCTTCGGGCACGGGGCAGGAGAGCGCGCGGGCTGCGGGGAGGGTTACTGGGGTGTGAACCAACTAGCAGTGATAAGGCTTTACGCTTTACTTTGTTCAAGAAGCCGTGACGAGCTCCTTTAGACACTGGGCCCCAAAAGCCCGACACTAGAATTTAATTAACCCAAATTTGTCCTTTTGTCTAGCATGCGACCCTACCGTAAAATGTTTGTCAATATGTGGTTTACCGGTGTGACAAGTTCAATGCGACGAAAATGTATTTGTTGAGACGACACTGTACAATGTACCTACCCTGTGCCGTCTACAAAGGATTGCGCTGTGGAATGCCAAACTCGAGTTTCGGACGGCTACCGTTGAAATCGTACAAATTTAGAATATGTCAGCGACGAACTGAGACAAGAGTGTTTTGGACAGATAATGTAAGGTGCGTCAAGTTGTGTGGATGAGGAGCGGGATCGCGGGACCCCGGAAATAGAATACACAACACTCTTGCGAAATTCACACTCAAAATAATACTGTAATAGCGTTACCACGAAGCAAAATAAGAAAATATTTACAAGGAAATAGTAAGTAGTGGATATTGAAGGGAAACGACACTCTCTTTCAATTTATTCCCTTTTAGATGTTCAATTTATTTCGTATAGCAGGAAGAGCATGCATGTTTGTGAGGACGTTCAAACTTCTAAAACGGATATCACTTTTCAACGTTCTTAGCACATTTTACGAGAAATTGACATTTGTAATATAAAATAAATTTTGATAGAGTTGGTTACGATATAAACAGGAATGCCTATTAGGTAGGTTCTACTTAGGTTAGATTAATACAAGTAGGTATACCTACAATGGAAGTGGGTGTAGGTGTCTAAAATTCTAAGTATTGTCTATTCGAGTAGAGAATTCGAGAGATTGTCGTCGGAGAGTATTGTCTCTTTAAAAAAGACGTTAGATTATGTATGTATGAACAAAAAACTTACTTAATTACAAAAAATCTGGCATCTACCCTTGCCAGTTTTTGTTGTAATTAAGTAAGTTTTTTATTATTTTATTTTGCTGTAAGTTTCTTGTTTCTAACGCCAATAAAAACAAGGTTCAAAGAATAATAAGTGATATGTGTGTAATATCTTGAAGGAATTCATTCAAGCATAATGTCTTTAATGTCGTTTATCGTAGGTTTGACGTTATGCAACATTATTAGTCCTTAGATTCAATCGTGTCTTGTAAGACACCTCAATATTTTTAAATAATATTTTCAATATTTATTGACTTATTGTTAATATCATAGTCATAATAATGATTATCTTTTTTAAATCTTTACTTAAATAGAATTTAAATATTCTACTTCACTTTCAAACAAATACTCTTTAGGTAATAATAATAATAACCTTTTGCTTCTCCACATATACTTATTTTAAGGGTACAGTATTGTAAGGATTTATACAATGGTTCGTACACGTGGAGACTGGCACCTAAAATAGGCGTTAGCCTGTGCTTTAGGATCACCAGAACCCCAGGATGTACTTCCCGGATGTCTACAGTTTATACTAGGGTAACACATTTTTCACATAATTTTATATATGGAGTGGGTGATGAATGATGAATGGGAGCATAGTAATTAATTAAGGTAATTAAACGTATGTGGTAGACGACTAAAATTAAATACCTACTCAGGTTTCACCAGTATTTTCCTTTGGACCCTTTAAACGTTATTTCCTTTAAACGTGAAAATATCGCCAGACCAGTGTTTTCACACATATATGTCTCGGAAGTAATTCTTGAACCGGCGGGTTTCCTTGCGATGTTTTTCTTCACTGACGAGCTAATGATAAATAAGTTTTTGAAAAACTGGTTATATGCCCCAGATTTACACCAGAGCCTCACGAATGAGAAGCGGACTCTTTCACCACTTATGGGATTTCTTCCCTTTTCATTTCAGTATTTTTTCTCTTTAAAAACTGTAAGGAATACATTAGGTACATTAAGTTACAAAGTTATAAATAACTAGCGGTTCTGCGCGGTTCCCGTTCCCGTGGGAATACGGGAATAAAATATAGCCTATTTTACTCAAAAACCTTTCCATTAGTGAAAGAATTTTTTAAATCGGTCGAGTAGTTTTTGAGTTTATTCGTAACAAACATACAAAAATACAAATATTTCCTCTTTATAATATTAGTATTGTATACAAAAAAATCACGCCTCAGCGTTGACACTTGACATAACCTTTCGACCCTGTGTAGCACTACGATAAAACAACCATGAAAGCTTGTTAAAACATTCCAAAAAGAAAAAAAATGGAGTATTGAAAAAGGAACGATAACCAGCAGTTCCTCCGGGGCACTCGCTACGCACTCCGAATATAATGCAATTACTGGAGATGGATCGCTACAGTTCGAGTGGCGAGGACGTCGTATAACTTCCTTATCTCCCACCAGGCTACCCATTTTTATGACGTCTTTATAAAAAGGGGATAAAATTCGGAAGCAGTGTTTAGAGCCCCCTTTGGGAGTGATTCAACAAGACATAGAGTAATTGTTTACATTTTTATGCTCTAAACCTTAACATTTAAACATAAACATCTGTATTATACAATATGTAACATAATAAGCGCAATTCCTGAAATTAGTTTGTTCAGTATGGACTACTTAATCGATTTCATATTTTTTTAATATGTGTAATTTTTTTCCGAAAAATTAATTAGCGTAGCTGAATTTAGTGCTATCTATGGAAATCGTGCTATTATTGATCGATATTGGTTAGACGCAACTAAAGTTTGATTGTATCATTTTTATATATTAATTTTAATACTAATTGAGGTGTATGAGGAATTGCGCTTTTTCTGTTACGCGTTGTATATTATTAATATATATCTTTTAAAATATTTTTGCCTATTCTGTTTGACATAAAATTATTCCGTTGTACAGGCAGTCTAGGATAAAGCTGAGAACAACGCAGATAATTATTGCGGTGGCTGTTGTGTAATACGACAAAGCGACGAACAAACAGTTAACAGACTTTCTCATATAAGTAATATGAGATAGGATTAGAATCATTCTTATTCCCAAAAAGTTACGTTTATAATTAAGTAGTATTTATGTCATATATAAGTAACTAAAAATTAAAGATCGAAATAAAAAAAAATGTTAAGGTATAACTTAAATTGTCTAAGGAAAAGGACCTTGTTAACATTTTCCTATTGGAATGTGTGTACACAATTCAAATAGATAGGTAATTGCTTGGTTTTTCCACAATTTGTTTACTTGGCGATTCCGCGTAAAACTGACATAGTGACGATAAACAAACTAATTCACCCATGTGACAGTTCTCCAAGTCAATGTAGGTAATCACTATAATCTTACTCGTATGTCTCTCCATCAAACAATAGTCTACGATTCGGTACGTCTTACCAATCATTCCACGTTGCTGGCGAAGTCACTGTGTTAAAACCAAAGGTTTGTATCTATCTTTTTCCCCTATGTTAAAACCTGGGTAAGAACACTGGAGACATAACCTCAAAAATTTTATTGTGAGGTTTTGACACATTCATATTTTTTGTAAAATTTTCATTTGGCTGTATATTTTGGATTTTAGAACATAATAGTAAGAATATTTATGAACCCCTTATTAATTTAGTAATGTATTTTGTGGTTAAGCACAAAATTAAATTGGTTGAAATCCTTATGCCTTTAATTTGGATAAAGATATAGAAAAAAAAACACCTCATCTAATCGTTTTCGGAGTCGTGTAGCAAAATTGAACAAACGGAAGCTTCAAATTACGTAATCAATTCACTGTCGTGACTGTATCTATTCTAAGTTTGAATTGCTTTTATACATGGAAATGTGTGATTAAGTAGTCACTTAAGAGAAGTAGTCAAAATGCGAAATGGGCTATTTGAGAAGTAGACCTCTGGCGCCTGAGCGATTTAAATTTAAAGGCATTTCGTATTCAATCAAATTTCTTTGGCTTAGAAATTCAAATTGTTCTTTGCCACCTGTTTTTGGGGTTCCTAAAGGGTATCAATGGGACAAGTCAGGTCTCCTCTGTGTGGGTCTGTCTATCAGTCTGTATGTCTATCTGTCAGTGGGCTACATAACACGAACAATAAAGAGTTTACAGAGATGTATTTATAATACGGTGTTACGGAACCCTTTGCAAACTTATTCGGTTTTATTTTATTATAGAAACTTGCATCAAATTACTGTGTTCTTGCCAAAATCTAATTAAAGTCACCTGAAAAGCTTTTTTGTAGTCTCGAATTGAAGCGCGGCTTAAAATGGTGATCAGAATGCACATACAATGTAATAGATATTGAATGAACCTTTTTGATAAGAGACGCTACGCTTTTTTCTGCCCAACTATAATTTCGTATATTTCTCAAATGTGAGCGAGTGAGTGAGCGCCCAAGGCACTAAGGATGGATCCCACTACACGATGGAAATAATTTCAAAAGGCTCGTAACTTAGTTGCGCCCATGAATGCTTATCGAGCGATCTTCTCGCGATAGCCAACGTTTACGGTCAGTAAGTGGATGGGTGAACACTTTACTGGCAAATTAAGTGTAGCATGATACAGTAATCGGTCCTCTTACCAGCCAAAATTGGAGTACCTAGTTACTAGCCTAATAGGTATTTAGGAAGAAACAACGTAATTGTTAAGCTAGTGCTTTGTGAAGGTGATAATTAACCAACGTGATAGTTAACGCCTTTTGTATGGTGTGATAACTTGTAAATACTACTTAATATTATAACGCGAAAGTTTGTATGTCTGGATGTATAGATGTATCTACTTGTTCCTCTTTCACGCAAAAACTACTTAACGTATTTTGGTGAAACTTTACAGTTATAAAGCTTATACATCAGAATAACACAAAGGCTGTTTTATCCTCGTATTCCCACGGGAACGGGAACTACGCTGGTGAAATCGCGGGAGACTGCTAGTAATGTATAAAAGGTTTAAAAACTTTTTCATCTATATAGATAACCTACCCACATGTTCAGTTGGTCAGTATTATTTTTATAGGCAGATAATAATAATAATAATATAATCTCACGCCTTTTATCCATTCCATTACTGGATATACCCACATTTCACGAGATATATTGGACCCCTAAACGTGATAGGTGGTGAGCCCATCGCCGGACCGGTCTGTTTACACATGTCTCAGAATTAATTCTGAGACCTGCGGGTTTCCTTCACCTGCTCACGATGTTTTCCTTCACCGTCGAGCTAGTGATAAATATGTAAGTAAGTTTTTGAAAAAAACTCATTGGTACATGCCAGGATTCGAACCCGAGCCTCACTGATTTTCGGCCGGCTCTTTAACCGTTCGGGCTATCACTGCTCTAAGATAATCTTATAGGCAGATAAAAAGATCTAAAGCACTGTTATTTTTTTTTTTGGATATTGCCACTTGATCAAGAATCTCCCAGAGAAGCTCCGTTCATATACGTATGTAACTCATATTGCTAAAGCATATGCTTACCTAAAAGAAAGTACGATGCCTGGCCAAGAAAAAGAATGTCTCGCCTCCACAAATAGGAAGGTTACAACCCTAAGGCGGTTCACGTGGGATCTCGTTACACCTTTGCGATTGAAATATTTCCGCACCAGTACACACCCATCTTTATTTGTATACTTACATCAATAAGGGAGTCACGCGTTTCGGAAGGAACCCTATTGTATTCTCCTGTGGTTCCATCGCTTTGCCGTCATTCATATAAATGAGGATCCTTACCCTGTTGCTCGATGTACATTATTCAGGCACGAACTGGTCCTAATTGCATTATAGAGTCCACTTGCATTGATTACTCTATAATAATATTACTCCCAACATGTGCGGATTAGTAAATCTTTAGCGAGCTCAGCACAAGTGCAATTAGTAGGAACTAAGCTTATGATATTAAATAAATACAAAACAATAATTAAGACCACACTTTGTTGGAAAATTAATACTTACGTACACTTAAAAAGTTTTCAAATTTCTTTACCAATCATATTAATTTAGGTAAAGTTCTTATTACATTCATTAACCCCCCTGATTTAAGGCTGGTTTCGTCTACTGCGGGTGGAATAAGATTCATACCTTGTTGGAAAAACCCGTTCACAAATCACAAATTGCGGAGAGCAAAATAAACTCAACACATCAGGAACTCACAATTTTTGGAGTAAATTTCTGGAGAGATCAAAAAAAAAAAATATTCTTCAAATATCCTAATTTATTATCCACGCGTAAATAATGCATAAGCTAAGCAAATGCGAAACAAATTTAAAGCTACACCTATCGAAATTACCAATCGAATACAGCTCTCAGCGTCGTGCGCTCGAATATGCAACACATATTACTTCAAAATTGGCCGAATTCAAATTTAATCTCCTGTGGATTCGTAAGCTAACATTAAACGTGTGCTAATAGAGGCGGGTGGGGCAGAACACTGTTCCAGATCGCGCCGCTGCGAACACCTATTACGTTCTCATTAACGTAGCCATAGTGCGCCGCTTTACCCGCTCGTTAACAATGCCCTACCTGCAAATTGTGCCTTCAAAATGAATGTATATGGCGTTTAAGGCATTTTCATTGCTAGTCGATTTCCTTAGATTTAATAAATACTTACTTCTAAAATAAAGAGCGACGCCAAGCCTCAGCGTTTACTTGGTAAGGAAGTTTTTTACTCATATAAATCACAAAGACACATCCCATCGTAACGTACAACAAAAATATCAGAGAAGTTGAAATAGAAAAAAACAACCCTCATAGATAAAATGAGAATTTGCCTGCTGACTATAGTGATACGCACGCTCCTAATTTTTAAAAGATACACGTTCCCCTGTGATGTAGACCGAGCGGCGCACACGGTAGGCTTTACATCAAAATTCACTGATAATTCTGTGGAGCTGCTCTGAATATCTTTGAATCGTGATGTTCCGCAATGAGCTCCATCCGACGAGTGAAACGAGGCGTCTGCGGTGCTTTTAAAAACGTTTTTCTTTGCTAACACGTGGCCGCCGCCGCCGCGCGGTTAGGCGCCTGGAGCAGGTGCAAACGCTTCGATGCCGCTTTTTTGTATCAAACGATTATTTTTGCTGCAACTCCACCGAGGGAAAATGTAAAACGATGGAAAACTTGTTTCAAATTACCCGCTGCGAAAAGTTACACTCCGCATTTACAATTCTGTATTAACTTGTTGTAGAACAACTGGCAGATGAAGTATTATTTTTACGATTGAATCCAAGAATGTTTTGATTCCCCGTGAAATCATAACGGTTTATTACTGTCAAACACGGCATGCATTTGACAATTGCCTTTATAAACCGTGCTGGCGTGTTTGAGGTACCTATGACTTGTACGCAACACCAATATATAAATCCAATAGTAAAAGTGTACAAATAAAATTGATGATTGTTAAACCGGTTATTTCAGCGCGCGTCGAAAATAGAGCAGAGACAATGTAAAACGAACTGCCGGCACGCTATATTCGAATGGTAATAAAAAAACGTTAAAATATTTCCATTCAATATTTTTAGCGCAGCCTGACACAATTTAATTCCAATTTGGGTGTCGGCTAATAACGTTTTATGTGTTGTCAAAAATAAAATAACAAGTAGGTAGTACGAAATAATCGGTGCCCATAAAGGTGTCACGTACTCTTTACGATCAGTTCGTTAACAATACGTAAAGAGAGGTTCAATATTATTGTGCCGGTTGCTATGAAGGATTTCATTCCCTGGAGGTTCTGGGACATGTCCCAATTTGATAACGAGCAGAATTATTGATTGGATCAATCATTCCCTAGCGACTTGTCAATGTTAGTACAATACTTTACATGACACATCAAAGGCTATAATAATTGTTTCACCTGAAGATGTAACTGGGTCAAACTACAGTCGTGGCCAGACGACGCTAACAAGTAACTTAATATAACCTCCCAAGTTTCAAGTGAAATAATGAAATTCGTTTCTGCTGTTGCTGCTGCGCGTTGGCGTTGGTGAATCAATTAATTTCCTAGATGAATTAAATTTCCAGACGTAATTTTTAGTTTCAAATCAAATCAAAGCAAGCCCATTATTTTAAAAATGAAACAGTTAAGACTATTTTAATATCTAGCATTATATTATTGAGTTGTCTGATTTTAATTAAGTTCTAATGAAAAAATACTTAAATTAGAATTATTGTACGCTTCGTGTAGTAAAATGAACTGTATGAAAGATGAATCACTTAATATAATAATAATATAATCTCACGCCTTTTATCCCCGACGGGGTAGGCAGAGGTATTCCATTACTGGATATACCCACATTTCACGAGATATAATGGACCACTAAACGTGATAGGTGGTGAGCCCATGGCCGGATCGGGTCTGTTTACACATGTCTCAGAATTAATTCTGAGATCTGCGGGTTTCCTCACGATGTTTTCCTTCACCGTCGAGCTAGTGATAAATATGTACGTAAGTTTTTGAAAAGCTCATTGGTTAACACATATTATGCCAGCAGGATTCGAACCCGAGCCTCACTGATTTTCGGCCGGCTCTTTAACCGTTATCATTGCTCTAATGAATCACTTATAATATTATATTTCTCATTGTATTTTTTTATCAAATGCACCTACTTATTAGCACTAATAATATTTTGACCCTGGGTATAGACTCAATAACAAATAGTGTTAGGTCAATATAACCGCGCTACAGGGCCTACAGGTAATAACCTGTCAGATACAGGAGTTAAGCAATCTGTAGAGGATTCTGTTATCTCTTATAGGTAATTATTACCCGCTTTACAAGTTCCCAGTTCAGCTTGCGGTCAAACTATCTACTAACCATCCACCGACACAGATATACATGTAATTACTAGATCCACAAGTTTTAATAGGCAACGGTATTTAAAACTTTCGGTGTATGATTTGTAATATGTAATATTGGCTCTCGAGGGCCCAGTTGCGAACTCTGAATTTAGTTCATTACCAACATGCCAAAAGTTTGGCTTATATGAGTCATGTTTTATTAAGTTGAAGTAAGTAATATTAAAAACTTTAAACTAGTGTGGTCTAAGGCCTAAAATTTAGTAGTGAGCCGACCGCAGATTGGAAGACGTTTTTAAGTCTGGTTAGAATATATAAGTAACAATTATCTAGGCGTCCAAGGTTAACCGATTTCCATTATGCGTGATTAAAATAAAAACGAAGGGCCTAACTTATTCATTGTCTTTGTATAAAGTAAACGGCAGTTGCTGGAAAACATTGTGAGGAAACCCGCAGATCCCAAAATTAATTCTGAGACATGTGTAAAAGACCCGGTCCGGCGTTGGGCTCACCACTACCACCACGTTTAGGGGTTCAAAAGTGTATATTTTAAAAATGTAGGTATATCCAGAAATGGAATACCTCTGCCTACCTCCCTCTTTGATATTTTTTTAATTTTTTAAAGCTCGACCGAGTGACTTGACTTCTTTAGAGAGTCAATCTTATACATTTGTCATTCTATTGAACTGATGTTTACAAAGTCATTTAGCTACGCCCTCTGCTATTTTTTTTATTTTTAAAAAGAAATAGACCTGATTAGTATAGGGCTTGTAACTTCCCCCCCCCCCCCCACCTACGAACTGCGTTTCACTCGCTGCTGTAGTTTAATTTTGGTGTTAATTGCATTAACGTCATGTGCGTTGAAGTGCGTTCAAATCCTGGCATGTACAAATGAGTTTTTTCTAAATTCACTAGCTCGATGGTGAAGAAAAACATCCTGAGGAAACCCGCAGCTCTCAGAATTAATTCTGAGGCATGTGTAACACACCCGGTCCGGCGGCGATAACCTCACCACCTATCACGTTTAGGGGTCGAATACTCTGGTGAGAAGTGGGTATCTCCAGAAATGCAATACCTCTGCCTAATACACCCCCTCGGGGATTAAAGGCGTGAGATTATTTATTTTTATTCTTTAGAATAAACTTTCAATCGCTCAGATATAAGAAAATACCGCTGCTGCTGTCCAACTTGATTTCAATTTCAATAACTCTCTGTCACATGCCCTCTCTGGAATCACAAAGGAAGAATATACTAGGAACATAAGAGGTAGACGCCGTTCAGTGTTTGCGTAGGTATATACATCGTGAATGGGAATGTGATGTGAGGCGTCGAATGTCGTTGGAACATAGTGTTCGGCAACAAAGCCTATCCATTATCGCGCACTGATTTGTCACGGGAGCTGATTCATTAGTCGAACATTAATCTTGTAGCGGTTACGCAGTAACATGATAAAGCTTTACTTTGTTTTGGCCTCTCCCTCGCCGCAGACTTCGACGTCATAATTGGTAGAACAGCTATATAGGGCAATAGGTACGAAGTAGGCGGCACTAGATATTTAGATGTATTATAAGATATAGTATGGAAGATATTTCGGTACAAAATCTAATGATATGAGGCATTTACATAGACACATTCTAGAATTAGACAGTAAGATCAAATATCCTATATTAAGTGTAATAAAAATTACATATTTATTTATTTTTTGTTATAAAAGAAAAAATACGTCAAAACGACGTACGTATATACGACGAATTTAACAGTCAAAAAAGTTTTAATAAGTGAAGTTTCGAAATATTATGTTGATTTACGCTACTTTGCCAAACTACGACTTCCATCCTGCCTACGCAATGAGGCAAACCTTAGAATCAAAACAAGTTTGAACTTTGAATAAAATAAAAAATCTCACGCCTTTATCCCCGAGGCGCTAGGCAGAGATATTTCATTTCTGTATATACCCACGTTTACATCTATGTATTCTTTGGAACCCATAACGTGATGGGTGGTGGTGGTGCCAGGATTCAAATCCGAGCCTCACGAATGAGAAGCGGGCTCATTAACCCGGTCCAGCGACCTATCATGTTTATTTATTTTTATTTTACTAATAAATCTATTCTGGCATTGAAATCACATGAAACAGCATCGCATCGCATCTCTACATATACAACATGTAACAGAATAAGCGCAATTCCTGAAATTAGTTTGTTCAGTATCGACTACTTATCGATTTCAGCTATTTTTAATATGTTTTAAATTTATCAAAAAAAAGAATTATCGTTGCTGAATTTAGTGATTTCTATGGAAATCGTGCTATTATTAATCGATATTTAAGAAAATTGGTTAGACACAACTAAAGTTCGAATGCATCATATTTTTTATATTAATAATATACTAATTGGGGTGTGTATATATAAAAAGCGCAATTCAAGCGCAAGCTTTTTCTATTACGCGTTGTATAAGTAGATTTACCTATCTTAATTGTTTATATCCGAAATTCTAATTATTAATTCATTTTTATTTTATAAAAATATTTTGTCGAAATCTTTGATCCTGAAATAATAAATACTAAATTTTCCTAAAACGATTGCCCGACTATGCTCAAAACGCAATGGCGTACTTTTCCCACGGTTGAGAAGTGTGCCTTAGCGTACCTACCTAACAAAAATGTGCATTTACCATCTGCATCTCATTACGTGCATGTGTCGTAAAGAACGACGGACGTTTATGATGTGCATCATAATATAAGGGGTAACAGCATCGCAACACAGCCAACCTATCATTACATACCCGTTATACTTATAGGAACAGTAGCTGTGATCCGTGACTCCGTCCAAGTGAAGTTTAGGTTATCGCGTCCCTTAGGAGATGTATTTTCGTTGCCTATGTCCTTCGGAAGATGTAAACTATCGATCGGTCCACCGGTTTTAGCCGTGGAAAGGTAAAATGCATATATACATATAGACAGAGTTCGCTTCCTACTTAATCTATCAACGCAAAAGTTTGTGAGGATGGATGGATGTTGGTACTCTTTACCTCAAAAACTACTATAATTTTAAATCATTTAAAAAGCTTCAGTGTAAATGTATCGATGTTGAATCATCGTTATAATGGAAACTTATGCGTAGGGTTATAGAAAAAAATATTTAATAAATCTACATAAAAAATTAAAATTAAACTACGAGTAATTGCAGTAAACGAGTTGCGTTAATCAGGTTCGAAGAGAGTGGACAGCTCTTCGAAGAGAGCTGTCCAAAACAATGATATATCTAGAGCATGTTTATTTATCAATCAAAAGCAAATCAATCATTTAAAACATCATTAGGTATGTTCTACGAAAAGACGTAATGGTTAAAAAATTATAAGAAAGTTAGACAATTAACCATTCTCCATAAAAAATCACCATAATACTGTATTGAATGATTCCATCTATACAATATCCGAATCTATGTACATTTATTTACAAAGAAAATTTAATATTTTGAATTGAATTGCGCTTATTCTGTTATATTATGAATATAAATAATAATAATCTTTATTTAATAGCGACAGTTTAACAACTTAGGATAAAACAGCTGTCCCCACACTAGGCCGAGCCTGTACCGTGGGAGCCAGCAACAACATCATTTATCTAACTTTCACAATATGTAAACCGTAGCAAGAAATTTCTTAAAATGTACTTATATAAAACAACAATACTAAATAAATAAAATAAAGACAAATTGTTTAATATTTTACGCAAATATAATTATTTAGGATCAAAACCTCACTCTTTTAGAGTCAATTTTATTGTTAACTTGCGGCACAGGTTCCATTACAATATCAACCTTTAAATATTAACTGAGCACTTCCATCTCAGAGATTTACTCTCGACCGTGTATTCTGTGCTGCACTATTGCATCATAATCCCTCTCAGACTCACAGATATTTTAGGTCAAGTGCACTTAATAAGATGCACTCAGCCTCTTTGAAAAACATATACACAGTCACAACACAAAAATATTTAAAAAGCCATAAGCAGAATGTTAACTATTTTACAATGTATTTATAAAGTACTAGCGGTTTTACGCGGTTTCACTCGCGTCGTTCCTGTTCCCGTGGGAATACGGGAATAAATGTAGCCTATGGTACTAAGAGATATTGTAGCTTTCCATTGGTGAAAGAATTTTTAAAATCGGTCCAGTAGTTTTTAAGTTTATTTGTTACAAACATACAAATCTTTCCTCTTATAGTGTAGAATACTGTAAAAAATATACACAGTCATAACACGAAAATATATGTAAACTATTTTACAATGTAATTATTTTTAAATATTATATGTCGTAGTTTTCTGAAGCCCGTAAAATGCGGAATATTGCAACCAAAGCTGCTACAGGAAAATTGAACTAGATCCGCCGGATTCTAGCGCAAGTCTAAACCAAAGCTAGGTAACGCTCCAAACTTATCTGCACTGTTATAAGTAGTAGGCAGCCAGTATGAAACATAATATAGACGTACAAGCTAAAAGGTACCCAGTAATACTATAGTTATATAATTAAAATTATCTGAATAAATAGGTTTTCAAACCAAAGACATGTGAATTTTGAATCAACTAAGTAGGCATCAACTTTTAAACGCCCAAAGCATGTAACTCACGTAGAAACAGTTTTCTAAGATCATGCGATGCCATCATTAGCCAAGACTCAGAATTCCATTTCTGCGCGATGAAGACGAAACAATATTGATATTGGATAATGGAAAAATGGCGTGCTAGCAACGAATTACTGCCGAGGAAAATTGCCATTTCCTTTCTGTTTTCTATCTGGAGCTTCTCTTAAAATATCTAAACAAACTATTTCAGGATGCTTTATTTAATATTACACTTGGGTAGTATGAAATATTACGTTGCTACGTCGTACACTAGGTACCTACCTAATATAGATTTAGTTCAAGTCTTGCCTTATATATCGTTATTTTGAAAAATATCCTCTTATAGGCTTTTATTTTTCAAATTAAGCAATATTGTATGCATAAAAATTATAAAACCAGTAATTATTGTTTGTATAGCATGGTTACCTCCCTGTAAATTACGAATGATATAAAAAAAAACCTTTGATAAATACATATCCACAAAATATTTAACATCGTGAGGAAACCCGCAGGTCTCAGAATTAATTCTGACACATGTGTAAATAGACCCGGTCCGGCGATGGGCTCACCACCTATCACGTTTAGGGGTCCAATGTATCTCGTGAAATGTGGGTATATCCAGTAATGGAATACCTTTGCCTACCCCCTCGGGGATGAAAGGCGTGAGATTATTTTTTATTTATTTAATAAAATATAAAATACGGGAAGTACTTATATAATATGATACTAACAACTTGCTCTTACTTCGGTTGTTGTGGTTATTTTGCCGACTTGTTTTACTAATATTAAGATTCTGAACATCAGAAAACTGCCTACATTCGTTGGATGTAATGTACTTTTTGAAGTGAAAACTTCTTTAGCGGCGTTGAGCACTTTTGTGGGATGGGTAAAAACTGTGAAACTCGCGTCAGGTCACGTGTGCTGATCGAAAAAATACCGTAAGACGGCGCAGAGCGCTTGCGCGATCTGCCATCTGCGAGCTATTCTGGCGTACGCTGCAAAAACTGTGTCTACGGTAGACTCAAACGAAACGCACATCAATTTGAAGAGCGTAAAAAATAAGTCGATCTGAGTCGACAACTTAAAGGCGAAAAATTCGGATTATCGAGTATTTTCAATATAAAAATAAATAAATTGCTATTAAATTAATGGTGTTGCTAAGTAAACATGTCAATGTCATCACGTGTCACAGGTTCGTATTCCCTTCTCCTTTGTGTTTTGGGTAAATAAGATTTAGCAGAAATATCTAGAGAAGCAGAGAGAAGATAATCACGATGTTGTCAAGAGAGGTTAAATGCTATTCCCTAACTATTCCAATAAATCAAAAATGCACAAACGTTAATAATCAAGTTTTCACTTCTGCTGGCACTCCCGGAGTGCAACCCGTGTTTTTTTTACTACTGAAAGATTTTTTATAAAAGTTCAGTAGTTCCACAAATTACCCTCAACATACAAACAAACACGCAATTTTACATATTTGTAATATAAGGTAGTTATATTTATACAATTATACATTTAAGATGAGTTATGTATAGATTAAGCTTTAGACAAATTAAGTAAAGTTTATCGATATTGCTAAAGTAAAATTAATACAGAACTTAATCAAGAGAACATAATCATTCACAGATAAGTAAATTTAAAATGTCATAGTACTTATTCCAAATAAGCGAATGCAGAAATAGAAAAGTCTCGTTGGCCACATATCTTGTTTATTTCTAATATTAAAATAGGAAATTAATATAGGCTTGGCAGCATAGTCAAGCATCAAAAACGAGACACCATGGGAACTGTTGTTATCCGCCCAATACCTCTGATGCTTGACTATGGGCAGTGTTTTTTCTCGCATTAGAATGTTCGCATATCTTTAGCCTTTGATATATTATAGGCAATTACCCACAAGCATACTAAAAACAAAATAATGTCTACAGATTTTATAAGGTACCTATATGGCACTTTGGAGAAATCTTACGATCGCAGCATCAAAATGAAATTACGTCTACATTTGTCTAAAAAAGAAATAAAAAGGCAAATAAAATCATTGTTAGCAGAGTTTCTCTATGGAAGACCCGTGACACAGTAAATATATAAGCTAAAACAGGACAGTAACTGCGTACAAACGTCCGAACCAACTTACAGACACGCGCCGGAATAGGTTTTCTAAGCGGTTTTCGCTTTGCAGTCGGTCAGGGGTGCCGCGTTAATAAGTGGTTACGATTTGCTTTTAAAAGCGTAAAACACCACGGACCGTCTGTAAACACACGGACATGGACGCTCAATAAAATTATGACGTAATAATATTCCATCAATAATTTATAATACTATACCGATTAATTATAGACTTATTTTCTTTCTTTGCTTATTTTTTTACAAGTTATATTCTTTCGATTATACAGCATCCTGAAACCCAAAATAAAAGTATAATGAAAACTGATCAATATAAAAAAGTTTTTTTTTATTTAAAGATCTAAATACTAACACAAAGTTATATAAATTATAAACTAAGAGCTTTATAAACCAGCGAAGGCTTGTGAACCGCTAGTGAGTCCGGAAATTATTTGATATAATAGGTGCTAGTTTATAAGTTGGTATTTATAAAGTAAGTAGGTACATACATAATATCATCATTTATTATCTACAGAATATAATCCAAATTCTTAACAATCAATAAATCAATAATCTCACGCCTTTTATCCCCGAGGGCGTAAGCAGAGCTATACCATTTCTGGAAATACCCACTTTTCACGAACATATTCGACCCCTAAACGTGAAGTTCTAACAGTTATATTATTATAGTGCTTTCTAAATTCTTTGATTGATTTAGGGCTGGCAAAGTATATATCTTGTATGTCTTTTGGAATTCAATATATTATCTTAGGTAAAATATACTTATAGGTTCTCTCTCCATATGTATTATTGTAAGTAGGTAAATTAAAAGTGTTCATGTTTGAGTATTCTTAAGGTTTTATTAAGTTGTTTTTTATTTAAGGTTGTTATTTGATCGTAGATATGCTTCTTTTACTATATAGATAGTTTAATCATATTTTGTATAGGTAGAACTTGACAGTGTTCCGTACAGTTCAGTCAGTGTTCAATTCAGTCTCGACCTTAAAGCTCAAAAGAGGGTAAGTCTCCGGAAAATCCGTAGTTACCATACTGCTTTAGCTTATATATATTTACTGTGCCTGTGATGAGCAATAAGGATGAAATTGTGAAGTTAAACGCTTCAGGAACAAGGAGTTCCGTCTACGGCTTCGAGGGCGTATAATTATGAACAAGAGAACTCCGCGCTGCCAATAAAATTGATAACAAGCTGGTGTAATGGAGTGTTTAATATTATGGATACACAATATCGCAAACTCAATTTTATTCTGCACGTTTAACGTGATATTTTACTCAAAATGAATGTATATTCTAGCCTTTTGAACGTTGCTCAGTTTTGGATTACATTTTAAAATAGATACTCGTATTGTTAGTATCAGGCTCAGAGGTAATGGTTTCTTAATTTTTCTGTGATATTTTTACCATAAAAGATTTATTATAAGATAAGAATATTAAGTGTATAACCCTAAATATATACGAGTTCCTACTCTACATTATGATTTTAACTCTCTCTAGCCATGCACCGTAGATCAAACGCAGATCAAGCGCAATTCCTCATACACCCGAATTAGTATAATAATATTTAAAAAATATGATGCATTTGTACTTTAGTTTTGTCTAACCAAATGTCTTAAATAAAGAGCAATACTTAAAGTACGGTTTCCATAGGTAACCCTAAATTCATGTGCTGTGCTAATTAATTTTTCAGATACACATTAAAAATAGCTGAACTTGATTGAGAAGTCGATACTGAACAAACGAATTTCAGAAATTGCGCTTATTCGGTTACATACACCCCCATTTAGTACATTAATATAAAAAAATACGATGCCTTCGTACTTTAGTTGTGTTGTGTCTAACCTATTTTCTTAAATCAAGAGCATAATGGTACGATTTCCATAGGTCACTATATTCAGCTAGTTCATTCATTGCTATATCATTTTTCGGAAAAATTTAAAACATTAAAAATTACTAAAATTTATAATTCATAATTTAGTTGCGTCATAATCGATTAGTTAGTCGATACTGAAGAAACTAATTTCAGGAATTGCGCTTATTCTGTTACTTATTGTATATTTACTTTTATCACCGAGGGGCTAGCAAAAGAATACCAATATTAAACAAAAACACACGATTTTACCACAGAACGATGTTTAAAGTTAACCACAGGGTCATAACTGAAACAGATACTGAAACTTAGTGAATAGGTAATATAAAAAAGTGGCAGTGTATGTGTTAAATAGTGTTGTTTAACCAACGTTCTGTGGTAACACAGTTCGAGTCCTAATTGGAGGTCTTTGGAAACTGATTCTCTATGTGGTAATAACTGACAATAATTCTTAAAATATGAACCGCACCCATTATAAAGAAACCATTATACCAAGTCTGAATTTTTTGATATATCGGTACTATCATCCAATAAATTCTGGACGAGAATATGCGTATTCACCATTAAGTATGATTTAAGGGCCCGTAATTCAGGTATGACACATAATCGATGCTCGAAAGCTACAAGGAAAGGACAGTCTATACCCTTCCTACGAACAATTAAGTTTTCATACACCATTGGAATTTCATTTCAATTTATTGGACAAAGAGAAAATTAACGTTGAAATCTGGTTGAAATTAATTTGCTTGCTAGAACCGTGTCTGTTATCTGATTTCGTTAAGAAAAAATAACTGCAGAATTATTTATTAAATTATTTTGTAATTGGTTATTTAATTTATCTACTAAATTTATGTGAGCTGCCACTATCACCCAAGTAAGGATATTCCAGTACGTCACGTTACTACCGTGTGGGAAAGTAAACAAATTAAATCGTAAATATTTCATTCGACCCTAGCTATATCTGAATCTTTAACTTTGCGCGCTCCGCTCTCGCTGCTTTCCTCTCAAGGGACCTCGTGATATCGTACCACAAGTACACGTACTGTGAAGTTCCATTAACATTGCGTAACTCCTGTTAGCTCTTTGGTGAACTGCACTCGAGTATATCAGTACTCCGGAAGGTTCATAGAAGACAGGGTGACAGTGCGAACCTGCTAACAGCACTAAGCCTTAGTCATTACTCATACTCCTTTTGACGGTTCTAACTTCGCAACGACGCGTGTGGGGATTAAGAGCCAGCGTACATCTGCGTCCGCCGGATAAACATAATTTACTAACGACATCTGCCAACACTAACTTAATTATCTTACAAATTGCGCTTACCTGCGTAATTATATCAAGGTGTAGCGTAAACAAGGGAATTGAATGAGAGAAAGGTCGCTCCTATCTAAGGTTCCGCACCCAAATAGTATAATGTAACTTGTTAGTCTCGCGCCTCTTTCAGTCTGATCGACTGAGTGGATATTTTAAAGTAGAAGCTTCATTAGCACATCTGAAAGGAGCGAATATGTTAGAAATCCAAATACAAAAAAATATATTATTTAACAACGGATACTCGGTGGCATTGCCGTGATAATAATGCACAGATCTCATTTTTCACGTTGCAGTGTTATTCCTTAATTAGCAAGGTATTATTTTAGAAACTATCGGCTTGCGCAACTAAAACTCACGACAGTTTCATCGCACTCACATAAATGTTTTAAAAAACACTCAAAGAACAAACAAATATTTATTGTTATAGATACAACGCATCACAGAATAAGAGCAATTCCTCATACACCGAATTAGTAATTGATATAAAAAAATATGATGCATTCGTACTTGAGTTTTTTCTAACCAAATTTCTTAAATAAAGCGCAATAATAATATGGTTTCCATACTGCGTTTAAATGTGTTATTGGTTTGTAATAAGGTCAGTTTTGCTTACATTAATTCATTTGCAAACTTGTACCTATTGATTGCGGTAGTCCGAAATTCAGTTATGCCACAGGCTATGTTAAATCATTTTTTGGAAAAAAATTACACATTCAAATTAGCTGAAATCGATTAATTAGTCGATACTGAACAACGTAATTTCAGGAATTGCGCTTATTCTGTTACATATTGTAAGTATTTAGAGATAATTAACTACCAAAAATATTTTTATTTTTAAATGACACATTTTTTATGTCAAATCGTAATCAGATAAAGTAAAAAATATTTTGTGTAAGCTAACAAAAATATATTATTTCCAGCTATCGAGTTTTATTTTCATGAATAAAAAATGTGTCTAAAAATCCGTAAGTAGGCACTTCGTTCTTTTCCGTAGATTTATACACGTACAATGGACTAATCCGCTGACGATGGGATTGTGAGGAACACCTGCTGCTCACAAAATGGAAACTGTTTTTCGAACTACTGGTAGTCCTATTTTTCTTGTTACTTGGAATTATCCCCAAACAGAGAATTAAAAATAACAGCTTTTGCGATACACTCCCAAAATAACCTGTCTTTTACACATCTAATTTAATAACGCACAGTGGGTGAATAGTAAAGGTTACATTTTTTGTTGGCAGGGAGACAAACAATGGAATGCTTATTGGTTTCTTTGCGTATGTACGTACCTATATTTATATACAACAGATGTACAAAAGCCGTAGAGTTTTCTTTTTCAGTCTTCTTATTTTGTGACAAATCCTTCCTCATGAATACGTCCCTAACTCCCTACGAGTAATAGTATGTATGTTACAACTTACATTTCTAGTTTTGAATACTTCAGAGAAAATAAAATCTGTGTGTAATTTTATTATTACTTTGTAACAATAATGGATTCTAATAAGTGTGGACACCAGATCGTGGATTCTGATATTCATTACCAAGTTGTATAATATAGAACATAATTGAGTGAAAAGTTCTAATGAAACGTCCACCATCTCGCATTTGAATAGTGTGCAAATGTGTTCCGCCTCCTAGCCCTCGTGGAGCCCTAACATTTTACAGAAGTACTTGGGACTGGGACGTTCATTAATCATGATCTTGAGGGATTATACCATATTCCACTGACAAAATAAAGACTTTGTCGTCCTATATCAAACCGGTAATTATTGAAAAAGTCATACAAATACACACATAAACAAAAAAAACAATTCAGGTATATCTTCAAACTTCATCAAATGTGATGATGGTGTAGGCTGCCAATTTTAGATTGAATGTTGCTCCGCTGCAGTATTAAAAACTACACAAATTGTCAATCGTAGGTACTAACTAAGCCGTGTAAGTTTATTTATTTAGAGAAAATTATATTACACCTAAGTAATAACATGGCTAACTAGAGTTTGTCTTGGCATGCCATCCGCTCGTAAATGGGTTGGTATACCTATTAAATTAATTAGGAAATGTTATACTTCATTATTAAATTAAATTAAATTTGAAATAATCTTGGCTTGTTTTGAAACTATTTTAGAATAAAGTATTTACTCAAAAACATTTGAAAAGTTGATAAAGATCAGAAAAGTCTTTAAACTGGTTTCAAGCAATTTGCCTTTTACATATTTATTATTGATGTACAATCATAAAATGTTACTTACTTACTCGGCTTTGGTCCCCGGATCCCGTGACGCGTGTCATGTGTTTACGCTCATCGCGTCAGGACAGTTATGGCAACAATTGACTTTACTAGTGACACGGGCTCTCGAGTGACATGTCACTGTCGCCCACGCCTACCGAGTGTCACAAGTCATCATAACATAACAGACACCGCTCGTTGAACAATGGTTGAACACGACTGGCCGAACTTTTAATTTGTGCAAAACTGTTTATAATCACTTACGCCCAGGGCAAAGTTAGAAAAACCACTTATTTAAAGTCAATATTACAAAGTTATAAGTTACGCCGAACTGAACAGCTTTTCTTTTACCTTGTTATTTTCCTTAAGTCTTTAAGTATTAAATGACATCAATGTAAAAAAATATCTATATTTTGCGAAATTTGCAAAATAAAGCGGCTATGTTTGTTTTTATTTAACAATTTAGATTAACAATATTTTTAAGCTGTCTTTAAAAAGACAGGTACTTATAAGTAGTATCTATTAAAAAGTCATCGTAGTAAATCTATCCCAAATACATTGATCTATAGGTAAGTATATTTTAATTTTATTTATTATTATTTAGTTTTACACGTTGTACCTAATTTAAAATTATTTTTAAATTACTATTTACTATTTCACTGTGAGCACTAGTGAGCAGACTGCGTCATGCGTGAGGTTTGGGTTCAAATTCTGGCGAGTGAGTTTTAAAAAACTTAAGTACCTACATTTTATCACTAGCTCGACGGTGAAGTAAAATATCGTGAGGAAACCAGCAGGTCTCAGAATTATTTCAGAGACTTATGTTACAGCAACCCGATCCGGCAATTTACTCACGAGTCTCATTCATTACCTATCACGTTTACGGGGTCTAAAGAATATACTGGTAAAATGTTCGTACTTTCAGAAATGGAATACCTCTATAACTAACCCTTGGGGATGTGAGGTGTAAGATTACATTTTTTTTTTGTATATTTTTATGCAGTTCCTATTTCTGCATTGCCTCAGCTCAGTCCTTTACGCGGTTGGTATAAGTCCAAGTAGTAGGAAAATTATATAACCTCCATCTATTCCATGTAATGACATGTTAGTAAAGCATCGAGCTCTTGCGGTCTACAGAGAAGCGGCAAAATTAATAAATTCGAGTATTTCCGCTCGCAGTTAGAGCGAACTTTGGGAGTGCCCTGAATATTAATACAGGGGTCAGAGCGAAATTAATTTATACGAACCAACCTCGGTTTCACAGAAATTTTCTATTTCAAAATTCCTTATCCAGTTCAATACTGAAATCTCCGTTACAAAGAAACCGTTAGATATCTCTCACATGCAGATTTTCTTACATTTAATAAAATATCATTGCACACTTTGAATTGATACTTACAAACATACAAAAATACAAATCTTTCCTCTTTATAATATAAGTGTAGATAGTGTAGATGTAGATATAAATAAACTATTTTGAGAACCGTTGGCCTAAGTATATATATAACGTGGGTGACCCAAATAAGGTCTACCTTAACTTTTTTATTATGTAACTAGCGGTTATATATTGGTAGAATGCACTGGTAATTTGAAATACTTATATTTATTTATTAAACTTTGTAATAAATGAAACAAAATTGCTTTACAATCACAAAAGTGTGAACACAAATAACTAAAATGTCATTTTGGCCTTATTGGGAACCCTGTGTCTTAATAAAGCTTTAATAAAAACAAGTAAACATTTAACTTCTTAATGAACACAAAACTTTGACAATACTTATATTGAATCTAATGAACAGTTATCTACACGTATAATTATCCTATAGACAAAACACAGCACACCATGTACAAATAAAAATAAAAATTCTTACTGTTTACTCTGCCAGAATTTTATAAAAACAAGCGTGCGATCCGCGTCGTTGTTGTTTTCGACTGCAGGTTCCAACACACTCGCGGCACGGGTCACTACACGCACACATCTACAAACATTGGCTGCTATTTGAAATCGTGAAGCGGGAAATTTAAAGAATAGGCCTTATTGGGACATAGGCTTTATTTGGGTTATCCACCTTATATAACGTTTGCCAATATTCTGGTATTTCTGGTTTTCCAAACGTTCCTAACGTCGTGCATGTGACAGGCTATCAAAGTAAGCTTCCGATGCACCGCGCCATCAATGCATGAATAAGTACTTAATCAATTTCACCAAATTTAGAAGCTAGCCTAAATAGAATGTTCCTATTATTGGAGACTGCGCGAGATTATTTTAAAAACAAATTACACTTTTTTAAAACGTCGACTGTCCCGCTAACCTTTTTAGTGCCCGGAAAAACGTGGAATCCAGATATATAAATATTTCGTTTCCACCCAACGACTGTGTAGTATTTCCAATACCTCTAGATTTAGGTTCCTAAGAAGAAATATTGGAAGCATATGCCCCACTAATGTCTCAACTAGCATTGACCGATTTTTATCCGACTGCGGAGGGTATTGTGTTTATCAGTCTATGTTTGCTCCTTTGTCTCAAATGCGTGGGTCGACTTACGTCAATCGATTTGTCATAATCTTACGAGTCTATCTACGAGTATAAGGAGATGACAGTAATCAAATATCAATAAGGCGACAACAACAGGCGTATTCACGAAGACTCGATAGGTACCGTTTCCGTTCGATTCAGATCGAGTGAAAAATTTTCCGAAGTCGAATCTATCGACTTCGGAAACTTTATTCTAGGCGTTTATGACAGCCACGGAAAATTTTCCGAATCTTTATGTCACATAATATGACATTAGTTTTCAATACCAACATCAGCCCATCTCGAAAGTGTTCGACAGATTTTCCGATATCGAATATCGAAGCTCCCTGAATACGCCTGATGCCATATTGTGATAACGAAAAAAATGAAAGTCGATGAACTCATAAGTGGGATATCATTGAATAGGTATTTGAAAATAATCTTGGTTAGGTTATTATAAGGTTTCTCCTATCATTTTTCACTTCGAATGACCATTCGGGACCTATAACGAGTTAAAGTTGTTTACTTAAAAAGAAAAAAAAAGAAAAAATTCTAAAACCGGACTGCCTAACTGTCCGACAGCTTTTTTAAATTAACTTTTTTTAGTAGAAATAGTAATTGAAAAATATTGATATGAAACAGGTTCTAGCGTTTTTATTTGAAAACGGGCCTCTTTAAAACCATATTTCACATACAAGGACGTAACAGGGTAGCTTTTATGTAAAGTCAGGCAGTAATGAGAATACATTATCCGATCATCAATCATGGGATTGGCTCGAGCAGGTGGATGGTCTGTAACGGCACTGGCTCATATGCCATTATGTCATCTCGCACCCTTTACATCGTGGATCAAATTGCCTTCGAAGCCGTTCCGTACCTCAAAAGGAAAAAACGGAACCCTTATAGGATCACTTTGTTGTCCGTCCGTCCGTCCGTCTGTCAAGACCCTTTTTCTCAGGAACGCGTGGAGGTATGAAGCTGAAATTTATATCAATTACTCAGGTCTACTGTCCCTTGAAGCTGTGAAAAAATCAAACTTCTAAGCCAACGCAATCAAAAGATACAGCCGTTTATGCCGCAAATTTTCGACACTTGCAAGGGAATCAAAACCTACAGGGTGCTTCCCGTGAACTCAGAATCTTGAAATTTGGTACGAAGCAACGTCTTATAGCATAGATAAAGGAAAAATTACGAAAACCATAAATTTGCAAGGTTGTACGGAACCCTCGGTGCGCGAGTCCGACTCGCACTTGGCCGGTTTTTTTTTACCTAATCTTCAATATCCAAATCAAATTAACAAAAATATACTTACAATTTTAAAACGATTTTTAAAATACCTACATAATAAACTAATTACAACTAAAATAGCCTATAAGTACTAGCTCATATATCGCGCTGTGACTTTTTTATTTAGGTGAGATAATTGCCTTTTTTTACATACACATAACTTTACGTTACTGCTAAAACTAAGATGTAACTACGTTTCTAGAAATTTAGATGTTAATTAACACTCACGGTAGAACGATACTTTGCTTTTTAATTAACTTTCAGGTATGACATAAGAAAAACACATTAAAAATAGAACGTTTTTATACAAAATGTTCAATTTCTTTCACTTTCAATTTAGCGACACATTTTTCGTATGGAATATCAAATACTTTTTTACAAGTACGTACTCATTGCAAGGATTTCTCTTTTTTAGATCAAAGTGATATAAGTACATATGTTTTGTTAAAGTAGGCACTGTAAAAATACTTTCATATACGGGCACCTATAAAAAAGAAAAAGAAATGGGTCGATCCCAATAATATTTACGAGATAATTGAATAGGTGAAATCAGGATCGGAATGAGAGAAATGAAGCAATGACTTATTTTATAATATTCATTTCTTCTATCTAGATATGATGCTGATTTTTATTATGTAGTAAATGCCTACTTACAGAAATTAAATTATACTAGTATGTATAAAAATACGGACTACGATCTGTCACGGCGACCTACGTTACTGCCTAGGTAGTTGAATTTAGAAGAATTAATATGTGTTTGTTCGAAAATAGTATTTCATCATCCACATCCAAAGTGTACATACAAGCAGAAACGTTGTAGGTAAAAAGAATTTGACACTAAATCCTTCTCTGTACTCGACTGCCAACGAATAAAAGGAAATGTATCAATTCCAATAGGTAATAATATTCGTAGGTAGGTAATCGAACAGGTAAAATTTCCGAATCAAAGAGTCACAGGGGAGGGCGGGCGGTAATTGACAGTGGTTGTATCAGCGCTGCAAACTTTTTATGGCGTCATAAACACGAGATGAAATTATATCCTAACGGCCCAATAAACGGGAAAAACTCTCTCAGCTACCCGTTATTACACGAACGGAAAGGTTCAACTCCACATTTGCTCCGTAAATATCTATACGTATTTATGTTATACTTACCAGATGGATGTTACTATCACCCTTGTACAGCAATGAATGGGTGATGCTCAGATTATAAAGATCGGTATGATTGCTGCTTACTCATCTTTTCACATGATGTCACCTGTGAAATTTCACAGGCAATGATTTTAAATTAGGTACTATCAAAAATCACACTTGCTACTGCAAAAAGAAAGGAGAAACGTTATCACATTCTTTAAACCCCTAAACGTGATATGTGTTACCCTGAGCCCATCGCCGGACCGGCGGGCGTACTCACAGAGATTCGATACTCGATATCGGAAAATCTGTCGAATCCTTATGTCAAATATGACATCTGTGTATAGGAGATGGGCTATACACAGATGTCATATTTGACATAAGGATTCGACAGATATGACATCTGTGTATAAGAGATGGGCTATACACAGATGTCATATTTGACATAAGGATTCGACAGATTTTCCGATATCGAATATCGAAGCTCCCTGAATACCTACGCAGGTCTGTTACACATGCGTCAGAACTAATTCTGGGACCTGCGGGTTTACTCACGTTTTCCTTCACCGTCGAGCAAAGTCAAAAGTCAAAGTCACAATGGTTTATTCAAAGTAGGGATAAATATGTATTTAAATTTTTGAAAAACTCATTGGTACATGCCAGGAGTCAAACCCGAGTCTCACAAATGAAGCAGGGTCTTTAACCACTATGGCTATCACTATTGTTTTTAATTGATTTTTTGCTGATGGAAATGAACCATGAAAGTGACATAAAATTAACCTGGTTTTTGATTTCACAGATATCATAAGTCTTGTAGCAGGCTAGGTGCGATGTAATTAGTTTCACATGATGTTCACATGCTATACTCATGTAATGGAACATGTATGATTTTTTCCAGTTGCCCTTTTATTGTTAACACAATAATAGAAGTTGTCTCTTCAACTCAATGTAAGTATGATTTAACTAGCTTTTACCCAATTCAATTTGGAACAGCGTGTCCTATTGGGCGGATTTGGCTGTAAAAATATTGTGTGGTTTATTTTTGCATCAGTGTACAACGTCCAAAATTCAGTTGACAGTGTACACAGTTACAATAAAAATCTTTTCATTTGTTCGCAAATAAGAAATATTCCAGTCAAAAGAATGAATAAATAACAATATTTTACTGCACAAATAAATGTTATTGAACTTAATTACGACAGCGCAAGCTACAGGTTGATCTTTTCGTCCCATTCTCAATCTCCAATTAGCATTTAATTTATTTTTATTTCGCATTTTTATCTCAATGCTGAACATCGTAGGGCGACCCTCGTCACGAACGGCTTTCACTGGAATAACAAGAGCTTTGTTTATTTTCTTTATCTTTCCCGCAGGCGGAATGCAGCTACTAAAGCAACAATTACTCTTGGTAAATTAAAACCTGATCCTTAAAACAACACGCTGTGCCTTATCTCGGCCACACCCACTCGCGAATCGCGGTATCCCCTTTAAACATCATCCGATGATAATTAACATGAGGTTTAATTAAAAAGGTTTTTTTATACACGGTACAGTATAGAGGGCAAATTATGTGGTTAAATTCGAATTCAACATGAAATAAGGAAGCCATAGTATAGCGTTCATCACAAATGAATGCTTTAGGACGTTTAAGTTTCTGATTTCTATGCCAAAGGACGCAACGAGCCTGTAATGAAGGCTATACAGAAAGCAATATGTGATTACCTTGTAATTTATTCTGATTTCAGTAACGATATTCCACAAGAGACTCGCAAACAGAATGTAAACAATAGTGCTAGAGTTCCACGACCATCCCGCGGAAGTTTTGTAGAAATAAATAAATATTTTTTTAAGACGTTGCCATAATTTATTGGCACTTAGGTACTTTACTCAACGTCATTATTGCGGTAACAAGACTAGTTCAACATAATTATGGGTAGGAAAGTTAATTAGTTTTCGCGTTCACAGTGCGAAGAAAGAAATAAGTAATAAGTAATAACATTTTCATTAAAATAAATAATTGGGGTTTTTAGAGAGAAGGATATTGAAAACAAAACTCATGCTCCTTACATCTATATAAAGATAACCATAACTTTAACAGCGTGTATCGGTAAGTAATCACTAATCAGTGAACTATCCTTAGTCAGATTAGTTTGGTCCAAAAATCTTACACAAAAGTGTCCGTTAGAATAATTCACGGACGCGTCATGTTGCATGCCGTTTGTCGTGATCTAAGCAAGATAAACCCTGCCAGAAAGTTACTCTGCAACTCTTTAAATGAACAGCGCCTTGTGGAAGTTGCAAGTGTTGCACGCTTGCCGTCGACGCTCCATATTTACTTAACTGTGGTTTATACGTACGTGCCAAACTTCTGCACTGAGTCTACTCTCAACTCGATATTTGAGTTGTGAAAAATATGAATGTTGTTTTTGGCATTGAAAAACACATTTTATGAAGGTAGAAATCGAACCTAAACAAAGTTTTTATAGGTTGCTCAGCATCAGTATCTTAAATAACTACGTACCTAACAAATAATTTCCTGAACCGGCAAGGCGAATGTAGAGACAACCTTCCCCGAAGTGTTTCTGACTCAATTTAATAGAATTACGAGTATAACTGACCGATGTCCGTATGTACATAGTCGATATTTATGAAAACTAATATTAGGGGTCTTTTTGGAACATCAATAGAAGCCAACACAATTATTTTTAGAACTATTGTCTCTGTCCGTCCGGTTCTACGCGTATGACGCAAAAACTACTGCACAAAATTTTATGCGGTTTTAACATTTGTATTGTTGCCGATTTAAATTAAGTTTCTAGTACACGTTTTATCTTGATACGTCTCCAAGAGGCCGAGTTGTATATCTAATATCTATATATCATGGTTTATTTTAAACGGGGTCAGTAAGGGATGAAAACGCGGGTAAAAGCTAAAAACTAAACTCAGTTCCAAACTCAACTCCGGCATTATGGCGACAATCGATTTTTCATATAAGAATGCACAGCAATGTAATCATTGTTGGTGTAAGACTGCGCTGCTGCTGCAATTAGATCTCAACTCAGCAGGATACCCGCAGGCAGAGCACTGTTAATTTCCTTCGTGGAGATCAAACGTCTTGTCACAATATAGAAACAATTCCATTTCGAGCTCTGACATCTTCATGACTTTGTTGTAATTTTTTTTATAGAATAGATCTAATAAAAGATTGATTTCGGTTCTTTATTATTGAACATAGGGCATGCGTCAGTTTGTTTACTTAAACTTACAAATTAAGTTAAGTGACAACTTTTAATGAAATAATTTTACTTTTTAGGTATACTGCCAAACACATAGACTAAGATTCTACAAAATAACTGCTTCATGAACCAAGCCACCACTTCGCAACATCTTGCAGATTGATATGCAACAAAATGGTAATAAAAAGTCAATTCCTTGGTCTCTTGAAAATACATTATGAAACACGAAGAATAGATATCTAAGTCAAGACGATCAATTCTCTCTCATTTGCAAAGAAGAGCAATTTAAACGTGTAATAGCATAAATCAATTCTTCGCCATAGAAAGTTACCGAGTATGAATACGAAATCATAAAAGATAGGCTTATTAAAATTCATCGTAGCTGTGCAATTCAGTTTGCGGACAAAAAAGGGAAGACTTGACAGGCCAGTTATGAACGCAACAAAAAAGATTATTTTTCGCTGTTACATACGCGATTAACTGATTTTATTTAAACTAATAAAAGCAGATGTCCTAGTAAGTAACACCCTGACAAATCTATTATTGGTTATTTGGTACAAACCGCTAAATATTACGTTTTAGAAAGTTTTGCCGAACATTGGATAGGAATGGTAACACAGCAGCAGTTCGTTAACTTTTACCAGTGATAGCATCCGCGATTGGAGAATATAGGAACATAATATATATTTTCTCAAGATGCACGCTCTCTTTTTAGTAAAATTCATAAGTCAGCGGTTTGACCATAAAAATTTTAAAGACTACTTACTGTAACTGTGACATTTATAACTTTAATAATAAAGTAGGGATTTTATTGATATTCGGCAAACAAATTACTTTAAAATGGTTCAAGTTTATTTAGGACTGATTTATTACATCGATTACATCAAGTGTATTGTTATTAAACCATCAATCCAGTGAATCTAAGGACCAATAAGTGATGAAATATAATAATTTAATTATTACTAAGTATATCTACTACAATAAGTGTTTTAAGGGTGAAAAAAATGCTTCATATTTATAGCCTGTGGTGATCTTCAGTTTGTCCTTCGACTATGACCAGGCACCGGTTCATTTATTTTATCCTAAAAAAAGATTTTCTTATCTGATTTCACAGTAAATAATATTTTCATTTCCATCTATAGATACCCATAAGTTCTTATAATGTCTTGTGCAAGACTGCACAACCTTTTTATACAAATTTACCTTTTTTACTCATTTTTTGTTTATGGTTTTGTCTATTTTCTACTGTTGACATTACATTTTGTTTTTGCTCCTAAAACCAGCGCCTATTATTCAGTCGTCTATAAAAGTCTATAAAGTAGAAAAATAAAATGTGTCATCTTCATTTGGTTTCAGGTTTTGACCTGATGTTTTGACACCACAGCATAAATAATTTTAACATACTTTAAAATAAAGTCGCTTCCCGCCGTCTGGCCGCTTAAACCTTTTAAACCACGCAACGGATTTTGATGCTGTTTTCACTAATAGAGAAAGCGATAAACGAGAAAGTTTTTTGTATTGTTTTGTTATCGTTAGTTTCTTATAAATTGATAATTAATTCGCAACTTTAAGAACTATCACCGTAAAAATCACCTGCGAAACATCACTCCCAATAAAATTAAAGCCACAATTAATTGGTTACAGACCACCAATCAGATTAAAATATTTATCGTCGCGAAAAGCAATTTACAGTGTTCGCCACAGCACAATACACGTCAGGAACAGCTTGGTCTGCAATATCTGGCTGAGGTGAGCGCTGCACATTTCCCAGCCAGAATAATTCCACGGCGAAATAATTCAACAACATTTTTGTTCGGAAACGATTTTGCTATCGTCAGGTTCAGCTTATTTATTAGTTTTTCCTTGCAACAACTTCAATTTACATGCTGGCTGTGATGGTATGTGGACGGTCTACGCGTTTAGCGTTGTTTTTGTCATCTGTACACTAATAAAATACAATACCAATCTATTTTCTAATTTCGTTGAAGCTATATCTACACTTATCTATACTTCTATATCTATACTAATATTATAAAGAGGAGAGATTTCTATGTTTGTATTTTTGTATGTTTGTTACGAGTAAGCTCAAAAACTACTGATTTAAACTGACCGTTAACTTAATAAACGAAAATAGGTACTTCGAATATTCGTTCGAATACCCGGTCCGGCGATGGGCTCACCACCTATCACGTTTAGGGGTCCAATATATCTCGTGAAATGTGGGTATATCCAGTAATGGAATACCTCTGCCTACCCCCTCGGGGATAAAAGGCGTGAGATTATATTATATATTATTATAATATTCGTTCTTTGCAATTTGCGATGGTTATGCCACTGTTAAAGTACATAAGCTGTGTTGTTCTGCAGTGCAAGAGTTCCATTTTGAAAGACCACACTTATGTTTGAAACAACCGGATTTTCAGCTTATGTTTTACTAGTTCCACTGCAGGACTACGCGTGTCCGTTGTCCCTAGATAAGGCGCTTGCGGTAAGTAACGACAGGTGCTATGGGTTCAAATCCCACCGAGAGTGAAATTTGTGGCCCCTGATCTGATTACGACACAATCACTTGCATACCAATAGAGCTAAAATCAGGTTGTTGTCCGTAACTTTTTTTAAATCTAACGGACACAATAGCAAGAATACTTATTTTATTACTAGTGGCCCGGGCAGACGTCGTTCTGCCACCGTATAAACCATCCCTGGACCCACTCTAACCCACACAAAAAATTTCATCAAAATCTGTCCAGCCGTTCTGGAGTTTTAATCAGACTAACGAACATCAATTCATTTTTATTTATATAGATTCCTCTATGGTTTAACAAAGTAAATAAATAAGGCACAACCAAACTCTTAATTTCTCTTTTTTGTGACTACAAAATGAGAACTTTGAAACAACGCGAACGACAAAAGTGGAGATTCACCCTATTTAAACGTAATATTGAAATAAAAAGAGGGACCGATCTTGAAGCCAAATTCCACACTGGCCACAGCAGAACTTACGTTAACAGCCTCCACGGGCAGAGTAATGTGTAGCATCCACTATTTCCACAGCTGCGGGGCTAAGTGGTGATAATAAATGACAGTTATTAGCGCGAAACCCCGTGATATAGGGTGCAGATTTCAATCGTGGCTCGAATTAAGCACGTGCCA
This sequence comes from Ethmia dodecea, assembly GCA_963855545.1. Classification (NCBI taxonomy): domain Eukaryota; kingdom Metazoa; phylum Arthropoda; class Insecta; order Lepidoptera; family Depressariidae; genus Ethmia; species Ethmia dodecea. The sequence goes on from OY979446.1 coordinate 9,488,039, forward strand.
AGAGCCCTCCTCTATATCAAACCTTTAAATGGGATTACTGCGAAATTGGGTGAACAAATAACATTTTAAATAGTTTGGGAATATTTCTTAACTTTATTTAAATGTAATGAAATTAGTTATTTCACAGGGTACCTAGCTTTTAATCTTTAATATAAGGCATCAACGATTAAGCATATTATAATGTATGTATGGATCAAAATTGTTAACTCGTCTCAACCAATACTTCCCTAAGTATTGGTTACGTTAGGTATAGCGACTTTCGATATAACGTAGAGAACCCACCTCTAGTATATCTCATTGCAAAGTCAGTCAAATAGAATCATACCTTATAAACACACAAATGCAACCAAAACAGCCTTTGCTTCGAATTTAATCGTTTAATTACGATTAAGAAAGAATATCGATGACTCGCTATTTCCAAAAAAAGTCATGAATGCCTTGGGAACCGTTCAGCCTTTGATCAGTTCCAAAGCCGGTCACAAATAAATTGCGATCAGCTATATGCGAAGGATTTAGGGCCGTTTTATACCCCCTTTAAACTAAAACTTTCGAATGTTCCAAATTGACGTCATGAAACAGCTATAGATTTCTACAACTCTACTTAAATTATACTTACACCCTGTTTGCGACGTTTATGTGTTGCTAGGGCCATGTGGATCTGCTTGCATTGAACACCATTATGATTTTAATCTTATACTGGATGATTTTTTTTACCGTCTGGAAAAAAATATGACGTATAAGGTATCTAGAGCCGAAGTTATACACAAGATTAATTGTTAAATATAGGTAGTCATGTTTAATGAAATTTACAAAATCTAGAAAACTACGCACAGTACTACGCGCAGCTGGCGGTTGTAGGTAAATTGCGCATAAATGGAACCAACGAGCCTGTTTCTTTTTAAAATACTATTTCAAATATTTCATTGTGTATTATTGACTACAATTGAGTAATGTATATTAGTTTAAGAAAGAAAAAAAAATTGAGAAAAAAAATTTTTTTTAAGTAACCTTGCCAAATGAATCTATTACACTTACCTATCATAACACTTTTTTTTCCAGACGGTAAAAAATGTCACCCTGTATATAAAAAATATATATAAGTATATCCCACTCCCTCACTGATTCATCACGAAATTTCAGAAAGTATGAATGCTTCAAACTTTAGCATTAATATTCCTCATAGGGAATAGGTATACGCTTAAACGAATTTTGCAAAATTCTCACGGGAATAAGAAAAATCAACATTCGCGCGGGCAACGCCGCTGGGCGCCTGCTAGATAATTTATAAATTAAAAATTAACTGTCAGTCTGTGTTACTTTTTCACTACTAAACTGATCATAAGGACATAAAATCTTTAAAAAAGGTTTGTACCTATAAAAGACTGCATAGTTTTTGACAAGAAGTTAAGAAAAAGGTAAAAATCCCGCTTCTCAATAGTGAGGCTCGAATACGAATCCTGCGTGAGAGCTTGTAGCAATGCGGTTTTTAAAAATTTACGTACCTATACCTACCTACATATTTATCACTAGCTCGAGGGTGAAGGAAAACATCTTGAGGAAACCCGAAGGGCCCAGAATTAATTCTGAGACATGTGTCAGCACGGCACCGCCCCGCCCCGGTCCGGCGATAGGCTCACCACGTATAAAGGGGGTTAGGGGGCCAAAGAATATACTAGTGAAACGTGGGTATTTCCAGAAATGGAATATACCTCTGACTACGCCTCCGGCGATAAAAGGCGTGCGATTATTTATTTTACTTTTTTTTTTATAGTTTTTGACTAATGGCAAAATAATTTCTAAAAAATCTCTATCTAATTTCTAAATTGTAAGTACAGGAAAAATAAAACGACGTCTCTGCATAACTATCATAGTTTTTTTTATAATTCAGCAAAACATGTTTTACATGCAATCTTAGTTTATGCGAAATTTGAATTTTATTGCGTTCTAATAATTTACCTAGCCTATGCGTGAGTCAGTCAAACAACAGATGACTTTGAATATTTCGACTATGTTGTGTATATGGACGTAGTAGGTATATGTATAGATATGGTTGTGTATGACACATACAAAATAACCAACCAAGTACGAGTCAGATTCTCGCACGGAGGGTTTCTATAGAACATTTGACTTTTAAAATGTATACTTTTGACATTTTCTATAAGACAATAAAATATAACTTATTGCATGCTAACTAAATTGAGCGGTGCGCGATCCGCATTCGGCCACCTGTCTATCTATTTAGTACCATGATACCCCACTTGCTTCGATACCACCTTAAAATGAACATTTTGGCAAAAAAAAATCCGATTTTTTTTTGCATTATTTCATTTGCAAATGTAGTTTTGCAAGCATTATTTAAAACAATTCCAAATTTCACGTCGATAGAGTTACAAGTACCTAACTGAGATAATCCACCGTGACAGACAGACACAGAACTGCACCATAAGATTTTTGTTGTCACCACATTGGTAGGAAACCTTAAAAAAGCTAAGCTACTTCAAACCCCACGCGAGTGAAATCACTAGAAGGAAGAAATTAGTAGATTTTATAAATTGATTCATTTATAGGCAAGAGAGACTCTGTTCCAACCTCGTCCTGTACGAACCGTAGACATTTGTAAAGCGAGGAGTTGGAGTGAGTGCTGGCGCCAAGGCGTTATATTTATCTCGACTTAGATAATTCCGCCAAACTGACGTGGGATGAGGGTAAACATCTTGACGTGATTAATAGTAATCCTCAGTAGTTTAATAGTGTAGGATTTAGTTGTTTGAATAATATTATCTGAGACAGTGAGGACTGTTAGCTCTAGAGTGTAGGTTGATGATTTACGTACCTAGGTATGTGTGTGTCGTATGTAGTGTATTCGTATTTTATTACATTATGTGCTATTTTTCCTAGTTTTACGATTAATGTAGAATTCAAACGTATTCAATAGCTGTATTAAATACTATACCGGTTCTAATTAATTTGTAGTTTACACATTTTTAAAAACGGTGCAGTAAGTAACAAAACAATTGTTATCTAAAATGTTTTGAAATTTTGCAGGAACAATTTATCAGCTTCAATGAAATTAAAATAAAAATACAGTGTCGTTTTTAAAAACTAAAAACTAATACTCTCGCTGCCGCAAGTGTGGATGAAACTAAAAACAATGCCCTGGACTCTCATTTCAAAGCCGGAAAATCCGTGTTATTAAATATTTTCTAACAAAAGCACCTGCAGCGGACAATGTGGACTGGACTCGGCCATTATAGACCGCATGCAGACATGCTCTCTCCAGCCGTATACAGTACCTACTCGCAGGATAAATTATATTTAAGTAGAATATGACACTCAAGAAAGACTAAGTGGAAACGTGTATAAACGCTTGGGGTTGATCTAACAGTCTTTGTTAAGTAATACTTAAGATGTTAAGAAGGTATAGGTAAACGGTATAGGTACCTACTGTTGTTGTTATTAGTTATTAGTAGGTACTGGTATTGTCATTGGTTATTTGTTTGGCAGATTTTGGACTCACTTGCTCTGATAAACCGTCAAGTTCATTCGCAATAATATGAACGTAATGCTCTAACAAGTCACATGCAATAGATAGTTTTTTACCTGTTCAATTTTAAATTTCTTTAAAGCTCCTCCGCGTCTGTACCACGACGGCCTATTTTTAGCTACATTTACTATACACACAATTAATAATAATAATAAATTGTTTGACACAATTCACACATGGTTATTTAGTCCCAAACTAGGCAGGGCCTTTACTAAACAACTGATAAACATACTTAAATAAATATTAAACGACCAGCAGGCGTATTCACGGAGACTCGATACCGTTTCCGTTCGATTCGGAAACTTTATTCTAGACGTTTCTGACAGCCACGGAAAATTTTCCGAATCCTTATGTCACATATGACATTAGTTTTCGACACCAACATCAGCCGATCTCGAATGTTTTCCATCCCAACATCAGCCCACCTTGAAAGTGTTCGACAGATTTTCCGATATCGAATATCGAAGCTCCCTGAATACGCCCGCTGACACGGGCCAACAGACATGTTCATGCACACAAATGTTGTTTGTTAATGTTCCGTATCAACAATAAAGTGATTTTGCATATTTTTATTGGTGTACATTAAAGAGTTGTTATTTAAATTTTGTTTTCTTGTATTTAAATTTTTAACTATATACTGACTATTATATTCTTGGTATACTGATGTATACTGATAAAAAAACTTGCAGTTTTCCGGAAATAGGACTCAATATTTACTACTACTTAATTCTATTTTAACTTTAGAAACCCTAGAGATTAGGGTGGAACTGTTTACTTATTTATATGAAATTTATTTTATTTGAAATGAGTGTATAAGAGTTCCGCTTCCTTATATAAGGTACGTCACCCTAATAAGTACAATTCCATAATTGAGGTCTCTCCACGTTAGGCAAGCAAATAAAATATACTCATTAATTTCGTATTTAATTAATTACACGAAAAATTACTTTCATCATGGATACTTCTCCAGAAGCGATAATCGATTAACGACTATATTTTATTTATTTAATAGATTCATATCGGTACTTTACGACAGAAACGATAAACGTGACTGACTTGTTTATGTCTTATTAAATATTAATGTATACACCAAACCAAACCAAACCTGAAAAATAAATCAAACCGACAATTCACGACAATAATATCACGCACAACGCGCGTTAGAGTCAACGTATTTGAACAGAGAAAGCTGTCAGCACGACAATCGCAATGGGCCATAATGGGACCGTCCATACAATTTTTATATCTGAAAAAAATAGATATAAAATAATAGATTGTATGACAAGGGGGCAAAATAATATTTTGCGCTATTTTGAACCCTGAGCGTAGCGAGGGATTCAAAATACATTCACAGTACATCGCCTAAGCGAAAAATATTTTTGCTCTCCAGTCATATATTCTAGTTTTCATCTCCTTCTATCCTAAAATAGATAAGAGGCACTTTTAAGTAGATAATCAATAAATAAGTTTAATTTAAAAAAATACATGAATATAAAAGGTCAATTATAAAGTCCGTACCGATTACAAGAACAGGTTATTTTTTTCGTTACCGCTCCTCTCCGAACCGTACAGCCAACACTCACAGCCAGTAATTTATACAATTTGCGTTGCGATTTCAATGAACGATTCATGTTCCAAATTCAAATCTCCATTACTGCCCATTAAAAAGTTTAGTGTAGAAAAGACCTACTTTGCTCCCTTTGCTTATAGAGGGACAAAACGACACTTTTCGAATAGAAGGGATGAAAAATCCATTACTAGCTTTTGCACACAACTACCTACTTTCGCATTCCATGTCCTTCCTCAAGATGTATGCTGTCTCCTATCCGTTTAGCTTAGACGTGAAAAGGCTACAAAAAGAGACGAGTTACTTTCGCATATAAGACTATGGGAGCACCGGTAACATAGCATAAGCCACTGTGTAATAATTCAACTTACTACCTACAGGGTAAATAATTTTGAAGTCAATGATGTCCTCTTTTTTTTTATTATGATTTTCTAACGAAAAGTAATTATAAACCGCAGTGATAGCCCGGTTAGCAGTGAACCCGCCGCTTGCGTGAGACCTGAGTTGGATTCCTGACATATATTTCTAACTCAACGGTTAAATAAAACAGAAAAATACACTGGTAAAAGTTAGTATTTCTAGAAATGGTAACCTTTTGCCAATCCCTTCGGGAATAAAGCGCAAGCTTATAGATATAATTACACTTACCCAATTATAAAAAAGACACTCATCAATTATTGATGATTGATGACGCTCAATTCGTTTATTTCATTGTTATTTGTCTTCAGTCTTTCTAATGTGCTTACTCATATCGTAAAAAAGGTTCAGTTATTGAAGTGGCTTTTACGAGTATGTATACCTACCTTTCAATCGCCCGTAGTAGGTTTCATATACTTAAGTCTGTAAAGTAATTTTCTTAAGGTGGCAAAATTAAATCCAACAAGGTGGAACAGGGTGCAGGTGTCGCCACCGAGATCGGACCCCGTGACCACAATAAGGGCTCGGCCCGTCCCCCATTCTCCTCCTAATTACGGACATAACCATAACACATTAACAACCACATGCTTTATTTTATTTTTCGTTCATTAAAATTTATTTAGCGGAATTGAACGCTGTAAAATTATTTTTAAAACGTGAGCATAATATGTTAAATATTAAATCACATATGGAGTTTAAGTCTTTTTTAGTAGAGTAGTTTATTTTTCATAATATCCGAAAATAAATATTCGTTCAAGCAGCGGGTACCTACTACCCGCGAGTGCCAGAGCAATACATAAACTATTATTATTATCTCCTAGAAATGTTACCAGAACGCCGAAAGGGGCACAAAAGAAATAAAAAATATGGGTAGATGTTCAATTTATATTAACCGTTGTACCTAATTATTTTATTCGACGTATTTACGCCTAACTAACGAGCATATAAATTGCCATCATTTTCTCGAGGATCTAAGTCTCTTATTACAAAACTTCGCTTGCAAACTCGCAAAAGAAAATGTTGTTAATTAAAGACTAAACTGTACTTCGAAGGGACGCTACTTTTTGGATCGCAAGCATCTTTTATTTCTAAATAAATGTACCTACCTAATCGAAAAAATCGAGATACGTACGTGATCTAGCAGGATTTGCCGTAATATCTTTCGTATTTCTACTTTTGCCGAAAAAACAGTAGACCCTCGTCAAGAAGGATTTGTTAACTGAAAAAAGATGTACAATTTGGCTTTTTATGTTTTGTTGCGTCACCTGATCAAGATACGCGGAAATCGCCTGTTCGGGTATTTGTCCGGATAACATTGCTATTGCCGCCTCTGAAAAAACAATAGGCTAATATGATCCGGCTTTTTGTGTTACTTGGGCTCAAGGAGTGAAAACCAAAGAATGTTGCCCACGAGTTTGTTAAATATAAATCTAAAACTAATGAGTATGATATCGATAATTAATTATCTGATGTTGATTTTTGTGCCTCACTACTAATACATACCTACATTTAACTATATAATCTTTGGCTATCTATAACCCAGGTAGTTTTTCCCTTTGAAACTTCAGAGACAATCCCTAGATGAATTGTCAGAACACACCCAAATTAGAGGCTTTTTCGTTTACAAATCTCCCCTGACAAGGGTCACCTTCCGGCAATACTAGAAATCTCCATAGTATAAGTATAACCGTATAAAATACATGATCTTACCCCTTTCTGGGATTGTCATGAAAAATACATACAGGGTAGATAAGGGTAGAAGTCAGAGTTACTCATATTCACATCAGGAACAAAGGAATTTGAGATAATATGATGCCGCGGTCAAACCTAACTATTCTTATACGAGTATACAAGAGATAAGTTAGATAACTTTATTGTTTAAAATAGAGAATTTGATACAACCTTAAGAGTAAAATTTACCCTCTACAAAATGGATGCACCGTTTGTAAGTACATACCTAGTAAATATTTTAATTAAACAAACTTACCAGAATTGAACTTCTGTCATAATTATATAGTTTTACTCGTATCGCTGCGCCCCGCGGTTCCCTCTTTTATTTGAAATATGGTATGAAGGTGTCTCATAAAATGTCGTATTTCGACGGGAACGGGAATAAACTCCAAGCGGGCAACGCCGCTGGCCACTGGCTATATTAAGCTATCTACTATATAAAAATAAGTCGGGTTTTCCTTCCTGACGATTTAACTCCAGAACGCACGAACCGATTTCCACGGTTTTGCATTCGTCGGAAAGGTCTCGGGCTCCGTGAGGTTTATAGCAAAGAAAATCTTATAAGCATTGCACCCGTGCGAAGCCGGGGCGGGTCGCTAGTTTATCTACATATAAAAAAGTAACTGTAAAGTTTCATCAAAAGTTTCATCCATTTAGTAATTTTTGCGTGAAAGACCAGCAAAGTAGGATATATTTCAGTTCCTAATCTAGAATGATCGGTAGGTAATGATTTCTGATTAATAACCTCAAAAATAACTTATCAAATTCTCGGAAATGAATCCCTTCGTCTCCTAGGAGCCCCGATTCTCGATGAATCTTTCTCGAATTTTGTTCAGGAGCAAATTTCTAAATTTAACGACTGCTCGGACAAACTCCTCGAAATTAACCCGCATATGGCTCTGTCCATAATACGGTCTTGCCTGTTCGTCCCGAAATTGACATATATCCTCCGCTGCTCCCATTTTTGGAAGTTTGATAGTTTATTAGATAGTCTGGACCTTTCTTTAAAAAATATCTCTCCCAAATTCTAAATAGCCCTTTAGAGGGGCGAGCCTGGGACCAAGCCACCCTCCCAGTAAGATTTGGTGGACTGGGGCTTCGCAAAATTTCCAGTATTTCCCTACCGGAGTTTCTGTCCTCTGCTCATAGTGCGTACAACCTCCACGGAGGCATAATATGCCCCTCTCTGGGTATCGTGGAGTTGTCGTACTTGACGGAGGCTAGAGATGCATGGCTGGGAGCATGTCCGGGTGTTAGTTTGCTGTCCAGTCCGCTTTGTCAGAAGCAATGGGACGGGCCGCTCTGCGAGTTGGTGCTTAAGAATCTAACAGATTCATGCACCAGCACCTCGGAGCGTGCTCGTCTCCTCGCAGTCTCTCAAAAAGAATCGGGACATTGGCTGCGGGCATTGCACTCTGCTACCGTTGGTACTCTATTGGATAGACAGACACTTTCCCTCGCTGTCTGTCTTCGATTGGGCGTCAGGGCAAACCACCCCCATAGATGCCAGTGTGGGGAGCCTGTCGATCGACTCGGACACCACGGCCTCTCTTGCGCACGTAGCGCCGGCCGCCTGTCGCGCCATGCATGCCTCAACGACATCATCCGCAGGGCTCTCACTACTGCTGGTATCCCAGCTATTCTTGAGCCTAACGGCATCACACGGATAGGTGGCGGGAGGCCTGATGATATGACTGTCGGGCCATGGAGACATGGCAGGTCGCTGGTGTGGGATGTCACATGTGCCGACACATTGGCCCCATCCCACATCGATGCCACCTCTGTGGGCGCTGGCGCGGCGGCTGCGGCCGCTGAACGCCTGAAGCGGCGCAAATATGCCGACCTCAATGAGGGCTACATATTTGTGCCGTTTGGGGTGGAGACCATGGGACCGTGGGGTCTGGGGGCGCGGCAGCTCCTCAAAGAGCTGTCAGTACGTTTGGTCGAGGCTTCAGGTGACCAGAGGGCTGGCAGCTATCTCTGTCAAAGGATCAGCCTAGCTATCCAGAGAGGGAATGCTGCCAGTCTTCTGGGCACTGTCTCACATGGTTCCTCTTTGGAGGACAATTTTTATCTGTAATTATTGTAAATCAATGTATATTTTCTTTTAAATGTATACTTATCAAATTGAATTAATGATCAGGGATTATACTGCGGTACAAATTTTAAAGCAACTGTTAACGAAATGGACTGAGATATCGCTCCAGTTATCTGGGATAGACTAGGCGTCGATAATCTATTTCTGCGAGTCCGTAAAATTGGTGGCTAAGGCTTATAAATAATTCTATTGATCTAAAACGGAACCCGAAGCAGTATTTTTCCATATTTTGTTCGATAAAATGCAAATTGTCGGTAAACTTTTACTTACGGACTTTGGTCTTCTCTAGGTACGCTTTGGTTTTTAACTTTGTAGAAGTCTACTTAAATCAAAGAACTTGTCTTTAACACACCTACTTAGTTTTAGTTTTCTGTATCTAGGCAAACTATCTATGTTCACTTCACTCTTCATGAGATAATTATTAATTTTAAATAATTTGACTAAGGTTAGCCAACTGTTGACCAATGTTAGTAGTGAGCCCACCATACATGAGCCTCGGGTTCACAACCTGGTGATCACTAGGATGTGTATGTAGTTTTTCGAAAACATCCTAGTTACTAATATTATAAACGCTAAAATTTGGATGTATGGATGTTTGTTCCTCTTTCACGCAAAAACTTTACAGTTGTATAACTTATACATCAGAATAACACATAGGCTAAATGTTATCCCCGTATTCCAACGAGAATGGGAACTACGCGGTTGCAATCGCGGGGCGCTGCTAGTAAGTATATATTTATCACTAGCGACAAGGAAAACATGTGAAGACACCCACCCGCATGCCCCGGAATTGATTATGAGGCATAATATGTAATAGCTTTCCTATCCGGCGATGGGCTCACCGCCTGTCACATTTAAGGGTTTAAAAAAACACAGGTGGAAAGTGGGTTTTTCCAGGAATGGAGTACCTCTGCCGGCCTACTCGAGGATAGAGTTTACGCGTACTTTATTTAGATTTTTTGTTATTTAAAGAAGACATTGTTGTACTATACCTAAAGGGGTTAAGCAAAATCTCTTTAGTTTTTATCTCCACTTCGTTTCTCCAAGTTTTAATGTTTCTCGAAGTTGGCTTTGAAAGCTTGTGTACGAAGCCGTAGCTAGTAGTAGTTTGATGAGTTTACAAGCTACAACTAATAAATGACGACCACATGTTCATTAAATATTAACATGTGGTAAGTAAGCTTAATTTTCAGTGGACGCAATTTCAGATTAAGATATTTTTCTAGTGATTAAGTTTTATTTATGTATTTAGTTTAATTATGTATCGGAAAATATGAGATTATGATGTTTTCACACCACATGCTCGACAAAGCCGGATTATCAGTATCACTACATAGTATAAAATAAAGTCGCTTTCTCTGTCCCTATATACCTATGTCCTTATGTCCCTATATCCCTATGTCCCTTTGTATGCTTAAATCTTTAAAACTACGCAACGGATTTTGATGCGGTTTTTTTAATGGATAGAGTGATTCAAGAGGAAGGTTTTAGTGTTATCATTGCACCCGTGCAAAGCCGGGGCGGGTCGCTAGTATATCATATAAACCTCGCCGAGAGCAAGACATTATATCCCTTGGCTTTAGCTGGGTTATAATGTTGTATGGAATTTCATTATGACCCGAAGGTCAATAACGTAATTTTCACTTTTCATAATCCTTATTGCTATGACGATAAAGTCTCATTTCAATTTTCGCTAAGCAAAATGTGGTGCACCAGCCTGCGGCCAGGTAATCAGCGGTCGTGGCCAACTCGATTTTCGAAAACCGAAGCCGCGGCCAACTAAATTCGCACGATCTTCATTTGTTAAATCAAGTAGGCCACGCCGGCAGAAACAAGTTGCTGTATCCATTTTATAGCTTTAACATTTCAAAAAGAATATTGAAAATGTCGAGTGATGAAAGTACTTTGACTCCAGAGTCTATTAAACTAGATGCCATAGGCATTGTCAATAATCTACTACCATGCAAAAAATTGCATTTTATTGTCTCGCATAAGGTGAGAAAAGTAGAGTATATACCTCGGGAATAAAACTGTTTTTGTCTTGGGCGCTTGAATCCTTCACTGCACTCAGGACTCAGTCTTAATTAAATTACCTCTTAAAATAACATAAAAACAAAAATAAAAACTAGGAGACCTTCGTTACGTTCAGGATTCAATGTCGCGCCCGTGACATAAAACAGTGCTTTATCCCCTTGGTGTACAATCTACTAATATATTCTTAGTTAATGGTAGACAAAATTATTATAAACTGCCGTCGATCGATAACTACCTCTTTTTGAATTATTATTCCCGTCATTCCCGTTAGCTTTTTTGTTTAATCCTATTCCTTAGAACGAGCAATTCTTGTATTTATGTATATTTTATATTTTGGGTCTCTTGGAAACGGTTCTAACGATTTTGATGAAGTTGTGTATACAGACAGATATAGTTTTGCATTTTAAGTTCAACTGCATAGTTGTACTTTATGTAATCATGCAATTTTACATAGTTTTTTTTTATATTACGACCACTCACCGGTAGATGCCGTTAGCGACACTGGTGTTAAAACAAGCTAATTTAGGCCTGCCAGGTACTATTTATTTATCGATGATTATTACTTTATAATTTTTACTTTAGAGAGCAGTGATAGCCCGGACGGTTAAAGAGCCGGCTGAAAATCAGTGAGGCTAGGGTTCGAATCCTGGCATGCACCAATGAGTTTTTCAAAAACTTACGTACATTATTATCACTAGCTCGACGGTGAAGGAAAACATCGTGAGGAAACCCGCAGGTCTCAGAATTAATTCTGAGACATGTGTGAACAGACCCGGTCCGGCGATGGGCTCATCACGTTTAGGGGTCCAATATTTCTCGTGAAATGTGGGTATATCCAGTAATGGAATACCTCTGCCTATAAAAAAGGCGTGAGATTATATTATTATTATTATATTATATTACTTTATATATTTTTAAAACTAATGAAAAAAACACGGTAAAAGCAGCAATATTAGGTACTCGGCAGTTATTCTTTGCTTTCCTTTACTAATAAATTATTTATACTAAACTATACGTGTTCAAACTCGAACTCAAACTTTAGTACAAACCCCCCAGCTCCCGAGTTCGTCTAACTCCCACCCAAGGCAACTATAAGCTCTCATAACAACAATAAGTTTAGTTAATTTTACAAAATTATCTGTTATGAAAGAAATGTAGGTATGTAGTTGAAATCATCATTACTTTTGAACAAAGGTTTTCTATTCGTAGAAATCGGTTAAAGCGTTAATGCGGTCCATTCAATCAATATAAATCACATATATATTATTCGGCTACAATAAATAGTTATCTATTACTTACTTACTTTTTATCCAACTACACCAGAGAAGGAGGGTAATGTTTTTAAATGCAGTGCCACTAACATTTAATAAAGTATTAATATAGCACTTGTTGCGAAGAGTATTTCTTACTTGTACAGTACATTGTAGCACAGTTAACCACACTTTCCTAACTGAAACAAAATTATAATAACTCTTCCAGATTCATCAAAATCTCATGAAACGCGCCTGCTGAGACGTCGCCTGTTAATTTTTACTTGCGACGAGCTTTCTAAACTGTTAAAAGAGTAAGGTAATTAAGTATGATGGATATTCCGAGTTTATCGCGGGAGCAGCGACGGCACTCGCAAGTTTCTTATCGCCCTGGACGAAGTTTACGACGTCTTTGTGGAGACGCTGCAAAATATTTCGTGCGTAACCGTGCCGTAATGACGTCACACTATATTTGTGAATTACACCACATACAAAGTTTTGGAGAAGGCGCGTTGTCTATATTCTCATATGCAGATGTTGCAGAGATAACATTAGCACCTGTCATGCTCATCTGCAAAGATAAATAAGACGTTGTTTGTAAAGGATTTGTCTTCGCTGCGGGCGCTTTTTGCTATTAGCTCGGCTTCGGGCAAGAACAACGCGTTTTATGGATGGTTCTTCTTTCAACATTTTATAATCGGATATCTCTAAATCAGCTGTACCTAAATGTGAATGATTTAGGTACAAATTTTCTAACCTATGAACAAGTGGTGCTTAATCTCACGCCTTATATCCCCGAGGGGGTAGGCAGAGCACTTTTTCACCAGATATTCTTTGGGCCCCTAAACGTGATAGGTGGTGAGCCCATCGCTGGACTGGGTCTGTTTACACATGTCTCAGAATTAATTCTGGGACCTGCGGGTTTCCTCACGATGTTTTCCTTTACCGTCGAACTAGTAATAAGTATGTATGTAAGTTTTGAAAAATAATTTTTTAAATGTTATTCTAATGCGTACCTATATGTCAGTCAATACATGCCAGCAATTACCTACTACTCATTCATGGTGTGGAACCTCATGATTTTTCCGCCTTCCCCAAGTTAGACAGCGGAATAATTCAGCTGATAATCCGCCACAAGCCCTTACAGCCCGGTCATCGGCCGCCGCAACCGTTTTATGAGGGCATGAGCGGGTCCGTTAATCACATTCGCTTGATTCGTTGCAGGTAATCCCAGCAGACTCACAAGATGGATCACATGTCACAGAGCCCAAAAAAGTCCAATACCCCACAAAAAGTGCTTAGTATTTTAAAACAAAATATATTGCCTATATCTATAGCTTTCTACCTTACAGCTAAGGTACCCAGGGAGGATCCAAGGGAGAGGGGTATGTATCTAGGTCGACCACTGATCATTTTTCTAATTTCATTGATACATTCAATAAATAAAAACTTGTGGCAAAAACACATACGCGAAGGAGACGTATTACCTACGACTAGGTACTTAGATGCTGTTTTATTATTGCTTAGATTTATTAATGTAATAGAATCAGCCTTTAATGACTGAACCTCGACTATGTGACCGACTCGCAGGCTGGACCCGCCCTTATAATTCAATTTACAGTTGGTGTCAAAAATAATGGAGATATTTTGTTAACGACGTACCCTTGAAACAACTTTGTTTGGATGACCAAGACGTAGTGACAAATTACAAAAAGCTATACGAAAGAAACAAGGCGATATTAAAGCATCGGGTCATTTCAGAGCCGGCGAAGTTCAACAATCCATCTTCCGTAATTGCCGCAGTTTCCGAGTGTCCATTTCTTCTGTTTTATTTCATTTGATTAGGTATATATACTTGATATATACACATACAGTAGCTGATAGACTTTCATAGTTAAAGAAATTGTGATTGCCAGGCGGCGATAGAATCATGCAGTAGGTTTTTGAGGAAACGTTAATATTCGAAAAATTCCGTGAGTAAAGTCACAAATTTGGCATACAGAAAATCAGGATGTTGGACATCCGTCAGGCAAAAGGCGAACACACAAACTTTGAACGGGAACTGTAACCGGATTCACTAACGAGTCGAGCACGGGTGACGGCGCGCTGCTGTGATCCGCGCTCGCGTCTTTCGCGACTGTTTCAACCATGTTTTTTTCTATGCATATCCTTAGATACTTTCATATTTCTTTACATATTTCTTCACTGGCTATTTCCGACATGATTAAGTACATACATTTTAAGAAACCTTGAGTATCTAGTTTATAGGATCGGCTTACTCCACCAGCCAATTCATATTCAAATAATAATAAGTATATGGTCACACCTTTATCCCCGAGGGGGTAGGTAGAGGAATACCCACTTTTCATCACTATATTTTACGGACCCCTTAACGTGACAGGTGGTCAGTCCATCGCCAGACTGGGGTCCTGGTACCTGCACACATGCCTATAGGACCTTTTGGGACCTGCGAATTTCCTCTAGATTTTTTCTTCATCGTCGAGCTAGGGATAAGTTGTGCATAAGTTGTTGAAAAACTCATCGGAACATTGCGTCACAAAGATTAGAACCCGAGCCTCACGCATGCGAGACGAGCTTACTATAACCACAGCGCCATCGCTGCTCTGTGTATGTAGGTATACATAGAGGTTTTTCCTCTTATTGAAAGTCACTGCAGCTATTATACGGAATCGGGATGCGTAGCTGAGGAAAAGAAACTGCTCAAGAAACTCCACACCATAGGTATTCGGTATTCTTTTTTATATTAAAACAACCTTATATAAAATTACATGAAATCATACCGAATACAGAGAACCAGCCAGTGAGTGTGAGTAGCCAGGTCATGTCTAACAAGGCAAGGATGGCTATGCATAACGCTGTTCTGGTCCCGACGCTGATGTATGCGAGTGAATGTTGGGTGTGGCAGAAGAAGCATGAAAGCAAGGTGAACGCAGTGGAAATGAGGTCTTTGAGGAAAATGTGTGGAGTAAAATTGTGTGATAGAGTGAGGAATGCGGATATACGAGAGAAGTGTGGTTTGAAAGAAGATGTAGGGACAAGGATAGAAAAGGGTATGTTAAGCTGGTTTGGTCATTTAGAACGTATGGATAAAAGAAGAGTAACGAAAGAGATTTATGGTGCAAATGTTGAAGGATACAAGGCAAGAGGACGCCCCAGAAGGACGTTCACGGATCAAATTAGTGACGTCCTTCAAAAATCTGGTGTCAAGAGTGCAAAGAATAAAAGAGCGTGCATGAAAAGGCTTATGGATGTGAAGGAAGCGAGGGAAGTGTGCAAAGATCGGGCAAAGTGGCGATCCATCGTCTCTGCCTACCCCTGTGGGAAGAAGGCGTGAGCTGTATGTATGTATGTACAGAGAACCAGTGAGGCAAGAAATAAACAAACAAAGCGTTCACCGCACGCGCTGGTAACAACGCTTGTGTAACCTTGTGTATTTGCTGAATCCAGTTCGAAGCGTTATCGGGTGCACGCAGCGGTCGCGGTTTAGGACTTAACGAATTATCAGGCCGGCTGTCACTGGCCCATTGAAGCCAATTTTGAATAATGGGACACTGAATTTATAATCACAGTCGAGTGCCCGACGCCCACGCCGCGCGCCGGTCGCCGCCCCATTGCCGTGACCACTACAAAGCACACCAGATTAGCACCATTGTTTGAGAAGGGATTTAGTAATATAATTTGAATTACAATCACGGAGGCTAAATGGTCGTAGATCTATGGGAATGAGACGCTGTTGTTGTATTTGTATCAATACTGTGCTTTACCTATAGATAACTAAGTAAATTTTGATATTACATAATTGAAATATCAAAACTTACGTAGATACATATTTATCACTAGCTCGACGGTGAAGGAAAACATCGTGAGGAAACCCGCAGGTCCCAGAATTAATTATGAGACATATGTAAAAGACCCGGCCCGGCGATGGGCTCGCCACCTATCACGTTTAGGGGTCCAAAGAATCTCGTAAGAAAGTAAGTATATTCAGAAATGGAATACCACTGCCTGCCCCCTCGGGGATAAAAGGCGTGAGATTATTATTATTTTATTTAAAGAAAACACGCCAACAGTTTCCGAATATTTTTCGTATTATTGTGACGTAACAAGTAATAAGAACACCATATCTCATGTGATGTCAGACGCGTTGGCGTGTTTCCGGAACTGAGTTCAAAAATTTATTAGTACCTATTAGTATGTATACTATTATTAATTTATTATTATAAGGTATATCAAAAACTAAAAAACTGTTTTGCTATAAAACTTATATAGGTAAGTATAATCTTTCGATTTATGACAAGAAAAATACTAGTTAATTCAACACAGTCATGTAATTGTATAAAAATAAAAACTTTATACCATTCGTACAAATTTCTTATCAGCTCAATTTTGGTATCTTCTATCTAAATTCCCTTTTTCATCTCTTGAATTCGAGTTCTCCAAAGCCCGTCTTATCCGTTTGCCTGGAGCTTAAAAGAATTTTCAAGTTAAGTCGTTGGAAGAGTATCCCTAGAATGACAATCAAGTAGGTATAGTTACTTAATAAAATATTTGTTTTTGGACTAGTTAGATGAAACAATAGAAGTCTTTCTTTAAACTGGCTTTCATGTTAAGTGAATTTTAATATACCAATATACCTACCAAATTCTACTTCTAATTTATAACATGAATAATACTACCAGAATAAAGACTACCGATTTGCTAAAGTATTCCCCAATGTGCAGTTAGAGGGTTCGAATCAGTACGCACAGAATGTAGAGGTCATAAAACCACAAGTAATAGGATAGGGTATATCGCCGCAAGGCTTAACCTCTAAAACAAGTATAATAGATATCATACACATACACGTAACAAAATAGGTTTGAGGTTTATCCTCTTCGTCGTTTAATAGATTGCAAGTCTCAGGTTTAGATCACAGAAGCTTTAACTAATTATTTGGCTTTTATTAACTAACCGAGTTAGCTCGATTAAAATTAATAACAAATAGCTAACAAAATGTAATTAGTTTGGAAAGTCTTAAATTGAAATATATGCATAAGTAATTATGATAAACGAACCTGCACGGTTTCGTCATGTAGTTAAATTATATCCAATTAAGTGCACGCACACTGCCACCTCTGAATATTTTAAGGTTTGCACCTATACCTTAAGCGAAAGCGTGGTCGTAATAAATGACTAGATAGGGATGGTCACGTGCAGGTCGTCCCATTTGTGCTTCTTGTGAACACTGAAGGAAGTGCTGCAATTACCTGTGATGGATAGTGAGAGTTAGATGCGGCCGTAAGGGTCGCGTCCTCCATATAACTTTCTTATCTGGCCGCCTCCGAAGGGAAACTTTATGACATCTTTACGGGAATCGAAAAATATGGAGGACCCTTAACATTAAAACGCTGGACTCGTATACGCAAATCCTCTTGTAGGCTTTGGTCACACCTAAAGGTACTCGCATATAAAGTAGGTGTCTATCGCACCGTTCGTAGGTACCCATACCTCCAACGTTTACTAGAGTTGAGCAATTTTCCGGGTTCAAATATTATGGAAATCTTAGTCGGTCCTTGTAACAATGTGGAAAATTATCTGACAAGACAAGTCTTTAAGACATCAAGCGAAGGTTTAACATTATGAAGTCTGTTTTAAAAGTGCCCTGTTTAGCTCTTCAGTAAAATAAAAACTTCTCGTGTTTAAAAGTTTTTAGTAACAATGGCACATAATAAGAAACCAGTTGAAACTAAACCGTGGTGTTTTCACGTTTTACAGTCACGAACGACGTGGCTCTACATTTCTAAATATTTCCATTTTAAATATTCATATAATACGATATCAATTCCGAAACATCTAATTGTACTTAACATTTTACCTAATTTGAAAGTAGCTACCAGGTATTCCTGCGTAGAGATTATAACCCACATTGGGGACTACTGAACCATAGCTCAGCTTGTTAGTTAATACTGTGTATTCCTAATTTTTACTCTCTAGCGAACGATGGAATTTTATATAATGCCATCACCATTGTGGTAAGAACTAAAATTGAAAATCTTATAATACGTCAACGTTTTCGCAAAGCTCTTCTAACAAACTTTGCACTAAACTTATTAACTTAAAATACACCATAATTATTTGATTCCAGAGAAACATTTTGTTCAAAACTGTTAACTCTTTCCTTTGAAACTGAGAAATTGTATCAAGAATAAAATAACTTTCCACTCTTACATTAAGGCACCTACACAACACAAGCACCACGTAACCGATATACCAAATGACGATGATGAGAAAATGACGGCGAGTGGTTGAGAAAACTACCTACAAAAAGCTGTGATTTACATCCTTATACAGAAAATATTTTTGAAGTTTGATTTCTACAAATCGCCTAAAGATAATTAAATGATATCCCCCGTTTTTCGATTCTGACCGATTTTGTCGTTAGGTAGAGAAGATTATGGTTCCCGCCTTATGATACTCTGATATAGATAATTGCAAGATTGTAGTTTTATAATGTAAAATTAACCTGTGTGCATGTAGGGCGCTTTATACGAATTCACTGATCAACTTCTAGACTCTCATCTTGTCTTAATTAAAAACTTACAACGAATAGTTTGCACTCTTTGCGCGAAAGGGTTCTCTGCGAAGTTTAACTATTCGAGACGAGCATTTTGTATGATACAAGCATAATAAATAGCAAACTTAAGTGCTCCCAAATGAAACGCGACCCAGGGGATCCCCTGTGATACACAATTTACAAAATTACATTTCTTTTGAAGTTTCTGCTTTTGAACGTCGGACAAAATGTAGGTACTATAATGGGATGACCTATTATCTAAATGGTTTCACTTTACACAAAGAATATCTTTCCACGAAAAGAGAAGTCCTTGATTTCTAATTGAGTTACGTAGGTCCCTCCCTGGTTTGTTCATAATGAGCATAAATCTTTTTCTACGACGACGGATAAGTAATATAATTACATCCCACAGTAAATAGATCTTATTATTTTATATTATGTAGATATATTAAAAAAGACGTGTGGCACTCGGGGACTGCCGCGGTAAAGCTATTGCATAGCATTTTGTATCAACAAGACTGCCGAAAAGAAACGACGTTAGACAATGCACGGCCTTCAAGCCACACCTCCGTGCCCGTCGGAGTGGGGAGCGTGAGGTTTTTTTCGTTACGGAATTTCTGGATTGGGTCCCCGCGCTCAAGGCCCTCGATAGAAGCTATGCAATAGCTTAAAAAATTAAAAAGTCTTGTTTAGATTTCTTTGCTATGCCAAATGAAAACTGAATATTTCAAGTAGGTACACACAAATAATTGTTATTATTTATAGGTTAATTAGTACCTATAAATTGTTTGCAAAAAATACATTCACGTAATGTTTATTCCATGCTAAGGGGAAAATATTATATTAAATTTATGACATTGAAGTTTTCTAATAAAATTTATTTACAAACATTGTTTTTTAACAATTAATATTTTTATATATCGAATTACACAATATAAATAGGTAGGTTTTTTTTATCATTCTTAATTACGAAGTTTTCCGTAGCTTTTTTTATTATTGACCTTGAAGGGGTACGAAATACGACCATAATAAAAATAAATTACCCCTTAATGATTTGAAGGAAAATAAATACACAAATAAACCCTCAATAGAACGTTACGTGCGTGGGTTTTTAAGAATCTTGACGATTTAGGAACGAAATCAAACGTCTGTCAGTCGGTAAAGGAAATCCACGCAACGAACGTTTGGCCGGATATTGCTTGCTCCTCGGCGATTGACGTGTTCCTTTCTACGTCTATCCATTGCGAAAATTGTGGCCCTCTGTCAGTATAAGATGGGTGCCATGACAATCAAACATCGTCCTAATGGCACAAATTGACATGATGGCAAATTACAAACAAGAGTTTCAAATAACATCGGTTCACAAAAAACACAAATATATGAAGTCGATATCAAACCTCACATTTCACTTTTTACATGAATAAAGAGTACTCTTGGCGTTACCATGTTCTTTAATTTTTGTTACGTAGGCAGTAGGTACCTACACAATATTGTCAATCAAAAATATATAATACTTATTTAAAATTTTGATTTAATGGCTACGATTAAAACAAAAACAACTTAACATGTATACCTACTGCTTATTATTTGTTGAGACGTCGAGCTCTTGTGAGGAAGACGAATTTTCAGAATTCCTCATTTACGAACGGGTGGTCTTTGTGCTCGCGGCCTCTGTGGAATTAATAAAACGAAATGATTACATATATTATGATGTTATTTCTATTTTATTTGTATAATGTTCTTTTATGGAAAAACATATTACTGTATACTAAAAACTGTGACAGGCATAATTGTAATCTTAGGAATAAAAATAAACTAGAGCAACCTCAGTCGCGATTAAGTAAAATTAATAATTCCTTTGTGGGGCTTTGCATACGCTTTTATAATAAAATACCAGAAGATATTTTGAAATTGCCTGAAACTGTGTTCAAAACTCATGTTAAACATGTACTTTGTAAAATGGCATATTACAAACTAGACGATTATATAAATGACAATGATGCTTGGAACAGATTTCCTCCAGTCCAGCGCAATACGATAGCGAAAAACAAACGAAACTATGTAACCCAATTTAGTATTAAGTAACAATTGATTAAAAGAATATTGTGTTGAGGAGTTTCTTGCCCCGCTTCTTCTCCTCAACCATACATGCTGAAGCGGTGGAGTTGAAATGACGTTCAATAAGTGGACTTGTAAGTTCCTATTTTGAATAAAACATTTTGACTTTGACTTTATGAACGTATGCCGAAGAAAACATGATTGGAAAGAATTTAATTACCTATCAAATTTATAAAGATTTATTGTCTCAGAAAACTAACATTTATTGTCATTTCCGTGAAATTGAGAAGAAAAATTTAATGAATTCAATTGACGTGATAAATTAGAATACCTAGGTACTTGAGTCTTGCAAATAAATTGGTAAAAGTAAATTAAAAGTTTACAAAAAGAAATTAAATGTTTACCGCCTATTGATTATTAGTTTTTATAATATTCCAACTATTTACAATTAAATAAATATCTACTAAAGTAGTTACTTATTTCATTATATGTATTTTTTTTAACTTTGTACCTACTATGCAAAGTTATAGTATGGATATGTATAGTAGGTGCCTATAGCCTATTAGCTACACAAAACAACAAAGAAAATAAGCATCGCAAACACTCACTCTGCTTGTGGAATGAGCCGACCATTACAATCAAGGCTTGCAATGAGCTGGAGATCCTCCTCTGATAGTTTGAAGTCCCACACATTGAAGTTCTCAATTTAACTTCTATCTACTTACAGAATTTTTGATTACTCAATAATTATCTACCTATGCCTTATTGGAGCAGTGATAGCCTTACGGTTAAAGAGCCGGCCGAAAATCAATGAGGCTCGGGTTCGAATCCTGGCATGTACCAATGAGTTTTACAAAACTTACATACATATTTATCACTAGCTCGACGGTGCAGGAAAACATCGTGAGGAAACCCGCAGGTCTCAGAATTAATTACTAATAATACGTTTAGGGGTCCAATATATCTCGTGAAATGTGGGTATATCCAATAATGGAATACCTCTGCCTACCCCCTCGGGGATAAAAGGCGTGAGATTATTTATTTTATTTATCTATGCCTAAATTTTTATGTAACCTTATCAAGATTCAAATGAATCACATATTATGTAATCACATACATAGAACGGAAGCGAAAATCTTTCTTTCTTTGTTACACTAACAGAATAAAAAACCGACCATAAAAAGGACCCTGACCACCATGTCAGGGGACAAATATGTGCGGAACATTTAAAAAAAAAACACATATTATGTGGACAACAAACCTCTAACTATCCATTACCTACATAAATATATTCAATCACACAAGAAGAAGAATTATAACTTTCTAAGCTGCTTTATTAATAAAGCAGCTTTAGAAAGCGCTGTCTAAAAGCTTTTTGCATTTTCCTTATTTTTGTTTGTGCTCGTACTTGTAGGTACTAACGAATTTACCTACCTACTTACTTCATCTTGTACCTAATCATAGATAATATTTGTTTATTAACTTATGTTTTTGCGAACATCGCTTAAGTTAGTCCAGACATGTATTCAGAAATTTCAGAATACAGGTACCTACTCATAAGATATTTGTATACTTCTGTACTACTTACATACTATTTTAATATCCATAATTTCGTTTTAGGTAGGTACTTAATTTCACTTTCATAGTTCCGCTCTCATATTTTAATTATCAGTACGTAAATAAAAAAATATGTTTTAAAGGCTTTGAGGCCCTGTGTTCTTATGAATTATCAACTTTACATCAAATAGGTATATCCAGTCTATTAAAATCTTCAGCTTGAATAAAATTTACCTTAAACTTTGTATTTTAAAAGATATTAATTAGCAACGGCACTACACTGTATAATAATAAAGTAGGTATACTTGCTTCACAAAATTTATATTATTCCGCGCAAACAAGGGTAAAACCTCCAGTTTTTAAACAGCTAGGCACGGAACAAATATTTGTCCCAAGCTGGTAATCAAACGTACGCACCGTCGTTTGACAATGTTTTACTCAGATGTCTACGCTAAATGGGCTGTTAGATGCGAAAGCACCCAATTGTGAAAGTTTTGCTGAATTGCGGTGCGGCTATATATCAAATGGCAACAAAAACAAATGTTTTGCCCATTTAAAATTATTCCGGATCCCTCCCTGTATGGAACTTACCTAATCAGAATTTGTGCGGGTGTTTTCTTTAACTTGGCAGCCACGGACTTCACTTTAGGGTCTTCCAATAAATGGGGATCGCCAGGTTTAGCCCAGGGCCGATCGGGGCTGCCCAACGGACTGTAAACAGTTAGGGTGATGTCTCTGGCTCTGCAGAGTTCTAATAACTTTTTCTGAGACAGGTAGGGATGGCACTCTACCTGAAAACAGTGAAAGTACATACTCAACTCGTATTGTTTTTTTTTACTTAGTATAGTTACACCTACTCTTATCCTGGTGTTTCTTATTTAGTTTGATTTTCGCACAGAGGTAAGTATATAAATACTATTTACGTGATGTCAGACATCGATATAATAAGATACCCATTAATAATTAAGTGATGGACGAATACATCATTCATTTGGTTTCGGAATTCCCTTAGCCCCAGATGGTCTATTTTCATTACCTTTCATCTGCAACAAAACATATCTAATGTATAGCACAAATAAACATTAGGTACAAAAGTTGAAGATGCACTAGCGCTTTATAGAATATTCTCTTTAAAACTCTACATTAAGTTTTAATCCAACAAAACAAGAAACAAAACATAAGTATTATTTTCTCACCATGTAAAACTGAAAATGTTACCTACACCAAATTTTATTTAACAACAGAAATATGGATATCGCAGTTGACTGCAAGCTAGGTACCTACGCAAAGTTAGGTAGGTACTTACTTAATTTATGTTAGTTTACAAGACAGGCTTACCCATTATATACGTGTGGCCTAATAATTCTGCAACGGAAGAGGAACTGTGGTGCGGTTTCTTCATATGAAGGTTTAATTATATTTCGGAGCAAAGCAGAAAATACTAATTTAGTTCCTCCCGAGAATTAACATAGGGCTGTTTAAGCGTAGTGTAGCGAGCGTGTAGTGAACCTATTTAATGTATTAAGCAGGTATATGCATTTTATCCCGTTCTAGAGGTAATTCCAAAATCCAATGCACTTGGAAAATTATGGAGTAACTTCACATTTAAAAAAATCACATTTAAGAAAGACTAAAGGCAAACAGGAAAGCAGGAAAGTCGGGAATGCGGCAAACATTACAAAAAATTCCCGTCCTGGATCGCGGCCGCTTTCTCGCCTTTCCCACCTTGGTGGGTGTTGGCCGTTACGCTTTTAATTATCACTAGCTACCTATCCTGAGTAGACATTTTTTTCTGTTTCATTCATAATTTGTTCGATCTGTTTGCCTATATGTAACGAGAATTTACACCATACTAATTCTATTCTATAAAGTACCTAGGTAGGTAGGTACCTACTAATTAAAGTTACCTGATTTGTGATTGGCTTAATCTAAGCGACCTTCAGGACACGGTCGATCTGCTTTGAATTGAAGTTGCTAAGTCCAATACTCTTGGTAAGGCCGCGCTCAACGAGTTTTTCCATAGCCCTCCAAGTATCTAACTACGTAATCGACATCCGAGTAGATCACTTTACCGTTCGCATCGGCAGGGAATGGATCACCGCCTTCCTTTGATAGAATATGTAAAGTATAGTAGGTATATTACACACCTAAAAGTAAAGTAATAGTTTTTTCCTATTCTCATTCTAAAAAAAATTCTGCTCATCTCATCTTGATACCTAGGTACGTATTGTTCACTCAACTATCAGGGGGTCACATCTGAGGATAGGATTATTAAGCAATGATATGAAAGTCTATTGTGTCTGGAGTCTGTTGCTTGAGGAGATAATATTTGTACTTATCTACGTTAGACATTAGTTTTTATTTTAAAATCATAAAGACTCTCAGTTAAAAAAAAATAGCTTCTGCTTACACTTCGGTTGACATAGCGCGATGGTGCTTGTGTTCTATGTTAACAAACAGCGAATCGACATCAAAACAGATATATCCTGTTCCAAGCTGAATACAGACACAAAAGAATTAGGTACCTATCTATTGTCCTTGCACCCCTGTGGGACGCACCTCCTTGACTGGATAGTAGGAACCTACAGGTACCTATTCAATCTCATTACTCAAGTTTTTCCTTTTTAGATGTACCTACTTATTCAGGAATCCTATTTAGGTAAAATTAGTTTTGGGCCTTGTAAGGCGAGGATTTTGAATCTACAAAGCTCAAAATCGTGCCTTCTGGGAAATCAAAATCTAATAGCCATGAAATTGACGCCTCTGGTAAAAATTTAAGCATCCTACCTTGTAAGCCATAGGCCAATGAATGAGGTACAAGTCCAAATAATCTAAACCGAGGTCTGTAGTGACATGTTGACCGCCTTTTCCACTAAATCTGACCTGTGATATGTATTCCACAGCTTAGAAGTTATAAAGAGATCTTCTCTGAAAAATAAAAACATTTCATACTTTCACAAGCGTTCTAATGACGACTGAATATTGATCCATATTATTTCGAATTGGGTCTGAGACAGTCTGAGTACGTCTGAGGCATGGTAGTCTGGCCAATTTAATTAAATATTGTTGTCCGACTACTAAAATATTAACCCAAGTAACCAAGTTTACACGTAATTATATCATAAGCAAACCGAAAGTTGTTCGTTTTGGTCTAAGAAATATCTACCAACTTATATTATCTAAATTAAGTTATAAAATTACGGTTGTCTCTTATGTTTTATTAAAGCCAATCGCTGTAGCATAATCCTGTAATTTGAATAAGCCAAGTATTAGTGCACTCAAGTTATGCAGCCATAAAAGTTTTAGATCGAGTTTAAAAAGCTTTAGCAAATATCTACCCTGAGTAAAGTTAAGGAAAGTTTATACAGCGCCTGGTAATGATTTTCTAAGTTGACTTAAAAGTTCAATCGGTTCGATTTAATGGTTGTTTCTTCGTCATTGTTTACAAACAAGGATGCGAAAATTAAATAATTTGTCTGGAATATAAACATTTCAATTACTCGTAGTATTATATAGGATATAGGAGTAATTTCACGTTTATTTTTCAGTCAGTTTGTAAATCCCAGTATAGAGCTGAAGTGTCCAGTAGAAAATATGAATATAAAATTTCGCTCTATCCTGGCCTTGGATCAAGACAGCTTCGATTTATTTTCAGTTTAAAAATAAGTATTGGTGTGTGCATATAATCTATATATATAAAAATGAATCCCTTTTTCCCTTGGTCACGGCATCACGCGTTAATAGCTGAACCGATTTGGCTGAAAGTTGGTGGGGAGGTAGCTTAGAACCAGGAGACGGACATAGGATACTTTTTATTCCGATATTCCCACGGGAACGGGAACTACGCGGGTGAAACCGCCGGGCGCTGCTAGTCTATATATATAAAAATGAATCCCTTTTTCCCTTGGTCACGGCATCACGCGTTAATGGCTGAACCGATTTGGCTGAAAGTTGGTGGGGAGGTAGCTTAGAACCAGGAGACGGACATAGGATACTTTTTATTCCGATATTCCCACGGGAACGGGAACTACGCGGGTGAAACCTAATAATAATAATAATAATATAATCTCACGCCTTTTTATCCCCGAGGGGGTGGGCATAGGTTTTCCATTACTGGATATACCCACATTTCACGAGATACATTGGACCCTAAACGTGATAGGTGGTGAGCCCATCGCCGGACCGGGTCTATTTATACATGTCTCAGAAATAATTCTGAGATGCGGGTTTCCTCACGATGTTTTCCTTCACCGTCGAGCTAGTGATAAATATGTAGGTAACTACGTAAGTTTTTTTGAAAAACTCATTGGTACATGCCAGGATTCGAACCCGAGCCTCACTGATTTTCGGCCGGCTCTTTAACCGTCCGGGCTATCACAGCTCATTAGTGTGTGTATATATGTAGTGCATATATTATTTTGTAAATACATCCTAGTTATTCATATCCATTCGCATATCTAAGGCATATCGGCTAAGCGGTCACGCTCTGGTGAGCGAATTTTTTGTAATGTTCGAGTTTGTATGTAAGTTGCAACCTGTCCCACAGATCGCGGTGTCAGGCATAACAAACAAAAGTGCTTTCCCGCCTTACCCCTCTTTGTCTACGTTGACCTTTAACGTAGTACCTAAGTCTTTAGAAATCGAAAAGAAGTACTTTTAAAGTAGGTACAAAACAACATATATCGGATTACTCGTACATACCTATAGGAATGGTATTGTCACTGTTTCTGAAATTTATTTATTTATTAGTTTTTATTCAAGCTTTATACCTACAGGTCAAATATCAGTATTTCAATCGATGAAAGTTTTGGCCTCCAGGCAACATGCCGTTCCTTCTCACGACCCCTTGTTTTATCTGGTCCCTGATGGCCTGTCCGACCTCTTTCTCATTGCCGTAAAGGTGTGCGCAGTCTATATGGCGATACCCTGCATCGATGGCCGCTCTCACCGCTTCACCCACTTCACCGGGTTGAGACTTAAAATTACAATAAATCAACATATGGCAGTATAACAAAGCAGGAGATGCTATAAAATAACTACACAACTTTTTCCTGAATTCGAGGTCACTTTATGGAGCCTTCTTTCTCCGTCGTAGTATTAATTAGACGAGATCTGATGATAGTTATCGACAGTAACGTATGAATAGAGGACGTCCAAAGTGCTTTAGGTAACTTTGTGATCAGACATGCCGTTAAGATCAGAGATTGTATTGATAACTGAGAATGTCAATTGTCATACATTTTTATGTTTTTCATTGCTTAGGTACAAGGATAGTTGTGGTGTAAGCGATTTGCCAGACCACGGTACCTATGGCAATACCTATAGCTATCATTAGATCTCACCTAAATAATAGTATGACGGAGTACCAAGCCTCCAAATTGATGTCGAATGTACGAAACTCGGAATGTAATAGCGTGTATAAATATAGACCTATTATAAGTATATATCGTATATAATATGTTATTACATGACTGTCTGTTGCCAGAATAAATAAAATATTAAAGCAGTGCCCTGACTAATGGCTGTGAAATTGGCAGGAAAAATGTTTTCTCCGAGACAACAAAATTGCATAAATGTATCTATCCATAAACTTAACAGTCAAAATTTCCAGCAGTAACAACAGTAGGTAGGTACCTAAAAACCGAGTGTATCTGACATAGCTAAACTTCTTCTTGATGATGATGATGATGACTTCGATACAAAATAATATTCAATCGTTCAACTAAGGGATCAAAATGTTATCGTCCGTCTAAGTACAATTTTACCATAGGATTCATTAAGAATTTAGATATAGCTTACATTCCATGTCCCCAGCCCTAAAATAGGACAGGCGAGTCCATTATTGAATTTCACTTGCGCGGACATGGTGATTATCAAGTGGGCAGAGAAGAGTGATGAGATTCGCAATCTTCATACCTCGTACGTAGGTTATAACCAGTGTCGTAGCTAGGTCATTGCATTGGGGGCCTGCGCCAGGGGTGCAAACTCCCGGGGACGCAAGCAGTCAAAACATTCTTATTCTTTAGCATACATATTATTTAGATAATTTATAGATTTATAATAATCAGTTACAAGAAGCGTATTATAAAATTTATAAATGACAGAGTGTACCTACATTGTAGCTATAACATCAATATTTATCAAATTGTTATATAGGTACCTATTCAATTATTTGTAATTAAAATCATTGTTAAAAAGGCAACCAAATATTCTAAAAAGGTAAGTAAAAAACAAAGATAATATAAATCCTCCTCCGCCTCCGCAGATGACGTCGCGTGCGAGCGCGGTCACGGCCCCGCCGCGTGCTTACGCAGCCGCCGCTGCCGCGCCTGCCCCCGTCGCTGTCGCCGCACCTTCCCCGCTAATGAAGCGGCCCTCCCAGGAAGGGAAGAAGAGCCGGAGCAAATGTGCTGGCAAGCATGTGCCCCCACCGGTTTTCAGGAAAAACCAGTGTGATGAGGAGAGTACAGAGGAAGAAGAAGAAGCCCTCTAGCCGCAACACCCATGGCACTGCTCCGACCGGACCGAACCATCTGCTGCGTCCTGCTGTACCGTCGACGCAGCTGTATGTGTCCCGTTTGCACTGGTCTACAAAGGTCCAAGACGTCGTAGACTACATAGTGAAGAAGTCCACTTTCTCATTGAGGGTTGAACGGTTGGAGTCTCGTCGCAAAACGAATTTTAATTCTTTTGTGGTGAGAGTACCAACCCATCATCTGGAAACCTTCATGAAGGAGGACTTCTGGCCGCAGGGAGTTGTATTTCGGAAATTCCGGGGTCAACTACCGCCTGGCAGGCGCCTACCGGCGCCTGCCAGATGGTAACAGTGTTATAAACACGTACAAAGGGCAGGCGGTGACTTGCCAACTTACTGGTCTGGGCCCCACAGAAAGGGCGCACGCTGGGAGCGACATGGAGGCAACAGAATGTAAGCGGCTAAGGGTCTCGAGAGGTGTACACCGCTTTCAGTTTTCACTCGGGCCGGCCAGTTAAGGCAAGCCAGAGATGAGGAAAGGTGCCTTCCCCCAGGAGTAATAGGGTGCGTGGGGTCGCCACTTCCCATCAGCTCGCCACAAGCTGCCCTGCGCAGACTGACTGCATCGCCAATAGGCGATGGGCGATGGGGTCGTCACATCCCGACGCCTTTTATTATTATTATTATTATTATAAATCTTTGAACATGTCTGACCCTCCTTTCTAATACGTAATACCATACATATAATAGGTACTGTAATTTGGTACAGGTATTAAACAGAATAAGCGCAATTCCTGAAATTAGTTTGTTCAGTATCGACTACTTAGGTAATCGATTTCAGCTATTTTTAATGTGTTAAATTTTTCCGAAAAATGAATTAGCGTAGCTGAATTTAGTGCTTTCTAAAGGAATCGTGCTGTTATTTAAGAAAATTGGTTAGACAAAACTAAAGTTCGATCACATCATAATCTCGCTTAGGGCCCCTACCACATGATTCCGTTTCTTTACTCATGTGACCCAAGCTACGTCGCTGCATAGAACAAGTACAATCGATAACTAAGTAACGTAATAAAACACGTAATTACCTCTGTAACAAAATTATTATACATATTAATAAGAACTTATTTGTATTGATCTTTATCAGTAGTTTGATGACCTTTTGAACACGATAAAAGTATGAATACAAACATCGTTAACATCGAGTAGGATAAATAACAAGTAGAAGTAGATATGTGGTGTACTCCTAATTGAAAAATGTACTTAGGTAAATATCTACAAAACAATTAAGATTCATTACTTAAAGGATTTAGTTTAGATTTTTCATTTTTTTTAATACTTACAAGTCACTAAACGTATGTTACCTACCTACTTAAATTGTATGTTACAAATTAATAAAAACTTGTTTTTATTTTATTTTATATAGGGTACCTACTATTTAGCTAATTATAAAAGAGAAGTAATTAAATGAGCAGCAATTATAAAATTTGGTTAGCCACAAAAAATCAGCATTTAAATTATCTATTTGGTCGCCATACAAAGATTTTGTTCGCAAATAAAAAAATCAGGCAGCAATCCTTGTTCGGCCAATAATTTTGATAATGGTCAAAAATTAAATCAGAAATAGGCAGCTTACAATCACATGGGTTTGCATAATAAACATTCAGTCCGCAAAATAGTTACTTGGTCCGCAAAATAACTACTTGGTCAGCAAGATTTTATGATTGAACAGCAGAGAAAACATATCGTAAAAATTATACTATAACTACTACTACTACTACTACTTATTACTACTACAACTACTACAACTACCACTACCACTACCACCACCACCACTACTATCACTACCACTACCTCTACCGCTACCACCACCACCAGAACCACCACTACCACTACCACCAACAACATCACCACCACCACGACTATCACTACCACTACCACTACTTGTAATCGTAATCATAATAATAATCATAATCATAAAAGTTGCATAATCCAAAGTCCTTTCAAATCTTTGTAAGGAATGCGCCCATTTTGCGCATGATAAGTTTGCTGAGATTATTTTTTCTACTTTTATATGCAGCTCAAAAAAAATTTTTTGGCTTCCCCTCTGAGAGCTTACTAAAATTTCATTAAACAGTAGCAGCTCATTACATACATACATACATATAATCACGCCTCTTTCCCGTAGGGGTAGGCAGAGACCACTTCTTTCCACTTGCTACGATCCTTACATACTTCTTTCGCTTCGTCAACTTTCATTGTTCCTTTCATACATGCTCTTCGGTTTAGGGTACTCTTGACCTGGCCTTTTTTCAAGACGTACCCAATTTGATCTCGAAA
This sequence comes from Ethmia dodecea, assembly GCA_963855545.1. Taxonomy (NCBI): domain Eukaryota; kingdom Metazoa; phylum Arthropoda; class Insecta; order Lepidoptera; family Depressariidae; genus Ethmia; species Ethmia dodecea. The sequence continues at coordinate 9,519,681 of OY979446.1, forward strand.
CGTCCGCCTAGGTCTACCCCTTCCAACACTTTCATTCACATTTGCCTTATACACTTTTTTCGTCAACCGTTCTTCATTCATTCTCTCGACATGGCCAAACCATCTCAGCATACCTTTCTCAATTTTTGTCACTACATCTTGTTTCAGATCACAACGTTTCCTTATCTCACTATTTCTTATCCTGTCACTCAGTTGAACTCCTATCATTCTTCTTAACGCTCTCATCTCAACTGCATTTATTCTGCTTTCATTTTTCTTCTGCCATACCCAACTTTCACTTCCGTACATGAGTGTCGGAGCCAACACCCCCCTATGCACAGCCAAACGAGCCTTGTTAGATTGCAGCTCAAAAATAATTACTGCCATCCAGAATGACATAAATTGCTGATTAGTTTTGTAATGTACCAACACCAAACCATAGATTTACTTATCTAATATATATTAGTTACTTTTGTGTTGTACCTAAATTTATTTGAAAATTGCTTCACTGGATACCTGTATCACTTTTAGTTGTGTTTTTGCTTGATTACATTCAGCTCCATGGAGCTGTCTATTAAGTGTGTACTTACCTGTCTTTGTTATTGTTTTTTTTTTATGTGATGAGTGTGTATCTGTTGTACAAATAAATAAATTCTATTCTATTCTAATGTTTGCTGGCCATGAGTTGCTAACCAATTAGCTATTTCTGCTTACAGATTATATTTTTCTGCTCACAAACATACGAATACTCTGCTAACCATTTAAATAACACCCATTATAAAATGTTGTAATAGATATAGATACCTACCTACCTTTTACCTATGGTGATTTAAAAAAAATCACCAATATCCTTGAGTAACAGTATATAACTAAACAATCTGTATATATTCGCTCTATTAATAAAAAAAATTGAGTAACATAGGCTATATTTTATTCCCATATTCCCACGGGAACGGAAACTACGCGGGTGAAACCGCGCAGAACCCCTTTGTTCTTAATTAAATGTTAATCAGTTTTGTATGGAAGATAAATAATTATCTGAAAGTATGTATCTCTCCATGAGATCTCATTATCTTTTTATATATTTTAAAGAAGTAGGTAGGTAGTAAGTATTGCAACTGGGGTTCTCTTGTGAGCAGTAGCTAGCAGCTCCATCTATCCATGAACTCCCTCTACCTACTCCACAATAATATGGTTAAAAGCTTACCCATATTTTAATTAAGATGCTGTTTCCAGTGATATACCTATAGCTAAATTTTTATCACAATTTCTACTTCAAATGCTTTATAATATTATAATTGTTATAAGATAATTATAGATTAACAATGCATTTCCCTGGAATTTGTAAAATTGGAATGTTATTTTTAAATTTATTGGTTTTGGAACTTCTTTAAAAATCGTTGGACAAGAAAATGAAGTTTCTGAAACTAATTTGACAATTCTGAAATTTACCTACCAAAGAATGATTTTAAAAAATAACAGCTGTTTTAAGCAGTAGCTATCTTTAATTAACATCATTTTTTGGTATATGTTCAGGATGTTTCTTTGTTATATGACTACACTAATTTAGCATTACCTACTATAACAACTAATATAATTATTATAACAACTCCGCTTTGTGTTTTATTGACAACATCATCTGGTTACAGCTCAGTGCAGAAGTGGAAGCTTTCTTCTCATATGGTCCAAAATAAACCGTGTCAAAGAGGTTGGAAGAAAATCATTATCTTTAGAAGGAGAGAGAAACTTTCACTTTCATTGTGCATGGCTTAAACACAATGATAAATGGGACTAACGGTACAAGACCATTGCCTTATAAAATAACCAAGAACTTTATCATGTACAAATATTATTGACTGGATTGTGGTGTGCCCAACATCTTTAGGTCAGTGTGATTATTACCACCAAATAGGCATTGCAAGACTTCAAATGTGTATGAAAATATAGGTACTTACACAGATGGTTTGTAAATAGGCAGACAAATAGGCAAAACAAATATAAATAAGTTTTATTTTACTATACTGAACATTAAACATATGGTACAATGGTTACTACTTAATCTTAACATTAGCAATGACTAGTAACATCACTCCTTTAACAATATTTTATCTGATGATCCTTCAGCTAAGAGTTCTCTTTCTGCCGTTGCCTTTGCAGCTTCTATTTGAGGTTTAACATAAGTATAATACTTGTAGAAGTGATCTCCAAGTAATACTGAGCCATAAAGGGTCAGACCAACGCAGCATAGTACTACTCCTCGGTGTAACTTATCGTACAAAACGTTACGTGCATATTTTTTCATGATTCCTGAAAAAGATAAAAAAATAATAACAAAATTAAAACTTACACGAATTGTTATCACATTACTGACACTATTCTAATTCAAAAAGCTTACCTAATATAGAAGTTAAGTTAAAATGTAATAAGATAAACAATTCATTAAATTTTAGAGGTTATTTTTGTTCGTCTAACTGTAACTATATGTCACTTTTTTTTTTTTGTTTTACCCCTTACAGTGTAGGCAAAGGCATTACGCCATGCAGCCTCGTCATTAGTTAATGATATCCATATGTAAATGGCTCTGCTTCAGAGTCCATGCACAAAAATACAGTGTCTTTAACACTTTCTACAACCCTGACGTGCCCTAACTTGGTTATCAGTAAAATTATAGCACTTTTACTGACGACTTTATTGTGACTTTTTGAGGCAATCCAAAAATGTCCATATCTCGCATTTTATCGAATTTCCCATTCACTGCACACTTTCACGGACACTTGCCACATAATAAACTATCACTATTAAGAGTCAAAACCCGAAATACACAGCAAAATGAACAAAAAACATGACGTCCCTCTTCGGATTCCCGCCAAAAAGCCACTAAATGTCACTGTCATTCTGTCACCCATGACAGTCTTCTTTTTTTCAATTTTATGGGCATTGGCAATTTCACACAATGCCCTTGTTATGGGCCAAGTCGTACTGTATGTATGGGCTGAGATCCTTTTGCCTTTCATGCATAAATCCAGTGCTGCCAGACCGTGGGCAATTGCCCATTTCATGGGCAATTTTAGGATTTTTTTTAAAAAGGGCAAAAGGTCTTGAAACCGGTAAAATATGGGCAAAACCGTTACGTTGAATAAATGAACAAACTGAATTTAATTCCTCTAGTAAAATAAAATAACATCGATAATACTTTGTCAGATGGCGCTCTGAATAAAACATCTTATTCGCACAACTTCACTTTGAAAGGACGCTAATGCCAAAAATACGGGAGTTTCGAAAAATTAAGATCGTTTTTTAGGGAGTTTATGGTTTGGCTACTAGACTAGTAAACCAAGTCTTTTTTTTACATTTTAATCTTAGTTAAATGGCTCTGCTTTAGAGTCCATGCACAAAAATTCAATGTCTTCAACACTTTCTGCGTCCCTCCCTTAGATAACAACAGTAAAATGATAGCACTTTTACCGAAGACTTCATTGTGACTTCTTGAGACAATCCAAAACAAAAATGACCATCCTTTGCATTTTATCAAATTTCCCCTTCACTTCACACTTTCACATAAGACGAGTATACTAGGGCTGCCATCCGTCCGGAATTCCCCGGATTTGTCCTAGTTTGAAGGGTGTCCGGGGGCCGTCCAGCAGGGGTTTTTGAAAAGTGTCCGCACGTAACCCGGACACTTTTGTTGTCAGGGGAAATCCATTTTTTTATAGATAAATAGACGAAAGAAACAAACTCGCTAAACATACACACGGTTTCTTCTCTGATCAACAAAATCAGGTATAGTTTCAAGGGTGTTCCGACTTTCGGGAAGACTAAAAATACCAAAATAATTAAAAACAAAATGATCTCGTTAAAATTAAATCTTTTGGCAGTTACATAAGTACTTTTCATTAATAATCAACAAATATTATAATTTATAGGGATTCGCCTACCTAACTAGATGATTGAAAATATCATTGGAGTAGTTAATTTTGAAATTATAAAGTATTACAATAATTTCTGAGGTAATAATATTACCTCAGATATTATTACCTCAGGAATTTATAATAAAATGAAACACTCTTTGTGTTTCATTTTATTAAAAATTTCTATTATTTGTTGCGGTTACATACGTACTTCATTGGATTGTAATAACAAGTTGTATAGAAAAATAAAAAATAAACGATGTTTTCATTTTTGCAGCAAAATATATTTTTTAGAGGTGTCCGGGGAAAAACACATATTTCGCCCAAATGTCCGGGATTTTTGCCGTGTTTATCCGTCGTCGGCAATTTAGGTGATGGCAGCCCTACGAGTATACTATTATGAGTCAAAACCCGAAATATAAATACAGCAAAATGAAAATTATACAAAAAACATCGTTCCTCTTCAGATTCCCGCCAAAAAGCCCAATTAATATTGTTCTACTCAGTTCTAGGTACAAAGGGTGTCATGGTACAACAGATTCCCCTACACGTCGTTATTGTGTAGCTTTTATGGGCGATTTTGTGTATAAAAGGGCAATTTTGACAACCTGTGTGGGCAAAAGTTCTGATCGGGTCTGGCAACACTACATAAATCAGAAACAAAAAGACTTTTTGGCGGGAAGTCAAATTGAGCGGGAGCTATAATTTTTCGTCGAATTGTTTTATTGTTATTTTATACGGATAAAAGAAGTAAATTGCAGCAAAATTAGTTAATTTACCCCGTCTCTCAAGATGGGGACACAGAGCGACGGCGAGGATGAGCCTTCAGAAAGAAAAAGAAAATATAGGCAGATCGCAGGGACCTCCGAAGAAGATAAGTTCAAAATTTATTTTAAAACGAACTACACACGGCTATTTCTTGAAAATAACTCTAACACGGAGTACACGGTCTATGTGGAATCAAAAGAAAGGGAGAAATTGGGCAATAAAAACCCCATTAAATTGACTCATTTATTCACGGACAACGTTAAAGGTATCACAAGCGTCTTTAGAATTAACGCTTACAAAATAGGAATCACATTCCAAAAGGCAGCAACAGCTAACAGCTTTTTAAAGTTAGACAGCTTTTTATCGCAGAACAAACTGCGCGCCTTCATCCCCGCCCACTTGGTGGAGAAAGTAGGCATAATCAAATTTGTACCCACTGATATGTCCAACGAAGAAATTTACAAAAATATAAGCTGTGACGCTGATGTAATTTCAGTCAAGCGGTTTATGAAACGTGATGAGAACAAAAAACTGCAGCCATTGACCACAGTGGCGATCACTTTTTCATCATCTCTTCTGCCCAAGTTTGTATACTTGAATTTGTTCAGATACCAAGTATCAACATATATTCCACCCCTTGTCCAATGCTATAAATGCTTCAAATTTAACCATTCTGCTAAAGTTTGCCGTGGGACACAAATGTGCTCTTCATGTGCTGGGAACCATCTGTACAAAGAATGCAATTCTGAAATATTGATGTGCATCAATTGCGGCGGGGCTCATCTGGCGATTTCCCGGGACTGCCCCATTAAAAAGAAAAAGATGGAAGAAAAGAAAAATTTAATTTCAAACCAATCTCGTACATTTGCCTCAGTTGTTGCTAAAGTAGACGACAACAACTTTCCTCAATTAAAACAAAAAAAGACTGTTAATGTTGTAAATGTTGCAAAGAACTCAGAAAAAATCGCACAAAAAGATACTATCTCAAATAAAAAACATGAAATGGAACAAATTGTAAACAATGAAATAATTTTGAATGCAATAGTTAAATCTTTGGTATCGCTAGCTAACTCTCCCACTAATGAACCAGTTACATTAAATAGTATAAAAGATGTTCTCTTAAAAAATTTATTGTAAATTAATGGATAATATTTCTGGTAATAATTCTTACATTACAAAATCTTTTTTAACAATAGCCCAATTTAATATTCAAAGTGTAAACAACAAAAAGCCCTTATTGATACAATTTCTATCTGAAAATAATATTGATATTTGTATGCTAAACGAAACATGGTTGAGAGAGAAAAGTAACTTTAATGTACCTGGTTTCAATATAATACTTCAAAATGGACCTGATGGTCATGGCGGCGTTGCGATTTTAATTAAAAATACATTTAAATATAAAGTAGTTCAAACCCCTTATTATGATTTTCTACAAACAACTGCTATTGTTCTAAAAACTAATATTGGTGATTTGTCTTTGTTGTGTGCATATAGTCCTCCAAGAGGTGGTCGTTTCAAATGTAGAAGACTAAAACAGATTATTGATGACTTGCCGAAACCACTCATGCTCTCAGGTGATTTGAATGCTCATCATGTTGCGTTTGGCTGCATGTCTTCTAATTCTAGAGGTAACGATATTTATAACTTATTAGATGAGTGCAATCTTTGCATTCTAAACACTGGTTCTCCAACAACTGTAGGTACCATTCATCATAATCCTTCTGCAATAGACATATCTTGTGTTAGTCCTAATTTAGCTCCTTTATGTAACTGGAAAGTATTTGATGATCCAATGGGTAGTTATCATTTCCCCACAATAATAGATATACAAACATCCGTTGAAAAATATGAGATAGGTGCTCCCTCTGAGCGTTTTATCTATAGTCAGGCAGATTGGTCCAAGTATCTCTCTGAAAGTGAAAAAGCATTTGATAATTTAAATCTGAACTTACAAGATCCAATTGATATATATAATAGCTTCTGTGATATTTTGAATAATATTAAACTAGAATGTATTCCAAAAAGCGTAAATAAAACTATATGTAAAATTAAAAAACCAGTTCCTTGGTGGGACAATGAATGTGCCACTGCCGTAAGCAATAGCCGATTAGCTTTAAGGACCTACAGATTTTATCCCACAATAGACAATTATATACAGTATAAAAGAGTTGATGCAGTGAAAAAGAAACTGATTAGTCAGAAAAAGAAGAATGCCTGGAGAATGTTGTGTGAAGCATTTAATAGATACACACCTGTTAGCATGATCTGGAATTACATTCGTAGATTTAAACGTGTAACTTGCAGGAAACCACCTAAAAATGATGAATGGATTCCTTCCTTTTTTGATAAATTTGCTCCAACATCACCACCTGAAAAAGACGTAGACACAACAAGATTAAATCTTTTTTTTGATTCAGCTGGAAACATTGAAGGTTGCTATCTCACTGAACCATTCACTATGTATGAATTCAATGTAGCTTTAAAATCTAGAAAGGACACTACACCAGGTCTGGATGATATTTCATATAAATTAATTCGTTGTCTTCATCCCAATGCTCAAAATACTCTTTTAAAGATTTATAACTTGTTATGGGCATCAGACACTATCCCTGATTCATGGAAAACACAGTGTGTTATTCCTATACTAAAACCAGACAAACCAGAAAATGACTGCAACTCCTACAGACCAATATCACTGTCATCTTGTGTGGGTAAATTATTTGAATGTATGCTCAAGTTCAGACTGGAATATTTTTGTGAAAAACATAACATCTTACCTGAACAACAGTTCGGTTTTCGAAGAGGTAAAAGTGCAGCCGAAAATTACATGTCCCTGATTACAGATATTAAAAATTCTTTCCATAGCCATTCTTATACAGCATGTGCATTTCTTGATGTGAGTGGTGCATTTGATAATGTCAATCCATCTATTCTCACTCAGATTCTCAGTGATGTTGGTGTGCCTGGTAAAATCTGTAAATGGATTTTCAAATTTTTATATGACAGATTAATGTACGTAAAATATAATAATGTTTTACATGGACCTAGACATGTTTATAAGGGAACTATGCAGGGTTCTACAATTTCTCCATTACTGTATGGATTATACACTTCGCAAATTAACAGATATTTAACAGATGCTTCTGTGAAATGCCTGTTATTTGCTGATGATATTGTTGTATATAGTGTAAATAAAGATTTAAATAAGGCTATTCGAAGTTTAAACAATGGTTTATCTCAAATTAGTAATTTTTATAATAGTTTGAACTTAAGTATTAGTGTTAGTAAAAGTGGAGCAATGCTATTTTGTAAAAAACAAGTAGATTTTGATTCTGTTCCTTCAGTTTCATATGAGTCTAATATATTGAACTTTTTACATGAAAAGAAATTTCTTGGTATTTATTTAGACAAGAAATTATCATTTGAGACTCACATTAATTACATTATAAAAAATGCTAGTAAAGGTTTAAATGTTTTACGATCTCTGGCTGGTGTTCATTGGGGATCTGATCCGAAGATTCTGTCTATGTTATACAAGAGTATTATCAGAAGTCATTTTGATTATAGCTCCTTAGCATACATGAATGCAAATGTTAGTTTACTCAGAAAATTAGATGTCTATCAAAACAAAGGATTACGAATTATTACTGGTGCCATGTGTTCCACTCCAATTAATGCGATGGAATCGGAGTCAGGTATAATACCTTTAAAATTAAGAAGACTGCAGCTTTCAGAAAAGTTCTGTCTTAAGCTATTTGCTACTAACAACAGATTTGTTTTAGACAGGATCTTACCTAATCAAGATCTCCCAGAAATATTTACAAATAATTTAGTGATCACAGTTGATGAACTTGTCTCTGGACATTTACCAGAAATGTTAAAGGTATCCCTTAATGTTAAAAACTTATGAAAAAATGTACATTTATCTAATCCTTTGCCATTATATAAAGTTAATTATAAGTGCTTATCTTTTGATGTTTCTACTGATTTTAAAAAATTGAGCAATCAATCTGAATTTCTGGATTATTTGTCAAATCTACCAAATATTTATACTATATATACAGATGGCTCAAAGACATCAACTAGTGTAACATCAGCTTTCTATGATCCTCAAATTAAACAAACACAATGTTTTAAATTAGACAGTCAGAGCAGCATTTTCACTGCAGAATGTTATGCTATTTACAGGGCATTAGTGTATGTATATAATAATGTAAAAAGTTCTGAAATTTTAATTGTTTCTGATAGTAAGAGTGCTTTATTGTCTTTAAATAGTAGTCCATTTAGATATAGCTTGAATTTTATTGTGTATGATGTAAAACAAATACTATTAGAACTAGACCAAAGAGGCAAATGTATTACTTTTAAATGGGTTCCATCTCATTGTGGCATCTCTGGGAATGAAGTAGTAGACGAGGCAGCCCGTGGAGTGTGTTCTGAGGACCACTCATTAATATTGCAAGTTCCTTTCACGGATTTCAATCAGATGTTAACTGAAAAGTTAAAAAAGCTATGGCATGATTATTGGAAGATTATTAGCCAAGAAAAAGGAAAGTGGTATGCTAAAATTCAGAATTCCCCGCCGCAAAGACCTTGGTACAACAAACACAGAGATGCTGATAGTAGAAACTTTATCACTACAATTAACCGTTTAAGATTTGGCCACTGTCGAACCCAAGCTCACCTTTCAAGATTGAAAATTATAACGGACCCAAACTGTGAACAATGTAATGAAGTCGCTGACCTTGAACATCTGTTTATGAAATGTCAAAAGTTTAATTTCCAACGTTTAGTGTTAGTGTCGGAACTCCAAAATATTTGTACAGAAGTGGCTACCGATTTACAGGAACTATTAAGAAACCCGTTATATTTTAAGTTTATTTATAAATACATTGTAAATACCGTAGGAACTTTGTAAATTAGATATAAGTACTTTACCTTGTAATATTAGGCTGTAAGGACTAGAATCCAAAGGCCAATAAACAATTTAAAAAAAAAAAAAAAACAGAAACAAAAAAAATTAATGACATTTCATTAAGTTTCACGACACAACGATTTGTTTCAGCCTTCGCCCTTCAGGCTTGTAGCGAAACGAAAATCCTGAGACAAACTAATTTTACCAATTATGACTTACAGATTTGTCCTTACAAGTTGTTGTAGAATTAGGACCTTTCAACTACTATCGAGAAGATATTCTTCTAAAGTACCTTTAGCTCCTGTTGCGACGTTAGAAAAACAGGATAACCACGGTGTGAGGGTGGACAAGAATACCTTGGATCTTTTAGAGAGGCTCTCGTTGGTTCAATGCGACACCGCCGAAGGAGTCAAAGTGTTGGAAGACTCAATTGCATTTGCTGATAAAATTCTTCATATAAACACTGACAACGTGGAGCCCCTTTATTCTGTGCTTGAAGATCAGTAAGTTATTTCTAAAGTCTGACACAAGCACTTTCTTATCGCCAGAGTTCACCGTTCGCTTCATAAATAATATAATTAAAGACTTTATTTTATCCCCATATTCCCACTAGAACAGAAACTGTGGATGTAACTGTGCAAAAAGCACACTATTTTTTATTTATATACCCAGAAGTCTGACTGCATCACTTCTCTGGGTAGATTGATCCTTAGATAGAGATAACTGCATTCAAACATTACTTCTATTTGTAAAACAATAATATTAAGTCAATACCTAATAATTTTAATAAACTATTAAATACTTAATTTTACTTTACAGAAACCTAAGCTTGAGATCAGATGAAATTACACAAGGGAATTGTCAAAAAGATATTTTAAGAAATGCTTCTGTGACTGAAGATGACTATTTCGTTGCACCACCAGGCAACATACCTCTACACGAACTTGAAGTAGAAAACCACTCACCAAACAGCAAACAAAAAGATAAAAAACAAAATGAAATCTCAAATACTAAAAATCCTAAATTTGAACAGATTCTTTAAAATCCTTAAAACCACAGAAGATACTGTAAGAATTAAATTAGAAAAACCAAGCAAAATATTAATACAAAATATACATAGCAATTGGCTTAGATTTGTCAACTCTAAAACACATAAACGTTTGCCTGTATTCTTAAATCAAACTGAAGTTAATAAAAAAAATATACCGTTTGGTCTTATAAGCAATATGTTGTCTTATGATAAGAACATTTCTATTATGGAACACAATTTTGAGGAATGTGCACCAAAGAACAACCTCAAACTTAATTTCAAACTTATTGTACCTGAACAAGATGAGATGCAATACTTCATTCAATGGCAAAGATACAGAAAATATTGGTGGAGTTCTGTAAGTATATATTTTTTTATTTTGTTATACCTAGTCTAATATTACTATGTAACAGAACCCCAGTCCCGCCATAGGTTTACCACCATTGTGTTTAGGGGTGCAAAAGATATTATACTAGTAAAAAGTGGGTATTGCTAGAAATAGAATACATCTCCCTACCCCCTCGGGGATAACAGGCTGGAGAATATTATTATCTAATTAATTATAATTAAATATATTTCTTATTTTATTTTTATAATCATGTGTCACAGTAATTTTTTGTCAGGTGATTGGTCGAAATTTAGGTGATATAGTCTTACCAAGAAGTGTTATATTGATAATAATCAACTAGCGGTTTTGCGCGGTTTCACCCTCGTAGTTCCCGTTCCCATGGAAATACGAGGATAAAATGTAGAATGTTACCTAGGAATGTTGTAGGTTTCCATTGGTGAAAGAATTTTTAAAATCGGTCCAGTAGTTTTCGAGTTTAATCGTTACAAACATACAAATCTTTCCTCTTTATAACATAAGTGTAGATAGTACCTACAACATAAATTTCAATTATCTGGTGCACATATTATGTATTTTTCGTCAAAGTACTTGTTAATACTTTTTTTTACAGATAACAACAACTCCTAGTCTGTTTAGTGTTGGAGACATCAAGTATGGAGATAAAACTGCTGTGTCCAACATTGTTGCCACATTTTCGTGGAGTCGGCAAACAGTAGAAACAATCACATTAAACTCTACAGATGAAGTTAGTACTTATAGTGTGTAAGCTGGAGCTGTGCCGCGCCTTGTGTGAGACAGGCGGGTGCGGATGCAGGAATAGAGACGTAGGAGAGGTGAGGTTAGCTTGCAGGAGGGCTGATCTGCCTCCGCGTCTCGCCTCTCAGCTACATAAGGCGCGGTATAGCACTAGAAGTCAAGCTGTAGTTAAACTACTAGACATTTGCAAGACCACATAATTCATTTAATTTATTGTTTCAGGTTGACAAAACGGCAATCCTCAATTGCACATTGTCACTAGAAACAGCATTATTTATTTTATTATTAGATGGTCTAACAAGCAGTACTAAAGAAGGTTACTTGAGACTCCACAGAACAATGACTCCATATAAAATTTCCTTTGCTTTAGAAGGTATTTATTTTTAAATATTAATGGGTTGGACATCGGACAATATACCTACCTACTTCTTTTTAAATACTTTTTCAGATTCTAACTGTAAACAGTCTCTAATAGAACTAGCTACACTATTGAATCATACATTGGAAGAAAAGAAAATATCAACTTTGCTATCTGATTTCTCCCTCCCAAAGGATTTACAGGTAAATGAAAGGGTTTGCCAAAGTTTGTGTCAAGTAGTCAACAGTTACTGTAGTTTTAACCATTTGTTTTTAAACCGGTCTATGTTATTTAATTTGCAGATCAAAGAAAATCTTCAAATTGGCGTCGCATATACAGCAATCCTAAGTGACACTACATTAACGAACGGAATTTTTCACTTGATGAACAGCAGCACTATGTTAAAGGTTAATTTATCTATCGTATTGGATTAGCTTCAACAAATATAAAAATTAAATAGATATTTATTTATATTTTTTTATATCCTTAGAACAGAAGCGGAACATCGACAATCTTATAATAAAAAAACGCTTCGTTATTTAGTTTTGTATGATCAATCTAATAAAGTCAAAGTAGGAGTAAAGCTTCAGAAATATATTCAAGAGTAACATATTTCTTACTGCGATAAATTTTATTGATTTTATGTCGTATGTCTTAAGTCGTAGGCAATCGCTATGAACGGGAATGAACCCGCTCGGGTACCCCCGCTGTTCGAATATATAAAAAAAATACATTTATTTATTCCTTTTCAGGAGCAAGTGCACGTTGCCGATTTTAAGGAGTATGCAGCGTTATTATGTGAAAAATAGTGAATGTGAATACAATATAAGGCCCACGCTTCCACAGCTGCAAATTGTATAAGGCATCGATTCGGTCAAGGGCTTTCCATCCACACAACAGCAATCGTGGAGCCACCGCGTTTTATTTCTTTAGTATTGATGAAATAGATTTTAACTAGCTAAAATATTTAAGTTAAGTTCTATAATAATGTTCTATAGTATGATATCAGTGACGATAGCGTCCGATATAATTATATTACTTCACTCATCGCTGACGCATGTTGTAGCAGCTTCTTTTTTGTTTAAAAGGACGGCGGGGGCGGCGCCCGCTTATTAGATTGGTGGCTCAGGTCTGTGTCCAATTTTTATATGGGAAGCTGGTCGTTGCAGCTTTCAAAGGTTCCTAAATAAAACCCTTGATGTCACTTTAAAATTTTATTCATGAATTCTTATTGCAATATTAAGTTCTTAAATGCGATGTATAAAACTTAATTTTTGATCTAACATCCGTAATTCCAAATACTAGTGGTTTGAATATAATTTGAACTTCACTACAGGAAATCTATTTAACAATTAATGGGACATATTTTAAATTGAAGCTACACACATATTTGGGCAATGTACACATTGATGCAATAGAAATTTCATTAATTTGGTTGCAATCAGTTTTGCTAATCAGCCTTAGTTGGCCAACACTATCAAATAAAACTTAAAAATCAAAGAACCTTAAATATATAAAAAAATATTGATTGTGTGACAATGTATGGAAGGAGGATATATATATAACATCCCATACATTGAGACATGACCATATAAATTCAAATGTGGTCAAGTCAGTCATACACAAAATTCAGTTCAATCAAGCAAATGATGATGAATGATAGTAATTTTACGGTTGTTAATTATTGAACATTGTTAAGTAATGACACTAATTGATTTAATAAAATCTAATTGATTTAATAAAATTCATGAATATAAATTTTTTTAAACAGGACAATAGTCAGTAATAGAAATTATAGAACACAATTTGACATGTGTATAGAAAAATCTATATAATGTACAGTTTAATATCTAAATGAATGCTAAGTATTAATAATCAGCGATAAATTTTGATGATTAGCGTGTTAATTAAAGTTTTACAATAATTGGCTATTAAATTAAATTGCACAAATAATATGGTCAATACCTTTAGGGGTTTTAATTTAAAATATACAATAATTAAGTTCATCACACAGAATTGCCTTTAGTAATTCACATTTGCACACTGTACAGAATGGTTGTACAACTAGATCTTAGGTAATATTATTGGCTTATATAAAACATCTTCAATGATATTTTAGTCAAATACTTCACAAGCTCAAGCCCACAAGGTTGTTAAGCTGGCAGCTGCAGCTTCTTCCCTTTTAGGACTGAAACAAGAAATGATATCACAATAAAATGGCATGATAATCACTACATAGTATAAAACAAAGTCGCTTTCTCTGTCGCTACATACCTATGTCCCTATGTATGCTTAAATCTTTAAAACTACGCAACGGATTTTGATGCGGGTTTTTTTAATAGATAGAGTGATTCAAGAGGAAGGTTTTTTTTGTTAGCATTGCACCCGTGCGGAGCCGGGGCGGGTCGCTAGTTTTAAAAAAAAAATGTAAAAGATGAAGTATTTATTTTAAAAGTACCTTTTGTAATGTAAAGGTAGAAGAAGTCGCAGTACAGCACTGTCTGTACGACACCCGCAGCAATAGCAATCACCTCGTAGTGATCTTCAACCACATAACGGTATACCTGTAAATAAATTAATATTTTAATATTTATATGTCTCACATAAATTTAAATCATTATCCATAAATATATAATTCTTAAAATACACTTTTCTTTCACATAGGAACACTGGAGGAGGCAATGAACTATGAATAATTCTCAAAGTGCTCTAATAGTTCAATGTTCTTAATGAATCTGACACATTTGTTGGAATAAAATTAATCTATCATCACTTAAGAAGATGGCTTGACAATCTGAGTAAACGATAATACTTAGTACATGTTAGATTTATTATACAAATAGACATTTAGTAAGAATGTCAATTACAACTGGAATGGCCACTTGAAAATTGTTTCCCTTTACAAAACTGCATGCTTGCTTGTATTTTAGCGACTATCCGGTAGTTTATCATTGTGACTTATAAGTAAAAAATTGTCACTTGGTTACATAACGTTTTAAAGGGGGGGATTGCAGAAAAATGTGACAGCGCGTTACGTGGGGGAATGGGTGGGGGGGTGTAACAAATCTCTAAAAATTGTGTTACGTAATACTTGGACGCTCCCTTAAGCATAATTATTATTAGAAGGGGATAGCTTTATATGACTCCTATAGTGGCATCTCTTTCCGACATCAAAACATAGTTAAATTATATAAGGATCATTCTGTAATACAGGCCTACTACCTATTTATACTCACCCAATTTAGGAGGTAGAGAGCTCTGTATGATCCCAGAGCAAACAAGTAATGAGAAGTGATGCTTTCTGCTTCACCAGTCTTTGAAACTAAGAACAGCTGCGGCAAGATAGCAACAGACTCCAAATAAATAGAGAAAGTCCACAGAATCTGGAATAAATGTCCAAAGGAATTTATATAATAAGCAATTACTCTCAATGTTTGTGCAGTCAGGTAAAACTAATATCTTGGCAGCATTTAGAGTGAAGCATACAGTACCATATAACTGGCACTGTTATGGTATATGCCACTTTTTTTATTAGTCTCTCATAAAATGATGACCCTGTATTGATTTACAACTCTTTGTGTGACAGCATATTTAAATTTATATATTTAAAGGAGAAAAAATACAATACTACCAATAAAATTATTATATTTATACATCTATACTATTATTATAAAGAGGAAAGATTTGTATTTTTGTATGTTTGTTACGAATAAACTAAAAACTACTGGACTGATTTAAAAAATTCTTACACCAATGGAAAGCTAGAAAATCCTTGAGTGACATAGGCTATATTTTATTACTGTACTCCCACGGGAACCGCTAAAATTCATAAAAAAGTAAATTACACCATCCATATCATATATCGACGACGATGTTCGAAGACCTCCTAACTAACAAAAAGCTAATTTTACAGGAGGCGAAAAAAACGTTTTAATTCTTTTTGTACCTATTTTATGAAAATGTGTTCTAAAGCAAGTTTTTATTAAATGGGGCTGCGAAATTGATGCTAGCAATGATTTTACATACAGACAAGTGGTTTCCAAGTTAGTGTTAGTTAGGAGTTATTAGTTTCACTAATGTCCATGTCCAACTTATTTTGATGAAGTTAAGAGGTATTACTTAATAAAAGTTTTAGGAAATAATTACGAAAATCTTTATTAGATGACCAATTAAATAAGTCTGTAACTCTCTACTAGTAATTGAAAACTTATATTTGTTTTTTTAGAAGAATAATGAAGTAATTTAACGTGATTTTTGTGAGGCTTAGCTATTGCTTATTATTCTTCTAAAAAAACATGCACTCCGGGAGTGCCGGCAGAAGTGAAAACTTGATTTTTGATTTTGGTGTTACAACACTACTCTCCAACCGTCTTACGGTTTTTCGATCAGCACACGTGACCTGACGCGAGTTTCACAGTTTTTACCCATCCCACAAAAGTGCTCAACGCCGCTAAAGAAATTTTCACTTCAAAAAAACTAACTAACTGGGACTACTAAATACAATTGGTAAATGAATCCCTTGACGCGAACGTACGCCTTAAAAGCGAGGAGGACTTGGTTGAAGCAGTGGAGATATTTAACACTACCGTCCAAAAAGCTGCTTGGGAAGCTACACCAGTAAAGAATTCAAATAGCCCAAACACGGTGTAAAGAATCTCGCAGAAAGTGGAAGAAGTTATTGCACAGAAGCGCAAACTAAGGAAAGAATGGCACAAAACTAAATACCCGCCTCTGAAGACAAAGCTAAACTTCTTAAGGAAAAAACTATCGCTACTCCTGAACAAGGAAAATAACTCAAGTATTCAAAAATTAGTTTCCACACTGGATCCTACTTCAGCCACCGACTACTCACTGTGGAAAGCCAGAAATTATTTGAAAAAACCTGTTGTACCATCTTTCCCCTTGCGCCAAAGTAATGGCGACCGGGCCAGAAGTGACATCGAGAAGGCAGAAACATTTGCGGAGCACTTGGCTAAGGTTATTCACACCACATCCTTATGATGGACCTCTTGCACACATTGAAGAATTCGGGAGTACTCTTTTCACCCTGTGCCAATAATCACCGGACCAAGGATGCTCAAAGATAACAAAGGGTGAAGTAATGACTGCCATTACAAAGTCAAAGATAAGAAAGCCCCGGGTACGAGCTTTTAACTTTTAGCCAAACATAGGATTTTTATTTCTCACATATTTGTTTAATGCTGTAATCCGAATGGCATTCATTCCACCACAATGGAAATTGGCACAAGTTAAGATGATCCCAAAACCCGGGAAAGACCATTACGACCCAAAATCTTAGACCAATTAGTCTCCTCCCTATAACTTCCAAACTTCTCGAAACTCGACTCTTGAAAAGGCTCATGCAACAAATCCAAAATAAAGCACTGATTCCTGACCACCAGTTTGGATTTAGGCATAAACATGGTACCATTGAACAGGTCCATAGACTGGTAAATAAAATACATCAATCATTCGAAGATAGATGCTACTGCTCTGCTGTGTTCCTCGACATCTCCCAAGCTTTCGATCGTGTCTGGCACGAACGTCTATTTATAAGCTCAAACATCTTCTCCCGAGCAGCCTGTTCTATATACTACGATCATATGTGCGAGACCGACAATTCCTGATAAAGTATGGTGAGGAAATAACAAGCCTACAACCCATACATGCTGGAGTACAGAATCGGACCTTGTACACAGGGTAGTGTACTAGGTCCGATTCTGTATCTCCTGCACTCTTGCGATCAACCAATAGGTAAAAGTTCAACAACGGGAACCTACGCGGACGACACTGCTATTCTAGCATGTCACAGCAACCCTTCAATCGCATCACAAATGCTACAAGGCGACCTGAATGAAATCTCGGGATGGTTAAAAAAATGGCGCATAAAGGCAAATGAAGCAAAATCTGTTCATGTAACATTCACGCTTAGGCGAGAAACTTGGCCATCTGTCACTCTTAATGATATCCAAGTCCCTCAATTGGACCATGTCAGTTATCTCGGGCTACATCTGGATCGTAGACTCACATGGAAACATGTGTTTGATGGTAGATAGGAGGTATTGGCAGCAAAATTAGTTCGGAAGTAACTTAGGAGATATTCGTTTTGGTAAGTTAGAATATATTAGCAGCAGCAGCAGGCTAACACGCTCAAAGCGTGATATTAGGAGGTATTCTTATTATGAATTTGTGGCATTATTTATTACAAAATCACTTCGGAGTCTTTGCCAGTCGGTGCGAAATTGAACTCTAAGTACAGTGGCATAGATAACTCATTTTGGCCCCGGGTGTCAGTTAGGAGGTATTCGAACATCGTCGTCGATATATAATATATATCATATCAGTACCTAAGTCTTATCTGTAAACCGAACTAAAATATATACCTATCTTACTTATGTAAATTATATAGGTAAGTGCTTAATACAACAGTGAACATTATTGAATGATAAATTTACTAACCTCCATTACAGTGAACTCATGATTAATAAGCAGTGCCAGAACCAGTGCTGGTATCACCAGAAACTCAATCCTGAAGGTGTCGTGGTTGTGGTCGTAGGTCGCCTTGAACTTCACGTACATCAGATATATAGTAGCGTAAGATGCGACGATGAACACTAACTTCATAACAGTGTTGTACGTGGAGACATAAGTCGTCAACAGATCCAAGTATCGTGTCGTGTACACTAGAGCAAACAGTATCTGCGACTTTCCAGATATACCTGGAAAATGATAACAAACACAAGTTAGCAACAACACCTGTTATAATAATACACGACACAAGAACATGCCGGTTGCTCATCGAATCTTACAGCCATAAATTTACTGACCTGCACATGATCTCGTCTTCCATATTTTGAGTAATAATATTATAATAGCTAAAAGATGACACAAATCACCGAGTAAACGGAATACATTCATGTTTTCCTAGTTTATAGATCAATTTATCAGCAAGATACGCCGCGTAGGTATACTTCTCATACAAGCAAAAATGACGTGGCCGACTGACACAAAGTACAAACGAAACGAAACTAAACGTCGTGTGTTACTAACATGAAAAAGTAAAGTTTATATCACATTACGTGTTTTTATCTTCTTAGATGAAGTTATTAAAAACTCCTGAAATATTGTATTATGTAGCAATATGATAATAGAATAAAAGGTATATAATAATTTAATATAGGCCGCGTTAGTTTTATTACCTAATACTATCTCGTACCTAGGGTGACCATAACATATTATTTACTTCAGTATAATGATCAGGTTTTTGATCGTGGCGCTCTCCAGAAGCACAGTTTAATAAATAGTACTAGAAGCGCCCCTTCCAACAAGGTACATACACATACATGACATTTTCTTCCAGTTATTCCCACGGTCTCGCTTACGATTGTCGATTTTCAAGAAAGAAACAGTTTTATGCATTCGCTGTACTCGGAAGCAAAATATGCTGTTTCCATGGTCATGAAAGTTATAGAAGAAATCAAATTCACTGGTTGAAGTGGTTGACGTTTTGCTTTTTGGCGGGAATCCGAAGAGGGACGTCATGGTTTTTGTTTAATTTTCATTTTGCTGTGTATTTCGGGTTTTGACTCATAATAGTGATAGTTTATTATGTGGCAAGTGTCCGTAAAAGTGTGCAGTGAGTGGGAAATTCGATAAAATGCGAGATATGGACTGCCTCAAAAAGTCACAATAAAGTCGTCAGTAAAAGTGATATCATTTTACTGATAACCAAGTTAGGGCACGTTAGGGTTGTAGAAAGTGTTAAAGACACTGTATTTTTGTGCAAGGACTCTGAAGCAGAGCCATTTACATAAGGATATCATTAACTAATGACGAGGCTGCATGGTAATGCCTTTGCCTACCCTGTAAGGGGTGAAACAACAAAAAAAAAAAAGTGGTTGACGTTGACATTTGGTTGACATAAGCACAGTGTTGCCAACTTAGCTACTTTATAGCTAGATCTAGCTATTTTTGGGTGTCAAGCAGCTACAACTTACAAAATCTTGTAGCTAAATTTTTTAGCTACTTTTACTCTTTTACAAGATGTGAGTACTTTCGATACTTTATAGTAGGTTATGGGCCCTTAAATTGTACAGTCAAGAGCACGCTAAGCTTGACACTTTGGACTTTGACCCGGCCCTGTATTCGATGGCGCGCAGTACAAATCAGAGCTCAGCTTAAACTGGTAGTGTCAAGCTTGACTTGCTCTTGACTGTACCTAAACGTGGCTGGCTTTAATAATTAATAATTTTATTTGCTCTCACAATCTTCCTTAAAAACGAGTGTACAATTTGTATATACATTTCGAACATGTTAAATTAAGAATGTGAGAGCCTGGTGTCCGTACTAGGGATAAACCTGTGTGACAGATCACCAGGCCCCACGCCTTTCGGAATAGCAGGTAGAAATACCAATGTACAACTTTTAGTAACTAGGAATAACTATAAGAAGACTAACTAATAACTTTCATCTTTCTTTTTTCTTAAGCTATATGTTTGTTCTCGTGTATGTGCATGTACATGTGTGTGTGTGTGTGTGTGTGTGTGAGGGGGTGTGCGTGTGTGTGTGCATGTGGGGGGGAGGGGTGTGCGTGTGTGAATGTGGGGGTCTGTTTGTATGTGTACGAGTGTGCGTAACTTTCTTAAAATGTGTGCATGTCCAAAATTTTGATTTAGGTAATTACTGAAAAGAGGTTTTCAATCCCATCATAGTTATATTCATCCAACCAATTAATAACATATTTCTTAAACTCGTACTTGTTAAATTTTGTGATATCTTTTTTAAGCAGTAATTTGTTATAAAGAAGTGGAGCATTGTGGTCATAATGCCTTCTTGCAAACTGACTATTACGTTTTGGCTTTGGAATTCTATTAATTCTTCTTTTAATTTCAGGCATCGTAGGAATAGCAGTGCGGTGGTATCTTTGCAGGGCCTGCAGAATGTATAGCTTTCTTATGGATAGGACTTTGCAGGATTTGTATAAGTCCTCAGTAGGGTATCGATAAGGCAGCCGTTTTATTACTTTAAGTAGAGCGCGTTGTGCCCTCTCCACGATAATAATGTAGGATTTTGCTGCACCCCCCCATGAGCTAATACAGTATGAAAGTATACACTCCGCGAGAGCCTTATATATAATAATAATAATAATAATAATTTTTATTTTCTCTCAACAACCAGGTAGCTTAAAATAGGTACAGGATTGAGATAAACCTATACTAAAACCTATAAGCGTGAGAGACTGGTGCCTAAGATAGGTACAAGAAGCACCTGTGGTTTAGGTCACCAGGGTCCCACCCCAACAAAGTTACCAATTAAAGGTTTGATATACCTACATAATATGTAAACTGCTACAAGTTGTCCAGGGGAAAAAAAAAAAATAGTAATTTGAAACTAAGAGAAAAAAAAAATAAGATTTAGTGTTAGTGTGAGGGGGAGTTGAGTGTGAGAGTGAGAGGGTGTGTTTGAATGTTCGTGTAAGGGTGTGTAGTGAGTGTGTGTTCATGCGTGAGTGTAGTGTATGTGATTTTATGCGTGAGTGTTCACTATATATATGTTTAGGACGGGGGAATAAGAAGGTTTTCTGTCGATTCATAATTTAAGGTTAAAAGCCAGTTTGATGTTATAATCTTACACTTTCGTTTTGGGAGTGAGTAAATGCAAAGAAGATTGTTTATTTTACTGTAAAGATAATTACCCAGAAAGCAAAAATGTCTGTGAGATAGGCTGGTGGTATAGGTAAGAGATGGTCGAGCCAGAACCTTTCTTCTTCTACTCATCACTAGATTAGTATCTTATCTATTTTATTACTAATATCTCGATAAATGAAGGGGATAAACAGATTTCTTCGTTTAAAACTTATACTTTGTTCTGCCTTGTCTTATTTTGTAAATTTAAAATTATTGCTCGCTGTTTTAATAAACTGAAAATTTATTTGCCTATGAAAAAATACACGTAATCTACTTACTTTACCTATTTTAAAGTTGTAGCTACTTCTAGCTACTTTTTTGTGTCCACAAATTGGGTAATCCGGCTACTTTTCGCAAGATGTCTAGGTACATGGTAACGGTAGCAGTTGGCAACACTGCATAAGCAGATTCTAAAAAATATTTTTAATGGTCTGTGTTAGTGTGTTATTAATTTTGAGGTTAGATGGCGACGGCGTGTTCCACTCCTCATCTGTGATTTCATTTCAAATACCTACGTGCTAAATAAATCTGCAAAAATGGTGCGACATAATAATCAGTTGCCGAACAATCTAACTCAACTACAAAATTTAATCAAACGTGACCCTGAATCGTACAAAGAAGAGTTCCATCAGCAACTTGAGCATTTCGAAACTACTTTGGAGATATTCAATCTAAATCCATCTCAATATAACAAGAAATTAGATGAGCAAGCAATGTTTTTGGCACAAGTAGCCCAGTGTTATCTTGATAAGATGAAGTTGTTTCCTCAGAAAATCGTGGATATTCTAAAAACCCACAACACAATTTTACACAACGACATGCGTCTTTCTTTATGTAAGTGTTTGATACTTTTGAGAAACAAAAATTTTATCACACCTTTCGATTTACTTGAGTTATTCTTTACGCTTTTAAAGTGCCAAGACAAAAATTTAAGAGAATTTTTAAAAACTCACATTATTACGGACATCAAAAACATGAATATGAAACATAAAGATATGAAATTCAACTCAACCTTGCAGAACTTTATATTCTCAATGCTGCGAGATTCAAATGCTAAAGCTGCTAAACTGTCTGTTGATATTTTAATAGAGTTATATCACAAAAATATTTGGAATGACCACAAAACTGTGAATATGATAGCTGATATTGGATGTTTTTCTAAAATAACGAAAGTAATGGTGGCATCATTGAAATTTTTCCTGGGAAGAGATGAAGAAGAAAAAGAGGAAAATTCTGATAGTGATGATGAAGTCGACCCAAAAGATACTATGATATCCAATAAATTTAATAAAAAGACAAGAAAAAGAGAAAAAATGGTGGATAAAGTAAAAAAGATTGCTAAGAAGATGAAAAAGAAGAAAGAGAAAGCTCCTACTTTTAATTTTTCTGCGCTGCATCTTATCAACAACCCTCAAGGGTTTGCTGAGAAATTGTTTAAGCAGATAGAATCATCAAATGAGAGATTTGAAGTGAAACTGATGACACTAGATGTCATCTCCAGGTTAATAGGGTTGCACAATTTATTTTTATTCAATTACTACCCTTTTATTGCAAGACTACTTATGCCCCACCAGAGAGAAGTAACTCGTATTCTCCAATTTGCTGCTCAGGCTTCACATGAGTTAATTCCTCCAGAAGTCATAGACCCAGTGATGAAAGCAATTGCCAATAACTTCATAACTGAACGTAATTCTACTGATGTTATGGCAGTTGGGTTAAATGCTGTACGAGAATTATGTTCACGCTGTCCTCTGGCAGTAAGTGAAGATTTACTCAGAGATTTGGTACAGTACAAAAATTACAAGGAGAAGTCAGTGATGATGGCTGCCAGATCGTTAATACAATTGTACAGACAATCTATGCCCAACCTTTTACATAAAAAGGACAGGGGAAGACCAACAGAAGCATCTTTAGAGCTGAAAACAAAGAAATATGGTGAAATGGAAATTAAGAATTACATACCTGGTTCTGAAGTGTTATTAGAAAAAGAAGAGGTAAAAGAAAAGGATAAGAAAGGAAAAGAAAAAAAAAGTAAGAAAAATAAGAAGGGTGATGATTCCGATGATGAGTGGATTGATGTAGCTTCTTCAGATTCTGAGCTAAATATATCAGATAGTGAAAATGAATCAGATGAAGAAGAAAATGAAATTGAAGAAGAAGAAGAAGAGAGTGGAGAGGATGAAGAACAAAAAGAAGAAGAGAGGGGTAATAAAGACATCAAAGAACCTGATAATTCACAAAAGTCTGACGGTGTAAAAAATAGAAAGATTCTAAAAGTGAAACAAAAAACCGCAAAGATGGACAAGAAAGAAAAAATTAACACAGCTCGAGAGATTGCAATGGAAAAAATATTTACAGATGACGATTTCAAACGAATTGAAGCAGCACAAGTAAAGAAACATGTTAGTGGTGTCAAAAGGAAGGCTCCTGTTGAAGAAGAAGATGATGAATCTGGTGAGCTTGTACAACTTTCTGCCATCGAAAACATCCACAAGAAAAGAAAACATGACAAAACTGCACGATTGGAAAGTGTTCTTAAAGGTAGAGAAGATAGGAACAAGTTTGGATATAAAGACCGAAGGAAAAATATTCATTGTTCTAAAACAAATCGAGAAAAGAGAAAGACCAAAAACTTTCAAATGGTAAAGCATAAAGCCAAAGGCAAGGTCAAACGATCTTTCAAAGACAAGCAAATTGCTTTCCGAAACTATTTGATCAAGCAAAAGAAAATGCGTTAATTTATACAACAAATAAATTATATTTAGTTGTATTTTATTTTTATAATAAAATTAATATTTTAATGATTTAAAAAATATACCTGTCTTTGTTTAAGTTTTGGTTTCCTGCTCACTGCTCAGAGGAATAAATAATCAGACTACCTATATAAATAATACCTGACTCATCAGTATACAAGTCAAAATGAATCCCTTAAATATGGTTACTTACTATATTATGTAATAAATACACATAGAACTCTAAAGAGTAATAAAACCGACTTAAAATATATGGTTTTCTCATAGATGCCACTGTTAGAACTTTAATGGGACCACACGGGAAGCACCAGCTTTCAAATGAAAAAAGAATCATCAAAATCAGTTCACCCAGTCAACAGTTCTGAGGTAACAAACAAAGGAGGAGGGCATCAATTTGACTTTTTTTTATGTTTTTTACCTCAGAACTTTCAAGTGGGTGAACCAATATTAATTATTCTTTTTTTATTTGAAAGCTGGTGCAGTTCTGATAATGGCACCCATGAGAAACTACATAAATGGAAGTTGTTTTTTCTCTCTTTAGAGTTCTGTTATTTTGAAATCAGTTGAAAAAAGCCTTCAGAGTACCAATACACTATCTTCAATATTTGGTCCAGCAACCATTGCCTTATGTAATAACACCCTAAAATCCTTAAACATTTAATATACTAGCGAAGTTGTTGCCCGCGCGGATCCAGATTATTCCCATTCCAGTGGGAATTTCCGAAAATCCCTTAGTGGTTGCCTACAACTTATAAGACTCCTCACAGACAAATTGGTGTTTTATCTAAATAATAAGACTAGAATATAATAAATATTTATGTTTCCTTTATTTACAAAAATATGAAACAAATTTTACTTATCAACAATAAAGAAAATTTGTTTAGTTTCAAATTACAATTTAATGTTTTATAAATTTGTTTAATATGCAACAAAAATTGAGATAAACAGATGTATTGCAATAGAACTTACACTATGAACTAGCTACTTGTTTCAGAGGGCCTTCTAAATACTGAGCGATAGCATTAATTTTTTCTTTCAATATACCAAATCCTACGGTTTCTTTAGCATATAGACATAATAGCAAGTTAGCCACCTGTGTCACAGCAATTTTACCATTCTGGCAATCTACTAATATTAGGTGTAGCCGGTCTTCTTTGAAAACTGTCCATCCCTGTTTTTCGTAGGCAGACCAAACGTTGCTGGCGATGGCAGCAGTGACCCGTGCATCTTTGTCGTTGTACCCAGAGTACGCAAGGAGGGCTCCTTGGTGATTTAGCAGCCTACGAAGGCGATATAAAATAATTACACCGGTATGTACATAAAAATAGATATTATTTTCCAACCACTTGTAAATACGTACAAAGTATTTTCAACGCCTCCAGTATTCGCTTGACTTAGCACTTGTGTTAGAGCTTTTGGTTTCAACATCATGAAATCTAAAAGTATGTATAGATAACTCTAGACTTTTATGACGATTAATGTAATTTGATTTATTCGTAAAGTGTTTCAGGTTCAGCCTACAATCACAAAAGTCACACAAAAGCACAGAACACTATTACTCCTAGCGGAGCACAAAAGTGACTCAAAAAACTGAAAAGAACACAGACCAGTAATAGAAAGAAAAGAATAACACAACACCACAGAACAATAACCAGAAGAGAAAAAAAACACTGAGCAAAAGTGACTTGAGCATGGACGTAGTATAGTATATTACATAAGGGGACTGCCGATCCTATTAAAAGGCACCTCGAATAGTATTGTGTCCCTTTCTAATAGTGCAACCATAACTTTCTTTAAAACTTGGACAATTTGGCATTTTATATTGATTGTGGAGAGATTGTTTAAATAATATAAAGAATTTTAAAAATATTATTTATCAGCAGCACCCCCCCAGTTTCACCCGCGTAGTTCACGTTCCCGTCGGAATACGGGAATAAAATTTAGCCTATGTGTTATTCTGATGTATAAGCTATATATATGTAAGTTTAATCAAAATCCGTTCAGTAGCTTTTCTGTTACAGATCAACAAACATCCATACTCACAAACTTTCGCGTTTATAATATTAGTAGAATTTCGAAGATAACAAGGGTTGACTTTTAAAGTGAGACTACTACTATGTGGTTCCCGCTCGAGGGAGGGAAAAATCCGTGGTAAATGCTTCCCTCCGTAAATAAATTTAAATCAATACCTCCTGGATTGATTGAAAAACATTGAACTACATTTGGTAAGGTAGTAACATTGCTTAACTTTTTACATAGATTAAAATAAGAAAAAAAGGTATGACCTTGTGAGTGTAGGTAGGTATAAATAAACAACTATAAAATACCCCGCGGCGGTGAAGCTGTGTGTTTTGTATGGCTGTGAAAATTAAAAAAAAATACTACTACCTTGAAGGGACACTCTGTTAGGTGTTCCAAAATTCACTATCTTGTTTGTCATCTACACTAATATTTTAAAGAGGAAGGATTTGTATTTTTGTACGTGAGTACTTCTGTATTTTTGTATTGTTTACTTTCCTTGTATTCGAAATGAAAAGTAGTGTTTAACGCGGGTGAAAGTTATGAATTCCTATTCGGAATAGAAGTCGGACAATAAGCCTGACCTACCTAAAAACCTACCTTACCTATATGGTACAGAATGTCTACAAATATCATAGTCAATATATAATACCCGTTGACATTGAACAAATGCCAATGGTTGATGTTGCAATCGTAGGTAAAACATAGTAACCCTAAATTTGGTATAATTTTTGGTAAGCTAAATGTACTTTAATTTTAACAGTTTCATATCAAACATTTTTTAATCAGGAAACATATTTAAAAAACACTCCTTATTCATTATAGAAAGTACATTTATTTTATAGATTTTATATTGGGATAAGTAAGTAAGAAAATGTAGGGGGACTTTGAAACAGCGATGATTTCAATACTAGAAAGTGACACAACTCTTAATGAGGTGCCTCGCGCTAGGACCGGCAGCTATCTAAGGAACATTTGATTTTACTTCTAACTTACTAGCTTCATGGACTTGATTGAGTGACCGCAGACAGTAATAGGCCATTTACACGAGGCCATCCCACTAAGACAATCCACTTATGGCTTCGTGTAAATGGAGAGTCCACTGCAATGGATTGTCCTCAAGTTTTTTTTTTGTATGCAGTTATAATATATATATAATATAATCTCACGCCTTTTATCCCCGAGGGGGTAGGCAGAGGTATTCCATTACTGGATATAACCACATTTCACGAGATATATTGGACCCCTAAACGTGATAGGTGGTGAGCCCATCGCCGGTAATTCTGAGACCTGCGGGTTTCCTCACTATGTTTTCCTTCACCGTCGAGCTAGTGATAAATATGTACGTAAGTTTTTGAAAAACTCATTGGTACATGCCAGGATTCGAACCCTAACCTCACTGATTTTCGGCCGGCTCTTTAACCGTCCGGGCTATCACTGCTCTTTATCACTGTATGCAGTTAGTGGATTGTCTTAGTGGATTGTCTCAGTGGAATGGCCTCGTATAAATGGCCCCTAAACGTACTGGTTAGATCCTCTTTGAGACAGACTATGCAAAGAGTATAGTAAACATCAATCAAGAAGTTTTTACTTTATTCCATAAGGGAGGAAGTGCTTCTAAGAAAGCAGGCGGTCCCGTTGACAGGCACCTCGAATAGTATTGTGTCCCTTTCTAATAGTGCAACCACAATTTGCTTTGAAACATGGACAATTTGGCATTTCACATTTATTGTTGAACTATCTACTATATAAAAATAAGTCGGGTTTTCCTTCCTGACGATATAACTCCAGAACGCACGAACCGATTTCCACGGTTTTGCATTCGTTGGAAAGGTCTAGGGCTCCGCAAGGTTTATAGCAAAGAAAATTCAGCATTGCACCCGTGCGAAGCCGGGGCGGGTCGCTAGTGAACTATAAAATACCCCGCAGCGGTGAAGTGTTTTGGTTGGTTGTGAAAATTTAAAAAAGACTACTACCTTGAAGGGACACTGTAAGCTGTTCCAAAATTCAATATCTTATTTGTCATCTACACTAATATGGGACCATCCATAAATTACGTCGCACAAATTGTATTATCTTTTGACCCTCCCCGCGTCCTTGACACAACTGGTCACAGAGACCACTCCCTCCCTAGTGTGACGTCACATAAATTGTAATTTTACAACTAGTCGTTGGATTAAAACAGCAGTTCCGTAATTAGTTTTATTTCCTTTTAAATTATTTTTAATAAAATGAACAACAAATCAGAAATTCGAAAAAAATATTAGATTTTGAAGTGTGACGACTCAAAATGTCCCAACTCCTTGTCACACAATGTAACATTTCTCTTACCCCCCCCCCCCCCCCCTTAACGTGTCACGTAATTTATGGGTGGCCCCTATTATAAAGAGGAAGGATTTGTACTTTGGGTGTGTACTTTGGGACTTTTTGATTTTGAGACTTTTAATTTTGGGACGTTTTGACTTTGGGACTTTTTGACATTGGGACTTTTTGACATTGGGACTTTATCATTTTGGGACATTTTCACTTTGCGACTTTTTCGTTTTGGGACTTTTTACTTTGGGAATTTTTCTCTTTGGGACGTTCTGACTTTGGGACTTCTGTATTTCTGTATTGTTTACTTTCCTTGTACTATTCGAAAATAAATGTAGTGTTTAACGCGGGTGAAAGTTATCAATTCTTATTCCTGTAATATAAGTCTGACCTACCTACCTAAAAACCTACCCCACCTATTGTAAAGAATGTCTACAAATATCATGGTCAATATGGTCACCCGTTGACTTTGAACAAATTTATGTCAATGCTTGATGTTGCCATCGTAGGTAAAATATCGTAACCCTAAATTTGGTATAATTTTTGGTATGATACATGTACTTTAATTTTTACAGTTTCATATTAAACATAGATATTTTTAATCAGGAAGCATATTTAAAAAAACACTCGTTATTCATTATAGAAAGTACATTTATTTCATAGATTTTATATTATAGATAAGTAAGTAAGAAAATGTAGAGGGGAATTTGGAACAGCGATGATGTCAATACTAGAAAGTGACACAATACTATTCGAGGTGCCTCATCTCTTGTCAGTGAGCCCACCGGCTCCCGGTGGATCCATGTACTGTACGCCAACACTGAAGAAGCAACAGGTCCTACGGTCCCCCACTGACTAATAGGAACGGAATTTTCTTAGGAGCACTTCCTCCCGAAGATATAAGCTCCTTGACATCAATATACAGAGCCTGTGACCGTGACGTCCGTTAGTTTTGTTTTTTTTACCCGACTGCGCCAGAAGGAGGGTTATGTTTTTCGAGAGTATGTAGTACAATTGTTTGGAACACTCTACAGCCTGAACGGCTCGATGGATTTTGGCTTGAGAGGTGTCGTTAGATTCGCATTTACAGTGAGAGTGATACTGGATATATCAAATAATAAGTGGATTTTTGGCTCCAAATTGTGAAAAAGAAAAATAAGAAAATGGAAGAATTATGTTAAGTGGGGTATCATAGAATAGGTATTTGAAAATCATGTTTAGGTTTCTTTTACCATTTTCCATTTCGAATGACCATTTAGAACTTATAACGGTTTAAAGTTGGTTACTAACTAAAAGTTATGAAATAAAAAGTTAATTTAAAAATCCAAAATCCTACTGCCTAAAAAGTTGCAAACAAGACCTATTAGTGAAGTAGGAAGTGAAGACCATTTGCTGCACAATCATACAACAATTTCATGAAGTCGCTTCTAAATTCCACAATAAGTCTTGTTTGCAACTTTTTAGGCAGTAGAGTTTTTAATTTTTTAGGCTAGGATCTTCAGTTTTTTTCAAAATCTCTTTACGTCTTTTATTTCTTGTTTATTCATAGTCAAATAGCTCGTCTGAGAGTCCATGCTCAAATATACTGTCCTCAACACTTTCTTTATCCTCTCTTCGGTCATCGACAGTAAAATGATAGTACTTTTAATGAAGACTTTATATTGTGATGACTTCTTGGGGCAATCAAAAAATGTTCATCACACGCATTTTAAACTCATTAACTGCACACTTTCACGGACACTTGCCACATTAATAAACTCTATTATAAGTCAAAACCCGAAAAATATTCAGAAAAATTTAATACACGCCACAAAAAACCATAAAGGAAAAAAAATCCTCTGCCAATTTTGTTGGACAGAAGATCAAAGTGGATCAAAGATAGTCTTTGAATCCATGTTTCTATCTTGACATGAAATTTTTTAAAGAAATGGCAGCACTGTTTATCAAATCTGTCAAGTAAACTGTAAAGACTAGAATCCAAAGCTGTAATCCAAAGGCCATTATATAATTTAAAAAATATATCTGTCATGTTGCCGCAAGCAAAGAAAGTTGAAGTTGTCTGTGTTGCTTGTTGTGTATGATGTTGAATTGAAATAAATATTTTGCTTGTTATATGTACAACATTACCCACATTTTTTTCGATAATTGTATACAATGAATATATCCGAAGAGAATAATTTTGGCAACGGCTTACTTTACGTGGGATTTAATCAGGATCAAGGTACATCGCGAGCTGAAAGTATCATGCTTTCAGCACAATAGATCTATTTACTGTTATACAATTAGTTTCGCAATTATTTCAGGTTGTTTTGCTTGTGGGACGGAGAATGGATTCCGAGTGTTTAACAGCGATCCACTTAAAGAGAAAGAGCGGCAGAATTTTGCCGAAGGTGGACTTTCATACGTCGAAATGCTGTTTAGATGTAATTATATGGCGCTGGTCGGTGGAGGCAAGACTCCGGTGTATCCTCCGAATAGAGTGATCGTATGGGATGATTTAAAGAAAGATTCAGCCATATCACTTGACTTCAACAGTGCAGTGAAAGCTGTGAAGTTACGAAGAGACCGCATTGTTGTTGTTTTGGGTAATATCTTAAGTTAAAACTCATTGTTACACTTTCACTACTGTTATTAAACTTGCAAACAGTATTAATAGAAGGAAGTGTATGTTTTTGTAAATTTTTTACATAATTTTGTTTGTGATTCCCGTGGATCAAATATGGCCAACCAATGATGACTGAACCATTTGACATTTGAATTTTTATGAAAATTCTTATTTACTGTCATTATTTTCCCTACAAAATATGGCTCGACTTTAGAACAAGGAACCACGCCAATTGGCTTCATATTTTTTTCTATAATAGACCTGGCCAAGACATAATAATTCCCAAAATTTCAACCCGCGGAAACTTTTAGTTTTTAAGATATATATTTTTTTATATTGGTGAAAATACAGTAAATTATTCTCAAACTGCACGAAAAAGACAACTATCCATGTCAAATTCATTAGGTTAGGTTAGCATGTTAACTAGAACCGAATTGGCCCCTTTTACAGTAGTCTGTCCCAAAAACAAATACTACTCACACCTAAGATCTAGGTTAGGTTAGGTTAGTATGCTAACCACAACGCACGCGCCGAGCGAGCGGAGCGAGCGTACCGCGGCAGCGGTCGGCGCGTGCCAGAACCGAATTGGCCCCTGTTATGTAGTCTGTCCCAAAAACAAATTCTACCAAAAAAAACACTTTTTTTTAATAGGCGGTAGCGATTTTTACGCCGATTTCAACTGTTGAGCTTTTTTTTTAACAGGCGGTAGCGATTTTCATACAAACTTATTTTTCAAATATCTTGGAAACTAGGCATCTCCGCGCTCTGGGAGGGGGTGGGGAAGGTAGGTAGCCTCTCCCCCCCCTCCCCCTCCGCCCCCCGCGACAATCGGGGTGGTTCCTTGTTCTAAAGTCCTTCCCCTGAAGGTCCTTACTTGGCTCTACTAACTATAATATGTTAAAATTTCAGAAAATTTGATCAAAGTCTATACATTCACGGCTCAACCACAGTTGCTGCATGTGTTTGAAACTTGCCAAAATTCTCGTGGACTGTGCGTTGTGTGCCCTAATAGCAATAATGCTTTACTAGCATATCCAAGCCGCAAAAATGGACATGTCCAAGTAAGTTATATTACTATGTAAATCTTTCTATTATTTTTATTTACCTACTGTTACCTGCCAGCTGCAAAACTTGTGCCTGACAAACCTAAGGGTCATATTGGCAAGCAATTGTCTTCCTACTTTGCTAGTCTCTCTCTCTCTCTCTCTCTTCATCGACTTATAGTGACAACGATGATTACAAAAAAATCTTTCTTTCATATTTATGACCAATTTGTGCTGATGCAAGCAACAGAATGAAAAAGAAAGCAGTGTTAATGGCTTCTGATTGTTTACCTGTAATTAGGGTGTGCATTAAAAACTTGAACTTTTATGTGAAAATTACTCCAAATGTAACAGTCAGAACGATTCACTTAACATGATTTTTTCCTTTAGTTGGTAGAGCTCAGCAGTCATGCTGGTACCAGCACTGCTCCAGAAGGGCATCTTATTGCAGCACATGAAGCCCCGCTCAGCTGTCTTGCTCTGAATGTTGGTGGAACTAGATTGGCTACTGCTTCCACCAAAGGCACTCTTATCAGGGTGTTTGACACAGCCACTGGTCAAAAACTAGCAGAGCTAAGGAGAGGTGCTCATCAGGTGATTGTAAATGTATTACTGTCCAATGGTTAATTTTTAGTTATACACTTGCTTGGACTACTCATCTTATCCCATCTTAATAGAACTGAATTTGAAACATAACTATTAATATGTATCAAAATTAAAATTTGTAAATCACACTACTCTGTGAACTATACCCACTCTTTTTAAGGTTCCATAGCCAGATTAAAAAAAAACAGAAAACTTTTAATTTCATCCTGCCTGTATGTCATAACATAATCATTTTACTCAAAGACATTTGCACCATATTAATTTAGAAGATGTGTCATATTAACCTCTAGTATACAATAGTGTAGCACAAAAATGAATACAAAAAAAATGTGTTCTGACAATACCTTTAGCTGTTTTTTTTGTTGTTGTATCTACTGTAGTTTTATCTGTTGAATGTAATCATGTCACTTAGATAATGGAGACCTAGTTTAAATTGGACTTTTGATGATATGATTATTTAGTTTATACATAACTTATTAATCCTTATATCCTTTAACATCATCAACCCATAACAGCCCACTGCTGAGCAAATGATTTTTCCTCACACATGAGGTAATTTTTTTATAACTTACCTACCTTATTATTAATTGAATTATAAATTATTATACAGGCAACAATCTATTGTATAAACTTCAACCACACAAGTACCAATTTATGTGTGACATCGGACCACGGGACAGTCCATGTGTTCAGCCTTGAGGATGATAAGCTCAATAAGCAATCGAGCCTGGCAACAGTCAACTTCTTACCCAAGTACTTCTCCAGTAACTGGAGTTTCTGCAAATTCACCATACCAAACGGGCCACCATGTATTTGTGCATTTGGTGTTGACAAAAGTTCAATAATTGGTAAGTTTGTTTTTTGAATATTCATTTATGTACTATCTATGCCGCTTATAATAGATTGATTCTCAAGCATGAAACTAGGATTTAGCGTAATTAGAAAGGGACAGCTTTATGCAACTCATATACCAGCATCTGTTTCTGACATCTTCAAGCTTTGCTTGAGTATCATTCTGTAATATGGGCCTTAGTGACATCATGCAGTGACTGACAGTGGCAATCTAATAAAATCCAAAAACGATTTGTAAGATATGTATGTTTTTTTTTATCAGTCAAGCACCGTGCGGTTTCAATACGCACGCAAAACAATGAAAAATCAATTGTGTCGCATTTTCTTAGCTTCAGAGGTTTAATCTTATTTTTATATGTGTATGTTGTCATCCCAACAAAACTATGTGTAATATGTGTTGTACTGTACCTACTAGCTATACAGGATTTTCCCTACTCTGCGGATCCCTATCCGCGGTGGGCTCGCGTGGGGAGCTTATGACTCAGCTGTGGGCTCATGGGTTTCCATTTTTTCCTGTTCCTTATCTTTAACAATTTAATTTGTGCAAATGCAGTCAATACTACTATAGCTATTAGTGCCTACAGCAAATAAAAAGTATAAATTGTTGTCTCAACAACTTCAGGCAAATGTGTTTCTTCAATTACAGTGATTTGCGCAGATGGATCTTACTACAAATACAAGTTCAATGAAAAAGGTGAATGCACTAGAGATGTCTACGCTCAGTTCCTGGAAACATCTGAGGACAGATAAATGTGATGCTGCTTTCCTTCAGGATGAGATTTCAAAGAAATTAGTTGTCCATAGTGATGTACTAATTTTGATACATTGGTTTGACTAATGATACTGAAGCAAACTTTCTAATTTCGTTGTGATTCATCTTGATTTCAGAGCGAAATGGTAGTGAGTTTGTTGATAACTAGCTCTTTTAGTATATTACTGCAAATATTTATTCATAAATCTCATTGAGGACACTAAACAAACAAAATTTGCTTTTTATTATTTCAATGCCAGCATTTATGTTGGTAACAACTTTCAGTCATCCCAATTTAAATCGAAACTTAAACTAAGGATAAATCATCGAATTAATGTGTATAAAGTCTGTCTAATTTTAAAGTGAGTGCTAAATGTTAAAAAATTACAAAGATCGTATGATCTTCAGTGTAATTATGTCCAGATTAAAATGGGATTCATTAAAAAATCACCTACGGACCACAGAATTTTATCTTATTGAATATTTTGTAGGTTAGTGCTAGAAGAGCTGGAATAAACCGGTTGGAATATTGTACTATTACATTATTGATAAAATGTGATCAAACAGATTTTATAACTTTATATTAGATAATCATCATTGATATCATTATTGGCTTGCATTCAGATTGATTTCAGCTATTGTTATAGATCTCAAATAGACGTTTTCATTATCAGTTTAACTGAATTGTATTTAAAATTTATAAAAATTAAATTTATTCTAATGTTTCAATTCAGTTGCGGAGTGTTAAGCTAATTATAAAGTTTTAATAGTTTACTTACTTCTTATGACTCTTATACATTGCTCATGCGTTCTTGTATCACTTAGCTAGAATGGAACTCACATTGCTAGTGTAAAATACCCTACGAATAAGGAATAAGTCCTTATTCATAGAAAATACCTAATTTTGTGTTGTAGTAGAAGCAACAAGGTCGACTTTGCAGCATCGGTATGGTGATATTGCTGCAGTGACGCACTTTCAGTTCTAATCATGTAAGAAATGAATAATATGACTCTCAATATTGTAATATTGTAGAAAAAAACATTCATTATTTTATTATCCCTCCTAATTTAGGGTAGGTATTTTCTAAAGACGACAGTTGGTTCATCCTTAATTTTCACAAAAAATATTTAGGGACACATTTGTTATTATTGGAATTATTATGTAAAATAAATACATGTTGCTGTGGGTAGGGTTGTAAGTATTTTCGTGGTATTACTCGTTTATCCTTATGATTATTTTATGCAAAAAATAACATTGTTTAAATTTTGCCAAAGAATGTCATATCATATTTTGTACTCATTAAAAATATAATATTAGTTATCTCATTAAAACTATGATTGATACATTAATAAAAAAATATTCATTTTAAAATGTAAATACATTAATTGTTTTTAAATGTAGTAGCGATCAACTGCTGTTATTTCTCCTTGCATATTTTGAAACTAATGGAGCATCCTTCCTTTGCTGAGGGTGCATCTCAGATAAATAAGGCTGAATAAAAGATGTCGCAAAACTACGGATGACAGGATTTGCCAAAGGCTCATTAGGATGTAGGTACCTTACTATCCACATGAAGCTTTGATTCTGCTATAATATTATATAGACATATATGTAGATTTGATATAGGTACCTAATTATATTTTTGTGAGGAATAAACCATTCCCATATACGTTTATGTTTGAGATTGTGTTTAGTACCCTTATTTTTTAGAAGTATTTTAGTCACTTAAAGTTAGCAATTTCTAGGTTTATTTGCTTTACCAACTTGATTTTTCATATTTTATGATGTTAACCATGCAATGACCCTGTAATCCGCATTTTATAAATAAACTATTTAGGTATATTTTTCTAAAAATAAAATACTGAGTTTTTTTTTGCACCCACAAAACCATCCTTTGATAAAGCCAAGAAAACTGCCTCATAAGATTTTAAAAATATATATAATTCTATCTTTTCAATACATCAATGAACGTATTTCTTGGTATTTTTATGTTAGCCACACTCCGCATTTTCTTTTTGCCCTCTGCTTGCTGTTTTAATAGCTTCTTTCTTCTTGTAACGTCACCCCCATACTAGAAAGATAAAATTCTAGTAAAATATATTTTCGATTAGGGTCACATCACATCACCCATCAGACTATTTAAATGTAATTATTTTGCTTTAACATACGACTGTTATTCTTATATTATTACATAATCAAATCACAAAAGGCGGCTAAAAGCGCCGAGAAGCGGACAACGTGCTTTGCGACCGGTGACTAATTCGCCGCCAGTCTGTCCGTCTGCCTTACCCTATGAAATATCGGATATAAAATACTAGCAGCGCACGGGAACGTTCCCACGGGAACGGGAACTCCGTTCCCGTGGGAATACGGGGATAAAATATAGCCTATGTGTTATTCTGATGTGTAAGCTATATAACTGTAAAGTTTCATCAAAATCCGTTCGTTAGTTTTTGCGTGAAAGAGGAACAAACATCCATCCATACAAACTTTCGCGTTTAAAATATTAGTAGGATTTGGAAAAACTAACCAATTTAGCTGTTACGTCTTTTCTGTACGCTTTTAAAGTTTCCCTGGCCATAACTTTTCCTCCTACAACAGCTTGGATGGCCACCTGAAAATAAATAGACTATTCAAAAAAGTGAACATTTATGCATTATCTGTAGGCGTAGAGCTATTAACACGGTAATTGCAAATTACACTTAGAAACGTCATAGTCATCATTCCTGGCACAATAGTCTAATAACAAGGCACTCTAAACTCGTCCTTGGAGATTAGCTAAATGTTAGCAGCAGCCTATCTCCACCGACGAGTTGCTGGTTCCAAATGCAGTACCCCGAGAAGATCCAGCAAGAAACTCAAGGGCAGCTCTTTTTAATCACATGTCTTACTAAGTAGTAATAATGGTTTACAATATGCAATAATTATGATCAATAGCCTGATATATCGTCAAGTCGGTTATAAATGTAAAGACGAATCACGTCACCAGATTGTGAAGTTCATTATTCAATATTAATAAAAAACAATGTTTTAGGATTACCCCTGCTGACAGTGTGATGAGTGATAGATAGGCAATGGACTCGATTCTGGCTGACCACCTAAAGCTCCTAATATTGCTAAACCTCTTAAAAACGATTTTGCTATTCTACGCTATCTGTCAAATTCAAATGACATGATTAAATTTGAATTTGACGTTTCTGAAAATTCTAAATTTAGCCGGTCAACTCAACTTAGCTTTTAGCGGCTTAAACGCTAGATGATCCATAAACAGTTAGATTAGATCCATACTCAATGTTCTAAAGCTTACATTAGAGGAAATTACAAACCAGTTTTAAGTTCTACAGCCTAACTACTTCCTCATTCCCGTAGGAAATTCAAAAGAATCCAGCTTTGTACTTTTCCAAATCTGGTACACTGGTTTATGTTGGGGGTAAGCTTGTGCCGATCATGGTACATAATACCCAGCACCTACCTTTATGGGAAACATTACAATCGTACCTGAACCATCTGTCGAGGAATCATCTCTTTTAACTTTTCAGTTAATCTCCTAGCATTGTATTCTAAACGGCTTATGTGAACTATGGTAGATAACTCGTCGACTAGCACGCCGTTGAGGAGAATATCCATCTGAAAATCAGTATTAGTAAATAACTATTATTACAGTAACGATTAGATCATGTAAATTGGCCTTGGTTGGTTATTTTAAGTGTATACAATGCTCTATCTATATCACAAGATTCACGGGATCAGTCGTCATCTTACAACATTAAGCTGCCATTAGTTACATTTCAGGGTTACCTATACATCGACTAGTGGTCGCCCGCGACTTCGTTCGACAGCCTTTATGTTAGTTTGATGTAATTATAAGCTATATTACTACAAAGTTTAATCAAAATCTGTAATTTTTCGTGAAAGAGTAACAAACCACAATCCTTCGCGTTTTACCAGAGGAGGCACACTGCGTGACGTCATCGCGCCGCTACAAGTAAATGCGGCCGGCCGCCACCCGGGCGGTCTATTAGTGCCGCGCATTGGTTGTATAGATATTGAATTTTAATAAACTATTTTTCTTTACATTATATAATGTAGGTG
The DNA here is from genome assembly GCA_963855545.1 of Ethmia dodecea. Taxonomy (NCBI): domain Eukaryota; kingdom Metazoa; phylum Arthropoda; class Insecta; order Lepidoptera; family Depressariidae; genus Ethmia; species Ethmia dodecea. Next base: position 9,558,468 of record OY979446.1, read on the forward strand.
TGTACCTATGTAGATAACCCAGTTGTATGTCTTCGTCCTACATTTTGCAGAAATAGGCAGTTTTGAAGTCATAACTTAACCTAAAGGCAAATTACACCGCTTTTGTTTAGTTGGGTGGTCTTTAGTACCTAAATAAAGAATAATCGTAGGTAAAATACACTATTATACTAACTACTACTACTAACGTATAATTTAATGGGTCGAGCTGCCGGCAACCCTAGATCTAAGGCTATTCTGTGGTTTTACCAAGAACTTACTCTAGCTAATGCACTAGGATGAAACCCGTGGTCCTGGTAGTCAAAGCTGGCAAATCCTGACGTTAAACTCTTGAGAGTATCGTGGAAGTCTATGACGACTTCTGACAATGGTAAAATGAATTGCATTAACGTCATTTTATCGTCGACCGATTTGGAAGGGAGCGGCGTGCCTCGTCTGTCCATACAGAGAGTTGTCACTGCTCCAATGTATTCCACAGGAGTTATTATAGTCCCTGAAAAATAAATGAGAACTTACTAAACTGCGCAGCTCATAATTATTTGTGACTTATATCAGGAGTCTTTGATAAGTTGCTATGTAAAGGGTATTTTACTGCATCGAAATTATATTTTATAATTGTAGCAAATTTTTAAATAATAAAACAATCAAAAAAGTGATGCAACTGAGTATTAAAAATGATGATGTCACCAAGTCATGCCAGCAGCAAGTCAGCATGATACGCTTTACACGACCATCTTCTTGTTTCTTACTAATGTGTTATCAGTTTTTTTGTGTATATTGTGTATTGTTCAAGCAAATAAAGTGTTTCTATTCTATTCATGAAGTCAGTACATTTTCAATAGTAAATTTTCGTTTCGACAGCTTATAAAAAATCAAAATTCATTTATTTCAGTAGGTATTTAAAATAAACTTTGAAATGTCAATAACAAGACACACTTAACTTGTCCATGAAGATTGGCTAAATGTAAACAGCAGCCCATCTCCACCGACGAGTTGCTGGTTCCAAATGCAGTACCCCGAGAAGAACCAGCAAGAAACTCAAGGGCAGCTCTTTTTAATCTTATGTCTTACTAGTAAATATGGTTTACAACAATAATTATAATTAATAGCCTTACATAGCGTCAAGTCGGTTAATCCCATGCATGTTGATCTACTAAAGTAACGCAATTGACTATGCAGTTAAATACCCTATCTATTGTATTGTAAGCAATAATAAGTAAAGGCCTGATGGAAAAGCTATAACCAAAAAGTTGATGTTGACGTAAAGGTCTCTCACCTATAACAAATGGTTCGTAATACTCTTCTATATTGTTAGGATCAGGTAGTTGTAAAGGATTTGTGATCATTATTTCATTGGTTTTGTAGTGTTTTAGAAGCTTAGATCCCTTTATTCTGTAATGATTAAAAATATATTATTATAATTGACCACTTTCATACATTAAAATATTTTTTTTACTCAAAACTTACTTGACTTTATAAGGTACCGAAGGAGCAGTGAGTATCGCCTCGGCTTTGTATTCCTGTAGTAACCTCTGTGTAAAGACATCGAGGTGCAATAAACCAAGGAATCCGACACGCCACCCTTGTCCAAGAGCAGGGCTGTAAATAAATAAATGTAGGCCGTATCTCATAAACCGTGATAGTTTAAACTGCTGAAATATAAAAAAAATAATTTCTATTGCTATTATAACGACAATAAATAAAAGAAACTTCATTATTTTGGCATTTTCATTGTATCACAGTCCAGAACTCTTCGTGCATAATTCGGACTTGCACTTGTCAGATGCCTCGAAGACATTCATCGAAAAATATTTTTGTATAATTATAATCTATACTAATATTAAAAAGAGGAAAGATTTGTATATTTATGTGTTTGTATTTTTGTTACGAATAAACTCAAAAACTACTGGACCAATTTTACAAATTCTTTCACCAATGGAAAGCTAAAATATCCCTAAGTAACATAGGCTATATTTTATTCCCGTATTCCCACGGGAACGTGAACTACGCGGGTGAATAGAATATGGTAACAAATAATTCGCGGCGACATACACAGAAGCTTACCTAGAATCAACGTTTATGCTTACAGCAGAGTCATTCAAAGCCAGTTTTTTTATGGCATCACTGAGTAATGTGTGCTGGGACTGATCAGCTGGGAATATGCCTGCATACACCATGTGCCTGACAGGCGGGGCTGAAGCCTCCTCGGCGGCTTGGCTTGACTCTATGGAGAGGAGCTGGTCTCCTACACTGCCACCACCTTTTGGGCCACATCCTGGGAAAAATATTATTATAGAATTCAATTGTAATAAAGTTAAATTGTAAGACACAATTCACATTTACAACACAGTTATTTAATTTCAAACTAGGCAGAGACTAAACAACTGATTACATACATGTTTAAGAAGGTTCACATAAATTGTTAGTTGTTGTTTTATAGTTATTATTATGCATTGGTTATTAACTAAGCTATCAACTAAGCGATTAAGAAAACACTCACTATTTTCCCTAGTTTATGACTTTTTCTTTCGTAACTGTTTCTTCTGAAAATTCCTGATTACTTTACTTACCTACCATAACAACCTGACCAGCTACTGCCATATCAATGGCCTCTTCATTTGGGCGCAATAATGCCAAATATTTCACTATATGTTGCTTAGGTTCTGACCGCCATTTCACTGCTTGACCAACATGGACTTGCCCAGAATGTATGTATACTAAACACAGCACCCCTCTGTATTTATCATGCCATGTGTCTATTACATGTGCTCTGAACTGATCATCCAAATTCACAGTTGGTGGAGGTATTTTAGTTATTACTGCTTCTAATAATTCCTTAACTCCCCATCCTTTTTTCGCAGATATACTCATAACAGTCTCTGGGTCAATTTTAAAAAGAGAATTTAGTTGTGATTTTACTTTATCAGGGTCAGCTCTGGGTAGATCCACTTTGTTCAGGGTTGGTATGATAGTTAAATTACTTCGTTTGGCTAAAGAATGTACAGCTACAGTTTGGGCTTGAACTCCTTCATTTGCATCAACTAGAAGTATCACACCTTGGCATGCTGTTACACTCCGAACAACCTGTAAAAAATTCAATGACAATCTTTGCTTAAATTGTAAAAAATAATTGTTTCTTTGTTTGTATTTGGGGGTAATCCCTGAAACTATTAATTCAATTAACATAAACTAAACTAAACATTTTTTTTGATAATGTTTAAAATTAAAAAAGTATAAATGAACAGAATAGCAGGAGACAACTCGTTCCACTGTGCCGAGTATTGGTATATGTGGTGTTGTTTGGGAGATGCTTATGTGGCATAATGATAATGAAAAAAACCGGCCAAGTGCGAGTCGGACTCGCGCACCGAGGGTTCCGTACAACCTTGCAAATTTATGGTTTTCGTAATTTTTCCTTTATCTATGCTATAAGACGTTACTTCGTACCAAATTTCAAGATTCTGAGTTCACGGGAAGCACCCTGTAGGTTTTGATTCCCTTGCAAGTGTCGAAAATTTGCGGCATAAACGGCTGTATCTTTTGATTGCGTTGGCTTAGAAGTTTGATTTTTTCACAGCTTCAAGGGACAGTAGACCTGAGTAATTGATATAAATTTCAGCTTCATACCTCCACGCGTTCCTGAGAAAAAGGGTCTTGACAGACGGACGGACGGACGGACAACAAAGTGATCCTATAAGGGTTCCGTTTTTTCCTTTTGAGGTACGGAACCCTAAAAATTAAGAAGCTACATTGAAGATACATTTCCTTATATGTTAAAAGACTCTTAATGATCCAGTGCACAAGATCACAAAGATTGATAATGACAGAAGTAAGTATACAAACCTCATTTGAGAAGTCAACATGGCCTGGTGTATCTATGAGATTAAGAAGATAAGTCTCATTATTGTAAGTATAATTTAATGAGGCTGTAACTGCTTTCACTGTGATCCCTCTTTCTCTTTCCACCTTTAAAATGTTTTGCAAACATATTAATATTAAATTAGGTAAAAAACTAACTAAACATATTTTTATCTTAGAACAGTTTCTGAAAATTGTACATATAATGAAAAAATATTTGTCAGAACCTGATGGTTAGTATCGTTAAGGGCCATTTATGTAAACAATATATGTCTCAGAATTATTTATGGGACCAGTATGTTTTCAACATCAAGCTAGCGATAAATACATAAGTAAACTTTTGAAACACCAATGTACATAACCACTGGGCTATCACTGCTTTCTAGATACTTAATTAATTTTTAAATATATACCTGCAACTTATCCAGGACCTGAGCATGTTCAGCGCCTGGTTTAATAACACCAGTGATCTCTAGCAATCTATCAGCCAGGGTACTTTTGCCATGGTCGACATGGGCCACTATACTAAAGTTTCTGATTCTTTTTACGTCCACTATCTTGTTCCCCGCATCTGAACTATTTTGCCGCTTTATTAGCAATCTGTTAGGACAGAGAATTTATAAGCGCTTTAGCGCAAAAAACAAAAAAAAATAAACAAGTCGAATTTGCAAATTTTTATTATGTATATTTAATGTTACCTTTGGTAAAATATGGAGGGGTTCGATACGTAGATAGTTTTAAAAATATTGTTCATTAATCTAACCATGGTAGCAAATTTTTATTGAAAAATTGCTTCGAATTTCCTTCTTTCATACAACTTACAGAATAACCTCAAAATAGATAGAGATTTTTAAAAATTGAAATTGTCAAAAACAGCTGTTTGTTTTTATTTTAATAATAATGAAAATTTAGAGGGGATTTCAATCCATACAGCCATATCTTTTATAAAAAGTGAATTGCCTTGTTTGTTACATATTTATATTATGCTTCAGAGTCCAAAACACAAAAATACGGTGTCTGCGTCTGACAGTAAAATAATACGGTTCGACTATATAGATACATAAAAGTTTATGGACTACTTTGAAGCCATACGAAAATGTCCATCTCACGTATTTCATAGAATTTCCTATTCTCTAAATAATTTGGAAGATACGGGAGATATTTGTCACATAATACATTAACCAAAAATACAGAAGACGATAAATTTTCTTCCAGATTCCCGCTGAACGTATTTTTTTTAATTAGGTACCATAGACTCACTTGATTCATTCAAATGAATGAGTCTGAGGGATGAACAACTAACTCAAAGGGTTATATAATCGATTCTAAAACCGATAATGGAGAGACAGTTGCATCGGCGAGGGTTGTGTCCTACCTAGTCAAATTAGTTACTTTTTACGATCTGTCAAAACAGAATTTTACTATGGAAAATGTACTGAAATAGCAAACCGTGACGTCATAGTTTGTAGTACTCAATTGCAGCCCTTTTTTTGATTGTTTTATTATTTTTAAATTTGCTATAATTGTAAATTGAAAATCGAAATACATATTTTGAGGTGCTTTGGGATAATCTTTTTAATGTATGACTACTCGCAATTTAATTTCGATGCTGTCAACTACCCAATTGTTACCAGATTTAAAAGCAAAGCCAACATTTTACAGTAAAGAGCAAGTGGAAATTGACACATTGGACTTTGTAACGTTCTTATTACAATCGCCTTAGAGGTCAGACTCGCACTACAAGTGTAAAGCTTCATGTGCTCTTGACTGTACATGAGTTCCACCCTGTTACACCTCAGCTCCTAAATTACATATGCCGGGTACTCACCAGCGAGCCGTAACGTAACATGGGTTGCATGTACTGTAATCGAAAAAACTACACACTATGTTTTTTCGATTACAGTACATGCAACGGTTACGGCTACAGTTCGCTGGTGAGTACCCGGCTTTAGACAAATTCAATGAATGTATGACATAAGCTCGGTACATTTAGGACAAGCTTTTGCCCCCGGCTTCGCTCGCGTCGGAGTATTTACATGTTTTCCACCGTTGCGTCTCAACCACTTAACCGATTTCGATGAATAAGATGAGAATAGATTCTTATATAATGCTTTCAGGGTGATTTTGGGGCTGCCTTGTCGCTGCAGTGCTTCGGGCATGTTCGCGGGGGCGCAGGTTGACTGATTCCGCGCGGCCATGCGCAAGCGCGCCGCATATCTCTCTCTTGTGCGCAGGGTGCGGGGCAGCACCAATAGCATCCTGAAAGCGATCGGGGACAGGCTAGACTGTCCGTTTGTACTGTCTTGTTGTTCTCTGCATGTATTTACTAACACATAGGTTAAGGATTTACTAACACATGACTCATTGTTACTTGATTTTAAAAATAAATAATTTACTAACACATGAGTCATTGCTAACTACTTGATTTTTAAAATAAATAATAATTATACGTTCCGGGTGACGCTACGGTTTTTCGGAACTCGAACATAGCTTTTAGGAGCACGATGTTAAAGATAGGAGTCTCGAGGAGTGTTTTGGTCATTTACAAAGAATGAGGAAATAATGATGTAACTAGTATTATTATTTTATTAATTAGATACACATAGTCACACTTTAAAAACAGTATACTTAGACGAATTTATAACACATTATAAATTTATTAATAGACAAAGCATGGACGGACGTTCATAAATCACAGGATTCACAGGACATTTTAAAACCTATACACCTAACTATAAAATTATGCTTAGATATATAAAATTAGATCATTTCTAAATTACTTCTTCAATACTTTGTTCAGCCGAATCCGTTGATTGGGTGTCTTCTTGAGGTTGTCGTTGTAAAGCTTTCAGTTGTAGTTCAAATTCTAGAAAAGGCAACATCATCTTCAGTAAGAACAGTGCCGTATTTATACTTGTCTTAGAATAGGCTACTACAGTTTGTGCCACCCCCTGAAAGGTAGAAAACTATCTACCTGCAACTTGTTTGAAAAATACTTTCATAATTGCCTACCCCTTCGGGAAAAAGGCGTGAGCATATGTATGTATGTATGTTATTGCCAACTGGATATACCCACATTTCACGAGATACATTGGACCCCTAAACGTGATAGGTGGTGAGCCCATCGCCGGACCGGGTCTATTTACACATGTCTCAGAATTAATTCTGAGACCTGTGGGTTTCCTCACGATGTTTTCCTTCACCGTCGAGCTAGTGATAAATATGTACGTAAGTTTTTGAAAAACTCATTGGTGCAAAAAAATTAAAATAAAATGTTATTTTTTATTTACACCCTAGTTCACCCTACTAATTATTTGACACCCCGATAGATTATTTCAAAATTAAAGAAATTACCTACGATACACAATAATATTTAGAATAATTAGACAAAACCGCCGCGTTTATTTGATTAGGGACTAGGGACTACATTGATACCTATTTTTTCTTTTAATAACATTTTATCTACAAGGGTGCCATCAATGTGTCAGCCAAAGACTTCACAAGATAAAGTTCCATTATGGACTGCTGATTTAAGGATGTGAATTCCTTGGATGCGAATACTAGTGAATTATTTTTATTTGATCGGTACCAACAACTTTACCTTTATATCATTAGACCATTAATATATAAAAGTATAAATAGAACTCACTTGGTATATCTGGATGGCCAACAGCTAGTTGTAGTATCAATTTAAGGACTTTCTCTTCTGTAACTAGACCAGAGCGGCCGCTTAAGGCGCGGAGTAACTGCTGAGCGCTCATCACACCTGAAAATAATAGTAAACTTCACTATAGCAGACATTCGATAAATTCTTTATGACTAACTTTGTTTTGCGACCTTGTCGCCGTACTGACCCATTAAAAAAAATATACCTATCAGATTTTAAGTTAGGGCTGTCGCAATAAAAACAATACAAAACTATATCAAATTTCGTATAGTACACATATTATGTTCAATTTAATTTGTAATTAGGTTAGGCGCCTTATAGTATACGGTATATCATAGTTTATTTAATTTTTTATAATAATTTATTACCTGCGTTAATTTCGCCAGCTTCTAAAGTCTTCTTCACATCGAGGAAACGTTTTACTAGGGCACTTTGCTCTTGAAGCGCCATGGTCTGTGCACCTAATGTTAAGTATAGGATTTAGTTTCAGAGGTAAATATGTATGTTTTTTTAGTACCTACATTAAAATACGATTTAATATACTTGCTTCTTATTTTAGGTTAATTGTAGCTGGCAATACTATGGACAAGCAAAATGTACAAGTAATAAATGATTACCTGTTTCTGGATCTGACGATTTTGCTAGGCATCGTGTCGCTTCTTTCAGTGCATCTAGGGCTTTATCGTAGTTCTGGAATGTTAGAATTAATTATTAATACTATTTCATTATTTTCATTTGCATACGTACAATATGCAGTAATATGGCTAAAAAATCTTCTTTCTTTTATCAAATGTTTGTAACACTTTAATTTAAACAAATCAAGTATTAGGTATTATCTCTGTTACAAGTTTTGATAAGCGGTACATATTTGGGCGACTGCCCCTACCCAATGTGTGATCATTTAAAAATACACGTTGTAATAATCTTAAATATCACAATGCACATTCCCACGCAGTAAGTTAGTGACTGATTTAGCTTACCTCGTACTCATCAGCCTCCATTTTCGCACATTCCGCATAGAAAGCAGCGAGTTTGTTATAAGCTTTGGCCCTCGTGTAGAAGTGTAATATGTGGCGTGTAAGGTCAGGCCGAGACCGCCAGTCGGCTCTCCTGCGTAAGTAGTCAGCTGCCATCAGCTGAGCGGTGCGGTCGCGGGTGGCTGCCGCGAATGTCGCTATGCGGTCCGCGTCGCCTGACCGCATCAGCCACCGCATGGCGCCTGCCTGATGTCAGAAATTATAAGGGTTCCTCAAAAGAAAGAAACGGAACTCTTATAGGATCACTTTGTTGTCCGTCTGCCTGTCTGTCAAGACCCTTTATATCGGTAATTCGTGCAGGGATCGACTTGAAATTATGTACTCAGGTCTACAGTCCCTTGCCTTGAAGCTGTGAAAAAATCTGACTTCTAAGTTAACCTGAAAAAATACGGCAGTTTATCACATCCACAGACCGATGGTTTTAATGCCATTATGAGAAAAGCAGCCTTCGAGGCAGCACCACTAGTGGCTTGCGTGTGTTTGCGGATCGGTGGGACTCGCCACTGCTGCGCCGATGGATCCACACTGATTTAATTATTACTATAAAATCCCATTTTTAAATACTAACACTACCACGTAAGTTATTGTTACTAACACCATATGGACTGCACGTAGGTACTTTCCGTTGACCTAGAACTATGAAATTTGGCAAGTATTATACTACAAGTACAGGGAACAGATCGTAACAATATTAAAATGTAATTAATGATTACTTATAGTTTAATTTCAATATAGTGAAAAACACTATTGTATCTCGTATTTTTTTTTTCTTATTACTTAATATAATTAAATTACATATTTTATAGCAATTTTCTTTTAATTGTTATTAGTTTATAAAATGTCATCACACCATGTCCTAACTGTTGTTATCATAATCACGATGTGTAAACAAGGTTTGGGACTTTAATCTAGTCAAATCTTTTTCGTATTTTGTTTCTGTCCCTTAATGTGATTACATTCTTTTTTGTGTGCCAAAATAAAATAAAATTTCATATCCACCTTGTCGCCCGCATGCGCCAGTCGCTTAGCTGCCTGGTGGTAGAGGCCGCGACCACCAAGCACGTCAGCCAGTCGCCGCAGCAACGCGTCTCGTCCGCTAGTACCGGCCGGTGCGGCCAGCCGTTCGCTCAGCTCCTCAGACAGCGGCGCCGATGACTGCTCCACGATATCTAGAGCTTCTTCATACTGGCATGGACATAAAAAAAAAATTGTAAAAAGATTTTCAAGTAGATGAAAATAAAGACACTTTTTTTACGATTTTTTTAATCATATAATTTTTTTAAGGATTCCGGAAAAACATTTTGATATTATATAATACATGACATACGGTCATTAGGAGTGTCAATATTTAATAAATATGCTTTGCCATGTTATTTTTTATACAGGATGTCCCAGAAGTCAACGATAAGCCGGAAACCAGCGATAGGCCTAGTCATGAGGGTAATCAGAAAAATATAAAAAAAAATCTATGTTCCTTTTTCAAAATGTTATGAAGGTTTAAAAAAAATCCTAAAAAACGGACACCCTGTAATGAACTTTCTTGTACCGTGACTGTAAATATTTACTTTTTGAATATTTTTTTTCTGTAATGCTATAATGAATAGCCGTGCTACAATTTACAATAAAAAAAAATTACATAACTGCCTCACTTTTAAGTAAAAAGTTAAATTTGTTTCCAACATTGAATTCTAAATAATTTCATCAACCAACTTAAACCAGCTGTACTGTAAAAAAAATGTATGGCTACTATTTTGGCAAGTATACTTAAAAGTTGACGCATTTAGTCTAAATTCTAAAATGGTATAACACATGCTAGGTTTTGTTATAGTTGAGGCATGAAAATTTTTTTTCTCGATGAATCCGGATTCTATGCCAATCTAATTTAATGAGGTGAAATGTTGGTAACGCAACCTTCTTAGGTAAATCCAGGTTAAAATCTTTTTGAATGGAGACGGACTCATAATTTTGAAAAGAGAACCTAACAGGGATTTTTTATTCGTACATCTTTTGTTTATGTCATTTGTTTGATGGCTTTGATTTAAATCCATCTGTCCCAGAAGTAAAGATTCTGGAGTCTGTTGCTTAGATTGTATTTGCGTGTAATTACGAGTTCGTAACGTGAAGTTATCATGCCAAATAGATATACCGTACAGGAGTACGCCAACATGCATCTTATTTACGGAGAATGCTTATGTAACGCCAATGCTGCAGCTAGGGTGTATCGCGAGAGATACCCAAACTTAGAGCGTCATCCTGATTACCGAGTTTTTATTAATCTTCATCGATCATTATCCGAAGGTCGATTCCCTGATCATATGGCTGGTGAAGGAAGGCCCCTCTTGCCCTACGAGGACGAAGTCATGCAAGCTGTGGAAGAAGATCATCACTGCTTTTAGGTACTCCAAGGCTTTCCTCAATTCCACGTACGGATATACTTGGATCTTCTTCCACAGCTTGCATGACTTCGTCCTCGTAAGGCAAGAGGGGCCTTCCTTCACCAGCCATATGATCAGGGAATCGACCTTCGGATAATGGTCGATGCAGATTAATAAAAACTCGGTAATCAGGATGACGCTCTAAGTTTGGGTATCTCTCGCGATACACCCTAGCTGCAGCATTGGCGTTACATAAGCATTCTCCGTAAATAAGATGTATGTTGGCGTACTCCTGTACGGTATATCTATTTGGCATGATAACTTCACTTTACGAACTCGTAATTACACTCAAATACAATCTAAGCAACAGACTCCAGAATCTTTACTTCTGGGACAGATGGATTTAAATCAAAGCCATCAAACAAATGACATAAACAAAAGATGTACGAATAAAAAATCCCTGTTAGGTTCTCTTTTCAAAATTATGAGTCCGTCTCCATTCAAAAAGATTTTAACCTGGATTTACCTAAGAAGGTTGCGTTACCAACATTTCACCTCATTAAATTAGATTGGCATAGAATCCGGATTCATCGAGAAAAAAATTTTTCATGCCTCAACTATAACAAAACCTAGCATGTGTTATACCATTTTAGAATTATGACTAAATGCGTCAACTTTTAAGTATACTTGCCAAAATAGTAGCAATACATTTTTTTTACTGTACAGCTGGTTTAAGTTGGTTGATGAAATTATTTAGAATTCAATGTTGGAAACAAATTTAACTTTTTACTTAAAAATAAGGCAGTTATGTCATTTTTTTTTATTGTAAATTGTAGCACGGCTATTCGTTACAGCATTACAGAAAAAATATATTCAAAAAGTTAATATTTACAGTCACGGTAAAAGAAAGTTCATTACAGGGTGTCCGTTTTTTAGGATTTTTTTTAAACCTTCATAACATTTTGAAAAAAGAACATAGATTTTTTTTTATATTTTTCTGATTACCCTCATGACTAGGCTTATCGCTGGTTTTCGGATTATCGTTGACTTCTGGGACATCCTGTATAAAAAATAACATGGCAAATCATATTTATTAAATATTGACACTGCAGTCAGCAACAAATATCAAAGAGTTACTTTTAAGAGACATGAAAAATATAAACAACTTCTTGCACTTCTTCTAAACCCCAAAATTTATTGGGCAAACTTAACCTGGTTATTTACGGTAACACAATAGTAGATTGTGTCATAAGGGAGCAAAACGATATTTTTACGGCGAGGGCGTTTCTTTAAATCACGAACATAGTGAATGTTTCTAGGATAGAATTATATATTCTAATGTAGAATCATGAACGAAGTGAGGGGTTTAAAGTACGTAGCCCAAGGTAAAAATAATTTTGCGACCGAATGATACACTGCTTTTCATACCTCTCTATGAGAAAAAAATATTGATGGCATTGTGTGTTTCTATTTGGCATGATAACTTCACTTTACGAACTCGTAATTACACTCAAATACAATCTAAGCAACAGACTCCAGAATCTTTACTTCTGGGACAGATGGATTTAAATCAAAGCCATCAAACAAATGACATAAACAAAAGATGTACGAATAAAAAATCCCGGTTAGGTTCTCTTTTCAAAATTATGAGTCCGTCTCCATTCAAAAAGATTTTAACCTGGATTTACCTAAGAAGGTTGCGTTACCAACATTTCACCTCATTAAATTAGATTGGCATAGAATCCGGATTCATCGAGAAAAAAATTTTTCATGCCTCAACTATAACAAAACCTAGCATGTGTTATACCATTTTAGAATTATGACTAAATGCGTCAACTTTTAAGTATACTTGCCAAAATAGTAGCAATACATTTTTTTTACTGTACAGCTGGTTTAAGTTGGTTGATGAAATTATTTAGAATTCAATGTTGGAAACAAATTTACCTTTTTACTTAAAAATAAGGCAGTTATGTCATTTTTTTTTATTGTAAATTGTAGCACGGCTATTCGTTACAGCATTACAGAAAAAATATATTCAAAAAGTTAATATTTACAGTCACGGTAAAAGAAAGTTCATTACAGGGTGTCCGTTTTTTAGGATTTTTTTTAAACCTTCATAACATTTTGAAAAAAGAACATAGATTTTTTTTTATATTTTTCTGATTACCCTCATGACTAGGCTTATCGCTGGTTTTCGGCTTATCGTTGTCTTCTGGGACATCCTGTATAAAAAATAACATGGCAAAGCATATTTATTAAATATTGACACTGCAGTCAGCAACAAATATCAAAGAGTTACTTTTATCAGACATGAAAAATATAAACAACTTCTTGCACTTCTTCTAAACCCCAAAATTTATTGGGCAAACTTAACCTGGTTATTTACGGTAACACAATAGTAGATTGTGTCATAAGGGAGCAAAACGATATTTTTACGGCGAGGGCGTTTCTTTAAATCACGAACATAGTGAATGTTTCTAGGATAGAATTATATATTCTAATGTAGAATCATGAACGAAGTGAGGGGTTTAAAGTACGTAGCCCAAGGTAAAAATAATTTTGCGACCGAATGATACACTGCTTTTCATACCTCTCTATGAGAAAAAAATATTGATGGCATTGTGTGCTTCTTTTTTCAATATTTTCCGGTGTTTAACTATCACTGCTACTTGAATTCAGTTTAAAATATAAAAGACACAAACAATTTGATGTTGGAATTCGAAAATTTGGCGTAAAATAAAATGTAAATATAATAATATAATCTCACGCCTTTCATCCCCGAGGGGGTAGGCAGAGGTATTCCATTACTGGATATACCCACATTTCACGAGATACATTGGACCTCTAAACGTGATAGGTGGTGAGCCCATCGCCGGACCGGGTCTATTTACACATGCCTCAGAATTAATTCTGAGATCTGCGGGTTTCCTCACGATGTTTTCCTTCACCGTCGAGCTAAATGTAAATAATAATGTAAATAATAATTGTGAAAAATAACGAGCGCGCGCATTGCCACAGCAATTTTTCTGACAGTGTGGCACACAGACCAGTAACTGTGTGGCACGACCATCGAACGCTATTCAGCCTTGTCAACCTAATGCGGCGAAAAATGGAACTAATGTTTTGTTATAGTACTTAAGCTACAGTGGCGCCAACCTAAAATGCAAACTTATTTTGCTAATCTCTTTGGCGAATGTTGACGAATATTTTTAATTCTAAATTCAAAACACTTTTATTCGCACTTATAAAAACCCTATCAGAAAAGACTTACTTTGCTCCCTTTTTTTGAGGACCAAAACGTCACTTTTCGAATAGAAGGTATGAAAAAGTACTTTACTGTATCGCCTAGTCGTATGAAAAGAGAAACAAATGTGATGTATTACTAAGCTTACCTTTCCAGCCGACGCTAATAACGCCGCGGCATGAGAATGGTGTTCTGCTTTTCGCAGGTGTACAGCGAGCGTGTGCGCCATCTCCGGGTCGACGCGATCCCCAAGCGACTCCACCGCAGCAATCATGGCGCTTGTGTCACCGCAGGCTAAAGCTAGCTTTAAGGCCATGTGCGGCTTTCCTGTAACACAAAATATAAACAACCGATCACACCGTATCCCGAGGGATTTGTATTCCATTTCTGGAAGTAGGTACCCACTTTTCATTCATTCGTTTACTTTTCTGACCTCCAAAAGAATAAAACGAAACTGAGAATTACATGTTTTTTAAACTGATAAAGGTACTTCATGATTTCAGCATTTCATTTTACCTTCAATTTGCGTGCAATTTTCAATTCAATGCATGTGTCGCACTTCTTTGACCAAATTACAAAGATTGTTGGCAAGAAAACTTTAAAATTTTAAAAATAGACTAGGTATTGTCCGTAGCTCATGTTCCCTCGAAAAGATTTTACACTGGTGCGAAATTCAATACCAATAAAGTTACTCATTATATCTGCTCACCGGCTTTCTGATATAAAGCAATAGCCTGTTCCGTTTGCCCGTTATTCTCGAGAATGGACGCAGCGTGCAAGGCGTGAGGCGGGGTAGCCGACCCGGCCCGCCACACCAAATTCCACGCAGAAGCTTCGGCAGCAACGCGTATAGCTGACGTCACTGCACCGCATTTTATGTACAACTGGAAACATTAAAATAGTTCTCGTCACAATTTTCGATAAAAAAACTAATGAATGGTAGCAATACACATAACACAGTCAATAAATTAAATGGGTTAAAATTTACCTTCACTGCAGCCTCAGTTTTGTTAGGCTGCATCTCCAAATATCGCGCCATCTGAAACATCGCCGGGCGGTTTTTCTGACACACCTTCTCGGCCTCTTCTATCCTATCCATATGGCACAGCAGTCTTGCCTGTTCTCCGAAGTCGTTTGCTCGAACGTATGCGTCTAGAGCACCATCGAGATCACCGACACTTTCTAGATAGTGTCCCCACCATGTTATTAGGCTTGTATCGCTAGAATTAGCCACATACTCAGCCAGTACTGTAGCTTGGCCTTGACCAATCAACAGCCGAGGAACATGGGGCACCAAAGTACCAGCACTCTCAAACAACTTTAGCGCAGCACTATTTTCACCATTTGCCCAAAGAACTTTAGCTAATTTGTGTTGAGCACTTTTTATAAGCAAAACATTTTCACCATCATTTGTGCTTGCAGTTATTTCGTTTAAACCACCTTCTTTAGCGGATATTACGCGCATAAGCAAGTCAGGTCTTTGCGCTTCCCGGAATAATTTCTCGGCTTCCTCTATCATACCGAGGTTGACAGCGAGAACTGCTACTTTACAGGTGTCATCTATATCGTCTTTGTTCATTACTTTGCGCATCATCAGAGCACCTTTTATATTGCCCTTTTTACCTAGACATACAGCTCCTACATCTGGTCTTTTACGAGCAACACATTCCTTGGCAAGGCTGTCCCAAATGATGGAACTCTTACCCACTGATATGTTAGTTCCTACTACAACAGCCTTTTCTAAATGTCCAGTCGTCATGTAATAAAGAAAGTCTGACACTTGATGAACATTATTCGCCTTATGGTCAGTTAAATCTTCAAATTCATGCATTAGTATCTTTTGAATGTTCTGTTGAGATAGTATGACTACATAAGGGATGTACAGTGAACATAAAATGAAGTCTGTCATAAAGTATTCGTCAGATGCACACCAGTTTTTGTATTCAAAAAGATTGCCTTCATGACAGAAAAATAAATGGACTCGGTCAAAGTCTGCAGACCGCATATGAACGGCTACGATCCTTGGATCATTTGTGTCCCACAATATTGCTATTGGAACACTTTGGTAAGGTGGGGTGGAGGTTTCATTAAGCAATGAATTTGTTATAACATCATTAGCGACATCCCATAAATAAAGCCTAGGGTCCGGTGCCAAACCTGCATTGGCAATGCTGAGGCAAATGTACCGTCCAGTGCAGTTCACCGACGCCCTCATGACTTCACCAAAATCTTCAATCAATTGGTAACAGTTTTTGGGAGGATAAGGCATACGTAGGCCTTTTTTTGTGATTTCTGCCAATTTTAGCGTGCCGTCCATTGTTGCAATTACAACGTATTTATTTGTATTTGTAACACCTATAGGCTCCCCTTCACTCTCAGTGCTGGGTAATATTCCCAAGCTGTTTCCAGCTATAGAATAACATTCAATATGTGGGTTGACAACACCAACAAGGACATCATTGTAAATAATTAAAACATCGGTCTTCCATGGAAATGAACGCATTAGAGAAAAATTTGTGTCGTTTTCCTTACTACACATCCAAATCTGGAAAAAATAAACAAATATGTTCTTCAGTTCTGTGAAGTATGATGTTTGAATAAATACTATTTTATAACGAAAACTAACACACAGATTGACAAGTTATCAGAGAGTGTAGTAGAGTTAAAAAGAAAATAACTAATTAATTACCTGGACCTCTTTGCCATCACCCAATGCCACATATTGGTCCTTAAACGCAAAAGCTCTGATTCTGATAGTAGTGTTGATACTTGCTAATATGTTAGATTTGTTTGTGATGGCAATCTCATTAGCCGATTTTTGGACCATCCACACATTTGGAGAGTAACCCCAACAAACTGGCTGTTCTCTAAGTATAAATGCACTTGTAATACAATTAACATACAATAATGGATTCATTAATCCTTCTGATCCCCAACTGACATCTTTGACTGTACCTTTTATAGAGGTACTACTTATCAGTTTCCAATTGTTTTTATGATCTCTCCTCCACAAATACAGATTTCCTTGTGAAGTGCCACAGCATAAGGTATCACTGAGGTTGCAATAACTCAGTTTGGTAAAAGTGTCTCCTGGAACTGTTTCTTCGTTTTCATTGGGAAGAACATCATTGTCACCAGTTTCACTGTCCCACACCCGTATTAAATTATCTCCCGTTGTAACCGCTACAAAATAATTGCCAGCCAACACAATGCTCTGTCCGTTTCTTGATGCCATCCTCACATGTGTATCAGTAGCTAGTACTCCATCATCAGATGTCATGAACCTAGTCAAACTTAGAGCCCCACCAGACTCCCAGGCTACAAGTAAGTAAATATTGCTTATGATACCCATGAATATTATATTGCCTGGTGTGTTAAGAACTTCCGAACATGCTCCTGTGTGATCAATGTACACAATAACTCCATTGTCTTGAGAAGCATAGCAACAGTGGTTATCAGGATGTGCGCCTTCTCTCATTCTAGCTGTTGTACGAGGCCTCCAGGCAGCCAGAGCGTCTAAGGCATTTTCGTCTCCAGCAACCGCGGCTCTTGCTAAACCTCTGATGGAAGATTCGCCACTGGGTTGAGGAGAACAAAATGTAATTTGTGTAATGACATCTCCAAGTTGATGGTGGAATGAAGTCAATGGCGCTCCTGATCCAGACTGCCATCCTGAGAGGGATCCGGCAGCATCAGCAGCAAGAAGTCTCCCGCCCCCAAGGCTGAAGGCTATGGCAGTCAGCGCAGCATTGTGAGGAGCTTCTAACCGCGCCCAAGAGTATTCGAGCCAGATGTAGAGTTCCCCGCCATCCCATCCAACGACTAAAAGCCTTCTAGTCGGGTGCCAAGCGAGGGCCGTCACTTGATTTGAAATCAATATTGGCCATTCGCAACCTTCTAATGATTGACCCTAAAAATAAAAATAAATCTTAAATGAGAATAACTCTTTAATCTCACGTTGGTTAAGCTTAAAGAAAATTGAAGAATATTCACTTACATTTTCCTGAAATATTGTTACAAAACCACCCTTCTCTTGGTGGTATGAACCTACTGCCAATAATGGTAATGTAGGATGCCAAGATCCTGCTGTTGACACTACATTAACGTCGGTAAAAGTGAGCTTTGTATCAATATATAAAGTCATTATAGCAGATTAATTTATCAGTAAACGTGATACTTCCATCATTTTCTTAGATTGTTTGTAACGTGTGGCGTTGTTTGTTTTGTGGTTGTTACTATGGAAACCAGATATAGTGTTGTTTTTATTCATTCTATTTGAATCGATTCTCAAAATGAGTCAGTTTTGGTAAGTCGCATTTAAATCAACCATAGACAATTATAACCACATCCCCGCCCCCCTCGCTCGCTTGCACCTGCCTGCGGTGCCTGCCTGTCCGTTGGTTGTGTTTTGCGGCGACCTTTTTGTTGAGGTTAAAATTATTGGATCGTCTAAAATTATTCATTGGTCTATTCTGTCGCTAAAACATATTTCACATTTAATTGTGAAAAATGTGGTACTTAAAGTCAGACACTGATAATAGAGTTGTATATGTGGTGCCAAACAAAGAAATAACCATAGGAAGAAGTATTGACGCCCAAACATGCAACTTTGCCATTCCCGATGATCCCTCGATCAGCAGAAAACATGCCACATTGTCGGTTTCAGACAACAATTTGTTTTTGGAAGACAATGGCTCCAGGTATGGCACATTCATCAATGACTTTACCAGTAAAATTGAAATTGGATCAAAGATCAGATTAAACTTGAACGATGTTGTTAAGTTCGGCAAAATGAACAGTGTTTGGAAAGTTTATGAGTTAAGCTTTGTAACTTGTACATCCACGATGAAAGGAGAGAATCTTCAGAACCTAAAATTGCGATTAGGCGAGTTAGGTGGGGTACTTAAAAATGAATGGGATGATACTTGTTGCTATTTGACTATGCCAGCCATCACATTGACCATCAAAGTTGTACTCGCCTTGGCACAGGGATCGCATATTGTCACAACAGAATACTGGAACAAGTGCCTTGAGGCTGTCAAGAACCACACACATTTGCCAGACACCAACAAGTTTATACCCCAAGTTGTAGAGTCTACACTCAATAAAGAAAATGTTTCTTTCTTGCCAAATAAGGAAAGGCAGTCTTTGTTTGCTGGAAAAACGATTGTCTTTTTTTCGCGGCGGCAGTTAGAGATGTACAAGACAGTTTTAATGAAATGTTCTGCTTTACCTTTGCTTTTGAGTGAAACTAAGATGACAAAATCTGCACTCTGTGAACCAAATGTAATTGTAATTCAGTACAACTTGACCAGCACTAGCCAAGAGACTCAAGCTCAGAGAAATCAGATCAATGACATTGTTAATCATTTGAAGAGTAAAGGAAAAAGGGTTGTTGCTGATGCTGAAATTGGGCTCGCTATTCTTTACTGCAGTTTAGAAAAATCTTGTAATCCAGCTTTTAACTTTTCATCTGAAGTTATTAAACAAACTCCTGGACCAAACACAAAGATTTCAAATGTATTAGCGCAAGAATCTCAAGAGCCAACACAAAAACTTGACAAAGAAAATATGGTCATAAATGAAAGTTTGCCCACCACAAATTCCAAAAGAAAGATGAGTGACGACAATGAGTTTGAATGCAATGCTAACAAAAAGATTGCAACGGAGATTGTCAGCACACCTAATGAAAGTGTAAAAAGGAAGTTTAATGATGATAGTAATGGAACAGTAAACCCAAGTAAGAAAATTGCAGTTAATAATGAAGATGACAACATTTTCAATTTCTTAGATCCTTCCGAAAAAGACAAACAAGTTAACACACAAAAGAAGTTAAACTTTAGTAAGCCACATAAAAGGAAACAAGATCTCTCTACAAATGATGATGAAGGCTTGTTCAATTTTGTTGAAGAGAAGAAAAAGTGTCCTGCTAATGACTCTTCAAAAAATGCTATTTTTGATGTTGGTAGAAATACTGACAATGAGAATGATGGTGAAAATCCTAAAGTGGCAAAAGTGAACACCAGAGATGATAAGATAGACATATCAGCAATGAGAGGAACAAAACTAAAAGAACTTATGGAAAATACAGATTTTCATACTAATGTTAGAGTAAAAAAAGAGGACCCCGATGAGCTGGATAGAAAAATGAATGATCTAGATTTGGGTACTACTGTTATCACTGTAAGAAAGAATTTAATCATCAAAAAAGAAACAATTGAGATCAAGGAGGAAAGCAGGCAAACCAACTTCAAAAAGTTCAAAAAGGTGTGGCCTATTAAAATGCAAGTGACTATAATTCCCAAGTCATCTATGAGCATTGTTATACCAGATACAACTGAAACAGACTTGAATTCCATGGCATATTAAATTTAAATAATTTCATATTATTGTAACCATAGTACATTAGTGTATTATTTAAGGATGATAATAATTAAAAAAAAATCATTCCTCCATTTTGTGTTAATTTGTAAGATTGATTGTAATTTTAGAGCAGAATAAAAGCTTATTATGTTTTATTTTGAAATAATAACATTGATTACTCATTAATTACAAGTTTTATTTATTTTATTTATTCTTCTTTTTCTGATTGTTCTTGGTCCTCAGGCTCTTCATTTTCTTCTAAATCTTGCTCCATGTCACTGAAAAAGGGTATTCATTAAAAGTTTGAAAGACCATTGATGTTTGGTGTAAATGTTATCCAGCACAGCACAGTTTTTATTGTATTGATTGTTTAGAAGAATAATGTGTTGAGGAGTTTCTTTCTTGCCCTATTTCTTTTCAGTTATAACACATGCAAAGTAGTGGAGTTACAATGACTTTCAAGAAATTGACATATCGACGGGGAAGTTCGAACAACTCCTAACTTCGATTTTTTACGAAAACGACTTATGAATGCAGTTCGATAGAGAAAAAAATTACGCTTCTACTGGTATATAAATTGAGTTGAAATTCGCAAAATTGACGTAGCTAGGCACCGAAGAAATATCTCCTATATTAAGGTCCATCACAACTTGATAATTTTGGCAGGAAATATATTCTAACTTACTAATGGAAATATCTCGTAACTTAATTTCAAATAAAACTTTGAACTACTATCTCCTATCTTCATGCGCAAGTACCCACATTTCCCGCTCTAGAGCGAGACAAAAACAGTGCGTATCTCGCAGTGTGACAGGGACATGATTTTGTCATTCCTTTTATGACAAACTGCCTCATAAGAATAAGATTATATAATAAATATACAAAAAAATTACATTATCTATACTTTTTAACAAAAAGCTTGTTCCTTAATCTTAGTTGTTTTTGTTATTCTTAACAGAACCTTTATTAAGTAGTGAGCTAAAACTCACAACATTTTTAGGGGTCCGTACCTAAAAATTTAAAAACTGAACCCTTATAGGGTTACTTTGTTGTCTGTCTGTATGTCTGTCAAGACCCTTTATCTCGAGAACGCGTGGCGAGGTATCGAGTTGAAATGATGTACTCAAATCTACAGTCCTTTGAAACAGTGAAAAAATCAAACCTCTACATTAACGTAAAAAAAAGATACGACCTTTTAAGTTGCAAAAAACGTACACTTCGACACTCTCAAAGGAATCCAAATTCATAGGGCACTTCCCGTTGACCTAGAACTATGAAATTTGGCAAGTAATATCTTCATATACTACAAGTACAGAAAAAAGTCTGAAAACTATACATTTGTAATAAAATACGTAATCAATCATCAAGGTATACCTATTTAATACTAGCGGTGCTCCGCGGTTTAACCAGAGTAGTTCCCGATCCCGTAGAAATATGGGGATAAAATATAGCTTATATTAGTCCTTGATAATGTAGCTTTCCATTGGTGAAAGAATTTTTAAAATCGGTTCAGTGTTATACCTATAAGCATAAAAGCGTAGCAAAACAAACAAAGTCACTTTCGCATTTATAATATTAAGTTAGGATGTAGGTACCTACAAATTTGTACGGAACCATCGGTGAGTCCGACTCGCATTTGTCCGGTTTTTATAGTTAATTTACGTTTGTGAACGGAGAGACTGAAAAATGTTATAGAGAGTCTTATGAGACATTAGTTATCATTAGAGCCATTAAAGAATTATCAGAGTAGAATACATTTCTTACAGGGTACATACTTACCTAAAGTAAGATCATAACAATTGTTAAACTAAAATATTGGTGTTATTATACCATAGGTTGTTATGTAGAGCTCTCCATAGTTGCAATGATGAGGAGCTTGAGTTCTTAAGAAGATTGCGACTGGATTAGTCAGTAATAAAAACAAAGTTATTATTACTTCTTTTTAAGAAATTAGTTAGTACCTAAGTGATCCTAATATTACGTACTTGTTCCATTTTTATACTTGACTTACGTTTGCAAGATTTAGAACTGAAAAACTTTATGCATATTCTCATAGTTCATAGGCGATAAGATCATGGGAATTCCTAAATGCATAATACTTATAATGTGAGTTATACTGTATTTTCTTAGTTTTTTTTTTATTTTTGACCCGATTTCTCAATTTCAAAGAGTTTTGTTTCAAAAATTGCCATGAATAAACAATTTAAATAAATAAGCAAAAACCTTTTCTCAGAATTATAACAGTGTTTCATTTTGAAAATACCTCCTATCGTAACCGATATGGAGATGATGATGGAGATATAGAAAGGCAATAACTCCTATCTTTAAAAAAATCGCTTATTTTGAATATTTGGTCTATTTTTAGTAATTGTTAGATTTCTTTGTTATATTATCGACAAATTTAATTTAAAACTTCAATGAGAAATAATAATTTTCAATGATTTCTGTTACTTTTTGAAATGTGGAAATTTCTCCTATCTTCAAATTTTTAGCCACACCCGCTTGGTGATACCTCCTATCTTACGTTATCTCGCTAAATACTTATTCCAAGCAAATTTTGATTATTACATTACCAGCGGGTCCATTTAAGTATAAAATTGCCATTTACACATTTTGTCTTGAACCTCTGGAAAAATTTAAAAACGGTTTTTTTCGCCTCCTGTAAAATTTGGTTTTCCTAAGTTAGGAGTTGTTCGAACTTCCCCGTCGATATGAACCTCTACATTGAATTAAAACATTTTAATTTGAGTTACATTAAGTATGCTATTCTACTCATTTGTTATATATTTTATCATTTACGAGTAGTATTTAATTGGCGATTTTCGAAAAAATAAATTAATATTAAACATAGAAAACAAATCAATAGTATTTCTAAACACTATTTTTTACCACACGGTTGGTATTAAAGCAGTAAACATTTTTGTTGGAAGTGAACAATAAGATATATGTACCTTTCTTCAACAACTGCAGTTTTTTTCACATGTACTGTGCCATCAGGAGCTACCCTTACAGAGCTGCCTGGAATGGTTGACAGCTCGTCTTCTAACACTGTGAAGTTCTTGGGCTTCTTGTGTTTCAGTTTAGGAGTGGCAATTGCACTTGTTGGCCCTGCAACATGACCATATTAAAATTTAGATAAATGCGAGTCTATAAATAACGTAAGGCGTTTAAGTGAGGGAGGAAGTCAAGCTGAATCTAAACCAACCTCGTTTGGGGGAAAGGAGGGGTAATTTATTTTCAGCAAGAATTTGTCAAATGCTAAAAATTGGTTAAAACATGTTTCTATACTAAAATATAGATAAATCCTTCACAAAAATATTGTGCAAAGAAAAAACACCTCACATAATGAATGGACACCCCCTACTTGAATTTTTTTATCAAAAAGTGTAAGGCCTTGTAATCCTCCATCAATCCAAGCTGTTACAACAATAAGATAACTAATACAGCCCTATTTACAGAGACCTGACTCTAATATTTATTTACTTACGTAATGTGAGGTACAGAGGCAGAGGGAGTGACAATGGGAGTTTAATTGCAATTGATCGTACATTTGCCTCGCCCCCAGGATATTTGTCTCGCAATTGTTGTACAAGAGACATAATGTTCTCTTTCAATGCCTTTTGAGGCATGCCAGTGTGTCCAATGGTTATTGTAGATGTGGCCCCTTGATTAAGACGTAGCATAGCAGTACATAATCCAACATCAATATCTTTCTTTATGTTTTCTTTTTCATTCAATCGTACAGGAATTAGCATGTTATGTTTTTTGAAGAACATTTTCCCTAATAAGTGTGAGACATGATTTAGGACTCGTGTGTCAACCATAATGAAGTCATGCTGAGTTAACAATCTGCGTTTCAGTTCATATTGGTCATATTCCACACGTAACTGTCTCATGGGAAGTATTGTTTTAACCTGAAACAAAATTATTGATGTCAAGCTTACTTCTACTCATTATGCTACTTTCTGAATGTGTGATAGGGTCAGTCTGTTATTTTATCACTGCTAAACTATTGATCTTGATGAAAATTAAATGGTAGATAGGCTGCATTTTGAGAAATAATAGACAATCATTACAAAGAACAATAAAGTTGCTAGAGGATGCGATAACCTAATGGTAAATGTGAACAGAGTCACAGGCAACTGCTAGTAGTTAACCGTTCATTATCACGCAAGTCCCGGCCCATAAACTGTCAAAACCTGACAGTTTTTCGCACCTTCAGATTTGGCTCTTTGGGGAGCCGGCGGGTATTAGAGGTTTTGGGCGCTGACTCTTTCAGTAGCCAGCAGATTTCGAAAGGTTAATAAACAGATGTCTATTACAGATATCACTTATCTGACTGATTGTACAGTCAACAAAGTTGTTAGTGTTACATGACCAAAAACTAAGATTCAGTTTTCTCTTAAAGCTGTAAATGTATTTATAGTTTTTTTTTTGGAAATTGTGGGGATCAAAGATACCTTTCGAAATAAACATTAATCAATAAGATTTATTTATGAGTACCCCAGAAAAATGAGTTCTTAGTTACTGGCCGTGTAACCCTAACAACTTTGTTGACTGTACATACTTACTTTAGTCACACCGGCATTTTTTAATATTTCCTCCCAGTGATCTACAGTAGGTTCGTGATCAACTTTTTTACCTTTTTTTAAGTCAGGGGTAATAAGGCAGATTTCTCCTGTCGACGCAACTGTACTGTTTGGAAGCACACTGCAAGAAAATTTGATAATGAGCAATCAAACATATGCTATCAGTAAATCTAATTAATTTGATTATGTAATGAATTGTAAGTACAATTTAACATTTCCTGTAGAATTCTGTATTTTAATGCAGTTAATTTCTGCAAAGATAGAAGTTTCATCTTCAAATATAGTATTCTTTTTATTGTAGTTTGCAGTCAATTGTTGTAGCGCAGTTAGACAAGAGTCAACGAGGTCTTCGGTGATGATTTTGGAAGGCATTACGTATTTAGTCTTTTTCTTGCTAACTGTTTTATCAGGTGTTTTTTGAACCTCTTCAATAACAAGCTTTTCTTTGACAGAAACATTTAGAGTAGGGGTTTTTTTCACTGGCTTTACTTTAGTAATTTTCGAGACTTTGACCAACTTCTGCGGTTTCTTGGCCTTAGCCTTTTTTGGGACATTTTGTTTAACAGAGACCATTGTCTCTAAAACTCTTTTTGAATGGAAACAGGCAATCAAAAGACAAAATCACACGTGCTAATATTTTACACGAAGTGGCGTGTTATTGACATTGACTTTTTTCTTCGTTGTATTTTCTACACAGAGAAGGCAGAGAGCTATAATCTCATACAGCCACTTAATTTCAATAAAAAAAACACTTCAGTAGTAAATAAATAACCGCGAACTGCTGAGAACCAAAAAAAGCATGAGCAACGATGCTATTTCCGGGTTAAAATCTAAGAATGAAGTGCGCCACCCTTATTTACGGGCCATTTACACGAGGCCAGTCCAGTAAGACAATCCAGTAAGACTGCATACAAAAAAAAACTTGAGGACAGTGTAATGGATTGTCCTCAAGTTTTTTTTGTATGCAGTCTTGTAGGCCATTTACACGAGGGCAATCCACTAATACAAAAAAAACTTGAGGACAATCCATTCCATTGTCCTCAAGTTTTTTTTGTATGCAGTCTTAGTGGATTGCCCTCGTGTAAATGGCCCATTACTGGATTGTCTTACTGGACTGCCCTCGTGTAAATGGCCCGTACTTTCTTAACGGGCGTTAAGGAAGGCTGCAGTCGTAATGTGGTCGTAATCGTAATATGAAGACATCTGCTGCTGTCGCGCTGCTTGCGACCTGCCTGATGTGCAGGACAAGCAGGAGCTCTAAAACACGTGCGCATTATTTATTTTGTAACTAGCGAACCGCCCTGACTTAGCACGAGTGCAATGCTGATACCAAAACCTTCCTTTTAAGTTACTCTATCTATTAAAAAACGTCACGTTTTATATACCTACCTATTTTAGATTATTGTCGACCAATTGAAATTTTACAACCTTATTGTCGAAGAGGCCAATATAAATCGAAAATACATCTATTAGACACGTATACACGTATACAACGCGTAACAGAAAAAGCGCAATTCCTCATACACCCCAATTAGTAGGTATATTAATATAAAAAAAAAATATGATGCAATCAAACTTTAGTTGTGTCTAACCAGTTTTCTTAAATATCGATTAATAATAGCACGATTTCCATAAAAAGCACTGAATTCAGCTACGCTAATTCATTTTTGGTAAAACCTTAACACATATTAAAAATAGCTGAAATCTATTAAGTAGTCGATACTGAACAAACTACTTTCAGGAATTGCGCTTATTCTGTTACATATTGTATATTCTAACACTCAAAATAGAAAAATCGATTCTTACTCCAGATATCTAGAATCAGTAGCGAATCCAGGTGGGTGGCTAGGGGCTCAAGCTCTCCAGGAGAACCTGGGTGCAACCCTGACAAGTTTCAGATTAAATTTATTCTGGCAGGGTTATACTTATTATAGTACTAAAAACTTAGATAAAAGCAACTTTTATCTAAGACTAAAAAGTAAGATAGTATCGAGTAATAGGGGCCTATCCTCAAGTAAGTGGGGGCCTACACTCCGCTGTGTAACGCAAGCCCCTCCCAAACTAAAATTACTTATTTCACCGATGGAAAGCTACATTACATTACAAGCTACATGAGATAGTACAATAGGATATATTAAAATTTTATCTTCGTATTTCCATGGGAAATGTAACTACGCAGCGCAGGTAAAACCGCGAGGCGCTGCTAGTTGTGTCATAAACATATTGTAAGCGAAAACTTTTTACCGCACAAATTAAAGAGGCGTGATATTGCTTCGGATATCTGGCAAATATCCAAAAGAGAACACCTAAAAAGATAATTATGCAGTTGTGGAAATATCATTCTGTGACACCTTGATACGCTTTCAGCAATTTTAGGATTTAGCGATTCACTCCTAAAATAAGTAGGTAGGTAGGAAACATAAAGTAACAGAAACATTAATGTAACCTACATTAATGTTTCTGTTACTTTATGTAATAGAATCCGATATTTGAGCACAGTAGGTACCTACGTGTCATATAGACATAATAACAAACTGCTACGTGTATGTATCTTATCGGACGATATGGAACAGGGATACTTTTTCTATTAGTTGACGAATCGTTGGAGGAGGTTATCTTTCAAAATATACCTACCGATCTATGTAGATACCTACCTAAAAAGTGCCTAATAGGCACCTAGTTATTCTAGACTATTTAAATTTAGTAACCATGTCGTTCTAGAATTGCATTTGGCTTAGTCACTGCGTAAAACTAAATATAATTTAAGAAAATTTGCTTTAGGCTATTTACGCAGTGTGCGCGTAGAATTGAACCCAATATCTGATTCATGCAAAATACTCAGTAAACTTCTAGCTCAGATCTACCAAGGTTTTTAAACTCAGTCACCCTGTGTGTAATTGTGGAACAGTTTTATTATTAAAGCCTGATCCTAATAGTAAAATCGCAACAAATCCTCAGATGCTTTGAGGACATAGGGTTTAGGTACCTACTACCCGTTCGATAAGTCTAACCCATAGACCTATTTAGACAAGTCTTTGCTGGACCTATTTGAACCTTCAAATAAAATCCTGTGATACTAATTTTAGTTTCTCCGTCCGTGTCGATGATTTCACTAGCCTAAAGACTAAGTTTGTATGAGTTGAATAAATTATAATTGTCACCGACGCGGCGTATAACGTTTCACGGTGGGGATGTTCCTTTCACTTCATTAGGGGCGAGCATAGTAGATTCATGGTGAAATTTTTTTTCACATGCTTTCACACGTGATATTTCATAGATACCTATCTAATAGTTTTTAATTATTTTCGATGAAAAATCACACTTGCTACTGGAAATGAAATTTGAAAAGTGCAATGAAATTTACACGATTTCATAAGTAGCAAGCTAGGTGAAGGAGCGTAGGACATGAGACGTATTTAAATTCATTTCATAGGATTTTTCACATGCTTTTATACATAAGTAAAGTATAACGACCCATCTCTAATAAGGACCTAGCTGTGATAAAAATTTTACTTAAATTTTTAGGAATTTTATTTTTATGTTTAAGGGCCTAAAGAATTCGTTGATAAAAGGCGTGAGATTATTTATTTAATTAATTTTAGGGAACCGTACCAAAGTGGTGAAATGTGAAATATGAAAAGCGAAATAAAATACACATCATTTTTGCGATTTCCTAAGTAACAGGTTAGATAAAGGAGAGTAGATGGTGTGACGTATGATAATTAATTTCATATGATAGTTCACATGATACTGATGTACCTAGGTAATGACTCATATTCTCTAATAAGTAAGTAACCTACCTATCAAGTTTTCATCGTGCTGACTTTTTACCTGTATGATGACTGTGAAATACCAATACCTATACCAAATAAATCTGATTTAAGTACCTACTAGGTAAGCTGAAAGCCACCACCGTTTTAGCTATAACGTGACTGGCTGCTTATAAATCACAATAGGATTTTGTTTAAGTCAGGCTCGTAAAAGCTATCTACCGTCTTTGTAGTCCCCGATGTAGGTAAATCAGGTCCGTTGTCTCTCTGGGGAAGTAAATCTTATATAGATACCTACGGAATAGAGAAGTGCAGTCTGAGTTTCAAGTTTAGTAAGAATTTTCAGCTATTTCCTTCACAGAGAATCTCTGGAGCAGTGTTGCTGTTGGAAGTGAGCCCGCCTTTCATGCATGGGGCTCGTGCTCGAATCCTGGTGAGGGTATGTACAGTCAAGAGCACGTTGAGCTTGACACATTGGACTTTATAACGTTCTTATTACAATCGCCTTAGAGGTCAGACTCCCACTATAAGTGTAAAGCTTCATGTGCTTACTGTACCTACGTACCTACCAATGCCTTTTTCAAAAAACCCACAGACATAAATCTATGTTACTACCTAGCTCGTAGAGAAACTTGGTTGTGAGGCATGTGTAAAAACCAAAGCCAACGAACTCGCGAGCGAAAGATCCAAACCGCCAATGAAGCACTTAATCAGTAAAGAACCGCCGGTTCCAATTGGAACCGAGACATAATTAAAAATCTATTGTGTCTATGATTCATGGTCTGAGAGGAGTCCGGCATACCGAGACGGGAAAGGTGGTCGGAAAGGAAATTTAAGATTTTCTGCTAACGAACAATTTCTATTCTCTACAGGACTTTTTTGAACAGGATATGAAAATCATTACAATTGCAAACTTTATAATCGATTTTTAGAAAGTACATAGGTATATACATAATCTCACGTCTATTTCCCATTGAGGTAGGCAGAGACAACAAAGGTACCCACCTACTGCCACGAACCTGGACGATCTCTCGTGCTTCATCCATATCCATCAATCGACTCATGCATGCTTGTCGGTTTTGGGTAGGTACTCTGTACCTATTGGGGTTTTTATTTTTGGCAAAAAGTATTATCAATTTATTAGTATATTTACATTTCCACTTCCAGGATTTATGCGTGTACTATATCTTATTAACCTACTCTGTAAAACTACATGGAGCAATGAATGATATGACAATACAATGATGATATAGGTACTTACAGATTTAATAAAATATTATGCTGTTTTCATTTATCCTGTGTGTGACATTCTCAGCTAGTCTTAGCTAAATGTCAAGCGTTTACAATACGTGGGTAGGTTGACATTAAGGGCCCTGTTTCCACTTTCCACCACGATTGCTATATATGACCTTTTATTAGTAACTTTGTTATAATATTCACCGAGCAGGAAAGTTACACGAGGATAAGTGTGTCACTGAAACAAATCCTGAAAGGCTTGTACTGTTTCGCAATATGCAGGCACCAAAGGAGTCATCTATTACTTTCACCTGTTAGACGGTAGTTTGTATCCTGACTACGCTCAAGGATTACTTTGTTCTGTATTCAGAATTTATAAAATGTATGCCTAGAACCCGAGGGGTAGCAGTTTTCGTCTTTCCAAGTGTGCGTGCGAGGTAAATATGTAGGTCATAGGTCAAAGTGTAAGGAAAATATTTTAATTAATTGTGCACGACAGTCACTAACTCTTTGTTATGTTGAGTGAGCAGCAAAATTTTATGAAATAATTGTTGCCTATGCTATTTTTCTTTTTAATTTTAGGTGTTATGATATTTGCATGACTCCTATGTCAATGTAGTTACCTCTACGAATAAGAAATATTCGTAGAGGCACTTACATATTTAAATTGTAAATAGTATGGCTTTTTGTATATTTGTTTCTAGTCAGTATTTGATTTCCGTTGAATAGAAATTGCAAACATTCTCCATTTGTGGTTCAAACCAGGCTTAGTTGAATCCGACTCAACCAGAGTCACAGTAGCCTTGGGTAAATACAGTCGGTTTATTCGATGTATTGTTTTACAAATTTAAACTACTTCGTATACAGAAAAAAATATGTGGAACAGAATGTGTACCTACATCGGTACGTATGTTTGTACTTTTATTTATTTTCCCTCTACAAATAAAGACAAATTACCTAAAAATATATATAAAAAGGCGTGAAATTTTTATCCGCTAAAAAGAAGGATAATGTTTTTTGTTTCTGTATACATGTTTATGCAGTGGACACTTATATTGATGATAAACTTTGATGTAGAAAAATAACGTATTTTATTCTGGGCCTACAACAATCCTACCTCGAACGTTTTGTCTTAAGCTTAAACCAACATTACGTAGAATCGCAACATTGTTCATGTCCAGTTCAATCGTAATATTGTGTTATTCCTGCACAGTGATGTAAGAGAAAGAACGATTCGTCGCTGACGTCGCAAAAGGGCGATCTATCTATCTATTGTTAAAACAATAGAGGTTCGCCCTTTTGCGACGTCAGCGACGAATTGTCTCATTATTTTGTATTATCTGGTAAAAGGAAGATACAGTTAAATTTTTATATACTTACTGACATCGCTTTCGCACAGTGTTTCGAAAAAAAATACTACTCGTAGCTACTTGTTGAATTCGACTTAAAATAATATTAAAACATGCTTTCTTTATAAATTTTCTAGGAACCCAATAAATATACGAATCTAATGAAAGTACGGATATACAGTTCTATCTATCGACTTAAATATGTACTTAAAACATTTGTTCTAATTACTTACTTAATTAACAACATTACGTAGTATCTATGGCAAAATATAGTTTACCTACTCACAATGGAAATAGTGAATTAAAATTCTTTAATTTAAAAAGAAATAAAATAGAAAAAACAAGTGTCCCCTCAAAAGACCGTTATTTCTTGAACTTAATTCATCATAAAATCTCTAGAGTATTTTCAGAATGGTGAAAGTAAGAGGATACGAGGTTGTCATCCAGACGACCCCTCGTCTGGATGACAACCTCGTATCCTCGTCGCAAGTCGCAAGTCGCTGGATTATTCAGCTTGGGTAAAATCGGAGCGGAATTTTCTGAATCTGACAACCATGAAAGATTTGTAATCAATTACAGAATTTTCTAAATGGCGTTGGAGCGCAAATAGATTGCACATAGTTGATCGTCAAAATGGACGCTTAAAGCAATCTTTTAGATTGCTTTTACATGCTTCACTTCTTTTACTTTTTAAAATAGAATATTGATTATTTGCAATCTGGAACTCGTCATCTCAATGAAAGAGAGCTCGGATTTATCGATATAATTTATCCTGCAACATGACAGTGCAAGAATTTAAAACATCAATAACGAATTCCCATACCGCATTTAATGACCACATAGGAGGTTATTAATGCAACAAACATCGGGCCATAAATTGAAGATAAACAAATGGTGAATCGAAACGTGCAAATACAGCGTTGGTGAAATAGAATAACCTTTTGTTCGAGTATAAGTTTTATTACAATGACGTATGGTGAGCGGTAGAGCTTACTTTTGTTCGTGGATACAACAGTGAAGTCCCGGGGGCATACAGGGCATTCGGCCGAGGTTGCGAGCTTATTCCCAGAGTAACCACATCGGAAAATGAAAATTAATCACAAACAGTAAAAAATGTGTAAGTATGAAGAAATTTGTTATAAAAGAAGACGACAAAGACTATTATGATAGAAACTGGTAATAATAGAATATTTATCATTTACATTGGAGCATTTCATCAGATTCACAATTCACCAAAAGTACAATAAACAAAAGTTTCAAATAAATAATAATAATTATTATAGCTGTGGAAAAACGTAACGTTAACCAACAATAACAAACTAATAATAGTATATTTTATATCGAGGGACTAAACGAAGCCATTATATACCAGAGGTGGATTGAGAGGTGGTGAGTCATGAAACCGAGGGTATATTAAGTTGGCGTTTAGTCTCGAGGTGCAAACTGTACTTTTCACTTTGAGTGCGAGAAAAATTGTCAATTTAGTACAAATTTATTTAAAACCCAACAAATTTACACTCGACAAAAATTCAGAAATTTTCGCGGTCAGTTTTTTCTTCTAAACCTGTCAGGCTGTCACAGATTAACAAAGAGATTTAAATCTCTTTGCAGGTAAACAATTTAAAATAAATGGCGCCACCTTCTTTGCGGAAAAACCATGGAACTAAAACTCTTCACATTTTCGCAATGAAGATGGTCCACACTCTACAGATATTTACTGGCTGTTTGAGGTTGTCTTTTTCTAATTAAGGAAATTAAAAAAAAAATACTTTATACTCCCTAGGGACTAAAGTGGTCACTTTAGTCCCGCTTCGTAAGGCTATATTGGCGTACTTTTAGAGCATGAGAAGTGAAAATTTAATTATACACACTAATCAAACATGTACCTAGGTACATGTAGGGTCGATATCGTAAAAATGTGCACAGGAATACAGACTGGAAATACGAGTGTTGTACGTACCTTGGATGTCTACTTACATAAATTCTATAAGAAAACCTAAATATATATGAAGAAAGGTAAATGGCAGCAAGTAGGTATTATACCTGCGGACTCTACTTTGGTGGCCCGGGTCGAAGTTCGCCTCCGGCCACGTCCGCTCTATCAATGTGTTACCAACTTCGACGCTGAGAAAATTGTCAGCTGTTTTAATCAAAGAAACTTTATTGCACGAGTAACACAAGACTATTCATAGTGCCTTCCTGCTTCCAAGCGTTGCGTTCAAAACATGATTCAATTATAATTAAACATCTTTGTTAGCTCTAATTAAACTTTTCAGACTTTCGAACTAGTCTCGCCGATTAATTGATAACTTTCGGCGTGAACAAAGGCTTTTTGATGGATTAAGCTGAACAAATCTCTTTGGGATTCTCCTAATCTACTGCGTTGCCGGCAAACTTGTCTTCTGGTAATTACGATTCTGTCAGAAACGTCCCTATATAAAACGTTTTCAGCCCACCGTCGTTATTGCTTGCGGCTGTCCGTTATTCCAACACTACCTCTCACTAAAACACCTTCAGGGTTGTCAGAATTTTTGTGGGTGACTTTTTTAATAGATATTCTGTCTAATAAATAAAGACATACTATGACTGATAAGTAATAAAAGGCATAAGAGTGGTTAAATGAGGAATATTTTGTAACATAGTAGTCGAACTGTGTCGTAGGTGAACTCGTTATTCGTTGATCGGTAGGTACTTTAAAAAGGTCTCGATGGGAAATTGTCTTTTACGAGTCGACAAATCACTGAATTAAAAAAATTAAAAGTACTTGACAAAATCAGTATTTTTTAGAATTCGGTCATTAGCTTTAACTTTGTGTGGGCCGGTTGGCTTTTTTCGGTAGCGACCCTTCTGAGTCAGAGGTAACAACGGGTTCGTCTAGGGCCAATATATGTGTGCATATCACGATTGGTAGTTCCATGTCTACAGACACCCATGGATGTTTATCTACTATATAAAAATAAGTCGGGTTTTCCTTCCTGACGATTTAACTCGAGAACGGCCGGACCGATTTTGATAAAACTTTTTGTGTGGGTTCGAGTGGGTCCAGGGATGGTTTATAGCAAAGAAAATTCAGCATTGCACCCGTGCGAAGCCGGGGCGGGTCGCTAGTAATGTATAGCTTTTACCCGCGGCTTCTCCTAGTGCACGTTTATTTCACACCCTTAGGGGTTGAATTCAGCAAAATCCTTTCTTAGTGGATGCCTACACTGTATAAGCTATCTATGTGCATAATTTCAAGTCTCTAGACCCAGAGGTTTAGGCTATGCGTTGATACATCACTAATCAGTCAGTCAGCTTATCATTTTATATGTAAAGATATAAGTAAGTTTATTTGTTATTTCGTACCCATAATTTTGGATCCACCCGGTTTTAGCCATGTGTAATTTTTAGTCTCATTTTAAAATATGTC
The DNA here is from genome assembly GCA_963855545.1 of Ethmia dodecea. NCBI lineage: Eukaryota > Metazoa > Arthropoda > Insecta > Lepidoptera > Depressariidae > Ethmia > Ethmia dodecea. Next base: position 9,593,362 of record OY979446.1, read on the forward strand.
TCTATAGAGTTGAGGCAACACAGTTTTCAAAAATATGTAAAACTGATTACCTGTCGCGAAATAGAGGAAAACATTATTCATAGTCCAATATGCCTGGCTCTAGTCATTTTTACATACATCAAAAGTACAGGCAACATTTAAAGATTTATTCGCGGTGTTTTAGAAGACAAATGTTGTTAGATACGTGACCGTTTAGTATGAGTACGAAGTGGTTGTACATCGCTCGTATGCTAGCACTACTTGAAATGCTCACACACACACATGAATCGCTCTTACAGATGCTGACATGCGTACAATTTCGGCAGTGGTCAGTTGTCGGATAGGTAACTGTCTAGTCTATTAGCTTTACAGTTTACATTATGAGCTGCTTGAATCATGTCTCGTTAAAATCGGAATGTTTCATTCGCTAAATTGTGATACTAAGATCTATTTCACGCAACATGGGTTCTGTGACAGTTCACATTTTTCCATTTTACTCATGCTACTTTCGACTACTAAAAAATATTGTATTTTTGCAATATAATATTTTATCTATACATATAATAAAACTCTAACGGGGCCGTGTCTGTACATGAAATATTTTTTGAAAATTTTAACGGTAGTGTATATAGTTATCGTTATAGATACCGAAACACCAATTTTTGGAATTTTTGTCTGTCTGTCTGTCTGGTTGTGCACGCATCACTCAAAAACTACTGAACGGATTTTGATGAAATTTGGTATGGAGATAACTGATTACCCGGGTCAACATCTAGGGTACTTTTTATTCCAGGAAAATATCTCATTCCCACGGGAAAATATAAAAACTGGTTAAAAAGAGGAATACGTACTACTCCGAAACGATAACAATTACAAACTTGAAATATGGTAAGTAGGTGTCTTATAGACGTATACAGGCAACTACTATATAATGATTTTTGGAAATTCCCCCGGGAACGGGAATAACGGGATCATTGGGAACCTAATAAATTGGGTCTGCTAATTGTTATATCCATACTCTTTTCTGCTTTACTGCTATTTTATTTTTCTTTGACACTGTCTTAGTGACGTTTTTGATATTTATTCAATGCAAATGTGAATTGAGTTTTGTATTTATTTGTTACAAAATGAAGAAGCTGAGAAAAAATATTACCAGAAGATCATGTTGAAACTGAAATTACAAAAAAAAAACAATAAATACCAATACAGAACAATACAAATGTCATGCAAACAGAAGGAATGCACGTACCAAGGTCAGTCATCCTTTACACATTCTGTTACTCCAATTAAAAACTGGTTAAAAAGAGATACCTACTAGGTACTCCGAAACGAACACATCAACTTGAAAAATGGTATGTAGGTGTCATATGTCGTAAGTAGGCAATCGCTATGAAGGGGTTTTTGGAATTCCCACGGGAACGGGAATACACTAGATCCACGTCTGCGACGCCGCTGGGCACTCGCTATCTATCTACTATAATATTATAAACGCGAAAGTTTGTATGGATGGATGTTTGTTCCTCTTTCACGCAAAAACTACCGAACGGATTTTGATGAAACTTGACAGTTAAATATATAGCTTATACATCAGAATAACACATAGGCTATATTTTATCCCCGTATTCCCACGGGAACGGGAACTACGCGGGTGAAACCGCGGGGCGCTGCTAGTGATATAATATATATTGTATGATAAAATAATAAATCTATACATATAATAAAACTCTAACGGGGCCGTACATGAAATATTTCACGGTAGTGTATATAGTTATCGAGATAGATACCGAAACACGAATTTTTGTCTGTCTGTCTGTCTGTCTGTCTGGTTGTGCACGCATCACTCAAAAACTACTGCACGGATTTTGATGAAATTTGGTAGGGAGATCACTGAGTACCCGGGTCAACATCTAGGGTACTTTTTATTCCAGGAAAATGTCTCATTCCTACGGGAAAATATAAGAACTGGTTAAAAAGAGAAATACGTACTACTCCGAAACGATAACACCTAGAAACTTGAAAAATAGTATGTAGGTGTCTTATATGTCGTAGGAAACCAGTATGAAAGGATTTTTGGAAATTTCCACGGGAACGGGAATAAACTGAATCCACGCAGGAAAACGCCGCTGGGCACCCGCTATTTGAAATATGGTATGTAGGTGTCTTAAATATGTCGTAGGCAACCACTATGAAGGGATTTTCGGAAATTTCCACGGGAACGGGAATAAACGGAATCCGCGCGGGCAACGCCGCTGGGCACCCGCTAGTTATTAATAATTTTTTAATCAAATATTTTTACTAAGTAGTCGAATGTAGTAGGCGTGGAACGGAAAAATGTGAACTGTCACCGAACCCAATGCTAAGTGAAATAGACTATAGTAGGTGTTATTAGTGAATAGAATACACTTCTTTAGGCTTTTGCATCAATTTGATTTTTTCGTGCTGTAAATCCTCGCGCATGGCAAATCGACGGCTAATGTCAATTCTATTCAACGAACACTTTACGTTTTTAAAAACCTATTTTCCTTTTTATCATGTGTATTTCAGTAGGGTCAATAATCACTTTTACCAAGATTTAAACAAACTTTTTAGGAAAATTAACGATTTTACCAACAGTTCCATAAAATTTGACCAGTAACCGTAATGACATTCATCACGGTTTGCGTAACTAGCGCGACACGTGCTACGAATGCTACGAGGCTGAGGGCTACGACGCGTGATCGTCAATCCGTAGCGTTCTACTACGCTTAGTTTCATCCGTTTTATAGTCAACGAGGGTGCGACCCGTGTGACATATATGTATGTATAGTCAGGATGGACATAAAATATTCATAGTCATGCCTATATTAAAGGTGTTTTCACTTTTGTTTTTTTTTTGTATCCCATACTTTTGTCTTGTCGACAAAACTTCCATAAACTTACAGAAAAATCATGATATTTAACTAAACTGGCTTGCTTCAAAATAATATCTAGAAAATATTTTACGTCTACAACAGTGGAGTAACTTAAACAAAGCATAATATCACAGACCAGTTGATAATATACATTATCCTATCCTATCCTATCCTACTTATAATATTATAAACGCGAAAGTTTGTATGTATGGATGTCTGGATGTTTGTTCCTCTTTATCGCAAAAACTACTGAACGGATTTTGATGAAACTTTACAGTTATATAGCTTATACATCAGAATAACACATGGGCTATATTTTATCCCCGTATTCCCACGGGAACGGGAACTACGCGGGTGAAACGGCGGGGTGCCGCTAGTATTATTATAAGCATAATATACACTATATTATGCTGTGTGTGTGAACTCCAAACAATTACCTCTGCAATTAAGAGTGAAGTAAATAGATTTGACTTTATAATCGCTCAAGACAACGTTGGAAGTGTTTCTACCAAATTGCTAAAGTTAAACACAATTTATTTTGAAATATACTTATAAATTTCCGTATCTCTATCCATTAGCACTGAATATTACGTTGGTAGCTCTTCATAAGACTTCAGACCTATTGTCTGAACTTTTGCTTGCAAAATAAAATCATTTCAGATAATTCAAAGTTCATATAAAACATTTTCAGTGGCACCTGTAAAAGATGTTGCGACTTAAGTTTGCAAAGTAAAACTTATGGCGCTTCCCTGAGACAAGACGGATAGCAAATAGAGAGTTATCTTGGCAAAGCTGGCATGGATAGATAGCCAATAAATTACAGTCGCCGGCAAGCGGGCTTCCGACTCAAGTAGCGTTTGAATACTTGGTGGAAAATAAGATCAAGGTAAACCATCCGGTATGCAAGTGAAAATCTTTAAAAGACCGTTTGGAAGTCAGGTACTGTCGCTACAAGCAAGTGTAGCTAAAAAGCAAGTTAAAATGCCACATTCCTATGAATATATAGGTGTTAAAAGATATGAAATAAACATTTTGAACGTAGAAAGTATAGGAAATAAATTATAGCAAACGGTAAGCTGGGATTGCCGTATCGTTCGGTTAAAAAACGATTTGAAAACAAGACCGAGAATATACCGCTAAATGGCCGCGATAAGCATATGTTTCAAGGAAGTTTATGTTCATGTTCATAGTGATATTTTTTTGGAAAAACCGAGCTAAACTTGGGAATCATTACTTTAAAACGTTCCCTACCAAGTACGAGTATACTCGTAGTACATTATTTTTATGTTATTGTTATAATGATTACGCGTTGTGGTAAATTTAATAATTTATGAAAATCTTTTGCTTGGTGCGATTTTCTTATCACTCTTAAATATCTAAAAATTTAATCAAAAGAATATATTTTTATGTTTTACGAATAACTAAAACATTGTCAGTAGATTTTAATGGGATCGAACATCAGAATTACAAATGATACCTAAACGAGTGCTCAAATACACTCATCCGAATTACAAATTATAATATAAAAAAATCACCATTCTTAGCCTCGAACAATTTATAAATATATCGCTTCTACAGTAGATAACAGCATAATATGAGTATCAAACCAATAAAACAATTAAGAACCATAAACATACGTAATATAGTCCACTTTAATGCAGAAATACTAAAGTTTGTTTTCAGGTAAAGTAGACTCACGTCATGATTCATGATGAAGCTGCAAATTTACAATTTCCGCATTCACAAATTGCTGCAATCTTTTGTTCTGTGCTTAAAGAATTTAGGTTGGCATTGCGACGGCAATAAAACCGTTATTGCCTTGCTCGCGCTTCGTGATGATGATCCACCGAAGCGTAGGTTATATTTAAGTTATAACACGAGACGCAACTGTGTACTCGCGGCGTATATGAACAATCCCATGAATAGATTTTGAACCACCACACTTAATGGTATTGTTAGGGTTTGGAAGTGAAACTTTTTGGATTGAACTGTAGACGATTTTTTAATTTTATTATCAAACTTTACGCAGTGTCTTGTCGAGATAGAGCGGAAATACGTCACACTTTAGTGATACCACTTTAATGTTGTAGAACAAGTATACTCATACTTTATTAACTACATACAGTACGGATTTTGATAAAAACTGGGTAAAAAGAGAAATATGTCTACTCCGAAACGATAACACCTAGAAACTTGGAATATGGTATGTGGGTGTCTTATATGTCGTAGGCAACCGCTTCGAAGGGTTTTTTGAAATTCCCACGGGAAAGGGAATAAACTAGATCCGTGCAGGCAACGCCGCTGGGCACCCGCTAGTTAAAAATATGAGTCCTTGTGGGACTATGTAGATATGCATGGACCAAATATAGTTTCACCAGGTACCGTATGTAATGAGATAATCGATCAATGAACAACTTTCATCTATGTAAGTATTTATTAATGATAAACTGACTGATTGGTGATATATCAACGCACAGCCTAAGCCGCTGGGTCTTGACTTTTGATTTTGCTCATAGATAGCGTATACAGTGTAGGCATCCACTTAGAAAGGATTTTGCAAAAATTCAACCCCTAAGGGGGTGAAATAAACGTGCGCGAGCGAAGCCGCGGGTAAAAGCTAGTACCAAATATTTTTGAATACACAAACCTACTCAGAAAGATTTTTTATAGTAAAGAGGCAAACGAGCAGACAGATAGACACATATCTTTAAGTTTAATCAGAATTTAGAAACTTTTACAATTACCAACTGTGCGCAAAACATGGGACAAGGGGTGCTAGCAAGGAACTGTATGTGTTGAAGATTTAATAATAAATGATTAAGCTTGATTACAGACCGGTTGTACAGGACGGGGTGGTTCTAACATTTCTGCTAAATTAATATATACTCGTTATTGCAACTTGTTCCTGTTACCTACATAGGATAAGGAATGGCGATCTTTATTAATATAATAAAAAGTCTGCTGGTAATCGTCATGACTTAGCTGTTAGATGTTGACGAGTTTTTTGGCAAAAATATATTTTAACTTTATATTATGCTCCCTTTTTTCATTGAGAGCAATTCCAGTATGTTTTATGCTTTTGAGTCAAAGAAAGATTACTCAAATGTATTTGTGTTGGCATATTCAAATATGTAGAGGATTTGAATAAATAAAATCCGCAGAATATTTTACTAATTAACCTTATTATGTATTCGCATTTTTTATTCAAGACTTTTAGTGAAACTTAATAAAGCATAAAAACCATACTTACGATTTGCTCTCAGTTGTAGAGAGGTGATGTTTTATTCACAAGATAAGACTGGCCTTTGTGTTACTTGGTAGGAGCTCAAATAAAATATTAAGGAAAAGGTAATCACTCCGTTCGCTAAGAAAACACGGACGGCGTACCATGAAAAAATGTCTTTCAGCGACCACCGAGAACGTACAGTGCATTATTTATGTGTTTGCGCGCAACTAAAGTGTAGGTACGGAATGTGAGCAAATTGTTCTGAAGCAAAACGTCATAAATACGAAGAGAGTGGAGTGTGGTCGTTATTACAAACGCCGCTCTCGGGTTCGCTCTTAAGAGCGGGGCTGTTACAAATTTAACACTATCCGGCTGGCGGCGGGTGTTCAGCGCTACGACGAACTAGTCACCCAAACATACACATCGTCCTATTGCACGAGGAAATATCTAATATACACTGAGCAATATTGTTTGCATCAATACAATATTTGAGAATTCAAAAGTAACAGTTTCGTATGTGTTTCCAGTGTAAAACTTTCAAAATAGTACCCGACTTTTGTGTTCAACTCTACCGTCTCTTAACGTTACACTTCGACGCTTACGAGTGCCACACTCGTACTGCGAGCGCTTAAAAATTTAAATGCCGGGAAGTAACTAACATACGCAAAAAATGCTAAAAAGGAATTCTTCTAGGGAAATACAGCAGTAATGTTCCGTATCTTGATTGAGCTTTTACAATCCTTGTATGTGATTCGTTTTATTTTCATGTCATCGCTACTATCGGCAAACGTCAGGACCTGTTTTATTGCAGCATGGTAAACATTCATCTTATCGAATTGCTAAATTTGAGATTAGCATGCAAACAGTACATAGACCAATTCCATCAATTAATCAAATCAAAATTGAATAAAATGTTGATGATAATCTCATTAGTTGTAATAGGTGGACAAAGGTGTATCACGAACAACAAATTGTGTTCGTGGTACACCTTGGTGAACTGCCGAGGTGTACCACAAACAACACCTCGTTTTTTCACGTCATAAGAGTGTAATTTGTTCTCGTAATGTATTGTTCACGCGGTAACTACGTATCTGAATTAGTGTTCTATTAGTCATTAAAAACTAGTCTGGTTCATGCACGAGATAATAATAATGTTATCTTGTAAATATAAAGTTCGGAGTCAGGAGTCGCTGTTGCCGTCGTGAGACTCGGCGGGAAGTTTATTTAATTTCCTGATTGCGCAAACGAAAACTAGCTGGTAGCGGAAAACCTCCGCGAGACGAAACGAACCGCACGCCCACAGTCGGCTAAATGTTGTTTGAACTAGCCTCCAAGGACAATTTGTATTTTAAAGATATCTTTATTTAAATTCGCAACACAAGAAGCCGACAAAAGATATAGATGTTGGTACTGTTATACTTTATGGTAGATCAGATAGTATATATTTGCAGCACAGTGGACAAAAACGTCCAACAAGCAGAACGTCGATATTTCAAGCTTAGGTTTGGAATTAATAATGCACACAGCTGCTGCAAACAAATAGTTTTCTAGACGTTATGCTATACTGCCGGTCGTTAAATTATTTATTTGGTTTATTTGCATAAAGTGTTAGTTTTAAATTGCCATGCTCTTTACTTCACTTTGACGTTGCTGTATTATGCTCTATAGACGATAAACTATCTTCAAATGTAAATGAGTTACTTGCATTTCAAATTAGTAATGACTTTGATCTGTAAAAAATAAAATTAACGTGTTACTTGAGATATAAAATCGAAGCACACATCCAATTAAAATCAAAATGCGTCCATCAGTTATAAAGCAGACCGACATTTGACTGACGTGCCTGATAGAATACTAGATAGCGGAGAAAATAGAACGGGACGATCTAGTCGATTGTGTTGTAAAATTATTCTGATTTATTTCTGCTATATAACCATCCCCAATACAAATAGTTTGCATGCGTATTGTTAGGAATGGGCACGGAATTATAGCACCACAATGAGCGCTCAGCGCCAATCCGACTCGGTGACAGCTGGTTCCGATCCAATTTGTGTGGACTTCTGTCTCTGCCGTTGATTAATTTAATTCCCGCACCGCTAACAACGCAAGAAACGAACGCAAGAAGTCCGAACAACTGCAAAAAAAACCACAACAGCTGTATTCTGTTGTCGCAAAAATATTAATAACAAAGTTGCGGCCACTCATGTCCGTCGAGACAAGCACTTGCTCAGATTTATCATGGTATATAGAAACTACTTTGTACGGCCAGCCCGTTTTATATCTTTTGTCTGCGTCCTGATTCAATTTGGAGAGCCTGTCGGCGCAGCAAAGTCGGCAAATTGCCTGCATTCTATTGTGATTCTCAGCCCAGTAACCAATTTAGGCTTTTGTGTAAGGTTTGGTTGGAGTTTTATAGGTATTGTATACCTTTTGCGTGTAAACTAATCTGAATCAAACGATTTATTTATACTACCATGTTTTTACTTGCTACAATAAATAAATATTTATGATCAATTTGATATATTTTTCTCAGTTCACCCTACTTCTCTCAGTTTCATCCATCCCAAGGATAAGTCTGGAAAATTGGTAAGATATATTGTAATTTTTTTAATGACTCATTTGTATTGGGTTAAAAGTACTTATATAAAAATATATTGACCAAGCACAAATTTTTGTGAGTATCAATTATCTATAAATATATTAAAACTCTAAGGGGGCTCTTTTTGTACATGAAATATTTTTTAAATTTTAGCGGTAGTGTATTATTATGTTATAGATGTAGATACTAAAACACATTGTTTTTTAAATTTTTGGCTGTCTGTGTGTCTGCATCAGCATCAGCATCTTATGCACGCATCACTTAAAAACTACTGGATGGATTTTGATAAAATTTGGTGTGGAGATAACTGAGTAACTGGGTCAGCATCTAAAGTAAGTACTTTTTACAGCGAGAGAATGTCTCAATCCTACGAGAAAATAAAAAATACTCGGTAAAAGAGAAATACGTATCTACAACTCTGAAACTATAAGACGAATTTAAAATAAAGTATGTAGGTTTGTTATATGTCGTAGGCAGCCACTATGATGGGATTTTTGTAAATTCCTACGGGAACGGGAATAAACTAGATCTGCGCGGGCAACACCGCTGGGCTAGTTATAAATAAATATCTATCAGTTCATATTTATCCCCAGTCGACGAAGTTATAAATTTGCAGTTCAGGGCAAGTTGGTGCTCTACAGATATTTCTCAAGGCATTTGTCTGTCTGTCTTGGTTTTAGCTGCCGGCATTTTAATCTGTAAGAAGCAAAGGCGGACTCATGTTCAAAGCTCAAAAGCAGATAAATTTTATGGTAGCTGCATATTACAACAGAAGTTAACAACTGGCGTTCTTCTGGAGCTATTCGGTGGAATTTATGTCGTGGCTTCACTGGGCTTTGTGACTCCAATGAGCGCGGACACCTCATGACAGATTAATTATTCCGTTTGTTGGGGCCCACCTGCCTCCATCGCCTCTCGCCCACTGATACTTTTTGCTCGTTTAATAAACCAACACTTTTCTCTACATTCCTTTTGTGCGCTCCTTTGACGCCATGGTACTCTGTACGTGTAATTGAATATAGTAAGTTAATTGTGTTCCCTATTTCGAGCGCAAGTCAATTTTATGCTTCATTATTTATACAAACCCGTAAACATACAAGTCATTAATACATACATAATCTCAGGCCTCTTTCTCCCTCATGTTATTAATCAGTAATTACATGGTTACATAACAAAGGCCGTTATATGTTTTTTTAAGTACTAAGAAGATGCATACACCTATAATTAAAGGTTCGTTCGTTTTGTTACATTTTGTACCTCTAATACGAGATACTATATACTATATTTTTTATAGCTATTCTAACTGCAAAATGAAATTCAAAATACCTACAGTTTTGGAGGCGTTTTGAGATAATCTTCTTGATTTTGCAATTTATTCTCGAAACAGTCCACTGGTTTGTAAGCTCGACAGTACGACTTTGTACCTGGAAGTTGAACACGTTTTATTTTTGGGATCGGAACTAAGTTTAGCTTGTATCCGTTTTACCTAGTCATTGCATGGCATCGTGCATCGGAGCTACGAAGCAAGGTCCTCAGATTTTCTGGCGTAATCGTATGGTACGCTCGGAGATTATTGAAATACTATACTGTAATAAGACTGTGTTGAACTTGCAAAGGGTGTTTTGCATTAGGTATGATTTTGTACCCGACGAAGAAATGGAGGAGGTTCTCAATTCGATGCTTATTTTTGTTATTATGTTCTTGTTTAACAGTTTCCTAATTATGCCAACCATTTATTATTATTATTATAGCATCATATATTGTGCGCTCGATAACCAACCACCAAATTCACACAAGATTTCAGGGAAGTCATTAGTGAGGGTATACGTGTGTAATACAATTCCTCTAAATATTTTAGTATACTCATTAGGTATGTATAGTAGAGACTGTGAGGAATTGCAAATACCTTACATTTTATATATAAATGCATTGTTCCGTAATAATGGAAGGTAAGGAAAACTCTAATGCTGAATATTTTTTTCAGAATGTAATTCCACTAAACCCATCCAAAAAATACGAGAACGTCGTGCTAATACTTATTGCTTAATCAACATTTCAACAAACAATGACTTCGAAAAATGATGAGAAGTTCATTATTATTCATACCGGAAATTGAATCTGTAGGTAATGGATTCCAACCAAAGAGATTAAAATTAATTGGGCATAGAGGGGACAAAAAGAGAAAAATTTGAAGCCAAAATTATTAATAGATTTGACCGAAGGACAGGTCGCGTTCATACTAAATGACATAACGCTTGAGATTAAAGTTTTTGTATGAAAATATTCCCAATGCCCCCTCTATGCCCTATTATATTTTAATCTCTTTGACTGTGACATTCCATCTCATTTTTAAACCATGACACCTCGTCAAATGTGTACAAATAATTAAAACAGGTTATTACCACAATGAAAACAGTATGAAAATGTATCAGGCTGTTTGAACAAAAAAAGTAAATCTTTTGAAAATAGTAGAACTGTTAATGTCAATCAATGTAATGTTTAACGTTTACCACTCGCCTCCAGGGCATAGAGTAACTTAGAGCTCGCGCGCCGTGGCGGGGGATATCCCGCGCCTGCTGCCCCGATGGAAAGAGGACAAAGTCGGCCGAGTCACGGAAGAAACTGTTTCCCGGGACTCGGACTTAGGGCAAGAGGAAGAACAGCATGGGGGGTTTTTAGTCAGTGCTAGCCTGACATAACCTGGTTGTCGTCCCCTCTACCACCAGGTATGCGTAAGGCATTTTCCCTGTATGCGAAAGAGAAAAAAAGGGCTCGACCCCCGACGAGCTGGCAAGAGTCAAAAATAGAGCTCCAGCATGAATATGTAATTGGTGACGTGAACAAATTCTCGATATGAAATAGGGAGGAGGTTTTTGTCATTCTATATGTAATGCTAATGATGCAATCGACGTACAGTCAAGAGCACATGAAACTTTACACTTGTAATGCGATTCTGACCTCTAAGTCGATTGTAATAAGAACGTTACATAGTCCAATGTGTTAAGCTCCACGCGCTCTTGACTGTATCTACCGATAAACAGCCTGTTTAAAAAAATACTACATAATGTACTTTAATTTGGGTTTGTTTATGATTGTTTTTCTTTATACTTAGTAGTGAAAAAAATACCTAATGAATTTCAAATGGAACAGAATAATTACTATTGTTTAAGTTTGAGTACTAGGTATTAGGTATATTTGTAATGAAAATGATTTTTGTTCAAAACAAATTTTCTGTTTTTCCCTTTGAGGTTTTTCCAATCTTATAATAATTATTACTGTGTTCATATTTAGTGTTATACATTTAGCTGGGCTATTTGTTGTTTTGTACGTACGTTTGATTAAAATACATTTGAGTTATTATACTTACTTTATGTGTTTCTTTAAGCTTTTCTCGCAAAAAGCTATTCATAATAACAAGAGCAAAGTCCACAGGCTAGGAAGGAGCAAAAAACGTTGCCTTTGATTTATCTCACTGAGAAATGTGTATTGTTATTTTTATCCATCTAGGTACATATATAATGTTGGGTGCCACTTATGAGGTCATCCATCTAACGCTACTAAAATGTTAAAACTGTTCAATCGGAATAGATCATCTGGTGTTTTGTTATAAATATATCGATGTCATTCGTCCATGAGACCCGTCATTCATTTGCGCACAAGGTCCTTCACGAATGAAACCATTTTGATCTGCGTATCAGGTAATTTGCATTTTTGGATGCGTCGAAAGGATCTCAACGAATATTAGTAAAAAGCAATTATCAGTTTATAGAGACAGGTTGTCTGTCTATCTGGTTGTGCACTCATCACGAAATAACTACTGGACAGATTTGATGATGTGGAGATAACTCAGTAACTCGGTCAACTTCTAGAGTACTTTTAACAGCAGGAGAATCTCTCATTCCCACTGGAAAATAAAGAAAACTGGTAGGTACTACTCCGAAACGATAACCCCTAGAAAATTGAAATATGGCATATATCTTACATGTCGTAAGCAAGCGATATGAAGAGATTTTTTGAAATTCCCACGGGAACGGGAACGGGAATAAACACCGCTAGTTATATACAAACATACTCAAAGAAGTCTCCAACAGACCTGACCTAGAAAACTGGCACTATTTAGATTCACCGGTCATCTTCCTACATTATATCACAGACCACTGTGATTGCATTAATTGTCCTTCTTACTTCCTACATTATACTAAGTACTCCTGCCAATTTCTACCTAAGTAATGTTTTTATTCGGTTTACAATGAATTTTCGTTCGACATCGAATAACGACGTTCGGTAGGTCTACAACTGAGATGCAAAGCTGGCACGATCCATATTAATGTTGGTATTGTTGATCGAATATATTAATATTTGTTTTGTGAGCGTACCCGTTTTGGCTCCATAAGTGGGAATCGGCTTATGCGAAATGCAGAAATGAAAGCTATCATCAATTTTCGATAACGACGCTAGCTTATTGTGAATCCCATTATTGGTTGAACAATCATCATTAGTTGAGTCGTTAGCTATCGTTTAACGTTTATAATACCAAACCTACTTAAAGTTTCCAATCCAATAAAGTTTCCTAATGACAAATATCATGAAAGTTTTTATGTTTGCAGATATTTGAAGAAAATCCTGGATAATCATATCCTTAATGGATAATCATTTAGTTTACGTTATATAATAAACTCTACATAGATATACGTAAATAATCTTCGAAGGAACCTATTGCTTCAAAAATTCAGGCGTTTCAATTTATTTTCGTAGGAAAGGTGCGGTGCGGCAAGGTTCTATGCATAATTAACGCCCCACATTGGTCACCGCGTATTTGATAGCCCAGTAAATCTGTAGCCACCGTCGCCGGCGACTCACATTGTTTGTATGGTATAGTGAGCCAAACAATGGTTCTCATGCAAAATGCAAACGCTAGCGACCACCCGGCCGGCTCGAATTACCTGCCGAGGAACGGAACTGCGGTTACCTGTCGTGCCACTAAACAAACGTATAGCTACGACCTACGGGTTTTTACTTTGCCTATTTTAAAATTTAAAAAGGCCACAAGATTCCTTTTTTACTACCGCACCCAACAGAATTGCGTTTAAATATTTATCGCGTTGTGTGATCTCAAGGAAATGACGATCCGTCCGTTTTTATGAGTAAAAAAATGAGAGTGGCTAATGAGTGGCGTGATGGCTGATATCCTATTATGTTTTAGGTGGGGTAGAAAGGGAATGCCAATATTGCGTGCGGGTGGAGATAATCAAGTCGACTGTACATCGTGTACCCAAACTGGAAGGCCCGCGGCGGCTGGGCGGCACAAAGCTTGCTCCCAGGGATTTGCTAAGGAAATTGGTAGCCAAAGGTAGCATTGTCTTATTATTTTCGATATCTTTTTCCGACATTCAGCTAAATAATTTGTTGGGTTATTTTCGTTTCCAATTACTTCCTTATGACTTTAACCAGTGCTGTCGCGATAGTCTGCCATACCGGTGTGTTTGTAACGATCACACTAGTTAAGCAAATTTGGGCGCAGTCAGTCAGAATGAATGAGTGACCGCCTAGTGGCATTGTATCACGAGCGCCTCCGTGTTTCGGAAGGTACATTAAACCAGTTTTCGTTGTGTTTATGCACAATGGCAGTCGTTAAGCCATGTCAGATACCCTTGGGTGACTTGAAAAATTATGAAAATTAGGTGGGAGATTTTACCCCATACTTTCTCCTGTCTGAGGAAAGACGGTTAATTATCCAGTGTTTCAATAAAGAGAGCCAGGAGTTAAACATTTGCAAAGTAACTAAGTCATCAAAACCATTTTGAAGACCCTATGCAGTGTATTTTAGTAAATTCCTTGGTGGAAACTGAGACTATGTTTGTATATATAGCAGACATGTTTGCCCAGATATGTCCCAACTGAATGGTATACGTAATATCATGGAAACAAGACCGGGCGGTATCGGTCGTGGACTTCGGAGGTTTGGGCGTTTGAGATCGAGAATCGAATAAGTCAAAGCCCGTTACTGCAAATTTTTCGGTTTATCTCATATTATGGTGTAATAATATGAATAATAAGTGACAAAATATTATTAAGAGCAGTGATAACCCTTACGGTTAAAGAGCCGGCCGAAAATCAGTGAGGCTCGGGTTCGAATCCTGGCATGTACCAATGAGTTTCTCAAAAACTTACGTACATATTTATCACTAGCTCGAAGGTGAAGGAAAACATCGTGAGGAAACCCGCAGGTCTTAGAATTAATTCTGAGACATGTGTAAATAGACCCGGTCCGGCGATGGGCTCACCACCTATCACGTTTAGGGGTCCAATGTATCTCGTGAAATGTGGATATATCCAGTAATGGAATACCTCTGCCTACCCCCTCGGGGATGACAGGCGTGAGATTATATTATTATTATTATTATAAAATATAATTCTGCTAAATATACTTATCTGAGCCTCGCTTCCACGGATGTAATACTACTCTTCAAATATATAATATAGGAGTTGCTGAGTCAAATTTCAGTACTTATATACCCTACCTACATTTGTATTTGGCTCGTTAAGAAAATAAACAGATAACGACGTTACTTCCTACACAACATTAATTACTTCTAACAAGTCCAATGTTTGCTTGTTATTTGTTCACGTGTAGTTCACGGGTATACTTCCAGTAAATAATTAACAGTTTGAATCTTGTTAATTCTCCTCAAGATTTCATATATGGGACTAAATCACAAAAGTGGAATTTTGTTCATACTAGCATGTGGTACTAATATTTCAAGAAAATATAAATATTTGTTGGTAACTAACACTTGGAGTATGTTTTGGGTCTACACCCGATTCTGTTAAAATCTAATTATCTACAGTTAATACCTAAAAATTTACTTCAAAAACCCAATCTCGTCAGTATTACGGTTGCAACTTGTCTATCTTTTCTTACTTTATGCCCTACTAGTATATAGCTGTTAATTTACAGAATAAAGTGGTATTTGACACTAAAACTATAAACTAGAATATAAACGTGTTTCATTTTCATTCACAGAAACAAATTTCATTGTTAGACAGGTTTTTACAATCATATTGCTACTCGGTTTTGGGACAAATTTCTGGCGCGTCGTATTTGCTAGTCAAAACACACGTAGCAAAAACTTCACGCCATAGCCGTTTAGGTAGTTAAAAAAATGCCTTCCGCCCCGCACCCTAAACACCCTTTGAAGGACTATAACGTCCCTCAGTCATGTATGTCAGTATTCCGGATACAAGTCAGCATTCCTATATGTATGAACCATTGAAATAATTTTCTAACTGTCAGATTATCTTATTATTATTGTTTCTGTAATATCGTTGATCAACTTTTCTTATTATCATTTATTGTATTTGACTGTAATTTTGTCTATTTTTTGGATGTGAGCATTCCTTTATTTATTATTAAATCGGCTGGCCCACTTTAAATCCTACTAAAGAAACCCAGAAGAGTCCCCCAAGTTAAGTTTTAGCGAAAAATACCTACAAAAGTGCGTGCCGAAAGCACTCCCTTAATAATTCCACTTTTGAGATTTAGTCCCATATATAAAACAACTTGCTTTGAAAAGATACCTTCGTAGGGCGTTCTGGAATATTCACGGATAATCTTTTCGGAAAAAGGATTTTGTATTATTGCGACATTTTAGAAAATTTAGTTGTTCTCTTTTTTCAAACAGTGCACCCACTAATACCAACCACATCTAAAAGTTTTGCACAGAGGATTACCGTCTTGACTGTCGTCGTTTTCAATAAACACCTACACCTACTCTGTTACAGTTGCAAAATCAATATACAAATGGAAAACGACGACAGGATACAGTTGATGGTTAGTGATCTGGATTACCAATAGACTTTGCAATATAAGAGGAATTACCGAATGCACACACCTTTTGAAGACACGTCATAAAGGAAAAACTTCAAGAGGAGCTCACTCCATAGTTACTTTACGTGATATATTTCTACGATGGACAATGTGATTTACTTACTAACCGACCACTGGTAGTACAAACTCGTGAACAAGCATGTTATTACGTAGCGTATCGTCCTCAGGGAATATAGTCTGTCTTAGCGATGTCCGGCTGGTATCAGCACATTCGTGAAACTTTGATTTGTTAATTCCCATCACTAACACAATTAATGAGCATAGCCTTTGCAACTTTGTATGGGAAACAAGTGAACGTCACGGATTTTAGTGGTTTTACTCTACAAACGAATGTTTTGCATAAATATGCAAAACGGCCGCTTCTACATTGTCGATTCACCTGGAAAACTTTAATGTAACATAACCCGACTGCATGTAAAAGGCACCGAAAAAGTCTTTAAAAATGTAAAAAAAACTCCTCAAAATCTATTTAGAAGTTCTGCGTCTGGTGCAGACTTGTGAAAACGACGTGTCAGCGAATATACATATTTTTTTGTGTGGTCACACTTTAATATTTTCTTGGCAACAGACAGTAATCATCACAGACTTGACTTTTGTCCAGTTGTAAATCCCAAACTTTTGACATTCTTTTCTATAACTTGCACGAAATTAGACAGTCAGTTTATGCCTAATTTTGTGATAAATACACAGTCACACTGGGCTGCATCCATAACATAATGTTTATTAGCTCATGTCCGCGGCTTAAAAAAGTCCGAGGGTAAAAAGTAGTAGTCTTTACAAAACATCACGTTGATGGGAACTAAAAAAAAACCGACTGCGTGTAAAGGTTTAAAAAACATAACCCTCTTGGTGCAGTCGGATATAAAAATGTAGGTGTAGGTAAATTGAAAGTGCAACGTGTCTTGTCACGTCCCGGTCTGAACTCCTGCGATAGTGCACGTGGGTAGTTTGTCACCTCGTAAACTTGACAAACGGCGCGCCGCGGGTGTATCCTCATGAAACATGCGTGGCTGGTATGCTCACCGCATATTTATCGGAACTGAATTTTAGTGGTCACTGTACTATCACTAGTGGGACCGTATCGTGCCCAAACTAATATTACAAAGTCGAAAGTGAGTTTGATTGTTAAAAAATTTAAAATATCTTTTAGCAATGGAAAGCTTTCTTATCAAAGAACTATATTTTATCCTCGAATTCCCACGGGAACGGAAACTACGTTGGCGAAATCGCAGGGTGCGAGTAACCTTACAATATTAAATACTAGCACCGCCCTGCGGTTTCACGGGGATAAATTATAGCCTAATTATAGCTATATAACTGTAAAGTTTCATTAAAATCCGTTGAGTACTTTTTAAATGAAAGAGTAACAAACATACTCACAAACTTTTGCGTTTATTAGTAGGATGTTTAAAAAAGTTATACGTTAGCATGAACTTTAGGTCATCTAGGCACTATGTATTTTTCCTTGATGAGATATATCTTTTATCCTTTTTCAGGATGCGAATTATAGTTCTGTGGGTCTAAAATGGCCACTTTGAACTTTCCCAGCAAATCCTAAGCAATTCCTTTAAATTTCGTAAAATGGTCCCTCATTTTAGTGATTCACTGACAATTCAATTCATTAGCAGATTCGTATTTGGTGAAAATTTCGAATATGAATCGAAATAGGATCCTATTATGATTCACCCGAAACGGCCTTTTTAGATCCCCTGGTAAATTTTGTGAAGATCTGTCTACCGGTTTAGCCGTGAAATTGATACAAAAAAACACAAAAACAGCTTTTGCATTTATACTATAATCTGACAGTAATATAAAAAACTCTTACGATTTTTCCCGGGAAGGTTGGTGGTATTCCATTAGGTATCTATATATTTCATTGTCATTGTCTTCATTGTCCTACTTTTGGACCCCTAAAGGACCGCAATTATCCTTAAAACCGAATGTGCTAATAGTGTTGTTATAAGCACATTCGGTTTGTTATGGATGCAGCCCAGTGTGACACAGTCTAATGTTTATTACACATTTATTACACACATAATGTTTATTAGCTCATGTCCGCGGCTTAAAAAAGTCCGAGGGTAAAAAGTAGTAGTCTTTACAAAACATCACGTTGATCGGAACTAAAAAAAAACCGACTGCGTGTAAAGGTTTAAAAAACATAACCCTCTTGGTGCAGTCGGATATAAAAATGTAGGTGTAGGTAAATTGAAAGTGCAACGTGTCTTGTCACGTCCCGGTCTGAACTCCTGCGATAGTGCACGTGGGTAGTTTGTCACCTCGTAAACTTGACAAACGGCGCGCCGCGGGTGTATCCTCATGAAACATGCGTGGCTGGTATGCTCACCGCATATTTATCGGAACTGAATTTTAGTGGTCACTGTACTATCACTAGTGGGACCGTATCGTGCCCAAACTAATATTACAAAGTCGAAAGTGAGTTTGATTGTTAAAAAATTTAAAATATCTTTTAGCAATGGAAAGCTTTCTTATCAAAGAACTATATTTTATCCTCGAATTCCCACGGGAACGGAAACTACGTTGGCGAAATCGCAGGGTGCGAGTAACCTTACAATATTAAATACTAGCACCGCCCTGCGGTTTCACGGGGATAAATTATAGCCTAATTATAGCTATATAACTGTAAAGTTTCATTAAAATCCGTTGAGTACTTTTTAAATGAAAGAGTAACAAACATACTCACAAACTTTTGCGTTTATTAGTAGGATGTTTAAAAAAGTTATACGTTAGCATGAACTTTAGGTCATCTAGGCACTATGTATTTTTCCTTGATGAGATATATCTTTTATCCTTTTTCAGGATGCGAATTATAGTTCTGTGGGTCTAAAATGGCCACTTTGAACTTTCCCAGCAAATCCTAAGCAATTCCTTTAAATTTCGTAAAATGGTCCCTCATTTTAGTGATTCACTGACAATTCAATTCATTAGCAGATTCGTATTTGGTGAAAATTTCGAATATGAATCGAAATAGGATCCTATTATGATTCACCCGAAACGGCCTTTTTAGATCCCCTGGTAAATTTTGTGAAGATCTGTCTACCGGTTTAGCCGTGAAATTGATACAAAAAAACACAAAAACAGCTTTTGCATTTATACTATAATCTGACAGTAATATAAAAAACTCTTACGATTTTTCCCGGGAAGGTTGGTGGTATTCCATTAGGTATCTATATATTTCATTGTCATTGTCTTCATTGTCCTACTTTTGGACCCCTAAAGGACCGCAATTATCCTTAAAACCGAATGTGCTAATAGTGTTGTTATAAGCACATTCGGTTTGTTATGGATGCAGCCCAGTGTGACACAGTCTAATGTTTATTACACATTTATTACACACATAATGTTTATTAGCTCATGTCCGCGGCTTAAAAAAGTCCGAGGGTAAAAAGTAGTAGTCTTTACAAAACATCACGTTGATGGGAACTAAAAAAAAACCGACTGCGTGTAAAGGTTTAAAAAACATAACCCTCTTGGTGCAGTCGGATATAAAAATGTAGGTGTAGGTAAATTGAAAGTGCAACATGTCTTGTCACGTCCCGGTCTGAACTCCTGCGATAGTGCACGTGGGTAGTTTGTCACCTCGTAAACTTGACAAACGGCGCGCCGCGGGTGCATCCTCATGAAACATGCGTGGCTGGTATGCTCGCCGCATATTTATCGGAACTGAATTTTAGTGGTCACTGTACTATCACTAGTGGGACCGTATCGTGCCCTAACTAATATTATAAAGTCGAAAGTGAGTTTGATTGTTAAAAATTTTAAAAAATCTTTTAGCAATGGAAAGCTTCATCATCAGAGAACTATATTTTATCCTCGAATTCCCACGGGAACGGGAACTACGTTGGCGAAACCGCAGGGTGCGAGTAACCTTACAATATTAAATACTAGCAGCGCCCTGCGGTTTCACGGGGATAAAATATAGCCTATGTGTTATACTGATGTATAAGCTATATAACTGTAAGGTTTCATTAAAATCCGTTGAGTAGTTTTTAAATGAAAGAGTAACAAACATACTCACTCAATAAACGCGAAAGTTTGTGAGTATGTTACTCACAAACTTTCGCGTTTATTAGTAGGATGTTTAAAAAAATTATACGTTAGCATGAACTTTAGGTCATCTAGGCACTATGTATTTTTCCTTGATGAGATATATCTTTTATCCTTTTTCAGGATGCGAATTATAGTTCTGGCAAAATTTTGTGAAGATCTGTCTACCGGTTTCGCCGTGAAATTGATACAAAAAAACACAAAAACAGCTTTTGCATTTATACTATAATCTGACAGTAATATAAAATACTCTTACGATTTTTCCCGGGAAGGTTGGTGGTATTCCATTAGGTATCTATATATTTCATTGTCATTGTCTTCATTGTCATACTTTTGGACCCCTAAAGGACCGCAATTATTCTTAAAACCGAATGTGCTTATAGTGTTTTTGGAACATATACTATAAAAATAAACTATTGCTCCTCTAAAGTATTTAATAATTAGCTCTAAATAGAAAATATAGCTTCATTAAAGTTAAGACCTTGTACTCTGCACCGCCTATTCTCTGTTTACATAGAAAATATATATTACAACCTATGCGGAAAAAGAAAACATAATTACATATTAATTTTCAAATTTTTTTTTTGTAGTTTACATTATATGGCAGTTGATAACATAATATGACGTATACTTGGTTACATAAACATCTATTATCCACAGAGTATCCATCCGCCCTAAAATAAAGCAAACAAGTTTACGATTTAATTATTAACCTGTGGCCGATTATCATCTCTATCTTCCTCTCTAGAGTATCGAGGCATTTGAATATGCAAGTAATGCAAATGACCTGTCGTTATTGTTATTGCACGAGGACAATATTGTATTTAATGTATTTGGACGACCAGTATATGTATAATAATTTATGTGTTGTGTGATAGAACACAATCTGAATATTTAACAAAAAAAATTTTTATGTATAAAAATATGTTAAATATTTGGTAGTTGACTACCAAGTCAAATCAATATCATAACATTTTAAAAATGCAAATTGTAGAAAATTAATACCTACTTAATAAGTACTTACCTATGAGAGGACATCATTTTCAATATTATTATATTTTGCTAGAATTGTAAAATGAAAATACATTATAGACAGTTTTAATTACCCAAATATGAAATAGATGAAAAATAATATAGATGAAATACGGTTTTAAGTTTGTAATTAATTTGTTTGACATCAACCCGTTAGCTCTATCCTGTAATATGTATTTACTCTAGTGAGTACCTATTATTTATTTCTCCACAACACGAACAACAGCATAGAAACATCAAGGTATATCCAAGAGTTACCTTAGCTATTTGACTCGAATTTCTAATTCGAGATTATTTCCGAACCCACCCCCAATATTGTCGGCCATCATTCCTTCTTAAGTTATTTATAAACGTGGACGTCATTGGCTTTTACCAGCAATTTTGTGTTAGGATAGAGTAGTTCTCTGCAGTAAAATTAAATATAAAAAAATATAAAACAGTGAAAACAATACAATTTGCGAATAAATATAAAAGTAATACTTATTTGTTTCAAAATATTGCCAATTATACAGTTATATTGCCAAACGACATAAAAACTACATTGCAAAATTATGAGGTCATAAACGGAAGTAGTATGTCTCGAGGAATAATTGAAACTTTCTCCCACTCCCACAAACAAGCCCACAAACGTGCGCTAATTGTAAATTACATAACGCATGCATTTAAAAGTAGGTAACATACTCGTATCTACTTCCGAATGCACTGCACTACCTCGCATTAGAATACAGGTGTAAACACATGTAATTTGTATTTCCGAGGCTCAACCCGTGTTAATATGGGGATGATGATAATGTAGGCATGCTTAATTATTAATAACGCACAGTAGAGTGCACTGCTCTGAGCGAATTACGAAGATAGACCTGTGAATATAACCGGAATATTAACGGGTTTATGATGTTGGTGTACCAAAACGTAGTTGTTGCCTAACTGCGTGACAAAACTGACAATTAGGGTGTCTTATAGCCACCGAGCATAGGTATACCCTGTAGCGAGGTCATAAGCATAAAGCCAGAAACACACTTGCGTGGCGTGGTATGTCTGGGCTATGGGTTTCATATATTTAGTATAGTTAGAAACACATTATCGTGGAGTTGTGTGTTGTGACGGTAGTGTCCTTCTTTTTCTAACCATCAACCGACATACCACGCTATGGTAGTGTATTTCTAGCTTTAGTACTGCTGTAAGAAGGTTCTGACCAACGCCTCTTGAACCTAATAACGCTGGTACCAAGATCATATTTTGATTGCTAGTATAATATAGCTAGATAGATGTTCATTGACAATAATATACTTTCTCATCAGGAGTCTTACTCCCACGTTAACTACTTCATAACTACGTGACCGTCTGCGACTCAGGATAAAGTGAGTTCTACTTCTTAACTAATGTTTTTTCGATCTAAATTCAGCTGATTTTGCAGTAGACTAGTCAGATTAAGCACGTAACTTTTTATGGTTCCAAAACCTCAATCTCATTGATTTGTGCGAAAGAAGATTTCATTGAGACAGTTTATTCGTGCTTACTGTTTTAGTTCTATTTTTATTGAATTTTATTTTGATAGGAAAACAAACAGCTAAGACAGAAAAAGAAACTAGTATTAATATATTAGACACCAAAAAGTATAATAACTGATTTTTGCTAGCCAGTAGAAAAGACCTTCTTATCTTCTTATTTTCGAGATCGTTCTAAAAGTGCATGGAAATTTTCAGTTTGTTGAGTTAAATTACACCTTCGAGTTAATATACTGCCTCAGAGACCGGTCATACCTACATTTCAAGCACAGCCGGCATATTTAACTCATGCAATTTGCGCCGAAGTAAACTTTTGTTTTACAGATGAGTACGGGATATCTCCAGGCAGTTTTCCTTCTGAAAAGATCTTAGCTTCGGTCCCTTGAGAGCAAATGTTTGCAATCTAGAGTTCAACCGACGATCTTGACGAATGAGGTGCTCTTTGGGTGATTCAAAGACACTTTTATGGACCATTCATAGAGGCACTTTATGTATGTCAGGGAAGTCAAAAGAAAGCTTTTGAAGAGTAATGAGCTGTATTCTGTTTTAGAAATCTCACAAGTGCCTATTCATGCATGACATGCAATATACATTGTATATTCTAATATAAAGACTCATATAATAGCTTCAATATTACCCTTCATAATACAACACAATTTAATTATATCTTGTATATACCGTTGGTAGAAAACTAGGCGTAATTACGTGTACCAAATTAGGGATGTGTTAAAGAAAAGCCGATAACGAGTACCCGAAACCGACGAGTATGCATAAGCCGTTTTATGGATGTGGATGAAGTATAAGATATCCGCTATGTCTTCCTACCCCAATGGGAAATAGGCATGAGTATATATATATGTGTATATACCTGAGCATCTATTAATAAATTTTCAACGTTGACATCCAATAGGTATAGAAGTAATTTTATCGCCCTCCTCAAAGTCATAATTGAATAAGGAGGCTAAGTATCTTATTAATCACTAGCGAAACACTTATTAACATGGTAATAATATTCTCAGACAAGTCATTATACACCTATGAAAAAGTTTTTCCATTAGGGGCCCTGCCAGCGTCTTCGGGCAGACTATTTAAAACTTTGTACCCAACGACTGTGAGTTCAAAACTTCAAAATATTATTATTCTGTCCGCGTTAAATAAAGACAAATGACCGTTCTTGAGGTGCTTTTATTAATGATAATTTGTATAAAGCTGTATTGATGATGCAAGTTTCCTGGAACTGTCTTAGTAGACCCCTTTGTAATTATCTTTTAAACTATTCATAATGAAAACCACAGACTAATCTTTTTATGGATTTATGACTCTAGTGCGATACGTACTCGGACATTCCTCCGTACCACCGTACAATATTAACTACCTAACCTAATACAATATGTAACAGAATAAACGCAATTACTGAAATTACTTTGTTCAGTATCGACTACTTAATTTTAGCTATTTTTAATACGTGTAAATTTTTTCCGAAAAATGAATTCACATAGCTGAATTTAGTGCTGCCTATGGAAATCGTGCTATTATTTCTCTCTATTTAAGAAAATTGGTTAGACACAACTAAAGTTCGAATGCATCATAATTTTTTTATATTAATAAAATAATTGGGGTGTGTGAGCAATTGCGCTTATTCTGTTACGCGTTGTATATCGAAAAAAAGACACACTTCTTGTATGGGGACCTGTATCTCTCTACCTTAGTTTCAAATATATGTTTTTATATTATTGGTTGTTATAGCGGTAACAGGAGTATTTCTGTGAAAATTTCAACTGTCTACCTATTAAGAAGAATGACCGGCCCGCCCGCCCCCTGACAGACAGACAGATACACAGACGAATGGACGGAGGCTTAGTAACAGGGTCTCGTTGTCATTCTTTTTTTTTTTCAAACTTCAAACATTTATTCATTATTATGTGTGTTGATATATAGATGGTATGTCATAAAAGAGTACGGAACCGTAGATAGTCAGCAATGCATAATCCTTCTATCACATTCATTTTCATGACATCAATGTTCCGGTGTAGATCAGCGGATGAATGTCCGTGTTAAACTAGCGGGGGGTACAGGGTGTTGAATAAATATTGATATAGTTGCGGCTGGTATTACGCAGCTGCAATGAATCAGATCAGCGGTAATGTAGGTAATGGCGCCGCGTGCCTGCCAGGAGATGAGTTACACTCGCAATCGCCATGAATAATGAATTTAACAAGCGCGGGTAAGCCTACCCGTCCTTAGTGGAGATCACGTCATCCTTTCACAAAAATAAATAGGACGTCCCTGAACTTTCGAAAGGGAAGAATAGAATTAATAATTCCTCAACATTTCTACTGAACTGTGATGTTTTTTGGTATGACCTTTCTTTTTAAATATAAATGTAGAGCAATTGCTACATGTGATGTCATCGTCGATAGATCTATATGGAAATATCGTTATGGTACCTGAGTGATTTTTATTTGTGGATGTGAATATCACAAAACAAAGAAAAAAAAATATAAAAAAACTATTCGGTTTTGTTACCTAATGAAAGTATAAACACATATACTTATAGGAAAAAACCCGAGAAACGCAGCCATGATGTCTGACGGGTTTTTTTTTGTAATGTTGGAGTTTTTATGTAATAGAATAAGCGCAATTCCTGAAATTAGTTTGTTCAGTATCGA
Organism: Ethmia dodecea; assembly: GCA_963855545.1. Taxonomy (NCBI): domain Eukaryota; kingdom Metazoa; phylum Arthropoda; class Insecta; order Lepidoptera; family Depressariidae; genus Ethmia; species Ethmia dodecea. The sequence goes on from OY979446.1 coordinate 9,619,219, forward strand.
TTTTAGCTATTTTTAATATGTCTAAAATTTTTCCGAATTGAATTTTTCAAGTGGGCGTGGTAGGCTAAATCAGAAACTATGAGAAAATAATTAAGCATCATTTTGGACAAGGTACAGGTAATGCAGGTATGAAATTAAGGCATTACTTTAAAATATCAATCACTTTATTAAAATCCTTAAGTTTTTCGTATGTTATTTCTTCCCAGAATTCGATCCTTATTAGCGACACTATCGAATGGTGGAATAATACAGGTTGAGTTTTTTTTTCAAAATCAACGGGTTCGGTTCCTGGTTAGGATTATTGATTTTTCAAAAATCCAAAGATGCAGTTTTAGTTTTCATCGAAATCGGGCCCGAGACTCCTTTGAGTACTTTTCGATATTCCTCTTAGTTTCTGATTTAGCCTACCACGCCCACTTGAAAAATTCACCCTGTATATGTATAGCTTTCTGTGGCACAGTTACATAATACAAATTCGAACATTACAAAAAAACCATCCCGGATCGCCACCGCTTTCCCGCCTTTCCCAACTCTGTGGGTTTTTTTCCTCAAAGGTAGAAGACCAATGTAGTATAGCTGAGTTTAACAGTATTTAGCGATTTAAATTGATCTTGGAATAAGCCTTATTGATTTATTGATGAATTCGATCTTAACCATTCTAATTTCCAATTGTTTTTATGCTGTGGCCCCATTAATTATTTCTTCGTCTGGTTTACATCGGACAAAGAATTGTTCTATCGATCACGAAGCGAGTGAGCGTAAGTACTGTGATTAAACTAAGTACCAGTACATTATTCAGTGTCGCAATGGCCGGGGCGTTGATAGAACAGTTTCTAGCTTTATCGATTCCGCAGATTTTCAGACTACAGTTTTTTATCAATCTACTTAGGTCTTTGCTCTGAAAAATGACTTTCGGCTAGTTTTAAATAGTAAAGATCGGTCGGTAGTATATAAAATTATATTATATTCGTTTTATTTGTATTTATATGTATAATTAGGTATATAGCATGTATTCGTTTATTAAATAAATAAAAAAAGTATTTTTCATATCTCTTTCATTGATCTTTTTTCATTGATCTGAGTACCGGGTCGGAAGCGATGATTTCCACCACAGAGAAATTCCTCGGTCGGGAAAGACTCATAGTAATTGCTTCCGGCCTTAGAGCGGGAATGAATTTAAAAAAATACTACTACATTTGGCAAAGACGTCTAAAGAAAAAGTTTCTCTAGGAAAGAGAATGACTTTCTTCCAACCTCTTTGGGTACTTAGTAGGGATACGAAACTTTTTAGTTACATCAATTAGAATAAGAAAAAAAGGTGCGGCCCTTGTCTTTGAGTATTAATCAAAGGGCCTTGTGAGTGTAGGTATAAACAACAGAAAATAGCCCGCGCGCGGGGCGGTACGCGTTCCTTATTTAAAATTAAAAAAAGGGTAATAATTTGGTAAGCTGTTCTGAAATTCAAAATCTTGTTTTTCATCGACACTAATAAGCACAGAACACTATTACTCGGCTAAAAGTACATATTATTATAAAGAGGAAGGATTTGTATATTATTTTCGTAATGTTCTTTAGGTTAGGTACTCTATGATGTAGTATTCAAAGACGTTTAAAAGAAAAAGTTTCTCATTCTTCCAACCTCTTTGGTTGTATTGTTTACAAATTTTTTTTTGTAGGTATTATTGCGTTTCTGCATGTTTGAATTTTTGTAAAATTGATTTTTTTTTTGTTTACTTTCCTTGAATTCGAAATGAAAAGTAGAGTGTTCAACGCGGGTGGAAGTTATCAATTCCTACTCGGACTATATCCGCCCTCGCTGCGCTCGGGCGTCTAAATACCTCGTATGGGAATTGATTCCTTCCGACCCTTGTATAACAATCTACTATTAAGTACCTATGCAACGCTTAGTTTACATAAAAAATTTAGATACATAATTTCAATTAATGTAAATAAGTATGATAATTTGTTTTAAAACTTAATGTTTAGGGAAGCATATTCATTACCTAGTTTTAAACATAAAATGTTTATGCATCTAACTATAATGATAAGTTAATGATAAGAATTATGCACTATAAATTTTTTTAAACATTTCATCATTGGTTTATTAACATCTACATCAAAATAATTATATAATGTATTAGGACTTACTATACAAGTAGGACGAGTATTATATTTCGCAGCTTCATTCTTAGCGATTTATTCAACATTTTGTAGCTATGCCCCCATGCTACAACCCTTACACGTATTTAAGAGTAACTAATTTAGAAAAGAAAAAGTCACTCAATTAATTATTTAGTACTTACCTGCGCCCGAGTGTCGGTTTGTCATTCTGTGTTTCCGTGCCGTAGCCTTTACACGTCACGCTCGAGTTATTTTCTAAGTGCGTACCTACTGTGATTTTGAGGTGTGGTAATATGGGAAAACGAAAGAGTGAGGATAGTGAGGAACAAATTATGAGAAAGATTCGTAAATTAGAAAGTGAAATGAGGCGGAAAAGTCGCCGTCGTCGACGTCGTCATGTCATCAGCAGTTCTTCATCGGATGATACACATAGCGGTAAGCAGTTGCAATAACATAATACATTCCATCACAATACAGGACGAATCCATTATTAGCGTCATTACATTGCGATGCGAGCAACCATCGGGGTTATCTCTGTCGCGAAAAATGTATAACTACCCACATTTAGATACGAACAAGCACCTGGCTTGATTCTGTCGATAACAATGGGATGCGAAATAGTCAACAGGACTATTTCTGTCCCGATAAAAGTTATTATATCTATGATAATGCACACCCTATAGTTACGAATATACTCGTAATTATTTTTTTGTGATGCGTGATGCGATCTAACCGAAAGGGTTACATCTGTCACTATTAATCACTGACAAAAGGTAAAAAATTTTACCTAGTGCGAGTCCGAGCCTAAATACCTACCTATGTATAGTATTGTATAGTTACGATACTTACATGTACCTACAGATCCTGATGCTGCTATGAGTAGTGATGAGTCAGTCGCCGCCAGCCATAATTCTACCGCCAACGCCGCCGCGTTCCCGCCGCCTCCGCCGCCACCGCCATCCGGCGAGACACCCCCAGAACCCGAATTGGATAGTGAAATATTAGAATTGCTGGGAGATGCACCCAAAACTGACACCGCCTTCGGGGAAAAGGTACATAAGGACGTCGCCATGCGATGGCAAGAACTTTTAGCTAGTGGGCTAAGTAAGGAGAACAAAGAAAAGATTTTACAAGAATATTTAATACCCGAAAATTGCGATCTTTTGGCTCCTCCACTTCTTAACCCAGAAGTGAAGGCAGCACTGCCGGACTCACTATCAAAAAGAGACGCCGTGCTTTATGACAAACAAAAACAAATTGGCGTGGCTCTGGCAGCATTGGCTAAAGCTACAGATATGATAATTAAAAAGGAAACGCACACTTCAATATTAAAGTGCGTTAGCGATGCTTGTCGCATTTTATGCGACACACATTTTAATGAAACAAAGACGAGGCGCAACTTCGTCATATCTGCAACAAACGCCACCTTAAAAGAGACTCTCCTAGAAACAAAAAGAGACAAATATCTCTTCGGAACAGACATGAGCGATAAATTAAAATCGGCAAAAACAGTTCAGAAATCAGGGGCCGATTTGAAACCCAAGAATCCTAAATTTAACAAAAGCAACTTTTATAAGAGCAAGCAGTCTTTAAACACGAGGGCCCCGTTCCGGAGAACAGCAGCAGCGGGCAACAAGCCGGATGCAGGGAACCGGAGGGCGCGCCCGCAGGCGGCAGCGGCGCCCCGCGCGCACGCCGCGCGCCACCCGCCGGCCAGGCCGCGCTCCCCGCCGCACACTCGCTCGCAGACGCATCGGCGGGCGTAGGCGCTGACCCCGAGGTATATGCATGCCGCTTACGCCACTTTCGTAAAAACTGGTCCGAGATCACGGACAATAACACAGTTCTGTCGTGGCTACGAGGATATAAAATACCATTTATTTGCGAACCCGTTCGCAATTATTGTCCTGATACACTGCCTAAATCTAAAACTGAACTTATACATTTTGAAAAGTCAATAAATAAGTTGTTGCAAATTGGAGCTATTTCAAAATGTAACCACGAAGAAAACGAATTTGTTTCGAATGTGTTTTTAGTTCAAAAGCCTAATGGAGTTTATAGGTTTATTCTGAATCTTAAACGTTTAAACAAGTTTGTGCGAACAGTCCATTTCAAAATGGAAGATTATCGTACGGCAGCTAAACTAATAACGAAAAACTGTTATATGGCCACCATCGATATGAAAGATGCCTATTTTTCTATACCGATCCATACATCTTTTAGAAAGTATCTTAAATTTAAATTCAACGGTATTCTTTATCAGTTTAACTGCCTACCGTTTGGCCTATCAACGGCTCTCTTTGTGTTCACAAAGGTACTAAAGCCAGTTGTTGAGTACCTAAGATCCAATAACATGGTATCGGTTATCTTTCTTGACGATATATTCTGTCTAGGCCGCGACTACAACGAATGTCAATTAAATGTAACGTTTACAGAAAACTTGTTGAAACGTCTAGGTTTTATCATAAACTATGACAAAAGTCAGTTGATTCCAACAACAGAATGGAAATTTCTAGGGTTTTTATTTGATTCCAAGAATATGTTACTGAAACTACCCGATGACAAGAGGTTAAAAATGAAAAATATTTTAAATAAGTTCTTAAATCTAAAACAATGCAAATTACGAGATTTTGCTAAGTTCATTGGTCTTTTATCTTCGGCTTGCCCTGCGATTGAATATGCTAGATTATATACAAAGGCATTTGAACGATACAAATTCTTATGTCTTCTAGACAATGAATCATACGACCAAAACATTCATCTACCAAAGTCTTTTGCTGATGATATTTTATGGTGGATTGACAATATAGATAATGGTTGCTGTCAATTTAAATTTAATGACTTTAAATTAGAAATATTCTCACGACGCCTCAACCACCGGTTGGGGCGCATTTTGCAATGAACAGAAAGCTCATGATTTTTGGCGTGAAGACGAAAGAGATCTACATATAAATGTATTAGAATTAAAAGCTGCTTTCTTTGCATTAAAGATTTTTGCCAAAGACTTATATGACTGTGAAATTTTATTGCGAGTTGATAATGTTACGGCAATATCATGCACTAGCTGATGCCCGCGACTTCGTCCGCGTAGAATTTGTTATTCCTTTGCCTTTCAAAAATATATCAAGAAGGATAATCTACACTATCTATCTATCAACACTAATATAAAAATATGGTAATGCATTCGTACTTTAGTTTTGTCTAACAAAATTTCTTATATAAAGAGCGATAACAGTACGGTTTCCACAGGTAGCCCTAACTAAATTCAGTTCTATGGTAATTCGTTTTTCTGAAAAAAATTTACACATACTAAAAATAATACTGATTACGTATTGTATAGCCTAGGACACTCTCTGGTTTATGATTTTTGAATTAGTTTTTGATAAAAAAGGCTATGCATGTGCTCATTATACCAAACAAATTCCCTCAAGGAACCCATAGTGAATTCTCAGAAAAAGAAGTGGACTTTGTATGGAGACTTTGAAGAGTATTTGTGTTAAGTTTCAAGTTGATAGTAGAAAAAAAACACACTTTTTCATACCAACTTCAACCCCTGCTTTCACTCCTTTAGGGAATAGTTTTCGAAAAATCCAAAAACACGTGTCTCATCATTTATTTGTAAAAGTATTTGTGCTAAGTTTCAAGTTATGAGACGTAGAAACAACACGTCTCCATACAAACTCCAACGACCTGTTTCACCCCCTAAGGGGGGTTGTTTTTAGAAAATCCAGAAATACGTGTCTTGTTATTTGTTTTGAGGAGTATTTTTACAAAGTTTCGAATTGATACACCAAAAATTAGGGTTTTCCATACATTAAAAGAACGTGAGAGAGCCATGCTTTGACCGGAGTGATACCACGGCCTCACAGAAAACCAGCGTAGAGCAATGCATTGCGTTTTGTTGAGTGAGTGAGGTAACCGGAGGCCCCAATCCCCCTTCCCCTCCCCTCCTCTCCCCTCCCCTCCCCCTACTCCCACCTCAAAGGTTGGCAACGCAGTTGTGACTCTTGAGTTGCAGGTGTCCATGGACGACGGACGTCCCTTACCATCAGGTGAATTGTCTGCCCGTTTGCCCCCTTTTATATCATAAAAAAAATACCAACTTTATCCTTCTACTTTCACCCCTTTTGGGTACGATTTTCGAAAAATCCAAAAACATGTGTCTACTCATTTATTTTCAAAAGTATTTGTACCAAGTTTCAAGTTGATAGACGTAAAAAACAACACGTCTCCATACAAACTCCAACCCCCTGTTTCACGACTTAAGGGGGTGTTTTTTGCAAATCCCGAAGTACGTGTCTTGTGGTTTGTTTTGAGGAGTATTTGTACAAAGTTTCGACTTGATACACCCAAAAATGAAGGTTTTCCATACATTGCAAACTCAATCCCTACTTTCACCCCGTTAAGGGACGATTTTCGGAAAATCCAAAAACACGTATCTACTCATTTATTTCTAAAAGTATTTGTGCCAAGTTTCAAGTAGATACACGTCAAAAACAACACATCTCCATACAAAATCCCACCCCCTGTTTCACCCCCTTAGGGGGTGTTTTTTGCAAAACTCAGAAAAACGTGTCTTGTTGTTTGTTTTGAGGAATATTTCTAGAAAGATTCGAATTGATACACCCAAAATGAGGGTTTCCCATACATACCAAGTTCAACCCCTACTTTCAGGCCGTTAGGGGTCGATTTTCGGAAAATCCAAAAACACGTTTGTCATCATTTATTTCTAAAAGTATTTGTGCCAAGTTTCAAGTTGATAGACGTAAAAAACAACACGTCTCCATACAAAATCCCACCCCCTGTTTCGCCCCCCTAGGGGGTGTTTTTTACAAAACCCAGAAATACGTGTCTTGTTGTTTGTTTTGAGGAGTATTTCTAGAAAGATTCGAATTGATACACCCAAAAATTAAGGGTTTCCATACACATCAAACTCAACCCCTTCTTTTACACCTTTAGGGGTCGATTTTAGAAAAATACAAAAATACGTGTTTCATCATTTATTTCTACGAGTAGTTGTGCCAAGTTTCAACTTGATAGACGTAAAAAACAACACGTCTCCATACAAACTCCATCCCCCTGTTTCAACCCCTTAGGGGGGGGGGGTTTGGAAAACCCAGAAATACGTGTCGTGTTTTTTGTTTTGAGGAGTGTTTTTACAAAGTTTCGAATTGTTATACCCAAAAATGAAAGTTTTCCATACATACCAAACCCAACCCCCACTTTCACACCTTTATTGGACGATTTTTGAAAAATCCAAAAACATATATCTCATCATTTATTTTTAAGAGTATTTGTGTCAAGTTTCAACTTGATAGACGTAAAAAACAACACGTCTCTATACAAACTCCATCCCCCTGTTTCAACCCCTTAGGGGAGGTTTTTTGGAAAATATAGGATCACGTTGTTGTTGGTTTTGAAGAGTATTTTTACAAAGTTTCGAATTGATAGACCCAAAAATGAAGGTTTTCCATACAAACGTTCAACCCCTTTTTCACCCCCTTAAGGGTTGAATTTCTAAAAATCCTTTCTTATTCCTACTTTACGTCTTAAAAACAATATCCGTGAAAAAAATCAGCTTTCTAGGTCTAAGGGTTTAGGCTGGGCGTTGATGAGTCAGTGAGTCAGGACTTCTCTCTTTATATATATAGATTAAAAAAATGGGAAGTGTTCAATATGTACATTTGAATGAAATATCCAAATCAATATGGCAATGGTGCGAAGGGCGTAAAATTTGGGTTTTTGCTTCGTACATAAATACGAAAGAAAATGTAGAAGCCGACACTTTGTCGCGCATAACAAACGTAGACACCGAATGGGAACTCAGTGATTTAGCCTTCCAGAAAATTGTTGATACATTTGGGTCTCCAAAAATTGATTTATTTGCAAGCAGATGCAATGCTAAGTGTACTAAATACGTTTCCTGGAAACAGGACCCAAATGCAATATCTATAGACGCATTCACAACTTGTTGGTCAAATTCACAGACCATTAATTAATGGTCTGTGGTCAAATTACTACTTTTACGCCTTTCCCCCATTCGCGCTTGTATTAAAAACACTACAAAAAATAATTTTCGATAACGCTGAGGGGATTGTAGTTGTGCCGTACTGGCCAACACAACCTTGGTACCCAATTTTTCTAAGACTGTTAGTTAGAAGCCCAATTTATTTTAAGCCTTGTAAATACCTTTTGAAATCTCCTTTCAGGTCAACCCACAGTTTACACCGGAAACTTACCCTGGTTACAGGCAAATTATCCGGCAAACTTTATTGAATAGATCGCTATCAGATAGCACAATAAATATAATTTTAGCATCATTAGCAGAGAATACGTACAAACAATATGATAGTTCAATAAAACAGTGGTTTAACTATTGTAAAAATAATAATTTGGATTATTTGCGGCGTACGGTGCCTCTTGTGATAAATTTTCTTACTGATAAATTTAATAATGGTGCTCAATATGGAACAATTAATTCTCATAAATCTGCCCTAATGTTAATTATGAGTCCGGATATAGACAATGATTTAATAAAAAAGTTCATGAAAGGAGTTTTCAGACTGAGACCACCGCATCCGAAATACAATTTGATTTGGAACCCAAACAATGTTTTACATTATTTATCTCAATTATGGCCTAACGATGATCTCAGTCTGGAAATGTTTTCCAAGAAAACACTTACCCTGCTGGCTCTGGTGACTGCACATCGGGTACAAACTTTTTCTTTAATACAGCTAGATAACATCCAGGTGCAAGGGAATGTAGATATTACTATAAAAATCCCTGACATTATAAAAACATCAAAACTTAATTCATTGCAGCCTGTATTAAGATTACCGTTTTATAATATTCAACCATCAATATGTCCCACTAGATCTTTGACAACATATATAGAAAAGACCAGATCACACCGTTCCGATATCCAAAACCTTTTCATTAGTTACAGGAAACCTTTTAAAAAGGTCACTAGTCAGACCCTGGCACACTGGATCAAAGACACCCTCGAAAAGAGCGGTTTAGACGTGTCGCAGTTCTCTGCACACAGCACCCGACATGCTGCCACCTCCGCAGCCAGCAGGAGGGGTGTAAACGTAGAATTGATTCGGAAGACTGCTGGCTGGACCGACTCTTCCAGAGTATTTGCTCAGTTTTATAACAGAGAAATAGTGGATGATTGTAATGCATTTGCTAACGCAGTTCTTTCGATTAATAGCGATTGATATTTGATAGTACCTAAGTCTCAATCAAAATATGAATCAAGTATTCTTTTAATAAGAACAGATGTCTATGTTTTGAATATAAATGTTGATTTCTATTACTATACTTATTGTTTATCTTTTTTCTTCAGTCTCTAAACATCCTACAAAATGTTGAATAAATCGCTAAGAATGAAGCTGCGAAATATAATTGATGATCAAACGAACTTACCTGTACGTGAAGTTCGATCACAATTATATGAGCAGCTTCATTCGACGCGATTTATAATCACCCTCCCTATATTAATTTTTCTAAGGAAAAGAGTTTCACTTCCACTCCCTACAAAAAAGAAAAAAGGATAAAGCTCAGATCAAACAACATTAATGTCACAGAAGGTACACTTTAAACATAATGACAAACCGACACTCGGGCGCAGGTAAGTACTAAATAATCAATTGAGTGACTTTTTCTTTTTTAAATTAGTTACTCTTAAATACGTGTAAGGGTTGTAGCATGGGGGCATAGCTACAAAATGTTGAATAAATCGCGTCGAATGAAGCTGCTCATATAATTGTGATCGAACTTCACGTACAGGTAAGTTCGTTTGATCATCAATTATATTTCATTCCTCGTTTTATTATTTTCAGACAATTCCGCCAAATTATCTCTACTTAGTTTTATGGCAAAGTGGTAAATAGTACTCTTAGGCATTCAGTTTGCCATGTGTACGATTGTCTTAGTAAGTAAATGAAGTTAAATAAATTAGTTACACATTTATCATCATAAGCTTGTGTTAGTCCACTGCTGGACTGCCATTAAAATCTGCTACGAGTATAGCACCAAGCCATTAAAATATTTAATTGACTACTAGCCTTACGGTTAAGGAGCCTGCTTCACATGATGATAATCAGTGAGGCTCAGGTTCTAATCCTGGCATGTAGAAATGAGTTTTTCAAAAACTTACGTACATATTTATCACCAGCTCGATAGTGAAGGAAAACATTGTGAGGAAACCCGCAGGTTCCAGAATTAATTCGGAGACATGTGTAAAAGACCCGGTCCGGCGATGGGCTCACCACCTATCACCCAAGTAGATACAGTTGTCTACTTGCTTTGTCTATTTTGACACGAGTTCGGCCATGAGGATATGTTAGTCCTCGGAGCCAAATCAGTTATAGGCGAAATAGTTAGGCCATGAGGAAAAAGCCACGTTTATGGGTCCAAAGAACATCTCGTGAAAAGTGGGTATATCCAGAAATGGAATACCTCTGCCTACCCCCTCAGGGATAAAAGGCGTGAGATTATTATTTATTATTATTAATTGACTACTTCTCATTAACATTGACAAAATAATAATTGAAGCGACCTCAGATAGCTTGAGTATTGATTTCAATGCAAGTTGGGGGAAAAATGCAGTTCAGAGAACGGAATTTATGTAAGGTATGTATAGAATGTATCGAGTTTGCCACTTCAGGGATTTCTGAAGAGATTAAACTCAATTGTGAATAGGTTTCACAACGCAGTAACTACCTAGTATTATTTCTGGAAAAAAAAAACTTTATTTTTCCCGCCAAACTACAGTATCGCACAAAAATAGTACCTACCTACCTATCTAATTGTTCGTGGGACGTTGATGTTTGATATGCTTCACTTAAACAGTTGAAAAATTGCGAATTTATCCTTACAACTATCATAACAATTTTTAATTAATGTTTCTACCATTATTTTGTCATCCTATTCATGCTATCCCTTAAACAATAATTATTATAGCGTCAATTCGCCTCGTACAATAAGCGTTTCAGGAATTCACGGAATTCAGTATCACCCATTTTCAGGCGTAACCTTGTTAAAAAGTTTTTGTTACTCGCTTCTAAAATGACTCTGCATGAAGGCTTTTCGCTGTAAAGTACAATCGCTTTTGTGTTTTACTATTATAGAACAAACGACTGAATGTGGTCTCCTTTTATGTTTACTAAGATGGGCATGATTTCACCAGTAACATTTGACAGGCAAAGATTTTTAATTACGATGAAAAATCACACTTGGAAATGAAATTTACATGATTCGCAATTTCATAAATAGCAGGCAAGTATAAAGTAGGTAGAGATTTTTAACATATGCTACTCTAGAAATGACCCGTTTCCACTTTTTACTCAGGGACAAATGTAGAATGCAGATAGGGTGTAAATCGAATTTATTTATATTCCATTTCTGGAAATACCCACTTTCCACGAGTATATTCGACCCCTAAACGTGAGAGAGGGGTAGGCAGAGGTATTCCATTTCTGGATATACCCACTTTTCACCAGATATTCTTCGGACCCCTAAACGTGATAGGGGTGAGCCCATCGCCGGACCGAGTCTGTTACACATGCCTCAGAAATAATTCTGGGATCGGCGCGTTTCCTCACGATGTTTTCTTTCACCGTCGAGCTAGTGATGAATATGTACGTAATTTTAGAGTCATCATTTAACATAAATAACACAAAATATAATTACCAATAATTTTTGGACAATAAAAATATTTCGAAAGTTAGTATCTCTCATGTCCAGAATTACCAGACCTTACGTGTCATTCATATTTTAATAATTTTATAATAATTACCGTTTGAGCGGAACTTTGCGAAATTATTAATAGAACGTTGATCAAATGAAATCATTATAATAAAATTATATTTAGGTACACTTATGGATTTATAACCTGAAATAAATAATTTGAATTTGAAATGGTGCTTCTAGGTATCGTAATACATCTTATATCTGAATTACTTTTATTCGATTGATAATATTGTGAGACTTAGAAGCAAATACGTTGTAGAGCGGGTGCTTAAATGACTGTACTCTTTTTGTATATGATTATAATGATTTATTTTCTGAACACAACACTACTTTACTCTTCAACAATCCGTGACCGAATGCCCTGCCAACCAAAATTCCCCACCGAACTCGCCTTTTTTAGCGGGAAAAATAAAGCTCTGTGATTGGTTCACGTCGGTAAACGTCAACCAATCACAGAGCGTAAAAACAAAGCATTTCCTTGGTTCACCGGTATATGATGTATGTACATTTATATTAATATAAACATGAAAATATGTATTAAATAAATGAAATATAAATTATAATAAGATTTTAATAACTAACCCTAACAATCGTCCGTCCTGACATCGTGTGCGTCCCTGCACACGACGCCAGGGGCACCCTAACAATCGGACAGGATTTTGGCAAGCTGGGTAAATTCGATAAACATACAATTTAAACTTAACAGGTAATATAAAAAACAGTTGAATATAACAAATAGAACAAAATTATGCATAATCCATTAATTGAAAGAAAACTCCACATTCAATTGTTGAAACTAACTTAATTCCAAAAAATATGTAAATAGATAGATTTGATGCAATATAATACAATACAATAACTCTTTGTTGTACACAAAAACAATATAGGAGGGATATACAAAATAATTTAAGTACAATGGGCAGTGTTATTGCTCTAAGATTTTTAAGTATATGAACTGGGGAAATGAACTAAATCATTTTCGATTACCAAAGGCTATCAAAAATGGGTTCCGAACGATCGATTAATCGGATTACCCAAGTACCTACCTACACACTTACGCACCGAACGATCGATTTAATCGGTGGCGTGTAACAAGAATCTTCAAACCAACTAAATAAAATTATGTAAATAAAACAGACTTAAATAATTATATTTCAAAATTGAAAAACTACTTATTGTAAATAATTCTCGTTTGAATTGGGAAAATTAACTAAATCATTTTCGAATACCAAAGGTTATCAATATTGAGTTCCGAACGATCGATTAATCGGATTGCCCAAGTACACACTAACGCCCCGAACGATCGATTTAATCGGTGGCGTGTCACTAGCATCCCCAAGCCGATCGATTTTGCTTGCGATGGTAGTCTCAAAATTTTCTCTAGCATTGGCTGCAGCATCAAGACACGAACCGATCGATTCTCGTGCTTGATCTGTAACAAAACAAAACACTAGTCTGTAGTTAAAAAGATACATAATAACATAAGAGACAGCGACTTGTTTTAACGTAATATGTATTATCTAATCCTCAACATCAGCAACACTGCTACTTTCAGCCATTTTATCTCCTACTTTACTTAAACAATTTTCTGCTTTATATCCTACCTTAAAGCATTGTGTGCATTTTATTAATGGTTTAGGGCAGTGTAAAAAGCTATGCCCTCTCTCTTTACAATTGTAACAACCAGTTATTTGATTTGTGCTGGTTTCGGAATTCTGATTTGGGTTGTTGACAATATTACGATTGTCTAAATTATTGTTTCTGAACTGTGACCGCTCCATAGAATTACCAGAATCTCTACTACTGACTAAATACTGTAAGAGTTGGTCTGGATAAGAGCAACGCAACGCCAGAGCTCCGGATTTTAGAGTCCTATCATTAATACCATGGATTATGCAATCGACCGCGCGTTTGTCAATAATGTCACATTGATTGAGTAGCGACATTTTTTCATAGTAATAAACTTCTATGGGTTCATTAAACTTGCTTCTCCTCTTCAGCATTTCCTCCAAGGTCTGACCATAGTTTTTCTCAGAGGGGAAAGCATTCGCTAGCTTTTCTTGCTACTCTTGCCAAGTAAAAAGAATAGAAGTTAAGCTTTCGTACCACGTTTTTGCCAGACCTTTAAGTTTCTGCATGGCGAAATGTATGGTGGTTTTGTCATCCCAATTGTACACCGAGGCGCACTCATTAACTTTTTTCAACCAAACATCAACGCGTTGGTTTTTGGTTGACGGGTCAAATTCCGGCAGTATATTTTTATGATCTACGTTTTGCAAAGGTTTTGCGCCTTGGGCAGGCAGTTGGGATCCAAAACCATCCCTTATGCAATTAACAATATCAGCAAAATCTTTTTTAGAAATAGAGAGACTACGTGACCTTTCAATCTGTCCCACGTCGTCATGTCGCTCTGCTTTCCCACCATCACGATGCTCAGATTCTTCCCGTCGGGCGTTGCTGGTCACACCGCGAGGACTGCGACGGCTGGGGCTCCGACGACTCTGGCTCCGACGGCTGGGGCTCCGACGGCCAGGGCTCCGTCGCTCGTTGTCTGCCCGTGGTGCTCGGGGTGTGCCGCGGCGATCCCCCCGAGGTATCGGACGGTCTCGTCGAAGCTCTCTCTCCAACATCTTGACCCGCTCGCGGGCCAATAGCAGCTCCTGGTCTGGATGAGGCTGACTGGGGCTTCGTGTCCGCACCTGGCTCCTGCTTCGCTCCCTGGGCCTTGGTATCTCGGTGTGTTGTTCCCAACGACCAGACATCTCAGAGAGACGCTCTCTTCGACCGGGAGTCTCGAGTCTCCGACGGTACTTAGACCGACTCCGACGATTCGGTTCCTCCATTGTCTGGTACTCGGAAAAAATAAACCACGACTTTAATTATTTTATATAAAAAAAAAGAATATCAAAAGAACGTCCCTACTTATCTTAGGAATAACGCACATCATTATAACTCCTCACAATATATCATTGGGAATAAATTGTAAGTAGTTCTGGATAAATAAGTCTTGACTTTCACTTTTTCATCGAGTCTGTTGCATTTAAAATTTTCCAAATTATATAATGATGGCAATAAGATTAATGGCCGAACAAACATTAATATGATTCACCTAATATTTTCACATACTAGTCCCATGTAATGACGGAAAAGATTAAAAACATCATACTAGAGCAGAATTCAAAATTAAAATAACAATTATTTGATGGTATCTACTTACGTTGTTACTCGGTGTATCCCACTTCTGAAGTGTGAGACTTAGAAGCAAATACGTCGTAGAGCGGGTGCTTAAATGACTGTACTCTTTTTGTATATGATTATAATGATTTATTTTCTGAACACAACACTACTTTACTCTTCAACAATCCGTGACCGAATGCCCTGCCAACCAAAATTCCCCAAAGAACTCGCCTTTTTTAGCGGGAAAAATAAAGCTCTGTGATTGGTCCACGTCGGTAAACGTCAACCAATCACAGAGCGTAAAAACAAAGCATTTCCTTGGTTCACCGGTATATGATGTATGTACATTTATATTAATATAAACATGAAAATATGTATTAAATAAATGAAATATAAATTATAATAAGATTTTAATAACTAACCCTAACAATCGTCCGTCCTGACATCGTGTGCGTCCCTGCACACGACGCCAGGGGCACCCTAACAATCGGACAGGATTTTGGCAAGCTGGGTAAATTCGATAAACATACAATTTAAACTTAACAGGTAATATAAAAAACAGTTGAATATAACAAATAGAACAAAATTATGCATAATCCATTAATTGAAAGAAAACTCCACATTCAATTGTTGAAACTAACTTAATTCCAAAAAATATGTAAATAGATAGATTTGATGCAATATAATACAATACAATAACTCTTTGTTGTACACAAAAACAATATAGGAGGGATATACAAAATAATTTAAGTACAATGGGCAGTGTTATTGCTCTAAGATTTTTAAGTATATGAACTGGGGAAATGAACTAAATCATTTTCGATTACCAAAGGCTATCAAAAATGGGTTCCGAACGATCGATTAATCGGATTACCCAAGTACCTACCTACACACTTACGCACCGAACGATCGATTTAATCGGTGGCGTGTAACAAGAATCTTCAAACCAACTAAATAAAATTATGTAAATAAAACAGACTTAAATAATTATATTTCAAAATTGAAAAACTACTTATTGTAAATAATTCTCGTTTGAATTGGGAAAATTAACTAAATCATTTTCGAATACCAAAGGTTATCAATATTGAGTTCCGAACGATCGATTAATCGGATTGCCCAAGTACACACTAACGCCCCGAACGATCGATTTAATCGGTGGCGTGTCACTAGCATCCCCAAGCCGATCGATTTTGCTTGCGATGGTAGTCTCAAAATTTTCTCTAGCATTGGCTGCAGCATCAAGACACGAACCGATCGATTCTCGTGCTTGATCTGTAACAAAACAAAACACTAGTCTGTAGTTAAAAAGATACATAATAACATAAGAGACAGCGACTTGTTTTAACGTAATATGTATTATCTAATCCTCAACATCAGCAACACTGCTACTTTCAGCCATTTTATCTCCTACTTTACTTAAACAATTTTCTGCTTTATATCCTACCTTAAAGCATTGTGTGCATTTTATTAATGGTTTAGGGCAGTGTAAAAAGCTATGCCCTCTCTCTTTACAATTGTAACAACCAGTTATTTGATTTGTGCTGGTTTCGGAATTCTGATTTGGGTTGTTGACAATATTACGATTGTCTAAATTATTGTTTCTGAACTGTGACCGCTCCATAGAATTACCAGAATCTCTACTACTGACTAAATACTGTAAGAGTTGGTCTGGATAAGAGCAACGCAACGCCAGAGCTCCGGATTTTAGAGTCCTATCATTAATACCATGGATTATGCAATCGACCGCGCGTTTGTCAATAATGTCACATTGATTGAGTAGCGACATTTTTTCATAGTAATAAACTTCTATGGGTTCATTAAACTTGCTTCTCCTCTTCAGCATTTCCTCCAAGGTCTGACCATAGTTTTTCTCAGAGGGGAAAGCATTCGCTAGCTTTTCTTGCTACTCTTGCCAAGTAAAAAGAATAGAAGTTAAGCTTTCGTACCACGTTTTTGCCAGACCTTTAAGTTTCTGCATGGCGAAATGTATGGTGGTTTTGTCATCCCAATTGTACACCGAGGCGCACTCATTAACTTTTTTCAACCAAACATCAACGCGTTGGTTTTTGGTTGACGGGTCAAATTCCGGCAGTATATTTTTATGATCTACGTTTTGCAAAGGTTTTGCGCCTTGGGCAGGCAGTTGGGATCCAAAACCATCCCTTATGCAATTAACAATATCAGCAAAATCTTTTTTAGAAATAGAGAGACTACGTGACCTTTCAATCTGTCCCACGTCGTCATGTCGCTCTGCTTTCCCACCATCACGATGCTCAGATTCTTCCCGTCGGGCGTTGCTGGTCACACCGCGAGGACTGCGACGGCTGGGGCTCCGACGACTCTGGCTCCGACGGCTGGGGCTCCGACGGCCAGGGCTCCGTCGCTCGTTGTCTGCCCGTGGTGCTCGGGGTGTGCCGCGGCGATCCCCCCGAGGTATCGGACGGTCTCGTCGAAGCTCTCTCTCCAACATCTTGACCCGCTCGCGGGCCAATAGCAGCTCCTGGTCTGGATGAGGCTGACTGGGGCTTCGTGTCCGCACCTGGCTCCTGCTTCGCTCCCTGGGCCTTGGTATCTCGGTGTGTTGTTCCCAACGACCAGACATCTCAGAGAGACGCTCTCTTCGACCGGGAGTCTCGAGTCTCCGACGGTACTTAGACCGACTCCGACGATTCGGTTCCTCCATTGTCTGGTACTCGGAAAAAATAAACCACGACTTTAATTATTTTATATAAAAAAAAAGAATATCAAAAGAACGTCCCTACTTATCTTAGGAATAACGCACATCATTATAACTCCTCACAATATATCATTGGGAATAAATTGTAAGTAGTTCTGGATAAATAAGTCTTGACTTTCACTTTTTCATCGAGTCTGTTGCATTTAAAATTTTCCAAATTATATAATGATGGCAATAAGATTAATGGCCGAACAAACATTAATATGATTCACCTAATATTTTCACATACTAGTCCCATGTAATGACGGAAAAGATTAAAAACATCATACTAGAGCAGAATTCAAAATTAAAATAACAATTATTTGATGGTATCTACTTACGTTGTTACTCGGTGTATCCCACTTCTGAAGTGTGAGACTTAGAAGCAAATACGTCGTAGAGCGGGTGCTTAAATGACTGAACTCTTTTTGTATATGATTATAATGATTTATTTTCTGAACACAACACTACTTTACTCTTCAACAATCCGTGACCGAATGCCCTGCCAACCAAAATTCCCCACCGAACTCGCCTTTTTTAGCGGGAAAAATAAAGCTCTGTGATTGGTCCACGTCGGTAAACGTCAACCAATCACAGAGCGTAAAAACAAAGCATTTCCTTGGTTCACCGGTATATGATGTATGTACATTTATATTAATATAAACATGAAAATATGTATTAAATAAATGAAATATAAATTATAATAAGATTTTAATAACTAACCCTAACAATATATATCGCTTATCTAAATAATATTTTGCTCAACTAAAAGCCCCATTAAAAATATTATATTTTCATGAATATAATTATGTACCTCTCTGTTAGATTTTCTTTGGCATGCTATTAGAAGCTCTTAAGAACACTTAAATATCGAGTTACAAGAAAGCATTTCCTTTGAGAATATTGGCTTAGCGTACCGAAATATGATTTTATTATACTTGCGCCACGAACAGATTACTTGAACAGTAGGACCTATGTGAAGTTACCGTAGGTACGAGTACAATAAAG
Organism: Ethmia dodecea; assembly: GCA_963855545.1. Taxonomy (NCBI): domain Eukaryota; kingdom Metazoa; phylum Arthropoda; class Insecta; order Lepidoptera; family Depressariidae; genus Ethmia; species Ethmia dodecea. The sequence continues at coordinate 9,638,000 of OY979446.1, forward strand.
AGCATCAAGAGCACGTGGAGAGCTTCATGTGCTCTTGACTGTACATACAAGATCATCCGGAGAGAGATTTGATTTGATTTGATCCCATATGATGTTAGTGATTTATAGTCTTTTATTTATAATTTTTTCACTGTAAATGAGAGCTATGTTGGCCTACTGAGCGGCGACCCCGTTCCTCGGGTTCTGGCAGAATTAACAGCCAGTCATAGCCCTGCGGCTGTGACGTAGAGCTGAGCCATGACCATGACCCTTTTGCTTGCATGATACGCTTTACACGACCATCTTCTTGTTCTGTACTCCTCTTTGTTAATTGTGTTTAGTGAGTGTATCTGTGTATTATTCAAGTAAATAAAGTGTTTTCTATTCTATTCTATTCTAGATTTCATATTTTTAAGACATTATTTTCGTATCGTTTATTGCACAATTAGAGTTTTGACTCATATTACCTACTGTTTGTATATGTGTAGGGAATGAAAAATGAGATAAAATACGTGGAATTACATATTGCTTTAATAAGTGAATTCTCTCCATCTTGTGTAAAAGTTTGGCATTATAATTGTTTAGTTTGTAAGTGGACTGTATGCGAAAAAATAGGTTTTTTAGTACGAAAAGTAATCGTCAAAATCACGAGATGTATAGGGCTCAAACAATTGGAAAAGAGCACTAACCTGGCAGTGGCCTGCTGGATGTTTCGCAGGCTTCGGCTTTGAACGATGGGAGGCTCCGAGGCGACCCCAGTAGATCCAGACTTACCTAGGACACCTACGTTACCTTCCACACCGTCTAACCGAAAGTTCTCGCTGTCAACTGTGCCTCCTTCAATTGCTGAGCTTCTTATGCGATAGAACTCGTGAAATATTACATTTACGACAGGTTTTAGATTAAAGAAAATTATATAATGCAAATAAGTGCGCTTCGCGCCGACGACGGTTATTCGAGCGAATTCGAGAGGGAAGTCTTTTTTTTTTTTTTACTAGTGATGTGCACAGAATGTTGCCAGTTAATTATTATAAAAATACCAAAACTAAACAATAATGTTACTTTTGATTGCCAAGAGTGATGGAGAAAATGTGTTTTTGTATATGGGAATGGAAGCTACACCGTTAAAACAAATGTTATACAAGACATGGCTGTGGGCGGGCTGAAATTCCTTTACCTTTTTTTAAGATAAAAATGACAACAAAAAATATCATAGATAACCTAGTTCACCTTAGTCCCCATGCAGTTTATATTTTTTACGTATATGAAATAAAAAGAATTTTATAATTGTAATCGGTTTAAAACGGCAAACATGTTAAAATACTATAAAGGAGGCGCTACCTCCTCAAACCCCGTTAAAATGTCGGGGGGGAAATAAATTTTCTCTTAAGCTACGGATTAAAATTAGGGAGATGGGACAGCCTTCACGAATTCTTAATAAATTATACGTAAATAATTTAGACGCCGAATGTACCGTATTTTTTCTCAAAACTTTATTTTATGCTAATCTTCAAACATCTACCTAAAGATATTTAACTCATTCTATCAAAATATTTTTCACTTTTCTGCTTTTATCGGTGTAGAACAATCTCCGGCTACAGTGCGGTCGGCTTAATGGACGCGGAACAAATTTTGATAAATATTTGATTATGAGCACAGTTGCTCCTTATAACAGTTTGAGTATCTATTTTGTACCTAATTAAATACCGCGAACATGCTTATATACTCATATACTAACATATTATTAAGGCCACACATAAAACCCTCTTTTTTTTAAATCGGTACCTATCGCAGTTCTCATGGATCAAGTTCTATACGTACCGTATAGGCCCACAAAGTTATTCTGTCTCCATCCAGCTCCATTACTATCTGTGACATTCAGTCAGTAGGTATGTATATACCTATTTAGACACTAAGTGGTTCTAAGCTGAATTCTTATGCTTAAACATGAAACTTCGGTCTATTTTTTATTGTCCATGAATAAATGTTTGTCTTGTTAAAACAATCAAATTATTTGCTAGGCACCATCACGCCTGGTTGCTATTGTATCCAAATTGATAGATTAGCCTTTACATCTTCTAGCATGTTACTACACCTACTTCAATGTCCGGTGCTCGATGTTGAATTTATAATAACCTCGAAAATGTGGAAAAAATTATGTCATTGTTGCTCCTTGAGGAAAAGCCAGTTCATCTTTAAATGTGAAATCTATCTATCGTTCTCTTTTAAACCACCTCCGCCATCTACTTAAATATTCATTTGAAGTACTACTAGACATATGTCGGCACGCCCCAGAAAGAGTTGCCCCGATGAGAGACGGATATAGCTGCCGATACGGGCCATCTCGTTTATAGCTACCCCAGATTACTCCCGCACGCTCTTACCCATTTCCACGGATCCTTTTTGAAGCAAAAAAACATTTCTTCAGACAACCTAACTGCGTTACGTAGGTACTTCTGAATTCGATTATCGACGATTGCTAAGTGGCAGCTGATTTAGGTTATGATTCAAATTACCTGCTACCTATCTAAAAATAAATAATGGCATGATAATAATAATAAATTGTGGGGCACAATTCACTCCCGGTTATTTAGTCCCAAACTAGGCAGGGCCTGTTCTATGTAAAAGGTTGTTAATATAGGACTATGTTTATTCGATTTAAGTAAATACTCCCACTAAAACATCAAAATTAAATGTCACGTTGTAAACCCGAGATACGTTTGTAAAGTGAGAGAGATAGGAGAAGTTTAAGTAACCACAAAGCCTCCTTGCTTTTTGCATAACTAATGTGTGGAAACTATGTTGACGTCTAGAATTTCGTTAGGACCAACTTACGTGTAAGATGGTATTTAACTTAGATACTTACTCTTGAAGGTTTAAGTAGTTTACGGTTTTTAAGCAAGAACAAGCTTTTCATTAATTCAAGATTATTAAAGTGTAATGTTTTGTGTTCTAAGAATTTGATTAAAAACTTTTGTTTTTTGAATTTTTAATCAGCACCTAGTGTAGGTATTTGTGTAAATATGTTTTATGGTGAATTTTTGTGAATGGGCGAGTCGGTAGAGGACGACCAAGGCGTACCTACATCGACCAGATCGGCGATGTGTTTAAGAAAAGCCAGATAAAGAGTACTAGGGATGTAAGATTAAAGGAAAATAATCGATTAAATAAAAATTGATTATTCTTTCTTCAAAATTAATCGATTTTTAAAAAATCGATTAATATTAAAAATAATCGATTATTCTAAAAAATCGATTTTTTTCTAATATATATTTAAAAATCTATATTATATACTTTTCATATTTTAATAATAAAATCCTAAGAGATTCATATTAACATTTTAACAGATTAAAAATGAAATAAAATAAAGAATAAAGAAATAACAAAATAAAATTTCGATTATCTTCATATTTAAACAATAAAATAATTAAAAATAATGAGTGTCACAAATGTCCAGTCCTCTTTTACATTTGACTAGTATTAAAATAAAATACTTAAAACGAGAATCAAAAAAACTAAACGACTACCGTTATGGTCTCAAAAACTAAAATAAAAAGCAAATCTTTCTTTTTTTTAAGTTTAAACAGTCAAAAGACGAAAAATAATAACAAATAAGAGTACTATGGAGTATTAAAATAAAATTAAACGATAAGTAAAAAAGCTTAATGACAACTTTAAGGTTCATCCACCGCATAGATGGCGCTGTTTATAAAAATCGATTAAAACTCGTAATTTATATAATCGATTAATTAAAAATCGATTATTTCAAAAAAATAATCGATAATTTTAAAAATCGATTATTTTTTTACATCCCTAAAGAGTACCCGAAACCGACGAGCATGCATTACGGGCCATTTACACGAGGGCAATCCACTAAGACAATCCACTAAGACTGCATACAAAAAAAAAACTTGAGGACAATCCATTCCATTGTCCTCACGTTTTTTTTGAATGCAATCTTAGTGGATTGCCCTCGTATAAATGGCCCCTGAGTCGTTTGATGGATGTGGAGGAAGCGCGTGAAATCTGCCAGGTTCGTAGCAAGTGGCGGTCTGTTGTCTCTGCCTACCCCAATGGGAAATAGGCGTGAGATTATGTATGTATGTATGTTTTATGGTCTGAAGTGGCTCTAGGTATATTTTTTTTAACATCTTAGAGGTGCAATCTAATAGTGTGTATAGTTTAATAATAATAAAGCAGTATTTTAAATTCATATAGATGTAAATCTACCCCGATTAAAATTAATTTGATTGAAATTACGATAAATATCTGCTTAACAATATTTTTGATCAAGTTTTTTATGGATATTTTATTTGAATATGGAAGATTTCTTTGTTCTCGACTTTGAATATACTTAGTAGATTGCATGTAGTGAACTTCTTTTTTTTTTCCCAAAGATTTTTTCTTTTTTTAAAACTGGATAAATCATACAGGATGGATTTTTGAGACGGGTCAGTAAGGGCAGGTACCTTAATCAGTTAAGTAAGAACCGCCGGTTCCAATTGGAACCGAGACACAATTAAAAATCTATTGTGTCTGTGATTAGTGGTCTGAGAGGAAATTTCAGTACAAAATGTATGAAAAAAGTTTTAGGCGATTTCTGACAATTCTAGTACTCATACCTTAAATGGTCCTATCGAGTCTTTTAATCCCCACACGAAATAGGATCGATTAGCATAAAAATATTTTTTTTTTGTATTTCAGTTTTTTTTCGATGACTGTACATTTTCTCCAAAATCTGCAGTTCATAATATCTTAAAAAGTTAGGGATGGTCTCCTAGGAACGTTTTCCTGTAACTATAACGACCTGCCCTTACTGACCCGTCTCAAAAATCCACCCTGTATGCAAAGCGTAACAGAAAAACCGCAATTCCTCATACACCCCAATTAGTATATTAATATAAAAAAAATATGATGCAATCGAACTTTAGTTGTGTCTAACCAATTTTCTTAAATATCGATTAATAATAGCACGATTTCCATAGAAAGCACTAAATTCAGCTACGGGTCATTTTTGGAAAATATTTAACAAATATTAAAAATAGCTGAAATCGAATAAGTAGTCGATACTAAACAAACTAATATCAGGAATTGCGCTTATTCTGTTACATGTTGTATAACTTCATTTTATGAACCAATCCAAACGTCCTACACTTATTGCATAAAAAAAAATTCTCGTCTGATTCTTGTGACTACCGAAGTTCTATCTTTTAGTTGAAAGAAATATATTAGGAGTCTACTGCTAGTTAACTCTACTGCTAGTTTTTATGAAGAACGTGTTCCAAGTAAAGATTCATTATTTCTTTTTAGAAGTACTTTCACGTCGTACCTAGTATAAGGTCCGTGTATAATGTAAGAACAGGAAAATAGCGATCTGTCTTCACCTGGGATAGTGAAAATCACAGTACAGGGGGGCAATTCCACTAAATGTCAACGGTTATAGTTGCATGACAATGATATGTCAATGGTCAGTCAATGGTGTTATTTTGGCACTTTTCAGAGCTAATTACACCATCGACTGACCATTGACATGTCATTGTCATCCAACCGTAACCGTTGACATTTAGTAGAATTGGCGCCCAGGACTACACATCTATACCTACTTAAACAGCTGTGACACCTATCGCATTTTCTACCTTCATGTGTTGGCATGCACTGATATAATAACAAAATAATTAATTATAGTTCAGATTTAAGTAGTAGCCATTGAGGAGTTGCGATATACATATATACCTCCTGACTCCATCATCAGATCAGCGTGGTGGTACCATAGTATTGCATTGTCATCAAACTTACAAGTACCTACGTCTGCTAAATTGCAGCTCAATCGGTTGGAGATATCTGCTTCAAAACTGAGTTGCAAGATTCCAACCGAACCAACATACATTGGCAATTAAAATAAAAGCTTGTAAAAACCAATTAACCGTTACTACAAAATCAAAACCAAAATGTTTTTATTCAATGTAGGGGCTTATAAGTTCACTTTTTTTTTGTTTACTCTTGCATGATATACATTTTTTACAGATATATACCGATGCCTTGTTACAACCGAACCCGGATACTACATCAGGTCTGAAGACTTTTACCAATGAGTTTTGATAACAAAACTATAATGTTCGCAATTAATCCTGGGAATGAAACAACGTCCGTCCGTCACAAGCGTATATTCCGAACTAAACCAAATTACCCGCATACATTACACTTCTCCACTCTAAATTTTTACATAGATTTACTTTAACAAATTATTGCTATTACTTACAGCTAATTATTACTATAACATAGGTATAGATACTTAACTAAATTATTCCTATAACTTATAGTTAACATTCTTAATACGACATTTCCTAATAGGGCGAGTTTGGGGTGGAGACGGGACAGGAGAGCTAAATTGCAACTCTGGTGAAGCCAGAAGAGCTTCATCTCCTGACTGTGCTTCCTTATTGGTGGATCGATCCGATGAATCTATCGAACCCGGCGACCCCTCCAACCGAGTACCCTCTGGAGTACCCCCTGTGCCCGAATTGACTGCTCCCTGAGAATCCGTGCTTGAACGCTCACCCAAAATAGACGGAGTCGTGGATATTAAAGACAGTCGATCTCTACTAAACCGTTTCCGTAGTTGGTCTATATGTCTATGTATAGTTTCTCCATTATTTCCCACTACTTTATAATTATTAGGTCCTAAACAATCGGCCACTTTACCTGGTGCCCATTTTTCTCCTTTTAAAAATTGCCTATACCAGACGTCCTCCTCCTCACCTACTTCTCTGACTACTCCTCCCGCTGCTTGTTTTTGCTGACTTTGGGCGCGTCGGACCTTACCTTCCCTATCCGGTTTAATTGCATCAAGCCGAGTTCGAATACGTCTACCTAAAAGTAGCATAGCGGGGCTTTCACCTGTTGTGGAATGTTCCACATTCCTATAATGTATTAAGAATGACCAAATAGCCCTATCTACGTTCTGTTTTTCATGTAGTGCTTTTTTAATAACGCGCTTTATAGTTCGAACCGCGTTCTCTGCCAGCCCATTAGATGCCGGGTGGTATGGGGCTGTAAAAATATGTTCTATATCGTTACTTTTAGTAAAATTTTCAAATTCTGTTGAAGTAAACTGCGGGCCATTGTCGCTTACAATTTGTTTAGGTAAACCCCATCTACTAAATAACTCGTACAGCTGATTAATAAGTGCAGATGAAGTAGTACTCGAAACATTGAATACCTCCAGCCACTTTGACATGGCGTCCACAATAACTAAATATGTTCTTCCCGATATTGGTCCCAAGAAATCTAAATGTAATCTAATCCAGGGTCGGTTAGGCCACGGCCACATGTGGGGAGCCTGCCGCGGCGGCGCGTCCGCGTGTGCCGCGCACACCGTGCAATCGCGACATATACGCTGAATTGCCTCGTCGACCCCCGGCCACCAAACATAACTACGGGCTAATGCCTTTGACTTCACGACTCCCATATGCGGCTCGTGAATCATTAATAAAATTTTTTCTTTGCAACTTTCCGGTACTACTAGCCTATGGCCCCACATTACGCAACCTAATTCCTCATACAACTCTTTTTTTCTATTGAAAAATGGTTGAAGGTTTGATATATCACAATTAGCTGACCAACCATCGCGAATATAACTTAATACTCTCGACAACAAGGGGTCTCGTGCCGTTTGTTGTTTAATCATATTATGATCCAATAAAAATGCCTCTTGCACATAATGCAAGAAAGTTTGCTCCGGCATAAACCTGCGAGAGGTTTGTGTGCATTCTGCGTTGAGAGGGAGCCGCGACAAGCCGTCCGCGCCGTTCTCGTCAGTGCGCACGTACTCGATATCAAACGAGTAAGCTGATAATATAATTGCCCACCTCTGCATTCGACTGGCTATCATCGTCGGAATACCGGTATTAGGACCAAAGATAGACACTAATGGCTTATGATCTGTTCTTAATATGAATCGTCGGCCATATAGATATTGATGAAATTTCTTTACGCTAAATATAATTGCCAGCGCCTCCTTATCGATTTGTGAATAGTTTCTCTCCGCCTCATTAAGCGTGCGTGACGCATAGGCAACCGGTCGCTCCGCACAGCCGCTCGCGCCCTCCCCGGGCTGCGACAACACGGCCCCCACCCCGTGCGCGCTCGCATCGCAAGTCACAATAAGCGGTTTCTTTGGATCATAATGAGTCAGCACCTCTGCACTAGATAACACTCTTTTTATTTCTAGAAACGCTTTTTCACACTCCATAGACCAAACCCATTCCTTGTTCTTTTTTAATAATTCATATAAAGGAAATAATTTCCCACTCATATTTTTAATAAATTTACCGTAAAAATTTAACAAGCCTAGGAAGGACCGCAGCTCTGTAACATTGGTTGGACTAGGTATGCCGAGTATTGCCTCAACTTTTGACGGATCCGTTTTAATTCCCTCCTTACTAATAATATAACCTAAATAACGCACCTCGTTAACTAAAAATACGCATTTGCTACTCTTCAGCTTTAATCCGTACTGACTTAATCTACTAAAAACTGATTCCAAAGCTAGTAAATGTTCTTGAATATTCTTCCCGCCAATTATAACATCGTCAAGAAATATTTCAACGTTTGGGATCCCTTTTAGCAACGTACACATAATGCGTTGAAAAATGCCTGGGCTTGATGATAGCCCATAGACCAACCTAGTGTATTTATACAAGCCCCTATGTGTATTAATTACCGTGTATTTATTGGTCTCATCAAGCTCTATTTGATTGTAAGCTTGTGACAGGTCAATTTTGGAGAAATATTGGGCCCCGCTTAAGTTCACCATGAGATCGTCTATCTTGGGTAAGGGGTATCTATCAATTAATAATACTGGGTTTAATGTTGCTTTATAGTCTGCACAAATTCTCAAAGAACCGTCAGGTTTATTTACCGGCACCAGCGGCGAGGCCCAGTCGGAGCAGTCGACGGGCTCGATGATTCCCTCGCGCAGCATTACATCAAGCTCATTGTCGATGCGCTCGCGCAGAGCGTACGGCACTGGCCGCGCTCGATGGAAGATAGGCACCGCGTTGTCGCGCACGCGTAAGGAAGCTTTGCCTCCTGTGTACCGCCCCAAACCGCCGCTGAACAATTCTTCATATCTAGAAAGTAAAGCATTTATTTTGTCCGTCAACATAACATTATTAGAACTTAAGCTATGACAGCTAGTAAAAGTAGGTATTTTTATTTTAAGTTCCGACAACCATTGCCTACCCAACAGTGAGGTAGTGCCACCTTCAATAATAAATAACTCTAACCGTTTATTATGACCACCATAACTTACTTGAGGTTTAATAACCCCTAATGGTTTAATTTTTGAACCGTCATAGAATTTAAGAATTACTTCACAATTTTCAATTTTATTGTTCTTTAAAAATTTTTCGTACGTTTCCTTGTTGACGCACGATATTGCTGTGCCTGTGTCTACCTCCATATCAATCACCGCATTATCAATGACTATCGGTAAACTTACTGCTTTGAAGTCATTTAGGCAAAGATGATGAAAATCTTCCTCTGGCCTTGCTTCATCGCCCGAAGAAGTTTCTTCCACCACCTTGCCGTAGTTCAGCGAGGAACGATGACCCTTGCTTTGTCGGAAATTCCCGCCCCCGTTTTGAGGGCATACCCGACGTAGGTGTCCGGTTTGTTTACACCTACTGCAGATGTACTCCCGGAAACGACAGACATTATAACTGTGGTCCGTGGCTCCGCATCCTCCACAAAAATACTGGCGGTTAAAGCCGTCCCCAGTGGTGCGAGGTGCCTTCACAATATTGTTGCCATGCGGGTCACGGCCCGCTGCTCGCGCTCCTCCGCCGCCCCGCGGTCCCCGCGCCGTGCCCCGCACTGCGCCGCCGCCGCTGCCCGCGTGCCCCAGCGCATGCACCGCCTGTACCGGCACCGGCGCCGCCGCCTTGTCCTCCACCGCGGCCGCATCCCGCTCCGCCGCTTCCAAAGAACAAGCTATCTTCACTGCGTCCGTAAATGTTAATATGTCGGATTCCGCAAAAAGTCTCTGCCGGATGACGTCACTCCTGATACCGCACACAAATTGATCCCGGAGATTTTCATTTAAATTTGCACCAAATGTGCAATTCCGAGTGAGTTTCTTTAGCTCCGCCACATAGTTCGCTATGCTCTCATTGGTACATTGCCTACGCTGTCTAAAAATGTACCTCTCCGCAAGTACCGACGGCGCTGGTTGTAAGTGATTACGTAACAACTCAACCGCTGCTGCGTATTTTAAATTCGAGGGTTTTGCCGGACTTGCGAGGTTCGCCAAGAGTTCATACGCTTCGTCTCCCATCACTGCAATTAATGTCGGCAGTTTAAGTTCATCTTTCACTCCGTTAACGACAAAATACATTTCTAAGCGTTCCACGTAAGATGACCATGCACCGGTCTTGACATCAAATTCGGACACTTTTCCCACTGACATTTTGCCGAATATAAATTTTAAAAGTCAAATTTTACGTACGGCGGGTAAAACACGCGTAAAATAAAGAAAACCAGCCTCGTTAGCCACTATAATGTTCGCAATTAATCCTGGGAATGAAACAACGTCCGCCCGTCACAAGCGTATATTCCGAACTAAACCAAATTACCCGCATACATTACAAAAACAGCCCGAGGCACAAGGCACTTCAGTTTGGCAACGTGCTGCATTTGCCACATTTAAGGGTCCAAAACATGTACTCGCTCTCTCTCTTTCGCTGATTTCTGCTACATTCTATTGAGAATAAGGCGTGAGCCTGTACATATACAAAATATTATATGCTACAGTATTATGTCCACAGTACGTGCTTATTTCTTGTAAAAAAAATCTAAAAAGACAGCACCTTCGTTTGATTTTGTTTTAAAGAAAATCATTTTTGAATGACTGTCACCCCTATAAAGGCACTCGGAAAAGAGCAATCCACTCAAGACTCTTCGCGTAAGCACAAAGCGAAAAACTAGGGAGCTGTGTTGTATTTTTTTCGTGTTTTCGTTTTTACAGTAGGTACGTGAACAACACGCGGCCATCTTTAATTGACTTCATCGCGGTTTTTTGTAGCTTTTGTGTTCTTCTGAATATATTATTAGCTAAATATAAATGTTGAGGCAGTAGTATTAGATACATTATTGGAATTAGCCAGTAGTGTATTTAGAGATGGTGAGTCCATCGACGGACTGAGGTGCTGTTACATATATACTATATATATGTAACTGTAACTGCGGAGACTTATTATTGGGTTTCTGCTACTAAATAAGCATTTACAATGTAGTTATTTATAGCTGTTAGTCTTCCTAAGATTAAGTAAATAAATAAAAATATTTAGTCTGACCACAGACGGGGGAGCAGAGCTGCCCTCTCGTATGCTTAGCTTACCTAGCTACTCTGTCTCGATTTCCCCTCCCCGCTCACGTCTGTTGTCATCTAAGGCGCGGTACAGCCCTACTAAGGTACTCACCAGAAATAAATTCGGGATTCAGGCATGAGAGACGAGCTCATTTTCCACAGGGGTATCACTACTCACAGCTTAGTTTTAGTAGTTTATAAGTATAATAAGTATAATCTCACGCCTTTTTTATCCCCGAGGGGGTAGGCAGAGGTATTCCATTACTGGATATACCCACATTTCACGAGATATATTGGACCCCTAAACGTGATAGGTGGTGAGCCTATCGCCGGACCGGGTCTATTTAAACATGTCTCAGAAATAATTCTGAGACCTGCGGGTTTCCTCACGATGTTTTCCTTCACCGTCGAGCTAGTGATAAATATGTACGTAAGTAGTTTACGTAAGTAGTTTTTTAGTAGTTTACGTGTAAATAAATGGTTTATATAACTTACTGGTTGGGATATCGAATGTTATAAAGTGAGTAAAATTCAAATACCTACTATGTGCCCTATACACACGTGTGATACATTTAAGGTCTATTTACATTGAACGAAGACTTCATTAAGTTAGAAAGTAAATTGTATTACTTAGCAGACTATTAAGAACTTGCAAGCAACCGAACGGCGACCTCAAACAAGTTCTGGAATTTGCGACTCTAACAAAAAAAATAGTGACGCGAAATACGGAGTACTTACTTTAATACTCAAACAGTAACGAAAAATTCTGTACTATGTGTTACTGTAAGAACTCACTATTGTCATTTCAGAAACCTGTGTAATACCTAAGTCACACGATCCTCAAAACACTCTAAAAACCAACTCACATACCTTCTTCCTTTAAAAACTAAAAATTTGCAGAGCTATTTGCAAGTTTCCTTCTTAAGGCAACTTATAACCTTTTATCCAACTCAATCACCCATCCGCCATTCACTCATCCTCAGCTCATGACAGTCATCCATCATTAATCACGCATTTTTGTTTAGCTATGTCCTGCAAAAATGAGTTCCCTCCAGCAACGGGAAAAGAAAAGTAATCTTAAGTAGTAACATAATCGAATTGTCGTCTACACTGATATTATAAAGATGAAAGATTTCAATGTCTATTTGTAAGAAATGGGCTCCGATATTAATGGATAGATTTTAAAAAATGCTTTCACAAATGGAAATCTTTCTTTTCTGCTAGTAACATGCATGGTATACGAGTATAATTTTCCCACAGAAACCGCGGTGAAATCGCGGGTGACAACAATTAAAATTTAAAGAGACATTTATTCTATAACTGTAGGTATATACAAAATCATTTAATGGAAGAAATATCTACTATCTGATCGTAATTTGATATCTGCGAATCAGGGAATGCTTACGAAAATAAATGCCTTCGGGAAACGTCAAGGTTAAAAAGGAATTGACAGCTATTATCTTTCTTTAATTAATTTTAATACTTGATGTGAGAGCAGGGTATTGTTATTATTCAATGGATCGTGTAAGAAAGTTTCATTGTTTTTCACTTCAAAAGCCAAAGCATTTTCATCCACACGATGGATGCCTACTTTTACTTAATTTAGTCTAGTAATATTTTTTGCTTAGCGTTGATAACCGGTCCGAAGGGGAGGGGTCACAGGGGACATGACCCCCCCCCCCCAAAATCTAAGGTCAAATTGAAAAATCTCAAAAATTTGCCAAATAATAAAAGGAATTTCTGCGCTTAGGCGTGTAAAAACGTGGTTGAGAGCTACGAGTAACATGTTAGGAGAAAGATTAACAGGTTTAGCTCTTCTAAACATTCACCTGGAAATAGTGCCAGACGTCTCAAATATTATCACCCGATTCGCAAATACAAAAAGACGACTTCCATTTGTTTTATACGAGTAGGTAATGCGTAAAATAAAATTGTGTCTTGTGCTTATGTGTATTTTATTCCAGATACCTATTTTTTATTAGTGGAGTGAGTGACCCCCTCCAAAATGTCAGGCTGCGACCGCGCCTGATCAGTTGTTTAGTAGTACCCATAGTACAGGCTCTGCCTAGTTTGGGACTGAATAACCGTGAGTGAATGTGTCCCACAATTTAAAAAAAATATCTGACGTTCCTTTAAAAAAAATCTCATGGTCCTAGGTACTATTCGTAGTTTGAGCTGATTTTCGCTGTTGAAAAATTTCTAAAATATAGCCTAATTTCAAATATACTGAGTAGAACTAATGAACAAAATACATATTTTTTTATTTCTAAACAGATCTAAACTTAACTCTAAACTAGTTAGTACTAACTACTAACAATTGAGAGTCAATTACGAAACTTCTTAATTCGAAGGTGCTTCTTTGAAAAATAGGCTTGCGCTCAACATCAGATTAAATTAGCCAACACAGTTCTTTTAATAACTGAGAGAGATGAGTTCAGTATTCACGCCTGGCTTGGCTGTACTGTGGTAGGTATGTGGCATGAGAAAGCCTTTCTATGTCACGCCGCCGTCGCGGCGCGACGCCCTATTTTCTATAGAAACAGTTTGCTTCAAGTCCCTTTTGCGGGCGCTTCCTCAACCCATATGTCTCTAACTATTATGGCTAACACCTATAAATTGGTATCTAGACTATCGTAAGGCTAACCGGTAATGACCATTATGAAGTCTCAGTTGTTAACTAGTTTGAGTTGGAAGTTTTATATACCGTTGTAAAACAGTTTAATGCACACTAAAAAATTACAAATGAGTAGCATTTACCGGCGACTTTCCGTTCCTGGAAAAAATCACCTATATCACCTCTCAGTCCTCCTCCAAATATATCCTAAATAGGAAGGTGCAGCATAATAAATCTTGTGCGGTAACCTATAGGAAATAACATTTTAATCCATTGTTAAGTTTACTGCACCACCTACCTTCATCTGTTTATTTCAGTTACATCCGAAATCGTTTAATGCGATAAGACCAGCCATTTTACTTTTTTAATAGCTTTGTTTTACTTATTGCAAATTTTAATTGGTGTAGGTACAATAAAAAGTTGTTATTTACTTACCTTTACCACAGTCCGTCGATGTTTAATCGGTCCCGACTGACGACAGAAACTCTCACAGAAATAAGTTAATGTAGCGACACTACATGGAACGCGCAAATAGAAGGCCGAGTTACATAGAACGCGCCAATAGACGGCCGAGTTCTAAACCGCGCTATCGGAGTTTTCTAATGAGTTTGTATAAATACAACTGTCCAACGTCAACCGTTGGACCGCGGTCCCCAGGCACGATCACCTCGCCTGGCGGAAGATCTTTCCTTTTCACGATGGAGGAGTATTCCACCTCTGCTCCTCCATATTAATATTGATATGGACCATATTCCCGTAAGAAAGGAAAACCAATTCCAATGGGAATAGGAGAAACAAAGACTATATTTTTTATGATTTACGTACTGAATTAGTTAAAAATGCATAGTTTTCAGATTTTTCGCTATACTTGTAGTATAAGAGGGTCTTCCTTCATAGTCAAGGGGAAGTACTTACCCTGTAAATTTTGATTTCCGTTAGAGTGTCGAAATATAAGTTTTTAGAGGTATAAACTCTTAAATCTTTTTCTATGTTAACATAGAAGTTTGATTTTTTCACAGCTTCAAGGAACTAGATCTGAGTAATTTTAATTTTAACTCCATACCTCCACGCGTTCCTGCGATAAACGGTCTTGACAGACAGACAGATAGACAGACGGACAAAAAAGTGATCCTATAAGGGTTCCATTTTCTCTATTTGAGGTACAGAACGCTAAAAATGGTAGAATAAAACAAATGTTACATTGTTACATTTATTTAAA
Source organism: Ethmia dodecea (assembly GCA_963855545.1). Lineage (NCBI taxonomy): Eukaryota > Metazoa > Arthropoda > Insecta > Lepidoptera > Depressariidae > Ethmia > Ethmia dodecea. The sequence goes on from OY979446.1 coordinate 9,653,180, forward strand.
TTATTCGTGACAAAATGATGACAATACATAGTACCTAACTAGTTACTAAGATTAATTTTGAGCTTATGAGTTCTCTCAATTCCTAAATCAGCCAAGCCAACCAGACCTCCGAACACAAATTACCGCGAGTGATTCACCGAATATTTACAATATTCACACAAAATATAGGAATTACATGCACCAGTGACCGTATAATATAAAAACACGATTAATAATTACTTAATAATTTTTTAAACAAATATTTTGCACACTGTACGTAACAACACTATATCAGAAAATACACATAAATAATTTTCAAAACATCAAAGTGCTACGACGTAGCAACTATAACGCGCGTAGGAGTCGTAGCAGGCACTACACAAATTTCATGTCTTAATGAGAAGAAAAGTGCGAAAGGAAGTATTAAATTCAGTGCGATATATAAGTACCTAAGTTCATTAAGTTGTCTAGTGTGTTAATGAAGTCGTGTAAAAAGACTCTGGGAGGTATTCATCTGAAAAAAGAACTTCTGCTACAAAGCTTGCGAAAAATCGATACGAAAATGGTTGTCTGTGGGAAGAGCGTTAAGTTCTTTCATAGAAACGGTTTTTATTCTTTGTTTAATAACGGCATATTTTATCACGACTTCAATTGCACATTGACTTTTTGTGTTAGTGACAATTTAAAATAGTAAACTACAAGTTTACTATTTTAAATTGAATAAGAATTTGATTCATAGTTCAACTGTGGGCTCCGAAGTTCAAAAAGTACGAACTGGGTTAAAAGGACAAGCGTTTAATTAAGAAACACCCTGTACAAATAGTGGGTATTTCCAAAATTCCCACTTCTTAATAAATCTCAATTTGATATTAGCAATTGACTTTATACTAAAATAAAATAATTTATGACTTCTAAATGACATCATAAAGGTGTAATCATCACAAAAGTGTATCGAGAATTTATTTTAATTTCACATCCTTTCACAAACGAGTATTAAACATAAATATAAAGAAACAAAGTTATTAATTAAGGTTAAGAAATAAAATCATATCCTTTGTTTGACAAATATTTCTAAAACACAGTGTTAAGTGAAACGCGACAGTGAACTTTTTTTTATGTTCTTCGAAACTTCCCTACAATAAAAGCGCATATTTAATTTAAAAATAAAGTTCTGCGTATGTAAGTGATTTCAGAAAATTGAAAATATTTATATACTATACTTCATACTAGTTATTCCTCGCGATTTCCCGCGTAAGTTTCGTTCCTGTGAGAACATTAATGAGAATGTTACTCCCAGAAAAGTAAGCTTTCTATTGGTGAAATAATATTTAAAATGGGTCCAGTAGTTCGGGTCGAATTCATTACAAACCAACATAAAAAGTCCTTTTCTGTTTACAATATTAGTACATGTAGATTATTTTCTGACAGTTTATCTCGATTTATAAACTGAATAGAATTATAAAACTACTCTTTAATAAAACTGTAAAACGTCTGCGTAAAACATGGATCTACGAAGTTAAGATTTATTATCTCAGACTGGCCGCACTGTCGCGTATCACTACCCTAAAGTAAGGAGAATAGGCACAGATATTCATTTATTTATGAACCACTTACACATAGTCAGTTGTTAAAACTATCCACTAAGCCAAAAATTTATAGGAACCACAAAATAATTTCTGTGGATTACTCTACTCATAATGATAGTCAGATTGGCTAAGTAGATTATCTTGACAATTTACTGAGTGTAAATGCTTCATAAAGGACACACACGTAGTAATCACACAAGTTATAATATAAATATTTATAATGTATCTACAACCGCCTAACACGTAGCGACAATTTACACAATACGCTAAAAATGTTGACTATTCAGTCGGTTTCCTTAACTCTACGACGAGTATTCTATCGATTTTACACAAGTCGTAAAAGGTATGTTTTTAAAACCCGATTTTTTTACTTTTTATCTTTCATAGCTACAACATAATTTCTAGTGACTTCAGTCAGTAAAATTCTAGTGACTAAATTTAAGTCTCTTGTTTCTTGTGACAAAAATTAACTAAGAAGATCCGAGTCCACTACACATAATTATTTGAAATCAGAATTCTACTCCAAAGATTTCTTAAACTATCTCTCTCTTAGAGGAAAATATAGCGAGCAAACCCGTTTGAAGCCCCAAAATTTATAGAAAGAAATGTGTAATCAATAGGGTAGAGCCATGATAAGAAGAAATAATTCACCTATAAAGTTTTGACACTTAACCTTTGTCATGTTAAAAAAATCGAGTTTTACCACAGAATAAGTAATAGTACTACGTTTTACTTTAAAGTTATTTAATACACATATGGTAAAATACAATTTGGGTACCTAAATAAAACAAATATGAAGCATTCACTTCTTCCGAATGAACGAACTACTCGTATTTATTTCTATCTACGCTAGAGCCGAATTTTTCAGAGTAAAAGTAAAATTAAAACCACTTTTAAAAGAATATTGTCCTTATTATCAACTATCATATATATCAATACAACTATTATATTGTGCTTCAACAGGTTCCTTCTGATAAATTCTAAAATAGCAGAAGTCTGTTCTAAGTATTGATTTGTATTTCTCTCTTAATAAACTATGTTTTAGAATAAATCAGCATCCATTCAATCCATATGAGAGCAGGGTTTCAAATATTAGCCTCCCAACTGTGGTGATCATGACGATCTTGTCCTATATTGGAGACCACAGTGCGTGCAACCACGCACCGTGCATATTGTACAGATATTTATGAATAGTGTTTTATTAGCAATATTTGATTTCCATTGATCTAGAACTGCACGCACAGATCCTGTTATTTCCGTGTGAATTTCGCAAAATCTTTTCTTAGCGGATGCTCACGCTCTGGGAACCTCCATGAAATACTTCAACTTTCTATAGACTCAACCGTTTGGGTTTTGAGTTGATAGATCAGTCAGTCAACATTTTATATATTATACAGATTTTTAGCAAAGTACATTATGTTGAAAATATACTTTTATGAATATCATGGACTTTGGCTAGACTTCAATTTCGAAGTGTCGAAAACCGTAGTCTGATAATGTGATCAGACTGCATGCAGATTTCAATTTCCGTCGCCATATTGGTAGCGAATAGAGTAATAATTCAACTAGCAAGATTGTCCAACTTTGGGATTTATCTTTATATTTAGACTGGGTTTGCGATGGTAGTAATATTAATAGTAATTTTACTAGCAAAAGTTGAAATGAAACGAATTTTTATAACAACACGGGTGATTACACCGTGAACATACGATTTTTGCCTTTTTTTTTCTCTCTCACTCCGGCAAAAATCGTATGTTCACGGATTTTTTTACATGGAGTACCACATATTATGACGTTTTGAAATAAAATTTATTGGGTTTCTTCTCGTATCAAAATGCAATGAACCTGCTCAAAGTTAGTCAGATTAATTCATCTAATGTTGGGACTTTTATGAGCGTCTAGAATTTCCGCAGTGACTCCATATATTTCAAAAGCATCTAGTCACTAAACATATTTTTAAAACTATTTTCTATTCCTCCTTTGACTTTACTAACTGTACAAATGTATAACACTGATTCTTATTATTATTAAGATTATCTAACAATAACTAATGCAACCAATTGAAGATAAAATTTAAAAAATCTAAGCCTTGTGCGAAGCTACATGTTTATATTTTATAGACATTTGAAGTCTTGCAAGTATGTATTAATGATGGTGGATTATAAATAACATAATTTAAAAAATCGTAAAAAAATCTACTTTTTGATATAAATGCGTGTTATCCTATAAGAGTCGTTGCATGAATAGGGTTTGGTTGCGCTATTTAATACATCGACATTATTTCCCTCGTTTTGGATGGATAGTTCACTCTAGCAACATTAAGAAGCTAACATTAATGTTATGGTACTTATTAAGGTATCCAACATCGATCAGATGCAATACATACTCGAAATTACAATCGTGTATACTTATAAATCGCCAAAAATTTTATCGAAATTCTACATTTAGTCATGTACCCATGTCGTTGTCTCTCAATGTTGTCTTATCCTATTGCGATGGTAAATTTTATCCAATTGACGCACGTTTAGTGAAAAAGACTTTTGGTCCTAACCACTTTCCTCTATTATTATAAATAACTGCGTCTTAATTATCACCAAACATAAAGAAAAGAAGCTGGACATTTACAAACACAAAACGATCGTTGGCAGGTGACTCTCCATCGAGGAAAGCGTACTTTTAAAACCTATTGTTAATTACGTCCCTCTCAAAGTCTATAGAACGGTAAAGGCACGGTCATGATGTGTATTGCACTTATGGGATTACTTGTCCATACAGACAGAGAGAAGAAATTCTTCTAAATGGTTCAAAACACGCTCTAATCTACAAAGTCAAGTCGAGGAAAGCGTTTCAAGGCACATACTTTTAGAAATAATAGTTCAGTGGTGCTAAGAGAAACCGTAGTGCACCACGTTACGAGTCAGGATACATCGGATGAATTTAAATTAGAGCGACCGCTAAAAGCTTAGCTACCACGAAGGATCCAATAGTATAATACAGTGAATCTAAGTCGCTAATCCCAGCGCCCGCTACCGTACATCCTCTCGTATCGATAAACAGTAAAATATCTTTACAGACACATTAATACATAAAACCTTATTCGAAGCTCTTACAGTCCAATAAACGTAACTTGCACCTTGTCACCGTTTTCACAATAACTATAACTACAACACGCCAGTGCGACGCACGCTCACTTTAGAAACTAAAAAATCGGACACTCGTCATCCATAGTCGCACACTCCACCGTTAGCGATAGTCGGAATGTGATTTCCGTTAGTTTTTTCGTGGACGCGGCAAGAGTGCGGGGTTTCGGGTCAAAAAACCTGCTGGTGTCCGGTGTCGCAGGGGAGGGGGAGACAGGCGCCGCGGCAGAGGTGCGTGGCGGCGGTGAGCAGCGCGGGCGCACGTGCCGGGGGCGGCGCTCGCGGCGGCAGCACCGGCGACAGCGAGCCCGACGGGCTGTCGCGCTCGGCCGCGGCCGCGGATGGCGGGCGCTACACGTGCGTGCACGCGCCCGCCGCCACGGGTCAGCCGCCCGCCAAGATGTCCTCCGGCTCCGGCGACCAGCAGTTGTCCGATAGCCAGCACCCCACCACGACCGTCACGAACCCGATCAGCAGGGCCAGCACTATGTACACCTCCGCGTTGCCTGTACAAACATGTGATGCATTTTATTATTATTATAGCAATCCAATGGTCGCTTTGCCTCGGTTTGTCACAATATAACGTGGAAATCTAAAGAATAAAAAAACTACTTCAACTTATATGGTTGTTTTATAGATGCCATTTTCAGAATTGGACACGGGAAGCACCAGCTTTCAAATAAAAAAAGAATCATCAAATTCGGTTTACCCAGTCGAAAGTTCTGAGGTAAGAAACATAAAAAACATGCAGTCGAATTGATAAAAAATTTTTGAAGTCGGTTGAAAATATACGCGTAGCCTATCCTGTCCAAGTAATGGAATACTAACTGGCTGTAGGTACTAGTTTTTATTAGTGAAATATTTGTTTAGTAGTTCCAGAGATGACCATACCCCCAGCATACAAACACACAATTTACTTATCATTAATAAAATAAAACACAAATGGTTTTGTATTGTTACGCGGTTCCTATTGGAACCGGTGGTGCTCGACGAATTAACAGGTATTGATTTTAAGCGCGCCATAGTATCCCATCTATTATAGGTAATAGAAATAAAAGCTCAAATACTATGGGCTATTAAATCTTTTCATATTTATAAGAGATATCGCGAAGATAATCGAATTCAAATTGCTGAAATTATCATCGTGAGAAACGTCTCTTCAGGATTTCCACCATTAGTTTTGCAAGTCAAATCGATCTTCTTTATTACTGAACGCTGTATAAATAAAGAGGATTTTGAAGGAGTTTATTTATTTTTTTTGTTTATTGTGGCCTTACCGAGCTGCTTCCTGATACCGAGTGGCTGCCGACTGCGCCACAGCGAGTTGATGAGCGTGGGGTCCCCACGCGTGCGCCAGTCGCGATACCCGCGCCCTCTAGAATACTGACTGAATCTGCGTGCAAACACCAACCAACTCAAGTCAACAAAAACCAACACACCAGCTCTTGTCATAGCTGTTCATCATCCTGAATGACACGCAAATACGTGAGAACTATATCTACAATAGGGAAAAAACGTTCGACATCGTTCATTAAGAGACAACATACTGCTAAAGGTGCTGCATTTATTCACAATACTGGCGCGAAGCCAAACCCTCCCATGCCGAAGCTGCTTGAACATTATTGGACTTTGAGACTTATCTTAGCAAAAAAGCGAAATTGAATTGTTAGCATTTTCCGTCCTTAGGATATTTTCTGGCAATCGTGCAGGTTAATGCCTAGTAAATAAGTGTTTCATGCGAATGCAATTCAAACTACCGTGATAAATATTACGTCAAATGTCTACAGCAACGAACTTCATTAAACTGGCGCTTTACTCAAACAACATTACAATTTCTGGTGCCCAAGCTGTTACAAAGCTCGATTTATACGATCCCACCCACCATTATATAAATATTGTATGATCAAATGACTAAATTTCAACAGAACAATTCAATTTCGCAACTATTATCAACTAGGTAATAATTAAATTCCAAAAAAGACAAAATTACGATCCTGAGGAGAGAAGGTTGAAGTTCAAAGGCAACCTGCTATCGAAGGAAATCATTAAAAGCTCGTATATAATTTTTAAAACAAATCCACAAGTAGGTAGGCGATGTAATTAAAATTGGAGATTGTTTAAAAGATACGCTATAATATAAGGAAACCTTACTTATGTAACCGGTAGCTAAATACCAAAATTGTCTAGCTGCAGTTTCATCTCGTGTTTTGAGACATCTTCAAACACTAATGGTGAATGGAACGTGCAAATAATAATAACTTTATCATATCATGCAGCGAAACTATACAATACACCATCGGTAACAATCAATGGTTTACAAAAACGATTCTCTGCTTTTGGCTTCTGCGTAACAATATTGTAACAAAACTTTCTGTGATTAATTTTCTAGATAATAAATTACTTACATTGTCTCGTCGCACCAGTTTCGTAGCGTTAATGAAATAATATAACGTGATTTTTCATATCGTTCACAGTGTTCACACAGTTATAAGAATTTATGTATTGAGTTTACCGACAAGAAGCTTAAATAACAAAGTGAAAACGGATATTTATGTGGGCTTAACATCTTCGAATTATGTAAATGATTTGTTTTGATAGCAGAGCAAAGAATTCATCTTCCAACTACCCATAGTCTTCCCCTTTGTTCGTGGACTTCATTTATTGGGAATGTTTTTGATGTTTCGTGGTGAGTAATATGTTGGGCTGCTGCCCAGTAACAGAATGAATAAAATTATGAATAAATAGTAATTTTTAGGTATTACGTAAATCAACCTCCTGTATGAAAAATGCGCATTCCTCTGATTTCATTCCCGATTCCAAAATAATTATGATTTTCATTGTCCTGTTAGCCCTTTTATATTATATCAAGTGTTTTTCATTTTTCGAAGACCCCACCTGTTCTGTACTTCCCTTTTATGAATATTGACATCTGCCAACGCTAAAATTCCGGACTGCTATCGTATTCTCTAGGAAACATTAATATTTTACTGCAGCTAGGGAATGGCTGTTTATTTTTCCGAAAATAGCGTTTTTTTTAAAACTTAGCGCAATCATCGTTGCCGTAGCAGTACGAACACTTATCATATTTTACGAGTTCACAGGATTGTTCAGAATCCTCATTTTTATTAGCTTCCTGAAGCGTAGAAATTGTTCTACTATATTGTCTAAACTTAGAGGAGTAGTAGAAAGGCGTGTGAAAACGGGTGGTAAACCGAGATTTAAGTATTATATCTGTTATATCATCTCTACAATACGCTTTTATTATACGATTTTACGTCTACAGCATGAAATACAGATTGTGCTCCTACATTACTAGTTTGCAATTTTTCAGCACAGGGAATAGTAATATCTCTTGCAAATTTCAACAGTCTGTCATACATTTATTGAGTTTGCCGCCAAATTAATCGTCCCCGACGGAATACGGCCATACATCGCCTTTATTGTCAGTAAAATAAGTTTAACGCAAAGTAACATATCACTATAGTTTTAGTCTTGTTTTGTCGATTTAAGAAAAGCCTCAAAGAAAGTGTTATATGGTTAGAATTTGCTTAGTCTATGCTCACCGTACAATACGTAGAGGCCGTTTCTTTTCCGTCTCACTAAATAGATAAACCAGAATTACATATTGCAACGCATCTCTTTAGGTGTACAAAGTGACATGTTACGTGAAAGCACAATGCCATCAGCGAACGGTAACGATGTTTTTACGATCCGTTGCGTGTCTTTGGCTGAATTCATCCAACCAAATGTAAAGCTTACTCGGAAATTAACTCGCAAACTTGTATAATTTTAGCGATTTATCTTCAGTATAAGGCTTTCTCTACTTTGAAACGAATTCGGCCTTAGACATACAAGTACCATTGAATAGCGTCCAAGAAAACTCATCGTACTAGAAAAATAGCGGCGTGAATTTTTGCGACCTTCATAGGGGTAATGCTCGATATTCGGGACACCAAGGTTTTAGAGTAAGTAATTCTTTTATAAGTTGTTATAAATAAAATATTTTAATGCATATTAAACGAATTAGAGCCCATCGATTTTGAAGGGTACCAGTTCTTAGGTTAGCCCGCACGAAGGGTTAAATGTTGTCTACTTATAGTCGTTTAACAACGTAAACTCAAAGAGCTCTTCAGCAAAACTCCTTACGTCTACATTGCGGCCGCTGTATGTAGGACCGCTATCTCATGAAAAATCAAGGCTTAAGTGAGCGGCGACCTTTATGTAAACAGATCTCACGCGCGTGTAGCCTAATTGATGAACCATTTGATTGGATCTTCGTGTAACGGCTCTGTTATCCTCTATAGGAGCTATTTGAGTTTGTAGTGTTAATCTAACTTAGTATTCTGTCCGTAATAAGATAAGATTCAAAGTATCTAGAATTTTATATATCACACTCAAACGGGAATTATATAATTAATATGTAGTTAGCGCCTTGGTATTTTCTTTTCTATTTTACCCTAGGCATTTTAAAATGAAAATATATATAAATATAAATCGATTGCCGTCCATAGGTCGCTAGACCACTGATGATGATTTTTAGTGTGAGTTTGAGTGGGTTCTTTGATGGTTTAGATTCACAATTACACCCAAAAGGTGTTGGCAGGACAACATCAGTTACTATCTAAATTAAATATTATGGTTAATAGTACTTAATGAAATAAAGTAAGTATTTTATGCTGGCTATAATAAAAATGTGTAATTGAGTGAACAAACCATTAGTATCTTCTAAAAGTTAACATACTCATTACCTATAAACTCAAATAAAATAGAAAAAATGTAATAAAAATATACGTGATATTTATTTTCCTTGCCGTTAGAACTTTTCCTGAAAACGTTGAAATGTGCTTTACCTATTTATGTGTGTTGAACATTAAAGGCGCTTTGTGGAGAGCAATTTGCGTAGCAGCTATAATAAAAGGGCAATGTATTGCGTGGGAACACTGGAAATTCGGATTGCTTGCTCTGCGTGATATCATGTGGCATTACTAAATTAAATTCCTATCATTGAAAGTTATAATTTTGTACACTACTAGCCTTTGCTTGCGACTCGCAAACGTTGGCGTTTGTAATATAATTAGGATTAAGTCCTGCAACAAGAATGAAAGAGAAGATGGTATTGTACCTATCTCGCAGGTACTCACTATAGATCACATTTACAATTCTATTAGAAACTAAATGAAACTACTTACATGTATTATTATCCATCCAAACTTATTACAAACCGTTTAAATTAAATAATTATACTTCGAATAAATAATGTACCTATATATTTAACTTCAAGTATACAGATGAAGGATTTCCATCTATCATTAGTTTCATAAAAAGAAAATTCTTTAGTTTTTCCCTTCGTTTCAATTTCTTATTACCTTCATTCATTGGTCCTTATTCCAGTCAAACACAATCGGTACATGTAATCATATATATATATATATTTCTTATTTATTTAAGAAGTTAGTTATATCTACACGTATATAATTTATAAGACCACTATCCAAGTTATTCATCGTCAAATCTCCCAACTTAAGCTAATACTTGAAAATTGGTACGCAGCTGCCTTATTCAACCATAAACCTATAAAGGGTTTTTCGAAATTCTAGTTGGAAAGGTCAAAGACGTGTTCTGCGCTGGCAAAGTCGCTGGGCACTTGCTAATGTGATTTATGTAAAACTAGTAATTTACATCCTTAATTGAGTTGTAAATATTTTTTTAAAAGATAATTACTTACACATAGTTATTGTTTTGTTTTGAAGCGGACTCGCGTGGGAGATTATATTTACTTACAGCCCAACTTACTCATTTGAGAGTGAAGATGTAAATTCTGAAACCTCAGCGGCGGTTTTCTTAAGAAAAGATAAAAATTTAATTAAATTTTATCACAGTTCATGACTTTATCCCTACAAAGATTATTTAATTAATTTCTACTTGAACAGAAGTGCCTACTTACTTGATACTCGTAAACTTTGTTAAAACTACGTTACGAAGTCTGAACCTAGCCTCAACTTGTGCTTTGGTAATTGCAAGATATATCAGCTTTATTTATGAGTTGCTAATAACAATGAGCTGTGGGAGCAGTATTAAAGTAATCTTATAAATACATTTAGTGGATTCAGTGAAGTTAAAACCAATGTGCAATGTTTATTGGAATAGCCAGCAGTGGGAATTTCAAAAATACTTTTAGTGGGACTGTAAATGTGCATAAATTACATGTTTAGACAAGGCACTGAGGCAGGTGGTTGAGCTTTTGCTGCGCTATTTTCACATTTATTAACAAATAAGCATAAAGAGAAATGGCTTACAAGAAATTGTCATATCCTTTTTAGTGTCAAATCTACTCTGTCTAAGATACTCCTGAAATTTAGAAAAATAATGAGTAACAAATTAATGTACACTCACGCCTTATCCCTGTGGGGGTTGGTTGAGGTATTCCATTTCTGGAAGTACCCACTTTTTGCCAGGGAATTTTTCCGACCCCTAGACGTAAACGTAAAAAATATTTATAGTACAAATAGAAACTCGCCCTAGTTAAGTTGCTTCCAATTTATTCGATACGGAATCCAATTTATAACAGACGGGAAGTGAATATAGAGAAAATGGGTGAAGTACGAAGAAAACTAAGACGTATAGATAAGCTAACAGGAACATCGGCTTTCTGGCTTACCCGGACGTGTGCAAGCATAACGTTCGATAATGCAAGGGAAATGTGTCCGCTTGAATACGGTCAAAGAGATTCTAATGCACTTTGAATCTCTTTGACGCCCCTGCACTATGCGGTATTTGCACTCTAAGGTGAATTGCTCGGATTTCTACAAGACAGAACCTATTTCAGTAACTTTGTTACGTTTAACCCGGGTATCTCGACCCGAGTGTCGTATTTTAAGCTAAGTGAATAGTAATGTAGGTTTAGCTACCCGAATTTGAATATTCTTTTTAGAATTGATACTCAAGTGTTGCTAATTAAGTATCATTAATATTACAAGTGTCTACAACATTATCATAAAATTATCATTCTTTGACATTTTGTACCTACATTATATTTCAACAAAAAGGTAATTGTTTTTTTACGAATCAACTTTAGCTCTTGTCAATGTTAAGTTATTTATGAGCTCTCTTAATCACTTCTTTATGTTAGTCTAAGAATAATGTCTTTAGATTTCCTTTTATGCTGATAAAAATCTAGTTTTTTTCTCTTGATGAAGATCGCTTTTGCGAACAGACTTTCTAGATATTTTAAAACAATTTTATGACTGTAATAAGAATTGGCTAAGTTCAGCTACACGTTATTTTGGTGTTTCTATCACCATCGCAAAACCTTAAAAAACATTCCAAAAATATCTCTAAAATGATTTTAGACAATATGAATATAGGATTTTTTGTAGTTACGTTACTTCCGTGAACCCAACTGTCTACTAAATGTGATACAATAGAAGTGCGCTCATTAGTCTAGGCAATAAAGGTTAATTCCTCACATTAATTCCTCAGTCGATGAAACTTTGCAGGATTGTAGTATAGTATGAGACAATACTTGCATAAAAAAATTAAAAAAAAAACCTAACCGAAGGTAGGTTTTTATTAAAAAAAAAATTTTTTTTCTGGTTGTTAATTTGATAATTTCTGAAAATAATATACCAAGACGGTTTTTATTTTGGATTTTCCTATTGTAAGTCCACAGCGACTATTAAATGACATTCCAGTTTAAAAAATGGACTGAGCAATTTTTCCGTGCAAGGTAGAGATATGTCTGAGTTTTGTTGATTCTACCAGGAGATTTTTTTAGATATTTTGCATATAGCTTTCTTAACACACATGAATATTGCTGGCAAAGAAAATTTTGACTTAGCATTTTTCCCAATAAAGATATCAAATAAATAAGTATTTCAGTAAAAATACCCAACTTCGGTTAGGTTTTTTTTTTTATTTTTTTATGCAAGTATTGTCGCATACTATACTACAATCCTGCAAAGTTTCATCGACTGAGGAATGAATGTTGGGGTCTTCATACAAAAATCCGCTTCATTGCCTGGACTATCATGTGCGATCCGGTCAGCATTACCTACAGCTTATATCCTAGCTTCTTCACTTCACCCACACCGAAGTCTTAGGTTAAAATCTTGCCCACAATATCTTTCCTTTGGAGTTTTGCATGACCGACCACCGCATGACGTTATATGTACTCGGACATTATGTATTGTAGGCGAGAAACTTGGATCGTTGCATGAAGTGAAGCAGCTCGAGTAATTAAGCTGCACTATCCGTTTGCACAGAGTCTATGTCTAGTGCTGCCATGTATCATTAGTATCTGTTACAGTTGGGCGCCACTAGACAGCTGGAACAGTTTAGTTGATAGCTAGATATGTACGGGGTGTCTAAGGAAATAGAACAGTCATTTACCTGGCGGTGAATAGCCATGTAACTGAATAATATTAACTGAAGATCCAGAAAAATATGTTTCACTATACAAAATGGAATGTCCCTGCCGGCTGCACATTATTAAATTAATTAAAACTAAAGTTGTTCAGTTTTATAAGCCTGTTCTATTTTCTTGGACACTCCGTATTTCTATAGGCTAAACTGTCACCACGATTCTACTGTTTTGACCATCAACGGTTCTGAGAGGTGAGTAGTTTGGCTCAGTTGCTTTGGGTGTAGGTGGTGAGCGTACCTGCGGACGCCTCCGACGCCGGCTGGCGGGGCTGTGGAGTGCGGCACTCCGGGAGGCACCTGCGCGCCACCCTGCACGCCGCCCTGCAGGCTGCCTTGCGGCGCGCACACACAACACCCTGCCGACATATCACTATCATCAGAAACGTTCCTTCAAGGTTACATCACACATATAAACTTGGAAACGGATCATCACCGCCTTAACTCGAACGGTTCAACAACAGAACTACAACGCACAATCAAAATCGGTATCGCCTCGCCTCGTGACAAGCAAGCGGTACGTGGTAATTACCGCGCATACAGCCAATCGTTACTGAGCTTATGTATCGCCGTTCTCGAGCTTAGTCGTTATCTCGCTTACGTTTCGCTGCCCCCCAGCTTACGTCTCGTCGGCGCCTTACTTGCCCCTCCCGCGGCTTGCTCACTCAATCACCTGTCGCCAGCGGTCTCCGGCATCTTCTATTCGTAGTGCCCATATCCGGGGCAAGTGCCCCGCGGTTATGAGCTTGCGTTCGGTTGAAGGCGTCGTGATAGGCGAGGCCAAAGAGAATATAACCACTACGTTTTAGGCGAGGCGGTGACGATCCGTTTCTAAGTTGACAACCTGCAGGAAAACATTTTTTACTATACCTATTTACAGATAAGATATTACCTCCAAAGAGGAACTATGTCCTACTCGTAGAACAGTGTCTAAAAGATTGGCTGCACTTTCTCTCTATATTGTTAGGCAGATACTTGGACAGACGACCACTTTAGTCCCTAGGGAGTATAAAGTAATTTTTTTTTTAATTTCCTTAATTAGAAAAAGACAACCTCAAACAGCCAGTAAATATCTGTAGAGTGTGGACCATCTTCATTGGGAAAATGTTAAGAGTTTTAGTTCCATAGTTTTTCCGCGAAGAAGGTGGCGCCATGTGTTTTAAATTGTTTACCTGCAAAGAGATTTAAATCTCTTTGTTAATCTGTGACAGCCTGACTGGTTTAGAAGAAAAAACTGACCGCGAAAATTTCTGAATTTTTGTCGAGTGTAAATTTTTTGGGTTTTAGTTAAATAAATTTGTACTAAATTGACAATTTTTCTCGCACTCAAAGTGAAAAGTACGGTTTGCACCTCGAGACTAAACGCCCAACTTAATATACCCTCGGTTTCATGACCAAACCACCTCTGGTATATAATGGCTTCGTTTAGTCCCTCGATATAAAATATACTATTAAATCTTGAAAAAAATGAGGCTAAAGTATAACAAATGTGGAGATGGTTTTATTTTCTTTCATTTTTGCATATATCAGAATAAAATGAACAAGAAGAACAAAGAAATAGAGTGGTAACATTGTCGTTTGTACCAAAATTCTTTTATATTTTCCCAATGTTATTTCCTAAACTTCAGTCTTCGTAATTTACGTTCCACATCTATTCAATGTAAGGTAAACGCAGCTATTACCGACCCCCTTATGCAAGTTTTGAAATTGATTATTAGAATTAAGGGTAGTGGTTGCAAACACACCAGATTTTTTTATTTTATATTTAAATATAGATAGTATATTTTATATTTATATTTTCACTTGTTTATAAATATCATGTTTTCATCGAAAAAATAATCAAAGGATTGTTGAAGTCAATTGTTTCTATCACCGACCCACCCGAAACGCTTTGAAGCTATTACCGATTTTTATGAATCTAACACCGACCGCAAGTAAATAAAGCATACTTTTTTTCACAAAATACCTACCTACATGTTCGATTCTCAAAATAATTATTAATTTGAGCGAAATATCCATTTCCCAAAATATCCCATTTTCGAAATGTCCCGTTTACTTTTATTTGCTTCTCATTTTTGTACTTAATTCATTACAATAATTATAGTTACTAAAATAATCTGAAAATTGAGATAAACTTGACTTTAAACTTTTTGGCGGGAATCCGAAGACTGACGTCATGTTTTTTGTATAATTTTCATTTTGCTGTGTATTTCGGGTTTTGACTCATCATAATAGTAAAAGTTTATTACTAAACAATGTCAATGCTGTTACTTCACAATGCAGTTCCATGTAGTGCCGTTGAATTGGTCTTAGTGTCAATTGTGTTGGACATAGGGGAATAACTGAATCACCTGAAACATAAATATTCACTATCAAAATTCAGAGATAATTTTGTAAATGTGTAGATGTTAATAAAATAAAACACACTGTTTTATTTTCAGCACAGAGTTTTTTAAGTTGGGATAGCGGCTGGTGCTTCTACACACATGAATCATGATTTGCTCAACCATGCTAGCACTAATACTTTATACTATTTAAGTCAGAGTCACAAACCTGAAAATAAAAGTAAAAACTATTATAAATGTATAATTTACATGTTTTAAATAAAAATAATTAGACAATTTTATTTCAAAATAACTTAAACCCTTTGTTTTATTTCCCAAAAACCTATAAAATTTTTTCGAACTTCCCAAGTTTAGCGCAGCCGAAGGTGAGGATTGACTGTCGGAACAAGTTGCAATGATGGTTCCGCACGTGTACTTAATAACTATTTTTAATACAGTTGCGAAAAAATGAAGCAATTTAATAAAATAATAAAAATACAATAAACTCAACTAACATTTTTGGAAAATCGCGCCAACCGTAAAAGATTAAAAGCAGAGGTTTTTTTGTTTTCTTCACCCATTCTGGGTAGACAAAGGGAACTATACATACAGCCAAGTCTTCAGTAGATTTTTTTATGGATATGAAATGAAAATGAAATTTAATGACATTAAATAAAACTAAACCTAACCTAACTCACTAAATCAAATCATTTTATTGAAACAAATTAGTAGCTTTACTTTTAGACATTACATACCGTTAATCCAAAAATACCAATTATTCGGTATAGAATCGGTGATAGCTTCTCTTTGTTGCAATTACCGATTCATATGGATCGGTCATTAGTGTTAAATAAAAAAATGAACAAATATTTTACCGAGCCACGAAAAATAATCGATATTAATTGTAATATCTTTCCCCATCCGATTTAATACAATAATTTATTGATTTAATCCTAAACTATAAAAAAATACAGCATTTTCATATAAATACGAAGAAAACTCTAAGTAGTTTCTTTCATATCCCACGTCTAAATGTTTAATAATGCGTGGCAGTTTATCGCGGAAAAACAAGTTTATAATACAACATGGTGTATGTCGCTAATAGATGCTTATAATTTTAGAATACTTAAGATTGAAATGGTGTTATAAAAACTTGTTTAATTATTATAAGCATTAACGAAAAAGGGAAAAAATAAAGCATAACCTCTCAGCCATTGCCGATCCATGGGTCGATAATGACTGCACTACTAAAATGCACTGCAGCTATTGCCGTTCTATTTTAATTTCAAAAATACTTTTTAAAATCCCTTAAAACGTAATAATTTAGTTGCGAAATGTGGAATATACAAATAAAGGAATATGTTGAGTTATTCAGAATAAACTTAACATAAATATTTATATATAAAATATCTTAAGCAAAAAATTTGAGTACTTACCTGAGGAAGTAAGGGTTAGTATGACACGATCGGCGCTCTCGCTACGTTCACAGAAACTAACGTATTTGGTCACATTCACGTGTAACTACGCACACTAACACTAGTAAATTAATTAGGAAATATACAAACATGTTTGTATATTATACTCTCTAGTAACTCAAATCGTTCCAAACCGATAAAAATAAGAATAAGCTGAATGGGTCGGCAATACCTGCAGATTTTCGATGGGTCGTTGATAGCTGCGTTTACCTTATTGAAGTTATTTATCAATAGCATGAAAGGAATGGAATTTCAGACAGGGTTTTTTATCTTCAATATTAAAAGTAAACTCAAAGAGACCAAAGTAAAGTTCTGAGTTTTTTATTTATTTTTATCTCTTGAGTAGAAAGTAGAAAAAAGAATTGTAGATTTTCCTATACAAATGTTTTTTACAATTGTGTCAATTGTGAATTGTGCCATTTTTAAACAACTCAGAGTCCATTCCATTTCAAGCAAACATATAGCTAGCGTGTGACTGCAAATGGTTATCAGAATGGCCAATACGGTGTCTATCCTATTGTACATTTATTCATGAAACTCCGGCAGGTGCAATCTGCTTTGAATTGAAAACCGACGTGTTTCGTTTTGGGGAATTTGTTTTCAACATTCAGAGAATTAAATTTCGTAAATTAAGTATTAAGTTTTAATTTCGCAAATAAAATTTACTAATCATAATGTTTAAAATTTCACCTGACTCTCTATACATTAAATTATCATTGATTGATACTTTTGTTACTCAATCATGTCTTAACACAAGAAATGATAATGAAATTTTGCATAATTACTAAAATTTTTATACCCCGGAATATTGGACGAATGGAATATGTTAAAGACCCGGTGAACTCTGTGAGATTTTTTTTTATTAAAGACGTTGAATTACCATACAGGAAAATAAAATTGAGTGTTTTACACACGCTTTGATGGAAAATACACGCCATTCCTTCAATTAATTTACCATTCCTAAAACATTATGGTTATTCATTTATTCATTCGTTGAAATATAAATTATTCAAATAAATAAACCTGATTGTTATATAATACAATTAGCATTATAAAGAGGCACGGAATTTAAACAAAGCTATGGTCGGGACAATGCAGCTTTTCACGGCGTGTCATTGCTGATAGGCGCTGGAATAGCATTGTTTACGTAAGTTAAGTACTCACAATAAACGTTCTAGTCTACACAGTTTCTAGCGTACGTAGGCCACAACATAGAATTTCAGATTATGTTGCAAAATACTGAGCGTAGACTCTCTAATGGCAACCATTACCGAGAAACAGGTTTTAAAATTAAAACAGGATAACGGACACAGATTAAAGCAAAAATATTGAGAAATGAAAAATATTGTGGAATAGATGGCCTATTAATACTGAATCTTTTCATTTCGACTAAACACAATTGAAGTCCTTATAATAACATAATATTCAGTATATTTTTTTAATAATACATTTATTTACAAAGAAAATATACAGAAATATTCAGTAGGTATATTGAATCCTAATGTAGTCCACATCTTATAAGAATTAATTAAAGTAGGTACAGCAATATAACAATTTATGATCGTTGAACTTTATGCAGGCAGCATAATTATGGAAATTTAAATGACTATTGTAATCGTACACTGATTCACAGATAACATAATTATTTTGCACTGCGTGTGTATTTATAGCTCTACGTACACATGACAAAAGAGTTCAACAATGAGCTAGCAGCGCAAAATTAAAAGTTACAAAATACTTTTGAATCAAACGAATATCATCTTACAACATTTTTATATAATTAATTACATATTATTCTTTGGCACTGCTAAGTATTTTGTTGACTGTACGTATTTTTAGTATTCGGAGAAAAACTGTTAGGACTGCCGAAAGATATTTAGAATTTATACATATAATAAAACTGTAACGGGACCGTGTCTGTACATGAAATATTATATTATATGTGTAGTGAAGTCAAATTGAGTTAATTGAATCATAATCAAAAATAATGGTTCTTGAGTAGTGCCACTATTGTGTTCAGTCAGTGAATCTAAGATAGAACGCTTCGTCAGGCAGGATACAATACAATAGTAATGTAATCGAAATATTGTAACATGAGATGATTTTGAATAATTGATAGTCAATCACTGATTAATTATTATTGAATAGATCAGTTAGATTCCAACCTTGTTGTACAAAATAATGTATAGGTACGGCAGAATGATACTATATCAAGATATAATGTAAAGTCATACACATACTGTTACATATTATGTAAATGCCACTATTACAACGGATTGTACGTAAATTACGAGGGTCAAGTTACGTGTCAGTGTGCTGACGTGGTACACGAAGTTACTGTTAAGTGACGTAGATGATTAGACAAAAAGAAGGAAGGAAGTCCCGAAAAAGATCTTCGACTTCGTTATTACACGTTTCTGTACTAATTAAAGAGGAAAGTACCTACAGTAAAATAATTCATCGATGCGTGTATGAAGGCAGTTCACATGTGAGACGATGATTACTCAGGAGATAATACTTTAATAGAATAGTTTCTGTGCTAGCGAGTAGTATTGCAAATCTATAGTCCGACATCTATAAAATTGTTAAATTGCAGTTTCAGTTTATATTATCAGTTTTATCTCTAGGAGGTGGAGTCAGGAGTACCATAGGTTCTCCTAGTTTGGTGCTCGTGTCTCTATCTTTGTTGAATTCAACATGTTCTACCTAGCTATATTTATTTGTGGGAGAAGTAAAACATTTTATTATGAACTGTCCGGCACTGTTGAATGAGATTAATCTCAACACCCCAACTCGTCGCACTCGACACACAAAATGACTTCAAGTACCATTTTACTCCACAAACTATGCCCAAAACTCCCTATTAACCCGTGTTACCAGAACCTACAATAATGCATTTGATGATATTGACCCTTTTTATCTCTCTAAATCCACATTTAAACGAAGTATTTATACTTAAATAAATTGGTGACTAAGAAAACAATGACCCCCCCCCACACACACACACACATCCTACGCATACGCTGACACCCCCACCTGCACACACCCTCACGCACATTTCATTTCTTAATAGTTTTATAAGCACTTAGTTTTAAAGTGGAAGTCTGTAATTAGCCTTATTTAATAATTATACTTATAAGCTCTCGCATGTTATGTACGCCGTAGACTTTCCAATGAATAAATAAATACTTAAATAAATAAATTATTATTATATTGATGGTCGCTACAATCTATAGTGCTATCGATATTCTAATTGTTTTTCGAGGTCATAGTAACGAAACTCTCCTTAAAGATATCAGAAAGAGATACGAGTCGCATAAGCGCCTTATAGTTTTGCTACTATGATTACCAGCGTCGTAGATAAAGCCAAATTCAAATCTTGCGCCCTACGAGACAATTCTAAATTTTCTAGGAAGCGAAATTTGTGTGTTAAGTTAGGGACACCGTTATTTACTTCTCGGTAAGTTTATTGTAATAAAATCAGAGTTTTTTTTTATATGACCTAGCACCATGTTGTAATTTGTGTGCCTGCGTCCCTTTCAACGACCCGTCTGGCCAGCCAGTTAGATACTATGGTATGGGAATGAGTTACCGGCGAGTGCTGCGAGAGCTGCCAGCGTAAGGAGGGCGGCGCGGCTGGGGGCCATGTCAGAAGGGCATGCCGCGCGGGCCTAGCCGCGTCATCGCTGCGACATGCTGCCGCGCATCGCACACCCCCCGCCGAATTTTCGCTTCTTCCGCGTCAAGCTGGATATCCTGAGAAAAAAAAACATTTTCTTTTACATTTTTATAATTTTTTACTCGTTACTCAAGACACTTGCAGTTATGTAAATAAATATGTACTTATATCTATAGATGACGTAGTTGTGCAATGAATCAATATAATATGTAGATAATTAAATAAGTAAGTAAATACTAACATACCCAAATACCTAAGCACTTTGTTACTAACATAGTAAAAAATGGATGCAAGTCTAAAATAAAGTTTTAGTATTATTATTATTATTAAAGGTCGACGCATTCATGTTCTAGTTTTTATGGAACGTGCCTCACAGAAGGCCAGGCGCACCTCGTGGTTCGCGACTTTCGCTCTATCCCGCCTCTGTGTGCATTGACCTTAAGAAGCCCAATTGAATTTTATTTTCTGAGAGCAAAACTTTTTCATACGCAATGTTCAATAAGTAGGCGATACAGAAGACAATAACTCAACTCAATATTATTCAGAGCAGTGATAGCCCTACGGTTAAAGAGCCCGTTTTTTTCATTCGTGAAGCTCGAGGTCGAATCCTATCTTGTAACAATGAGATTTAAAAAAAATACATACTTACATATTTATCTAGTAGCACTAACTTGATAGTAAAGGAAAACATCGTGAGGAAACCCGCAGGTCCCAGAATTAATTCTGAGGCATGTGTAACAGAGCCATTCCGACGACGGGTTGGATGGATGTATTTTTGTTGTATATTTTTTGATTTTAAACCTTATTGACTTTTCTCATCAGTTCACTATATTCTCTCAGTTAATAACTATATTTACCTATTTCATAGATTTAATATAGACAAAAAAAAATACTTCAGTTTGACTCACGAAAAATCTTTTGGATAGATTGTGTGAACGATGTCACTCATTTAAATTATTGATCGCGTAATCGTATGTCAATCATTGAAAAGCTGCGAAAAGGTATTACCCTGAAATATCACCTGTCAAATATCTAACGATTTATAAGTATTTCAAGCAGATTCCAAATAACGTCGCAAAAAGAAGTGGATACGTGTCTATTTCTTTCCACGAACGAAAACCGCTTCGATCATTCAAGTGTTTGTTCAGATGTAAAGCAAAAAATTTTGTAGACAATTTTTGTCGTCCACAAAAAGAAGTTTATTTCTTCTTCAAAAGCATTTAAAGGGTTGAATGAAATACTTAACATGACTCATAGTAGGTATAACTTGTATTAAAACCATCCATCCACTTACCTAACTCAAAAATCGATTAAAAGAGGCTACGACGTTTCTAATTTAATATAGGTATTTTTAGTTTATTGTAGTAGATAAGTTTATATTGTGAACTTAAAAATTAAGAAAGCATGTCTTGACCTTATCCTTTGGGATATTTTGGAGCAAATGTGCTAATTTGCAAATATCGGCGAACCAGGATAGCAGTCGTTAGGGGCTCACTCGGGAATCGTGGGTGTTAGTCTAGTTAAAAGCTTACTCTGGCTTCAGTAAAGAGCAAACAGTAGGCAGAATGCTATTTGTACATATAGCCTAAGATCTGGCAGCATAAAAGTGTATGCACCGAGTATAAGCTACAAACCAAATTTTTACGCACATTTAAAAAAAAGTTTGAAAAATCAGCTAATTTTTCATGATTTGATTCCGAGTCTTTATGCATATTGCCGTGAAGTGCACGGTATTTTATGTAAAAAAACAAGTGAATGAAATTTCGTCAAAATATCAAGAATTTTGTTTTATTAAAAATACTTGCGGCCATATTTTGATTGAGGCCCCCTTATAGATATATATTTTCCTGATCATAAATATGCGTAAAAATTTGGTTTGTAGCTTATACTCGGTGCCTACACTTTTTTGCGGCCGGATCTCGTACTAATAATAATAATAATTGTATACTGTAGGTATATTTCGAGGAATAAAAAGAAAAACAGATAATAATAATAAATCTTTATTTCAGGCAATATTTACATTAAATTGATCTTAAATAACGTAAACAGAGGCCATACATAGAGGCTAATACGACATGTATACTTTCTCATTCCTTTGCTTAATCACATCTACACGTTTACTATAGCAGAAAAGGTAGAGAACCTAAGCACACTATGTAAAGGTGGGATAAACAAGGGTTTAAATATGATTTTGTACAAAATATTACGTAAGTATTTCGGTTTTTTGTAGCTTCAACAGTCAACATATTTATATAGAACAACATATTTCTCTTTCTGGTATGTACGGAATGGGAAATTTAATTAAAAGATGATAAAAAAAACAAGGTTTTATAATCAAATCCGAAGGTTACAGAATCTCTGGAGAATTTTAAATAAATAAAATCGTACCGACATTTTTATGTGTTGTGTGACTGTTCCGAGAATTGTAAGAATTATTTTCTTATAATAAAATTATAAAAGATGAAAGTTTGAATTTGGAACTTATTTCAAGCTATAAATAAAAAAAAAATCGCCGTTCCCCGCAACCCAACGAATACAGTGATTGGAGAATATTCCAGTTCATTACATAATTTCGCTTCAGCGCCCTCGCGATGTTGGGAGGCCGAGAATGTCACTGAGAAAATAAGGGAAACAACAGGTGGTCCATATTTAATGGTTATTGCTGGTCTACAATTAATTTGTCTGTGTCTGGGGTCGGTTTGGTGAATGGAGGAACGCTTCACGCTTCCGTGAGCTCCGCGCCAGAGTCGAGACTTCTGACGAGGGTCACGCTTGCCAAAACACGCGTTCGAATGATATACCGAGAGCACCCAGTTCCCTCTATTGGTAATTTAATTCTCCGCAAACAAGGGCGTTTGGTGGAGCGGAAATTTCCCAGATTGTTTTTTAACCGTTGCTGTTTACTTACAGATGGGTTTTGTGAATTCGAACAGTGGATTGTATGAATAAAACATTTTGGGACATGAACATTTAGGAACAGTTTAATGTAAATAATTGAGACAACACAATTAAATTGTAAAATTTAACAGTGTGTTTATATATTCAAGACCTTAATTTTATTAGTTATCTGAATTTATTCAATTCCTCCAATTCTACAATTTATTTCGCTTTTCAAGCAATGAAGAAGAATAAATCGAATCTCACAAATAAGTTTCAAAATTTAATTTGCGGTAAAGTAGCATAATCATTATAAACTCATGTTTTTCACAAGCGAATATACTTAAAAATAATCAATGAAGAGCGTAAATAAAAAATACAGAATGACATGGTTTTCCATGAAAGTGGAATACACAAAGCATTAGTCGGAGAAATAAAATTCTCGACAGTATGATGAATGGGTGAGATCGGCCACGACACGACAATAGATGTCACGCACTTGCGACCTCATAACCATCGACTCCAATTTATGGAGGACATTTTCCCGCCTCCCAAGAGATGAAAAAACATAGTTGTAGTGTGCCATTACTATCCCTTTGTCGGTTAAAAATGTAGGTGTTGTGCCCTTTAAGATAAAGTAGGGAGGGAAACTTCATACAAAATGCTTGCAATATTTTCACGGTTTATTGTTTCATATTGCTTATACTGTATGTATAGTATTATAAAAAATTATAACAAATGAATGAATTTATTTGTCTAGTTTAGATTACAAGAATTGTTTTTATTATCTTTAAGATTTTTGTGATAAAATGGGTCGTCAAAATATGAGTTGTTTTTTTTTATTTGATACTAGCGACCTGCCCGGCTTCGCACGGGTGCAATGCTAACACTAAAACCTTCCTCTTGAATCACTCTATCTATTAAAGAAAACGCATCAAAATCCGTTGCGTAGTTTTAACGATTTAAGCATACAAAGGGACATGGATATAGGGACAGAGAAAGCGACTTTGTTTTATACTATGTAGTGAAGTCACTATAAATACCTACAGCTGATAAAATATTAAAAACTATATGTGCTCACGCCTTTTATCCCCGAGGGATTTATTTATAGTATTCCATTTCTGGAAATACCAACGTTTCACCATTCTATTTTTGGGACTTCTAAACGTGATACAAGGTACCTAAGCCCATCGCCGGACCAAGGTGCTGTAGATAATGATACAAATAACGAAAATATTTCCGTACAAAAAATGCTTTACGATCATACTTAATACAATTACACGAAGTGATTCTGAGTAATAAAAGTACAGAATATATCAGGTTTTACGACATAATTCTGCTTAGGCTGCTCATAGCTGTTCCATAAAGATAAATCACTTAATGATACTTATAAACTATTAGACAAAAACTGAGCTCACTTTCGTAAGAGTAAATTACTTACTTAGTTGTTACGTCTTTATTATGAGAGGTACTGCCAAGAGGCTTTGTATAAACTTCAGTCAAATAGAATGAAAATGTACTGGATTCACATAAAGCGTTCGACTTGTCAACAGCGCGACCAAGTAAAATTGACGCAGCAATCTAAAGAAGTAGTCACTGAAACATACTTCTTAATAGTTAGTATTAGAATTAAGCGAACGTCATCTAAGCGAATACAACTTTCGTTTGCCACTTGGCAAGGGCTGTTCGATTTTCTGGGTGTACGAAATATGCGTTTTTTTTCATCAAAGATGAAGTGGCGGGAAGAATCGAGTTTGAATTATATAATAAACAGTTCTCCCTTCAGACGAAGTAAGTATAGAAGATAGACAAACATTTTGAGAGGAATTTCTGGAAGGTAGCGGTTGAACGGTAGAGACCGAACGTAGCGCTCTTACGAGCATGCAATGCGACAACACATGCATTACTATGCATAGAGTTTTGAATTGTTGTTACCTCTTAATGGGAAACAGTGAGAGTTTTACGGAATTTAATCATTTTATTTATTTTACAGTACGTAAGTAACAACGTTATATTGTACCAACGCGACGGTAATACCAAAACCAATAATAAATATTTCGTTAGTCACACAATTCAAAAACGGGTTCAATTGTGTGACTAACGAAATATTTATTAGGGAGGTGTTATTAGTTTAAGTGATTTCTTCCAGACAACATTATCTTGAATGATTGTAAAATTCATAAAGTGTATGTCAGGTAAAACGTGGCTTGGGTTTTGTATGATTTATAAACTATATAAAAAAAATTAAGCGAGAAAATATATAATACCTATAATAATCAATATAATATAACGTAAATAAAAAAAAATTAACATAATGATATGTATATAGTTATCTAAATGTTGTGTTTCTAATTTATTTATAAGTAGTATGTTTTTATTTTGAAGTAGGTAGTTAATAAATTTCGTTGTACCTTCTTATTAGTTTAAGTTGAGATTGCTTGCCCTTAATATATGTGAAACTCTATAAATGTAATAAGTAAACATAGATAATGCAATAAAGTATTGAATATTGAGTAAAGTAGTACAACAATATGACCTTATAAAATGTCCTGCCTACTTTATTAATATCACTTATTTGATAAATGTATTTATTTTCAAACCGCCTCTTTTAAATCCTACTGAAAAAAAAATACTGTGGTAACTGACTGCGGTTGCCTGACTCTTAATTATGAGCTTGAAGAATAAACGTTTTTTAGGTAGGCACTAGCTAAATTCGCGCGAAGCTGCGTGAAGGGAGTTTTGCTTATGGTTAATTTTCGCAAGGGTACTCTCTGTGTACTGTGTATATTTATAATAACATGTATATTAAAACTAATCGAGCATTTGTAAAAATCAAGAAATGGTACTATCTGCGCGTAATCTTTGACAGACAATGATAGATTGTACAAGTTTCTAAATCTTATAATCAAAACTATAACTGGGTATTGGTACAAACCAAGTTGTATCAAGTGGTCATCATTCTTTCTTTTCTTTTTCTGTAAATAGGTACCTAAATTTCTGTAAATACCTAAATGTATTTTTTTCCTAATAAAATATTTTTTTATTTAATTGGATGAAAGGCGAAATGTATAATTGGACATAAAAACTCATTATCCGAATGAACGAAAATAAATAGCAGGATTCTTACCCTGTGTTGCGTGATCTAATTAGCAAGCAGATCAATTTGCGGGCTGCCTGTCATAAACATTCTTAAGAACTCAAATAATAACGTAACACTAAATCATTTTGAAGTTTGAAGAGTTACTACCAATAACTTACAATAATTGAGGATTTTGGCCAAATTAGACTTATTAGAGTCTCTTTTGGCTTACATTAAAAATGTATTAATAAAAAAAGGAGAAGGTTTTTAAATCTTAGATTTTTTTATGTATGATCCCCGATAACTCGAAGACAACTAAACCGACTTGGAAAAATATTTTTTTATTTGAAAGAGCCTTTTACTTGGTATCTACTATTGTAATCAAGTCAAGATCTGATGATCAGATCTTGGAGAAATCTAGGGGACCCTTCAAATATTATCGGCACAGCTATGACAATTTATTATACTAACTCGTGAATTTGCTTGCGGAAAGCACAAATTGGTATATAAATTTTAATTTAATTTGAGTGAATCTCTTCAACGAGATGTATAACTAAGCGACGTTTTGTATAAATCCCGCTTCTGACGCAGAGGTTCAAATTTAATTAATGACCGATGACGTTCCACCTCCTTTGCCTCGATTTATTACCTTCATTGAGATACTTGCGGCTTGTAATTTAGGTTATGAATTAAATTAGTAAACTATAACACTGATTTATGGTTCTGAACCCAGTGGTTACGAAACACTAACACTTATCAACTATGTACTGTACCTCAATAATTAAACAACAAACGGTTTGTATGGTCAAATAGATAACGTATATTAAGCAGAAATCAAAAAACTATATTGTTATAATGTTAAATGTAGCTACCTTGGATAAAATGGAAAAAAAATTAAAAACTCTTTTTTTTCTCCACACAGTCCTTATAGCTAGATCAAATTAATGTAGATACATTTATTAAGATGTCAGGAAGAACATTAGTGGAGACAGGAACCCCAACTAGCTAGATCCTGTGTCTTGGGGTCCTGATCTCCCTCCAACTAAATTAGTATACAATGCGTAACAGAATAAGCGCAATTCCTGAAATTAGTTTGTTCAGTATCGACTACTTATTCGATTTCAGCTATTTTTAATATGTGTTAAATTTTTCAAAAAATGAATTAGCGTAGCTGAATTTAGTGCATGGTATGGAAATCGAGCTATTGTTAACCGATATTTAAGAAAATTGGTTAGACACAACTAAAGTTCGATTGCATCATATTTTTTTAAATTAATATACTAATTGGGGTGTATGAGGAATTGCGCTTTTTCTGTTACGCGTTGTATAACGCCATAGTAAATTTAATCAAAATCCGTTCAGTAGTTTTTGCGCACAGACAGACGGACACACAAAAAAATCAGAAATTGGTGTGTTGATATCTACATCTATAACTATCTACACTACCGTTAAAATTTTCATGTACAGACACAGTCTCGTTACAGTTTTATTATATTTATAGAAAAAGTTACCAGAAGGCTGGCAGTTATCGCTGTCAAAGGATTAGCCTACCTATCCAGAAAGGGAATGCGTCCAGTCTTCTAGGCAATGTTAAACACAAATCCTCTAAGATGATATTTTTAATCTGTAAATATTGTAAACTAACGTAATATCTATATATATAAAATGATAAACTGACTGACTGATCTGAACGCACAGCTTAAACCGCTGCGTCTAGAGATTTGAAATTTTGCACATAGATAGCTTATACAGTGTAGGCATCCACTAAGAAAGGATTTCGCAAAATTCTTCCCCTAGGGGGTGAAATAAGCGTGCGCAAGCGAAGCCGCGGGTAAAAGCTAGTTTTTTCATATACGAAGTAATGTTACATTGACTTCTATTCAATGTTGTCCTCCTATTTTATTACTCCTCATAATCCGATATCTTAGATATTTTATATAAAAGCTCTCAGCCCAAATGATATGAGAACCATTTACCAATATTTATTACTGAGTACTCGTCTCACTAAAAGTTCCAACTTGACTGATTAGATTAGGATCTATGTGCGGTAGTTGTGGTACTCTAACGTACCTATATCAAATGCGTATACAAACATTATGTACAAATAAATGCAACAAATTCAGATTGTAGACAAAGACGGGCTAGACATTGAAAGTTCTGAGTTGATTCGGAATGTTATTCTTCATGTAACATATTAGTACTGATGGATGATACCTAATCGATCCCATAAATAAAACGAAGTTAAAATAAAATCTTCAACAAAACTTCGTTTCTAGAGTTTCAGTCAAGTCTCATATTATTATATACTAGCAGCGCCCTGCGGTTTCACCCGCGTTGTTCCCGTCCTCGTAGCAATACGGGGATAAAATACTTCCCATTCCCGTAGGAATACGGTGATAAAATATAGCCTTTGTGTTATTCTGATGTATAAGCTATATAAATGTAAAGTTTCATCAAAATCCGTTCAGTAGTTTTTGCGTGAAAGAGGAACAAACATCCACATCTATACAAACTTTCGCGTTTATAATATTAGTAGGATAGGATAGGATAAGTGCTAGGGATTAAAAAGAGGAAAGGTTTATTCTTGTATGTTTTTATCGAATAAACTCAAAGGCTACTGGACCGATTTAAAACATTATTTCACCAATTGAAAGCTGCAATATCCCTGAGTAACATAGGGTATATAGTCCATGTATTCCGTCGAGAACGGGAACTACGCGACTGAAACCGCGCAGAACCGCTAGTTTTTAATATGTGTTATTTTTTTCCGAAAAATGAATTAGCGTAACTGAATTTAGGGATACCTATGGAAACCGTAGTATTGTTGCTCTTTATTTAAGATAGCGAGTGCCCAGCGGCGTCGCAGACGTGGATCTAGTGTATTCCCGTTCCCGTGGGAATTTCAAAAACCCCTTCATAGCGATTGCCTACGACATATGACACCTACATACCATTTTTCAAGTTGATGTGTTCGTTTCGGAGTACCTAGTAGGTATTTCTCTTTTTAACCAGTTTTTAATTGGAGTAACAGAATGTGTAAAGGATGACTGACCTTGGTACGTGCATTCCTTCTTTTTGCATGACATTTGTATTGTTCTGTATTGGTATTTATTAGGTTTTCTTTGTAATTTCAGTTTCAACATGATCTTCTGGTAATATTTTTTCTCAGCTTCTTCATTTTGTAACAAATAAATACAAAACTCAATTCACATTTGCATTGAACAAATATCAAAAACGTCACTTGTCAAAGAAAAATAAAATAGCAGTAAAGCAGAAAAGAGTATGGATATAACAATTAACAGACCCAATTTATTAGGTTCCCAATGATCCCGTTATTCCCGTTCCCGGGGGAATTTCCAAAAATAATTTTATAGTAGTTGCCTGTATACGTCTATAAGACATCTACTTACCATATTTCAAGTTTGTAAGTGTAATCGTTTCGGAGTAGTACGTATTTCTCTTTTTAACCAGTTTTTATATTTTCCCGTGGGAATGAGATATTTTCCTGGAATAAAAAGTATCCTAGATGTTGACCCGGGTAATCAGTTATCTCCATACCAAATTTCATCAAAATCCGTTCAGTAGTTTTTGAGTGATGCGTGCACAACCAGACAGACAGACAGACAGACAGACAAAAATTCCAAAAATTGGTGTTTCGGTATCTATATCGATAACTATATACACTACCGTTAAAATTTTCGAAAAATTTTTCATGTACAGACACGGCCCCGTTAGAGTTTTATTATATGTATAGATGACTTTCTATCTTCTATTTTTTGCAAAACTGTGCTTACGATTCACTATTTTAACAACCCGATTTAACTCTTGTCTTAAAACATACCTACCGATATTTTGCATATAATTTATATAATATTTGGAGAAGACCGAAAAATCGCTAATTTGCTATGAAATTTGTTACAAATTTAAAGTCTTTCATATAAAGTCTACACCTTACTCTGCAGAACTAAAATAGCGTTAAATAATGTTAAGCAAAGTTCTAAATGACACACACTTTATCATAATGGATTTTCGGGGCGACCGTTGTGCCCTAATTATCGGGAAATTATCCCATTAGCGCACTGAATGGCGAGTACTTTTTCAAGAGGATAAATACATGAGGCTTTCATAAATATACTCTCTACCAAAGTGTAGTTAGTTTTTGTAGTCTTTCATAATTCTCCGTGCAAGATGACTACATCTAACTGTTAACTTCAGTTTTCAACCGATTTCAAAAATGGAAAAGGTTCTCAATTCGTCACAATTTTTTTTTTGGTAGGTATGTTAATCCATATTTTCTACAAATTTGAACCGATTTCTTTTATTTTTTATCTACATTTCCTTTAATCGCGTCTCAGCTGTCGCAAAAAACGAAATAATAAAGATAACACCAATCAAAATCGTACAGATACAACAGGATACTCACAGAGCAACCAAAAAACGGTATTTTCAAAATCCAAGATGACACCGACCCATTTTAATGAATAATAAACGCCACCAATCAGCACTGCAATCAACCGGTGTTAATCATTCCGCTAAAACAGATCGGCACTGCACAGGTTAATAAACAAACGTGATATTAAAGTTTCACGATAAAAGCCGGCCGTATAAATTTAATCGCGGGGAGGGTAGGTCCGCGCAGGCGGCGGGCGTCGGCGCCACCTGTCGCTGGAGGCGCGGGGGCCGGCGGCGCGGCGGCAGCGCGACGGCGGCTGGCGAGCGACTGAGCGCGGCCCGGGCACGTGGCCCGGCGCCGGCCGCCGCCCAGGTGCACCTGCACCCTCGCCGCGCGCACCCGCGTCGCCCCCGGGGCCCTGCGCCGCGGCCCCCGCGCCTCGCCCGGCGCCCCCGCCACACTCCCGTCGCCCCCGATGCACTCCGCGCTGCTAGGATGCTGCTAATGATAATTAAAAGATATAAGGAAATACCTACGCAGTGCAACTGTCTTCATCAGTGATCATATTCGATGGCTTTACAGATGTATGTTTACTGTTCGATGTTCGGTTTTGAAATTGGGTAGGTTAGCGGTTGGGTAATCGCCCGCTCTAGCATTTACGATTTAGGGTAAATTCAAGTACACACTTTTTAATTAATTAAACCCATTTCTGATCATGACAGATAAAAATAAGATTTAATTAATCCTTAGGTTTACAGGGTTATGTAACATTGTAGGGATGAAAATCCATAAACTCTAATTTAATAAATAAAACTGCCTGTCGAACTTTTATGGTCCGTAAAACAGTATAGATATACGAGTCTCAACCTGTGGGTCCTCCAGCTATTTTACGACGTTACATTTTTAATTTAAAAGTGAAGTTATGTTTTTTGTTCGTTCAACCATTTTGTACTGGGAATAATTAATGTTTAGATGATGGTACGGAACGTGACCACGGGAAATTGAAAAGCTTTATCTTTACCCTAATCTTTGAAATGGCTTAGCTATTGATTGAGATTTGGGCTATGTAGAGTGGTTGTTTTAAATTAAACATTTCTTGTAAAGTTATTGAAACAAGGCTACGAGGAAGGGCATTTAATATTTATGTTCTATATTTAGATTCGATTATGTAGTAGTAAATATCCTCATGATTTTACTAGCGTAAAATAGGAAAATTATAAAAATAAAATAAAAATAAATAATCTCACGCCTTTTATCCCCGAGGGGGTAGGCACAAGTATTCCATTACTAGATATACCCACATTTCACGAGATATATTGGACCCCTAAACGTGATAGGTGGTGAGCCCATCGCCGGACCGGGTCTATTTACACATGTCTCAGAATTAATTCTGAGACCTGCGGGTTTCCTCAAGATGTTTTCCTTCACCGTCGAGCTAGTGATAAATATGTACGTAAGTTTTTTGAAAAACTCATTGGTAAGTACATGCCAAGATTCGAACCCGAGCCTCACTGATTTTCGGCTGGCTCTTTAACCGTAAGGCTATCACTGCTTAGGAAATTTATAGTGTAAGTTAACTCAGAGAAAAGTAAGATTTCTTTAAATCAGTGCAGTAGTTTCGGACCCCATTCAATGCAAACAAAGAAATTTAAAAAATCTTTACAAATTAGCCGTCGCAGTTTTCTAGGTGTCGGCAGGACTCCAAATTATAAGTTCACCTTTTGAAATCATCGCTTGATCAAGAATCCGCCCGCGCGCGTTAGGTCATCGCGTCCTCTAGGAACTATGTATATTCCCTCAAGTGTGGCGAGACCCGCTGCGGGGTGCTGTCATTAAAGAATTATCTAACTAATTTATTACCTCCAGGTTGATTTTAAACTAAGTATGACCATGTGTTACTGTTGCCACAGAAAGTAGTATTTACTTACAAAATATAGCGACTGCACAGTTCTTCAATTTAATACGATACTTTGTTAGCTTATATGATCACCGCACTGTGACTATGATTAAGCTATAACAATATTGTTCCCAGCGTCGCTGGAGCTATCTCTAAGTAGATCTGGAAAGCGAGGCAGAAAGGAATGCTCAAAGTCTGCGCTCGTCGAAGCATAATGCTAGCTGAGTGCATGCTACTTACTTCGGTTTGGGAACAAAAATGAAAATTTGCCCTCTCCTGTATTCGTGTTTGTATTTGGTAAATAAACATTTTATTGCTCATTCGGGCGGCAAAAATCCCGGATACCGTGTCGCGAAGTTTCTTCTATTTTTAAATTTATTTTTGGATCCATTTGTTTGGATTGTGTATAATGTATGGCCACAAATTTATTTATAATATGTTGACTTAAATAATATCGTAAAATCTGTTAAAAATACTTACTTATTTATTTAAAAGTTCTGATTCCTTTTTCTGCAATCGTCTAGGTTTCCCAATAACCACTAACCAATTTTATGTATCATATAATCATAATTCTGCTTTTCTTACTATTTACACTTGTGTGATCGTGGCAGCAAAATGAGTCAAAACAAACCGTCCACAAAGAATCTGTAGGTATGTAATGTAATGGTAAGTATATTAACTTTTTAATTACGTAGCTTTGTGTGTAGAACAATAAGCGACATTATAATCATATGTGTAGTGAGTTTAGCGTTGAAATTCTGTGTATGCCTTGAGTTGTTAGTTTTGGTTAGAATGTGCTTAATGGCTGGAACTGGGGGCGCCGCGGTCAGCAGAACAAATTATAAAATAACCCGCGAGGGGCTTGTACGAGCCGCTAACGCGGGTCCCGCCATATCTGAGTCTGCTTTCAGAGACGGAGGAAGGTGGGGAGGGAGGCACAACCACAACTAACCAAACATAGCGACATTTTCATACATTCGAAGTCACTGTGGAGGATTGGTTCTACGTCATACTATTTAAAAAGATGTGATGCATGTAGAAGATCCAGACATGCAATTTAGATCATGTAACGAAAAACGTGAAAATGTATGGGAATTCAAATGCTTTGCACTCTACACAGTGTACCGTCTAAACGGCTTGTACAATAGTACTGAAGTACCTTAGGCACCTCGAGCCTTCTCCATCCATAGTATGGATGGCCAGCATAACATCCAAATAATAGTTTGACGGAGAACAAAGGCTCCAAAAGTAATTTCGAATGTATAACAATGTTTTTTTATTAAAATAAATTAAATATAATACAGAGGTGTTACCTAATTCTAACCTCGCCAAACTGTCACAAACAAACTAATTTAAGCAGTTTAGCTTATTCTGTTACATATTGTATAAAAACAATCGTAAGAAACAGTCTTACGGATTTGATTATTTAAAGAGCAGTGATAGCCTGGACGGTTAAAGAGCCGGTCGAAAATCAGTGAGGCTCGGGTTCGAATCCTGGCATATACCAATGAGTTTTTCAAAAAAACTTATGTACATATTTATCACTAGCTCGCCGGTGAAGGAAAACATTGTGAGGAAGCCCGCAGCTCTCAGAATTAATTCTGAGACATGTGTAAATAGACCCGGTCCGGCGATGGGCTCACCACCTATCACGTTTAGGGGTCCAATGTATTATTATTATATATTATTTAGCCCCAGGACAGTGGTAATAATCTCTGTCAAAGAATTGAGCTAGCAAACATGACATTGTTCCACACGATTCCCTAGCCACTACGAGATAACTCTTTTTATTTTTTATCTGTAAGCTTCAAGGTGCACTAAGAAAGTATTTTTGGAAAAGTATTTATGGAAGTTCATAACTTTTCAAAATCACATTGATGCTTCTGGTCCACATTAATAATTTAAAGAACAATTTGTGTAAAATTTTTAATTGGCTCCGAAAATTAAGATACTGTAACTATTTTAAAAAAATGTATCCACGGGACTTACGAGAGTAAAATCTCAGAAAAGAGTCTAGTTCTGTATAAAATTATTTTATTTTCTGTTAATGATTAAATACATTTCCGCTTCAATTGATACACATTTTGTGGCACGTCCTAAGTCCATCTCTGATTAGTCTGATCTCCGACCTGGAGCGGGGCCAAATCTTTCAACTTCTCGCAGCATAAATAGGGGTACAATGCGTGGCCGGACTATTCAATTGCTTTTTATATTCATATGTCAGACTAGCGGGTGCCCAGCGGCGTTGCCCGCGTGGATCCAGTTCATTCGTCCGTTCCCGTGGGAATTTCTGTAAATCAGCTCAGCAGCATTTCTTCATACCGGTTTCCTACGACATATAATACACCTAAATACCATATTTAAAGTTTCTAGGTGTCATCAGCGATGAGCATACACTTATCACGTTTAGGGGTCCAAATAATATCTCGTGAAAAGTGGGTATATCGAGAAATAGAATACGCTCTGCTTACCCCCTCGGGGATATAAAGCGTGAGTTTTTATTTTTAGGTGTAATCGTTTCGGAATAGTACGTATTTATCTTTTTAACGAGTTTTTATATTTTCCAGTGTTAATGAGCTATTTTCCTTGAATAAAAAGTACTTACCCAAGATGTTAATATCTGGATTCTGATATCTCAATACCAAATTTCATCAAAATCCGTCCAGTAGTTTTTGCGTGATGCGTGCACAACCAGACAGACGGACAGACACAAAAATGGATTTGGGTTTTATTCCATTTTGCCGCTCAGATAACTATAGTGAAACGGGTCACGGAGGGTTACATAAAACATTACTTGGAATTTGGTACTAATGGGACGTCAAACGGGGTTTTTCCTTCTATAAAACTTTCATCCAAACCAATAAAATTTAACATTGGAGGGACTAACAGAATGTGTGAAGAATGGCTGACCTTTGTAGGTGGATTCCTTCTGTTTTCATGACATTAGTTTTTTTCTGTATATGTATTATTCAAGTTTTGTAATTTCAGTTTCAACTTGGTCTTCTGAAGATATTTTCTCTCAACTACCTATTTGATTTAAATATCAAAAACGTCACCAAGACATTAGCAATGAAAAAGAAAATAGCAGAAAAGAGTATGGATTTGACAATTAGCATACCCAATTTATTAATTTCTAAATGATCCCGTTATTCCCGTTCCCGTAGAAATTACCAAAAAATCCCTTCACAGTGGTTGCCTACGACATATAAGACACCTACATACCATATTTCAAGTTTCTATGTGTTATCGTTTCGGAGTAGTACGTTTTTCTCTTTTTAACCAGTTTTTATATTTTCCCGTGGGAATGAGATATTTTCCTGGAATAAAAAGTACCCTAGATGTTGACCCGGATACTCAGTTATCTCCATACGAAATTTCATCAAAATCCGTCCAGTAGTTTTTGAGTGATGCGTGCACAACCAGACAGACAGACAGACAGACAGACAGACAAAAATTCCAAAAATTGGTGTTTCGGTATCTATATCGATAACTATATACACTACCGTTAAAATTTTCGAAAAATCTTTCATGTACAGACACGACCCCGTTAGAGTTTTATTATATGTATAGATAGATGTTGATTTATAAAGGAAATATGGAAAATACTAAGTATATTCGTTAATATTTATTTATAAGAAAACATAAAGTATTTTTAACAACATTAATAAATAAAATAATGATTGGCCTCCAAAGAGAACAAAAAACTGACTGCGTTTCCTGTATAGTTAGGTATTCTTAAGTTTGCTTTTTTTTGCGAATATCTTTCGAAAAAAATCTTTAAAAAGTATAGTATGAAGTCGAAACACAATAGAAACGTAATATGTGGTTCATAATCGCTAGATTCTGTACTACCAGTATGTAAATATATGTACAGGGATGCAGTGAATATCTATAATGGACTTCTTCACAAAAATCTCTAATCATAATGACGAACCTGTTAGATCTGTTAATGTAGAGCACAAAAATATAAAACAATTAACGAATTTCGAAGCACGTACCACTCTATCAGTAAAATGGTTTACAGCTTCACAATATCGTAGCAATTAAATCAGTTTAAAAATGTTAATTCTCTATTCAAAATCTTTACCAAAAATAAATACGGCATAACACAATCAACACATAAACCAACATATCAATTATTGATGGAAAAGAATATAAGGTCCATGGATTTTGTTAATGACGGTTTATATAAAGTTTTATCGAGTTTCCCGGAAGCCGGCTATCTTATCCGAGACGACTTCAGTGTGTTTTACAAGTTCTACGGACTTTCGCGATTCCTGCAAACGCGTTCTGTATGACTTTATTTTTTTATTATGGGTGTGAGGCATAGAGAACGTTTTTACGGACAGCACTGGGACTTCTGCCAGGCTAACATGGGTTCCGATGCAAAATTTCTCGAAACTCGTCGATCGTGAATATGCCATCAAGCAAAATAGGCGCAGAAAAGTTGATTTGCGAAAACACTCAAGAATTACCATACAATACTATTTTGCACATTTCTCGTATTTGCACGAAAAAAAGCGAGACAAAACAATGAACAAAATTAGCTTGGGTGGCTAGATACGTGCCGCGGCCAAGTCAAAAACGGTGAGAAGGAATAAAAAAAAGGTGACTAGCCACAAGACTGTAGGGAATTAGACGTAGGTTGTCAAGTAAAGTTGTCTGGCATTACTGCAACTAATAAGTATAACACATACTATTACGTACAAATTTAGCAGTTGAGAAATGAGCTACTTTTTATCATCTATCAATAGCCATATTTATCACGGAGAATTCACTAAATAATTACCTATGTCATCATATTTTTAGTAATCAAAACAATCATTTTTTGATTTTATATTATGTATATTAAAAAAAAGTTGTAAATTTAAAATTAAAGTCGAAATATATTTTTGACCAACTGTTGTTATTGAATAATTCTTGGAATTTTATTTCAATACTGTCAACTACCCTATTGAATAATAATATAAGCATAAGATATTTTATATGATATCATTTCTAAACTGTAAAATATATTATTCCAAGTTATTTCTGTGTGTTGTTCCACAAGGCTTCTCTTTGAAAGCTATCTTGAATATGATTATTTTAAGAAATTTCCATGACGTGGGTCGGGTATAACCAGCTGTAGTCCTCATTGTTAATTTGAAGAAGCCTACTGATGACCTCGATAATATATTTCTTACAAATTCTCAATCCTTACCTTAAAATTCTTACTAATATTTTAGTTTTGCAATTTCAAAACTTTTGCGAATAATCCGAGGCTTAATATTAAAAATTCGAAAGTACACTACATTTGTAATATCATATATGAAAAAAGTGTTTTGTGTTTTTATTTCTTGACAAAAAAGCTAGAAAAGAGTTCGTTCCATTTGTTCCCCGATTCGAAGCTCAGATTAGTTTCATTATCAACAGTATCTTAAATTTTAATAACAAATGTTGCTGATTGATGAACTCAATTATTTTCTGTAAAATACACGAAAAAAGTGATTGAATTGAATGTTTAAATCCTGAAAAACAAATGTTAATATGACAAATTTAGCTCTCTTGAAATTATCTACTTACTTAAAACGGCAATGTCTTAAGTAAGGACCTAATAAATAAGTAACACATCGAATAAATAATTAAGATATATGGAGTCACAATTTCCTATGGTGAACTTGCAGTTCATCTTAACATCAATTCTGCTTTTGTCCCAACGAAAAGGCGGAGACGGAATAAAGGTAGGCTTAATAGGTACTAACAAATCATGAGAGAAATAGTGATTCGTGTTGCCTCGACCGCGGCGCCGCCGGATGAATGCCAATACGAGGAAAATATCTATAAAATACGCTGGAGTCACAACCGCATAGCAACCAGGGTTACCAAAAAAATTTAGGATTATAAATTTTTTGTGGGTTATTTATTTTTATTTTTTTTGTATTTTTTCTTTATTAAGGAAACAAACAGCTTTTACAATAAAAACTTATAGATAATACTATAAATAGAAATATTACAGTAAGCCAACAAAGTTTACATTAATGTTTAGCACCTAAAATTGCAACGGACGTGCTACTAAACAAGGAAGTCTATCCTAGTCTTTAAAGGAAACAAGAATAACATTTTTTTTTTATTTGATAAAAGAATATAATAATCTTGTACTATTATTTAATTTGCTTAATGGCACTCACAGCATTATTTACTTGAGGAAGAAAAATGTTAATACCGCTATAAATTTTATTATAAT
The DNA here is from genome assembly GCA_963855545.1 of Ethmia dodecea. Lineage (NCBI taxonomy): Eukaryota > Metazoa > Arthropoda > Insecta > Lepidoptera > Depressariidae > Ethmia > Ethmia dodecea. The sequence goes on from OY979446.1 coordinate 9,692,250, forward strand.
TTGTACAACAACAAACCGGTTTTTGGCGTAATTTGTCTTTGCATTAGCTATGTGTTGGCTTTTAGACTTTTATAGCTATCTAGGCTACTTATAAACACAAAAAGTCTAAGACTCAGTCAATAGTTTAAACATTGTCGTAAGAAACTAATCGAAAAAATTTAGAGACTCGTAAACTTTATATGTAAATTAAAAATATATATTTATCCACTTTTGTAAAAAAATTTTTTTGTGGTAATCAAAAATGAGCCTGACTCTTTATTAATGTGTTTATGGTTGTTCAACAAAATTAAATCTATGAAATAATAATACATATCCTGTAATGAGAAAGCTTGAGTAGAGAACACAGGCGTTTATCAGTTGTAAACTGCTTGCCTGATTAATAATATTAAGACATCCCTAACGTATACTGCTACTGACCACGTAGGCAAGGTAACGGATTATAACGTTTCGGATTCGCCGAACTGTTTTAGAGGCACACTGGATTTATGTTCAATATCAATCCATAAATGTCAATATTTCGAATATTCAAAGTTATACAGACCGTACCACGTTTCGTGGCTCATAGTGATAAATAACTAAACATTATGATTATGATCCCTGAACCGTTATATTTTTTAGTTATTTAATGTAGATTTTTTTGTTTTATATACGATATATATAAAAATACTCTATATGTGTTGATAATTCAGCTTCTATGCGTCTAATCAAGATAAACATTTAACAGATATTAATTTAGACCTGCAAAAATACAACAGTGAAAACTGCATCCAATTTTGTGGGTGGGCTGGCGTACATACGGACAGACAGACATACAGACAGATAAACTAAAATACTATTATAATTGTTTAGGATTCTATTCCTGTTATAAAGACTTGAGGAGTCTTATTAAGTTTTCTTAAATTTCTCCAATTTACAATCAAAACAGCCAGTTACAATTTCATTATAATATGTATAGATTATACACACTATTTGTATAGATTACATAGACTAAATGTAAAATCATAGAATAACAAAGAAACTGACTGAACAACATTGAGTAAATCTAAACTAATAGTTTTATTGCTTTTATTAGGCAATTTAAACTACTGAGCGTAGCGTAGATCTGCTACGTCGTAGCAGCACGTAGCACATTACCCACTACGCGACTACGCACTCCCGAACTGGCAATTTCTAGTCCGAATGTGTTTCGTTTTTATAAAGTTTATTTTTCCTTCTTTGATTAACGTGATAGCCGGGCTGGCACAACATTAACATAATCTGGGCGAGTAATAATTTGTTCATGCTTTAATAATGGAAATTCCCGTCGTTGTTTGGTTTATATATGGTACGACTTATAAAAAATACATAGCTCATGCCAAAAATATACATGAGGCATTTTACTACTTTCAAGTTACTCGTACTTGTGAGTTTATGCTTTGGTTTAAATTTTTGTACCCCATACTGAGTTCATAAAACTTGGCACCAACCTTTAATATAATTTATTTATTAAAAACCTAGTCATTTAACAAAAGCAGCGTGTTTATGAAAACGGAATATAAAATAAGGACATTATGCTAATAAATAATTCACAAGACCCAAAGTCACAACGCGAAATCGTCTTATATTGCAAGAAATTTTATTTTCTCGCTTACTTCGGTAATAGGTAATATCATTACGTTGCGTAATTTGTAGGGAGATTAACTGCGTGAAAAATTCTGGGCGCTTGATTTACCTGCCCCATCCGTCAGCATTAGGGCGAACTCACACCCATACTTAGTGCCGCGTCACTAGCTGCTATCTCTAAAGGCCAATGCAGTATTATTATTAGACTACCGCTAACCCGTCAGCGGCGTTGCCTACGCAGGTCCTGTTTTGTCACGTTCTCGTGGAAAAAATATTTTTAGAAACCTTCCCCGACGACGTACTTACACCTACTCACTAACATTTCTCAGTACTAGTGTAAATGGTTTAAGAACGTATAGAGTACAAACAAATAAACATTATCTACATCTGCACTCATATTAATTGTATATTGTATGTTTGTAATGAGTATGCTCCGAAACTTTATGGACCGATTTTAAAAATTCTTTCACCAATGCAAAGATTACTTTTGTGAAAGTAATTAAGTGGGTTATAATTTTACCACGGAAACGGGATATACGCGGGTAAAATCTAGATAAAGAGATTGTCGGCATCGTATCAGTGACTGGCTTGTTGGATCAGTAGTGACCATATATTGGTTGTGTGCCTAAGTTTTCATAATTGAGTATATTTATCAGATGTTTGTCACCAATTACCTTTGCCTTTGCCTAGTTTGGGATTAAAATAGCCATGTGTGCATTGTGTCCCACAATTATTATTATTTATTATTCCCTTGGTGTTGCATATTATGTCCATGAGCGACAATATTTAGTTAGCATCATATTGTTAGTCTACCGTTCGGCACTTTCCTAAAAAGTTAGAATAATACATTTAGCTTATTGAATCGCAGATGCATTACCAAACTTCGCAGTATATGACATCAATATTATCTACATTTACCTACATTAATTACACACGAAGTATTTTTAGTTTTTTTGCAAACTTATGAAATAAAAAAATACAGAAAAAATAATCGGACCAATGTAATATAAACCACAAAGGAGTTTTCTCATATATTATGGAGTGGTTTCAGTAGTAGATATATTTTTTGAATTATTGAGGTTATAATATAAATATAGACAAATGAATTATAGAGTCCAATCACACGCGGTGGCAAGGGTGAGTTATATACCCGTACTCTGCACTTAAATCCCCCCTTAGATTATTTAACGTAATTTGAGAGGAGATTAACGGAGTGAAAAAAAATCAACTACCACTTGATTTACCTGTCCAATTCGTCAGCATTAGGGCAGTGACAGATCTTGGTGCCCGATTGCACTAAAGGCCAAAGCTGTGGTATAATCTTTGCTTTACGATTCCATTTTGTTGCTGTATATTAATAGTAAATAGAGTTTATTGGTCGTAAAAATTTGGTTGTCCGTGATTGGAATGCCTCAGACAGACATTACGGAATGGCAGTAGGTGTGTGTGTTATCCGGACAGTTATTTTTTGTGATTCACAAAATAAGATAGAGTAATTGCAATTCAATCGGGATAAGTTGTTGTTTTAGGGTGGATTAGATATACCTACTCGCAAAAATATACTCCAGGCCTACTATCTTAAACAATCTTTAAATATCCGACAGCGTTAAATGGCATTTGGTTACCATAAAACTTTAAATTTCTGGTTTGCGATTCCAACAACGTTTAAACAACGTTTATAGATACGTTCCAATCCACCCTCAAATATTATTAAAACACGCTTCTTGCAAGTTTAAGTTTTTGTAGCGTTTTCTTTCCTTAGCTAAAAATCACTGTCACGTCATAAGCTTGACTAATAGAGACAGAGACTTTTCATATTGCGTATACTACGCGCAAAGTGTGCATGTGTTATACGTTCCAGCTTTAGTTAACCGATCTGTACTCTTTGTACAGCAGACTTCTTTATGCCTACTTACATTGTAGCATCTCGCAGCAGATTGGGAGCGAAACTGTATCTCGAGTAAACGCTTTTAAATCTTTCACTCAGTGTGTACCAGCCGAACATCGTAGGCGAGTATTATGAGGCGACATCGCGCTAATGCGCCTGAATATGTATCGAGCCAAGGTGCTTACCATAACGATGAGGTCGACTGACGCCACCGAAGGCTCTTCACTTTACAACTTTAGTTTTGCTCAATTTATTTGCTGTTGTATGTATATGGTCTTAAAGTAGGAAGTTGCCTAAATTATGATGTTCACTGGAATTTCATAAGGATTTTATACTTCAGCATAGTTCGTTTAGGGGGAGTAAAAATGCGGGCTGTCTTATTAAATTAGTTTCTGTAGAACGTAAGGTGTTAGCTTCAAACATAGATTGCTACGCTCTAAATTCGTTCATGAGAAGAGGCAACTCAGCGGTTTGGGTTTTACTCTTGAAAATGAATAGATAAGACTTAAGATTTTAACCAATTAATTTTTATTTAGTTAAGTAAATTATGATGATTTTGTTCATGTCAGCAGTACGAGTCGATCATTAGACGTTTCCAAACTTCTTTCAGGTAGAATGTATTTCCAAATCTATGGATTGATCCACTATGTAATTTATCACCAAACAGAGTATGAACACGCAGCATTAAAACTACTGAAGTTGGATCCATAACAAACACTATATATGTCTGAATGTGCGTTAAGACTTGATTTAAAAAAAACTCCATTTAAAGAAATCTCAGCATAAATCCGCCTTTATAGGAGCATAATCGCAAGATGCTCGCTTGAGTCGAGTTTGTTAGTCAACTATTACTGCCACTCGCTTGTAAGGAACGTAGCTAATTTGCCGTCAACAGTTTCTCTCTGGCATGAGGAACGAGTTGCGCTGCTCTTGTGAATAAAGGATCATACACACTTAGGTGGTCAAAGGCAAGCGAGACGCCACTCTTCTTGTTAAATGTATATCTAATTTGACGTTACTTCATTTAGCAATGATAGACAATCATAAAACAAAATAAATATAACTTTATATGGGTGTCGTGTCTGGGTGTTTAATATTTATTTAAGTATGATTTATCAGTTGTTTAGTACCCATAGTACAGGTAGTAGGCTCTGCCTAGTTTATGACTAAATTGTACGGTATAAATTGTGTCCCACAATTTATTATTTTAAAAAAATATCGCGCCAGACTTACCTTCACATTCGGCACAGACGGCACCATTTAGGGTCCTAATTCAAATCGCAAACCAGAAATTGAATTTTTAATGGTTACCAAATGCCATTTAACGCTGTCGGATATTTAAAGATTGTGTATAACACATTTGCTCGTAAAAGGTCTCTTATTTCACCAATTTCAATATCGTATTGTATCTCATTACGCACAAGTGCGGTAATGTAATGTAAAACGCACGTTTTATCAAGACGCTCCTTCTAAAAGCGAACGGTAGGTACTTTTAAAATCTTAGCAAAGAGTTTTTATGTCAAAAAAGTTGTCAAGATTTTATGATTAAAATTGACTTGGGGAGATAAAATATAATAAAAAAACATTTATACAGGATGTCCCAGAAGTCAACGATAAGCCGGGAACCAGCGATAGGCCTAGTCATGAGGGTAATCAGAAAAATATATAAAAAAATCTATGTTCTTTTTTCAAAATGTTATGAAGGTTTAAAAAAAAACCTAAAAAACGGACACCCTGTAATGAATTTTCTTGTACCGTGACTGTAAATATTTACTTTTTGAATATTTTTTTTCTGTAATGCTATAATGAATAGCCGTGCTACAATTTACAATTAAAAAAAATTACATAACTGCCTCACTTTTAAGTAAAAAGTTAAATTTGTTTCCAACATTGAATTCTAAATAATTTCATCAACCAACTTAAACAAGCTGGTACTGTAAAAAAAATGTATGGCTACTATTTTGGCAAGTATACTTAAAAGTTGACGCATTTAGTCTAAATTCTAAAATAGTATAACACATGCTAGGGTTTGTTATAGTTGAGGCATGAAATTTTTTTTTCTCGATGAATCCGGATTCTATGCCAATCTAATTTAATGAGGTGAAATGTTGGTAAAGCAACCTTAAGTCTGCAGCTGACCTGAACTAAGCCTTTTTATCCTTTTTCTTAACCCTCCTTTAAAGTAATGATACTTAAAATAAGTTTGTGTAATATTTTTTTTATTTAATGTGGTATGTCTTACAGCATTCAAACTGTTTTCCTTCAGCTAATATGCACACTCTACATCTCCTTAAAAATGATCGAGCTATGCGCCGGGCGTGACGTTTGGAATTGATTTGTTCAGCGGCTTCTGAGATTCTTTGGCGCAGCTCTTATAAATCTTGAATCGGTTTGTGGTAGACTTTTTCCTTAATTGCACCCCAGTAAAAAAAATCTATTGGATTAAGGTCGGGTGACCGCGCTGGCCACGAAATTGGACCACCCCGACCAATCCACCTATTTGGATATTCTTGAAACTATCTGACTAGACGAGCATAATGCGCGGGGCAGCCGTCTTGCTAATACCACATGCTGCCGTAAATATTTAGCGGCACTTCTTCTAATAAATAGGTAGTTGATTTTGTAGGAAATCTAAATAAACATGTCAATTTATGGTCTCTGGCAGCTCAATCGGACCAATAACTGTATCGTTTAAAATGCCTGTCCACATGTTTACTTTAAAACGGTACTGTGAATGATCTTCACGCATTGGGTGAGGATTTTCCACGTGCCATTCGTGTAAATTGTGTAGGTTCATGTAACCGTCCTTTTTAAACGTTGCTTCGTCGGACCATAGAATCGTTTCAAAAAACTGGGGATCTTCAATGTGTTTTTGCAAAATCGTTTGACAAAATCGCACTCTCTCTGGGTAGTCTCGGGGAAGCATAGATTGTACTCGTTGTACATACGATGTGCACTTCTTTTAGGTACTCCAAGGCTTTCCTCAATTCCACGTACGGATATACTTGGATCTTCTTCCACAGCTTGCATGACTTCGTCCTCGTAGGGCAAGAGGGGCCTTCCTTCACCAGCCATATGATCAGGGAATCGACCTTCGGATAATGATCGATGCAGATTAGTAAAAACTCGGTAATCAGGATGACGCTCTAAGTTTGGGTATCTCTCGCGATACACCCTAGCTGCAGCATTGGCGTTACATAAGCATTCTCCGTAAATAAGATGCATGTTGGCGTACTCCTGTACGGTATATCTATTTGGCATGATAATTTCACTTTACGAACTCGTTACACGCAAATACAATCTAAGCAACAGACTCCAGAATCTTTACTTCTGGGACAGATGGATTTAAATCAAAGCCATCAAACAAATGACATAAACAAAAGATGTGCGAATAAACAAAAATCCCTGTTAGGTTCTCTTTTCAAAATTATGAGTCCGTCTCCATTCAAAAAGATTTTAACCTGGATTTACCTAAGAAGGTTGCGTTACCAACATTTCACCTCATTAAATTAGATTGGCATAGAATCCGGATTCATCGAGAAAAAAAATTTTCATGCCTCAACTATAACAAAACCTAGCATGTGTTATACCATTTTAGAATTAAGACTAAATGCGTCAACTTTTAAGTATACTTGCCAAAATAGTAGCCATACATTTTTTTACAGTACAGCTGGTTTAAGTTGGTTGATGAAATTATTTAGAATTCAATGTTGGAAACAAATTTAACTTTTTACTTAAAAGTGAGGCAGTTATGTAATTTTTTTTAATTGTAAATTGTAGCACGGCTATTCATTATAGCATTACAAAAAAAAATATTCAAAAAGTAAATATTTACAGTCACGGTATAAGAAAGTTCATTACAGGGTGTCCGTTTTTTAGGATTTTTTTTAAACCTTCATAACATTTTGAAAAAAGAACAGATTTTTTAGGGTTCCGTACCTCAAAAGGAAAAAACGGAACCCTTATAGGATCACTTTGTTGTCCGTCTGTCCGTCCGTCCGTCCGTCTGTCAAGACCCTTTTTCTCAGGAACGCGTGGAGGTATGAAGCTGAAATTTATATCAATTACTCAGGTCTACTGTCCCTTGAAGCTGTGAAAAAATCAAACTTCTAAGCCAACGCAATCAAAAGATACAGCCGTTTATGCCGCAAATTTTCGACACTTGCAAGGGAATCAAAACCTACAGGGTGCTTCCCGTGAACTCAGAATCTTGAAATTTGGTACGAAGCAACGTCTTATAGCATAGATAAAGGAAAAATTACGAAAACCATAAATTTGCAAGGTTGTACGGAACCCTCGGTGCGCGAGTCCGACTCGCACTTGGCCGGTTTTTTTAATATTTTTCTGATTACCCTCATGACTATCAGGCAGGCAGGCCTATCGCTGGTTTCCGGCTTATCGTTGACTTCTGGGACATCATGTATACATAATTCTTTAATTTAATTAATTTTGATAGTAAATTACAACCAAATCTGTAACAAAAACACAAAAATATTAATTTACTTTATTAATAATACTGGCAGTTTTTTGTGCCTGCCTAAAAAAAATGCTGATGCGCGCGCATCGCTAATTTGTGAACAATTAAAAATTATTCCGCGCGCTTTTTCTTAACGCTGTATTGTTTTTATTCGTTTATCATAGTCCGAGTTTTATTTTATTTCCTCGCAAATGTGTTATAAAACGTCGTATGAAATCTTACGTGCGCTTTGATAATTACAGCCTCTGCTTACTTATAAGCCCTCGCCTACGGCTTGGGCTAGCAATATCGCCTCAGCTGTTATTTTCAACATACCGCAGTTATAACATAATGTACTATTAAGATAGTAGGGCTGGAGTATATTTTTGCGAGTAGGTATATTTAACTTACTAAATGATGCTGATTCTGCTTTACAGCGACTAAACTTATTTTAGTTTACTACTGTCATTTTCTTTCTCAAAAGAAAAGAGACGAGAGATACTTATTCAATCCTGTCACATTAAAATTAGTCCATTCAACTAAGGCATTTCATAACGTGCTTAGTGCATAAGTAAATAAGTCACGACTAAAATACAGTCTCTGACAGGACTTAATTGTGTAGGTTATCTTCTATCCTTTTTCTTTTTTTTGAGGTAAGACAAAGACAGGACTAAACCAAAATAAGTTTAGTCGGTGTAAAGCAGAATCGCCCATTATGAGTAGGTATCTTAATATTAAGCTGCACGGAGAGCTTCGGATCGCAGACGCTCAAGTTTCGCTCCAGTTTTGGAGACGGCTGGTCGCTCAGGTCTGACTAGGGCTTAAGTATAATGAGCACGGCTATGTAGTAAAAAAAAAAAGAACTCAGGACAGCTATGTAGTCTACTTTTTAATGATACCTTATGTTGATAATATTATTTGTGCGTATAGCGTGAAGATGATTCAAATCATATTCAAACACATTCTGTGTGTTAAAAGTAATCACAACCTAAGTTAAAAGCCACTTACTGGCTACACGTCCCCAATCTACAACCTTGTTGTCACTTTCCATCAAGTAAAACCGTGAACAAACTCACAATCAGTCTTATAATGAAAAAAATATATACCTGTTCAAAGCGTCGCAGTAAACATTTCGTAGTTAGGTATAAAAAACAACTTAAATGACTTCGATTTCCGAAACACCTCATATTTTCACAAGAAATGATTTATGATTTATTCAATGGCCAATTAACAGGCATCGTGAATACTGCCAAACAAAGTTCGGAAAAGCACTAAGGTGGAGTTTTCAACTTGTGACTGAGAACATTAATTAAGTAACGTCAAAAATCTTTGCAAACTCCTCCAAGCCAATAAGTGTTTCGGAAACTGTTGAGGCTGATCGAGATATTAAATTACCATAAGTAATTGTAATAAAACTATTTAGGAAGCAAAAGGAATTTCATCGTCTTAACTTGTAAAAGGCTTCGCTTTTCAAAGTGTCACAAGCAATTTTTTGATGGATTCTTAAGATTTCCTTACCGACAATTATTTTTGATAAACGTAAGAAAATGTCTGCTTTAATCTTTGCAGCAATTTTCTCAACGGTTGGTACTAACATTAATAGAAGTAATTAATTTACTTTACAGACATACAATTATAAAGAGTTAAAGCTAAGATTTTTAGCGTTTAATACTTTTTGTAGTTCAATATCATTTATAACCAAACATTACCACTCTGAACCGTTCACAGCCATTGATATGTAGGTATTGTGTTCACAGCCAACACAATGAGATTGTCATAAAAAGAATGGCAATTGTAACAAAATTTCCGTATTCATTGAGGATGAACGACAAGTGCCAAAAAGATTACAGATAATTTAGTTCGCTCTTTCGTCCCCTTTTTATAGTCCTGAATCTTATATTGTGACTCATAGTCTATAGCATAACATGAATATTATGCCGCACGGGACATTTGCTCAGATCTACACTCGTACTTATAGTCCAACCTGATAAAACTCACGCACCACACCATAATCATCATTTACTAGCAGGCGCATAATGGAATTTTTAGTTAGGTTGCTCGTCTGCCTCTTTTTTCATAAATAAATTCTTAAAGAAAGCAATTTCCGTGAATACCTACTAATTAAAGTACCGAGTTATTATTGTATTCAAAAATACAACCCTAAAAGTGATTGTATAAAACTTACTATTTAATATACTCTATTTTACTTTTGAGAAAAATTAGTATGAATAAAATTAAAATGAAGCCATTTGTCAGCTGCAATGTAAATGCAACACATGTCCCAGCTATATTTCTGTTGGCCTCCGCTCACCCATTCCATATTTGTAAGTAAAATAAAATAGATAAGTTATGTTTATTACAATGCATGAAAATTCAAAATTGATGATCACTCTTCGCCTGATGGAATTCCCAATGGTAAGCTGAGCGAAATTCAATTTTGTCTTTCTACTTGTGAGTGCAATACTTTCATTGCAATCTTACTTACCATTCATAGCCCTTGCAATGGACTTTAAATGTTCTTGAATTCTTAATAACCATTTTTGGATTATCTCTTTCTAATAAGTATATAAACAACCGGCCAAGTAGGTACATATGTGTTGGATTAAGCGTACTAGGGTTCCGTATTTGAGATAAAATATTTACGATTGCAAAACATTCATTTTCAAAAGGCGGACAAACACAAAAGATATAATCTAATAACAAAGAGATTAAAATATAATAGGAGATGCAGACTTTAGAAATATGTTTCACTAAATATTGACTTAAATAAAAAAGACATTTCGAAACCCCAATATAAATGTTGAAAATCTTGAATATTGGAATTCATATCTGTGGTGTGACCTTCTAGACCTTTCATAGACCTTTTGATACATTTAGATGTCTATGGATATTTTCCGTAATTATATCATACAGTTACCTTAGCGGTTCATACATCACACTTATATAGTCTCCAAATAATTAGGTTGACATACACATGAATTTATAAGGGTTTCGTTTTTTGTCATCATCTATAATATATGGAATCTTAAAAATGGATAATAGTTCGTTTGTTCGTCTTTTATTCGTTTTTATACCTACCGACCATGCTTCCGAGTTGTTGCGAGAACGACCATGCAAGTATTTATATTTTTAATTTCCAATAGAAACGGAAAAATAACCCCTGATCTGTGCGGGAAGCACCGCAGGGCATACATAAGTAAGAATAGATATTCGTAAACAAAGCGTATAAAATGGTTACTATTGTTTGAAGGTACTATGAATAGAGGACTGAAACAAAAGAGACGTCAAAATATATTCATGTTTTCGTACAGACGTGAACCGACATCATCGACGGGGAAATAGCTCGACAATATAAATCCCGGGGGAAATTTTTCAGCGTTAACAATAAGCCCGTATTTTATTTTCATGCGAAAGATTCCAGCTTTTCGTTGTTCCCTCGAATGAGTAAATCCAGCTTAATTTATGTCATTGTGAACATTACTTTATTTACGAATGCACAAGTTTGTAATGTGGAGTACATTACAAGCTTTTGCATTTGTAAATAGACAGACTCGCACCCGTACACTTAAAAAGACACGTTTCTTGTATTACTTTTATTTTTATTCTTTGTTGTTATAGCGGTCTACTTATTACGGTGCATCAGATACAGCCTCCTGACAGACAGACGGATGGGAAGCGGAGACTTAGTTATAATAAAGTAAAGTGAAGGTTATGTTATATGCAGTCGGGTAAAAATATAACACACAGGAGATGAAGAATCAAAATCCATCAAAGCGTTTGTAGCTTAGGCTGAAAAATATTACCCTCCTTCTGGTAGAGTCGGTTAATAAAAACCAGCAGAACGATGCTCTCCAATGCCAAAGTAAAATAATTGAAAAAAAAAAGTTTTAAAAAATAGAAGAAAATGTAGATATATACATATATTTATTTCTCGTGTCTGGTGTTTTATAGAAGCTGTTTTTAGAGTAAAGAAATACATATATCCCTCGCACATATTATTTAGTAGCTTTGTAACTTTTCAGAAATAGTAAACACAGACAGTCTACAAATTTAATTAAAGTTGCAGTTAGCAGACGGCTTAACTATATAAATTAGCGTCGAATACTACAGAACAATCTTCGTTTCATTGTCACTTCGTTAGACATAAATGATGTAGAATCCGACCATTTCCGATGCGGATAATTGTGGAAATTAACATATTTTGTTCGTTTGAATTCTATGCACCACCATCTCAGCGCGTTTCTGGAATATGAACATTATGAACAGAATAGTAATTAAGTCTAATTTCAAAATAGGATATCCTGCTGCTCATTTATAATACAAAATATTGTATCTATTTAGTTGGCTCTTGCATGACTACATCAAATTATGAATTCATATTTAATACAGATTACGTTTAACCGTAACAAACTGCTGATTTCAAGATTGTTTCTCACATATGAGATGGGAAATTATATTTGGTTAATGAGAATATACAAGTGTATTATAGAAAATATATATAAAGAGTATCCGAAACCGACGAGCATGCGTGGGGCGTTTGATGGATGTGGATGAAGCACGAGAGATCTGCCAAGTTTTTAGCAAGTGGCTGTATATTTTCCCTGCCTACCGCAATGGGAAATAGGCGTGAGATTATGTATGTAATGAGAATATAGAATAGAATGATTCAAGCCACCCAAGGGATTTAACGTGCTTTTCGAAACACTGAGGAACTAGACTGATAATGCCAATTTAGGCTATCACCCATTAAGTAACTAACTTCACTCAAGAATGTTTAACAGATGTCATCGTTACCGCAAAAAAAAGTACTGGTGAAAAGTGTGTTTTTTTAAAAGCGGCGAATACCTCTACCGACCCCGCCAAGAATAGGTAAATAAATAAGCATTTCTTTTTCATTCCATTTCAGATTATCAGGAATATGACTGGCTTACATAATAAAAAAATTCACACTCCTTTTATCCCTGACGGGGTAGGCAGAGGTATTAAATTTATAGAAATACTCACGGTTCACCAGTATATTCTATAGACCCCTAAACGTGATACGTGGTGAGTTGGTGAGCCCATGGCCGGAATGGGATGCTGTTACATACGCCTCAGAATTATTTCTGGGCCCTTCCATTATATCTGTATCATATTCTAAAATTCAGTTCATTCATTTAGCGATTGTCGTATTTATTGCTTAAAAAAAAACTGTTTAGAAGAACCCAAAAGGGGGCTAAAAAGTTTCCGAGGATAACTCAATTCAGCGAGATTCGGCTACTAGCCACATTTCGTTGTTACTTATAAGTTAGTAGTGTATTGGCTTTGATCAGTTTCTCACATTTAGGAAAATATAGTTTCTTTACTGAATCTTTAACAACAAATGATTTATACCGAAATTCGGATACTTCCACCATCATAAATTTATTACTGTATTGTTACACAGATTTGGTTTTCCCAAAGAAGTGAAAATCGAGAAAATATCCTTATAACCATGATTTAAACTATAATGTCTTTTTTGTGTTTCTGTGTATCAGTTAATTTTTTCAATGGATATTTTATTTTGAGGTTTTACAGAATAAATCTATGGACGCTTCAAGAAAGAAATTCCCATAGGAGCTTAATTCTTAAATCTTTCGTTTGTAAACAATTTCGAATATAATTTCTAGAGTACCTAGGCAGGATGTAGTGAAACTATTATTATATCCAAGTATGACTAGCGGTTCTGCCCATTTTCCGTGGGAGTACGGGAATAAAATAAGTATAAGAATTTTTTAAATCGGTCCACTTAACATACAAAAATACAAATCTTTCCTCTTTTTAATATTAGTGTAGCTGTAGATAATAGCTGGACATTACAAATGAATCTATGACCCACATATAAAGATTTTGAAAATCTAAATATAACATTGGTAATAAATGATTGCATGGTGCAATTTTCAAATCACTTTTATAAGTCTACAACTTTTACGAGAATAAGACTAACACTTCTTGGTCGTTAATAACGAATTATAGAATAATAAGCAAGTGCCCTTCCCAATTCAAAGTTAGTAATTTCTTGTGTCTGACCTTAGATATGATCACTTTTTAGGGTTCCGTACCTCAAAAGGAAAAAACGGAACCCTTATAGGATCACTTTGTTGTCCGTCTGTCCGTCCGTCCGTCCGTCTGTCAAGACCCTTTTTCTCAGGAACGCGTGGAGGTATGAAGCTGAAATTTATATCAATTACTCAGGTCTACTGTCCCTTGAAGCTGTGAAAAAATCAAACTTCTAAGCCAACGCAATCAAAAGATACAGCCGTTTATGCCGCAAATTTTCGACACTTGCAAGGGAATCAAAACCTACAGGGTGCTTCCCGTGAACTCAGAATCTTGAAATTTGGTACGAAGCAACGTCTTATAGCATAGATAAAGGAAAAATTACGAAAACCATAAATTTGCAAGGTTGTACGGAACCCTCGGTGCGCGAGTCCGACTCGCACTTGGCCGGTTTTTTCGTATTCGAATGATTCAAGAATAGAATTGATCTCCAGGAGTGCGATTTTTGAATCTCACTGGTGATATCAAAATCACCGGTGACTAAAATTATCACCGATGACTTTTATGTCACCATTTTCCAAAAGCCGTATTTTTGAAAGTCACACGATGTTTACCAACATGCAGAAATTTTACAATGTCAGTCAGAGACAATCTTCCCGTTACGTTCCTTTTTACGCAGATGTTATAGTGTTGCCCTTGATATCGGTTTTTATTTTCTCATAATATAACTTAAAAAAGATTCATCAAATTGGTCAATCGTAAAACGTAACGTATCTGTCAGTATCGTGTAAACGAAAATTAAAGTTTTGAATTGAAAAATTCACTTAATTCACTAGAAAAGGACGAATAAAGAGAACATAACACAGATTTTACAATTTATAAGAAAAGGTATGTACATTTGTTAGTGGCATATGTTTTACAAGTATATTTAACTTAATAATTGTATTTACTAATAACTTGGATATTGTTTTATTTAATTGAGATGTTTTTTATATTTTCAATAAATCGTCGCAATCACGAAATATCACAATCGAGCCCCGCTGCTAATTCTTCCGAAAAACATACTTTGGCACTTTTGGCAGATGTCACATACGTTAACTGTCAAAAACAATCACATGGTGATTTCAATTATAGTTAGGGAGGCGAATAGGGGAATTTTCGGTAATACTCGAGCGTGGCAGTTTAAGATATGAGAGATACCTTAGACCTAATAGAACAACCTTGTAAGGTATTTAGCTCTATATGTAGTGACGCGCGCCTAGGATAGACGATCAGATTAGTAAAAAAAAATCGATAGTCTGAAATACTCGAGCGCATCAGATTAAGATATTGGGGGTTGATTTTAGTGTTTTAAGACTAAATTTAACTAATCTGACGATAAGTCCTTGACGCCGCCAAGTTATAGGGTCGCGAACTTGTAAAAAAAAAACGTTAATCCGGCATTCTCGAGCGCGATTTTTATTTCTTTTATTTTGAAGAATATAATCTAAAACTTACTAAAAATACAAAATCTGCCGGTTTCCGAATGACCGGAAGTGTTGAGGAGCCATTGTAGTATTATTACTACTCACGGTTACCTTTGCTCTCCCATTTTCGTGACATCATCTCATATGTCTATCGATGCATTTCTCTTAATATCATTCCTTTTCGCTGCATTCATTTCTGTAGATCCCTGAAACCTGTTAACGTTATAAAAACACATCTTCTCTGCGCTACCACATCGTATCTTCACGTTACAAGCACCTTTATAAATCGGTCTTGGCTCCAATTACTTACAGCGCAGTTTTCACGTGTTCACTATACTCCTAGAACTTGGGGCTTCGAGCGCACAGACGCGTTACTTTTTCCTATTCCAATTCACTATTATTTCTTGATTTTTTGAATTGGTTTGCTGTTTATTTTGCTAAAAAGGTAATTTTGACACTTCTGACATTATTGTTTATAACGGTTGTTATGGCAATTTCTTTCTCATTTTATTAGTGGCCTGATGTTTTGTATGTGATCTTTCGCTAAATTGTGAATCTTGGGCTGGCCATTCGTAAAAAAATACTTCTAAATTCAAAATTACGATTCCTCTGCCAAAATTCTATAAAAGGCAGAGGATTCGGAAGAGCAAATGAAGTCTTACTCCAGCTTTCATAAAAGAAAGTTCTAATTAAAGGCCTTATCCCGGGGTCGAGCGACCCCGGGACCCTGCAGTGCCTCCTTCTAAAAATCTTCACCGTGTGTGAGTCCCTCATTGTGTGAGTCATCTTGGTTCCCGTGTGTCCTCCCGCCTGGCCGTTGCCAGACGCTCGCAGGCCCCTCCGCCTTGCCAGTGCCAGACGCACGCAGGCCCCTCCGCCTTGCCAGTGCCAGACGCACGCAGGCCCCTCCGCTTTGCCGTTGCCAGGCGCACGCAGGCCCCTCCGCTTTGCCGTTGCCAGGCGCACGCAGGCCCCTCCGCCTTGCCGTTGCCAAGCGCACGCAGGCCCCTCCGCCTTGCCGTTGGCAGGCGCACGCAGGCCCCTCTGCCTTGCTGCGTACCCCTGCCGTGACTACATCGAGCCTCACTACATCTGGCCTGATTACATCGAGCTGTGCGGCCTTCAAGCGCGCAGCTCCTTCACCCCTGCCGTGCTGACGTCGTGCCCCTATTCTCCGCATCCATCCGTCATCAACTCCACTGACACATACCGCTTACCACACATCACACGCCCATACACCCACTTCACAAATTCCCTTTTTTTAAAAAACTGATGTAAATAGTGTTTTTTTAATATTATTTATCGAAATATAAAAATATCCTCATTCTCCATATTTTCTTTTTTATTTTGTTCTTTTAAAATTGTCGCTTCACGACATTTTGGCGCCCAACGTAAATTAGCTCTCTCTCTCTCTCCTTCTAATCTATCTGCGCCTGTCTTTTCCTCCTCATTTGCTCTCTCTTTTCTATCTCTTTTTTTTTTAAAGCTTCTCGACAATTTTCGTGGATTCGGAAAAAGTTACGCGTATCTGTATACAAAAGTATTATTAACATGTACAGTTTCATGTATGTATATTATTCAATAACCTGTTGATCCTCAAATTGTTATTTGGACGTATCGTAAGCAAAACGTAGTAAAGAATTGAAGCAAAAAAGAGGAATCCTACTAATATTATAAATGCGAAAGTTTGTATGGATGAATGTCTGGATGTATGGATGTCTGGATGGATGTTTGTTCCTCTTTCACGCAAAAACTACTGAACGGATTTTGATGAAACTTTACAGCTTATACATCAGAATAACACATAGGCTATATTTTATTCCCGTATTCCCACGGGAACGGGAACTACGCGGGTGAAACCGCGGGGCGCTGCTAGTAATATTATAAACGCGAAAATTTGTATGGATGGATGTTTGTTCCTCTTTCACGCAAAAACTACTGAACGGATTTTGATGAAACTTTACAGTTATATAGCTTATACATCAGAATAACACATAGGATATATTTTATCCATGTATTCCCACGGGAACGGGAACTACGTGGGTGAAACCGCGGGGTGCTGCTAGTTTGCCATAAACATGTAATACAGACTGAGCGCTTCGCGGAAATATGCCGTCCTACCAGTATTTTTCCTTTATTTTGCAACATTGATGGCGGGGAAAGAAGCGGTAGAAGGGAATTTTCGGTACACCCTAATAAATATAAATCCCCGTTTTATCAAGGAGAAAGAAGAAGAAAAAAAGAAACCAAAAAACCTTTTTCGGTCAGATTAAGAGAACCCACCAACATTTTTGTCAGATTAAGAAAATATACTTTCAGGATACCTAGATAAACCTCCCCTATGAAAATCTGACGCGCTCGAGTATTTCAAAATAACTATTTTTTTTTGCATTTTCAAAAATTCATCGTAACTTATCGTCACGCCGAAATCGTCAGTTTTTTTAAAGGGAGCTTCCTTGGGGCCTACTTAACACCCCTTCCGAAAATCTGACGCGCTCGAGAAAAAAATTTTTTTTTGCATTTTTGACTGCTTTATATGCCTACCCCCACCACGCAAACCGGCAGATTAGTATACCGTTGTTATCAGAGGCAGTTGGGGCATACGTGGTATGAATATCTGACGCGCTCGAGAATGCCCAAGTAACTGTTTTTTTTAACATTTTTGAAAAACCGTACACGCCAAACCCACCGCTAAAATGGTTTTTACCATACGAGCTTTTCTTTTCGAAATTATTTTATCTTTCGATTTTGATAGGTCTCGACGGCGCCGTTGAATTACGCCATTTAGCTACCTCGCCTCCCTAACTATTACGAGTGGGTAGGGGCACTCGTAAATCGATATCATAGGTATGACAAATGTAAGTCACCGATGAGTTTCAAAAATACGGACTTTCGGAAATCACTCACATCGGTGAGAATTAGCACATGAGTAAAGAAACGGAACAGAGACAAAGCTTCTAAGGAGCGTGCAAAATTCTTACCTATTTTAGTAGGGTTGGCAAAGGAGAATAAAATAAACAAAACGTTTATTAGACTTTTATTTGTACATTAGATTATTTACAAATTACCTACTCTAAATATTTTTTTATAACTTTTTATTTTTAATAAATTATTAAATTTTTTAATCTAATGATGAATTCTAAATCTAATGGATATAAAGTTTTTTCAAATAATCATTAAGGACGCTTCCACATGGTATAATATTTTTACAATCTTACACTCGATTCAGAATATCATTAGGTACCAATATTTACAATGTTTACGTCGAGTTCTTTGTAATGAGTAATTAAAGAATCTTTGCCCATATTTATAGGTTGTTCAGGTCTATTAACAAACAATTTTATTTCGTCACATATGTGATTTTCAAGACATTCATGCAAACTGTACAGTAGGTAACCATTTTACACCTCCGAATCTAATTATTTACACTTTCTTGACTTTTTAGTTTAATACTTTATTCTACCATAAACAATTTAAAATAACCATTTCTCACTAAGCAGGAGCGCGAAACAAATACGGCAACCATTGCGCGGCCCTCGGCATTTCTACTGACCGAGCCGGTTTTATCCAGTTGCGGCGCGTATGTGACGCAGCGCTAGTAGAAACGCACACAAGCATTGCATGCTTGTAGTAGTGTACCTACGACAGCGCGGTTGTATGAAGCTTTGTCTCTGTTCCGTTTCTTTACTCATGTGGAATTAGTCACTTGGTGAGATTCAAAAATCGACCCCCTGGTACGAAATAAACGTATGAAAATTCTTGTAAATAATTTGCTAATTCCCAAATATTGTATCAGAGGGAGAAATTTTGTTGTACACAAAGTTCATTATTTGCTTTGAAACATGTTTAACAAGTTTAGGAAGTTTAGGAACCCATATGTTCCGATGTACCTATTATGTGAGCCTTTGGCATTAGTTCGAGACCTATGTAAATAAGGATGGTACCCATATATTAATATGTTGTAGATTTGATATCTCATGGTATAAGCTATTTAATAAACTTAAAAGGAGAACTTCGATGCTATTTACTAACTAGATTAAGTTTAAATATAGAGAAAAAAGATTTAAAGGAATAAACAGTTTTAATTTTCGATTATTTGATATTGTTCTCGTATAATTATTATTTATGAAGCTTGAATAAAATATAGAGGTTATTTAGAGTTCGAGATAACGTAGGTAAAGATGGAGAAGAGAAGAAAGAAAGAGGAATAAAAAATGTATTCAATTTTAGTTTTTAGAAAAAAGTAAAAACTAGCTAGATGATGAATATTCCTTTGCATGACATTCATCCTGCAACCAGCAAACTATCAGAAAATGAAATGAGGTGTCCTATTACGTCAGAGTACGTGAAATTATGAGCTAGAAATAATATATATAATAATTTCGATTTGACACCGTTATTACAACTTGTATTGCTTACATAAGCTTGAATATTGATTAAAGAGTAGTCTAAACGCGCGTTTTCATTTCGTCGTCTTTTCAAGCCCTCTGACAACAAGAGACAAGTCGTTTAGCATAAATTACACAGGGTCGTGGTTCATGTGCTCGTTGACTCGTAAATCTGCGAACGAATTTACTTTTCGAGCGGTTATACAAATTCAATCCCGGGATTCTCGAGACACATTGGTGGCCCGGGGGCGGCGGACGACCGACGGACGGACGTCGGGATAATTCCACGGCGGAATGAAGTGTCGGTCTACGCACATTACATTACGGTTCCATTCGATTCCGTATGTTACTGCAGTGCCGTCAATAGTTTTCGTGCTAGATATTCTGCTCCCTTATCCAAAATACTTATGTGATAGTCAGATATTTAGAATGATTTCGAAACATGGTTGCCCAATCATTCGTTTTGATAATTTAACGATTTTTCTAATAACATCATGTAGATGCAAAGAGATTAAAATATAATAGGGCATAGAAGGGACAAAAAAAATTGAAGCTAAAGTTATTCCAAGTGGAATAAGTCTTGTACAATTTCGACCGAATGACAGCTCGCGTTTATACTAACTGACATG
Organism: Ethmia dodecea; assembly: GCA_963855545.1. Lineage (NCBI taxonomy): Eukaryota > Metazoa > Arthropoda > Insecta > Lepidoptera > Depressariidae > Ethmia > Ethmia dodecea. The sequence continues at coordinate 9,712,697 of OY979446.1, forward strand.
ACGCTTGAGCTTCAAACATGCTTCAAAGTTTTGTAAGAAGAAACTATGAAATTTTATGATTATTTCAATGAAAGTAGGAGTATTGGCTTTTACCATCATATTATTATACTTATATGGTACGAGTATAATAAATTATAGAAAGTAGGTAGGTACCTATATTATTCAAGGAAAAGGAGGAATATCAAGTAATACTGCAGAAAAAGAGAATTGATTACTTATCAGCAGAAAAACTGTGGATTCTAACCTCGCACTTTGCTCTGTCGAAAGAAATAGAAATCAGTTTTTCTGGTAAGTACTTTTCTTCCCCATAAGTAGATAACTGGAAAATCCAAACATTTGCACGATCTCGAAGTTAGTATTTAGTTGGATCGATGCCAGTTCTCGTATTGGATGCATACGAACTTCGTGACGTCTTAAATATTCAGAATGCGTGCCTCTTTTTGTTCGGCAGCACCTTAGTTTCAATATGTTCTTTGTGCAGCTAAAGAGATAGGTAAATGTTGCGTATCTGCTGTAGATTTTATTTAGAGAGGTTTATGGAGTTTTATATTTTGAGATATTGTAATGATTTTTGTGTAGATAAACAACAATGAGTTCAAGTAAAATACTACACAAACTTTAAGATTTGTTTAAATGTACCTATATGTCACCGTATTATTGTACAAGTTTTATCTACTTACAATTTCATTGTAATCTGTTGATATGATTGTCAACAGTGGCTGAAATTTGAATTTTATTATAACGCTATAATTTTTGTAGGTCTATAGAGTGGCATATTCAGCCATGTTATATCTTCCTTGTTTATCGTTCTTTTTATTATTGAAAACCGTATCAAAAGTTTACAAGATGTAAGATGAGAAACAGACAGAGGCAGACAGTGACTTTGTTTTTAACTATTTAGAGATTAGGTTCGATTCTGCATTACAGCGACTAAACTTATTTAAGTATATTCCTGTCTTTATTTTACCTCAAAAAAAGAAAAGGGATAGAAGATAAATTTTAATTTAGTCCGAATTTAGTCCTGTCAGAGGTTGTATTTTAGTCGTGACTTATTTACATAAGCACTAAACACGTTATGAAATGCCTTAGTTGACAGGACTAATTTTAATTTGACAGGACTAAATATCACTCGTCTCTTTTCTTCTCTATGAGAAAGAAAATGACAGGACTAAACTAAAATAAGTTAAGGCGCTGTAATGCAGAATCGAACCCATTGTAACATTAAATATCCGTATTCCTAATTAGATGTACCTAGGTAATAGATTTTTTACCTTAGTACTAAATCTATCACGCATCCAATATGTGCAGTTTGGGAGATCTATCACTCAGTTTTGTTAAAACTAAAAAATAACCCACCATTTTACTTCACTATCATAGAGCAATAATTTTACTACTATCCGTTTCACATAAATCGTTAAAATAACTGGAAATTCTATCCATTTCTTCGCTATCATTATTATGGCAGCCACTGGCTTTTAATAATGGGATTTCTATGATATTTGCTGTCTGTAAAATTAAATTTTTTATTGTCTAATGGGATGTGGGGAGAAACACATTAATTATATTTTTCTTTATAGTAAGTGTGGGATACAAGTTTTATTTCCTTAAAATTATATTTTGCGTCCTGCAAAATCATAAAGATTTATAGTAGTAGGTACCTTGTATAAAAATTCGTATAAATTGGGAAAAATCACCCACGACTCAAAAGGCAACTATTCATTTCAGGGATGTTATTTACAATCCTGATCCTATCCTAACTTCCTAACTAATATTATAAATTCAAAAGTGAGTTGGATTGCTGGTGTTTTTTTTATTACGCTTCAAATTCTTTCAAAAATGGAAAGCTACGTTATTAGCAAGTAGAAAAGCTATATTTTATCCCCGTATTCCCACAGGAACGGGATCTACGCGGGTGAAACCGGATGGAGCTACTTGTGATAGTATAAACGCGAAAGTGCGTATGCATGGCTGTTTGTTACTCATTCATGTCAAAAGTACAGAACGGTTTTTGATGAAACCTTACATAATTCGGCATAAAGTAGCGTGCTGAATAACAAACTCAAAAACAAATAAGTACATTAGAATTGGAACACTTTTTTTTCGTCTAAGTTTTAAAATAAAAACATGTTTTACGTATAATATAAAAAAACAAGTCACGGACAATAACTAGCCAAAATATAAAAAAAAGATTCACTAGTCAGCATTGCAATAGGATTTGTGCTAAGATAAGCGGTGACACAAGATAAATCGACCTGCTTATCTCTCTGTCAACAATGGATACGTTCACGCCTTGCTTATGCCTGTGTCCAATTCTTTGATTTGTTCGTTTTCCTTCTTGTGTAGGTAAATTGTTAATTAAATTATTGTAGGTCGTGGTGACACGTCGAGAGATGAACATTTCATAAATTGCAGTTCTTAGGTTAATATGATCTACCTAAGTTTATATGAAACTATCTATGAAATGCCTAGCCCCAAACATTTTATGGCTCCGTCCCCAAAGGATAAAACGGGACCCTATTACTAAGACTCCGCTGTCTGTCCGTCTGTCACCAGGCTGTATCTCATGAACCGCTAACCTAACCTTTTTTTTTTTTTTTAAATTGTCCCACGTCGCCTTTAGTGGTGGGGGTCTGGGAAACTGGCAGAGCCTTCACTTCCAGTCCCCCACCGGCGATTGCCCACCTTCACGGTGGGCCCTTCACGCCCCTCCCAAGTGTGGGAGGGGCCCGAGGACGACTGATAAGCCAGTCATCCTCGTACTGCTGGGTGACGAGCAGTGCAATGCGGGCGAGGGCGCTCGCGCCCGTCGCCTGCTGCTCATCACCGAGGGGAGGGAAGGCGGTTGTGCATCCGCCTTCTCCTGCCCCTCCGCCGAACCTAACCTAACCTAACCTAAGTTTATATGAAACTATCTATGAAATGCTTAGCCCCAAACATTTTATGGCTCCGTCCCCAAAGGATAAAACGGGACCCTATTACTAAGACTCCGCTGTCTGTCCGTCTGTCACCAGGCTGTATCTCATGAACCGCGATACAAATACCCACGACACTACCAGTAGGTAGTGCGGATTGGTAGTGTGGTGGAGAAGGAGGGGAAACACACAAACAAACAAACCCTTTCACAGATGATTTAATTCTGTTGCCGCTATAACAACAAATACTAAAAAAACAGGATACCATAAATATTTAAGAGCTCCCATACAACAAACGTGATTTTTTTTGCCGTTTTTATAGATAATGGTACGGAGCCCTTAACACTGACGAATATAATATCTATACCTACGGTCTTGATGATTGTATGACATGTCTCTCGTACTTTATATAAAGAGTCGTTAGCGAGAGTCAAAGACATGCCCTCAATTTCTCATCTGCCTAGGTTGAAAAAAGAATGCTGAAGTATATTGAGCGGATGAATGAACGGTGCTTAACGAGTCAAATATATAGATACCTACAAGGGCGTTGTGAATGGGCGAGTCGCTAGAGGACGACATAGGAGTACTTACATCGACAAAAGACTATCTTTGAATATCCTACAGCGTCAAATGGCATTTGTTTACCATTCAATATAACGTTTGCGATTTAAATTGATGAGACCCAAAATGGCGTCGACCGTGAATAGAGAACAGAGGAGAGAGATACAGAGTATCCGAAATCGTTTGATAGATGAAGATCTTGGATGTAGATGAGGCCCGAGAGATCTGCCAGGTTCATATCAAGTAACAGTCTATTATCTCTGCCTACCCCAATAGGAAATAGGCTTATGATTATGTATGTATTTATAATACAACTGTACGGTATGGTAAGGTATTTTAAAATAGGTCTGTAGTTATATTAGACTTTTGGCTTCGCATGGCAACGTCTCGGTCAAGCACCAAACCAATAATTGGTCTACAGTCTACACTCTACACTAAGGAATGAGTACACAAGAGTAATTGCCCTCTTGCAAGTGATTGAGGGGCTCTGAGTTACTTGTAGTCTGGCTCCGGTTTCATGTTAGCTTCACCCATCAAAAACATAAATGTGAAATGAGAGCCAAGTTCAATATTATGCCTTGGTTGTTGACTTCAACGACAAAAGAAGTGAGATCTAAATGGGTGCCAAGTTCAACGGTCAGTCCTGAAATTTATTTATAACAACATAAAATATCATTTCTTCTTATAACTTAGGATAATATATTGTAGCCTAAGGTCTGACTTGGCTAGTTTTCACATACGAATTATTATATTCGATGGTTAGTTTCTACCAGCAAGCCAAATTTTCGGAATAATAAAATAAGACACGACAAGTAACAGGTTTAGAACCTGCGAAGGCTATAATAAGTATTATGTTCAATGGCTAGTTTCTACCAGCAATAAGCAGTAGATTTTTGGACGTTAATATATAAATAACCGTTTGAGATATGTTTATGAAATTTAGAGCACGTATGTATCTTGCAAGTCTCAATAATATGAGCCCAATTTGACACGTTTATGTGAAATAGTTTTTCAGTTATGAGGTTGTCAAAAGTGGCTCCAAATGGTTCGTGTAAAATTACACACGGTGCTGCTCGCCGTTCTAATGCTTGAAATCGGCTTGACACGCTACCGCGTGTCTAGATATTTACATCCTTTAGGCGGAGTACGTCATTTTCTTTACCAGTCACTTTCTGGTTAGGTCACGTTCTGAAGACGCCACTTTCTGACTTTGTCACGTTCTGGGTTCGTCACTTTATGAGTTTGCCACTTTCTGACTTCGCCACTTTCTGACTTTGTCACTTTCTGATTTCGTCACTTTTAGGTACCTACAAGAAGTTTATTTTATTTCTCTTAAGGCTGCGTCAACCTTTTATGGTGTTTATAAAAAGTTGCTAAGATATTTGGAATTGCACATAATTATTTGGAACAGAAATACCAAATACTAAGTACAAATACCTTTATTCTGTCAACTCGAAAACGTATTGATTTTTTTGGCAACCTAACCACTGACGAACCACCAATCCGCCCGCTGTAGTGCGACGTATGCTTATGATGAATAAATAAAAACTGTTATAAAGATTCTACTCAAATCGAACGGAAACGATATCGAGTCTCTGTGAATACATTTGCTGTTTAGCTTGTGTTTAAACACGATAAAAAACATTGCTTAGGTTTCTATTTTGTTTTACGTTTTCGATAAAATATCTTTCCATACGACGCAAAATCCAAATTCCGCAAATTCCCTTTCCAAAATTTTATCAAGATTAGCTAGCGATTTAGGCTGAAAGATAAACAAACAGACACAGATTTACAGAACAGATTCGACTCATTTACAAATAGTCGACAGAATAAGATACTTTTTCCTTATTAAATATCTTTTTGTGAAGGTAGGTACGAGTATATAAACCACCAAACTAGTTGGTTCTACAGACTACACTACTTCCTACGTCCTAAACTAAAATTATCAGTAGTCCTGCTATCTAAGACCATCTTTAAATATATGCAGCGTCAAATGGCATTTGGTTACCATTTATAGTACGACCGTTTTAACTTGGCTGCTCTGACATAGGCTCCGCCAAATGGTATACTATACAACTTTTGAGCTGCAAAGTTAAAACGGCCGTACTGTAACGTTCAATAAGACGTTTGATTTTTAAAAATTTTCACGCAAAAGCGCCGTCTATCATCGCCGATTGTCTATCACTGCTACCTAAATAGGCGGCGTCAAATTAGATGTCCTGTACCTAATTTAATAACACAGAAAGTGACAAAGTCAGAAAGTGGCGAAGTCAGAAAGTGGCAAACTCATAAAGTGACGAACCCAGAACGTGACAAAGTCAGAAAGTGGCGTCTTCAGAACGTGACCTAACCAGAAAGTGACTGGTAAAGAAAATGACGTACTCCGCCTAAAGGATTTACATCCTACTGAAAGCAAGACACTCATGTGGGTAAGAGCTTGAATAACTTTACTGAAACCACAGACCAGTTTAAATAATAAAACATAACTATGCAACGATACCACCTCTGTGGGCGCTGGCGCGGCGGCTGCGGCCGCGGAACGCTTGAAGCGCGCAAATATGTCGATATTTGTGCCGTTTGGGGTGGAGACCATGGGACCGTGGGGGCCGGAGGCGCGGCAGCTCCTCAAAGAGCTGTCAGTGCGTTTGGTCGAGGCTTCAGGTGACCAGAGGGCTGGCAGATATCTCTGTCAAAGGATCAGCCTAGCTATCTAGAGAGGGAATGTAGCCAGTCTTCTGGGCACTGTCCCACATGGTTCCTCTTTGAAGAACATTTTTTATCTGTAATTATTGTAAATGAATGTATATTTTCTTCGTAAATAAATGTGATCGGATTCCAATCCTGATGAGGGCAATGGCCATGTAACAATAAGATTTTACAAAAACTTACGAAGGTGACATTATCACTAGTTCGGTGGAGGAAAACTTGTAAGTCGTGAGGAAGCCTGCATACTCCAGAATTTATTCTGAGGCATGTGTAACATAAACCGGTCCAGCGATGAGTTCACTTTCCAAAAACGGCTTAAAACACTGTTGAAAGTGTAATATTTTTTTTATGTTTATTTCTTTTCATTTTACAAATATGTTGTAGGTATACAAACTTTAAATTACACTCGCCAAACTACAATGCAGTTTGTCAGCGAGAATAACGTATTTCCAGAAATGGATAAAATCTGCCGACTCCCGCTGGAATAATGACGTAAACTAAAATATTTTTTATTTTATAAATTCTACCTAAAACAAATAATTGTGAACCGCGTACAAACAATGCTTAAAGCCTGAAAGAACTAAGAACTAATCCGCAGTATATTATGTTGGCGTAAGCTCGAACATAATTTTAAATGACTACCACATTTAATAAAAGGATTACTGGGACTAGTTTTATTATTTAAAGCTACGTAGTATTTTCATAAGTTTATCAACTTAATGCTTTGGTTGGAACTTGGAACGGCGAAGGCAATCGTAAAGTTACACTCTTTAATGCATGTAGGAATCGTTTTTCACGGTGAAATATGGTTGTATTAAGTACCTATATTGAAACTGGAAACTTGATAACAGCATTTTCACAATATAATTATGACCCAAAAAGTTAATAAACAAATAAAATAAACTATACAACGAAGGTAATGATTTTAATTACACGATTTTACCTACAAATAGACTAACATACATTTAATGGGCGTAGGAAAAAGAAAGATCGGACACAATAATTAGGAAATTTAGGAATGATTTGCCAATTCTCTAATGTTTTATGTAGAATACTGGGTGGAAGAGGAATATTTATTTACTTTAGTATCCAGCGTGATTTTACTACGTAAGTACAGTTCTTGTAGGCAAATAATAGATAAGCTCCCAGAAAAGTATGCTTTCTATTTTGGAAAGACTTAAATCTGACCAGTATTTTCAGGTGGCCTATGTATTAATTACCAACAAACATACTTCTTTATCAATATAATTATTTCTGCTTAGCCTGATCGTTGATTGGTAGTGTCTTTAGGCATTAAGTTCACCATCTGTACATGAAGTTAAATAAATAAATAAAAAATAGTAAAAAAAACAAATATTCCCTCTTTGTAATATTAGGGTAGATACTAAATATACTTAGAGCTACGAATAAGACTTAGAGCAATACAGGATGTAGGGAATATAAATAATATAAACAGACCGGTTCGGAAAGTGGGGTTCGAACTTCCAATCTTCTATAGGAATAAATTCTGAAGAACCGAAATTTGTTTTCATTGGTCAATCAATTCAATGGAATTCATTTCCATTGATAACTGCCTTTTTTTAACAAAAGTACTTATAATCAGACCTTTTAGAGTGCCGAGTCAAGGGAATATGAATTCCCTGTACCCATATAATATTATTCACGTTTGAGGTAGGTATTACATACATTACTATATAACAAAATTCATGTTACGTAACCTTAGGTAGGTTATTTATTTATTTATATTATATATTGTACTACCATATTTTTTATTTAAACAGGTAAAACCTTTGAGCTCAAGCTACACAGTTATAGTAACAATTTATAAACATATAACACATACAAATATACATGATTGATGGTATATTTGTATGGGTAGGCAGTAAAATAGACCGCCACCTCTTACGATCCATGCATACCTCCTGCACTTCATCTAGGTCTCCATCAATCGGTTCATACATGATCGTTGGTTTTAGGTTCCGGGTACTCTTTAACACCGAGTGGGTAGGCAGAGGTATTCCATTTTAGGAAATACTTACATATCACCAGTATAATCTTTGGTGACCGGGTCTGTTACACATGCCTCGGATTTAATTCTGAGACCTGCTGTTTTCCTTCACCGTCGTCGAGCTTGTGATAAATAAGTATGTAAGTTTTTTAAAAAGTCGTTGGTACATGCCAGGATTCGAACCCAAGACCTCACGCAAGTCACGCATGAGAGGTGGGCCCTTTATAACCGCTCGGCTATCACTGCTCTCTTTAACACAACAAAAATATTCTATTAACATTACTATGACCATCTCCTGCTGTAATGTGGAGACAATAACTCTAACTAAGTCGAGATCTATTCCGCCTGGCACCGTGCCATTTGAGGAGAATTGAAGAGTTCCGGAGCAAAATTTATGTTTTTGCAGTTTCTCCCCAACACCGCAAGTGATAACAACGACGTTAAATCCATTAAATGCCTATGTGCACAGTGCGGCATAAGATTACGACGGGCTTATGATGATGGTAAGGTTGTCTTATTTTACTTCCAAGTATTAACGTAACAACAAAGTGTTGAAAAATAAAATACCTAAATACACTTACGCCTTTATCCCCAAGGGTATAAGGCCGAGGTAATCCATTCCGAACTTACTTTTCCCCAGTATAGTTCTTGGACCCCTAAACGTCACAGGTGGTAAGTAGGTACATCGCCTTACGGGGGTTATAGGTGGACAAAGGTGGCCCACGAGCACAATTTTCTGTTCGTGGTACACCTAGGTGAACTAACGAGGTGTACCGCGACCAACACCTCAATCAATTCTGGGCCTTGCTGGATTTCTCACGACGTACAGTTTGGTACCTTTTGTTGAATATCATCATCTCGCATTTTACATTTTTTTGACTGTAGAGACCAAGTAGAGACTGTATGTTTTACTAAAATAGTTAAAAGTCAAATGAGAATTAATTAATTACTTACTATATTATTAATTGCTTAAAGCATATAAGACGACTTTATAAGTTCATTGGGTAAAAAGAAGTAATGACAATCTCTAAAAAGAAACACGAGAGACCTACCTACTACCTATTTGATGTATTTCTTATATTTAAAAAATGTGGATATCCTCAATTTATCTATTGCTATGTAGTAGGTACCTATAGAAAAAGAGTGTGGGAAATTATACTTAAAACGGAGTAGAAAATTTGTTTTTTATTTCTAGTGTTGATTATGGTCTGTTTATTAGTTAAATTTATGTTTAATGTTGGGTATAGCAGTATATTTTCGAAAAAAAAAAGAAATCTCACGCCTTATATCCCCGAGGGGGTAGGCAGAGGTATTCCATTTCTGGATATACCTACTTTTCACCAGATATTCTTTGGACCCCACCCCGTGATGAGCCCATAGTTGGACCGGGTCTGTGATAAATATGTATGTAAGTTTTTGAAAAACTCATTGGTACATGCCAGGATTCGACGTATGAAAATTCTTGTAAATAATTTGTTTTGTAAAACTCATTGGTTTGTTTTCGAGGAAAATTAAATTTTTAATTAAAATACAACTTCATTTGCCTTACCTTTTTACTTGACTTTACTGCGGTGAACAAATACCGTGAAATTAAATTACGCAGAGAAAGAAATTTATGAAGAGCGATAAGGTTAACTGGTAGCACAACTACATTTTGCAGATAATAAAAGAACCCTAATTGCTCTCTCCACCCCTGGCCGCATTCCAAAGCGATGCAGTGGCTGCGTCCGGGCCCAGTCTGACGCGGACAAGCGATTTATTCAAAAATATCAGAGGGAAATGATAAGTAGAAATATTATTCCACTGTTCGCCGACCTTCGGATCGAAGGAAGCAATGAATCTTGTCGGGTTCAGATTTACTTTTGGTAAATGTTGGAAAATACATACATTATTTTCTAAGGTAGAGCTGCTTCTATATGACCAGAGATTCCAGTTATAGTATGTTGGTTAAATAATATTTAACCAACATACCTAGCTACAACTGGAAAGCCGATGAGTATTCTTGCTACTTTTAAATAATCTATACTTACTTATACATATCAAATGATAAACTGACTAACTGGTTGGTGATATATCAACGCACAGCCTAAACCGCTGGGTCTGGAGACTTGAAATTTTGGACATAGATAGCTTATACAGTGTCGGCATCCGTTATGAAAGGATTCTGCGTAATTCAACCCCTACGGAGGTAAAATAATCGTGCGCGAGCGAAGCCGCGGGTAAAAGCTAGTGTTATTATATACTAGTGGTTCTGCCCGGTTTCACACGCGTAGTTCCCGTTCCCGTGCGAATACAGAGAAAGTATAGTCTATGTTACTCAGGGACATTTTAGCTTTCCATTGACGAAAGAATTTTTAAAATCGGTCCAGTAGTTTTTGAGTTTATTCGTTACAAAAATACAAATCTTTCCACTTTATAATATTAAGTGTAGGTAGATGTAGATATATTGTAGATGTAGATTATTCGATGGTTAGGCACCTGAACGGAAGCCTCCAGTCCCCCATATAGCCATTTCTGGTCGCAGATTTTTAAAAGGCGTAACAAGTCGCATCGGTTTCGTAACTGAAACGACACCTTGCGACTGTGTGGGGGTTCGCTTCTATGTGTCGTAACCGTTTAGTAACAAAGTGACAGAAAGTAGTTTTAGTAACTTTGTGTTGTAGCTGTGTCGACTTGCTACGGAAAAAATTGTGTACACACGTTTTAAACACTTTGTGTATTGTATGTAACTAGTGTACAATATTGGTAACAATGTGTAGTAAGTGGGTGGTAACATGTGTAGTAACGTTACGTCAATGTTTCGGTATACATATAAGACTAACTTGTATAAATGGATATCACCAGATCCAGTGACTCTAAAACTGTGTCTTGTGTGAACCGACCGAATTACCGTTTAGTTAAAATAAAAAATGAGTACCTAAACAAATTAAAATATCACGTAGATTCCGATGCACTTCAACATTTCACAGGAGAGTTAAGGAATTAATGAACCATAATTTTTAACAAAAAAACATACTTCAAACAGCAAAACTAAAAAAGCACTAGTCGCCATTACGATTTTCGAAGGTTCCCCTCGATTTCTCTTGGATGCCAGCATCAGATTTCTTATCATAGTACCACCGCGCACCGTTGGGGTAGATATCACCGCTTAAACGTTTGGGAAGATGGATGTTTGTCGGTCTTTCACGCAAAAACTATTAAACGGATTTTAATGAAACTTTTACAGTAATGTAGCTGATACATCAGAATAACACATAGGCTTTCATCTGACTGCTATTGTTGAAATGAAGTACGCCATTTCTGCGAATGACAAAATTAAAATCGTGTGAAAAAATATGAAAAACAAATTTGATTTATTTTGAACGACCGTTGGATTCTTCGCATATCGATATATACACCTTCACTTGATTATGAAGCAGAAAAATCAATAGAATACAATTTGCAAGATGTGAAATGTAAGCTTTTATGTATGCTTTGCGACTCCCAAATGGTACCTACTCGTATTTATTTCTGTATTGACAACGTCAGGGGTAATCAAAAAATGAAAACATAACAACAGTAGGAACGATTTTTATTTCAATGTCACAAATTTATCACTGACACTTGCCCTATACTTTTACCAGCATTAGCTACTTGCCACTAATAATCTACAGATAATTTTAAAGACCTGCGTCAATCTAAAAGAGCTATGTACTTAACATAAGTCTACTTAATTAGTTTAATATACAGTTATATAAAGTGGTATCAATTAGTAAACCTAAATATATCAATAGGTAATTACAATAAAATTGTATAATGTAACTTTTTAATCACTGTCGTGTCCATCATCTATCAAACATCAAGATAATTTGTCAGCATCTTCGTAGTAAATCACTGTTTGTACTTAAATATATTGTGCAGAAAACTGCACAGTATATTTAAGTAAGTTATATTTTGGACTTCAGTTTTAAATTCAAAATCTTGTTTTCTATTTTCACGTCAGAGAGTACACTCACTATTTTCGATGCTTTGATGGAATATTTTTTTGTGTCTGGCGTATCTTCGTCTGTAAAAGAATAATGGATACTTATACCTTGAACAATATAATGTAAATGTATCAATAACATTTCTTCTGAGAAAGTAAAGTTTGAGAAACTGTAAACAAAAAATCAAGGAGAGACCATTTTAAAAATTCAGTTACTTTGTGACGACTTTACGTAACATGTCCACACAATCACGTAACTTTGTAACTAGTTGCAACGAGAATATTTTACACAACAAAATATACTTTTTCATTAATTATTGATTATGACGCTTTATTACTGCTAAAATAGTTTGTAATTACATTTTCAACTTTATCATTGCATTCAAATAGAACCTTTTGAGAACAGAAAATAAAAAAATATTATGAAAAAAACTAATGTGTATTTTCGTCGGAATGGTTAAACTATGATAATAATGTGGCCCGTTGGTAAATTTCAACCTATCCCACTAAATTACACTGTGAATTTAATTTCCCATTAAGATTTCTGTATTGAAAGCCATAACAATCAATAAACAAAATCTTTGTTTACTTACCTCGGTGATATGATGGCGGGTTCTTATTTTTTATTATAATACGTCTTCACGTCACGTCGCGAGTCAATGTCGACGAATGAGCGGTTATGAGCGATTGAATGAATGATTTTTAGGAACTCTGGTTAAATTATGGTAACAATGTTACAACACGGCGACGTAAATTAAAAACCACTTGTGACTGTGTCGACTCGTCCCCACTTTTGGTTGCTGCGACTACTCTAAGACTAAACGGCGACCAGATTATGTGTCGAGAATCAATCAGTGTAGACACTAGGTTTCAAAACCGTTACGTCATGTTCCAAAAAATGGTTATATGGCACCTTCAGCACTGCTGCACTGTATACGATGAAATATTGCTACTGCTACTGGAAATGAATAAGTGCAATCAAATTCGCACGATCTCCAATCTGAAATTAATCTTCATACATGAAATCTCATGTAGGTAGTTATGAAGATTCATTTCATATGATTGTTCACATTGAAATGATCTATCTTTATTAAATATACCAACAGATTTGTTTTTAAATGACTATGAACGGAACATAATTTAAAATGCTTTTTATTTCCTTGCCTTTTTTAGTCATTCTGGTGCATGACACTGTCTTTGTCTTCGGATATTGGAATATTTCGTTATCTCCTCACAAATCATACTCGAATAATACGATAACCTCCTAATTGTCTTGTTGGCCCTTATTGGAGATCCCAAGAAAACAACCCACTCGCTCATTAAAAGTCCATCGGGAGGCGTATTTTACCCTCTAACGAGAGCTTTTAATTAAATACGAGCCTTCAGAGACAGACCAACTTTTGGGACGCTTCTTGTTTGCCACCTACCTATTTTGTCTATGAAACTAAAACAAGTAATTACCTACTGCGAAGACATTTCACTGCCTACACGAGTTGGTAGTGGTGTGGTTTTATTTTACCGACTTTTTAGTTTGTTCAACAATATCTACAGGACACACTATAGGCACCTACTTACACACACATTCAACGCATTATTTCTTACGTATATCGAAAATCGGCATAACGCAAAGCAAAAAGATATTACCTACTCTATCTATAGTAGGTATTTTGTTTTCTTTATGTTCCGAATTAGATATTTTGTAGCACTCTACGAATAACTTAATCTAAGTTTAAAAGTTGTAAATTTTTATTTATATTGAAGTCGTGGGTTTAATTTGAATTAACAGTTACAAAATGAAGAAGCTGTTATTTTTTTTTATCAGAATACGATGTTGAAACTGAAATAACAAAGTTTGAAACCTAATACATACCCATACAGAACAATAAATACAAACAATACACATGTCATGCAAACAGAAGGAATCCACGCTGGACACGTTATTAATAAACTCAAGTGATTCCGCTTTTGACAGGTACTATCGAAAAAAGTTCTGCCTGATACACCTAAGTGTCATTTTAGCGAGCAGCTATCTTTTCCCACCCCGTGTCGACAAAGCCCTCACATAAAGTAACAATGACAATTACAAAAAAGTGTTTCTTTCATGTTTATGACCATTTAGTGTCGATGAATGGATCGCAATAGAAAAAAAAGACAGTGTTACGGGCTTCTCATTGTGTAACTCTAATTAGGGTCGGGGTAATAAAATTTGAGCTTGCACGCGACAATTTTTCCAAATGTATCAGGCTTAGCGTTTGCTGATAGTACCTAGGGGCGTAACTACTTTCTACTTTTTATCCCAGTAGAATAGTAGATAGATAGTAGGTACTGAAATGAGGTCAGGGGCTAAAGCTAAAAAAAAATAACGTATACTATGCATAACAGTGAAGTCGCCTACTCATAATACTTATCTCTCCAAAAGATATCAAAGCGAATCTATCGCTTTATGCCCTTAACCCTACTCAACCATCTGTCTACGAGTTGTAAAGTTCTGTTCCGTCCTCAGACGAGAAAGTAAACCCGAGTGTAAACCGCAGGATATTGTAACAGAAAGATTTACTTGACACCGCTTGATTAGGTTCGGGCTCCGGTGTAGGTGTTTAATTATTAACTAAGAGCCAGCTTTAGACGGCTCCTCACGTTCGTTGGGATACCGAACTCTCATCCATGAATAAAATAGGCCATCCCCAGAGGCGTCGTCCCCAGAACAATGTCTTTTTTACATATATGGATATTCTTACATAATACATTAAAGACAACATTCGAAGACTCTTTAGATACAACAAAAAGAGACGTAGGTAAGTGTCAAGTTTTAGGTTTTTTGATTTTTGTTACAACGCCGACAGTAGATTAAAATTATCCTGCTCATAGCAACTACAAAAATAAATAAGGAATGTACCTACCTACCCATATTACGTGACTCATTTTTTATATTTTTTTGCCCCTTCCCCCCTCTGTGACCACCCATAGTATATAACAAGGCGCCCCCCTCCCCCCCACTCCCTCATAGTTTTCCCTAGTAGTAATTCAGAAAATATATGGTTTTAAATAATTTTTTTTGCAAATAAATTTTGCTCATATTATTTACCTACGCCGCTTGCTCTTAGAGCCCGTACGTAGATATAATTACAAGTTCGAGATTTTTGTAGCGGATATTGACTACGTAACGAAAACCTAACCACCCGCTTGCCCCCATGTGAGCAAGCGTGGTATTTTGACGACGGTCTTCAAAATTCCTTCGGAACTGGTACGGTCCCTATAGTAGTGTCCCGGAAATGACTTCTCACTGACCAGGGCCCTGTTTTATAAAGCTACAGGTTACAGGCTACAGGAAAAAAAACGCCTGTAGTGCTCCTGTAGTTACAATCTACAGGTAACAGGTGTTTTATAAAGACCCCTGTAATATTACTATTGTAGCTTATGGGCGAAAATCTCGACTACAGGCGCAGTTAACAAGTCGGAGTAGTACAGCACTATGAATCAACCGCAAAAATAAAAAAAAATTACGGAATCGACATCTGTTTTTTGGCATAAGTCTAGTTTACCGCCATAACATACTAATATCAGAGACCGGGTTATTTTTAATAGGGTTGTGTCCTACCTAGTCAAATCAGTTACTTTTTACGATCTGTCAAAACGAAATTTTACTATGGAAAATGTACTGAAATAGCAAACCGTGACGTCATATAGTTTGTAGTACTCAATTGCAGCACTTTTTTTGATTGTTTTATTATTTTTAAATTTGCTATAATTGTAAATTGAAAATCAAAATACATATTTTGAGGTGTTTTGGGATAATCTTTTTAATGTATGACTATTCGCAATATATTTTCGATGCTGTCAACTACCCAATTGTGTAAATATACAATATGTATCAGAAAGGTGAAATAATAATTAAGGGTCATATAAAGTAGCTTATATACAGTTCGGGAAAAATGTCTCTTGTTTAATATATACTATAAATTTGGAGTAAAACGACGTGGAAGTTATCATTAAAAAAAATCATTTTCAACCCTTAAATCAGCTGCTAAATGCTGTTGAACTCTCTATTAAGTGACTAAACATGGTACAGATAAGACATCGTGTTTTTACCTACGAAAAACTAGACAGAGCCTACACTATGAGTACTAAATAACTAATAGATATACTTAAATAATTATTGAAAACCCAGTCACGAAGCCCACAAAAATGTTCATTCACACAACTGTGGGCCAACATAATATGTTGTTCAGCGGGAATCGAACCCGCGAGCTCCGGTTCTGAAGGTCACTACCAACTGAGCCAACAGGCCCGATAATACTCCATCATTATTATTTTTTTCCCCATAGTTTTAAAGAAAACCTACTAATTTACCTACGTAAATATCTGACATTATTAGTCTTTGATAGAATTTTGTAGTCCACGTGGATTGCGGTCTTAGATCAATGAAAAATCCATTGATCACTAGGAACGTCCGCGCGCTCCTTTTTGGCCAATAAGGACACTGCGCAAAGGTCAAAGGGCCGTCGGCGGCATTATTAAAGAGTCTAGCTCCACCCTCTATTTATTGAGTGGTTCCGTATGTTTTAAAAAATATTACTAATTCTAAGTCTTTTACCTTATTTCACGTTATTATTATTTCACAATTGAGAAAAGTAAATTATGTAATTAATTGATTCATTATCATTGTATCGCTTAAAATTATTTTTACGTCTTTTATCTTCATAGGTTTATGTTTAATTTTCAACTGAACCCTAGAACAAAATTTTAGAAAATCGGCAAATTCTTTCATTTTCAAATCAATGAACTTAGTTGCTTCCTATCTATCAACGAGTGAAGACGTGTTATAATCAAAGAATATGACTCGCAACAGTCGTTACAGTGTCCCACGATTATTCAAGTGAATCTTATGAAATGACTTTGTGTCGGTGCTCCTGATGGCAATATCAGTCGAGTTAGGGAGCTGTGTCACGTGCGCTTCGCCGAAGGTAGACCGCTGGATGAGCAGCGGATGCTATCCTTCAGCTGCTTCGGGAGAATTTGTCAGGTTTCTGCCTCCGCGCGAGGCTGGTTCGTTCCGCGCTCAAACCCCCAAGGTCGCGCGCCTGTACGTCTACTCGTGGTACCGGGACCTGCGGCTGGTGGTACCTACCCACTGCGCGCACGGGTGGACATTTTGAGTTATTGTGCGGTATTAATGTGTGTGTAAACCAATAGTAGGTCGGACCCAAATCCCAAAGTGTAAAAGTTGGATGAAACTACATGACTAGTATGTAGGTAGGTATTACTTGTTTAATGACAATGTTTTGATCAGTTAAATTTATTATTGAATAAAAACTATGCTTTTACCTCTAATTTTTTTTGAATAAATAATTACTGCTATTAATAACTTTTATTTCAATTTCCAATAACATTTACCCTAGAATAAAATAGGTAGGTATGTTAAGGCGCGGGCGGCGACCGGCGCTCGGCGCGAGCGATCAGCTGCGCGCGCAGGCGCTACCTGCCACTACTACGGTCAACGACACTAGCGCGTAGGGAGCCCCTACGCTTTTATTCTTCAATCACAGGGTTGGCGAAAATTCACACATAAAAAGTAATTATTAAGTTTATATGAAAGAAAAAAGTTGCTATATTAGATCTGATATTTTTGTAGGTATTTCGTTACACGATATACATATACACCCTTCAATATTATTTCACCTTTCTGATACATATTGTATAATAATAATAATTCTAATTTTCATTAACTAAATAATATGTTATGTAATGAAAATTAGACTGCTATTTATTTAGATATACAGGCTGATGCCCGCGACTCCATCCGTCCCCGTGAACTTTAGGTTACCGCCCGCGTTCCTTGGGAGCAGTTATCAATGTGTTAAAAGGTTACAATGTCTGGGATTTTAAATTTAAAAATAAGTCGGGTTTCCTTCCTGACCATATAACTCCAGAACGCACGAACCGATTTCCACGGTTTTGGATTCGTTGGAAAGGTCTCGGGCTCCGCGAGGCTTATAGCAAAAAAAATTCAGCATTGCACCCGTGCGAAGCCGGGGCGGGTCGCTAGTTGTACATAAAATAATTATGTTCTTAGTCAAGATGTAAACTATCGTCTTGAAAATATTAACAAGATTAGTAGTCCTAAAATTAAATAAATAAATGAAAATTGTAATAAAGCATGTGTAAGAAATATACTTTTTAGCTTTTAAATAATTTTCCTGTTGATTTGCAGGTGATATTGAAGAAACTTTTTGTATTTTTAAGCATGGACTGTGTGTCAAGACCAATTTAGGCTTATGGCTCGATCGTCAATGCCAAAATAAAAAGTAGTTTTGACACTGACACAATTAGTGCGGTCCGTTTTGTGCAAATGGTAAATACGTTCGTGAGCACGCACACGACTGTTCATAATGATTACGATTGTTAGCATGCAAACAATGAGGGGTTTTTCTTTTTTTTTTTACTCTTCCCTGTTCTCTGGATAGATGGCGCTGAACTTGCTAAGTTACTGCTAGGAACGGAACGTCACATCATTTTTTTGATATCGTAAAACGAAACGTATATAAAAGTAAAATATGTCACTGTCACACACATCACAATGACATTTTGTTTTTGAAAGTAAATAAATCTCAGTTATCTCAGCTAAAGAGCAAATAAATAAAAACAAGGAATAAATATTTAGCAGTCTTTTTATGGGTTTTCACAGATTATAAAGATTAGGTCGTTCGCGAGTAATATAAGTTCACAGAATAAGGAAGTCGCGGTTATAAGTTACTCTATGGTGACGTGCCGCATTTAGTAGTAACGTAGTCAGTTCAACGCCATCTACAGAGTTCTTGCAAACTGTTTTTTTTTTTAATTCTCAAAAAAAAACCTCTCATTTGAACAGGTTTTCGTTTGTCAAAAATGACAGTTCTTTTAATATTATAATATTGTTATGTAGTTTTCAAATAAAGTAGTTTTTACATTCTTATAGGTATTTTAAATGTTAGTACAAACCAATTGCTACTCGTTGATATTGTTCTGAAGTTAAATTCAGTCATATAAAATCCCTCGAAGCTTAGCAATGTACTTCTGTTAATAACAATGACGGACGACATACCTAATTTTAATTAATACTTAATCAAAAAGTAAAAGTTCGCGGGGCGGGAAAAAACAGAACAATCAAAAAACGAAAAAACACCATGCACATTGAAGTTTGACAACTGTTTGACAGTTCCGGAGACATTGCACTACCTCCTCGGTGTTGGCACTGTTCGCACCAATCTATGACGTCATCGATGAAGTCACAATGCTCATGTCAGCGTACCACAGCGCAATTTGAACAGTTGTTTGCATGAATATAGCGCACACGAGCGCAGAAAGTGCAATTTGGACCGCACCACATGACTGTTGACTTGACTTGACAGTGACGTCGGTGAGACGGTGACGTAACCTATATTATATGAACGTCGGGCTTTTTGGCGGGAATCCGAAGAAGGACATCATGTTTTTTGTAAAATTTTCGTTTTGCCGTATATTTTGGGCTTTAGTTCATAATAGTGATAGTATATTATGTGGTAAATGTCCGTGATAGTGTGCAGTGAATTGAAAATTCGATAAAATACGTGCGATGGACTTTTTCGAATTACCTCAAGAAGCCTCTTTAAAATCTTCAGTAAAAGTGCACTATCGCTTTACTGTTGATAACCAAGTGACATTTCAATAAGTTTCGAAGAAACTATGTATTTTTGTGCATAGCTCTGAAGCAGAGCTGAAAATCTTGAATTTCGTATCGTGTTTAGTGCTGATGGCTCAAAATGCCAATGCCTTAAAATAAGAAAAAAAAAAAAAAATTATATGAACGTCAAGTTTCGTAAACAACATATTATTAAAACAAGTGTTTCGTATAAATAAACGAAACACCAAAAAAAAGCAGGCAGTTTGGCATAATATAATGTAGAGTACATACATACATAATAAAGATATTTTTCAATGACATTAGTTTCAGTATGTAAGTAAAACTTAAAATTAAGCTCAAGCTAAAGACGGCACTATTATATCTACTGCTCGAGGCATTTATTATAATATTTCTATTGTAGTATGTACTTAATTATTATATAAAAGGCCCATAGAAATGGCAACTGAATCTAAAGTTATCGACTTACGGTCGGACACCGTCACCCAACCGACTGAAGCTATGAAGAAGGCAATGGTGTCTGCTAAACTAGGCGATGATGTTTTCCGTGAGGATCCAACTACCAACGCTCTGGAGCTTAAGGTGGCTGAAATGCTAGGTAAAGAAGCCGCCCTATTCGTCCCGTCTGGGACCATGGCGAATACCATTGCAGGTAATAAAGTTGAAATTAGGTATCATTCGAACATAGTTTTTTTTATTGATTCTCATTGTATTAAAGTGTTTTTTTTTATTCCAGCAATGGTGCATTGTAATAAAAGAGGTTCAGAAATACTCTGCGGTGATCAGTCTCATGTTTATAAAAGAGAAGGTGATGTAATAGAATAATTTCATAGTACTAAATGTTAAAAAATCATAATAAACTGTAAAAGATATATAATTTTACACATACAGTATAGTGTCTCATGTGAATACAGATTGTGTAGGTCTTAACATTATTTAAGTTACATCTTAGCAAATTTCCATAAAATTGTACTACATTTTCACAAACTGAATTTTCTTCAGGTGGTATAGCCCATTTAGCAGGAGTCCTTGTAACTGGCTTGACAAACTTCTCTGATGGCACATTTGATCTGAAGGAGCTTGAGAAACGCATCAGAGGGACCAATATACATGAGCCCATCACTATGATGGTGTCTGTGGAAAACACTACTTATTGCAGTGGCAAGGTAATATTAATTTAGTAATTTCATTTTTCAGATCTGCAAATTAAAAGCTAAACAAATGGGGATACTTATTTGAATGAACCTAGGATCCTACTTTATAATGTACTTGCAACCTTCCTATGTTTCACTTAGGTTTAAGTGGACAAAACCAGGTTTTTATGGCACAAAAAACAAGATTTTCTTTACTATTTGCATGTATTATACATTTAAACCTTCCTCTTGAATCACTCTTGTCTACTGATGGAAACAACATTAAAGTCCCATGAGTAGTTTAAAAGATCTAAGTGTGCAGATTGTGGAAAGCGATTTTTGTTGAAATAAGAATCATTTGTATTATTTGTACACCACCCTAAGCTGGTTGTTAATATCTGATCTGCAACATATTATAAGACCTACAATGTACAGTCAAGAGCACATGAAGCTTTACACTTGTAGTGCGATTCTTACCTCTAAACCGATTGGAATAAGAACGTTATGAAGTCCAATGCGTCAAGCTCCACATGCTCTTGACTGTACTATAAGTTAACACAAGTAAATGATAATTGATTGATTTTGTTTTATACTATGTAGTGAAATACTCTTTATTATTGCAAAACACACAATATCACTTTCGGCTTTAAACAGTTTTTTAATTTGCGATCTGAGTCGGACAGTAGTCCATAACTAGTTTTAATGGGTGTTGTAAATTGGCATTTTAGGCTTGCCCTCCTAGAGTCAGTCTGCCTATATTTTATTTGTTGCATGCAGCACTGCAGCTAAAGCTTGACCCAAGCATCTTAAACAAATATAGCATTTGTTTAAGATGTTTATGTTTGACCACCAGTAGTTCACTCAGGTTCTGGGCAAAAAGATTTAATATTATCAATTTATAAATTTTCCCTCTCCGTCTGTGGGATCCTGCTGCTTCAATAGACTATGTATTTTTCAAAGTAAAGAAGTTAATTTTAATCATCAGCACAAACATTATTTTTGTGACTATAATTACTACTTTACTCATTTTTAGGTCCTGCCTATGAATTGGCTTGAAGCCCTATCCACTATTACCAGGAAGAATGGTCTTGCTTTGCACATGGACGGGGCACGTCTGCTCAATGCCTCAGAATACCTGCACGCCGAGCCTGCAAGAATCGTCCGGGACTGTGACAGTGCATCTATTTGCTTCAGTAAGGGCCTGGGAGCACCTGTGGGGTCAGCTCTTGCTGGGACAAGAAGATTTATAGATCAGTAAGTACATAAAATAATTTGAACATATCTATTATTATGAAAAATATGATATGCCCATGATGTGGTAATCTATAATTAAGTCAGCACTTAGTTTACACCTTATTGTAGTTGCTAAATGTTTTAGTGTATGTCTTGTGGATTACCCAAATAAATAAAATTTGTATAAGTATTAAGTACAACTGTTATTTGAAGCAATGAAATATTTTTATTTACAGAGCTCGTGGTTTCCGTAAAATGTTAGGTGGTGCAATGTGTCAGGTTGGGGTGCTAGCTGCATGTGCTATTGTCGCTTTGGAAGAAACCATACCGTTACTTGGAGCAGACCATAAACGAGCGTATTATCTTTCTAAAGGTAAGACTGAAATCTGGTCCCTCTGACTGGTACAAGTAATTAATTTTTTAAATCCCAAAATACGAGACTATCTATTTATAGTAAAATGCACTGAAAAGATCAAAAGAAGATAAAAGAAACAATAACCTCTTTCTAGAGAAATCAGTTAAAAATTTAACCTGTGACCCTCAAGAGATTAAGACGAATCTAACAGCATCTTGCACTTCCAAATTGGTCAAACCATTTAGGTCACACCGAAATATGCTTCCATATATACTTAAATAAACTCTGAAATCATTACACTCCTTGTGCAGCGAGGTAAAAATATACATGACACTGGCATAAGGAAGTAAAGCATCTTCTCTATTCTTTACTAGCACTAAAAGTCTAGAAGATACGCATTTTATCCCTACATAAAGGCTACCCGATTTATGTTCAAATTTTCTAATTTGTTACAGCAATCCACGATCTGAAACTATCGACGTTCACCGTGGACCTCGATAATCAACACACCAATATTATCCTCGTGAAAATAAACGAGAAAACAAGTGTCACTAGCCACAGAGTGATTGAACGTCTAGCGTTAGTCACTGAATCTGAAAGTAAGGTTTGTTTGACCAGTGACGGGCACGGCATAGTTGTACTTGGTGGTGCTAAACCTGATGATAAAACTATCAGGCTAGTTCTTCATCGAGACGTAGACGACGATGACGTGAGACTGGCAGTCAAGAAGGTACTGTATGTTTTAAAAGAGATTGATAGGAATAAGTAACTAACGACGCAGATTTTTAATCAGTATTTAGATAACAGTAGTACCAAAGACGTTGAAAGAAACTCATTATCTTTCCTAGAGAAACTTTTTCTTTAAATGTCTTTGGTATGTAGGTAGCTTATGTAGATATCAAGTGCCTTTTCAGTATTAAAGAATTCCGTTTAATTATTAATAATAATATTGAGGCTAATATATTAATTCTATCGAATATTTATTGTATGAGTCAATTTATTTTTAGATTGTATACTTTTATATTAACCCAATAAAGTATTAAAACATATGAGTTTTGAATCTCTACCAAATTGAATCTATATCCAACTACAGATTAACCTACTTCTAAAATCAGCAACTTATTCATTGATCTCCTTATTACAACAAATAGTCTTTTGTATCCGTTCCTTCTTCTTGAGCAAAACTTCGATTGCTAGCAAAAAAATTGCTACAATCATTCCATAAGTGAGTACCAGCAACGCCGGGTAGCAGTCCACCATGCTGACAGATATGAAATTGGACTCTCTGCCTGAACATTTGGGTTTCTTTTCATAAAGCAAAAGATTTTCTCTGTTCTGTAGCCCGTGTTCTTGCATTCGTTTAAATCTGGAAACATTATCTTGAAGAGTTAAATATTCATGGTTCGATTTTAAGGGTTTAATATGCCATGAAAAAATCGACAAATAGAACCGAACACTCGCAATTGACAAATCTAAATGTAATTATAAAAAAAAAAACAATTATAGTACAAAAATAACCAATTAGATAAATTTATTCACGTTACTAACTAGGTACTTACCCAATTTTAAACATTTCTTTGTATGGTGTGCTCTTCCTCACAGCCAACCAAGGATCGATCAATTGCAAGTATTCTATTTCCTTCAATCCACATTTCTCTCCCTCCTGGAAGTATTTTCCCACGAATTTGTATCCGACTCCAGTTTCCATGTGAAACGCGAACAAGCCCTGTTCAAGAAATAGTGTATATGAAGTTTATTAGAACCGATTTTTGTCAAAATTTTCGCTAGGAGAGAGAAACTCTCATTAGCAAAGAGCTGCATCTTTCGAATGGCTACTTAAATGACATTGCCCATAAATTATATCACATCCATCGAAGCTTCACTGCCACTTCTGTTTTTATCAAAAACCTTATAAGTATTTTTTTTAATCCATAAAAAAATTGTTGCAGTGATATCTTGAGTAAATTGATATGGGTCATGTACTTATATACCTAGGTATTCATTTTTCCTATGCGGTAATAGTCACTCTTGCATGGCGAATGCTTGGCCTCCTCCGTAGAGTCATCCATCACTTTATCGTATGGTAATTTGTTAACTCGTACTGTGGAATGATCTCCCACGAACTCACAGTGTTGTTATGTACCTATCCAACTTGTGGATTATAGTCATTTTTTTAAGGGTTTACAATGTTCGTGGAAAACATAGGTGGTAACCTAAGATATAGTGAGTTACTTTATCTTGTTTTACAGATTGTGAGTGTAAAAAAATACCTTTTGAATATTTTTTACCCCCTCTTCCATCGTCATAAATCGGGGCTTAGCTCCCGGTGGCGCAATTTTTGTGTTATAAATAGCTTTCCTTATTGGTTCTGTTGTCGCCTGAAATAAAGATCGATGTTATTTATTAAAAAAACTTAAATACTGAAGTATTGTCTATGAACTATTAGCAAAACTGATTTTCTTCTACTTTCAATTAAAGAACTATTAAACATCGGGAAACAATACGATTACCTATTATCCTAGATCACCTGTGGGACTCTGATGCTTGACTGAAATGTACCTACTCATTATATTGACTAATATTTTTATTATGATAGTTACAGTTATTGACGAAAACTTACCGCAAAATAGTATCTGTTGTAAATAGTGTCGTGGACGGCGAATTTTAATCTAGAATGAAGAAGGTCTTCTAAAGTTTTGATTTGCGATGAGCTCGATTGAAGAAGAGCGACGATGTTAGCTGAGTAAGAGCTATACAAGAACATTAGCGCCAGGAATAGAACTAGCATTACTACTCGCCCCAGAGACCCTGAAAGTCAAGAATAATACATTCATTTTGTCACCAGAGAGCTATATACATAGGTACAAGTGTTTTACGAAATTACACTGGTTTCAAATTATTGCAATTAACGGGGACTACCATCTTCACACATTGATTAATTATAATGTCAATATTTTCAATAAATAAAGCTATAAACGAGTTTTTGTTAATAAGATAATGTTTTTTGACACTAGGTAATATTACCTTTTAATTCAACTGGACTCCCTTGTTGGCAAGCAGCTCCAAATATCAATAGTGCTACGTCCGCCAAGTTCCCATTTAATACTCCAGGGTTATTAGAACTCTGCGAAAGAAATACCTACTTATTAACAGAAAACGATTTTTGACCATAAATAATTGAAACGTAAAATAAAGCAATAGTACCTACCGTGTAGCGTTGTCTCTTCCACTCCCACCGCGTAACGGCAAAAAGAGCCAAAAACAAAAGAGACACGAGCCCTATGGCGCTATACCAGACAGAAGACCGAAAAGACAGCAGGAATAGGTTGTTCTCGTATGACAACTTTGGTTGTTGGAACACGAATTTGGAACGGGTCCGAGTAGGGCTTGACACGTATTCCAATACTGGAAACCTTTCTGCCGTGAAAAACAGCGGGGATCCTGTAAATACCTACATTATAAACCTTTTACAGTAGTCAAGAATTTTAAGTTATAGAATTCTAAAAACTATACAAAATCGTCTAGGCTGGATTCGTCCCAACGACGTTAAAGGTTTACTCAGAGAGTTTTTGAGATTTATTACTCCACTGGGGGACGAATTCGAGCCTAATAGAATAAGTAGGTAGGTAGGTACATCGTATTTTGCGTGTTACGATGTTTTATTTCTATAGCACAGCTCAGCATACCAATGGAAGAGTGCAACCACAAACACCGTGACACGAGATTTTTATACAATGTAACAGAATAAGCGCAATTCCTGAAATGAGTTTGTTCAGTATCGACTACTTCATCGATTTCAGATATTTTTAATATGTGTTAAATTTTTGCATTAATGTCTTAATTTTTTCTAGAATTAGTTAATTCTGAGATATGTGTAGACCCGCAGGCGTATTCAGGGAGCTTCGATATTCGATATCATAAAATCTGTCTAACACTTTCGAGATGGGCTGATGTTGGTATCGAAAACTTTCGAGATGGGCTGATGTTGGTATTGAAAACTAATGTCATGTGTGACATAAGGATTTGGAAAATTTTCCGTGGCTGTCAGAAACGCCTAGAATAAAGTTGTTGTTGTTGAATAAAGTAGAAGAAAATTTTTCACTCGATCTGAATCGAACGGAAACGGTATCGAGTCTCCGTGAATACCTACGCTGGTCCGGCGTGGCGATGGGCTCACCACCCTATCACGTTTAGTAGTCCAAAGAATATCTCGTGAAAAGTGGGTATATCCAGAAATAGCATACCTCTGCCTACCCCCCTCGGGATAAAAGGCGTATTTTTCTTTATTTTTTCCGAAAAAAACTGTATTATATTTTGTATATATCTTTGTTTATTAGGTATATTATCTAATATACTAATTGGGGTGTATGAAGAACTGCGCTTATTCTGTGACGCGTTGTAGGTATATTAGACTGATAATAGATAATGTTATTATAAAACTTGCCTCCGATTTCCACTTCGTTTCTGACCAAATACCCCGTCATCCCGTTCCAAGTCCCATTGAGTTTGTATCCCCATGACTCGACGAAAACGTATTTCCTGCTGGCTTTGAGGAAGTCTATCAAATGGTTGGTTGTCCGGAAGTTTACTTTAGTTAATGTATTTAAGTGATCGTTGCTGAAAATAATAGCGCAATTATATGAAACTAAGTTTCGGCAATAATACTTATAGTATAGACCTTGTTTAAAATAAGGTTATATTTTTCAGGTTTTAAACCATTTGAAGTTTAAATTATTAAGATTACTAATACACGCACCGCTTTTTTAAACTGTTTAGTTACTTATCTATAACTTATTCTTCTTAAATGGATTTTAAGCTCACAAAGTAGGTACAAATATCTTCTGTTTATAAAATTAGCTATACTTATTGAATTTTTCTACCGGAGTTATTTGATGTGTACGAGCATAAATACCTTAATAGACGGTCTTTTTAAATTAACAATTATTATAGTCTACAAAATGCTAGTTGTTTTGACCGTAGGTCATAAATTAATAGCAATATACAATGGTACATCTACACGGGAACGGGAACTAAGCGGGTGAAACCGGAGCGAGCGGAACTGCTAGTGTAGAGTACAACATATTGATTATTCAAAAACAGCTGTAACGATTTGATGAAATTTATAGTAAGGAAGGCTTCAGAAATAAAAAATCGATTTAAGTAGCTAGGTTTCTACTCTCAAACTTTTGGGAAAATTCGTTTTTACCAGTGGTCAGTCGCCCAGGTACTATAAACACATGAGTAAAGAAAATAAACTTTGAACAACTTCTCCCAACTTTTTAAAAAGTGTGTTACCTAAGTATAATTTATTTTGTGGTGTGTGTTATTTGAAACATGGAGAAATACCATTTATCCAATATAGGTTACATTGTCAATTGATGCGTTACTCCCCTAATTAGTGAAACCAAGTCCTGTATAGAATTTTAGAACCTATACTACTTTCAAGTAACATAGATCGGTCAAGCAGCTAGTTTCAGCGCGTTCACGATTACAATCACGTAAGCTGTTATTTCGTAGAACGTAGAATTTTTACCAGACTAACATTTAGGTAAGGATCATGTTTTCTGAAATAAATGTTAAGGATAAAACTATATAGCTTACATTCCGTCAGTCAGATGGTTAATAGTTTCGTTGTCAGTCAGAACATAACAGATACTGATCTCGTATCCCTCTAGGTCTGCCCTTCGCAGAGCTGTCGACTCTTCCGAAATTAATTTCTGTGTTCTGTTTTGATTATCCCATGTGCCATACAATTCTGTCCGCCATGAAAGTCCAGTGCTTATTTTGTAAACTATAAAAAATATAATTTATAGTCATTTTTAAATTGAAATCACAACTTATAGCGATCAAATTTTATGAAAAAACATTACGCATTGAATGAAATCGCATCCTAGATTTAACCGTGAAACAGAAAGTTTAAAAAATTATTGGGTTAAGTATATATTAATTGTTTGGACTCGTGGTAACTCAACCAAACCACAGCACCTACTGTGGTTTGGGTGAGTTGAGTATCTACCTACTCGTATCTCTCTTACAGAAAGTTATATCATAATTTGAATTTCGAACCCAATTTTTTACTAAAATAATTAGAATTCTCATGTGAACGTGATGAAGAAGTTTTTAATTTGCTTTAACGATTAATGGCAGGATATCAAAAGAATGTGCTCACTGTAGTTTAACTCGAAGGAATTGTTTGTAACTCGCCGAGCGACCATCACTTCGGAGTCTGGCAGCACATCTATGTCGTCTATTACTGAAGGGATTTCTTGCGTATCGTTCCCGGTTTTATCAATTAGGATCCAACGGAAGGGTGATAAAAAGTGCTTCTGTGCGTTGCTCTAAAAATATACAATCACTACGACATGGACAAGGGCATACTTAATCAAAAAAATAGTTACAATTTTAATAATCATACTGCTAAGTGCTAACCCTATTCTGTTATCAGGTTTTCTTGTGAAATGATATTTTAATGATGAAGTCTTTTGGCATCACTTCAAGAATGATTAATAAAAAATTAATAACGATTTCTGAATCCAACAGCTAAGCCTTTACAATAAACACACTATCTGTAATATGTTTCTGAAATATCGATGACTATTATACCTACCTATCACACTACAATAGACTAGTTGACTGCCTATTTAAGTTATTTTTCATATCTCATCTCGGAAAGTAGTGTATGTTTGATCTGAGTATCGGGTCGGAAGCGATGATTCCCACCACAGAGAGATTCAGGGCTGTGATTCCCGCCCTCGGTCGGGAAAGACTCATAGTAATTGCTTCCGGCCTTAGGGCGGGAATAAATAAAAAAAAAACTACATTTGGCAAAGACGTTTAAAGAAAAAGTTTCTCTAGGAAAGAGAATGACTTTCTTCCAACCTCTTTTGGTACTTAGTAGGGATACGAAACTTTTTACATCAATTAGAATAAGAAAAAAAGGTGCGGCCTTGTGAGTGTAGGATGGTGTAGGTATAAAAAACAGAAAATAGCCAGCGCGCGGGGCGGTACGCGTTCCATATTTAAAATAAAAAAAAAAGAGTAATAATTTGGTAAGCTGTTCCGAAATTCAAAATCTGGTTTTTCATCGACACTATTATGCACAGAACACTATTACTCGGCTAAAAGTACATATTATTATAAAGTTAAATGTTATTGTGTTAATGTTAGGTTAGGTAGGGGAGACCTAGGGGAGTTGAAACAAATTTTACATTATGCTTCATAAAAAAAAATCTAACAGCACAAACCGCGTGAATTTAGGCTCAATCGATAGTTTGTTTCGTATATTTTCAGATAATGGCCACAAAGAATAGATATCAGTAAAATCTGGGACAAAAAGTCGATTTGAACGTAATAAGTCGTTCTGTTTCAACTCTCCTTATGCCGAGGTAAGTTGAAACAGGGGTCTAGGTGAATTGAAACAGCTGTTTTTTTAATGGATTTGAGGGCCGTACATTAGAGATGATAGTATAATTTATAGGGACGTTGGCTCAGCTGTTAATGACCATACCTTCTGAGTCAAAGGTGAGCGCGTAAGATTCCCACCCGGGGCCAATATTTGTCACACATGTCTGTTGACTTTGTGTCTGGGTGTTTACGCAAGAATTTATGAAAGTGCTTATATTTAAATAAAAACTCATAGTACCAGACACTAGTTTTTTTAGCCTAGTCAAAGACTGTCAAAGATATCTACGTGTTCTGTAAATGATGTCTGACAATATAGTATTATTATTTATACAACAATATTTTAAACAAACAGTTAAAGAGCCGGCCGAAAATCAGTGAGGCTTGGGTTCGAATCCTGGCATGTACCAATGAGTTTTTCAAAAAACTTACGTAACTACATATTTATCACTAGCTCGACGGTGAAGGAAAACATCGTGAGGAAACCAGCAGGTCTTAGAATTAATTCTGAGACATGTGTAAAAAGACCCGGTCCGGCGATGGGCTCACCACCTATCACTTTTAGGGGTCCAATATATCTCGTGAAATGTGGGTATATCCACTAATGGAATACCTCTGCCTACCCCCTCGGGGATAAAAAATCTTGAGATTATACTATTATTATTATTTATATTATTTTAAACAGTAGCGAGCAAGTTTTATTTATTTTTATTTTCAATCTTAAATAAATAATAATTTCTTGTAAATAGTTTATTAATTAGAAATAAAATCAAAGTTTGCTTTACAAGTTTTTTAAAATTAACCTCTTTGAATGTCCATACAGCTTAATTTCAAATGTTTTGGCGTTATATTAAGTCTTCATTTTGATGATATAATATAATGTTTTAGTTTTGTTTATGTTTTAGTTTATGCTTATCGAAAAATTTTACACAAGTGAAGGTATTTCTAGAAACCGCGTCACAGACTTATAATACAATGTAAGTTTTCATGATACGAGTTCGTATATTTAGAGACTAGCCATACTTCTTTTTATAATTTATAGGGATACTGGAATAAAATAAACAGAAAAATATATATGTATACCACACCATCATAAGGTAAAACTGTCTAATAAAACCTACACGAGGTGAATTGAAACAGCCTGTTTCAAATCCCCTCAGGCCTAAAAATAACACCAAAGTTGACAAAATTAAATATAATAAAATTCAATCTTGAGTAAATTAACTTTCCATACAAATATAATTAAAATCAAAATATAATTGGGTTATGAAAATATAGTTCCCGAAAAAAACCGTGTAAAACTTACTTTCGGCGATTTTTGCGATGGGTAAGCTACAACGATGCAACCGTGAGCATTGTGTCTCGGATGTGTACTTAAGGATGGTGTGTACGTAAAAGTTGGTTGATTGTGGAAGTGGCCACCTCTCTAACAGTTACAAGCTCCTCGTAATCAGCTCTGTTTCAACTAACCTCTGTTTCAAAACCCCTCTGTCTCCCCTACTCTATGATGTAGTATTCAAAGACGTTTAAAAGAAAAGTTTCTCTTTCTTCCAACCTCTTTGGTTGTATTGTTGACAATTTAGTTTTTTTTGTAGGTATTATTGCGTTTTTGCATGTTTGAATTTTTATAAAATTTAATTTTTTTTGTTTACTTTCCTTGAATTCGAAATGAAAAGTAGAGTGTTTAACGCGGGTGGAAGTTATCAATCGCTGCGCTCGGGCGTCTAAATACCTCGTATGGGAATTGATTCCTTCCGACCCTTGTATAACAATCTACAATTTTACGATCTTTCCAAAAGGAAAATTTACTACGGAACATATTATATAGTATCGTGAAGCGACAATTTAAAAGAAGAATTAAGACCAAAAATAAAAGGAAAGTATGGGAAACAAGAATATATTTACATTTTAATAATATTTACAAGTTTATATAAAAAAAAGGAATTTGTAGAGTGGGGTGTAGGTGGATTGTGATTAGGTAGAAAAAAGTGTAGGTGTGGGTGTAGATGTGATGGATGGGGTAGGAGGTAGAGACGGAGGATGGGCGCACGACTTCGTCAGTGCGGCAGGGGCGAAGAAACCGCGTGCGCGAAGACAGCACGACGTGGTCAGCGTGGCAGGGGTGAAGACAGCACGACAGCACGAAGGCAGCACGACAGCACGGTGTAGTCGGCACGGCAGGGATGAGTAGTTACCAGGCGGAGGGGCCTGCGTGCGTCTGGCAACGGCAAGGCGGAGAGGCCTGCGTGCGCTTGGCAACGGCAAGGCGGAGAGGCCTGCGTGCGTCTGACAACGGCCAGGCGTAGGGGTCTCCGTGCGTCTGGCAACGGCCAGGCGTAGAAGTACGCACGGGAACTTGACGTGGCTTCTCACACAATGAGGGATTCACACGATGAAGACTTTAGAAGGAGGCTCTGCAGGGTCCCGGGGTCACTCGACCCCGGGATAAGGCCTTTAATTAATACTGTCGCTTTGAAAGCTGGAGTAAGACTTCATTTGCTCTTCCGAATCCTCTGCCTTTTATAGAATTTTGGCAGAGGAATCGTAATTTTGAATTTATAAGTATTTTTTTACGAATGGCCAGCCCAAAATTCACAATTTAGCGAAAGATCACATACGAAACATCAGGCCACTAATAAAATGAGAAAGAAATTGCCATAACAACCGTTATAAACAACTATGTCAGAAGTGTCAAAATTACCTTTTTAGCAAAATAAACAGCAAACCAATTCAAAAAATCAAGAAATAATAGTGAATTGGAATAGGAAAAAGTAACGCGCATCTGTGCGCTCGAAGCCCCAAGTTCTAGGAGTATAGTGAATACGTGAAAACTGCGCTGTAAGTAATTGGAGCCAAGACCGATTTATAAAGGTGCTTGTAACGTGAAGATACGATGTGGTAGCGCAGTGAAGATGTGTTTTTATAACGTTAACAGGTTTCAGGGATCTACAGAAATGAATGCAGCGAAAAGGAATGATATTAAGAGAAATGCGTCGATAGACATATGAGATGATGTCACGAAAATGGGAGAGCAAAGGTAACCGTGAGTAGTAATAATACTACAATAGGTACTGAGTAGGTATTGACCAAGTTTTTTACTCAACTTTTATAATTATTTTAAAATTTCCCCCATTGTAAAATGAAAATCGAAATAGATTTTAGAGGTGTTTTGGTGTAAGAAATGATTTTAATTAATGATTACTCGCAATTTGATTTCGATACAGATACCCTTACTTAGGCCAATTTGATAGTTATAAACTAATTATGGAATTTCGCCCTACAATTTTCTAACCTTTTTAAAGTACATGTTAATTTCATCACAATTAAGATCGACCAAGAAAACCACGTGTTGGTCTTGCGCGTGTCTCCGGGGAACATCATCCGGCTTCAGAAACTGGATCATCATAGCTTGGGTCACGTTCGGTTCAGCCAGAGCAGAATATAAACTCAGTTTTTCATCTACCAACAAGAAAATAATATTAGGATTTAAATGGGTACAATATACCTATGTTACAGTATGATAGATTGAGAAATAAGATGCAAGTAGTCGATACTACTGCATTGAGGTAATTTCCGATAAACATAACCCGTTCATTAAAATTTTCCGGTTACTTGATACGGTTACCACACACATATAAAACGGTTGGATCTACCTATAATTTTTGATAAATATACCTATAGGTACAATATTTCACGAATTTGATTATTATGAAGTAGAACTAGTTTAAAATAGATTCAAGTAAAAGATTCTCTTACAAGTTGACCAGCAAAGCGTGGCGATCACGGATGATGGCCTCTCCATAGCTCGAATGACGTCAGCAACCATTATTGCTTCCAGTGCTGTTTCCGTACGGCAAACGCTTGGAAAAAATAAAAATAACGCGAAAATATAAACTTTTTTCATGATCGAGCCGTACTCAAGAACACATGTTCTAAAATGAAGGCACTATTCAGGTATTCATATTGAAATTGAGTTAGGGAGAGCGTTTCGAAAGGTAATTCGGTAATAAGTTTATTCAATAAATTGGTCAAGAATGATCAATAGACCGAAGTCATTTTCTTTTAAATTATTCAATGCTATGAATAAATTGTTTATCTACTTACTTAGGTACAGTTTTTCTGGCCTATTGTGTCGAATGTAAAATACTATTTATGGAACCGTATTGCAAATGGCGACCTTTTGCAATTTTCTCCTATTTTATTCCCAGCTTAACATGTTTAGATAACAGCATATTTCAAGCGTTTATAGCCATTCTATTATTTATTTAAAGTTCTTTTAGGTATTTTGAGTTTGTTTCTTTAGCTGATATGATCCCTTTTATACAGCTAATTATTATATCAACTTGCTATTCTTGGCAGAATTAAGACAGCTCTGACGGATGCTCTTCATCAGAATTTATTAACTGATAGAGTTTATTAACTTACTTGACATTGGCAAAATGCCGTGCCAAATAAAATTAGAGTTTATTAGATATATACATAGTATAAAACAAAGTCAAGTCAAGTCAAGATAGAGTGATTCAAGAGGAAGGTTTTAGTGTTAGCATTGCACCCGTGCGCAGCCGGGGCGAGTCGCTAGTTAGATATATACTGCTGAATTAGACTTCACTGATAATAGGTACCTCTTACGAACTTGATTTCTTGTCCCTGAGCCTACTACAGCTACTACTAAATATCATCGTTATCTACGAATATCAGCTGCTGATTATATATTGACTTAGTATTATTTTTACGTAAACAAGAGACGTCGATAATTTGGAATATTATCTAATTATTTGTTTACAAATGGTCTTTGTCCACACTTAGATATTTTCAACATAGGTATTTTCCGCAACAAATAATGCAAGTAGGCAATTACTGTTGAAGTAGAGTAGGTCCTACTATCTATAAAATTTATTGTTATTACTTAATAATCATAATGAGCTCAGTTGAGTATTCGCCGTGGTCAAGTGCAGTGTTTGATGAAAAAATGTAACGATAAATGTAATACAGTTTTTATGACAGACTAAATTGTTAATTTATAAAATTTCAATACTTTTGAAAACTAAAACTGAGTGAACTTGAAAATTGAGGTCAGGCGCTGATTTCTACGGCCAGAGAACAACAAAAAGAGATTAGAATAAGAAACTTTGCAATGAACGTGGTGGCCAAAGTACTCACTAGCTCCTTAGCTATGGTGTCATTTGGCAAACAGGACGGATCTGCATCAGAATGGACGCCGTTGTTGAGCCGCTCGAGCGCCGCGCTTTCTTACAGAGGTGAATGATGTTTGTTTACTTAACTTGCGACCTTGTTTATCTCTGATTAAGTGCGAGTTTGTAATTTATGTCAAACTGTGTTGATTGTATTTTATGTCACTTGTCTAACCAATTTATTTGTAACCAGTAACCAGTGGATCTATTCACACGGGTGCAATGCTAATTCTAAAAACTTCCTCTTGAATCACTCTATCTATTAAAAAAACCGCATCAAAATCCGTTGCGTAGTTTTAAAGATTTAAGCATACAAATCCCTATATCCCTATAATATGTACCATATTATAGGGATATAGGGACAGAGAAAGCGACTTTGTTTTGTGAAACTAGCGAAGTAGGTAAGTAAATATAGATGAAGCCTGAAATTAAGCTGCGCTACCTTATTCAATAGCTTTGCGAAACCTCGCAGACATCTAAAATCCTATAAAGATTGGGTAGCAACACTCTGGTATTTAAAGAGAGACACCGCATTACATAAACCCGATATCTTATTTAATAAAAAACCAGCAGTAGGTATTGTTATTGACAAGAAATATTTTTTAAATATCTTCTAAAACAAAAAAAAGAAATATCGTGTCTGATTGACCTATCACAGCCTCAACCCCTGAACGAAGGAGGCTGAAATTTGAAAGGGAGCGTCATAAAATATTTAATACTTTACCCCTTTTGTTAGTGCAGTCGGGTAAAATATAGCCTTCGAAACTAATACCTAAGATGAAGACGAATCTAACGGCACATCGCATTTCAAAATCCGTTCAAACGTGATACGAGCGTACGTACTCCGACCGATTCTCTACACCGTATCATGTAAACAAGTGCTCCGAGTGTACTCGGACGCCGGCAGCCAATCAGTGGATCGGCGGACGGTGTTTTATTAGTTCACATAAGTGTAGGTATGTACAGTCAAGTGCAAGCCAAGATTTTCACTACCAGTTTAAGCTGTTCTCTGATTAATTATAATGCGCGCCATAGAATACAGGGCCCTCAAAGTCCAAAGTGTCAAGCTTTTGACTGTACACGAAAGTAAACGTGCGCCTTTAGGAGTGCAGTAAAAAAAAATTAAAGAGTTTACAGACTTTCTGCTTTCGAAACGTTTATGAAAATGAAACAAACGAAACTCATAAATTAACTCAGAATTGTTTGTTTTGAATAGTAGAGTTAGTAACCGACCCGGACCTATTCGAAGTGATGAATGAATGAGCGTCATCTAAACAATAGTGTTTTTCTGACAATGTCTAAACACAACAACAGGTTTTTGTTTTTATTGTCGCCTTTAGGAGATACTTAATATAGAATTTTCTTACAATATTTATTTTCTATAAATACTTTGCTCACTCACACTTATTTTGGTCCGATAGTTTATAATTTTATTATGACAATAAAAATCCATTTATCATGTCTATTTTGCGCGGTTTATTAATCAATCTTTATTATTTGTTTGAAATTTAACATTTCCAGATTATTTATTCACAAAAATTATAAAACAAGTAAAATAAATATTTCCCATCTTATCTTATTCGTAATTTATGAATACGATGGGAAATATTGTAATGAATCATAAATTAATAACAGGAGAGCTTAACCAGGCATGAGTAAAGTAAGATCTCTTGGCATCCATCTCTAATGTCTATTATACTAAGGTTAGACCTAAATTTTATTTAAGAACGGTGCATTAAATTTAAATAAATTCTCTAAGTAATAAATAAGACGAATAATTTAGCTGTTTATAGTTAAATACAACAATTTGTATAGGTAAACAACTCGAATAGTTTTAGAAATCTTCTACTTGTCCTGTTAGGACTATATACCTACGTGCATATACCATAACCCACCCAAACGAGTATAATGGTATCATCACGACAGGTCAAATAAATGGACTTGAACAAAGTCACAAAACAGTTTGATTGTTGGTAAGTCTTGTAGGTATACATATACTTACATAGATATATATCGCTATCGACTACTACGTCTTGTTGTCTAGTGTATCCTATCTTAACAAGTACATAATTACATAGATAGCATAAGGACTGCAATCGCGGTGGAAGTGGGCCAAGCGAAAAGTTCCACTGCCCATTAAGGGTCAGACGCGTGGCTGTCCATCCTTGACATCGATGAGTCTGTTCACTCGGTTAAAGGACATTTTACATGCAAATATATGCGAATTTCCAAACAGAACTCCACCTTAAATTAAAAAATTATTATGTACGACCTTAGTCGTAAAGATCGTAGCTTTTTCTAAAAGCATATAATATTAAGGTACTATAGTAAGTACATAGGTGACCGCATTTTATTTAGTGGAAATGGTACGATAAATTAAAAAAATGTAGGTTATTAAGATGTCAATACATAAGCTATAGTGTAGGTACCTATATCTGTGCAACAGTGAAGAAATCCAAGCGTTTTGTTTATTTTTTGTTAGCACAAGATTTTACGATGCTAACAGATTTTGAAAGCTTAGAAATCTAAATTGAAACGTACTTAAAGCACGTATCACCATTCATCACGCTATTGTTACTGGGTCACTAGAGAGCCCAACAGTTTAGAAATTTTTTTCTTCAACAATTATATCAGTAAATAAGTACTACTTGACTTAAAACCCTAAGTATCTAAATGACATTGGAATTTTTATATACGGTAGAGTTATCAGTATGTTTAGAATTTTATTGTCAACTTGTTTTAAAGATAAATAAAGATATTATCATAATTTATAATTGTTAATTGCCTATTGAATGGTGCGATGTATCTCTGTTGTGTAGCAAATGATTGTTTATCTGTTTGCACAGTAAGTTTCCGTCCTTAACTTACGACACATTAAAAATCAATAAGCAATAATAAAAATGCTAAAGTAAAGGTCAACGCACACAGAAGTTCAAAATTCGGGAAAGCGGGCACACCACGTGGATCGCATCCGCTTTCTCTGGACAGATTGCATACAAACTCGAACATGAAAAAAATTCACGCCTCTTTGTGCGATCATAAGGCTGTCACTGCTCTGAATATATAATAAATTAATAATGTATTAGCTATTCGCTTACTAGAACCATCTTCGCCTTAATGATACAATCTTGTGTCGATAAGCCGATGTTAATGCACTTTCATGTCAGCAGGACGTTTCCTTCCAAAGGAATGTTAATTTATTTATTGGTGCTACTTTGTATACATTCATGTATTATGCGAGAGTTAAGCTCCCGTATTAGTTTTGTGGCATAAGTTTTATTTACTGGTATATTCCATTAAAGGGCATGACTAGGTACATATATCCAAATTTGACTTCAAAAATGAGTTCATAAGGAGGTTTGGTGTCAGACATGAGGCCAGAGAAAAATATTGCCACAACCTTTTACAGTATGAATAACATACTGGGAAAACGTCACGGTTATGTACTTTTACTAAGGTCTTACACTTAACAAAATAAACGGGCTAATAAGCATAGGCAAGGCAAGTAATGTAAATAAGTTAATCCTAGTAGCTGAATGAAATGATAATAATTATTGTCCCAACGGCTAACTTTAAAAACTTATTAGTGTGATCAGACCGAGGTCATAGTCAATCATCATCATCATCAAACCGTAACAGCCCACGCCTTAGCCAAGGCTTAGGTATTCCTCACACATGAGGAAGTAGGTATAGTTAAGTTTCCACGCATAGACCGGTGAACCGATGTTGATCAATTTTGGTATAGAGATAGATTGGTTGAACCTTGGAGAGGGCCATTAGGCTATTTTTCATTCCGGAAAAAACAAATAGTGAATGACCCGATAATCTAAAGTTCATATGGGTGGAGTAGCAGGTAATTTCTGGTTTACTAGATTACTCATATTAGTGTTTACGGCCTGCATGCAATTTTCTAATCCAGATTATTATTAATTACTTAGGTACGTAAAGGACTCGACGTCTCATCTCCTTTATCCTTCCTCTGCCGTCAGCCATCTCTAATTCATATCCTCAGAATACATTCACTTTAGCCCCTTGAAACTCAAAAGAAAGAAAGTCAAAAGGGCATATGAGAAATCTAAACTACAAGAAGCAACAGGAAACAGTAAGAAGCTATGGCAAGTGGTAAAAGACATTACATTTTTGAACAAAAGTAAACGTAGCTCACGTGAACTTTTAGTATCCAATATTACTCCGGAAGAATCTTTAAATCAAGTAAATCAGTTTTTTAGCAGCATTGGCGAAAATTTATCAAACGAGATTATTACCTGTAAAACTAACACTTTAACTTCCGTATCCACTTCAAACTCTTTTGTACTCCTGCCTACAGACGAACAGGAAGTTCATCGTATTATACATTCCCTAAGAAATGACTGCGCTGTAGGTTGGGATGGCATATCTACAAAATTCATAAAAACTTATATTGATCTCATAGTACCTCCATTGACACACATATGTAATATGTCACTCTCTCTCAGTTTTTTCCCTAATAAATTAAAAAGAGCTCTAGTCCACCCCATTTTTAAAAATGGCGATCGAAAACAAGTCAATAACTATAGACCTATATCAGTATTACCAGCTATGTCAAAAGTCTTGGAGCGAATAATTAATAACCGGCTCATAACTTATCTGGAAAGTAATAACCTCCTCAGCAATAACCAATATGGGTTTCGTACAGGAAAGTCCACCTCTCAAATAGTCCACGAACTAACAAACTACATTGTATTAGATCTAGATAGAAAAAAAAAATGCCTTGCCATTTTTCTAGACCTCACGAAAGCTTTCGACACAGTTTCTTCACCCATCTTACTATACAAATTAGAATCACTAGGTATTCGCGGAACACAACTACAGCTATATAAAGACTATTTAAGTAATAGAACTCAATGCGTTACTATTGACGACTTAACTAGCAACGATATACCAATCTCCTACGGTGTACCGCAAGGTAGCATAATGGGACCTAGTCTCTTTTTAGTTTATATTAACGACTTATGTAATCTTAATATTCCTAATGCTAATATCCTCTCTTTTGCGGATGACACAGTCCTGTATTTCTCTGGTGAAACATGGGATGAAGTATTTTTGTCTGCTCAACACGGTTTCAATGTTGTTTCGGAGTGGTTAAATCAGAACCTACTTACACTAAATGTAAACAAAACTAAATACATGGTCTTTTCTATAACAAATCGTCATATCCCTGATCCTAACATATATAAAATCATTGCACACAAACCACACTGTCATGTTCCGGATATCCAATGCAGTTGCCCCGTGGTTGAAAATGCAAAACACATTAAGTATCTCGGAATCACCCTTGACAGTAATCTTTCTTTTAAACCCTATATGAACATATTGGCTGGTAGAGTCCGAAAATTAATATTTGTTTTTAAACACTTGAGACATGTTGCAGACCCTCCCATTCTAAAAATGATATATTTCGCTCTTTGCCAGTCAATACTTACTTATTGCATTACAACATGGGGAGGAGCCCCAAAAACTCACCTTATCACCGTCGAACGTGCCCAACGTGCCTTACTCAAAGTAGCTACTTTTAAACCCAGACTTTTTCCATCACATTCACTGTACCAGTAGTGTGAGTTACTAACTGTAAGACAATTATTCATCTTAAACATTACACTTCTTCAACACTCTCATACTCCTTACATTCCAGATTCTTCCAGACGAAACCACATAATTGTCAAAACTACCTGTTTTAATACATCCTTCAGCCATAGATTCTTCTGCTTTCTTGGACCTTTCTTGTATAACAATATCCATCGCAACTTGCAAATACATTCGCTTCACATAGACTCATGTAAAAAAATAGTAAAAAAATGGTTACAATATCTCTCATACGATGATACAGAACAACTCCTCTTGCCCCCTACTTAAATAATCTGTCACCCACATTCACTTACACTCCACACATCTCATTCACTCAATCTCACCCACCCTCAATTACACATAAGTACATAATATCTATTTTGAAATTTAATTATTTCTTTTTCTTATTTTTATTCTAAGTTTATTTCTTAAATTTGAGAAGCCTATACTTAAGTTAAAATTGTATAGAAATTCATTAGTACTGTCAGCCCTATTACGTACCCACTTTTTATCCTCGCACCCTGAACCGTGGTGCTGATATCTATAGCTCAGGTTATACCTATTTTAGATATAAGCTGTTCCTTCCTTCTGCACATAGCCTAACTTTAATACCTAAACTGAATAGTACTTAAGGAAAAACACAAAATGTAAGTACATAAATTTAGGCTTTTGATAATAAAGAATTACTTACTTACTTACTTACTTACTAACTTACCTGTAGGTACCTACTTTGACCAAGGAATAAAACTAATAAATTGAACAACTGCCATATTCAATTAAAAGTGTTACTTATACCACAGACCAGTTTAAAAAAAAACTGCTTTGTGAACGTCTAACCATTGATCAACAAAGAAATAAATAATAAATACCTAAGTTTAGCTATACCTACTGTATCGGCTAGCTGTTAATATTTTATACAGAAATTTATTTGCTGTTTTTTTCGTTCTCTATCTTAGCGTGGCGAGGGACGATCGAGCTCTTTTAAATTTAGATTCAGATTAAGGAAGTCATTCCGTTTTACTCATGTTTTTTTAACAGCGGTAAGAAACTCTAATCCTTTACTTAGATAAAACGTATTATTAGTTCGACTCTTTAAGTTAGGTACCTACTTTAACAGTTTGCACCTTCATTTGATATTTTTACCGTTAGGTGTTGTTTAGTTCTAAAAAACTACAAATACTTATATAATAGGTATTTGCCAGTCATCAGTTACCTACTAGCCGTGTGCACTGTGCCGTATGGTATTAAAAAAACCGGAAAAGTACGATTGGGACTCGCCAACCGAGGGTTCCGTACAAATTTGTAGATACTTACATAAATTATAAATAGTTCAGGAGTCGAGTCTCGCAGTATGATTGATATATAAGTACTTTAAATAATGTCTATATTTTTAATATTTAATTATAAATGTTGAGTTTTCTGATTTTTCCCTGTAGATAATTATAGAATAAGATGATATCGCTTGCCAAATTTCATCATTTCAAGTTCTAGGTCAACGGAAAATACCCTACAAATTTTGACCTTACATGCGTCATATATGTAGACACAGCAAAAGAGTTGCTACCCAGTCTCTTTTGCTTTGTGTACCACTGCTGAGGTAAGTGTCTTAACTCACACCACACGTGAGAAAATACCTATAGGCCATAATCCACCTCAGAGGCCAGCAACGCAGTTGTGACTCTTGAGTGGCCGGTGTCCATGGGCGACGGTAGTCACTTACCATCAGGTGACCCGTCTGCCCGTTTGCTAACTTTTTTATTATAAAAAAAAACTTCTAAGAGAGCCCAATGATTGGGAGATGGTGTTAGGCTGTTTTGATAACTGAAGTAAAATCGGACTAAATTGTTGTTCAGTTAGCAAAGTTAAATAACTTGAGTGCTATAAGCTACAACTGGCTATAATCTAACTAGCGCTGGTGTCGCATAATGCAGCCAGGCAGTCTGCCGCGCCTACTGCCATTACCCACCG
This sequence comes from Ethmia dodecea, assembly GCA_963855545.1. Lineage (NCBI taxonomy): Eukaryota > Metazoa > Arthropoda > Insecta > Lepidoptera > Depressariidae > Ethmia > Ethmia dodecea. The sequence goes on from OY979446.1 coordinate 9,755,391, forward strand.
GTAGCGGACCCTTCAATTACTGGCGAATTAATTATGTGGATGCAGTTAGATACTTTACTCGGTTACTGTCACCGATTCTCAAGATTCATAAACTAGATGCGCTGCGTCTTTTTACCTACGTCAACAAGAAATCTTTTTCTATGTCTCTAGCATAATATCTTTAGAATCCGAACAGTAGTTCCTGTGATGATACTACCATATGAGATGAATAAATACTTATATGCTCAAATAATAATTACTTACATTTATATGACTAACCGATGAAATCATTGTTTTATTACTCATTTGCATACTGTAGCTATATATCTGAATTGAATCGATAAAAATAATGAGCATATCTTCTTACGTTATTTATTACCTACTTTGTACTTAAGATCTTAAGTGAGTCACATACTTACATAATTATGGTTATTACAAAAAAAAAAAAAAAATCTCAAGCCTTTCATCCCCGAGGGGGTAGGCAGAGGTATTCCATTACTGGATATACCCACATTTCACGAGATACATTGGACCCCTAAACGTGATAGGTGGTGAGCCCATCGCCGGACCGGGCTTATTATAATAATAATAATACCTAATAAATCTTTATTTCAGGCAATATTTACATTAATTGATCTACACATACACTTCTGTTGACTCCCCAATGCTGTAGGTTAGATATAAACCATTCAGTAGGTACCTACTTACAAACTAAATATACATATATAAACATACTAAGTAAGTAACAACTCTTAAGATCTAGTTTAAACATATACTTACCTAATACATTGTGTATGTGACTATAAGTAGATACTCACTTAAAATTATGTCAACACGCAGTTTTATGAGCGGAATTTGGGAATTTTATAACAAATCAAAAAATCTGAGAAATTAATCAAAGATAGTCACCAACTATTAGGTATTTATTTTTATTTGATAATATATGAAAACACCTCGGAACGCGCCGCAGATTCGATGGACTCGACAACTGTCACGTTTAGGGATCTCAACAATAGACTGGTGGAAAGAGGTTATTTACAGCAATGGAATATCTTTGCCGACCGGCTCGACGATAAAGGCTCGAGCACATTTATATTATTTACGAAGACAATAACCGATGTTGCTACGATGTGTAACATCGCGGGTGGCGCACTCTAGTGGCGAGTGAAAGGTGCATTACACTGCACTCGGTGCACACCACACCGATAGATTGCTAGGGTTGTCACGTTGTCAATTAGATTTTTAACCGATTTCAAAATGGGAGGAGGTTTTCAATTATCGAGTCGTAAGTCTCTTGGGATGTAAATTAAAAAAAAATGCGTTATTTCAATGCACCCAAACATTAGGTTACTACTACGAAAGCTGTGTCCACTCTACCGTTGACTACTCACTGTTTTTTCTTGAAATGATTGTAAGTTGTACCTACAATAAAATTATGGTGGACAAGGATATAAACCCTACTCCGCGCGTGTTCAGCGCGGTTTAGTCGTAAATAGACAGACAGATAGAGACAGAACTTTACGGGATGATGGGTGTATATTCGTGGTTTTTCTCTAAAGTGGCTCTAGTCATATTTTGTCGGTGTTTATACAAATCTATACTTTATTTATTTACTAACTTACACTAACAGTAGACAAACCACACATGTAAGTTACAGGCAATATACATTATTCAGTGAGAGCGCTGCGAGTGGCAGTCGACTCTAGGTAGCGACATGCTGTAGATAGGAATCTCGGTTCGGTGTGAAAAAATATATCAAGAGATTGATCGTGCTGTAAGATCTTGTTTATATGTGTGAGTGCCAAGTATAAGGGACTATTATTAAGGGAGATTGTCTTTATATTAGGTATATCAAATAGCGGTCGATGACGGGGGCGGAGAGATTTACTTACACATGATGGAATTTTCGGACATATGAAGGTAGGAGTGAAAAGTTTACTAAAGAGCCACGGATCAAACGGAAAAGTATTTGACTATGGCCATTTGACGCCTGGTTTCTAGATATTTCTATATCTATATACAGGGTGGATTTTTGAGATGGATCAGTGAGGGCAGGTACCTTAATCGTTATAGTTACAGGAAAACGTTCCTAGGAGACCATCCCTAACTTTTTAAGATATTATGAACTGCATTCACAGATTTTCGAGAAAATGTAGTCAGAGAAAAAATGCTTAAATACAAAAAAAAAAATTTTTATACCAATCGATCCTTTTTCGTGTGGGGATCAAAAGACTCTATGGGACCATTTGAGGTATGAGTACTAGAAATGACAAATCGCCAAAAACTTTTTTCATACATTTTGTACTGAAAAACGAAAATCAATTCGAAATTATTCTTTATTTTGGAAATCATATTTCTTATTGTGATCAAAAGATTATTTAAGTCCAACTGAAATTTAAATACAAAAACTACGGTAATCGCACGTTTATTTCAAACCCCAAGGGGGTGAAATAAACGTGCACAAGAAAAGCCGCGGGTAAAAGCTAGTCTTGTATGTAGGTAATGAAGTGCAATTAGTAGTATTCTTCAAGACTCTAAATACTGCAAAAATACCTTCGAAAAGCCTTCTTGTTATACCGATAACCCTAAAGGCCGAGCAAGCAGGCTTATGCGACACTCAATTTACTCTAAACATTGTACGTTAATCACCACAGAGCGGGTGGTTGAGAAAATAAGCCCTGGTTCGACCAGGTCCAAACAGGTCTTTCTAGCATTTAGTCTCATTTCTAGTTAGTTCGCCTCGTAAAGACTTTAGCATTCTGTAATAGTAAAACAAACCTTTTAAATAGGAAAATATATTGTATAACCAAAGAGATTAAAATATAATTAGGCATAGAGGGGACAAAGCGAAGAAAATTTCAGGCCAAAAGTTATTACAAGTGGAATAAATCTACTTCGATTTCGACCGAATGACAGCTCGCGTTCATACTTAACCACAATATAATAAGATACTCTATGATACTAATTTTTTTTTAATGAGGCTTGCCCTCTATGTCCTATTATATTTTAATCCCTTATATATAACCAATTAAAATTAAATATTTATTTTATATCAAGTCTCACTCTCAACTAATGTCACACTAGTAAATATATTTAATTTTTATAATAAAATTTTGTTAGATAAGTACTTAAATATTAAACTTTAAGCACCCCTTTTGTTACTTATGAGTAGGTATGCTAGGAGCCAGCCATGTATGTACTTTTTCAAAATATTATTTATATATTAAGATTATCACCATCTTAAATACTTATTATAAATGCGAAAGTGAGTGTGTTTGTTTCTTTGTTCGTTACTTACACGCCTAAACCACTTAACCGGTTTTAAAAAATATTTTACCTCACGGAAACGAGAACTACGCGGGTGAAACCGCGGAACTCTGCTAGTACCTAATAAAGAAATATAAAAAATACTTGTCTTGTCTATGTATATTATGTATTTTAAGTAATCAAAACGAAATTTAATTTTTTAATTCTTCGTGTCTGTGTGTTTAATATTTATTTAAATATTAGTTATTTAGAACCCGTAGTACAAGATGTATCCAGATAAGGATTACATAGAGCCTGCCCTTGAGTGTTTGCTGGTTCTTCTCAGGGTAGGTATTGCATTTGAAACCAGCAAAATCTATAGGTATGGAACAAGCATAGATATAGGATTGCGTAGCGAAAACATTATAAATCCATGGGAACAAGTCATGTTTTAATTTCTGCGCTATGGTTAAAATTGTTCAGCTTGTTTAAGATTTTGTCAAAACCTGAACTACAAGGTCAATAATTTCTTGAAACTCTAAACAGGATCAAACTATGTATGTATAAAATTAACATAATATATATTAACGATAATTTATACGGTCGCGCTAACTGTATGATTATTTTATCATAAATTTTTCACAGAAGAATTTCGTACGATAATAGTATCGTGTTTGTGAATTAGTATTTATTAAATCATTTGGATGTTAACAACCCATCGACAAAATAATATAGAGTGAATAAATTTGTTTTTCAAAATTGTAAAAAAACAATTCTCAAACGAACTCTGGCAGCATCTAAGCTATAATACTGTAAACTCTACAATATGTAACAGAAAGTATATAACCTTGTTATGTCTATTTCACTGCTGGATTAGTTTAGTTTTTAATCTTTACCAGGCTGAGATGGGTGCAAATTTTCCGATATAAAATTTTCCACTGTTCCAACGTCGCAGGGGGTAAATTTTTAAAAGATTTGAAATAAGTGATTTATCGTTTCAGATAAGATTTAACACATCATTGTGAAAGTTTTAGTTTAAGTACAGTATCATCACAGAGTATTAATGGAGTGATTAGTAATATACCGGTATCATCTACATATCAATGAAATAAGTTTTGAAATCGTTTCCGTAGATATTACTACCTCTCAGACCATGAATCACAGACACAATAGATTTTTAATTGTGTCTCGGTTCCAATTGGAACCGGCGGTTCTTAACTGATTAAAACAATTCGTTAACTTTTACAGATGATTGATTTTGAATGAGGTTTCCAGCAAGATTTTGGAGTAAAACAATTTTACTTTTTCTTAGAGTATCGCTCACAGAAAAGAGTTTTCACACCCCTGAAAAATCGATTTAGATATCTCACCCCTGAGATATCTAAATCGATTTTTCGAATTCGTCAACATCTATTAATTTTATCCTTAGCGTTACACCCGTTTCGAGAACACCGGAATTACAAATACAAATAATTCTCGTATAATAGTAGAGTCCAATATTTACCTAAAGTTGAGGTGTTGGCTATTATAGAATGCACTTAAGAGTAGAACAAATCACGGGATTCCGGGATTATCAGATTTTGTGTTCCGAATGTATATTTACTTATTTTTAAGTGTTGACTATTATGAAATATACTTTTGAGATTAGTGTAATATGGTAGTTAAGTGTATCGAAATTAAATTGCGAGTGATCATTTACTAATAAGATTATCCCATAAGACCTCTAAAAATTATATTGCGATTTTCATTTTACCATGATATCAATTTATTAAATAATAAAACAACCAAAAAACTGTAGCAATTGAGTACTGAAAATGACGCGGACGTCACAACTCTATTCTCAGTACATTTTTCGTACAAAATTTTCGTTTTGGCAGCTGATCATAAAAAGTACCTCATTTGACTAGGCAGTCAAATATCTTATTGTGTTAATTTTCTTTCTTCTCTTTATATAGCCGCAAAATCTCGGTGCTTTGTGTTTCGTTATAAAGTTTTTACGTTTCAAATGTTAGCGGCTCCACAGTAATATTCATTAATCTGTATTTTTTTTGATAAAGTAAGTACTTAATTTAATAAAATTACATATTTTAATATGTTTTTTTGTAAGTGTCACATCCCACTCCTACTCTGACACCCTAAATACAAACATATTAATTGCATCCGAATACGCCATCCCGGAAATCAGGGATTTATTTGCCAAAAAATATTTATTGAGAAGCCTCTTTCATCATTTCATAGCCATATAAATTAGCTCTAGGTAGGTATACATGAATCCGAATATCCAATCTCTAGTTATAGCAATAGCCAATGAGTGGAAATGTTTTTGTCAGCAACTGACGTAGATATTTACGGAATTTTGTCAGACAATTGGCAGTAAAATTTAAAAGAACAGAATAGTTAAGGATGATCTACTTGGCCTCACTAGTCACTGGTTTACACGCTAATGTTTTCACCGTAAATGTATATTGCATTGAAACTTTTTTGCCTCTCTCTCTCTCTCTCTCTCTCTCTCTCTATTTTAGGAATCATGTAGGAGGCGTGCATTACAAGAATACACACTGTTTAATTATGTTAATCAGCATTATGAACATTGCTTCTATAAACGAGAATATGAAGACCAAACTTCATAGTGGGCAGGCAATGTTCATGTACTCGTATTATGCAAACATTTTCTGAAGGTGCTTTTGTATTGAGTGTATTTTTTGTACTTTTCAACCGACCTCAAAAATAGGGGAGGTTATTATTTCGATTGTGTTTTTTTGTTTGTTACCTCAGACCTTTCCACTGGGTGAACCGATTTCGATTATTCTTTTTTTAATTGAAAGCTGGTGCTTCCCGTGTGGTTTCAATTTGGTCCAGTTCTGACAATGGCATCCATGAGAAAACCATGTATAAAGTAGAAGTATTTTTTTTACTCGTTAGAGTTCTGTTACCTATTACTGGTGACAGTGTTAGGCTGTTTTGCTAATCAGTCAAAATTTAATACTGCTTATGAGTATTCCAAAAATCAGACAAGAAAGATAAAAAGTATGTTATAACAATAAATAAACTAGGTAGGTAACTCACTATGTAATTTAATGTCATTAGAAAGTAGGACGGTAATGCGTATTAGCAAAAACTTCAAGTTCACCAGTTCTTATGAAATAATGGGAGTTGCGTTGCGACAATAGACAATGGACGGAAATGTAAAAATTTCTTCATGACGCCAATATAAGTAGTAGCTAATAGTTATTACCATTATCGATAGGACTGTTCAATTAATTGAATTAATTGATTTGTGAATTATAATTGAATTATTACGTGCCAATAGTTACGCGAAGATAAACTATTCAATTACCAATAAATACTCATACCTACCTACCTACATACTCGTATTAAAAAATTCAAACTTTACAGTTTTGTCATCAATTTTGTAATGGCTTAGTAAGTAAGTAAGTAAAAACTCTTTATTGTACACCAATTAAAATATTCAACAAGTGACACAGTGATACAAAAAAAGTACAGTGGGCGGTCTTATCGCTTTAAACGTAGGCTTAGGTACTCTAAATTCGTTGTAGGTACCTACCCTTTAATAATCACGTTTACAGAAAAGTAAATTTTGCTAATGGTTCTCTAGACTTCTAGTAGGTAGCTACGTAGAGTCTCGGTCCAGTTTTTATAACAAAACAACTGAATCTCGGCGATTATACGAATTTTGCAAGAGTCGAGTGTCACAACAAGTCACAACAATAGTGGACTAACCGATTTCCTTTCAGCCGCGCCGCAAGGTTACAAACTGACCCTGGATGCTGTGGATAGAAACATCTATATTTGGGAAATATAACAAATAAAACGGAACATTATGTTTCTTTGAAAATATGTAAAAAAATATTAGAATTACACGGAAATTGGCTGGTGAACTTTTGTTGATACCGATTGATTTTTTAATGTCACTCAATATTTGTGCACATGTATAAATATTCTTTGGTTAATGGTTTTATAAAAAAATCCCCTTAAATGAGAGGGGAATTTATTCGGACCAAATAAAAACCAAATAAATAGGTAAGTACTTCTGGGGTTTCATAAAACTGTTTGCGGCGTCATTTAGTAATTATCATCTTCATTATCCTTCGAATCGTCTTATACAATGTAAACCACATCATGAATACACTTGTATGATTTTATTGGTCTTCCTCTAGAGTTTATAAGTTTCCTTAATAAACCACAGACAATAACATTTTTGAAACCCCTATAAAACTCGACTTTATAGATTATAAGTAGGTACCACAAAGTAAATAAATAATACACGGATGGCTTATTTAACAATAAAACACAATAGAATAAGTATTTCCGCTAAACTAATAAAATGGGGCTTTGGTTCTTTGAACATTTCAAACTAATATTCTTGATGCGATATACCTCAAACGGCAGTGGTATTGTTAGGTACCACAAATTTTAATAATCTCGAGCCATTTACACGAGGGCAATCCACTAAGACAAGACTCTGAGGACAATGGAATGGATTGTCCTCAAGTTTTTTTTGTATGCAGTCTTAGTGGATTGTCTTAGTGGATTGCCCTCGTGTAAATGGCTCGTAATGCGTACCTGTGTATGTTTATTGCGTTTTCTGACAGAGATTGTAACTTCTTTACATAAATAATTTTGTATCATTTTCCGAACACCTACCTGCAAATGTCCGAACGTTCGATACGCATTTAAGTGAGACGTAAATGGTAGCATAATAATTTATTATAAAAAAAAATCATACCGAAGCACTTTAACTTACCAAATGTCATGTAGGTACCTACTTACTTAGGTAAATATAAAATTTTCTATGAAGGTGCTGTATATTTATACAATATAGTATCAATGGCTAATCGATTAACCGATTTAGACCTACCATTAAACGTTCTAACTTTTAACCTGTTACGACATCAGTCGTGCTGATTTAATACTTTTTATAATAATTACCTCGAATCGGATGAAGAACAGCCCACAAAAACAAAAAAAACATTTAGACAATTCAATATTAGATTTAATTTGATGTAAACTTTCCCGGAATTAGTAAATAAAAAAAACAGTCTCATACATTCTAAGATGTACTTACTTAGATATTTATTTTACATCAAGCAAACACTTTGATGTCGTGAGTGCGATATTAGCAGGAAAATTTAAACCACAAAATTTATACAAGGCTTAATATTTGGTGTTTGTTTAACATAGGACGTGGTGAAATATTGGGTTGTTATTTATGTAAAAATACGAATGTAGGTATAAGTTGATTGGATCAAGGGTGGGTGAGATGAATGACGATTTTGAAAATAAATTGGTGACCTAATACAGTCGTTATTTAGTTTTCTAAACAACCGGAAATAATTTTAGGAATAAATTACTTAGTGAATTGCCTACACCAAATATTAAAGATATCTTTATTTCCTTCATTACATTTTTCAAAAGGACAATGACTTAAGATTTTATTAGATTAACTTCTTGGGTTTTTATGTAATGTAAGTATAATTTCTTTCCTAATTTTTTTTTTATGATAAAAATGTTATCATGCAAGGAAAAACCAGCAACGGGGTTGGCTTTGTTGCACCACTCTGGCTGCGACAAAGATGTTTCTTGGGGGTTTCCAGTTCCAAACTAACGTTTTCCATCAGTTTAAAGCGATTAAAACGATACTACCTAGGTATCATATAAGAAAAAAATCAACTAACATATATTCAAAATAAAATAAATAATCTCACGCCTTTTTATCTCAAAGGGGTTAGGCAGAGGTATCCCTTTCTGAATATACCCAACCCACTTTTCACGAGATAGTCCTCCTAAACGTCATAGGTGGTGAGCCCATCGCCGGCTTAATTCTGGGACCTGCGGGTTTCCCCACGATGTTTTCCTTCACCGTCGAGCTAGTGGTAAATATGTACTTACGTAAGTTTTCGAAAAACTCATTGGTATATGACGAGCCTCACTGATTTGATCTGAAGCAGGAATGCTTAACATGATGAAAATCTCTGAATTAGTCAAAATTCCTTCCGGAAACAGGCTCTTTAACCGTAAGTCTATCACTGTTCTTACGCTCTAAACATAAATTACGTAGTTTAAAAAAATAGTTATCCTCAATGAATGTTGCGTTCGAATTCTGAGAATCTAAGATACGTGAACCAAATGTTAGAATTATTTCGCAACTACGGCCAGAAATTTTGAAATCAAAATACTCTGTACCAAAGTTACACTAAGATTATTGACCATGAGAGAATAGGTTTATATGTTATAGTAATAGAGCATAAACAATGCTCTATTTAGATTGTGATCTTCTTATATGTATAAATATGATTATTCTTGTTAAAGTAATATTATTTTCTTAATGTTACGAACTCTTTGTTTTTTTACGTCATGTTTATATCTTTTTATTTGAATTTTTGATAATATGTTTTGTTTTTTAGTCTGTCTGTCAGTAGTTGCCAGTTACATGTTGAGTAAAGCGAGTGTTTTAAGAAGAGCTGCATTTCATTTTTAAATAGCATACAGTCCACCATATTTTGTCCGCTTCACTTACTTAGCAAAATATAATCGGCTTAAGATATGTCTTTCTGTCTATAAGCTAGTAAACTTTCTCAGTAAATATATAAATATAGTGTTCTATCTATTGTAAGCTTGCCGTAATTCACTACTCACTGGGCTCACGGAGAAATCGAAATTCGCAATATAAAATTGGTTAGTTCTCAGGTGGAATAATTTGTCAATCCTTCTCCGTTGGTATTCTTTCTATCCATAGATATACGAGTAGACTAGTCTTGAAGGAGAGCGTACGTTGAATTCTCCTCCATCGTGTAGAGGGAAGCTCTTCAAGCCGAGTCGGCCCAACTATATGGTGGCGAGGTATATTTAAACTTTTCTGAGAACATTGATAGCGCGTTTTAGAACTTTGTGACTTCACGTCCTTACCGTCTATGGTGCTTTGCTTGTTTGATCTATGTAGGACCGATAGATGACGCTACAATCTTACTGGTACACACATAAAATAAAACACAATTGATTTACTTTTACTTATCTTTGTGATGAGAGAAATAAATATTTATTATTATAGCTATCTCTCTACGAAATTTTATCAAGCTCGGTGCAGCGGAACTGTAAAATGGTATTTTTAAAATATCAGTAAGGAGTTCCTTGTTTTGCTTTCTTGCAACTGTATTGTTACGTGAAATGTCTTGGTTGATCTGCAAACAGCGCGAATGGAAGTTTCCGAGACGGGTGGTTTCTCTGCAAACATGTACAGCGCCATGCAGGTTTAGTCGAAAACGTGTAAGGGTATACTACTTTATTTATCTACTAGCTGTTCCCCGTGATTCCATGCGAGAAAGTCCCATTCTCGTGGGAAAATGTTACTCCCAGAAAAGTAAGGTTATAATTTTATTGGTAAAACATTTTTTTCGTACCTTATTCATTACAAAAAAAACAAATATTTCTTCTTTATTGCAGTTGTAGATAACATTGCAAGTAGGTACAACAATAAAATATGAAATGTAAAATATCATCGTTAGGTAGGTAATAGTTTTCGTTATGGATTGCAGGAATACTTTGTGCATTCGGGCCTAAGACAGCTAGCGAGCCTATTTCGCTACTGGCTACCTAGCTCTATGTTAAAATAAATAATGATTTTTATTTTTTCTTGCGGGATCTCGGTTCTTAGTCCGCAAAGGACTAAGAACTTCCACTCCCGCAAATACCGGGATTTATATTTTCTTGCTGGATTGCATTCTCTAGTGGGTACAGTACATATTCTTATCTATGGTGGGTACGTAGGTACATACCTAAGTAGATTACAGAGCATGAAATTTTGTTATTCAGAACTTAAAATAAGGTCGGCTAATGTTCATCGATTAACTGGAGTGCACATATTTAAAACAATACCGCTTTAAACCTACAATACTCAAAACCTATTACTAGTAAGTACTTACAGAAAAAAGATGTTGGTTATGTACCTACCTACATACTCTGGTAAATCTGTTAGAAAGAAGTGATTTAAATTTGATTGTCATTTTCGACTTAATTTGCTTAACACTTAGTACCAAATTATGTCAACACCTAACGGAGGAATGAGAGAATAAATGCATTACACCGTGTGCTGTAGCGTAGGTACTCAGCACGTGTTTGTTTAACACGTGACGTAATTAGTAGGTAGGCCTGCGATAGTCTTGCTACAATTTGTTTGACAAAATAAGTAATTCTGTTAATTATTTATTTATAAATCTGTCACCCAATCTCACAAACTATAGTAGAAGTGGAGATATAAAAATAATTTATTGGAAGTACATATACGTATTTATTAGTAGCTGCAGGCACATGGGGAAGGCTTCTAAAAAAACCTGATATTCCCTGATTGATAATGAGAATAAACTAGTAATATAAGCTGTAATCTACTTATACGTACTACGTACGTACTAGGGAATGCTATCCCGCAAGAAAATATTAATCCCAGTATTTGCGGGATTGGAAGTTCTTATCAGCAAATACCGAGATCCCGCAACAAAAACAAAAATAATTATTTAGTTTTAAGTTGATTTTACTATTTTTATTTCTATTGTATCTATAAGGTTGTAACTCCTCAACCCTAATATCATATATAGAATACTAAAAGAACATAAAACAGCTTGGTGGGGCTGTAAACATGTAAACACATGTAAATATAGTCAGAAATAGAAAAATATTAAAACTTAGGAAAATACGAAAAATTATGAAAATTCAGTAAAATAGGGCTTGGTATGATCGAAGAGATGTTAAAATAGCATAAAAGTTTCATAAAAGTAGTTAGAAATTGGTTTCAGTAGGGTTCAGGAAAAACCGAAACTTGTTTAGTATGGAAAATATAGCGGAATAGTTCTTGTATTAAGATAAACCATTTTTCGGTTATAACTCCGGAACTATTGGAGCTAGAGAGATAAAAAGTATATCATTGTAATGCTATTCACGGACCCTACGATATGCAAAAGGTTTCATCCAAATCGGAGATGGTCGGGTTTTTCCGGCGCGGGACACGAAGAGGGGGTTCTGACATCTATCTGGTGAGGGAGGGTGCGCGGTCGCGGGGCGAGGCTGCCACCTCAACCAAAGGTTGGACCTAGGATGTATGATACATGGGTCGATCCTGTTGAGCAATATGACATTTAAATAAATAAATAAAATAAAAATGTAAAACTCTCATATGGCGTTATTAGCTTGAAGGTTCGTTAATAACAGAAGTTATGAGGACAAGGCAGGTATGGGTTACCTGTCTGATTAATGGAATATGGTAGTTTTATGCAATATTCTAAACGAGCCTAATATATGAAATGCATGACAAAATAAAAGTAAATAAGAGAGTTTGGCCTATGTTACACCTGGGTTTCCCTCCCATCTTAGGGCGGCTAACGCCGTCCGCTCGAACGCAAATGTCGGGACGAGACAGGGGTTGTGGTGTTTGAGTTATTGACGGGGTGTGGTACTGCCCGAGTGGTGCAGCGGTTGTGTCAGTACGTTTCACCGCACCGCGGTCGGTGTTTATGTCGGCACATACCAATGCTAGCTTGGTGGTGGCGACACCTCCGTTCTTTAACTTGCATTATGACTTGCTTGTGATGTTGGGGCTTACGCTTCGACTCACAATTGTCTTGTTCAACACTGTTTGGCGATATAGTGCGAAAAGGTAAAAAGTCCGGGCCTCAGCACTGCCTAATGGTACGGCACGGTGATCTTATATGGACTTAGTTTTTGGACATGGTCCATAAGCTTCGTCTGATGTAACGATCGCTTTTAAATATTACACATTGGAGGTAGTAGCAGAATGACTGACGACGCACCTCTTAGCGCTGTCTTGTGGTTCATAGTAAACACCCTGGGACTACTTCTGAGCTTTTGGTGCTAAGTAACGGAGACGATGGTATCGACTAACACTTAATTGATGGAGGTTGATAACGTCTCTCATTGAAATGTGAAAAGCAACATCCAGCTTGGTCGTGGACCTGTGCGGTGCGAATTGGGCATTAACACAAGTTATCTTCGAGGAGTGTTGTTGGTCTAGTACGCGAACACTCGACCAAATCTTCGGGAGTAGGGCTCTTCGGAGTCTGGAACTGGAGTCATGTCGGTATTCGTATTGGGATGGTAAAGGGGTCTAGAATCTTGATTGGCTTGACGGGGATGTCTGTCATGCTTCTGTTGAGCTTGATATTATAATAAAAATGATACCACGAATGAACGAGAAAATGAGGAATGCCTCATATATCCTATGGTAACCATGTATTTGCAGAACGTACATTGGTTACTTCATACTATCATATGAGTGCGCGCGCGACGCGTATTAATATAAATTAATGGTTTTACCATTATAAGCTCATTCAGGGTGTGACAGCGCTTCTTATGGCTGAACGAGAATCGATGGCTCGTAGGGACCGAGGTCGGGTCACGACGAGCATTGAGACCTATGAACGAGTTGTCCTACGGGACTTATTGCCTTTTGGAGCTTGCTGTAAATGATCCTGAGGTCTTAAGACTATCTCACCACCAAGCGCCTTCGGGCGTAACTTTTATTATCAATATGTTCGAGAATGCCTTTTGGGACTTACTGCAAATGATCCTGAGGTCTTAATGACTGCCGTAACTCGCCTTCGGGGCAAAACTCGGCACCACAAACGACTTCGGTCGCAGCGGTCCCTTCGGGGCAAAACACGGCTCCGGCCGCACCAATCGACTTCGGTCGCAACGGTCCCTTCGGGGCAAACATCGGCTTCGGCCGCAACAATCGGCTTCGGCCGCAACAATCAGCTTCGGCTGCAACAATCGGCTCCGGCCGCAACAATCGGCTTGGGCCGCAACGATCCTGCTTAGGCGGGATAAAATACCGGATGTCCGGCAAAACCGGGACGTTCGGGGGGGTCGCAATCGCAGCTGTGGAATGTTGCGGGTTGGCGATCACCGTAAGGGGCGAGGTGGAGCTCCTTACTCTTCCCACCAAACACATTTTTATTTCTTTTCTTGAAAGGAGGTGAGAATGTGGGGAAGACGATTTTATCTCGAGTCTGTCATCAGATAAGAGATAACAGGGGTGGGGAATATGAAGTGTCCTTCATGAGATATTGCCTTAGGCATGAATGGCGCTGAAGTGGGCAGCGCTATTAAAGATTAAAAGCGAGCGAAAGACAATTTTATAAATATGCGATAGAGAACTAACGGTATAGTTGAATCAAGTTAAGATTTCTTTTGATGGCAAACAGTAAATCATGATCCTCAAAAAGGATCTGGATTACTATTCACAAAGTAGTGTCCTACACTACTAGACGATCAAATAAATAAATTACATGGCCAAAATTGCAGAAGTTATTTGTGACAGTGTCGACCTATTTAGCGATGCCTCCTGAGTTAATACTTTGGAGATCATCATGAAAGCTAAATTTTGAGGTCGTAAAACTATGCGTAGGACGTTTTGCGATTGTATTCGTATTCGTCTTTACGTGTAACATCAATACTCGCTTGCTACAAGATTAGCAGCGATTTGACATAAAGTGGATTTTCTCTAATTCCGTGCGAGAGAACATGTTAACAAAATATTGAAACGATATCTTGTGAATGAGATTCTTGCTTTGAGCTGTGCAATACTAGCTTAGCATTATATGATGTTCAGCTTGTGTTGCAGCGTATGAATTTTAATACGTTGGAATTACGGTTCCTTCGTATAGAGAAATGTATCCATATTATAAGTAAGGTGCTAGGGTTAGTTACAAGGTATAATATATTGTTTTATGGTTTTTTATGCCTAAAGAAATTTATTAAGATTATTATAAGTTAACAGAAGCTATTATTATAACAATTACAACTATTGAGCAACTGTGCCCATGCCCAGCTGTTTTGCATACGCCATCATAGGAGGCACACATCATTCGCAATACCTAGGTTGGAAGTACTAATCCCATTGCATCTGTCTACATGTGTTGTTTTATTAATCGTTCGTTGGGACATTTACAAAGGTAGTCTTAACTGTTGACATAACCATTACGTTACAATAACGGTCATTAATACTTATACAATGCTAAATAACATTAAATAAAGGCTGGTTTATACGGTGTTAAGTTGTCAAGTAGCTAACTAAATTGTAACTTAATTTTAAGTATGTGTTAACACATTCGTATTAGTTAAGGTCTTTAATTAGCCCGAGATGGACGAGCAGTTTATTAAAGTCATCAATTTAGTGGTAAAATTTGTATTAAGCGAGATTTTAGATTACCCAAGAGACTTGGGTGAGAAACTACATTAACTATGAGAAATGAATATGGCACAAGTGCAACTTTGTTTCATGACCTAGGAGAAGATATAATGGAGTATTTCAAACATTTTCAAACACAAACTACAGACGCGACCGCTTTGCCAAAATTATAAACTCATCTAATACTCGTACTTCACTAATAGTTTCCAAACGTGGCAAGTTATGAATTCATAATCCACGCCCACCAACATAGAAAAAAATAGACGAAATTCTAATGCTTGCACACTAAATGTTAACTTGTAACTTATTACAAAATAATTGTTTACATTATTTAAGTACCTAGCTTAAAATTTAGTTAACTACTTGAGTACTTCGTGTAAACCAGCCGTAAAGGTGGCGTGGTTGCCGTGTCTGTGAGCACGCTTGGGTGATATATAATAAATAGCTAGTTAGCTAATACATCGTGTATCATGTATGCTATTGTTATGTATGTCCTATTATAAGCGTTGTCCTGTCAATAAGATCGTGAGCCAAAGATGATATGTGGAATTATCGTGTAATTAGACAAATGAGATAAGCGTACAAACTGATTTCCAAGAAAAGTGAAAAGGTATGTCAGGCAAAGAAATGGTAGCGCGTCTGTTTCTGAGTAACATCTTTCTTAAGCCTCCTACGTACACTTAGATAGTCACAATTAGCAATGAGAAGTTGTGGCCCATACTTACTCATATCTGAGAAACAATGTTTTTATTCGCTTGTAAACGTGAATGAGTTACCTCCTGAGGTTTTCCCTTTGCGCTATGTCAGATTCTTTAAAAGGCGTGTTTTCGAATTTCTTACATATCGTTCGTCATGGGAGACAATAACCACTTACCATTAGGTGGCTCTCATGCTCATTTGCCTCTGTTCTATATATCTATACTAATATTATAAAGTGGAAAGATTTGTATTGTTTTGTGTTTGTATCTTTGTTACGAAATAACTCAAAAACTACTGGACCGATTTTAAAAATTATTTCACCAGTGGAAAGCTAGAAGATCTTTGAGTACCTACCTAACATCTATATATATAAAAATCAATGCCACTTTTCGTTGTTATTTTATAACTCAAGAACGGGCTCACCTATCCAAACCAAATTTTCATGCTTTATTCGGACTATTTAGCAGATGGTTTATGTGAAGTTTGCTTAAAATCTGTCGAGTGGTTCTTCATTTATACGTTGCGAAGCACGTACCGGGCCGCTAGTAGGCTATATTTTATTCCCGTATTCCCACGGGAACATGAACTACGCGGGTGAAACCGCGCAGAACCGGTAGCTTTATATAAAACAAGGACGGATAACCCTTAGCCCTAAGATGTATCATTGATAGTTAAATTTTGACATGATACGCCATTGATTACACTTTTTATCTTACTACAAAAGTAGGTACATTACATTACCTAGACAACAGGCAAACGATGATCACACAAGTTTGTAAACAAAAAGGAAATGCTATAAAAGACCTGTTGTGATCGACAGGAAAACTTCCGGGAACTTCCTTCTTGACTCTATTGCCCATAATTGCCTCACTCGCTGTTTACAGAGTGACGAAAC
The DNA here is from genome assembly GCA_963855545.1 of Ethmia dodecea. Lineage (NCBI taxonomy): Eukaryota > Metazoa > Arthropoda > Insecta > Lepidoptera > Depressariidae > Ethmia > Ethmia dodecea. The sequence goes on from OY979446.1 coordinate 9,772,427, forward strand.
CAAATGCTGTTGCATATTCATCTACTCACAGCTACGTTTAATAAGACGTCAAAGGCGAGTAGTTACTGATAGAAATATTGAATGTAGAATAACCGATTATATAAATTTAATAAAAAATAAAAAAGTTTGCAATGCCCTGACGGGGCCTTCGTGAATGTACTAACCTAGACTTAAGACCTTTATAACTAACACATGGTACGCAAATTAATTATGAATATAAATATGTTCACACCTTATCCCCGAGTTGGTTGTCAGAGTTCAAATTTGTAATACCTAAGTATATCTCAAGAATGTATTTTACGGACTCCTAAACATGAGAGGCGGTGTACATGCCTTAGAATTGTTGATTGCATTGTAATTTGTAAGCTTATAATAGGCATAAAGAGCAGTGATAGCCGGGACGGTTAAAGAGCCGGTCGAAAATCAGTGAGGCTCGGGTTCGAATCCTGGCATGTACCAATGAGTTTTTCAAAAACTTACGTACATATTTATCACTAGCTCGACGGTGAAGGAAAACATCGTGAGGAAACCCGCAGGTCTCAGAATTAATTCTGAGACATGTGTAAATAGACCCGGTCCGGCGATGGGCCATCACCACCTATCACGTTAAGGGGTCCAATGTATCTCGTGAAATGTGGGTATATCCAGTAATGGAATACCTCTGCCTACCCCCTCGGGGATGAAAGGCGTGAGATTATACATACATGATAGGCATCTCATCACTATCACCATTTAATCACAGAACATAGCAAAGGCTTACGGACAGTGTCTTCGCACGACCTTTACCAGATCTTCCTTAGTGGATAACTACTTACTATAATAATTACTTTCATGCACATGAGCATACCTGGTTGACCATTCATACATACATAATCTCAAGCCTATTTCCTCAAAGTCAAATCATTTATTTTCTTTAGGTATACAAAATACACTTAGCAAAGTCAATAGTCTAATAAAGGTACTCTAAACTCGTCCATGAAGATTGGCTAAATATAAACAGCAGCCCATCTCCACCGGCGAGTGCTGGTTCCAAATGCAGTGAAGGTAGGCAAAGACAACGGACCGCCACTAGCTACAAGCATTACTACTTAGTCTCTCTCACTTCATCCACATAAATCAAACGACTCATGCATGCTATTTCGGGTACCTACCCATTTTCCGGCATTACCTACTATACATATTCGCATCATTCAATATCAATAAAAAATAACGATGTACCGCCGCGCCGTAGGTAGTTAAGACAGATTTTAAATCTAGACTGAAGTTACCTACAATTCGTTTCTAGATTTATTATGATGGCCCATTTACTTTACGGCCAGTTTGGTGATGCAAACTTATCCAAACGCTGTCATTCACTTGACAACAGTAAAAGTAGTCCGCAAATTTGCCCGTCTGTATTTATTTATAACTGAACTTGACCGATGCGTTACATAAGTGCTAACTGGTTCATAATTATAATGCGATTTGGTCTGAGGTAGCGCCGCCGGCGACGCCGTCACCCGAACGTTAGTTGTGCTACAATTTTTAGGGTTCTATGATGAAATTTTCAAAAGTTCTTAAGTTTATTCCGTCCGTCTCCCTACTTAGAACATAACAGTACCTACCTTAGAGATCGCTAAAAGCGATAAGACCGCCCATTGTACTTTAGTTAATGTTGGTATCCATATTGTGTTATTTTTGGTGTACAATAAAGAGTTATTGTATTGTATTGTATCCTCAATTCATGAAATACGTGTATAGTGTAAGGATAATTTAGATATAATATTTTCTCTTATGTAATGTGGGTGTGGTAGGACGAGTCACACACACTTTACAAAAAGGTGTGGTCCCGTATGACGTTTAAAATAAAGCCACAACAATTTGAATACTCTGAATCGAATATTACACGAGCACTGACATATAAAAGTTTTGTTAATCATTTCGAAAAAAAAAACTGTTTTCTTAGGTATAGGTACCTTCTTACATAATATAGAGCAGCGTTGCCAGATTTTTGGATCTGAGATGCAAGGATTTTGGAACTTTTTGAGTGAAAAACGCTTTTTTCACTCAAAAAGGATTCTTTCGTTGAAAGCGGGACATAGTATAATGAGAAGGTTTTAAATATTTACCTACTTATTTGAGTTCAAATTACGTTTAAGTCACAATAGATATCAAGAACAGCCATAGAAAATGTATTTTAATAAAAAATATGATATTTTAAATTCTGGTGAAAAATGGGTATATCCAGAAATGGAATACCTCTGCCTACCGCCTCGGGGATAAAAGGCGTCTCGAGATTATTTATTTAATTTATTTTTTTGATATTTTAAATCAGATTTACCATTTCGTTAAATAGTTGTCTTATTCGTCTTCTGATTAAAAGTCTGAAAATTTAATTCTGAGTGATACCCGAAAAGCGGGACTGTGCCTGTCCATTAAATTTTGATTAAAAAATCGGGAAGTCCCGCTAAAATCGGGACGTCTGGCAACTTGTTAACCAATCCGAACCGATCTAAATTATTAAGAGAAGATAGGGCCCTTTAAATTTTATACTCGAAACACGGAAGGTGTAACGCTCAAAATCTAAAAATCACAAACTTGAGAGTTCTAAAAATAATTAGAACATCTTATTATTTTAATGTTTATAGAAATTTGTGGCAATATAACGACATTATATCTTTAAAATATTCGTTCAATTCAAGCCTCTGAATAATCAGCGCACCGGTGGATGGTATATAGAGAGCAGGCTTGCGCGCGCCCGCCTTATTAGCCTGCGCAGTGGCTCTGCGCAGACGGCTTGTAGACCGACACCGCACTGGCGCACACCGCGAATATTTACGCACCTGTGAACCGCATGTAATATTGAACATATCACAAATTAAAGTGGACGATAGTTTGGTACCTGTGAATTTTTTTGAATAAAAGTGATTTGGAAAACTCGAAATGTTGACCGGTTGGCAGTTACTATTATCGAAATGTAAGTATATTTTGTTAATTATGATGATAATTCAAATCGTTATTTTATTCCCTTTTTCATTGCTTTAATTTAAGTTAATATATTTTATTCATGAAGCGTGAATTATTTGAATGGACTGTAAATTTGTGTATATCCGTATATAAATGGACTGTGAATTTGTGTATCCGTATATAAACAAAAACTATGAAACGTATTCTATTTAATTAAGTTTTTGTAGTTATTGTAATTTTTGTTGTAGTTTTGTTATAAGTATTTAACTATTTTTTTTTATTATCAACCAATCAGTCACGCACCGTGCGGTTCCAATTCGCGACAGAACAATTAAAAATCAATTTTCTCATTTTCTTGGCTTAAGAGGTTAGTTCAAATCTAAGCTAAGTATATGACATTTTTATTATGTAGCTTAAACATTATGATCTATAGTATAAAAATAATAATAATAATATAATCTCACGCCTTTTTATCCCCGAGGGGGCAGGCAGAGGTATTCCATTACTGGATATACCCACATTTCTCGAGATACATTGGACCCCTAAACGAGATAGGTGGTGAGCCCATCGCCGGACCGGGTCTATTTACACATGACTTGTCTCAGAATTAATTCTGAGACCTGCGGGTTTCCTCACGATGTTTTCCTTCACCGTCGAGCTAGTGATAAATATGTACGTAAGTTTTTGAAAAACTTATTGGTACATGCCAGGATTCAAAACCGAGCCTCACTGATTTTCGGATAGCAAAGAAAATTCAGGAAAAATTTCTACAGAAAAGCGGAAAAATCTTATAAGCATTGCACCCGTGCGAATCCGGGGCGGGTCGCTAGTCTTCTACTATATAAAAATAAGTCGGGTTTTCCTTCCTGACGCTATAACTTCACAACGCACGAACCGATTTCCACGGTTTTGCATTTGTTGGAAAGGTCTCGGGCTCCGTGAGGTTTATAGCAAAGAAAATTCAGGAAAAATTTCAACAGAAAAGCGGGAAAATCTTATAAGCATTGCACCCGTGCGAAGCCGGGGCGGGTCGCTAGTCTTCTACTATATAAAAATAAGTCGGGTTTTCCTTCCTGACGCTATAACTTCACAACGCACGAACCGATTTCCACGGTTTTGCATTTGTTGGAAAGGTCTCGGGCTCCGTGAGGTTTATAGCAAAGAAAATTCAGGAAAAATTTCAACAGAAAAGCGGGAAAATCTTATAAGCATTGCACCCGTGCGAAGCCGGGGCGGGTCGCTAGTATTATATAAAAATAATATTACACAGTCAAAACGTCATCTTTACCTCTCGATAAATTGTAGAAAGTTTTGCACATACATATGTAATATTTTGAAATCAGATAATAATAGTCATACTTAGTTAATCTTCCGCTCGGAAGATAGAAGATACTGAATAAAACTGCATTTTATTAAATTTATTTTAAATACAGGAAGAGGTAGATCTAACAGATTATGTTAAAAGAAGGCCAAATTGCGAAAGGTGATTAATTGTTGCACACATGAATATTTAAAATGTTTGATGAGGGAATTATTAGGCGAATTTAGTTTATTTTTTAAAGGTTGTACATTTTATTATCGTACCTATTTACTTGTCTAAAACAAGGGGAATTTAAAGGACTCAGTAAAATATAGTCTACCTATACGTTATGTCAACAGTAGGATGTGCAAAATTCGGTTTTTACATGAAATTCCGTTTTTACATGAAACCGCGGGGCGCTGCTAGTTATTCATAAAAATTAATAGCTGGAAAAATGGGTGAGTTTGTATTTTAGCCTGGTAAGCTCCACAACTTTTGTAACTGCGGGTAAGGTACGTAATATATGCCCTGCATTATTATATTAATACAAATAAGCTAATGAACTGAGATAAAACTTCGATTATGCTGATGGCGATAACGATGATTGTAATTGTGACAGGGGTTATAAAAATGGTTTGAGGCAGACAAGTTATTAACATTGCAATTGTTTATAGTTCAAACATAAAGTAGACGTGTATAGTACAGTTTACACAGCCGGTAACAATACAAATACCTAAAGATATTTAGTAGAATAATAATCAATCGCTATTGATTATAACATCTACGTAAGTATATTAAAATCGTGATCGTATTACTACCAACTATTTCCTGCTGCTTCATCCGCATTTAGTGTTATAAATGTATGTTAAACAAAGTACAATAACATCGGTGTTACCCGATCGGATCTCGCTTTTCCCCTTCGAATAGGAATTTAAGCGAACTTTGTTTTAGTAGGGGGCTACATACGTCCTAAAAGCTGCATATATTCAAAATTTTAGCATTCTAGGTCCTAGGTGTACGTTGATAGATCAGCCAATGTATGTCGTCTCTACCAAAATATTTATTTCAATAAGTTGTATACTCTAAGTAATAAAGGTGTTACTGCCCTATGTCGGTGTGTCATGTCATGGCAGAGCTAGAACACCTCTAGTTTCAAACTAGAGGTGTTCTAGCTCTGCCATGCCGTGGCCGGTGTGTTCGCACCTTTTAAGCAATGTTGGGCGCGGTCAAGCAGTGAATGGGTACCCGTTTAACGGTTATATTTATTCGACGACTCTCTCATTGTTCCCCGCTTTCGTTGTTACTTCGTAAGTGGTTAGGCCACTTCAGATAAACTTGGATGTCTTGAAAAATTATGTACGCTGGTCACTACCTCTAACCGTACCGCAATCCACTTTTGACTTAAGTACTCTCGACCATCTGCCGAGTTTTCTGTGGTCGAGTTAGACACCTAAGCCATCAAAAAGTGTCTTCTCCACTATCAGCCAAGAGATTTCTGTGGTCGAGTAAACACCTAAGCCTTCAAAAAGTGTCTTCTCGACCATCAGCTGCGATTTCTGTGGTCGAGTAGATTATGGTCCATACTTTCTTAAATGTGAGGAATTTTCAATGTGGAATACAGATATCAAAATGACAAAATTGGTAATGTAAGTGGAATTTAATCTTCTCCTTGTAAATTGTAAATTGATCAATTACCTCATTCAATTGGAGGTGCTAATACCGCTAATGGTCATGGTGCGCGACAAGTGGAATAAAACTTATGCCTCTAGTTAATCCTGGCACGTTTCTGCGGAACTGTCGAGGACACGTGACGATAAAAAAAAAAAAAAAAATTAAACTGTTTATTTCGTATAAAAAATTGCATACTGTCCATAGACAATTTTGATATCAACCAAAGTAACAACTAACAACACGAACCCAGTGAGAATTCAATTGTCCTTGCCCTATGTCCAGCAGTGGACGACTATAGGCTGATGATGATGATGTAAGTAAGTAACAACTCTTTATTGTACACCAAATGTAAATCTTTGGTCTCAGTTCTCATCCAATTTTTTTGCGAAAACGCAGTAAGTGTTACAATTATTATTAGCACTAATTGATTGTTTGACATTAACTTGACAAGCGCGCCGTACAATACAGTATATACCTACCTACTGTATTGCACGGCGCGCTTGTCAAGTTAATGTAGGTACATAGTTGTTCTTGTACATTTCAGCTAATATCCGGAAAATGAGAGGCGTTAATTTTATTCTGAATGTCACTGTGGAATGTGAAAACATTAGTAAAGTAAAAAATAACAAACGTAATTGCTGTAAATTACCTTTGTTATTTTATAATGTCACTAACCTAGTGTCACTTCCAGAAGTAATACAAATCGACAGAATATATTTTGAAGTAAAATAAACTCCTCAATTTTAAAAATGTTATACAACATATAACAGAATAAGCGCAATTCCTGAAATTAGTTTGTTCAGTATCGACTACTTATTCCATTACAGCTATTTTTAATGTGTTAAATTTTTCAAAAAAATTAATTATCGTAATTTAGTGCTTTCTATGGAAATCGTGCTATTATTAATCGATATTTAAGAAAATTGGTTAGACACAACTCAAGTTCGATTGCATCATATTTTTTTATATTAATATACTAATTGGGGTGTATGAGGAATTGCGCTTTTTTTGTTACGCGTTGTATATCAATCAATCTACAGAATGCACCAAAGGAGTATACAGACATAAAATAAATAAATAAATAAATCTCACGCCTTTTATCCCCGAGGGGGTAGGCAGAGGTATTCCATTACTGGATATATCCACATCTATAGGTATATCTAAAACCATTAATGCCATTTCTTCTGGCAGACAGATTTAGTCCAATGTTATTTTCTCGTAAGTACAATACCCAATTTAAAGTTCAGGTGTGCAATGAAGTCATAAGAGATGCTTGAAATCAGTGCCAATGTAATACAAAAAAATTATCATTTTAAGTAGTTTCAATACCTGGTTACACAGTTTGTATAGGTAATCCGTGAAATGAGTTTACTATCTCGTTCTTTTTATGAAATAAGTACGTAATTGTATTCAAAGCGATCGATTTCTCACGGTTGCAGTGCCTGTGGCGGCGTGGACACTTGAGACCAAAATAAATACGAGTTTAATTATGTACGCACGTCAATTTCTGATTATAATATAGAGAATAATACAGAATATTCGCATACCTTATTCAAGTCTGGGTCATTAACAAAAGATCAGTTTCAAAAACTACAATATCACGAGATTGACAAGAACGAAATACCTACATAAGATATGTGCATATGCATTTACATCATAATAATATAATATACATAAATTATGTAGGTACGTCATGTATAACAAAGACATACTGGAAAATAAATAATTTGATACAGTCAAAAACCTCCTTCATGCTACTTACCAAGAAAATACTAAAGACAAATCTTAAGATTTACTTGGCTGTAAGACGTAAGTACAATGTTATTTTAGGACGAGATTCTCTTTATGAAACTTAACGACTTTCATTTAAACTTACTCAGAAGTCGACGTGCGTTGCAGATATTTCCCGATAATTCTTAATATTATAGAGGAAAGATTTGTATGTTTGTTTGTAATTAATAGGCTCTAAAGTACTGGACCGATTTTAAAAATTCTTTCTCTACTTATTAGAAAGCTAATTTTTTTTTAATTTTACTGGGAGTAACATGGGCTATAGTTCACCTACGGGACGGGCGGATGAAACCAGCTAATAACTAATATATTCTTGGGGACAAAGAAGCAAAAGGCGAAATTTACGTTTTTGTCCATGTCTTCCGCTTGGGAAAATCTATCAGATACCACCTACAGTCATAAACTTGTGTGGTACAGACTAGTTGATTAACTGCATTGCGGTGAAAGGGGCCTGCCAGCCTGTTTGACGACTCTCCTGACGTTAAACAATTATATGCGCGTGATTCCTGCAACGAAGGTTTATCCTCGAATGAAAAAAATAAAATTGGGTAACAAAAGTTACGTTGCATAATAAAATATTTTTAGTACATTAGAAAATTGCATGCAAAATACAAATTTTATTCTAAATATAAAAAACCTCAATTCAATTAGTCTGAACGAGGCAATGTTCCCAATAAACTGGCGGTGTTGCCCCACAGCCAGTTTCTTCTGCATTTATTTAGGTAGTTATACAAAAAATTACTTTTTTTTTGTGTCAACCCCTAAACAACTATTGGATATAATATATCGACCAAATTAATGTTTTTTTCATGACGGACGACTAATTATTGTTTCTACATTCTGTTATTTGAGTAGGTAAATTGTCAGGTGACGTGTATGTGCTACATATTATGTACCTACTTACGCAATATGTCGGTGACTGGCAATCAGAAAATATAACGGTAATTCATTAGCTACAAAAATTTAACCATAGCCGATAAACATTACACTTAATGCGGAATAGCAACATGCGTAATTGCAGTTTAGAAATATATATTATAATTTATAATATATTTATGTCGTATTTAATTCACGGCGGGCTACGAATTACGATTCAAATAGGACTTTTTTAACTTTTATTAATAAGCAGACCAAAAACAATCTAATTTTTAAGTAAGTACTTATATATTTTTTTATATCCTATTCAGTCATAATACCAGGCAAAAATAGGCGTAGTCAGTACGTAGGCTGGTTAATATGACACAATGTTTCCAGGAACAGAATACCTCTGCCTAATTTATTTTAATTTAATGTTAAGTAGACCACTAATTTGAGGCTTACAGGTGAAAGGACTTCGCACAGTCGCCGACTGCCGTCAAGCAAGATGAGTGCCAAGTGCAATAATCATTAGTTGTGACGAGCCACGTGCTAAGTTCAATGCGCTCTGGACAGAGAAACAAATTATCTACCTTCTACAGGACTGAGCATAGCCTCCTAAGATAACACCAGAATTCATCGATAACTTAAACCTTGATTGCCAATATTATTCGATTCCATAGATGAACTATTTCGAGAAAAGTTAATCTTACTTCTGTTTTTTTAAATCATAGTCATTAACTTTATAATCCAAGATAAGTACTCAAAATTCAAAATTCAAAATTCAAAAATCGTTTATTTTCTATTGGTATAAGATATACACTTAGAAACGTCAATATTTTATAGTAACAAGGCACTCTAAACTCGTCCATGAAGATTGGCTAAATGCAAACAGCAGCCCATCTCCACCGACGAGTTGCTGGTTCCGAATGCAGTACCCCGAGAAGAGCCAGCAAGAAACTCAAGGGCAGCTCTTTTTAATCTCATGTCTTACTAATAAATATCGTTTACAATAATAATTATAATTAATAGCCTTACATAGCGTCGAGTCGGTTAATCCCATGCATGTTGGTCTACTAAGTAGTCTGTAATTTTATAGTAGCCTTTTTTATGTAATTTTTGCTTAACTATTATTTTAAATTTGTCAAGAGGCAAATTTTGTAATTCAATGGGAATCTTATTGTAAAAACGTATACATTGACCCTTAAAGGATTTGGTAACTTTAGATAATCGACTAACACAAGCAGCCAGTTCATTCTTATTTCTAGTGTTTATACAATGTCTGTCACTATTTTTTTTGTAAAGTGATATATTCTTTTTAACATACAATACGTTTTCGTAAATATACTGTGACGCCAGTGTCAGTATATTAATTTCCTTGAATTTTTCCTTTAGAGACATCCTGGACCCCATTTTATAAATTGCACGAATGGCTCGTTTCTGCAAAATAAATATTCTCTGGACATCAGCAGCATTCCCCCACAGTAGAATGCCATATGACATCAAGCTGTGGAAGTAGCTGAAATAGACAAGTCTAGCTGTTTCTACGCTTGACATATTACGTATTTTTTTTACGGCATATGCAGCAGAACTGAGCCTTTTCGCCAACGTATCAATGTGCGGTCCCCACTGTAACTTAGAGTCTAGAGTTATTCCTAGAAATACTGTAGTGTTTACACATTCTAATTTTTCGTTTTTAACTGTAACTGAGTTTAAAGTTCGTTTAACATTTGATAAAGAAAAATGTACACATTTAGTTTTTTTCTCATTAAGAAGTAAATTATTAACGTTAAACCAACTGACAACATCATTAATTGCACTGTTCACTTCGTCATAAGACTTAATAGGTCGTTTAATTTTAAAAAGTAGAGATGTATCATCTGCGAACAGTACAATATCATGTTGCACTCGGTTGGGTAGGTCATTTATATAGACCAGAAATAGAAAGGGGCCTAAAATGGAGCCCTGCGGTACACCAATACAAACCGCCGATCCAGACGATCTTGAACCGTTTACATCAACACATTGTATCCGGCTTCTCAAGTAGGACTTTATTAAATCAAGAGCGCGGCCTTGTACTCCGTAATGACGTAGTTTTCTGATGAGAATTTCATGATGGACACAATCGAATGCCTTAGATAAATCACAGAAAACCCCAACAGCATCCTGCGACTCCTCCCAGGCATCAAAAACATGATTTACTAGCTCAACACCGGCATCGGTTGTCGAGCGACCCCTAGTAAATCCAAATTGCTTTACAGACATTATACTGTTGATAGAAAAATGTGCACTCAACTGATATAGAATAATTTTCTCAAAAATTTTACTAAGAGTCGGTAGAATTGATATTGGTCTGAAGTTAGAAGGGTCTAATCTACTACCGGCTTTGAATAATGGAATAATTTTACTATGTTTCATCAGATCAGGAAACACGCCATCATCAACGCATTTATTAAATAAACAAGCTAGAGGTGAGGCAATTAAGTCTATTATGGATGATATGATTTTTACAGATAAGCCGTCGAGATCGGCAGTATTTTTCATTTGTATTGATTTGAATGCTTTTAGGATGTCCCAAGGATTTACATGATCGAATACGAAATTGCGTGTATTACATGCAGCGGTATGTTCTTGTAGTAGCGATTCAGCGAGTGCGGGTGACGAGTTTAGTGACTTGGTCGTCGAGACTGGAATATCAGAGAAAAAATTTACAAACACTTCAGATATATCTTTGTCATTTCTTAAAATTCTATTGTTAACTTTCAACTGAAAGTCAAAATGTTGAGATTTAAATTTTCCAGTCTCGCTATTTATAATTTTCCATGTAGTTTTTACAATGTCTGTGCTATTTTTGATTCTATTACTTACATGGTTAGCTTTAGCCGCGGTACAAATACGTTTAAAGACTTTTGAATATTGACGAACATAATTGCAAAAGGTATCACTAGTGTTATACGTCCTTTCCTCGTATAGTTCATATAATCTTTGTCTGCTTTTATGAATTCCCACCGTCGCCCAATCACTGAACATTAGATTGTTATTGATTTTTACACTTTTTGTTTTAAAAACATTATTACATTCGTTCTTAGCTAGTGTTAATACTGACTTGTACAAATCATTAGGGTCATCACAGTATGAAAAATCCAAAAGTTTATTTTCTATGTTATTTCTAAATTGCTGAAGGCGAGTACACGTTACTGGTCTGCATTTAATATCTTTCTTTAGTGCCTTTTCAGTACACATCTGATAAGTTACCATCAGGCCACAATGATCTGATGATAATTTATTAATTACGGCTATATCATCAGGCACGAGGTTTGTAAAAACATTATCGATGCATGTTGCTGTGGTCGCAGTAATTCTGGTAGGCACTGAAAAAAGATTTACAAGATTATGACATTTGAAAAATGATACAAGCCTACTACCAATACTGGATGAAGTATCTAAAAGGTTAATGTTAAAATCTCCACACACAACAATGTATTTATTTTTATTGCTAATTTTACATATGGCTTCATCCATGATTTTCTCAAACTGTTCATAACAAGAACTGGGGGGTCTGTACACGCTCATTACAATAAGCCGCTCGAGCTCTGTGCAGGCTATCTCCACAGTTCGCTCAACAGAGAGCCCAACAATGTCCGCGCGCTCTTTACACTTCAGACCGTTACGTACAAGTATTAGAGAGCCACCGCGTATCGAGACCTCCCTGCTGAACGAACTGCCAACCTGGTGGTGGTTAAAACCAAAAATGAACTGGTGTTTTTTTAGCCAGTGTTCTGTAATGCACATTATATCAGTATTATGACAGTTCATAAATAGTTCAATTTCTAGCTCTTTACTTAACATACCTTGAATATTTTGATGCACCAGGTTTATTTTATTTAGGGTAATGCAATTTAATTTTTTACTTTTACTAGTAACATTTTTATTAATAGGACATGACGTATAGCCAGAGTTAATCTCTGTTGTCTCTATTTCTAATTTAAATTATTATTTGGAACAAATTCCAAGCTGTTACAATTTAATGTCAAATTAATCGATTGCCCAATAGGGTCAGTCGTCGGGTTAGTCAACGAATTGACTGAATTAGTAATAAAATAAGATAGCATATCTGCTAACTGTCGCGTATAATATTTAGGAAGATAGTATTTATCTTTGGTCAAATAAAAATGTTTACTAATAAAATTATTAGTGTCAATAAAATTAAATTTATGAGTATGACGACATGTCAAAGTATGTAATGTCATATTTAAATTATGTCTATATTTATTTTCACACTCAGTGTGACTGTTACTATAAGGGAGTGCAAACAATATTATGTTAGTGACATTTTCTAGGTCATTTAATTGTGCAAAAATGTTTGTAAGACATTTTTTGTTTGCATTTCCCCGCCTGCCAATTAATATAATAATAGTTGTATTTTTGTTATGCTTGGCATCTAGAATATTTTTTAATATGTCTAAATAAGTGGCCCCTGGCATGCAATTGTTTTTAATTGCATGCCCCAGCTTGCTGCTAAGCTGTAAACCCATGTTTTTACCTATTTCATCACTGTACATCACAATGTTTTGCTCGGTCTTGTTATTGCTTATATTATTATTATTACCTGACAGTGAGAAAGAGGCGCGCATAGCAGTAGTTATCCCGCTAGGGGGCGACGGGGGACGGGGAGACTGCGCAGGGCCCGCCGCCGCCTGCGGCTCATAGTTGGTGGCGGCGGTACCCGCGGACGGCACGGGCGAATTGGGACTCTGATGACAGTTACAATTAGTGTTATATTTAGTCAGAGATTCAAATCGATCGTAGTTATCTTTAGTTGATTTTAACAATTCGTCCAGTGCCAGCGAGTACGCGTGTATTTCCTTTTGCGCAGTCTCATATTTTGAAGTTATACATTTCAAAGAATCGTTCAATCCGCTAATTTGTGATTGAAGCTTTTGTGTGTCGCATTCATAAGTAGTCCTACTTGTTTCTAAAGTTACATTACAACTGTTTAACTCGCTTATTAATTCGCGACGTTCCTTTCTTAAATCCATATTCTTGCAAAATTTACTATTTTTTTTAATTAGTTTTTGAGTACTTGTAATGTACTTTTTAATGTTTACATATTTTTTTAATTTCTTATTACTGTTAGTACTACTACTTGGCTCCATTGACTTCACTGGTGTAGTGGTCGGGGTTTCACTGGTGAGGTCAATGGTTACACAGGGGTTTCGTGAGTGTGAGACAGCAGAAACAGCTGATGGCGTGCCAGGTTGGCTGCCGACCAGCTCCTCAAATAGGGAGTGCGTTCGTGATGACTGGAACTCTTGTCTTGTGCGGTCCAACTCAGATATTTGTTTGTGCGCGTCACGGAGTTCAAACTCCAGTGAACGAATGCGCGAGAAGGCCTCTTCGAGCGCAGAGCTGCTTCGGTCGAACGCATCCAACACACCTTGGAGCTGATCTCGTTGGTTAGTCATCTCAATGTTCCTATCGTGCAGTTCTGCCATCTCAGACTTTAACAATTTATTTGTATCTAATATAGCCAAGACCTCTTGCTCACTGTCATTTCTTTCGGCTAACAGTTGGTCACACAAAGTTTTAGACATTTTTAATTCATCTAATGCTAACTGTAGTTTTCTTTCCATCTCGAGAGTAGCAGCAATTCTGCGAGTAGTCATTATGTAATTTAATTGAACTGAATTAAATAAACAATTAGTGTACACTTTGTGCCAGCAACAATAATCTATGCAAAATTTTAGGTTATACCTAGGTTCTAGACCAGTATAGTTACTAAACAATTATATTTATAATAGTAGGTACATATGCTTAACAATATATTTATAACGATTGTGATGTTTCGTATTGATTTGGCAATAGATTTTATTAAGTATGACAAAACCTAGTGGTTTTTTGTAGATGTGATTAATTAGCTAAAACAGTCAGATAATGAGAGGTGTCTGGGCTTAGGGACCTACGTTACTGATTTCTTTATGTAGTATATAAATATCAATGAATAAAAGAAAGCAATACCGTTTACAATCCGTTGAATTCGAATCCGAGTTGACAGCCGGCCTTTGTTCGCAGTCCGTTATCACAATATCGAATAATTACACTTAGAATCACGACACAATTTATGTTTAAGAGACAAATAATTACTACACGTAATGTATTCACGATAAATATTGATAAATTAAAGCAAAAAAACTATTTTTTTTATATATTTAGGAACAGCTGACAAAATAACGTCTAGCTCGGTCGGTGTTGCCAACTCGGTCTACTTAGGTAGGTACTTTAACCCAAGATAGAATATCATCAAACGGCATCGGTACCTACCGATACCTTAAAACGTACGTACGTAGGTACCTTAAAACGATAAGAGCCGACCCCAAGTAAAAGGATACGCCTAGGCAGAAGAAAAAGAAGAGTTTTTAGCTCTATCAAATTAAATTTAACTGTCTTAACGTAGTTGGTTATCAACTTTTTAATATGTTCAGGGAGCGATCGATAGCTGTGCTCACGCTCGAGTTCACGCTACATAATATATTATTTTCATTTGTCATATAATTAAATTAGGAAAAACAAAAGAAATTATAAGCAGTTTGATCAAGTAAAATAAAATAAAAAAAACACGGGTTGCACTCCGGGAGTGCCGGCAGAAGTGAAAACTTGATTATTAACGTTGTGCATTTTTGATTTATTGGAATAGTTAGAGAATAGCATTTAACCTCTTTTGACAACATCGTGATTATCTTCTCTCTGCTTCTCTAGATATCTAATATATAAAAATAAGTCGGGTTTTCCTTCCTGACGCTATAACTCCAGAACGCACGAACCGATTGCCACGGTTTTGCATTCGTTGGAAAGGTCTCGGGCTCCGTGAGGTTTATAGCAAAAAAAAATCAGGAAAAATTTCAACAGAAAAGCGGGAAAATCTTATAAGCATTGCACCCGTGCGAAGCCGGGGCGGGTCGCTAGTTTCTGCTAAATCTTATTTACCCAAAACACAAAGGAGAAGGGAATACGAACCTGTGACACGTGATGACATTGACATGTTTACTTAGCAACACCATTAATTTAATAGCAATTTATTCATTTTTATATTGATAATACTCGATAATCCGAATTTTCCGTCTATAAGTTGTCGACTCAGATCGACTTATTTTTTACGCTCTTCAATTTGATGTGCGTTTCGTTTGAGTCTACCGTAGACACAGTTTTTGCAGCGTACGCCAGAATAGCTCGCAGATGGCAGATCGCGCAAGCGCTCTGCGCCGTCTTACGGAATTTTTTCGATCAGCACACGTGACCTGACGCGAGTTTCATAGTTTTTACCCATCCCACAAAAGTGCTCAACGCCGCTAAAGAAGTTTTCACTTCAATAAATAACTCTCACGTTTTTTATCCCCGAGAGGGTAGGCAGAGTTATTCCATTTCTGGGAAATGTCCACTTTTCACGATTTACCTCTAAACGTGATAGGTGTTGAGCCCATCACCGGACCGGGGCTGCTACACATGCTTCAGAATTAATTCTGAGTCCAATTTAGTCAAGCTTTCGTTTAAAATGATTGACAAAATTGCGGGCTTAATGTGAGAAGACACCATTAGTATAATTCAAATTACACAAGCAGAATGACACGTTCAAGACTTTCCTGGGAATGTCCAAGTGAACACACCTTCATTACATGTTGCCGTAGCTGCGAAATTACCCACGCCAGCCTGTCTGCCAGAGAAACTGGTTCCCCCTGCCATTGGCAGGGGAAGATCATACGATCGGTTGTAGTTGGAACTACGCTATTGGGAGTAACCATAACATTAACATTATTAAAAGTGAGTAAGTATACGAAATGACAACATACATTTTTAGTAGATATTATTGGCAATAGTATTCCACATCTAGGAGCATTAACTAACTAGGCAAGATTTTTTTTGGGAAACGACACGTATTCCTTATCCGGTCTATGACCGATGTAAAAGGATGATAAAGGAGTGCTGTTGCATATATGCATATCGAACCTTTCTGGGACCTAAAGGTTAGATATATATACCTAATAAAAAAGTAATAAATCCAAACTAAATTCATGCATTTAACTTTTGCACCGTACGTGCGTATAGGTACCTACTAAAACATTTCCATTGCATTGAAATCAATTCTCTATGCGCTATGGTTATATAAACATATTTTTCACACAGTAAATTTTAAGACAATCCTTTGTATGGCGACAAATTTGTCTCAAACAAAATGCCAGCTAGGAACATGTTCTGTCCTTTAAAAGGACACATTTTTTCTTCCGTCCGTCTGGAATGCCACAACTTGCCCGGTTCAATAGAAAACTTTATCTGGCAAAAAGTTCCACCTCTAACGAGTTTCTCAATTCCGAAGCCAAATTAGGAAACCCACTTGGCAGGGATGCGTGATGCACTCGTCTTTCCTTATCAGGGAACGTAATTGATCAATTGGTCGACGAATTCTTGATGCTTGAAAAAATCTTCACGTAAGATTTTGCAGTAGCAAAGTAGGTAGTAATTCGGAATCCAAGAGACGAAAACGCAATGACCGATAATATAAGAGAATATTTTGTATTGTTTTGTGAAATTAATTACTAGGTAATAGGCATTGTGAAAAAACAGGAACGGGACACAGGGACAAGTCAGATTGACCAAAAACATCTTTGTCACATGAAAACCACTGACGGGATTTTGACGTACTTTTCGCTGTTTGATAGCTTATGAGCCAACTTAGAAAATTTTGTCGATCAGGTCAAATTTGTTACTATATCAACAGTTTTGGGACTATATCATCATTACTCTGTCGACGTGGGGTGAGGAGAAGAGGACAAAGTCGCGATCGAAAGAATTGTCATTAGGTAACAGTATATCTATTCATTCTCACGAACACTAAATTCTATCCAATAGGAACTAAGTACCTACGTGATCCTATTTGTTAGGACCGAAACCTACGTCAAGTTCCATAGTTAATGACAATTGGTCATTTAGCTTCGTTATTACGTGACGTGTTTTAGTCTACAAATAATCGAACCGACTTTGATTTCAATAATAATTTGATAAGACATCTTCAACGGAAATTGTAACGGTTCTAGTTTAGTATTCTGCGATTGATAACCGGAAATAATCAAACCATTTTTGTGAATCACACGGATGCGACTATCCTTTTTGCGCACATGACTAAACTGTCTATTGTTCCAAACTTTACTGAACAATGGTCATGAAATACTTAAATTCACGAAGAGTTTGCATAAACATATTTTTTGTGACAAGGGTTTGGTGAAAAAAATACTACACTCTAGGTGTTCTCACTAATAGTAATGATTGAAGTTGTAATGAGTTTTTTATAAGCCAAATCATAAAACACTCGTGTTAATAGTGAGAGATTCTTGATGATATTAGCTAAGAGCCTATATTTAGAAATAATGTTTTGTCTTAATAGTAATATTTTATACCTATTCGGCCTTTGTGTCTCAAGGAAATCATTTCGAAAAATATGTTGTCTAGATAAACATAAAGAGCTTAGGTAGTTTGCTCATTGCTTGTCTCGTAAATTTTATTCATCTATTTGCATCTCGCGTTTGGAAAGCGCATGTTGGAGCTACAAAGTGGTTTGTAGTAATCAAGAGGAGCAATTCTACGATTAGTGTGTCAATAGAAACATCTTGTTAACTCAATTTTGCACATAAGGGCGAGTTTTCATTATTGTTACATAGAAACGATAGAAACAAACAAGCTGAGCACTTAAATATCCGTTAACCTTCTTAAAATTATTTTTTGTGGCTTCACTAAAATAAATGGAGTCATTTTTGCGTAGCTTTTTTGAAATAACTAAATAACGTATTCTACATGAAACATTTTCAGGCGAAGGTCTATTCTTACTGGTGTTATACTGGTATGAATCGGATATAAATAGACAAAAATCGATCAGATTAATACCTACTAAGGGTTGGTGCAGATGGTCGGACTGGCGGCAAAGAGACTAATTCAGTGACACTTTTAAATTTAACTTAATTAGCTTCTGCATACGACTGGTATTTGACTGTATAATCAAATGAGATAATCATGATTTGATAAAACGAAAATGTTGGTAGGTACTATGAAAATGTATCTAGTGGGATGAGAACCTTTGAGTCCTGTGATGTTATCATTTTTAGAAATCAATTAAGTATCTATGTCCCTTTTTTGTAAAATGAAAATGAGGTATTTTGGGATAATCTACAAATCGTAACAGAAAAAGCGCAATTCCTCATACACCCCAATTAGTTTATTAATATAAAAAAAATACGATGCAATCGATCTTCAGTTATGTCTAACCAATGTTCTTAAATATCGATTAATAATAGTACGATTTCCATAGTAAGGACTAAATTCAGCTACGATAATTCATCTTTTTGCAAAATTTAACACATATTAAAAATAGCTGAAATCGAATAAATAGTTGATACTGAACAAACTAATTTTAGGAATTGCGCTTATTCTGTTACATGTTGTATTTAATGACTGACTCTACTGACTAGGTACTCACAATTTAATTTCGATGCAGTCAACTACCCTACAGCGAAACAAAAACACACTGGGATGTTCGTGATGGTTCCACCTCGATAATTATGCGTTTAAGAGTCGTATGCACAAGCAAATATTAGTAAACTGGAATTTAAATTGTTTATCAATGAGTCGTTTAGACGGAAATCAGTCCGTCTGCGCTGATCCTAAGTATATTCACAAAGCTAACTGAACTGGGTGTTCCCACCACGGTTGGTCGCTCAGCGAAGTCACAAAAGTACAGGCTGAATGGTATTGGTACAAATTCGGCGAAGATAATTATCGGGAAACTCGAAAGACTTCTCTTCTCTATACTTAGTGCTGCTAGTACTTACCTACATATTTAATAATACTTGGTTTAGTAAACAATTTATAGAAATTGGTATTCTTCTAGGGCAATTCTACATAGTATTTTTTTTAAATACTCGTTATAAGTAGGTAATTCCTTATAAGTACACAGTTACTTAATTTTACGAAGTATCACCAATACTTAGGTCAGCAATGGGCGATCGCGATTAGGAAGTGATTACAATAGGCAGCTATTCTATGGCTTTAGTATATCGATACTTCTATACTATAATATTATAAAGAAGAAACATTTGTATTTTTGTTACGAATAAACTCAAAAACGATACTGGACCGATTTAAAAAATTCTTTCACCAATGGAAAGATGCAATTTGCCTGAGTGACATAGGCTATATTTTCTCCCCGTATTCCCACGGGAACGGGAATAACGCGGATGAAACCGAGCAGAGACGCTAGTATTTTATAAATAAACTAGCTGATGCCCGCGACTTCGTCCGCGTGGAATTTGTTATTTCTTTGTGTTTCGAAAATATATCAAGAAGGATAATCTACACTATCTATCTATCTTCACTATGTACACTAACATTGTAATGAGGAAAGATTTGTATTTTTGTATGTTAATAACGAATAAACTCAAATATTACGGAACCGATTTCAAAAATTCTTTCACCATTAGAATGCTACATTATCATTGAGTAACATAGGTTATATCTATGATGAAAAAAAAAATAGGGATCCTTACTAAAACTTGACTGTACATGCCAGTATTGGAACCCGAGCCCCACGAATGATAAGCGGGGTCTTTAGCCACTGGGCTATCATTGCTATTTATATTTTTGTTATTAAAAACACACTATAAACAACGCGTCACAGAATAAGCGCAATTCCACACACACCCCAATTAGTATCTACCTATACTAATATAAAAAAATGGTGATGCATTCGTACCTTAGTTTTGTATACCCAAATTTCTTAAATAAAGAGCGATAATAGTTAGTACTATTACATAATCTATGATAATAGTACGGTTTCCATAGGTAGCCCTAATTTCAGTTATGCTAATATTTCTTTCGGCAAAAAATAACACATTAAAAGTAGCTGAAATCAATTAAGTAGTCGATACCTAGATAGAACAAAGTAATTTTAGGAATTACTCTTATTCTGTTACGTATTGTAAAGCCTAGGACACTCTCTGGTTTATGATTTTCGAATAAGTTCTTGATACCAAAGGGTATGCATGTGCTCATGATAACAAACAAATTTCCTCAAGGAACCCCGAGTGAATTCTCAAAAAAAAGTGGACTTTGTATGGAGAATTTTAAAGAATACTTATTATGCCAAGTTTGAAGTTGATAGACGCAAAAACCCACACTTCGCCATACCAACTTCAACCCTTACTTTCACCCCTTTAGGCGATGATTTTCGAAAAATCCAAAAACACGTGTCTTATCATTTATTTCTGAAAGTATTTGTGCCAATTTTCAAGTTGATAGACGAAAAAACAACACGTCTCCATAAAAAATCCAACCCCATGTTTCACCCCCTGAGATGGGGTTTTTAAATCCAGAAATACGTGTCCTGTTGTTTGTTTTGAGGAGTATTTTAATGAAGCTTTGAATTAATACGCCCAAAAATGAAAGTTTTCCATACATACCAAACTCAATCCCTACTTTCACCCGTTTATTTATTTATTTATTTATTGTTTATTCGGGAAACAAACAGTTATAATACCACAAATTAATCTAACATAAATAATAATGAATAGAACCAGTAAAGTTTCCACTATTAAACAATACAAAGAGTGAACAGAAATATTTATATATAAGTAGGTACTATACAAACAAAGTTAAAAACAAAAAGTAATACTGGAACCGAAACTATACAATTTTAAGAGAGATTTCGTTTAAAAATTTTGATAGAGGTGAATGAAATACATCGGATTCATAGAATAATTTGATATGCACATTACAGGCTCTAGGAATGTAGGCGTTGGACATATAATTTGTTTTATAAGGTGGTACTGCAAAAACTGACTTATTTCGAGTATTTAACCTAGGGCAACGTAAAGAGATATTATGGAGTAAGTAGGGACAATCTACGGAATTTCTAATAATTTTAAACAAAAATACTTGATCTCTAATTATTCGGCGTTTATGGAGAGAAACGACACCTTCTAATGAATAGTAGGGATATCTGTATTTCAGATGCTTTATAAACTTATTTTGAATTATTTCTATAGTATTAATATATATTTCATATTGCGGATTCCAGACCGTTGAAGCATATTCAAGGATAGATCGCACAAAGCTGTTATAAAGTAAGACCAGTGTAGCAGGCCTTTTGAAGTCTTTTGATACTCTCAGTATAAATCCCAACATACGATATGCTTTTTTAGTTATTTTATGGACGTCAAATAATAACTTACTGTCTAACTGTACACCCAGATCTCTCACCTCGGACGCTCGAGAAATAACAGACCCGTTCAAGTGATATGCATAACGAATAGGATTTTTCTTGCGAGAAAACGTAACTATATTACATTTCTTAGAATTTATATGCAAAGAATTTTCGTTACAGTAGTTCCCTAAATGGTGAAGATCGTCTTGAAGGGCAACGCAATCACTAACATCCTTAACTATCCTAAAGATTTTGTTATCATCTGCGTAAAGTAATATTGAAGAATTAGTGAATATTTTAACAATATCATTTATAAAGATATTAAATAGCAGAGGTCCGAGATGGGAGCCCTGGGGCACTCCAGAACTTACAGGGATAAAAGTTGAACAAAAGCCTTTAACAGTGACAGCTTGACTTCGGTCTCTTAAATAAGATTCCAGCCAACGCAAAAGATCCCCATGAATACCAAACATTTCAAGCTTTCTTATCAAAAGAAAATGGGCAACTTTGTCAAAGGCCTTAGAATAATCGGTATATACTACATCAACCTGATAACCCTGCTCCATAGCACTGGCAACATTATGAATGAACTCGCATAGGTTTGTTTCAGTAGATCTTTTATTTATAAAACCATGCTGCTGCGATACTATGACAGATCTTATTATAGGAAACATGGTATCGAAAACAATCTTCCAAAAGCTTAGGCAGGGTTGAGAGTTTTGAGTTTAGGGGTTGATTTTCGAAAAATCCAAAAACACGTGTCTACTCATTTATTTCTAAGAGTATTTGTGCCAAGTTTCATCTTGATAGACGTAAAAAACAACACGTCTCCATACAAACTCCATCCCCCTGTTTCAACCCCTTAGGGGGGGTTTCTTGTAAAATCCTGAAACACGTGTTTTGTTTTTTGTTTTGAGGAGTATTTTTAAAAAGTTTCGAATTGAAACACCCAAAAATGAAGGTTTTCCATACATACCAAATTCAACCCCTACTTTCACGCCTTTAGAGGACATTTTAGAAAAATCCAAAAACATGCGTATCTCATTATTTGTTTTTAAGGGTATTTATGTCAAGTTTCAACTTGATAGACGTAAAAAACAACTCGGCTCCATACAAACTCCATCTCCCTGTTTCAACCCCTTAGGGGTTTTTTTTGTAAAATCCAGAAACACGTGTCTTGTTTTATGTTTTGAGAAGTATTTTTTCAAAGTTTCGAATTGATACACCCAAAAATGAAGGTTTTCCATACATACCAAACTCAACCCCTACTTTCACGCCTTTAGGGGACGATTTTAGAAAAATCTAAAAACACGTGTCTCATCATTTATTTCTAAGAGTATTTGTGTCAAATTTCAATTTGATAGAAGTAAAAAACAACACGTCTCCATACAAACTCCAACCCCCTGTTTCAACCCCTGAGGGGAGGTTTTTTGGAAAATCTGGAATCACGTGTCTTGTTGTTTGTTTTGAAGAGTATTTTTACAAAGTTTCGAATTGATAGACCCAAAAATTAAGGTTTTCCATACAAACATTCAACCCCTTTTTCACCCCCTGAAGGGTTGAATTTCTAAAAATCCTTTCTTATTCCTACTTTACGTCATAAAAACAATAGTCGTGAAAAAAATCTGCTTTCTAGGTCTAAGGGCTTAGGCTGGGCGTTGATGAGTCAGTGAGTCAGGACTTCTCTCTTTATATAATAAATATAAATAATAATAATATAGATTATATAATATATAGATATAGAAGATGAGATTTATTTCAGAGAAGTAATTAAATGGGCAGTAATTATAAAATTTGGTTAGCCACAAAAAATCAGCATTTAAATCATTGGGTCGGCAACTCGGCATATAAAGATTTTGATCGCAAATAAAAAAATCAGGCAGCAATCCTTGTTCGGCAAATAATTTTGATAATGGTCAAAAATTAAATCAGAAATAGGCAGCTTACAATAACATGGGTTTGCATAATAAACATTCAGTCCGCAAAATAGTTACTTGGTCCGCAAAATAACTACTTGGTCAGCAAGATTTCATGATTGAACAGCAGAGAAAACATGTCGTAAAAAATTATACTATAACTACTACTGCTACTACTACCACTACCACAACCACCACCACCACAACCACCACTTCCACCACCACAACAACTACCAATACCACTACCACTGCCACCATCACTACCATCACCACTAAAACCACCACCACCATTTTATTAAACAGTACCAGCTCATTGCAGCTCAAAAATAATTACAGCCATCCAGAATGACATAAATTGCTGATTGGTTTTGTAATGTTTGCTGGCAATGAGTTGCTGACCAATTAGCGATTTCGGCTTACAGATTATATTTTTCTGCTCACAAAAATACGAATACTCTGCTAACCATTTAAATAACACCCTTTATTTTATTCGGGATCTATGACTTCACACTTGGCTGTGGTTTTACTTTAAAGTTGGCAGTATACTTAATCACATCAAAGCTGGCTTACAGACCCCAGAAACATTATTTAAATCTTGAGGTAATTTTTACTTTTATCAAATTTTGCATAAGCTATTTATAAAATCACTTGCTGTTAGTAAATTTATGGTTAGAAAAAAAAATCTGTGATTAGAACCTCCTATAGTACCTATTCATTCCATAGAAGTCTTCCTACACTTGTGATGCAGAATCACAGTGGTTATCATTCATTCATCCTTAGGTTTGACATGTCGCCCATTGTCCACGTATGAAGGTGCAATTATGTTGACATCTGAGGTTGAAGGGATCATTGTCATGTGACTTGAGTCTTTTTATTCATGAAGCATGCGCACATAAATGGATAGTAGGGGTGACTCATGGAAGTACTATGTACTTTGTACGTAGTACATAGTACTTCCATGGGGTGACTCTTCTTAGGTAGGTATATTAAATAACACACAAACATTAACTAAAGTACAATGGGCGTTCTTATAGCTGTTAGCGATCTCTTCCAGACAACCTTGGGAGTACTTAATCGATTTCAGCTATTTTCATTATGTGTTAATTTTTTACGAAAATGAATTGGCATAGTTGAATTTAGTGGTATAGAGTCTGTATATTTATAAGTGGGACTTTATACATTGTAAGTAATTAAAAGAGAAACTCCTAATCTCTTACGATGTCTTGTTTATTTCCGAAACACCAATTATATTTAAGTATCTTCAATAATAATATACTTCAATCTCTAATTGCTACTCGATTATTTATAGTTAGTTAAATGCAAGTAAAGTCTGCTTGATACTAATAATGCACTATAATAATAAGGGATTTATGTTAACTTTTGAGAACGTTAATTTAAAAAAACATGTAAGTATAGTAATTACCTATTATCTATACTAAGTTAAGAAGGTCGACCAGGGTAATTCCAACTTTGCAAGCCAGAGAAATCACCACGTTAAAACTATTATTGTACTCTACATAAGCACACGAAAACAGTCGTCTTTAGAGGTAGAGGTTACAGTTGTTTCGTCCACATAACTTTTTGTGTATTTTCGTCAAGTTGCAATTACACAAATACCTAACTGTGTTTGTTACACTACCTATGGTCAAGCGATAAAGAAATTCGAAAGTATTATACAATTTTTTCTACTTCACTGTTTTATTATCATATTGTTTCGTATTTAAACATCGCATATTATGTTTGGCCTTTACGGTTGGAGAATCCAGCGGTCATTGCCAGGTGCGAATTCTTTACACTAAAACAATATTAAGTATATAGAATTAAAATACAATTGTAATGAAACTAATTTTTAAATCCTATTTAAACTCACTTTCCGCTTAAATCATTAGTCATTACTAATTATGTAGTAACTATCTACAGAGATGGGCAAAATAAATGCTTTGCTTTAATTAACTACCTAATATAAAATTTACAAACGAAATACTATCAGGCATGTATTTAAAATACGAAACACAACATATTTTTAGCCGTGTATTTCAAATATAAAATACAAAATACAGTAGGACATGTACCTTTGACCTGTACATATTTTAACTACTTATTTAAAATACTAATTATTATTACAACATTACAGTTGAAATGCTAAATGATGTATATATCTATACATATAATAAAACTCTAACTGAAAATTTTAACGGTAGTGTATATAGTTATCGATATAGATACCGAAACACCAATTTTTGGAATTTTTGTCTGTCTGTCTGGTTGTGCACGCATCACTCAAAAACTACTGGACGGATTTTGATGAAATTTGGTATGGAGATAACTGAGTACCCGGGTCAACATCTAGGGTACTTTTTATTCCAGGAAAATATCTCATTCCCACGGGAAAATATAAAAACTGGTTAAAAAGAGAAATACGTAATACTCCGAAACGATAACACCTAGAAACTTGAAAAATGGTATGAAGGTGTCTGATATGTCATAGAAAATTGGTATGAAGGGATTTTTGGAAATTCCCACGGGAACGGGAATAAACTAAATCCAAGCGGGAAAACGCCGGTGGGCACCCGATATTTGAAATATGGTATCTAGGTGTTTTAAATATGTCGTAGGCAACCAATATGAAGGGATTTTCGGAAATTCCCACGGGAACGGGAATAAACGGAATCCGCGCGGGCAACGCCGCTGGGCACCCGCTAGTTATAAATAGAATAGAACTAATCCAGATATTTTGCTTAATAAAGCTATCGATTGCTATTTTCTGCAGAACGCACCGATTAATAAGATCGATGTATTTATGTTCATGTTTATGTATAAATGTATTTTCAAGCCTGAAAAGAAGATGAGTATGTATTTGAAATACTCACTACAAAATAGCTTAGCGTCAGGTTTTTGTAATACCAATTAAAAATTTCATTTTTAAGAAGTAGTTAATTTAATTATAAATAGCAAATACTTACTAAAAATATTTCAAATGCTGCCCAATCCTCGAGGTAAAATTCATATCTCTACAACATCAACAATTTATATTCAGATAGATCCAGTTTTGATACTTAATATACCATTTTTTTTACTACAGGATCAGGAGGTTTAGCTAGATATAAGCGACTAGTAGTAGGTATTGTACTCTATGTAATGATATAAAATTACTATGTCTAATACAACAGACAATTCTGTGTAAGTACATGTATTCAAACAAATTATTAATTCACAGGAAGACGGAATATGAATATTTAAAGTTACTGTGTACTGTTAAATTACTCGTAATCGATCGTGGCATTTCACTCACAAATAATGACAGCTAGTTAAACAATAGTAGTACCATAATGTTATAAAGGTACATAATTTCTACTGTGTTTGCGATTCTTAGAATATTTTAGGAAATTGATTTTATGTTAAGATTTATTTAATCAAGGGATACTTGTGTTTTTTAACTTACATCACGAAAGTAGTGTTTGGGTTTTGTACACTTTTTCTGATCAAAACACTATGTGAATACTGATTACTGAGTTAGTGAAACTTTTTAATGTTTTACAGTAACTGTATAGGTTCATTGACTATTATCGCCTAGAAACCTATAAGTACCCTGTTAAAAATACTGCTAGTAGTTAGTACATCGTTTCCAGACTGAAGCTGACGAATTATGAATTAACAATAATACGTTTTTTGCCCGCAGTATTCGTGATACCGCAACGATGGGTGATGGCGGTGATGGGTTTTCTGGCGGTCGCCAATGCGTACACTATGAGGGTGTGTCTCAACATAGCTATCACACAGATGGTGCGACGGCGAGCACACTCTCCTGGCGTTGATGACGGATCCTGCTCAGCTCCTGACGGTATTCAGGAGGCTATCTCTGACACTACGGTAAAATAGAAATACTTATATCTTAGGTACCGTACATAGAGGTAAAAAAATGTGACATCAATTCCGACCTTGGGAATACGTTTATCTACAATCCGACGGGGAAGTTACTCACACTATTGCAATAGCTTGTCACTTAAAGGTGGTAAATAAGACAATAAACCATACGGACAAAGCCGTAAGAAATACAAAGCTTTATCCTATAAACGAACAATGCACGCTTTAAACAAGTGCTCTCGATTTAGATTCAATATTTACATTACGCTTAACATGGAAGAGGTAGATACAAGGTACGAGGTGAACGAACAAATTGTGAACAATGACATTCCTTCTGCTGCAGGAGATAAGCGGTTTTGATTGGGATGAAGAAACGCAAGGGATTATCCTGAGTTCGTTTTACTATGGGTACATAGTGACGCATTTGCCAGGGGGGATGCTTGCAGAGCGGTTTGGAGGCAAATATTCATTGGGCTTTGGAGTTTTGAGTACAGCAGTTTTTACGCTGTTGACACCATGGACTGTGAGCGCTGGCGGTGCAACCGGGCTTATCGTATTGAGGGTTCTGGAAGGACTTGGAGAGGTACTTGTCGTGTTTTTTTGGTTACGTTTAGCTTTAAGTGAGGGACGATGACGCTTGCGTCTTTTACGGCAAGTACTTATTAATTGCTCTAGTAAGAACCTAGTGAATATGAAGTACCTAATGCCTAGTGGTTCAGATAATATAATACTAAGACGTGCGTGTCTGATAAAGTAGTGAATTGCGGAACACTTAGCCCTACTCTTTATAGGGGAAATTGAAATTAGACACTATTATTGCCTATGCTAAATTTTCAACGATGTGACAACTTTTATGCCGTTTACTCATGATTTTATTTTTCAGGGCACTACATTTCCAGCCCTCAATGCTATGCTAGCGCGGTGGGCTCCGGTATCCGAAAGGGGTCGCATGGGCTCTTTAGTGTTCGGCGGGGCTCAAATCGGCAACATCGCTGGCACCTATTTATCGGGATTGGTCATGAAAGAGACTGGAGACTGGGAATCGGTGTTCTACCTCTTCGGTGCTATTGGAATACTGTGGTTCATATTCTGGGTATGAATATCTTAGGTTTTTGCTTTTATGAATTACCTACATGGAGTTTTTGGTATAAGATATCGATCCGATAGGTACCTACCTACCTCTTGGACAATACTTTTGATATTCATTATGAAATATAACCACACTCGACAGCCCTGTTGGCTCAATTGGTAGTGACCCGGGGGTTTCGAACCGGAGGCCACGGGTTCGATTCCCGCTCGGAACCAACATTTGTGTGCATGAACATGTCTGTTATGGCTTCGTGGCTAGGTTGCTTAATGTCCATGGTCAGTTAGTTGTTAGTGCCTCTTTGGGACTGAATATCTCTCTCACGCCGTTTATCCCCGAGGGGTTAGGCAGAGGTATTCCATTTCTGGAAATACTTACTTTTCCCCAGTATATTCTCTGGACCCCTAAACATCATAGGTATGTGAGCCCATCATCGGACCGGGTCTGTTACACATGGCTCAGAATACATTCTAGGACCTGTGGGTTTCCTCACGGTGTTTTCCTTCACCGTAGCTAAGGATAAATATGTACTTACGCAAAATTTTTTCATTGCTACATGCCAGGATTCGAACCCGAGACTCACGAATGAGAAGCGGGCTCTTTAACCACTGGGGTATCACTGCTAAACAATTACTCTTTACAGGCTCTGCTATGCTACAACGACCCAGAATCTCACCCGTTCATTTCCGACACAGAGAAAAAGTATTTAGAAGAAGCCCTCGGAACACACCACAACTCCCAGCCATCGGCTATTCCATGGAAAGCTATTCTGTCGTCCGTACCGCTTTGGGCTCTCGTATGTGCACAGGTAAATATTACAAACTAGCGGGTGCCCAGCGGCGTTGCCCGCGCGGATTCCGTTTATTCCCGTTCCCGTGGGAATTTCCCAAAATCCCTTCATAGTGGTTGCCTACGACATATTTAGGACACCTACATACCATATTTCAAATAGCGGGTGCCCAGCGGCGTTTTCCCGCGCGGATTCTGTTTATTCCCATTCCCGTGGGAAGTTCCCAAAAACCCTTCATACCGGTATCCTACGAAATATAAGACACCTACATACCATTTTTCAAGTTTATAGGTGTTATCGTTTCGGAGTAGTACGTATTTCTCTTTTTAACCAGTTTTTATTTTTTCCCGTGGGAATGACATATTTTCCTGGAATAAAAAGTACTCTAGATGTTGACCCGGGTACTTAGTTATCTCCATACCAAATTTCATTAAAATTCGTCCAGTAGTTTTTGAGTGATGCGTGCACAACCAGACAGACAGACAGACAAAAATTCCAAAAATTGGTGTTTCGGTATCTATATCGATAACTATATACACTACCGTTAAAATTTTCCAAAAATATTTCATGTACAGACACGGCCCCGTTAGAGTTTTATTATAAGGTACAGGCGCCAATGAAGGCCCACTTAATTTCAAAACCTCGTAAAATCTTATATATAAGTAAAGTAAAGAAAAAACATAATGGAAGTTGTAATATATTTATTTTAGAAACAAGATGTCTAAAAAAGTAGTACAGCTTTTGGCATTTTAACACAAATGTAAACACTTTTTAAAAACTTGGTATTGGGCTATCTTGGGAAGCTGGTCGCTGAAGATGGCCCGAAAAATATTACTGAAAATATATGAATTACAACAATGAAACACCTTCAACATAAAACATTAAAATAAAAACCCATCTTTCTCATAACACTGTTCATGAAAGGCAAAAAATCTACCAACAATTTAAACGTGGGCTATCTTGAATCTATCAAAATAAAAATCAACTATAAAATAAAAACAAACTACAAAAAAACATTAAATTTAACTTTGAGATCAACTTGAAAGTAACTTATCAAAAATAAAAATTAATCAGTTTTTTTTTCTAAAATATTTTTTTAATATCATTCATAGGCGGGCTATCTTAGGAATACTGAAAATTAACTTTGAGATTAATCAAAATACACTTAGTTAGTTTTAAAAAATTAGACGCTACTGTCTTTAATTGATTGTCTACACTCCTAACAAAAAAAAATGCTTGAAATTTAATAAATGCTTATTCAATCTCAACAACCACTAAACCGATTTTGTTGAAACTTGCACTATTTTTAAGTTAGGCTATATTTATTTTACACTAGATTAATTGCAATCCAACATAGTTTCCAAAACATGAGCAGACAAACGTAAAAAAAACAAACATACAATCAGAAAAATATATTAACACTACTTTCAATAATGCTAGAAAGGCCCGGGCTATGTTTGGGAATTATAGTATGGGCCATGATAGGAAATTACATCCGGGTTAAGTATAATTTGGTAAAAATACAAAAAAGTCAATAAAATAATAACACTCACCCGTAATTCGCTGATAAATATATAAAATATGAATTTCACAATTTAGAGCAAAGAGATTTGCTTTAAATTTGTATATTTTCAAAAGGATTTAGATTTATTTGATGTTATAAAATGCGTATCGTCTTGACATGACCAAGCAAACTGTCATCTTTCTTCAAAATAGGGACACGCCGGTAATGTAACACACTTGCACTATTGTCTATGGTACTAGTAGCATAAACTAGCGAAACTTCAAATGTTTCGAATAACTGTATTTTTTTTAAAGTGGGCTATCCTAGGAGCCGGGCCATCTTCGGCGACACTACCTTATGTATAGATTAGAAAGCACGAGTGTAATTATTTGTTGCTGCATCGAGCTTGCATAATATTTTATGTAAATATACCTAGGTATATATTGATGTTATGTTGTAATGTTTGAGTTGATTGATACAGATAGAAACAAATAAAAATCGTTATATTTTCTTTAAAAAATAGTATGCTTAACGTAACATAACCTAAAGATTGAAATTAAATGATATTTTAGTACAAGATTTTTTGCATTTTCTGAGAAGATTTACTATAGTAACATATTTTTTCACCATCGGAAAATAGAGATTTCAACGAACAGAAAACATACCAACTTTTTGAAAAAATCTGATATTTTGACGGGTGAATTTTCGATTGAAAATTAGGGTGTTTTTTCGATATTACCTAATTCAAAATAAGGTGAAAAAAATAAATATTTTTAATCAAATAAATTACAGCGTATTTGGGACATAATAAGGTAAGTTTTCACCAAATTTCGTTAAAAATAAAAAAAAAATGTACAAGATAAAAATAAAAAACCAAAAACTTGGTTTTTTGAATTTTTCACATAAATTTTGAGGTTATATGAAAAAAGTGTAAATACAAAAGTTTTAGATCTTTTTATTACCTACAACTATGCCATTTGACTTTCTTCGATAGGACTTTTAGTTTTGCCGGAAATCGAGAAAAACCGTTTTTTACCCTTAAAAACTCACCCCCATCCCCTTCCCGACCTCAGATCGCCCGTAATTTATTTTTTCTTTCATTTTTATAATATTCCCCTCCTTTTCTAATGGGTTTCATCCTACTACTATTTTTTTTGGTTTTAAAAATTATCGACACTGGTCTAGATGTATTTACTAGGCGTAACAGAAGAAGCGCAATTCCTTAAATTCCTATACATAACTTACATAATATTAGTATCAACAAATTATGATGCGACTTTAGTTGTGTGTAAAACAATTTTCTTTAATATAGAGCAATAATAGTACGATTTCCATAGGTACCGTAGCACTAAATTCAGCTGTGCTAATTCATTTTTCGGAAAAATTTAACACATTTAAAATAAGTAGCTGAAATCGATACTGAACAAACTATTGCGTTTATTCTGTTACATATGGTAGGTAAGTATATACATATATATTTAGGAAATATTTAAAAAAACTCAATATAGCAGGGGTTCTTTGTAACGTAAATAGAATCCAAAACAAAATTTTTAGAAAATTGTTCGTCTGTCTTGTGTGTGTATTTGTACGCGCATCATGCAGAAACCACTGCACGAAATTGGTTGCGGTTTACACAGTTGTTTGTTGCAGGTCTAACTAACATGTTTTTTAATGTTAGAAGCCGAGTTTTTTAATACATCCAGTGTATTTTTTAGATGTATTGGGGCAGTACGGGGACGAAGTCTACTTATATAATAATATACTAAGTATATTTAGTATCTGTATCTATCAAATTTTGTTTTTATAGATCGGCCATGACTACGGATACTTCACTATGGTAACGGATCTTCCTAAGTACATGACCGGCGTGCTAAAGTTCGACATCCATAGAACTGGTACTTTAGCAGCTCTTCCCTACGCCGTCATGTGGATAAGCTCTATACTCTTTGGCTGGCTGTGTGACAAAGTGGTAAAGAGAAACTGGCTAACTGTCACCAACGCTAGAAAAACTTTTACTACCATTGGTAAGTTTCTTAACCAATGCAGTCGGCATTGTTGATGACTAAGACGCATTGTAATGACCATAAATTTCTCTTTTCTTGCATAAACCGAACTGTAAGTAGGTAATTATCTTATGTGACCATCAAAGCTTGGAGTAGGTAATACAATTTTTTAACACATGATAAGTAACAATTAGATTGGATGGATGGATAGATGGTGTTGGTTATAGTCTTTCACGTAAAAACTAGAGAACGGACATTGATGAAACTTTACGCTAGTATCTATAGCTTATAAGTACATCGAAATAACAAATTGATGACGTTATATTCATGTAATTTTTTTTAAGAGCGGTTCAGCGGTTAAGCCGTGTAATGGTAACAAATTGACCGAGTACCTTCGCATTTATAATATTATATTAGTACGACCAAGTTGCGGGAGTCGTCAATAGAATACTTTTGTATTGGTTACCAATGCCAGGCCAGCCCCCCTAGCCAAGTGGCATTGCACAATCTAATCGAATGTTTTTTTTAGATTGACGTGTATGGGATTGACAGTAGCGTCAGCGCTCGTTGGCAATGGGGAAGAAAACTGACTTTTTATCCCGACAGAGGGCGTATGGTCGAGAGGGCCTAAATGATCTGTCAAAGCTGTCAAACTCCATACATTTTTTTGTTTACGATAGCGTTTTTTCTAAACTCTGTCTAAAATGACGTTATGTGCTGCCTTTGGTTGCAAAAATAAAGGAACTCATGCATTCCCGAAAGACACTAAACGAAGAAAGTTGTGGGAAATTGCCCTAAAACGGAAAAAGCTTTTTTACCAGCTGCAGAAGCTTTCCGTTTTTTTAACTCATCCTTTAACTGCGGCACCGTCATCAAGGAGTACATTTTCGTCACCAAAAAGCTCAATGCGAAAGGAAATCAAAAAAATATGGCCGTGACAAGGACCTCTCGCTGGTGGCGACATCTGTAATTAGCTTTGCGTTTTGTTCCCCATTGCATAAGTCAATCCCATACATGTCAATCTAATAGCCTGCGCAGACTACGGACTTAGTCCCCGTATTTTTTTGTCCGCCAAAATAGAACGCTTACAACTATACAGTTGTAAGCGTTCTATTTTGGCGAGTAACGCACACGAGGGATTAAAAGTATGGCGTACAAAAAGTCCCCCGAATAATCGCGGACACCGACGGGCGGTACAGGACAAAAAGAGACGGAAATATTTTTTTACGATTCGGGGGACTTTGTCCTCCGGGGACAAAGTCCGTCGTCTTCGCAGGCTATAAAAGAACATTCGATTAGATTGTACAGTGCCACTTGGCTAGGGGGGCTGGGGTCTTATTTGTAATTGTTACCGCAATCGTCTTTATTTGACATTTGTTACGCGGTCAGTGCTTGCTCTACTTACACTGGCGGTAAAGACAGATATACGGAAGAAACAACGTACATCAAAATTAAGACTATTAAGATTGTAAATAGACAATAGGCCAGCTGTTTCGAAAAATACAATTAAAACTTACTTTGTTTTGTAGCGTCCATCGGGCCGGGTATTTGCATGATCCTAGCTTCATACTCTGGCTGCAATACTGAAGCTGTGGTCATTCTATTCACTGCCTCAATGGGTCTTATGGGAGCCTTCTACCCGGGAATGAAAGTGAACGCTTTGGACCTTAGCTGCAACTACGCCGGGACCATCATGGCCATAGTTAACGGTATAGGAGCTATAACTGGCATCATCGCGCCATACCTGGTCGGACTTCTGACGCCTGACGTAAGTACCGGAACAAATAGCATCGAATCTCATTATTCAAGGCCGTGTTGCATTTATTGGAAATGAATAGGCAACCTACTTACGGCGACGGAGATAAATTAATGCACTATTTATTATTGCGATTAAAGATTTGTCCTCATGCTGTCGTTAAGAGTGGCTAGACCAACAAAAAATGTAGTCAGACATTTCAAGGTAAAAAGGCTGTTAAGTTTCTTCACAAAATATAGGTCGTTTTGGCATAAAACTAGTTTGAAATCGGAACAGTTGAATAAATATCTTAAAATATGAAGTTTGGTACATTTGAAATCCTAAGTAAACTCACTCAATAAACAAAAGAATACCTATTAACATTCATTTTTGTTGCAGAGCACATTAGTACAATGGCGATTGGTATTCTGGATAACACTAGCAGTATTCGTCTTGACGAATCTAGTGTTCGTAGCGTGGGCGTCAGGCGACGAGCAATGGTGGAACAGATCTGTCCAAGATTCCAAGAAACAGCAAGAAGTTGAGACGGCTAATCGCTCAGTAAATGCCGAGATCAAGTTATAAGACGCAAAAACACTTATTGGTCCACGTAAGGATGGAACAATTTTGCTTAGATTGTGAAGTTTCTAAACTCGAACGGTACAAGTCGGTAAAAGTACAAGGTAATCGAATAGTTTCAGATTCTTTACGAATCAATTCAACAGCCAGTGCTATGTGATAGTAATATTATAGTTGTTAATAATTAAATTCATATGAGATTCGTAATTGTATAGTGAATTTTAATAATTTCAAAAAATGAGGTTATGGGTATTCAACACGAATACCATACACATTGTCTGACATACTAGAAGGTACAACTGAAAATAATAATTATTTATTTAGCCGATGAAGGTACTTTGTAATCAAAGATAGAGTAGACATGCGACATTTATAATATTTTAATTCCTATTGTTAATATAATATGAATTCATTTTGTTGATGATAAATATGATAATTGATGAATAACTAGTTGTATAATAAAAAGTATTATGTTAAGTATGATGAGGAAATTACTGATTGATTATTTGTACATATAGTTATATAAGTTAACTCGAATATTATA
Source organism: Ethmia dodecea (assembly GCA_963855545.1). Classification (NCBI taxonomy): domain Eukaryota; kingdom Metazoa; phylum Arthropoda; class Insecta; order Lepidoptera; family Depressariidae; genus Ethmia; species Ethmia dodecea. The sequence goes on from OY979446.1 coordinate 9,808,252, forward strand.
TAGGGACAACATTTAATTTTAGTTTATTTAAATGTCAACCTTAAATATACGTAGGATACATTGTCGGACTGAAAACTTGCCGAAAAGCGAGGCACTGTAAAAAAATTTGTTCACTTAAATTTATTATGAGAAATTAATGAAGAAGGCTGTGAACAAACCATATTTTATTCGTTTATCGGGATTAGGCGCAAAATGCCACATTCGCAAAATGCCACATCGACGCAAAATGCCACACACCAAAATGCCACAGTAACAAAATGTCACACTAACAAAGTGCCATACTTGTTCAACTCCCTTTCTTGCAGTATGTTCGAGAGTGTGGCATTATACGAATGTGGCGTTTTGAGAATGTGACATTTTGCGAAAATCGAAAGTGCCATTTTACGAATGTGGCATTTTGCGCCTAATCCGTTTATCGTTCAAAGTGCACTCGCGCCACATTTTTGTGGAGGTCTGTAATTAATTGAGTGTGCTTTACAATTTTTTGCATACAATGTAACTACGAGAGAATAAGCAGATTGCACTGTCGGCCAGCACGATAGAGTACAGTACCTATGTACTTTGTTCGCATCAATTACTTGCAAATATAGATTTTTTTTTAACGTTTTTATATAGCGCCCAATAAACATTGACCTAACGGGCGCTCTCTTCCGTTGTTACATGATTTTACCTTTATTTTTAGTGTCAATTGTTTTCGCTTTTGTCGTATTTCGTCGTCAAATTTGTCGTATTCGCTTTGTACAAGCTGTTTCCTACAAAACTTTGTTTAAGGAAATCTGTAAAGTTCAGTGAAATACTCTTTTTGACCTATATCGAATACTTCTCTGCCTACCCCCTCGGGGATAAAAAAGGCGTGAGATTATATTATTATTATTATATTATTATCGAATACTTTTAAATTTCATATATTTATTTGTATAAGATTTAAGAATTACTGAATCTATCGAAGGCTGAGCTGAATAAATGTGTAGTCACTTAAATTAACTTGTGAATGGGCTATGAACGTGTGTGTTACGGATGACTTAATTATCTGAGATAATAGAACACTATTAATTTGTATTTTGTTAAATAAAAAAATAAGATTTAAAAATTTTACTTACTTTATTACCTGCTATAAAGAAGTAACCAAATATAAAAAATATTCACTTACATTACATAAGTTTCGATAAAATTTGAAAGAATACAACAAAGATCAAACACGAATTCAACATAACACTGACATAAAATAGCAAATTAAATAATGCCATACACCAATATTAATTGTATTAATAATACTAAATTCACTTTGTCTTTTAAAGACCGCAGTCTATATACGGAGGAGGCCTATCTAATCCACATTAGTCGAGACCATACGACGTAACTGTCTACGAATGATGCGCAAGTCACAAAAATATACATCGGGTCGATCCTTAATAAACCTACAGACACAGAATATATGTTTCCATTATATAAGAAACTACTTAATTCTATGGTTATACGAGTCCATTATTCTGACTATTTGTGACTTGCGCTTAAAGCCGCTTAGTAAAACGCATTTTGTCTTGTTATAGTCAATTATATTAAATTCAAATGCAAAAGTGGACTCGATTCTGCAAACCACCTAAAATTCCTAATTTTAAGTTAGCCTATCCTTTATAGAATACGGAAGAAAAAGGACAGAAACAAACCATAGATTATAGAGTAATGACAAACATGGAAAAACCGACTAATTTGATGTCTTATCTGTCACTTATCCATGACCTCCTTACATCGTTGCTAAAATAGCTAAAAACGTGTATTTGAATGCATCCATAAGGTTCAATTTTGTTATTTTGACATTTGTGACGTTGTAAATAAATATGGCGCTTATTTCTGTCCCTTTTCTTTCCAAAGCGGTAGAAAAGAATAGAGCTAACTTAAAATTAGGAATTTTAGGTGGTTTGCAGAATCGAGTCCAGTATATTTATAAATTCGATCCGAATCATCAATTTCCAATTCATAGTCTAGTGATAAATGAAAACTGATAAGTTTTCAACAAACCTCTTTTAGATATTCTTAGCTCCTTAGCTTAGACGAAAATATATTAAGATACTATAATCTTCATATTTCATGTAATATAAATAATATCAAAAAATCATTACGCTTTAAGCGCTTGTTTATAAATCCTACCAAAATACGTATTACTAACTGGCAACAACATACCCTGTAGATTCAATCACTCTCCTTAAACGCCTCCTCCTTCGAAACTTCAGAATAATTCCATCACAGAAGCAGCGGTCGCCGTATTGCTGAGGTCGGTTCTCTGATTGAGGATCTGCAAAGCCTCATTAGGCTTAATATATCTAATGCCATTGCTGATGAGATTGTCCATTATGTCTGCAGGCGGTTTGGCTAGAAGAGCTCTGAGCCGCCGCGCGTCGTCGTAGTCCATATTGAGTAGTTTGCACGCTTCTAGAAGCCTACAAAGATAATATAAAATCACTTTAAAATACTTCGTTTAATCAGAACACAATTCGAAACGGTAATTTAGAAGTATCAATAATTAATTCCTATAATTGGTTAATGCAAGACGAATTCAACATAGGAAGTAGTTTTAAATATTCATAGTTGTCTTTGTTACACGTTTATTTGTTGGGTATCGTCCGAAAGTAGCTTCAAATTTAAACAAAAAACCGGCCAAGTCCGAGTCGGATTCACATACGAAGGGTTCCGTTCCGTATCACCATAGAAAAATATATTTTTTTGTATGGGTCCCCCTTTAATTTTCATAATTTGTTATTATAGCGGCTATACCAATATACACTGAAAAAATTTCAGAGTCTACCTATTACGATTCAAAAGATACAGCCCTGTGACAGACGGACAGCCTTAGCAATAGGGTCCTATTGAGTACAGAACACTAAAGCTTTCAAAAATAGTACTTACTTGGGCAACTGGTTGACTTCCGAGGCGCTCTTGCTCGGAGGAGCGAACGCGGGTACCAGGTTCCTCTTCACGTCGTGAGTGAACTGCATAGTACCCCCAGTATTGAACCAGCTTTCCAATACTACTTCCTGCGAATTGTTATATAATTTACTAGCGGCGTGCGTTTTCCCGCGGTTTCCGCTCCCGTGGGAATACGGGAATAAAATGTAGCCTATGTTGCTCCTTGAATGATAATGTAGCTTTCCATCGGTGAAATAATTTTTTAAATCAGTCCAGTAGTTAGTAGTTTAGTTAGTTAGTAGTTTATTCGTTACAAACATACAAATCTTTACATGTAGATTAGTGTAGATTGTAAATGATTGTCTAAAAAATGCAAACGCAAAAACTGCGTCGTTTCAGCCAAACACTTGTATGTCACGGGGAATTAAAATTCGTTGAAGGCGCAACAACTCCGAAACTTCGACCGCGTAATTTCAGATTAGTATTCCAATATTACAATACCAGACACAGGTGTACGTTAAGTATATATTATTATTATTATATGTTGCTCTAAAACTTAAAACAATGTTCTTCGACATTGTTATTGCCTAAACATCAGAAATGAATCCTATCCTATTACTTTAAACTAGCAATTCTTGTATGGGTATCTCATAAACAATTCTTACGATTTTGATGAAATTTGGTATACACATACACTTTTGCATTTTAAGTTTAACTCCATATCTGTATTTCTTTTAAAAACGAATTTGACTAATTTTTTGTATATAATGCTGTCACTCACCGGTAGATGGCGTTAACTATGTACACTAAAGTTAGAACTAGCGAAGCTCGGCCTCCCAGGTACAGTCAAGAGCACGTGGAGCTTGACATATTATTGGACTTTGTAACGTTCTTATTACAGTCGCCTTAGAGGTCAGACTACACTACAAGTGTAAAGCTTCATGTGCTCTTGACTGTAGCAGTTTATTATTGTAATTTGTAACACTTGTATTTTGTCCGCAACACGTTTTTATCATAAACCCAGCTCCACTCGTGGGTGTGATGTGTGTATGAGGCGACTATGAGTCCCATTGGACCCTAGCACTTTCCGCTTTGCGACCCCCAGTCCCCCAAACGACAGCATTACCAACAAAATTACCAACCCATTTCGCAGAAGGGATACACTGTGCCGACCTCAAAATGTAAAGCGGAAAGATAATTATGATGAGTAACAGTAAAAAAATAATTAAGAACCAAATAATTTTTACTTTTAACATACAACGCCATCTATGCAAGATTACCTCAAACACATATTGATCGACAGCGGTTGCCAAGTGTGCGCGTAGACGCTCAGCAAGTTTTGGCGCCAAATTCTCTGAAGCACGCGTCAGGCGAGCGCACAGAGCAGACAGCGGCCGGCAAAGCGCCACTGACACTGACAGCGCCATTTGCTCCACTATCAGCATTGCGTGCCATCTGCCGGGAAATTATGTTAACAGTCGAATAAACGTTATACAATTTTAGCAGATGGTTATGTCCTATCTACCTACATGTATTTGAAAATGCTGCTACTCAATAAAATTCAACATGAACTGACTGACAGACTATTCAAACATTTAAAAATAAAAAACAGTTATTTTTTTTTCATTAAAACTATTTTTACACGTCAAGCATTAAAAACGGAAAAAATGAGGAGAATTTACTTTGTGATTAGTTTACAATAACCTATCTATTGTCCTTGTACAGTCAAGAGCACGTAGAGCTTGACACATTGAACTTTATAACGTTCATCTTATTACAATCGCCATAGAGGTCAGACTCGGACTACAAGTGTAAACATTCATGTGCTCTGGACTCTACGCCATGGGGTAGTCAAGCATCATGCTTGACTAGTCAACATTTATATAAGTAATAAAAATAAAAGTAATTTCCGAATAACAATTAAATTGAATGATATGGAGCTTATCACTGTCTTTAATATAACACAAAATATTTTCCTAACTTACCTGAGTTAAATAATAACTAAAGGTGAGTGAAAACATAATTATAAAAAATGCCCTTACTTTTGATTCTTATATTCTCGTAGCGATGCTTTGAATTCGAGAAGAATCTGGTCGGACAGAGAAGAAAGTCCTGCGTCCCGCAAATGTGCCAATAGTCCTGGCGCTTCGGCAAATACTCCCGCTTCCTCGGTTTCATCATCCACTTGTTGTTCGGCGACTGTGAGATTGACTGTTGGTGCACTCTGAGAACATTGAATATAATATTTTGTAACGATGTTATTTTCTGCGTGTATCAACGAATATGTCTTGACATTGACAACCTTTGAGGTTTTTGTTCAAAAGTTTTCAATATCAAAATATATTTCAAAATTATTACGAAAAAAGACAGTGGTTTAAAAACTATAATTTTTTTTTCTAAAGCGCATTGCACCTGAGTCACTGTCATCAAACTTAATAAAAAATACTCACAATGTCGAAAGATTCAAATTCGACCATTGACTCCCTTCTGGAGACTTCCTTCAAAGCCAGAGTCTTCGCCCGAAGCTCCACTTCCTTCAACGACATTGCATCCGAATCATTGTCTGTAAATAAGCAGAATCAGTAATCAAATCAACTCAAATAAAAATGTTTTTATTCAATGTAGGAGCTTATAAGTCCACTTATTGAAAGTCATTGCGACTCCACCGCTTCAGTATGTATCTATAATTGAGGAGAAGAAGCGGGGCAAGAAACTCCTCAACACATTACTTTTTAAACAATCAATACAATACAATAATAATAGCATATCAGTCAATATACAATAGTAATATATTTACTGTTATGTTATGAATAACTGCCACACCCACTGCAAACGAGTCTCTAGCTAGACAAATCAAGAAATCGTAGACTTATTATGGCTATTTCATTAAGTTTCCTTCCTTTTCATCGTTTTAAAATAGGATCAGCCCCCTCAGAGATACTGCTTGATCATATTTATATCAAACAATGGCCATAGCCAATAACCTACGAAAGTCTTTGTACATAATAATTTTCTATCATTCTTATGTACCTGATTTAAAGGATTTTCCGTCGTCCTCTTCCTTATACTCAATGTTTGAAGAAGACGCCTTGGGTTCGTGATGCTGTTGCTGTGTGAAGTGTTGGAACTGCCGCCGGTAGTAGTGCAGTTGGAGATAATGCTAGAAAAAAAAATTACTGTTGGCGTAGATGCTCTAGGGCCTAAAGTCAGTCTACAAAGCCGCAGCATCAAGTCATATGTATCTTTATCTAACTAAAGTGAGGCACAGGTCGGTTAACCAAAGTTGGCACATAGATCTCGAACCAATGCAAATTTATTATACTATGTTATTAAAAACTGTGACTCAAAGGTCTACCGCTTAACTGGGACGGTTCCTAACGTAACAGCAATGTCAATTTTAATCAAATCTATGAAGCGATGGGATCGTAGCAGTTAGCGGTCTCTGCCTACTCCTTCGAGAAAAATGCATGAGCATATGTATGTGTGCAGAGCGATAGTGCTATGACGTCATCCATAACCCCCGCCCGCCCCGCGCTTCTACCTCGGAAACTGTCTCAGTTAAGTGGTCGAGTAGAGTAATAAAATGTGAAAAAAAACTTCGCAGTATATTTAACAATAATAAATAATATTTAACAATAATAAATAATATTAATAATATTTAATAAAAATAATAAATAGAAGAAACAAAAAAGCAACAATCACTGTCACGCGCATAAACTTGGCCGTGTTTTTATAAGCTTTTATTTAACTTGCAATGTATGTTTGTTTGGGTGAAATCTTGCAACTCAATTTTCAAGCAGATATCTTCAACCGATTGAGCTGAAATTTTGTATACACGTTTAGTTTGGATGACAATGCATGGCTAGCTGTGTGACATCATTCTAAATCCAATATGGCGGAACACCCAAGATGGTGGTTTATTTTTTTTTGGCGGGAATCCGAAGAGGGACGTCATGTTTTTTGTTTAATTTTCATTTTGCTGTGTATTTCGGGTTTTGACTCATAATAGTGATAGTTTATTATGTGGCAAGTGTCCGTGAAAGTGTGCAGTGAATGGGAAATTCGATAAAATGCGAGATATGGACATTTTTGGATTGCTTCAAAAAGTCACAATAAAGTCATCAGTAAAAGTGCTATCATTTTACTGATAACCGAGTTAGGGCACGTTAGGGTTGTAGAAAGTGTTAAAGACACTGTATTTTTGTGCATGGACTCTGAAGCAGAGCCATTTACATAAGGATATCATTAACTAATGACGAGGCTGCATGGCGTAATGCCTTTGCCTACCCTGTAAGGGGTGAAACAACAAAAAAAAAAAAGATGGCGGTTTAGTTATTTCTAATGCACTCCTACGAATGGATGAGAATACCTCGAAAAAAAAGTGACTCTAAATCCAAAAATTTGTTAAAAAAAAACTTTTTACTTTCAATTTATGATGCTACAATGCATTGCGATGTCATATCATGCGCTTATTCAGACACTAAACAATCGCAATGTATGTATGTGTTGTACGTGCCAGCTTTAGTTAACCGATAGGTACAGTACGAATGTTTTAACTTGACTTCTCTGAACATAGGCTTCACCTGCGCAAACCCCCTCGTACCGCCAAATGGTTACTAAAAATTATTAATGCGCGGCTATTTGCGCAACTCCAGAGCTGCCAATTTAAAACGGCCGTATTGTATTTACAGTACCAGAGAGTGCGCCCACTGTAGCAGAACAGTGCGAGTGTGGTGTGCCGCGTTGATGACCGCAGTGAGTTGGCGGGGCGAGTCTGAAGTCAGCAGCGAATCCGCTTGAAGCACTCCTAGCGCCGCGTTTAGTAGCTGGGTGAGACGAATCCGCCATTCTTCTATAAGTTCTAGCTGCAGCTCCAGGAATTGCAGCCTGTAAAAACATGAGCTATTAGCTGTAAACATTCTATTTGCTTTCGTACATTTACATACGTCGTTTTCTATAGCTAGGACCTTCACTACATAGTATAAAACAAAGTCGCTTTCTCTGTCCCTACATCCCTACGTATGCTTAAATCTTGAAAAACGCAACGGATTTTGATGCGGTTTTTTAAATAGATAGAGTGATTCAAGAGGAAGATTTTAGTATTAGCATTGCACCCGTGCGAAGTCGGGGCGGGTCACTAGTATATTATAAACGCAAACGTAATTCGGTCTGTCTAATTATCTGTTACCTTTTCACGGATAAACTGGTGGATGGAACTCAATGAAATTTTGCAGGGCTTAGGCTTTTAACACCGGGAAAACTAGTTTCTAGGGGACTCGATAACCTTAAAGTTCCCGCTGACGGAGAACAGCTAATTGTATTATAATCATCGCCTATAACAGAAGATCATGTTAAATCTTTTAAAATTCTTCAGCCTGTCGAAGGAACTGTTGAAAAAAAAATTGTAGTGAAAGAGGCAACCTTCTCTTCATAAAGCAGGCATTTCATAAAGCAATCTTCTTTCATATGAAGCAAGACTAGCAGTGGGATATCGCTGGTTGATGATGACCAAGACTTACCTATGACCCGGCTGAGGCAAGACCGCATACCGATCTTCAATAGTCTTCAGGAGCGCAATGAACCAATCAGCGCCACGCGGCACCCACACCATGGATCCCACGGCCGCGCCTACGCCCGCCGCCACCGCCTCGCTCCACTGCTCACTGCCTAGCGTCTCGTCCATTTTTGACAGTGCATCTGTAATCATCCTCATCATCATCAACCCGTAAGAGCCTACTGCTGAGCTAAGGGTCTTTCCTCACACATGAGGAAGTATGGGCTTTAATCTCCCACGCGAGCCCACCGCGGATTGGGAGACGGTGTTAAGCTAGTGGCCAGTTAACAGTCAGAATTTTTTAAGCCAGCCAAGGGTATCTGACATGGCTTTACGACTTCCATTGTGCGTCTGTTATAATCTATTCATATAAAACTAACGAGGCCATGTCTGTAATTAATCAGTATTTAATTACTTTTTGAATTTTTTGCAGTGGTGTATATAGTTGTCGTAAATCGACATATACATCCCGTAACAGAATAAGCGCAATTCCTCATACACCCCAATTAGTAAGTTAATATAAAAAAATATATGATGCCTTTGTACTCTTGTCTAACCAACCCATTAAAATCGATTAAGTTGTCGATACTGAACAAACTAATATCAGGAATTGCGCTTTTTCTGTTACATATTGTATACAAATGAATCGTCGTATATACAAATAAATTAAATTCTCTCTACTTGCGTTGCGTGATTGAGACTGAAGCAGCTAACAGCAGAGAGGCCTTTTGTATCATATAATATAATATGAATGTGTAATAGACCTCTTGTCTGTCTCCCAGAGCATCTTGTGGATGCAGTCGAAGATAGTTCCTGATAGATGCTAGACTATTCCAGGATATAGAACTACAGATCTAGGAGGGAGTGAGAAAATGATTATTTTTGTTATACTCACACTTTTTCTCCACAGCCAGCCATCGGACAAAAGTCTCAGCTCTCGTCAGCACAGACAACACACCATTTACATCTTTCCCTGTAACCGTCACTAGTTCCCTGTTGAACCCTAGAGTTTCATCCACAGCGTGTGCGAAAGCTGAATCCGTATCGACAACTACATCTTTAGACCCTTGAGTGTGATATAGCGCAAGAACTGTATGGAGTCTCTCAGCTGATAGGGCAATTAATCCAGCATTGAATTCATCCTGAAATAGGTTTCAATAATTAAAGTAAGAAATCAGACTTCTTAAATGGAAATGGGCTGTGCATATTCGAGGCCAAGAGAAATCGAACAAAATTCATGCTTAGATGACAAAATCATAGAAATGGTTGTTCTAGTGCTGCACTTTACAAGAAAGAGTGTTGAAGTTGGTGGAGGCTTTTGCCCAAAGACACACGGACAGCTAAGTTTCTGATATATCGTAAATTTCAAATGCATGTTATTGAAATTCTAAATAAAAGGGTTTTTATAACATTTGGCCTTATTTATTTACATAAATATTTCGAATGTGGAAGATAATAACAGTTGGTCCCGATTTTCATTGTGTTTATGCACAATGTTAGTTGTCAAGCCATGTCATATACCCTTGGGTTGCTTGAAAAATACTGACAGTTGGGTGGCCACTAGCCTAACACCATCTCCCAATCCAGGTTGCCAAATGATGATAAAAGTAAGTTTTAATTTATAATTTACTAAAAATATATGACAACGTCGTTCACTATCGCAGTCTATTTCTATTAACTGGGCAAGCAATTTTTATATAAGTAAAATAATGTCAGTTATGATGACACTATTTAATATGTAATTTACCACAGCTTTAACATTTTTCATCTGCAATTTATCGGCCACTGGCTGAACATGAGTCCTGACAAATGTCTGATGGTCTTTTATCCACGTCAGAGTTTGCGAAAGGAACCACTCTGGGCGGTCGATGCGCGCTGTTTGCCGCGACCCCGTGAAATGGAATGCAAAACGTTTCTTGAGTGGTCGAAGTAGTATCCGTATTGGCAAGCATGGGTCTTGGTCTGTAAATAAAGAACAGAATTGTATTTATCTTAAACAATAATGAACGAATTAATTAAATAATTATTCCAACAACATTCCCCATGAGGTGTCATATGTTTTAGTGCTCTTTAATCAGTTAAGAACCGCCGGTTCCAATTGGAACCGAGACACAATTAAAAATCTATTATTTCTGTGATTCATGGTCTGAGAGGTTAAAATGTATACACATACACCTTTATCATCATGTGACATGCAAATAAATAAATAAACATGTTTGTTACCTCTGTTGAAATCATCAGTAACAGTACTAGACATAAGATCTTCAGGTTCTTGGATAAGGAATAAATACTTTGTCAGGTTACTAAATTTCACTACTATTTCTTTTGGAGGTGGTGAGTTTTCAGCTCCTGGTGTGATTGGCCACTTTAGTAACTTCAATACTTCTTCATAGTGCCTGCAGAAATACACCAGTGTTTAGAATATATAGAGAACTAACAATTACAAAATAAAAATCTTTTCATTGTTTTTTTTTTATTTGCATACTTAGTAAGTTTATCTTTCAGCACATTGTGCCAATAGTGTGAGTACTCCTTTACATAGGCTGCTCTGTGACCCAACTGATAACGAGCACACATCACTTTGAGCTCACTGTACAAAAGGACTGCTTGCTCATCATCATTGCATTGTTTCAATTGGCAACTGAAAAGTTAAAGTTAAAGTTTAAGTTATGGTTAAGTTTTGGTATTCCTGTGGGGGACAGTAAATGGGCTTTCCTGTGACCTGAAGGCAATCTTGTAATGAGGGCTAAAATGAATGGTTTCTCTATCAAGTGGTGTACAACCAATATCTATTTCTGGCCAAAGTTGTAATAAGTTCATATTCATATTCTTTATTCAATAAACACTTCATCTGTTGGAAATATATTATTATAATTGATAATAAATTAAATAAAAAAATTGCACATCAAGAAACAATAGTTTTATTTAATATTATATATTTAATAGTAGTAGTAGTAATAGTACAAATAATAATTAACAACAAAACAAATTTATAGAAGTGCAATCAATGTAATGTCAAGATTGGTGAAACAATACAATATTTTTAAATTATAATGAGTTATAAAATAAATACTTATCAATGTCAAAATGCGATCAATTAAGTGGTCAGAAATTTCTTCAACGATTTCTTAAAAGGAATAGGATTTAATCTTTGGGGTAAATTTAATCTCATAATACAAAAGCTCTGAGTAACTTGGAAATAAATTCATTTGTAGATTTTTTCACAATTATTACCATTACGTTATTGGTAAAAAACATTATAGCACTAACCTCAAATCATCAATTTTCTCGAAAGATTTAAGATATTCTAGCGCTTCTTCTAATTTATTGATTGCTGCAAACCGCTGGTCCAGTTCAGTCCTCAAAGGTTCAGTTTTATTCAAAAACCCATCTACGGTTTGTTTTAATATTTCACTTCGTAGCTTAAGGTTTTCTATTTGCTTAGAACTCAACTCGGCTTTTTTGATTGCTGATGAAAGTTTTGTTGGAACTTCATTGTTTGCAACATTTAGCTGAAAAAAAATCACAATTATTTAAGTATGTACCTATGTCATGTAAATAATGTTGCAAATTTATAGGTGATGTTTTTTTACAAAAGTTGGTAAATCTAATATGTGAAATTACATAAAAAAAAGTTTAGTAGACAATACATACATAGTATTTCAAATTAAATGTTTTTTTATCGATATAATTATGTATCAAAACTTAGTTTTTCAGCCGAAGGGTGGTGGTTTGATAAGTACCGACGTAAATCAAAATAAAATTACTTACACAGCTTTGGATGTGATTTCGCCTGATCTCCAACTCATTCTCTAATTCTTTCGCTTTTGATAAATCGTTGATATCACTTCCGATTTTTAAATTGAGCTCGGATAATATTTTTTTCTTATCATTTTCACTCACATTTTTATTTTTCTGCTCCATTATAAATACTGCAAATATTTAAAAACCAGTCATTTACGCAGAGATTTTAAGAATCGTAGTAAATAACCACAGGTAAATAACGAAGAAGTTCGCGCACTCTCGTCAGTTCAGTCGTCACGTCGTGGCACGTCGTTCATCAGTGGTGTTTCAGTCAATAGAATTTTCTTTGATGAAAACTATGAGATGAAAAAAGATAGCACCACCATGCCGCCGCAATGGCGCTAGCAGCGCGATTCTTTTGATAAATGTCACTTCATTTTGAATTCCGTTGTGTTTCTTAAATGTGCTCTTTCTGTGATTGTCTGAGTTTTTTTATGACCCTGGACTGCTTTTTGGACCCCGAAGAACCCTCTGCTGACCTTAAACCTTTGCTTACTTACTTGGACACCGTTTGCATTTGCTCATGCCTTGTCACACCACATTCAAGTTTTCAGTTGCATTATGTTTTAGTATTCTCTTTTATGTCTACTAAATAAATGTTTTCTTATCAAAATACTTCTTTTATTTATAAATATTAGTTAGGAAATAAAATAATTATGTTCAAGTCCAACTCGACCAAAAAAAGGAAAAAAATTGTTGCATCACTTAAGCCAGATGCCGCCAAACGCTAAGGATTCAGTTTGATACCTCTTTTCCGTATATATGTTACTCTATGTCGTTCATTGATTTTTTCCGTAGACAGATTTTTTCAGACCAATATTTCATAAATTCTAAGTTATGACCATGGATACGAGTCCTTCAGTCGAAAGCTTAATAAACTTACAATACAAAGCATGTTCGCTACCTACATGTAACTTTCAGCTTAAAAAAATACATTAAAGAACAAAACCAAACAAAATTAAGTCAGGTGGGAATCTGAAGAAAGATGACATAGTTTTCTATAGATTTTGCATACGTAGGCACGCAAATAGATTAGACCACCATCGCCAGCTGCTATGATAGATTTTGCTGTACATATAAAATATTTTAGGTTTTGGCTAAAGCAACTATATTATTTGTAAGCGTGCAGTGAATAGAAAACTCGATAATATACGTGGGATCGAGATTTTCGTATTGTCTCTTCAGTGAAAGCCGTGCACTATCATTTTTAACCGACTTCAAAAAAGGAGAAGGTTACTGGGTGAACCGATTTTGATGATAAGTTTTTCATCAAATTAAATTCCAACTGTAGGATATTTATCCATGATCATGACTTAGGTTTGAAAAAAAAAAGATGAGTTTGACATCTGACTGACACTGACACTTCGGCTGCGGTCCGTTTTGTGCAAATAGTAAATACGTTCGTAAGCACGCACACGACTGTTCAAAATGATTACGATTGTTAGCATGCAAACAATTTGAACAGGTTTTCGTTTGTCAAAAATGACAGTTCTTTTAATATTTAGGTTGATACTGTTCTGAAGTTAAATTCAGTTGTATTTGAGTCGTATAGTGTCCCCCGAAGCTTCACAATGTAATGCTTCTGTTAATATTAATGACGACATACCTAATTTTAATTAATCGATTACATAACGAATATGAAAAAAGTTCGCGGGAAAAAAAACACCACGCACATTGAAGTTTGACAACTGTTTGACAGATCCGGAGACATTGCACTACCTCCTCGTTGTTAGCACTGTTTGCACCAATCGATGACGTCATCGATGAAGTCACAATGCTCATGTCAGCGTACCACAGCGCAATTTGAACAGTTGTTTGCATGAATATAGCGCACACGAGCGCAGAAAGCGCAATTTGGACCGTACCATTCACTTCAGTGCTTCAGCCACGACACTGACAGTAGTGACAGTCGAGTGTGGTCGACAGTCGACTTCGACAACAAAAGTTGAAAATTATTAGTGTTATTGTTACAGATAAAATAATTTTTTTGAAAATATACTTTAGAAATGTTGTCTTTTTTCGCGAAAAATAAAAATGACATTATTTATCTATCACTGCTCTTATTTAGTATAGCTATAGGTCCATATTATAGATCTATAACTTCAGTGAACACAAGAAAATGGGCTGGCTCTTTGCTTGGTCTTACGCTCATAGTAATTGTTTCTGGATACAGTGCACTACACCCTATTCTATCTGGTCTTATAGGGGTTGCTGCGATTAAACTGGTTGCAGTCAGGTAAATAGATTTTTATTCTGGAGAAGTAAACAAAGGCGAAGCTACAAAATTAAATGTTTTTTTATTATTTGTTTCAGATATTGCCATGTACTTACATTCTTCTTTATGTTTGGGTACCTGTTTTTCTTCCGCCTGGCAGACAAGTTCGGTCTCCCATTGTCTTCGGGCCAAACCAACTTGATACAGATGATAATCGTTCTTCGAGTTGTGGGGGTCGCTTTTGAAATCAATGGCTCATGGTTAGCCGTGGGAAAGGGAAAGAAACAAGCTGAAGGAGAGAAACAAAATAAGGAAGTGAAGGACAAAGATGATGAATTCCTGGAATTAATTAATCCTTGTACTCTGGACCTCTTTCACTATTCTTTTAATTATATTGGATTGCTAACAGGTAAAGTTGGTGTTCTATACTTAAATAAACATTATAAAAGTTATTGCAATTCTTAAGAATAATTATTAAGTATAGTGCTATAGTCCAGTAAATTTATACATTACCGCATGCATCAAATCCGGTAGTTCTGATTTTTTGCAGACTTGTTTATGATGTTGGCCTAATGTATAATCCAAGTTTGTGACCTCGAACGCAACTTTGTCAAAAATCGAAAAAACAGCGAAAAAATTGTATTTTTTTCAAATTTTGGTGATTATAACCATAAAGGACTAGTTTCTGAAAAAACTTTCTTAGGACGTTTTTAAAGTAGACTAAATTAACAACAATATGATACTAGAATTGTCTCTGTAGACCCAATAGTTTCTGAGATTTACCCTTTCAAAGTTTATATTTTTTTTTCGAACTTCGCAATTTTTTGCATTTCTGTCGTTTTAAAATGTTGCCTGCTACTTCGTTCGCGTTATTTAGGGATAAAAAGTAGCCTATATGTTAATCCGGGTCCTAATATATCTACCTACCAAATTTCATCTAAATCCGTGCAGCCTTTAGGAAAGATTAGATTTTTTGTACGTTTGTTACGAATAAACTCAAAAACTACTGCATCGATTTAAAAAATTCTTTCACCAATGGAAAGTTAGAATATCTCTGAGTAACATAAGCTATATTTTATTCCCGTATTCCCACGGGAACGAAAACTACGCGGGTGAAACCGCGCGGAACCGCTATCATATTATAGCACTAACGGTGTTGGTAACTAATAAACTCAAAAAATACTTGGCTAATTTTATAAATTCTTTTACCAATGGAAAGCTAAAATATCCCTGAGTAACATAGGCTATATTTTATTCCCGTATTTCCACGGGAACGGAAACGACGCTGGTGAAACCGCGCAGAATCGCTAGTATCATATATACATATATAATAGTGGTTCCGCGCGTTTTCACCCGCGTAGTTCCTGTTCCCGTAGGAATAGGGGAATAAAATAAAGCCTATGTTACTCAATAATAATGTAGCTTTCCATTGGTGAAAGAATTTGTAAAATCAGCTCATTAGTTTTTGAGTTTATTCGATACAAATACCGTTAGTGTTATAATATAATAGCGGTTCCGCGCGGTTTCACCCGCATAGTTTTCGTTCCCGTTGGAATACGGGAATAAAATACAGCTTATGTTACTCAATAATAATGTAGCTTCCACTGGTAAAAGAATTTATAAAATTAGCCAAGTAGTTTTTGAGTTTATTAGTTACCAACACCGTTAGTGCTATAATATAATAGCGGTTCCGCGCGGTTTCACCCGCGTAGTTTTCGTTCCCGTGGGAATACGGGAATAAAATATAGCTTATGTTACTCAGAGATATTCTAACTTTCCATTGGTGAAAGAATTTTTTAAATCGATGCAGTAGTTTTTGAGTTTATTCGTAACAAACGTACAAAAAATCGAATCTTTCCTATTTAATATTAGTATAGATTAGTGTAGATATCTATGTGATAAAAGACAAAAATAAACTTAGCGGCTGCACGGATTTAGATGAAATTTGGTAGGTAGATAGATTAGGACCCGGATTAACATATAGGCTACTTTTTATCCCTAAATAACGCGAACGAAGTAGCAGGCAACATTTTAAAACGACAGAAATGCAAAAAATTGCGAAGTTCGTAAAAAAATATAAACTTTGAAAGGGTAAATCTCAGAAACTATTGGGTCTACAGAGACAATTCTAGTATCATATTGTAGTTAATTTAGTCTACTTTAAAAACGTCCTAAGAAAGTTTTTTCAGAATCTAGTCCTTTAGGGTTATAATCGCCAAAATTTGAAAAAAAAAAGACTATTTTTTCGCTGTTTTTTCGATTTTTGACAAAGTTGCTTTCGGCGCTCGAGGTCACAAACTTGGATTATACATTAGGCCAACATCATAAACAAGTCTGCAAAAAATCAGAACTACCGGATTTGACGCATTCGAGCCCATACATTCAACCGACAAATTTACTGGACTACTAAGGATGTTGACAAAAATATATGTAACTTATCTCTTTATTATCTTTTCTTGTGAATGTGGACAGAAGTAAGTAATCCATTCCTGGAAATACCTAACTTTTTAAGTTGGATTTCTTAAAAAGATTTTACAATATTTTTAAAAATAAAAAGTTCAAATGTTATTATGCTCACTAACTTACTAATAAATACATCTCAATGTTAATGTTATAGAGACTACATTCTATTTGTTGATAAGTCTAACAAATAGAATGTAGTCTCTTAGGTAGGCCACAAATCTTGTTACAAAAAAAAATATAACGAAAAGAAAGTGTTTTGCTGTAAACATTACTTATTTTTGTCAACTCAATTCATACATGCAAATACAGAAATTATTTTCTTTTTACCTGATTGCCGCAGTAGGGTCATGTTTTTCTGGAATATAAAAATGTTTTCATATTGCAGGTCCATACTACAGATACAGAACATTTGATGACTACTTCCACCTGCCATTCAGTAAATATGCAGACTGTTTTGGGTTCACTATTAATACGTTAAAAATTGTACCTTTGTACATATCTCTTTACTTGGCATTTTCAAATGTTTGGCCTTTGGAGGTAAGATCTGTAACTTGTTATATTTTATTACTAAAAATATGTCCTACCAATAGGACCACAGACCACATTCATATAAGATTAAATTTCATACCAATATGCGAATTTTTCACAGCAATTCTTTTCCAACTTTGGTAGGTACATTTTGTCATCATGTATGTAAATGGAGTACACTATATTCTTAGAGGCAGAGCTTAAATATTAAAATGAATAATAATTAACTTTCAGTACATCCTGACAGATGACCACAACAACAGGAACTTTGTCTACAGGATGTTATACCCTTGGGTACTGTTCGCCGCATTCCGTCAGCGTATTTATTCTGGGATGACTTTAGCAGAGAGTGTGTGTACATCGGCAGGCATTGGAGCTTATCCGGTCCAGGGAAGGAATAGGACTGGACATGGGCCCACTGTTGGATATTTGAAACTGAAGCAAATGTACGGGTAGAGAACTATTTGGTCCTATAGTCTGACTGGAAGCACTATACTGGAGATGGGAAGGCAAAACCACCCTCTTATGTTTACCTTACCTATCCTCTGTCGCACACGTTTATCGCCACCTAAGGCACAGTTCAGCGCTAGCAGTCAAGGTGTATATAATAAAAAAAAATTTGATGTCTGTATAGTCGGTTTACGAACGATAATTTTACGTGATAACTGATAACGTCATAAGAAAACATTGATGAAAAATTGCATATCGAAGTGCATGAGAGATAGATGCTTCACAAGCCGAACGCTTAGGCCGATCGTGCCTTTCTATCCTTCTCTCGCTTGCTCGCTTTTCTCAGGCGGAACTTGACACTTTTTTGTGCGTGCAGCCGGCAAGACGTTATCACGTCAAAAAATGACGTGTCTACAATCTATATTTTAATGTGTAGGTCTGAAGAAGAAGCAAAGACAACTCAGTATGACTTTGAAACAGTGGAGTCAATGGATGTCTGGGGATGCGAGACTGTGGTTACACTCAGAGACTCCATGAAGGTGTGGAACAAGGCGGTCCAATACTGGGTTGCTATGGTTGTCTACAAGAGATTCCCAATTAAACCACTAAAGTGAGTAAGGTTTAATCAATGTTTAATTTTGATCTGTATTTGCAATTTATATTTCCCTGTAACTGAATTTGTTTTGAGCTGATCATTTTGCAAGCAGTCTCATCTAGAATGGAATGTAAATGGCAATGTCAAACAATTGTGTGTTGTATAACTTGGCTCACTCAATATATGTATTAGTCTCGATTTGCCTCTCCGCACCTCGCTTGTCGCAGCTAAAAGTGCCTCCTTTTAGCTAGCTAGTGGTCAAACTAACACAATACAAGTTATTATATAGGATACCCCCTCGCCTTTCCCCCCATCCCATCCAATAATAAAACAATTTCTGTTGTAGGATACATGCAGCATTATTTATCTCAGTTATATGGCATGGTTACCATGCGGGCTATTTCTTCTGCATCTATTTCTGTCCCTTCTACCTCATGGCTGAAGATATTTACTATAAACTATATTACAAGGATTCTACTGGAATGGTAAGATACCCTATATGTCTATACTAATATTATAATGAGGAAATATTTGTACTTTTGTATGTTTGTTACGAAAAAATTTGAAAACTGCTGGACCGATTATAAAAATTGTTTCACCAATGGAAAGCTAGAAGATCCCTGGGTAACATAGGCTATATTGCATTCCCGTATTCCCACAGGAACGGGAATCACGCGGATGGAGCCGCTAGCATATTTTAGGTAGATTATAACAGTTTTTTTATTTACTGACTAGCTTTTGCTCGCGACTTGGTCCCAATTCCGGGATAAAAAGTATTTTATTTATTTTATTTTATTTTGATAGGAAAACAAACAGCCGTCTTAACTAATTCAGATCACGTTATAAATGTCTACTTCCCAAATCTTATTTAAATCCGATCAGCCATTTTAGCGTGATTGAGTAACAAACATCTAAACTTTCACATTTATAGTATTGAAGTAGGATTTAAACGATTTTCTATATAGTTCACTTTGATGCATATTTTTATGTAAGTACACTGATTTTTCCTTGTAGGTATTAATACTTATAGATAATATTATGCCATTTGAATCTATTACGACGGTAATTTATTTTTCTTATAACAATTCAATGACTGTAAATAATTACTCAGAATAGCAATAATAAAAGACGGTGCGTAGGTGATTATATTTTTCATTTCTTTACAGAAGAAGAAAATAATCGGATTTATAATGTGGTTCTTGAGATCGCATTCAGAATCATATCAAGCAGCTGCATTCCTCCTGCTAACTTTCGATCGTATTTGGATATACTACTCCTCAGTTTACCACTACTGGTATGGGGTATGGTTTGCTTTCCTCATTGTAGGGTTAATGTTGAATCAAGTAGCCAAGACAGGAAGGCTCAAAAAGGTAAGCGAAGAGAAGTTCGATGGAAAACGACATGAAGTTAAAAGCAATTAGTAGTTTTAAGTATAGATAATTCCTGAGTTCCTGACCAACTTATGACAAGTAAATTTATCATTATTTATTAATAAAAACGTACTAGACTTATAACTATGTTGCTATAACAAAATTAAAAATGGCATCTGTTGAGATGTCTATAAAACCAACATGTTTTAGATAAGTTATTATACAATACTAGCGACCCGCCCCGGCTTCGCACGGGTGCAATGCTGAATTTTCTTTGCTATAAACCATCCCTGGACCCACTCGAACCCACACAAAAAGTTTCATCAAAATCCGTTCGTTCTCGAGTTAAATCGTCAGGAAGGAAAACCCGACTTATTTTTATATAGTAGATAATGTAGATATATTATGGGGCTAGTAATATTTAGGAACATTAGTAGTGGTAGATTGCGGGTTTAATGTAATTTGAACATTGTGTTGTGTTAAAAAATAAAAATATTTGTGGTATAGTAATATGATTCGTAAGAATAAGTAACTTAAAATTCATATTTTTTTAATTTTGGAAGAGGATTTGTTTTTATACTTGGGGTCAGTGCAGACGGATGGAGTGTCATGAAAGCATCTAATTAATTTAAATTAAACTTAATTTGCTTTTGCATACGACTATTATCGGAATAGCTTAAAAAATTACACTGTCATTTTATTTCCCTATACCAATTACAGGCGTATGCAATACTAAATTAAGTTAAAATTCAACTGTTACTAAATTTGTGGCATCGCTGCTCCTCTGTCTGACAGACCGTAGTCTGGAAGGTCATCTAGATTTTTTGGGTTATATTTAAATGTAAGTAAATGGTTTGGCTTTAAATTGTTACTGAATGCATTCCCTGCTCAAGATGCAATTTCCTATCATGTAGTTGTGAGAGTAAAGTATATTTTTTAAAGTGATATCAGCAACAGTACCTTAATCTAGTCGGCATTTTTAAATTATGTGAATAAAAGTCTTATTTTGCAGTTGAGTTTTCATTATACATATCTCCCAACGACGCAGCAGTTTCAGCCCATTGGATTCAGTTTTCGCTGAAACAAGTTTTTCTCTAACCAAAATCCAAATTGTTTTTTATGTTTTAAGGGCAGTGATAAATATATGGTTAAAGATTCCGCTTCTGAAACGTGAGGCTCGGGTTCAATAGGGTTTTCAGACAAATCGTCGAATTCCAAGAGAATCACACCATGTACCGGCGAAATTAACATTTTAAACCAATGTGACGGAATATGTGACAGCTACAAACACATTCTTTACATATGTGACGCAATAGGGACAGAGAAATAAGCGATCTTTTTTTCAGAAGCATGTCTTGAGTTTGGCCACCATTTATAGTCGAAAATCCTAGTGAAACATGCATATTGATAAAAACCTAACAGGAATTCGAAACCATTTAGTCACGACAAAATAGCTCATAGTATTATTTTCACGACTACTTCATTATTTTTTAAGAAAAACGTGAATGAATTTTTCATATACATGAATTAGGGTGACCAATGTCTTAGATCACTTTAGGATATTCATCTATAAATAAAAAACTTGAACTCTCATCGGCTCTAAATTCAAAAGAATGTTTGCTGTCAGTACAACGAATAATAATAATTTAAAAAACGAATAAACACGCTGTAATAAAGCTAAAGAAATATTTATAGAAAGTATAAGAATTAATGGAATACCTCTGCCTCCTCGGGGATAAAAGGCGTGAAATTTTTTATTTTTATTATAAGAATTAAATAGTTAACGACACAATTTATGTTATCGTAAATAACACTGGATCGACACTCGCACAATTTGATTTATTAGTAATAAAGTAATAATCTCACGCCTTATATCCCCGAGGGGGTCGGCAGAGGTATTCCATTTCTGGATATACCCACCTTTCAACAGATATTTTTTGGACCCCTAAACGTGAAATAATCGTCATATGAGCAGTAAGATGTATAAACAAAAGAGAGGGTAGATTCTTTTTATTTTGTCTATGTAGGTATTTTCAACTTTAATATTTAACCTATCACGTGTAGGGGTCCAATAAATCTCGTGAAATGTAGGTATATCTAGTAAAGGAATACCTCTGGCTACCCCCTCGGGGATAAAAAGCGTGAGATTATATATATATTTTTTAATTAACCAGCCACTTATTATTTAAAACTTTTGCCTGATACACCCAAGAGTCATTTTTGCGAGAAGCAATATTTTTCCACCCCGCTCCGTGGCGTCAAAGCCCTCTCTTATAGTAACAATGACAATTACAAAAAAAAAGTATTTCTTTCATGTTTATGACCATTTTGTGTCGAATGGGTGGGAATGGAATAAAAAGATGGTGTTACTGGCTTTTCATTGTTCAACTCTAATTAGGGTCCTGGTAATAAAGCTTGATCCTACAAGCGACAATTCTACCGAATATATCAGGCTTAGCGTTTGTCGTACATGTATCATTACAAGATGTTCCAATAAATATTTTAATAAAAACTTACTGTCTTTTATTGAATTCTTTATTTTCATTAAAATTTTCGATTTTATATAGATAATGTAGATAAAACATACTTAGATATTGGTAGGTAGACAATAAACACCCCTCCTTTACAGTTTGCGAAGTCCCTACCGCACTTCAGTATAAAGTACTTTCAGTCAAGAAGGTCGACTCTGAATCAGTCCCAACAAAATGATAGTCACCCTATACAGTAACTTTCCATAGTAATGGACAAATCCAATTTTCTCTTAAACGAATAAAGTAGTCGTAGAAATAATATCATGAGCTATTTGTCGTGACTAAACGGTTTCGAATTCCTGTTAGGTTTTTATTTAAATGCATGTTTCAATAGGATTTTTGACGTTAAAATGGTGGCCAAACTCAAGACATGCTTCTGAAAAAAAGATCGCTTATTTCTCTGTCCCTATTGCGTCACATATGTAAAGAATGTGTTTGTAGCTGTCACATATTCCGTCACATTGGTTTAAAATGTTAATTTCGCCGGTACATGGTGTGATTCTCTTGGAATTCGACGATTTGTGTGAAAACCATAGACAAAGCATGTGAACCTCCGTGCCACCTATTTTGATCCATCCTTCTGCGAGGAAGCCGTCACAATCAAAATGATAGCAGAAATCAGCGTCACAATCACCGTCACATTACTTCTAGGTGGTTTTCGAAAAGAATTAAGAGGTGGTACGGAGGACCACATGCTCACGATAATTCTATTGTTTTTCCTAATACGCAGCTTGACCGGCTAGTAGATCTTAGGGACTTGTCTTAAATGCTCTAAGCATGACATAAATAGCTATGATAATATATCAATGCATTGATCTAAGTTAATAAAACACAGAGTAGTTAATAAACAGACGTAACATTTAATAGGCAAAGTTATTTTACATAACTAATACATTTGTTAATCTGTAAAGGCACCTTATCTATATATAAATTGATTAATGAGAAGCATCTAATGCCGTATTATACTCTGGATGTATTGGTGAATCAGGTACGTCAACATCATTGTCACACTGAAATAAGAAATGTTATAAGTAATAACAATATTATTATGGCACAACTAGCGAAAAAAAAACTAATTTACATAAGAGTATTACTCTTTGAGTATTAAACCAACGGGAGACGTCACGCGCACTAGTTCCTTTGCAAAAAGTCTGCCAATTTTTGCGGGGGGACGAGGAAACAAACGCAAATAATGTTAAAACAAACGCATTTTTTGACAAAACAATTAAACGCTAGCTTGAACTAGATGCACACAAATACATTCATCAATCCAAGCACTCCGTGAACTCAAAAAAACTAGTTGTATTTAACAGGTGTTGACCGACACTTTTTTTTGGCAGAGGGGAACGCCTGTCAGTGGCGTCTCCGGTTGGTTTAATACTCAAAGGTATTACTAGATAAAGCTAATTTCTAGGACACTGATAACATTTAATTAAAAAAGCAATAAAAAATGCCTAATTTGTGCACATTAAACAGGCATAATAAGAGATTCAAATAGATTCAATCGTTCACTATCTACTTAAATTAAGATCCTGAGTATTTGATCAGCTTTCTCGAAAAAATATAGTCTTAATGCATTTCTTAACAATTTTAAATGTTCAGATACATAAAATTTTCTTCAGGTGTGTTCCTAGATTAAAAAAATTAATAAATGCCTCACCAAGCTTCATTCAACTGGAAAACGCATGCGATTATGTCCTTCATTAGTATTACAAGATTCCTGGTAGAAATCTGAGGAAAATACTTAAACTGCTTTGAGAACAGGTAGACAAGAGGTAAGCTAAATTACAGTAAAATGTTAAAAGTTAAAATATATTATTATACATTTACAAAAAACCTTAGAAAAGTGCATGAACTTTGCTAACAAATTATTGTTGCTTTTGTTCATAAGTTAATATTGAGTATATCGGAAATGGCAAGTGTTTAGCACAAAATTTAAAAGAGCATATACAATTTAAGCTTATCAATCTATTCTACACTTATAACTATAGTTAACAAGGTTAAATTTTATTCGTTTTATATCCGAGTCGTACTTAGTATACACATGATACTGGTCAACTTTCACTGTGAGAGCAACTCCAAAATTATAAGAAAGGTCAGCTACTTAGTACATTTTGGTCGTTTAGGTATTGCACTTTTGAATGGGAGAGCAACTGATTTAGTTACGCGGTTTTGCTCTGCTCCTATAATAAATGTTCCTCAGTTTTATGTAAACAATCAGCATGAACCAGATGTAAAACGTTAAATGCTGTCCATTTACAAGCATCCCATCTGTAGTCGGAGCTACAGCCATTAAAAAAAAAAGAAGTGCAGAAATCAACAGAATATGAGCAGTGGTTATAAGTAAGCGAAGCAGCAAAAGAACCAAGTGACGCCCACACCGCTACCGAATACACTAGGTAATTATTTACCCAAGATTCCAGCCATAGGAGACGGGCTTGTGTGTGGTAGCCCCAGCGCGGGCCGCATGACTCTGCCCATAGTTTCTGTTCTGATAGGGCTGTTGGTTATTCGTCGGGTATCCTGATGGATAAGTTTGGGGGTTAGAACTCCTCGAATTGGAGCTGAACGAAGAGTAATTGGGATTCTCCATTATAGGCCTGGTGTTGAACAAGTTGTTCAGGCCTCCATTCTTCGATAGGTTGCCGAGAATGTTCCCGAAGATGTTGGAGAGACCACTGCCTCCTGCACCGGAGCTAGGGTTACCGCCGGCTGCGCCGCCGCCACCGCCACTGGCGTATTTTGACAAGGAATTTATGATACTATCCAGAGGGCCTCCTTTCCCGCCTGTTCCTCCAAAACCTCCGGAAGAGCTACCAGCGTAGGGCGAATTACCTCCATATGGGTTTCCAGCTCCTCCGTTAGAGCTCCCGCCGTAAGGAGAGTTTCCACCGTAAGGCGAGCTGCCGCCATATGGTGAACCTCCAGGGTAGTTGCTCCCTGCGTGAGGAGAATTTCCTGCGTACGGTGAGCTACCGCCATATGGTGAACCTCCAGGGTAGTTGCTTCCTGCGTGAGGAGAATTTCCTCCGTACGGTGAGCCGCCACCATAAGGCGAATTGCCTCCATTGTAAGGGTTGCCTCCGTAGGGGTTTCCGCCAGCTGGCACATTGCCTCCATAGGGGTTACCGTTAGCCGGCGGATTGCCTCCATTGTAAGTGTTGCCTCCGTAGGGGTTACCAGCCGGTGGGGCCGGGGGAGGGTAGTGGGGAGCTGAATCGAAGTCACGTGTAGGAGTTCTGGGTGGTGTGGGCCTGGGAGCCGATGGCTGGACTGGTTCACTGTGTGATCCCGTGTCATGAGATCCTGAAATAAATAAAAATTTTTGATGTCTTAAGCTTTCCCAGCAAAAAGTTTCATATAGACGGTTAGGTTGGAAGTAATGTAGTTTGTATTCCATTGTTAAGATGCCACCGGGTAATAGCCCTACTTTAAAATTTTGACCCCCTCCTCTCAGGCCGTTTTTCACTGAAAACGAAAATGTTTACACAATTCTTTTATTTGCAATAACGTTGGAAAGTCATGATTTAAACCTTCCAAATTACTTACAAGTCGAGCATTAGTATAGTTGCTAAGATCAGCAGCTGTGACATAAAGACTGCCAGAGCGGCTCCATAAAAAGAGTATAATTCATATTTACCTTCTACAAGAGACTTCTTCTTGCAAGTAGGATATGTTCCACAATTTGAGGTGTGGCCGAAGCTGCAAGGGTCTTCTGCTAGCACGCACACTTCGCTGTTCAGACAGCCGATGTCTCTGCACGTACGTCCATATTCTGGAAAAATAAGTAATCATGTACCTTAAATAATACACAAATAGATCAGATGATGGTGCCCCCAATTAATAAGGCGCTTTCCTTCAATCGGGAGAGCTTCGAACAGCGGGAGGGGAGGCTCTTAAGAAATTCACGTTTGGGGAGAAGGGATGGCATAATGTGACTCGCACATGATTTAAATTTAATGTGTGATGTGAAAAATATTTATTACACAATAATGAATTGAATTATAATATAATTAACATTAAAAAAGATGGCCCTATGTAAATACGGTTTGTTCTCACTTAGAATTAGTTTTCTCATTTGTTCGTCCGTCCAAGGACTGCCATTCTATTCTATTGAGAGGTATAGCTGCCGATTGACGAACATACTACTTTTTCAATCGGTAGGTATTAACCTACAGAACATTGTGATGCTTTGGTTATCGTAGGTACAATACACTATTGAACAAAGTAGACCAACCATTAAAATAACCGTAAGTTAAAATAGGGTTAACGTTACTACACTTTATAGCATAAACAAGTAACACTATATACATGTAAGTACAAATAGATGACTTTCGCTCCATTGACACTTATTATTATGATTTCCTAACATCCCAAACCCATAGCTCTGAGCTACGAGTGTTTCGTATGAGAAAATATGATCATAATTCACCACAGATTGGAAGATGGTTCTACGCTAGGCCTAGCGTGTCAGATTTTTCAAGCCACCCAAGGGGATACCATTTTAAGATATTAAAGACTTCCACTATGCGTAAACACCACAACAACACAAAAACGTACAAACAAAGTGCCTTCCGAATCATAAAGTTCGTGATATAATGCCACTTATTAAACCAGTGTGATATACTCACAAGAACACCGGCATGGCTACGAGCGTGTCACCAAAACATTATTATTTATTTAGTTCGATTTCTTCTGCCTAACAATCTTCAAAAGTTCACGAAACACGGTAAGGCCTTTCTCTCCATGTATCTATACTTAAAATTGAGCCTCACAGACTTCGGAGTCAATATTACACGTAGGTAATAAAAACCAGCCGAAGCGGAAAAGTTTTTTCCACTGAATTGTTTTTCATTGGAAGTGAGCTTTGTGTATTATGTAAATAAGTACGTGATATTTCGGGTACAGAACGGGAAATGGGACGATCAAACGTTGGAAAGGTAGACGTGAGTCCAGGAGGAAAGGGACGAAATAGAATTCAATATGATTTTGAATAGTATGCGTCCATTGATACGTGCTTAGTTTTACATCTGTTGTCAGTTGTATTTTCAACTAAGCTCCCTCGACCGACTGAATTACAGACACAATAAAATCTCAATTGTTTGTACTTTAGTTTTTGCTCATTATTTTAATCATCATTAATTTACTCATTCCGAAAACCACTCAAAGATTCTAAAGGTAACATCTCTACATTATGGAAGTTTATAGATTCATTTCTGTTTAACAATGAGAATACCTCCTAACTTAAATTCGGAAATTTTATAAGCTTAATTTTTTAAGTGCACAAGATGTTTTCGTATCATTATCATTGAAAGGACCTAAGTTATTACTACTTATATACTGTTATCTTAATAAAAGCTTGAAATGGAAGGAACCGTAAGAGGTTGCAAGTATGTATGACTTTAGAGTCAGTAAAAACAAGTAAAAGACCGACATGAGGGTGGATCATAATTCATTGTTTTGTTACTTTCAAGACTACGAACACCATTGATCTGGTAAATATAGGATATTCACTAAGGATGGGTATGATAGCTTCTTTTCAATCATATTGAAAAATTAATCAGGCGCACAATGCCACATTCGCAAAATGCCACATTGACGCAAAATACCACATTCGCAAAATGCCACAGAGCAAAATGCCACAGTAGCAAAATGCCACAATAACAAATTGCCATACTTGTTCAACTCCCTTTCTTGCCGTATGTTTGAGAGTGTGGCATTATGCGAAAATGGCATTTTGATAATGTGACATTTTGCGATGTGGCGTTTTGAGAATGTGACATTTTGCGAAAATCGAATGTGTAATTTTGCGAATATGGCATTGTGCACCTAATCCGATAAAATTACACTTTTAATTGATTTCACCTGTAGAATTTTACACGCAATGATTTTAAAAATAATTACGATGTAAAATCACACTTGCTACTGAGAAGGATATATGAAATTCACAGGATTTTGCGAATAGTAGAAGGCTAGGCGAAGGATAGTAGCAGGTGCGACGTATGAAAATTAATTTGTTTTAATAAATTAATAAATTTTAAAAATTTTAAAGGGAAGCTAAAATCAACAATCTTGAACTTTACACCTAACTTGTATTGTTGCCATTTATTTCGTGCCATATGTAAGGGTTCAATTGTAAAATAAGTTTATTTTAGTTCTGAACTACACAGAAACTGTGCTATGGATACTAACAATTTTAAGTTTTAAATTATTCAGTTACAATATTAGTTATTCCTTAGTTTAGAACGTCTATTGCTGTGAATGTTGTGGTAACCTTTAATTAAGACAACTCTCAATGTTTACAGCTTCAGCGTTGAGATTGTATTAGTGTATGTCTTGTTGGTTATCCAAATAAATAAATAAAAATAAAATAATTAGATACATATAAACACCTTGATAGGAAATCTACAATCATGTTAACAATGTTAACATACACGACTTTTTCTATAATACTGCTGTGCTATGTACATGATCCATTTTATCTGACTTAGTTAAGATTAAGAACCACCTTGTGCAAACTTATGGAATGCAATAAATGATTGAGTATTGATACTTAAATCGGGAATAATACAACCCATAAAACAGTATTTTTATTTAATAAGTATGTACCCAGTTTATTACAAGAAGAATATTAAAATCTCTGTATTTTTATAACAACTTAAAACCGAGTTT
This sequence comes from Ethmia dodecea, assembly GCA_963855545.1. Classification (NCBI taxonomy): domain Eukaryota; kingdom Metazoa; phylum Arthropoda; class Insecta; order Lepidoptera; family Depressariidae; genus Ethmia; species Ethmia dodecea. The sequence goes on from OY979446.1 coordinate 9,837,338, forward strand.
ATGCACAAGTCTAATTATATAATAAAATTATTAATGGTATTGATGTCATCAGCCGGTGATTCAATAGGCGGTTACATTTCCTTTTATGAAGCGTAAACATTTATATTTTTTATCCTCCTCAAATTATCACATAGATTATCGCTTGCACAGACAGGGAAACAGACACAACTTTCAAAAATTGTTCTTTTAATCTCTTTATTTAAATAGATAACAATCTACGCTACCGATAAAATTATCAAAAAATATTTCGTGAACAGATAGGGTCTTTTTATAATTTTACTAGTGACCCGGGCAGACGTCGTTCTGCCACCGTATAAACCATCCCTGGACCCACTCTAACCCACACAAAAAGTTTCATCAAAATCTGTCCAGCCGTTCTGGAGTTTTAATCAGACTAACGAACATCAATTCATTTTTATTTATATAGATTATACTCGTATGTACGCGTTTAACAGGAAGTAATAATAAATAATAAATGAAAACGATCGTATCTCGAAAAAGGTAAACCCTTCTCTTCCTTTCGCAGACAATCCCGTCAACGTTTGCCACACAGTCACCGCAATCATAACTCATTGTTTTGTTACTTCCGAGACGCTCGGTTTATGTGTGCATTAGGTAATGGATCCCAGCTATATCTTACGGCAATCTTGAGGGCAGAGTACGTGCCAACGGTCCACGGAAAACGCTTTCAAGGAACACTCCGATCATATTAAACACGATGTATCAATAGGGACTTAAACAATACGAGCCACGCCCCGGGGTTTTACCCGCGCAGTTCCCGTTCCCGTGGGAATACGGGGATAAAATAAAACCTAGGTGTTATTCTGATGTATAAGCTACATAACTGTGAAGTTTCATCAAAATCCGTTTAGTAGTTTTTGAGTAAAAGAGGAACAAACATCATTAGGTACATCCATCCATAGAAACTTGCGCGTTTATAATATTAGTAGGATGTAACAGAATAAGCGCAATTCCTGAAATTAGCTTGATTAGTATCGACTACTTAATCGACTTCAGTTATTTTTAATATGTGTTAACTTTTCAGAAATATGAATTAGCATAACTGAATTTAGGGCTACCTATGGAAATCGTACTATTATTTCTCTTTATTAGAGAAATTTGGTAAGACAAAACTAAAGTACGAAAGCGTCATTTTTTTTTTTATATTGATATACGCTGATTCTGTTATGTAATACGGCCCTAAGATTCGTTCTGAAGTAAATTGATATGCACTAGGAGGTAGGTAGGTCATACCTACTTGATTATTAAAATTATTCATATTACATTCCTCATGAGACCACCAAACAAGCAGTATCTCATTCAATGGCTGGCCTCAATTAGATACGTCAATTCACGGTGAGTGACATTTTCAGAAAGTGATATCCGATAATGACCGAGACGGATTCCCGATGATGTAATATCGTGTTGGGGTAGCCAGTGGATTGACTTTTGTTCTTAGACAGACGTCCATAGTGAAAAAGTGAAAGATAATTGTTAATTATTAAAACTAATAAAGAGGGCCAGTCTTTCTAATACATTTTATTTGTATTTATATGTATAACTTGAGAGTAATGTCCCTAATTAGTCCATAGAGCGTATAGATACTAATTATCAGACCGCATTCAACCATGCATAGGGCATATAATGACGTTTGCTTAATATACATGTATAATAGACCACCCGTATAAGCAATACCCATATAATTGACAATGAAGCCGTACAAAAGGTTCAATGTCTAGATTGAAATATCTCATTATTGGCGAGCAAAGGGTTAAGCGCGTCACACACGGTGAAGATGCTACAATATTTTATCTTAAGATATAATATAAAATATTATAGTATCTTAGGTTATCACACACGGCTAAGACACGATAATATTAAAAAACCTGTTCATTTCCTTACGAGTCTGCGTTGGTGCCACACGTATTCCTTGTTAGAGTTCTATATACATTGACTATGAGTGATACTGCCTTATACTTCTTGATTTGTTAGACAGCTCCTCAGACGATGATTCTGATATAGAATGTGAAATGCAGATTGCAGTAGCACATTCCAAAAGGAGAAAAATTTGGATAGAGCCTCACATAAACAAGAGAAAAACCTGCGGCGAATTTAACCTATATGAAGATCTGTCAGTCTACAGCGAGCGTAGTAAACTAGCTTAGGTAGACAGAGAAGGCAACAGCTTTCGTGCGAAGTTACCCCCTCTCCTCTCCCTTCCCGGAGCACCCCGCGCTGCGTCCGCACATAGCCCGACACAAAAACACCATGTAAGTATTTATATTAAGATGTGTATATTTCGTATCTTAATATAACATATTAAGATACGAAATATATATTTCCATATTTGCGTATTCGCTCGGTATCTTAAGATACTGAAGATAAAATATAAATTAACTTCGTCGTGTGTGATGGTTCATAGGATTTCTATGGTGAGCGATATTCTAAAATATGCTCTAAGATAATATATTATATTATTATTATCTTCACCGTGTGTGACGCGCTTAAGTTTTTAATGTAATTAAAATACATACCTATTTAAATTACATTAAAAACTTACCCGAACGAATATAAAAAATTAATTTGATTTAATTTAAAATTACAGTACATCCAAAAAGTGAAGCATATGTACCTACTTGGGCAAAATACTAAAAATGATGACATGGCAGTTAAGTATTTAGTCCATTTTCCATAAAAAAAAGCGTTTTGTCAGATTATAAAACGTAGGTACCTACTCATTGTGCAAAATGTTTTCTGTACACCTACATTAAAATGATATTTCACATTTAAATATTATAGTTGCGAGCAATTGTATAGTTGCTGTGATTAATCTCCAGTCAAGCCGCGATAAGCTCTACACAACATCAGAATGCACTTGCGCTTATGCTATGTGTTGTGTTGTGGACAAACATAATATATATATTTATTTATAAAAATTGAGATTTGTGATAATAAAAACATCTATTAAGGTATTGTATTATCTTGTAAAAACAATGGAGCGAAGCTATCAAATTTAAGAATCTGGTCAATGACAGTTAAATTGCCTCAGAAGATAACACGATCAAAGACATCATCCCAAGACGTTTCAAGATTTTTTTTTCTTTCATCCTCTTCGCAACATCCAATAAGTCGGATAAATGGTATGTTATTTTTTATAATACTACCAATTTACCTCTGTTACTCTAAGCTGAATTTGACAAGAGCATATTATAAATATAAAGAATTCGCGTAAAAATAGAAATCAAATCAGCGGTGATGGTATTTTTAATCGACTTCAATGAAGGAGGAGGTTATTAATTCGATGATTTGGATTTTTTTCGTTTTTATTAGTATTTTTTTTTGTCGTAAATCAAGAACTATGCTGCTACATCAAAATAAATGAAAATATATTTCATTACCTTCAAAAATGAAATAACTTTCATAATATGATATGTACTTCCACTTTACATAGTAGCCTTACTTTACAATTTCGATCCCCATATTCCTAGTCAATAAGTACCTAAGGTAGTAAATTTGGCAAAACGGAACGTTTATAGAATGACAGCCGGTATCTGTCTGACTGCTGCCTGTCTAAGTTTTTATTCCAACACGTTGTGAAAAAAAAAATACTTCGCGTCAACGGAATGAAAAGTAGCAAGGCAATCTATTTCCTAAATCTTTTAGCTATTTCCCTATCAAATGTCATCAAGATTGGTTCAGCGGTCGTGAAATGGTAACAACCACAAAATAAAGTTTCTTTCGCATATTATAAATATATAAATCTATACATGTAGGTAATAAAACTGTAACGAGACCGTGTCTGTACACACTTTTTTAGTGTAGATAGTTATCGATTTAGATATCAAAACATTAATTTCTGAAATTTTTGTGTCTATCCGTCTGTTTTCGTGCACGCGCATCATGCAAAAACTACTGGACGGACTGTGATAAAATTTGGTGGTGATAGCTGAGTAGCGGGGTCAACGTCTAGGGTACTTTTACCGCAACAAAATTTCAATGTCAAAATGTCATTTCCACGGTAAAATAAAAAAAAAACTGGTTTAAAAGAGAAATACGTAGGTAACTACTCCGAAACGATAACACATAGAAACTTGTAATATGGTATGTAGGTGTCTTATATGTCCTAGGCAACAATTATGAATGGATCCGCGCGGGCAACGCCGCTGGGCATCCGCTAGTTATTATATAAGTAGGGATTCAAGAAAAATACTTACTTGAAAATCCGTCCGCGTAAAGCACCAAGCAGAACACTATTATCCCAGTCCTCCAATCCATTGTATTACTAAAACAAAAAGCGAAATTTATATCATCAAGGGGCTGGCAATAAAAAAGTCCTGTGAAATATGGAGTCCTTCAGAGGGATTTCGTACAAAAAATTGCCATTGCTTCACTCTACGTCTGTCACAGACGCGTTACTTTTGATCTATTCTAACCGAAATCGGTTGGAAATGGACCTGAGACAGCGAATGTTTAGCAGCTTCTGAATACCGTTTAATACCGATAAAAATAGCTTTGCCGAATTGTGCGTAGTAGATTAGACGTTTTTGTTTATAGATTAGGGGAAAAATAGTTTTTAATTTGTAGTTCGCGTGTAAAGATGTTATAGGCATTATTGATCTGTACTTTTTATATGGCAAAAATTATTGCTATCTATTACGCAGTTTACATTTATTATAGTACCTTATACTTTGGACAATAAGGGTTCATTTTAGTTTGATTTTCCAATACGAAAGGAGCCACAAGCAGTTACTGCAAAACAAATAAACAATCTCCTCAGAATATTTACACAGACTCGCGATGAAAGCATTCTGTCTGTCTGCTTTAACGATCGCCTCAGGCATTCCTTTAATTTAATTTTACTTTGTTCAGTTTATCGGGAACTGGGATATATTTGTGTACTTTTCAAGAGGTACTCAGTATGGAACGATGCAGTTTCAACAACGCCAATCAGAGAGTACACAAGCTCACGACATAACAGTATTGATTCCGCAAACGCTTCTATGTTGCTAAAATATAATAATAACAAAACTACTATAGGCTAAACAAAATTAGTCACTTCTGATACTAAAGATAATTACTAGTGATGGGTTTAATACTACATAGAATAGCTAGTAGAAAGGGCAGTTGCTGAATGCTAAGCCAAGAATTTCAGTATCGTCTGCTTTCTAACTGTAACATTTCATTAAGTTCCTTGACGGATGCTAGCAAGGAACACAGCTAACAATGTGGAAAGAGTCTTAATAAAGTTGTGGCGTGGGCACTACCAGAGTCGAAGTTAGGAAAGTCTTGGTTTCCTTGTCAAGCAGGAGCAGATGTTTTTGAATTGCTTCTGTGCACGAAACTCAATTTGATATACCTAGTTACAGGAAACTATTTGAATTGAGAAAAAAAATTGTTCAACTTTTGGACACTCCTGTTTTTGTTATAGAGAGGAGTACATAGGAAATGTAGAAAAAGACAGATAAAAAAGGAATCATCAATGGTTAAGTTATATGAAAGCTGCAGGAAACTTACAAGTAAAGGAATTGTAAGATTTCTAGAAAAAGGCGATTTATGGATTAGAAATTATCACAAATTGCTAATTGTAATGAACCCCTCGATGCAGCTCTGCTTAAAATGAAATACCACGTCGACACATGTATTTCCGACGCTGCACACGTCTGTCCAACAGCTCCGCTGAAACTTTATGACACCTAACCCAGCAGCATTCCCCGAGCAATTTCGCCTGAAACTGTTTCGTATAACCTCGTTACCAACTATGCTACCTGGTAAGTGAAACGTTTTACAGAATGGCACTAGTTGTTTTAGTTTATTGAAAATACTCAGGCACTACCTTGTGACCCTTGGGTAATAAGCCGATATAAGAAATTTCCTTACTTATAAACGAGAATATTTAATATTAGCAGGTGCCCACTGCGCCGGTTCCACGCGAATCTCGTTTTTCCGCAGAGACGCTAACAGATGACTTCCATGCCATGATGCAGTAAAAGAAACGCATCACTTCTGTTTAGAATAGTACCAACAGCATTCTGATAATGCTAAGTCTTAAGCCGAATGAGTGAGGTGCGGACTGGTGAGGCTAGCAGGTTATGCATTTTACTTTTCTGGGAGTAGCATGGGCTACAATTTTCCCATGGGAACGGGACTGATGCATGTGAAACCGAGGAGCTGATGGTAGTAAATGAAATTCTTCCTACAGCACATGAAGCTGTGCGCTGACTAAATGAGTCAGTCAACATCTTAAATGTTTGGAGGTCTACAGAAATAAAGCAGTAAAAATATAAATTATAAAAAAACCTTGCGGTAGGTATAGTATTCAAAGGAAGCTGCTCGAATTCCTCTCATACTTTAGTCTCTACCAGTCCCTTGTTAGGAACGAACAAAGCGCACAGGAGATGAGAATTCTAACGGATAATATGTGCGTAATGAAGTGTACTGTAAAATCTTATAATTCATATTTACTGAAAGCAGACTGTGAATGAACAATTTCCTAGTAACCTCCAGGAAAGTGCGTTAAATTATTTGTATGTTTGGTATTTCCACTAGCTATACTTGTAGATGACTAACTTACCCCTTATCACGATGGATGTTGTTATTGTGAAGCCAGTCTACAGACTAATCAAATTACAGCAACGTGTAGGGCTACTATAGACCACAAATTAATGAACGTTCAGAAACATGAGATCACAAAAGCACTTTCTAAGATACAAAAGTATAAAACTGAAACTTACATGCAAATAAAATTTATATCAACACGTCTTGAAGTAATCGAACAAACGGACTCAAATCTCAATGGAATAACAAAAGCTCAGGTTTATAAACCACTAAAACAACAAGCGGTTGGAATGGAATAATTTGGTGAAATGAAGAAAGTGACGCCGCAGGGTGCGCCCTAATGTCGCAGGTCAATGAAGGTCGAAGGTCGGAGGCCGAGGCAGTCACGCAACTCAGTTCAGTTCAGGGTTCAGGTAAAGCACTGAATTTATGATCTCTTTCAAAGGTATTTTCTTCCGCTACTAAAGAGTAGATGAAACAACTTGATTTATTAAACTGCTTTTTTTGTTTGTTGCAAAAAAGGCTACACAGAGGAGGCCCGGAGTGTACAACAATATTTTATTTGGACTTCTGATGATAAAAGAGTACTTAATTAAAGAAGAGCGTAATGAAAAAGTATTTTGTAGTCTGAGATTATATGAACCTAGCCTTAATACATAAACTGGGGCCCTGTTTTTCCTAACGAGAAGAGACATTAAGTAAATCTGATATATATATTACCCTAACCTACCCATCTTGCTTAGGTTTTAAAAAATGTGACCTTTCCAGGTATGCTAACCGAGATTACAATTAATGGCCATGCGCTGATTAAAAAGGGTGCGAGCGTAAAAATTAAAAGGATCCCCTGAGGATATTACATGCCATAGGGCAGAAATTGGATAGCGATACGAAAGATATATTGCCCGACATAAAGCCGCTCTCTGTAACTTTCTACCCATTTCCGGCAGCCCACTTGTGAATCGTATTTCGGAATCCTTTTTATCTTTTTGCGGGTGCGGCGGCGTGGCGCGGTACGAAGTGACAGCGGCACCAAGCCACTTCGCAGCTCATATATCACTTGAGCCTGTAACGGCCGTGTTAACGGCCCGCCTGTCACCTCCGCGCTTCACTCGTCCACCATGCCTCCGATCGCGACCGTTGTTTGTTTTCCATTGAAAAAAAACAAATCCTGTTTCAATTGAAAACCCGCAAGCGTCTATCGAATAAAGCAAGTAAATTGGCCTCAAAAGCGACAAGCTTAGCGTGTGAAAACGTGACAACACCTACCTCTAGCTTTACGTGGGAGATACGTGAACAAAGCGTCGTTGGTGGGAGGATTTGGCGCGTTCAAATTCCAGGCGCGGTGCATCGCAGCCGGTGTCTCCACAAATTCAGGGATTGCACGGAGCATGCGACGGGTGGAAAGTAAGGGTGTCGCTTACCGGGATTTATATCGGCGGAAATCTCCGGCGTGTTCACACTTCATGCCCGTGGGACGTCGCCAGATAAAAATGCTCTGCGGAATCGCGAGCGCTTTCCACAGATTTTCTCTAACCTAACTAAGCGCATTCGTACTTGTTACTTCCAGTTCCAGATTTTAAAGCGCAGGAATATTATTTCTACTGGAGCGAAACAAAATGTAGTCATGTAGGTGTGTGCTATTTACACAAGACCGTTCTACAGAAGTGCTGTATGAACTATATTAAATATGACGTTAATATTAGACTATATAATTATTGTGATTAGACTGACATAGAATAATAGGATAGATTCGCTAAAACTCATCTCTTAATGACTGGTTTACATTAATCCAGTGTTTTGTCTAAATGACTACTTTTTAATAAAATATACCTAGTGCAAAATTTGTGTGTACATTGGTGCAATAACGATCCAGTGCCACTGGATTCTAGCAATAGATGGAATCACTTCGAAACACTGGATGTAAATGAGCTATGAAGGTAATGTTGAAATAACTCAGTATTTTTTTTGCCATACTGGATTTATTCAGTAACACGCAACTGAATCTGACGTACAATTATAGCAGAAAAGTGATAATGAACAAAAGAACTCACCAAGCTCAATGGATCCGTCAAATTATCACAAAGTAGAAGGTCAGAACACTACACGGGTTTATTAATTTTATTATTGCGCAAAAACTGGTGCGGTGGTAACCAAACTTGCTACTGGACTGCCGCGCCGTGGACAGCTGTTGTCAGTGACCTGATAATACTGGGTATTTTGTACATGAGGTCATACTTATACGTATGTACGTACATCTTACTCATTGTATGTGCGTAGAACTCTTAACAAACATTCTTATCATTTCTTATAATATGTTAAGTAAGTTAGCTTTCTATCAGACGAGAGCGAGACAATAAATACCTAAAATCGTTGATTGAACTACGCCTTATATTCCTACTAGCAGCTCCCCGCGGTTTTACCCGCGTAATTCCCGTTCCCGTGGGAATACGGGGATAAAATCTGTGTGCCTCTGTGTTATTCTGATGTGTAAGCTCTATAGCTGCAAAGTTTCATCAAAATCCGTTCAGTAGTTTTTGCGTGAAAGAGGAACAAACATCCATCCATACATCCATCCATACGAACTTTCGCATTTATAATATTATAGTAGGATGTATTATTGGCGAGTGTGTAGTGTTGATGGCAGTGCAGATAACGTTTTCACTCGTTCCCATGGGAATAAAAAAAAAACTGAGACTTTCAAGGGCAGGCTTTTAACAAGTCACTAAAGTTTCATCGCAATCGGACGAATGGTACAAACAAACATTTAGGTACCTACATAATAATATAATAATAATTATTCCGAAATAATTTGTAATTTCATTATTAACGCCGTCTCATAGTTTGATAATTCCGAAATAATTTGAAACAGGTACACGTGCTGGTTAATCGGTTTGTATTGTATAAATATTTTATAGCATTGTCATGTCTATTACACGAGCTTAGAATTATGGCAATTACTGTCAAAACTTGGCCCATTTACTCATGGGACGTAATAAATGAATGGATTATTCTGTAAATTGAGCTAAAATTATCGGAGTTTCGGAAATGTACCGAAACATCGAACTCCTGTTAACGCTAACAATGGTAAGTGGATCAAACAAAAGGTACGATACGAAAAGGTTACCATATCTTTACACTTCATAAAATTGTATAACTGGCCAATGTTTGTAGGCGGATCAAAACGACTTCAACAAATTGGATGCGGTTTTCATAATGTTTAATTTTGATACCGAGTTATCTATACTTACATACAGAGTGTTTTTTTAACTGGATTAGTAAGGGAACAAAGTTGCCGCCAAAAGCTAGTTTTACACAAAAATTTTATGTGTATTATGAGACTTTCAGACATATTCACTCAAAAGGCAAGGCACAAAGGAGTCGCATGTCCGGACTACGAATACTAGACAAATCACTCCGTACCTCATAGTGAATTGCTCTTCCTTTTGAGTTGGAAGAGTTTACAAAGCTAAGAACATTCAAACATATTCAAAGTAAATTAATAATGTTAAATATCTAGATGTACCTACTTATTCAAGTCAATTCCATATTTATTCAATAAGTTATACTCATTAGCTAAATATAACGATTACTTACATATTTGTAGTGTAGTCTTAAGTAAATGTCTTATTTTCCTGCAATATAAATGAATTATTTTTTGTCAGTAGCAAGTTACATGATACCTATATTTATCAGTTGATTACCAATTAAGCGAAAATAAACTAAATTATAATAAATCGCTTGGCGCCCATTGTCCTTTTTTTGTCTATTTTATCACTTATTAGGTACATATTGTTATTTATGTACAATAAAGAGTCGCTACTTACTAGCTTATATAATCATGATGATAAAAAACTACATTTATCTCAAGCACCTAAAGTATAAGGGTTTCTTTTCAACTGAAATGATGGTTATTTTTCTTGGCTTGGATTAAGGCCAAGTGGATGGAGGGATATTGAACGACAAGCATAATTCACACATCATCTCCTAATGTCCTATTATATCCCTTAAATGTTTTCGGGTATTTATTTCGAAGGCCATTCTGTTCTTCGACAACACAAGCAAAAAAAGAAAAATCAAAGAAGTTTCTCGTACAAAGTTGTGATAGTGTTTTGTTAAATAAGACCAATTTTAAGTATGTACCTACAAGTTGCCATGAAATGGTAGGGCTATCAAAGCTTTCAAGATAACTTGAGCGAAAAGGAAGAAGTAAAATGTGAACAAACTTCGTTACAATGATTAACTTTACATTATTCTATGACATAAAAGTGAACAATTTTATTTCTATCAGATTAGTGGTACATCTATTTTTAACATTTGTGAGAATAATAATTATAAGTCATCTAATGGTGTTTTAAAAACCGGTTGTGTGCGAACTCGCCATGATACCTGAATATCCTTGAGCGCGGTCAGCCTGCGAGATTTAGATAATGCGCTGTTCTCATCATTACCAACAACCCACTAATATCTAATATGCAAATACATTTTAGGCAAATCCAATATAAACAGAGTAAGTATGACTTCGTAGTAATATATTCACTGCATTTATGATAATTTACTTACCTACATAGAAAAAATATACCTAGAGATTCAACTGATTGGATTGAACTTGCAAGATAGTCTCAACAAAGGTCATATTTATAACTATCATTCAGCCTGATCTTGCAAGTAATTTGTTTATACGTGAAGTTTTTGAATCGCGGAGTGTTTACAGTCTGGAAGTTTGACCTCTGTCAAACAAGATAGTTACGTTATAGTTACGTATGCAGCGCTATAGCAGCGCTACACTTAAGTTGCTTCAACATTTGCGTGGAAGAAATTCAATATGTAAACGCAAAAATTGTCACAGATACTGGTAATATCGATCAAACACAATTCGTAGTAACAGGAATTCCGAATAAAAAGATCCAATTACATTCCGATGCGATCGGAGTGCAACGTTGCCGCTATAAAGCATAAACTTCCGCAATTGTCCGCAGAAATCTCTAGCCATTTTAGAATAACGCGCGGGATTTTGAACATTTTTGGGAGACATGTGAATTATAATCGTTAGCCATAGTGATTGCTTTCAGACGGGAAATATCAGCAAGGCCGTAGCCAGAAAAATATTTGGGGGATTCCCATACACCTACCTTTACCTACCTACCTTAGGTATATACCTAATCTTACGCCTTTTCCCCACCTAGATAGGTAAGTGTACTAGCCACCGCCCACAGACCACCACTACAGCTAAGAATCTAAAAGACCTCTCGCGCTCCATCCACGTATGTATCTATGCTCGTCGGTTTCGGGTACTATTTTATAAGACTTGTCTTCAGTACCTAGCCAATCTGATGTATGTAAGGACTCCTAGGTGGCCCTCATCCGAATTCACTCAAGGACTCCTATGCTTATTGAGGGGGTTTAGGTTAAAAATTCGTAAGTAGGTGACTACAGAAATTTTTATTAACACTGCTGAAACAAATATTAAAGAATTTGACTGATTTCGGCACAGGCTTTCAGATACATATTTTTTTTAGAGAAATATAAAAACAAAATGTAGTTGACATGTGCGATGTATGCAATTGTATTTGCGAGTTTGAGGACTCGATTAGGGAAATGCGGCACGTCGCGCGTTGCGCGCGTTGTGTATGAAATACCGCAGCGTGCCATGCCACGCGTTTCCGTAAAAGAATTAATACATCCGCATAACATTTAAAATAGGGTGCGTGCCACCACGTGCATCATTTCGATCACTCGTCGCCTTTCGTAGAACAGAGAAGTCGCAGGGAGCTCATCGCCAAGCACATCGCTCGGCTTCTTGAACGAGCTCATACAAATAGTGTCAAATTATTTGCCGGCTTCTTTTAAAAAAATCCCGTCAAAGGTTTCAGATATCCTAGCTCCGTGCCTGATACAAACACGTCGATGCTGGCATGTCGCCATAATGGTGGAGCCACTAGGTTTCCTAGACTAAGAGGAAGCGTTCGCTCAAACTAGACGTTTTTATGGCTCACAATACGTCATACGTAAAATATATTTTAGATTTAACTTCTGTACCCGCTTTTGTTTATAAATTGGGATGCCAAATGAGTTTTTTTTTATCTATTCTATGTTAAATAAGTTTAATGACTGTTTTACAACCCTGTTTAGTATAGGTACTGTTAGAAATACTATTTTGGGACTACTGCTATTCCTGTGCTTAACGTAAGGAACTATATCGTGCCAGTGAGTTCTGGTTGGGGAGAGATGTAAAACAAAAATAAGAGTTATTTATATGTTATATTTTTTTGACGTATTCACAACGGGAACAAGCGGGTGAAGCCGCGCAGAACCGCTAGTAAGTATATACCTACCTAAAATTATTACAAAAAATAATATTAATATTATTTAAATATAAAAACGATATTTTTTTTGTTTATTCGTCTTCTATGCTTTCCTATACAAATCATCCGAATATGTTAAAATTGGAACTCTTTCAATGAACTACTAAGGTGACCACTGACGTGTTCGAATTTTCCAATCCTACTAATATAATAAACCCGAAAGTTTATATGTACTTATGGATGTTTGTTCTCTTTCACGCAAAAAATACTGAACGGATTTTAATAAAACTTTACATTTATAACGGATTATAACGGATTTTAATAAAACTTTACATTTATATTGCTTATACATCAGAATAACACATGTTCTGTATTTTATCCCCGTATTCCCACGGGAACGAGAACTACGCGGGTGAAACCGCGGCACGCTGCTAGTCTTTAATAGGGAAAGACAATCATGTTTTTTGGTTTCCCCAGAGATATCTAGTTAAGTAGATCCCCCCCCCCCCCACTGTAAATTATACCGAAATCTTCGAAACTTTTTCAAAATTATTTCGTGTCGAGAGTGTTTACCCGGTGAAGGAGCAGGTCACGTTAACAATAAAAACATAAGCTATTATCTCGCAGAAATGTTACTAGACCTTCTAATTGTATTTAATTATTTTTATTAGTTGTTGGGAAACTCATAGAGGTTGTGCCCAGTTTGGGACTAAAAACCTTGAGTGAATTGTGCCCCACTATTCTTTTCAAAGGACTATAGAATATGCAACACGATATTTTCAATAGAAAAACCAATTGGCCAGTTTAAAGTGGTGATAACAGGATATATCCAATTTCCATTGTGTGCAGGATCAGGCATCCACTTTAGACTCATGTAGGTAGCTAACTACCTTATTATTTAATTAACTCTAACCACCTCTTATATAAAAACTAGTAACACACAATTGACTCAAAATCTTAGACTTAAAATCATGATAAATTAATAGTGAAACAAGGATGGAATCGGAAATATCCTGCAAAAGTCAAGCCTAGGCTAGCTTTTGCCCACGACTTAGTCCGTGTTTCTGGATAAAAAGAATCCTATCCAAGTTCCTGATCCTTTAACTAAATCTATGCAAAGAAATCACGTCAACCCATTGCTGCATAATAAAATTACAAAATAGTCAAGAATTACTAACATATGCAAACCGGAATTTTGATATTTATATTTTACAGACTTGAATCTCTAATAATAATCAGAACTGAAATGGAAAAATGTGTATATACCTATTCGAAACTAGAGACCCACAATCAGTTCAGTTTATCAAAATAAAATACATGTAGCCTATATTAGCATGAATGACAAATATAGATGTATACACAGTACATACACCCCCCCCCCCCTCCCCCACTATGTTGAATAGCCCAGCAAAGTAAGCCAGAGACTGTTCATATGAAGTCAGTAATCTATGTCTCTTTTGAATTATCACTTTAATAATTAAAGTATGTATTAGATAAAATAATCATTCACAGAAACCTGTTATCACTTCTGGTTTAAATAAGTCATAAAAAATGTAGTCCTATAATTAAGTAAAATATATTTTTATATAGGTTCAGCAGTTTCCGAGATTGCGCACAACATACAACACACAATTTCACTTCTTAGAAAAGAAAAAGTTAATAGTTTAATTTCATGACTACTATCAGCCCAAAGTGTTTATTTAAAGGTTGTTTTTACATCTACACTAATACTATAAAGAGGAAAGGTTTGTATTTTTGTATGTTTGTAGCAAATAAACTCACAAACTACTGGACTGGTATAAAAAAAAATCGCCAATGGAAAACTACATTATTATCACTGAGTAACATAGGCAATATTTCATTCCCTTATTCCTATCGACTACACTAATATTATAAAGAGGACTGATTTGTATTTTTGTATGTTTTTAACAAATAAACTCAAAAAATACTGAAACGATATAAATTTTTTTTTTCACCAATGGAAAACCTACATTATCACTGAATAACATAGGTTATATTTCATTTCTGTACTCCTACGGAACCGATAGTTTAAACACTAACCTAGTTCAAGTTAATGTAAGGCTACTAACCAACTCACAAACTATGGACTTATGTATGTCAGAAATGAAGTATTTTTTTATAATAATTTAGAAAACTAAGTATAGACCAGGGTCGATAATTTTTAAAACCAAAAAAAATAGTAGTAGGATGAAACCCATTAGAAAAGGATAGGAATATTATAAAAATGAAAGGAAAAATAAATTACGGGCGATCTGAGGTCGGGAAGGGGATGTGGGTGAGTTTTTAAGGGTAAAAAACGTTTTTTCTCGATTTCCGGCAAAACTAAAAGTCCTATCGAAAAAAGTCAAATGACAAAGTTGTAGGTAATAAAAAGATCTAAAACTTTTGTATTTACACTTTTTTCACATAACCTCAAAATGTATGTGAAAAATTCAAAAAACCAACAAACCATCGGAAAGTAGATATTTCAATGAACAGAAAACATAGTTAGGTACCAACTTTTTGAAAAAAGGTGATATTTTGACGGGCGAGTTTTCGATTGAAAATTGTGTTTGTGTTTTTTTCGATATTAATTCAAAATAAGGTGAAAAAAAAAATATTTTTAATCAAATAAATTACAGCGTATTTGGGACATAAAAAGGGAAGTTCTCACCAAATTTCGTTAAAAAAAATTTTTTTTGTAAAAGATAAAAATTAAAAACCAAAAACTTGGTTTTTTGAATTTTTACATACATTTTGAGGTTATGTGAAAAAAGTGTAAATACAAAAGTTTTAGATCTTTTTATTACCTACAACTTTGCCATTTGACTTTTTTCGATAGGACTTTTAGTTTTGCCGGAAATCGAGAAAAACCGTTTTTTACCTTTAAAAACTTACGTACATATTTATCACTAGCTCGACGGTGAAGGAAAACATCGTGAGGAAACCCACAGGTCTCAGAATTAATTCTGAGACATGTGTAAACAGACCCGGTCCGGCGATGGGCTCACCACCTATCACGCTTAGGGGTCCAATGTATCTCGTGAAATGTGGGTATATCCAGTAATGGAATACCTCTGCCTACCCCCTCGGGGATGAAAGGCGTGAGATTATATTATTATTATTATTAAACTCACCCCCATCCCCTTCCCGACCTCAGATCACCCGTAATTTATTTTTGATTTCATTTTTATAATATTCCCCTCCTTTTCTAATGGGTTTCATCCTACTACTATTTTTTTTCACTTTTTATTATTTTTAAAGGCTTCTATCCTGGTCTACTATGCCTATGCCAAAAAAAAAAGAGATTTTCCAACCTTTTCTATGTAAGAGATCATTTTCATTCATTGCTCTATTGCTGCATGATAGAAAAAACACACTTGGAAATTATTAATATGGGTAGGACAACAACAGTTATGTACAACTTCAAGTTTTTCTTTTTTGTAGCTTTGATAAATTTGCTACAGCTTGGCTTGTAAGTCTTTAAGACATATTTTAAAAGTTTTTGTACCTAGAAGACAAATATTAAAGTAGGCACAAAGCTATTATGATTAATTATTCATTGAAGAAACATAGCAACTCAAACACATTGTTTCTGTTTGCATAGCTGTATTGCATAACTCATACAATCTGACAAATCTAATCCATAATACAAACTCACCCTAGGGTTTCATTTACATAGAGATTTTGAATTAGATGATGTCAGGAATTATGTATCTTTTTAAAGTTAAAAGAATTTATAGAATTGGATCAGTATTTCAGGAGACTAAGTACGAACATGCAAACAACTTTTTCCTCTTTATATAATATAAGAGTAAAAGTGTTAATAGTATGTATTTGTGATATTATGATGATAAGATTTTCTATAAATAAATGAGAACCAAAATATCTAACCAGGCACCACAAAAACACTACATAAATGAATAATTATCATCCTACTATTAGTTGTATTTAATTTTATTACTTAATACCATAGTAAGTATATATAGTATAGTAAGAGATTAATAGGTACATACATCTAGGTAATAAGTACAATAAACACTTTTAAACAACTGTACACCATTCATCATTTGAGGAAAATACTCATCTTAAAACAAGTGACCTAAGCACAACCGGAACTATAATAATACTGAGGTCAAAACAAGTCTCCAAAGATTGTGATGTGATTTCGTGTAACAAACCAAACGGAAAAGGAAAGCATATGTTCTTAAAAACTATTTTCTTGCCATCTACAGAAATAGCTACAGCAATGGAAACTATAGAACCAATAGAAAAAAATATAAACTAAGTAGGCAGAGATATACCTAGTCTAGTACTAATTCTATATGTTACCTCTAGTCTTGAGGTAATAGGGGTAATTATAGACCTACAAAAACAACTTTACAAAAGTGAATAAACAAACTTACCTCGATCGGTTGATATCCGCCTGATTTATGTGTAACTGAACTACAGGTAGTAAAATTATCTGAACGTTCTTTTTAACAGAAGTGGACTCCTATTGTACGTCTTTATTCTCGCAACTTGCGAGTGCAAGGTCAATATGGTCACCAAAATAAAGTTATTAATTCAGGAAGTCTTTTTGTTGCTGACATATCTGACAC
The DNA here is from genome assembly GCA_963855545.1 of Ethmia dodecea. Classification (NCBI taxonomy): domain Eukaryota; kingdom Metazoa; phylum Arthropoda; class Insecta; order Lepidoptera; family Depressariidae; genus Ethmia; species Ethmia dodecea. The sequence goes on from OY979446.1 coordinate 9,854,796, forward strand.
TCGGGAGGCGAATGACATTTGACAATGACATGACATTCTGTGAGTTTATGGTTGCGTTCATAATTTATGTGTGATAGATTATTTCTTGGCTATTTGTTTAAAATGTGGTTTTTAATATTTGATGCAGTAGGAAACTAATGAAATTGTATTTTTTATTCTATGTAATATTTGGTGTATATTTACTTTTTATATTACATGAAAAATGAAACCAGGTCAAAATTCTAGGTCCTAAATTTTAGAACGCAGTCACATCCGAGAGCATTCTTGACGTAGTGTACATTACCTTCTATTCGAAAAGTGACGTTTTGCTCCTCAATAACAGGGATCAAAGTAAGTCTTTTCCCATAGGATTTTAATAAGTGCGAATAAAAGTGTTTTGAATTTGGAATAAAAAATAACCCTCAACATTCTTAGCCAAAGAGATCAACAAAATAAGTTTGCATCTAAGGTTGGCGCCACTGTAGCTTATGTACTATAACAAAACATTAGTTCAATTTTTCGCCGCATTAGGCTGACAAGGCTGAATGGGGTTCGATGGTTGTGCCACACTGTCAGAAAAATTGCTGTGGCAATGCGCGCCTCCGCTAGGAGTAAAAGTGTTCTGTGATGCGCGCGCTTTCATACCTACTTATTTTTCACAATTTACATTTTATTTTACGCCAAATTTTCGAATTCTAACATCGAATTGTTTGTGTATTTTATATTTTAAAATGAATTCAAGTAGCAGTGACTGCAGTGATAGTTAAACACCGGAAAATATTAAAAAAAGAAGCAAACAATCTCATCAACAATTTTTCTCATATAGAGGCAAAGAGATCTAAATATATTAGGGCATAGAGGGGGCATTGGGAATATTTTCATACAAAACTTTGAAGCCTAAGCGTCATGTCCTTGTCATGTCAGTTAGTATGAACGCGAGCTGTCGCCTGTCATTCGATCGAAATTGTACTAGACATATTCCACTTGGAATAACTTTTGACTTCAAATTTTCCTCGCTTTGTCCCCTCTATGCCTTATTATATTTTAATCTCTTTGTATAGAGGCAGGATCGTAGCAGGTGGCGGGCTGTTGTCTCTGCCTACCTCTTCGGGAAAAAGGCGTGAGCATATGTATGTATGTATGTATAGAGGCAAATATATTATATATAGAAAGACGTAGATATGTTATTAGAGCACGGAAAATGAGGCCGACAAATGTAGCTAATTAACCACATTTTATTTAGTCGCATTGTATTTCAAGTTGTATTTTAAGCGCAACTCTTAACAGATAGCTCTCTTTTTCTTTATTATTCGTTCCGTATCATCTTTCCCCGCCATTGTTGTATCCCATAAATACGCTAAGAAGTAAGAATGTAGGTACATGTTGTAGCACACTCGTAGGGGATCAATTTTCAAACGCAAGCAGTATGAATATAACTCATCCTACTTTAATATCTTTGTAGAGAGGTATGAAAAGCTGAGTGTATCATTCGGTCGCAAAATTATTTTTACCTTGGGCTACGTAGGTACTTTAAACCCCTCACTTCGTTCATGATTCTACATTAGAATCCCTCACTACGTTCGGGATTTTATCCTATAGCATCATTCACTGTGTTCGTGATTTAAAAAACCGCCCTCGCCATAAAAATATAGTTTTGCTCCCTTAAGACACAATCTACTATTTCCGTCTTTTGAATTTGTCTCGTTCAGTCAGACTTAGTAGAGATGCTAACGCGTCGCGTTCATGATTGTAAAGTCCGCAATAGTCCCCTAAGGTTCAAATACTGAATGTTTATTTTACTAGGTATTTTTAATTTATCTAATGCGAATCATTCATCCGATTACGAGGAAACTTTGTTGAAAGCATTTCAGGATATGTCTATGGGAACGTGAAGAAATAGGAACGGTCACAAAGGGTTCATCTATGTTCAACATTTGAAGTTCTTCGGATGAAATAATGATGATGAGACATAGGTGTGCCAAACATATATTTCCGTAAGATGTAAGTAGTTTATAAATGTAACATTAACCGAATAGTAACCACGACTGAAAGTTTAATAAACATACGCCGACTTACCTAAGCGTTTGCCTGCTACCCCAATATGAATTTAAATTTTATGCTTCACAAGCTATACAAACTTCGATATTCGTTCCTAACTTGTTTACCTCGCTGCTCAAAGGCACACGAGTTAAGTTTCCGTTCTCAAAAACCAACACATGTAGAAGAAACTAGTTCAGTTGTTGTATCCCACCCACTTTCTTTGTGTCCTCTCCGCGTTATCATAGTGGCAGGGACGTGTGCGGAATATTGCTTTAGTTTCAGGGTTATTTCTCGTCTCCAGAGCCTTTATGACGCCGCAAAATTAATATTGTGGATTGAATTTGATTTCGAAAATGGCATTGGTTGCTCGTATTATTTTTTTATGGATAAGTAGGTACTTAGGTATAAGGGAATTTTCTGTAAAACTATAGAACTGAGTTAGGTAAGTAGTTTAATTTGTTGTGCTAACTATCCCAATTAAAGTAAGATTCTGATATATTTTTTAAAGATAACAAACAGTAAAAACCCATCTCAACGAATATAGCACTAAAACCAAAGATGTTAACATCATTGAAAGGTGTTAATTTTTATATTTAACATCATTGACTAAAACATAATATTATTATCGATGTACCTACTTATATATTTTAGACTGACCGACCGATTTTGTTAAAATTTAAAGGGTAGGAAAAGTATGATCTACCAAACAAAAAAAATTTTCAGAATCGGTTGGCGATCATAATTGGCGAAATAATTACATAGAGTAAATGAAGGTAATTTGGAATACAAGTTATAAAAAAAAACATCTTTACTAAGGTTTAAGAGAAATAAGAATGAAAACCACATAAAATGTTAGTGAAACTAATGTATTATTAGCATAATAATAATCAACAGAATTATTCTTCTCTATATGGGATAAAGTTTGGTTTATTCATAAAATCACAGAAAGGCACTGATAACCGAATGTGAATATAATTTGGAATAGGGTATTTCAAATTAAATTCATGTGAATAAAATTTGGAATAGAGTGGGCTTTCCAAATTAAATTCACATGCATATAATTTGGAATGTGGTAGGTATTCCAAATAACATTTACCATTCTACTTTTCATTCATAGTATTAAAACTTTTAACTTCAATCAGTCTTAATTCCACATCTTATTTGGCCTCTCTTTTTGCCTCACATAAATTGAAAATCAGTAATAATAACAAGCATTTGATATTGCCATTCCTATTTTGAGTTCGGTTAAAAAAGATAAGTAATAATAATAATAAATTGTGGGACACAATTCACACACAGTTATTTAGTACCAAATTAGGCAGGGCCTTTACTATTGGTACTAAACAACTGATATCATACTTAAATAAATATTAAACAACCAGACAGGAAGCCAACATACATTTTCATGCACACAATTGTTGGCCCCGAGCGGGGATCGAACCCGCGACCTCCAACTAAGAAGGCAGGGTCACTACCAACTGAACCAACAGGCCCGTCGAAGTACAGTAATAGTGCACATAAATTGGAATAGTCCAATTTAACTTCACTTGTTGTTAATTTGGGACATTTCAAATTAGCTTCACCTGTCATATACCAAATAACCAACATAACCTTGCCCAACCTAAAAATGCTATCATGTATGTATGTCTATAGTTTGATTAAAAATAAGTGTTAATTTCGATAAAATAGATGCCAAACTATAGCTTTGTATCAATGAAAACAAATAAATATGATTAGTATGCGAGATGCAAACGTATTTAATAGTCACTTAAAAAATTTCAAGAACAGCACTTTCACTCGGATGACATTTACCAACACGCTGACAAATTGGCATAATCCAAGCCACGCCCCATGAGTTGACTAGTACACAGACTACCTAATAAAGGTGATTTCTAATAGATGTCGCTATTAGAAACTCTAATAGGGTAGTATTCCAAATTACCAACCGTATTCCAAATTACCTGCATTTACTCTACCTACCTACTTACATACAATCGAATTGATAACCTCTTCCTTTTTTGAAGTCGTTAGAAAAGGAAGCAATCATTAGGTAGTTAAATAACAGAAAATAAATTACCTAGTTAAGTAGGTACCTACATTCGAGTACCTACCTACCCTTAACCTACGACCAAAGACGTTTAAAGAAAAAGTTAGGAAAGAGAATGATTTTCTTCCAACCTCTTTGCCTACGACCTACCTAAGTAGGTACTTATACCTACACACAACCGATCCAAGCTAGGAATTCAGTCTGAAATAAAAACCAATTAAAAAGAGGTAAGTATGGTGAATATTGGAAACATTACAACAGCACGGTAGCAGCATTGTTTCAGGTTGTAATATATATTTTCATCACGGACCGAAACAAAATACAATACAGGAAAAAACGAAACAGGCGATGAAAGCGACCGACTAACTGCGTCCATTTGTCAGGTTTCTTTGAAAAGTTATGATTGCGTAAATTAATATTCCACGACGATATTATGGGGGTTCGGAGCGTGTAAAAAAAATTGTACCTACATCCTTAAATTAGGTTTGACCAGAGACCATTTAATAATATCCATGTAGAGATAGGTACTCCAACTTATTCCATGTGGACGCCGTTGAATAGCATTGCAGTGTTTGCCGAATTAGCCAAGCGTACAGCGGCGGATAGTACCGTTGCCATCAGATATTATTGTTATCGCTGTGCTTCAGTAGGGTGGCTAGACTTGAATTTCACACCATTTTGTAGGTACAGTATGTATAGTATAAAATAATTACTTTCCTCAAAATCGATAAGGTGTGTAGATTCTGTACCTATAGCTAAAAGGCGTAGGTACCTTTATCTATATCAGTTGTCAATTTATCAGACTCATAATTAGATCATATTTAACCATTATTTAAGTAAAATATGACACATATGGTCTTTGTTTCTTGTTGTTTTTTGCAAAAAAAAGGACAGACGTTTGTGGCATTCGCAAATCGAGCAGCAGAATCAGCGCGGTGTTCAGAGCAAGCTTAATCCTCATGAGAAATTAACTGTTCCATTAGTTTTAATTCACTCGCACCCGGGCGGTACGGTTCATTATTTCTGCTATATTCGGTGTAAAAATACGTTAAAATACAACGCTGTGTAGTTGTGAAATAAAACTCAGTAAATGTAGAGCGTGCAGTGTGAATTAACACTGGGATGCGCTTTCCGTTTTTATACAAAGTTATTCGTTAGTAGCTTATCGAATTTTTAAGTCGAGTAAACTATTTGCTTGGCCGACTGGTATGAATAAATATGGTTTTGAATTTTTATTCTGAATAGATACGCTTCGTAATGAATAGAATTCTTTCTTGGTTGAGAGCAAATTGACTCTGTGCGGGAGGTATGCTGTATGTACATGAAACAAGAAATACCTTCATAAAACATTTCGATATAAAAAAAAAATAAGGTCGAGTTAACAGTTTTCAGTTTATAACTAACTATCCAATCCTACAGATTGCATTGCACGTACAATAAAACGTATATTCATACACATAAAGGTAGGTACATGGTTTTTGTGTGACATAGAGTGTAGTCCTTCGGAAAATATAATTTCAAGGAAGAATTTACAGGTTCTCTTACAAAATTCATATCCGTTAGATGCAATGCAACACCCAACACAAAACGTTGTGGTTTCCTCACATTATATTTGTAATTAGAACAGCTTGTGTTTTGCTGCTGCCCTGGTATAGGGCAACTTTGTGTAGCTTTTCCCGTTTCATTAAACATATAATTTTTCCTCAAGTCTCATTACTCTGACCGAGTAACTACTGCCAGTAAGCGAGAACCTCCGTCCGAGTTTACGACAAGCCTGCAATATTGTGCGTGGAAACTTAATGAAAAGGAAACGCCGTGGAATTACCTACACGCCCAGAAAAACATGAAATAACTGAAAACAGAGCTTCGTTACAAAGAGAGTGTGGAATGATCTTAAGTACCTATACAAAATGAAGTAGGTACTTATCTGCAGACTATATTTTAGATTTTGATAGGTATAAAATACAGTTGCATCACTGACCAGATTTAAAGGCAGGCTTCACAGCTCGAATAATGAAGTAAAGTGAGTGACAATGAACCTGATAATGAATTTAATTGAATATTAAGTGGATCATTATGCTATTTTTAGAAAAAGCATATAAACGCGATTTTCAAAGAAACAAAGAGAAGCGAATAGTTAACGGTTCCCTGTCAATTAGTATCAATAAAATATGAAGCGATAAACCGTTTTGTGTTAAGTAAACAGAAACTTCTTTGGGACTCAATCGTTTTATAAAATAAAGTAAGTCCAATAATTCAACACTTCGTCGCTCCTTAGAGGGCGAGAGATATAAAATGAAGAAAAACGTCCCTAATTCAGTTTGCGCTCGACGATAGAGCAGAGTCGTAGCTGACATGCTCTTAAGGCCCGCAGAGTGGGAGGCCTCAGGCATTTCGGGCTCAGCTGACTAAGCACAACTTCTGAGAGATCTAATTTGATTCCGTCCACGTTGATTACTTAAATATTAATTTGGTAAAGTTTTATCCATTACATTTTGCCTTCGAAAGTACTGCTAACTAATAATACTGTTTCGAAACATTTAATTTCAACATTGTGCAAAATTTACGGGCGGTAGTAAAACCAGGACAATAGGAGGACTAAATTCATTTCTAAAAGTGCCTTTGTAAAAGGTCTGTGAAAAATTACAGATAGGCCAATAATATTTTTGAGGCCCCAATTCCCACTGCTCTGCGTCACGGTACTCAGGAGGCTTGGTCTTTACGACCGAGGTGGAAAAGGAAATAATATCTGTCGATGGACGAGCCCGTACCGCCGCAGCTTTAAACGACATCACTTTTCACAGTAATGTTTGAGATCGCGGTTGCCGTCTATGATTGCACTTTTTAGCTTAGTTCTCGTTGAGTTCCAAAGATACGAAGTGAAATGCATTTAACTAGCTTCTAGGATTTTCGACGTCTCCCCGATTTGTGAGGTGCTTACCGTTTGAGTGCTTCTGGAGATCTAGTAAAACGAAATTTGATTTTGCTTTTAGAATAAGTAGGTATTATATAACAGGAGCGGCTGTTAGGGAATGGCGGGAGCCGACCTGGCTAGATTGCGAGCGGTTTCGCACCCGGAGTCCGGGGCGTGGTTACATGCGTTGCCTTCGCCTCACCTGGGCACCTTGCTGGACGACGACTCGCTCCGCGTGGCGGTGGCTCTCCGCCTGGGCTGTAAGGTGTGTGAACGTCATGTATGCACCTGCGGCTCCATGGTGGAGGCCGATGGTCATCACGGGTTGAGTTGTCGGCGGTCTACAGGGAGGTTTCCACGCCACCACGCCCTAAACGACATTGTTCGCAGAGCCCTAGCATCGGCTAACGTCCCGTGCGTTCTTGAGCCCCCGGGCTTATGTCGGTCAGATGGCAAGAGGCCAGACGGTCTAACTCTAGTACCATGGAGAAACGGCAAGTGCGTAGTATGGGACGCAACGTGCGTCAGCACTGTGGCCGCCAGTCACTTGAGTCGTACCGCTGCCGCCCCATCGGCCGCCGCAGAAGACGCCGGCCTTAAAAAAAGGCAAAAATATGTCGCAATGGAACCGCAGTACATTTTCGTACCGATTGCTGTCGAGACAATGGGCAGTTGGGGCAACGAGGCTAAATGATTTGTTAAAGAAATAGGGAAAAGGCTCGCCGAAAAAAGCGGTGACTCCCGTGCCGGATCGTTCCTGGTGCAGAGGCTGGATTAGGGGCGGGTTATTTAACTAATTTTTTTTTTCTTTTTAATTTTATATTTATTATTATATAATTTACATACTTACATCTAATATTTATATCTATTTAAGTTGTTTTTATGTACATATTGTTAATTAGTCTTTAGATTTATATATTTATTGTCAATTGTAATTAGCCTTCTAATAAACATAAGAATACTAGCGACCCGCCCCGGCTTCGCACGGGTGCAATGCTGAATTTTCTTTGCTATAAACCATCCCTGGACCCACTCGAACCCACACAAAAAGTTTCATCAAAATCGGTCCGGCCGTTCTCGAGTTAAATCGTCAGGAAGCAAAACCCGACTTATTTTTATATAGTAGATTTAAAAAAAAAAGTAGGTATTATATTTTTAAGAAATAATAAGTACTGGCGGAAATTATGCTGGATTTGTTGACGTTTGAAAAAACAACTTAACAATTTATGGACAGTCTGTTGGCTCAGTTGGTAGTGACCCTGCCTTCTAAGTCGGAGGTTGCTGGTTCGATCCCCTCTCGGGGCCAATAGTCGTGTCGTGTGCATGAACAAATGTCTGTTGACTTCGTGTCTGGTTGTTTAATATTTATTTAAGTACGAGTATGTCGATCAATAATTTAGAACCCATAATACAGGCTCTGCCTAGTTTGTAACTAAATAGCCGTGTGTAAATTGTGTCCCACAATTTATTTATTTAATTATTATCTCTGTTTTATATAACCACATCCTCTTGTCACTTAAATCTTTCTAAGTGTTGACACTTTGCCCAATAAACAAGGAGTAACCCAATACATCGCAGCTATTTGCTTTATAGTCTAAACTGAGACTCGTTCCAACCTCGGGGGGTTGAATACAAGACGAATCGAGAACATTATCCACAGTAACGTTCCCGAGCTAGTTAGCTTCTTGAACAGTAGAAACTTGTCTCCGTCGCCTTCAGAAAGGGGAGAGAAGGTACCTATCAGCCTACGATTATGGAAGCAAGGTGATAATGCCGCATCTTTTTGTAATGTGTTTTGTGAAAAGTTTGTTAATTATCGAACCTGACAAAAACAGAATTGCGTAGGTATGGTTGCCACAGCTGTTGTAGCAAAATGAAACAGTACTTCGAGATATTTTATGACTTTAAAAATACCTACTACAATTCTGCCGATTTTTTATACTGTGAAAAGCGAGCCTCTCATTTCCAAGCCCGAGTTAGATTCTGGGTTATGTGCTTAGAAGTTATTCAAAAACTTAACGTAGGATTTTGTTCCGAGTTCTGAGGCATATGTAGCACCATCCCTGACCGGCAATAGGTTCACCACGATTATAGCGATAAAAAAATGGCCAGGTAAAAAGTAGGTAGATACTCTACTATTGAAATACCAATCAAAAACCCCCTCTGCTATCAAATCATCATTTGGGAACGTTAGGCTCGTAACCCATATTTAATTTTAATTTTATTCACACATGTAGGTAGACAGTAGAGCGGTTTAGTGAATGTTAAATAAAGCTAGTCAATATTTTATAAGAGCCTGAATTCGCAAAGAGCGTGCGCGCTCGGCTGACGAGGGGACAAAACGGCGCTTTATTAGTGATGATAGCTCTTGCTAAAGCGCGCATCGACAGCTGAACATGAGATAAGATGTGGAGGAAAGATTACCTGTGTTCACAAAATCAGTACTATTTAATGTAGGTATACATTCTTTAAATTGTAGTAGGTATTGTCAACATTAATGTTAAAATTCGATTAATCTTGCTTAGGGGCCTAGGTTTGAAACCTGGTGACGGCATGTATGTACAATTGTTAAAAATTTACGTACATTTTTATCACTACCCCAACGGTACTTGAAATTGTTCTGAAGCATGTGTAACATCACCTCAGTCCGGCGATGGACTCACCACCTGTCACTTTTAGGAGTTTAAAAAAATACAACGGCTAAAAGTCGGTCGGTACATATTTCTAGGTGTGGATGGATACCCCCTAGAAATAAAGCGTAAGAGTTTTTTTATTTTTATTAGACTGGACTACAGAATAAAGAATTTAGCGATATGTTTGAGCACAAAACTTTTATACCTAGGTACCCAAGTTTCATCTCAATAGTGTTAAACCTTGAGCTTCTGAGATTACAACGATCACACTATGGACCACTTACCTGTATAGAAAGCAATAAATTATTTTTATATTTTGAGATAAGGCTGCTTTTGGCTGTGGCCGTCATAAGGTTATGAAAAGTCTGTTTATCGCAAGATGTTTACTTAATCTGATCCCGGGAATGTTCTCTTCTTCGGAAATGTTTGCAACCTTCAACCGAGTTTCGGTAGGTAAATACATATCGACCTTGGAAAAAAGGAGTAAAAGAGAAAAAGAAACTATTTGGGTAAAGGGCAGCAGTATCCCCCATCATTCTCATGAGAATTTACAAAGATCTCTAACGTCGCCTGCCAATCGCATTGACAATCTCCTACATGAAAGCCCCAACATTTAACTATTATTTGATGACGATGCTTGGGAAATACAGTTTGTTTATCTATTCGTTGTTCGAATAAAGTCGGAAATGGCATATCTGCCTTGTCGCTAGGTTCTATAGCGCTGGTGGCTTTTATGCACCCTCCACGCAAATTGTAGCGAACTGCCACGCTTCTAGACTGATTGCAGTCTGTACGTAACTACTTATGCCGATGAACAGCAAACATCAATAGTAAAATGTAGCTGGTACTGAGTGAATTTGAATGCCATTACTAGAAGACGTTTTAAAATTGATCGCAATACAAAATATACAGTGAAACTTGTAATGCACAGATTTTAATACTATGTATTTATTAAACGACTACATTGTTATTAAGTAAGTAGGTAAATATACTTACTTACATGATGTGAACAAAGTGGAATTTTAAATATACAAAGTTTTTTCTGTGTTGAATAACTTGAATCTACTTATATTTTATTTTTATTTACATGGAATGTCTGCCTAGCGGCAAGGGGTTCGAGATATTTTCCCGTATTTGGATAGTTTGGTATCCCCTCTCGTATTTCCACCTTTCTTTGAAAAAACTCTTGCTATCATCCAATTTCTCAAGATCTATCTATCCTTGTCACTCTCCGTTTTTGCGAGTGGGACGACCTAAGATATGTCGAGTAGCACGTTTAATATTAAATCTTCAAGAGGCCGAAAGTCAGTCAAATCCAAGCGTTCTTTAAATATCTTTTCTATTTGCTATTTCCTTCTTTTCCTGTTGGGGTGTGATTACAAATATTATGTTTTGGCTCTCGTCTCTTCGTGTTTACACTTTTTTTTTGTTAAAATAAGGGTTGTGCAGCTCGGTGGTACCTATCATGCTTCCATATCCGCTGCGGCTGCCTGCTCGGAGCTAAAAGCCGCTAATCCATTTGCCTTTTATGCCACTATGGAAAATGCATGAAAATGTAGTGGGAAAATAACTTGTAAAAGCTTTGATGTTGTTGTTGAAATTAAAATGCAATTTTAAATTTGGTTTTATGGAGTAAACCTGTAAAACTGCAAAAGTTGAAGCGCCATAAAAATACTGTTACATATATAGACGACAAGAAGATGAAGAAGATAGTCGAGCTTTATAATATGATATATATATATAAAATATTAAATAAGATAAGAAGAAGATTTATACATTACTTGTGTCACTTCCATATCTTAATAAATCTTTGGATGAGCAACAAAGGGATAAGAGATACCTATATTAGGTAATCTTTTTACACTGCTAGTACCTATATTTCTTTTACAGACAGTATCCACAGACTATCAGGGAATGCAACTTTATTACAAGTCATTTGGCATTGTAAAATAAGAAGTAAGTATATGTACCTAAGTACGTTCTCGTAGTTCTCGTGGTACCTACTTATTTGTTTTTTGACATCTCAGTCAATCACTATTGCTTACCTATAAAAAATCTTGGTAATACAGTAAGTATACCTTAATCGATCGACCTCAAAAGGAGGATAAAATAAGATTCCGAAACCATTATCACTGACTCCCCTTTTGTATTCAGGCGATCCACTCGCGACAGTTACGGGATCCAATATACACGGTGTATTTATTATTCATTGTGTGCCTCCATATTTCATGCCGTCGTCCTCAATGGTTAAAACTTAAATGACTAAATCATCCGGAAGACTTGTACAAAGAAAACTATGTAAAGGCTTCTCAGAGTTGTCCGGTAAATGCTCCGAGAATTTGCCGACTTCAAAGTCTATTGGAGATACCTATGAGCGATAGCGTAGAAAACATTTTTCATTTTCTCGATAAAATGCTAGTCTCGGACTTTTATTTTAACAAACTTGTTTCAGACGATCGTAGGTACAGATTTAATTTTTAATTAATTATTTTAAGTAGCTATATATAAATCAGGGGCCATTCTTCAATCCGTCTACCGACGTTTCAGGCTACCCCTCCTCTCTCCTCGTAGCAACACGTGTATAGGTATTTATCATCGAAAAATCTGTTATTTTTAGAATTTGTTAATAAGTTTACTAGTCGCAAGGAAAAATTCACGTGATTCTCACATTATCCAGCCCACCCACCATATTAATCGTGATTTTTTTTACCCTCAACTTATTAAAGAGCGAACGCTAAAGTAGGTATTATGTTGTCGTTCAACATTAATGGATACGAGTGGTGCTATACTGTCATCTTCTTTATCCTATTATTGAATTAGTGTGCTCTTAAGTCTTATCTCATGTAGTTTGCATTGCCAATCATGGCTTCGAATTTGTGTGCGTAATGAAGACACGTCAAGACCCCGTTATCAAAATTAAGCGGTGGTCGGGCTTTGCGTTCGTCTCGTAATTATACATCGACAAAATTGTGATGCTTTTCAACCTCTTCAAGATTTACTTCAGACGTCTTCCAAAGCATTTGATTTTACTGGCTCAATTTTGAATTTTAATATGTCTTTTAAAGTATAGTATAGTCATTATCTCTTAAACCATCAGTGCAATATGCACATAGAATTTATTGACACATTTGCTGGTATGCTTCATTGCCAACATTAGATTGCCGCAGCACTCTTAGCTATGTTTTTGCCCAGATTTAGGTAGCTTGAATCTCTACTGGAAGTCTACCGTCCGAATTGGTTTGCAGTAGGTACACGTTAGGTACGGAGGAGTACAGATCAGGAAACAGAAGTTTCTATTTTTGCTGTCATATTTATGTCATTACTAAGATACTTTGTTACTAACTTGTATGGACCAATAAGTCTGAAATAGTACATTATGATATAAGTGCGGTAGGTTGAAAATTACAGCCGAGGCGATATTGCTAGCCCGAGCCGTAGGCGAGGGTTACAAGGAAGCAGAGGCTGTAATTATCAAAGCGCACGTATGTCATATACGACGTTTTATAACACATTTGCGAGGAAATAAAATAAAACTCCGACTATGGTAAACGAATAAAAACAATACAGCGTTAAGAAAAAGCGCGCGGCGCGCATCATCATTCTTTTTAGGCAAAGGCACAAAAAAACAGCCAGTATTACTAATAAAGTAAATTAATATTTTTGTGTTTTTGTTATGGATTAATGGGTTGTAATTTTCTGTCAAAATTAATTAAATATCATGTACTTACATAAATATTTCTTTATTATATTTTATCTCCCAAAGTTAATTTTAATCATAAAATGTTGACAACTTTTTTGACATAAAAACTCTTTGCCGAGATTTTAAAAAGTACCGTTCGTTTTAAGACGGAGCATCTTGATAAACCGTGCGTTTTACTTTACACTTACCGCACTTGGGCGTAATGAGATACAATACAATATTGAAATTGGTGAAATAAGACACCTTTTACGAGCAAATGTGTTATAAAATAAATTATTATTATTAACTGTCATCATATCGGCAGCAGGAGAATTTAAAACTACAATACATAAACGTAGAAAATTCATAGTAGCGAGAATTTCTCTATAAATTCCAATGCAAATGCGATTTTCATTGCTTCTGGCTGTGTGAAAGAGTCCTTGTCTGTAGCACATATGAGAGTGTACGCCGATGTAACTTTTCATTAGGCGGCGTGCGGCGGCGGCCTGCCGCTTCCCGCAAAACTTGGAATTTATAGTGGATTTGTGTGTTATCTTGAGACTGTGTATACTTTTTGGTTAGTTTGTGATAGGGCTCTGGTCTATTTTTGATGGATGAAAAGTGGAACACGTTTGAAAGAGATGGGAATATAACTATCTACGTAGAGTAAGATAAGAAAATATTGTAGGTAGTAAAATAAGTATACTTGATTACGTACATTTTTTTAGCCATTTCATGTTATGGGATTATGTTATTAAATTTACTGATGTAAAGGATAACAAAATATGTTACTTAATTATAACTACAATTATTAGGTAATTGCTAATTACAATTAGAAAAAGAAAACCTATTCTAATATCTTAAATATATATAACATCTTTCTAAAATAGTAAGTTAAGTAATAAATACATTTCTAAAACGAAATTTAAGATTAATGTTAAATAATGTAATATTCCTATATATACGTCTAAAGTTTGAACCTTCGGCGAGTTTTCTTCTTGCAAAGTTCCCAAAAGTAGCTGCGGATAATTGTTTCCATAGAAACCGTCTAACATTATTACGATCATCTGTTATATCATTCTCGCAAACATTAGGGTGTTCCACTCGTGGTTGCGCATTCCACACGGCCATCCGTAACGCTTCTGAGGACAATTACCTATTTAAAACGCGGTCGAGAGTTGTGACAAAAATGATAAATTTGTACACGCGACACGTCCGCTCCCGGCGTCTCCTCCGAACAAAACGCCCCGCCGCAATGATCCTAATTGCAGTAATTATGAAACTCTTCGCTCGTTGATGAAAGTAATTTTTCTGTTGCGACTACCAATTAGGAGTTACCAATTAGTGCCGGGAGGAGCACTTTGTAACATGAACTCTGAAAATGCGGACATACTTGTGTGGCCAGTGGTTGACGGCTTCATTTTCTTTCGCGCCGGCACCCGATCGATACCTCATCGACGAAACTGTTTAGCCGATGAATTTTGTATGTGAGCCACGTTTGACAAACTGACAGTAGAGTGTAATCAGTTTTTGTCACATGTGCCAAAAAAGTCTGCTCCGTACAAATGACAAAAAAACCATTAGCAATGTACCAACAATGCCCGAATATAATAACCAGATGCCCAAAAATATACTTACCCCTGCTTATGTCATCTTAAGGTAATAATCAGTAATATCACTCACATCACTAAACACCTGATTATTAGTTCTTATTATTATTTTGATAAGAAGTGATATGGTTTTAAGCCATATGAGCTTGCAATATCGGTTGTTTAATGACCATAACTTGAACTATGGGACACAGCTAAATCACAGGAGGTACATTTATTAAAAAAAACTAAGTATTTTTTGTATCAGAGCGACACTTAATACTTTTTGGATTTAACTTAACTAAACTAAAACTTAACATCAAAATGTTGAGTGCAAGTGGTACACTACAATGTTGCTGATGTCGACTCATTGATTCACTTCTTGTTAACTGTTGTTTTATTCAAGATCCGATCTCGTATTCCTTATTCGAAGCGCCGTGGCTAAGTTGCTTTCCGTACCTATTATCTACGCTAGTAAAACTGTAGGAGTGAAGTGTTTTTTTAATTAAATTACTTTTTGTATTTTGTTCTTATTTTAATTCAAATAATTTGTATTTCCATAGCCATGTGATATGAAACATGGCAGGATAATTCGTATATATGTAAAACAAATATAGTAATGTAACCAAAAATCCCGTCTGCGTGTAAATTGCAGGCACTGATATGTTTTTAATGACAGACTTAATTTCTTAAAATCTATGATAGTGTTCGATCGACACTAAGTAGTTTTTACGGCCGCAACCGAATTTTTTTCTACTATACGGTCTCAGTTTCGGTCGGATGGCAGCCGAAACCTAAATTCGTTTTCTGTCGAAACTAGGTCGAAACCGAAAGTTCGGAACTAGTCTATGGCCTTTAGGGTACACACATAAAAAATATCCTCCAACTGTATCTGTCCAAAGTCGAGTGGTGTTTTTAAAAATTGCCTAAACCAACCAATTTAACCAACCAAAGAATTTTTTAATTTTAATGTACGAGTATAATTTTGTTAACTTATGTACCTAATGAGAAAACGTATACCTACTTACATATTTTATTTAAGTAGGTACATATATTAAAAATATTTTTGCAGTGCCCTTCCAGGGTTCATATGCGTGAACATAATATTGTTTTCACCAACTATTGTAACCACATGCCGCAATAAATTATATGACTATGACTAATAAAAAATCAATCGTGCTTAAAAAATCCTTATGTTTGGCGAAAGCACAATCTTTAGGCTAACAAATAAAATAACAATGTAGGGTTTCACTATTGTCATATAAAAAATGTAGAATCCGAATGCAAATCTGCAAAATCTACTCCCTCGAAAACTAAACGGAGCCATAAGTGGCTGTCTACAACTGTCTAGTCTACGCTGCAGCCAACTGTACCTACATTAATTTCATGAAATGTCCGAACACTGCTGAATTACGACACCCTGGGACGGTTATAAATCTTTTTCGGTCACGTATTCTATCTCATGAAATGCACTTCCTTGCTATTACAACGTAGATCTCGAGTAAGCGGTCTGAGACTGAATGTAGAAGTGAATTTCTAGAAATTAGCTGCAAGTTGAAATAGGAGCGGTGATAGCCCTGAGATTAGTGAGCCCGCCTGGTGAGGTCATACCTATACTAATGAGTTGAAAAAAACTTAAGTACCTACATATTTATCACTAGCTCGACGGTGAAGAAAAAAGTCTTGAGAAACCCACAGGTCCAGAGTTGATTCTGAGACATGTGTCCGGTCCGGTGATGGGCTCATCACCTCACACGCTGAGAGGTCCTAAAATACACTGGTGAAAAGTGGGTATTTTTAAGAATGAAATACTTCTATCAATCACTTTTAGATAAAAGCGTGAGCGTAGTCATCATTTATTTTTATTTGAATATTTAACTTGATCCATTTCCAAAGAACAAGTGTGGGTGTGAAAATATATTTGAAATAATACGGCGTCTGAAACTTAAAACGATGGTTATAATGTTTAATTGGGTTTCCTGCGTAGATATTACGTAGGTAAGCTTCAGTTTATACCTTACTAGCAGCGCCCCACGGTTTCACCCGCGTAGTGTCCGTTCCCGTGGGAATACCGGGATAAAAGCCTATCTGTTATTCTGATGTATTGTAAAGTTTCATCAAAATCCGTTCATTGTTTTTGCGCGAAAGAGGAACAAACATCCATACATCTATCCTAGGTAATTAATAAGTTGCTCTGTTAATCCTATCCAAGGTTTTACCGCTATCCAAAACGGCAGTGTATTTAAATTATAAGCATCTTAAAATGTTGGTAGGACTGAGGACTTAGACAAGTGGCTTTGTAAACGTAAAAGTCAGTCGAATAGAAACCTTTCGGACCATGAAGTTGACTTCGCGTAAAGTTGAAGTCAAATGTATGGGATTGGCATTAGCGATCGACTTGTCACGCACGCCGTTATAGCTATACCAAGTAAAATTTAAACTACATTCTTAATAGTTAATGAAAACTGCGTATGCCAGTTAGATAGGGGGTAATTGGTACTTGTGACTAGTAATTGTTATTGGCTGTGATATTATGCTTATTTATGGACTCAAAGGTGGTGGACGTTTAAGATGCATGAGTATTTCAAAAAGACGATTTATACGAGTATAAATGGTAAATGTGATTTTCCTATAATGAATGTTTTATATATTTCATGAAAGAATTGTTTGTGTTTGAAATGGGGGTTCAAATTGAGAAAGACGCCAGTGTACTTTTCATCTATCTCAGTACGGAAAGGAAGCTAGAATAAAATCAGGAATAATTTGTCAACATAAAGGCACGGTTGCTAATGAAAGATAATATTCGTAGTAATTAATTCGTATTCAAATACAGTGATAGAACACAACATCGTAAATGTTAAACTGAGAAGGGAGATACAGGATCCTTTACTGCAACAATTGTAAGCTACATTTTAATATTGTTAGCTTATCCATCTTGACTACAAAGATAGATTGTTTGTAGGTACTAGTTCATGAATTATACATGCGGGTGTTAGGCTCTACCTATCAATTCGCAACAAGAGTCTATCGTATTGAGATCGGATTGTGGTATTGTGATCCTTCTAGTCGACGAGGCTGTTCGTCCATATTCTATACGTCGGGTATAAGACGGTTATTCCCATTTAACACATTTCCATGTTTACTAGTTTAATAATAATTTTGGTTACAATATACCTACTGAATATCTACGTGGGTGTACGCACACATAAACTGAGACTATTTCATTAGCAAATCTGGTAGTCTTATAATTTTATTAGTAAGCCAACGAATAAAGTGCATTAATATCTTATATAAATTATAAAAAATATTGTCAATCCCACTCTGTTTATCCAAATTTAATGCATACTGACTGAAATAATCCACTGAAGAGTAAGACTTAGAGATGAAACTGTAAAATTCTTTAGAGTTTTTACAATTTATCCCTGCGATAAAGGTTACTCCATGTTGGACCAAACCATTTTTAGAACAACGAAATGGTAAAGAATGTGCTACATAGAATTTAGAGGCAAATAATGAATACGTAATTTATTGAGAGTGATTAAAAATTATAAGAAGTTTTAGTAAAATGCTTGTTGATGTGAAAGTAAGGATAAAATTTTAGGTTTATTTAGGTACATACTTTATTTTAGGTTTTTAGTTTTAGGTTCATTATAATGTTATTTGTTGTACTCTGTAGAAATAAATATTAAAGGGTTACAGGGTTTATAACATTAAGTAGAACTGGTTTTTATAGAAAATGATTTTCCAATATTTTTTATAAGATATATTTTTATAAGAGAGCTTAGTTTATAATAAAATTGTACTGAGTAATAAAACGAAATATTAAGGTAGGTATGACATAAGTCATGAGAAAAAAGACTCAATGAAAAATGTAGTGAAAGAGAACACCCCATAACATCTGCTTAATGAATATTCAGTTATTTCGCATAATGGGGTAGCCGATCGTCGATCAAGCTTGATCTGTTTTTGTTACCAACAGCTACAAGTATTGTATTGTTTGGTTTTAGCTATGATTTGGGGAGATCCGGGGTTGTTGTAGCATGGGAATTATCTAATGAATCCTCCCCTTTCGGTGTCTGTTCGTATTGTAATTTTAGTCAATTTTCCCCATGGACAATTGGGCAATTTCGTAGTTAAACTTTGGTTAATAGGGCCTCAAATAACAAACGGGGTCCGAAATAAAGCTGTATCAGTTTATATCCTATTTATTGGAATTTGGGATTGAGAACCCAATAGTAATTACTTTAACCCGGACCTAAATTAGGTAAGTTACGCTAGACCGTTTCATAAATTGAAGTACGACATTATTGCAAAGGTATGCATTACTAGTCATATGCGATACTTTAATATAGACTTCCTTAAATATCTAACGGCCGTTCGCCTATTCGGTGGTTTTTCATAAATAAAAAAACCGGCCAAGTGCGAGTCGGACTCGCGCACCGAGGGTTCCGTACAACCTTGCAAATTTATGGTTTTCGTAATTTTTCCTTTATCTATGCTATAAGACGTTGCTTCGTACCAAATTTCAAGATTCTGAGTTCACGGGAAGCACCCTGTAGGTTTGGATTCCCTTGCAAGTGTCGAAAATTTGCGGCATAAACGGCTGTATCTTTTGATTGCGTTGGCTTAGAAGTTTGATTTTTTCACAGCTTCAAGGGACAGTAGACCTGAGTCATTGATATAAATTTCAGCTTCATACCTCCACGCGTTCCTGAGAAAAAGGGTCTTGACAGACAGACGGACGGACGGACAGACGGACAACAAAGTGATCCTATAAGGGTTCTGTTTTTTCTTTTTGAGGTACGGAACCCTAAAAAAAACAAATACTTACGATGTGCTGTTGAAAGAAAATTTAGAAATATGTCCAACTTGTGGGTACACTACTCACGCTTCTTAAAACAATGAATTTGAATAAATATGTTACTAATTATATTTTAAGGTCATGACAATTGCAAATATTTTAAGAAGCGTAGGATGTCATCCCACATTGTACCCCGTCTGCCTTTAAGGTTCGAGTTAACAGTCATTTTTTGTGCAAGCTCGTCCCATCGTAGGCCCTGTCTTTGCCTTCGGGCTAGGCTAGGGTCAAGAGTAAGCCTATAATTAATAAAACAATATATTGTACAAATTTACAATACAAGTTCGTAGAAGTAGCTATGAAAGAGAATCAAGAGACCTATGTTAAGCTGGAGCATAAAGGTCCAAATAAGTAGGTATAAGTTTGATCGTTGAATAGCAACTCCGAAATAGCGACAATAATCAGCAGTTCGTTTTGGTCCTTATTTATGACTAGCGGATGCCCAGCGGCGTTGCCCGCGCGGATTCCGTTTATTCCCGTTCCCGTGGGAATTTCCGAAAATCCCTTCATAGTGGTTGCCTACGACATATTTAAGACACCTACATACCATATTTCAAATAGCGGGTGCCCAGCGGCGTTTTCCCGCTTGGATTTAGTTTATTCCCGTTCCCGTGGGAATTTCCAAAAATCCCTTCATACCAATTTCCTGTGACATATCAGACACCTTCATACCATTTTTCAAGTTTCTAGGTGTTATCGTTTCGGAGTAGTACGTATTTCTCTTTTTAACCAGTTTTATTATTTTCCCGTGGGAATGAGATATTTTCCTGGAATAAAAAGTACCCTAGATGTTGACCCGGGTACTCAGTTATCTCCATACCAAATTTCATCAAAATCCGTCCAGTAGTTTTTGAGTGATGCGTGCACAACCAGACAGACAGACAGACAGACAAAAATTCCAAAAATTGGTGTTTCGGTATCTATATCGATAACTATATACACTACCGTTAAAATTTTCAAAAAATATTTAATGTACAGACACGGCCCCGTTAGAGTTTTATTATATGTATAGAAAATGTATAGTTACATTCAACTCTTAAAATAACAGCTCAAAACTTTGCAGATTCATATAAATTAAAACTGACCTATGTTTAGTGGGGTAAACATATCGGTCTTATTAATAAAAATGGCCTATTCCTAGGATGATCAGAGGTTACGCTAGAAGTAGTTAATCCCTGAGTAACCAAGTATTACCTCAGTTTTTTTTATGTCATTAGTAAACACGGAGTATCCTCGGACTAACTATACATTCCTTACACCTAGCTTACACTTAGATTACGTCTGAAATGTGGCAATACTGATGAATTTAAAAGTAAAAAGAGAGATAAGAACTTTTCCAAAATGGAAGAAATCCGGCCAAGTGCGAGTCGGTAATGGTACGAAGGGTTTCGTACCATTACCTATAAAAACGGCAAAAAAATAACGTTGGTTGTATGGGATCCCTCCTTAATTTATTCCGTTTTTTAGTATTTGTTGTTATAACGGCAACAGAAATACATAATCTGTGAAAATGTCAACTGTCTAGCTATCGCGGTTCTTGAGATATAGACTGGTGACGGACAGACAGCGAAGTCTTAGTAATAGGGTCCCAATTTTACCCTTTGGGTATGGAACCCTAAAAAAATGTGTTTCACAAGTGACAGCTGACTATCTGACATTCGTATTTGTGGTTAGTAAGTAGCAAAGAGATTAAAATATAATAATATTTAAATCTCTTTGATCCCATCGCCTTACCGTCATCCTTCCGTCATCGATGAATGTCAAAGTAACTTTTAGGTTAGCATAAAACCTAAACCATGGCTAATCCCTGCTTAAACTAGGTGACACCAAGGCGTAACTTTTACTCCGGGAGTAGGCATGGATTAGGTTACTCCTTGCTTACTCTGTGTTTATTAATACTGAAATTGGTTAGTAATGAGTTAATACTTGGAGTAAAGTTAATCTTTCTCTAGTCGGAATTTATTAATAAGACCGATTAACGTTTTGTAAGTATACAAGTTGTACTCTTACGTATTGCACTAAATAAATGAAGACAAGCAGGTGTCACATTTTTCCAGGTATGAGTATGATGATGATGTATGACATTTGAATCAGAATTTAATGAAAGCTATTCGTAGGTACTAAAACGATTAGGAAAAAAAAATTTCTCGATGACAGGTTAGTATACGACTATACGGAATTTCCTTATTTTATATTGCTATATTTTGAGCAAATATAGCGAATATTAGTTTATTAAAAATATCATTGGGAAGAAGTTTTTCAGCGGCGTATATTTTCACTGTCAGTGAGTCGTCAATCACAACGACCCGCAAATGAAGAAACAACAGTCGTTTCCCCAATAAATGCAGTTGCACAGTGCACACATTCTGTTAAGATAATGTGAACGAAATGGTGCGCATTTTCTTTTATTTGAATGTCTCCGGAGACTGGATCCACTGACACCGCAGCATCTGGGTGCAAACTAGTGCAAAATGAATAACTTGAAAATCTTGTTCTACGCTCCGTGAATGTGGTGACGCTCCTTTATAAATATACATTGCTACGATGTTCTGGCTTCGAATAGGATTTCATGTAGAGTAAGCTATGTACTTTTAAATAAATCATATATTTTTTGTTTTTGTCTACAGCACCTACTCAGTAGGATTGAATGTAATTTGTCGAGGTGCACCAAAATGTGACACACAAAAATATAATAAATAAATATAATCTCACGCCTTTCATCCCCGAGGGGGTAGGCAGAGGTATTCCATTACTGGATATACCCACATTTCACGAGATATATTGGACCCCTAAACGTGATAGGTGGTGAGCCCATCGCCGGACCGCGTCTATTTACACATGTCTCAGAATTAATTCTGAGACCTGCGTTCTGCGTTGGGGTTCGAATCCTGGCATGTACCAATGAGTTTTTCAAAAACTTACGTACATATTTATCACTAGCTCGACGGTGAAGGAAAACATCGTGAGGAAACACACAAAAATTCAACTATTAAGGCTTTAGTAACAATAACAAGTCCTGTGTCCACACCAATAAGAAGCATACTGTTGGTTGAAAGTATTTCATTTCTGGAAGTGCCTCTCTGTCTATTCTTGGACCTACATGTGACAGGTAGTGAGGCTGTTGATGAACAACACATTTATACATCAAAACCAATTTTTGGGTCTCTGGGTTTTCTACAATAATAATATGTAACAGAATAAACGCAATTCTTGAAATTAGTTTGTTCAGTATCAACTACTTAATCGATTTCAGTTATTAATTCAGTTAAAATTTTTCCTAAAAACGAATTAGTATATCTGATTTTCGTGCTATCTATGGAAATCGTACTATTATTGCTCTTTGTTTAAGTAAATTGGTTCGACACAACTAAAGTACGAAGGCATCATTATATTTTATATATTAATATACTGATTGGGGTGTATAAGGAATTGCGCTTATTTTGTTACGCGTTGTATAAATATTGTAAGTTTAAAAAAACTTTGGTACAAACCTACAATCAAACTCGGGCCTGAGGAGGTGAGCTAACTTCCAACGTGACTATAGCTAATTTAGCTAAACTATAGCCAAGTAAAAATGATTTTCAAGTTAATATTTCTGCCCTCTAACTAAGTGGCAAACGCAATTTTTATTGGCTGTGCCAGTGATTAGGTATACTTCATTAGAGTGTTGCCTGAATTTTTTTGGTCATAATGCCACGTGCATAACAATACACACGTCACATACATATTGTCATACTATTCAACTGAGGCTTACGTTTTACAAAACTACTTACTTGGCCTTCTGATGTCAATTGACTTGGCCAATAAGCCAACTAAACTTGGTGTCTAAGTTAAAATATCTATGGGTCTAGCAAGTAAATATAAACACTGACACGCAGCTTAAAAGTTACAATTAAGCGAACGCCAGCTAAGCGAATAAATCTTTCGTTTGCCACTTGGCTCATTAGCGTTGAGCAGTATAACAGTTTTCGTTGACATAATTTCACCCATCGATATAACTGTGACGTCATTCAGCCGCGTTCGATTCAGTGTAAATTCGGCCCTAAGTGACGGCGAGGGACATGTCCGTAGAGGACTGGCCATTAGGTTAAAACGCCTCTCGTCGCGTGTCCTCTTTGTTGTTAATGCAATTTCGCGCAAACTTCGCCCTAATTCGATATGAACTACGAAATAAACAATAAATGGAGAGGATGGACGAGACGGTTTAACATTGACAGTTTCCGAGATTTTGAGGGTTTATTTAGATTGGATGAGGGTGGAGAATGGAAAGGAAATGAATCTTATCAGTTATTCTTATATGTAAGAGTATTTTATAAAACATACGAATTCTAGGAAAATAATAACAAATATCACTTAGTAAATCAAACTAAGTCCTTCCTATTTGCACAAAATCTTCTATACTAATATTAGTAACAAAATATTATGCAAAAATAATAAAACATAAAATTAAGTTATAAATATGATGCCCTCACGCCTTTTGGACGGGGGGCTGAAAGAAGTATTAATGAAAATACCCACTCACCTTACCATACCATACCACCAGTAGGTACCTTAACATATTACATATCAATCAAAAACGAAAATTAATACATATTCAGACATTTATTCGTTACCCTGTAAAATTGAATTCAAACAACTGCCTTGGAATACCCATATGGCCTGTAAATCACACGAAATTCAAGTTGATTCTCATTAAATTGTGTATGATTTACGTTTATTTCCATTATTCCAATTTATCTGGAATCATTAATTAAAGCTTCGATCGCGTATCAATTACTTGTAACGAAACATGATTTATTTTAGTAACAATTAGTTTACAGATAAAATACAAGCATCTAGGTATCTTATTTTTAGACAGCAAGTAAAATATATAAATAAATAAAAAGGGTTGTAATAAGTATTTCATTCCTGAATATCTTACTTTTTATCAGGTATTTTTCTGACCTCCAAACCGTGACCTCAGAAGAGCAGTGATAGCCCGGACGGTTAAAGAGCCGGCCTAAAATCAGTGAGGCTCGGGTTCAAATCCTGGCATGTACCAATGAGTTTTTCAAAAACTTACGTACATATTTATCACTTGCTCGACGGTGAAGGAAAACATCGTGAGGAAACCCGCAGGTCTCAGAATTAATTCTGAGACATGTGTAAACAGACCCGGTCCGGCGATGGGCTCACCACCTATCACGTTTAGGGGTCCAATATATCTCGTGAAATGTGGGTATATCCAGTAATGGAATACCTCTGCCTACCCCCTCGGGGATAAAAAAGGCGTGAGATTATACTTATACTATGCCTCAGAAACAATGCCTGCGAGTTTCCTCACAATGTTTTCTTTTACTGTGGAGCAGATAGATATATGTAGCTACGTTAGTTTTTGAAAAACTCATATGTACCTATTTGGTACATGCTCTCGCTTCCAATAGGGCAATCACTGCTCTAAATTATCCAAAGTAACAAGACCCGAATTAGAATTCAGCTTTCTAAACTCATGCGATCAGAATAAATTTCGTGATGGATCGTTCATTTACTACCTAAGTGACCTGACAAATCTGATTTAAAAAGGGCCCTTTGATAATTAGACTTCACTTGAATGTAGAGGCAAAGCGGCGGCGGCTAGTTTGCGGAAACGTCTACCTTATTTTAGTCTTTCTAGGAAAACATTACGATATTTTTATTCAAATTGTTGAATTTGCTCTTTTTAGAATTTGTGGTAGCAATTGTGCTGGTGTCTCTCTCTCTCTCAATCACTTATATACTTAAATATATTCTTGAAAATGATATTCCCAGGGCAACGATTAATATTAAGTTCTTATCTCTCAAGTTTTTGTTATCGATTTCTGTATGATTATGCTCCATAATTAAGCTAAAAAAGAGTTCGTACAGTCAAGAGCACGTAGAGCTTGACACGTTGGACTTTTTAAAGATTGAAATAAGAATTCAATCGCCCTAGAGGTCAGACTCGCACTACAAGTGTAAACCTTCATGGGCTCTTGACTGTAAATGGTTTCTATTTTTTCAAATCACACAATTATTTTTATTCAACTGATCAAAATAAAATATGTAGTTTCAATCCATTTTGAATATAAAAAAAAATATATATAAAAAAGCATTAAGTAGTGTACTCGTATAACTACGTATATCATTTAAATACTCTGAGTTTTCCGATTCGAAGTTGAGATTATTTATATTATTTATAGCTCTTCGATTTTAAAAACTAATGCTAATGATTTAATTTAATGATTTTCTCTAACTTAAATACTCAATTTTCATGAATTTGAACTTTTCAATGGCAAAAATGTAAATGTTTGTTTGAAAAATAAAGCAGTTTCATCGGTAAAGACCCAATACTAAGAAAAGAAAATCTCAAATCGAGTAGCACTTAAGATCTAGAAGGTGGGGGGGGGAAGCATTCAACTATTTCCTCTTTCCCCTACTAAGCACTCTTGGCTTCACTGGTGAATAGAAGGGCTTAAAAGTCCACTATGGATGTATAGTCAAAAATCTGGAAGTACAGAATGTGTTTCATCATTTATTTGGTCCAGATATTCAAGTAAACTTTGTCCAGATACTACGGCTATCCAATAAAACTCAAAGTGTCCCGCCCGAGGAGTGCACATAAAGTGACGCCAGCTGCGACCCTAAATCAGGGCCGAATCGAAACTCGTTCCGATAGTTAGAAATCGAAATTCTCAAAGACATGAACACTTTCAATTTACCTACTTACAATAATACCTATGGAAAAAGAACATATAACTATATTTTACCTAGGATAATAAATTGCCTTCCAAAAGACATACAAGAAATATACCTCGCCAGCTCTAAAGCAGTCAAAAATATTAAAAAGTATTACATAAACGATAAGAACTTAGATTATATTCTGGAATAAGCATTGATATTGTGCATGTACCTACTACTGTATAAGTAATACTATAATTCCGGACTCACTAGCTGTTCACAAGCCTTCGCTGGTTTTTACAGCTCTTAGTATAAGTTTCAAACTCTGTCAGTATTTAGATCTTTAAATAATTAAATTAAATTAAAAGTTAATTTACGAATCCATAAATTACACTCAAAAATCGTGATATCAAGAGAACAGAACAAGAAACAGCTGGGCCAGGGGCACAGTATACTCAAGATTTGTTTGGTGTTGTACAATTATTGTTATACATAAAATTATAATCTACTAGCTTTTACCCGCGGCCTCGCTCGCGTACGTGTACTTCACCCCCTTAGGGGTTTAATTTTGCAAAATCCTTTCTTAGTGGATGCCTACACTGTAAGCTATCTATGAGCAAAATTTCAAGTCTTTAGACCCAGTATTCATTTAATACTCAAAGGCGTTGATACATCACCAATCAGTCAGTCAGTTTATCATTTTATATATAATATAGATATAAATAAAAATGAATAGCTAAATGTGTTGTTAAGTGAGGCTGATTTGGCTGAATTTTGTTGTTGTCTCGTAATTGACCGGAAAACACCGCTAAAAAATAAAAAGTGAGACAGAAAAAACAAGCACACAGTTGGATTGGGGATAGTTACTAACCAAAACTATTAAAACCACCCCAATAGTCTTATAACAAAACCAACTGAGTTGGAGTTCGAGTTTTGCCTCGAATAAAAGATTATGTCTGACATGAAAAAGATTCAGGTTTAAGTGAAAAATGAAAATATAATTTGGTCGAAGGTTATTCCTTATCTCTCTATTTTGTCCGACGGTGGACTGGAAGGTAATCAGAATAATAATTGAAAAAATTTCAAAATTGGTTTGGTGCCTGAATATGGACTTCAAGTTCAAGTACTTAGTTGATTAAATTAGTTAGTAATACATCTTATTATACTATACTAGCGGTTCTGCGCGGTTTATCCTGCGTAGTCCTCGTTCCCGTGGGAATACGGGAATAAAATATAACCTATGTTACTCATGGATCTTCTAGCTTTCCATTGGTGAAAGAATTTTTAAAATAGGTCCACTAGTTTTTGAGTTTATTCGTAACAAACATACAAAAATACAAATATTTCCTCTTTAAAATATTATATAGAAGTATAGATTTAGTCTGCCTGAATCCAGTCCTGTTTAGTTCCAACCCATCGGAATGCATAATAGTCGTGTAAACCGACCGAGGGGACATTTATACGACTTGATATTGTAAGGGTTACCAATGGTTTTGAGAAAGTATTGAATACCTATAGGTTTGAATATCACACCAAGATGTTTTTTTGCATTAGTACCACCTTAGTTTTATTAGATATTATAATATTAGTAGGACTAGCAGCGCCCCGCTTTTCACCCGCGTAGTTCCCATTCCCGTGGGAATACGGGGATAAAATATAGTCTATGTGTTATTCTGATATATAAACTATATAACTGTAAAGTTTTATCAAAATCCGTTCAGTAGTTTTTGCGTGAAAGAGGAACAAACATCCATCCAAACAAACTTTCGCGTTTATAATATTATTATAGTAGGATCTAATTTGATGTCGATTTAATTAGCAATGATAGACAATCATATAACGAAAATAACTGTTAATATATATTCTCTAATAGTCGAGATTTCGAGTCACCTTAATGCCCACTTACAGGTCTGCATTATACCTACCGGTTTGCCGACTTTAAGAATTAAAACGAATCCCTAAGATAGTAGCGCTGCCTGTCTGTTACCTTTTCACAGCTAAGCCGCTGAATTGATCTGTAAAGGTTATTAAAGAGATAGCTTAGATACAATTTGTGGGAGGTCACAGGCTAAGTAGTTCTATTTTGTTTCATCAAATTGACATATTAACACGTTTTCAAGACTTCAACATAGCCCTCAGATATCATAAAAATAATTATTTATTATAAGGCAACTTGCCCCTAGAATCTAGATTAAAATATAATAAAATACAAGGAGAACTAAATATGTCATACATAATACATTAAATAAAAAATTTATATAGGTATAACCTCCGACACAACATATATTATATAGATACATATAAACACAAACAGCTGATTTTCATGAAATATGGCTAAGAACACTCGGGATAAAATTATCTATGACACAAAAAAACTAAACGAAAATCGGTTCATCCGTTTGGGAGATACGATACCACAGACAAACGTGTTAAACTTATAACACCCCTTTCTTTTTTGTCAGGGTTTAAAATTCATTTTTGTTTATTCTTTAAATACCTAATCTATTTTTGAAAGGCTTAAAAACCGATTACCTAGTAAAGTACGTTTAGCATGGCCAGCTAGTTTGTCGAGTCTGCCCACGTGCTGCTGCACCGCGGCGCATTATCCCTCGTAAACTCTCCACCGTGACGTCTTGAGAGTTCGCTAAACACCCATTGCCACTGCTTGCAGTTAGCTATGCTAATACGCTACTATTCTCTTGAAATCACAACATTTGAAACAAACAGTCGATTTATGTCAGAAGTAACGAGTGCCCAGCTGCGTTGATCGATAAGTTTCTTTTTGAGTTATATGGGTACTTGATGACTATGGGAAAAGTTCGTGAACACTTTTCGCAGCACTGATTTGCTTTTCCACAAAGTTGCATAATTAGTTACCGGAAATTAAAGGTTCTTAGTATTAACCAAGAACTACTAACTTGTATTGAAAGTTTTTTTTATATAATCGACATGACTGTCTGTTACCAAAATAAAACAAAATAAAAAAACTATTCACACACGGTTATTTAGTCCCAAACTAGGCAGTTCCTATACTATGGATACTAAAGGACCGATAACCATACTTAAATAAATATTAAACGACCAGTCACGAAGCCATCAGACATGTTGATGCACTCTAATGTTGTCCCCGAGGGGGGATCGAACCCGCGACCTCCGACTCCGAAGGAAGTGTTACTAGCAACTGAACCAACAGGCCCTCCGAGTTGCGCAGGAAGCACATGCAGTGTCGCTGATTCGTGCATCAATATCTAAGGCAATTAACAAAGACGTCGTAACGATGTGTGATCAAAACAACATGGAACAAAAACGACATATACATTTAGAGACAAAAAAATAATTTTCTGCTACATGCATCTTATTAGAAGTAAGTTTAATTTTATTAATAATTTTTTATACAAAAATCAATTTTTTTACAAAAAAAAATATTATTAAAAAAAAAGATAGTTCCAAAGATAAAATACCACTGTCAAAACTTCTCAAATAATTTAAAAATGCTCTGACTTGCGCAGCTCGGTGTAAATGTGACCTTATAGATTAATAGTCCCTGAGAATTCGAGATCGCTTTGTATGCAGTGACGCCTCGACGCTTGAAGAATACTCCAGTGACATTTACATTGCAGTATAATTTCCCTTTGATGTCAGTTTGGATTAGGTCCTAGGCAACTGTTAGTTTAGGATCCCAACCGTTTCTAATTTGCATAATACAAAAAATCTGCGTACTGTAAACATAGGTACTTGTTTTCGTAACCTAAATAAACATTTTTCCAGTTACACAAGAATTACTCTACGTTTCCATGAATACAGAAACATCAAAACCTTTTTCATAGACGAACCAACTTAATTAAAGCACGTAATTTATTTTAAGTTCCCCTTTTGCAAGTTGTGGAAGCTAGAATTAAGTTTTTGAAGGAAAAGCGTTCTCAAACAAATATTTATTTGGTACCCAACCCAATAACACACTCTGCTTTATATTTTTCAAAAAGATTTTACATTATCCTACTAATATTATAAACGCCCAAGTTTGTAGTATGGATGTTTGTTCCTTTTTCACGCAAAAACTACTGAACGGATTTTGATGAAACTTTAAAGTTTTGTAGCTTATACATCAGAATAACACATATACTATATTTTATCCCCGTATTCATACGGGATCAGGAACTACGCGGGTGAAACCGCGGGGTGCTGCTTGTTATGAATTAAAGAAAATCTCACGCCTTTTATCACCAAGAGGGTAAGAAGAGGTATTCCATTTCTGGCAATACCCACATTTCACAAGTATATTATGTTCTTTGAACAAGTAAACGTCATCGGACCGAGTCTGTTACACATGCCTCAAAATTAATTGTCGAACCTGCGGGTTTCCTTACGATCGGTTCCTTACTACTACCTACTATGAATGAAGCAAGATTATACTTAAAAAATATTCATTTAAAAAATACCACTTTCTGACTATACTTCAAACTTAGGGCAACAGTCTTCTGGAATTATAAAATGTACTAGTTATACCTAGTTAATATTAAATTTTTCAGAGCCCTCGTAACTAGAACAATAGTAAACTCGTGGATTGCTTTTCGTAGCAAATCGCAGAGGTAAAGCTAGTGACAATTACACACAGGCAAGCAATATCACATAAACCATTTGTTTTAATTAAACTTGACGGTTAGAATACAAATCGGTAGGTATGGAGCTAGCTAGCTTTTATGGTCGCTGCGCCGAAAATCCAAAGATACCGAAACGAGATTAGCTAAATGAAACGACGTTGAACTTTGCATGCGGCCGCATATGCAACGCATCCATGCTACTGGCACTTGAATTAGCCTGCAATTTTCCATACTTTGAACACATTTAATCTGGTATTACTTCCACAACAGTTGGTCCAAGTTTCCATTTGAATACATTGATATAGTTATTGCACCGAATGAAGTTTCTATTCGATGGAGGTTTTTTCAATGGGTTATATATTTTTCCCTTTGTTATAATAACAGGTGTATGACAAATGTGCAGGGGTGGAGGTAAGGGATTCCGCAAGTCCTTAAAATTTGACAAGCCTCTGTAAAGTCCAGCTCACCGCTTGTCACTTTATGGGGCAAAAAAGATACTGGTGAAAAGTAGGTGTATTTAGGAATGGAATACCTCTGCCGACCCCATCGAGGGTAAAGGCTAGACAACATTTATATTATTTTTAACGTGAACCAATGAGATTTTAAAGTATTAAGTACAAATTATAACTAGTTCGACGGTGTACGAATATGTTACATAACAGGAAATAGGTTTGAGGCATGTGTAAACAGCACCGACTCAGGGGTGATAGGCTCACTACCAGTCAAGTTTAGGGGTCGGAAAGATACATTAGTGAAAAGTAGGACTTCGAGTAATGGAACACATGACATCTACCAACGCCCTCAGCTGTAGCGTCAGTGTATATTATTATTGTTTACTTACTACATATAACATAAACTAAAATACTTTTATATCTATTTTATATAATTTGAATACTTCCAACTTTGACCTTTAATAGTAATCGATATAAACGAAACATTGTTAGAAATGATTTCAGGCTGTTCAAATATTATTATTGTTTTGTTATAAAGGTAACGAATATTTGGGAAAGTTTGAAAGTCAAAGGAACCGAAATAAATTGGAAAATGTTTTTTGATATTTTTTTAATAGAAATCATGATTTTAGGTAAATATTTCGAGCAATACCTAAAATAAAACCAACCGAATATAAGAATAATTAAAATAAAACCAACCGAGTTGGTGTCACATTCAGATCCCGATCACCGTGATGTTTTATTTTCCTCCAACAAAACCAAATTTGTAGACCCACGGAAAAACAAACCAATCAATTAACATTACAAACAAACGCCTTCAATGTTGTGGTTTTTTAATAAACGGTAACCGTTCAATTTGAGTCGAGGGTGCTTATGGCTCAACGGGGCTCGGCTTATTGACTATTTTGCTGAAGAGTTTCCAAC
Source organism: Ethmia dodecea (assembly GCA_963855545.1). NCBI lineage: Eukaryota > Metazoa > Arthropoda > Insecta > Lepidoptera > Depressariidae > Ethmia > Ethmia dodecea. The sequence goes on from OY979446.1 coordinate 9,887,187, forward strand.
AAAGGAATCGGGTCAACTCACCGATTATCGACACACCGAGGACAATGGCCGGGTATAATTATTCAATTTGTTGTCCTTACAACCGCCATTCGGCCCTTCAGATAAAATAACCCCCATTCAACTTTCGACCTTTGTTTCAGGCCGGTTGTTAAATCAGTCAAACTTTGATTGTAGTATAAGCTAAGCATGAAACCGTATACCATAAAATAATTATAGTTAAGAAAATATTTATGCTAGAGGCTCTGTTGAGCTAGACAGCTGGCAATAACCTTCCTTAAAAATACACAAGAATTCATCGTTTATTTTTTACTAAAGAAACTTTTCTTTATAACCATCTCTTAGCATTATGCCTAAATAAATAAATGCTGACTAAATATTGTTCAAGTTCTAAGAGCTTGCTGGGATGCTGATAAATGGAGCCGTAAGTTACAGTTATCCCATCCTCGTCGCCAGTGTTATAATTTGCTTTGAGTACTTCACAGTGCGTCAACTAGGGTCATAATAAATTAATATTTCTTTTTATGATCACACACTTTATTACACCGTAACGGTACAGCAGTGAAGGGGGAGCCAAGTTGACATTGAAAAATAAGTACTCCAGGCGGCCCACAATAAGAGATACTTTTGCGTTAAAAAAACTTATTCAAATAGGAAAAGAATAAACACGAGTAACGTCAGCACAAAAAGAGAACGGTAATATAATATACTATACACATGCGTTACCATTACACCATCACACATAATATAGACCGACGAGCAAACAGGGGAAGACCGAAATTATGACAAATCTGTGTACAAATTGTTGGAGCCGCAGAAAGAGAAGCCACCAAAGATTAATGAGCCAAATAAGGAAGACGGGCAGCGTTTGCATTTCATTACGAAAGAACGAGATAGCATCGATCTCGTTAGGAATGCCACACATGTTCTACCTAGCTCTGGTTTACTTTTCAAAGGCGCACCTTCATTTGTTTTTCGCAGACAGCTTGTTGAAAGCAAGGAGTTTGTGTACGATAATTTAGTAAGGAAAGCCAACGCACCGAATTGCGGTCCTACAAATCATTCCACAAGGGTTGGCACTATAGGAATAATGTTCTAGTCTACTAAAACATCCAATTATGTAGAGTAAACGAGGCTTATTTACGTTATGTTAAACCTTACAAAATATAGAAATGCGTGTAATACAAAATTTTCTACATGACCTCTATTCTCTCTAAACTAATTTAAAACCCTTCAAACGACGATTATTAGATACTGAATACCAGGGTTCATTTATTAATTATTTAATTAATAGCTGTTCCCCGCAAAATTATAGCCGATTGTTACTCCAGTAGTTTGGGAACCTTCATTACAAAAAAATATACATCATACAAATCTTTGCTCTTTAAGATATAGTGTGGATGAAATGGTTTATAAAATGCTTCTTCATTTCTGAGGAAAGACCCTTACCTTGACATTTAGCTGTATATTGTTACTGGTTGATGTTTTTTGTATTATTTATTTACCTATTTAACATTCAATACATCACCTTACAGATATTATATTCAAATTGGTTCAGTTCATAACTCTAAATAAAATACAAAATAGTAACCATAACAAATTATGCAACAATTCTAAATACTTTATCAATATTCCACAATAATTGTATCTACTTATAAACTATAATGATTAACTGATTTATAATTACATATATACTGTCTATAAAATATCAAGATAAATTCCTACTTTGCATTCATTTTCTTCACTTGAATATGCAATCATTTTCGAATTCCAAAATTCGTATTATACGAGTAAATATGTAGTGTCATCTGAAGCTCTAAGGAAGTGTATCCGAGAATTCCGAGTGTCATACGTATTTATATAGGGTACATGTCGTGAATTGCAAAGCAGGTGAGCAGTGGATATCAACGACATCGCATATCGTTGGTTTTATAGACTTAGCTACATCGTACGCATTTGAATGAGCTTCGGTATGAGAACGTCTAGTTTTAGCTTTATGAGAACTTGTATTATGACTTCTTTAGGAAATTATTACCTCTTGCTGTAGAGATTTTACAGGAGTCAGAGACCACCTTTCGTTTTAAAAAAATAAAATAATTATAGTTTTAAATCATATGATTATAAGATACTAAACCACTAAACTGCAATCTCCATAGATTGTTTTAATCAGGGGCTTTTATAATCCTGTAATACCAATTTTGTGTTAATTTTATCACAAATAGGGTTGTGTCCTACCTAGTCAAATCAGTTACTTTTTACGATCTGTCAAAACGAAATTTTACTATGGAAAATGTACTGAAATAGCAAACCGTGACGTCATAGTTTGTAGTACTCAATTGCAGCACTTTTTTTGATTGTTTATTATTTTTAAATTTGCTATAATTGTAAATTGAAAATCGAAATACATATTTTGAGGTGTTTTGGGATAATCTTTTTAATGTATGACTACTCGCAATTTAATTTCGATGCTGTCAACTACCCAATTGTGTTCATTAGGTAATAAAAATTATGGAAACTATGGATATACGTATTCCTTACCTTTGGTTCTCCTAGAATCTAGAAAACATATTAGCCAAAATCACTAGTACTTTGTGTAAGTAGGTATATTATTATTATTCTACTTCACTTTATTCCTATTCTGTATTATTATCATAAATCAGGGGGTTAGAACCAGCAAGGCAGTTATTCTTCATAGCTCGTATATTCCCAAAAGTGGTTTATGCAACTACATATTTTTCTATTTAAAATATAAATATGGTCCGAAAGGTGCTGCGCCGTATTTGGAGTAAATAATTTACAGACCAATAAACTTAGTTTGTACTCTAAACCCGACGAAGAAACCAAACAACAAAAATAAATTCATAGTTCTTTACCTACATAGAAATATATTGTGTTTACGTAAATAAAGTTGTCCTTCTAAAATATACGAAACTTTTAGCGAGCGAGGGAGGCGTATTTGGGCGTCGCATATCACATTATCGGGACTCAGGCTACAGTGGAGTGTTTGCGGGAGCAAGGGTGGTAACCCTGACATGGATATGCTTGACTGGAAGCGAAGAGTATTAAAAAATAATTAAATTAAACTATTGATTCCCTTCTTAAATTGAATGGTTGAAATCTCATATTTGTCTTGCAAAGCTTTCTTGTAAGTTTATTAAAGAGGTACATTTTTTATTAGGTACCTCGTTTCATTCGTAAGCGATAGTTTCGAAAGATTTCTAACTTTTGTTATCTATTCTATCATTAGATCTTGTTGATCTCCTGTAGTAAAATTTTGCATTACCAAGAAGTTAAAAGTTGGAAGAAAAGACTTATTAATTTTCGTTAGGTTTAGGGCTGATTTTTCAATCGTCAGATAAAAGTTAACTGAAGAATAAACATCACCTGTCACTTTTCCTTTCTATTGTGTCAGACAGTGACAGCATCAATATATTCTCCGGATAAGATTTATCTGATGAATGAAAAATCATCCCTTAAAGAATTATATAACTTCACCTCGACAAAGACAAATGCGATGAATGATGTGAACACATCAAGTAAGTAGATACCTAATCGTTTCAATTTGGTGAAATATTTATATTTTTTCTGTAAACTATGTAAATAGTTTAAAAGTAGTTAATATTATTTTCACACCACATGCTCGAAAAAGCCGGATTATTTAACATATAAACCTCACCGAAAGCAAAACATTATATCCCTTGGCTTTAGCCGGGTAATAATGTTGTATGGAATTTCATTATAACCCTAGGTCAATAATGTAATTTTCACTTTTCATAATCCTTATTTCTACGACGATAAAGTCTAATTTCGTTGAGTACAATGTGGTGCACTCAACGAAACTGCCTGCGGCCACGGTCGTGGCCAACTCGATTTTCGAAAACCGAAGCCGCGACCAACTAGATTCGCACGATCTTCATTTGTTAAATCAAGTAGGTCACGCCGGCAGAAACAAGTTGCTGTATCCATTTTATAGCTTTTAAAAAGAATATCGAAAATGTCGAGTGATGAAAGGACTTTGACTCCAGAGTCTATTAAACTAGATGCCATAGGCATTGCCAATAATCTACTACCATGCAATTGCATTTTATTGTCTCGCATAAGGTGAGAAAAGTAGAGTATATAACTCGGGAATAATATAATAATAATATAATAATATAATTTATTCACTCTCATGGACTTATAGCTAATTACAATTTGAATTTATATCAATTGTTTATCCAGTATGAGAGTCTGGAGACCGTGATAGGTTGCAAGACCCGTGTTACGGCACACCAGGCTCCTCCCTCGCGGTACAAATTTACGATGCGAGTGTACCAACCTAGGTACTAGTATGTAGTAGTAGTAGTTGAGAGTATTTAAATTATGTGTCTACGAGTGTTTGTGTGTAAGTGGATGTGAGAGTAGGTGTGGGGGTGAGGGGTATATGAGGGTGTGTTGTGAGTGTATGTATGGGGGGTGTGGGAGTGGTGTGTGTATGTGTGTGTAAGAGAAATGCCATGGGTTAAATGCCAGAAGAAGAAGTAGGTATTAGTTAAATATGCAGGTAAGATGCAGATTATTTAATGGTAAGTATAACATTTTCAGTTTTGTTATAGTCAAGATCTAATAGCCAGTCTGTAACAATTTTTTTACATTCAAAATAGCACTTAGGGTAGATGTTAAGTATTTTATTTAATTTGTTGTAAACATAATAACCAAGGAAGTATACGGAGCGCTGAGCAAGTGCAGTTCTTACGAAAACAGGGGGGCATACAGTGTATTTCCGTCGGGAGGTAGAATTGGTTATGGAGGGGTTAAATTTAATTTGGGAATGGGTTTTTAAAATTAAATTTAATATAAATAACTGTCGCACAGTCAAAACTTTAACTTTACCATAAAGCTCGACAGTGGGGCACCTGAAAGGAAGCTTCCATCCAACCTTCAAAATGGCTCTTTGGGCGCGTTCAAGCTTCAGGATGGTTGTTTTAGGACAGCCACCCCAAACAACAATGCAATAAGAGGTCAAAGATTGGGACAGATCAAGGTAAACCATTCTTATTACCGTTTCATCCGCAATATGACGAAGACGTTTAAATATAAATATAAGCTTTCTTAGTCTAGAAGAAAGAGTATCAATGTGAGAGTGGAATGAGAGCAGATTGTCAATATGAACTCCTAAGTACTTGATCGAATTTGTACTTGTCAGAGTGGGACATGAGCAAATGGTATGTGGTATTTTTGGGCAGTAATGGGCAGTGAGGGAGTGAAGAGAGGGAGTTGGCAAGCTGGACTTGGACAAGGAAAAGGTAAGGAACTGCGTTTTGTCAGCATTAAGTGTGAGAAGGTTTCGCGAAAGCCAGTTCATAACTGAGTCAAGTCCTGTCTGGGCAAGTCCAAATATATTTTCCCAGGTGTCCCCGTGGAACAACAGGGCAGTATCATCGGCTTATGTATAAATTGAACCATTTGTCAGCTTAAAGTCACACAGATCATTAATGTAGACTAAAAAGAGAGTTGGTCCAATGATACTGCCCTGCGGCACCCCATAAGTGATGGGAAGTTCATCGCTAATCCAGTTTCCGATCTTCACGCATTGGCGTCGGGACGTAAGATAGCTCTTCAACAAGGACAGCTGAAGACCACGAACACCGATAGCTTCCAGCTTATTTAATAGAGTGGGAATAGAGATCGTGTCAAATGCTTTTGCCAGGTCCAAGAAGATGCCCAAGACTTTTTCCCCTACATCCAAGTTGCCAACAATATCACTAACTAAATCTGAAACAGCATTGCATGTGGAGATTCCAGAACGGAAGCCATATTGGGAGGCCGAGAGGATGTAATTTTTCTCCAGATAGTTAACCAATCTCTTATTTATCAACTTTTCCAGAATTTTTGATAGTGTTGGCAAAATGGATATAGGTCTGTAATTGCTGACACAATCTCTAGGCCCACCCTTATGAATGGGGAAAATAAGAGCCGTTTTAAATGCATCGGGAAAAGTACCTGTATCAAGGGCAAGATTGCATATATACGTAATGGGCTTGGTTAAAATATGTTTAAACTTTTTAAGAAAGAGCCCTGTAATATTGTCCAGCCCCGGGGCACAGTCACTGCGAAGGGTGAGTATAACGCGCTCTATTTCAGCCTCGTCCGTGCTCAATAACACAAATGAAAGTGGGGAAGGTGCAGGAGTTATGTGTTTACGAGGAGGATATGGGTTTACACTTATTTTTTCAGCGAGACTGCGGCCTACATTAGCAAAAAACGAGTTAACTTTGTTTACGGACATCATTGGCTCAGAAGGAGACAGCAGTTCATCTGCTTGTGAATTTATTTTAGAAGTGTAAGTTATGGTTTAAACAGCCCGCCACAGCTTCTTATTGTTGTATTGTGCAGCTGAGAGAAGAGCCCTATCATACTCATCCTTCGCCCTCCTTAGAAGCATTGTACAGTAATTTACAGTAATAAAACTGTTTTTGTCTTGGGCGCTTAAATCCCTCACTAAACTCAGGAATTAAATCATAACTCCCTCGCTGCGCTCGGGAGTAAAACTGGGAGTCCTTCGTTACGTTCAGGATTCAATGTCGCGCCCATGACATAAAACAGTGCTTTATTCCCTTGGTGTATAATCTACTATTATTTTAAGGAAAACCGTAATATTTACTGAATGATACCATTTATGTATACAATATTTATTAATAGTCAACAAACGTCTTGCTTATTGCATGTGACTATCATTTAGAAGAATGAGAATTACAATACATACATACATATGCTCACGCCTTTTTCCCCAAGGGGTAGGCAGAGACAACAGCCCACCACCTGCTACGATACTGGCATAGTTCTCCCGCCTCATCCTTCAATCGGTTCATATATGCTCGTCGGTTTCGGGAACTGCAATATTTATGTGTGAACTTGTAGTTTAAGTAACAAAGTAGGTAGGTATGCGAATTCAAATTTTGTTGTAATAAAACTCGTGTCCTATAACAGTATCAAAAAATATTAACAAGATATTTTGAATACCTACAACACCCTGCTAAACTTCTATGTAACCTAAGCTTATCAATAACATATCAACCTCGATCGAATCAAATTAGCTATTCTAGCACATTTCTTTCTCTTGCAAGCAACAGTGTCAGGTTCACTCGACCCGCCGTATAGCCGCCCAATCACTATCTGTTTTGTTTACGTGCCCTCCATCTTTTACTTTGTGACTAGACAAATTCGGCCAAAATACAGGTAAAACAACTAACTTGATAAACATCTGAACATCGAGGAGTTTGGCAAAGATGTGTATCTATCCCGGGGTACTATTCACGAAGTTAGAGAGGATGTGATGACGTCTTCCTAGCTTAAGAGTTACTAGCTGTTCCACGCTGTTTCATCCGCGTAGTTCCCGTTCTTATAGGACTACGGGAATAAAATATAACCTATGCTACTCAGTGATAATGTAGTTTTCTTTTGGTGAAAGAATTTTTAAAAGAGGTTTAGCAGTTTTCGAGATTATTCGTTACAAAAATACAAGAATACAAATCTTTCCTCATTATAAATTAGTGTAGATAAGAGATAAGCAGGCGTTTGATATGAGAATGGCAAAGGAAGGCATTACCAATAACTGCCAAGATAAATATTAAACAAGTAACGCGGATGGTTTGAAGCAAATATTTGTTTTCCGGCGGATATTAAACTCACTACCCTTTCGTTGACCTCTGAACCCAAATCAAATTCTCGTCCCCATTGGAATTTTTAAAAAACTAAGTGTTGCTATTAAAATTCTAAAGATCAAGTAAAAATAAACTTAAAAAATGTTGATTTGCTTTTACTCCATAGTTGACTATTTTAATCATACCAGAGGTTTTCAATTTATCAATTCCCTGTCCCATATTTTAAGCAAAACATATTTATTCTCTATTTCTATGAATTTAAATTAAGAAACATTTTCATCAATATATCCAATGTTTCCTTGAAATTCAAGTGGGTGTTCCTACAAAATAGTTACACAAAGTTTCAACGCACGTGTTCGCCCATGTAATACGAGTCTAAAGGTAGAGCGTCACGTGCATTGTAATCGGAACGGGATGGTTGGCCAATGTTTTCAGCTTACTTGTAAGAATGTGGACGTGCGTGAGAAAATACAAAAGATTTCAGAAAATACGCAGTTCCTAATTTGAAACAACACTATTTCATTAGACAAAAACTTTTTTACATTGACTTAACACAAAAATCTGTTAGAAGCAAAATATGTTATTATTATCAATTATCATAACTAATGACATTTACGAGTATAAGACGTTTTGATATAATTGTGTAAATTTACTTTTTATTATTTTGAATAAAATGTACCTAGAAAGGACATAACTTTCTCAAAATGCAAGCTCTCTCTATGCAATGAAAATAAACAAGACAGAGTTACTTTAGTTTAAAAGTTAAATTACCTAAATAATCTTTTCTGCTATTTGAAGAAGCATTATTCTGACATAATATTGGTTCAGTGGCAATAGAGGAGAATGAAAATTCCTTTGAGATGCTCACATGTCTTTTCAGTTTGCTTTGTCTTGGTGTCGACTCCGAAACCGAGATGCAGTTTAAACTTGACAAAGGCGAACTAGGAACTAAAATTGGCAATTTACATTCCCAAACATGCACTGTGGGTTTATCATGTGAGCTTGAGTGCGATTGTTTGCAATTTATCGGAGATGAAACCGACGTTCCCAAGGCCCCGAACATAGGCGCGTCGCACTAGGTACTCAACCAGGGCTACAGTTGTGGTTTTCAGTATTATAATAATTATACATAAAAACTCGTGGCCACCGATTGCAATTGTGCGTCTTGTCGTGATCATACGTGCGATTATACAGCTACCATTTTGATTTTGGAGTTGAATAATTATGTTCCTAAAAGCTGTCATTATGGCTAAATTATATAATTATTCATATTATATACTTTTTATTATAAATTAAATTATTAGTGCTATAGTCCAATTGTTATAGAAAGAGCTCTGATTGACGGCATTTCTAAAACTGTATAAAAATAAGTTGGATCTGTCAGATTTCTTGCTATCATATTTAACTCAGTTTCAGAAACGTCATCTATCAGCGCTCTTTCCATGATAACTGAATTAGTTATAAAAGGATGATATTTCTAAATTAGGTCCTACAGTAAAATATTCTATTTCAGAGATCTCATAGTACCTACTTCACACAATGAGTGGGCAATTAAAAAAAAATTTTTTGTTAGTTTATAATGGTTTTCAAAATTCATGTTTGCAGTTTTATTTAAGCCATAGATTTGCCCTACTTAACTAGGTCATAGCTCAAGTGCTTAATCCTATACCGTCCGTTCGTGCACCGGCTCTGGAACACCCATGAATAAGTGATGCCTCCTCGGTGCATCTAACTGAGAGCCTGTCAGTTACATGCGTTCAATCACAGGAGTAATCACAGTGGGATTCAGTCAGCTATCAAATGCATTAGGACAGATACATTTAATTTAAATTGTTGATTCAGTTGTCTGATTGCACAGTGCTGTTGCGTTTGGTGGTTTGAACATTGTTTAAGTAACTAGTGAATTATCAGGGTTCCTTAAATGATTTCGAAACCCTATAGTACCAATACAGAAGAGCACAACCGTCTTAATACAGGTGTTCTAGGCAAAACTTTTAAAATGTAGGTAACCGTCAGTCAAATAGAAAGACAAAGACTTTTAGTTTACTTATATTAAACAAACCCTATTAAAATACAATTAAATTACCCTAGTGACATTATCAAGACAAAATTAAATATAAGCTAACATCATGCGAGCTAAATTATAGCCATACCAAGTATCGAAGTTGACTCAACAGTCTAAAGAAGTATAGTATAGTAGATAGTGTAGTCTTCATTGATACGTAGTTTCTAATAGTTAGCATTACAATCAAACGAACTCCAGCTAAGCAAATATAACTTTCGTTTGCCACTTGTCTATAGGGACATGTATGCTCCCATCATACCACAAGATAGTGACGCAATAGGATTATTTATTGTCTTTCATCGACCGTGGGACACTATTACTTAACTAATTGTCTATTTCAAAGTGGTGTTCAGATATCAAATATTTAAGAGACAGTTTTAAAGTTAGTAAAACTTAAAACCCTTATGTTTCGTAAAGTCTGAATGTCTGTTAGAGATATTTTATTCATCTTTACGAATTTTCATCTGCTTTCTGTAAACTGATCGACTTGTACATTCAGATTCTGCACAACGATAACAAAAGAGTAGAGACCTTCCAGGCCTGACAATTACTTGTATCACGATCCAAGATTTAATAGAACGTACCTATATTTATTTGTACGAATACACAGGCCCTAGAATTGTTTCCGAGACATGTGTCACACCTCCGGTCACACCTCCGGTCACCTGTCACATACAGTGGCTCGAAAAATGTATAGGTGAAATGTAGGTTTCTCCAGAAATGGAAAACGTCTGCTGACTTCCTAGGGGCTTAGACGTAAGCAAATTTTTATTTTTATTTATTTTAGAAAACCTTCATTTAAGTTGTAATGCCCATAAATATAAAATCCTGAAAGACTCGCATAGACTTAACAATTTTAAATAAGTATTAAATTAAAACACCGCAAATTACGCGACGTTTCTTCAAAGAAAATGAGCTCTCAAAAGACATCAAACTCCTTTTAACTTTATTACGTTTAAATATCTCAAGAATCATCCCTCTTTCTAGACTGAACAGAATCGAGTTTCAAGAGTCAAACGAGAAACCGAAGCAAATAATCCCAAGTTGAAACAATTTAAAACCATTATCCAGGATTGCTGCAGCCAGGTGTACTCGTATCTCTGAGTCTATACACTTGTGTGCTAGCCCCTACTTTTTGCCATCAAATGTATTCGTTAGGCAACATGCATAATAGGCGTAATAGGACGAAATACGTGACCCTCAACAAGTTTGGCAACATTGCACGCGACGTTGCGTTGCCAGATTGAGCGAAGTTTTTGTTAGATGGTTATTTTCTAAAATTATGTTCTCTTTGTCGATCATGTTGAAGTTTGAACGTCAAGTGTATGCATAATAGGCATAATAGGACGAAATACGTGACCCTCAACAAGTTTGGCAACATCGTACGCGACGTTGCGTTGCCAGATTGAGCGAAGTTTTTGTAAGATGGTTATTTTCTAAAATTATGTTCTCTTTGTCGATCATGTTGAAGTTTGAACGTCAAGTGTTACAACACTCGACGTTCAAACTTGAACATTTGCTGCCTAGTGGGTTAATTAGTTATTCTTAAGTGCATTCTTATATTTATTCCATGCAACAGGTAACACACCTGTTTTATTCTAAAGGGTAAGTAATGGCCAATGATTCGAGTTGAGTGCTAGTTTATGGGTTGGGACGTCATGGTAGGGGTTAGGGATGTACCGAAAACTAAGTAGGCAATGAGCGTTAGATAATTTGAACACCTCTAATGTGTTTATTATATCCCACTTTAAATTCTACTCTTGACTATAAGTAGTTGTGGTTGGAATTACGTATGCAAAATCAACCTATTACTCCGTTGAGACATAATTGAGTAACTAACCAGCTTCGCATTTATAATGATTACAACGATTACCGTCTTATGTAAGTAACACCTGTTGTCTTTTACGTAACGTACTAATTTTACCTGGATGTATTCGTTAAATTTATTCATCAAATTATCATTTACGACTGCCACTTGTTCATCTATACAGTATATTTTATAGTAAGTATTCAGTGTTGTAAAAATATTGAAAGATACTAAATTCTATTTTAATAAAAAACTTTTTGATGGGCACCTGTATGCTGTTTGTCGAGTAGGGGATTTCTAAGTCCCATAGAGGGGGGAAAATCCCCTTCGCGTACATCCCTAGTCAGGGCTGAAGCGCCGACCTCGTTACAGCGCCAAAGACAATTTTCTCCGTGCAACTTCCACGACAAATGTGATTACTGCGCTTACAGCTCTAGATAAAACTTCTGTAATTGTGTTTTCACAAGTTTTAGGTTATGTAAATCTTAATTTACAATATCATCTGCGAAGCTATTGTAAAGTTAATAATTTGAGGTAAAAAAGTTTCTACCGAGAATTTATGATGTCGTTTAAATGGTAAATGATCATTTCAACGCTTGACATTTTAAACGAGTAAGTTTTTTTTTCAAAATGCTTGCTTCTTTTAATAAACGATAGGTACTAAAAATATAAATGATTGTTGAATAATATGTATCCATCATTATATTTTGAGATTCCCTTAAAAAAGTAGGCAAGCGCTATGTGGTAGAATTTTCTGATGAATACATTCGCTTACGAATCCATCACAATATCCAAGTTATGTCATAGCGAACCCGATAGATAGCGCGGGAATTTAATCAATACAATAGTAATCAAACATAAATAGCTTTCGTTCCAGCGAAACAATTTTTGTAAGGCGCCCTCTACAGAAATGCTATTACGGACCCTCGGCCGCACTTCTAGCCAACGTTTCAATCCAATTGAACGTGCCTTCTCTCCAGATATTCGCCGCTTTGAGCCAAGGGTTCAACAAAAGATACATCCCGTTTTAGGGTTTCAGCGGCTTGTAGATCGAACCTTAGATGAACTTTGCCCTTGAGTTGAACGTTCTTATCAACACGAGAACTGAAGTTTTGCATAATGTATTTAAATAGAAATTCTTTCTGTGGTATCTATATTTATGGCTTGTGCGAGAGATCTTAACAAATGAGATAATGATCTTCGTGGTTAAAACAAGTTTTTATCCGAAGAAAAATATTATAAAAGTTTAATACAAAATAACAAATCATATACAAGTGTATAGGCAACAATTATGGTATTATAGAGTAGAATAGAAAGAAAGAAATAAACTTTTTATTCGACATAGCAACAAAAAAAAAAATTACAGTACAACAACACATAAAATAATTGTTTGCCGAAAGGGCTACAGCTCTTGAGAAGGAGACCTCTGGCGCCACAGCGTGGGCTGTGAATACGATATTTGTATTTATTTCATAACTGCATATAATAATATTGTCTGCTATAGTTAGGAATTCATTTTTTTCATACATAAGTGCAATTCATTTTTTTTCTAAATAGTTATTAGCTGTTTCAGTTATCAACAGAAAACTTTTCCTCCAACATATGTTCCGTTAGAAGCCTATCACGAATCTCTGTGATCCCTAACACCGATGTCAATCTGATGCTGTCACGGCGAAATAAAGACGAAAATACGAAATGGGTATCTCTCACATGTCTGCTTCCACAAACTATCCCACCCTTTAGCAAAATTTTGTTTAAGTAACTACCTATATGCAACTTTCTAAGCGACTATGTTTCCTTGCAAACTTTAAATGAAATATTCAAGTTGAAAAAAGCAGTAATCTAGTAAACTACGAGTTCAGAGGTTAAAATATCTCAGTTGTATTAAATGAACTAATGATCATCATATTTTTAGCGTTATTATGGATTTATATTCGTCTGAGACCACCACCAATCCAAAAAGATTTTTTATGACAATTTTTCTTGCCTTTAAATGTAGGTATAAAGTTAGGTTTTGTTCAAAAGAAAGGTATACGAAATTCAGCTTTATATTTAGGGCAAAGCAGTGATGTGGTTTTTGCTCTTACAGGCTTTATGAAAATAGTAACTATAAAAAGTAAAGACTACTTTGTACCCATTAGGAATTCGTATTTATTTTTCCTGTGTACATTAACCTGAAATATATTACTCGTATTTATTATGCTAAAAGGGCGAAGAAATCAAATTGAATATTTAACTAGTACTTTATGTTGGAAATAAATTAAAATACAAAAGTTATTTTATTACGAGTATCTCACTTTCCACTATCAAAATAGATCTGCATAGCGATGTGAAGTAAACTTTTTGAAAATATTAAACCCTTTTCCATTTAATTTCTTTTATTTTTCAGTATAAACATTATTTACATACATAGTGAGACAACTTTTATATTAAATAATTCTACTCTACATTTCTATGCAGGAAAAGGAGTGAGCTCGTATAATTTTGTTTTAGGTTTAGAAAAATATTCAGAGCTAAACCTTACTTAAATTTTAATATAGTCGATTCTATCTAGCCTTGCCGGCGGGCGCGGCATTTTTTCCAAGCATATTTTCTGAGGTAAATTCTTATTTCTCGAGGACATTTTCGGAAGCGCACCGAATCTTCACAAGCAGAAGCCTAATATGCCACTTACGCCTTCGCAGCTGTTTTGATTAACTTGATGGAAAAGTGTAGTTTACGACGAAAAATATTTCTGGTATAAAACTTCATTATTTATATCTTTTACGTTCTTACTCGTAAAGCAAGAATTCCAAAATTTAGAAAGTGGTATTTATACCTACATAACGTAGGTATAAACACTAAATAATTTTAAAAATTAAAAATATTGTCTAAGTAAATGTTTTTTTTTTGCAAATGCAACAATTGTAGCTACTCCTATATTAAATAAGAATAATAGTATGTTCACATCTTTATTCCATGAGAGTCGGGGGATTTATTCTACTCCTGGAATTATATCCACTTATCGCCAGTATATTTTTTGGACTCCTAAAAGTGACAGGTGGCCAGCACATCGCTTTACTGATTGCTGTTACTTATGCTTTCGAATCAATTCGTTGATATTCGTTGATATCCAAAATAAATGATGATGATTATTATTATTACAGAATACCTACATACCGGCACATGAGTAAAGAAATCTATACTTATGTAATACAGGTATTTGCAGTCCGTAGGCAAGACTTCCGTGAATTATTATCTTGTAGGACACAAACTATATTTGATCTAAATTCGTTTAGCTTGTAACTGAACCCCCACCCTTTAATAGCATACTTTCTCTCCATACATTGGAACCACCAATTCCAACGTAATAACATTAATTCCCAGCCATGCAAAGCCAAACATCTTATAATGCTAAGCAAGTATTACACAGCTCAAGCAAGGATCTCATTCACAAGATATCGTTTCAATATTTTGTTATCATGTTCTCTTGCACGGAATTAGAGAGAATCCACTGTATGACATTCCGCTGCTAACTTGTAACGAACATAAATTTTACACGTATAGACGTAAATGAGTAACCACCATTTACGTCCTACGCATAGTTTTAAACGACCTCAAAATTTAGCTTCATGATGATCTCCAAAGTATTAACTCTGGAGGCATCGCTAAATAGGTCGACACCGTCAAATATCTCCTGCAATTTTGGCCTTGTAATTAATTTATGTGATCGTCTAGAAGTGTAGGACTCTACTTTGTGAATAGTAATCCAGATCCTTTTTGAGGATCATGCTTTGCCATCAAAAGAAATCTTAACTTGAATCAACCTATACCGTTAGTTATCTATCGCGTATTTATAAAATTGTCGTTTGTTTTAATGTTGTTTTAATCTTTAATAACGCTGCCCACTTCAGCGCCATTCATGCCTAAGGCAATAATTTCATTAAGGACACTTCATGTTACCCTCCCCTGCTATCTCTTATCTGATGACAGACTCGAGATAAAATCGCCTTCCCCACATTCTCACCTCCTTTCAAGAAAAGAAATAAAAATGTGGTTGGTGGGAAGAGTAGGAAGCTCCGCCTCGCTTCATACGGTGATCGCCGACCCGCAACATTCCACAATTGCGTTTGATGCGACCCCCCCGAACGTCCCGGTTTTGCCGGACATCCGGTCTTATATCCCGCCGAAGCGGGACCGTTGCAGCCGAAGCTGATTGTTGCGGCCGTAGCCGTTTGTTGCAGCCGAAGCTGATTGGTGCGGCCGTAGCCGATTGTTGCGGCCGTAGCCGAGTTTTGCCCCGTAGGGACCGGTGCGACCTTAGTCGATTGGTGCGGCCGTAGCCGTATTTTGCCCCGTAGGGACCGGTGCGACCGTAGTCGATTGGTGTGGCCGTAGCCGTGTGTTGCCCCGAAGGGACCGTTGCGACCGCAGTCGTGTTTCCCCGAAGGCGAGTTACGCCAGTCATTAAGACCTCGGGTTCATTTGCAGCAAGCCCCGAAAGGCAGTCTCGAACATATTTGAATTGGTCTTTAAGACCTCAGGATCATTTGCAGTAAGCCCCGTAAGGCAATAATTCTCATAGGACAACTAGTTCATAGGTCTTAATGCTTAACATAACCCGACCTCGGTCCCTACGAGCCATCGATTCTCGTTCAGCCATCAGAGGCACTGTCACACCCTGAACGAGCTTATAATGGTAAAACCATTAATTTATATTTATACGCGTCGCGCGCGCACTCATATGATAGTATGGAGTAACCAATGTACGTTCTGCTTAATACATGGTTATCATAAGATATATGAGGTGTTCCCCTTTCTCGATCATTCGTGGTATCACTTTATTGCAATGTCAAACTCAACAGAATCATGACAGACATTCCCGTCAAGCTAATCAAGTCTCTAGACCCTTTACCATGCCAACACGAATGCCGACATGACTCCAGTTCCAGACTCCGAAGAGCTTACTCCTGAAGATTTGGTCGAGTGTTCGCGTACTAGACCAATAATACTCCTCGAAGATAACTTATGTTAATGCCCATTTTGAACCGTCAGGTTTACGATCAAGCTAGATGTTGCTTTTCACATTTCAATGAGAGACGTTATCAACCTCCATCAATTAAGTGTTAGTCGATACCATCGTCTCCGTTACTTAGCACCAAGAAGCTCAGAAGCAGTCCCGGGGTATCTACTGTGAACCACAAGACAGCGCTAAGAGGTGCGTCGTCAGTCATTCCACTACTAGCCCCAATGTGTAATATTTGAGCGATCGTTACATCCAACGAAGCTTATGGACTATGTCCAAAAACTAAGTCTATGTAACGTCACCTTGCCGTACCGTAAGGCAGTGCTCGAGGCACGGACTTTTACCTTATCGCACTATGTCGCCAAACAGTGTTGAACAAGATCGTTGTGTCGAAGCGTAAGCCTCTACATCACAAAGAAGTCATAATGCAAGTTAATGAGCAGAGATGCCGCCACCGCCAAGCTAACATTGGTATGTGCTGACATAACACCATCCGCGGTACGGTGTAACGTGCTGACATAACACCGACCATGGAACGGTGAAACGTACTAACACAACCGCTGCACCACTCGGGCAGTACTACACACTCCGTCAATAACTCAAACACTACAACCCCTGCCTTGTCCCAATATTTTCGTTCGAGCGGACAGCGTTAGCTGTCCTAAAAGCGGGAGGGAAACCCAGATGTATTATAGGTCCAGCTCTGTTATTTACTTTTATCTGCCCTGCTTTCATATATTAGGTTCGTCTAGAATATCGCATAAAACTATCATATTCCATTAATCAGACAGGGGACCCATACCTGCCTTGTCCTCATAACTTCTGTTATTAACGAACCTTCAAGCCAATAACGCCGTATGAAAATGTTATAAATTTATTTTATTGGTAAATTTATTTATTTATATATTTATTTGCCATTATGCTCATCATCGCTCAACAGACCGACCTATGTATCATACATCTTAAGTCCAACCTATGGTTGAGGTGGCAGCCTCGCATCCCGGCTGCGCTCCCTCCCTCACCATATATGCCAGGACTTTCTCTTCGTGTCCCGCAGCGGAAAATTGAAAAAACCCGACCATCTCCGATTTGGATGAAACCTCTTTCATATCGTAGTGTCCGTCAACAGTACCACAACGATATGCTTCCCATCTCTCTAACTCCATTAGTTCCGGAGTTATAACCGATTAATGGTTTATTTCAATACGAGACCTGTTTCGCATTTCCTTCCATGGGAAGATGTTTTAACTTTTCCTAAACCCTACTAAAACCTAATTCTAACTACTTTTATGAAACTTTTATGCTATCTTAACATCTCTTTGACCAATCAAAGTTCTACTTTACTGATTTTTCATTATTTTTAAACTTTTCCTAAGTTTGATAATTTTCTATTTCTGATTATATTTACATGTGTTTACATGTTTACAGCCCCCACCAAGCTGTTTTATATTCTTTCAGTATTTAATATTTGTTATTAGGGACAGGGTGTTACAAGCTCTTAAGGTGTTATTGACTAACAAACCTACAACTTTCTAAACGTGTCTTCCAAACGAATATGTTATTTTATTTTTTTGAAGCTTAATTTAGATTCGGTGCCATTGAAAGTCTATATCACAGTATACTTAGATATATGATCAATACTTGAAGATATTTTATGCATTATTTTTATAAGGTACTTCGATATAGAGTTTTAAGCACTTTAAACAAGAGACTTATTTTCAGCAAAATATATTTATTAATAATAATCTCACGCCTTTCATCCCCGAGGGGGTAGGCAGAGGATTCCATTACTGGATATACCCACATTTCACGAGATACATTGGACCCCTAAACGTGATAGGTGGTGAGCCCATTGCCGGACCGGGTCTATTTACACATGTCTCAGAATTAATTCTGAGACCTGCGGGTTTCCTCACGATGTTTTCCTTCACCGTCGAGCTAGTGATAAATATGTACGTAAGTTTTTGAAAAACTCATTGGTACATGCCGGGATTCGAACCCGAGCCTCACTGATTTTCGACCGGCTCTTTAACCGTCCGGGCTATCACTGCTCTAAATATATTTATTAGAATCATGGAATTGAAAACACGTACGTTTGTTGACATTTTTCGCGCTCGAGTACAAGTCAAGGAAACTTATATCGTTTGCGAGTGGCAATCCATTTTTTGTCCGACATTAGGGAAATCCTCACAAGCCCTATTTAGGAAATTGCCTTCTTTATCGCGCTTGTGGCAACACTGTTTGGTCCGACCTCGATCCTTGAGAACGATCTTTTTATTTTTAAGCATCTAACTTTTAGTAGCCGTTTACGGGACCAGCTTATATTGCTGAAGGAGAGCAGTTTGCTTACTCGTGTTATCCAATAGTAAGCAGTATCCAATTATAAAGTGAGATTATAAATAAATATATACTTACTAATTCCATTTGCCTGGGTTTCAGGAGCATTCTGTTTCTGAAAGTAGCTAATTTATGCAGTATTTATCATTTTAGTATAATATTTTTAGGGTTTTTATATACGTAGCACGTGGTGAACCCACTAACGGGTCGGGGCACTTTTATATAAGCAATTCGGGGTGTTGTCGGTTATTTCACCGTGTGGTTTCCTTCATTGTCGAGGTAGTGATAAATATAAAAGTAAGTTTTCCCTGTAAGTAAATAGAGCCGTGATTTAATTAAATAATTTTAGGTACCCTCTAAATAAATAATAATAAATAAATTGTGGGACACAATTTATACACGGTTACTCATTTCCAAACTAGTCTGTACTTTGGGTACTAAACAAGTGATAAACGTACTTAAATACAAGATTTAACAGAATAAGCGCAATTCCTGCAATTAGTTTGTTCAGTAGGTATCGAATACTTATTCGATTTCAGCTATTTGTAATATGTGTTAATTTTTTTCCAAAAATGAATTAGCGTAGCTAAATTTAGTCTTTTCTATGGAAATCGTGCTATTATTAATCGATATTTAAAAAAATTGGTTAGACACAACTAAAGTTCGATTGCATCATATTTTTTTATTAGTATACGAATTGGGGTGTATGAGGAATTGGGCTTTTTTTTTTTTTTTTTTATTAATAATAGGCAATCTATTTGTCTGCCATCTCACCTGATGGAAAGTGATGATGCAGACGACGATGGAGCATGTTTGCCTAGATAATGCCTATTCACTCTTGCCTTGAAGAGGCCCAGGTCATAGCGTTCCGGAAACAGATCCGCAGGCAGGGAGTTCCATTCCTTAGCCGATTTTTCTATAGATATCCAGACAAAATAAGCCAACAGATATATTCATGCACACAAATGTTGCCCCGATCGGGAATCGAACCCACGACCTCCGGTTCAGCGATGCAGGATCTCTACCAACTAAGCCAATAGGCCCGTCTTTTCATCTCAGCATTTTATCATCACGTTATATCAACCTAGATGATCAAAACAACAAATTCATGTTTACAGAAAGTTAAAAACGACGCGGGTCGGTCTCCTGTCTACATGTTTGAATAAAATAAAAAGAAAGTTGTAGCATTCCGCAGGTGGCTACTGTCGCCTCGGATTGGCAGATTTCAATGCCAATGAAATGGGGAGAATGATAATTATAATTTATGTAAGACGAAAAAGACAAAAATCTGACGTGTCGGAATCCGAAATTGGTTTACACAAAAAATACGCTCATTGTCATTCGGGAACTTTTATAAATTTGCATTTTTGTACAATGCCGCGGCACAAAGGTATTTTTCTTTGGTCCATTTTTGTAACTGTTATCAATGGTAGGCTTCGTTATAAAGTTCATGCCGTACCCAAAGGATACCAACAGGATTAAGGCTTTGTGTATGACTGTCCCACCGAACGTCTGTTACAAAGCTGAATTTTTTGATCCTAATAGGTAGAGACTTGAAATTTTGACAGTGTGTATGGCCGCAAAAAGAACAAATAATAAAATTAAAGGGGGTTCCATAATAGAAACATGATTTTTATTGGGCGTTACTTTTGTGATAAAATATTTGAAATAACTATGGAGTAATCTACTGGATAGGTCTTCTGTGTAATTGTTATTAATAATTAAATCAATAACACTTACCATAAATAAATCTGTAAGAGAGACGACACAGCCGTCTATGCCACTAACCCATAGCACCAGCCACCAACCACTAAGAAAATCATAAAACTTTTCGTTGATTTGAGAGAATGGCTTTTATTTATTTTTATTTGCGCTTTGATTTCTTAGTCCTTGGGTTTCACCAAATTTAATTATCTACAATGAAGCTTTTGTTAGGTTTCCAGACAGAATTTCAAACAAATTAAGTAGTATAGGTACTTATATAAACTATCATTAGACTGAAAAACTACTTATTAAAAAGGAATTAACCTTCGTTTATAATATCACGACATAGTATAAAACAAAGTCGTTTTCTCTGTCATAGGGACAGTATGCTTAAATCTTTAAAACTACGCAACAGATTTTGATGCGGTTTTTTTTAATAGATAGATTGATTTAAGAGGAAGGTTTTAGTATTAGCATTGCACCCGTGCAAAGCCGGGGCGAGTCGCTAGTAAATAGATAAAGGTAATCAATCCGATTTTTGTTCATATTTGTAATCCTACTAATATTATAAACGCGAAAGTTTGTATGTATGGATGAATGGAAGTCTGTTCCTCTTTCAGGAAAAAACTACTGTACGGATTTTGATGAAACTTTACAGTTATATAGCTTATACATCAGAATAACACATAGGCTATACTTTATCCCCGTATTCCTCCGGAAACGGGAACTACGCGGGTGAAACTGCGGGGCGCTGCTAGTTTCTTATAAAGGTGAAAAGTGAATACTTCCCGGAATGGAATTTCTTTGCCGAACCTCTCGGGATGAAAGAGTGAGCATTTTTTTTAAGGATTATAAGAGGGATCTAACCAAAACTAAATTTAATAGCTATGCTTAGAGTTCATCGTCGTTACACGCTTATGGTTTATTACCTACTAGAATATAATACGTTACATATCTTTCCTTTTATGCACACCATTTACTTTATGGAGTTGATAATGTTTTTCTATGAATTTATGATATTTAAAATTTATTACATCGTAAAACTGAGTACGTTTCCTTTTTAAGAGGGTTTGTGTTTTACGTTATAATGATTCTTGCATTGTAGCCAAATCTTATTAACGGAGAGAAGAAATTCAATATTAATTGGAATATTGTTATAAGAAACTGGAGGAAACGTACATACTCGTATGCCTACAGAAATTTTAATAAATTACTACTAGCTACGAGGTCGTAGCACAATGTAGACATTCTACGAGTCGTAGCACTAAACGTTCGACGTAGCTCTGTGCTTGTTAATAGTTGATTCATTATCCATCGCTTTGTTCATTTAGGTAGCTTTGATGGCTTCATACCACAATAATCAAATCTCTTTCCTAAAGTATTTTTGCTCTGCCTTGCGTTCGAAAAAAAAAATATTTATTGCCATATTTATTGATAAGCTAAAAACTGCATTGCTTCCGTTTGCTCAAGATTAAGCTGTCCTCTACCAGAATATATCTCTTTCTATAATCCATATGGTTTATTCAAAACCACCCCTTAAGTCAAATTTTGACACTCGTTCTGACGTAAATCCATTTGCACTATGAGAGAGACAGCATTAATTTGTTTTGACAGTTTTGAACTGTTAATAATAATATAGGTATTCTAAAAATGAGACTACCAGAAGCCAAACCCCGTGGGTAATTCAATAAGGCTGGATACGTCCAACAAAACCTCTAAAGGAAGTTGAGATTTTATTTCCGAGTAAGCCTTATGCTAGGCTTACACTTTCCAGCGCAGTTAGATTCTTACCTAACAGATTTGCAGCCGGAATGATCAACCCATTCTTATTGACCAGCGACGCCGCTACTTGCTTATAATAATAATAATAATCTTTATTGCTTTCTTGTTGTATAAAAAAGTTCTTAAATCATTATTCATAAGATGAACAAGAACTGTAAGGGCACCGCAATTATTATTTATAATGTCATATTCTATACTTAACTATATTTATTACTATATCTATTTAATCTATCTAAAGCTATAAGCTAAGCTAAAAAATGTATAGATTTTTTTTTTTGTATTGTTTTGTTTTTGTTTTTATTTGATAAAGTACTTATTAAAAAATGTTTATATAGTGTAGAAGATATAAGGTCCACAATGGGATACACATAATGTTATTTAGCTTGTTTTTGTTATTTTATGCTATTTTTGTTTAGTTTTTATAATACCTACCTACTTACCTACTTGTTCGCAAGTTATATTGTATACCATAATATGGTAGACTGTAGAGAGTCCTAGTTTATATTTATTTTAAGAACTTTCATATGTAACCTACAGCCATGCAATAAATATTTTTTGAATTTTGAATTTTACTAAAATCAATAGCATACATATTTCTAAACATAATAACAACAATTATTAATAGTCAATATTTATTATTTTTTAGAATAATCGAACTTACCGGACTTACTGACCCTGCCAGGCGTTAAGTAAGGCAATCAGGGAAGAAAAATTGGTGTATCTGTACTAGAAAATCTCGAAGATCAAATTTCCAGTCACACTCAGTATTACTAGTTGAAGCATTTCGATTAGCTTGAGATAACAATATTCGAAAAAAATACTTGAATCTTCGAGATTTTGTAGTAGAGATACAGCAATCTCGATTCCGAAATTAAAACGATTCCACGAGAATTGCTTGCTCCCAGTACATATTGTATGGTGTGCTAGCCTCCAGGCAGCCGGAATTAAGAATCGGACAGGACCGGAAAATGTAAGCGCAGCCTTATTTGTCGTGGGATGAATCGAGCCTAATACTAGTATCTTTTTATTTATAGCTGAAACAAGCAATTCGGAGCAGCTATCGGCTGAGAATTTTCTAGCGCAATGAGGTATGGCGAGTATGGCCCATAAAGTGCTCATGCTATGAATATCTAGGTAGTGGTTAAGACAGTGACCAGGGAGAAATTGTTATTTCACAGGACAAATGCGTGTCCATCTCTCCGCATCAGACGTAGGTACGTGCCCCATTTTTCATCTCTCTTTTTTTTATAAGAAGCGGTGGGTCGTTTTTAATCTAACTACTATTACTGACAGTGTCAAGGTAAAGAAACCATACTGAAAAAGTTTCCAAAGCATAATACTAGTCAGGCTATGGTCACCTATATTTAATGAATTTCTATATTGCTAAAAGAAAAACAACTCCACACAGTATAAGAATTAAATATTATCCTGATAAATTGCTATTTGCAAAGGGAATATTAAATTATTCGATGAAACAATAATTAGCGTAGAATGCATTGCGCTCGACTATGGCATATATAATTTATCGCTTTAGCGCCAGCACTGGAGTCAGCGTATTTTGTTTTCACTAAAATTATGAGGTCCACCGGAATTCTGTTGATGCTGCTGTTAAATGCACTATTTGGTAAGCAAAATGTTTTGCTGAAATTTGCCTGTATCGTTTAATGACTGGTATTAATTTATAAACAGATATTCAGATTTAAATATATATTTTGAAAGCATATGTATTCGTGTATTTCCTTGTATTTCATATATGTGTTGTTGTTTGTGGCGCCTGACAGTTCTTGTCAACGACAGCATAACGTGAGAATCTCATAACTGTGTTTTAAAATAAAAGTATTTTATAAGTAAGACCGTACTGGAATATCTCAATTTTTTTTATAAATTGCTAGTTGACCCGGCAAACGTTGTTATGCCAAAGTAGGGGGGGGGGGGGGTGGTGGAGATTTTTCTTCAGTCATTAGGTTGAAGAGGAGAGGTGGAATGCTCCTCAATCGTGAAAAAGTAAGATGCCTAGAGACCTGAGCGGTCCAACGGTTGATGTTATATTGAGATTAAGAATAGTTAAGAACTTTGATAGCGTAGTTTAGAACTCCGAAATTTTATAGTGCCGCCTAAACGTACTTTTACAGTATGTAGCGCTTGTTTTTCTATTCATTACGAGTAGATGTCTACAAGTCTATAAGGCAACTGTAGTTTTTCTTTCTGCAAACTAATTTAAAGTTAAATGTATGACAACATACTTCCTAATGTGTGAGGAAAGACTCTTCGATCAGCAGTCGGCTCTTACGGGTTGATGATGATGCTAATAACAAGGCCAGCTACTGCTAATCTAATTTTGAAGCTACATTCAGTACAAAATTATCAAAGTGAATGCACGCCGACTTCCTCCGAGTGCATACAAAATTACGAACATTGACGTCAGAGCAACAGGTGCGATAATTTGCATCAATTTGTTTCATATTGCCCTGGTTATACGTTCCCTTTTACATGGTTCGTATGCAATTATATTCTACTTAAACGAAGGTAGATGCGATACCAGTGCTCAAAAGATGGGAATATCATTGTGTTTTGTATACTTCTCTTGAACGAAAATTCTCTAGTTCAAAATTCAAAATCGTTTATTTTCTATTGGTATTAAAATAGTAGTCATATCGATTACGATATCTACCCCTAAACAAGTGACAAAATTTTTATTCGGTTAGCTGGCGTTACTAGCTTTATGAACTACGGGTTAGTGACTATATTTAGAGTGTTGCGTCAATTTTACTTGGTCGCGCTATAATGCTGTGGGCATGAAAAGTCGAACGGTTATGTCAGTTCCTTACATTTTGTCATACTACTCGACTAAAGCTACTTGGCTACGCCCTCTTAGGTAGACTGCCGATACAAACAAAAGTAATGCTAAAGCTATTCGACTACACAAGGCATTATCCGATTCATAGAACAAGGGCTGGTTTTATCTCGATATCCGTCACACTTGGAGCTTCGGTCTTAAAGGAGACAGCCTTCAAGTTGGTCGCACCGCGTGGGGGATAAGCGTAAGCCTCATTTAGGGGCACGGATGAAAGCCCGCTTTGCACGCCACTGGAGCTTGTGAAAAATGATATTTATAGGTTTCGGTGCTATTGGAAATTGCTGGCTATTCGTCATGTTGATCCGAGACTCGTCGGATATGGCGGCTGACGGTCATTGACCTAGGTAATAGCGTGTTTGCTATGAACCTTCATCGAACTTTGTGTCGGTTCTATTTCCGGCGAAGATAAGCGAGTTTTAAATATTAGAAAGTACCGGGTAGTTAGAGTTTTAAGTAACATACCGGGACTTTGACCTGGGGCTGGGTTTTCTCACGATGTTTTCCCTCATATTCAAGCTAGTGATAAATATGTACATAATTTTTTGATAAACTACTAATACGAACCTGAGCCACAAGCATGAGAGGCAAACATGCAATCATCAATGTTATCACTTCTCTTTCAATTCAGTAAATATAACTAAACTGTATTCTTCGACAATAGAAACAAAATTAAAAACGAATGGAACTTTCAAAAAGCTTATGTTAGAAGGTAAATGTGTGTGTTTTATGAACGCACAGTCTGTGACTACAAATATTCCTGTTCACAAAATAATTTCAACTTTCGCATAATCTTTATAATCTACCTACTCTACAAACACGCTTGCACGCAAAAAAAATATATTATCCCTAAAATCAACACCGTTTCTGAACAAGTTTCTTTATGCTAATTTCATATTTACCCATCTCAACAAATCATCCCGTGTCTGGCTAATACGAGCTTTTTCTTTTCAAAAGAAGAACACGTAAAAAGTAAATCTGGCACTTTTAAAAACGACGTTTATACTTGTATTCAGCAATTCGTGTGTTTGATAAAAGCGTCCTCATATGAAAGAAAGAATTCAAATCAGAGTTGCAACTGTACATGTATGTAGATACTCTCAATCAGCGAGTGAGAGAAGAGCTGACAAAGGCCTTTATCCGAGAGTGGTGTTCAGAAAAATCGTCGACTCTTGACTTTACCACAATTTTATTACGATCTGGGTAAAGTTCAAACTTTTGACAGCTCGCCTCGTGTTGGTAGACAGAGATTGATGTCAGCAATATGATATGGGATGTACTTAACATTTGCGAAGTTTCTTATCAGATTTCCGAGTTTCCGTATTACAAATCGTAATATAAATTGACCTTAAGTTTGATGGAGTAATACAGTACGAAGAGTTCACAAAAGTTGTCGGAGTAATCTTCAAGACTGTCGGATTATCCCCTCAACTTTCTAGTAATCAGCAATTTATAATGAAAATCATTAATTTGTGCTTTCAAAAGAGATATCAGCTTAGCCTGTTGATATGCTTCGCATCGAATCAAAATTTTCATATTTCGGTGAACAACAAAAATGATTACCCAAGTAGGTATTTATTACAAAGGCACTTTAAAAAATTTTTGGCAGTGACAACGAAAGATGTGTTTCACTGGAAAAATTAATTAAAAAGAGATTATTATGATGAAAAAAAATATATATTTCTCTTTACTAGATTTTAAACTTATTCTTACGAATGTGATCTTATTGTTTATTTATTCACCATACCATATAACAATCAGCCCTAAAGCAATTAAAAATACCATTAATGTTTTGATTCACAAGTTGTAAATTTAATATAATGCGTCACATATTAAACACAAAAAGCTCGTTTTTCGCAACACTCTCCACCTAAATCATTCGCAAACATTTGTTAAAATCCCTCGTGATTTTTGTTACAATCCAACGTGTCCGTCACTTGTTCATTCATTTGTCGTCGCCTGGACCTCGGATAATTAATGCGGCCCCTAGCAATAAAAACACGGATAGACCGCTACATACAAAGCTTCGGACTCGAGTACGTATCCCTTTTGTACGATAGGGTATTTGTCATGACGTCACCTGCGAATCTACGTGATCCGCATGCAGAGAAAAAATGCCCACCAATTAATTAGGCACTTTCAATGGATTCCCGTAGGCGCCGGATATTGGCTGGAAAATTAAGGGGATTGATTGTTATGGTATAGGTAAACGATTAGTTAGCGCCGGCACACCGCTGCGGAAATATTGGGTGTAATTCTGAGATTCATCAATAGTGATGGCCATATTTTTAGGATATTTGTCGACTTCTTTTAATATTAAAGTACTGTAGCATTTACTAAACGATTAATTGTAGGGCAGGTTTTACTACTCAGTCTGTAAAAGAACACATTAAATAGATAGTTATTTTAGTTTGTAAAGCGTTGTCGTGTCTCAATATGCTTATTTATAAAATACTAGCTTTTCTTCGAAGTTCTGTTCTCGTGGGATAATTATAACCTACGTTATTACCAGAAAATTAAGATTTTCATTGGAGTTAGAATGTCTGAAATCGTTATTCATTACAAACTAAAGTAAACATATATAAAAACCAAATCTTACCTCTTTAAAATGGTATTGTAGAAAAATTGCCAGTTTTAATTTATGCCTTTTGTGAGTTTTCGATTGATCAGCTAAAACACAAAACGCATGTTTTTATTTTAAGCTGACTCAGAAACTTACAAAGTTTCCACCAACTCTTAATCCTCGACTCAGCTCGACTGCTCCAACCTCAATAAAATTCACTGAAACCTTCGCAAAATCCCTTTAGAATACCCTTCCTGCCGTATCAATAAATTGACCTGGTACAGTTCTAGTTGACACCTAAATAGTATAAGGCGAAATCTCTACCCGGGCCTAAGTCTATAAACGCCGAATAAATCGTAACATAACGCTGTGTAATGGCCCTGAGGGGTACAACGAAAAAGTTCCTGGGAGCTATTAACTTTATTTAAGAGTGTTATAAAACGTTTTCAAACGTTATCAGTTCCCCTTGAGTCTAGTTTAGCTTGTCTCTCCTTTATTGACACCTTGGGATATTAAGTTACAGGTATGAATAATTAATAGTTAATTGCGAGTGTGATATGTTATGTGCTATAGTTAACACAGAAGAACACAGTTTTGTACTCACTTATTCACAGAAATAAATTTGTTCTCTAAAAAGACACATGTGGATAAGATGCCTCGTTTCTTCTTTGGATGCCTAGGCTGATCCTTTGATCGAGAGAGCTAAGCCTTAATTTCTTTGACTTTAAGAATTGCGTCTAGTAAAAAGTTAAAGGAATAAAAGGTGGTTTAGAAGTAGCTTTAGCCCCTTTGCCTTGTAAATAGCCAGCGTCTCATTAAATGCGATCTGGGTTAGCAAAGTAATAAGGAAAACTTTGATGTTGTGTTGAAAGTTAAGTATCTTAGACAAGAAAATGAGGAAGATAGTGGAAAGAAAAATTAAATTCTTCCGAGGCGTTTATTGGTGGGATTGGTTAGATTATAATTTTACAAAATACAGTGACTTTATTAGTCTTTAATCTACTATGTAAAAATAAGTCGGGTTTTCCTTCCTGACGCTATAACTCCAGAACGCACGAACCGATTTCCACAGTTTTGCATTCGTTGGAAAGGTCTCGGGCTCCGTGAGGTTTATAGTAAAGAAAATTCAGGAAAATCTTATAAGCATTGCACCCGTGCAAAGCCGGGGCGGGTCGCTAGTATATAATATATTGCTGTAAGACCACGACACACAGACAGACACACCCTCTTAATGTCTTAAACTAGGCTGTGCCTGTAAGTACTATAGGAGCTAAACATCTGATAACTCGTATTATGTACAATACTAGGTGTTTCCCGCGATTTCACCAGCGTAAGTCCTGTTCCCGATGGATAATGATAGCTTAAGTTACGGCAGAAACTTTCCATTCGAAAAAGAATTTTTAAAATCATTTTTTGTAGTTGATGCCTAGGAGCCTATCGAGTACGAAGATACATACCTACATAGAATCAGAATAAAATCTATCCTCTTTATAATATTAGTGTAGATACACACCTCAGACTCTACAAACCAAGGGACATGTTCATGCACACAAGTGTTGGTCTAGGTAAAGATTGAACCAATGACCTCTGGATCAGAAGGCAGGGTCACTACCCAGTGAGCCAACAGGCTAGAAATTTGAACTTTGAACACCCATTAAATTGTAGCGGCAATTCAATCAATTACAAATTTTTATAAGGTTAAATGTTCCTTTTAGTGTCTCCCTGCACTGAAGTAATTTTTGCTGTAGAAAAAAGACGTAAAGGTCAATTGAATAAAACTGAAGAAGGACAATCTTAATTCACTTTTGTCCGGGAGCAGGGTAAGACCGGACATCATACCCGGAAACGAGCGCGCAATGGAACGTGGAGCAAAATTATCGGTGAAAAACTTCGTCAAGAGGACACCGTATTGTAATCTAAAGTAATCTTTCCTTGCAATGGAAAGGCATTTTCTCACTTGTTACCTAGCAGCCTTAGTAGTACGGTAATGTTTTTATGGTACTTTACTTTGCTGTGCACACGATCTAAAATGAACATTGTTTGTCAGCTAAACAACACAATCGATATTGATGGCATTTAGCAGGGATATAGCTTGCATCTTCATGAAGGACTTAGTCTACTACTTATCCCAAAAAATACCTAGGTGATGCAATAACTGAATGTTCTCGTCGTCAAATAAAGCTAGATACAAAAATATATATCCTCATGCCTTTTATCTCCGAAGGGATAGGCAGAGATATTCTTTTGTTGGAAATACCTACTTTTCATAATTATATTTTTGGACCCCTAACGTGAA
Source organism: Ethmia dodecea (assembly GCA_963855545.1). Lineage (NCBI taxonomy): Eukaryota > Metazoa > Arthropoda > Insecta > Lepidoptera > Depressariidae > Ethmia > Ethmia dodecea. The sequence continues at coordinate 9,917,240 of OY979446.1, forward strand.
AGACCGATATTAAGGTTAATATTATGAGAGTAAACAATTAAATAATGCTTACAAATTTGCGGGTAGAGGCTAGTATTTAGTGAAACAGTCAAATTTCAAATTTGTAATTCCAGTTTAATTGAGCAACCAATGATGTCTGATTACAATCAGAGCACAAATTGTATTTCGAAATTAGCTGAAAGTTTTGCTCTGTTTAAATTTCATTTCGTGTCGCTTATATCCGAACCCGTCAAATAAATAAGAAATTTTAAACGCAGCAACTGACTATACACATTTTAGTTGGTATATATACGTTATATTCAAATAATTTCAAGTAGGTACTTATGTTTAATGCCGTTCCAGCTTTAGGAATGAAATATTGGTTCCTTTATTTGACGGCATGACAATTATTGCTGGTTTCATGTGTTTATAAGTTGTTTAGTACATACATAACACAGGTTCAGCTTAGTTTGGGGCTAAATAACCTTTTTTGTATTGTGTAAACACAATTTACTAAATCTCATTTTCATTACTGCCGATGACAGTTTAAACAGTTTTGGAGGAGCGGAGGAGGAATGCTCCTCCATCGTAAAACGGGAAGATTCCGCCAGGCGTGGTGATCGTGACTTTGGACCGCGGTCCAGCGGTTGATGTTGGACAGTTGTATTTATACATTTACACATTGGAACGAACATTTCAATAGCACTGCTTTGAATTTGTGAAGTCAAGCGCTTTACTTGCCGTGTATGGCGTTTATTTAGCTAGTTGTAGACAGATGTTGCTACACGGTAGTAGTTAAGCCATGTCGGATGCTCTGAGGCGGCTTTTAACAATTCTGTAGTCAGACGAGCACTATAAATAAATAAATATAAACTAACGCTAATACCCTAAGTTGGAAAATGTATTTCACTAGTGTATTTTTAAACCTCTAAACGAGAGACTTGCCTCAGGCCTAGTTCTGTTACTAGCGGCTTCCACTATGTTTTTCTTCTCCGTCAAACTAGACGAGCATTATAACTACTTTATTGGGATTGTGTGTAAAAAAATCTCAGAAAGACGTTAATAAACTTTCAGTTTTACAATGCGCTCTCCTGCAACTTTATTGCCTACATCTACTAACAAAATTTAATGCCTACAGGCGGGTTGACAACAAATGCAAGGAAATGAGGGACTTCCGACTATTGGCACCTCGACTCAATTTACTTTGAAGCACGCACGGCCCTAGTTATAGTTGTTTATGTTTGTGACGAGCCTGGGATACGTGTAGGGCGTGAAAATTCAGCCTCATTTGGGAGCCTTTTCTTCTTTCACGGCGTACACAACATTCTAGGGTAAATATTTTTACTTCATAGGTAATTTTGGCAGTAACTTCAGATGACAGCTGCTCATACCAGTCTTTTTTACGGGTATTCTACGCCATTTTGAAACACGTATTCCAGAAAGACGTTTCGTGGGTGACGATGAACCGACAGATTGATTGATTTACAGGTACTTACGCTGTATAATTTTTTAGTTCATTATTACCTCAGGGGTGGCTCTTGTTAAAGAGCCCGCTTCTTATTCGTGAAGTTCGGGTTCGAATCCTGGCGAGGGCATGTACGTGTGTAGTCAGTTTTTAAAAAACTTACGTAAATGTTTATCACTAGCTCGACATTGAAGGTAAACACCATAAGGAGACCCGAATGTCCCAGAATTAATTCTGAGGCATGTGTACATCACGCCGCGCGCCGGTGTGGCGATGGACTCACAACCTGTCATAGGTCCAAAGAATATACTGGTGAAACGTGGGTATTTCCAGAAATGGAATACTTCTGCCTACCCCCTCGGGGATAAAGGGCGTGAGATTGTGTGTTTTATTTTTATTATCATATTTTTCTCCATTATCGTCACGCTCGATAAGTGAGGCTGAAGATCAATTTGATAGATTGCTTCCAATTAAGGTACTGATGATCTTAATATATATATATGTATTTATTTTAGTGAACTATATTTCAACCACAAATTTTACTCAGCACTAATAAATTTTCCCAGACAAACCGAAAGTCATAAGTTCCATCTTCTAATGTCAAATATTAGAAAAGCAATAAACTGAGAAAGAAAACAAACAGTGAATTTCGACGTAATTAATTTCAAGATGTCTTCGCCTTGTCTCGAGTACGTCGGGATTGGGGTTTAATATTAAAGTACACATATCTCTGAACAGCCGACCATAAACTACGTGAGGTTGTACTTACATCCGATAAATGCAAAGGCCGACGCACTGTGTTGTCTTTTTAGTCTTCGACGCTAACATTACCGGCATTATAAGTTTAAGGTGTGTATCTGTATGTATAATGTAGATTATAATAGATAAGATAGTAAGAGTTATTTCCAAACTAGCAGCGCCCTGCAGTTTCACCCGCGTAGTCTTATGTGTAAATTTGATGTATAAGCTAATAAAAAAATAACTATAAAATTTCATTAAAATCATTTCATTAGTTTTTACGTGAATGAGGAACAAACATGCATACATAACTACAAATTTTCGCGTTTATATTATTAGTAGGATTATTCCGCACCATTTTATGGCTTCATATCCCGATACGCAATATATGGAGGGCCGTGAAGGAGAAACTTACGACACTGGGATATTTCAGCAAAGATGTTGATCTTTCGCACCCAATCTCCCGCGGGAACTTTTCGCATAGAGCGTCGTGCCCCCGGCAGAAAGGGTCGGCTCGATTGTCCTGTTGTTTGCCCGTGGCTTATGAATTCGGATAAACGTATTTTAATTTAGTTTTTGTTGCGACAATATTGACTTAATCTTTTGTCTTCTTTGTTTGAGGACCGTTTAGCACTTCGGAATTTCATTTACACAGGTGTTTTTGTAATAGTGATTTTTAGTTTGTAGGATAAATAATAGTAAGTACCTACTTGGGATACCGATTTTTGCTCGTTCTAGCACCATGCCATCTGATTCTAAAGGTATAAAAAAAAGTTAGGAGAAGGAATGTATGTGGCCGTAGTACCTTTATGTCGCTAACGCCATCTGCCGGTGAGTGACCGTATTTTTTATATAATTATTTGTGCAAAATTGCGTTATTACAGGAAATACAACTATGCAGTTGAACTTAAATGGAAAACTGTATTTATATACAAAATTTTATCCGAATCGTTAGAACCGATTTCGAGATACACAAAATATAAATACATAAATTACTTTTCATGTCAACACTGTTTACTGATACCCACAATCGCTCCATAAAAGCCAACTTTCCAAAGTATTGCCAACTGACTGAAAAATGCCGATTAAGATTTACAAAATTGATATACAACAATTGCTCGTTTAAAGTGATAGGATCAAGCAGCGCAAATGTACTGAATGACGCTATTATGTGTTACATGTTTGTATCGTGTACGGTAGAGATCATACGTCAGGTTTGGAACTTATCAAAGAGCTGTCAGAGCATTTGGTCGACGCAGGTAGTTATCTTCGTCAAACAATTAGCCTAGGTACCCAAAGAGTGAATACCGTCAGTATTCTTGGCACTGTAACATATGGTTCTTCTATGCAGATATTTTATTTATCTATAAATATTGTAAAAAAGTATTGTCAGTTAGCAAAATTAATCACATGTTCTTTCATAAAAATTGTGTAGTGAAATCAAAGAAAAAAACCTACAAACCAGTAACCAAATTGTGAGAAACATTGTAACTGTAGGGAAAGTTTAATATTTGTGTTACCTATTTGTTTGTAAACTATTAGTAATGTATGCTAACGTTACCAGGGGCCAGCCAGTAACGATTTACGTTGAGGTACTTTGTTATGGTTTCGCCACAGGACCACATAAATCATGAACTGACTAAGCTCCTTTTAGACGACCTCTGTATTTACGATACAATTCAATCTGACCTAAATAATTATTTAGCCATAATTCTTTTTTATGAATGGAAATATTAATCACATAGATTTATTAGTTAAGTTCCATTTAAATACGAAATTGAAGACGAAGCAAAAGCGATAATCACCCTTCTGCGGCTCTCGGCTTGACCCTGCAATTAATAAAACATTAGTGCGGCGTCTCGCCATTAATTCTTTGCCTTTTCATGGGTACGTGTAGGTACATTTGCAAATGGCTTAAAAAGTTAGAGGCGATGACAAAATTTAATTACTGTTCAGATTTCATATCGTATTGTGAAATGGAATGTTTTAAGGGGGGTATTTCAAGCTTTTTGACTTCAAATTAGAAAATCGTTTTTCTATAGGTATACTTATATAATAGGAATAATAATAAATTATGGGACACAATTCTAGTTCCACACTTGGCAGGGCCTGTACTATGGGTACTAAATAACTGATAAATATATTAAAAGACCAGACACGAAGCCAACAGACATGTTCATGCACACAAATTTTGGCCCCGAAAACTGACTGGCTGACCGGCTGACTGACTGAATGACTGACTGATCGATCCACGCACAGCCGAAACCGCTAGATAGATAGAACTACGAAATTGAGACGCAATTGAGTACTAAAACATTGGAATTTCTTACGAGAAAGGGAATAAATAGGATCCGAGCGAGCAACGCCGCTGAGCATCTGCTAGTTTTATTATAAGAACAAGCGTTTATTACTTTTAGTTTAAAGAACATTTCAGACCCGTAAAACCAAAATAAAATGTTATTTGATTTTGACGTTTTTTTGGGGGCGCGCGGGTGCAATTAAAATCCCACGCGTTGTTCAACTTTCCCAAAAAAATGATCACCAAAAAAAAACTACTTTGACTATCATCCTACTGTCAATGTATTTTTGCTGCCACATGTAAAAAACAAAGGGGTACTATGAGTCCAAGTCATTCATTTCTGTTCGTAAATCAAAACTCGGACCTGTTTCGAGAATAATCATAGAATAATTGCTACCAATATTACCACAGTACTCAAATTTATAAACAATTATTAATTACTAAACACCAACTAGAAAGATCGTATTATCGTCTAAGATAAACAACTCAACCTTTAGAGGCCACTTATGTTTATAATTGAACACCACTTGAAATCCGACACCGAAAATTTACTATGAAGTGGCCATTTTTTTTATGACTTGTCACATGGCGCGTGTTTGGAAGCGGTTTTCTATAAATAAAAACAAAAAACATGTGTAGCTTTGGATATCAACGGATTCCGAATTTATTCTAGATCACGGTAGTAAATTATGTTCAATATCATGTATTTAATGGTAATACAAATAAGGTTTAAAGTCGTCTGGGTAGGCCAGCCCTCCGGCGTGCTGCCGCTGCTTGACGGAATGGCGGCATTTTGTGCCAGCCCGCCGGCGGGCTCCTGGGCAGCATTGGGTTAAATAAATTGCTCGGGTACCCAGCAGACAAAAAGAAGTTTAGTAGCAGAGAAAAAGAAGTTTCCTAAAAAGACAAGCTGCTTTAAATCACGAATAGGTCTTCCTGTTACGAAGATAAATATACAAAGCTTAAATTGAGAACACGAAATATTGTTCACGTGTGGTGGCGCTCAACAACGACTGAATTAACACCTGCGCAGGATGTACAAGGTTTTAATGGGGGCTTGATGAAAGTTGTGGGCTGAGAAATATGAGCCGCACCGTGAGTTATGAGCTTGTCACATTGTGACCCGCTGCTTATCAATTAATGTATTCCGCGCGGAGCGTCTGCGATTATGTGCCGCCGCGCGCTGTTGTTCTGTTCTCAAAAGCAGGATTAACACTACAACGCCCATTTATCTTAAGGTTTACGCAAGAATTTTGATGTAAATTTGAACCTTATTGGGAGGCTATCGCCGAAAAGTAGCTGTAAATCTAGCACGGCTAGGAAACCAGCGTCTTTTTAGTGTAGTCGGGCGTGCGTCCCACGGATAACACGTCAGCACAAGCCATTAGGCAGAACACGCCTTTGAGATGGGTCGGCGAGCCCGCCGGGTCCCAGACTCAAAGGACCACTCACTTCATCGTCTTTTCATCTTGCATTACACGTCATCACACAATTTAGCTACTCACTCCACGGACGGAGCATTAATATGATAATAAATAATCCATCGCTCAAAGTGGCTCGAGTAATCTCCGAAAACTTCGCCCCCAGATAAGTTGTCGTCTTTGAGTTTACCCACAGTTTATATTGGATTCGAAATTTAACCGTTCTCGCGAAGTTTTCGATGATATAAGCCAATATGGGACGGTTTTTTACTTCTTAATAAGTGGTAAAGAAGGTAATTCGAATTATTTCCACGTCGCGTAAATGGCGTCTCTTAAGGACCGAAGTATAATGAGTGGAGGGATTAGTAGCCAAATTAGCAATTTAATTTCGATGGGTAACTTTTTGGTTTTAAGAAGTGAATAAGTAATTTGCAACAAGCAAGGTCTAAACGTCCTTAGTTATAGTAGGTAGGGTGAAATAGGACACGTTGAAATAAAAGGTAAAACACGGTGAAATAAAATACGTTTTGGAAATAATACCTAATGGTAAGATGGGAAAATTAAAAAATAATTGGATAAGTAGGTAATTATTATGACTCATTCTGCACGTATAAGGCATTAAAATATGTGTAAATAATCCTATACTGCAAGGTAAGTATTACTTTTAAAATTAATTTTAAATATATTAATGATATTTTTCATGTCAAAGTCACATTCAAAATCTTATAGATGGTACAAACGTGTTGGTATACGTTTTTTCATATATTATGTATCTATACATATACTAAAACTTTTGTCAGTTTGTCAGTGCATGAATGACGCAAAAATTACTTGACGGATTTTGATGACACTTTGTGTGGAGATAACTGAGCAACCAGTTGCTATACTCGGTACTCTTTACTACAGGAAAATATCTCATTCTCACGGGAAATATAAAAACTGGTTACAAATAGAAATATGTACCTACGTACTTCTCCGAAACTATAGCACCTAGAAACTTATAATTATGTAGGTGTGTTATATGCATATAGCCGCCGCTGAGCTGTCGCTATAATATACATATATAATAGTAGATTATACAACAAGGGAATAAAGCACTGTTTTATGTCACGGGCGCGACATTGAATCCTGAACGTAACGAAGGACTCCCAGTTTTACTCCCGAGCGCAGCGAGGGAGTTATGATTTAATTCCCGAGCGAAGTGAGGGAATTAAGACTGAGTCCTGAGTTTAGTGAGGGATTTAAGCGCCCAAGACAAAAACAGTTTTATTCCCGAGTTATATACTCTACTTTTCTCACCTTATGCGAGACCATAAAATGCAATTGCATGGTAGTAGATTATTGACAATGCCTATGGCATCTAGTATAATAGACTCTGAAGTCAAAGTACTTTCATCACTCGACATTTTCGATATTCTTTTTGAAATGTTAAAACTATAAAATGGATACAGCAACTTGTTTCTGCCGGCGTGACCTAGGTACTTGATTTAACAATTGAAGATCGTGCGAATCTAGTTGGTCGCGGCTTGCTTCGGTTTTCGAAAATCGAGTTGGCCACGACTGCACCACATTTTGCTTAACGAAATTAGACTTTATCGTCATAGCAATAAGGATTATGAAAAGTGAAAATTACATTATTAATAATATATATATATATAATCTCACGCCTTTTATCCCCGAGGGGGTAGGCAGAGGTATTCCATTACTGGATATACCTACATTTCACGAGATACATTGGACCCCTAAACGTGATAGGTGGTGAGCCCATCGCCGGACCAGGTCTATTTACACATGTCTCAGAATTAATTCTGGGACCTGCGGGTTTCCTCACGATGTTTTCCTTCACCGTCGAGCTAGTGATAAATATGTACGTAAGTTTTTGAAAAACTCATTGGTACATGCCAGGATTCGAACCCGAACCTCACTGATTTTCGGCCGGCTCTTTAACCGTCCGGGCTATCACTGCTCTTTACAATTAAAATTAAATTTAAAATTACATTATTGACCTAGGGTTATAATGAAATTCCATACAACATTATAACCCGGTTAAAGCCAATGGATATAATATCTTGCTTTCGGTGACGTTTATATGATATATAATCCGGCTTTGTCGAGCATGTGGTGTAAAAATTTAATTTATTGTTATAAGACAGGTGCCCCAGTTATGAGAAGTATTTATGTTTATGATAAAAAAACACTCTATCTTTAAGTATAATAAAAAATATTACAGGCTCACTTACTCTCTCCGAGACTAATGTGCCAGATTTTCTTAATTCCCATAGGAACAGGAAAAACGGTATTCTTGTGGGCAACGCTGAACGCTGGCTTTTAATTTATATTCGTGTCTAATTTTATTTTTCATCAATTTGTTAACTTCCAAAAGTGCTGTGTGCCTACAAGGCGCTAAATTGTCATGTTAAACAAAAAGCTTTTTGGGCAGATCCAATTCTCAGTAACAATTCCCTCGCTTCTCTAACTTGTTCCCAATTCGAAAGTGCGTTTTTATAAAAGAGGATTGTAAAATACCCAAGTTTTGGTCTCACCTCGGTCGGTTGTCCCCTCGAGGACGATTGTCCGTGGATTCGTTGCATTAACCCCTTTTATCATGATGACTAGGGTTGTACAAAGTCTCTACAGAGGAGTGACTAGTAGGAACCGACCATTATTTTGTGTATATAATCTATACAGATTTTTCTATGATAGTTTTGTGTTATAAAAGTTGATAGTTACATTAAAGGTTTCAATAAGCTTGTGTCCTATTGATAGAATTTGGAGTAATTAGTGAGAACTACTTACACAGATTTTTCTATGATACCTTTGTGTTATAAAAGACGGTAGTTAAACTAGCTTGTAACAAGCAAGCTTGTAGGAACTCACCATTCTTGGCCGATATAATCTACTCAGTGTTATATATACCTTTGTGTAATAAAGAACAAAGACGATGCTTGGGGGAGGACCATATTCAGCAGAGGACGTCTTTCGGCTGATATAAGATGATGATAAAGGACGATATAGTATCACTATAAATTAATGAGCAATAAGCAAAAACCGACCATTCTTTGATAATATTATCTACACATATTTCTCTATCATACTTTTGTGATTTAAGGACGATAGTACACTATAGACTTATGAACAAGTTTGTTTTGTTTATTTAAATCCATATTTACGTTTATGTGACATCTTCATCTGGCAAGTTTTGCATGCGCATGACGTAGAGTAGTAGGTAACCCACATACAAATCTCGTGTCATGTCACGTAGGTGTGAAATGGGCCTAAACCGCAGAGAATTCTGCTTATGCTTCGTCAGGCACGTTATCTTTGCACGTGTTGACATATGGGACGTGTATGTAGGATGCAGCCCAGCAGTGAACTTAAAGAGAGTGTCGATGATTAAAGGATACAATTGAATTGAACAAATAAATAGGTCAAGTGCTAATATCATTCGCACACGAAAGGTTCTGTACAACCATACAATAAAAAGAAAGAGTAAAGTATATTTAATTTCAATTCTTTGTTGTTATAGCGGCAATATACACTTGTTATTCGTCAATTTTATTATCTTACAATATATTAAACACAGCCCGCTGACATACAGACAGACGGACAGAGGAACGTGCAGGAGGCTTGGTGATAGGGTCCCATTTTGCACCCTTTGGGTACGGAACCGTAAAAATGACAGAAAACTTTGTCGTCAATTCGTGACCAGGCATAAATCTCTTGGAATAAAAATTGTTCCGTTTTGTCAATCACGGGTTTTTTAGCGTTGATTTATTATTCCGCCCCGAGGCGTTCTCCGTGGACTTCTTTTTCCTCGCTAATATAACACCTTTTAAATTTCATAATTAGCATCGTAAAGTTACAAAGACATCATAAATCAAAAGAAGATACCTAAATATAGACATAACATTAATTTAGGAATAATTATGAGCTTAAACCCAGATCGCAGACTTTAGGAGACACAATAGTTCAATAAGATTTAATAGCTCAGAAAACAATGGCGGCTTGAGGTAGGCGTGGAGGGTTTTTGTTAAGAGTCACTTATACTGACTAACGAGTTAAGGCCTGGGCACATTAAGAAGAAAAAAGAGGTTAGAGATAGACTGTTGAGAAACAACAGACCATGTACACAAAAAGGCTTTTGTTTCTAGACTTTTCCCACCGTGATCTCTATGTTGTCTTACCTATGATTGTCTTGACAACAGAACTTGCAGGTTGTAGATATTAATTAAGTTATATTCGATATCTCTTTCTTCTATATATCGATGAAGCTCTATGGTTGAAGGTGTATTTATGGATTGGAAACTTCTGATTTCAAATCTGACTTATGCCTATTACTTATTCTGTGCTTATGCCGCTTCATTATCAGTGTTTGGTGCCTGAGTTGCACTCCAAAGTAAAATATATATATAAAAAAAACAACAGAGACGAAGAGTGAGCACATACTAAATTTGAAATAATAGGAGCTATGCAACTGCCAGTACTGCAGCGTTTTATCTTGGGATTGCACTACAATTTTAAACCAGCAATGACCAATCAAATTTGAAGAAAAAGTCTATGGTAAAATATACTTCTGAGATTTTGCAACTGTCCCCAAAATGACGATATAAGTAAAGTTATTGCAGTTTCTCCTATTAGGCGACGTCGTAGTCTGTACGTAGAGAGAGCTTACTCGTGCAAATACTATTTGCCCTTGGAGGAACAAAAGAGCCAATGATATCATATTACGCATATCTTTTCACCTCTGGCTCGAACATCTAAATTTGCCCTTAGAGTCCGTATTTATAGCGTCAATTTGTTCTTTTTTGTTTCAAGACATTGTTTGCTGGCTTTGTAATAATAAAATACTCTTTTCGCTTTACTTATTGTGTTGTTTGTTTTTTAATTTCGAAGCAGCCTTCATATCTGCAAAGAAAGTAAATAAAACCCTCATCTATGAATAAAAAAAGAAAACAGCAGATTTAAAAGCAGGTTTTAGGTGTTATGTTAATACGTAACCACAATCGGTGCGGTATTTTTCGTCTATCGCACGTTCTCAGGTAGGCTATTCTCGGCTTAGCCCTTGATAGCCCCTGAGGGCGACTTCCTTCGGCTTAGAGTGCTCGAAAACCTCTCATAATGGTTGGGGCCTACTGTAAATCGACCCGAGCACCTCTAAATGGACGCATAAATTCGAATCGATTCAATGGATTAATTTTTGCGAGCAAACGATCAAAGTTTCTACAAACTTTAGTGATCGGTTTTATTTCGAATTTATGACACTTTGAAGATTAATAAAAAAAATATTTTCATCTAATTCGGAACTTTAGTGTGAGCCAACCTTATACTTACCTATAATCACACTAACTTTTATGCTTTTGTGTATTACCGTTTTTACGATTCAACAAAAACCAAAACCTGTAAAAGTTTCAAATGGTTCCCCGTACGGTTCAAAAAATACCGCCCCTTATAGGTAAGATAGATAGACAGACAGACAGACAAACAGATGGTGTAAGCTTAGTAAGAGGGCTCGTCCTTTTTGTATCGGGTCCTACAAATCATAGATTCAAGTGTCTGTAAGTGTAGGCGGACAAACTGTTCGTTAATTAAAGTTAATTGTATATTGTTTAGAAGACACAAACTCCTGAACGTAACTTTACATGCACAGTACGATTAGATATTGTGTACAACAACTACGAGTAGCAGCTGGTGCAAATGAGTTAAACTATAATTAAGGCGAAGTCACCCAACACCGTCTAGATAAATTAGTGACCCTTTTCTAAAATGTCAGCGCTCCCCATTAACCGGATGAGGCTTTGAAAAGGGTTGTGTTGACCACTACCCTGAAATGTGACTGTGTATTAAAAGTTGATTAATCTAACGACCAGGCTGAATCGTTTAATTTGACCACAGTTTATCATAGTTATATTAGCGTGGTAATAAATTCTATTCTTGTTTTATATTTTTGGATTTCTATAATTATTTAAAAAAGGATTTTGCTATCCGTATTCACGCGTGAGATCATATTAAATGTAGGTACAGTTGTTAAAAACAATATTTCTGGCTTTCTTTCTCCTGTTTATGATATTATAAAGACGAAAGATTTGCATGTTTGTCATGGCTATAATGAATAGAAATTTAAAAAAATATTTCACTAACGGAAAGCTTACTTTTTTGGAACAAATTTTTTTTCAAGGGAAACGAGGCTTGCATGTAATAATGCGTTGTTTATGTCTGAAATAAAAACATTACTATTATTGTTAAATCTCGGGAAACAGCTAGTAACTCATAAAATAAAATTTACGAATTTCCTTCATTGATTTTATTACTTTCGGCCAAATTATTTCTGTATAGACTGATGGTTGACTGGTAGATACCTAATGCCTTTAGGCATAGTTCGCTATGTAAGTCTCTTGGTATATGAAGTGAAATAAATAAATAGTGTTTATACCAAAACTCTTTTTAAACATACGCCGTAATACCAACTTGAATGTAATGAAAAAGTATCTCAACAATTTATTGCTTTTTAAAACAAACTAGAACGCAGCGGGAAGTGGGTTACGCAAGTTTCTAAAGATAGAACAGTAGAAAGCGGACACTGAGCTATCTAAAAAGAAGCACTATCTAGCTTAATCTTATCATTGGACAAAATGTCATGTCCTTCTCCTTTGGGATTGCAATGATTTTGTGTTTATAGTAAGTAACAACTAACACTTTTACACCAGTAAAAAATATGCAATCATTTTTAAAAAACGGCCAAGTGCGAGTCGGACTCGTGCATGAAGGGTTCCGTACCATTATTTATAAAAACGGCAAAAAATCGCGTTTGTTGTATGGGAGCCCTCCTTAAATATTTATTTTATTTTTAGTATTTGTTGTTATAGCGGCAACAGAAATACATAATTTGTGAAAATTTTAACTGTCTAGCTATAGCGGTTCTTGAGATACAGCCTGGTGACAGACAGACAGCAAAGGCCTGGGTCCTGTTTTTATCCTTTGGTTACGGAACCTTAAAAAGTACCTACAATGGGCGTTCGTATCGCTTATATATCGTTTTCTTTTAAATTACCTATTGCTTATAAATGTAAGTTTCTATGATTATTACTTAGTAGACACAATAACTAAAAATCATTTATATAATATATACAAAAAATGTTTCTTTTTGCGTCCCTAGACCATTTATGCGATTGTACTGAAGCTTTAGTAACGTCTGGGAAGGTTTCTAAATTAAATGAAACTAAATTTTCACGAAAAAGGGAATAAACTGCATTAGCATGGTCAACCCCGCTGCCGGGTCTACAAGGGACGGGCCGGGTATCACAAGGAAGGTAGGTACACGATCGTGTGTGCGTGCACAAAGCCTTCCCCATTTATGATAGGAGATTTTCATAGTTTCGATCCACCTGTAGTTTTCCAGTCATTTCACTTCGATATAACTTCTTGTAAGGGTAGTCTGAGTAGTGGGAGGTAATCTCGACGACTGGCAAGTAACTTCTCTGGCGTAATCCCTCATCTACCGCTCGCCGGGTGCCTTGTCTAATGTCATAAAACTTGGTCCACGCCACGCTTAACTTTTCATTCAATCGGTGCTGAACTGAACGGGATCTTAGTTGCTTTTACTACTTTTGTTTGAACTATCTTGATACTGATAAGTCTATGACTTTTTGTATCTATACAACATGTAACAGAAAAAGTGCAATTCCTCATACGGGGTGTATGAGGAATTGCACTTATTAACATGCAATTAGTATGTTAATATAAAAAAAACCGGCCAAGTGCGAGTCGGACTCGCGCACCGAGGGTTCCGTACAACCTTGCAAATTGCAAAAAAAAAAAAATTGCAAAAAGCTAGTTTACTATAAATAAATAAATAAAAATAATTTATTTAATTTTACAGATAATTATAATCCATAGATATTAGTAAAGTTAAACTTATGAACTATGTTAGTAACAAAAACGAATGGAGATGATGAGAAATTAAATTAAAACGTGTTTTTCCCCCTAATCGGCAGCCTCAGCGATTTATCTGAAAGTGTAATTCTCAAAATCGGTCGATCAGAAAAGAACTGTAGCGACACTACATAGAACGCGCCAATAGACGGCCGAGTTCTAAACCGCGCTATCGGAGTTTTCTAATGAGTTTGTATAAATACAACTGTCCAACATCAACAGTTGGACCGCGGTCCCCAGGCACGATCACCTCGCCTGGCAGAAGATCTTCCTTTTCACGATGGAGGAGCATTCCACCTCCTCTCCTCCATAGAACCATTCTGCCTCCAATCATTTAAATGACTCTGTTTAGACTCACCCGTACCCTTAGTCTGAACTCTGGAGTTAGAGTATAAAGAGAAACTGTGCGCCTTGGTGTGCGCCTATAAGTTATAGTAGAAAACCTTAGGTACGTTATAGTGGAAGTTTTAAGCAAATTATGTATATGTTGGCAATACTGCCACATTAGAATAATAAAATTAAAAAGTAAAAATCTCTCTCTGTCTATCGGCCATTGTGGTACGCACGTCTTTCTATAATAAGTTTCGAAAATAAATACTTTCATTGAGAATCTAGCGCCTATCTTTGCTACATCCTCACATTGGTCCTTCGAGCCGGATGGTCGCTGGTTCATATCCGTCCGTTAATGTAGGTAAGAGCATCCGGACATCAGACGTTTATTACGAAGTTTTGCTTACTTTGGAATAAGCAAACTGTATAATATACGAGTGATTGAGAAGATAGAGAGTGGCAAGCAATGATTCACATAAGATCTGCTTAGCTCTTCAAATAATATAATTTGTTTAATCAAAATATCTTCAAAGAATTCATGGACATGGACACCGAACGAATAGAATAACTTGAGAATATTATGATAATACGTCAAAATACAGAGAGAGGTCGGAGATTCATGGGCTTGCCTTTTTTGTTAATCAAATATTTCTTTCCCCAACAAAGCCTGGCCACCGCGACGCGACGTCTGTGCGTCGAATAGTTTATATGCTCGTAACGCAAATCTCTGCCTCTATTTATCTTTTCTTTTCACTTGCCCTTTCGCAAAAATGAAAATTTATTGTCTTCGTAAGAGAAGCGCGTGGTTGCAAACACTATTTAGACACCTAAAATGTGGCTCTACCTTTATTTTAGAACATTATTTTATTTATTAGGTTATGAGATGGTTGTCATATTCTTATGTAAATGAATAAAGATAAAAAATGTAGCTGAAATAGCTCTAAAATATATTTTAAAGGTATTCTAAATAGTAGCTCGTTAGTTGTGACGATCACCGATAAAATAAGTTTATAAAAATAATGAATCCCCCATGAAAAAGGCCGATGAGAAAAAATTCAAAACTACTTTTAATATACTTTCCTGGATTTTAATCCTCTGGAGAGTGGGGGAGCAGGAATGAATAGTAAAATTTTTGAACTAAAATTTACTTTAACGAATGCATTTACAACTTTACATCGAACCGGATCTACAATAAAAAAAACATAAAAAAAATAGTCTAACTGACGACAACTAAATTGGAATTTCTCATGATCACATAAAGCTGCACTTTGGGACCCAATTGAATGACCAACGAACAAATAGATAGATTGGTTACATTTACTTAACATGCTCAGCGCATTTTAGTCCTACAGAGTTTGCTATCTCGCGGCTGAAACGTCTTGGCTGACCGCTAATGAAATGTTATATAGCTAAGAAGCAGAAGCAACAGAGCTCCAAGGAAGGCTGTTGTATATTTTTTGTCCCTAGACAATCTGTGCTGCGATTTCAGTCGTGATGTAATGGCTTTATTTACAAGCAACATCACTGTGTTTGCGTGAGAATGAAAAATATAATTCGCTAAAGTGCAGGTATCACTCATGTACTTGAATAAAGTTACTTACTTAAGTATCTTTTAGAAAATATTACACTTGGATTATGAATCTAATGTGAATCAAACAATATGAACATAATGCACTAGTCTTATCCCGAGGGAGTCGCCAGAGGTATATATTTCACTTCTGAAAATACTCACTTCTTACGAGTAACTATATTTTTCTGGCTTTTAAACATGACAGTTAGCGAGCCCATCGCTGGACCTGGATGCTGTTAAACATGTCTTATAACCTGGCTTGTTGGTTTCCTCATGAAATTAGTTACCGTTACATTTTTCATCGTAGAGCTAGTAGTAATAATTTAAAAAATATTGATCTGATGCAACATTACGACTGCTACACCATCGATAACCTTTTGATTGTAGCATCACTATTGACAATTTAAAGTTGTAATTATTATCATTTTCTTTTGGGTTTATCTCTGACTAATATTTAGCGCTCAATAAATGTATACTGTTTTCTCTAATTACATCACACGCAGTAGAGGTGGATTCGTTTTGAACAGGTCGATGAAGGCGACGAATAATTAAAATGGCGGTAGATAAAATACGATGAAAAAAGAACCTTTAAATATTATGTTCGCCGCAAAGACCATCTGTTAAACACGCGATCCTATCATTTATGCCCACACATAAAACGCGTATGCTTAAAATATGAGTTCCGACAGAAATCTGCTTCAAAATAACCGTCAGCATAATTACACACTCAATATTTATGGGCTCTTAGAAGAATCCCGGTCGGCGTAAACTTTTGCGTTTTCACATCATTCGGGAGACCTGGGGGAGAAGATCCGAAGTCTCATTACACGCCGAACTTGTTCAAATCATTAAAATTTATACACTTTCCTCAGCGCTTGCTAATGAAAATGCAATGGAGTTTTTATTAACAGGAGTGAATGAAAAATATGAGTATGTTCCGAGCTTCATGGCTAATTAGTTACCCACCGTCTCAGTGGCTGTGTGCTTTCCTCAAGTACTTGGCGCTGACGTGTCACTTGTAGCATGCACACAGTATGTAGTGAAGCACATCTGATTAGAATTGTTGTGTTTAGTGCGTGTGGTAAAATTTACTCAGTTGTAGCCCTGCCTACTGAGTCAGCGGCCGCGGATTCGATTCCCGTCCGAGGTCAAAATTTGTGTGTATAACAAAACTAGTTTTCGCCGGTGGAGATGGTCTGTTGTTTCCATTCAGGCAATATCCATGAACAGGTTCATAGACACTTGTTATTGGACGATTGACGTTTCTAAAGGTATTTTTTTACCTAAAGAAATAAATGAATTTTGGTGTTTGGTGGTCATAATATAATATACAGGATGTCCCAGAAGTCAACGATAAGCCGGAAACCAGTGATAAGCCTAGTCATGAGGGTAATCAGAAAAATATAAAAAAAAATCTATGTTCTTTTTTCAAAATGTTATGAAGGTTTAAAAATAATCCTAGAAAACGGACACCCTGTAATGAACTTTCTTGTACCGTGACTGTAAATATTTACTTTTTGAATATATTTTTTCTGTAATGCTATGATGAATAGCCGTGCTACAATTTACAATAAAAAAAAATTCCATAACTGCCTCACTTTTAAGTAAAAAGTTAAATTTGTTTCCAACATTGAATTCTAAATAATTTCATCAACCAACTTAAACCAGCTGTACTGTAAAAAAATGTATAGCTACTATTTTGGCAAGTATACTTAAAAGTTGACGCATTTAGTCTAAATTCTAAAATGGTATAACACATGCTAGGTTTTGTTATAGTTGAGGCATGAAAATTTTTTTTCTCGGTGAATCCGGATTCTATGCCAATCTAATTTAATGAGGTGAAATGTTGGTAACGCAACCTTCTTAGGTAAATCCAGGTTAAAATCTTTTTGAATGGAGACGGACTCATAATTTTGAAAAGAGAACCTAACAGGGATTTTTGTTTATTCGTACATCTTTTGTTTATGTCATTTGTTTGATGGCTTTGATTTAAATCCTATGTCCCATAAGTAAAGATTCTGGAGTCTGTTGCTTAGATTGTATTTGCGTGTAATTACGAGTTCGTAAAGTGAAGTTATCATGCCAAATAGATATACCGCACAGGAGTACGCCAACATGCATCTTATTCACGGAGAATGCTTATGTAACGCCAATGATGCAGCTAGGGTGTATCGCGAGAGATACCCAAACTTAGAGCGTCATCCTGATTACCGAGTTTTTATTAATCTGCATCGATCATTATCCGAAGGTCAATTCCCTGATCATATGGCTGGTGAAGGAAGGCCCCTTTTGCCCTACGAGGACGAAGTCATGCAAGCTGTGGAAGAAGATCCAACGTGGAATTGAGGAAAGCCTTGGAGTACCTAAAAGCAGTGCACATCGTATTCTGAAAAAAAAACCGTCTGCATCCATTCCATGTACAACGAGTACAATCTTTGCTTCCCCGAGACTACCCAGAGAGAGTGCGATTTTGTCAAACGATTTTGCAAAAACATACTGAAGATCCCCAGTTTTTTGAAACGATTCTATGGTCCGACGAAGCAACGTTTAAAAAGGACGGTTACATGAACCTACACAATTTACACGAATGGCACGTGGAAAATCCTCACCTAATGCGTGAAGATCATTCACAGTACCGTTTTAAAGTAAACATGTGGACAGGCATTTTAAACGGTACAGTTATTGGTCCGAGTGAGCAGCCAGAGACCATAAATGGACATGTTTATTTAGATTTCCTACAAAATCAACTACCCGATTTATTAGAAGAAGTGCCGCTAAATATTTACGGCAGCATGTGGTATCAGCAAGACGGCTGCCCCGCGCATTATGCTCGTCTAGTCAGAGAGTTTCTCGACCAAGAATATCCAAATAGGTGGATTGGTCGGGGTGGTCCAATTTCGTGGCCAGCGCGGTCACCCGACCTTAATCCAATAGATTTTTTTTACTGGGGTGCAATTAAGGAAAAAGTCTACCACAAACCGATTCAAGATTTAGAAGAGCTGCGCCGAAGAATCTCAGAAGCCGCTGAACAAATCAATTCCAAACGTCACGCCCGGCGCATAGCTCGATCATTTTTAAGGAGATGTAGAGCGTGCATATTAGCTGAAGGAAAACAGTTTGAACATTTGTTATAAAAATGCTGTAAAACATACCACATTAAATAAAAAAATATAACACAAACTTATTTTAAGTATCATTACTTTAAAGGAGGGTTAAGAAAGAGAATAAAAAGGCTTATTTCAGGTCAGCTGCAGACTTAAGGTTGCTTTACCAACATTTCACCTCATTAAATTAGATTGGCATAGAATCCGGATTCATCGAGAAAAAAAATTTTCATGCGTCAACTATAACAAAACCTAGCATGTGTTATACCATTCTAGAATTTAGACTAAATGCGTCAACTTTTAAGTATACTTGCCAAAATAGTAGCCATACATTTTTTTTACAGTACAGCTGGTTTAAGTAGGTTGATGAAATTATTTAGAATTCAATGTTGGAAACAAATTTAATTTTTTACTTAAAAGTGAGGCAGTTATGTAATTTTTTTTTATTGTTAATTGTAGCACGGCTATTCATTATAGCATTACAGAGAAAAAAAATATTCAAAAAGTAAATATTTACAGTCACGGTACAAGAAAGTTCATTACAGGGTGTCCGTTTTCTAGGATTTTTTTTAAACCTTCATAACATTTTGAAAAAAGAACATAGATTTTTTTTATATTTTTCTGATTACCCTCATGACTAGGCCTATCGCTGGTTTCCGGCTTATCGTTGACTTTTGGGATATCCTGTATAAAAATATATCAGTGTCCAGATAACAGACTCTGCCTATACAATGCGTCACAGAATAAGCGCAATTCCTCATACACCCCAATTAGTATATCTGTAAAGAACCGCGGGTTCCAATTGGAACCGAGACACAATTAAAAATCTATTGTGTCTCGGATGCTTGGTCTTAGAGGTTAATATAAAAATATGTGATGTATTCGTACTTTAGTTCAAAAATCTTAAATAAAGAGCAATAATAGTACGGTTTCCTCATGTAGCCCTAAATTAAGCAATGCTAATTAATTTTTCGGAAAAATTTTACCCATTAAAAATAGTTGAAATCGATTGAGTAGTTGATACTGAACAAACTAATTTCTGGAATTGCGCTTATTCCGTTACATATGGTATAGTTTTGTGTCACACAATTAATAAATTAGGTTATATATATAAATATAATCTCACGCCTTTTATCCCCGAGGGGGTAGGCAGATAGGTATTCCATCACTGGATATACCCACAATTCACGCGATATATTGGACCCCTAAACGTGATAGGTGGTTAGCCCATCGCCGGACCGGGTCTGTTTACACAATATGTCTCAGAATTAATTCTGAGACCTGCGGTTGTCCTCACGATGTTTTCCTTCACCGTCGAGCTAGTGATAAATATGTACGTAAGTTTTGAAAAACTCATTGGTACATGCCAGGATTCGAACCCGAGCCTCACTGATTTTTGGCCGGCTCTTTAACCGTTCGGGCTATCACTGCTCTCTCATAAATTAGGTTAATCTATAGATAATACAACAAACACTCAAGTTTCGTCAAAACTTGATCACATTACTTCTCACCCAGGTGCCGTAGAAGAGTAATCCAAATACATAGAAAAAAATCAGTAAAATACCCTATTGTATTAGTGAGTGGACTACGAGTATATTGACGCCGTGAACAAAGCGTAATAAGTAACAACGGGCAGTGTACACGCGTCTCTACTTACGAGTTACGAGCAAGTAGAGTCCCTAATCCCCTCCCAACTCTATTTCCGTAATCTCTGCTCCTGTGCGCAACTTAAGGCTTGTTGGAGTCGATATCTAAGGCTCTACGGTAACAGTAATCCTCGTAAGATTTTCTCTTTTGAAAGGTTCGTTAATTATTAGCAGAGTTTATGTGGAGTGCTGCATCTTATGGGATTATTAATTTGTGACACTGCATTAGTTAGCGGGTTGTTTGTGGAATATTGAAAATTATATAAGGCCTGCCATCTAAGTAGGTTATATCAGCCAGTATTAGCGACGACGGTTATAATTTATGATCAAAGACTTTTGAAGAAAGGTTTCAAGGAGAGATTTTCTTTCTCTCTGCCTCTTTGTTTATGGCGATCGTAGACCTGCGATGCCGGTATGTTTTGTAATGATACGACTGGTTAAGACTATGGCTCAGTCAGTAAATGTCTCGTCTCCGTGTTTTCGATGGCACGTTAAACCATCGGTCCAAGTTTTAGTTGTGACACGGACTGTGTTAGTCATCACTAGCCTAACATCATCTCTTAACTATCGGTGAACTTGTGTGAGAGATTATGGCCCACATAACCTGAAGCAACACTTTTGATCCCCAAAAACTCAGGTACTAGGGGGCGCGATAACCCAAACTTTAGGCAGACGTAGTTGCTGACAATGGATATTTAATAATAATAAATTGTGGGACTTAGACTGTACTAAGGGTACTAAACAACTGATAAACATACTTAAATAAATATTAAACGACCAGACACGAATCAAGAGACATGGTTCACGCACACAAATATTGGACGCGAGCGCTAATCGAACCCGCGACCTTCAGCTCAGAAGGCAGGGTCACTACCAACTTAGCCAACAGACCCGTCAAAAATGTTATATGGAACTGTGAAACGTTAAAATGAACAAGTTCTATGATTTGACAGTTTGTCATCAATTTCAAGACCAAATCATTTAAATGGTAATGCATATGCACACAAAAACAGAGTATAGAAATCGCATGCATCATAAACCGATGCCTCGCTGCGTGCAAAGAGGCAAGCCGGTTAAATCTGGCAATCTTCATGGCGTTCGGGATCTCATAAATAATTCAACAGAGTGTCACAATGCAATGGTGGTTTGATATCACTGCAGGTTCATATTTCACGGGTCACGGCCGTAATTAATGTGCCCGAACAACGGCCGTATGGGTTTGGCATAGGCTAGAACCAGCCGATCTCCGTACCATAACTCATGGAGGCATAAACAAAGATTTATGGATTTTATTAATTCCGCCGCAGAAAAGATGCGACTTTTTCATGTCAAGTTGTGACTCTATTCACTGTGTATCTGGTAGAATGTAAATAGACTTTGGAAACCTAGGCTTTGGCATCTAAAATGTGTAAATAAGGAAGTATTTTAATACAATATTTTAGTTCTATAATTTAAAAGTGAATTCATGAAAACTTAATCGATTTTAAAATATATAATGTACATAATTGATAAAGCGCTACCTACCTTCTCTCTATCTCCTCGTTAGAGTGGTTAAATCAAGAATCATTTATTAAATTTACTTGTTTTTCTATGGTTTACCTACGTAACCTAAATTTATCTATTTGGTCTAATCCAGGGAGTAATATTTTGTCACAGAAACTGTTCAGAGCAATTTGCACACGGTAACACTTCCCTGGATATTATATTTTATTCTTAGTATAATAAACGTCCAACTAGGATAAAAATATTCATTTACTTTCCCGAGCCACGGCTAAGCTGTCGAGAAATAAACTTCCGTGTTTATAATGTTGCATAAGTATTTTAGGCATAATAAATCTGCAACACATGTAGGGCGTATCCTTCATACTTGTTTATCTGACAGCACTACCCTAAACTAATAGTCTTATATTTTGTATTAGTGTACACGTACTGGCCATATTTCCAAGGGGTTTTCTTCGTCCGAAATAATGTTCCACATTAGCCTCAGTTACAGTGATTAAATGACTCGCTAGTGTGAGAGGAAGTAATAATGTGTTACACACACAACCCTAATTATAATATGTATTGCCCGCGGTACGGGCTGGGATGTCAGTGTTTAGATAAGGAAAATGCAACACATTTCGTCTTGAGGTTTCTAACGTTTTGCGCTTATTAAGATTGCTGATGCCAAGCAGACAAATAAAAAGAAAATTCATCTCTAAATCATTTTGTGTAAATAACAACAGAAAGTGCATCAGAATGAAATATTAATAAATAATATATCTCTGCTTTTCGCGAAGAAATATATCGAATGTAAATACAATCAATCAACAGGTCGATCAGAAATCGAATTAAATAAATATTTATTATTGCAAGGCGTATTCGATATTACGCCATATTCCGCCATATTCCGCTGAGTAAATGTTTATCATAAGAGTAGAAAAGCAAAACTATATTTTGGTCGGGCGAAGTATGATTATTGTGTAAAGTAATTTTAGTTTTATTAATTTGAATTTTTTGATTCTGATAGCCTAGTCTTTCTCTGCCAGCTTAACAATTAGGGCAACGAATCTCTCTTTATGTCTGTGATTAGATTAGGGCTAAATAATAATTTATTTGAATATTACTAATTAAACTATTACAGAAATCTAAATCATTTTGAGATATTCAAGATTTTATCGAAGCTAAAAAACATTAATGAACTAAAATTGACAAACTGCTTTTGGATGTTAAAAAATATCGCTTCTGCAATTTCAATGACCGGTACTCGACATCCTCCAAGATGGATGAACTGAACAGTTGCTTTAATGAATCGGCAATTTCAAGATTGGTCTAGAATCCTTTAGCTAATGTTAGAACTAAAGCTCTTGAAGAAGAAAAATTACAAACGACGAAAATACAAACCCATATTAATTTAGAAATAATACTCAGGAGAATTATTTGTTGACGGAAAAGACACCAAAAGCAGGATAAGTAATAATATATTATCACTATTAGTGTGAATAAATAACTATATTTTCCCGCCGACTTATAAATCAGTGTATCTCCTATAAGCTAGGTACTTATAGCGGAAAAACGTTAGATGTATTGTCCGGAGGGTAATATATACGGTGCGGCCCCTGACTCGTGTCTCGGGGGAGGCTATTCTCGAACATGCGATCCTGTATCGATGGATAGTCAACTATTTCGGACATAGCCTGAACACATGGGAAAATGTTCAAACTACCAAGCCTTTTTCATATGAAACGGCTGCCATTTTTACGTTCAAAGCAACAAAACAACATTTTATATTTAAGTCAGATTTTTTTGTAACATCATTTATCAATAATAACTTTTGTAATATAATAAATACAATACCTGATAGATTGTTCTGAATCAGGAGTGGATTTGATTCCGAAGTTTTCAGTGTAGGTTAAATATACTCGTACCTATTATTTCTTTATGTTGTGTTTAAATGTAAGTAAAGAGTGACTCTCTGCGTCTACCACAGGCGTCTACTGTCATAAACTCTATGAGATGCAACTCGTTCTGTAAAATATGTCTAATAACAGGATATTTCCTTTTACCAATCCTACTCATGTCATAAATGCGAAAGTTCGTATGTTTGAATGTTTTAGTCATTCATGTAAAAACGGCTGAAGAGATTTGTAGAACATTGGGCACACAGTTAGTATAAAAAAAAAAAATCTCACGCCTTTCATCCCCGAGGGGGTAGGCAGAGGTATTCCATTACTGGATATACCCACATTTCACGAGATACATTGGACCCCTTAACGTGATAGGTGGTGAGCCCATCGCCGGACCGGGTCTATTTACACATGTCTCAGAATTAATTCTGAGACCTGCGGGTTTCCTCACGATGTTTTCCTTCACCGTCGAGCTAGTGATAAATATGTACGTAAGTTTTTGAAAAACTCATTGGTACATGCCAGGATTCGAACCCGAGCCTCACTGATTTTCGACCGGCTCTTTAACCGTCCGGGCTATCACTGCTCCTGTTAGTATATAACCTGAAATAACACTTTTGATCCCCAAAAACACAGGTAGGACGCGATAACCCAAACTTTAGGCAGATGTAGTTGCTGATAATGGATAGTTAATAATAAAAAAAATGTGGGACACAATTTAAACACGGTTATTCAGTCCCAAACTACGCAGATCCTGTTCTATGGGTACTAAACAACTGATAGACATACTTAAATAAATTTTAAACGACCGGAAACGAGGCCATCAAACATGTTCATGCACACAAAAGGCTCAGAGCGGGGATCGAACCCGCGACCTCCGACTCAGAAGGCAGGGTCACTACCAACTGAGCCAACTTTTACAACAACAGTTACCTGCTTGAATTATTACTTATAAGAAGTGTTGTAGGAAGCCTTTATAAACAAGATTTCCAATGTTTATCGCCGCTTAATATTTTAGGGTGTCCCACACACTCTAGCTTTTACAATTTCGATCAGATGCTGAATACATGCATCAGAGCGGATAGGTTGTAAATTACTCCGGCCATCAGAACCTTCTGCGGAGCGCTTCCGGCGTGTTTCCTATCCCCACGGGGGCGCGATTTATGTCAACAGAACTATGTTTCCATATGTGAAAAATCTGAAGTGCATACGCAGAAATATTTTCATGTTTCTGTATGGTAAAGCAATTGAAATACACTCGGGTCAAAAGATTCTCTGTTGAAAGTTCCGATGTTAGGGTTGTGCTCAGATAGTTGACGTTTTTTAGTATTAGTAAGTACTAATAACATAGCCTAGGTGCGTATATACTGCGTAATAGTGGGTAAATACTAACACTAATATTCTTCACTTTTGGAAACCTATATAGTCAGTTGATCTAGAAACAGAAAATATTTGGCAAATAAAGAAGATCTCACAGCATACGTAAAGGAAAGCAAGATTGTAGTGATATTAAAAACAAAAAATATTCTAAGCCATGTGTACATATGTACCACAGCACCCCAGTCCCCCAGATAGGCTCAACAACTGTTACGTTTAGGGGACTAAAAAATATACTGGTGAAAAGTGGGTATTTCCAGGAATAGATTAGCTTTGCCAACCCCCTCTGGGATAAAGGCGTGATCATATTTCTTAAATTTTATACTTTTTTTCGAAACCTTTTCTTAAAATAATATTTTTAAGGTGCGCGAATCCGACAACAAGTTAGCCAATTTTTTTATCTACAATTTTACAAAACAATTTCGACGAACGTATGAACAGTAAAAAAACAAATACGTATCAATAAATCCTAGGCATATTTTTCTGTGTAGTTGACAGGTATCTAAGAAAATTGCTATGTCATCTAGGACTCCAGAATTTTTTACGCGTCTTCACAGAAGCTGTTGTTGTATTTATGGGTAATAATAATAAGTTAATGTCTCGAAAGTGGCTGCTTGAGAACAGCTTCTTATCGGGAATCAAAGTGGCGCGTGTTTAGAGGTAGGCAATAAGTAAAATATACTCGTAAATGTTTATCAGTGGTTTGGTACACACAGTACAGGCTCTGTCAGTCTCTGTAGTTTGGGGCAATATCATTGTGGTTAATATTACCACGTAGACTAAATAACAGCGTATTTTAGTGTCTCCCACAGTGTAGGTAGGTATATTGATTTATTACAAGCTGTTTCCTGCAATTTTACTGATTGGAAATCAGCAGACGTATTCACAGAGATTCGATACCGTTTCCGTTCGATTCGAGTCGAATCTATCGACATCGGAAACGAATCTATCGAGATGGGCTGATGTTGGTATGTCATATGTGACACCAACTGTCATATGTGACATTAATTTTCGATACCAACATCAGCCCATCTCGATAGATTCGTTTCCAATGTCGATAGATTCGACTCGAATCGAACGGAAACGGTATCGAATCTCTGTGAATACGCCTGCAGGAGAAAGAATAATTAATCGGTCCTGTAGTTGCGGAGCCTATCCTTTACAAACAACGTAAAAATATTTTTTATTTATATTTATGTAGTTACAAATAAATGGGTACTTATAGTCGTTTTATATTATTTTGCCTCAGACTTTCTCCGAGTTCTGGGATGAAAGTTGCCTGTGCTTTATTTTGATGAATATTCTGAATACTATAAAGTTTCATTCAAATCCATTTGGTAATGTTTACGTAAAAGAGTACCAAATATCACTTTCGCGTATTTAATATTAGAAGGAAATTAGGTCAGAATGATAATCTATCGTCATGGTAATTCAAACTTAAAGCGTTCTGAAATGTCTTTCGAATAATCTCATTAAGAAAACAGTCGTGTTCCTAAACCTTCTTCTGTTGTGAACTAGGTATATACTTATTCGGTGTTACGTAACCAACGTTCGTAATAGAAATGATAACTGAGGCGATTTAAATGCATCGCCAGCCGGCTTTTGTAGGAAATTGTGCTAGGCGTTACACCCGGGACTTCGCGTCCTGATAAAGCTATATATTTTCTGTACTTTACAACGTGGCTTCTACGGAAAATTCACAATCGGGGCAGACTTTTATAACAGTGTTCTTCATGTTCTGCTTTAACCAATATTATATTTCGAAGAGTCGCACAGTTCAGGGTTTGGTCTTAAATTGTAGGCAAAGGCGCTAGACAATAAATTAATAGCTCAGTAAGTTTTTGACACGTCAGCTTTTTGTGTTATCCAAAAAATAGTTTCCTATTGTTGCAATTGCAGTTAAAAGTAAGGTTTCAAATCAAATTCGTTTAATTACTTAGAATAGTTTCATAAAATCGAACTCGATATTATTATAAATTAAAAATAAAACTTTTTTAAAAGCAAGCCTTTAGAATGACGTCCATTTATTTCTAGAGTTATTCTCAACAAGCCCTTTCATTTGATACCCATATTGTAGGAGTTAATTAAAAATAACTAGTCCGCCATCTTGGGTGTTCCGCCATGTTGGATTTAGAATGAAGTCACACAACTTACAATGCATTGTCATCCAAATATATTATACGTGTATGCAAAATTTCAGCTCAATTGGTTGAATATATTAGGTATCCGCTTCAAAATTGAGTTGCAAGATTCCACCGAACAAACAGACACTGCAAGTTAAATAAATAAAAGCTTGTAAAAAGTAAGCAGTACGATTGTTTTAGAAGAAAAGTGAGGTGTGGTCGCTTAAGGGACTTCAACTTTGATATGTACAACCTGTGTTCACAATAAATAAATTTGATTGATTGACTGATTGATAATAGAAAATTTGTAAGTGTAGATATAAAGCAAAATCATTTTTGGTTCCTACTTAAAACACAACAGTACCTAAACCAAATGCTCTTGCATCGACTTAATCATCACATGAGGTACCTATTATTATGTACATCTATCTATATAGGTATATTATCTGTTGTCTTTAATTTATTTGATAACTATTATATTAAAACACTATTATGTATAGATAAATCGGTTTTTAGGCGGCGCGGCTCGGTGAAACAAGATAAAACAAGTGCCAGAATTGAAGTTGGACAGGCATCAATATAAATGTGAAACCGCATTCAATTTGGAGTTTTTGAGTGTTGCGCGTACAAACATACGGACAGACAGACAGACAAAGGTACGAAAGTTTAAAAAATATTTGTTTTGGCTTTTATTGTTGTTATAAATACCTACCCCTCAAGTTTTCTTAAATATCTCCTATGTATCTAAAGACATCAGTTAGTTACAGATTTATTATATGTATAGATTATTAGGCAACAAAGCTTAGAAATGTTACTGTTATCTATTAAAAGGTATTACCTAAATACATTTATATAATATAGTAATGCTTACACATATTACAAAATGTTTAGCTTACCTACATATAATATTCAGCAAATAGATTTTCTTTATTCAGTGTTGACTTTCCCTATGGACCGATAAGATGGATATCTTATTGTGTCGTGAAAACAGATAATATACTGCAGCACATGTACCTTTATGAAGGTTAGGAAAACATGCTACAAAATAATATTATTGTGTTTATGCTTTTAGGACAAGGTAAAATATAAAATTATTGTAGGTTTCTTAGAAGCCATATAATATTTTTGCTGATAATGCTGATTGTGAATGCGATGAAATACAAATAAACATAATACTTATATAAGAACCTACAACTTTTACCCCATTCATCACATTTGAACACCGCCCTTGTACAATATTTGAAAATAACTTTGCGTCAATATTTATTATGGTTCAATAAAGAGTTGCTACTATGAACGTAGTAGCTAACTAAAAGCTAGCCAACATTTCAAATTTCCTAGTTTTATCCCACGGTATCATCTGCTTCTGTAAAGCATAAACTATATCAGTCGGGACTAGTGTGGCTTCCTGTCAGCGAAAGTTTTTTCTAAAAGGGATTATTAGTTCTAGTATTAGTTACTTCCTACAAACGTACAAACAACTTTATCAGTTTATTAGTGTTGAAGTGCAGATATACAACATTTATTTTGTAGTGCAATCAAACTTTAAAAAAAAAGATGAACATTTATATAAATATAATTTTTTTTTATACGCAATAGACGAAACCCTATAAGCTTACGACCGTCTTTCTGAAAAGAAGGGCTTGAATCATTTCAACCGTACACCTAATAAGTAGTCGGTAATTTTTTTCATAATATTTTGCTATTATAGTGGCTAAATAAGGGGTCGATCTGGAAAATACTATAGGTGAGATTAAAGCGCAAACACAAAATTATACCAACCTATAATAAAAACTGGCCAACCTTGAATTAAAATCGCTTTAAGGAGCCCGCATAGAAAGAGTTTTTATATATAATATATAGTGTTATACAGAACCCGTATTTTTATATAGAAAACTTTATTTATATACACACATAATTATGATGTCTGCTGGTAATAGTTTTTGTTTTCAACAAAATGAAGCTAATTTTGAGAGTTTGGTACCCATAACTACTCCAGTTCAAGCACTTTGTAATTGAAATAGAACTCCGAAATTGCAGAGACGTCGAGCGTAGGTAACTGGATTCGGGCAACAATTTTCATAGTTGCTTAAGTTTATTCCTTGAACATTTACTGTATCTTTCGCTCCGTACATTATTAGTGTCAAATTTAGCAGAAGAATATAAAGACGAAATCAAAATATAATAATTTACTATAAATAAAACGGTTATAAACCGTGCTTTATCAATAAATAATAAAATTATAAAATTATTTATTAAAACAATAAAATTACTTTTAAAAAGCACTTTCCTTCACATCTTCTGACAAAACAAAAAGAGGGTATTCCAAAACTCTTCGCGTAGGCTGGCGGATGATCTGCAATATCGGACAATGTTTTTGTGTGGCTTAATATGGTTTATTATGGTTTATTATTATTATGGTTTGTAATTAATATTAATTGGCTTTAAATGAGATTTTTATTACATAGATTTTCAATAAATTAATTTATGTATTATTTAATAAGTATTAGGTTCGACATTTGATTGTGCTTGTACATTGTTATATCAGACACGACACTGAAGACCATACACAAACACTTACTATACTACACTACACTATACCTACTCGTGATTCTCTCAGGGCAAAAGCAGAATACCAGTGTTTTGCTCACCCGAGCAAAACAATTAAACTGAGCTTTGGCCCTTTTCTGCTGCTGCTGCACACACGCATTTAACTGCTGGTTCAGCAAGTTTTTAATGTTTTTTTTTTTTAAATGTACTTTTTGTTTTATTGTTTTGTTTTATTTTATAATTATATCTTGTCTGTGTTAATATTATGTGTTATTAATGTTATTATAATATTGTTATTGCTTTATATTTGTGTGTGTAACTGTGGCAAAAATAAACATTTTTTCTTTCTTTCTTTATCAATCCTATTACCTAAACGAGCAATTCTTGTATGTACTTTTTGGGTGTTTTGGGAACGGCTCTAATTATCGATTTTGATGAAATTTTGTATAGGTATGTAGATACAGTTTTAAATTTTAAGTTAAACTGAATAGTTGTATAAGTATATCCTATAAAAATGCAATTTGACACAAAAAACATACGTCCCCTTATTGGCAGATCGCAGCAGCGTCATAATACGGCCAGTCACCGGCAGATGGCGTAGTGTTAGAACGAGCGAAACTCTGTCTCCCATGTACAGAAGGTCACAGCTCGAGCTAACCCCTTAAAACTTTTCTCTCGCTCTTGAATTCTGTGTATCAGATACCTTTAACGGCTAAACCGGTGCACCGACCTTAATCTGTGACAGATATGATACTTTTTATCCCGGTAAAACATAGATCTTTTTGAAAGCGGTAGGTAACTTAAAGTTGACGCGGTCGGAGTTACGGGCACAGCTAATAAAAATAAAAATGATATTTTAATTAAAATCGATTGAGATTTGAGAGATTTAAATTTAATCGGTTAGGATCTTCTAATCAATAACGCACTGAGTTATTTTCCGTTATTTGTATCTACCCCGTAAGTTCTGGCAATACACTATTCACAAATGATATAGAAGGACCCTTAGTAACAACTGCGAGAACATGTGCACGAGGAAAATAATTCCAGTTCTTTTGTAATAACTTCCGCCTTCGTTCGGAGACTCATTAATGTGATCGATTGCCTACACCTGGGTACGTGTGAAGCCAAGTGAGTGATTAATTCGACTACGTAACTGATATTACACTCTATAATTAGGAATATTAGGTTATTTCTCGTAAAGAGCCCGCTCCGAAAGGGAGCGAGCTCTACTTAACGATTAGGCATGTTCGTGTTATAGCTGCCTTTTAGCCTCATGATTTAATTTACGGCACAAAGGCTCGTAAGTGTTTTAGGTGCCTAGTTACAACAAAATACAAAATTGTGTTTCGCAAAGTTAGGTGCGAGGTATAGCTGTGCTTTAATAAAGTGATTATAACTGAACCTAACACATTGTTATTTCTGGAGAATGTAGCAATGGCAAATATTTTTGCAGCCAGTAAGAAATCCAATAGTGTTTCATTATCATAGTAATTGTTCATGATGGGGTGTTGGATCCTACCTTAATGTATGGTAGCGAGAGTTGGGTGTGGCAGAAGAAGCACGAGAGTTGAATAAATGCAGTAGAAACGCGCTTGCTAAGAAGCATAAGTGGAGTTCGATTGATTGATAGAATGAGGAATAATGTAATGTAATCCGAGAGCGTTGTGGCTTGAAAGAGGATGTAGTTACTAAGATTCAGAAAAGAATGCTCAGGTGGTTTGGACATATCGAGCGGATGGATGCAAGGCGTCTAACGAGACAAATATTAGGGGGATTGTGAATGGCCGAGTCGGCAGAAGGTGACCTAGGCGTACTTACATCGATCAGATCGGCGAAATATTGAAGAAAGGCCAGAAAAAAGTACCCGAAACCGACGAGCATGTATGAACCGATTCATGGATGTGGATAAGGCGCGAGAGGTATGCCAGTATCGTAACAGGCAGCCTTTTGTCTCTGCCTACCCTACCCCTTCAAAAAAAAGGCGTGAGCATTTGTATGTATGTATGTACCATCAGTTAAGTTTTTGCTGTTTCTAAAGTTTTATTTTGTTAAATCTAGTTTTTACCCTACTGTTTCAGAAGGGGGTAATGTTTTTCGAGTGTATGTATGTGTGTGAGTCTATTTCTTTGGCAAGCTCTGTAATCTAAACGGCTTGATGATTTTTTACATAATATGGGGTATTGTCAGATTCGTCTAAACTGTGGGATTCATAGCAGATGGGATTTTGTTATTTTCTATTAAAAAAATCTCACTCCTTTTATCCCTGAGGGGGTTTGCAGAGGTTCCATTCTATTTTTGGAAATACCCACGATTCATCAGTATTTTTTATTTATTTTGTTGAACTCCTAGACGTTTTTATATTTTTAGAAGAAAATTACATTTATTTTTAGTAAGTATATTCGTAATGGACAGAGACCGTCATTAAAGTCATTTAGTTCCTACAATTATCTACCGATAATTGAGCTTTTAATTTTACGTCTTGGGAGGGTGTCAAGGCTAATGGTCCTTTATTTAATTCAGTAATAGAGATGTACCGCAATATCGACATTACATAAAAAAGGCTATACTATAAAATTACAGACTACTTAGTAGACCAAAATGCATGGGTTTAACCGACTAAGCGCTATGTAAGGCTATTCTATACTATTATATATATATATATATATACTACTCTACTATTCATTATAATTATTATTGTGAACCATATTTACTAGTAAGACATGAGATTAAAAGAGCTGCCCTTGAGTTTCTTGCTCGTTCTTTTTGGGGTACTGCATTTGAAACCAGCAACTCGTCGGTGGAGATGGGCTGCTGTTTTCATTTAGCCAATCTTCATGGACAAGTTCAAAGTGCCTTATTATTAGACGATTGACTTTTCTAAGTGTAATTAGCAATTACCTACCTACGGAAATAAATAGGTACATTTTCATTTTCATTTTTTCGATAACATATTACTATGCTAGCAGCGCCCCGCGGTTTCACCCGCGTAGTTCCCGTTGCCGTGGGATTACGGGGATAAAATATAGCATATAGATATTATGTTATTCTGATGTATAAGCTATATAACTGTAAAGTTTCATCAAAATTCGTTCAGTAGTTTTTGCGTGAAAGAGGAACAAAAATCCATCCAGACATCCATACATCCGTACAAACTTTCGCGTTTATGATATTAGTAGGAAGTAGGATTAGTAGGATTGCTGTTTGTTGAAGACATTAATGTGTCAATGAAACAAACTTGTCTACAGAAAATATATAAAACAACTTACTCCTATGGAATATAACTACCCATTGAGTTTGCTTTAAAAATAAAAATATTTTCTTTTGATTCGTAAAAGTAGCGAATAATGTGATTAAGTTAGGTACTTGTATTATTACCATAAAGTTAAATATTTTAATTTTAAACAATCGAGTATCACAATTCTTATTTGACAATTTCCGTCACTATTCCAGTCCCTCTGTAATTACATCAAGTGCTATTAATTTCAGATTCCATTCGGTCTTGGACCCTCAATATCGGCGATATGCATGCCATCCCTTAATGGGGTTCTATGGTTGAATTTAGAATCTAATAACTTGGGATTCAGAATATCATTTAATTTAACTACGTGTATTTAATAAGAAATCTGTGTACGTACGATACGCAGTTTAAATTTGTCTAATACATCCATACCTAATAAAAGTTTTATGGGTTAAATAATTATAGTTTAATAAAACTAAAAACACGCTTTCTATGTATGGCATTTGTCGAACTGTTTTGTTACTGTTTGTTTACAACTGGCCATTCAAGAGTTCCTATATCCACCTAAATTGCTCCGTCATCACGCATTAATGTCATCAAATTTTTCAGTTCAGTTTCACTCGCGTAGTTCCGGTCCCGTGGGAATACAGAAATAAAATATAGCCAATGTTACTCAGGGACCTTCTAACTTTCTATTGGTAAAACAATTTTTAAAATCGGTCCAGTAGTTTTTGAGTTTATTTGTAACAAACATACAAAAATATAAAAATACAAATGTTTCCTCTTTGTAATATGTATTAGTATTGATATAGATAGTATAGATAGATATAGATTGTCATCTAAACTACACACACTACATACACTTGCAAAGAGTCATGTCTATACGATATTTAGAGTTTGGTTAAAGTTTACATCAGCTAGCTAGATAGTCAGTAGTTATATGAAGCTAAATAAAGCATTTAAAAACAGTAAAATTTTCAAACGGTTCTTTTTATACCTATTTATGTTCTTCAATATATATGGTTATATATAATCCATCCTTAAAAAATATCCTTCAATTTTTCAATAGAAAACACGAAATCAATGAACTCTTCCCTTTACACATCTTTCATGATTTCCCCAAAAGGCTCAAAAGTAAAAAGTTCCCTCACTTAGTTACCGGAGGTTAATGAAGCTTCATTCGCAGATATTCCTCAAAAGAAGGGAGATAAAAAGTATTACACGAAAGGGTATAACATTGCAAATTTATTCTGAGCGATCTGAAATTTAAATGCGAGTTCGTCAAAGTTTCTGCCTGGAGAGATTCGGAATGTGTGTGTGTGATTGCCAAAGTCGTACGAGGAGGCATCCACACATCTTAAGAGATTAAGTTATACGACCGGTTCAAGAGAGAATTTCCTTAATTAGCGGGGATAATTTACCATCTAATTAACACGACTCCGACTGATTCAAATCATTCATTTGAGAATGTTCTCTGTAGTATGTTCGGAAATTATTTTAATACATGCTTGTTTATTGAATTCCGATAAAGGTTTGTGGGCGTGTACATATGTTTATTTGTAAGTAACTTTGGTTGATAACAACAATAATCAAAAAATATATATGTATTAATTTTTAGAATAGGGAAAAAGCACTAATAGTTGGCATTTTGACCGGCCTGTTGGCTCAGTTGGAGTGACCTTGCCTTCTGAGTCGGAGGTCGCCACTCCCTTGCTCGATGAAAATGTCGGTTGGCTTCGTGTATGGGTGTTTATTATTTTATTTATCTGAGCATGTTTATCAGTTTATTACTAATAGGACAGACTCTGCTTAGTTTGGGACTGATTGAAAAATTTATTGTAATATACAGGTAAAAAGGTTTTTTACAAAATTTTGGATATGACTTGCTGACTTTTTACAAAATGATAGATTTATTTATTTATTTAACTTCATGTACCAAGAAAATGTACACATGGCGAACTTAATGCCTAAAGGCATTATCCACCAACCATCAGGCTAAGCATTTGGCGGAATTGGCCGCAAACAGTAATAATAATTAATGAAACATAACATTACGGTAAATCCTAATACTTATATAGATCTAAATGGAATTAGAAAACATACTGCGCCCACCCTAAATTATAGGAAAAGGGCAAAAAATGATGATTTACTTCCAAAATTATATAAAAAACAAACACGAGAAACCATGTGGAACGTGCTCTGGTATTTTGTGTATATTTGTAGTCGTTTTATATACTAGCTAGCTTGACACTTATCAGCCCCTTATTGACATAAATGATTGTTTTCTTATGTCATCTAAAGTTTCATTCAGTTTTTTTGTGTCCAATTTTTAAGGAGGGCTTTGAACAATGAATTTTGTCAATTATTAAATCTTTTACGAAATTTTGTGACTGTTGCCTGTCGCCATAATTGGACAGGCGAGGTGCGTAAAATAAAATTAACAATGCAAATTTTGAAGTTAATTTTACACTGATGAATTTCTCAAGACTTTTAATCAAACTCTTAATTTTCTATTTTGACTGCCGGAAATGTAATAATTTATTAATATTTTGAATAAAAACCTTTACTTTTACGAAAAAAAATGTAAATACAAAATGTTAAAATTTTATTGATAAAAATCGTGCTAAGCACTTTTAATAAGAATATAATAAAACTTACTAACGGGTCCTCAACGACGTTGCCGTATTGTCTGTAGGGAATGGGAATAAACAAGACCCGCGCGCGATTTCATGCTTCTAGCCCAGTCGTTTTGTCTGTGCGTTGATCGAGTCAGCCAATCGTTTAATCAAAATATAGTAGGACACATAATGCCCTACTATATATATTTTAATCTCTTTGCGTTTAATCAACAGATCAATCTTTTTTATAATAGAAGACTACAGCACTGGCGTAGGTTACACGCTACTACTTTTTTCAATTTGCTAGCTAGAGTCTTAGGTGCACAAATAATCTACCAGCTAAATATTTACTTTAAAGGTGTTGTAGTTCCGAATATTTATAAAAAAAGAAACAAGAGTTTAGGGATATGAGTCAGAAGTGTTTATTACATTACTATTATAATATTATTAATAATAAAACCTTTATTCCTGTTTTACTTACATCTACTTAATATGTAATCTATACGCAGAAACAATTCTTACCTATATGCGCTAAAAACAAAAATAATACTTAACATTTTGAACAATCGAACATTTTGCTCGACACCAAGCTTTAAATGACATTATCCGACGTGCTGTTGTTTCAGCAGGAGTGCCATGTGTTCTGGAGCCTCCCAGTTTGTGGCAAAAAGGTCGTTGCCTTTTATGGGATGTCACATGTGTGAGTACCTTTGCGCCGTCCCACCTTGAAGGTACCCAACGGGCTTCGGGTTCAGCAGCGGAGACAGCAGCCGGACTAAAGCATTCTAAATATGCAAGCTTGGTGCCGACTTACGATTTCATACCGTTCGCTTTTGAGACAGCAGGGCCTTGGGGATCTGAAGCTCAAGCTTTTGTGCGTGACATTGGAAGGCGGTTGAGAAAAAGGGGATTGGATCCTAGGTCATGCACGTTTCTGGCGCAACGAATTTCTTTGGCCATCCAGCGGGAGAACGCGGCCAGTGTCACGGGCACTTTTGGACAGGACACGGTACGGGGGGGTCTATTTGACTAGTTGTAATTTAATATTTTGACATGCTGTATATTTTTAAAATGTAAGTAGTATATAATTTAATTTTGACGAAGCCTGATGTGGATTTTAATTTTGTTTTCTTTTAAATTTTGTGTAAATTTTCTATCGAACAATAATATTTATATTTATACAGATTTGTATCCTTAACCCTATTAGTTACATTAAATTAGAATTTGTGGATTCATTTCTCATTCTCAATAGGAGGCCCTCTTCACAAAGTTACTTTAACTTGACGTTTTAATATAAAGGCAATAAATAAAATGAAATAACCTTTCCACGTTCAAACCAAGTTCCGTACCGTTGCGGGGGAAACTTTTCGTAATTTTGAACCCTACAAAAGGAAATTAAATACTTAATACAAACAGAGTATCAATCTATGTTCACCTATAGTAAGCACAATAAACAATAATACCTACTCGTATATGTTCAGATGTTGTCATAGCAAGAGCTCTGAAAGACGTTATTTCTAAAAATAAAATAAAATGGAATATTTCGGAACTGTCAGCTCTTTTTAAAATAACCTGACTATGATTAAGTATTAAAAAAACCGGCTAAGTGCAAGATGGACTCGCGTACGAAGGGTTCCGTACCATTATCCATATATAAAAACGGCGAAACAACACTTTTGTTGTTTGGGAGCCAATCTTAAATATGTATTATATTTTGTTTTTATATTTTGTTGTTATAGCGGCAACACAATTGTTATACATAATCTATCGCGGTTCTTAAGACACAGCCTGGTGTCAGACAGAGGGACGGACAGACAGCGAAGTCTTAGTAATAACGTCCTGTTTTTAACCTTTGGGAACGGAATCGTAAAAACCAAATAGTTACTTTTAATGTTTCAACATTACAGTGTCTGTCATGGGTTAACGACTTCCATTGTGTGTAAACACGACGAAAACCAGACAATTTCCAAAGACTAAGTACCTACTAAGCGGAGGATAGGTACATATTTTTGGTTCACCGCTTCAGATAGTTCTGAGGCATATGCGACATAATTTTTCAATCCGTGGTGGACTCGAATGGGGGATGGAGCCCATACTTTCTCGAATTCGGGGAGTGGAAAAGCATCATATATTGGCAGAGATCTGTTGTAACCCTTGCTAAAAATCATTAACCTCTAGAATTATTAGATAAAAAATTTACGAGCTAATAGAGTCGAAAGCTAGCAGTGCTTTTCTATATCAATATTATATAGCGGAAAGATTTTTTTTTATGATAAAAAAGGGGGCAAACGAGCAGACAGGTCACCTGATGGTAAGTGACGTCCGTCGCCCATGGACACCTGCAACTCAAGTTTAAGTTTGTAACGAATAAATTTAAAAACTGTTGGACCGATTTTAGAAATTATTTCACCGATGGAAAGCTACATTACCATTGAGTAATATAGGTTCTATTTTATTCCTATTTTCCCACAAGAACGGGAGCTACGCGGATGAAACCGCGCGGTACAGCTAGTATAAATTAAAATTGGTGGTACGTCGTGATGCCATGTCATCATACTTATACAGTCCACAAAAAGCTCGCACTTATTGGTTTAATGTTCAATATAATTAAATTTCCTTTCCGAAATGCTTACCGCGTTGAAATTTATGAAGTTATCCATTGAAGCCTCGGAAGGGTGAGAAAGGGTTAAAGGGTTAAGGTGTACAATAAGTGTCTTAGCCAAGTGAAATTTGATTTGTTTCCGAAATATTTATTTTGCATTATTATCTAGTGGTGGGACTGCCCTAAACAAACTTCTGTAATACTAAGTAAACTGAGCGAACAAACCCTTTGTGAATTACCTTTGCCCTTAAAGAAAACTTTGAGATCTGTTATTGCCTTTTTCGTTAGAAAGTATGAGGGAGAACAAAAAGAGGACATTTTGTTTATACAACTTTATTATTTTATTATGTTTGATATTGCCTAATCGTGTCAGATATAAACAACTTAGAACATTTCGGGTTCCTATCCTGGCGTAACTTTGGTGTAGAGATAATGTAAGTTTGACTTAATTTGTTATGTAACTGAATATTTCATGTTGAACTTGCCTTAAGGTGGTCTGAATATTACAAACAGTTCATAAGTTCGTCTTTCACACCACAAAGTTGAGATAATAAAATCATATTATTAGTATTCAATTGATTTATAGGCAAAACAACGTATCTAACAGATAAGTTTCAAACTATATTCAGAATACTTACTTTGCTCCTACACAGCGCCATTTGATGAAGTTTGAATTGTTGAAACTTCCAAAGATATCTATAGTTCATAGGAACTCGAGAATTGTGTATTCAAGACACGTACACAATATTTAAAAACTAATTAGATTAAAAAATCTATAAAATCTAGAGAATCTCTCTCGAGATCTCTTTAAATTATAAATATTAGTAAGTACTTAAACTTACACACTAAGTATTGGTAATGGGTACCAGTTTTTTTAGTTGTACCTATGACATAACCAGACAGTAGTCAGGTTCATCAACATTTTTCTGACATTTGTCTTGAAAAAATCAACTAAAAATATTTTACTAGATATCACAATTATGTTTGTAATTTATAATCTGTAAATACCATTTTCAACTGGGCAAATGATTTCCAAATAGGTATACCTACTCGGGTTATTTGACGCAAATTAATTAATAAGATAATCTCAACAATAAGGCTTGGAAATTAAGTTTCGTTCTGGTCTGTCTCAAAGCCTTTTGAATTTGTATTCTAGAGGCACTACTAAGAATTTCCATAAACTTATCAAGTATTAATTTATAAACTTCTCTGACTTATAATAATTGACAATATCCACAGCACGTCTATTGATTTTTTGTTACGAAACACATTTTCCAAACATCGCAGTGAGGGCCTTCTCAATATCAAACGTATAATTGGCGAATTTAATGAGTTTTCAAATCAATAGTTACACAACTCCAGTCGCGGACAAGCTACGTCTGTTTGCTTGGAATTGACAATTAGTTTGTTTTCCAAATATAAACAAAGAACGTTTTGGCTGCATAATACCAACTTGAACGAGGCCCACTTTCAATATTGGTTCATTCCCATCACAAAGTTCCCGTGTTATACATTTCATTACAAACCGACTGGGACGCTGAAAGGGCGCTGACAAGAGTAATTTTGCCACTTCCTAGCTGTCTTTATGGCCCCTCTAAATCACTTTTACCTACTTGACCCGAACGTAACCGATAGCGTTCGGGCATTAAAAGGGTTAGATTTATCCCCCAACTTAGCACATTGTCGCCATCTGTTGCAGGAGTGTTGTCAAGTAGTTTATTATAAAGGTAGAACGGAGTTTGCAATAGTCAACTAGTTATGGCATACGTGAAAAAGTTTGATTAATTGGTAACATTCCTTGGGAATGTTAATGGATCTTTTTTATTCTACGGTTTCACATAATAAATAACCTTTAATAGCTCTTTGAATCTTTCCAAATGTTTTTAGAAAGTATATACCTCTGACTAACAGCTATAAATTTGGATAAGTGTAGTGTCCTTATTTGTCAGATTTCCTCAAGTCGACCAATATCAGAGGGCCTAGCTAAGTGGCTTTGTAACGAATGTATGGGTTTGATATAAGCGTTCAACTTGGCATGTGATTGGCATTATAACACGACCAAGTAAAATTTACGCAACTCTCTAAAGAAGTATAAACACTGGCACGTTACTTACTTAGTATTATAATTAAGCAAACGCCAGCTAAACAAATGAAACTTTCGTTTGCCACTTGGATAGGGAGCTGATGGTTACATTCATCCAGTGTTTCATTGGATTTCAGGGCTGTATTTGAATGTCATACCATTTGCATTAGTGTGATACAATACAGGATCATAGATAGATCAAAACACATGATAAAAATAAGCTATACAACGAAAAAACATTAGGATTTACAATTATCCCGTGGAAACTACCTACGAGTACATCATACTATTTCGAACGTGCTAATAACAACATTTATTTGTACTACAAAATAGAATCTGAACTTAAAAAAAACCGGACAAGTGCGAGTCGGACTAGGCCACCGAGGATTCAGTACAAATTAGTAGGTACATCCCAACTTAACATTATAAATGCGACAGTAAATTTGCATGTTTGTTACGCTTTTACGCCTATACCACAAAACCGATTTTAAAAATTCTTTCTCCTATAGAAATCTACAATATCAAGGAGTAACATAGTCTATATTTCATATAGTCTATCT
The DNA here is from genome assembly GCA_963855545.1 of Ethmia dodecea. Taxonomy (NCBI): domain Eukaryota; kingdom Metazoa; phylum Arthropoda; class Insecta; order Lepidoptera; family Depressariidae; genus Ethmia; species Ethmia dodecea. Next base: position 9,958,258 of record OY979446.1, read on the forward strand.
CTTACCTTCAGGGCTAAACCAGTGAACTTATTTTAACGCAGATTTCAATAACATTGAAGACAATTATAATTTTTACCTTAAGAGTCCTTCGTCTATATGTCATCTGACCCGGTAATAATACCTACCTAACCTAAGCCCCTTTTCACACGTACCGGTTTCAGCCGGTCCGGCGGGCGGCGAAGTATATGGCCATGTACGTTCGCTTGCTTACGTAATGGCGGGAAACCGTGCAATCGGCCATACATTTCGCCGCCGGACCGGACCGCCGTAAACCTACAGTTATAAAATTGTGCTCTTGTTCCATACAATAAACTAATTTGGCTGCTGAATATTCGTTTATTCCGACCTTCGAACCCTCGACCTTCACTCCGTGTCCTCCTCATCATCTCTACGTGCCGGCGGTTGCGGCTGAGGATTGGGCCGCACCGCCCCACTAAAGTGTGTTTTTTTTTAATTTGGTATAACTTTATAACTATACGTGACTATACCTACCGAAGACCATGGGACCGTGGGGGCCGGAGGCGCGGCAGCTCCTCAAAGAGCTGTCAGTGCGTTTGGTCGAGGCTTCAGGTGACCGAGGGCTGGCAGCTATCTCTGTCAAAGGATCAGCCTTGCTATCCATATAGACGGAATGCATCCAGTCTTCTGGGCACTGTCCCACGTGGTTCCTCTTTGGAGGACATTTTTATCTGTAATTATTGTAAATGAATGTATATTTTCTTTGTAAATAAATGTAATTTATTTCACCTTCCAATCATGTCTTTATTCAGTAGGTTTTCAACCATTTGAAGCCTTTAAATGGAACTACATTACCATTACGCAATTGATACACTAAACTTTCATTTAGAAGTGCATAATTGATCAGAGGTGCCTCTGTATTAGTCTTGCTTCTTCGCCTCGACTGAAACAAGCTGAACTTAGTAGAAGTCTTGTATTAAGAGAAGGGAAACTTTATAAGGCAGTGCGCGACTGTGCCAGCATTGTTTCTATATTGGCTTTGAAACTTGGAAATGCTTACATACCTACACCGCGAATACTTATGTGACCCTACAACTTGAAATGAGGAATTCTTGTTGAGCGTAAGCAGGGATAAAGAGAACAGCCTTTATAGAGAACAGTAGAAAATTAATTCTGGCGGGTGTTTGTATATGTAACAAATTTTAAAAATGCTTAAAATTGTATAGAATGTTAAATAAGAATGGCATTATATTAAAAAAACCGTTTTCAGGTTTGGTTTTGAGTGCTATAAAGTTCTTTATAAAACACGAACTATTTCTTCTAGATCCCTTCAAAATAATAAGTCTTCAGTATTGCAGTGATAAAAAGTACTGATCTGTCAAAAAATCATAAATATTAAAAATAATGAGTCTACTCACATTATTATTTATACATTACTAGCGACCCGCCCCGGCTTCGCACGGGTGCAATGCTGAATTTTCTTTGCTATAAACCTTGCGGAGCCCGAGACCTTTCCAACGAATGCAAAACCATGGAAATCGGTTCGTCAGTTCTGGAGTTAAATCGTCAGGAAGGAAAACCCGACTTATTTTTATATAGTAGATTATTAAATGAAAATAATTTGGTCACATTGAGCGAATGAATGAAAGTCGACTAACGAGAGAAATATACAACAGTGTTGTGAATGGGCGAGTCGGTAGAGGATGACCTAGGCGTACCTACATCGACCAGATCGGCGATGTATTAAAGAAAAGCCAGATAAAGAGTACCCGAAACCGACGAGCATGCATGAGTCGTTTGATGGATGTAGAGGAAGCACGAGAAATCTGCCAGGTTCGTAGCAAGTGGCGGTCTGTTGTCTCTGCCTACCCCAATGGGAAATAGGCGTGAGATTATGTATGTATGTATGTAAAATAATTTGCAAAAAAAAAGGTTTGCTTTAATATTGTTTTGCCTATGTACTTAACTTGGTTTTGCCCGTTTTTTGGTTATAAACATTAAAAACTTTGGTAACTCAATGATTACTCTTACTTGTGCCAAAAAATACTTATAGGTTTTAAGAATTATAAACATATTTTTCTTATAGTTTGATAGAAGTGCCTCTAATGCCTGTTAATATTATTTTGTTGAAGTGAAGGGATTCGGTTTTTCTGTGTTCTACAACCATATTAATGTTGTTAATAGAGCTATTAAATGATCATCGTACTGGAAAATCCGAAACAAAATAAATTAAAATAAAACAAAACTTGTAAGTTTCTGGTAAAACTAACAGAGATAAAGAAATTCACAAACAGCTTGACTGTTCACGATTTTTGCTGGAATAAGCAGCTTGCTTTAATCCTGTATCTTCCGGTGCAACTCAGCAACAAGTTCTTGTCTTAAATAACTTTTTATTATACTTCAAATATGTATATCGTAGAACTCAGCATGACCTAGTTTTGTGAAGTTATATTTTATCGATTTACTACCTTTAGGCGTGTGTTTGATGGGATTTGGTAATATGATGAACTTCCAAATAAACCTTCATCACCTATTTAACCCTATCACAGTAGGAGTTTAAAATAATATTTCTTAGTGATCAACTTCGTTAAAGAACGAACGCATGAGCAAAATTTCATGCTTCTAAGCCCACCAGATTAGGCTTGGAGTTGTATATTATGTCAGTAAGAGTTCGCCAATTGTATGGTTATAGAAACTTTATTTTATAATAAAGAATACATTCACTTACATGAGAAATTGTAATATTTGTAATAATAATATTGGTTATAATTGTACTTTAATTAATTATCATACTGTGTTGTTTTTGGTGTATAATAATGAGTTAATGAATTTTAGTGTCACTATTGTCAGTCAGTGTAAGAATTTTAGAAATCGTTTATGTTAGGAACAGATTGGACACTCACTTTAGATTTTTACGGTAGTAGTACTAAAAAATTATATTTGCCACTTCAGATTACAAAAAAATATTGTACACGTATTTTTTCTTTTGTCCGGTAAACAAAAAATGAAGTCAATACAGCGCTTTGAAATTGCGTGTGACGTCAGGCCCTGCTACGCGCAAGGAGTGACGTCAGAACCCCGTACTCCTGAACTTTGATGCGATATTATCTTCGTAATTTTTTATTTATTTGATTGAGCAGATTTTTCAATAATCTAACTGAGTGACCAAATGGAATATTTTTCCTTTTACCCAAGAAACATATGCGACACTAGCTATGACGAAATAATTAGTACCATCAGCCCGATCAAATACCTGACTGCATCTAATAATGCTTAACTTACGTAATCATTGCACAACATATTGTCGGCTCGTCACGAATTTGCATTCTAGCAGCACAATTAATACGGAACAAGGCACAACACTGCCTCCTCATTTCCTCAGCGCGTCTTTAATGCTCATGTATCATTCATTACAAGCTTGTCTGCCGTCGGTAAATATATTCAAATATGTTGTACCGCCATTTTGCACTCCATAAGGGTTGGAGATTAGTATAAAATGTATGCTGGTTTACGCTGTGATTTTAAAGGGCTGCTAATACACTAGATATTATAAAGACTAGAGGGAAAGGTTTGGATAAGTATTTCAATAGCTGAAGTTTTTTGTTGGGATTAACTGTAACATAGAACTCTAATGAGTAAAAAACTAACTTAATAATAAAATAACTAAATAATACTAAAAATATACAGTCGAATTGAACCTCTTCTTTTTTGGAAGTCGGTTAAAAAAAGAATCATCGAAATCGGTTGGCGTGATATTGAGTTATTCGTCCATTTGTCGCGCACATACTTAATGAAAATTTAAGACTTATATGGTTTTCTCATGGATGCCATTGTCAGAACTAGACCAAATTAAAATAAGACCATACGGGAAGCACCAGCTTTCAATTTAAAAAAGATCATCCAAATCAGTTCGCCCAGTCGAAAGTTTTGAGGTAAAAAACATAAAAAAAATACAAACAAAAACATACGCTACGAATTGAGAACCTCCTCCTTTTTTTGAAGTTGGTTAAAAAACAGCTTTGTGGTAAAAGAGCCCGGTTCTCATTCGTGAGGCTGGGTTCGAGTACATTTTTATCACTAGCTTGACGGTGAAAAAAAACAACCTGAGGAAACCCGCAGGTATCAGAATTAACTCTAAGACATATGTGGCAGCACCCCGGTTTGTCGAGGTTGTTTAAAAAGGACGGTTACATGAACCTACACAATTTACACGAATGGCACGTGGAAAATCCTCACCTAATGCGTGAAGATCATTCACAGTACCGTTTTAAAGTAAACATGTGGACAGGCATTTTAAACGGTACAGTTATTGGTCCGAGTGAGCAGCCAGAGACCATAAATGGACATGTTTATTTAGATTTCCTACAAAATCAACTACCCGATTTATTAGAAGAAGTGCCGCTAAATATTTACGGCAGCATGTGGTATCAGCAAGACGGCTGCCCCGCGCATTATGCTCGTCTAGTCAGAGAGTTTCTCGACCAAGAATATCCAAATAGGTGGATTGGTCGGGGTGGTCCAATTTCGTGGCCAGCGCGGTCACCCGACCTTAATCCAATAGATTTTTTTTACTGGGGTGCAATTAAGGAAAAAGTCTACCACAAACCGATTCAAGATTTAGAAGAGCTGCGCCGAAGAATCTCAGAAGCCGCTGAACAAATCAATTCCAAACGTCACGCCCGGCGCATAGCTCGATCATTTTTAAGGAGATGTAGAGCGTGCATATTAGCTGAAGGAAAACAGTTTGAACATTTGTTATAAAAATGCTGTAAAACATACCACATTAAATAAAAAAATATAACACAAACTTATTTTAAGTATCATTACTTTAAAGGAGGGTTAAGAAAGAGAATAAAAAGGCTTATTTCAGGTCAGCTGCAGACTTAAGGTTGCTTTACCAACATTTCACCTCATTAAATTAGATTGGCATAGAATCCGGATTCATCGAGAAAAAAAATTTTCATGCGTCAACTATAACAAAACCTAGCATGTGTTATACCATTCTAGAATTTAGACTAAATGCGTCAACTTTTAAGTATACTTGCCAAAATAGTAGCCATACATTTTTTTTACAGTACAGCTGGTTTAAGTAGGTTGATGAAATTATTTAGAATTCAATGTTGGAAACAAATTTAATTTTTTACTTAAAAGTGAGGCAGTTATGTAATTTTTTTTTATTGTTAATTGTAGCACGGCTATTCATTATAGCATTACAGAGAAAAAAAATATTCAAAAAGTAAATATTTACAGTCACGGTACAAGAAAGTTCATTACAGGGTGTCCGTTTTCTAGGATTTTTTTTAAACCTTCATAACATTTTGAAAAAAGAACATAGATTTTTTTTATATTTTTCTGATTACCCTCATGACTAGGCCTATCGCTGGTTTCCGGCTTATCGTTGACTTTTGGGATATCCTGTATAAAAATATATCAGTGTCCAGATAACAGACTCTGCCTATACAATGCGTCACAGAATAAGCGCAATTCCTCATACACCCCAATTAGTATATCTGTAAAGAACCGCGGGTTCCAATTGGAACCGAGACACAATTAAAAATCTATTGTGTCTCGGATGCTTGGTCTTAGAGGTTAATATAAAAATATGTGATGTATTCGTACTTTAGTTCAAAAATCTTAAATAAAGAGCAATAATAGTACGGTTTCCTCATGTAGCCCTAAATTAAGCAATGCTAATTAATTTTTCGGAAAAATTTTACCCATTAAAAATAGTTGAAATCGATTGAGTAGTTGATACTGAACAAACTAATTTCTGGAATTGCGCTTATTCCGTTACATATGGTATAGTTTTGTGTCACACAATTAATAAATTAGGTTATATATATAAATATAATCTCACGCCTTTTATCCCCGAGGGGGTAGGCAGATAGGTATTCCATCACTGGATATACCCACAATTCACGCGATATATTGGACCCCTAAACGTGATAGGTGGTTAGCCCATCGCCGGACCGGGTCTGTTTACACAATATGTCTCAGAATTAATTCTGAGACCTGCGGTTGTCCTCACGATGTTTTCCTTCACCGTCGAGCTAGTGATAAATATGTACGTAAGTTTTGAAAAACTCATTGGTACATGCCAGGATTCGAACCCGAGCCTCACTGATTTTTGGCCGGCTCTTTAACCGTTCGGGCTATCACTGCTCTCTCATAAATTAGGTTAATCTATAGATAATACAACAAACACTCAAGTTTCGTCAAAACTTGATCACATTACTTCTCACCCAGGTGCCGTAGAAGAGTAATCCAAATACATAGAAAAAAATCAGTAAAATACCCTATTGTATTAGTGAGTGGACTACGAGTATATTGACGCCGTGAACAAAGCGTAATAAGTAACAACGGGCAGTGTACACGCGTCTCTACTTACGAGTTACGAGCAAGTAGAGTCCCTAATCCCCTCCCAACTCTATTTCCGTAATCTCTGCTCCTGTGCGCAACTTAAGGCTTGTTGGAGTCGATATCTAAGGCTCTACGGTAACAGTAATCCTCGTAAGATTTTCTCTTTTGAAAGGTTCGTTAATTATTAGCAGAGTTTATGTGGAGTGCTGCATCTTATGGGATTATTAATTTGTGACACTGCATTAGTTAGCGGGTTGTTTGTGGAATATTGAAAATTATATAAGGCCTGCCATCTAAGTAGGTTATATCAGCCAGTATTAGCGACGACGGTTATAATTTATGATCAAAGACTTTTGAAGAAAGGTTTCAAGGAGAGATTTTCTTTCTCTCTGCCTCTTTGTTTATGGCGATCGTAGACCTGCGATGCCGGTATGTTTTGTAATGATACGACTGGTTAAGACTATGGCTCAGTCAGTAAATGTCTCGTCTCCGTGTTTTCGATGGCACGTTAAACCATCGGTCCAAGTTTTAGTTGTGACACGGACTGTGTTAGTCATCACTAGCCTAACATCATCTCTTAACTATCGGTGAACTTGTGTGAGAGATTATGGCCCACATAACCTGAAGCAACACTTTTGATCCCCAAAAACTCAGGTACTAGGGGGCGCGATAACCCAAACTTTAGGCAGACGTAGTTGCTGACAATGGATATTTAATAATAATAAATTGTGGGACTTAGACTGTACTAAGGGTACTAAACAACTGATAAACATACTTAAATAAATATTAAACGACCAGACACGAATCAAGAGACATGGTTCACGCACACAAATATTGGACGCGAGCGCTAATCGAACCCGCGACCTTCAGCTCAGAAGGCAGGGTCACTACCAACTTAGCCAACAGACCCGTCAAAAATGTTATATGGAACTGTGAAACGTTAAAATGAACAAGTTCTATGATTTGACAGTTTGTCATCAATTTCAAGACCAAATCATTTAAATGGTAATGCATATGCACACAAAAACAGAGTATAGAAATCGCATGCATCATAAACCGATGCCTCGCTGCGTGCAAAGAGGCAAGCCGGTTAAATCTGGCAATCTTCATGGCGTTCGGGATCTCATAAATAATTCAACAGAGTGTCACAATGCAATGGTGGTTTGATATCACTGCAGGTTCATATTTCACGGGTCACGGCCGTAATTAATGTGCCCGAACAACGGCCGTATGGGTTTGGCATAGGCTAGAACCAGCCGATCTCCGTACCATAACTCATGGAGGCATAAACAAAGATTTATGGATTTTATTAATTCCGCCGCAGAAAAGATGCGACTTTTTCATGTCAAGTTGTGACTCTATTCACTGTGTATCTGGTAGAATGTAAATAGACTTTGGAAACCTAGGCTTTGGCATCTAAAATGTGTAAATAAGGAAGTATTTTAATACAATATTTTAGTTCTATAATTTAAAAGTGAATTCATGAAAACTTAATCGATTTTAAAATATATAATGTACATAATTGATAAAGCGCTACCTACCTTCTCTCTATCTCCTCGTTAGAGTGGTTAAATCAAGAATCATTTATTAAATTTACTTGTTTTTCTATGGTTTACCTACGTAACCTAAATTTATCTATTTGGTCTAATCCAGGGAGTAATATTTTGTCACAGAAACTGTTCAGAGCAATTTGCACACGGTAACACTTCCCTGGATATTATATTTTATTCTTAGTATAATAAACGTCCAACTAGGATAAAAATATTCATTTACTTTCCCGAGCCACGGCTAAGCTGTCGAGAAATAAACTTCCGTGTTTATAATGTTGCATAAGTATTTTAGGCATAATAAATCTGCAACACATGTAGGGCGTATCCTTCATACTTGTTTATCTGACAGCACTACCCTAAACTAATAGTCTTATATTTTGTATTAGTGTACACGTACTGGCCATATTTCCAAGGGGTTTTCTTCGTCCGAAATAATGTTCCACATTAGCCTCAGTTACAGTGATTAAATGACTCGCTAGTGTGAGAGGAAGTAATAATGTGTTACACACACAACCCTAATTATAATATGTATTGCCCGCGGTACGGGCTGGGATGTCAGTGTTTAGATAAGGAAAATGCAACACATTTCGTCTTGAGGTTTCTAACGTTTTGCGCTTATTAAGATTGCTGATGCCAAGCAGACAAATAAAAAGAAAATTCATCTCTAAATCATTTTGTGTAAATAACAACAGAAAGTGCATCAGAATGAAATATTAATAAATAATATATCTCTGCTTTTCGCGAAGAAATATATCGAATGTAAATACAATCAATCAACAGGTCGATCAGAAATCGAATTAAATAAATATTTATTATTGCAAGGCGTATTCGATATTACGCCATATTCCGCCATATTCCGCTGAGTAAATGTTTATCATAAGAGTAGAAAAGCAAAACTATATTTTGGTCGGGCGAAGTATGATTATTGTGTAAAGTAATTTTAGTTTTATTAATTTGAATTTTTTGATTCTGATAGCCTAGTCTTTCTCTGCCAGCTTAACAATTAGGGCAACGAATCTCTCTTTATGTCTGTGATTAGATTAGGGCTAAATAATAATTTATTTGAATATTACTAATTAAACTATTACAGAAATCTAAATCATTTTGAGATATTCAAGATTTTATCGAAGCTAAAAAACATTAATGAACTAAAATTGACAAACTGCTTTTGGATGTTAAAAAATATCGCTTCTGCAATTTCAATGACCGGTACTCGACATCCTCCAAGATGGATGAACTGAACAGTTGCTTTAATGAATCGGCAATTTCAAGATTGGTCTAGAATCCTTTAGCTAATGTTAGAACTAAAGCTCTTGAAGAAGAAAAATTACAAACGACGAAAATACAAACCCATATTAATTTAGAAATAATACTCAGGAGAATTATTTGTTGACGGAAAAGACACCAAAAGCAGGATAAGTAATAATATATTATCACTATTAGTGTGAATAAATAACTATATTTTCCCGCCGACTTATAAATCAGTGTATCTCCTATAAGCTAGGTACTTATAGCGGAAAAACGTTAGATGTATTGTCCGGAGGGTAATATATACGGTGCGGCCCCTGACTCGTGTCTCGGGGGAGGCTATTCTCGAACATGCGATCCTGTATCGATGGATAGTCAACTATTTCGGACATAGCCTGAACACATGGGAAAATGTTCAAACTACCAAGCCTTTTTCATATGAAACGGCTGCCATTTTTACGTTCAAAGCAACAAAACAACATTTTATATTTAAGTCAGATTTTTTTGTAACATCATTTATCAATAATAACTTTTGTAATATAATAAATACAATACCTGATAGATTGTTCTGAATCAGGAGTGGATTTGATTCCGAAGTTTTCAGTGTAGGTTAAATATACTCGTACCTATTATTTCTTTATGTTGTGTTTAAATGTAAGTAAAGAGTGACTCTCTGCGTCTACCACAGGCGTCTACTGTCATAAACTCTATGAGATGCAACTCGTTCTGTAAAATATGTCTAATAACAGGATATTTCCTTTTACCAATCCTACTCATGTCATAAATGCGAAAGTTCGTATGTTTGAATGTTTTAGTCATTCATGTAAAAACGGCTGAAGAGATTTGTAGAACATTGGGCACACAGTTAGTATAAAAAAAAAAAATCTCACGCCTTTCATCCCCGAGGGGGTAGGCAGAGGTATTCCATTACTGGATATACCCACATTTCACGAGATACATTGGACCCCTTAACGTGATAGGTGGTGAGCCCATCGCCGGACCGGGTCTATTTACACATGTCTCAGAATTAATTCTGAGACCTGCGGGTTTCCTCACGATGTTTTCCTTCACCGTCGAGCTAGTGATAAATATGTACGTAAGTTTTTGAAAAACTCATTGGTACATGCCAGGATTCGAACCCGAGCCTCACTGATTTTCGACCGGCTCTTTAACCGTCCGGGCTATCACTGCTCCTGTTAGTATATAACCTGAAATAACACTTTTGATCCCCAAAAACACAGGTAGGACGCGATAACCCAAACTTTAGGCAGATGTAGTTGCTGATAATGGATAGTTAATAATAAAAAAAATGTGGGACACAATTTAAACACGGTTATTCAGTCCCAAACTACGCAGATCCTGTTCTATGGGTACTAAACAACTGATAGACATACTTAAATAAATTTTAAACGACCGGAAACGAGGCCATCAAACATGTTCATGCACACAAAAGGCTCAGAGCGGGGATCGAACCCGCGACCTCCGACTCAGAAGGCAGGGTCACTACCAACTGAGCCAACTTTTACAACAACAGTTACCTGCTTGAATTATTACTTATAAGAAGTGTTGTAGGAAGCCTTTATAAACAAGATTTCCAATGTTTATCGCCGCTTAATATTTTAGGGTGTCCCACACACTCTAGCTTTTACAATTTCGATCAGATGCTGAATACATGCATCAGAGCGGATAGGTTGTAAATTACTCCGGCCATCAGAACCTTCTGCGGAGCGCTTCCGGCGTGTTTCCTATCCCCACGGGGGCGCGATTTATGTCAACAGAACTATGTTTCCATATGTGAAAAATCTGAAGTGCATACGCAGAAATATTTTCATGTTTCTGTATGGTAAAGCAATTGAAATACACTCGGGTCAAAAGATTCTCTGTTGAAAGTTCCGATGTTAGGGTTGTGCTCAGATAGTTGACGTTTTTTAGTATTAGTAAGTACTAATAACATAGCCTAGGTGCGTATATACTGCGTAATAGTGGGTAAATACTAACACTAATATTCTTCACTTTTGGAAACCTATATAGTCAGTTGATCTAGAAACAGAAAATATTTGGCAAATAAAGAAGATCTCACAGCATACGTAAAGGAAAGCAAGATTGTAGTGATATTAAAAACAAAAAATATTCTAAGCCATGTGTACATATGTACCACAGCACCCCAGTCCCCCAGATAGGCTCAACAACTGTTACGTTTAGGGGACTAAAAAATATACTGGTGAAAAGTGGGTATTTCCAGGAATAGATTAGCTTTGCCAACCCCCTCTGGGATAAAGGCGTGATCATATTTCTTAAATTTTATACTTTTTTTCGAAACCTTTTCTTAAAATAATATTTTTAAGGTGCGCGAATCCGACAACAAGTTAGCCAATTTTTTTATCTACAATTTTACAAAACAATTTCGACGAACGTATGAACAGTAAAAAAACAAATACGTATCAATAAATCCTAGGCATATTTTTCTGTGTAGTTGACAGGTATCTAAGAAAATTGCTATGTCATCTAGGACTCCAGAATTTTTTACGCGTCTTCACAGAAGCTGTTGTTGTATTTATGGGTAATAATAATAAGTTAATGTCTCGAAAGTGGCTGCTTGAGAACAGCTTCTTATCGGGAATCAAAGTGGCGCGTGTTTAGAGGTAGGCAATAAGTAAAATATACTCGTAAATGTTTATCAGTGGTTTGGTACACACAGTACAGGCTCTGTCAGTCTCTGTAGTTTGGGGCAATATCATTGTGGTTAATATTACCACGTAGACTAAATAACAGCGTATTTTAGTGTCTCCCACAGTGTAGGTAGGTATATTGATTTATTACAAGCTGTTTCCTGCAATTTTACTGATTGGAAATCAGCAGACGTATTCACAGAGATTCGATACCGTTTCCGTTCGATTCGAGTCGAATCTATCGACATCGGAAACGAATCTATCGAGATGGGCTGATGTTGGTATGTCATATGTGACACCAACTGTCATATGTGACATTAATTTTCGATACCAACATCAGCCCATCTCGATAGATTCGTTTCCAATGTCGATAGATTCGACTCGAATCGAACGGAAACGGTATCGAATCTCTGTGAATACGCCTGCAGGAGAAAGAATAATTAATCGGTCCTGTAGTTGCGGAGCCTATCCTTTACAAACAACGTAAAAATATTTTTTATTTATATTTATGTAGTTACAAATAAATGGGTACTTATAGTCGTTTTATATTATTTTGCCTCAGACTTTCTCCGAGTTCTGGGATGAAAGTTGCCTGTGCTTTATTTTGATGAATATTCTGAATACTATAAAGTTTCATTCAAATCCATTTGGTAATGTTTACGTAAAAGAGTACCAAATATCACTTTCGCGTATTTAATATTAGAAGGAAATTAGGTCAGAATGATAATCTATCGTCATGGTAATTCAAACTTAAAGCGTTCTGAAATGTCTTTCGAATAATCTCATTAAGAAAACAGTCGTGTTCCTAAACCTTCTTCTGTTGTGAACTAGGTATATACTTATTCGGTGTTACGTAACCAACGTTCGTAATAGAAATGATAACTGAGGCGATTTAAATGCATCGCCAGCCGGCTTTTGTAGGAAATTGTGCTAGGCGTTACACCCGGGACTTCGCGTCCTGATAAAGCTATATATTTTCTGTACTTTACAACGTGGCTTCTACGGAAAATTCACAATCGGGGCAGACTTTTATAACAGTGTTCTTCATGTTCTGCTTTAACCAATATTATATTTCGAAGAGTCGCACAGTTCAGGGTTTGGTCTTAAATTGTAGGCAAAGGCGCTAGACAATAAATTAATAGCTCAGTAAGTTTTTGACACGTCAGCTTTTTGTGTTATCCAAAAAATAGTTTCCTATTGTTGCAATTGCAGTTAAAAGTAAGGTTTCAAATCAAATTCGTTTAATTACTTAGAATAGTTTCATAAAATCGAACTCGATATTATTATAAATTAAAAATAAAACTTTTTTAAAAGCAAGCCTTTAGAATGACGTCCATTTATTTCTAGAGTTATTCTCAACAAGCCCTTTCATTTGATACCCATATTGTAGGAGTTAATTAAAAATAACTAGTCCGCCATCTTGGGTGTTCCGCCATGTTGGATTTAGAATGAAGTCACACAACTTACAATGCATTGTCATCCAAATATATTATACGTGTATGCAAAATTTCAGCTCAATTGGTTGAATATATTAGGTATCCGCTTCAAAATTGAGTTGCAAGATTCCACCGAACAAACAGACACTGCAAGTTAAATAAATAAAAGCTTGTAAAAAGTAAGCAGTACGATTGTTTTAGAAGAAAAGTGAGGTGTGGTCGCTTAAGGGACTTCAACTTTGATATGTACAACCTGTGTTCACAATAAATAAATTTGATTGATTGACTGATTGATAATAGAAAATTTGTAAGTGTAGATATAAAGCAAAATCATTTTTGGTTCCTACTTAAAACACAACAGTACCTAAACCAAATGCTCTTGCATCGACTTAATCATCACATGAGGTACCTATTATTATGTACATCTATCTATATAGGTATATTATCTGTTGTCTTTAATTTATTTGATAACTATTATATTAAAACACTATTATGTATAGATAAATCGGTTTTTAGGCGGCGCGGCTCGGTGAAACAAGATAAAACAAGTGCCAGAATTGAAGTTGGACAGGCATCAATATAAATGTGAAACCGCATTCAATTTGGAGTTTTTGAGTGTTGCGCGTACAAACATACGGACAGACAGACAGACAAAGGTACGAAAGTTTAAAAAATATTTGTTTTGGCTTTTATTGTTGTTATAAATACCTACCCCTCAAGTTTTCTTAAATATCTCCTATGTATCTAAAGACATCAGTTAGTTACAGATTTATTATATGTATAGATTATTAGGCAACAAAGCTTAGAAATGTTACTGTTATCTATTAAAAGGTATTACCTAAATACATTTATATAATATAGTAATGCTTACACATATTACAAAATGTTTAGCTTACCTACATATAATATTCAGCAAATAGATTTTCTTTATTCAGTGTTGACTTTCCCTATGGACCGATAAGATGGATATCTTATTGTGTCGTGAAAACAGATAATATACTGCAGCACATGTACCTTTATGAAGGTTAGGAAAACATGCTACAAAATAATATTATTGTGTTTATGCTTTTAGGACAAGGTAAAATATAAAATTATTGTAGGTTTCTTAGAAGCCATATAATATTTTTGCTGATAATGCTGATTGTGAATGCGATGAAATACAAATAAACATAATACTTATATAAGAACCTACAACTTTTACCCCATTCATCACATTTGAACACCGCCCTTGTACAATATTTGAAAATAACTTTGCGTCAATATTTATTATGGTTCAATAAAGAGTTGCTACTATGAACGTAGTAGCTAACTAAAAGCTAGCCAACATTTCAAATTTCCTAGTTTTATCCCACGGTATCATCTGCTTCTGTAAAGCATAAACTATATCAGTCGGGACTAGTGTGGCTTCCTGTCAGCGAAAGTTTTTTCTAAAAGGGATTATTAGTTCTAGTATTAGTTACTTCCTACAAACGTACAAACAACTTTATCAGTTTATTAGTGTTGAAGTGCAGATATACAACATTTATTTTGTAGTGCAATCAAACTTTAAAAAAAAAGATGAACATTTATATAAATATAATTTTTTTTTATACGCAATAGACGAAACCCTATAAGCTTACGACCGTCTTTCTGAAAAGAAGGGCTTGAATCATTTCAACCGTACACCTAATAAGTAGTCGGTAATTTTTTTCATAATATTTTGCTATTATAGTGGCTAAATAAGGGGTCGATCTGGAAAATACTATAGGTGAGATTAAAGCGCAAACACAAAATTATACCAACCTATAATAAAAACTGGCCAACCTTGAATTAAAATCGCTTTAAGGAGCCCGCATAGAAAGAGTTTTTATATATAATATATAGTGTTATACAGAACCCGTATTTTTATATAGAAAACTTTATTTATATACACACATAATTATGATGTCTGCTGGTAATAGTTTTTGTTTTCAACAAAATGAAGCTAATTTTGAGAGTTTGGTACCCATAACTACTCCAGTTCAAGCACTTTGTAATTGAAATAGAACTCCGAAATTGCAGAGACGTCGAGCGTAGGTAACTGGATTCGGGCAACAATTTTCATAGTTGCTTAAGTTTATTCCTTGAACATTTACTGTATCTTTCGCTCCGTACATTATTAGTGTCAAATTTAGCAGAAGAATATAAAGACGAAATCAAAATATAATAATTTACTATAAATAAAACGGTTATAAACCGTGCTTTATCAATAAATAATAAAATTATAAAATTATTTATTAAAACAATAAAATTACTTTTAAAAAGCACTTTCCTTCACATCTTCTGACAAAACAAAAAGAGGGTATTCCAAAACTCTTCGCGTAGGCTGGCGGATGATCTGCAATATCGGACAATGTTTTTGTGTGGCTTAATATGGTTTATTATGGTTTATTATTATTATGGTTTGTAATTAATATTAATTGGCTTTAAATGAGATTTTTATTACATAGATTTTCAATAAATTAATTTATGTATTATTTAATAAGTATTAGGTTCGACATTTGATTGTGCTTGTACATTGTTATATCAGACACGACACTGAAGACCATACACAAACACTTACTATACTACACTACACTATACCTACTCGTGATTCTCTCAGGGCAAAAGCAGAATACCAGTGTTTTGCTCACCCGAGCAAAACAATTAAACTGAGCTTTGGCCCTTTTCTGCTGCTGCTGCACACACGCATTTAACTGCTGGTTCAGCAAGTTTTTAATGTTTTTTTTTTTTAAATGTACTTTTTGTTTTATTGTTTTGTTTTATTTTATAATTATATCTTGTCTGTGTTAATATTATGTGTTATTAATGTTATTATAATATTGTTATTGCTTTATATTTGTGTGTGTAACTGTGGCAAAAATAAACATTTTTTCTTTCTTTCTTTATCAATCCTATTACCTAAACGAGCAATTCTTGTATGTACTTTTTGGGTGTTTTGGGAACGGCTCTAATTATCGATTTTGATGAAATTTTGTATAGGTATGTAGATACAGTTTTAAATTTTAAGTTAAACTGAATAGTTGTATAAGTATATCCTATAAAAATGCAATTTGACACAAAAAACATACGTCCCCTTATTGGCAGATCGCAGCAGCGTCATAATACGGCCAGTCACCGGCAGATGGCGTAGTGTTAGAACGAGCGAAACTCTGTCTCCCATGTACAGAAGGTCACAGCTCGAGCTAACCCCTTAAAACTTTTCTCTCGCTCTTGAATTCTGTGTATCAGATACCTTTAACGGCTAAACCGGTGCACCGACCTTAATCTGTGACAGATATGATACTTTTTATCCCGGTAAAACATAGATCTTTTTGAAAGCGGTAGGTAACTTAAAGTTGACGCGGTCGGAGTTACGGGCACAGCTAATAAAAATAAAAATGATATTTTAATTAAAATCGATTGAGATTTGAGAGATTTAAATTTAATCGGTTAGGATCTTCTAATCAATAACGCACTGAGTTATTTTCCGTTATTTGTATCTACCCCGTAAGTTCTGGCAATACACTATTCACAAATGATATAGAAGGACCCTTAGTAACAACTGCGAGAACATGTGCACGAGGAAAATAATTCCAGTTCTTTTGTAATAACTTCCGCCTTCGTTCGGAGACTCATTAATGTGATCGATTGCCTACACCTGGGTACGTGTGAAGCCAAGTGAGTGATTAATTCGACTACGTAACTGATATTACACTCTATAATTAGGAATATTAGGTTATTTCTCGTAAAGAGCCCGCTCCGAAAGGGAGCGAGCTCTACTTAACGATTAGGCATGTTCGTGTTATAGCTGCCTTTTAGCCTCATGATTTAATTTACGGCACAAAGGCTCGTAAGTGTTTTAGGTGCCTAGTTACAACAAAATACAAAATTGTGTTTCGCAAAGTTAGGTGCGAGGTATAGCTGTGCTTTAATAAAGTGATTATAACTGAACCTAACACATTGTTATTTCTGGAGAATGTAGCAATGGCAAATATTTTTGCAGCCAGTAAGAAATCCAATAGTGTTTCATTATCATAGTAATTGTTCATGATGGGGTGTTGGATCCTACCTTAATGTATGGTAGCGAGAGTTGGGTGTGGCAGAAGAAGCACGAGAGTTGAATAAATGCAGTAGAAACGCGCTTGCTAAGAAGCATAAGTGGAGTTCGATTGATTGATAGAATGAGGAATAATGTAATGTAATCCGAGAGCGTTGTGGCTTGAAAGAGGATGTAGTTACTAAGATTCAGAAAAGAATGCTCAGGTGGTTTGGACATATCGAGCGGATGGATGCAAGGCGTCTAACGAGACAAATATTAGGGGGATTGTGAATGGCCGAGTCGGCAGAAGGTGACCTAGGCGTACTTACATCGATCAGATCGGCGAAATATTGAAGAAAGGCCAGAAAAAAGTACCCGAAACCGACGAGCATGTATGAACCGATTCATGGATGTGGATAAGGCGCGAGAGGTATGCCAGTATCGTAACAGGCAGCCTTTTGTCTCTGCCTACCCTACCCCTTCAAAAAAAAGGCGTGAGCATTTGTATGTATGTATGTACCATCAGTTAAGTTTTTGCTGTTTCTAAAGTTTTATTTTGTTAAATCTAGTTTTTACCCTACTGTTTCAGAAGGGGGTAATGTTTTTCGAGTGTATGTATGTGTGTGAGTCTATTTCTTTGGCAAGCTCTGTAATCTAAACGGCTTGATGATTTTTTACATAATATGGGGTATTGTCAGATTCGTCTAAACTGTGGGATTCATAGCAGATGGGATTTTGTTATTTTCTATTAAAAAAATCTCACTCCTTTTATCCCTGAGGGGGTTTGCAGAGGTTCCATTCTATTTTTGGAAATACCCACGATTCATCAGTATTTTTTATTTATTTTGTTGAACTCCTAGACGTTTTTATATTTTTAGAAGAAAATTACATTTATTTTTAGTAAGTATATTCGTAATGGACAGAGACCGTCATTAAAGTCATTTAGTTCCTACAATTATCTACCGATAATTGAGCTTTTAATTTTACGTCTTGGGAGGGTGTCAAGGCTAATGGTCCTTTATTTAATTCAGTAATAGAGATGTACCGCAATATCGACATTACATAAAAAAGGCTATACTATAAAATTACAGACTACTTAGTAGACCAAAATGCATGGGTTTAACCGACTAAGCGCTATGTAAGGCTATTCTATACTATTATATATATATATATATATACTACTCTACTATTCATTATAATTATTATTGTGAACCATATTTACTAGTAAGACATGAGATTAAAAGAGCTGCCCTTGAGTTTCTTGCTCGTTCTTTTTGGGGTACTGCATTTGAAACCAGCAACTCGTCGGTGGAGATGGGCTGCTGTTTTCATTTAGCCAATCTTCATGGACAAGTTCAAAGTGCCTTATTATTAGACGATTGACTTTTCTAAGTGTAATTAGCAATTACCTACCTACGGAAATAAATAGGTACATTTTCATTTTCATTTTTTCGATAACATATTACTATGCTAGCAGCGCCCCGCGGTTTCACCCGCGTAGTTCCCGTTGCCGTGGGATTACGGGGATAAAATATAGCATATAGATATTATGTTATTCTGATGTATAAGCTATATAACTGTAAAGTTTCATCAAAATTCGTTCAGTAGTTTTTGCGTGAAAGAGGAACAAAAATCCATCCAGACATCCATACATCCGTACAAACTTTCGCGTTTATGATATTAGTAGGAAGTAGGATTAGTAGGATTGCTGTTTGTTGAAGACATTAATGTGTCAATGAAACAAACTTGTCTACAGAAAATATATAAAACAACTTACTCCTATGGAATATAACTACCCATTGAGTTTGCTTTAAAAATAAAAATATTTTCTTTTGATTCGTAAAAGTAGCGAATAATGTGATTAAGTTAGGTACTTGTATTATTACCATAAAGTTAAATATTTTAATTTTAAACAATCGAGTATCACAATTCTTATTTGACAATTTCCGTCACTATTCCAGTCCCTCTGTAATTACATCAAGTGCTATTAATTTCAGATTCCATTCGGTCTTGGACCCTCAATATCGGCGATATGCATGCCATCCCTTAATGGGGTTCTATGGTTGAATTTAGAATCTAATAACTTGGGATTCAGAATATCATTTAATTTAACTACGTGTATTTAATAAGAAATCTGTGTACGTACGATACGCAGTTTAAATTTGTCTAATACATCCATACCTAATAAAAGTTTTATGGGTTAAATAATTATAGTTTAATAAAACTAAAAACACGCTTTCTATGTATGGCATTTGTCGAACTGTTTTGTTACTGTTTGTTTACAACTGGCCATTCAAGAGTTCCTATATCCACCTAAATTGCTCCGTCATCACGCATTAATGTCATCAAATTTTTCAGTTCAGTTTCACTCGCGTAGTTCCGGTCCCGTGGGAATACAGAAATAAAATATAGCCAATGTTACTCAGGGACCTTCTAACTTTCTATTGGTAAAACAATTTTTAAAATCGGTCCAGTAGTTTTTGAGTTTATTTGTAACAAACATACAAAAATATAAAAATACAAATGTTTCCTCTTTGTAATATGTATTAGTATTGATATAGATAGTATAGATAGATATAGATTGTCATCTAAACTACACACACTACATACACTTGCAAAGAGTCATGTCTATACGATATTTAGAGTTTGGTTAAAGTTTACATCAGCTAGCTAGATAGTCAGTAGTTATATGAAGCTAAATAAAGCATTTAAAAACAGTAAAATTTTCAAACGGTTCTTTTTATACCTATTTATGTTCTTCAATATATATGGTTATATATAATCCATCCTTAAAAAATATCCTTCAATTTTTCAATAGAAAACACGAAATCAATGAACTCTTCCCTTTACACATCTTTCATGATTTCCCCAAAAGGCTCAAAAGTAAAAAGTTCCCTCACTTAGTTACCGGAGGTTAATGAAGCTTCATTCGCAGATATTCCTCAAAAGAAGGGAGATAAAAAGTATTACACGAAAGGGTATAACATTGCAAATTTATTCTGAGCGATCTGAAATTTAAATGCGAGTTCGTCAAAGTTTCTGCCTGGAGAGATTCGGAATGTGTGTGTGTGATTGCCAAAGTCGTACGAGGAGGCATCCACACATCTTAAGAGATTAAGTTATACGACCGGTTCAAGAGAGAATTTCCTTAATTAGCGGGGATAATTTACCATCTAATTAACACGACTCCGACTGATTCAAATCATTCATTTGAGAATGTTCTCTGTAGTATGTTCGGAAATTATTTTAATACATGCTTGTTTATTGAATTCCGATAAAGGTTTGTGGGCGTGTACATATGTTTATTTGTAAGTAACTTTGGTTGATAACAACAATAATCAAAAAATATATATGTATTAATTTTTAGAATAGGGAAAAAGCACTAATAGTTGGCATTTTGACCGGCCTGTTGGCTCAGTTGGAGTGACCTTGCCTTCTGAGTCGGAGGTCGCCACTCCCTTGCTCGATGAAAATGTCGGTTGGCTTCGTGTATGGGTGTTTATTATTTTATTTATCTGAGCATGTTTATCAGTTTATTACTAATAGGACAGACTCTGCTTAGTTTGGGACTGATTGAAAAATTTATTGTAATATACAGGTAAAAAGGTTTTTTACAAAATTTTGGATATGACTTGCTGACTTTTTACAAAATGATAGATTTATTTATTTATTTAACTTCATGTACCAAGAAAATGTACACATGGCGAACTTAATGCCTAAAGGCATTATCCACCAACCATCAGGCTAAGCATTTGGCGGAATTGGCCGCAAACAGTAATAATAATTAATGAAACATAACATTACGGTAAATCCTAATACTTATATAGATCTAAATGGAATTAGAAAACATACTGCGCCCACCCTAAATTATAGGAAAAGGGCAAAAAATGATGATTTACTTCCAAAATTATATAAAAAACAAACACGAGAAACCATGTGGAACGTGCTCTGGTATTTTGTGTATATTTGTAGTCGTTTTATATACTAGCTAGCTTGACACTTATCAGCCCCTTATTGACATAAATGATTGTTTTCTTATGTCATCTAAAGTTTCATTCAGTTTTTTTGTGTCCAATTTTTAAGGAGGGCTTTGAACAATGAATTTTGTCAATTATTAAATCTTTTACGAAATTTTGTGACTGTTGCCTGTCGCCATAATTGGACAGGCGAGGTGCGTAAAATAAAATTAACAATGCAAATTTTGAAGTTAATTTTACACTGATGAATTTCTCAAGACTTTTAATCAAACTCTTAATTTTCTATTTTGACTGCCGGAAATGTAATAATTTATTAATATTTTGAATAAAAACCTTTACTTTTACGAAAAAAAATGTAAATACAAAATGTTAAAATTTTATTGATAAAAATCGTGCTAAGCACTTTTAATAAGAATATAATAAAACTTACTAACGGGTCCTCAACGACGTTGCCGTATTGTCTGTAGGGAATGGGAATAAACAAGACCCGCGCGCGATTTCATGCTTCTAGCCCAGTCGTTTTGTCTGTGCGTTGATCGAGTCAGCCAATCGTTTAATCAAAATATAGTAGGACACATAATGCCCTACTATATATATTTTAATCTCTTTGCGTTTAATCAACAGATCAATCTTTTTTATAATAGAAGACTACAGCACTGGCGTAGGTTACACGCTACTACTTTTTTCAATTTGCTAGCTAGAGTCTTAGGTGCACAAATAATCTACCAGCTAAATATTTACTTTAAAGGTGTTGTAGTTCCGAATATTTATAAAAAAAGAAACAAGAGTTTAGGGATATGAGTCAGAAGTGTTTATTACATTACTATTATAATATTATTAATAATAAAACCTTTATTCCTGTTTTACTTACATCTACTTAATATGTAATCTATACGCAGAAACAATTCTTACCTATATGCGCTAAAAACAAAAATAATACTTAACATTTTGAACAATCGAACATTTTGCTCGACACCAAGCTTTAAATGACATTATCCGACGTGCTGTTGTTTCAGCAGGAGTGCCATGTGTTCTGGAGCCTCCCAGTTTGTGGCAAAAAGGTCGTTGCCTTTTATGGGATGTCACATGTGTGAGTACCTTTGCGCCGTCCCACCTTGAAGGTACCCAACGGGCTTCGGGTTCAGCAGCGGAGACAGCAGCCGGACTAAAGCATTCTAAATATGCAAGCTTGGTGCCGACTTACGATTTCATACCGTTCGCTTTTGAGACAGCAGGGCCTTGGGGATCTGAAGCTCAAGCTTTTGTGCGTGACATTGGAAGGCGGTTGAGAAAAAGGGGATTGGATCCTAGGTCATGCACGTTTCTGGCGCAACGAATTTCTTTGGCCATCCAGCGGGAGAACGCGGCCAGTGTCACGGGCACTTTTGGACAGGACACGGTACGGGGGGGTCTATTTGACTAGTTGTAATTTAATATTTTGACATGCTGTATATTTTTAAAATGTAAGTAGTATATAATTTAATTTTGACGAAGCCTGATGTGGATTTTAATTTTGTTTTCTTTTAAATTTTGTGTAAATTTTCTATCGAACAATAATATTTATATTTATACAGATTTGTATCCTTAACCCTATTAGTTACATTAAATTAGAATTTGTGGATTCATTTCTCATTCTCAATAGGAGGCCCTCTTCACAAAGTTACTTTAACTTGACGTTTTAATATAAAGGCAATAAATAAAATGAAATAACCTTTCCACGTTCAAACCAAGTTCCGTACCGTTGCGGGGGAAACTTTTCGTAATTTTGAACCCTACAAAAGGAAATTAAATACTTAATACAAACAGAGTATCAATCTATGTTCACCTATAGTAAGCACAATAAACAATAATACCTACTCGTATATGTTCAGATGTTGTCATAGCAAGAGCTCTGAAAGACGTTATTTCTAAAAATAAAATAAAATGGAATATTTCGGAACTGTCAGCTCTTTTTAAAATAACCTGACTATGATTAAGTATTAAAAAAACCGGCTAAGTGCAAGATGGACTCGCGTAC
This sequence comes from Ethmia dodecea, assembly GCA_963855545.1. Classification (NCBI taxonomy): domain Eukaryota; kingdom Metazoa; phylum Arthropoda; class Insecta; order Lepidoptera; family Depressariidae; genus Ethmia; species Ethmia dodecea. The sequence continues at coordinate 9,981,512 of OY979446.1, forward strand.
GAAGGGTTCCGTACCATTATCCATATATAAAAACGGCGAAACAACACTTTTGTTGTTTGGGAGCCAATCTTAAATATGTATTATATTTTGTTTTTATATTTTGTTGTTATAGCGGCAACACAATTGTTATACATAATCTATCGCGGTTCTTAAGACACAGCCTGGTGTCAGACAGAGGGACGGACAGACAGCGAAGTCTTAGTAATAACGTCCTGTTTTTAACCTTTGGGAACGGAATCGTAAAAACCAAATAGTTACTTTTAATGTTTCAACATTACAGTGTCTGTCATGGGTTAACGACTTCCATTGTGTGTAAACACGACGAAAACCAGACAATTTCCAAAGACTAAGTACCTACTAAGCGGAGGATAGGTACATATTTTTGGTTCACCGCTTCAGATAGTTCTGAGGCATATGCGACATAATTTTTCAATCCGTGGTGGACTCGAATGGGGGATGGAGCCCATACTTTCTCGAATTCGGGGAGTGGAAAAGCATCATATATCGGCAGAGATCTGTTGTAACCCTTGCTAAAAATCATTAACCTCTAGAATTATTAGATAAAAAATTTACGAGCTAATAGAGTCGAAAGCTAGCAGTGCTTTTCTATATCAATATTATATAGCGGAAAGATTTTTTTTTATGATAAAAAAGGGGGCAAACGAGCAGACAGGTCACCTGATGGTAAGTGACGTCCGTCGCCCATGGACACCTGCAACTCAAGTTTAAGTTTGTAACGAATAAATTTAAAAACTGTTGGACCGATTTTAGAAATTATTTCACCGATGGAAAGCTACATTACCATTGAGTAATATAGGTTCTATTTTATTCCTATTTTCCCACAAGAACGGGAGCTACGCGGATGAAACCGCGCGGTACAGCTAGTATAAATTAAAATTGGTGGTACGTCGTGATGCCATGTCATCATACTTATACAGTCCACAAAAAGCTCGCACTTATTGGTTTAATGTTCAATATAATTAAATTTCCTTTCCGAAATGCTTACCGCGTTGAAATTTATGAAGTTATCCATTGAAGCCTCGGAAGGGTGAGAAAGGGTTAAAGGGTTAAGGTGTACAATAAGTGTCTTAGCCAAGTGAAATTTGATTTGTTTCCGAAATATTTATTTTGCATTATTATCTAGTGGTGGGACTGCCCTAAACAAACTTCTGTAATACTAAGTAAACTGAGCGAACAAACCCTTTGTGAATTACCTTTGCCCTTAAAGAAAACTTTGAGATCTGTTATTGCCTTTTTCGTTAGAAAGTATGAGGGAGAACAAAAAGAGGACATTTTGTTTATACAACTTTATTATTTTATTATGTTTGATATTGCCTAATCGTGTCAGATATAAACAACTTAGAACATTTCGGGTTCCTATCCTGGCGTAACTTTGGTGTAGAGATAATGTAAGTTTGACTTAATTTGTTATGTAACTGAATATTTCATGTTGAACTTGCCTTAAGGTGGTCTGAATATTACAAACAGTTCATAAGTTCGTCTTTCACACCACAAAGTTGAGATAATAAAATCATATTATTAGTATTCAATTGATTTATAGGCAAAACAACGTATCTAACAGATAAGTTTCAAACTATATTCAGAATACTTACTTTGCTCCTACACAGCGCCATTTGATGAAGTTTGAATTGTTGAAACTTCCAAAGATATCTATAGTTCATAGGAACTCGAGAATTGTGTATTCAAGACACGTACACAATATTTAAAAACTAATTAGATTAAAAAATCTATAAAATCTAGAGAATCTCTCTCGAGATCTCTTTAAATTATAAATATTAGTAAGTACTTAAACTTACACACTAAGTATTGGTAATGGGTACCAGTTTTTTTAGTTGTACCTATGACATAACCAGACAGTAGTCAGGTTCATCAACATTTTTCTGACATTTGTCTTGAAAAAATCAACTAAAAATATTTTACTAGATATCACAATTATGTTTGTAATTTATAATCTGTAAATACCATTTTCAACTGGGCAAATGATTTCCAAATAGGTATACCTACTCGGGTTATTTGACGCAAATTAATTAATAAGATAATCTCAACAATAAGGCTTGGAAATTAAGTTTCGTTCTGGTCTGTCTCAAAGCCTTTTGAATTTGTATTCTAGAGGCACTACTAAGAATTTCCATAAACTTATCAAGTATTAATTTATAAACTTCTCTGACTTATAATAATTGACAATATCCACAGCACGTCTATTGATTTTTTGTTACGAAACACATTTTCCAAACATCGCAGTGAGGGCCTTCTCAATATCAAACGTATAATTGGCGAATTTAATGAGTTTTCAAATCAATAGTTACACAACTCCAGTCGCGGACAAGCTACGTCTGTTTGCTTGGAATTGACAATTAGTTTGTTTTCCAAATATAAACAAAGAACGTTTTGGCTGCATAATACCAACTTGAACGAGGCCCACTTTCAATATTGGTTCATTCCCATCACAAAGTTCCCGTGTTATACATTTCATTACAAACCGACTGGGACGCTGAAAGGGCGCTGACAAGAGTAATTTTGCCACTTCCTAGCTGTCTTTATGGCCCCTCTAAATCACTTTTACCTACTTGACCCGAACGTAACCGATAGCGTTCGGGCATTAAAAGGGTTAGATTTATCCCCCAACTTAGCACATTGTCGCCATCTGTTGCAGGAGTGTTGTCAAGTAGTTTATTATAAAGGTAGAACGGAGTTTGCAATAGTCAACTAGTTATGGCATACGTGAAAAAGTTTGATTAATTGGTAACATTCCTTGGGAATGTTAATGGATCTTTTTTATTCTACGGTTTCACATAATAAATAACCTTTAATAGCTCTTTGAATCTTTCCAAATGTTTTTAGAAAGTATATACCTCTGACTAACAGCTATAAATTTGGATAAGTGTAGTGTCCTTATTTGTCAGATTTCCTCAAGTCGACCAATATCAGAGGGCCTAGCTAAGTGGCTTTGTAACGAATGTATGGGTTTGATATAAGCGTTCAACTTGGCATGTGATTGGCATTATAACACGACCAAGTAAAATTTACGCAACTCTCTAAAGAAGTATAAACACTGGCACGTTACTTACTTAGTATTATAATTAAGCAAACGCCAGCTAAACAAATGAAACTTTCGTTTGCCACTTGGATAGGGAGCTGATGGTTACATTCATCCAGTGTTTCATTGGATTTCAGGGCTGTATTTGAATGTCATACCATTTGCATTAGTGTGATACAATACAGGATCATAGATAGATCAAAACACATGATAAAAATAAGCTATACAACGAAAAAACATTAGGATTTACAATTATCCCGTGGAAACTACCTACGAGTACATCATACTATTTCGAACGTGCTAATAACAACATTTATTTGTACTACAAAATAGAATCTGAACTTAAAAAAAACCGGACAAGTGCGAGTCGGACTAGGCCACCGAGGATTCAGTACAAATTAGTAGGTACATCCCAACTTAACATTATAAATGCGACAGTAAATTTGCATGTTTGTTACGCTTTTACGCCTATACCACAAAACCGATTTTAAAAATTCTTTCTCCTATAGAAATCTACAATATCAAGGAGTAACATAGTCTATATTTCATATAGTCTATCTCTTACCTTCAGGGCTAAACCAGTGAACTTATTTTAACGCAGATTTCAATAACATTGAAGACAATTATAATTTTTACCTTAAGAGTCCTTCGTCTATATGTCATCTGACCCGGTAATAATACCTACCTAACCTAAGCCCCTTTTCACACGTACCGGTTTCAGCCGGTCCGGCGGGCGGCGAAGTATATGGCCATGTACGTTCGCTTGCTTACGTAATGGCGGGAAACCGTGCAATCGGCCATACATTTCGCCGCCGGACCGGACCGCCGTAAACCTACAGTTATAAAATTGTGCTCTTGTTCCATACAATAAACTAATTTGGCTGCTGAATATTCGTTTATTCCGACCTTCGAACCCTCGACCTTCACTCCGTGTCCTCCTCATCATCTCTACGTGCCGGCGGTTGCGGCTGAGGATTGGGCCGCACCGCCCCACTAAAGTGTGTTTTTTTTTAATTTGGTATAACTTTATAACTATACGTGACTATACCTACCGAAGACCATGGGACCGTGGGGGCCGGAGGCGCGGCAGCTCCTCAAAGAGCTGTCAGTGCGTTTGGTCGAGGCTTCAGGTGACCGAGGGCTGGCAGCTATCTCTGTCAAAGGATCAGCCTTGCTATCCATATAGACGGAATGCATCCAGTCTTCTGGGCACTGTCCCACGTGGTTCCTCTTTGGAGGACATTTTTATCTGTAATTATTGTAAATGAATGTATATTTTCTTTGTAAATAAATGTAATTTATTTCACCTTCCAATCATGTCTTTATTCAGTAGGTTTTCAACCATTTGAAGCCTTTAAATGGAACTACATTACCATTACGCAATTGATACACTAAACTTTCATTTAGAAGTGCATAATTGATCAGAGGTGCCTCTGTATTAGTCTTGCTTCTTCGCCTCGACTGAAACAAGCTGAACTTAGTAGAAGTCTTGTATTAAGAGAAGGGAAACTTTATAAGGCAGTGCGCGACTGTGCCAGCATTGTTTCTATATTGGCTTTGAAACTTGGAAATGCTTACATACCTACACCGCGAATACTTATGTGACCCTACAACTTGAAATGAGGAATTCTTGTTGAGCGTAAGCAGGGATAAAGAGAACAGCCTTTATAGAGAACAGTAGAAAATTAATTCTGGCGGGTGTTTGTATATGTAACAAATTTTAAAAATGCTTAAAATTGTATAGAATGTTAAATAAGAATGGCATTATATTAAAAAAACCGTTTTCAGGTTTGGTTTTGAGTGCTATAAAGTTCTTTATAAAACACGAACTATTTCTTCTAGATCCCTTCAAAATAATAAGTCTTCAGTATTGCAGTGATAAAAAGTACTGATCTGTCAAAAAATCATAAATATTAAAAATAATGAGTCTACTCACATTATTATTTATACATTACTAGCGACCCGCCCCGGCTTCGCACGGGTGCAATGCTGAATTTTCTTTGCTATAAACCTTGCGGAGCCCGAGACCTTTCCAACGAATGCAAAACCATGGAAATCGGTTCGTCAGTTCTGGAGTTAAATCGTCAGGAAGGAAAACCCGACTTATTTTTATATAGTAGATTATTAAATGAAAATAATTTGGTCACATTGAGCGAATGAATGAAAGTCGACTAACGAGAGAAATATACAACAGTGTTGTGAATGGGCGAGTCGGTAGAGGATGACCTAGGCGTACCTACATCGACCAGATCGGCGATGTATTAAAGAAAAGCCAGATAAAGAGTACCCGAAACCGACGAGCATGCATGAGTCGTTTGATGGATGTAGAGGAAGCACGAGAAATCTGCCAGGTTCGTAGCAAGTGGCGGTCTGTTGTCTCTGCCTACCCCAATGGGAAATAGGCGTGAGATTATGTATGTATGTATGTAAAATAATTTGCAAAAAAAAAGGTTTGCTTTAATATTGTTTTGCCTATGTACTTAACTTGGTTTTGCCCGTTTTTTGGTTATAAACATTAAAAACTTTGGTAACTCAATGATTACTCTTACTTGTGCCAAAAAATACTTATAGGTTTTAAGAATTATAAACATATTTTTCTTATAGTTTGATAGAAGTGCCTCTAATGCCTGTTAATATTATTTTGTTGAAGTGAAGGGATTCGGTTTTTCTGTGTTCTACAACCATATTAATGTTGTTAATAGAGCTATTAAATGATCATCGTACTGGAAAATCCGAAACAAAATAAATTAAAATAAAACAAAACTTGTAAGTTTCTGGTAAAACTAACAGAGATAAAGAAATTCACAAACAGCTTGACTGTTCACGATTTTTGCTGGAATAAGCAGCTTGCTTTAATCCTGTATCTTCCGGTGCAACTCAGCAACAAGTTCTTGTCTTAAATAACTTTTTATTATACTTCAAATATGTATATCGTAGAACTCAGCATGACCTAGTTTTGTGAAGTTATATTTTATCGATTTACTACCTTTAGGCGTGTGTTTGATGGGATTTGGTAATATGATGAACTTCCAAATAAACCTTCATCACCTATTTAACCCTATCACAGTAGGAGTTTAAAATAATATTTCTTAGTGATCAACTTCGTTAAAGAACGAACGCATGAGCAAAATTTCATGCTTCTAAGCCCACCAGATTAGGCTTGGAGTTGTATATTATGTCAGTAAGAGTTCGCCAATTGTATGGTTATAGAAACTTTATTTTATAATAAAGAATACATTCACTTACATGAGAAATTGTAATATTTGTAATAATAATATTGGTTATAATTGTACTTTAATTAATTATCATACTGTGTTGTTTTTGGTGTATAATAATGAGTTAATGAATTTTAGTGTCACTATTGTCAGTCAGTGTAAGAATTTTAGAAATCGTTTATGTTAGGAACAGATTGGACACTCACTTTAGATTTTTACGGTAGTAGTACTAAAAAATTATATTTGCCACTTCAGATTACAAAAAAATATTGTACACGTATTTTTTCTTTTGTCCGGTAAACAAAAAATGAAGTCAATACAGCGCTTTGAAATTGCGTGTGACGTCAGGCCCTGCTACGCGCAAGGAGTGACGTCAGAACCCCGTACTCCTGAACTTTGATGCGATATTATCTTCGTAATTTTTTATTTATTTGATTGAGCAGATTTTTCAATAATCTAACTGAGTGACCAAATGGAATATTTTTCCTTTTACCCAAGAAACATATGCGACACTAGCTATGACGAAATAATTAGTACCATCAGCCCGATCAAATACCTGACTGCATCTAATAATGCTTAACTTACGTAATCATTGCACAACATATTGTCGGCTCGTCACGAATTTGCATTCTAGCAGCACAATTAATACGGAACAAGGCACAACACTGCCTCCTCATTTCCTCAGCGCGTCTTTAATGCTCATGTATCATTCATTACAAGCTTGTCTGCCGTCGGTAAATATATTCAAATATGTTGTACCGCCATTTTGCACTCCATAAGGGTTGGAGATTAGTATAAAATGTATGCTGGTTTACGCTGTGATTTTAAAGGGCTGCTAATACACTAGATATTATAAAGACTAGAGGGAAAGGTTTGGATAAGTATTTCAATAGCTGAAGTTTTTTGTTGGGATTAACTGTAACATAGAACTCTAATGAGTAAAAAACTAACTTAATAATAAAATAACTAAATAATACTAAAAATATACAGTCGAATTGAACCTCTTCTTTTTTGGAAGTCGGTTAAAAAAAGAATCATCGAAATCGGTTGGCGTGATATTGAGTTATTCGTCCATTTGTCGCGCACATACTTAATGAAAATTTAAGACTTATATGGTTTTCTCATGGATGCCATTGTCAGAACTAGACCAAATTAAAATAAGACCATACGGGAAGCACCAGCTTTCAATTTAAAAAAGATCATCCAAATCAGTTCGCCCAGTCGAAAGTTTTGAGGTAAAAAACATAAAAAAAATACAAACAAAAACATACGCTACGAATTGAGAACCTCCTCCTTTTTTTGAAGTTGGTTAAAAAACAGCTTTGTGGTAAAAGAGCCCGGTTCTCATTCGTGAGGCTGGGTTCGAGTACATTTTTATCACTAGCTTGACGGTGAAAAAAAACAACCTGAGGAAACCCGCAGGTATCAGAATTAACTCTAAGACATATGTGGCAGCACCCCGGTTTGTCGATGGGCTCACCACCTTTCACGTTTAGGGTTCCAAAGAATGTACTGGTGAAACGTGGGTATTTCCAGAAATGGAATACCTCTGCCTGCCTCGTTAATAAAAGGCGTGAGATTATTTAATTTTATTTTTAACCGTCAAGTAGTAACAAACAATAGTTTTTTTGTGTTTATTAAGTTTATAAGAAATTGCTACACACTTAAGTGCCAGTTAGACTCTGTATGTAAAAAAGGGAGATAGTATATCTTAGTACCTAATAATCATCAACTAGCATTACTTATAAAAAATGCCGACACACATTTACTACAGTGTACATAATCCATAAATATAGAGCAAATTATTACAATAAGCAAATAATTATTATTATTGAACAAGTGCGTAATAATTTGCGAAATTGAGCATCCACTTGACATCACATTTCCTTTGCGAATTTTGACAAAACGCGTATACATTTTTATCTTCGAAACAATTTTCGTCATTCCAGACGGGCTCCTCAACATGGTTAGAATAACAATTTTACAATCTTCCGGTGTCACGTACTCACCACTCGTTGGACCCCGAAGGAGAAAAGTAATCATTTCTGGCAATCGAAATGTATAATATTCAAAGACTGTCAATTTTAATGTTTAGATTTTGCAAATCTTTTAGAGGATAAGGTCGTCTTTATTGGGTTATTTTTACGGGATTCACTTCATTGTACTCGTAACTGACGTAGATTTTTTGTGTAGCAGTATTCAGAGAATTGTCTAACAAGTAGGTACCTAAACAGTTTATTGGTATCCAGTATATTTATAGAGCAGTGATAGCCCGAACGGTTAAAGAGCCGGCCGAAAATCAGTGAGGCTCGGGTTTGAATCCTGGCATGTACCAATGAGTTTTTCAAAAACTTACGTACATATTTATCACTAGCTCGACGGTGAAGGAAAACATCGTGAGGAAACCCGCAGGTCTCAGAATTAATTCTGAGACATGTGTAAATAGACCCGGTCCGGCGATGGGCTCACCTATCACGTTTAGGGGTCGAACGTATCTCGTGAAATGTGGGTATATCCAGTAATGGAATACCTCTGCCTACCCCTCGCGGATTATATAGTATATTTAAATTAAAAAAAAATTTACTTCGGCAAAGATTCGTTGATTTATTTTTATGTGTTAGTTATTTGTAATCTACGAGTAGCTAGCTTTTCTAAGCCGCAAATACCAACTTGAACAAAATTTTAGTTAGTCAGTAATGACATAGATATAAAAAAAAAATAATGATGGAGATCTTAACGAAATTCTTAAATGAAAATTATTGCTTTTACTTTCTTCCTGTTTAGTGACCGGGACTACAATTTCAGTAGATTGGATCCTGTATATTCGTCTTGTATCAGATACGTTACTTTAATTATCGTCTTATCGGACCTTAGCTAAGCAATGGATTATCCGAACGAATATTGTGTTTTAGCTGCCTCAGGCAAAACCGGACCCTCTTAAAACGAAACCGGAGGAAATGGGAAAATATAAAGACATTTTTCCAACTGACCGTCATGATTTTAACATAGAAATACAATTCTCCGTTCATTTAGTAATTTCTTAGTGGAATTGAAAAAACACGATTCAATTCCATCACAATCAAATGTATCCATACTGGGCAATACCCTTTGAAGTCGAGTTTTACAAAGCGATTAATTAAAAAGAGAACCTCGCAAAAGGATCAAATATATCAATCTTCCAATCGAACATGCTGGCTTTTTGTTAGCTTAAAACGTGTTCAGTGAAATGTTTACTTACGTTTATTTGGATTACAGACGTAAAGTAATAAAGAAATCACATTTCTTTTTCTGATATTTGATTGATGTTTTATGCGTTTAGAATTTTGTACATTTTATTATTTCCCAGATCGTCATACATTTATTAACCTATAAGCTACAAAATTATTAACTTAACCTAAAAAGTCTCACTGCTTGTCAAAAGCTTCCACCACTCTTTCCGTCGCCTTTTATGCCTTTTCTGGCAAGAGTTTCTACTTAAAAGGTGTCGACTTTGTAGTCTGTATTTTTATTATAAAACCTGAGCAACATAATTTATACCTTCGCATCCAGCGCTGGCTTTTGACAGCCTTACAATGCTACCTCGCTAATGATACCCGTCTGCAAAGCCTCTTGTACGAAACCCGAAGTAAAGTATAGTTTGAACCAAACTATGTCATCCTGAGTGCGATGCTCAGTTCGTGCGTGAACGATTACAGACGTGACGGGGATCGTCGCGTCGCGGAGCTGAAGATCGCAATTTTACGCGCCTATTAAACGAAACGAATCGGTTGGCAGCAGGCCTCTCCCCTTTTATATGTTTTCGATGAATTTGTAAATGATACTATCGGGAATTTATTCGAGCATCAAGTGTCAGATCAGTGTATTCATTTGTCACTTCATTTCGAAATGGATGTGATGCTACGCAATTACGATAATTAGCTGGATGGCAATTTGGAATTACGATAATATTTATTTTTTATAATCTTTGATTGTATTCGTTTATCTTTCACTTTGGTTGAGTACCTACAGTAATCTTAAAAGCATGACATCATGTAGGTTCTTTACTGAAAGAAGAAAGAGGCAAGAGAAAGGTGAATATTGTGTCATAAAATTGTAAGTTGCAATAAAGTAGTTCGTCGAAAGGGCGAACGGAGAACAACCCGAGTGGCTCAATGACAATAAAACGCAACTGAATTTCCTTGGGTCGTATTTTCAAATGGCTTGAACTCGCCCGGAATGATTGTTTGAGTAACAGTCTACGTCTACTTCTGACTTATGAGCCAGCAGCCGAGGAATCTTGACGCCATTACTCTAAACACCGTGCATGTAAACAGGAAATAACCTCATTGTTTACCACAATAGGTTGTTTACGCGATCGGACTATCGTCTAAGTTCTCGCCATTCTGCAATGTGGCTTTTTATAAAAGCTTATATTGTGATATAGATAAACAATTACCTATCTTAAACTTTGTACCAAGCTGAAAGATTTGCAAGGCATATCCATACCTGATAATCAACTTCAGTTTCCCTATTCAATTTTCTATTGTTGGACAAATTGAATTTAAAATAAAATACCTTTGTCCTTCATCACCGTTTTACGTAGTAAAATATTTTTCAACACACTTGCTCATAAAGTGGCTCTAATTTCACTGCAATTAGGCACATAATGACACCTATAATCAAACTGAGACTTTTTGTTTGCTATTATTCACTAGTGAGTTATAGATTTTTTTTTTCAATTTTGTTGCTAGAGTTGCTTTGTTCTTAAAAAAGTTTCGATACAAAAAAGATCGTATTCAATCGTACTAATAAATTAATACACAAATATGGCTTGCTCATTTCATGCAACTTCGTATTTAAATAGATCATTTCAACTTGTACGTGTTTAATAAACAAAACTTTCACTCAAATATAACTTTGGTTTTCTCTGTAAAAACTTTAAATACCCCATTTTGTACGTGGCTAAAACGCTATCCACGACAAACCAAAGAAAAAGAAACCTAATTTTTTTAGTCCATGGCCGATCGCCATTGTAAGATGCGAGCGCATAGGAAAACGAGGCTGTATGGGCCTAGATCCTTTTGCCTTTTCCAAATTATATAAATAAAAAATTGGAAAACCAATTAATTTTCCCCGCCATTGCGAATGATTATTTTAAAATGATTTTTTAGTATTATTTATTCACAAGTGTGTTGAAAAACGTCGTATGATACACGTGTGTATTGATGATTACCGTCCTCGGCTCTCTTATGACCCTCGCCTACGGCTCGGGTCTCAATGGCGCCTCAGCGGTAATCACCAACTTTACTCACTTGTACCATAATGTACTATTTCAACACACTTGCTCATAAAGTGGCTCTAATTTCACTGCAATTAGGCACATAATGACACCTATAATCAAACTGAGACTTTTTGTTTGCTATTATTCACTAGTGAGTTATAGATTTTTTTTTTCAATTTTGTTGCTAGAGTTGCTTTGTTCTTAAAAAAGTTTCGATACAAAAAAGATCGTATTCAATCGTACTAATAAATTAATACACAAATATGGCTTGCTCATTTCATGCAACTTCGTATTTAAATAGATCATTTCAACTTGTACGTGTTTAATAAACAAAACTTTCACTCAAATATAACTTTGGTTTTCTCTGTAAAAACTTTAAATACCCCATTTTGTACGTGGCTAAAACGCTATCCACGACAAACCAAAGAAAAAGAAACCTAATTTTTTTAGTCCATGGCCGATCGCCATTGTAAGATGCGAGCGCATAGGAAAACGAGGCTGTATGGGCCTAGATCCTTTTGCCTTTTCCAAATTATATAAATAAAAAATTGGAAAACCAATTAATTTTCCCCGCCATTGCGAATGATTATTTTAAAATGATTTTTTAGTATTATTTATTCACAAGTGTGTTGAAAAACGTCGTATGATACACGTGTGTATTGATGATTACCGTCCTCGGCTCTCTTATGACCCTCGCCTACGGCTCGGGTCTCAATGGCGCCTCAGCGGTAATCACCAACTTTACTCACTTGTACCATAATGTACTATTATATTACTTAAACATGTCAGAATTGTCATTATATAGGGAATAGATAGATAGTGTTTATTATAACCGACTTCAAAACAGGAGGAAATTATCAATTCGTCGTAAGATTTTTTAACCTACTTCAACTTAAACTTATTTAAAGGTCGGCAACGCAGTTGTGACTCTTGAGTTGCAGACGTCACTTACCATCAGGTGACCCGTCTGCTCGTTTGCCCCCTTTTTTATCATAAAAAAAAAGGAGAAGGCGCTAAGGCGCGTCATGGATGGTTTTTTTGGTATTTTAATCCATGTTTCCGTCATATCTGAAGCGATATCGATATTTTTTTCTTTTTTTATATATTATACTCTTTGAGGGTATATCTCGAAGGTGGTCCCATATAAGTTTAGTGAACATCTGATGAAGAACTTCAGGTGGAGAACAGAACTTCTCAACTGACATCAGCAAATCACTCGTTATCAGCGAAATAGGTTTTGTAACAGTAGGTAATGGATTTTAAATATGCAAATATAGTCATTTTACTGCTACTTTGAAATTGGTTTGTAAATTGTTTCAAATATTAAATTATTTTTGTCTATGTATTGTCTTTTTTAAGCCTATACTTTCCAATTGGTCCCATTGTCATCAGATTTAGTTCTGATGATGGAATCCTTTAGAAATTGAGGGTATCTTCAAATATTATAGGCACACCTTGGGTATTTTTAAAGTAACTCGTGCATTTGCTACCTCTCGATAAGCGCCATTTGGTGAAGTAAAACTGATGATGAAGACCACAGGTGGCCACCAGAACTACTCTATAATAAGTACTATTAGTAAAAGTTCTGCCTTATACACCTAAGTGTCATTTTTGCAAGCAGCTATCTTTTCCTACCTACATTAATAAAGAGTAAAAAAACCGACTTCAATCTTCAACTTATATGGTTTTCTCATGGATTCCGTTGTCAGAACTGGACAAAATTAAAATGAGACCAATCTGGAAGCACCAGCTTTCAAATAAAAAAAGGATCATCCAAATCGGTTCACCCAGTCGAAAGTTCTGAGGTAACAAACTTAAAAAAAGAAACAGACGAATTGCTAACCTCCTCCTTTTTGAAGTCGTTTAAAAAAAGTGTTTCTTTCATGTTTATGACAATTTAGTATTGATTAATGGATCGGAATGGAAAAAGACGGTGTTACTGGCCTCTGATTTTTTAACTCTAATTAGGGTCGGGGTAGTAAAAACTTGAGCTTTCAAGCAGCAATTCTTGTAATTCTGGCTTAGCGTTTGACAATAGTAGGTACATATTGTCACAATGCACACGCTCATGGTAAAGTACCTGCAGAAGTCCTCAACTATAAACATCCCTGCATCTTGAAAAGCAATAGGTACACATATTTCTTAGAATTTAATTTTGTCAAAGTTTTTTTGAGTGTTCCATTACTTTAATGTGACAAATGATAGCCCAGTGGTTAAAGAGCCCGCCTCTAGGTGCTCGGCTTGGATTCAAATCCTTTCATTTATAACAATGAGTTTTTCTAAAACTCAAGTGTTCATATCTCTACCTCGATGGCGAAGGAAAACATCGTGCAGACCCGCAAGTATTGGAATTATTTCGGAGGCATTGTGTAGCAGCACCCTTTTCGTTACGTCGTTCGGCAATGAGCTAACAACTATTACGTCTAGGTGTCCAAAAAACTATACTTACTGGTGAAACGTAGGTATTTCCAGAAATAGCATATATAGGTATAATATTACTTCAGTTAGTACAGGTGTAGGGTAGCAGGAAAAGCGTACCTCCACAAACGGTGAATAAAGCAGTCTTCCATCAAAAGTTATCCGCGGAATCTGAAAGCATTATATTATCATCATCAACCCGTAACAGCCCTGCACTGTTGAGCTATGGGCCTTTCCTCACACATGAGGAAGTATGGGATATAATCTTTCACACGAGCCGGGAGATGGTGTTAGGGTATAGGCCACCTAACTGACAGAATTTTATAAAATTATTAGGTATAATATAATTTTATATAAGCGTTACATATTATTAGGAAAAGTCACACGGTATTGACAATATACAAATTGCTTCAGCTCTGCAGATAACACCTCCAACTTCACGGCCCTTCATTCCCTGGGGATAAGTTAACATGCCACGCACTATCGCTCCCTGTGGGTTAACCCGACTAATATAAATCATTCCCCATGTTCCTATAACTTTGTTGCTTCCATCTACAATTTGAACTAGGTGTTTAGAGATATGAGGTTCGAATTTTGTTTGTTTATCTTGTTGGGGAATTCCTGTTAGCTTGGTAGTAATTTCGCTTCAAGTAATCGCTATTCAGTGTAACGCTGACACTATACATTGTCACATTTCTAGATTAATGTAGAACAATTTAAACCATATTAATTAGCGATACGAAGTATTTAAGTATGTAGGTAAACATTTATCCTTGTTTCTAAATGAGTTTCTTTGTATTTTTCATTTCATTTCTTAGCTAAATCTATTATAGGGTATTCCTTAAAACAATCCTTTATTTATCTATGAGTTTGATTTGCACATTACCGATTTTTTACTTTGTATGTAACTGAATAAAATATTGAATCCCAAAATCCACCGTAGCGCCTATGCATAGGAGTAAGGACCTTTTTACCGATTTTCCCTTTATGACGATTTTTTGTAAAGTCATACATCTATTGAAGGTATACCGACTTTTCATATTTCATTAAGTTTCCTGGCTTTTAAATATTTATTTCCAATTTTTCCTCTTTACGTCAATGTTATTGAATTTGGGAAGGAAGAGTTATATCCATAATCATGAATAGAAGATTTCGATTTTAATACAGTCATGATCATAACCTTCTTTATTGATAGGTTACCCTTGCTCTACAAGCAACCGTTTGAATGTACTCTTGTACATATTTTAAGTTATGTAAGCTCACGTAAGTCAGGGATGGTTTGTTTTGGAACCGCAGTTTTACCTTGATCATATACAATCAGTTTCTCGTCAATTTACTGTTTGCAGAAGCAGCTCATACGCAACTCTGTTAATCTTTCCAAGCAAAACTAGATGTATAACCCGAGTCTTAGTGTGGGTTTGGCCAGAAAATAGTTCCAACTTTAGTTTACGATTTACAATCGGCACAGCAAAAAATATACTCACTTTACACTACACTAGTGTTATATTATCTTTAATGATAAACAGACTGACTGGCTGACTGATTGACGTACCACCTAAACCGCCTGGGTCTAGAGACTTGAAATTTTGTACATAGATAGCTGTACGGTGTAGGCATCCACTAAGAAAGGATTTTGCAAAATTTAACTCCCAAGGGGATAAAAGTTTGTATAAAGCTTTTTATGCCTTGATCATTTATTTGCATGGAATTTCGTATGAATTGTCATTCTAGCCACAGGGGTAGGCAAAGCCTTTTCATATATGAATTGAGAACGTCAAAAATTAAGACTTACGTACATATTTCAGCGTTTTCCAAAATTCAGCCCCTAAGAGGGTAAAATAAGGAAGGAAAGTTCTAAATAAATGCACAAGGCAAACCCTTGGGCTAGAAACTTAAAATTTAGCACACGTATTCCTCTTATGACGTAGGCATCTACTAAGGAAGGATTTTTCAAAAGCGTTCCGCCCGACTATGTAGAGATTTTTTTTATAAGTACCTATAAAGAAAGGTTAAAGAAGTTCTAAAGTAAACGTGCACGACTAGTAATACATAAATTTCAAGGTCTGAGCCCATTGGTGATACATATGCCTTTCTATGGGGTAGTTAACTACTCATTTAAAACGCCATCTTACTTCTTTAATGTAATGTAAATAAATACACTATGACTGCATTCATTGTAGTATTCAATGGCTTATTAGGCTTCAGTAGTTTTTTTCTATAGTTAAGTTAGCTAATATTTTTATCATTTTTAAAATGAAATACACTTTTATAATATATAATCTCACGCCTTTTTTATCCCCGAGGGGGTAGGCACAGGTATTCCATTACTGGATATACCCACATTTCACGAGGTATATTGGACCCCTAAACGTGATAGGTGGTGAGCCCATCGCCGGACCGGGTCTGTTTACACATGTCTCAGAATTAATTCTGAGACCTGCGGGTTTCCTCACGATGTTTTCCTTCACCGTCGGGCTAGTGATAAATATGTACGTAAGTTTTTGAAAAACTCATTGGTACATGCCAGGATTCGAACCCGAGCCTCACTAATTTTTGGCCGGCTCTTTAATATCCGGGCTCCGGGCTATCACTGCTCTTTGAAAAGTGTTTCGATACAAGTTATCATTTAAATTATCACTTTATAATTTAATTTACATAAAGTGAATTTCCTTATTGATTCTGAAACCCTCTTATGTAACTGTTATGTAAGGACCCATCATGATAATATTGGAGTTACAATTAGATTATATTGGTATTTAATAATTGTTTAGATACCCGAAAGTGCGGTGTCGGACGCGATCATGGTAACATGATATTATAGTAAACGTAGAACCTTAATTAAATTAAACCTACTACTAATACTACATGTACCCTAAATAAACCAGTAAAGTTTAGGTTTCGAGGCAAATTCTTTAACTCGGTTTAATTTTTTATCAGTACTGTATAGATCAAAAGAGAAGATTATTAGTGGTATAATATTCCTCGTATTTTATTACCAGAACCATATATATATCATTGTAAAGCTAATTTACTGGGCTATTTGATAACATAATGAAATATTTTAAAATGCCACCCTATGTTTGAAAATTCAGTAATATATGAGGGTTTAGGTCACTGAGAAACGAACGTCACCCTTTTGGTCTATGGACCTAAAATGACTTAAAATAATTATTTAGTTAAGTGTTCAATAAGGCTAATCGAATTTGTATGATTATTTAGTATTCCCTGAATTATTAAATTATTATTTTTTTGTTAGTCAAAGTGGTATGTTCGTTTCGTGGTCCAAGGTTCAAGGAGTAATAGTGTTCTGTGCTCCACCTACATGGAGCACAGAACACTATTACTGACATGTCATATTGACATTGGCAGAGTGGCAGACCGACAACATAATTAAAAAAAACTGTGTTTTATTTCACTTCCGCCTATAGGTTAATGACAGATAAGAGTGAGAAAGAAAGTAGAGCGCTATATCTTCCACGTAGCACAAATATCGCTACTTTCGTGCAAAAAAAAATATTTATTTCTTTTAAATATTTCTTTTTACGACTCTGGATTCAAGCTTTTTTGATTTCATCTAGAAAAATATTTGTTGGATGGGTTACCAGTATTTTGATAATGTTGCAAGCAGATTTTTGTACTTTGATGAATTTTACAAATCAGGGGGCATTCTGGGGGGTGTTTTGTAGGACACATTTGTTTAAAATAATATCTTCTCACCGCTCTACTAACTCAGACCTCTATAGTATTTTTCATTTATTATTATACCACCCTCAGTAGATTTTCTGAACATCACCTTTTTAAACTTAGATAACAAATTATTTATACTCTATAAATTTATTTCAATTCGTTTATTCATACTCGTAACTAGCTTTTACCCGCGGCGTAGCTCGCGCACGTTTATTTCACCCCCTTTGGGATTTAATTTTGCAAAGTCCTTTCTTAGTGGATGCCTACACTATAGAAGCTATCTATGTGCAAAATTTCATGTTTCTAGACCCAGCGGTTTAGGCTGTGCGTTTGATACATCACCAATCAGTCAGTCAGTTTATATCATTTTATGTATTTATAGATAAAAATGACATGTCAATATAGCATTTTAATAATAAATGTCAGAATTGATAAATGTAGATACAAAATTAGTCAGTAGGTATGTCTAACTGATTTTTACACAAATCGTTACATAGGTAGTTATTTTTCTACTGAGATGAGTCAGTGTGTGAAAAAATTTTTAATGTGAGCATTGCCGAAAAATATACCAATCTTATAAGAGCCCGCAATCGTAAGGATATTTCCTGATATTTCTTAGTCTGTCTGTGAAGGTAAAATTTAAAAGATTAAAGTCGGAATCACTGAAACGTTAAATATAAGAACCGGAACTAAAAACTTGTGGTGGAAAATCGGCAAATATTGTTTGCAGGCTACGCATCAATGGCACGGATTTTGGCAAAGTTCTTGATTTATGGAGGTGAGAAGAAAATTTTGTGACATAGGATACAGGGATTTTGGCTCCTGTTTTGTTGTTAAAATATTTTAATGGCATTTTGTAAGTTATGTATATTATGTAGTTATGTTAAAGAGCCGGCTGAAAATCAGTGAGGCTCGGGTTCGAATCCTGGCATGTACCAATGAGTTTTTCACGTACATATTTATCACTAGCTCGACGGTGAAGAAAAACATCGTGAGGAAATCCGCAGGTCTCAGAATGAATTCTAAGACATTTGTAAACAGAACCGGTCAGGGCGATGGGCTCACCACCTATCACGTTTAGGGGTCCAATATATCTTGTGAAATGTGGGTATATCCAGTAATGGAATACCTCTGCCTACCCCCTCGGGGACAAAAAAGGCGAGAGATTATATTATTATTAATTATTATTATTATACCTCATATACCTAGCTGTTACATAGTTATTTTCATTTTAAAAACATTTACTATAACAAGAAAAAAATTACACAACACCGAAAAAAAGGTTATTCGCCTCAGATATTATACTGTCTTAGTAGAGCTGGTATTCATTAGGAAGCTTATCTTACGTTGGTCGATCCCTGATTATATAAGAAAACTTTTCTGATTACACTTACTAAGTGAATTCAAGTTTAAAAAACGAAATACACTACAACTGCAACAAACAATAAATACTCATTTATTTCAAATACCGTACCTTCTTACCCTACCAAAATTCAACAAAGCTGGGAGCCCTTCTAAATATACAAAACATAATTACGGTTGAATTATGTAATGTGAATTGATTGTTAGAAATGTTGGCTAATTAGTCTTAATGCAGAGTAAACTAACTTATGCTTTAAAACACACAGTCGGTTGGTACGCTGTCTGGGAGGTGGGCGTCAGATTAAGACAAAATGATAAAAAGACGTGATGATTGGTTGAAATTGCTTGAATAACGACCTAAACAAAACGAAAAAGAAAAGTTTTGGAAAAACTCATTGACAGGCCTTTGCCAGAATTCGAACCCGAGCCACAGGAATAAGAAGCGGGGTCTTTAAATTTACTCTTGTCTCAAGCTTAAAGTCACGATTCGCATTTTTGTTTCACTCCAAAAAGAACCAAGTTTTTTCCTATAATTTAACATGGTCCTTCAAACAGCGACCTATGGCACTTAATTTTTAGCTGACAAAACAATAAACGGAAAACAGATACATATTTCATTAGTGCCGCTGTTATTGTCACATATTTCCAACCCCCGTTTCGTAGTATTAAATATTGCAACCGCAGCAAACATTCTGCGCTCTCCAAATAGCTGTGAATCATGCTCGACAACCCTTATAGGTACGACCGTTCGACCACCGAGCGTTCCCGCAAACTTCCAACTTGTACCTATTATGGCCGCGGGGCAACAAATATCACGGTCTCTATTTTAGATCCGTTCTAGTAATTTAAAAACACAAAAATTCTTATATAAAAACTAAATAATCTCACGCATTTTATCATCGAGGCAGACATATCCCATTTCTGGAAATACCGAGTTTTCACGAGTATATTAGATTTACTATTTTGAACATTTCTGCTTGGTACAAAAATAGGTACGTATATTCAGTGATTTTATTTGACAATAAAATTGGGCAAGCAATATTTATAATTATTTAAAAATCCAAGTCGATGACATTTGTTTTTAGGTAGTTACTGCACAGATCGACACCACAAGGAGAGTCTTTTCCACATCTTCATAAATATTTTGCTATGATTACCTTTAAAAGTAGAAATTACTAGGCCCACATGTTTAGATGGATGTAGAATTATTTAAAAATGAAACGCTCGGGGCGGACAGCATGATGTAGGTTTATTTGCCTTTATGATTTAATTTAATGAAATTGCTTTTTCCCCTCGAAGGAAACGTAGAACAACAATTTTAATTATGTTTTTCACGTTTCACTTCAAAACCAAACAATAATATTATTATGTAAATCATTTATTCAAAATGAATAAATGAAAAGGTTTGCACAGTATGCTATTTTAAGGGAAAACTCATTACCATAGATTTCCTCATTAAACCTTCTTACTTATAATATACTAGCGGGTCCCCAGCGGCGTTGCCCGCGCAGATCCAGTGTATTCCCGTTTACCCTGGGAATTTCCAAATAAACCTTTGGTTGCCTACGACATATAATTCACCTCCCCTCCCCTCCCCTCCCCCTACTCCCACCTTAAAGGTCGGCAACGCAGTTGTGACTCTTGAGTTGCAGGTGTCCATGGGCGACGGACGTCACTTACCAGCAGGTGACCCGTCTGCTCGTTTGCCCCCTTTGTATCATAAAAAAAAAACCTATATATCACATATTTTCAAATAGCGGGTGCTAAGCGGGGTTGCTCATAAGGATCCAGTTTAGTCCCGTTACCCGTACCGTGGGAATTTCCAAAAAAACCTTTATAGTGTTTGCCTACGACCTAAGTATATTACATAACACAGTTACACGACATATTTCAAGTTTCTAGGTGTTATCGTTTCGGAGTAGTACGTATTTCTCTTTTTACCCAGTTTTTTAATTTTCCCGTGGGAATTAGACATTCTTCCGCTGCAAATCTCGATGTGTATCTCCACACTGATACGTGCACAACCAGACAGACAGACAAAAATTGGTGTTTTGGCTAAAATAAAATAAAAATATTTCATGTACAGACACCGCCCCGGTAGAGTTTTATTATTTGCATAGATACTAAAACAGCAAAAATATATTTTCATTCAATTATACACGGGATTGTGGGTTATCACGAAATACAGATTTTTAGGTATAAGGAAAACATTTAAAACCATTAATAAAGCCGCCATAGCCACGTTCCATCATAACATCTGCGCGGCAGCGTCGACAGTTTCTCCCAATTTCTCCATGCCGTTGTTCAAAGTTTGTCACATTGTCGACTTTATGCACCTAACAATACAGAATACAATACAATACATACAGGTCCCAGAATTAATTCTGAGGCATGTGTAACATACCTACCCAGTCCGCCAATAGGCTCACCACCTGTCACGTTTATAGGGGTACTAAAACAAATATAGGGAAAAGTAGGTACCTATACCTGGAATGGTAAATACACTCCCGACCTCCTTGGTGATAAAGGCGTGGGAATATTTTTGAAATTAATTCACAATACAGAAAAAAACATACTTACATCGCTACACCGAAGTCTATTCTAAATTCCCAAGTCTTACCTCTTGGTTGCCCATTGAAAGTCTCAAAAATTACTTTATACATACATATTTGACGGGCCTGTTGGCTCAGTCGGTAGTGACCCTGCCTTCTGAGTCGGAGGTCGCGGGTTCGATCCCCGCTCGGGGCCAACATTTCTGTGCATGAACATGTCTGTTGGCTTCGTGTCTGGTCGTTTAATATTTATTTAAGTATGTTTATCAGTTGTTTAGTACCCATAGCACAGGCTCTGCCTAGTTTGGGACTAAATAACCGTGTGTGAATTGTGTCCCACAATTTATTAATTTAATTTATTTATTTATATATTTTATTATCTGCTTTCCGACGGGTTAAGCAGAGACAATAGACCCCCATCTGCTACGAACTAGTATACCTCTCGCGATTCATCTACATACATCAATCAACAGTGTGCTCGTGATTTTTGGTACTTCTTAACTTCTGGTACTGCTCATTTGGCTTATCTTCAGTTCTTTACTTATGTGATCTCTGTAGGTACGCCTATATCGACATCTGCTGTCTCAGCCAGATTTCCCTTATAAACTTAAATAAAAATTCTACTTAGCTACTTACCAATTGCGAATGTAGGTCAGCGACTAATTATCTTAGCAACTCTGAGCTGTGACATAATTAACAGCTCACGGTTTAAAGTAGGTAATACCTAGGTTTGGTTCATTACGATGCTTATTTCCTATCGGCTTCTGTGTCAGGGCAACGGTCAGACAAGTGTAGTACAAATAAGATTATGTTGACTCATCTATTATCGGGTAGGTATTTTTCAACATTCGATGTCGTAATATTGCCAAGTGGCGCAAATCTACCAATCCCATAAAAGATGCATGTCCGGGGTAAAACCATGACACCGTGCATAACTTACCTAATACCTTATTCTGACTATAACGCCGTAACAGTTAGCCTTACGGTTAAAGAGCTTTTCATGATGATAATCAGCGATGCACGCCTGCACGGGTTCAAATCCTGGTACGTACTAACCAATGAATGTTTCAAAACTTACCTACATATTCATCACTAGCTTGGCGGTGAAGGAAAACATCGTGAGAAAACCCGCAAGGTCTCAGAATCAATTCTGAGGTATGTGTAACAGACCAGCAGACGTATTCACAGAGACTCGATACCGTTTCCGCTCGATTCGAGTTGAATCTATCGACATCGGAAACGAATCTATCTAGATGGCCTGATGTTGGTATCGAAAACTAATGTCATAGGTGACACCAACTGTCATGTCACTGATGTCGATAGATTCGACTCGAATCGAACGGAAACGGTATCAAGTCTCTGTGAATACGTCTGCTGGTCCGGCGATGAGATCACCACCAATCAGGTTTAGGGGTCGAATATTCTCATGAAGAGTGGGTATATCCAGAAATATAATACCTCTGTCTACCCCCTCAGGGATAAAAGGCTTTAATTTTTGTTAACGAACTGTTTAAAAAATATTTAGTTTACTCCAGCCGTTCTCAAGTAATGTGGTTACCAACTAATAGCATTTTATTTTATAATAGATTATTTTATGCTTTTAATTAATATTCTACTAACGTTGTAATCAAATATACCTAGTAATAAGCGAAGCGTAAATTGACTGGAGGTGAGAACTCGACGCTCGAAACCGTAAACTGTAAACGACCTCTGATAGAATTAGTACTAACAAACTGAAACAACGGAAGCTTTCGGTAGCTAACTTTGAATTCCTGGCAAACACTAGAGTACTTCAGTCTTACATAGGATAAGAACATTAGACCAGACTCGATAGCTATTGAAACATGAAATTTGAGTAACGATAGTTGTTATGTTGACATCCTTGAATCAGTAAAATATCAAAGTTACTACGGCCTATTATAAGTATCTCTGTTTAAGGAATTGTCCTCTGTATTAACTGATCTACAATAAATAACGACTATTAATGAGACTGAGTTTAAACTAAGTTATTATTAATAGAGTCTTTATACTTAAATAATGATTTTTAAGCTCAAAATTTTGCCTGAATTTATTTGCAATTTTACATGTAAGTAGATCCCTATTAGTAAGACAGTTACAGTATAAAGCTTTGTGAGAAGGTAGTTGTTACTAGCAGCATCGAAATTGAAAGCTTTCGTCATTCTCAAAGCATCTGATTCCTATTCCTATTCCTACCTACCTATTCCTACGCTTTGTATTTGTCTTCCTCCATTTTACATCCTATCAGATATTCCCAATTATTTATGACTAGCGGTTCTGCGCGGTTTCACCCGCGTAGTTCCCGTAAGATGAAATAATTTCTCCCGTTTTTTACACATTTACCACTATATCTTTGCTCCTATTGGTCGTAGCGTGATGTTATATAGCCTATAGCCTTCCTCGATAACTGGACTATCCAACACAAAAAGAATTATTCAATTCGAACCAGTAGTTTCGGAGATTAGCGCGTTCAAACAAACAAACAAACAAACAAACAAACTCTTCAGCTTTATAATATTATTAAGTATAGTATAGAAAAGTATAGATTAGGTAATGCAGGTTCTAAGAACTCCATTAGCTACTAAGTAGCGAATAGATTCAAAGGTAAGCGTTACCTCTTAGCTACTTTCACGTATTGTAATTCCTATGGGACCTTATCTCACCCAGATCTCATTATCTTTGTTTTATTCAGCATACAGAGGTATACGACAGCTTGTAGTTCCATGCTCATAATTAGTTGTGTATGTAGTACAGTTAAGGCCCAATTTAAACCAAATGTGAAACATGATCTGTCAAATCGGGTATGCGTTTAGCTTTAATTAGGAAGTTACGTACTTGCAATAGTTCAAATCACGCATCACGTTACGTAGGAGTGATGACCTGAGATAAAATAAACAAAGATTTGTCTTCACTATCACTACATAGTATAAAACAAAGTCGCTTTCTCTATCCCTATATCCCTATGTCCTTATGTCCCTATGTCCTTATGTCCCTATGTATGCTTAAATCTTTAAAACTACGCAACGGATTTTGATGCGGTTTTTTTAATAAATAGAGTGATTCAAGTGGAAGGTTTTAGTATTAGCATTGCACCAGTGCGAAGCCGGGGCGGGTCGCTAGTTTATCATAATATTAATTCCTGGTGAGGGCATGTACTAATGAGTTTTTCAGCAACTTACTTATTTATCACTAGCTCTACAGTTAAGGAAAACATCTCGTGACGAAACCCGCAGGTGTCAGAATTGATTCGTTTACCATCTTTCACGTTACGGGGTTCAAAAATGTACTGGTGAAAAGTGAGTATTTACAGAAATTGAATAAAATATGTGAGTAATATTTATGTATAATATTAAATGTTCCAAAACAGAGAGCTAGATGCAGAGGTAAACAAAGTTCTGGAAGTGTTATAGACTGGAGTTTAGCGCAAAATTTCATGCACTCGTGTGTTATATTGTAGGTAGTTATAAATGCCAGCAGGTAGGTACTTACCAGTAGTGGTAGAGCAAAAGATGTCAGTGAAGATTGATAGCTGGCGTAACTTCACGATTTTTCTCTCCTATTTTACCTTTTGTATTTTATTACATCTTAATGCAGTGAAGATATTGATGATTATTATGAAGTAATCAATTTATGTTTGTTAGTCTCGCTAAAACTCGAAAATGGCCGACTTTGAAGAAATTCTTTGTGTAGGTTTGAGTGGGTCCACGGAAGGTTTATACGGGGGCAGTCTTTCCAAGCCATTAGTCCTCAAAAAATATTGTCTGTGCGATGATATTTCGGAATAGTTTTCCAAAGCTTACATATTCCAAACACGAATTTCACACCCTCTTGGATACTTTTGGATATATTGTGAGAGAATCAACATAAAAAAAAAAATTAAGCTTCAAAATCCAGGGAAGGAAAAGTCGCCCTTTTATATAACCGTACTGTTGTTGTTGGTTGAAACGTACAAGTTTGAATTTATTTTTGCCAAACCTTCCCGTGTGCCTCTAAATTCATTAATCAGACTTCACTTTGGCAGTGACCCAACGTCCCTACTCCCCTCATTTGTATTTACTGAAAGAGTTCCTCGCCATAAATCATTCTATTTTGATAAATGAAACCATAGATTTTTTTCAAATCTGCCTCCTACCACGTCTGTATTTTAAACTGGAGATCTTATTTTATAGAAAATTGTTGTCGCATTTTCTTTAACGCAATAAGTCCTTTTATTTACTTATTGCAGCTAGTATTTGAAAAGAAAGTTTCATTTAAATATTTCTACATAATATTAATATTCAAATGTTACGCCAAATAAATGGATTAGTAGAACATTTGTGTCTCTCTGTGTTAACTGTACTCTAAAAATATTAAAATATTTAGGCATAGGGCAGCCATTGGGAAAATGTTCATAAAAAAACTATGATCTCCAGCTTCACTTTAGTATAAGTACAGTCAACAAAGTTGTTAGGGTTACATGGCCAAAAACTAAGATTCAGTTTTCTCTTAAAGCCATAAATGTATTTATAGTATTTTGACGTGACAACGTCTTAAAGAGCAGTGATAGCCCGGACGGTTAAAGAGCCGGTCGAAAATCAGTGAGGCTCGGGTTCGAATCCCGGCATGTACCAATGAGTTTTTCAAAAACTTACGTACATATTTATCACTAGCTCGACGGTGAAGGAAAACATCGTGAGGATACCCGTAGGTCTCAGAATTAATTCTGAGACATGTGTAAATAGACCCGGTCCGGCGATGGGCTCACCACCTATCACGTTTAGGGGTCCAATATATCTCGTAAAATGTGGGTATATCCAGTAATGGAATACCTCTGCCTACCCCCTCGGGGATGAAAGGCGTGAGATTATTATTTATTTATTTATATTTATTAACGTCTTATAAATTGATGGAACCGGTGGCATTCCCGAAAAAGTGTGACGTATGCGTCGTTCCAGTGCAAGCGAGAGCGCGCAACAGGCACAATCCATTCCATCTGTATTTTCTTATAACTTTGTCACGTTCAACTATCGTCAGTAAACAGATTTATTTATGACTTCCCCAGAAAAATGAGTTCTTAGTTACTGGCCATGTAACCCTAACAACTTTGTTGACTGTTCGAACGCAAACTGTCATTTCGACGGGTTAGTCTGGATTACTATTAGGGATTTTGTTCGTTTTGCTGCTCTTTGCCCTCGTATATCTTTTATTTGACTGTAATTAAAATTTCAAAACTAAATTATCAACCTAATCAACGCACCAGTGCTGGACACATAGCTTCAACCTTGTTCCTATAATTTGAAGAGGGTGCGAAACATAGTTTAACATGATGATACAGCAAAAAGTACCTAAAAGTGACGAAATCAGAAAGTGACAAAGTCAGAAAGTGGCAATCTAAGAAAGTGACATTCTCAGAACGTGACGCTCTAAGAAAGTGGCCTCCTTAGAACGTGACGTCCACAGAAAGTGGCGTCTTCAGAACGTGACCTAACCAGAAAATGACTGGTAAAGAAAATGACGTACTCCGCCTAAAGGGTGGCGTACGTTAGATACATTGATAATGCGTAATGATATTAAATGTGGGAAGAACTGTTCCTTTCCTGCAAATACGTCGTTGATCTATTTTAAATTATTATAATATTTGAAAGACAAGTGACATTTAAAAGTTCCTATGTTAAAAACAAACTATTATATGTTTATCTCAAACTCAGAGATTTAATTAGAACACATTTGTTCTATAAAATCACACAAAAATAAAAACACTTAAACACGAGTAGAAATACATCTTGTTCCACTTCCGTTAGTTCGACCCCGGTACTAAAAGTGGAGTTTAAGCGGCTAGTCGATAGCGATGTATGGGCCATCTCCGGTGATGCCGGATGGAGCCGGAAGAGACGCGGTCGACAGAGCCTTTTAGCGATGCTTTAAGACTAACTACATATCCACATTCACATATTCAGGTCTGACCTTGATGACTAGCATTATAAACGAGTGCGTTATTAGCTGGTTCATATGTGATAGAGCACTTTCGAATCCTAGCATGTACCAATGAGTTTTTCAAAACTTACGTAGGTACATATTCATTTCTAGCTCGACGGTGAAGGAAAACATCGTGAGAGAAACAGAATAAATTTTGAGACATGTGTACCTAAACAGAGCCAGTCCGGCGATGGGCTCACCACATATCGAGTTTAGGGGTCGAATATTCTCGTGAAAAGTGTGTATATCCAGTAATGGAATACCTGTGCCTACCCGCTCAGGGATAAAAGACGCGAGATTATATTATTATTATTTTATTATATGTGATCATCGTTTCGTTATCACTATATGTCAATTCAGGAAAACCGGCTAATTATCAGTTAGTCTCAGGGTTTCATACTTTTTTTATGAATATCAATAGGCAAGTAAGTACTCAATAACTTGTGGTAACATTTTTGCAAGGAAATAGCTTACGTATTACCGTACCAGCTGCATGGATAAATCTAAACTTAGAAGATAAAGGGTACCTATTGTCTTAAGTATGTTTGATTGAACAAGTCAAAATCTATTTTGTAACGAGAAAATGAAGCCCGTCCATATGATGTCCTAGTAAACCTACTATAAAATTTATTACTCCCATTTTAGTAAATATTTTTTTTTTATTATTTAATTTGCATTAACGTTCTGAACGCATTACTTAAAACAACCAGATAACATCTGCTTATATCACGCTGACTAACTAACTATCGACTGACTAAATAACTGTTGACATATTCTACACGCGAGGGCGGCGCCATTTTGAGTCCCAATTTCAAATGCCATAATGACTCTTTTCAAAGATTGTCTTAGATAGTAGGCCTGCAGAGTTTCACCGTAAGTGTTTTTTAGTAATCTTCTTATGAAACTAATAACAAGTAGTGGCAGACAAAATTATGTATTAAATTTGGTTACGTACTGTGTCATAAAATTATTATATTAGTCAAAAAACGTAAGAGATTGCATCTTAAAATATTCATAAAGAAAGATTAAGAAATGAATTCCGTAGGCTTGTTCGGCCGAGACTTACATCTTGTATCGTGTCGGGGCTGCTCGTAAATGTCGAAAGGCAACTTTACAAGGCGGCTTGTTGCCACCAACCCTAATTTGGGCGGTAATTAATCTATTGTAGTAAACAAGACCAGGCTTTCGACCAAAAGCGTATCCCTCTCATTATTTCTATGTTTAGCAGGAATAATTAGTATACCATAGCTAGCTACCAGCAAAATTAAGATTGTAATTGTAACTTTTGCCCTCACCAGAAATTAGACCCGATCATATGCATGACAGGTGGACATTCCATTATCACCGATTCAAATAATATACAACGTCACAGAATCAGCGCAATTCCTCATACACCCCAATTAGTATATTAATATAAAAAAAATATGCATTTGTTCTTTAGTTATGTCTAACCAATTTTCTTAATAAAGAGCAATAATAGGTATTTCGGTTTCCATAGGTTGCTAAATTCAGTTATGCTATTTCACTTCTCGAAAAAATTTAATACATGTTAAAAATAGCTGCAATCGATTAAGCAGTCGATACTGAACAAACTAATTTCAGGAATTGTGCTTATTCTGTCATATATTGTATAAAGACATTTTCTGTAAGTTTAACTAACTGAAATAAATTAACTATATCTACTGTCTTAGTATAGATCGAAAACCCCTTGTCGAGGTCAAATCCTTGGATTTTCAAAAGAACGGTAGGAAACCTACAGCAAGTTTATCGGGTCTTTCTGTTCCGGTTCTACTTAATAACAAATTTTTAATCTTATTATTTACAGAATCCTCTTTTGGTTGAATTTATTTGTATAAATATTCATGCAATTTGAAAGAAATTTGGGTGAGGTGAAAGTAGATCCGTTATTTCGCTTATCATCTTTCTCTTTTTTAATTGGGTAGGTACTATATAAACTTTATAAATTAGGTAATTTATAGAGGTACATACTCTTTGATATTTTTTATTTTACTAAGTCAGGTTAAGTGAGGTTTGCAGTTATTCGTTGTCATGGTGTAAAATAAAGTTTTGAATATACCTAGCTCCTGAAAGAACAAAGTCCGCACGGCTACTCATTTTATGAAAAAAAGTTGGTAAGTAGATCAGTATTTATACGTCTACTTTAATAGAAATAATCATAGTCGGTACCTACTACGTATACATACTTGATCCTTGCAAATGAAAAAATACTAACATTAAAGATATTAGAATTACTATTGACATAACATTGATCAATGTTGCAAGCTATAAGTAGATAAGTATGTCAATAATTTGATGTATTTTTAACGCCGCAAAAACAATTTCAAACAAGACAAACCTTAAGCTCACACAAAAAGAAGAAAAGGGCTTCACATATCGGGTTGCAGAAAATAAAATAGTATTAGGCACATCTGAAATTCCACCTGTGTTTAGATTTCGCATACCGGTGAAATACTGCTAAAGGAAATTCGATCGTACGGTGCTATTGTGAACCCCTTTCGACCCACATCAAGCCTATGGAGCACTTTGACAGTAACATTATTAACACATGGTAAAAGGACCCGGTGTTGGTCCAACGTTACAGCCAAGGCGCTAATAAAAGTCCTCGGACAAACCTTTCTTTGTTCTACACTGATAAATAAGGGTCACAAATGTTAGGGTGCCTGTGAAACACAGCTTTTTGTACCAACTTCGATAAATTTGATACCAACAAGTGCTCTAACACAGGATTTCCTGGTAAAAAACTTTTTCCTTTCAAACGCATCGAATTTCGTGTAAACCAACACAAAGTTTTATAAATATATGAATAAAATATCCTGGGTAACTATACAGGGTGACTTTTTTTAACGTCTGGAAAAAAATGTGGTGTGATAGGTAAGTGTAATAGATTAATTTGGTAATGTTACTTAAAAATTTTTTTTTACTCAAAATATTTTTTTCTTGTTTAAACTAATATACATTACTCAATTGTAGTCAATAAAACACACAGAAATATTTGAAATAGTATTTTAAAAAGAAACAGGCTCGTAGCTTCCATTTATGGGCAATCTACCTACAACCGCCAGCTGCGCGTAGTACTGTGCGTAGTTTTCTAGATTTTGTAAATTGCATTAAACATGACTATATTTAACAATTAATCTCGTATATAACTTCAGCTCTAGATACCTTATACGTCATATTTTTTTCCAGACGGTAAAAAAAAAACATCCAGTATAATAATAATTAAGTTGATCTTTTCATAAAACTTGGCATTGGAGCATGAAAGTTTCCGTTATCAAATTTTTTTGCAAATCCTCGACGCATCTTAGTATAAAGACTGTAACTACACTGCGGAGATTTAAATAATCTGTTAATGAAGGTAGGTAATCAAATACTTTTTACTTTTTCTCTTGTATAAATTAAAAATAAGATTTTCACGACAAATATCACATAATTAATTCAATTTATTAAAATTGTATGTATATCAAGAGTCCTACTACTACTTAAAATCTAATCTGTGTAATGGCACAGGTCCTGGATAATTAATAAAAAAACGGACCGGACAAGTGCGAGTCGGACTAGCCCATCGAGGGTACCGTAAAAATTCTTGGGTACCTAATATAATACCTCAATGATTGATTACGTACTTTAAATAAAGACTATATTTGTTATGATTGACTATACTACTAGACTATATTTGATATGTATAGTTTTTAGATTTTCCCCTGTACTTGTAGTATAAGACGATATTGCTTACCAAATTTCATAGTTCTAGGTCAACGGAAAGTACCTGCCCTATAAACTTTGATTCCCTTGAGTGTGTAGAAATATACGTTTTTTTGCGGAATAAAAGGCCGTATTTTTTTACGTTAAATTAGAAGTTTCATTTTTTCACAGCTTCAAGAATGACTGTAAACTTGAGTGTATAGTTTTAATTTCAACTCGATACCTCCACGCGTTCCTGAGATAAAGGGTCTTGACAGACAGACAGACATACAACAAACTGATCCTATAAGAGTTCCGTTTATTCCTTTTAAATTACGGAATCCTAAAAATGACATCGTTATGTAATTTTATGTTTAACTTACTAACTTATTAGGTATAGATTTCTTCCCACTGAATTCACTGGACTGACTCGCAGACGTATGATCCGCTACGATAGTTGATAGGTAAGTTTAAAGTTTCTTAGTCAAAGGCGAATGAAAGGAATTATCCGGCTCGGATCGCGGTTGATGTGGTCGCCCATTTGGCGGACGGCCAGCGCCTTCGTCGCCCGATCTTGTAATTTACTCATGTGGAATGAGATTAACACGACATCTGGATTGTATTTAGTGGTTTTGCACTCACGACAGCACTATGTTTTATGGCGATACTAATCTTTGTGTGAGTAGCCGGCAAAAATCTGGTTGTGTCTTCATATTCCTGATGAGATTGGTTTATATTGATTAGTTTTTTGTTTGGTATAAAAAACCAAAGGATACACTGCTTTATTATGCTATCGTTGTTTATTGTGTTAAAACTGGTGGCAGAAAAAAAAACTGTAATGAATTCAATCAAATCATGAATATAAGCTGATATAATTATATCTAGTAATAAATAAATTAAAAAATATTGTGGGAAAAACCCATGGTTGTTTACTACCAAACTATGCAGAGCCAGTACTAAGGGTATTAAATCAATGATGGCTCCCGGGCGGGCATCGAACGTGCTACATAGAAGGCAATGTCACTATCCCAACCAATTGCCCCTTGAAATTATACACTGGCAGCATGTTTATCTTTACCAAATCTGTTTTGTTCATTCGAAACTCGTGGACATCAAGTATTGTGTTGGCTTTCTTTCTTTTTCAAAGTGCTACACATAATGTTATTTTTGAACGTTATTTCTTTTGAAATGGACTACGGTTAGCACAGCTAATTTAAACCAATTATTAACATGGAAATTGCTTCCAAAAAACAGACGGATAGTTAATAAAAAGGTTAGAAAAACTAAATTACCAGAAAACCTTTTCAAAATCCCATCTCAACATTTACGGCCGGCAGATTCATGTTCTGCCTACATAAACAAAAGATTATCTCCATATACGAGCATATACGAGTAAGTGGCTATAATGTTTAACGCTTATCATTTACAGGCCATTGAATTCGCTTCGGTAGCGGACTTAGCTAGCACCATAACAAGAAATCATCCGTCGACGGAAAATAATTCGACTGTCGAGTTTCTGATGAATCGCCATCTAGATACGAGCTGTAGCGCCGGGCGAGACGGAAATCTTTTATTGTTAACCCTTTTAACTTCAAAATGTTCATCCATGTTCATGGATCGTTACACAACAAGATACTACAGTAAACAAAATTGGTAAGTACGTAAAAAAAATTTCATTTTATAAAAAAAATAGAGTTAGAGTCTACCTAGAGGACACTAAAACTATAAAGTCCATAACTATTTTAATGTCCGCAACCAACCGCAAATATTATTTTTACCAACTTCCTAGATTGAAGTATTTATTTTTTAACGTATGAAACCTTGTAAGAGCAATGTCTAAACAAAAAAGTTATCTAATCATTCTAAATATTATAAGTAACGCAAAATAATATTCGTTATCAATTTATACACCGCACCAGGAAAATAGCGACCAAATTCCTTTATACGTTCATAGAACTTTTGGTCGTTCGTTTATAGACCGTTCACGATGTAACTTTTGACCGCCATAGAAAATGTGACGAAATAATTTAACTAATGAAGCTAGCACTCGCTGCAATCTGGGCTGAATTTATTCACACCGGAAAATCGAGCACGCGGCGGGAACCACGAGAAAAAAGTATTTAATTGCTCCCAAGGAACGGGGAGAATGGTGAAAATTCGGGTAGCGAATTTATAGGAGCTATTTGGATGCAAATGATGAGCTCGGTTCGGCCTCCGTCGGCGTATAACCCCGAAAGAATAAGTGAGAAACGTCTCGGGAAAAGGCTCGCCTCGCGGTGCTCTTTAGTATTTATTCACGGATGCTTGGAGCTTGAGTGTGCGGGGTAATAAAATACTTTTGAATGTTTTACGCCTCAGAAGAGGACACCTATGGGCCACTTTTAAAAAAGAACATTATATTATCTTGTCAAACAGTAAATATATTATACGGTCCCTGAAAAGGGTTTGATGCCCGTCTGAATCAAAACCCCGAAAATTAACGGCGAATGGTTCTGTCGTTGGGTAGTATTTCTAAGCATTTTAGTTTGAATATGCCTCTTGGCTATTTTCATTCTCTCAACTTAGGAAAAGGTCAAATGTGAGGTAGGGGCGGAGCTACCTTAGACGTGAAATACGGGTAGTAATCGCAAATAAATCGATGTTAGACATCTACCCGTACATATCTTTTAATATTCTATGAGTATTTAGTATCAGAACATATTTATTGTTTTAGTTTTTTTCCATACATATTTTTATAGAGACCCGAAACCGAAGACGCATGAGTCGATTGATGAATGTGGATGAAGTGCGACATGTATACCAGGGTTGTATCAATATTGGTCTCTGTCTAACTTGTCCGGAAAAACGCGTATTTTTTTCGTATGCTATTCAATGGTGAGACTTCTAAAACACTTTCTTGATTACATTAACGAAATTATACCTGAAACGAAATTCGATGTTTAAAATATGTAAATTAAAATACTATTTGAAATTTAGCATAGTGTGGTAAACAAGTAAATTTATAAATTTATTTATTAATGAATCGAGACAGCTTTAGCATTCGAAACTGCACTATGGAAGGTTACTTCTTTTTGGTTTGGGCAATGCGCCAACAGACTGAGATGATGCCATACAAAAGTTAAGAATAATTGGATTGGTTATAAAATAAAAATACAAAATTTCGTCGTTGTTTTGTTGTATTACATATAACAAGTATTTTTGGTGTGAGGACCCGTTCGTTGTTTGTATATTATTACATTAAACACATTAATTATAAAATAGTATAGGTATAAACATTTTTATTATTAATATTGACATTAATACTTGATAACAACTGTAAGAGCGAACTTGAGAATAAATTAGGAAACTTCGACTATTGGGAGCCGAAGTTTCTGCTAACGAATACAATTTTCAAGTATCGCCTTTTTTATTTTATATTCCTTTTACCTTACTTCGACAAGAGTATTTAAGTTTACAAAATGGAACAGCGTCTAGTATGACAGCATTTTAAAGTTTTAAAGCCTAGAAAAATAAATGGCTCATCTCCGACGTTCGCAGAGAAGAACAGGAAGTGACGCGATGCGGTCTCCGTCGTCCATTCCGGGGGAAAGGCGAAAGAAAAATCTTTTATGGGACTAAGGATTGCTCACTCTTAGCGTTTCGTACCTAAAAGGTGCTAAAGTAGCATAGGGTCCCTATTACCACACTATTACTAAGTCTCCGCTGCCCATCCGTTTGTCTCTCAGTTTGTGACCGCATAGGTAGACAGTTCAAACGTTCACAGAAGGGGTATTTTATTGCCGCTATAACAAACACATAAATAAATAATCTGAATCCTTTTATTTCCGGGTAATTATCCATTTCTGGAAATACCCACGTTTAACCAGTATATTCTTTGGACACCTAAACGTGATAGGTTGTGAGCCCATCACCGGACCGAGGTACTGTTACACATGAAGAATGAGAAGTAGGCTCTTAACCCACAGGGCCGGTACTGCTTGTAACACATACAGAAGTAAGTCCCTTCTTACTTCTCATTTACGAGTACGTCATATAATGAATCTTTAGCAAAAATACATGTTTTTAGACCCAGTGGTTCGTGTGCATCTGGATTGAGGGCCCACTTTTTAAATTCTTGCGAAACGAAATGATACTTACAGGGCATTTACTTAAAATTATGTAAAACTTAAAGCAAAGATTCTTAAATTTCTTAAACGTGAATCAAAAGAGTTATGGTCAAATAGCTTGGGCCCTCAATCCTGACGCCTGCATAAAACGGCATAGTCGAATCTCAGAAAGTACTATCCCTATGATAATAATTTTTATTTGAGTATTTAGTTAGTAATTTCTTAAATACATTAAGAAATTGTCAAGTCTTAAGAATGCGACAATACAGATTTATGGCGGTTTAGCTTGGGCCCTCAATTCATCAATTTTGTTATTGTTGAATCAGCAAAAAATATGAGTTTTTCTAAGGAAAGATATTAATACGACTATAATATACTTGAGTTCCATATCTCGGAAAATTTGTTAAAAAGAAATAACGACACAAAAGTTAATTGTTAAAAAGTTATTGAAATTCGTATTTTTTCAAAACGTCTGAACTGAGGGCCCAAGGTTTTTGTCAGTATTGACTAGGCTAAGCCTTCTACACTACCGCACTTTAGGCTAAGTATTTTAACAAATTTTTAAGTAAAAGGCTACAAAGCGTCCATTCTTCTAAATGCCGTACTTTAGGAGAAAATTGATTTTCGATGTTTTATATGAGAAAATTCAGTAGGGTGAATATGATTTTGTTACTTTTTTGAGACAAATCAGCATGTATCCTCATATAAGATATTTCATAAGCGAATAGTTGTTGTCGGAAGCGATTACGTTTTGTGTGATCCAATAATTATTATAGGGTGTTATTTAAATGGTTATCATAGTATTCGTATTTTTGACGCCTGACGTACGCGCGTTCCCGTCATGTTTTTTGTTTAATTTTCATTTTGCTGTGTATTTCGGGTTTTGACGCATATTAGTGATAGTATAATATAATCATATACATACTATTTCATATGTTTTGGCAGATTATAATGTAAAAGAATAAAGATTTTGGCAGGGTTTCATATTATTTTTATTTTCTTGTTAAAAACAAATTAAGGTGAGTACCCTTATTTGTAAGCTAAATATGTAAAAATGTTATCTATACATAAAACAAAACTCTAACGGGGCCGTGGCTGTATATGAAATGTTTTTTGAAAATTTTAACGAGTCTATTTTATCTAGTCTATATAAATCATCGATATAGATACCAAAACAACATCTTTTTAAATTTGTGTCTGTCTGTCTGTCCGTCTGTCTATATCTGTCTGTCTGTCTGGTTGTGCACGCATCACACAAAAACTACTAGACGGATTTTGATGAAATTTGGTATGGATATAACTGAGTACCCGGGTCAACATCTAGGGTACTCTTTATTCCAGAAAAATATCTCATTCCCACGAGAAAATATAAAAACAGGTGAAAAAAGAAATCGATAACACCTAGAAACTTGAAATATAGGTGTCTTGTATATCTTAGCCAACCGCTATGAAGAGATTTTTGGAAATTTCCACGGGAACGGGAATAAACCGGATCCGCGCAGGAAACGCCGATGGGCACCCGCAATTTCAAATATGTTATGTAGGCGTCTTATATGTTGTAGGCAACCGCTATGAAATGATTTTTTGATATTCCCACGGGAACTGGAATATACTGGACTGAGGAATGTTTTGATTTTTTGTATTGAAAAAGCTCCGATACTACCGGTTTTACCGATTTAAAAAAATCTTTTGCCAGTTTAAAGCGTACTTTTTTGGGAGTAACATGTGCTATAATTTTCCCACGGGAACAGGCCTAAACCACGTAACCGATTTAAAAAGTTCTTTTACCAATGGAAAGATACATTATCAGGGAGTAACAAAGGCTATATTTTATTTCCGTATTTTCACGGGAACGGGAACTACGCGGATGAAACCGCAAGGCACTGCTAGTTGTTAATATACAGGGTCATAATTTTAATACGTCCAATACATAATTTCATTGATTATTGGCACTTTCTTATTTTATTTTTCCACGCATACGTAGGTGAAGGCACAGGACAGCTAGTCGTATATAATTATATCGAGCTTTATATATTATATACAATATGTAACAGAATAAGCGCAATTCCTGAAATTAGTTTGTTCAGTATCGACTACTTATTCGATTTCATCTATTTTTAATACCTATGTGTTAAATTTTTCCGAAAAATGAATTAGCATAGCTGAATTTAGTGCTATCTATTGAAATCGTGCTATTATAGATCGATATTTAAGAAAATTGGTTAGACACAACTAAAGTTCGATTGCATCTTTTTTTTTTATATTAATTTACTAACCGGGGTGTATGAGGAATTGCGATTTTTCTGTTACGCGTTGTATAAATATATATATATTCTATTCTATCTGCGCTTTACAAAATACTACTTACATGATCACGACGAATACATGTTTATACTTACGATAAACATTATGGTCACCCTACTGAATTTTCTCATATAAAACATCGAAAATCAATTTTCTCCTAAAGTACGGCATTTAGAAAAATGGACGCTTTGTAGCCTTTTACTTAAAAATTTGTTAAAATACTTAGCCTAAAGTGCGGTAGTGTAGAAGGCTTAGCCTAGTCAATACTGACAAAAACCTTGGGCCCTCAGTTCAGACGTTTTGAAAAAATACGAATTTCAATAACTTTTTAACAATTAACTTTTGTGTCGTTATTTCTTTTTAACAAATTTTCCGAGATATGGAACTCAAATATATTATAGTCGTATTAATATCTTTCCTTAGAAAAACTCATATTTTTTGCTGATTCCACAATAACAAAATTGATGAATTGAGGGCCCAAGCTAAACCGCCATAAATCTGTATTGTCGCATTCTTAAGACTTGACAATTTCTTAATGTATTTAAGAAATTCCTAACTAAATACTCAAATAAAAATTATTATCATAGGGATAGTACTTTCTGAGATTCGACTATGCCGTTTTATGCAGGCGTCAGGATTGAGGGCCCAAGCTATTTGACCATAACTCTTTTGATTCACGTTTAAGAAATTTAAGAATCTTTGCTTTAAGTTTTACATAATTTTAAGTAAATGCCCTGTAAGTATCATTTCGTTTCGCAATAATTTAAAAAGTGGGCCCTCAATCCAGATGCACACAGTGGTTCAACCAGTCACAGATATAGCCACAAAACACATACAAATCCTACTAATATT